>OX494436.1:27500-10027500 GCA_950381575.1 Plusia festucae | reverse complement strand
AATAATTTGCAATTTCTTGATCCAGACCGATCGAGAATGAGATCAATAGATTTGTATTAAATTACCCAGCTATGTTAGGTTCCACAATAAGTGATCTACGCAATCAAAAGCTTTAGAAAGGCACAGTGTATTCTTAGGGCATCGGGCACACTTTCAGCATCCCTAATATATTTTTAATTAAGGTGTAGCTATTCTCTGCTGATTTTCCCCAGATAATTCAAAGGAATAAAGTTGTATTGAATATCTAGCGAAGTGAAGACACGAGTCTAAATATAACCTTTAGAAATGTATTCCATAGACGTATTGTTAATTGCAATGTATTGATTCTGATAGAACTGCAAACAGTGCCAAGATGTGGTAATGCAGTTTTATATTCAATTATTCTAATATGCAAGTGATTCTATTCGAACGATGAATAATGCAGCCATCATTGTATTTTGTTCAATCATTCAAGCCTTTATGTGTATTTATAGTTTTCTTAGAAAAGCCTAACAAGTTAATCTCATTAGTTATTACCATTAAATCTGCGATAACCTTTCGCGTACAACGAACTTGTCGAATCGATTTGGATTTTTAAAACAATCTATTAATAGATTATAGCTGATCTCACGGTATTATCGAATAATACGGTTAATCCAATTTATTTATTGATCATTATATTTTTAATTCTAGTTATCCGCTTGCCATTATAAAAACACGAAGAGTGGATCCACATTATCTCATCCGTGATCTAACATTTATTTTGTCATCGATACTTAGATATTACGTTGTTTATTAATTTTTAACAGTTATTTGCTAAGATTGGTCGAATAGGTCTTTTTGAACTTTGTTTCTTTATCGTTTTATGTGAATGCGATCAAAATGTTTTGTTAATAAGGATTAAAATACATAGAGACTTGATTATATCGTACATCACTCAGGTTTTCTTGTTAGACTTCTTTATTATAAAATAACCCACCTTATGATTGAATAGACGCAATTTATTCTGTGATTAGATCCAATATTGAAGCGTTCATCTACTTAAATAGGCAAAATTACGTCTCCAGACGACTGACAAGATCATTTGAGTTGCTTCAAAGACTAAAATGAACCCATTTGACTTCATTATGTAAATAAACTGAAGTGGAGTGGCGTTTATCTTGTAACATAACACTAATCTGTTCTGCTCTGCCTTGTCATACATCATTAAACATTAATCTTGTTGATGCATATGAGCATTCATTATTAATTTTAATCGTCATATTTGTTTGTAGATAAGGTTTTTTTGCTCCGTATAAATTATTTTTAATTTAGTTAAATTTTTTTTTATCTTTATTACGGTTCTTATCGTGTATGACACGAGCATGGAATCTGGAACTAACTAGGTGACACAAGATGGTTAAATACATTGATCAGTTTAATTTATATGTAGGCAGTTAGGTATTTTCTAAGGACTAGGAATTTTTAAAATATTTCGAAAGGTCACTTTATGTTATACTAGGTTTCGCTCGCGGCTCCGCCCGCGTGGACGTAAGTTATCGTGGCAAAATTATAGCCTATAGCCTTCCTCAATAAGTGGGCTATCTAACAGTAAATAATTATTCAAATCGGACCAGTAGTTCCTGAGATTAGCGCGTTCAAACAAACAAACAAATAAACAAACAAACAAACTCTTCAGCTTTATATATTAGTATAGTTATAGATATAGAAGTATAGATATAGTATAGATTAAGTGTATACTACTACGAGTTATAGTTTTAATAGAAACTGCATAGCCTATGAAAATTTTATCAAAATTTACCAGTCTGCGGTTGCTGGCTACTTCTTTTTTTACCTTCCTCTTTAGTAAACAAATTAAGAATTACTTGTTAGACAGCCATTTTTACCGTAAAATAAGCCAACCGTTATTTATCTAGAAAGAAATGAACATTATATCTACAGTTTTTGTAAGTATTTTAGTAAGTACATAATAATATCGTTAAAGTTGCATTGTTAGCTTTGAGTACGAATGATGGGTTAGGCTCAATTGTTTTTTAAACGATAGGTACAGTTGAGAATCGAGTTCAACACACTTCTACAGTTTATAGTCTGCCTATAGCTCAAGAAATCTTGAATGTGCCATTGCGACAATTCCCTTGAACATAGCTTGGAAAACTGTGAGTGACATTTTATGAAAAGAGTTTTTTTTTTCTTAGGAAAGCGCAGCCTATTAAAAGTGTTATCACCAACCCATAATTCACTACATAAACATATTATAAAACAAAGTCCTCTGCCGCTCTAGATATGTCTGTCTGTTCGCGATACACTTAAAACTACTGAATCGATTTTTATGCTGTTTTAACTAATGGATAGGGTAGTTCTCGAGGAAGGTTTTATTATATAATTTGTAAAGTTTTTGTATACATTGGCTAACCGACATCCACGCGAGCGATTACAAGACATACTGAATCGATTTTGAAGAAATTTTAATAGCAGATACCACCTCAAAGGTGTTATAATTATATATCCTATCCATAAACAAAATATATTTTTAAATCGGTCAACACATTGCTTGTGTGGAATTCCTGCCTCGTCTTTTTGAATTTCGTTAATAAAATGAAAATAATATTTCTTGATAAGGTTTTTTACAATTCACCGTGATGTTTATCAGCTAAACATTACCGTAACATTAATTACCTACATGATTAATGTTTCATTATTGTTACTTGAAGTAGGAATTGTTGTGTGAATTAAGACGGTATAATGCTTTGATATTACAAATTAATTATTAGAAATTGTACTTGGTAATGTTATAATTATATTAATTTAATTTAGGAAAATTCACTCCGGCTACAGAACGTTTCAATTTATTATAATGAGAAACTGTAAAACAATTTATTTTAATTAGTTAATTTAATATTAACTGAGCTAGCTCAACAAGTGTAAAACAATTAGTGCGGTGCTAATTGTTGCCTCAGGCGTTTTCACTAATTGACCTTTACATAAGGATCCAAGGGTCGGTAGCAACTTCTGTAGAAACCAATTATAAATAGCTCTCCTTTCCTCCGATTACAACAAAAAATCTTTCAAAGAACTTCACTAAGGCTCGCCCACGTCCGATAATATACCTAATCGGTTAGAATAAAAAAGTTGCATCCCAATCGATCCTAATCAGCCCATTGTCGGTTCTACATGTAAACGTACGTGAACGGGCAGGCCTAAGATAATGTATTACCATTTATAACAACTAAACTAGTAATAACAAGGAAAGTATTCTCAGTCCTCGTACTTTGTTCTAGTCCGTCCATACTGATATCATTAATGCAAAAGTACCTCTTCAGCAGAAACTCTTTTTTTATGAATTACATACCCATCTCACTCGTGAGCCATATCTTCAAACGAAAACGTGACGTTACGTTATGAAAAAGTAACACTGTCCGTCTTTCTGTATTTCTAAGCTAAGCCGATTTTAATGAAACTTGAAGTCAGTTTGGATCACAAGGCAACATTTTTATTTTATGCCGCAATAACCCATACCCACGCGGGCAGACTTGCGGGAAGAAGTAAATAAAGGAAATATTATTTCTAGAACATTCCTTTTAAAACGAACGTCACTATCCAGACGATCATCAAGATTAATCATTATAATCATTGAAAGAAGATCAGAGAAGTTTTTTATTGGGTAGTGGACTGGAATATTTTTGTACGCATCAGTTCAAAAAAAGTGCGGCTTTTCAACCTTACTGCTTTGAGATTAAGGCGTTGATACTTATGTATAGTCGAATGAACCAAAGGAAAAATATTTTTGTTTGCCGTGATTCGATGCAGTTAAGCGTTTAACGACAGTAAAGTAATGGTAATCCCTAAACCTTATGACGCTATTCCACAAAGGTAATATCAATAAGTTTTTATGCAACTAGTCACAGTTATGAAGTAAGGTAAAATAATAGTTTATTTTATGGCATTGCTGCTGAAATTGAATTAGGTAATATCAATTCCCTCGCAATTTTTCATGCATGTCCTATTTTATTATAATAGTTTTTATGGGGATACTGTAAGTAGTACCGAATAGGTAGAACCCATCAATTAGAGTATAAGACTAATGGAGAGACAAATTTCAAGTACGCATTTACGCACTACAAATGCGTCTAAAATAAAATAGACAGTAAAAACGAAGATGAAAATTAACACTAACCGCGTAAGCCGAGATAATCTGCAAAAAACTATTTTTAAATCAACAATATAGTCCTCTTCCTGTAACTTGTATCGTACGGCTTATGCACATAATGCTATTGAACTGCTTTTCTATGACGCAGTGAGCACTAAGAAGAGCCTTTAATACAAGTGTTAACATACCAATTGATAACAATTAGGTACTTGATTGTGGACCTTAGCGTAATTAACGAAATAAAGCCATTAAAATAAAAAGATAAAAGTATCTGGCTGATCGAAATGAAAGAAAGAATAAATTACGAATCGTAGTTCGAAATTTAAACGTTGATGTGGCTAAATGTTTATAAGCTTTCAACTTTTATTTTTAATCAGTGTTCCGTAGATGTCCTACGTATGTACAAGTAAAAATAAATACACAATTTATTCGGGTATTTAATTTAAAACAAATAAAGATCTCGAAATTACTATAAATATCAAAATTCGTATAAAATATTCCGACCGAATTACTGGTATTAGTTCCTTGTAACACTTCAAAAATAGTTATTTTTATTACCGCGTCACATGAATAGGGAGCGTGGTCAATATATGGGTACCGTTGCGTGTTACTGCCGTCCCTGGCCAGGTCACAGTGGCTATAACCTGCGCCCTATCGATCCGTAAAAGTACAGTAAAAGCCTCTAGATATTCAAACCAGCTTTGGAAAGTCCATCCTACATACATCAGTCCTACATTTTGTATTGATATTTCCATTCCGTTACTACTGTGTCGAAGTTCGAAATCAATCACAAAAATATTTTCTTAATAGGTCTAGGTACGTATAAGTAATACGTTTTTGATAACAGGAAAAGTGTACACATAGATATAATATTAAAGTAGCTACTATAAATCTGTACATGAACGATTGGTTAAGCCGAATTTTATGATAATGTAATAAAGCTACCAAAACTGCATAAAATATCATCGATGGAAGAGAACGGTTCCGACCTATTAATTTTTCAACAAAAAATATGCCATATCAAAATCCCGTTAGAATTCTTTACGTGCAAAATAGATAAAGATCTAAAAGTACTGAAAATAGTTAATGGTCTTTGTCTGAATTAAATTGGTTTAAAATAAACAAGACGAATACACCGTGAAATTCTGAATACTTACCCGATCACAAGGAACTCTAAAAATCGATTAACTTCCTTTAAAAAAACTAGCCTCGTTAATTAACTGTAAATTAAAAAAAAGACATGGTCCAAAATGTTTATTCATACCACCAATTACTTTTTTTTGCGACGTGAGTATTTAATTCAATTAAGTAACCATTACGCCGATGACAGCCGGTGTCAGAGGAGCCGCGCAAAAAGTTGTCGTGGCCGACGGCCTGCCACCACGAGCCCAGAACCACTGACACATGATACACGACCTACTTACCTCCATCACTAATAACTTTAATCAGGATAATTGTAATTAATTAACACAGTTAGCTCCAACAAAGAACAACGCAAAAAATTAGCGGTAACCTAGCCTCTGCCTCACTGCGAGCCCATACCGTTATTGTTATGGATGAGCAGAATTTGCACTCTCTCATGACTTCAAAGTGAAATACGGACAACTGACATTTTTTGTACTTGCTATAAAAAATAAATTGACTGGTTTTATAGTGATCTCCATAAAACAAATGTGCTTCAGTCTTCAAATAGGGTAACTTTGAAATTGTAACATGTTTGTGGGTATGTAGGTGGAAAATCGTATGAATAGCAAACTTTTATGAGTCTTCCAAACTGGAACAAGTTTGGTAAACTTAGTCCAGTACATCTGGGAAATCAAAGAGATAGAGCGGTCGGGCCGCGTTACATAATCTTTCAACCTCGCTGACACAGCTCAAACTTGTCTCTCGTTTCCAGAAATCAATGTTGTTTGCGATACGCGGTGGCTGCTGCCCTTCGAAGGGTGGCACTCCCCCGCTCTATAAATCACTGTCCGAATTACGGCGTTTCTATAATATTTGTAATCCGGCGTTGGGCATGCGGCCGAGTACAACAATTGATACACCCTACCCTACCCGGACCACAAATTAATTGAGAATAGTAAAATTGTCCTCGTTAATATTTTGATTACGTACAGTCCAATGATCACTCTTGGTTACAAGTACCTAAATCATGCCTTATTAATTTTCTCATGTGCGTGCTAGGCTAGTTTGCCCTTTCTTTGACCTCTTGTTTCATGGTCATTTTCATTTTGTCCATCGAATAATGTAGGCAAGAATACCTATCCCACATCAGTTCAAGTAGCGGTAGTACAGGTTGCTAGTTCATCACCTATGAACACCATTACCACCATTACGAACCTGATTTCCCAGCAGACTCACACACGCAAGAAGCTACGCCGTAAGTTGTAATATTCTGCATTAACACAAATATTGTAAAGCCATTTATTAATTTTCTGTTCTATGAAATATCTAAGCGATGTTATTATCAAGACTTACTCATATATTGTGTAGTATAAAAAGTGGGAGGTTCGCAATATAGATGTATTAACGCTAATACCCAATTATAGACTCGCATCAGATCCGCACGAACCGGGGAAAGAGGATTAGGTTTTGAACCGCAATCTATAGGGGCGCGAGCAAGCGCTATTAAAATTTTTCCGTCTCGACTGACGCTGACGGTGGCGACCGCGACGTCATGAAATTAATAAATTGTACGATCACACTGCACTTTCTCATCACACCAAAAATATGCGTTCATGTGTAATTAAAAAAAGTTACGATTGTGTATCGTGATTTCTCCACCGCGTTGTTACATACATGTTCAAGGCATTTTGTAAAATTTTAGCGCTATCGTACTCTTAGGCGATTTGATGTGTGTGAATGTTATCCAAATTAAATTCTTCCACATGAACCAACTTGTGAGATTTTTTGTCAGTAAAATTGTATGTACGGTTACCGATCCAAATTCAAAGTTCACAATAATTATGAATGCAAAATATGACCTGCTCCAATACTAAACATAAGAAATGTAGTCGTATGAAAAAGTGGCCAGCATCATGTTTCTTATTACACGGCCCATCAACTTCTACTCGGTATTGACACGATCAATTATACAGATTACCCGCATATTGAGTTCCCTTTACCTGACCGTAACCGATCATAGTTATGTTAACGTCTTTAACACTCCATTAGTCGCGCACAAACTTTGTTTTATCTTCTTTTATGTTTTGTAAATTTCCCTTTTCAAAATTGCTTCCACCCTGCAGCTATGACGGTGAAAGCTAACAATATTTCATTCTATTGAAGAAAACTTGTTTACAAGAGCTCTTCTATTTGCTGATGTTTAAAATAAGTTGATCCCACTCAGTAGTCTAGACGGAGCAAAGGAGGGTGCACCCCGCGGGGAAATGCCAATATCGCAAACCAATAAAGTCATCTTCATTCTATTTCGAACAACGTGTTTCCTAATACCTAAACGTTTTTCTGTTGCATGAGGGTTTTTAAAGAGTCTCTTAGTATTCGAGAGAGTGTTAGTTCTTGTTTACCATTGACTTAACTTGTAACTCTATGCAACATTTGTGTTCATTTTGATGACTGAGAAGTAATTTACCATAGCTCCATTCCAACTAGTAGCTATCACGTATAAATATAAAAATTGCGTATTATTTCAAGTGGTCTAATTCCTAGCAAACAAAACAACTACAGATAAATTCATGTACGGAACTTTACTAAACAATTGCTCTGAATTTTCTCACGTTAAGTTGAAGATTGGCAGATGGTGTAAATTATAGAGTGAAAGAAAGTAAAACAGGTTACAAATATAATTTCAGAAATCATATTAGGTACGAGTATAGTCGGCGCATAAAAGACATAACAATGTGGTTAAAGATAATAGTTGAGAATAAGTAACGATAAAATGGTATACAGTGATTTTTTTGTTCTCATTTTAACTTCTATTAAATGGACTTGGAGCTCGTTTCGTGGAAAGAAAGTATTAATAGTGTATAATATCTATGATACAATTTCTATTGTTAGATTTGGTAAAATCGTGAACCCATCCGCGCGTGAACTGCACCACTTAACGGTTCAACTTTGACATAGAAAAGTTCAAGCCTGATACCGTTGAACTTGAAGTAATAAATCAGCTGATAAGCGAACGCACACAACTTAACGTTTATGACATCACAATAGCGACAGCAAACTATAGAGGCTAGATGATATTGCAAAGTTGGCAACATGATATTACAATAAATACATTTCGCAAATTTGCCATAGGATTTAAAAAATATAGCGATAAAAATCGACAAGTAATACCTCCTAATCTGATAATTGTTAGTGGTGATGTTTGCGATGACTGTGCATTAATAAGCGTTAAAAATAACAATAGATATAATGATAGTTTATCCGTGTGCATTATAAAATGAGACCTCATAGATGCTGTGCCCATTGAGTTAGATCTTACCGAGGGCGCGCGTGCCCGGTCATCGACCACTACACGTCGCGCAAGTTCACTCGCGCATGGGAAGTTGTAGCTGTAGCGCGCGCGCAATCGCGTGTCGGCGTGTTCAATGCTGTCACCGACACACCATTGCCGAGATGCGTCTCAGCAGAGACCTCTCACACCAATTCCACCTCCATTAATCAGGGATCAAATTTTTCACCACCAGTAATTATTGTCCTGTAGCTAATTACACACCAACAAGTTACTTAAATACGTACTTTAGATGTATGGACAGTAAAATGCTGAAGTGTCAAGTTGTTCCGCGTACAACATTAGACATAAAAATTTATTACTCTTCCTTACCCTACTATAGTTTATATTATGTCGTATATTATGGGTTCATTAAACTAAACATCCAAACTTCATTCGTGACAAATGGAACTTTTCGTTTTATGGCACCAAATTACGTTTTTCAAACAAAATACTATAAAATACTATACCTAATTTCAAAATTTTCCCCTTCGCCTTTAAGAAATTCGTTCGGAGCGTGCATGTTCAAAGCCAGTAAATCAATCCGAGTACGTTAGTTTGTTTCTTTCTACAAACGCCTGTGACTCGCACGTTGCCTTCCGGTACATTGATTGGGTAAGAAGAATTGAGTTTTAAACAATCGTCATACATTTCATATTTCTTAGGTCGTTAGGAGCTTCCACCGAGTGCGTCAGCACTGTCTTGGAATACGTAAGCGGGCTAAGAATGAGCCTTGATTGGCAAGCAGTGCATCGCTCATGCCGCACATACTATACGTCTCGCGTGACGGAATATCGATTCTTCCGAGATTTCCGCATTCGAACTTGTTTAGAGTTAACATAATTTTCTAATAACATAAGTTCGTCGTATCAATACTGTTATTTAACTGTTTAGGATATAGTGGCAGATGTAAATGACTCTTTTGTATGTAAAAGTTTCCTTAATCGCCTTGATTTGACCTGCAGAACAGTTATTATTGTGGATATTTGCTCATCAATTTCTTATTATGCTAATTATTGTTCACCCAACTATTTTAATGCCTCACAATACTAATCATCTACAAATTTATGTGACAGCAGATATTTAAAGTGTTGATATACAAGTTAATAAATCAAATTGCAAATATTTTATGCTAATTAAATTTTATCAACTGGATTTTAACTTGTATTTTTAAATATCTGTCAACTTTGAAGATGTGCCTACTTTCACCCACATCCTTTTTCAGGTCCTGGTTAATGATTGTTGCATAATAGGTGTTCTTTTCTTTTGTCGGTGCTTCCTAACCAATGGTACTTTAGTTTTACGAGGTTTTAGATGCGCTTTGTACCTAGTGTGTCGCCAACATCAAATTTAAGCCTAACTTTCTTACTAGCCAGGAGTAAATGGCATTCCTTTCTTTTTTTTGTGGAATCCATGTAGTTTTGTTTTTTTGCGTAAGTTCACGTGATGGCTGAGGTGACCGCAACGTGCAATATTCTCGTGCGGTTTGGACCAGCCTGTCTATTGTTCACACTGAACGAGTGTTGCCTTTCGTATTGTTGCACTCTGTCGTAAAATACGTGTTGTTTTGCTTTTCAATAATATTGGCTCGGAACCGTCTTGTGTGATTGTAAGGAGTAGGTAATTGTTCGACTCCATTGTGTGTTACACTCTCTTTATTTACTCCTAGCTGTTCCCCGCGGTTTAACTCGTGTATGTGGTCCACGTTCCGAAGTCATATTTTTTGGTCTATTTTCCATTATTTACAATATTTATAGATACCGCTATTCGGGACGGTGACAAATCCAACTAATAATATGTAAAACTGGTACATATCGTTTGGTCACTTTATAGTAAGTAGTAAGTACCTTAATGGTAATATTACTATTTACAACAACTAAAATCTGATAGATGAAGATAAAAAGATGTAAAAAAACATACATGATACCTAAGGTAACGTTTATAGTATTAACATAGAAAAATATGTGTTCGTTATATCTATAATGACTGCTTATGGTCGACTAGGTTAGCAAATCACACATGCCATCTTCATGATTGCATGCATATTTTGTTTTTATGTGTAAAAATGCAAAGGAAAGTTGAGAAAACACCAGAAGAAATCGCAGATGGTATAACCAGGTTGTTGGTATTAGGACTCCTTAGTAAAATGAATACGGAGTCAGATTCAAGTAACTGCCATTTTGCCTCGTTTTTGATAAATCTTGGACTATATATTAATAACAAAATAATAGAGACAAACACTTTTCTTTGAACGGCTTAAAATGGTTTTATAAATGATCAAATGGCAAGTCAAAAAGTTTGGCATTGTACTTGAGTATAGCCCACAGCACACCAGCTGATATATAAGGTAGTCATTCATGGAAGCTACGCTCAACAATTTATATTATACTAGCTTCTGCCTGCGACTTCGTCTGCGTGGACTTCAGAATTGGGTCCAATAAGAAATGAAAAATGTGAAAGTAATGAAAAATGGAACAAGATTTTCACCCGTGATATAGCTTGCGGTGTAATAGAGAAAAATACCAAATTTCAAAGCTGTCCACGGTTAAGCTCGGAAACAATTTTCAATTTTTCCTCTTGAACTACTTAAGGATTCAGGATAAAAGGTAGCCTATGTTCTTTTCCATGTCAAAGACTACATGCATGCCAAATTTCATCCAAATTTTCAGCCGTTTATGCGTGATTGAGTAACAAACGTCCAAACATCCACACTTTCACATTTATAATATTAGTAGGGTATGCTATACCTAAATAGGTATAGCATATATGATGACGGTAAAAATCTAAAGGATAGCAAAAACAAAAACGTTGTTATGAGCGCCATCAGATTTTTACGACGTCGTCAAGGAAAACTTGTATCCTTGTCCAGAGCAATAGTTACAAGAATATTTATTGGTAATAGACCATCCACAGCAGCATCCGGATGGAAATTACAAATGTTATAGTATTTTTCAACATCCTTTTCATGATGATTGAGGAAGTATAGAAGATTTTTTGTAAATTGAAAAACATAATTATAATATTACGGAGTACATGACGATTATTTTACTACAAACTATCGCCAACAGAAGTTTAATCTAGTCTTTGGACTTTAAGGAGTGATGATGATAAGTGCTATTTAAATAATTCGATAGTGTTTTAGATCAAAAACAGATATGGTCTTAAAAAGCAACAATCTATCAATAATATTAGCCTAATTCTATCCGTTATCATTTTCATTTTTTAATTCTAGTATTACATTTTCAGTTTAATTCAATAATTGGACATTGATATTGGTATTGAAATAAACCTCAGAAAACAATATAAACCTCAGAAAACAATTTGGTATTGGTACTTTAATTTACACTTACACTTGATTATGTAGCTGCTAAACTGTATATTAAGGAATCCAATTCACTTAAGTAATTGTTATTTCCACTATCAGCCAACCATCTCTAAAAACGTATAGAAACGTCAGAAACAGCTACAAAATCAGAATGACAAATAGCATGCTCATTCGTCGTACGTAACCCATTCCCTTACAAGGTACCTACTGCATAATACATTTGCGGTGAATGTCCGTAAAAGCTTATATATTTATTACCAACCTTCCGCACTTTATTCTTGTCATGTCTCGATGTGTGAATTGCTTTCCTACAAGCTTTCTCAAGGTAATACAGTTATCTGCTTACCGATTATGCCGTCATCACAGTTGTCATACGTAATGAAACTGATCGCTGTGAAAACTGATCATGATGATCATGTTAAGATAACACGAAGTCTTTCGACTACTGTCATATAGCTTATAGTAACCGTAGGATAGCCACACGCGCCAAATACACTGCGTTACGCTCTCATGAATACCATAATTACGTCGATTTACTCCATAAAAAATAACTTCTCACATTTCATTTGACTCAAACATAAAATCTTAGTACAAGGGTGTGTAATTAAAACTTTAATTATGCACTGTTATGTCACGTAATCCAATTACACGTCACAGTAATAACGGTAATGAGCCGATAAAGATCGCGTAGCCTCGTGTTTTTATCAGGGAGAAAACTTTGTTATATTTAATAACATAAGTAACAAATAAATGTGTTTTAATGTCATACTTATGGAGTGTTAAAGAGTGATCAAATGCTATTCAAACGTCATTACAGCCATCAAAGGAATGAAAGTTATCTTTCACCTGATTCTAATCGCGACACTCAGCGATACTCGTTAGTGTCGCTATATTCGTAGATAAACGAGTTATTTGCTTTAAACTAATAAGTTTTTTGCATTAGAAAGGTAAGTTTCTAGATCATTACCTTTTTTAGACTTCCGTAATATCCGACGATGAATTTACTTCATAATAACAAACCCATTGAACAAGTTGCACGAATTGTGGATATTGAACTAAGTATAGACTTACGGGTGGTTAGTGATTTGCTAGGAAATTGATGAGAGAGCTGGGTTCGTGCTCGGGTCATTTACGCGCCAGCGACGCGGTACCACCAAATCATACGGCTAAATAAGTTCCGTCCGATAATTGTTAACATTACATACAATCGAAGCAACCGCAGTCCGCATAGGTACAGTAACGGACGCGTTTTTGCGATTGCTCGTTTGGTATCTAACAATGCTTTCGTAAACAAAAAAGTGGTTAAGCTGAATTTGGTTGCATAGCAATTGGGTCACTAAATCACTACATTCGAAAACACAATGTGTCCGTTAGATAAGGATGAAAGTATATAATTACTTTATTCTTAACAAGACTCAATATAATTAACAAGAGTGAACGAAAGTAGTAGCAAGTTCAAAGGAAGAATCCGCAAACTATTGTTATCAAGCATTAGTTCTCTACCGGCAACGTACTCGTGATTTATTTTTCATATCCCAGCAAGATAGCTTCACAAACGTTTTTCTCATGAATTATGTAGTAACTTTGGTACCTAAATACTTACGCAGGGCCGACCCTTCTTCCTTTCTGTATAATTTCATGTTCCGGAGCCTGAATAAGTAATACAACGATTTCGAAGCGTGTCATAAAATTTTAATTTCGATCAATACAACTTGCTGACACATATTCCTTGTACGTGTAATACAGTTTCTTACATCACTAGTTTGATGCAAATAGCTCTACTTTAGTAGTTAACATGATTCCTAATTATTTCTTGACAGAAATGTATCGAGGGTGATGTATCGCTATAGTAGGCGGAGCGGACATCCTCATATAGTCGAAGACAACGTTACAACTAGGAATGTCATAGCAATTTGCAACAATGACATAATACACAAACTCAAACGAAGTGGAACAAATCGTAATCCTCTACTAAAACAGTTCTTTACTTCACGCATTAGTGACTGCATACGTGCTTGCCTGTATGAAGGATGCTTCTACTCGCCAAGGTCGACATGTAGGTTTGCACAAGAACGTTGCTCTTAAAACAAGTAAAAATATCCAGTGTGAAATTTAAAAATAAGATAAAACTACGAAATACCTCCCAAGAGGTTGCAGGTTTGAGTGAAGATCGCTCTTGGTATGCTGTGCACTCGACGTGATTAATACGCCCGCGTTATTACGATCATTGTAAATCATCGAGAGGGGTACCTTCCCTAGGTATGCAAATGCAAAGCAAATTCGCGGGGAAATATTAATATAGTTGTAAATACCATGTTCGTCGACAGGTCGTAACTTTTTATGGTATGCTCTGCTTTTAATTATGGTAAATTCTTGGATATGTTCCATGATCGTCATTTTTTTTTTTATATGTTGTGAAAGTAATTGAAATTTTATTTCAGACACCTTATTACAGAGGTTTAATGATTAAATTAGCTTGTTAAATATGTATAACGTTTATTATTCTTTTACAGATAGTTCAGGCAGATAACAGAGCGTCGTACTTGGGTGCACGTTGTCGAGCCAACTCAGAATGTGGCATCACTAACTCGCGCTGCGAAAGAGGCGTGTGCACATGTCAACCTTACTACGCGCGTGTTGATAACTCCACTTGTCTCGAATGTAAGTTGCATTTTATTCACTTTCATATCAAAAACATTAACATAACAATTCTAGCTAACATTGCACGCAAAAGGTTTTCCACCTATTTACTGGGAAAGAAATTGTGAAAGCTAAATCACCTGTAATTTTAGATGTTAGTCGGGAATATGATTGTTAGCGCGGTCAGTGACTGTACATTATTTTTTATATTACATAGTGGTGGTACGTTGGAAGTCCATTGTATCCTTTTTTCCTTCTCGTAATGGACGCACTTCGGATCGCGGTTTTCACCTATCATTGGCCATACCTTGTCTAATCATTCTCGTGTGGTCAACTCTGTGGTGAGTCTAATAAATTACTTTCACTTGGATGATCAATAGCTATCGGGTAATGGCTATAGTTTTCATCTTAGGATATCGAAATTAAGTTTTGTATTGCCCAGAAATCAATTTCTTTACATTGGCAATTTGTGAACGTTGTCATTAACAATGTTGCAATCGAAAAGAAATCGATTTACTTTTCTTTTTATTTATCGCTTAATTTCATTTTACGGTTTACCCAAAAAACTTAAATAATTGAGATGGACAGTTTCATAATAATGAAAGTAATGCAGTCGTTAAGTCTTTACAATGGTCTTGCTATGGGATACTGTGTTAGCCTCTAAAATGTGTTGTGGAGATCAGACAGGCAATCGCTAATCGCGTATTTAGCTAAATCCGATGAGACTGGAAGTCGACCCCAAAATACTCGTAGTTTGTAAAAAGGCTAGGCAGATGATGAGTTTCATAATAATGAAATTACGTTCTGATCTATATATTAATACGTGATGCCAAAACTTTGGACCCCTTTTTACGAAAATTGCGCGGACGCAGGAGCATAAAATTTGGCACACTTATAGTTTATGTGTAGGAGAAGTGGAGAA
This sequence comes from Plusia festucae, assembly GCA_950381575.1. Lineage (NCBI taxonomy): Eukaryota > Metazoa > Arthropoda > Insecta > Lepidoptera > Noctuidae > Plusia > Plusia festucae. The sequence goes on along the minus strand of OX494436.1, from coordinate 10,012,034 downwards.
CGCTAATATTTTTCAATAATAATGCTTATAAAGTACATTAAATCAATAAATAAAACATTACCCACACTACCATGCATTTCACACACACATGTTTGTTTTGTTTTTCATTGACTGCTTACTGACATTGACATAAATAAGTGGTTTAAGTTTTTATATATCCGAATATAACGGCCAAGGACATTTAGCAAACGATAAAAGAGGTTTTACAAAAAACATTGTTTGCAGAGAAGTTTGCAATATGCGATAAAATATGCTCTAAATGGATATGTATTTTTTATATGTATTTTCCTCTTATAGCATGTTTTCTTTTAATAAACATTTTTTTATATTATAAGGTCGAATTTCGACCATTGGGCGACCACTAGTATTTATAATTATGTATACCGCATAACTAATAACACCTTAGAATTCCACAGCAATTTTGATGTAATGTCCAAAACATGAATTCCTATTAATATTTACGTTGAGAGCTAATAACAAATAGAGTTATCCAATTTTAGTCAGCCAAAAGCACGACTCCGCGATATGAACTTCAGATCTGTTCGGAACCAATACGAAGTCAATGATATCGCACAGTATCGCAGATCTTTTATTGCGATAGTGGTGTAATCCCACGCTCGTCTCACTTTCTTTGCTACAAAAGTATGGGACCAAATCGGACAACTGGATCACGGCGGACTCACAACGGTTCATTCGCCGATTATGTTACAATTTACGTTGGAAAAGGATTGGAAGTCCAATTCGCATTTATGGATCCAGTAACACATTGACTGATAACGGAAGTTTTATTGCCTTATTTTATGAAGCTATAATTTTTTTTCCCACATCAAATCATTTTCACACAAGTTTTCCAACAATAAAGTAAAGTTTTTGCAGTGCCTCAGAAATGTTTGCGATTACTCACACCGATGGCTTTCATGCCATCATTCGCAAAAAAACAGCCCCACTCCTGAGTAGAGTAAGAGGCAGTACTAACAGCATCCTGAAAACTATAGTGACATATACTTCCTCTGTTCTAATGAAGCAGTTTGTGAGAAGGCTAATCACATAGTCTATAGTTTCATGATTTTAAGATGTAAGTTAATAACATTAGTATTGTAAACTGTCCCAAACATGTAACTAACAAAAAATGGATCTTAAGTTGTCCGAAATAAAAATATTTTAATTTAATTTTAATAAAAAAACAATCTATTATCTTACTATCCTAAAACTTAAATCTTACTTGTTCAGTATTAAGCGATCGAGCGTCGTTTTGCCTATTCACTTCCAGGTTAAAATGATGCTATAAAGAGGAACTGCTCACGGATGCGTTGAATAACATACTTACGGACCAGTGGGTCCAGTCAGGCGGCATTGCTAACCAGGATTGAGCATAGAGCCCGCTATCTTCACGGCCATACTAACTGCGTAATCAATAATCATAATTTCCCATCTTATCCTTTCATGGTGTGACTGTGTACATCGTGTGTAAGATGTCTAGAATTATAAATTTTATTGCTTTGACTCTATATAGATATGTGCCTTTTATAGTTGGCGGTGATCATTCTTTGATCAATATGCAGTAGTAATTAGTGATGTCATAAAAGTCGCACGTTTAATAGGGCCTTTCACACGTCTATTATAATTTAGTTTAAAATAATAGTAAGATGCGCGCTAATGATCAAGCTAATTTGAGAGTAAACGGTATAGGTACACTTTTTGATAGGATCTAAAATGATAAGCAGTGAATACCACCAAGGCAATTAAGCTCAGTGTGTCCTGGGAAACAATCAACTGTCTTTGAACCCGCAACGAAATTAATCAGAAGAAGTTTATAGTATAGTATAGAGTAGGGAAAAAGTATATATATTATATAGTAGGTATAAATAAACGTGGACAACATCACATACATTTCCGAATCCAAAGTAAGTAGCTAAAGCACTTGTGCTATGGAATCAGAGACAAAGAAGGTACCACGTAGGTACAAGGCAGGTATATTATTGAATAAGGAAATTATTAGATAAAGGAACATAGTAAACGTTGGAAATAGGTTAGCAGTAACCGTGTATCTGCTTAGATGCTAGCCGTCAACTTGTCATCTCAAACTTCCTCGTGGTCAGTATGCCAAGCGTGAGCAATCATCAGATATAATACAGAGAATAACAGAAAATACTTACCGTTCTGTGTCTGTGTCCGACTGGCAGCTAGAAATAATTGCGGTCTTACCGATCTGCCTTATGCGATACAAAAGCTGAACTCATTATTTAAATGTTGCTTTTGTGGATGTTCCTTTAATTTATACGGGTGTAGTTACAGGCTTTATAAAGTAAATAATTCAAGCAAGCAACAACTTTGTACAGGAATGAAAATATGTTTGTTTTCACGCGGTCTCTATCATAAACATACTTTTATTTTTATGTCGGGTGCCCTACGTGTTTATTGTACAACCTTAATAAATTCTTGCATTTTATAAATGTTAACTGAATTACAAAGTTGAAACAGACGATATTCCAGTTTATTGCTTTTCGTAGAAAAATGAAGCTTTTATTAAATACTCGTAGAAGATTGAAATTCCACAGATACTAAACATACATTTTGGATTTTATTGAGTTAACGACATGAATTAAAAAAAATGCAAAAGTAAAATTAGTTTTTTAAAGTATACAAGCAATGGCGTACTGAAGATAATATAACAATAACGATGCGTTTTTATCGAACGCCTTCCAAAAATAACCCACTGACTGCGACAGAAAAATAAAGCAAGTTCCGATATAACCAGCCTTAGTACAACTCACCAACAATATTGATTTTAAGATATCCGAAACAAAACCGGAATATATTATGTACTTACTGATCAGCCGAATTCTCATAAGCGTTCGTAGTTAAATGGTAATATGGCAGCAATAAATCCTTGTCGTCGCGAAGCTGAGTGCATGGACGCAACGTAAATGTGTCCATCTCGTTTATTTGCGGTAGGTACCAATTTAAATAAACTTGTTGATGATTACGAGTGCGGCCCGTCGGCAAGCTTCGACTGACTTATCGTCCGGTTCGCCAGCCGTAAATTGGTCCCGCTATCCTTCGAGGGTATGAAATGTAGGGACTCTTATCCATTTTATTTATTTACTATTGCCGGACCGTTAGCTCATAAACTGCGATTGTTGCCTTCCGCGTGACCTCTCACTTTTACGCCGACCTGACCTTACTTACTAAAGAAGCAAGATGCGATCAATCAACGGTTAAAGAATAGAATATTTTTGAAGCGTTTATAAAATTATAGTAAGCTACTGAGAAAACAGCGGTAACGATCACAAAATAACAACCATAGCTATCTAGGACGCGCCGAAACAAAATTTCATGAAGGTTATGGATAAAGAAATGGCATTACAAATGTAGATGGCATCAGATACGCTGACGATTATTAAATTCTTTGTAATAACGGTATCTACAATCGGTGCTTATGAGTTTAACGTTAAAGACAAACATAACAATTTCTATATAAAAGCATGGGAAATCCACGCTTCGTTTTGGTTAGTTTACTTTCTAAGGGCACGTTGAAACAGAAAGCGATTATTAATAAAAAAAAAATTATATGCGTGTTACGCAGTGTTACTGAGATTTTGTTGAAATGGATTTGATATGAGTGTTTCATATCAAATCATCGTTTTTAGTTTAATTAATTAAATTTTAGACAAGGTTGTGTGGGTAACTTTCATTTTAATTGATGGGAAATATTGTCTTTTTTAGACTTGATTGTATTTTATATTAATTATGCCTATTATATAGACATTTTTTAATCTCTTTTGTGTTACTTTCTATATATCCAAATCATTAAAGTAATATTAAACGCCACAGTTTCAACTTTCATTTACTGTTTGCCACTTAATTTTTTTTTATGACGGTGAGATGGATTTTCCGCGAAAATCGTTGCCAAAGTTCATCTCCTAGTGAACTCGGCTTTACTCACAAAAATATGGTTGCACGTAATCCGTGCCCGGGTACCGTGTCAAAGCATGTAAGCATGACACTACAGTTTTTCTGTGCACCACAAACGCCCATTTTGCATCCATTAACCCAGTTATGTATAGCTAACAAGCATGCAGTTTCTTACTAAATAAGTATCGTAAATACGAGGTATCTTATAATATGTATGGATGGATATGTGTTTATTATAACAGCACAATAAAATATAGGCTTGCATTTTATGGATTCCAAGCGCTTTGATTAGTAAGTAGCATTCACCGAGAACTAAAAATACTAATCATTGAATTAAAATTACATGACGATTTTTGTACTATATTTCTATATAACTAACTTGTCTCGTCTATATTACTGTATCTTCATTTCCTTGACTGTTTTTTTATTAACTTGGATTTAAAAATTATGTAAACCATACAATTATCTTGTTTTCCATACTAGGATTATCCGTATGTAAAACATCTACAATTAAGCTGGTTGGAATGCTGCAGTTTCGTGAGGCTAAATAATTATCTACCAATTTTATTTTTAAAAGGTACACTCACGTTTCTCTGAGTACTAATTAATGCAGAATAAAGTTCTACATACTATTTTTGTTTAACCTTTTTTACATTGTGTTGATTCAGTAACATTGTATTTGAGACTCTCTCGTTTGTTTACAAAATATTGTACTACTTCAGCATACCATAGGATCACTTAGGGTCATCACTATAAATCCCGACCGGTTATGGGTTTCCTGCCCACATACCTACATAAAACCACATAATTTTCCGTTCACATGTTTAGTTCTACACCCACGTAAAATGTAATTGTGACTATCTATCTGTGTTCCCGTACAATATACAAAGAAGGTGATTTAGGGCGCCTATGGCTAGACAACCGTTATATAGATCTAGGCGTACCTTCTCTATAAGGCTAGAATCTATCCGTCTGCTACCTTCCCATCGTACCACAACTAGAGACCCAGTGTGTCTGAAATATGTAGGTGAAATTATACAAAAAAAAAAAGCAATCAAATGACACCGATTCATTTCAAATCGGCCTTGAATTTGTATAACAAGATTATAATCTTATAATTTAAAATTGTAGAGTCACGGACACGTTCTTTATTTTCACGGTTGTCAGTACCGCGCTAAATCTAATAAACGTAAGTATTCTTTGTGGTCTTTCGTTTTGAGATTAATGTGTCAGACGTCGTAGATGGTGATCGCGATAAATGTAAAATAATTATAAATGTAACAGGCGGCGTTTGCGAACCATTCAGCAAAGTCGCGCCACATAAGCCCGCTAAAAGCAAATGCGTGTTGATAATGTTTTATTTACCACAATCATCATTATAACTGACTTTCATTCAATTGGTGACACGTATAAATTAATTGAAGTGCTAAAATTCACGTGTATAAAACCGACTTTTTGTAATAGAATTAAGTACATCGGAACCAATTAATAACGAAAACATTAAATAAATGCTTGAACAATTTTAATATGTCCGGCCAAAGTAAATAAATAGATTTCCTGTACTAATCAATGACTTGCGACGAAACATTGTCGATAGAGATATTGATTATAATTACTGACCGGTCAATGTGGGTGTGAGGTGTTAATAAATCTCTCATGTTTATTCTGAGGTGTTAATATCAGCTACTTATCTAACTTGCTGTTCTTGTAATCTGCCGCTCGCATACCAACTGGAGTCGTAGCGACTCTATTATTTATCGTTTAAACGTTTGAAAGTCGTGTTATGCATAAACATGTTGCTTCTAAGAACGACATCCTGTTTTATCATTTTGTAAATCCAAATAGAAACATAACATTTTAGAAGAAATTTTAATACACCGCCTGACCTTATTACAAGTGTTGTTATAGTGTACAACTTACGTACGTTTATGTACATTGGATGCAAATTGTCGGACACACCCGTATAAACGGACCAACGGTGAACTTGAAATCAAATAGGGTCGCACACGCCTCCGGGTCATGAACCCGTCATTCAATGCACTGTCACTGTAGGAACAATGACGAATAGAATAGGCAACCTGGATCTGTAACCGCATATGGATGTTATTCACTAATACCATCAACAACCAGTAATAGTAGCTAATAGATTTTCTCCCACCGTGTCAGACAATGATCCCCATAATTTCCTGTTTATTCTCAAGTGCCTCTATTTTTCACACAATACGTGGTTATATTGATTTGCCTTATCTAAGTCCTCGTAAGCAAACAACTCTCTTTTGTATTCCTTGAAAAATAATACGACTTCGTCGTGTTAGTTTAAGCAAGCTTCTTATGCAAAGACATTCGTTTTTGCAAGAAATTTGAATACGTGCTTCTAGAAATGAATCATGATCTTGTTTATGATAGGAATATTCGCAATATATTACGTCTTTCAAAGACATTCATTTTAAAAGAAATTTATTGTATTCTATTTTCGTTTACTTGCTTAGAAAGTAAATAACTCTTTTCAATAGTGTTGTAACCGTTTTGCGTGACGTTCTTTGTTATCTTTGTCGATAATCATAGTGTTGTAGACACAAAGACATAGACAATTTTTTTGGTGTCGTCGCGCTTGCGTCGGAACTTTAAAAAGAAAAAAGAATTGGCATTATTTTGAATTTTGATATTATCTATTACGTACCGTTTGTGTTTTTTTTCGTACTTTTCACTTTCATTACAATGTTCTACGTTTTGTTACAGCAACTCTACTTGGATCAGAATGTACCGTGTCAGAGCAGTGTACCTTGAAAGTGGCTTACAGTGCTTGCCTCGAAGGAGTCTGCAGGTGTACCGATGGCCACCTACAGTTCAGAAAGCATACTTGCCTCTCGCGTAAGTAAACAAACAAACCTATTTGATACTCATCTTAATGTAACTGGTATCTTTTGAGTTCTTATAAAACACTAAACGACTGTATTCTCGGACTGTATTTGTATTTTTTTGTTTTTATAAACAAACTTCGTAAATAGTTAAAAAGATAAATACAAATAATTAAAAAGATAAATACAAATATATTGACTTTATTATATTGAGTTTAATGCCTGATTCTGTGGTAGGTAGCAATTTTTATAGACAGATAATTCCACGTCGTAGCGCATAAATTACGCAACGCACAACGAACTCGAACGTTTCCAATTAATTAAGATGTGTTTAAAATGCCTAGCCAAACAGGATTAATTAAAAAATGTACACAAACGTAAGTGACGTGACCTGTCACTTTGTATGAAAAGTTCATTGTCCATTTTAAGGTTTCGACCTATGTTCCTCGGGGAAAGTTGTTCAGTTTTATGCACCTGATTACCTCATTGAATATACACACTCCTTTTAAATTAATCCTGTATATGTGATTTCTAAGAAAGTGTGGCAGTACTACCGGCATTGCCATATTTTCCTAGGAACCAACTTTCTGGGAAATACCATTAATTAATTAGTATTCTAATTAACAACGGCGCGAAAGCGCACCGTTGTTTGACGATCATATTTGTTTATTGTTCGCATCGTAAAATAAATTGGTTTTCTTTTTTCCAATGGTAATTCGTTAACTACTTTGAATCGGTAAAGGAAAAATGCGTAACATTGTTTTTTTAGCGTAACACTTTTTTAAATGTTTGTTTAACGAGCGTGGCGGTGCTATCAATTAGTTTTTCATAAGAAAGGTGTTTGTCGTAATAAACCGGTAGTTGATAATAACATTGATAAGTTCCTATGATTTATTAGAAATATCGTAAATTATTTTGCTTGTTATTCGTACGCAATTATATGCACGGAAATCAAACCTTCTTCTTCAATCTTCTTATAACTGCGATAGTATTTTTAACGCATGATTTTTTTATGTTCCTTTTCTGTATGTTATTTAAAATGTTCTTTAATGTAATTTGTAAGCTTAGAAGACCAGATTTGTCGTGGCTTCCTCCTCCATTAGTGTATCTTCCGAGTCGCTGATTTCTCCATTTGATGCTGCACTCATTTCTACTGTCAATTTTGATAACCCATCTGGACTGATCTGTCAAGCCACGTATTTTGAATAAGGTGCAGAGTTTGTGAAGTTAGGTCTTGTAGAGTAAGGGCGTGTATAGTTAGAAGCTTGGCTCTACATAAGGTCTGATAAGTTTTTCACTTTGTTAAAAATATGAATATAGGTCCCTTATGAAATTACAAATTGTCTGAACAAAAATACTCGTTTTATTTATTAGTCTTCACCACTTCACTATTATACATTGCTTAGGTGCTTTATAACTTATTTGCTTTTTTAAATAATAACAATATTTTAGTACTAAAATGCTGAGAATCGTTCGTAGCATGACTTTCTTTTACGATAATAATTTCTTAAATTGTTTATGTTTTCATGAAATGGAGAGATTTCTAAACACATACATAGTATAGATAAATTACACCCAGACACAAAATGATCAAGCTCATCACAAAAAGATTCGTCCTGGGTAGAAATCGAACCCGACCGACAGACCCAGCAGTCTCTAATCACTAGACCAACAGGCCAGTCAAAGCTTTTTGTTTTCTCGGTCTAGTTTTACTGACAAAAGGAAGTTGTTTACATCTCTGCGTTTCATTGTTATGTTGTTATTGTATCATATTTGAGTCTTGTTTCTATGTTGTTGTTTTTAGTTTAGTAGCAGTAAGAAGAAGTAGATTTTATCTTTTTATATATGAATAGTTTAACTGCAGTACAACGGAGCTTAGAGACTTAGGTACTTTGTTTGTCATATTTCGTTTACGTAGTTTTTATTTACAACCCATATTTGAGTACATATTTTATGGATATAATAGCGGTTGATTATTTTTTTTCTTGTTTAGGACTAGTTTGATTGTAACCTTCACGGTTATACTTATACGGTACACAACCTTATATGGTTTTGTAGGGCATAATTGTTTATAATTTTAAATGTTTTTAATAAAGACATGTACAAACGTACATGATATAAGTACCTACTCAATAAGAGATTTTGTTATGTAGTGAGGCCGTTTAAGACTATATTTATTATAAGGTAAAACGGTAACAATTTTGAAAAAAATACCAACGTTACAAACAAAAGACTCTTGTTTTTCGTTTTCGTTATATTTTCATATGTAAGTAGGTACACCTAACGTGATGGTAAGACAAAGAGTGGCGTCAACGGCCCCGTCTGTATCTAAGTGCTACTATTAACCATGAAGCCCCATTCTCATTAACTGCCACGGAAACGAGCATTGTTTGGGACATTTTCTCCCTATCTTTCTTAGTAAACATCCCGTAAGATGATAGGGACAAAGTTCTTAAAGGCTCTTTGAAGCGAATATCTATTTCTTTGAGTAAGTTAACCTATCTTACTTAGGCTCAGTTTTTTGATTCCGAGTTAACTCAACCAACGGTTTAAAATCAATCAAATGGTTTCAAACTTCGGTAGAACGTGTTTATTGATCAATTTTTATTCTAAAAATGGTTGAATAATTAACTTGTAACTCAAGACATCTGACCCTTTGATGAACAAACAAAACGCGTTTCACCGAAACCATAGTTAGTATATTTAACTATTGGTTGAGTTAACTACGGATCAAAAAACTGGGCCTTAACCAGCAAGATAAATTATCGAATATAATTTTATATAGAGGTAGTAACCTATCTTATTTCTTTCTTTGCTAAAGACACGGTACACATAAGTTGTTAGCGGTTGTGAAATCTCTCCTTTAACAGGAAATTGAAATCTTGTTGATTATCCACTGATTTAGAATTTAGGCTAAAATATGTCGATTTCGACTTTCAATTTCTTTCAAAGGTTTCGATTGTCAATTCATACTTTTAACAAGTCACGGATGAAGTTATTGTACTGGATCATAACGAATAGACCGTGTAATTTTATAAGACGGTCGACGAAAGTACAGTGCTTAATGTCAACCATAAAGTTGACCTCCATTTTACTTATCTAAATCAACGAGCGAGTAAAATGGCCGTGACTTATTCATTTTAATTTATTCCTTGCTGCTATTAATTATTTTATCCTTCTATTTAGTATTTGTTTACATTAAACTTTGTTAAACCTTAGGTATTCCAAATTATTATCTGTAAAATCAAATGTTTTCATTTGAAAATTTATATTTAAAGTAGAAGACTCAAGTACCGTAAGTTTCGTCATAAGGGCTCATTTGATCACCATCACTAAAAGCCAAAAGCCCAATAAAACCTGATTACGGTTGCTTAATAGGTTAAGATGTTCCAACAGACCTTATTTCCGCGATTTATCGTAAGAGCTCTGTGAGAAAAACTAGCCGAGTAATTGTTCTGTCAAATCCACCGGCGTTTGCTCATGTGAACTGCGCTTATTATCGCACAATGCAAGTATTGTGAGAACTACTAAGTATAACTTTATGAATTCTTCACAGATCAAGATGACACCATAAAGATATGTACCTAGATAACGAATTTGGATCACGGCTTTGGCTGTCTCTATATTTTTGACCTTGTTACCTCTAACCGTATAAACATCAAAATCAAACATATCACGCTCGATGAAAGGTGGAAATGTTTGTTCTTCAATTTAATAAGTACCTCTATTTCGATTTGCAAAAAGGTTACAAGTTCAAATCAAAGCAGCGCGCAACAAATCGTGAAATTATTTCGCGCACTCCTCTGGGTATAGAAACAGTTATACAAAACATTATGATTGACGTTATTTATCACAAAATTGATTATATAAAAATGTGGGTAGACTTATTTAGCTACGGCTCGAGGAAAATAACGATTTAGTCATAGATAGGAGTAGGTCGACAAATAGTTAACGTTGCGTGTCGCGCGTTACTGTTCCTGATTAACATATAATAGCCAATCAAATTACCATTTGTGATTTTACATTCACAACACTTAATCAAATTGTAGTCATTAAATATTTATCAGGTATGGGAACAATATGGCCATTTAAAACATTTACATTTCTGTATTTAATCGAGAACAATAAACTCGTCAATGACATGATAACTTCGGCATATAATAAGAAGTTGAAACTGTATCTCTCCGACTATTAGAGCATGTAATGGTAGACCGTATGGCTAGCCTGGGGAAAATTGCTACCAACCACTCAGTGCATCTACAGTCACGAACTAGACAAATACCTTGGTGTATTTTATTCAACGACCAGCTGACGTGAGGCGATTACAGTATGTGAAAAATCTTACAACAACTCTTGAATGTTATACGTGTTTATCCTTATTTCAGCCGCACCACCCGGTCACGTCTGCTACAGCAATGAACATTGTCGTTTATGGGACAAGGAGAGTCGATGCGAGTTTGTCATACTTAATCTTTTTGGAAGATGTGCGTGTAACAGCTACTATAAACAAATCGGCGAAAAATGTGTAGCCCAGAAGATACCCCCATATGCAACTGAAGCGGTCGTAGCTGAACAAGATTCTGTAGTGGCACCAACCAACGGAACTTACAAAGATTCTAGTCCAACAGTCCAACTAGCTTTAACATCAGATAATACCTTTGGATCCCCAGTCTCTATAATTGGCACCGACGATACTCTGCCGAGCAAATTACCTTTGTACACAAACAAAAACGATGTCTTTAGCACTAATGAAGACAGCCCCTTGATGCAAGCTGTTATGAAAGTACCGAGCGTTGAACCAACCAAGCGTATACCCGTTTCGAATAGAAAGGATGGAGAGCCGAATGAAACGATTAGGGTAGATGAGATGACAGCCAATTTGCATGCAAATGATCAACCAATTTATAGGGTCGTAACACAGCCAACAGTAGAAAAGAAAGCAAACAAAAAAGGTGGTTCGTCAAAGGAACAAGTTAATTCTGGTGGCAAACCACATAAAAGCGGACATCAAAAGAAGTCTTCTTTAAAAGGTAAAGAGATAATTAAAAAATAATATTCTTTCATTTATATTATTTAGAGTTTATATTATTGTAATTGGGTTGCAATTTCCAGATAAACATCGTGTTCGCACTGACACACCTGTGTTTGACCTTGGTCCTGCATCACTGGGTATGCCGTGCGTCACCGACCCGCAGTGCCAACAAGTGGATCCCTACACGCGATGTCTCAATAAGAAATGTGATTGCACGTACCGAACGAATTCAACTTCAGCTTGCTCCGCTCGTAATAGAGGTTGCTTGCCAAACACGTTCCAAGTGAGTATAACCTTTTCTTTAAACCGCGTTTGTGTAACAAACGTGGTACCTATATGCTACTGAGTATCGGTAACTTGTTTATGCCTAGAGTGCTTTGACAAAGTTGTAATAGGAATATTTCCGAAATTTTACTATTTCGCGAAAGTATCGCATGATTGTGAATTTAAACAAAGCTATTTAATAATTCATTAATGTCTTAGATAAGCAATTGGTTAAAAATTACTTATCGATTAAAAAAAATCTGATGTAGGTATATTTTTTTTCTTTTTATTAGAGGAGATTACGAAGTCTAAAGACTAAAAAATCTTAAACTTAGACAAAATAATAATTTATTTAATGAATCTTTTACAAGTGTCGATCAACGGGAACGTGTATAAGTTGGTACTTCGTGTGCGACGGCCGTAAGGATTGTCCTGACGGCTCGGATGAAAAGTGTCAAGGTACTGGTAAAGGTTCGTACACTCTGCACGGGTTTCTTTAGCGCACATCTATCATCTTCATTGTTCGGTTTCATTTCACACTCATTTTCCATATAACCATTGATGGGTGTTGGGTATTCACTAATACAAAGAGTTTCAGCTCATTACGATAATTCTACATGTGTCATTGAAAGTTTTCATATAAAAAAAATGGTTAACTTGTTTCGGAGGAGTTTCATAAAACAAACATTCAGTTTATATCTTTAGATGATGAATCCTGGTTTACTGGCTGCATAAACCTACGCCATAATTTCCACCTTGAACGACCTCATTTTGATCATTCATTCCATTCCATCAATAGCCCAAACAAATCACCTTAAAACTTACCAGAAATTAATGGCTAATGATTTCACAGAATTGACAGGTGAGCGGTGCCCCATAAACTCATTTAGATGTGGGGGACCTGGGTCTACCTGTGTGTCCAGAGCGTCCAGGTGTGATGGCACTCCTCAATGCCCCGGCGGAGAAGACGAGAAGAACTGTCGAACAACGCGACGAAAAGGGTAAGAGGATACTAATTATCTCTGATTTAATAAACTCAATTTTTGTAGATGTTTCCATTGCGATAAAAGTTGTGGTCATTTGAAACGAAAACCCGGCAACGGCATCCCTTCTACACATTTATAATTTATCGTTGGTGGTAATTAAAATATCGTGAGAAATCGTATATTGCGTTCTCTAACTTTAAGACCTATTCATTACACCATAAAATTATAATTCCACTCAAATTCTTCATTCGACGCTAATGATCTCTTAGCGAATTCTAATGTAACAAAAACATGTTTCCTTCAGATGTCCACGTCATACATTCCGTTGCGGTTCAGGGGAGTGCCTGCCGGAGTACGAATTCTGTAACGCCATTATTTCATGCAAAGATGCGTCAGACGAACCTCCACACCTCTGCAACGAACAATCCAGGTAAATATGTTTACAAGCCATAATCCAATGTGACAACCTTATCTGTCGGTGTAGATATTTAAAATATTTTACAACTATTCTATTAATATAACAAACACTGGCTGGTTTGCCAATTTTCAGAAGCTCCAACAAATGCGCTAACCTTCTTGGAGACTATTTGCTTTTCCCTACAAAAATAATAGGTTGTCACTAGATAGATAGAGGTGCATTTCGTAATCTCAGCACGTGCGACCTGTAACGGTATTTTTACAAATATTTGACCTTAGTTTATGGTAGTTGACACATATTCTGTATTTATTCAGATGGCGTGCGGCAGACTTTTGTCCATTCCGTTGCGGGAACGGCCGGTGTAGGAGCACCGCTGTGGCTTGCTCGGGTCGTGATGGTTGTGGTGACAACAGTGATGAAATAGCTTGTAACGTCTGTAGTAAGTATCTGACTGCCTTGGAATTGTGGACCTTCCTCACTGAGCGTCTCTCTTATGGAATCACTTAGTCAAAAGTGATTCCATAAGTGAGATGTAGCTATAAGACACTGGCAAACAACTTAAGAATAGGACCCCTGTTCTTGCTATTTGATAGCCTTCGTTGTTTTGTTGTTTTGAACATTCCACATTTCTTATGATAGCTGAATACCACTTAAACTTGAACCGTCTGCGTTTAATAGTAAGTGGAAACATTAAAAGGTTATTGTTCTGACTTAACAATGAGCTATGCGATGATGTGTTGATTAGATCGTAAAACCGACGTTATTGCCTACACTACAATCTTTATCCTTATTACGGACTAGAATGGTAAGGTATTTATCTGAAATATAATTATATTTATTCCGTTATAACGTATCTGCTATGAGTATAAGCACATTGATACCTACTTACTCAAATAAGTACCATTTTGTAAAAGAAAAACAACTGTTTTGTATTCTATAGGTCAAATTAGTCAACCACAATCCCACCAACAACGCAGAAATATTAAAAAAAAAACATACACACAACAATACTCAATTATTTCTGACAGGAACTGTTAGGTGACCACTTGACCAAATATGTGAAATATGACCGTCGCTGTCTGCATATCAGTGATTCGTCACGATAAATGATGCCGTTACACGAACAATGGTATTCAAATGATACAGGAACAGTCAACACATACACTGCAACAATATAGTGATCAAATACAAGAAAAATATTTAGACGTAGCCTCGAACTTCAATTACGAAGACTGGAAAGCACAAACATTCACCCACAGAACATACTATACTCTAGGCGAGCACTCATCTAATGGTGCCGATCGCTTTATATTTCTTCGTGTTCGTATTTTAAATAATTGAAAATGATATACCGTATTTTATTTTTAATTTGTTTTGTTTTCATATTGTTCTACCATTCTTGCCAGCAGCATCTGTACGTCATTTTTTTTTATCTATGCCCCTGATTAAACATGTCTTCTTTTTGCAGGATGTCCAGCCCCACCGCAGCCTTGAACTTAAATATAGAACGATTCAAATTGGAACATCCATATCTGGATCTCAATGCTCAATTTTTTGTAAACAGTAGTCCTTTACTGCTCATTACAATTAGCGCTTTTTTACGATATTAATAGGCAGTAGAAATTTTGTAGAAATGCAGAATTAATGTCACCGATGCTATATTTAAAATTTATTCTCTAAATAGATTTATTGTACAAACAATAGATATAGAATTATAGAGATACATAATCTAAATTATTATGTAGAGTTCGTGGCTTTGTGAACTCCTAAACACCTATGTACAGAAAATATCATTCCGTGTGTGTAATGTTTTATGGTTCGTTTATATTATTTTGGCTATTTGATTTTATTGTAATATGTACATAAGAATAATTAACATTTCAATGCAACTCATAAGTAAGCATTTCGATGGAGGTAAAATAGAAACAAAAAAACAACGTGATTCCAAAAATTTGGCTCATATTACGAAACATTTATCGGTAATTTAAGAATAATATTTAAGCCACATATAAAACAAGACTGAAGAGTGATATGTTTATTCATTTGTAACTCGTCACTAAGACATAGATCGGGAAAATATGCAGAATTGCTATTATGTAATGGCCGCTCAAAAATATTTGTAAATATTTTTCTTACAGCCTGTTTGGCACAATCTTGTTTTGTATCCCTCAGACTATAAAACGTATAATTAAGATTATGTTTAAGTTTCTTGTGTTTTGTGTGAACTTACTTGGCTAAACGCAGTCAAGTGTAACTCATTGTAATATAGTTTGATTATGTGTGTGAATGTGATAAAGTATTTATTAAATTAATTTCATTTCGAAAAAAACTGTTTTATTTTTGTAAACTTTTTTATTGCTCCCTCAAAATAAATTATAAAAAATAATAATTTATAACACAGGTTTTCTGACAACTGTGGGATATTATCTACATAATATTGTATTTAGTGAAGACGAGCTTCAATGTTTTCTTCTTATATTAATTTGCATTTTAATCAAACACGTCACAATCCTATCGCATCGGCATTTGTTTTACTCAATATAGAGTCTAGATTTATTTTTAGGATCAGGATCATTAATAAATCACACTTTCGATTTTTTTGGTGACTACAAACTACAGACCTACAGATTTTCGGGTAAATTGGAAATCTTCAGAGTAATCCCCAAAGAGACTGTACAATTTTGTTGTAGGTAAATGAAAAATGTAAAAATAATATAACCTATTTATTTGCCATAAATCGAAAAAGTTACATTGTATTAGTTCACAGGTAGTTTCAACGAATTTTGTAGAGCAGCAATTTTGTTGTTACGAAGTCGTTTTTTTGAGACGGTAAGTGCCTGAAAGTGGGTTTTGACTGCTTCACCAGACTTTTAAACAAAAACATTATATAAGTAGGTACGTATATTTAGCTCCAACTAAATACAGTCATATTAAAATTAGATTTAGTTTAGTACCTATTTACAACAATTCAGAACAGTAGCTCTACAAAATTTGGCATAGGTAGTAGGTGTATGTATATTGTGGACGCATCTCAACTATAAATATAAATTTACAGGAAGCTTGTGGTACAGTAACGACATCTATGTCAAACAGTAGTAGGTAATTTATCGGCATACAAAACGAGAAGCTGTGTTGTTGAACTAAGCATTATAAGCAGCCACGAAAACCTTAGTCATAAATTGCCACTAGATGTCGCTTACTTCAACACTAATTAATTCACAGAAGTTTGTCAAACACAATACAAACTCCATAAATATAAATATTAAGTATGTCCTTACGAAATCATTTTTTCACAATTGAGATCATAATCTTAATAGGTACTACATTAAACTCTAGAAAACAAGGTACAACATATTTCCATTCATAAATGGGTTAACTAGAATACGCATGCGTGAAACATGGCTGAGAAAAACAATAATAGTATCTCAGTGTCCAACAGTCTCATTTTCTCGTCAGCCAATGTGTGTTTGAATATTATTGCTATTAAATAGCAAATATAGTTGAATAGACTAATGTTTGTAGAGTTATCAGTGGGAACCACTATACCACTATGGGTGAGTACGAAGATAACACAATAGGTATATGTTATTTAAGTACCTACTATTATTTTTACTATTATCTTTAGGGTTCCGCGAACGTTAACAAAAAACGTTTTGGGTTTATTAATTTCATAAATGTTTCTTTGTGTATTTAGTTGGTTTGCCTTATTAAATAAATAAATAAATACGTTATCGTATTTACGTTAGACTTTTTATTATTTGAAGAATAAGATATTTTTAAGGCTTAGCCAAGGTTAGCCTCAACTGGGGTTGACGGATGACTTGATAGCAATCAGTGGTGATGGAAAAAAATATACTGATGATCGAAGATTTTTAAATATTCTTTTTTTTTTTCGTTTTTCCACGAAAACATTGGTCATATGCCTTTTATAATTAGGTCGATATATATATATATACAATTTCTCGAAACTTTTCTTTAATTTCGTGTTTATACTATTGCATAATTAGGTGTTTTCTATGAATCCGCAATCAACTGTAAATTTTAACTAAAAAAACTAGACAACGGTAAAGTGCTAATTACAAATGTCTTCAGAAAAGGTGATCCTTTGATATAAACCCATAAATAAGCTTCGTTAAATCTGCTCATATCAGAGACACGTTTTGGATATCAACGGTAAGTATAAGCACAGTGGCCTTTTGCCAACAGTGCTCTTATTATAAGATTTGTTAAAGATCTTCTACTTACATTACTTTTCTTAAGTACAAAATACAATAAGGAACTTAGGCTTAAATGAGTCTGTCTTTTTGTTTATTCCTAATTCAATTCTCGAAACTAAACTGAAAATACAGACAGAGGAAGCTGAGGAAGACCGAAAAAGAGATGGAGTGATTGTGTGAAAGATGACATGAGATAGAGAGGATTAAATGCTGAGATGACGTGTAGCAGGGATGAATTATTGGGAAGGGCAGGGAAAAGAAAAATAATCAAGAATATTCGAAACTATGCAGGTAACTAAACAGTTAAATGTTAGTTGTTGGTTATGTTTAGGAGTAGATGAGGAACTTGGTGCATTTCTTAGGATGTTTACCACCGAAGCAAGACTGCAAGTATTTATATTATTGTATCCAAAACGTCGTCGGCTGCGTTGAAGCAAACAAACACTGTTATTCGGCAATCATTATCAACGCTTGAATTGTGACACGCTAACTTCATTTGTTCGTTTTTTGAGATGGATCGAAAAAATAATAAAAAAGTGAAAGTTTTCTTTTTGAAATTGTTGAGAATATTTTTCACCCCAATAGCCAGGTTGGTGGATAAAAGTGTTGTAATAAATAGATAAGTACTTATTTATTTATCTTTTTTTTTCTTAGCTTGACTAGTTCTAGTTCCGAAACACGTAAATTATACGTAGTAGAGCATTATCCCAAAATACTATTTTTTTATAAGAGAACTCGTTTCACCTCCTGAAACAACTTGCCTAAGCTCTACAACATTTAGTTGACCGAAGATTGTAAAACAAATAGTTTAAATACATTTGTTATTTGCTACATATACCTACCTACCTGTAGCTAAGCTGGAACCCCTTGAAAAGTCATAGGAAGACTCTGTGCCATAATAATCAATATCGACGCGGTCATAACCTAGTACAGAATAGTATAAATTATTAATAGCAATCGGTTCCAGTAAGGTAGTATGTCCAATCACCGGCCGATATATTAAATTATAGACAGTGAATACAAAGCATTTTTTCATGATTTTATGTTGTTACCTCCGGACTACATCTTCTTTACATAGTTAGTTAAATATAAAGTTAATCCCGACGTCTGAATGAGATTTTTTAAACTATAAAAAAGGATTTTAATGCATTTTAAGCAGTCGATAGAGAAAGGTTTTTTTATCATAGGCATTTATAAGTGTGCTACCCTTTCGAAGCCAAAATGAAATTATTTTTTGTGCGTACTTCGCAGCTGGCACTTCATAGACAGTTGGTTTACAAACCATCGTAGATAAACTTGAAAGTCTTCTCCTCACTTAGAGTATATTCTGCACTTAAAACTGTAAATTTAACCATTATATCGAAAGTTACTTTAGATATTTATTGATCTGAGAGTAAGTGCACAAATTTGACGGGCCTGTTGGTCTAGTGGTTAGTGACCCTGACTGCTAAGCCGGCGGTCGTGGGTTCAATATCCACCCAGGACAAATCTTTGTGTGATCTCATTTAAAATCCGCTACTCACCTATTTCGGGTTATTTCAATTGTGTGTAAGCCCATGATTTATTCATCGTAATGTAATGTATAAAAACGTAAAAGAACATGATCATTTGTTCTGTGTCTGGGTGTTATTTATCTATAATATGTACATATGTATTTAGCTTTAGCTGGGCAAAGGCCTCCCCCAAGTCCCTCCATAGGTATATCCTTTTTATTTATTTATTATTTATTAAATGTACACAAAATTATCTCGTCATCTGCATAAAGAGGTCTATAAGAGCCTAATAGGGATAAAGTTACAAAATCCTGCTCATACTCAATAAATTTTCTTTATAGAGAAACTGCTATTGTGACTTCCTTATTGGCTTCCATTAAGCTCATATAGGATCTATATATCCTATTTGTGACGGAAAATGAGTCATAACACAATTTCAAGTGCTTCTTTCATTTCAGGTTGAGAAAAATAATGCGAAAAATTGATAAGAGGAACATGAGACAAATAAAGATTTCAGTCGGTATCGTAACAATAGTATCATGTATCGCAACACTGATTTACTTGTACCGGTTGTCCTTTGTACTTACACCTCAACAGCATATTCAAAGTTCATCACCGAAATACCAGATTGGTACTCCTTTTAAACACATACCTTTAAATGAAGTGTACAAGGACTTTGGTAAAAATGAGGATAAGGATTATATTGTAGAGTTAGAGGACGAACCAGCAGGTAAATTCCTGGTAATATATTAGGCACTATGTGTTCCATTAATACCAATGTTTACATTTGTGGATACTAAAATAATTCTACAATTTCAGCTATGATGGTTAACACTCCTGGATGTAAAATACCAGTAACGGTGGTAGACTACCAAAAAAAAATAAAGGAAGGAGCTAAAATGAAAAAGGGTACATGTGGAAAACGTGCAATATTTTTACGTAAAGTTGGCGATGATAAAGTAAAAGCTGATATCGTAAAACCTGTGATGTTAGAGAAGTACGCAAAGAAATATAAACATTTTGACTGCTGCTATCAGTTCATAATCGACAGTGTTCAATATCTACACGACCTTCCAGTATCGAAGTAAGTGACTACACTTACCATAACGATGTTTAATTTTTATTTATTAATTCAACCTTCAAGCTTTTTTTGTTAGAAGCCAAATCCAGCTCTCATGTAATACATAATTAAAGTTTTATTTTCGAGCTTCTACTTCAGCTATTTCGAGGCGTACATGTAAAAGATATCTGTTTGTTATTTGTTTTAACTCCTCTTTCGTTAGAAAAAACAAGCAACACTTAAAAATAATACTTAAGACAATGATTACTTTTTTAGATACACGAACTGCACGAAGTTTCAAGACAAAACAGTCATTACTATGCAATCAGATTTCATTCATATTCAATGCACCGGTTATGACGGCAAGAATGGGTCCCAATTGCTATACAGCGACATGTACGCATTCAGCAAAAAGATAGACGTCGCTAAATCGTATAATAATTGTAAGATCAAATACAACGTTCTCATGATCGGTATGGATTCAATGTCTCTCCCTCGAGTTGTCCAAACAATGCCGAGAACTGTTGCCTTTTTAAAAAATGACAATTGGCTTGGCTTCCGGGGATATCATAAGGTATGTACTTAATCGAAATTATTACTTAGTACTTTAATTACATCAAACTAAAAAAATATTTAACAAAATCGTATCTTTTCCCACAGATTGCGGATAATACATTCCCTAATTTAATGGCTGCGTTTACAGGCAAAAACATCTCTGATATAACTAGACGATGTTACGGCAGAATGAATCAGTGCAACAATCTTCTTATATGGAACTATTTCAAACAACTTGGATACGTCACAGCTTACGGTGAAGATTATTTACAATTGCCCGACACATTCACAAAAGAATTCGCATTTCGGGAACCACCAACGGATCATTACATGAGACCCTTTTTCCTTAAAGGTGAAACTAAACGCTACAACAACTCCTTATTGTGTTCAGGACAAACATCTTCGGGACAGCAATTATTAGATTATGCTCTGGATTTCGCCAACACTTATAAAAAGGACTCATTTTTTGGATTCTTTTGGTTAAATTCATATAGCCATGACGTTAAAAGCCATCCGGAAAATTCGGACAAAATGGTAGAGAACTTTTTGAACCAGTTGACATACACTGGTGTTTTGATGAATACATTTGTAATATTCTTTAGCGATCATGGCATACGATTCGGGGGACTTCGTTTTAAAATGGAGGCTTACTACGATGATCGCATGCCCATGAACTTTATGTGGGTTCCATTGTTTTTTAAGGGGAAGCAACCATTTGAACTTCGAGCTTTATCTATAAATCAGTTCAGATTAATGACACCCTATGACATGTTTAGTACACTCGTGGACATAAGACGATTATCTGAGTGTAGTAATGACAGTATACCCGCTCCTGATGGCTGTCGGAACTGCCATTCTATATTCAAAGTAATAAACAGTACTCGCACTTGCCAGGACGCATCTATTGACGGAAAGTGGTGCAGTTGTCATAAATTGTACCCTCTGCCAAACCAGGACACTATAGGAATGCAAAGTGTGGAACTAGTTGTGAACCACATAAAAAATATGGTAAAAACCATCGATACACAACAATGTTGGGGCTGTATGAGCCTCTCTCTGAAAACAGTTGTTCGACTGCATTTTTATTATGCCAAAGACAAAATTAGTTTGTTTTATGTTGTGGCATTTAGTATGACACCTGGTAATGTCACATATGAAGCCACAGTTCTTCGCAAAGGCGATGAACAAACTATTATAGGTCCGATCAGCGTTATTTCTAATTACAGAGGGTTAGGGAAATGTGC
This sequence comes from Plusia festucae, assembly GCA_950381575.1. Lineage (NCBI taxonomy): Eukaryota > Metazoa > Arthropoda > Insecta > Lepidoptera > Noctuidae > Plusia > Plusia festucae. The sequence goes on along the minus strand of OX494436.1, from coordinate 9,989,992 downwards.
TCTAAATCGCCGAGACCGACTGTTTTGTATTTGTCAAAAAAAATGTTTATAATTAATAGAATAATATTTATCCATCTGTGATAGTTATATTGTAATTTAAAGAATAAAAAATAATAGCTTGTTAAATTTGCAGTGTACTGTTTACCTTAAAATTAAAATATAAATAAAATTTGAGTTCTGTTATTTGTTGCATTCTTTTTTAAAATGTAGATATAATAATATTTTATGTATGGCTCGCCATGTCATAATAGTAGCCTTATTTTCTGATGCTAATTAAGATCCAACAGGTGGGCTTCCCTTTTCGTCACAATCTGTCTTTTGCGATTGATGACCACGAGCGCCCCACATAAAGGTCTAAGTTCAAGGAAGCCGATTTTTTATTTGTTTATTGATTTGCGTAGTAGTAAGGAGCTTCTTGGTATGAGATTTTTTTCTTGGAAAAAAGATGATGATGAATACTGGGTCGCGTAGCACTAAGCCAGAAACCGCACAGTAAATTGTGCAGGCACTTATTTTTATGAGTCGCGAAACATCCAAGATAACTGGAACCGAACCTAACCTTTTGAATTTTTAGAAGGCTACTTACCTATTTACCAATATAAGTACACGTAGCAAAACCTGCACTTATAATATTAATACCGGCCTATATACGTCCCACTGGTGGGCACAGGCCTTCTCATATAGAGAAGGGATGAGCATTGATCACCACGCTTGCTCATTGCGGGTTGGCAATTTCAGATTCCAATATTTTGAAATCCAGGTTTCCTCATGATGTTTTCCTTCACCGTTTGTCAATGATGTCTTAGAATGATTAAGAAAGTACATATAACTTTGAAAAAGTCACATTGGTACTTGCCTGGGTTCAAACCTGCAACCATGTGCATGCGAATCCGGTCATTGAACCGCTCGGCCACCACGACTTACCCTGCACTTAATTTTATTTAAAAACAATATATAGAATCTCATTACTGCAATGTCGAAGTTGTCGAAGTCTTCATTTTGTTTGATTGTGTCTACAATGTTTAGTATTTGCTTCACTTTGAACAAGAAACCCTGAACAAAGGGTTATCATAACACAATAAGCATTGAGGATGAATCGCTCGTTCATTCCGTCCCACGCTCCCTGCAATCCAAACGATCTGGTTGCGGAAACTCGGAAAGCCACAGAGTTGATATAAACACAACCGACCGCTCATATCTGACGGACGTACCTACACGCTCATAAAAGTTTAAGCACTGATTAAATAATTATTACCCATTTACTATTTCTCGTGAACTGAGCAATGAAAACAAGTGAATTTATTCATCAAACAGCAGACCATGTGATGGAATTATGGTAAGTAGAATGTGTTTTTTTAGATAATTTTTGTCAGTAATATCTATTGCTGACAGTAACCTTAGTATCCATAAACTTGTAATGCGGTTACTATCGGTATTGTAGTCTCGTGGTAATGAATCAGGCGCAAAAGGTAATTCAGGTCAGGTCTAAATCCAAGGACCACATTCTGCCATTATATGATGAGAAAAGGTTCTTGCCAGACCATTTTTTTCCAGGTATTTTCCGGATTTTGACACACGCTGTTACTTTGTAGAGTATTTGTGGAATTAAGGAACTCTTAATTCAATTTCTTTTTCTAACTTTTATTTGATATAAAAATATTATTTCACTGCCGCATTGCATTTATTTTTAGATAATTTGTTGATTCGAGACAATATTTATATAATTGGTTCTGAGACAGAGTTACGCAAAAAAATCTACAGTGGGGAATGAATCTGCTATCACCAAAGAACCAGACTTATCTATTAACCGCTGCGCTCTTATTGACTTTTAACACATAGACTGTCACGTCAGAAATACTTGCCAGAATTAACATTAACATATAAGATACAGAGTTTACAAAAACTTTGTTTCAAAGTAAATGTCAATGTAAATGTACATCCATTTTTTTTTATTAATTTCTACGTTTTTTACGAGTTAATTTTTGGTGAATTAAACTAAGCAGATATTCAATAGGTAGGTTACTTGCCTAACCTAACTAAGGCACAACTATAATACTCTCCTATCGAGAAACAACAACAATGGTACAGTTAAAAGTACCTACATTAATTAACATTTTAATTAACGACCATGCCAGTAAAATACTCATAGTGAAATACTCTTCAGTAGTTACGTTCAGAAGATATTGCAGATGTAATGTAGCAAAATTTCCGTGTGTTGTTCTATGTTGAACTCGGGGTTGTAGCGGCGGTAGTTTAATGGCTAGGGCGTCGCCTCGCGATCATATGGTTGCCGGTTCGAATCCCACCCATTGCACCACCGTGAACCTACTCGTAACACAAGCATTTAGCTTAGTACGAGGGCTTAACAAGAATTCTAGTAATATGCGACCCATATTGCTAATAAACTTTTTAAAAAAAGAAAAAGAAAAACTTCTATGGTATTAAAACAGAGGTTTTATGTCTGTATATTGCTCTGATATCAATCAAAAAGATGCATCTGAATCATCATACTCATATGCACTAAGTTGGCTTCTTCAAAAACTATACTACCTATATCCATTATCAAAATAATAACATAATGTCAGCTGTTCCAATTCCACACAGGATATTTCAACAGTCCGTGTCACTGAGTAAGTACTTAGTTCACAATCTATAAACCTATGATATTTCATTGTAGATCTTCATGTTTTTTATTGAACAAAGCTACAGCGAAAGAATCTCGTATATCTAGTAGGTTCTAATATCATAAGTGCGAAAGTACATAAAAGTTCGTTCGACTATTTGTTACGTATCGACTAAACCACTGTATCGACGTTGATGAAATTGAGTAGGTAAATATAGATTAAACTTGAATCCTTGAAAGGACATAGGGATCTTTTGTCCACGAATAAAATCAGACAGGACGCGCCGTCGTGGGAAAACCAGTAGATTTAAAATACTGAACCGTAACATATTGAACTTAGATTTAACTTACCAATTCTATCTATTAATTTAAGCTACATCAATAATAATACCAGCGTATTCATTATGTCCCACTGCTGAGTGTCGGGCACAGGCCTCTTCCCATATAGAGAAGGAATACGTATAGAAACGACGCTACCACGCTTACTCATTGTGGGTTGAAGATTGGAGATTACAGGTTTCAATTCTTTAGATACCAGGTTTCCTCACGATGTTTTCCTTCACCGTTTGTCAATGGTGTCTTAGCATAATTAAGAAATTAAGTATGTACTTACATATAACTTTGAAAAAGTCTCATTGGCACTTGCTTCAAACACGCAACCATGTGCTACGAATCCGATCATTGAACCGCTACGCCACCACAACAATGTAACATAATATCTAACTTTCCATCATAATTTGGGTTACAGAGAATGGAAGTATATTCATGACTTCAAAATGTTTGTTCAACGAAAGCAACACATCTTATGGACACTGACTGTAATTTCTGGAACATTTGTATGCTACTACAGCTTTTCTAATCAAAATAGTCCTAATAAGATAGAATTAAGTACAACGCATCATGTTTTTACAATCAGAGGTAAGTTATTTATAAAATATCAAATAAAAATTTTATTTTTGAATAGGAAATATTGTTTTATTATGCATAAACAATGTGTAGTAGCGACTAATAGAGTAGCTACAATCATAACCCCGTGAATCACATACATATAACTATTTTAGATGTTTGTCAATATAGTCTTCAGGTAAGTTGGTAATTATGTATATGTACTACCTAAAATCTTGTCTTTGTACCTCGATGGACTTAATATTCGCTGACGGCCGCCCCTTATAAAAGAGTTTTATTTTATTATTTAAGTTAGAAGTAATAAACACTTACCTACCTCCAATTGCTAGTTACCTACCCCTTCTTTTTTCTCAGAGACTACTTTTTATGACATCAGAGAAAAAGGTAAGTTTGCCCCTAACTTTATTATGATTTGTAATTAAAACCTACCTATGATATCGAATAAATTCGTTACACATACAAAATAACAAATATAGAATTTCCTCGTTATACGTAGATGTTCGAAAAAACACCTAGACCTACATTTTATGCAGTTTGTTAAGACCAAACTTTTAACCTCCTTTGTGAATTTGTAACATGATGCACTTAATAGGAAAAAAACCTTTTCACGCAAACTATAATATCTACATTTAATTGCTTGCTTGCTCTTCATTTACGTTTCATTTCAGAGAATGATGACTACCTCCTGAACACACCTGGGTGTCAAATACCAAATTATGCAAAGACATACATTTACCCAAGAAGGGTTCCGAAGGAATCTCCGACAACAGTCTGTGGCAGACGCGCCATCTCTGTTAAAGCAATTGATAATAATACAATTAATTTTACAATAAATGATAAGATTATGAGAAAATACTACGCGAGGAGCTACAGCTGTTGCTACAAGTTTGCAATGCGCTCTGCAATACCTGGACACGAAAATGATGCGCTGGAGTAAGTAACCTGATCCATAAGAACACACTTACCTATTTAAGTTTTTCGAAAAGTTCCACTAAGGTAGATTTAAAAAAAAAGTCATGTTTGTTTATTTGAAATACAGTGGACACCCAGTAATCCGACAAACGTTTTGCAGGGCAGTATCGGGCTATCGAATTTTTCGGATTATAGAGTCCGCCGCCTAAGACCTATAGTCCGGATTTTTTTACAAGGAGTCGGTACCTTAAAATCCGATAAATTATTTACAAATTAGTTAGATAAGTTGCAACCTGTTCATCCATTAGGTATTTTAGCGATTTTATTTAGATTTTTAGACAGAAGAATTTAGACATTAATTAGGGAAGATTGTCAACGAATATTCAACATCAATAGATATTTCGGATTACAGGGGGTGATAGATTAGACAGGGGCTGGATTTCTGGGGGTCCTCTAACTGTAGTGACATAGATGTACCTACACATTGCTTTGGAGCCACAAAATAAGCATACCTTGTGACTCTGCATAGTAAGAAGACTTAATATTTGAGTACTGTGTACCTCTAGTACCCAGCTATTTGCGCACGACCAGTTTTTACCAGTGACAGACCTTCACATTCTCGTCACTAAGCAAGTGAAAATACGTCCTCTTGTCACAGTCGGCTCTTTACCATGACACCTGCAAAGGCTTCGAATAGGTCGGGAACTAAAAAAAAATAAACCGCGATATAATAAAACTAAAAGTAGTTTTATTTCAATTTATGGTAATACTAAAATTTAAAGTAAGGACACTTTAACTTGGTCATGGAGAGCACTGATAGCAGAAACCAATAATGAAGTGGTCGTGAATAACGAAACACATGGATTAAGCTGACTCTGCTCCAGCAGTCCAGTAGGCTTATTGGCTATAGCGGTTGTCTACGAAAGCAATAATTGCTAACTAAAATAAACTGTGTAAGCACAAACTTCGTGTCGTTTAACGTTAATGATCAACTACATCTACTACAACATAGTCAGTCCCCGATTTTAGCCGATATTAAATTTGTTTTCTTTTTACCGTTGTTTTGATCCGGTGAACATTGCTTGGGTTGTCAACTAGAGATAGCCAAATAACCCTCTGATCGCCTCAAGATTAACACTACCCAAGTCTCTCTCCAATCTCCTATCCTCCCTCTTATATCTCTTAACAGTCCTCTTTCTTCATTATATCCTCGCTAAAAGCGAGCAATTGTGGACTAGATCCTTACCTACCTCTCATTCTTACTTTTCGTAGAATATCAACGAGATTTTATATTAAAAGGTATTTAAAATTTTAATGTTACAAATATTTCAGCTACACGACATGCAGTAATTTCAAAACCGGTGCAACTGTAAATTTCTCGGAAGAAATCGTTACAGTCATATGTAAAGACAAACGCGGACAAAAGACTGTCTATGAGGATGCTTACTTATTACTCAAAAAGAAACAAATAGAAAAAGGAATGAAGACTCCATTTTGGAATATTCTCATGTTGGGACTAGACACAATGTCGAGAAATAGATTTTATGATACTATGCCACTCACTGCACAATATTTTCGTAAATACAGATGGTTAGATTATAAAGGTTATCATAAGGTAAATACCATAAAAAATGTCCAGTCAGATATTCAAGCTTTGTATAAAGAGCACATGTAGGTATCTACAGCCTACAGCCACAAAAAAGAAAAAAAATATTTGCCGATAATTGTCTATAATAACTAAACTCTACAGAGTATTGTTCCTACTGGTATTGGACATGAAGCCTCTCTAGTCTAGTGAGCCCGGGTAACTACAGTCGTGGGGCATCGATATTTTGCAGAAAACTAGCACGGTCTGTGGTGTTATACCTAAGATGCGAACAACGAAACAACTGACGAACCTACACATTTTTGAAGTAAAACTTCTTTGCATGCTTGATTTGGGGAGTAAGCTGGTGAATGCGTGACGAGAGAGCGTTACGAAAAGTGTGATCAGGGCGAGGCGAACGAAAGTTGAAAGGGAGATGTAAGTTAGTGAAGATAGAAAGAGAGTGAGTTACGTGTAAAAGACTTCTTTCTCTTTTTCTCATAGCCTGTTACGTTTCGTACCTATATCTAGGACAGGCCTTAGAGCTAAAGAAGTTATATTGGTCTAAAGCACACTCGTTTTCTTTTTTATTTCAGGTCGATTACAATACGTTTCCTAACTTAATGTCAGTGCTTACTGGTTCAGAAACGTCTGATGTTAGAGATAAATGCCGAACTGGCTTACAAAATTGCGTCAATTACTTCATATGGAACAGATTCAAAGAAGCTGGCTACACGACAAGTTTCGGAGAGGATCATTTGAAGTGTCCTGAAACATTCTCCGCGTTTAAGGGGTTTAAAACTAAACCAACCGATCATTATATGCGAACATTTTTTCTAACTGGCGAAAAAAATATTGCTGAGGTTATGTGTACGAAAAAACAACCTTCAGCTACGCATTTACTCGAGTATGCTCAAAGTTTTGCTACTACTTACAAAAATGATGGATTCTTCGGTTTGTTCTGGATAAACTCGTACACCCATAACCACCTTGGTAACCCGACAATTCTCGATGCAGAATTAAAGTCGTTTTTCCAAAACCTTTATGATTCTAATACGTTAAATAATACGTTTGTTATTTTCTTTAGTGATCATGGCACGAGATTCGGTACTAAGAGATTACCGATGGAGTCTTATTACGATGAGCGTTTGCCGATGTTGTTCATATGGACACCGATGGACTTCAGACGACAATACACAGATAAATACTACAATTCCCACATGAATCAAGCTCGATTGATAACACCTTACGACATACATCTAACGTTAGCGGAAATATTAAAATTATCCACAAATTCAACTAACGTCACCAAAGCCCACGGTTGTCCACAATGCTCGAGTTTGTTTGAAATAAAATCACCATTCCGTACTTGTGAACATGTAGGTATCAATGCAAATTGGTGCAGTTGCCATAACATGACTCATGTTAGTAGGAAAGCTAGTAAAACATGGCATGGAGTACTACTAGCCGTCGAATACTTAGAAAACCACCGGAAATCTATAAAAACCATACCATGTTCATCATGCATACATTTTGCATTACCGGAAGTCTTGAGGTCGCACGAGTACCAATATGAAAACAAATCATACAATGTTATAGCTTTCCTAATGTCACCACATGACGTTACTTATGAAGCTGTAGTAGAGAAATACGGCAATACATCAGCAATCTTATCAATGCGCACCATATCACCTTATAATACCAAAGGGAACTGTGTGATAAACCCCAATCATCGAGGTTATTGTATTTGTGAATATCATAAAAAATGTCGGGTTAAGCTTAGAAAAAAAGTGTGACTTGGCATTCAAACTGATTTAGGCCCTGTTTTTTGATCCCTAGTTAACTCAACTAATGGTTTCAAAACGCGTTTTTTCATCAATTTTCAATCTATCAAATGGTCAAAAAGAGATAATTATTTAACCATTCGTTAAAATAAAAATAAAAATTAATGAACAAGTACGTTCTACTGTAGTTTGAAACAATTAGTTAGCATATTTGACCATTGTTTGAGTTAACTCGGGATCAAAAAACTGGGCCTTAATTTGTTAACTTAACTGCGAACCACATAGCATGAACAAAAAAAGGAGTTAAGCATAACAAATCCAAAAGATATGTAAATAGGTCATTAAATTATAAAGTCTTCAAAAGACTACAAAAACCCTAGTATAAAATTAACATTGTCAACAACATTGACAACTGTATATTTCCGGTTAATTTAATAAATAAGTATTACATTAATGTGTCTTTATCATTACGACAATACTTACCTACAATATTTCTATGTACGTATATACAGTACAGTTTAAAAACACACCTAAAGCACATTACTGTCCACAAATTGAATTAGTGACCGTTGGTTGCGATTGGGAAACAAAATAGTCTTATCACGAAGCTATCCCTTTTAGTCTATTGATGATTTTCATTGCATTATTTAATAATTAATTGTGTTCGTTAACTTTGTCGCTGAAAGTACGTTTATCCATTTTGAGCGGCGACGGTAGCATAATGGGTAGGGTATCGGACTTCCGATCATGTGGCCGCGGGTTCGAATCCCACCCATTGCAATACCGACTTAAAGCCTCGTTACACTTATATTACTAAACTTACTTTACTATCTTGGCAAAGCACTAGAGGTCAACAAGCATACTAATAATGTGCGACTCACATTGCTAGAAAGTTTTTATTAAAAAAAGAAAAGCAAAAAGTTTTATTGCTATCCCATATTGCACGCCTCATAAGCGAAGCGTTGAGGTGGGTATTACTGTCAGTTTACGCACACCGAGTGATTCTCCAACTTATAATCTCACTTTTTTATTCTTTATTACTTTTATAAGTGATTATAAATAGACAAATGTTGAGAAAAAACACTATTTTTACACTCATTATATTTTTAAATTTCTTTTATTTAAACTAATTAAAAAACTTCTGTCTTGGACGTCCGTGTGTCTGTATGTACGGATCCTGTATCTTGTGGTCACGATAACGAGCGAAATACTTCACTTATCGAGTTAGTTTTTTTTTTTATAGGCTTCAGTATTTTGAGGAATAGAAGCCTGTTTCTTTTCAGGGTATAATTCGATGTAGTTTAATTATTATTTACAAATAATCTCAATTTTATTGTAATGAATGAGATTATGAGGCGTGCACACGAGGATTTTCCAACTATTTTAAGTTTGCGAATCCTAATAACCTGTTGCTGAAAAAAATCCTGCAACCACATGATTGCAAGTCCGAGACCCTAGCCGCTATCGCTTCAAAAAATAAGAATAAATAACCTCTTAATATGGTAAATCAGTTATCAGTTTATTCTCCAGGGACGGCGATTTACACATAACTGTACTACCCTGTCTATACCCTGTATACTGTAATTTAGTAGATCCTGTATTTATATCTATATAGCTACCCGTGCGAATCTGACGCGGGTTTGCTATTCAGCCAGTAATTATATATTTCAAGTAAAATAAAATGCAAGTCAGAATTGTATAAAAATACTTTATTGGGCTTTTCCAATGCTTTACTAAAACTCAATAGTTTATATAAATAAACTTATTACATTAATTTACCTTAAATATTACAACCATAAAATATTTGTACATAGGTACCTTTATCTATATTTTTAAATAAATTATATATTTAACTGAAGCACAATACTGGTAAAATAAAATATAGTACTGGCACATAGACATTGACAATAACATAAAAATATAATGCTAATGATCTTGGATCAGATCTTTTTACATAAATTAAATTCGTACTATTCGACAAGAAAATTAAATGCAACTGCCTGAACACAACCAATGATTAATACTTAAGCTGTAATATGTTTGAAGGAACTTGGAGACTGAGACTTGTTGGGGTATATCACGAACAGCGATAGTTGACTAACCGCCAACAAATCCCCAATTAAATTTGGCACCTGTAAAGAAATACAAATTATTTAAGCAAACCAAGACTAATTTAGTAATTGCTCTTATCATTATTTTTAATTGACTTAAAAAAAATACATACAGTCGAACATAGAACCTAGTCTTTTTATGTTTAGCAATTTTAAAAAAGAATTTGCGTATATAGGTTGAAGTCGGTTCTTTTTACACTTATTTGTAATCAATTATTTGTTAATTATCTACAGTCGGATGTAAATAATATAGTAAGAAAAATAAAAAATGATATTTTAAAGGCAGCCAATGTAACTAGCCTTGCGTAAAAAGAGCTGCAAGATATCGCCTGTCTCTATCGCACTAGCCAATAGTGTGTACATGTACTAACTTAAAGGCGGATATAGACCGCGAGGAATGCACAGCGCACGGGACACATCGCACTATTCGGAATGTGTGGACGTACTTATTCGCAAGTGCTAACTTACAGGCGTGCGCTGCGCATGACTCGCAATTCCTGTATTCGCCTTATGCATGTCAAGATAAGCTGACTCTGGACACAAATCCTATCCTATGTAATGGGTGTATAAATATTTATTAAGTATCTATTTGTGATGTAAGCTATCCTATCTGTCAAGTTGGATCAAACTGCACACGGCGTGCAAATTTTATTAAAATCGGTTCAGTAGTTTCGGAGTTCATCACGGACAAACATCGTGACACTGGAATTATATATAATAGACTAGCTCTTCACCACGGCTTCGCTCGTGCTCGTTTACGTAAACTTTTTGAACAGTTCGTTAAAGGTACTTTAAGTATAAAAAACTCTACATAGTCGGGTGGGCCGCCAGTATTGTATAAAAATTTCTACTATATTTCCAAGGGATAAAAGTTTCATACAACTTTTATCCTCTATTCCAACCCCTTGGAATTTTAAAAAATCATATCAAGAATACATGTGCGAAATTAATCTTTCATACCCTTTCATGTAAAAGCCACATAATGGATTTAAAAATATAACAACCTGTCACAATCTATGCTTCTATCTGCAGTCTCTTTTTTTTTTTTTTTTTTTTAAACGACGCCCGCACTACATTCAAATCACATGCACAAAGAACACCCAGACTTGAAACAAGCATTGTGGATCACACAAATACTTGTCCCATGCAGGGATCGAACCCGCAGCACGTCGCGCACAGTGGTAATTAGCGTGGTGACCTATACCACTCGGCTAACCATGCAGTCAAGCTATTCTATTAAGCTATATACTCTACCTATAACGCTAGCTATAACTCTCTGTTAAGCTATAAACTACTTGAGTGCTAAAACATCTAAATCTGTTGAGAACATTTTAAGTTAAAGCCGCGTTTCCACTTGGCAACATTTGGCGCGCGACACGTGACGCTCAACATGTACGGCAACGCTGCACAACAGCGCGCGACGTTGCATTTTTCGATAAAATTATAACCACTGCCGCTGATATCAACACAAGTTCCTCTGGCGACATGTTTTCGACGACTGACGTAAAGTAGATAGTAGCTATGCGTAGACAGACAACGTTGTTAAACAAAAGTTCCGCGCTGACTTTCAACATGTTGGGCAACTTGTTGTGCAACATGTTGCGTGCCAATTGTTGCCTAGTGGAAACGCGGCTTTAAAGAGTATGAAAGATCCATTCAATCCCTGAAGTCTACAATCGTTTTTTTCTTTTATATTACAAGAATATGGCTTATTATTTTACTGTTTTAGGACAGTAATAATAAAGGTTGACTTGTGAAAGAATAAAAAAAAAATTACCGTTAAATAGGGATCGTCCTTGATCACACCATATAGGTACCATAATGTAGAAACAACACTTGACATTAGTATCATTGGGAATGGAAGACATTCAGTGCTCTTCACTCTAAACACGTAAAAAAGCTTACTCATAGGGGCAGCAATGGTCAATAAGGTCAGAAAACATGACGCCAGGCCTGAAACATAATTAATGATTTTATTATCAGTATTCAATTATTTTTTTATTTATTTACATGCACATAAAACTGCCATTAAAGGTACTTACTAACTAATGCAAAAGCCTATCTACATAATTATTGTAAAAATGGATACAATATTATTATTGACATTTAAACTATCTTGTGAGTTGTTCTATCTACTACTGAATGAGTAAGAAGTATGAATGCTACATCATGCCTCTATCAAAACTGTGTTAGAGTTGGCTTCTAGTCACTGGGTTTAGCTGAATACAATACAACTTCTTTGAAAGAGTTTACACTAACATTCATAATGTATATACAACATGTAACAAAACCCCTGTCAGATCCAATAAAAGCGTATTCGTGGTACAGTTCATGAACCATCTCGCATATGCGGCATCTTTGACACAAAGCTGTAGGTAGTGAGTATGTGAACTTTGAGGGGCGGTCAGTGTTGCTGTTGCCTTGGATCAGTTTTTATTTTGATTTCATTATTTTCACTGGGGAAAAATAATCAACTCCAATACATTTTATGGCTAAGTATATGTGTTCGCAGTACAATACCAAATAATACTCTCAGGGATCGACAGGGTTTTTGTTACATGTTGTATATTCCCACTTTTCTAAACAGAAGTTAATTTTAATATGTTACAATTTTTTTTGTGCGGATTAATAATTTCACTTAGAGCCAACTGAAAGGTATTAGAGGGGACTGTTTAAAAGATAATAATATGTAATTATAACATTAGATGAAACATGATAATGATTTAGTTTAAAAGAATGTAGACATTATCAATACAAAAAGGTGTTTAAATTTACTGATAAATACTAGTAGTCTTTGTCAACTTTTGTGTTGAGCCCTTTGCAAAACCAAATATTTTTTACCAATATCAGTAGAAAATTTAATAGGTATTTAATTTTATTTTCAAAATATTAGGAAATATCTTACCTAAAATACCAAATAATTTTTCATTATCCTCTTCTATATAAATGTAACACAGAACAAGTGTCACTAGCACTATAGTGCAAAATACTTGTTTTAAAACTGTAGATTTTTTGAATGTATAAATATAAAATACTGCTGTGTATGAGCTCATCAACGTAATACCTATTATATTAACTAAAACAATAATGTTATCATGTTTCAATAATCCGTAAAGAAACCAAAGGGAGCAGCTGTAAAAACAAATGAGAAAAGTTAATTGGACCAGTCATAAAATACGATTTAATACAATTTAATTGCTATAACTTACGAAAGTATTCCGCACACAAAAGGTAACGATGAGGCTTCGGCCGTCGTACGATTAACAACATATTGTTTGCATACGAGACTGAAACAAAAGAGTTAGGGTTGTTACAAAGAAATCAAATTCATTATTGAAAACATACTGGTATCCTATCGTATTGTATGCTTACACGCCGGATAGAAATTGCAAAATTGTTGTAATAACAGCTAGACTGCTCACAGAACTCTCAAAGTCTTTCAAATGCATTTTAATATACGTAGTGCACTCATACAAGATTTTACAGATTTATTAATTGAAACATAATAGTTTGAGATAATTTATTTAGTTTTAATTAAGTAACCGTAAGCGGTACAGGTCTCGAACTTTAAAGTCATCAAAACTCGAATTGACTCGAAAGTCGAACGAAACTGTATAATACTGTTTTGTTGACGTTGTCAACTTGTCATTTTGTGAACCACTGTCAAAATACTGTCAAGATACCAAAGCAAAGCAAATGTCAAATCACTCAAGATCTCAAGAACTCAGACCACAGAATACTAATACTCTAGGGAGGCTCAGGCTCAGACTCAGATCAACTCAAAGACATTGTAATGTATTCATGTCTTTGGATCAACTGTACTGAGAAAAAACCTGAAAGAACAATGGTTGAGAGGGCACTTGTTTTTCTATGATTTTTCTCTTCTGGAACACTAGCTTGCTACTATGGCAAGAGTGTTATGTGTCCGAATTATTTTGCTATTTTGCGAAACTATGCAAGAGCATGATTTAAAAAGTAAGTTACTCAAAAAAAATTAGTCGATTGAAAAGCATGCTAGTTTCATAGAATATGTGTCTGTACCTTTATTCAATTGGGTGCACGATATTTGACGATATTACTTTTACTCTTTGGTTCAACGTCTGTTGCACAATTACAATGTCTTTGGTTGCACATGAAGGTATAGATGAAAATTTCAAAGACATTGTAATGTATTTTGGAAAATTTTCATCTATACCTTCATGCTGTTGCATCATGGTTGCATCACTTGCATCGACATTTATTTATTTTTATGCAAAGACATTGTACTCTAAATCAAAGACATTGTAATGTATTCTTAAATACATTACAATGTCTTTGTTTTTATGTAACTGTCCCAACTGTAGAGTATTAGTGTTCTGTGGTCCTGTCACAGTGACAGTGTGTGACGCTGACTGACGCGCACTTTAGCTTTGTAAATGTGAAGAGCTGTGGTGAAGAGTGTTTACGTTTTATAATAAACATAATAAAATAAATGGATCTGGTTCATAATTCATTAAGTTATATTTAAGATTAGTGTGTAACTTTCCACCATGATATGTATATGAAATGTGAATGATATAACGAAATAAATAGCCAAAATGAAGTCCTTCAAGCTTATAGTCCACCAGTCAAGCTTTAGTCGTAAGTAATATTTATCGCTATTTATTTTATTCTGCATAAAATATGCCATATACAACTTCTTACATACAATCTTACCACTAAACATGACATATAAGAAACTGAGGGTACTTAAATTTGCATTTATTATGATTGAGTTTAAATTGTTTTTATCCTAATTATTATCAAATGGAATTAAATATTCAGTTTATGTATTATAACTATATGTACTTATACACCAATGAACCAATTATTATCAGCATAAATGAATTTTTTAATTAATTGCGTGGGTAAAATTTTTTTTGCTTGTAGGTATGTATTATTGCAGATAAAGCAAATAGTTTTGCAAGAGCTGTTCTTTTTTGTACTATTTATTTATATCTGGCTTAATATTATTCTATTCTGAACATATATTTCAATTTAATGTGACTTCTTAAGACTACCCTCAATATTGTAAAATTTAAATGCAAACATATTTAAACAAAAGTATTTCTCACTCGCCAGCCCACTTGCCAAATTATAATGAATGTCAAAAGTTTTCAACTTATATGTTTCTATAAGTTACAAATTTTCATTAGGTATGATATATAATATAGACAGTTATCCTTTGTAGTTGAAATTCTATATGGCATTTCTTTTTATTCCTTAATTTTAGAACAACAAAAATTCAACAAATATTTTATTACAGCACTAGACCTAATAATAAACTTAAAAGACTACCCTGGACTGAAAGAAAAGGATATTGTTGAAATCTATCACCCAGAAAATGACTACCCACGGCTGTTGTTACAAGTCACTAGAGTGGATGCACCGGGGCGAGGAAGAGGTAACATAACTATTTATAGCCTGTAAGAACTTAATAACTTAACTTGTTCAGATGATCAGATGATTTGAAAGATCACATGAGGCTGGCATAGTCACCTTGAGTGTAGGTACTGAAGCCTTTTAAAAACTCAATAAAAAAAATAAGCAACTTGGACAGTGGTAAGAAGGCAGGTCGGAAGGGGAGAGAGTATTTCACTCAGGTCTCAAGTTAATGCTTGTGGGTTGTACAATACATTATTATTATCCTGTGCTGCCCAAATGCAAAGCAAAGGCCTCCCTTCATTCTTCTGATCAGTCGCTGTTTTGCACCATTTCTTTCCAATTCTCCAAGATTATAAGGGTGACACTGAAAGTTCATAACTGTTTTTCGATCCTCTAAAACAACTGTTTCGCAATGACCTTTTTCCCAAGCTTCAATCTCTTCACTTTAGTTGGTAAGTCCTTGGAAGGAAACAACTAGACAGCAGACTGTCTCTTAGTTTCGAGATAATAACAATAAATTCAGCGTTCTTCATCCGTACGTCGAATATGGCATTCGAGTCACCTCTGTTAAATCTTTGAACCATTTCACAACTAAAAACTTTCAGTGTCGGGCCTGTTAGTGGTTAGTGACCCTGACTGCTAAGCCGGAGGTCGTGGGTTCGATTCCCACCCAGGACAAGTCTTTGTGTGATGAGCACGATCATTTGTGCTGTGTCTGGGAGAGAAATATATAAGTATGTTTATCAGTTGTCTGGTTACCATAGTACAGGCTCTGCCTAGTTTGGGATCAGATGACCGTGTGTGAGATTGTCCCAAGATATTATTATTATTAGTGTCACCCTCGTTTAAAGATGGATAGATTGAATATATTATCACTGAAGTTTAATGTGAATAGGATGCATGAATGCTTACTTTGTTTGTACACTGCCCTTCATTATGCTTATGATTTGTTCCTTTGTTAACAATCAGTAATAGATAAAGAGGTCAACTGCATATCATGAACTTTATTTATTATAACATTGACCCTATAACTAGAAGATACTCAAACTTAAGTATAAAATAAAAAAAAGTGTTAGTAAAAACTGACTACCTGAAAATAAACAGACCTTAATTATATATAGAAATAATTTTATATTGGTTATATATCTTCCATAAGATTAAATTAAATACATGACACAAACGACAAAAAACTAGCAGAACATAGTTTAATTATAATATGTGTGTGGTAAAAATAATTGCAGTGAGAACAGTAATTATAAAAAAAAAAACAATTTGCTGGACATAAATGAAATTTATCATCATCTGCCTAGCATTTTCCAGAGCTATGTTGGGGTCGGCTGCCAGTCTTACCGGATTTAGCTGAATACCGTGTTTTACATGGAGCAACTGCCTATCTGTCCTCCACAATCCATTGCTAGATAATACAGTATTCCATAGTAAGACCGGTTCTCAGAATGGTAATGACTTCACTACTGCCAAATATCACTGTGTGACAGTTGGGTCTCAAATGGTCAACCATCCACGGACTGACCGCGGCGAGCGCGGCTTATGCTTTATTATCGGTCAAACCGGTTTACACTTAGCCACGTGCGAGCCGACAGAAATGAAGTTAATTGTGTATATTAATATATTATTTTTTTAATTTTTCAGACACCATTAGTGTTGAACAGAGCATAGCCATAACTTTCCAGTTGCGAACATTTGCGGATGTGTATGTAAACATAGTCAATGTAGCGGATGTGGCTTTAGACTCTGTGGAGCTTACGTTCAAAGACCAGTACATGGGAAGGTCGGAAATGTGGAGGTTGAAGAACAGCCTGGTAAGATCTTTTTGTAGTAACAAAGTTTAGACAATAATAGCTGTTAGTTTAGTCGAGTTGGTTGATGGGTTGGTTTAGTAGCTGAGCGAGCAATACGAAATTTATTTGTTACCATTTATTTATCCGCAATGCGCGGATTTCGGTACCGCTTCTATAGTACAAAATATGTGTTAGAATTCACAAACGATTTATTTTCAATGTGCGCGATTTTAGTGTCCTTCTGAAGTTCAGATTAGCCTTAGCTCATTGACCTCATTGATATAGAAAAAAAACTAGATCCATATTCTCTAAATCGTCACAATTCCACATAGGTAGGTGGTGGCAGTTTTAAATGAACATATCTTTTCCAAAACTCTACCTTATCTGCATGGTATAAAGTTGTCTTTACAAAACAGTATCCAAAAATAAAAAAGTTAATCGACCAAATTTTTTGCAATGACCATAGAAATGACTGCATTTCTGTGATCATTTTTGAGGAATGACCGAATACTGAAATGCTAATTAATTTTAAGATGCTCTTAAACGTCTTAATCTGTCGTTACTTTACATCTTATAGTGACAGAGACAGCATGAGACTTAACGGCGGCTTCAAACTGATTGACGTTTCAGTATAAGCCATGAATGTGCATCTTGGGTTAAACTAAATCAATGACTGCCAGATTGAAAAACTGAACGATTTAATCAGTTTTCAAAGCTACTATGATCCATTCAATCAAGTCTGCTTGTAATTATGACACCTGCAAAGGCGTCGAAACGTCGGGAACTAGAATGAACCGTGATAGAATCCGTTTAAATGTAGTTTTATTTCAATACTATGATCAAGTCTAATCAACCAAACACTTAATTTAATAACGCTTTTATTAAACATTGCAAATAAAAATATATGTTTTTTTTTTAAAGACTCAAGAAGTTTCTCTTACTCTCTAACTTCTAGCTTGTTAACTCGAATGGAGCCGTGATCTAAAGCTTGAATATAATTTGACTATGTTATTTTCAAGGTAAGCACTTGTGTATACTTAAACAAGAAGATAGAATACTGTGGTAGTGCCATAAGATGCCAAGTCTATGAAATGTGGTCTCAAGGTGACAGGGTCGCTTGTGGAGTCATCACCGAAGATACGAAGATTGTGTTCAGATCGTCCACATCAATGGTCTACCTGTTCATTCAAATGTCCTCAGAAATGTGGGACTTTGATATACACGGTGACTTGTATTTCGAAAAGGCTGTAAATGGATTTCTTGCAGAACTTTTCGCAAAGTGGAAGGTATGAACAATATTTTTTTTCATTTATATCTAACTAGCTGTGCCCCGCGGTTTTACGCGGTGCCAGTTACCGTAAACATAAATCTTTCATTGTTTTTATTATTAATCTACCATTCGGGACGGAGACGAATCTAAAAAATGAAGCATAATGAAAATCGGTCCACCCGTTTTGAGTTAAGCGTTGTAACGAACCCTTTGTTTTTTATAATTATTTTGATATAATTAAACCTATTATGATGACGACCTCCGTGGTGGAGTGGCCAGTACACACCAGTTTTCATGGTGACGTCAGCTCTGAGGTCCCGAGTTCGATCTCCGGACCGGGGTTCAATATAGAAATACATTTTTCTACATTGCCTCGGCTCTGGGTGGTGCCTTCGTTGTCTCTAATTTCATAACACATGTAATGTTGTCCACATTAAATTATTAATTTATATTATCATCTCTTTAACTATGAATTGATATGATGACCTACTGTAGATGGTGCTTTAAGTGGGATTGTCTGAAGTGGTCCAACATGTTCTGATTTCTTTATTCTTACAGAAAAATGGCAGCAATCATGAGGTGACCATAGTTTTATTCTCAAGGACATTTTATAAGGCTAAATCACTAGAAGAGTTCCCTCAACACATGAAAGAGTGTTTGCAAAAGGACTACAGGGGCAGATTTTATGAAGATTTTTACAGGTAGGTACCTACTAGAATGTTTACATCAATTTTACCTTTCATTATTCAAGGTCCTCAATTTATAAGCGATATAGAGATACCTACCTAGGGTAGTTCCATGTATTTGTTGTTCTTCTATTCTTATTACATATTAGAATCCATTATTCTATTAACCTATCCAAATATTTCAGTCAATCGAATCAATCAATTCATCATCCTATCGCGGTCAACTGCTGGACCTTGGCCTCTCCCATGTTGCGCCGCAACACCCGGTGCTCAATTTGGGAGCTGAGTGTTGTGGCGCGCCATTTGAGATGTTTGCCCTAGTCACCACGCAAGTGGGCAAGTGGGTTGGTGACCGCAGTCTACATTCAGTTCTTTAGGAGAACGCTGCTGCCCATTCTCCTTTTTCTATATCCCTTTATAGTCGCCTCTTAGGACACCCACGGGATATTTCTAAATATTTTTGAAGATGTACTTTTTTTGGCGCATTATGAAAAAAAATTAAGATGTGCGCGCATCACTGTAACACCATGGCAAAATTGATAAGTAGGTAGTTGCTATGACGGCCAAATTTCGATATGCCCCCTGCAGGTTATTTATAAATGAAAAAAAATATATTGTGTTCACTCCGTTTTCATCTTAAATTTAGTAATAATGTTTATTTATCTTTAAATATCAGCCTCACAGATTCTTCATTATAAATACAGGGTGGCGGTTCAAAATGAGAGATATGAAGACTGGTCCAACGTTCTCCTACAATTGCGGAGATTATTTACTGATTATCAGAAAATTGTATTACAATATCACGAAAGACCGAACATGGAAATACCGACGGCAATCAACTCTACAGCAGCACAGGGAAACTTTCTTGAAGTGTTGAATATGAGTTTGAATGGTAAACACAATATTTACTTTTGTTTGAGGTTTTCTATACAATTTGTTTCTACAACGACTTTGTTATTTAAAACCGGCCTGTTAATGTCCAACTGATGTGCAAGGGAGAGTCCCTTCCATAAAGATTGTACTTCCAAAATAAATTTTCAAATATAGACCTATCGACAATCTGTTGTTACCTACGCGCCGCTCAAAGGCTCGATCTAAATTTAGTTGTGTGTATATAAGATTTTTTTTTAATTGATTTAACAACGTACTTAAACAATATATTCTCTTTTTAAACAGTGTTTGAGAAGCACTACCTAGACCGCTGTTTTGACCGCACCGGCCAACTGAGTGTTGTCATCACACCGGGAGTGGGCGTGTTCGAAGTCGACAGGGAACTCACAAACGTCACAAAGCAAAGGATCATAGACAACGGTGTCGGAAGCGATTTAGTCTGCGTCGGCGAACAACCTCTACACGCAGTACCTCTTCTCAAATTCCACAATAAAGACAACAACCTCAACTCTATTGACGATTACTCTATGCCGCATTGGATTAACTTGTCTTTTTATTCTACGAACAAAAAAGTCGCTTATTCAAACTTTATTCCTAGAATTAAGTTGCCGCCTAGAAAGAGTCAGGAGCCGCTGAGGAAAATGTACGAAGATGAACGTAAAGGGAAGCTTTTGAAGGAAGACGAGTATATGCATAATTCTATATTTGATTACGATGCGTACGACGCACAGGTATTCCAGTTGCCGCCGGCGCACAGCACGTGGTGAGGCTTCCATTTACTATAGGGTTTACTTGCGGTACACCTACAGGGTGCTACAAAAATGCCTGGTCATATTTTTAGAGCCCAACGTCAAAAACGTGTCGGTCGCGTAAACGTAAAATAAACAAGCATAAAGAATTCGCCTCACGGAATTTATCATACCAATTAGAAATGAAGTAATATACAGTTGTCATTGATAAAAAAAAACCCCAAATAAACAGTCTCGATTAACGTCACAAGATGATGACAGTTTTATTAAAACTTTTTTATTTTCGCAAATTCAACCTTATCCAGATGGCATTAAGTTGTTTTTACAAAGCAGCGTACAAAAACATTAAAACTTGACCATTTTATAAATGATAATGGAAATTACTACATTTCTGTGATTATTTTTGAGAACGGATTTCAGACACGTGACTGTTCTACTGAGTTTGCTATAACAATGACAGTTGTATACAGAAATAACCATTAATTACGTGTTTAACAGTGTGCAGAGAGTGACTCGGACGAAAAAGACTTCTGTGGCCGGTCTCGAAGGCATAAGTAGAAGAAGTCCGCCCTCATCCAGTTTGCATCACAGGAAGATGTCGGACCCCGATATACATCACACCGTTGCTGACATCTTAGCTAATAGTAGTGAGAAAACTTTGTCGAATTTAAAAAATTTAGCAGATAAACTCCACTGCAAAATCACAAAAAAAAACATGAAATAATTGATTTATTAATATAACAATCAAATCAAATCAGTCCCTCAGCTTTTTGATTTCACAGTGGATTCAAACCTTTATTGTAGCCTACCTTCGATATTATATAGACCAATAAAAATCCGGCCCTAAACTTTTACTAAATCATTATTTTGTAATTTCTTTTATCGTTTCTGGCAATTCCGTTTTTAAAACCATTGTTATAGATACAATATAAGAAACGATTATGTGATGGGCTTGCTAAATACTTATTTAATTATCGTTTTACCAACAGATAAGCAAGGAGCCTATGACACGAATAGCGATGCGACGGACTCTCCTCTATCTAGCAACAGACTATCACCGCGAAGTTCCATCTCCTCTCACAAACCGGTGATTAGGACGGGCCGGGCGCTCATCAACCCGTTTGACCCTTCCCACGTCACCGTCAAACTAACGAGCAACAGGCGGCGGTGGACTCACATATTTCCGAAAGGTGAAATTTAAAATAACAAAGCTTAATTTAATTTATTTTAATATATAAAGAAGATGATATAAAGATGTCAGAATATGTCGACACGGCGAAAAATCGTCACGTCAAAACACAGATTTTTAATTGATTCAAATTCGTAATTTTTGAAGGTAGCAGAGTTGTCACTTTGACGTAACGTCAAATACTGGAGGGGCGGCTGGCGGCCATCTTGAGTTCAAGGAACGCCATTATCATTTGATATCGAGCGAGCGCGCACGCATCACGTGTTGAGCTGTGTTATAGTTATTTTTCTAATCTTGAAATATGTATTTCATCACACCTTGATGATTTCGTGATTGTAAAAGTGCCTGTTGATTGTAATACTTAAGTGATTAAAGAGTTACCATATTTCTGTGGAAGTCTCCGTGCCGAATGGGCGCTGTGTTATGTAAAGATAACATTTGTGAGTATATGGAGCCATTGTTTATTACAAGATCAGCATTGTTCAATAAATTTTCATAATTTTAATCGTAGGCCCTACTGGTGTATTAATACAACAGCATCACTACCAAGCGCGGCCGGCGGGCGAGCCCGCTTCAAGGAGTGAGGACCATCGCTGTGAGAATAACATCCAAAAGGAGAATGGATCTTCTTCAATAATAAATAACAATCATTCTATATATCAGGTTGATGGTAAGTTTTATATTGAAAGTGGCATGCAGTCAATAGACTGGAATTCGGTGCAATCTACGTTTTGTAACAATCACTTGAAATTGCAATTGTTATCAAGCTATCAATAATAAGAATACGCAGCCTATACATATTATGTACATGTTCGTAACTAAAAAAATAGTGAATAAAAAAAGCAGGTCAAAAATATATTTTTTCAAGTACCTACCTTCTCGTATCATACACAATACTGACCATTGTGTCAACTCTATAATATGGTTTAGTTCTGTTAATATTTGTATGGACATGAGCCATAATAATGGCAAAATTATTTCACAACTACTTCCAAAACCGTCAGAAATAGTGTTTTAAAAATACGTAATACTATTTTTAGGTAACGTCATTGGCCGTAAACGTATGATAAGTGCTTCGGGAACGTTAGCAGTCTTAGGTGTGGCTTCGAGCACGCCCTCCACTACGAACAACGCGTCGCTCGCTCTGCTGTGGGGCGCTACGGGCGAGCAAGAGTGGACGCCTGCCCTTACCACAGGTCAGTTACATATCGCTCTTGTATTATAGCTTGGCAAATTCCTTCGTGACACTCCTTAGCGACGGGAGGTGTAAGGCAGCAGCCCCCTTAGATAAGGTGCATATCTAAAATCGTTATCGCTGATCGAATCGGTCAAATGTATGAAAGTGGCAAGTTTAAGTCACGTGACTTATCGAAGAGAAATGTCATTTCCATACATTTAATGGCATTTAAGCAATTTCTATCGTCGTTGACACTTGTAGAAATGTACCTTTTCTAGGAGGCAGGGGTCTTTTTTGGGTGACGTCATTGTCTAGTAAAATCTCGTTTCCCGCGCAAACCAGGAATGTATTACGAACGAATTTTCTAGAAACAGTGTGCATTGTGCGGTAATCAAGCATTGGTTTTGTTTGTGAATAGGCGGTGTATAAGTTATCAATTATGATGTCGTATGATTTTTATGTAAGAAAGTGGAAGCAGACTACTTAATATGTATCACAATGTCACGCGCATTTTAGGGAACGTACTACTAGTTGCGAACTCATAATAAAGGCCGTGTCTAAGTCCGAAACTATTTATATAAACCCAATTCAATATTCAAACGCCGCGCCGCCTGCAAATATTAGAAAAAAAATGCATGATAGAGCCTCAAGACATTTTTATCATATCGTGATAGATTACCGTATACATATGTGTCTCTCTATATTTTATGTATTGATTTGATAACTTATCCACCGAAGTGTGAAAACATCGGTATTTTAACACAAGGGTTAACCAAAAATCTTCGCGCCTACTTTCAACATAAAGATATACATTTTTTGAAGATAGACAAAAAACTTTTAATACTAATATTTCTTTTTTGGAATGTCAACATACAAACCTCACTCACCACATAATTTAATTATGTTTGGATAATTAATATAAAATACTACTTTGCATGTAACATACTAAAAATAACCTGATATTTGGCAAGCATGAGACATTGCCATATTGGAAAAAAAAATTGAACATTGAATACATGAACAAGCGTGGTCTGCATTATTATAGAGTTCTGTGACTGGAGCTATAAGTGTTAAATGTAACTTTTTATGTTATAGTCGTGTATGCTAAGAGCCAAAATACATTTATCATTATAATGAAGTAGTTCTCTCGCTTCACACTTGTTTTGCCTTATATATAGGTTAAATTATACCTCCTTTAACGGCTGAATTTAAAAACTTGTCTATCTGCGTTTTACTTGACCACAGAATATAATTTTAGTTATAACCGCGAATGTTTGGATAGATGTATAGGTAAATGGATGCTTGTTATTAAATCTCGCCTAAACCGTTGTTCGGATTTGGATGAAATTTGGCACAGATGTACTTTACTAGCTGGAATATTGGATAGGCTACTTGCAATTCTTCGAAAGCCTCTGAATTGGGAATTTCGCGGCTATAACCGTGGGAAGCAACTCTACCGACTCCGCCTATCGCGGTCCATTGCTGGACATAGGCCTCTCCCAAGTTCCACCACAACATCCGGTCTTCCGCCTTCTGTAATTGGGGCCGTGTGCTATGGTGCACAATCATGGGGTGTTTGTTACCCTAATCATCACGCTGGGCAAGCGGGTTGACCGCAGTTGTATTCGTTCTTTAGGAGAATGCTGCTGCCCATTCTCCTTGTTTCCATATCCCTTAGACTCCCACGGGCGGAGAGAGGGGGGGGAGGGTATTCTAAGCTGTAAACCCACGGTGAATACGCAAATACGGGAATCAACTAGCATGGCATAATTTGTGTGACGCTTATGTCAAAATCTTTAGTGGGATACCCAGATAAATAAGGATTTAAATTTTCGGCCGTTAGAGATTAAATCTGTACTGTTTCCATTAATATCCATCAAGAACACATTGGTGGGGTTACAACAGGGTCCAATTCACTCATAGTTGGTACTTCTGTTTTGGTGGTTGATATAAACATGGTATATTATGTGTATATTGGTACTAAATGATCACTTCATTTTTGATGTTTCATGATACCATCGCGTTGAAAAATTATCTTCAAACCTCATTGGAACGAAGCGAACCGAGCTATAGGTTTGATATTCCATTTATTGGATTTGCATTGAGTAGTTCCGCATTATTATTATTGTGTTAATTTTATTAGTATATTATATGCGCTAAGGGGGATACATTTTACAAAAAATGTGAGCTTTCTTAATGACGCCACTTTATTTATCTAGGTAGTTTATTCATATTTATGTATTCAAAATTGTATTGAGTCAGTCAAAATTATTAGTCTAATTAATACACGCAACGCTTATAAACCGCTTCAGTGCGCGACCGGAGATCGTACAACACGCCCAAAATTTGCATGCAAATACATATTGTAATCTGCGTCTACTCGATTTGTTAAGAACAGCCTGATGGCTGTTATGATATGTAAAAAAAAATATTTTGTTAAATGCGTAGACGCAGATTTGTTCTCACGGAAATATCGTGTAGGTACTACCTATTAGTAGCTTGCAACAAATATGCTCTGCAAATCCTTATCACTTATAAACTTACTTAAGTTTTTGGAGCGAATAATCTGCTGTTTACTTTATACTACTTATAGGTACTTCTAAAGAATGGAAAATATGCACTCATTAACTTGCAAGTCATCGATGACAACTTCACTTGTCATCTTTTCGACGTAACACATGTTAAAGATTGATTACTAAGATACCCCGACGGAGCCATAATCAACAAAATTGAATTGATTACTAAGATGTTTTTCGTAATTTTCATTTGTTTAGAATAAGCTGAAGATGTTAAAAACATCATGACTTGCGGGTTCTTTTGTCCTTCAAATAGATTTTTAATTCTGCATGCGATATAGATTATTTTAATTTATTAATGCTTCATAACGTAGCACTTCACCTCATTGACATTTCTTATACTTTAGGTATTTATTTTTATACGTTTTCAGCTTTTCAAAATTTACCTAAAAACTTGTAAATAATTTACATTAGTATCTTTCAATAATACTTATGAAAGATTCGGAATGATTAATTCGCTTAGCTAAATGTCAAGAATGCTTCCGCATAGACAAACTATATTTTCACTACAATTTATACTAGTTAAGTCAAAGTGAAACTGTAAGATATACCTATGTATAATAATGTATAGAATACAGATTATAATAATCACATAGGTATGGTTGGCATTATTATAAGACTTCGCTGACCTTCGAAATTAAGTAGTGATGAGTTTGGCCATTCATGATTCCACTCCCAATATTTGTTCATAACAGTTGTGCCTATTTCTACACATTTTGAAGACTCAGTGTATAAGACCTCTTGTGGGATGAATATTATAAAAATATTCTTATTCGCAGATATTTTTCTGCTTAAAGACAATTCATTAATATTTTTTTGTATTATTTTTAGCCAGTATTGTCCTGTAGGGCGAACCCCTCCCTTTCAGTTAAGATTATTTTTTCAAAGATATATAATTATTATTTTACCAGGTGTGGACTGGAAATCCCTAACAATCCCGGCGTGCTTACCAATCACAACGGATTATTTCCCGGATAAGCGATCGTTACAGAACGATTATCTAGTGTCCGACTACAATCTTCTGCCTGATGACGTAAATGCTGATTTTGCGCAAAATAGAGCGATTTATAAAGAGCCACTTACAACAATGGAAGTCTTTAAGGAGTTGGTCTCTCAAAGACTAGCACAGGTAAGAGATAAACATTTTGCAGGTGTATTTTTGAACATAACTAAGAAATTAAAATATTTATTTATAATGACATGTACAAATTTTAATATTAGATATGTACCGTATATACAGGATTATTTTTTTATGGAGTGCGTATATAGAACGAGGTAATCAGGTGCATAAAACTGAACAACTTTTCATATAAAGTGACAGGTCACGTGACTATACAATTTTAAGATTTCGACCTATATTTCTTGGAAAAAGTTGTTCAGTTTTATGCACCTGATTACCTCGTTGAATATACGCACTCCATAAAAAATAATCCAGTATTCATATGCATTTAGCATAAAGCGGTTATTTTAATATTACAAATATACACTATTGATATTTTAATCTCCCTATCACTTAAAGGTTTGCTGTAAGAGAACTCAACTCTGGGTTAAGCTCGCCTGTGTACATAATTTTTCTGATACTTGTTATTTCTGTATTTTATATTGTACAATAAATAATTCAGAATTAATACACTCCAATTTTATTTATATGTATATATTCATTAAATATAGTAAATATAAACTAGTTTAAAATTAACTTACTCTATCAACCCAAAATATGTCTTATCCTTAGTATCGAGATCTGATTGATCTGATTTGAGTCTTCTTCTTTCTTTCTTTATTAGCTGCTCCCACAAATCACTCAGTTCCCGGGCGTTAGCTTTCTCTAAGTGCCTTATATAACACCTAAAATGTCAATCTGAAAAATATAATCTACAAATCGACTATACCCAAATCTGACCACTTACCCTGAAACCAGATTAATTACAAGACTTCAAACTTCCGAACTGCTATTTTCCAGGGCTTCCAGCTTATAGTAGGTGTGAATGAAAATGAGGTAATAGAGTCTCATTGCCCGTCCACTGCGGCCCCACCTCCCAGTAAGGTGGCCCCTCAATGCGGCAAACCCGCCAATGTAGCCCCAACAAAGCGATACCTACTCTCTATCGGAAGGATCTTCCACAAACTTACTCTAGTTGGTTCTACCATCACCGTCACTAGATATAGACCCAGGTAAGCATTATTAATTTGTCTTTATTAAAAACTTTGAAAAGTTAAGGTGCCTTTCTGTATACAACATGTAACAAAAACCCTCTCCGATCCTTGAGAGTATTATTCGACTTCGTACTGCGAACACATATACGTAGCTATTAAATGGATTGGAGATATATTTTTTTTCCCAATTGAAAATAATTTAATCAAAATAAAAACTGATCCAAGGCAACAGCATCACTGACCGCTTCTCAAAGTTCACGTACTTACTACTACCTGCAGCTTTGTGTCAAAGAAGCCGCCTATGCGAGGCGGTTCATGAACTGTACCACGAATACGCCTTTATTGAATCTGACAGGGGTTTTGTTACATGTTGTATAAACATAAGATTTTTTTTCGATACATAATTGAACACAGGTAATTTTTTTTTTAATAAAATTAAGACTCAAAATTACTTCGCTTTTGAATGAACAATGTGAACATTACTGTCTAAAATATTCACAGACACCCATACCCGCCGTTCAACATTCATTACCGCTATCGTTTCCACGCACCGAACCACGACACGTACGAGGTGTCCTGGGTTTCCTTCACCACTGAGAAACTCGAGACATACAACTGGAATTACATGGACCATTACATCTGTACCCGCGGCGACACAGACTTTGCACTCGTTGAGGTATGTATTATAAACTATTATCACGTTAAACTAGTTAGAATTAGGAAAAATTCTATGGGCGGGGGGGACGTAAAGCGGCGGGGGGGGGGGGGAGGTAAGACGTTTACGCAGGAAGGGGATCAACTGACGAAAGCGTCTTTTGACAGTTGTCATAAGAACCGACACGTTTGTATTTTCTTACAATAGCCATAACCTGCTACTCGGTGAAGCAGGTGAGGAGTTTAGAGAGCATTGTTCGAATTGGAATCGATAGGTTATTAGTTGTCAGTTAACGTTCACCAGAAACACTTCGCTCTGACTCCGTTTTCAAGTTCCATCGACCCAGTATATTTTTGGATGTACATGAAATATTCTTCCATACTTAGACTTACTTATAACTTTGTAGGCGCTCAAATACTGGCGGTTCCGTACTCTCCTATTGCCGTTATACAATCCAGCCACGAAACTGATAATGGATGATGACGCAACCCACTGCGACATCTATCCTCAACCGACGCGTCACGACCTAGACCAGCTCACAGACGGCTTCCTCAAAATGACTGAGCAATACTTCAACAAAGTCAAAAGACCTAACAAGCAGAGGGTAAGTATGGTGATAGATATACGAGCTTGGATTTTATATGAGAACTGATTGATCAGCGCTGTACCATTTTTAGTGCAAATTTAGCTTGCTGTGCTGAAAAAGATACCGTATTTTTTTTATTTCGGAGAACAATGTAGTCTTTCTCTGGGCTATTGCATTGCCTTTACAAGGGAGCTTTTCCAATAGCATAAACAAACTAATAGTAAAGATTGATTTGTTTTTTCCAAATTGAATTACAAAATTTCTTTTTTAATCTAAGAGGTTCGTACTTTATTTAATTGCAAGAGATTAGACACGTTATTTAAATATTTCTTGTTGTATTTTTAGTATACAAAATTGTAAATATAATTTCGGCTTTCACTATTTTAAACTATCTAAATGACCTTTTTTTTTTTTAAATCAATAGATTTATTTTTCATTTGATTATATGTACTTAGCGTTAATCAATTTATTGTATTGAAATCCAATCTCAACGATAAAACAAAAAAAGTGCAAAAAATACATTATTTTTAATTTACATTGTGAAATTCTATTTCTTATTATTCTATGAAATATTTTTTTGTGTATATATGTTATATAATATGTAAACGAATCACTTATAGACATTAATGAATTAGTTACTTGTGTATATAGTTATAAAATCCAAGTAATGTTTGTAAGTGAGATAGCATGATTAGAATTATTTGCACATAGTATGTCACGTAGATACTACTACTTGCACTGCATGTACTGTAGATCTGCACCACTCCTCAATACCTAATATTATAAGTAATGCTAGTTGCTTGAACATTTAAATATTAATGTTTCAACTACTATATATATACATTACTCAAATAAATTATACTAAATGTTTACTCAAACATGAAATTTGAAATCTCACTGTCGTGACTGTCTTATACGCATGTTAAATTGATGTAAAGAATCTTTAGATGTTTAGAAATTAAGTTTAGTTTAAAAGACTTGGCATCGTCCATGCATATTGTCTGTATGTGGCATGAGAATGTTTTAATTTCATAATACCAATTTATTTCTTTTTACGTTGCACAATATGTGTTATTTATAATTTCTTGTTTGAGAACCGCATGTGAATTAACTTGACAATAATATCTGAAGACCGCAGACCGGGCGTGATATGAGCTGCAATGGCACATTGTACACTGTAGGGCACAAGAATTATTTTCAGTATCGAACTAAGCATCGCTATCAAAATTACCTAAGGAGCATTCCTAATTAGGTGACATCGGTTTGGCGTAATCTCTTAGGTCGTAGCGCCGCTTAGCATCGATCTTACTCCGTTGTCAAGGTGACTTCGATTCCGCTCTGCGGTCAGGTTGAATAGGGACGTAGACTAGGAATGAAAAGTAAAAAAAATATATAGTCCGTTGGTTAAAAACAAAAAAATATTAGACATATATTTATTGGTTTTTAAGAAAAAATGAAAACCTACTTAGATATAGTTATTTAAACCAAAGTTAGAGCGTGGGCACGCAACGTCACAAACCGCGTCATTTGGCATTTCAAACCAATGTTTCGTAAGTTTTCGATTACGTACCAAACGATAAAATACGTGTCCAATATTTTTCGCTAAACTGACGGACATTGAAAAAAATGGTCAACATACTTATTATAAGAATATTGAGCGAAGTTAGTGTCAGTAAAAAGCCTGAAGATCGCGGGCTCTCAATATGGTTATTGGGGGCGTTCGGTCGCGGCAGGCGACAGTGGTCGGGCGCGTGGTGTACGGTGTGGTGTGCAGATGGCGCTGGCGGGCGCGGGCGCGGCGGACGCGGCCCTCACCCGGCGCCGGCACTCCACCTCCATCCTCACGCGCAGCGCGCAGGTACCTCACACCACACTACCATTTAAACGTGATATCAGACTGTTCACTCCACTCAATTCTACATTTTTCTATAATCCATGTTCACGTGATAAACTCGAATGACATGAAAAAAACATTCACTTTTGCTCGTTCTTTCGGAGTGAAAGTGAATGGTGTCGAATTCATTATTTTTATATTTTTTTCTCTTTTCATTCGAAATAAAATGTCGGTACACAAAACAAAACACTGACTGAATTCTTAAATTAACTTACCCAACGATGTTGCATTCGACATCATTAACGATTCACCCCGAATGAGTAGTTTAATGAAAAATGAATAGTCGGCACATAAAAGGATTCCACCATTTTGTTTCGATAAATTAATTCTAAGTACTAGTTATTCAATGATTTGTTATAAAAAGAACATGTGAAATTTCTTTTTTTATTCAAGTTTAACCATGTGAACGTGAAATGTTAGAAAAATGTAGCATTCACTGGGGTGAACCATAATCCGAGTAAATAGTCTGATACCACCTTTACACTCGTCACAGACACCACTCTGTCGATCGACTATATCCCGAGGCAACTCGCAAACTCAATACACGGTGTGTCTTAGATATTGAACGAAACCAGGTTGTAGGGTATGTGTGATCGTCGATTAGTGTAATGACGCCATAGTCACGTCTACGTTAGCTATTTAGTGTCTCGCCCACATCCGCGGCAACACCCTTCGCCTCCACGCCAGATCCCAGTCAACACTTTTCAGTTTGTGCCACGATCAAATGGGACAGACCTCAAATTGATTTAACACAATAAATCAATATTAAAAAAAAGCTTGTAAAAATATAAACTATTTGGTCTGGTCTTTTGATCGCTTCACTTGTTTTTATGTACATTTTTTTAATTCGGAATCAAAATTTTATAATTTCTATGTTATTTTTTGTGGCATATTTCCGCACTCATTTCATTGACGCCATGAAAACCGGGTTTGTTAGTTGATTTTAAGTTTATTAACCTTACATTGGAGTGGCGTTTGACCTTCTCATTTTTACACCTTAACAATCGTAGACTAATTTTTAACAAGTTGATTACGTCACTGTAGGTACTAATTACACTCAAATATTAATCGTAATTTTATTGATAACAGTGCAGTTGAGGCCTTTTTCAGGTGGATGTCACTTCTTGAATCTATTGACTGTTGAAATAATTGGTTATCATTCACACGCATATAGATTATTATATTCTTTGGAATATCCTGAAAACGCCGATAAGAATTTATTTTTGATGTATTATGCAAAGAATTGATTTTAATGTGTTCGAGAATTTTGTTATCCCATATTGCAATACAAATAAAAAAATGTCTTCTTGTCAGCCTGATTCTGGTTATTTCCATGAATAAATATTTTTATTTACAGTTGAAGGAGAACCACTATTCCACATTGTATATGCAAACTGCGTATATATTTGCACTGCTTATTATAAAATTATGCAATACTATGCACGGAATGCACCAATACTGAGACATATTATGTTTGCTCGCTTCTTTTGTTTTATTTTAATATTATTTTGTTCCTAGAAATAACATACATAACCTGAAAAAATAGTTTAATAATTAGCTTAGTTAAAAACAATTTTAAACCTTCATAAAGTACACAAGTACCTTCAACATTCATCTGTCAATAAAGGTAAATAAATTGGGTATATTCATTTTCAAATAATATAAAAATATATCTATTCTGCGTATTTGAACTCATTTGCGAATATTGATAAAAATATAAGAAAAAGAATGTACTTCGAATAAACACAGAAAACATAATAAATAGATACTGCATTTCCCGCTTTTCATTTGTCGCTTTCCCATAAACACTACGGGATCCTTTAACTCGACAGTGCATTTTTCTAAAACTCTAGGTGCATGTAAGCAACTATTTATACTATATGCCAATTGAAAATGCAATGACGTACCTGCAATGGAACAGAGAAGTGCAGAATCTATTTAATTTGAGACAGATGATAACAATTAAGGGTTAACGCAAAAAAAAAAACAGAATTGGTTACGTGCAATCTCCAGCAAAATTCTTGTTATTACACTATTTTGGATGTTATCACAGGATGTAGTAAACTCTACCTAACACGAATAATTTAAACGTACCGTATCGTGAAAATACAAAATTTATATTATTAAATTTATAAAGAGCACATACATTACCAACAATATCAAGGATAATGATTAAAAATCATGTTTAAAGCAAGCAATGTAAAACAAACGCGAAGAGGAATTCGGTACGTTATAATTATTGGTGGTAGTCCCACTGAAGTTGTGTTAAAGTGCGTGTTGTGTGTGGTGTATCAGGGCGGTGTGTCGAACTCGCCGTTCAGGGAGCGTGTGGGAAGTACGCGCCTGCCTGACCGACCAAGGCTCCGGATCGAAGCCATGTCAGTACTTATTACGACACATACCTTCATTTATTAAAACACTGTCTATTTTTAAAACGCTGATATTATTAGTAATTTTTTCTAAGACGTATGGATGCTTATTCTATTAAATACGAACTAAACTAAGTTGGACTGTTGCTATTTACTGTTGCATGTTTTTTTTTTACATTTAATAAATATCTGAAACCAACTTAATTTGTGTTTTATAAATAGACAGTGGCATTTTTTTTTAAATGCGTCTCCAATTCTAATAAATACATAAACTCATATCAAAAAACATATTTTATAAAAAAAATGCAGGCAGTGGTTAAGCTTGTTCGTTTAAAAGACGCATTTGAAGCAATACATTTGAGTTTTCAAGGATCATTTCATATCAATTGCATGGTGTGCCGGCTTGTGCAAATTTCTCTACTAACAAATAACAATCATAACATTAACCTCATTCGTAATTATGTTTACTATTCTAGTGTTAGTCACGCACAAATCATGCTTCATTAATTTATGTACCCCTAAACAATTATTTTTGTATTTATTTATATAAGCTGCATCATTATTTTATGTAAGCATATTATGTATGACATTTTATTTTCCCATTATTTAATTGATTTTACTAAAATGCTCAATTGTTTTTTGCAGATGTCCCTTTTTGCCAATTGTAATATATGACACGGTTATTATTTTCTCTATTGCTAAGCTATCATTGAATGGTTTCCCGTGCCTCTCCTATCAGTTGCTTATTCTTATCCTTTTAAATGTTTCATTGCAGCAACTATCACCTATTAAGTCACTAAATACTAGTCAAAGTAACAAGTGAGTATACTGTTCGCTTCATCATTATTATAAATCATCATAATTTTCTATACCTATTCGGCTTGGCAGCTTTTGCGTTTGAAATAATATGCTTTTAATCATCAGTACATTTGTATGAAATTCAAGTTTTATTAGTATTTTGGTTATTTCTTCAGGGCCGCAGCTAAAACTGTTCTAGAAAGGACACAGTCACAGACGGGTGAATCTGATGACACGTATGATGATGGGTAAATAATAATTTATTTTCGTGAAATCTTACATAATGAGATGGGATGAGATGCGATTACTTTAGTACAGTACTTTTGGAAATCAACCTTATTGCCTTAAAATAAAGGGCCTGTCAAAATCAAAGTACTAGGTACTACCAATGTGCGGGGGATGTTCCTGATTATACAGGATTATTTTTTATGGAGTGCGTATATTCAACGAGGTAATCAGGCGCATAAAACTGAACAACTTTTCAAAGTGACTCAGTTTTATGCACCTGATTACCTCGTTGAAGAATATTTTTTATGGAGTGCGTATACTCCATAAAAAATAATCCTGTATATAAAAACTATATTATTTTCTAAAATACTGTCTTAAAGAGTGGTTTAAGAAAAGAAGAATCTTAGTTATTGTAATAAAAAAGTAGGTTTCCTAACAAAAAGCACTTAACAACGCAAAATGCTAGGTGGTGTAATGAAGCAAATGTTTAAACTCTTGAATATTTCCAGCGTTCTAGAACCAAAATTAAAAGCGAACTCGACTTTAGCGGAGATAGTTGAACGCATGCGCAGTTCGACGTTAGGTGTGGGCTTCTTGCAACAGACTGTCAGTCTACCCTCACATACATTTGTGTCAATATACGCCATACACTGGCTGCAAGCTAATATGGAGGCTGTAACTTACGAGAAAGCTACATCAATAATGGAGGTAATGTCAAAATCAGGATTTACCTTCACTTGTGGAAAAAGTATTAATATCCATTTTTTTCTTCTTTTTTTTCGTGCGTGAAATTAAATTTGCTGTGAGTTATCTTTCAGAAACTTCAACAAGAGAAAATGATATGCCATGCTTCAGGCGACACGACAAAACGTTTTGTAGTCGGTTATTATATGTATCACATACTACCACAGAAAAAGGAGAAAGGTACGCTTATAAGTTGTGCAAAGCCCAAATCAAACTAAACACGGGATCAATTTTGGGACCGTGTTTGGCGATTTTGTGGGTGTAAAAATACTTATTGTTTTTTCTTCTTCTATGCTTAACCCTGTAATGAATGTTGCTGGACGGACTATTTCTCTTAAACTTGTCCCTAGCTAGACCTACCTACCAATCCTCATCTTTTTTTACTGAAACTAAATAATTTACATACCAGTTTTAAAAAGAGGGAGCTAGCTAAATTTTTATTCTCTCATCCTCTTTATATTACATTTCAAGACTGTTTTGTACTTTATTTTTATAGTAAAAATAAATACACTAATGATTTTCATTTATCAATGCACAAATCAATCGCCTTTATATTTATAGACAGTATGCCAGAGTACGTGAAGCCTTTAGGTGATCTCCAAAGCTTTGAGAACGAGTGGATGGAGGTGGAAGTATTGGGACCGCGGTCGCCGTTGTTATCAGCAGAGGCCTTGATGGGGGCTATTGATATATCTGGCTTCAGCCCAGTGACTGATGAAACCGGAGTTCCAGCTTTCCTCTGTGACAATATTGATCCCAGTTATATGCAACTTGGTTCTGATAGTGACAGTAAGTATATTTTACTAAATCATATTTTAGGACATTATACTTTGTTTATTCATCATCATTTAATTATTAATTACTTTAAACTTGATTTGATATTTGGACTTCAAATGCCTGAAGTCCCGATAAGTTTTTCCCCACAAATATTTGTGTGACTATGTATCTTCGAAAAGCCATCAAACCATAAAAAGTAACAAAACAGAAACAAAAGGTCTCGTACGGTAAGTATGAAGTATGTAGATTAAACTTAACTTACTAGACCTAAATTAAATAATTACAAAACCCAAGTGAATGTTTTGTAATTATTTTAATGTTGTGTAAATATGTACGTCGTGTATGCAAAAATAAAATCATTCTTTCTTCCTTCTTTCTTTAACAATAACGTAAGTTTAAGGTCTTTGAGATATTTAAAAAAAAGTTTCAGGTGTATGTTTACACATAATTGTATTTGTTTCAGTGCCTTTATACAAGAACACGCATTTAGACATTGATATCAACAACAAGAGCGACCGCATTGAATGGGGACACGCGCGCTATCAGGCGACCTTCAGACCCGATCAGGCTTACGAGATGTGCATACAGTGGGCCGTCGCCAGCGGAAACATCGTCGCTGAACTGGTTTGTTTATTTTTTCCTTCATTCTTCCCTCGTGTTTCGAGCATACTATTGAGTTTTAAACCACCAACAGTTTTCAGATAATGTTTTATTTAAGGCGTTCTGCGTCTTTATTGTTTTATACACTATGTATAGTATGTTTCAGGATGTTATAATATAATATTATTGTGTGCTCTGTGGTATTTAGGGGGCTGATCTTATTTTTAAATACAGGGGCTAATTTTAATATGTGGTAATAATTCTTCGTTTTTAATAGAACCTAGTTTGACGAAACTGTCGAGTGGCGTACACACCGGTTTTCAAGGTGTCGCCAGCTCTGAGGTCCCGGGTTCGATCCCTGGACGGGTCAATGTAGAAAAACACTTTTCTACTTTGTCTCGGGTCTGGGTGGTACCTTCGTTGTCTCTGATTCCATAACACAAGTGCTTTAGCTACTTACTTTGGATTCGGAGCAATGTATGTGATGTTGTCAACATTTTTTTTTTTAATACAATACAATATTTTATATTTGTTCAAGATATTCGGGTGGGCTCGCAAAGCACAGAGCTGCCGCCTGCAAATGGTGCCGATACCGGCAGATCCGCTTGCTTTGCCGTTCACATTAAAATCGGACCCACTGAGAGGGCCTATCTACGTGCCACTCAACGAAGAACCCCTGCTCAGAAGCAAAGCTACTTTATTTGAAGGTACGGTTAAAAACTATATTCTAGAAATTTTGGTTTGAGACTTAGTACAAATTGATATGGTCCGATTCAAACTTGGCTGTGCGCCATTTGTTTAAATCTTGTACATATTAAGTTAGTTACACACTGCGCGGATCCCGCAATCCCGCTGGCCCAAAGCCTAATGGCTGGCCTAGCTTAATGACTAGACAGCCATTAGGCTATTGCCGTTCTTATCAACTTCAGTGCGATTCACACTGAACTAGATAGGAACTGTGAACATAAGGCAAGTGGCTGCGTAGTAACAAATTCATGAACTAGCGGGGTTGCCGGTTCCACGGAACAAGGATACCAGTAACGTGCTACCCACAGCTGTACTAGTAAGCTTTAAAATGGACTAAAAAAACGTGTACGCTTTCAAGGTGTGTATTCAATTCCCGGTCGGATCAATGTAGAAAAAACACTTTTATACATTGTTTCGGGTCGGAATGTTCTGGTACTTTCGTTGTCTCTGATTCCAACACTTTTATACATTGTCTCGGGTCGGGATGTTCTGGAACTTTCGTTGTCTCTGATTCCTAAGCACAAGTGATATAGCTACAAGTGATATTCTCCTTATTTATTTACTATTGCCACACAGGTTTCCCTGAAGACACGTGGCTGGAACGTCTATTTCTCTTCCAAGAAGCTATAGTCGGTCGCTTCGGCTTCATAAAGTGTACGGTCGAGAGCACATCGCACGAGGCCGGCGTCGGCGACCATCTGTACGTGCACGTGACCGGGAACATGTTCATACTCATCCCCACCACTGTCAAGTCTGAACAACGCGCGTTGAGGACCAGGCCCGCCAATAAACCCGTTAATGCTAGCAGGTATGAATGTATTATCTTAAATGTTTAATAATCAGCATAATATAAGTGACCATATAGTAGAAGTGAACAGGTCCAAGTCAGTTCACAGTACAATAGATATTAAAAACTCAATAAAACACTCTCAAGATATTATTCGTTCATTTTAAATTCATTTAAATTGTTTTAAAAATATATTTAAAACATGCTCATAATTCACTGTTCTAAATAAAATAAGTAAAACCTTACGAAGAAATAATGTATAACTTTAAAATATTCTATAAAAAAATTGAAAGTAAGTAACTTGTACAACTTCTCTAAGAAGTGAGAGGAGAAAGTCATTTTTACAATGAAATATTATTGACCCTCACAACGAGCCAGTTTAAATGTAATACTTATGGATGTTCTATAGAGTATCACAATTTATGTATAACAGATACCCAGTGCACTCTGAAGCGGCTCCCAGTCCTCATGAGGGCTACATCACGAGGCATGTTAGCGGAAAAAATAAGGACGATTATGATAACAGCCGCCGGGTAAGATATCTCTCTATCAGCTTACAATATTCTGCTCGTAATTTATAGAACATAAGGTTTAAAATCCTTAAAACTCCATAACTAGTCCTGCATACTCGAACAAAAGCTATCTAATGTTTCAAGTTATCTATATATATATCTCTCTGAGAAGGTAAACCCTATAGTTATTGGCCCCTACACAGTTATTGACCATTTTAACTGTGATGGTTGAAAACTAGGAAGACAATGGTAGATTTAAAACATCAATAGCAACAATTCGCGACACACTATTATCTTTCTTAAACAAATGCCGCTAGGTAGATTGGTTCGTTTCCAATGTATTTTTTTTTTGTCGGAGTGACAAACGTATGAATTTGTTCAATAAATTGTTGGCTACAAATTTAGAAACCTGAATCCCATTTGATTGGAATCTGTAATCGCCAAAACGCAATGAGCAAGCGTGGTGATCAATTCTCGTACCTTCTCTGTACGGTAAGAGGCCAGTGCCCAGCTTTGGTACTTTCCTAGGCTCGTATTATTATTAAATTACTAACCATAATAATATATAAATATTTAAATAACGGACTTCCCGCGAAATTAACACGTAATTATGTAAACATGTTAGTCTATAAATACCTACACTGCTTTTTCCGTCTATTCCTGTATATCAATGTTAAGCTGTTTTGCGTCATATTTCAATAACATTACAGATGGGATTCCTATGGTCATGGAATCACATGATATCAAAGAAGTGGAAATCATCCCAAACGCCGGCGACAGGTGACGAAAGCTTCCAAATGCGGATGCTGAGAGATTTTAAACATTTTTGTGCTAATCAAGAACAGAGGCTCAGTCAATTCTGGGATCATTGTTGGGAATTAAAAGACAGGGCCCAGGGAATTCAATCCTGTTAATTGTTTAAGCCAAATATTACATGTAAATTAATTATCAGTTTAATTTTATTACACGATTTATTCAATACATTTGTTGATTTAATCGCATATCCTATTAAATATTTTATCCTTTTTTTTCTCCAATCCTCCATTTGTACTTATTGTCGAAGTAATGTTATTTATTAGTTATGTATAACTAATTGTTTCCCGCGTTTTCACCCTCTTAAGTTTTGCTCGATCCCGTAAGTAATTCATATTTAGCTTTCTATTGTTTTTACACGATGGACACTAATCCAACAATTCAAGGACCAAGAAAATCGGTCAACCCGTTCTCGAGTTATAAGTGTTTACAACACGTTTTGTGTACAAATACGACTTTGTTTTACATAGTAGAAAAAATTATAATGAGGACATCGGAAGTCGGAACACATTATTTTTAATGAGATATAGGTGCCTACTTGTTTATTTCTAATTACTTTATTATTCTAATAATTATGGAAATAGGCTTATAAATGAAAATCAATTTTACACAGCTGCAGGATAGTATGATCATTTTCCTTTTGTCATAATCACCCATTATGACAAAAGGACCGACTGAGAAGTCCTTCTGTTTTTTTCGGCTAATCTTTGAAAAGGCTGGACCGATTTAGATGGGCCTTTCACTGGCAGATAGCTGATGCAATAAGAAGTAATTTAACCCACATTTATTTTAAGTTTACGGGAACGAGGACATCTTGCGCGGGGAAATGCTAGTTTGAAACTAAAATTAAATTTATTTAGATTACATTGATATTTTGCAACATTTTAGCTTTATTTATTTACACCGCCAAAAAAGGCTCAACTTAGTATCAATTTTTTTTTTAAACACTAGTCGACGAGTCAGCGTACTCATAACACATGGAATTTGCCTCTTTTCACTTGTTTTTGGATCAAGAGTACTCGACTGAAAATTTAAGGCAATATTATGACACACACAGGTAAGTATAGTCAACATGTCCCACTCTGAAGCATTGTATAGTTCCCTGCATAAGTCTTGAATGAAATAGGAACCAATATCAGGATTTCGCCAAGAAAAGTATCCTGGGGTTGTAGACAATGCGACTAAGAAATCTGGTTCATTCGGATACTTGTGCGACTCGTACCAACCATCTGTTTCGATGTTGCTGGATAATGTAATACCGTCATCATAATCTTCGCCCTGACAAGCTTGAATGAAAAATAACTTCGGTTTTCCAGCAAGTGTGGGGCAATTACGTTCTGTGAAATGACACCACAACTTTTCTACCTTATATGAGACGTCTTTTGCGTACACCATACCAGACGTTCCATGAGATAGTACAAAAACAGCAATGCAGTCATTTTTCGAGTGGTCCTGCTTAGCTGCGTGCATAGTTTGCTTCATGATGTCATTATAACATAAATTGTGAAATACTTCAACATTAAATCCCAAGTGCTGAAGAACGGTCTGTAGACTTGCACAATCTTTTAGTGACCCGGGGCGAGGTCTTTGCTCCAAATATTCTTCGTATTCATCATGATTATAAATTAGGGCTTTTCCTCGATACTTGTTATTCATATAGTAATATTCATCGAGACTTACATGCTGATAGTTTTGGCGGGGATTTGAAGCGTTGCCGCATAAGTGCTGTGTTGCTTTTTCAGCACTTTTCTGTTTATTAGACTTTGTTTGTTCCATTATTTGGTAGATACTTCACTACAGTAGGTAGTACTTAATTACTTAGTTTACAATATTAACTCTCAATTATTAAATAACTGTAATCCTCTATAGACAGGCACGAAACACTAGCACATAACACACTAGTATTTCATTAATATATCTTGAGAGCCATAGGTACCTATCTATCTGAGGTTAGCAATGTGTGGAATGGGAAGTCCCATCGTATGATGAGATCATGTAGGTGGTAATGTTGCCACATCATAAAGTAGATACTTACCTAATTATTATACTTACGTTTAATACCCTGTAGGTAGATAATATATCTACAGGGCAATAAATAAAATTAAATAGATATTTTTAACATTTACACAAAAAAAAAAACTTGTAGATTTTGCCTCCCTAAATGTTATAAGAGTGTGGTACCTATTCTTCTTGATTTCAGAAAGAAGGAAAATCACTAATATTAGGTATCTACGCAAATTATCTTTTTGTTCTGCTATAACCAAAATAGTGCTAGGCCTATTTTGCATAAATATTTATTTGTAAAAGAACTCTGTTTAAGATACTAAGAACATGATACATTAATTACTAATTTTGTATTTACTAAACGTGCATGCAGTCGTGATGGCCTAGCTGTAGAATGAACGGATTTATGTGCACAAGGCTGCGTTTTGGTTCGAATCCAGTACAGGCAAGTACCAATTTGACTTTTTCGTATAGATATTATTAAGTCGTAGAAGACATCATTGGCAATCGGTTAAGGGGCAACGTCGCGCGTCGTGGTCTCTAAGTTCCCGCAAGGAGCAAACGTGGTGATGATAAATGCTCCTTCTTTCTCTAATGAGAAGAGGCCTGTGCCCATCAGTGGGACATTTATAGGCCGGTAACTATTATTACTAAGCGTGATTTGCCAAACGTTAACGTTTTGTATATGAGTAGGTAGTAATAGGTAGGTATGTAAGTTGGTATTCGCACTAATTAATTACGCATTCGTCATTGATATTATGGCCGCAACTGATAAAAACATCGCAGTAGGTACCTACAGCTTTTGCCTACAGGATACCATAGTAGAACAGATTATGTAGGTTGAATAAAATATGTAGATATGTAGGTACTTACATCCATTTTGTTATTCCCAAATTTTAGAAGCCTGCTATGACTTGCTAGAAAAAAAACGAGGCAATACAAAAAAATATTGTTGCTATACAGTGTTAGGTGGGTACTTACTTTTCACCCCTCTGTGTATCTCAGTAGTACAGTCAACATCAAAAGTAGATGATGAATTGAGTTCATAACTTTTGGGAGTCGAAACTGATCACAGATATAATGGCATCTGTACTAGTAGTAAATGTTTGGTATAATTTACAATCACATACTTTTGAATCACTTCAACATCACACAGTTCTCGTCTCATTCACACACTCTCGATTCATTAGTATTGAATTTCTGATTGATCATCTACTTTTGCTGTTGACTGTACAAAAGGGGACATTGATATGAAAATAAAAATAAACATTTATATTGGAAGAAATTTATTGCTTAGTTTACTTAATAAGCATTTATAAAAAATACAAACCATTTCATCACACCAAACTTCTATGAGGAGAGTATTAATAATATTTAAATGAATAATCACAAATTCGAGGATATCTTTAACATTTTTTTTATGTTGAACTAACAAGGCACCATTTTTTATTACAATAAAAATGTTTTCTTATAATTTTTTCACAATACATAGATAATAACTCCTCACAGACACTTTGTATTCACTCTTATTTAAATCAGTCAGTAATGTGCCATTATCACAATTTCAATCAGAAATGTTCTTAGTTTTTACAACTACACTAAGCTTATTACAAAGCAAAAATTGAGTTTTTTTTCATACAGGTAATATTAAAGTTATTATGACACACTGGCATGAAATAAGGGGCAATCAATCAAGCCACCAACACTAACAAATAATGAAAAGTAGCAATATTGCTATTGCGTGGAATTTTGAGAACACTAACAACTAATACAACAATAAATGCTCATAATAAAATTAAAAGGAGAATGTTTCTAGTAACTTAGAGACAAGAATAATGCAAAACATTAAACATAACAAAACTGGATTTATAAGTATAACTAAAAATCTGGTGAAATATTTAAAGTGAACTCTTAGGTCCACAAAATATGATGCAATTTAATATTTCAATTGTATTTGACACTGATATGTAACAATAACATAAATATCTTATTTGTTCTTGTGTTAAATGCATATTGCATATTTATTTAATTTTAAGTACATTGTCTAAAATATCCCTACTGTTATAGCAAATACATGTAAATATTTAACTTTGAAAATCAAAATTATTACACTTTGAGCAAATTTAGAGATCCAAAATTGTGCATACTGTAACTCATATTAAAAAAACTTCATGGTTTCATATTAACAGTGCAATAAAATGAAAAGTTGTCTAAGACATTAAAGACCATTCTTACATCTTGGAACAAAGAAATCCATAAACAATAATCTCACAATTGTTACGTATTTAAATTTAACTAATAAACATTATTTTCCAAGTCATGGAACATTATTTTCTACTAAGGTAATCAGAAATTGTTTTCTAAAATTTATTTATTTATAAAAACTTAAATCATTATGACATTAAATACCTAACATAGGTATAAGATCAAGAAAACCATGGGATCACTTCTTACCAAAAATTAGAAGACGAGTGAGCATACTAGTGATACAAGGAACTTGCTTCTGCTGGTGCATCGGCATCAGATCTGGAGTGTTAGATTCAAAATCGAGAGCAACTCTCTGACAAACAAATGTTAGCAGTGTTAAGATATCCTTTTCAGAACCTCCATAACGTAACTCTTCACACAAAGCCTGCATGAACCAAGAACCACGAGTAGTATTCCTCCAAGAATAGTAACCAGGTACTGTTGAGAACACAATCAAGAAATCTGCATGCACAGGAATTTTGTAGGAAGCAGAGGACGAGCCATCAGTCTCTGTGCGACTTAGAGTTACACCACCATCCAATTTGTCACCTTGGCAAGCTTGAATAAAAAACAACTTTGGTTTTCCAGCAAGTGTTGGGCACTTATCACCAGTAAAGTAGTACCACAAGTTTTCTGGCTTATAATGTGTATCTTTTGCATATAACATTCCAAGCTCTCCATGTGTTAACACAGCAATGAGGAGACAGTCACAGTCTGAGTGGTCCATATCTGCAGTCTGCTGGACATATTTGATGATTTCTTCGGACTTCAAGTTCGTCAGGATTGTAACGCGGAAGCCTAAACCCTTAAGAACTTTGGAAAGATTGTCGCTGTCGACGTTGGTGCCAGTGCGTGACTTCAGACTGTGAATGTCGAAATGTTCGTGATTAAAAATAATCGCCATACCACGATACTTATGATTCATGTTGTAATAAGGTGCGTTTCTATCAACGGGCATTTTGGCATAGCGTCGCGATTGCGAA
The DNA here is from genome assembly GCA_950381575.1 of Plusia festucae. Taxonomy (NCBI): domain Eukaryota; kingdom Metazoa; phylum Arthropoda; class Insecta; order Lepidoptera; family Noctuidae; genus Plusia; species Plusia festucae. The sequence goes on along the minus strand of OX494436.1, from coordinate 9,945,433 downwards.
GACTCATGGCTACCCAGTGCGTCGCCTTCATCGCCGCCACCGTTAGGTCTTTGTTCTGTATCCGCAAACCCATTGTCTTGGGATTCACCGTCCAACATTTTGGCCGTTTTTTACACTATTACGAGAACTTTCACACTCAAAACTTAACTCGGTAAAAAGCTTTGAATAGGAAAACACTGATGAAGTGACCATGTAAATGACAATCAAAAAGTCATACAAAAAAAGCAGCAGCTCAGTTCTTTTTCAATATTGACACTCGTTTTGTAATAAAAGCTCGCACCACTTTATTTTACTCTTTGGATACCAGGCATAGATCAAGGTTAGAAAATTCCTAAATTCCTATATTTATTATAAGGTGCAGATACACATGCTCGAAATAAGCACGAAAGCGTGTTTGTTTTTATCGTGCAAGTGCACGGAACAGAAAATAGGGAGCAAGTGGTAGTTTACCGTTGCTTGAAAATAGCATGACAATTAAATTGATAAATGAAAGAAGGCAAGCATGTTTCCAGCATGCTCGTAAGCATGCTTTTTCTTACTTCGTGCATGTGTATCCCGAGATTTTCTTATTTAATACGCTTGGTGGTGAAGCAATGTTGCCAAGTATTTATCTTACTTACTCTTAAACGACTTAGTTTGTTTTTATTTCAATTGAAATTAGATAGCACTGCTAGTATTCATACTATTCATTCATAAGGTGGACTGTTGGACAACCTTCTGCCTTTGGATTTGCGAGGATATAATTGTATTTATCAATAATAAAATAACAAAATAAAAGCACGGTCGTGCTTACAAGACTAGCAATTCTTTATTCTAGGCCAATAATCAATATATCTGGTTTACGTATTTACTCATGATTTGCTTTTTTTAAGTTCTAATTGATACCCGGATATAAACTATAGGTATCGATGTTTTTTTAATTATTAACAATTTACACCATCGTCAGATATCTTAAGGTGATACCTCCGATGTGGCCCGCGAAATTCAAATTTTCATGTGTTTTTCGCAATTTGCTTATCAGTGACTAGTTGTAATTTGATCAAAATATGATTCGCGACAATAACAAATATAACTTCAAATATAAGAATGATTAAAACGTTCGCTCCATTCGCTCGCACAAAGAATAATCGAAAATGAGTTAGATTTCGGAAATTTTACTTACTTTTGAATAATCTTTTTGAGAATGAATGGAGCACATATTATGATCATTTTTACATTTAAAATTATACTTGTTATTGTCGCGAATCGAATTTTGATCAAGTTACAACTTGTCACTGATAAGCAAATTGCAAAAAACACATGAAAATTTGAATTTCGCGGGCCGCATCGGAGGAATCACCTTAAAACCGAAAAATAAAATTGACGTTTGACAGTTTCTGTATGAAACAACGAAACAACCAAAGACATTGTACTCTACAGAGTACATTACAATGTCTTTGGAAACAACTGTCAAAATTTCAAAATTATTCGTCGAATGACGAATAGATTAGATATTAGTTATCTGACGATAGGCCCTCTGTAGGTATTTATTTCGAAGATAGAGTAGGTATGCAATACTTTCCTTATTTGAGAAGGATAAAGAACAACAAAGAAATAAGAACCTTATTGTTTATTGATCTAAACAAACAACAGTTCTATTAGGTAAAAGGGCGATTGTAGGTTGATGAAGATCGTTATTTGCCTGACTGTATTGCCTGTTACTCTTGCCAAAGCTGGACGTCGGTCGTTGGTCAAAGCCTCACATCAGTCTCAAACATATTTAGATAAAGAGGTCATCTGAGCAGCCGTACGCTGGCTGTTGGTCATGACTAGTGATGATGATTATTAATATATTATAATCTATGATGATTCCAAATAATGGAATACATGCTATCTCGTCCTTCGTGGCCTAACACCTACACGCTGGACGATTTAATGAAGGCTACTGAAAATGCAGTTCTCGTAAAATTCTGGGCTGACACAATATGATTGCCATCGACACGATAAGAAGTGATGGGCAACATGATTATCAGATAACTCGATCCTACTATTACTTCATTTCTTCCACCGATTCAAGAACTTAAATAGTACGTACAAGTTTTAGTAATATTGGTTTGTCTTGATATTTATGATACTGAATGAATGTAGATGAATTTAAAAATAAAATTATGTACCCAGGTACAATTAGGTAGATTATCAAAACTGCTAGTGGCTAAAAAGTGTGCTACGCTGTTGGGTGCATGGTGCTAGAGCAGATCTAGCAAGATTTTGTTTACCAAATTAACTAGTTCGTTGCCATGACAACAATACAACTACAATGCCTACAAGACGGAATTAGATGCCTTGTCACGCCTTGTGTAAGTGTATAACGAATACGTAAAATGTCCATTTTTAAAGTTAAGCAGTGGTGGTCAAACGACAAACTACAAAATGAGCTACCGAATGACGGAATGCAAAATGCTAATTGTCTAAAAGTAGATAAGTTTAACTCTCACGCCGACAGCGACTGTATATTGGTCGGTGAAGGATCATTCTTAAAAATATATAAGCCAATAGAGCAGGAATCATCACACACTTTATTAGAAACTCAATTAAGTGAAATTGTGCTGCAAATCGAAACCGGGAAGTTTACTGGGTAAAGTGTAACTTGCTATTAAGCTTCTTACTTATTTATTGCAAGGTTGTTCTTAGACCGATTTAAGAAACGTTTATATGGTCTGCTACACTAATAAGCAGGAAGGCTTTAGGCTAAACCGCTGTACAAATTTGTTCTTGCCGGTGCTGTGTTTCAGTGTTTTATCACCTGCCCCCTAAGCAAACTTTGTGAGATAAGTAACAATAGTTACAGCTGCTCTCCTTGCGAGGAAAATAAATTTTGAGGAATGAGGCAAATATTAGAGATGACGACACATGCACGATTGTGGAAAAACAGTTTGAGTAAAAAAATCAGAAAACACCCCTTCTCCATTCTAACGAGGAACGCTTTGCAAGCTATTTGTTTTGTAAAATTAAACGTAGGTATACGTAATTGCAGAAATGCTGATGATCGTCAGATATTAGTGTTACATCCACAAAGCTATGAAATATATCAGTTGAAAAGAAAGGAAGGGCACATGGAAGCTGGTAAGTATGTTATAATAATAATGGAAAATGTACTTAGGTAAATTATCATTTTTTTCATAGATGTCCTAACATTATGGAGGGTAGAAGTAAGGAGGGCAATCTGCGTACATGAAAATTGTCTGTCAAAATGTATTAAATTAGGATGGCGCCACATTTGCATCAGGGTAAATTTTAAAGGAAGCTAATAAAAAGTCAATCAACGTACTATTCACAGTTTACGAAATAAAATCACTCCAGCTACAAGTTTTCTCATCAAAATTCTTCAAGGTTATATTTACTACATTATTTTGAACTACGCAAGTAGTTGAAATTTCAATAAGAAACTACTTTGGTCGATAATAATATTAAATTGTTTAACTCGACATACTTCACTTCGTTTACAAATTGCTACATTCATACCATACCCTTTGGACACACCAGCGCCATTTTGGAGGATTTTGGAACTGTTATTTAGCGCATACAACTGGACACTTTTTCAATTTTTCTCCCATATAAGATTGCCCTCCTTACCTCTACCCTCCATACCTAACATTTAGTCATGATAAAAAAAAATTGGCTATAGAGCAATACCATAGTGAGGCAGTGTTGCCAACCTTTCAACCTTGGGGAATTCCCCTAAATTGAGGATGAAGAATGTAGAAGGGGAAATTTTGAAAAAAGAATTTTAATAAATACAAGGTCATTCGTTTATTTATCCGTTTCGATCTCCTTCGGTCGTGATGTCTGATTTGACGTTTTTGTTTTCGTTTTTTGTGGAGATCTCTTTTGTATTCTATCTAGTTATTCTTTGTGAAACGTAACAAAATTTCATTTTATGAGTTAAGTACGAAGGATTTGGGCAGAATATTAGGTCCTGTCCTACTATTTTGGTTAATGGTGCCATTTTAAAAACTATCTTGTAAAAATACTTTGGGCAATATTCAATAAGTCCAAGTTTTTAAGATTACGTTTAGGGTTAAGAGAAGCGTTATTATTTGGACTTACTTAATTTTTAAGTATACTTACTTAAAAGTTTTGTGAAACGACCTAAAAAGTATATTATTTATTAACACGGTTAGTGTTAGTATATTCTGGTGACTCTCCTCAGGACACAAAATAAATATTGGCAGCCCGAGGTTCTTGAACAAAAAGCTGCGTTATGCCATGTTATGTTTTGTTTGCACTTAAATGACCCTTTAATATTTTTTATAAAACCTTCAGGTGATCAAAACTATATAGAGCCCATTATGAAACATTCCTTCACGAGAAAAGCAGACAGCTTGACGTGCGGCCCCTTCGGTAACATAAAAACGAGAGATTTTATCTGCATACAAAGTTTGGACGGCAGTCTGAGTTTCTTCGATCAAGACACGTTTCTGTTTTTGTGTCTATTTAATGACGTTATTATACCTTCGCCGGTGTGTTACATTGCAAGTAGCGATTCCTTCGTTATTTGTAAATCCACGTGGTTACTGGAAATATATAGGTAAAGATGAACACTTATTTCTTCTTACACGTGCCCCTTATTTTAAGGCGCTGCTCCACGGCGGGGAACGGAGACGCTATGCACATTGCACTAGCTAGGTGGTAATGATAACATCCAGTGCACCCACGGACAAGCTACGCATAAAGCACAGCAAACGCTAAGGCTGCCTTTCTCACCAGAGATGTGCGAGTATGCGCAGCGAATGTTTTTTCAAGAACCAATAGGATCTTATATATTTGGTGTCGCACAGTGCCGCTTTGGTAGAAACGGCTCAGAGAAGCAAGGTTTTAGTACATACGAATCAAGAGAAGGATGTGTGCGAGGGATGTGTTGTGAGGGAAGTGTTGTGAGGGATGTGTTGTGAGGGATATGTTGCGTGGGATTGAGACACAATCAGCGGGCAGTGACGGAATGAACGTGCCCGCTATACATCCTCGCACCGCACATCTGCGCATCGTTTAATAGCACTGCTACGCATCCTCGCGCCGCCCAGCTACCTAGCACATCTCTGGGTTAGTTGAGCCTATGCACATAATATGTGGCCGTCGTATTTAGGCACCGCTTTACCCGCAGTGGAGCAACGCGTTTACCCGTGCACACGTTTGTTTATAAGTTTGCTTACTGTTCCATTCTGTTTGCTAATGAGTAGTACTACATACGAGTATGTCAGAGTCATAACTGTTGGTTTTAAATAACAATCATCACTAAAAAATGACGATTTCAAGCCGACCTAATACGAAAATCATTTTACTTTTATAGTTATCAACAGCTAAGGGAATTCAGTGAGCTTAATTTGCGACAAACTAAAAAGAATATTCCGCAATGGATTTACAACGCAGGTGAAGAAATTTCGCGAGTGCAAATTATACAGGTACAAATAGAATGATTAAACTTTGCTTCAATTTAATCAAATATTCTCGATTTTCTAAACAGCGTAGATTTTTAATATTAACATTTTTTACCTTTGCTAAGGTCTCCCCAAATTACTGCATTAATTTTTTAATTTTATATTTGAGCATACACCAGTAAGTGCGACTTAGTTTAGAATTAGGTATTTCCAATTTTGTCTTTGTACATTCTCCATGGATTGCGAAGCTCATCTACCTTTTTTCCTTCTGGCACAGTCGGGTAATAAAGGGTTTTATATATGACTAATAAAAATATATACCTACATTATAGGTAATACATTTTATTGTATGTGGTCCTGCTATTTATAGACCGTGCCAGGAAAGTTGTGAGACTTGCCACACCACGTGGTTTGACTTGCGCAGTAGTCGATCTATAGATCTCTTTAGAGTGAGGTTGGGGGGGGGGGGATTTGAGTAGTAGTAGGGGGTAAGGGTCCTGGCGTTATCAGGCGGTGGAAAGAACGTGGGCGGCGCGGAACCTGCGCAAACTCCCCAGTACTGACGCTCGCCAAGCCTCTTATTTCGTGGCACTTATTATACAGTTTTTTTTTTCCAGACTAGCAGTAACTTTTCTAGTATCCTTGCATTAGGCGAGAGACATGTCTATTGTTTCCAAGACAATGGGCTGATGAAGTACATGATTAAATTTGATTTTATGCCGGTCTGCTTTTGTGCGTATCTCATTGGTTGGTACTATGGTGAGTACACAAGCCCTTACATTGATTACCATTACCTGTTATAAAAATATATCAACATATTTTTTTATGCATTTTACAGAACCAGGAGCTCGACTGCTTGTAATGGTTACGTCTGACGATTCTAAATTATTTATCTATGAAGGCACTACTTTATTGTGGTCTTGTTCCTTGTTGAGTCCAGCTATATCAATATCGAGATGCTTTTTGAAGTCCTTACCTGGTGGTCTGGTCACACTGTCGAGTAATGGAATAGTGAATGTTGGTTACATAGGCAGCGAACCAGATCTCAATTCTAATGCTCCAACAATGATCAATGATATCACTGATCCGGAACAAGTTCAGGCAGAATTGGAAGTGGCCGAGGATTCGTTACGAAACATTTTAAACAACAACGAAGGTCGGCTTCAATTATTTATTTAATAAGTAATTCGACAAATAACTTGAGACTTCATTTCTTAAATAATGCGTTATTAATTGGTAGTTTATTAATTTTTAATATTAATAATCGCTCGTTTGTGTCGATTCAAAGTTAATGACGTCTGTGAAGTTAGTTACACATTACGCAGTACCTCGCCCTGCACCCCCACTGGTGCATTACCGACTCGCCTCATATTCATAGCCGCCATTAAGTTTGAAACGTTCTGTATCTAAAAGCTCAAAAAGAAGAAAGAATGCCGGCTATTTTATCAATCTCTTGGTTCAATGCAGCCGAAACAACGAGGCGCCCTCATTATGGCTTAATTAATTCATCGAAAATGTCAGTCATCATTCAAGTTGTTTGCACATTAATATACCTAAGTTCTCTTTTCTTGATGCAGATAATCGAAGATCAATCGTGGGCGATATACTCAAAATAAAAGCTGATGTAGGCAAACCAGTCCAAAATTTATTTCAAGAATTCAATAGTGACAATAACGAAGCTCTTCATTTGTTGATGTGTCCAGTCGTGATCATATTAACATGCGACGATCCTAAGTTTATTCAAAGTGTTCAAGTGACTTACATTTGTGCGTCACCGTTTTCATGTTCCGAATCAACAATATGTTTAGACGGTGTGAATGGTACAGAAATCATAGAGAACCAAGTATTCATAACAAGTGAAGCTGATATATCGGATAGTTGGGTCAAAATATTATTTTCTGTTACTGATAACACTGGCAAAATCATTTTATTGAGTAGGAAAGTATTACTACCTCTAAGTCTTTACTGTACACTCTCTGAAACTGTTCCGGAAAGTCGGTATAAGTTACGCATTCAAACAAATCATCCTTGTATAGAATTCTCAAAGATATTTACAGGTAAGTATTTACCACTAAAGATGACGCATTTAGTTAGCAAGATATCTTTTCTTATTATCTTCTACTTGCTTTTAGATTTTTCAGAAGACGAGTTAAAGAAGTACGAGAATATTTTAACATTCATGTACAGGTCAACGAAGAAGACTATTACATTAAAAACTGATGTGGAACAATACTCAATGGAGGCTGAGGACTTCACTGAAATAACTTCAATTCTAGATAATTTTTTGATTAGGTTATCAGATCACTACATACGTATGGGCATAAAAGATTTCAGATTCCTACTAAAACTCGACAAGGAATTCGTAAAACAACTTACTCACAGGTTTTTGAAATGTGTTGAGATGCATGCTAAGGAACGGATCAAATTAAAAGATTTGGAGGTAACTTTTTGAAGGTAGAAATTTTTTTTTCAAGCGAATTTTGTCTTTTACATTTTTTTGTTAACAGGATGAGCTGAATGTTCTTCAGAAACAGTTTACATTGGTGCAACGAAGGCTATTGGTTCAATATGGTTCTTTACCACCAGGAGATTGCGATCCCTTAGAGTACCTCATGAAAGACACACACCAAAATTTGATCAAGGTTGTACACGAAATAATAGACAGTAAGGAGAATGTGTGCAGGTATAATTTTTTTTTTATTTAGGAATTATAATTTTGTTTTGTGATGTTGGTTGAGTTGTTTGTTGTTGTTTTAGAGCAGGAAGCAGTTTAGTCAGTGTGGGACAACTTATTATTAACATATTGAAGCAATCTAGTACAGATGACTTTAAGGTGATGCTGATAGAAGAAATGATGTCACTGGGCTCACTTTATGAGCATTATCAAGTAAGTAAAAAAGGATTATATTAGCAATAACCTCAAAAAACATCATTATGCAAGCTTAATTATTTACAGGAATGGGAGGAAGCTGTTACTCAAGCAGTGTCTTATATTTTGAATAACGTTATTAAAAAAACTGAAAAGGATAGGGAAAAGCTAGCTCCTGTAACTGAACAAGGCATTTTGTCGCATATCAATCTTAAACGTTTCCTAAAGCAAATAAGAATGATAGTTGACAATATGTTTACCGATATATTCGAAAACGATGACGCAGAAAAAGCTGATCAAAAAGTGACGCGCATTGAAGAATTTATCGAAGTGTTATAATTTAACTATGTTAAAACTTACTTAGGGCTAACTCACATGTACCACAACCCCACCACGACCACAACCTCACCACATAATATTTTGTATTGAAAATGAATAGGACGATTAACACGTACCACATTTTGCAGTCGTTATCGACCACTTGTAGCCACTGCTTGACTACATTTTGAAGCTGCGATGTGGTGTGGATGTGGTAAGTTAGTTGAGCCTTAAAATTTATTAATTACAATTTTATGTCTAAAATAAACTGAATTGTACAAACATTAACAAGCTTTATTTTATTTATGACCAAGTTAATTTTATAAATATTATATGTAAAAAATATGCTATATTTAAGCGACGTGTAGTAGTGTGTATAACACGAGGTTGAGATACAACATATGTACCAACAGCAGGAGTACCTTATCACGTCATTTCTTCTTAGCGTCCTTTAGACCAGCGCCAGCGTTGAACTTGAAGAATATGATGTCTCCGTCTTCAACGACATAATTCCGGCCTGTAACGAAACATCGCGATGTAAGAATGGAATATTCTTTATTGTACACATTGAGAATTAGATTACATCATTGAAATATAATCCTTTGGGTTATAATTGGGATTATTAATTTCATGGGATTCTTAATAATAAGGATTTTTAACTCAAAAGATTGCCCCTTTAAATTGAAGCCAAGAATTAGTTATAAATAATTTAAATAATGTACGCATTCGAAGGATTAGTTTTCATTGAGGTATAGCAGATAAATATAGCACCACTTTTTACTCAATCGAACTCCGAATGCATTTTGTCTTCAATTCCGATCTCTTAAAAATTAATATTCCTAAAGTTAATTTATGTGTACCTTGTTGTCTATATTTGCCGGCAGCTTTGCACGCAGCTTCAGTGCCCTCCTCTTTGAAGTCCTTATAATGCATAACTTCAGCCATGATGAAGCCCTTCTCGAAATCTGTATGAATTCTTCCAGCGGCTTGTGGCGCCTTTGTTCCTTTCTGTAGAATTCACCAATAAGGTATTAGGAAGAAACAGCATTTAGACTTCGTAAAATATTGGAAACTTGCATCGTCCTGCAGAATTATTTGAGAAATTCTCAAATTATAAGGCAATATCCAACTCATTATGCGTCGGTATTGTGAGTCAGTGTATGTACACAAACTTAATATACCTACTATTTCAGACATTCAGTGCCTAATCATCTTTTATTAACTTTTTAACTGTGTGGCTTACCTGAATAGTCCAGGCCTTGACTTCATCAGGTCCCGCAGTGAAGAAGTACTCTAATTGCAGTGCTTTGTAACCTTGAACGATGATCTTGTCCAATGCGCTGTAAGAAATAAACTTTCTTTTAGTTATTATCAATTCAAAAAAAGGAAGGGTGATACGGCGGACGAGGGGAGTGGAATTCAGACTTACATGTTCTAGACTCCAGGGCCGACATGGATAGGGATATTCGTTAACTTTAAAGTGCTAACCCTAAGAGCTTATCCAGATGAAGCGATTAGACACGCTTGTTTCGAATCGCGCGATCGTCAGATACTAGAGGCTTAGTTCATACGTACTGTCCACATGCAGTCGCGCATGAAGCAAACCAGTAACTGCATATGTCAAATTTGGCTATTCAGTTCTTTGAGACACTAATAAAAATTAAAAGGTTTGATATACAGCGTGTAACAAAAACCCTGTCCGATCCCTGAGAGTATTATTCGGTATCGTACTGCGAACATATACAGGATGACTGGTGAAATACAAACGATATTTATGGAGAGCACTCGGTACTCGATTCTCATTATAATTATGTAATAAAATTAGGTACTTAATTTTTGACCAAATGTCTCCATAAATAAGTTAAGTGTGGATCCTTTTCGACGTTGACTCGATCACGCGGTTAAGCACGCGCCGGTTGAAACTAGTTGAAACATGAAAGAAACACCGCAGCCGCCGCGCCGCCCGCGCACGCGCCCGCCCCCCTTCAGTGCAAGCGCAAGCGCCGCGCCGACTGGTCTGTGTTTGCCGCTTCCTACTTCCGAGTTCAAATTACCTTTTTACGTAATCAACAAATAGGTGATTTAAATACCTAGGTATTTTTGCCTGTCCTAAGCCAGCATTAAAGTATGAAGGGAAAACGGATCATGCTTCTTTATCAAACTTAGCTTATTACCCCGTGAGCATGCGGTAGTCGCGTAAACGTAAATGTAACTACCTACGTACTTTGTGTCGATACCACAGCACGTACGTTCGTGCGGTGTCCATGCGTTGTGTAATTAATAAGGTAACTTTAACCTAAGTTTACTAAATAGTCAATAGATATTATTATACTTTTTTATATTTTTTATTCATATATGATTCCAAAATATCACGTCCTCGAGAATCGTTTGTTTCACCAGTCACCCTGTATACGCAGCCATTTAATGGATTGGAGAAGAAAATTTTTCCCCAGTCAAAATATTTAAATACAAATAAATACTGATCCAAGGCAACAGCTGAACAACTGACCGCTCTTCGAAGGTCACGTACTTACTACCTACAGTTTGGTGTCAAAGAAGCCGCCTATGCGAGATGGTTCATGAACTACCACGAATACGCCTTTATTGGATCTGACAGGGGTTTTGTTACATGTTGTATATGACCTTATCAGCCCTTACGGTGTTAGCCATAACTTTTTACGGCTATTTAGGTCGATATTGCGATGGAAGGTAAGGTATATATCGGTCTTCCTTTCATTTAATTACACATGTCTGTTAGACGCATTTCATACTTATGATTGTTCTTTTAGATTGATGGCATGAAAGTATGGGAGGGAGTTAAAAAAGCCTTCCTGTATATATCGAAAAGGAAGGCTTTTTCTCTGCACCGATGCACAAAATTAGGCTTAAATATCAAGATCTGAAGATCCAGCGTTCCCATACATTATACAGATAAAAAAATTAATAAACCTTTCTTACCTAGTGATATTATGTTCCTTTAAGAAGGCTTGCCGTTCGGGAGGCTCCATATCAATAAGTTTAGTCTCTAACACACCGGAGAAGGGTATAAGAGGTGCACCTGGATCATTTTTGTCAATCCACTCCTTCAATTTCGGCAACCTATAAATAATAATTAAATGCAAACATTTTTTTAAAGTATATTAAATTTTAATCCTTTTTCAGAGCGTGCTTTGTAGAGACCTTACTGCCGACTGCATCGAGTTCTGTATTGGTTTAATTGAGATCGAGTATGTACTCCAAAATCCGACACGAACGCCAGATCGTGCAGTGGCACGAGTTGTACATAAGCTCGATGAAAAAATTATAAAAGTCATTAAAAACTTAATAAACCAAATACTTAACACTTTATGTTTACCGCTAACGATGCCAATAACATTATGTTATAACGATATCTCGGTTTTCGATTCGGTTTGGTTAGGGAGTTTCAATTCATAGCTGATTCGAGAACCGAATCAAGTTCGAAACAGAATTAAAAATGGAACCAAACCAGTTTCGGTAGTAAGCCCGCAGACTACAATAACAGTCATTCAGGAAAAAACACGTAAGTGAAAACAACAATACTCACCATTTGTTCTTCTTGCGAATATAATCTTTTTCTGACAAGTTGACGAGGTATAAGGCAGGTTTGGAAGTCAAGAACAGGTATTTGTTCAGTACTTCAATCTATAAAGTCAAATATATAATTAACTAGCTGTTCCCCGCGACTCCGCCCGCGGTATCTAATTTTTTAGTAAAACATATAGATTTTGTTACTCAGAGTGAATGTAGCTTTCTAATAGTGAAAGAATTTTTTAAAGTCGGCTCTTTAGTTTTTGAGTTTATTCATAATAGCTGTTCCCGCGATTCCGCCCGTGGTACAGATTTTTTTTGTTATAGCCTATGTTAACAATGTATAGTACATAATATAAAAAAAAAACATAATCACATCAGCCGCACTCCAATCTCCAAATCGAATGTGTTTTTTCTCATCTACTAAAATAGACTTGATTTTGGTTAGCGCGTCCTGAAAAATACATAATTATTTCAGTAAGATATACCAATAAATAATCAAATGGCAGCCCTAGAAAATAAAATATAGATGGAGCTTACCCCAACTACAACCAGAAGCTCTTTAATTACAGCCCTTATCGTCAATAAGGTCAATAAATTGTTATTCTAACACATAAAATAATTGTGCATATGCCAATAAAATAATATTTTTTTTTATTGGATACAACGCGTATTTAAAAAAAAAACTAAAACTTAAAATAATATCACAGACATTACTACTTTTTTTCGGCTTTTTATGATGAACATATTTTTCTGGTATCCAGATATACATTCTGTGTACTAAATATCGGGAATTTGTCAATAAAACAAAAAATACAAATTATTCATCAAAATTTATTTTATCGCCTTCAAAGTAGGACCCATCGCTTGCAATACAACATCTCCAACGCTTCACCCAGTCTTCCATACATTTTTCATAGGCTATTTGCGGTATGACCTTTAGCTCATTCAGCGAATTTTCTTTTATGGCTTCTATCGACTCAAAACCTTTTCCTCGAAGTGGTAATTTTAACTTGGGAAATAAAAAAAAGTCAGACGGAGCCATATTATACGTTTCATAAAGGTCGGAACCGTAGAAGCTCGGGAAACCATGTCTTCAGCGACATGCTTTCGCTGCGCTTTTTGAACAAAATTGAGCTCTTTTGGAACTAGTCGAGCGGCGACGCGTTTCATGCCTAAAATGTCAATGAGAATGTTGTGGACGGACTTATAAGATATGTTCACCTCACTAGCCAACTCTCTCAGACTCATACGTTGATTTTCGAGCACTAGCTTCTTGATTCTGTCGATGTTTTCTTTGGTCGTAGCGGTTGAAGGTCTACCAGAACGAGGCAAGTCTACTACTACTTCTCGGCCTTTTTTAAAAGCCTTATACCATTCATAAGCCCTTGTTTTCGATATTCACGATTCGCCGTAGGTATTTCGCAAAATTTTTAGTGATTCACCACATGAAATATCATTCGAAACACAAAATTTAAGGCACACTCTTAGTTCAACAATATTTTCCATTGTAAAAATAGCCGAGAACTTAAAACTATGACCAACAAAAAGTGTAGTTTAAAACAAATTAAATGACAGATCCCGCTCAAACTTTGCGCGCTAAATCAGTACAGTGCTACCAACATGCAGTAAAATAAATAGAACGACTTCTTTTACGCGGGTCTTTTTATTGACATATTCCCGATACTTTTTACACAGAGTAGTACTTTAATTACAAAATATAACCTACATATTCAGCCTTCAGCTTTTTGTCGCCACCGCGATTAACAACTTTGTCAAGTTTCTCAAAGCTTTGCATGAGCAGTTCTTCGTCTTTTAAGCGAAGTTCTTCACCGATGGTCTCTAAGTCTCTAACTGGATTCACGTCTCCATCGACATGGATAACATCTTCATTATCAAAAGCGCCTAAAAAAAATAGTTTAGGTATATAGTTTTCTTCTTAACTCAAAACCAATTTATTTGAATTAGACTACAAATTAGTACTTTTCAAAGGTCAATAACATAATGGACAGCGCCCTGATTTGTCCACCCTTCACCGCTTTACTATGTGCTCTGACTGAGAAGGAACGGCACATCTAACTCTTCAGGAGCAAGGTGTCTTTTCGTGAAAATATTAATTAAAAAAAAACGATTAAAATAAAAGTAGCACCCTATAACGAGTATGACGTATGAGTCATCACCTTCCTCGCCATATTAGAGGTAAGGAGGTGACCCGACATTACAGACAATAATAATCAAGGGAGCATAAAAAAAAACTAAAATAACAAAAAAACATTGATTTGAAGCAATACCCTCAAGCTTGATCAAATTGACTACTTACGGCACAAATTTAAAATGGCATCACAAGCTTTTATATGTGACAGGAACGCGTTGCCGAGACCCTGTCCTTCAGCTGCTCCTCGCACCAAACCAGCTATATCCACCACATTTAAAAATGCTGGCACTTTACTAAAAACAACATTAAAAGTATTTACAGAACATGATTAAGTAAATTTAAATAACACATATTAACATATTACTAAAGATTACCTAGCTGGTTTGTGGAATTCGCAGAGGTAGTCAAACCGCTCATCTGGGACTGGTACCCTACGTGCTGCAACGAAACAAAAATGTTATATAGCTCAAACAATAAAGGTCATTTTACCAGATAATTAATAATACTAAGTCGGTCTAACCTGTATATAAAGATTTCATTCCTTTCTGTAATGAACTTTACTTAAGCAAAAGGCAAAGTATTAAAATTAATATATTTATTTAAATTTTAATATTACGAAAAATCAACACAATTAGCAATAACTTTGCTCAAATAATCAAAATAAGTAGATCTATGTTAGTGCCTTTGCATATGGCCTATAACAGTGGGGCGCTGTTGTGATGGTTGAAGAATAGAAGGTTTATGTATTTGAACATAATTTGACATTCTTTGTGATGTTGAAGGTCTCTGTATGCTGTCTGAACACAATTCGTCTCCCTCAGTTGGTCGAAGAGTCGGTTCCGGATGGTGACATTTTGGATAGGCAGCGAAAGGATTGTTCATTGATCTTAAAATCAGTCCTGTATTCGTCAACATTTTGCAGCGAGCTTCAAATACAGTAAAAGCTTTTTGGTAGAGTGCCCTCGTATCTTCATCCATAAGCGGGTTATTAGTCTTTAAATACAATGCTATAAAAATCAGTGCCGACAATTGAAATGTAAGTCCTGGATATTTTGGTCTGAATACATTGACGGAACAACATGCTTGTGTTAAAACGTTGCCTAATGTTTGCTCTAGATATCCAATATGAGGCAAATTTTTTAAACATAGTTTTTGAAAAGTTTTCGATTCCCTAAAAACCTTAATATCGTAATATATCTGAGGTTTAGCTAAAAACTTATTGAAACACTCTTGACTACAGAATAAATATGCTTTCTCACGATAACGACAAGCGTATTCAAGACTACCGGCTACCACCTTTTGTGCCGGTAAATGTTCCGCATATGTCACTATGCATGTTCCTCTTTCGTGTAAACATTTTTTACTTATAGTTTTGACTACAGCGGGCAATTCAGGGATTTCTACTTCCTGATGGGCCAAGTGAACATGCGGGAACATCATAACCGTGTCCATGTGTTCTTTACAAATCCAGTAAAAGGTATTTTTATATTGAACAACTCCTTTTTTGTCGGGAGGATAATCACTGTGTCTGTACACTTTTTTACTAAAACATACTGGACACAAGTTTTTGTATGAGGATTGTCTTTTAGCGAAAGATGCATTACAAATCCACATAGCACGCACGATAGTTTTATCAACATTGCATAAATAAAAATGTATCTTGACAGCAACTTCACTTAAAATGTCTGAAACATCCTGGAGGACCTTCCATTTGGATTGGTTAGCATCTACCAGACAAAGGTTTTGATAATCTTCAGCTATCCATGATCTAATCTTAAAACGTCGTCCCCTCCAATTATCATACCTTATACCGATAAAAGTTTCTGTAAACGCCGGTCTGTATTTCAGAACGTCGTAGTAAAATTCATTTCGTGCATTTTCCATAATTTTTTCTTTAGAAGCATTCAGATCAATTATAATATTAGGGTACAGGCCGTTTTTTACCAATCCCTTGGCTTGATAGGGTGTTGCAGGAAAACCGTCATATATAAAGCCGTAAGTAGTTGTACGATGGTCAATGGCAACAGTTTGGATAGCTTTTACAACAAGATCATCGTCAATTTCTTTACCTTCCTCTAACTTTGCTCTCAATTTAGAAGCCATTTCAGTCCAGGACATATTTTTTAAAACATGACGTACCGCAGTTCCTTTTGATATACATATTAAACAATGATCTTTAGCTAGTTTAGCAGCAAGTGTGCTTTGTCCTGATTTAGGCGTCCCTATAATACCTATTCTTAATGGATATTCACAGTAGGTTTGTATAGCCGTACTAGTAATATATTTAAGGGGATTTGTTCTGAATTTTACAACAGATTCTTTATTACAAATAAAATAAATATATGACCTATGAACTACAGGAAAAAGCGTCCCCTTACGTCTGGCGATTTTATAAGAATTTTGAACGGACTTAGGATGTTCATCAATGTGAACAGGACACATGCGGTTAAATTTACTTATAAAACAGAAACCATTCTGAATTAACATGTCAGCGATTTCAGAAGTAACAATAAATGTTTGTTCAAAAAGTGACTCGCATCTATTTCTCAAGTTCATGACTTGGGATAGAACACGTCGAAATACCTTATTTGCTGGTTTTGTACCATCGATGGTCACCATTCTAATCTTATGTTCCATCATCACATCTTTCATAGCTTGTATATTTTCATCATCACTTTCGAATAAACCCTCAATTCTAGTATCGATTCTTTCACGAGCATCATCAAATTTTTCCCACTCATTTGTATCTCTTGGCTCCGGAAATTCTTGGATCATCTCATTGTAAGCACTAAAAAGGTGAGGATCTACATTTGATGATCCAGATGGATGTGCATCAATTATAGCACTTTCAATAGAAAGCCGATTAGCATTAGGATCTGGAGTAAGAAATATGTTTTCAAAAATTTCTTCGATTATAAGTTTTATTACAATTTTCTGTGCAATAAAGTTCGCCCATTCTTCACGTTCTTTATTTAATTTAGTTTTAGCTACTCTCTTTGCCTCCATTTGTTGATTTTTCCATTTGTTAAACATAATAGGGGCTACCCTTATAACAGCAACTTCGGAATTAGATTCTAGATCAATAACAATATCAGGAATACAAAACGCTGACAACATGTCTTCGAAATCATTAGGTACTCTTGGATAACCATCTAGAACAAAACCAGTAGGTACAAAAGGATCAAACCATATGCGTTTAATCACTTTCTGCATAAGAACTGATATCATAGGCATTCCACGATCAAAATAATTTTGAATCATTCGTCTCATCTCAGTTTCATTTGATAAAATATCAGCGACTAAATTTTCATTCTCCTCGCCCATTTGAAATTCGACAACACCCTCCTCGTCCAAAGGTTCATCTGTAAACATATTTTCATAGTTTCGTCCCACGTTTTTGAAATGTTTCGGCTTCATATAATCGTTTATGATGTCTGCAAAATTAATGTACAACAGCCCAAGCTCTTTTGCTATTTGCTTTGATAATGATGATGCTCCACATCCAATAGAACCAGTAATACAAACTTTTACTTTTGGAAATACTTTAAAGGGTGTATTATAAGATTGGTATCGAGTTTTATTTCTTCTAAACTTTTCTAGGAATTCTTCACTAGCAAAGTTATGAACTTTGTTGTTGTACAATAAAGAAAACTCGGGTTTACCTTCCCATAGAATATCACGTTCATAATAAGTAACGGGGCAGTAAATATTAGTTTCACCATAAAATTTTTGGTCATTGTCAGTTAATAGATTTTTTGTATTGACACCATCTACATCATCAATAGTCATTTCGACATCTTCATCTTCAGAAGGCGAAGGCATAAAAGTATAACTTTCTCGCAACTTTAATAACACTTCTTCTAGAATTTCTACATCTGTTTTATTTTCAAGTTCTACTTCAATATAAGATTTTGATTTTTCCTCTAACTTTAATTTTAAACTGTCCCAATCTTCCCGGAATTTATCTATAGCTTCACTAAAAGATGAGACTAGAGCGTCAGCATCTTCCTGATTTGTTGGAGCAAAGATAACATCGAGACCTCTATTTATACAATAATTTGTTAGACTTGTTATAATGTCAATGCTACTTACCACATTAGACTTCTCACTAACTAATTTAGTTTCAATTAATGGGTCATTGGCTGCTAAAATTTTATCTGCGTAATATTTAGTGTATTTTTCAACATTAATGTAATATTGTATTAATTCCTGATCAACTTCTTTATTTTCTATTAAAGCAATGGTGTGATCGGGCGATAATTTTGGATTATTAAGATGGCCCCAATATTCAGGATCGGAAGGAAACCCATCTATTATATATTTACCATATAATTCTTCGCCATTAGTTGCTTGCTCATGGTTCATATCTATTGTATGAATATGTTTTACCATTTCTGACATTATTTCATCACAAGTAGGCTGAATCTCCTTTTTTAAATCGTTTGTTTGGATATAATCTGATATAGCTAAAGTTACGTCTTCATCACCTAGAACGGGTATAGCAGGTTTCTTTGGAACCGTAGTTAATTCCGCTGGTGCATATTTTGAAACTTCTTTATTTAAAATGGCTATTTTACATTCTTCCAAGTTATCAAGGATAGGGAGGAAAGAAAGTTTCTGTTTAAAATCATTAATTTTTTCTTCATCTTTAGAGTCCAGAACTGGTAGTTTATAGATAACAGTATCTTCTTCTTGTTCTTCTAACTGTTCTTCTTCTACATTGATTTTTTTAGGTTTTTTAGCCTGTTTTTTGTCTTCAGCCTGCTGTTTTAAAGTTATTATAAATAGATAATATTCGTTTAACAGCTTTAGAACAGATTTAGACCAAGCGTTTAATTTGGTAACTCGGTTAGATTCAATCTGTTGCCAGTCTTGATACCGAGCATCTTCTATTATTGCTATTATTTCAGACAAAATAGACCTAGCGAAAGTATTATATTTCTTTTCTTTCTCTATTTCCAAAAACTGTTGATAGTTAGTTATGGGACAGTCAAATATCCACGACAAACATTCGGCAATCATAGATTTGCCTGAAGATTTTGTTCCTATTATTATGACTCTGCATGTAGGTTCTAAGTATCTTAATTTCAAAAAAGGACGTGGGTTTTGGTAAAAAGAAATAAAATTACTAAGCGAAGACAACACATATACATGTTTAAATAAAGTCATTGCATATTTCGGATTTCCTGCTAAAGACCGCCTTAGTTTTAACTCAACTGGGCATCGATTGAACCAATAGGACGGACAGCGTTTGAAATTAACATGACCACTAACGATAGTTTTAAGTTCCGAAACAGATGCCCAAAACTCCTCCATATCTTCCGGAGATTCTTCTAAATAAAGAGGTTCTGGGATGAGCACAGGTTGAATGTGCAATAATAAAAGTCTTTCTAATACATTGTGAAGCATGGTGGGGTAGTTTGTCCGACCATCTAATTCTATTATCATTTTCGGATCAAAATCTTTCATTTTTTTTTGCACAAACGGCGCGATCATCTTTTTATAGTTGCAGAGTTGTTCAACACATCTGTCTTTAAAATGAATGGGTGGCCGGCAGTTATATTTAGGGTTAAAAACATGATTATCGTGAGAAGAATCGTAGTCACTAATTTGAACCTTAGGAGGCCATCTTAAGTCTGATACATAATTAGATTCAAATGGTTCTAAGTTATTATGACCTGTTTTGATGTTAAAATATCTATGATTTCTTATTGTTACTATATCTAAATCTGGGCAAGTGATATGAATGATAACGTCAGGTGCCATACTCAAATTAAATAATTCTTCAAGTTGCCTTAAGAGTACACCTTGCTTGGTTTCATAATGACCTTTTCTGTGTGCAAAAATATTGGAACAATGGTTGAGTATAAATTTTGGTAGCGCAGCAGGGGCTTGCTCCTCTTCTTCAACAGCTTCTTCTTCCTGTTGATCTTCTGTGTGATCTTCGTCACTCTCTTCTTCTTCATCTTCACCCGGTAGAGATAATTGACTACTTTCAGATGCTTGTGAAGAATGCTTCTTCGGTTTCTTTTTCTTTAAATTACAGATTATGTCAAACATTATGTCTTCTACTATTAGAAAGCCTTCTTCACTATATAGTGCTGTGACAAAATACAGATCATCTTTACTGCATGTTACTAAAGGAACGTCTGATATAACATATCCTCTATGTTGTACTGCAGGCGATTGTAATTTAACCTTTAGAAGTTTGAGTATAATGTCAAAAGTACAAGGTATATTATGCTTCATGTTGAAATCCAAAACTTTTCCAGTTGAGCTATTTTGTTCCAACTCGTCATTAATTATATTTGTTGGACATAAATGAATACAGTTTAATTTTTTAGATAAAGCTTCACCAAGGTTATACGCGTCAGTGCCTCCTTTACCAAAGATTAAATAACACGTTGGCTTGGTTTCCAAGAATATTTCTTGTGCATCGTGATCTGTCCAGATATTTAAGAATTTTGACTTTTTAGGAATAGGTATTGATGTGTTATCTAGACCGATAACTGCTGCCGCCAATAAAGGAGACGTGCGGTCTATTTTTTCTTTCTTTTCAAATATTCGGTCAGTTGGTCCGGTAAATACGACACCATTACTAACTTTAACATCTTTGACATCATATTTGTCGTCTATATCCAAATTGCTTTTATAATTCTCGAATTCAATCATCTTATGTGGCTTTTTATAAGTACATCAGTAAATATTTTACAATTCACTATAAAATTATTGAACTCCATTTGAAGTATGTCATGCTGACATTAATATGTAGTCTAAGTGGCTAGGAATTTTTCCAAATAGTTTCCAATAAATACCACTGATTTTATGTAATTGGTAGCAATATATTAACAAACATAACTATACAGGGTTATTTGTAAAACACCGGCAACCCCTTAAGAGGTCATTGTATTGTACTCAACATTATGAAAAAGTTTTACTTTGGGACCATAACTGAATTCGCGAAAAAAAAAACAGCTGTTTCATACATTTTGACGAAGTTATACGAACATAAATGTATGGAACAGCTGTTTTTTTTTCAAATAACCCTGTATACACATATTACTGTAAGTATATTTAACATTTTAAGTAATTACATTTTAGAACCTAATCAATAAAATACAATAGAACAGAAAAAAGTGTTGGGTCAAATCTGAAACTTAAAAATAACATACTGCAAAAAGGAAGCCTATTCTAGCTCCCGATTGAGATAAAAGTTTATACTGATAGTGCTATGACACTCACTCCAATGATGATCATTACAAGTATATGATAATGATAAAAAATAATAATTATGATTTTTTATAAAATAATATAAAACAAATACTTATTTTCATTGGGATCAATGGTGCAGAAGGGGAAGTTCTCAGCAGATGCTTGACTTTTTGTCAGCACATTGAAAAATGTTGATTTGCCAACGTTAGGCACACCAACAATACCAACTTTTAGGTTTGTGCCAACTCTGCCAATTATTGGCTTTTTTTCTGGCTCTTCCACCTTCTTGGGAGGCATTTCTGGAAACAGATATTAAATATTGAATTTTTAAGAAGTGAATTTCTAATTTAATATTACCAGCAGGGCTAGCATGCGCACCACAGTAAAATTTTGTTCTGACTTTTATCTAACCCTCTCGTGAAAATATTTTCATGCTAACATTTTGTCTTAGATTGTAACATTTGGCCGTTTCTGAAGACGCGCACAAGCTAGCCATGTTATAGCCGAAGACAAAACAATATTTTGATGTGTTAGACTCCATAAAATACCATGACAATTTTATCATGGCGCGCATGCTATGCTAGCCTAGATAATAAAGTACAAACTATTCTACAACTATAACTTTTTATAAATGCCTTTATTTTGGTATATTATACTATAATACCTTTTATGTCTCTTTCTTAAAGTTTAAAGAAACATTTTAACTTTAAAATATTTTTGTTGTTAGAGTTCTTGAGAATCAGAAAATTCAACTTTTAAGAGAGAAATTTTTACTGAGTGTGAATGAAACATGAATGACATGTCCTTAAACATAAAGCAAGTCCAATGTATTTAGCCAACAATGCAATATTGTGTAATACTTAAAAACTTATTTTATACAATGAGTTGCTTAATACTAAAAACTTATCATTTTATCAAAATTCATTTTGAAGTTAGTTAATAATGAGAAACATTAAAAAAAAACATTTTTTTTTATATTTTTAAGTTTTTGCCATAACGTTATGATCCATGGTTTTTGCATATTAAAGGATAATTTAAGTAGTAATATCCTGGATTTCTAGATATATAAATTTTATTTGCGTTTTTATGGCACTGTTTTGGTCAAGTTAAGATAACCTCTAGTAATGTGGTGATATTATTGTTACATCCTATTACAGTCTATAGCAAGGATCAGTAATCAATTATACAACGATACCATATTTCATTTAAATTTACTTACTTTATCGATTGATACAGAAGAGACTAAAAGCGATAACGTGCTGGAAATTCAATCCGGTAATTTTGCCACAAAGTCGACAGCGAGTAGCGACACTGACAGCCAGTCACAGACTACAGATATTACATATCTGACAGCGAGAGCGACAGATTAGAAATATTGAAAAGCATTCACTCGACCGTAAATAATTCGTATAAACATAATTTTTCCGTAAAATCTTTCCCTCTGATTAAGATTCAAAATGAATAGACAGCAAAAAAAATTATAACGCAACGCCAAGTAATTATATGAGTCCGTTTATATTACAAACTGGTTTTACAGTTATATGACTTTAACTTTCTATTTTCGTGTGAAAATCTTAATGCGGTTCACAGAATACAATCTACTTACCAAGTTTCAACAGCTTAGTTCTTATAGTTTCGGAAAAGAATGGCTGTGACATAGGTACGGATGGATAGACAGACATGATGAATCCATAGATAGGTAAGGGTTCCGTATATTTCCTACAGAACCCATATAAAATAACGATTAAACGTGGATGTTGCCCAGGGTACAAGATTTTTTTTTTTTTAAAGATTACTAGCAATGTGGCTCGCACATTACTAGAACATTGAAAGCTAGCAACAATGATTATTAGAATAAATTTGATTTTGTATAAAATAATGGCAGTGTTATGCCTGCAAAGGCTTACTAAACTAGCCACAAATAAAACCTTATTTTTACAGAGAACTTTAATAACAATAAATAAAATTATACAATATAGATTTTATGTTGTAAGTGCAGCCCATGGAGGAGACATTGGTGCAGGGTTTTGTAAATATGACATGACAACTGCCGATATTGACAACATGAAGGAGCTAACAATCTGAAAAAATCAGAGAAATTTTGTTATTGATTAAAACCAACATCACTCACAGAAGTAGTAATAGTTAATACTTAAGAATTTGACATCTTGTTTTGTTTGCCAAGGTACCTAAGAATGGTTCTTATTTTAGTTTACTAATTATGTTATTTCTTGTCATAATGATGCTTTCAATAAAATATATGATGTGTGTATATTTATATAAATTATTATTAAAATTTGATTTGTACGGACTACTTACAAATTTATAAAGTCAAAGTCAAAGATCTTTATTTGAACCGCTGTCTCACAATAGAGATCTTTGACTTTATAAATTTGTAAGTAGTCCGTACAAATCAAATTTATACACAAGATTGAATTGACTATTTAGTAGTTTAAAATGAAATAATCTATTATTACCTGTTTAGTATCGTCTGAAACTCTGGAATTAGCAAAACTAATACTTGAGCAGAACACAGCTGTCCAGGCACACCATTTAAGACGCATCATAAGGCCACACATCGAGAACACCATTCCTGAAAATAATCTTTACCGTCAGTACTACTGTAAGTTGGTCAAGGCTGTTTTGATAAAATGAGCTTTATTTACCTAAGATGTTCATGTAGTCAGTGGTGAGATCTTCAGCTGGTGCTGAGGTAGCTGGTGGAGGTTTGAAACGACGCTCACGGTCAGCACGTCGTGGATCGGATGTCAGCTGCATCTGCAAAAAAAAAAACAACTCAGTAGCTTTAACTTGTTTAGGTTATTTTAATAATGATTTCATATCTTGTCAACTACAACGTACTAATGTGCATAAGAAATGAAATTGTAAATAATTTACAACCTAATATACCAAGTAGATTAATAGATTTTATAACGAGTTACTTGGATTGACAAATAACTCACCTTTTGGGGTTTTATTACGGGCCCACAAATAATTGAAACGTTTATCGTATTATTTACATAAAACGACTCAGTTTCACAGTTTCCTGTGATGACTAAAAAGTTGTATATAAAAGCTATGAAGTTATTTTAATGAAAATATGATACGTTTCGTCTTCTTCATTCCCGATACGACACACTACACAGTCAACAGTGACACTGACATGACTTAATCATTTGTCATCAATGACATGCATGATATCTGAGCATGACATGCAATACATTGCCAAATTGACATAAGTGTTGCCAGCCTCTACCAAAACGTAACACCAGGATTCTTTTTGTGTTTCCATATAATAATAATAAAATGGGACAACTTACACATGGCCATCTGATCCCAAACTAAGCAGGGCCTGTACTATGGTGACCAGACAACTGATAAACATAGTTATATATTTGTAAATACATACTACTACTAATAAGTACCTATTATAGATAAATTACACCCAGACATAGAACATAATATATTATGATCGTGGTGATCACACAAAGATTTGTCCTGCGTGGGAAATGAGCCTACGACCTCCGGGTTAACAGTCAGGGTCATAATTTATTACTCTTTCGTGCTAGTCGCACAGTCACAATAAATCACCACATACAACATAATTATAATAGTTCCAGAAACCTCAACAATAACAAACGAAATCATAAACTTCAATGTTTGTTCGTCACATCGATCGAAGGGAATAAACGAACGAAACTTATAATGAAATAACTTTGTGTACGTTACGAGCTTTTAATGCCATCTATTATACTAGCGGCCCGTCCCATCTTTGCAGTGACCTTAATTTTCGAAACATTTTGGACACGTAAAGTAAATCTAAGCATCTGTCGGCACATCAGAAAACCATCTCATAAAAAAAAGATTTTTGATTGATTCTTAATTTGCAATTTCTGAAGCTAGTGCGCTGAGTAATATCTCTTACGTAACGTCAAATAATGGAATAATCTCCAATCCATTTAATACTACGTATATGTGTTCGCAGTACGATACCGAATAATAGTCTTAGGGATCGGACAGGGGTTTTGTTACATGTTGTATATGTACCATTTTGCTCAACGACTTTTTGCCATCTTGTGGGTAGGTAGTGACATGATCCCATTGTTATAGAAATTTTGGGACTTCTGATAAAAAAACCGTGACAAGTAGTTTTGGCAGTCCTCTCTTGATGTTAACCTGACACTACCTAAAGAATTCTGAAGAGATCGAAACAGGTGGAAATCTGAAGGTGCAAGGACATAGCTTTTTTTTTTTTGAAAAAGATTACTAGCAATGTGGGTCGCACATTACTAGTAATCTCGTTAACCCCTCGTGCTAAGCTAAGATGCATGTTACGAGTGGGTTCACGTCGGTAGTGTAATGGGTGCGATTCGAACCTGCAACCACATGATCGCAACCACATGATCGAAAATTCGCAAGTCCGACGCCCTAGCCATTAGGCTACCGCCGCTTAAATAGCTATATGGCGGCTATATGCATTAACACCTCCCAGCCACACTCCCTTAATTTTTGCTGAGTGGCCAAAGATGTGTGTGGTCTAGCGTTATCG
Source organism: Plusia festucae (assembly GCA_950381575.1). Taxonomy (NCBI): domain Eukaryota; kingdom Metazoa; phylum Arthropoda; class Insecta; order Lepidoptera; family Noctuidae; genus Plusia; species Plusia festucae. Next base: position 9,919,367 of record OX494436.1, on the reverse strand, counting down.
TGATGAAAGACCACACCCTTTCTATTGATCAATTCCGGCCGCTTTCTCTCAATTTCTTGCTTTAATCTCATCAGTTGTTGGCAGTAAAGATCCGAATCGATGGTTCTGCCCGGCGGTAAAAGCTCATAAATAACAATGCCCTTCACACATGCACCAATGCACATATCACAGCACTGTCTAGTAGATTAAGTTCAGCTGCATTTGCGGTCAGTCTTACGGATGTTCCTACTGCTAGATTAGTTTATTATGCGTATTTTCACAGCTTAATGTCATACGGTATTCTATTGTGGGGGTCCGCAGCCGATGTAGATTCTATTTTTATTCTACAAAAACGGGCAATTCGCGCAATTTACACCATGGGCCCTCGTGAGTCGTTGAGAGAAAAATTTAAAGAAATTAACATATTAACCTTGCCATCTCTCTACATTTTTGAAAATATTATGTACATGTGCGTAAAAATCTTTCTAGTTTCAAAGTAAATAGGGATTGTCATAATATAAATACCAGAAATAAAAATAAATTGGTAGTTCCAAAGTTTAGACTAACAAAAACGAACACCAAATCTTTTCTAGGGAATTCAATACGATTTTATAATAAACTGCCAGAAGCTATTACTAATCTGCCTGGTAAGAAATTCAAAACGTGTATTAAAAATCAATTCTCTTGAAAAGAGCTTATTATAAAATTGGGGACTAAGTAGCAGACAAAAGCGCGTGGATATTGTAACTTCTGCACATGTGGCTTCCCTGGTGGTCTCTAAATTCAGCTTGTTTATTTACACAGTTCCATCTAAGCCTGTATTTCTAGAAGGCACATGACATGCCTTGACATTCCTGTTAGGGTTGGTTTATTGACTAGGTACATATTATGTTATGTAACAATTTTTTTTTTTTTTTTTCCGTACTGTTTTTTTTTACGTTATAGTTTTAATAATTATCATTAATACTTGTGAATGCGTCAACAGCGTAAGGAACATATTGAATAGAATTGCTTTTGCTTTCTTCCGTTACTAGGAAAGATTTCATTGTTATAATTAATAAGTATTTTTTTTATGTTCCTAGCGTTATTGACGCACATATTCCATGATCTATTGTAAACAATATATTTTTTTAAAAGAGTAACTTATGGAGTTTCTTGCCGGTTCTTCTCCATAGGAATGACACTTTGGAACCGCGCACCTAGAGTCAGTAGTTTTTAAAGTTAACGTTTCTAAAGCGCCTATTTTAGGTTTACTAGAAATAAAAACATTTTGATTTTGATTTTGATTTTCTTCCAATCCCACCATACACACAGCATCGCCTTATTGCGAGCTAACCCGGGTTTTGCCACACTCTGTGAAGCCTGACCGACCTTTGACCACGACATTTTTCGCACGTTCTTGTTGTACGTGATCCACTTTTCATCATCAGTTATCAATCTCTTTAAAAACGGTTCAGTTCCATTACGTCTCAATAAAGAATCGCAAATGAGTACACGGTTCATCAGGTTTCTTTCAGTGAGCTCGTGTGGCACCCAAATATCGAGTTTTTTTGTGAACCCAGCTTTTTTCAAATGGGTCAAAACTGTTTTGTGATCAATTCCCAGTTCTTCAGCTACGTCGTAACTACTTATATATCTTGCTCCACTTTTTCAAAAATTGCGTCAATTTTACCTGTAACAGGGCGACCAGAGCGAGGCATTGAGTTATAATGTACTACGTACTAGAGAAGCTATTTCAAACAAAATATAGCGCGCGCATTTGAAGTCAGCGCTTGCGCGGAACCCACGCATGCGCGGGGCAAGCTTGTTATTTTCTCATAGATAACAATCAATGCGCGCAGATGCGACAATTTTTTTATATTCTGCCTACGTGTGTAAAAAAGTATTTCAACTGTTAAAATACTTTAATTTTCTTCAAATAAAATAAGTTTAGTTAATTTCTGCCGTTTGGTATTAGTAATCCACAGTTGGATCAGTTTTTGTAAATATGTATCTAGCGTTACAGTATTAAAAAAACCGCCATTTACCCACTGGTTCTGCCTCTCATAGGCGATTAACACACGGCACCGCGCACCGCCGCGGTTGGCGGTGAAGCGGATTTCATGTCGCATTGATCTCTATTAAATCCGTCGATGCCTAACACACGTACACCAGCTGACCGCGCGTTCGAGCGGTGCTCTCACCGCCACCGCCCCTCCGCGCGGCCGGCCGCGCGAATCATCGTGTGTGCAGGATGTGTTATTGTCCTATTTAGTGTTCTGCTTTGTAAAAATAATATCTTATTTTTAATTTCTTTTTACGCCATAAAAGCCAGATTATTGCCACCACTTCAGCGTCCATTCTTGCCAGTGTATGTGATCAAACTGGTCAAATCCGCGTTAAATCCAACCGCGCGGACAGGCGCGTAAACCGCCTTACCGCGCGGGGTACCGCTACGAAATCCGCTTTACCGCCACCGCCTTCCGCGGCGTCGCGCGGTGCCGCGTGTTAATCGCCTTAAGCCCCGTAAGTATACTGAACATAAAAAAAGTTAGTTTTTCTAATAACAAAGTAAAACAAAAATTCCAGCAATGTTATATTTACAAATATAATATAAAGAAAGAAGAAATGAATGAATGAAATGATTCTCTTGTTTCATGACATAGCCGTGGAAACCTTTAAATCCAAAAAAATGTGAAATATTATTACAACATTACTATCGTGATTAAATATTAATATTTTATTGCTCATCTTTTAAAATTATACCTACATCGATAGTGTCAAGTCTGCCTATACAAATGTTTTACTCTTTGACATTCACGTAAACATAGACGCCTCCGCAGCGACCGTTGCAATTGAAAAATTATAATTAAATAACGCGTGGTTTAAAGATAATAGTTGAACTTACTTGTGAAAAGTCACTCCTTGACTTTTACTTATGTTTTTGGAGTTGTTGGAACAGTACCTCAATGCACACGAAGGCATATTTTAATAATCAAAACTTCACACTCAATGCGTCACGTTGCAGCAAGCGCTCGGCACAGACTAAGTGAGTTGGGGTCCGCGGACCATAACTCGTGTTACAAAAAATTGGATTGAGGTGTCTCCTCTAGTACGTAGTACATTATAACTCAATGGAGCGAGGTGCATATTTAACATCAAAATTTCCGGATTGAAAACGCTTAAGCCAATTTTGTTCTACTCTTGCTGAAACTATGTTAGGTCCATAAACGTCACAATTATTTTTCGCGGCTTCCGTTGCATTTTTCCCCTTTTTGTAATAAAACTTTAAAATGTATCGAATTTCTTCATAACATTCACTCATTTTGACAGACAGAAAAACAAATCAAAAATAGCGGGAAACAAATATCTATTTTTAAAATGTGAGGTTTTTTAATGTTATCAAAATCAGCCAAATAGTACATTTACATACATACTAAATGCGAAACGACTTTTGCCCCAACCTAAGATTTCATAGGTAAATCGATTTTCAGAGGTATGAATTTTGGTGGTGAGGGGAGGGCACGAACAGTCTACCTCGTAAGACTACAGGACTACAGAACAGTGATGTGACACGACCAGGGAAAAGCATCGATAAACAAATTTTCGAAGTTATACCTAAGTATAGTAGTACCTAAGTATAAAAAGTATGAAAACAAGAATTACCTTCAACTTGGCCGCTGCTAACTTTTGGCGCCGCGACACCAATCAGCTTTGGTATCACGGCGCCGCGCCGGTCAGTTATGTCGTCGCAACGCCGGCCAGTTATAGCGTCGCGACGCCAGTCAGCTATAGTATCGCGACACCACTCAGCACTGGCATTGCGGCGGCAGTCAGTTTTGATGTCGCAACCTCTGTTCAGCTATTGCGTTTTCAATAATAATAATAATAATAATAATAATATAGCCTTTTAATCCAGAACTCTTAGGTGATTACAATGCATTTTAAACTTATAATATTTGAATCACTGTACTCTTTTAAACTATTTAACCTAGTATCTGCTGCTTGGTTATCTTTCCGAGATCTGTTTGCCAGTCGGCAAAGGCCTCCTCCAGCCTTTTCCATTCTTTTCTTTCCTGTGCCACTCTGTTCCAAGTTACTCCGGCCACCTGTCTAATGTCATCGACCCATCTTTTTTGTGGTCTTCCTTTCTTCCTCTTGCCGTCTCTGGGATACCAGTGGGTCACTCTTTGGCTCCATTTGTTGCAGCCTCTTATCACGTGGCCAGCCCATCTCCATTTTAGTCTTTTGATTTTAGTTATTACATCTGTAGTTTTTGTTTTATTTCTGATCACGAAGTTTTTCAATCTGTCAGACCTTCTGATATTGCGTTTTCAACACGAATGTTTATATTTTTATCTGCAACCAATACTCTCGAGCCTTTTTGCTATTGCTAAATACATTAATAGCAAGACAGCAAGTGTCCCAGCGCAAACAATATTTTGCTTACAAAAATATGCCAACTCCTGTACCCAAAACAGGCAAAAAAAAAAGAGAAAAATAAAATATTATCCCTAAGGTCGACTGGCAGAGAATGCCTTCTGGCATTAAGTCCACCTATGTACTGTGCATAAAGTATTAAATAAATAAAATATTGTAAAGTTATCAGTATGTATAGTGGGGTCTAGTATCTCAAATTTGAAGCTGACCGCCATTACTATCTTTATCTTTTGTCGGCCACTGTTTTGTGGTACTTACCCTAACTCTTGAGTTTCAAATAATTGCCCCAATTTTGTTAAACACGTAGGTACTAAACTAATTTTAGTCCATCGCTATCTTTTTCACTTGTGCATATTTAGAAAAGGACAGACGAAAATTAGAACTGACAAATTAAGTTTCGACTAAAACTCTCATACAAATTTGCCGACTAGTAAAAACGTCGTATGCTCTAAAAACACTGTGATGTTCAAGGCGAAGACTAGTTTGACGTTTCTAAGTTAGTTGTTATCTATTGCCGTCCTTGTCTCACGCTTTCAATTCAATTCAATTCAATTCTTTATTGCACTCCATAAGTTTTTACAAAGGTGTTATCAGTTTTAAAAGTACTTACATTATGGACCCTGTAGGGCACGGCAAAACAAAGACATAAGACTTAAATGTAGCTAGGGACTTATATTATAATCTTTATATAAACAAAACTTAGTTCTAAATTATTAATAGAAGTTAGTAAAAGTCAACAATGGTTTCATTTTAGTTTAGTTTGGATACTAAGCCATTAAAATTCGTCTGTATAAAACAGACTGCATTTATTTTAAGTTGGTAAAGGCTGAGCGTGCAGGTGTCAAATAACTGATATGTAGTAATAAAGCTCCGAAGCTTTATTACTAGATACTTAACAGTTATTTTAAAGTTTTACCTATAAAACAATGAAAAAATAATTTCTTACCATTGTAATATCTATCCTCGAAGTAGGTATGGGTATTCAAGCAATTAGTAAGCTAAGTATTAAACACGAATTTGACATTTCAACGGTGCATTCGCTTCTGATGCCCAGTGTGCGAAAGTCGAATGAATTAATCAGATTATTAACGGTTTGTTAGGTAGGTACCTCCATCCATATAGAGGATGAACTAAAGTAGCTATTCAAGTCTTAAAATTGCCACTTAATTAATTTTTGAATGACAGCATGCATAAAATGTGCAGAAAGCCGAATATTTGGGGGTGGCCGATAATTGGCGTATTTACCCTGAGTGTGGTAAGTACCAGGGTATTTGTAGGTTTTGGATAGATTTCTAAGTATATCTAAACGTAGGTAAATCTCTTCGTGGCTTAGAAAATATTTCCCGTTTTAGTTACCTACTTGGTATAGGTATACAATGTCAGCTGTACCTACAGAAGGGATTTCTTGGTTTTTGATTTTATTTATAGTTGATAAAAGAAATGATCGGTTTTTTTTAAGTTGCGTATACCTAGTTATATTCCTAGAATATCAAACTCGTCGTATGATTGTTCAAGTAGGTAACTACGAGTACCGATCTGTCGGCATCGTGACGATAGCTACAAATTAAAATTGGTATTAACAGGTCTATAAGAAGCTATCTACGTGTGTTCAAAGGTTTCGCCGAGTAAGTATTTTACATACCAAAACATACTTACGGCTTACCTCATGTATTTTCCGAGTAATGGTCAAAATATGCAAATAGGGTCAATTAATGTAACTGGCCGTTGAAAAAAGGGCAAATAATTCGGTTTGTCCAGTGCTGGTCGCCTATTGGTCAGGGTATCGGCGCACGCCCACCGCCCGCGGCACGCACGCTGCACGCCTCACCCGGCCATTTATATGTGAAATCTAAAATAATACATCCACCAACTTACATGGCATTAAGTTATAATAGCTATAAGGTTCAGCTTTTCAATTTTTCTACCGGGTATTCGCGAATTATGTAAAAATACCAAAACTAAGTGCCAATTATTCGTAAGTAATGGTAATAATTTTAAACAGCTACTTAAAGCATACATAATATTACATAAACCAAAACTTTGTTACCTTCTTACGATGTAAGGTATCATTCACAGACACCTAGCTCCATCTAGTATCCAGTAGCGGTACCTTGCCTAATAATAATAGCTTTTGCAACGAAACTTTTACTTTTATAATAATGCTTAAATTTACTATCTCATACTTATTTCCACGTTTATTTCCTTGAAAAGTATAGATGTTGATGTCTTTCAAACTTGCATGGGTTTACCAGGTTAGAAAATTCTGAAACCTTATTATATTTTTAGATTACTTATATCCGATTTTTTTTCTAGTGCACCTACTTCTTGTCGTCTGTCTCTGCATCACCCTATGGTTGACTAGTAGAGAATGCCTCAGGCATTAATTCCGCCACTGTACATTATATTAAGAAGTTTAAAGAAATAAATAATATGACGCTTATGTCGTATGGCTTTATTTAATATTTTATGAAGTATTCATTAAGTAAATAAATAAATAAAGGAATGTGACATCGGGAAATAAATAGAGTCTGATAGATATTCATCAAAGTTCAAAGATTCAACATTTTACTCATACGCATTCTCGGGATCGAGATCGGTGACGCCGCCGCCGCTTGAGTCTGAAACTATTCAGTCGATCCTGATGATACGACTAAGTAAACCGTTAAATATTTACGAAATCTCATATGTAGGTACAAAACCTCTACACTCATCAATAATATAAGCTTCCATTTACAGGAGAACTTTGCGTGGGCATTTCTTCACTAAAGTCACTAATCTCCCTGTCGTTTCTCTTGACTTAATGAGTATGAATACCTAATAGTGACCGACCGAAACATGTTATTTTGCCGAAACCGAAACCGAAACCGAAGGTTCGGTTTCATTGTAGTTTCGGCCGAAACCGAAACCGAACCTTTTATAAAAAAAAAAGAAAGCCCGTTTTTTTTCTAAAATTAATATCTCGCCAACCTATAATTACAAGTTTCTACTTTCAAAGATTTATCACAATGAAATTTCAGCACAGTTACAGAGGTTCTGTTTGAAACTTTAACTACCCTATAAAGTGAAAAAAAAAATACATTATTTGTAACACAAAGTTAGCGATTTTTTAATGGTGGTATAAAATAAAACAAATTTATTATTAAAATACTAGCTGCCCGGACAGACTTCTTTCTGTCAAAAGTAAATTAATTAAGGTAATTGCCGAGTTTAAGAAAAGTTTTTTTTTTACTTATTATTTATGTTTTACACCTTTTAAACCTTCCCTGGACTTTCACAAACATTTCGAAATCAAAATCAGCTAAATCGGTTCAGCCGTTTTTGAGTTTTAGCGAGACTCACGAACAACATTTGATTTTTATATATATAGACTAGCTGTTTCCCGCTGCTCCGCCCGCGGTCTCAATTTTTTTTTATATTTGTGATGTAAGCTATCCTATATGCGTGTATTTCAAGTTGGATCAAACTGCACACGGTGTGCAAATTTGATTAAAATCGGTTCAGTAGTTTCGAAGTTCATCCCCGACAAACATCATGACACTGGAATTATATATAATATCGATTGATGCCAAAAAGTACACGGTGCTAGTTTCTCGCATTTTAGCCCATTCGATTCCCGGTCCGCAAAGCGTATTTTCAAACATCAATTTAATGCAGATTTATTTCTTTAAAAAAATAAAAGAATGTTTTCTTTGAGTCTAATTTGCTATTCTTCAGTATTGAGAGTACTTTCTTTCTTTCTTTCTGGTGGCAATCATAATATAACCTACGACCTACTCTCAGACCTACCAAATAGACAAACGAAAAAAAAAAAACAGTCTGCGAGCCTGATATTTAAAGAAGAAAACAGTTTTAATATCATTGCAAGGAGTTTTGACAACCTTGTTTATTTAATTGTTATATAACCTCTATGGAGGAGGATCTGGAGGATAGTAAATCGTACTAAAACAACAAAATTTGGTCGTCATGGCAACTACCTACTTACGTTTTTAATGTCAATAATCGCGATGTTAATAATTGATAAAAATTAAACAAAAAAACATTTCAAATTGGACCAAATTGTGAATCTAAACCATCCTCGAATCCACCTGAAGACACACAGCAAATTTCATTATAATCGGTCCAGCCGTCTAGGAGGAGTTCAGTCACATACACACTCACAGAAGAATTATATATATAAAGATGATGCTCTTATATTATGTTTATTTATTTTCAGTTACTTACATTTTGACTGCACGGATAGCCGAGTGGTAAAGGTCACCACGCTAATTACCACTGTGCGCGAAGTGCTGCGGGTTCGATTCCCGCATGGGACAAGCATTTGTGTGATCCACAGATACTTGTTCCAAGTCTGGGTGTTCTTTGTGCATGTGATTTGAATGTTTGTGAATCCCCGCGACACAAGGATTAAATTCCTTAGTGCGGGCGTCGTTTTTATTAAAAAAAAATATATATATATACCTATACTCACAAATATCACAATCAGTTAGCCTCGAATGGCTAATTCAAATATAATTAGATAATCAAAATATTCAAATTGTTAATCATATAACCAAATCGTTAGCCGAGCGCGACCCGAAGGGACGATGTTGTAAGTTTCGGCGCGGCCGAAAGGTTCGGCCGTTTTTGGCCGAAACCGAAACTCGGGCCGAAACTTGATTTTTTGGCCGAAACTGGCCGAAACCGAAACCGAAACCGAAATTTCGGTCGGACACTAATACCTAAGTATGTCTTAATTAAACAGATATAGACATGGCGTCTAGTCATCCAGGCTATATAATGTACCAACAACATACATCGCGACAATTTGACGCCACAGCTCGTCTGCATTAATTAGTTAATTTGGCACAGGATTCCCATTTAATTGATTAATCACGTGCCTTGATTATAGGGCAATGTGGTATGTAGAGACGTAAGTATACTCCAGAGATGACTATGTATGTGGAAAGCCATCATCATCATGGACTATCTGGGGAAAAAAGAGGTGCGTGCCGGATTTCTACCAGCTAAAACCACCGGAACTGCAACTTTCTCTATTCCCTTTTTCCGGAGAACACACGGGAACGCAAGTCGCAAATCATTTTTTTTTTCGGTTATTAAGCACATGACTTTCCCACGCCGAGCGCACGGTGTTTCTGTATGTTAGTCCGTATCTTACGGGCTCTTCTGTATGTCAGACCTTAACCTACTATAAAAAATCCCGGTCCCTACCTTGCCTTGTGCCAGTGGCGTCACTATAGGGTGCCAGGACTGTCAAAATGCCACGAGCCCCCGGCCTGACGGGGCCCCGGCTCAAGAGGCTGCGAGGCTTTAAATAGGAACCTACTTTAAATCATTTAAAGTAAAACCAAATTTCAAATCGATTAAGTTACAACCAAAAACCATACCTATACAAATTCAAATAAATAATGCATTCATAAGAAAAGGAATCTTTTTGGACGCATTCATTGGATATTTAATTTTTTTGTCGCGGCGAATTTTCTTGTGTCCCCATGCACTGCGTTTGGCAAAGGCGCCAGATGGCTTTAACCAACGCCGCGGGATCACTAGTGCATTTCCTGCGCAGCTCTGGCAGAAGATGCAATACTACCGCCAAATGTGAAAAGCTTACTTTTATCTTATTAAATCTTCGCTATGAGATCAACCCACTGCCCGTTAAGTCAGCCGTACCTATCACACATCACATACGGTTTGAGCTATCTAACTTAAACAAGCCCCAATTACTTTTTTAATAATTAGGCTTCAATAATAAATCTCAACAATGACAAAGCGTAGGGTATCATACAGTATACCAGTGTTTTGCTTTTCAGATGAAGTACATGAGAACAATAAGGCCACAAAGACAGTAATTATTCGTTAGCGATTTGTATCACAAGAAACAACAAAACATGAGGTTAATTGAAAGCTTATGAAGTGGCTAAAGAGAATAAGAGTTGTTTCACACGGTGACGATTGCGACGCAACAAGCAATTAAGTATTGTTTTATTACGATTCTGATAAAGTATTCTGTTTACGACTATATCACTTAAGTGATGCGAACTTACTAACTTATTCGCTCTCAACACTCGGATACATTGTTCTCTTCTTTATATTAAGAAAACGTGATAAAGAAACAGCAAACAAAACACGATCAGTTGTAAATTCAGCTCAATACATCCAGTAGCTGACACTTAGCAACTAATGATTGCAAAAAACTGATCGTAACGGAAATAGAAGGTGCAATTATGAACGTGAGTAGAGCGTGGTGGGCGCGGAGTGCGGGCGGGGACAATTAACTAATATGGCGGATTAATTAGTAGTCTCACTCTGAACACGGCTCATACGTTCATTATTAACTGATGCAGATGGCTCTTATGAATGTTTCTTAGGTCGTAACCATATTTTATACTATGCATCGTTTTTGTCGCCGCGCGCCGTTCCTAGTGTTTATTATTAAGACTCATTACATGTAGCATAATAATTAATACGCTAATGACTATCGCCTTAACGAGAATACTTACCTGCTTTACTAAATTGATAAAGTTGTATTAACGGTAACCGTTATGTCTATTAAGGTAGGTTTTGCAACTTAGGTATTATTACCGAACACTAATAAAGAACGTTATAAATAAAAAACAACACCATTGTGTAGTAGAATAGAAATCTTCCAATGATCCAATCCCAGTTAGATTCTCATAATCTTGAAACAATTTGGCACTGTGTTGAAGAATTCGAGACATCAAAATTCCAATGCATCAGCCAGGTTTTTTATCCAACAGTAAAATAAAACAAATGTGACTTCTGTCTTTTATTTATGACAGTAAATGACAGTAACTGTACAGCAGACAATAATAATTGAATAACCCAATGTGACCATTACCAAACCTAAAAATTACCTGTATAGAAATTTTTTTTTTTTCAGACCATCAAGTACCTAAATGAGAAAATAGCCTTCTTTGTTCCAATGCATTTATATAAAGCATAAATAACTTTATAGATACAAGTGTTTAGTCAGAAACTGATTTTAAATGTTAATTCTAAAAAAAAGTTTGTCGATATTAATAACCTAATGCAGTTCCGATTCAGACATGATTCAGGCTAAATTAAGTCAAATTACGTGGGGAGCCTAATTTTATTAGCGATTCGAGTTAATATACGTGATTACTTATATGATCGTCGGGGCAAAACAATGCTTGGGTGTTATTTAGATAACATATTTATTATTTAAATCGGCGCTGTAAGTATAGGCGAGAGCGGCCGGTAATTCGGTAATCAGTGGTTGCAAGTTCATGGATGACCAAGGTCATTCGATGTGGTCCAACGAGATCATTTTGGTTTTTACCTATAGTTGATGATGTGTTGTAAGCGGTCTAGTTCCCTTGATCGACCGTAATCATGAGGTTTTCAGTACCTATTTGGGACGTCAGTTTAACTATTAATCGTTCTGCGAAAAAATCGAAAATTGTTAGACGTCGCGCGCCAACGAAATATAAATGTAAATAAGTACCTAAATTGTAAGTTGGTAGGTATATATTTGACGACCTCCGTGGTCGAGTGGCGTACACACCGGTTTTCAAGGTATCGCCAGCTCTGAAGTCCCGGGTTCGATCCACAAAGTAAATGTAGAAAAACACTATTCTATGTTGTCTCGGGTCTGGGTGTTTGTGGTACCTCAGTTGTCTCTGGTTCCATAACACAGGTGCTTTAGCTACTTACTTTGGATTCGGAGCAATGTTTGTGATGTTGTCCACATTTATTTTATTTTATTTTAATTAGATCCACAAAAAAGTAGATATCTTAACATTAAGTAGGTACCTATGGTCAATCAAGAGAAAGGAACCTATGTCTTTTCTATTCCGTGAGTCAAACAAGGTATCTATCTAATTGCGGAACACTGGAACGTCAATCAGTTTATTATCGATGTCAAGTGTCATGCTCTCTCTGTCACTTTAAGGTACGAAATAGCGACAAAATAATGTACTTTTAAGAACGTGTTAGAGTTAAATTTATGGCGTTTCAGTATTTAAAGTAATCAAAGTCATCAATTCCTTTTTTCGAGTAAGTATATGAGTTACGAGACGATGACCTATGCTGCCTGAGAAAGAGCAAAGAAACAAAAATATAACTGTCCGTTTGCTAGAAATATAAAACCTATAAAGATATTTTTTTTGTTATTATTTGCGATAAATTTTGCTTGACGTTTTTTATAGGTAGGTACCAAAGGTTACGCCAAATTTCTTAGCAGCTCTCCTTTCCACGTAACGGTATTTCTTAAAATCCCCTTTAACTTTCAATTGAAATCCGAACAAAAACGGTGTCACGTGCTGACTTGTCACGTCAAAAATCTTGCGGGGCGGAGTTCTTAGTGCAACAATACGAGTCCTGGAGTGCCTAAGGATCCCTAATTCCAGGGTGAGGGTCTAACTTCCGGAGACTGCTGCGCGCCAAATTGTCGAAGAAAGGGTACCGGGGCGCGCCATTGTCAACCGATTCCAACGAATAAAACATTGTTAACAACATGTAGCGATCCGATCCTTTGTCCCGTCGCGCACTCCTTAATTATGTGGAACAGTGAAAGGGTCATATTTTCTATTAAATTTGTACAGTGTATACATGGTGTTTAGTTTAGTTATTTTGTTAGGCTGATCAATTTTCGTTTTGGTTTAAAAGCTCAATGCCTGAACACTTCTAAGTCTATTTATTTTATTAGGTAAAGATTAATCTTAAAGAACATGACGTGAAAAAAATAAGCTTTTAATAAAGGCGGAAGATCTTCGCGTTACAGCGACTCGTACATAACTAAGCAATTATCTATATTCCTACATAGGTAGCCTGTATTATATTATTCGTGATAAAGTTATTTTAAAAGAGTAAGTAGTTTGATCTTGATATAAGGTTCAGCACATTTCTTTTGATAATTCTAAATAGAAACATTTTTAAGTATCAATATAATAGGATATAATAAACCTCGAATAACTGGCGCTATTGATAAATTTTGTCAAAAACGCAACAAGTTAGAATCAACCTGTATGTATTTTATCGCATGTGGTGGCACGGCGAGTGCAGCTATTGTGCCCTCATGAGCAGATTACTATAATCATTGCCCACGTAATGTGGTAAATGATAAGGTGTGCTCTAGGGCTCAAAACATATGCTTTTGTAACTCATTCGTTCCATGCCCCTTCGATGGTTCCGCTCCGAATTTGCGACCGTTTTGATCAAACAACCCTTAAATAGATGCTTCATTGTTATTGCTGATTATTGGAGTATCGATTACTGATCAATCTATTGTGTGGAATATGCGTTTTGAATACTCAGTTTCATACATAGACCCATGATTGGATTAAATACAAACTGCATGATGTTTGATAGGTGGGTTGGTACTCCTTGATTCATGAGTTTCTTGTGGCTTAGCTAGGTGTAGTTTTTTTTTCTAGGCGTCTACTATGACACCGTTGGAATAATCTTATTTATTTTATTTAGAGCCCGAACTACATAGCAAAGGCCTCCTTTTTTGTTTACAATTTCCTCTGTCAAGGAGAAATATTATTAAAATATAAAAAAGATTACAAACGTACCTACTAAATGAAAAAAGTACCGACAAACAATGCTGTCCCAAGATATTTATTAATTGCATGATAATCACATTCATGATTTTACCTTTTATGTATTTACAGACGTTTCTTTTGAAAAAAATGCGGAATGCATACTACAACCCACCATGAAGTATTGCCAACACAAGAAAAAAATCTGTAGCTACCAGAAGATAACAACGTTCAGCCTACACAGCGGCTTATATACTTACTATGAAGGTTCGAACATTCTGAGCAAATCGCTCCAATCTCTTCTAATTACAACACAGTAATGCTAGGCCATCATTCGTTGCTTGAAAGCTACCAACTCCTAGTAATACGTGCATAGAACTCGCAGATCAATCGGCGGGATCGGCTCATTATGCAGCATCCATGAGCAGATACGCGGCCTGTCATTACGACAAATGGAGGCAAATTGCGCACATCTAACGCACTGCCGCCGCCGAACCGCAGATAATGGCGACTGCCGGTAAAAGCGTGAACTCGAATCGTTTCTGTATTAACGTGTATGGTAATGAGGATCCAGACCTACAGTGCTCTCAACGAGTCAACGACTGTTGATTAACAACTTTTGAAAGACTAAAACTTGTTCATTTGAAATTTATTTGCTGATGCCAAGAGGCTGATTTCACACACATTTTTTGCGTGCCCTCCTGTACAAAGATCTGATTTAAGGCTTGACATGAGTTCCTGGACAAGTATTTTACACTAGATACACATAAACTTAATCTGTTTTGAGGAGCAAGTGGAAACAGAAATTGAGGTAGATATAAACATACTTTCAATTGTTTAGGTAGGTACGTATATACTTTTTAAGTTCGATGTAAAACGTAGGTACCTTTACGGTACACCTGTAGGTATTTAGGCTGAGGAAGTTACCCAGCAATTGGTACTCATCCAAGAATTCTAATTGTCACCGACCTGTTATTATTTGTGGTAATTTGCGTAATAAGTGTGCCCTTGTGCCGAGACGGTAAGTGCTACTTATGTACGTATGTACTCACGACTATGTTCGTATGTTACCGACTAAAGGTACATCCGTGTATAAGATATAAGTATGTTATTGAGACATCACCTAAGGTAACATCGTTCTAAAATATGTAACATAACCTAACTATTGTAGGATGTTTAAATAAGGAAAACCATTAAATGAAACTAGTAGGTAGGTACTAAGACATGTCAAAACTTCCTCGACGTTGAAATTTTCAGACAAAGCAACGTAGAACGTTGGAGTACAATTCTTTACTTGATCCCGATTGTCAATTGTCTATCTATATATATTATGCCATAATAATATCTTATATCTTTAAACGAGCAATTCTTGTATATTTATATTGTATATAAGTATATATAATCTGAATCTCGGAAACGGCTGCAACGATTTTCATGATGTTTTTTCGTTTATTTTTATTTTCGTATTGTTTTAGTTTCGGGGGCGTTAAATCGATCTAGCTAGGATTCATTTTCAGAAAATGTCCGACAAGACAAGCAAAGCTCGTTCATCCAGGTAATGGAGTGTAACGTGAGCCATAGATGCTCAATTCATTGGATCAAATAGTTTATCACATATAAATAGAAAGTTTATTTTTAAACAAATCTTTCCAGAAGCATTCATGCCAATTTGATAAAAGTCTAATCGTATTACTTGAACAACTACGAAAATAGTCCGTATAGGCTTTTGCTTCTTTACTTGCTGAAGTAAATTTATACACTATTTTTTTATGCTATCTCTCTACATGGAAAAATGTGAAGAATAGTATTAAGCTTTTGCGCAAACATTGACCAGACGCATTCAAAAAAATTAGGTCTTCTTCAGTGGAATTTTTACGATTACTCTCGGACACAAACAACATACTTAATTAATACATGGTTTGCAATACCACATACATGCGCTGTACACAGCCACAGGTCGACATAACAGAGGAATTACTCGCATCAGGGGTTTCAGTAACAAGCGAAATGACATCAAAAATGAAAATTATTTTTAATCGTGTCCAATTGGCGTGCGGCGTGACGAGTCTAACCACGGGTCCATAGCTACCCAAGCGTGGCCTTAATTAAACGGTAGCTGACAACTACGCTCCACCATATTCCTGCACTTTGTGTGTTTTGGTCGCGGTTGTGGAACTGTGGAGACTAGATTAATAGGTACTTGAGCTATTTGGGTGCTGAACGGCCACATTCTGTGATCAAGCACTAACTAATGACCGAATACTGAAATATCAATAAGTTTGAAGTTATCGTTAAGTCTCATGCTGTCTCTGTCAATTTAAAGCGTATAGTAGGGACAGTTATAGTTAATTAACGTTTCAATATTCGGGGGTAAGCCTTGCTCAATTCTAAAGTCCCTCGCACATTATATTTTTGGATATTTTTCGTCGTCATTACGTAAGGGTAAGGCCGTATACAGAAAGAAAGCTGGAAAAAGCTGGAAACTTATAAGCGCTTATCGGCGCTTGACAGCGCTACTACTTGACAAGTACCGACAACTTGTCGGCGCCGGTCAGCGCGTATCGGCGCGCGTTCATATATTTTCCTGCGCAGGTTACCAGCTCTGTCAAGCGCCGATAAGCGCTTATAAGTTTCCAGCTTTTTCCAGCTTTCTTTCTGTATACGGCCTTAGAACTGTGGCTGATAAAAGCATTTTTCTTATTATTGTAGAGATGTGAAGTGTTATGTTAAAAGATGTTGGTTTCCTCTAGTGTAACGTTAGGAATAACAGAAGAGACGAAGAAGTTATAAAATTTTAAGATTTAAAACTAAGAGGACCGTAAAAAGAACATTACACATTTCAAAGTATTTAACACAGATCAATGAACTGTGTGTTGACATGAATTCGGACATTCGGACACACAGTGATATAATAACAATTAATAGGTACCTCTTAAATGTTATCGAATTAGTTATAAAGCTCTTATGAAACACAACTCGTGGGTTCTTTATGTGGTTGTTAAATGAATCTAAGCAAAGCTGAAAACAAAACGCCATAAAAAAAAAGAAATGTTCGGCGAGTTCATTTTCATTCAGAATTTGTTTTTGAAATAGTTAAGTTTCCCATCACCTGATAAACTATTCACAGCTCTAATCATTTCTGCTGATAATAGTTAAGAGTTTTAACCTTTCAATTTAATTCAAACAAGATATCTACTTGTTAGGTATAGTAGAAAAGCCTGCAGCAACACATACCTTAAATGGTAGATACCAATTTGTATCCTAGATACATTATTATCACGTTAGAATCGTGAGAGAACTTTATCTTATTTTACTTATTATCTGTCTAGTACTGTATTAAGTTAAAGACTGTAGGCACCTATAGTATAAGGACAGTCAATTACAATTTTTAATGTGAAGGATTTGTTAAGAAACGCGGATTAACAAGCATATAATATTTATCTATCGTCCTGTAGATAATATACTTAGGTTACCGGGTACCTATGCTAATGGCAGGGAATAACGGTGGATTGCGACTGTATTTCCACCTGGTTCTCTACAGGATTATTTTAAGATTTCGACCCATGTTCCTTTGGAAAAGATGTTCAGTTTTATGCACCTGATTACCACGTAGAATATACGCACTCCATATAAAATAATCCTGTATAAATGTTAGGGAGAAGTATTTCGGTAGTATTAGCTAGGTTGAAATCGTCTGCCTAGCCTTTTTCCAAGCTATGATCGGGTCAGCTTCCAGTCTTACCAGATTCAGCGTTATACTGTATTCTGTATCGAGCGACTGCTTGTCTGACCTCCCAGCCTATTTCAATGGGTAATACAGGATCCCATGCTATGGTATGGTAAGACTGGTAGTCAGAATTGAAATGACTTAACGACTGCCAAAGATACAGTCAGGACCAACGTTATAACGTGCTTTTTGTGGCACAGACGGTCTCAGTATGTCTACAAATGGTCACCCATCCACGGACCAATCGAAGACTACAATTCTTTCTTTCTTTAAAAAAAATGTCGCCCGCACTAAGGAATTTAATCCTTGTGTCGCGGGGGTTTCAAAAACATTCAAATCACATGCACAAAGAACACACAGACTTGGAACAAGCATTTGTGGATCACACAAATACTTGTCCCATGCGGGGATCGAACCCGCAGCACGTTGCGCACAGTGGTAGTTAGCATGATGACCTATATCACTCGGCTATCCGTGCAGTCATAATCAGCCCCCTCTTTAACTAGTAACAAAGTAGTAAAGACGAACTTCAATCAAAAATCTCTCAGGATCTGCTTGCGTACTAGCGCGATTACCTATTTATAGAAGCGGTTGATGATGTCTTAAAGATCGGAAAAAAGTTGGCCGAGTACCTAGGTAATAGTAAACGCCCTATTGTACCAGGGTACTGTGAAGAAAGTGTACAGATGAAGAGTCACATCAAACTAAGAAGTCTATACAGGCTTATTTCAAAGTAACTAATTATTTAGTTAAGAGACTACTGTTCTGTTAGTTAGAATCTACTGCGTGTGTGGATGTGAATATAAGAAATTTTACATTCACGCCATTTAGTAATTCGATTACTTTTTAAATAGGTAGGTACAAGTATATATCTAGTAACAAATGAAACTCTTATTAAATACTTCTCTTGATAAGGAAAAACAATTTCTATAATTCTTAGGCCGGTAGTCGTAGCAGTTACGTTCATTAATAGGGTGCAATAACGTCCATAAAATGACGCATAATTGGGTAACGTGTGCATGATTCTCATTCAGATACGTACAAAACTACTAGAAAGCACCATAAAAGCTATTACTCATATCGTTTATATAACGGACTTCATCACGTTTCGGCTGCCCTGCTTAACCGTATAATCACTACTGAAATATTTTACTCCACTTACAGTAATATCGCGCATTAAGTTGATATCGCGTGTGTAATTACCTTAGTTGAAACAATACAAAATAATAAAAGCGAATCGGGCGCTAGCTATTTGCATTTCCGATGGACGGTGGTCGCGCGGTCTCTGCTAGCCTGCGAGCCGCTGCGGGCGCTAGAGCGAGAGCTCCACAGCTCTCCTTGCCGCTCTGTTTCTCCTCGCCTCATACGAAATTATTATTTTGATTACGTTTAATTTGCATACGGCCTGCGGAGCAGTCGCCCCGGGGCCAGCGCGCCGCCCGGCGTCGTTACGACCCCTGTACTTTTCTGTAATGTTTTCGCCATTTTCAACAAAATTCCTCACAAATCATATAATTTCAGGTATCATCATGGTTATTACGAAGAGGCGCCCGTAGTCGTCGTACCTCTGTAATAGGTCGATCGATGCTCAAATTCTTGATAACTACGAGTAATCAACATAGAACCTGCCCCGGCAGGCTTAATGATCCGATGTCTTCAATTATTGGTAATATCAGATGTTTAAACGTTCTTAGGGAGCTGACTGGCAGGTTTGGTGGGACCGCTTATTTATTCCTAAGGTCACCTTTTTCAACGGGTCCTTGTATCTTGTCATTTTACGTATCTACAATTAAATTAAACGCAGCAATAAGTAATTGCTCTGAAGGCTATTTATTACAAGATGCAAACTAAATATAGTCTCAAAGTTACTTTCCGTGAATAATTTTTTACGTTGAGAAACGGGAAATTCGAATACCTACTATGCTATCAATGAAAATAACACAAAATTGTTGGGATTTACTTTACGAAACACATAACAAGAGCATGTCGGGCGGCTACTGTGCGGCGCACACGCATTGGCGTGGGCCGGTCCAATCGCAGGCCGGGACACGCCCACATGCGCACAATCTACTTCATTCTCACACTATAACTTACTGTAAGTAAAGCCACAGTTATCTGCTTGGAAAACCTTGTGTAAAGTATTCATTCTGTCTTAAATCTATACAATATGCTGCTAAACATCGTTTCATTGAAACTGAAACCTAACCACAATACAGTAAGGTTTCAGTTTCAATAACTTAGGCTATAGCCTGTACAAGTCAAAGGATAGGTATCTACTCCGAAAAATAATTCTCGTAATGTTGAATCTCGTAGTGTAAAACTTCTTGTAACGTCGAACCTGTGTATTTTTGTATATATTTGTTATCATTTATAATTAAGAGACTACCGTACTATGTACGTGCTACATAAATACTATTATTCGGAAGTCTGTTTACTGACAATGACATTATGTTTTTACGAGTACTCTTATGTGAGAACTGCTTTTAAATATCCCAAGGATGTAATGTAGTTTCTCCTACTTATGCCTACATCTGTCCCCTCAGGGCATTTTTACAAAATACCAACATAATATCTTTTACGAATGTATAACGTATCATTGGAGACAATTGGTTGATCGATAGCTGTCGGCGGTATTCCTATTGGACTTTTCATCGGCTTCGATATCCGGGACTTTGCGCTCGGCCTAATGACATAATCGTGGCCCGCGGCTCCGTCTGCGATCACAGTGATTATTGAAGCGGCGAGCGTAGCGGACAGCGGGACGATGGTACTGATGCAAATTGATTTGATGCTACAGGCACTGCGACTGCGCAACACCTGACCATTTCTACATAGTATGGTGGTTGCGTTGAAGAAACAACGAAGTAGGAAAATCGACCTTAACACTTTGAAGTAAATGTCAAAGTGTCACCAATGTTGTGCTGTCCATGGCCCATTGTGTTATGTATGTACGTTGGGTAGTTATGTAGGTATATATTGAAAATTCCATAATTGAAGCCCTCTTTCCTTTTACTCAGCGAATTACAGACACTTTTCTTTATGCGTTCAATTTTCTTTTACAATTTGTTCTTGCTGTTTACAGGCTATTGTTCCATTTTAAGCTCCCACTTTCTTTTGATTAATAGAACTTTCCATTTAAAGGTGTAGATATTTGTCTTATATTGAATGTAATCTATTTGTATCCCCTTGCCAAAATACAGTAATTCGTACTCAACAGTAAACACGTTACTTACATAATTATCTTTCGTGACATTTTTCGCGGTGAAACTTTAAGAATAGTTCCTAAAATAGTTTTATCAAGATTTTAGGACAAAATTCACAAAATATTTGTATAATTGACAGATTCACACGTTACCCCATTATGCATCATTTCATGGACGTTATTGCCCCCTGTTAATTAACGTAACTGCTGCGACTACCGGGCTAAGAATTGTAGAAATATCTTCAAGAGAGGAATTTAATCAGAGTTTAATTTCTTGTATATTTATTAAAATCTTTAATCTTTACAAATAAGATACGTCCATGGCATATTTAAGCATGTACTAATGTACAAATCTTGTGTATCACGAGCTAAAAATAATATAAATTTACATGTCCTCTACTGTAATTAGTTTTTAGTACTATTTTTCCGTCTCTCGAACCTGTTGCAAGTTCTTAAACTGACAATATTGTACCTGGATAGCATCATGATATTCCACTTGCCTATTGTTCATGTCCTGGTTCCCAAGAAAAGCAATGGATCTTCTTCTTTTAGCCATCTTTTTCCAAGCTACGTTGAGGTCGGCTCTAGTCTTACCCGATTTAGGGGCGACAGCCTCTACAACCCATCACAAACATGTTTGATTGAATTGTGTCAATAAATGAAGTCGGTAGCTATTACCTACTACTCTCCTATATTATGTTGTACGAGTAATTAACTTGTCTCTCCTAAGCTCTACTTAGTTGGAACTACCAGTCAACCTGCCATGTTCTTTTGTGAAATTTAAGTAAACCCTTGTTCTGAAAATAACGGTAATTTATTCTTCTATAATTTCGTATCAATTAAATTAAAGTGTTTTTAAGGGTTTAGAGGTCTTACGGGCAGGCAAGCATAACCTATTTGTAAATTAATGTTTTTCCTAGATCAAAGTAGTATAAAAATGGCCAAATTCATTCAGATGCTATATCAGGTAAACCAACTCTACATTTGATTTAACTTGAATAATGAGTAGGTGTTTCTACTTACATAAAATAAAATAAATGACAACTATTTCTTAATAGGTACTTATTTAGTGTTAAGCGATAATTGGTATCGATGACTAAGTCTCGTCACTAGCACCGGATACACGAAAAACAGTAACACTATTCGGAAAGAGAGATGGCGGCGCGCGCTTCTCGTTGTAGCACTGAATTGTATAATTGTAATATGGCGTCTTCAGCCTTTATTTGTATCATAAATGTATTAATTAACGTAATCTAATGACAATACGGTTGACAATAGAGTTCAAAGCAGAAAGAATCAATAGTTTTTCTTTATTAGTATGAAGGATTCAACGGTTTGCTAAGTGATTTTTGTAGTTATAAGATACATTTAAAACGTATAATATACGTAAATACATAATTTGACTAAGACAACTTAGCAAAGCTGTGGTTCTTGGTCCCTTACAAAAAATAAATTCATGACGAATTGCCGTTATTTCACAATGGAATATTTTTTTTAAGTTTACCTAGACATTAATGACCGATACGGTAGTTGTCAAAGTAAAGCGAAAACAATTGTAAAATTATGCATATTTAATGTTATAGGTACCTATCCTTCGACACTGCCACCGTCCGCCGACACACAACCAGTGGTTAGGCGTCGCAGAATAAACACTGTCCCATCCACTATGTCATTATCGTTTAAAAATTTCAGTTCTGAATGTCACAACATATCACAACAAAAGGTACTGTCTTGGTATAAAAAATGGGTAATTTTCACACTGTATGCATTTAGTTCATCAAGGTATGTTGCAGGTAATGGGCTCTAATAGCCTTAGATTTTCCATGTAGCTATGGGATTTTTTCCATTGTCCTACCAACTGTTGTTTTCTGTGCATAATAAGAGGCCCGACAAGATTATAGAGTCGCTGTTTGCGGTGATACCTGTGATTCCGTGGGACTATAACGGGAACGCATTAACAAAAGACAAGGTTTGATTGAAGCAAGCGTCGTAGCATAATATTTTCTGAATGGAAAATGACAAAGAACCGTTGAAATTTTTTGCTGCGATTTCTTTATAAATACACGTGGATGTTTCTTGATAATAAAGCAGTGACTTTTAAAGGGTTTTACAAATTGCACCAGGGACAGCGAGGCCGATGTTCAATAGAATTAAATTTTCAATGGAGATTACTAGTTCCTTTGAGTTCAACTTGTTACATAAATCGCGGAGCATTACTTATTAATTCGTGATAACTGCTGTCGTGTAATCTAGATGCAATTTTTATTATATTTAGAAAGCCCCTTGATTCCCCTTGGTAATATAGACAACGATACCTATACGTAAACTTGTGTCGTAGGTACCAACTTAACAAAATCTATAAGTATTTGTTTCAATTTTTTTTTCATGCCAGTTATTTTTTGTTTTGCATTTAATGATACCTGCCATTCTAATATAACTATCTACGTCCAACTTTTGGTGAAATTATCGTAATTTAAAATGTCATTAATGAACGAAATGCATTTGGTAGTAGAGGCGGCTGGGTCGTTCCAAAAAGTCCCTTTGTTTGATAATTATATGCTAGGAGAGACCGCATCAAAGTAAATGCGACATAAAACTTTATTTATTACTCCAAATTGTCTCAAATTTGACAAAGATTGTATCATAATTAATATAGTTTGAATGGAATGATCATTCATGTTTATGTGGGGAACAGTCGTCGGACAGACCTAGTTTTGGAGACACCTGGACTTTGCCGCTGCTTTTTGTTTCGGATAATAATAATAAATAAGCCATTTATTCCATATTTCTAAATTATATATCATATGTTGTTAGTAGAATTAGTACTTTTTACTATATATGGTTGAAATATGGACCCCTGTTAGGGTAAAGGCGTCCTTCATCTTCTTCCATAACGCTCTATTCTTTCTAGATTTTTTTTATTTATTTTTTTAATTGGGGATCTATTCTGGGATTGTGCAGCCCCAGTATTTCTGCGACCGTCATCGATCTATTGTGATCGCCGCTGTCATCTTTACAGTTCGCTACCAAGTCCTACATCCACCAGGTACCGCAGTAGCTTTTGGGGGGCGATATGTTTTACATCCTGTGGGCCAAGGATATGTTTGCCCAGGTGTAAGCTGAAGCGGTCAGAATATGAAGCGGAGTTTCATCTGACTCCTGGCACATTCTGCACGTTCTTGTTTCGGACAGTCCCATAGTGGACAAGTGCCTGTTTAGGCAACAGTGTCCAGTGAGGGCTCGAACTAGGATGCGCATTCTTTTCCTACTCAGTCCTATGATCAGCTTTCTAGAATACATCCATTCCAATCCATTCCGATTCTTGAATGATATCATCAGCCCACCGTCTCATTGACCTGCCAACATTTATTTTTCCTATCGAGCCTTTTGTTTCGGGTGTCTATTGATTTTTCCTTTTACGTAAGCAGGTAAGTTGAACAAAGTGTAATCTTGATACAAATGTTTTAGGTAGGTTTAAGGAGATCGATAATATAGGTTGGTCCGTGGATGGGTGACCCTCCGTGCCTCGGAAAGCACGTTAAGCCGTTGCTCCCGACTGTCATACTTTAATCATTCTATGTAAAATACTGGAATCAGACCCCAACATAGCTTGGGAAAAAGCTCGGCCGCAGAAGACAAATGATTAAGGATTTAGAGCTAGTGATTTACGGTGGCAGGATTCATATTGCATAATTATCAAGTATTAAACGCCTCCCTAATAGTATATTGATATTTACACGATAATTATCATTGTTGATATCTATCAACGCTCCTCTAGGCGTGGCTTAAAAAATGGCAAATGCATAAATTTCAAATTTTTTAATTGTCTAAATATCTAGGGTACCGATATCAGGTACCTACTTACTTGCATAAGTTTTCACAAAAAATCTACACACATTACTACAATCTGTACGTTAGTATCACAAAAGTATATGAAATAAACTATTTGAAATCGTTATGTTAATGAGAAATAAACTTTATTATAGTTTCATTGAAAATCCTTCAAATTTAATATGATTCGCGGCATCCTAATATGTTTTACCGAGGTTGTAGCAAAAGCTTACGCTACTCTACGCAAGATGGCGCTTATACATTCAAACAACACACTAGTGCTCTACACTCAAAAGATTCTTATAAAAAATATTTATTAACCGTACCATTAAAAATTACAGTAATTTTATCAACCAAGTGCGAAAATTATGCACCTTACATCTATATTTAACATTATCTATTCTTGTAATTACAAGTGATTAAAAATCACTGCAAGAAAGCGCCATTTTTTTTTTGCGATAATTTAATGAATAATATTACTGCGTAAAGTTTAATGATTGCGTTCTGTTGTGGGAGTGGGCAACATACCATTTGTTCTTTCACAAATGGTGTAAAAACGGATGATCCGCCCCGAATGTTTCTGAATTTGTATTCATCACCATTCTTTTGTGGTGCGGAACTTAACTGTTGCGTATCATGCAACCGATGCGATGCGGTGACAACGTGTAATTGGAATTACCGTTAATATCTACAAATAGGTTGCTTGTGGTTACCGCGTGGACTGTAATATTGAGTAAAATAGCGCTTAATCCGCATGTTATGATGATAGTGACCAATTATGTATACCTAATGGTTTAACTACTCTTTTTACATTTGAGACGGCAGCGAAAACTATGGCGATGAATCAAGTTATTGTTGTTATTCTTTTGTTCAGTTCACGACATATTTAGTATTTGCAGATTTTTTTTGGTAACTCTAGGTTTTGTACCTACGTAGGTATAAACGATTTGAATGAGAAAGAAGTAGGAAACTTACATGCTTGGATAATCGGTATGAAACAGCAATATCAAAGTGTAATTAAGCTTCAGTCGTTGTGGTAATGTGACAATATTTTTTTTTTGCATTTTTTACTGATGGAATACGCTTGTATTCTTGTGTTTTGTTTTTTTTGTAATTTTTCTCGCGTGCTTCAAAGCGATAACCTTTAAATGGATGCTGATAATGTAGGCTGCAGGAGCAGCATCGACGCGTGTGCCACAAAGAGCGGCAGCTGAGGGGGCGGCCGGGGCGGCACGGACCCGCCTCGACGATTGTTGCCAAGAACCAAACAAAAAATCCCGAAGAAATTATTTTGCCACGCTTTTTATTTCCCTTAACAACGAAAGCCCGCGGCAAACACCACCCACTCATTACATAATTAGTTATTACAATTTATTGTAGCATAATTAGAAAACATCTTACACTAAAATAAAAGTGCACTCGCATATTTTATAAGTGATGCAGTCGGTTGCAAGTTCGCAACAAAGTGTTTGGCCCGTCATCGCGTGTAATACACGATGTAAAATTGTTCCCGCAATAAAACCGTGAGCGTATTTCACAAAGCTCCATAAATAATGGTCAATATGTCGAGCGGTATTGTCGATGCTGACAAATTGCCCTTCTCGGTTGCCGCCGCATTGTTGGCTACCGAAGCAACGCGGTACACTTTTGTCATCTCTCCCCGCACAATGCGACACGAACCTACCGAATGACTTTTGTCAGCTATCATTTTCACTTCTATCCTCAACAGAATTGCAAATCGGTTTTATTATGTCTTGTGGGACGAGGCATCTTCGTTTTACGATTTCATATGATAAATGGGAATGTACGAAACGTTTGAACTCGATAAATGTTTGGTTTGTGTATTGTGAGCATTTATGAATGAAATTTAGAAAAGAGGGCAAATAAAAGATATTGCTGGATTCACTACTATAAAAAAGAATGCTTTTGTCGATTTTAATAGCTACAAAAAATATTAGTCGTCTATACTTAGTACCTACCGATACAGCCTTCTCTATTTATGTTACCTATAAGTTCTCCTAAAATATTAATAGCTTTAAGGTATGTATTTATTCAATAGTTTCGCGTTGGAACTAGGGTACAATAATATAAGTCACGACGGTATGCAGGACTTAAAACACAAATAGCTAACTTTAGATTTAGTCAAGTAGGTAGGTACTTAAATATATAAGTAATACACATTATGCAAAAAATAAATAATTCTGCATAAAAAAAGACGTTAATGTAAAGTGCTTTAACAAAAAGAGAGCTCTTAGAGCTTGTAGAGAAGCTCTTCGTCCTACTCTGTAATAAGCCTATGAAAAGGTTATTGGCCATAGTACCTAAATATCTAAATTCAGTATTCCTCTTGTAAGACATACCTACAAAAAAATAATTAAATAGGTACGTTGAAAAAATAAACTCGTGAGCAGTTTACATAAATATAACAAGAACTTTTAGCACAATCTATTATTATTGTTCTATCGTGCCTAATGGTATTTAACCCTATAAAAGTCTTCTATAAAAGGTTATTCATCAATAATCCATTTACGTATATTTTGTATTTACTTATTAAAGAGGGTGTGAACCGTATCCCCGGCACTCCCTATAACTGCACATATTTGCTTTAAAATCGAACAACACAATAACTTTATTGTTCACTAACAAAAGCAAATTACTGTGAAAATGAAATAAAAACCCTCTCCTCATCCCCTACTATTAAGAGATGATGTAGCGATACTCTGCGCGAACGCAACTGTGGATGTTTCGCACCTCGACACGCTTGTTCAGTTGCAACTTACCCAGTTACACAAAATTAAACTTTAAAACTTGTATGGAAAGTTTAAATTCCAATGAGTGATGTACTCCACTGGATATCTATACTTATAATAAATCTGTAGAAGTGAAAATTCTGTACATTGAAAATATCAAAAAAATTAATGGCGGGGTGTGTTACTAGACCGACACCGAACCCAAAAATGTGATTAAAAAAATTTTTGTCTGTCTGTCTGTCTGTCTGTCTGTTTGTTCAGGCATCACGCAAAAACTACCGGTTCGATTTCGATGAAACTTGATATAATTGTTCTTTAATATCCTGGGCACCACACTGGGTAGTTTTTATCCCGGAAAAGTATATACAAAAAAAAACAAACTTAATTTTGCGGTTCGATCCCTAGACCCGAATACTGTACCAACCGCAAATAATAAGTATGTCGTAGGTTACGTCATCCGCAGTGGAGTTCAATAAGGGGCGCTGCCATAGAATAATAACTAAAGTAATAGAAGGAGCGCTAAAATAAGAGTTATGTGACTACTCTTTTTCCTGTTCTATCTTATACCACAAAATGGACGGGGAAAAGAGATAAATGACTATTCTTTGTTTTACTTTTTCTGAGTTTTTCTTGTCATGACGTAAGATTTGACGAGATTTGGTAGTTTGTTTCGTTGGTTTGGTTTGGTAATATGACCAAATTTGAGAGTACTTTACGTCATATTTGGCAGTATGTTTCATTGAACCACTTAATTTGTTCGCATATTCAATGTTGACAAATATGTCGTAAACCGTATTGTTTTGGTTTGTTATATTAAGTTTTATTAATATTATTGCTGTTGTACTGCAATAATTATTCTATTTAACAATAAATAGTGACTTTGTGAACGTTGTGGTGCGATGTCTTGTGGGGTGGTTGGGTGCAAGTCCCATACATCAAGGAAAGAACATAATCACCAATTACTGACTTTCCATCGGTAAGTTTTTGCTCAATTTATTGTTGAATGTGAGCTGAAAAACGAATATAAATATGTTACAAATCTAGCTGAATCAATTTGTAGCGGAAACCAGCCTCAATATCTTTTTCAAAAGAAGTAATAAGTGAATATTCGAAAACTGTTTTTAGGTTATCATGGTCATTCATAGTGACGTAAATAATGTTGTCGATACTTTTCTTGTACAGATTTTCTAAAGACGGAGAGAAAAGATTTTAAGTTCGCTTTTAGATTCGATTCCTACCCAGGACAAATCTTTGTTTGATGAGCACGATCGTTTGTTTTGTGTCTACGTGTAATTTATATATAATATGCATGTATTTGTTAATATATCAGTATTTTTATCGGTTTTCTGGTTGCCATGCTGCCTGTCTTTGCCTAGTTTGGGGATTAGATGGATATGTGTTAGTTCCAAGATATTGGATATTAAAGTATGTTATGATCTTATTCAATATGTCGACTATGATAGGAAGATTTTCACTAGATTTAAGCTCCTAGACCTTTAACATCATAGATTATCTGACTTAATTAAACATTATTGAGGTTTCACATTTATTTCAGATCGATCCTGTTTTCAGAACGCTTGTTGGCAGCGCTGCCGCATAGTGTCCCACAACTCCAACAATGGCAATAATTTTGAAGCTTAAATCTGAAACTACGACAAAGGAAATAATAGATTTACGGATTAATATTTTTCCTAAATTTTTGATAACTAGGTATTATGCACAGTGCCAGCCGAAAGTGAAACAAATCCTTTAACGCTTCTAAAGCGCCTATTTTAAGTTTTCTTGAAATAAAAACATTTTCCGCAACAATATCCGGCTTTCTTTAAAAATATCGATATCCCCTTTTTGCTATTTATCAATGATCTTTTCAGAATGAACTTGTAAAACCTGATAAATAATTATATCATCTCTTTGTTAGTAATTTATATATTTTAAGTACGGTTATTATTTATGGTGGTTCGCGATAACGCATGTCACACTAAATTCTATCGATGTTGAAATTTAATGGGTCACGTCACTAGCCTAAATAAAATCTTAGACAAGGGCAAAATTTTGAAACGTTTTCTGTACACGCGTCCCTCTCTGACATGAGAGCGGCTCCATAAGCCAAAATAAAGCAAATATATTGAGTTTAGTTGCTATTTTAGCGCTCCTTCTATTACTTTAGTTATTATTCTATGGGCGCTGCACACGGCCAAGTAACTATTTATTAATCTGTGACACGGCTAAGATACTATAATTATTATTTATCTAATACTTTATATATATTATTTATATTATACAGCTGAAGAGTTTGTTTGTTTGAACGCGCTAAACTCAGGAAGTACGGGTCCGATTTGAAAAATTCTTTCACTGTTAGATAGTCCACTTATTGAGGAAGGCTATAGGCTACTTTTCTTTTGGAAATCTATCCCCTAAGGGGGTGAAATAGGGGTTGAAAGTTTGTATGGGAAGTTCGGTATTTTCAATGATAGACACATGAAATATCGTATACGGGTTTCTGAATAGAAATAAATAAAGATGTATTTCAGCGATTTTAAAAATCATCCCCCTAAGAGGGTGAAAAAGGGGTTGGAAGTTTGTAGGCATATGAATTGTGTCGTTTTCAAAGATAGACACATTCAATTTCATACAAGGGTTATTAGTTAGAAATAAATAAGATGAATTTCCGAGATTTTAGAAATCTACCCTCTAAGCGGGTGAAATAGGGGTTGAAAGTTTTTATGGGAAGTTCGGTATTTTCAATGATAGACACATGAAATTTCGTATACGGGTTTCTGGATAGAAATAAATAAACACGATTTCAGCGATTTTAAAAATCATCCCCCTAAGAGGGTGAAAAAGGGGTTGGAAGTTTGTAGGCATATGAATTGTGTCGTTTTCAAAGATAGACACATTCAATTTCATACAAGGGTTATTAGTTAGAAATAAATAAGATGTATTTCCGAGATTTTAGAAATCTACCCTCTAAGGGGGTGAAATAAGGGCTGAAATAGTTGGTATGTGAAGTTCAGTATTCTCAAAGATAGACAGATGAAAAGATAAATAGATAAGATAATGACCATCTAAGACATATCTATAATGACGACTCCCGTGGTCGAGTGGCGTTCACTCCGGTTTTTAAGGTGTCGCCAGCTCTAAGGTTCCAGGTTCGATCCCCGGACGGGTCCATGTAGAAAATCACTTTTATACATAGTCTGGAGTCTGGGTGTTTATGTGTGTACCTTTTTTGTCTCCGATTCCATAACACAAATGCTTTTGCTACTTACTTTACTTTTATTATTATTTTAACGCCATAAAATTAGATGAAAAATTTTATACATTCTCCTTACTTTGAAAATCACAGAATATTAAAAAAAATTATCTACCTTTAATACTACTCTTTACTTTACGCGCGAGCGAAGCCGCGGGCAACAGCTAGTATGGAATAAAATCTAAAGTTACCGTGACGGGTGAATAGGGCATAAAAAGTCCATAAATCAAAGTCAAAAAGGCATAGAGAATGGGCAGAGCGGTCGCGAGCAGTGTGTCACCAGCTGCGTCGGTCGCGGACTCGCTGTGTCACATTGTTACCGTGTTCCCATCAATAATGAGGGTAATTTTCGGCATTTTGTCACATTACTGAGACGTATTGAACTATTGTTGTTTGTTTGGTGGAATTATACTTATTATGAACTGTAAAAAAAACTGCTGGATTTAGGTAGATTATGTTCTTGATGGATGCCGAGTACATGTTTTGTTAAGAGGAACTTAGTTTAGTTTTGTTATGTAGTATTTAGTTATGCAGTCGTTCCACAGAAAATACAATGAGTATTTAAAGAAAAGCTTGCGAAAAGGCATGTTTTACTACATGACGTAGGAATCCAACGAACAAAAGCGTCAAATAACTGAAATAAATGAATATTTTATTATTCAGGGACTTAAATAAAATTGTATTTTAAAATACATTTTTTTTAATTAAGCATATGTTCAAAAATGGTTGTGTACCATTTTTGCACATTATAATTTTAAAAAAAATGGTCGACTAATGCCACTTGGCATTTTCCGTCAGTCAGCCTTTGGGTAAAAGTAAAACAACATTCAACGTTGAGATAAATGTACTACGTTCAGTACATTCTATACCTACCTTTGTTGATAAATCAGTCTGTCATGATCGTAGTTTCCACTGAGCACCATCCTTATTCAACACATACTCGCAGTCTGGTATTTGTGTAACACAGCGGGACTCATGTTTGTCCACGTTTTGTTCGCAGCTGGGGTGTTTATAACAGATAATTTTTTGCAGGCGAGTTCAAATGTCCATTGATATTAAGCATGTTTGTGGAAGTCAATAATCTGTTGATATTTGCCTATTTGTTTAGGCTGTTAGTTTATAAGGTGTGTTAAATAAACAGATACTTACTTACTATAAAACTATATTGAGATGACTTTTAAAAGATGGCTCTACATCAATCGACTGCCCTGAATTTCAAAATTGTTTTTTTTTTTTTTCAATTTTAAATGTGTATCTTTTTTAATTTTAACAAACACCATGTTTTAATATTGTTTGTGTGTTATTATGATATTTGTTTATTTGTGATTGTCACTTTTTCATCCTCATAGGATATTTTTATGTCTGTAATCATAAAGCTGTTATAGAATATAAGATTGCCTATGGTCGCAAACTTAATTTACTATGATTATAATATGTTATGTGTAACATTTTTTTTAATGTGGACAACATCCCGTACATTGCTCCGAATCCAAAGTAAGTAGCTAAAGCACTTGTGTTATGGAATCAGAGAAAACGAAGGTACCACAAACACCCAGACCCGAGACAATGTAGAAGAGTGTTTTTCTACATTGACCCGTCCGGGGATCGAACCCGGGACCTTAGAGCTGGCGACACCGTGAAAACCGGTGTGTAGGTACACCATTCGACCACGGAGGTCGTCAAATATGTACCTATCCAAAAAAAATGGCTGTGTGTACATAAGTATGTACGCGCGTGTTAAGTTATAGTTTACACTACAGTGATGCACGCGCTTCTTAAAATTTCCTGTCATAATTTTTCCATAACGTGCCTAAAGAAGTATAACTTCAAAAATAATTTAAAACTTCTACATGTATCTTTCGCCGTGAAATCGTTTTTTTTTTTAAGGAAATACTTATTTGCTTTAAAACTATATCATTTAATTATATTACATACCTAAATACTGCAGTTTTAAGTCTTTTATTAAATAAGCAGCCCTTTAACAAAGGACAATTAATATAGTATAGTGAGTGTTCTATTCTGTTAGCTATTACATGACCTTATATCTCTCTTACATACATAGTATTTTTAATATATATATTATTTACACAAGTATATAGACTTGAAACTAAGCTTGTATTAGGTATAATTTTTGTAGGTCACATCCTCTTTGGTAAACATTAGTGTTAAGACTTTCAACAGTCTCATACAATTTGCAAAATCAGTCTGTTTTGTGAATACAATGTTGATTCTTCATATTGGTGAAAGGAAGCATTTATCAAATACGACCGCTATTTGTGGTCAGACAAACGTTCGGCCCTTAACATTATGTCTTCATTAGCCACGAATAAGGCTGTTCCTTACAACTGTTTATTTACTGAAACATCTGTTCACAAACACTTTTATGTTTAAAATAATCACTAGAACCATTCATGGACAATTTCAACTGTCATCTCATAATATAAGCAAAATTCTAATTGAAAGAAATAAGCTTATCATCA
This sequence comes from Plusia festucae, assembly GCA_950381575.1. Classification (NCBI taxonomy): domain Eukaryota; kingdom Metazoa; phylum Arthropoda; class Insecta; order Lepidoptera; family Noctuidae; genus Plusia; species Plusia festucae. The sequence continues at coordinate 9,886,205 of OX494436.1, read as the reverse complement.
ACTTTTAAGAAAGCTTTTTTATTATATTATTTATCATATTACCGCCTCAACTTCAGGTGTTTGGAGACCACAAACTTAAAATTAATTCCTAATAATATTTAACCTTTACAGCCAATATAATGCTATAAAAAATTCACAGCTAATAATTAGGAATAATAAAATTTCATGACATCATTATAATATTTATTAATATTCTTCCCATAAGGCAAGCAAAGCACGTGTCTCTAGTATGTGCAGCGGTTTCGTCCATCGGACCGAGTCGCTTGCGGTCGCTCGGGTAGCTCAACAGTGGCACAAACGCCCCGCGCGCCATCTGCCGTCGCCCTAATTACTTCCTACGCTTTTCAACCCGAATGTGCCCGCTACCGGCCTTTGTAAACTTACCACCGTTTAATTTTTTAAAAGGTAATTACTTGCTCATAAAGAAATAAGAAAGTACGCCAAACAAAGAGCTAAGAACAGTGGAAAGTTTGTTCCGCTCAAACTGTCGTCCAAATAGTTAGGTTTCTTAACCACAAACTATTATTAAATTTAAATAATAACACGTTATATTATTTGAATAATATCTAAATACAGTCATTTTTTCTCTTTTCTCTAAGTAATTTGTTTCAAAAAAGCTTCTTCCTTCGGTTTTTCGGCGTTGGCACGAAAGTTTGGTAAAGCTCGTGTTACTTTCCCTACTCGCCGCTAGATGGTATTATAATTATAGAGGTGGTGCAATGTTAGTTCGTCAGTAGGTACTTGGAAAGCTTTTACATAGAAGTACGTTTTACAACTTTTTTAATGAAGCAAGCGAGTTTTTATCGATTTTATTTTAGTAATTAATGATTATTTAAATGCAATCATTTTCGAGTTACAGACGTTACAGTTCACTAATGGTATTTTTTTTATAATACAAAAAGGATGACTTAAATTGGAGAATCGAATCCTGGTTCCTGCTGTACCTATTAACCAGAAATCTGCTGCTAAACTCCGAAACCCACTCAATGTTGACTCTACTTAAGGACAAAGACTGTCATAGTTGATTGTGGGTGTTTAAACATATTAGCTTCAGTCTATTAATCTGATTCGTAATCGATGATCTATTCTAAAGTCATTATTATATCATTGGTTATTCAACGTTTCATAGAAATATCTGACTCATGATATATAATAAGCTCTGATCTTATTTAAGTGTCAGGCTTGTAAGTATTTGAAAAGGAATTGCAATCATCAAGAATTCACATCTTAAAGAGTTGTATTTGCGTATAGTGTTTTTAAATTGAAGAGCCTCTAGGATAGTTTTAGCGGTTTTTACACTTTATTTGACAGGAAGATTAAATTGTTTAAATAAAAGAGTAAAGAAAATCGAAGATAAATTTCATGATCGACTGTAAATTGCTATTTAGTTATGGACAGAACATATTTAGAGGTAGGTACGCGATTCAATGGTTAAGACGAAATACCTAAGTAGTTAATTACTTAGCTAAGTAGTTATTTCTTTAAGTACCTACACAAGCCCCTTCCTATTTTCCCAACACGTTAAACAAAGCGGTTATTAAATTATCACAAGCGACTTCACTTGCAAAGCATTCAATTACGAAACGTCCAAACATTTCAAGTAACCGACGTGTCAACTCCTCTGGCGCGATCTAATTCAATTAATTTATTTTGGTCACCAATTATAGAAACAACAGCGAAGCGACCAAGCGCAGAAAATGCGAACAAAATACGACTATTTATTATTTATGCATTGTCCCGGGAATAAGGTTGGGCGGCGCCGAGCACAATGGAGCCCTCCATTATACCGGTAAAACAATAAGCGCTTTATTAAAAAGACATTCAATAATTTATTTTATTCGTATTTTATTCGCACCGGACCGGCTCTAAACAAAAGTCTTCAATACATCGCCAGATATACCTATGTAGGTGCACAATAAAACGGCGCATTCGTCGCATTTATTCATTTAGAGGATGGTATAAGCGTGAAATTGATAGATTCGGGCCATTGTCGAGGTTAATTTTCTGTTTGTTATTGGTATTTTATAAAAAAATATTTGATATGTAGGCGTAGAATGTCGGTACCAGAAATGCATGACCGATATTTTTATCGGGCTCGTAGCAACCGTTGTGAATGTCACCAGGTTTTTATGAAGAATAGGAATGGGCGGTGCAGAGCCACACAAACAGCTGAACTATTTAGAGAATGTTTGAACAATTCGTGTCGCGCGCCATCTGTCGAGGGTGAATTGAGACATTTTTGCGAAATAGCGCCGTAATTACATACTTCCGCATCCGGGAGCGCGTGCGCAGACGTCGACGCTCCCGCCCACCACATTTTCGGATTTATGAAACTTAACACTTTTCATTGGTTACAATACAATGCGCATTGAAATTGCCACAGCCTGTACATTTTATCGATTTTTTACCGCCATTTGTTCACTGTAGCAGTTTTTATTCTTCTTTAGTTTAAAGAGTACCATTCACATTTATTTTTATTTAACAAGAAATAAATCACTAGCTTTACTAGTTTACTTTAATAATTAATTACGAGCGTATACTGACCATTATAGATACGTTCGTGCACAGTGGGCACAAACATATTGAATACTAACTGCCGTAATCTATTAACTGGAACTGGAGTTCATAATACTTAATAAATAATTTAATTACTGGTATAATGTCGATTGTGTTCAAGTTTCGTAATAAAGTGTTTCTGTTTCCTCGCATTCCGTAAGGGCACTGTGTTGTGGTATAATTGCGAAACCTAGTTATTATCCTATGCATGTTGTAAAAGTCAATTGAGGGAAGCGGGTTACCTCGTTCTGAACGATTGTCAAGCATCGTTGCAAGGTATGCTGCTATTACAGTTCAACTAAATCGGTTATTGTTCTAATATTATGTACTTAGTTATTAAAGGAAAGGCGAGCTGGATCTATATTTATGCAATGGGCATGGACACGCAATGCAATAAGTATTTAAGTGACGTAATTGTTTCAGGTTCATGTTCTTTGTGTTCTTGCTAACGAGTCCTTTAACTAACTAAATTATTCTTTGAATAAAGTAAAGGTTTTTTTAGGAACTAATAAAGTTTTGTTTGTTCTCAAAGTATACTAGCTGTTTACCGCTGCTCCGCCCGCGGACTCTTTTTTTATATTTGTGATGTAAGCTATCCTATCTTTCAAGTTGGATCAAACTGTACACGGTGTGCAAATTTGATTAAAATCGGTTCAGTAGTGTCGGAGTTCATCCCGGACAAACATCGTGACACTGTTATGTATAATAGTTTTGCAGTTTATACGGTTTAATTGATATGGTACCAAATATAAAGCTTCAAACAAATTTAACAGTAGTTATTATTACTTGAATATCAAAACAAACATGTCTTCTTAATTCCCGTTTTCTTCTGTTTTCGAGAACATTTGCCGTCTAAACGACACACGACATCTACAAGGTTCACCGACAGGAATTCACATAATTAATTAAAGGTCCCGACACCACATAACTGAGTGATTTATATTAGTCCTTTGGTATTTCAGTTTTTGCTCCGACACACGACACTCATTAACAAAAGTCACGCGTTCAAAAAAATTGCCGTACGGGTGTAAATTTACAAATTCACGAAATGCGGCGCCTGTGTTAAATTTTCGAGTATTATTAAATTAACACTGGTTATACAATTTCCTTTTATGCCAAATAAAGAAACAGATGATGATAAAATAGAAGATAAAGAGTTCAAATATATGTATTAAGTATTTGACGACCTCCGTGGTCGAGTGGCGTACACACCGGTTTTCAAGGTGTCGTCAGCTCTGAGGTCCCGGGTTCGATTCCCGGACGGGTCAATGTAGAAAAACACTTTTCTACATTGCCTCGAGTCTGGGTGCTTGTGGTACCTTCGTTGTCTCAGGATTCCATAACACAAGTGCTTCAGCTACTTACTTTGGATTCGGAGCAATGTATGTGATGTTGTCCACATTTATTTATTTATTACACGTAAGAACGAGTCAAAATGTCGTGGGGGCTTAGGGGTTCAATGAGCGGATTTGTGTGCACGGTTGCAGGTTCGAATCACAAATCTCGATATCGAATCAATGCTCGTTCCTTGTTTATATGAGAAAAGGCATATGCCCAGCAGTGGGACATTTATAAGCCGGTACTCTAAATAATACTTATCTTTTATTTAAGATCAGAGTGCGAATCTTTAGAAAGATTGACTAAAAAGGGATCACACCATGGAAGGGAATCGTTAACAAATTGGTTTTATCTTAACAATATCCGGTCCCCTGAATCACTTCAATAGATAAATAAGTATAAGAATAAGTATAAGAATAATAATAAAATTGATTGCTTGTCTTCACATTATTTTTAAGACTAAATTAACAGAGTAAAAGTATTAAAGTTGGCATGGTTGTTAAAAGTGGTCCCCAAAATAAGCCAAAACTTCTATCTCGGGGGCCAGAGTGTGGAGGATAAATTAAATCTTTCTTACAGAAAAATCTTTTTAAATTTATCTTACAGGGAAATCATGACTAGTACCTATAGAAAGCTAAACAGGGCCCCAATTCTCCTATTTTATAAACCGTCCGATGGCAGTGTAATGATCGTAGTTTCGATTGATTTTGGCACATTTGGTATTCTTCTAAGCATTTAATCTGTGAAATCGTGTATGTCATAGTATCTTAGCACGATTGCCAATAATTTGGTAATCCCTTACTGACATTTCAAACTTAATGGGCTTTATTTTTTTTTTACAAAATCGTCGACATTACGATCATTACACTGCCATCGGACGGTTTAAAAATAGGAGAATTGGGCCCCAGGTTGCAAGACCCTACTTTCTTCCAATTAAATAGCTTGAACAGAAGTATTGAATAGATAGAGGTTGTCGGTTACCGATCGCGTCACCGCGCCTGATCGCCTGTTGGTAACGTCGTACTTTGCAAGTTCTGTTCGCCGACAAAGCTCACATTTACATCCACTTTGTCATTCAAGTCGTATCCTTCAACTCATTTCTATTCCGTTTATATCACCGCAGATGTAGAGTATGGTAATGAGATTCAGACGTTTCCGACTTTCTTTTAAACTTAATGATGTGTGCAAAGAGGGGTAATGATAACATTTTATGTGTACGCTAATTTTATGTGTATCTCTCATTTTGAAAGAAATTATAGCACTAAGAAGTCGCGTGAAATCCTTTTGGTCTTTTCAGACATAAAAGGATTTCGAAAACGAGAGTATTCTCAAATATCTGGGATTATAACTAAAATATGTTAAAATTTGATAAATAAAATTGGTTACTTAAAAATTTCAATTAGAAAACAAAGAATGAATGTTTCCATTTTAACCCCTGTATTTATTTTGAATCACAATGAATGGAACGACGTTTGTATACATACATGCGATTGGTTCTCGTGCGTGGTATTAGCATCAATAAACTACGAACACAAAGTAGCTCGATTACTTTTCAACATCAAAAGACCAAACTAAAGCACAAACTAATAAAGTGACGCAATAGGAGATTGCTTTAATACTTAAAGTCCCCAAACGAGGGCTGATTGAAAAGCTCCCCTAAGCGCCGTCAAATGACAGAGCAGAGTTTTCATTTTACTGAATAGATGCGCTAATTTGCATCATCTTTTCGGCTTTACAAACAATATCTCGCCTGTGAACTTTATTTTTTCATTTATTCGTGACTTCAGTTACTTTAAATTCAATAGCTATACAGACTTTTGTATCTTTATAACATATTTTTAATTTCACTCGGTCACTTTTGATGTGCAAGTCAAAGCGAATAGAATACAGTAGGAATACAAGGAATCAACCCCAAGACCAATTTGCCGTCATTATTCCATCACATCACAGAAAGACGAGTTGGATTCGCGGCAGGCGTGTGTTTACAAATTTTAAATTCGATCGGCGGCGCGCGGCGTGTGCGAACTCGACGCCCCCCGACTTTATTGGCGTCGTCGGCACCTCGCCTCTTTATTAACTAGTGTTTGATCTTCGTGTGACGCACAGGGAAATAGATAAATTGTTTGTTTTCCTCCCTGACGTCATCCGCAACAAAGGATCGGATTTGACGTCACAAAAAAGCTCTTTATTTATACGTCTGTCAGAGTGTGTTTTAAATAATTATTTGAGCTAATTAATTTCTTCGGGCGCTCGACTTGACGTTGTCATTTAAGCGGAACATTAAATGTAAACGAGTCAAGTGAAGGGTTGTTTTCATTTCCGTGATTAGTGCCGGCGCGTTGTGTGGAGATTTATCACCTCCCGGAACGCGGTGAGTGTCAAATGGCGCGGCGGATGGCGGATATGCAGTGTGTGACGAACCGCGCCACTAAATTAAAACATTTTAACTTGACAGCTACCGTCACGGTTATACCGAATACGTTTTAACGGAGATTTGCCCTTCGGCGAACGATGACTGATGGAGAGTTCTTTAAATGTGTATTTTATTTATATGAAAATAATGCGTAGATACGCAATGGGCGGTACGTAGGCGGTCAGTTTGCCATTTATGATGAAGTTGTCAGTATCTCATGCATATGTATGATCGATAATGGCTATCGAGATCATTGTTTTATAAGTTAACATGTTCTATAAAAAAAATATGCTGATGCGATAGAATTTCATCCATCATCTATCTTACATCAATCGTTCAAGTTTCTTTAAATACCATAAGAAACTTAATGCCCATTATTTAACAGTAACCGCTCTTTTGCTTCTTTGTTCCAGCCGCGGCTATATGTCATTTGAGTCGGGATGATCACAGCTACCGTTTTATGATGCGCACTGACAGCTCCAATAGTCGTGTCGCCTCAACACAAAAACAAACGAACATTCATTGCTTTTGTTTTTGTCAGTGAAATTAGAAATTGGAAGTTGTTTGAACGTCGTTCTCTTTTATTTTCGTATGGTACACCATGTTTTTGAATTCTGAACATGAAATATGTGTGTGTTTGCTAAATGCGTTCTCTTTTGTGTTTCGACGTTTCCCTTCACATATTGAAGTATGGCAGATTAATGTGAGTTCGAAGAAGTCGATATTACTTCTGAAGGGGGTCTAAACTAAACCATGTGATTTACAGCGACCGGACTGCGCTGTTAAAAAGTTGTAAACTGCCTGTGTTTCCGCCGCTTTTTGCAACAATGTTTTAGTGTTCGACAATATACTTATATGTTGTCGATTTGCATAATAGTGTTAACTGTCTAAACTCTGAAAGAAAGTACGCATATAACTCTACACATGAATAATGTACTTATAGTGACCTATCTATAGAAATGTTATATATCATTTCATTAATATGTTATGACATGCGATTGTTACAAGCTCGCGCGTTGTAACTTATATTGTAAAGATCATATCTATCTTTCAACATGACGTTTGTGTTCTTTGCGTTATGTACAAAGCAGAGGCCGACTAATAAATCGAGTACGATACTGGGACACGATAAAAAGTTGTAAATTCTATGAATTTTATAGTGACCACTAACGAGAACGTGTACTATATGCAGAAGGGTGGACGTTTACAGAATGCACTTTAAATTAATGAAGGCAAGTGTTAATAGGTAAAACTTATTTACTTTGTGCTTGTAGGTACCAATTACTGTTTGATTTTGAAACTATTGTCCATACTTTTGATGTAACTAGGCAATTTTTTCTTCACAAAATAATATAAAATTATCGTGTAACGGTGTTTGTAACTAAACTCATCGGAAACGGCTTGACCGATTTAAATGTTATTTTTCGTGTATATTCAGTAAGTCTGATTAGGTTATGGAATATTTTAAATACCCCGAAGTGATAAGTGTGGCTCTATGCTAATTCTATATGGCAAAACAAAGTTTGTCGGGTCAGCTAATGTAAACATTAATTTGTGCTATTTATTAAATTGTGTTACTTATTAAATGATTGAAAATCCGTCTAAGTGAGTGAATTTGGCACGACTGGCGAATACTTTGTTTAAAAGTGACGAATAATTTAAGTAGATACAGTCATGTACCTATCATCACATGTACTTACCTCAGCTATCATCGAGCCGTGTGACGTCATGCTACAGGCAAATCTGCAATTCCATCCAAATATGACTTCGGTCAATACCAATTTCAAAATATAATAGATAATGATACTTAGGGCCTATTTCACTATCGTCTGATAAGTTTTATTCGATGAATAAAATTGACGTTTGACAGTTTCTGTATGAACAACTGTCAAAATTTCCAAATTATTCCTCGAATAAAGTTATCTGACGATGGTTAAATACCTAGGTCCTTAGTAGATTATTATTAAAAAGTATCCAATTAATTTACCCTTTAGTGTCGCGACAGTTTCTCGGAAAGCATCTTATCACGTGTTAACTTGCCGACGACGACAAAATTTATGAATCGGTATTAATCATAACCAGTTAATGAGGTGGTTATTTCAAGGGCACTTCCCGTTAAAGGTACATCTGGTGTAGGCACGAAATGAGTTTGTTATAGTTAGGTGTTTCAAATATCGAGTTCAGATTTTCAGTTGTTTTTTATATATAAGAGTTCGCTAAGACATTGAATAATAATTTCTACTGGACTTGATTTATGTTGTAATTGAGCCTATAAAGATGAGTACACAACCAGCTGTACGTACCAAGATCTAAACGTGGCCAATGATATAGCTGTACAGGTCAATACTGGTCCGATAAAATTTGATTTGAGTCCATAGTCCCGAAAAGAAGAAGACAAAAGAGAATTAGTGCTATCAATTATTTTAAGTATTTTTTTTAGGTTATAAATAAAGAAATATAAAAAAACGAAAATAATCAAATTCTTATTTATAGAAGAAGTTTCTGTATGTTCTGTTCAACTATGTATTCTGCAAAAGGCATTTTGTTGAAATTTTGATTTTAGAATTAACCTATTCGTCCCCGAGCGGCGACCGGTCGCCGCATCACAATAAAAAATCAATTGTGTCTCATTAGCGGTGATTAGAGAGATCAAAAATGTGTATTACTCTACCACAATTCTGCGGTTTTAGCACAGACAAAAAAATCTTGTAAATATTGAATAAACAAATTCCATTTTTCGACACCATTTTATCGCATTCCACCTTCAGTTTAAGAAAATAGATTCTTAAATAAGACAGACAGGTGTCGATAACTTTTAACTAGGGAGAGTCGAGTAGTTTGCTAGTGTGCAAATATTTTATTAGCAGAATTTCAGTACAGGTGGCACAGACGCTCATCTGTTTTAATGATGCGTTTAATACCTTTCCTTTGAAGTCCAGTTTCTTCATCGATATGGTTAAAGACGGTTTACACGTTCGAAATCGACATGATTTGTTTTGACAGTAATTAAAACTGTAAGACCCGGGAGCGGAAGTTAGTGGACTTATTTGTAGATTTGTATTAGGATTGAATTAAAGTTAAAATATCATATTACTACTTGAAAGGCCGTAAAAACAATATTGATAAATTTTATTAAATTTTAAAAGTTTCGTATGGGTGCCGAAATTATCACCGAGTGCCAGATATTTACCATAAGATGATAGACATATCTTTATATTATAGATTATTTGACAGAAATATTAAATCAGAACTCTCCCACAATATTGCCATGTATGGTAATGTGTAAACACGCCATAACGGAACATTCATGTAACTTACAGCTCTTTGCTACATTAACGCGAGCTCAAAGGTTTCTCGACATCTAAGTAAAAGGTAAGCATTTGGAACATCACTGAAGATAACTGAACTATGGAGCCAAACACCTGCCACAAGGAAACATAAATCAAAACCACTAAGCCACTAAAGAGTATAAATTAAATAGGTTATGTTTACCTAGAATAATAATAATAAATAATAATAAATCTCTTTATTTCATATAAGTTGCATGTACAATTTTGGTTACACTAATTTATGAGTCCATACAATCGATTTGGTGACTTAGTGGATGCCTACACTAGGAAAACCTGTGTCGTAGGTCATCCACGGTTACAACATTGCAGGTTAAAGACGTGTACATTAGCTTTATAATGTTTTAATGCTACAGTAATTAGCAACTTGTAAATACAGAATTAAGGTAAGTATCTAGGTAAGTATTTTTTTTTTTTTTTCTTTTTTTCATTTACTATTACATATTACATAATGTTATGGTAGCGTAGTGTTATGCAGTGAGTGGGGTGTGTATGTGTAGTGTATGGTGTGTGGGTGTGTAGTGTATGTGTCTGTATCTATGTAATTGTGTTAGTGGCATGTGTGTGTAAGAGTTTATTGTGCATGACAGTATGTGCAGCTATGCATTCAGCTAGGAACTTGAAGCAATTCTTCAGTTTCTGTGTAATTTAGTGTTTGCAACCAGTCATTCAGCTTTTTTTTTAAGTTATAGTAGTTTAATGTGTAGAGGTCATTTTTTAGTTTACCCACCTTGTTGTATAAGTATGGTCCTAAAAAGCAGCAGAAATGTTTAGCAAAAGATGTTTGGAATGTTTCTCTTTCAAAGATTTTATATTTGCATCTCTTATTGGTTATCGTTGATTTAATTTTGTGTGTGTCAATTTGTCTGTGTTGTAAGAGTAGTAATTTTTGGATGAAAATTTGGCGTACGGTTAATGCCTCACAACTTTTATATAGTTCGTGTGTGGGAAAACGAAATGGTCTGTAGGTCATCACTTTAAGGACAGCTCGTTGGGCTCGTTCCACTTTTATCAAATGAGACTTATGTGCACCTCCCCAAGCTGTGACACAGTAAGATAGAATCGACTGACAGAGAGCATAGTAAACTGTTTTTAGCAATTTTAGGTTTGATATATGTCTCAGTTTTTTAAAAACATAAATTAGCTTCCGGGTACGGGCTGTTAAGGTGCGTATTTGTTCCCGCCAATCGAGTCCCTCATCTAGGATGACGCCAAGATATTTTATAGTAGAAGTTTGTTCGAGTTGTAGGCATTGACAGGTCGTGGAATTGCAGTTATGGTCAAGGTGAGCACGAATTGGGATGGGATTTTTTGGACGGGATTTTGTTGATGTGGCGAAGGTGATGTATTTAGTTTTAGTTAGGTTTAGGGATAACAGGTTTTCACAGAGCCATTTCATTACAGCCGTCAATCCTCTTTCGGCTAACTGACAAGTCTCCTTCCAGTCATTACCACAAAATACCAGTGCTGTGTCGTCAGCGAAGGTGGTTATTTTTCCACCTTGTAGAGGGAGCCTGCAGAGGTCATCTATGTAGACTAGAAAGAGACAGGGACCCAAAACACTCCCCTGAGGCACACCGAATGGTTGTGAAATAACTTCTTGACTGACATAGCTTCCTATTTTTACTACTTGTATTCGCTCCGATAAATAGTTTTGAAAGAACTGTAATGGTAATCCCCGTATGCCTATTCGTTCTAGTTTGTGTAGTAGGATTGGTATAGAGACAGTGTCAAATGCCTTGGCTAAGTCCAGAAATATTCCAACCGCTTTCTTCTTTTTGTCTAGTTTTCGGACTATATTGTCAACTAGTTCAAAAACTGCAGCTTCTGTCGACTTGTTAGCTCGAAAGCCAAATTGATTGTCAGATAGGAGTTTATTTTTTTCAAGGTACTCGACAAGTCGTCCTTTTGTGACTTTTTCAAGAATCTTAGACAAGGCGGAAAGGACTGAGATTGGCCTATAATTATTGACACTGTCTCTATCACCACTTTTATGTATGGGGTGTATGATCGCCTTCTTGAGAGCCCTGGGGAAAGTACCTGTGCGGATTGCTGTGTTGCATAAGTGTACTATTGGATTAATCAATATGTCCAGGTTCAATTTGAGTACTCGTGCTGATATTCCATCCCATCCAATAGCACAGTCATTTCTTAAGCTGTTAATGATGCACCTGATTTCGTTTTCATCCGTTTCTAGAAAGGCGAACGAATTTGCAGAAGTTTCGATTGATGATTGTTGTGAAGTAGCCCGTGTATTGTGGATGGAGTCAGCTAACGATTTTCCTACATTAGAAAAGTAATTGTTTATAGTGTTTAGTGCTTCTTGAGGGGTTTTACTAATGTTGAGAAGGTCGTGACTATGGGATTTACTGCTAGTAATATGTGTAATTCTTTTTATGATCTCCCAAGTTTTTTTAGGATTTTTGTCGTTTTTAGCTAGTTCTTGTTCTTCAAATTGATCTTTTAACTTCTTCAGTATGTCTCTACAAAAATTTCGGTACCTGTGGTATGTGGTGTGTAGTATTTCATTGTTAGGATTTTTTCTTAACTGCAAGTGCATTCTATCCCTGTTACGGATACATTTTAGAATACCTGGTGTGACCCATGGTTCTATCAGTCTATCTTTACTTGTGATTTTAGTTAGTTGTGAACTTTGTGATATACATTGGGATACATTTCCTATTATAAATTCAGCTACTTGGTTAGCGTCGTTGCAATTGTATATTTGATTAAAGTCAATAGTTTCTAGCCGTTTGGTTAGTGCGGAGTAGTTAATTTTGTTTTTGTAGTTGTTATTTTGTGGATGTGTGTTACGTTGCACTTTGTTATTTAATATTAATAAAAGTGGTGCATGGTCTGTGATAAATGTGTCGAGGACAGCTGTAGTGGCCGTGTATGATGATTTTAACATGACGTGGTCCAGACAACGATTCCCTCTTGTTGGATACGTATGTCCAGGTAGGAGACCATGTGATGCTAAGAGATTTAAGTATTCTGTTGCATGCGTATCTGTTGTCTCGGGGGCTATGTCGATGTTCAGGTCACCAACAAGTGATATGACTTTCAGTTCTTTAATAGATGTGAGTAGTGTATCAAGAGAAGTTATAAAATTAGTCGTTTTGTGAAATGAGGGTGACCTGTAAAGTGCAACTATACCTATGCTATTATTTATTTTTAGGAGCAAGCAATTGCCTTCGTCGATGTCAGGTTCCGACACCGAGTGCGATATTCCATTTTTCACATATATAACTATTCCACCATTTTTATTTAAGCACTTTTTTGTGTAGCTTTCAGTGTAGTCAGGTAATTTGGGAAAAGGTTTTTCGTTATGTATCCAGCACTCAGTCAATACAATCACATCACAATTAAATTTTAATCTCGTAATCAGTAATTCGAAACTATTAAAGTTACAGTTAATACTTCGTATGTTTTGTACAAGAATTGTTAGATTACTTTGTTTAGTACTGATTGCCGGTATAAAATCCAAACATTGTTCCGGTGTGCACTGTATTGACTGAGCGACAGAGAAGCTGTAATACAACTGGCACTCGTAATAATTTATTGTTTAAAATTCAGTTATTTTGAAAATAAAATAAAAAAGAAATTGATTTGAGTAGTGGAATGTTTACGTGTATTTAAAATTATTGCCGTTAGCCTGAATGAGAAAATTAAACAATTGATGGCTCTACGCGTAGGTACATTAAATTCCTGTACAGTATAATTACAGATTATATTGGAAAAAAATTGCCTATAAATTGCTATGTTGATATAGAATTAACTACGCTCAATGTCTACAGTAGAATTATTGTAGGCAGTTAAATAATTATGTTTGCTTAAGCTACATACGAAACGGTCTGTTTATGTCGATACGATCCAATAATATCTGGACTAGTTTTGCGTACCATAACATTTGCTACTTTAAACTTCCCTGCGTCATATGAAAAAGTCTGGAAGATCCTGCCTAAGTTCTGTTATTAAATATCTACCTAGGAGAAAATTCAGTCAAAATCATTGACAGTATCGGCTCTGCTGTAGTATGAATCGACCTATAAAGACTCATCTTAACGTTGAGAATACAATATTGAAACAAGCTTAGGTATATGTACTTAATATTTTTTATTTTAGCCTTACAATTATTTTGGAGAATTTACTCATGTTATAGTCTGGATAGTAGAGAATCAAAGTTAGGTAAAAAGTATTTTTTATTTAGTAATTAATTTAATTATCATCACAGTGTACAACATAACAGTATTAATTATTCAGTCATTCGTTGTAAAAACACGCAGTAATACAGTGGCTTTTTAGTTTTGGTAAGGATTCCTGCAAAAATCACTATTCAAGATGCGAGCAGTATCTCTGATATTCCACTTAGAAAGACTAGAAAGACATTTACAACTCAGGTTGTATATAAAACTGCACATTTATTACAATTTTAACCGATTTTTTCTTATCACCAACTCTAAAATAAATAAAAAATAAATAAATAAATGTGGACAACATCACATACATTGCTCCGAATCCAAAGTAAGTAGCTAAAGCACTTGTGTTATGGAATCCAGAGACAACGAAGGTACCACAAACACCCAGACCCGAGTCAATGTAAAAAGTGTTTTTCTACATTGACCCGTCGAAATCGAAAATAAAATACTTACCTTACCTACACACAAAATATCTATACATATATTACACAATTGTTGCGTTATTTCGCAGACTGGGTAGAGACATCACCAGAATATAAAACGGTTAACATAACCACCCTCTTATGCTCAATCGGTTTACGAATAATTCAGTTAGGGACGATAAATCTCTGTTTAGTTGGAAACGTATTCAATCTGATTAAGCGAGGCTGAATGTAATAATGTCCTGCAATACACATGATTACAGAGGTCATTTGAACGTAATTAATTTACGATCTATCCTTTAATGAGTTCTCGTTGCTATAATTGTGTTACGTTTTGTTAGTATTTTGTTCTTGATGTTAGTGTAATAATCCTAATCAGATAGATGCACGCAGTAGATGCACAGTATCCCATATTCATCTTAGAGTAAAGTTAAAGGCTGTTGCGTGTTGGACCTGTTCCTGTATCCCTATGTAAGGCTTTCAAAGGATCGGGTACTGTTATAACAGAGGCCAACCCTTGAAAAATAAGATATTCAAGATAATAATAAAATGTTTATTGACAGAAAAACGGTAGATACAAATTGATTTTAACCATAGCTCCTGTATTAGAATCAACTGTTTATACTTATTAATGAGTATGGCTTAAAAAATAGCTTAATAAATTTTTGTTTAATCAGGAGACCACTGGTTAGTTATAGAATTTACTTCCTCAACTATTGTCTTTAATAATATAGTGTTTAGTAGGCAGAAATGCCAACTTTCTATTTTTTAAGTGTTAAGATTAGCGGTCTCTCGGATAACTCTATTTTTGCAAACCGTACTGGGTTTATGGCTGAAGGTTTACTTTTTAGCGAATACCTACAGTAGAGGGTTTGATGAATATGGTTTTATTAGACTAGGTACCTGTTTGGGTAGTGTTCTTACCAACTTAAACAGTGATGCTATACTAACCGATACTCACTTAAACATTTTTTGTTTCCACAGCAATAATATCAAGTACTTCTGAAACAGTAGAGTCAACTTAGTTCATGTCCCACCTTTAGTAAAAATTTCAATAATACGTCAAAAATAAAACTTGATGCCCGAAAGGTCGCTATACTACTACAGCCTCTGTTTTTCTCTCATCAAAAACGTATTTCAAGTCCTTAACTGCCATCTACACTCTCATAAAATTATTAAATTGAAACATCAACAAGCGACTGAGGACCACCGAAGTATCGTAGTATCATTAATAGACAGCTAGATCTACACGTCACAACTTAGATGTAAGACATAAAACTTTTTACACTGTATTCTAATAAATTAAAAATGGTTGTAGCAACGACGTCGGATTGACACATCACTGGTAGTGAAGACCACCGAAGCGCTGTCATTAATAAAACGTAGATTGAGCTAGGCGTCGCGTAATGTAGTCGGTGTTGAAGATGAGTTCGGTTTTTACGGCACGAGCTCGCGGCCACCCGCAGAGGCGACACTTAATACGATAGCAGACTTAGCTTGCGTTATGCTATGACGTTGTCAGCTCTCGCGCATCTTGGTGTGGTCTTGATTGCTTTTTTATACGTTTGAAGGAGGTATCGCTTTTTCAGCAATATGATTAAAATGCAAGAGAGCAGTCACAATTTCTTAAAGGAAGATTTTATGGATATACAAAAAGTAATTTTCATTTCAGCTTTTATTTTCTTTAAATATTAATAATTCGGTACTTCATTTACTTACTTATTATTTTATACTTACTTATGTCTCTATCGATACTAACCAAAATTTAGCCAGAACTGCTGCGGTTCAATACAACTGTTTCAAAAATCATTCATCAGGCATTTTCCCAGAATAACAATAATTCCGACTGCTATACTGTATACTGTATTTTCATGTAGAGTTTCAACACATACATTGAAACTTTATTTGCCAAGATTTTGTGACATACCTACTCTACCAATCATACATCTATCATAACAATATATTTATTTCTTCATGCACTGTTAGGTCCATAGGCGAACTTGTGGTAGAAGCCATTCTCTACCAGTCAGAGACAGAAAAGTGATTCGTGAATAAATTTTGTATGCACTTTTAACTAAATATTCACCTGGATTTCATTTCATCTGTACTTATAAACTTCATTAGATTAGATGACGTAGCGTAAGCTCAACATGTTTTCAACTTTACTATGCTCCCTTCGTCATTTGTGGTTTCAATTCGCTTTTTACGATGAACGTCGCCCTCTTTGCGTCCCAAATTAATCTCAACCAAAAATGTCGTAATCACCAAGATTAGTCAATCTAAAAGTTTTCTTACGACGTCGTGTTAAAGTTTAATTTAGTTTCAATCAGAATGTCTTTATGTTTATTGAAATTTGTATTAGTGCTTGTGCCAAAATTCATTTGCGTTTGAGTTGATTAAAACAGTGGGTCGGTATCAGTGTAGGGTAAACAGTTAACTGTTTGTTTTGATTAATATTTAACCTTTAATAACTTACCTTTATAAGTAGGTACAAGATTACTAGATATATTGTTTACATTTATGATTACTAGATAATAATTAAGTTATGATAGTTTATGACAACATCTCATAGTATGCCTATAGTCATTAGATTTTTTTTTCGTAGAAAATACTTCCAATAAGTTAATTTTTAATCATATTTACTATCAAAGTACTTTCGGCAAGTAGTAGTACATTGCTTATAATTTACGCATGGAATTTCTCTTGTTGTTTATGGAAAATATATACTTAGTATACCTACTTACTTAGTCCGAAAGTATATTTACTTTTTCCGAAGAAGGAATGCAGCAAATATTTACTTAGGTACTTTATTTTATTCAACCATCTTCACGTTCATGGTCATCTTGATTATTGCTCTTATCATTCGTGGTACATAAATCAAACTTGTGAGATATGTTCAATAAGTTGAATCTACCGTGCGGTAGGTGAAAATAATGACTAGGGTTCGTTAGTAATTAACTGACTTCAAAAAAGGAGGATGTTCTCAATTCGACTGTATTTTTTCTTTCACTTTTCGTCGTATGCAATTTCAGTGGTAATGTCATCCAACTTTTGTACTTTAAATTATCTCTACGTTTATTATTTTGATGCTACCTCAGTTAACTAAGTATAAGTCTCCAAAATAAAAATGCATGTATCCACTCGGAAAAATATATTCAATTTTTATAAAATCAATATCAGGCATTTTTTAATTCGCACAATTTTGTACAATATACATTTTACAATTACAGTTTTCAAGCTAACAATTATCACCAAACAGTTTTCGATTCGACGAGGACGCAAAAGCCAATGTAATGAAAATTAAAAAGTTTTCCGGCGTGTCTTTGCTTAAGTTATTTATTTCTGAATAATAAATGTATTATACAAAATATAATCAGTTAAAATTTACAGTTGTTTATTTCACAATGCTCATAAACAATGGTCAATTACATTAAGATAGAAAAAATTTTTTTGTTTTGTTTTTTTGTTTTCTTCAATTCATTTTGTTTTCTTCAAAATACATATATCAGGGTTTTCTGATTTACAACTGTTTACCTACTTAAAAATACATGATTTCGTTTGATGAATAAATTCGTACCATTGAGATTAGTTAAACATTACCACATTTATGTATAATAAAAAAAACTTCGGCTATAATATCAGAAGAGCATAGAAGACAAACTGTTTATATTACAATAACAATTGTAGAGTTTAGTTGCTACTTGCTACAAATGAAAAACAATCAACAGAACACATTGCTTATGAGCAAAGTGAAATCAATATTTGCTTAGTTCTGTACAATAAATAAACGAATCATTTTGAAACTCAGCATGAGGTATTATTACAATAAATTAAATCTGAAAATTTTGGACTAAAGAGTGATTCTACTTACACTAATTTAACATATAATATCTAGCTATAATATGAGATAATTATTTATTAATAGTATCTATACTGTACAACACTTTCAAGTCTCACAACAAATACGTACACGAGGGTCGCGTAGAGCGGCGCATTGTTTATAGTTACACGCGTGGGTCCTATGTTACAGTGTAGTGATATGTAGTATGTACAGCGGTGCGGGCAGCGGCGGCGGCGATCACAGCAGCGGCGCGGCGTGGTGAGCGAGCGCCGCGCGCCCCCGTCACACCAGCGAGCTGGGCTTCACGTCCAACCCGTGCTCAGGCGAGCGCCCACCTGCACCCCCCTCGCCCTGGCTGTTCTCCTCCGAGTCCGAGCACGAGTCCGAGCTGCCCTTCTTGCCGCCGTTGTGCGTCTTCACATGCTTCGCGAGGTGATCAGACCTCATAAACCTCTTATTGCAAACTGGACACGCAAATCTCTTTTCCCCCGTATGAGTTCGAAGATGTCGCTGCAGCTCGTCCGAGCGCGTGAACCTTTTGCCACAGAACAGCCAGTTACACACAAACGGCCTTTCGCCTGTATGCCAGCGGAGGTGAGCTTTGAGGTGGGAGGTCTTGCCGTACACTTTCCCGCAGCCGGGTATGTGGCAACTGTGAATGTTCTTCTTACGTAGGTGCGCGCCGGCTGGGCCTAGCCTTTCTGCTTCCTGACAATTAGGACAGTCGCATGTGGCTCGCCCTGCATAACGTCGCTGAGACCTTGGCGACGGAGCCTGTGCCGGTGGGGCAGGAGAACCAGGCGCGTGTAGACCAAATGATCCTTGTGTAGGTAGTACAGACTTATATGCATCTTGTAATAGATGGGGCGCAGGGGGTAACAAATGTGCACCACCCGATAGTGAATGTGTTAGTTGTGAGTAGTCTTGACCGGCGTAATTAGCCATCTGTCCGCCAACGTCGAGCCATCCGCTGTGCACGTCCCACCACGTGCTGCCGACAGCGCTGACGCCGCTCATTTCTGCGGCCTTGAGAGCGCCACCGCCGCCTCCACCACCGACGTTGAAAGGCCACGACTCATATGGATGTCGAGAGTACATCGAGCCTAAGCTCGCACTGGATTCACTTTTGCCGAGGAGTTGGTCTCCCGATGACGGGAAGTAGAGATCGTTGCCGTAGGAGGGTGCGGCTGCGCATGAGGTGGGAGCGCGCGCGTATGGTGTGCAGGCGGGCGCCTGCGAGCGCGGCACAGCGCTGGCGCCCGGCGGCGAGTGCGCACCGGGACTCTTCTTCCAAGGGTGGAAGCCCTTGCCCACGGCGGCGTCCGCCAGCGGAGGAGGAGATTTACTTGACAGTTTGTTGCATTGCGCCGCCAGCATCGCCAGAGGCGTACCGCGTAAGCTCGGATGTTCCTGGAACGACAGAAAATAAATAGTTAATTATTTTGGACAAAAAAAGGCAATACTTTATTCGGGTTTAATTATCGACCTGTGTTTTAAACCGTGGGAATCGGTCTGACTGTCAAATTAGATTTATAGCCTAATTTATATGTGAACTTATGCTGCGGTGTTCCGCTCGTGCCCTGAGGCTTCACAAATAATATAAATAAATTATGAGAAGCTTTTAGGTAGTGTATTTACAATTAGGCGGCGTGGTGACAGCTCCCTGCTGCTACCGGCCGCGGGACGTCGTAATTAATACAAGCTCTGCGGCCGACAGGCCTCGTAAAACTTAATTCTATAAAATTCATCAATAGGTACTCTTATCTGGAAGAAAGTTCTTCAAGACCTTAAAGTTAACGCTAAGAGTTAACTAGAGATGACCTAAATTATAAAAAAATATTTATTTTCTAAAGTAGACTTGTAGTGTTGTGTTGTCCATATAAATATGAAAATCCGTTTCTGTAAACGGGTTTAATGAATTATTACATCAGTTACAAATAATAATCCGTTCGTTGATGTTCTTTTTGCTTTTACAGGTAAGACTCATAAGAGCATCCGGCCGGATATTTCACCCCAATGCGAGACACAAAGGCTCGATAAAAAAGTTCCATTGTATGCAATAATATAATCCGGGGATCACGACACGGGTCCGGGACGCGGGAAGCATGAGAGGGGGGGAGGGCGAGGGGTGTCAGCCACGCCCATTATATTGTGATTGGCGCAGCTGTTACGCTGCAATGTGCGCCAACCCTTAACGTTGATACCTTTGAAATGATTCAAGTTACTAACATTAAAAATAATTATTGAAAAGGAATAAGAAAGATAATATATATGAAATAGTCTTATGATTATAATAAAAAAATGACTACTTTTCGACACAATACATTTTCAATATCTTCAAGTTGCAGAATAAAACATTTGATATTGTTCTGTTGGTGGATTCTAGTTTCTGTAATATAAGTTTATCATAATAACTAATTACAGTTCATACGAATGCGAGCTAACTTCCGGCAGCGAGCGACGCTACAATGTCAAGATGGTTCGTTACAATCCTAATCATGATTGTAGACGGAGAAAGATAGTCATAATTACACCAGTGTTCCTTTTATTAATACCTACATGACGGGGCCAGTGGCATTCTAGTAAATAGAAATAATGGGGCGGCCCACTGCGCTATCAAACGTCAACATCTACGGAGCTGAGTTGTAAATATGGCTGCTCTCTCAATTAACTCCACGACAATTACAATTACCATAAAAAAATAATAAAACTCCGCCAAATTGCGGCGGCGGGCACTTACGTCGCCCGGCATGAACCCGCCACATTACCTCCACGAATATTATTTGCTCTCAATTACAGAATTACGTTTGACTCGATGTTCATCAGTTTTGACGTCCTTCATTCGACCTACACAAATATTTAAGTAGCTTGTCTCACGATCGAATTGATTCAACGATTCCATTACTAAAATGTCACTCCATCAGAACGCACTTATAATATTGACACCGTACTTTCCGAAGGCTATTTCGAAACAATTTTAAGATAATAAGTATTAGGCGACGAGTGGTAGAATCAATGCGAGACGCGGCGGCGGAGGCGACGGTCGGCACTGAAGTCATAATTACCCTAGGCATTATGCTCCATTTGGGCGCAGGCCGAAACAGAGTGATATCGGGTAATTGGTCGTCAACTCGGCCGCTCGGCTCTCGGCCGCGAGATTGGATCAAAGCGTGGATGACGCCTCTGAGCCGACACAGCGGCGCCACACCCGCATTATACAATGTTGATGGCCTTTTCCTTGTCAAAAATGACGAAGATCTTTTGTCATAAAAAATATGAGATGAAATAAAACGAGATTACCTACCTAATGTGAGCACAAAATTGTAGTATCACCGCAGGTCAGGTAGTCGCAGCTGACAATGTTACAAGGAACATGTTTTGTTTTACTATGGATAGGTAATTGCTGGGAAAGGACCGGTCCTTTGAGCCGCGGAACATTTAAAACGGCTCCTATTAGTGCTTATATGGAACCTATTTTACTGCCACATGTCATAGAACAATAATAATCGTAAGCAAAAAGCTCCTCACAATATTCAAAAATTTCGATTGTGTGGCTGATTATCTCAATATTTATTTGTAAGCTTTCTGTTGCTAATCTTAGCTTATCGAAGCACCTACGATTACAGACAAATTTAATTGAGATTTATATCTAGTATAACTGCTGTGGTTACTAAATAATTAATACGTTATGTAAAGATATTCAATATTCAACATACAAGGTCTAAGTTAATTATTATATCAGCGAACAATATCTTAATGTTCAGTGTTTATACCGACACGAAAAATTATGTTGTAGGTACTTACTAACTTAATTAACTAAAACCAGAAGTACCAAAGATGTTTTTCTAGGACGGCTTTATCAATTTAATGTTCTCAAAATCAACGGCAACCTTTAAAAACTAATAAGTAAGTAATTGCGTATGACACAACAGTCATAGAAAAAATATGATTTTCTGAGTCACATAATCTGTCTCATAATCATGTTTGTTGCAAATGCGCCTCTAACTACCTAGTAGAAGCCATGTAGAGATAATAATAGCGATCAAAACCTAGAGCTAATAATAGTTTTCAACATAAGTTCAACGGTGTTAGGTAACCAGACTAGAAAGAAGCGAAAGACCTTTCAATTCGTACTCTAGGTCCAAAGTTTCATGATTATTGATATGTTATATTGTACACATACATAAAGTCGATGAAACAAAAAATCGCTATTATTACTCGAAGAGATAATTTGAAAGGAAACCGGATGTATCAATGACTAAGCGTATCAGATTACTTAATAATGCAGCATAGTTTTATTAGGTCAGCAGACATACTGAGGTCACGCTCACAGATAGATATTATATCAATAAATATTTGTATTGATCGAAATTGCTGCTTCTTTTTAAAATCACTTTAACAGACTAAGCTAACTGTATCACAAAATAACATATCATATACTTGAAAATATAAGAGTAAAATAATTAAATTAATGTGTGAAGCAATAAATCGTGGTAACTGAAGGCGAACGTATCTCACGGAGCTGGGAGATGGCGGCCACGGCTTCACGCAGATTGGATAATTTAAAATTATCTACCAAAATTATGATGAACTGAAATGAATATTCAAGCGAAACGCTTAGCTCTCGACGTGTTATTAAGATGATCGTGAAGTCGTTACTGACAAAATTGTATTTCATAAAATTCATAACTATACTTATGAGCTAATATTTTTTCGACAACACGTTATTGAAAATAATGAGTCTAATCTTTTTCGACCGACGATCATTCTATACACGATAATAATATTGATTGGTTATTTAAATACGTTGATATTATAAGTTATTCGATGATAGTACCTACTTGTAGACAAGTTATGGGAAATATTAATGTGTTTTAAAGAATATGTTTTTAATACGTTATGTTCCAGTATGTAATAACATCAAACATAGTCAATCAGCTTCAATGTGAATTTATGAATATTCATGATAGATATTAATTCAAAAATGGAGATTTCAATTAATAACATCAATATAATCAAACAAGTAGATAGATACCTACATTCCAAACACAGTCGTCGACATTAATCAAAATTCATTAAAGTTTTCAACGCATATTATTATATCTTATTACGACATCAAAGTTTAAAGCGACCCACTTCTGCTGCAATTGATGTGATTTCGGTCGATAAGCCGAGACCAAATTGCCAATGGGTAATTGCACAATTAGGGAATTATCGAGTTAATTCCTGGTGAAACCGTACGCCAGCCGTCCCCGGGAGCTTCGTCGCGTCGACTTCATCGCTCCCCTTCAATTCTAATGCAAACTACAACCAACTAATTTGAGATCCACAATTTATGACATATTGTTGGCTTTAATGTCGCAACAGAAATTATTTAAATTTACTTAAGTGCACGCGTTGAGTTGACATCGTTTCATGGCGTAGCGTATTATAAGTATGCTTTCGAATCCTTAAAGTGTATACTATAAAAAATTATGCAATACTATTTAATGCAGGTATGTGTATATTAAAATAAGAAAGTACATAATTATACAAACATCGTTACTCAAAACTGTTAAATACTGTTCTATCGAGCTTGTTAAGAGTGAATAATCGTCAGTCATTCATCGACTGTACCCAATTAATGAAGCGAGGATATGACATCAAATTACAAAATAATTTGCTACGTCTGGTAGTCTGGGAGCTAATTATGCCGCTAACGCTTGCAGCCGTTAAAGGGTTCAGAGTGCTATTTGTCATTTGACACTTATGAGGGGGATTATCGATTGACTCTTCCTATAATGCTACTCTTTTAGCTCGAAGCGCGCACGACTTTAATGCATAGCCGAGTGTAGGCCAAACGACGCCCGATGTCGTAAAAATAAGTTGTATGAATTAAGTAAAAGATAATGACTTCGGAACATTATTTCTACATTAAGGTTCGTCTTGCACGCGAACGGTCTCGTTGATGTGTGAAACTCTCACTGGCAGGTTAATTACAGTTAATTAGATCACTTTTGTATCTTGTATCGTTGTGCTGCAGGATTTTTCTTGCATTCATTAAAGTTTTTGTGGTACGTCCGTTGATATTAAATGGTTCGCGGAAAATGAGTGGCCATGAAAACAAAAACTGTTTCAAACTTTATTGATCATTTGAAAATAATTGGAGGTGGCTGCCTCTCAAGTCATATTATTATTCCCATTTTCAATTTATACGGTAAAATATACCGAGCCGTGAATAACTAAGTGCACGACGTGATCGATACACGACAAATATTCATGACTCCTTAAACCTTTCGATTTAATAACTATATTCTTCGTGTAATGTATACTATTTATTACGTGATAATTACAGTTGTAACACACAATAAGTGGTTTTTGTTGTACAGACCATCTACAAGTCTATTGACAACTTTATAGCGTTTAGTTTTATTGAGATGTCCTAGAATATTAAATACAATTTGCAATGCACGCGAGAAATACTCGTTGGATGTATGTTACTTAGAATATTCAACAAGCCCGATTTCTAATTCAAATAAAAAAAGCAATGTACGCGTAACGAGGGTTACGGTACACATTGGAGCGCGGTGAGTGAAGGCGTGAAACCGCGCTAGTTAACTGAGGTCATTAGGCGCAGGCCACATGGCAGATCGCTCAAATCGAGCCGAAACAAATTATTTATTTAAATGGAAATTACCGCTTTTGAGGTGCCGGACGCTTTGACTCATAGCGCATGTGCGTACACCGACGCCATATGTGGTCGACTTCGGTTTTTGTTCCGATCCAAATTGTCATGGTCTATTGATTCAAGCCGACTTTTTGCGGCCAGCTATATTTTTGATTTATTCCTTTTTTCAAAGTATGTAACTTGCATATTTTATGATTTCGAATCTAGATGCAAAGTAAAGAAGATAATATTTTTGCATGCCAGTTTTATAGTACACTAGCTGTTTCCCGCTGCTCCACCAGCGGTCTCAATTTTTTTTATATTTGTGATGTTAGCTATCCTATCTTTCAAGTTGGATCAAACTGCACACGGTGTGCAAATTTGATTAAAATCGGTTCAGTGGTTTCGGAGTTCATCCCGACAAACATCATGAAAATGGAATTAATATATACTTAATAGATAGTACATACTCTTTTCAGACCATTGGATCATAAATAATAATGTTTTTTTATTATTTTATACCATATAATTGAATGGTGCTGGAGCTGTAAATTAAATTGGAAAGCGTCCTAAAGAAGACAGTATTTCTCTATACAGTACATGTTTGTTGAACAGGTTGCTGCAAAACTTTCTTCGTAAAAGCATTAATATTTTTCGCCACGGCTTAAAAAAAACCACATATCAAAGAGCTAAGCGATCTACTAATCGCGTTTTATTATTCACAGGCAACGCCTAAGCCGTAATGTGAGCGTTTAAATTTGATAAGTCGATGAAATTGTGTGGTAATGTGTTGGACATGGGCGAGCGGCGCCCAGTGCCTGTCGGAATATTAGCCTGGGGCTTGCCCTGGATGAACGCCTACGAAACGCGGATTATGAATACATAAACGTGTGAGTGTTTCAACGTTTGACGTAAACAATGCAATGTCGGGTAGTATTTGAAAATTGTAAGCTAAAGAAATTACTCCACAGATTTGAGCTCAAGTTCATGTACTTACAGGAGTATGAACATATATGTAGTTAGGCAGAAGGACTATTCAGTATCCCGAAATTATCATTTGGTTATTTTCAAAACATTTTTTTTATTTTACACGTCAAATAGCCATCTCAAAAACACGTCTGTAAAAATTACCAACTAATATTTTGCGTGTTGGAATTTGCTCCAAAATTTTGTTTTGACGATCGACCTTCGCCGGTTGGGACCAGATAATAGGTGCACCAATTTTAGAAACCAGTTCCATCGTGATAAAAAACAAGCGACGGACGAATGGAAACAAGGGACCCCCTTCTCTGAAGGCTTTGTTCTGTCTCTTTTGTAATTGTGTTCAATGCGTCGCGGGGAAATAGGTACATTATTATTTATATGCAGGAACATTATAACTTTACGCTTGCGCGGGCTAGGCTTACTTTTGTATATTGCTATGCTGTGCTATACGAACTTTATGTTTAGGTTTATTACGAGGAGAGAAGATAGTATACAGGAATTAACTCTTCTGTGTTATGTGTAGCTATATTATATCATGTAGCTTGTGTTTCTATACATACAGGATTAATTTAAAAGGAGTGCGTCCAACTTTCCTTAAGGAACAGAACGAAATCTTAAAATTTATAATCAACTTTTTAGACAAAGTGATAGGTCACGTGAGTTCGTAGCTATGTTTGTAAAAAAAGTTTATTATCAATTTCAATAATTCGAATTATGAAATGCCATCGACGACATTCCTTCATTTATTACACGCAGAGATAAAGGTACTCCTACAATGTACATACAACCCGATAATATGTAGCCTCTTTATGATAAAACGAGCCATTAAAACAGACTACGGAACGTGCACACTCAAGGTCGTATTGCAAATCCATTCGCATTGCGTGCATCAGTCGACGTCGCCGACGGGCGCGAGTTCTTCGCAGACAGTTCCAAGAAAAAGTCGTTAAACTCACGTATTTTTGGTAGCAGCATAATGCCAGTAATTTCCAATGAAATTATTATAATTAGCTCCATTTATACGATAGTAACAAACAAATAAAACGGCTGGAACACAGCGCCGGAGGGCACGCGAGCTTTTCCATTAGTTGAGATACGACCCGCTCCGATTTGAAACGACTATTTTATATTGAAATTGAGGTTTACTGCTGCAAATTGAACTCGACGTACACTTGACTTATTGATCTAAAAGTACACCCCTTTATTCATAGATATTATCAGAGTAACTTTATCGTAGATATCTAACTGTACCCACAGTTACCTTTAAGATCTAGTTTGTACCTACAAGATGTTTTCATTGTTATAACTTTTTTGGACCTAAGAGAACCGCAATTATGATTTTTTGGGGTAAAATAGCTAAAACTTTATTTTTTTATAAAAATCTTTTAATCATTTTAAACTTAGGTTTGTTCGGACCCTCGGTGCGCGAGTCCGACTCGCACTGAGCCGGTTATTTTTTGTATATTGTCTATTGAAATACGTACCAACACGGTATATAAAAAAGTATGTACTCATTGTACTCCTTTAAAAGAAAGACAATTAGGTGTGTTATTAACCTTCAAACAAATGTTTCGGTAACTCAAACAATAAAATTGTGACATTCAATAAAAACCACAGTGACACATGTCGATACAACGCGATGTCGCAATTACTTGACATTTCATCCGGTCACACTCTATAATAGCGTGGAAATGTTTTGAAAGCGGCCGTAATTTCCTACAACTTCTGTTTCATATTTTTTACATTTAACTAATTGAACTGGGTAGGATATTAATTGCTGAGAAAATTACTGGCGCAGGCCCCCCGGGCCTAAACCACAAAGAGTAGACGCACGACGCAACGGCATAGAGAAGTCGACGCATAAAAACGAACAATTATGCATTCAACTCTTTGTTTTGTAACAATTACCTAAGACCAACGTTTCTAGCATATTTTCTTCTTCATAAGTGGGGTGATTTGATTACCTATATGCAGCTAATTATATGTCTACTTACACGTATAAAAACAACGATGATGGATACAATGTAACTATTGTACATATCACATGTACACAGCAACACAGCACTCTTACAACGAATCGCACTTAATATAGTTTAATGATTTGTAATACAGCGGCTTAGGCAGGTATTTTCATATACTTATGCTGCATAGGTACACACATCAAAAGTGTCTAGGGATCAAGCATTTTTATGCGGATTTCTTGAGATTGAGATGTGGCTTTGTAATAAATTTATGATTTTATAAATTTATATGGATCCTTTTTGGTGCATTTCATAATTCGAATCAGGAACTGTGAATCAAATTCGAGTAAAAGATGAAAATCAGCTGTCAATATTTTCCCAATAAAAACATACAACGCATTGAAGACATTATTAGTGCTACTGTTTCCCTACTACTGATTAAAACCAACGTTATTATGGAGCGGCGACGTCATTTAAGCAGGGAAGAAATGCTCAGAGCCGTGGGAATGATAGAAGCTGGTTCCCGGCAACGTACTGTGGCTTTAGCTCTGAATACAAGTCAGAGTGTTATCAGTCGACTTTGGACACGTTACCGAAGCACTGGTACCGTGGCTGAGCGCCATGGAGGACGGTATCGCTGCACCACACGGAGACAAGACCGATACATTCAAATCTTAACTCGAAGAGCTCCAACAATAACCGCCATGATGTTAGCCGTGAGGCTTCATCACTCTTCAGGGAACTTAATTAGCGACCAAACAGTCAGAAACCGCTTGCATGAAGTGAACCTTCATTCCCGAAGACCGCTACGGGTACCACCTATAGCAATGCACAATCGTAGGATTCGATATCAATGGGCTCTTGAACACAGAAATTGGGCAGAAGAACAATGGCGTTTCGTGTGCTTTTCTGATGAGTCTCGTTTTGGTATGAGACCGGATACAAGACGTATACGACACTGGAGAACCCCTGGACGCCAACAGCGATTAAAATCCTGCCAGGAAGTCCATCCTTATAGTGGTGGAACCATCATGGTATGGGCGGGTATTTGGATCGGCGGAAGAACTGAGTTGATTTGGATCAGAAGCAACCTCAACGCTCAAATTTATGCTGAGACGATTGTATCAGACGTCATCGTTCCTCTACAAGTGCAAATCGGTCCCTTATTTCAGTTAATGCATGATAATGCACGACCGCACACCGCAAGAGTTGTAAGACAGACTCTCGCCGCAGCTAACATCAATGTCCTGCCCTGGCCTGCTCAGTCGCCAGACTTGAACCCGATTGAGCATGCATGGGATATGCTACAGAGAAGAGCTCTGCCGAATATGGAGGGTATCCAGTAGCAAGAAGACCTTTTTTTGTTGTTGTAACGAACATGGGCGGCCATTCCACAGCGTGATTTGGATGAACTCATTTTGAGTATGCCAAACCGATGTTCTTGTGTTGTTAGTGTTCGCGGTAGAAACACGGATTATTAATTGTTTAAGTTACCCAATAACATTTTAAAGAAAACTGTTATTTCAGTCTTTTTTTCGAACTTTTGTGTTAGTGGTTCAAATGTCAAAAATCCCTTTATTAGGAAAATGGCAAATTTCTTTATTAATGCAAAGGTGACTTGGTTTATCGTTACTGTGACAAACGAAAACACTTTATTCGATGAATCCTTAAAGAAAATTTTAATTAATATCAATCAGGAGAAAAGTTATTGCAAAAATATATGTTGATCCCTAGACACTTTTGATGTGTGTAGTTTAAAAAAGTTAGTTTTAATCATCAGATTTTTTAAAGACATTTTTTTCCTAGTATGCGTCTAACCAGTTCCTTCAGCCGAGAGTTTTGAAAACAATGTGCTAAAATACTTTACAGCATTAAAACCGATGTTTTCAATCATAGTCGTGAACCGCACTAGTAAAGTCCATTACTTACTTATAACAATAGCAACAATTAGATAATAAAACAAAAGACTATAATTTGGCGTCACGAAAAGTGGTGGTGAACAATCGCGGGTGTATAGCAACTATTACGAGGCGTTGAGAGCTCCGTCGTCACGTAGCCGAGCGGCGGAAGAACAAAGCGATGTACTAAACAATTGAACGGCCACAAAAAGTCCCATAATTCAATTTGCATCCCGCTAGATGATTGTAATAGTCGGCAAGAACTGGGTACGGTTAGGTGCCGCGGGCGCAGCGCTGCAACGCTGAGAACAGCTTTCGCCTTTTCAACACTTCGACGAATCGATTAGATTGACGTGTTTCTTTCACTGATTTTACCTATTACGGGTAATTTACTACGGATTTTTCACTTTACTCAGTTGTTAGTTAATATCGTCATACTTTGTTATAGCGATAAGCACTTGCAACTTGCCAGCAACAGGTAGGTACTAGTAGGATATTTCTATACTTTTTAAGCGTATTTTATTTGTAAACTTTTGTCATATATACATAAATATCACCATCCGTATCACAGTACCAATAGAAACACCATCAACAATATCTACCTACCGACCCCAATGTGACCCATATGCTACTATGAACGAAAGTCGAACCCTGTTTTGTAACAACAGCAAGGAATAGCAACAGCACAACTGTTACTCATCTTGTACCTAGGACTGATATGGTAATAAAACAAGGTAACGCCGCGACTCGTGTCTTCGTATCGGCGTGCGTGTCGACAGGCGCGAGGTGGCGCGAGTCCGAGGTGACTCGCGCATTATTATGATAATGCAGGCGGAGCAGATGGTATCGCCCGCTATCCGCTCTCGTAACACAATTGAATTAGCATAGCACACCGCGGCGGGCGGTCGTCGCCACGCCGCCACGCGACCAATGCACCTCATCATCGATTCCGCTTTGAGACTTATCGATTCATTCGATATCTACAATTTCATCGCATTAATATAATTTGTTGCTAGATCGTTCACACTGAAAATCGTTATCACGATTGTTGTGTGCCGAATATGACTCGACTTGCTTTCGGGACCATCTACAAGAACATGATTTCTTGTCATGAATATCTAGTGAAGCAGAAGGGCTAGATATGTATTTACCCACCCTACTTTCAAATGGGTACGTCATCGTGAATATCGTAGTATATAAGTATCGTACATATTTTATTCTGAAATCAAGTAGAAGGCTCATCAGTCGCATCTCCTGCCGAAATAATCGTATAAATAGGTACCTAGTTACAAACATGCACAATCCAATATTGACCAATGGATTCCCAGAGTTCCAATTCATAACAGAACCGGATAAAGTCTATACAGTACCAAAACTTCAGTGCAATTTCGAAGCAGATGCTAGTGCTCGTAGGGAAATTGTGCTAAACGTTTCCACACGTCCGCTCGCCAGTTGCGGCGTGTTGTTATGAATGAGGACCAACTGAATGGACTTACCGCAGACCGCAACGCACCGCTTGTCAGACGAGACCATTCCATCTACTTTAAATAATTGCTCTAGCCATAGAAGCATAAATATGTAGAATAGGGCTTTTAACGGTTTTAGGTACTTATACGGAACTCGTTTTATACACCTGTGTGCGTGTTTATGGGACTTTCAACGGAAAAATTCATAGCAACTGAAAAATAAAGAGGATATGTTGGTTTAAAATCTTGAAGTTCTTAAACAGAAATTAAAATTGTCAATCAGGCGTGACCGTATGGAAGTGTCAAATTTGAATTTCGAATCAAATGATCAAAACAAACAGGGAACAGCAATTGTCACCAGCCAGCAACCCCAACAAAAGATCAACAATGTGACTGCATTAAGGCCATCAAAGTCAGGCGCTGTTTAAAGTCGAGAGTGCCTCGAGTATTCATGGAGGAGGCTGCCGAAGCTCGTGATATATGACCTCTAGAGAGGGGGCTAATGGCTCTCCGACCCTCTCGAATCTGGAGTAAAAAGGAACCGGGAAAGATGCAACCATGAAACTTTAAGAGCTACATTATCTGCTCAGAGTTTTAATATATTTTTATAAAAGAATATGAACACAAAAATAATAAAACAAAAGTAATAGAGATAAACATATAACTCGGCAATAAAGCTTTTGCAGATATGAACTTTTTGTAGAAATTTATACGAGTAAGAATGTTTCCCAAATTAATTTGTCTGATTAATATTTGTGCATGTTCTTCAGAATCTTTCTTCAAAATAAATATCTTTTAACCACGAAATGAGCTATTTCATACTTTAATAAATAACGTTTGCAATTATTGTAATCAAACAGTATCTCTTCCCCAAATTGTAACAACAAGCGGAAATATATTGTACAATCCATGTCATCTCCCGATTTTAAACTAACAGCATAACGCGGTCCCCTACGTTAGTTAGATATCCGGATTCATAACACAACAGTGCCACGAGTGCGTTTAATGGCCACTACAATATAAGGAGCATTTGTTTGACTCCTACAAATTGCAACCGGGAAATTTACACTTAAAAGCCGGATGCTTTATAGTAAATAGTCGCAATTTCCGATATATCTTGTAATGTATGTGATGTACGCTGGTTTTACGGTAATTGAATAGGTAATTCCAATTTGTATGGGTTTAGCCTTGTGGAAATGTATGTTGGTTATGTGGACATAAAATAAATGATGTAAATGGAGTAGATAAGTTTTCTCGTTACAAAAACACTTGTAGGTAAAATGATCTAAGAATGAAATGGGATATCATGTAATAAAATGATTTGATCGGAACACAAGTGACACCATTAGAAGTGACAGTCACTACACCTCATAAATAATCCGTTAGAATGATAAGAGTTTCGGCGGTGGTATGAATGGTATCGTTGTCGGAGTCGCAGTAGGGGGCGCACCGCGGGGCGCCGCCAAGAACTGCCCGGCTTCTTTGTACTTTGCCTAAGTGTTAAATTAATTGTTGCCCACACACCAACACCCTTTCAACTAACAACGGCTTTATATCACGAAATAATCAATATTGATTCAGTTTCTGACTATTAATGGCCACTAATGTTCAAGGCTTATTCACGCTAGTCTAATACCTCAACACTTCTCAGTTGACAGTAGAACAATAGTGAGCCGCTTCTTAAACTTTTTTATCCGGTAGAAGGCATTAATTAGTGGTGCATCTTCGAAAATAACCTTCTCCGTTGTCGGGCCATCATATATTGACAGGGCGCGCGATGACGGCGCTGACGGGCAGCCGGCGCCTCTGGGCCCGTGACTTGCAGCTTGCCTTCATTACGCGCCTCCGAGCCGCCTCCGAGCCGCCCGGTACCACTCTACACACTAACAAGCCGGGCTAATGCAATGAGTTGCAAAATCACGACTCGTCATCGAACCTATCCCAAATATTCAAATCGTTCGATAGTCGCCTCTACGCTATATTAACAGAGCTCATAATGCTCTAGCAAATGTAGAGACTATGTCCAGGAGCTGTCTAGAGCGATTTCGATGACATTAATGACTCCCAAATCGGACGGATTCTTTTAAGTCTTGAGGGTTTGAAGCGGCTATATTAGTTTCCTTTGGCCGTCGGGAGCGGCGGAGACCACTATTAACTGAGGGCGGTAACAACAAAGAGCTATAAAGGAGACCCTTTGAGAACCATTATTGAGGGTGATTGAGGCGGCGACCTGTGAGTTGCAACGAATCTGTACTCCGATAGTTTGTTTAGCCATGATTGGATACCTGATTGTTATGGGGTTTCCTCCATATTGTTTACCACCTTTACATACTTTATCAATCAATCGTGATATGAAGTAAACAAACAATGTCAATAAAAATTAAGATAAAGTTTTAAAGTGTCGGAATAGAAACAAGTGTGAATCACATCAGGGAAATAAACAGGTAGGATTTCTCATTTTTATGTAATTGAATGCATATTGTTTCCTGAACCTCAAGCGCCGAAGGTTTCTATCTTTTGCTCGGTCTTCTCATTGCACATCGTTAAGTGTGCATCTATTGCTTAATTGCTTGTGCGATTTTTTATTGTAGCAGTTGGTATGAATAGTGGGATCGGGACTTTACTGCAGGTCATTAGGTTTGTGGCATCGCCCGCATGGCCTGGGACCAAGAATGTTTACAGCCGTCATGTATAGCAGTCAATTATGTTTGCTCATGCGCAGCCATACGTCTTCTTAACGACTTCTCACATTTAGTCTTCCAACTCGTTAAGTTGAAAACAAATACTTAATAATGCGTGTTTGCCTTCCAGGGCTAACTTTTTTAAAAAGCAATTATTACAAAAAAAGTAAGTTGAGGTATCGACCATGACATTAAAATTATTATTGAATATAGCCTTAGATAAAAAAAGTTACTTGCCTTTAAATATAAAAGCAAACTGCGTACTGCGTTACATACAAGTCAACATACAATTTCTTTTTTAGTATGTAGTTTTTTCTCTTACAGTGTAACGATACTCAACAAGATGTAATTTTCAATTTTGAACAAGAGAAATATTATAATTAATATAAAAACCGTCTACTTTATGTAATCAGTAGTTGGTATTCAAGAATTTACAAACACTAAACTTCATATACAACTTTAAAACAAATAAAAACACCGTATATAAAAAAAAAATACACAGGGAATCCAAAAACTAAAAGTACTTTAAAGGATCAAGAAAGACGTAATTGATACTTAAACTGCAACAATTATCTCGTAACGGTACAAAATTAACGTCTAACTAGAATTAAAAGGTGTTTTGCGGTTGCAACAGGAAACTGCAGTTGGGTTGCGGTCACAACGTTTTTGTCCAACGAAGGGATACAGTGCCTGAATTAATAAGGCCTCCTACAACTCTACGACTCAACCAGAATAATCGACGCACAATCTAGTCGCGTCCTGCGGTGTTTTGCAATTTACAGTTTTAAACAGCAACGCATTCCTAATTATTATTGGTAGATGTGGTTTGAAATATAGGACATGTTTTTTTTGTTTTGGTATCTATGTGTTTTAGTCGCTGTGGGGCAGTGTTTTGTTTTTCAATGACGACAGATGTTTGAAATGAATAAAGTATTAACTTTGAAGTGAAATGTAATGATATGCCTATTCGTATTAAGGGAACGTTCTCGTGAAGTTTCTATAGAATAATAATGCCTAGCCTAGGCAAAACAATATAGGTACGCTAGCTAAGATTTCTTATTATTTGACACAGTCCGTTTTTTTATGTTGCTATATTGTGAGCTAGTCTTTGAGTAGAGAAGTTTCAACAATCCTGACAGTTGCATAAAAAATAGCTTGTAGAGAAATGAAGGGTTAAGTATAAGAATACATTTAAGAAAGCATGTAAGGGTTAACTAGGTCAGTCTACAGTCGGTTCCTTTAAATTGCAAAAACAAAAATATATGAGAAAATATAACTTAATTTGAAGAAACAATTTATTTACCTAACAACAATACTTCACGAAATTCTTAAAATCAAATTAAACAGCAAACGAACCGAAATGCGACACAAAATGCGCGACAAAACAATTAGACGTGCGACTATAAATCGTCTTAACACGCGCACTGACAGATTTGCACTTCATTAGTGATTTTTTTTAACCTTGTCGCCGCCGCGCGCCTAACATTGTTAAATTTGTCGCCGCACCGCGTCGCGTTGACGGATACCCACGTAAATAACTTAACGAGAAGGTTTTGAAGACGTTTGGGAATTTATACATATACTGTTAGAAATGGCTTTGTCATGCCAAATACTGTTGAGTTTACTTTGCGAAAATCTGTAGGTATGGACAGCACATTATTTTAATAAATAGTTATGTTTCTGGGATTCAAAGTTAAATTGTTTAATAATTTAATTTAATACCTTGTGTCATAGCAGTGAATAAACTTGGTATTATATTAAGGCTATGTTTCACAATCGCTGAGTAAAGTTCTAAGTAAGCTACTTCGAACTTATCTGCTCAGTAAACAATTCTTTACGTTTCACAATCCCTGAGTAAGGTTAATCACCACTTTATCTGCTCATTAAATTAATCATCGGATGCACTGACAAGTAACCGTTTACTTGACAAGTAAATGCAAGAAAACATAACCTGAAATACGACATTTGCAGATTTTCTTCAACAACAATATTTTTATTTTATTTAAAATGGACATTTTTGATCTTATTGAAGATGAATTTGATGATTTTTTCCAACGCATGACGGGACCGCGTAGAGAACCAATATTTCGGTATCGTATAAATTATATGGAAAAATATGACGATACTGACTTCAAGATGAGATTCCGACTTTTATTTTTGTGAAAGATTAATAAAATAAATTCAATTCAGAATAATTTACCAAACACCGGCAATTTTTTGACGTTTACTGACTGACCGACGTTTGACATAGACATTTTGTTGACAACTCGTTGCGTTCCATTCTTGCAGAAACATTGCCTTTATAAAAGGTG
Source organism: Plusia festucae (assembly GCA_950381575.1). Taxonomy (NCBI): domain Eukaryota; kingdom Metazoa; phylum Arthropoda; class Insecta; order Lepidoptera; family Noctuidae; genus Plusia; species Plusia festucae. Next base: position 9,850,141 of record OX494436.1, on the reverse strand, counting down.
AAATCACTCTTTTACATTACATTGTACTATTTTTTTGGATGTATTTATCTTTATTACACTTGATAATCATAACGAAAAATATTTTTGATGATAATTCTGTGATTACTATACTTTATAGAACACATAAATTACTCTTGCCTTGACATGCCTTGAAACGAAACGTTAAACTCTTAAAGTTGCCAGCACACTCATTTGTAAGTATTATTTAGTTAATCATCACTTTAATTTACTGATTGGATGATTGTGAAACGCAAAGAAAGCTAACGAAAGGATTTAACCTCTATGTAATTAACTCGTTGAGTAAGTACTTATACCTTTACTTATTGATTGTGAAACAGACCCTAAATGTAGGAATTACAAGCAACAAATAAAATATTATTCTTATAACAATTACTTTGTCTGATATAAAATATATCATAGAACAAGAAATAAACCATAACTATGGAATTTCTAGCAAATCACAAAACACAAATGAACAATTACCAATACCAAACAAGTAAACAAACAGTCGCACCGTCCAAACAAATACTCAGCGAGTAGCTCACGCATCATAAATATCAATTTACCAGATAAAGATAAGACATCTCCGTATCAATCTAAAAGCGTCACATCCATGTGCCGACTGTTTAACGGTCGGTCGGAATGTCCCCAAGTAACACTAAATATCATCCCGACAGCTTCATTTAAATACCTTTTGTCAATGAACGGGTTAACACGACGAGTTGGTGCTATAAAAAAGAATTATGGCGGGCCCCGTCGCTACCGATACGATTTTATTTTTTTATTTTTAAAATAATTGGTTCATGCGACAAGTATTTTAATTAGTTACGTTTGTAATGCATATGTTGCTTCAAATAAATATTGGTTATTTATAGAAATTGATTTGTTATTTTACATTAGGGCTATTATTATGATTTATTTACTTAAAATATGATGACATGATAATTAAGTTATTAAATAAGGCGGTGATTTCAGTACTTCATTATACTGACTGTTAATTAGCTGTAGCAGTTAATTCGTTCAATCGCTGCTCGACTTTTTTATTCCAAAATTGTTATAACAAAACAACTACAATATACTATGTCTAAAGTAAAAAATATAAAAAGACTGTCCCTGAATTTACTACGGCGGCGGCGCGTCTCTTCTCAGAGGTCGGTCAAGTCAATCAGTAAGGCAACGCCGGCGCCAGATAGCCTTAAAAACTAATTTGACACGTAGACAGACCAGTTTCGAAAATCATACTTAGTTTCCAGAAAAAAAAAATAAACCCACAGTTCTATATCGCATAGTAACGATCCAAAATGTTGTTTAGGTACATTGTATTCCGAACTCCAAATAAGCACTTACGACATGTCCAGTTACAATACACAAATCCTAGCAAAAAAAAACAAATGCCACTCAACAAAAACTGCATCTAACTAAACATTTTAACCGTAAGTGGCCTCGTCCTAAAGTTAAAGTGTTTAATCCTAAGCAAACCGTAACACAAAGCGCCGTTTCTATCAAAAGTGACGGATCTCAAAACGCATTGTAGCACCCCGTATTAGGGTAATGCCATTTTGCTATTTTATCGACACATGACAATGTTATTTTTGCGACTGTGTATCGGATTTGCGACCGTACGGCGTCTCGTGGTACGATGACAAAGCAGAGTACCTTAATCCCCATAACAGCCATTTAGGAGTATTACAAATAAAAGTTAGTCGGTCGTCGATTCGGTTGAATGCCACAATGGCCATTCAAGGGGCTTCACGCTGCGCCCGCTGTGAATGGGCCAGCGCCAAAAAAATCTATTAGACACGCATAATGGTTCCGATGTATGGAGCTGAAGTGCGGATGAGATGAAAGTTCTTGATTTGGTGGGTGAAGTGGGTGACAGAGATCTGTGATTGAAACCAACGTGAATGACCTTGGACTTTTAAATTTGGAATACACATTTCTTTCATTTGTCTAAGGAAATATGTTCTAAACTGCCTGCCATATAGATAAAAATATTTGGTTCCCTTAGTCCAAAAATCTTTACAATTCAATTGAGATTTCCTTCTATGAATACAATATTTTACGATATTACCTAGCTTAATAAGATAAACGCTTCATTAACATTTTTTCTTTTAAGCTCAGGATAAACTAGTTTTCATTTCTAAGAATAGTTAGATGGTAGATATAAATTAATACAAGAATCAAAAGTTCAATGACTTATAACAATAAAACAAAAGCATGTCTGGTATAACAATTATAAAGTGTTTAATATAATTATGTTCTATCCTTTCAGAAGAATTATCTACGCCTTGCAAGAAAAGAAATGACAAAGAAGTAAGTTATGAAATTGGAGTAAAATGTTCTTATACATCTCAGTAGGAAAGTATCCCAGCAAGGTATTGACATTAAGATTTATGGTAAATCATAATTGGTTCGAAGTAATTCATTATGACGCTAGCCAGTGTAGAGACAAAGTTAAAAATGCACTATTTGATAACTTCAAAGTCAATTGTATACAATGTATACAATAGATATAAACTTGTAATTGTATAATAATTGGAACACACAGCTGGAGCTATGAAGCCACTAGCAATTATTCCGGACATGAACGAAATGATTAAAACAACGACGGAAAAACAGAGAAGCCGGTCGACATCTCTTAATATTGCAGCCATTTTATATGACAGTATGACATACAGTCGGACATAAATCTTGTTTCCCAATGTGACCTAAAATACGGACTAGACTTCGTAGAAATTGTCAATGAATCATATTTCGCAGGACTCGTAACGGCATCAAGAATTTACAAGACCGGCCCACGTACTTATTGAATAGCAGATCAACATCACGATTACAAATAATAAAACACTATCTATTGTTTAGTATTAAAATTACCGAACGAATCTCAACAAAAATATTACTGTCCGATCTGCAGAACAATACGCATTGTTCTCTATTACAAAACTCAATAACGCCGGTTTGATTGAATTCGTTTGAACAGTATGTTCTCGTTGACAAATATTTTGCAGGAAGATCGATGTGAAGAGGAAACAATTGAAATCCTATTCGGGAGCCTTTGATTCCATTGGTTTGATTGAGCGCCCCTTGACAATTTTATTGGCAGAGGTTGAAAACATTGATACGCGGAATTGAGCTTTGCCAATTTGATTTGTTTGAAGATTGTTTTATGAATGTCAGGCATAAATAACCCGTGGTTGTCCTAGTGATGTTATCAACAGTAAAATATGTAAAATGTTTGTACATGAGCATTCGTGATAAGTATCGCGGAAACATGAAAGTGATGTGTATGTGGGCGTACAATATAGTAAACCACCACACGTTCATATTAATTATTCCTACATTATTGTTTAGAATATCAACATTTTACAAACTTCAAAATTTTCTAGCTCAAAACGCTGAGTATTATAAATATTAAATTTTATGGGATTTTAAAAAATCTTTCTCAATGCGGCCTATCTACATACGTAAATGTAGTCATAATTATAAAATTTGCCTAACCTAAGTCACGTTAAAAGGGTAACACTAATTGAACCACAATTTTTATTTCTTTAGAGGGTGGCATAATAAACCTATATGGGACCTATGAACATGAAAAAACTGTTGTGGGTTTTATACGCCTCTTCATTAATCTTTGTGTATCAATTAGAAATAGATACGTAGTGCAAATCATATTAAATAGAACATACTTAAGCCTGCCAAAGTACAGGACCTAAAATCATTTAGGACGTTTACGTACATATTTTGTGCAAAAAACAGAAATCCTAACTTGGCTTGTTAGGGAATACGCACTACACCTGAATGAAAAAAACATTACCCAGCTGAAAAATTACCATCTGTTGTTTATTAGATTTTTTGTTACTTAAAACTATTTTAATAAATTCAAACTAGAATATTATACATAAAAAATTTTGATTCAATTAAATATTGTAGGAACGTTAAGTAAAATACTAGCTTGATGTAAAAAAACATTATTTACCGTCGGACTACAGAACTAACTTATATCAGTTACACAATGAACATAACTTATCTCCATAGGAAAATGAAAAATATTTACCAATGAAGTATCATGCAATAATATTGTTAAATTAAATTAATGATTTTGGGTTTGTTGGATGTTTAGTTGGTATTTATATTTATACTTTTAGGTCATTGATGATGGTACCGTGAAGGAGGAAACCGTTTTAGAATATTATATGTTTGAAATATAATACGCTAAATACCCGGACAGGCAGTAAAAATATTTTAAATAAAACTTGTACAATTGTATTTTTTTTTTATATATATTTATAAATGTAGAGTCGCAGTAAGTAAACTTAAGCAATAGGTTTATTTTATGACCAAAATTCTTATTTGGTTTGCAATGTTTTGTTGATCAGCTGTAGCTGTCAGACTAGTGGGTGTGATTGTATCCCTAAATAGAAGTTCACAACAAACTTACAATGGTCTTGTTTGAGGGCGGCGCCGGCAGCGGCGCGTACATATCAGTGATCATTGCCACGAACAACACTAAACGTGACACATAGCGAACTCGAAAACAATTACAAAGTGTCACTTGTTAACGCGACGGTGTCTGCATATCTGACGTGAGCGGTGCGAGCGCGCGAGCGACGTGTGGCGCGCGTCCGAGTACGCCCGCGAGCGACTCGAGCGCGGGGGAGGTCGACCAGCCCGAGGGGGGCGGGGAGGGGAGGGGACCCGGGGGCGGGGCTCACCAATCCCAGCCTCTTACCGCGCCCCGCCCACGCCGCGCTCCGCCCTCAAGGTCGCAAGGCGGGCGTATCGATCGCACGCGCTCGCACGACCAGACTCCATTTTATTTCGGCTCCCTTGATTTGCATAAACTTTTTTGTTTCAAATTATTGCTTAGTTGGTACTTCGACGTATTGTTGGCTACAATTGCGTTCCGACTCGTTGAAGTTATGGACATGGATGTGAAGACAATAAAATTACCGAAGCCGATACGCTTCAACAAAAGCTTTGAGTTTTTAAATTATACTGGAACTTTTCTAATGTTAAATGAAAAAACCTTTCCAGCTAGCGTAGTTTACATTAGTTGTTCAAGGAACTTACATGGCCTTTAGAAATGAAGTAACTACTTATCAATTTGCTTTTACCGTTCACTTGCTTAAAACATTTAAATATTAACAATCGATTTAAGAACAATTACGTGAGAGCTTATTAAATTTTATTAGAGCAAGGTGTAAAGTGTTAACATAATGAGTACCTACCTGCCTAATTATACAAGGAGTATTTATTCCTAATTATAGGTGGCTTAGGTATTGGTAAGATAACCTTCAATTTAAAATGGATAGTTTTGTTTCGAGCAGTAAAATACATTGGTATGTGAACAGACAAGTGGGTACCTATAATATAACTAGATACTATTTGTTGTTAAATTATAGTGGGTATAATTTTGTTAGAGAACTTGTAATACTACCATAAAAAAAGAAACAAACAATAAGAGTAATATTCTTTGAAACATGGCCACTAACCAACTTCAGTGGTTTAAGTTAAACCTATTTAAGTAGCAGTAGAAGAAAACCACATTAAATGTCAACTAACACTAACCTTCAAACATTTTTTAATCTATCCATCAAGTATTCTTAGATACTTAAATAAAAGAAACTTCGACCTTCTGAAGTTGGAAAATTCTTACTTCAACAGTTTAAAGGGAATTACTTTTAAGGAACCATTTCTCAAATAAAGTTCAACATTAGCAGTTTCAAAAACGTTTTAATAAAAAAGTCGCTATCTAGAAAATGTTCAAAACCCCTGACGTAGTTTTATTTGTGAAATGCTGAAAATTGTTGACTCTGACGTCGTTTTTTCTATTACTGCTATAGATTCAAACACTGTCAAGTAGTAAAATAGTTGTCTATGCAAATCTTACTTTACTAAAGTCTGTTATACCTACAGATAGATGCAGAATGGCCATTGAAGATGTCATTGTCTTGACTGAGCAGACTAGCATAATTAATTCTGAATGTTAGCTTCGAACTAATTAATTCTAGAGTCTATTTTACCTAGTGTTCCGAACGGCAATGCAATCTGCACGAACCGAGTGGTATAGGTCACCACGCTAATTACCACTGTGCGCGACGTGTTGCGGGTTCGATCCCCGCATGGGACAAGCACTTGTGTGATCCACAGATACTTGTTCCAAGTCTGGATGTTATTTGTGCATGTGATTTGAATGTTTGTGAAACTCCCGCGATACAAGGATTAAATTCCTCAGTGCGGCCGTCGTTATTCTTACCAAAAAAATTATCTGCTAGTCAGAAGACAGTGGTAAGTGTATAATCACTTAAACCAAACCATTAATATTATAGTTGTGATGCCTACAATCTATTCCGTTTTCAGATCTACTTATCAAATATCTCAGCTCAATTAAAAACTCATCACGTAGTACCAGGACAATTTGGACAAGAAATAATTAATTGAGCATGCAATTTTTTATACTGCCACAAGTAAATTCTGGCAAAATTTGTTAAAATAGAATTAGGTACAGCCACGATGTATACACATAGCGAAATTGTAAAACAATAATTTACCAGGAACTCACCATCAATTCAATTTTTAATCATTTAACAACATAAAATGATAATAGTTCGAAAATCATGCATGTATTTTTGAGTTTCAACAAAACCTCTCGCTAAATAATTTTTACAATTTCGCTAGTTATAGCTATTTCAATATTTAGTAGATAAAAGTTCTTATGAGGTACATGAGGTATAACGTTTCCATGAAACAAATTAAGTACGATTGTGGATAGGTACTAATCCACAATTCGATTATAATTTTTATTAGGGCGCGCGAGCATTCACCTAACTAGAATTTATTTCTAATCACCTTAAAATCTGTCGATTTCCAAATCCCCTAACACATTTCCCCTTCGCCCAAACATCTGACATAACGTTATTACGTCTAATGGCGCCGGTGAACGACCAACAAGGTGCTAAAGATAATGAAATATAATGCTCACCACAAAAAACATTATAAACACGACCAAATAATTCGTAATGGCACATAAAAACGAAGCTACAAAAGTTTGCGTCGAAAAAACGTGATAGCGCCCTTCTAACCGAGTTCTTTCAGACGCTAAACATTCTTAGAGGGACGTCATCGCTTCGAGAATAGCTTAAACGGCTAATAGTTTTATGACACGCATAACACGAGTAAAATGCTCTAATAGCAATCTAACAACATTGAACTCTACGCATCAGAGCTTAAGGTGTAACTTACATCGGTATCTGAAGCAAACCGGAAATGACAGTCGCGGGGCATTATAGCGACATTAGACAGGGGTGCCATCGGGTTCATAAAATAGTGAAATCGTGGTGAGGTGAAGGGTGTGTAGGGTAGAGCGGGGTGAGTGGGCGTGTCCGGGATAACGAAATAAAAATGCTCAGCCCGCTCATGGGCCACCGTGCGAACTCCGCTTAACGCAATAAACATTTTAATTTGAACGCGAAACTCACGCTGAGATGTGAAATTACGACGAAAGGGCGGCGTGTGCGGAAGAAATCAAATTACATGGAAATTTCATGATTCTCCTTTTTGCGAGCCCATCCCAATAACAAACCTAACATAAAAAATTGTAATACGCGAGATAAAAAAATATTGCATGCTTCTTGAGTATTGGGTGATTTAAACAAGCTTGGATAATGAGGTGTTACTGTTGAGCTTGTCAAAAGTATTTTTAGTGTTTTATCGTTTTTCACTACTTTTTTCTATACATATACCTACTTATACGACTGTTTCGTTCATCTTAGGTCCAACGAGAAATCTGAACAGATTTTTACAGCAGTCCTATGAAACCGTTACGGCTCTTCGATAATCTGGTTCGACGTTGTATTATAACATGAAGACTAAACTAGCCGTGGTAAGCATACCCGATTTCTATATTTTTTTTAATACTGTGGAGATAAGTAGGAATGATAACATAGCACTTAATCTCGTACATATCACTGAAAATAAGAAAAACCGGAACAATCACAAAGAAACGTGTCGCGTTACTCTTTTGTTGCTGATGAAGAGCCCTTAAAACCGATTTTCTCTTTTGATATAAAGACCAACCAAACAAATTGGATGCGGTCGTTTTGTCCTCTATATTTTATTCTGTCTTAACAAAGATTATCGAAATGATAGGCTGTTTGCTAAATAGCGGTCTAATGCGGTTTAATAAACGGATTCTTATGCACATGCTTGCAGGTTCGAACCCAGCCAAGTACCAATGTAACTTTTTCTAAGTTATATGTACTTTCTTAATTATTCTAAGACACCATTGATAAACGGTGAAGGATAACATCGTGAGGAAACCTGGATTCCAAGAATTGTAATCTTAAATCGCCAACCCGTAATGAGCAAGCGTGGTGATCAGTGATCATTCCTTCTCTATATGGGAAGAGGCCTGTGCCTAGCAGTGGGACATTTATAGGCCGGTATTATTATTATATTGCTAAATAGCACAACAAAAGTGAAATATCAAAAATACTGGTTCAATAATATTGTATTACAGAGAAACTTCTGCGCCTCAGCTATTGTAGATCATGTTTGTTAAAGTGAGAGTTTGACCGGCGTCACATATTACCTGGCGGAAATCGGCGGAAGTGACCGACGCCGGCCGATCACTGCCATTTACCAAGTGTATGAGTTACAGACAGAATCATTGGTAAGGCTGGTCTACTAACTGGTCTTGTAGTGTAGCCAACAAACTTGCGTAGCTTTTAAATAGTGGTATTGTAGAACATTTATTGCTGTTTCTTTTCAGATGTAATAGTGTAAATATAGCTAAGGTTGCACTGCGGGTTGCATGCAATATTTTGTTATGAAATCTTGTTTTTTTTTAATGTTCAATAATATTATTGATTATATTTAATTAGGTTTAATCACTCTTACTATTAAAATGTCACTTACATTATGAGACAAATTTCAAAAGAGATTCCTTTGGGTGGCTGGAACAAGTCTTACATTGGCCAATAAGCATCAATCAAGTAACAATATTATAAAAACAATTGAAGGTGCAAGACCAGCAGGACCACCAGGCATTATAAGAACATCTTCAAAGAAAATAATAACTTTCTTTACTCTACTGATTGAAAGTCGAATTTTAGCAGAATATCGCCCGTAAAATAATGACAGTACTAGGTAATTGTCACAAGTCGCGAGTCAATGAAATGATAGCCTGTAATTGTCCCATTCAAGTATGACAAACTTAGTTCTAGTCTTGTAAACAATAGTTACCGTCGTAAACCGTAAATTAAATTCTGATAATTTCTTTGCGGCAACACCGTGTTAATGTTAACTTTTTAAATGGTGTTTTCAAAATTTATAATAAGTAGGAACTACGGAAAGTAGAGTAAGCACTCTATCGATTATTTTTTAAATTAAAAGTAAGAAAAATTAAAGTTGAAAAAAGTTTGTGTCGTAAATAGATTTTATTCATTTTTTTAAAGAGATTTAGAAAGACGAAGAATTTAAAACGGTTTATGTGTTACTAACAAACAAGAACATATACATTGGAAGTGGCAAAGAGACGGGAAAAACCTCTAAAATACTTCCATGTCCAAATTGCTATACCTAGCTACAAACTATAGGTAGCAAATATCTACTATCGTAATAAGGATAATATCTAATATCGTAATACTATGGATCCCTAAGACATTTGACCAGCGGGTTACATGTAGGTACAAGTTCCAGAAATAGTAGTCAAAATGTTGGCCCAATGTTGTTTTAATATTCATTGATGTTGGCTAATGCTCGCCAATGTTCGTTATTTCGATTTGCTTTTGTTTTATGGACTAGCTTGAAATAATGAGTTGTGCTAATGATGCATTACATATTTTGTTATGTATATCGTTGAGAAATAAATATAAAATATAGATAAAAACCGTCTACATGAAAATAATTGCAGAAGGTAACACAATGTTTCCAAGATATACCAGCGTCCACAGCAGACCACATAGCGTATTATACGTATTTAAAAAAAACGACAAAATTACAATTATTAAATTAGATAGCATCAATCACACTATTTAAATCTTAATATATTTTAGAGTTAACCAATTGAATCCCCTCTTTATAGCTTAAATCAACAATAGTCGAAAAAGGTAACATAAATGAATGTATCGATAAATCAAACCACAACAGCGCAGCATCACTATTCATGAACTACCCATGACCGCAAAGTTTCATTTTGAATATGAAAAATGGGAAAAGTTTGCATTCATGGGTAAGCTATGCTTGCGCAAGTTATGTTGGTACGTACAGTCAGCAACGTAAATTAATACACACAATCAGACTTACAAAACACCAAATCGTAATAAAATTGTACACATTGATTACCAGAAAGGCTATGTTGTTATCCAATTGCAACATCAAATTACTCATGGATTTTAAAATTGTGTTCTAGGTTTTATTTTTATAGTTGTATTTAATTATTGTTGCTTTCTGTACCTTCATTCGAACAGGTACCTAGTTTTAGGATTTCTTTCTATTTCAAGATAATATAATTTTTTGTTTTCAATTCGGTGATAAGATAGGAATACGATTTTTACGCGCGATATTTGACGATTACTTCCAATTTTCGATTTTTTTTCAAGTGGAGAATTTCTATTATTAAATACGAGAATATTTTCAATTTTAGTCTTAACAACTCTCTGCTTAACTGTAGGAGTACAGAATACATTCCATAGAAGATCTGTAAACTTAAAATACATATTTTTTTCATATAACATGCACTAACATATTCACATACTAAAAAGCATAAGTTTGTTTGTTACAGTGGCGCTATAGCAATATATATTTCGTGAATGTTGGTACAAAGGTCGGAATGGCCACACGCTAGGCGCTGCCCGCAGCGATTCCCGTTCAATGCTCATTGTACCGCCATTATACAGCGATAGCCCTTTCAATTGCATATCCTTATGAGCAATTGTATTAAAACAAATACATAGAAACAATTGGCGAGCGATTATGAAGTAAATGTTAGATGTATTCAACGGGCTTAGATTTAATATGTTATAAGAGGTCTAGTTGGTATTGTTAACTGTTACTAGCGGTAAAATTATTGGTAGTCTTCATACCTCTTGTTTTATTAGGAACTAGGTATAGATAAGTTCAGAACTCGTTGCCAAGTGTTGCCGTACGATTTGACAGACAACAAAAGTTAAGCCTCGCTCGCCGTGGTTGTTCCGCGGATGCGTGACTATGGCAATGATGACTTTGGCAAACTTATTAAGCCGTTGGTCCCGATTCTCATACAGTAATTTTTGAAAGTGTATTAAAGACGTTTTACAGTTAAAATTATCCTTACAAATAAAAGATACCGACATTATCTTGACAGAACAAAGTCATGGATCGTCACGTGGCCAGCGCACGCGCATAGCCCGTGTCGAATTGATTACTCGCGGCTCTCATCGCTCACAATACCCATTTCACAGTGTCCATCGAATCGATGACGACAAATCAAAATTACTGATTTCGTCATTCGATATTCGTTCCGATATAATTCTCTCGGTCCAGCAGAAAATCGTAATAGTGTGCTCAGAAATCATTAAGGCATTGCAAGACGTACCCGTAAATGAATTAGAATTATACGCTATCTATGTGCAATTTATCATTCCATGTTATATCTGTAAGTGACTAGATTTATCTGTCTTGCTTAATCAATTGCATCTGTCCTTTTGCAAAAGGCAAATTAGGCTGCACGCATATTGTGCCTAGCAAAGTTTTGTTCATTCGTCTCTTTTGACTAGTGAAATGTTATTTAATAGCTGGAACGTCTACCTTAACTACATCTATGTAAATTCATGTTTTTTTTACAGGACTGCCGCAGTTATCCTCGAGTGAGGCTTTCACTGCTTCACCGGACTAAGTTGGCGAGACTATAAAAGCGCCTCCAGCCAGGTAAATTCATGTGTAAACCTGCCTAGACACCTGCACTCAAAAACTCGAGAGATGAAGTAGTAAATTTTTTATGGAGTTAATTGACGAGCTGCCGGACGTTTTGAATTTCTATAGTCTAGAAATAACAATATTACAAAGAGACCATCAAGCACGTACTTGTCAAATGTTTTGTTTCTACATAAGCGCAACAATAGACCATTTTTTTCCATTGTCCCTTGTGATTTAATCCACAAATGTATAGACCAATCCTTAAGATTTTAAATACTGAACTATGCTTGCGATATTTCGCAGTGAAGCTTTGCAAAGCTTACAACAGGAAAATTCAATCGAAAACAGCTTACAATCACAAGAGACCATGAAACAGCCCGTAGGCCGTTCGTCTATTGTTCCAAATATATAAACAAACATAATAACAAATGCAGTACTTACTAATATCTTCATATCCTTGTGATCTGCAGTCACGGGGTCGATACTAACCTGGAAATAAAGAAATGCAATTATTAAGGGGTGAACTTTAACACAGTTGTCGACTATTTACAAGTGACACTTGAAGAAATGAAAATACTGAGAATATTCCCGTCATTGGAATTGTTTTTTTAAACGAAGCCCGCACTTAGGATGTTAATCCTCGTGTCACGGGGTTTTCACAAACATTCAAATCACATGCACAAAGAACACCCAGACTTGGAACAAGCATAAGTGGATGACACAAATGCTGGTCCCATGCGGGGATCGACCTGCAGCACGTCGCACAGTGGTACTAGTAGGTAGTAGCGTGTTGACTTATACCACTCGGCTATCCGTGCAATCAAAATTGCTATTAGTAGATAGGTGACTATATAAACAAATATTATCATTATCTCGTTCTAAAAATGTGTTTTTGTCTTCACAGTGACCTAACACCGCAAATGTTAATTCAAGTCAAACTTTCAAATCATTATTCCGACCCAAAATTGCTCAACAAAAACCGAACCCACATCCCCATTGTACAAAACATTGTTGATTTCCTATTTTCCCATCAGTCAACGTAAGAAAACAAAAAACTAATTAGAAAGTCCCTAAAAAGTTAATATCATAAGTCGGGCTACACACGAGCGAATTTAATTTGGAGCTTTTTTAATTACGCCAGGAGAATGGTTCTGAGCGGGCTGGTTTCGGCGCCGCGCGGCCGCCAGCCCTGTAATTATGGGCCCCGTAATTGCGAGACCCAACAGTGTGCACCCCGGCCTTCGAGCTTCACCCCGCTAGCTAGCCGCAGATAGCGAAGCCGATGAAATTAGAATACTGGATTTTTTGGTCAACGAAGTTTGCAAATTCGTGTTATTACTTATTGTGTTATGTTTCTGTTATTAGGGATGCTGGTCTGTGTTTTAAGTTCAGCCTTTGACTCCCAAGCAAACACAATGTAAAAACATTTTTCTTGTGGAGCCTTCTATTTGTCTATGTTCCTCGTGATAATGTATTCAATGGCTCTTAGGTCTACCATTTTATATTACAAGTTTTTATTCCCCATAACTAGAAATGAAAAACACACCCTAACCCTTTATGATTTTCATTACTTGAATTATATTTTATCCTGATTGCACGAATCAGGGAAAATCGAGTTTAGATAGGTCATTCATGAGCTTAGAAAACAAATACGAGCGTGTTCAAGTATATTTAATAAAACCATATATGGGTGCTATCTTAGTAACTAGAGAATGAAATACTTTATCCAGTGTTGTACGAAGTGCAGGGTTAGCTGTTCCAAGCCACGTCAGCTTTGCCGGACGTTCGTTGGAATTCGCAGAAATCCTTACATTGCGCTCTCCCTAGTTTAATTACAAAGCCACTGTCCGCAACAGACGGGTGAATTCAGTAGATTAACTTTATTTAGTGGGCGTTTAATACTCGGTCAATGTCTTGAGTATTTATGCAGACCGCTTATAGATAACGAACATATTCTGAACTTTAGTAGTGGTAATTGATTTAAGATTTGTCCTAACTTTAAGAAACTGTAGGAAAATTAATTAATCGTAGTTTTTAACAAAGGATGATTTAAAATACGTGAAATGTTAATACCAAGAGATTGGCCTTCGTATTGTTTGGTCACCATCACCACACCTCACAGTAGTGCGAGTGAATCGTACGTTTAATTACGATGACTGGCTGTTATAACTCGAAAAAATATTTTAACTCTACATTATGATAATTATACATTCGGTCAGCGACTAAAGTATACCGGACTACTTACTAGGATAGACGAGTTTAGATATAAATCTTATTTCTAATCTAACGTTTTACTTGTTTAGCGAATCTAAAAAAATAACCGGATGTGTGCATGTTTGAGATGAATTATTTAATGTTTTAAATACATTTTCCATACATGCTAACGAGGTAAAATAAAAAGGTTAATTAATTTTAAGTATCTTAGGTGTAGATCGACGTTAAATGCCTAAACCTCAAAAAATATACATTGATAGTGCGACTGCATACAAATTTTAAGACGTTTTATTTTTTCATCCCAGCATTCACCCTAAGATTTCCACACACAAGAAATTGATTTGATTTTGTTCATATTTGCTCGAAATCAATTGAATAACAAACTGGCATTATAATCTACAGAACAACAATGGAAGAAAGGCGTCTCGGGGCTCATTGTACCGACGGCATACCGGGAGGTGTTTGTGCCATAATCACTAACGTAATCACACCAATTAAATATTTTTATTCCCATTCTGCCTTTGTAAACCCAACACTGCCTTTGTCGGTTTTCTGTGAACGTCTTTTGTTTGTCAAATGTTGAACCGTGAAGTTTTTTGCGCTTCTAATTTTGTGTCACGTAATCAATGAAATAGCTAATTATTGTATTGTGATAAATATGTTGTAAGATTGAAGTTTTTTGTTAAGTTTTTGGTCGTGATTAGCACTATGAATTGAGATTAATTGTGGTATGATTTATGTTACACTGTTTATTGAATAACACTAATTATAAATTTTGTTATGTAATACGATAGAGCTTTAATTTACTACGAATTATTTATAGCTCGTATGTTAGCTGAAGATATTATTAATTTTTTATTAATTTACAGTTGTAGAGTTTGTAAAATATATTTTTACACTTATGTTAGTTTTTAACTAAATACATTTGGAAGAAGAAGACTACACAGTCTACACTCCGATTTATATTTCACATTAAAATAGGTATAATCAAAATAATGGCATTTTTCAATGAAATTTTAATCTAGAATTTAACTTCAAGATTAAATTCAATTTAAAAAAAGATAAATCAAATTTTACACAATATATAAAATATTTACCTCGTTGAAGTAGTTATTATTGACATTATGCGGGGCCGGGTGCGGCACCCCGTGCTGCTGATAGTACGCACAGTTCATCTCGGCCCATCAGATTCTAATACGACACGAACACAACGCCACTAGCACACGCGTGACAATTTTTCCATGTCAAAGAAAATATCAGGAGCAATTATCTCGTAACGAATCGATGCGGCGAACGAATCTCGCCTACTAAATGTTAATTGTAGGGTTCTTGGTCCGAGTTGGTGCGTCGTCTCGCTCGGCAGCTTGCGTCTCGCTCGGGCCGCGGCGGCGCGCGGTTTGTTTACGGCGGGGCGGCGACTGGCGCAGGGCGGCCGCGAGGGCGGGACGACGCGCACGCAAACCTACTACTACGCACTTTAATCTCTGATTGTTTTAGTTTAGGGCCCATAAGGTTAACGGGTCGGTATGAATACGTTATTGAGGATGTATGGTCGAAATTTAACTTTGCTCGACCTATAGATTCACTCGGATCTACCATAGTTATTTAAGTACTGTCGAAATCAGTTCTAAGTAAACAATTTGACGACCTCCGTAGTCGAGTAGCGTAGACACCGGTTTATAAGGTGTCGCTGGCTCTGAGGTCCTGGGTTCGATCCCCGAACTGGTCAATGTAGAAAATCCACTTTCCTACATTGTCTCGGGTCTGGGTGTTTGTGATACCTTTGTTGTCTCTGATTATCATTCGTTGTATCCATAACACAAGTGCTTTAGCTACCTACTTACAATGTATGTGATATTGTCCACATTTATCTATATATCATATCAAATTTCAAAATTCGTTGAATATTATTACACTCCGACAATGTATATATGAGTAATTTTAACATTAACTATTATAAAAACAAACATAGCCCACGGCAGTTCCGATTCGCATAAACCTGAATGCCTACATCTTGAGAGGAAATAGCAATAAAATAAGTGCCGTAGTAGAAAAAATCTTATAAGGAAATCATTAGCTCTCAAATCGAATCTTCAATGATTGTACAACGGAAGAGTTTGTGAATAACGAGTTGCTCTCCTTCTGAATGTTTAAAATGGAGGACAAATCTGATTTATACTTGTCTGAATCAGACTTTGTAATAACAATGTTATTGCAGGCTGCTGACTGGATTTCTTTCTTGGCTGTTTCTTACATTTTAAACCCTATTTTTATTATACTATGTGGTACTAGGCGGAGTTTTTATATGGACATAAAATAAAGAGGTGCTTAAAACTGAACAACTTTCCCGAAGAAACAGGTCTAATTCTTAAAATTGAAAATCATCTTTTCATACAAACGTAAGTCACGTGACCTGTCAATGGATTTCGACGTATGTTCCCGGGGGAAAGTTGATCAGTTTTATGCACCAGACTACCTCGTTGAATATCCGTACTCCTTTTAAATTAATCCATAGAAGGTATGATTCTGTTCTCCACGTTTTTTGGTTGGTAGCTATATTTAGATTCATTAACCTAAAATTCAGCGAAGATCCCCGCGATCACATTGACCAGAGTCTATTAATAATAATAACATCTATAATAAGACAATTTTTACACCATCCAAAAGTAATAAATGTTTCCGGTTCATAATAAAAAGCACTATTATAAAAATTGCTCCATTTTTTACCGTCATAATCTGAGCGGGGGCGGATACGGCTCGTATGACAGGATACGCTATCCTCACTGCTCGTACTGTTGGTATCATGCGAAATAGTCACGTGATGCCTCGACAGATGTCCATAATATTTGATTTTGTTTTTTATATGGAAAAGAGGGATTTAATGGAAGACAATAATGTTTTTTGGGCTTTTAAGGAAAGGAAATTTTTAACAAGATTTTAAGATCGAAGTAAACTGACTTTTCATATTCGTAGATGTCATTCACATTTATTCTGCGTCTGCAATTGTTTTTTTTTCCCTAGTCCTATGCATCAAATCTTTACTTACAACTTATAAGGTCATCACTGCTATCTAGAGTCTTCTTTCCTATACAGAAGTTGACTTACTTACCAAAATATTAATAGAATGCAAATTTAGTTCTAAATGAAGATTTCTTGTCATACCTTTTTTGCGATTTTGTATAATCATAATTCAAGTTACTATTAGCAGTTCTACTATTCATTTATTTCATAATCCCCAGACGTACTATTGTTGAGATAAACAACACTTTAACTGCCTAAAATTAACGTAATACAAAGCTGCATTAAAATTAACTGAAATATTAATAATACCTATTAAAGTGCCATAAGTATTGACATGGAGTTCCTGCTCAAATCTCGTTGGTGTAAGGATTGCGAAATGTGTAGGATTACTTGTCTCCTTCTAATAAGTACCTGACCTTTTGAAATTGCGAAGTCTTGGATGGCAGACTGTTTCGCTTATTGAGTGCTGTAATGGCAAAGAATAAGATAAATGTACTTTTATCTGTCAAGCCTATATGTCATTAATTAATTGTACAGAATCATGTATTCTGAATTCATCATTCAATTCATCATAGATGTAAATTGTAGTATCATATTTTATGCAACCCATTAGAAATAAGAATATAAAAATGTAATCCTGAAATTTCTTACAGATTATCTATATTTTTTTAAGAAAACAGTTTTGCTTATACATGTTTTGGCTATAGTTTATTTGATTGACGGCTGCAGTGATCTTATTTTTTTACAGCTAATTTAAGCCAACCACAATATTTGCCTATTATACCGGCCTATAAATGTTCCATAGCTGGGCACAAGCCTCTGCTGTTAAAGAGAATGAACAAGCATTGATCCCGACGCTTGCTCACTGCGGGTTGGTCGCGGTTGCGGGTGGGCTGGTCAATATTTACTTAACATCATCACTAATAAGCATGTGACCTACATAAATTCAGTCAAAAAAGAACTTTAAAATCACACGTGTTGTAAACATGTGTCAGAATTATTAATTCCTATCGCGATTAACAATAAGCAGCCGATGTCACCGCGCGATAGGGTGAGCATTTTGTATATAATATAGAATAACATGCGCAAATGATAGTTATTAGAGCGAGTGGGAGAGGCGCGTGTGCGTAATTATTGTAATCTCGGGCGAGCACGCTGCGCCGGCGCATGCGTACCAAGGAGCGTACACCGTTGTTCTATTGTTGACTATAGCAAATGTGAAAGGAAATTCTGCTTTATGATTATAGGGACTTTCATTGATAGGTTTCGCTTCTCGTTGCGAGATTACTGGTTAATTTCTGGAACGCATTTTTTTCCGTTTGGACGGACCATTTCCTTTAATTAAGAAGCTAGGATTATCAGTCAGATTATCTTAGTAGATTACTTAAACTTAGTTTGTTCAAGACCAATTTAATGACGAAGTTTTATTTTAATTCTTAGGCACCCATAAGTTACTTAACTTAAATTGAAAAAAACTTTCTAAAATTAATGAAAATATATCATTTTTTTTTCCTCGCAGCATCCTTTGACACAAAAAAGCCCTTAGTTGATAAGAACCTTCTTTTTTAAGTCGGTTAAAAACAAGTAAAACATGCAAAATAATCACACTTTCATTGTATCGCCACATATTCTCATAATGTAACTCAGTGCTTTTCGTCGCGTGCGCACGTAGGCCGCCCTCTTTCCGCCCAGTGCCGCCCTAGAACGGACCCTGAACGTATCGGATTCCAATCACAAAACAACAATGCTCATTATTACATTCTGTATTATTTTGTATTATACTCGTTCCTTATTTTTGTGTCAAAGAAACATAATTATGGTCATTGCGTTTATTTATTGGAACATACAATAGGTAATGAAATGTAGAGCTATATAAGTGACTGAAATCTGTGTTTTGTTACATCTTTATGAATTTATATTTTTATAGCTTAAGACTTTATGCAAGTTTTCATTAGAAATAACACAAAATTCTACACCCAGAATACAAATTTAAGACTTAAGAAAAAATCATACGGTAAATTCTATTACAATTATTGTCCACCAAAGTATAAATAATTACCTCGTAAATAAGGTCTTTAGGGACCTAATATAACGAAAAGTATAAGATATGACTGCGACTCAAGTTTTTAAAATCATCTAATAACAGCCAAGCGACCTTACCTTTTATATATGTCAAAGGCTTTTCTTCCTTACCCACTTTTTAAGAATTATGACCTAGTTGGCCAGTAATAGTACCTATTTTTAGTGCATCAGGGTGCAATTTATAGAGGCGCTATGCCTCTTTACGCTTTGGCCTCACGAGGTTTACATTCGATCATTTATTAATGAACACAAAAACGTAAACACTGGCGGGAAGGGGCTAAGCAATAAGCAAATATTTACTGTTTCAAACATAACCCAGATTCCTTTATCGTACCTGAAGTCCTTTGAATGGTTAACACCCCTTGAGGTGGCGGGTATTGTGCAAGCCGAGTGCACGACAGTTGTGAAGGGGTGCAACGTATCCGGGTGCAATCTTACACCGACTTCCGCCGAACATGAGGCCCAGATAACCGTTTGCATTTACCTATTATCCTGATTGTTCGCCTTCCGATACCGTTTCAGTGAACTGGTTTATTTCAAACTTTATATTGTAATGTCAAGAAGTTGTCCGACGTTCGCACGTTTCATAATAATAAGTAGTTAGTCAGTATTTGTATGTGTAGTAATTTTCATATGTTTGTGTACCTACTTACTTGTCAAAACATAATACACTATCGATGGGTTAACAGTCAAGTACCAGATAAAAAGAAATCTAATTCTCTATAACACAATTTCACGGTTCATACTCAAAATTACAGATTATGATGAAGACAAGACCTATTGTCAAAAGGTGCAATATTTTACGCTAAATCTTAACAAGAGATAACCAAAGATTGCCTGTAGCCTGTATTAGATTAATACAGGCAGATATGTAAACGTTATCCATATTTCATTCACAACACGTGTGATTTGGTCTTTTGAGTGCAGGCGTATTGTTGACGAGCGCGGATTATCTCTATTCACACAGATTCATTCATGTTTCAATAGCAGGACATTGGGCGACAGTTTCCTATGCAAAATTTCGCGTAATCCCGGAATAAAGGTATTCAAAATGTTTCCGCCGATCCGTTGTATGGGAACAGTGAGTGTCGGGGCTCGGGACAATGTCTGTCGTGGTGTTGAGATGTTCACTTCACGATATACGTCAGCCCTAGACACTGTTTACTTACATAATAGGATTAAATCTTAAGAGGGAATTGTGTTTTGAAATTTGTTGAATGAACATTCAATTTTATTGAGATAACAAATTGTAATACGTCTCGATAGGTTGTACTTTGGGTAAGTATTGCAGTAAGCACCTGAAATTTGAATAGAGTTAAGTTACTTAATCTGATGTCGATACACGTGCATTTCTTGCTACTGTAAAACTGGATTGTTTGATGGGAATTATGCTGGGCGTGTAATATGAACAGAATGATTATATAAATTTCGTGAAAACACACATGAAGCGCATGTATCGTGACAGTATGACAGGCGGCGAGGCGTGAGTGCGCGCTGGCCGACACCAGCGCCGCGCCGCGACGTGCCAAACAACAAAATAAACCAACCAACCCGTGTAATAATGGTGTTTCCACCCTGTAACAATAACTACATAATAGTCGAGAGCTTTTACGAGCTTTTGTGAGCTTGTCGAAGCTTCTACTTGGCGTTTTTTGTGATGAATGCCGCTCGTTGCGCCGCGCTTCACTTTACGACTGGAGAATATTTTATTGAATACTTACGCCGCGCTTAAAGATTCAGCATTGCTTCGAAAGTACCTCTTAAATCCGTTTACTGTTCGTGCCATCATCATATTGTTTGACAGATGAAATACTTTCCTTTGACTCGGCTGTAACTTTGCAAAAAGTGGGTTGGAGTACATACAGCTAGGTAACACAGGTCGTACGTCGCGGTCGACATGAAACACGATCATCTCTGAGACACTGACAAAGCACCGATTACCATATAAGTGCGCACTCCGTGAACGCGCTCCATGTGAGAGTTGCCTACACGACGCTCGAGATGAATTTTTCCAATTATAAAAAGAGATAACCGCAACGTATAAAGAAATAATAGCGGTTGTTAATTGAAAACTTAATCGAGAATTCATATTTCATAGCCGCATACTTTCTCTATTTTAGGTGTGTGCTTATAAATAATAAATTTTGGTGTAATTAGAGATTAGACTAAAACACGATGGTATTTTAATTCGCCATTTTTAATCAAAAGTTTATTTAAACAATGAATATATTTATCTAAGATATGTTATCGAGAATCGAAGCTCAAACATGATGTTTATTAATTTTCTATTCGAGATTAGTTAATTTCGATAAAATCGTGTTTCGCAATAAAATTAAAATAGTCACGATAGTAAGCGAACATTGCGAATAGGAGAGTCGCTTTAACATGGGCGCGTCGCCGCGTGGCGATGGCCCGTTGTTGAGATAAAATTAATAGCCGCTATTAAACCGCGAAACACTCTGCGGAAGACTTCATTAATTTCCCGCTACGGAATACGCCTCTAAATGCCTCAGATGATCCGCCGATAGATTTATTAATTATTGAGCATTATACCCGTTTCCTTATCGGAGACGCATTCCAATTAGTGATCGCTATGAAGTTTTAAAGTAACGAAAGAAGGCAAATCAGGTGAGCTTAGAGGTGGAGGTGGCGGGGTGAGGGGAGGCCGATAGCCGCAATAAATCAAGATATTATCTTCGCGTGAGCATTACGAGCGTCGATACCAAAGGGTAAGTTGCCGGACCTCGGCTTTACGCATCGTATGTATAGTATACCTACCTACACCTACATGCATCTACCAGACATGAGGGAAATTGGGATTTTGTTGTCTGACCTACTTTGAGAGTACCAGCCTCCATAAATCATGCGTATTTTCAAAACTTCGCAATGAATCTACTCTGAAATATAAATTTTATGAGTGATATAATACTGCAAAAAGCTTGTAAGTTAAAAAAAAATGGCTGGAGGCAATGAACTTGTTCTATTTTCGTTTACCACGGAACCGGTATTGGTGGTTGTGCTTTAAATCTTTTGGATCTCTGTATCTATCAATATCATTGTAATATTTGATATTATTATGTTTTTCAACCTAACCGCGAAGATATATTTCAAACGCACAATCGTAAAAGTAATAATCAATGATACGATAAACTATAATTACACACTAACCGTATAATTTGTGAACCATTAATTAAAATTCAACTAAAGATGAAAACAACGAAGTCTTGGAATCACAAATCAAACGCAACTCGGCGTTGGCCGGGGGCGCAATAAATCAGGCGAGCGCTTAGGCCTTCTTAGCTTTTCTAGATAGAGATTTATCCTGTAATAACATGTTGTTTTTCACTAAATCAACCGCCGAATTATCCGGTAGAGGAGCAATGATTAATCGGTGGAGCTGCCGATGTAATGACGGGCGCATAGAGATGCGATGTACGCGGGCCGCGCCGAGCTTCACCGCGCTCCGACCGCCGCCGACGCGCCGACCGCCATGGCACGCTAGGTGCCACTCGACGCTCTAGGGCTGCCTCCACGACACCGCAAATGCAGTGACCACCATCATGAATATAACACGTCGTTGGCATTCTTCAAGACTTTATTACAACTGCCGATTAAAGAGCTACGTAATTGTAAGAATTAAACAGTATTTGCATATAAAACGAAATCTAGAAACATTTATGAAGATAGAAGTGATTGCAATAATAGTATAAGAAGAGTCAAAGTTATGATAATGGTATGTAATTTAGCTAAATCATAAAGAAATGACTAGGTACGAACTGAGAAGTTGAACTTCATAGTTTCCTATTACGATTTATGATAGCGGTTCTGGAAAACAAATTGAATGAAATAACTATGTAATAACCTGAATGTCATAGAACAAAATATAGTTTTAAAATACATGAAAGCTTTCATTAAACGAATTCCTGCGAAGTGGCCACGACTCTCATCTGACGGTTTATCTGTGGAGCTTTTAATTAAACGCTATCTTTAATTAAGGCTACACGCGACGGACGATATTTCATAAAAATAAAATAAGTTTGCAATGCACCTAGGAAGTCTTTATTAAGATTGCGATTGCAAAGAGGCGTGGCGGGCCACTTGTTCGAGAATTTGAATAATCGGCGCATTACAAGTTAACATTATTATGTACGGTCAAATATACCGCGATTTCAACATACAATTAGGTGCAGTGAACGGACCGTATAATGTTCCGCATTCATCTATTAAGTCAGTCGGTCAAGATTTTTTAATGCTTTAAGTCAGACATTTTGCTCTGAGAATTGGATTCAAAACGAATTATATCCGTCTATTAGGTAGTTACTTTTCGGTACGTCTGAATCTTGTATGTCAAATTGTTTATAAATGTTAATTCTAAGATAATTGCGTTTTGTGATTTTCTTAGTATCTATCTTAAATCTAATAAAAAAAACTGAAATGATTCATATAATCTTTGGTTTTAGCTTTTAACACATCTTTATAATTGCCCGTCATGCATGAAGCTGTATTCAAACTAAAAACAAAACTAAACATCAGCATATATTTAGCAACGAAGTAATTTTAATTAAAAATTCTATTATCATTATTTTTTTAATAGGATTGGATAATGAGACCATGTACTTGAAACAAGTCACAAATAAGTTTGTTCTTACGTGCCTTAGTCGCTTCTTTTAAATTATTTATTCAAGATCAAACAACCTGATTTGTATCGACCTGAACAATATTATATAAAAACAGCAGAAGCATACCAAACTAGTTGGTAAGTGAGACAGTCCGGCGCGGACGATTGATCGCTAAAATCGCGGCAAAATTCCCAAGTTTGCATACGACGGCATCGGCCATATTTCAAGCATAATGATAGCAAGCGAGCGTGATAATAATTGTTATTACTATCCACATCTGCTATTATTTTATAATTGAGGGCTTTTGGGTGAAACCCTACAATTATAAGGAGAGCCTAAAGCAACAAGCAACATGCATGAGGTGAACGAGTTTTTGCCTCGATCCTAAATTATGATATACTAGCTTCTGCCCGCGACTTCGTACGCGGATCCTGTTGCTTATGCCAGCGATAACAGGGTCGTCAAAATAAAAGATCTGAAACGACTGATGTCAAATTCTAAGAGCCCGGAGACGGGAAAGCAACGTGATGCGCGAGACGATTCGAGACCCTCCAGATCTTTCATTTTTGTAAGATAGCAGGAAATGCCCATCAGAACTTTTGCTCACGATCAGCGGTCAGTCGCGCATCATATTCTTCACTGGTCTCTAGAGACCTGGATGTAGATGCGTAAATACGATGAGAATGCAGGCGTGCCTCGGGATCCGAAGAGGTTTCCACGGAGCGAGTTGCAGTCTGATCTTCTCGAACAGCATCAAGTCTCTCCTGACGCTCTTCGGTAGATTCTTGGGATCTTATGATCCTCAATCTCTTAGCTCCTTTGGAACGTTGGGAAAGGTTTGACCTCTTTCATCATGGTTATAGTTTTATTGTGAAGATACCTTATCAATTAAAATCTAAGTGACTGCAAAGTAAATTAAACGCTCAAATAACATAAGCCCGAAGTCATAGATATTCGAAAAAAAAAATTGGGAATTTTGGTCAGTATAGTCGAATTATAAATGATATACCATCGTCATCGAAAATCAGTCCTAAAGGTTATGTTATTTTATAATTATACAGTGAAATTAGTGATAGCTTTGATTTCCAAGTCAGATGTTTCAAATCTTCGATTTTTATAAGTATACAGGGAATGCCAATCAAACCGAACAACTTTTGCTAAGACGTCATTCCTATATGTGTTATGGTGTAGCCGGGCTCTTGGAGTTCGACAACAGGTGTTCCAGATCTTCAATTTTTATACGTCAACAGAGAGTGCTCATCAGGCTGAACAACTCTTGCTAAGACGTCATTCCTATATGTGTTATGGTGTAGCCGGGCTCTTGGAGTTCCACAACAGGTGTTCCAGATCTTCAATTTTTATAAGTCAACAGGGAATACCCATCAGACCGAACAACTTTTGCTAAGACGTTATTCCTATATGTGTTATGGTGTAGCCGGGCTCTTGGAGTTCCACAACAGGTGTTCCAGATCTTCAATTTTTATACGTCAACAGAGAGTGCTCATCAGGCTGAACAACTCTTGCTAAGTCGTCATTCCTATTAAAATTTGTGTTATGGTGTAGCCGGGCTCTTGGAGTTCCACAACAGGTGTTCCAGATCTTCAATTTTTATACGTCAACAGAGAATGCTCATCAGGCTGAACAACTCTTGCTGAGACGTCATGCCTATATGTGTTATGGTGTAGCCGGGCTCTTGGAGTTCCACAACAGGTGTTCCAGATCTTCAATTTTTATACGTCAACAGAGAGTGCTCATCAGGCTGAACAACTCTTGCTAAGACGTCATTCCTATATGTGTTATGGTGTAGCTGGGCTCTTGGAGTTCCACAACAGGTGTTCCAGATCTTCAATTTTTATAAGTCAACAGGGAATGCCCATCAGACCAAACAACTTTTGCTAAGACGTCATTCCTATATGTGTTATGGTGTAGCCGGGCTCTTGGAGTTCGACAACAGGTGTTCCAGATCTTCAAATTTATTCTCTCAGCAGAAAATGCTCATCACGTGGAACAATTTTTGCTATGGTACCAGTTTTGTATCTCTTATAGTTTAGCTGGTCTGTTGCGGTTCTGCATCAGGTGTTCAAATTTCCAAGATAAATTATAGCCTATATGTTGCCCAGACTTAATACCTATACAACAAAAAAAAAATCATTCAAATCCGTCCAGTAGTTCCGAAGATTAGCGTGTACAAACAAACAGACAAACAGACAAACAGACAAACAGACATACAGACAAACAGACAAACAGACATAATTTTTTTTTTGGATTCGTGCTCTATTACTGTTTGTAAACCCCCCTCAATTATTTTTTTTTTAATATATTCAATGTACAGACACAGTATTTTTACTGTTTTATTATATGTATAGATTTACCAAAATGTATCCCATCAATAGGTCGTGTGATAAATCTGTTGTTACGAGGATTATTTATTCGTTTCTGTTTTTTATTGAAATTCAGATAATTATTTTTGTATTCAAGTAAAATGCTGTATGGTGACCGATAACGATCTATGACGTCACGACATGCTATTGATTTGGTAGTAAATTACTGGATAATTCCGACGGCGTCGTGGAATTTAGAAGTAAATCTATATTAGGACTGTCTAAAAAATCTGTGGGGGTGATGTCATGCTTACGATGAGTCAAATCCCATTTTAAGGCAGATGAAAATGGTCTTTGGCAAATTATCACGAACAAGTTAAAACCAGATACAAAATTTAACGTAATGATAATATGTGCTCTGGTGTTATTACAAATCTGTTCCATGAATAAAACAATCAAAATATTATTTATAGGAAAACATTTTACGGCTGATTTACTGAACTTTAACTGAACGTAACATCTTGAAAAATATTCGCCGTCCAACGGCCGCGATCATTCGATTAAACCTCGAAAAATATTAATCGCTCGAATATCTACATAGCGTAATCCTGAGAACGGAGAGTTCATTATTTATTATGAATATTAGTCAATTTTTATTTAGTGTAAAAAAAGCGAGCGACGCACCGCGGGACCAGCCCGCCTGCAATTAACTGACCCAACCCTGTAATTATGGACAGTAAATTTCTGGACGGCCAGGACTCGGTATATTGTTCTATCTGGCTTATTGGGGATTAGCTCACCGCTGCCAGGCATCGCTCAATTTGTACCAGATATCTAGATGTGATTCGAGGTGGTGAATTAGGCTCGAAATAACTGTCGATTTTTTTACAAAAAATGGAGCAAAAACAAAACCTAAACATTAACAACGTCTCAGTAGAGAAATGTGACCAACTGTAGTTTTATCAGCATATTTAGAACAGATAAATGAATTTAAAATTTTCTTCAATTAAGCCCCTTGTCTAAATGATTTCACAGATATCATTCTTATATGAATAATAATGAAGTAAGCTCCCCTATTGTAAAGTGACCGTTAAAATGTCGAAAACTAACGACTATTAAAGAAGAGACTAAGGAAAGTTTTCAAGTTAATTACATGTGGGCTCTATCTGAAGCGGGAATCGCATCAAGCGAGTTCCTTTTTAATAATTTTGGATGGGTCAAGATGTTTATTCCTGCTTTGTGTTAGAATGTAGCAGGATAGAAATAAAAATTGGAACTTCTCATTACTTGAGCATCCGTGTAATGTAAGCAAAGTTAAATGAGTAAGACTCGTCCAATCGCAGTAGTCTGCAACACGTTCCCGCTTGGTCCCCAGTAAAATGAAGGGAGTAGTACTCCGGTGGTTTAAGCCGGTAAGAGTCTATACTCCTCCGCCTTCCCCAGGGCGGAAGAAGTCCATGAGGATTTCCCCGGGTAAAAAAAGGAAGACTCGTCCGTTCAGTGTAATCTAAATCAGGTTCAATATTGTAATATTCCTTCTTACTGCAGTGTAGAGCAGATCCCAAAATCCTCGTTTAATTGAACTAAAAAGCTTGCCTTTCAAGGTGGTTTTGTTAAGGACTTCGAAAAAGGTACATCAATGATCTCATTGTAAAACACGAACTATTACAAAGACGTCCTTGACGAAACAAACGAAGCGATTCGATGTCATGTCAAACTAACTATTGTAAACGGAATGTAAATAAGAAAATGATATTCATAACAGGAAATAGGTATTGATTTTGATGCCGCACCGTTTCGATCTCTGACCCCCATTCATTCACCATTAGACTCGTGTCACGGCACATATGTCGTTGTCGTGTTTCGTCGTGATTTTGAGTTACAATGGCATTCACGTTATGACTCGGCAGAATGTCGGCCATTCATAGTCTGTACACTCGCACGAACCTCGCTCCTCTGTTTTAATACACATGAAAATTGTATCGTTTTGTTCGTGTACGATGTTGTGGTATTTGTCACGGGATTACTGTGGTATCACTTGAAAAGAGTTGCAATATTTATGGCTATGAAGGTCTCGTGTAGGTACTACAAACTTGCATACTAAATAGTGTATAAAGCAAGCAGACGATTGAAATGAACAGTGTGGTAGACTAAAAAAATTATTCTTACAAATAATAAGTTAGCCAACAAAAACGGTTAAACGTATGTAAGCGCAAAAGAATACCTACAAGCAAGCTCCACATTAATTTCAAAATTGATAAAATAAATATTCCAAGGAATGGACCAATAAGAGCTTCAGAAAAAAACAATGACCATAGCGGTCGTGGACGTATACGCTGCGAATGGCGACCTGCGACCCACGATTTGCATACAATGTCGGTGCGTGGGCGCTTGTATCGCATTCCTCGTGTGCACGTGTGCTTGGACGAGCGGCTATATTTAGTAATAGATACGTGTAAAACATCTTTAGAATAATCGTCGTGCTTGTATATTCTTACTACACCTATATCATACACATATCTATAAAATGGATGAAAATACGCGTATGAAACTATTATCTTCAATATCACATTAATCATTTAAATTTGCGAATATCAATCAAGGAGGTATAGCAAAATTAATTCCGCATACCAAAACGACATAACGAGCCCTATCTATCCAACCTACTGAATACAATAGAAAGCTCAACATCACACACTAATGGAGAACCTAAACATATTTCACTGTACGCAATCACGCTGGCATGTTTATTTGAATCGGCAATTTTTCACCGCGTTGTACCGCAATGCAGTTGCCAGGAAGATTTATTGCACGAGAGAGGAGTTGTCCACCGCGTCGCTGCGAATCAGGCGCAACTTGATTAATGTTCGTCGCACGATCTATTTACTGCACAGCCGAACTGTTTCATACTAGGAAACACTTGTTTCGCTTACAAACTATTCTTTTTTTTTTGTTATATACAAATACATTTTTGTTGCTATGCAGATTTGGGGATATATGAAAGGTTCATTCTGGCATGCTGGCAGAATGAAATTGACAAATTAACTACAGTAGCTTCGTGATATGCACTTGCAAACCCCTTTTCACACTCCGTTGTTTCTAAAGCTTTTTTCAGGTCTATTCTAGGCAATTTTTCAGGTCTTGATAACTAATTACCAATACAATTTTGTTGTTTTTTTATAAGATTTAAAAATGTCGCTCTACTGAAACACCTTGTGTTTGAAACTTCTCGAACCTCCACATTTCAAGTCTATATTGGAGGAAGGTAAATAAGGATGACCAGCAGAGAAGTGTTTTGTCTATAATAACACATATAATAACTCACACAAAATACTGAGTTCTAAAATGCAGAGGACTACAGTAAAGAGGTTCTATTTACCGTAGTAATATAGAAAATCACCCAGGTGTTCCTCCTCAACTAATGAAAGCTGAGAAACTAAAGTACTAGTTACTTGCACTAACAAGGAATGTATTATGGTAATTATACTTCTGTAGCAAAAGCAATAACATAAACAACATGTTATTAAAATTTGCGTTCGATTTGTTATTTCTTTATGTTGGTACAGTTAGTATAAATTGAAGATGGAAAACGAGAAATTATTTTCCTCGTTTTACATTTAACTTTTTTAAGAAATTTATGTTGCTACGTCTTGGATAATTCCGAATTCATTCGAGTATCAACATCGAGGAAACTTGCAACAAATAACTAAGAAAATTTTGGCGCAGATGTCCTACGACCCCAGTAAGAAAAATAACAGGCATGAGTTTATTTTCCTATAGTTATCTATGGCCCCATTTCTTAATAATAAAAGCAGGAAAGACAAAAGCAAAAACCGAACGTCTAAAGTTTCATTTCCAAAATCACAACATACTCTACAAACGCGACACCTAAAGTCAACGTCAAAAAACTAATCTGTCATAAACGAATGAGGTTATATCACATTATAAAAGCAAGTACCGTAGCTAAAGCGCTGATAATTTCTCATGGAGCTGTTCCCACAAGAGGGTGCAGAGGGGTTAGTTGACCGCATTACGAGTGCGACAACGCGCCACCCTCGGGGACTATTTATCAAATGATCATTTGATTTTCTTGTGTTTGATCACTGAACACATTAGAATTTGCAACAGCTAAAGTTTTGGTAGCTTCACTTTCGTTCTACAATATTTTTTTTGTATTTTATGGTTTTATCGGTAAAACAATTGCTATCTAGTAAGGTAGAGACAACTTATTACTGCTTTCTAGTTGAGGAAAGTGCATCTTTTTTCGTAGGATTCAAGCTAACGTTTTATCATCACTAAGAACCTAGTTTAGTGCAGAACTGTTTTTACGTTACCTTAACATTTGTTTGAACTGGCAACCTATTTCAAGTTAATACTTGTTTTTAGTTCAAGATAGTAAGGCTATTTATAACAAGACACCCTTGTCCTTGTTCTGCCAAAGTTGTGTAAAAGTATGATAATTTAATCCTAACAAGAACGATTGATTTAATGTAACATGTCAATATTCAATTAACATAAACATTTGGTGTTGCGTATCATAACCAGTTCTCATTGAAACACTTGCTCAATTTCGAATTTGATTGACACATTTCCAACGGGTCAAAGAGATACCTAAACGATAAACTAAATGGACGAAAATGAAGTTTTATGTTTTATTTTGAAAACATCCCAGAATCGAACCTAGAGTTGTGTAAACCAAGCCATTCAAAGCATGAGTAGAGTTGGCGCACCCTCGCCCTCAGTCGAGGATACGTCTTATAAAATACGATCTGTTTTGATTGTGGCCTGGGGCACAAATCAATTAGGCCTCCCCTCGGCCTCCCGCGGCGGCGCACCCGCGACATCCAAACCAGTGGCTCGTTTTATGACACATCTCACAACGAACCGAAAAGCGATTCATTAACATTCACCGACTTTATTAGGACCAATTGGCGCACTCCGCGTCCAGCGTTATTATCATTGATTGGTTATTTTATTACCGCGCCGTAAATCAACTTGTAGTTAACGCAAATTGTTCGGTGACGTTCGCCGGAAAGCTTAAGTATTCGCCGCATTAAAGAATATTTGCAAAATCGCGATAACGCTTGGGGTTATTAGTTTAATAATGTGTGGTATCAAGTGAGCTTAGATCCCCCAAAACATTCAATATTTTAAGAAATTTCTTTAATACGTCAAATTATGTGCTATAATGAGCTAACGTATGAAAGGAATTTTCTTCTTGCATGAGTTTAGGATGACGGATGGTAGTCTCTACGTTAATCATATCATTACACAGTAATTTGCACGGCCTCAGGCTCCAGTTTCTCTAAGCTTAGCAGACCAAGTAACGGACGTGATACAGTTAAATGAATACATGATAGTTATCATAGTTTTAGTATTAATTAAAATAATGTAACTACCGTTATTAAACTTCTTATTGAAGCCATCATTTCAAATTATTTCGAGACAGTTATCGATGCGACCGTAGCACAGAAACTTACATGTTACCGAGATAATTTTGAACACACGGCTAGATCATTAAGCATATCGATTTCCTATTAATCTTCCATTTAATATACAATCTAATATAGAAAATAATGACGTAATAGAGGCCGCCGGCGACAGGGTCGTTTCCCACGCCGCCGCGGACAATTTTTATAGTTCTTTTTTTATGAAGATGAAAATAAATTAAGTTTCGGTAATCAGACGCCGCCTGATGCCTGACCCGCTTCTTCGCAATATTTCTAAAAGCTATTACAAATACATTTATATTACCACACAAAAAAGCTCTCGGGCAATTTTCGCCACATAATGAGGCCATTATGGGGAATTTTGTTTTACCAACATAATAACACCGCCTTTTATTCGAGCGATCCCGTCCGCAAAGGACTTCGTGTCTTAAAGGACAATATTATTCCAGACTTGATGAGATTTTCGTGCTAAAATTTTAAGACTAAATTGGCGTCATTATGTATTTAGCACAGCGGATTAAGATAACAGCGGTCGAATAGGTCATCTCGAACTCGCTGATTGCTTAAATACACGAACATATACTTATATCATACTTAATTTCGTGGTGGCCTAGTACGTCTTGATGGCCTAGCGGTTCAATGAACGGATTTTCCTGCACAAGGT
The DNA here is from genome assembly GCA_950381575.1 of Plusia festucae. Classification (NCBI taxonomy): domain Eukaryota; kingdom Metazoa; phylum Arthropoda; class Insecta; order Lepidoptera; family Noctuidae; genus Plusia; species Plusia festucae. The sequence goes on along the minus strand of OX494436.1, from coordinate 9,817,875 downwards.
TACAGATTCGAACCCACTACAGGCAAGTCCCAATGTGACTTTTTCAAAGTTATATGTAAGTACTTTCTTAATCATTCTAATGCATTGAAAATCTGGATAAACCTGGATCCTAAAAATTGGACCAACCCGCAGTAAGCCAGCGCGATGATCAATGCTCGTTCCTTCTCTATATGAAAAGAGGCCTGTGCCCAGCAGTGGGACATTTTTAGGCCATTATTATAATGCACGAATGAACCAGAAAGGTCCTCAATCAGGTTTGCATAACAACTCCTGTTTTTATGCAAACCATAAGTCATACCAAATGGTTTTTCTTATATAATTGTACCTAGGTGACTCAAATTAATTTAAAATTTAATTTAAATTAAATATTTAATTTTATTGAAAACAATCTTCAATTTTATTTTATTTTAATAAGAAGATAGAACATAAAGAAGAAAAACTAACGAAATAGTGTGAAAATATACTCATTATAATACAATCCTTAACCCTCTTACATTCTTTTAATCTACAGGATTATTTTTTATGGAGTGCATAATATATTCAACGAGTTAATCAGGTGCATAAAACTGAACAACTTTTCCCAAGGAACATAGGTCGAAAATCAATTTCTCATACAAAATTAAGTCACGTGACCTTTTTAAGATTTCGACCTATGTTCCTTGGGAAAAGTTGTTCAGTTTTATGCACCTGATTACCTCGTAGAATATACGCACTCCATAAAAATAATCCTGTATAGTACATACATAATTTTAAGTTTTCTGTAAAACCCACAAAAGAACAATTTCTAGGGCCCTATCTAATAAATGTTACTATCCATTCAACATTCCCTCTCCTCTACTTGCAACAATAGCAAGCTTGCTAGGTTATCCATGCGTTGGGCAGCCGGACGGTCCGTTAAGGCCCTGCTGTACTACAGGCCACGAGGAGCTAGCTACACACAAGTATCAAGCTTAGCTTTGAAAACAAATGCTATGTATTGATCACACTAACATCACACCACTATAATATTCCACGCACAGACACATTCACAGTTAGGTACCTACACTTGACGATTGGCATCCGTGGTACGCTCAGGGTGCCAAATGAAAACTAGCATCAACCACGGGTATTATTTTACCTGTGCTTGACATTACGCTGATCTGGAAACCCATTTGGGTCAGTCGTGAGGCACATAATACATATATATTTGTACTAAAATTTTAGTTTATTTTTTACTTTAATTATTTTTGATAATTTTGTTTTTTTTTTGTTTATGTTGTTTATTTTAATTGTGTCGCTGTGCTGTGTTCAAATTAAATTTTCTTTCTTCCTTTCTCTGTCTGTATAATAATTTAGTGATAACTTCCAATGCACCTACGCACACTTTACCCACGAAATACAACAACGCGAACAAGCTCATACATGGAGCAACCGTAACGTGGGCATCGTGTACCGCTTGCTTCACAGTGGTGCTGCGCCCTAATGGCGGTCGTGAGCTGTCCATTACCCCGTCACCGCGTGCGCACCCGACCTGCAGCCTCACTAGATCACGCTTAAACGCACTGTCTAGCCTTATTTGTGGAGTTTTCTCTTGATACTGAAGAGATTTTTCTAAGCTTTTATTTTTAAGTATTAGATCCTGTAGTTATTGGTCGACCATATATCAGCATGTCCTAGAGGTTTTATAAGTATGTTGCTGTTAATGTATTTTACTAAGAATACAAACCACCATATTGTTATTCTTTTTCATAAACAAAGCAAAGCCAAGATTAAATATTTAAATAACTTTCTTCACAAAAACAAACGTGATCATAATCTGTATATTCCACCAAAAACTGAGGATCATCCGCCGCTCCGTAAGGTTGAGAACACCGAACAAAAAAGTTAAATCACGAAGTAAGGTTAAAAATAAATTTAGATGGGCCCGCCATTACAGGACACGTGACGTTCCAACATCAACGGATTAATTCCGTTACGCGGGCGGAGAACCCTAATTATTACATTATTGTGGCTATCTATCCGATGCTAACTAAAGAGGCAGGGGATTGAGTTGATTTTGGCACGTCGTAAGATCGCCAGCGCGTGTTCGCGGCGAACCGATGCGCCTGCGCCATCGCTCCCGACATTATCCTTGTAATTGGCGATTTTATGCAATTTATGGCGATTCGCGCAATTTACGAGCAGCGGACAAGTGGGCGACGTTGTGCTTTTTACCCGGGATATAGCAAAATTGACTCAGGGTTTCAATTAAAATTTTATATTCCGCAAATTACCTGCCAATTATATTCCATTAGTCAACGTAAAAGAACCACAAAATTGGTTTTTGTTTTAAATTTTTTGCTGAAATTATTTTTCTGTTGTAAATAGTGATGAATATCTTCAATTTATGGGTATTAACATTTTGGTATGTATAAAAAGTAACGTTAAAAGACTAAATATAGTCAGTAAAGTAACGGTCATTTAAGGTCGTTTAGTAGTCTTTTACTCCGGTAATGAACCTGCTCTACAAGCACAGGTATCTACTTGGTCTCTATGAAAAACAAAACGATCTGAGAACTTCTAAAAAACATAATGATTTAAAATACAAAATCTGTGATTTTACTATCAGGCTGCATCCTGCTACATACCTCGCATGCGCTTCTTTCTTATCTTACACATCACTTCTGCTCAGCTGTTAGCGTATCTTTCTGATATCTCAAAATAAAACCAGCACTATTGTTAAATACCTACTTATATTTTTAATGTACTTGCAGTTTATTTTTGTCAGACTACACCGCAGACCGATCGATGTCCAATTAATGTCAACGAAAATATACGAAATTAAATAATATTCATAAATCATTTTTTACAGTAAAATTTGCTCTAAATATCGCTGACATGCCAGCCGGCTGGAAACATTCTCAAACAGAATGCCAAACAAAATTTGAAAACAGAATCTGTCAATGTCTAATTTAAAGGAAAATAAATTGTTACAAGCCAATGAAAAAAAGTGCAAAAAAAAATTAAAAAACTTTGTATGTCTTGATCATAAACATTTGATGATGTGTATGGAAAGAAAGATATACAAAAAATACTCGTTAAAGTATGCCGTTATCATTTACGTGACTCTACGGCTACGTGACGTTATGAACATCCCCATTGAGATTTTAACTTGTGACCATCATTATAGTTTTGATGAAATAATTGTCCGTAAATTATTATGCGATAATTTAATGTGGCCCTTGAGCAATAAATTGCACTTAATTTAAGGTGGAGAGTGGACGAGTTGCGATATGCGCACGTCGCGTAAGCTCGCGTACCAAGCAATTCGCGCACGCATATCCAAGATAAATATTGCATACATAATAACTGTTCTCCCGTACGTAATAACCCCGTGTGACATAAGCAGCTGCAACTGATTAAACAATCGTGTTTTCATTAAAACAATATAATTTCGCAGAATTAAAATGCCATTATCGATACAATATTGAACATGTGTCTTCGTGCGCAGAATAGGATCGAGAATATACTGATGCTGCCGGCTATATTATTATTTATTCAGTTTACGTTTTAATTCCATTAAATTGCATCAAGTAAAGAGATCACTATGCGGCGATCTTTAACTTACCGTGTTCGCAATCATTTAAATAATATCCACATTATAGACCTTCATTAAGAGATTAATGCTGCAAGTAGCAGATTATGAAAATATACTTGTTGTTTACTTAAGGCTCAAATGACTTAATTAGTATGTTTTAAATGGCACCTTTATGATATAAAAGAGATAAAATAAACACACATCGCTGACTCCAACCTTTGAAGGTTGTATATTCGCTTATGCTTTTATTATTTAGGTGAGGAAAATCATATGATCTGCCTATTGAAATTACTTGCATGACTCCAAAACTTTAAACATTAAAAAATGTTTTCAAGTGTCATAATTATTGATATGGAGTACATCCAGAACGAGAACAACAAACAAGAAAAACATAGGTAAAGTTAACAAAGCAAGCCGAAAAAAAAAACCAAAAAAAAAAACGTTTAAAAAATAATAATTCACCTATAAAATATTTCTCTGATGCAGTATGAGTAAAGTACACGTCAGATAAAAAATTATGCACGCGTTTTTAGATTCTTTATTGCCGTTGGATCTTTGTCCTAAAAATGTGTGAATAATTGTCCTGCCCTTTTCCTAATTATATGGGGTGGGCGCACTACCTATTCTTCTACCATTCATTTCTATCACGTCATCGCAGCATTCAATCCTTTCTTTCTCCAATCTTTCACACAACCCATTCATCATCCTCTACATCTATAATATACGTAAGTGTACAATTATATTGCTTACTTGTTGATGTTTGTTGATCTTCAGATTCAGTTTATTTAAAAAACTATAATTAGTTACAAATAATATAAATATTGCATTCTTTAAATAACTTTAAAATATATTAGTTCTATCTATATAATCCTGTTATAATATTTTGTATTTAATATTGTCTTTAGATATTAAAGTACTAACATTTATATTATGACTTCATAAACTTAATTATTTAACATACCTTATCAATATGCAATTTGTCTCGCCGTCTACAATTATAAGCAAATAACCATAATCGCATATTTGATTGAAACAGTAGATAAATCAACCTAACAATTATATGGATATTTGTCAAGCGTTAAATTTATTACTAATAATTCTGAATGTTTGCGGTGTTATAAAAGTGTTGGTCGTTCTCCCGCAAGTCGTAGGACAAGTTGGTGTAAGGCGTCTCGTCCAAAATAGCCCGGCCAGATATCCGCCGGTCTTATGACAGGCCGACCGATATTTATGTCGCGCGGCTCCGCCCACCGTCGTGGCTCCATTCAGCCTGTTTGTATTTATTTCGTGCCTATTTATTTGTATTTGCCTTAGCTTTTGAATAATGCATGAGCGGAGCGTTTCCGTCGTGTGTAGGCAGCGTGACGCCGTCGCTTGTCCCAAGTCCCTCTTTGGACTTTTCGCCTCGGGTACACTTTGTAAGTTTGTATTTAGATCGGTAAAGTTTGCTCTCAGCGTTTTTCAACGAATGGCCTGTAATGGTTTATTGTAGCTTTATAAGTAGGTGACTTCGCTTGAGGATACGTGCAACAAAAAGGTGTAAGCTAAAATTATGCTTATAACAATTTGGTAAACTGTTATAGACCTGAAATTAATAGAAATCGTCTCACGCACGCAATCTCCGATTATCATACCAAAGTTTTTGTAGTGATTTGTGCGTACACATTGTTAATACGAGTAAAGATATTCGATTAGATTATCCGACTATCCACAATACTAATCAATGTTAAATTAGATTTCAACTTTCGTATCTTGTTCTCACGGAGTTAATTAACATCGGGTGTGGATTAACGGAATTAATTATCGATAAGAGTATTCGATTGGTGGATGTGTTCGTTCATTATTAGTTAGGTAAATCACAGTGGTATGGGCTGTATCGGCCCCGCCTCGCGACTCTCAGTTGAGCGGTTACATCAACCGGCCCGTGGTACCACTGAGCATATTGAGCTTTGTGCAAATTCGACTATTCTACATTATACTATTTCCATTTCTTTATTTTCTCGACGACAGTTCTAATTTGGTATAGCTCAATTTCGTTTATCGATATAGCTCCATCCCTCTCAGTTACTTATGGTATAACCTTATACGTGTGTAAACGTCATATTGTTATAAAATAATGCATACATAATGTAAAAAGACGCTCGTTCAAGTTATCACAGGAGCTGTCATCGAAAATTAAAAAAAAATAGTATACCGGGTATACTTATCCGGTATGTTGGAAGTTTATTGAGGTAAAATAGAGTTTCTACTTCAGCTGTTTTTCTCTTTTCCGTTAAGATATGTTTTTCGAATTAAAAATTTGAAAGAAAAACTATTTTTTACAGTAATAAAAAAAAACAAAACAAAACCAAGCACTTCAATTTAAATACCGTCGGAATCTTTCAAGTGCAGACAAAAAAAACATAGCTGTTATTCGCGATAGTCTTATGAGATCAGTCGCGCCGTCCGTGGCACGCAGCATCATAAATCACCGCGCCTGCACGCGACATTAAGCGTCCACTTTATACGCGATTACCGATATATAATGAACTTATGTAAAGATTATGATACCTTTAATTATTCATTGACAACGTGCAATTGTTGACTTACGTATAATTACCGGCTGACTAGCTTGCCACAGTTTTACGAAATCGCCTATCAACGCCTATTACTTGGGAACGCAATCTAGCAATTGTTCGTTTCAACACAGATTTATAAGCAATGTAACTGTTACAGTTTAGTTTTTTTATTTGTATGATGTCTAGCGGTTATGTGGATGATAATTATGGGTGATGGTGCACGCAGATTAATGTCTGAGATGGACAAAAAATGAACTGGATCATCTGTTTTATCGTGTGCTTAAATTTGGTAAGAATGGTTTTGGTAAAGCAATTACAGAGTTTAGAACATTCTTTATTGTATGCAACAATGGAATCAGCTGATATCAATTAAACACGTTAGTTCAAAATGACATAGCACTTACATAATAAACTTGCTGACACCATGTCTCAAGTTGAAATAGATAAGTGTATGCCATTGTTACATTATGGGTGAAAAATCTTATTCTTATATTTTTTAAAGTCTGTACATGTACAATCTTCTTAACTTCATTTTTTTTTTAACTTCATGAAAACTTCTGCAATCCTACTTAAAAATAAACTATTCACTTTCAAAAAGATTACGACTTATCCTCGTAATTACCAAAACGATGTCAATGCCTTCAAGCAATTACGTTAAATAAAAAGACAATAACAACACTTAAATGTACTTAATATTTTTTTCATCTGACAACATAATAGGCGTAATAAAAAGCAACACGTGCGCATAGGATTGCATGTTGGACCTCATCAGACTCGGCCGCATACGACTGTTTTATTGATTGTTTTAAGTCAAACCGCAGCAAAAACTTTGCCTGACTCTAGTCACCGACCTAGTACTAGCGTCTTTTTCGTATAAACTGTGAGACATACTATTCTTGAGATTTATGTTCGTAGTGAGCGTATATACTATCTTAATTATTTCAACTTATTGTTTATAAGCTTAGTTTCAGTAAGTAGTAATGTAGGTACATTATTTTGTAATAAATCAGCATGTTGTCTTAATTTTGGAAAATGTCTTCTTTCCAATCATTCTTCAGGGTATTTACTAACATCAGCTAAAGCACATAAAGTGGTTAAATTTTTTTCATTTGTAAATCATCTTTGATGTTATAGCCAACACAACGTTCGGATTTTCAGTCAGTTTCACAAAACGGCCAACAAAGGTTTTACTGTCACTGCAGTCATGAACAATCGCAATCCCTCACTCTATCGCTGTTGACTTGGCGTTGTCATGGTAACGCCAAGTTTCCCGGTCCGCTACCTCTCTTCAGTTTATGTGTTCATTAAGTGCTTCCTCCTTATTTATATCCCCATGAGCCATTGTTACTGCGGGGGAATTAGATAGCTTTTGTCTACAGCTGACTTTGCTCTATGACGGTACAACACAGTCAGTAAGCGCTCTCATATTGGTTTCATAAGATTCGAACATGTAGGTATATATAGAAGTGTGAATGGTGGTTTGTCTGATTAATGTGAGCCCATTTGATACAGTTTTAATCCAGTCATAAATGACACGACATGACAAATAGAAAAACTTCAATGTCGAATTTTTTGTGGTGGTTCCACGAAGTCTCAGATGAATGTAACTGTCACAAATGTATGATTAACGCATCATGCCGGTAACATTCCTTGACGGCGGCCGCCCGTTACAAGTTCATCCCATTTAAATTTAGCGCGGCGCGTGCCGTTCGCCGATGTCTGAGGGGGGTGCGAGGGTGGCGGGGAACACCGCCGTGGGCGGGACGCTCTACCATCACTCAAGTGACGAAAATTGACGGAAAATGGGCGGACACCGCTTGCCCGCGACGTCATCAATTACCGCGTCCCGACGGTCACCGGCGTGCAGTTTCAACGACATCGCCGAGATGCGCATACCTAATATCCTTCTAAACGTATGCCATTATTAGAGCACGACTCAACTTAAAACAAAAATAGCAGAGAATACTTGAACACGGGTAATGTGTTTCATCTTTTCATTACACTGGATTCAGGAAGACGGATAGTAGCTAGACGCACGTTCGCTGCGCAATCTGGTCCGATATCTCGTACAAGGATTATTGAGATGCAATCTAGAAGCCATCGATCGGTCGATAATTCGATCTAACTGCACTCGCTATTGCGCAACCAGTCATCAGATCAAACCGTCGATATCTCGACGATGCCTTTATTAAATGGTAGCTAGAGCGAGCCCCTGTTCGGACACTCATAATTCACTTTTGTAAGTCACTTCTGGATACATTTTATAGTTACTAGCTTTTTCAAACAAGCCTGTTATCGCAATAGGCTGAACATATAGTTATGACTTTAACTAGGTATAAAGAGGAAATCTAACCACAAATAGATACGTCTACAGCTGGTATTTCAACATCGAGTGTTTGCTTACGTTTTCTCGTGAACGAGCGAACGCAGGAAGCCGCAAGCAGGGCAAAAGCTCGGCGATCGATTTTGAAAATTGCCCATAATTAGCATGTATCTCACCCGTCCGGACGACTGTGCGTTTAAAAGTGGGAACTCAACCACAGCCTGCACAATATTCCAGTAGCGTTTACCGAGTAACGGCAGGCGAAGGCGACGGACACAAATTGCCGGAGGAGCTGCCACTACGCAAATTGTACACGAAGAGCTGGATCGATTGTTCCCTCGCAAACGTCTTGACTGACACCGCTGTCAGATAGACCGCAGCGCAACCCACCTCCACTCGTAATCGCACTAACTTGCGACTTTACGAACGCAATTTGAAATTCCATTATCCAAACAAACAGTTCAGTAAATGTGAATTTGTGAACTATGACTACATTTACGTCAATAACTGCATCATATTGCCGCACCCACACGCAGACGATGGCGGTGTCTACATAGTAATTGATGTGACTACACAGAACCATTAATATCAAGCCATCGACTTTTGATAGCATTTAGAAATCTTAGGTACCTTTATTTAAAACTTATCTTTTGTTTTATTGCGTGGTTTCCCGCTCGAGTATGTAGACTTGTTAAATATTACGCAGTCATTATGAGCGCTACTTACGTTGCCCTTGAGGTGAGCACAAGGCAGGCGCCCGGCGGTCGCGCTTGTGAATAATTTATTTGGAATCTAGATAATGCTTGTATTGGTAGCAACGAGTCACGTCTGAGACATTTGATCGTGTAACAAGAAGTGCGGTGTTTGTGCATGCAGCCGGGCCTGTAATGGTGGCGTAATTACGCAGCCATTATCAGGTGACCCCATATTGCGGTCGGTCGGCCAGTGCAAACAGTGCGTCGCCGGCCAACACCTTAATGGACACAATATGATTAAACCGACACAGACGTTTCTATATTTATGTCGGTACAGCTTGATGTGAATATAAACGGGATTGTGAAAGGAGACTCGGGTGCTACAGAACGCAAAAACTCTGAAATTGTTGGTAGGTCTTAGTTCTTAAATTTCAATAACTTTTTTGGGTTAGTTATGAGGTAACTTATCAAGTTTCATATATTGTATATTATAAATAATATATAGGTATGACAGTTCCACATCAGTTATTTTGTAACTGGGGTTTCTTGAAAATGTATGGTGCATAAATAAATCGTAAGAACTTCAGGGCCATATTATTTCAAAAAGAAATCCTGACAGTTATAAATTATTAAAATTTTGTCGAATATTTGTAGCATACGTAAACAAATAAAATTTACATTCTACATTAATAGTTATTATACTTACCTATATTAAAACAAAAGGGTATCTAGATAGAAATCCTAGAATCAAAAGCTTATAGCAAGTAGCTTAGCAGTTAATTTACAAACAGTGACAACAGAATACGAGGGTATTGCGCTGGGCCAGACAGCCGCCTCTCTTTGATGTCTCAATTAGTAACGCGACCGAGTAATTGTGGCGAAATTAATTCGCGCGTGCGCATAGCAACCGACTCTCGTGTTACCAGACGGCAGACGAAACAAGAGGAGCTGCAGAATTATTTGACACCAGTAACAGATTATTTTCTAACTAGATGAAAACCCGGCTCCGCTCGGTTGAAATGTGACTCATGATACACAATGTAGGTAAATATTTCTGTAGTCATCGGGTCTCAAGGAATATTATTAAAGGTAAGCAAGCCATAGATTCGTATAGCTTCGTTCATTGTGTTTAATAAATATAGTAAATAAAAACTGTAATAGTTTTAACACAAATAATTTTTATTTTTTACACACATATAATATTAATATTTTCGCGAAACGAACGACTGAAGAAAAGTTTTAAGTTTTGTTAAGATTCACTCAATGTTTCCGGCAAGACGTTTCGTTTTACACACAGTTTTACAGTCAAATGAGTCGCAGTTCTTTGTGATGGATACTTCTTTGGCGCGACGCACGCGACGTGTTGATTGGCCAGGCGTATATATAAGAGCTAGTATGCAACGGAACGTGAAAAAAGCGAAATAAATATTCTTGAACTATTATTTCAAACGCGTTCCGAAACGATTCTGGTACCAACTATCATGCAACTGTCATACGCCTTGTCAGCACTGTAATCACTTCAAGGAGGTTGTATGATAATAAACTGAATCACTTTGAGCAGAATTATCTGTTACGGAACGCGGCCTACTACTACCTACCCAAGATGGCGACTGCGGCTTGTTTGTCAGTGCCATTAGAATTTAACGAAATTCTCCATAATATGAATTTTGCGGATATATGTTCTCGACTCAAAATCAATATTTTTTTATGTTTTGTTATTCATATAAGGTTTCGATCGAGTCTACCGTACCCCTGAACGAAATTATTAATATAGATAGGTACTGCGACACATAAAAAGTTCACACCTGGAAACGAAAACCATCTCTTGTTTCGGTTTTAAACCGATAGTAATTGTATAAATGAGTGATTATTAGTAAGTATGGTTACAAAAAAATATTATTAAAGCGTAATATTTTTTTATGGAAGAATTAAATCCATATACGCTTGTAAGATACACAAATGACGTCACAAGTGGGTTTTCGAGCCAGCGGATTAGAGAGATCACAAATGTTACTTAATAAAAAAATAGGTAGTATCTGCAGTAACGTAGTTTCCACAACATATGCTGCACGGATAGCCGAGTGGTATAGGTCACCACGCTAATTACTACAGTGCGCGACGTGTTGTGGGTTCGCTCCCCGCATGGAACAAGCATTTGTGTGATCCATAGATACTTGTTCCAAGTCTGGGTGTTCTTTGTGCTTGTGATTTGAATGTCTGTGAAACTTCCGCGACACAAGGATCAAATATATTAGAGCGGGCGTCGTCATTAAAAAAAAATACAAACAAGAGATGTATTTTTGAAAATAGAGTCGACATTCCAATCTACTGCCAATCACTCATTTTCATACTCAATCGGGTGTCTGTAAACAAACTTATAGCGCCGATAGACCAATAAGATAACAGTTAGGTTAAGTATTTATAAGGCAAGTGGGTTGGAAACTATCGATTGCAATAGTCGAAGCCTACAGGAAAATAGGTATTGATAAGTGGGCTAAAGTACTTGGGAATCGATGTGATTAGCGCAGTTATTAAGTGCTCAACATTCTTGGCGAGGGTTGGATTCCCATGCGGAACTTTATAGGTAGCCTAGCCCGGCAAATAAACTGCCTGACATTTCGATTGATTTTTACAAAATCAATCAAAGTAGATTTTTTTATAATAAAACAGTCAGCAACAAAAGTTGATGAACACAATAAGCTTTACAAAACACCTCAACGTAAAAGACAAATAGATTGATTACTTAATACGGAAATCATAGCATTGATCATTAAGACAGGAAACGTAATAGAATTATCTCGAAGTCTATTCTGTTATCTTGTCGCAACATCGATATATGGACTTAAAAATTACATAATAAATATAAATTGTGTTTTGCTGTATTGTAAAACGATTTTTTTTAATCGAATTTTGTTACTGACTTTACCTAAATTATAAATGACACTTGTAACTGTTTTTCTGTACAAATATTATGTTCCTTCTGTTTCTATTTTTCCTATTTCCTATTTTTATTTTCTATATTTTTCTTTCATCATCATTGTATCATATTTTAAGGTGCGTTAAATAAAAAGTTGTGTACATTATATCTACTTAACTCTTAAAAAGCTCTCCAAATCATTCAATTCCAAATAAAGAAACATTAAAACGAGATAATGTTCCTCTCAATATTTTCACTCTCACAAATCGATACAAATAGTCACTCGATTTGACTCGATCCCTCAGATACAGGAAGTGACTCGACATTAGACCGTAATGCGTTTCACACTCAAGTGTATTTCGAAGAGAGCCTTAATAAACCAATTAAGGTTCATTACCTAATGCAGGGCGGAAGAGGAATATTACTCGCTCATCATTACGACCGCAAACTCCCCTTTGTGTAAAATATTGCATTTCACATGTTTGTTGGAAAAAATACTATAGCGAAAAGCGCTAACGGCTTTATCGCGGATGGTGTCGACCCTACGGTTTTAGGGTACCGTTTTGTTTTAATAGATGATCGTGAGCGTCACGCCTGTCACCTTCGAAGAGTTTGTTAAGTTTAGTTAATAATAGAGTTGGCCAAAATAATAAGCAGTGAAACCTGTACCTACCTATCTAGTGCCTCATCCAAAAAAAAGTTTATCTGTTTACATGAAACTTTAACCTTTGGGTAAAGGTAACCTATTTTTTTCAAGAAACTCGACGGAATGCTTCCATGTTAGGTACTATTTTTTTAAGTTTCATTATTGATTTATGCGATAACGATAGAGACCAATACCATGTGTCAAGAATATTTCTTTAAATAAGTTTTATATTTTAATTTATTTTCTAACCAATTTAGCGTTTTCTACAATAGCTCACGCTGATAAGCGTTAGCAATTGTAGAAAGAGAATAGATACGAAGCGTCTGTAATTTGATTAGGGGGGCAGAAACTTGAACGTTTTATTGATACCTCTCATTTGTATGTCTTACCATAGACAAAACATAGCGCTCTGCTCGCATATTGTTGGATCTGTATGTATTTGATTTGATTTGAACAGAATACTCCAAACCACCTTACAAGTTCACAATAATCGAAATGTATCAGCAACGTAAAGAAAAACACTATATGTTATCGTATTATTTCGCTTCCAAATATTTCCTGAAACAAACTTTACCAGCGGAACCACAGCGTAATGGACAAAATAAACAGTTGACGTTTTTACCGCAGTATAGTGAAAATGAAAACGGCGGGCTATTTGTGGTCGTATGATGAATGAGTTCGGTCACTTCCCTTTCTCCCCCATCACGCTTGACACAACATATGGCTGATTTGCCCTCTATGGGGGATACAAACCATTGTTTGTTTTGTACCTGCGGACAGTTTAATTCAAACTCTTTTGCACTTTACATTTTTGTTTCTTGTTTCGGATATGGTTTGAATTTTAACAGTTATTTTGGATATTTGTAATATACTTTCACAGTAGATTATACTACGAAGTACGTCTTTATAATCTACTGTGAAAGCAATTTGGTATAGAAATGACTTTCAGAGATGCGCAAACTTAACATCAGGTGCCATACCATGAGCTTATTAAGCAAGGTTGTTGCCGCTGTGGAAGCGAGACAGCGCTATACAATGCACGTAGCAGCGTTTATTTTCATACACAGATTTTATTTTCATGAAAAGCCGTTCTAGGTCGTGTATAAATATAGAATAGTATGTTGTCAATTCATTCATATTTTTAATCTTAATACATAAATAAATATTTTTCAATAGTTTTTTTAAAGACATCTTTAGGTAACAATTCTTAAAAGTACTAAGAAACAGAGAGTTACTTAGAAAAGTGTTACAATTACTTAAACATACATCTGATTTGGAAGAATAAAGTTGAAAGGCTGTTTGTTGAGCCAGGAGGGGAATACAATGAGACTGAAAGCGGAATGCAATAAAAGTCACATTAAGTCGAGAGCAGGATCTCAAGGCGAACGAGAATGAATTTATCTATGACAGACAGAGACACGTAACTACCGTATTTTGGTTTCAATGGTACACTGTATGCTTCGTAGATATGCATAGATCATGTAAAAGTTGGTATTCTATATCCCATTTGTTTTCAATTTGAAGTAGACGATCCTTTATGCTGGACCTCTTAAAAGAAGTCTAAATAGTAATCCTGTATTAAAGTAAATAGCTTAAGTATGGCTTGTAAATAGTCAATTTATTAAGGTAATAATACTGGTAAATACATACATTGTCGTTGGCTAGTCTATTTATTATCAACGTTATTTACATTTTAAATAAAACGACTTACATACGATATTATCAAATTTTGCTGCCGCGTTAAAATACCAAGTTAGAAGTGGAATATGTAAGTTAAGTGGAGGGAACACGCCTTAATCACCGCCTTTAATTATCAACCTATTAGACGCGATTCATGTCCGCCTGAAGCTTATTTCAGGTGTTATTTGATCAAAAATTTAAAATCTAACAATTTGTTTCCACCGTCCCAAGTGGAGGAATAATTCAGCCGATCACGTATTCAGTACTATAGACGTTGTATTACAAAGAGAACGCGGCCTGTAATTATGTATAATAATTCCAACCGAACAAATGGGGCAAAGGACATAATTACACCCATAGATTTAATTAAGCTAGTTGTATGAAAGGTGTCCACTTTCACGCGCGCGACGCGAGGACTCACAAATCTTGGAAATTCAATTGCGATTCCCAGCTTTGTAATTAATAGGTTTAATGACAGATACATAATAGCTCTACAAATAGCGCGTTAGACTACGAAAACGTTATCACTAGTGGGTTGCTCTTGTAGTTTTTTGTCTAGTTGAATTACATAAATCATCGACACACGTGTGTCCACGATAAATCATTACATGTAGGTTGTAATTAAAAGCACGATTTCAGGTAAGATTTGAGAACAGAGTATATAATTAATTTTTGTATTTCGTTAGATGAATCACCGTTGATTAGATGCGTGGAGCGCTGCGGAGGTTTCCGTGACCACTTGTTGTGGATGCAGATGTTTACGTTATAATTACTCGCCGACTTAATGACCTTTTCACTACAACCGTCGACCACGTACAAGGCATTACTTAAAATAGTTGATTTACAGATTGTTTGATAAATTAATGAATCCTCTGTACAAACCATAAATCAGATGTGAATTACCTTTTAAAAGCGTTTTTTCGCACGTCCTCACGGGCGCGATTATAGGAAAATTATAATAATTGTGCACGGCATAATTACGTGATGTAATGTAAAGGCAAGCGATATATTGCCTCCAATTTGAATACATGTAAAATATCGCGCAATAAATTTACATTTTATAACTTTGCCCTCGCGGTGGACGTGGGCGCGATATCTCTGTTTAGGATCAAAAACTCGTATCTTGAAATTGCTCCTATCAATCTCGTGGTGACCTGGTCAGTACTGGTCACTCAATAACATACAGCTACATTAATATTAAACACCACATGTAATAACTGATAGAATTCGGGATGGAAATAATATTATTATATTATCATTATAAGTACATAATACATAAACAAAAAAGTTTAGTATTCCAAAGTGTGATTCGATTTATGTAGCGCAGTAGAACGACACACTACGTACATATAAGGCTTGCAAGATAAAATTATAAAAAATCTGCAACACTTACTTCGACTGTGACTTACAACGCGATTAAAGCAGATTACAGATTATATTATTTTTATCCGCGTAAAAATATTTCTGTATGATAATGCTTAATTCTTGACATATTTTATATAATGCGTGCCTGAGGCAAGTAAGCCGACACTATGTCTAATAAATTTATGGACCTTCATTTTCATGTTGATCGGCGCTCGAAATTATAATCGTCGTGCTCGAGGCGCGGCGCGTGAGTCGCGTGACGTGGACACTGCGCAGGCGACGACGGCCAAGCCAACGCAGACATCGTACCCAAGAAAGTAAGCTTTACCGTCATTTAAACACTATTTATTGACAGTTCGTAGATCGATTTTATTCTGCGAATGTTAAATTAATAAGTGACCTTTTGAAGCATGTCTTTGTGAAACTCAATTAGGCGCGTTTACGCGAGGTGGACAACCTACCTCGCAATCAGCTGGTATGATATTTACAATTTGCTTTATAAATATTCCTTCTCAAGATAACTGGACGTCTAATTGTTTTGTAAGAAACGTGTCATTAAGTCTTCACTCCAAGTGACTCCTGACACACCATAATTCCGTTTTTGTGTGAGTGGGATTTTTTTTTATTCAAATAACGATAGAAAAATTTATATCTGAAGGTGTCGCCTACTTACTTCACCTAAATGGACAACTTTAATATTAAGTAAAAAACTTAAGTAGATAATATTTAATTGGTACCAATTTTGTGTAAAAATATATTTAGTTCTGATTCCCAGCCATTTACGTCTTCAAAAAACCAGTAGCTTCACCAGCAACTATCAAGAAGAGAGCGTATCATTGTTGACATAAAAAATATCAAGAAGGCGTGAACCCGTCCAAGTAACAACAAAACAATTCGCTCCACATTACTTTGTTCTCACGGCGCAAATTTCTAAAAAACACAATAACAGTGTATTGGTAAAAAAAAGTGCGAATATAAATGTCAAAGAAGAGTGCGTTGAGGAAACCGTTCGCGGGGTTAAATGATGTGGAAACTCAACATGGGGAACACTGGTAGAGAGGGTACCTACTGTACTTAATACTACGTAGACTGGTATTTAAATGCATTTATTATTTTCTTTATAATGTCTTTCGGAATAATAATACATTATTTACGATTTTTTAAATATCGCAGATTAAATTATTTAAATTTTCACATTTTGTATAGCTGTTGGTTTTCGTTATCTAAGTACACTAATTTAATAAAGAAGAAAGATTTGTATTTTTGTGTGTATGTTTGTAATAAATAAACATAAAAACTAGACTGTGCTGATTTCAAAAATTCTTTCACCTTTAGAAAGCTACTTGATAGCCTAACTGAAGTAATCGGAATACTTAAAATTCCGAACACGAACTTCACTCTTCCACCGTTCCATAAAATAATATTGTCAAACGACATATTAGGAAGGGAACATGAACAGTCCTATTGCACATTAGTTTACCCAAGCATTAATATCATTTGGCCATGTACGTATCAAGTGCATACTCCATATGAATTTTAATCGCTTACTCAGAAATCATTATAATAATTACGTATAATACGGGCAACATTGTGGGCTTAGGAACAAAGAGAACGACACCTCGCCGGTGGCATCAGCTGACGTGGCTGGCGTGGTTACGTGATCATGTTGATAACACTGAATGTCGCTACCAAGATTCTATCTCGCCACAAACACACAAATACTTTTACAATAGTCATACGTACTTGAAATAATGTCACTGTACTACGAATGCTCCCCATTATCTTTGTTACAAAACAAAAGATGATCATCAACTTTGACGACCTCCGTGGTCGAGTGGCGTACACACCGGTTTTCAAGGTGTCGCCCGCTCTGAGGTCCCGGGTTCGATCCCCGGACGGGTCAATGTAGAAAATAACTTTTCTACATTGTCTCGGGTCTGGGTGTTTGTGGTACCTTCGTTGTCTCTGATTCCATAACACAAGTGCTTTAGCTACTTACTTTGGATTCGGAGCAATGTATGTGATGTTGTCCACATTTATTTATTTATTATAACTACCGATTTGACGACCTCCGTGGTCGTGTGGCACACACACTGGTTTTCAAGGTGTCACCAGCTCCGAGGTCCCGGATTCGATGCCCGAACGGGTCTGTATGTTGTTGATGAGTATGATGTTGTCCAATTTCATTATTAATTAATAAATATATACCAATATTCGTCTCTAATCAATCATTATCGTTTGTGACATTCAAGACAATCTTAAATTTCCCTCGAAGAAGTAAATTTATGTGCATAACAATAACCGACCTGCATTTTAAAGGTATAATAAACGTCGCCGTAATTACTAAAGTAACTAGTTTTATAAACACGTATATATATTGTAGAATTTATCAAAAAAGTGAGTCGTTACAAGAACTTATAACTTATTTAAACAGCACGACGTTTGTTCGAGTCTTATTAATTATCCAACAAAGCGATTTGTAGAACAATAAAAGCCGATGATAGAAACTGATGGAACATTGCAATTACTCGGAGCATTTTATTGAATCATCGTTGGTTCAATTAATTGTGTCGTATTTTGTAAAGTTTATCATAAGTTGTAATCGATTCTGTTTGCGGAAACATGTTCCTTGCCACGTGCTGGTTTCCATTAGACCTGGCTCGGAGAAAGCAAACTGCTGTTTTATGGTAATCAAGTCATCCGTCTCAGGAAATATGCTCAGCGACAAAACGACTTGTTCAGGAAACGATGCACTCGAGAGCATAGATTTATCTCTTTAGTGACGTACGAGTATAAAAAACGTCAGTGGGGAAAAAAACGGATTTTGAAAATGCAATTCCGTTTCGCCTTACCATCCAGCTTGCAATACTTTGTACATACTTTTCTATAAGAGGAATCAAAATATAAAATTGTCTATCATCTTTTTTTTTATTAAATAATTATAGTGTTTACAATTTAGTACCTATACAGTTTTATAAAACACGCCTTTATCACAAATATAATTAAGAATCTTACGATGTATTTTCACGCAAAATAAGCGACTCTATCTTATTTTTTACATTCAAAACAATTATTTAGTGTATTTTTGAATAATTTCGTGCATAAAATGATCATAAATTAAATTATCTTGGTATTTATGTTAAATTGCTTCGTGACCTGTTGGTGGTTATGTCAGCACGTCAGAATAACTGCGAACGGTACAAATGTCAGTTTCACACTAACGATGATCTCACGGGGAGGAATATTTTAAACAAAGCTCTTGCTGCAATGAACGCCGCTCCCCAGTCGAACTGGGACGCGTTGTTGCTCGATGTATTAACTCTACAAGTTGTATAGAAATGTACGTGTATTGAAGGATGTTCAGCTGTCTGTGGTTGATGTAATTTTGTTTTATATCTGTCCATGAAATAAGAAATCTATCATGACATATCTAGGGTTTTGGACCTCGTTTTTAAATGTTTTTTTGAACCTCTCGTTAATAGCAACAAGAAAAGAATTGTTTTACGCTTCTGTTGCGTCATAAACTTCTATAAAATTGCGTTACATAATATCATACATCTCCTTTTTGTTAATACAAACTTAAATTCAAATTCACTTCGCCACAAAAATATCGAAATTCCAACGAGCTTCATATCTGTACGACAAAAAGTCAACCAGTTCCAAAATATACCATAATGACACGATACATGGAAGATGACGTCACAGGACCTGTTCCGTTGACATCGACCTCTCCAATGGAGGGACGGAGCGCCGCCATTGGTGAAATTGGTCCCACATCATGCAGCGGATAGCCTTTGATAATATAATCCTTTTTGTTGTTTGTAATGCGAGTTCGTTCTTTTTGTTTGTTTTGGTGTGAGGTGATTTTGAGATAACAATGAGAAAGAAAATTTGATTAAATTATGCAATATCTTGTATTGTACTTTGGTGAAAGAAAAGCATGTATATGCAATATGCAAGATTCCTATGTCTTGCTAAATACGAGCAATCCTGTATAATTGTTTCCCTTTATAAAAATTGAGAAACGATCCAATGCACAATCATGATATGATTCATAAACTAAAATATTGGCTTGCATAATTATAAACGAGACTTATAGTACCTACGTCTGTAATTACCGAAATAAGTCAAACGCTAAATTAGTATATTTTTTCCTTTTTCTCAAACCATGTAATAAGTAATCCGATTTAAATTTATTGATCAAAACCTAGAAGATAACGCCCAAAAAAATGACTTGCGAAGATGCCTAAAAATATTAATTACTAGCTTTTGCCCGCGACTTCGTCTGCGTGGACTTCAAAATTGGGTCCAAAATGAAATAAAAAATGAGAAAGTAATGAAAAATGGAATAAAATTTTCACCCGTGTTATAGCTTGCGCTGTAATGGAAAAAAATACCAAATGTCTAAGTTGTCAGCCCACGGCTTAGCTCGTTAACAATTTTCAATATTCCCTTGGGAACTACTTAAGGAATCGGGATAAAAGGTAGCCTATGTTCTTTTCCATGTCAAAGGCTACATGCATGCTAAATTTCATCCAAATCCGTTCATCCGTTTTTGCGTGATTGAGCAACAAACATCCAAACATCTAAACATCCAAACATCTAAACATCTAAACATCCACACTTTCACATTTATAATATTATTATAATTATATTATATATTATATATATATAGTTTTCAATATTCCCTTGGGAACTACTTAAAGAATCGGGATAAAAGGTAGCCTATGTTCTTTTCCATGTCAAAGGCTACATGCATGCCAAATTTCATCCAAATCCGTTCATCCGTTTTTGCGTGATTGAGCAACAAACATCCAAACATCTAAACATCCAAACATCTAAACATCCACACTTTCACATTTATAATATTAGTAGGAAGTAGGATATCTCGTACTAGCTGCCCGGACAGACTTCGTTCTGTCAAAAGTAAATTAATTAAGGTAATTCCCGAGTTTAAGAACAGTTTTTTTTTTTACTTATTATTTATTTTTTACACATTTTAAACCTTCCCTGGACTTCCACAAACATTTCAGGATAAAAATCAGCCAAATCGGTCAAGCCGTTTTCATGCTATGTCGTGACAACGGAAAACGGGTTTCATTTTTATATATATAGATTACGATCGGGGTCTTAATGAGTATATTAATTGGATTACAAATGGCGGCACATCCAGCTTCCGACCGGTTTCAAGCAAAGTTCATTCCTGTACCCTTAACTTACCTGCAACTCTACTGAAACACAACTATTGACAATGCAACATAACAAACTGAAGACTGTTATAAAAATAGTGGTAAAACCTAAGAATTCTACAGGATTATTTTCAAAGGAGTGCGTATATTCTACGAGGTAATCAGGTTCATAAAACTGATCTACTTTCTCCAAGGAACATAGGTCGAAAACTTAAAATGGAAAAATAATTTTCATACAAAGTGACAGGTCACGTGACTTATGTTTGTATGAAAAGTAAATTTCAATTTTAAGATTTCGACCTATGTTCCTTGGGAGAAGTTGTTCTGTTTTATTTATGCTCGTGATTACCTCGTAGGATATCCGCACTCCTTTTAAAATAATCCTGTATAGCCCTGTATTAAAAAGTGATGTAGGTACCTATGAACAATGCTCTGAATGACTCTTGCAATTTAATATTTTTGTTTAAATTCAAATTATGATATCTGTAAATTGAATTAATGTGAGAGTAGGTATAAATCGTATATTTATGTAATTTATTTAAGAATAATTTCAAGAAAAAAAAAATGTGTTTATGTATCACCAACCAAACTAAGAAAAAAATACTTATTTTAAAATAATATCTTTTAAAGTTTTAGTTCATTCATGAATGTCGTAGCGCTTCATTAAAATTTTCTATTTAAATTTTAAGAGGTAAAAAATTGAAATATTTAAATTAAGTCCTATCGAAACTTAACAAAAGTAGAGATAATCTTCATTAGTATTAAAGACACGTACTTTATTTAAAGAGCTACCGGTGATCGCACATTGACAACCATGTTAAGCGATAATCAATTATTTCCTTAAAGGATATCTTTCCATTATTAATTTAATATCTTAACTAGGTTGGTCGAAGAATGCTTATTGTTAAATTGTCAGAAAAACCAAGTGTATTAATCAACCGGGAACACTATAATAATCATTAATTCAAGATAATAGTGTTACAGCACCTGTCTTAATAATAATACTTACTAATATAATAAATTGACAGCCAAGTAATTGGATCTTAGCACGAGATAAATATTAGGGTTATGTACAATAATTTGTAGTAATTGTGTTTGAAAACGCACTAACAAAATTCCGGCTACCTTTCTGGATAAAGTGTTAACCAGAAATTGGATTGTGGACGTTAGGTGCGCAGGGACGGTTAGCTAGACAGCCGAATCTCAAATGAAAAAAAAAAACAAAAGAATAGTGTGTAAATCATTACAAAAAGAAACAAAAGACTAACTGATTTGTGATAATTTTGGAACACAGCTATTTACTACTTACTATAGGAGGGGTTCGTGGCTAAGTGTAAGCCGTACGGTTTGACCGATAATAAAGGTTAAACCGCGCTCGCCGCGGTTTTTCGGTGGATGGGTGACCATTTGTAAACATATCGAGACCCCTCCGTAACTCGGAAAGCACGTTAAGCCATTAGTCCCGACTATCATACAGTAACCTTTGATAGTCGTTAAGTCATGACAATTCTGACAACCAGTCTTACTATGGAATACTGTATTACCTAGCAAGGGGTCGTAGTGGTCAGATAGGCAGTAGTCATTCCATGTAAAATTCTGTATACAGCTAAATCCGGTAAGACTGGAAGCCGACCCCAACATAGCTTGGGAAAAGGCTAATCAGAAGAAGGCTGAAGAGTTACTAATTAGGATATAAGTTGTATTCAAAATATATAGGTACCTATTTACATGACAAGAATATTTGAAATCGTTTCCTGGTGATTAAAAGCATTGTTTGAAACATCTAAACATCCTATGTGAACGAATAATTTTATAGAGAGGAGGAAATAATTAAACTTCCAAATAATGCCCCTTCTGATATCAAATTGAGCTATATGAGGAAGTACTGAACACGACAATACGTGCTTAGGAGGTCGATGTTTATACCCAGTAACTCGAAAAAGGTTTCATTATTTTGATAATAAAAGACATTTAAATTTAAACCGTAGTCCGCGAGAATACGGTGTAAAATCCTAAGACTGACTGATAATGTGTAAAAGCGTTTATTTGGCGATTACGTATGTGCTAAAGACTCGTTCAATAGTCATTTGTAGCTTTGATTTGGGTCCTTCAAGTCAAATTGTGTTTGTATTCTATTTTCTAGGAAAGTTAGGTAACCGTATTTACACTACTAGACAAACAAGTCTAGCGAAACATTATAAATAATTAAATACGTAACACGTTCAAGGTGTTCGTTATAGTAACAAGACTAAGACAAATATCGGTATGAAAAGTTTATTATTTATCGATTACGGTAGTCTTTCTTACAGTTATATGTCTTCATTAGTTCAACTACGACAATAACTATATCGAATCCAAATTAATACATAGCGCCTGAGGGGTGTATTCATATTTTTTTCTAGACTCGTATCCGTCTGACAAATTGTTGGCGAGCGAGTTGTGTTGGTTGCAAATGTCAATGGTGCCCGGAGCAGCATGCGCACGCACTAGTCGATGTGTACGCTATTAATGCGAAATAACTATAATTTAGGCGACGCCGGCGTTTGGCGTTTAACCGCCAGCCTCTGGAAAGGCGACGGAAGCCTGTCACAGCCGCAATTACAGTACCGAGAATCGGCATTAGTTCGTCGTGTTGAACTATTTATGTATGTAAAATAAGAGCAGCCTCTCGTACGGGGAAACGGCGATTGCACGCATCTCTCATTAAGCACTTTAGAGCAATTTGAAGAGTGGAGAAAAAGTCGGCCGAGCCGCGGCACAACATCGCGTGGTCAATTAAAATGTTGCCGCACCAGCGCCGAGTGGCGACTCGCAACCAACGGTACGTTCGCGCACAAAACGCCCAAATAACACAGTCCACTTGTTCTGAATTGCTCGTATCCTCCGCTATCTAAATAAACTTGAGACAGGAGTAGCTAATACGTGGCACGGCGAGGCGTGACGCGGTCAGCTATAATTGGCACCAACTTGTTACCACTTCTCCGTTTCGACATTAGTTTGATATGTTTTCCTTATGGAAGACTTTCAGATCTATGACTTATATTATTACTCACGTATTTTGTTTGATGATTTCGTATTGCTCTACATTATTTTTTTCAATTAATAAGGTAAGTTGACATAAGTAACTACTCAATCTTTCTATGCATGGGCCTACTTCACCATTGTAATACGCCAGTCACCTAGGTAGAGCATACAAAACAAACAATGCCGTGATCCACCTGAACCGAGGTTGCCGTGACTGGGCCGAGCTGCGCCCACGCAGCCGCATGCACCGCCCGCGCATGCGCGCTGCCGGTCCGACATGTTTTTAAACACTTTCAAAATATGGACGCCAGGCTTCATTTAGTACGCTACAAGTACACTTTGCATGTTGTTTTGAAAATGGTAGAGCTAAGGTTTTATTAAATGTTGTTTATATAAATAATTACGTGTCACTGGTTTTCTTTTTTAATTTACATACAATTTTAAGTTAATATAGAATTCTGTAATACCAGAAAAGTAAATCAGCTGACACCAGTAGATTATAATTTGTATTTCGATTTGCCTTTTATTGTAGTCTTTTAAATGACAAGAGACTGGCTATTCCTGAACACAGTCTGACTAAAAGTAGCACAATATGTAGGAACACAATGAATAGGAACGAGATCTTTGTTCCTTCAGACTAATTGCAACCGTAGTGTAGGGCATCAATCACCGAGCCGAAGTAACAACGAAAACACTGTTAGTTTTGCCGCCGAATTATTAATTACATTCTCACAAAAAACTCACACACAACGCCGAAACGCATAAATTTCTTCCTTTTTGACCGCACAAAGGAGCCGGGCGGCCTACAATATAACGCTAAACAGATTAGCCGCGCCCGACACGGCCATCGCGGCATAATTTTTGGCGCCAGTAGTCCTGCCTCTAGATTAAACTAATATGAAAAGGAAATTGAGTAGAAAATGGACGAAGCCTCTATGTGTCATTAAGAATTGGTTACGCCGCTCGAAAGTGCCGGCACAACCTTTATTTTATTTGACTTCATTTAATTGAATTAACTTTTACGTTTTTATGAACTGTTAGTGATGTTCGGAACGAAACTTAATGGCCTATTTTCGATAATAACAATGACGTTTATGTGACGGATATTGCTTTATAAATAATTAACTGTCCTACCGATTTAGGAAACGGCCATGATCCAGTAGAATATTACCTAATAACAAACAGGTATCCTTACAACGCAGTGATTCGTTACGGACAGTTAAGGAGTTATAGTAATATATAATGCAGAGACCATTAGATATAATTTTCTACTTAAAGTATTTGAAACCAATTGAGTAGGATTTATTATTCAGGACGGACGACGAAATAAACGGCGACTGAATTATTATTCAAAAGCACGGCAATATGAAGAAAATTTACACATAATGTTTTCTCTTACGGTGGGGTATATTTTGGTTGTGGAGGTCCACTCGAGCCGCGGGGGCGGCCATGAATAGTAATAGAGGTTAGGGCTCGAGGGAGCGAGCACACTCAATCGCGGGTAATGTGCCGCTTATGGTGCGTGCTAAATCGACAATCCCCGGGGGTGCCCTGCTGACTAACAAACCGTTTCATGGATTCACCTATTTGGTTCGGTTTGTTCTTAAAATTAAACTTCGTGAACCGTGAAGATTTCGCTGACTACGATTATAAGTTTATTTATAAGGTTAGGATTGGATTGTATCACATCTGCTATGCCACTTTGTTGATAATTAACGCTAAGTAAACCTTAAGTTTCTGACAATATTTATGATATTTACCACTTTATGTAAACTTTTTTATGAATTTAAGTATTTTTTTATAGTTCCTAAAGCATTTCTCCATTCAGACGGTGTTAGAGGCTAACTATCCCACACTGTTAACAATAACTGTATTCCTAAGGACCATCTACTTAAAACTGTGGTATCTGTCATATCTTTAACCATAACCTATGACGTTGAAAGTTTGACATGAGATGTAAAGAGATAAATGTTAATAAGCCTGCTTATAGTCGATGTTAGTGAGCATGTGTGGCAAGCGTGAGTAGTCGCTCATGGACTCACATTCATGAGCAGGTCCGGAGAGGAGGAGCCCTTGCCGCTCATGGCGCCGGGTGTTGGCGCATGTCACACACTCACAACACTCGCGAGGCGCGCGGCGCAGGCGGCGCGGGTGGCGCGTTCTCAGTGCGCTGGGCGACCGCGACTGACGCGAGGCCCCCACCGCACCACGAGCCCCCACCGCTACCGGCTGCCTCATTTCTCACTATAATTTGCGTGCTGCTCGTTTTTTACCATTATTACTCCCTCGTTTTGTTTTACGTATTATCGAGTGCATCCCGCTCGCACCGGCCGCCATGCGCGCCCGGCGCCGCCCAGATAATAGCCGCGTGCAATTACGTCGCAGCGCGGTGACGCCGGTACTCACCATTACAACTAACGCCATCTTGTGACGGGCGGACGAACTACAAATACGCGTGCCTAAACAAGAGTCCCAAACTTAACAAAACTCTTACTTTGCCGTCCCGAATTTTTTTAACTTTTAAATGTAAGGTTTCCAGGGCAATAAATGATAACAATATTCAACTATTTAAAAATGTTACCGTAGAAAAATAAATATCTTACCAAATTCATCAGACGCATAAAATTATAAATTATCTAAACATCATAAACATAAAATGCTAATCAAGCCAAAAAATTCATAATTACTTTAAATACAAACAAAAATTATGAATAACGATCTTCGTAGCAAAAGCGTAGCATACGCGTAGCGCCCACGCGAAAACTTAACCAAAGAGTATTAATATAAAAACCGTTGTAAACAACATTAAACATTAAAAAGATAATTGATTCTTTGGTTGATTAATAACAATAAGTAACGCCTTTGATCCTCCGAGGGTCTGTTGAGGCGTGCACTAGTTACTCATGACGATGTTATTCGTAGGGGCCTCGTAACCAGCAAATTAAATTATTCTCATAAATGAAATCACTCATTAACAATAACTGTAACGTATATAATTTAAATGTAATCTAAATTTCCCACCAAACATATGATAAGTATACAGTGTACACTTAACTTCGTGCAAACATGAAAAATTAACGTTTGAGTTAAGTAATTGAATAAAAAGTACGTTTAAATAAACTTATTCCTAGAGTATAGATAGAAGCATATTATTATTATATCAAATTAATAGCTATGCCTGCCTGTTGTTTGACTGGCCTGTAAGCACGACCATTTGTTCTGTTTTATAATATATATTTTTAGAAATATATAAGTATGTTTATCAGTTATCTGGTCACCTTAGTACTGGTTTTGCCTAGTTTGGGATCAGATGGCCGTGTTTGAGCTATCCAAAGATATTATTTATAGTTATACCTATTAAAAATAATTCTGGATTTATAGTTACAATATTTGCAATTTGTTACATTTCGAGTAGATTAGTCTATAGCCGTAGTAAAAAATAGAAACCAAAATTGTATTGTATTGTATTTGTATTAATGGTATCGTATTTGCATTTTGTCCCATGTTAAATATTCATAACTTTAAGAATACTGTTTGATCATAAAAAGCGTTTTACTACAGCTCGTATGTAACGAGAGTTCATAATCGTATTCATAAAGATAAGTTTAATTAAAAAGCTTTTCGATAAATGAGTTTTTATTTAAGCAGCTATATATCGATACATCGTTAAGCATTATTTGATTATTGATGTTCCAAAAAATATATTGTATAGTATAAAATCCCGTTATCTATGATTCGATCAGATTTAACTCATAATTTATTTATTCGCACGATCGAATCGCGTACGATTTACGATACAGGTTATATTTTCGTAATGGTTTGAATATTGTAGTGTTGGTATGATAATTTTGAAAATCAAATGAAGTTTTGTACCGCCCATGGCCACATTAGCTCGTATGTTAAAAAGGTTAGAGGTTAAAATGCGTTTGCGCTGTTTCATTAATTTAATCGATTTGATCGCTTGCGCAGATTGCTAGTGATGTGATGTTAGTTATTAGTTTCTTTCTTCTAATAAATTAATGTTTACTACCGATGTAATACTGTTTTTTTGGGAGTAATTGTAGTGGTCTATCAAGATACATACAACAAGATACATGTTAAGTACAGATTGATGTGATTTTAGCTATGTTGATGTGATGTTTATTTTAGGTAGATGAAATATTATTTAATGGATGTGTTAACTATCCGGACAGTAAATGTAGAATGGCAATGCATTTTTTATTTAAATAAGTTGAAGTTGCACATAAATTTGCTGAGATAACTATTCTGTAGCCGTTATGCCTACTGTTTTCAGTGGGGATTTGTTATGTTTGACAGGATATACGTAACAGGTGAATATAAATCAAAGCACGTAAATACAAAACACATACTTTTATTTCATCTTTTCAATAATTATTATACTCAATACAATTTACAACAATTGAAAGGCACATGATTCATTACAATTTATTTTAAACTATCTTACAAACATCACAAATTAAGTGGTAACTTACATTATTTTTACATTTAAACCGACATGCGACAGTAACTAATACAGTGTCTGTGACATCATATGTTACGTATTAAAAAAACTTAATATCTAGTCACAAAACTTCATTGTCCTAAAGCCACAGGTGGTTGTAGGTTATAATGTCCCTGAAACATTGCGTAGTTGTCTTTTGTAGCGCACTGGTAGGTACTAATGGGAGCCGGGTACTGCTGGTACATCCTGTGGTCGCGGACTGGTGGCCGCGGGTACAACGCGTCTTGCCGCACCTCTGGGTACCAGCCCGTCATCATACCACCACCATACACACCGCCACTGCTGTACGTCGGCGCAGTCGGCACCATACTCGGAGCCACCGCCGCGTAATTTAATGACATCTGCTTTGAAGCACTTGCAACTGGTACGGTACCGTAATTAGAACTGCCAACTACCGGAGCGGGAGCTGGTTGTGGCTCTACTGGGTCAGGTTTATCACTCGAAGCACTAGCCGTTTCAGACTTTTCATCTTCTTTAGCTTTCTTGTTTTTCCTCGTTACATTAGCGTGGGTTTTCACATGTTTCGCGAGGTGATCGGAACGCATGAATCGTTTGGTACACAGTTGACACGCGAATCTCTTCTCGCCGGTGTGCGTCCGTAGGTGTCGCTGCAGCTCGTCGGAGCGCGTGAACCTCTTGCCACAGAACAGCCAGTTGCACACGAAAGGACGTTCACCAGTATGCCAACGGAGATGAGCTTTCAAATGCGACGTTTTTCCATAGACTTTTCCACAGCCAGGTACGTGGCACACATGTTCACGTTTAGCACCGTCCTTGCCGTAGTTTGGGCCGAAGCCGGCGGCTTCTGTGAGGCAGTTAGGACAACGACACTTTGCACATCGACGCTGAAGTTCCCGAGCCTCTTCGGTGGCAGCAGGCGTCGGCGGCCAGTACGCGGGATACTGCGGCGGGTAGGCGGGCAGCTCACGCCACGCGGGCGGAGCGCACCACGTCCCTGAAGATGCACTGCTGCACGATGACAAGTCTGATGCCGGTGATATGGCATCACCGCGGCCATAGCCACACCCGTAGCCTGACATCATGTTCATCATCTGCAAATAAACACACATCATTCGTTAAAATCACACAAACTTATATTTGCACTGGAAAAGTCACGCTAAAATTTACAACTTTGTAACTTAATTTCCATCAAAGTTGATGACAAACAAAACGTTTACACGAACATTACTCTTGAAAAATAAACACGAATTATGTTCAATAGTTTATGGGCGGGCGGACGAACCTGTTGCGCGGGCGGATCCACGTATTGCATTTCCGGCGAGCGTGGTGACAACGTAGCGCGACGAAACCTTCAACTGGATAATTACAGGGCGGTGCACCGCTCGCGCCGAGACGTTTTTAATAACTGGCTTGGAATAGACGTAACAAGCGGTTGTCACCTCGCCCCGGCCCCTCTGCCCCGAGGGAGCGAGCGGCGCGCGCGCACCCCGGCTGCCCCCTCGCCCCTCGCCCGCCCGGCACAGCCTCCGACACACCCCACCCGGCTCCGTGAGTTATGAGCTTACCAGTTCTCATATGAGAACGGGAAAGCCACGAGAGCGAGACGACAACCGTCCAAACAAAGCTAAAGGTTACGTTAACTTATTAGCGTGTTTACTTTGAACTTTATCGTGTACCGTATTGGGTAATGGTACGACCGTTGCAGTCGATAATCTTTCTATAACTTGGGTATCGTCACGCCGCCTTGTGTATAATGCGAAGACCACAGTAGCGTATTGTTCTAAAAGGACAATAGATTTGAAAATTACCTTCGACTTAAACTTTTACAAAGTAAATAATTAATCATGTTACATTAGAATACATTGAAACTCAAACATAATTTAATTAAGCGGTCAAGTAAGTATCATTTCTTTTGTAGTCGGATATAATTCTGTTCCCATCTCTGAGACGCTTAATGTATTTAATTTTTTCTCTATTTCGGTCGGCAGTTTGCGGCAGACGCATGATTTATGCATATCCGAGCGGAGCCAAACCTTTAATTACACGTTGTTAAAATATGGCAGTTTGTTAAATCGTTCGCTGTGCTTTTGTTTTACTCAACACCGCTCTCTTAGAGAACCCAGTCCCCTTTTCTTCCTTCAACGAAATTTTAAGTATCATGTATATTATTTCTATAATTGCTTCGCGTCTTAAGCACACCTTGTAGGTTTATTTTGGACATGACGATTATAATAATTTTAAAGCATGGGAAAAATCATAGATATTTAATTAATTTATCTATTCTATTATGTTTATTATTAACTAACTAGGTATAAAAAATTAGAAGTTTCGTAAATTCAAACTTTCTTGAAGTATTTTCTTCTTTGATCGGTTATCAATATATAGCTAAATTAATTTATTCGCGTTACGTTGTTAAATAATAGGTACTAAACTAAGTAAATGCACCAGTTACGTTCCAACGAGTGTCATAAGAAATATGCAGTTTAATATTTGTAGCTTGTGAAATAATATCATCAAGTTTTATTTGTTTAAATTTAATGTTTTAAAAGAAATAAAGCTCAATTAACTGCAAGCTGATAAATAAATATTACAAACGTAGATACCAACTATAAAATTTTAAATCTTATTTCATCTTCCAAAAATAAAGGCGTTTCAAAATGGATTTGGCCAAACTTTTATTCCACATATTTTAATATTTAATATCTTCGGATAATTATTGAATTTTTGACATATTTGATAACAAACATTTTTAAGACGTCACTCAAGGAATAAAAGTTATCTGACTTTGGTCAAACCAGCCCTAAGTAGTTTATATGACTCTACATTACACAAAAATTTTAGAACACAAGAATTCAAAACCCATAATCACTTCGTATAGATACAAAAGTTTAATGACCTGAAGAGCTTCAAAACGCATTGATACTACAATAGTAATTCCTCGAACCTACTACTGTACATTAAGCATACTGTGCTAGTACAAACGATGGAACCTGTCGACATGTTTACGATTTGGTAGAACAATACCGAAGGGACGACGACAGGCTACTGTGTCGAAGTCGGCAAATACAAAGCCCACATGCAGAGGACAATGTTTGGTACTAATGCGCTATGATCGTTTCAAGTCATAAATCAGAATGCTACTGACTTTTTGTATGCAGAAAAAATGCTGTATCTCTGCTTGCCTATCTTCAATTGTATCGCATTTATGCCGATCGGTATGGATGGTTATTATTTCGTCTTGATTGGAACTAAAGACATTTTTAGCGACTTGTTACGTCGTAATGTTCAGCAATACTTATGTTGCTATGGAAGTTTTGCTCTCTTTTGGAAGATAACGCCATAAAGTTATCTGATCCTGTGGCAAAATCTTGAACTAATCTTATTTTACTAATTACATTTAGTGCCCAAAGTGTCCGGACACCTGCACTTTGGAAGATTTGAATCTGGCCAATGACGCCGCAGTTAATGTGGCCAACTACTGGGCGCACCAAATTTAAATACTTTTTGAAAATAGTGTACCATCGACTCGAAAAGAAGAAGAAGAATAATTACATTTAGTATAGCTCAATATGAAATAATTGGGAATTCAGATATAATTTACTTCTTGTTCACTTGAGTCCCAGGTAATTTTAGACTCCTGGTTGAAGGAAGAAGTCCCATAGTCTTATTGGCTATAGCGGTTGTTAACGAAAGTAGTAATTGCTTACCAATTTTGATGACCATCTAGATCTTTCTATAATGCAGTCGGACACCGACGTTAGCCGATATTAAATTCGTTTTTTGTCCAGTAAAAATCGCTTGGGTTCTCAACTAGAGATAGCCCTGGTTGGGAAAATTATGAGAATGGAGTATAAAGTGTGAAAACTACATCATTTACTTCAGCTAGAAGAAAAGATACTCACAATATACCCGTGGTGTAAGTAGTTCACGAGAATATGTGTGGTCAAAACAAAGGTAATTAATATAAAATAAATAAATAAATATCTTGGGACAATCCTACACACGGTCATCTGATCCCAAACTAGGCAGAGCCTGTACTATGGTAACCAGACAACTGATAAACATACTTATATATTTCTAAATACATACATATCTATATATATAAAACAAAGACGGGTTTGTTACAACACTTATAACTCGAGATCGGCTGGATCAATTTTCATGGTTTTTGTTTCGTTGGATTTGTCTCCGCTCCGAATAGCAGAATACATTTTAAAAACAATAAAAACTTGACGAATACATATTTATGAAAATGAATCATTTTCCATTTAATTATGTTCGTACCTGTCAAACATTTGTTTTCCTCTCAGGTTTTCCTCCTGTCATCCTGTCAAATACTGTGATTGACATTTATGCATGCGTTCAGAAATGTATTTTGTGTAATTATTTAAAAAGGGTGAATAAACTTTTGTCTGTATTTTTTTTATCAATTAAAAAGGTTGAAATGTGTACTAAGCAGATTTGAATAAACAGGGCAGTATCCAAAGTAGTAGTCTATGATCTAAACTATTGCCAATCAATGTCTATGTCACGAAAGTTTAGCTACTGTTATATTTGTTTGTTTTGTGCGAGTACATATTCAGTATTAGTATTAGTAACAATGCCACGTCCTAGAAGATCTAATCTTTCCCAGCGAAGCCGTACTGCAGTAAATATGAGAGTTGCATAGTTGCATTGTTGAACGATCTATCTGCTGATGATTTCTCTAAGCAATTCAGTAATTTTTTGCTGACACGTGTTTGAAGTACTTAATATTTTTTTTTACTTCTCTTTCTGTATTATTATTTATCATAATAAAATACTTTTTGATATCTAAGTATCTGTATTTTTATTTTGTATCATTGTATTACTTTCATCAAAGCCTAAATTAGTTCGGCTAAAAGGTAACACGACATTCATTGACTGTTAGGCGGTACAAAGTTCGCCGGGTCAGCTAGTTATAGATAAATAACACCCAGACACAGAACAAATGATCGTGCTCATCACACAAAGATTTGTCCTGGGTGGGAATCGAACCCACGACCTCCGGCTTAGCAGTTAGGGTCACTAACCACTAGACCAACAGGCCCGTCCTAGACCAACAGGCCCGTCAATATGATGTATTCATTCCATTTATTATTCCATAAAAATGTCATAACGGTTCAATGAGCGGCTTCGTATGCACACGGTTGCAGGTTCGAACCAAGGCAGGTACCAATGTAAAAGTTATAATATGTACCTACTTTCTTAATTGTTCTAAGTCACCATTAACAAACGGTGAAGGGAAACGTCGTGAGAAGACCTGGATTCCAATAATTGGAATCTGAAATCGCCGACCCGCAATGAGCAAGCGTGGTGATCAATGCTCATGCCTTCTCTATATGATAAGAGACTTCGGTCCAGCAGTGGGACATTTAAAGGCCGAATCAAATCAAATCAAATCAAATCATTGTTTATTTATGCCGGTATTAATATTATTCTATTTCAATTACTAGATTGTGAAAAGATAAAATTAAGTTGGTCCCTGCACGACACAAATATCGTAAACTAATTTTAGTATACACGATAGTTATACAGATTATCTTAATATTGCTACTGAACAGTAAGGTTTAATCGAGAACTTTATGGTGAGCCATCTGAAGAACTGTTTTAGTGCGTTGTTAAAGCGATGGCTGTTAAAACCATTTTCTTGAAAATAACTTTTTAAATTAACGCCCTTTAATTACGGGTATTACCGTTATTAACACATACACTCATGCAATTTGAAGTACCTTGAGAAGTCGTAATACACAGCTGGTATACAGCATATCATAATAAAATTATTAGCAAATATCGACATCTGAATCGCGCGGTCGTTTCCGTTCAAGACTCCGGTATATTTTACATTAATTACAGGTTTCTTATATCGTGGGCGGGTAATTGGTTCTATCGCACGCTGTCCTCACTTCCTGTCTTTTGGCTGGCACTATGGGAATAGGGTACTCACAAGGCACCGGCTTGGTGTCGGGTTGCAAGTATTGTGGCAGTCAGCGCGGCACCCACGCTGCAATACGGACTAAATTGTGCATGCATCTTACGGAATGAGTTTTTGTGTCTTGACTATTGTGCCTCATACGAGCGAATTGAGATTACATTTTAGATAAGTTGTATTACCTCGTTGATGTATGAATAAGTAGATAAATACTTACGATTGTGATTTTGCGATAGTAGAGTTATTAAACACAATTTAAAATCTTCAAAGAATATTTAATAGCCTATCTATAAATGGGATAAATATTTTATGAAATCCTGTCTTTTACGATGAACAGATCACGTAGATACGTATGCTATACGATGCTGGTGTTAGGTTGTAGTATCTAAAGTGTTGAGTACCTACAGAAGGAAGGTCTAAAATGCATTTTGCGTTCACATCTCTTTTTATCTGGATACTGCAAATGATCTCGGATTAAAGCTTTTTAAGGAAATCCGATATGCTCCCTCAACAAAGCGAATAAAAAGCTCAAATGTAACGCAGGTTACGAATAAGTTTTAAATGACTTTTGTGTAGCAGCGGACATTGTTGTTATCTGATCGGAATTCCGCTCAGTTTCGCATCCTACGAGTGTCTATAAAAGGAGTGAAGGATCCATTGTGAAGGTGTAACGAGATCACCGAATGTACCTGTCGGGAACAATGCGACGCACAGGTTTGCACCAAACGATGCTCCCTTGTCAATCTATTGTCATAGGAGCTGTCAAGTACATTGCGTAACTCAGTAGCAAACTGAAAAAAAAAAGTTTTATTGTTTTTGTTATTAGTTTTTGATCATCTATTTAGGTATCTCGTAAATTAAGTGCCTTAATCTAGACATCTCCATATTATATTCGTTGTCCAGAATTCTTAAAATGTGAGCCTAGTTGTAGCGTCGTTATGTGTTCGTGCATAATTGTTACAAAATCGAACAACTTAAGGTGATACCTCCGATGTGGCCCGCGAAATTCAAATTTTCATGTGTTTTTTGCAATTTGCTTATCAGTGACAAGTTGTAACTTGATCAAAATTCGATTCGCGACAATAACAAGTATAATTTTAAATATAAAAATGATCATAACATTGTGCTCCATTCATTCTCAGAAAGATTAGTCTAAAGTTAGTAAAATTTTCGAAATCTAACTTATTTTCAATTATTCTTTGTGCGAGCGAATGGAGCGAACGTTTTAATCATTCTTATATTTGAAGTTATACCTATTTGTCATTGTCGCGAATCATATTTTGATCAAATTACAACTTGTCACTGATAAGCAAATTGCAAAAAACACATGAAAATTTGAATTTCGCGGGCCACATCGGAGGTATCACCTTAAAGTTTATATAAAAAGCGGAAACCACTGTCTTAGATTATTTAGCAGTTTGAAGAGGGTAGACAGCAGACTGCACAACTAATAAGATTATTTTAGGTAGATGACTTCGACTGTAAGCACTTCGCTAAAAAAGTTGGAGTTTAGAAATAGATAATTTTCTGTTTCACCGCCTAAGTTTTACTTCTTAACGCTTCCAACGTAGGTAAAACTTGAGACTTAACTTACTTTTGGCTAATCCAAAATATTAAAGACATTTGCTGTTATATTATACTAGCCAATTACTCGGCCTCTGCGCCAATTGTGTCATTCCGCACAGAAAGGTCGAACTGACAAAAAAAACATCAAACAAGTCGGCATGATATTTGTGTAGAGAAACATACATCAAAAATCACACACAGAAAGTTAAGTCCGCTCGGACAGCACAAAAAATATATGGAGTAGGTAAAAGATTTCTGCGGAGCATGGCTCCCCGTGGCGCCGCGGCCGTGTTCAAACGACCAACCTTGTGAGCCCTGACAGCCGAAATTACCCCACATCAGAAACGACATCTCGAGAGCAGTTTGTTTTACACAACAAGCAGTTCGGCACACAATGATGACACGTTTTTGACGCCGATCTATAGCTCTCATTAGGCCCTTCTGTCCAGCTTTTTTTCGTAAATCGCCAATTTTGTAAATACCTAATTAAGGAACTATGAATGGGTCAGGCCATTAGTGTCAAGTTTATGGAGAGTGGACAAAAGGTTTTATTAATTTGTTAGTAATAACGTGAAAAAAGCCTTTTTAATGGCGCTATGTTGTAGTGATCATTTATTTTAATTGCAACATAAAACTTTAAACAAAATACTTAAGAAGATTCCAATTCAAATCGTTACGGCTATATTTTCTGCTCTTTTTTGGATTCGGGTTTAATTCATCATTCATCAATTTAGACTTTTGGAGTCCGTATCAATTTGTGAGCACCAATTCTGTCCAATAGGCCGCAAGTGCTAGTCTATACATAGGATGGCATATTTTTAATGCCACCTGGAGAAAAAGTAGGTACTCTGCATAGTGGAGATAGCAGTTTGCTAATCTTTATGTGACCTATTTACATTAAGAATTGAGGTTTAATGGTTTTCCTTTAATTTACATTGTTTGTTATAAAAAAGAATTGATTGTAATGTTTGACTCCCGGGTCGGCAAAGCGTATTTTGAAAAATGTATAAAAGAAGTTTTTTTTTTATAAATAAAGGAATGTTTAGTTTGAGCATAATGTGCCTTCAGATGACATTCAAAAAATCCTATATATATATTTCAGTTAAAATACAAACTGGCACCCACCTGACTAGCTATTTTAAAATGCAGGATTTTTTTGAGATTCTGGATGACGATTTCAATCGGCGCTAGGCGGATTGGGAAAGGTTCAGGTAGAAGAACTCGTTTCGGATGCTGATAACATTTTTACATACCTACCTAAAAACCAATGAAAAAATATTTACTAAAAAACGTTTAGTAAAGTGAGGTCTAGAGGTTGCTAAGTTGCTAACATTTTCTAGTATCCAATTTAAGTACCTCGTACCTAATCACTTTAAGTATATGAACTAGGTATCAAAATACGTTAATGATTGCTGTGTATGTGAATTAAATACCCTCTCTTCGGAAAAGAAATATTGGGTGAGTTATGAGCTCTCTTAGATTACACTATCTTAACTACAGCTAACGCCATCTAGTTTAAACAAATAGAACTTGAAGGCATTCAAGCTTTTACATTTACTTACTTTGTTTCTGTTTCTAGTAGTAAATTCATGAGTCCAATTTAAATAATATTATTTAAAATTATAAAATGTAACTGAAATCCTACTTGCCAGCTACAATTTGGTTAGAGGTTGTTGCATCAAAAAGGAATCTCCTTTAAAAAGATTTGCATAATTAAAAATGTATTGCGAATCTCATACGCATTGGGTTTCCTAGGTTTCAATAGACTAGAATGTTTAGAAGTAATAACTTGACATGGATAAAAACATTCTGTGATACGAGGGTGATCCCTAGTCCTTTTCACGAAAGAAGTCCCACAGACGCGGCGCTAGTGTCAGTCAGTCATGCTACAGAATGTTGCTAACATCTAATGCTGTATATTCCCCTAAAATGTATTTTTATACCTGGCGACCTGAGCCTTAGGTGAACACATTATATGGAGGGGTAAATAATTCCCCGCAGTTTGGGGATTTCATTATTGTCATAATTAGTTCCATTTATTGCCGTAGGACTTCTTTCGCGAAACGGACTCTACTTGTATCATGTATGTATATGCACATAAAGTCATGAAAATCTTACCACAAACTATTGTACACAAACCACACAGTACACGTCATTCAAATACAGGCATTTTGCAGCTGCTGTTGAATTATGTAGAATACGTAATTTCCATAACAAGCAGTATTTTTAAGTAAAACAATAAAATTCGGCTCGAAAAAATTTATTACAACACACGTCACAAAACATACATTTGTACAACCATTTCACATTATAATTATACAATATAGTAAATAATGACTATTCAGTTTAGATCGAGGAATGTTTTATCTCGTCAAAAGGAGGTATGTTATACCGAATAGATTCTTGTAAGACAGACTACTGATAATATGTTGCTACCATTTATTCATCAGATTCGCACTCGTCGAGTACTTTTAGAACTACAGTTTTATGTAGTGGGTTTATTGAGAAAAATAAATTATATTATTTGTATTTGTATCCATCTCCGAAATAACGATGGTACAAGAAATTCCTTAGTCTGTATTCTCTATACGGGTAGTGCAAGACCGCGCGTGTATCATAAGGGGTTTATTCTATAAGTCCAAACAAAACATAACGTGATATAACAGATTATACTTCAAGTCGCAAAATCGTTTTTGTGTTCTGAGAGTCACTTCGTTAGGGTCCTATATAACTTTTCGACCAATTAGCAGTTTTTTTTTTCTTTAAAGTGTAGTAAGTTGAAAGAGCTAAAGCCTTTCTTAACCCCTACATGTGACAACACGTTAACCACTTGGACTTAGTGAATAAGACCCCTGCTTGAGGCAACAAAGCTATTCAGTCACTGCTCCACTGCAGCGCATGCGCAGCTTGATGTTTAAACCGGCATTAAATTTGAACATAAGGAGATACGTGCACTAGACCTTGACCTTGATGAGGAAGCACGTTCGGACGTACCAACTATGTTCATGGTGATATGGAACAGTTGTAT
This sequence comes from Plusia festucae, assembly GCA_950381575.1. NCBI lineage: Eukaryota > Metazoa > Arthropoda > Insecta > Lepidoptera > Noctuidae > Plusia > Plusia festucae. The sequence continues at coordinate 9,778,895 of OX494436.1, read as the reverse complement.
GTGTACTCTGTTTTTAGGCGTTATAGTTTCATACTATGCGAAGCTTGACGCACATTCGTAGCATCTACATGCGCCGCAGTGGAGAAGATAAATCGACATCAAATACAAGACGTTTTCTCTGTAGTACATGGGTCAAATAACATAGATAGTTGAATAGAATTAAGACACATCAATAAATAGTAGACAATAAGACTTAATGATAATATCAGAATGATATAATCTTATAAATATATAATGAAGGTAAGTTAGTACATGGATTTTCACTGAAATAATTATTTAATATCATTCGAAATTATGATTGTGACAACAGTTTTCAAGTTTTATTAAGATTTAGAAAAGCTTATTAATAAAAAATGCAATTCTGATTTAATTAAATATAAGATGTGTTGAGGGTTTTTCTCTACAAAGTGGAAGACAATCAGTATTTTCCAGTAATCATAAATTAATACAATATATGCATAAATAATTCTACCGCAAAAGCACACTCGTCCATCCATACTCACATACACGCTACAATATTTTAATGAAACTCGGAATGAGAACCGAAAAAGAGAGTAAAAAATATCAGGCAATTGACTTATACCAATAAATACAGTGGACAGAAATGGAACACTTAGAAACAGCATTCTAATCATATAAATTCATTACATTCAATCATGCCAGCGAATGTACATGATTAGAGAACCATCAACCGATAAGCAATAGCAATAAATATTCAGTTAATAAAGGAATCAAACTCGTGGCTTTGTTCGCAACCAAGGGAAAGAAAATAATTCGGCAACAATCCGAGATTAATAACGAAAAAGAAAAATATATTTTCCAAATAAAAAAAACGAGATAAAACGATTTTTATACAATAAGGTATTTTTAGTAAGTGACTTATTACTATATTTAATGACCTAGGTGCCGTAACCTTATAACTCGTCTCTGAGGAGGGTGTACCGGTTCTTGGACGGCGCTAATTTCTTGAATGTGGATTCTGGAGGGGTGGTGACCTTCACTTCGAAGTTCAGCTGGGGTTGGTCTGGGTCAGGACCGTAGTGGAACTCTCTGAAAAATAAATAATAATTATAAAGTTACTATTTGCTTTCCACGATTATTTTTGGCAATCGGTGGAGGAAAACACCGTGCAATTGCAAACGCCAATCGCAGTGAGCAAGCGTGGTGATCAATGCTCATTCCTTCTATATTGGGATGTGGTCTATGCCTAGTAGTGGGCATTTAAAGGCCGCTAAAATATAATACCAATATACTGCTTAAACAAGCAATTTAAATACTACAGCAAGATCACTGCTGAAAGTTAGTAGAGTCCCTACAAAAAATATGTCATCTCGGCGAAGCCAGTCTATGCTTATCTAGTGAAATAAAATGGAAATAAATTATAGGAAAACATTTAACTTCGGCAATTAATAAACAAATGTTGATTATGTGTTTACAGATGTGTAAAATTTTACTGTGTATTTAGGTGCGTGATAACAGACACCTTCTTACTAGCTATCTTCAAGGATGTATAAATATAGTCATTACTAGCTGTTTCCCACAGCTCCGCCCGTGGTCTAAATTTTTTTATATAATAGAGATGTATTAAGCTATCCTATCTTTCAAGTTGGATGAAACTGCACACGGTGTGCAGATTTGATTAAAATCGGATACGTAGTTTAGGAGTCCATCCCGGACAAAGAACGTTATTTTTTTACTGTTATTATTGCGGCAACAGAAATACATCTGTGAATTTTAACCAAAATGTATACGTCTCTAGTATGATAAAAATACATTTTAAATTTCATTGAAGTATCAAATTATCTTTATTATCAACCAGATAATGTGATAGTTACCATCTCAATTCAATGTTTGTTGAATAATAGGAAGAATAATTGTGTATAGCATGTATAATAATATTCATATGAATGACTGATGTTGCTATTGAAATGTACTCCTATAGAAATGCTTGATCTACTTAAGTGGTTGCGGTTCCTTTGAGTGAAGGACAGATAACCAGTTCTATTATGTAATTATACTGATTAAGTATTATTTTGTTAAAGAGAAGACAGAAGTGTGCGGAAAAGGGAGATATTCTTTGCCTGGTAGTGGGAAGATACAAGCTTAGATTAGACAAAATCTTTTTGTTTTGAATGAATACTAATAATATCTCCCACACGGAAATGTGGTCCTAACTAGGTAGAGTCTGTATTATGACAAACAGGAAACTGATAAACATACTCGTATATTTCTAACCACATACATACTATAAAGAAATTACACCCAGACACAGAACAAATTTTCATGCTCATCACAGAAAGATTTGTTCTGGGTGGGAATCGAAGTAGAAGGTATAGCAGTCAGGGTCACAACAAAACCACTTGACCAACAGGCTTGGCCAGTGACATGAACTAAGATGGATCCTGGGGCAGAGCATAGTATATTTTATCTCAGAAGAAATCGCGAAAGTCAATGTTATCACTCACAATCTTTGATAAGAACTGTTTGGGCTATTACATGACGCAAATTTTCACGTAATTGTATTTTTGATAATAACATTTTACGTAAATGTTTGCACAATTCATTTGGTTATAAAATTTATTGAAACTATAACAAATTATATTCATTTAAAATGAGAACCGCGGTTTTTCCTTAAATAATAATTTGACGAAAAATATCCTCTATCAAGCTATTATGGGTTTTATCTTGATGATAAGAAGTATAAAAATAAATTGAAAATACCTGTGCAATTTTCCTGAGTAAAGATCTAGAAGGAACTGCTTTAGTCTTCCAGGTTTCTCCATATCCTTGTAGTCTGGGAACATGTACATGTGACGGAAGGAATCAATGGCGATCAGCGGCAGATCAGAGATCGACTTGCCAAGATGGTGTAGAGGGTGTTCAAAACGCTGGCCGTCAGCAGTCAAGAAGTTTACATTTTCTGAAAATTAAAAATATTTTTTTAGTTTAAAATATATACAACATGTAACAAAACCCCTGTCAGATCCAATAAACACGTATACGTGGTAGTTTATGAACCGTCACGCATAGGCGGCTCATTTGACACAAAACTGTAGGTATTATGTACGTGAACTTTGAGGTGCGGTCAGTTGTTCAGCTGTTGCATTGGATAAATTTTTAATTGTATTTAATTATTTTGACTGGGCAAAAATTATAATCTCCAATCCATTTAATAGTTACGTATATGTGTTCGCAGTACGATACCGAATAATACTCTCAGGGATCGGACAGGGTTTTTGTTACACGCTGTATAAAAGAAACATTTTCTCATGGGATCTGTTTCCCTTATTCATATAATACCGGCCAATTGCTTTCTTTGTTCATAATAATGTATTAATCTGTATTTTAGTGGATCATGATTTATTTTATCAAACTTTCGCCCATCGCAACAGTAGGGAATAATATTATAACATAAAAGTAGGATTACGGACAGAAAATTAGAGACCTTGTACATGAATACCTACTTAAATAAAGTAGTGGTGTTAGCATACTGAATCACAGGAATAATATACAGCTTCTACATGAGACAGTAATTTCTAAATTAGTGTCACTTGTTACGTGTATGATTCTTTTAGAGTAAGGTGATACTGGAATTCGAAGTTATTTACTTATTCGAAGTAAGTATACTTAACCCTTTCACTGTCTCGTGCATCACATATGAACATTCCCATTGTTTAACTATTGTGTCTTCTGACGGTACAGGGAAGGTGTTAAAATACTGTTTCAACGCATTAAAAAAAAAATCGTCCTTAAAGTAAATCGACTTTAGAGACAACCATTTTTTTTTTGTTACCCTTAACGCTGACTGCTTTTCCGGAATTGACATGAACTAAACTAAATTTCTAAGCATCTTAGACAACGGTTGATAGAAATTTCTAGTCCCACAATATTGTGTAAACAATTGACACTATTATGATTATCAATTGTTTTCAAGTACCTGTCATATGAATTTACATCACAAAACAGTACTATTGTAGTCATCAATGATGATTATGTAACTAGCTGTGGCCCTCGGTATCACTCGCTTAAGTAGGTAGGTCCCGTTCCCATAAAATGTGTAATCTATCTCAGTCTGCCTCATATAATCTAATTTTCATATAATCATATGAAAAATAAAACTGATCACGATTTATTTCGATTTAGTTCCCGACATTTCGACGCCATTTTAGGCAACCATTCAGAAGGTAGTTTTAATACAATATCAAACTTTCTTTTATAATAACGTCGTCCAGTTGTCCCTTAAATTAAAAATACTAAAAAAAAACCTTCATTTGACGTCGTTGGGAAGTTACACGCGTATATACATTTCGGCGTAAATTTTTATTTGTATAGATTATGTATTATCTTTATATATATAATTCTTCTGTGAGTGTGTATGTCACTGAACTCCTCCTAGACGGCTGGACCGATTATAATGAAATTTGCTGTGTGTCTTCAGGTGGATTCGAGGATGGTTTAGATTCACAATTTGGTCCAATTTGAAATGTTTTTTTTTGTTTAATTTTTATCATATTAACATCGCGATTATTGACATTAAAAACGTAAGTATGTAGTTGCCATGACGACCAAATTTCGTTGTTTTAGTACGATTTACTATCCTCCAGATCCTCCTCCATAGAGGTTATTTAACAATTAAATAAACAAGGTTGTCAAAACTCCTTGCAATGATATTAAAACTGTTTTCTTCTTTAAATATCAGGCTCGCAGACTTTTATGTTTTTTTTTCGTTTGTCTATTTGGTAGGTCTGAGAGTAGGTTGTAGGTTATATTATGATAAACAGGATGGATTTTTTATTGCCACCAGAAAGAAAGAGAGAAAGTACTCTCAATACTGAAGAATAGCAAATTAGACTCAAAGAAAACATTATTTTCTGCTTTAAATTGATGTTTGAAAATACGCTTTGCGGACCGGGAATCGAATGGGCTAGAAAACATTCTTTTATTTTTTAAAAGAAATAAATCTGCATTAAATTGATGTTTGAAAATACGCTTTGCGGACCGGGAATCGAATGGGCTAAAATGCGAAAAACTAGCACCGTGTACTTTTTGGCATCAATCCATATTATATATAATTCCAGTGTCATGATGTTTGTCGGGGATGAACTCCGAAACTACTGAACCGATTTCAATCAAATTTGCACACCGTATGCAGTTTGATCCAACTTGAAATATAGGATAGCTTACATCACAAATATAAAAAAAAATTGAGACCGCGGGCGGAGCAGCGGGAAACAGCTAGTATAATATATTTATATACTCATAAGTTTTGTAAAACTTACGTTTTTCTCCCTCCAACTCCGTCATGATGATTTCTTTATACCTCTTCACACTCTCTGTGTCTGACGGAAGATGGAATAGAATTAGGAATGGCAATCCTTCTTCAGTAAGTTCCTCAGCATTCTCAAATGTTATCTCTCGTACCAATGGTATGCATTTCTCTTGAACCCATTTGTATAAGTCATCAAAGTTCAATAGGGAACCAGGGTATGTCTCATCTGGTTCTGTTGATGTTTTTCTATCTGTTCTAAACACTACAATTGGTTGACCTAGAAAAAAAAAATACATGAGTTTTTACAAATGCTTAAACGGTGCTTTTTATTAGTGGAGTGGGAATAACTATACTTTATTGAAATTCTTATTCTAAAGAACAAAACTGTTGATTAATTGTGTGTCATAAGAATTTCTATACATAAGGTCTAAATAGCCTTGTACTGTTTAACTTTATATACTAATATGCTGTATCTTTTCTGGTGTAAAACAAATAAAATCAATAATAATAAATCATCAAGTTGCAAACACAAAGCACTATCAAGGCAAACTAATTCAATAATAAGAATTAAGATTTCTTAGTATTGTTCATTCCCAAGCTGTCAATAGTTCATAATATTCCAAGAATTTTATAAGCTGTTCACAGTCATCAGATGTCTTATCCATGTTGTTTTTTTCAGAGTTAAAATGAGTTTAAGATATACCTGGTGGATGCATTTGTTGTGAAGCATCACCAAATCCAACATGAAACAGGCATTCATCCTTAAGGTTGGCTGCCACCTTCCTGAAAGTCTCATACTCAGGCTGGTCTCGCCTGTCCATGTATCCAATAATATGTCTCTTCTCTTCACTGAGGTCATGTAACTCTTTGAGTGAACCAAATGTCACTACAGGGTCTGTCAGCTGCTTCTTGATGAATTCTGCAAATGCTTCTGCTGAGCGCTGGCCTGAACAAAGAAAGATTTATGGTATAATTTTACAAACAAATATTATATTTATGCTTGAATCATGTGCCACATCTTACATTGTAAGATATAGCATAATTTAACTTACAACCACATTGTGTACAGAAATTATTTGAATGAAAGAAAGCTTTGTGTATGTTCCTCACCTCTGTACTCCTTTTTGGCTGGCATACCATTCCGGAACATTTTTAGAGTAGGATATTTGGTAATATGAAATCTAGTTGCTATGGCGCCTTCTCTATCGCAGTCCACTTTGCCCATAACCACCTTTCCGGGGTCATAGCCTGCCTTAGACACCTCTTCAGCAGCCTCATCAAATATTGGCATCAGCATATTACTGAATTTGCACCATTCAGCATAAAAATTTATGAAAACAATTTCATTGGAAGCTGAAAGTTAAACAATAATGCATAAAATCAATTGTTATCTTACACAGAAAACCAATTACTGTTTTAATTTGAAGAAATGAGGATAGAGACAAGTGAAGAAAATTGCTTAAACAGTAAATTTGTATTTGCATGAGTTCAGTTCGACTGCTTATTCAACCTGTTAAAGTTTAAAAGAAATTAAACTTATGTCAATGCAGGCATAACTGTAAACATAACAATAAAAAAAACAAGAATTGACTTAAACTTCTTTATGACACAGTTTAAGATAAGGCCACAAAGAATACATTTGTTTGCTCAGAATAACTTAGTCTTATTCAATTATTCTGATGATGTGGCTTTTACTGATTTAGGCAATTTACATTATAATTATCACCAAGAAGAAAATTAACACGATTGTTTATAGAAATGTCTAAGATTTGATTACAGTTAGATTTTATTGAATGATATAGGTAGTCAATTAGTCACACATAATTAACTTTTACACTAAACAAACCATGTGAAACATAAACAATACTAAGGATAGCGAGAAAAGATACTTTTATAAACGCTATGGAAGAGAGACTAGATTCAGGTAAGTATTAAAACGTGTGGTAAGTATGTAATATGCTACTCACCTAACACCATATCCAAATTACTCTGCGTAATTTGCACTGCACCGCTATCGGTAGGGTTGTAAAAACTATGGCATATCTGAAACATAACAATCCTTAAAGATTATACAGCAATTAGTTATTCATAATAGACCATAAAATCAACAATCCATTACTATACTTTTAGTAAAAAGACTCCAGACATTTTGGGATTACTAATGCTTACCAGGAAAAAGAGACAAGCCAGTGTTTTGAAATTAAGTAGACTAAACGTATTCCAAGTCATTGTGAACGGATTAATAAGTAACTTTTTCACTTTTAGAGAAAATATCCACTGCCGCTAACCGCTGGCTGGTGCAGGTTGGCACTTGGCAGTTGGCTAACAGCAGTGGCACTTCACTAATCACTTCATTCACTTGGCAGTTGGCACACTCAGCTCAGCTCAGTTCAACACTCTGGCATAAAACCATAGAGTAGCAATAAGGATGCCCCTGAGTGAGCCCCTAGAATGTTAATGCATTTTTTTTTCAACTTATTTAATTTCCCGACAATTTCAATCAGAGAACTTAAAATTGAAACGTTGTCTTACGTGGGCTTTAGTTTTAGTCCTTAACAGCAACTATCAATTATTTATTATTGTAGGTAATCAAGTTGCACAGAAAACAAGAGTGTAAAATTTATAATAGACGAGCTGTGCCCCGCAGTTTCCCCCGGTGTTTTCTTATATTTATTCTGCTGTTTGGAACGGAAACATATCCAACAAATCAAGAATCTTGAAAATCAGTGCACCGAGATTGTTGTAACCATAAACAACACACTATTAGGCCGGCCACACACGTTCAGTTTCCGAATTAGGTTTCCTGATCAGGGATTCAGATTCAGAAACGTGAATGCTCTCCTTATAATACATATAAAATGTTCAATTATTCTTATTATGCACATTATTCTTATTTTTAACGAACGGAAAAAAACCTAACGCTCGGTTTTCGGAAAAAATCTAATGACGTCATCTCAAACCCAGCGCTCGCGTACATTTTGGCTTGCCCGCAGTACACGCACGGAAATTTCCATTCAGATCTGCGCGAATTTCGTACAAAACGGCCGACGAAACTTAGCAAGCCTGAAAAGTAATACAAGACAGTGTGCGTGAGCAAGTTCACATAAACGGTGGGTGAAAAAGAGAAGACAGTATCTTGTATAGTTTTTTGGGCTCGCCAAGATACAGCGGCCGTAGTGTACCGAATAGTGCATGGCATCGTAGTGTAACAATATGTGTTGGTAATAAAATACCAAATAAAAAAACCGGACGTGTGCGCTAGTCTCATGCTAAAAAGTAAAAACCAATATCGGATATCGGGCCAACTTGTCGGCCATCATTACGCCATCGTTCCAATACACACAAACACACCACCCTCTACATGTTCGCAATTACGTATTGACCAATACATTCGCCACTGAGTTGGCCAACGTGTAGAGCCGGCATCACGGAATTCCTATTCTGAATCCCTGATCAGGAAACCTAATTCAGAAACCCAATGTGTGTGGCCAGCCTTATAGTTCTCGATCTGAATCGCTGAATATATTTATGTAGATTAAAAATGTACTAAAAGCATCTAAAAGAAAAGGTGAAACGGTGAAGAGTAAAAAAGTGTTTTTGGGTGATAAAATTAACTTTTTTCTTTACATAATCGTATTAAAATAATACAATTCAAATACTGTTAATTTTACAATAGAATGATAAATATTAACAGCTAAAGAAAAATGTTCGTCTATTTATGTCTTAGACTTTTTAGTAACCACTGTTACCCATTAGACAACCCACAACACCAACGACCATATAGCATGGGCTACATGGTCGTTGCACAACACCAACACACTACCCACAGAATACTTAAATACCTACGGAGTTACGGGCATTAGTAGGTACCTATTATCTCCTATTAAATATGTCTTATCATACCCGTAAGATTATTATTTTTTTTTTTTTTTTTTTATTTGTTTAGCGGCTATTCTGGGACTTTGCAGCCCCAGTATCACTGCGACCGTTATCGATCTATTGTGATCGCCGCTGCTATCTTTACAGTTCGCCACTAAGTCCTACGTCCACCAGGTATCGCAGTAGCTTTTGGGGGGCGATATCTTTTACATCCTGTGGGCCAAGGATATGTTTGCCCAGGTGTAAGCTACGCTTGCGCATTAAAGGTCCACAGTCCGTGAGAATATGAAGCGGAGTTTCGTCTGACTCCTGGCACATTCTGCACGTTCTTGTCTCGGACAGTCCCATAGTGGACATGTGTCTGTTTAGGCAACAGTGTCCAGTGAGGGCTCTAACTAGAATGCGCATTCTTTTCCTACTCAGTCCTATGATCAGCTTAGTGTATCTCTTGTCATAGGCTTTAACAAGAGTTTTGGAGTGAGTTAGCCCTGGCATGTCTGACCATGCCTTACAGGATTTGTTCAAATAGATGTTCTCCAGGGTCATTCGGGCGAGACTTTTGGGAATGCCACAAAAAGGTTCTGGACCATATAGTGTTTTTCCCGATCCTGCTCTAGCGAGTTCGTCGGCATTTTCATTGCCCACGACTCCCGCGTGGCCCGGAACCCACCTCAGCGTTACTCTGTTTCGTTGTCCTAGAGTATTTAGGCGACTCATGCAGTCTGCTACCAACTTTGAGGTTATTAAGTTGGAGTCTAAGGCCTTCAGCGCTGCCTGACTGTCTGAGTTAATGTAAATTATGTGGTTGGCATAATTTTTTCGTAGGTTTGCTTCCGCACATTCGATAATGGCGTAAACCTCTGCTTGAAAGATGGATGCAAATTTGCCCAGGCTTTGAGATAGCCGGAACTTTGGCTGCTCTCCATATACGCCAAAGCCTACGTCTGTGCCCATTTTAGACCCATCAGTAAACCATATTAGGCTACCAGTTTCACAGGTGACTTGTTTGTCCAACCAGTCCTCCCTGTGCGGTATTTCCACTTTGTAGTTCTTTTGGAAGCTACAGTTTGGAACCATGATATCTGAAGTCATGCAAAGAGTTGGTGTGCTTCTTACGTCCTCCAGTACTGTTCTCATTCTCTGGGATATGCAATTGAAGCCCCCCTGAGCGTTAATCCTGTAAGCACTTGCCCCCGCCTCCTTAGCAATATGCATACTTAGGGGCGTTAGGCATAGTAGAGCGTTCAGGGCCGCCCCAGGTGTGGTGGACATTGCCCCAGTTGCCATGAGACAGGCTAGTCTTTGCAGACTACTTAATTTGTTAGTTACTGTCTTTTGATTGGCTTTGTGATGCCAAACCACAGAGGCGTACGATATAGTCGGCCTCACGATGGTGGTATACAGCCATAAGACAGCTCTGGGACTAAGGCCCCAATTGTTGCCCATCATACGGCTACAGGAGCCTAAGGCAATTTTTGCCTTTTGTATGATGTTGAGTATAGTGTAAGATTATTATACTCTGACCAGAATACTCTAATGAGTTTAACGACTACCTACCTAAGATCAATGACCTTTGACCTTATAAAGATTGACGTTTGCCATTTAGGAAATTATTAATTCAAAAGTTGCATAAAATTTTACAAATGTTCATCCAGACACGGACCAACTGCAGAAAGCGCGACTAAACTTTTGTTACTAGTCAAACCAGACATTAAATTTAGTCGCAAGCAACTTATAAATTATTCATCTTATTTTAGTCATATAAAAAAGATAATACATTAAGTTTAATGTGTATGTATAATTAATAAACATAGCAATTTTATTAAGAAATTTATTTAAAACAGTATTTCCACATAAATCCCAATAAGGATTCACATACACAAGTTAATTCAAATTCATAATGACAACACAAGGAATAAGCTTATAATTGGACGGATCATTTCACAGTCTTGTGCTTATTACACAGATTCTATAAAACAACTGTGTATCAAACTATATTTATTTTGTAAACTTAAACTATATATTTGGGAAGAAATATGTCACTACCATACTTATCAAAAAGAATATTCATCACAAGGAAATTAAAAAACATCAATCAAGTCACAGGAATACATAATTATCCTAAAACATAAATTGTAAATAGGATGAATAGGAATGTGAAAACTTTGTCATTTGAAAGAAAATAATTGAATGTAATGTCTATGATAATTAATTTAAGTTTCGGCAGTAGTGTCAGCAAATGGTTAGCATGTTAAAACATGATATTAATTGTATAACAATAAGTCATGTAGATCAATGTTCCTTTTTTATATTCTATTTATAAAATAAATGTCTTAACTAAAAGCAGTGCTGACGATATTAACCAAACTGGTTTTACGGCTTCACTTCCACTCTGAAAAATAAAATGAAGATTTAGTAAAATTGTAACCACACAGTAACCCAAACCGATAGGAAAAAAAATGAATGATTGACATAGAATAATTAAAAACTATTGAAATGATCACTCCAGGAGAGTGTGAGCATCAGACTATACTATTTTTCACTTTGTTTGAAAGCCACCTTTTCTTAACAAAGTGCTCTGTACCTCTTCACAAGTATATTTTGAGTATACTGATCTCTGTTTATGCCACAAATTACTAAAGACACTTGCATGTTTATTTGATATTGATTTGCTACATTTTGAAACTACTTACTATAACATAATAGTTGCATCTATCACCAAGGCAACAATCAGAGCACACCCAATCTTGGTACCAAATATGTGTACAAAGTGGCATGTATCTCTGTCTAGTTGTTGCACATTCTGTTTTATTTGAACATCTTTTAGATACATAGTATTGTTTCTTTGCTCCTTGGGACCAGTATGGAGTACTTCCCCACTTAATCTCAGTCAAGCAAACATCCTGATTGTATTCACAGTTTCTTATTGTTTTAACGCATTTCTCATTGTTGTCTTCTTGGTTCTCGCAAACGTAACACTCCAAACTTAAGACTGCAAAGAAATTAAAAATAATATTTTAATACAGTAAACTACATTAGCGGTGTGTTAAAAACTGAACTGATTCTCACCATTTATGACAGAAAGAAGAACAATAACAATAATAAGATTGCAGCGTTGAAACATATTGTTGTTTTACAATTACGTTAGTAATTATAAAGGCAGATTTAATATATTTGTTATGAATATACTTTCATGTTTTCTTTTGTCAACACGACGAAACTCAACAAGCCACACCCGTTTTGACACTTCAGGTAAGCTTGACGGTTTCAATACTTTCGACCGTTGAGGTCCGTAACGTAAAGGCAGGCGATTTTAAAAATCGCCTATATAATGACAGGGCAATAAGTATTATTTTGTTCAATATCTGATTCTGTTTAATGATATTATTTTTTAGTTTATTCTATTTTCATGTTGACATAAATTTTTCCAGTCATCAACTGAAAATCATTAAATCAGTATCGTAGTAGTACTCTGTGGCGTGGCGTGTGTGTGTGAAATGCTCTGGAACGCTTAATCAGTCCGAAAAAAAAACGCGGGAACCTTGAAACGAGCAGGGCGCCAAATCTTATTTAATTTGAATTAATTTGTTATATATTGTTGAAGTGCCTCAAAATTGGTTGTAATTATGAAATAGTGGTTGTATGTATTTGTGAATGGTGCAGTGAACGGTGGGGGGAAGTGCAATGTATAACAAATTGATTTGGGTTAGATGGGATTTGGCGCCTTGTTCGTTTCAAGAAACTGATGAATTTACCTGGATTTGATTACTTATGGATAAATACCTATGACAACTGGAATTACATAAAAGGATAAATATAAAATGAATGAATTTTATTGGATACCCCTATATTATGGATTTAGAAATTGATGAATTGGACTGGATCTACCCTACTCAAGAAAAAATACCAAAGACTTAAACTGGAATTACTTACAAGGATAAATATAAAACTAATGAATTTTATTGGATTTCCCTATATTATGGATTTAGAAACTGATGAATTGAACTGGATCTACCCTACTCAAGAAAAATGCCAACTGATGACTAGGCAGCATGGTCTCAGACCTTAGCCTGTTCCGTCAGGAACTAATTTATTAAAAAAAAAAAAAAAAAGCTTAATCAGTCCATTAACTAGGTACTAGGTAACAATAAAATGTAAACACATAAACATTTGCAATTACATAATATAATGATTTAAAAATGAATTAACTATTTCAGAATACCTTGATATCAATATTGATCCTACAGTTCACGGTCAGTGATATAAGCAATATTATCAAAAAGTATAAACGGACGCGCTGAATTCCAAATGTGTCAAATTCATGGATGTCAATATTTTTATTCGAGACATTACATTTTTTGTATAAATATAAATTTACCCGTCGTTTTGATCAGCGGTTTTTGTGATCGGATAAAATACACTTTGTAAAGTAAATTACTAATCTCGCGTATCCGCGGTTAGAGATTTTTTATTAAGATGACAATAGGTCACCAATAATGCAAATAAATAAAAACAGGCACGAGATGACAAAAAGGATAAAAATATATAAAATGCACTCTGTACTGTATAGTGAGAAAATAAAAAATTACTTATCTATTCTCATTAGAATCATTCTTGAAAATTGTTATTTCAGTTTCAAGACTATTTTGTCAAACTGTACAAGACACGTCGTCACCGTTTCTTATGTTTAGACTTCATTACAGAAATTTGTAAAATCGCCTAAATTTTTACGAGTTTAGTCCAAAGTTTCTATAGACACTGTATATCTTTTGTTGTTTTTCTTTAGGTGCTGTCATGTTGACATATTGACTGACAGTTCCAGTTTTGACATTTTCAATCCAACAAGACGAAAATTCTAATTTGTTACTGACGGCAAGTAAATATAAATAAAACAAAATTATCGACTTGATCCTTTGCTAAAGAATGGAAGGAATTCTGTGGAAGTGGACTAATTATTGGAACGGTATAATAATAATTCTCATTTTATAAGAGTAAATTCAACACGGGTGAACATTATTGGATTCGAGGCATTTAATAAACATATTGTTCCTTCTCTAGGCTGGCAAACAAGGTGGTTCGTATTAGATAATGGTATTATCTCATACTACAAATCACAGGAAGAGGTCAGTCAAGGATGCAAAGGGTCTGTCAAAGTTTCAGTTTGTCAAATAAATGGTTAGTAATAACAGAATTTGCTAAAACATACCTTTCGGCTATTACATTTTTATACAAAAACCATTCGAGCCAGTTCAGTGAAAGTTGTTGTATTGATTAGGTAATATGTAAGTTTCCTTATATTGGGGTTACCAGTTGTAGTTGTTATGTAATTAACATGTTACTAATAGAAACATTGTTTTCATGCTCCCGAATTGATCCAAACTGAATTTCTTGTTATACTGTTTCAGTAAATAATATAGACAACACAAGGCTGGATCTTGTGATACCGGGTCAACAACACATGTATTTGAGAGCTCCTTCGCCTCAAGACAGACAGAAGTGGCTGGTTGCATTAGGCAGTGCCAAAGCCTGTGTGGACTCAAAAGATTTAAAAGGTACATCAACTTGTTATTTAAATTATTTTTTTATAAATATACATGTTTGAATTTTACCTTCCCTAATTTATTTAGTATTTAATGTAAGCTTGTTTTCAACTCTCTTATTTATCTTTTTGGTCAAAAATTTGTCACATTTGCTTATATGAAACAACTTTTAATAAAAAAAAAAACTTGCCTACTGTTACCTTACCCATACAATTTTAATATTACCTTGTACTTATTTAGCGGCTGCATTAGAAGACACAAGTTCTTTGGGCCACAAGAAATCGGAGCTGCGCCTTTATTGTGATCTGATGATGCAACAAGTACATGCTGTTAAAAGTGCAGCCACAGCTGACGGTGGGCCAGAAATTCAGGTAAATATAAATATTTACATACAGACTAACATAAAAAAATTGTGGATTATTTAATTAATTTCATTTCTCAGGCAATTGACCTCTGTAGCTTGTTAGGTATAGTGTGGTAACATGACCAGTAATTACAGATTGGAGTCCCACTTGAGGTTCAAAGTTTTCCTCTCTATTATTTTATTTAATAACATCTACATTTGTTTTCCTGATTGCTCAAATAATGTAGTTTACTAAATAGTATTTTCTACATTTGGGCATGAAACTTTGACATTTAAAATACATTAAAGTTGATAACTATCTTGATTTATTTTTCGATAAGGAAAAAGTAGTTTCAAGGAGAATTGACATGTAAGTTTCATAAACGTAATCAATTATCGTAAAATCTTTAATGTTTCAGAAAATTGACGACGCGTCGAGTTTACTTACTGCAACATGTGATACATTTATAAGAACATTAGAAGATATTATGAGGCTAACATCTACCGCTGGCGTTACCGCCGCACCTTACGAGATGCCCATACCAAATTTAATAATAAAAAATAACAACTCCAACAAAACTCCCAGACAAAGTTTAAGTCGAACTTTATCCCAAGAAAATAGATGAAATGTTGCCCGTTTTACAAACACTATAAATATTAGAATCAGTATAAATATAAAATATCAAGTCTAGTTAACTGGCAAACAAAGTTTATGCTTATGTATTAAAATATACCAATATTATGAAAAGAAAAGAACCTTTAGTCGGAAAAATTGTATAAAGTAAAAAGAAAGAAGATGAAACCTATTTACGCTTTTTCTATTGTATTTCCATTTTATTTAAAATATACCATTCCAATTTTTTAATTTGACTTTTGAAAATAAATGATAAATATAATGGGGTTAAAGAGAGTAAACAGCATTTAATCTGAAGGCTACTTAAGACAGTTGTGTTCTTCGCATTTAATTGCATCATTATTTGGCAAAATATAAATTTAACAAGGATATTGCTCTTACGATAACCCTTCATTGAATAAAAATTACGAAAGCAGTATTATTTTTATATGTGTATCAAAAGATCTAATAAACATATCTATGTATTGTACTTAAGTGTTACTGAAACCTGTTTGGTTTAATTAGTTTACATTTTATGTTAATGTTTGTACTTATATTGGACTTGCATAATATTGTATTCCTGTGATATGAATAAGTGTAAAGCAGCTGATAATCACAATCTATACAATAATAGTTTTTTTATATACTTACCTATACCTAATTTTAAAATTGTCAGTGTATGTAGTATGAATTTTATTAGTCATTTTGTAACTTATTTTTATTGGAGTTAATTGTTGTTTTGTTTGTATTTCTCGTACATCTAAATATTAATGTTAGTAATACAGGTAATTAAGGTACCGCATATAAATATCAGAGAATTGTTATACATATTTCACATGTCAATTTTTTTTACCCCCACAATCAAACTAAAATGCAATTTATTTCTTGTTTTGTGTTCTGTTTTAATATACTTTTTCATAAATAAACAATATAACAAGCTATGTATAATAAAAAGTAGTTAAAGAATACTAGTCTTTAATTAAAAAAGATAACACAATAACATAATTATACATAAACTCAACTTAAAATTTTACCATATTGGTTCTCCAAACCTTGAAACTGTTTTTTCCTGAGCATCTAATTCAATACCTGTTTTTTTCCTCATGTAAAAAATAGTACAATCTCTGTTAGTGCAAAGAACCTCTTCATGAAGACTCCCTTGGCACCTTTGACATTCAGTCCAAAGTCGAGCAAACTTTCCCTGAAGTTGCCTTACTTTTGATATCTCTGAAATATATATTTGCCTTTCTTTAGGTAGACAATGAGTACATAATGCATTGTCATTAGGCATAACGGTTTTGCAACCTATACATTTTTCCTTTTTCTTTGTGAAAGCAGATAAGGCGCCTACTTTAGAAGTTACCATGGCTTTAGTTCTTGTGTGTTCTCCTTTTAAAAGTAGAGATTCAGCCTTTTCACCCAAAATTGGCTCAAAAATTCTTAAAAGGGGCTTGGATAATTGATTTTCCATATAATGATTGAAGTCTATTGGTATACTGTTTTCCAGTACATATATAGGGTCTTCTGCTTTCATATAAGCTGGTGTGTTTTTAGTTGCACAACATATAACATAAGGAACTCTGTCACCAAGTTTCGGGGCTGTGCCAGGATCTCGTTTTTTCATTTTATTGGCTAACTCTACGTGAGCTTGCTTGGCAGCATAGTCATGTTTCGTAAGTTCTTTTGTAATAACAAGTTGAGATATATCTATCCTATTACACAACAAGTCGGATATTATTTGTTTAGCATAATTCACAGCACCATCTGGATCTCTGTCAATAAGTAACTTTTGAAGACAAGTGCTCATCATGTTGGAAACCAGAGGACAGTTGTCTCTTCTCACTGTTTCAATACCTTTGCAATCCATTTTATCGTATTTCTCTGGTTTAGTGAAATAGAGACCAGCATATCTCTTCTTATTGATGAGTAGGTATGGATAGTATACTTTTTCAAATTCTAACTTGATGGGTTTAACAAATTTAGCTGTTACAAAATCTGCAGCTTCTCTACCTAATTCCATGCTTTCTTCAAGAGTTTTGACACCAAATTTAACCATTACGGAATCAGTGTCACCATAAATAACAATAGCATCTTCCTTATAGCCATTAGCCTTAGTGAATTTCTTTTCTACTTCATTTTTCGTAAATTCGATCATGGTTCTACCATAAGCTGTAACACTACCTGATATTTCCAAGCAAGGCAACTTGCCAACTTGTGCTCCTGTAAATCCATACACTGAGTTAGCACTGATTTTTAATGCCAATTGTCTGCCATCGAGAACAGACCGTTTGAATGGATCTTTTTCATTTTTCAAGTCTGCCTTTGCTTTTTTTCTTGCAGCTAGGAGTGACTCCAGAATTTCAGGTAAGAGTCCCTTTCTTACAGTTGATTTTACGAAAACGTTTTTAGTAGGTGTTGTAGTTACGTCATCATTGCTTAAAGGAATTTTATTTGGCTTATTTGGTTGGATTAATGTAGTGTAACATAAGTTATGAGCCATCATGATACTGGGATACAGAGAAGCAAAATCTAGAGTGGAAATAGGGTCTGCATAATATCCTTTTTTTGGTTCTATTACAGTTGCACCTTCAAACTGCTCATCTGAGCCCTGACCATGATAGGCTGGCATTAAGTATCCAGCATCTTTAGCTTTTCTTAGCAACTGGCTTACTACTTTTATTTGCTGGCCTCTAGTGAGCAGGCAAAGTAGAGGCACACCTGTAACTCTAGCCATTTCCATGTAATTAATAATGCACATCAACTTATTCAGGAGTTTTAGAGGTAAATAGGCATCTTTTAAACAGTACATGGCCAATCGCCTTCTGGTTTGTTCACTTTCATTTTGTAAGTCTCCAATAATACTGTGATGAACATCCTCTTTTTGCTCTTGCAAGAAGTGGTAACTGACCGCATTTAGTGTGTATGATCTTAGTTTATAATCTCTTACCAAAACAAGTAATAAGTCAAATGGTACTCTACCTTCAAAATTAATACTTTTGTTTTCTCTCCGTCCCATTTGCTTAGACTGCAGTATGGAATCTTTAATAACAGATCTGATATTTCTAATACGACCCAAAAAGTCGAAGTTTTGTACCTTTAAATGTTTTGCTCTATTTATTAGATATGGCCAATCAAAGTTGTTTATGTTATAGCCAGTGATTATGTCAGGGTCAAGTTCTCGAAAGAAATCAGACCATTTAGCAAGCATTTCAGATTCTGACTGGAAACTGAGAACTTGAGATCCCACAATGGGTGCACAAGTGTTTAATGTGAACACATTTCTTACATAAGGCTCAGGTTCACCTTGTCTAATGACCATAGATGCTATTTGTATTACTGGGTCATGCTGAGGTTCAGGAAAAACTCCTTTTCGTCCAGCACATTCAATATCAAAACTTAATATTCTTATAGGAGCCACCACAGACCAATCTCCTTCAGGCTGATGAGCAATGAATGCATTCCATGCTACATCTACTTCAATTTGACATCTAGACTCAGGTTTTACTTGTGTATCTTTTGACCTGAGGTTCCATTTACCAGCTGGTAGCTCTATCCAACTACAACCAACTACCGCTGTGTCTACCATAAACCTAATATCAAAATCTATATTGCTTTCATAGAAGTATGGGTCCATTAAACCAAAAGAAGTTGGCTGTCTTTCAATTAGCCTTTTAGCTGCAGCAATCAGTTTAGGTAGTGCTACTGATACTCTTGCAAAAGTAATATCATCATCTCCCTTATAGTACATAATAGATTTAGCTTTCACTAAACGAACTTCTAAAGCAGTCTCCTTAATATTATCTTTATTAGAACGTAAATCTTCTAAGATAGCTGTGTTCAAATTAGATTTAAGTTGATTACACGATGATTCAGTGAAATTAATAGGGACAGTAACGTAAAAGTATGGTGTAAATCCATGGACATGACAGCAAACAGAGTTTCCATCTTGAGTGATGCCATACATTCTCATAATAGGCACAGGAGCCAGTTGTGAGCCAGGCATGCCCTTCATGGGCTGTCCATTGTAGTGATCAATGTCTAATTGTTGAAAAACTAACTTATCTTTATTCGGATCAAGTGGTGGTGGCGGTGGTCTCGACCATTTCATGTTGGTAGATATATTTTCGGGCCCTTCGCCAAACACTTCTTGTGAGTCAAACTCACCCGAATCCATAGTGGCAAGCTGCTCTTCGAAACTACATGGCACTTCATTATCATCGTCGTCATCGCCTGACTTAAACCTCTTTGGAGGCGGTCCTTTAAATTGTTTATTTTTGTCCATTATTTATGATTTATACTCGTTGATGTTTGTTTTCTATTGACAACCGGCAAATTCCCGCCAAATGCTGTAAATGAAAGTTGAATGATTTGTTATAACCAGTATATTGTGATAAATGAAAGGATATTATGAAAGATATTTTGACTTGCCTCAGAATAGTCCTAGAGAGGAATAAATAATGTGTTATTATAAGTTTTAGCACTAACTTATCAGCTGCGTATAAAACTAACTTGAAGTCTTGAACCGTTGGTAAATGTCAAAATGACATGTCGTAAATCATGTCATTCATTTGTCATTGTGAAATGACAACATCAAAGCATATGCTATGCTTTTGACATACAGCAACCAATGTTTCCATTTCGCATGTAAATTATTACAATGTTGATGAATAGTCGATTACATATTATGTTATTATTTACAATTTCACCATATCTAACATTTGGGCGAAGTAATTCTTTGTGAATAATAAAACTTAATCATCATTATCAAATTAATTCAGCGCATTTAACTGATTTATTTTCAATGTAGGTTTTCGAAGGTCGCCTGAAGTAATTAGGACAATAATAGAACAATAGAATCAACCAAAATTATAAATAGGAACCTATTAAATAAAAATGTAACTATAAATCAATTCAATTCAATTCTTTATTGCACTCCATAAGTTTTTACAAAGGTGTTATCAGTTTTAAAAGTACATTATGGACCCTGTAGGGCACGGCACGACATAAATAATCTTTATATAAACATAACTTAGTTCTGAATTATTAATAGGTTTTTATGTTAATATGTTCATTATCCTTTTTTTATATAAAATAATCCATCTTAAAATTATATAATAATATTTTTATTGTAAAATATATTATTATTTATTATTATTTATTTATTTATTTATTTATTAAAGGTACTCCAACGACTTATCCACTAATACACATACAATATAATTAATAACATGAATTTCGGATTATGGTGGATTTGTCACTTATAGAAGTACACATCACTTACAAGAAAAAAGCTAATACTAGTTAATTAAAGTAAAAATTTCAAAGTGAGATCCAGATCAAACAAACTGTTAATAGAGAAGACAAACGAAAAACAAACAAACATTTTAATGTAGCGTTAGTTAGCGAGTGCAATACGTACATGTTTAATATTGAGCTGTATATGAAGCCAGTTAAGTCAAGCATGTGAATTGTCTAAAGCAGCTAAGAGACTTTTGCGAAATTGCGGAAATGTGTCTGAAAAGACATCGATGATATTGTTGGAGAAGCTTATTTTATTATAGTTAGCCATTAACCGGTTCATGGGGGCAGTTTGACCAAGGTTGGTTCTAGACGAGGATATTACGAAAGTATTTATTTTGCGTTTAGATCATATTGAGGTACGTCTTGGTATAGCTATATTTATTTCAAATAATAATTCAGGTACATTAGCCAAACCATGGATTATTTTATATAGCATTAAAAGATCAGATGAGCTTCTAAGGTGCTCCAATGACAACATAATAAAATGGCTAAGCCTATGGGAATAGATAGCGTCACGGGGGCAACTAGCGCATCTAAATCGTAGGTATCTGGTAAAACTCTTTTGTATACGTTCAATCCTGTTGACATGAACACGATATGTGGGGTTCCAGACTGGAGATGCGTATTCTAAGATGCTTCTGACGAGGGAATTATAGAGTAGCTTAAGTGTAATCGAGCTCCGAAACTCTGAGCAGGTTCTTTTCAAAAATCCTAACATTTTTGAAGCTTTAGCTACAATTGTGTCAATGTGATTAATAAATGTCAGCTTTCTATCGAGTTGGACTTCTAAGTCGCGGATTGTGTCGACCTTTTGCAAAGTTATGCCATTTAACGTGTATGATGTTAGCCGTATGTTCTTATTTCGCGTGAAAGTCATGTGGTAGCACTTACTCGCATTGAGAGTCATCATGTTTAGTTGACACCATTCGTGTATTGCATTCAAGTCTTCCTGAAGGAGGATGGTGTCTGAACTCGTTTTAATTTCCCTATATATTTTTAAATCATCAGCGAACATGGAGTATTTACAGTGTCTGATTAAATGAACT
Organism: Plusia festucae; assembly: GCA_950381575.1. NCBI lineage: Eukaryota > Metazoa > Arthropoda > Insecta > Lepidoptera > Noctuidae > Plusia > Plusia festucae. The sequence goes on along the minus strand of OX494436.1, from coordinate 9,756,904 downwards.
ATATCATTCACGAAGATTAAGAAGAGAATCGGTCCCAGGTGAGATCCCTGTGGTACTCCGGAGGTGGAATAGTAAAGTGGTGATTCGTAACCCCTAACTACCACTCTTTGTTTTCGTTCGGACAGGTAAGATGCGAACCACATGAGTAGTTGGCCGAATATGCCAAAGTTTTCGAGCTTTTTTATAAGTATTTCGTGATTAACCTTATCAAACGCACTGCTAAAATCAGTATATATGGAATCTACCTGTATGCGGGAATCCAAAGATTTGCTAATGTCATTGATGTAGTGTACTAAATTGGTCGTAGTAGATCTGCGAGTACAGAACCCGTGTTGTTGGGGTGCTAACTGGGTTTTAATGTGAGACGTTAACTTAGGACATACAAGCGATTCAAACAATTTAGCAAAGACTGAAAGCAGCGATATGGGACGATAGTTCGTAGTATTGTTTGCCTCTCCTTTTTTAAATATAGGGAGAACGTTAGCTATTTTCCATTCTGATGGGAATGTAGATGTTTTTATTGACATGTTAAAAATCAATTTGAGCGGAAGTGATAAAGAAGCTGCACATTTCTTTGCAAATATAGGAGGCAGACCATCAGGTCCCGGGCCATATTATAACAAGATATTAATTAGTAAAGTAAAGTGAGTATATTATGTTTTATAAGGCAGTTAGGGCCTAGATAAGTTTTTGATCATCATCAGAAACTTAGCCTGAAGCCTGCGCGCAGGCTTTGAATTCTTCACCGGACTTTGGCCTAGAGAAGTGTCTGGACTTTTGAATCGGTATAGAATCAAATATAAGATTATTATTGGTCTGAATTAATTATTATGACACTTTCGTGGGAAGTAGCTTCCGCCATACGCAGGGCTGCCAGATCGTATATTTGGATACAAAATCGGTATAATCGGACCGTTCATTGTATCTCATATGTATAGGCGGTCCTTTAGTATAATTGGATACAAAAAAGATAACTCTCCTCTAGGGTCGCAAAACACTAATACTCTAGGATCTAGGGAGTCTAGGATGGACTTATCATTATACATGAGAGATAGTCTCCATCTCTGATGGTGATTTACTCACCAACTTGATAATTCTTATGTTATCTCATTTTATTTACAAATGAACAATAAAAATAGTTTAATGATCTAACGAAACGGCAGTGCCACAACTTATGTGACTTGGTGACAGCGTCGCTGTTGTTGAATTTATTGTTTCAAATTTTCAACTCAATAGAATTTTCGTGTTTTATTGCCCTCGCCTAAGTAATTTTTTATTATTTTAATAAAATTATTAAAATAATAATTTCCAGTTTTGGCCGCTTCCAGGTCAGTTAATTTTGTTTGTAGCACTATAAATAGGTTTTAGCAGTGTTTTTTTATAAGATATGCCAAAAAAAAATGGGATAAAAATAATTGTGTATAATGCAACTGAATTTTGTATAATTTTATTTACTGAGCCGTATAAACGAAATTAATATACTGGCAGCCCTGGCCATACGACTAAAAAGGATATATATTTTTTCAGCTACAGATAGTTGTTAGAACTTATTCTACTTTCTTTTTCTACTATAATAATTTTGCAGGATTGTATCTATTAACCAGTTTTCATCAGCTGCATTAAACTTTAGCCCGTCCCCAGACAATGGGCAAGCAATCAAAGCAATGTTCACAATTATAAATATGGACAACATCACGTACATTGCTCCGAATACAAAGTAGGTAGCTAAAGCACTTGTGTTATGGAATCAGAGACAACGAAGGTACCACAAACACACAGACCCGAGACAATGAAGAAAAGTGTTTTTCTACCTTGACCCGTCCGGGGATCGAACCTGGGACCTCAGAGCTGGTGACACCTTGAAAACCGGTGTGTACGCCACTCAACCACGAAGGTCGTCAAAATTAATTGTATTCATGAGTTTCATGAAATTGCCCAGGGGCATACTGAAGCCCCCGAACGTTATTCAGGTACGTTTCTGGTCCGTTTGCATCCAAAATAGGTAAGCAATGGTAGCATTTCAATAGTCACGGTGGATTTTTTTGTGGTGTGGTAAGTGACTGTAGGAAATAAGTAGGAGCCTGGTTGTAAATGTTATCCTATATACTTATTTAGAATTCCTTAATTAAAGGAAATATTAGTTTTCTGAATATTTTACCGTTAACCTAGTTGACGTACTTATTTATATCAATAGTATAGTATCTGCTTAAATTACTCAACCAATCATTCACAATAATGTTAGTCATAAACTCATAAGTAACGGAAATAACAACGAAATAATTACATCTATTCAAAATACTAAGAAAATAAAACAAATACGATGAAGAATGAAACATCATTTAATATTGTAAGTAGTTAGAATTCTATAAATAAATCCTTTTATGTGCATGTAGGCAACCGTTTGATAAAGGCTATTCATACTCCAAAAGTGTCTAAATTTATGACCAATGCGCAATAGTCAAGGCCTGGTGGCCGTTGTCTGTAGTAGGCGCCTGGCTGGCTCAGTGTGAATCACCGATTTGAACGCTGCAATACGGAATCAGAATAACCATGAATGGTAATGTGGACTTTGTTCACGCGTACCTGATTATGCAGTGCAAACTTATTAGCGTCGTAAAGTTGCACAAACTTTAGGGCATCAGAGCACAACATGTTTTAGAATTTACATAAGTAAGTATATTCGTATCAAATCTCGTCCGGCAAACGTCCGTATTATCAAGAGAACTAGGGTTATTGATAGGACATTTTAGTTTTAGTATGTCATTTATCATAATTATATAACTTACATATTTAAATACTGGAAATAAGGCTAATACCTACCTATCAAAAATTTTGAGGAGGAACTGTCCCGCTGCATGGAAAAGGTGTTCATTTTGCTATCATAGGCTTATTGAGTAAGTACTTCACGGCGTCCAGGTACTGTTCGTCTATCAACAAATCTAGGTAGGAGGTAGGTATATAGGATAGCTACTGCTGGTTTCTACTTTCATAACGTCTGTCCTTACTGACGTAACTTAGAATTATCTAAGTATTGTCAAGTTTATGCAGACTCTACGATGAGTGTTTCAGAGATTTGAGTAATTTGGACGGATATGAAAGCGGAAACCAGGAGAAGTCATGTAAAACTCACTTTAAAGATTCCTGTTAGTGAACGTACACCCAAAAATGTAAATAAAAGGCTATTTAACAGCAATATCTAGGTTAGTGTGTAAATGATGTAGTTATGCAATTGTGTTAGTTTGTGTAAGTCTGCTTGTTTACAGCTTACGTAGGTACACTGTTATCAATCTGTTCCCCTGTTGACTCGGATAGCTTACAGGAAAAGATAAGCAACGTACGCTGAATTCGGTTAATTCCAATTACAACTTGTATACACTATGAAATCGATTCGGTGAATTAAAAAGCTTTATTTTATTTAGATCGATTTCATTGGAATAGATTGCGGTTGATTCACTATTATAATATTTTGTTCTTAGAGAAATTAATGAATCGTAGCAAAAGGTATTGTTGTTCTAATTATTAGGTACTACTGTATTCATTAATTTGGACATGAATTTGTTTAGACTAAAAATATTTACAACTGCACATGCACGGTTCTTCAGACAAAGCAGAGCAAAAAACTTAGCTACGAGACAACTTAATATACTAACTTCGAGTCGCTATCCAGTTTTGGCGCTTCGTGAGTGGGTACTATCGTCTACCTATCTATACATTGGATAAATTAACTGCAGAATCGGTGATGTTTCTTTTAGATCTCCAGATTGAACTTCAGTAGTGACCAGGTTCAGTGTCAGGAACCCTGCTATAACCGCTGGGTTTCAGAACGTCTTTATCTTTCTTTTAAGTTATAACCATAAAGGCAACATAATAAATCTTCTAGTTCAAAAAAGCCTTGTAAAAGAGTACTTTGAAGCTAAATTATAAAACTGAGACACTGAAAGAATTTTGTAAGAAGACAACGCATTATTGTTATAATGTAGTTTTAATTAAGTATGTTACAATTTAAGGAAGCTGAAATTTCATAAAATTTCAGCTTCCTTAAATTGTTGAAGAATTGTAGAACACTTAGTGTATACATAATACACTAAGTGTTCTATTGCATGCCTATGTAGTTAAATTGTGCAGAGCTTCAAAACTTATATAGATACCATACACTGTAACCACAATTAGTGCAATAAAGATTATTATTACTTACTACTTTTTGATTCATTATAACGTATCACACATATCAACAAGTGTAGGCGTTAGAAACCTCTCGCCCGTTGATTATTATACAATATACTCCAGGAAATCCATTTCAACCAAGTGAGTACTTACTTGGTTGATCAGGTTCGTACGGCCTCATAAGCTTGATAGGACTACCGCCTTTAATAAAAGCACGCACGAGTTGCACTTTTGATTGCTTATCAAAGTGCATATAAATACACACACTGGAAGATAAAGCAGGTAAAGTTAATAATAAGTTTATTTAATGAGCCATAATAACTATGAGGGCATTACACAAGGATGGATCACCGAACATATTGTTTCAGCTCATAAAGATAAAAAGGAAAGATATGGAGGTATTAGTGTGAAGAGATTATTTGAATTTACATTCTGTTTTTTTGTTAGCGTTCAATAACTAATTCGTTGACAATGATACCCATAATATGGGTACTTTACTATAATACACATAATACAATGGTTAATTACGAGGCCTTTCATAAATAATAAGCAGCTTTATAAAGTACTGAATGATAATATTTTTTTATCTACGTTGATGCTCAAGTAAAAAGAGCCAAGTTTGTTTGTTTTTCTGGTGGGTGATAATAACTTCTAAACGAAGCTCTCTTACATATATAATCAAAATTTAAGAGCTTCATTAAATAAGATACACGTTTTCAAAATACATAAAAGTTTATATAATACTAGCTTCTGCCCGCGACTTCGTCTGCGTGGACTTCAGGACTGGGTGCAAAAAGAAATGAAAAATGTGAAAGTAATGAAAGATGGAATACAATTTTCATCCGTGTTATAGCTTGCGCTGTAATAGAGAAAAATACCAAATTTATAAGCTGTCTGCCCACGGCTAAGCTCGTGAAAAAATTTAAACTTTCCCTCGGGAACTACTTAAGGAATCGGGATAAAAGGTAGACTATGTTCTTTTCCATGTCAAAGGCTAGATGCATGCCAAATTTCATTCAAATCCGTTCAGAAGTTTTTTTGTGATTGAGCAACAAACATCCAAACATCTAAACATCTAAACATCTAAACATCTAAACATCTAAACATCCAAACATCCACACTTTCACATTTATAATATTAGTAGGAAGTAGGATAGTAGGATATTTCTGACATAACAACGTCTCCACAATTTTCCCTGTCCTCGGCACGCCCAGAAGCTTTGGTAAGTTCACGTCAGCGTTCTGAGAAGGAGCGTGCGATATGGTCGGCGACGGCCGGCCGAGTTCACTCAATGAGTTTCCATTAGGGTGATGAGTGTACGCTCTAATAATACCCCAGACGTGACAAATACATTATCGCCGCGATTCATTCACGGTTCAACTGAAACTAAACAGATTTTTTTAATGGGACTAATTTTTAATCGTTTTAGTTTGTTTGGACTGTTTTTTAGGGATCTGGTCTACAAGGAGGAAGGTTCAACTTTCAGGATAATTTACAGGCAATGAGTCTTATTAGAAATAGATTAAATACGTATTACGATGTGTAGTTAAACTATGGTATCGTGTATGTGCCACTAAAAGTCAATGGTTGCCTTAGTGTTGATTTCTCTATTCGTATTTTTATGGGATACCTAGTAAACAGGCTATTTTTGCACCTGATTCCTAGTTAACATCGTTGCCTATAAAAATCTCATATACCAGAATGATTGCCGTACACCTGAGGGAACATAACTAACTAACTAACTGCAATAAATAATTATATTTTATTAGAGTCCCAAGCAATCATAGTAAACGACAGCTGATATATTGAATACTTATAATATAATCAAATACAATATTATGTCAGCAAAACAAATTATTATAATGCTAATTACTTTAGTCAGTTTCGTTGAAAATAAATGTAACTTAAAGGTATTTACGTTATCCTGTAATTAAATTTAAACTAAAGCATTTACATAAACGATTGACAATAATTTACCTAAGTAGTGTCTCAACAAAACTTATAGGAAATGCTCCGCGATAAACATGCTATTTCAATTATTAATTGGTTATATTAATTACGAATATAAATAGCATATAACACAACACGCAATATCATTGGCGCCAGAGTAATTATAAATTTTGATTTGTTCTATTGAATGGCTGTAGCTACTGGTAATTATAATTGCTTGTATCCGTAAGCTTACTACTACAAACTTAACCTTTTTATTGCACACCATAATGTGTTATAAAATTATATAACATGGATTCATACTACAGGGGCTTAGGCCCAGTCTTTTGATTCCGAGTTAACTCAACCAATGGTTAAATATCCTAAGTAATGGTTTCAAATTTCGGTAGAAGGGGTCTATTCATTTATTTGTATTCTAACAAATGGTTAAATAATTAACTCTTCAACTAATTTGATAATTTGATAGCCTAAAAATTGGTGAAAAAACGCGTTTTGAAATCATTAGTTAGCATATTATTTTAACCATTTGTTGAGTTAACTCGGGATGAAAAAATTGGGCCTTAGTGTACCTAAGGCATACGGTTCGATGGAAAATAAAAGTTTAGGCTACGCTCGGCGCGGTTGTTATTCAGATGTACAGTCGCTCCATGTAAAATACGGTAAACAACTTAATTAATTAGTTACATCGTAGTCTGTTCCCTTAGAATGGCTGAGTAATTAAATAAATACTGAAAAAAAAATGGGCATTACCAATGTCACTGTCTTTTTAATGAAAGTTTGAGTACAGAAACACTTCGTCAGCTGTATCACCATCACAACTTGTGTTGGTAATTCTTAGCGCCCGAGGCTTGAAATTGCGCTCAGCAAATGGTAAGTAAATGGCTCGCCTCTATTACGTAACAGTGTTGGACTTAAAGCCGTTATCTGGGAAATGGGGGTGTTCCATATGTCTACCCCTCGGGGCGTTATGAACACGGAACATCTGACAACCATGTTTAGCAAATCTTCCTTATTAAGTGTACTATGTATTTTCCTGTTCACGATTTGTCTAAGATTTTGATTAATTTCAACATAAAACAAAGAAAACTGAGTTTACTGCAAACAATAAAACAGCTCGAAGGTTCAATTATTGGCGAATACATTGGTTGTTTTCTTTAACTGCGCAGTAAATTGTACTGTTTGCTATTGGGTTATTGCTGTGGGAAAGAATGTCGTTAAACTGAGACATTGGATAATAAAATAGAGTCAAATCAACGAAACATACGTCAATATTGTATTGTTTGTTTGGTTTAATAATAATCTGAATAGGATTTGTTTGTGGCCATCACCAATTATAATTATTAAGGCCAAATAGTTGTGATGTGGTCAACATTTCTAAAATAATAGTACTTAGCCAAAAAAATCCTCTTTGCCGGGCCCAGAAATATTTTTTCTGGTATAAGTTTACGGAGTACCTACATACATTCATGTTTCTGGGTTCGAACCAGCACCCGAACCTACACGCGTGTATACGATACCAACATTAAACGACTGATTAGCACCTAATTAGGCCACTACTGGATTTGTACTAGAGTTCAATTTCCTAGACTGCCTCATAATTTTAGCTTAATTATGTGCTATTTCAAACCATCCATACTTTCTTAATTATTCACAATCGGTGATCGAACATCGTGAGGAAACCTAGCAGTGAGCCAGCGTGGCGATCAATGCTCGTTTGAATAGGCCTGAGCCCAGCTGTGGGACATTTTATAGGCCGGTATTATTATATATCCATACTGATATCATAAACTAAGCCTCTGAACTGATTTTGATGTAAATTGATGAGATGAGCTTTTCCAGGATAACCTGCGTAAGTTGAGCTGCTGGCCATAACAATATTAACACAATAATGCGATAATTATTAATAAACTAGCTGTTGCCCGCGGCTTCGCTCGCGCGTAAAGTATTATACATTGATTGAATCATAACAAAACTTAATACTTTTCTTCAGTCATTGACGTTTCGCGAAAATATTGTTTTTGAAACTTTTTTATGATAAACTCTTTGTTATGTGTTCTTTCTTTAAAAATTATCATAGTGTGCGAGCGTTCCAGAATCAGTGAGTCAGTGAGTCAGTGAGTGACGTGGGCTTTTATAATAGAGATAATCAATTGTTTACTATAAATTTATTATTGTAGAATTATCATTGAACTGTTAATGATCGGCATAAATATTTCTTTATTGAAACAATAACTAAGTATATAACTTTTATTAAACGTAATTAATTACTCATAGGGCGATTGTGCACTACACGGAATTTTACTGTCCGAACATCCGATTTTTTACGATCCGAAGTGGCATGAAAAAAACGGATGGTTGGCTTGTGCACTTGTCCGTCTTAACTCGGATGATACGCCTCAGTTTAGGGTTTTTCGCCGTGGAGGTGAGGGAAGGGCCAACGAAACGCACAGCGTCACGCGCACCCTCCTTCGCCGCGCCCGCCCCGCCCGCTCATGAAAACAGACGTTGTGCGCAAGCATAAACACGTTTTTCATTGCTGTCATTTCGGACCGGAATAAACCGTTCCGGAATGGGGAAAAGTAAAATGTCGGACGGTAAAATTACGTATAGTGCACAAACTAGTATATACATTATATGGCTTGCCATATCGGACCGTAAAAAATCGGACTGCCGGACAGTAAAATTCCTTGTAGTGCACAATCGCCCATATTGTCATCATACGTAAGTTGACGACTTAATTAATAAAAAAACCGGCCAAGTGCGAGTCAGACTCGCGCACCGAGGGTTCCGTACAAACCTGTATAATATTTATAGACTTGAGTATTTGTTAAGAATTTCAATATAATACCACTACGCGTTCATGAGTAAAGGGGTAATAAGTTTAAAATTATTAAAAATATTTTTATTATATGATGTAACTAAAATTTATGCTTTTCGCAATTTTTCCTTTATCTGTGTTATAAGACGTTGCTTCGTACCAAATTTCAAGATTCTGAGTTCACGGGAAGTACCCTGTAGGTTTTGATTCCCTTGCGAGTAGTGGCGAGTTTCAAAATATGCGGTTTTAATTCCTGTTTCTTTTGATTGCGTTGACATAGAAGTTTGATTTTGTTACAGCTTAAAGGTATTATAGATTTGAGTATTTGATATGAATTTCAATATAATACCACTACGCGTTCATGAGGAAAGGGGTAGTAAGTTTAAAATTATTAAAAATATTTTTATTATATGATATAACTTAAAATGTATACTTTTCGCAATTTTTCCTATATCTCTGCTATAAGACGTTGCTTCATACCAAATTTCAAGATTCTGAGTTCACGGGAAGTACCCTGTAGGTTTTGATTCCCTTGCGAGTGTCGAAAATTTGCGGCATAAACGGGAGTATCTTTTGATCGCGTTGACTTAGAAGTTTGATTTTTTCACAGCTCCAAGAGACCATAGACTTGAGTATTTGATATGAATTTCAGCTTGATACCTCCACGCGTTCCTGAGAAAAAAGGTCTTGACAGACAGACAGACAGACAGACAGACAGACGGACAACAAAGTGATCCTATAAGGGTTCCGTTTTTACCTTTTGAGGTACGGAACCCTAAAAACAAACAAAACCATAACAATAAAACTCGATTGTATTTAATTTAAATAAAATAGAATTTGACTGCACGGATAGCCGAGTGGTATAGGTCACCACGCTAATTACCACTGTGCGCGACGTGCTGCGGGTTCGATCCCCGCATGAGACCAGCATTTGTGTGATTCACAAATGCTTGTTCCAAGTCTGGGTGTTCTTTGTGCATATGATTTGTATGTTTGTGGAACCCCCGCGACACAAGGATTAAATTCCTTAGAGCGGGATTCGTTTAAAAAAAATAAAAAGATTTACACAAAACCTAAAGATGAAACAATTAAAGAAGAATCACCTCATTTTCTTAAATGTTTGTTTCGTAATTATCGCTAGGGAACCGACTGTAAGAAAGTACGCAACACGTAAGTACAAATAGGTAGTTGGAAAATCCAAAAGTGCACGCCTCATAATCTATTTTTTTTTTATTTATTTTATCAGAACTTTGTCGCTGAGCGACAATACCGTTCCATAAAAAACAACAAATAGGTTTATACTCTACACGAAAAACTTGAAAAAAAACAATGAAAACCTCCATACTAAAATAAGGAGGTTTTCATCCTCGCCTAGAGTATTAGTGTTCTGTGTTTTCATCTCATTTTGTCATGTCAAAAAAAAACCTCATTTGAAATTGCGATTATTTGTAAATAATAATTAAACTACATCGAATTATACCGTGAAAAGTAATAGGCTTCTATTCCTCAAAATACAGAAGCCTATAAAAAAAATCCAACTCGATAAGTGAAGTATTTCGCTCGTTATCGTGACCACAAGATACGGGATCCGTACATACAGACAGAGAACTTTTTTAAACAAGTTTTTAATTAGTTTAAATAATAAAAAGAGATTTAAAAATATCATGAGTGTTAAGAATAGTGTTTTTTCTCAACATTTGTCTATTTATATTCACTAATAAAAGCAATAAAGAATAAAAAAGTGACATTTTAAGTTGGAAAATCACTCGGTGTGCGTCAACGCTTCGCTTATGAGGCGTGCAATATGGTTTGCTCTTCACCAAACTGCTATACGTTTATGTGTAGACTCTATGAATTGCCGTCGTCCCCTCAAATACAGAGAGACATACCCTGAATACTGAAACGCATATTAACTTAAGCACGTTCTTTAATGTCTATCTGTCACTTCTTTTCATCTTATAGGGTAGCGACAGAGACAACTTGACAGTGGCCTCAAACTGTTTGACTTTTATTATTCGGCCATTACTGTATCTGTAATTTAATAAGATGCGAACTTGCGAAAGGAAAAAATCATTGTTCTCATCAATCATTATAAATCTATTTATTGTATATAATTCCAGTGTCACGATGTTTGTCCGGGATGAACTCCGGAACTACTGAACCGATTTTAATCAAATTTGCACACCGTGTGCAGTTTGATCCAAAGTGAAAGCTTACATCACAAATAAAAAATGAGACCGCGGGCGGAGCAGCGGGAAACAGCTAGTAATATATATATTGCGTTTAAGTTGAAGCGGGGTTAAAAGTACTCCAGTATTAAATACTACGCATAGGTTGACTTTCGACACAATATGCCTACGACATTTAGGAAACATAAATCCGGAGCCTCTATGTCGGTGACGTAGCAAGTCTGGATGTTAATGTAATGTTATGGCTAGAGTTTCAGCGGCACAGACCATGGGAATAGGACTAGTTTCACACGTCTATTCACGTACGTACATGTTCCAAGCTGCGGAATTGTACGGCGGAAAATAACGTCCAACAATCAAGCTTGTGTAAGAAATGAAATGAATATTCTGAATACATTTTTTATGTACTGATGGGGCCTATAGACAAGGAATTGAAAATATTTTGATTTTTCTTTTCGTTTATTATTCCAAGGTTACTTTAATAGAAAGCGGCGGTAGCCTAATGGCTAGGGCCTCGGACTTGCGATCATGTGGGTGCCGCTTCGAATCCCGCCCATTACACTAATGACGTGAACTCACTCGTAGCGCAAGCACTTAGCTTAGCATGAGGGGTTAACAATAACAATGACTTCTAGTAATGTTCGACCCACATTGCTTTTAGAAAAAAAAACTTCCAGTATTAATTAATTACTAGTTTTTATATGTGTATAGTGTGTGATATATGTATCGCTGTTTGTTTCTCTAATAAATAATAATTAAGTTAATCCATAAAATTTTGTAAGTACCTACTAGTTGCTTATTTTTTATGCAATTATGTATAGTGTTTTACAGAGCAAGAATAATCATAAAATATGTGTGTATGCATGGAGGAATTTGCGATCGTATGTCTTCAGTGATAAATACGAATTAGCTCGACAGGGGCAATTGACTGGCGACGAAACCTTTCCAATTAGTTAATTCGATTCTAAGATCTGGCGTCTGGCTTTTGTTCTAGTTGCTATGCTGCGATATTCGTATGTTTCATTATACCCACCGTTGAGAGATCGGTCGACGGTAAGTACCCATTATACATAGTAGATACATAATATTGAGATCATCGCAGTGGCAAGCAACAACGCCGACGTAAATCAGTCATCCCGCGACATTGGTTCTCGGTATCGATAATTGAATAAACTCGTTCATTATTATGGAGTAATAAAATGGTCGCACAAACGGTTCGTTTGTGTCGTTTTACGAGTTCAACCAGCTGCATCGGTTATCTTTATAGACTTGCACTGACCCCGAGTTTTCAGATCAAGTAAGGAAGGATCAACATTTTTATTAATCTCAATGATAATCATTTTCATTTTATTCCTTTACTTTGAATGTACAGGGTTAATTGTAAAGCACTTGCAACCTCCCAGGATTAGATAACTAACATCATACGCTACAACATTTGTTCTAGAACTTTTGATAATTCGTTTGAGTATAAAAAAAGAACTAGCGAATTTTCAAAATTGGTAGAACGAATTTGGTTGCATATGATGTTAATTATTTACAACTGCGAGATTTCAGGTGTTTTGCAAATAACCCTGTATATAGGAGATCTGTCTGTAAGCTTTGAATATACATAATTATAGCGGATCGGTATATGAACAATAATTGTTTTTTTTTTATTAAACACTGACCTAATTCTCCACAAGCTGAATAGATGTCCTACACGTCGAAAATGATGATATAACTTTCGAATAAAGCATCCGGTCACTAACAAGGCATGAATGACGTGGAATCATCAAAAGTTTATCATGCGTTCCTGTAAATTAGTCGTATAAGCATTGTGACAGGATGCATCGGAGTAAATAGCGCTCTAAGGAGGGCGAGATGACGGGGCAGATTGCAATGCGGCGGCTGCTTCGGGAAAGTGCTATCTTATCTGGGGAATGTGCCATCCCCAGCATGCTCGGTGGGTAGCCACTTAACGCCCGCAAAGGAACAGAAAGAAACTTTTGTTACTCAAAATCAATAATTCTTATCTGGGTTCGTTTTGTGTGCATAACGGTCACGGCATTGCTAAAGAAAAAGTGAGTATTTGAGTCATTAATCTTTGACAACATATTATTGTTTGATATTTTTTTGGCTTTTTTTTAAAGAAGTTGCATAAATAGGGTAATACTTCGTGCTTTACCATATTTTATTCGAAATAATTTGATAGCAGTGTTGCTGGCTGGCAACAATAAAGCAGTTATTTTACACTAACAAAAAAAAACTGTAATTGTTTAACTTCACCTGGGAGATAAACTTTTTGGAAGTTTTATCTGAAGTGATGAGTTTATCGTTAGTTGACAATGAAATGCAATAATAAAATTATTATCTGCATCACATGTCGAGCGTCGACTTGCAGTGGGGGCAATGCTCTTTATGACGGTAAATCGATTCGTGGTTCTCTTCAAAATGCATCGTTTGTCTTCTCGTTGTATTATCAGTTTTAGTAATAAATTTATACAATAGGATATTTTATGAAGGTTTTTGACCTTCCTGCCTCTGACAAGACGTTTCTCAATGTGAACACTTAAGATGATAATTAAGGCCATCAAAACTGTTTACAATCACAGCAGACAATACGATAAATATATAATATGGATAAATAGTACAGTCAAGTGCCATCATTAATGATTTATGGGCCTGTTATACTTAGTGTAGCCACCGTCCTTAATTCAAAAGTTTCACACGATTCGAATTTCAATTTCCATAAAACTTTCATAAAGACTGATTAAGATTTCTAAACGTCAAGCTCAGTGAGTGTGTACTCACAGAACGTTCGTATTTGACAGACTTATTTACAACATCATAAATTGATCACAACCAGCTACTGTATCTATGTTTGATATATTGTTTATGTATTTATGCGATGTCATAAATAACATAACAATATTAGTCCCACTTTCGCCCTCGTATTTGAAGTATAGAGCGGAGCAGTGGCAAAGGTCTTGATAAGTAGCATTTTGTCTGATAGTCTTTGGCAATTTGCCGGATGTATCTAGATAATGGTTATAATTTGCATTAATGATGGGACACCCACATTGTAAGTGATAGTTAAATGGCGTCTCAGACGTGAAGTATGAAGATTGGACGTTGCCCTTTGCGAAACGGATCTAGATCACAGGAAACAAAATACTTGAATGTCGTGTTATCAGCTGAATGAGTGTAGTCCGAAAAAGTCTCAGTGATACGTCTAGTAAACTTTAGCCTCTGTATCTTTATCGCGTATAAACGACACGCGACACGATCTTCAGAGACTTGAATGTGGCGGGCACACGTGGGCCTGCGTCGGCTAATGCCAAGCAAACGATAGAATTACGTCAGAATGTAAAAGATAATACAACACACTCAATCCATTGTTTGCTGAGTGACGAAATTGTGTCGTAAAAAGGAAACTGTCTCCGTTATGAATACTAATTTACGATGAGAGTTATATTCCTAAATGGGTGAGGCGGGGTAAAATGTTATGTCAGAGGGTCTTCACACCTACCTCAACACAGATTAGTTCTACATACGGGTATAATACCAACATTTATAATATAATATGGACCTTTTTTTGAAGAGTTCACACTGCGTACATACACTATAACTTCCCGCCCACGATGCACTAACCATTTAACACAAAGCTCATTTTATCTACGCTATTTGGAGATATCAGGTCTGCATAAAGTATGGCAATTGACGTCCGATTAAATGATAGTGTTTATGCAATGTAATGAAGGTGTGGGCGATCATTAAAAGGGGTTTGTTCTATACACCGTGCGTCAATTTGCTTTGCTTAATCGGCTGCTGCCGTCACAACCCTTTGTAAGATACTACATTGCGTCACCACATTCACGACGGCAAACATTTGTTTTGATTTGTTTTACTAATTAACTGCGTCTGCAGTAATACACAATAGATTTGATTATTTTGTTTTGACTACGTTTTAGTGATTTGGATTATAGAAATTAGTTCCTTTCGTTGTATGTTAGGTGCCATTTCCGATAGACATTTAACAAGAACTTCCTTAGGTAAAATAAGAAAAGAAGCCATGCTTAGATATTTTTCTAAACTATGTAACTTCTTTTATAAATTCCATAAATTTGTCGTATACGCATTCTCTTCCATCTGTTTTAGGTACAAATAATGTGTTTAACTTTTTCCTCATGATCTTATTGGACCAATTCTGATAAGCTATAAACAAGATGTGTCACTTCTAACAATGTTTCTGCATAATATGTAAAGTATGCCTAAATTTTTGAGCTTTGATTTTGTTTTTTTTTGCATAATTAGCTGATTAAATTTCCAGTGTAAAAAATGTGGCAACAGATCTATGTCAAAGCGGAAAATTGATAGCAGTGTTTTTTAGTAGAATGAGCGTTTTACCTTGTTTAAGAATAAAGCTTGCTTGGCTTACAACTATATAGTTGTCAGTTTCCTTAGAAAATTAACGTAGTGTAAGGTCAGATCATAACTTCTCATTAATCAGTCTGACGTAAATTAATTGTTTAAAAAGACACTTGACATGGGTTATTTCGTATCCATATTTGCAATTAAGAAACATATAGCGTCATTACTTGGTGTTTATGCATGAGTTAGCTGTTTCTTAGATACTGCCATTTTGTTATAGGACTCGTTAAGTAAGGTGTTATAGACGATTAAGTTAATGGTAGGTTATTTAAGGTAATTAGGATATAGTAAGGACTTTACCTAGAGTTAAAAATAGTATAACCTCATCTGTTCGTGTAAATGTGTTCAAGTTTCATTTCTTTTAATGATATTTTATAGGTTTTTTTTTGTCTTCATAATCATACAATACACTTGAACACAAGAAATATATAAAGATTTTATTAAAATGAATACATCAGTTATTTGCAAGTTAGTTTGTTTAAATAATAAACCTTATTTAACCCAAGACATCAGTATCGCGGTTTAAAAAGTAGCCTTTGTCTTTTCTTAGCTTAACCCTTCTAAGTTAGCCGTGAAAGTAAGCCGGGAAAGCTTAAGAGACATGCAGACAGAAAGACTTCCTTGTGCATTTATAATATTTGTATGAATACGGATTTTGAGTAAAATATAATCTCAAATAAGACTAATAGGTGAGATTTTTCCTATAATCTTTACTTAGTAAATACATACATAATTATATAAAGCATAACTGTGTGGCGCTATGACGCATTTAGGAGGTCAAACTAAACAATAATAGACTTAGAATCATGTTCACTATAATAATTAATAGATCTATAAACGATGTTTTAGTAGCAGAGATATATCAGCAAATTGGGGTTACTTGGCATAACCTTATTTACTGTTAAACCACAGTTAAGGTGTCACAGTTCTCTCGTTAACTACAGAGTTAGCTGATTTAAGCATAATTATATTCGGTACTGATAAGATTACAGCAATTTTGTGCAAATGATTTAATTTCAAAACGCATGATTAGTTGTAGCAAGGAATTATGTGCTAGAAGCGAGAATAGCTCGTAGTTATCTATACTTATAATAAATCTGTAGAAGTGAAAATTCTGTACATTGAAAATATCAAAAAAATTAATGGCGGGGAGTGTTACTAGACCGAAACCGAACCCAAAAATGTGATTAAAAAAATTTTTGTCTGTCTGTCTGTCTGTCTGTTTGTTCAGGCATCACGCAAAAACTACCGGTTCGATTTCGATGAAACTTAGTATAATTGTTCTTTAATATCCTGGGCACCACACTGGGTAGTTTTTATCCCGGAAAAGTATATACAAAAAATACAAACTTAATTTTGCGGTTCGATCCCTAGACCCGAATACTGTACCAACCGCAAATAATAAGTTTGTCGTAGGTTACGTCACCCGCAGTGGAGTTCAATAAGGGGCGCTGCACACGGCCAAGTAACTATTTATTAATCTGTGACACGGCTAAGATACTATAATTATTTATCTATACTTTATATAAATTATATATTATATTTATTATATTATAATCTATACTAATATTATAAAGCTGAAGAGTTTGTTTGTTTGAACGCGCTAAACTCAGGAAGTACGGGTCCGATTTGAAAAATTCTTTCGCTGTTAGATAGTCCACTTATTGAGGAAGGCTATAGGCTACTTTTCTTTTGGAAATCTATCCCCTAAGGGGGTGAAATAGGGGTTGAAAGATTGTATGGGAAGTTCGGTATTTTCAATGATAGACACATGAAATATCGTATACGGGTTTCTGAAAAGAAATAAATAAAGATGTATTTCAGCGATTTTAAAAATCATCCCCCTAAGAGGGTGAAAAAGGGGTTGGAAGTTTGTAGGCATTATGAATTGTGTCGTTTTCAAAGATAGACACATTCAATTTCATACAAGGGTTATTAGTTAGAAATAAATAAGATGTATTTCCGAGATTTTAGAAATCTACCCCCTAAGGGGGTGAAATAGGGGTTGAAAGTTTTTATGGGAAGTTCGGTATTTTCAATGATAGACACATGAAATTTCGTATACGGGTTTCTGGATAGAAAAAAATAAACACGATTTCAGCGATTTTAAAAATCATCCCCCTAAGAGGGTGAAAAAGGGGTTAGAAGTTTGTAGGCATATGAATTGTATCGTTTTCAAAGATAGACACATTCAATTTCATACAAGGGTTATTAGTTAGAAATAAATAAGATGTATTTCTGAGATTTTAGAAATCTACCCTCTAAGGGGGTGAAATAAGGGCTGAAATAGTTGGTATGTGAAGTTCAGTATTCTCAAAGATAGACAGATGAAAAGATAAGATAATGACCATCTATAATGACGACTCCCGTGGTCGAGTGGCGTTCACTCCGGTTTTTAAGGTGTCGCCAGCTCTAAGGTTCCAGGTTCGATCCCCGGACGGGTCCATGTAGAAAATCACTTTTATACATAGTCTG
Organism: Plusia festucae; assembly: GCA_950381575.1. NCBI lineage: Eukaryota > Metazoa > Arthropoda > Insecta > Lepidoptera > Noctuidae > Plusia > Plusia festucae. The sequence goes on along the minus strand of OX494436.1, from coordinate 9,738,898 downwards.
GAGTCTGGGTGTTTATGGTACCTTTTTTGTCTCCGATTCCATAACACAAATGCTTTTGCTACTTACTTTACTTTTATTATTATTTTAACGCCATAATATTAGATGAAAAATTTTATACATTCTCCTTAAGTACTTTGAAAATCACAGAATACATCTACCTTTAATACTACTCTTTACGCGCGAGCGAAGCCGCGGGCAACAGCTAGTAAGATAATATAAGAATAGTAAAGGTGTGTCTTAAATGTTGCTGTAATATCAATAGTTGACTGCACGGATAGCCGAGTGGTATAGGTCACCACGCTAATTACCGCTGTGCGCGACTTGCTGCGGGTTCGATCCCCGCATGAGACAAGCATTTGTGGATCACACAAATGCTTGTTCAAAGTCAGTGTGTTCTTTGTGCATGCGATTTGCATGTTTGTGAAACCCCCGCGACACAAGGATTAATTCCTTAGAGCGGTTTATAAAAAAATAATAAAATTAGGATGAAATAGGTTCAGGTACCTCAGCGAGGTATGAAATGATGGATGACTTAGGCATGAATTTTGGTTAGTATAAACTTATATCAATCAATCGCTAAGCCTATAACTATTCATTCCTGGACGTAGGTCTCTCCCAAGTAGCTGCGTTAGACTGGGCGGACACGGAGGACTTGGTGTTGTGGCGCTGGCTGAGATACCTACTAGATGGAAGACCTTGGCAAGAATTTTAGTCAGTATAATTTTGTATCGATCAAGGACTCATACCATAGCATTCCTTTGCTGGACATAGGCGTCTTTGTAGCTGTGTTACACTGGGCGGAGGACTGAGTGTTGTGGCGCTGGCTGAGATATCTACTAGATGGAAGACTTTGGCAAGAATTTTAGTCAATATAATTTATATCAATCAAGGACTCATACCATAGCATTCCTTTGCTGGGCATAGGCCTCTCTGTAGCTGTGTTGGACTGGGCAAAGGACTGAGTGTTGTAGCGACGGCTGAGATACCTACTAGATGGAAGACTTTGGCAAGAATTTTAGTCAATATAATTTTGTATCAATTCAACTCGGTCTATCGCGGTCCAATGCTAGACATAGTGCTTTCCCAAGTCTGTTAGTGAATATGTAAGTGTTTAGTAAGTCGGAATAGTTGTTAAAGGCGGAGAACCAGATGGGGGATCTGGAGGCCTAATATTTGTATAAGAACAACAATTATTCTTGCTGCGAATGCTAGCTGTCAGATGAGAAGTCTTCAATTTTATTTACAAGAATTAGAATTTAAGCTGTGGCCTGTTGCTAAAGCCTAAACGTTCTCGACACTCGTTGACAGCACTTCTCAACTGGTTTCACCTGTTGCCTTCGGGGATTGTGTCAGATTTAGCTCACGATAGCATTAAATACCAGACTGACAATTTACTAGTAATTTTAACATAGAATAAGGGTATTGAGTAGGTAAGTATATGAGTCAGAGTAATTTACCTAGTGTAATATTATTGTTACCAAAATGTTCATAATTATAATCATTGCGGTAGCAAAAATATATTTTGTTTTTTAGAACGTTAGATATAGGTATTTTTTTAATTTCCTCTAACAACGTAAAACAAGCACTCATGGGCAACCCGATGGCTGGAGACCAAATTATATATGAAAACCTGAAATAAAATCTATACATCCTATGAATTTCTGGGGTTTCCTTGTCGGTATTTAACTCATGCCTGTTTAACGCAAATCTAAGGAAAAATATTTTAAAATATGTAGGAAAATGCGTATTACAAAATATAAATTTGTTCCTACAAATACTGATAATAACCGATGAATGATATTGACGGTCATGTCGATGACTCGCTATTACTTCAACCTCAGAAGAACATTATCGTACTAACTGCCTATTTATAAAGGCAAGTAATACGATCTCGGACAATTGAAACGTATCAAGGCTTCTCTTCAATTACGTGTTGACTGACACAGGTCGAAGGTTAACAGCCAATGAGCCCTTCACATCGGTGCGTTGATGAAATGAGCGGCAAATACTTTCCACTGGATGCAACAAAGTAATGCACTCTTGACGTCAGATGCGACAATGAATAGGTTCTCTAATAAGGAATTGCATTTCGCGCTCTTTTGTGTCTCGAACGACGTAATACTTAAAACAAATGAATTTCGCGCATGTGTTCTACGCTGCATTTTGTCATGGTGCAGTCATGTCAGTTTTAGTTCACGCCAGATTTTCCATAAAAGAAAATAACATGATAAAAACATTGTTAATAACACATATTTTCGATGCCTGCTGAAGTTTTTTTATGAAAAGCATATGATTTTAAGTCAAGGTTTCAACTATAAAAAAGTTGGGTTTTAATCCAACCCGAAGATTCATGTAGTAAAAGTATGAGCATCAGGCTTCAAATCAAAGAAAAAGAAGGAAGGAAAACTAATTAAATCGGTCAGTTTTACCATAAACACAAAAGCTGATTAAAAAAAGAAATGAGTTAATCAAAACAATGGAGCCTTTTGCCAATCTATCTATTCCAGCATAAATCTACACTTTCTCGTCATCCTACGCATACAAACAAGGAATTATAGCGACTGGATGACACGTACGCCTAAGGGCTTTTCAGTGTATGACGGCGCTATGACGCACGCGTTTCAGAGTTCCGCGGTAGAACAACGAATCCTTATTACATGTACACGTCCGTCCGACCATCTGTCACTTAACTGTAACTATGTACCGAGATACAAAAAAATATACTCTGTATAAATATTGATACATTTTACACGCTTATGTTTTTTTGTGTTGCGCAATATAATTGTTTGTCCTTCTTTACGAATCAACATGTCGATATTTTGACTTGCGTGAAAAAAAAATCTGCACGTCTATCTTCTTCTGTCTATATTTATAAAAGGCAAAAGTGATTGACTGATGTATCAAATAAAACAGGATAAACTCAAATTTATGAGTTTGGCCTTTAAAATTATAGGGGGATAAAAGTTTGTATGAAACTTTTTATTTCTTTGACTTATAGTAAACAAAGAAATATTATATAAAGTACCAATAACGAAAAGTTAAAGATTTGAAGTAAAGGTGCGCGAGAGAAGCCGCGGGTAAGAGATAGTTGATCCATAAAATAATTACACATGTTTTATTACTTGGCTAAGTAGAGCACAATAACGACAATGTTGTTTTGCCAATACACTCAGAGAACAGGAAAACATATTTTTTATGTAAACACTTCATTGAGTGTGTAAGGCGCGTGTCATCGGCGCCTGCCAATCACATACAAAGTGTATTTGTACAGTATTTACCTTTTAAATTTGTATTTACCTTTACCGCTTTGAATATCCACTACTTGCAACCATTTTATATTAAACTAACTGTTCCTCACGACTCCGCACGCGGTATTTAATTTTTTTGTTAAAAATATAGCCTAATATGTTACTCAGGGAGAATGTAGCGAATTTTTTAAATTGGCACAGTAGTTGTTGAGTTTAGTCATTACAATTTACAAACATACACACACACACAAAAATACAAATCTTTCCTCTTTATAATATTAATTACGTTGAAATAACAGAGGATATCTTTTCTAAATTATTTTACCTAATTGTGTCAAAACAAAAATCATTCAAGAATTAATAAATTCGGTTTAAACATTTCTTCTATATAATCAGAGTGATGAGGATAAAAATAATTCTCTAACTGGACTCAATAAAAAAATTAATAACATTAAAATTAATAATATTTTACGTAGGGATGCAATTAAGAAGAAAGTACTACGGAACTCAATTTTTCGCATCAGCCACGTTCTTGGCGGATTAATTGCTAAAGCTTTGGTCAGTTTTATCACGTTGTTGCAAATATAATAGCTTTTATATAACGTTCGCTGCTAGATAAAAGTAATTTGTCTCATGAACAAAGATAGATGTAGCGTGCGTCAGCAACTAAGCTCTGAGCTTTTTATCCAAAGGGCAGAGTAGCATTGTAATGTAAATATGGATTATTGTACGCATACAGAAAATTCACATAAAAAAAAATCTGTAGTTACAAAGGAACTAAGTAGAAGTTCTTAGTATCGTTTTTAGGGTATTCTATATAATATTGTGTTGGCGTTGAATTCTGCTACGTTTCATTAAATCACACTCTGATTGCCAATGAGCACAATCCTTGTCTAATCTTTTCACCACAAAGGCAATCCCAAGTCCAAAATTACACTATGAAACGTAGGCCGCAAAAGTAACTAGTTTTATAAAATGGTTGTCAAGGCCTACTTTAATAGTGGAAGCTTAGCTGTAAATACTACTTGGATGTTTTTAATAATAAATTCGTGTCAGTACTGCACATAGGCATAGGTACCTATATAGCCATAAAGCATGAACAATAAAAATTTGGGTTAGAGGGCTGCGAAAAACAACATATTTTGTATGCCAAATTGCCTGTTATGATTATGTAACAAAGGTCCATCCAAAGTGGATGTTTACGGAACGATCTGTAAAAGTGACCTTAGAATAATAACGCGAGTGAGTAAACAAAAAATCTGAATTGAACAATATATTACGGAAAACATTCTTTTCTTGTGCATTCGAGTAGAAAAAGAGGCATCGAATACTTTGGATGAATTTCGGTGAATGTGGGCATCCGGCCAGTTCTGTATTTTTTGCTTTTTAATTTATCTCCCCCTCTGGAATATATTACGTTAAGCTTATTACTACTGAACTTTGTTGTCCCTTTGTGTATTTCAGCTACAAATCAAACTCTGTCATACTTCTAGTTAAATTGTAATTGATAGTGAAACTTCTGCTTGCAAAAGTATTTTTGTTGTTATGGGGATGTATAGAGAAAATGTTGTGCAAGTATTTCTGTCCTTTGAAATATCAGTAAGGTTGAAATATCTTATTGACTTGTTTGTTGAAGTAAGTATATATATGATTTTGCTTAACAATCAATTTCGTTATAAATGAAGATTTTCTAATAGTTATTAACGTAAACCGCCAGTTTTAGCTGTCTTAGAGCGCTTGTAGACGTCCGCTTTTTTCACCGGATAACGGACCGTGTTTTTTGCCGGATTCGCGGTGGTGTATGATTTATAATGACTATGTGTATATGCACCGGACATCGGACCGGCGAACAATTTACGCCGGATGCACCATCGCTTCCCCTCGGCGCGACGGACACCGGTCCGGTGTAAGAAAGAGCGGTCATCCACGCCAGTGTATTGGTGCGTGTTGACGCTGCCGGACGTATTGCCTGTTTTCTGTAAATTATGTGTCGTCTACCTGCGTTCTTTTAAAGGTCCAAGATAACATTCATCCGGTAAAAAATATATATGTATACAAGTATAGCCGTTTATTGACGATCCGTTTTCCGGTGAAAAAAACGGACGTCTACAAGCGCCCTTAGGATTCACATTAATAAAATAGATATAAGCTGTTATGTTAGGAAAGATGTTATAGTTTATAATTAATCTCTACGAAGTATTCTTTGCAATTCAGTACTTAAATTCAATATTCAATAACACAATAGTTACTAAATAATTATTTAATCCAAAAGAGTAGTTGATTCTATTACCGACCCATAGAATGCGGCAAGATTCTATTACCGATTTTTCTACTTCTATTACCGACCGCTACGAAGTTGTCACTGCTTCTATACTATTAAATAAAATAAAAAATCGGTTTTAAGGTATTTATTATATAACTAGCTGACCTGACAGACGTTGTCATGTCAAAAAACTGAAAGTTATGTCAAACTCTTTAAAGGTTACAGTTAATAATTTGGTTGTTAAGTTTTCTTTAATTTTTAAAGTTTCGCGGAGCATTTTTTAATTTTTTCCTTCGTAAGAACCTTCTCCTGATAATAACAAATACAACAAAAAAAGAATTAGCGAAATTGGTCCAGCCGTTCACGCGTGATGTCGTGACAACGGAAAACGGGTTTCATTTTTATATATATAGATAACAATATTTATGAGATCAACATTATTACAATATGAACATAATTATTTATTGCAACGCTTAGAGCACTTAATTGTTGTTATTTTAATTAATAAAAAATATAATCAGTCTCAGAAAACAGTCTTCAAATAATTAAATACTTATTATAATTAGATATATTATAAATCTTCGTCCTCCTTCGTTAAAACTGTTTGTCACAATGTTCATTTATATATTTATTATTTCTCTTGTCACGCAGAGTTGTCCTCGGTATGCCATAGGTTTTTGAAGCTTCGTATAATGCTAGTCCCTTCATTTATAGCTAGAAGCGCAGCTTCTAGTTGAGCAGAGGCGTACTGCTTGTGCTTCTGCGGCTCCATGATTCTATAAAAGATCCCAATGTTACATGGCCCCATTCCGTCCTGCTATTTTTATTAGATTTGAAAACATATTAAATATAGCCAATGCAATGAAGCCATGAATGAAACTGGATAGCAAATATTATTTTACTATGGCTGGCCTGTGACAAAATCTCTCATAACGTAGCGATTAATAAAATTAATAATTAACAGATAAAATATCCGCTTTATGAAATACTGTTAAATTCGATCTCATTGCTATATTATTTCTTTTAATGTCAGTTAGTCTTTAATTCAGATAATAAAGGTTATTTACAGTATAATATCATTCTAATAATAGGGATATTGTCTAAAGTTGAATCGATTCTTACACAAAAACTTCAAGAAATAACTTTGTCGTTAATAGATCTAACGAAGCAAAATAATTTCAAATTCAAATTCAAATTCAAATTCATTTATTGCAAATATGGGTAGTAATACAGGTGGTTTTTTGACAAACAGGAAAGTTGTTAGTGTCACCATATTCTGCACTGGGCATGCAACATTTAGTTCGGAACATGGTTAGTCCCTAAATTAAAAGTTTAAATTCATTCAAGTTTAAAATTACATGTCTTTTAAATTGCCAATTAAATAAAAAGTATATAATGTCAAAATAGTTAATAATGTCAAAGTAAATCCAATGCTAAAATGTCAATGTGAAATCCGTAATATATGTCAAACTTAAGTAATTAATATTATTCAGAGTTTGTCACACAAATATTCATTAACACTATAATAAGATTTTTCCAATAACATTTTTTTAACATTAAATTTAAATATGTCTATGCTTTTTAAGTCTACAATACATTTTGGTAAATGTAAATGTAAAATTTTAAGAATTGAACAAGAAAAAAATAAAGTCGAATGAGGAAGTATATAATAGACATTATTTTAAAATACTTAAGTGTTCTCAAAATCTAACAACGACCCATGGGACGTTATTAGAATCATGTTTTGAAATTTGGATTCTATTACCGCCTTAAATTAAAACGTCTTTTTATAACACAAAAACCAATAAAAAGTATTATATTATGAGTTAGTTTAGAAAACGAATATATACGTTACAGTTGTCATGTGATAGCAAGAAGACAAATCCATTTTTAGTGTGTTATTTTCCTTAAGTAATATTTAGGTGTACTTACGTGGCTGGAGACGCGTCGCTATGAAATGTGCGTCCGCTTCGGACGCGTCCCACTCACGGTCAAATTATTTCTTTCACTGGCTATTTAAACACACAAACTTTACTTTTTTTGTTGTCCAACAAAAATACGTAACTAATTTTCTAGGTATAACTTTTCTGAACCCTATATTATGTCTAATATGAGTGATTTAAAAATTAGATCGTTAATAGAGTACACATTTTAGGGGGTCGTTAATAGGAGCTTTTACGTTAATATTTTTTGAATCACGATGATTATTTAAACTTTCGTCTATAACGTGGCCATCACTAGGGTAGCATAGTACCTACAGAAGATTATTCAAATAGGATTGAATATAGGAGAACAAAAAAATAGTACCTACACTAGCAATAAAAATGAACAGAATAATATCATATAATTCTTGAATGAGACCTGCATAGTTTGGCGTCGACAGTCTACACGCTATCATTAGGCAGCGCAGTTATATCTTTTGTAGTAAAAACTCATATAATACCAGATACATCTCAAGAAACTCATTGGCATTCAACAATCGTATTTTGTTATAAAAAAATAATTTCTGATGCTGCAGATCTTTCCAACTCACTGCTCTCAGTTCTCGCCGCCTCCGCACTAGGGCTGCCAAGCAACCGACCCGAAAAACAAATGAAAAACGTTCCAAAGTTTTTAAATAAATTTAGTATTCCTATACAACCTCTTTAAAAATTGTAACCTACTTTTTCCTTTATGTGGGAACGTAATACGCGACCCACTTTATTGTATTTTTCTTATTCTCTGACTAAAACTTAAATGAGTTTAGTACGGCTATTGGACGAGAATGTCAAGTTGCCAAAAATTATATGGAAAATGGTTTAAAAACACTGGAAGTGATAATGTTGCGGATCTACTCAATGGTTTTTTTTGTGTTTATTTGTTAATTATATTATTATTAAAAGTTCTCTTCATCCATAAAAAATAATGATCTAATTAAAAAACTTATTTTTTTAAGAAGATAGGTACTAAATAGATCCGAATGTAAAAAATATTTACAATACAGCATCGTGTTACAAAGATACTGATTTTCCAAAGCTCTTTTATTCAAGAAATCTCATTTGATAAATAAATGCCACCCTGTGTAATTGAATTGCAACCTTGGATATGTTTTAATAGGCAAGCGACAGTCATAGCGTGCACAAAAACCCTTCGGCGCCTCGAAGCCTTCGTCATTAAGAAAACAGACCACATGAAATGAATGAGCCGAGGGGCGCCCACGCATCCTACGCACAATGAGACAAAAGCTCTTAAATGGCGTCTGTATAGACACTTATGGTATTGTGCTGTTTGCTTATACGAACACTTCGAGTGGATTTAACTCGCAATTAATTATAAGTAAGTATACAAACAATATAAAGCGTGGTGATCAATGCTTTTTCCTTCTTTGCCTTTTCTCTGCATGTGGACAGTTATTAGCTGAAATTATGATTGCATTTTACGACTGCATTGTCCCAGTAAGCAGTTGGTTAACTCTTGGTTTGATATGTTTAAACTTGACTTTTTTTTATTATGGCAATTTGTTTAAAAAATCTGCCAGTGTCAAGTTTTGAGCACACTTGTAGTATTCTAATATGTTTTATTCTCATATGTTAAACAAGTGACTATCGGCGCACAAAAGATGATGAGTCTAAATCTACATATTTGAAATCGTTAATTTTGTAAATGAACGCAGTGAGCATTGTCGTTTTTGTTTCTTTATGAAAATAAGTCTTTCCTCTGCTGTAAAACAGCTAGGTGTGTGTGCAAAACTTTATTTGAGTATGAGCAATAGTTTCTGTTGGAACCTGTGACCATTCTTTATGTCTGATGCGAATAATAAATCCCTATGTGGATAGAATCAGTCTGTTGTATTACGTTTACTGTAATACGATGACCCATATAAAGGCTATTAGCCCGGTAAGGATGAGACTTCCAATATAAGGACAAACTATTTATTAGGTAGGGACGATTAACTGAGTTATGATTGTAGGTTCATACTCATATTACAATGGGATTTCTGTACTCAAATAGGCCGGTTTTTATGTACGATTGTGGAGTCAATGTGCTGTTTAGTTTATGTAGGTTTGGATGTAACCTAGTTTTACATTAAAAGGATGAATTAAGACAGTCGGCAGTTGATACTTCATCGATAAAGGGTCGTCTTTTCAATTTTCATTATTTGGTTTATAAATATTTAAAACAACGGAAATTTGACTAAAGAAAATTATGATTACAGGAATGGAGACAACTAACCTACGCGGGAGAAATCGCGCAGCAAGGCTAGTGAATAATAAAGACGGGTATTATAATTATCTAATTGAAGTTTACCGCGAATAAGTGATTAGATATTCAGACGCAGTAGGATTTAATATCGTCGAAGTGGTCGTATTAATTGATGCAATTAGGGAGTTGTTAGCGTTCCCTGTGCCGTCTGCGTGTCGGCCGCTCACACGTACGGGCCCCGCGACCTGCGTACTCGCACGTCCATCTCACATGCGAACTGAATAACTTAATGAAAATAACATAAAAATACTGTTTTTATTATACACTGCTTAATGTAAGTGGTTATGTCCGTGAGGTATCGGCCAGACGGGATGTGATTCTAATTTAGATTTATTTTTCGTCTGTGGGAGAAAATGGCAGTACCTACACAAAAGTATTTACCTGCGACTTAAAAGTTTGATATCAGAATGACTAATAAGGTGATGGCTGGTATGCTTTGTGAGAAAATCCCTCAGAAAATCCTGATTATTTGTCTTTATTTGTGATTGACACTTTTATGTTTGATAATACGAACATAAAAGAAAGATCGTGAATTTCATCATTTTGCGTCACGTATGAGATTATCAAATAATATTTGGCTGAATGTAATAGCACCCAAACTAGGCCATCCAATTTCATTTTCACTATTTTGGAGAATTTAAGAATGTTTTTGACTTATTACTTTTACTGCTGACTCATCAATATATAATATGAAATTATGGTGCAATTACCCTTAGTAATCGTGACATACAAATTTCATGTTATCATTGATGATGGAATTTGGCGTATTGATAAAAACTATCTGAGTCTGCCTTGTATATAGGTCATGGCTCATTTTAAACTAGTCGTGACTTGTTCTTACTTGCTCAGTGGTTATTGAACCGTCTTTTGTTTCTAGTATTATTAGCTTCGTCAATAACATAGCGAAATCTAAGTAAAACTTGAGTGCCTTACTTTCACTGCTAGGAACCATGTTGTTGTGTGTTCTTTAATTAAAATTAATGGCAACAGGCAGATTATTTAAGACCTAGGTGTAGCATTATTATATTGGGATAGGCTTGGTGCTAATTGCTCACCGATGTAGACCACAATTACGTTCGCGTTTGGTTCCCCTGAAAGGAACAGTGAACTAAAATGATTTCTTGCCCCTATCTGTCCGCAAATTATTCCACCTTAAGAGAGCAGAACCTCCATGCTGTTTACCACCAGGTCCACCTGCTAAAAAAATCCAAATTGGTAAAAAAGCGATCACACCACTAAATACAAATATATTATTGGTAAAAAAAGCAACTAACACTATTTATTTTCAGGATTCCCGAGAGTGCTTCAAAAAAAGCTGCCTCATAAATAAAAGGAATTGTCTGAATACTACCAACATGAATGCTGTAATGACTTATCAGATAGTCATGTAAATAATCTATTGGCCGGTTGCCAAGCAAAAATTGAACTGAAGCAATCGCGGCCATTAGCCATATATTATATTTTATGATGTTGCACAACTTAATCATATTAAATTAAATGAGACTTTATGGATGCCCTTCGGAGCCACGATTCATGAGAATGACACTAGTTTTTGCGTGAGTCTAAGTGTCTAATTAACCGCTATGTGGGTTAGGTTAACTCTTAAATTTATGTCATATTAGCTGGTTTATCTGTGTCATATTTCGCATAAACAATTTATAGCATGAATAAATTGAAGCCAGAAGTTTAGTGCGTGTGGAAATCGATAATCTTGATAATTAGGTACTGAGCGAAACGCTTGTGTTACAAGGTGATAATTTGCTTTATAATCTGTAAATTTATAGTTTTATAAAGTTTCTAACCTTTCTTTTATTTTTTCTAGAGTGACGCCACCTTCAATTATTTGAACCGTTCGAATCAGTGACGTTTGCTCTTCGAGGTGACTCAAAAGCTGACAGTATCAAAGCTACAGATTTTATGATTAGTGCCATCGAGTTCAGGGCAGGTTTTTGCAATCGTGACAGGCGTCACGAAACAATAAAAGGGAGAAATATTCGGGAATGATATCCTGAAAAATTCTAATTCAACGCTTTTCTACCACACATTAATTTTCTTGGCACGTATAAAAAATCATTTATTTTATATCAAGTTCCTACAACATTATTCCACAACTTGGCAGCTCTTTATACCTCATAATTTTCCCGGTCCAAACGTATGAATATACTTGGCTGCCTTTTAACACGATTTTTTCATTAAAGTTCCTACAATGAACCATATTTCTAATATATCAATTGTATTGAAGAAAAAGTAAATTGGGTGGATTAGTTCATTGGCAATACGATTTCAGAATATCGTGTTTTTTACACCATCAGATATCAGTGTTCTTTAGGATAAAATTAATGGAATAGAACATTTCTATTTGTACACCAGAAGAGTTCGGGCATTATTAAAATATAATTCCCAGCAATGAAAGGGCACAATGGCCGACTTCGTATTAATCATAATACGAAGACCGAATGTTTATGGTCGGTTATTTTCAATTATCTAAACTTAGTTTAAGTAACTACTAAGGTACAATAGTTTAGTCAATTAAGTACTTAAAATTAGGTTGCGTTTAGGCAACAGCATGAACATAACACTAACTAACCCAATAGTGTCATACATGATAGATAACATGTGTGCTTTGTAACACCGGCCCTAAATAATAATTGAGATTCATTGAGTAAGTGGAACGAGTCCGCTGTCTGCATTATGTTCTGTGGTCTAGTAGGTAATGATAACCTCATTATTATCCTATTATAATATTCTGTTATTTATTCTCAATGTAATTTTCCGTTATTTGTAGTTTTGTCAGTGGCACTTGATCTTTTTAGGGCAAGAAATCAAGATCATAGAAATTTCCAATTATACGAGCGATACAAGCTTTTGTATTTAATTTGGAAGCCATCTAACTATGTTTCAGTAAGACAATGCTTTTGTGGCTAAGTTCTAAAATAAATATTAAGGTAATTTAATCATCGATAGTTACCATATCAACATTACTTTCAAACGAAACAATAAGAAAAGGTTTTTGACACATGATTTTCCTGATAGAAGCAATAATGAATATTGAGACCTGCAAAGAAATAGGTAGGTCCAAATCTCCAGTGCAAGCTAAAGCAAAGGCGCGAGAAGGTGACGAGTTGGACGCTTTGACGGATGTCTTGACTCATTGATTGGAGTGCCAGTTATAGAAAAAAAAAGAAGCCAAATATTTCGAAATTAAAGCAGCAAGAGCTTGCAGAACGCAGAAACAAGTACTTAGATATCAATACGATTCAGTCAATCAGTGACTTTATTTAAAAAAGTTGTAATACATAAAAGTCGCGTTTAGTTTGCAAGTATTTTTTCCCCTACAAGTATTTCCTGAGTCCAGACGTCGCGATGTGAGTCATGCGTCTGTTTCACATGTAGACTATTTATAATCTACTACATGTTAAACCTATTCTAGCGACAGTACCTTATCACATACGAGGTCATGTTTAATAATGAGCTTTAAAGTTAAGCAGCTGTGTTCTACACGGCTAGCTATCAGAGGATACTTGATAGGACAATTTTGGAAACAAAATGAATTTTCTTTTTGCTATAGGGCTTATAATAACTACACTGGGTGTGAAAAACTAAATCTATTGATTCCCTCTGGTAATAAAAAATATTGGGCACTTATATTTTTTTTAGATTTATTTTATTTAATTCAATATTTACACAGGAATATTTAATTACAAAACACTTAATACTAAACTATATTAATTAGACAAAACTAAAACTAAAAAATAGCATCAAAAAACTCATCCACATCGCTGTCGACTGGAAGTGTGCCCATAAGGCTGGCAGCATTGCCACGTTGAATGGCAATGCTTAACCGCTGACCAAGGTAAAAACCAGCCCTTGGGTCACATGAGGTGTCAACAAGACGCTTGGATAAATCTTTGACAAGAATGTGAGCACTCGGACCCCACGGTCCCAATGTTTCAACCCCAAACGGCTCGAAAGTATAACTTCCAACTCGGTTGTTATACTTCCGCCGCTTGAGGTTCTCAGCAGCCGCAGCAGCAGCGCCAGCACAGCACGACGAACTAGGAAGATGGGATGGCGCAAGAGTATCGACACAAGTAGCGTCCCACACTAAAGGCCTACCCATCTTCCAAGGAAACAGAGACATGCCGTCCGGTCTCTTGCCATCGTCGCGTGCCAAGCCATTGGGTTCGAGTACGGCTGGAACGCCGACGGCAACAAGAGCACGGCGTATTATGTCATTGATATTCGCGTGCCGCGCCATACGACCTGCGCTACGGCTGCATGACAGGCCGTGGTGTCCGAGGCTGTTGACAACCTCGCCACAGTGGCAGCGATGTGGAGAGCAGCAAGAAGCGCCTAAGCGAAGGGAAGCAGCGAGGCGGAAAGTAGTATCGTCGAGCAAGGTGCCTATGTTCGACGACGGCAGTGCGTGAAGCCAAAGACCTGACTCCCACTCACCCACAGCTAGCAGGCGCGCACGCTCCGCAGTAGTAGCAGATGAAGAAATAAGTTTTTGCTGAACTACTCTGCAGAGCGGCTCATCCCACTGTCTCTGCGATGATGGATGGTCAGGAAAATTTGAATTCGGGCAAGCAAGTCTCCAGGCATCTACTGCCTCGGTGAAGCACGGCACGTCAAAATCAACCAGTGTGGAGGCTAGGATATTCCTGGTTAATTTATCCGTGCTGTGGACCGAGGATATAAAAGCTGGTAAACTGAAACTGGTAATTTTGCGGACGCCGAGCCCACCCATACGGATAGGAAGAGTGGCTTGAGTCCATATTTTTACTTTTGTCGAAGCAATAACAAATGACTAAGTTTTAGTGTTTTAAAGTTCCGGAGTGGGGGCTCGTGACGTCACAACGTTCGCAAAAATTGTAGGACGGACGTCACGCGAAGTTTCTATTCTCTGTATCACCGTAATTATCTATTTACGAGATGGAAGAAAACTTATGTGTTTAATATCTTTTCGTCATCGAAAATCAGGTAATTTTTTTTGTATATAGAGAATCAAGCGTGGTAATTACGATCATAAGACATATCTTAAGATTTAAATAATTGAACATTTTCTCTCATGTTTTTTAGACTAAAATTAAGTTATATTTAATTTGTATTGTTATACCTCTTTAGATTTAGGGGATTGCAGCAAGTTCTCATTAGGCATCATTCCTCTTCAGCAGATCCTCTGATAGGCCCTCTTCAACACTGGTTATCTAATGGCTTTAGCTTTTAGATAACAAAGTACGGGATATTGAGATTTATTAATTCCAAGTAAATATTTCATTATAAAGTTAAAAGTTATTAGGGAACATTCATAGTCATGGCACAGAAATAGCCGAGAATGGACTGGCAACGCCAGTGCAGGAGAGCTTATCCGAGTGGCGCAGAACCGAGAGGAGTACGAAAATTTAACGGCCAACCTCCAGTAACTGAGAGGCACTAGAAAAAGAAGAAGGTAATATTAGCTTCGCAGAACTTAAAGTTGTTTATGATTAACGCGTAACGTAAAAATATTTCTAGAAATAAACCACTAGGTGCCACTGAAATGGTTTCTTAGAAGTTTACAATCTAAATTGTTGTATTATGTAGGTACAACACAAGTTGTCTACACTAATGTTACATTTGCACGTGTTTAGATAATATCAAACATACCGATTCTTTGATAAAACATTAGATTAAAATTAGGTGTTTATAATATTTTTTGCTTTAAAATACATTAGTAGAATAAGGAGTGTAGGAATTAATACATGCAGTACCTATTGTAGCTAACGCAAAACGATTCTACTTTCAACTATTGGGACCCCTATATCTTACCAAAGCCTATTTTTATATTAGAAAATAAGAAGTGGAGGTTAAATAGGCAGTCCATGAAAATTATAGTATTCAGCTGAATCCGGTGAAGCCAATCCCAACATATTGAAAAGCGGAAAAAGCTGGGCAGAAGAAAATATGCGAATTCAAGCAAAGATTGGAATTTTTGATGAATGAGTGATTATTATACAGGATATATGTTCCTTAGTGTCTAAAAATATATAATTAACATACTCAGTTTTCTTAATCAGTAATATATGCAGCTCACTTACACGTACCCAAAATAAATATTTGTTAAGTAAGTCTAGTACGAAAAATTAAATAAATTAATCAAGACTTAATTACAACAACTTATTTCTTAACCTTAAGAAGATCTATCAAATTTGGATAGTCAATATAATCATAGACAGAAAACACAAACTTAGGAACAAAATTGTTACACCATACACAACATACGAGATATTTTCGACAATATAATAAAAAAAGTATTAATATTTTGGCAACTGAAAAAAAAAAGAGCTGATGCAATGGAACACCCTTTTTTTCACCGTATCAAAACTATCAATGTCCTGAAATTGTAAAACTATGCTAAATTTATTTTAATCGTCTACATAATAAGAATCAAAATCACAATACCTGCTTTTCGATTTTCTTATTGCAGTGTAACGATCTCTTATCGCTTACATTTCCAAAGCATTATCTGCACGTACTATAACCTAGACAAGGTGTTATCTTCAAGGCATATTTTTAATGGTCTAGTTCGAATTGGGCTTTTATCAAACTTATCTAAGATTAATAATCGTAGATCGTAGTCTTTAGCAAATGGTCTAGGGTTAACAGACGACGCGGTTTTTGTTGGGTTAATAATTACACTCAACACTTTAAAAGTTCATTGTAATAAGTTAGAATAAAACAGAATAACGTAATTTGATAAATATTTTAGAGTTACGGATGATAGCTTACATATTCATCTTAGAATTGTTACAATGCGACGAAGCGGCGGTAGCCTAATGGCTAGGGCGTCGGATTTGCGATCATGTGGTTGCGGGTTCGAATCCCACCCATTAAACCACCGACGTGAATCCACTCGTAACCCACATTGCTAGTAATGTGCGACCCACATTGCTAATAATTTTTATATAACCAAAAAAAAGAAATTATCGACTTAGCGTATTACTGAAAAAGTACATAAATCTTTATATGTGCCACAATAAATTATCGGTTGTGAACAGCCATTGTGTATTTATTTTACATTTATTAATTGGATATCATGTTTTCATTCTAACATAAGTCACGTGACCAGTCACTTTGTATGAAAAGTTCATTTCCATTTTAAGATTTGAACCTATGCTCCTTGGGGAAGCTTGTTCAAACTTATGCACCTAATTACCTCGTAGAATATACGCACTGCATTTAAATTAATCCTGTATGTAAAGAATCGGTGATGACAAGAAATAGTTTTTAAAAATCCAGTGGTTGTGCATTTAGAAAGCAAGAACCGAACCTTAGTTTGTAAGACCGTTACCTATACTCTGAAGTGGCTAACCCGAGCGAACTTTTTCATGCTTTTCGAAAATTTGCTCCTAACGATGCGAAGGAATATTCCGGTCGTTCTGAATCCAAATACGAAGCCAGACAGGTACTCATGGCGTAGTCTACGGGTGATGTAATTTGGCCAGTGGTTAGCAACACACGGGTCACCCGCTGGGGTTATTAGGCATTTTGTATGTGAGACACACACAAATTGCTGTGGTACATATGCCAAGCCATGTATTACGAATATATGTCGGACAATCTGGCCGTGAGCACCTGTTGACGCACCTGCAAAACGCTTTGTTTAGTCTGTATGCATATAGGTTCTTTACGAGGTATGGTTAGACGGTTGAGAATATTTTCAGTAACAAAAGCTCCCTAGAGACTCGATGAAATGACGCAAAGAACCGTGAAATGCACTAATATAAAAAAAAAATTCACTCATCATTTCATAAAACACAAAGGTACTTTACATATTTATATATTGCGGTATGCTTTATCAATCGACTTTAGTGGCGCTACGGGATACAACAAATATATGCGCGATGCCGATAACAAACGACTCTACATTGTTCACTGCGAAATATAAAATAACAATTTGCATAAACTGTGCAAGTAATGGATCGTTTATTAAAAAGTATCCCAGGTAAGCTGTCATATCAATTCTTTATAGAAAGAAACCGAGTACACATTCCTACACGCGTCGCGCAAAAACCGCCGCGTACCTAGGTACCTACTGATTGATTGATATGATACTCACAATTAGAATTTATTCAATAATTTATAAGCTGTTGTATTAGACGAGAAATGTCGTGTGCACTGGACAGTTGTTAGTGGTTGATGTATTAGCATAAACGTTCTTTATAAGATGCCGACGGCGCTGGCGCCGCGTCGCGTCGATCATATTAGATAGAACACGGGAAATTACATAGCTAGTTGAGATACTGCGAATAAACAACTATTTGCTGGATAATTGCCCTCGTTTACGCATTCGAGCTATTTTAACAGAGCATATTTTTATTAACTGCCTATTATAATTTGTTTATTTTGCGTCGCGTCAATATTAATAAGCGGTTAGGACATGATTGCTCCCGAGGTGTATATTTTCTATCGTAATTGCTTGTATTGTATAAGTGGTAATGCGTTACTTTGTTTAAATCATTGTAGTGTGTCGGCTCGTTATGTGTTATTATTGATCGATTTACACAATTTAACTAGGATTCGTTAGGTATGAACAATGGTAATTTACTCAACGAGTTGGTACAAGAGCATGTGTTGGTCGGTTATTACTGGCGCCATTATCACTTTACTAGTAAATCGTATACATCGATAATGTCAGATAATGATCTGCGTCTTGCAAGGATCGAGTGTGAATTGAGAAACCGCAAGCTTCGCGTAGCGTGCATGCGTACTTACATACGTAGGTACCTATCTACTATCTTAGCATACCTACTTCTATCTTGGATTCTAGAGAATATGAAGTACGTGCACATGTTACGTACGTAAAACTCAAAATGATGAGTAATAATGTAGATCTGTGCAGTAGGTAGCCGCAGATTTTCCGGATAATCTATTGATATTATTCATGACAATTTGAATATCAACATGACAACAATGCTCGAGATGACTTATAATTTTGTTGACGTAACGAGATTTCTGCATAAGATGAAGAAGATATGTAATTCTAAATGCAGCTGGATTTTGTTTGAAGACATTATGAAGCAATCTGTCAATCAATCAACTCTTCCTAGTTGCGACACAACATAATTATTGTCCTCCGTCTTACGCAGTGGAACCACCGGAAATTGGGGGCCGTGGTGCTATGGTGCCCAGTCATGATGTTATTTCGATGCCCTAGTCACCACGCTGGGTAGACGGGTTGGTGACCGCTGTCTTCTATTTGTTCTTTAGAAGAACGCTGCTGCCCATTCTCCTTTCTATAACCCTTAGTCGCCTCTTACAACACCTACGGGTAGAGTGGGGGTTATTCTAAGCCGTAACCCCAAGACGATTAGGAGTTATCTATTAATCTGTATGTGCTATAACTAAGAACGTAGTAGTAGCTCATGCTCTCTTAAAATGTTCGAGCCGTTTTTGTTTTAGAATTCTAAGTCATACGTAGTACATAACTAGCCTGAAAAGAGTTTTTTTTTATAACTATGTTAAGTATAACTACTGGTGCTTTTGAATAAATTGGTGCCTTTAAATTTCTTCTTGCACAAAAATGGTACACTAGGTGGACTTAATACTACTAGGCATATGCCGTTAGTCAACGTTTGGGTGAAAAAAGAAAATAGACATTAAACCTGGTACTAAAGACTCAAATAAAACAAACCAAAAATTAGAACCACATTGTTCAGGAAATGAATGTAAATAGGTGAGAACATAATATATTATTCTCATTTATTATAATCTTACAGAGCAAGCATAAGTGAAAGTTTTATTATGTTTTTCTTGGTTGACCGATTCTTATGAAACCATATCTACAGCGATATTGTATTTTTCAGCTGAAAAGTCTACTGCTTCCATATTTTACCGCTGAAGGTTATGTTCTGATGTGTACCCCTATCCGAAATTTAAAAAATAGCTTTGTAAATCTTAAAACTAGAACTTAGATCTAAAAGGGATTCGAACTTAATGAATGAAAGTTATAGCGTGATATCATCGAGGTCACAAACCTTAATTAAAATCTAGGTTTGCGTACATTCTAATATCAGACAATGTTTATACTAGATTAGTGCGCTTACATACACGAACGTATTTCCCTTCGTAAATCGTAGTAGATTAGTAGGTATTATTAATCAAATGTTTGCCATTCATTACTACGTAGCCAGAGAACGTTAACACAAGATAGGCTAAGGACGTAGTTATTACGTAACTTATTTTCGTTGCAGAAACATGACGTTTATTGACGCCAGGAGTTAATATATCGACTCGCACCACCGTCATTACATCTAGATACTTTACAGTTACCATTAGCACGGTAATACTATCTATACAGTATTGTAACTTCATACAAACGGACGAAACGCGAGCTATACCTACGCGCCTCAATCTCGGATTGCGCTCGCGACGCCGACAGTCACGGCTGTACCGCAGTGTCGAACGGATGGTGTGTTGTTTTTTTAACAATAAGCGCGTGATTTTTTCTCCAAAAATCAGTTAATATGACGAATAGGAAATATTGTGCTGTTTTTGGTTGTATGAATTTGTCAATAACGCATCCAGAGATAAGTTTTTTTTAAATTACCTGGAAACTCTGAAAGGTAAGACTATAAAATAATTTTACTTACTAGTAGGTAGGTAGGTACATAATGTGTGTCTTTTTAATGGATAAGTATTTCCTTTTATCTCACGAAAAAAAGGTGTTTGGATTAATAAATAAAGCGAATAGAGTAACGGAAAGTTATTGAGACGAGTGAAATAGGTAGTTATATGCTGTTCTGAATGAATCATGATACGGTAGGTACCTTTTTATTAAATCTACCAATCAAAAAACAACACGCATTTTTATTGAACACTTCCTATTCAATATACAAAGTATTTCATTTATTTATATAAAAATATGGATATTTACAATCACAAAACTAAATAGAAGAAACAGAAAGTAGGCAAATGTAATTAAATTGCTGGAGACGGGCAGCCCTAACGCATGTTTACGTAGCGCGCGGCTGTAGGCATTTATTTCTATTTTGCGGGCGAGTTACAATACTGTATAGATAGTATTACCGTGCCATTAGTATCTCCTAACCTACATATTTACAACAGAAATAATCAATTTTAAAAATGTTAGCGGTCTTTATACATTATGTATCAGTCCCAATCAGTAGTCGCTGATATAACTTACATGTATATACAATTATGTTTTTATATATCGTAGATATTGACACTAATTGGTAGCTACATTGATTTAGCTGCCATCCGTAATGTTTTTAAAAGGGCTGGAGGAATTTTTAGATTCTTATCACTAAATGTCACATAGAAACATAATATTGAACTTAATAATGGAAATGTGATAATAATATAGCTTGTTAATATCGTGGATTGCTGTCTTGAAAAATAATGTTTTAACCGACTTCCATAAGGTGGAGTTTATCGATTTTATTTTTTATATTAACGTCTCGTAATGGTAAACAAATTGTAATGTCTGTTTCTTCTGTAGATAAAAGTATTTTATTTTATGTTCACAGATCGTTTTGAATTACGCAAGCAATATAATATTATTGTAGATGTAAATAATATAAAGAAAGGAATTTTTTTTCATAATAGAGTGTTGAAAAAATTTTTTAAACTGTAAATAATAATATAATATATATTTTTCATATAAATCAGAAAACACAAGCTTACGAATGTCAGAAGAAACTCAAGTACCTAAGTTACATACTACGCTCGTTATATTTATTTTACCTTTTTTCAGGTTTGCTTATAAAAAAATATAAATTTCGGGAAATGACAGTTCATGAGAATTGAAAACAAATAGAATTGACGTTCATTATTTTAATCGGTTTTAAATAAGGTGCCAAGTTCATATACTTATAAAAGGGACTTCCTACTCAAAAAAACTGTATTAACAGCTGATGGGTTTCATATTTTGAGCAAATAACGTTTCATATCTAAAACTGTTAAAAAGACTATTCTATGAATTCAAATGATTCATCAAATTAGTTGATTTGGCAAACAGCTGTAAACCCTTTTAATAATAGGTACTATGACAACTCGCAATTTCATAGTAGGTTACACATTTTGGTATTTTTACGAGTTCTTTCCGTTTTCTCTTACGCGGTGTCCTGCGTGAGCGACGAACGCGACGCGACGCTGCGAACGCGACGAATGCGATCAACTCAACGGCCTACCCTACCTACTTTTGGCCTATATGGCAGTCTGCGGCGGGACGCGACGTAACGCGGACTTGTTTTGAGAGCGACCAGATGCGACACCACTTTAAATATGAACTTTCAAGCAAAATTGTACTGTACTTCTCCATGATTCGAGAAGTAATGACCAAAATCACGTAGGACATTTGTCGCGTGTAGCATCGCGTCGCATTACGTCGCGTCGTGTTGCGTCGCGTCGCGTCGTATTCGTCGCTCACGCAGGACACCGCGTTAGGAATTTAGGTATAATGGATTACATACTAACTTAGATGTATATCTTATGGTTGGTGAGAGTTCATAAACATTAGTGATTTGTTTAGTGTTGAACTAGCCTGTTGGTCGTAGTGGTTACTGACCCTGAATGCGAAATCAGAGGTAGTTAGTTTGATTCCCACCCAGGACAAATCATGTGTGATGAGCATGATCATTTGTTCTGTGTCTGGGTGTAATTTATCTCTTATTTAATTATTTAGAAATACATAAGTATGTATATCAGTGGCCTGGTCCCCATAGTACAGGTTCTGCTTAGTATGGGACCAGATGACCGTGTGTGAGGTGTCGCGAAATATATAAAAAAAAAAACATAGGTACCTCATTTTGGTTACACATAATAATTTACTAAGTGTATAGCTATAACCTACAATTGCAATTCAGAGGTGAGTGTAACACCAAATTGATTTATTCAGTCCATAAACCAAGTTTCATTAAGATTCAGGATTTCCGAAACTATATACCTATATAGATAAACCCAACTACAATAAATAAACTGAAACATGGATATAATTCCAATAAGCCTTATTACTTATTAGGCATTACATATTGATGTAATATAGATTGATGTATAGGTATAATTTTATTTCATTTGATATCAAGATCGCAAAAATCATGCCTGTATCACGCAATGATCTTGTATAGAACTATCTAAATCCTCAATAAATGGATAATTGTACATTCACACCAATAAGCATCGCAATTTATTGACCAAAACAACGTGTGATGACTCACTAAATCAATCTATAAATTACTTGGTGACTACTAAGAAATCTCTTCAAATTCTTAGAACGAAAAGTATGTAAATAAGAAGATTAATTGTAGTTACTGTAGCTGTTCAATGCTAATTTACAAGAAGGTACAGTTTTCACTCGAATTGTGTTAACCAATCCCCAATTTAATTAAATAACAAGATTTAAAGATTATTTTCAGCGCATGAACATATTATCAAAGATAATTCGTAAGGAGGCCTTCTATTCAATACCGTAAATTTACTGGACTCTTCGATGCCTTAAAAATAATTATGATACCTAATTTTATTAATTGGGTTGAAGTTGAATTTCATTATGTACATGCCAAGCTTTTCTTTCGTTCGATATCTGTCAGTTACTACGTGGACATAATTTCTAATTTGGTATTAAAAAATTGAATATGAACAAACAACTACAAAAAAATATATATTAAAGTATTGATGTACAAATGTTAAAGTATTATCCTTGGATAGGCACGTATAATTCCGAAGCGACGCTTAGAAAATCTCAGCCAATCGATAATAGATGATACCGGCGCTAGTGTAGTCTGTCACACTTATGTACACACAGGTCATAATAATGAATGAGTTGTATATATAGCCCTGTGACCTTTAAACCTAATACGCTTTAGCTAGGTAGGGCGACGGCGCCAGCCAGCGCCACGTCTCGCGAGTGTCCTTCATGGCGCCTTCGTACCATTCATCGGTACCAGACATCGGTTCATTTTATTATAGATTCGAACTAAATTCGTAGTTAGTTAATAAATGTACAAAACGCAATAAAATTGAGGTTTTACGCTTTAAAATTAAAATTATAAAGTTTTGAAATTAAATTCGTAATTAATTGAATGTTCAGTGTTGCGGATTGAAGGTACAGATCAGGCTCGATTGTTCAATGATTATGTTCTTTGAGAAGAATTCCTGTCTTGAGTTCTGTTAAATATGATTTCAGGATCATCCATTATCATCTACAGCCTTTGTTGTCATGCCACTGCTGGGATTATGCCTCTCTTCTATCGTGCCATTCTCTCCTGTCCCGTAGCGGCCCCTCCCAGATTCGACCCTATAAGTTTCAATTGTTATTATTTCATTCTAGTTTGAAATAATTTGGTATCTTTTTGGAATATTTGCAAATCTGTTAGTGAAAGCTAGTTTTTTATTAATTAGAATTTTGCCCATAATAAGAGAACGCAAGTTAGTTACTTCATTCTTTCTTATTACATCATGAAATATATTAGAAGGAGAATACAATGGTAGTGATTTCATTCAGAATTGGCAAATGTTACAACCGAAAAAATGTGGCCGGGCACCAAGCTTGTAAGTTTTGCTTGAATGAAACCAGCAACCAAAGCTATAAAATATGCTGGAAAGGGCAGAATGGCCACAACAGCAAAAAAACGGATTTACCGAATTCCTCATTTCATTATTTGAATTTTCCTTGTTCATTCATTAATGTTCCCGATACTTGGATTCTTATACTGGGGTTTATTTGTGACGTCATTGGTTTAGTCTTTCAACTTAATTGCGGTATATAATATTTAGGAACTTCCATAAAAAATAAAATTTTCAAAAATCTTGGAAAAAATCTTTGATATCTCTTCTATGTAATTCTTAAGTGAATATTATGTGAACTGCCTACATTGCTGATAATTGGAGCGATATTTGAATGTAAACATAAAAACATACATCTTTGATTCGGGCTACTGCCATTACTGGTTACCGTTTACAAAATAAAACTGTTGTGAATCAAGCGTCATGACTCACGCTTTCCCAGATCACAATTCCCAGTGGGTACTATGAAGTAGCACGCATTGTATGACAAACCGACGAACAGATTACAAGCTCCTTAGTAAACGCATGACTCACAAACATTATCAACATTTTTTAACCAAACAAAATCTTTGATGCTTCATAAGATATTACCGATACTCGATATGTATAGATCAATTTTATCGAACCATATTGTCGATGTATATGGCATAATTAGCCGCGTGTAGATATGTATGAGGCCTATTACGTACCCGAGATTACAATAATACTAATTTATTGCTATTTTAATGTAAACGAGTGTTGTAGAAACACGTTTTGTACCGTTAATATTAAATAGATTTACATACGAGAATTAACATGGTGCTCCATAATTGTCTTGGACGAATTTGAATGTTGATTCTTTAGTATGTTAATTTAAAACCACCAGATGGGCCTGTAACTTGCTACGTGTTGGGTCAAATCAATTAACAAATAATACTGTATTTTTGGGTGTGATTTAAGAAACATAACTTTTTGTGATATTTTTCGTTAATCTATCAACATTTCTATCTAATTTACGTCAGATACGTATTTCTACGAATCCGTTTAGTATAGATTTTATTGTCTTAGCAGACAGATATAAAAATATTTTGACCACTTAATGTCGTGTTACATTAAGATGTCTATATTATGTAAATTTATTTAAGTGTCTGAAATCCCATAAACCAGGATAAGCTCTACTTATTCAATTCCATATGAGATGAATTTCCAAAAAATGTGGTCAAGAATTTAATTCAAGACTCGACTTAGAAAGATGTTGCATGAGGAAAAATACATATTTCGTAGAGTAGGTTCAATTGTTTTTTTTAAATGTGGGAGACGTGAATTGTTTGCTTACTTTAGCTGAGTAAGGCTTCCTACACAGCCTAGACAAGAACTGTTCCCATGTCAGTTTGGTTTAAGACATTTCTTGCGCCTATAAATTACCCACTGTTGGGCACAGGCCTCTGCTGACTTAGAGCGGGATGAGCATTGCCTGCATCACCACACTGACACATTGCGGGTTGGCAATTTTAGATTCCAATTTTTGGAATCCAGTTTGCCTCATAACGTTTTTCTTCACCGATTGTCAATGATGACTTAGAATAATTAAGAAAGTACATACCTAAGTATATAACTTTGAAAAAGTCACATTGGTATATATATGTAGTGGCTTTGAACCTGCAACCTTGTGCTCGACAATCCGTTCATTGAACCGCTAGGTCACCACGACATTTCGACTATATAGAAATAAAAGATGTGAAAGAAAATGCACCACAAGACTGATTACGTATCGATGTTATTCGTAATTGGCGTTGTTTGTTGCCCGTCAGTGTCGAGACGCGTCGCTCCGTGACGTTGACTGATGTCATATCAACCGCTAAGAACTTTGACTGGAATTAAATCAGCACATATGAAGTTGTTATCTTCAACAGGAAAAATATATCAAGGTGTCTGCACGGCTAGTGTCATTTCATTCAATATTCTGCCTTTGTTGAATTCTTAGTGTATTGTTCATAATGGGACGTGTGTTCGAACGTTTAGATAAGTTACATGAGTGATTCGTACCCGGATACTTTGTATATGGATGGGATTACGTATTGTTTATGTAACACTCACACTGAGTGCGATAGTAATATACCACATTTGCAATATAAGAACATGTAATTCAGTACAGAATTCCGGGACGTGTGAATTGTGTACAGGATATCTACATCTTCTTCTTCTTCCTGCCCTTATCCCATTTATATGGGGTCGGCGCAATGCGTATGTTCCTTCCATTCCTCTCTATTACTCGTCATCGCGGCATCCACTCCTTTCTTTCTCATATCATCTTTCACACAATCCATCCATCTCTTATTCGGTCTCCCTCTGCTTATATACCCATCCACAGTCATACTTATAACTTGTTTTGTTATGTGACTTTCATCCCTCCTCATAACAGGATATCTACATAACGAATTTAATAATAATGATCTTTTGCAAAAACTTTGAAACTTGAGATTCGAAAAAACAAAGACGTATCGGTCAATTATGTAGAGTAGTACAAAGTGAACTGTGACGTCACTTGCTCCCAACGTTTTAAGATGCGATGGCCGACCTAAATATTGGAGTGATAATAGAACCCAATTAGCCATTAAATTAGCGTATGATAATGAAAATTTCGATTAAGCAAATAGCAACAACCTATTATGGCCAATGCAGAGCAAAGGTCACCATAAGTATTTGTAGTTTATCAACATCGGCCTGGTATCTAGCTGTGTCCAAACATATAATATTCATGTTGATATTCGGGTCTTAGCTGAAAAATTGTCAAGAGTGACATAAAATTTATTGATTTTGTTTAATCGAAAGAAAACTTAATTAAAAAATTACCTTGAAACTTAGATAGCTTGAAGAATGAATATTTGGAGCTTTTTTATAAAGCTCATAACTTACCTGGAACTCCAAATTCAGTGCTCTACATTAAACGGTCTCTGAAACACGGAAAAGGATGCCAGTAGTAACGGTCTTGTTGTATTTGGTGACATATGCACGTCCACCTATGTTTTTCTATCAAATATAATTAGGGAGTAATTGAATAGAATAATTAATTGTACATTACATACAATTAATTATTCTATTCAATTAAATATATAATATATTAAATTGAATATATTAAATTCAATAAGTAATTGAGTAAATAATTGAATTTTTCATAGCGTGTTATTATTAAATAAATATTAAAAAAAAAGAAAATATAAATTTTTCTTAATTAGATAACATAGCTAACTCACTACTTCGATTTAAATTATTATTGCTTTTATTTATTGCGCACTTCGCCACATTAATATAAATGCGACAATACTATTGTCAGGTGTTTCCTCTTTATTATCCACTGTATTTGCATGTTAAGATGTTTCATTCAATAAATCCACTGTGTTGTTAGTTACACTGCGTAATATTAAGGATTTAAATAGATATTATTGACGTCAAAATTACGAGGCGGGTATTACACGGATGTTGATTAACATAAATTAATGGTCAACATCATTTGTCTTCAGTAACATTACACGAACTGAACATTATAAATTATTTAGTTGTACTAAGACTGGTTGTCTGCCTACCTCTTAGCTTCATTATTCAACTTCCCAGAGACTATCTAATGCGGAAATCATGAATGCGGGAATATGACATTTAGAAAATTTCCAAACAAAACTAATTCCTTAATGAGTAAACATAATTAATTGGTCAAGTACCAGTCTGATATTTGCTCCTTGCTCTAGTTGGGAGATAAGGGCAACAGGGCCCATTAGTGGATATTTATTGGCTCGATACGAACCCATCTTACGACATCCTAGTAACATAAATTGACAAGTGATATTTCGTGTAGCTTGTTTGTGTCGTATATTTGGCGGGTGGCTGTAGGTGTAGGTATGGCGGCAGCATGTCCGCAATCGTGTGATAGTTGAGCAAGTGCATGGTGGAGGAGGTGCGGTGCAGTGTGCAGCGGCGGCCGGTGCAGGCTGGCGCGCGGGAGGCTGCTCGGAACTGGACCGGCGCACGCGCGGGGCAGAGTCTCGCGGCGGCCGGCCGACGCGCCAGCGGCCAGCTCGCCACTCAGTGCACGCGCTGCCTCGCCGCCGCCAGCCTGCGTGGACCGACCGCCCGACCGGCCACCACGCTCCTACATCGCTCCCGATACACCCGCGACTTATACCACTACCACTCAGTCTCCCTTCATTAATTACTAAATTATATAAGGGACTTTTATAACTTTGATAATATTTTTAACACGTGAGTTTTGCCACAACCTCTTGTTTACATTTTCCGAAGGTGCTATTTTTTGTATTAACGAGTTTTAAGTGCATCGCAAGTGAAGTTAATATTTTTGAAGGTGCCGGAGGGATCGCAATATTCAATTTAAGGTAAGACAAAAAATATTTTTTTAAATAACTCGGTTATTGGAATCCTTCAAAGGGGTATGTTTGTGTGTTATGCTCATTATGAAAATATTTAATGTTATATTAGAAAGTCACTTGTACAGCAACGAAACAAGTTAACGTACTATAAGTAAGCAAGTAGGTATGTACTCGAGTTGATGTAACCTCGTTATGTTGGGGCAAGTTAAATAATGTCCGATTCTTCAAATACATTAACATATTTTGTGAGACTTAAATCTTCTAAACATTTAAATTCATCATTATTAAAATCTGCTTCATTAACACGGCCTTACTATTTTTATTGCATCGTAAACGATTCTTTCTGCTTCATAACGATAGCATGAAAAGCTTAAAACCTCACCTAGTCTAATATAATCTAAAATTGGGTATTACTTAAAGTATAATGACATAAAGCGCAGCACTAGCTTGTGGTAGTGGCACTATTAGTAAGGTAACACACTATAACCAGTTAATGATGTGGTAACTCCAATATGATATTCATCCACTACAACACTAGTAGGTATGCGACACGAGCATATTGCCACGAAGTTTTTCGAATGCCACTTATCATACGAGTCGAATAAATTTAGAAAGCTATCAACAGAAATTAAAATATAGTCAATAACAAATAAAAATCAGTTGTCATGGACACAGTCGTAACTCATCCCGGCTTTAATTGATTAAATTTATTTTTAATTGGATTGTAATATTTATAATCCTTAAGTATTTGGATGAGTCCATAATTCAAATTAATAAATAAAGTGTTTTATTCTCAAACTAGTAGACCGCACCGGGTTCGCACACGTGCACACGAAATAGTAATAATTGCCTAGAATTACACACAAAAACCTTAAGTTTCAATCAGTCTATCTATAACTAAAACTGCATTTAAAATCCATTGCATAGTCTTAAAGATCTTATGGTACAAACAGCGTGACGACCTTATTTTAACTTCTTACAGAAGAGGGAAATTAAAAAGAAAATAATGCTGTCAAGACAAGGTATCGACGTTTCGTATACTAAATATTTTTAAAATAATAATATTATTCTACTCACTTATATCTTAAAGCTTAGTTACATATGAAAATGTATAATTATGGAACATTATTTTACAGGAAGAAAGTTGCATCATGTCATGTAACAACTGTAATTATCGTGTGCAAGAAAAAAATAATAATTTGATTTTGAAAATGATATGAGTTTATTAAATATATTTTGAAATTCGGATTTAAAAAAATATATTTATACTTATTAGTTAAGTAGAGGTTTTCCTATTAGTAAAGTCTAATTTAGGTAACAAGCTTTGCATTATTTTTGTATTAAAAGTATTACACAAGTTATTTGCAAATATTTTAGTTATCACCAAAGTAAGTAGCTAATTACCGATGAATTTCTATACTGTTTACTTACTTGATTCAATATAAACAAAAGTCAGACAGACACTTTTATATTAGCACCCGATTTGCTAACTCAATCATATATGTATGTTCAAATTTTAGGGCCCATTTAATAGCACTACGCAAAGGATTTTCATAATTAGGTATAATGTAGCGCGTTTCATTTATTTCAAGGATTTTTAAGTTTATTAATTAAGGTTCTCAAGTTCAGGAAATATAAATTGTCAGCATTAAGAAAAGCTGTCTTTATCGATACATATAACACAAAGTCGGGATTGTTACAACACTTCCATCTCGAGATCGATGAACCGATTTTGATGATTCTTTATTTGTTGGATTCGCCTCCGTTCCTAATAGCAAAATAAATATTTAAAACAATGGATAATTAACTAAGAAAAAAAAATGTTCACGGGACTGTAACTCAATCTATGAATAATTGTGAAGGATCCCGAGACAGCATTTAGCTTTTAGCCCATTAATTACAAAATTGTATAAAATGTTTACTCATCTTACTTATTATTTTAATATTATAAATGCGAAAGTACCTCTGTCTGTCTATGTGTTACGCATCACACCTAAACAACTGAAAGGATTTAAATTAAATTTGGTACAGAGATAGTCTAGAAACTGAAAAAGGAAATAGGCTACTTTTTGCCGCGATAACCGACACCTAGCGTATTAAAAAATCTAAAAAAAAACAGTATTTTAGGTCTGTTAGGTCACTTGTCTTAAATAATAAATTATTTCAGATAAATAGACACTGTAGAATAGAACAAAAGTTATTCCGACCAGAAACACAAAAATATATGATTTTTAAGTAGAGATATCTCAGGAACCTGGACACATGGGACATTTAATCAAACGGGGAACAATGGCAAATGACTCTTCTATTGCCCACATATTTTTGTCGATCTCCCTACCAAACACCCTGTAAACACAGATTATCACAATCATTACATATTAATAAGCCGCAATTCATTGACCTTCTTTGTTCTAAAAATCTTTTATTTATCTATGATTCATGGTCGGGACTGGAGGCAATAACCACGCATACATCCCGACTAGAAGTGCTCCCTATGACGAAAGCATGTTTCATCATTTCAGCGAATGATTGTGTGTGTGACTAAGCAATCATTCATACAGTCACTTCTAGCCGGCAATCACATGTGATGTATCTGTGTATATATATACTAAAGATTGTACGTATTGTTAAGTGGGAATGACAACAACGTAGTAAACATTTCATTTTATAGTAAGCATTACATAATTTTCAAGTGCCCGACGACTTTTCCGTTACAATGTATGAATAAAGCCTTTGTTTAATGTCGCGTATCGTAATTGTTATTGTTCAACAATGTGTCGTTTTGGCAACTATTCAAATTTTACATCTCTAGGCAAGATGATACATATCCACAGACAAAAGGACAACTTAATATTAGTATTCCTTTTTCGGAAGTTCAGTCATCTATTGTCTGTTAGGAGAAACGAATATTTAAAGCTACCATTCGTTATTGATATAATCTTCTTGAGAAATGCGTAATTCCTTGTGATCCGCAATAAACGTGAAATGTATGAAAAATATATAATCGGCAATTTTAAAGGACTTTTCCTAGGTTTATAGCACTTATGAAAACAATAGAACGAACACATGTAAATCATGCCGCTGACGTCGATAAGTGTTTGATAGTGATCTTAAGATCCGTGGTAGATAGCAACATATTTAGATAAAATTCAGTTAGTAATCATAATAATTAATTAGACGAAATAGAAAGAAAGAAAGAAAGAAAAATTATTTATTTGCGTCAACCATGCGACGCGTACACATAAAAAAAAAACAAAAAAACCGGCCAAGTGCGAGTCAGACTCGCGCACCGAGGGTTCCGTACAAACCTGTAGGTATATAAGTAAAAGTTATGGTGTATTCGTGTTGCGGTGTTTGTTTCCAAACTCCTCCGAAACGGCTGAACCGATTTGCATGAAATTTTGTGTACATATCGGGTAGGTCTGAGAATCGGCCAACATCTGTTTTTTTTTTTTAATCGCTGAACAACGTTTGCTGGGTCAGCTAGTAAGTTTATGATTATTAAAAAAAATATACTATGTGATGTAACTAAAAATTTAAGATTTTCGGAATTTTTCCTATATGTGTACTTTATAACGTTGCTTCATGCCAAATTTCAAGATTCCAGGTCGTCTGGAAGTATCCTTTAGGTTTTGATTCCCTTGCGAGTAGTTGCGAGTTTCAAAATATGCGGCTTTAATTGCTGTATCTTTTGATTGCGTTGACGAAGAAGTTTGATTTTGTTACAGCTTAAAGATATTATAGACTTGAGTATTTGTTAAGAATTTCAATATAATACCACTACGCGTTCATGAGTAAAGGGGTAATAAGTTTAAAATTATTAAAAATATTTTTATTATATGATGTAACTAAAAATTTATGCTTTTCGCAATTTTTCCTTTATCTGCGTTATAAGACGTTGCTTCGTACCAAATTTCAAGATTCTGAGTTCACGGGAAGTACCCTGTAGGTTTTGATTCCCTTGCGAGTAGTTGCGAGTTTCAAAATATGCGGCTTTAATTGCTGTATCTTTTGATTGCGTTGACGTAGAAGTTTGATTTTGTTACAGCTTAAAGATATTATAGACTTGAGTATTTGTTAAGAATTTCAATATAATACCACTACGCGTTCATGAGTAAAGGGGTAGTAAGTTTAAAATTATTAAAAATATTTTTATTATATAATATAACTAAAAATGTATACTTTTCGCAATTTTTCCTATATCTCTGCTATAAGACGTTGCTTCATACCAAATTTCAAGATTCTGAGTTCACGGGAAGTACCCTGTAGGTTTTGATTCCCTTGCGAGTGTCGAAAATTTGCGGCATAAACGGGAGTATCTTTTGATCGCGTTGACTTAGAAGTTTGATTTTTTCACAGCTCCAAGAGACCATAGACTTGAGTATTTGATATGAATTTCAGCTTGATACCTCCACGCGTTCCTGAGAAAAAAGGTCTTGACAGACAGACAGACAGACAGACAGACAGACAGACAGACAGACAGACAGACAGACAGACAGACGGACAACAAAGTGATCCTATAAGGGTTCCGTTTTTACCTTTTGAGGTACGGAACCCTAAAAAGAACAGAAAAAAAAAACATATTTTAGATGACGCGTCACATATGAGCAAAACGGTCGTCGCTCAGCATATGCCAAGGTTCCTGCTAGAAGCAGGGCCTTAGCGCTGATTTTCAGCGACGACCGGGTAATATTTATTTAATTGATGATATTTTTAAAAAATCAAATAGGTTAGTAACGATCTCCCTCAAACGTAGATACTTAGCGCTACGGAAAGCCTACATCAGCTACGAAAAAAATTTACTACAATAAAATTAATAAAATATATTGTTTGTTCAAACAATGAACAACATGAAAATTTGATTCTAGGTAATATTAGAATGAGTAAATTGAACAAAAAAAAATACTTAGAAATAAATATAATAATCAATATCTCTTGCAGTTTATTTATTGGAAATAATAAACTGTTTGTAAATAAATAAATACATTGGACTTTGAAGCCGTGTGCAATACCTGTTCAACTTTCCTTACCGGGTATACGGTATCTACCTGTATTGTTTTATTACCTTCCCAAGATACGGCTCAACTAATTAGGATATTACTGATGTCATTGAGGACAAAATAAACTTTGGACAAGCTTAAAACAATGTTCGGATAAATTTATAACAAAGACCAGCTTGAAAAAATTCTATGCCTATTCAAAGGTATTTATCACTTAATGACTACCTACTGGGTAAAATATTCTACTCTATAATTTATTACAAAAAAGTCTCGATGTAAAAACTTAATAGATACGTCATTGTAAGGGCATTGTCTTGCTCACAAAGACTTGGTTATCCCAGCACATTTACGATACACTATAATATATATCATAAAGGATTTACTGACTATTGTTACTCTGTATAATATAGTTGACACTCCATCATAATTTATTGATTTAATTATGTATACCAAAAATACGGCTGGACTATTTTAGAAGTTGGTGTCTAGACGCTCAATCGTGTTTGGATTGTGTAGGTTTTTCTTGACAATAGTACGGATGTTCAATTAATACAAAGTAGCGTTGATAACCTTTTGATCTGAGCGATAAAACGAGCAATTTCACTGAGCGCTTGTCACGAACCTCCGCTCGGATACGTTGCTTTATATACCTTTGTGTAGAACATTGATTTAATTCGACGACGGTAGCTCGCTCTTATTAAATTCTTTGAATTCTCTTGTTCTTAATTCGAAGCATTGTTTAGTAACAGATGATTTACTATTTATTTATTTTTATTTATTTATATTAGCTACTTATTTATAAAAATCTCGATGTAGTTTTATTATTATTATTATTATAGATAGCTTGTACTGTCCCACTGCTGGGCAAAAGTCTCCCTCGATGTAGTTTTGACACTTAATTTTTAAATAGATTTTTTGAAATGAGATCTCGCTCAGTTACTAAACAACAGAGATCTATGAATAAAGGATATAGGATATGCATAAGGATATGAATGGATAAAAATCTTGACTAAAAATTTTGTAACATAAAATATTTATAAATATTGCATTCAAAATAAGTTCACGTCTAGAAATTATGTTTGGCTAAACTAAAATGTATGTGGTACCTAAGTTGTTACTATCTGCTGCTTTCTTGTTAAGCCAATATTCAAAGGCTAGCTTCATATTATTTTCATTCTCGGTCGAAATACATTCGCCGTCCATAATTATTGGTTTCCAAGCCATCCGTTTGCTTAACTGACCGCCTTTCGTCTTATCCTAATTATATGTCTCGTTGGTAAATGTACAGAGTTTGTAACTAAATGCTGTTTTAATGTTGTCAGTGTAATATTGTTTATGTGTGACAAACGGACAGATGTGGTAAAGAGTAGCTGCAGAAAATGAATTATTATTGAACTTCAGGGACCTGACCCGTCGTAAAATTAACCATCGTCATATTATTATTATACACTGGCAATAAATATAAGGTCAAAACATCAATTAAATTCAAGAATTAAACGCAAATGTAATGTACGCAGAAGTAATTAGAGTAATAAAATATTGTAATGTTTACTAAACACGTACATTTAGCCATTAAGTCTGCTTTCATCAAAACCGATATCGGATTAATATACGCACATTTTATGTCAACATAAGGATTACAAACGCTAATGAAATCGGACAGCAATCGAATGGGCGAAATATCGATAACCGCTATAAACGTCATCGAGCAATTCACTCGATGGTGACGTAATAATATATGGTACATAATCAGTAAATATTTAAAGAATCCAGTGTTTATCGTGTAGTAACACCGATGAGACGATGAAGAGTACGATTGTTTTGTACAATATCTTAATTGCCTATCGATTATCGTTGCATTCCAATACAATAGCGTCTGCCGGTGATGTAACCCTGCTGATAACGTTCCGAGAAAACAGGTGAATAACTACGATAATGTGATAGCCTTTCTAATTCGTTCATAAAATTATTTGTGATTTTGCTAAAGATTATGATAATTGTCACAAATAAAAAAGTTTCTAATCTTCTAAGTATTTTGTGAGATATTGATGATTGATGTCACTTTTACTTATGTATATGGTGTTATCAAAATAACAGGACTTATAATTAAGAATTATCTAAACATATGAATTATCAGCTGATGAATGCCAGGCGAAGCGTGTCAGTGACTAAAGACAAAGAATAATTTTTATGGTACGTAAAATAAATTATCTTATACTTCATGATTTACCATTCTGCATTATATTTTCCA
This sequence comes from Plusia festucae, assembly GCA_950381575.1. Taxonomy (NCBI): domain Eukaryota; kingdom Metazoa; phylum Arthropoda; class Insecta; order Lepidoptera; family Noctuidae; genus Plusia; species Plusia festucae. The sequence continues at coordinate 9,702,968 of OX494436.1, read as the reverse complement.
ATAAAGCTCCTTAAGTACAGAGCCGATTTTAATAATGTTTAAAAATTTAGAAAGGTTGCCATGCATTGTCCTATCGTGTCGAGTTTAAATTCAAATAAAACAAGAGAAATATTAAGATTACAAATATCCAGTTTTGTAACTAATTCAACCTACAGTTCTGCTTTTCCCCTGTGAGGAACACAGTAAACAAATTAGAAAGACATCGAAAAATTTTCACTGTATAACCAGAGTCAGAAGTTAAAAAACTGTTGCACAAAAATACTTCACTTTCAATCGCAATATTTGGACATGTGGAGCGATCCAGGGGAGAGGCGCATTGAGACTCATCTTTAAAGTATTACTTATATTGCCTCGTGACCTAGTTTAGCTCGCACGCTTCAGACGGCCATAATTCTATAGACATTAATAACATGTGCAAGTCCTGTAATTGGGTATGTAGACAAACATTTGGATAACAAGTTATTCAATCATTAAGAACCGCAAGAAATTATGTATTTGATTTTTGAAAGCGAGGAAAGATTCCGTTCTTATATTTTGATTTGAAAGGGATGAAGTTTTTGTTTTATGCCGAGACCCCTCCGTGCCACGGAAACCACGTTAGGCCGTTGGTCCCGACTGTCATACAGTGATCTTTGACAGTCGTTAAGTCGACACGATTCTGACAACCACTCCTACTACGGGATATTTTATTACCCAGCATTGCCCAGCGATGAGTTGTGGAAGTCAGATAGGTAGAATCTCCTTGTAAAATACGGTATTAAGCTATATCCGGTAAGATTGGTAGCCGACTCCAACATAGCTTAGGAAAAGGCTAGCAAGGCAGAAGGCAGGCAGAAGGAGTTTTTTTAAATCATATGTGTAGAATTAATAACTTCGCACATTTAATGCGCTATGGCGTATTTGGATTTCGAGATTTTAATTTCGAAAGTAATCATTGTACCTAATCAAAATCATGCCTAAAAACATGGTATTAAAAATTTACATGCATTTCCCTGCTAATTTGAATCATGAATTGTGTGTAAAAGACATAAAGCTAATAATTACAGTTTATGAAAATTACTTCGCTGTATCAATATCGATGGACATTAGAAGTGCTAATCCAAACCCAAAGCGACTTGTCTACTTAATTTAATAGTGTTTAATTCACATTGGACTTTATGTTCATCCGAAATCAATTAAATTGAAATGGCTATGACTTTGTAACACCAAGTATTTTATGTAAAAAAACTTGTGTAAACAATAATTGAACACGGATACTGGACATTCAATCAAACAGAGCTGAAAGTCGGTATACTTACACTTATGTATTATTGAGCGTATTGTTTATCTAAGAGCGTCATAAATTAATATACTTTGGTACAAAATTATCTTTATCCATAATTGAATAAGCATTACCTTAATTTAAAAAAGTGTAATGGGCATCTAACAATCTAATAGATCAATAAAAGTGAACCGACCGATTACTGAAAGGATTTGGCAGAAGATTAATTTATTTGTGCTTAGAATCGAGAATTATCGCATAAAATTGGTAAATCATACCTACCATGTCGGTAAACTAAGAAGATAAAATACAGGTCACAGGTTGATATAAAATAATTAATATTAATTACTGGGAATCACCGATTGGCGCAGTGGCTTGCCGTTTTAAATCGTACGATTGATCTCCGGGAAAACGCATGAATGACCTACAGATATAAGCAAGCAGTCCAATTGATCTGAAGATTTGAACAATACACTTAAGAACAGAAACAAATGACAGCATCGGCTGATAAAAACCCGGTCACCCACGTAAAAAAGGATAACATTCAGGTAGATGAGTAATAAATAGTATCTTTAGATCATTCTTTATTCATAAGAAATTTCGAACAGTCATTCATTTTATTTTAACTACAACTTGAATGAATAGCCGGCGACCCCCGTTATCAAGAGTCAGGCGAGTGCTGGACTCAATCTGAGTTTATAAAGTTGTGCAAGTGTTCACTCGTGTGTATACTGTGAATGTGTGCGTTGATAAAAATAATGGAATATTTCATTGATTATTTTTTTTCATTGAGGATCAGTATTTCAGCATTGTTGTCAGTTCCATTTATTTATCTTTTGTGATTTACGGAAGTAGGAATTAACCGAAGCTCGTAATGCGTAAATGGGATTCGTGTGGTATTTAATTTATGTTTTCTAACAATTGCTTTTGTCAGTGGGAAACCCATAGTTTATCACTAAAATAATATAAACTAAGGCCCATTTTTTATCCCGAGTTAACTCAACCAATGGTTAATTATACATACTAACTAATGGTCTCAAAACGCGATTATTCATCAATTGTTAGTCTATCAAATGGTCAAATAAGTTGAAGAGTTAATTATGTAACGATTTGTTGGAATAAAAATTGATGAATAAAAGCGTTCTACCGAAGTTTGAAACCATTAGTAGGTACCAAGTATATTTAACCATTGGTTCAGTTAACTCGGGATTAATAAACTGGGCCTAAGTAATTCCAAAATGTTCGTAGCAATGTTCTTTTAGGTAGGTACCTACGCTTTTTAATTATAAATAATTTAACAAACATACCCTCAATTTCTCACAATATTATGTGTTTGTGAATTAATTTATCTTGCTCATTAACAAAATTGAAGAAGATAACTTAGGTCAATGTATTATGACAAAAGATAAGTAATTACATTGTTTTAAATGTAGATAATGTCATTTTACACCTGAATTAAATCTTTACAATTAATTATACTTATCCGTGAATGAACGGTTTTAAATGTTGTTTGCAAAGGTTTACGTGAATGTTAGACGTAGATATAAAACTACTTTTTAAACGGATTCTATCGTAGTTTATTTGGTATGAAACGTCGGGAACTAAAATCAACTTAAACCGCGATAGAATCCCTTTTTTTTTAATTTTAACATTGAGAAACGGACTTCTATGGAGGTGCAAATTTTTTCTTACATTCTAATATCGAATTTCCTCTTTATTTATAGTGATACCAGTCTGGGACGCGAATCGGAAACTATGCAGACCGTTCGTATATTATCTAAACATAGCTATATTTGCACAGGTTAATATCTATAGCTACTACAAATCAGCACCTATCACGTAATCTTTTAATCTGAGCGTGCGATTAAACCAGATTTTCTGATACATTTTAATGGGTGTAGGCAGCACATGTTTTACTTTTTTAACACGTGAAACAATTAAATACTTGCGTTATAAATATGTAAACGCAATGTTCAATGATAATCATTCTCTGTTAGATGAATCTGTGTTTTAATACGCAGTGCTTAGTGCTTCTGTTTCAAGCACTTGTTATTTGGATAGGGTTGCTACGTTTGGTTTTTTTTGCTAGATTTAAGAATAGTTTTAGAGAACTATTTTATTGTAAGAACGCTGATGAAGGAAGGTGCGCTAGAAGTACCTGCTGCAATTTATATTTGAAATTATAGATGACGAAATAGTCAGTTGTGTCATACATCTGTCATTATTAAATTTTGGAAAAGATCACTTTGATCTTCCTTAATTTTAACTGTCGCAATTTTTGCATTTAAACCAGCACGTAAATCTCAGTGTCACTACGATAATAAAATTACACTATACCTTTTAAAAACACAACAAGAGTATGAAATATATTATACTTTCTTTTAAGTTTCGAGTTGAAGGTCCGTTCTATTTTTAGTGTATGCAACTTTGTACTCCGTAGCCGTACTTAGTGTCCGAGTGGCTGGCGAAGCCTCAGTGCTCGCGTTATAATATTATCTTGGGACAACACACACACGGCCGTCTATCCAAAACTAGGCAGAGCCTTTATTTCGGCAACAAGACAACTGATAAGAACACTTATATATTTTTAAATAATTCATGTAATAGATAAATTACATCAGGCATAGACCGAATGATCATGCTCATCATTTGTCTTGGTATTTGAACCAGCGACGTCAGGTTTAGCAGTCAGGGTCGTTGACCACTAGTCCGAAATCCATTTGAAGTATGTCGAGTTGTTTGGCGAAGCTCGTTTGTAGTGACAGCCCTGGTTACGGGTAGTTGGCGACAATCAGGCTGCGTGGGCACTATCGGGCGGCGCGAGGTCGCTCAGCTCACCCCGCTATCATCGACCGCCTCATTAACTCTATTAATAATTCAACTCGTATCTCAACCCTATTGTTCTGCCAGATTATTTTCCATTCGTTAGCTATATGCGCCCGTATGAGTTAATTATCTGCGATGTGACATTTTGTTGCTCTCGCTTATATCGCATCTGCCTCGGTTCTTTGTATAATCGCGCAGACTTGTCTTGTAGGATATGAAGGTTCATGGTCGTTTTCTTTCAATTAATGATACCATGATTATACTTCGGACTAATTGGAATTTATGTGCTAGGATATAAGAAGAATAATTCACTTCTATTCACGACATTTATTTTTTATCTGGCTACATATTATTTTGTAAGATTGTGACGTAGCAGAAACAAAAGGCGGTTGGCCTTATAAAGGCCTTATGCATAAAAATGTGTTGTTGACTGTATAGTTAGGTATGTAGTCATGACTATGTAGATCTCAGGTGATAGGCTAGGTAGGCGTGACCAGGTGAGAGGGCGTGGCAATCAAACCCTCCCCACACCCCGCCACTCCCACTACTGTTCAAAACTAATGTGACCCTTGGATATACCACCATTTTGACCTTTTCATTAGGCAATTACCTTAATAATCTTACCAACAACGTTGCTGTTAAGGAATGCTACACGAAACATTGTACTAAAAAAACTCGCAAACGATAACACATGACATTAATAACAAAAAAAAAACCTTATGTAATTATAATTTTAACAGCTAATATATTTAAATGGCTATTTACATGCAATTGAAATTAGTAGCAATAAATGTAATTAATTTAATGATGCTATTCAAAATAAAGCGTATGGATAGAAGAGATAAACATTTTATCTCGTTACCCGGGCAGACTTGTTATTATAAGTTCTATTTAATGCAGATTATTATCATTTCCGCATATTTCAAAATATACTTGTATGTATGTAGCACGCAAAAATTGTAGCTGTCCTAGAATTAATTTGATTACTCATGTTTTAGAAAGACATCAATAAAATTGACCTTTGAATATCAAGTAATGAATGCCAATAACATTTAGTATACAATAACAAGCTGTAGGTAGTACAGTCAATCACAGATCAGTCTTGACACTTAAAGATTGATGGCGCCTTCTTTTAAGAACAGCGAGCTTAATTTTAGAACGCGTTTTTACCTCTAATTATGCGGTCGACTTTACTTGCTACGCGGCAACCAACTTGTGGTAATAAATTTTAAAGTAAAAAAACATTTAAATTTAAGCTTCCGCGTAAAACCAGAAGTTCCCTTTGTTTGTTTACTTCATTTATTATTTATTTTTAAGTAAAATGTGTAAATTGTGATCATATTTAAGATTTAAAGACATTTTTATAGCGGAATATTTTGAACGGAAATAAAAACAACCTTTTTTAACATTTTAACTATAGAAAACTGAATTGGCTTCTATACTTGCTTTAATATTTGTTTTGAAGTTACCAATAAATAAATAGATGTGGACAACATCACATAAATTGCTCCGAATCCAAAGTAAGTAGCTAAAGCACTTGTGTTATGGAATCAGAGACAAACACCCAGGCCCGAGACAATGTAGTGACCCGTCCGGGGATTGAACCTGGGACCTCAAGAGCTGGCGACACCTTGAAAACCGGTGTGTACGCCACTCGACCACGGAGATCGTCAAAACCAATAAACCATACCTTTATGTTCAGATTATCGACCATGTAGTAAACCTAAGAGGACTATTATTCGCTGATTGCATAAATGTACTAGTTAACAGTATTTCGGTATAATTCAATAATCACCACGCTTCAAAAACGCTATCGCAGTCTAATAGGGTAAACTTACCGGTTATCGGCCGTTTAAGCGACTTGTTGACTTCAGAGTGGATATCTATCATAATGCTGCACTACAAGACTATTAATATATTTTTTTATTTCATCCTACAATAGTCTAGTTTCATAGAACCTAGCGTTTATAGACGTATCAGTGATACATAATTAAACAAAAAATATTTTTCGTAAAAATAGCAAATATACCGGCTATCGGCCTTTTCAATCAGTTATCGTCCACCAGTGCACTGGTTATCGGCCACCTAATCCTTGGTAGAAAAACGACTCATATTCATTAGCTCATAGGGTTGATAGTAGTATGAAAGTAAAAAAGAAAAAAATCATAAAAAGCGATGCCAGAAATATGAAGGTTACATTTTTACCACTTAGCGGCAGCCTTTATTTCAAACGGCAATTTTACCTGTATCCAACGTAAGTAAAATTTTTACTAATTTTCGGCTTTTCTTTATTTCAAAGTTTTCATACGGCCGAATACAGGTTTTGTTTTTACTGGTTATCGGCCGCTAAATATTATGTTTTTATGGTCATATCTTTGATAAAATGGGGTATATTGGCGGCCGGAATCTAATTTTAAATTCACAAAATTCTAGGTGTTCACAAATATTATGGGAACTATGTTGGTAAATTTAAGGTTTCCGCAATAAAGGCAAGGAGAAATGACTTGAATAAACCGGTTTTGCGACCACCTGGTCGGAAAGTAGATTTTGAAATAAATCGTTGACGTATTGTCCGACCACCAAAAATATCACAATTATGATAAGTTTTATGAAGTTTAGGCAATTGAATATTAAAATTAAACATGCTACATACACACAAACCAAATCAATCACCAATAAACCAACAGTAACAATTAAAAATTTATCTTTGAAAATCAATCCACGTGCTATTTTTTCTCCTAAATTTGACACGCGTTCACATACAAAATTTTTAAATGGCGACCGAGGCCTCAGTTCGCAAATTTCGAGACCTTGCCGTTGTATTATGAACCGTGAAGATTGTCAGGATCGAATGGAGCGAAATTAGAAAGGAGCAGTCTTTATCATTGGTTATTATTCAAAGTAACGTGCTAAGTGGCCGAAAAGGGGTAGTGGCCGGTTAACCGGTACGTTTACCCTATCGCATTGACGGTCATCCTGTTGACAACCGCCCTTTTACCGCTTGTCGCCTATTTTTGCGAAGACGACTTACAATGGTTTTTTGAATTCCATTATTTTATCGTTCTAAACAATATAGACAATGGCAGTACTTAACAACGGAATGTCTGCTACTTACATAAAACAGTAGGTTTTATGTAAACCTCAACAATACAAGTCACTACTTAGGGCCTGTTGTTTCCTGGTATAAATCAGGTACTTTAGAGTTCCTTATTCTGTCAACAATTACTGGCCGAAGAGAATTACTGTTGTCAATTAACTGCCGTATCAGTCGCTCGCTTTATGTATGTTCTTTATGTATTTTGTATTAAAAATAGACAATGTAAATTACTTACTACTTAATTAATTTAATGGAAAATGTGATGGTTTTTTTACTTAGGATTCTGACAAATGAAAAGCTAACTGGCTGAGTAATTTTTTCAAAGTTACACTGCTACCCTTAATAAGTTGAAAAAGTGCTCTTTGTGTTTTATTAAAAACTAGATTTGCTCGCAGCTCCGCCCACGTGGGCGTAAGTTATCGTGGCAATTATACCCTATATATAGCCTTCCTCAATTAGTGGCCTATCTAATAGTGTCATTTTTTTTAAATCAGACGGTAGTAGCCTGACATCAGCGCGTTCAAACAAACGAACAAACCCTTCAGCTTTATAATATTAGTATAGATTTCGGAAACCAGTAGCTAAAGGCTAATTTTATATTCGAAAATACCGTTAGTTATTTGGAGATTAATCTCTTGATCCTTTATTTCGGATCAACAAACAAATACATGAACAGTTGTACGCAAATGAACTGAATAAAACAGACCGGATTCAATTGTCGCCGTTCCGAAAGCATCTGCTACTTAATTGTCATTGTATTGGATTAATGTCGTCGGTATGATGACCGGCCAGTTATGTGCCTCATCCCAGTGTTAGCCACTTAATGGACATGTTGTGTTTGGGATGTTAATTCAATTAGCCACCAGACACTGCCTCGTCAATCAACACAAATGTTTTTACGCCACAAAGAAATCCTTCATACGTTACTTTCTGAGAGGAGTTTTCTTTTCTCCATATTAGAAGGAACCTTAGATTTGATAAAATGAAATGAAAAATGTATGCTAGTACAATGTATAGGTCCCTAGGAAATACCCACTCGCACATAGCTACGAACCGAATTTATCTTACATTAACAAACAAAAGGTAATTACGGATTCACCTCCAATATTTGCTGGAGATAAATCTCAGCAAGGTATATGATAATCGCTGTATTAATGTTATAAATAGCCAACATTACCTGCGGGTTCTATGAACGAGAACGTTTGCTTTGTGAATTAGGTGCCTATGAATGTAACTCAGTGTTACTGTGTCTTATCTCCCTGTTATCAAACTAGCGACCACTGCTGAGCAAATACAACTACTGCTCCCAATTACTGGCACAATGGTCTGTAGGGAAAATCTATATGATTACCTTAATCACACAGATTTGTAGTGTTTGATTGCAATGTTGTGAAAGCAATAATGAATAAGCTTATACTGCTTATAGAGCTGGATCTCTTTGGATTTTTCTAAAGAAAACCGTTTTTCACTTATGAATCCAAATATAGGTTCATGTACAAAAAGTGTAGTCGATTACGAAATATCATGATAAACTTTTGTCAGACTGTGTAAAGGTTTTAATTCCAAAAATAATGTCTAGTGGAGATAAGCGGGATTAGAGAGCTTATATTGGCAAACACGGTATTTATACGCAAATTAGATACTGGTCCTTTACAAAAGGACGCACATGTAGGTACCCCAAATTTTTTGCTGAGTACCTGTAGTTATATCGGTAATTTTAACTCTTCTGATTCGATAATATGTTTCTTTTTGTCCTTCTAAATGGTGATCGATATGGTGGCGTTCTGATGAACCAAGAAGTTTATGGCGTCACAGCTAAGTCTGATATAATACAATGCGCAAAGCTTGTCCTTTATCTGTGCTTACAGTACTGTGTGATGTCATTCGGCAAATTTCGCAGAGGTCCACCCTGGAGGTGTCGCCCTCCGATCATCGAACCTGCTAAGAAAAAACCTGATCTTGTTTCTCTCCGCTTGTACAGTTAGCCGCGGAGCATTAAGTAATCGGAGCCGAGAGCGACGAGATAATGTTGCGCACGCGTGAAATATATCCGAGCGTTTTTATTGCGACCGCGTTCCGCTCCCGGACTGGTATGCGCGTGTCTCTGCGCCGAAGAAATTCTGTCGACGAGTGGTTTGCCTCACGGCGACCTTGTCGCGCGCACGCAGCCTCACGTCCTCCCCTCCCCCCTCGCGGCCTGCCGGGCCCGCCAGCGCCTGCACCGGGCGCTCTTTCGATGCTGCCTCCGTGAAAGTAGGTGACGGCACGACGCCCGCTGCGGTGGCACCCGTCTTCACACTCGCTTGCCACTTGCGGGCCCTACGCCCGATTTTAAAAGCGGCTTTCTAAATGTTCTCGTATGCTTGTACCTGTATGTGACTACGCTTAAGTATATGGTCCGTCTGCAGCTGTCATAGGAGGTTGTTCATAAAACTTGCCCTTTGCCAGCTATGGAACCGACTCAACCACAGAAACTGCTTATTTCTACGCAGTAAGTGTAATTTTGCAAGAAGAGATCTTGATTAGAGGCATAATTAACAACTTGAACATTCTTGAGGTAAAATATTCGCAATCGTTTTTATTAAAGACAGATAATTTAGCTAAATTACGAAAATTGCTTCGACTAGTTAGAATGTTATGAGGGTTGTGTATGTTTACCTAGTTATTAAGTAGGTGATTGAGGCTTGATTGCTCCTATTGAATACCTAATCAAAGATCATCGGTGCCACTTTATCCAGTTCTTCTTAAGTCTTGTTAATGTCTCAGTCGCAGTTTTTACCTTAAAGGGGCACAATGTCGTGGAAAAATAACGTTTTAATTATATTTATTCGTAAAAACAGGTCTCATGAATTACACATGCAATTAACTGTAAACTTTGTGATTATAGGCTGCTTAGGCATTCGTGTAGTGATTTTGAATTAAAATAATAATTTATTAATGCGATTTCTTTGTGTAATAGATACTCCGAGAGCTATACTGGTGAAGGCCGCGCATTTTTAGAATATTTTGTGTCGATTAGAGTTAAGTTTGATCGCGCTTAACATTCGCTATGTGCAGTATGTACTATGTGTTACTGGAAAGCAACGGGCTGAAGATCGGTTATAAATATGATATTTCATTATAAATCAGTTACAAGGAACATCGTGTGGGACTTTCTTTTTGCAACAGTTTATCAGTAAGCGGGTTGCACAACGCATTCGAGGAAGCATTCCATTGTGAACAATGTCCACGTATGAACTAATCGAATTCAATCAAATGCTTAGCACGGGCTTCCAGGATTGCTCGCTTGCCCACTCGCCTCGCCTTCGGGGAACCTGTTGACTCCCGGCCTTTCAGTCAGTTGCCTTCACATGTCTTGCGCGATTGGTCGGCTAGCAGTGTGATGCTTTCCAACACACCACTACGTGCCATGTCTACAGATTTGAAAGTTAGTACCACTATCATAACATTTACTATCAACAAATGTGAACAGTGCACGTTTTCTACAAAAATCCGTTGGCTCCAGTCGAGCGGAGAGCATAAACAATTTATCGTTCATATCTTTGATTGATGTAAGTTAAATTGTAAGCAGGCATTAAGTAACAAAGCCTCTTCGATAACATTACATAACAATATGCTAATAATGTGTTTGTTATTCTTATATCAACTTAAACTTTTTATTGCTTCTATTGTCCGATCGGTATTTCCTCGATTAACAACGGGATGATTGACATGTTAAACAAAAAATAAAACAATACTAGTAGCGTATGCGGTCGCTACTGGCTCTTATCTGAGATTCTCGGAGACTCTCTCGCCATTCATGTTTTGTTGACTGCTCTCCACAAGTCTTCTCGGAAGCTGCCGATTAATAATGCACTGCTTGTTCTAGTTTCTAAGAAATCCTATTCATTCTTGTATCTGAATTATATAAATGCTTTTCTATCGACAAGTTTTTCCTTCATGTAGGTTTTTCTTCGGTTGGCAGCTGCAGGTTTCAACTTTTCAAGTTATGATGATTATTAACTTATGTTATTTTTATTACGTAGCTAGAGTATAAAAACGGGGTTCTATAATTTATTTTAATCCAGTGACGTGTTTTCTCTATCATTTCAATTATGATTCGTTAACTTGTTCCGTGTCAATAAAGCGTAGTTACGTATTATTTACATTCTAATACCTGTGTTAAGCGATTCAATTAAGTTTTTATGTGTTTTTTTTTTGTAAAGTGTGCCTAAAACACATTACCGAGGAGGATCTGAAACCGGAACTAGTGTAATTGACAATAGTTGCGATGAGGTAGTGAGTTGCGAGTGGTATCGGCTCCGGTCGACCACTCGATCGCCGTGTAAACGCACTTAATATGAACCACTTTTTGCTTCTCTGTTATTATTAATGAATAAATGCTATATGTCCGAGTACTCGAGGTCAACGTACGTGCGGAATGCTGTAAAAAATGCGCTAAGGACATCAGCCTTCTATCAAGTGTAGAACCGATGTTACACTAGGCACGGGGTCATTAATTCTCTCATTAGCTTTGAATTATTAATTAGACCAAGGTTTGCATGTACGCTTACCGTGATTTATTTTATACTATTTAATATTCAAGTACAGTTTGCTTGTTTAAACGAGAATTTCTGTAATACATGTGTATGTTAGGTAGAAGAGTTGAATAATTTGCTTACACTTCATTCAATTTAATTCGAAAGATGAAAGGATTTTGAAGATTAAAAATACATTAACGTGTACCAACATATATTGTAATGTTGAAGAGTTTGCTTGCTTTGTTGAACGCGCTAATCTTAAGAACTATGGTACCGATTTGAAAAAATCTTTCAGTGTTATTTATGTGTTTTTTTCGCGATAACCGACTCCCACGTGGACCGAGCAAAATACATTATTTTTATCATATATCAATCATTCAAATTGTTTTAAATAATTAATATAAATTTGTATGAGTAGACGCTAGAGTGATGTGATGTTTACGCATAATTTATGATAGCAACTAACAGGAAATTCCTAAATATTCATTAGGCAATCTTCACAAAACATTGACTTATAAATATTATTGGATTTGCCAAAATAATAATATACTGCTGATTACCTATCGTTACTTCAATAAATACATTATGAAACATTGCGCAAACAAAACATGTATTGTTATTAATTGTTACGAAACTTTCAATTAAAATAACTGTCAAAGTAAATAAATATCACACTCGCTTCCTAGTGGTAGGGTAAGGGAATTTACATTAGATTTTGGACAGCTATATTATGGCCTAAAAGAGCTTTAATACGAACTCATTTCGCATCACTCATTAACTCTCCCAGCCAGCATCTACGAAAAACAGTAATAATATTTTCAAATCTGGACTTAAGTCAGGCCAGGAGTCAAATTAGCACCTGATTGGTTCAATCAAGGTTTGTTTTTTTTTTAATCAAAGATTGTTGATAATTGTTCGTTAAGCTTATATCGTCCCTCTACAGGAAAAATACCTGCCTCTTCATTTTCCTTCTGTCTTGAATTTTCATGCATTTTGGATGGAGTCAAAATGATTTCTCCACCTTTTTCTCGGTCTATATTCGGTTGATATTGTCTCGTATTATGTAGCACTCACAGTGGTCGTTTTAGACCACAGCTTATTACAAGCGGCATACGTTACTCATAAATGGTATTCATGACTCTGTTTTATATTATATCTTCTTCGATATATTAATACGTAAAGCAAAAACTTTGTACCCCTTTTTACAAAAATTGCTTGCACTGAGGATTATGAAATTTCGCTCATTTATAGTTTATATAGAGAAGGAGTTTTTTAATTATGATTTTTCAGTATAAATGTACCTTGAAATTTGAACGAATTATATTCTATTTACGACCACAATTGTGCTTCTAGTATTGATTAATTATGTATTTAAACATTTTTGTTTGTCGCAGGTGTTGTGGTCGTGTGGCGTGGCGCTCGAGTGTGATGCGCGGCGGGCGGAGCGCTGGTCGCGGGCGCCGCGAGTAGCCGCGACCATGCGGGGCCGAGCCGCGAGCGCCGCCGCCGCCGCCCTCATCTTCTGCTCGCTATTCCTCACGACACACGCCTCCACTGCTGTCATCAGTAAGTCACCTACTCATAATGATATGACTTGTAAAGTAAAGCCAATAGCCAGATCTTCAAGCAGCTGGGTCAAGGGCTTAATTCAGAATTTTGTCCTGACATTTTTTTTAAATGCTGTATACGTATACTTGGTATCCCCTCGTTAAGAGCAAGGTCACGTCGGTAATGCAATGGTTGGGTTACGATCCAACTCTAGCCATTCGGTTATCGCCACTTGGCTTTTCCCTTTCTGGGGCAATTTTTTAGAGCCATAACCACCTGTCTTGGACTCTGTTCCCGATACCCTTAATCAGCTTTAAAAGAGAACAACAGTGTACATAAAAACTTGTAAACATTAGTAGTCCCTATATATTCTTGACGTGACTTAAATTGTAAAATGAAAAAAGGTGTGAAGTCGACTTTAATATTATGTTCTTAGCATACCTAAGTGTTTCTTGACCAGATTAAGTGGGAATGGAGGATTTCAACGACAGTTTGTGTAAATCTATTAAAGTAGTAAAGACCTGTAAAAAGCTCAACAGCAATATTGCAAAATAATGCTTCCGATAATTATCAATTAATCTAAAGAACAAGATAGGTTTTAATATTATTTAAGTTTTACTTCTCTGTTTCACACACGCGTGTTTAATTTAGCCACTTACTTTGGATAAGGAACCATGTATGTGATTTTGTCCACATTTATTATTATTTATCATTCATAGACTAAATCTCAAAAATAAAATCAATAAAAGACAACTGTTTAATTTCTTATTTCACTCTTCGTTCTATCTATGACATGATGAAATTCTATGTCAGTATCAACACCAAACCGCAGGTGACAATTAAGCCAATTACTGTAGGAGTGATTGTTACAATATAGCTCAACAATAAGGTTCGATGTATCAGTTGCACAAGGCACGACAATCGTTTCCTTGCGAAACCTCGGCAGGCAGTTCCCACATCGTTCACACATTCGTTCGCCTCGATCATGACGCGCATAGTGAGAGCACGAAGTTTATAGTTCTGCTAAACACGACTAGCAATAAAATGTTTGTATTTAAATTAAATTTCAACAAAACACTGTCAAAAGAATAGGTGTTTATTTAGAAATTCCAATAACTATAGTATGTATATTGTTATTATTCCGGTGTTAGGTAAACAAAGAAAACAATAGCGTATGAAGAATATTTAATTTTACTTCCTTCATATCACAAGTTTAACTAAATACTTAAAGTCTTCTGTATCAATTTTTCCTGGTGTTGTAATGCTGTGCTTAAATAATGATACAATAATAGAATAATACAGGAATATACCTCGCCAGTTATATGGGTAAAAACGCCTAGCAACAAGGCAATCTATGTATACGATTTATCTTGAAGTAATGATTTATTGACGAAAAATTTAAATTAAGCCACAAATGAAAGGAATCGTGGCTAAATAGAAAAATAATGATATAGAGATGTTAGAAGATTGCTGGTTATTTATTATGAATAGATTATTATTTGCGTAATAGGCCTCTACGACTTCATTAGGTTGTATTCAGAAGCCATTGAGATCAAATTGATAATCATAGTCGGTTTCAGGGGCTTATATGAATAGGTGCTTAAGATAATATTATCCCTAGGCTTAGAATTACTATCGACGAACGCAGCAGGAGCAACTTTCTAAAAATTATTCTCATCTAGCCTCCATTAGGTATTGAAATGGCCGTTAAGTGCATATCTTGTAATCGCTTTATGGATATTTCGCGTATACCTTAAATGCATGAAACGCCGCAATTAAATCGCGTGTAAAGTGTTTAAAGTACCGTATATTTTCGTTATTTGCATAATTTGTTGTCACTTAACCAGAATAATAATATAATTTAACCGTAATGTTTTTTAGTACAGTTCTGTTTTTGTTTGCACCGTTTATTTAACGAGTTTTGAGAGCTTCAAAATCAAAATATTTTTATTTCAAGGTGTTCTTTCCAGGCACTTCTGTGACGTAAAATGACTCTTGTTTTGCGGTTCCAAAATGTCATTCCTATAGAGAAGAACCGACAAAAACTCCTAGGTTACTCATTAAAAAAAAGACATAAATTTATTTAAGAATATGTGACAACAACGTAAATAGCAAAAGTTTTGATGAAAAAAGAAAATATAAATCATAAATTTTGCAAAGATTTCCTGCTTCAAAACATAGGGAATATATTGATTTTTGTCTCACAAATGATTTTCATTATTTCCGACAATTTAGAACTATCGGGTAAATACGAGATACCATTATAATATGAGCATGAATAGTTTCGCAGCTAAATAGCCTTGAATTAATTTATAGCGCTTCAAACAGTAAACTAGAAATAAACTTATTTGTTAGTTCAATAGATTCGATTCCCAGCCCTTGCGTAGATTCAGACGAGATACATACTGATGAGCCGTCAGAGTTGAGAGGCTGTTCATCAAGGTGCTCCAGAAACATAAATCACGGAGACTATCTGTGTCCCGTTGTTGGTATATTGCCATACGTACATTAATTGTATCAAGGGGATCTGACAACACACTTTAGAATTATATTTTTTTTTTTTTAAAGGTAGCAATGTGGGTCGCACATTACTAGTAATCTCGTTAACCCCTCGTGCTAAGCTAAGATGCTTGTGTTACGAGTGGGTGCACGCCGGTAGTGTAATGGGTGGGATTCGAACCCGCAACCACATGATCGCAAGTCCGACGCCCTAGCCATTAGACTACCGCCGCTTCTATATTGATATCTAATTATGTTTTTATATTGAACTTACTAAACTGGGCTTAGATACAGATTCGTCTCTACAAGAGATAAATCTGTCAATACTTGTAAAAACATTACTTTTTTAAAAAGAAAAAATTTCGTAGACCTACGAGGTTACGTGAAAGCTCTACGAAAGTACTACAATTCCAAAATTGTTACAAATACTTTTTACTTAAAATAAAATTGGGTTTCTTTGTAGCCAATTGATGTATGTTTTGTTGAAAGGGCTTATTTATTGTGTGACCTCGATCTGAATGTATCGTCTACTAATTGGACCGAGAGACGATCTGTGCATTACATATCGTTTCTATTAACCAATCGATGTTGTGGATCAATCGAGCAATTATCCCGGCACCAGAACATCTAGAGGACAAGTTCAGTGTCATACTGTGACAACACAACGACGGCCATTCACGAATAAGGCGCTCGTTCAAAAATTCTTATCTACGCGTACTAAATAATGTCGCACGAGTCACAGTGAGTAATCACGTTTAACCTGGATGAATACAAGGGGCTAACCCTACGACGATAAACATGCTACGTCAGACTTATTTTATATTTTTTATATTCATCTTGAAATTTATTTTGGGTGAGCGTGGTGAGTACTTCTAGAATGGAGAATACAAACATCGGTCACCTGAAACCAGGACTATATCACACGTTTTATCGTAAATGAATAATAACAGAACTTTTAGATATCTCTACAATACGAATTACCTACCTAATTTGTTAATTTACAATCCAGCAAATTATTTATAAAACCGTTTACCTTGAAAACCGCTCGTTGCTATGAGATATGATGAAATGTAAATATACAGCGTGCCCACAAAAATATATAAGGCACAGTCGTCCATCGTCGTTCACACAATTGAATTGAATGGGTGCTTCATTGTTGCTAAATTAAGTAGGTATTTAATTGGAGAAACAATGCAGTAATATAGTTGAGGATTAAATGGTTTTATTACGTTCTAAATTAGCGAATTTAAATATTAGCCACGAGTAAACATTTGAAGAGGAATTCTCGAAGACGAGCACATATTAATTACCTACAAAAATATTGACGCTGCCACGGGACAGTCGACCGGTGGCGCCCGAGATGGCTACGTAATAAGAATGCGGATCCGTGGATTTAAATCAAGGTAACATGTGATCAGACGGCCACGACATCGACACTGAGAAGCGATGCGATGCCGATGTCATCCATACGAAATTTGACGCGACTATGTTCCGCGATGTTATTATCACTAGTCAGAAAATAATTAAAGGGACTTTGGTCAGTTCCAAATGTAAATTATCAGCATCTAGGCTGTTTAACATGTTTGTGCAGATAAATTATAATTAATTGTGATAACCTCATTGGAATTATTTTTAACATTCTTTGTAAAACATTCCTACCTAATTTAGCATATAATTAAACAATGTTTTGTTGGTTGTTAAAACATTAGGTAGTTGTGTATTTTTGTGAGTTATAATATATGCAAGAATTATGGTTGTATTTATTTATATAACCGTTGTATATGTTCCGATTCCGTAGACAATATTTTTATACCCATGTTTCAATAATAGCTCTCCAATTACATTGGAATTCGGCATCACGAAGGACGACAACATTTGATTAAGTTGCTCTATCAATTTATCTCTTTTGCTATTAATATTATTTACAATTATAATCAATTCTTCTGACGTAAACATAATGGTAGTGAATTTACTTATTATTGCTTATAAAGAGTAATTACTTTCTCTAATACATTTGCTAAATTCAATATGCACTTCTTCAGATTCTTGATTTAAATTAGAATTTAGTCTTAGGATTTTTTTTCTCGAATGTTTTTTTTTTTTTTTTTGCATTATAACGTATTTGTGACCTATTGGAGTATATTTTGTAAATTCTAGTACAGCTCAGTGCATTGCTATATAGGACAGTCGTTTCCCACGCATGTTGCTCAAACCGCAGCCTCCTCCGCTGTTCGTGGTCATTCGTACGACACTTAGCAGGTACAGAGTGCGTGAATGGTATCTCTCGATTTTGCTTCTCATTACATTTAAAACCTGTCACAAAATAGCTAAGAACACTTCATAATGATCGTCTTCATGAGATTCTGTATTCCACTACTGTGATTTAATTTGAGTTTCATCCCTAATTATAATATTAAGGATCTTCAGCATTTTGTTTCTAATTCTACTAACTTTTTAATATTACTTTGATACTTACCCAACCGATTTAGTGATTGAATCTGACATTACGCATTCGCTCACAATTTATTACTTAATTAGGCGATATTTTAACCTGTGAATACTAACTCAGGTCCAATTACTGGTGCTAAATAAACAATTAAAGCTGACAAGGTACAACGTCAAGCGCGGTGAGAAGCTATTTTTCTCAATGTGTTTTCCCTCCAGCCTGCATAAGACAGGTTTGGTTTATTGCTACGCGAAGGCCTTTCCATAATTTTCCTATTTTTCTCTATTTCCAACCAGCCCTCACAGCAAAAGATTTCAGCCAGCTCTTTCTGGGCTGGTTTCGTCTAAGTTGGTATCTTTAGGCACGTGTTTTGTTGATATTTTGGCATAGCGGTCACTATGCATTACATAAAAGATGACGGTATATAAATGTTATATTATAGTTATGTTGCCATTTCAGAAGGCCAGCGGGCGCCGTGCTCCAACGAAGGAGAGCCTGTGAAGCTGCAGGACGCCAGGCTGGAGCAGGACTGGAGTAGCTGCTTCCGCTGTATTTGTAAGGTAGGATATTAATTTAAATACTTCATACACATACAATGTATAAATGGCGGACTTAACGCCTGAAGTATTCTCTACCATTCAACCATTGGGTGACTATATTATTGTTATTTTAATTTAAACTTTATTAAAAAAAAGTATTTCTATTAATTTTGTGAAATTGTGAAAAATTATGGTATTATAAGTGGACGTGATGAGCTGTTTAACTAATTTATGAAGCGTTGTATAAAATAGGAACGGAATTTAGGATCGTTAACGTAATATTTTAAGACAACTATTTCCTAGTTAGATTATTTTGGAAACTTATTGACTTGATTAATAAACACGTTGTGATCTTACTAATAATTTTGATGTCTTGGAAGACAAACCTATTAATGCGTCTTAAAGTATTAATGCGTAATAAGTACTTACTATTTATTTCAATTATTTACCACATGACTAAACACTGGGGTACAAGTCGCTACAAGTAGTCCATTTAGTACAATCGTAACTTGTCCTTGCTAAATACATTGTATAACAGTTGTTGTAGCTGTACGTGTTGCCACGTGGAGGTTTTCCATCGTTAGCTCATACGCCATGTGGGATAAACACTTCTACCAGCTTCATAAAACATAAGTACCTGAGTATATTTTTATCCTAATGCTCATCACGTACGCAAAGGGTCTGAAAGACCAACGACCATTAACGAAGGTTAACCTATTTGCAATTTGCCACCTTTGATTTATTCAAATTCCAACGTGATTGGAGTCGTGTTTTGCGTACAGATACGACGATATTAATCGTTCCACACGTGCTGGAAAATCTAATCGAGTGTCAGGAGACGTAGTAACGAACCAACTACCTATTAATCTAGCAAACGTTTGCTGCTACAAAGACGCCTTTATTTTACATTCAGCTCAACTTCCTTCGAATGGTGTATTACGTGGGTACTCATGTGTACCGCATTATATTGAATACAAGTACTTATCTTGACTGTCTAGCCGGTTACAATAAGATACAAGTTAGATCGGTTTGAATGCTTTTCTGATAAGCCTAGAATGTATTTGATAACATGATCTTTTATGTATACGATGTTTAACGAATGGAAATAGAATTCGCAGTTAAATGCAACTTAAAGATATTTCCTTGAGATATAACGTACGTGAACCTTTATGACAATCATAGAAAGAGAGAAGTTGGTATTCTCTACAAGAAACCGGTAAATACGGTAAAGCTCGGTTTGTGCTTGTATTTATATTCGTTGTACCTATAATTTATATCAATCTTGCATTCATATATTCGTATTTCAACAGCCTAATCATCTGACTTGGATGGTAATTGGAATCGGTATCATTTGACATTTGAATCTCTGAGAAAAAGTCAGATGGCATCGATTCCGATTACCATCGAATTTACATGATTAGGCAATTGATTAGAAGAGTCAGGCAAGCTTAATAAACTTTTAAAATATGCCTAATATCTTACAAAACATAGCTTAATCATTTAAAATGTTTTTAGTACGTGAAAATATTTTGCATTAGCATAATAAACATAACATATTTATATTACTAAATATCCTGGAGCTTTTTCAAAGATTTTTACATCATATACGATTAAACTTTCAATGAATCATCGATACATATTACAATTTCCTAAACTGACTTGGTAACAACACTATCTCAGAAACGAGTTCGCATTTATCGATATGTGCGTAACTTGTTTAGATTATAGTGCTGTTAAATAAATGTGAGGTGTGAAATACAGCACTCGGGACTCGTAATTGTCTCTTGTGCTTTACTTAACGAACGTTTGTATGCTCACCCGGCGACCACTGTCACCAAATCAATTTATCACGGACCAAGTATAGAATAATAATTCAAAGTCGCGCGTGCGCCTAACTCACACCTAGACAATAACTAGTAATTTGATTAGAGGACATTTTTTCTGGGAATTTTTGAACGTTTAGTGTTATGTGAAGTGTATTTTAGAATGGTTGTAAAAACCGTTGTTGGGATTTAAATACCTTTGGGTTATCATATAGACGTGTCTAATTTCTGGGCTATATGTTGGTCTATTGGCCTTAAAAAACTTGTTTAAGCTTAACTTGAGGTCACGGTGCGGCATCAGGATGCTAGCAAGCAGATAGAGGGTCCGTATGGATTTCGTAACTATTATAAAATTTTAAAGGTTCATATACACCACGTAAACACCAATTCAATCCAATTTACGGCTTATTTAGGGATTGACAATAAGTTATTGGATTAAAATAGGATTCAAAAATATTTTGATGGTCGTAATTTCCGGATCTAATTCGTCGATATTTGGATATTGCTTCCATGGTTTATACATACTGTACGCTGTACGTACGTTGTGGCGGTGCTAATTGTAACTGCAACTCGTGACGTTTCCACATGCTATCGAAGGACGAGGAAAATAACCTGTTAAATATACAACATACATAATAATCCATATAGTATTTACACCATACTATATGCTTTACAATTTAGGATTTTTATCATATTTTAGTTGATAATTTATTTAGCCATATCGTCATCACTTAGTCCGTTAGAACAACACGAGGTTTGAATCAAAGTGATTTATATGAAGAGATGTTAGTTATTTGGTGCTAATTGCGAGTAATGTGTGATGTCGGTGGCGGCGCGCAGCGTGGTCGGCGACGTGCGCATGCGCCCACGGCTGCTCCTGCGCCGAGTGCCGCCTCGCCTGTCTGTGCGTTGCAAAAACTGACAATGCGGAACCTCTTGACAAGCACTGCGGCACAGGAATCCAACGCAACTGTTCCTTACATTCCATTATTATTTATCCCCGACCGCATTCTCCAACTTAGATTTTTATTTCTAATAATCACCGATCGAATCCACCTTCTTATTAACGTTCCATAATAAAAGCTCTTAGTAAGTGACTGGTATTTCGTAGAAAAATAAAAATACATAATAAATACGTTATCGTTGCACAGCTGTTGGCGTCGACACGACATCAGTATGTATGTAGGAACACCGAGTACGTAGAGGTAGATATATAATGGTATTTCCCAGCCGATCTCACCTCGTCGGATGACTTGCGCGGAATTCGAAAGCCCCTCGCGAGATTTATCGCTTATTCTGAATTAAAATATACATTTGCTTACTTAATGGGTGTTTTTTGACACGCGCCACGTAGCGACTACGGGACACAATCGACGCTGATGGTATTTTTTATGATTTATCGTGGTTTGGACGTTTGATGAAATGTAGGCAGCGAAGGTTAATTGCTTTTTCTTGTACGGTTACTTTGGCAAAGTATATATTCCGTGCGGTTAAGATTTAAGGTGGGCATGAGTATAGCGGTGAGCGTCATGTTGACCCGAGGGTGCCATTAGTCTTGCTTTTTTATACAAACCAGTAGCCGGTTGATAGCATCTCGCAGCTCCCGCGCACCGCTTACTCTAATGAGCCACGCCATTTATCGACGCGCGGATTATGTGCGCTGCGCCCGTACCAATGAACTTCACATCATTACGGTTTAGGAAGTACGCCAGACGAACCAATTTCCTTACGTCGATAAACAAAATGGACCCAACAAGAATGTGTGTAAACTTAATCTTTGCATCTACTATAATCAAAAAGTCAATAAATTAGCGACATACCAAACGTGATCCAGTTTTATAATTAGCATACGAGATTTTAGGTAGTTACCTACCTACATAACTTGCAAAGCTATGTTTATGTGAATAGTTTCATTGGGTATTTCGTCAACCTGTAATTGTATATTGGAGACGTAAGAACGTTACCTAATTATTATTAACAGTGTCTAGGTGTGTGCCATTTGAAAGTTGAATTTTAAAAGCTTTGAACCTACAAACTTCATTGGCAATAAGACATTAAGTACAAAAAAGGGAAGGAACTTGTTCAATTACTGAGTTTGTTGGCTGTCGTAATAGATTAACGCAGTTGTAGCTGTCACTGGACAACATATATAAGCATTCAGTGTCCGAAATAATTGGAATTATAGTGTCTTAAAAGCTTTCAAGGTATCTCCGAGCAGTTTTGTACTGTTATGATTATTACTGTGAGTTTGTTTCTCTAGATTCTATTTTAGCTCCTCAGGGCTGCTAACACGGACCCTAAACAAACAGTAAAATACTATGCTGCGTAATAATAGCTCGGGAGTTCCTTCATGACAATATAATTGAATCTTGCTCAGTAATTCCAAACGCCTGGCAGGGTAACGCGTCGCTCCGACTGTTGCTTGATAATTAAGTAATGTTACACGAGTGTCTATTTTTGCCCTCGCCCTGCAATCTATTAATATCTCATAAATTGTATTTTATAGTTACAAGTAAATTGCTAACTCAAGTACCTGTAATGATCGCACGGCGTTCGATTCGAGCCAGCAACGGCTGTACCCGAGAATGTATTGAATAACGAAAGATATTTTAAGATTATTGCTCATAATTTCAAAATCCTTGTTATCAAGTATTTGATTCATAAGTTATTTACAATGAAAATTAAATTCTTGAAGTTTTGAGTGACCGATAGTGTTTGGTTATAGATAATGTTATCTGTACGTGTTTGTTGATCAGGGGTAATGAGTTGTAGTCTGTGGTAGTTGGGTGCTCGTTGGGTTTGGATGTGAAAGTATGTGTGCGGAGGCGGGCGCGGTCGCTGATGCGGGCGCGGGCACAGGTGGCGGCGCGCGAGGCGGCGAGGCCTTGCCGCTAGCGCGCGCGCGGTATGCGGTCGCACCGGTTCTTCTAGCAACGCGTATTTTTTACAAGCCACACATCATCGACATTGTTGTTATGTTTTGCTATGATGCAAAAAAAATCAAGTTTAATTCAGTTGCAGGTATTTACACGGACTTTGAGCCGTTATACTAAGAATCGACAAGAGCTTTTCGATCCATATCCGCATCAATTTTAATTACCAATATTTACTGTTAGTTGCTATGTCGAACCTCCGTGATTAATATGAGCTGAGCTTTTAGTGCATAGTTGCAGCATGAGTCATCTACGGTTGGTATTGTAAATTTCTTTTTCTAACGCCTAAACTGCGAACGTTTTTGTAGATACACGTGTATAAGGACCGGTTCAACATCAATCAATAAGCCTATTTAATTTGTTCAAAAGCAAACCATACAACGTTAACAAAACATTAGTAGGAACTGAATGTTTGTTTAGCTATCGAGGTAATAGATAAAGTAGTTGGAACGAATAAGTACGTATATCAAAGTAGAGACGAGGCGCGTGTCATGCGCAAAAAATCGGTGTTGTGAAGGCGCCAGCGCGACAGCGGCGCGCGCGCACCCACATGCGGCCTTGTGTGCGCCGCCCCGGGATCATTTACTTGCCTAGATACAATTACAGCTTATAAGTACCTGCCTTTAAATGTGTATAATTAGCACTCCATTCTAAACTCGATAAATCTACATAAAAATAATTATATCAAGGATATTGTTCTGATTGTACCGGCGTTGATTGTCACCTGCTTGGCATGCCGTGTTGGCAAGCTTTTGCTACCTTTTTAGGAAAGGTATTGATATTATCGTTTATCATTCAACAGTATTACTTACGGCAAACGTGCTTTACTACTGAGTGGGCTTGAAACTGGATAAGTTTTGTTTTCCTGCTTTATTATTACGAAATACTTAAAGTGTTACTTTAAATTGGACACTAAAGTGCTTTTTTTGACAATAACAAAAATTATTTGTATTTTCGCTGTCATCAATAAGTCACGTGTTCAAAATGTTATAATCTACGAATAATAATAATGAATTTTTAGTTCGTGCTTTGATACATTATGTTATCAATTATATGTTTTTCTATCAGTTTCGGCTACAGATTTCGAGTACAATGTCACAGTATTTCGGTGAAACGTCACTTCCTGCATTTGATAATGCAAGCGTCAAAATATTCACCGCTTCCTGGAAATTTGCGCAATGTAACACGTGCCACCTTCAAATATGGAATTATTTAATAACGCGTCGGTACATGTGCACGGAAATATTCCAAATTAATAAAATTAACAAATATTAAATAATAAAAATAAATAGTTACCTTAAATCACGCTAATATCACTGATGCACATAATTATTGGATTTACGGTAATTAATTATAATTACGTAACAGTGGCTAAGAAATTTCTTAATTAAATATGTCTAAAGTTCATAGACCTAGCGGTTCAATTACCGGATTTCGATGCATGGTTGCAGGTCCAAACCCGGGCAAGTACCAATATGAATTTTTCAAATTTATATGTACTTTCTTAATCATTTTAAGACATCATTGACAAATGGTGAAGGAAAACATCGTGAGGAAACTTGGATTCCAAAATATTGGAATCTGAAGTCGCCAACCCGCAATGAGCAAGCGTGGCGATCAATACTCATCCCTTCTCTATATGGGAAGAGGCCTGTGCCCAGCAGTGGGACGTTTATAGGCCGGTATTATTATTATTAAATATGTGTTTATGTTTGCTTACATGGACGATCTTTATTTGCAACGGAGCTTTAAATTAAATTTTCTTTACGTTTTAAATTTAAATAAAATAATATTTTTCGAACATACATTTTGGTCTGGATATACCTACATGTTCGTGGAGACTATCGATTTTATTGACACCTTTATATAAAAAATACTTAGTAACCAAAGAATGTAACTAACATATTATCTCATACAAATACTGAAATTTTACAAAGCGTTGATTGTAAGTTCTAACATAAAAAGCAAATAGAGATAACACGAACTGTGGTTGTTTAGAATTATGTATATATAGCAAGTATATCGCTTAGAGCAATAACCAAAACAGTGTTATTTAATGATATACAGTTGCTAGCTTATTAGAGATACATCTTTGTGATGTTATATATCAGCAAGTATATACACGTTATAAGCACACATCTGCGCATGACTAATAAGATTCGTTTTTCAAAAAATAAAAAACAACATTTTATTTCATCATATATTTCTTCGTGATAACTTTTTTATCGTTCTTTCTTAAATTATTCTAAGAAAACATCGTGATGAAACTTGACTTTCAATAATTTTAATCTTCGCCAACCTGCAATGAGTGAGTGTTGTGATCAATGCTCATTCCTTCTTTATACGGGAAGAGGCCTGTGCTCAGCAGTGGGACATTTATATTCGGTTTGAATTAATTTATTTCTAAAGATTACAAATCACTTGTACAAAAATAAATACTATATATATGATTTAAACATTTTTGCTGTCTAGAAGTAGCAAGAGCTTATAATATTAACAATATGACGAATCTA
Organism: Plusia festucae; assembly: GCA_950381575.1. NCBI lineage: Eukaryota > Metazoa > Arthropoda > Insecta > Lepidoptera > Noctuidae > Plusia > Plusia festucae. The sequence goes on along the minus strand of OX494436.1, from coordinate 9,676,963 downwards.
TGAAGATATTATATAGATGACTTTTTTAAATTATGTAATATCCGTGATTCAAACCGTTAACGTGATCGATAGTAACTATTTTAAATGTTTTTATCTTCAATTATAAATAAATCCATTTTGTAGAGCAGTTTGCAATAATTAACAAGGCATATGTATGTAAAAAGCCTTACAACAAACCTTTCGCACTTATAATCGCTAGTATATCTTTAATGTATTCCGATTGGCCCGTACACCTGCCACCTAGTGCGTACGTGATTAACCCGAAGCGCAATTTCATTGAAATGCTTGATAATTTCAATCCGCAATTTCTTACTAGTTATATTACAAGAAATACTGGATGTGTTGTATAAAATGTGGACGTTAACATTCATTTAAAATGTTTATCTCTTAATTTACATAATGGAGTCGCGATCCATACAGACTGCTCGGGGACGTAACACACGATGATTCTCGTTTAAATTTATGTTAAGCACCTATTCGGTTGCTGATTCTCGATATTCTTCAAAGTACATAACACACAATTCTTTTCTTAGATAAAAATTTTGTTTCCTCATTGATAGTACATATCTGTTCCAAATTTTAACCACATTTTACCATGAAATAAAATTGTACAAAAATAATTTAGTAAACAAGGTCTCCAAACCAAGAAAAGTGGGGGCAGAATAATTACAGAAATTGGGGAAAAATTAAGGCAGTAAACAGGCCTTACTGCCTTAATTTTGCCTTATTTGCTGAAATTTCTTAGTATCATTTCCTCAGAACAGATACTAAAAACATTCTACCAACCCACACAAATTCTACCACTTACTTCACAATCATGAGTGTTCAACACATTGTATATGGAAAAGTATATTATACCCATATATTTACATTGTAAGTGACATGATTTTATTTTATCTTTAGTATCACATATAATTTCGTAGAGCTTCGTAGCGCTGTCGTAGATCCTATCTTTGCTACCAGATCACATTTTATTTATCATGTAGATAATATACAATAAGTGATTTTATAACAAGATCTAATTTTTCCTTTTATGTTCTATCTAAAGTGTTTACTTATGTTTGTGATGTGTTTTATTTTTAACTGATTTGATAATAATCTTAAAAGCCATAAATTTACATGTTAAAACTATGTGTAAGCGCGCTTTGATAATTATCGGGATTTAATAGGCAAAAATAAATGTGTTTTGTTGTGTCTTGTTTCTATTTAAATACATATAAACACTGGCACGGATATGTACTAGTTACAAATCGTCTATAACATTTCAATTCACAATCAATTTTTGCTAATGCTTGTGGTACAGTCAGCGTCAAATAGTTAGTGACACTCAGGATATTCAAATAAATAGACGCAACCAAAAAGTCAATAATATCGGTACAAACAAAGTTTCCTCAATGTTGTCAACAATACAGTCGCTCAAAAGGTCGAGACGTTTAAAAAGTCACAAAGATAGGTTCAGCCAAACCGCCATAAATATGGTAACAGTTATCCCGCCAATAGTATCCAAGCATTTTAAGTGTTCAAAAATATGGAACACATTAGAAAAATAAACTTTACTGCTTTAAATTTTAAATATTATTTCTTCCATCAAATAATAATAAAAGATTTATACACAAAATGAAAGGAATAGCAACTACTGCCGTCCCTTTCATTTTAAGCATGACGTCATAGACATGTCTTTTGTTTTGTAAAGAATTTCGTGGATATGCGTTTACGATACTTACTTAAGTAGGTATATTGTAAGCAATAAACAGCTGACTGAAAATAGATGAAAACCTCATTGATGATGAGTATGAGTACATAAATAGATCGCATAGAGCAAAGTGCTTTCAATATCATGTTCATAGGAAAAAATTAAATTAATACAATCTCGTATTTAATTTTACTTGACAAAATTAACATTTTCGATTAACCGAAAAGATAGGTAGAAATTATTCGCATCTCTTCAGATTCTGCACTTGACGTCTGATAGATAACCTTTCGATAGGTGTCTTTAGTTTTGTCGGCATTTTATTTTATTTGTTAAATTAAAATATATTCTCTTTTTTTTCGAACCCGAAAATATGCGAATAGACGGGAATGATAATTTGAAGAGATGCAAATATGTAATTCGAATCGATCTCAAGCAATACATACAGATATTCCCAGTTCATTTGAAATATCTATTACGGAGACGCCTTTCTCCCTCAGATATACCTATAATACGATGTTTTGTGGTGTCATTTATGCGATATGTAGCCATATTGGAGCATAAAAATTAATTAGAATATTATTTAGCTTGCTATAATATTGCAGTTGATGTTGATATGACAGATAGATATAGAATGACATGCAAGCAAGACTAAAGAGGTTTAATTCTTTATCATACTAGGTAGTTTATTTTTCTAATGTGTTCCATATTTTTGAACACTTAAAATGCTTGGATACTATTGGCGGGATAACTATTACCATATTTATGGCGGTTTGGCTGAACCTATCTTTGTGACTTTTTAAACGTTTCGCCCTTTTGAGCGAGTATATTGTTGACAACAATAAGGAAACTTTGTTTGTACCGATATTATTGACTTTTTGGTTGCGTCTATTTATTTGAATATCCTGAGTGTCACTAACTATTTGACGCTGACTGTACCTAGCGTTTCGCATCAAATGACTAAGATTTCGATGTTCGTTTGTTATTGTATGTATTGAGGCAGGTCCCTTACAAATTACGTTATAGATAAAATAAAAAAGTTTTACTGACTCAACAAACCAAATGTTGAGTAATCCGCATTCTTCAGATGTTTCAACAAGACCTAATTTTGGCTTATATTTATTTTCATAGATAAAAAACTATTTAGATCTTTCAGTTTTTTTGCTAATTCAATTAATCGTTGACGTAGAAGTTAGTTAATTTCAAACGAATAATTTAATAAACAAACGAATTGTCTGATCACGCCTACGAGGAACTCACTAACCCATTTTTTAGTCTAATCTTTCGACAAGTCTAGTGCGGAAAGCTAATCAGATGGTACATTCAACATTAATTATTTCTTATTTCTAGACAGTAATAAAAACACATCGTGTTCTTTAAGAATAATATTATACGTTGCATGTGTTTGTATTTAGAACAACTTCAAACTTTTAGCGATTTAATTTTCTTTTGACTTCGTAGGATAACATTTTTGCGTATTGCATTTGTTTTTAGATACAAAAAGAAATGGAGATTATTTCGGATTTGTTCGAGACCTTATGTTTTATTAAAGCAATTAAGTAGAGAATAATGTTAATGTAATTGTTCATTATTCTTTTCAATATTATACATACATTACATTAGGGTTTTATAACATTGTCTCACACGTGGCCTGTAATTTATGCCGCGGTCGCCAACAGTCTTCTTAACATAATAGACCCCACGTTCCCTGTTTCGAACGTAATCTATTCATGATGCACGCGTCCAGTATATTTGCAATTGAGACCACACGGAAACTTGCAAATGAAGCGACTAACGACTAATGTCGATTGCCCAGATTGCCAGCCTAATTATAAACACCTGGGCACTGAACACGGCAGGTGACTTCAAACGATGCTCATGAGAATCCTTTCTAATTCATTCAACAAAAAGTATTTTTATGTTAGGAGTTTGGACTTGATTGGTGTTTCAGATAGTCCAAAGAAAAGTATTTTATTGAGTTAAGGATGGACGATATACCTACTAAAAAGGAGTTCAAACGATTCTGTGAAAAGCTTCAGTGTAAAATATAAATAAAATATACGTTAACGATTCCAGAAAGCCGTATGTAATTTTCACCTTAGTTACGTACCCCAATTTGTCTAACCAAATCTGTGTTCATAATCTGTTCTATTTTGTTCGGTGCCTACACATTATTTATAACAAGTAATGGCCAGTCGACAGACTAACAGTTATTATACAACGTGTAACGTAAATATTACGCTATTTGAGGGTGATTTCAAAGAGAGCCGCGCATGAAATTCGGCCGAAGTATTGAAAAGCAATAAACAACAGAGCTGAAGCGACCTCGGAGTAAGTCCGTTTTATTTGAACTAAAAAATTAAGAGGGCCACCTCTTTTGTTCCCTCCATTTGTCTAAGTGGCTCCGGCTATTAGAGGCAATGTATGCAATAACATTAATTTGTATACACGTACGCTGCATCTTGTCTGTCAATTTCTCATGTTTTTATTGTTGACTATTTTACATACAAATACAAGTTTTATTAATCCCTTTTACACTACGATTCTACATAGCACACGCTGTGTGTCTGACATTTATTGCAAGTATCTCGTTGCTTACACTATAAAAATAACAGTCATTTATTTCTTTTAGTAGGTATGAGCAGTATAGCCGTAAGTTTTTGATATTTATATCGCAATCTTCTGTCGTTGTCTACCTGCCTTTAGGTAATAACTTATGAGATACTAAAGTTATAAATAGGTGACAATTATTATATAGGTAATTCTAGTTAACTGATATAACTATATTCCGTCTTCATTACGTTCATTCATTTTTAAAGATGGATTAAGATACGTTAATTACGAGGTAGGGTTCATTAAATAAATCATTAATTTACTTGATAAATGTTTCAACAAAAAGTCTAATTGTTTAATCCATGGGACTGTTTGCCAGTCACAATAGCGACAGGAGTTGGTTACACGGCATACAGTCACGAACATAGCCCCTGTGTGCTATACAAATTATTTTAAATCTTAAGACTTACAAATAAGGTTTGAAATTCATAAATGTGTTGAGGACTAGTAATACCCGCTTGTTGCTATGTTTCCAATGCCATACGCGCGTTCCACTCCTTAGTATCCTTTGAACTATACAAATTAGGATGCCATAATGTTTGGTGATAAAACGTTTGATAAGTTTACAGATTAGTGTAAATATTAGCCTCTAATATTGATAATGTCTGCGAGCTTACATGCTAACAAGTTGCTTGACTTCTTAGATAGTTCAACACGAATTAGCAGTTCCTAGAATAGATTAGACAAAATTAATCTATAAGATTTTAAATGCTTATATTTTTTATCAGTAAACAATATTAAGGATTTTTAAATTTAAATCTGTCTGTTGTTCCATTTATGCAATTAGGAGAATTCTTTTGAACTCTAAAATTCATTTGTTTTTTATTCTTATATTTTTGAAATGACTTATAAATACAGCCAGTATTTTTATGATTTTTCATAAACTTTAAATGGAATTGTCTTGTTAATCTGCTAGTATGTAAATAAATACAGATGATTGCTAGTTGTCAACCTTTGCGACGATCATAGAAATATATTTATAGTGACATACTCGTAAGTACTCAACCTCGCACGCATGTTTTTACTTTTTTGGTAACTTAGAAGCAAATATCGTTTTTGCGTCTTTGTTGACATCTATGAAGGTATAAAGGTAAAAAGGTAGGCTAGGTATAAATAGAATATAGTTGTAATGTTTTTAAATGTGTAAGTTTATAATTTTCTGTCTTTCTTTAATGTTTTTGGTTTATGTGCTGTATGTTTTTTAGTTTGTGGTATGTACCTACTCTACAATTCAACTAGATACTTTATACTTATTTTTTTCTTGGTCACCCGCAAATCTTTTATTTATTCCACATTCCACATTCCACTAAAGTTCAAAGAACGGTCTGAACAAACATTAGTTTGCAGTTGCGTTATGCGCCATTTGACACAAATTAAAACGAATTTATCGGAGCAGTAATTATCCCTACATACATATACGTCTGCGGTGATACCTACATGCACCGAGAGGTTATTATGTAGAAAAGCAATTAACATTGACTTCGACTCAGCCACGTGCCCATGCAAATGCGTTTTAGAACAAAGAGTCGTAAAATAACGCATACAATAATTACGAGAATGCTTTTTGATCTTATTATGGATGAACATGCTTCAAGAACACTTAGTATTAAATCATAATATTACCGTTACGTATTAGATAACTATACAATACGGCTGACGGATCTTGGCGAGCCTGATAAGAACTACAAGATAGCTTGCATGAGATGCAAGTATATATAAACGGTGGGAGAAAAAGAGACGGCAATATCTTGTATCGCTTTTTAGGGTCGCCAAGATACATCGGTCGAAGAGTAATTGTTGTTTTGAAATGTACATTTGTAAATATCAGTTCCGTTTTGTATTTTTAATCAGTCTTTATATTCTCTGTGACGCTTTTTATTGTTCTCGAGCAATGTTGGGTGAATCATTGCATTCCTTAGCCTGTGTTAGACAATATGACCGCAAACGTGTCTGCATTATGTAGCTTGCTTACAAAAATTGCATAAACGTATTGTCATCTGTTGTGAAAGTAAAATGAGTATTTTGTTTGTAGTTTCACGACATTGCGTTGACTTATAAATAGTTTTGTAACACTTACATGTAAGTTAAGTAAGTCCTGAAAGAGGGTTAGTTTAATCATGTTCTGGTTTCTATAGTTATATTACTACACAATTTGATAAAAATCATCCCGCTGTTTCGCCCGCTTGGATGTCGGTAAGCAAATGTACACAAAAACTTGACAAATTAAATACTAAAACCTTTCTCGAGAACAACTCTATCCATTTGTGAAGGCAGCATGAAAATCGGTTCAGTAGTTTTTAAGTTTATCGTGAACAGGCAAACAGACTCTGCAGAGGACTTTGTTTCGCATTATATAGTGATTGCGATACTCAGGTAGTATAGCGTTGGCTACCCGTCTATCCTAAGACCCCAGAGCAACGTGAAGCTTCGGCCCTTAAAATTAAATATGGAATGACTGTCGAAGAGTACCAACCATACCCTGAACATATGGGTATGAAGCCAAACCAAACTTAGTGGTTGGTTAACTACGCTATTAACTGACACACTTATTGCGTATCTCCACTTCGATATCAGCATAGTAACCGCAGAAAAGATAATAATAAAAATTAACAAAACCAAGTGCCAATAAACCTCAATACATATAGTGCATATTGAAACTAATAACGGACAAACACGAGACAAGGAAAAATAAACGCAAACCTCTTCCCTATTCAAACTCATGTTTGAACTTTAATTTTATTGTTAACCAGCCCAAAGACAGTTTTAGTCCTAAAGGTCAATTTTCAAAGGAGATTCAGTCCAAGTAATCGCGACAATAAATAAGCTATTAGTAGTTAAATAAATAAATATCTTGGGACAGCTCACACACGGCCATCTGATCCCAAACTAGGCAGAGCCTGTGCTATGGTAAACAGACAACTGATATACATACTTATATATTTCTTAATACATACATATTATTATTTTAGATAAATAACACCCAGACACAGAATAAATGATCGTGCTCATCACACAAAGATTGGTCCTGGGTGGGTATCGAATCCACGACCTCCGGCTTAGTAGTCAGGGTCACTAACCACTAGACCAACAGGCTCAACAGCAGGTCAAGTTATTATTGTCACCAAACGCTTCAGGTACTTGTATTTGTACTCAAAATGTCAACAGTAACAATATTTAGCGTAACCTGATACCACCATCCGGTCATTAGCTGCCCAATTTTAATTAAGCTAGCGTATAATTGGTACAATAATTTGATAATATTAATTATCATGGCGTAGCTACTGTGTGCTTCTGACATTAATGTTTATACGTAGAATTTATTTTCTATTGTCAATGTAACTGGCGACAGTCCTAAGAGTTATGTAATTTATGTACCAGTCCTACAGTAAATTCTTAAGTAATGGTTATACAATTGTACATCAGAGATGGATGCTGACATAAATGTGAATACTAAGCTACAATTAGTAGATACTTTATTATTATATTATTTCTCTTTTAATCGTGATTTAAACGCAGCTGAATACCGTTTAACGCAGTTATGTTCTTTATGGGGCCCATACAAATTTTACACATGTAATTAGGTAAATAAATTCTCCTTGAACACACTTCGATATGTAATAATGATCAGTATGATTGCGTAAAAAATATTATCGAGTCTTTACTTTCTAGATAATTCTAAAGTTAACTTTAATTCACATAAAACCAATGTGTTATTTATATAGTTAGACAAAATAAATATATAACAGAGCTTTCAACAAACCGCTGCTAAGATCTGTAATCAATGACTTGCAGATTTACCGTGTAGGTATGTAAATATATTATACAGTTCGAACGGTCGGATTTTTTTATATTCAATTAACCGAGCACACTTCTTCAAAACTTCTGTGATAGAGATGTTCAAAGCCAGCAGTCACTGACCATCTGGCCTGCTACAGCTTCAAATAATAATTATAACTATCGACCTAAAATTATCCCACTGCTGGGAAAATTCTTCTCCTCATATGAAAAATACATCTAATAAATAATAAATAATTTTTTTTTTTTTTTTTTTTTAATACTAATTAGTTATTCTATAATATTTCTAGAACGGCTTCGTGGAGTGTCGGAGTGGCGTCGAAGAGTGCGGGCAGATGGACGACTGCGCGGTGGTGATGCCTCGTGAAGGTTGCTGTGCCAAGTGCAAGGGCTGCTGGTACAATGGCACGGAGCACGCGTCTCACACCGACTGGAGCGAGGACAACCGCGTGTTGAGGTGTGAAGCTGGCGTCATCACCATCACGAAGCCGGAGTGCTACGTGCCGTGTGATAGGCCGAAACATCAGAGGCATACGCATTATAACTGCCCAGTTTGTGATGGTGAGTTGCATTTCTTTGTATAAAGAGGCGAAGACTTTACATTTTTACTTAAGTTTGGATTTTATAACATGAATCTTAAGACAACTGAAGAATGCTTATAATATAAATATTTCAATTCTAAAAAGATACGTTTTGAGATCGTTAGGATAAACTACGTATTCTGCCGATTAAGAGTTTGTTTGGATATACGTCATTAGAAACGGTGGCTTTTGTTCTCTTGATTTTTATGTCCATAAAACAATTTATAAATCGTTAGAACAGCTATAATGACTTCCAAAGTATTTTACGGCAAATTTTCCCACCACAATTGTCGAGTATCTGAGTTATTCAACTCACATAATTGGAGAGCGGCGCGGCTGTGCGGGGGCGCTGGCGCAGCCGTGTCTCGCGGCGCGCATGCGCACAGGCCCACCCAGACGTGCGCGCCGCAAAAACAACCACCATGATCCCACACAAAAACAAACACACGCCGCCACGCGAACTTAATAAAACCATAACGGCAAGCAATTTACCTTTGCTTCCAAACCTTAACAAGTTTATTAAATTCCATAACAAATAATAGTAATTTACAAGATGACGACTCGATATCGCTTTTGAATATTGCCGACACATTCCAAACTATCGTTTTATTGCCTGTGTTTATATTTTATTAATTACCCGCCGGTCGCTAAGCGGGGAGATCAAGGAATCATCGGACGTTGCACCGCGCTTCGGAAATAGAGGAATTAATAAGGTGTTCTACGATCCACCTGTTCGCTACGTGATTCCTTCATGTGTAGGTACTTAGATACTTTGTGGCGACAACTCGCCCACACACCGCACGAAGTTACCCGACATCGAAACACATAACATGTGTAACGTGACTTAGCAACGTGACAGACAATGGACAAGTCTACCATAATTCCAATCCCGTTCCTCGCTCCATACCGAGTCTGAGATGACTATTACAACAACAGAATAATTTAGTAACTACTCAATGTAATTTAATATATCACATACTGAAGGTTACAATACAAGAAAAAAACTCGTTAAACAATTATTTGCTATTCAATAAGGCATGCGATGCGGTATGTACATAGAGGTGGCGCCAAAGAGTAATTACACTGTACGTGGATGCTGAATAAATAACGAAAGCCTTTAAAAGTCTACATGCAATAAAATCCCAGATGAAGCGCGAAGTTATTTTAACAAAGCTTTGATTGTTGATGATTTTTAGTGGTAATGAAAACAGAAACCAATTTTTTTAAAGTACTTTTGTAAGGGAGTCCGGAATTATTTTGAAATTGTGTTCTGCGCGCAGACCACCCGAGACGCGCAGTTCGCGAAGCCGTTTCCTCTATTGGATACCCACTCTATAACTAGAGACAAAGAAATTGACAACGAAATAAGGTCTTATTATAGTCGATGGGGGTTCGTTAAAATTATATTTGTGGTGGTCTGCGAGTCTCCCACGGCGTTACGTCTCTATTATTGTCCATAAATCAAAAAGTTAACAACCTACTTAAAAGGTTGGGGCGGGTAGGTTTTTGTGCGGTGGTCAAAGCGGCCGACGTCGGCGCGGCTGCGGGAACCTCGACGTGTGCCCTCCGTTTGTTTGTTTTACGATCCCAACACTGCATTAGATTTTTTTCTCTTACTTGTTAATTCTTCACGATTCTTTTCTTATCAACATGGGAAATGTTTTTATGGAGCTTAAGTGAAAAGTGACGATTAGTATATCTACCTTTATGTTATCGTTGTATTTAGAAGCTTAACCGAAAACAAATTTTCTAATGTTTTATAATTAAATTGTTTTAATACTTTTAGTTCTCAAACTCGAAGACAAAAAGCAAAAGACTAAAAAAAAGATAGAAAAATTCATTCTCATCTATATTCAAGCGATGTTTCTTAAACCGCGGATTATTAGGTATGCCTGTGACAGCGACCTGAGAAATTGAAATAATTAGCTTGTGATGTACAACCGGGGCGTGACGTGAATGTTAAATAACATACTTTATGACCATACAACGTGTTATCCGAAATTCAGAGGAATATAACTTGGTTAAGTGTTTGGGCGTGTCTGTTCGTGCATCGACGCCGTAAACTGTAAGCAGGCACATCCTTGTTCTCCAAACTTATTAATATTTTCAGAATTGCTTGTGGTTATGATAATGAATTAGTATTATCTCAAGCGGTGGGTTTTTAATGAGCATCGATGGCTCTGTTTTTTATTGTCTTGGGAGTACATAATTTTGAGACTTCGTTTTTATTTACAGAACCACACTCAGAGTTTGTAATTTTATGTTGATATTTTAAAATAATTCATAATTAAATTCATCTCAGTTATTCCATTTATAATTGAAGCATCATTCCAAAAGCAACGCAGTAAGATGCAATAAAACTAGTATATTACCTCTTCTTGAGACCGATTAATATGTATAATAATCCAATAAAACCTAACATATACAGAACCATCATTACACAACCAAGTTATTATCTAACAGCGCGTGTGTTGGGGGGCACATTGTATGACAAAGCACATCGCTCATATAAACTGGCGATGAATACTTAATTGTTTGCCCACAAAAGGACAGCCTACTTTGTGTAGTCGTCTCTAGTTTTACGACAGACACTTGACCGTTTTCATTGTCACAATTATATGCGGCGAGGCGGCTCGCGGCGGCCCAAGTACCGCGCCTTGAATCGTATGTCGGACTGTTGAATGAAATTCATTCTAAGAGGCGAACACTTAAATGTAAATATTGTACTGAAGCTTTATACTAAACGCTTTATCATTTCAAGTGACAACCTAAGTACCACACAGTTAGTCAATGTGTTACTTGATTTTATACGAACAGAAAACTACACTCAAGCGACTCTACATTTTCTCCCCTTAAGATTTCAAAGCTAATGGTTTTTGTATGCTGTTCCTTTAATCTATTATAATTATATTCTACTCACAAATGAATTGTAAATATGGTATCACAATCTGTTATTATAACGTTCCCACAGAGTATAGAGCAAACAGCACTCGAAGGTGCAATATTATCTGATGTTTTAGTTAGGAATGTACAATTTGTATTAAGTCGCCGGCGTCAGGCTGTAGAAGGATGTGTGCACCTCCGGGGCGCGGGTCGAGCGCAGCCGAGCGGGCGCAGCGGTGGGCGCGCCTGCGCGGTGTGCGGCCGTCCGCGCTACGTCATTCATTAGCCCCTGATTGATTCATCGTCTACCCGCACTAATTTATGGAGTTTGCGCTTTGTCGTAGTCACTCCGCCGCCAGAGGCCTCATTCCCATTTAGCGAACAATGGATGAGATTTTTGTTTTAAGCTTTTACTGCTAATCTACAGAGTTTGTTCCCCCTAAAAGGAATCTCTTTTGTATTCATTTATTTGCCGGGGGATCGAAAGGACGTTTGACTTTTAGCGCTGCTATAAATTGATGGTAATGAGTTCGTGTATAAAATTTTAAAAGAGTCGATTCTTGATTTATGGTTTGCTCCTTGCATCCTTGGAAAAGTTAATTGTCTATATATTTTTGTTGTATTCAGAGTGTGTGATAAACGGGCAGCGAGTTTGGGAGGGGCGTGACGTGCGCATCCCGGAGGAGCCCTGCCTGTCGTGCCGGTGCGTGCACGGTGCACTATCCTGCGCCAAGCGCGCCTGCCCCGTGCTGCCGTGCTCGCGCGCCCAGCAGCATACGCCGCCAGGGGAATGCTGTCCCAGGTGCACGCATCCGACGTCCGATAAGATCTTACCCAGTAAGTTGATATCTATTATATCATACCCATTTAAAATACATCGCATACAACTACTTTCATGAAAACAGCAGCAATGAAGACACTAGAGGGGTCGTTATCAACAACCTAATGATATGTAAAGGTTGTATTATAATCTTACATAACATGCCCAGATTTTGTAACTATACAAAATCTGTAGGAACTTGAAAGGCCTAGAGCATGAAACCATTCTCAAAACAATAAGCCAAAGCTTTATTGTGGACAACAACACATACATTGCTCCGAATCTAAAGTAAGTAGCTAGAGCACTTGTGTTATGGAATCAGCGACAACGAAGGTACCACAAACACCCAGACCCGAGACAATGTATAAAGTGTTCTTCTACCGTGACCCGTCCGGGGATCGAACCCGGGACCTCAGAGCTGGCGACACACCTTGAAAACCGGTGTGTACGCCCTTCGACCACGAAGGTCGTCGTTTTGTCTCAACAGCCGTGATTTCTTTCGTAAGAAGTACGTGCAACCATAACGGCATCTTGTTTCTCATTTTTGAAAACAATAACTCATCTTGATTCATTCTCTAGCTTCAGGTTCGACGCCGTTCAAGCCGAAGCCGTGTATCATCGGGAAGGAGTACCACCGGCATCAGATCCCATTCCGGGTGGATCCCTGTACGGATTGCACGTGTCTGAATGGCACTGCGGTGTGTACACGTCACACATGTCCCGTGTTGACATGCGGGGCTCGTGCGTTGCCGCCAGCACCAGGGAAATGTTGCCCCGAGTGTCCACAGGTCGAGGAAGCGAAGGCTGCCTGTGTTATTGGCCGAAAAACTTATCAGGTTGGTTCTCACATCATTCTTCGAAACCTGTCTTTTTAAATTCCAAATCATTATCTTCGACTTCTATAAACAGATTTTGATTCATCGATGAATCAAAAACATGCTATCTAGCTGCACCCTGCGGTGTATCAAAAACTTACTAGCTACATAGTAAATTTTATCAAAATTATTCCAGCCGTTTGAAGGGGAACAAACATGTGTGTTTGTGACCCCTCCACGCACACGCCTTTTTTATATATTATAAACGACCCCCGACAAGAAATTTAATCCTTGTATCGCGGGGGTTTCACAAACATTAAAATCACATGCACAAAGAACACCCAGACTTGGAAAAAGCATTTGTGGATCACACAAATGCTTGTCTCATGCGGGGATCGAACCGATCGATCGGTGGTAATTAGCGTGGTGACCTATACCACTCGGCTATCCGTGCAGTCATAATATTAGTGTGATGAATGTCAAGGTATAAGGTATATAATCAGTGACATGACGATTTCAGTTTTTCGTAGTAACAAGCCACTATTACATTACTGTATTGACATTTTTAATAGTTTTATACATTACCTGCGGATCCGTACTTGTAAAATTAGACACAAAAGCTTCCAGAATACAAACCACAGAATTACGCTATCCATTATTGAAAACCATATAAAAATCAGTTCTGTACTTTTTAAATTTTTCGTGTTATAATAGACAAACAGACACGGCGGGACATGTAAGACAAAGCCTCCCCGGCTTTGTCTTACATTGAGGTACTCATACATATTATCCAACGTATATTCTATAATTGTCACATCATCATACTATAAAAAAGGCGAATGTTTGTGAATGTTTGTAGGTTTGTTGACTCTATACGTTCAAACAGCTGGATCTCGAAAAATTAAGAATTATGTGACCGCGGGTAATGCCGCGGGAACAGCTCTATAGTATTTTCTCAAACTCCAGCTTCTCTAATATTCTACCCAAAGCAAACATAAAGTCTAAAGATGTTGTTGAATGTATTTAACGAAACGTATTTAAGTATAATTATGTAAACCTTTTTAATTCTTTACACACGGGTACAGTTACAATATGGGTGTTTAAAATAGACGCATTTCTTTTAATTTCAGGTATTTAATTATCATTATCATTCAATATTATTAAAAAGTATTTTTACTTTTGAAAAAAAAGTTTAAAGTTGTTGGTGTTGTTGCCCACAATAATTAATTCTATGATTTTAACTGTTTCAGGATGGAGAAACGTGGCAACTAGATGCTTGCAAGTCATGTGAATGTCACAATGGTGAACCACGATGTGCCATGGAACGATGTCCAGTATTAACCTGTCCGCCTGACCAGACTCTGCGCCAGTTGCCCGGACAGTGCTGTCAAAAATGCGTTGACATCGATGGCATTTGTACTGTGTTTGGTGACCCACACTATAAAACTTTCGACGGAAAGTTCTATAGTTTTCAGGGGTCATGTAAATACCAACTTGCTTCGGATTGCGCTAACGGCACGTTTTCTATCAGGATATCAAATGATGCCAGAAATACTTCGCACTCGTCTTGGACACGAACTGCGACGCTAAGGATAGGAGCCACCAAAATTAATATGGGAAAAAAGATGCGAATAAAAGTCAACGGCCGTAGAGTGCCACTGCCGCACAAAATTGATGGCGTAGCAGATATCGCTCGCAGTAATGGATCTGTTCTCTTGAAGGCTGATATCGGTATACAGATGCTGTGGGATGGGGACGGTTTTCTCGAAGTGACAGTGTCAAGTGTATACAAAGGGAAATTATGTGGTCTTTGTGGTAATTTCAATTCAGTGGCTAGGGACGATATGAAAACTCGTGATGGCCGGCTACTCAATGATACATGGAGGTTTGGATCTTCTTGGCGAGTAGGTGGAACTCGCGCGTGCACTAGACGTCAGAAGCGACCGGGCACAAATATGTATCGTCAATCGAAACTTGTGAAGGCTCGACGATTGTGTAAAGGATTTATACGAAACGAGGCCTTCACCGATTGCACTATGAAGTTAAATCCGCACAACTATCAGGAAGCTTGTGAAGTGGATGCTCGCAGTTGTTCGGGGACGCGCTGTCACTGCGCAGCTTACAGGGCGTACGCGCGGGAGTGTTCGCGGCTGGGTGCGGAGCCGCAGGAGTGGGAGCGCGGCGCGTGGTGCTCGGGTCCGCCGCCGCCGTGGCTGGGCCGGCACCGCAAGCGGCCCGGCCGGCCCGCCGCGCGCGCCGACTCCGGCCTGCTCGACCCCAGCGCCGTCACCAAGCCCAACAACCGCTCCAGGCCGCCCCCGCCCATTCTACACTGATGTGTGTCGTGGCGAAGCTTCTACTAGTCAAAAGCCAGTGTGGCGACGTGAGGTACTTAACTTTTCTATACTATTATTTGTTTTCAACGTTAAAGATTTCACATTGAGCTTAATATAGACCCAATATTTAGAGTGACATTGAAACTAATTAATTTGTTATAAAAAAATTGGAATTCGCTGCAATTAAAAATATATATACATATGTAAATGTGTTGGTCGTATATTGGAATAGAATATTATCTGCATTGATATATTTGATTCCAACTGCTTTTATTAATAAATAATATCTAAATAGATTTCAGCCTAAAAAGTTCAATTTTCTTGTTTCAGAGTATTATGAATATTTCGCAACTGGACTGTACATGGGTTGCGTCTGAAAGACACAGCCAGCTTTAAAAGGAATGAAGATCTATCTACTTAACAGTATTCATAAAACTATTTCTAGTTAGGTAAACAAGAATATAATAAGTAGGACCACCTGTATAGCTCACTATTGCCTCGCCAACCCGACCAGCATTCTGTCGCTCATTCCTTAGAATAACACTTAACTATTGGATCGGAATACAGTTCGCTAAACCGCTCGATGTTAGCTCGTACACTCGAGCTCTAGCGCATTCTGTTTGCTGGTTGTTATTAATGTGATAGCAAACACTATGTTTTCATTAATAAAAATAAATTTAGTAATTTATTGCACTGTTATACTAAACGTTTCTATAAAATGTGATAATTAGCTTTGAATATTCAGGCAAGGGAGGGACGTTTGGTAAAACATAGTTCAAATTGAGATCTCATCTGTAGGTAGTTCTTTACGAAATCTTAGATAAATCTAGCTATCCGAAGCCAAGATGCTAAAGAGATTGTGAGAGATATGTATAGATGTACATATGTAACACGTAATGCATTATACATTATAACAGCAAGGATGAATAGCTGTTATGTTTTAATCGAAGACTCTTTGTAAAGTTTAGTTGTTAAATACGTTACCAATGAATTTTAATATTTGACTTTGATGTATGTAAAAATAATTATTTAGCTGAAGAAATGTAAAGTGTGTGGCTATAAGGTATTTTCCGCTATTCGCACAGACGCGTGTGTTGTCAAATATGTTTCTTATGTTAATGCAAAGTGCACTCATAAGGCGGCTAAAATCCACTAAATTGTGATAATAATATCTGTCAATGCCTCATTGTTTACGACTATAGCTCACAATTTTATATACTTACTTTATATTATATGTATGTGGATGTCCTCTCGTGCGCGTAATAAATAGTAATGTTTGAATATATTCCAGAATAATATGTATAAAGGGTGCTTTACTGTTCGTCTACGAAGACATTAACTGTGTCTTGACGCCAGCGCCGGCTACGCGGACTTGGTAACAAGCCAAAAGATACATTCTACTTTAATCTTATTTATTTAGATGTTACATGATTATGTTCCGATTGTAAAAAGCCGCTTAACTGTTTCTTCACGTATTTAATCAGTGCCGGTACTGCGAGTTCTTAGAGAAAGAGTTGCCGGTGTGGAAGCGAGATGGCGCACTGCTCTGCGCGTAGCGGTTTCTCGCTTCCACAACGGCCAGTCCTACTTTACCAGCTCATAGTAAACGCTCTGGTAATAGTTTACCAAGACTCCTTTACTAAATAACTATTACGTACTACTTATTTCGTATTATTAAGCAGGGTCTACGTTTTATGTAGGCTTTTAAGTTATTTAAGAGATTTATTTGATATAATTATTTTTGTAAGAAAATTTTATGTTTTGCAAATGTGTCCGAATGTTATTTAACACCTGTACCATGTGAATAATTTGAAAGAATCTTATTGAATAATGTAAATTGCATTTAATTTAAATATGAATATTTTCTTCTATACAGAATACTTAGATAGTAGTAGGTATACAAATGCCATACAAAAATAAATTTAATGTCTATGTCAAAGAATGTGAAATTGTGCTATTTATAAATGTGTCATAAAATATTGAAAATCCTCGTTGTAAGCGTATATTTAGTACATACTGACCAGAGGTATAGTAATGTTATGAATGTGAGTTACTTACTTGGCGATCCTGTTTATAAGGAAAACGATGAACAAAGAATTACGTAATAAATAATTATTATTGAAATGGGTTTTTATTCTGGCCTGCAATAATGTTTGGTTTACAATTATAACTCTTAGAAGCGGAATGCCATCTCAATGGTCCGATTACTTGTCTCTGGCTGACCGCCAAATATCTTGAAGTTTTATGTCATCAAAATTATCTAGGACAATTTGGCGTCCGCTTTAAAAACAGGGAGTCATTATATTTATCTTGAATAGAAATCTTAAGAAATGAAATGATATCTCAACATTCTCGACACGAATATTATTTTAAGAATTAGTCGTTCTTACTCCGCCTTGATCTAAATCGGTCCGCTGTGGCAATATTGTTAGACCTCATTTAAACATAGGTAATAGAATAAAAGATTTATTAAATAAAGTAGATATAAACATTATACGCAATCACACACATCAATTAAACAAGAACAAAATATTATTTTGTACAATACATACATAATACTTTAATGATATTGACCAATGAAACAGATGTGATGTTATTATTCCATCATGAAGTGATCTTGTCCAATGTTCCCAAGACTCGAAAGTTTGAAGTACCGAAATGTATTAGAGATTCCTTACATAAGTTCGTATAAATATATAAAAGTGTGTAGATGTACAAGTTTATTCTCCTGTCATCATCTCCATGAACTCTGAAACAAAATATTAATTTGCTAAAGTATGCTGCGTGCACGTAAGTAATTAACATTTTTTACAAAAAAAAATCGAGTTTAGCCTATTAAGTACATCAAGGCTAATTAATATGCGTCCTATAAACGTTTCGATTTGGCTCATGACCGACAAAAACTCGAATACAGTAGTAGCAGTAGTTTCTTTTACTTTGGCAAGAAATTAATATGAGTTGAACAATTTTAATGTTGTTGTTTACAAACATGAAGGTAGTTGAAAAAAAGGCCTGCAAACCGCTGAAACAGGTACTAGTGACGTCAGATAAATTGACATCGAGTGGACTCTTGCGTTCTTAGTTAATGTCTTGATCAGAGCCGAGTCTGTTTAGTTTGATTGCTTGTAGTAATATTTCCTTATGAAAGGACATGTTAAGGGAAATTCTGATATCTTACCATCGAAGTCCACGGTACCGCTGCCGTCGGTATCAATCTCCTGGATAATGCCGTCCAATTCGACTTCTGTCAGCTGCTCGTCCAACTCCCGAAGGATTTCGCGCAAGCTGGATGTGGGAATGTAACCGTTGCCTGCAAGAATGCATAATTTTAGTAAGACGAAACGAAGACCTAAATATTCTTAAAACGTTTCGTTTTATCTTTTGAAAAGCATCTTGTATCAATAAATCAAATAACTTCCGATTGCAAATTTTTCAGATGGTAAGTTTTTGTAAAGAAAATTCTGGAATATCTCACCTTCTTTGTCGTATAATCTGAACGCTTCCCTGAGTTCCTTCTGCATAGCTTCCGCGTCCTCCTCAACGATGAACTTGGCTGCGAGCGTCACGAACTCTCCGAACTCAAGACGGCCGGACTCTGGAATTACAAGTGTTATTTATATTCCCCGCTAATCCAAGGTATAAAACCGTATCGCGAAATAATCATGGCTTATTAAAATTTTCCGAATCGGCAGATAAGGTGCCTGGTTAGAAAAAGGTATAAAAAATGCAATTTCGAACCAAGAGGAAACTATTAAATTAGGGAATTATATGGTGCAGCGATGCGAGGGTCACAGGTTTAATATAGCTACGCCATTTACGTCAACTATAAATATAACTTACTGTCAGCATCAACCTCCTCGATGAGTTCTTCGAGAATTTTCTTGTTAAAGGGCTGCCCCATCATACGAAGGATGTCAGCGACGAAGTCGCAGGGGATACTGCCCGAGCGGTTGTGGTCGAAGCCATCGAACGCCTTGCGGAGGACTGGAACAAACAGATCTTGCTTTAACGAACCACCATAACGTTACGTAACTACTCTGACAGGAAAACGCTCTTCGTTCTACCTTCGATATTTAGCGTGTGCGACATATTGTCCTTTACACCTTAAGTTTCTACTGCACTTTTTGGTCTAAAGCGTATTTGGAGACCAGAGAAATGCGTTGTTGCACTGGCAATAAAACTAGTTAAACTGATCGTTCGACTGGGCGGTTAGCGATGAGATTAGGACATCGGTTCAATGCACTGAGATGTGGTGCGAATAAGTTGTGCAATGCATCTATTTCGGTGCAGCAGCGTGGTGCATCGGCGGGCCCCGACGTGTCGCGCGGCGTGGCCGCGTGGCGCATCGCGCGAATGTAGGACGACAATAAATAACAAAAACAACACCAACATGCTTGTCTTCTGCATAGCCGCTGCAGCACGTCGCTGACATCGGCGCCGTATCAAATACCGATTTAGGTAGGTTTGTATTTTTTATGACTATTTTTCGAACGAAGAATTCAAAGACTGCATCGAAATGTTCACTGATTAGATAGTCTGGGTCGGTTGTTCTTATTGTAAACAGTTGTATTATAGACGTTACAGTGCTTCGAACTCAGTACCTAACATTCTATCTTGATTATTTTATAAGTAGATATACGTAATTAATATAATACAACTTAATTAATTAAAAACATTGCTCCGAATTCAAAGTAAGTAGCTAATGCACTTGTGTTATGGAAGGTACCACAAACCACCATACCCAAGACAATGTTGAAAAGTGATTTTCTGCATTGATCCGTCCGGGGATCGAACCCGGGACCTCAGAGCTGGCGACACCTTGAAAACCGGTGGGTACGCTACTCAACCACAGAGGTCGTCTAATATATTGTTAAATTAACCTCATACGTGAGACTACTCTACATTACCTTCTTGAATCTTACTCTCCTCAATCATGTTTATTTTGTTTCGCTGCACAAGAACACAAACCTATCTTTATTTATTTACGCAATCACATATTAGTCCAAGGTTTTCGAGTTAACCCTATTATACTATATAATTTAGACTTCGAACAAGCTTGTAACTGATAATGTACAGTGTCCAATGGCGTAAGTAATAACCATTTCCTATGACTAAACGACTGTAATAAATTTTTCATAATAATTTTCTTGACTTTTAGTTTGATAGCCGTAATAACGAACGTGCGTCATCGAATTATATATAAATATATAAAAGTCTTATGTAGCTCACTGAAATAAACTCTTTCAGAGTTTTAATGACTTGCTTGAGTGATAAATAGTAAGGTGTTTTTATTCAGTCTTCAAAAAATGATGTTAAAGGATATATCAGTCACTTCAAAGAATACAAAGCCATTGACGTGTGTTCATTGTCCTATTTAATAAAATCATTTTTCACCTTTTTTACGATTGATGCGGTTGGATTCGGCAACTCTGGTATTATTCGTGGCGCGGGATGTACGCACACTAAACGCGCTACGGCTCAGTTCAGAAGCGACACGTATCGTGCGCGGTTGATTTTATATGTAACCGTTTTAGACATGACATACTGAACGTAGCGAAACGCTACTTTGTTGCCCATGTTACTGCTTTTCCGATAACGCGGGTTCTGCACCATAAGCTTCGTAATGTTACTCGACTGTTGTAAATATCTTGAAAACCTAACAGTGTTGGTACCATGTAGGTCGGGATTTATTTCACAAATACGACAAGTTTGCGTAAAACTCGAATGAATCCAAAAATATCTAATACGTGAGTCATAATATTCTTTCTGACATTTTATCACCCGTAATATCCGTCCTGACGGGATAATAAATCTAAAAAGGCGGACAGAGACACATTTCACCGGATTTAGTTTCCGCAATTACTCAGGGTGGCGTTGGTCTTTCTGTGACAAGCGCAATTAGAATCAAGGATAACAGCGGTAGTAATAAATTCTATAATCGTCTAATTACATGCATCTCGCAAAAAAAAAGAAAATAACATTTTATTATCAGTAGACCACAACGACGCAGTTTTCACAACATTGTGCAGCTGTTCCATGATATTTTAGCAACAAAATAGTTTTAAAAACATGATTTTTATTTCTGCTACCGTGTTAATTTTAATCGTCAAGACTTGGCAGATGTCTCAAAGTCCCATGAGTTTTATTACATTTTTTCTAGGTTTAAGCTGTTTATTAATTACACACCCACGGACGGCTCTCTTACGAAATAGCCACAAACCGAGCATAACTCTGCAACTGCAATCAACTGCAAAGTTTATTTTTATATTCCAGAGTATGAAGTAACGAGTTTTTACTTCAGTTTACTTTAGAAATTAAGCTATATTTAAATGTTTCGTATCATATTTCTTATTGTCTTATCTGAATTTCTACGAAATTCGTCGGATTATATTAACAAATTGTAACAACATTTCTATGCCAAAATATTCTTAGATATTATGCCCAATAAATTATTAAGATAAACTGTCGCCGTTTTGGGCTCAAAATGGTAGTTTGCTGTATGAATGGGTGTGAGTACATCTGTAAATCACTATAACAAATTACACTTAACAATATTTCTTGGATTTGGCTTGTAATCTTAACGTCTAGTGCTGGATATATGATTTAGTCCTGTTGGCAAATAGCGTGAAAACGATTTACGAATAGTTTATCGTAGCAATCCACCTTATACAAATACGTGTAGGTGTTCATGTGACAGAATACACGCTCCGAAATGAACCAAACTGTTAACGACATGTGGAAATGTAATTTCTAATGTACTTTAATAGACTTCTTTTATAGTATGAAAACAAAGTAGGTATCACGTATTTTAAAAACAAAGAATATTGTGGATAAATTTGTGCTGCGAATACTATTTATGTATCGTGGTTAGATTATGGATGGACTGGAAGAGAAGTCTACGTGAAATAGGAAAAGATGCAGAGCATCTATGTTGAAGTTTAGGGGAAATAGAATTTTGAATATTAAACTATATTGAATGAATATCCGGGAAAGGACTGGCGTTGGGAGTGCGAACTATGTGTTTTGCAGGAGATAGCACAGTTTGGAAGTCACAGAGCTGACTGCCAAAGTCTGTACTCGGAGAATCATTAGTCGGAGAAGCAAACAGAAGAAAAAAAGTTGGTTTATCCGTTCTAATTTCAACAAATAATAAGTAATTCCCATTAAATTATGATTTGGACCTTCATCTAGAACGAGACGTAGAACGTATATAAAATTACAAGTTTCTTCGAAATATCCATGTTTACGATCAATTTAGAGAAACGATGTTGACTTCAAACCCAACACGTAACCAACGTGAGCAAGTAAATTCGCGCCGCTTTCAACATGTATGTGTATGCTGTCATGTCAATGTGTGTAAACAATATAATGTACGAATCGCAAACTATTGTAAACTTTAGAAATAGCTGTAACTGTTTGTGAATACAGAAATTACTTCAGTAATAAACATAAGAACGACGGTACACAGAGTTAGTTTTCAATTAGTCATCATTCGAGTTTAGAACCGAAATATCGATAACAACAGTGCAAGTTAGTTATTCCGAAGTTCTGGGAAATTGGTTCCACGATATTAGTTAAACAATGACGATAGCTAGTACGTTCTATCTGATTTCCACGGTACGTTGGCTGGCGTCCAAGCATGTTGCCACGCCGCCTAGCCGCGCCCGCCACTGCCCATCAAACACAAGTCGATTTTATGATTCGCCTACAAACAAAATTTTCTTGCACTCCGATAACTGAGTAAATAATTGATGCACCTTCAATAATTTAAACAAAACAAGAATAGAATATTTATAAATTTCAGTGTGAAGTAAACAAACGCATGGTAGTAACCTGATACCAATGCGAAAATGCTGTAAACAGTTAGTAATCTGTACTGGGTACTAACCTACCTAAATACCCTTAGTTTTATACAATGTACCGCAATGTGAATCACCGTTTAATTATTAGCTGTATTACCACACACTTACTCGTAAATTTCACAGTATAAAAAACAAACGTCTAATTTCTAGAGATTTCGAAACGATTAACTAGTTTAAATATGTAGTAGGTATACTTCGTAATAATGGTCTTCTTAATTTTAAATACGAGTTATAAGGATTTGGAGCATTCTTGAAATTTCTGGGAAATCAACAACAACGCGATTTTTTTTGTGCAACGTGCTTCAGGAAAAACAAGGAAAAACAAACTTACTTTTTTTTCTTATATAATGTAAACCGAACATCCGCACATGTGTATGTACACGAATAAGCTTTAATATATCGAGACAAGTTACCCGTTAAGAATTTCAAACGTGCTGATTATTTTTTTATATTTTTACGACATTCAGTTTCGTTTGCTAATTGTTGGCACTGATACATTTTAATAATTAGCCTGCGCCTGTGACATACGGACATGTTCACACTCGCACTGAAATCGTATTCTGCATTATATTAATTATAATTAATTGGAGTATTTTTAATGCATGTGGCATTTATAAGACGGACGGGTGCAGTAACAATGAGTAATTGTTTGGGAATAAAATATGCTGCAAATGAAAAAGAGGATACATATGCGTGTTAAATCGTATCTGGATCCCGTTTCGAGTACCTCAGATAAACAAATGGTTTAAACAGAGAATGCTTTTCAACACGTTTTTGTTTGTTTTTTTTAAAGCCAAGATCATTGTTATAAATAATTTTGTAGCTTTTAAATCAAAATTTCGTTAAAACTTTTCTGAGCCAAGTACTTTTATTATAAGTTTTTTCGTTGTAATTTTTCTAAGTCAAGAGTTTTTTTTTGTAAGGGTAAGGTTTTAATCAAGAGAAAATAACGCACCTGTTTGTTGGTGCTTCACCAACTAAAACTTTTATTAAGGCAAATAGATTTTTGAAATGTGTAATTTTGGAATAAGAAGAAATAACTAAATATTTTATTACTCTCCTATGATCAATGCCGTGTCATCGTCAATCATCCGTAACAATATAGCTACTTTTTTATTGGTAATAGTTCATTTTTATTCTGTAAAGATTTCGTTTTCTCCCTGTGATTACATGAAATGCGTACTTCAAATGCATCAATATATATATAAATTTAGATTTGAATAGAATATTTAATTGAATTATCTGGCAGTACTGAACAGAGCGTTTACATAATTATATCATTACATTTTTACAATTCTAGCGACTCTACAATAATTTTATCGATATATTTGATCGAAATTCGTATTGACATACCTATAGATGGTATGTAACATATATCCATAACTTACATTAAATAATTTACATACAAAAAATGCACGCCTCATCTTAACTCGAAGATCGCAGAGATGTAGGCTAGCAAGCATGCTTTTTAAAATGCTTCGGCAAAAAATCTCTGGCAAGTGTAGTAAATAATATTTCTTCGCACGATTTCGTGTTTTGAAAATTATGAGCTGTCTGATTAATCTCAGTGACGAAAGTGTAATAGTCAATAAAATGTCTTTCACTTTGTAATCAGTTAATTTACACGCATAAGCCACTTTATTACGAATCTCGTAATAGCTTCACATATTTTGTTTGAAGCAACAACTTTTAAGATAGTCCATGTATTATTTTTGTCTTTCTAATTACCTACATTCAAAATAATAATCATTAATTTCTCTAGAAACTCTTGTGCCCAGTTTTATTAACTTTATCCACCATTGTAGCGTTGGCTTTCAGCCAATACAAAGCAAGCGTTTTTCCATCATTTATGTAAACATTATAACATTTACATTTTCATGTTTAATTTTAAAACGTTATTTATTCGAGTGTTGGATGTAAAAATATCTTAGCGATAGATTTGTGCGGGTTACTGAACTTACCGGCGATTTGTTCTGCGGGGAGCTCATCGGCCTGAAAATAAAAGATAATAAGTATATTAATATAAAGTCAATCTTTTACTTCTGCTTCCCGCGACATCGAACGCACATTTTCAGAAAACCATATGTTCATACATTCTGAAAACTATAATAAAGAAATAATATATAATAACCTACATTCCTAAATGAAACCAAAAGAGCTTTAAATGGAAAGCTGCAATAGGACCTTTTGTCTTTAAAATATATCTCGGATACTACTTACATAAGTAGGTACAATAGGTTGTATCACATATATAATTCATCTATATCATAACAATCATAACTAATTCTGATTTAATGTATTGTGGAGTAAAAACCTACTTAGCTATAAACTTATTATCCGTTGCATTCATTTTCTACTATCAGGGAACAAACAGACGATGAGAAGAGAACAGAAATGGTAGATGTCAGTCAAAAACTCACATTCTTCAAAATCCTGACTTAGTTTAGGTTTATAACTTACATCTATAAATCCCCGAATACTATATATGAGTATTTACAACTTTCCCCAAGGTACATGTCGAAATCATAAAATGGAAAATGAACTTTTCATTCAAAGTGACTGCTGGTCACGTACTCATATTTGTGTGAAAAGTTGGTTTTCAATTATAAGACTTCGACTTCGATTTTCTCGGGAAAAGTTGTTCAGTTTTATGCACCTGATTATCTCGTTGAATATATGGACTCCTTTTAAATTAATACTGTATATACTCGAAAAATTTAACCCTCTTTTTGGTTGAACTGGGTAAACAGTTTAATATTCCTAGCAACAGTGTAGAGACTTTTAGTCCCTTAAAACTTTACAAGATTACGGATTTCAGAAAATACACTATGAATCTGTTTAAAAATAAAGCGCATCATATCAACACGTTGCATCAGAACGTTTTCAAGAATGTTTCGTGAACTTATTTATGTTAGCAACGTTACGTAAATAAAAATATTTTTGTTGAAAGTAATACGAACGAAATATTTATTATAATACGCATCTTTTTCTTTAGATAAAAAGGCGATGGACGCAACTTTTCTGTAGGATTGCGCTACTAAAGCATAATAAATTTATTTTATGTGCAATTGAAACTAAAATAGACTTGTTGGATGCGTACATGCCTCGGAGTTCATTTCAAGCGGACTTTTAATACTTAAAACATTATTTCATGTTTTATTTTGTACCTACAAGATAATTTGAGAATGTATTAAAAGATGTAAAATAGAGACCGGCCAAGTTGTAAACAACGTTTGTTTATGTTGTCGCCTGATTTGTGATTGTAAATTTTTAATGACTTCGGTATTATAGTTTAGTTTCTAAATTGCGGAAGTCAGCATTTTTATTACTTCATTTATGTATACTTTACAGTTGTTTTCTATTGCAAATATTGCAGGATTAAATTAAAAGACCTATGATGACAAGCCTAAATTAAAATACTTAGCTATACCTAACTGAATAGAAACCACAGCTGTTAATAAGTAAATATTTTTAAGTCGGTTAGAATCTATGCTTAGAAATCCTGATTTGAATCCAAATTAATTAACAGATTAGACAAACGCTACAAAGAAAATATTAGAGAAAAGTATTTTAATGAATTCCCTAAATACAAGTTGTTAACGAAAAATATATTATGTTTAATTAAAATAAAGATCTTGTGGAGAATTCGAGTGTTTAATTAATTAGTAAGCAGGTTCGGTGAAAACTGGCAGATTGCTGAAATTTCTCTGAGCTTTCTCGAAATATATTAAATTGTAAAGAGTATTTATAAAATACTATAAATGAATTATTTATCTACACCAGATGATCCATCGATTATAAAATAATATCACAATATTTTTATTTAATAATCATCGTAGTTTGTTTATAAAGTACCTTGTTTTAAAGTTGAAAAGAATATAGAGTAATGATTAATTTTGTCATATTATATCAATAACACTGTTAGGGATTATGTTGTTAAAATAAATGCCAAGCCAGTTGTCACTTTAACAACTGCTGTCAGTCAGTCGAGAAGCTGTGAGCGCCTACAAACACACTGTCAGGGATGTCAGCACCTCCAATTAACAGCCACTCAACATCTTTCACGATTCCATAATTATGTTATTTTTTTTAATAATTGCCATATTTCATTTTTATTCATTAATATATTTAAAGTACTCAATTATTTTAAATATTTAATGCAGTTAATAAGAAATGTTTTACGATAATATTCTGGAAACCTACCCAGTCTTCAGTATCCAGAACCATGTTTGATGTCACTAGTTAACACTATGAGACGCACAACACGACTGCCCGCTAGTCTGAAGTTTCCAGCGTTCAGGGTTATTTCTGCTGGCTCACGGGTTAGGCTGGCCTTTCTGATACTTTCATATATACCGGGCGGCGTATGGCGAGCGAGGGGCCCGCGGGAGGGCGATGTGGGGGCAGGGGGGAGCGCCGGCGGCCCTCTGGCCTCCGAGTCCTCCCCTGCTTCCTGCGCTTGCGCCGACCAATCGCGTGAGCCTCAAACGGCAGGATGCTAAAGTATTTTTAGTAGAAACGTGGTTATGAAAAACGTAAACAAGCGGTGCGTGCGATGCCGGAGCGTGTAATGTGCCGCCCGCCCCCCAGCACCGCGCCGCCCGAACTTCCCTGCTATAGGCTGCAGTCATGTCATAAATGCGAATAATTAGGTATAATTTTAAAGTCGTTTGTCGTGTGTTGGCAGTTTATTATGATGGTGTTAGGAAATTGCAGTTTTTCTTTTATCGACGCTGTCGTTATTAATTATTATCGAAATAATTTGTATCCGTGCCAGCGTAACATCTGGCAACTAAGTGTCTTAGAACTGACGAAAACTTTCCTAGCTATAAAATGAAAAATGACATGTTATTTGAATTGATAATGTTCACTTTATACCAACCTATCGTAGCTTTGAAGTGTTTGTGATTTATTCAACCAGTGCGAAAAGCCACGGTTGGATTGGCTGGTAATTGAGCAAGTGAGTAATTATGTGTATGATCTAAACCGAGTTAACGCGCCACTTGCAGTTTGTTATACTAGGTGGCGTCAATAATTAGGGCTCATACTTCACAGGTCATTAAGATTTGCTCCATAAAAACTGGTATAGTTAGGGTAGAGCTAGAATGACGTCATCAGCACGCTCCCGCCATTATTCGCTTAAATTCGTTGCGCTTTGATTAATGGCATTAATGTTATTTATGTTTGAGATACCGATGCTTTACTATAGAAAAGATTTTCAAGTAGTTACTAAACTTTTTGTTTTGACTTCTCTCGCTGCTTATTTTTGGAGAGTTATGTAGCTATCTTGGTTGATAATGATGTAGACGATGTTGAATTAAAGTCTGGATGGTGCTATACAGTGTTCATTTACTGTCAACACTTTTTTTATTTGTACCTGTGGGGTTTGGCACTTGGAGTCTCACCTATCCAACTTTTTTTCTCAGAGTAGGCTACGCTTCAATGTTAAGTGAGACTTTGCTTAGCTACTTAATAGGTGTAAATGATTAGCCATCGATGATAACAGGTTCAGGTTCGATTTCCGCCCGGGGCAAATGTTGTTTTGTTGAGTGTGTCATAAAGCCGTGCGTATGTGTTATAAGAGGAAAGTTTCGCGAGACTTTGTTATTCAGCGCAAAGTGCCCAAAATAAACCACAATTATATTCTAATGAATGCGAAAAAAAAGTATACCCACTTGCAACTGTTAAAAACACATCATTTAAGCTTGGTTTTTAAGATCATTTTTGTTATTGATTCATTTTACACAAAATGCAACTCAAACATGACATTACCTACCTAAATATTTTTGACACTTGGCATTGTTCTGAAACAGATCTAATTACACCACTTTTTTTTTTGTTTCAACAGACAAAAACCAGTAAGACTAATCATGACAAATGATTGGGAAATTGGCACTCGATGAGTTTTCAACAAAACGTTCTTTCGACTCTAGTGCAATCATAGACGAAAAATAAAAGAATAATAATAAGGTATAGTCTAGGTCTGCTAGTGCAATGCTCTCTCTATTGGCAACCGATACAAAAAGTAAAAAAAAACAACAAAGTTCCTACTTCGATTTTGGAACTGCATTTTTTGCATCAGGTTTTCTTACGTGGTTCAGAGTGGCACATCTAGCGGTGAATTAATTTTATGTGCTTTGTTTCTGTAATTCTTCGAATGAGGTAAGAATGAAAGACGCCGTACTATTTTGAGGAATTCTAATTCCGTCTGTTCCTTGGTCATGGTGTTTTATAACAAAGATAATATAGCATGCTGAATTTGTGTCCGACCTACATTTTTTACGAGTAAATATATTTTTATAGAGATCTGAAATGTTAAGATACTTTTTATATATTATACCTTCATACATCGATTTAGTTAGGTATCATACCTACTACTTGTACATTGATATGGCCGAATGACGTGCCCCTATTTACTTGTTTATTCCAATTAAAATTAAACATTTACATTTTTAAATTCAGAATCGTGTAAGTTGCCAATTAGTCTGCCAATCTTATGTCGACAGATTGTTTAAACCGAGTAGAAACGAAGATTTACATGTTATTTATTTTCTCATCAATAGATAGGAATAAACTATCAAGAATAAGGCTAACCAACAGACACCTTATGAACGTATGATAATATTTACAAAGAACTCTGTAATACAATATTAATTCCACTTTACGTTCAATATAAATAATTCTATAAAGTTTTAGCTTGTTTCAATCCAGAACACAATTTATTCATCTTGACGGGCCTGTTGGTCTAGTGGTTAGTGACCCTGACTGCTAAGCCGGAGGTCGTGGGTTCGATTCCCACCCAGGACAAATCTTTGTGTGATGAGCACGATCATTTGTTCTGTGTCTGGGTGTCATTTATCTATAATATGTATGTATGTATTTAGAAATATATAAGTATGTATATCAGTTGTCTGGTTACCATAGTACAGGCTCTGCCTAGTTTGGGATCAGATGGCCGTGTGTGAGCTGTGTCCCAAGATATTTATTTATTTATCTAAGTGTAGAAATTAAATTATTACATTTATTATTTAAATTATTAAGTATTTAAATGTGTTAGAGTAAGGGTATTCAGTGGTGTGGACTGGACGTAAAGGCTGCGCCGGTTTCCCCGTCCCACTCCACTCAGACGATGCGGGGATGCCGCTGGGTTGTTTTAGTGGGTATCATCAGCCCGTGGAGTCCCACATAGCCCCATTCCCCCAAATGGGAATGCGTAATGCATTTCTTGCCAGGGTCAAAAAAAAAAAGGTTATTTAGTGGTACTTCAGTAGTGGTAATGTAATGGGCGGGTGCCAATACAAATGTACTGACCATAAATCAATCGCATTTTTATGAGCACTGGAAATCTCGAGACAGGTTATTTTGAGCTACAGTTATGGAGTCGGCAGTTCGTAAAACAATTCGAAACCAGGACAACAGTAACGTTGGTAGCTTGAGTTCAATGGGAGAACGTTAATGTTTACGTCACGTAGTCAACGTAGGAATCAATAACAAGTTTTATGAGAAGGTTAGGGATAGTTAAAAAAATCTGTTTAAAAAATACTGGCACCATGTTTTATATACAAACAAGAATAATGCAGTTGAGTGATAAAACACATTAAGCGCATTATGAAAAAATTATGAGAGGGAAATTTTAAGATGCGCGCGCTTCATTTAACACAAAATATTATTACCTTTCTTTAAACGGTAACAATGATAAAATTGGTAAGTAGGTCGTTGCCATGACGACCAAATTTCGTTATTTTGAATTACGATTTACCATCCTCCTCCATGTCTTCCATATAGGTTATTTATGTATCAATTAAATAAACAAGGTTATGATAACTCTTTGCAATGATATAATAACTAGGTATTTTATTCTTTATGTATCAGCCTCACAGATTTTTATGTTTTTGAAGTTTTACTTCTTTAGGCTCGTTATGAAAAATTATGAGAGTGAAATTTTGAGATGCTCGCGCATCACTGTAAAGTATAACTTAGGTAGGTACATAAGTACACGCACTCGTTGTTTTTTATTCTGAAGTACCTAGCTTGTCCGCGGTCCTTATTTTTTTGCTGGTCTGAAATTTATGTTACTCAGGGATAATATCGAATTCAAATGGAGAAAGAATGTTCGAAGTCTGTCGGGCTGAACCTCCCTTTATTAATTTAGCATTGTTCTGAATCTCTCAAGACGCACCCATCCTACTCCCACCATCGCTTTTAAGACGTCAGGGTAGGTGAGCACCAACTAGACATCCTCTAGTTGGCATATTCTTGCTTCACATACAGCATTAGAATACCCGGTTGGTACCTATGCCGGGTGGAATTTTTAATGCTACCCGAAGGGAAAGTAGCTAGGTATTCTTACCTATTAAGATTACCGAGATCGCAAAATCCCTAAGTCAAATCTGTTTAATATCTGTTTGATTATGCAAATTATGACAACATTTCTTGTGAAAAGTTGTCATCAATCAATGTTTCCATTGTTCTAGCTTTGTTGCTCTCATAACATTCATGACAAATGCACCGTCGAAAGCTCAAATAAAATGATATGGTTTTTGACATGTATTTGGCGTTGAACTGTGTCTGGCCAGACGATGAGACTTACATACACACAGAATAGAAAATAGTGTTCCGTGGACATAGGTACATATAGTTGGGAGTAGATCGTTCATAAACAAATACTAAAAAAAGCCTTTGCAGTCACCAAAGAATAAAAATTGATATGTTACAAAAGGATAGGGATGTATGGAGGGACTTGAGGGAGGCGTCTGCCCAGCCGTGGGACAGTATATATAGGCTAAGCAACGTAGTAACGTACCTATTACCAGAGAGAGAGAATGTTATCTCTACGTATTTCCTGATTTGAATATAAGCACTATACATAGACTAATATTCGAGAAAACAGGTTTTGATAAGAACAATTAACTGTTTTCTGAAGTTGATTTCTTACCATCTGTTAATGCCAACTTTTGTAGGCACAACCCACACAAAATATGCGTATGAAAATTTTCCTGGAATTATTTTGTTCTTTGAAGTTCAAATTCAAAATATACGCAGATATTTTGAACAGCGAGTAGGTAACAAGTTAGCTGTATTGTTAACAACAATATTATTCAGGTATAATGAAGACACAGATGTAAGATGTTTAGTTTGATGTAAATCTTATTTCATAGCCAGTAGTCACCAAACGTTTTAAATGGCAAAAAGAGTCATCAAATCTGGCATCTGCCAAATAAAATAAATCCTACCTATGTATGATTGAAAGTGCTTTTAAAATGTCCCAAAACTTCTAATATAAAAAAGACTCGTCTCATCTACACAACAGATAGGTTTATAAAAACAATTGCCACTAAGTACCTTTCACCATCTCATCTACCTACCTAGGTATATGCCATCGGTCATTGGTTTTTTGTTATAATTTTTTTACTGGTCAATTTCTTTTAGATACAAAATCCCAAATAGAAAATTATGGTAGATTGTCTAGTAGTGTAGTTCGACTTAAAGAGATTAAACATTTCGAATTGACCTAGTTTATTGTAAAACTAATCGAATTAGGAGCAAAGTCATTATTTATTTAAAAATAAATATAGTAATATTAATAGCAAGCCCTGACTTATTATACAGATCATCGAAATTATTGCAGTACCTACTCGGTTAAATTATATGCCTACCCACTTAAAACTTGTAATAACTTTCACCATCTCATCTACCTACCTATATGCCATCGGTCATTGGTTTTTTGTTATAATTTTTTTACTGGTCAATTTCTTTTAGATACAAAATCCCAAATAGAAAATTATGGTAGGTAGATTGTCTAGTAGTGTAGTTCGACTTAAAGAGATTAAACATTTCGAATTGACCTAGTTTATTGTAAAACTAATCGAATTAGGAGCAAAGTCATTATTTATTTAAAAATAAATATAGTAATATTAATAGCAAGCCCTGACTTATTATACAGATCATCGAAATTATTGCAGTACCTACTCGGTTAAATTATATGCCTACCCACTTAAAACTTGTAATAACAGAAATGATTTATTGGCAACAGCAAACCCTTTAGATCGCCTGTTACACACGATATATTAAATGTGTTGTGGACGGACTTATTTTAAATTTATATCTCGTTTCTAAATCATTTATATGTCTATATTTTTCTCACACTTACATTTTTATTTTTAAATTAATCATGCATACATAATGGACTTCTTAAAGGTAACAAAATACCTGACGAAAGCAATGAAACAGAAATCACAATACACATTGGGTAGGTACCACAAAACTGTTAAAGATTTCTATTTGGGTAGTATGAAATGACGAAATCGTAAATGCATCTTTATTTAGCTTTCCAGTAGATATATTGTGTTTTTAATTCTCATGCTTACGAAATGATAAATAGAGATTGATTAGACAAAACCGTGAGTTACTAAAAATCCCTAATGTACACATCCGCCCACGCGCTCGTGTCTCATTTGTTTACAGAATCATGCACGGCTGTGGATTGTGGAATTATATGTTTCAACGTGAAATAATGCTCCGGTCCGAACTTTAGCCCACTTGGTGTTTTATTGTGTGTACGGCTGTACGCGATTCGGAGTTTTATCTCGTACAGCTGGTTGCCGGATAATCCGTGTATAAATAGCGTATAGACAACAAAGCATCAACGAACTCAATCGTATCGGGTACTGCGGCTGGTTGTCGATGTGTAGCGGTCACGGCCTGCCTCCCTCATTTTATGAGTATTCTAAATTAATAAAATTATTCTATTTTCAGTCTCGTTTTCGACTTTATTACATTTCAGACATACATTATTATCAAATACACCGATCTGTAAAAGCTTGGAACTAGAATGTCGACGTTTCTCGCAATATCGCTTGTAACATCAGGTATCATTAAAACTCAAGGTGAAAAAGAATGAATTACCGAGAAAATAAAGCTAGTTCTCATACCTACTCAAAGCAGCTGTATTATTTTGTAACCGCTGTTGTTTTACCTGAAGTTGCGGTGGTGGTATTTTATTAAAACCGTGAATGTTAGTTTTCAAATAACTTAACTTACTGCTGCTGACATTAAATAATAACGCCATATTTTTCTACGACTTTACCAGTTCTTTACCGAATCTGATTTTGCGATAAGTATGGTTCAAAGGTAGTAACTACAGTAAGTACAGTAGGCACACAGAATTTTCATATTTATGTAGTACCTACCTAAAGTAACTACATAAATAAGAAAATTTCTTATTGTTATAAAGAGACGTTTATCACTTTACACATAAGGACTAATTCGAATTTCAAACGAAAAATTAATCCAGTCAATCAAGGAAATAATATATTATCCTTTAGTCATGCCTTTAGCCACATAATGGAAATCGCAAGCCTTTGCAAGATAAGAAATGTTTATAACTTACGTAAATCTATGTAACCATAAATTTATCGTTTCCCTAGTTGTGGCTTTCGGTTTCATCCACTTTAGTAGGTCCCGTTGCCTTAAAACCTGAAATAATGTGTTTTATCCACAGGTTTTATCCTCAGAGAATAAACTCAGGACCTGAGATCAGGATATATCCCATTTTCTCACTCACTAAGAGTGAGCGAGAAAATGGGACAGAAAATCATTCAATTTTTAAAAGAAATGTATTTTTTTTTTAATTTCCATAAAATTTAAATCTTTCTAAAAGTTGTTCTGAAAATTAAAAAGAAAAAAGAAAATAAATAGAATTCGGAAATTATACGCTGAGCCACACATTTGACGATTCATTTTTATAGATCATTTGAATCAAAAACATTTTACTGAACGCATCCAATTTAATTTGGACTGGCAAGGTTGACTGGAATGTCAATGTCCAAATGGCAATGACAGTGACAGCACTGACAGCCCAAACAAAAGTCAAAAACTTGTTTTGTTTGGGACTTGGTAGTGTATTTTGCATTCCATTTGTATTTTGTTTTCAATTAAACATAAATTATAAAAGAAATAAGAACTAATATGGTTCTATGTATTATATAATTACTGAAAGGACCTAAGACATAATTGTTATTACAATGGAAAGTTACGTAGTTATATCCTTTATAGGCGAAGGATCGTTTGGTCGTGTTTTCAAAGCAAAACATAAAGAAACCGACGCTATTGTAGCTCTAAAAGTTATTCGAAAGGTATGTACATACTTATTTATTTTTTAAGAATAATTCGTTCGCTACTTATGTATTTATTGTTTTCCTAATAATCTTCCAACTGCACGTGAATTATTTAGGTCAGAAATAAATTGTTTTGTCCAGGTTTGTTTAATTGAAAAACTACAAATGATGTGCTATAGTAATGTTTGATAAATACTTTTTCAGAAAGGACGTTCTGTGAAAGACTTGAAGAATTTAAGACAGGAATGTGATATTCAGAGACAACTGAAGCATCCTAACATAATTCGTATGATAGACAGCTTTGATACCGATTCAGAGCTGGTAGTTGTCACAGAGTATGCTGAGAAAGAGTTACATAGTATACTGGCTAAAGAAGGATGTTTAAATGAGGACCAAGTTAAGAAAATCACTTGGGATTTGGTCTCCGCCTTATACTATTTACATTCACATAGAGTGTTGCACAGGTTTGTATATTAAACATTAACACTAGCTGACATTAATAAACATTGTTCTGCCATATTAAAAATATCTGTAGGGCTACCCCTATTACTTAAGGGTTTCAAAAAATTGATGTAGGTTGATTATAAGACCTACTTGATATGCACACGAAATTTCAAACAAATCTGTCCTGCCTTTTCAGAGGAGTTTGTGAACAAATATTGCGATATGAGAATTTTATATATTGTGAAAATGATAAGTATTAAAATTAACTTGTATATTTATGCTAAAGTAATTTTTTGTTCTCAAATAAATGACTTTGTGTTTTTATTGAGCAAATATCTTTAAACCTAAACCTTAACTTTAATTGTAGTTTATTTAAACTAGTAAGGTTTACCAACTAGCATTAAATATTCTTCAAATATACATAACCTATGTTTGTTGTGTTGTAAGAGTATAATTATGTTCATTTTAGTCTGAATTATGAGATGTAATGAATTATGAATACTTTGTTAGTTTTAGAAGAATAATAATTCAATTTATTTCTTTCCAGAGATTTAAAGCCACAAAATGTATTATTGGACAGTTTGGGCTGTGCCAAACTGTGTGATTTTGGACTGGCTAGAATTATGACTAATGCAACACATATCTTAACATCTATTAAAGGTACTCCTTTGTATATGGCACCAGAATTGATTGAAGAAAAACCTTATGATCATCAGGTAACTATCTAAAAATACCATTTACTTACCTTATTGACGAAAGCAGCAACTTTATAAATGTAATATACTTAATAATAAATATAACCATTTGTTTCTTGAAAGATTCTCCTTACCATAAATTGAAACTATAATTATCTGTTTCACTGTTCAATTAAGTTTTACTATCTATTGTGGAATTTACATGTCTGTTTTTCACAATCAAAATTTTTAATTCTTAAGTCACTTGTATTAATTAAAAAATCAGTTACCTTTTACTTTACCTTACTTATTTTCAGGCGGACCTGTGGTCTTTAGGTTGTATAGTGTATGAGCTGATAGCAGGCCAGCCACCTTTCTGTACTATGTCAATATGGCAACTTGTGCGGATGATCAGACATAAGCCGGTGCAGTGGCCCAGTTTTATTACCACTGATGCCAGGTCTTTTCTGCAGGTACAAAATTATACACATAACATTTATAATAATATATTTAATAAACATGTCTAAAATTGTACATACTAAAGCAACTATGGATGGAAAATAAAATGTTAAACATTTAATACCAGTCTAAAAATCTCCCTCTGCTGGACACATACCGCATCGCACATAGATAGGGAATGAGCATTGGTTTTGCCACAATTGGCGTTCAAAGTAAATTATCAGACATTTAGAGTTTGAAAGATAAATATAGATACGAAAAATATCGAAACTAGAATATAAAGTTAACCTTAACTCGGAGTTCGTTGCTAAAAAGAGATTAAATTGACTATAACCGTTATAGTCAAGGAATATGTGCAAGTGAGGATAAAATAAATAAAAAAAAAATTGTTCCATTATATTTTTTTCAATTATTAAAATCTAAACATTTGGTTTTTGTTTGTACTGTTATTTATACAATACATAAACACCAAGATGCTTCTATGCCAAAACAATCTGAAGTGTTTATGTGTATGGTATTAATATTTAACCTTTTTGGCTTTACAGGGTTTGCTGCACAAAGATCCAATGAAGAGAATGACTTGGCCAGAAATTTTGGAGCATCCATTTATCCGTGGCCATGTCACTATACTGCCAGAGGATGTGCAAAGTGAATCACCATTCACTAAACCTTTGACCCACAGTCAGCAAGAAGCTAAGCAATTGCAAAGAGATAAAATTAGTGGTAATGC
This sequence comes from Plusia festucae, assembly GCA_950381575.1. Classification (NCBI taxonomy): domain Eukaryota; kingdom Metazoa; phylum Arthropoda; class Insecta; order Lepidoptera; family Noctuidae; genus Plusia; species Plusia festucae. The sequence continues at coordinate 9,639,145 of OX494436.1, read as the reverse complement.
AAGGTAAGAGAAGGAATTATTGTCCTTTCCAGCATGCAGTTAGATTTTTATTTTCTACAAATATTTAATTACTATTAACTTGAAACATACATTCCCTTTGAAAGCTAACAGGTTTTTTCAGTACCAAAATTATTATTTTTATTTCTAGAGTGGTCCTTGAACCAAAACCCGAAACAAAAGAGCACGATATGCGTAATTTACGCGTGATGCAAGCCATGGAATGTGTTCCTATGTCGGATGACGACAGCGTTAGAGCTACCAGTGCGTTCAGTGTGCGAGACAGTCTAAAAACTGACGACGAAGATCAGTCACACCCCATCACAGCCGCCAACGCTAAACTACTCCGACACGAGTACAACGTCATGAATAATTCAAATCTCGTAGTATGTAACTTAGAAAATAATATGGCGCAACTAATGGCCGCAAACAAAAAACATTCAGATCTCAATAAAATGGACAAAATAGACGAAGAGAAACATGCCGAAGATAAGAAACGTCCAAGCACCAGTGAGAACAAACAGGAAATTTTGGAAATAAAACAGAAAGCTAAATCTGTAGACACAGCGTCACACAGTTTGGAAAATCCTAAAAGTTCAACAAAGTGCAGCAGTGACGTTAGTTCTGGTCTCAGCAAGAGTGTCCCACCTTCATACAAGCAGAAAATACTACAATTTTCACGTGACCATCTTAGATTTGGTAGTGGCGGGAACAAGTTGACCAGAAGCATCAAGAGATCCTTCCATTTCAGTAGAAGTTGGGATAAGAATAAAAGTGACAATCAGAGGCGGACCAGTGAGCCCACTATTGAGGTGCCAAGTCTCATAGATGATAAAGAAAGGTGTTCAAAAGAAGAAAAGGATGAAGATGATGAGAAATCCGAAGTCATTGAAGAAACATCCGATAAAGATATCGCTAACAACGATAGGATGCTAAGATCTGAGGACAAAAGTGATGGTAAACATATAAAATTTATAATACAAACGAAAAATATTTTTAAATCATTTTATTTGGTTTGTTTCAATGTTTTTTCTTGTTGGTTATAGTTAAAGAACCATCTTCTGTGGAGTTGGAGGAGTGGGAGGCGTTCCTCAACTCAAACATAAGTGAAGTTATGGATGGCGATGTGGAATCTCTTACTCAACTTAATATGGTAAGTGGAATTGTGTTTTTCATACTATTGTTGTATGTTTATTTTACTACGATATTCTATGTTAAGATTTTGTTATATTATTATGTTGAATGGAATTTTAAAACATCGCCCTCTTTGAAACCCTCTCTTCCTGTTAATAAATGGTTAACAGTTTTAATTATGTCATTAGACGCTTTTATTTGCTCCACGTGAATTTTTTTTCTATGGGGTCTTATATAATTTTTTTTTAAATTTTTTTTATGGGGTCATATCATTTTTTTATTTAATATTATATTTTTTTTCCCTAACTAGCTTTTTTCTTTTTATTAATACCGTAGGTGAGCATGGTGGTAGGTGTGGTGGGTAGTGCGGCGCGCTGCAGTAGCGGTGGCGGCGGCCGCGTGTGCGGCGCTGTTGCCGCTCTGCTGGCGTTGCCGGCTCTAGCGCATACGCTCCCGAGGCACACGCTGCTCAACATACAAGATGTGAGAACATATTACATTGTATCAAGCCTCATTTTCCGTAAAATTCATGCGCTTTGCTGGCGTTACTGGCGCTAGCGCACATGCAGCTTAATGAACAAGATGTGAGACCATTATAATTATTTCTTGCTACTAGCGGTGCATCGTGGTTTCACCCGCGTAAGGTGTCGTCGTTCCCGTAAACATATCTTTATCAGATTTACAAAAGGAGGAGATTCTATGTACGACTATATGTATTTTATTTTTATTTTTTATGTATGTCCGCTGAGCAATATCTTCGTCACTTGTGGCATTTTTTTTTATTTTGTATTTTTTTCTGTTGTTTTAATTTTTTTTCCAACAATTTAAGGATCATAAAATTCGTTCCACCCGTACTCTTTTTTTTTTTCATTTTGTAATGGGGACTTTTACCTTGTGCTCTAATGTACATTAGATCAATAACATTCCGGGAACTCCGTAAAAACTATAAAACGTTACTGTTTTTTGTATTCCTCAGAAATATCACACTAGTTTGAGGGTTAAGAAAGTACTAAATGATGAGCTGATGCAACTAAGTTTTCATGTCCATGTTCCATCAGTTTTAATTCATATATCGACAACATACTCTTTGCTAAATACTTATTTGCAGCATCTAAATACGTCATTATTTAAAGATTCAACGGCTTACTCACACGCATTCTCAGGATCGCCCGACTAGTTTCAGACTCAATAGGAGTCCTTAATCATGAGCTGACGCGGCGGCGGCGGTGTCGCGAGTCGAACTGAAACAATCTAAATACGTCGTACATATTTTTTAAATAAATTAATATATCATAAGCCTATTGACTGTATAAATCCAATTAAATCTAAAGTTTACCCGCTCTGTAAAGGTTTTCAATATTGTCGTTCCGTTAAAGTGATTACACACTAATTCGATTAGCGACAACTGATCGATACTTTTATTCGTTCTTAATATGAACTCTATTACATACAGTGTTTGTTCAATTTCAGGTGTATCTTGAAGCGAAGGTAGTTTACAACTTTGTGGCTGCTATCAACACGTTGATGAAAGACAGCAAAGACAATGATGACGGTGCTCAAGATAAGTAAGTAGCAGCGTAATGTATATAAGGAAAAAGGGTGTATTACGACATATGGAATGCCATATAATCGAAGCCCAAATAGTCGATCGTTTATAGTATCGAATGAATATCAAATCGAACACTCGATACATCGAGATCTCAAAATATCGAATGTTTTTTTGATCGAACGTCTATGCATCGAATATTCAATATATCGAACAATAAGTTATGTTAATTATTATACTAGCTGCGACCTGTGGTTTATCAGATAACGATTTTTTTTTTCGGAATAAATGTATCCGCACGTAGTATAAGTAGAGTATAAAAGTAGCAGTTTAGTGTGTGTTAGTCAGGGTGGGAGCTATCTCCATACAAAATTTTATGAAAACCGGTCCAGACGCACTCAAAAAGTTTCGCAGTTAAATATTAGTGTGATGTAATTATGAATTATAAGAAAGACACGAAAATTACTTTTGATTTTAAAATTAAACTTCAATCCTGTGTCAAATGAGCTTCGATTGTATGGCATGGCATTCGAAATTGCGTAGTATAAAAAAAAGCAGTAACTATTTACGAAAATAAACCTTACTGTCTTGATTTAAGGGCTTTGTTCAAGTAATTCCATTGGTTAATCGATCTACGTTTCCAAGGTTGTGGATTAATGCAATTATTAGTATTAATTTATTATTCTCTGTTGTTTCTTAGGTTGCAAGGCGTGGGTCGTATGCTAGAAGTATGTGCGTGGCTATGCGTGCGATCATGTCGGGGCGTGAGACAGTTTGCAGCGGCGCTCAGCGCATACAACGCACATCCAGTGTTCACCAGGCTACTTATAAACTGTAAATATAAACACAATTTTATAGTTCTAGGTATTTTAAAATAAACTAGCCAAAGCAATTTGACGTGAGAGTAGCCTAATGGCTAGGGCGTTGGACTTGCATCATGAGGTTACTGGCTCGAATCCCACCCATTGCACCACCGGCGTGAACCCACTTGTATCACAGGCATATAACTTAGTTCGAGGATTTAACAAGAATACTAATAATGTGCGTAATTGCTAGTTAGCTTTAAAAAATGCAGAATGTAATTACCATTTAATTGGAGTTTTATCTGCATCAACTACAAACTTCATAAAAAAAAAATAGAACGACTTTAATTATTATTTAATGGCTGTGTGCTAAAAATCTGACAAGACATTTGATAGGTGTACCTACAAAATCTTATGGCACCTATAATTTAAACGAACCCAAATAGACTAGACTTACGAATAATAATTAGAGTTACGAAACTCCGTCGCGTTTTGGGATGCGAAAGTTAATTTTAATTCCAAGAACATGACGTCACATCTGTCCAAACGTAAAGAGGTCACATTTCAAACAAATTACAGAGCTAGCATTCGTCTAGATGAATGATACCCATATCTCACATGTTCACTAGAAGTGACATTACAAAATCATATGATCATTCACAACGAATTATGTCAGGTCAGTGTCGGACCACCAATTAATTTTCACTTCCTGTCTACGAAAAGTAATACATAATTTTTATTTTCAGATTCAAAATCTCCGCGAATAGTTTTAAATATTATTGGATTACTCATAACTGTACTACAAGATCTTCCAGAAAATGCTGACGTCGTTGAGAAAATACTCTTTGAAGATTACAAGTTTCATTTTATGTGCCTTTTGGAACAACCAAGTGATGCGTTGCGAATGAGAGTATGTATACTTATAAGTTTGTTGTGTACGTTCTCGTGCACTGCATTTTCTGTGGCCATGGAGTCTAAGTGGAGTAAGAAGGAGTCCGAGAGTGTGGAAGCGTTGCACACTCATTGTAATGTCGCACTGAATAGGGCAGCGAGGCTCGCTACGAAGGAACTCAGTAATATGCCTTTTTATGTCAGCTAGTGGCATGTAGACTTAAATCCTCGTATTGTCAAAAGTCACTATAGTCAGCAGACTACTTTATCTTATTGATGTTATATTTGTAACATTCAAATTTGTTCTTTAGCTATTAAGTCGTAAGGTTGAATTCTCAAAATCATCATTCTTTGAATTAATGGTTGTGACATAAAGCAGTGTCGTTAATGTTTTCATGAGTCAGGCTAGGACGTATAAATATACTCATTAAAATAAGGAATGAATAACCCCTTTTATTAGAGTATAATATGTAAACAGTAAGTTGTATAATGGCACAATAAAACGATATTTAATTTTGGTACTAATCAATCTATCGTCCAACAAGAGCTTACAAATTAAAGTTACATGAAAGTATTGTTATCTCTTTCACGCTTAGTACTACAGACTTTCGTGCGCAAATATCTTATTTAATGAGTTAATTATTTACTAAAATGGTTAAGAAAAGTAAAAATCTATTTTATATATGACGCGTATTTTATATATGACGCAATATGCTAATCATTTTTACTGGGTCTAACAAAACCTTTGGGAATAGATGAAAGAACAAAAACTATGAAATAAATCATAACCAATAATATTCCCGTAATAAAAGTATTACATATTTTTATGTACTTTCAAGATAGAATCTCATTTAAGATAAATTAGTTTTAGCATTATCTCAAGATATTTTTTTCCGAACAGGACTTATACAACTATCATTATGCAATAAACATTCAAGGACCTGTATAAAATACATTTAAGTAGGTACCTAGTATAAGGACAGTCTTCGTATATTCCTCTTCTATAATAATTTCACTAACTTGATCTACTTATTAGTTAAATAATTTAAATATCATACTATGTGCAAATCAAAGTAAAAAAAATATTTTTGCTGACTAAGGGATTAAATTTTTATATTTTTTTTTAGATTGACCATTCGATGCGCTTCGACTCTGCATTAGTATAATTATATGAATTGACCCTAATATACACAGTCATCAACAAAAGTTAACGAGCACAATGAGTTCCATAAATATCTAAAACACTATTACTAACTCCATAAAGTGAGTTGCTATTAGGATTCAAAATTCTTATTAGTTTATTTTCGAAATTAGACCAAGGCCCAGTTTTTTGATCCCGAGTTAACTCAACCAATGGTTAAATATGCTAACTAATGGTTTCAAAACGCGTTTTTCCATTAATTGTTAGTCTATCAAATGATCAAATAAGTTGGAGTGTTAATTAATTAATTTGTTACAATAAAAATTTATGAATAAACGCGTTCTACCGAAGTCTTGAAATCATTAGTTAGCATAATAATATTTAACCATTGGTTGAATTAGGGATTTAAAACTGGGCCTAAGTTTAGCTTTTTGTGTATCTGATTGTGTTCATCGACTTTTGTTGCTGTACCATAGTGATCAGTATCTAAATACCATCAACAATGCAGTATTCTAGAACTGCAAGCTTGAGATCAAAAGATAAGATAGCCTTTATCGCATTTATTTGATACCACTTCAAAGTAATGAGGATTAAAAATAAAATTCGTAGCACGAGAACAATTAGCCTTGAACCGAACATTATCGTATGAAATAATATACAAATCATCCATTCACAAGGTTAGATAATTTAATCTTTATAGTTTTTACAAATGTCAAATTTCAAGAAGGTTTACGTTATGACATCATAAATTATGAAGTTCGTAATTCGTATTTCTGTAATTAAGTATGTTTAAAAAATCGAGTATTGGAATCGGATCCAATGTTCGTTTTTGTTTTTTCGGTAATTTAATTAGGATTGCAGCTTGTAATTTGGCAAGGTTTTGGCGTAGTTTTGCTGGAGTTGCGCAGAGCTTGCGTAAGTGATCCCGCGATTTAGTCGCTGCAAGTCCGACATATCCCCACGCTGTGCCCTCAGCGAGGAATAAAAAAAAAAACGTTTTGGCGTATTGAGAGCGCATTAACTTACTCATATGTGAGGGATATAGAAAATACTCTATATACACAGTCTCGAAGAAAAGTCACAGCCATAATAGATTACAATTACACTTAGGTGGTGACAGTTTTTATACGAACAAACTTCAACCTTTAGCTGCATGGCATAAAGTTGCTTTTGCGATGCAAGACTTTGAAATGATTGAATTTCTGTTGTCATTTTTCGAGGACGGATTTGTGGGACAGACTGTGCATCTTGAGTTATTTCTATATCAATACTCTATGTGCAACAAAAACACAGTTTTATTACTCCTTATTTAAGCTAAAGTAATTGTAGTACTTAGTTGTTGCAATGATTATTTTTAAACATTTTCCATTAAGAAAATAGAGTAAAATTCAACAATGCATCTTGCCTAGTTACGTGCAATTATACAATATCTTAAAAATGGACCTTAAATTATAATATGAACACATCCCATTCCCTAAAGGTGCAAACATAAGGGAATTAATTTTTATTAGGCATTAATCATCTTTCACACACTTGCTTGTAACTCTTATAAAAATAAGAGCAATAAGTATTACGGCTTCAGACATAATAAACAGTAAGTCTGAACACTGAGAGTATTTTCAGGATAAACCTTTCGTCTCCTGATACAGACTGGTAAACAGCTCTAAAAATAATTCGCCTCAAAACAACTCAACTGATTTTTTTTTAATTCAACCAATAAACTGTGATTTTAAAAGGCAAGAAAAGACTGTAGTAATTGTGTTTACATTTGTAAGTATTTAATTAGTTGCTCCAGATTTATAGTAGTTACGATAAAGATCATTTTAATATTGTATAATTAGGTAAATTTATTAACTTGAATTGTAATGGTACATTAAGACTAGTTTACACTGCATAACGAGTACAACGCCATTTGACGCGAGTACATAAAGATTTAATTAACTTTTGCACAAACTAAGTACCTACATTTAATATTACATGTTACTAAACACGTTTCAGTGTAGGTACCTACCTAAATTTAATGTGAATTTTCTGCCTAGCATTTTCCCAAGCTATGTTGGGGGGGGGGGGGGTCGGCTTCCAGTCTTACCAGATTTAGCTGTATACCGTATTTCATTTGGAGCCACTGCCGTTCTGACCACCACAACCCATTGCTGGTTAATACTAATACCCCCTAAGACGGATCGTCAGAATTGTAATGACTTAACGACTGTCAAAGATCACTGTATGACAGTCAGGACCAACGGCTTAACTTGCTGTCCGAGGCACGAAGGAAGCTCAGTATGTTTACAAATGGTTACCCATCCACGGACTAACTGCTGAGAGAATGGCTTTACCTTTATTATCGGTCAAACCGTCCGGCTTACAAATAGCCATTAGCCCCTCAGTGTACCAAAATTTAATATTTTAATAATAATATCATAATTTATGTAAGTATGTAATGTTAAGCGCCCTAAATGTATTCTCATAAAGTTATACCTTCATCGTAAATCTATTCAAAATCATACTGGTTTTATAATTCCGAGTGTGAGAGGAGTGGATGCCGCGATGACGAGTAATAGAGAGGAATGGAAGGAAAATAAGCATTGCGCCGACCCCATATGATTGGGATAAGGGCAGGAAGAAGACTGGTTTTATAATTCCGAGTGAGACAAAAATGATCAAATGGATTATTATCGTTTTGCAGTGCGAACTTAGTCTCACACCCCGTTTCTGAATAGCACTATATCAGGAACTGGGGTTAGCTATGTAAAGACGTGTATTGATGATTATTGGTGATCCCAGTGCTTTTTAACCCCAGTCACGCATTAGATTACGAGGCTGGATGACAATAGCACTTGTCCTAGAGATATTAATTCTCTTGTAATGTCTAATATGCTAATGCCAGTAGCGATGATCTCAAACTATCGATACTTGGCCTTCGCTTATGTAAATTGTTTCTGACAGGCCACAAGCAATGTGCTATATACTCAGTACAAAAATAAGATTGATTGTTTGTTAATATCAATACGCGTCTTATTTTTAATATACTTATATAAAAATCATGAATACTTTAATTGTATTTTATCGAGATTGAGATCGGCAGCTGTTTAAGCAATTAGTCCAAAACTAATTATAAAAACTTGATTGCATTGAATGCGATTTTATTATAAATATTGTTCGACATAGTGCCATATGACTTAAATTAGGTCTTATTTTTAAATAAATTCTTACATATTTTACTAATTGTTTCATTTCTGTTTATTTACTTCGCAGTAAAAAAATACTTATCAGAAACTGCAACGCTCATATCGTATCGGTAATTAGATACTACCTTCCTTAAGTGTTAATGAACTCTGCGGTCGAATGCAATTATTTATAAACACTAATGCAAACAAATATTTATCGGGTGTTGGCTTAGTGCATTCGCACCAAGATCAAAGACCGAAGCGCTCTAGTCGTGCTACGATCGTTTGTTTAGATCGTGCACTTTATGGCAGGTTACATAAGGGAGGTGATCGGCCGGCCTCGCGCCTGCGCCGGTACACGCGCGCATTCACCGAACATACACGATCAAATTGAACTAAGGATTTTGTATATCAATCGGAGAATCGAATCGACTGCACGGATAGCCGAGTGGTATAGGTCACCACGCTAATTACCACGTGGTACATGGGACAAGCATTTGTGCGATCCTCAAATACTTGTTTCAAGTCTGGGTGTTCTTTGTGCATGTAATTTGAATGTTTGTGAAACCCCCGCGACACAAGGATTAAATTAATTACGGGCGTCGTTTTTATTTAAAGAGAAAAAGAGAAAGAGAATCGCCACGCAATTCTCAAGATGTGTTCTAACTAACAAACCAAAGTCCAATTAATTAAATGCGTCAGCGCTTACCAAAACGATTGATGAGTTTGCATTTCCGTATTGTTCTTGAACGCTAAAGTACAGCACATCCATACAGAATGCTATAGCACTTACCTAATCAAGAATTGTCTTAGGTCTACGTGATTTGCATGACTAGTACCAGCTTGCCTATTTAGTTCCATAGGTTTCTATTTCGCGACTGTAGGTTCATTGAACTTGCTAGATGCATTTCGTTTACTGTCTAACACTCGACGCAATGATGACGAATGTATAACGCAATGTGTACTGTGTACTATTGCCATGAATAGGTAAGTGCGTCAAATGGTTCGTCTTCATCACCCAGTATCATTGTTTTTTTTTTAATTTTAATTTATTGTTTATTTAGGCATTTAAAAAGATAAATATTGGTTTTGCGGTCGCTATTCGCTGCGGTTGATATTAGCAGGATGAATAGGGGGTTTTCACTATTCTCTCTTATCGTAAATAAGCAGTGGTCTCTCTTATTAGACCTATCTTAATTAGGTACCTACCTGGATTATAATACGTAGGCACACCAATGCATTTATTTGCGTTGTGATTGGTCATTGTTATGTTATTGTTAATTGTAGATATCCTCAACCTTTTTCAAAAGTAATTTCCCTAAAAACTTAAGTGTGCTGTGGTATACAGATTTTTTTGTAGATGTCAGAAGTACCTAGCCTATAAATGTTATACCTACCTATTACAATTTTCTTACAAATTATTGTGGAAGTATGTACCTATACTAAAAATTTTATTGCACTGAAGCCCGCAGCTTTTGTCGCCATGGCAATGATCGCAGCACTAGGTGAGGGCAAATTCGTTGTCTTTCATAGACCACTAGACGGAGCACGGACATGGTCATCAGAATGTTGTTCACGAAATTTAAGTTTAATAATTAGACCAAATTTCGAAGCTCATTGCACATCTTCCATAGATGAGTAAATCTACACTTTGACGCCTGGAAACTGTCTCCAATCGAAAATTAAGGACCTGTATCAATTTTCAAGCAATTAGCTTTGATTATAATGATTGATAATGGCATGATATAAATTTAGGAAGGCACTTATTACAGTCGGTACAGGTTATTGACTACCTAAATTATTTACCAATAATAAAATAAATTTTAATTTCATTCAAAGGCCGTAACAAAATTCGTCAAACCACCACAAGTATTTGAATCACCCATCGTTCAATAACTCGTTGACCCACCAAACAAATAATCAACAAGCAACAGTGTATTTGTGACACATGGTGTAGGTACCGACTGCAGATTAGCCCAGCTCATGAGATCCGCCTGTCTCTGCATTGTATGTTGATGAACTCTAGTCCAATTCCATTGCATTATTGACGTCAACACATTAACGGAATAACAAACACCCGTATACAGGTACATGGCAATTGGCATCCCGTAAACCTCCCTCGCCAGAATTTACTGCCGCATTACTTTATATAGACTTGACGCACATAAGGAAATTTCCGTTCCCTATCTAGGTTTGAGGAAAATCCATAAGCCATGAACATACATTGTGTTAATTTGCCATTCATTAGTTTAAAATAATATTTTTAATAAAAAGGTAACTGACGGATCTGCGTAAATTGAAAAAAATAAATTTGTATCTTGCCGAGATTTAGAATGGCTATTTATTGTAAACAAAAACATTTTTGTGGAGTCTAAGAGCCTATCAATTAATTAAAATGTCAGAATTGCTGGTTTCTACCTACTCTCCTGACAGTAAAACCAACTGATTGGCGTTTTCAGCTAATCCAACCCTTTTGGAAAACCACTGAATGTAAACTTTTGATTTGATTTAATTTGACGAAAAAAATTGATGTAAGGAGAGAAAACCATTTTCAAAATTAAAGTTACCTATTTAATTAAAATATTAACGCTATAGCGTCATACTCACAATACAAACTCAAATAAAAAAGCAATCATTTGTACCTCAAGAATATTATGTAGATCACGATTTTCATGTGATTGAAGACCAACTTTAGGAAAGACCATGAAAACTTCCCTTGTGTGAAATAAATTTTGGATATCGCACCAATATCGAAAGTTACGAAAACTCGGAATTCTTTGTTAGTAGATAAAAGAAAATGGGGACAGTTTCGATATCTCGGCCATTTTATTAGATGGTATCGTTTTCTTTGATGTTTCGCGACGCCTCCAAGGCTCGCGCTGGCACACTTATGATAATATTTATTAGAAATCGAAATCTATCCAGTTCTAGAACTTTGATAAGTTCAAGAATTTATTACAAACATTTATCTTTAGTCTTCGGGTTGGTAGGTACTTATGTTTACAGCCATTGCGGATTGTAGAGAAGGAAGACAAATGGAACAAATCTTTTATTTGTCAGTTTTTATTTGCTGCAATAGAAAGTTTTCAAAATAATAATTCTTGTGCATTCATTTATTTAATAAGATAAAAGAGGTTGTCATACTGCGCAATAGAATTAGGCTAAAAAGATAGGTAATCTTGAAAGATACCAACGAACAGGTACCTACATGATAATCTCGAGGTTAAAGTAGTATCGACCGATAATGATTTTTCGTATCGTAAATAGTACCACAACACGACTAAAAACTCGAATCACGTCGTATTTGCGCGATCGCAGCGAGTTCATCGACCTCGCGCATTCACTGTACCATTGGGTCATGAGTATTTTGACAACGCACCGCGGAAATTATCTAATCGGCACGCGGCCGCGAGGACACGGGGTCATCGACACCGGACCGTTTGCAGCGGCTCTTGTCCCGCCTCGACGAAAGTGAAATGTGAAGTACCGATACTGACAATTAGGATGGCCGAATTTGTTTATTGACGGGCGGCTGATCGACGCAGCTGCACGCTGTACGACTGCCATAAAAGGAATTATTTTTTACTTTTAAGCCTTAATTTCAATATCTTAACGACTCAAGAAAGTACTTTAATCTCCGGACTTTCAAAAAAGTATCAGTTACGTGAATTCAGTTTTATTACGTACCGAGGAAATTAATGTTAAGAATACCGTTCTACGACGAACTACAATTCGTAGTAGTTTCGTAGCGAACAGCAGATGTTGTAGTCAAACGGTATTTTTTACAGGATAATTATGTTCGAACAGTATTTTTAAAACGATTTTATATGAAATCAAAATTGAATAAACTGGTTAATTGTTGCTTTAATGTGCGATCGAAAAGTGCTTTTTTTACCTATAAATATCTTTTCCAAATATCTTTAACGGACTTGTAGAAAACTGCATACCCACGTTGCTGTCTTCCCTCCAAATAAATTAAAACAAATGAGTAGATGTTATTACAGCTAAACTAAATTTAAACAAAATAATCTTTTATTTAAAATGTGTTCGTATACTGATTACATAATCAGGGCGTTACGTAAATTAAAAGTAAATAAGAGCCATCTGAATCATGTGCAAATAGCCTAAGGAAATATACGTATGCAATATGGGTTAGGTTAGTACCAGCTGGGGTCGATGACACTTCAATACTTGCTCGACAGATTTGTAGGCATAACATAATAGAATCGTGAGAATTGATGGCCCACATTTATGTTGTACTAGAATTTAAATGTACATAACAGCTGAGAGTCCCGCGACTCCTCTTGCCGTAATGTGAATTAATTACAAGTTTTCAACTTAATAAATAATGCCTTTATTAATTCATCTTCGCGTAATCGCGTTAAACATATAGTAGCAAAAGTTAACGATTTAAGATGTTATGTACGTAACGCTGAAAAGGATAACTGTAAAGTTGAGAAAGAAGTATTCTATCAACTGTAACTTTTTATTTTTACACAGTTTTGCATCTACTTTTATTTTATATTATATAAATTTAAATTCAATTAAAATTCTTTTATTTCAGGTAATTATCCATATACAAATACAAATACAAATGTTAGTTAAATTATATATTATTTTAGTTGACTTGTGTATAGTACATATAAATAATACTTAAAGGCTATTTATTTAACAATATTTATTTATTTGTTGATTAAGCATATAGTTAAAACAGTGCACAATATTATAGTCCAATGTTTCAGATTTAGATTTTATCGATGTCAAATAAATTGATCTTTGATTAGAAAAGAATCATCGTCAATATGTTACTCTGTTCTTTTTATTTTAACATCATTTTTAAATTGTGTACATTTGAAGTTTAAAAAGCGAATTGCTAGTCTGTTTGCTGACTGAAGTAAGTAGAATAAATGGGTTATTTTGCTGAATATCGTCACTGATGCTCAGATTTTTTATAATTATAATTTTGGTTTAAAAAGGTCGTCAAAATTTTTAATTTCGGATCTCTAAAATGAAATAGGTATCTACTAGTCCACGCTATATTATATCATCTTTATTCTACATATCTTAGATATACTTGCTTGCTACACATGCAATTTACCAAATAACACCACTACCTATTTGGTAAATAATCTGTGTAGGGCTGATAAATCAAAATGAAAAAGGCGCAGGAAAAGTTAAGGTTTGCAAACTGAAAAATGAACCTTCCTTAAAAGTTTATTTACATTTGTATGAACTCGTTCTTATTCATTTACGTCACTAACACCCACTGATCTCCTCCATAATAGATAATGTAATATTAACAAATGCCTCAAATAAATGGGTATTCCCATTTTTTTTGATAAATCTAGTCATGACGTACTTTTAAGTAATTAATTATGTAAATAATCCAAAAATCTTAAACGGATTACCTAGCCTTAATTTGTTTTACTACAAAAGGATAAAAACCTTTAAGAACCATATCAGTCGATAAGTAAATGTTTATTAGATAATAACTTATTAGTTAATTGCAATTGGTTGTTGTTCACTGAGTGTCGAATACGGGGATTAATTTATAGTTTTAATTTCAGTTTGGCTGCCAGTTTTATCTCTTCAATTTTCATCAATGTTCGAATCATTCAATTGAGTTCAATTTGTTCTGCTTTGATATTGGATCCCAGTACTGGCAAAGTAGATAAAATAGTGCGCATTTCGGTACTCCAATCACGGAAATATTTGCACAAAATATTTGTTTGTTTAATCCAATTGTTGAAATATTTATCGATGTATTGTTTTAAACTAATGACATTAATTCAAATACTAATTATAATACTTCCTTGTGCAAAAAAAAAATTGGTGTTTCCCTAGATGTAGGTTTCGATTAGACTTACAGTTCATTGACTTGACTTTTCGGTGCAAAAACCTACCTTGATCACTGATCAGTCAAACCACTCTATTGGTAAATGTCATACCAGTTCAAACACCTTAAAGTTCAAAATCCCACAATTAATTACAATGCATTTACACAGTTCGACGACCGATAGCATAATTACTATAGTTGTAAAATTTCTATTAATCAAACTTGGTCATTAATATGTGATAAACATTAAAGCAAAATGAACTTTAATATTCATGCTGTAGGCATTTATTACATTAACACGACGACCACGTGTTTAATTTGCTGAGCATAACATGCGATTGAACGTCCTTGTCAGATCGTTGAACCCGGAATACTACTGTGCCGATAAAGGTCAATAAACTGTTATCCAATCTCGATAGCTGCTTACGTAAGTCCTTCATATGCTATACACAGATGACCTTCATAGATAATGCTCCTTTAGTACTCGTTATTGACATTAGTACTTGTTTGAAGTACTTTACTACGTAATAACGAAGCTATAATTTTTAGGTGCGTTTGTATTGATTGCATAAGCAGACATTAACATCCTTTATTTGTTTATGTTTTGTTTTATATACCTAATCAAACTGAGTATAAGAAGGAACGATACCGCATTTGAAGATTCCAGTGAAGATCTTTACTTGAGATTTGACCCAGTTTCAAATACCTAGAACAATGGAATGAAGAAAATGATTAAAAATAAGATACACTCGCAACTAACTGTTATACATAAACGTGCTTCATAGCACGTGGTTATTGAACGCACAATCTATACTTACATATAAAATGCGTTGTCCTGAATGACTGACTGACAGAGCAATGCACAGCCTCAGTCGCTTATCATATAGACCGGTAACCTGTAGGATGTGTTCTTTGTATGACGTAGACATCCGATAAGAAAGGATTTTCCGAAATTGTATCTACCTGTAAAGGTGCGAAAATGGGGATGAACATGATTAAAAATAAGATGTGGTATGTGGTGGTATGGAAATCCATAATTTTTAAGTTAGCAGCATACAATTTAATATTCAAGTTTTTAGTTGAATATAAATAATGTTATTAACTTAACTACTTAAATGTTAAAAAAAATTAGAATTGGGAAAATAGGTAAAACTCCTCTTGTTTAGAATTTTTAAATATCTACTCCTTATGAGGGTGAAATATGAATTGAAAAATACTATACCTACGTTACCAAAATTAAATGACACGGATGGTGCGTGAAAATTATTTTTACGTGTCTAAAAACAGAACATCGAATACTTTTTTCATTTATCAGGTTTTTCCATACCCTAGTTTCAGAAGAAATATATTTCACAACAGACAGAATATAATCAATTACGACCCTGCTTATAAATAAAATAGGGAACTATATTGAATTCTTCTTGCGTGTTCTTACTTAATATTTTCGTGATTCAGAACCGAATAATTCCACATAATTCATGTTTAAGCTTCTACGTGATCATCGTCAGCTTAACTTTTTCAGAACCGTGTCGAGGTCGGCCTCAAGCCTTTTTGGATGACGCTGAAGTATTTTACACATAAGCAGAGCCTCTACTTGAGTCACGAAAGTGAGCTTCAACATTCGATTTAATTATATCTAGTTTGTTTCATTATTTTAGGCAGACGTGATTTAGATATTTTTTGAAAATCGTTTGCTTTGAGAAACATATTCATTCTTATTGGCATACCGTAAGAGTAAGGCTTCAATTAATTTCAATTTTAAAAAGTAGGTACTTATTATTCTTAATTTCCAGATCCAGTATTTCAATATTGAATAAATATTTTATTAAATAGTATGATCGAGAAATATTAAGTCCAGATATTTTATGGTAATCTATTAAATATATTCTTCTTAGCGCTAAGGTAGGATAAAATCTTCGATGAAAACGTCAGAATAAGATATCTATTTCTCAACTGACGTCATATCTGCGATCATCAATCTGTTTGCCAATTCTGAAGATATCGACATTCTATTAGGATATTGCGTAGTACGGCAAAGAACTCTATGGTGTTTAGATTCTCCGTTTACGAAATCGGAAAGACCCCTTGTCTTTCCGATTTCGTAAACGGAGAATCTGCATTTTAAAACGTACGAGTATTGTATTATCCTAGAAAGAAATGACTGCATTAAATTTATGCTGATCATTCTCTCCAGTTTTTAAGATTTTTTCGATATTATCATCATCCTCATGTTAATCACTGTCGGGCATGCGCATCCTCCCTAAACGGTATTCAGATTTCTTAAAAAAATAACGGATAATTTTTAACTGTTCACCAAAAATCTAAATGTACACCTATGTATACATCTCTAAAATATTACTTTTAACAGATTAAAAAGTAAATATTCTCATAAAACAGAAATTATATTTTTCTTTCACAAAAAATACTGATTGTGCAACAATATTCCTAATTGTTACACTTTATATCTAAGGGGAATTATAAAACAAGCGATTAAAAAAAAGCTTTGCGACTGATGAAGACATACTGTATTAATAACTTGAGCGGTATGAATTTGAGTAAGCGAAAAATTAACTAAACTAACGACGAATATTGATAAATAATAAAATCCAGAACGAGCTTACAAAAAGTGGATTGTGATTAATCCATTTCATATATTAAAATTTTATCCGAGCGACTACATTACTAAGTGAGCGACTGGAAATACAGATAGGGCAACGATCGTTGATGTATAGTCATCTCTGTCTTTCAAGCTTAGACTTAACCTAAACTTAATTAATTTCCAAAACCTAAACCCGTAGGGCTGGCCGCCGCATTACTCAACCTAGACTTTGTGTTGAAAACTTTTTGCCCAAAGTCCGGTAGGTTTGGATTAGGTTAATATGGTGACCCTTACGTGCACGAGGGCGGCGAGCGGAGCGAGCGGAGTCGCGGCAGCGACCGCCCCGTGCTGGAAAACCTTTCAAGCGATTCACTACTTTATGTGCGTTTTCTATTTTTAGAGACTTGACTATAAGACACGGATATCCGTGTCTCATAGGCACGGAAATCTTCCGTGGTGGGTGGCAATATAGCAGCACCGTATTTTTTTTTTAAATGTGAGCTCCTTATAATCTGAGAAATTGCAACTGTTATTAAATAGGTGCTTATTATAAAATATTCTGATGAACACATTTTGGTGCACAATTAGTATATTTGGCAGATGAAAGGCAAAATTAGTTGAAGAAAACTTGAATAAATTGAGGTACAGTTAAATACTATCCAAAAATAACTGAATAGCTCTAGTTAGCGACTCCACCCGAGTGGTTGTCGGTTATCGCGGCAAAAATTTTGCCTATGTTCTTTCACAAGCTCTAGACTATCTCTGTACCAAGTTTCATTTAAATCGGTTGAGTACTTTAGGCGTGATTGCGTAACACACAAACGAGCAGTTACTTTTGCATTAATATTATTAATTTTAAGGAATTAGGGGTATTAAGGCTTTTTAGATATTTACCGCTATCTAACCTTACGTTAGTGGGGCCGCTGTTGAAGAAAAACCCCTGTCGTCGGAAACTCATAATCATAAAAAATACACATATACGACGCAGTATGATAAAATATACGAAATACTTACATAAGTAATACGTAATCAGAAATGTCACGGAACAGGTCGATGAACTCGCGTTGGTCAATGATCAACCATAAGTTGTATAAGATAAAACAATATTCTAGTAGCTCAGTACTTGGCGTCGAGTTGAATAAGTTATCTGCTAATCGATGCATAAATGTGATAGATAACGAGGTTTAGAAATACCAGGCAGTTTAATTATATTGCCAATCTAATTGGACGTATTGCTCTGAAGTGATACGGGGATAATTAATAATATCGATGATTAAGAGAAAATTGTTAATCGATCGATCAATCGATCTCTTATTTACATATTGATAAGTTTCCTTAGGGTCTCGGAAATGCAATATAGAAATCTTGGAAAAGGTTTTATATAAATTAGATATATAACTTACTAGCTGACCCTGATGCCATATTTAAAAATTCTGGAGACGGCCACCCCTGTCACTTAGTGGTATGAAAATAAGATGTTGGTCGATTCTCAGACCTACCGGTTTGTATGAAATTTTGTATGCATCCAATATTTCATACAAACCGGTCCAGCCGTTTTGGAGGAGATTGGTAACAGACATTGCGACACGAGAATTTTATATATTAGATACGGGTATAATAAGAACATCGTTAGTCATTTGGTGTGACTTCTAGGGTTTTTTGTATGCTTAAGAAGACATTTCAATAAACTTTAAATATTAAACTTTGAAAACATTTTCTTGTAAGTACCTACTGTACCTAGAAATAAAAAAATAAATATACTAAATAAAAAAACCATGAAACAAAGAAACAATAGCGTGAAGTGATAACCTCTAGCAATTCTTTCTCGAATTAGCAATTACCTAATTACCTAAAAAAAATATTGTAGGTCATCCTAGTTTACTCTTTACCTTAACGAATCAATGAATATTAATATAAATTAAATCTTCCCAACACATGGCAGAGTTAAACTAGATGGTTGAGGAAAAATAAGCTTTTATTCTCTCTGGAATTACTTAATTTGATATTCATGAATTTACCCAGTATCGAACTACTTTATCAAAATGATTGTTTTGTATACTTTCTTTTGTTTTTTTAACTGTATTTATAATCTGTACTTACCTCGAATTCTGATAATTCTATGAGGAAAAGTCATGGAGTATGTGACCTTGTGTTGAACTCGACTTTGCCTGATATTGTAGCTTTCACGGGAAAAAGCAATTAGTTTCAAGTTTTCGAGATATTGTTTTAAACCAAGTAAATACCCATTACTGTCCGTCTGTCCGTCAAGACTATATCTCGGAAACGCGTGGAGTATACAGTCCATATACCTTAAACAATTTCAAACTTCTAAGTTAACATGCGATACGTATAAAAATCATACGGCTGATAGTACCACAAAAAAAAAAATAGTTCGACACTCTCAAGAACTCAAAATTTGATGGGTACTTTTGTTAACCAAGAACTGATATAGAAATGTAGTACCTACCTAAGTAATATGATTTTATACTTCAAGTACAGAAAAAAAAACTGAAAATTAATTAATTCATAAATAGTAGGTACACTTTTTGTGGAACCCTCGATGTGTGAGTCGAAATCGCACTTGTCCAGTTTTTATTTATTGTTAACCTTACTTATAAAATGTTTTTTCTAACACTCCTGCAACCATTTTATGTGTATGTTATACATAGTTTTATATAATTTTTTAAACTGTCCGCGTTTTACTTTACATGTAAGTCCTGTACTTTTTGGCGTAAAATTGACAGACATTTACTTGAAGAAACTGCTTGGTCTGCCTTCAGAGTCCCATGTGTTATTGTATGTTGAGACAATTATTCCGTAATTCAACCTTCAGGTTTTTTAATGGGTTTTTTGCCACAATATTACTGTCAGGAAACATTTCGATGACATTTGAAGATAAAGGTGTGAACGGAATTCAAATCAAATACGATATGCCTTTGATTAAAACCGGTTCAATGGCAATGACTTTAATGAGTAGTTATTACCATCTGTCATAACTAAAATAATGTGAAGCAATAAATGTATTGAATTATTATAATATCACGAAGTTATAATTTCAGATTATCTTTTGTATCTTTAACCAGCAAATGATATTAAAGCTCCTACCACGAAAAGTTTTATTTTTTATTCTTTTTTAAACGACTCCCGCACTAAGGAATTTAATCCTTGTGTCGCGGGGGTTTAACACACATTCAAATCACATGCACAAAGAACACCCAGGCTTGGAACAAGCATTTGTGGATCACACAAATGCTTGTCTCATGCGGGGATCGAACCCGCAGCACTTCGCGCACAGTGGTAATTAGCGTGGTGACCTATACCACTCGGCTATCCGTGCAGTCAGTTAAAATTAATATATAAATATCTTAAAAAAGGATCGTATAAAGTATATGTCTTTTTGTCCATCCTAAGGTTGTCTGGTAGACATCGCTAATAGCGGTAAGACCGCCGTTGTACTTTCTTTAGAGATTTTGTTTATTTGTTTCTTTGTGTAATTAATCTGTTTATAATGTTGGTATCCCTACCATAAAGTTTCTAATACCAGAATTTATTGTAAGGACCAACGATTTCACGCTTTCCAAGGTATGGATAGCTTACACTATATATACAGGATTAATTTAAAAGGAGTGCGTATATTATATGCATAATAAAACGAGGTAATCAGGTGCATAAAACGAAACAACTTTCCCCAAGGAACATAGGTCGAAATCTTAAAATGGAACTGAACTTTTCATACAAAGTGACAGGTCACGTGACTTATGTTTGTATGAAAAGATGATTTTCAATTTTAAGATTTCGGCCTATGTTTCTTGAGAAGAGTTGTTAAGTTTTATGCCCCTGATTACCCTGTTGAATATACGCACTCCTTTTAAATTAATCATGTATGTATGGGTTATAGCTACGAACCCCAGCGAGTATATAATATTAATAATATCAGTACATAATACATAAAACATAGATTATATAAGTACATCATAATGTAAGTGTAGTTCGTGGCATGTATCTCTTATGTCAATAAAAAAAGGCAGGTACGCAACTGTATTAATTTTATATTTACTGAAACCTTTCAGTAAATATAAAATTAATACAGTTGCGTGTAACGCCTGTCATACGCAGCTGGGACCAAGAAAATCATAACAATCTTAGATTGAAATTCCCTCTGCATAACACGCCGAATGTCTGTAGATATTATGATAACACAGACATGTACAATTTTATGGGAACAGGGCCGGAAAAATATGTGAGATTTTATTGATACTCTGACGGGAGCTACCATGTTAAACTTGTAATAAAATTATAATTAAATTGATTCGTTTCATATCTTCATCGAAATCTCAGTCTATAAATTAAAAAAAAAACATGAGCATATTAAATTCAGGTCTGAAACAATTTCATGAGATAGGTAATAAGAAAAAGTCTCACAACTTCCGTTCACAATCAGATAATGTACTTAGACAAAAAGACTAAGAACTAAAGAATCATAACATTAATGATTCTTGAATCAATGCCACGGATACAACATAAGTAAGTTCTACGTTATAATCTGTTTTTAAGCCGTGAATGATTTACAAGCCAGTAATGCAGTAAGTAATTGACTTTACGCCTACTGAGTAATCGCCACTTTAGCACCGATACTTTAGTTATTAACTTATAACATTTACATAAATATAGGTATCAATATTATAATCAACACTTTATTAAATACACTCGGATGTTAATGTTTTTTAGCTTTAACTTGCAGTAATACGACAAACGATTTATTATTTTATTGTTAAAGAGTTAAAGATGAAAACCTTTTGTGTAGTTTTCAAGTATTCAAATATTCGTATCTACTTTTTTAGATTTAATTTTAAACAGCAAACTTGCCTGTTTCAAGAGACAAAATGCGTTTTACATATTACCTTTTTCCACAATTAAGCTTTGATATAATTATTCTTACTGACACGTTATTTCACTATTATAAATACCGGCCTATACATTTTCTTCTGCTGGGCACAGCGAGCATTGATCACCACGTTCGATCACTGCGGGTTGGCGATTACAGATTCCAATTTTTGGATTCCAGGTTTCCTCACAATATTTTCCTTCAACGATGTTTATAATGTCTTAGAATAATTTAGTATACACTATGTTTATTTTGGTTTTAATTGTAGTAGTGCGTGTGTGTGTAAATGTTTAAGTGAATTAAAAATGCAACGGTAACAGCAACTGCTCATAGATTATTAGTTTATACATTGTGAATAGTAATCTGTGGAAAATGTAGTAGGTAGTCTATTTGCTATTGATTTAGTAAGGACTCTTATGTAAATTTTTAATATACTACTGTTTGTTTTAGCAAATGCAATAAATAAATAAAAACGTTTTTAGCTTTCTAGAACAATGCTCCTAATACAAAGAGCTTACTATTTCTTCAGGTTGATATAATAATTACTTATAATATTGATGTAGGCTTTTCCAACATAAAATACAGCTTCCAATAGTTCCAACAAACCATTAGTATCTATGATAAGTTAGTCCTCAAGAAATATCTGAGATTAGATCGTTATTCACAGGCTTAAGAAACTTTCACCGACGGACTTCCTAGGAAACGGTGCCGTGGCCCGTGGTATCTTTTGCAAAACAATTGTTCATTCGTAAACATTAGTACAAAGGGAAGTACGTATAATCAAGGTATTGAACGATACAAGATATTGATATCTAGGTAAGGTAAAAGTTCTGTATTGTTCGGGCAATAACTTTAATTAAGTCTAGAAGACAATGGAACTTCGAACTGCTCTGGGTTATTGGCTTCTTGTACAGATGGGTACACATGTTAGTTCATTCGTACGCACTGATTGGTACATAAATAAACAGTGTTAGTGTTTTGTCTTCACTCTTAATTTATGTCTTTTGTGTTTCTTAACATAATTTCATTACATTTTGTGACAGCTGTTTGTGTGAATGACTTGATCGCGTAGTTTTCCATCAGTTATTTACTTTGCCTAATTTTTATGACAATAATAATAAATCATTTATTATCAGGCAACTAAGGGCCATAGATGACCATGACCTTACAAAACGAACACATATATCATTGTATTATATTAATAATCTCCAAACCGAATTTCGGCCTCGGCGGCCAATCTCAAGTGAGATCAGCCATGTTCGCAGGAGATATTATAGGTGCAGAAGTGTATGCGTAACAACGCAGGTGCACTCTCTGTTCCTTCACTCTCATAGTCCGATGGGACGGATGACCGACACGACCGGAGAGCGATCTGGCGCGGGACCAACGGCTTTACCTGCTTTCCGAGGTACGGCGGAGTAAACACTGCTGACTCCAACCGGTCCTGAGAATTTATAAACTCAGTAAATATTTTTCGCCCGAACCACGAATCGAACCCGAGACCTCGTGCACGGCAGTCGCGCTTCCGACCACTAGACCAACGAGGCAGGCTAATGTATAATATTACATTAGCTGTATTAGTATAGTAGGTAACCTTAAAACCATGAACGTAAAAAATCGTTCACTATGTATTTAATTAGTGCTTGGTGGTACTTGTCGGCGGAAGTGACGGAACAATACATCCTGAGGCCAGAAGTTTTTAGACAAGACGAGATGCAGGAAGCATAATATTGGACGTACATTTTGTTGTAAATTTAATATTCTCGTTATGCTTTTATTTCGTATGGTATCAGTTGGATTTACTTCTTACCCCCGAATATTGAAACGCAAATTAACTTTGAGATGTTCTTATATATCTATCTGTCGCTACTTTACATGTTAATGTGACAGAGACAGCATGAGACTTAACAGCGGCTTCTATGGGACTGTCCGAAACAAGAACGTGCAGAATGTGCCAGGAGTCAGACGAAACTCCGCTTCATGTTCTGACGGACTGTGGACCTTTGATGCGCAAGCGTAGCTTACACCTGGGCAAACATATCCTTGGCCCACAGGATGTAAAACATATCGCCCCCAAAAGCTACTGCGATACCTAGTGGATGTAGGACTTGGTGGCGAACTGTAAAGATAACAGCGGCGATCACAATAGATCGATGACGGTCGCAGTGATACTGGGGCTGCACAGTCCCAGAATAGCCGCAAAACAAAATAAAAAAAAATATAACTGCGGCTTCAAACTGATTGACGTTTCAGTATTCTGCTATTAGTTATCCCAGGATACTCAGGACAATCTGGATTTAATAAATTTAAAGCCCTTGACCGACGGGTTAAGGATTTTAGATCAAGATCGACTTTAATTTATTAACAAGTGTGACAATCAATTCTCGTTCCCATTTTCAATGAATTGCCTTGGCCCTTCATTGAGATATGTATTTCCTGCTAGCATTGTGTTAGTACTGCCTATTTATAGTTAGAGGGTCCGATGGGACTAGTCAATATCATGGTGATTACGGCATTTTCCACCAGGCGTCAAAAACAGTGGCCAATTTGATCCACCAATCTGGTGACGGGTTGCATCCGGCTCAACAATACAAATGTGACATTAATTAATTGAATTGATATAATTATTTATAGTAACACGGGTCATCTTCTCACTACTATCTCATTTGTGTGGGCGCAATTATTTGCTGAATTTGCGAGTATATAGGTACTTGATATAATTGCTTGGCTAGCTGTGAATCGTCTTGTGACGGTTGATTGCGATTAGGTGATTAGGCTTATTAATGTTCATGTATGATGGCGGTTACGTTAATAATAGATAACCATTATTAAAAATTTATATCATTCATCGTTTGAGTTCTGCTTGAGTCCAGCTGGTATTATAATTGAATGTCCAAAATTTCCGTTACAAGTCCTTTATGAATTAGTGACCAAAAATAATTGCATTTGCCAAAATCGAGTGACCCTTTCCAAAACCTGACAGCCCTAGTCCAATAAAAATGGACGCTACTTCCACATTCTAAAGAGTAAATACCCTACAATACAAAAGCAAAAAGTATTTAACGATCCCTTTATAAATACGCATTGAATGGATTGAATAACTCTACGCAAGAGATTTGCATAACTAGCGATCATACGAGTTTTGCACACAATTCTGGAGTTTATAGTTCTTGTTATAAGAATCAATAGGGGTGTACATTCGCTTTACGTACTGATAAATTAATATTGTTCTTATTATATAATGCCTCTGAATAGAACTGTTCGTCCCTTTTATTATTTTGACCTCGTAATTTTAAACAATTTTAAAGGTCGGAAGGGAGAACCTATTCAATGTTTTTTTAATCACGCGTCGCTTGAACTTCTGATACAAGTTCAAGGTTTTAAGGTTTGGTTTCGTTAAATAAATATGTTGAGTAGGTAATGAGATCATTCTTAATTGCTTTTTTGTCACTGATATCAGTTGTTTGTGTCTTCGTTCGGTACAATTTAGGCACATATTGTAGTTGTTTGGTTTTGCAGAATTACGAAATCGTTTTATCATTGAAATACCGAATACCTATGCCTACTTTAAAAAAAACAGTGGATTATGTTATGAAATATAATAGATAGTATCTACTGGTTTACAATTACGTTTAATTCTTCCGTCATTTGAGTTATTTAATAATAGACACGTCATTTTAAAACTTGCTAATTGTTTACTACGATTATTTTCACATACAGATGGAAATCATAGCTACTCATCTTTTAGCGTGTCTGGTTGACTTGCAATACCTACTATTCTAGGACAAACATACCTTACTAGTATTTTAAAAGATTATTTACATATTAATCTTTTAAAATACTTAGTCATCTTAGTTTTAAACTATCAGTTCACAGAGTAACAAACATTCATCTTTACGAAAATAGCGTTTAATATTATTTAAATGTAACGGCGAACAAAAACTGCGATGGGATGTACCTTTAAGCTGCCACGTGTAAGCCCGTCATCCGAAACTAAACGCCAAGGTTGAAGGGGATGAACGATGAAACGTCGTGGGACTTGCGCATGCGCATCGACTATGATTGACAGCCATTCATACTGGCCTTGATGCTGGACAGTTAAGCCTATTATACTATAGAAAAAGAAACGTTCCAAAAAACTGTCGAAAAAATCTTTACACTCTGAACTAATTATCTATTCGTTCAGATTATAAAGAAATTAAATATGCATCATTTATATCGATTTATGTATGCGCATAACCGAATGACATTTAACCTTTTGAAATATTTTGTCTAGATATAAGCCAATAGCCTCAAGTCAAAAGCACTTAATTAACGGCTGTGATCTCATCAGCTGAGACCTAACTTGTTTGCATATAAATAGGTTGATTTTAAGTCTTTGCTGTCTAAATAGGTACTAACATAAACTTCAGTGACTGAAAAATATTTATGTACAAAACAGTTGAAGTTACCTTAAAATTGAGTTAAGGTTCGGTTTTCTGATATTAAAGTCCGCAGTTTGTTCTCCATTTGTTACTGTGTCTGAACGAATTCAATCAAGCAAAGTCTAACCTTATAGCTTATTGAAGTTAGGTTGAATTTAGACATACCTACTAATTAACATGTCTATGTATGACGATTATAATCATCTTTACGTTGTATTAAACCAAGTTACACCCGCAGTCATCTTTATTTTTTAGTTATAGATAGCGTGATTAAAGGGGAAGGTTTTTGTGTAGGTATATTAAAGGCATAAATTTGCTCTCAGTGCGAAGCCGGGGTGGTTCCGCTAGTGAATTATACAATTTAAGCCTTATTTTACTAGACCAAATAACACATAATTTTATCGTAGGTCCCTACCTGAAAACGGAAGCTAACATTAATGTTTAAATATAATATAACTTTCATTTGTTTCATGACGAAAATGCAGTTTAAGTTACACAAGGCAATAACATCGAACAAAAAACAAGAGAAGTCGGAAGATATCCTTGAATCGTCGAGACTCCACATAAATTTGTCCATGATAGAGCGTTTTTTCGGTTACTAAGCGACTCATGTAATACCACTTTATATCAGAGAATGTCGCTTCTGGTTTTTATTCAATGTTTGACCCAGTTTAATACAAGATGAGCTTTTAGGGTGCAAGAAAAAGAAATCTCGAGAGCTCTTCTCTCACGAAAAAGCCTCTTAAATATAAAAGTTGACACTTGAGAGCCCGTAACATAAAATTATGTGTTTCATGTAGTTAAGCCTCATTACCGCAAGGAATAAAAATATTAACTGTCTAAATGGGATGTAATTGCCAAATGGAAAATTAATCGGGGTAATAAATGCGATACATACATACAATAATTTAACGAGAATAATAATTGTGTAATAGTGTCTGGGAGCTGCATTTCCTGTGCACAGAGCTTATCACGATATGTTATATAACGGCAGGCACGCGCAGACGAGTGCAGGCGCCATGCTGACATTAGCCTAAGGTCAAGGTGAAACTATTATCCTTGTCACGTGACGTCATCGAATGGCGCAACTCAATGCACATCAATTGTACCGAGACAAGATCGTGTTTACAAATTTTGTAATAGTCGATCGTGTAGTTCGCTCGTAAATGTTGATTGAATATAATTTCTGGGTTTTTTTCTGCGTATCTATAAGTAAGTAAATAAATACTTGGAAATAGTGGGGAAAAAGTCGCTTAAAAATATGTCAAAAGTGAAGAATAACTAAGCTACATTAGGGAGGTGCGGTTTCAAAAAACGTAGTTGGAATTATTTAGATTTTTTTGTGTAGTATACGTAAGTAAAAGTAAAATAATCCGTCTAGAGCCAAATGTGGTACATGATGAAATTATTTTAGAAAACAAGACCCAAAAACATTCACTTCTAGAAGCTCTTGTATTAAATAATATATAAATCCAAAAATAAAAAAGAGAACGAGTTTGATAATTTGATTTAAAATATCGTAGTCGTAATTGTTGAGATAACAAAAATTAATAAAACATATATATTTTGTTTTTATAGTAACTGAAGTGAAAACCCGTCACTACCTGACGTCAACAATGGTCTATGAAATTCCCGTCATATCCAAAAGTCACGTATTCCATTGAGAATAAAACACATTAATTTAAAATGTACATAGATTGCGTTGCAATGCAATGAAAATCCCTGAATGGGGCCGAACCCGAGAATCTCACTAATGATAATTACTGACATTGACCCCATTGTGTGTTGTATACATAAACAATGGCTTTGCCTCTTATCTGGTCTGCAGCTTAGAGTCACTCACATGTAAGCACACGTGAGGAAGCCTGCATTTATTAATGTAGACACCTATTTTTTCTTAGGAGTATAAGAAACATGAAAACAGGTATTCATTTAGATCTTCTTCTTCTTAGCGTGTCGATCAATAGCAAAGTCAAACTTTTACGGACCAATACTCAGCCACGCGGACAGCAATTTCAGTGGCGTTATACAGGTCCTCGCGTGTACAGGCGGCAGGACACGCTGGGCAGCTCAACAAGTGAGCCATGGTATGGGAGAGAAGCCGCACTCACAAGGCTCGTGTGTGCTGTAACCCCATCGGTTCATGCTTTCTTTACACCTGCCGACTTGGGTCCGGAGTCTGTTTAATGATTTCCACGTCGGCCATGGTAAACTGTTACCGGGTTTTCGGATAGTGTGATGGGGGTTGGGGTTGGGTATCTCTCCTTCCAGAGTTGGAGCCTGGTCTTTGCAGCATCGCCGCGCAGAGGTTTTACGTCTTTTACAAGACTATGCCGACTTTTAAGCCTTTGTGGTACCGGGACATAATAGTGCATTGGGTGTCGTGGGTCTTTATCCTTCATTTAGATAAGTAACTATTCATTCCAAATCGTAAAGAGATACTTAGATGCAAGTAAGTAGTATAGTGACACATTTATTTAACTCCATTAGCGATTTGCTTCTATCAGCCGCGTAAAGCTTCGTAAGCATGAGACAATCTGAAACGCTTCTTTTTTCTGCGTAATGCCACCCAATAGACCCAGATCCCGAGGCCGCACAACCGTCTTTATTTTCTGAGAAATAAAATTAATTTCAGCTAGTTTTTAAGTAAAAAAGAATGTTGTTATTTTTTCAAGTCTGGTTCTTGATTTTCATATCGAATAAAAAAATATTATTCTTTTGTCAATATACCAGAATGTAGCAGTGTTTAGGTACTTTTACTTCCCCTCCTAAACATAGTAATCAATACGGACTCAATAATGCAGTAATCTTCACCCCTCTAGCCAAGCTAGGAAAACCCAGAAGTGACAAAGTCCCCTAATAATTAAGGTTTCTGGGAATTTACGTAAAAAGCTTAAGAAGGAAACCATTGAAAGGTAATTTTATATTCTTGAAACAAGGAGTCAAGACATATTAGACTATTTTGAGCACAACTTATCGATAGTAAATTAATGATAGATCTATTTCTGCCTTTTGATCAACAAAATTTAATGTGCTAGAAAAGATTATAAGGAAAATGTTGAGCAAATACTATCAAATTAAGAATGATTGAGTGCCACATTCATTAGCTTTATTATTAACTAGCTGTTGCCCGCGGCTTCGCTCGCGCGTAAAGTAAAGCGTAGTTTTAAAGGTAGATGTATTCTGTGATTTTCAAAGTAAGGAGAATGTATAAAATTTTTCATCTAATATTATGGCGTTAAACTAATAATAAAAGTAAAGTAAGTAGCAAAAGCATTTGTGTTATGGAATCTGAGACAACGAAGATACCATAAACACCCAGACTCAAGACAATTTATAAAAGTTATTTTCTACATGGACCTGTCCGGGGATCGAACCTGGGACCTTAGAGCTGGCGACACCTTAAAAACCGGAGTGAAAGCCAAGTGAAAGCCACTCGACCACGGGGGTCGTCATTATAGATATGTCTTAGATGGGCGTTATCTTATCTACTTATCTTTTCATCTGTCTATCTTTGAGAATACCGAACTTCACATACCAACTATTTCAGCCCTTATTTCACCCCCTTAGAGGGTAGATTTCTAAAATCTCGGAAATACATCTTATTTATTTCTAACTAATAACCCTTGTATGAAATTGAATGTGTCAATCGTTGAAAACGACACAATTCATATGCTTACAAACTTCCAACCCCTTTTTCACCCTCTTAGGGGGATGATTTTTAAAATCTCTGAAATCGTGTTTATTTATTTCTATCCAGAAACCCGTATACGAAATTTCATGTGTCTATCATTGAAAATACCGAACTTCCCATAAAAACTTTCAACCCCTATTTCACCCCCTTAGGGGGTAGATTTCTAAAATCTCGGAAATACATCTTATTTATTTCTAACTAATAACCCTTGTATGAAATTGAATGTGTCTATCTTTGAAAACGACACAATTCAAATGCCTACAAACTTTCAACCCCTTTTTCACCCTCTTAGGGGGATGATTTTTAAAATCGCTGAAATACATCTTTATTTATTTCTATTCAGAAACCCGTATACGATATTTCATGTGTCTATCATTGAAAATACCGAACTTCGCATACAAACTTTCAACCCCTATTTCACCCCTTTAGGGGATAGATTTCCAAAAGAAAAGTAGCCTATAGCCTTCCTCAATAAGTGGACTATCTAACAGTGAAAGAATTTTTCAAATCGGACCCGTACTTCCTGAGTTTAGCGCGTTCAAACAAACAAACTCTTCAGCTTTATAATATATAATATAAATAATATAATAATATATATAAAGTATAGATAAATAATTATAGTATCTTAGCCGTGTCACAGATTAATAAATAGTTACTTGGCCGTGTGCAGCGCCCCTTATTGAACTTCACTGCGGGTGACGTAACCTACGACAAACTTATTATTTGCGGTTGGTACAGTATTCGGGTCTAGGGATCGAACCGCAAAATTAAGTTTGTTTTTTTTTTGTATATACTTTTCCGGGATAAAAACTACCCAGTGTGGTGCCCAGGATATTAAAGAACAATTATACCAAGTTTCATCGAAATCGAACCGGTAGTTTTTGCGTGATGCCTGAACAAACAGACAGACAGACAGACAGACAAAAATTTTTTTAATCACATTTTTGGATTCGGTGTCGGTCTAGTAACACACCCCGCCATTAATTTTTTTGATATTTTCAATGTACAGAATTTTCACTTCTACAGATTTATTATAAGTATAGATATGGAACTAACAACAAACATAAATAATAAATAATATACTGCTAAATGTTCTAAGTGCATTAGCTGCAAATGCGTTTTCCTCATTAGAATATCAATGCCGGGGTCGCCTGGCGTCAAGCCCTATCTATAATGGTTCACTATCCAGCTTGATGATCGATTTGTTCTACCTGTTGACTGAAATGTAGATATAAGATAGATAATAAGGTATTAAACAAAAGAAAACGAATCTCCGATTTTTAGTAAATTAAAAAATATTAGAAACTTATGTTTTCTTTCGTCTCGTAAACAAATAATTACGAAGATACAGTGAATGGAAAATTCGCGTGATGTCACTATATCCTACAGCTTTTACTAAGGTTGTGACGTTACAAGACCCCACTCCTACTCTTCTTAGACAAGGTACATTTCTACAATCGTTATCGCTGATCGAATCGGTCAAATGTATGAAAGTGACAAGTGTAAGTCACGTGACTTATCGAAGAGAAATGTCCATACAATTAATGTCAATTAAGCGATTTATATCATCGTTAACGCTTGTAGTACCTTGTCTAAGGGGTCTAAACTTGAAAACGCTTCATCTTTGTCACTTTTTGATTTTGATGAAGGAAAAATACGTGCATTATATAACTGAGGAACTAAATTGATTTTAACTTTTCAACTCCATTATGTTATGTGGTAAAGATAGGCACTTTAATCTAAAAAATTACTTCTGTGTGTATGTAAATGTATTCCAAATATTCGTTATTTCATAAAGCACCGCATTGCGGTTAGAAACATAAATAAGAGGAAGTTTTAAAAACTGTTGCCGAGCAGACCCGAGTACGTATTTATTTTTAAATTTTTCTGTCCGATTTCCACATCTCTTTTATAATTTCAATGTCTAGGCTTGAACAGGACTATGTCAAGATGTAACGCAAGGTAAAGACTGCCTTGAATATTTGAATGCAACATTGGATGGCAAAATTTTGCGTAACAACCACGCCCATTGATGACGTGTATCGAAGCATATCAAGCCAGTAGTAGGCATCTAGTGTTATGAATAGTCTGTGTTGATGTTAGTATTATGATGTAATAAAAGTGGCCAGTTCATGCTACCCAGAAGTCATAATGAATCAATCCATCTTTATGTAAGTAATATGTATGCCTACAGACAAATTGCAGCCATTGAGAAACATTTTCAGCAATAATAGTTCCAAACGTAACAATCCCAAAAGAAATCGAAACAAAATCTTTACAAATTATAGCAAAAAAAAGTACAATAAAATGTCAACTTTCACTACTTATAGACGTAGAAAATTACAATCGTCAAAACCATTTACTAAATATGAGTTCAATTGCCAGTCAGATGGCAAGACAATAATTGGGTAACGTTGAGGACCTTTGCGTAACGTAGCGGTGCGTAAGGTCACTACATCATCTAATTTTGCACGCTTTCGTAACACAAAAAAGTAAAAATCGAGCACGCCACTAATATAATGCCTTACATCAAGGCAAGCAGATAAATAAATAAAATTTTAAAACAGATGTTAAACTTCTGTCTGCTGTAAAGAATTATAGATTGCAGAAAATATATGTCCTTGATCCAAATAAATTAACGTTTTATTTTTGGCAATATATCATGTTTGAGAATTCGCAACTCTTGCTGTTCTGCCGATAGCGATTAAAACGGATGGTTGTGTAAAGCCCTACGATCGATAAATCACACTATATACACGTTTGAATATTATATTGAAAAACTTGACACATAACATAGTTTAGAAGAAGAGGTATCAAACCTGACGACTGACGGAAGAATGAATACTAGATATGATACGTACTCTTAACCTGTTACGCCATAGAAGTAATGATAGTATGTAATGATGACCACGACTTCTAGAGTTTACGATATATAAACTACGGGCTTTTAAAATTGAGGTTTTTCCTCGATTTCCCTGGGATCACATCACATCATCAGAACCAGACATGGTGACCTCGGGAGTATTTATACTTATACCCTATACCCTAATACCCTAACTAATCAAATAAAAAAAAAGAATTTTGAAAATCGGTCCACAAATAACGGAGGTATCAGAACGTACTTAAAAATACTTATATTGGAACATAGAACCTCGATTCTATGCCGAGTATTCAAACAAGACATAAAGTAAGTATCACAATAAGAGTATCTTCCATAGATACAATAGTAATACAACATTCATTACAGTCACGAAAAATACAATTGTAAAATTATTTAAATTAGCGTTTATACTGTTTCAATGTCATACCGGCCTCTTCTTAACTATGTTAGAGGTCGGAATCTAACCAGAAATTACTGAATACAAATTGGTAGTTTACAGTGACTGTAAGCCGACAACTGTGAGACAGCTTCCAGGGGATATAGGGTATTAAAGAGTCCCTAGATTACTGGCTTAGATGTATAAGATGATAGTTAAGCCCTAAGACTTAGTCATTTACCCCCGGTTTCTTGAGGTTGATTAACATAATGGCTGACAAATCTACGCGCTGATCACAATTTTGATTGGTTCACCAAAACACTAAACAATATTCGTACTTAAATTTTGACTTACCCCAGGATACTGAAACTTGAAGATATTCTTAAATGTCCATCTGTCGCTACTTCACACCTTAAAGTGACAGAGACATAAGACTTAACGGCGGCTTAAACTGATTGATATTTCAGTATTCAGGGTGTTATCAGCTGAATAAATTATAAGAATGGTCCCAAAATAATACAGGACTTACGTACCTATTAAGTTACATTTTATTTCAGACATCACTTAATTTAGAATTATTATGATGCAGAGAGTGGCATAAAATTAATTTATTAAACGGTATATCATATTTTTTTTTTTTTTTAATGTTACTAGCAATGTGGGTCGCACATTACTAGTTAACCCCTCTTGTTATCCCCTCGTGCTAAGCTCATATGCTTGTGTTACGAGTGGGTTCACGTCAGTCAATGGGTGGGATTCGAACCCGCAACCACATGATCGCAAGTCCGACGCCCTAGCCATTAGGCTACTGGCCGCTTCAATCTAAACTCAGTCTATTAAATTACACTATTCAAAATCAGAAGTCACAGCACTCATGAACGTTGATGATTAGGAACTAGAATTTTTATTTATTGGTTAAAGGAATTAAACGAATCCTGGCAGCTTTTTAAATCTATAGTAAGAAATTCCAGTAACCAAAATTGTATCTGAGTATAGCCGTATGAAAACTTTGAAATATTCCAAAAAGCTCCTCAGGTATTTATTCCTTACAGATAAATGAAAACATCGATGTTTGTCACAACATTTATCACCTTGTTTATCCTGTGTCTAAGAATACATATTAAACAAGACCTTTATTCTTTTTGACGTCATAAATAAACGATTTATCCACTTTTTATTTGTTTGTTTTTGTTGTAAGCGACAAATTGCTGTCGGAGACTCGAACATCAACTCATTTTTCTTAGAATAATTGTGAGGCTGATATTTTTCTTGCCACCATCCGTTCGTACGTATATTTGCACAATTTATTTTATGCAGCCTTTAGAGTACTTGTAATAGGATTGAATAAACTTAGATAACAAATATCAATTTGTTATGTCATATAAGGTAAGTTTTATAGATAACATCACTATTGTAGTATTGAATGTGTCATTATCGTGGCCTATCTTGTTGATGGCTAGTATAGTGTACTTATCCTAGGATGTCATGGAAAGTTATTGACTGTTATTGATTGAGAATAATGCGTCATAAGTTAAATGTGTTACTAATACCGGCCTTTTAATGTCCCACTGCTGGGCACAGGCCTCCTCCCATGGAGAAGTAACGAGCATTGATCACCACGCTTGCACATTGCGGGTTGACGACTTAGGTTTCCAATTTTTGGAACCGGATTTCCTCATGATATTTCCTTCACCGATTTTCAACGATGTCTTTGAATAATTAAGAAAGTACATATAACTTTGAAATAATCACCTTGGTATTTGCCTGTCCTGGCTTCGAACCTGCGACTAAATCCGTTCATTGAACCGCTAGTCCACCGTATAGATATCTGTTTAAAGGTAGTCATAAATAGCCTTTGAAGATCTGAGCTAGATTGTCTATTCTTTCTTTTACTTGGACCTATTCTTGAGAGCTTTCTAATAAATGTGGGTAGTATTTTCGTTAACCCCTCATACTAAGCTAAATGCTTGTGTTACTAGTGGGTTCACGTCGGTAATGCAATGGGGGATTCGATCCTGCGACCACTTGATCTCAAGTCCGATGCCCTAGCCATTGGGCTACCGCCGCTTAATAAATATTCGTTTTTTACGCTTCGAAATAACGCAGACAAGCTATAAAGATCAGACAGATTACTGTTTGATTGTACATTAGACCACAGCAACACTGACATAACATCGCTTTTATATTAAAGCAGTAAGGTTGATATTCATTTGACAGTTAAGGATGTGCGGACGTCTGTACCTAATGTACCGAAAGAAAATAATATTGCGCAAGCGGAGCTTTCATTCACGATGACATCATGATCCTACGACCATACCTGTTATTCAACCGTAAAGCTAATATTTGATTCTATTCTCATACTTAATATATGATCTATATTGAATAAATTATAATGAATAGTCTGAAGGAATTAAATACTTCGAGGTGCTTTAGTTGTCAAATAAGTGTTTGATTTATAATTCTGTGAAACGCACAACTTTGAAATTACTATTATACTATTGCTTATTAAGAACCTGTAGGTTAAAGGTGATATAGTTGTTTAGGTACTGTATCAATCTTAAAAATAAAATAAGTTAATTAAAAAAAATATGAACTACGTCGCAGGATTGTCATGATAAGCTTCGCGATTCCGCAAAATTTTGAACGGAAACTCTCAACAAAAAATAGGTGATGTTTATAATGGAAAGTAAATGATGTCATGCCTTACACATAATAATATAGTTAAGTACTGGATTGGCGAAAGCTTTTACTTTTAGCGCTACAACAGGTTTCGTTGTGATCAGACGTGTCAAGGTCGTGCCTCACAAAAAGCAGTTTGGCGCCGCGAGCACATTCTTAAATTCGGACGGAACCAATAAATTTGTCTGCACAAATCCATTAAGCGACATACATAAGTGTTAAATGGCGTATTATGTAGAAAAATACCTATATTTTACGACTTTGAACGCTGACACCTACTCGCACAGGTGTCTATTCTGTTTATCACTTCGAATTCTCGGAATGAAGTGTCGGCTTGAAATAAGAGGCGATTGACTTCACGTCTGTTATCCCTACATTATGTCAGTTCACTAATATTTATAATATTTATGGTGTAATTAAATTATTATCGAATAATTAATTTTTTCTCGTTCTGTTTCGTAGTTTTTTTATCGTTTTTGGTACTTATTGCGCCAGTTGTTTGATTAACAATTCAGCTTGCGTGTGTTACGTAACATGTTAACCATAGCGTAAGCATTTTTCATGTTTCTTTAATACAGATATATCTATTATCATCGAAATAATTTACATATTGTTCTTTATTACAAACTTTTGAATGCAATGTTCTGTTTTTATTTCAGAAGGATAAAATTAGCATTGTATGTGTTGGTACTCGTAAGACAGCCAAAAATGCGTCCGGCGCCTTTCCACCCTTGACCTGGGTTGCGTAAGAAAACCTGAAGGTGTGCAGACAACAAGGTCGACGCAGTGAATTGGACATCTTTTTCCTTGCCAATGTAAACTTACTCTTTGTGATTTATTCCTTAGTACACATCGTACTAGAGTCAGCTAAAACTTGTATTAAGACAGTAATTTTCCTAGTAATTATGTTGTCTCGGAAAATTACTTATATCTGGTCAATAAACTGTAATAGAGATTCATATCAGTCCGAGAATATTATAGTAGTTGTTTATTAGTATTATTCAACTGTTTGTGTAGTATTATCTTAATATATATAAATCTCGTGTCACAATGTTTGTCCTCAATGGACTCCTAAACCACTTAACCGATTATAATAAAATTCGCACACCATGTGCAGTTCGATCCAACTTGAGAGATAGGATAGTTTAAATCTCAATAATGTAAAAAAAAAATTGAGACCGCGGGCGGAGCTGCGGGAAACAGCTAGTAGGTATTGTATATATTTAAGAAAATGTATGTTACGTTCAAACAGATTCGATAAAATAATATAATATCTTGAGACAGCTTACACACGGCCATCTGATCCCAAACTAGGCAAAGCCTGTAGGTACTATGGTGACCAGACAACTGATAATTATCTATTTGTTTTTATTCTTGATGTATAAATTGATAATATTCGACAACCAGGGAACCTCACGCATTACTTACTTAAATTAACAACTTAAATATTTGCAAATAATTAATATAAGTAATAAATTAATTTAACAGCGCCAATTAAGTAGGCAATTACAGCGGTATGTTTTACGCTCGTTTATTAACGAAAATACTTCAATCAATACACTCATTTACTTATCATCCTTTTAAAATATAAGGTAATTGAGCTAAATGGGTTACAAGACTTACAAGACAGGCGGTGGGTGTAGTTACAGCAACGTGACACTACCGGCACGTTTTCAGCGTAAAATACATTAAATCAACTCCCGTTATTGGCACTTAAATAAGTTAGGCTGTAACACTTAGGTAGCTTAAGTCGTACCAACCATGCGGTGGTACCGCGCCAAATTATGAGTGTAAACGATTTATGCTTGCACGTAGATTAGGTAGGTAATACGTTGCAAAATACGATGCAGAATAATCGATTTTTCAATCAAAACTTTACCCGTTTTCCAGGATTCGTCTTTCCGTACCTACAGTAAATAAAACGCTTTATTTCTGTCATTACATCATCACTACATTTTATAAAACAAAGTCCTCCGCCCCGTCTGTATGTTCGCGATAAACTCAAAAACTACTGCGCCGATTTTCAAACTGTATTCACCAATGGATAGAGTGGATCTCAAGGAAGGTTTTAGTATACAATTTTTGCGAGTTTTTGTACACATTGACTAAATTATAATGATATTTGTAGGTAATGTCGGAAAAGAATATTTAAGCTGCCTGGGAGCTTTTAACGAAAATCCTTTGAGATATAACTTACTGATGTAGCTATGAAGGAATTGTGTATATATAGGTCTACAGAAAAGTCTGGGATGGCGTATGTCTATCTCGTCAGGATAACATGGTATATCTTTTAATACATAAAAAATTGGCAATTGTAAAGCGGTAATTGGAAAGCTATTGACACAAATACGGTATTATTCCTTATCATCCAAAATTTCAGGATTACTTTTGGTCCTGACAGACTTGCGATAATCCCATCATATATCAACAGAAGCGGCTCCAGAACTATTACTGGACGAGGTGATCAGTGGGTAAGTTAAGGTAGTAAGGTAAAATATACAATATTCATAAAAAGTACTTAGTCGATGGCGCGTCAAATCTCTATAGGTATACGTGAAGCAAAAACTTTGTGCCCCTTCTTACGAAAATTTCGTGGACGGATTAGTATGAAATTTCGCACTCATAGTTTATACAGGGAAGGAGAGCAGAATGTGCAGAAAGCTAATATTTTTTTAGTTATGATTGTTTTATTATTATTTTAACTTGAAATTGAAACGAATTATGATCGATTTACGACCACTATTGGGCCTCCAGTATTGATCATTCTTCGACGACATCTACATCAACATATCTCTTAATAAAATAGCTGACAAATTCTTTAGTGCCATGCCATAATAAGTACTTTGATTTTACTACGCTGTATATAATACAGGCTAATTAATCTACAACAAAACGTTTGACCTTAAGCTTTAAACTCCACGTGCGCATTACATGAACCAACGCGTCCTTCAAACATTTACGTCCGTTGTTATTCGTCGTACCAAAAGTACCGCTAAACGATAATTTATTGGTTGATTAGAGGACCTTGGAAAACATACCGAAGTTGCGTAATCACTTCTGGTTCATCTTGTTTACTATGTACTTGTGTTTACGTAGTCTCTGCCGGGTTCGAGCACCGGCCATGATCTATCACCCATACAATGAACATACATATACGTATAATGTATTCTTGTACTCCTAACTCGTAAATTATACATTCCTTTGAGTGACGGCATATCAAAGGCTAGCAATTCCACAATTAATAATTTATTTCCCATAGGAGTTTAAAGTACTCAAAACCACCCTCGGTAATTTTTATAATAGCCGTTATTTCCCAGCTTTTCTTGTATCGATCGATCCAATGCAATTCGCGATTGATTACGTGCAAGAGTCGCATTCGAAAGTTACGGTTTTTCCATGTTTCTTTCTGATTCGGCTCTGAGCTACGTCATAAAATGAAATGCCCACATATTAAGGAAAAAAACCTAGTGAAATGAAGATGTTTTGCAATAATGATCAGTTAAAGAATGAATTATGAGACCGCAAAGACCAATAAAGTTACATCGTTATGCAACTCTGGTTTTTGAAATTTGGAAGGAAAAATTTATTACTATTACCATTCACTTCTTTGATTTACCTTTTTTTTGTGTTATGACTTTATAATTTTTTTTATAATTGTTTAAGATTAACATTGTACAATATGTAAGTTTTTTTTTTATTTGAGTATTTTGATACTTTTAGGTATCAATATTAAATAATTTAATGCATTTTTTGATAGAAAGAGTAATAGTTCCCGTAAGTCGCTACTTCTAATGACAAATCTGGTAGTCATATCACTTCTTCTCAGATCACAGAGTACTTCATTAATGATGTAATTTAATAATATAAACAAAATTTAAATAATAATTCATACACTGAACTCCTTGACACAGGTTACGATGTCAGGGGCATACACCGAAAATTTGCACATCTTGGTAATATTCCGAGATCTACGGAAAATTGTTAATGGGTATCATTTTTTATATATTTAAGGATTTAATTAAATAAAGTGTTTATTTGAAATATACATGGTGTTTGGTTAGGAGACCGACCTAACAAATATGGGTGGTATAAGGCCCTATCCCTATTTGTTATTGGAATCCGACTTGATTCTAGGCCCCAAGTTTCCTGGTTCCTGAGAATGGTATGTGAGTTTTTAGATCTTTATTTAAGCCATCTTAACTTTTTTAAGGACTTTGCTCAGAAGTGGGACAGCCAGGCTAGATAAAAAAATAAATGAAAAATCGGTTTCCGGTCGGTATATGATGAAATTTTGATTATATTCTACAAGGTCTGTCAATTTGAAATGAATTATTATTGAATACATCAGCTGGTACCGAGAAAACACTTATGCTCTACTAAGGTTTTAAAACTGTAAGAATGTGTGAATAATGTATATGATATGTGAAATATGTCATGTAGGTAATATCTTCTTTATAACTTAGTTTCATTTTAAAAAGTTTCTTAGTTTGTATCCTTCCTAAAGTTATAGGTACTACAAGTAATCGAACTCATTGACTTTGATCTTGATCTGGAATTGACGTTAAAATAACAATCTCTAGAAACAGAAAAATGGCTGGTGGAAAGCTGTGGATTATTTATATATATACCTGGCAGAAATATATATATATTTTTATTGGAGTAAAAAGTTAGGCCGAGAAGAAAAATCTACAAACCCATATCTCCGGAACCTGGATACTTGGCACCTTAAATCAAACGGCAACCTAGCAAATAGGCCCTTCTATCACCCATTTTTTTTGTCGATTTCCCTACTAAACTAAACATCCCGTATATCCTGTATAACATAAAAGTAGGTAATAAATGTTTGTGTCAATTTATTAGAATCATTTAGTATGTAGTATCAACAATGTTTACGTCAATTAATTGTATTTTTTTATTAAGTTAGGTATTGTTAGGTAAAAGCTTAGACTCTGTATATATAGGAAAATGCATTATCTTTTGTTCGAAATAAAACTATTTTTCAATCGGATTCTATCGCCGTTTATTTTGATTTTAGTTCCCAACGTTTTAGCACCTTTGCAGTCATGGTCACAAGTAAAATGAAACGTAAAGAACTAAAATCAAAATAAACCGCGATAGAACCCGTTTTAAAAGTAGTTTTATTTCAATGTTTCATATTCGCATTATCTTTTGCTTCATTTTCTTTTCAGTGTAGGAATATCCGTTTGTTTTTGCTGTATATTTTTCGCTTTTTATTTGTATTCCTAAAGACGGAATAGAATATGCTTATTAGCATTATTGCTGCAATAAAAATACCTAATTACCATTTAGCTACCGTGAAGACCACCTGTGCGAATCGTAAGACACAAGCTCCGTCTGTCAATAGTATTTCGTGTGTAAACCGGCTCAGAAGTTGTTATTGAAAATTATTTCAAGGCCATTGTTGTCTGGTCATTACCACGAATAATTCTACGCAAATTCCTATTTCAGAGATCAAGAATGATAAATGGTATCTCAAATATTTCGATTGTCTATTTCGAATTTTAACAACGTTGACTTCAATTTTTAAAAGCAGTTTTTAACTACAGACAAGCAAAATCGATAAATGTAGACGATATTATGACATGACTGTCTATCAAATACGATTGTGTATGTAAAATACCTCTTAACAAAAAAAAATGTTCTATTTTTAAACAGATAGTTTTTTACTATGGAAAATTTAATTCGTCTTAAAAAAGTAGAAAAAACTAGTCTATAAAATGCATAATATCTTAAAAAAGTCTCTATAGCGCTTGTATTTTTGGAACACTAAAGCCACTGTCGTCTTAAATGATATAATTTATTTTTATTCTATGATAATGCTTTGAACCTGGTACAGACGTACTCGTAATACGAGCGGTGCCTATGGAAACAACACTTTTTTTCCTTATAAATGTGTACCAAATAGATGTCCTTTTTTTAAATATTTTTTGATAATTAATATGTTAACACGAGAATCCTGATTGGTTTCTGTAGTATTGTGACAAAAATTACGAATCGCGAAGGTAAGTAGTCCAGACTACTCCAGACTCCAGACTTCGCTAGAAACGAAAGTCTCCTTGGCAACTAAAGTTTTTATTAAAAATCAATAAGCTTTGAAGTCGAGCCAGTAATTTAGTTTGAAAAACTGTTGTACTGATTGTTTTGACCTAAAGATAAACTTGTTAGATTGACCTAAGCGCAGGTGTGGCATCGAAAATATAATTTTATTGCATTTCAATAATAATTATTCAAGGAATTTATTCAACTAAACGTGTTTTTAATACTTTACACTTTTTCTAAAGTTATCTGATACTGTCTGCGTCCTCAAGTAGCAGATACTAAGGAGGGGCACGTAGATACTTCGTTACATAGCTTCGGTGCATCTTACCACAGACTACCAATCCATTAAACTGTGATCCCAAGATGTCCCCTTCCCTGCATCCTATACTGTGTCACCTTCTTTGCATCCTAGGCTGTCACCTTTGCTGCCAATCTTGTTGATTAGCTTTTATTTGCATAATAATCAAATAGATAATTCCTGAAACGTCAAATCTAGTGCTATGAAAAATAAAAACCTTCAGAACGACGAATATTCATTTTACACTTTTCTTTTTAGATAATTCCTCGTTGTTATTTATTTTCTATTTGCGATATAATTTCCACATCCATTTTTCCTGAGTTTGAAATAACGACACTGTTTTGTTACCTGCCAAAAACTATTATATTTGTAAATCTCACTTCATGCAAACAGTTAATAACATACTGTACATCATATTATTGTCATTCTGAATATTTCCTAAGTAAATAGTTCTCACAAACATGCCAATGGTATCCTTGACTTTGAGATAAACAAATGAATCACTATTGTTTCCAATTAGTGTTTACTCTGTGTCACTTCTTATCGAGAAATGAATACGAGTGTGTGTTGACGTACAAACAATTATTATTGTGTTTGTTGTTCGGGAGTTTCTGTGTCTGACGCTAAGAATAACTTTATTAGGTACCTACTAAAACTATTTATAAATAACAATATTGTGTTTGTGACACTCTCAAAATAATTGAGTAGACTGAGTCAAGAGTAAATGTAAGGTTGAGTTCAGTTTTATGTACCTATTACTAGTTTTGTTCGCGGCTCCGCCCGCGTAGGCGTCGGTTATCGCGGCAAATTATGCCTAGCCTATAGCCTTCCTGAATAAGTGAGCTATCTAACAGTGAAATAATTTTTCAAATCGAACCGTTAGTTCCTGAGATAAGCGCATTCAAACAAACAAATAAACAAACTCTTCAGCTTTATAACATTAGTATAGATGAAACAAGATTATAGGCCATACCCTTTCGGAAAAAATATAATTATATGTGCATCATTTAAATTTTAGTATGAATATTTACTTTTTCTTCGTTTCTATGGAGAGGAATTTTATCTGACCAGTATTGAGGAACCCAAACAGCTCTACAATTTGTTCTATAAGTTCACAAATAAAATAACCAATATTATACTTAGTGTGGCTAGTGTTTCTCAGTAGCTTGCCTGTCCACGTTAAGCTTTTTGTAGATTAAGATAATGTACTTTTTAATATTTTTTTAACTATGTTTTGTTTATATTAGATTGTAAGTCTGTTTGTTACATTTAAGTTTTAAGTAAACTCATACTTGTTTTGCCGTGCCCTACAGCGTCCATAACTTTAAAACTGTTTATTTAACACCGATGTAAAAACTTATACTTACGGAGAACAATAAAATATTAAGTATTGAGTATTGAACGAGAATCGGGCTGAATCTGATTTTAATCCAATTTCTGACCGACTTTATGTCCTACAAAAAATCGAACACCGATTATACTGACGCGGGAAGGCAGCCTTAAGTAAATTACGTAATTATTATTGAAGAAAAATCGTCCATTAAGCCCGCAGAATGTTCTCTGTTCTCAGGCACATTCCACCAACAAGTTTAGTGTTGTACTACAGCCATGATATATCACAGCACACATGTACCTCAATAAATATTCATAATAATATGAGTACATACGTTATGTATGTAGAACGGCCATGAGTACTGTTCCTACTACGATACTAATTAGCATAATGTAGCTACGAGAGCTAATCGTGTGACGCACGTGCTCATACAAATTGTTTAAATATTTTGTGTAGA
Source organism: Plusia festucae (assembly GCA_950381575.1). Classification (NCBI taxonomy): domain Eukaryota; kingdom Metazoa; phylum Arthropoda; class Insecta; order Lepidoptera; family Noctuidae; genus Plusia; species Plusia festucae. The sequence continues at coordinate 9,594,944 of OX494436.1, read as the reverse complement.
TAAATATGAAACGTGTTCCAGCCAGTTCTGGCCCTGAACTCGGCGACCTCCTTACTCTCGGCTATTAGAATCAATTGCTACTGTTCCTAGTCTAACGCTCTTAAAAATAGAATCAGCCAAACAAACTGAATTTACTTTTAGTGCACTTCCCTGTCGCCGAACTGCACACTTATTATGTATTGTATAAATACTTTACAACGGCAATATTTTATAATAATAATATCTCGGGATAATCTCACACACGGCCATCTTATCCCAAACTAGGCTGGGCCTGTACTATGGCAACCGGACAACTGATAAACATACTTATATATTTCTTAATACATACATATTCCAAATAAATTCCATCCAGACACAGAACAAACGATCGTGCTCATCACACAATGATTTGTCCTGAGTGGGAATCGAGCCCGCGACCTCCGGCTTATCAGTCAGCATCACTAACCACTAGATCAACAAGCCCGTCAACATTTTGTTACATTAGAAACTACTTATAATATTTTATTAACTATAATCGGTAAGTCCAGCGCTTTAGGTACCGATAGCAACTACATATTTACATAATGTCGAGATAACACTTAACTTCCAGAAAGAATTCTGAATGAGTATTGGCAAACAAAAAACAATCAATAACAAAATATTCGGACTTTGGAATATACTTAAACTATTTACAATATTTTTTGTGAACTTAGAAGCAACTTTTTGTTGCAAGCAATGTTTGCGGCGCAAAATAATATTGGCTACCAATCAATATATTGCTCAGTTGCATTGTTTTCATCGTAAATCTTTTCCTGTCATGTTCCGGATCTAGTGTAGACCTACGGAGCTGTGCAGCAGCGTGGGGAGCTTGCATCACGAGGAGTTGCGCATTTAGATGTGAATACAAGCCTTTAGGTCTCATAAGGTGTAGGTTGTGGTCTGGAAATTTAACATTTTCCTGGTCTTAGGCACCTAGTACGTTTGCTGTGTAGACAACTATCCTAGATAATTACTTGTACCTTTTTTCGAGTTACTTAATACTTAGCACACAACTAAATCGATTTTCACAATTCTGATCGTTCGGTCTTGATAATAGATAGGTGGGTCGTTCTCAAAAAAGTGGCACCGTAACCTGTCGGGCCGTTTTTAGACTATAAGTGTATTTTTTTTAAGGTGACTTATATATTTCTTCACATTAATTTACAAAAAGAGACTTTTTACGTGGAGGCCGAGTAAAATTAAGAAGTTTAATATCATACAGTTACTAAAAAATAATATTGTAATGTCGTTTTCTCAGTAACTTGTCGTGTCCAAACACGATATGTCTGACTTTGAGGTGAAATAAAAAAATAAATACTATAAATAAGCGTTCAAATAAAATCAAATACAGTTCTTTATATCATTGTTATAAGGTGATTTAAACTATAAGCTCTGAATGTTAATAGTTTTAAAGATATCCGTGTTTAAATTGTGTCCAGAGAATTTTTCTCCACAATCTGCCGTTGCACACTACCGCCTATTACCCGATCACTATTATGTTTGCAACACCTCACCCCCGTGCAAATTGAGCCGACACTATCTGGCTAACCACTGTCAAAGAAAGACGCGATGAATATTGCGCAGCTTTCTTAGGAATTACATCGAGATATCACAATCGGATTTTGTAACGGGTATGTTGTCTACAACCTGACCTATTTTTTTTTGTTTCTGTGTAAACTGCTTCGTTATGTTTTGTCTTAAAATGTGTAAATAGGTAACTATATATGATTCTGTAAATTATATTTTAAACAGCCTAACCGTTTTGTTGTTATTGAATGTTTACTTAGGTTTTTTCATTAACCAGACTCTCTTTACCCTGTTGAAAATGCACAGGTTAAAGAGATTGTTAACAGGTTAAAGATATTTTACCTATATATTTTTTGTCAAATGCATTTTTTTTAAGAATAATCGAAATAATTAGGTATGAAATACTTAGTATATCTACTGCATGTTTACGTTAACAGTAAAAAAGTTAAATTAGGTTATATATATTGCTATTTAGATACCTTTTAGCTATTTATTCATTTATAACTTCTACCCGCGACTTCGTATACATGGACTTCAGAATTGGGTCCAAAAAGAAATGAAAAATGTGAAAGTAATAAAATATAGTATAACATGTTCACCCGTGTTGCGCTGTAATAGAGAAAAATACAAAATTTCAAAGCTGTCTGCCCAGAGCTTTGCTCGTAAACAATTTTCAATTTTCCCTCGGGAACTAATTAAGGAATCGGGATAAAAGGTAGCTTATATTCTTTTCCATGTCAAAGACTACTTGCATGCCAAATTTCGCCATCTAAATCCGATCAGCCGTTTTTGCGTGATTGAGTTACAAACATCCAAACATCCAAACATCTAAACATTCAAACGTTCACACTTTCACATTTATAATATTAGTAGGAAGTAGGATTATGGTTACGGTTTGACCTATTTTGTAAGTCTGGCAGCCGAAGTCAACATGGCTTGGGATAAGACTAGAGTGCTAGACAGAAGAAGAAGAAGTAGTAAGTGTTATAATAGATCTACACCATTTTCAGCTTTGTCTGAAATAGAATTACCTCCGGAACTCCAAAGAAGTACTTCTTGGAAAATATATTAGATGAAGGGCCTGCGATTAATCGCCTCGTTGAATTCATTTCAAATTCATAATCATAATCATAATAATTTATTACGATTATTATGTGATTGATTATTTTTGTGCGATTGGCTTAGGAACTCTATTCATACAAGATCCAAAATATTATTATTATAATTTAGAAGCTGACAATATGTAATAGCAATATAGTAAGTATATTGCTGTTACATATTGTCAGCTGATTGTTACAGACTGATTAAAAGTTCATTAATTAGATTTTAAGACGAAGGTTTCCCTTTTTAATTTTTTGTTTTTTTTTTTCTTTATAGAAGCTGCCATTTTCCATCAGAACTGTTATTGTTTGCAGTTAATTAAATAATATTCATTGATTTTGCATGATTACACTGTTTTTTTGTTTCTTTCTCTATAATTTGGTAATGTTTTCTCATAAACCTGTACAATGTTTCTTTAACCTGTGAAGCCATATTTTTGAAAGGCTGTATCTCATTCAATTTTCTGTAAATCTGCTTCCCTTTCATCAATTCAACCTAATACAAATGCTGCCAATAGATTTCTGTAAAAAAAACTCAATATTTGAAACATTTTTAAAAATTGATAAATTAAATCGATCGGTGCCACATTTTTGAGAACGACCCAGGTATGAGTTAAAGAAACTTCAATAAAATTGTTTTAATTTCAGTTCTAGCAAAAACAAAAGCGACTCTTCCTACCAATGTATCTCACTGATTATCTTCTTCATTAACATCACGTCAGTTCTAACTGGTTTATGACATTCGATTAGCTCACACATGTTAAGATACCTATAAGAGCACGATCGATCATACTTAATAACATGCAACACGTATAATTATTGCGACCGTACAATAACAAAAGAACGTCGCTATCTATGCTATCGAGTATCGTACAAAGTCAAATGGTACATCGTTAAGGTCAAAGTTTGGATAGTCATTACTCATTAAGTAAGGTCGAATATCTAATAAAGCCCGCTGTTTTTGTTCTCCCAGGACCGAGATGGACAACCTTTTTTATACGTCGATCATTCATTAATGTCTTTTCACGGAAGATTTATTCAAGTAGTGTTTTTTTGGCCAATTACTGTTAATGCTGACGTCATACTTATCACATTTGAAACGCAAACAAAAAAGGTACTTACTCGATATTAGTCATTACATCCCTACTTGGAGGCCAGTGAGGCCAGAAAAAAAAAACAAAGATATAAATAAGGTTCAGGGCTACGTGATAGTTACTTTTATTCAAATATAAACAAAACCTTTCACTTTTAAGCGACTTTTCCTTTCAATTCACAACAGCTGGTTTCATAATAAACAGCTGATAAGAACCACTGATATAATATCTCATTCTGAACTTTCGGTAGGATGTAACCATCATTAACGTTGACATAATCCTGTCACCTTGCTTCAGATTTAAAAGCTGGAGTGGTTTTGGCTCACGGTCAAACGTGACGGTCAATCAAGACCATGACAATAAGAAATGTGGGCAGAACATATTACGAACGATATTGTATTTATATTGCGGATAAATTTTTTGCTGCCTAATATAAGACTAGGTACACGCTTATGGTCTAGTTATTGTATAATATATATTAAATCTATATATATAAAAATGAAACCCGTTTTCCGTTGTCATGGCATCACGCGTGAACGGCTGGACCAATTTCGTTCATTCTTTTTTTGTCGTGTTGTTTATTATCAGGAGATGGTTCTTATGGAGAAAAAAAAAAAAAAGTTGCGCGAAAATTTAAAAAAAATTAAAGTAACGTTAATGACCATATTAACTTTTCTAATTTAACCTTTATAGCCTTTGACATATCTGTTAGTTATTTGACATGACAACGTCTGTCAGGTCAGCTAGTAATAAATAAATAAATAAATGATGTACAAGTACAAAAAGATTTTAATTAAATAAATAAATGTGGACAACATCACATTCATTGCTCCGAATCCAAAGTAAGTTGCTAAAGCTATTGTGTTATGGAATCAGGGACAACGAAGGTACCACAATAACCCAAAACCGAGACAGTGTAGAAATGTGTTTTTCTACATTTTGATAATTTAATTGTAAGATAACGTTTTAATTTTAACATAGTACGGTGATGTACAAGTACAAGTAGATATACATTACATATTATTATGTATAACTAGATATAAAATGTCTTTATTGAGATAAGAAAAATAATTCAAATTACTCGTAGGTACCAGCAGTGCTACGTACTACTATGTTCAAACAATCTACATTTATGAAACTACTTCGGGACTTAATTAAATTATTGCTACAAGTCATAGTTTAATGAGTTTATCGGTTAATTATCCTAAATATAATATTAGTTATACACAGTCTACAAACATTAATTAATTACCAAAAAGTTCTGTATCGAAACATTGTATAAACTACGATATATTTAACTGATTGTAGACTTAAACATAAACACATACACCTAGTACCTACTTTGTAAGAGGTCATTGCACTATTGCATTTGAAATAGGATTTAGAAGGAATGTAATAAACAAGAATATTAAATTACTTACATAATGTCAATAAACCATGAATAATAATATATTGTGAATGAAATGAATCATGAGTTAGCTTCATCAAAATCCCTTCGATGGCGTAAAATAAACCCACGAAGTTGAATCACATCCTGTGACCAATCATACACTTAATATAATTATTTAGGTTATAAATGTGTGAGTGATGTAATCCGTTACGTTTAAAACAATGTCACAAAATAAATACGGTGTGACGTCAAAAAATTAATCTCTGTTTTCTTGTTCGAATTTTAAATGTGTTGCCTATAATTTATTTGCATAGTAATAGTGATAACCACAGAGGTTACAACTGATGAGGTTACACATAAATGTTTTTGCATTATGCATGCGTGTTCAGGTGTTGTCAGCCAGGATTATTTTTCTATGGTCTGATAATCTTCAGTAGGTGCGTTTCTTTTTCGCTTAGTACGTTTGTCCTTATGAATTTAGTTCATTACGATTATTTTGTTTTTGTGACTTTTGTCGTTGAGTAGCTTCTAAGTGAAGGCCAGCCATGTACTGATACAATATAGTAATAAGATTGATGCATCAATGTTCTGGTCTCCTTCTTTCTTTAACTTGAGCTAAAGCTATTTTTATATCATCTCTGGCATCAAATTTAACCTATTAAGCGTTAGACCTGTCGACAGCCCTTTGTAGAGTTAGAGCCGGCTTTTTTTTTACAAAAAAAAAAAAATGTAGAAATACCACTGCACACCCGGTTAAGTTATATTATGAAATGATTTAAAAAAAACGTACTAAATAAATAAACAACTTTGCACGAATTCCGGTCTGAAATTAAAAGTTTATGACCTTTTACTATTTCAATAATAACCTAATGTCAATAAGGTCATGTTCTTTATTTTGCCGAATTTTATTTATCTCTAGGTATGTGTTTGACTTTCACAAGGTTGTCGGCAATACATTTAGTGTTATATCAAAAGAGCAGGCCAGTTCTATCGATAACGAAGCTGTCGTAAATACGCATAATTATTATGAAAACATTTTTCATTGATCACTTGTTTGCAAGTAGAGATCAGTAACGAGAAGTTTATTAATACACAGATAGTGGAAATATTATGTGACTTACGAGATACGAGTTGAACTGAAAATTTATGTATGTTTTTATTTATTTAGTGGGTTGCTTTCGTATTTAATTTTGTTCATGGGTGCTTTCAGCCATGTAATGAAGGCAGTTTAGCTTTAGCAATTTAGCTTAGCACGAAGGGTTAACAAGAATACTAGCAATGTGCGACCCACATTAAAAATTACAAATTAATAATCTTTAAAAAAAACATGTTGGCAGTCATGTCAAAGCTAAAACTAAATCTCATGTTGCTCATAACTCAGCGCACCTTCTATACCAATTAAAATATTTTTTTGAATATATACTATTTTCTTATATTTTTTTATTGACAGCCAGTACTTAATATGTTCCTACGGTATATGTATGTGTCCAATCACGGATCAAATGCATGCAAAGTAGTTCTCACTCATTTGTTTTTCTAAGCGTACGAATTTAGATTCATTATGTATTTAACCTTTTCGATACCAGTTTCCAGCTAATATGTCAAATGTTAAAGAACTCTTGCATTTTATATAAACGGAGAAGGGACGGATATGTGTATTTAACCTTTAACCGAAAATACCCAAAATATTTTAATAATTTATGTAGTGTTGTAAATTAATATTAAATGCAAAGAATTAAACATTTTATAAGTATTGTACTTTTTTTTCAAAATTAATATAATTTTCTCAATAAACCAAACCAGTAGAATTAGTAAAATACTAAATTGTGGTGCAAAATATGCAGTTTTTTTTATAAAATAACCCTCTTAATACTTATTAGAGTTATTTACTTAATACTTATTATCTATTCTTAATTAAATTGGTGCCGATAGTACTACCAAAGCTAACGTAAATACCCCAAGAATTGTGCAGTAATTTGTGCTTCTAACCTATTTTTTTTCACTAATTACTATTTACACTATACATAAACGAGTTTTATTTCAATTGATTATCTATACTTATGTCCAGGTGACCCGAAATAAAATGCCCAAATTATATTTAAGTGACCATTGTTAATGAGTAATTAGTTATTGGGAAAAACGTGATTAAGGCGCCGAACACGATGCAAAATGCATTAACGTTGCCTACAATGATAATATGTTATCGACGGCTATTAAGTGACCGATAGTTCGTTGGATTTTCGCAACATTAGCATTAATCCATTTGTTGAATAATATTTAATTACTTTACGTATTTAAAATAAGTACCTAGTCCTGATTAATTTTCCGATTGTGATAAGTTTACTTGCGTAGGTTAGTGAAAATTACATTTTTTATGGCCCGGTTTTTTGATACTGAGTTAACTCAAGCAATGATTTAATATGCTTAATTTTAAATTTCGGTAAAACGCGTTGTCTACGATTAAATGTATAATATAATTTGAATAGCGTTGCTTACACTTCCGATTAATTACCGATCAAATCATGCAATAAACTATAGCGATTCAGTGATTCTGTAGGTGAAAATTGGTAGAGAGGTTCACATTTAAAATGTAATTTTTAGTTCCCACTTTGCTATTTAGGTAATCTCTGATGAATTAAAATTCTGCGCCAGTACCAATAAAATTTTAATAACTGACTTTAAAAATCAAAAACTTAAAATCAAAATATTACTATTTCAAGAAGGCCCTTACAGGCACTTTCGAAACGTATAATGACGCTATTTGCTCAGTTCCAAAATGTCATTCCTATGGGGAAGAACCGGCAAGAAACTCCATATTAAAGTAATCTAGTTTTGATTGCACAGTTTAATATTACAGTCAGTTTTTGCAACGCAGTAACTGTCCAGTAAGCAATAAGTAGGTTATCAGTTGACCCAAGAAGTGCGTCGTTGATAGTTTTGGTGAATGACGTCACGGGTCGCGAGTAGTATAGCCATTAGGACTCATTCACAATGATCATCCCATATCTACAAAGCAATAAAATAACTGCATTATTCTATCGAAAAACAAAAAACAAATGACTGGTTGTAGGCAGGAATTTTAGGACTGATTTTCCATCGTCAGATAACTTTATTCGTGTAATAAATTTGATTTTTTTTTCATACAATAACTGTCAAACGTCAATTAACTCCTCGAAAAAAGTTATCAGGTGATGTAAAAAATCTGCCCTTAGAAGAAAACCAACGTACATATAGGTACGTAACGTACCTAATGTAGGTAACTATAAAAAAAGAGAAAAACAAATAAAAGAGTAGTATTAAGAGTTAGCTCCACGTCGTCTTAAATTGAGACTAAGTACCTAGTTGGAGAACAGAATCAGCTCAATATTCCCCGTTCAATACCCAATAAAACTACAATATAACTAATGCCGGATATCTAAGAAAGTAATTAAATGTTGTATGCAATACTAGTTCCTAGATCATTGACCAGTAGTAACTGGTACGTTTATTCCGTGCTGTGATAAGGGGTGGCGTAACAGACCCTTCAGGGAAGTTAGACAATCAAGATTTACTCATAACATTAGCGTAGGGTCTCGGTACAAAAACGTCGTAAACACCTTTTGGCAATTGCTCCTTATAGTAAATCCCTTAGGAGGGCGTGTGAGTCGCTTACGCAAGTCTTTATCGATTGGCCGCGCTTGCGTTGCGCTCACTCCGCTCTAAACAGGTCGTTCACCCCAGCCATTCACGCAAATACGTAGATTTGGAAACCTCGTGGACCAACCAAGCTGTTGCACTTTCATGCTTACTTCCTACACCTTTCTTTATCGCGATTTCCACTCTTTAAACGTCATTCTCCGATGTAGTACGCCCACTCTACGTTGCATCATAGGAGACAAATTAAGATATCACAATAATTTTATTTTATTTATGTACTTACTTTTTCTTGAACAGGTATTTACGATCATATAAATTGTCTGATTAGAATCGTCTTAATTATATGTGGAGATCCAATCTAACGTCTGTATCTTTTTGCAGTCAGTACAACTCAATTTAGTTTGAATCCTTTTTTTGTTTCCTTGTAACATTTATTTGATTTATGATTTCGGAGTAAGAAATCGACGGATTCATACTTTTTTTACTGGATAATAGCATTATGTTTCTAATTCAATCTGAAGATCTAAAATAAAATAATGAGCATTAATTACATTTGTATTATTTAATATTTTTGTATTAATTAGTAATCGTATAGGTTTTAAGCTCTTTTTTTGTTCGTTGTTTGTTGCTCTTAGGCTTCAACGTTATAAAATTTTTTTTCAACAACAATATTGAGTAAATCGAGTTCCCAAAGCAAGCAAGAATTTAGTATACCTACATCTCTACAATACCCCGACTCAACAATATGGCTGTCTCCTCTTGAACATTTTTTTTAAATCACTATAATATCGTTATATTTCATTCAGAAGTCAGGTACAGATCCTTAAGGGCCTTATTCAAAACGGATCACACAATCCATCCCATTTGTACAATCCGTTCGGAATTTGAATAAAAACTATCATTTTCATCAACTGTCACATTATAACCGATCCCAGTGACTACTCCTAAGGGAGCCCTACTGTGGGATGAGTGTGGCCCCTACGAGTGGGATCGGATAATTGGTTCCGTTCGGAATGAGCCATCCTGAAACGATTGAAGTTGTTAAGTAAAACAATCTATAGTACCACGCAGGTTTATGAAATGTTACAATTGTAATTTACAGTTAAGTAATATCATAGATAGGAATCGTTTCGCTATATTTCAAGAGATTAAGTAGTTATTTTAAACTTACAACAGTTGTTTTAAATGAATTTGTAACTCAGTATTTTGCAGTGGGTCGAATAGGCAAACCACAGAATATCAACATGTTTGTATTTAGATTTTTGATGATGAATTTTATATTAACAGTATAAAAAAAGTATTGAAAAAGAGGAAAAGGCTGGAAATTTTCGAAAATTCATTGTTTTCTGTATAAACAATAACATTAAAGTTTTCGAAAAATTCGCGTGATGAGACCGTTGGTATTAAATTGTTATATTGATTACATTGTTACGTATTTTTAGGGTTCCGTACCTCAAAAGGTAAAAACGGAACCCTTATAGGATCACTTTGTTGTCCGTCTGTCTGTCTGTCTGTCTGTCTGTCAAGACCTTTTTTCTCAGGAACGCGTGGAGGTATCAAGCTGAAATTCATATCAAATACTCAAGTCTATGGTCTCTTGGAGCTGTGAAAAAATCAAACTTCTAAGTCAACGCGATCAAAAGATACTCCCGTTTATGCCGCAAATTTTCGACACTCGCAAGGGAATCAAAACCTACAGGGTACTTCCCGTGAACTCAGAATCTTGAAATTTGGTATGAAGCAACGTCTTATAGCAGAGATATAGGAAAAATTGCGAAAAGTATACATTTTTAGTTATATCATATAATAAAAATATTTTTAATAATTTTAAACTTAGTACCCCTTTCCTCATGAACGCGTAGTGATATTATATTGAAATTCATATCAAATACTCAAATCTATAATACCTTTAAGCTGTAACAAAATCAAACTTCTATGTCAACGCAATCAAAAGAAACAGGAATTAAAACCGCATATTTTGAAACTCGCCACTACTCGCAAGGGAATCAAAACCTACAGGGTACTTCCCGTGAACTCAGAATCTTGAAATTTGGTACGAAGCAACGTCTTATAACACAGATAAAGGAAAAATTGCGAAAAGCATAAATTTTTAGTTACATCATATAATAAAAATATTTTTAATAATTTTAAACTTACTACCCCTTTCCTCATGAACGCGTAGTGGTATTATATTGAAATTCATATCAAATACTCAAATCTATAATACCTTTAAGCTGTAACAAAATCAAACTTCTATGTCAACGCAATCAAAAGAAACAGGAATTAAAACCGCATATTTTGAAACTCGCCACTACTCGCAAGGAAATCAAAACCTACAGGGTACTTCCCGTGAACTCAGAATCTTGAAATTTGGTACGAAGCAACGTCTTATAACACAGATAAAGGAAAAATTGCGAAAAGCATAAATTTTTAGTTACATCATATAATAAAAATATTTTTAATAATTTTAAACTTATTACCCCTTTACTCATGAACGCGTAGTGGTATTATATTGAAATTCTTAACAAATACTCAAGTCTATAATATCTTTAAGCTGTAACAAAATCAAACTTCTACGTCAACGCAATCAAAAGATACAGCAATTAAAGCCGCATATTTTGAAACTCGCAACTACTCGCAAGGGAATCAAAACCTAAAGGATACTTCCAGACGACCTGGAATCTTGAAATTTGGCATGAAGCAACGTTATAAAGTACACATATTATAGGAAAAATTCCGAAAATCTTAAATTTTTAGTTACATCACATAGTATATTTTTTTTAATAATCATAAACTTACTAGCTGACCCAGCAAACGTTGTTCAGCGATTAAAAAAAAAAAAACAGATGTTGGCCGATTCTCAGACCTACCCGATATGCACACAAAATTTCATGCAAATCGGTTCAGCCGTGATTAACAAAAAAAAATAAAAAAATAGATTTTGGCCGATTTTTCCGAACATACATAATGTTTTCATATATGTATTGACAAGGTACCGTCAGCTTTCCACATTGTTATGTTATGGATTTCATTTAGCAATAAAAATACCATAACTTTTACTTATATACCTACAGGTTTGTACGGAACCCTCGGTGCGCGAGTCTGACTCGCACTTGGCCGGTTTTTTTATTTAATTGTTATAGTACCTACAAGTACTAGATTGTACATTATATCATACTTTAAGCAATGAGGTGATAACTTTGCTTGAACCGTAAACAGTAAAATACCTTTTTAAAAGACAACTAGAATGGCATCGGTACATCTGTTTACTACAGTTACTTACATAATAAACACAACATTGCGCGAATTACGCTTAATACGTAACGCGAGGAGCGTTTCAGGTTACGTCGCGTTGCAATCCCGGGAAGACATTATATTTCGACACGGTCTGAACTGACCAGCGACTTCCACGTAAAGATATGCGAACCCCGTGTGACTGTGCAACACGCGAAAACGCTGCCCAAAAACGCTGCGACTTTTTTGGAAACAAGCATCTAGTGCAACTAGTGCAAAGTCGGGGTTACTGAGGTAACAAATTCGATGGCAAAAATGTGTGATAAATCTACAATATATTATGTTAATTTCTAAGCAAAGGAAATAAATTTACGGAACTTTTGTACAATTCCCTAACGATGACGTCAAACGGTGCAACTTTTTTAATTTAAAATGCAATAACAAAAGAATCTGTTTCAATAAGAAGTGACTGGTTGGTAAAGCATTCGATATTTTATCCGGTATTGTTATATGCAATATATTACTCAGCGGGTAAAGGTGACTTTGCTTGTAATTCTGCCCACCACCTGAGGCAGTCACTCCTTCAGTAAGTGAACACTGATTAGTGACTCATAATAAATGGAAAAGTGACGTAATAAAAATTTAAGTTTCGTCTGTTATATTTTTAATAAAATAAACATTTAGTCGCGAAAGTTGTAAAAAAAAATTAGAATATCTTTTTAAATAAAATAATTATATTTATTTATAAAATACACAGAACACTTGCCTTAAAGTTTTCATTTGGCTTTCAGCCCAAAAAAAAACATAATATCAAAAACAGTGTCTGACTTGACTCGTCAATTATTATAAATACCACCGGACTACAACATTATTTCATGAGAAATATTTAATTGCGATTATTGTTAAACTTATAATAATAGAGGCCATCGTTTCACATGCTATTTTACTAACATTAAAAAGTGGACATTCACAAAATGCCACAGAAATAACTGCACATTTCGAATGCAAAAAAAAACGCAGCTGTTCGTCTCTCGTATGGATAAAACTTTATACAGCTGCAGTCGGTATCGACAGCTTTATGTCCGAAATACGAAACATCGATACATTCGCATTTCATCGCCCGCCTTATTCTCTGAACGGAGCCCGGCACGACTGTATTATTATCATCAACAAGGTGTTCATTACACGTCTTACATTTCGCCAAATGTGCATCGATCTAGGTCCGGTTTAATGACCCTATCAGTCACATTAGCCGTGTCACTTGTATTTACTTTACCCAGTATATACCATATACCTGTATTAAATACGCGCAATATCGATATCTATTGCATTAAATTTAAGGGTTGTTACAATCGATACCTAGTTTAAACCAACTTAATTTACGACTAGTGAAATGAAAAACGATTGCTGTCTCTAAGTTACAGAAGTGACGCAAACACAACCAGATGATCCGTACAAGTCAAGACGTACAATTATTTAGATTTTACGGAATATTTATCAATGCTCACTGATAAAGTTGACACAACAAATGGAATATTATAGTTTCATTAGTGTGGGTGGTCATAATATTATAATCTGTTTCGAAACAACAAACAACTCGCCGCTTGGTACTATCAAAACAAAGTTATCATGTTTTCCATTACGTATATTAATAATACTTACGGGTAGTATTATGTAAGTTGTGTAAAAAGTAATGGAAAAAATATACTTGGTTTATTTGAGTAAAAAGTTGCGCGGCGCCTGCGCCGGTCACGTGTTTCTTGTAGGGCTCCCGGTTATCACCCGTGTTATCACCCTGACGTATAGGTAGTGCAAAAATGGTGTCACCTACTTTTAGCATATTGAAGGTCGCAGATAATACATTTTTTATTAAAAAATCAAGTAATCGTCAAATCTTTATATTGATCTTCGTGTCACGGACAAACAGATAGGTACTTAGATATGTCAGATTGAAATTGGTAGGTATCTTTAATTTTTTATATTATTATAATATAGTCTACAATATAATCGAAGTTTATCAAGTGGACTATATTTGAAACGACTATATCATCGTTAGTTAACAATATTCTAAAGATAACCAAAGTCGGTATTTTAAGCGAAAGCTACAAGAAAAAATCAAAGTTTATTTCGAAGCTACGAAAGCAACATAAGGAGAAAACGCAAAATTTGTATACCTCGATAAATATCATCTAAATATTGTATAAAAATTGATTCCGTTAGCCTAACAACAAGTGTTTGTACTAGCTAAAAAATTAAATTGATTATTTGACAATAAAGCGTTACTATGCAACGTTAAGAAATTTTAAGTACCCTGGGGAAATGAGAAACCATTTAATGATCTAACATAAATTTCTCATTATTTTAAACACTACACTAGAAATGTTTTTTTTTTATATTAAGTATTAGCAACGTCGCTTATTACTAGTATTCTTGGCTAAATACTTTTGTTACGAGGGTTTTGAAATGGCAACCAAATCATCGTAAATCCAACGCCAAAGCTATCAGGTAACCGCCGCTACAGCAATATTATTTTATTTTAGAATTAATATGTACCTATAGCGTGCCTATTAATTTAGGAAAATGATAATATTTCAAAACTTATTTCAGCTAAAATAATTATTCATGTATATTTTTATATACTACAAAGAATACGAATCCACTTACACAAACCATATTTATCTCTTGGGTAAAAACATTAATTTGGTAGGCAATAAAATTTATTATGTAAGTGAATCGAGGGTCACGTCTGTTTTCCGCATGATAACCAAAAGTGCAAGTAAGTTTAATAAATTATCACAAATGTTTGCGATTATAAATCCTTGTTTTTATACTTTAACATAAGTTACAAAAACATAACCTTTGATAAAAAATTAGGGGACAAAATAAAGTCAGTAATAGTTTATACTTCCACTGTACTATATTAGCATGTAAATATTGTTAATTAATGTTATGATTGGCCCGTCCTTCCCTATAGTACGTTTGTTTTGACTTCTCGAGCACGCCGCAGCGGCGCCTATAAGGAAATGATGGTGAATCATTTTTCGCAATTGAGATCGAATAGACATTCTCAATAAGTAGAACACTCACGCGTTTTGCCTAATTTCACTTTTTTTATTGTTAATATTGCATAATATATCGATAAGTAATTAGGTTCATCGATTGTCTTAAATTTACTCATGTTAACTTTTGGCTTTATTTCGTAACTTTTAGTAACGTATGCGAAATATTGCACCTTACCGTGAGAATGATTAGTCTCGGAGCTTTATCAATAAACTTTATTTTTTCTGAATTAAATCAAGGTATGTTTAATTTTTTTTAAGTCATAATATTGTAACAATATTATAATACAATTTTAAGAAGAGTAATCTTTAGAGGTTCCTGCCGGTTCTTCTGCATGGGACACTTTGGAACTGTGCACCTAGAATCATAAGATTAGTATAACGTTCCTTGAGCGATATCTCGAGGTTTATAAGAAACTAGCTTTTGCTCGCGACTTCGTCCGCGTGGAGTAATGACTTCCGTCAGAATTTGGGTTTTTCACTTAGTTATCGTCTGTTCCATGGTCTATCGATTACATGTGTAAACTCTTTACGATCAGTAGTTTCGGCTGTGCGTTGTCTGTCATTTACCACCCTTTTCTCCCCTTTGGGGGGGAATTTCCAAAAATCTTCTCTTAGTGGTAGCCTACTCCTTCCAACAAACACACATGCCAAATTTCAGCTCTTTACGATCAGTAGTTTCGGCTGTGCGTTGTCTGTCATTTACCACCCTTTTCTCCCCTTTGGGGGGGAATTTCCAAAAATCCTCTCTTAGTGGTAGCCTACTCCTTCCAACAAACACACATGCCAAATTTCAGCTCTTTACGATCAGTAGTTTCGGCTGTGCGTTGTCTGTCATTTACCACCCTTTTCTCCCCTTTGGGGGGGAATTTCCAAAAATCCTCTCTTAGTGGTAGCCTACTCCTTCCAACAAACACACATGCCAAATTTCAGCTCTTTACGATCAGTAGTTTCGGCTGTGCGTTGTCTGTCAGTCAGTCAGTCAGTCAGTCAGTCAGTCAGTCAGTCAGTCAGTAACGGAAGAGTTTTATATATATAGATAAAAACTTTTTGATTTGATTTGATTTAAGCAAAGTAGGTATTAATAAAAGTATTACCAAAAAGGTCGTGGAGACGAAAATTCGCACGTACATTCATGTCAAGGAGTAGATAATCGAGGATAAACAAACAGTGCAAGTACGCATATGTTCGCTGACGTCCAAACCTATTGTAAGTACGTAAGACTATTGTAGATAAAGCGACCAATTAATAACCGGTAACGGAACAAAAAATCTAATGACTAATGATTGTTTTAGTAAATAGGTCTTTAACAAATAGGTTTAATGATACGCTCTAATTATAACGAGTTCGAACCAGATAAAACTTGGTAAATAATAGTTTATAATAAACTCGAAGCTTTGTTCCTGAGGATACTTATAGGTATTTGTTAGAAATATGCCTTTTAGTGGAAATAAAATTGGAAATGTGAACATTTTTCATGAGTAATTAAGTAGTAATTTATACTACAAGTTACAAAATAAAATATATAAGTTTATTTTTTTGAATCACGGTAGTTAATTGTTTGCGCTTAAATTATTGTATTTTCTTACTTTTTAGAATTCTTTATTGGCGCCTCATACTCATGAATCACACCTCCGTAGCCAATAAAGCAATATCGAACTCTTAAAATTTATTTAATTAAAACACGTCTTCATGATTAATTAAAAATGCTGACACCTAAACATTTAATTACAAAACATTAACTTGTTTACATTGTAGCGATTCGTGATTATGTACAAAAAGCTCTACCTACCTGAACTCGAACGTTTGTCACGAAGTTTGTACCCACGCCCACTATCGTTAATAACTGGTTTTACTTGCCCACAAGCACTTAATTAAATATATTAATCGTATAAGGTACCCGTTTTGACGCACACTGCTTTTAATCGTATTCAAGTAGTAAAATTAGGTACTGTACTAAGTACCTACCAAGCGCCGTTTACGATAGTACGTCTATATTTAGAGTAAATAACAATAAAAATATATATTTATTTTCGTATAATTTTCCGTAGAATAAAAATGATATAAGTTTTTATCCATATCTTTTACAATTTAATGTTTTTAAAAGAAATACATAAATAAATTTATTTATTTATTTTACTTTTTACAATAAAATAATGTAAATTAAGATTTTCTTTTATTTAATTTTTTACAATTTTAGATTTTTTTTACAATAAAATACTTAACGTAAATTTAGATCATTTAAATTTGGATGTGTTTTATAATAAATTATTTGGTCAAAGCATTTATCAAATTCTCCTCATTTATAACTAGTTACTGAGGTTTTATTCTTTTGTTTTTTGTTCGCAGTTAACATCAATCTCACGCGTCAAGACGTTGAACAAATATTTGTGCCACGCGTGAATTGAATTACATTCGTTGTCGAATACAGGAAAGAACAAACAAATTAATCAGTATTGCTGATAAAATGAATCAAATATTACAGTGTGAATGAGATTTGTTAAGATTTTTGAGTGTCTTACTCTTAAAGTAAATGCTGTGATTTTTTTTTACTAGCAACGTGGTTTCCACATTACTTGTATTCTTATTTACCCCTCGTGCTAAGCTAAATACTTGTGTTACGAGTGGGTTCACGTCAATAGTGCAATGGGATCTGAACCGGCTACCACATGATCGCAAGTCCGATGCCCTAGCCATTAGGCTAACCGCGCGCCGATTAGAATAACATTATATTATATTATACTCTTTTCTAGAGCATTTTAATAGCAGTTCAAAGTAGAAAACAAATTTCATTCGGAGAGTAAATGAACCTACAAGTAGCTCATACATGTTTTAAAAAGTTTTATTTATAGTTTATTTTTAATTTTTTATATGAACATTTTACACTTTGGATTTACTTTAACTTCTTAGTAAATGAAAGCTTTAATCGCTATAATTTATATACATACTCATAACCAGAACCTAAATTCAATTTTCCGAAGAATATTAAGAAGTTTTCACTAAAAAAAAATCTTTTACAGATCCCGTTAGTTTTATGACAAATAGGTTAAGTTTAAAGAATAAGTCTTATTACCTGCCGCATTGATACTCCAACGCTAAAGTTATTAAACTTTTGTCTATAGTATAAGTATAAAAATAGTATAGTCTATAGTACATAAGTTCATATCATATTTTTTGCAGACTTTTTTATACTATGTAACAAGCTTTCTACGATATTTGGTTTTCCACACCTATTACTGTAACCATGTATATAATAGACAATGAGGCAATTGTTTCAAAAATCTATCTAAAACTTTTCGTTTCTTTAAGTATATACGCGCACTCAATTTAAACAAAAATATTATAGTAAACGGAAGACAATAAATTAATTGAACAGTTAAGAGAACACGTAGGTATAGACACACACACAGTCATATTATTATGATGATGATGATGCTCTAAGTAGATAATGTTCAAAGCCTTCAACAATATTAATAGATCATATACTTGTAATAGGAAGTAAGATAATATATGTTTAAATGATTAAATAATTGAGGTCAATGAAAAAGTGTACATTTAAAAGTCGAACTGAATAAATATGCGATCATCTTTGCTTGTTAAATAAATTAAACATTGTCATCTTGTTATGTATATTAGGATATTATTTTTTTGTTAATCTTATTGTGTTTAAATTAGTTCCATTAATTTTATAGTTTTATTCATAGTTTATTTTACGAGTTCTTCGAAAAATACCACGGTATATTAAGTATTTTATCATTTTGGTTAGGTACATATTTTATTTGACCTTTTTCATAAAAAACAAATATTAAAAACATTTCGATTATTTCTAAAGTTATTGATTTAAAAGCTTTGTTAAACTGTTTATTTTTCTAGAACATTCCCAATATACAATAACAAACGACCGACAAATAAGTACATTATATATTGCTATGTTATGGGACTACTGTCTAACGTTGCCAAACAAAAACAATATGATATAGAGCTCCCATTACGATTTCTGCGCCACATTTCTCTTACCAAAATTTATTATTGCGGAAATATGTAAGCAGTGTAAGCGTTATTATTTTATGTATATAAGTAGACACATGCCTAAAGCCTGTTATATATGTTACACATACATTTATAATGCGTAAGAGATGTATAG
The DNA here is from genome assembly GCA_950381575.1 of Plusia festucae. Lineage (NCBI taxonomy): Eukaryota > Metazoa > Arthropoda > Insecta > Lepidoptera > Noctuidae > Plusia > Plusia festucae. Next base: position 9,575,742 of record OX494436.1, on the reverse strand, counting down.
TCTGATCCTGAAATGAAAACCTACACATCGCTGACGCTTTTCATTTAAGAATGAACTATTTGAATACAAAAATCTCCTGAAATGTAGCGACAACTTTCCCTCTTACTTCAAAGTTTATCAAACCATCCTTATCAAAAATATATAAACCATTATATAACCTATCGTACGACGGCTTAACACGTGCTATTGATAACAATCTAACAATGTCAGCAGATAGGAAACAGTACAGGATAACCAGTTAGATAAGCCGTTGCTGCAATGATAGGCCGGGTCATTGATCCTTCGGCCTAGGACCAACGTGACTTGTAAATTTATTTATAATGGAAACTGATATTGTAAAAGATATCGTTACGTTTGTATCGTATGGTGAGCAAACTTAATCGATGTCAGTTGCGGTTACAAATGGTTAGCACTAGATAATATCGGTCGATAGCTCACGCTTAGCCGATAGCCCCACCTTTAAGCATCTTATCGTGCACCACAATACAACCTGTATGACGTACTTACGTTATATAGGTATTTAAAAACTACTTCGGCATTCGGCAAATTTGGATCTTGCAACCTGCTACTCCTCTTTATAACCTTGATCGTGCTAAACTTGTGTTACGAGTGGGTTCTCATTGGTAGGGCAATGGTGGGTTTTGGGCCGGCAACAACATGATCGCAAGTCCGACGCCCTGGCCATTCGGCTACCATCAGTTCTAAACTTTTTGGACTTGACTCCTGTCTGATTTGATACAAACGGATAAAAGTATTTAACATGTAGCGACTTCCCCTTTAGCCCATTTACAGAGTGATATGGTATTTACATAGAAAGATTGTTTAGAGATGTGTAAACTGCTGTCGAAGATCAAAGCTAGAAATGTCTGACTTGAAGGATTTGGGCAAATAACAGACAGTATTTTACTAAATATTAATTTAATAGTCGAGCACACACAAAATACACTGTCGGCCATTGGGCATCAAACGGAGGAAGAGGAAGTGCCAAGGGTGGCAACTATAAAAATAAATTTGGGATGCTTTCTATATACAAACACTGACCAATGATTAACTTACTTTCGAGGCAAGATGGGCTCACGTCGAATGTTGTTTTTTTTTAATTGTTACAAGCCCACCACTCATGCCCATCATTGCAACTCCTGTAAGCCAGGATCTACAATGATAACCTAGATACTAACCTACCTAAGTTCGGTGTGCCAAGGAAACCCGCAACGAAATTAATCAGAAGTTTAATAGTTTATTAAATAGGAGTAGTATCTCAATGGTAAAAAGACAGCTTTTTGTCCACAGAAAACCTGATTAAACCAAATCGACGGAAACCTGTATTAAACTTAGCCACTATTGTAGAATATTGATTTCGAAACTGTTACTTAATTATCGTTGTATCTTAATAACAAGTCTGGAATAATGGGGATATCGCCAGCTCATGTGAACTTGTCACTAATAAAAACAGTTCATAAAATGGTAACACCGGAAAAACATAACAATGCGTCATGTGAAATGAAACGTAGAAATTGTTATAATTATAACCATACACTTGCTTTTGTTTGGAATATCTGATATTATTTGTATCATATTAAAACACGATAATATGAATTTAAACGGTAATAAACGATCAACATTTAAAATGTATCGTTCCTTTCAGAGAATAACTTACACTAGCTGTCCTCCGCGACTTTGCCCACGTGTTTTGCTTGTATGGCTTTTTCATATATTGCGCGAATTTTTTTTTTTTAAGAAAAGCGAAAAAGAGATAGCTTTTACTATTTCTCATAGCCAGGATATCATAACAAGCAATTTTTTTTTAAATCCATCTGTTGGCTCTCTCTGGCCACTAGTCGGCACGGCATTGGCACTTTTTCAAACAAAAAACTCTTCCACTTATTGATATTAGTTTAGATTTACCAAATTAAGTAAGCTCCTATCAAATATCCATGGTCTGTCCCCAAAATCGGTCTTTGTCAATATGAGCTTCTTTTAATAAAGCCATCAAGGTTTTCAATTTAATAGCAAAGTAATATTTTATTTTAGGGACAAAGCCAACCTTTTTTCGTCGCATTTCCTGAAGCGTTAAATTAAACGTCATGGTTTTTACTACAATGACACGTCCCTGAAGGGACAATTGTCTGCTACCTACTCAGGAACTGATGTACCAACCACTCTCCGTAATGACTTTCGGTTCCAAAAGGCTATTGTTAAAAATCCATTTACGAAAAAAACAATTTTGCTTTTGAGCTTCTAAATTTAAAGCTTTCTAAAAGCGTTCCAAACTTTATGCTAGACGTATAAAAATAAAAAATCTCCTTCCAGCCTGGATAGTTGTGTTCTTTTTTCAAAAAGGTTCGTCTCGCCGTCGTGTCCTTCGAAATTTTTAGACAAAGACCACTAGGTTGAACAAAACCTATACATACCCGTACGGCATACATGTATATAATTATATGTGTAGACCTACCAACAAATACGTTTATTTCAACTTTATTTGATATTATCTTAATAAATTGTGCTTGTACCTAATACATAGTTTTCAGCAATGAAATAGACGATTATCAAGAAGTATTGTATAAGTAGGTATTCATCTCATTCACGCTCTTCATAATTATCTGTTTGTTTTATAAAAAATTAGGTAATAAATAATAACTTTTCACTTACATAAATGATAAAACAAAAATAAGAGTGTTTATATTTTAAAACTATTTCACTGTACTCAAGATAAGTCATTATCTAACTTTTGGCCTCATTTGAATGTTAATATTTTATTTATTATGCAGATTTTTTAAACAAAGAAAACATTTGTATTGTGTTATGAAGGCCGCTTCTGTTTTCAAAGATAGCTTAGCTTGCACTAATCTCCGTATTGTCAGTTGTAGGCACGTCTGGCAGAGGATTTATATAAACGGATTCTGTTCGTGTATTACATAAGCATAATTATATTAATATACATTTGCGAACTATGTAGAGTAAGTAGTTCACTACAAACAAGGAAATTAGATATTTGTTTGACACTTCTACATGGGTTTTTTTATAGAGAAGTTGCCATCGGCTTTACTCTCATTCGTCTTTGTTGAAAATGCCTTTTTTGCCTAGCCTTATAAATAACTTTTTATTCCTGGTACCTACCCAAGTGGGTTTCATGAACATGTTACTTGATTTCGGATGGAGAAAACACTTATTTAAAAAAGTGCCTTTCTCTTAACCCTTTAGTAAGTGAGAAATAGAAATTTAAGAAGAATTAGACGATTAATGTAATCTAGGTACCAACAGTGAAACAAGTTATTAGAACTAATCTAATATTTTCGTAGTTGTATCACATTGTTTTATTACAAAAAGTCCTTATTCAAAATCGACTATAAACAATTGAGTAAATGATTGCTATTATTTTTATAAATAAATCAATACTGCAAAATTATCATTATAAATTTATACACGAATATAAAAGTTATACCTATGCTTTAAAGTTAGTTGATGACGCATGTTCTATCTCTTTTTCTCAAATTGATTTGTTCGGGGCAACCGCAGATAAGTATGGTAATTAGAAATTTGACGTCACATTATGATATACTTTTCTCTATCTAATAGGCAATATTGGGATACTTGTAACACGCTCAATATGATAGTAATTAGTGAGCGTTTTTAGAATTCGATATAGTTTTTAGTACATTTTATGATATTCTTCGCAATGAGACTATTAAGGATTTCTTTCTTACTCATAACATAAAATTACGGTCTTTAAATTTAGTAAAGAAAAATGACAAATATCCATTTGTAAAATAAATGTTTGCCATTTCCAGTTCCACAATAATATGTTGGTAAGGGTCGGTCAGTCGGTCGCCTACTTATGTTGGCTTAACTGACTGACTTAGTCACGAAGGAATCTCAATAGGTAAGGAACCCAACCTACATTGGACCCGGTTTAATCTCTTAGATGGAACTATTGTAGCAGTTCCAACTGAACTAAGTTTCTTTGACAATGCATTAATTGTGAACTAAGCAATCTCGTATCAAATAGTGCCTTTGAGTTGTAAATGAATTACTTTGATTATATATTTTAAAGTAGTTTTATACAAAATACTTAATAAATTAATAATTAAAAGAAAAGTGAAGTAATTCAATCAATAGCACTAGAAAAAAAGTCTACTCAACTCATAAGAATACTTATGAATTCAGAACTTAATTAAAATTACGGAACTACGAAACCATTTTTAGTAACTTAAATACATACAGCTAACATTTAATATTTTATTGAAAACATTATAGCTACTTAGAATTTTTATTAGTGTGGCGTCGGCCATATAAATAACGTTTATATTAAAAAATGTATATCATTAAAATTACTAGGAACAAGAAAAAAATATGGATTTATTTATTCTATTAGCCCATTAATTTATCGGTGGTTAAGGTGTTATTAAAGATAAATATCCATTTAAAAATCTGTAGTGCAGATAATTGGTACGCTTACCTTATAAGTGCAAATATTGGTCCGTTTTCCTGTTACAACAAGTGCATAGCAATGTGATTTTCATCTCAGTTAATCGCTCACTTGAATCATCAATAATAGGTTCTATAAATAGAATCATATGCGCATAGAACTACAGGATATAATGCATATACCTGTCTCCTTGTTGAAATGAATATATTAAAAAGTTTTAACGATGTTTGAACCTCATTTGATACTCAGGTATAGTGAAAAGTGAAGGATATTGATATAATTTTGTTCCTTTGGCTTTAAGGCTAAATATTTGGGTATAGCAAGTATTTAAATGTTAAGAAATATTTCTATTATAATGATACATACGTGTCGTATACTTAAAACAAGATAATTCATACGTGCATAAATAATAAGCAGACACGTTTGTTATTAAAAGCGCATTTTAATGAATGGGGTATGCGATCTTGTTGTATAATTTTGAAGAGTGATATTTAAGTGTCGCTTAGAGGTCGCGTAGAAGTTCGCCCAAGGCTCTCAATCGCGAGTCGTCGACCCGCCGTCACCTTGCCTCGCGCCAACTTACGCAATTCGTTAATCTTATCATCTGCATGCGCACCCGCACGACCTCGATCGCCCCCCTCACCCCTCGCCGAATTTCAACGCCTACATTAACATCAATAGGTAAAGTAAGTGAGGTCATCCCCAAAGTCAATTCTTATTTAACATTCGAAATGGGTGAGTACATTCACGAACTCGATATCTATATACTATGACTCCACGATAAAGTATATTCCTTTAACTTACATTTTTCCAAGTGTTTTACACTTTCATACCGAGTAACCACAAATGCTTCTAAATAATTCTTATTTTTTTAGAAACAATTATAATAATCTCATGAAACTTTGTAATAAACTTTATTCCATTATCTACAATATGAAATAGAAACGAGCTCTACATTTAAAAATTAAAAGTGGTCTACGAGACTAGTGCTACGGGCTTCGTAGCGCACCGGTCTGTGAAAAAGCATTGGAGAGAGGAGCGCACGCGCCGGTGGGACGAGCCTGCCTCTGCGCCACCCCGCGCGTATTTATTCGCAAGGCCACGCCAGCGGCTCGCCAGTGCGCAGACGTCGGTCGCACGCGATATACAATCACTGAGTTCTCGGCATCGCAATATCGCGATTTACGGTCCGCGCACGAATGTTACGTATCGTTTACTACAACTAAATAGTAAAACAACTGTTATTTTATTTATTTTAAAAGAACAATAAACATTAATAAAAATGATAACAATGGTAACAAACTCTATTGTGGGGAAATTATTGTGGGGTCTATGGCAAGTGATGAACTATTGTGTATCACGAATTTCGCTGCCGCTGCTGCTGTTGGCGGGCGCGGCGCTGCTGGTGCTGCGACTGATGGCGCTGGTGCAGGAGATGCGCAAGCTGCCGCCAGGTCCCTGGGGGCCTCCCGTCGTCGGCTACCTGCCATTCCTCGGAGTCCGCCACAAGACGTTCCTAGAACTCGCTCGCAACTACGGTGCTCTATTCTCGGCAAGACTCGGAAATCAGCTTACAATCGTCCTAAGCGACTACAAACTGATTAGGGAAGCTTTCCGCAGAGAAGAATTTACTGGCCGCCCCAGCACGCCGCTGATGCACACTCTGGATGGTCTCGGTAAGTTGAAACTTAAAACTAATTTACTTTGACACATTTTTTATAATTTCCTCGTTAGCAATTTTTCCGCCCGATATTTTATTTTCATGACTTATAAATAAATAATCCAATTTTATAAAATTTTAGATACAATAAAAGTATTCGAAAACAATATTTTATCAAAACTTAAAAGAGATCAACAGTAATTTTTTGTAAATACTGGTGTAACCCGTAAAATACCGGCGGGAAAAGTTTTATGCACATGTGCATGTGGGCGTCACGCGGTTGTCCCTCCCGTTGGCGGTGCGCGTGCGCCGCCCACCTCGTGAGTCCTCTCTAAAACGCCTTCCTCTGTGCAGGTATCATCAATAGCGAGGGACGCCTCTGGAAGAGCCAGCGCAGATTCTTGCATGACAAACTTCGCGAGTTCGGCATGACTTACATGGGAAACGGCAAGAAAATTATGGAAGGAAGAATTAAGGTTTGTTAGCTTTACAATCAAATAAAACAAAACATAATATAATATTATTTCATAATTTAATAAAAAAATAATTTAAACTTCTCAATATTAACGATTTAATTTGTTTTATTAGAGTGAAGTTTACGAGCTCATCGCAAACCTGCATCGGGCGGAGGGAGCCCCCATCGACGCGAACCCCCTACTCGCTTTGGGCGTGTCTAACGTCATCTGCGGTATTACGATGTCCGTGCGCTTCAGTCAAGGCGATATTCGCTTTGAAAGACTTAACCACCTTATCGAAGAAGGAATGAGGTTGTTTGGCGAAGTACACTATGGCGAATATGTTCCTCTTTACAACGTAAGTAAATGCATTATTTAAATGAACTTCTTTAAAAAAACAAAAAATAAAATTTGAAAAATAATAATTTTTTAACAAATTAATTTTATTAATTTGTTAATTTTAATTAACAAATTATGTTTTTGTTTAGTATCTTCCCGGCAAGGCTCAAGCACAGGAGAGGGTTGCGAAAAACCGAGAGGAGATGTTTGCTTTCTACCAAACATTGATTGACGAACATCGTGAAACACTGGATGCTGATAACGCTAGAGATCTCATCGACGTTTATCTGATCGAGATCGAGAAGGCCAAGAATGAGGGCCGGGCCGGCGAACTGTTCGAGGGCAGAGATCATGGTAAGATTTATTCAAAGACGTTTTTTACAATACAAAAGAACTCGTGGTCTTTGTTCATTCGTTAATAAAAAATATTGAAGGCTTAAACTAATGAAGTATAAATTTACAGAACTGCAACTGAAACAAATTCTTGGAGACCTATTTTCGGCTGGTATGGAAACTATTAAATCTTCGCTGCTGTGGATGCTCGTTTTTATGCTGAGGAATCCCGATGTGAAGAGGCGAGTACAGGAAGAGCTTGACTCTGTTGTTGGTCGAGGACGATTACCAACAATCGAAGATATGCCAAACCTCCCTTACACTGAAACCACAATCTTAGAAACTCTGCGCATGTCTAACATCGTCCCTCTAGCAACCACACACTCTCCTACTAGGTATGTATCTAAAATAATTTTTGTTAAAATTCTTGTTTAAAGCTAAAAATTACCATTAGAATGAGTTACTTATTACTACTTTTCTTCAATAGGGATGTTCACCTCAACGGCTACAGAATTCCCGCGGGATCGCAAGTTGTGCCGCTTATCAACTGCGTACACATGGACCCCAACTTGTGGGACGAGCCCGAAAAGTTCAACCCCAGCCGTTTCATCGACGCTGACACTGGAAAAATCAGGCGTCCCGAATTCTTCATGCCGTTCGGTGTTGGTCGCCGTATGTGTCTGGGAGACGTGTTGGCGCGCATGGAGATGTTCATGTTCTTCGCGTGCATGATGCACCAGTTTGACCTACAGATGGAAGTCGGAGATGCACCACCATCCCTCGAGGGCACAGTGGGTGCCACTATTGCTCCCCAAGCATTCCGTGTAAAGTTTAACCCCCGCTCGGTACCCGAGGCGCCCGTGCCCGTGCCCGAGCACCCGCACCTGCGCCACGTTGGAGCGCACTAGAACGCCCGCACCGAACGCACCGGTCGCACCAGTTGCACCGGCCGCACCGATCACCCACCCACCAGTATTCAATGATCACTCGTTTTAGAGCGCATCGACAACCATTTATTTAAGTCTTTATTATATAAGTGACGACATCGTCGCCGCGATGCTCGAGGCTGTGCTTAAAGTGTTCAATTAAATAGTAAACCGAACGTTAGATATATTGATATTCCCATCGTTGAGATTATAAAATGACGTTTGTGTGAGTTTGCAGTATTAGCTCGTTGGTAGACTAGAATGATAGAAACTTCAGCAAATCACACCATTTCACATTTGTATTTAAGAATTATGTTCTAAGTTCTAGTACCTATACCAAAATAAATGTAGAATTCTAGGTCATTATTTATTAGTGTCAATTGCGAGAATGTGGTTTGTTGTGTGTGATCTCATGTTTGTTGCATTGCTGTATGTTTTAGATATAAGTTTATAAGTGTTCATATGTCTAGTATCAGGTACCTATCAGGTATGCTTTACATTCCATGGTAGTGTAACAACCAGCAACTAGTCTAGAGGTATCGTCGCTACATAGTATAACGCCTATTTTTAACATTATTTTGTCTATTGTACTAAATTCAATATGTTTGCAACCAAGTTGCTCTGTACTGAACTTCAGTTAAATAAGTCTGTTAAATTGCAGCTCACCGTTGTCTGTTGAATTATGGTTATATGCTTTGTATATTATGCTATTATTATTTTAAGTTAAAAATGTACAGTTTAAGTAATAAAATTATTGTGAAAACATTGATTAAAATACCTTTTTTTATTTATACCCTAAAAATTACATAAAACTAATCACAAAAAGTACTAAATTACTTTAATAGTAGGAATGATATCAAAATAAAAGTCTGCTTATAATACCAGCCTAATGTATGAAAAAGGCCTGTGTCCAGCAGAAGGCTGCTGGACACAGGCCTTTTTCATATAGAGAAGAAACGAGCATAGTATAGTCAAATAGAGGCCTGAAATATTTGGCCTCTTATGAAAAGATTTAAACTATATTACTTATGAAAACCTACAGAAGTATCAGTAGTTTAATATAAATATTAAAATTAAGTTCTAAGATAATTTATTTTGATGAATTAAAATTCCTTTAACTTACAAAACAAAGTTTATTGAACTTTTGATCTTTCGTAACTAAAACATTTAAATTATTTAAATCGAAATAAACTGGTATGCTAGTTTGTAAAGGTGCAGTCGCGTGAACATAAACACTATTAGGTAATGTTCGAGGTGAATGACCCTTTGACAACAACGTCATCGATAATGGTAGGTACATTAATCTGTAGGTACAGAATTTCTATGCACGCGGGTATTGACTAGCCCGACATTACTCACGGTATTTCCCATTACTCATAAGGACTTATCGTAAACTATTTCCTTTTGTTACATTAATTAAAACCATTTTTGGATGTAAACTTTTGAGAGCGATAACCCTATTGTATTAATTTGAAATATCATATTAACAATAGAACCATAACTACAATGGTATGTTTAAGAAACGTTACCCAATCAATATGCTTGGGCCGATTAGTAACTTAAGGTCTCCGGATATTTTTAATATAATATTCATAGAATATTAAAACTCTGTGGAAATAATCGAGAACGATTTTACAGGGTACAGAACGCCTTAGTTTTTATAAAGGAAATATTTACTTATAGAAGTATTCATCAATGTTAGTTTTTTTTTTTCAATCCATACAGGTTTCCACTGTACCTACACTACCTACCTAAATGTTTAAGACAGAACTTTGATGAATATTATGATCAACTCGGAAAGTCCCTGTAAACATTGAGATGCATTTAGAGTATTTTTATTAACCGACTTCTAAAAAGAAGGGAGTTCTATGTTCGTTTCAATATTTGATTTATTTTAAATTCTGGTGGATAACTAATTGATCTTTTCTAAAGGTTAAATATTGACTTTAAATAATGTTGCTACAAAGTCAAAGTTTATCTAAAGACATTATTAAAAATAACAAAGTGTTACATAATAAATGATTGGCAGCATTTATATATAAACTTGAATGTCGGAAACAAAGTAACTGCGGTTATATTTGATCCACAATGTTGATACACCTCATTATAAATAAATATTTGTATAATTCACAAATGGATTTATATCATTTGAGAATTGGTTGATAAAGACATGTTAATTTTAGTATTAGTTCGGCATGCATATAAATAACAATAGTGTTAATTTTAGGGACCGCCACTGATTTACAATTAATGACAATATCAGGACTATGGTAGAAGTTATTTAAAAGGAACATAAATATTTCCATTCTCTGTAAATGAAAAAGTAGATATGACATGAATTCAATACGTTGCAATAAGAGATTATTTTAGTAATATCGTAAATGAATTCCACTTAATATAGACTGTAGTTACCAAAAAATAAATATTATTGCTTAGATTTCCATTCGACACATAAATAAATGGAAATTGTGAAACATTCACAAACTGTCACCAAGTTTTTACCTTACAGTATGTGAAATAAATACGCAGATATAATTGTACAATAGTTGTTATGCACGCACTAGTGCATTATTATGTTTAAAAACATTAACATATCTTCAAAATAGGAAATAGTAGTATACCGTGGGAAGAATTTTTTGTTATTATTCTCATAAATTACAATCGGCTTCGAGCCAAGACAATGTATCTACTTACATAGTCGCAAAGAGGACAAAATGTAATCTTGTGTTAGCAAATGTTATCAATAACTATTGTCTGCTATCATGTTTAATTATTTTAATAAAACATTGTCGGTGGCAACGTGAAAGCATTGCACCTATTGCTCTATGCAAGATTGCAAGAGAAAGATCAATGATCATTTGTGTTATGGAATTGGAGACAAAAAAGGTACCATAAACACCCAGACCCGTGGGGTACCCGTACATGGACCCGTCCGGGGATCGAACCTGGAACCTTAGAGCTGGCGACACCTTAAAAACCGGAGTGAACGCCACTCGACCACGGGAGTCGTCATTATGCCTTAGATGGTCATTATCTTATCTATTTATCTTTTCATCTGTCTATCTTTGAGTATACTGAACTTCACATACCAACTATTTCAGCCCTTATTTCACCCCCTTAGAGGGTAGATTTCTAAAATCTACCCTCATAAATACATCTATATAATATTTCTATATATATTAGAAATACATCTTATTTAGTTCTAACTTATAACCCCTGTATGAAATTGAATGTGTCTGTCTTTGAAAACGACACAATTCATATGCCTACAAACTTCCAACCTCTTTTTCACCCTCTTAGGGGGATGATTTTTAAAATCGCTGAAATCGTCATTATTTATTTCTATCCAGAAACCCGTATACGAAATTTCATGTGTCTATCATTGAAAATACCGAACTTCCCATAAAAACTTTCAACCCCTATTTCACCCCCTTAGGGGATAGATTTCCTTCCTCAATAAGTGGGCTATCTAACAGTGAAAGAATTTTTCAAATCGGACCAGTACTTCCTGAGATTAGCGCGTTCAAACAAACATACTCTTCAGCTTTATAATATTAGTATATATAAATAATTATAGTATCTTAGCCGTGTGCAGCGCCCCTTAGTGAACTCTACTGCGGGTGACGTAACCTACGACAAACTTATTATTTGCGGTTGGTACAGTATTCGGGTCTAGGGATCGAACCGCAAAATTAAGATTGTTTTTTATTGTATATACTTTTCCGGGATAAAAACTACCCAGTGTGGTGCCCAGGATATTAAAGAACAATTATACCAAGTTTCATCGAAATCGAACCGGTAGTTTTTGCGTGATGCCTGAACAAACAGACAGACAGACAGACAGACAGACAGACAAAAATTTTTTTAATCACATTTTTGGGTTTGGTGTCGGTCTAGTAACACACCCCGCCATTAATTTTTTTGATATTTTAAATGTACAGAATTTTCACTTCTACAGATTTATTATAAGTATAGATAAAAGCAATAAAGAATAAAAAAAGGTGACATTTTAAGTTGGAGAATCACTCGGTGTGCGTAAACTGACAGTAATACCCACCTCAACGCTTCGCTTATGAGGCGTGCAATAATTTTACAATCATAGAAAATATTTCACAGTTAAACCAAGTACCCAAGTAGGTATTACGTTAAGCTTAATTACACTAAAAGCTATCAGATATCAGCCTACAGTTACTCTTTTTAACTCGGTTCATGTTACAATACAGATCGTTACATTGTTTCGCGATAAAGTTATGATGTTGGTTAGATTTACTTTAACCTGCTTTAAGGCATGCAAAGCTGTGCATGCAAACCAGTAGGTACTAGGAACAAAACAGATGTTACACAACGACTTTATACAACTAAATGATTCGTCTGTCGGTCACATTGATGACTAATTTCGCCGAACTAATTGTGGTTCAGTGTGGTTCAATGAATCAACGTAATAAACAAATATTTTTGAACAGAGTTGACAAATACCTTCATTAAAAATCAGTCTTTGGTTTTTTTTAAGCCGAAAGAATTAAGATGTGCAAGCAAAGAGTTAATAAGATTGTATTGCGTGTCCATTAATAATTATTCAATTGATAAAACTCAAAATACACCTGAAGTATTTATTTTTATTTTATAAGCTTTCTTGCTGTGTGGGTTTCTCATTACAGCTTAGTATCAATAATTTGATCGATAACCCTGCGTGCTAGTCAAAATGATTGTGTTATGAGTGGGCTCACGTTCGTAGTGCAATGGAGGAGGGTTTCGGACCGGCTACCATGATTGCGAGTCTGACGCCCTAGCTCATAGCCTAGGTTGCCCTGGCACAGTCAATCGCGATCAAATTCAATGGTCGCAATCAATCTGGATTTCAAAATATTTTGAGATCAGATACATTATTCTAAAGTACTTCGTACAATATTAATCTGGATCGCGATCATTGATTTTGATGCCTCTTGGACGGGGGCCCATAGGCCGCCACTCCAATCATATATCATATCATATCTGAAGTAGGTATATAGAGTGCTTAACTCTCTCGCTACTCATTTTCTATTATTAATTTAAGCAACTCAAGGTAAACAAACACATATTTTATGCACTAAACTCATTTAATAACTCTCTAATTACCTACTATAAGCTATTACAACATGGAAAATAAAAGACAATCGTTAATTAATTATATAGGGTCACAATAAAAGGAGACAGGGGGCGGGGCGAGGGTCACTCCGACTATCCCCCGCATGTCCTCGGTAGTCGGCGGGTCGGACGCAAGTCGCACGCGCCTGCGACGAAATAGTCGCGCGACTAAACCGCACGCAAGCATTCGAGATAACTCGTCGCCGGGACACATGCGTTTACCTAAAAAAATAAAACGGCATATGAACAAAAAGTTTCAAGTATCGTCAAATTAAAAACGCATATTTCAAATCATCATAACAGCATTTCAGATAACTTTGGAACATTTGACATTTGAAAAGTTTCAATCAAACTATATTTATTTTTCAGTGTTATCCTATGAAAGGCTTCAACATAAGGCCTTTATAAAGATGCACAAACACCTATACACAGTGTGAACACACTTAAATGAGGCTCTTTTAGATAGCGTCTTTCAGCGTCATAAAGTTCTTATAGCATAACTTAAAAACAAAGCTAGTAAATAAAAGTCTGAACGAGACACTTAACAGAAAACCGCATAAAACATTCCCTCCCTGTTATTTACGTCTGGCAAACTCATAAATCTACCATTTCGCTCGGAGAACTTCCTCTCTACATTCTCTAGACAGATCGTAAAAACAGGATTTTAGAAAAACTATCTTATTCGCATTCTGACTTCCGTGGCATGCAGGGATTTTCTCAGGCTTCCAGACACACAAAACATGAGGAAGAGGACATTCACACCGATCGCCATGATAACCTTCAACCGAAATGACCGAACTCTCCTTAAAAAATAACAAATTCTAAAATTGTTTTGTTTCTTTTGTTTTAAGCTATGTCGAAGGTGCATTCGCGGACTTTATGAAGTCAATGGTCTAGACATAAATAAAATAGTCATTCGAATTCACTTTTAAGGTCATAAAGTGACATGGGAACAAATATAATTATGTCAGTTTAATTAGCACAGAGCTATGTACTATTTACTTCAAACGAACTACTCAAGGGTTTCATTATGAATCACATAATCATTTACATTTAATATTATTACTATGACTTCTTTTGTGTCTTGTTGTCAAAGTATTTAATTAATATTGATTTTTTTTATCTCACATTCCTAATCAAACTAAATATTGTTATGTAGCTGAACTCTGACCATATTTAATAAGAAGTTTTCTTTTATTTACGACCATAATAATTTACGAACTAAAATGGATATACTTTAGCAGAAGTCAATATTATCGTATGTTTCAGTGTTTTTTGTATATTTTAACCTAAAGTCGTCACCCCCTTATCCTAATTTTATTTGGGATCGCCGCAGCATTTTTTTTTATTTTTATTAAATAAGCGACGCCCGCACTAGCGAATTTAATCCATGTGTCGCGGGGGTTTCACATACATTCAAATTTCATGCACAAAGAACACCCAGACTTGGAACAAGTATCTATAGATCACACAAATGCACGTCGCGCACAGTGGTAATTAGCGTGGAGACCTACACCACTCGGCTAACCGTGCAGTCAGCGTCAGCATATCTACTATACTAACCATACTTCTCTATCTGACGTCATCTCATAAATAACACCCTTTCTAGAGACCACTACCATCACTACTAGTAGGAATATCAGAAAATAGCAGATAACATCACGAACACACACACACACACTTATTATAAAAATCGAAAGTCAATAAACGATCAACCTTTACTACGTCCGTTTAGTATTCTATTCGCGCGTACAATCATTACAAAAATATCTCTTTATTTTTAGATACTTATTACTGTTCTAAAAATACGTGTCGCTACATATTTTCACATTAACATTGTACTGATACCTCGTAATAATGTTAGGACTTATTTGTGATTGATTTATGTTCTTCACATTTATTATGCCTATATAATTATACTAGTTTTTGCTCGCGGCTAAGAACGCGTGGGCGTCGGTTACCGCGACAATTTATGGCCTTCTTCAATAAGGGAGCTATCTAATAGTAAAAGATTTTTCAAATTGGTCCAGTAGTTCCTGAGATTAGCGCGTTCAAACAAACAAACAAACGCTTCAGCATGATTGTACATATTGCTAATTAAATTCTGACACCGTTAGCGTTTTTTTTTTTGGTCTTGTCGGGTGGTAGAAAAATGTATTTTGAGTTGAACTCTGTAGATACATCAAATGTGTATCCTTTGTTTTTTATAAATACTATCTAGTGTACAATCTATACTTATATTATACTAGCTGTTGCGCGCGGCTCCGCTCGCGTGATCATCGGTTACTGCTGCAAATTATAGCCTAAAGCCTTCCTCAATAAGTAGGCTATCTAAAAGTGAAAGAATTTTTCAAATCGGACCAGTACTTCCTGAGATTAGCGCGTTCAAACAAACAAACAAACAAACAAACTCTTCAGCTTTATAATATTAGTACAGATAGTCTGATTTGTTTGGTTGAACGTGCCAAACTCAGGCACAACTGGTTTGAAATGAAAAATTATTTCAGAGCTGGATAACCCATTACCAATATGATATACCTAATAAAGAAAAAGAAATACAAAAATTCGAAATTTAATCAACTTAACTTTCAATAATTTTCCTTCTTTACGAATTACTACTGATACTTCAAAACTAAATTTAAACGTTTAATATTAACCTGAATAAAATGTAAGTTCATTGGTCGAGATATTTAAGATCAACAAAAACCTAACGGTTAAGGGCAAGAGGTCATAATGGTACTCGTATCTAAGTCAAAACCCGTACGAGTACTGTGGTAAGTACAAAGCATGACCGTATCAAGCAGAGCTGGTAAGATCAGTTATATTTTATAGTAATGGAACGAGAAACAGCTATATGATAAGGGCTTATAAGTAAGAACATTTACATAGTATATAACAATGTTTCCTTCCATTTTTAATAATTTTATATGTACAAAAAAAAGTCGTGAATATTAATATGCGAATTCGAAGTCGTGAATATGAATATGCGAATCCGAAGTCGTGAATATTAATATTATATAATAAAAAGTCGCTCCCGATATTTGTATGCGAAGATCTTCTTCGCATACAAATATCGGGAGCGACTTTTTAAGCAATGCAACGGATTTTAATTCAGTTTTCAGCAATAGGTTGAGTGATTCAAGAGAAACGTTTTTCTTCATAAAAATAACCATTTATTACGGTGCTATGTAAGAAGTCGAGGCGGGTTCGGTAGCATATATAAAAAAAATCTTCAAAAATTTTCAATTTCATTTAAGTTAGTTCGTATCGCTAATCGAAATAGAATATCAGAAAAAAATATTTACTTTAATTAATAGGAAGTACGAAACGTATGGGGAAGTGTTGAAGGTAGTTCAATCATGGTACCTACTGACTTTTTTGTTGACCTTCAAAAGGTGTTATTTATTATGAATGACTTGCTTTATGGGGATATTTATAAATAAACCTGTTAGGCAGAAACCTGTCACATATTTCAAGATACTAAGTTATTTTTTTAGAACTAGCCAATTTATCACTAAAGCCCAGTTTTTTGATCTCGAGTTATCGCAGCCAATGGCTAATGCAAAGTAATGGTTTGGTTAACTATTTTAATTTTAATTTTTTAATTAAAAAAAAACGACGCCCGCACTTAGGAATTTAATCCTTGTGTCGCGGAGGTTTCACAAACATTCAAATCACATGCACAAAGAACACCCAGACTATTAACCATTGTTAATATGGTTAACTTTTGGTTAACTCGCGATCAAAAGACTGGGCCTTAGTTCCTTCCTCGTTAAATATTTAAAGAATCTGCAGATGACAATATCGACGAAAGAAATATGGTACCTGTCTGAAACGGTATAAATTCTTGAGGTTTAATCAGGCTGCCATCAGGCGCTAGAAATCTGCTTGGCCTGAATTCTTCAGGGTCCTCCCACACATTCGGATCCATATGTATAGCCCATTGTAGTGGTATCACCATTGTTCCTTTTGGGATCCTATAATTTCCAATGTAGGTATCCTATAAACAAACACATGGGAACAGTTTATCACAATTACTAGACGATTTTTTTTCGTATCGTAAAAAAATATTATCCTTGCCTTCTTTTAAAATATTTGTTTTTTTATTACGGCAATTTGTTAAGACATTTCTGCGTACAAAATAATGGGAAATAATAATGGTTCCGAAAAACAAATTAATCTCCAGCGATCTGTGGCCGACTATTATTCTAATTAACTAGCGTTATAATGAATTACCGACAAAAAAACCCAAAACATACCGAAAAGAAAAATTATATTTAACAAACAAATAAGAGCACTTTAAAATTACATATCTCCTAAAATAAAATTGAACTTCGAAATACAAAACTAAACTTCTGAATAAAATACTGAACCTCCGACAAAATTACTAAGTTACCGACAACAGAGCTTTAGTCAAAATATTCACATTTTTACGACTTGCATGAACTATTTTAATTTCTATTGTTGGTTATAAAATATATTTTTTACCTCTCAGTATTTATGAAAATACCTAAACTGTTCGACCCGCGCGATCGATTTGATCGATTTCCATGCTCTCAATTTCCTGAATTATTACTAAACTACTCTTGTAAGTAGATTTTTTTACTTGGAATCTCGGAAACGGTTGAAACGATTTTTATGAAATTTGGTATATATACCCACAGGGGTTTTCGGGTTGATATATTATTGTCCTACTTGTCCATTGCAGATTGGTTTAAGTGTCAAATTCGACTCAGTAGGTTAGGTTAGAACTGCGACCCCCCGCACGAGCCGAGCGAGCGAAGCGAGCGTGCTGCGACAGCGGCCGGCGAGTGCCAGAAGCGACTCGCTTTGTTTTTACCTTGTCCATTACAGATAGGTTTCGGGGTTTACAATCATTCATCTTTACTTCAACTATTTGGATTTATATTATACCATAAAAAGGTATTATTACAAGTACATTTTGATATTTTTTATTAGTTTCTGTATAACCACTCTGAATAGTATTTTCATTATAAAATTGTAGTTAAATTAGCACCACAGTCTATGAAATGTGAAAGGTAATTTATGAATTAATAGTCGGCAAGTAAAGATAAAAATGCCAAAACATAATTTTCAGTAGAACGTAATTTAAGCTGGTAGAAAAGTATTATAGCAATAAACAGTTATGTTTATTTTTCGAAGATTTCAGTATCTCATTCGGTCGTTTCGTTATTTTTATTCGGAAAAAAGTAGTCGGAAAGTAAGTATTTTAGGCAGTAGATTTAATATTTTGAATGAGGACAATTCTTATTTTTTTGTCGGAGCTTTTATTACTACCCCAAAATAATTGTCTTGTGAAATCACTTTTTATTTAATCATCGTTAAGTGTTATTTTTCTATCATCCACACTTTCTACTTACATAACAACCATCAAAGTAACATTTTTTTTTAGAACTAAGTTTGATACTTAAGTACCAGGAGCCCATAAAATAGAAGCTGCTTAATAAAGCAATTTATATCGAAATGCAATAGAAGTAGTTACTTCGAGACATCCATGGGGAATCCCGACGGGCACGATCGATCGAATGCGCTGCGTCTCACAAATAGCCGCACTAAGGTATGGTAGCATAGACCCGTCTACCTCACCGTCTTCAGGATAAACCGACAGGATTTCTTTGCGTACTAATTCCTGAAAATACATATTGTTGTAAATGATTTCGGTTGAAATTTGACTAGCAGGCACATGAATAAAAAATATGGTGAAATAAATATGTTAAAATTTATTTTCGTTTTCAAATCCGGAATACATAACAAAATAGCATGCTTATCAAAGTCTAAGTAAATGGCCCAAAGGCAAAAAACACCGTTATTTTCAATTAAAAAAATCCTTGTTAATAATCATATATGTAGTAGTCAAATGAAAAAAAAAACAAGATCACAAAATTATCCTTAATAATGCGTCATATATACTTATGGTGAAATACAAATGAATCACGGATTAAGCAATCACTAATAGAAAAAAGTACGAGAAGTATATTTCTACATTACTCAGTCCTAATACATAATTTATAGTTCAAACAGTAATTTTGTTCGGTTGAAGTTTGATGGAGAACTTAGGATTCAATAAAAACCTTGATTTATTTTATGTTTTCTTAAAAGGCTTACGGTAATAGTTAATTATACGTAAGGAGGTTAAAGTGCGAGCGAGAGCACTCAAAACGTGAGCAAGAACTACTATTAATTAATTATTATCAAGATTCAATTAATGGAAAAGTACAGTTCATGTTACAAGTACATGTTCCTAAATTGAGTGAGACCTTGGGATAAAATCAAACGCTCTTTGCTATATGAGTAATATTAAGTTTTGACAACAAAAATACAATTAAAATAACTTCCCTAATTGGCCTTTTAAGTTAATAGCCAGTAGTGGTGTAGGTATAATAATCTCATATAACCAAAATAAATACTCTTACTTATATCGTTACATCACAAAGCGTTTTGAAATAGAACAAAGATGCGTGTCGAAAATAATCATTACTTACATAATATTCATACAGTTTACTTAAGTATGAAGCGACATACAACATACGACTTACTTACATGAAGCGACTGTTAACATGTCGTTCAGTAATAACATTTCATGGCGGCCCAGCGACGCGGCGCGACGTGAATACGTCATCAATCATTCACCGCGATGATTGGCACACGATTTAATATAATACCTTTAGAAATGCATAACCTTATTTCGTACGGACTTACCTGTTCTTCTGGATAAAGGGCCATGTACAACAAGAACCATGCTAGTGTCACAGATGTTGTATCGAGACCAGCGCCAAACATATCCGCTAGTAGATAAAGCATTTGTTCGTCAGTCATAAATCTAGCTGATTCTTCCCCACTTTCGAACCTCCTTTTTTGTTCTATAAGAAAGTTATCAAGGATAGATTCCCCGTCGGTTGGAATTAAGATCTTCGGATCGAAGTAATGGTCTTCGGTGTTGAGCGCGTGCTTGCTGTACTTAATACATTTTATGTGGCCCTCTGGATGCTCGTTAAACAGATTATCATGCAGGTCGTACGCCGCTTCCTTTGGCGGCATTAGTCCTAGCATTTTACGTCGCCGTTCAATGATACTTGCATATAATCTATGTGTTTGTCTCTGACCGCGTGTCAAAACATCTATTGTTTTTCGCGTTGATGACGAAATGAACCTAAAACAAGTGAGCATCAAGCATCTGATAGTTGTGGGGCCTTTGATATTGAGAAAAGTAGTACTTATAGTTTCTGCGTTAATTCCTAAAGCTTACCTAATAAAAGGCAGGAAATTCACGATGCCAGCTACTCCCATTTCGTGACAGCCTTCTTCTTGAATTTGTCTGCACCAGTGCCATGTTTTATCTTCGGGAGGGAACTTAAACCCAAATATAATCTCGTTGACCACATTGCCTAAGGAGTTCGATAACATGCGAGGAAGATCCATCGATGAACCAGAAGCCTTCTCCACATTCTATAATAAAATACAATAAAGCTTTTTATAAGAAATCAAATCAAATCACTCTATCACTCCAAGGTTTGCTGGTAGAAAACTCAATTTAAGTTAAGCTCGCCTCTGTACACCGAATCTGTATTTATTGATTTTTTTAAATATTATCATGTGTACAATAAAGAAATAAAATGACGATAATAATTTATGATTCTGATACTCCATTTGACTGGTTGATCATACAACTAAGTGTAAAAAGAAATCTTATTTGCCTGAAATGGTTGATGTGCCATAACTTCTGATCGCTTTTATAAGAAATAACCATTTCATAGGTACTAAAAATCAAATGTTTCTTCAAATTCTAACTTCTAAGAAGCATAGAATTGTATATTTCGTTAATAAATCCCCCGCTTACTTCTAAAAGTTCGTAGACCCCCGAAGCGATTCGCTTTTCCAACTTTTCCCGCGACACGCTGTGCTTACTCATTCCGAAACTTTTCAGCCACGTTGTTATCAACTTTCTTTGATCCTTCCACAGAGCGCCCTCCGCACAAATAATACCTTAAAAAAATGAGTATTAGCAACGCAATAAATATTTGAATGAAATCTATGATGTACCGGGTAATTATTCACTTGTTTTACTCACCGTTTCCTCGCATTATTCCGTGCGTTAAATACAAAGGAGCTCGGCCAGAAAAGTTCTCCTTAGCAAAAGCATCTCTTACTAATTTATGATCTGATAACACGACAGCATACACGCTACCCATACCAATTCCATAGATCGGGCCATACTCTTTGGATAGTTTAGTCAGAGTTAAATGTGGCTGATAGCGATCTAGGAACGGCAAATAGCCAACGACTGGCAGGCCCCAAGGACCGGGCGGTAGATTCTGCCATTGTTTTAGTTTTTTAAAAATCCAAAATCCCCCGACGAACGTGACCAGCCATAAAAAGAAGAAATCCATTCGGAACTATAACAAAGACAAAGAAATATATTTGTGTATATTATTACTGTATAATGCAGTAGACGAGGACCTTGACAAAAAACGTTCGAGAATCGTTAAATGGGACACTTTCAATAAAATGTTTGAAAAAAAGGTCTGGCTGTTAAGGCAGACTTTGGTTGTTCTTTGTTGTCTGATACATTAGGAAGGATTCTAGAAATGCAGAATGTTTTGCAACGAATTCGTGTGCAAGAGTCCGTTGAACTTTGTTATATAAGTAAGGAATATACATGTAACGTGCCTCCGCACAGGGCCATATTCATTAGCCGGCAAGATGTGATTTAACGTCGTGTTTGAACTGTTGGAAGCATATAGGTACTTTGAGTATCCATACAAATAAAGGTACTAAAAACATTTATAAAAGTCAAGTCCACCCAAGAAATGCATGACTTTTAATAGCATATATTTCATAAAGTTACCTATTTATTTTTAGGAGGTACAGCTTGATCCTTGATAAACACGTGTATGTTAGTAGTTATTGATAAAATCCTAAAAAAATAAGCATGTTTTTGCACAAACTTTATTAGCTAAATGCATGCATGTATTTGACTACTATCGAAAAATTGACTTTTGACAAATGTTTCTAAAACTAGTCGTAAATTGAAGCAAAATTGCGAAAAAATAACAAAAATATTACACAATTATGTTATAAGCTTTTAAAGTTAGTTGATGTCGCATGCTCTATCTCTTTTTCGCAAAACGACGACTTGTACGCGGCAGCCCCAGACTAGTATGGAGAACTGAATTTTGACGTCACAAAACATTATCGCTATCTCTATCAAATTAGCAATATTGGAATGCTTGTAACTAGCTCAATATAAAATTAATTAGTGTGTCGTTTTTAGAATTCGTAATAGTTTGAAGTATTTTTTTTTTATTTATGAAATAAAAAAAAATGTCAAATACCCAATTAAGGTCAACCTTCATTATACTAAAATCAATGCTTAATTATTTTGTTAAGTATATTCGTATCCCTATGCGACTTTATTTGTCTAGTGCACTCCTATATTTTCCAACTGAGCGTTATGTACATTTAACCGTATATACACAATATTAAATATATAAGCACAGAAGATATAAGAATCAAGACATAGGTACATAGTTACATTATTCAAATATATTTACTTCAATAAACATGACAAATAAACACAATCATTAGGTACTTAGCTAGTCTGTGGTCTCGATGAAAGCTAATGCTACCAACGTAACAAAAAAAAATATCACGCACGTGACGCATCGATAAGAATATTTTTTTCATGTAACTTCATGCTACAATCAGAAAAGATTAAGAACGAAGTCGTGAGGTTTGTTTATTGGTTATTCTATTTTACTTACCCGTGTTCTTTACAGTTAAGTTGTTCTTGAAGTACTGTTACTTTTTTTTAATGTCATATGTCACAACACTGTCGAAGGAGGTCTTGTCACGTGGCCTGACACCTACCGACTGCTCCCAATCCCGCCATCACAAGATCCTAACATCCTATAATACATTAAAATTCGAAATTTAAATTCCAAGAAATCATTTGTTTTTCAAATTGTTTTTAATATTCTGGATCTTTCCAGAATATTCGTTCAGATTTAGGTGTAGGTACCTGGGCGACAAAAACTTTGTTTTTTTTGGTCTTAAATCACAAATATTTTGCCAGTAATCGGTCTTCGGATATAACTTTGTTTATTGGACGTGGGATGTTTTTTGTAAAACTTGCCATTAGTTTTAGTGCCTAAGTTTAGGTAGATGAACCATTTTAGATAATTAGGTATAAGGATTTTTTGCTTAATTAAATTGTATATTATTAATTGTACTAAAATCTAAATGTCCAGTTAGGTCAACATAATAATCTGTTTTTTATAGATAATATTTCAAATAATACACCCAACATGGAACTATATTCTAAAATCGTCGGTATTTTATTATTCTTCCTAGAAAGGCTCCAATTTCTCAAATTACATAATCACAATACCTACACAAATACGCGTCAAACATGTGCACTATCGCATATCAAATTTATATCGCCATATTGACGTCAAGTTACGATTGCAATTATTTCCTTCGTCATAAACACTATCGATGAATGTAGACCAAAACCAAAGACAGTCAAATAAAAAAAAAACTTTTACGTCTAAAAACATGAATGTTGATGCTGCGAACGCAAATGATCGAACACAATGGAGAAGGCACATGTGTAGAGATGAGACTCTAGATATATTTATAGATGTTATAAAAAGCTTACTAGTAATGTGGGTCGCACAGTATTCTTGTTAACCGCTCGTAGTAAGCTAAAAGCTTGTGTTACGAGTGGGTTCCCGCCGGTAGTGCAATGGGTGGGATTCGAAACCCCGACCACAAGATCGCAAGTCCGATGCCCTAGCCATTAGGCTACCGCCGCTTTAATAATGGGATAAGGCGAAGGAAAGAAGAGGAAAAAGAATTAAATTTTGCTGCTCTTAATATTTTTGGAACGAAGTTCCTTATCGCGCGTTGTGAAAGGGGGCTAGACGGAAAAAATTCTTACGAAAAGTTGTCACGACACTTTTTGTTCTTACGAAAAGTTGTCACGACACTTTTTTGCTATAGTAAGCTATTGTAAGCTGTGCGGCGTGCGCATGTTTCTCTGTCTGTCTGTCTGTCTTATTACCTAAAAAATTTAATATTATTAATAATAAATTATTATTTATAATTATTATTTATAATTTATTATAACTTAAAAAAAAAAAAATTATTACAATTCCTTCACTAATT
The DNA here is from genome assembly GCA_950381575.1 of Plusia festucae. NCBI lineage: Eukaryota > Metazoa > Arthropoda > Insecta > Lepidoptera > Noctuidae > Plusia > Plusia festucae. Next base: position 9,551,292 of record OX494436.1, on the reverse strand, counting down.
AATCGAAAGGAACTTCGTTCCATCCGGGTGTCCCTTGACACCTCTCAAAGTTTTTTTTTTTTTCAATGGACTCGGTAGCCAAACTTTACAGATAATAGCAGTATTTTTGTAGTAAACTGCGACAGATGCTTTTATTTTCATAACATTTCTATCCTTTCTCAATTCAAATTACTACAACTCTTACCTCTCTTCTTATATGTTGTTTTCTCACGAACTTTTTCCCTGTAATACAAATAATGTTAACTCAAACATAAATGCGCGTTTACATCATGTTATTAATCAGCCGTATCCAATCGCCCTTCAATCAGCGTTCAGAATTCAAAAATGCAGAACGTGCAAGCTTGACAAGTCTATCGGTTATATTCTTTTGTTTTTTGCGTAAATAAAGAAAATGGCCGTAATACTGACATTTGAAGGTATAATAATATCATTAAATTAAGACATCAACATAATTGTTCATGAAAAACAAAAGAAAAACTATAAAAAAATGAGTTTGACTACTTGAACTTTAAATACACTCATAGGATTCTGACTAATAATATTATTTAGAAATATTTATTGCCCAAATCTTCACGCTCCATCTACGACGTAAACAGAACTATATCTACCACGTTAAAATATTGAGAGACAGACAAGCATTTAGGGTCCGTTATGTGTAAACTTTGCATTTCATAAATGAAAAACATACGTCAGAATATACGCAAATGGAAATCAATGTATTGAATCAGAATACATAAAAATGTTTCATTTCCTTCGTAGCTTAGACATATATCAACTACATATTGTTTTCTTTTCGTTTGGCCTCTTGTTTTCGGGTTTAGGTTTCACTTGGAAACTACCGATTTAAGAGAGACTTATTTGGTAAGAAATCGCAATATTTCTTTAAAGTACATAATTTTCAAACTCAATTAATCATTCATCATCGTTTTCTTCAGTAAAAGTAAAACATATCAATAAATTAGGTTTGTTATAAAAATTTAACCCGTATTGCCTAAACATACTGCTATTACTTCCAAAGGACATGAATAGAGTCATAAGTCTAGTGACTAGAAAAACAAAGACTTTATTTAAAAAAAGCTTATCAGGTCAAGGCCATACGATGTTGAACCTTAGATAATAAACAGCGTCATCCCCGCACTAGCTTTTCCTCAGCATGTTGAGGTCGGCACTAAGTCTGACCAGATGCAGTCACTATCAGTGCTATATACGCATCGCCTGACATCTGACCTCTGCTAATGTACGCAGAATTCAATCGTACTATAATTATAGTCAGTTTATAAATCTCTAATGCAACTCAATGAAAACATTCTTATCATTTATTTTAGGTAATATAATATGTAAGAAATTGAAACTTATCTATACGTTCTTTTTAATTAAAATTCTCTGCGGCCGAGAATGTTTATAAAACCTTAATTATCATAAGTTACTTAGCAAAGCACGCTAAATTCTACGGTCGAATAATTTGATATTCACAGTCTTTAATTTTAATGTCATAATTAGTAGTTTTAATTAAATTAACAACACTAAAAATGTTTTATCAGTGTTAATTTGTATAAAAAATAATGAGATATCAAGATCGGAGATATACAAGAGTTAGGTTAGTGCGCGAGTCGCGAGACGGTCGGGCGAGGTCGCGCGCTCGCGGGCGCGGGCGCAGGCGGCGCGAGGTGTGAAGGCCGGTCAGCGGCCGAGCTGCTGTTATCGGACCAATCATAACGATCAACTCACTCAGTATCGCCTATGTAAAGCATTAGCTACACCACGTGCCACTGATTTTATTCATTATTAATTATTACGAGACGCAATTACGCTCCAACTTTATTTGAATGCATAATTTTATTCACGCACACCCACAAGCCTCATTGCGCGTTTGTGGTCAAATAATATTGTGATATTGTGAATGTGAACAGAACGATTAATGTGCTGACATTCAACAAATTAAAAGCTACTTTGTTGTCTAGGTCACACGTAAAAGTTGTCTTAAACTTTATATGATTTCAAAGAAATGGCGATAATACAAATATTTAAATTAAATCAAACTACAGGCGTTAATCAAAACTCTTTAAGATACGTTTCAGAATTAGTTAGAAAATTATAAACATAAGTTTTTACTAAATTGTTGAGTAAATACTTAACAATTTAGTAACGTACGGATTCGAATATTAAAATGTATTTACGGTCTTAATCAAACGTTTAATTTAAAATATAAAGCGTAGACATTTCAGAAGTCAATTTACTTTGAAGTAACAACTAGCATAAGCATTGAACTAGTAACGATTAATAAACGTACAAAGTTCCAGGTCATTGTGGAACAGTAGTAGAATAACAGATTATGAGGAAGAGGCAACGATAACGAAGGTGTTCTCGAGGTGATAATAACCACTCGTAGAAAACAAATGATTTGAATAATTCATTAATTAAAATATTCAAGGTAAATAAATGTAATTAAAGAATAAAAAGATGTTATCTAATACGATGAAACAAGCGATAAGGTAGAACGAGGTCCGTCTGAGACAATAGACAGCGTGTGACGGATCCAGAACTGTGTAGAGCAGTCGAGGCCCTTGTTGCCATTCTCATTCAGCCACCGTACAGTTATCCCGCGGCCAGTGTTACTGACACAATACAAGGCTAACATGAGGTGGACGCCCGTAGGTACCACGGCCCGCATAGCACTTAAACGGACATTTACGTTTTATCGAGCCGTTCGGATCAAACAGGACAAGCCCCGAGCCGAAATCCGTTTCGCAGTAGGCAACCGTACACGAAATCGTTTTTTTAACTGCATGCCTCCTGCAGAATGTTATTTCCTAGATAATATAAAGTTTACACTTTTGCAACCTTGTACACATGTAGTCTTTTTCCTTATACCTTGCAAGTACACTTGCTGTGTATCAATTATAATCTATCTCGATTTAAGATTGTGCGCAAGTTGACAAAGTCTATGTCGAACGTGTAAAAGTATTTTTACGACTCCATTTAAGTAGAGCGTTAATCGATAAAAAGTACAGATATCAAAACTTGTTGGACTGGTCTGTCCTCAGCGTCACTGGAATGTTCATCTCATTATGCTCATCGTTGATTAACGTCAATAACTTCATCGTGGAGTGCGGTACACATGCATGCAGCTGAATGGAATCTCTAATGAGGCACTCTTGTCAATGAGCGCGGCAAGCCAGATCTCAATCGAGCCACGTCTCTATTCTCTTTTACTTTCAAACGCACCCAGTTGGGTGCAGTTGGCGGGCTCCGGTCGTCCACTCCGGCGCGGGCCACTCAACGGACTACATTCTTTTTTATCCTTTACTCCCGCGAGTAGCCTAGAATGGCTGCATCCCATGTATACGTCTTCCTTCTTTTATTTTTAGTTAGTGCGAAAAAGGTAGTCGACCAGTCCTGGCAACGCGGGTCAACGTATCCGAGGCTTTTTACCCCAGCTGGTGCAGCTGTTGCACAATAATGGAGAAATTCCTGGAATTACTCTACATGGGTGATCGAGCTATTTATATCTACATGAAGCAGGAAAATGCGCTGCAAATGCTAAAAATAGCTGCGAATCAATTAATACTTCCCGTATTCATTGAATACTGATTATCTTAGTCATGCTTTGTAGTATTTACACTGTGATAGAAATATGAATTAGGAAATAACAAAACTATTATTTATACTAGCTTTGATTATACATCTTCTAGTAATAAAGGTGCAGTTCCACCTACTGTTTCTTGTCTTAACCTTTACCGTACCTATCTGTTTCTTTAGAGAGATTATAAAACACAATGGAAAAAATAAATATATATGGGTATCAAAATTTTAAAATGTTAGAGCTTAGAGTTTAGTGCGCTTGCACTGAACGAGGACTTTCTATTGTGACGTAGTGTTATAAGCATTCGTAGTAACGTTCAGACCAGGGTCAATGGTAAACACATTATCTAACCTAGATTTAGACTTCACTTAATATTTTATTAGAACTCGTGGTGTTTTGTTCTTACCTTTTTTTATTTTTTCGAAAAATATCCTATTCTTTTTAACATAGTTTAGATTTAAAAGGGTTCATAATTCACGTTGTATAGGTCTCTAAAGTAAATTAGCTATCTTATGGTTTATTCTCACGAGTAGCTCTTAATTATGCAAATATTGCAAAATGCCTGAGTCATTTTGATGGACTCACTGACTGCAGTATACTGCCACCATCATAACATAATATTCATTTTTACCTTACCAATTTTTTTACAAGTAAGTAGATAGTAATTTTCGATATCACTTCACTCTGGTCTTCGATATTTGTATTGCAACAAATACGAACGTAGATACGTTCCTTTCCATTTGTAAGTTATTTTTAGGTAGTTACTTTGTTCCAAGGTTTATTTTCATCTCATTTGAAAAAGAAACAGATTTTGGAAAATGCTGTCGAATGAGTAAGGTTATATTTGAGTTAAAATAATTTAATTAAAGAAATACAAGACCAGTAGAAAAGAAGACAAGTGTAGCTCACTCATCCGAAACAAGTGACTTACGCACCCAACGGCCAACTGATGTCCTTGCATTCTTTGGAGGTGGAGCAAAATGGTACCGGTTCAATAACCCTTGACAATGTGAAGGGATCAGCTCTTAAGCTAAGAGGCGCGGCAACTTACGTAATGACGGTAGCTGCGAGGGTCGAGACCATTTGGCGGTCATGAGGTACTGGCTGATACTTAAGTAGAAAACTTTCCTTTCCAAATGATATAGGTACCAAAGTAAGTACAAACAATCCAATCAACAAGCTTAAAGAGTATCTGCATCGCCGTATGAATAAACATTCACTTATTGAGGTCAGATCTCATGCACTGTTTATGTACGCACAGAATATTGTGATGTTAAGAGGATGAGGTGTAATATTTGGCCAGCAAATTCTACTTGAGTAAATTTTACGGGCAATCATTTTTGTCAATATTTCGTTTCAAAACACTTTGCCTACACGACGAGTAAATACTCGTTTAATGTTAGGGATGCATAAGAGTCGGTTTTCTAAAGACTCATCAAGCAAGTTGTCCGCTGAAAACTACTTAGTAAGATGAAAGCGCCTCGTTTCTCACTGCGGAATTATGTTTCTCTAGAGAAATGTTCAAATCCCTTTTTACTTAAGCATGTTTCAAGCTACAACGTAGTAGGAAAGTGTTATCTTTGAGTACTTAAACTATTAACGAAACACAACAAATAAAGTAAGAATAAGATGATTATTTACATTCATTAGGTACAATGTCCTATATGTCACCTAAAAAATAAGGTAACAATTAAGAGTAATATTGTGGAGAAAATAATAATATTTTTATTTTACTTTAATATTATTATTATATTTTCTTTTTTTTTTACATTTCACAAACGGCCATCTGGTCCCAAACTACGCAGTGCCTGAACTATGGCAACCAAACAACTGATAAACATACTTGTAATTTATAAATACATACACATTATAGATAATTTCACCCAGACACAGAACAAATGATCATGCTCATCACACAAAGATTTGTCCTGATCGGGAATCGAACCCACGACCTCCGGCTTAGCAGTCAGGGTAACCACTAGACCATTATAGATATTCATATTCATATACTATACACACCATTATTTCCGAAGTAAAAAATTTATAAACTTAAATTCTTAAGTGCAAACGTGTAAGTCTAAAATTAGCTTACAAACTTACATTTATTATTATTTTAACGTAAAAATTCGTGAGAAATCTTGTTCAGCAAGTCAAATACCTTCGCATGAGTCAGCGCATGAATGTTAATCACCATCTTAATTCGCTGTTATTTATCATGTACCCTAAGAATAACCCAATCGGAACGAAACTGACAAAAAATACCCTATACTCATTTCCATATGTGTAAAAAATTTACAGGTAGATACCAAAAACTTTAATGCGTTGTCGTTAGGATCCGTGGTCAACATAAAAATGTGAACATTGAACTGAAAACAATAGGATATATATACAGAACCACAAATTGGATTCTTATTCTTAACTCGGTGTACAGGACGGCGGCGGCGACGGCGACGCCATGTTTACAAACAAAGAGATCAATGCACGGCAAGTAGGTTAGCGCAGCACCGCGCCGTATGCGGCGGCAAGCGCCCGCGCCGGCCCGTGTTGCGCGGGTCGTGGTCGCGACTCGCGCACATCAACCGCCTCTCGAACACAACGGACACACACCACATCTAAATAATAATAATTAATCGATATTAATATAAATAATATGCACTCGAATGAGATCCTCCAAGATACACTGCATCCTCGCCTCCGGCGTACTGCTTACATGTTAAATAATTTGTTGTTTCAAATAAATAATTTGATTTTGGCCGTATCCAGTCTTAAATATTTCCATGCAATCATTTAAACAGTTTATTTATAGACAGAATTTTAATAAAAACAAACTGCATACGAATAAACATTAAAGTACTTTGCCATATTGAGGCCAAAGTTTCTGGAGGGCAACAGTCGTGCGCTTCCGCAGGAGAAATCGTTACAATGGCCTCTCACAAGCACGCCGGAAGAAAGTTCCTAGCGATTTGCATAGCGCGCGGCGAGCGACAAGCGATGGCGATCCCACTCTCGCAAGGCTCCGCGATGGCCCACATAGACATGTCTTAGTTTATTGTCGCGGACCCATTTCCGTGGGTGCACCACCACGGCGGTGGTCGTGGCTCGCGGATCGACACACTTCGTTCACTCCGAAAGTTTCTCCGATAGAGAAACTCACAATATCTAATAGCACCGACATCCGTCTATGCAGATTTCCAGAGCAAGCCTTCACAGAGACTGTGACCTAAATAGGAACGTTACAAAGCTAACAACACGTGGAGAGAGGTAGTTTATTTTACGCATCGACAACAGCGTATCGCTCCTACACTACGCGCGATCAGAGTATATAGTATGTCCGTGCGCAGGTCATGTCGAGAGAGCGCTAACGGCCTGGAAGACGGTTAAAAATAAAATTGATAGTACACATTGAATCAATGACAGCATCAACTCGTTTTCATTACAAATGGCTGGTGGCAAGAAAAACTTGCACTAGTGTTACGTTAGAAAGCGTAGACATTTCACCATAAAGCCTAGAAAGTGTACATAAGAAGAAAGTGAAGAAGTAGGGGAAAAAATGTGCAATAGAAGTGCACGGAGGCGCGGGAACGCGGAGCGGTTACAAACAATACGCACTCACTCCGAATCTAGCAGTTTCCAGTTCGATCGCCATCACTTTTTCTCCCTGGATGAAAGCGCAGCACTCGCTTGCACCCATTTCTCGACAATCCACACGTTTGCCTAGTTCTTGTATCGATGCACTCATTTTTACTTTCTTTTCCGTTCGCTCTTGTTCGTTTGTTTCATCGCGCTTCCATACCATAATTACCTATGTCTATGTCCATGTTTGAAACTTTACACTCGAAAATAAAAACAGGCGCTTTCGTTTATATCGAACAATAATAGAATCTAGAATATTCTATGAAATCGACTGGCTTTCTTGGCAGATAAATTGAAGTGTCGTCTTGATATTTTGAGTACTTATTTGAACTAATCACTTCGAGCTTTTAATAAGCATTAGTAATTATTGTTTCGACGCTTTTTTATTTACCTACACTTTCTTAACGATGAGCTTTTATGCCTCAGTAGGTGCTGTGTAAATTTAAATGATAAAAAAAATATTATTGTTAATTATTTCCTATCTCTACTGTTGGTACATACAAGCAACAATTCATTATGATTAATTAAATTTAGAGATAGAAACAAAAGTATTTTCCTTCATAGCGTTTACCTGAAAGTGAAAATTGTACATTACACACATATCCATTATTAGTACGCGCATAGTCGTAGATCACGCTACGCACGAGCCACACATACCAATGCAGATCTAACAGACACTGGCCGGTTTTTATTACATGATCCTGCGTATACGTCTGTTACGAATAAAAGTATCTATCAGAAAGAGATCGAAGATTCAATATTCTGTTATTACTTACTTGTTATTTTAATGACAGATTCTTGTGTCAGTTCCGATGAATAGTTCGGATGGTCACATGCGAGCGATAATATCGAGAGAAAATACAAACATTATCGGTCCAGCACGACATACATGCTCTTCATATTCAATTGTCAAGTTAATATACACAAGTATCTGAAATTCAGTAGGTACTTACGACACTGTGATCTTAAACACAGTTCGTGACTGGCAATAGTGTGGTATAGTTTTATGTTGAGCTTAATATTAAATCAATTAGTTTGTATTATGTGGCGTATGAGTTAGAAGTCATAAAGATGCATGTGGTTAGCCGTCACGTGTACCGAGCGGCGACGTACGGCGGCGAGTCGGGAAAGCCGTCGTCGGTCGCCAAGCGACGTCGAGAGAAAGAGTGTGAAGGAGAGAGATGGGCATTTCACCGCGCGGGGTCAACGCGCTCGCTATACTGTCGCTGATTGTGCCCCAATTGCAATATGTGGGTCTAGGCCGGCGTTCGTCGACCCGCGTGACACACTTAGCGGCGCCCGCGCACGACCGCGGTGCTTTCACGCCCCACGCGCGGGGTGGGGGCACGCCACGGAAAGCTGAGAAAACTTTACACAGAACATGGGCGGGTGATGGTCGGTACATAAACCTTTATGTGTATGCTTGTTGTCAGCCGTGTCACGAATGTTTGTTTAATAAGTGAATGCATTTATTTACAAAATAGAGAGTGGGATTTGAAAAATAAAGGGTTTTACTGTTTTACATTTCTACACATTGACATACGATTTTAAGCCCAAGAAAACTATATAAATTGAATAATTTTTAAACCTCTAAACGGTTGCATAGAAGACTTAATATAACAAAAATGTAGAACTAACGAGAAAATAATTGAAGGAAGTTTAATTTTAGTTAATTTCCAATTTCCAAGGAGAAACAAATATTATTCAGACTTATAAATAATACTCTACACAAATAATAATTCGGTAACCAAGCCTTGCCAGTTAAAAATGACTATTGACACAAATGTTGGTCGGCCTTGGAAATTACACTTATTACTCGCATATTATCATAATTTACGCCGACAGAACATGTCTCGTACGTTTGCGATTAATCTTTGCACAAACATGACCCGTTGTTTTTTCTTTCTTTGGTATATTCAATTCATATATAGCATTGATAATATTAATAACACACAACAATGCAACTGACATTGATCCTTATGGGAATGCAGCTCAATTAAGCGCAGCGGGCCAACTAATGCGAGTAATGAATAAGTGTAGTTTACACGGTAGGCGTTTGCTTGTTAGCTTGTTGGAGAGAACAAGGTCGGGTGATCTGGAGCAAGGTCAGTATAGGCGAAGTCTTCGAGTGATAGCGCGACCTCTGCATTCATTATCGCCTCGAGATCACAAACGTGCGGCAGCTGCATACTTCGACACATTCGTACCGGACGTGTGCCTCTCCAAAGTAAAAAGAATGCGACCAATTATAGTTCTTTTTCAATCTCTTTGATGAAGTAAATTGCTATAGCAAAGAACAGTTTATAGGAAGACGTTTTTGCTGGAACTCTATGAAACAAGAGGGGCATAAAGGTGATGAGAAAATAGTCATATATACTTAAGTTTGAGCCCTGAATCCCGATCCTGTCAAACTATAAATAAAATAAATGTTTTGAAGAATTTCTGAACCCAATTGGTGCCTGGAACTTCGTTTTAGTAATTATAACTCGTTATTATAAATGACTGCATTTATAACGACTTTTATCTAAAAATGGTAATGTACGTTTAAGATAATTATGATTAAAATACACTTAAGTACAGGGCGTACCTATCGCTATGTATTTAGAGCTACTAAAAAAGTAGTCAGTATCTCTAGGAGCTTTCGGTGGCACATCGCGGCCTCCATTAATCACACCAATAAGTAAACTTAAAACAAAAAAGTAGACTGTCATGGTAATTGATGGCAGCATTCGCTACACTGTCACAATTAAATGGTGGCTCAAATGGAGCAGGTGTTCAAAAAAACTTCTTGGAAGCGAGAGAGCGTTCGAAAAACCAGTTATGTCTGTACCTGCACGTCTTGATACAACTAAATGCATTTCGCGCATAGTCGAATGATGTCATCCAGGATATTCAAAACTTGGATCTGTCCTAAAAATAAAACAAAAAGGACTTAGCAACAAGGTGATACAAGGGCCTTTACCTGTAAGACGACTTCATTTTGTAAAGAGACTCTTGTGATTGCTGAGTCGCCATCGAACACTTGAGAAAAGCGTTACAATGTGTTTTCGAGTATATTAGCCATTTTAAAGGCGGTAAGCAGTTATTGATTAATTTCGTGTAGACCTTGTAACAGTTGGCATTCAGTAAGAATTTTACATAAATTGTTATAAACTAAAACTGTTTTACTTTTTATCTATTCGAACAAAATATTTTTTTTTAAACCAAAAAATTCGTAAATAAGATTTTTTTGTCAATATTGAGTGAAAGAAAAAAGTTTTACCATTAGCATTATGTCGGCCTTCATTTCACTTCGACTTCAAGATGACGTCATTGCATCAACTTGCAAAGTTGCGTACATACAAAGTTTCAGTCTGCGTCATACGGTACATACATCGACGTTTGACCGTCACTTGTTTTTTTACTCAACCCTTGGAATGGCCACTGCGTCACCGGCTACACATAAGACAGGATCAAGGGACTCATGATTCATATATACACACTCCTAAAGTGATGGGGGTGGCCCTTTCTAGATTTTTTTATATGGCAGTACAACGTTTGCCGGGTCAGCCAGTATAATTAATATAAATTTAAGAAATATAAATAACAAAATTTTTATTATATAAATTTATTTTCAACAATATATAGAGTGCTGGTAAATTGTCAGATTAAAATCGTTGAAGCTTCTAAAACTTGCTTAGTTCAATCTGGAAGTTCAGACTCAGGGATTGCTGGTTCTGGGAAGGCAGGCTTAGGTAGCTCTGGCTCAGGAATAGCGGGCTCGGGCAGTTCAGACTCTGGGATAACGGGCTCAGGCAGCTCAGGTTCGAGAATGATGGGCTCAGGTAGCTGAGGTTTTGGGAGGATGGGCTCAGGTAGGACGGGTTCAGGCAGTTCAGGCTCGGGGATAGCAGGCTCAGGCAACTCAAGCTCGGGGATGATCGGCTCAGGCAGCTCAGGCTCTGGGAGGATGGGCTCAGGCAGTTCAGCTTCAGGGAGGATGGGCTCAGGCAGTTCAGGTTCCGGGAGGATGGGCTCAGGCAGTTCAGGTTCCGGGAGGATGGGCTCAGACAGTTCAGGCTCCGGAAGGATGGGCTCAGGCAGTTCAGGCTCCGGGAGGATAGGCTCAGTCAGCTCAGGCTCGGGGAGGGCGGGTTCAGGCAGTTCAGGGTCCGGGAGGATGGGCTCAGGCAGTTCAGGCTCCGGGAGGATAGGCTCAGGCAGCTCAGGCTCGGGGAGGGTGGGCTCAGGGTCGGGGAGGGCGGGCTCGGTCAGCTCAGGCTGGGGGAGGATAGGCTTTGCAGGAGGATCGATTTTAACGATGATCTGCACCAGAGGTAAGGGGGCGGCCACTGTTATAGCCACGACGGCAAATAGAGCCACGATGGTCTTCATTGTGTATTATTACAAGTTGTTTAACTGAAAAAATAATTATTAATGTGACTAAGTAAATTTTTTTATTCACATCTTTATAATTTAAGTACAACAATATTTATGTCTAATAATTCGATATTTACCTTGTTTTTACAAAGATCAATGAGAACTATGATTGTCAGCTACTGACACTCAGCTTTTATACAATTTGAAAGCCATTAAATATAATAATTATGTCATTTTATCAGACTACTGCAATTAGGACCTTATCATTAAGATGTTTAATAAAATATTTATTGTCTCTTCCTGCGATCCTAGAAACTTATTAACAGTTACATTATAATACAATATATATACGAGCAAATAAAAAAAAATCGTATTGAATTTGCAAAAATTCAAAAATTACCTACTACTACATAATATTTAACCCTAATTTAGAAGTTCCTTCTCAGTTAACTTATACGTGTTGCGAGCTAAAATAATGGATCATTTCATAAGGGAACTCGTACATGTCAAAAGAATGACAAAGGGAGAATGTCGAAACGGTAATGCAATACGAAAGTAGGAATGAAAGGTCGCGGAATCAACACCGACCTATCACGATCAACTAAAGCGTATGTACTGCTGAATGCGGAATCTACGTTTCAAACTTGGGTGGTAAATCTCATAATACATGAATGCAAGATGCCATTTACTGCTAGGCAAAGGAAGTTATAGTTATCACCACGATTTTCTAAATTTGGATTTGATGTTATGACGTCACTTTGCTTTTAGTTAGGTACCTAGAGCGTTTTTAAATAATCGTCTGTGAGAATATGACTTTATGATGCACTAGCGACCCGCCCCGGCTTCGCACGGGTGGACATTTATTTCTTCATAGATGTGCACCCCTCTCCCCTGCGGTTTCGCCGTGCGAGTCGTGCGACACATATCGGCCGGCGGCCATCATTCATTTTAATACCAATTACAATTTTCGTAATATCTTTTGAATGAATTGTCCGATTGGAATAAAATAAAAAGTAATTTATAGCTATTGAAACAATCTTGCTCAATAAATAGTTTATTTGGATAAGGATTAGTATTTGACGATAATATGATCAATAAACATAGGCTAATAATTTTAATTACTTTTATTCTATGGAAAAGTGGTAAATAATGGCTAAAATATAAATGTTTGGTTTATACTATCGCGGACTTTTTTGTAGGCATTATTGAGTTCTACAACTTTTCTATAGAAGTCAACCATACATCTCTAACCATTTAGGCAGCGTTCGCGAGAATCGTTAACGTACGGCAGTTTTTTCGTCGACTTACTCCACAATTTTCACTACCACGAAAAATCCTATCTATTTTCCGGGATAAAATATAGCCTATACGGATTCGGAAGGATCCCTCTAAGTAATGGTAAAAGAAATTTTGAAATCGGTCCAGTAGTTTTTGAGCCTATTCAATACAAACATACAAAAATACAAAAATACAAAGGTTTCCTCTTTATAATATTAGTATAGATTACGTATACATTACTATACACACATTTTTTGTTTAAGGTTTTTTTTCACGTTACAGGAACTCATCTTGGGAAAACTCACACACGGCCATCTGATCCCAGCCTGTACTATGGCAACCAGACAACTGATAAACATACATAATATATTTCTAAATACATACATATTATAGATAAATTACACCCAGACACAGAACAAAATGATCGTGCTCATCACACAATGATTTTTCCTGGGTGGGAATCGAACCCACGACCTCCCGCTTAGCAGTCTTGGTCACTAACCATTAGACCAACAGTATGTAGTTATGTTTGTAAATACATGAAGCAATAAAAATAAATTTACAAGAATAAAAGAAAAATCTACTTATCTATCGTAAAACCTATACATTTATGTGATCATTTCCGGGCGCTTCGACAGCTCAAAGCAAAAAAGAAGGTGTTATTTAATATGTTACTATTGTCATATTGCATACGTTAAATAGAAATGCGTTTTCTAGTGACTTAAAAAAAAGATGATTACACTTAAAAGTTAATGCTCTAATTCTGGAAATTTGTTGATTTAGGCTAACTGCTAAGCACATTTAAGTGTGTAAGAGCTACATTAAATGAACTTAACACAATTATTAATATCTTTACTAGATGGTGTTAAAGGCCTAACGATAATTTTCCCTTAGTATTTGCATGCGAAGTGTTAACAATTCGTGTCATTCGAATGCCTTCATAAATGCCAGTTCAATACCTATCAAAGTCCTGTCAAATGTTTTAACTGATTCTATCAATTGTAGTCAGTATTTGCGTATTTCAGTAGCTCAAAACATTATTCTATTATTTTGAAAATACAAAGCTTGTAACAAGATACTTTAGGCCCAGTTTTTAATTTTAATTTAATTTGACATAGATTCCAGTAGCTTTTACTTTAGTTTTGACATTTTCACCTGTCAATTTAGTCTCTAGGATTAAAAAACAGAGTAAGTATCATGGTTTCAAACTTCGTGAGGGCGCGTTAATTCATCAATTTTATATTATCTCCATTTTTTTTTATACATTTACTTAACATAAATCAATTTGATTAACTCGTCATTCGCGTATTGGAAAACTCGGAAAACTGGCGTCTAATTGAGAATCGAGAAACATCGTGTCCATCCGGTAACTGGTTGTACATTACATTAAATCCCGTGTATTTCCCTTCTAAGATAGGCTCGTTAAATTAGTGTGAGTTGGAAAGCCCGAGCAGGCTGCGAACTCCCGCCACGTTCATCGTGGAAACTGTGCCACCGCGCCTACTCTCAGTAAAAGTACTTTCTTCGAGCCGCTTTCGGAAACTCGTCTAGAACAAATTTCCTCGCTATAGTAACCTTGTACTATGTGACATAAGGTGTTCGCCGGCGCGTGCACTATAATTAGAACTCTCGGTCGTTTATAGCGTACTGAGAAACGGCAATCAATACTGAGTCCCGCCTTGCTTTATAATCGTGAGAAATGTTACCACCGTAACATTAAGCCTTTGGAAAAACAATGGGATGTTTAGATGATTCAAAGCCTCTCCAGCTCCATTTAATTGTTAATTTATCTTTATGATATTCTGATATTATTTCTAGAAAATTAACGGATCTGCGCAACCTATCCAAATACTTGAAGTTATATTTCAAAAAAAGTTCTATTTATCATAGATTTTTAATTATATTTACATTTTCTTAAATAAAATTTACATTTTTGATTAAAAACAATAGAAGGTCATTCTTAACATAAATCTTAGGGCGGGGTATTGTTGCGGTATTTTATGGATTATGACCGCATTCTGAAAAATCCTAGGCTGTCGTAAACTTTACTTAACGACCCAATAAAGTGTTTATTTACCGTACAAAGCCTTAGTTCTAATGAAATAAAGACCATAGTTATGTTAAAAAAATGCTTTGCATCAATTTCTTTAATAACATTCTAGTATGTATTCGAAATGTCCCGATAGATACAAACTTATAAAAAACTAAATAGATTATGTGACAGCACTTGGATAAGCAACGATGCTATCTTAAAAGTATTTTTCTTAATAAGGATACAAAGACAAGTTTAAAAACCGGGCTAACGGAATGTGAGTGCAATTCGTCATTCAATTTTTCAGTTCATAAATCAATAAATAGTATAATCCGTCCATGATATCAGCTAAATCATAATGCTTACAAGTTAGTAATATGTCTCGATTAGATTTGCTCAGCGGAAATTATTTTATTACACCTTGCTTTCCGATAAAGCGATTAATATAATAGAGACAGATGTCCGTGGCGCATCGCTAAATAATAAACCAGAATGCAAATGATACAGAACTAAGATACAAGTATTATCGTATATAAATGAGTATGTAATAGATATAAACATTGAATTTAACATTTAAACATCCTTTAATTGCGAACTAATACATAAACATGAATTCTAACTCAATGTTTGTGATTGCAAAGCTCAAAAATTAATTGATCTATGTTTGAAATAAAACTTATTTTAAACGGATTCTATCGCGGTTTGTTTTGACCACGCGATAGAATCTGTTTTAAAGTAGTTTTATTTCAATTTCTAATATTCGCGTAAACCTCAGAAAACAATACGTTCTGTGTTTATTAAATTAGAACTTAGGCAAGTGTTGTTGTTGAATGGTAAGTTAGTAGTACACGAAAGATTCATCAGTTACTTTTTCTTTAAAAGTCGCCTGGTAGGTATCAGAGAGCTACCTTAGTATTTTTTACAAAGTCATCATCATTATCCTCCTGCCTCCAATTTCATTTGGGGTCGGCGCAACATGCCCTCTTTTTCATACTTCTTTTCTGACGTCACCTAACATCTATTCATTTTATACCGTCTTTCACACAATCCATTCATCGTATTTTTGGTCTTCCCATCTACCAACAAAACGTAGATTAATTCACTAACAAATAATGCTTTTGTACTTATGGGGACTGTTTATAGTATTTTGTTAAGTCCATCCTCTTTATTCTTATCTCGGGTACCTCCATACTTAAGAGTAGGTAATAGGAATAAAACGTACATACGAACAAAATCGTGTTTAAAGTTCTCACGCAAGCAAACCTTTAACCAGTTGCTTCATACATCTTCAAAACAAACATATGTTATGAAATTTAGTTCTGCCAACGATTTTCGCCTGGTGTTGTTGACTCTATACGTTAGGCGGAAATCAAAGCATGTCACGAACGTCCTCCTGGGGAGAGCAACGTCCTGCTAGACCTATATAATCAGAAGAGATTTGTTTACGTGGTACAGTTAACATCAATATTCGGTAATAGAACAAGAAACTTTTGAGAGTATATTACATCACCACTTAAGTTTATTGGCACTTAATGAGCTTTTTTTGTTTGAACAAGATGAAGTGACCTTACTCTTTAGATAAGTACTTAAAAGTCCAATAGAGCTGTCTCGCCCTTGTGTTTGTGATTTCGAAACGTAACTAAGCCTTAATCACATTTTTTTTAAAGAATGAATTTTAAGATATTTTTAAATATAAAATCGAATTTATAGTTCATACTTGTTTTGATATAGGTTAACAAACTAATGCACAACAGAAAAGTGTTTTAAAAACATCGAAATATGAAACATACACTAACCAAATTCCCTTATGACGGATAATATCCTGGTGACACAAACTGGCTATTGATAACTTTTGCTTCATCATCGACCGATATATGCCTTGACAGAATCAATACAACATTCAACCCAATCTGTTCAATGGGTCGCTGAGGCCGGGGTACCGGCTATTGAATGCCATCCAATTATGGAAACATCAGATTAACCTATTCAAAACCAGAAATCAAATCATGAAGTCGATTATTGTCCGAACTCCAAATGAAATACGGTGCTACAATAGGCACACTAATATAAACATACTGTACATGTATTACAAATATTTTGTGCACATTTTTTTTATTTATGCTGTCCAAATTAAAGATTTTAAAGTTATGAACTATTTTCTGCGCGTATCTTATTTTTGATCAAGACGGGTTTAATTTAGTAAAACATCATTACATTTTTAAGTAAGTAAGTTTATTTAGCCCGTAGACTTACCTAATACCTTCCTATTGTTTTTTAAGTTCATTATAATTATTCTTGTTTACGCAATGGGTGCAAATCGAACTAGCAACCACATGATCCACGCCCTATCCATTATCATATATTTTGACGACCTCCGAGGTCGAGTGGCTATTTTGGATACTAAATCAATAAAACTACAATGACTGTCTTATCGTTATAGCGACACGTATCTCCTAGACATCCTTTGGATAGATAGGAAAGACTGAGAACGAACATAAAAACTTTATACATACACTAACTTTTAAAAGTGTATTTGTATACTTTTCTAAATATTTAGCTTCATCTCTGTTATGCTTTTAGATGCATACTTTTATGGGCAAGATTTAATCTCTCTAATCACCGCTAATGAGACACAATTGATTTTCTATTGTAATGCGGCGACCAGTCGCCGATCGGGGACGAATAGGATTATCTTTCTTATATTTCCATTCTTAGCCGCATGAACACGAATTATATTTATTGGCATACTGTTCAATCAATCGATCTCGCAATCTTATTATACTATTCTATTGAAGGAAATAGGTTATTCTGGTCTTTGCACTGTTGTGATCTTTATCACGGCATGCCGCTGGCACCAGTCGGCGACACGTGTGGAAGGCACGTGGACCTGAGGTGGTGCCAACGCCCTCGCCTGTCGGAGTCATTCCCTATAACTACAGACTGTTTGTAGCCGTAATGTGCAGACTGCATCTCGCTAATTATTGATCTCTGTTGGTATTTGTGGCTTTTTTGGCACTAATTTTCTTCTTGGTGAGGTTATTAGTTAGTTAGAAAACCTCGAATAAGCGCACTCTAAGCACGTACAGCTAACTTGAGGATTTAAGAGAAGAATATTATAGTTAATTGATAGAAAAAATATTAGACTGGACTGTTAGTCTAGTGACCCTTACTGCTAAGCCGGAGGTCGGATCCAGAACAAATCTTTGTGTGATGAACATGACCATTTGTTCTGTGTCTGGGTGTTATTTATCTATAATATGAATGTATTTACAAATATATAATAGCAAGTATGTTTATCAGTTATCTGGTTGCCATAGTAGGTACAGGCTCTGCTTAGTTTGAGATCAGATGGCCGTGTATGAGATTTCCAAAATATTATCATAGTTCTCTACAGACAGAGAAGTCTTAGTAATAGGGTCCCGTTTTTACCCTTTGGGTACGGAAAAACAAAGCTGAAGTGCCTTATATATTTGGGACTATTAACATCAGTCATTTATAATTACATATCTACAAATAAAAATCAATATACCATTATTTATAACGTAAGTACTCATTTCCAGAACAATTGTATTATATTGCCATTTCGTCAGACCGGATGATAGCAATTAATTTTAATTGCAAAAATATATCATAAAATCGAAACCAGTAATGAAATAAACAGTAGATTTCGTTCTTTATCTTCTGTTATTGATTTTCCCTTAATCATTCCTTTTTACAAATAATATTTAATTCAGTCACAACGAAAGATGATATGCTTAATGCTGATGGGATCATTTTTTCATCATCATAATTTAACAACAACTCTGAAAATGCAATACAAAAATTGTTTCGGCAAATCGAACACTCATCAGAATGCTCTAAGGGACCCAATACCTAATGAAAACCCATTAAGTAAATTACTTCTACCCTTCACTATGCAACAAAGGACCACGGGGAATTTGCCTTAATTCTCTAATAAATTGCTTGCTGATATGCAAACGAATCGAAACCTTTCAAATCATCGGAAAAAAGTATTATTTCGAACAGATAACACTATATCGATAAACAATGCAATTCCTTACGACAATTAAAATTCCTAAGTCAGTATTTATTCTTCTCGCTAGCTTGAGGTAACTATGCAAATGTGAATGCCACATTAAACGCCGGTACTGCACTATCTGAGGCCGAAGTAATTGATAACGAAACGAATTTCACATGTTTAGAATACGTACGTACTACATTTATATAAAATCTATAATCAGCATCCTTTGTAATTTTTAATTAAAATCTTATCTCTAAAAAAGAAACATATTTGACTTGGCAACGCTCCGATCACTACCAACTTACCAGCCCGTCGCCGCCACCAGCTACCAACATCAAAACATGAAAATACGTACAGTACTGAAATTTGTGGAATCATGGTTGACCAACCACAAAAGCATAAATCCATTTTCCCTAATTATGTTTATTATATGAAGCCTACTGTATCATTGAGAAGAAATTTCGGCCTTGCCGATTAACGGGGAAGCACAAATTGGTATAAAACCAATAAGAACCTCTACTTACATTCACTCCAGTAACCAGAATTCGACTTATTATAATTATCTTTAAGCTCACGGCGGCGGCGAATCAATACTTAAATAATTAAGTAGGTACGTTTCCTCTGGACAGATACCACCATCCACCGTTTAAAAGGGGTTATAAACATTCATATTGTATACTCGGTTAACTCGGTAGCAATTATATTAATAGGATAGGTTGTCAATCTCTCATACTGCTAATTGAAATTAGATTACAACGACACCAAGAAATATAGGCTATAGATCTCTTACCCAAAACATCTATTAAGGGTCCCGTTATCCGAAATGCCATAAAGCGTTCCCTCGAATATTTGGCACTTTTATGTGTCTGGACGTGGACAAAGAGCCGTTAAGTGTTTCGAAGGCAGTAAAGAAGTTTTCTTTATTTCTGAAAGTTATAGGTTCCTTCGTCGCGCACGTGTGGAAATAGGTCGGCGAAATTCGTTCCTGGCTTGACGTGGACGGCGATAAATAAGCTTGTTTGTTGATCAACTATAGATTCGACGCTTTCGAACTTCATCACAAAAATAACAGTGAAAGACACGTATCTCAGACCCTATTTCTTGGAATGAAAGGTAAGTGTTTTCTATTTCTCATCCATCGGGAAATAACAAATTGAACTCTAGATTAACTGTCAATCAATAGCTTAGCCACTTCTCAGAGAAGTTGTCCAATAACTCAGGAACAAGTTTTCATTTAAGATAATATTAATTTGCGCCATTTTGCTCCGTTCAGTCATGACTTAAGCGGTTTTTAATTACTTTGCGGATATACATTAGTGCGTCGCAATTGGGGATTTGTCGTGTGTACAAGGCTAATTCTAATTTGGGAGTCCTCTTAAATCATACAAAAACATGATTTTTTTTGGTTCATTTAATGGAAAAGTACGAAATCTGAAACAGTACATCTTTGTTGTTTAAACAACAGCTTAATAATTAAGAGTACAAGGCATGAGATTTGTCATAATTAGGTAGGTATTATTTCAATCTCTCAATTCCCAGAAATACATAAACTTTACACGTATATTGCATACTCGAAAAGCTATAATAACGAAACCCAACACCGCGGAGACTACAAGTTTCAAATTGTTCGCAACACAAATGAACAAAAATACGAAGTCTATTAATACTCAAACCTTAGCTTTATTTAAATAAAATACGAGGAAGTAGGTTGACCTTTTATTTTAAATCCTTCGAGGTATATGCAGTGAAATAATAAAATAAAATTAAACGACAACTTAAACGAGTAAGACATCAAGAAGACATGTTTGTGGACCTCCAAGAATACAATTTACAGATAAGTTAATCGATTCGTAGTTTGAAATGAATCGTTCTTATCTTGATGTTCGAATACGAATAAGTGAGAGAACTGTCGCAGTACAGCGAACGTGTATATTGATTTTATTTGAAGGTATTGCTGCTTACCCTGCGTGAGTTGACGGCTGGTTTACATGCAATGACGGTGCAGACTCAAGACCCAGTACCTGATAGTGCCTAGTGCAAGAGTTGTGTTCATAAAACCGTTTATCGCACCTCCATTCTCATATCAGTCGATACACACCCACACTTACACTACCCGGCGCCGCGGCGGTAAGTTTTGGATCTTACAATTATAAATAGCTTTGACACTATACTTACCTACTTGATTCAACTAAAAATCCCATGGATGAGCTGGATGAATCCGTCAAAAAGAAGTACTCTTCAGTTCGACGAAACTTCCTGGTCGTTTAGCATAATAATGAAAAGTTTTATTATGTAAAGACCATTATCCCGTCTTCACAGAATGCAATGACCCATTTCTCAGTTTGGTTTAGTCTACACGTACAGGATCAACTGAATGCTGAATGTTTTTACTCTCCAATATGTACGAACATTTTATAGACTCATTAAACTCACATTTTATACCGAACGCATTGAGTTACATCGCACAAAAGTTATTATTTCTCGAAAATGTAATTTGGGTTATATAATTCAAAAATTACGATTCTTGTGCGTGTTGCCTCAGTTTTCTGTAATAACATTTCATTTTTTCATTTTTTGGTTGGTGTAAAGATGAATTAGTAGGTAGTAGAAGTTATAGTGAATTTTAGCGATAATGATTAAGAGAGTTCCATTGACAAATATATTTAAGTAATTTAAACATAAACATGAAAAAAAATACATCCAGTGAGCATGTATTATCTACATAATATTAATTACATTTACATTCTATAACCTAATATCTACTATGTTGGTACTTATCAAGTGTGTATCACACATATGGTCCAGTTGGTACCAGATTATAATTAGCTTTGGGTTTTCTAAGTCATTAACGAAACAAAAGAACATCAATCTTACTAGTTTACCATCTAACATGTTCTTTATATAAGTTACTTTGTAAAGATCTTACGATTGTCAACCGAACAGTTTTATCAGCCACATTCTGCTGAGTCAAAATATTTATCTATCGTAGGTGGGTTCAATAACACAGATACATTGTACCACACTGACCTTTCATTAAGAGTGGCTCATGTGCTACTTTTAATACTATTTGGCTATTAAGTCATAGAGGTGCAGAAAGCTTTGATGGAATGTGGTTGATGTATCACAAACACGTGGTAGTCGAAAGGTTTATTTAATAAGAGTCGCGTGAATTAGAGAGAGCGACAACGATATTTCAAGAAAATTAAAAAAGTAATTTGGAATTATCACAACATTTATCCGAAAATAATAAAAATGTATTGATATATTTAGTTATCATCAATTAAATAGGTTATCGTTACAAGTTTCCTGTCAATGAAAAATCGCAATGTCTGTCTTTCTGCCCTAAATAATTTCACAAGCTCATAATAAATGAACAATTTCGGCAAAATTGCATATTTTTAAGAATAAATGAAGTTCTACCATTTGGTAATATTCCCCTATTAGGACCGATATTATTATTGCTGTTCATTCAATTCATCACACGGGCCTTTTGGTCTAGTGGTTAGTGACCCTGACTGCTAAGCCGGAGGTCGTGAGTTTGATTCTCACTCAGGAAAAATCTTTGTGTGGTGAGCACGATCAATTGTTCTATGTCTGGGGGTTATTAATCTATATTATGTATGTATTTAGAAATATATAAGTATGTTTATCAGTTATCTGGTTGCCTTAGTACAAGCTCCGCGTAGTTTGGGATCAGATGGCCGTGTGAGAGCAGTCCCAAGATATTATTATTATTATTAATTTGCAATTTATTTATGTAGCTTGATCCTTATTTGCTTACGCTGCAATGAACGTGTTAAGCATTCGTTTTCGTCCATTCAAATTTCGTCCATGAAATCTTCGGATTTCCATTCAAGCCATAAAATTGCAAGGTAAATCAGTGTAATAGTGCTACAACTCAATTATGGCTGGTAACAAATAGGTTCATATGCACTCACGCATTCGTGAAACACAAATACGTAAAGGTGATTCAGTTTCATGAAATTCAATTGTGATTTTAAGTAATTGTTTATCATGTTTGTATCACAATTTGCCATTATTAAACACATTTTGATTTTGATTCTTTGTTTAAAGCACCCAACTTTTTTTCTTTGCAAACTCTTCAATTATACTTTATCGACCTGTGTTCGTGTATTTATGTATCAAAGTTTTATTCATACATTCGTACAGTTCTCATTACTTCGCCCCTAAATGTCGTCGCCATCACTGAAATGTCAACGTAAACGAAACAAACACTAATTAATGTAACGAAAGATACCTTCGATCTGACCAAGATACCTTGCACTGTCATCGATAACTTTGTTAATTATTGCCAGTATAATCCTGTTAAATATATCTCCTTCGATGTGAAAACATAAATTAATGATACATTGGTGCGGAGCCAGCTGAAAACAATTTGTGCCAATGAAGTTAATGACAAGAATTACAAGACATAATAGAGGGTGAACTTGATATGAAAAGTATTAAAGTGGTAGATAAGTACTAAAAAAATAGATATTATATATTTTTTTCAAAACAAAACGTTAAAGACGTCTTGTGACGTCATATGTAGTTAGGCAAAATAGGAGCCACAAGTGACGTGTTAGGCCCCACTCCTTAACTTAAATTCGATGTATCTAAGTTAATATTTGTTATTTCGAAAACGCAAAAATCCGATGCCTAATATTTTCAGTATCTAAAAACCAGAAATTGAATAAAAAGAATATCAGCATGCCTATTGACTTATGTATGTCTGCAACATTAAAACGAATAAAATACATCTGGCTTTTAATAGATTACGCTAATCCAGCTTTCCCTGCCTATTGGTTGTTCTAGAACCAATATTAGTCGTCAGGTCAGTTGGTTCATCAATTTGTGCGGCCATGTTGACCCATCCCGTATCCCGACACAGCTCGACTATAAAACTTGACCTCTCTAACGATTATTTTATTCCAAGGCATTTTCGCCTATAACGATTGGTACTCACAAAATTTATTACAGTATGTTACAGCTACAGAATGCCAAATCTAAGAATAGATTTTAGATATTATACCAATGGATCGATAAATTAACGAGCTTGCTTAGCATAAGTTCAACGGGATAATAATTCTAATTTATACAGATTGGCATTTATTATTTAGCTATAAATAGCTAATAAAGCATTTTGTATGTTGGTGCTGTCCTACAATTCAAGAGAGCATTGCTTGGCTATTATTCAAATCATGTAGTTTCATTGAGAGCGCGGCTGTGAGCGTATACAAATAGTAAGGTGATGGGCGCGGGTGCGCGGGCGCTCGGCGCGGCCGTAGTGCGGCAGTGCGGGCGCCGCGCGCAGACTCTGCGGCGAATTTCGCCGCTCTCGCCCACTGATCTACATTTCACCTCTAATATGGGTCAATAACTGCCCACGCTCAGCCCCTCCGAGCGCGGCCATTCACCTCGCCACTCCAAATCATTGTTCGCCAAATGTATAGCGTTGCTGGAGGTCGATGACCCCACGTTGGTGCGGCTGCTGTCAGCCGTCAGCACGAGAGTCTTCTTCGAACGACACTCGACACGCCGACATCAGCGCAAACGCAAACATCCTCCGTCCATCCGCTATCAATTATAGATATAAAGCCTCACGTGGCTCTGCTAGCATAAACAATTGTGCTCATCACTTCGCGTTCTGTAAATATCAGTTATCATTAATTTAAATATTGTTGATAACATTTAATAACTTTGAAATCAATGAAATTCTTGTATTTGGATACAGGGCATTTAAACTGTAAACGAAACAATTAGAAAGTTTAATTTGTTTTGAAATAATTGCTTGCCATCAGGAAATGTTCTTCAACATAATCTCTGGAGTTGAAAATATTTTGGAACAATTCAATTTCAAGTTTCAAACTTTAACACCGAAAGTTTTCGATGTTAATATACCTATACCCTATGGTTTATTGTCATAATGGAATCAGAGCATAACATTTCTTACTTATGTAAAAAATTAAGATAATTTTACTTATTTACCTACTTTCAAAGAGAGAGGTTTAATTTATTAACATCATAGAGTACAACATTGGAGTACCAATTCGTTGTACAATATCACACAATGCAAATGTATGTTTGTATTATTATGTACAATAGATGAAGGTACTTACTTACCAAAGATTTAACAGCATACCAATTACAAATAGTAACAGAAGATACCATTTAAGGTGATAAATCAACAATAAATTTTAATGGCTTATTACAACGCCGTTGCCAGGTGAAGCCTCCAACACACAAACTTGCAAAAGAAACGTGAAATGATGTCAAAAGTCATAATTGCTCAAGTGCTTATCTAAAGACGTAAAATACGCGGTCAATGTAAGCCAATAGGCATAGGTAGCTGTAGCTATCCAAATATTGTCCGTGAAGGAAAGTGGCGCGCTGAACGGACGCGCGCTGCTCGCGAGAAGTGTCACGTTGAACTCTTACATAAGGACTCGCCGTGCTTTCCAAAATATTATTGGATTTTTTTGCCTTTTTAAGAAAACAATGCCTTTGTCACGCATTCTATATGCTCGTTACAAAAGAAAGTCGCTCGTTACGCAGATAATTGAGACCATTTAGGCCTATCTAAATCTGAATGCTTACATAAAACAACCAATTTAACCCGAAGGTCCGTTTCTTCTTTACATTAAACACTCCTATTAAAATATGTCTTAATTGTCGATGCATATAACTGTATTCTTTACATTCTGAGGAATACTTATTATAGAAAGTTTTTTGTTAATAACCACGAATCAGACTTAGCACACCTTGAAACATGAAAAAAATATTCAAGGCTTTAATAATATTTCTTCAGAACTCTAAAAACTGTTGCGATGTTGAAATGTAGGCTTTTTAGAAATAGTTGCACGCGAAATGTACATTGTAACGAGCATCATTATTTTGGCCCGGGGCGCTTATGGCGGCCAGCGGACAGGTTGCGCCGAGGCCCAAGGAGAAACATCGCTTGCTCTACATTCGTCGAGTTTGGAGCCGATGACTCCTCGTGACCGTGTCCTCCTTAGCGAGTGCTTTATCTCACCGAATTTCTCTCTTCTGTTCCGCATCATCACGAACAAAAAGTCAAGACCCGTTCGGTGGAAACGCGGCCTAGTTGTGACGACCACTTGCCCACATAGCGCCGCCCGCTCTACAACAAACCCAAAAGCGACTACTTTCGCCCCGGCTTAAGTGCTAATTATATTTGATGGGGACACAAAAACACTTATTTAAATAGTGTCGCATTCAGCGAAGACAATAACAACAAAGGCAAACTGTTTAGTGCGGAGAGTGACGAGCGTTTTAGTTGACACTTACCACTTTGCAAACACTTCATTATTATTGTGGTTAGGCTCTTATTTAGATGCAAGACTCGGTATATCAGTTACGTCCAAAAATATGTTGAACCTTACCTTAGGTTCACAGTTATTGTGAGATGAATATCTTTATATACTCATTCTGAAAGCGATGCTACGTTCATTACGAAAACTCCAGTTAGTACCTACTTTTGTATAAAATAATAATGAAAAAACATTCGAAGCTTAGGTAAAGCTCTCTTGGTATCTCTATATTGGCAATTCAAAATTATTTTAAAATCTTTATACTGTTGTTATGAGTCAAGCAAGATAAAATAATATTTAACTTGCTTTTAAAATTAAAGTTCAAAGTGCTTCACCTGAATGTAAGGAATCATAATTGTTTGTATTACAGCTATAAAAATATTTCGACTGCATTTTGGCAAAAAAATTAAGGCCTTGATCCGTAACATCATAATAATTAACCAAACATTATTTAAATATATGTTTCTTTAGGTTAATTTTAAATAATTTAAGCCAAAATAATAAAATGTTTTGTCTTTTATTTATCTTTTTTTTTCGAAAATTCTTAAAAATCTTGTATTTGCCGGAGCCGCAGGATCGCAAGTATGTTCGGCGCGGCTTTGTAGGTATATCTACGTGTCAGCAATGACTGCGCAAATTTACGCGTTGTAAGACTTTTTTCAGCGTTAACGCAGTTTCTTTGTTATTATAACGCTGGCCTTTAGACACAGCCGCAATATCTTAACTAGATCTTGACGGCCTTATTGTCTGTCACATACTATAACTTTTGTTCTGTCAAAATTGCTTAAGTTTTGCTTTAAAAATAGGCCAGTTATTAACTGTTTGTTGCGATCTGTATAATAATAAATATGTTTTATTTACTCAGACATAAATTTCTTTGTCTTTATCACTACGTATGCTTGAGCACTTATACGTAGTGATTACACTGTCAACTTCTTTATTGATTACGAGATTCTATCCTCTATAAGTATCTCTAGATAAATGATTTTGTATTTACTTATGTAAAGATGTATTATTATATAAACTTTATTTCATATATCGCAACAAAAAGTTGCTTTCTTGAAATGAAAAATTACAAGTTTTATCAAAAATGGTTCAGTGGATTAGGCATGAAAGCGTAACAGACATACAGACATAGTAACTATAAAGCATTTAATATGTATTTCAGTTCATTTAAGGACTTGAAACTTGAACGGAAAAGTATAATCAAATTGAATGTACGGCTCTCGTAGTACCGTAGACTCGTAGTCCGTAGGCACACTGAAATTGATAACATTAGAAACGCTGCTTCGCAATCGACTTATGTTAATTTTTCTCACGATATTTTGTACCCAAAATGGTTCTACGTACCTGGTACAAAACTCGAAAGTTACTTCCCAATGACATAACGTGCGTAGCTCGATGTCAAACCAACGAAGTTAGCTTCGCAATTCTTTAATGAATATTCATATAAGTCAGCATACGAATAGTTGTTTTAAAATGTTATTCCCCTAAATGTTAAGTACAGAATAAATACATTAATTAAACTAAGTTATAAGATTACGTGCGTAATATAAATGTATTGCTTTTGTACCGATGATCGAAGGTAGTTCGCCTATTTTTGCCCGATTTCCATAATGAGGAGACATGAGATACGTACGTATGAGGGTTTTTTTTTTAATCGACTCCCGCACTAAGGAATTTAGTCCTTGTGTTGCGGGGGTTTCACAAACATTCAAATCACATGCACAAACAACACCCAGACTTGGGACAAGCATTTGTGGATCACATAAATACTTATACCATGCGGGGATCGAACCCGCAACACGTCGCGCACAGTAGTAATAAGCGTGGTGACATATAACAATCGACTATCCGTGTAGTCTACTCAGGAACAAGGTTTACTAATGTATTTTGTAGCGTTTGGTACACTAAGTATGTATTTATTCGTTTATATCGCCGGGATATACATAGCTATACAATAAAATAAGTAACTGAATCCACATGTAACAGAGTCGAATGTTATATTTTGATATACAAAGTTTGAAAAGTAAGTTAACAAACGAGATGTAATAAATTTCTATTAAAACCAGCCACTCTTATTATAGATACATATTAAAATATTCTAAAGTGAATTTTATCGAAGCGATCAAGATACCTAGAAGGTATGTTATACGATCTTCTAAATGATTAGCTCACATGTCAAAGCCCGGACGCTATGTTTTTACAATAACTTTTACTTTTCATAATACTTTCTTGATTATCGAATGATGATATGTTATTATATTTAGGATGTGCAATAGGTGCGCAGGCGCGTCCAGTGCACGGCTAAATGTCGCGCGCGCGGCCTCAGCACTCACAAACGGCCTTTGCAGTTCGGCGCGGTCGACGACCCGCCGGGGTCGTTGACTGGGCCCGCATTTAGTTTTCACTTTCGTTCACTAAGGATAACTGTACCATATACGTCACGTACATGCCCACAATTCCGTTGACGGCCCGATCGGTTCCTCAAACCTGCAAAGAATACGCAATATCACTGTCACACATTTTAGGCAGTATAGCACATGTAGCCTATTGGTACGATCGCTAAGTATCTAGTCAAAAGATCAAGAGCCAACACCCAGCTATGCAATTACGACTCTCGGGTCTTTAAACTCTAAAGGATTCGATAACCTATAGCAATTAAATTTTAGTCGGACATCCTTCATTCAATGGATCTCGAAGACATTTTTACATCGTTTCGTGTATTGTAATTATTATTGATTCGTCTAATAAAGTTTTATTTGGGCACCAATCGACAGGCCACAAGATTATCCAATTAAATAAAGTTTCACATTGACCTAGGTTTATGTAACTGACTCGTGACTGGTCGACATTAATCACCTAGGCACAATGAAACCGAATAAAGCCGTAAAAATAGTAACAAGTGTATCAGACCACGTAATTAAATGTTAAACGATCGCATACCGCAGCAAACGCCGGAGCTATGTCCGTCACCTGCCTAGGCAGAAGGTTGTTGCACTAATGATTGCCGGTGTCGTAACTCGGGCGTTGGACCAGTGTCCTTTTGATGCATTTTGGGTACAATTAGGTAATTTTCGGCGGATAGTGGGGGAGCGGCGGTGGTGAGGGGGAGGCGCGGTGCGTGGGGTTGCGGGTTCGGCGGTGGTTGCGCAAGCTGCGGTCGTCGACTCGGTTATGTCAGCGGTTTACGTAAGCGTCACCTCGCAACGCTCTCGGGGCAGGCGCCAATTGTAGCCCCGCGACCGTTTCGCACTTCTCGCGGACTATTTGCGGACGGCGACGGTTCGTTAGCGCTCCGCACTCGCACCTCTTGACCGACTCGCCGCATTGTTCCCAGCACCCTCGGCGACGTGTTAACTTCGTTAGTGCCGCTCGTGTCATCATCTCACTAAACACCATATGAAGAGCACTGCACACCACTCAATTACAATGAGTGGTTCAACTAGATGTATATTTATTTGAAAGGCCGTTAGTTGGTCCGTACATTGTGTAACGCGAACAACCTCCAATTAAGTTCAACCTTTCATGAATCGATTAGCGTTAACATCAAATCGTCCATTGTAACCGTTGTTAAGAACAGGTGTGCCCTAAAGGAGTAATTATGCGATATGGTTGCGGTCGAAGTAGAGAAGGGGCTGGAGCGGTTGCGTCAGCGTGCGGAGAGCGGTCGGGCTCAACGCACAAGGTTGCAGAGGTTCAATGCTCTAGAAATACGACACCCGACCCCGGGCAACCGCATGCTGCGGACCAAACCTGCGTGCGCGCCGCCCGCTCCGCGCGTCTACTGCGCCGCAACGCAACCGACGACCGACGATCCACACTTCAAATATTACTAACATATTGTATTATTATTTTTTTGTAATAAATAAAGGTAGCATAATTTAGAAGCATAAAACAATAATTTGTATTGTGGTGGTCATATAAAAAACTGCTTTTAAACGCCATTTCTTGATGCGGATAAGGTTCTAATATCTAAGACGGGACAAAACTAACAGTCCTGTTGAAGCTATTATCTCTGTTCACGAACCTGTCCATCAAACACGGTTAATTTGTCCAATTGTTAAACTCGTTCTCCTAAACGATGACAGTTTTGTTTTAACGGTACACGCACAGCTTCACGGAGTAACCTTCAAAAGAGAGAACGTGGCGTCGTCAGCACGTGCAATGTGCCAACTCTTTTTTATGTAGTTGTTTCGCAATTTTTTATAAATAATTTTGCCTTCGACCTTTGTAAGCTGCCCAATTTAGCCCGATTGGTATTCCTGTGGCGGACGGCGTCGTGTGCTTTTCGTAACTTGTGGTTCAGCAACGCGCGAACGCAACGTGACCGTCATTACATTAGCGCCAACCACACACATCGTGTACAAACTACTCCTAAAATACTCATTCATTATACAAATGTAATACAAATATATGCATTATTGACTGCGAGGTAATTAGTAAAGGCGTGGAATCTAAAATTATGCCAATATTCATATTCAATACCATGGGAACTCTTTGACGTGAATTGTAAAGACATGACTGTAGTATTCTATAATATTATTATTAGAAGCTTACATTTTTACATGCAATAATATGTCAAAACTCTAAATATGCAAATAATGTTACAAAGAAAAACTAAACTGTATTTCCATAATTTTGTACGCGTGACACTCGTCTCTTTGCAGAAGTATTGGTCGTATTCGTAACACTTTCTGAAACAAAATTTGCAAATAGCTTTTAAATATATGACGAGTCTTTACATATATTTTAAGAACCTAGACGTTATAATAATTAATTAATTTGTCATTGTCAGTTTACAAAAAGATTATGGTGAGTGTGCCAAATATTTCCATTCCATTGTTTTTTTAATTGGATCGTTAAACGTTGACAATTTCTCCACTCACTTCTTTGCTTACTCTGATAACTAGAAGGCGTAGAAAGCGTCGCAATGCTTATACAATAGTGACCGACCGAAACATGTTATTTTGCCGAAACCGAAACCGAAACCGAAGGTTCGGTCTCATTGTAGTTTCGGCCGAAACCGAAACCGAAACCGAACATTTCATAAAAAAAAAGTACTTAAAATTTCGAAAAAATGTTAGTAAGCCCGTTTTTTTTCTAAAATTAATATCTCGCCAACCTATAATTACAAGTTTCTACTTTCAAACGATTTATCACAATGAAATTTCAGCACAGTTACAGAGGTTCTGTTTGAAAATGTAACTACCCTATAAAGTGAAAAAAATACATTATTTGTAACACAAAGTTAGCGATTTTTTAATGGTGGTATAAAATAAAACAAATTTATTATTAAAATATGATGCTCATATATTATGTTTATTTATTTTCAGTTACTTACATTTTGACTGCACGGATAGCCGAGTGGTAAAGGTCACCACGCTAATTACCACTGTGCGCGACGTGCTGCGGGTTCGATTCCCGCATGGAAAAAGCATTTGTGTGATCCACAGATACTTGTTCCAAGTCTGGGTGTTCTTTGTGCATGTGATTTGAATGTTTGTGAATCCCCCGCGACACAAGGATTAAATTCCTTAGTGCGGGCGTCGTTTTTATTTAAAAAAAAAATATATACTCACAAATATCACAATCAGTTAGCCTCGAATGGCTAATTCAAATATAATTAGATAATCAAAATAATCAAATTGTTAATCATATAAACAAATCGTTAGCCGAGCGCGACCCGAAGGGACGATGTTGTAAGTTTCGGCGCGGCCGAAAGGTTCGGCCGTTTTTGGCCGAAACCGAAACTCGGGCCGAAACTTGATTTTTTGGCCGAAACTGGCCGAAACCGAAACCGAAACCGAAATTTCCGTCGGACACTATTATACAACCTTTTAACAGCGCACGTAAGCGACATCACCAGGGCTCAGTTTACCAACACTGATGATTCGCCATTGCTACTTTGGGTTAAGTTCATCGACCCCAACGCCCGTTCCTAAGATTTAGTAAATTTGCGCCAACGTTTGACAACATTGAACATTGATGAGAACTTGTGTTAATACTGATTGGGTAACCGTACGTACGGTACCATTGTAAAATTGATCGCATCATTCTAGAGGCAGGAAGGGTGCGTAAGCAGTGCTGTCCGAGCCGCGTTACCGGAACGGCTGTCCGCAGCCTTTCACGCACTTAATTTGGCAGGACCCCCTTCTCACCGCGCCTGCCGCACCTCGCCCCAACACTGAGAGAAAGTAGCTAGCCTACGCAATGCTAGGGTCAATGACCGTACTCGAAAATGCTCACTTCTGACAAAAGTGACACATTAACAGCAAGCATTTCATATTCAATATGTGTGGTCAGTTTCTTGCACGGATGTGAATGGTCGCCGCGATTAGGTCAGGCTGGACGATGTGGCCTATATTGCGGCAGCGGAGCATCGTGGGCGGTCATGTAGGAGTGCTTCACTGCGGCGGCGGCGCCCGTCACTTGACTCCTTATTGAATTAAGCCTGTTCAACCAGACTACAGAAATAAGATGGTACAGAAAGCCAGCTGACACTCGAAAATTATTGGACCCCAATTTCGCTGGTTTTATTAATCTGATCCTTATTCGTATTTTAGGGCAAAATGCACGCACGGATAGTCTCGGAAATACCTCCTTATCGCGGATATAGCACGATATTATATAATATGAAGCGGCGGTAGCCTAATGGCTAGGGCGTCGGATTTGCGATCATGTGGTTGCGGGTTCGAATTCCACCCATTACACTACTGACGTGAACCCACTCGTAACACAAGCATCTTAGCTTAGCACGAGGGGTTAACGAGATTACTAGTAATGTGCGAACCACATTGCTAGTAATCTTTAAAAAAAAATAGAAGGAACGAGTGAAGATTCCACCAAAAACAATTTATATCTAGCAATCTCTCTAAAAGACCAGTAGCAAACCTGAAGCTAGCTTCATAACAGTACTAGCTTCTGATGGCCTCGCTTTCAGCAGAATTAATAAATTCACAGCTACTGCCTTAAATCTACAAGAGGTACAGTTACATATAACAGAAACACCTCCTCACAGCATAATAAAGCGTTCCGAAATAATGGGCGCTATAAAGGAAAAGTTTACTAGGGTGATACGAATCTTTAACAACCAAATAAAACTACATAATGGTACCGACATCTTGTCAGGTAGAAGCCGAGCTGCATGTACCTATCCGATCAGATAACGAAGGGCACGGCCTAAATTTAGGCATGATCAGGGTCATCAGAAAAAGTAACCGTATTAAAAATATAACTGAATAGTGTTCTACTGGTCCACAAAGCGCATGGCAACGCGTACGCCCGCGGCTGCGGCGATTCGGTAACATAACTAAATTGAAACATAATATTCATTATTATTATTACTGAGCATGCAAGCAAAATTCTATTTATGACTCTATCCCTATTAAGTATAGTAATAACTTTCTAATACGATAGAGCAGAGTGGAATTCTGTAGGTCAGTTGGGTACATTACAGCTTGTACCTAATTATGAAGACCTCATTCCGTACATATTTTGATCGTGTATAGTTTACATCTCGAGTGAAATTGTGCAGTTTATTATTATGTATTTTAACTAAGAATAAGGGTCAATAATTTTTATTTGTCACTTGAAACACTAGGTACTATTAAAATTAGGAAAAACTAAAAATATTTTTGATGCATAACTTTTTTCTCACTTCAGCTGCAGCAAGGACATTTCGTTTTTTAAATGTAGAATGTGATAGATAGGTTTTAAAATTTAGATTTTTTTTTCACAATAAAATTGGCTTTAAGTTCCATTCCTATTTTAAGATGAAACACGCATTTTGGTTTTGTTTTTTTTTTTTCAATACCGCCACCTACTTATTCGAGTTTCCTTCACTCGACTAATGTAGCTTGTCATTATCAGACGGAATATATTTTTTGTTCCTTTAATTTATGAATGAATTCTGTACACTTGTAATGAGTACGACTAAATTGGCCAATTTTGGTCTGAAAAACGATAACTTGACTCACGCAGTGGTAATTTTCTGCTTGAAGTGTACTCACTTGAATTTTACTAAGTTAGTTCAATCTTGACATTGCAATATACTACAGAAACATGTCAATCTATCTATCTATCTATACTATCGATCTACACTAATATTATAAAGAGGATCAAAGATTGGTATTTTTGTGTGTGTATGTTCGTAATGACTTAACTCAAGAAAGAAAGAAAGCTACATTTACCCTGAGTAAATATAGGCTATATTTTTTACTAAAACATTAGGTGCCGCGGCTGGAGTTGCGGGTACTGCTAGTAGGTATGGTAGTAAAATTGTAATTGACAATATTTATTTGCTGGCTATCAAAATGTATGTAATAGTATCATACAAAAAATACCAAATACTTTCCTTTAAAAAATTGAGTTCAAATCCAAATCAAGTTCAAATCCTAGTGTAACTATTCCGTTTTTTTCCTCACGTCCAGTTTCAAATATTTTGTTACTCCAAGTTCTATTCACAGTCGTTTTTGTGTCTTTTAGTTCAAAATCATAATTTTGAAAACTTCTTGGTGTGATTAATTTTATCAATTATCATTTACATATAACTTGAATAAATGAGGTTTTAAGGTTTAATAACAAGTACCTAGGTAGGTAAGTAGTAGTTTTTTATAAAAAAATGTTTTTTTTTAAGGACACTGTAAATAATAATAAGTTGAAAGGATCATTTTTTTTTTTAAGAAAAAAATGTTCCTATCTACTAAAAAAAGGAACATTGCACATGAAGTTCATTTGATCAACTGAATTCTAACCTGTAACATTTCGAAACCATTTCCAACACAGCAAACTTTTTATAAACAATAATAAAAATAATCCAATCTATATTATGATCGGAATTCAAACAAGAGACAGCTAGTTTAACTTTTTTAAGAATTAATTGTTTGCATAGCATGCAGTAATTAAATGTGTAATAGTGTACAGATCACGTATAGACGTTCCGTATCGCATCAGATAACATTGCCTGATCAAGTACAGTACATACATCTGCGCAGTTGTACATCTGTCCATGTGCAATCAACTGCAAATTTATTGTATTAACTTGCATGAGGAATGAGATATCCGTCTTTACGTGGAGAGCAGTACCACAAGAGCTGGCGTGCACGTGCCATGGAAAAACACAGAAAACAAGGACACACTGCAATGGTTCATTCAACCGGACGTTATTATTCAACGAGCGCACTGTGATGAAACTACGCAAATCTTCATTATTATTAACAAAGAACGACGTTTCGAAATATTGGACCACGTACAAAGTCGTAGGGCACGTAGTGGGCCCTAAAGCAACCGAAATATGACACACGGACAACAAACGCAACGACTCTACGCAGCCTGGTTGCTGAATACGTAACATGATTTATTGACATAAGCTGCTTTCATGCCGCTATATCATACTTTCAGTATATTACGGCCAAGTACGCAGCATTCGCGAGTTCGCGTTGTCAACGTAAATTTTACATAAATAAATAAATAACAAGAATTGATAGCACATCTTTTGTACGGTAAAAAAATCAAGGTTCTCAATTTTAACATAGAGCTGCGACATTCCTGATACCTACGTCAAACATGACGTCACTCATTTAACATCTGCAGACTGAATATCAGTTTCATTTACGTTATGTAATAAAATGAACTTTTATTTTTTGCATAGCACATCTGCATTATGTAAACCTAAGTTAGATGCCAAAGCTTATTGTACTAATGCCAGCGACTCTAAATGGTCCTGAACGAGAAGCGAATAAACTGAAATATGTGATTCACAAAGAGTTTTAATGAAATACGTCGGAAAAGCTAGACAACAAAGGCTCTTTAAGAAATATGGAGAGTTTCATTATCCTAGAGAACAACAGGATCGAGAACAAATTAGGTACTTTAGAATTGTATTATTTCCGTGGCACGTTAAGCGCAGTACCGACTGTCATACTTCAATCTTTGGTTGAAGTTAATTCATCACAATTCTGTCAACAATGTGTTACCCAGTAAATAGGTTGTATAGGTAGGATAGGCAGCCGCTCCATTTTAAACACGGTGTTCATTTAAATTTGGCAAAACTGAAAGCCGACCCCAACATAGCCTGGGGAAAGGTTGAACAGTAGAAGAATTATAATATTTCAGGTACCTACCTACTTTTTTAAGGTAGTATTTGAAAAACTCTTTGGTTAATTTCAGATATATGTGAACTTACTTACTTTGTAACTATATCTAGGCACTCGCTGAATAATTTTTTAAAAGTGTCGGCAGCCTATCGCTAGGGCATCGGCTTTGCGATCATGTGATCATTGCACAACC
The DNA here is from genome assembly GCA_950381575.1 of Plusia festucae. Taxonomy (NCBI): domain Eukaryota; kingdom Metazoa; phylum Arthropoda; class Insecta; order Lepidoptera; family Noctuidae; genus Plusia; species Plusia festucae. The sequence continues at coordinate 9,514,765 of OX494436.1, read as the reverse complement.
GACGTGAACCCGCTCATAACACAAGCATTTAGCTTACCTCGAGGGGTTAAAAAGAATAAGTACTAGCAAAGTGCAAAACAAAATGTATTGTTTTATCTACGCGACGCTAAAAGTATCTATTGAACTTGGCTCCATAATAAATTGACATTGAATCAAAATATTGCAATAAGTACATGCAAGGTTTCATGAAAACGTTAAGCTGAAATGAAAATCGATAGAAACTAATTCGTTGTCGCATAATTTAATGATTATATTATTAGCCAGTTAATAGTCTGTCGTTGTGCCATAAGTAACAAGAGATGAATATTTAATGGCTCCTTTCAACAAACTGACTTCATCAACTTAGTAATATAGCTATTTAAAACGTGTTCGCTCGAAGATTTCACAATTTTGCTAATAAATTAATTTGTACCGCGGCTGTGAAATGTTGAGTTAAGAAATTTTTAAATACGATTGATTTTGCGTATGGTTAATTTTTTATATATTTTTTAACAAAGGTTTAACATTCATTGAAGTCTTTTTACACGTATAATTTTTGCTTACTAGCATTATGTAAATGAGAAAAAATACAAACAAAAATGTTTAAGTATTGTGTCCCAAACATAAGGCACCTTACAAAAATTGAGACGGCCCAGTAAGTCAAAAAATACTTGTGTTGGGGTTGCCTCGCTTGTTCCCTTAGTAACTAGTTACATTATGTGGATAATGGTATGACAACATGTGTAATATAAACAAAACATATGTAAATGTAAGGAATATAAAAAAATAATATGTAAATACTTATATGGAAACGCCGACAAAGCAAGATACATTTAGCTAACATACTCTCATGACTGAATAAATCTTGCGAGATGTGAGTATCTTGTAAGAAATATTTTATCTGGAAAGCTTTGACTACGTAATGAAGCTTTTGCTGTTATCTATGCTTCTTGTTATGTTACATCAAATTATCTTCAACACAAGCCTACACTTATAAATGTAGCACAACACAATGATACATTGAGAGAAAAAAAAAAATTATAAAATTTTGTTTTTTATTAACGACTATCCGTTTTTAAAGTGAAGAGTGCCTACGACTTGAAATATCACACATACAATAACCCAAACTCCTAGTAGATTGTTATATATTTTTAATTACAATTAGTATCTCATTATTTCATGTGCAATAAAATATTTTTTAATCATATTCAACATTTAGGCTATTTGCTTGGGATTCCATCATCTTAGGAACCTTACTTTCAATTAAGTTGAGAGTTACCATGGATAACTCTACTTAATCATTATTCTATGAGATCTTTAAATGATGCTAGCTACGCTAAGTAACCTGCTTCACTTCTTGATATTTTTCTCGTTTTCGAATATAAATCTAGTCAATATCCCAACAATAATGTTTCAATATTAAAATTACATTCGTTTTAACCTTCCAACGGGATAATTCTTATTTCAAGTACCAAGATAACGTCGCGTACATTTCCTAGAAATATTCCACGTTGTCAGATGAATACAGATATTTCTCATTAACAATTACCCATCTTAATATAGGTACCTAGTACTTGATCTTCTGAGAAATAATAAAGGTAAACACATACTCATATTTCAGACGTTAACAAAATTGACATACCTAATTTTCCGAGCGTTTACAGCACTCATTATTTCAGTTTTATACTACAAAAACCATATTATGTGACGTTAATTTGGGTGTAATAACACGCGATGTAGTTGCACGGAAAAAAATACCAACTCGCCTGAACTTCAAATTGTTTTGGCATTACAGAATTTTAAAGTCATGACCACTAAAAATATTTGTATATTGACGCTGATCAATTATTCAAAAATAATTTAACTGATACCGGGGCTTATGTGACGTAGTCGGTAGCACCGCTGCATGTTCATAATGCCCTAGGGCAGTCTTTCCCAAAGTGGGCGATAACGCCCCCTTGTGGGCGCTGCAGGCCTAAAGGGGGGCGGTAAGAGACCCAGAAAACTCTTACGGGTTACTGTAAAAGTCTCGTTTAAAATGAATGTTTAATCTCCGCTAACATAGCTCAAAATAATTAATTAATTTAATTTGAATTTATACTGGTTTTTAAGTAGGTTTAAAAATGGGGGCATTAAAAATAATTTATTCTCAAAGTGGGCAGTAGACAAAATAAGTTTGGGAACCCCTGCCCTAGGGTATGTGGCAAGGTGAATGAATGCTATCATCCTATTTTTTTTTAATCGCGGGGGTATCACAAACATTCAAATCACACGCACAAAGAACACCCTGACTTGGAACAAGCATTTGTGGATCACACTAATGCTTGTCTCATGCGGGGATCGAACCCGCAGCACGCCGCCGCGCACAGTGGTAATTAGCGTGGTGACCTATACCACTCGGCTATCAGTGCAGTCAAAACTATTAACATACTATTCAATGTTATGAACTTAAAGAGCTGATATTTTAGCCATCTCCCTACTCAAATTAAACATAAGTACCTATATTATAATATTGTAATTTTTATTAGAAGGAGGTTAATCGGGAACACATTAGGTTCGTCAATTCTGTTGCAGTGCTTTCGAAATCGATCCCGCTTTAAAGACGTGAAGGGTTTGTTTTTATGTATGACCCACGCTGCACCCTCGGCATGGTTTAATAATTAAACCATGCCGAGGGTGCAGCGGTGTTTAGCCGATAAGAATTATTCTTATCGGCTAAACACACTTGCGACTTTTCATTCCGACACAAAAAAGGTTGGTCGCCCATCCATCTTCTTTAGGACGGAGGAATTCCATGAATACTGTGCTTTATTTAAACCATCGGTAAAAGGCTGACTTGATGAGGCTAATAATTATATTCTTAATCCCCACGGATTTATTATTTATTAACAGATACAAAAGTACGAAATAACGAGTAAAGTTCCGTCGATAAGTAATCAAACAAGTTGCAGTAAATATGGTTAAATTAAAACTGAATCGGATCGTGCGTTGCGTCCTTATCTAGACTGTAAGTATGTAATGATAAGAATTTATGAAAATTAAAAAATGGATATGAGTTTTTTATCTGTAAGTACCAACGCAATCACAATAAATTAACCGAATAAGTTAATATTTATACCTCAATTGGTAGTCGCTTGAAATAAAGCTGAATTATAAGATTAAAAGTAGATCTACACTATAATATATTATGATGTTATTGAAGTGATTTGTATTTTTTGAATATTTGTAAGGAATAAACTCAAAAACGACTAGACGATTCCTAACCCAATTACTCTTCCACCATTAGAATGCTACATTAAGTATTCTGATTAACAAAGATTTTAATTTCTTAACAGAAAAAAATTGAGATCGCGGGCGGAGCCGCGGACAACTGGTAGTACATATATTATTTATTCAATACTTTATGCACAGCGTACATGGTGGACTTAATGCCAGAAGGTATTCTCTGCCAGTCGACCTTAAGGTGATGCAGAAAGGTGTGGTAGATGCACTGAAATTGATCGTGAGAATTAATTAATATAATCATATACAAAGAGAAGTGCTAAAAACTAGTAAAATGAAGTTATAAGAACTTTATTAACGACATTTTAATAATCCAAGTAAGTATTTTATTTTCACCTCACACTCTTTCGATAACTTAAGCGAGTTGTAACTTTAAATTGGCACTAAAACTTTACGAGAGGCACATATCTAAGAAGTTATTTATAAAGTAAATTACATGTTAATTAAATCAAACAGGTTCATATTTAAAATAAGCTATAAAAAACTTAATGTAGATGTAAACGCTACAATCAAAACGCAATCTCTAAAACCTGCTACTGTGTGTTGACTAGGCATGCACGAATCTCACACTGTTGCCACCCGCCGCTTCAGCCACATATAACATGTTTAATATGTTACCTGCAGCAAGTTTATAAATAAAACAGCAAAAACAATGAACGGTACTATCGTAGTAACGTGGAGAAATCTAAACATCACAACCCTAAATAAATGTATTAGTATGCATACCGGTGCGATGTACGCAGCCAAAATTGAACGACTCGTCAAGTGATGGTGTAACCGCGTGAGTGAGGTAGTAATGGATCGGGTTCGTTCGCCGATAAAAGCGAAAGTGCTGCGTTCACTGGGACAACGACCGCCCCCTGCGGACCGACAGCCCTGTCGGTTTCCTGCATCCAGGTCATCATCATCAAACATTGGCGACGTCACCGCCTTGTTAGTCAACGCATACGAGAATACTAACAATTGAAGTGAGGTGTTTTAGTAATGGGAAGTTCTAGTTTAGTATGATATTGATAAATGAATGATTATGTGCATCACTTACCTAATTACTTATATTTTATTTTTTAATCAATATACAGGATTCATTTAGAGGGGCGTATATTCAACGAGGTAATCAGGTGCATAAAATTGAACAATTTTCCCCGAGGTACATTAGTGGAAAATTGAAAATCATAAAATGGAAAATGCACTTTTCATACAAAGTGACAGGTCACGTGACTTATGTTTGTATGAAAAGATGATTTTCAATTTTAAGATTTCGACCCATCTTCGCCCTGTATATAATGCTGTCCATCAACTGTTTTGTCGTTTGAATTCCCACAAGGCGACGGACTCAGTACCTAGTTACAGTAATTTTAAGATATCTGGACATTTGCTATACTTACTCACGGAAATTTCGTTTGAAACGCAAATTATCTCAAAGGATTCACGCAATCTTGTATCTACGATAATATCGTAGCACATCTACGTCGAATTTGATATCAATATTAACATCTGACCGAATTGGAAAATACTCGCTTATAGCGAGGTCAATGAACTGTCTTCAAGGTGTCGAAAAGATTTAATTGCCTTAGCAAATTGATTGTTTTTTTATAGAGAATTAGAGATACCTCTACACAAGGACCGTGCCTGCATATTAAGACTTTATTCTAAGTTTTGTTAAATATTGTGGCAGTGCTTTAAGTTAAGTATACTTCTGAATAAAAACAACTAAGTACCTTACAGGTTATGTATTTTTAACCGACTTCGAAAAGGAGGAGGTTATATGTTCGGCGTGTCACTATTTTTTTTTTTTTATGTATGTTCACCGATTACTCCGTCAATTGTGAACCGATTTTTATAATTCTTTTTGTATTCGAAAGAGTATTCTCCCGAGGTGGTCCCATTGTCACCAAGTCAGGATCTGATGATGGGATCCCAGTTAAATCGAAGGAAACCCTTAAATTTTAAAGAAATGTCGAACGTGTTTCATTATTCTACTGAGCCTATTTAGGTATTTACGTCCAATAGTCATCACCTCAAGGCTTTTGGTAAATACTGAGCTGATGATGGAAGAAACCTTGAGTTTTAGGAGTTAAGGGTTGATTTTTTTTATATAATAAATATGTATTGACCCTCATTTACATTTTTTAACGTTTCTAAGGTGAGCTGTATTGTATTATTATAATAAATATTATGAACACAAAAAATGAAAAAATAAATAAACTTTTGAAAAAAAAATTAAACCGACTTCAAAAACCAAAACAAAACCTAAAAGGCACAAAATAGTGTAAAATAAACTTAGAACTATCTTAAATATTAATACAAAACTAGAAGTGATCTGTTTGAAGTCGGTGCCAAACACCAATATACCAACAAAAAATAAATACCTACAAATACTAGTACAAATTAATACGAGTATATATAGTTTGGCACCAACTTCAAACAGATCACTTCTAGTTTTGTATTAATATTTAAGCTAGTTCTAAGTTTATTTTACACTATTTTGTGCCTTTTAGGTTTTGTTTTGGTTTTTGAAGTCGGTTTATTTTTTTTTTCAAAAGTTTATTTATTTAGATGACGTTGGTTTTATTTCAATAAGTTGTTGATGATTTATGAATAACATTACATTTTGTAATAGTGCTCTAATTAGGCACACCTCTATAATGCCTTATAATCTTAATCAGCTTTAAAGTACCTAGAAAAAAAAAAAATAGTTTCTCAAAAGCAAGTAGCAGTACCGAAATGTGCGGACTGAGGACCGCATAATCCTCACGTAGAGATCCAGCCTAATAACATAAGTCCATACTTGTAAGTCTGATTTTATTAAAGTTTACATTGGGTTTAAAGTCCCAGTATTTTACCTGAATGTAAACAAAAACTTCACACAAACGACCCCGCGTAGTTACATATCCGCGGTTTATCAGATAACTTTTTCTACACGATATAAAACCTATGTTTATCAAGGTTTCCCTTTGCGTGAAGAGGTAACAAATATACACACACACTCACCAACGTTTCGCCTTTATATTATTATTGTGATATTCACCAGCATTTTTTAAATTGATTCGTAAAATATGGGGTTAAGGGGTATCAAACATAAAAAAAACAAATCCATTGAAAGCCTCCTTCTCTTAAGCAATAAGGTTAAATAAATCAATGTTTTTAATTAAATAGCTACCTACTTCAACAATATAAATACCCCAATCCATCTCCCAACAAGCTCCCAACATCTAAAATTAACAAGTTTGTCACCCAGTTAGTTTACATGAAAATAATGAAACAACACGTCTGCCGGCAGTCACTTGAATATTTCATTCGTCATCTCATAACTCGGGGCTTCCATAAATATTCAAGGAACGAGCCATCCATTAGCCTCCGTTATGAGTTATGAAGTTTGCGAAAATTTCATTTTGGCAATGACTGTCTTTCTGAATAGCTCATTTATATGCAAAGAGGTGTCTACCGAATTAATACAAGGTATAAAGAAACTTATGTATACAACATTAATTGGGTACTATTTAGTACCTACCTACTAATACAAGAAAATACCTAATACCTTTATTGCAACATTTTGGAACTTCCGTACCATTAAATAAACTCTTCTTTCTGTTAAGAATTAATTAATTCAAATATCATAGAAGAACTTATTTGATGCAAGCCTCTCATCTCGTCTATGAGTAAGTACTTACATTAAAAAAACAACAGATATTGTTTATACCAGCGCAGCGCCTGTAGGAAATGTTTTAACGCAGGTAATGTTTTGTTAGTGGCACTGCGTAAATAGCGACTTGCCAATATAAAAAAAAAAAAAAAAAAAAAAAAACGCAGGTAATGTTGTTAGCGCGCGTCATTTGTTTGTGAATTGTTTTGGATAGACGTTTTAGTAGAAAACCCTAATACAATTATACAAAAGATATAAGAACTGACATAAGATTTAGGACACCACAATGACAAGTGCCAAAATTCCAAAGTTTAAAATTGGATGCTTGTAACATAATTATAACTTAAGAATTTCAGCCAAATAGGCACGTTTATACGTACTACCTTCCAGACATGCTTATTCGTGAGTAAGTACTCAGATTTTCTTATTTCTAATTCCATCACAAGATATTTTTTTGGAATTTAATAGAAATATTAGATAAAGAAACTTTACAAGACACAGCGCCTGCTCATAAAGTCATGTCGACGCGGCGACGGCGCGAAATATCGTAACTTAGCCAGGCGCTTTGTTGTCTGGCCAGAACTCCCACAGACATCGAGCCGATGAAGCTAATGTTATAAAATATAGCCTCTTACCGTCTGCACACCAACACTAGACTGCTAAAGAAAAAAAAAACAAATCATTATGTTAGTCGATAAATCCTATTATGATTAAAGTTATAGGTTCGATTTAAAATCACATAAAAACTACCAAAAGAGATATAAGAAAAATCATAGGTTTGATTTAAAACGCAAAAGAACCAAAAATGATATATGATTTACTTAAGTAAATGTTAGGTACCTATTTGTTTAATACAGAGCTTGGCCATACGAAGCGATGAAGGTCACAAAACACAAGCTATGGCATTGAAACTACGATTTAAAAATCTGGCAACAACGTTACATACAACGCACATTCAAGTAAATTGATTGCAGACACTCTCAACAGAGGGCGTAACTAGTAAGAGTTAACAGTTTGGCACGGCGAAATAGACCATAAAATGCCAAAACAAAAACCATTAAAACACAAGAAGTGACATAAACTCTTCTTCCTATTATTTTACTTGATTACTTACTTAATTACGCTCACTGGTTTGAAAAGCGCCTAGATTCACAAATCTAATTGTAACATTGATCTCCTTCAAGGCGCCTAATTGACTAATTAAGTTTCTCTTGCGTGAACGATATATCCAAAGGCTATATCAAACAAAGAACCTGCATGACCTAGGTAGTATATAAATGTAAGATGAATTTTCCGAAACGGCGATCATGAAATTAAATCTTTGTTTTAACTTTTTTACTCTGAAAACTTCTGAGAACTGGTAACATAAGTTTGAGGTAATAATGTAGATACACGTATGTAAAAAGAATGTATGTACAACAGTCAGCTGTCATCTCGTTACTGTAATGAAAACAAACATCGCAAAACAAACAACAAAGATTTGATGGATGATAGTGGCGCATTCTCATCAGTGTTTACGGTGTTTACTGCATTGTTCAAATTTCCCTCTTGCCAGTGGAGACAGCTAGTCGCGTACCTGTCTAGTGAGCGCAATCGTTACCGAGGCGCGTCGGTCTGCATCGGCGGGCATGCGCAAACCGAGCACAAGTGTTCGACCAAGTTTAGTTAGACGTGAGAAGGAACGGCACTGCACGCTGACTGCGAATGGTCGCCGAGTAGCCGCCGAGCCGCGCCGCCCGCACCCGCAGTCCTCCCGCCGCGCCGGCTCTGCGCGCTCCACGCTAACCGCATCATGGTGAGTCATAGCTCCAGTGCGAATCTATTCATTTACGTCGACCTTTACAGTTTAGATACAGATAAAAATAAAATGATACACTCCATTTTAATAATACCAAATGATAGTCGGTTTAAATGCCAGGACATACCGATTTAACAAATCGCCCGCCCTCGACAACTGACATTAACCTAATTATGTGCTGTTTGATTACACCAAATGAAATCGAGGAACTGCGTACCGATCCTAGCGAAGGTCAGCCGTAACGTAACTTAACCTTTGCTTTACTGTTATGTTACTTTAATTTCAGGTAATGGACAACCGTGTGAGCGAAGATATCGAAACTGAACACAACTCTTCAATTTTTATAACAAATTTTCAAAATGGAGACGTTGTAAATTATTCCCTTGTGTTGATCAAAGGTATCATAACAAGAGGGAATTCCAACAATAATGAACAAGTGACATGCACATTAAAAGGGGAAAACTATCAAAACAAATCGCAATGGAACGTTTACAATGGAGAATTCAAATTGATAATCGAGTTAAGAAGAGGTGAAAATATAATTGAATTGGACTATGCAGAACAGCAACGAAAAACATTGCAGCTGGATTATACTCCGAGAAAAACAAATCTTCGCGTAACTCCAGTTTACATCGTCTGTCAAGGCCATGATGGATGTTTTCAAAGTCCACCGGATATTGATAACTCGATAGAAAGTGCCTGTTCCAGAGTCGCTCTTGGTTCCAAGTTAATTCAAAGTCTAACAGCTGAAAAACTATTTGAAAGTGGTGTGGGAAGAAAAACTTTTCAACTCGAACATGAAGTGAACCCTAAAAAACCAGAGTGCATTGTATTCAGAAGCAGCCTAAACGTCAATAAAGCTAGAAAAATGAAACAAACGGAATTATGGTCACATTTTGGAAGAGAACTAATGCTGTCTGATTTAGGGAGTAACGAAAGAAAGTTTCTTGGTTTTATCTCCTGCACTCGATATAAAGGAACCGATATTGATAAGCCTATGTCCCATGAAGAAATTGTTTCCCTTACCGAAGCTTACGCTGCTTTAGGAGGCGGTGGCTTGGCGTTGTTTGGGACGGCATGTATGTACACATGGCCAATGAACGTTGAAGAAATCGTGCCCAAATTCTTGGATTCAACGCCAGTAAACAACAAACGATTTATGGATGATAGTGGATATCGTGGCACATTGGGAGGATGTTTTGCTACGACGCTAGGATCAGTGTTTCACGAACTGGGTCATACCTTTGATCTCGGACACACCAAAGATGGCATAATGGGAAGAGGTTTTGATAATTTGGACAGAGTATTTGTCACTGGGGAAAAACGATCTTCCTTGGTAAAAGATACTCAAAATAACTTTAGTGGAAAGCCAGTACAGCATTCCACTGTTTCTCTTCAACGCAATATAAGTGTTACAATGAACGTAGCGGAACCACTGCGGGTTTTAGGACCAAGAAGTAAAACCACGTTGGGGAATTTCGCAGCAATGTCAAAATCTGATATTATAAGGAGAAGTCCAAATGTAACTCCGATAACAAGACCATCCAGTGTTTATTCTAATATAACCAACAGGCTTACAGATTCAAAGAAAAACGTTAATCGCACTAACGGAAATGATTCAATTTATTGGACCAGAAATTGTGCTGTGTTATTATCTTACCACCGGTGGTTCAATAATGAATATGGAAGAGAAAGACAAGCGATTACCCGGTATTTGAAATTTGATAAAAATAAGATGATGATAATTTCTACTGCCGGCATCAGGATAGTAGAAGTCAGAGATGAATCAAATGGAATGGTTTTAGACTCATATGAGTTTACGAATCCAGGTCCTGAAAAAAGATTTTTGGTCCCGTTTACTTTTTCACCTAAGACTAAAGTTTTGACGATAGTAGTTGAAGACGATTTAGGAAATGTGCTGAAACAGACATTTTCATATTAAAATTGGTGTAACAGTATTAGGAAAGTTGACAATAACGTGAAGAATATGTTCAAATGATTAGCATGACGTATTATAGCGAAGGAAATACAAAGTTCTTTATCCTAGAAATAAATCTGTAAGCAATTAACTGAAGTGACGAAAACAAAGAGAAATAAATTGTAGTGAGTGCATATATTTATTAAGCGGTAACCCCAACAACAGTTGGCAACTGGAAAAGTGACATTTGTGCATCTGTTTCTGTAAACAACATCAAAAATCTAAATTTTGTTGGACTATTTGTGGAACGAAAACTTTTGATTGTGTGACTGTGTGTGATATATTCGAAATAAGTAACATTGTGCAAAATAATTTATGCATATATTATTCCCGCACTGAAAATGGCAAGCACCTCTAAAGACGAAGGCTATTTTTTCCTTACAATCAAACACTTTCCACCCGTTGAAAATGGAAAAATAAATATTATTGAGTTTTTAGATGCGTCGACTGATTTAGTAGCAGTAGTAGGTACGTAAGATATAACATTAATTAAGTTAGTTAAGTATTAATCGCATTATTGTTCATGTATTGTTTTATGTTTTATTTGCAGAACGCCTTGGCACTGTGTTTGCACCCGTAAAGTTTGACATGCAAGGAAATATTGATGTGAGTAATACGCTAATAATTATATCGAATGACGTCATAATCTTGTCAATAATGAATAAGAATATTCATAATTATATTGTAAATATTGCAGAAGGTAAAGAAGCTTTATAAATATGACGCAAACTCATGTTTACTTGAGTTGATGCTCGACGAGAAAGCTAGAGGCAAACCTATTGCTGCTGAAGGTGTATTATGGTTGAACAGGTATGTATTTTTTTATATAATTCATTAGTTATTTGTTACATTATATTAAACCTAAATATCCCATTATTGTCCTACCATTGCCATGCGCATTTTTATTGATTAGCACTTATCAAATGAAAACACAGTAGCAACTCAAGATATCTAAATATGATCTAATTAAGTATATATTATTTTTTCATACAAACAGGGAGGTCTTAGTCCTTATGTAAGATTTACTGTAAAAGTTGTACAAGTTATTCAATAATCTTTTTGTTTCGTTTCCAGAGCACTGCTATTCTTTGAGTTGATATTTAAGGAGGTTCTAAGTCATTTGCAAGCCAACAACTATGATGTGCAGATGAGGGAAATATTTACAGTGGCTTATGAAGGATCTGTTAAAAAATATCATAACTGGGTCACTCAGCAATTATTTATTGTAAGTATAAAAAATGTTTGTACATTTCCTATACCAAATCATTTATTTTATTTGTAATATAATAAAAAATGTATATTTATGATTATATTTCATGAATATCTAAGGTATGTATCTATAGTTCATCCTCTCTCCTAAATTGCTGGACATGTCCATGATGATCTAAATATTTGTTAATTTTACATACCATTACATTTTTAAACGCAATAATTATTGAGAACCAAGTAAGTCCCTTTGTAGTATAAGGCACAAATTATTAGCCTGGTAAACATAACAAAGAAGTATGTACCTATGACTGAAAGAAACAATATGATTTTTAAAATAGATTGCACAAACCTTAGCCACCTAAAAAATTCATAAAAATTGAGATTTAAAAAAAAGCATAGAACTACGAACTTATCTAACCCAGTGGCTAAATCTGGAACCTATATTTTTTTACTATTTTTATTTTGTATAGCTTAAATATAAAATTATCGGAAATTAAGATTTGATTTAATCATTGTACAGTTTGGCAAGGCCATATCTTTTACCCACAAAAATTATATTGATTTGAAAAACTAAATTCAACACTAGCAACACAATCACCGCCTCTGATATGTTTATGGCACTTTATATCTGTTTACAGTGCAATATAAAGATATATAGAAAAATATTATTGCACAAGCTATACTTTTGTTTTTAAAACGGGTTTTTGCAAAATGTTTGTAACCAAAAAACTAATTTTATCTTTTTCTTGGTTTTCAGTTCATCTGCAAAATGTCTCCAAGTCTGCCTCAAATTATGAAGTCATTTGAAATTGAGAACAAAGTTAAGGAATTTGAAATGAAATTGGAAAAGTTTAACATTGCTTTACATTCAGTTAGATGTAGAATTGATGAATTTTACAGAGATAACAATCTGTTTAACTAACTAGTTCAGTAACAATAGAACTTCAAGGACTAAAGAATTTATTTTCATTTACTATAAATCAAATTAAAGAATAAATTATTTTTATTTAGTATGAGTGAAGATAATGAATGTTTTGAATGCAAAATTGTATATAGTATTACTTAAATACCAAAAAATGTATTATGATAATGCCTAAGGATGTACCATAGTGCTGTGTTAGTATTGTTAGAGTATGCGCCAGAGGCTATTTCATGGTTAAAGAGATGAGAATAAACTATTTATTTTGTATTCCTTTTAAATAGTACCTATTCAATGCAGTTTGATGTAAGTTTATATTTTGTTTATATTTCATTTTATTGATAGAAAAATGAACATAGAGTGTCCAGTGCCTTGAGAGTTATTGAGGGCAGAGAACAATTTTATAAGTCCCAATGCATAAGTTTTACCAAGAGGTTATATTTGATACCATTTAATAATATAGGTCATAGTTCAGTTGATAGCTGTAAATATCTAAGTTATAGTATGTTATAGAGGTGCTCAGAATATGGTTTACAAGAGTATTTTGTGTGATATCATTATGACTAGTAGAAATCTTAATTTTAACTATGTATAATGTATAAACATTTTGATAATTATTGTAATGACTTCTAATAATTAATTTAGCTTAGAATTATGTTATCAAATAGGTATCCATTAATATTTAATTAATGTTATATTAATTTAACAATTATACCAAAGCTTTGCTTTTACACTTTCACCCTTGTATTCAAGTCTTTAATTAAAAAGTGAGCATTTAATGTTGTGTAACAACATAATAAAGTCTTTTCATGTATTCTGTGTATTTATTTATTTTCTATTATACTTATAAACTTAATTAATAATAAAAAAATCTTAACTTACAATGTATCATTTACACATGTTGATTGTTCCATTTCAAAAATTTAAAAAAAATTGTCACCTGTCCTTTGGCTGTGATAAGTAGACACTTTTGGCGAAATCTGAAGCTTGTTTAAGGGCCATAAAACTGAACACAACTTCAGCAATTGTGAGTAGGGCCAACATACTATGGAGGGTCATTTCCACTGGAGTACTCATCAAGTATGGATTACACAGAAAAAAACTCACTAGTGGCATCTGCATAAGTACTGTCAGCATAAGGAAACCAGCCAGTTCTGGTACCTAGACACAGACAAAAAGAAAAGTAGTATTTTTGCTTAAAAGGTAAGGATTCTATTTTTGTGTTACCAAACTTACTCGTCGGGAAAGGTTTCCATAGTGACCAAGATATATTCTAGCAGATTCAATAATATTTAACAAAGTAAACACCGTCAGTGATAGATACTTTGTAAGGTGTCCAAGATAATTCAACTATAAAAAAAATATAAATATAGATTATAGTTTCGCGTATTGCACATTAAATAAATGTATCAAAATTAACATAATTAATATGTTACCTTAGAATATAGAAAAAATCCAACAACAGCGACCCAAGTCAAGTATAAATAAAAATTAAAGTAGAGACACTTTTGTAAACGAAGCATAGTTCTGTATTCCATTATGAGAAAGTTGTCTTTCACTATCTATTCATTAACTTTGTATTAGTAGGTGTTTTCGTACTCTTTATATATTTATTTTTAGTCCGATAAAGTTGACCCAACAATTTATTTTTGTTTGTTGCTGTTGACAACGATTTGTTTTGATTACAACTTTGACATTTTACCAGTTTAAAAATCTTATCAAGTTTACTTCCGATTTCATGCTACAATAGTAATCCGATCAGTCATTAAATTAATCTTTTGTGAAGATACACACGTCTATTTGAAAATATTTGATTTCGTAAAAGTAATTACGAAATTGTATTTACTAATTTACTAAATAATTACACATGAAGAAAATTCTTTCACAACTGACTTACTAAACATACTGTCATTAGTGTCAGTCAAGTCAATAAAACTTTGAGTTTGACGTTTTACATACTTACTTATCCTGTCCTAGTCCTAACCTTTCGATTTTCCAGGTTATAATATTTTGAAAATAGTGTATGAAATAGTGTTAAAAATGCTAACACAGTCTTTACGTTTGACGTTAGGTTTGTTGTTTTACATTTCATAATTAATAGCGTTTGTGATTTATCTAGTCTTCTTTAAATCTTCTTTAAACCTTGTTTTAGGTCTATTACGTCCAGAAAGCACTCAGCTGGTACTCTCAGCTGGAATAAAATACTTCCCACCACCAAAAAACTATGACCGTAAGTACATTTACCCTATTTATTATATATTTTCGCTCTGTTATTATTTGATCCAATAAAATAATATGTCATATCATTATGTTTCAGTTAAGTCAATAGTCTCATTTAGGTAGGGAATCTAAAATTCATTGCCGTGTGTGTGTACTTGCTTTTAAACTAACTAATTGATATTTCATTATAGATATTGAGATACCTGAACGACCAAGGCTTCGTATTTACGATAAGGTGCCAATGTACCCTGCAAATCTAAAGCCACCTAAGATGCAAAAGCGATTAAGATATATGAGAGGTCCGGAAACATTACACACTAATCTACAGCTACAGCAATATGGTGTTGTTGTAAGTTCTTTTATATTAGATATTCATTTCTCAGAATTAAAATTTAAATCTACATCCACATGAATAAGGCTATGTTAAAGCTTACATTGTTTACTACCAATATAGTAACAATTTTAATTTGACCTTCATTTTAAATACTCAATATTGAATTGGATTACATTGAAGTACCCTATGGTCCATCTACGGCACTACAATATGCAATAAAATAAAATTAATTTTGAACTACTAAGTTACGTCTACTATAACAAAACTTAAACTTTAACTTAAATTTAGTTTTTAAACTAGTTCTTATCACAAAGAAGAATGTAATCTAATTTAAAAATGTATGCATGTACATTATTTTCTAGGCTACTGGCGGAGGCAGGATGCGTTCAGAACATTTTGAAATGGCCCGTCTAGTTGTAGCTAGAAAGTTAGACCAAAAAAGAATGTTTGCTATTTGGAGAGTTGACCCTCCATGGCAGCCAGTCACCAAGAAAGGTCAAGGTCAAAGAATGGGTGGTGGTAAAGGTGCTATTGACCACTATGTTACTCCTATCAAGTCTGGCAGAATTATTGTTGAAGTTGGTGGCAAATGTGATTATGCTGAGGTTTGTATATGTATAAAACTAATGTTAGTTTTTTTCCAAATCATTGAAAATACATTTTTTAAATCATCATAATTACTTAACCATCTCATCACCATACTGTAGCACTGTGGACTAAACATGTATAACTTTGTTAATTGTTGTAATTAAGTACTTCTAATAATTTAACCTATTAACTCCAAAGCAGATGTCAAAAGTGTAAGTGAGAGTATAATAGCGGCAACTGGTGACTGCTTGGGAAATAACTGATAAATACTTACAACTTATGTTAATTTGAAGGGTTTTTATGTAATAAGTAAGGCTCCGCAACAGTAATATGTAGTGTGTAAGGCCCATTGCTACCTACTCTTGAAGAGTGGTCTTAGGTTTGGAAACCAACTTTGACTCGGGTTTTTATGTAATAACTATGATTGAAATACTAATATCTGATGTGTAAGGCCCTATTGCTACCTACTCTTGAAGAGTGGTCTTAAGTTTGGAAACCAACTTTGACGCAAAGTGAGCATATGCAGAATTAATCAAATTAATTCAATAAGCAATCCTGGGATCTATGTTTAACAGACAAAAAATAGTACCTACCTACCATAATCTATACTTATAATAAATCTGTAGAAGTGAAAATTCTGTACATTTAAAGTATTAAAAAAAGAAATGGCGGGGGGTGTTACTAGACCGAGACCGAACACAAAAATGTGATTAAAAAAATTTTTGTCTGTCTGTCTGTCTGTCTGTCTGTCTGTCTGTCTGTCTGTTTGTTCAGGCATCACGCAAAAACTACCGGTTCGATTACGATGAAACTTGGTATAATTGTTCCTTAATATCCTGGGCACCACACTGGGTAGTTTTTATCCCGGAAAAGTATATACCTGATGCAGAACCGCAACAGACCAGCTAAACTATAAGAGATACAAAAATGGTACCATAGCAAAAATTGTTCCACGTGATGAGCATTTTCTGCTGAGAGAATAAATTTGAAGATCTGGAACACCTGATGTGGAACTCCAAGAGCCCAGCTACAGTATAACACATATAGGAATGACGTCTTAGCAAGAGTTGTTCAGCCTGATGAGCACTCTCTGTTGACGTATAAAAATTGAAGATCTGGAACACCTGTTGTGGAACTCCAAGAGCCCGGCTACACCATAACACATATAGGAATGACGTCTTAGCAAGAGTTGTTCAGCCTGATGAGCACTCTCTGTTGACGTATAAAAATTGAAGATCTGGAACACCTGTTGTCGAACTCCAAGAGCCCAGCTACACCATAACACATAGGAATGACGTCTTAGCAAAAGTTGTTCGGTCTGATGGGCATTTCCTGTTCACTTATAAAAATCGAAGATTTTAAACATCTGACCTGGAAATCAAAGCTATCACTAATTATACTGTATAATTATAAAATAGCATAACCTTCACGCGGTGAAGGCGGTAACAGTTTAGGACTGGTTTTCGATGACAATGGTATATCTGTATACAACATGTAACAAAACCCCTGTCAGATCCAATAATGGCGTATTCGTGGTACAGTTCATGAACCGTCTCGCATAGGCGGCTTCTTTGACACAAAGCTACAGGTAGTAAGTACATGAACTTTGAGGAGCGGTCAGTGTTGCTGTTGCCTTGGATCAGTTTTTATTTTGATTTAATTATTTTCAATTAGGAAAAAAAAAAATCTCCAATCCATTTAATACCTACGTATATGTGTTCGCAGTACGATACCGAATAATACCGAGTCTAAGGGATCGGACAGGGTTTTTGTTACATGTTGTGTATTAATAAAAAGACAAGGCCTGACTGACTGACTCATCAACGCCCAGCCCAAACCCTTGAACCTGGATAGCTGAAATTTTTGCACAGACGTTTCCTATTTAATGTAGACAAGGAATAAGGAAGGATTTTTCGAAATTCAACCCCTAAGGGTGTTAAATAGGGGATGAAAGTTTATATGGAAATTTCGTATACGGGCTTCTCGATAGAAATAAATAAAGACGTATTTCAGCAATTTTGAAAATCTACCCCCTAAGAGGGTAAAATAGGGGTTGGAAGTTTGTATTGTAGGTATATGAATTGTGTAGTTTTCATAGATAGCCACATTAAAGTTCATAGGATTATGAGTTAGAAATAAATAAGACGTATTTCCGAGATTTTAGAAATCTACCCTCTAAGGGGGTGCAATAGGAGTTTGAAGTTTTTTTACGATATTCATCATTTTCAAACAGAGATACATAAGATTTGGTATTTGGGTTTTTGGTAAGAAATAAATGAAAACATATTTTTGCGATTGTAGATATCTACGCCTTAAGATGGTGAAATAGGGGTTGCAAGGTATTATTTTTATGGTATGTACCTTCGTTGCTTCTGATTCCATAACACAATCCTGCTACTTACTTTGAATTCGGAGCAATGTGTGTGACTCTTCTTCGTCTTTTCGTGTAAATGATTCTCAAGTTTTGTCTGACCAAAAATTTGCCACAATTTTAAAAGTTTATCCAAACTCAATGTATGTGATGTTTTCCACATTATCTTATTATTATCTTGACGCCATAATATTTTATGAAAAATATAATTTATGCGCCTTACTTTGAAAATCACAGAATACATCCATCTATCCTTTACTACCTACATACTACTCTTAACTTTACGCGCGAGCGAAGCCGCGGGCAACAGCTAGTAATTAATAAAATTATGGACAAATCCCAACACAAAATCTAACTGTAACCTATATCTTCAAATAGCTTGCCTAGCCTTGCTTTTGTTTTGAACCTTATAAAATCCTTAGAAAGCTGACAAAACGGTCTGCTCGAGCACTTATGTTCCGTGTAGAACTTCGCGACAGCTTTCCACGCTCTCGCACGGCACGTGCAGAAGCAGAGAGGGAGAGATTGAGAGAAGCAGTCACTTGTGTTCGCGGACTAAGGTTTTGGCCAAATGCCAGCCGAAACCTTGGTCTACCTTTTTTTTTTTTTACGGGGGGAAATCCTCATGGACTTCCTCCGCCTGGGGAGAGGGGGAGGGGCGTGCCGGACTCTTACCGGCTAAAACCCCCCGGTGTCTCCTCCAAGCACGTGCGCGGAGGGCCGCGGGAATCCACATTCGTCCGCAGCAACCTTGGCCTACCTGACTTAACATTTTTGTTTTATAATATATTGCAGGTTTACCCGATGCTCAAGATTATTGCCGAGCGGTTACCATTCAAAGCTGAGCCAGTTTCAGTAGAAATTATGCAGAAAAAGGCGGAACATGAAAAATGGTTGGAAGAGAATAATCAGAACTATTACACAATGAAGTACATTATACAAAATAATATGGGAGGGTGTCACAAGATGTTGTCGCCCGTCGACCACCGCTGGTATGGAAAATATTTGTAAATATTGTTAGTTTAGATTTAAGTAGCGTTTAAGTAGTGGAAATATAATATGTTAAATATAGTTTTGTCATTTTATTTAATGATTCTGGGACAAATTACTCAGCAGTGTCTGAAATCTATTCCAATGAACATACAAACCTGTGTATTTATAAGTATTAGGGATTACGTCGAAGTGCGCCGTCGCGCGTCGTCACTCGAATTACGCGTAGGATTAATAAAATCACTACGTAGTAAAAAACAAAGTCGATTCCCGCTGTCTGTCGCTATGTATGCTTATACCTTTAAAACTACGCAACAAATTTTGATGCGGTATTATTAGGTTTATTTGTATAATACACGTGCGAAGCCATGGCGGATCCGCTCGCACAAAATGAAACAATCATCAGTAATTAATAATGGTTTATTAAATTTGATTTTCATGAAAGGATTTTCGTGACAAGCCTCAGTTTGCATACATGTAGTAAACGTAGCAATAATGTTTTTTTTAAACTCCTTTCTTACAATTATGGCAAAAACTCAACAAAAACAAATGTTTTACAGTAACAAATACTACAGCGTAGAGTACTTATCTTATGACTCGTCCCTAACCTAACGACAAAAGCCAAACAACACGCTATTAATATTTAGAGGGGATACAGTAACCAGCAAGAAATAACTAGTCCTTAAGAACTAGTTGCGTGCTAACTAGTTTAGTTTGGAGTTCTTTTTACCCGACTGCGACGAAGTCCAAAAGGAACGTTTTATACAGCTATATAAGTTGTGTCGGACAGTACTCATACATTTATGTCAAATCTCGGTTTACATTCTGGGTATAGCGTATTGATTACAACTATATACCTTGCTATTAGGACTCGTATAGTAAGGTGTTTCAAAGTTATATTTTTGCCGGATACTCTACCACAGTACACAAGTAACGAAAGTGCAAGCTGAAATGTATCCCAGAACATTACACTCACATTTTCTAAAATCAAACAGTACATTTTTGTTGACCACGGCTATTATTACATTTAAGGTCACATTAATACACAATACAAGACAAAACATTTACTATTTAGTGTACATCTGTAACTGACATGTAACATCTCTTGATGTTGTGCAACTCTACTCTGTCCATTTAAGTTAAGCAACTTCTACCACATATATATTCTATTCTGCATTGTCGTCTCCACATAAGTACCTATAAATTATATAACGTCATAACAATATTTACAAAGCCTAATATACTAACTTACAAGTAAATGCAATTTACATTTCAATAAATTAATAATGTGTTTACAATATCATACAAGCGTTAGATTTATATATGATATGGCTTTATTATTTATATAATAGACTGCGTATAAAATCAATCCCTGGCAGTCATTCTATCACAACTACGAACCGTTTGCTAGTACAGACTTTGAATGTTATCGGGATTATTTCATCAACCTCTTATAGTAAAACGTTTCTATTGATATCGCTTTATTTATAAATAAACTAATAAATCAGTGCTTTTCTAAACAACGAAAATAATTTTACATTTAATTAGGCTGTCATTTCATACATACAAATAAATCCATACAATCCATCCATGTTACATAATATCAAAGACATTTTTGAATAAAATTTGTAAGACAATAAAGCCTTTTTGATTGTGTGGTACAGTTTAGAATTGAGCAAATAAATTAGCTCATATTAATTATAAGAATAATATATTTGACTAGTTCTGTATCTCTTACACTATACTTACAAACTATATTCCCTAGAAACTGGCAATTTGCAGTCTTAATACAATAACTATTGTGTTCATTATCCAATACACGGTAGGCGGGAAAATGAAAGTGATTTTGCAACCAGAGATTTATAAAATAAATGCATTTTTTACGTTTAACTTGCGTACATTAGCTAAGCTCTAAGTTAAGACATAAGTGAGGTAGCGTTTTTACCTTCTAGTGGAAAAATATATACAGATCTAGAACGAATGCAACATTATATTTTATTTGGTTTGGGAACATTACAATAGCGTATCCTAAGGTTCGCGAATTGTAGGCAAGGATATACGGCCCTTTAGTGTACAGCAATTAGCCCGTTACCATAAGGAGATATAATATCAATATACAGACAAACCTCGCGTGAGTAATATTTATAATTTATTATATTCATTGACATATTATGAGTATTAACTACATGCACACAATTATCATTATTAGGTACTTTAAATATGTGCAGCTTTGTAGATGACTAGAGTAAATACGTTTAACGATAATATTATTATGTATAAAACAGTTACATTTTGTATATTTCGATTTCGATCACTGCAAGGATCCACTTTTGGACACATATTGTATCGAGGGTAATACATTGACGTCAACAACTTTATTCGTAAGCTTCGCTCAGGTGCTCTAACAAGAATTTCAATTGTGTTTTCATGAAATTGTTTTTGTGAGCGATGGAGTCGCAGAGCATCTGTGTGGGTGCGACTGCGTTCCCGTTGCTTACGTTCTCGTATATGTGAGCGTCGTTCAAGCTCACGTTGTTGTTGTGTGCGTCAATGGTACTATCCTCGAGCCCGGCTGCCCCGGACGTATCAGTGGGAGCATTGTATACGTCGATTGGAGGAGCTTTGATGATATGCTGATATTTAAACGTAGACAATATCTGCCGGATCTTTGCAATGATCTGCTCTACTCAGGCGTTTGATTCCTGCAAATTTTAAAATTCAAAAGTCAGTATTCTGCAGCAAAATCTATAGGGTTATAAGATTTATTTACTAAATATTACCGTGAAGTTAGATACTACAGTCTATGCTAGTGGTAAGAGTCAGCTGCTTTCTAGCATACTACTTTGATGAGAATAAAATTAAATAATGGTTTGATAGAGGTGACAAGTGGAATGTTGTGTCTAGGCCATCACCCGAAATATCGAATTTGCTGCAGGGTGAGAATTGCAAAGTAATGAATAGGTACTTAAAATGAATCTTAAGAGGTAAGTATAATATATAGTGTTATAATACTGCACGGCATTCATATGTATAGTCATATAAAATGTAAGTACTCATATAAAATATTATCCTAATTTTTAAATGCATCAAAATTGAGGCTCTATCGTTCATAAGAAGGTACATCGAACATCGAGACGATACAACATGATAGGACCGCCTCGTGCCGGCGGCGGAGCGGTATCGATGCAAGCACACAGCAACACTACACTAGAAGCATGTGGGACGGTGTAGAGCTGTTTATACCTTGAGGTTGTGGAAATAATGCATGATCTGATCGTAGTCCATGTGGAGGTCGTCGAGGCCGAGCGAGTCCGCGGCGGCGTCGCGGACCGCCGCCTCCTCGCCGCGAGAGAACATCGGGTTACCCACTATCGTGGCGCGCTTCACCTCCGGCGAATTGCCCCCTGAAACACACGCCAGTTACATTTCACCCTCGTCAATGTCCGTTGCAGTTTTCAAGGATTATTGAAAATATTTTTCCTATTGTTAATATAGTTTGGACTGGCCCGATGCTGGGCAAAGGGTGTCCTTTACTATTAATACGCTTTCCAGTCATGAATTTTCGACTCACCTTTGTTCCTGTTGGCGTAATCCACGAAATCTTTTGATTCTTTGGATCTATTCTTGTGCCTCATTTGTACTTCTGGTAGGCCTGCAATATATAAAAATATTTATTTCCAATTCAAACTTTAATTGCGTAAGAATGCTTCTTAATGTCTAGTGGCATTTGTGTACTAAGTTCCAATAATCAAATAAAAAATTTGACATCTTCTAAGAGATGGAACTTACCGATTCCAGAGTCGTGCATGTAGTCAGGGCTTTCGGGCTTAGCGAATGTCCGTCGTGAGTCGTCGATGCCTCTGTTGAGGCCAACGATCTCCCTGTAGTCCTTGTTCTCCATCACGAGCGGAGCGTCGTTATCGAATTCAAATAGTCGTGTGCAGTCGTCTTCGTCAGTCAGCTTTTCCACTGGATTATCTTCGAGTTCAGTTTTGTTGGGGGTCGGGTTCGAGTCGCGTTTGTAGTCTTTCATATCTCGGTTCAGTAAGTATGGGGCGTCCAGTTTGTTTAAATCAATAATTCTGAAAGCAAAACGTATGATTACTTTTTTTCTATTACATAATAAAAACGATGGATAAATTGTAAGAAAGAAGATGGTTAGAAAGGATGTTTCTTCTGAGGTGTCGTCAGGTAGAGAAGTATTAAGAAATGGAGAAAGACTTGCTGCGCCGACCCCAAATAAAATATGGTTAAGGGCAGGAGGATGATAATTCTATTACATAATATGTATGTATGTAATTTTTTTTATTGTGAGTATGCTTACCGGTCTGAGCGGCGGCCATTTTCTGGAGATCGTCGGGACTCGTAGTCGCGGTCATGCTTCTTTTGATGATTCCGGGAATGATTTCGTCGTGTTGGTGGCATGACTGTCTCGGGCAAAATCTAAAATATTACAAATGGGGAATTTTATTTTACCTTTTGAGCACCGAGTGACGTATATTAGATTTTTTGTTGCTCGGCGTTTAATCGGATAGCTTATAAGTAAATTACTTTATTAACACGTTTTAGAACCTCGTCTCTTCAAGTGACAGGCGCCAAGAGTGATGGACCTATATAACATGATATCAGCATCTTCCTTACTACAAAATACATCGGCTGGTCTGTAGTTTAAATTGCGACATAATCCTTCATATATTTTAAATATTATATCTCACTTTTATACATATTTTATAACAACCTAACCAAAACTACAATAATATTAACTATGTAGTTAATAATAGCAGTTGCCCGCGGCTCCGCCCACGTGAATGTCAGATATCGCAAGAAATAATAGCATAATTATGACCTTTCTTGGAATCTAATAAGCTTACTCTATACGAAATTTCATCGAAATCGTTTCAGAGGTTTAGCCGTTAAAGCGTTCCTGACAGAACAACAGACAGGGTTACTTTCGCATTCATAATATGAATATGATCGAGTTATCTTACTTTGGTTGGGTTTCGTGGTGGGACTGGTACTTGTGGTTGTGGGGTTGACGAGTTCCTGTGGGGAGGCACGGGGGGCCGGTAGTCGTCTGGATTGTTGGCGTCCATCCTGTGGACCAAATGTAGTAAATTATACCATAATTATTTCATAATGCACAGAGAAACTACGAAGCAGTAAGCAAAGCACTGGACAGAAATCAACATGCAAAAAAAGGAGCTTAAACAGGATTAATCTAAAAGGAGTGCGTGTATTCAACGAGGTAATCAGGTACAGAAAACTTAACAAATTTCCCCAAATAGATCGAAATATTAAAATGGAAAATGAACTTTTCATACTAAGTGACAGGTCACGTGACTTATGTTTGTATGAAAAGGTGATTTTCATTTTTAACTTTTCGACCTATGTTTCTTGGGAAAAGTTGTTTAGTTTTATGCACCAGATTCCCTCGTTGAGTATACGCACTCCCTTTAAATTAATCCTGTATAATGCTAGTTATAAGAAAAGAGGAAATTAGGATATAGATAAAGTGAAAGAAAATTGATCACAAAACTGAGGCGATAGAACTCAATGTGACTGTAACCCTTGGCAATATTGACCATTGGTGACTAACAATAAATTATTAAGAAAACTTGGGCTATCTAAATTAAATGCGCAGTACATCAAAAATATGGACATCACAAAGCTTAAATGGCTTAATTATATTGCAAAACTTACTGCCAGTGTCCATCGCCGGAATGATGTCTTGCATGCCGCGCCGGTTTCTTGCAGTACGTCGTCGTATCAATGACTTTCTCCCTCTTATCATTCTGTGACGGCAGTTCAATGGAATTCGGGTTATCAAAGCTGGTCACCATAACGTTCCCATTTTCCTGTATCGCGTCTTCAGGGTCAACGTAATTGTAGTTCAGAGGGTTCGATGTGATCCGCATTTCGGTGTTGTTGTCGGTCTGTTGGGCTGAATTTCGGTTGGCAGGATGCCGGTTGCCGTTCCTCTCGATTGTCGCTCGACCTGGAAAATTGAAAGCTTCATTTTTGACTCAATTATTAAGTGTTTCAACGATTACGAGTAATTATATAAAATGTTATGATGGCTGGTAACACGGAAGGTAGAAATAATGTTAACATTAAAAAAATCGACTGACGTGTTTAAGAGTTTGAGAGTAGGAGAACTCTTAGACTAAATAATTTCATACTAGTTTCCAGAAGGTGTCACTAATATCTTATACACACACTGGTAAACGAATCATATTCACAACGATAATGTAGACTTGAAAAAAAAATTGGATCACAGAAAAGTTAAATCATGTGGAGATTGAAACGGCAGCACAAAACGCAATGATATATAAATGGTATACCATTTAGCTATCTGGTTAGCCGTGAAGTCATGTATAAGTATGTTAAGTTAAATGAATGACTTGCAAACACAAAATATCGCACTCTTACCAAGCCAGACCCAGTCGTGGGCGTTAGTGGTGGAGTCCCTGGAGGCCTTGTCCTGGACCCGAGCGAGGCCTCGCGTGGCGTTGACCAGGCCAGTAGGTCTTCCAGCCTCCGCACTGCTTGGAGCTCTCAGCCCACCGATACCACCCATAGGCTTCACACGAGATGCGTAGACCACGCACGATACCACGAACACCTAGAACAAAGTTGACGTGTTATTTTGAACCTTATGCGCTATAACCGAAGTTCCAGAATTGTTTATGCAAAATATTGGTATATTCTTTGGTAACTTACCACAATAGCAAAGCAGAATGCTCCAAGAACCACATATATTCCTGCAAAGAAACGAAGTTTATTATCAGTCTAAAGTACGTGCGATATGATTATTTGTAGGTAAGTATAGATTTCTATAGATAAAGTCTTACTCCAGATTGTGACTTCAGAGGTAGTAGATAAGTATGTAAAAATACTGAAAACTATGGTATGAGTATATTGAATTTGCTTCTCCTAAATATAAAAAAGATGCAACTGACGAGGGTCTGATGAATGTGTAACCAAGTATCTTATCGTCAGCAATGGTTTATGTAAAGTTGAATAGTAGTATTACAAATATATGGCAACACTTACCAATAACAACGGAGGTCTGTGCGGTCTGGTGTTGCGAGTGTGGCGCGGGGTTGTTTCGGTAGATGGAGTTGTACTGCTGCGCCTGCGCAATCGTCGGCTCGTGGTTGTTTTCGTCTTTGAACGATGGGTAACCTGAAAAAATTAATTTGGTTTTAGAATCTGAGAATGTTGCAGTTGAAAAAAAATAGTTAATGATTACTTGGACGTCAAACTGCACTTTTCCAAAATACTGCCTTGGTAAAGATATTAATTAAGATTAAATGAATAAGCTCTTTCATTAGATTATATACATATGGAACTGCTTATTAAGAGCAATTTTAAACTAAGGTTTTAATATCATGGAAAAAAAACCTCAACCTCAGACCGAATGCAGCTTCCATTTTGACTATAACTTTTTTTCTCTTCATTATGATTACTTTTTTTCTTTGTATGTAAAACTTACAAGTTGTAGGTTACCTTTAAGAATGTCTCCAAGCTCAGCCATCCCGCTCCTCATGCCACCCCTCGCCATAATATCATCGTTCTGCGGCGTGTCCGGTCTTTGCGGTACATCGCCCCCACTGAAGTCTACATCCACACTGGCTGCTGCGGTGGCTATAGCTCCGGGAATGTTCTTGATGTTGGCTGGAGTCTTAGCGTCGCCCTTGCCGGGTAGCGCCACGCGCCGGAGCGGACCGGTGCGGCATTGTTCGGGAGTTAGGATTGTTACTCGGAGCAGTTCGCCGCTACCTGTAATTTTAGAGTCGTAATTGAGTAAAGATACCAGAAATTTAAAAAATTAACTTGTCATAAAACCGTGAACAGCCCATAATTAGTGTTTCTCAAATATGCTCCTGGTCTGGTAAAAGTAGACTTAACTAGGGGGTTTCCTACTATATAGTTAAAAGAGATTTCAAGAGCAAGTTATCTAGGTATGAGTTTCGTTACGTCTGCTTTTTATAGTTTACTTGTATTTTAGAATTTAGCTGCTAGAAGAGCTTTTGTCAGAATTCTAATCGATCTGTTTTATTAATTATACAAAATCCTTACCTTCACCGACGGCGATAACTCTTGGATGTCTGGACGCGTGCATGGGGGCGGAAGCTACGACTTCAGGGTCGAGGCTCTCCACCACTAAGGAGTAGTCTGCGACGGCAACATCGCGTAATGCGGTGTGACTGCCGTCTGAGAAGTCTAGGTCAATGTCCAGTAAGCCCTCCTGGAAACGATGTCCAAAAAGTTGATATGGTGTCTCATGAAAATAATCAAGTAAATATTTGTAAAGATGAATGGTTGTTTTCTGAGGTTTACGCGAATGTTAGACATTGAAATAAAACTGCTTTTTTATTGATTCTATCGCGGTTTATATTGATTTTAGTTCCCGACGTTTTGACGCGTAAAAGTTTTATATCAAAGATTTTTATACCAAAGATGTATGTATGGCTGAAAACCGTTGGACGAGATTTAATCAAACTGTGTTTATAGGAAAACCTTCTCAAACCATTTCAATGAAATACTTTAAATTTTTCCTACTAGGCTAAGAGGAGATCTATTTAATCTATTTAATAGCCCATACACAAACAACTAACCCATCCGGGTTAGTTGTTTGTGTATTCATGTATCCTAGCCATATATTGTGAGAAGTTTATAAACTAATCTTCGTTGTAAGAACAAACCTGGTATTGTGCTGTCAGACGCCTTGTGACCGTAGTCTCCGATACGTATCCGTTCTCGATGGCGGTATCCGGCGATATGTTGAGCTGAAGTCCCGAGATCACGCGGACCAGGAGTCTGGATATCGATACCTTATCGTTCCCGACTCGGACCTCGCGGAGACCAATTACGCGCCCTGGGAAAAGGTAAAATATTATTTATTTCATGTTCATGCTGTTACTAATTTCCATTAGGTTCGTTATAAGTTCGAGGGTCTTTTTACTCGAATCTGTTTTATTCCTTTATGTTCGGTGTCGTAATTTTTTTTTGTATAGGTAGGTCTCAAAAATACTTCTTCGACTGTTCTTAAACACGAGTCAGTCAATGATTTATGATTTTTGCACGCAAATTAATTCAAAACCAAAATTACAACGAGAATCAGTAGGTAATATAATTCATATCATATCTATAATTAGTTATGTACCTGTAATAGGCGAGAGAACTTGAACTTCAGTGCGTCCCGTACTGCGTCCTTGCAACACGCGCCCGCGCAGCGTCGCGATGCGTGGATCGGACACGCGCGTGAGCACGAGCTCGGTCACCTTCAGCCAAGTGCGACGAGACACGAAGTACGAAACGCGACCCGAGTCATGGTCCTTCGCCAGAAATCTTGCGTAAACCTGCAGAACGTAAATAAAAGTTTAGTTATGTCGATTTATGGATAAAAAATGCATCGGTTATCGGTGAACGATATTTTTTTTGTAGTTCTACCCTTTTCCTTGTTCAGCAAAGTGTTATTAATTATTAAACATGCTTTCTCAAAAACAATTAAGAAAAGAACTCGAGTTCCCCTTTGAAATAAATTCTTCGATAGACAATTTCTTTTGAAAAACTTTATTCAACGATTCTTAGTAACTAGCTGTTGCCCGCGGCTTCGCTCGCGCGTAAAGTATTATACATTGATTGAATCATAACAAAACTTAATACTTTTCTTCAGTCATTGACGTTTCGCGAAAATATTGTTTTTGAAACTTTTTTATGATAAACTCTTTGTTATGTGTTCTTTCTTTAAAAATTATCATAGTGTGCGAGCGTTCCAGAATCAGTGAGTCAGTGAGTCAGTGAGTGACGTGGGCTTTTATAATAGAGATAATTAGCGTATTTTTTTCAGAAAAAATGCGATTGAGAACGATTAGAGGCGGCATTATTTATTCTATAGTCTGTTGGAAATAGATAAACGAACCAAGATCCCTTCTTTACCAATGGGTGATTTTAAACTCTACGTACCTACGTAGCTGTAAAAAGGAACAAATATGTTAATGTATAAAAAAGAACTATAGTATAAACCCTTTTTACAAGCATTATAGGTACATTAATTTGTGGCACTTAACTTTGAATCGTGCAGTTGCTAAGCAGGCGATGTAAATAGCTCCATGAATATTCTACCACTTAAATCAGAACCTCCCAAATCACCCTTCGTGCCGCAATATCGGTAGCATTAGGTATTGGATTTGCCCACAATACCAACATTATTTAAAATCACAGAATATTTAATTCACCCTTACCTCAACGTTACTTTGTTGGTATCTCAGCCTGCACGATCGCTGTTCTGACAGTGAGTTAGTGTTGTCGGGCCTGGCGCCGCCCCAACCCCTCGCAGACAGCGAACGTTTCGCCCTATCCTTCGTGCTCGCGTCATCAGGGACTTTCCAACCTTTTTAAATTTTAAACTTATTAAGCTGACAACTTATGCATGTTACATAAAAAAGTTACATATTTCCGAAAAAAAACCTTTGCGTGCCTTTTAAGATTAATTAACTAAAGATCGATTCTCGTTCCGTTTCTAAGTCTTGACTAAGTCTAAAGGAGCTAACCACGACTAAAGATAATTTCCAAAATGTTTATAATTCTCGTACGTAGGTGATAAATTGCATGTGGCTTACATTAAACTATGGACTATAGAAGTGACACAGCACTAAGGAACATCCACTTCTCTAATTCCATCGTTGCTGCAAAAAGGTTGCCCAAAAGCCTTCCTACTTTTCATATAATTACATTTACGTAGATGTGGTCCACTGTTAGAGTTATGCGGTTCACGCTTTCACGAGGGTAACGCTTTTTCAAAAAGAGCAACGTTAATATTATTACTGTGACCTCATTCAACATAGCCGTCAACATATATTTTACCGACAAAGTTCATTGAAACGACAACCTAGTTTTCTTCCCAAGTTTATTATCTCGAGTATCTCTGCAGTAACATCGAATTTTTATATTTTTTATTACTGTGAATTATTTTCTACCAGTAGTTCTTCATCCAGATAAATTCAGCCTATATCAATAAAACTAGCAAAAGAGTACGTGGTATTCATGCTCGTATGAATTTTACTCAAAATTTAAGCAGACGTTACGACCTAGTGTACCTACGATCCATATCGAAATCCAAAAACTCGTTTAAACTTTGTTTCCGATTGTTAGAAATTCTGATTAGTTTTGGCCCATAATCCCGATACTTGGCTAAAACTGGCACTTTTTAAAATTACTCTTTAAAACTAAGCAGCCTATTGACTTGCCATTTTTGAAATTAGGATACCCATTTCGAATTCATCACGTATTTGAAGCAGGTTATGATTATTTCATAACAAAATATTGTTAGAAAAGATACCACTTAATGAAACAAAACATACGGCCTAAAAATCGATGAGTCCTGTTGACTATAATGTTCATTCAAACGAGACCTAACGCTCTCGTGCTAGCTTGAAGTATGAACATCGATTGGATTACCTTTGATCTGTGACAGGCGGTTGTCATCGACGTCGATCTCCAAGGGGTATTCAGGCATCCATACGGTGAAGCGCGCCAGGCCGGTGTAGGTCCCGTACTTGACGATCACTGAGGCATTCGACGAGCCTCGGATTTCTGAACCGTCGACGTATACGGAGCTGCATGATGATGATACCTATAGCACAAAGTTAAAAGTATTTTGAATGAGCCAAACTAAAATACGTTAGTACATAAGTGGATGATTCAATTATGAAAATGGATTTTGAGCCATTTATTCGATGCGAAAGTTTCGTTATAATACCTAACCATTATTTTCAGATGGTAAAGATATTAGATAAGATGATTATGATTAGATAATGTAGTGATGCTAAGCTAAATGCATGTGTTACGAGTGGGTTCACGTTAGTTGAGCAAAAGTTATAAATCACCACTGTATTATGAACGACGCCACGTAAGTGAACTACATCTTTCGATTCACCTGGAAAAAACTGATCGATATTATATAAAACGCTTACCTTAAGCACGCTCTCATCTTCAGAGTGGCAGGAGCTCTGCAGCGTGACGTCAGCGACTTGCCCCGCTTGTGACACAATCAGCACCTTCATTGCCTGAGATACTTGTCGGCCCGTCAGCACCGCCGTGTTTAGTACTTCCCAATTCTAAACGAAATCGACAAAATTATATTACAAGGGCATAATTAGGTAGGTACTTATAATTACTTATCATCGAAGGGTAGTTCTGTTGACTGATTCATATTGACCTAATTCTGTAATGTTCTGAAAGATTTGAAGAATAAACATTTTGGTTCTTCCTATAAAGATCTACATTGAAGAAATAAAAATAAAACTATTCAGTTCTAGCTCCTTGATGAGATTATTATTAGGTAATTAGATAATTATATTTAGAGATTATTCGGTAATAGATTATTAGAGATTTGCGATTAATTACTTGGCCTAAAACCGTGACGAAGAAATTGTATCAAACTCTTTAATTTTCTACTACGTAATTTAATCCCTGAGCATTTAAATTACATCTTTTATCCGCGACACGAATAACTAACTCATTCCGCGCCAGCACTGCCAGCTGTCTATAACTACAATAGTGTTCACATTTAAAACACTCAATCACTCATGTCGTAATTTAATTGCTTTAATCATCTCGTTGGGAGGCAGACAAGGAGCGAGCGTTCATCCGTCAGTAAGCAGATATGAAGAGGCCCACTTCGGAGCTTCGAGCGAGCTCAAGCGCCCCGGGCCCGAGCTAATAGCTCCACGCTAATATTGAGATAAACTAATTGCTTTATAAATATTATTCTGGAAGTTCATTTAGGCACCGCCGGGACCCCACACGTCGCTGCCGTATGAAAATTAAATGGCCATCCAAAAGTGTGAGCCTCTCAACCCAGTTTCCTGATTTATTAAAAGGTTTAAATTTAATTAGGAAACTATAGATGCTCGTTTCTCATAAGTGGCGTGCGATATTTTGCCTAATATTTTGATAAAATATTTTTGGTTCGACACATGTATATATTTTTTTATATGAATAATAACAAATAAATTATTTTTTTGTTATCTTTTAAGAAAAAGGTAGGAATACAAAGTAAGTCCCTAAGATAAATTGGTGATGAAGATTATTTTTTTGCGTGCAAGATTTTATGGTCCGGGTCTATAGATCTCAAATTTCAAACAAAACTACAGTGGAAGTAGGTAATTTACTTCTAACACACTGTATTACCTACTCATCATGCAATTATTACTCAAAAATTCATTGAGGCGAAGAGGCTTGGCGTTAACAGCCGCAGTGGGCGGCTACAACCCACCATAGCCTCCATTAGCTCACGATAAAGCTCCTATTACACCACTTCATTCATACTAAGCGTATACCATTAAAAGTTAATCTCGGTGATTTGTTACAATCACGCTCATAACTGGAAGGTGCCTAATATTCTAAACAGTAAAATAATCTGTAAATTATACTAGACGCTTGAAATTATAAATTACTTTTATGACTTGAAATAATAAAAAAGCAAAAATTAATGCGTCCAAAAATAGTCCACTTCGTTAATCGTAGGTACTTAACATTTTCCTTTAATTTTGCTTAAGTATTCAACGTCGTTCACAACGGGTCACTCGTAAAAAAACCTTTGGAACCCAATAAAGATATCGTTAGTGTAATAAAAGCTCCCTTCGTTCCATTAATTACGAAGAAAATACCTTTCGGGTAATTTATCGCTACAATCGATGTCTCAATAAATTGTTGATTTCGAGCACCTGCTTCGATAATAGTCTAATAATCGAGTGGATGTCCGTGATTGTAATCACTATTCGCATTTATTTCTAAGATACATTTCAAATGTGGAGCATAAAAATTTTGAAGGTGTTAACATAAATCATCCGTTAACAGTAAATTGGTAGGCACGTTCGTAAAATACCATATATCTTACGAATTATACTTTCACTGAAAGTACCTTAAAATTTTAATCAAGAGCAAGACGAGAATATCTCTATAAACGTGTTAAACAAGCTATAAATTCCGTTCGAATAATTACATTGATATTACAGTAGGTAGAGTATAAACTTTAGAATTACCTTAGAAATGGGGAGTACAGCTTGAATATCATCCTTTTCGATGTCCAGTCTAGTGCTGACCCTGTGTTCATGGGGTGGTTCTTCTGTTGTCGATGTGAGGGTGGGTGCAGAAGACACTCTAGCTGACCAGCTTATGCGGGCAGTTCCTCGTCCCGACTCGCCCTCAGAGCCTTCACCGTCACCTTCGCCCTCAGCTCCCACTTCAACCAGCCACGTGAGGATCTCTTCCCAGCCAGGTTCCCCAACGCCGCTGCTCTCCTCAGAATCCCTATATATAAATCCTCGTTACAATATACAGTTCATAAAGAAACTACTAAAAGCTTTTATTAGCTTAAAGGTTGTTTATAGAGGTCGAACATCTGAAGGTGAATGTAAGCCGAGTCGCAATAAATCAATAGTCCTATTATGTAGTCTTTGCTCGGAAAGTTCATGATCTCACATGGGGCGTCGTCACTTTACTTTCGTGGAAGAAACACGGAATTATCTAAACAATAAAAAGTTAGCAGTGACATCGAGTTTCATTAAGCGGAAAAGCGCCGACAAAATTTATGGTTGTGCAAATGCAAAGTAGTCGTGGGCGGAATTGTGAACAAATCCCGCCGAAGAAATGAGAAATGGAAACGTTCTGTTGTAAAACGCGTACAATAAAAATATATTTTCATTTACGTACAAAACTCATTTAGGGAAATATGTAGGTATCTACATAAATACAAAATATGCATGAACATTCATGTTTGTTATGCATTTAGACGAGTGATATCTATTCTAAAAATTAAGACACTTTTTGAAAAAACAGGACTCTTAGGAGTCTCGTTGAAATAAGTAGATAATAACAATAGTATGTAAATAATGTAAAATATGTCGTAAATTCTTCTAAGATCTTGAGAGAGAAATGGAATTTTATAAAATCTCCCATGCGCAGCTGACTGGCTGGAAGGCACCCACTTTATCTGCGGACACTCCGATTGCAATAGCATTTTATCGTTTAACTGGGAGAACGTTGAATTGCAGATGCCATTTTATTGAATTTATTTTTGAAATGAATGTCGTTCTTCAATATTTTCTACTTTTATTTCTTTGCGGAGCGAGATCGCTCTTGTTTCATGATCTTTATGTTTAATTTAACAATTACCTTCCATCCGGTAGGTACTTTTATCAGGAAATACTAGTTAGTAATAATCTCGGAGGCCCGGAAGTTACTACAATGGGCAAATTGCTTTGAAATGTCAGGATATTTTGAACAAACAAATCTTTCTTCTTTGTGGAACCACTAGACTATAAAGTTACGAAAAATATCTAAATGTAGAATTCGGTGGCTGCCTGAAGCTTCCTTGTCTTAGTAGGGTAATTACAGGGACTGTATATAATACCGGCCCATAAATATCCCCCTGTTGGGCACAGGGCTCTTCCCTTATAAAGAAGGAATGAGCATTGAGCACCACGCTTGCTCATTGCGGGTTGGCGATAAGCGTTGGTTTCAACCTGCAGCCATGTGCATACAAATCCGGTCATTGAACCGCTAGGTCACCACAATAACAGGGACTGTATTTAATACCTATTCAACTTGACTATTCAAGGCGTACATATTTTTGTCATGTAAATCAAGGAACTTTAAAGAAAACACTTACGTATCAGCTGTTTCATCGTCGCGTAATGGTTGTTCGAGCTTCGTTGCCGTGACGGTAGCCGCTCTAGGCTTCACCTCTGCTGTTACTGCCCATCTGGAGCTGGCAGCACTTACGCTCACAAGCCTCAGACCAGACTTCACTTTCATTCTGTACGCAAAATAACTAAATTTTATGACGTCACCAAGACATTTATACCGAGTACTTTTACGATAGTTCTAAAATAAACTTAGCAATTATGTGAATAAGCATTTCGGTACTAAACTTGCTCATGTAATCATCGTGTGTTATTATGAATGTTAGTGTCTACTAGCGCAATCTAGATAGAACCACATCGTATACCAGTCTAATAGCAAACATGTATTTAACTCTAAGGTTTCCTTCCATTCAGTGAAGTTTATTTATACCCAAGCTTGGAACTTGTTACGTAGTTCACTCATTCATTATTACAAAAGTTGAATCTTATATAAAAACTGGCCTGTCACAATGCCATGACTACGGAAGGATCGGAATCACGTAGAACCCGAGTAAGCTAACTGTAGCACGTTATTGTTAGAATAGTAAAATTTATTTTAATAGCTTAACCGAAGGCGACATAAATTTCCATTTAGTTGGTTGCAGTCGAGTATTCCCGTCAGGCCGGGAGAGCTCGTTACTCAAAATGGAGAAACAGATACACGAATCCGCGATGAAGTTTTGGAGCAGGTGCTGATAATATATGGGATGATTGTAAGTATATAATATAATTTTACTGTAAGACTCCTTTGTATGTTTACCAAGAAGAATATTGTAAGGTAACTTTCTTTGAATATGATCTAGGGCAAGTCAGCAAACGCTAGGTCTTAATAGATGAATTAGAAATATTGTAATTAAGAAAACAATTTTTCACAGAATATATACTTGACGACCTCCGTGGCGTACCTACACACCGGTTGTCAAGGTGTCGCGACACCTTGACAACACACCGGGATCTCAGCCCGGTTTCGATCCCCGGACAGGTCAATATAGAAAATCACTTTTCTACATTGTCTCGGGTCTGGGTGTTTGTAGTACCTTCGTTGTCTCTGATTCCATAACACAAGTGCTTTAGCTACTTACTTTGCATTCGGATCAATGTATGTGATGTTGTCCACATTATCATATCTTATCTTATATCTACTTTCTGATTTCTAGCTTTATAGTATCATATTCATATAGCTAACTTAAATGATAACTAAACAAGAAGTAAGTTATTCTCTAACGAATACCAGTAGTACGAGGGACTGACTTTTTGTGATGTGACTTTATCGACAAAACTACGTTATATACGAAACTGAAAATTTTCCAAACTTTTCCAATCCAAAATTGCAGGTCGTAAATAAAATTAGCTTGGATTTCGAATCATAATTCTTGCTGCAAATTGTATTGCCGGTTTTGGAGGAGATTGCAATATTCATGGCTGACTTTAACAGCATTAGTTTCACGTACGTACTACAGATACATATATCAGTATTTGTATAATTCGAATATCCGTTTTCCAATACTTGGGTTCCGCAAAGTATGAAAATTGTAGTTATCGAGAATATTATTGTTACGTAACCATATAAGAGGGGTTTGTGAGAAATAAGATGAGAATATTCTAGGAAATCAGCCTTGAAGTTAAAGACTTCTTTATATTCTATTGTTGCTATCTAAACTTGCTTCATAATGAAGCCCTGTTTTCAATACAGTTTATTACTATTTAAAATTACATTTAGAATTTACTTGAGAATAATTGTAGCAAACAGTTCTTTGTGTATAATTATGGTCAATTTTCTTGTACTTTAGTTAGATAAACACATTGATACGATCTTTGTATAATGTTGTCTTTGTAAAAATGTTGGTACAATCTTCGTAAATAAAGATCTTGCTCTAGTCAGATAATGTTATATTCTATTCTAAGTCCAATCATTTTATCTTAACAGTCGTCTAGACAAAGGATTAATGTTACATCAAAAATAACTACTGCCGAACTAAGTAGGCGAAATATCTAAGAACTGGATTTATTTTTATAAGACCTGTATTACATAACTATATTTCGAGCAAATAAATAAATTCTATTCTATTCTATTCTATTCTATTCTATTCTATTCTATTCTATTCTATTCTATTCTAACGCTGTACCGAATAATAGATTTTATGGAAAGATAGGTGTGTAAAGAGGTCTCTTTATTCGAGTTAAAAACTAGAATTATAATCAAAGTTTTAATTGGCCCATTGAGGTCGGAAATTCTCAGTTAAGCTTTTGTTCAACAGCCGTGTTCGGCCCGCCAAAGCAAATTCGAACATGTTTTGTTGGCACCTTATCCATGCTCAAACCACGGCCGTACACTTTAAAGTAACCAAAAGTTACGAGAGGAGAGAACAATAAATTGTTTGTGTTTACTGCGGCAACGTCATATTACATTACTGAATGACAAAAGTAACATCGATGTCAAAATAGAATTAACTAGCTTTTGCTCGCGACTTCGTCCGCGTGGAGTAATGACTTCCGTCAGAATTTGGGTTTTTCACTTAGTTATCGCCTGTTCCATGGTCTATCGATTACATGTGTAAACAAACATTAAAAAAATCAAATTTTTATTATATTAGAAATATGTCTCCATGAAATCATGGTCTAAAAAATGCTATGTTCACTTATACATATGCTATGCTCACTTGCTTCACTGTTGGAACCTACATACAAAGATTTAAGTGAATCCATTGAGAAATAAACATTTTCGATTTACCACCCTTTTCTCCCCTTTGGGGGGGAATTTCCAAAAATCCTCTCTTAGTGGTAGCCTACTCCTCCCAACAAACACACATGCCAAATTTCAGCTCTTTACGATCAGTAGTTTCGGCTGTGCGTTGTCTGTCATTTACCACCCTTTTCTCCCCTTTGGGGGGGAATTTCCAATTATCCTCTCTTAGTGGTAGCCTACTCCTTCCAACAAACACACATGCCAAATTTCAGCTCTTTACGATCAGTAGTTTCGGCTGTGCGTTGTCTGTCATTTACCACCCTTTTCTCCCCTTTGGGGGGGAATTTCCAAAAATCCTCTCTTAGTGGTAGCCTACTCCTCCCAACAAACACACATGCCAAATTTCAGCTCTTTACGATCAGTAGTTTCGGCTGTGCGTTGTCTGTCATTTACCACCCTTTTCTCCCCTTTGGGGGGGAATTTCCAAAAATCCTCTCTTAGTGGTAGCCTACTCCTCCCAACAAACACACATGCCAAATTTCAGCTCTTTACGATCAGTAGTTTCGGCTGTGCGTTGTCTGTCATTTACCACCCTTTTCTCCCCTTTGGGGGGGAATTTCCAAAAATCCTCTCTTAGTGGTAGCCTACTCCTTCCAACAAACACACATGCCAAATTTCAGCTCTTTACGATCAGTAGTTTCGGCTGTGCGTTGTCTGTCAGTCAGTCAGTCAGTCAGTCAGTCAGTCAGTAACGGAAGAGTTTTATATATATAGATTATTTCAAGTTTGTAACGTCCCACGCAAAATAGAAGATCTCGGTTGACAAGCAATAAACCAGTCTAGTTGGGCGGAATACCAATAAATATTAGTCAGGCTGACATAACACAGAGATGCGTAAGTTACTTCGTCGTAAACGGGCCTCATGCATTGACAGATTTTCTCTTCTTGTGAGTTTACAAACTGCTGTGTCAGAGTATAAGAAAGTTTTCATACAACTTGGGTGGTAGTTTACTACGAAGACGGTGGAATTGTCTTAAATACTGGAGTATAGTTGCAAGTTTTATATTACGTACTTATCTAGTCCTACATAAATAATGTGAACTCACCTTATTACAACATGAGAGATAGAATGGCTGGCGTCACGACGCACTACGAATGGCAAGTGCAGGCGAGAGTGAGGGTACAATGGGGCTCGTGGCAGGAGAAGTGCAGCGTCGCCAGCACGTGCTTCTCTGTACCCAGCACGAGCACCAGCTAACGTCACAGATCCCAACGGCCATGCCGGTTGCACGGAGACTCGTCCACAAGCGCCTTCTCCAGTCTCTCCACTGCCGGCTTCAGCGGCGCTGTAAGCTAATCGCACAGTTCTTGGCGGTCGCTTGCCTTTTCCATCTGCTGGCCACCATGCTGCTGGTACCGTTAATTCGGCTAAACAGGCCCCCTCCTCGCCTTCCGGACCACAAGTCGCAGTCAAGGTTCGCGCACCATAAGTTGCATGTAACGTTATGCATACTCGGCGGGGTCGTGTTGCAGCGCGTCTTGCGCCACCTTCGCCTCCCGTATGAAAAAGTACACGAAGAACAGGAGCATCTCTAGGAAGCTCGCGGAAAACTAAGTGTGCGGACACATCCAATCTGTGTGAAGATGCGTCTTGCAACTCCGTATATGTTGCGTTTCTTCTTGGCGGTTCTAGAGGATCGGGCACGGCATATCGCGCTGGGACCGTCTGTTTTGTAGAGAAGGGTCCATACGTTGCCCTGACAGATGCGGGTGCTGAGCCTTGTAGTACGGTAAATCGATCAAGTGATAACAAAGCCCCGGGGAGGGCTGTGCCCATAGGTTCTGGAGGAGGACCTGCACCACTCCATCTCGCCGTATGTTTTAGAAAAAATCCACTATCCTTATTTTCGAAATGTACTTCGACTCCAAGCGCCGTCCCTGAAAACAAAAAAAAATCTATTTTTAGAATGTGGGTAATAAAACATTTGTCATCGATTTAGAAAAGCATAACATGTGTAAAATGTTATAATAATATAAGTGTTTTATTTTTGGTATTTTGATGAGAGATAAAAGGGCGTTCGAGCACAACATTGGCATTGAGCCAACTGCAATCGTATCCTGCATCGAGTCGTCATTTGCGTTAACTTTATGTTTACAAACATCGATATTCTTACGTCGGTTATAGAATGCACGTTAAGATTTCTGCATGACATTGTTTTTACCTAAGTAAGTATGTCAAATACCCTTATTACTAAACCAGGTCACCCAGGCATGGTTTACGTGCATAATTTTAAAGTAACTGCTGGAAGATGGTTACGCGAGTGTACGTAAAATGTTATATGACTGTAATAAGAGAAACATTTTATATGTAAGTGCGGAATATAAAGGAGATTAGGTATAAGGACGAGAGAATGGTGGATCTTGTTACTATGGGGATGGGCTCAGCGCGGCGTTCGCATCACGCAGGGTGTCTCGCGGCATCGCCACTCGTCTCGTTTATTGAGCCAGGATTTGTGTCACGTTCCTCTTACGGCCGCTCTTCTCAGAATTCATTACGTCCTATTTATGATTCTCAGTGGTTGGTCCCTTATAAAATATTTCGTTACGTTTATAATTGAGTTGTACGGGTCAGATTGTTTTTTTTTGACGTTATGTTTTTCTTTGTTATATAAAACAACAGTTGAATATTAATACTGTTTACATAGGTACATTTAGTAGCAATTTACAAAAAATTCGGTGAGTCCGGTTTACACTTATCTTAATGGTTTACTTCCGTTATCAAGAAACAATAATTAACGATCGATTATCTCGGAGACTTAATTACTAGAATAATGTAAACAGAATTATTATCAAAAGCATGTCAACCGAAAGCGGTAGGTAGCTTATGCTGAGTGCAATAACGGGCGTATTAATTAGTCGCTCTGAAATGTCCGGAGCGAGATAGTGATTGCTTCATTTGCAAGGAAACGACAGGTAATGCAGCAAATTATCCTCATCCCCTTACGAGGGGATGTAGAGATAATAAAAGGCTTTTTGGTACGTGACTCTCTTAGGACAAAGAAATTACACAGAGTTTTCATGTTGCAACCTCGTTGAGAAAATGTTGCAATGTTTTTACAAGAAGTTAATTTTTTATTTGACTCCTTTTTAGAAAGAGCCTTGCTTTTATTGGCTTCTACTCGAAGTAAGACTTAATTACCCTATGTCGAGCACTAGGTCTCTACGTAATGGCGTTTATTATGCAAAGTCATATTGACTTTTGCATTATTTACCAGTCATGTTATTGATCTGGGTACGTAATGAATATTCATGAGTTTTATTAAAAGCTGAAGACTTGCGTTCTATCACGTTTTTGCTCACGGAAAATGTGATAATGTTAATTTTATGTAAGAGCACGTAAATTATGTTATAATTTGTTAATTATGGCCCGTTATACAAAAAAGACAGTTT
The DNA here is from genome assembly GCA_950381575.1 of Plusia festucae. Lineage (NCBI taxonomy): Eukaryota > Metazoa > Arthropoda > Insecta > Lepidoptera > Noctuidae > Plusia > Plusia festucae. The sequence goes on along the minus strand of OX494436.1, from coordinate 9,473,623 downwards.
CAGGGAAATATTGACTTAGATTATGTATACTATAGGTGAATACATGTACGGTAAATACGTATTTTTTGCGTACAAGCACTAGTCCTCAATCAGTCCGAGCAGAGTGTAATAATTGGATGAAAACTCATTTACGTAACAACAGCAATCAATTTCGTTAAAACTGCCGTCGTTCGAAACTCTTTCATACATTTTAATTTCCTCTGAACATGGTTGCAACAAAAAGAGAAGTTTTGCGATTGATATCGCGTTTTTCGATCGCACCCTCGATTGCGGTCTAGTATGGGCGGAGAGGGGGCTGAGAGGAAGAGGGGAGGTGCGGACCCGGCTGTAATAACTGCCACAGAACTAAATCCTTAGATATGGCCCAACCGTGCTCACTACACTCCTTTCTGTCGTCTTTATAGCACTGACCTTCTATAACTTCTATTTAATATACATATTCATGCTATGTACATAATTTTCACGAAAAACTAGCTCTTATTTTCTGTTATTTTTAGTGTTACTTACCAGACCGTAAATGAAGATAGTAAAGAGCCCGACTGCGCACGAAACCTTAATATATCTTTTATCATTTCAATACGACTCTCATTCAGTTAAATATTGCCTAGGATTTGATAAAGACGTCCAATAAATAGTCTGGGCATTTAGGCTCGTTCTAAATAACCTTTGGGGTCAGACAAATACATTGTGAGCTTATCATTCTCTGACCTTGCCATAACTTTGGTGAACTTTTCTTTTCTTACAATCTGGGTAGATAAGATATTTCTGAAATCTTTGCCAATTTACTTTTACTCATTTCATTGAGGGTTAATTATTACAGGGATTATATTTTTTAAACATTTAACATGTAAAAAGCGTATCAATCTTGCTTTTTGCTTTAGCTTGCTGTAAGTAACATAGTATTAAGTAAAAGAATAAAAAAACGTATATATCATAAGCTATTTGTACTTAGTTCTCAAAAACTCATAAGTGTGCTGCGGTCTAAACAATAAAAAATTGTCAAAAACCCCAACTAGCTTTTACCGAGATGAAACTAAACATTGTCGCTTTTATACAATCTATGAAAACTCTTATTCCTACAATATGGAGTTACCTTCACCGGATATAATAATTTAGCCGCTTCCCTCTCCCACTTTATTTATGTGAATGGCGCTGACAAATCTGCAATAGCTTCCTCTCAGCAAACAAGCTCGGTCGCTATGCGGTTTACTGCTAGGTGAGTGCGTACTCATATTAATGATATTATACAACCTCCGAAAATTGCTCATCCTGAAAATTAAACTCTATAGCCACCGAGCCTGTCTACAAATCCATTATCCCGTACATTTTCAAAATTAACACAACCCAGTACACTGAACCGCTGACACTCGTTATGATAAGCGTATACTAGGTAAAGCCTCAATGGAAGGGTAATAAAGCCGACGCGGTAATGTGTCGGACTCCATTAACGGTAAATATTTATTCATTTGTCATGCCGTTTTGCCAATGGACAGCTCTTTGACGTCAACGCAACCGCTGCTTCAACATAAACGCCACATATCTCCCCATTTTAAGTTAAATGATTTATTAAAAGCATAAGCTTGTCTCGTTAAAAAGTCGACTGGGTTTAGCCTCGCATCCAACGCTAAGCCTTTGAGATAAAGGGTACTTGACGTCATAGGTTTTCGTGTTTCCGGAATATTTTAAGCTTACTTAGTTTGGAGCGCGCAAGCGGAATGTTACAACAACATAATATTTTTGAGAGATAATATTTGAACTAGTATGTATTGAATACTGAAAAATATACACTAATGTAAACGATGCTTAAATTACTAATGGTATATTTTAAAAGCTTTGCGTGCTACGGTAAACATACTTAATAAAGATACTTGGGATCACATGATACCACTGAGTTTAATTGATTGCTTGTATCGCTAATAACGGCATCAACATTACCCAGCTTTATGGCTGTTTTAATCTCTCAATTAAAAGGGTACGAGGCATGATAAATGTAGGTAATAATCCTAATATTTGATTGTTACTGTAACTCAAATAAAAATCCTAAACAAACAGTCTAAAAAGGTTTGTGTTAAAAATACTCGGTGAATTTTTAAATTAACTTTTGAACGTGGTTTTAATTGAGACCTGGCTTTATGGTAATGTTTATAGTGAGCTAATAGTGTTGTTGTTTGATGAGGTTTTAAAAAATACCGAATGTTCTTTCTGACAGCTGCACGTCATACTGTTTGCATTGTAAATATCTGGCAACTAGCTCTGGCATTGTTCATAAACTATGGGTGGCAGTGAATTGAATATGATAATCCTACCTATTGTTAGCTGTTCATGGCTACTAATTATAGATAGATATTATTATTGATTGATGTGCATGTTAGAGACCCATCAACAGTGTTTACTGGTTTATCGTCTTTGTTGGTTTTGTTAAGCTCAAGCCTAGAATATCTATTCGAATGAAAGTAGATTAATATACAGGATTAATTTAAAAGGCGTGCGTATATTCTACGAGATAATTATTTGTATAAAACTAATTAACTTTTCCCAAGGAACATTCGATGACAGGAAAAATGGAAAGAAGAAAGAGACATTTGACCTGCAGTGGGAATGAGAATTAAACCTAAATGAAAAACCAAAATGCTTTTCTTCCGTTTAAAATAAGAAAATATGTGGAGATACAAAATAACTGTGCGTTTCATAATAGCAGATATACATTTGTCATTGTTTTCCCATTTGATGCTTCAATAAACAGCGCAATAAGTAGGTACGTACTTACCGTCACACCTTCTACATGAAATTATTGTCGTGTTTGCATAAGTACCTATATTTCTTTCCAGTAATCGTGTACCAAATGGTCGAAGTCAGTGACGATTTAGAAATTTAAATTTGATGTTCCAAAAAACAAACAAACCTCCGTTTTCTAAGCAAATAGCTGTAAGTATAAAATGCCGATAGGTAGGCCTATCTATTTGCAAACATACCTAGGTATGTTGTTTATTGACAATTAGATTGACGCCAGCATATACTGAATACCAACGTGGGTTGAACGAATTGGATATTTGTGATGCCATAATATAAAAACGATCTTTCAGAAAATGAAAGATTTTTCCAGTTCCCAGTTCCCAGTAAACCCAAAACTACATTAAGTACAAACGTTCAAGTGAATAAATGAATTAATTATATTTTATATACACGAAGAGTGTAATAAAAAAAAACATTATTTAATTTTAGGATTGCCGTTGACAGAAAAGAAACAATGATAAAGAAGTAAATTGCATTGGAATTCTTTCTACTTTATTTTTATCTCATGTTCACTGTTCAGTTGTCATCTGATTTTCATGTTGATACATTGGTTCAGGAATAGCGGAAAACGTATCAACTGCTTATCTCGAGTTCAAGTCGTAAAAGTGAAGCTAACGAAATGGCGAAGTTAATGGAGCCTGTCGATGGATTACCACTGTGTCACCACTGCAATCTTCGGTTCGATACATTTTAGAAGACGAACGATCGTTGCTCCAAGGGAATCGTTACTACAGATTTACTTCAGTACCTACTTGTTTGTTTTCCTTCGCTTATAAAAAACGATAAGGAAATTCAGAAACAAAAAATTTTTTCTGACAACGAATATAATTTTATAAGCAACTGCCAATAATTTGAGGTTTCCAGTGTTAGAAGATACCCTTAAAACATTTTTGTTTTTGTTTACGACATTAAAAATTACCGAGCTCCGACAATATTTTGGTTAGATCTTATCATAAAATAAATATTTGTTAAGTAAAACCGAATCGAATAGCTTATAAAATTTGTATAAAACGACAATAAACTCGAAAAAATTGAGGTGAAAGGAGGCAACGTAAAAAATAATGGCGTACCCTCGGCGGACGAACAAGGGTGGCTTGCTAAATAAATTGTTTGCCTTTTTCAATTTCACAGTGAATCCACAGTACGTTTCACTGTTACAGCCTCTACGTGCATACATATGTATGGCGTTGAATTCGATACGTCGCTCGGCTGTATCAAATACAATCAACCTAACGACATGTTATGGTTGGAAAGATGGTTCGCGTACATGTCAAATATCTTCGTATACTTCTACACGAATAGGGGAATAAATATATTTCAGAGAACAAAGTAAAAGAACGAAATACTAGCCACAAGGACGAAGTTTACCGTCCAATTAAAACACAAAATGAATAGGTATGCAAGGAAAAACTGATAAACAAACATTTGTGCTTCGTATCGCACAGACTAAGAAACATGATAACATAACGTGAAGAAAAACGCAAACTAGAACAAGATCATTCTTCTACTCCATTACATAGAGGAAGTGGAATAGATATATTGAAAACAAAGACATTTTACCCTCGTTCGATAAGAGCAGGTATGGTAGGCATATTCCTTTTTCGGTAACGGATGTATTCAAAACGAGCGTCATTACGTGCCATCAATAACTCGACATCGGATTTGAAAGGTTTGTTACAACGGTGGTTATTCAAGAGTATACGCCCTTATGTCTGTGGCTTTACGGCAACAGACTTGTCACGTCTAACTACATTGTATTCCTTTTTATGTAACATACTCGTATACGAGGGATTGATTCGCGGACTCGAATTTGATGGATCGACGCCGTAGCTTTATGTTAGTGGATCGACTTTTCGCCTTCAACTAGTATCAAACAAAGTTTTGGAACGCTGTAAATCAAATTAACAGCGTGTTGGGAACAAAAGAGGATCAACTAGTAGCACTTCAAAGTTTATGTTACATCACAATATCCCAAACGGTATCTTATTTCCTTGACGGTTCCTATGCTTATTTGTATTTGACCTAGCTTGGCACCTTGTTTCGCTGTCGCGTAAATGAAAAATATGCGTCGAAGACAGCGCAATACTAGCAAGAATGCACAAGTTGTCAACGGCATCGTACATAGCTTATTACTGGCGACAGATTCCGAGAACATGTCACGCCTGACTCACAAAACGGGACGAATGGTAATTTAACAATGTTTAAAATAGACTTCCTTGAGGAATGTGTCTACATCAACGACAGCCATAATACTAATATCTGTGATCAACTCGAATAGCTGAACAGTTACGCATGACATTATTCTTGTTACGACCACTTTCTGCAAAGCTTTCTACTTAGTTGTCTTGGCTTCGCATTAGAATTTTAATACTCAGTAAACGACAGCTGTATTTACATTTACTTCTACCTAAATCTTACTAACAAAATAAACCGTAATTACATATTGCTACACATTTTATCAGCGCTTAAATCAAACCAGACAAAGAAATTTATTTCTGCTGATTCATAACACATAACGATATTTTAAATAGATTAAATCTGTTAGGATGATGCAACGTCCACGTGGTTCCTTTGGAATATATAAGTATTGGCTTTTCATTTAAATTTAATTTGCTGAGTCAATCTTTTGATTATTTTACTTCTATTTAAGAATTTTTCAAGTGCGGAATTCTTTGACATCCCTAGGTTTTGACCTCGTTTAATGATATGAAGGATAAAAATAAATAAATATCTAGAATCATTTACAGTAAGTGAGAGAACATTGATGTGAAAGATGAAAATTAGATTGGTTACGCATCGGTTAAATGTTCGAGCAAAACATAATAAGTAAGTATGTTGACTTTTCCAAACAATGACGCAATACACTTGAACCTTCGTCGTCGGCCGTAGGGCAAAACCAGTCGCGATTGTTAGTGGTATTGTTATTTATTTTTAATAACCCCTTCCGCATGAATAACAGTAACCGCAATACAAGTCATGCCACTCCATGAGACGTTCTAGGGACGTCAACCTCTTGAGCGCCACTCGACCTCAAGTACGCTTCTATGAAAAGCTCCTACGCGCAATGTGTTCCTTCGAGATAATTTACGCTTCACTACATAATTCAAAGATGGCAGTACGCTAACATCACTTCTGATTTGTTGTGCAACAACCCTATACTACCTAGGTTATACTGATAACACAATTTTGAGTCCCATTTCTTGTTTACGCAGAAACTTTTCTATGTATTACGTAACTTTCACTCTTTCTGTATCTTCCCAGTATATTTCAGGAACTTGTAGGTTTATGTTTATTGTTACGTATCTATAATATAAAAGGTCAATTGTGTAATATCTATTATTAACCGATCAGTAATTCCGATCTTGATTAAATCTTACGTAATATATTTGTCGAGCAACCAACTCAAGAACCCTCTCACCAGGATAATCCCTGACCGGTACTTGCCAAAGAGTAGATTAAGATCAATTAGTAACAGGAGCCGTTTCCACAGCTTATTGGTTAAAGGAAGAACTAATCGTGAATCCCTCGTTGAGGATGGATCGCCCCCGCACATTCTTGCCTTGTTTACAATTCATCTTGTAGTGCCGTGAGACCGGACGGCTGTATGCACTTTTCCTAATGATTGTTAACGAATTGCGTAGGTTTACGTAGAATAAGTATATTTGTGAACCCAAATTAAGATTTATTTGTATGCCCACGTCATGAGTTACCGTTGACATTTGTACCTATTGTGTTGATATGGGTGAGTTACAAAGCTTCTTTATGGTCGGAATAATACTCGTAGAAGATTTCATAACGAAACTCCAAAAATAATTTTACAAGACCATAATTATATAACTTATAACTGAGAAGAACAAGAAAATTATATCTGATTACATAAGTATCCGGACTTAATTTTCTCTTCAATTCGTTTTCTAAGCACTATTAAATAGAATTATACAGCAATATTCGTATTTTCTAAGATCATTTGGCCAACATGGCGACACTCGGCGCGACAGTTCCCGGCCCAGACGGTGAGAAGGCACTTATCATCAGCTAACGGTAGGCCCTGCCCTATCGGATGTTGGGTGACAGATATTTACTATTACCACCTGTTTGGTTATTATGTGCTACATCACCTGTTTTGTTTGATAAACACTTGAAAAAGTTTTCTCTCGTCATCTCGTGCCAGTTACGACATTATCGCGACATTATTTACCAAGTTTATGTTCAGCCGAATATGTTGAACAGGCATTAGGCAAATGCGCTTAATGGCTTGTAAAGCTGGTTGCATAGTGACATTCTACAAGTTATTTACATGTTTATTTATTCAATTATCGATAAGACTACTCGCATTAAACATTGGAAGAGATTATTTAGATTGCACAAAGTGTTCTTACACTGGTAGATGTTTCGTTCGTTACCCATGAACATTTGCATTTAATTGCCAATTACTTAGGTTTACTGTTAGTGTCGGTAATTAGTCTTGGGGTAAGACAGGCGCGGTTACTCGGCGACTGATCCCGAGGTGCCCCCTTCCCCCCACCGCGCTCCACAATAACTTGTCGCGCCCATCTAAATGCAAATAAAGGGAGGGAACGTACCCTTGATCTTTGTATGCGCATCCCTCATTTGTCAACACTTTGTTGAAAAGGTAATATTAAAAATATTTGAAAATGTACGGTTTCAAATAGAATGATTTACGGTCCCTCAAAGTCAACGTGGACAAAGTAATTAAGCTGATATTAAATAATGTGGTAACAACTTCCTGAGGCATGCGCTTAAAAGAATTCGTAGAATAAAATAATTCACTTCTTAATATAAAACGTTGTGAATTCTTTTAAAACAATTATTCCTAAGTTGTAAAAGAGAACATTTAAATTCCAAAGTGTAATAACAGTTGTTTGCAAGAACTCGAATGATTTATCTTTGACATTATTGAATGTTCCCAAAAGGTTACCCTCTAGCACTTTACAAGTTCCTGACATTTTTCTTCTCCAAACTCACTTAAGAAATCTAGGTTGAGTATTTCCTTCGCTAGTTCTATTATTTCTGCATACCGTGTTCGTGTAGACATAAGTGATTAAGCCGAAAACTGCTTGCAATTGGGTAGAAAATTAATCCTATGGGAGCAGTATGTTAGTGGTTCAAAATTGCCAATTTGCCAACATGCTTGCGGGTATTGTGTGCCAGGAACAACGTTCAACAGCACAAAATGGGCGCAGGTATATAACTAAATTCTGCCAGTGTCCCGCAGAACCAATTTAACTTCTACCTTCGCTGACCTAGGTATTGCGACAAAATAGGAGGCGTTTAACTCTGCTCGGCTTTGTTGTGGTTACCAGAAAAGAGTGACAATTGAGTGAGTGTATAATAAATTAATAGTTGGATATGAGTTCCTGCTAACATATATTATTTTTTAATATTAAACACTGACTTTGTTATGACTGGCAGTTATATAGGGCTATGTGCTTACTATAAGCCTGAATTAAGCGTGACACGTTGATATTGTTGAGAAGATGCACATAATCAATTCCTTTATACATATAAAAGAAGAAATGTGTAATGTACTTAGTCCCATCGAATCATATTACCTACTAGCACACAAGGATAAAACTCTTACCACCAAAACTTTATAGACCTAAAGTAAACTCTACTACATAATAATAGTTTTATCGATTTTTCCAGTTCAGAAAACAAGTTTAATATGATGTGTTAGTATCAGTTTAATATGATGGGTTTTATGTGCAGTAGAATCTCAATTTATGTAATCGCTATCTCAATGCTTGTTGTGCATACTAATATCAATTTCGCCTAGATATCCTGTTGTACTCTAACTTGTATTTGATTGCATTAAAATAAACAAATTGAGGTGCAACTGGCCCTGACCTACCTAATTTTTTATATAATAATTACTATAAACAAAACTTACATAAAAAACTCACAAGCAATGTAGGTCACACACAAGGTACTAGCAATCTGTTACCCCCTCGTGCTAGGCTAATTAGCTTGTTCTACGAGTGGGTTTACGTCGGTAGAACAATGAGTTGGGTTCGAACCCGCAACCACATGATCGCAAGTCGCCAAGCCGACGCCCTAGCCATTAAGGCTACCGACACTTAAACATTGTCGAGTAGTAGTCTATACTATCTATACTAATATTATAAAGAGGAAACCTTTGTATTTTTGTATTTTTGTATTGAATAGGCTCAAAAACTACTGGACCGATTTCAAAATTTCTTTTACCATTACTTAGAGGAATTCTTCCGAATCCGTATAGGCTATATTTTATCCCGGAAAATAGATAGGATTTTTCGTGGTAGTGAAAATTGTGGAGTAAGTCGACGAAAAAACTGCCGTACGTTAACGATTCTCGCGAACGCTGCCTAAATGGTTAGAGATGTATGGTTGACTTCTATAGAAAAGTTGTAGAACTCAATAATGCCTACAAAAAAGTCCGCGATAGTATAAACCAAACATTAATATTTTAGCCATTATAACCACTTTTCCATAGAATAAAAGTAATTAAAATTATTAGCCTATGTTTATTGATCATATTATCGTCAAATACTAATCCTTATCAAAATAAACTATTTATTGAGCAAGATTGTTTCAATAGCTATAAATTACTTTTTATTTTATTCCAATCGGACAATTCATTCAAAAGATATTACGAATTTAAAATTGTAATTGGTATTAAAATGAATGATGGCCGCCGGCCGATATGTGTCGCACGACTCGCACAGCGAAACCGCAGGGGAGGGGGGTGCACATCTATGAAGAAATAAATGTCCACCCGTGCGAAGCCGGGGCAGGTCGCTAGTTTTAAATATTTTTGTTAAGAAGATGAAAAACGAAAAACTCTACTGTGAAAAGCATGTAACCAACACTGGGTTAAATAACTCTGTGGACTAGAAACAAGGTCAGCTCTGTGTGCAACTTAAGTAGCGACAATTTTGTTGCCGATATCAACTTACACATTACCATGAACCATGATAAAGTACTTTGACCTATGGTATAACTGTTTCGTTCAAAACCCATAAAATAATTTATGACACGCATTCTTTTGATATTGTTGGGAAACCGTTGTTCAGTGAGTGAATGAAATGAACAGGCCTTTACCATCGTTTGATTTGACAGAAATAGCTTGCACCCAACATAAAAAAATCATCTATATTATTTTAAATTAGGGTTTATTCGGTCAGTGAAATTGTAATCGTGACCAATTGCAGTAAGTAACGCGGCCCCCTGCTGCGCGTGCGCCGCCGACACAGCAGGGTGGCGTCACTGACTATATGCATACCAATGTTACAATGAGACAAGTGCCTTATGAAGAACGCTATTATTCATGATTATTTTATTACATATCTATTGACTATCGACAGTGATTTGCATTTCTGAAAGCTTGGGAACACTTGTGTAATGTTACTTACTGACTTTAACTCTCAAAATTTATAGATTATAAAATAAATACGCTCTATAAAATTGAATCTACGACGCAACTAAAGGAGTAGAAATAACATTATGGAAATATTTTAACAACGCTAGCAGCTGCACTAACAACAAACGTGAGATTTCTGTAAACTCTATAGATTTAATAACAGAAGATATTTTCAGAAAATCTCTTTCGCCTCATTACATAATAGCTGTGTTTATTTGAAATAGTCGTGTCAAAAGAACTTCGTAGAAATCCTAAAATTTTACCCAATCACTTATTTGACGGATTCGATTGTGTTTGGGAGCAAAGTACCTACTTACCGTTATTTAATAAAAAAATCAATTTGAAACTTTGATAAAAGACATGTAATAACGTTTATTCTCAATGGGAAACTGAACAATCGAACAATAAAATCGAGTGTACCTAAATTGAAGTACCAACATAAGTTTAAAAATATATTTACAAGTGAGAACAGAATCTTCGAACTACGACTAAAATTGCGAAAGTTGTCCATCAGTAAGATTGCCACATTAGAAGCAGAGTTAAGTGCATGAGGTTGGGGATGTGCCGACGAGATGGTGATGCACTCTCTTTGCTTTCAACGATATTGTCCCTACATGAGCTCCATGCTTTCTGCAAGTTGTCTACCGGCAACGTCTTTGTGGCGGCAGCATTTTCACCGCGTAAAACTTGTTCTTACGTTCCAAATTTTTGAATGCCAGCAGCGTGCCTCTCTACATAAAAGTTTTTATGTCTTTCGTCTAATAACAAGTCAGAAATATGTTTGCAGTTATTTGCTTGTGCCTGTAGCGTACGACGCATTGTTATATAAATCGAAATACATTTTATTGATTGATGGAGCTACCGTTATTGGTTCAATTGAGAGTAGTACCCATTTCGTTCGGCGAACCAATGGCTATCAATTTAAATATGGACGCATAACAATCGATCGATTGTTTTACTTTAATTGGGACGCATGTCGTTTGTTTTTCAAATACTTTACTCCCTATTAAAACTTGAAGAGAATAATAGTCTAGAACAGATTACGGGCAAATATAATAAAGATCGTATGATAAATTCTGTTGTTAAGACATAATTGTTTGCGTAATTAAATGCACTCCTGTATGTAGCAGAAAGGTGTGTGCCACCACAAAAAGTAAATGGCTGCACCCTTTTGAAGGGAATCCCATGAACATGCTACCGTGTAATGTGAAACACGATATCTATCTGTATAATCTACTGCCCCCAGACTACCTACAATGCTCCCTTGTTGGCACAGGCTGTTTCAGACATTAATGTGTATTATATCATTACATTTGCTTACAACTTTTGTTACATTAATTTCATAATAGAATATGTACTACAAAGTAGTTAATACGCTTTTCGTAGAATTTGTTTAAAATACATTTAATTGCTATAATTATTTGTAGCAGTAAATTCTAATTATAACTTATTATTTTATAGAATTTTTTTGCTTCTCTATGCAAAATATCTACGTTTTTATGCTCTATTTCGAAGCGGATAATCGTTGCTGAAGCTTGATGGAGTAAATTGACTTGGCGTTATGAAAATCCTCTCTTTATTTTAAATCCTAGCTGAAGTGCTGGTGTGTAAAATGAAAGAGGGATTTAGACTGTCTAGGTCGAGTAACAAGTTTTGGAACTACTACTCATTTTGGAACTCACAACCCTGTAATGTTTATATCACTACATAGTCAACGACAACCCGCTGTCTATCCCTATGTATGCTTAGATCTTTAAAACTACGCATGGATTTTGATGCGGATTTTTTAACAGATAAAGTGATAAGAGGAATAATATGTTTATTTGTTTGTATAATGTTTATTACACGTGCACGGGCCTGCTAGTTTAGAATATAAACAAAAACAAATGGATTTGGAAATACATTAACAGTTTTGTGATATTTTAATACCTCTGTCATAAAACCGAAGTACAATTTTCACAAGGACGATCACAATCGGCGAATTCCCCTTGTAATTATATAACTTTCATACTCGAAAACGATATTTTAATTATAGGTAGGTACGTCATTTATACCACAGCCTGTATAGTGTAATATCTGATAACAAAAGTTTATCAAGCCATTTAATACAATTAAAATGTTCGTCGGCGTCAGTCACGCATTCCTAACTTATGGCTATCAATTGTTAGAAGTTCAAGTTAGTTATTTAACGATAAATCTGAAGAAAAGAAACTATGTGCCTGTAATTAACATTTTAACACCTAGAATTACTTCATTTTTTTTTTAATAATAAGTACTTATATATAGTTTATTTCTCTCATACAGGTTCATTGTTACATTATTTATTAATACAATTTTTGCCTTATGCTAGAACCTTTGTGAGATCTGGAGTCTGAACTAGGTTCTGGACCTGAATGACAGATCTTCAGGCACACCCTTTTGAACATAATCTTATTTTACGGCGGCATCTTAATTCCGATTATACCTACAACGTGGAAAATAATTTGGTCGAGATATAAATCTATAATAAAAGGATTATTCTATTAGTGAAGTGTAATGTACAGTTATTGTACTCGGGCTCGTGGCTAAGTGTAAGCCGTACGGTTTGACCGATCATTAAGGTTAAGCCACGCTCGCCGCGGTTGGTCCGTGGATGGGTGACCATTTGTAAACATATCGAGACCCTCCGTGCCTCGGAAAGCACGTTAAGCCGTTGGTCCCGACTGTCATACAGTGATCTTTGATAGTCGTTAAGTCATTACAATTCTGACAACCAGTCTTACTATGGAATACTGTATTACCTAGCAATAGGTTGTGGAGGTCAGATAGGCAGTCGCTCCATGTAAAACACGGTATTCAGCTAAATCCGGTAGGACTGGAAGCCGACCCCAACATAGCTTGGGAAAAGGCTAGGCAGAAGAATGGACAGTTATTGTACGAAAAAGGCAACAGCTGTGGGAACACCCTTTACGAATAAATATATTGTACGTAAACCATTGTACACATCATTCGTCAAATTAAAACAATCATTGGTACCAAAATAAAAATAAGATTTTAATGTCAAAGTTTAACACTAAATATAATGTGTAAAATAATATGCCAACATTTATTTTGAGCTATGTAGGAGGCAAAGCCGTCACTGATAACCTTTGATTTTCGGAATACTTGGAATTTACAAGATACTATAAGATATCTTGTTATGTCTGGGAATTGTTTTCAGAATAAGTTAAATGTTATCTTGCGGTGTATTGTAACATTATCTTCTTAGTCTTTGTTACAGCGGTTTATGCGGGTTGTTTTGTCTTATTTTGGGATGTCGATATAATTATATGTTTTAATTAAGAGTATTATCATTTACAAGTACTATAAGAAATGTATATTATGTTCTTTATTCTATTCTAGTTAAGGTATTCTATAATGTTGCGAAATAAAAGGTTCTACATCAATAAAATTGTTGACGGTTTTGACAACTTAAAAAACAACTGGTATAAAAATGTTGATCTAATTTTTGTCACACAAAAACAGCAAATCGAAATTCGCTTATAAAATGGTCAATTACAATGCAAAAAATTACAAAAACCAGAATAAGATCTGATGCAAATTCGAATTGAAAGGATTTATCAAAGTAACCTTTTAAGCTCCCCAGTTGTCACATTCAAGTTTCTACTTCCCCGTATCGGACTATTAACAGAATTAGTAAGTCAGTTCAAACTGTCAAGCTTTCCATGTTCTAAAAACAGTAGCGATCTGTATCTATAGAACGGTCGGAACGGTCACCGATACGTGGCGTGACCGCGGTAACCGCAGCCTAACTTTGTAAATCGATCGATACGGGCGGGCTGTGCCTCCATTGCTATAGCCTTTTATATATTTATGTAAATGAAATAGCTTTTAAATAATACTGAGTCCACTTCAGAAGCTACTCAATTTTAAGGGGCCGTTGAGTCTAGCTGTCACTGGTGTAAGTTTTAAATTTAAATTTGGATATTCAAGGTTAGATTTATTAAAGTTTGTTTTCCAAAGACAAATCATTCGCTCAGAGTTTTAATCCCACTTATGCACGACGAATAAGATATCTATTTGACAATTAGTCTCACTTGATTTTTCAGTATCTAAAATTGGCTGTGAATTTCAGATAGTCATCTATGCAAAGTAAGGTTTCCAAATGAATTTGGCGAGGCTTGAAGAATACCAACTTTATGGTTAAAAAAACGCAAGTCGACAAAGCTCATGCTTAATAGGTACTAATTACTTAGCTATTTAATTCTTGCAATTAAAATAATTAAAACGGCATCAGCCATTACGTTCGTCAAACCACTTCATAGAACACGACAACATTCAATTAATTTGTCGGCTCATTGGAACTGCGCTAAACCTCCGTGATTGTAAGTGATTTATTTAAACCCTGAAATTCAGAGTCACAGCTACTTCCGGATCTATTAGACGCGATAATGTAAGGGATTTGTTATCGCTTTGCCACATCAAACCCCTCTTACTCAAACCACCTATTTTGCTTTATAGAGAGAGGGTGATTTATTTACATAAATACACCTACAGAACTGTATAGTATAATACCGCAGCTTTGACGTCGACAAAAGGTGAAAATTGCTAAATGTCACGGGACAATCTAAATGACCCCTTAAATTATTCTTTAAATTTGTAATTTTTTGCTGTTTTGCAGCAAGTTATGAATATTATGAGCCCGACCTTTTCGAGAATGGTGGAAATAAAGGGTTATAAACATGAACAACAAAAAATATGAGTTGTAGAGAGTACAACGATGCATTTGTAACTTTTGGTAGGTATGTTTAATTGATTATGTTTCAGTATTTTAGGCTGTGTTGGGTCACTCATGAATTGGAACTTTCAAAATTACATAAAGTGCGTGATATAGACAAGTGTTTCTTACCCATAAAGCAATAAACACTAACTTGCATTTTAAATTCGTTCGACGACCTCGTCGCGGATGAGTGGCGTACACACCGGTTTTAAAGGTGCCAGCTCTGAGGTCCCGGGTTCGATCACCGGTAGGGTCAATTTAGAAAAACACTTCTACATTGTTTCGGGGCTGGGTGTCTATGTCGTTGTCTCTGATCCCATAACACAAGTGCTTTACTTGCTTTTTTGGATTCGGAGCAATGTACGAGTAGGTATGTGAAGTTGTCCACATGTATTTATAAAAAAACAAAATAGATCAAAACTGGTGTTTTATCGAAAACAAATATTTTTGCGATGTGTTCCTACGACGCTATGTAAATGGCATTTACACAGAAAAAGAAAACCAATTTACAGATCACACAGAAAATTTGTTCCCCACCGAAATTGCTTCCAGCTACAAAGCCAACCATTGCCAACCTTTGAAAATAAACCATGTAAGTATTATTTTTTAAATATGTTGGTAAAAGCTCCGGATTGAGTGCAACTCTTTGAGGACGTTTTTGGTTCACTACTCGATTCCTCGACCAGTAATTTAATTAAATTGAGTGTGCTTTAGAGGTTCTGAAGTAAACAGGCTTTTGCTTTGAGCTTGACGTTTACAGAGACGAGTCTTTTATTTGAACTGTGGAAATCACAGTCACTGGGAATTCAGTCACTTCGCTTGTATACATTTGAGACCGAGTTTTAATTGTTAGTCTGTTTTGAAACGGAGTTGAAAATAAAAATACTGCTACAAAAATGACAAAGGAAAGCATATTCGCGTGTCGCATGACATCAACTTATACTATTTGTCACAAAAAATATTTCAATTTTCATTTGGTTAGAAATTAGTACAAAAATATTATTTTAAAGAAGGTAGTGAAATCTTGGCTGTCCTCAGATGGATGTTCTCAATTCATTTGGTATTTTTTTTATGTAGGTACTACGATATCTCCTATAAAAATACTCGTATGTAATAATAAGGAATTTACTATAAAATCATATAGGTAATATGGGTATGATTCTATTATTTCACTTAAAAACAATTTATCAAAACATGTAAAACAACAAAACAAGTAAACGACACTCGATGACGATAAATATTCATATAGTGTTTAAATGTAACACTTAAATCCACTTAATTCCTTAATTACAAAATGTTTTCCGCGGCATTTCAGTATATCCAATTTAATCACAGCGACGCCATTAGGCACAATAGGCACCCATTATATAACGAACCAAAACACAGCTATTTCTATAAATAAACCTACAATAAAAAAATGTGACGTGAA
Organism: Plusia festucae; assembly: GCA_950381575.1. Lineage (NCBI taxonomy): Eukaryota > Metazoa > Arthropoda > Insecta > Lepidoptera > Noctuidae > Plusia > Plusia festucae. The sequence goes on along the minus strand of OX494436.1, from coordinate 9,457,222 downwards.
TGCAATACTAAAGTAGCCGGAATTACAGGGTTTCGCTTCAAAAGGTAGCATTTTTCTTCCATTTCTTTTGTAATAGCAATTCGAGTTGATTAGGCGGACGTGGAATCAGGATAAAGGTATTATCTGGAATAGGTACCTGAGGGTATTATCGCATGGTTCCGAAACCACTGAAAGCTGAGTACTGGGATAATTAACGTTACTCGTTCGTGCTCAGTAATGAATAAAGCAGGTGAAATACAATAGTTTAGGATTACACAATAGCCGCTTAGTGCTTTGCGAAATGTTTGCTGCTATTGTGGTTGCAGAATCCACCAGGACTCTATTGTATGCCTTAAATCTCTGCTAACATTGCAGACTTTTCCCACTGCAATAAAATACGTGGGGTGCTTTATTGGTTGGAATGTATACTATGCAGTAGCAGATAAGAAATATCGCAAAGTGCTACTGTTTCTGACCTATACAACCGAATCTACTCTTACACTTTTATGGATGGAATATATGTAATTAAAATTCAATTGATGGGCGGGTATCATTTACTACGTAGTGTTGTTTAATGAGCAATGCGTGTCCACGACGTATCATTATCTAAATAATAACCGGCACGATGAATAGACACGACGCCGGTGTCCCCGTGTTTTGTGCTCTAACATGGTCCCTACTAATAACGTAATTAAATCTTCATTGATTACCACTATTACATGCGTGTTTATACTTAATTATTCGACTGAACAGCGGATATAACTCTTCGTTTTTGTAATTTAATATAATACCAGCGGGTAATAATCAGATGTTGCGTTTAATCAAAGTTATATATAATAAACCAAGTCACGGCCTTTATTCAGACAGTACTACGTCAGACAGTACTAGATTTACAGAAGAAAGTACTATTGAACCTACATTAATTTGCTGTCAGACGGATAAAGAACATGGACGAAAACCAGACAGTTTACAAATTAGGGTCCTCGCTAAATTAACGTTAGCTAAAAGCTAATCTATTCTGAGCTTTATTATTATTTTTATTCTTAAAATTCTCGTTTTTTTTCTACAAGAGAGCGGCAAGAATATTACATTTAATAAATGCTCCGACAAAAAAGAGATATTTACAAGACATGACTGGGTAAATGAAGTGATAGGTGTATCGAACGTGTTGAGGCGCGGATACGGATAGCTTAGCGTGCGAACTGGCAAGTAGCGGGCCCGGCACTCGGCACGGGAACCATTTACATAACCGGACGTGTCACGAATAATATGGAAATGACCCCGGCGCTTAGCGAGGAACCACGGCTGCACTACGACCTGCCGCTACTTCAATATTGCCTCGATTTACAACGGGAATGCAATCTCCTTGATGCTAATGTGATGTATGTGCGTACATTGAAGCGTGACGCCTCCCAGCGCTCATAAACCTCACCTTTTGTCTCTAGACATTTAAAGCATGCAACTAAAACATTAGTGTGCATGCAAGCTGTCTTTAATAGCGACAGGAAGCAGTCGCTACAAGATCTTTGCTAGCTTTGAAGTCTTACAACTAGGTTCTTACATTAAATCTTGAAAATAATTTAGACTTGAGGACGTGTGCAAATTACGTGAGCGTGACAGCATAATTTCAATTAATTATCTCTTTCCCTTGTGTTGGCAGATAAATGAGTCCCGAGGGTGCCGTCCGGACTGAAAACACGAAACTTTGTACACACAGTCACGCCCAACGACTGTTTCAGAATCCTAACTTTTGAATTATGTATCCTTTCAAATTTTTTACACAATCTGAGTTTGTCAACTTAATCCAACACACTTCCTGAAGCTTTCGAATATTTTTAAATGTATTAATAATATTCACTTTCCGAATTCCAGTATCAAGTGTGTGAATTTATTTAACGAGCGTCTAGACGCCATTTGGAATCTTAATGGGATTCGAAAACATGTTATTGTCGGGGAAAAGTTGTATGTGGCGTGGGCCGACCGACGGTGTTCCCGAGCCGATATGTCGGGCAATGGAGTGGCAGCCAGTTTCCGAAGCGAACAATGACTTCAGCAACGGTTCGGAATCGAACTCAATTTCACGCGTGATTTGTGCACTTTTATTTCATTCCCACTCCAACTGAAGCTGGTGGACCAGGAACCTTTATAATAGCTATTCTGGTAGGAATTCGCTGTCAACGTGATTAAAAAGTTTTATAGAAAATTGTTATATTTTTGTGTGTTTAATAAAAGTCCCGCATAATATATTACCCGTAGTTGAACTATGAATAATGTTTGTTGATATTATACGGTTTTCAGGCGAACAATGCTGTGTCATAATAGGTAGGGCGTCGCGTAGCGTAACTTGACAAACAGCGGCTCGTGTAGCAACATCTTGCGGCTCACGGTAAAGTCGAGCCGACAACTTGATATATTGGGTTGCTTTGTGAGGGCGAACGGGTAAACACACGCAACTGGAGAGCCGCGCAGCGCATCCCGCCCCAGATAACATCCTCCAGGACAGGGCTACTAAATTATTTTTTATCGTCGACTTGTGCCAGTACTCGGACTTATCGGACTTATCTGCAGTTACAGGAACCGTTCCCAAAGAACCGTTTAACTGTAATTTATTTAAATATATTTACTACTAAGCTAAACTAAATAGCCTGCTCGAAAAAGAGTAAAATCAAACACCTCTAAGTCTCTTAAAGCTTCCGTAATATTTTTTAACAAATTCGCAACTCCGTATCACACATCGTGAGATATAATATTATGCAAAAATTGGTTAAAATTCAAGTCATATGCTTCGAGCAAACGAGCGTAGGAACATAATGGAGAGCAGCAAAACTCCACGGCTCGGTAGCCAAGCCGCGATGCTTGGAACTTTATGACCGACAAACGATGCGTATGTGCACGACAGTAAAGGCGGTACGTCGATAAAAAGTCCATTGTCGACACCGGGCCGCTTAAGGGCTTCGCAAATGACGGGAGGAGCACGAGGAAACGCGATAAAAACTGAGGACGAGCGTCTACGACGAGGCGAACGACAAAGAAACGCTATGTTGGGTTAAGACCTCGACAGGCGTGAAATTTGATTGGCGTCTACAAAGGAAACATTGAACGAACAGACCGTTGCGTAGGTGTACTCACTGCTCAAACCTCAGCTGTCCCATCGCCGACCACGACGAACAAAACATTTACGACGGGTACATTACCTGAAACAATCAAATATTTATTAATAAGATAAATATTATCATAAGCTTCGCAACCAACAAACTAAACGTGATTTTATTTCACAGAAGCAGAATTAACTGCACAATTCTACATAATTGTGAGCTTAAATTGCATGCTATTTGAATTAAACTAGACTCTGCTTAACAAATACAAATACTTATTTCGTTAAAACGTGTTCGTAGATAAATAATTGGATTCTATAAATCTTTCTCTCACTAACATTACTTTGATCAGCAACGGAATTTATCGTTTCATTAGGAAATTCTTCGGTCAAAGAAATTTCCAATATTTGGTGCGTGTAGGTACTAAAATAGCTTCCGCCTAAAACAAAACACCGCAAAGTTACCTACATAGGTTAGTTTTTATTTATAACTAGTATTTAGTACCCCGGTAGCGCTCTTGTTTATTATTTTACTGATCCGGTTTAGGTCAACACTTGCGCTAACAAAATTAAACAATAAGTACATTTCGAAATATTTCACGTTGCGTTGATATTCTAAATACATAAACTGCGTACACGAACATGTTGTTAGAATACGTCTACTTAAAAAGGCGTTATGAACTTTTGAAAGTAGGTTAATTCAAAATCGGTCAATCCATTGCGTGACTCGACAAGCAGTCGGCATGCTATCGTGTCTTTCAGTCGCCCTCTGTGAAAGGGTAACATTTACACGTTGTGTTTGTGAAACGTAAAATAGTTTCTCAAATCCGCTTTTCTGATTCACACGAAACTGTTCGATTTGTCGGTTGCTTTGCAAGTTTTGTTCGAAGGGCGTTGTCTGCGTCCATTATGCAAATGGAGGCTCTGGCGGCCCGGCGGTGTACGTATTTAGCCGATCTATTCACAGTGCCTACCCGACAGACGACAGGATTCAACTACAACTTTGATCATGGTAACGGGTAGCTCGTAAATAGAATAAATGCCGGCTAGTTTCCACGCTAATGCTGAAACGCAAACAATACAAACTGTTTTTTCTCGTTTGAATTGCAAGCGTGGCTAAAGTTGTGTTAAAATACTGCCTTTTTTAAAATAACGCTTGGCATTTTCCAGCAGGTATTTCTGTTATGTTTATAGCTTTGTATTTTTCGCTTATTGTATTTTGGAATTGTGGTATAATTTATTTTGTATGTTTAGCGTAACATTTGGTAAGTGTAAAAACCTCATTTGTTGATGTGTGCACGAAATGTTGATACAAGTAATGGTTGTGTACTTGTGTAGTCGTCATCAGGGCGAGTGACGCGAGTGTCCCAGGGGCGCGGCTGTCGTTCCTCCATTCCGGAGAGTGTCGACACGAGCCGACAAGTGTTTTGATACCATCGCGCTAATGTGTTTTGCTATAATCGATACCATCACACGATACCCGATTTTTTATCACTACACAATGCGGTATTGAACAGTTTTATGAGGTCGTTGACTACACATGTAGTAAATATAGACTTTTCTTGGTAAGCGAAACTTTTTACAGCGTCGTTAAAAGTTTGCTTGATGCGCTAATAGATGAAGTTTATAATGAATGGTTTTGTTCCCTTCTAATGATTTTCTTATAGAATTAATAGAGCATTTCATAAATCAGAGGTGGGCGAAAAGTGGGAGGGTTTATTAAGAGCTGCCCACAACTTTTCTCTTTCCGTATCGTTACGTACTGAAGTGAATATTGAGTTAATTAGTCTAGTTCGTTAGTAATCTAGTGTGAGTGCTTCCCACGTTATGATACATCACCCTTCCCCGGATGTTTACAATAGGGACACATGTACTCATTGGATTACATGCGGTAATGGCTCCCGTACTCCGACCAAGCAAAAGGTCATGCGAGATCTTCATTTACCGCATTAATGTACAAGTCACGTGGGCACAAGCCACATAAAAAGCTTTTTAATATTCGCCGCCTTTTCCTTATAGTTTTGGTAGAAAACTAAATAAAATAATTTATAAGGTTTCTCCCGAGGGACGCCATAACTTCGTTGAGTATATTCTACTGAATTTCTATTGTTATAAACAACAAATACAACTTTTTGAGCCTAGGGAATTAATACCATTCTATGTAATCAGAATTACGTTATGTTTGCATATGTTTGACTCTAAGGGTGTGCCAGTTATTACAGTTTACGTAACTAACGCGTTGATTAAAAACTACATCACATAACTACATACGTAGAGGATATTGCCCACAAGTCTGATGAAAGTCACTTTAATAGACAGCGTAATTAGCTAGTTGTGCAAACGAAGACATCTAATCTATATAGTTTCGTTAGCGGTTGCAAAATTACTCGTTCATTATTATTGCTTAAAAATAATATATTTTTTGTTTTATATAAATTAAGTAATTTTTAAATGACACTTGCTGACAATTATTTTTTTATTATTTTAACTGAAACACAATAATACTATTGAAAATAAAATGCAAAATCGTATTTGATTACACAACTAAAATGAAATTAAATTCAAAAAGAGAGGAAAATGGTCAATTTGTTGGTTGCCAGGACTCTACGTCTACGATAGTAATTTCTTGTTAAGTTGCAATAGTTTCTCCGGAAGCAGCTTCTTCAACTAACGTTTCACTAAAAGATATTGCTCTCCCGTACTAATATTACCGACACAGTACGGCTCTATTGAGCAAAATGAAAAAGCGCCAATTCTAAATGAAAAACGTAAAATACTTGTCCTTTGAGTTTTAATTAAACTGAACCAGGATAGAGTCCTGAAGTAACAAAGTTAAAGCTAAAAGTGAAGAGGTTTTTACGGACTTTGAAAAAGGAATCTCGATTAGATTAATTTTTTTTTCATAATGTGTGTGTTAAGTGTATTATGTATGTGTGGTCATATATGAATATATATCTACTGCTTGAAGAGATTCAGATAAAGATACTTGTGTCGATATTATTTAACTCATGATCGTGTTTTGTTTCTCTTGAACTGCAATTTGGTATAGATCTAGCTGTCTCCCCGGATTAACACATGGCTAAGTACTTAGGTTTATTTTGCTTTTAATTATCCGTAAACAGCAGGTAACGTCGCGGGGCGCAGCTAGTATAATAAAACATGTAATAATTATTCTCTCCGTAATTATTGTTTCGTTTATCTAGCAAGGCGAACCAGTTAGGTACTACTTAATATTTTAGAGGTCGGAAATTGACTAACACTGGTAGTTTTATTAGCTATAATAACGAATACCTATATTTACGGACAATCTCTTAATTTACTAGTATTACCATTAGCAGAACCTAGTATAATGGCAGGCTACATGATTTGGAGAGTGTAGAAACATTTAATTTCGACAGAGTGCCTACAAAAACCGAATGTTGTCTATTATACGTCACATTTTTCTCATAAGTACAAACAAACAGAAAGGTAATGCAACAACTTCACACAACAAAGACGTGACTGTATTCCGAAAATATTAGGGAGCTTTTCCGATTCGGTCTCGCAAAAAGAAATACTTTATGACATCAACCATCGCACGCTAATTAGAAGAAATACTTTTACCTTTTCTTATAAATACAGCATTGTATAGGCATTTATTAATATTGACGTTAAAATATTTACCTAGATATATTTTATATTCTTATTTATTTTTTTCATTAGTTTTAAACTATGTCACTGAGAGTAGCCGTATTATATATCGACATCTTAGATAGCAATTCCGTCGCCGTCACGTACGCCGAACAAACTTCATGGGAAAACTTTAATTGGAAAATACTCCCAGTTTGCTCCCAGAATAGGTGTTTCAGCGCTATTAACTATATACCTATTGATAATTCAACACGTTCCGCTGAATAGGCTTAGATTAGGGTTTTCTTGTTAAGCAGTTTCCATTATAAATTAAAATTACCAACGTAGCCATAGTAATATAAAGGAGACAGTTACGTAATACTACAAAAACGTGCTTCTAACTTCAGCTCTTGTGCTAATGTTTGAATTGTTCTAGAATACATCACTTCTTCTGCGCATATTAGGCAGTTTGATTGGACGTTGCGATCAAAGTCCACAATATTGTATAGCTGTGTCTGCACCAATATAAAACATTTTGGGACATTCCGTGACCCGCATACGGACTCCGCAATACTCCGCATGGTTGGGGGAGTCGGTATTTTTCCCCCTGTCAGTTCTAAGTTACTTACAGCAATAGTTGACTTCACGATTCGGCATTTACTTGATTAAAATCTTGTTCCAGGAGCTTATAAATCGATGGCCTAAGCATTAATAAAAATATGTAATTTAAAAAAAGGCTAGTAATTATTGGCCATAAAGTTTTTCCTAACAACACCTTCGAAGCCATCAAGTAGATTAATATTATAACGCGACGCCGTGAACCCCATCTAGTTTTATTTAAAGTTACCGAGCTCGGACTCGCGATCGGGCGCACGAGACAGCCAATCGTAGCAACTCGTCTCTCGCTCGGCCTACTTCGTGCTAGAGCACGAAGCGTAGGTCCTAAACGATCGTGGAGGGGATCGACAGTCCGCTCATGGCCGCGACGCACGCGCCTTGTATCTGTTGTTGTCGTTGTTCGGGCTACCAAATTGTACCTTTTTTGTAACGTGTGTTAACAATTATACTTTTCCAAGTTTAAATCGTGTTCCGAACTTATTTATCTCCCTGAGATACCCTATCTGATAGTATAAACTATTACAGTGGCGCCCAACTCGAGGGCACGATAAACTTAAAGTGAAAAGTGTACGAAACGGTTTTTGGGAAAGTCCATTTTTGCGACGCTTCGCATGTCAAGGACTGGGCGTCGAAAATAACGTTTTTTCTTGGGCGAGTCCATATTACGAAATCGGGTTTCGATTGTCGTAAAAAGACTAAAGTGTGCGTCGCGCTATTATAATTGCGTCTGCCGTGTAACCAGACATAGCACCGGCCAATTAATCATCACGCTTACCATTCGTGCGAGTGACAACAAGATTAGCGTGTCAACATGCCGCCGAAAAGAAGAATAGGCAAAGATGAAGGCTCGGAGTCTGACACAGACGTAGGACCCAGCGTGCCAGTGGCACCATCACCAAACATCACCATGTCGCAGGACATGCTGCAGACGCTCGTCTCCAGTATAACCCGGAGCCAAGTTGAGGCAAACCGGCTTTTGATTGAAAGCCTTATGAGCGGCAATCGAGAACGCTCAAGCACGTACTCGTCACGACCCGACACGCCAGCGCATACGCTGCGACCGGGCAACTTCGCGAAGTGTGCGGCGCGGTTCGACGGAGTATCGAAGAACGCGGACGAACTCGAGGCATTCATAGACGCCATCGAAGTTTATCGCGACTGCACCAACATAAGTGAAGAGCATGCATTGCGGGGACTACCAATGCTGTTAACCGGCGAGGCCGCCGTCTGGTGGCAAGGCGTGAAGGCGACCGTCACATCGTGGACCGAAGCACTACAGCGACTTAGGGGCATGTTTGGCGTACCGCGACCCGGATATAAAATACTTCGCGAAATATTCGCCACCGAACAAAACAATGAACGGGCCGATGTGTTTGTTAATAATGTGCGCGCTAAAATCACAAAGTTACCGTACGTAGTGCCTGATCGAATGCAGATAGACATGGCGTACGGATTGTTAAATCGTAGAATAAGGAAACGAGTATCGCTCGAAGCTGTGGACGGACTGGACGACCTAATTGCGAAGGTAAGGTTAGCCGAAGAAGCGCTGGCGGAGGTGAGTTGTTTTAATAATAACAGTGCGAGTCCCGTTAGCCCGTGCGTTACTGCGCAGGGCCGTTCGAGCGCGAGTCCGAGTCTAAGTTCTTCGAGCATCGGCAATAGTAATAAGATAGATAATCAGTTGACCGAATCGCGCGAGACTAAGTCAAATAACTCGCGCAGTAGTTTAAATAATAACGGTGAGAAAACTAGGAAACCTAGATGTTTGTACTGTAGGCGTCCAGGGCACACGGTCGACGAGTGCCGCAAAAACCCAGGCAATAAGCCAGGTCAACGACCACCAACACCGCCGGAAAGCACACAGCTTCGTTACTACGGGTGCGGTCAATTAGGAGTTATACGGTCAAAGTGTAGTACCTGTATGGTCAAGTTAGAATCTCATGAGAATATCGATACTCCTATTAGTAAAAGTGAAGCACAGTTTTGCTCAGCCCATGTGGTCGAAGACCACGACCCGCGGCCATTAGTAGAGATTAAGGTGGTTGATTGTACAGGGGTCGCCATCTTGGATACGGGGGCCACGCACTCGATCGCAGGCCCTCTGTTATACAAATTGTTATGTGATGCAGGCATTCAATTCAGAAAAACTCTACGCACCATAGGTCTCGCCGATGGGTCACAGCAAACTCACAACGCGCTTGAGTGTGACATTGACGTCGCCTTGCAAGGAAGGACTATATCTACAAAGCTAATGGTTCTACCAGACGCGCAAACAAGGACGTTATTAGGTAGAGATTTTATTATGAAGGCATGTATTTTATTAGATTTAGCTCGAAATTGCTGGTGTTACAGCGATGAGCCCCGCCGCTGGCACAGATTTATCGAAAGGTTCGAGTTAACGACTACCAGCGAAATGGAAAAGATGAAGATAGGTATTAATGACCTGGGTTTCAGGCATATCAATAATGTACGTCAGGCTGGTAACTGTTTACCAATGGCAGTCCGGATGCAGGGGGAGGGAGTCGAGGAACGGCCTACCAAGGCCTCGCTAAGAAGGTCAGACATACCTTCTCACTCGACATTCATCGATGCAACGGGCTGCGACCTCAACTACGCCGAAGTCGTTGTTCCATCGAATAGAATCAATGGCATGGAGTCGCAGACGATCAGTGGAGATCGCAAGCCACCCCACGAACCGGTCAGGGGGAGAGGTTGGTACTGGACGCGGCAGGGTAGCGCCGCTTACGTCAAGAAACGTGTCGCAGATGACAGCCACAGCCCTGCACCTAACTACCCTAGAAGAAGTAATAAGGTGTTCTCGGAGACTCGTAGGAATAATGCTGCCCACGGCCAAACGTCAACGTTAGAGCCACGGCCAGATGGACCTTACCGCATAAAGGAACCTGCTCCTACCACATATGATAATATACTGGAGACGCTTAGGAGCAGTGAAATTCTCAGTAGGCGTCATGATTCCCAATTGACCCAACATGTAGCGGTGCTGCCGCCGCCGGCACCCGTCATCGGAAAAACGACGGCGCGGGAGACCGAAACGGGTTCCTGACCAAGTCGCGGGGGCGCAAAGACTAGGTCAGAGGGGGAGGTTATAACGCGACGCCGTGAACCCCATCTAGTTTTATTTAAAGTTACCGAGCTCGGACTCGCGATCGGGCGCACGAGACAGCCAATCGTAGCAACTCGTCTCTCGCTCGGCCTACTTCGTGCTAGAGCACGAAGCGTAGGTCCTAAACGATCGTGGAGGGGATCGACAGTCCGCTCATGGCCGCGACGCACGCGCCTTGTATCTGTTGTTGTCGTTGTTCGGGCTACCAAATTGTACCTTTTTTGTAACGTGTGTTAACAATTATACTTTTCCAAGTTTAAATCGTGTTCCGAACTTATTTATCTCCCTGAGATACCCTATCTGATAGTATAAACTATTACAATATTTTTTTGGAAAATAATTTAAATTTAAAAAATTGAGAATGTAATTATGTAGAAACTTACTATATTTTTTTCTTTGCAGATTTGTATTAATAACTTAAATTATTTCCATCAGATACAGAGTCCGAGAACATCTCTACTAGATTCATGAATACTATCAAAGGGTTAATTACTAAAGTTTTTATTAATACAACATTTAAACACGACCGACATTTGATTTTATCTGTCTAGAATGTCTAGATCAAAGATCTATAAGCTAGATAACCGTTCAGTCGGTTTCAACGCCCACAGTCAAACATGAATGCTATCGATTGGAACTTAATAATAGAGCGATATCAGACGAGCCGGCTCCGAATGATACATGGGCGGCCGATTATGCGAAAAGCAATAAACTCCACTATAAATATTAGCTCGGGACCGTGTCGAAGAGTAATTTGAAAACAAATTTAATTAACGTTGGCCATCGGTCTTTTGTGGCAGTGTAATAACATGGGTACAATTCAAATTATCTTTGAGCTCTGGATCATACCAAATACAAAAAGATTCTAGAGCACTAGGCCATGTACTGACCCATTTTATTTAACGAACATCTTTCTAAATACTATATATTTTTTCGGAATAATAAACTGCTATGCTACCCGAATGTAAGATATATAATACTGGTGAAATAGATGCGGTATGCTCTAAAAGCAATGGAATGACTCGTCTGCCATCTGTGCTGCGAGCTGTATAATAGGCGACCCCTTTATAATGAGGCCAAATGGAAACCACACTGACTCCGCGGTGAAGCTCCTTCGTTTGCTATGCTAATTGGTCGGCTAAGCTGCCAACACGTACCAACCTGCCTAATTAGAAATCCGTGGAAAAATAGTGGCTTTGCAACGTATACATAATGAAGCAGCCCCAAGTTTGGAGTTAGAAAACTTCGTATTGACGGTGCCACCGCGTACCAAGACAACGATGACATTATAGTAATTTTTATAATTTTATTAGGTAGGAAACTCACTAACTTTAATTTGATTGTCCGACTGTCTAATAGTTTTGAATTAATGCGCCACATTTTACTAGCCATGAAGAAATTTGTGACAGCAATAAAGAATTTAGGTTTACAACCTCTTTAGCAGGGGTTATTGGATTTGGAAGCGACGTTACTACGAGACCGCTGCGTTTATTTCTTTGGCGGCTAATTAACGCTGTCAACATGGCGTATCGCGAGAACGACAAAAAGTTGTGAAAACTAAAAACATGGGTATTCATGTGAGGCCATTCATACGCATCTACGTGAGTAAACCCACTTGAATACAAAGTTTCACACGCTCGCTCGCAACACTAATGAAGTTTTTCGCGGCTCATTCTCACTCCACCTAATTTGCGTATTTTTATCACTTAATGAAAAGATTTTCTTTACATAAGATTTGAAGTCTGTAAGATGGTAAGTTAGAATAAGTTCTGTAATACATTAAAACTTTACACTTTTATGCATAAGTACTTTTTATTCATGATATGAAAATAGCTCGCGACCGTATTCAAATTCTTTTAAATATTACGTTTTTTATGCCCTTTGGAGTTTCTTCACCTTTGTCACATAAAAGGTTAATTATCGTGAATTATACAATGGAATAATATGAAACTTATATTCTGTGTTCACATAGGTACATTGTTAGCTAAGTTTGGTACAAATTCAATAATAGGTTTGGCTCGTTTGTCACTGTTGCACCCCCGATACCCAAATCGTATTACCAGAATAAAACGAGGAAAATAAAGACAAAAATACGTTTTCTTTTTATATGAAAAAGGTATCATTGTCTGGTATAAAGAGTATCATTTACTTTTACCTATTCCGACTGCTGTTTACGTCATATTTATCCATTTTATGCAAACAGTAAGCTTCAAAATTGAGATAAAATATGCACTAGCAAATTCAGCAGCTTAGCTTAGAAGTATCATATTGATGGAATATAAAAAACTCCTAAAAAAAACGTGTATTTATTCGAAGCGAAACTTAGATTTACACTTGTAGTATTATTTAAATTCAGCTTAAGTATGTAACTTTGTAGGTAGCTTTAAAAAGTACAGACATTGTATACAATTTAATACAACTCTCTGTATTGTACGTGGTATCTTAATCTCATTGAACTCTCACAATTCACGTTGGCTATTAATTAAAGTGAAGTAGATTGACATCAGATCAATAGGCTTGAGTATAATTTGTAGAGCTGAAGACGTCTCGATCCTCCGCTATTGAGAGCGCCACAAAGCCTACACATTGTTCAGTTAACGAAGTCTAACAAGAGCGTGCTCTATCTACAATACCGAACATATCAATTAATAGCTATTTCTAGGCTGCGTATGACTAATTCAATGCGAGTTTAACAGCCGATACTCTTTGTCAGATAGAAGTAGATTATCCTTTCGAATCTGAATGAAACGTTGCTGCCAGTTTTGTATAGGTGTGCAGAATCGAATAATCGCACATTGTAGGCGGATAATGATCGGCTTGTAACGTAATCAATGGAAGTAGTGCATGTTTAGCATTATTCCTGTATTTACAGATTTTAAACGAGCAGCTTATCTCCGTACCATGGATATACGAAATACATATATTTCTGTGTTCCGTACGCTATGTAGGTACGCAGTTTTAACATAATATTGCACGGGATTTTGTGTAAATAATGTAACAAGCTTACATTTTATGTTTGATCTGATTTTTGTATAAATAAATATGCGTATAAAACGTAGGTTACGAGCGTTCAATTTATTCAAAGCCCGAGGCACGTAGGCCCGGGGGATTCCGGGCTGGACAAAGGCTCAATTTTCATTATATAACCGAATTTTACAGAATACTCAATCTAAAAAATAAAAAAGGCCCGCCCGGTTTTTAACGTATCTTAAAATTAATTATTATGCCCGGTTATCACACAATAATTTTAAACTGAAAGGTAGAAAAGTATAGAGTCAAGTATGCGAAGTAAAAGCACAGCCAAGTTTAATTTGAAATGTCCTCTGATATTGATAGGCAGAGCTAAAAGTTTAGCCAATTTGCTTCGGAAATTTGAAAACGACTTTTGATTCCATTTCCTCGACTCCTGCGTACCGTAATCCAAATTTCAAAAAATACGGTCTTTAAACAACGAAAAGGTAGGAATAAAAGTCGTTGAAGGAAAACAGTTCTCTTCAAGCTTTAAATGGGTTTTTATAAGGTCTCATTTATAAAATTTCGAATAGGCTTAGGTACATACACACATTTGCTTAAAAAGTTACGTAGACGATAAAGCTCCTGAATAAATAATAGCATGCCATCATAAAATAATATAAGGATTTATTTACAAACTTTTTTTTGAATGATTATTAGCCAAGTGGGTCGCACAATACTATACTCCATTTATTATAGCATTAGAAAAAAGAGGCTCGCAGAAGCAGGAATTGAAAACATTTTATTTCAAAGAAATTGTTTTAAGTACTTAAATAAACGAAATAAAACTTTTTTTTAATAAAATTACGCTTTATTTATAACAATATCTTCATCACACATTACAAACTTACACCAAAACAATGAATGAGACAACCAATCATGTCATGATGACTTAGATTTAATTAAGATTAAAATAAAAGTAATTTTTAGAACAATATTTTAATTAAAATAACAACTTAAAACACACTATAGTGTAACTTCTTCGTCTTCATCATAGGATTTAGTCATAATAAAATAATAAATATATAATAAATAAACAAATAATGGTAGGATAATAGTAAAACGAAAAACGTTCCAGTATTGTTCATCACTGCTTCTTTTAGCTTTTTAGCATTGACACTGTCATTTTAGATTGGAATGAAATATTATAAATAAATGAAAGCCACATAATTTGTTATGAAAAATGGTTAACATGATTACAAATAAGTGTGACAGCTGGTATGTAAATAGATTTTAATTTATAGGCGTCAATCGTAACTGTAACAAGTTTATTGTACTTTTTCAACAAAGTGTACATTATAAATAACCTTTTTTAACTTCTGTCTAATGCTACTTTAAATGGAGTATAGTCACCTCGATAACCCCTCAAGTGCTAAGCTAAGATGCTTGTGTTACGAGTTGGTTCACGTCGGTAGTGTAGGGCAGTGAAGGGTGGGAGTCGAACCCGCAACCACATGATCGCAAGTCCGACGCCCTAGCCATTAGGGTACCGCCACCTATTCTTGAAACTACAGTATGTTCAACGTTCAAATCGCCTCTTAAAATATTAATACCTACTCATAAAAGGAAACTCACATCATTCGAAAGAAACAAAAAAAGGAACCTGCAGTATACATTTATTATTGTTAGTTATTGAAACACGGTCCATCGGCTGGTCGACCAAGTGCAACGGCGTAGAGGAGTGGTGCTTCAAAACGCATTAACATTACTCGCCTGATGAAACTTATGCATATTGTACGAAGCGTCCACTTATTTGACTAGAGTTAACAGGCTAGAGAGAGAGGCTTATAGCTACCTACACTACCTACAGACCTATAGATATAAGTTAGTATGGAAGTGGCTTCGACAGCCTGTGGTCTCTCCGGGTCCGTAAATATTAGCTCTACACTTCACCGGTACACTAATCAAATAATTTAGACGGTGTAATTTGAATTTCATTTTGTTTGATCGTTGTTGTTTATCATTGTTTCATTTTATACTGGAATGCGATGAGGTTTTGTGATAAAGTTGCTTGGTGGTAAAGCACCGAATATTTTAACCTTTGAACTGTAAACAATTTATTTGTGTTCTGTATTAATTGAAGGAAGGTCGGTACCGAATATTGTACCTTTTTTTTTAAAGGCAGTATTTAGTGATTTTGAACTCTGGTTCTGGAACGATCTTATTTTAAAGATTCTATGCACAGTGACGATTAGCAACAAAAGTTGAAGAACACATCAGATTTACTAAACACTACGGTACAATAAAAATCTACAAATTGTCGAAACATAATATTATAGCGTTTATTTCGTAACAAGATATTGTTTTCCAGTCGCAACATCAATTTGGACTTCAATTTGGACTGACTGCTAAGCCGGAGGTCGTGGGTTCGATTCCCACCCAGGACAAATCTTTGTGTGATGAGCACGATCATTTGTTCTGTGTCTGGGTGTTATTTATCTATAATATGTATGTATTTAGAAATATATAAGTATGTTTATCAGTTGTCTGGTTACCATAGTACAGGCTCTGCCTAGTTTGGGATCAGATGACCGTGTGTGAGATTGTCCCAAGATATTTATTTATTATTATTAATGTATGTTTTGGGTGTTTTGTAAAACTGAAATTGTTTATCAACTTAGCTAACTTTACATAGGCCACCTACGTCATAGATAGAAGCCGTGGATGTCAACGTATAGGTGTAGGTATAGACAGGTTTCGCATTATTTATGGGAAACTCAGACGTGTGACCAGTAACAAGAATTTCAATCAAATTTAATAACTGTCCGGCTGTCCCTGGTACAAGTGGAATCTGATCTGGTAATATTTCTAGTGCACCTACACAAATATCTAATAGATATCCTAGACTTCGTCAATCAAGATAATGCTATGAGTAGTGACAGAATCGATCAGAACACGTAGCTAGTACTACTCAACCACTTTTCATACTCGTAAAACAAAGTAATGAAGGTTAACAAGTTTTAATTACATACTATATATTCAAATCTTTCCTCTCACAAATCCCGTCTATTGCTATAAACCATAATTCGCAAATAACATAAGCGCTCGCAATAGTCAAAATATTGCGTTGAACTATTATAAATGATGTATTTAATTGAACGTGAAATTAACATCGGTTTCGTGTTCAGCGTCCGTGGCCGATTAGTTTGTTGTCCAAACTCATTCCGCTTTGAGATAAATGTATTTATCCTTCTGTTTATTTTTCTCACAGTTTCCTTCCTCCGTCTTCTCATAAAATGTTTAATCAAACTCATGAAGTTGAAACGAAAAAGTTTATACTTCAGAATGGCAATTTCCACGTTTTCGAGTTTTCTTGACATGTTTATGTTGGTTCATACAATTATAAATACAATCAAGAATTTCTAACAGATTAATAAAGTTGAACTCTTTGATGTGAACATTGTTTATGAAACATGTGAGTACATTATTTAATTAATTTTATTGAAACAATTCTAATTTTTGTAATCATCTCCAGTGCTCCAATTTTTAACAAGTAACTTTGTATTTAAACGGTCCGTTGTTGACACAGCTTCAATTTTAATAGCATCTGTGTCTAAGCGAAGAGAGCGTGGCGGGTGCTCCGAGGTGCTCACACCTCCTGACAATATTTGAACACTGCATTGAACAAACATATCTTTTCAACAAAAGCTTCTTCTAACACGCGATACACGGATAGCTCCTCTTCACAAACAATGAATAGGTATGAATGTCGTCCAGAATAATAGACCAATTTCATTTGTTATTAAATGTAAAGTAGATTAGAATGTTATCGCGTAATGTCCCGATATATCTCTTACATGGATATAATATAATTTAATGCTTTTATTTCCCAATAAACATGCCGAAAGATAAGCAACATCTGGTTAAAGAAACTTGAACATTTCCGTGTGAGAACACTTTTATTTATTCAGTTACCGACACACGCTCAATGTAAATAGGCTATTTAGATGCCATACGAATCAATGATTAAAAAGACATGAGTGTTCCAGTAACGGTCTCAATGTTAAGGCGAATATCAACCCCCTATTAAGTGAGACCATCTGGCTAACTGCTGGCGACAGTTGTACAACAGTCAACCATGGTTTTTCCTTGCTTGAAAGATGATGTATGGCGAAAACAAAACTTTTGTTGACATGACTTTAGGGCGCGGAAATCAATGTCCTATTTCATACATCAATCAGATCATCGGTTTTCGTAATTAGCAAACTTTCTTCCAGTTTTTTTTTATATCGTATCATCGATACTTGGATCTAGTATAATTATATATTTCGATCAGATTTCCCTTACACTGGAAATTCGATTGGAACATCTATTTGTGAATACTAAACTGACAAACACTTAAGGAGCAGGTTAACCGTTTTCTGAACGTACATATGCAGAGATATCTGCTCTAGATCTAAAAATCGCTGTTTGAACACTTAGGAATAGGCATGACGCGGGTCACATCCGCTCCAAAAGTATGCCTAAGTTTTATTACATTCCTAACACACGGCAAGAAATTACTCCGTACGTGCGCGGTCAAAATTACCTCCCTTGTTCATGACAATGCCCTATTAAGGATACAATGTTACAATGTAGACGATCCCTAATATTACCCTGTTAAAGACGCTCGTTCAGAATGTAAAGCTCCATTTTGGAGAGCTGTAATTTGGAGAGGCTCATTCCAATGCACACCCAGAGCTCTCATTATCGGGTATTGTTACTTTTCTTTGCAATACAGTGTAATCCTTGCTTTTTCTAGTAAAGATCTGAAACACAAAAGGGTTTTCATCTTCCTCCCTCATCAATATTGCGGAGAGGACCTCAATGCCGACATAAGCCTTTGTTATTGATGTCAACGTCTCTCCTTCATGGTTTGCGATTTGATATAAAAGTAGTGGCATCACTTTTGTATGATCCACTCACCAAAATTGTATGAAGTTAAGCAATTAAAAAAAAAACTAAATACTAGAAAGTAGGTAGGTACTTACAAAGTATGTTTTTCTTAACCTTAACATCTTTGGACTGCGCAGGTAGACTAATATAGTTAATAGCCTAGAAATAGACCTACCTTCAGAAAAACGTATTTTCTAAGTAGTAGGTATTACGACTTGTTAGTAATGGCGCTATTTATTTATGGAAATCAGGAAACAGAATTATAAAGTCATACAACTCGAATCTCCAAGTCACGATAACTTCTCAGTGTAAGAAAGAACATTCAGATTCTGATGTCTTCAAATTCGCAACACGTCTGCACTTACAGGAAGCACTATTCAATGTTTCATCAGAACGGGAAGGAAGCTAGAAGAAATCCATATGTGCTACGTGTGGACACACATAAGGAAAATCTAAAGCTTTGTAAAAACTCAACACTGCCAGACTTCATTATTTAATAAACAAAAAACAAAAAAAAATATTTGACTCTATATCCTTTTTTCTTCGGGCCGATTTCCCGAGCGTATATGAACACGATTAGTTGAAGCTAATCTTAGTTTTCGCGTAACTGATTCCAAAGTTCCAATTTACATTTCTCGAATATAAACTGAAAGCATTAAAGGGGAACTTAGTTTATTGAAACGCAGTATAAAATGTGACTGGTGAAATTGCCACTCCGACTGTCGTCAGAGATATTTTAAACTTGGTGTTTGCTTTGCGATTACACAGGCGCTCTTTCCTCTTAGCCGTATTTCATTAGAGGTTGGCGTCGACTACATTTGATTAAATCATGGCGGAAATTGAATCGTACCGAACAGATACCGGTACTGCTCGCTTAGGTAGCAAAAGCTTTCTGTTAAACTCAGTTTAAAAGAGGATAGTGAAACTGAATATAACTTCTTCACAAATAAATGTTTTAGAGCTTAAAAAACATAGTTCTTAGTTAATTTTATATTAACTAAGAACTATGATTTTTTAGATTTTATAGTCACACTAAGGAAAGCACCGATGTCGTATTTGTTTAAACATTATTTAAACGCTTAAAAGCTTGCTAAACTTATATTTATAACTGTCTAATAAATAAATAAACTACCTAAACGATAATCCGAAAAATGTTACAGTAATATACCAAACATATTTATGAAAATATTAAAACAGAACATTGAAACCCACAATACCTATATCTGTCAATACGAACGGTTAATAGTGATAAATCGGTGCTTTGATTAATGAAAGTCGAGTGCGCTGTTCGAAACACGCGAGCACTTTACATAGTATACTAAAACCCAGCGGTGCACGCAATTTAATAAATATACTTTTATCCTCAAAAATGTGTACTTTTTTTATTCATATGCCCCAACGCCTTACAAGGCCCTCTGATGTTGACCCGACATGCTGTTCCGTAAATCGACTCGGTCTTCGAGGCATGTTTCATTAATATTTATGACTGGAACATTATCATTAAAGATATATTTTGACTGGCCGAGTATCACCGATACGCCCCATTCAATATCCTTTTACGACTGTCACGCTTATTAGAGTTTATAATTATCTAAAATCTGAATATAAAAATGTGTATTGTCATTTAGAAAAGAGCTTCTCATTTTCTTATTGTGATTTTGTGTAGTTAATGTTTCTTTAGTATTTGCTTATATTCAGACAACAGCTGCGCCTGTGAATCCGCCTTCGAGAATAATTAGTTTTCTTTGATAAGTCTCTCTGCATAACTACAGCGTCACAAAAGAATATATTCAATTAATTCTTTGCAGAAAATGAATTCGCACACACATTTAAATCCTATTTATTTTTGTAATTGTAAAGTTGGCTCATCAACATAACGTGGAAACGAATAAACAAAAACCTACTATCTACTTCTTTAATCACGGTTCATTTTGCAATATTGATTTTTTAAGAGCATTCATTACGAGCGCAAAAAATGTGAAAACATCGTTAGCAACATGACTTACATTCTCCGTACATTTTTGCACTGGTTATAAAAAATCCTTGTAATCAACGGTAAGTTTTACGAATCGATTTAGGAAAGTAGGTTAATGCTGTGCTTGTGATAGCGGACTAGCTTGCGCGTCATTGATGCTTTATGCATACATCTTCTAGCTCCTACCATTATTCGAACCCGCCACAAAGACCTATCTACATAAAGGATCTCATGTGAGCTCATTCCTTTCATCCATGATTGACACGTGTGTGTATTGCTTAGCGACTGCCGTCTGAGTTTCGCAAGCACCTAATTTTAGTTCCTTAATTTAGTCAGGGTATCGCCTTATTGATCTACTGCACTAGGTATTTTGAAGCCGGGCTTGCGTTTCTGAAGCTATACAGTAAGTAAGAGGTTTAAGGATATGTAATGTGATTAGAATTAAATCCTTTCAAAGAACTAGTAATGTAAAAAAGAGGGAAAGACAGAACTCGTGCCTCTTCTTGCACGACGCCAACAAAGGACACTTTCTTGAGGAAAGGAAAGAAGAATGTTTTGTAAGCATGAATGTAGATTTTACAACCTATGAAAGTACAAATTTTAGGTGTAATAAAAAGTAGATTGTCCGGTATGAAAAGTACCTACGTATGAATAAATAGACAGGTATAGGTAATAGGATATTGAATAGTTGTTCATAACCCATTTCTACTTTCTTATAATGTCTCGTAGTTAGCGGCTGCTATTAAATTGCTTTATTTGACCGCAAACCATTAATAACCCAGCGCAGATTTAATACGGGAAAGTAATATATTACCAACGTTACATTTACGATATATCACGTTATTCAAGATACTCTTTTTGTGAACAAGGCATGTGGTACTTTATTCATATCCCAGTTGATCTCCTCGAATAGGGACATCTACTAAAGTATTAAGGGTAGATTTACAGCAAAGGTCCAAATGGATTAGATTTGGTTTTGGCTTACGACCTTTTCATTGTAACCCTACCCTACTCAACACGCTGCGGCTCTTATTATGCCGTAACCTTATTTTAGTTATAATAAAAATATACGTCGAGCAGTCGGCCTATCATCGGGTGCAACTGCTCCCACTCGACCCAGAATCTTCACCGTAAACAACTGCTTCCACTTGGTTCGGGGCACGCCATAATCAATTTGCTAAGCATATGTATCAAGTGTTGAAATTCAAATATTTATCGTTGGTTCCCAGGCGCATGCGCTGGCCGACCGTTGACCCTGCGCCCGCGCGCCCGTCCGCCGAGAATGCGTCTGCTTTCTGTACGGTGCGCCTGAACACCCGGATCGGGACATGACAAACAACTACAAGTTCTCGATACTGATACGTGAATATGAGGTGACAACATAGACCGCGCCGAACACCGACATTAGCGCGTGTAATCTATTTGCGTATTTCTTCTACGAAGCACGGTCTTTTTAACGGGACAGGGTTTTATCATCAGGTTTTAATTGAATCGTAAAGTTGTTCCATTAAAGCAATTACTTTACAATCAATTAGCAATAAAACGTATTTGTATAATACATTAACACTAACTGCCGAACGGTTGCAGGCTCTTGGGAGTACTGAAATTTAGTGTGTAATATTAGTAGAGACATTTGGAGTGCAAGTGTGTATAACACCACGTTTCCTAACAGTAACAATATCGAACTGTCAGCTGGTTGGTAACTGCTTGCATCTTACTCTATCGCGCCAAAGGGAACTATTAGAATCATTTTAATAGCACGCAATGTCCGAATAAAAAAGTGTTTCTATTTCATTCAATGAGTTATTGTGTCAACTTGTTTATATTTGCTTACCTGAATAATCATGAAGTAAACAGAAGTCAAAATAATTATACAAAAATCTACAACGAAAAATATCCTTGTGTTATCAAAAAATATGAGAAATATGGAGTTGATAAAACCAATTACTGAATCCGCCGAATATTTAACGAAGAATTCCTATAAATGGCGTTCATTAAGGCTCAATTATTTTTTATATTTGCCAAGTCGGCGATAGGCATACTCAGTGTTTTATATCTCAATAAAGTGTGGAATATAAAACCATAGCATTTGCAAACTACAAGTTAAGTAATTGCCGCAATGAGAAGGTTAATCGTGTCTATTAACAACTGGTTTGTGCACATTTTTATGAAATTTATGGAAAGCGAATCACGTCGATTTAATAATGTCAACGTCTGTTGTGACGTAACAGTGGAGTAATACAGCAGAATTAATGACAGGAGTGTCGGACGCCTGGCTCTCGGTATTATGGAGTATTGCCTTGGTATGTCAAGTTGACAGTAATTACTCGTCTGCGTCCTGTTTGTATAACCCCAACGGTAACCTAAATTATGTGCTGACACTCGGAAGCCATAAGTCATTTTCATAGCAAATTGTTAGAAATGAATCTTACGTAGGTATGTCTGCCGCAAGACCGCAACATACGTACTGCAACTGTGTAGGTAAAAATAAATAAATCACGGTGATACTCGTGCACTTTTAATTACTGAAAATATGGAAGAGTAATATTTCATATTAAGTCTCCGCGTACGAGACGGGTCAGTGGTTTGCAGCCGACGCGAGTCAATTTAATTAAATGTCAACGCGGCCAATGCACCTATAGAGTCGAATACGGCGCATTAAAATGACTATTCACTCAGAGCATATTCATATTCCATTTTATTGAAGAAAATTGCATGCTTGCGTCTATTACACGTAGGTAAAGTGTACATGCCAACATGTGACATTCGGATATTTCTCTAAACGGCAACATACCGACGATCGATTCAATATACAACACTGTACCAGTATTCCTGGTATTCATTTTGTTACAGTGTATAAAATTGGTATCGGCACCCAGTCGACAACATCAAATATGAATGCCAGCTCTATAAACGTGAAATGGGACATGACAATTTAAAAACAAAGCCTGCCGGAAAGAAACAAAGGAGAGCTTTAAATAACTTCATGTGGGTAATCAAAATGAAGGGTTCCATTATTAATATTAGTTAAGAGCTCTCTACCTGAAGAGCTCTTGAAGTCATTAGGTCGCGGCACCCATTACGGACAGGTCTCATAATGGAAGCACCTTATGTTACGAGCTCCCTGTGCTAATGGCGTTAGCCTATAATTCTGTTACAACTCTTAATTAATAACCACTCCGTCATAACTTCTTTTGTGCCCAAAAATAAATCTGTAAAAGAATTCTCTATAGCAAAATTGCTGTCTATTCTTTACATTTCTTCCCCGCAATTACAGAGCTTAATACTCTACTACAGATAATAAACATTCCAGCTGAGCGAACCTTAATGTTGTGTACCCGACCAGGATTCCACTAGGAACACAATAAAAAGACGGGATTTCTTACTATTTTTAACTTTATATCCCAGACATTGATAAGTAGGTCTTTAAAAACTGGTTTTACAGACCGCGGTGGAATAAATATGCACGAGTCTGAGAATGAAGTTCAACGAAATACAAAGCAAGTATTACAAGTAATTAAAAAGATGTATGTATGTGGACTTGTATTGCTATTTCGCTAACAATCGCATTGAAAAGTTGTATTTTTCATTCAATGTTAACAAAGCGAAATTGAGTCTTAAAACGGGAGCTATTAAGGGGTAATTCAATTAGCTTTAAAAGCTTAATTTCAAACATTTTCATAATAGTTTTCATTAATTTAATTAAGTACGTAGGTACAACAATAAAATGAATTTAATCTTTTAAATGGGTCTAACGTTGCAACTTCCACGGTCGTACGTCCCAGTGCTCAAGCAGTGCATTTCCTGAACAACTTTAAATATTACTACGAACAAGTTCCTAAGTTTCTACAAGATTTCCTTAAGAAATTTACTTCTTATAACATTTCTACAGATGCGCGGGCTGTGCTTGTCTTGAAATGCGAATGTATATTGATTAAGAGAATATAATATAAAGTATTTATTTAATTAGGTATGTTAGCCAAGAATATATTTTAAAATTAATTATACGAAAATGTTTTGAACCTATTTTAGAAAGCTTATCCTAGTGCTTTAACCAGCATTGGGCTTCCACTGCTGGGCAAAGGACTCCTGTTTCCTCTCACAAAATTCTGTCTTTGTGAGTTAAACTTACCACTTAAATAAAACTAATACTAATATGCCAAAGAATATACATTTTAAAATTAAGATTGATTAAAGTAAAGAGATTTTAGAGTGAGAAGTTGTTTAACAATGGTTAACAAACACCAAAAATTCATAGCCATCTTTGCCAATGTGTAAATAATTAAAGGGTAGATCTAAGGTTGAATAAGCTTATAATTAACAACTGTTAATGAAAGCTGTGATTCGCGTTGCCTTCTGTTGACTCCTGTGAGTATTGGTTCCGTTTGATTGAACACCCAGTGATCTGAGCCGCTTAATCACGGTTACACGGTATGTTGCCTCATTACTGAGATGTGTTACTCCGACGAAGCTTAACGATTTCAGATAATATTTTGCTTGGAAACGGGATTTTGTATTATGAAATTATTGGAATATAAATTATGTATTTTTTAGAATTATTCTGGCAGGCAGTCTGCCTAGTTTGGGATCAGATGACGATGTGTAGGGTGTCTCGAAATAATAAATATTATTATTATTTAAGCTAGACTTGCTCATTCGGTAAATTTATTCAAAAAAATCATAAAAAAAAATTACTTCAAAATTCATTTCTAATCAAAATAAACAAGCTTTAAGAACGTCTACTGAACCTCAAGTAAAAATACATACAATAGCACTGCTACATAAACGAAAATGTTGGTATTAGTTTAAAAGAAATACTTATACAAACGCAAAACAACTTATTTAGGAAACAAGAAAGCAATATAAGTTGAGTCCCGTCTTTGAGAAAGGTCTTTTAAAAGGTCGAGTAGGCAATCAAAAGTGCCTTGTACTTGTAGATCCTTATTCTAAGTGAATGTATCTAGTCTTACTTTTTATTGTTGTGTCCGCTAAATAGAAATCCTAAGTTACCGTCTACAAAGTTTAAAAAGGTAAAGTCTGTATATCTACTTTAAATGTAGGTACCTACTCAGTTTACATTTGTAAGTTGTTGTACCTATTTATCTTACTTTTGACTTGACTCGCAGAAACTTGGAGACTGAAGTTTTCCTACCTAATCAAAATTGAAGTTAGCAGAAAATAGCGTCAAAAGTTTTCCTACAACAGCAGAACTGCTTGGAACTTGACGCCCGTCTCTGCAACGAAACATTCCCTGAAGACCTCCCGAACTAAGTAATTTTTAACTGCATAAGATTAGTTGAATACTCAGCAAGATAAATTCAAGCTACACAAGGAAATCCGGCGTAGTTAATGTAGCAAGATTGTAGTAAAATTTGATGGATGCCGCTGATAAATTATGGCGCACATCTTTACCACCATCCATAAAAAAATATTTGGCAATATATCTTTATTAACATTTTACGAGACACTTCGGAGGTGTCTCGCGTTTTATTCGTTGTATGTGTGAGGCTGGAACCGCGTAATATACCTACTGATTCAAACGAACTAATAAGTAACCAAAAGACTCATATATTGAACTGTTACACGTCAGATTAGATCTCTCAAATAAAACGAGCTCACACACATAACACTTAAGAGAGAAGATGTAATTAAACGTTGACTAAGTGAATTCGACATTTTATTATTGGACATCCAATAAAACACCCACATCGGTCGGCACTTCACGAATTTTATCGACAATGTGACGATATAAAATGAACAACGTTAAAATTTTACATCCGTATATCCATAAATTGTATTTAGCGGCTGCAGTAAAGCCTTTATTTTACCTACGCACTAACGTACACGTATTGGCTCAGACTTACGTACTAGGTAGAATTTATCAAATGTTTATTTTAGTAAGCTTCTTTTTCAGGATTTCTTTTTACTAAATAACCATTGAATTAATTCATAGTTTTATAAACTTACGTCTGAGAACAACAACAACATAATTCGTGTCCCCTAATCGATGACTTCGGCAAACGTAGACGAAGATTCAGAGTAAAATATCTGGAGAATAACCTAAAATGGGACAGGGATTGCGTAGATGTTACGACTTGCCTCTAGTCACGCCGGCGTCTGTGAGTGGCTAGACGGCGCGACTCCACACCGCCACAATGCAACCCCGTTAAATAAACGAGCTCACATACACTGGCTTTAGACTACTCGATGCTCTTTTGTTTTACAGGTAAGATAGAGACACGCTCATCTATGGGAATGACGCAACAGTCATAAAAACACAACGTGTAATGCTATAAACTAACAGTCTTATTCATAAAAATCCCTTATAATAGGTTTTAAACACTCATTAGTTAAAATGCTCATTAGAACTAATAAACCTTTTATAAAATTGTCTATTCATAAACGTTCAATAAACCCATCATAGTTAAAATGTCGTTATAACACGTTTTAACGCGTTTTAACGTGATTAAGTTGTCGTTCTGATGAATCCATAGACTAAACGGCCAAAAAACGCAAAAACAAAAGTTTGACAACGTCTCTCTGACTTGTAGGTATGTAGTTATCTGTGGTCTCTTGTGACATTTGGAAGACTTCTTGTGTTTCGTTCACGTATTTATTTTTTGAAGAAAATTGGATTTCTTTGTATTTTTTCTTGTGAGTACTACAATAATTAATGGAAAACCAAAAAAATATAAAGAAAAGGCAAAGAAGCGAAAATTGGCTGGAGGAAGTTATGGTTAGTTCAACAATTTTCGTTAAGGTACACAAGTGTTTATTTACATTTATTTTCGTTGATAAATTGATGGCCTATTTTATTTCCATAGAATTTATTGATGGTGAAAACACGATTACACGATTTTTTAAATATCTACTTCCCAGCTCCTTGCAAATAACACTTAACTTCAACCAACTAACCATTAGACGGTTCGGACGCGAAAACAGCTGTTGTATACATTTGTCGGCCATATTTCTGTTTATTAAAGGTTTATAGTCGGGTCGACCCTGTTATAAGTTACGAAGCCGCTATTGAATACTTACAAAGCTTTTTAGCGATATTGAACGTTTATGAATAATGCTTTTCGGGATTCTCATTATAGCAAGATAATAAATCTATTTTAACTTTTTATGAATAAGACTGTAAGACTATCAAGTGTCAATCACAGTGATGTCCAGTTTTCGACGTGTCCACGTTGCGCCACGAATTTATATCCATTTTGACAGATGACGTCATTTGAGGTAGATATCGAAGTATTCGACGGATAAGCTTATACCTGGTCGTTCTTTAAGGGTAAATAAGTTTACCTTCACAATGTAAATAAGATTTCTGTAATACTCGTACCTTCGAAATGGAAGGTTCTGAAGGAAAATCTCGACTCGAATTGAGGGTCAGGTGAACTTTGGGATAAAAATAGAAAACGTTTAAGTATGTATTTCTATTTAAACAATATTATTTGGGTTCTCCACACGACTTTATTTTATAACGTCACGCCAACAACGAATACCATAAAATGTGGCTAAAATTAGCTTTCAATAGGTCTAACAAAACTATACATGTAATTAATTAAGGCTACGTAAGTTTAAAACTCCGAGTTTCTCCGGGTTCTTTTGAGACTATACAACAACCCAAGCTTATACCTGTAGTTCAAAATTTTAAGGCACCTTTTAAATATCATATATCATAATCTCAATGCTGTAATAGCATGACACGAGAAGTAATTTCCCTCCCAGAATACATAAATCTGTTAATCCCGGAATTAGGGCTGAGCCAACAAGGGGATCACGGTAACCCTTCTCACGTTTGGACCTAATAACCTAATCTGTGCTCTCTAGGTGCAAAACATAATGCCGACAACTTTGAGGATTCTACATGGTACACAGGATAAACATAAAAAGAGTGCGTAGGTATATTCTACGAGGTAATCAGGTGCATAAAATTGAACTACTTTCTCTGAGAAACAAAGGTCGAAATCTTAAAACGGAAAATGATTTTTTTATACAATGCGACAGGTCTCGTGACTTATGTTTGTATAAAACATTGATTTTCAATTTTAAGATTTCGACCTACGTTCCTTTGGAAAAGTTGTTCAGTTTGGTGCACCTGATTATTTCGTAGAATATACGCACTCCTTTTGAAATAAACCTGTATAATAAGGCAGACTTGCTGCGTAACAAACCACTGGTGTTTACTATCGAATTATTAATATCATCCCATGTCATCATCTGCCCAGCCTTTTCCCAAGCTGTGTTGGGGCTAGCTTCCAGTCTTACAGGATTACGCTGAATACCGCATTTCACATGGACCGACTGCCTATCTGTCCTCCACAACCCATTGCTGGGTAATATATTATCCCTATTTGTCTATTGAATATTATGCAACAAGGGCTTAACGGTGATACAAACTTATTTTCTACTCGCTGTGCCCGCGACTTCGTTCGCGTGGATGTCGGAACTTAACAATGTAATTTTTCTTCGGGAATACTTTAAATTAAAATATCTTTTGATAGACTGAACCGATTGCAATGAAACAAAAGCTAAATGTTACGTCAAGTTACGCGCAATCGTTGTGTATAAAAGTTTTCTACATTGCTTTCGTACATTTTACGTGATGCCCAAACAAATAAACAGACAAAAAAAACGAAAATTGCTGAATATGGGTTCTATAGGTTGTCCTTTCACTCTGGCAATTTTTTTATGTTTTTTTTTATGTACGAAAACGACTTTTCTAAAGTTTTATTATATATATAAATTTGGGTCATTCTGCACGGTATAAGACAAGTAACATACATACTGGCACATATTTACGGCACTGTCACGGCATACGAAGAAAAATGCGTAATACTTAATATTAAATCATATTCGTAGAACTCTGTTTATTTTAATATTTTTTGAAGACTTCGCTCTTTTAATATTTGCATAAAAGCTTGTTTGTTAGCGTTAAAACTTATTGTTTTAACGCTAACAAACAAGTTTCTAAACATTCACTATACGTGTCATGGTAGGTACAAGTAACAAAGTAATTATATTATTAAATAATTTATTTAAACCAGTTTTAATTGTTTAATTATTATATGACAATCACATATTATTAAATTGAGTAACAAACAACTGTCACCGTTAAAACAAACTGCTCTTCACGTTACGTTGCAATTTTCCGTGGCTTTGTGATTACTGGTAATGCAAACAATTCTCAAACCACAATCAGTTGTTTTTGCCGTGAGTAAGCGGTACAAAATGCAAATTGTAGGGTCAGCAACGAACGTTTTATGCAACGGCTGACACGTTACAGCCATTATCTATGTTTCAGAGTGCACCGCAAACACAATGAAACCGCATTAACTTGCTTCTAGGGAATACACATGTTATTACTTGCGTGTAATTTGTTGGATACGATTTTAGAACTTGTATTGCTTAGTTGATAAGCGCGTGAGAACAGTTTAGTGTGCGCATGCGTCAATCTTTACTCTCCTGAAACAACTGTAGGAATAATTCTTATCTCTTTATGACTGTGTATGTAGACTTTAGGTACTTTTGTCACTGTACACACCTATAATTAAGACTTACTCAGTCATAATAATTTTACTTGTCTACTTATTTTGTTAACGATTTAACAAAAAAAAATTCACGGTTGCATACATGACGCAAGACGGGAATATAATTTCGATAATAACTTGTCAAATTAATTGTCAAAAGCTTTATTGTAAAAAAATACGTTAATTTTGTTTGTTCATTATTGTAAGGTTTGAAAGTACATCTAGAGAAATATCTCTAGATTTTTAAAATATTCTCTGAAGTAAACTTATGTAAAATTCAAAAATACTAGCGGACAAACCCGGCTTACGGGCATAGGTCCTATACAACAAAAACCTTCTTCTTGGATCACTTTATCCAATGCCAAAACGCTTTTTTTCATAATACGTACCTATAGATTCAAGTCTAACAAACAAAGATGTCCAGAACTAGCGTGATAAGACATGTTGACATTTAGCAAGAGAGAATAATCGGCAAGGGACTAAAAGGCACGCAACACAGAAGTTTACTATAATTTGCATAAGTAACTCAATTGCAGACGAGCATATCCCGATACACAACACAACATTATGTTCCTTACAATTGACATCTACAAGTTGAAAGACATTTACACACCAGATAGTTTCGTTGTGAACTCGCTGACTGTTTTTTGCACTTCCAGCATTGATTTGAAAAAAAAATCCCTAGACTACACGCTTGTCCAAAATTCACAGCCTCATCGGTTTTACCGATGATGTTAAACTATCTTCAATTACATAAAATTAGTGATAGTGTAAAACAAAGAAATTTTTTCGCAAATCTAACTTTATCTGCAAGCAATAAAGTTGTTTTTGCAGTGCGAGACTTTTTGAAATAACTTAATCTTTTCAGTTATGTTTAGAGGATGGATTAAGGAGACTTACCAATGTGTACATTCAATAATCGTGTAGTGTATAAACATAATAGAAGTCAATTCAAAGATCAATATCTAAGACCGAGCAATACTGTTTGAAAAACGAGTACCGACTACAAAATCATCATCATCATCATAATGATATCATGACAACAGAATTGTGAACACTTTATTGGTATATGTGCCTCCCAAACTACAGAGTTTTATAACATGTTATTTTTTATAAGTTTTTTTTTAAACCCAGAGCTTTTCTGAATTTAAATTAATAAGATTCTGTAGATATTCAGAAAAATAATCGTGATGAAACATGGAGTTTAACATCCTAAAGGTTTTTCATACAAGCAGACCTGAGTAAATTTTAAGATGATGACTTAGTTACATATAATTATATTATTGCAATTTAGTATTATTTTCTAATAAATTAATTAGTTTACCGCGATGAACTGTATGTAGAACCTACATATTATTATACCTATATCTCTTCGCCTCACTTGACCCTTTAGAAGCAATATACATTAAATGACACCTCCACTTTAGTACCTCTTAGTTACGTTGTATTTTTACGGCGCTAATAGCCACGCGATATACATTATCAAGTTAGATGGTTTAAGAGCACAACGTTAGCTTTTTATTTTATTCATAGCCTAAAAGCTTTTCAAAGTTTCGATTTAAGGCGTTATAATTTTAACCCTAAGGTAAATGCTTATATTATGCATTCGAAAACCTAATTCTAGCCGGATTGGTGGCGGCTCAAGACCGAGGGGCCTGGAGCAGGTTGGAGGAGACCTTTGCCCAGCAGTGGGACACCTAAAAGTTTATATAAAAAAATTCTAGTCTAGTAGGTAGCATTCGACTTAACGCTTTCACGGCAAAACCTCTCAAATCAAATCAAATCCAAATGTTTTTATTTCTAGTAAATCAAAAATAGACGCTTTAGAAACGTTAACTTTAAAACTAAATGACTCTGGGTGCACGGTTCCAAAGTTTAATTCCTACTAAGAAGAACCGGCAAGAAACTCCATAGGTAACTCTTAAAATAAGATTTACAGTTAATGTGATGTCCAAATTAAAGATACCTAAATATGTGCCTCAACAACGCTATCAACGTAAAAAATAAAAACGAACAAAAAAATATCTGAACCAATTTTAATAAAATTTGGCATGAGGTAAGTGTGGATCCCAAGATAGGTCATAGGCGCCGTCCTATTTTCAACGTTCGCACAATGTTGCGATGCGATATCATGGTGATGGCGATGAAACGGTCTATGATCGCTTCGCATGAGCACTTGACCCTCAATAGGACATTCAGTATGTGTAAAAAAAAACAAAAAACACTTTTTGGTCAGACAAAATTTGAGAATCATTGACACGAAAAGAAGAAGAAAACACGGTTGCGATCAGTTTCGTAGGCTGCACGCATCATCGCAAAAGCTATTGCGAGACTAAGAGGTCCCCATAGTCACCATTCCCGAAAAACAGACACCCTAAGTAGTATAAATTTCACATTAAACTCTCAGATAGGCAATCTTTAAAACAATACACATTTACTTAATCAGTGTGGCAAAAACAAGCCTCATTAAAACGAAGTAAGTCTGAATTTCAAAGCAACTTAATTCGGGTAAAGAGTTCTTTCATTCTTTATTCATTGGTCCTGGTGAATTGTGCTTTGTTATAATAACGTTTATATTAACAAACCTTGTTATATAAACGTTATTATATTAATAATGTAGAACCTCTCTTCTCTTTAAGATTTAATATGTGTAGGTGACGTATAACAATTATCTACGTACCAACGTTTGAATATTTTTTACATCACAGACACCTACTCCAAAAAGTCACATATATAGTAGTAAATTTTCCACCTTCTTAATCTATATATATAAAACAAAGTCGGGTTTGTTACAACACTTATAACTCGAGAACGGGTGGACCAATTTTCATGATCCTTGATTTATTGGATTCGTCTCTGTCCCGAATAGCAGAATACATTTTAAAAACAATGAAAACTTGACGAATACATATTTATGAAAATGAATCATTTTCCATTTAATTATGTTACTTTGTTTCGTTCCTGTCAAACATTTGTTTTCCTCCTGTCATCCTGTCAAATACTGTGATTGACATTTATGCATGCGTTCAGAAATGTATTTTGTGTAATTATTTAAAAAGGGTGAATAAACTTTTGTCTGTATTTTTTTTAATCAATTAAAAAGGTTGAAAGGTGTATTAAGCAGATTTGAATAAGAAGGGCAGTATCCAAAGTAGTAGTCTATGATCTAAACTATTGTCAATCAATGTCTATGTCACGAAAGTTCAGCTACTGTTATATTTGTTTGTTTTGTGTGGTTTTATGCGAGTACGTATTCAGTATTAGTATTAGTAACAATGCCACGTCCTAGAAGATCTAATCTTTCCCAGCGAAGCCGTACTGCAATACGGCAACGGAACATCGCGAGTCGATTATCTGATGAAGAACGAGACATTGCACGAGAAGAGCGCCGCGTTAGTATGGAGCGAAGAAGGGCTTTAATTCGTGCCTCTCAAACACAAGAGGAAAGAGAGGCAGCCCATGAAACGGCTAGGTTAGAAACGAGAAATCGTCGAGCTTATCGTACAGATCAACAGTCAAATCTGTGGCGATATGTGAAGAAACTTCAACTGTCAGTAAATATGAGAGTTGCATGGTTGAACGATCTATCTGCTGATGATTTCTCTAAGCAATTCAGTCATTTTTTGCTGACATGTGTTTGAAGTACTTATTTTTTTTTTGTTAGCCCGTGCTGTCCCACTGCTGGGCAAAGGCCTCCCCCATACTCTTCCATCCTTCCCTGTATGTATTATTTATCATAATAAAATACTTTTTGATATCTAAGTATCTGTATTTTTATTTTGTATCATTGTATTACGTTCATCAAAGTCTAAATTAAGTAGTTCAGCTAAAAGGTAACACGACATTCATTGACTGTTAGGCGGTACGAAGTTCGCCGGGTCAGCTAGTAAAAAAATACAATACTGTATGCGGCAAATGTGGGCGTGCGATATTAAAAACGAAAATAGACATACAATATCGTATTAGGTCGTATCGTATAAGGTATACGTGTGGTATCAATAATATATATACTATACTTTACATTACTATATATATATACATTATAATATATATACTTTTGCCCGTATTATTGGTAAACCTTATCAAGTAACAAGGAAACCTCAAGGCGTCCTTGTAGAACCTAATTAAATATATCTTTATGATAGGAATATTACCGTGGAGGCGGTGAACTTCGCAAACCTACGCTCCGATATATAGAGCAATCAGTGCCTTTGTAAAAGGGAAGAATACAGCTATTTCAAAAAGCTCCTGAGTATTACATAACAGAAAAACTCAATAATGCTTGGAGACTTGGGGACTATAGTACCAGTGAGATATTTTGTACTTAGTATACGTGACGCAAAGCAACTATTAAGATGCTCTAAAGAATTTGGCATACGGATATAATTTGGGTTCCCACACTACATTTGTTTGTCCAGAATCCAACCGTTATATTCACGAATTGAAAACCCAATGGGAATTGTACATCCAAAACAAATGCATCCTCAAATAAAAGGAACTTGTTCTGAACGAAGCAAAGACAGATTTGTAGTAAAGTTATATAAGGGTAAGTACACAGCAGGGGACCCTGACCATTCCCGGTTTCGCACGGAACATATAAAAGTACATAAAGCTGCGGTCACAATGGTTGTGGCGTTCGACTTGATTGCTAAACGCTTTACCAACAAAAGGAACTGTTTAATGTTACGGCACGCACCGCTAGCATTCGATACGGTTTAATAGTGGCTTTATTTCACGGCCATAGTTAAATCCTCGGCATTAGTCACATAGGTAGATTCGTGTCATTGAAATGCGTGTAATTCGATTATATAAATCTCTAGTCCAACGATCTGGAATGACGGCGAGATTAATGTTGTGGACACCCAAAATAAATCATGTAAAGGAACACAAATAAATCTTATTGTAAATCAATCAATCGGTCACAATGGTACGAGTAAGCCGTCTTTATTTTCTTGATGCTGAATATACATCAGAATGCACGCGTCAGAGTAAAGTTCTTTCACACAACATTCACGTAGTAAACACAGAGTATAGAACGCAAAAAGCCGCAAAACAAACCTATAAAGTCTTGGCACTCAATCTGATATAAGTGTTTTCGCTATTAAAGTAATAGGTATCTCCGATATCGGTTCTCAAAACATCCTGTCAGCGGTTCTTGGACCTCCCATAAGATGAGACTGGATCGCAACATTCGTTCCCAGAAGTAGAAACACATATATGCAAACTAGAGGCAAGTAATCCAACCCTTGTAATAGTAAGTACCAAAGATCTATTTCAAAGGAAATATTAACCCGCGAGGAAATGTACTCGTAAAGCAATCAACACACGTACGCACGCCGCAGAAATTCTAGACATGTTTCGGTTAAATCGGAATACACTACAAATTATAGAGCCGCTTTCCTTAGCGTATTAAGCGATTAATTTCATTACGTAGGACGACATTATTACATTGAGCGTTTATATCATAACTCATATAGAACTAGGAACAATTCTATCTCCGGACGGTTAATGTAGAATAAAACACTTTTCTATATTGTCTCGGGTCTAGATGTTTGTGGTACCGTCGTTGTCTCTGATTCCATAACACCAGTGCTTTAGCTACTTACTTTGGATTCGGAGCAATGTATGTGATGTTGTCCACAATACGTGTCTTGTATACTAGTTTTAACATGGAGAAAATTTATGTTAAATTTATCAGGTTGTTTTGTTGTTCCCTTTTAACTGCAGTGCTTTCAGTAATTTAAGAGAGTAGTGTACTTACAATACGTATTCAAAAGTAAAACTTTCAGCATACATAATGAAACATAAAAGATAATGAATCATTTGCACGGTAATGTTTCATATCCTACTAATATTATAAATGTGAAAGTTTGTGAGAATGGATGTGTGGATGTTTGTTACTCTTTCACGCAAAAACGACTGGACCGATTTGGTTGAAAATTGGTATGCATTTAGCCTTTGACATGGAAAAAAACATAGGCTACCTTTTATCCCGATTCCTTAAGAAGTTCCCGAGGGAAAATTGATAATTGTTTACAAAATTCATTTGCCCGCTGTCAAAATGTAAACAACCAAGTAACCATGGCAAAAACCACGTTACTATAACGACCAGATCTGATTGAAGTATGAGTCACTTTTTAGGAAAATTAGCTGAAGAAGAAAACAACTCGGTGGTTGAACGATTGGAAATGAATGTTCATGCTGCAAGTTCAAATCCAGGTGTGACGGCGCCCTTTTTTTCTTTTATAATCCAGTTTCTTTTACAAGTTCAAATATTTTGATACTCCAAGTTCGAATCTCAGTCGAGCTAACCCTTTTTGTGTCTTTTAGTTAAAAATCATATTTTTAAAACTTTTTGCTGTTGTCTTTTCAATCAAATATCATTTTTGTCCCTAAAAAAAAATGAGGTTCAACGTAGTTTACCTATTGGTCGTTATTGATATTATTATTCTCACGTTTTCTTCTGTTAATCTGTAATATTTCTTGGATAAAAATAATAAAATAAAATTAAATTTACCTTTCTTTTACCCATATCTTTCTTTTGCTGTTTGTGACAAGTGTCCGATGGCAAGCTGAAAAACTATGGGACCAATAAATATACGGTTTACAGCGCCGGCGCCAACTTTTGCTTAGGGCAATTGTTTTTACTTTCTTTACGAAATTATTAGCGACGATTTACTAAAATTCACAGCTTCTTCTGGCAATTAATGGACCAGATTTCTGTTTTTATTCAGCTTTAGCATTAAATGGTACCTTCAAAATTAAATGTAGGTATATCAAGCTCCGTCGATATCGTATGTTCGTATTTCTGTCTGACCTACACAATCCATTTTACTGGGTTATTCGGTATATTTTGGAAGCACGGGTAAAGCAATAGCAATGACCAAAGATCATTTTTGACGGTCGGAACCAACAGTTTTACATACTATCGGAGGCGTGACATTGAAATAATAAGTATTAGTTTTAACCTGCCTGTCTCAAACCAATACTTAATTTTTGACCCGACACTGGATTCCAACCTCAACGATACTCATGCTGGTCACACTCAGTCTCAACCACCAAATCAACAAGCAGATGTTCCGCACGGATGAGACGCATAATTATTACCTCTAACATTTTGGAAATTATTGTAGAAGTTAGTTTTTCTTTTGTATTTTTTGCGTCGCAAGTGGCGCAAGTAAATGCATTTTCTTTCTTTCAGTCTGAGAAGAATTAGGGAATTTTATACAGTGCACTTGAATAGACACCGGAAAACCTGCATGCTGTCTCTCTGCTGATAATCAATCTAAAACAAGATCGAAGCCTATCCTCAGAGTTAAAAGGCAGATTTGTGCTGGGGGTGTTACAACACACCTAAGCCATATGAGTTTGCATTTTGACAAGACAGTCAGTTGACCCCCGTCTTTCATTGATCATGATCCTTTTCGTTAACCGATATGTCATTTTTGGTTACATTTTACAACAAAACTACTAAATTGATTGATTGAAA
The DNA here is from genome assembly GCA_950381575.1 of Plusia festucae. Lineage (NCBI taxonomy): Eukaryota > Metazoa > Arthropoda > Insecta > Lepidoptera > Noctuidae > Plusia > Plusia festucae. The sequence continues at coordinate 9,419,917 of OX494436.1, read as the reverse complement.
TGTATACATATTATGAAACCACCTCGAAGACTTACCTACTCTATAAAAACTATTGAATTAGTCCACAAATATTTTCGGAGATAGACGGAAGGGTAGAGGGCGAATTTAAGAATAACAGTCGACTCCAGTAGCCGTGCGCCACGCCGCTACGAAGTCGCAATACCGCTCAATTATAGCGTCACGACGCTTCAGCTATAGCGTAGCGACGCGGCTCTTCTATGGTGCTATGACGCCTTTTAGCTATAGCGTAGTGACGCCACTCAATTGTAGCGTTGCGACGCCTCGCAATTGTAGCGATTTGAACGCCTCCCAGCTATGGTGTTGTAACGCCGCTCTAATATGGCTACACGACGCCTCCCATCTATGGCGTCGCGACGCCTATCAACTATGGCGTGCGATGCCATACAATTAAAGCGTCGTGACCACTCAGCTATAGAGTAACGACGCCCGTTAGCTTTGGTGTCGCGATTCCGTTGTAATGTGGCGTCGCGGCGCCTTTCTACAATGGCGTTGCGACGCTACTCTGTTATGGTGTCGAGACACTTCTCAGCTATACCCGCCTATAACATGTATTGCATTTATATGGGCATAGGCCTCCACCCATATAAAAACGAAACGAGTATTGATCACCATGCTAACTCAATGCGGGCTGGCAATTATTTCAGATCTTAATTTTTTGGTTTTCCTTCACCGTTTGTCAATAGTGTCTTACAATAATTTAGAAAGTACACGTAACTTTGAAAAGGTCACATTGGTACTTGCCCGGGTTTGAACCCCTGTTCATACGAATCCGGTCATTTAACCGCTAGGGCACCACGGCCACTTTAGTTATTTCACTTTCAGTTATTGACGGCAATAAATACACTTTTCAACGCGAACAACGTCGCGGGTACAGCTAGTTAATAATAATCTTGTTGAAGTAACATAAACCGCAAAGTTTAAATGTGAGCTCGTAGAGATACGACCTGGATTTTGACATTATAATAATACAGCTATGATTTAAAAGTTAAAGGAACCTGCGGAATATGAAATACAGTTATGTTTTAAACATATACATTAAGCTATAATTTGATTTCTGTTCTTCGAGCTAAAGTGGCAATTTTTCAGAACAACGCTAGGGGCATCACGTTTTTCAAAGCACTTCGAGTCAGCTGTTCTCGGAAGCTTTAAAACTTCATTTTTCGTCTAAAAACAAGTTAGCAACAGTGCGTGTCTTGAATGGCGGGTGAGTCGTTAACTTTGGCGTGGTTATAAATCTCATGAATGGCCAGCTTTATCGGCGTCCGTTAGGCTCCCACAAACTGACGCTTCAAAGCTATATCAAAGGGGTTTTAATTGCCCAGTCGACCGACACTTGCCGACATTATTACTCTAATAACAATCTGCAGATAATCCTTATGATCATGATAATTACAAACTAAAATTAATAACAGACTTCCTCAAAGATTTTAATTTTATTCTAAATCCACAATTTTACTGCTGACAAGTAAATATTTTTTATTACTTAGCAGTCACAAACGAGGCGCCTCAGTAATCCTTATTAACCGGAAATCTTTAACAGTTAATAAACAATCTGAGAAATTTAAAGAAAATAAAATAACGTAGGTACGTTTTATGAGTCATGGTTAACACTTCGATAAAACTAGATTACAGTTGTTTTAAAATTGGTAGTCAATTAAAGGCAGACGTAATAGACCACATTGCTCGGGGGCTAAGAGTAAGCCGTATGGTTTGACCGAAAATAAAGGTTGAGCCGCGCTCGCCGCGGTTGGCCTATGGATGGGTGATCATCTGTAAACGTATTGAGACCCCTCCGTGCCGACTGTCATACGATGATCTTTGGCATTCGGTTAGTTTTTACAATTCTGACAACCAGTCTTTCTATCTAAGGGATACTGTATTACCCAGTAATGGGTTGTGGTGTTCAGATCGGCAGTCGGTCCATAAAAAATATTGTAATCAGCTAAATCCAGTAAGACTGTTAGCCGACCCCAGTATAGCTTGGGAAAAGGCTACGGATGGATGGAAATAGACATTGCGTGAACCGTTTGAATAATCTCAATTCAATTTATAATCAACATGAAAAATCTTTTGGACTATTATTGTCCCTTAAATCTCAGTTTGTTTACATTTGGCAAGAAAGCATTTAATAAGTTTGAATTAACACGAAAACATTTTGTTGTCACATAAATATTGAGTCGCTTAATAAAATTGCTATTCTTGTTGAAGCAAAAGACCGAACATGAAGACATGAAACTTTACGTAACACCGCTTCCTGGAAATTGCTAAAATAACAAAATTGTATAGTGTGGCATAGTAGTACCGTAGGTGAGGCACCTAAACAGCTTGGAAAAGATTAATGGGCTTAAAATTGCATCGCAGCTGCGCAATAAAAGCAAGCCAGTAGAATCAGCGGCGGGCACCGAAATGCAGTGTTATATCACTGAGACGTGTGAGAGCATCCAGACTATTTCGCTGGAATTAAAAGGGAATGAATTTTAAAGATCGCCGAGTTGACCCCTTTTTGCCGACATAATTTAACAAGCCAGGAGATAAAGCGGCTTTAATTTAACGGCCAGCGAAATTATTTGGCCAGAGAAAAAATACTGCGGTTTTAATTGAATGTGAAGTTCGTTTTATTCCATTATTTTATGGCATTTATAAGTTTCATATTATAACTGAACTTTATCAGCCAGATAAACGATGCGATGGTAATTAATTCAGTAGGTACTTAACCTAAGTGTCCTCTAACCTCACAGAGTCTAACTATGAATATTTGCTTAACACATGGCCTTTTATTATGAAGTTAGATTAATTATTTGCCTTTCGTGTACTATTAGCAATAATCTATACTAATATTATAAAGAGGAAACCTTTGTATTTTTGTATGTTTGTATTGAATAGGCTCAAAAACTACTGGACCGATTTCAAAATTTCTTTTACCATTACTTAGAGGGATTTTTCCGAATCCGTATAGGCTATATTTTATCTCGGAAAATAGATAGGATTTTTCGTGGTAGTGAAAATTGTGGAGTAAGTCGACGAAAAAACTGCCGTACGTTAACGATTCTCGCGAACGCTGCCTAAATGGTTAGAGATGTATGGTTGACTTCTATAGAAAAGTTGTAGAACTCAATAATGCCTACAAAAAAGTCCGCGATAGTATAAACGAAACATTTATATTTTAGCCATTATAACCACTTTTCCATAGAGTAAAAGTAATTAAAATTATTAGCCTATGTTTATTGATCATATTATCGTCAAATACTAATCCTTATCCAAATAAACTATTTATTGAGCAAGATTGTTTCAATAGCTATAAATTACTTTTTATTTAATCCAATCGGACAATTCATTCAAAAGATATTACGAATTTAACATTGTAATTGGTATTAAAATGAATGATGGCCGCCGGCCGATATGAGTCTTTCAATGGTAGGCATCGATCTCAGAAAAGAGTGCTTTTCTCATGGCCAATTATATGTTGCACTTTCTCGAGTAGGATCTCCTGAAAACCAATATGTTTTAATGCCATCTACAAATACTACTGCGAACATAGTGTATAGTGAAGCATTAAGGTAAAGAGTCGTTAAAATTAAAAATTAAAAACAAAAATAAAAGAGTTAAGCAGGTACGAAACAAAGAAATGTACCTAACACGAATAAAAAACCTATAAAAACATACATACAAAATCATTTTTTTTTCAGAGAGCTGAAAAAATAAATGTCCACCCGTGCGAAGCCGGGGCGGGTCGCTAGTCTTGTGTAAAAGTATAAGTTCAAAATTACTACGTTTATATATTCACAAACAACACTTATTTACTTTACTTGAAAATACAAAATATTCAATTTCATTGTATCAAAACAAATGCATATATTATTATGTAATTTTCCATTACATACCTATATCCATTAAAACACTACTTGTGAGAGAGATGAATAATAAATCTGAACTTTTAGAAAGTTGCACTTTAGCGTGGCTGAAGCAAAACCCTAATTAGATTAAACCGATCCCGTCTAGAGAACGTCCTTAAATGTAGCCTACAGGTAAGTGACCTTATTTGTCATTTGTAACCTCAGAAATACCTATACAAATGGTTATAAGTAAAAGACGCATATCACATGCTGTTGTATTTTGAACTTAATGGATTATGTAAATAACAATGAGATTTTAAGCTCGCATCTGTAATCATTATAAAGTATGCATTTTTAAAAACAGCAGATAATAAATTAGAGTTGTTTTATAAGAATCCCAATAAAGAGAAAAAAGAATTGATAGCTTAATCTGAGGCCTAAAAATGTTGTAATCATAATATTACGTATCTTTAACACAAAAACATGATCGTAAAAATATAGAACTGAATAGAAAAAGGTTTTCCCTTTTGGACAACGTTATTGTTGCGAAGAACTATAGTTTATTGCTGGAGACCTTATTTTTATAGCCTTAAAGGTTATATTTATTGTTCGCAACAAAACAGGGATAGTAATGTGGCGGGCCATTAATTTTCCCAACTAAATAAAGTTTCAGACACGGAAAAGTCCACATCGGAGTTTTCTTTTGTCGCTAAGGGCAAATAACTTGGGGCACATGAAAACACATGAACCATGAGGACTTTCTAAGATCAAAAGGTATAAGAACGGACTGAAAAACATAAACTACTCATATAAATTTTCGGCACTAAACAAGTAAATTAAAGGAACATAGGAAATATAATTAAGTCAAAGATTTTATTAGCAAGGAAACTAGGTTGATTTGTACTGCTGTAAGGACGTCTTGATAAGGCTAGGCGCCTATATAATATCAAGAAATACACATCATTCTGTCACCTATATACATCAATCAGCTGTTATCGGAACATTTGCAACAAACAACTAATTACAACAACTTCGAACAATTATTTTAGTGGTCATTTATTTTGATGTCACTGCGTTTGTATGAAACAATCAGTTTATTTATTCACTTTGAATGGGTGGTAGCTAAGTGCCATCAATTAACGTATAGCGGTGAGTATGTGTGTGCACTTCGGTTTTGGTATGCGCCTCATGACAGTGTTGACGTCACCGTGTAAGAATGTAAGCAATCAAAGTAAGTTAGAGTTAGATAAGTACTGAATGAAGTATTCGCGTAAATAACATGCATGAATACCTTTGTAGCTTAGCAATGCAGCTAGGAATTATTCGAATATCGACAAGATTCTTTCGTTAAGAAAACACTAGGATTATCAGGAATTTTATTAATGACAAATAAAGCAATTTCGCTTTTACTTATTGTTTTGTTGATCTTGTTTTTACATACAAACCAAGTTTCAAAAATTAATATAATAGGTAATTGAGCATCAAACATATTGCTTTACGATGTGCAAGTGAATAACACAGGAATAATGGCATGTAAGTAAACTAGAGAACAACACAAACAAGTCCAAAATTACCACATATAAATAAGAGCCGCCATTTTAAAGAATGCCGCAATATTCCTCAGGGATAGCTTAACGGGAAAAGGGTGGTCTATGGGGAGTTCACAGTATTGACTAAACAAAATAGGATAAGAGTACAGAGGTCGCGCGGTCGTCGCTTCGGATTACTTCGAATGTAGATCAATAACGCGATAATCTAATACAGCCTTTATATCAAAGGACCAAGGACTATATTTAATTATCCTACTTATTATGTGAGAAAATTAGTATCGCTATAATATCGGGTTCTTGGAGAAAATATACAAATGTCGATGGAAAAGAGCAAGAATGTAGAGTTATAATCAAGAGTCTAGCATAGCTATAAAGGGCTGGCTATAATATTTATTGAACATTTGAATTTTACGATACTAAAATATTTAACTACTAAGTAGATAACTAAATAAATTGCAGCTGATTTCATATTTTCGAAATATTTTAATGTTATAGGTATTATATGTAATAAACGCGTAAGATATAAGCCCTCTTTATACGATGTCATAAGTACCTTAGGAGGTTGAGATGGTTGAAAAACAAGCATTAGAAAAAGAAAAACATTATATTTCTGGAGGACAGGCGCTAATTTTAAACTAACCATATACTATCCCAGAGGAGAGTTTTGGTACAGCAAAGATTCTAAAAACTAAAGTTCCGCGAAATTAAAGCAATTCGCGATGACGTCGGTAGGATCGATAACCAGATAAACAAGTTGGGGTGGGGCAGCGACCCCTGTAGTTTTGAGGACGCAGATGCCCATACATGGGACGGCAACATTACGACAGTTAGACGTTAATCTGGTCCCGGCCGTCGACAAACTAGGGTAGATACATACACAGCATACTTAGACACACTTGTGGGAGAGTCTGCGATTATTTCGTAAGTTTGCCGCGCTGATTCCGCACAAATCGAGAGAGTTCTGAGGGGAACGAAGCTATTATTTTTCTTGACAGCTACCGGCTATCGACCCTTATTTACACATTATTGTACCCCAAATACGGGTATACCTACTGCGTGACTAATAATTTAAAAGTAGCACAAAGACATTTCAAAACTAAATAGGACGATCGGATTCAACATAAAACAACGCCCAGAAGATCCCAATAGAAGATTAATTACTTTACGCATATAGAGAGCAGAGTATGTGAGCTTTTTGGCGGTAAATACACAGATACGCGCCAGATTAATAAATGGAGGGTCCAATGATACCAAAGCCTTTGTGCGGTACTAAACAAACAACAATGTGGTTGGCATGAAATCACAAAATAAGTATATGATAAACGTAGGCACACACATTACTCTCGTATCTCTCTCCTGCTTTGTTGATGTGAATAAAAGCTTTTGTCCTCATGTTTTATTCTAATACTCTACGCAACAACGTGACATCTAGCTGGGTGTCAAGACTCAGAGATACTTACAAACAAGTATATAGCGCCTGCGATAAACCCCAGACACATTAGTAATCAGATTTTAAGAAAAGTAATCTTTAAGCACACACGCCGATGGGGGAGCCACGTATCTAATCCCCCAAACGGCGCCACCGCCTGTGACAATGTTGAGCGAACGACTCCCCGAGCCCCTAAAACTTCGCGTGCCTTATTCGTTTCGTGTCGATTAATTTTGTCCATAAAAGTACATTAACGTTACACTACACTTCAATGAGCACTTCATTTATTTTGGAATCGATATTCCCTCTTCCCAATTCCAGAAATAGTATGAATACCGTACTTGCCTAAGTAATGCATAGGTCCTGTATTAAAATTCCATTTGTAAGGGAGCTGGGCGTTAGCAAGCTTCAAGTTTCATTTGATTTGAGGTGTATCGGATAGCCGGTCCGTTACGTAGGAGCCGCATTATGTGGCTTCGTGAGCCGTGAGCCGCAAACCGTTCACAGTTACCTACCTAGATGGCTAGGAATACGTTACTTAAAGAAAATCTAGGATATACGGAGCTTGCTTACATAATGTAATCATTTACGGTTTCTGTGTGGAATTTCCGTGGAATTTTTAAGAAAATACATTATTTTATCATGATATTTGAATACAAATATCGTTTTATAGCTTAATAAAGACTCCTTTATCTAGTTAAATTCGCCGTCTACCACATAGAACGATCTTCCGGCGAACAAAGAATCAATACGTGAGCCTAAAATAAAATGTAACAATAGCCCGTGCCGCATTATAGGACAACCGCTTAAAATGCTTTCCATGTTCGGAGTCATCCGGCGGTGACCGCGGCCCGCACTTACATACTTGCCCCGGAAGTATGACATGGGAATCTAATCGTTCACTCGATCTTATCTGCATCCAAATATTTTAACTTTCATGAAAATAAATAATCGCCATGTCGGAGAGTCATTAATTTCACTTGCAGCCAGGATGTTAGTTGTAGCTCGGGACGCGAAAGCGCGAGATCGTTTACCGATAAGCCTATCGGACTTTCGAGTTTATAAGCATTCATAAAGCTTTAATAACATTACTAAGTATAAACACCTATAATATAATAGATATACTTAGCTGCGGGTAACTCAGGTCACGTCAACATTTCCATTTGTTCATTACATTCTTGTAGGTTAAATACCGTAATAAATCGTTTTTAATTACCAGTACCGCAACCTAATCAATAATCAAACCATGTTTGCGTAAATAAATCACATTGCAACAAAAAAGTCTCTAAAAAAATAATGTTATGTCATTGAGCAGTTGGCATAAGAGGCGCCCTCAAAAAGCGAGCGTGAGTCGGCAAATTGTAACTAATGGATCTCCCAGAAGATGAGTCATGAGTCCCACATGTCACTTTAAGTAAGTCACAGACTGATTTTATAGAGACGCGGGTTCGGGGTCCGTTATTTTTGGAACGATGGGGAATGGGAACATTCTGTGTGTATACAAAAACTTACCCTTCCGAAATTACTAAGTAAAATAATACAAAATATTTGTTTGTGCTCACAATTTTCTGTGGCGCCGTCGTGCCCATAAAACATAAATGCCTTGTCAAGCTAATAACTTTGGTTCGTATGAGTTTTAGTCGTAAATGCTAGTTTTTATCAATTTGCAAGTCATTTTCTGCTATTCAAAGTTATAGATTCCGATCTAACGGTTGTGTCTAAAATATTCTCAAACGTAACTGCATAAATACAAAATTGCTTTATCGATTTCTTCTAAATAAACTTAAAAACGTTTGTTTGCAATAAAAAATATGATAGATCTTTCCTTTTTATATTGATTTGTTTGCAAATTGGTATATAAATTTTGTAGCTTTCGACCTTATAACAAACAAATGACGCCAGCTCGCAAATACTAATTGATCTGAATTAAACGATGAAATAAATGTCTGTCTGGTTATGAAGTGACTGCAAATAACATGCCTGCGTTAATTGATTAATTTGCTCTGCTTTATCAGCAGCTACTGTTTTCAGTGTGAACACACAATAAGAACATTTAATTGGTGGAATAATTTAAAGTGGGAAAATATAAGTAGATTAAAACCAAATTCTGGAAGCGCGTAATATGTTGCAATATAAATTCTCGAATGACATAAATAATCCTTGTTGTGAAGCATATCCGTGTCAACACAAAAAGATTCCTCAGAATAATGATAACTGGATTTCAAAACGCAAAACATGGATTCCTTTTGCGTAAAAGCAATTCAATCTCCTAAGCACACATGCGGACTTCATAAATCTCATGTCAGATCGGTTGAAGCGCGTTTTGTGTCATAAATACAGCGGGTATGTATGTCAAAACATGGGGGATTTGGGCGCTGACTCTCCCTGCGCGGATGGCCCAACCGACAGCGACGCCAGTCGAGATAATGAAAAAAAAAAGATTTATGATCAAACTCTAATCAAATTTTATTACCGTCTACGACCCTTCACGTTATTATTCTTTGCGTACTGCGTTCTCATTATCGATTTCTAGTTAACTATGGAACCTCAAACATTTTGTCGAGCTAAATCCATCAAATATTACCTTGGTTAAAAGATTTTGGACGGAAAACAAAAAAAAAACGATATTAAAATTCATGACTCGCATGAAAAATCAAAACGTAGCCAAGTTTCCTTAGCCAAAGGGTCGTGAGTCGCATTACCATAAAGTTTCCAGCACGGAATGTGGTGTTGTAATATAGCGGGCAATAATATAGCCATTCGTACGCAACGTGAAATAACGCTCGCACCTCCCCTTGCCACCATAAACCCGTCCTTCACCTCTCTGACCCAATTATGCGCAACATATTATATTTTTTAGCCCTTACACCAATACACCTCAATCTCTCCGCTCACAGATGGCTAATAATAACACAATAAAATGACCATGAACTTGGATCTCGCGAAATACAAGAAGGGTTAAACCCCATGTCATTAAAACAACTTTGTTTAAAAACAAATGAAACAGGTTTTCGGCCTTCTGATGACACAAATTCTTTAGGTTCAGAATACATAGACCTATTTACGAAGTTCACAACATGAGCTATGATCACATTATTTTGTTGATAAGTAACAAAGATATAATTTTATCAATAAGCGTGAAATGACACAGAGTCCTCACTCATTCCTTAGATAATAGCAGATATTGTATGGCCCAGTTCCAGGATTCTCTGATTATAAGTTCATATTGTTAGTTGAGAGGTCATCGGGAGCATCTACATTATTGTTTGGTTATGTCTCCATTTTCATTCATTGTCCATTCAATTTACATCACTTACTGCGAAAACCAATCTTCCACAATGCAATTTCACTTTTCGCATTTCCCAAGAGATAAAATTAATATCTTCACTGCTATAGCTTCGCACCTTAATGAAAGTTTAATAGAACTTCAATATTATTAAAAGTAGAAAAATAATGGGATTTTTTTAAAATGCGCAATGTTTTTAGAAGCTTTTCAAAATATTTGAATAAGACCATATCAAAATGACTCTCCTCTTGAGCAGAGTCAAAGGGTGCCACAAAAAGGTCTATTAAACCAACTAAAGCGCAATGACTTGAATTAGTTATTCAGTTGATTATACCTCCCCTCTGGCCACTCTATCATTATCGTTTTACTCCACGCACGTGCCGACTTGCGCAGGCACCCTTGTGCTCTTCAAGGTCGATAATTACAGCCTGCACAGCCTTTTGTTCCACGCTCGCCACCCTCTCTTTACGATGTAATATTATTTTGTCTCAACATTTGTAAATTACTTGGAGTACAAATCGAAAGTTACAAGAATTACATTTGAAAATATCATAAATATTGATGAGCCGTTTAAATTGTGATACATTTTGAACTTATATTTCTACTGATAAAACGTAATTTAAACAAGTTCGTTAATCTTATCTACTGGATCCCTTCATAATGAAGTGGAACGCAGTAAAAAGAGTTTGGCTAATAGTTCAGCGTGAACGGGAAACCTATTAATCTAGCCCAGATTAAAATCCCAATGGAGCGGTCGATCAGATTGATAGTAGATTAATTGCAAACTCTGTTGTTAACAGTTAGATGATATAACTCGCAGATGTTCATTGAGTTATCCTCAATTCACTGGGGAAATAACTTGCGTAGTCTGTAACTATGATGATAGCAGACTACTCTAAAATAATCGATCGTAAACGTACGTAAGTATAAAATATATTATAGATTCGTCGCCCCCGGCTTCGAACCAGTTTAATTAAATAAAGGATTGACTTGATTAAAGACCGTGAACATTTTATGCTATATTTTTAATACAGGATTAATTTAAAAGAAGTGCGTATATTCAACAAGGTAAACAGGTGCATAAAACTGAACAACTTTCCCCAAGGGGCCATAGGTCGAAATCTTAAAATGGGAAATAAACTTCCCATGCAAAGTGACAGGTCACGTGACTTACGTTTGTATGAAAAGATGATTTAAAATTTTAAGATTTCGATCTATTTTTCTTGGAAAAAGTAGTTCAATTTTATGCACCTGATTACTTCATTGAATATACGCCTCCTTTTAAATTAATCCTGTATAAGTGCATTAAGATGATTAAATCGATATTATTTATCTTGGAAGGATGTATGTGTCTATTTAAAACATAATCCTACCTGGATAAATAATATCCAGGTAAGGATTTTGTTAACACTAAGATTACCTTAATACCATGTAATTCCAGTAGATTAAAATACACACAAAAGGTGAAAAGTCCATCAAACGTTGTTGCACATACAATTTTTAACGTGTAATATGAAACTAGCGTTACCTACACAGGCACAGAGCTATTATGAACGTTGCAACTTTATGGGCAGATTAAGAATTATGACTAACTACCGCAAAGCGCTGTGAATTCCAAATATTTTGAGATTTAGGGAAAGCAAATTCATTCTAAAGTTTGTACAAACATTTCGTAGTTGTCTTAACATAAGCGTTAAATGAGGAAACTTTTGTAATAAGTTTATTTATACTAGGGATTAAGTACTGCGGGTCGCGTCGGACTCTTCTGGGAAATTTAAAGCTGCCTAAATTGCACCTGGGAAATCACATTCTTACGAGGATGTTTCTAAAGGAATAACAAACGACGTTGCTCCGAACTTCTAACTGCGGTGCACTTGTAACGTTAAGATTGGTCTTATTGGCTATTTGAGATTCTTTGACGACAAGTAGTAGAAGTAACTTCTCCGATAGTGCATTTGACGAATACTTGTAGGTATATAAATAAGCAATGAACCTAAAATTTAACCTTAGAGTTACAATTGGTTTTATATTTCACCGCATACTTAGTTGAAATTATAAATTTGGCATAGGTACTATGATGACAAAAAAAATGTAAACGTGTTTATTTTAATTACAAACGATACCGCAAAACATTTTAATAAAAAAAATGCAGCATGTCTGCAAAATAAAATTGTCAGCATATGAATTTTTACATGTAGCCAGATATATCCAGACAGAATACAAAGTCACAAAAAAATAATAGCAAAAATTTAATGTGGACATAAACATAATTCACACGAGTGCATGGCCCCTTGAGTTAACGAAGTGCGCGGGCGCAGGCCACAGACGCCGCACCGCACAGGCGCAGCGCAGTACGAGTGTAAACACACACACCACTGAGATGAAACGATGGAAGCCGACGCTAGCCACTTATCGACTCCTGCACCCGTTTTGATTTTGTCTGCTCTGTCGACACCCCAAAACAGAAATAAACCATACATCTCGTATTTAGGTAAAATTTGTTTTATTTTTCGTATTACGTAACGAAAAAATTTACTCGAACTTATTTATTTTGGTTTAAAAACATTTAAATTGTTTACTGATATGGAATTACACGCTTTAGTGTAAGTAAAGCTGTTGGCATTTGTAGATCAAAAGTTTTTATAAAACCTTCACATCATTGTTCAAATAATATCTATGTTTATTTGATAAAACATTTCATCTCTTTGGACATTTTGTCTAGACATAACTACTATTAATCAAACATGGCTAATCTTCGATTTACTCCGTTTGAGCTCCCGTCTATATTGAATTTTCATCTAATATGTACTTAAAATCTTCTCTAATATATTTTATTTAAAGATTCAATACTAAAATAAATTCCATTCCCAAAGTGATGAAAAAGTGAGCGGAGGCCAGGTGCAATCCATATCCGCTCCGATGGGAAGAAAAAAACGGGCGCTCTTAAAGAAATGGAGTACTAGGCATCTGAATCTGTTTTTATATTAAATAGAAGGGCTCCATCATTTTGGATAACTTAGTTTAAGGTAAATGGCATCTCTGCTATACGTACAAGTTTAAATATCAAGTGAAATAGGTTAAGCAAACGTTGCGCGAAATTAAATTGAAATCTAAGTCTTTCTATAGCAACACAGGAGACCAGATTAATAAGACTTGCTTAGTGTCAATGTGAATGACAGCTTACTAAGTTGAAACCCTGTCCTCGCTATTATTGCTAACTAGAAAATAAATTGTCTCGATATAAGAGAAAGTCTCAGAACTAAAGAGAACTCATGTATTACTGAAATCGGCAGATAAATTGCTATTCTTAACAATAGGTGCAAGATGAAACGAATGTAGGTACTTAGAAAAATTAATGACTGAATGACTGAAAAAGAAGTACAATGCGGCTAGAATCAGCTCATTTGCATGATAAATGATAGCTTAGTTTGTGAAGCGACATCGAGTATGATTTTTATTAAAATTGGCTATTTACTGCATCCTAACACTAATGCGAGAACCGGTTCATTCTTGTGTTGAAGGTGCTTTTAAGGTTTATTGCTTGAGAAAGTGACACACGCGATATGGGATTGATTTATGCTTACACAAAAACGTTTGGTACAAAATGTATGCAATATAAGTACTTAAGTAGGTACACCTACAAACTCGTTCTTTTTTTTAAATTTAAATCTTACTAACTATGTGGGTCGCAAATTACTACTATTACTAGTATTCTTGTTAACCCTTCGTGCTAAATGCTTGTGTTACAAGAAGGTTTACGTCGGAAGAAGAATAGGCGGGTTTCGAACTGACTAACTCACGATCGCAAGTCCGACGCCCTAGCCAATAGCTACCGCTTCAATATTTCACATTTTATGTGCAACTTCAGACCAAATAAAACTTGTGACTTTCCTTTGTAAAATGTTTACATCTCATTGGGCACATAAAAGTAACAAAACTCCATAGAAAAGATATCCTGAGATATGGCGCTATTGTGTTAACTTCCGTCTAAGTAATCACGATTAATGTGCTCACAATAAAAAAGCCAAAGGTCTGATGAAAAAGTTTTAAGGCGTATCTACTCTGAAGTTTGCTTGCGACATTGTGACGCAGTTGATCCATACTGGATTCAATACACCTAACAGTAGATTGATGAGGGAAAAACCCGAGTTTATCCAACTTTTCCTATTTTTCCTCGCCATGAACTTTTTGACTTATCATATTCTATTTGGAATAAAGCTAGGGGAATAATTCTTGGAGAGCAAAGAGTTTTCAACGATGCTTTTTTCTGAGAATCGGCAACCTTTTGATTTATGCAATGAGGATCAATTTCAATAATTTATTCTTTTTTTTCTGGTTCGACCACATTTTCAAGAAGACGTCGCTGATTTTGATAAAATGTTATCAGGAAAATAAATACATACATACATATAAAGCAACTTATAAACTTCTGTAGAAAAAAGCTCCTCGCTATTGGTAAGTTGAAGGTTACGATATATACGATTATGATAAAAGTTTACATAAATATTGTTTTAGTAGATGCCTACCTTCCAAATATTTTTTTTATAAAGACTACTCGTATGAACCCACTAATATATTCTGCCGACGGAATTGTAATTACCTATTCATAATATCGTACATAGTTACATCGATTGACCCAACGGTTACTTCCTAATAAATACATTTAATAATTTAACTTTAGCATTCTTTTAAAGCACTTGTCAGGATTTGCGTGTTTAGTATATCGATCTATAGCGGAAAAACAAGCACTCATTGCAATAAACGAGTGGTACAAAATGTAGAGCTACTTAAAGTCAGTACTACTTACTCGATAAATATTTTCAATATTATATAGTTTTTAAGCGGAGATATTGATGACCTCTGCAATAACGCAATCCAAGACCTCAGCGATAAAGCCCGAACGTACTTGACGTAGTTTTCTAAATCATCAGTAATTATGAAGTTCGTACTTTTATTTGCTTTACTAAATATTTTGAAAGGCAAGGTAATCCAGTCCGTACAATTTTTAACCATGGATGGCGATCTAGTGCAAATACCATTCCCCAGTGAAATGTACCTACTTCCTTTACATTTGAGAGAGCTCATATCAACATAAAGATGTATATAGGACATTATAAATTGAGTCTAGACGAGTTTCTAATGTAGAGCATCTGACCATTCGATGCAGCTTTTGCTGGAACGTCTATAATGTCCTACTGATTGCCAAACCTACGTCCTCAGAAATGGCATTTGGCATATGGACACGAAAATAAGACTGTCTTAACTATAACCAGTATGTATGTAGTATCATGTACTGCTCTTTGAATTTTTGAATATTAATAAGTAAGACGTAGCGAAAGAGTTTTCATGCTTCTTTATTTTTCACATTTTTGTTGTATGTAAGAACAATTTATGAGAAAAGACGTCGGTAATTATCACGCCATAAAATTCCAACAAGAAAAGGAATAAAACATTTTAAAATTCCGCAAGAAGAGTTGAAAAAACGTTTGCGATAGAATGTACTGTAGTTCTATTCTTTTTTTATAAAATTTGTGCAGATATTTTTAGCCCAGTGATTGAGAGATTTTATTTTAACAAAAGCGAACCCGTCGGGCGGCCGAACGGCAACGTCTACCTGCATAGAACACCTGTCGCAGGCTGATATAAATAAAGAACATAAATCCCAGCTGTTGCGGTATATATTACAAATACTTTGAATATACACCACCATACACTACTTGAGAATTGTATTTGAATATAAGAAATTCATTAACCGTTCATCGCATCCAATCAAGTGCCAAAGCGGTTTATTTTTTCTTAAGAACGAACGGCACATACCTTATCACACAAATGTATTTAAATCATCTACTTGCGTTAGGAAATGGCAATGGTATTCGATACTAAAAAGTATCTATAATGCTGCATCACGATTAATGTAACGCATTTAAAAAGGCAATTCTCATTGATAATGCCGGCAGATGTCCATTCAACAATAGGTGCGTTTTCAATAATAATAGCGACGATCTGCGTCGTGATCTAGAGGTATTCTTTTATTACAGAACTTACGAACATAATGTATAGATTTCTATACATGATAAGGTAGAATTATAAAGGCAAAGGTCACGATTAAATGTTAATAAATAAATTGGAGATAATGAAGTATAGGTATTAGTGATTACCAACCATAAGGCGGTCGTATAAAAACAGCCATAAATTGTTCTTAGAAATGAGATTGGCGAACGCAAAAAGTGCTCTTTCTCAAACGATCCCATTTGTTCCCTGAATTGCCCGGGACGAGGGTCCCCTACCAGAATTACAACTTATTTTTCATACTATATGACAGACTTATCTGTCGTTATCATTCTTTAGGGCTGTATATGTATTAACTTATTCGATATTTTTAACAGGAGAAAAAAATGAGGCTGTTTTAATAAGAACATGCAATTGAATACGGACTAGAAATAAAACTACGAAGTTCAAGATAACTACAACTTAAATACATGAAACAGCTAACTGAAATACAACCAAAATAAACGAATAAAATACATAATTTAATACGAATTGGGTAAATATTAAAACAAGTATAAAATGATTGAAATAACAAGTTGTAAATAATGAAGCATGCATTCTTACCTGTTAGTAGGAACAGCAAAATTAAACGCCGCATGTCGGAATGATTACAGGAACAGCGTGGAATGTTTACGCGCGTGTGTTTACTGGAGCCATCGTCAACAGTCCTGTCACTCAACTATGTAGCCAATGTTTACGCGGCTCAGCTGACGTCTTCGTCTATTATGTTCGCCAATTAACCACACACTCGCGCACTGCGGGATCTGCACGCTGCAGTGTCAACGGCCACGAGCTTACGAGAAAAACTAGACACTCGGCGAAAGCTGTCCTACAGGATACCAAACGAAACTGTCCTGCGTTAACCGCTGGCTTCTGGACTCTTACTCGTTCATCTTGCAAAATATAAAGTACGGAAACTAGACGACGATTCTTTCTGTGATGAAAACATCACACATGGCCAGAGCGGCGACTGTAGCTCTCACGCGCGATCGCAGCGCACGGCGGCTGACTCGCGAGTTGCGTGAGTGGGCTGGCAGCGGCGGGGACGGGGGACCACGCCTGCGCACCGCGCCCGCACCGCACCACCTCCAGTATTGACCGACGACGCCTCCTTCCTACATTTCACATCCTTAACTAGGTACTACGAATTCTTCTTTGAAAAATCCCCTAATTCCATCCCTCCGATTGAGATAGGCCACGTCTATGGTCCATGAAATAAGAGCACCTGATATTTACAAGCAATAACGTTTTGAATTACTTTTAGACAAAATTACTTGCTATAATGTCCTTGCCTACGGGCTGCGAGATTTTTAATCCCGAAGGCGTAATGAAAGTTCAAAACCATATTACAAAGTTAGCGCCGCCGCTGGGGCAAAATGTCAAGCTTTCTTCGAGTATGTAGTAAAATATAGTCAAGTATCTAATCCGCTTACATTTCTATTAAATATTACTGTCAGTTTAATAACAAGTAGAGAATTTTGTGCGAAAATATTATATTAAAAATATATACCTAAGCTGCTAAAAAGACATTTATTTTAATCGGGCTTAAGTACTTTTAGCAAATAATTCGTTGACTCCATTCGTATTTTCTTTTACGCATATAAGTAATATTTCGTTGTGATTTTAGGAATCAGTCTTGAGCATTGACCACCTAAACGAAAATTAGTGTCTTTAGTTGAAATAATTATTTAAAAAAATGTGTCTACAAAAAATTGCGATTACATAAACTGTATAGAAAAGTCTGCCTAGAAGACCTGATAAAAAGGTCATGATTGATCTAGTCTGGACAACAGCCTACTTGGACTGCAGCCTATTACGCAGTTGGTGACGTCAAACTAAGTTGGCAACGAGTAGACGCCGCAAAGCGAATTAACTTGGGATGTAGTCGCACTCGAGGATGACATAAGCTGTGTCCTATAAACCAGACCGAGTTTATCATGCTAACTGCTACACTACTTACTTATACTACATAATTTATAAGACAATATTACTCGTAAGTCTGTCTTTCTACCAAATGGGAAAGGACTCTACATTATGTTCATTTTTCGTTTGGATTGCAAAGATTGAAAAATCAATGTATATGAAGCTTAATCTGGAAATGAATTAAAATAAAAAATTATAGACAGACTACAAGTTCTTCTGCCATATTAAAAAAAAATGGAGAGGGCCACCCCTTTGGAGAGTGTATGAAAAGTTGTCCGATTCTCAGACCTACCCGATATGCACACAAAATTTCATACAAATCGGTCCAGCCGTTTCGGAGGAGTTTGGTAACAAACATCGCGACACGGAATTTTATATGATAGATTGTAATTTTTATAATTAATTGTTTTATTTTCGCATCTTTGTCTCAGAAAATATAAATTCTTGAAAAAGGTGACCAGTCTTCGCGTTCTACTTTCCTAATAATAAAAACGATCTTTATACGATAACTACCTTCGTATATTGTAGAGTGTCTCTTACATTCGGATATCTACGTAGGACCACCTCTTGACAAACATTTCACCCTCGGCGGTGTACGAGTACGAATAACGACGTGCAGAATTGCACATTGAAAGAGCTACGGAGAGACAAAAAGATAGAGATCGTTTTGAAATTGGTTTTGCGTTGTTACTTTTCTCTTCCTTACCGATTACTATAAGTCTGTCAAAAAGTCACGTGCAAAATGGCGTCGGTAAGTATGTTATCTATCTTATATGTCGCTAAAACTCAAGAACGGCTGAACCGATTTAGCTGATTTTGATCTTGAAATGTTTGTGGAAGTCCAGGGAAGGTTTAAAAGGTGTAAAAAATAAATAATAAGTAAAAAAAACTGTTCCTAAACTCGGGAATTACCGTAATTAATTTACTTTTGACAGAAAGAAGTCTGTCCGGGCAGCTAGTGCTATATACTAATATTATAAAGCTGAAAAGTTTGTTTGTTTGAACGCGCTAATCTCAGTAACTACCGGGCCGATTTGAAAAATTCTTTCACTGTTAGAGAGCCACTTATTGAGGAAGGTTATAGGCGATAATTTGCCGCGATAACCGATGCCAACGCGGGCGGAGTCGCGAGTGAAAGCTAGTAGTACCAAATAACCGTTTACACTCGTTTTTCTATTATTTTCGATACATATGTGAGAAGGATAAACATGATTTAGTATAAACATGTTAATGCCCTAACAAATAATTTTATGACAAGGTGGTAGGTACCTATAATAATACCGGCCTATAAACATCCCACTACTGGGCACAGGCATCTTCCCGTATAGAGAAGGAATAAGCATTGATAACCACGCTTGCTCATTGCGGGTTGGCGATTTCAGATTAAATTTTTTGGAAACCTGGTTTCCTCATGATGTTTCCTTCACTGTTTATTAATGATGTCTTAGAGTGATTAAGAAAGTTATATTTTATAACTTTGAAACAGTCACATTGGTAGGTACTTGCCTGCAGGACGAGGGACATTGAACCGCTCAGCCACTACCTACGACATTTTAGTACTACATATATTTGATTGCAAACTTATTTATCAATGACGAAAACTAAAAAAAAACATCATTTCTTAACACTTAAACAAGAGATAGTTAAGGTTGTTTTTAACACGCTTTTATTAGGTCGTCCTGTATGTATGTAACTATGTAGTCAAATCTAAGAAAACTAATTTAACCATCTTCTAAAGATCGTAGCGTTATGAAAATTGGCAGTTGTATGTGATTTTGATGACAATACAATAATATGGTACTGTCGAGCTGATCTGATGATGGAGCCGGAAGATATGAACTGGAACTTCATGAAGGATGATCGTATCATAGCCGTGTTTGGACTTGTTAGAAAGGTCTTGTAGTGAACGTTGACCATGATTAGGTTTCAAGGTCTGATGATGAAGCCGGAAGATAGGCAATAGCATTCCATGATGAAATATCGTATCATAGCAGTGTTTTGACTTGTTAGAAAGGTCTTGTAATGAACTTTGACCACAATTAGGTAAAGCGTGTTTTTTAAACTATTAATTTATTATTAATCTAGGAAGTGAATGTCACAATTCACAATTCAGATTCCCGTATGACGATTTAACCAATCTTCAGAAAAATAAAAATATACTTAGTTCTTTTATCAAAAGAGATCGGTATTGAAAGCGAAAACGTTTTCTGATAAAGTACTTAACTTTAAGCAGATTCCTAATATTCCTTAGTTTTCCGTCAATTTTCCTTTAATAAAATATTAAATTACTGACCTCTCCGAGGGTAGAAAAGGGCACTGGTAAGTGCCTCGGGGGTCGCTGAGATAGAAATAACAATCACAGTCCGTTACAAATGCCAGTTTGCGATATTGAATGCTTATCATAAGCAATTTTACTGGACTGAATATAAGGAGATACCTAATCCAAGTAGGTAATCAGTGGAATAAAATATTTCAGTACTCAAATATAAATAAACTATGCGCATAAAATTTATGTTTAGGGGCGAAAAAGTTATTCTGCTTTCGTTCTATCAGCAGATCTGAAATGAGAGTGCTAAAATTCAAGCAGACTGCCAAACGCGTACTATATTTTTTCTATTTATTCTTATTCCAAGAAATACGTAAGTAAGTATTTATACGCGTATATTTACTATGTTTTGAAACAATGTTTTTTAAGAGAGGTTTCAGCATCGCTTTTTGCATCCAATAAGTAAGTCCTGTTGTTGAGGTATGTGGCTACGCTAAATTAATAAAGCGAAAAAGTTTATTTTGTTAAACCGAAATCGCTGACATGTCGTATAGAAAAGTATGTGTAAACTGAATTGTTATAAAGCAATAGTTTTTTTTTTAAACGGGTTCCCCGCAAAATATACCAAACCTATGAAAATAAAACGAGCGACGATATAGTTAGTTAAAACATAAGAAACTACTTCAGGATAATAATTGTGTAAAACCTGTTGGAATAGCTTTGAATGAATATTTGTCATTTTTGGAATAGCGACTCCTATAACCAGCACGGTGACAGTCTCCCAACAGCTTTCATGATAAACAAGATGTTAAAAAGTTCCGAATGGATTCGCTAGATGCCGCTGTAGGCGGTTGTAAGAAAAACAACGACATCTATTGATTTGTTACGTCCCTGTTATCTAGTGGTTAAACTACCGATTTCTGCTGCAGATGGTTGCTGGTTCAAACCAAGGCCAACATAAATGACTTTTCCCGTATCTCAAGAGCGGGCACAAAAACAGGCCTTTTTTATCAGTATAGTACTTCATAGACTGCAAGAGGCACAGAATATATATTTTTTCGTTTGATAGACTAATTATTGAAAAAAGTTATTTGCTTTGGGATAAAAGCGGCGAGTGGGACCGCGGGACACAGCTAGTAACAAATATAATGACAAACTTGTGATTTATTTAACCGTAATTTAATAATTAACAGCTTACTAATCTACATTACCAACTAATAACTATATTACATAACTACTTAGATTCAGAAATTTGCCTTTCGAGTTTATCTTGAGTCCATTTCTTTATAAGTTGTTTTCTGATCTCAAATGCAATGACAGCGGCTGCCATTCCAGTATTTAAACTGTCCACTCCTCTTTGTAAAGGTATATTCAATCTTACACCATTATGTTTGCCTGCTAGCCTGAAAGCAAAATATAACTATAATATAAAAGATTAAAAAATTGGCTAGGGTTTCTAGTATGGCTTGAGATCTATTCTTCACCAATTGGGTATTTGTTTTTTTTTTTTAATCATAAATCAAAAAAATACTTCAAACTATAACGAATTCTAAAAACGACACACTAATTAATTTTATAATGAGCTAGTTACAAGCATTCCAATATTGCTAATTTGACAGAGATAGCGACAATGTTTTGTGACGACAATATGCAGTTCTCCATACTAGTCTGGGGCTGCCCCATACAAGTCGTCGTTTTGCGAAAAAGGGATAGAGCATGCGACATCAACTAAATTTAAAAGCTTATAACTTATATGATTGTGTATATATTTTTGTTATTTTTTCGCAATTTTGCTTCAATTTAGGACTATTTTTAGAAACATTTGTCAGAAATAAATTTTTGATAGTAGTCAAATACCCAATTGTTCACCAGACTGTTATTCTTCACCAATGAGAGACAAGCTAGTTGCCTGTGATTGGTGGAAATTGACAAATAGGGTGAGGTGACTGAGGTGACTTGTGACCCCACTACCCCAGCAATTTTTCTTACAAGAACACAGTTGTTTTTTTTTTACAAAAAGTTTCACAAGTTCATTGTCACTTATAACAAATAAACTTACGCATAACTATCATAACTAACTCCTTCAGTTTCTCCTCCAATGATTATAGTTGTATGTTTTAAAGTTGAAAAATCAACACCATAGTATGGCAACACTGGCATTTCTAAGCTTTCAAGTCTTTCATCTGTCTCTGTAGAATCTTCTAGAGATGTAGTGTTGCTGTCAGCAATAAATAGTGACGTATTTTCCTCCATGTGGTTTGGCATTTCATTCCAGTCTATTGAATGGTATATGGGGAGTCTAAAGTGGGCGCCGGCGGCACTTCTTATTACTTTCGGGTCCCAAACATCTACACAACCTAAAACCACATTTATTTATTAATCATGGTATTTAACTCGAAAAAAAAACACAATTTGGTAACGAAAAATTCAAGAACTTGTAAGAGCTGCAAAAATTATAGAGCTGCAAAGTTTATAGTAACATTATATTTATAGAAATAAATGAATAGTATCATTTATACTTTTTCTGCTATATTTTTCCTACTGCATATGTCTACTGTTCAATATTATTATTTGAATTAGAAATCACTTTCACAATAACAAAGTTGTCCACTTTTTAGATCTCAGTGTCTACCAGTAAGAATATATCAAATTACCTTTTGAGAGCATAACTTTTTCGCAGCCAGCACCAACAGCCACTCTTAGTATGGCCCCTAAGTTACCAGGCACTCTAATGTTGTCACATATGAACTGGAGTGGCAAAGGTCTTGATAGAGTCCTTACATTTTCGGCAGAAGGTATTTCGAACACACCTGTAGTACAGAAAAGAATAAGTTTTAAAGACATAAGAGATGAGTAAGATGTAGGTTGAAGAATACTTTATTAAAAATTGGATTTAACAAGGTGCTATAAAAATGGCTTGTCATATTTGGAATGCTATTCCGTCCATAGATTTAATTAACTTTCTCCAGAAAAAAATAGAAGAAAAAAATGGATTTTCTCATTGAAATCTCATAATAGAAAAAACTCCAGATACAGTCTTGAACTAAATTTGCAGATACAAGTCTTTAATGACATAGGTGGTGACAGTATTAAAATGAAAATTTTTCGTAAATTAACCCTTATCCCAATGACATAAAGCTGTTTTTGAGATTACTTAATTCATGTTGTCATTTTTGAGGATGGACTTGAAAAACTGACTGTGCATCTGTATTGTATTTTCTATATGAATGGGTTTCCTGTAATAATTTAGATCAGCTAATGATATTTTTGTGTGGTAAGGCCAATGACTATACATCCATTGAAGAAAGTTGTTGAGCTGAAGCCACTGCATATTTAAAATGCTTTTTAAATATGATCAAGTATACATGCAGGACCTTGTTTATGCAATGTAATAGATTTTGTTACTTAGCATAATCTGGACTTCAATATACTATAAAATTATAATGATATTTAACGGGCCTGTTGGTCTAGTGGTTAATGACCCTGACTGCTAAGCCAGAGGTCGTGGGTTCGATTCCCACCATTCCTACGATCATTTGTTCTGTGTCTGGGTGTTATTTATCTATAATATGTATGTATTTAGAAATACATAAGTATGTTTATCAGTTGTCTGGTTACCATAGTACAGGCTCTGCCTAGTTTGGGATCAGATGACCGTGTGTGAGATTGTCCCAAGATATTTATTATTTATTTTATTAATTTTCAATTCTATGTTTTGCTCTAGTGAGATACATACCGAAAATACCAGGACTATTTTCAACATCCGACCACAATTGGACCTCTTTGTAGGGAATTTTATACAATCTGACTCCAGTTTTTGGTAAGAATGGGCGTAAGCGGTTCAATTCATCTGTTCTACTAAATATAACATATTTCAATATGCAATTAGCTTCCAATCCATCCATAATTAGTCTCCAACCCTCAACAAGTGTTTGAGTTGATCGCATTCTTTCTTTTTTGGATTTCAGTTTTACTAACAGCGAACTGTAATAAAAAACATGTATCAATTATAAAATACATCTAACTGTACCCATAATCCATAGAAGCTGTCAATAATTCAAAGTAACAAAAAGCTATGAAACATTGTATTGATTGCCAATTCCTACCATTCATTGTAATCAAAGAGACAAATTAAAAAGGAATACTGAAGGTACTGTTTACTTATAAATAGAACTTGAGAACATAGTTCATTGTCGCCACTAGCAACAATGAACTATGTTCTCAATTCTCTAAAATCTATAATACTATTTTTGTCAGCTAGCATACCTTACACGCGCATCATTATCTTTTAACTTTTCATATATTATTTCGCCATTCTCATCGAACACTTTCAATTGGCGTTGATTAAACTTGAGCTTTTTCAACTTATCTTCTCGCTTTTGTTTAATTTGTATTGATTTTTCCAGTGGCAAAGACGATTGTTTCGGTTGATCTTTTATGTCTATTTCTTCCAATATGCTTTCTTTTGCAGCTTTAGATTTCTTTAAAATAGAAGGATCCAGGTCAATTATCTTTTCCTTTTTTATATTTCCTTTTAAATTTGCGTCAAAAGGTAACAAAACCTTCGCCGGAGACCTGTGTGACCACCTTGCATATAACCTAACCGAACGAAGAGCCGGTGATAGATAAGTTATTTCTTGAAATAACAATTTATTGATAATTGAAGCCATTTCTATAATTAAGGAAATAAATCACTGTTAAATTTCTAGGTATTGAACTTGTAGAAAAATATTGAACAATTTCATTTTCATTTCATCAATTCTATCACTAATGTTGTGACAAATTGACAATGTGACTGTCAACTTTACTGTCAATGTCATACTATAAACTAACCGTTCGGTTCGTGACATGCGTGGATTGTAGTTAGTCCGTCTGTATCATCTATACCTTCATGGTCTGTACCTAAACTAAAGTGGATATCTACTCTCGGTAAAAATCGCATAACATGGTTGCCATAGGGTTGTGCTCAAAATATTAACTTCTGAGGGGTAGCGTCTATCCAGGAATATTCAAATATTGGTGTTATTATAATAAAATATACTCATGATCGTATTGCTAAGCAGACACGGTACATGATGTGTCTTACTACTTTACTAGACACAGCATTATAATTACCTATATGAAAAGGAACAATGTATTAGTTCGTTGTAACAGAAAAATATGAGAAGGCTTATCCTTAATCGACGGTCCCTACGAATAAACCCTTAACTGCAAATGACAAATTTTACAGAAGAGCGTTTTTAAGTTTCAAACGCGTGTGTAATGAGTTCTGTTTAACGTAGAGTCTTGAAATTTTGTATGGAGCTTTATTGTAATAGATACTTTATAAAAAATGTTTAAGAATGTCTTGTTTTAAAAATGTACTGCTTTCTAAACATAGAAGGGATAATTTTGGAAACGCCATGAATTTGAGCACGATTTGACTACCTAAATACCTCCACCGCGGTCGCTGCAACTAACCGCTACTGAGGTACGTGGCGAGCAAAACACACCGCTCACCCACGCCGCGCCGCTCGCCGCGCCGCGCGCCGCTTAGACCGAAGTCGTGAACGGGCCATAACATCTTTTAGATGGCCATTTTAAGTTCCCGCTGTCA
Organism: Plusia festucae; assembly: GCA_950381575.1. Classification (NCBI taxonomy): domain Eukaryota; kingdom Metazoa; phylum Arthropoda; class Insecta; order Lepidoptera; family Noctuidae; genus Plusia; species Plusia festucae. The sequence goes on along the minus strand of OX494436.1, from coordinate 9,393,965 downwards.
TGTATAAGAGCACCAGAACCGCAGGTAAAGATCCAAGTTATCAACCACATGAAAAAAATTTAATAATATAAAGCTTTGACTTTGGAAAACTTGTTGTTTTGTTTTTAAATTCTGATTTCATAGTATTTTATATGAAACGAGTTTTAAACTTTGTCAATACTTTTAACAGGTTATAGCAACAGCAAGAAAAAAACCGTAAAACTTTGCAATATATTGTTCTATTGACTTTTAGATACTTTTTGCTTGTCACAATAAATTATTAAATTCGCCTTTGTTTATAAATTGGCATCATTTTTACAAAAAGATATTTTGGGCTTTTGGGCCTATCATATAATTAGCTGCTCAATAAAATTTATCACGTACGTTTGCATGTTTCTTTCTGTACACTAGCGCCATTTGACGGAAATAAAAGCATAAAAATTATCTGTGATCCCACGTCCATTGCCATAGTTTTTTTACCGTACAACATTGCATTCTTATCATTCGTCAATCGTCAGCTGAAAATTATTTTGTGGATGCGTATATTGTGTTTATTTATAAATCAGTCCTGAAACGCTTAACAAAATGGCAACGGGAGTAAAACCTCGTGATGATGAAACTCGACTCACTAAAGACGATCTCGAATCTATTCAAGACGCTATGAAGACGAAGAAGTTTCGAGATCTACTTAACGAATATTGCGAGGAAATACTTGACCCGGCGAACCAGGAACTTTATCAAAAAGAAATGACCCAACTTGAGAAAGAACGGGGCTACGATGTTACGTTTATCAATCCGAAGGGAGGTTATGTTATCAAAACAAGTGTCGCCGGCGACAGAAAAGCTTTCATTAACATCTGTAGCAACGATAAAGTGGATAAGCCGACTTATAAGGTAGACGTAGTTGACGGGAAGAGAGGTATGAATTGGCAAGTACCGTACTCAATAATACCGCCGCGTGAAGATTACGACCATAACAAACAACGTTGCGTCATTTACGACGTAGTTTTCCATCCGGACACTCTCCGCATGGCAGAGGTTAACAAGCAATTTCGTGAATTAGTAAATAAAACTGCTTTCGATGGTTTGTCTAAAACTTATGACATTCACCTAGATAGCAACAACTTCCGTTTCCCTAAATCTCAATATAAGGGAATGTGTACAGCGGCCGTAATCAGGAAAGAAGACCCTAATTATAAACCCCCAGCTGAGGATGATGATGAAACTTTGTCACCTGAAATGATGGAGAAGCTTTATCCTCAGCGCAATTATACTGAAAATAAATCAGAAAGTCCACAGTTTAAGTCAGAAATTCCTAAAGATACACCAAAACCAACAAGGAAAGTTAGAAAAAGCAATGCAGACTTTGCTCATTCGTCTCAAAATGGTTACACTGTTCCAAAGTATGTCATCAAACAGCAAAAAACTGTTGAGCTTCAAGACTACACTTATCATAAAGATTGCAAACAGTACAGTGCTATACCAAGCCAAATAGTTGTTGAAGTTTACCTTCCTCTCCTGTCATCTACAGTAGACTGCACATTGGATGTTCAAGAGAAATACCTCAAATTGACCTCAGAAAAGCCTGCCAAGTATAAACTTGATATTACCCTACCTTATTCTGTTAATGATGAATGTGGCACTGCTAGGTTTGATAAGAGTAAGCATATGTTGATAGTGACTTTACCAGTGATAAAAAAGAACTTAACCAGTAATGAACACTCTTTAAAAGTAGATAGTGGTGTGGAAAGTGAAGAAAACTCAGGTCAAAGTGATGAAGATAGTCATAGTAATAATTTAATAGAAGAGCTGTCTTCTACTCCTGCTCAGGCTCCGGTACCGGCAGAGCCTTGCAACATGAATATCAGTAACTCAGAAGCATTTTTAGACACCTCAATTGGCTACTCACTCCCTCCTTACACATACAATGTGTTGGATGACATAGTAGCATTAACATTCCATGTCAAAAACACTGAGCCAGATTCTGTCAAAGTGAAAAATGATGGTCGTCAGATCTACATTAAATTTACATCAGTTGGTGCTGGCTTTGTGCCTGTACATTATGCAGCAATCATTTCATTTGATGAAAATGTTAAATTTGATAATGTCACAGGGGAGGCATGGGACAATAATGTTATTTTACAGTTGGAACTTGCTGCAGCTTTACCTCAGAAATTCCATATAGGTTTATGCCAAGACTCCATGACTTGTGAGTACTTTGATATGACTCAGGTTAAGAAGACAAATGTGGAAGAAAAGTCTGAGGGATTGGAACAAGAGCCTGTTACTCCTGTTGTCGAGGTAACCAACTTGGGGTCTGAGACAAACATAGTTGTATCATCTAGTTATATAGAATATGATGAAGATGACTTTGACTCCCCAACATCATTGGACAAGGACATTGTATTCACAGAGTCTGGTAATTGTGAGAATGGTGCAAAGAGTATACTCCGCAAGCCAAACATGATGCGAAGCTTTTCTGAGTCCAGTGTAGGAGATGTTGCCTCTTCTATGGATTATATCAGTTCTGATTGTATTCCAGAAGAATCAAGTTTGAAAAAGACTGTTAGGTTTAGTGATGTTATAGCAAAACAATTTTACAGGTGAGCTCTACTGAAAAAATTATGTCTATAGCATCTAAACCTCTCAAAATAATATTCTTATCATCACCCAGTCTACTGATTAAATATTTAGCCTTGATTTTTGTGTAGTCCTATATAAATGTAGAAATTACTCCATAGGTAACAAATTTGCTGTTTAATCAGACTGTAAATACTGATTTTAAACAGTAATGTAGGTATTTTAGTTAAGTCTAATAGATCAATGAACCGCATTCAAAAAAGTAATATTAATTGTTTTGCTTTTTTATCAATGTGGGTTATCTGAAGCTCTGCAATGTTTTTAATAACAAAGGCGGATGACATATTCTTTGATAATACTGTTTATTATCATCATAATATTATTAAAAACTTGTGTAGTTCTACCTACAAAAACCGATGTATGACTGAAATATGATCAATGTTACCACCTTATCTGCCATGTTATTTATATAAAGTGTAATCTTAGCACTATCGCTTGGTAGCACTATCCTTAGCATTCAGATAAGATATAGCAAACAAAAAAAAAAAAAAATTTGTATTATTCCATTAGTCAACCATGCTTATGTGCATGATTGCAGGTATAATTCATCTATAGAAGGTCAGAAAAAGAAAAATCAGAGGAAGAAGAGTAAAAAGCGGAGTCAAGATCGTCGGAAAAGTGAGAGTGAAGCTGAGGATGACATCAGTAGCATGCCTCAGGTATATAAAATTAAAAAGAATATTCTCGAATGTACAGAATTACAGCACGAAAGAATACAGAATAGATTAGGGTACGATGGAAAAAAAAAACTAGAATAGATTTAAAAAGCCTAATTTGTAACCCACTGCTAGAATGACGTCTTTTTACTTCAAGATTTTTTCAAGCTCACACGGCCATCTGATCCCAAACTAGGCAGAGCCTGTACTATGGCAACCATAAACACACATATATTTCTAAATACATATACATTATAGATAAATAACACCCAGACACAGAACAAATGATCATGCTCATTACACAAACATTTGTCGTGGGTGGGAATCGAACCCACGACCTCCGGCTTAGCAGTCAGGGTCGCTAACCACTAGACCAACAGGCCAGTCGAGCCAATAATTTTTACTAATGAAAATTTAAGGCTATCTGGAAAAAGGCACATTATTAGCTGGCGTAGGTTAAAATCTGCTTACTTATGCGTATGAATCTGGTCATTGAACCTCTAGCCCACTAATAGTGTGTCGTGACTCGTGCTATTGACCCTATAAGAAATCTTGTTTATAAATTTCTATCATGAACGAAAAAATATGATTGACAGTTGAATTAGTTGCTCAATTAATAATAAACTCTAAAGTAATACTCGCAAAGTAAACTGTTAATTGCAACAAAATTTGTCTCGACTTGTTTATCTCAGGCAAGCCTATACAAAATACTGAACATTGCAAAAAATATTATACGATTGTAACGTCTTGGTTGCATAATGATAAGAATTTTTAAACAAAAATATTTATGGATTAGGTTTTCCTGTTTTTGTTAAATCGAGGTAACCTCTGTCTTTAAAACTGTAAAAATAACAGCTGCTACCGATACCCGTAAAATTGGTACAGAAATAATTTATTATTAGGCATCAAATTTTGAATCTTTGGTGTATTAAATTCATTATGTTATTTATGTATCATACGGTTCTATTCACGCGGCCTACTTCGAGATTAGGTACTTGAATAGCTTGAAATCTGACTATGGGTCCATAAATATTATGATCTCATGATGCAGCGGAAGGTCTCCGGTTGGGCTTGGTACGTCAAATCGCCTCTTGAAAAAATTATAAATGATACATTTATGAAACTTCTCTTGGCGACACAGCCGCGTCATGGGTTCACGATACTGCGCCCCGTTCGGATTTGAAATCACTCACTGATTACTATCGGAAAAGCACGAGCTTTCCAATACTCAACTTAAAAATAACTATGTCTCACGAAAGTTATTTGACAAGAACATTATTTAATGTTTTGTTACTTAATTACAGAAGCCGAGGCTCAAATCTGTACTGAAGCCACGCCGTGACAGTGGTCTCGCAGACACATCGGACGCTGAATCTGATAGTAAGAACACTGCCGATGAAGGACCTTTCGACACTGCCCACGAAGATGGATACAGTGAAAACAATGATACCGAGGAAACCTCCATAAGAAATACGTCAGTTCTTAACATAGTAGGTAATAAAGAAAATGTTACTGATAAGACAGAGGCGGATATTTGGGAATCGGAGACGACTAAACGTCAAGAAAAACGTGAACCAATAACCTGTGAGAATATTCAACATAACACAAACTTTTACGATCCAGATAAGTTAAACAAAGGCCAATACTTAGAAGTTACGTTCAAAAATGATCTCATATTTGACTTAGACATGTGAGATATACCATCTCTGTTACAGCATCCTTTAAAAGGGCTGGTTTGGAATGTTATAACTTACCCCAGTAGATGTAATGTATTAGAATACCCAGTGATTTTGTTTGTCTAGACATACTTAGCTAGATTAGTATTACATATTCCTTATGATTTAGTGTTGTTAATGTTCCTTCCACTATGTATTTTTCAAATTTGCTAAGTTTATGGCAATGGTTTCTATAATTTATCGAATTATATATTTTATTCTAATGTCTTAACTGACAACTAAGATTTCTTATACAAGTTACATTTTTCAAAATTATAATTGTTAGGTATACACTAAAATCAGAACTTAGTAAATTAAGAAAATTTTAAATTTTAGTAATAGTCATTCGACAGTTACGGCTGATAATGTTAACTCTGCTCACGTTAGACAATACATTTTAGTCAACCTGCATTTCATGGTACAAATTAGATATACGTCATTGTAATCGGCTAAGAGATAGGAATTGATTTTATCCTGGTAATGAAGCCTACCTCTCGCTAAGTAAGAAAACACTTTTGCACGGCAACGGTAGATTGCTAGGTTTACACAATGCAATCATTAATTATATTAATAACACATTATAATGCATGATTCGTAATAAATTTACAGTGAAAATGTCTACAATAATTATATTAAGTGATTACAATTATTGTTTTTACTTTTTTTTAATAACATAGTCATATTTGACACACAAATCAGTGCCTTTCGTGTAAAATAAACGAAATGAACCAGTGGAACAGTATCCGTCGACTATCGACTATTGTCATAAACCATGCATTTTGTTTTATTCATTAAGATACTTGTAGGTGTGTATTGTATGCAATTATGCGAGTTATGTTTGATGTAACGTTTACAAACTTTATTTAACAAAGAATGATTGTGGTTTGATGAGTTAGTTTAATACATAAATTGATTAAAATTGTTGTTTTACTTCGACTTGTTTTTACACACCTTAAAAAAATGCTCTCATCTGAAGTTCCTACTATAAGTTAGTTCCATGAAAAGATGATGGAGATGAACTTGGAGTTTTATAATTATCTCATTACAATTAAAGATAACGGGGTCTGAACCGCGTACTTAACATAAGAAGGTATATGTAAATACCAATTTTCCTCGACGTTCAGCCAACTTGCTAAGGCCGTGGTTACAGGTAGACAGATGACAACTCAGCGAAGTCTTCGTGTCGTGCGGGTTTCTACCGCTACCCTTACTTCACTATCATTATTGTCCAAATTGTCGGTACTTCTACACACAATACTAAAAACGTCTTTACACTGGACGCCTAAGGATGACATCCCCGTCCAAACGCCTGGCGTTTGCAAGGTGGATTGCAGTTTTGGGAGTTTCTATATCAGACGGCCCAAAAAACCAATTGTAAAGTTGCCGTCGCCGAGCACTTGCGAGGACCAAACCACTGCATAGATCTACCTCATAAGCCACAGGTATTGTCCACCGATCGCAACTATTATCTACTCCGGGATGTCGCCGCAGTCACTAGTGTGCAGAAGGCCAGAAGTTCGGAAAATTTGGACAGTAGGTAATAATAGTGAAGTGAGGGAGCGTTACAAACCCGTACGACACGAAGACGTCCCTGAGCTGTCATCAGTGGCATGAATACAAACCGCTAATCTTGAAAAACTTAGGTTTTCATACAGGTTGAAGTATGGATTGTAAAGTAAATAAAAAAATCATAAAACTGAATACCTACCTATCTAGATATTTAACTTCCCTTCCTGACTTCCTACATGCATAAATAAAAAAATAATATTGAATTGATATACCTACCTAGCGATAAACATATTCCTACTTTTATAAAAACTTGTTTAGATTTTTAGGTATCTCCCATCAATACGTAGGTAAGTAGGTACCTATTTAGGTACTTACGCTTCAAGAGTACCGAGATACCTACCAGTCCTACTACATGTCACAGATAGAAATGCTGCGATCTTGAGTAGAAGTCCAAAAAGTTTACCTCTTAAAGTTTTCCATAAGTTCTTATTGGATACTTGTGACTTGCGAATCGTCCCTGAACTGACCTCTCAAAAGTTCCACTTCTTCAATAATACCTGATATAATACGCCTAAGATACGCCTACTGAACCATGACGGATAGAAGAATACTACTATAAATAAACCTACAGACAAAGGAAGGCCATTGCAACGTTTAGGTACGTGACTGAATAGGTACCAGGTACCTACCTTGCCTATCTATAGTGTTCGTGCCTCAGAGTACAATTTACATAGAGGACAGTTCGTGCTACGTTACTGGTGCCAAATAAAAGCTAGGAGATTTGAAATAAAATGAATTACCGTCGGTGGATTTTATTCAGTCGCTTTTAGGACCCATATTTATGACTATTCTAAATACCCGATTCGGATGTTGTTGACGTGAATACGTCTTATAAATCGATAAACGCTGCACGGACGAACATTTGTCATGTTCCGCCTGAGCCAAGCGTGCAAGCGAGAGAGCGGAACAAGAAGCGATAGAGAGCCGTAGACCTAACCGCATGTGACGCATCTATCCCTCTTCCACTCCGATACTTCTGAGTAGAAGAGAGACAGTATGCAATTTTTCATAACAGTTGTTATACGACGCTAGCACATATAAAATTATCGTCCGTAAACCGACTTTACAGACAACTAATTTATTATTTAATTAATTTACCTGAGTATTCTAGGTAAGATGTACAAGCTACATAATTGATAAAATGCTTCCCCATTAATGTGCGACCTCTATTTATCCTTACAAAGATCGGTTTGTAAGGCTATCTAGCCTGCTTATTAATTTGGGAAGAAAAACTTTGTATAGTTACCTGAAAAAATATAGTCACATCTAAATTATAATCGCTTGAACATTTTTCATTGTAACGGTCTATGAGCAAACCCATGTTCAACAGTGGGCGCTTACGCGTTGATATATGGTATAATATTTTATACCAAAATGACTATCTACGCTCCTAATGACTGTGTAGCCAGACAAATAGATGTGACGACGACCGCAGCGAGGATGTAAGGTGCCATAAACTTTGTGATGGTTAAATTATTAGACGTTTAGGTAGTTTAAAGGATCCTAGTGTTCTTAATAAGTAGATGGATATCAATGTTTTGAAGTCCATAGGTAAAATTTCATCTAGGATATAGTAGAAATCAAAAATCTTGCGATGTTTCCCTAATGCCAGCTCTAGGTACACGTTGGCCAGTACAATGGCCAATGTATTGCCCAAGAGTTTGTGATGGCGTCCATACGTTGGAAGGTGTGGACGCGGCGGCCATAACTCTGCCAACAACCCTTTGATCTTGTGCTAAAAACCGACACCACACGGATCTCGGGCCAACTCGTCGGCCATCATCACGCCATCGTTCCAATACACACAAACACGCCCTCTACATGATCGCCAATACGTATGGCCAATACATTCGCCACTATGTTGGCCAACGTGTAGGCATAACAGTAACAACACAAAACTTATTCAATTTAGATGACTGTCTGTGCGCCATCATTTTGAGCTCCTCCCTAAATACTAACCACGACCTAAGAGTAACTAAGAAGGTAGAGATCTCTCATCTTATTACGATACGACAAACTTTGCCGACGACAAGTCTTGAACTAACTTCATCTTATCTTAAGATACCTAATTATTTCAAGAATCTTATTTATTCATCTTCGCTCTGAAATATAGGTGGATGTTTCGAAAACTCAAGATATTAGCTTTAGATATATGTATGTTATGTATATACTTATAGCACATAGCATACCTACGTCTCTTTAAGACTCAAAAGTTTTGTTTGAAGATTAGCTTTATAATATGTATTGAAATTTCCATTTTATACCTACCCTTTCCAATAAATAAGGAAAACCTCTTGATAAAATTGGATTTGAGAAGAAGTTGAAAAAGTTTGGACTTTCAAATCGTCAATAAATTTGCCTTTTATTACTTACCTAATTCTGTTTTAGAAAGGCTTTTGCCTTGTATTGTGACATTAAACTACTATTTTTTATATTAATTTAATTAAATATCGTGGTGGCCTAGCGGTTCAATGACCGGATTCGTATGCACATGGTTGTTCAAAGTTACTATTTTTCATAGTACTTTCTTAATGATTCTAAGTAATCATTGTCAAACGGTGAAGGAAAACATCGTGAGGAAACCTGGATTCCAAAATATGTATTGGAATCTGAAATCGCCATCCCGCGATGAGCAAGCGTGGTGATCAATGCTCATCCCTCCTTTATTTATGGGAAGAGGCCTGTGCCCAGCAGTGGGACGTTAATAGGCCGGTATTATTATTATATTAATTTTAATTATTTTAGCCTGTTTATCAGTAGAAACAAACGATGTGAACAGATGACACGTACCTATATTTTTACAAAGGCATTATTCTTTAACTAAGAGACGGCGGACCACGAATGTTTGCGACAAAAAATTCTATTTCTTTCCCTTTCTTTTAACAATATCCTATTAATTGGATTAATTAACCCAATTACTTCGGATCAAATCAGATGTAGGTAACTGAGAATAGGCTGTAACACGAGATGCTGCCTACAGAGTTTCATATCTACCTATTTATGAACAAATTACTACACATTGTATATTAATACAAGCTTTTGCTCGCGTATCTGCCCGCGTGGGTGTCTTTTAAATTATCGGCAAAAAGTAGCCTATAGCCTTCATCGATAAAAAGGCTATGTAACACTACTAAGGCTGTGTACAATAGAAAATCAATTGTGTCTCATTAGCGGTGATTAGAGAGAATAATATTAGTATTTAAACTACATAATCGCGCCACGTTATAATATTAAGTATATTTTGACTAAGTAGGTCGATAGTCAACTGCATAAGTACTGGATTGTTTCCAAACAGAAAAGAATGTAAAGAGAGCACTGAGAAGGAAGCTTGCATCGTTCTAAAATTAATTAAAAACCGAAAAGCATCAAAATTAATTATACAGTTCTTTATTAATAGGAATAGGAGGAAATAATGTTATTCCCTCTACGGCAAAACATGTTTTTAAAAGAAATATAGCGAGAATATATTAAGGTTGTTATACCAACAGTTAATTAATTTAAGAGTCATTTGTATGCAGTCGAGTCCCGACAAAATAAATAAAAAGTATTCCTATAGCGTTAAATATTGAGTAATTCGTCTGCAAAACCAATTAGGTAAGAGTAATTACGTACTCAGGCTACTGAGGGTTCGGTGTGAGGTTGGGAAACCCGCCATGTTGATTTCAGAGGTTTGATTGTTGTACGAAACTGGATGCAGTGTGGAATATGCAGGGAGCAGTGATTGATTTAATGGTCTGCTCTAAGTGTTCTGACTAACTTACCTTGCAAAATTGAAGTTTTGAATATTTTTCAACATCTTCATCATATTTTATCCGCATACTATACAACTAGGTTTATGACAAATGCGACAAAAGTGTAAGTGTAGATTATTGTAGATACGTTTATTTACCGAGGTAGTTAGAATGATGAGAATGTTAGATATTATATTATTTTCTGGTTTGAGTTGACTTCACACTGCATTATAAATGATTCCAAGTTATATTCTATGTATAGATCTGATCATATAAGTACGGTAGGTATATAACCTATTTAGGATATTGGAATGCGATCGTCAACTTCAACGTAATTAAGATAGTGAAAGATTGATTAATCAGATTTGCTAATCTTATCTGTTAGATAATTTCTAGGTCCAATGACAACAAATCATAATTCGGTTAGTCATACACAAGTACCTAATACAACAAAATTTACCTGACTCCTGCCTATTTTATGGGAACCCTCATCAAACAGTTCACCGATTTTCGCGTAATTGACAGATTACCTGTCTTGTGAGTAAAAGTTATAAACTTGGAAATGTTCTAACTTCGGAGATCAAAGGTTCTCGTTGACTTTACATAAAAAACTCTCCTCAGAACTTTTCCTTCGTATAAAAACTATTAAATTATTTCAAATATTTAATTTTGTAGCGTGCCTAACTTGTGTGATAAGTAGGTACTTAAGATACCCCAGTTCTGTCTGAAAATTTCAGGGAGGAATTCTTAAAGTTAAGTCTTACTTTAGAGTAGAACAAAAAACAACTGTTAATAAAAAATACTGCTCTTTAGGGTCCATTGGCTCCAGACACCTAAATTTGTTCTTTGGTGAATGTTCATTAAGAGTTTAATGCTGTCGAAAATAATTAGAACCGTCTAGACTTTTGGTTTCTAGACTTTCTATTGACTGTTTAATACATAATGATTGTGATTACAGAAATAATGTAACAATTAATGTAAAAAAAAAAACAAAAAACTTCAGAAAAATAACAGCTATCATAATGTTTTGTGCTCGATGCATTTGAACTTCACTAAATTGGCATTCAATTCTCCATACGACAAGAAGAGCTATACACGATGAAATGGCCGGATTTTATTATATGCTTGCCTTTCAATGTGCTTTCAATAACGCGCCATTTATGCTTTAGTAGATACTTAAATACTAGCCTCTGAAAGCAAATGGCGAAAAAGAGTGGACAATAAAAACTTTACCGAAGCATATTTTACGAAATGGCCTGATAATTCAAAATTGTATAAGTTCAAGGGACAAAGGTACAATTATTTTTCATTCTAAATAAGACACCATTGAATATCACCTTAAATTTCTACAATCCAATGATTCAGAACACTGTAATTTTATATGGAAAAATTGAATAGTGATACTGCAGATGAACGACTAGTTATATTTCTTCCTGGGCTGAATAAATTGATCCATACCTTTTATGTCGGGGAGGTATTTTCTAAAAAAAACGGGTTGAAGTTAATAAGTAAATTGAAAATACTGAAAAAGTATAGGCTAGAAGGTAGTTTCCACGGAAAACCCTTCGAAAAAAATCTTTTAACTCTTATAAAACTAGCAGACCCGCTCCAATTTCGCAAGGGTAGCAACAATTTCCACCCAAAAATAATTAATTATACAAAAAACCCTATACATTGGTGAAAATCATATGAAAATTCATTTAAAACTCTTTATACAAACTTGTACCCCCTTTTCACCTTTAGGACGAATATTTTTATATCGCTAAAATATGTGTTCGTCATTATGTAATCAGCAGTAGAGGATAGATGTCATGTCATACCGATTACCGACGTAGATACCTACCGGTTTATTGTGCAATGAATAGCAGAGTGCTATAAACAACTAAGTAATCCCTTACTCTCCCAGTAAGAATCATTTCCCTTCGTCGAGTTTTACGATTTTATGTTCCGAGATAAGCCGTTTATTTTATGTTTTCCGCTTCTCGTATCCACGTTAGTAAAATCGAATTTTTCATTTATTAGACTGATAAGGATTGATTCATTTTTCATTTATTAGACTCTGATAAGGATTTATTAATTTCTGCTTCCCACTTTTTTGCTTTGAAGTGATTTTATGTAACGAAAATTGTATTTCTACTGGTAATTTTCTTTGAAATGCCGTTAATAAGATTTTTACCTTACCAAATCAAAATAATAATAAATTTATATATTTATTTTATTTATATTTGCTTAAACATTGGTAAAGACCTTGAACCGTGAATTTCTCACCGCTTCTTTTCAGTGGCGTTCACTAAAGATTAGATAGTTTATTGAAATTGATTAGATGACGTGCAGTTCTAAAGAAAAAACTGATTGATGTACCTATTTATGGAAAATGTGCAAACGATGTGGTTAAAAACTTAAATGTAAAAAGATATTCAGCTTCTTATAATGAATGCTTGTAAAGTCTAAGTCTAATTATAAGATGGTCAATTGCTAGAGCATACCAATTTCATAGTAACACTACAGCTATGAACAAAAAATTCAATTAGTTACTTAAAATACCAAGATGAATGCTTGTCATTTGAATGCGAACTTACTTATTTTTCATAGAGTAAATTAAGGCAATAATAGAATTTCTGAAAAATAAACATTTTTCCAGACGTAATTTTATGTTAATTTTGGAAATGAAATTGGCTAGAATTAAGAATGTAAGAAGCTAGCTTTAAATTGAAACTGTCGTGTTGAAAAATCTAGCAATAACTTAAAAGCTCTGTTCTAAGCTAGTCTGATCCTTAGAATATCTTCTTCTGTACCATATAGGTACTGTTTTTAGACCAAAAGTTTTACAAAAATCCAATAAATATATATATATAAAAATTTAATAAAAAATGCTTTTAATGTTTTCATATTTTACTTTGCACACGTTCCCATAGCGAACCAAATATAGAAAACATCCAGGGTAAAGCAATGTTCAAAAAAACACAAATGAAAGAACCAATATCATTTCCCATACATGTATCTAGTGTATAAATTTCCCTGTTTTTAATTAAAGGAAAAAGAGCAAACTGTAAACATTCTGTCCCATAAATGTGTACTTTGTTCTATAAATATACGTGTATATACCATACGTGTACCAGACTTCGTTGTGTTACAGGTTCATGAATACTTTTGACCCAAATAGTCCACCTGTTTTCGATGACCGAGAACAAAGGATCAACGTTTTTTCGTCAAATAAATTGTAATGGGATTCATTTTTACGTCACACGACGTTTTAAACTATGGAAGGTATTGTGGGTGATGTCTGTACTGAATGGTATTGTGGTCTTTCTAACAATGGTTTGATTAACGATGTGTTGTGCAGACCTTCGTACGTTAACATTTATATCTTACTGCGTTAAGAACACAAACGTCGAGATTTATAGCGCTGTTTATATTTATTTTGAGTGTCATTGTGTATACCGAAACTTGATAATAAAAGTGAGTACTTCTGAAGCGTATACTTTTTAACCACGACGAAACGGAGACATATTCTTGGGTTTTTATTAAGTTTTTAGTTAGTTGAATATTTAAATGCATCTACAATAATCGAAAACCAAATAGGTAGGTAGGAAAATGCTTTGAAAACTGATAGTCTTCTGTTTACATATATGAACGACTGCGCGAGAGATCAACTCTACTCATTTCATCTTTTTACGTTTAATAACTCGCGTTAAATTTTTTTTTAAATTGGAGCTTGTAAATTATTTTACCGTCGTGGGTTTTTCCAAATATTTTTTCTTTTACACTAAACCAACTCAAAGATAAAACAGAGGTGAACAATACATCCATGCTCTACATTTGATGGTTTTCGAGGAAGACGGTCGGACGGACATTTAAGGCGCCTGCTATTACCATCGCTATGAAAATGCTGTGTTCTACTAATTGTCCTATTGAAGGACGCGCGATCATGCGATGCGATCCTAGACCATTTCATCGCACGATGTAATCGCGTCGCATCTTCGCGCGAGCGATGGCATAGGCGCCTTATATGCCACTGTGTAGGGTATTTTACAATTAATATTATTGTTTCGTTTAAAGAAAACATCTCGTCTTCGATTTTTCCAGTATTTAAAAACCGGACATTTTCTTTTTCAGTATAATTACATCCTATTAGAAACGTTACCAAATTTAACGGTGACAACAATACTATGTGGCGCGAATAAATGCATTTTCTTTCTCTTTCTTTCTCGTAGCTAATCAAGAGCACTGAAGCTTTGTTGGTAGTATTTTTGTGATAAATAAGTACTGTACTCGTAAAGAAGTAACAAGTGCTACGAACGTTCTACGATAAACGTAGCTGTCATGTTTGCCTGTGTTCGCGGCCAACGTTAATTAATAAACTGACAGGAGAAATAACCACAAGTAATTAAAAAGTGAAACTAGATTTTACTTAAACATAAATTGGATCATATTTATGCCGAGGAGATATGTATACTTTTTTAGTTAAATTTTTACATTAATATTTAATTTTCAGTATAGATTCAAGTATATACTTACAGTAAATGTATGTGATCTGTTTTACTACGTCACATTATTTCAAAACTAGTGTAATATATATATGTTTAGTACCCAATTTATAACTACGACTATTATTCAAAGCTGAAGAGTTTGTTTATTTGGTTGAGCAAGCTAATCTCTTGAGCTACTAGTCCTAATCGAAAAATTTTACTCAACTCGTAACACTTGTTTACTGACATAAATAATAATTATTAATTTGTCCCAAAGCTTAAGCCACTTGTGTTCAAACCAAATGTTTAAAAATTAACATTTTAATTTAATAAAAAATTTAATCATAAATTATTACCTAATTAAAAAATTAAATTATTCTTAATTGTAAAAAAGAAATACTATATTAATAGCTATGACGCCAAAGCCCTCATAAAAAGTTGTATAGCCAGTTCATAATGTGCGATAGACAAGAAGTACCTTTATACCGTATTTAGAATAAATCGTTCAGCAGTTACGGTGCGATCGACTAATAAAAATTCAGTATGTCTTCAATCGTGTTGATAGCGTATCGTAAATTATATCACGACAGAAAGGGTTGCGACTTCGAAGTTCTGTCCTGGCTGGATGATTTTAAAACGATTGTTTCTAAAGATTTTTTACACGAGACTTGCTGTGTTGAAGTGTAGCCCATTAGCTAAGATGAGACTACATAATTATTTGCTCACGGCACGATTGTATCGCACATCGTATATCTCTATACACGATGTGCTAAAGCATCGTGTGCTCGTCTAAAGCATCGTATTTTCTAAAGTAAAATGAAAAAAGATGAATCTAGATGTCTCTAGTGGGAAAGAGAGATGAGCACTGCGCTGTGAATTATGTAGTAAATAAGTCTCTATCGTAGGTTTTTCAAACACGAATGAACGTCAAATCCAAAAGAGCAGTTCACACGGCTTCAATAGAGCGTTTCGTTCAAATTTACTTCCAGCTCGTTCCCTAGAGTTCGTAATTTCGTATTTTTCGGGTTCCGTCAAAAATCTTTCAATAAATTTTGTTATCGGGCGCGCATTGGGCCTATTACTGTGTTTTCGTAATGGAAATCGATACGTTCACAATCTTGTAGAGCCTTTATCGACGAGAGGGACCTGTGCAGGCATTTGCGACGCTGTGACCTCGAGTTACTCGGATTTGATACCGCCGACGGCGAATCATATTATCGTTACCATAATTTATGCTTTACTCGGTTAGAGACTCGCTGCGCCACGAGCGAGAAATTTGTCTAATAGTGTAATGATACCTTACACTTTGTACCTTGAACATAATTTGTAAATATTTAAGGATAAAGTATTTTCTTCTCTTCTAAAAGTTTCCAGATAACGTTATGCAAACACGTTTTATACACCGCCCGTCTACGTATACACAGATACGTCTCGCGCTCATATTTACAAACATTTATTACGTTGCATAAAGGGAAGCTTCAGTGAGCGTAGAAACTCTAACAACGCTTGTTATGCTATTAATCAAACTGTGCATGCTACTGTGAGCTCTATTTTTATCTGCATAACGTCAAGAAAATAGTTTGTACTTAAAAACGTTTACTTTGATATTCAATACACACAAAAAGCACGTTATAAGTGCCAAATTTGTACATTTATCCTTTGTTCCATGTGATTTTTTATTACCCTGTCCATAATTCTCCTTCTATATTATAAGCCCCGTAAATAAAGCCCAGCCTTATATACGTATTTATTTATTTAATTAATTTTTCATGCACTGTAAGGAACAAGAGCGGATTTAAAGCCAGAAGGCATTCTGTATCAGTCGACCTTAGGCTGACTTATGGAACCTATCCCGAAGTAAAACCTTTAAATAATTATAAACAGTACCTACGTTTATTTCTGTTGGATAAGCGACTGTCGCACTTACGTAAACAAAGGAATATTTTATAACTCTACGTGGCAACGCATTATGCTCCCACAGGCCTAACAACAAAAGGGGACCGAAAACAATCCGTTACCTTTATAAGTAAACCAAACAGCAAAACCAAAGAGGTGGGTCTAATATGTTACTACGAAAGGTCCTTTATAGATGTATGAAACACAATTCGCAACCCTCGTTTAGAGTTTACGAACATTTTTAGTGGCGACCAAATGAAATTCTACTTATTTTTAATTGGGACTGAATTTTATGTTAGTAATGTAAAGGACTCCTCGCGAACAATTTAATGACGAGAAATGAAATCAGTACTAATAGCTATGTACCTATATACAGGCTATTAAGTATTGTAGAGATCTTACTTATATTGAAAGATTTTTAAGATGTTTTACCAAACCTATTATAAAGATTCTTTGGTTAGTCCGTAGGGAGGCGCGTTGTCAAATTGGGATAACATGCAGAGCCGTTGCGTATTGCAAAGGTTTTGATCCAAAGTGGGAATATTCCATAACAAACACTTACAAAAGCCTTCGAAAACGCATTATTGAGTTTTACCGGTAAGGTTTGAAGTTTTTTTGCAGATCTTCATATAGGTACATGGGCACTTCATATAGGCACATCTTAAC
The DNA here is from genome assembly GCA_950381575.1 of Plusia festucae. NCBI lineage: Eukaryota > Metazoa > Arthropoda > Insecta > Lepidoptera > Noctuidae > Plusia > Plusia festucae. Next base: position 9,376,644 of record OX494436.1, on the reverse strand, counting down.
TTAAGGGTTTTTTAATTACTCCTGGGCAAGAAATTATACATTTTTTCCATTGGTAACATAGCAAAGTGAAGAACCTTTTGATAAGAGATAGGATAGCCATCCATTTCTTTATTATCAATGCCATTGCTACACATTATCACATGAATGTTTGTTTATACAATCTGACAATTAGGAAGGGTTTAGCGATTGACGTTTATGGCTGATACCTTGTGCCAACAGACCAAGCAGAGTTAGGGGTGAATTCCCCAGTTACTAAGTTTCTAGAAACAAAGTTACCCAGGATCGGGTTCAAAAATGGACAAATGTCAAAGGCGAAATTTTTAATATTTTTGCTACAGAATCGAATTCCTCCCTAGCACTGACCCAATACCAGCATCATGGACAATGGTCTCATAATTGCCGATTTAAATATACAGATTGAGGCTAAAAGGGGCCTAGGATAGGGATTGAAAATTTCTAATATAATTATTTTTATTCTATTTTCTTAATTATCTCATTCATAGTAGAAATTATGTTGTATGACTTTGCATGAACCCCGTTCAGTTTAGGTTGATGAAGTGAAAATTGGAGAATTGAACTCGATTAAATGCCAGAACCGAGTTAACCTCTTTAACTGACCGGGTTCGTGTTCACTCGTGAAAGTCGCTCTGAACCGTGTTACCATCGTGACAAGTGTCAATCGTACGTATGACCTTTAACAAAAATTCAGCTCCATGATAATGATTTATTAAATCGATACGGTACATTAGTAGTTGCTGGCTTGTTACTAATTTTAATAACAAAAATATATTTTTTACATAGGTACTTAGACAAATGTAAGAATTATAAATATGAAAATATTTTAATATTATTGAGATGCAACAATCTTTAACCGAATACGTATATCACAAAGATGATGTTGGGTGATTGTATAAAAAAAATGCTGAATCAAAAACTCTACTCTTCGGGCATTTTGTGACAAATAGTTTTTTTACGAATACAAGAAATTGTGAAGAAATACTTTTCACTTAACCATTAATAAGGTATGATAGAATCACCGAAACCACAATTAACACGTTCATGTGAACAACGTATAGGTACGTTACTTATTGGCAGACATAATGCGGCACAACGTATTATCATGTCCGGCGATATCTCGATTTATTATGCACAACGTCATAGAACGGATTTCGATCATTTAAACATTGAATAGTTGGGTTGCTGTGCCACGACATATTCGTCTCTCAAATTTCTAGTGCTACATTGCATCCATATTTTTGGCAATTTTTGAAGACAGTATGCTCCGGTCATAAGTACCTACTTTATTTCCGCACAACGTTATTACACGTCGTTTCGCCTAAGCAGTGTGTTCACTTCAGTCGACCTGTGCGCAGCGCGGGGGAAGCGCGTGCGCCGATTCTGTGCTTGTGATAATATTTACGCAAAATCGAGAATATTTTGACTTATCTATATTTAATCTTATTACGGTATATAATATATTTGACATTTTAATCCAACTAAAATAATACATGTATTTGGGCATGTGTGCAATGTGCATTTGTTATGATTGATGATTGAACGTCGACGTCATAGGACGACAGAATAACATAAGCTAATACTAATATCATCAAAGTATTGACACAACGTCATTAGACGCTGCTCCAATTTGTATGAAAAATTTATGTGCAATATCGCCTTAACTTGCGATATGGAGATGTTCACGTGAACGTGTTAAGTCACCTTTTAAAAATAAGTAGCGAAACGTATCGGGAAAGCGAAACCGGAATATTTAATATCAAACGCATTAAATTTGAATACGGTGAAGCGAACACAATTTTTCTTTTCTTGTCTAAAAAGTGGAAAATGAGCCAATATTTGAAACAGGTAAATTAACAATTTAGGGTTTGCTCGCAGTGAGCTTGGTGTCTTTTAACTTTATTTAAAATGAGTTAAAAATCAGTTTACGTCTCACCAACTATTCAAAGGGATGAGTGACGATAATTACAGTTCTTCACACACAGTTCCTCTTCCACCTAAAAAGTTGAAATTAATTTCCCAACAAGTCGCGTTTCAAATTAATTAGAAGTTCTTGAGAAGACTCGCGCCCTAAATTCAAAATAATTATCATTTCATTTATGATTGTGCAACAACTGGAACCTTTGTTCATTTTAAACTATTTACCACGAAAAATTTTATTCAAATAGTATGAAACACTCATAATGGAAGAGTTGCGACACTAATTTGTTTCATGACACATAAAACGTTCAAAATGAAGTACCATCTTTTACCGTGATGGGCCGCTATAAAATAATTCACTGGTCAATTTATTACTACCAAGTGGAATAAAATGTTTTCTAAATTATTAGGATGTATGTATCCTATTTTCGACGGTAACTAAAGGGAGTTAAATGGTTGTGAGTCACGAACACGAACACGAATTATCCCACGTCGAGTCTGCTGAACCCTCAAAGGGATTTCTTAAATAAGCAAAATTATATTAGATTATTTCGAGGCAACGCAACAAAACAAATCCGATAAAACTCTCAGAAAGAAACTCGCACAAAGAAAAATTGTAACCTTCCAAATAAATGCTTTATTAGGTTTAGCTGAATGAAGAATGTATGAGAAGGAAGAATGTAAGAGGAAGTCGACAAGCTGACAAGCTGGCAAGTCATGTGGTGGACTGGCTTGAGGTGGTGACTTCGATAATGAGGATGTAAATTGGTGCGAGCGGGGCGGCGGGAGGTGGCCCGGGCCGCCCAACCTGTGGCGTATCTGTTGCGCCGACCTCTCCGGCCCGCGCCCGGCGCCCGCAGTCAGTGTCACCGCGTCGCCGCCGCCGCCGCCGCCGACACGCGCGTTTCCCGCGACGCTCGTCCGAACACATACACTTTTCCGGTTCAAAACACGTGTCTAATTAATTATAAAGCCATCGGATAAAATTCGTCACTGAATTCTGCATCAATCATTTTTCGTTACTTCTTCCAGTATTTATCTGATAAAACGTCTAAATCTTCTCCAACTCGTAATATAATTTAAAAGTGCTTTTAAGTTCGTTGTTACCACGGATCTTTTGTTTCTTTTTACTTATTTAAGTATTTATGTCCTAAACTGGTCTTCGCAGTGTAAGTATATTAAAATTAGATTTTGATTAAATATTGCAATGATTAGATGTTACAAATTGGTTATTAATAGGGCTTAATTTATTTTTATTCAAATATTCTAAAAATCAAATAGTAAATAGAAAATTATATACAATTTTTTTTTCTTTATTAATAAGATCGTATTCAGTATGTATGTATGAGCTATTAGTATCTATCATATATTTAGTCTGGATGTTTGATATATAGTTTTATAGCGGGACTTAACAGTTTTATGTCTAATAGTTATTTTCCTATTGTGGAAAACATGTTTTTGATGGATTCTAAAACAGTAACTTACGCGCATACTTTTTGAAGACAGATGCATTATCTCTACAATGGCTACAACATCTTAAATATTACTTTACATAGTTTCAGCACCAGAAACAATTGTACTTAATTAATTTCGTTATAAAAAGTAGTGCCTCTTGCTTACTTTTCTAAATCTAAAATCCCATTTTTTAAGATTCACAAAAGCTTCACATAAAATTTTGTTATTCTTATAAATTGATGATCCTAAAAGTTGTAGTAAGCATAAAAATTCTTAAGTGAAGACCCTTGTATTTATTACCTCTTGTTGAAAAAAGTTTTAAACAAAACTGTAGGGCTGTACGCATTTGAATATTTTGTTCAGATCAATTTGCAAGGAAATCACTGTCCCCTTGGATTCCGAGCGGCGATTTGAGGGGTTCTTGCCACTCAATATTTACATTCACACAAAGGAACCGTACCGTCGGAACTCGGGGGCATTATCTTTTGATTTAAGCGCCATATCCCGTTTTATGTCACTTGGAATAACCAGCGAAAGACACTATGATACAAGTCAACGTAGTTAGTAACATATTATCAGGAATAGTTTATCAAAACATTTCGCCTTATCATTATGTTACATTCTAAATGTAGATTTATGCGTTTTGTCGTAATGAATGATTCAGCAAGGTAATATCGATAATGATTAATGGTTTCTGACCTTGAGCGAGACATTTTCTCTTTCTTAGGCGGTTTCATCTGATTTTTTCTGTTTTCAGCGCAAATGACAGAACACAATGTGTCTTTAGATGCGCTGAACTTAATTAATATGAATAGTTAATTGTTTTGTTATATTCATGCAGATAGATGTTATAGTTCATTTATTCAACACGCTCCAACTGTATCAAACAGATGCTGGAAGCTTAATCCATTAAAGATGGACTACAATCCATCATAGTTCAAATATTATCTCCTGTACGATATTAAACCGCATCCCGTTATTGTTGTCTGAAGGAACAAGTCTTCATCCATTATCCAGTAGACGTGAGGCATGTTGCATGAAATTAGATTGAGCCGATACTTTCGATACAAAGATAAATCACACCTATCTACTTAAATAGAAAATCAGAGGCAATGATGTGTTGTGATAACGTTGGGATTATAAAATCAATGATAACGATAATAATATTGCTGGAAATAGGCCTGAATCATTATAATATGTATAAATTTTCTTAGATGTAGGTAATTGGCAACTGATTGATGATCCAACTGTAATCGAAGCAACAGGGACCATTCGACATTTATGCGGTTATTAAGGCCCTGAACTTATCGTTGATACGTAGTATCTCTACTGATATCAAGATCGATATACGCATTTATAATTTGGGTGAAAATATCACACTCGGTAACAATAGGTTTATGTAACACGCGTATATTTTAATACTTTTTGAGTTTAATGGGTATTTTCGTTTATATTCTAATGTTATACTTACACAACAGGACCAGTCAAGGAATTTGGACTCTAGTGGTGAATGTGTGAAAGTTCAGTGATTGACATTTGGAAGATTATAAAGAAGAATCAAGTGCAGTGTAGTGCGCTCGTCGAGTATCGTGTGCGGGCCCCAATGGCCGGCTCGGCCCGGCCTCGCTAGATCGATCCCGCCACAGCGGCGCGGCTCACGTCCGTGAGTGCATTCCACCTTCCATACTCCTATGTGCAATCACTCTGCATGAGATTTAGCATACAGCCGCCTACTCAAACCCAATCGCGATAAAAAATACGATCATATCGTGAGTAATGCAAACACAAAGCACGTGCGCAAAATGTTCTGTTATGAAATATCTATATTTGAGCGCGTTTGGTGTCGGCGGCACGCCTTGCGATCCAGGATATAGCATTTATTGAAAGGATATTGAACTACGGAATAACAAATGTCTTCAGGAGATCACATTTTGACACCACGTTATAGAATTTCTGCTCAAAATTTCACTAACATTAAGTCGCGTTTGATGTGTTGCGGTTGTTTTGCGTTTCATAATTAAACTACTAACTAAGGTATATTTACACAGGTACAAATGGAGTAGTGCCAAAACTGTTTTCTTAGTTTGTCTTTAATCAAAAGCGTATATCAATAAATTAATCCAGTGTTTGTTTGCTAGAACAGGCAACGGATGCCGACACGAAAACACTTTCACCGAAATATCAGAATCATAAACCGCGAAGAGGAAGGCAGGTGGTATTTATTTATACTTGGTTATGCTTTGTTTTGCAGAAGAATTAAGATGAAAAATACATAAAGCCAGTTGAAGCAAATTACTCTACTAATTGCAGGATAAGGATATAATTACTCTGTGTATTTATAAAAATCCCTAAGTGGGTTATAACCCTTTTAGCGGGAATACGCGTTGACGCGATTTGGACGTAGGCAGACTCGCATATAGGTACACTAAGCCGAATTAAATATGAATGGTTGGTACCGTATTGATTCACTTATTTTTGTACACTTCACCTTCAGCGTAATTTATTTCTAAACATTTATAGTAACCGCTACCGTGATTTATACAATACAGTAGAAATAGAGAAACTTTCAATGGTCTTCGGTAGAAACAAAAATTTTTCATACAACAAAATTGATGTAATCTACGATGTACGCGCACGCTTTAAGCTTATTAGGCTGCAACTTTAAGTGTAACATATACCTACAGTAATTTTTATTACATTTTCTCACGAAGTCTGTGCAGCCAGCACGGACTTTTAATATGGTTCTTAAAAACTTTTTTATCTCTTAATTTTTGAGGAATTTGAAAGTAAAATTTCATACCGCCTGATATTGCACATTAGATATACTTAAATGTATGTAATAAAATAAAATATATTAAATCTGCGATAAAATTGCTTTACCGAAAAGTATTAATATTTCATTTTATAAAAATGAATTAAATTCCAAAATATTTCGAGCACTTGCAACTTGCTGTTATTAATTTCCATAAACGTTAATATATTATGCACCAAAGTTCCAAGTAGCCATGGTATCGGTTTAGCACCCTTGATATTTATCAGTCTTGGATTCAATGACCATACGTTGGCCCCAAGAGATTTAGATAATATTCTGCTTTAAAATTTGGAGAGCCCAGTGCATACAACGCGTGTTTCAAACATCAATGCATCATGTTGAATGCTGAGCCCCAGTATCATGCTGACCTAAATAGTTTTTAGCAGAACAATACGGAAAATGCAAATACGGCTATTAATATGCATAAATACCCGGAATTATTACATAAAAAATCAAATTATAAGCCTTTGATTATAATAATAATGATATAATTATTATTTCATTATGGTCATTATATTATCATCCTGCGAATAGGTATGATGTATGAACCTAAATGTCCGTTTATTACATCTTCACCCTAAAATGCCTATGATATTTTTTTCCGAGAAATTTAGAGAAATACCATACCAGAAATACCAGAAATTCATTTCGAAAGCTAGTTATATATCAACAAGTGCAAAAGGTAAGCGTATAGACCACTCAATACATATTTTCCTAACTTCCTTCCATTTACTTAACTTAAGCGCTAAGGAAATACGTTTTGTGGTTAGAATTCTACTTACAAGGAGGTCTTGAAGGTCTCGACCTGACCCGACCCGAATAACGAAAATATATTTAACCGATGTTGTCTCAAATTGACCGATTGTTAGTTTATTTAGGCAACTAACTTAATTGAATAGAACAACAGTCTGCGCTTAATTTGGTTTGTCACTAATCAAGCAAAGCTCAGGCAACCTTTTTGCGTTCCGGACTAAATATTACTGCAGAGGGAAATTTTACATCGAAATAACTTTGGGAAGATTGTTGAATGATTTCTTTCGCTCGTTCCAATTTATTTAAGGAACTTTTTCTCATCTATTTGTTATCTTAGGATTACCTATTTCTTCTTGGATGAACATAAATTTATCCTTCACACAATAAATGTATTGGATGGATTATGTAATGGATTATACTTGTGCGGAAGGTTCTTTGTTCTACCGCTTACTTTCCCTCAACATAATATCTACAATCATCCATAAAACTTTTTATATAACTTGTAGCTCCGTTTCCATCCTTCTACTTATTTCCCATTCTTATACATATTTCCAAACAAGTCATTCTTTTACCTTTTTCATACCTCTTGAAATTTTCATCCGCACTTCAAACACTTACGAGTATACAATTGTCTTAAATTCTGATCCATACAAGACGGGACGTCTTAAAATTTCCCAGTCTAATGTCTCTGATGTTTTTATAACATTTTTTAATTCATGTGTATGCGTGCAACTTCTTAGTTTCAGCAGTCTAGCTAGAGTGCTGCCAGATCCATGTTTTACCTGCCATGTGCCATGTGTTATATGCCAGAACCATATTTCCTAATATACGGATAATCCACGAGTTTTGTTTTAATAATTTTCCGCAAATAATTAATCTTGGTCTAGGCATTGTTTTTAGGTAAGGCTAGACTAAACATACGTAGACAGGAAGTGTGCAATTAGGTACGGTAATATTAGACATAAAAAGGGATGGTACGTACCTAGTCAGTAGGAGTAGGATTTACGCTCCGAATATTATTGGATAACGGCTCAAGAAGAAAATGTCCAACACTCAATTGTCAGTTTTTGTGGACCTAGATGTTTTATCTCGGCCAGGTCCTGATTTAAATATAAATGGAACCTAGATTATTTCTATTCAAAACGTAACATAATTTGATATACGCCAGTTGCAATAAAATAATTACTTTTAATGTCACTCACTCATCATGTCCTTAAATGGGACCCTTGTTCGAAATAATTGTTCTCCTGTATATACGACTAAGTCGCCTTTCACAAAACTCGTGGAAGTAAAAGAGGGATTATTTTTGTCCGAACCTTAAATGACCAGTAAAAAGGTATAATAAAAACCTAAAAAAATACGTTTGAGTAGTCTGATTTTGTATATGTTAAGGCTGTTCCCTTGATCAAGAATTCAAAGCTTTTATTAAAATGGATGCTAGGAAAAGTCGCTATTTCGTTTTCCGAGGGTCGAAAACAGCTGATGTTGTTGAGTGAATTCTTTATAATATTCGCTTAAATGTTTTTATCCGGAACGCTGCTTTTAGGATTTTTGCTGTTATTGGGATTTTTACGCTATGTACATTATTGTACAAGTTATCCTATAAATTTGTTTACGGTACCGCTAAGAGGAGAGTTTTTGACATATTTTAGTATTATCAGTAATCGTTATTTTAATAGTAACATTGGGTCCAGTGTTTTTAAAGTTCGTCCTGAAAGTAAACATAAATGGTGTTAAATTAAAATAAATAAAGATGTGTCAAGTGTTGGCAGCTAGCTTGTAACTAACTCCTGTTTCAAGGTATAGAAACTCTGTCAGTAATATTAAAAGAGGAAGTAATAATTACTCGATATGAAAGCTTAATTTGACACTTTCATGAGAGGTAGGGTTTTCGCAATTAGTCGAATCCAGTCTCGAGTGTGTTTTAACTGCAAATTTCCACCAATCACGATCCACTACTTTGTCTCTTATTGGTAGAAATTGACAATAGGTACCTATAACTCATTCAAGCCGCGTTTTTAATCTCCAAAAACCCCGATTCTTCAAGTGGTACAAAAACACACGAGAAATATATTTTCATGGAATTCAATACAATTAATCCCTTTGTAAATAAAAAAAAACCAAGAACTGTCAACCCTATGGTAATTAAGCAAAGATCATGCGTCACATAGAGAAACGTCCTCCGTAAAATGTGTTCCACCATTTTGTCAGACAGACATATTCATTGTTCATGTCGCAGCGTGCTGAAAATTATCGCATTAATTATGACTGTGACATCAAAAAATATGTTCAGTTTGCAACTGACAGTAACAGAAATAATTTTGACATTCCGGTATACACAAATATTCTGTTTGCATGCTAATTACATATCTAATATTTGAAATGTACAGGATTCCAGTGTTGGTATGTTTTTGAGGTTGATGCTGGTACAATTTCTATAAATAATTAATTTACGTATTTCATGCGTAAACAAATAGATTATTACTTAAATTGTATCAAAATTTTACTCATAGAAGGACATAATCAGTGAATTGCCAGTGATGAAGTATTCCACTTAATTTATTCCCATATCATACAAAAGCTCGTTCTCTGTGAACTTCTAGAGAAATTAATAGAAATATTTGCAACGAGTGTTCACGGAACAACATAATTATGTTAATTGCAACGTTACAGAACTGTTGAATGTATAAATTCATCATTCAATTTCATGAAAGGCTTTCATATAAGTTTACCCGATATGTGCATCTATACATATAAATAAAATTGGAATGTCTGTTTATAATATCAAAATAACCGCTTTTTGTTACATGCATATGAATATAATATAGCAAAATTTTTTTTTTACAATTTTAGTCTGTTTGTCGGTCTGTCTGTCTGTCTGTCTGTTTGATCCCGCTAATGTCTGAAATAGGTGGACCGTTTTTGAAGCGAGTTTCACTGGCAGGGAGCTGATGTAATAAGGAGGAAAATAGGCTTTTATTTAAAAAAAATCCAAAAAAAATAAAAATAAAATCCACGCGGACGAAGTCTACTATAAAATTCTCGCGTCGCGATGTTTGGTACTGAACTCCTCCGAAACGACCGGATCGATTTGTTTGAAATTTTGTGTGTGTATCGGGTAGATGCGAATCGGCCAACATCTATTTTTCACACCCCTAAATGATAGGAGTGGCCCTCTCCAGATTTAATTTAATATGGTAGAATAACGTTTGCCGGGTCAGCTAGTTAAAGTATAAAAACCCAGTGTGAGCCAGACTCGCTAACGGAGAGTTCCTTCACAGCGTAAAAGATACATAACAATATGTAATTTTTATTATTTGATGATATAGTAGCAACAGAAATAAATACTCTGTGAAAATAACAAGTCTGTCTCTACCTACTGCGGTTCGTGAGATACAATCGCTGGAGAACAGACGGACGGATAGCGGAGGTAACCTAAAAACTTAAACTTATATTTCAAAATAAAAGCTAGTAAGATGCTGAGATAAATTAAACGATGAAGTTTCTTGTGGCCACTATTGGAATTTAATAGTATTAAGATTATTATCGTTGCGGGAAACTCGGAACCCTCAATACCAAGATTGGAATATTCATGAGAAACAGAGTGAGGGTAGTGCAAACTGCTGCAAACTAGATTTTAATGAATTTGTTTGGTCATTCGAGAGAATCACGAGACTGTTACATTTCCGATAATTGGCCCCGATTAATACAATGAAATAAAAATTAAATGATGTCCTGATAATCCTACTAATATTATAAATGTGGATGTTTGGATGCTTATATGTTTGGATGTTTTTTTCTCAATCACGAAAAAGCAGCTGAACGGATTTGTATGAAATTTGGCATGCATGTAGCCTTTGACATGGAAAAGAACCTTGGAACCTTTTATCCCGATTCCTTAAGTAGTTCCGGGAATATTGAAAAATTGTTTCCGAGCTAAGCCGTGGGCAGACAGCTTTGAAATTCGGTATTTTTCTCTATTACAGCGCAAGCTCGGGTGAAAATTTTATTCCATTTTTAATTTCTTTCACATTTTTCTTTTCTTTTTGGACTCAATTCTGAAGTCCACGCAAACGAAGTCGCGGGCAGAAGCTAGTATAGATATATAATCTCTGCTGAATATCATAAACGTACACTCGTATTAATACGCCGTAAATCATCGCTATTCTCGGAAAATTAATTGAAAATATTGTATATCGAATAATTTTGAAAGGTAATAATAATTGAAACTTTATTACTTTTAAATATAATTGTAAAAGCTACTTAAATTGGAGGTTTGGTTACATAGCTTTAACATTAATTTGGCGATCATTTATTTCTTTTTATGGAATTCTAACAAAAAAAATTTTTATTGCTATAATAAACATGTTTATTTTATTTTACATAATAATATATCATAAACCCATAAACCAAACATCTACCAAACCAACTATTGAAACAAATTTTGGCAAAGGGATTTCCAATTATAACTTTCATTGAAAACGAAATAGGTAGGACGGCTGTTTTATCATGGATTCTGATTAGTAGATTTGTTGCTATCAGAAGTACAGTCAGCCACGTAAGTTGATGTTCGCATTCATATCGGCAGAACATATTTATAGTCACAATTTAAAGTCAAGAAGTTGATATTGCAACACTTGCGACTAGACACTATGAAACAAAATAGCTTCTTCATAAAGCGGCAAAGCTATGATACGATATAAATAATAAATAAATAAATAAATATCTTGGGACAATCTCACACACGGTCATCTGATCCCCAAACTAGGCAGAGCCTGTACTATGGTAACCAGACAACTGATAAACATACTTATATATTTCTAAATACATACATATTATTGATAAATAACGCCCAGACACAGAACAAATGATCGTGCTCATCACACAAAGATTTGTCCTGGGTGGGAATCGAACCCACGACCTCCGGCTTAGCAGTCAGGGTCACTAACCACTAGACCAACAGGCCCTTATTAGTTAAAAATCATGACATTTTAAAGTGTTTCGTGAAACTGATTGCGTTCATCAAGTTATATTGCTGTCTGTACCTACAGCTAATAAAAAATAATATTTGGTTGGAATAACCAGCTTTATAATCTCTTTCAGACATCTTAACAAAATGTACCAATATTTGAACTCAATAACTCGAAATTCCGATAGGAATCAGAATTGTTAAATTGTACGTGAATATCTAAGTCCTGTCAATCTAGAACGACGCGTAAATTTACAAATTGAATAATCTTTTGAGTTGCAGCGCCCGCTTAACGAGGTCGACAGCCCTGGATTGGTAATATAAAGCTGGGTCCACACTAGTTAATCTTGCTTTGTACAGTATCCTCTCTTTGTATCATCAGAGCACTGACACAATGCTTTTGTGAACCGTGTTATCTATGTAGAGTCATTTGTTATTGATATTTACGTCACTGAAAATGAAACCTCGAACACAAGCCGGTGTTCGTAACTGACGCTTTTGGAATCCAAAAATTTACTACAGTGTATATCAAATTGTATTACAACCATAATTTATTTAGCCTTTGTCCGGCAACGGAACACAAAAGGCTACATTTTTGGTTTCAAAATATATTGTTATTACTGTACTTAAAATTGCTTACATTTATTAAGCATCAGATTTACTGAACTTTTGATAAAAGGAACCTTTTTTTAAGTGGAAACTTATGTAGTATCATCTATACATGTCTAGGTCACAACTTTATTTTGTAACTTTTTAAACCCAGGCATAAGTAGGTACTAAATACACAAAATTTTGGTCTTAACGAACGACAACAACAAGAGAAACCCGTTTAATTTCCATAGTGTCATCAATAATCCTGTTAATGGTCACAAGCTTCCGAATTAGCTTTGTGTCATTTACAACGACGCCCTGTTTAAAATGTCAATTTCGGGAATGGTATTGAATTGAATCAGGCCCAATCTGGGCTGTACACTGTACCACAAGCTAACAGTAAGCGGGCCTGTCAACTTGATTTAAAATCTGTGTAAGTAATATTCGTTGCTTGGTGTAAACTTTTTTGGAATTAATTTTAGTCATTCAGAATGCAATGGAAACTGTAGTATTTTGTTATGAACGATATAAGTGCATGGTCACCCTCATTGTTATGGTCTCTAATCAAAAGAACATAAAACATCAAAATTCTTAATAGTTTTTCTATGACATAATTTAGGGTATAGATTAATGGTGGTAAAATCTCAATTTAATGACTTCCACATTCACATCACGGTTAAGAATTAATGGAATTTTTGGGATGTCTTTCATGCTATTCGGTATGAAGTTAACTTAAACCCTTTGGAAGAATGTGTACTGATTTATCCCGGTAAAAGCTGCGGGCAATATTTCAGGAGGACGACATCGGAAGGGGCGGAAGGCGGAAATATCGCTGTTTATAAGGAAAATTTCCGGTTCGGGACATTGATTAGAGAAGTGTTGGCTTCCCATTGCAAAAAAAAAGATAGGACAAAAGGTAGTTGGAGTTATTTTACTGTGAGAGTCATTTTAATTGAGGTAGGCTGAAAATGCATTTTTTGTGTCATAGATTGATTTGGCAAAGTATAGAGCTTAATGTATTCTTAATACATCAGCTTTATTGTTATAGCGAGCCTATACCTACATGGCACTGGCATGGAAACAAAATCATACAGTAATATTAAAATCCTTTATAAAAAAGTGAAATTCATGTTATCCATACGCATTTTGACAGTTGATTTTGAACAATATCCAATGTGACCCGTTAGTACTCGTTAGATCTGCTATTTTATTAGATCAAGTAGCATCTTTGCGCGTACGTTTCTTTCCATCCTGTCCTTTAAGGTTGCTTTTGTTCCACACTAGTAAATGGCGCTGTTTAGAATTGCCGCAAGCATTTTATTTTTGATAAACGTTTCCTCAATTTCTGATGAAATAGATGCTTCTTTTCGGTATTATAATATTCCGTTCCATAATTTGTGTCCGCTTCAAATTTTACGAGCAGCCACGAGAAAGTCTGGACAAGGCATAAAATGTATGTTGTTGATTAAATTTTTACTTTTTACTACAATGATTGCCGGCGGCATGTTCATTTTCAAATGTTTTTAGTTTGAAGTTTGGTCGTTAACGACGCGGATTCAAATAGAATAGTTAACATTTAATACCTGTTTGGCCTTTTAAAATCTGACATTTATTTGTAGTTGCTCTATTTGTGCTGCATTTGTTGGTCTATTTTTGCTTGTTGGGTGACGGTAAATTTATTATAGTGTGCGTCTAAAGCGTCCTTTGCTGCGTTAGTGTCTGCTTCACTGGACAGATGCGACGCGACGCCGCTATTAAAGTCCCCTTTACCTTTAACATAATATACATCCACTTATAATGTTTAAGCTCCGTAAAGTATTAGCTAAAGGCAATTTATAGTCTATTTTTAGCCGCATGCATCGATTAGGACGACTCTACAACGAACTTCTAACGAAAACAGAATACTTTACATGAAACGTTCAAAATATTTTTCGACCGGCGATTACCTCAGCAGCTGTTTCGGAATAGTTTATAAACACTATTGTACAAATTTAAACCAATTTTTATTGCCTCCCAAAAAGTAAGCCAATTAACTAGGAATGAGTCAAGGCTTGCATTGTTTTCCAGACCCTGGCAACGTGCCAGCTCCGCAGCTTCAGCTCCTAATTAATAGAAATCTGCGGTGAAAATATAGGTCAATTTGTTTTACACTACCTGGTAAAGACGCTTTGCATTTCCTTTGTAAACGTTTAAGAAGAACTTACTTCTTCAACCTGTTCATTAAAATTATCTGAGTGGTGTTTGTGTTGGTTGCTTATAATAGAAAATTTATCACTAAAGACCAATCTTAAGGGTTTGCTCGTGTTTATCGGTTATATCCTTGAGCTAGGTTACAATATTATGTGTATTTTATCACTGCACATAAACTCAGTACACACGGTTACATGATATCGAGATAACAATTTAAAAATAATGTATTCCGCCTCAGGTTGACAGAAAATCTTGTATGAAAAGAGTCTGATTCTTAAAAAGATAAAATAAAATTGCACGGTTATCAGAATACCGCCATGTTTACTGCGAAGATTAATCTGATCAGTAACACCTCAGTGCTATTAATCTTTTAAAGGTGGTTTATGACTGTTAAAATCGTTATCGTTATTTACACGTAGAGGAAATTTCTCATCTACGTAAAAAGATAATCTCCGCATCCAAAATAAATTATTATATATTAATCTTCAATTTCGAGTAGACTTAACTTGAATTAAAAAGTCTTGTTTTATTGCTAGAAACAGAAAATAAAAAATCGAAATCAAAATGTTTTTATCCAAAAATAGGTGCTTTTAGAGTCCGTTTTTTAACCCTGAAGACTAGATTGACAAGTGCAAATGTCAAAACTGACAGATAACCTATTGTAATCTATGTCACTAAGGCATTTGTAGTCTCCAGGATTAAGAAACAGATCATGGAGAACTTTAAAACTAAATATTATCAATAAATGGTTCAATGATCGAATTCGTATGCAGATGGTTGCTGGTTCGAAACCAGGCAAGTACTAAGGTAACTTTTACATGGTTAGGTATATATACTTTCTTAATTATTCTAAGACACCTTTAAAAAACGGTAAAGGCACATACAGAGGAAACTTGGATTAAAAAAAAATTGGTATCTGTAATCGACAACCCGAAATTAGAATTTAGATCTAGACAATTTAGGCCGGCCTATATTATAGTCCATAGAAAATTCTGTTTCAGCAGCTTTTTCAGTAACCGTTGTAATAATTTAACAATTCTGTGCAAAGACCTTCCTTCATCATGTCCTTGTAACCAAATAGTAACCTTTACACAGCTTAGAGTAACGTTGCGCAGAATGGCTAATCTACATAATGTGCTAATTTATCTGATTATCTAAATACTTGGAATGATAATCAGCAATTTCATCGATGTTATAATTTGACCTTGACCGTAGGGTAATTAGTAATCGACATGACTATCGCACTATACTTACGGGTCTTCTCTCTTCTCTTTCGTACCAACATTAAGGTCATTAAAAACGCTTGTTGAAACTAGATTCACTGCTGCGTGGGTACTATAAACAAAGAAGATTCTTATACCATATTTTTTTTGCAATGTTTATAAAAACAAAACACTCTTAAAATTCCCTTTGAATTTTGTGTTAAGTACGTAAACACACTTCTGTACATGGCTGTTTCTATTTTTACAAACCATTATTGTGTGAATAGCCCTAATAAAAACTTATATTGCCTCAGTTAACACGTCAGTAAAGCAATAAATATGCGTGCTTCTGTTTCTTTCTACAATTCAAAGATTTCGATCTAAATATGACAATTTAAAGTTAGATAGCAGAAAATGCACATTCTTTTCCTGTTGATTGGCCTTTAATTTTCTACGTCTAGATTTCTGAAATGAAAAATGATATAATGATAAAACTAATTAATCCCTACCTACATAGTCGCTTCCCTCCGTCTGCCCCTATTTCAGTTCCCTTAGACAAGGTATATACCGTCAATTCGATCAGCGATAACGATTGTAGAAATGTTTCTACAATCGATATCTCTGATCAAATCGTTCAAATGTATGAAAGAGACAAGTCTAAGTCACGTGATTTATCGATGATAAATGTCATTTCCATACATTTAATGTCATTTAAGCTATTTCTATCATCGTTAACGCTTGTAGAAATGTACCTTGTTTAAGCAGCAGATCTTTAAAACTACGAAACGGAATTTGATGCAGTTTTTTTAATAGATAGAGTGATTCAAGAGGAGTGTTTATATGTACCTATGTTACACGTGCGAAGCCATGGCGGATCCGCAAGTACTTAATAAATGTTCCAAGTTCTACCCAATACATATATATGTAATATATAGATATATAGCTATGTATAATGTTTGTAGTGGATATCTTCTCTTTAATAATGTTCTGTTGTTAGCTTTAGAGTTGCTACTAGATTAGAAATGTTCTGCTTGAGCTGAGCTCGATCGACATTGCATTGTACAGAAAATTTGGAAAGGCGCCAGCAATGAGACCACACTTTGTTGCTAATAGGCTATCGTATATCTATCATCGTTCTTAATTTTATTAGTTTATTCACCTGTGTTACAAACATACCTTCAAAAAGACACATTGCGGTAAAGAGATATATAAACAAAATACGTAAGATACAGAGCTCTGTTCATCGGCAACTGATGAGCCCGCGCATAGATGTAGATATATATTTACAAACTAAACTGAATGATTTCCGAACGAAATAAATGTGTTCTTGCGTGTATGTAGGACTGTAAACCATTACATGTCGAATGCGTATGCTTTGAAACAGATGGAACTTGTTCCAGATTCCTCAAAAATAGTTAGTAAAAATTTAGCAAAGTTGATAATTACAACAAGTAAATAGGCACTTACTGAAATTCGTAGGCGAGCTGTACTAACGGCTAGAATGTAGAAACAACATCTTGCATAAATCCTGACCGAAATAGAGTGAAAAATGAAAACAAACAAGCACAAATATATTTGTTAAACTTGCATTCGAACGATCGCCTGAATTCACCGGCTTTAGCAATTCGTCTGCTCCCATGAGAAACGTAGTCTATCCAAATCATTCGTGCGGCATGTAACGTGTAGCAAAACAAAAGAATTACGTATTAAAATATCATGTTCGTGGAGGGAATACAGAGGTCCCCAGTTAGTATATCATGCTGTCATATGGCTGTCAACCATTGCGTGCTGAAGCGTTAAATTTTTCAGTTTATCGTCAACGCCGGTGCCTGACCGCAGATGAGCTACACGGTAAATTTAGCATAATTACCACCTAAATAGCGATGTACGTGGGAGCCTAAGTATAGTGCCAGTAGCCGCGTATGCATATAACATGCTACTCGGAATAATCTGATATGCATAGGTCACACAGTACTCCATACTTATCTCGTATTTTAGCGAGAGAGTTTTATGAAAGTACTTTATCAGCGAGCGCATGTAGCCGATAACTTTACAAGATTTATGTACGAGCAGTTCGTACTTAATTTAATAGATGTTTTGACATTAATTGCCCTTTTATATAAAATTGTACGATGTTTTATATTTACGTTAATGTTGGCCGAAGCTAATTTACTGCGACTATGTTGCTTATTTTAATAATGAGATGAGTGAGCTTTGTTATCTAGTTTATGTACTCGCATAATCGGCCCACACTCCAGCAAAAAGATAAAAGGTTTATAGTTTATACGCTTATTCAGATATATCGAAAAGAACACGCTTCGAACAAATATTTATACAAACAATATCCAAAGGCTGAGATTCGGAATTTCATAAAAACATTATATCAAAGACAATAAGTAAAAACAACTGTATTAGCTAGACACAAAATTTTGAGTATATTTATCTATCATTTGAAAACTCATTATTCTCTAAACTTCGATTTTATTTAATTCCCAGAGATTCGTATAATAACGGTCTGAGTCCTACTCATAAAACTCAAACAATCGTCTGGATTTAGCTGAAATCCTTCGAATTCTTGAAGCATGTTACATTTCAGGTAAACAATTATGTCGTTTTGTTTTGTTCGTAATGTGAATTGGTTCTCATTCTAATCATTTTTCTAGAACCCAACCTGGAACAAGATCAATTAAACCGAATTCAAATCTAAACAAGACCTACTACTTAAATGGTGCCAAATATTAATGTTATTTATGTTTTATTTTATGTATTGATAGGGTTTATTTTGATAACAATTACATAATATTATACATTCACAAACTTTATTAATGAACACCTAATATTAAACAATAATAAACTAAAAAATAGCATAAAACCACTTTTCCACATCCCTGTCTGCCCAAAAAGCTGGCAAGTATTGCTTAAAAAATATAAATGATTAACCACTGAAAATATTATTTTGAATTAATTTATCCCCTAGATGAATAGTATACATAATAAAGAACCAACAAACTTTGTCTTTGAAGTATCAATCGAACTTCATGTCTACGAAACAGCTGAAGGGTAAAGCAACAACTGCTAACTAAGTGTCTCTTAAGAAGATATAAATCAACAGAAAATTAATCTTGATCGTTATAGTTACTTGATCAGACACAGCGGGTTATATTCCAATCTGTGATCAAACTTTATGTGGCATTGTCAAAGAAGCTTTGCCAAACTTTATCTGATAAGTTTAATCTGACCCGCCCCTCTAAGTATTAAACCTTTGCCAGTTGCAATTCATTGAATAGTTATGACCTAGAATGGGGTTAAGGACTTACTTCTATACGGATATAATAAAGAGGAAAGATTTGTTTGTATATATTTTTGTACGTTTGTAAAGAATGACTATTACTTATATGGACCGATTTCGAAAATTCTTTGTCCGTTATAAATGCTGCATTATCTCTAAGGCCCAGTTTTTTGATCCCGACTTAACCGTAATCAGTGGTCATTACCAATAGTGTAGTAGGTAGGTATATAGAATATGTATGTACTTATGTCTTCTGCCTAGCCTTTTTCCCGAGCTATGTTGGGGTCGGCTTCCAGTCTTACCGGATTTAGCTGAATACTATATTTTACATGGAGCGACTGCCTATCTGACCTCCACAACCCATGTACCTACTGGGTAATACGGTATCCCATAGTAAGGCTGGTTGTCAGAATTGTAATGACTTAACGACTGTCAAAGATCACCGTATGACAGTCGGGACCAACGGCTTAACGTGCTTTCCGAGGCACGGCAAGGTCTCGGAATGTTTACAAATGGTCACCCATCCACGGACCAACAGCGACGAGCGCGGCTTAACCTTAAGTATTGGTTAAACCGTACGGCTTACACTTAGCCACGAGCCCCTCCTTTTTATATTTATGTACTTATGTATAATTAAATATCTTTATCAAAAGACTTATTGAAGACTAATCATGACAAGCTATCATATTATAGAAAGTATTAATTTTATAATTCTTGTTCTTGATAATAAGCAGTAATCAATTTTATAAATTTTAAGTAGGTACGTACACATAAAACATGGATACTGATTTTAATCAAATTTGTCGTTAAGTAAAAAAGTGGGAAGGAAATTTTTTTTTGTATCGGCAGGAACTTCTTCAACTATTTGTGATATTTTTGTAAGCATTTGGTAGGTCTGAGAATAGGTCGTAGGCATTTTTTATACGTATATGTGATAAGATTACCTTTTTCCAGAATATGGCAAAACAACATTTGTCGGACTAGATTTAGATTAATAGTTCATTAGATTGCTGAAATAATGTCTCCGAAATACCTAGATCCTCATTATTTTATTAATAATTGGGCATGTTAAAGAAAATCAAAATATTGTCGTAAAGTAAATATTATGTTCGAGCCATCCTCCAAATAAATAAAAAGACAATTTGAACGAAAAAGGGGAATTTACGGCTTTAAGCGGATCAAATGGCGGCCAAGCTTTGCAAAGCGTAGAGAACCAATTTTCGAGGTAGAATTGTATCAGTGTGGATACAAGTGGGTGCTGCCGTGGATGTTTCTCCTCTAGCCTTGAAAAGACTTTTCGACACTGTGCACTCACGACAAAGACTACTTATTTTTACTGCAGGTTTTGGACGTTAGCTGTGCAGCAACAAAATTCAATGCATATTTTATATTCTTCATTATTTATTTTCTTTTTTATAATATGTTTCTTAAATAATTATATAACTTATGCGACAGGGTTTTCTAGTGCGGAGACTGTTTGTGGATGAGAAAATAAAGAGTTACCAAATATTTTATTATGTAAGTACCAACATACGTGATATTCAGGAATATACTTGATATCTACCGTCTTCTTGGTAGACAAAGAACTCTCACCATGTTTTTCGATACTTTTTGCTTCTCGCCTTTCCAGGGAGGCACGAGTACCTATAAATCTACAGCAAAATACATCCACCTAAATATTTTGTATAGATATATTAATAAAGTTTTTGCTGTGCCCAGGGAATACGTGGTATGGGCTGTTAATTGGGGATACCGAAGCGTGAGACAACTTCGTTAACTTGAGGTTTAAAATTTACTGACTTTAGTAAAGTGTTTGTTAGAAAATATGAGCTAGAGATTTTTGTCTCGTTGGGAATACCTTAAAAACTCGTCCTAACTCTATTAATGCAGAAAATATTCATACCTAACCTTAACTCGTATTACGGTGTATAGGTAATGTTTACAGAGCACCCATAGGTATAGGGTCAATGTTTGTAAGATATAAGTAATTCTAAATTCTGTAAGAATTTAACAACTACATTCTACATGCTTTGCTTGCTGTATAGACGTGATTTCAAATACGTAAATACAACATTTTAATATAAACATGAGAAATAATATCATTATAAGTATGAACTGTTAATACACATCTGGTTCGTGGAAACCCTCACAACGTTTTAGTTTATTGAGTTTATGTACTAATGTATACAATGTTCGGCCAAACTCTCTCATATTAATCATTTACAATAAGCTTTATTTGTTTGATCCTGTGATAATCCGTAACACGGATTATTCGTGTACTTTATAACTTTGATTCAGAAAATTCGAAAGCAAACTGTTTTACCTTTAAAATTTTGCTTAATAGATATTGGAATGGCTATTAGGAAAGACACGAATCTGATTTCGACTACGAATCAATCTATCTACAATAAAGCGGTCCAAGAGTTTTTCTTTTCGTATCTTGTTTGTTTTAAGTAGTACACACGACTACACATCAAGCTGTACATTTCCAGTATAAGCTGATCTCTCATTGTATAGGATTTCCGTGCACTGCAAGGTCAGCATAAACTGGAAATGTATAGCTTGATATGTACATTGAATTAAAAGGATTTATACTGACAGGTATTTTTTTTTTGTGCGTGGATCTTTATTTATTAAAAACGCATGAAATTAAAATCCGCGGGCGAAGTCACAAGGACTGTTAGTATTTTACATGCGAATAAATAGAGAGTGAGTGAAAAAACCTATAAAACATTAATTCTACGAATGCGTTTTAATTTCAACAGAAAAGTTATGCAGTTTTTACAGTGAAATATTTTCCTAAATTTTAGTAAATTAGCCTTTAACCATATTTTACACAAAATATTTTTATCCACTAGGAATTTAGTTTACTATTGTTTGTAGAGCTCACTCACTTCGAAAATATACCTTAAATCGAAAAAAAAAAAGCGCAGATGTGAATTAAAATATGACATTTATTCTCCTACCAAGATAAATGTAAGTAGTTATTATCATGAAAAGTTTTTATCGTAGACAAAACTTTCCACTCTTGTATGCAAAACTATCATCAATCAGCCTCAGTCCCAGCTGTGAATAGACCTCACTCAAGGAAGTCGTACTCTCTTTATCAAAGTCAAAAGTTAACATAGACTGTTCTTAACATCTTGTACAGGGTGCGACGAAAATTCCCAGCCATAATTATTTAAAATACTGCTTTAGACAAATAAAATTAACCACTTTCTCTAAGAAAGTCACAGCTTGACTTTAAAGAAATTTGTTTACTTCCATCGGTTGAAACAATATTTCAAATATGACCGAGCATATCAGTGTAAAACATATCACAACATGTTATAAAACAAAGTCATACGCCGCATCTGTCTGTCTGTTTCTTCGCAAAAAGCTTAGAAACTACTGCACCGATTTCCATGCTGTTTTCACCGATGATATGGTGGTATAATTTGTCAAGTTTTTGTATAAATTGGCTAACCAGCACCAGCTAATATTCTCAGTAGATTTTGACTACAGCCGTTTAAAACGCCTATATTCACTGAAAACTTATTGAAACTTCACTTCTCTGTCACCGAAAAAAAATTTTTTTTAACTTAAATGGTTTCTAGTGTTAAGTGTTTAAAAACAAACAACTTTACTTCTTTTAAATATTTGCAGAATAAACAATAAATATACATACTGCGAATTTATAATGAATTGAAAACAAAGAAAAGCGGTCGGTATTAAAACTTTTTATTGGCGTGACTCTTTGTGGAGTGTTTAGGTAATATCTTTTTATAGCAAGCTTTTACGATTATAATGTAAAAAGAATTAAAAGATAGCTCTGAAAACTGATAAAAGCTAAGTAATTTTAGAATTTTAACGGCGATCTTAAGTTTGTAAACAACCCTAGGCTAACAATCTGGGTTGAAAACTATTTTTTGTTTGTAACATTTTAAGAAAACCAGAATAAGCTCTTTAGGTAGTGTTTGTACGAAAAAATGAACTGGAATTCCCTCTTGTTAAAAGTTTCTAGTAAATAGTACGAAAATTCTCATGCCATCTAGAAACTACGCAGAAATTGACCATTGGTACCCTGTGGCTGTCGAAAAATATTTATCTGTGTAGGAAATATCAAATGTTATCAGACAGAGGCGTAGAATTCAGTTTCCTTTTTAATTATTACTAACAAAGTTGTACAAAGATTTTGTGTCGTTTTTTAGGCCAGCAGTGGGACATATATCAATGATACTCTCTCTCTGAGTGAGTCCGAATAATAAAAAAAATTATTAGAATATTTAATAGGCGTCACACGTGCTTATTGTAGTCTTTGTAATAAAAATAACTACTGGACCCACCGCGGTTTCGCGCGTGTGTTATACATATTAACACTCCTCTTGAATCAGTTAATCTATTAAAAAATACCGCATCAAAATCCGTTGCGTAGTTTTAAAGATCTAAGCATACATAGGGACAGACAGCGGGAAGGGATTTCGACATATACTATGAGTATGTAGTGATTCTCCCATAACAATTTGTAATAGTCACGATATTTAATTATATCAAAACATTGAAGCAATACGTCCATTTGTTATGAACCGATTCTTGAACGACAGTTTCTATACCCTTAACGAGCCGAAGCCCAACTTATTATGACCCTTCTTCGATCATGATATATTAGGAGTAATAAATTACTAAAGACGTCAGGGTTTAGTAATTGAATAACACGAATATGTAATCAAAGTACTTCGAGGGCCATATCGTCAGTTCTTCGTGTGTAATAACTTTCATAAGACATTCATTATCTAACTGTTTCCCGCGACTTCGTCCGTGTATTGCGCGGAACCCCATTCCTCATGTATATGATCAGGCTATCATATGCACAATGATATTTTCCACTCCAAAAAACAATTCTTTTTTTTTGTTTTTTTATAAAGATTACTAGCAATGTGGGTCGCACATTACTAGTAATCTCGTTAACCCCTCGTGCTAAGCTAAGATGCTTGTGTTACGAGTGGGTTCACGTCGGTAGTGTAATGGGTGGGATTCGAACCCGCAACCACATGATCGCAAATCCGACGCCCTAGCCATTAGGCTACCGCCGCTTTTAATTCGAGAGAGGCTTGCCTTCCGATTTATTAAATTAGTATATATTATTATGACTGTTTTACTCATAGATTTCTATCGAAAATGCCAGACTAATTTCAAGCTTGGACGGGGCCCTTAATCATGAGCTCATGAAGGGGCGTATGGGGCGATAATGCGAACTGCAACTCAGTTTGACATCGCCATCAGCCGTCATATCAACAGTTCTTATTGTTTTCTGAGGTTTACGGGAATGTTAGACATAATATACTACTTTTAAACGGATTCTATCGCGGTTTATTTTGATTTTAGTTCCCGACGTTTCGACCATTGCAGGTGTCACAGTCGGCTCGTCATCAGTTCTTGTTATAATTGATGATTCGTGGCTAAGTGATTTAATTTCTGAACTGGACAGGATTTCATCTGAATCTGATATGTCTGTGAAAGGTAATGTGACAATTTCTAGCGTAGGGGCCTCACGAAACAAATATATATTAATCGTCTTTTTTCGTATCTTTGTTGTCTAGCTGGATGTTTTAATACTTGCAACTTTATATATTTTTCATTTAGCTTCAGTCAACAGTCGCTCTAATGCAGATTCGGCATCTCTTAAACGGAGAGCTTACTTTAATAAAGTAATAAAGGCTACACGTGTATTGGGATGCAATATGAAAAGCCTTTGTTATTTAAAATCCTTTACGCTGACGCTTTTCATGTTAATCTAAGTAAAATTTTATACAAAATAGAAATCTGTGTCTAATATTATAGTTGGCAAGCAAGTTAGCATTATGTTTAATATTTCAATATATCACCTGTTATTACTATTGTTATTATAGCAGTCCGTTAAAGTCATAAAACCGAGACTTAAATAAACACAATATAAAAATTTAACCTGTACAGTCGAAGGAAAAGCGGTTACAAAGGTATATAGCTGTATAAATATATAACTTTTAATCCCTATTAAAAATAGAAGTGTTATAACTTTGACTTTTAAAAGGAGTGCGGATATCCTACGAAGTTATCAGGTGCATAAAACTGAACCACTTTTTCTAAGGAACAGGTCGAAATCTTAAAAATAAAAATCAACTTTTCATAAAAACATAAACGTGACCTTTCACTTTGTATGAAAAATTCATTTCCAATTTAAGATTTCGACCTATGTTCTTTGGGGCAAGTTGTTTAGTTTTATGCACATGATTAACTCGTAGGATATAATATCCGCACTCCCTTTAAAATACTCCTGTATATTACATATTTTTAGAGGCTAAAATTAATTAATGCCAGTTAATGTTAAGTAGTACTAATGTAACAATAATAGTGTCATGTAACAATAATAGTGTCATGTAACAATAATAGTGTCATAAGTAATAACGCCTAAAGTTCTAGTTATTATTCAGATTAAGGTATGATGGAACTGGCGTAAACTTATGCACAAAAGTTCCTTTTCCACTAATAAAGAAAAAAAAACTTTGACGTACCAATACAGGTTGTAAAACACCCGCAACCTCGCAGGAGTAGAGAACTAACATCATAAGCGACAACATTTGTTCTACGACTTTTGATAATTCGTTAGTTTTTTTCTAGTTGTAGCTCTCATAACAATGCACCGATTTTTATTATTCAGAGTTTCACCCATTTCATCTCCATTTCACCCTTTGGAGATGATTAATGGTGGTTTAGAGAGACTTGCAATGGTCTTTTCTTTATAATTTACTAGCTATCTCATGCCTACTTCGCTGGGAATTAAACATAAGTCATTAATAATTTCGTCTACTGCGAAAGAATTTGCAAAATCGGTTCAGTAGTTCCAGGGATTACATCGTACTAACCAACTCGCAAACTTTATCTATTCATAATATTAGTATAGAAGTACAGACAGATAAGCCCCCTTAGACAAGGTACATTTCTACAACCGTAAACGATGA
Organism: Plusia festucae; assembly: GCA_950381575.1. Classification (NCBI taxonomy): domain Eukaryota; kingdom Metazoa; phylum Arthropoda; class Insecta; order Lepidoptera; family Noctuidae; genus Plusia; species Plusia festucae. Next base: position 9,350,471 of record OX494436.1, on the reverse strand, counting down.
TAGAAATCGCATAAATAACATTACATGCATGGAAATGACATTTCTCTTCGATAAGTCACGTGATGACGTGACTAAGACCTGTCACTTTCATACATTTGATCCGCGATAAAGATTGTAGAATTGTACGTATGTTGTATAAAGGTACCTTAAGGGGGAAGGTTCTGTTCCAGGGTTTAAAAAATGTCAATTAGAGAGATAATCTATTTATCTGTCTTTTTAATTTATAGCTACTATTTGTATTCCATTACCTCCTTGCGGTTTACCGAACCACATCTAAATGTATTTGTATGAGACATAGATGTGGCATGCTGAGCTTTATTTTAGGATGCATATTGTTCAGCGTATAAGTAGACAATAGACCGCTTTGACACGCCTTGCATTCTAGTACAGTGAAGTAATAGCGAATATTTAGAAGCTTCTCTGTTCTAACTCAATATTAAAATCTAAAGAAAAGTTTGTGTGAATAATGTTATTACAAGTAATTTCGCAGTAACGTTGACGTAAATCCTGATTACACTGATATTCAATTACAATTCGAATTACTAAAGTTCTTTTTGAGACTAAATCTTAAAGCTTCTTCATTTCAAAATCTTTACACCAAATTCCTTAGGTTTCTCTCTGAATTATATACAATTTGAGTGGCATATACTAACGTATAAATTATCTACTTCAGAAGATTAATATTATATGTAATTTCGTGTTTCCCTGTCAATCCCCTTATCTTGTACACAAGTACTATCGTTGAGACGTTAAGGCTTCAGATTATTACGGTTTCCTTCCTACCTTCCCTTTGATTGAGCGAGGAAATTTTCCAACTACATAATATACGTGACCTGTTTTGATGAGATTAAAAACCTTCGTAATCCAATTAAGAGAATAAACTTACAATAATACTGTGAGAGCATATCCTTGTAATACTTAGAGCCAAGCTGTGAACTTAATGTGTTACGAAGAATTACTTCATAGTAGCAGCTAACACGGCCTACTCTGAGAACAATGTGTGACATTACAGTACCCACACATAGAACGAAATTTGAAGGTCATTATAAGCTATTCAGGCCTAAAATATAATTATTATTATGACTATTATCTTAATTAATTAAATATATATATAATTATTAGTAAGTATATCTTACAAAATTCTAAATAAGCCGCGTTTCTTTCAAAATATGAAAAATAGTTTTTAATCAGTGTCATACATTCGCGTCACCTTCGTTAGGCATTTTGAAACTGCTTACGTTTCGATTAGTGATACTAATCACATACGCAAACTTGGTCATAATTTCCTTGCGTTATTAAAAAATCAAACCCTCTGGTAGGTACTTGGTTATGGTATGATACAGTAGCCACAGATATTATGGTTAAAAAAGCAAAATATTGTCAGGCAGTAGATATTTCGTTTTAAATATATATCTATTCCCTGAACTGACAGTCCTGACAGACTACGTTTTTTGTAATGCATCACAAAAATAATTAAGTTATGAAATTGATTAAGCTTCTCGCTTTAATGAAATTTCTTTGAAATAAAGTTAACTCTTACTCATGCCTTAGTATATTGTTTTTGAAAGATACTGATCAACAACGAACAGAAAACAAAACTTTATCAATTATATTTTGAACCTTGTTAGACTTTGTCACATCGCGTTGTATTGAAAATCGATTACAAATGAACGTTATGTAAGGAGGTATAATTTGCTGTATTTCTTCAATCAAATGTTTGGGAGAGTCCTTAGCTTATCTGCCAGCGAGCTGATGGGAAATGAATGCCTCACTGCGGTTATCTAAAGGATTACGTTGCGAACTGGAACTGTCTACCACAACCAGCAGTAGTTAATTATTTTATCTACAAAGACAGAGACAAACGATGAGAGATTAGTGGAATTTCGAAACCCAATTATCGTTTTCAATTGATTGAAACTATCGAATTAGGTATATTCGTCCTCGTTCCGTGTTGTAATATATACTGGGATCTGGGAAGGTTTCCTGCGAAACGTATGTACGGTTTGAAGTGGCCTTTTGACCGTCTATTTCGTTGCTTATTACGATTTCACATTCAAGTGTGGACTTGAAATTGAGCTCGCTGTTTTTCTTCCGCTCTTACATACCGCTTTCGTTATATTGAGAATTTTAAACTTATTTCTACGTTCATTTTTATTTATATTCATGAGTTGGTTTTATTGATTCAGAGGTTAAATGTCATGTCCTATTTATCTACACTAATATTATAAAGAGGAAAGATTTGTATTTTTGTGTGTGTGTGTGTATGTTTGTAATGAATAAACTCAAAAACTACTGTGCCGATTTAAATTTTTTTGTTTCGTGCTTATATTAGAGAGATTAGATTAAAACGAAACCAATATAAATCGAAAAACAATATGGTTAACCTAAGGTAACGGTTTCGCCGTCAAAACTTAATAGACAATTTCCCGGAGCAGTTTAACTTCAACAAGATTGGCAATTATAATTAGAAATAATATGAAATGATAAGCCGTATTTCAGTCAGCTTTGGTTTTAATCCAAATTTTATAGGAATATTAAAACGACGATTATAGTTATTTGTTTCATATAGCCCCTAGCCCCTACTTATCTCAATAGAAAATTCGTTAAACTTGATGTGTTAGTCCCAAAACGCGAATATTCTTGATGTTTTTGATGATAAATCCTACTAATATTATAAATGTGAAAGTGTGGATGTTTGGATGTTTGTTACTCAATCACGCAAAAACGGCTTAACGGATTTGGATGAAATGGAAAACATGAAAAAAAACATAGGCTACTTTTTATCCCGATTCCTCAAGTAGGTAGGTAGTTCCCGAGGGAAAATTGAAATTTGTTTCCGAGTTAAGCCGTGGGCAGACTTGCAGTTTTGAAATTTGGTATTTTTCTCTATTACAGCTCAAGCATAAATATAACACGGGTGAAAATTTTATTCCATTTTTCATTATTTTCACATTTTTCATTTCTTTTTGGACCCAATTCTGAAGTATTCCGCAGAAACTAGTATTACTATAAATATAACCTTAGGTATGAAAGTATCGATGCTCATTAAAAAGGACTTACCGAACGAAAGAAGATAGAAATACTACAAACATGTCTATCTTATGTCGTCTCGCGGCTCAGAAATGTACTAGGCACCTCACGTTACGATATCGGTATACCTTTTGTTAAGCACGTCATATTATTCAGACTCATAGGAGCTCTTACCAAGTTGATAAGTCACGTGAGCAGTATCCTCAGTGTAACGTATCGCATGTTAAAATATGTTTAAGAAACTCCCGTGTGTCGTGTTTGCCTCCTCAAAGTGGAAAGACGGATCGTTAGTCAAGTCAATAACTTCCCTTTTATTTTTATTTAAGTCCACATTTTCATCGTTGTAGATGCAGTGCTATGACAGTAGTCAGTTTGTGGGAGCAACGACATAAGTGAACCATACCTACTGCTTTTGAATAAAGAAGTTAAAAACAAAGTTTATATACATTTTATACATTTTTTTTGTATTTTAGACCTGATTTGAGCACTTCATTATTCAATCTCTTTTTCTCATATTTACCAAATTACTTAGTATTATTAAAGCTATTGCTCGTTGACTTTGTTCCATATGATTTCAGAACACTTACCCCCAATTTAAAAATGCCTGTTCAATTGTATCGAAGCAAAGTCTACTGATCACGACTCTGATTGGACGACCAAATGACTGAGAACAAATCATAGCGCTTGACAAGTGATTAAAAAATTTGAGTAGATCCTCTTTTCTGAAACCGGGATTATTTATTATATTCTTATTTCTCTACTAAATTCAAAAACATTTTCACCTACTTAGATCATTTTTAGTTAGATCGAGATTTTATTTACGTCTCAGCTTCTATTCTATTATCAAGAAGGACTAGACGGTGGATTGAATATATACCAATCCAGAAATAAATCGGTCAGTGACGCTTTGTGCTCTTTAGATTCTACACTATACAGGATTATTTTTTATGGAGTGCGTATATTCAACGAGGTAATCAGGTGCATAAAACTGAACCAGACATAGGTCGAAATCTTAGAATTGAAAGTCAACTTTTCATATAAACATAAGTCACGTGACAGCTGTCACATTGTATGAAAATTTTATTTTCAAGGTTAAGATTTCGACCTATGTTTTTTGGGAAAAGTTGTTCAGTTTTATGCACCTGATTATCTCGTTGAATATACGCTGCACTCCCTAAAAAATAATTCTGTATGTACCTGTAGTTAATTTCATAATATTCAATGAGCAGCAACAAATGATTCGTCAAAAACAACGTTGGTAGCAAATACTTGACTAGTCTAATTAATTAGGTACTAGCGGTTTCCCGTAGCTCCGCCCGCGATCTTATTTTGAATATTTAATATAATATAGCCTATGTCACCCAGGGATAGTGAAGTTTCCCAACAGTGGAATAATTTCCCAACAGTTCAATAGATTCGGAGCCTATTCAATGCAAATAAACAAAATTTTTTTTCCTCTATATGATACAAGCTTTCGCGGCTCCACCCGCGTGGGTGTTGGTTACAGCAGCAAATTATAGCCTTATAGCCTTTCTCAATAAGTGGGCTATCTAACAGTGAAATAATTTTTAAAATCGGCTCAGTAGTTCCTGAGATTAACGCGTTCAAACAAACAAGTTCTTCAGCTTTATAATATAAAAAGTATAGATTAGTATAAAAACAGGTTTTGGTTTAAAATAAATATCAGTTAATCATAATAATGAAACGAAAACAGTGACTTACTTCTGGCAAAACAACTCCATGCTTATCTAATAACTGAAATGAATAAATTTAAATCGAAACTAAAATTAGATGACGGTACCAATTTCAAATAAATTATTCTTATCGCTTCGCTTTCAGCTACCTACCTACTGTAATTCGAATACATTTTCCGTTCATTTAGAAATCAAATTTCACTTCACTCCAACAAAGTGATTGATTTTCAAAGCGATATTTAACTAGATACTATGGATACCGTTTACAAAGGATTATTAGCAAGTCAAAAGCGATTGGCAGCGGCCGCACGCGCTGTTTGATGACCAGGCGGTTTTAATCTGGACTCTAAAAAGGAAGTTAATAAAAATTCAGGTGTTCTTTGGTTACCAAAAAGAAACAAACAGCGGGCTGTTGTAATGCCATGCCATTTATTTGACAGGAATAGAAAATTACCTTCATACAGATAAGTTAGATCAACTGATCAAGAACCATCTCTTTTCCTTAATCTAACCGTGATGCTATTATTACAAATACGACCTAAACAGACAATGATGAAAAAATGAATGAAAAACTATGATTTTGTTCAAATAAGAAATTATTTTTATTTCTGTGGTCGCTTCTCTATGTGCCCAAGCGCGTTAAATAAGGTAAATGTGTTTACATTAGGTATGTTTACCGAGTTTCTTAATCCAACAATCATATACATAATTATTTACTTTCGCCAAAACGGAAGTGAGCGAGTGTGGCGACCAATTCTCATTCCTTCTCTAAGTATATGGGAAGATGCCTGTGCCCAGCAGTGAGACAATTATAGGCCGGTGTTGTTTTATAGTCATTCGGAATCCAAAACAATCGTCACCGTAATACCATTAGTCGTGTTACTGTTACTAAATGCAAATTCTCTGATTGCTCTATTAACCCATTAACGTCCACGGGCCATGGCTTGGCTTTCTCAATTACCGTTATTATAATTTGACAATAGATACCATCTTCATGATTGGCACTTAGATTGATCACAATCTGTGCTAATTGATGAACAAAGGATTGCTCATTCATCTCACTTTGTCATGTCCTTCATCTTTATTGGCACCTTTGGTAAAATATATCTGCGAAAAGTAAGCTTGAACATCATCAAATTGGAAGTTTATACCATTTATTATTTTTGCTTGTATTACTAATTATTTATTTTTAACACTTCTTCTTTTGTTTCTCTTTGTATTATTTTTATTAAACTTATCTATTATTTCATACGTAATTCAAAATATCGGTAGTGTGGTCAAAACAGTTGAAGAACAAATGTTTTGATCATACCGATATTTTGAGAAACTTTAGGTACCTGTAGCAGGCAAGGTAGGTAGGGTACCTACCTTGTAGCACCTACTTATAAAAAGGGCTAACACAAAAGTTATTTCCCTCGGCTTTTTAATAAAAAAGTAAACTCATTAATCCAAACTCAAAATTTCGTCGTCTCGTTAAATGATATAAAAAGAAACTCCGTTACGGAAAGCCTGGAAGTGGCGTGATCCTAAATGGACATAAATATTTTAGAAGTAAATTGTAACGGGAGTAGATGGGGTTAACGAAGGTCAATGACACAATGCCAGAGGGACATAACAGCCACACCTGGCGGGTTGTCAGCGAAAATACCCTCTCGTTATTTATGGCTAAATTTTCATATTTAAAAAAGAATTTTGAAGAAAGCTACAGAAATATAATCACACAATAAAACATATTTTTGCCCGGGAATTCTGTTATTTATATAAAAATTCAATTCGTTCCACCTTTTACAAAATTGGACGTTTTAGAATTTAGTGGTTGCCTTTGGCATTTCAATACGATTGACTTCAAAAGTGAAATACCAGAATGATATTGGCTGAATTCTTAATTTCAGCATTCAGGACGACTTGTCAAATCCATTTGAAGTAATTCAAACAAATGTAGCCGAGCACGCTGACGGTTATGGAAAAAGTTTGTTGATTAGGAATTTTCAACAAAGGTTGTCAAACATTTTCCTTTCGATACAACTTAAAAAGTTAGCTGACAACGAGGCCACAAACAACGTTCATATTAAAAATGATATGACAATTTTGTAATAAGTACCACCTACACGATGAGCAAGTTCAAAAATATTGGTGTAATATCATCGGATAGGATATTCCTTGTTAGTTCAGTCTGCGCAGCTTCAATAAATTGGGATATGCTATTGACTTAAGTGAGCTTAGATAGTCGATAGACTGGATATATGATATGTTTTATAGCTAACCGACTTTCAAGTTTAAATCACATACAGTTACACTCATTTAAAAGTTTATTTGTCTTATTATTCACTTATATTACGGTATAGGTAAGATTAGACGATTAGACACAATGCTGTGGTTAGATATTGTAATAGAATAATTTACTCACACTTATAAATGATTTAACATGTCCAATCATTTATACAGGATTAATTTAAAAAGGAGTGCATATATTCTATGAGGAATCAGGTGCATAACACTAAACAACTTTTCCCAAGGAACATAGGTCGAAATCTTAAAATTGAGAATCAACTTGTCATACGAAAAAGTCTCGTGACCTGTCACTTTGTATGAAAATTTTATTTTCTTTTTCAAGATTGCGACCTATTTTCCTTGGGGAAAGTGGTTCCGTTTTTTGCACCTGATTACCTCGTACTGCCTCGTAGAATATACGCACTCCTTTTAAATTAATCCTATATTTGTGATCAGTGATCTTGGTTTGCTCTTAGGTGCTACTCCATTTGCACTACTTATATTGCAATATTTTTAACTTTTTGCAATTTGGAGAGATACATAGGTACTTAATAAAAAACATTATTTGAAAAAAATAAATCTCACATTGAGTCATATATTAGTAGCCGTCGAGTGTCGACTACTCTATAAGCAAGACCACTTCTCGTTAGTTCCTTTTTTAATCTTTGCAAACAAAGTTTTGATAGACTTTACTCCTGCTTACTGACACTACAAACGCAAACATACTATAATATCACTACAAAAAAACTGACGTAAAACGTTAATAAAAAAAAAAAATAAGGGAAACAAAAACACATCGTTTTATTAACTTCATTCAAAATTAGAAGACTATGAAAACGTCTCGTAAAACAGATGCTATCGTATTTCATTCAGACAACAAAGAAAGTTTTAGAAATGGCGGCGAACTAATACGTTGTCTAGAGAATTGAGTACATTTGATGCTTATTCTAAGGTGACTGATTACTCCATCAATAGATACTTATATCTGTAAAGCCAAAAGCTAATTAATTAGGTACGTTATTGTTCTATCATGCACGATGTTACTTAATTACATCAGATTTGCATCAATATTTTGCATCAATATCCTCGCTTGCTTATGCATTTATTCCATTGTTCTATAATCTTTTGATCGTCAAATATTGTAAAACTTGTAAATTAAATACAAATTGAAAGGAGGGAAAATTTTAACCTCCAGCGAGACGCGAACCTGCGACTACAGGTTCAACCCACCGGTTGCTTTGCCAACAGTAACTAAGCTATTACAGAGGTTACAGCCCCAGCGTTTAATTTTTTCCTTCCATATTCCAGTAGCAGCAGGCTCAAGTCCTACCGGAGGTTAAAATTGTTCTTTCTTTCTATTTGTATAAATATACAAGTAACTGTTTCGCATGAATGGGTTAAAAATCAATAAGAATAGTAGTAAAACTTATTGAGGCGAGCTATCACACACGTCTATGTTGTCTTAATTTTAATAGGATTATTTAATACAAACCTGGCAAGGTTTGTAGCAAGAAATGTTATGAAAACAATGCCACAAATATATTAGCAGTATATACGCCTACACCACTTGTAGGTAAATAAGGATTTATTTACAAACATTACATTTAGACCAAAATAGAACGAGTTTGAAGTTTATGTTTAGACGTTTCTTTCTATATATTTCTTTTAATTGACTCCAATTATTACGATCAGAATTTTATCTTGTTTTGAGGAAAATAGGATCTTACGTTACAAAAAATGTGATTTTATTAAAAAAAAATTGGAAATAGGCTTGATAATCATTAAATCATCATTTTTAGTTGACATAACTTGTTTTGGTGTATTTTAGCTTATTATTATTATTGCAATTGTTACTTGAAATAAATATTGCACGGAATTCAAGGACACTACCAGATATATCATTCGCACAATTCCGTTTACGAAGTTTGAAATAAAACATCGATTTACCAATGAAATATGATATTTTAAACATAATATTGAAAATACCAAACTTTTTCAGTTACCTACTCAAATAAGCGTGAATTGAAAATTTGAAGCGATTGAAGCAAGTGCTTACATATCTATCTACGAAAATAAAGTGAGCAATTACTGTAACATAAAGCGGATAATCTACTGCGGCGCACGCGGTCCACGATGCCCACGCACACATTAGCTGTATCTGTTTGCTGGTTGCGTTTCATGCGTAGCGTCTTTGTGGGTTGCACAGTTATCATTGCTATTTTTATACATAGTTATGCTTGTTAAACGTGTGTAGCCTGTCCGTGATGCGCAGATGAGCAGCTTCTTCGTGTTATTAAAAGAAGTAGTAGTTTTACATTACAGACTTGCGCTGTTATAATGTGTGTGCCTACAATGTATGTGACAGTAATATAAAATTTCCACATTTCAAAGTTGGATTAAGTAGTTTATTCGATAACGTATGTCAAGTTGTTTGTTTATAAAATTATTATAAACAATGTCCTACTTCAAGTACTGTTTTCAGGAAACATTGTTAAGGTATAAAAAAATATATGTCACTTATTTCTGACAGTCTTAAATTAATGTATTTATCAGAAACGATACTTTTTTTTATAGTGTGATTGGCACTTGTGTTTATTTTGGAGCTATTTCAGTCAAATCGCGTTGGAAAGTTCAGATGGAATAGGAAGTAAATATTCCAGTTTAAAACACATCTGTTAAATAATGTTTATGTATTGAACAATGTTTACCTAATTCTAAGCTTGTTAAAATTTATTATAGGTAGGTACTTTTATTAGGTGCAGATTCCGCTCCGAATTTTCCTACCTGCTTATACGGAATAATTAATTATTTGTTTATGCGTACCTTTGTAAAGAAATTAAAAAGGATAAAAGAAAGGTATGTTGTTGCCTAGTTCAAAGCACACACGTAAAGTGTCGATTTTTGAAATAGATATCCAACCGACATACCAATACAAAAAAAAACTAACACATTTTTATAATAGAAAAAAAAATTTATGATAAAAAAACAAAAACGTAATTTAAATAGAAGAGGTCAATAAGGAAGTTCGTTGTACTAACCTCAAACTTCGCTGCCATGTATGTGAAACTGTCAGTTTCGAAACTGACCGAAACTCCAAATTCAAAGTTCGAAAATTCGTCCTAGCCGCAACGTTTAGTAACTAACAAACAAAGCTGTATGTGGCTGTATGTATCTGTAGCACGACTAAACTAGACTAGTCTTTGTGAAGTTAGGTACTGGCTGATTTTACGAGAAATAAAAAAATGACGGCTTATTTTGTCTTTATTTCAGACTATTAGTTTTAATCAACACAGAAATTTTGGAAGTAAATAGATGCTTAGACACGACAGTAAATTTTACCTCAAATCTCAAGGAAACTGAAAACAAGTGAAAATAACAACTTTTAAAGAAATAAATCATAAAAGTCCGAAATATGAACACTTGTAGGTATAGAATTCTCCCGCTTCTGTAAATTGAAAAGTTTGCGACACAACATTCATAAAGTTGATAGATACAGCGAGATCGCATGAGGCATCCTATTTCTAAAGAATATTAAAGTCATTAGCACTTTGCAAGCAATTATTTCTTATAGGGTAGCCGGTAGACAATAAAATCAAATAGTCTCATAATTATTTTGCTGTATACAGTCAGCAAAGCAAATTTTTAGGTTGCTTAATAATAAGTGTATTTTGATAATTTGAGAATCTTTCTAATTGATTTCCCGGGTGCGCTACCCGTATTTACCTTGAAAGGAACATACACGATCATTTATCTTAAATTTACCTCAACCTTTATATCTCAACACCTGCCAATGAATAGGGCAGCAGACAGCATAAAAAATTAACATCATATTCAACTTGAAATCCACGGACGTCAACTAAAAAAATCTGCTTTCTTAAAATGCAGCATGTACATTGAATAACTAAAATGATGCAGTCCCTACCATTGACTAAAAATAACGCGCAGTGAACTGGTTTTTCTGTTTAATTTCACTCGTACTAATTACAGACTACTCAAGGAAAGAGATTACACATTGACGATGTAATTATAATAATATGTAATTATATTATTTAGGGCTGATTTAACCAGTCTGATAACTTTTATTCGTGGGATAAAAATGACGTCCATAATAATACAGTAATATAAAATGTATACATTTTCAGTCAATAAATTCATGGACATGAACTATTATTTCGCTCTTTGTATTCTGTAAGGTATAAAAACTAAACAATAGTTGCACTCAAATGTTATCAACTTATTAGAATTATAATGGAAAATACGAGTCGAATTAACATTGTTATGAGGTGATTTAAAATGTGTTTTATGCATACAATTGTTTCGATTGCCAAATAAATGAGTGTGTATAATGCATTAAAAATGTAAATTTTAGTGATATGAAAACTTGTGACTAAAAGAGTGTTTAAATTTAGTGTTAGTAAAATATAGGTGAATAAGTAAGTAAAGTGTTATTGTTTGTGTTGTTATTTGTGTATCTCTTTTGAGACAAACATACGAGCAGATATAAAGAGCGAAGAGCACTGTAAACACTGAAATGACGGCTGATAAAGATAGAATGAGATAGCATAATGAGAAGAGCTACAAAAGGTACTCATTAACTAATCCCAAGGTTGGAGATGCGTACGCCAAAAGGTTTTCTTTTGTCCCCTTTGTGGCTGTAAAGCAAAAGTTTTGATGATGATGACGGCATAAGAACAAACTTAAATCCCAAGTTTAGAGCAACGTGAATAAGCACATTATGACCATAGAGCATAAAACCCGCGAAAAGTTCTTTCAAGAACTACCTTCTCGTATATTCTTATTGTTTCGCCTGCAATACATCAAAAAACTGTTTCCACCAAATTCTTAAACGATCTTCTCTACTAAGGTTCTGCTATCAGCAATAATTGGCATTACCCAACTATGACACCTCTAGTGTACAATAATAGGCTAGAATTTCAAGCTTATCGTTCTCTCGTTCGCATTTCATTCAATCGGGAATGAATATTTAAATTGTTCTGTATAGTGGCTGGCGGTGGATTGAGATCAAAGAAACAATAGCAGCTGATGGCGGGACGCCCCGCATCCAAAGCTTACGCTGTAAATTATGTACGACCAAACAATACGGAGACTGATCTGCATTTTATTGTTCTCAGTACATACTGTCCTATTTTCATGTAACCTACTAGTTAATACACATTTTGTAAGACCTAACCTGGGCCGTAATTCCTTAAGTTCAAACAAAGCTTACCTAACGTGGCATAACGCACATTAATTATAGTTCAAGAACCGGTCGCCAAATCTGTTTTGTGTTCTGTAAGTCACTGGGTGGTGTTAGTTTAATACGTTTTAGGCCATTTAACAGATTTTTACTTATAGATTTATATATATACACGTAAACGCACTTAATAAATAAGGCCCCAGTAACATTTAAATAACAATAAAACGAACAAACTATTTATCTATAGATTATTTAAGCCCTAAGTTTGCCAAAGTGACGATAATCTATAATTCTTTTAAAGAAGTAATAATATCGTTTTGAACCCTTTTTGTTGTGGATTTTTAGCCTAATAAAACGGGTCATCTCATTTCTGGCAGCCGCTCTAATATTTCATCTCTACAGGATTATTTTAAAAGGAGTGCAAATATCCTATGAGGTCATCAGGTGCATAAAACTGAACCACTTTTCCCACGGAACATAAGTCGAAATCTTAAAAATAAAAATCTACTTTTCATACAAACATAAGTCACGTGACCTGTCACTTTGTATGAAAATTTCAGATTTCGATCAATGTTCTTTGGGGAAAGTTGTTTTATTTGATGCACGTGATTACCTCGTAGGATATCCGCAATCATAATCCTGTATACTACTCGAAATTTTGTTTGCTTATCGTATAAATTAAACACATCTTAACGAGCTTTTCCAGTGGACAGCTAGGAGTCACATTATGCAATGCAATATGTATAAGTACTTATCATATTAGTCACTCATCGTTTTTGGTATTCAATAACATTGCTTATGTGTCAATACAATGTGTGTGTTTTTTAATTAAATACGTGAGGTGTAATTTACGCCTGAGCAATATTGATAACGAGATTGGTTCGAAGTGAAGGTCCAGAAATGAAATTAACTAATTAAATGAAAGCGTTAATTATGAACAGTTTAAAATATGAGTCGTTCGCGTCTATTCAGCTGACAGGCAATCTAATAAATTAGATGTCGTCCGATTTATCAGCGTTATCTTCCCATTGTTAGACAAGATTTACGCGAGGAGCCATAGCATTCTTGACAGAGCCAGTACATCATGTGCTCTAATAGTTTCATATCACATGACCTAAATAACCAGCCGTCGTTTTTACAACCCTGTACGTTGCCTTCGGCCTTTGTAGCGGTATGTTGGTGGTTACGTACCTATTATATCGATGTAGTTTTCTGCTCAACAGGTTCATAATACTGGGTTTCAACTTGTCCCATTGGCTAACTTAAATTACATTTGTATTTTCGTTCCTTTTTTAAAAACAGTTTCTGTGAACTACCAATCTTATACAGTTGAGCGGCTTTTTAGAACATTTTGCTTTTATATTACCTTTTTGAATACGCCTTGCCCGCGATTCAACTTTTGACGCCTCGAAGTGAGGCTAAGAAAATTCTTAGAGTTTATACATTACACTATCACATCATTTGGTACGCGCTGCGTCATGGGGTTCAATAGAAAATGATTGCAAAATTTTGACCCGAATGAATTAGGTGGGTTTCTTTGACTAAAATACGGGTCTTGTCCATTCAAGCGCCTAAATATTACTTTACCCATGCCTTAATATAAAAATAATGATTTCTTTATACATATTCTTTTATTTAGTTCATAATAACAAAAATATACTATATATTAAATAACAATCAAACCAACATTAACAGTACTAACAAGGTTACACGTCTATGATCCTGAATTAACCCCTGAATATCAACATCGAATTGAGATATATTACAGTTGTCAAATGCCAAACATGTCAAATAAGAGTAATTTTTCAAGCGTTTTCCGAAGTGTCAACCATGAATATGGTTGACATTTCGGCCTTAGACTGCGGTCTATAAATATATGATGTTATGTGGTAATAAAACACGGCTCGTAAATTTACTATCCAATACCGATGTGTACGACCTGGATATAAGTAGTTACAGAACTTAGGTCGAGACGCTAACGTAGAAAATAACCTAAAGTTGTAATACCAGTAATAGATATTACGATAACAATTTCTTTTTTCTTTTTTTTTTTTAAACGACCCCCGCTCTAAAGATTTTACTCCTTGTGTCGCGGGGGTTTTACAAACACTCAAATCACATGCACAAAGACTTGGAACAAGCATTTATGGATCACACAAATGCTTGTCCCATGCGGGGATCGAACCCAAAGCACGTCGCACACAGTGATAATTAGCGTGGTGACCTATACCACTCGGCTATCCGTGCAGTCAATTAAAATTACTGGTATTACTGCTTAAGGTTAATAAACAGTAAGTAACATATAAACAGTAACTCAGCCTATCGCGGTCCACTGCCGGACCTAGACCTCTCCAATGTTGCGCTACAACACTAGGTCCTTAATTTGGAGGCTGTGGGTTGGACAAGCGGGTTGGTGACCGCAGTCTACTTTCAGTTCTTTAGGAGAACGCTGCTGCCCGTTCTCGTTGTTTCTATACCCTTAGTAGCCTTATAGCCTCTTAGGAACACGAAAGAGGAAGACAGGTGGAGGTTCTATTCTATGCCGAAACCCCACGGTAAACATACGCACACAACATATATACATAAAATATAGATAATACTAGGTACCATGGTAATATGCAGAATATATATTGCAATGATTATGAAAGCATGTTAGATGATAACTATTGGGATTTGTTATTAAAACATATCTCGTATTAATATTCCATTCACTAAACGTAAAGCATATTCATAACTATCTGTCAAAAGCTCATTTTACAAATGGAACAACTCGTCAGGATGGTTCAGGATATTAATTTCTCGAATATCAAAGTACTTGAATATGTAATGTACATTCGCATATTCTAATGTTTACTAAAATATTAAAATTGGAGTTCATGACGCCACGTTCAGGCACAATTAATCACATACTAGTCCATACTAACTTTGTATGTCTGAACGGATTTACCGATTTGTATAAAACTGTGTGTGAGGTAAGTCTGGATCCTAAGAAAGGACATACGCTTCATTTTGTCGCGATTGCCGACACGTACTCGGGCGGAACCGCAGGCAACAACAAGTAATTATAAGTGACACATAAATTCGACCCGATAAGAAAACAAATGAAATCCAACTAAAATAGAAAATACAAAGACTAATAAATAACAAAGCGATCCATATGGCATGTGATTGGTGACCCGTTAAATCAACCATGTGTCTGTTTTACTACGGCCAGTGTTTTTTCCACTTACAAAGGATTTGTTACTTCAGCGGCGGAATTATTGGTTTTCCCTTGTATACTATTCCCATGTCAATGTTTCCTGTCTCGCTGTACGAGTAAATAGATCTGTGTTATTGTACACACATGTTCCCGATAGCTGAGTCCCATGTTATACGCAAAGCTTTTGACGTTTTCATAAATTGTATTTTATAATGGAATCATTGAATTTGAAAATTAATCAACTGAAACATTTTAAACACTTTCAATTTGTCAATATTTAATCGGATTCGTTAATTACTTCTATATTTTACCCGACTGCCAAGGAAAGGTATTGTTTATAATTAAATTAAGTTAGTTATGACCGTAAAAAATACTTGAAGATCATATTTTGACCCAAGTTTCTACAATATTTTAAACATAATAATAAATCTTCATTATCACAAGGGCAGCCATCTGTCAATAATAATCAAATTGATAAGTCTTAACCTTTGATCAATATAGATTACACATTAAAAAGTTACACTGCTCTATATAATAAGACCTTGTAAAATTTGGAAGTGTATTCACGATGTAACGATATTATCCTATGTTTACTGGCTTTCGCTTTCAGAAACAAGTCGATCGTTTACTTGAATTACTCGTTACTTGGTTTTACGACAGCGAATACCTACCTGCTATAGAACGAAGCACGTACCTAATAAAAGTAACTGTGTGTTATCTAGACACATTATGAGATGGAATACTCACAAAGCTTGCATTGAAGATTAGGGGAGATTTGGGACGTAGGCGCCGACGTATGGGCTTGAAAGGTATTTCGGAGACATTACATTAGTCGTATTATCCAGCTGGGGATTGTTCAAGGCCATTGTATTTTCCTTTGTATATTCTACACATTATGGTTTGTTTCTTTTCTTGTGACTTAGATACGCTGAGATTCTGGACTATGATTGATTAATGACTTCAAAGATTTATCGATCGTTCGAATAAACAGAATCAATCTATTTTCCGCCGACATAACTCTTGGCTACATTTATTTTGTGTTACTAAAATAAACAGTAACCGATCATGGCTTAATTAATAAAAAACTAGACAAAACAATAACATAGTATTCGCGTTCTTCACTTTTATGAAATATTAAAATAGTTTTGTTTGTAAAATTATCCTTCGCCGTCTAAAATAATTGAAACGTTGTGAAAGTTAGAATTGTTTCCGACATGCAGTGAAACTATGTCCGGGTCTGAAAACTTACTAATGTCAGTGCTCAATTGTCCGTATACATTTCAGTTTAAAGTTAGTGCAAGCTGCAGAAAGTCTGCATTAGTTGGAAATTGTTCCATAACTCTATATGTTCTTATGTTGTGTTGGTTACTTTAATTGGTTACGGTAAACAGGCGTTACCGGTTGACTGATACCAAAACATTCCCTTTAATCAATGCGTACTAATTAATTAAATTCGATGAAGTTTACTCACGATTCTGTAATGAGTATGACTCATTAATATTGATATATCAATTACTTTTAGTATGGTTTCCCGACACGTGATTGTAAGAATATTTACAGAACATAAATAATTCACATCTAGGAAAAAAGGTTTGGTAAAAAAGTAAGAGAAAATTAAATTTAAAGCATCTTTCTAAAACTTCATTACCTATTATGGTCAACAAATTGTTTGTTCATTAAAAGTAGCATTGAGACGCGTCCTGCGTACCTTAGATACTAGATGTTTTTGTAGGGATATGGACAAGGATACTTGCTAAATTGGGGTCACATTATTAGTAGTTAATTGTAGCCACTGGGTATACAACTACAATATCCGAAAACATAATCGGAAATAATAAAAAGCAATCTCCTTGTTTTGTTTTGAAGTGAAAAGCTTTTTTAGCGGCGCTGTGCACTTCTTGGGATGGGTAATAATGATAAACTCGCGTCAGGGGTCACGTGACTGATCGAAAATACCTAAGACGCGGCGCATGGCGTTTGCGCGAGTGTGAGATGTCATCCGGTGTCAGCGTAGAAAAAATATGTCAATGAGTGTCAGTGTCATTGAATTGAAACATTTTTTGAAGAGAAACTTCTATAGCGGAGTTGTACAAAAATATATGAAAAATTCAGTAATATATATAAAAGTCAGTTAAAAATATGGAAATAGAACAAAGTGCATCTATTTCTGCTATTTTTATTTGCTAGTTTTTACTTCTGCCGGCACTCCCGTAATGCAACCCGTTGTTTTATTTTAAACATAATCATGTACCTAATTAATATAAATTAATAGAAAAAAAATAATTAATAGAAAAGCAAATAGGCTGAGTCCCGCTATTTTTATTAGGGTCAACTGCAATTATTCTTTTTTTAATATTGGTTTATCCTTATAAAAAGTTTGTAAGTATAAAAATATTCTTTAGCACTTTTAAGTTCTTAACACTGTCTGCCATTTTTGTCTTTAAATAAAATATACAGTCCACTATGGACGGAACGCTAGGAATACTGCTGTCAAAGGATTTTAAACAAATAAAGATATGGCTCAACTTATTCAATTGTTTTCTTTCCCGCGCATGAGCTCCATTCAAATGTATGAGTGGAATTTTCAATATCGGTCTGGCTTTGAATTCCCTTGTACTGCACAGCCAACACTTATGAAAAATATTTGAATTTTCAGTGAAATTTAAATAAAGTTTCGCCGCGTATTGTTTATCGTCCATTTATTTCAACAATATATTGATTAGTAAGCTTTCAGAGAAACTCCGAAAGGTCAAGGAAAAGAATAGATTTTTATGCAGAATTGTGCGTTTTTCATATGTTTTTTAAGTGTCGGTAGCTATATTAGATCATTTGATTTTTTTTTTAATAATTTTTTAATTGTTCCATTATAAATAGTTTTTTAATTATTACAATCGAAATTTGAACACCTGTTAGCAAATTTATCTTCATTTTTGTACTATCTCCAATTCACACTGAGAAAAAGTTTTGACAAAACAATATTTTTGAAGTCCTTACACTAAGGGCTTACCAGACATCAGAAGCTTCACAATATTGCTAATGTTTTCATTGAAATAATACCCTCTACAGGTCTGTTAGATCCCAGTGGAAATCCTTTTTAACAAACGTGCGCAATCAAGAATACATAAACGGGAATAACTTGGAGTTGAATGTGCCTGTGAAATAGAACTCCCAATCCAATAACAATATTATTATTGACCTTGAACCCATCCGTTGATGAAATACCTTATCTTTAGGGGGTGAGTATACTAAGTACCTATAGCATAATTTATCAAATTGTGTATAGATTTTCGAACGTGCGATTCAGTTTATACCAATATTTTGTGTGAAAGTGTTCTATCGGTTTAAATTTTCGGAAAATCAATTTTTCATACAAACATAACTCACGTATCCTGTCACTTAGTATGCAAAGTTGATTTTCAATTTTAAGATTTTGACCTATGTTCCTTCGGTAAAGATCCTGTATTCTCATTCCTACCGTTTCAATTCTTCAAGAAAATTTTTCACGTGAAATTCACGAAATTTCAAAGAAAAATTGTAATTGTGTACCTATATTATCCATCCTTATAAGAATACACTAAAACCAAGACACGTATAGAATACAATGTCTATACAAAATTTCAATACTCTTTCACAAAAACTCTCAACGCTATATGCTTATTGTTTCGCTTCGTTTTACGCGAAAAAACATTTTCACGGCGAGAACAGCCATGTATCGATAAAATCTAACTGAGTGTAAAAATTATTGCAATCGATTCAGTTACATTGATTCTGAAAAACATTTAGCCTAAAAATAAGGTTGTATATCATATGTTAAATATAGCGGATAGGAATAAATAAGTATGGTTTTTAGTTTTTTTATAATATGAACTTGTGTAACCTAAGCGTGAAACATCCGGGTGTGGACAGGCAGAAGAACTTTTTCGCGTGGTACAGGACCGAGTGAAGGCCGAGGGAATATGTACCTTATCGTTGATTCTATGATTTCTTCGTGCATCTCTATACTTCTAACAATAATAGAGACCGGATTAGACCAGACCGGATTTAAGACGACGACACAAATATTATCTAGATTATTTTAATATATGAAATTCGTAGGCGAAACTAAGTGCTTTTCTCGAAAACATCAAAATTAATTTTGCTCGTAGTAATTATAATATACTAGCTTCTGCCCGCGACTTCGTCTGCGTGAACTTCAGAATTGGGTCCAAAAAGAAATGAAAAATGTGAAAGTAATGAAAAATGGAATTAAATTTTCACCCGTGTTATAGCTTGCGCTGTAATAGAGAAAAATATCAAATTAATAAGCTGTCTGCCCATTGCTTAGCTCGTAAACAATTTTCAATTTTCCCTCGGGAAATCTTTAGGAATCGGGTTAAAAGGTAGCCTATGTTCTTTTCCATGTCAAAGGCTACATACATGCCAAATTTCATCGTAATCCGTTCAGCCGTTTTTGCGTGAATGAGTAACAAACATCCAAACATCCACACTTACACATTTATAATATTAGTAGGATAGTGTTTAAATAGTAATAAGTAGTAACATTTCTAGTATACCTACGATGTTTTCATAGTCACTGGAGTATTTTCGTCGTAACATAATTTGTGAAAGTATCATAGTGGTTGGATTCTGGGCTTAGTGTGTTGTATTTAATACAGTTGAGAGGATTTTAGTTAATTAGTTTTATAAATACACAAATTTATAATAAGATGTCGCATTTTTTTAATATATTCAAGGTTACTGTTATCGTGATAGCTAAGTATTAGTTTGAGGCCATGGGGTATGTTTTAATGTTGAACACGGTAACACGGATGACATTGTCCAAACTACCCACTGTCATGACTACAGTGACTACAAGGCAATAAATTAATACAGTTTACATATTCTAAATGCGAAATAAAAATAAATAAGACAAATTTTCTCAATAATGATAAGTTATCTTCCGTAAACGTTTTCGTCACGTACTATTAAGTAGAGAATCCTCTAGGGTTGGCCGCGGACACCTACGTGAAGTTGTTTCCAATTAAAACTTTGTTCTCTTCTGAACTCCGTGCCAAATTTCATATGACCGAGGAGTAGCCGCCGCAATTACTTTTTGGTTTCCAAGTTACTTAAGTTTTATTGAAATGTATATTCGGTTTATCAGTGTGTTTGTGCTATTCTTGGTATAGGTTGCAATTTGTTCATCAGGGGCCTTATTCACAAATCCAAATAGTTAACGTGCTGTTACGTGTAGGGTTAAAAGAGGCTTTATCTCTTTCGACTTACCAAATGTTTAAGTAAAACGAAATGTGTCAAATGGCCTAAATCGTATATACTAACACTATCCGGTGACTCTCAGAACACTAAAAAGGTTTGGCGACCCTGGATTCTTGAACTTGATTTCAAAAACGAAACACTGAAAATTTTATTCTGTGTATAAAATAATATTATACGGAGTGGTTTTTTTTTATGAAATTCAATGTAATAACGTGTCATAGATATTAAGAATTTCACGTTTTTACTTCAGCAAATTAAAAACTTTCTCAGAAGAAGCTCTTTAAAAACTAGAAGTTTTATTTATGATAAGTTTATTTTACTTATTCGGTAGCAGAGTATGTATATCGTAAAAACATAAACACAACGCTAAAACCAAGCTTATATATATAGGTATAGATGGCTACTACATTAAGTATGTATACAAGAAACAGGTTCATTGTTGGCCGAGTTAATATTATAATGTCTTCCCTTTAATAAATAATTTCATGAATTCCCGTAACAAAGGGCTAATTAACATTACACAATTCTTTTTAATAAATAACTTAATTAGTAAACAGTGGAGAAAAGCTTTGCAGTTAAAACTTACTTTATTCCACAAAGAGAGCGTAACTTCATTAAAAATCTTGCAAATATTTTCTGTAAAGAAAACTCAAATAAGTTCCTGCGCCCCACGGATTATCAGATAACTTTATTAATCGGGATAAAAAGGAGCTAATGTTAATCCAGGGCATCAGCTATCTCCATACCAAATCTTTTCAGAATTGGTTCAGCCGTTTCAGCGTGAAGAGGTAACAAATATGCACATCCATTACGAACATGAGTGTAGAGCAAAAAGACATGACAGCCAGAGATTTTTATTACAAACACACTCACAAACTTTCGCCTATATACAACATGTAACAAAAACCCTGTCCGATCCCTGAGAGTATTATTCGGTATCGTATAGCGAACACATATACGTAGTCATTAAATGGATTAGAGATGATTATTTTTCCCCAATGAAAATAATTAAATCAAAATAAAAACTGATCCTAGGCAACAGCAACACTGACCGCTCCTCAAAGTTCACGTACTCACTACCTACAGCTTTGTGTCAAAGATGCCGCATATGCGTGACGGTTCATGAACTGTACCTACCACGAATACACTTTTATTAGATCTGATAGACAGGGGTTTTGTTACATGTTGTAATATTAGTCTGATGAGTGGATAAAAAAGTATTTCTCTCAGTATTTTAGAGTGCGATTGAACTGTTACAGCTTTATTAAAATCGTATGTACATTCCGCTGTATCTCAACCACTCAAAACATAGGAATTGGCACTCGTGGCACGCGACTGTCGCAATTCACTACCATTTTACGACCAAACAGATGTAAAACATTCGAGAATTTGTTTGTGTTCGAAATTCTCGCGATTAATTAATTTCATCTCCAATGTAACATATTTATAACTTTCGTAATATCACGCGAATTATGGGCTTCCCCGGTGAAACGAACAAAGCTGCGCTGATTTAGGTACGTTATAACGTAAACTACTTTGAGTACGTATTTTTGGATTTCCGTACTGTAATCTATTGATGTGCTAAATATTATGACGGGCTTGGTATTTATGCGACGTTCGGTTATAAAGACCAAACTCTTGGTTTACGAGGTACTGGACAAAGTCAAGGGAACCTGGTCCCAAACTCCTTTATTATTTACGAGCCCAGCTGATATTTTTCGATAAGATGAACTATTAGTCGCTTGTCAGTGTTGGGACGTAAAATGAATAGCACCATTTCATCTCTTACGTTGGTTGACATAGGACGCGAGTAATGGACACATTATCTTAATGACACCTCCAGAACTGTACTCCATAACAGCGGTGAGCTGACCACTTGTCATGTTTACTGTAAGTACTTTTATTTATTCGGATATTAAACGAAACAAATAATATTATTATGAGAAGTGTAAGAAAGAAAATAATATCATCGAACGTCGATAGCCGGTAGGGCGTCGGAGACTCGGAGTTGCGATCATGTGGTGGCTGGTTCGAGACCCGCCCATTAAACTTCTGACGTGAACCCACTCGTAATGTAACACGAGCTTAATATTTTCTTTACTTTTTTTATAAAAATACGAGAAGTAAGGAAATTAATATTCTTAAGTTTATGCTGAGCAGATTTTATTTTTAGGAATACCTAAGCATGAAAAGTCCATCATATCCGTCAGAAAACAAAGATAATCCCAAAGAAACTAGTTTTTGATTGATTGATTAGAGGGTTAATTTCAAAGTGGAGAAATACGAGCACATTTTATTACCAATACATATCGTTATACATACAATATCATCAGTTACCATCCATTACGAACATGAATATAGAGCAAGAAGACATGACAGCCAGATATTTCTATTACAGTTGCTGGATAAATAAAGTGTCATAGTGATGACATGAGCGAAATATGTTTAAAGGTATTCTTAAATAGATTATTCAACGCCGACGAACGACGAACGATATATTTCTGCAAAATAGTAGTCGTAGCGTTCTCGGTCAATTTGAATGTAGGTATGACGTTGTAAGATGGCTTTAGTTGAAATATACTGGACACTGAAGATACATAAACATCGGACACAAGAACTTTATGGTTAGACGTGGAATACGGCGAACTAAGATAACTCGATTTATTTATATCGGTCACAATTCTCTCAACAGCACGTCGGATATAAATTTCTTTACTTCCATGATATATTTTTGATAAAAAGCACATGCCTACCAGTACGGTTCTTTGTAAATTCGTGGAATTCGAATCCTAAATTATTGGATCATAAAGACAAGAATACTAACGTTACGTTTATTTACGTTATCTTTCCTGGTTTTTACATGTAAATAGATTTGTATAAAAACTGGTGTTTGTTCTGTGTGAGCCGCAAGGTTCCGACGACATTGACGACGCGAGGTATTATAAAATATAGTTTAAAACTAAACTGAAGTAAACATGTGAACTTACAAGCATGTGCGTAAATCATAACTCCGCTTCTAGAGAATGTAAACGATTTTTTTTTTTAACCTTTGGAATTTTTGGAATTTATAATTAAATAATAATAAAATATGTTTATTGGAACTAAAAAACACAATTACAATAAAATCACGTACGATAATGACTGCATTTGGAATGTAGCTTATGGAATCATTATGATTGGTGGGAAGCGGCTCAAGACCGAGAGGCCTGAAGCAGGTTGGGGGATACCTTTGCCCAGCTGTGGGACACTAAAAAGGTTAAAAAAATATGTATCTATCATACACTAATCACACTTTATATTATAATTAGTGTGAAGGCAAAAGTTTGTGAGTGTGTGTGTAGGTATGCTTGTGACTTCTTCACGCTCAAACGGTTTTATCAATTCTGATAAAATTTGGTCTTAAGGTGGATGATACCCTGGATTAACCACATACACTACTTTTTATTCCGAAAAAACCTGTATATACTGATAAACCGCGGGGGGCGCAGCTAGTAGAATCTGAAAGGTCACATACACAATCAATTTAAAATATAATGAAACACAAACCCAAAATTCGAACGAAGTCAAACAATAGATAAACTAAAAAATAAAATTAATATATACCTACTAATTATTTCCCCATTTAGGCGTAGTCACGACCATAATCGTCAATAAAGGAGAGCTGTTAGATAATGGCACTAATGCTGACTACCCCATCTGCATATCCTGCATATGCATGTAAGTAACAAAAGGACGATGCCTGCTTCCATTTTGAATTACTAATAACTACGGAGCGACCACAAAGTACCTCCAGCGAGTGTCCTAATTAGTTCGGAGCTGGTCCTGTGTTGGTGTGTTGAAACCTCACTACATCCGTAGACGTCTTAGGCTGAGGCTACAGTAGGCAGCGATTTGCGATGCGACTGGAAGAGCGAAACGAGAAAAACATGGTATGGCTACATTACAAGCGAAATTCCGGCGTATATTCGGCGATGACATGGCTACAGTACACCTGCTCAACAACGAATTAGCAAGAGCGATTCATGCGGCTACACTATAAAAAGAGAAAAACAGCGATTTCGCTGAGAATTCGCTAGTTCATCGCATTTTAATGATCTTAAAACATTCGCGGCGATCAAATCATCCATCACGGTTTACTATACGCATAATGTAGCCACACGCATATTTAGCAGCACTATTGAACTAGTCGTGCAAGTGAGAAATTTTCTAATAAATTCGCTTCAATTTCGCTCATATGTTGATGTAGCCGATGCCGTGATTTCAGTAATGTTGTTCCTATCGCATAAAGAAATCAAAGATCGCTAGTAATATTTGATGTACGGTGTAGCCATATACGTGAGCATTCATTTACTTGTTTTAATCGCTCATGTGTCGCAGGTCGCGTCGCGGCCTAATGTAGCCTCAGCCTTAGGGTTGAAATAGCAATAACGTTTTAACCCTCACGTTCCTACGACACGTGAGCACAGCATAAACACATTTAGTATGGCGAAGTTTATTTTATATTTTCTGATGTAAACGACAGCAAGTCGCATAGGAAGGAAGTTGGACGGGTAACTGCTACTCGTATCTACCTCGTACGCTCGATACTGAAAGCGTGATAAAACATAATGTTGCTATACTTTGTGAATTTACTTTGTAAAAATAAGCAAGCCTTTTTGTTATTGACTGACGCAAAATATGAACTGAATTAAATAAATATACTTTGACATTTTAAAATTCACGATTACCTAAACTACTTACTACCTTTTTCTTTACCTTCTAGAACGTAATTTATATGACACCGTTGTTGTATGTAATTAATGAACTATTAAATATTCATTATGTAATATATTAAAACAATCAAGTCGACAAAAATTGCAAAAGAAAGCTCGTTAAATTTCCTTTCACAGATGGCTATGTAAGTTTCGTTTCGTGCAAGAATCATGTTTCAATCCTTAGCAAAATAGTTTGTTAAGCAATCTGAAATCTGAAGTCCGTCCTTGGATAGATATAGAAACTACATGAAACCAGAATCTGAAACGCCTATCCCCCAGTGATTGAGTGGGTGTGATCGACAGTCGCTTCCAACATTAATATTCAGCAGAACAATCTGATTGAACGAAAATGATCCCATAGTTTCAAGATAAGTGCGGAAATCTGAGATTTGAAAAATCTTTACCGATCCCGCGACATGATATTTTTTTGCAAAATGAATTCAGTAATATTTCAATAAGATATATATTAGAACGATAATTTACTCAATGAAGGTGACGCCGAAGATTAATTTCTTTCGCACTCGGAGGAGGCTCAAACAATCATTAAGCGTACTTATTGCGTGTTGGCATTTCAGACCGTTGTTCATTAGGGGTTTTTCCTTGAGTCAGTGGCGTCTGAGATTTATTCGCAAAGTACACTTGACAGTTGACATTGAAAACGGCTCACATAATATGTCTTGAGCTTAGAAATCTACACACATCAAAAGTGTCTAGGGATCAAGCATTTTTATGCGGATTTCTTGAGATTGAGATGTGGCTTTGTAATAAATTTATGATTTTATAAATTTATATGGATCCTTTTTGGTGCATTTCATAATTCGAATCAGGAACTGTGAATCAAATTCGAGTAAAAGATGAAAATCAGCTGTCAATATTTTCCCTATAAAAACATACAACGCATTGAAGACATTATTAGTGCTACTGTTTCCCTACTACTGATTAAAACCAACGTTATTATGGAGCGGCGACGT
The DNA here is from genome assembly GCA_950381575.1 of Plusia festucae. NCBI lineage: Eukaryota > Metazoa > Arthropoda > Insecta > Lepidoptera > Noctuidae > Plusia > Plusia festucae. The sequence goes on along the minus strand of OX494436.1, from coordinate 9,324,099 downwards.
CATTTAAGCAGGGAAGAAATGCTCAGAGCCGTGGGAATGATAGAAGCTGGTTCCCGGCAACGTACTGTGGCTTTAGCTCTGAATACAAGTCAGAGTGTTATCAGTCGACTTTGGAGTCACGTTACCGAAGCACTGGTACCGTGGCTGAGCGCCATGGGGGACGGTATCGCTGCACCACACGGAGACAAGACCGATACATTCAAATCTTAACTCGAAGAGCTCCAACAATAACCGCCATGATGTTAGCCGTGAGGCTTCATCACTCTTCAGGGAACTTAATTAGCGACCAAACAGTCAGAAACCGCTTGCATGAAGTGAACCTTCATTCCCGAAGACCGCTACGGGTACCACCTATAGCAATGCACAATCGTAGGATTCGATATCAATGGGCTCTTGAACACAGAAATTGGGCAGAAGAACAATGGCGTTTCGTGTGCTTTTCTGATGAGTCTCGTTTTGGTATGAGACCGGATACAAGACGTATACGACACTGGAGAACCCCTGGACGCCAACAGCGATTAAAATCCTGCCAGGAAGTCCATCCTTATAGTGGTGGAACCATCATGGTATGGGCGGGTATTTGGATCGGCGGAAGAACTGAGTTGATTTGGATCAGAAGCAACCTCAACGCTCAAATTTATGCTGAGACGATTGTATCAGACGTCATCGTTCCTCTACAAGTGCAAATCGGTCCCTTATTTCAGTTAATGCATGATAATGCACGACCGCACACCGCAAGAGTTGTAAGACAGACTCTCGCCGCAGCTAACATCAATGTCCTGCCCTGGCCTGCTCAGTCGCCAGACTTGAACCCGATTGAGCATGCATGGGATATGCTACAGAGAAGAGCTCTGCCGAATATGGAGGGTATCCAGTCGCAAGAAGACCTTTTTTTGTTGTTGCAACGAACATGGGCGGCCATTCCACAGCGTGATTTGGATGAACTCATTTTGAGTATGCCAAACCGATGTTCTTGTGTTGTTAGTGTTCGCGGTAAAAACACGGATTATTAATTGTTTAAGTTACCCAATAAAATTTTAAAGAAACCTGTTATTTCAGTCTTTTTTTCGAACTTTTGTGTTAGTGGTTCAAATGTCAAAAATCCCTTTATTAGGAAAATGGCAAATTTCTTTATTAATGCAAAGGTGACTTGGTTTATCGTTACTGTGACAAACGAAAACACTTTATTCGATGAATCCTTAAAGAAAATTTTAATTAATATCAATCAGGAGAAAAGTTATTGCAAAAATATATGTTAAATTGTACATACCTACTTTTTAAGCAAATAAATAATTATTCTATTCTATTCTATTCTATTTATTCTATTCTATTCTTGATCCCTAGACACTTTTGATGTGTGTAGTTTATATACTTCTAGTAAACAATATTTTCTCACAACAACACATTCTATGTAATTTAACATTTATTTATTTTTACAATATTATTTAACTAGCTCCTGCCCGCGACTTTGTCTGCGTGGACCTCAGAATTGGGTCCAAAAAGAAATGAATAATGTGAAAGTAATGAAAAATGGAATAACATTTTCACCCGTGTAATAACACGGGTGAAAATGTTATTCCATTTTTCAGCAAGCAATAGCTTGCGCTGTAATCGAGAAAAATACCAAATTTCAAAGCTGTCTACCCGCGGCTTAGCTCGTAAACAATTTTCCCTCGGGAACTACTTAAGAAATCTTGATAAAAGGTAGCCTATGTTCTTTTCTATGTCAAAGGCTACATGCATCCAAATTTCATCCAAATCCGTTCAGCCGTTTTTGCGTGATCGATTAACAAACATTTAAAATATTAGTAGGATAATGAATAATGTCCATAGTCCTAACCTAAATATTATTGTATGCCCAGAAGGTGGGACACATCTGATTACTATATACCACATGTCATCAGTATCTGTAGCTACCTGTGATCCACAATAAAGAATATGATTGATCGACAGTCACATCATGTTTAGCAGAGACACGCAAAATTTTGCCAAAGAAGTCAAATCCATTATATTCCTTTACGTAAACTAAACTCAATTTTATTACATTAACAACTTAAATGAAAACTTTTTAATGGTTTCAAAGGGGTTTATTATGTTCTTACTGAGGTTGAATGTAACATATATTACAAAAGTTTTTCCATTGGTGGAATCAATTTTCCGCAAGCCCCATTTATCGCCTTGACTTGATGAATTGACTGTTGATCTGACGAAATTACTTCCCCTTTCGTACTCTTTATTTGTGCCATTGTCTATTATAAATGCTAGAGATTTTTTTTAAAGATTTTGAGTTGGTGATTATGATAGCATTAAAATTGTCTTTTCTTCCGATCGATTGGTTGTGATTTAGAGGAATTAATATTATAGATTTTGGTACGGGAGCTGGCAACGTTTTCGAGAAGTCATTTCAGTATGGCTGGATTTTTAATATGTTATTTGGCATAGAATTTAGCATATGATAGGATAGGTCTGGCACCTGGGACCGGTTGCGTTTACTAGTGCGCATCCCATTTATGGGGGTGAAAAATCCAGTTTTTCAACTCATTTTAGTATAAACCGTTCTTGTTCCATCTGGTTTGGCGACTCTTTACGAACATAAAAATCGAATTGCCAGACACTTTGGAGGTTGCCAACATCGTGCCAGACGCGATCAAAGTTCGAAAAAAAATGATAAAAATAATTCATTTTAGTATGGCTGAAATTTTAATATGTTGTAGTTCTATCATATACAAATAACATATTAAAAAGCCAGACAAAAATTCCGGTGCCAAATACGTGCCAGACCACTTTATATTCCCGAAATCAGTTGAGGAAATCGTGAATTTCAGCTTTCCTTTGAGATATTTAGATAAATATTTGATGTTATGGCTTCACAAATACACAACTCAATCGTATAAAATCATTACCAATCAGATTCATAAAGTACTTGTTAAGTAAAAAAGGAAAATGACGATGTTAACAAAACCATTATAAATAACGTCGAAATTGTTAAATACTGTACGGTACATGCAAGACCAGAACATGGTAACCTAGCTAAATACTTATGAAACATGTGTTAGACGGATTGACCATGGTAAATTGGTATAGAAGAAGTAAAGGTACAAACAGAACATGTAGTTGGCTTTTCTTTAAACCTTTTCTAATTTTGGTGTCTATAATATATTATTACTGTTACTACCACTTCTGTTGGAAATAGGATAACCCAGTAACATTTTATTCGCAGTAGAATCGTGAAAATACGTTAAAATAAAAGTATATATCTTAGGTAATGTTTCTTTCTTTATTTACACGGAAACCCCTTTAAGGTATTCCGTTTCTAATAAAAAATAAAATCAGAGGCCCCAATAAGAGGTATTCGTTTACATCAAAAGAAAAATACATTTGGGTAGACCGGGGACAATAGCAACATGGCCACATTTCGACAGCTACCGAGATATACTATTGTACGTGTATTAACAATTTTATCTGGCAGTACATGAAATCTCATAGTCATCTTAAAAAAAACAAATAATTGATCTAAAAAAACAAATTAATTAATATTACTTTTATTATAACATAATCTTACTCTCACTTACCTTATTAATAATAATTATGAGAATAGTCATATTATCAGTCAGTATTAACGGTAGATCGAGGGTCCCTTGTCTACTCTACTTATTAGAATTCGATTAAGTTATCTTATTTATACAAATATTAAAACAAATGTTAATAAAACACACTTACTTAAAGGATATTACATTGTATCAATTTTGTAGCTGCAGTTCTGCTGTGTAGTAATCAGGTAGGGGTAGCTAGCGGCATATACTGAAGGCACGTAGGCAGACACGTACAATTACATTATATCTCGGTAGCTGTCGAAATGTGGCCATGTTGCTATTGTCCCCGGTCTACCCAAATGTATTTTTCTTTTGATGTAAACGAATACCTCTTATTGGGGCCTCTGATTTTATTTTTTATTAGAAACGGAATACCTTAAAGGGGTTTCCGTGTAAATAAAGAAAGAAACATTACCTAAGATATATACTTTTATTTTAACGTATTTTCACGATTCTACTGCGAATAAAATGTTACTGGGTTATCCTATTTCCAACAGAAGTGGTAGTAACAGTAATAATATATTATAGACACCAAAATTAGAAAAGGTTTAAAGAAAAGCCAACTACATGTTCTGTTTGTACCTTTACTTCTTCTATACCAATTTACCATGGTCAATCCGTCTAACACATGTTTCATAAGTATTTAGCTAGGTTACCATGTTCTGGTCTTGCATGTACCGTACAGTATTTAACAATTTCGACGTTATTTATAATGGTTTTGTTAACATCGTCATTTTCCTTTTTTACTTAACAAGTACTTTATGAATCTGATTGGTAATGATTTTATACGATTGAGTTGTGTATTTGTGAAGCCATAACATCAAATATTTATCTAAATATCTCAAAGGAAAGCTGAAATTCACGATTTCCTCAACTGATTTCGGGAATATAAAGTGGTCTGGCACGTATTTGGCACCGGAATTTTTGTCTGGCTTTTTAATATGTTATTTGTATATGATAGAACTACAACATATTAAAATTTCAGCCATACTAAAATGAATTATTTTTATCATTTTTTTTCGAACTTTGATCGCGTCTGGCACGATGTTGGCAACCTCCAAAGTGTCTGGCAATTCGATTTTTATGTTCGTAAAGAGTCGCCAAACCAGATGGAACAAGAACGGTTTATACTAAAATGAGTTGAAAAACTGGATTTTTCACCCCCATAAATGGGATGCGCACTAGTAAACGCAACCGGTCCCAGGTGCCAGACCTATCCTATCATATGCTAAATTCTATGCCAAATAACATATTAAAAATCCAGCCATACTGAAATGAACTTTTTTTCGACGTTGCCATCTCCTATACCATTTAAAATTCGGTAGGGACAGCAGTCTGCAGTATAGTTGGAGTAGCTTCTAAACGGACTAAAAGGTTTCCGCCTTCGGAAAAATATTGCTATTATTATAAAAATCTTATACGTGATTAATTTCTAGATGAATTACTGAATGTATGAAAATATCATATTTAAAAAATATGGGTTAATTCAAACTCACTTTTAAATATAAATTTTCATTACAATACATCAATTTGGTGAGTTTTAATGGGTCATTGATTTGTTACCCAGAAATGTTAATAACCCTTTGGCAATCGGCCATCGGTTATTAACAGCTAAAATATACCTGCAGATTCCCCGTTATTGTTATTTTAAACTCTTTTTATAATTACGAAGACTTTGAAGCCAATTTAACGACCGTTGTTGCCGTCGGCGTTCCAGCTGTACTCGAACCCAATGGCTTGGCACGTGACGATGGCAAGAGACCGGACGGCATGTCGCTATTTCCATGGAAGATGGGTAGGCCTTTAGTGTGGGACGCTACATGTGTCGATACTCTTGCGCCATCCCATCTTCCAAGTTCATCGTGCTGTGCTGGTGCTGCTGCTGCGGCTGCTGAAAACCTCAAACGGCGGAAATATAGCAACCTAATGGGCAGTTATATATTCGAGCCGTTTGGGGTTGAAACACTTGGACCGTGGGGCCCGAGTGCACATATGGTTTTCAAAGATCTAGCCAAACGCCTTGTTGACACTTCACGTGACCCGAGGGCTGGCTTTTACCTTGGACAAAGAATAAGCATTGCCATACAACGTGGCAATGCAGCCAGCCTAGTGGGCACACTTCCGGTCGACAGCGATGCGGATGAATACTTTGACGCCATTTTTTAAACTTTTATTAATATATATTAGTTTATTATTTATTTTTTCGTGTGTATATATCATTTATTATTTTAGTTATGTTAAGATTGTATATATTTAAAGTTATTGTAAATAAATAATAATGTCAAGATTTAAAAAAAAAAAAAAAAAAAAAAAAAATTTAACGACCATTTTCAATAATTATGATGATGCCTGTTAATACAGGCATCGCATTATAATGAGGAGATAAAGTATACCTTGATATAGAATGGGAACTATATTTTCTATCACCAAAATTTATATTTGTCATCAAGTTGTATCACCTAATAAATAGATCTATCGCCACGAAATATTTTCGTTCTCAGATAAACAAAAATTGTTCCCAGGTATGAATTATCAAATTAATGTTAATATATGTGTAAAATAAGAGATCGATAACCACTAAAATTATATTGCATTACATGAATATATAAACTTCGTTCTTATAATAACAGTTTTGTTACTTAAATAATAGCTCTGTGCTCAGAATGGTAGATCTGTCACCAAATAAATCGATTGTCACCAATACAGTAGTAACATTTTATTTCGTAATAGTAGGCAAGTAAATACATATATATATAGGTTAGGTTAGGTTAGAACTGCGACCCCCCACATATGCCAGAAGCGACTTGCTATGTTTTTACTTGTCCATTACAGATAGGTTAGGGGGTAACATAATATGATTTATTGGTGATCTCTTTAAATTAGTTTGCTTAAATACTTATTAGGACACACCTATTATAATACATACAAAAACATTTATTTGGTACTAGACCTTATATCTCAGGATTTTAGGTGATTTATTGTGGAACTGATTTTGTATTGTTTGGTGACTACATTTTGGTGACAGATCTACTATTTTGAGGACAAACCCTATTATTTAAGAAACACAAAACTAATTAAATTGATGATAGCTTAAATGATACCCATATAGAATAAGTCAACCATGAAAATCGTTCTGTTAATGACGTCCGTTACAAACAAATACAATAAGTAGGTATGTAGTGTGTTTTAGTATATAGGTTAACTACGTATTAATATTTCTCAGGACCGCGTTACCTAAATAACGATTAATAAATTTCAGCAAACATTATAATGGGATTTATGTGCAGACTTATAGCTCCCGACCTGCGAACTCGACATATCTGGTATACATCTGAAAGAATATGGATATCAAAAGGGCATAACACAACCTCGGAAAACCATTAATTCATATTTACTGCCTTGGTATTTATGAAACATAAAAAGTTTATGGGTAAGTAGAAAGGCTGCAGCAGTATTCTACGTTCACTACGTTTTATGGGTCACCTTAAATGAGGCTTTAATTAGTCATATAACATTAACAGTCGGGTAATGAGAGCCGCGCCGGGAAAAGCGAAAACTTACAAGTTTTGCCGAGAAATGACAAAGTTAAAAGGAAGGAAATGCATCAATCATATGTTTGACATTTCAGTGCAATCCTTCGTGGAATTTCAGTGTGCAATATATGAGAAACTTTCTAATGCCTCACGCGAATATTAGTCATAATAATACGAACGTAACAAATCCTTTATGTAATAAATATGAGGTACGTAAACTTATAATATAAATGGGATTTAAGCATAGCATTAAGGGGTAATTTAGCTTTCTCCGCGCTGCAACTTTGACAATTTGTACGCGGCTGTTATTTATGTAACATTGCTTTATTTCTTACCCTTAATAAAAGATATTTCCTTATATAAAAGCGGTTTATGAATGAACCTGTCAACCACGGATTAACTGAGATCAAGAATTTATTTAAAGAAAAGATTGATTATAACATAACCTGTTCCTTCTTTCATAAATAAAGTTTAGTAAAATATAAACAAAAGGTAGCAGTATAAGAATATTATGGTCATATTAAATGATTAAAGAAACATTTCTTAACATGTGTTTTGAATAAATAATAATAATTTGCTCGTTATTACTGTTATTAGGCTCTCGCCTATAATATTATATATTTTTCGTTTGATGTCTCCAGAATTATACTAATATAGGAAAGGAGATTACTTAGTCTTGTTTATTTAGACCGAGAGTGGATCACAGTATTTCAGATTAAAATTTCAGTACAGCTGCTGGTTACAATAGCCCGGTGCCGACCATTGCTTGTCCGACAATACCAGGTGTAGCAAATAGCTTATCGATTTCCATAGAACCACCTTGTTCTCGACGGGTTATAGTGCAATAGCTATGCTTGTATTTGTTAGTATCTAAACTGCCATACATACATTATTATTCTATCTTTATTAAACAAATGAAATCTATTCATGTGTATAAAAAAGTAAGTAATCGAATATCAGAAATTGTGAATGTGACTTAACTAACTTCCAAAACATTTTAACAAATCTGATTTGTTCGTGAATTTCTTGCGATCAATTGATTTAGAAAAGATGTCAGAGATGTTTCTTGGAGCTATTAAATACATATTCATAAAATGTCCGCGCTGTGGATTTTTTTTTCTGTATCAAGCCTTGAATCAGCGCAATTACAATCTCTAAATGTTAAATATTTATCTTGTAAACGTAGGAAGAAATAGCTGAACTTTGGGTTTGTTGTACAAAGTTCCAGTATTAAAATTACTTATAGTAGAGTAAGCAGAAGAGTAGGTTTTAATATCAGATTTTAATGCAGGGCAAAAGCCTTCGTTCAATAAAAAGGTACGCCACTGTTTACCACGGGCTCAAAGTTGGTAGCAGCTCGATAACAATCTAAAAAAATAAAAACCATTAGCTAATAGATACAAATTACTAATGGCATAACAAGTAGCCCGATCTAAACTTTATTATCGAAGCTAACGATTAAAACCTTTTTTAAAATAAATAACAAAAGACGTTAAATAATGGCCGGAATTATCGGGAATTTAATCTTTTTATCTACTTATTTGGTAACAATGGGTCATCGGAAAAGTGCCGAGGCCGGATCCGATTTAAATCAACGACCACTTTAAAACAAAAGCTTTAGAAGAAGAGTAACAAGAAATTGAACGCAGACTGGAACACATTTCATCTTAATATTATTTCTGATGAGCTTTAATTCAGCTGCAGATTTCAGTAGGTACTTGACAGAAGTTGTCTTCATAACGGAAACTGTTCATTAGATCATACCATAAAAAATAAGAGATACTTTATAACTTATCTACTCCACAATAACCGACTAAACATAATTCATTTTCAGCACTCAAGCATATCATAAGAACACATCCTTACATCTCCAAAAATAAACACCGATTTTCACGCTCCATATATCAAGACCGTTTTAAACTCATTTAAGGATCTCCCGGATGTAACCTGATTACCACAAGGCATCAATGAACACAACTTTGGTAGCTATCAACTCGAACATTTACAAACAAAACACAACTATGTAATTAGGATTGATAACTACATAGATACTAGTTATAAGGCGTGAATGTTTATTAGTACGTCTTACAAAGACTTGGCGGGAAATATCTTGCTGTTCACACATCAATTATGAGTTTGTTCCATCGCCTCGCGCGCCGGCGTGGTTGTGCCAAATTACGAAGCGACATTCATGTTTCTTTGACAACGGGAAATGTCTTTTCGGCACGTGCTGATGTGTCTCTTTTATCAAGACTTTTTCACGGTTATTTTTCAAACCAGGGATTATTACGAAAGATTTATGTAAGAAATATGCAACGGCCCATTCAAAACTCCAAATGCAAGAACAGAATTTTTGGCTCTTTAAAAATGATAGTCCAATCATTTTACACTTTCAACAGCAGGCCCGGCAATTATGATATTTCACTTAGGTACTCTTCTACAATTATTCCCACAGCATTAACAACACAGTAATGGTAGGTAGGTAACTTATCACGCTAGAAAACAGACTAACTTATCACGCCTTGTCAAATTACTTTTTCAATGTAAAATGTATGCACAAAATAAATGAGATTGAATTTAAATCCTAACAGAACCACTGCAGTCTCTTATATCCCATTGGGAAATAGTGTTTGCTCGAATGCTTTGAAGTGAACAGGTTAACATTCCTACTGATCCTCATCCTGTAATCCCAAATGACGCGCAATATCCAACTAAAGAGGCGGGTACCCAAATCTCAGTCGGGTGCCGTATAAGATACCGCCTAAATATTTACATTAGTACCTAACGTTTAACTGCCGTTAAATTAATTTATATAACGTAATGTATTTGACCCTAATTTACATAATACATGTCTCCAATCCCAGGGATATGACAAAATTGCTTTATATACAGCAAAATTTTGCCGGTTCTGGATTTGAGAGGGTGATTGTTCTCATTAAGCTTTTGTTCTGCCGCTTTCTGAAAATCGCTTTTAATGAATACTTTGAGTCAAACTAAGTACGAATTAAAAAAGGCACAATGCTGCAATTTTTAACAAAGCCATCGTTCGTAATTACTGTTGTTTTGTCAATAGATGTTACGAACTATTTCGAACCTCATGACAGAATAAATTATCTCGGTTATCTTAAATGAATGTTTAGTGGAAATATACTTCTATTTAAAACCATAATAAAGATCAATATTGCTTAAAAAGGTTCTTTAAAAATAAATAATATATATCGAAAATGTAATATGAAGAATATTTTATATACAATTTATTATAAAAAACTTTCTGTAAACCTTTAATGTGATCTCATATAATATTAACGGACGTATCTCTTTGTGAATAGCGAATGTCGAAAAACCACTGAATCATCAATCTACAAAAGCGGCAACTGTAGAAAATCGCGCGTATAAAATACAAGATTTGAAAAATCTCTTCGCTTTTGGGCGACTGGGTACAAATAGATTTTATATCGAGGCGCGATTTATCAAAACGAATTTTGCACTAAAAGCAGCTTTGCCGTGATTTTTAAGGGAAGATTGAAATGGAGTAAACTATAGACTAGAATTGTAGGATAGGACCAGCTATTGATATACTTCCTGCTATAATGAAAGATACGATTAGCAGTTAGTTTCAGGGAAGTAGTTGGAGTAGATTTAGAGCTACTCCAATAATATAATAAGTTGTAAATAAATTGCAAATCTGTAAATTTTACTAAGGAATACAGTATTAGGTACTCAGTTAAGTACGAGGTCAGCAAATACTCACGCCATGTAAAAAACTGGTATGAAACTATTACTGGTGTGTATATATATAACTATTAGTGGTGTATCTGGTGATCTAGAAGCCGATCCCAAAATGCCGCGATGTAGTTTGGTAAGGATGCTTGTAATATTGAATATCTAATGTGGTGTTTGTTTCAGGTGGTGGGTGGTGAGCGCGGGGCGCGCGGCGCGGGGGGATGCCTGTGCGCAAGGGGCTGCTCGCGCCCCAGAACACCTTCCTCGATACCATCGCCACTCGCTTCGATGGCACGCGTAAGTAAATCATCTAGTTTTATCTTCTATCTCTCTTTACCATTTCTGTCATAATTTCGACTTATGGTCCTTTTATGTCGTTACGCTGTGTAGATTGGAAAAGCTCAATCTCAAGGCTCCTTTAGGTACAAAACCCATAAGCTAGGCTCCCAGGTATCACAAATTAGAAATCAGTAGTCAAGTGGTCAACCCGCCAACTGCCAATGTGCGCCCAATCTACAGGTTCGAAGCAGTCAATTTTGTGCGAACTACAAAAATTGTAACAAGTACGGTTGTACCTACTTTGTGAATTTAAATTGAATGTCTGTAAGACTCTTTGTGTCCAGATTTTGCCATATCTCTGTGTGCCATGAGACCCGAGAGCGGAGTTCGTCTCTTTTTAAGTTTATGCATTTGTTTCTTTGGCAAAAGTAATCCCCTTTCTCGCAAGTTTTCTCAGAAATGGGAAGTAGGTATTGTACTTGATTGTACAGTGTACATAAATGGAATAGAATAGCTATTGAATATTCATGTTCTGTGTCGAGTATACTTCTTCATAAATTGTGGAATATACATAATTATAATGAAAAGATGAATCGAATTTGCTTATCGCACTTCTCGATAGTTTTATAATCTATCGATAAGTTTATAGCCATCATATTTTCAGATTTCTATCCGATTTATCTGAACACCTTCATATTTTTACAAACTTTTCTCTCCTGTTTTTGAACTTAGTAATTTTGTTATGGCACTTAAACTCCCATCCAATTTTCACCGAGACTGTTTATCTTAGACAAAAAATTTGTTCGAACTTCCACATTATTTTATAAAGGCAAACTGGTAACATTGAAGCTGGATAATACCTATTCCGATAAAGAATAAGGCGTTAATGACACTATTATAACGCCTTATTCTTTATCGGAATAGGTAGAAGTGTAACGCGCTATTATCCAAATTCCTAAGTTTTTACCATTCCAAAAACCATGCAGGGTTTTTTTAATAAACCTGGATCTGCAACATCCAGGCTAATACTATAGCGGTATAGGTATACATATATTTATATTATATTATAGCGTTGGCTTAAAAAAAAACAATTTCAAACTTCAATGAACAAAGTTGGTTCCCGGTTGTAAAATCATATTCTAAACACTCAACAAACAAATAATAGATAATCAAACTGTTATTACCGTAAACCTTCACACAAGAAACCGCTGAACCAATGAAGCGGTCGAGTTGATTGATTCTATTAATAGCGTAAGCCTACAACGTTTCAAATTCACCAAGGACGACGTGACAATGGAAGCTACTGGTACAACAATGTGTACGGTTAGTAGTGTTAGTACGTATGCAGATGCAACTAAATCGTTATCTCACACCGACGACACACACACACACATGTAATAACGTAATTAACATTTCCATTCTCGACACGAAGGAGGTTATGGTTTAACGATTTGAACACGACCTCGTTTAACAGAACACCGGAAATTATTTACTGTAAGTACACAACTAAACACGGTCCAACATTGTTTATAAGAACTCTTCCGTTTTAAATGAACGCACTCAAATAATGCCCAAGTTTTTGTATCCTGGCCACAACCGCACGTTTCTTTTTTACCATAACTGCTATGTTTTTCGTGGAAACTATTTTATAGCTTGCTTTATTATTATATTGTTATGATAACTTCAAAACGTGGAAAGTCTTGTTGAAATAAAGTCATAAGTTGACAGTTCTTTAACTTCAGAACTGAGGTACATTACAGTTGTTTTCCCAACCAATTGGCAGAATCGTCGCAACCCCGACGGAGCCATAATCAACAAAATTGAATTGGATTAAAGTTAATGTGTTTAAAGAATGTAGAAAATCGTGGCTTAGTTAAGAATCATATTTCTAATTAGAACTGAAACGTAAAAGCTAGTTTGTTAATAATATCATAAGTTTAATTAAACGACATGAACAGTGAACACAGTCTATATTGTAGTCATAACTTCGCTGGGCATACAAGTTATTGCTCCGGGCCTCGCAAACGCAGCTCGAGTTGATAATGTTTTAAGTTTCCATATAGAGAATATAATCTGAGTATATAATACAGTAGCCATTTTGAATTTCTACTCTTGACAACTACTGAACACAGCTTTGAGACCGATTAAACGGATGGTCCAAACAACTTAAATAGATTTCGCAAATCTGCTGTTAACAAAAATCACTTATAGTTATGTACTTACTACTATTCGATATATATTAATATGGATAAAAGCTTTAAAAGCAATGATAATAATAAGAAATATTAAAGTATGAAAATTATATGTACAGAATACTATAAATGACTAATTAGAGGGACGCCTCTCCTTTCAGTGAAAAAAAGAGAATTGCTGATAAATATTTGCTTTTCATACAAAGTGACATGTCACAATATGACTTAAGTATGTTTGTATGAAAAATTGATTTTCAATTTTAAGACTTCGACCTATGTTCCTTGGGAAAAGTTGTTCAGTTTTATGCACCTGGTTACCTCGTTGAATATACGCACTCCATAAAAAATAATCCTGTATATTAGCGAGAAATCAATATTCCAGCTTGTCGACATTTGAGCAGAGTGGTTTTGTTTAAACTAAACTACTGACTGTGATAGACCCTAGGCTTTTAGCAAGCACCAAAAAACTGATCCAAAGAGTGCAAAATGCCTGCGCACGATATTGTTTTAACGTACTTCCAAGGAGCCACATTACACCAGAAGGTATTAAATAAAAATAACATCCTAAAAATGAAATCACGTCGTAAATTACACCTAGCGTGTCCTCATTTTGGAGTTATAAAATATAAATTGCCTTCATACCTGCACTCGAAGCTTAAGTGAGTAAGCGATCACCGGCAGCACGAGGGTAGACGTTGTGCGCAGGAACTGGCTATATCACAGCATGAAACTGCCGCCTTTCGGGGAAGTGTTCAATATGCAGCAACCAAACGCTGGAATAGCGCCGATCAGAAACTTTAAAACAATTTTAAATTGCACTTCAAACTATTTATGATAAATTCAATACGCAAATTAAATGTAACACAATTATTGCTGATGAATATTTTATCTAATTATTTTATTTTATCGATCCCACTTCACTATTTCAATTTTCTGACATTATTTCATCATATTCTAATATATCTAATTCTTATCAATAAAAATTATCTAGTTACTTACGTAAATCCCTGCCTACAAAATAATGGGCTAGTACACCCGCTACTTCGTTTTTTGCGGCTACTATTTTAGCCCCACACGAGAGCAGTAGCAGCTGACGACTCGGAGGCTACTTCGTAAATGAGCTTGGCCGATGTCGCGCGTGTTTAACGTCAACGCTACCCACATCTGTGTGTGTTTTTATACATTTCTTATTTATTGTATATTTTAATTAATGTGCACGTATTAAGAATTTAGTTATTGTTTGATGTATTATCTTAGTATTGTTTTCGCTAAATTATATTTTTATTTTAATTATATTTGCCTGCGTCCATGTGCCACTGTGGGGTGCCAACTGATAATGCGTTGGGTGTTCCACACTCAACATAATATGCTGTGTTGGTGACCTTTTTTGTATTGCATGTCGAACAGAAATAATGTAAGATACTTATAGGTATATTTTATTTTTGGTTCTGTATTTGTACTTACCTGTATTTATTTTCTTTCTGCTGTCCTTTGTGCTGTGCTAAATAAATGAATTTCTATTCTATTCTAATAATAAATAATAATATAGAGAGAGCCGCGTCAAACTAACAAGTGTTTGAGATCAATAGTTCAATCTATAAATTTGTAATGATGAACTACAGACCCAACTAAGGTCAGCTTAACATTAGTCACCTCCAGAAGCGCCCGCTAATCGATCGATTTTATGGCTGATGCTTGAAGAGCCTTTTAAGGTTCCATTGATTTTATACACACATTTGACATAAGACTACATTCATACCTACTACCAACTATTAAGAGAAATATTGCATCAAGGAGGTTAGCTCTTTGTTTTCATTTCCCAAAAGAGCCGTCAGTATCAAGTTTATAACAATGGGTGAAACTTATTAATATTTATTACGCATATTCTTAGGCTGGGTTTCGCGGGAAATATATTTCATACCTACGTTAAAAGATTCTGACAAGTTAGCAACAACGACTTGTGCTGCAGAACAGTTTACTTCCTGTACAAAGAGTATAGGTTCAGAAAAGGCACTAATTTGTTCTGTTCAAAGCGATGCTACATACTCGTAATAGCTTAATAGGTGTAAGATGACTGTAAGTAAAAAAAGCCGGGTCCTGAAAAAAACACTGTCAATATATTTACCAATTTCAAAAAATTTGCAATTCTTTTGTTTCGCCCATGAACAGTATATTTCTTAAGAAAACTGAATCAAGTATCTGCTGAATTAATACCCTTTACTCATAGGAATTAAAATTGCGTCACGAGTAAATACTTGATTGAGAGTTATCCTTGTTTTAAGATTAAATGTATAGCGGTAGCCTTATGGCTGGCATCGGACTTGCGATCATGTATGGATGAGTTCGAATCCCAACCATTGTACTACTGGCGTGAACCCACACATAACACAAGCATTGGGCTGAGCATGAGGGGTCAACAAGAATACTACCATTGCGCAACCGACACTGCTAGTAATCTATTAAAGAAAAAATCCAATGAATCACATAAGAGTGATAAATCTTCGACCTTAACAGTATCCTTATCTCACCGTGGTAACTATTATTTTCGTAAATCCTTAGACCATAAGTTATCAACGCAATCTGAAAAACGTTGAAATCCACAGCTTGATGAGTGAACCGACGCTAAATAGCTGTCTAAGATTTCATCACACGCCGCAAATGAGCGTAACTCAAACTATAATGAAGCAAATAGTTTCGAAGATATAATACAGATACACAATCATAAACACATCAATAATATTTCCTCATAGACTAATCAAGGCACAACAAGAACAATATTGATCTCTTCTTAGTCAGATAATGCTAGTGTTAATAATATATTGCAGCAAGTTGGGCTAATATTTATCAGAAGAAAATGGAATCATAGAAAAAACTTAGCAAAAAATTATGATAAGTTAAGTTATACAGGATTATTTTAAAAGGAGTGCGGATATCCTACGAGGCAATCAGGTGCATAAAACTTAACAACTTCTCCCAAGGAACATAGGTATCGAAACAAAATCTTAAAATAAAAAATCAACTTTTCTTATAAACATCAGTCACGTGACCTGTCACTTTGTATGAAAATTTCATTTTCCATTTTAAGATTTCGACCTTGGAGATGAACCTTGGGGAAAGTGGTTTAGTTTTATGCACCTGATTACCTCGAAGAATATACGCCCTCCTTTTAAAATAATCCTGTATATGGCTATGAAGATATAAATG
Organism: Plusia festucae; assembly: GCA_950381575.1. Lineage (NCBI taxonomy): Eukaryota > Metazoa > Arthropoda > Insecta > Lepidoptera > Noctuidae > Plusia > Plusia festucae. Next base: position 9,307,575 of record OX494436.1, on the reverse strand, counting down.
CTAAGTACTGAAATCTGTCTCTAATATAATTCTATATAATCTGGCAAAGACCTCAGACCTTTTTTTTTAAAACTCTGTCTTGAGCGATTTTTTTTTTCACTTTCTTACATCTTGGCTTGATCATCACACCACCTTCGCCGACGTCTAACTCGAAAACAATGAAAAGCAGCAAAAAAAAAAGTTGATTTAAAATGGCGTTACGACCTTTTTACAGTTCATTTAGCCTCATATTTAAATAATCAACTTTATAGTATATCATCTTTTATTGTTAGTTGTAACTATAGTAACATAAATACATCTCGCGACAATCTCGACCTTCTCTGAAACGGGATCCGAGACAACCTGAGCATCAGTAGTAATAGACTTAACGTAATAATAGTTCCTCCTGAATAAGTTTCAAATTCAGCCCGTCAGTTTTACGAAAATCAACCTTAGCTATAAGAAAATAAAGACCTTAAACGTAGAGTGCAAAACCCATGAATTTGCCTGTAAGTTTCAGTTAATTTTGGCAGAAGAGGAAACTATGTAGTTTGCTAGTTTACAATATCCTCTAGAACTTAGTAAATCCTCAATTTCGAAGCTTTGCTAAATTCACGATATTTCAATGGAAGTTTCTTGTAGATGTTCAGAAGCCATTCACGATTATCAATTAAAGTTCAGCATCATTTATCCAGGGGCCCAATTCTCCTATTTTTAAACCGTCCGATGGCAGTGTAATGATCGTAATGTCGACGATTTTGTAAAAAAAAATAAAGCCCATTAAGTTTGAAATGTCAGTAAGGGATTACCAAATTATTTGCAATCGTGCTAAGATACTATGACATACACGATTTCACATATTAAATGCTTAGAAGAATACCAAATGTGCCAAAATCAATCGAAACTACGATCATTACACTGCCATCGGACGGTTTATAAAATAGGAGAATTGGGGCCCAGGGTAAGTACAGAGTTCGGTACCAATAACAAAACATTATTTGAATACTAAACACTGTTATATAGAATCACTAGCTTTTGCTCGCGACTTCGTCCGCGTGGAGTAGTATTTTCAATTTACCTCCCTTTTCTCCCCTTTGGGGGGGAATTTCGAAAAATCCTCTCTTAGTGGTAGCCTACTCCTCCCAACAAACACACATGCCAAATTTCAGCTCTTTACGATCAGTAGTTTCGGCTGTGCGTTGTCTGTCAGTCAGTCAGTCAGTCAGTCAGTAACGGAAGAGTTTTATATATATAGATTAGTGAAATGGCAAGAATCCACATAAGTATTATGTTTTAAATAAACTGCAAGTATAACCTGTAATGATAGGGTGGAGAGAAATAAATAATTAAACATCTTACGCAAAATGTTCTTTTTTTATTAACTCTAAAATAAATGTGCCAAACATTCTTTGAATGATGTACAAACTTTTTCTTTTCAAAACAATTAGTTAGTTCTAAGTTTGGTAAGATTCCATTTAGTTTGTAAGTAGGTATAAAATTAGAGTTATTTGTTAACATTGTACACAAGTTTAGTAACCTGTGGAACGTTGTGGGTAGTACAGTTATTTACATTTTTGAACTAATACTTTATTGTAACCTTATTGTAAAACTGTCTGTTTTCCCAAATAAAATAAAATTTAAATACCTTGAAATGGAAAGAAGAGTCCTTGGAAACAGATTCCTTTTGAAGTAAATTAACAAAACATTCGTAGAACACTAAAAATACTGTAAAATAATACGTAAAGAATATTATTTCTTTTTATTTAAGGTTACGTTCGCACATTAATTTTAGGGTTTTACTATTGTACAAGATTTTTCTTTTCACGTCACTAAAGTGGAACGACAAGTCCTTGGAAAGGGATGAGTGGGTCGCTATCAATTGTAATGGTTACCGAAACATTGAATTTGTACGGACATTGTTTAGTTTTTAGGGTTCCGTACCTCAAAAGGTAAAAACGGAACCCTTATAGGATCACTTTGTTGTCCGTCTGTCTGTCTGTCTGTCTGTCTGTCAAGACCTTTTTTCTCAGGAACGCGTGGAGGTATCAAGCTGAAATTCATATCAAATACTCAAGTCTATGGTCTCTTGGAGCTGTGAAAAAATCAAACTTCTAAGTCAACGCGATCAAAAGATACTCCCGTTTATGCCGCAAATTTTCGACACTCGCAAGGGAATCAAAACCTACAGGGTACTTCCCGTGAACTCAGAATCTTGAAATTTGGTACGAAGCAACGTCTTATAACACAGATAAAGGAAAAATTGCGAAAAGCATAAATTTTTAGTTACATCATATAATAAAAATATTTTTAATAATTTTAAACTTATTACCCCTTTACTCATGGACGCGTAGTGGTATTATATTGAAATTCTTAACAAATACTCAAGTCTATAATATCTTTAAGCTGTAACAAAATCAAACTTCTACGTCAACGCAATCAAAAGATACAGCAATTAAAGCCGCATATTTTGAAACTCGCAACTACTCGCAAGGGAATCAAAACCTAAAGGATACTTCCAGACGACCTGGAATCTTGAAATTTGGCATGAAGCAACGTTATAAAGTACACATATAGGAAAAATTCCGAAAATCTTAAATTTTTAGTTACATCACATAGTATATTTTTTTTAATAATCATAAACTTACTAGCTGTCCCAGCAAACGTTGTACAGCGATTAAAAAAAAAAACAGATGTTGGCTTTCCACATTGTTATGTTATGGATTTCATTTAGCAATAAAAATACCATAACTTTTACTTATATACCTACAGGTTTGTACGGAACCCTCGGTGCGCGAGTCTGACTCGCACTTGGCCGGTTTTTTTTTTTATTGCAATCGTAGACACATTTATGATTGTATAAATACCTTACTTAGCCTTGCCTGAGGCAAAGCGAGTACCCGACTTTAATATCCAAGGAACTATCACCATATTTGTATACAAACCAACAAAATTAAATTATTATAGGTTAGCTAATTCCCGCAGCTCTCACTTTTTATTTTAATATAATATGCCTATGTCACTCGGAGATAGTGTAGCTTACCAACAATGAGAATTTTCCAAATCGGTGCAGTAGGTTCGGAGATAATTCAACGGAAACAAACAAACAAATATTTCCTCTTTACAATATTAGTATAGATTAGGCTACTATGCAGCACTTTTGGAAAGTCTACATTTTAGACAACTCTTCATCGCTTGGCACAGAGCAGCACATGTCATTATGCGAAGTAAGAAAATAAATACTTAATGGAGATGGTGATATCACACTCGTAGAAGTTCGTACATAGAAACGTAGGTAATAGTCGTCCTGGTGCCTTGTGTCTAGTCCAACAGGTTTCGGAGACCTGCGATGCCCCGTCTGCGAAGGGCCTTAGTGCCTATCTGTTCAATAATAATACCTAGTATACTATTTAATTTTATGATACAACTAGCTACCGCCCCGTGGTGTTTCCCGTGGTTTATCAGGTAGATACCTACGTGGGATATCAGGGAGAAATCGTTTCATATAACATTCTTCTCATATTATTATGGAAATCAAAGTATTTTTTCATAAAAATATTTATGATCATTGATCTGATGTTCTTTTTGTAAAATTTACAGAAACCTGGATTAGTCCATGTGTTAAACCAGGGTGTCAGCTACCTTCATACCAAATTATATCATACCTATTTGGTGCAGCTGTTTGAGCTTGAAGAGTTAACAAATATACACTCATAAACTATCGCATTTTTATTATTAGTGTGATCTCAAAAATACTGAAACATTTGAACATAATATGGCAAAGTTTTAAGTTACTTTCAATTTTTATAAAATAATGCCTATTATCCAGATCGATGCCCATAAAATCGTTTTTGGATAATAACTCAGACATCCACACGAGAAGACTGTTACATGAAACAATTTCTCCCTGATATCCTATGTCTCTTGCAACCTGAATCCATTAACGTGCTGACTGGATAATTGCTTACTCAGCCGGCAAACCTACAGAGGATTGTAGATTTCGGTTCTATTAGGTTAAAGAATGGTTTCCCAAGGTATGTGAGGAAAACGACCTTCGAAATTACAGAAGGGTTCATACTCCAATACTATTGGTTGAGATTAAAATTACAATGGAATGTTGAAATCTTAGAAATTGGGATTATATTTTACGATTTTACGATAGCCTTAGGCTAAAAGGATTTATCTTTGATCGGCCTATTACGGGAACAAAGATAATTTAAAATAACATTTTCTTGTTTTCTTTCGTTCGTGAAGCTTAAGTTTCTTCTTTATTCCCATTTGTGAAGTTCATATTCATTGACGTCACTGACAACTAAGTGGGAAGATACGCTACAGCGTTTTACATAGCGGAATAACGCGCAATAATAACGCAGAATATTTATTTACAATGCCTCGCATGCAACGATCGCCCCCGCCTACATCAACACCAAACGCAAGTGTTACGCTAACTAAATCCGACTCCGACATTCCCTCTTCTGTATTGAACAGTCCTTCTGAAGGTGTTAACATTCAATCGCGGCACAAACGTCCCTGCCCGGCCTTTTCACCTGGCAACGAGGTTCAAGATCTGAAGCACGAACTGTTTGGAATGCTTTCGACATGGAAAAAAGAAATTGAAGAACGATTTACAAAATTCTCGACCGACCAAAATTCAACTCTTTTGAAGCTCGTTACTGAATTGGCAGAACTCAAACAACAGAATCTCGCTATACAGAAATCTAATGCGGAGATTGAAAAAACAGTGACTTACATCAGCAAGCAGTACGATGACATCATTAAGGATGTAGACTTGCTAAAAAAAGAGAATCTTGCTCAAAAAGAGTACATCAGCAATCTCGAATTAAAAATACAGGACTTTCAGCAACGCTCCAGGACATCAAGCATAGAAATACGAAATGTACCTCCAATAAATAACGAGACAGCCACAGATCTATCTACAATTGTTGCGAAGATCGGTGCTGCAGTCAGCATGCCACTCGACGTCGCCCAGTTACGCGACACGTACCGATTACCCGGTAAGGAAGGCACAGTGCGACCAATCATTGCTGAATTTTCAAGCGTACAAATAAAAAATCAATTGCTCAGTAGCGTGCGCAACTTTAATAAGATTAACCCCAATGACGGCCGTTTGAATACTACATGCATGGGACTATCAGGTGAGCGACGCCCAGTCTACGTTGCTGAGTACCTGCCTGTTAGCTCAAGAAAACTTTTCTACCTAGCACGGGAATTTTCAAAACAGAAGGGTTACAAATATTGCTGGACGTCAAACGGGAACATCTTCATCCGGAAAGAACCAGGAGCAAAGCAAGTACTTATTAGGTCTGAGAAAACCTTACAGGATCTACAGTCGGTAACTAATCAATGTAACTTTCAGAGTAACTAATAATTTAATTTTAATGTTTACTTATATAACTTTCTCTGACTTCTTTAAATTACCATTGGAATATACGAGTAGTTACATGTGCTGCATAAGCAGTCTCTCACCTATCTCAATAAATGTCCCGACATTTAACAAAGTTCACATGGTATGCAAAAAATGTTTGAGAAACTGTTTACTTATAAGAGCAAACATATCTTATTGTTCCTACTTGTCGCAAAAACACATTTATTTGTACCTAATAATTATAAAACATCTCACACAAACACATACACTAACACACGCACAAACACATACACTAACACACGCACTAACAAAAACACTGAATAAACTTAAATATCTACATTTTACACTACACTACTCAGATAATAACTTCAACACGCACCCACAGTATCCAACGTACGATATAATATCAAGACACTATTACACATCTGATAAAACTCATTCAAACAGAGAATCAGCATACTTACTGAGAAACCAATTAGGGCAAACCAGTGCTGACTATCGCTTGTGCCTCCAATCCTGGATTGATCTGCCTCAATTTTATAACTATACCCTATTACAAACTTGCATATTCATTGTTAGTTTATCTGTTAGAACTCGTACATGTTATTGCTACACAAGCAAACTAACAAGACCTACAAAAGTACACTTAGCTTTAATCCCCAATGGCTAACATTGTTGAAATTATTGATGACATCGACAACACAGATTTTACCTCCTCTCTGACACTCGAATCAATAGATGAATGTAAGGTGCATCTTGGAGATCTTAGTAGGCAGTACACTGTAGTAATACAAAACATACGCAGCATAAAAAAGAATTTCGACGAGTTCTCTGTTCTCTTAAACCGACTGCTTTTTCCTCCTGACATAATAATCTTAACCGAATGCTGGCTCGACAACTAACCGCTATGTTATGAAATTGATAACTATAACTATCACTCTTCTAAAACGTACTTAAATCAAAACGACGGGATTGTTGTCTATACTGTATCTACTCTCCGGGTTTCCATAGTAGAACCTCTTTTTAAGGACTCAAACTGTTTGCTCATTAATGTGGGTAATGAACTGTCTCTTATTGCTTTATACAGGTCTCCGTCTCATCACAATATAGATAACTTCTGCGATTCCCTGTCGACCATCTTGTCCTCTTGTAGGGCTGATACATGTGCTATTGTTGGCGACATTAACATTGATATTACAACTGCTCACACTGATAGACGAGCTCCCGATTATTTAGATATAACCAGCCATTATGGCTATTTTCCGGGACATACCTTACCCACACGTGGTGACAACTGTCTAGATCACGTTATGCTAAATACTAGGAAATCTGCAACAGTTATAATTTGTAAAACCGGCATAACTGATCACGAAACAATTGTCTGCGGCTTTCACAGACAACAATCAAAGACCTGTACCGAGCAATCTCGCATTCGCATTGATTACCCAAATCTACTCAAAGACATTGAGATGGAATCCTGGGATTGGCTTTATGACTGCACTAGTGTTAGGAATGCATACGGACAATTTGTAGAAGTGCTATCTCATAAAATAAATTTACACACCAACAGAAAAACTTCGCGTAGCTCAGAACACATTCTAAAGCCCTGGGTAACTAAAAGTTTATTGAAATGTATAAGGCGTCGAGACCTTATGCATGTCAATGCAGGAAAAAAAGAAAACCGTAATAATCTTGTAATACAACAAGAATATAAACAGTATCGCAATTATTGCAACAATGTACTAACTAATTTGAAAGTAGCCTATGACCGCGAACTATTAAAAAAATCTAGTGGTAATTCCAAAAAATTATGGCATGCAATTAAAAAAATATGTAATATTAAATGTAAGAAATCTGATAGTAAATCTGAACTTATAGCAAATAGTAAAAACCCAAACGAGATATTAAATAACGTAAACAATTATTTTTCTACCGTTGGGGAAAAACTGGCAATGCAAACACTTGACAAGCTCGGTCTAACTGAAACTGAACTCACCATAAACAACGAGCAATACAGTACCGTACACAATAGCCCTGATTCATTCTTTTTTGCTCCGACGGACGAGAAAGAAATTAATAAAATAATTACACAACTTAAAACTGAGTCGGCCCCCGGTTATGATGGTCTAAATAATAAAATCATAAAACTCTGTTCACATGCACTAGTCAAACCAATTACCTACCTGTGTAACCTAAGCTTGTTCAGTGGCACTGTACCTGAATGCCTGAAGATTGCTAATATCTGCCCTATATATAAAGCTGGGGATGCCAAAGATCCAGCCAATTATCGCCCAATATCGCTTTTGACAGGACTCTCCAAGATTCTTGAGAAAATTGTTAATAAAAGACTTTTAACTTACCTTGAAAACAAAAACTTGCTGTCGGACAATCAGTATGGCTTTCGGTTTGGTAGATCCACGGAAGACGCAGTTACAAATTTAGTCGATTATATTACGCATAATCTAGACCAGGGCCGCGCATGTACTGGCGTCTTCCTGGACCTAGCAAAAGCCTTCGACACTATATCTAGGAAAATCTTATTAAAGAAACTTTCGTACCTGGGAATCCGTGGCACTGCTCTGGAATGGTTCAGTTCTTATCTCAGTGATAGAACGCAAAGAGTGGTTTTGGATGGCCAATACAGCGATCAAACTACGATAAACTTTGGCGTGCCCCAAGGAAGAGTATTGGGGCCTACTTTGTTCATAATCTACATAAACGGGCTATGTTCGACTATACTTCCCCAGGCTAAAATATTTACATATGCCGATGATACCGCCATAGTCTTCAGTGGTAAATCGTGGGAAGAAGTACAAACCTGCGTAGAAACTGGGCTTCAGGTAGTGGCTAACTGGCTTCAGCACAATCTGCTAACATTAAATATAAAAAAAACAAAAGTAATTAACTTTGCAGTGTCGAAACGCTCTGCCCCAAGATTTAACACTAACCTCCGGCTACATTCGTGCAATAGTAACAACAGCTGGTGCACCTGTCCACATCTGGATCAGACAGATTGCCTTAAATACCTCGGCATTCATTTGGACAACAGATTGAACTGGTTGACACATCTCGATTACCTGAGCAGTAGAATAAGGAAGCTGCTATTCATCTTTAAGCGACTAGGCAAGACTGCTGATGAGTCAACTGTAAAAATGGTTTACTTCTCCTTGTGTCAGTCTGTTGTCCAATATTGTATTCCATCGTGGGGCATATCTGGGAAAACATACCTTTTGAATGTGGAAAGGGCGCAGCGTGCTTTGTTAAAAGTGGCATACAGGCGACCATTTCGGTACCCCACTGATCAACTTTACTCCGATGTATCAGTGCTAAGGGTAAGACAGCTATACATACTTGGTATTACTTTACGGTTCCATAAAACTTCGTTGAACCACTGTGCTCAAAGTCACTCTCATCGGAAAGTAAGATGGGACAGAATTAGGTGTTATAAATCTATAGGAAGAAAGTCCTTTTGTTTTATGGGACCATACATATATGGGAAAATAAACAACCTACACAATATAATAAAAACAACCAAAAATAAATGCAAAAAATTAGTGACTCACTGGCTCCTTATGCTGAATTATAACCAAACGGAAGACTTTATTAAAATTCTAGAGTAGGTGATGCAGACACGCACACAAACTCACAGACACACACACAGCACCACACTCACCACATCACACACACATCACCTCACACACACACACCATATCACACACACACACTCCACACACACACACACCCCACACACACACACTCAGATTATGTTGATTGTTCTAGTTTAAGTTTTTAGTTCTATAGTTAAGTTTTTGTGAACGGATCGCAGAGCCTAGGTCCTACAACACAGGGAATCCTAGTGTAGGATCTAGAGCACAATCAATAATGTAAAATTTCTTGCAATAAACAACTTTTTCATTTTCATTTTTTCATATTGCTTGCAATAACGAGTCTTCGTTAGTTCTTTTTTTATAAGTGGACGTCTTTAAGTACCTGCCCACTACAATGTTATGTACCAATTTTCTTTTCCAAATAGATTTTACATACTAACTCATTAATATTTATAATTAATATGCAAATGTTTTTTTTTAATCTAAACTAATATTGGAGTTTGTTTGTGTGGTTGAACGCGCTAAATTCAGGAACTTCTGAACCGATTCAAAGAATACTTTCAGCTTTAACCCATTTATCGAGGAAGGCTTTAGGCTACCTACCTTTTTACCGCGATAATCGACGCCCAAGCATGTAGAGCTGCGAGCAAAAGCTAGTACATAGTACATAACAAGCCGTATAGTCTTATTCATTTTCAAATTATTTTGATCCTTACATTCAGATTTAATTTTAAATATCTTCTATATGTGCAAAATGATCACCCCTTCATAATCCTAACCAGGCTACGCATTTTTCTTTCAAAATATCCTCATAAACCATAATATAACCCAACTGTAGTAAAATTCGATCATTATTTCTTTAATAACGACGCTTACAACAATATTAAAAGAGCAAATTTGACTAAAACAACGACGGAGATAAGCGAGTAAATTGGGAGATTAAAAAGACAACCCGAATTTATATTTGAGCGGAGCGTCGAGCTTAATTCTTACATTTAATTATATATCTACATTGTTACTTTAACGTTACACTTTAACTAGATACGATGCCTCTCAGATCTGCTGATTAAGCTTGTAATTTGTTAAATCAAAGATAACTTTGGAAGCCCTACGAAATTGCTGTGTAATTATGTACGATCTCTTAGCTTAATGGGCTGCGGCATTACTGCTACAATTTTATATTATTTATCCAGTTAGATTTGCTATGATATAGCTGTGATTAGTTTGATGAGTAAATATTCCCTTATTACGTTCTTTCGTTGCTGTTAGTCTAGAATCAATATTCAAAGGAGATTAGAACTATTTTCTGATTCTTGAAAATCCTAACCCAAGATAAAATAAACATTTCCGAAGCCATTTCATTCGTTATAAATTCAGTTTCCTGATATAAAATAAAAAGGAACTTTCAATAAAATCGATATCCTAAAGTAATAAAGGTAAAAGAAAAACGAAAACACTACGAGAAAAACGAAAAAAAGGATGAGATGCTATTCAAGAACCAACCATAATCTTACCCCTGTTCGGCTTTATAGGAATTCTGATGAATGCAGAGGATTAACTTCGCCAAAAGACATGCTTCAAAGCGTATCTACAAGAAAAAGTAATAATATTTGTATTGGAGTTGAACAAACTCAATTTATTTCATTCAAGGTCAACCAGGCGTACAATTTCAAATATTATAACGGAACTCATATAATACGGTGCCCCAATTTCAGTTACATCTTGATTATCGGAGGTATCTGATCATAACACATAGCCATGTAGGTAGGTGTGTACGTTGTATATGATGATGTATCTATCGCATTCACCGTCATCGGATTGTCTAACGTGCGCCGGCTAAATTATGAATGATTGAATGCACACGTATGTAATATATTACATAATTCAAAGGTAAGCTTGTGATGTGCATCATCTTATTGAAGTAGTTTTGATTGCACATTATATCGGGCCAAATTGGCGCCAGTTTCAATTAACTGCCTGTTATTTCTGTTCCGCCCGAATCGCAGCGCATTGACCGAACCGATTCAGTAAAATTAGCCACAGATTCGCAAACGTACACACTTGCTGTCTTGCATGACCGCACTATTCCTATATCTAGTATTTGAAATTGTTACAATAGTATACGACCACTTCAAACGTTACGACTGCAACACTTGACAATCCTAGTAAGTAATATATTATTTTCTTAAGTTTACGCGAATGTAGACGTTGAAATAAAACTACTTTTTGAACGGATCCTATTGTGGTTTATTTTGGATTGATTGTCTGTCCGCCACCATGACAACCGTATAAAGGTGTTAAAACGTCGAGAACTAAAATCAAAATAAACTGCGACAGAATCTGTTTAAAATGTTGTTATATTTGAATCCTATTAATATTTTTTAATACATGTAGGATTAAATGTATAAGTACGTACATGTTTTATTTATGTATCTACCAGATTTCGGCACTAGGTAAATAACTAAAGCTTCCAGAATCAAGTCAGGATACCACACCAAATTCTTGAAAACATAACACAAAAGTTACTATAGTTTTGGATGCAAAATATAAAAGGTACCGATTATGGATGATCACGTTAATCAAACAATAATATTCCAAGATAAATAGCGGCTTGAGAAGGGTTGAATATAATCTAGTGTCAATCCGCCGTCAATTGTTCATCCGGCGAACTCTATACACGAAATTATTTGCTTCCGTTGATCCCATTAATTTGTTTGAAAGGAAAAGCCGATTATTATTAATTCCATTTAAGTCAGTGGAACACTGATAGCTTTAATCAGTAGGTGAAGTTCGGTGTTAATCAATAAATTGAAACTATGGAAAGAGTATTGAGCCTGGAACATTCTGTATAAGTTAAGATAATAGAAACCAGCATCAACTGCATGCATATTATTGAAATACAATTTCCCTTTCGGAAATCTTCCCGCCCCAAAAAGAAGTTCTACCACAGTTTACACATACTGTACATTCGGAAATATGAGCCTGTTTATAGCCACAAAATGGAGGAGAAAATCTGAAAGAGCCAAGTTCTAAGTGAGTTCTATTTTTAGCAGTCTGTGTTCGGTGAAATGAAAAGAATCGCGTGTGAGCGACCAGACCACTAAGAAATTGCCACCAGCAACGAAAACTGTTTAAAAACAAGCCTGTTCTGTAGGAAAACTCTTTATACTTATAACCTCGTTTCACCTTACATAGCTTCGGGCTTCCTTTTCATATGGAAGTTATATCACGAACGCACTTATATTTAAAATTATTTGAAAGTAATATTTTGTATTTTGTCGCAAAGGACACACGTGTAATACATACTTCGTAATTACCTCCAGGCTCGTCCAGTAATAAATCGTATTTATTTGTAATATCGACGTAATAAACAATAGAGTTTGGGCGTATTATGTAATTTAAAAAAAAACAGGTAAAGACTTCCTACGCGATGTTTTTACAGGTGTTGCCCTACTAGATTACGAACGCGACGTCCATAAATTTCAACTTCTAAATTTATACCCATAATATTTTCACATTTATCTAAAGACCTTTATGCGAATTTAACTCTATTATTTGTTGGTATGTTTAACAATATTCGTAATTCTGCAGTCAGCCCGTGACCATGACACCAGCAAAGGTGTTGAAACGTCAGGAACTAAAATCTAAATAAACCGCGATAGAACCCGTTTAAAAAGAAGTTCTTTTTCAATAAGTATTAGTAAGTAAGTAATTACATCTCGTTGGCTCTAAACGATGTGAATCCTAGTGAGTAAGGTGTTCATTAATCTACAACGCACGTACCTAGTTGTAGAATCTACAATTGTAATAGATGAACTAGATCGTCGCTCAATCTATCTTCCACAGTTTCCTAGAAATCCTATAACGCCGCACAGAATATTGAAATCCACGCAAATGTTGTTGTTGCTTGTTACTACAAACACAAAAATGATTAATATTATTTAGATTTTAATAATATTCCTTAAAAAAAAGGTGGCTAGCAATGTGGGGCGCATACACACTCGGGAATAAAGTAGTTTTCTACTTGTGAAATAATTTTAAAAATCAACAAACAAACTGACCATTTTCAGTTGCCTAGCCATTTCCCAAGCTATATTGGGGTCGGCTTCCAGTCATGCCTGATTTAGCTGAATACAGTATTTTACATAGAGCGACTGCCATTGTTTACGCCGCCTGGTGTTATATGTGGCTTAACGTACTTATAGACAAATGGCCCAAAATTTAAATTAAAAAAACGTGTTTTTTTTAAGCACAGAGAGGTCTCGGTAAGTTTACAAATCATCCATCAACGGACCAACTGCGGCGAGCGTGGCTTAACCTATATCATCGGTTAAACCGTAGGTACGGTTCTCCTTAGCCCCAAAACCAGACCACAAACAAAAATCCCTTCTGAAGTTTAATGCGGGCCAATCATTATTATTAAAACGTAAGCCACCTTTGTTGTGTAAGTAGGTTATTTACGTTTCATTAATTTAATTAAAAGAAACTACGTACGGAAAGTTAATTTTGAGTTTGACGCGAGTTTTTAGTTACTGGAAACAATTTATCAGTGGTGAATGGTGAATAATTTGATAGAAACTTGCTAAGAGGGAGTTGAAGCGTTGTAGCCACAACAGTTTTTAGTTCGTCAGCCAATTTTCTCCTAAATACTTCAGCTGTTTCCGTAAAACATCAAACAATAAAAAAAACTGTAAATTATCTTGCCAGCCAACTAAATTCTTGAAACATGAGATATGCACCAACTTATAAAATTATTTACGTACTTCTTAAATATTTATCAAATTTAAGCGATTTATTTTAAATTAAAATAACTTATCCACATAGTAATTTATTCGTGAGTCTTTGTTTTGGTTAATATTTTTTGGATGAGTAAATTTAATATCCTAATCCGGGTAACCTTGAAACGATTCAAAGTTGATTGATGAAATAATTTTCTTTCAAACTTGTTTAGAATTTATTTTGTTTATCTTTCTTCCTCTTCGGAACATAATTAGATTAGTATTTATGTACTAGCAGTTTTGTGTGTTCTGGTGAAAAAAACAAATATTTTCTTTTTCCAAACGTTACACAATCGCTAAACTTCATTCATTCAATTTTCTATTTAAAAAAGGAGATCACAGGAAAATTTTCAACATATTTCAATTCTTTTGTTTATTCAAATTCAAGTCTAGAAACAAAACATGTTCACGCAATTTCCATTTCAAGCTAAAACCATTTGAGTCCCATACACAACCATTGAAGCAATATCCCTGCTGTGTTGTGAAAATATATCGTACAAGTATATTTTTTGAGGTTATGCGATGTTTGACTGCCGGAGTCGGTAAATAAATTGTGTATCGTGGGGGGCGACTCACCGAGTAGATTTTACACGATACTTTATGTGTGTTTACGGTAGAGTGAACTTTGTGACTTTTAGGATGAAGTAGATACCGGTATCTTGTGTTTATACGAACATATAATATATAGCTACACAAAGTTGCTTTCGAAATACTCAAGTTGTAATGAAAACCAATTTTAGAGGAACGCATTTAATACAGTTAACTGTAATCGTATTACGAAATTGTATGCTGCTAGGTAAATTCAAAATTCCACTCAAAATAGCTTGTAAACTTCTCTCGGAGTAGTTTATTAGTAAGAAGAGGAATTTCAACACAGCTTAAAAATAACACGAGAATAATTAGTATAAGTACAATTCTACATAATCAGAGCTACAGGTGCGGTTAATACGAGCTTTTACGATCTTGAAAAGTAGCCAAAACCTGAACACAGTAAAAAGACACCTAGCTCACATCTTTCCGTTATTAAAATAATATCAATTTACTCTTCATAGAATCACTTAAAATCTTTCCGATTCATGACAACTACTAAAAATAAATAATACCAAATTAGGCTCACCTCATTTTCACCACAAGTTCTATTTTAAAGAGCGGCCTCATTAAAACCATTTATGTAAATTATTTTCCAATGTTTATCCCTTTATCATTCACACCGATAACGACGGCGTGATTATCCTACGAAGTATGAATAGAAGGAAACAGTGGTGGTCGGTGCGAATCTCACCCATTGCACTAGGTACCGACGTGAACCCACTCGTAACATTATCATTTGCATTTGAATAAACCTATTTAAAAAAAATACTATAAATGAGCGACCCATATTGCAAGTAAGCAGATCATTAAATTAATATTGCTCTATTTTTTGTTCTACTTTTTCTCTACTCTTTCAAGCCATTTATATGGTTAAGCAAAAGTGAAAGAAACGTACGTCTCATAGATGCAATTACTTACGGACCATACTATGAACAAAGTTTAGAGATTAAATGCTCATAGTCCACTCAGCGCTTAACCGTTGAAGCGGACGGGCATTCACCGGCACCCAAGAGCAATCAAAACTTTAACTCAACCTTTTCTACACCACAACGCTTTTATGATATCCATAGTCGGTAGTACATACACACTACCCACATATTTTATTTAAGTCCCGAATATAGGCCGCCAGCTTCTATAAAGAATCTGTGAATACAACCGAATTAATCCTAGGCTTTTATGAATAGTACGAAGTAAAACCGGGGAAAAGTTCTATAGAAATAAAAATTCAACGGAAATATATTCGGAGTCTCATAAAAGAAGCAAAAAGGTACAATTATTGCTTCCTTTGACCAGTTTTTATTTTATTTTGTCGTTTGTCTACAGGTTCAATGGCCAGATTTAAATTCACACGGTTACAGATTCGAACCCAGACAAGTACCAATGTGACCTTTTCAAAGTTAAAAGTGTACTTTCTTAATTATTCTAAGACGCAAACAATGAAGAAAAACATCGTGAGAAAACCTGGATTCAACCCGCAATCACCAAGCGTTGTGATCAATGCTTATTCCTTCTCGAAAGTCTGGACCCAGGTGCTGGTGCAGCATTAAATTTCCAACTGGACATTTAAGGTCGTAGCACACGTATCAACTCGGAAAGGGATCATCACCGTATCGACTCGAGCCATTCAGAATTATTTATATGAAACACCCTACTGCAACGCACACTAATCGGAACCGTAACGTAATAGCCTCGCCTCGGTCAAGGGTAACAAGCTCACGAACAGCGGTGCGGTGCGTGGATGACTTTTAGTTCCCGCGCTTACAGTCCTCAGTACCCTAGCTTACGGCCCTCCATACCCTAGCTTACGTCTCTTCATCCATGCCCTCCCGTCGGAGTAAATTTAGTGCGTTGTTAGCATAGCATAGCTATGCATAGCACTTTATATCTAGACAAACAAAAAATGTAATTTGCAATTTCAAAGAAATTCTAAGAAACTCTATGGTTACTATTTTAAATGTTTCCCGGATTTTGTAATACAATGGCCGTTCACAAAAGCCACACACGAAGCGTGTCAAACTCAATTTTATGCTGCGCTCTGAAATACTGTAATACTAAGGGAATTTGAAATGATTTAATATTACTGAATAATGTCGATCAATGTTTATTTTCCAACAGAATTTACAGCTAGCTTTTGTCACGTGTCAGTGGTTATTTACTGCATAATTTTGTGTTGCAGGTAAAGTAAAATACCATTCAGCTAAAATTCATACACTAAAATTATAATATCACAAATGAAAATGCTGGTAGGTACAAAAATACCAACGTAAGAAGTTTAAAATGTTTCTAGTGAAAGGCCGGTTTTATGAAAAATTAGTATAAAATAAAATGAAGAAATTCTCGCAACACCATAGTTGAGACAATTAAATATACTTCTACAAGGTACCAGTTCCTATACCTACCTTATCTATGTTTCCTATGTTTGCGAACACAGTTGGTTCCTCTATCGCTTTTCTCTCATAATAACATCATATCTCCTGCATAAATGACCAATGTCACTCTGTTGACGAAAGCCACTGAACTTCACTGAAGAACATTTTTTTTTATCTAGCCTATGCTGTCCCACTTCTGGGCAAAGGCCTCCCCCAAGTCCTTCCATTTAACCTTATCCCGCGCCACCTCAAACCAGCCCTCACAGTATGCGTCTAGATCATCGCGCCACCTCTTCCTGGGCCGGCCTAGGTGGCGCCGTCTATCTGTTGGCTCCCATTGCGTAGAGACCTTCGCTCAACGGTAATAATGCATACGGCTGACGTGTCCCGCCCAATCCCACTTCAGCCTGGCAGCCATTTTGCCAACGTCATATATTATATTCCACTTCTGGAACGCAGTGTGGAGTTCCGAATTCGGACATTAGACAGAAAAAAGTTGTAGTACTTTACAAAGTAAAATTAAGTGGCAGGCATGTACATATCTATATATATAAAAGAAAGACGGGTTTGTTACAACACTTATAACTCGAGATCGGCTGGATCAATTTTCATGGTTTTTGTTTCGTTGGATTTGTCTCCGCCCTGAATAGCAGAATACATTTTAAAAACAATGAAAACTTGACGAATACATATTTATGAAAATGAATCATTTTCCATTTAATTATGTTCCTTAGTTTCGTACCTGTCAAACATTTGTTTTCCTCCTGTCATCCTGTCAAATACTGCGATTGACATTTATGCATGCGTTCAGAAATGTATTTTGTGTAATTATTTAAAAAGGGTGAATAAACTTTTGTCTGTATTTTTTTTAATCAAATAAAAAGGTTGAAAGGTATATTAAGCAGATTTGAATAAAAAGGACAGTATCCAAAGTAGTAGTCTATGATCTAAACTATTGTCAATCAATGTCTATGTCACGAAAGTTCAGCTACTGTTATATTTGTTTGTTTTGTGTGGTTTTGTGCGAGTACATATTCAGTATTAGTATTAGTAACAATGCCACGTCCTAGAAGATCTAATCTTTCCCAGCGAAGCCGTACTGCAATAAGGCAACGGAACATCACGAGTCAATTATCTGATGAAGAACGAGACATTGCACGAGAAGAGCGCCGCGTTAGTATGGAGCGAAGAAGGGCTTTAATTCGTGCCTCTCAAACACAAGAGGAAAGAGAGGCAGCTCGTGAAACGGCTAGGTTAGAAACGAGAAATCGTCGAGCTTATCGTACAGATCAACAGTCAAATCTGCGGCGATATGTGAAGAAACTTCAACTGTCAGTAAATACCTATGAGAGTTGCATTGTTGAACGATCTATCTGCTGATGATTTCTCTAAGCAATTCAGTAATTTTTTGCTGACACGTGTTTGAAGTACTTAATTTTTTTTTACTTCTCTTTCTGTATGTTTTATTTTATCATAATAAAATACTTTTTGATATCTAAGTATCTGTATTTTTATTTTGTATCATTGTATTACGTTCATCAAAGCCTAAATTAGTTCAGCTAAAAGGTAACACGACATTCATTGACTGTTAGGCGGTACGAAGTTCGCCGGGTCAGCTAGTTATAGTTAAATAAAATTATTTATAATATTTACTTTTTCTGTCAACAGACAGCAACTTCGTGCTGGGCAACGCTCAAGTACCGTGCTACCCGATCGTGTACTGCTCGGACGGGTTCTGCGAGCTGACAGGCTGGGCGCGCGCACACATTATGCAGAAGGGGTGCGCGTGCAAGTTTCTACACGGACCCGACACGAGAGAAGAACACCGCCATGAAATCGACGCAGCACTCGAATCCAAACATGAACTCAAACTGGAACTTATATTTTACAAGAAAAATGGTAAGAAAAAATCTAATAAATACTATTTTAAATTTTGGCATTCCAATTCACTTACGGCCTAGGGACTGACTGATATTATTATCCAAATAAACCTAATCTCCAACTCGGACTCGCATTTTAAAGAAAGATCTAAATATGAAGTCACGACGACTCACAGACAGTCGGACATATTATTAGTAAAAATAGTTTACAATAAAAAAAACGCGTTTATTTTTTATTCATTTTTTTATTCGAATTTTGAAATTTACATTCTGGTCTCAATGTTGGTATAAATTAAAAGTAATTCAATATTGAATTTGGAACATCTGGGTTTGAGCTCATTATCCGATGTGAGAAAAGTCCTTAAAAGGTCATTATTACTGTAGGTAAGTGTTCTGAATTACTCTGAAATTTGTAACATTAAATTAAGGAATTGTTCCAAACGAGAAAAAATTTAGCCCAATTGTTATTTCTATCGTATTTTACTGAATGATTTTTAATTATATTCTTTTGATTAATATTAACAGTCACATTTAATGTCGAAAGTAATTTGTGATATTTTACTTAAATGTAGGTAATTGTATTTTGCAAGCGGACAATGTTTATTAGTTTTTATTTTATTTCATCATTATACATAAGTATATTTTTTTTTCTTGTTAGTCGACCAATTAACAGTCTATGGCAATATTATTCAATTGTTTCAAACACTAGAAATTAAAGGACAGTGACAAATCTATCTGGTATTTACAACAAAATGTCCAATACAATCATTGAGTTATAATGTACTACGTACTAGAGGAGACACCTCAATCCAATTGTTTGTAACACGAGTTTAGGTCCACGGACCTAAACACACTTAGTCTGTGCCAAGCGCTGGCTGCAACGTGACGCACTGAGTAAAGTTTTGATAATTAAAATATGCCTTCGTGTGCATTGAGGTACTGTTCCAACAACTCCAAAAACATAAATAAAAGTCAAGGAGTGACTTTTCACCAGTAAGTTCAACTATTATCTTTAAACCACGCGTTATTTAATTATAATTTTTCTATTGCAACTGTCACCGTGGCGGCGGTTGTTTACGTGAATGTCAAAGAGTAAAACATTTTTATTCGCAGACTTGACACTATCGATGTAGGTATACTTTTTAAAACTATGAGCAATAAAATATTAATATTTAATCACGATAGTAATGTTGTAATAATATTTCACATTTTTGTTTGGGTTTAAAGGTTTCCACGGCTATGTCATGAAACAAGAGAATCATCAATCAAAGTTCAGATAAATGGCAGCGAAGAAACTTGGTTACCTTCAGATTATTCACGCATATTATGTTCCGTGCATTTCCAAGAAAACGACAAATACACCACGAAAACACTAAGAGTATACTTAAAGAAATCTGAATTACCATGCGATAACGTAAATGATATTATATTTGTAAATATAACTTTGCTGGAATTTTTGTTTTACTTTGTTATTAGAAAAACTAACTTTTTTGATGTTCAGTATACTTACTTATGAGAGGCAGAACCAGTAGGTAAATGGCGGTTTTTTTTAATACTGTAACGCTAGATACATATTTACAAAAACTGATCCAACTGTGGATTACTAATACCAAACGGCAGAAATTAACTAAACTTATTTTATTTGAAGAAAATTAAAGTATTTTAACAGTAGAAATACTTTTTTACACACGTAGGCAGAATATAAAAAAATTGTCGCATCTGCGCGCATTGATTGTTATCTATGAGAAAATAACAAGCTTGCCCCGCGCATGCGCGGGTTCCGCGCATGCGCTGTCCTGCGCTGACTTCAAATGTGCGCGCTATATTTTGTTTGAAATAGCTTCTCTAGTACGTAGTACATTATAACTCAATGAATACAATATCCATTAAGTAAATTGTCATGGAGCGCGCCAAACTCAATATCAGAGCGAAACTTTGCAGCTGAATTGCATTCGTGTAAAAGCAATGAAACCGCCATTATGAGTTTTGCACTTTAAATCCCGCGTATACGTGCAACTGTGCAAGCTTTTTTGTATTCAGAGTCTGCCTTCGATAGTAACACCGCCATCTTATATTTTTAAAATCCCAAATTCCCAATTGGAACGTGAGATGATTTTTTGTTTGTTCGGTTTTGTTCATAAATTCAAACGTATTGATCTGATCTTCGCGATTTAGGTGAATGTCTCCTTAGGTTCTGGATGCGATAAGTTCTTCATATTTTACGGAAGTAGGTAGAGATTATATAAAGTAACATGAATTATTTTAAACATTATAATTTGAAAAATTCAAAAAGCCCGTAAAACCGTTTCATCAAGAGTTTGATGAAAACCTTATAATTCTGTCCATGATCCTAGCATTAATGGCTTTGCAAAACGTCGTCCATGCCACAATCGTAAACAGAAACCAATAAGGGGTTTACGATTCCATTCGACAAAATTAAAATTTTACAAGCACCCAGCTGTTCGTCGTCACTAACATTTACTGCTTTCGAGAACGATGCCATACTACGCCACTATATTAAATACTACGCAGAAAACACGTCTGAATATATTTCCAAGTTATTCAAGTCTCTAACAACTGTTAACGAAAAATTGATGCTTCATACATAATCAATTACTCAAGACCCGTTCACTCGTTTGAATTTCAATAGCCATTAACATTCATTAAACTTTACAGGATCTCCCTTTTGGTGTTTGCTCGACATCGTCCCAATTAAGAATGAGAAACGAGAAGTGGTTTTATTTCTCGCCTCGTTCAAGGATATCACCAACACCAAGATGGCCGCCATGAACACTAATGAGAACTTCGACAGCGGTGAGTGCCTTTGTAATGATGATACTTGGATCTCCTTAACAAATTGCAACCCACAAAAATTAACAAGTACTTTCTAAATAGTGACCTTGTTTAAGGCGTTGATCACTGAATTATGTTTTCTGAGGATGTTAACAGTTGTGCATTGTATTAACTCATACTCAGCACGTTGTTCTAGTGCTATAGGTACATCTATATGATTGATAGCATTAGATTGAGCTCCCGTAGCTCCCCGTTGCCATAGCGAGTTGCGAGCATCACCGCACGGTAAAGTTCCTTTACGAGTATTGTATCGTACCCACTGTGTAGTATTTATACAATTAGTCTGTAGCTAGACAGGCAATAAGTCTGAGTAGATAGAAATAGAATTAGCAAGTAAACATTCTGTAGACAAATTAATTCAACTGTTTTTCTTTGTATCTATAATTCTCTCTCAACTAAACATGTTTTAAGTTAAGGAATAAAATAACGCCGATCTATTCATTAGCAAAGGACTTCTAAAGATTGTAGGTGTAAGCAAGTTTATAAGAATAGTTAACTTCATTATATTTTATTATATTTCTATTATTTAAAATACTGCCTGCTTTTATAACCATAATTATAATAACGGTAAACGTTCATAAATTAATATTTTAATCAAAGCAAATGCTTCAAGTTATATCGAACAATTTAATATTAACGATAATCAACGATCTATTGTTCATAATTTTCATTAATCTTTTCTACAACCGAAGAAATTATTGTAATATAAAGTACTCACGAGAATAACTTTTGCACATTACGCATTTTATATTATACCAAGTTTTGATAATTAATTCCAGGTACCAGCAATGTTGAATAAAACTCGAAGCATAGGCTGTTTATTTAAGAATTCAAATACTCTTTGAACACCATAAACTTGTATATTAAACTAATTGAAACCACCCTGTATTTCGATTAACTTTTGAGTAACAATAATTACTTCGAATATTTTCAATCCCTTGTTTAAAAGTTTGGGAATAGAACGAATATGTCGCCAGTTTGTGTTTATCAGTTGTAGTATACTTTGCGCATATCTTCGTTTTATATCTGGATTTCTTCTATCTTTTACTTTATTTTTATCTAAATCTCTTCTCTATACATAGACAGACAATACAGATGGTTATTACTAAGGCAAACAATTGAAACTCGATCCGTGTTAATAAAAACAAAACCTTGGAGAAAACGTAGGAGTAAGTATGTTTACGATTCTAAAACCGAATGTTCTGTTTACCATTTAAACGTCAACGTAAATATTTATTGTCTTTTTCAAGTACAATACAAAGCTTGAATATGTCAACAGGGTCCATATGACCTACACTATATTCAGCTTTTATAAATACATATTCTATTATTGAGTTAGTATATTATAGTATATTACTCCTTTCTCCCAAAGCAAAGATAACCTGTCTCAGTGGGGGATACCTTGACACATCTAACCTTAGGTGTAGATGTGGTATCACTCCCCAAACAATGGAACACCTGCTATCTTGTCCTTCGTGCCCTGCACGCTGGAGAATGCAGCCCTGCATGCAAAATTCTGGGCTGACACAATATGATGGCCTTCGACACGATAATAAGAAGAACTATGGAGTTAATCTCAAGTTTCCTGTAATAGTTCAGCTTGTTCGACGAACAATCAAACAATTCAAACAACTCAAACTGTATCAAACCGTATAATGTTATTAACTGAGATACGGTTAATGGACAGTGGCATTAACTACTGTATCATTCGTGATCTTACATTGGGATCATCAAACAATGGAAGTCCCCTAGTATACATATAATTATATGTTTATAAGTACATATAAACTCGTAAAGATTTAAGAAAGATACTTTTGTATCTTACTTCAAATAAAAGTTAATACGTAAAGAATTAGAAATGAGAGCTGGCTGAAAAATTGTGTCTCTAAGACAAAAAGTTTTTTTACCTAATATCTTTGTAAATATTTACCAAAATTTACCGTTTACAAAAGCCTTACATTTCTAATTACCTACCACTTATTTCCAACCAAAAGATGAAAGCTAAAAAATGCCTTTCATGAATTCGTTGGATTCGAATTATTTTTTTAAATAGAACAAACATTCTAAAGATAAAACAAATTCCATGTTTATTTTTAGTATGTATTTATTTTTTCTATTGGTTAAAGCGGTTCTTCTGTTCTAGACGATTACCAGTGATGTTTGCTACCTTCTCTTGAATCGAATAGCAATCGACTTTGTTATGTACTTAGACAAGTTCCTGACGATAAGCTTGACGAGCTGCTTTCAAAACTCATAAAATATTTATATTTATTATCTATGTTATCAATGCTGATCGACAAGTCTTAGTAACCACTGAGCACAGCCACTGAGATTCCAGGAGAATTTACAATCTTTTTTTCTATAATACCAGCTGTATTGTCTGATATGAACGATTTCTAGCCAGTATTAAATTATGTTTAAAACTCCTTCTTACAAACTCTTTCCTACATGCATGAAAATTCGCACAATAAAATTATATTGATATTTATTCTTCTATTCTTTATAGCTTGTTCCATAATCTTCTCTGCGTTGTTTAGTATAAATATACCTTTCTACTTTTAGTAATATTTAAACGTATTTTCATTTTGAGTCTCTGGCAAAGAAGGCTTTTAATAATCTCTATGTACCTATTTGAAAATTTGGGCATGCTTTTAATTTCAGATGGAAATTATTGTTATGTTTTAAAAAACGTCCGCCGATGATAACATAGAAACAGAAACTTAAACATTTACTAAATTAATAGTGTTATGATTATTGTGACTCTACATAACATCAAACTTAACTTAAATATATGATTGAAAAATTTTACATGCTTTAAGTATTAAAAATTTTCAATTATTTTCCTACCATCTGAGTCACTTTAATACGTCGAGCATCCATGTCATCGCTCAATTTACGTTAAAATTTTAATATTCGCAGCAAAATTAATTGCAACATTATATATACAAATATTTTACAGGAATAAATATGCACGTATCAAACAAATGAAAATATATATATAATTCTGGCGTATTTCGCTTTGAAAGAAATGCCTTTAATAATTGAAAAGAATTAATAAAATGTTGAGCTGTTCGGCTTTTAAATTTTGACCATTCAATTGTTTTATATATTAGTTCATGATGTGCCAGTAGGTATTATTATTACTATAATTCTACGGTGTCGTTTCTTGCTATTAGTACCTAAACTTAAAATGGTCGGTTAATCGGTGGCATGGGTTTTAATGACTAACACAAACGCTAATAAATTTCCCGGACAAAACTGCAGTTAAAAGATCTCATAATTCTCTTTTCTGACAGCTACTTCATAAATTGTTTTATTTGATTTAAATTGTTCTTCAATAAGAGGAAAACAAGAGTTTACGAAAAGGTATAAATGTTTTTAATTCATTCTCGTTCCATCCTGTCTCTTTATGCACTTTGGTTGATGAATGCGCTGAATCGTCCGGCCGAACATCTCCCGAATATTGTGGTTGGCGTCGAGCCAGGCTTTGTCGTGGAGTGACATTTTAATGTATTCCTTGGATTATTTCGAATGGAAAATGTATCAAACTAGACCTAAATCTATCTCTTCCCCATTTAATTTTGTGTGATTTTCTCATACATGAACACGTAGCGATAAACAATAGATATTCTATTATAGACATGGACGTATGTGGATTATAATGTCCATCATGTATCTGTATTTCCTATTTCACGCATTTTCGGGAATGCTCGAGTTTATATCATCGCTGACATACAACTAATTCCTCGACTCCGTTCGTATTTTATGTCTAATTAAATAATGCGCTATCCGTAGCACAAAATATTTGTTCTTTAAACGCTAATGCCAGTAATATTATGTATTCTCTATAATGGGCATTTGTTTATTATGCAAACGAATGAGTCAAACTGTTTATTATTACTCAGATATAACCATTGTAACTATTGTTATTTACATCGAAACAGTTCCAGATATAAAAATATAATTAAATCCCATTGTAGGTGAAACTAATTGGAACAAAAAAGAAAATCAACGAGGTATTTCTGTTGAATCAATTCAACAAATCTCAATAAAAGCATGCCCAAAGTCCAGTTTCAATCTGGTTAATGCGTTGCTTCCAAGCAGTTAATACCAACTAATGCTTTTAGGGTCTCTCGATGAAAAACGTAAGGTAAGGAGGAAAACCTATCAAATCAACACCAGTAAAATCCTAAACAGATTTCTATTAAACGAAATCCGTAAACTGAATTGATAAATGTGGGAGGCTGAGCGGAAAACTTTTCTTTAAATGAACTTAATTTGGGAAACTGGACTAAATAACGTTGTGACTACAAAATGCGGCAATTCGGTATAATTACGAAAAGTTTTAAGTGAGTTGAGTTTGTACAAATGGAACAATATAAAATTGATGTTTCTTGCCGGTTGCCGGTCTTTTATCGCTTTGTAATAATTACAAGTAAACTTTGAAAGAAATGTATTATTTAATAGAAGACAATATTTAACCGCTATAATGTGGCTCGGATATTTTCTTTTGATAGCGACGTAACATTGTTATTGGCAGTGCTGCAGTGTAACAAACAAAGGGAACATTGGTCATTCATAACCATGATTTTTAACACTCATATTTTTATCCAGTCTATTAATTATCACAATATCTACGAAAAAATAAAGAGCCCATACGCCATTAGTTCCTTCTTTTAAACCCTTTGGTACTTAGGTACTAGGAACTTGTTCCATAAAAGTTAAATGTGCTTTAACAAGTTAACATTCAATCAATAATTTATAAGAATTTTCTAACAAAACTCACTTTAATTGAAAGGTAGTGTAAATCTTAACTTTAAGGTCTGCGCCAGAGGCATAAGTAGGAAGAAAAATTTCTCCGTTTACAACTTACTAGGTAAATTTTGTTTAGTAAAATTATCCAGAAAAAATAAAAAAGTCTAGAAAAGTAAAGAACGACAGCATAGCTTAGAAAAAAATTACAGTGTGTAAAAAATCACAGTATACTAAACCATGTAATTTGTTTAAATATCATTTTTAATCTTATCGCAGTAAACCAAAATGTAAGTGTAAATCATAAGAAACTATAAAACTTTACTGACTAGCGATAAATTAGGAATAGTTTTATTATCGCTTTCTCGTGCTTTTGAACTTTCATTTAATTTATATAATCCTACTTCTCTCTTTCTCTCTCTCTCTTACACGTCCCTAGTTTTTCTTTTCGTAATTTATTAATAATTTTAAATATTTTTAAGTTTCAATTATCGCAACGTATGCTGCTTGGTACTCGCTTACTTTTGTTTCTGGCGACATTCTGTTTTTGATACTAGCCCACGAAAATTCAAAATCCTAATAATCGCATAATTACATTTAATCAATATTTATCAAGAGATTTAATATAGATATCAGAGTCGGTCGACTTTGATATATTGAATTATTAATACCCATACATAACTTCATAATCCAATCAAAGTTTCCGCATTATCGAAAATGTCGATAATTTTATTCCTCGGTATTTTGAACTTTCGTTGTATCAAAACAGCATTACTGCCTACTTATAAGATTTTCTTATATAAAAATTGAAAAGATAATTCTTGTACCTGTCTATCTAATTTACTTTGTGATATTCTGCACATAATTTAGTATGACTAGAATATTTTACTGACCTACATTTTAATGATGAGTTAAACAAGAAATATCTTTTAATCGGCTATAAGAAAATCCTTCAAGAGGCAAATTTTCCGTATACTAAGTAGATGATACTCGTAGCTGGTATGAGGCCAGTGGTCCAGTGTGTAACAGGGTGGTTTATGCATGCAGGAGCCGCGGTGCGGCCTTCGGCTGGCGTGGTCACTCTAGCGTTATCCCCATTTGTACCCGCAGCGGCACTCTTGGGCGCCCGGTTCCGCGCTGAATCTAGTTGCCTACTTCCAGACCCGAATGGCAATCTTGACCCCGAAGCTCCGTCGCCCGCCAACATGGGCAGGCGGCGCTCTCGGGCAGTACTATACCAGCTTTCAGGACATTATAAACCGGACAAAATGAAGACTAAACTAAAACTCAACAATGTTAGTAAGGTAAACTTAGTTTTCTTCCAAAAGACACACTCAAGTATTACACATACCTAATGGGTATTCTGAGTACCCGCTGCCGATCCTTCCTGTCTGAGATACTTATATGTAACTTTGCGTAAGTCAAACACATTACTTACGAGGGAATTTTATTAATGAACCGAGAGCTGAAACTAAATTAAGACATTATTTCAGAATCTATTGCACTCATCGGACCCTCCGCTTCCTGAATATAAAACATCAGCATTAAAAAAGTCAAGATTCATAATATCACACTACGGGGTATTTAAGACATTCTGGGATTGGCTTATCCTTATAGCTACGTTTTATGTTGCTGTAGTGGTTCCTTACAACGCCAGTTTCGTAGATGAGGGACACCCCAGGATTAGTGTAACTAGTGATGTCGTGGTAGAAGCGCTCTTCATTATCGGTAAATTTTCTACTAATAACTTTTTAATTTTCTATAACGGCAAACTTTACAAGCATGCGTTTTCCAGATATAGTGCTTAATTTCCGGACGACATTCGTAAGTAAGAAGGGAGAAGTAGTCTCCGACTCTAAGCCGATAGCCCTTAATTACATCCGGAGCTGGTTTGTGGTGGATCTCCTGGCGGCGCTCCCGTTTGACCTACTTTACGCGTCTGACGTGTACAGCGGCGCGGTGAGTTAACACTACCAACTAATTAATTTACCAATGTTATTATTAATTTATTGCTTAAACTTGAAAAGGCTGTCCGTTGTACTACATTCCGGCACATACTCATTTACTACTTCAGAGGTCTGGAGTTCTTTGCAATTTGCTGTTACGGTTCCAGTAATTAAACTGCTACTTTGTTCGTACAGGAGTCGACGCATGGAAACGTGCATTTAGTGAAATTAACGCGTCTGCTGCGACTCGCCCGCCTGCTACAGAAGATGGATCGATACTCGCAGTACTCGGCTTTGATACTAACTTTGTTAATGCTCTCTTTTACATTGGTCGCGCACTGGCTCGCCTGCATCTGGTTCATTATAGCTGACAAAGAAATTGAAATTCACAAAAATGAAAGTTGGGACTTAGGTAATTTTACTACTAAAGCTTAAAACTCAACGCTTATTCAATTTATTATGCTAAAATGCAAAAATACACGTCCATGAAATAATACTCACCTCTGTTAACTATAAATACTTACGCCTAAATAAATATTCTCAATATAGAATCCGCCGTTCCGCTTTTCAACTTGTGCAAACTTCAGCTGTTACGATACATCAATAAGATTCTCGAAGTAAAACTTTTTTATTGCTTCGTTTGGGTAAAATCGAATTGTTTAATTGTAGGATGGATAAACAATCTGGCGGAGAGACTGAAAGTGCCGATAGCGAATATATCGCACAGTGAGAGTTATGCGACAGCTCTCTACTTCACCTGCTCGTCGCTCACCAGCGTCGGCTTCGGCAACGTGTCGGCCAACACGCTCGCCGAGAAGATCTTCAGTATAATCACTATGTTAATTGGAGGTATATTTTACCAAAACATCAATTTACACGATGGTCCGAGCCATAATGATTAGCTCTTCACTGCACATGTCTTCAACTTCAATAGAATTCGAAGATTCTAAATTTAGACGACATCACACAAAATCTTGTTTCTTTGATCGATCGTCGACAGTACGCCCTAGGTTATTATAAAACTGTCAAATCTAATTTTGGAACGTATTGAAGTGGAAGAAACAGAAAACTAGCGCAATAGCACAATTTGTTGGATTAACAAATCGCGCACGTAGTTAGGACTGAAAACTTTTTGCGGTCACAATTATAAAGCTAAAACCACAGCGTTAACCACTCCATGCATACGTTAATTGCATGTTCATTGTTCCAGCACTGATGCACGCCGTAGTGTTCGGTAATGTGACGGCCATCATACAAAGGATGTATTCCCGCCGGTCCATGTACCAAAGCAAGTGGCGGGACCTAAAAGACTTTCTCAGTATCAATCAAGTGCCAAAAGAACTGAAACAGCGAATGCAAGACTACTTTCAAACAATGTGGTCGTTAAACCACGGAATCGATATTCATGAGGTAATGCAATGTTCATAAAGTATTTAATATTTACTAGTGGTCGCCCAATGGTCGAAATTCGACCTTATAATATAAAAAATATAATATTCAAACATTATTAAGGTTCTACTGTCGAAAACTAAACTACTATAACCACACATTTGACCAAGACTGTTATTTGCCAATTTATTTTTTGAACAAATTATATGAAATTAAAAGGAAGTAAAATAAAGAATATCTATTTAAAAAATGTTTATTAAAAGAAAACATGCTATAAGAGGAAAATACTATCCATTTAGAGCATATTTTATCGCATATTGCAAACTTCTCTGCAAACAATGTTTTTTGTAAAACCTCTTTTATCGTTTGCTAAATGTCCTTGGCCGTTATATTCGGATATATAAAAACTTAAACCACTTATTTATGTCAATGTCAGTAAGCAGTCAATGAAAAACAAAACAAACATGTGTGTGTGAAATGCATGGTAGTGTGGGTAATGTTTTATTTATTGATTTAATGTACTTTATAAGCATTATTATTGAAAAATATTAGCGTTCTCCACTTCTCCTACACATAAACTATAAGTGTGCCAAATTTTATGCTCCTGCGTCCGCGCAATTTTCGTAAAAAGGGGTCCAAAGTTTTGGCATCACGTATTAATATATAGATGAGAACGTACTGTCTGAATAAATATTCAACCTCCGATAATGTGAAAGCGCAAACAACCGACACAATATAACGTGGTCATTAAACAATAATAAATATATAATAAACTTAAAAATAAAACGAATGTTTTATTTTAATTAAAGGTTTTACATGTTCTGTTTTGTAGATAGTTTGAATGCATTTGAATACAAAAAAGTACTATAATTGAAACAGTTAATTAAATTAATTTAAATAAGTACGTTGATAAATTTGTTTATATTTAATACTTTTGTAAACTGGCTATAAATTTGATCCGTCTCGTCGCTGTATTAAAGCAAGGTGTCGTAATACAAAGATTATAAATGCTCCTATTTTTTATTCTCGTCAGCGAGGAAGTATGAACTGGAGATTTGGGCATAAGATAACACCGCTTTGAAGTTCGTCCGTAACCCAATGGAACTTAATGGCTTGGAAACGAAATATAATGCGATAAACTTAATCTACTAAACTCTGGTCGCTACATTTTTCAAAATATAATCTTTTATTAAGCCCATATTATACTCTTTTATCTCATCTACATGTAACGAACCAAGTTTGATGAATGTAAATTTATGTTGCCGACAATTTAATAGCATATGAGAGAATATTTCTTTTAGCTGAAAAAGGTTTGTTTATTTTTAGACCCTCAAAGAATTTCCTGAGGAGTTGAGAGGGGATGTGTCATTACATTTGCACCGTGAGATATTATCGCTTCCGATATTTGAGTCAGCGTCTCAGGGGTGTCTCAAGCTACTATCCCTGCATATTAGGAACAACTTTTGCGCCCCTGGCGAGTACCTAGTTCACAAAGGCGACGCGCTGACGTACATCTACTACATATGCAACGGTTCTATGGAAGTGATGCAAAACGACATGGTTGTCGCTATACTGGGTGAGTTACTCGCGCGGACAAATGAACCTATTGTTCGTAGCGTTTACATATTACCCACCTACCTTGTATTTATGAAGTTGTGTATGAAATATGTAAAAACGTTTACGAACCGTTTATGATATAGGCAAAGGAGATTTGGTGGGATGCGATATGAATACCCATTTGCAAGCTTACAACGGTTCGGGTTCATCTCACCCACAGGGCAATAATCCAGATGTTGTGGTAAAATCTAGCAGTGATGTTAAGGTATATTATTTTTTGTTCAACTAGCAAATTCACTACTAAAACAGAAGCAGATTGTTCAGACGGTTTTTTAATCCTTGTTTACATGTTATTTATTTATTAGATCTAATTCATATTAAAAATAAATTCATCGTTGTTTTAATGCCAACAGGCTCTTACGTATTGTGACTTAAAATGCATTCATATGGGAGGCCTAGCCGAAGCCTTACGTCTCTACCCGGAGTATCAGCAAGAGTTCATCCACGACATCCAACACGACCTAACCTACAACTTGCGAGAGGGTTACGAAGCTGAACAGGAGTCTGATGGAAACGGGCACCCATCATTAACCTTGCCGTCAATATCTGAAGATGACGAGAATGCCGCGGAAGACACAGCTCTCACACCCAAAAAGTTGTCTACGTCCAACACAAACAGCCCACGACACGTGACAAAATTCAGGTTCCATTCCACCTCTTTAAAATTCTATTGCTGTAGTACACGTGTAATGGAAATTATTCCAACAGGATTACGCTAAAATAATACATCATGTTTGTTTTTGAATGTCAAAATAAATTCTTATTCGACATAGCTTTTACCACGAAATGTTTGGCATAAAATATTAATTTTGTAAAGGTTTACGTATTTCTAAAATGTTCACACGTGTGTGTATTTTAAATATTTAATAACATTATTACGGATTGTAGGACGGACGGGCAACCGCGGCTATCTCATAGAGAATTGCGAGAGAGAATAGAAAGACAACGCTCGGTGGCTACGCCGAAAATCTCTAGAGCCGATTCTTTGGAAGGTCTAAATTTAGAAGTACACAACACACGGTCGTCTGTTGACAGGCTTGACACACAGGTGTCTAGCTTGCATCATGACGTGGCAGCGCTCAGCATGGAGGCAAGTAAAACAATGATCTCATCTCTTATCTGAAGCCGACTTGTAGCTGAAATGATTTTACAACTAATCCTTCATGAAACAATGATAGCATTCGGATACGGTAGACCTTATACTATATGTTACGAGTATGACGTTATTTATTGGCCTACTTTATATCTAAAAGTACTCAATGTTTGTTTATGTAAGATGTTACACATTTGATATTCAACGATAACGACTTAATACACTTGAACGTTCTCATAAAATTCCGCCGTCTTTAACTCTACTCGAAACTTTTGAGTAGGCTAACTTTTTTATACTTAAAAAACTCCGATTAAGAGTTTTGTTATGAATAGGTCCGGAATGCTATCCAAGCTCTGCAGGAGATGACGGCGCCTGCTGGTTGGCACGCGGCTCATTCTAACCCCAACCTGCAATGGAACGCTCCACCGAACCAGCTGGCGCGAAGCTGCAGTCATCCTCCTGACGTGTTTTGTTGGGATCAGGTAAGATTTATTAAATGGGCAATGACAAAGGCTTTTATACTGAACTTATAATATGTATATTAATGAAATTTCCACGTACACTTACAGTTGAAACTTTGTGTCCAACAGCAAGAGAGACCGGTGACCCCAGAACGTCCAAAAACACATAAAAGCACGCAAACTGAGCCATTCCTACACAGCGTTACACAATACATAATGGAGCATCCTGCCACCGTGATGCTATTACTAGGAATCGATCCGATGGCAAACCTCGCTCCCGTCATGCCTGGGACTTTGGACTATTACACGGATGCTCGCAGCCGGCGGCCCAGCACGTTAGAACAAATTGTGGAATCTGAGACTGGAAGCCAGACACCGTCAAGTACGGCAAGCGAGAAATTCGAGCAAACGAGGAGTCCAAGTGATAGCGTGAAGGATTTGGAGGTTCAGATTGATATGAGGAAAGCGACTGAGAAGGAGGCTCCGACCGCGAGTCTGCGCCGCAGCCGGTACTCGGCCAGCGACCTGTGCGAGGCGTCGGAGCGGCTGCTCGCCACGCGCTCCACGCACCCCAGCACGCGCAGCCTCAAGTTTAACATCAACAGTTAAGTTACCAACTTATTCCATTTCGTGTTAACACATGCTCATTAGCCTTTAGACTTGAAGTAATAAATGCCATTAGTTTAATTGTAAATTCGGTTATCTTAAATATTATAAGTGTATTTCGTTTGTTCCTTTGTAGATAAATCTATTTATATTATTACTTCTCAATCAACGAAATCTATCTTTATTATTACGAATATTTTCTAGTTAGTATTTTTAAACAATTATCTACTTTAAGATTGTACATATCAAGTTTACGAGAAGTTTTATTGTTAGCTTAGTCTATAAAACTACTTCGTCTAGTCACTGTTAGCCTTAGGCTTAATGGAAGAGAGAGATGTTGGGAATTATTTCTAGGAACATCCTATTATTTATTTACTTAATTTATAAATAGATACATTTTTATAGCCTTTTAGTGGTTATGACTAGTTATTATCATGTCCTACAAACAATATAGTACTTTGTTAATGAGCAATATAATAATTGACTGGGTTAATTTTAAATCACATGAGGTATTTTATACTCACAAATACCATATTGTGTTTTTTATATTATTATTATAAACAGTAGTGCTCTGTTATGTCAGAGTATTCCTTGTGCTCATATTCAGCCATATATCACTAATCGTAATGGAATATAAAAACAGTTTATACAAGAAACGCGCCTGTGTTAAACCTTGAAAAAACTTTGTGAAGATTTTGAAGACGTTTACGTCACTCGTGTTATTTATATTGTCTATGAAACGTTCTATTTTATAAAACCTTTTAGAATAATGCCAATAACTCTGTGTGTTTATGGACAATACTATACCAGATCCATCTATACGCCAAGTCAGACCCTGATCTCAAAGTATATTTTAAATGAAACTATTTATAGAATCACGTTATGGTCTTCCTTTAAAGTTATTAGTAACATGTATTTATTAACAAACTATGATTGTACATAGAATAGTATGTATTATCTTCCTATACCTAGACTCCCTCATCAAAGGTAATGTGCCAAAAGTCAAAATAATTGTCAATATTCTCAAAACTTAATTAATAAAATGTCTTGTTTTCTAAGGTTTACGCGAATGTTTCGACATTGAAATAAAGTACTTTTAAACGGATTCTATCGCGGTTTGTCTTTTTTGTTAAAATCAAAATAAACCGCCATAGAATCTGTTTTAACGTAGTTTTATTTCAATAATAAAAATGTCTATTAAAAATAGGCATTAAAATACAAATGTAGGTATTTTAGTTTTCTACTAGGAGTATTATTTGTACTAAGAAATTTACCCCTCTCCATTGTGACCAAGTTAGTATAATGAAGAGAATTGTTAATTATCTTTTTATAGTAAGTGAAACTTTTAAAAAAATCGATAAAACTATGAGATGTTCCATAGGCACTGTCTTTTAACGCATATTTTATAGTACGGTATGTAATTGAGGTTAAAGAATGCATATGCGCTTATTAGACAACGCGATATTCAGTTTTCACAAACTAGATTGTCTTACTGACTAACTTGGTCAGGAAGACAGTCGAGGTAGTCAAATCGCTTGATATTACACCGTGCTGAATGTCGCTCGCTAACTCACCTAGCGTCGTTTTTGTTTGTTCTCTTTCACTGTCTAGTAAGACAATATTAGGTTTTAGTTATTATATATAATTTTATGTACTTATTAGTTTATAGACATTGTTTTGTTATTTATGTATTATATTTTCTATGGGCCTTGTTGCCTGAATTAAAGGAATAAATAAAAAAAAAAAATTCCTACTCTTACTACACAACACGTGGTCTTAGAGAGACAGAATATCATGTGGTCTAATAAGCGCTTTAGCGATAAGACCCTATTTGGGAATTTGATTTCGGTATTCCAAGAACTCGTTAATACAGCTTACCAAACAATAAAAGGTAAAAATAAGAAATCTGATATTACAAAGATTATAACTAATTAATTGAAACTCGATAATGGTTAACGTTGTATAAATACCTATTATCTGAAAACTGTTGTTCTTATTTTTTCTTTGTTTGTATTTCATAGTTATATCTACATAGCAAGTCTGATATATGTTTTCGCGTTATCCGGAATTGGATAAAACGATAATTTCAATACGCAGTTGTTTTTTTTAACTTTACAGATCTAGAATAAAGGGCGGATGTAATGTTACATTCAGTCCGACTCTTTTAAAATATAAATTTTACTTATAAATGTAAATTCTTGTAGAGAAATTGAATTCAAAATGTATCCTTGATAATAATTGTTATAAGAACGGAAACGCTTACTAGAATAATGTATGTGGTGTACGTTGTATAGAACCCATGAATGTGATATGATGTTAAACACGTGCAGTGCCTAAAATCTCATTTATTTATTTATTTACTTAATAATGCTGTATCTTTTATTAAAATCTAAACTATTTTACTAAAAGTTATGATTACGCGTACGTATTGAACATATTTTGTACATACTGAAACTTAATCTTGTAGTACAAAGTATTAGGTACCATAAAATTTAATAAAGACAAATTGATGTTGGAATATGACCTTTATTTTTAGAATAAGATATAACATTTTACAACGTAATTAGACGGTCGTTAGGGATATGGAAAAATAATGTTATTTGGCGGTTAAATTCATTCAAGAGGAAGTTGTAAATGTTTAGGTAAATAAACGGTTCGTGTGTACGTGTTACTTTATCATAAGCCCGATCTCGCCAATATAGCACTATAAAATAAATACAAAGAGTCTGGCAACGAATATTCCCTGAAGAAAAATAAGATAATCTTTAACATAATGAAAGGTACCGAAAATTGAAAATCCGCCCTCATTATGTCTTTTGAAGCGTTAAGAATGGTACTCATTGCTTCCGACCTCATTCTTTTTCACCTTATTTGAATTAAAAATTATAAAATATTTTACAAGTTTTACGAGTCAAGTACCTACCTACCTTTTGAACGTCTCGGAAGTGTTATAAATAAGTGTTAGATAATATATCAAGGATTTCTGCGTGTTAGGTATCTGGTAAAGTAAGTACCAAATTCAGTGTAGGAGGAGATGTACATAACGATAACTGGAATAAATAAATAATTATACTCAAAGTCGAGTATAACAGTTTTAGTATTACCTAAATACATATACTAACCTGATTCCTTTATTATCGGGTGTACCATAATGACTGCAAGCACCCTTCATCCTCCAGAATTCCATTAAGGCAGCTTCAGCAGGAAAATTTACTCGAACTTATATTCATGCCAGCAACTTTTGTTTTAGTATTATCCTCTTAAGAAAACAATGAGGCTGTTACTGTAAATACAGCTTTTTCCTCCAAAATCTTGTGTGGTTTAGGAGCATCATAGAAAAATAGAAAAATATTATTTCTATTAAAAGACGCAGTGAAATTTCGTAGCCTGGGTAAGTACATAATATATTCGTGAGATTGTCAGATAAGTACTAGGTATACTCACGTACTGTATTTTCGGTGACAGATAGGTAAGTAAATAAACAGCCTTAGGTATTTGCTAAAAAAAAACATGCGTATTTCAGCAAAGCATTTCATTAAATAGTGTTTGGATAAGGTAAGTAAAGAATACACGAAAACCTTACAAACTTATAAACTGTCTCAGGTACACAGTATCTCATCGTCAGAAACCAATACCTACATAATACACTCCTTTACCTTCGACATATCTATTTTCCGCTACAGAAAGTAAGGTCCCGATAATATACCTTCTGGGTATAACCAAGATTACTACTTATATAAAATAACAACCCTTAAAATGATCCGCAGTCCGCGCCATTGTCAACAAAAATGAAATATTCGAGCAGGATTGCGAATACCTCGTAGATAGGTCCTCAATATTTACAATACGTTTGGAAAAGTAATATTCTAGTCCGTAATGTGGACAATGTTTCCTGAGACGGATTGAACGGAAATGGCGTATGAACGCGACATTCGTTCAAATATGCAGTGGAATAGCATGTTTGTCAACAACTAACAGGAAATCACTTTTCGAAGATACAAAAGAGATGGAAAAAAATGAAAACCTCTGTGAATTATTAGATATTAATAATAATAATAATAATTTACATTTCCATGTGTAGAAAGGCAGGTGACATAGTTTCCGATTTCATTATGGTAACCAATCCACGTAACACATACACATCAATAGCCTAATTTAGTTTATAATACCTTATTTCACAATAGTTCTGTAGCTACCTTGGGCCGTTCATGTCTGTTCTTACATAGAGCAGGGGTGAATGGCCCCTGGTAGGTGCCCCATCCCATATTAGAGTAAAGTTCTCAACAAGGCCACTGCGTGTTGGACCTGTGTCCCCGCGTAAGCCTTTCAAAGGACCGGGTTTCTTCTTCTGAAGTTATCCCGTGGTAAAAGAGAGATAATAATAATAATAACGTTTATTTCGCCATAAAAATACATAACTTATAGCATAACTTAAAGGCTAGTATTAAATGTACAACATGGGAGCATCTGTAGCCGAACTAGGACAGGTCCTGTATCTCGGCGTACAGCGCCAAACCCCTAGACAACAAGTCATAACAATTAGCCCAGGTCTACATGACAATGAGTATGTATTTCTTTACAAATTTATCACTAGTTTACCAATATGTACTAATAACTAATTTTTGTGTGCATAATATGTATGTGTGTGTGTATGAGTGTGAGCGAGTGTGTGTGTGTGTGTTTGAGTGTGTGAGGTGTGTTTGTGTGTGTGTGTGTATGTATGCATGATTGTGGAATGATCAATTTTGTGTTTGATACCGAGAACAAGTTGTTTGTTGTTAAGCCATAGGCTATTTTAGAATTTTAAGTAGGGCCTCAGTTTCCTCATAAGAAAGGCTAAGTAGGTAGTTATGAATTTTCTCTTTACACAGAGTTTTGTTTAGAGAATATATGTTTAATTCTTTGTTTATTTTATTATATAGGTACGGGGCAATATAAATAAAGAATCTTCTTATAAATGATGTCTTGGGCTCGTAAGACCGATCACACACCTCGTGTTTTCTGCGTTTATTAGTTATACTCGGGTTATATGTGAGTTTGCAATGCTGCTTAAGAAGAATCTTTTCTATGAACAACTGTCTTACAGTAGAAACTTGACAATCCTGGAACAATGTTTTAGTTGGAAACAGAATAGGTTTAAAGTTGCTAACTTTTAGTATGGCACGTTGAGCAATTTCTAAACTTTTGATGGTAGTTTTTGGAGCTCCACCCCATGACGATATACAATAGGAAATTATGGACTGACATAATGCTAAGTATATTTGTTTTAAGAGAGTTGCATCAACGATGTGCCTAAGATTCTTAAATATATAAATAAGTTTACGTACTCTACTAGACAGCAACTTTATATGTTCCTTAAAGCTAAGGTGATTGTCAACTGTAATGCCCAGGTATTTAATACTTTTAACGCGTTCTAATGGTTTACAACTGCAGTTAGTTCTAGAGGCACATTTATGTGGAGTAATATGAAGCCTGTCATCATTTTCAGTTTTATTGCGAATCGAGAAAGTGATGTATTTGGTTTTGTCAAGATTTAGTGTCAGAATATTTTTATGTAACCATGAATAAACCACATCGAATCCTGTTTGGGCAGCATCGAAGACCTCAACCCAATTTTCGGCAGAGAAGAGGAGAGCAGTATCATCTGCATAGGAGATTATTTCACCTTTGGGTATACTTAGGTTCGTGAGGTTGTTAATATAAACAAGGAACAAGGTAGGTCCCAGGATGCTGCCCTGTGGGACTCCGTAGGATATAGGCAGGTCACCACTGCAGTAGCCGCCCACCCGCACACACTGATAACGCCCAGATAAGTAGCTATCAAAGAGCTTAAGCTGTGAGCCTCTAATGCCGAGTTGTTCTAGTTTTTGTAGAAGGACAGAAACAGAGATCGTATCAAAGGCCTTTGCGAGGTCAAGGAAGACAGCAAGACACTTTTGACCCTTGTCTAGTTTTGAACTGATATAGTTGGTTAATTTATGTACTGCTGCATCCGTTGATTTGCCCGCACGGAAGCCAAATTGGTTTGAGGAAAGAAATTTATTTTTTTCCAGGTACTTATCTGACCAAGCGGATATTAACAATTTTTTCCAAGATTTTAGACAGTGAGGGCAAAATTGAAATAGGCCTGTAGTTGCTAAAATGATCCCTGTCCCCGCCTTTATCTATTGGACACACGACCGACTTTTTGAAAGCCTGAGGAAAGGTACCTGTTTCAAGACATAAGTTGAAAATAACTGTAAGTGGCGGGACAAGGAAGTTTTTAAATTTCTTTAGAAGTTTATTAGAGATGTTGTCCCAACCCACCGAACAGTCAGTTTTAAGTCTGTTTATAAGGCTGTCAATCTCTTCCTCAGACGTATCTTCCATAAAGAAGGAGTGACCTGGAGACTTATTAACAGTTTCATCGGAAGGGAGATGATCTATATTTGCTGCATTATGTGCCTGAATAACCCTTTCAGCTAGTGACTTGCCTACATTAACAAAATACTTATTCATTTCGTTAACTGTCAGTTGAGGGGAGGAGCAGATGTTCAATAATTCTACAAGGGAGCTACTATCTTTTTTTGTATAATTAATGCTTTTTATGACATTCCATAATTTTTTAGGATTGTTTTTAGCCAATTCCACTTGATTTTTATCATAAGATCTTTTGACTTTTTTTAAGACTTGGTTACAAAAATTTCTGTAGCGTGTATATGTGATTTTCAAAAAAATATTTACCACACACCGCACGATTGTTTATTTTTTTTTTCTTATAAAGATTACTAGCAATGTGGGTCGCACATTTTTAGTAACTCGTTAACCCCTCGTACTAAGCTAAGACGCTTGTGTTACGAGTGGGTTCACGTCGGTAGTGTAATGGGTGGGATTCGATCCCGCAACCACACGATCGCCAGATCGACGCCCAAGCCATTGGGCTACCGCCGCTTAACTTACATTAATATTTAACTTTGTATTACTCACAACCCTGTAGCTATTGTATCGTTGTATCAATAATCAATTAGTTAACTTAATAATTCTAATATAATTGCTATACTTACCTTTTAATTATCTACATTGAAATGATATGGAAGTAAACAAAGTTTGTTATGTAGCATGTAACTAGACAATTATGTTTTAGAAAACGAATTTTGAATATTCTTACTTTAAAATAAAATGTTATGTATCTTTAATGACTTAAATCCCGTGGTACACTCCAATTTCTCTCCTTAATCATGTCTCTTACTTTTTTGTCACTGATTATTTCTCTATAAGCACGCAAACAGTAGGTGTGTGAATGTTACATCGTAAATTCAAAATGAAACACAGAAACCTCCAGCAACGTTGGAAATAAGTTTTTCATAAAATGCAAAGCTGTGCAAGTTGTTGCTTTCGACGAGTAATAAAGTAAGTAATGATGTAAATGTAGGTCGTGTCGGAGGAATGGAGCTCTCTTTAATTTGCCGCTGCCTGAGCGCTGCTCGCCCGACAAACCCTGCAGTTACGCGATACGCCAGTCGGGGTATTACTGAATTTGTTCTTTCAACTGCAAAAAGAGTACAAAACAAAAGGCCACAATAGGCCGTGTAAAAAAGGAATGTAACGAAGATCCGAAGCTATTGGTGAGTATGGTACTATTTTTCATTCGGTCATTCGACTGGCATTGGTGAAATCGAAGATAGAACACAGTTTCCTTACAGAATATTACTACTAAAATGGCTTTATATCTTAGTTGTATAATTTTTAGTTCATAAGACTTCTGCAAATAAACAAAGTGAGCAGACTACTAAAGGACCTAACAAAAGATCAAGGCTCCGTAATAGCCAAGATTTCGATTTACACTGTATACGACGCAGTAATAGTAGTAATAGATACAGCGAATATAGTTTGAAACAAGCTTTGTTATTGTATTTATTATCACACATGTGTTCCCTACATATAATTCTACGTCACACATTTAAAAGGGATTTGTTTACAGCAGTACTATCGAAGCTTTTACCAAAATTGCTGCTGCTTCAAGCCGCGCCAGAAATGTGACGTATTAATTTTCATCAGGTAGAAACTGTTTTATTTTTAGCTTTACAAAGAACAATACTAAGAAAATATTTCGTGATAAATTTATACTATTTGACACATATATGTTTTTGTGTGGTGAGCTACATAGAAGACATGAATTTTTGAAGATCATGCAAAATTTATGCAAAGAGAAATGTTATTTAATATTA
Organism: Plusia festucae; assembly: GCA_950381575.1. NCBI lineage: Eukaryota > Metazoa > Arthropoda > Insecta > Lepidoptera > Noctuidae > Plusia > Plusia festucae. The sequence goes on along the minus strand of OX494436.1, from coordinate 9,266,063 downwards.
TTCCTGTGAAAGAATTGTAGTATCCTTATTGTAGAGTCTAGTGAGTCGGTTGCTATGTATTATTACGAAAAAAATTTTTTTTACTGTAATTCTGCTGTATTTTACACACCTATACTTTTACAAGAAGGTTAAAGATAGAGTAGAACCAAGGCAATTAATATACCATCCTGCTTTATGTTTTACAGTTTTATACCCTACCAGAAATAAATAAAATACATATTCCAATAATCATAACAGTGCATATAGATACATAGGTATGAAATAAATTCATATTGAAGTTTTCCGAATACCAATACTGTCCACAAACTCATGTTTACCTTTCATCATGTCTCTTTGTGATGAAATGAAAATGAAACTGTATTGTGAACAGTCCTTTTCAATTAGTTTTTGCTCACAACGTCACTATATTTCTATAGTACCTACATTTGTTGACAAAACTGATTTAATAGAGTAGCGATTAATTTATGAATTTTATTTCAAAGTAAAATGCTAACTAGGCTAGGAGTCTGTGCTCTATCTTTGACACTATGGTGCAATCTGACAATCTATATCTCTACAAAGCTTATCCATGTTTAGAGATTGGCCCAGTTTATATAAGAGGAAGATAATAATTTAAATAACAGATAATGTACTTTTTTAATTTTATAAATTTCAGAACCAAACTTTTAAACACTTACAATAAAATTGTACGTAAAATGAAAAAGCAAATAAAATAACCGGCCTCATTACAAATTATGTTTCATAAAACAGAATGATTTTTAAAAACAGAATCATAACTTTTTAATGGGGAACAATAACTGTACAAAAAATAATGAATTAAGTAAAGAAATTTAATATTCTCGCATTATTGAATGCTCGCTCCATAAAATTGTTAAAACAGCAACGCTTTTCATCTGACTAGAATGTGCCTAGACAGCTGAAACTAATTTACTTGGAGCCCATCATTAACTTTAATGAATGGTCTTAATTAAAAACTGCTATAATCGGCACTTTTTATTCATAGCTATTCTAAGCGTAATACTTTTGTTGAGATCCAGTCGCTAATTATGCTTTCATGATCTAGACAAGTACGGGGTATTAAGTAAGTACTGGGAATTTGTAAAATATCTAGTTAATTAAAAAATGCCTGGGTTTCGTAAAACCGTGTCGACGCGCCGACGCGACGGCACATGGAGCGTGCGCTTGGGGCACCCAAACCGTGAAATGCAATTTGCCGACGCTGCAACGAGCGAACTACGTCACTTATAAACTGGGGCTCTACTCTTGTTTTAATAGGTTGGTAACTATAACTCGGGTGTAATTTAATGGAGTTTATAATAATTGTAATTTGTTTACCTATAAATATAAAATAAGGGCATTTTTATGTTCATAAACAAATCAAAATTAAACCCGAAAAGAGAAAGAGCTTGAAGAAAATTGCTCTGTATTCATTTGACTTCAGGCTTCCAATCAGATTGAGTACCTACGTCTATAATGTTTGATCAACTAGTTAGGTCCAATAAAAAATATACCTCCCAGCTTCTCCCGCGTACACTTTTCTCTACATTTCCTGGAAAGAAACTCATTTACCTTCATAGCAACTGTCTATTTCAGAAAGTGAAATTAGAAAGTATCGGAAAAGCGCGAAGGAAACTAGTAAACAAGCTTGCTTTCGTTTTAGTTTTATTTTGTGCTTCAGGTAAACGAGAAGGAGGTAATGGTAGAATTTATCTTAATTTCCTCGGCCATTTTCCGCTCAGCACGTTTAAGTTAAATACTTAATTATCTGCTAGCCATTAGCAAAACCCTTTTCATTTGCTATCATTAATGTCACTGTTGTTTCTAAATTATTGTTCGTTATACGCACATTTAGAGAACATTAAATACAAAAGTTTTACAACGAATTCAGCGTAACATTATCTAATTGTTTAAAAATAATTCATATAAAAACAGCGTAGGTACTACCGTGTTCTCAAATACCCAAAGTTCGAAGTACAGATTGTTATTTTTTCTTCCAATTTCTTATGTATGGTGTTGACCCAGAAATTTGCTACGAGAACTGCATTATCAGTAGCTTTCATTAAATCATCGAGCGTGCAGGTGTAAGGGCACGAAGGACAAGATAACAGGTGTTCCATTGTTTGGGGTGTGATACCACATGTACACCTTATGTTAGGTGTGTCTATGTATGTATCCGCTCCCAGACAGCTTATCTTTGCGAAACGACTGAATAAGCTCTCACTGAATAGACATACTCCTCCTCCTATTCTAAGTAAGTACTAGCAGCTAATAATGTTCGAATATCAAACTTTTTCAATCACACAGCTCAAACGATAGCAACTTTAAATAAAATTTTAATGTAGAATGTTTCTTACCGCCAATTCCAATTTTGACAAGTTTAAAATTCTTAATAGGAAATTTAATGATATTTTCTGTTCACTTCAATTCGATTTGAGGTAATTTTGTTATAGAAAAATTATATTTTATTCTAGATTTTCAACAAAACTATTCAAATATTTAGCAACTAAATAGTTCTAAGACTTTAGCCAATTTGTTTGCATAAGCAACGGCTGTCCAGACATATGACTATGAGATTGTGTTCGATCCTCAGATAAGACACACAATTGTGGTTACTCAGATTCGCGTCTGATGTAACAATATTGTTTTTATTTGGTACAAACACTATGCTCTCCTGTAGCAATCCCAAATGACTGTAAATTTTACCCATCACGAATATATCCATCAATTTTTCAATTTGATACTATTCTATCGATCACTTACGAGTATGGTCACGTCGAATGTCTTTACTGAAAATAGGAGAATTTATCACAGCTCTTTTTCTTTATTAAATAAAGTGTTGATAAACCTTCCTATTTTCTGTTAGGTTAACTGTACCAAGCATCTATGCTTGCATCTAACATCAAAATCTTCGCCCGTACCCTGTCGATCAATACATTCCTGTTATACCACGTTACACTAACCCATTCAAAATTACCGATAACTATCCAAACCAAACTTGGTTTCGACCGTACTCAGTGTAAACAGCGTCGGGAACTAAACAAATAGTTTTATTTGCTGTATAATTACTATCGGGTGGAGGACACATCACATGGTACGGGAGTGTGATTGATTGGCTGACACGTTTGTGGAACTGTAATCTGGTATAATGGCGTACGTCGTTGAATGCGTGGGTACTAATGTACCTACATGTAGGCGTTGTACCGAAGAATCTTGGAAAGATTGTTTGTTACAAATTCTAAGGGCGTTTAAAGGGTTTCTTATATACAGGGTTATTTTAAAAGGAGTGCGTATCAACGAGGTAATTAGGGGCATAAAACTGAACAACTTTCTCCAAGGAACGTAGATCGAAATCTTAAAATGGAAAAAAGTCCTGTCTATTTTGAAATCGATTTCTTTCGAGCTGCAAAAGTCAGCGTTATTTACGTAATTAATGGCCACTGTTTTTAATTGTAATTACTTTAAACTTTAGACTTATGGACATAGATTAATGGAGAGGGTTTACGAATGAAGCAATACTTAAAATTATTCCTGCCCTAGACAGAGTGAGATGGAAGAAGAGTAGAGGCATTTGCCGAAAAACTGTGGGATCGTAATTACTGTCAATTTTAATAACTTTTCAAAGAATTATTTCTATGGATTCATATTATAATGGTTCACATTAGAGTTCTGTGGTAAAAGACACAAGTTCACGGTTACACAGCGAAGTATCGTGAGTCCCATCACGTTTTCTATTGCTTATAAAAACAACGTTGCTCTAAGCGTTTTCCGAGTGTCAGTAGGCAGTTGTATGTTAACTGCCATTGTTTCCGTTGCATCCAAATTACGAGACGGGAAAGTCTGGACAACAAAGAAAATTTGCATTTTTAAAGTTTGATACGCAGATTCGAAATGGCACTTGAAATATTAGTGAAACAATAATAAACCTGAAACATAGTTGCATGAGATTCCTACAAACCTTTTGAAATGTTTTATTGAAACAATACTGCGGTAGCCTGATAGTTAGGACGTCGGATTCGCGATCATGTGGTTGCGAATTCGAATCCCACCCATAACACCCACTCGTAACACAAGCATCTTAGTTTAGCACGAGGGGTTAACACGAACATTAGTAATGTGCTAAACAACTCTACTATTCCTGTTCTACATTTTAACTAAATAACCTAATATTAACCTTAGTTATTGAGAACTTCTTTGTTCCAAAAGCCATAATAGAACCGAACTCAAAAAAAAACGACACCAGAATCATAACCGAATAAAAGGCTATGTATTACATCGTGAATGCAACGGTTGTGGCAACTAGTTATTGATCTACATCTGTACGCAAGAGCCCATTTGTTCCGTACGTATGAACATAATACCGGATGAGAGAATTCGAAGCCGGTGCATAGTTCCGACGACTTACATTGCCAACAGAAAACGAGAAATGTGATCGAAACATTTTTGGTTCAGAAAAGAGAAACCAACCAGGCTAATATTATAACTTTAAAACTAATACAATGATATCTTAAAACTGCGCAATATACTTAGGTAATAAAGTAACTCTTTACTGACAACATAAGAGCAACATTGCGAAGTGCAAATAAATTATGAATAGAATAATAACATTTCTATTAGGAGCAAGTGTAACATACGTTTTCTATTAAAAGTTACAAAATGCAAATGAAACTCCGTATAACGTAATAAACGAACAAAGCTTTACTGATTCAGTCTACATTGAAAACTTTAGATAAGCACTCGGAATTTGCAATTTCGTCACCATTTGGCACTTTATAGCGTAACTCTGAGTAACGAGCACATGTTATGACCGTATTCACTATTCTTTCTTACCGTCGAAATATTGCTGTAGGTACCTACAATGTAATCTGAAATAAGTTTACATTCGATTTTGACACAAGTTTAAAAATAGGACTAAAACCTCCTTTCTTCGATAAAGTGAATTAGAAGCTCCAACAGTTCGTCAAAGAATGTTTAAAAAAAAATCATTTTTATGCAGATTTCGATACTATTGTTGTTTTAGAAGGCAGTATTTATCATCTAAATAATAAATAAGATATGTTTCTAAGTACGTGTATAAGTTGAAATTATTGGACACATAATTATTTTTTACATTTCATAAAATTCCACTAAAACTCAAAATTGAAGGGACTTCACAAAAATCTGAGATGATACTTGAGGAATAAGGGGAACAACAAAATAAAAAAATCCTATGAAATTTCTCAGCTCCACTCCCAACTATCGTCGACGGCGAAGTATCGCAAAGAATACGTAAGAGCTTCGTGTCCCCCCCATTTCAAGCACTTTACAAACACAGACTGTTTCCCGGTACAAAACATACCAACAATCGTTAAACATTAAGAGGCTGCGAGGCTTCGATATTATTTGACACTCACCACGTAAGTGGCAACATTAACGATGCTACAGGTTCACGCTTCGTCATCATTTATCACGATTGATGCGGAACTGAGCCTGACTGAACTCTAAGAAAAAATCAATCAATAACAATATATATAATATATAGCTATAGGTACTTCAATGCCACCTGATGAAAATGCGAATACGCCCGTCCTTATAACATTGTCCGTTTTCCTCTTTTCTTATTTTAATGCTGTCTTTGTTCGGCGTAACCTTTTCTTTATCAATTGTATTTTATTATTCCGTAACGACAACAGGCGTAATTAAAATACTCTAGTTTCAGAATATGTATGCCTTTTACATCGATAATAGCATTCCTATGAGAGCGATGGTTGGTAAAATACATTGCAAACATTTTATATACATCCTTGTACATACTTTGCGTACTTACAAAAGTTTAATGAGCCATTAAGCCGTATTATAAGTAAGTATAAAGTGTATATTTGTATCTATAGTTATGTGTTTTTCTTTGTGTGCAAAACCATTTTGTAAATTCAGACTTCGGCCCGATGAACGATTCAAACTTTTATCCCGTTAGCATTAAATCGCCGCTCTAACCCAGTTTATTTGAAAAACCGTAGCTTTAACGAACAATAGTGCACTCAGCTAGAATTTTCAACATGTTTTCAACGTGTGTATCACGAATAAGCAAGTTTGTGTGTGTGTGTTTAAACATTGTTTTAAACTATTCACGGCATTTGTCTTTCTTGAAAATCCATTCAGTCAAGATTATTAATGAAACAACAATACTATTCCACTGTTTTCAGCATTCCTAAGTGAAATGGGCTTATATTGTCTTCGTAGATGACAAGGCCTAATATATCATTAACAATCCTCGGGCTTACACACAAATCTGTCATTTTAACATAATGCATTATTAATTTATTTGTCTGCCTGAACATGTTGCTTGATAAGAATTGATTTGGAAAATGAAAGATTTTGAACTGTAAGTAAAAAGCTTAAAAAAATCATTCCTACGTGTACCTACAACTACCTATTACAAAACTCTTCCAAACCTGCAAAAAAATCTAATCACTTATAAAAGAAGTCAGACTCCATGAATATTACTGAAGTATCAGACATTATTATAACTTGTAAGTTTGTTGACTCTACACTGTATAAAAGTTATAAGTGAAAACATAGAGAGCTGAATGTTTACATTCAATGTTTATGTAAGCTTTAAATATTAAAACTTCGTTATTACATTTTGCTGTCAACCAACAGAATATTTTTTTGCAAATCATTGTTTTGTTTACCGAGTAATTATTGAGTTCCTGTACGACTGCTTTTCGTAAGTGTGCGCCAACCTTAAAATATTTTTATGTAAAATAATTATTTGGGACTCTTGGAAAGTTACTATTCTTTTTCTAGGTTTATTGAGTTTTTATGGCTTAACGACTGAACAAATCATAATGTAAATTTACTTAGAGAAGGACATACTTCGGTAAAATTTTATCGGGATAAAATTCAACGAAAGCTAGTTATTCTGTAACAGCTTGTTCTATCGGGCTACGGAATATAGGTCATAATATATGAATTCGAATGGATGCTCTAAAATCACCAACATAATTTTCCATTCCCGGTTAGTTCCGTATTAGCAATTACGGGTTTAATATGCAAACCGCGTTGAGAAATTGTTTGCCAACTAGTAATCAAATAACATTTTCCTGATTAACATGTAGGATTAGAGGGTATAACCTAACACATATATAGGTATATGATATCTGTATCGGATTACACTTGTAGAATATGACTACTAAAAATAAACTGTAACCTACCATTAAATCAATAGCAGAAATGATATTATAACGTGGGAAGTTGAAAAATGCTATTTATTTTTCCATTTCATTAACCTATCCGTAAAAGCAGTTGACCCACATAACGTAATATCAATATTGTATTGCTCGTCAACTGTATGCAAATGATTGCAGATCTGTACAATGTACCTACACACGAACTTATCGCTTGAATAAAAATAAATAAGCTCGCGTATAAAATTGTTTTCATTTACATAATCGTGTAAATTATTGCCAGCATTAACATTTTTAGGCGAAATTAACTTATAATTTTCATAACAGAATTTGGTGCGTAATACTTAAATACATAAATTTTCATTAAGTCACTACATCTGAAGAATACGACAAAGATTTATGACCGTTGCTTAGATTACTAATTGCAAAAAACAGACTGGGCCTAACTCAAATATTATTTATGTAGGTAGGTACATATTATTAATTATATAATGTGGTTCATTAGCGAAAGGACCTGGCAATATCAGAATACATTAAGCCCTTTCGTGTTATTACATTACCTACATATCTATTTTGAAGCAAAATTTGTATTGTACACAGCATAATATCAAGTTCCATATAGCCTCCTTCACACATTCACAGTATTCAGTTTCAGAATTTATACAGCCGCACATATTCAGTCATTTATGGGCTCCTAAAAGCTTAGGGTCTAAATAGCTATTATTACCTTAATAAAATTATATCGCTGTAATATGGAATAACTCGGCTAGCTTTTGCTCACTGTTATGTTCGCTCAAAATTATGGTGTGGTGACAAAATATTATTTCGGTGGGTACCTACGTAGTTTAGTCTGAATATAATAAAGGATAATGTAGAAAAGAAGGTTCGTTGACTTGAAATTCGCACAGTCCAAAAAAATTAACACCTACATCGAACACTACGATGTTTTCTTTTTATCTAGTCTCTGCTGTCCCACTTTTGGGCAAAGGCCTCCCCCAAGTCTTTCCATTTAACCTTATCCAGCGCCACCTCGAACCAGCCCACACAATACGTCTAGTTCATTTCGATGATTATGATGATTAAATTAGCTCAGTTGACAATTATACGAATATAATGAAAAATTGATTGGAAGGTAGGTACATTCCATCATGTCAGGTCATATAGAATATCCTAATTCTCTTAGAATAGGTAAATAAAAAAGTACCTAAGTATATTTTTAATCTTGGAAAACCAGCTTAACAGAATGTACCTATATGACCTGAATTACATTATTATACGATACATAGACCTTGTAGATATTAGATACTTTGTTTCGTCTTTAGTAAAGAAAATAAATGTTAATTGTTAAATAGAGATTAACTAAATCTCTGTGAGCATGCTTAAAGCTCTCAACATTTCGGACAGATTACTTATATAGTAATGGTAGTACTCTTAGGCCCAGTTAACTCAACCATTGGTTAGATACCTATGCTAACTAATGATTACAAAATGCGTTTTTTCATCAATTGTTACTCTATCAAATGGTCAAATAAGTTGGAGAGTTAATTAATTTACCATATATTGTGTTAGAATAAAAATTGATGATAAACGCGTTCTACCGAAGTTTGAAACCATTAGTTAGCATATTTACCATTGGTTAAGTTAACTCGTGATCAAAAAATTGGGCCTCAGCGTAGGTACCTACCTACTGCTGCTCAAAGTAAGTAGGTAGAGGTACCTACCTATGCTCGAAATTTAATAAGATGCAAACAAAACAACTATGACGAGTATGAAAAATAAAATCGTCTCTACTAAAAGAGACTGCAATATTAACTTATAAACCTTAATTTGCATTTTAAAGTTCATTTTGCTGTTAACGTATTCGACAATTCAAATGAGTTAGTTTATATTTAACTCTGAAAGATTTCCAAACCTTTTTATTTAACAATATTATTATAATAAGAGTATTTTGTGTGAATAATCTGTATAATAATTAATAACAACTGTTTGCGATTTTAAAATAAAGAAAATGCGTTTTAAAACTTAAAATTTAATGGAATAGACTGGCCTTACATTGTGTGTTGGTACCTGGGTCATTCAATTAATTAACCATGTATCTATCGATCGATGCCATAAAAATACAGGATTTTATTTTTTTGCACTTTAGCCCGTTCGATTCACGGGAAACCACGGGTTAAAAATAAGTGAATGTTTGATTTGTGCATAATTTGCTGTCTCCCTCCAGTATTAAGAGTACTTTCACTCCAGGAGCCATTAAAAACTTCCATCCTAATATGATTGACATAATAATATAGCTACTTACATAATTAATTAGGTACCTACCTAAGTATATCAAGCGCTCTCCTAAAGATAGTTCAAATGTAGATAAAATAACTATTACAATATCTTGCTCTCAGTCAGGACTGTCAATTTTAGCAATAAGCATTGCCAACATTACAATTGACCTTATTCTATACTCAAACGGGCATAACCGGGTACCTTTATCGCAATATCGAAAATGTATTGTATTGATTAACCTACATTAGGTACCAGATAATTATAATTCGCGAACCATTGTCTGCCTAATTGAGTTGTCTAGATAAAAAATTGTCTGTATATGATTATTGATGAGAGGTGTCTATAAATAAGTAGGTATATAATTATCTTGAAAGAAGGAAAGCACCTTAATGAAAAATAAGTAGCTTAGATTATAGATCGGCATAAACAACGAGATCACTTAATTACGGAGGCAATCAAAGATTTTATGACATGAAGAAATATAGCTAAACATAGCAACATCGTAAAATAAAGAGCTTAATTCCAGGTGAAATCTTACACCTACATAAATGGCAGACATTATGAAGGACGATTAAAATTCGTCGCGCACTTTCGCTCTCCATAAGTTATTCGCCGATAATGGAAATTGTATGTCGCATCTCAATTTAAGAAGTGTTTCAATGAAGTAAACACTCTTGTTTAGTATTAAAGAGTTTAATCTTTACTTTGAATCGTAATTTCGATTAGGTAACAAGTAAGGATTGAAACAAAATGTCCTCCTCGATTATAATGATTGGAAGCAGATCAGGGTGCAGTCAGGTTTTCAAAATTAGACAGTTATTTTAATTAATGAAAATATTCACAACTAGCTGTTGCCCGCGGCTTCGCTCGCGCGTAAAGTATATATATATAATAGTAGGTAGTATTAAAGGTGATGGATGGATGTATACTGTGATTTTCAAAGTAAGGAGTATGAATAAAATATTTCACAAACCATTATGGCGTTAAAATAATAATTAAAGACAATTAAGTAGCAAATGCATTTGTGTTCTGGAATCGGAGACAACGAAGGTACCATAAACGCAAAGACTCAAGACAATGTAGAAAACTGATTTTCTACTTAGATCCCATCCGGGGATCGAACCTGGGACTTAAGAGCTGGCGACACCTTACAACCCGGGTGAACGCCACTCGACCACAAAGCTATGTCTTGGATGGTCATTATCTTATCTAAGTACTTATCTTTTTTATCTGTCTATCATTGAGAATACCGAACTTCACATACCAACTATTTCAGCCCCTATTTCACTCCCTTAGAGGGTAGATTCCTCAAATCACCTTCTTTTCCTTCTTTTTCTAACCAGAAACCCGTATACAAAATTTCATGTGTCTATCATTGAAAATACCGAACTTCCTAAACAAACTTTCAACCCCTATTGCACCCCCTTAGAGGGTAGATTTCTGAAATCTCGGAAATACATCTCATTTACTTCTAATTAATAACCCTTGTATGAAATCGAATGTGTATATATTTGAAAACGACACAATTCAAATGCCTACAAACTTCCAACCCCCTTTTCACCCTCTTAAGGGGTAGATATTTAACATCGCTGAAATATGTATTTATTTATTTCTATCCAGAAACCCGTATACAAAATTCCATGTGTCTATCATTGAAAATACCGAACATCTCATACAAACTTTCAACCCCTATTGCACCCTTAGAGGGTAGATTTCTAAAATCTCGGAATTACATCGCATTTATTTCTAACGAATAACCTTTGCATGCAAATAAATGTGTATAATTATCTTTGAAAACAACACAATTCATATGCCCACAAACTTCCAACCCCTTTTTTACCCTCTTCAAATAATTCTTTATTTCCAAAAGAAAAGTAGCCTATAGCCTTCCCCAATAAGTAGGCTATCTAACAGTGAAAGAATTTTTCAAATTGGACCAGTACTTCCTGAGATTAGCGCGTTCAAACAAACAAACAAACAAACAAACTCTTCAGCTTTATAATATTATAAGTAATAAGTAATATAAGTAATAAGTATAAGTATATAAGTAATAATTAGTATAGATAATATATAATATACATATATAAAGTATAGATAAATAATTATAGTATCTTAGCCGTGTCACAGATTAATAAATAGTTACTTGGCCGTGTGCAGCACCCCTTATTGAACTCCACTGCGGGTGTCGTAACCTACGACAAACTTATTATTTGCGGTTGGTACAGTATTCGGGTCTAGGGATCGAACCGCAAAATTAAGTTTGTTTTTTTTTGTATATACTTTTCCGGGATAAAAAGTACCCAGTGTGGTGCCCAGGATATTAAAGAACAATTATACCAAGTTTCATCGAAATCGAACCGGTAGTTTTTGCGTGATGCCTGAACAAACAGACAGACAGACAGACAGACAGACAGACAAAAAATTTTTAATCACATTTTTGGGTTCGGTGTCGGTCTAGTAACACACCCCGCCATTAATTTTTTTGATATTTTCTATGTACAGAATTTTCACTTCTACAGATTTATTATAAGTATAAATAGATAACCTGTAGGTACATATTACACATCTTTTACGAAATATCTTTATCAGTAATCAGTATAAAAGGCGTGTTATAAGGAACAGTTAAAGCAGTACATTCTAGCCGAGGGCATTCGTTTTGTGTGAATACTCTGACTCTTAGAACTTACTTTGTTTCGAGCCTGGAAGAGAACACCTATCAGGTTTGAACCCCTTTGAGAGACTTCTTACATACTTACCTATTCTTTATGAAAAAGGTAGGTACTAGTCAGTGAACCTTGTTTTTATGTACTTCATCCGTGAAGTATACACTCGCAATTTGTCCACTTAATAAATACGATTACTTAGGTACTTACACTCGGTTCTTAAATAATAGGGTACCTAGTGTACATTTTTCTGTCTGGGTGAAAAGCTAATGCTTACTAATACATAATGTAATACTTTTGAATCACTTCGACGCCACACAGTTCTCTTTTGATTCATACACATTCAGATGACGGGCCTGTTGGTCTAGTGGTTAGTGACCCTGACTGCTAAGCCGGAGGTCGTGGGTTCGATTCCCACCCAGGACAAATCTTTGTGTGATGAGCACGATCATTTGTTCTGTGTCTGGGTGTTATTTATCTATAATATGTATGTATTTAGAAATATATAAGTATGTATATCAGTTGTCTGGTTACCATAGTACAGGCTTTGCCTAGTTTGGGATCAGATGGCCGTGTGTGAGCTGTGTCCCAAGATATATATATATTTAGATATTTTTGCTGTTGTCTGTACCTACCTAACCACATATAATATGTAAGTACGAGTAGGTATATGTAGGTAACATAACGACAAGATTTCCGTACTTTCGACTAATCTAAACCGCAATCTCCATGGTCACGGATCAGACTACTCATGGCGGGACGACATTTTTATATCTATTGGATCTTCGTCACGGTAATACTATTGTCTTCGTCTACCTACAATAATTATGTATTCACGTCTGCCATCGACGATGGTTCAAGAAACTATAGGGTAAAGCCCCAAGGAATATTATATCTCCATCAAAGATCACCATCTAGACTCTTTCTTTTTTTGTGCAACTTGGAACAGAAAATCCATCAGTCCTATTGGGAATAAAATTTAATTCAAGCCCTTTTTCGCATGAATGGGTGGGATATAGGTACGATTAGGTACCACAACCATAATATTATGCGAATGGCGTGGTCTATGGAACATAAGAAAACAATACCCTGGTCCAAAAATATAGAAATCAATCAACCCTACAATTTTAATAAACTGAATAGTTAGAGAACTCTGAATAAATGTTATTCGTTACATATAAAATGTGATCCAAAGTTTTCGGTTAAATTGATTCAAATTCGACAGTCGTAACAAAATGTAGCAACATGGATCGAATACCTACCTACCAACTGACTCTATAATTCTGTGTGTGTTCGTCCATCCAATTTCTTGGCTACGCGGTGTAAGTATACCATACATTCAATTTGTGAATTCCCAATCATAATCTAATATTGTTTCAAGGCGGTTTTCCAGGAGAACTTTCAGCTGATGTAAGTGTTTATGGAGAAAACGTTTGCTAAGTCTTTTCATTTAATTAAAAGGTATGCCAAAGTAGGATTGCTTGGATATATTTACTAATTGGGATTATTGTGATAAAGTGACCATGTTGTGCAATACCTAAGCACAAATGATTAAACATAATTATTCTTACCTACAAACAATCTATAGGTGCCTAGAACTACAGTACGAAATTTAAGTATGTTTTTATAAGTGTATCATAAATAACAGGTTTTACGATCCGAAACGAATACCTTTTTGGAAGTAGCAAGTAGGTACAATCCGATGTTCATATAATATATCCTACTTAAAACCGACAGTCTCCAAAAAAGGGTCGAAGGTATGTAACTGTCGGGTTCATATTATTACATCCTAGGTAAATATTCGGCAGACTGCCTCTGGGACCATTTCAATTTCACGCGTAATCCGTAAAAATGTGCATGATTCAAACGGTCTTAGTTAGGTTCTATATTCAAGTTCTGTTATCATAGTCGGTCTAGTACTATGTTTTCCAACGTGTAGACTAGTATTTTAGAGAGGTAGGTACCTCATGACCTAGTGATGATATGAGAAGAAGACGAAGAAGGGACTGAAACAGAAAAATAAGAAGACGAAGGAGAAAAATGAGGAGAAGGAGGTAATTTGAACTTTGTCTTGAAGTCTCATATTTCGCCTCCTATGAACGGTGCATCATCATCTGCTGAGCCTGTTCCCAAGCTTATTTAGGGTCGGCTTATAATCCTATTTAGCTGATAAGGTACCGTTTTTTTACACAGAGCAACTGCTTGTCAGACCTACAAAAAAAAATTTTTTTTTTTGCTTGCCAGTCGAATGTACTTATACAATTTCATGCTTTTTACTCTGAAATTACGAATTTCTTCTTTTGAGGTGGAATTTTAACTCCACCTCGCACTTGTCTGGTATTCGAGTGACTGGTGACACATCCTTTTGAGAAAGCTGGATTGCCTGTCCTGCTATTTGTTTGAAACTTTGCCCATAATTTGGTAACGGCGACTGGGGCAAGACAAATGGATAGATCAAATGGATACTGGCCGCTCCCAAAGAACGCCACAACGACCAGTCTAGCCCTCTTTTTCTGTTGAGACTTTCATCTTCTGTGGAAACTATAAGGAATAAACGCTTGACAGTCAGGACTATCTCCTCCAGATTATCACGCAAGCTGAGACAGCTAAAAGGCCCCAGCTCTGACTTGCGACAGGGATGATAACTGGTCACACGCTATTAAACAGACACTTGTTTACTCTAGGTGTCACGGACAGCCCCCTGTGCAGGGCCTGCATGGAAACAGAGAAAATCCCACGTCATCCTAGAATGTACGGAGGTGGTAAACTACAGGGCACTATACCTCAGGACTCCGAGTTCACTCTCCGAAGTCGTTGGCAACGTGAAGGGTCTGCTAAGCTTTGTGGAGGAGTTGGGGTGGCTAGAGTAGTGCAAACACACCCTCTCAACGCAAAACAGACGCAAGAAAAGACGTCGATTTGCGGAAAACTAGCCTACGTTTACCTATACCTAAGTCAGGACTACCTGGTGCAAAGCAAGAAGCCACGTCCTCAGGAGGGTAGTGTTCAGAAAGAGGAGATTCGTCATATTCATGTAGGTACTTACTTCAGTAATAAAAACGACCTGGTGCTATCAACATACTTTACATGCTCCAATCGTTAAAGAGGTTTTGAAACTCCAACGCGAGATAACAAACGAAACTAACTAACATAAGCAATAGTAAAGCTTTGAAAAAAAACATTTTGAAAGCATACATAGAGACCTACATAGAATTAATGACAATACTGTAAATCAACACATTACATGTGTAACACAGAACCCTTCGTTTGTATTCTGCGGACCAACAATTAACCGATTATTGTATGGATATATGGTTTAATATATCAGTGTCTGCCACACAGCAAAAAAAGTAAGGTTTCTTTTTGGCTTATTATTTTTAATGAACTACAGATTACATTATGACAATCCAATAACAGGTAACAATATTACGTACTTGCTTGCCTAATAAATGAGAAGTGTGTAGGTAAAACAAATAGATAAAATTTCGTTTAGATAAAATGTTGATTCTTATATTTATACACAAGGAAGAAAAATAAACAAACATGATTATGGTATTCTGTATTCGAATGTGAACCTAAAACAATTAAAATTATAATAATATCCTAACAATCTGTTAAGTTGTACAATATATTAAAACCTAAAGCTATTAGCTGTCGCTGCATAAGGGGATGTTGATAAATAGTTTAGGGATTGTTTCAAAGCAGCCAATTACACAGAATTACTAATAATTTAGGAATGTCGGAAGATTATACCTGTTTTATTCATCACTGGTATTGTACTGTATAGGTAAATAAGCTTAAAAACAATAACAAATATTACATGAAATAAATAGATTCATAATTTAAAACCTTCGTTGAATTTGTACATCTGTCATGCCAGAACAGAATACAGATCTTGCATTAACATGTAAGAGATATTTGAATGTTTATAATAGCTAACAGTGTTCTTAAAGATTCTCAACTATTTACATAGAATCTGTCTAAGACATGTATTGTTCAACAACATACAATAACAACATTATAGAGCCGAACATATTCTACGACATAATATCTAAGTAATTATAAAGTGTTACAACATATACAGATAGTAAAGTACATCAATAATTAATAGTATTTATTGCGTTATATATTGTGATCTGGCATCCAATAGTAAAGTATCAATAATATAATATATCCTACAATGATAATGATATTTATTAACTTACTACAGAAATACGAGAGCTATTGATACAGTATGCCTACGTAATTAAGTAATTTTAAGTATTGTGCAACACACGTTAGTGCCGTCCTACAAAAACACCAAATCACAATAGCATAGAAGTGTGAGCTCAGAACTGCACCCAATTCTGCTGGTTGGCGGGTGTCACTGGTTGTTGTTGGCTTGGTGCACTGGAAACATGTTATCAGTTAATTTAATAAAAAAAATCATATCTAAGCTTCAAAAAATACTGATGCGAGGATGGCTTATTTAATAATGGCCTGGGTTTACTAACAAGCAATTTTTAGTATCAAGCCAGGAATAGACAACTGGGTCATTTCCAAAAATACCTGTAAAGGCCTACATAAAAAAAATTGGTTTTGGTCGTGTTTAATTTCAAGTTTGACGAAAAGGTCAAAGTTCACTTCACATGTTAATTATAAGATTATGGGTAACTTGTGCTTCAAAGAGTTCAAAACAAGAGAAAATTCATCTAGTAGCGTTATCATGACAAGTGACCTTTAATAATAATTGTTTTTAATATCATGTATGTTTGAGTCAGTATTTTTATTTAATCACCTACCTTAATTTAATTTAGTAAATAATGTCAATGATACAAAGTAAGTCTTATTAGTACAGCTACCTACTTATTCAACTGTTATGAACTACCCGCATACCAAAAACAATCTTTTTTAATTTAGTTGTTTTTGAGTAACAGTCAAAATATTCAGTTTGGCCAATTAGATGGTATCATTTTCCAGGCAGTAATAAAGATGGAAGTTGTATAAAGATTACCTGGCAGAATTGAAGTCCCCCCATTCAGAACTGGCAGCGGCAGGTGCAACAGCAGCAGACGGAGACGGGACATGTTGTGGAGACGGAGGGGGTGGAAGCCGTGAGCCACCTGGTGGTGGTGGTAGCAATCCACCTGCCCCAGCACCACCTCCACGACGGAGTCTGCTGCCTTCACTGCCATCCTTTTTCTGAAAATATAGTAAACAATATCAATACTCATAAAAAATACCTAATCTAATTAAAACCCTACATAGAATAGTGTAACAATAAATATGACTCATTTTAATCATACAATGGGAGTATCTGTTATGTACAAAATAGATGTTGACTTTACAGTGTATTTTGATTATTTAAACACACATGATGGACAATGTGACACTACTATGATAATAATGATACTTACCGTGATTTTCATATTGATTTTGATAGTCTCACCATCCTTGAAGCCCAAATCAAGATTCTGTGCGGGAGCTTGTTCTCCTTCTTGCTCTTTCCTCAACCATTTGAAATGGTCTTGTAGAGCAACATTAAGGTCAAATGAGTCTGATCGATCTCCAAAACCTAGACCTATGTAAGCACTGCGCCCTGAAATTATAATGCAAGATAAATTCAATAACCTACCCTACTTCCTCAGTTACCATTGGAAAATTAAAATAAATATTTTTGTACCATTATCATCCTGAATCCTCACAACGAAGTACCGAGAGCTGTCAGTAACGGACTCAAGGGCCACTCCAGGATATGTATCTATTGGGCATTTGGCGAACAGCTCTCCCGAAGTTTTATCCTCCAATTTCATAATCAATTCCTCCGCTTTCGCAACAAGCCTCATACGCCCCGTCCATTGTGGCTCTTGTAAGTTCCAATCTGCTGCCCTAAAACACCCACCGTTTTATCGTGTCCCACAAAACAATTACCCGCTATACAACAAAAAAAAATACACCTACCTATACCCTCTATTGGAAGTTCTGGGAGGTATTTTAAACACAAACACTTCATTCTTAACGAGTATAACACTTTCATATGATTCCATGTTTAATTACAATTCAATTTAGCATGAAAAAATATTTTAATTTGAAACAAGTATTTTGATAGAAGATATTGACTGACGTTAATGACGTGACGTGCACAAAATTTGTAAATGCAGGTTGTCAATTTGTACAAATGTAGGTTGTCTGTGACAGCATCATGAATAAAACAATAATAAAGTTAAAAAAATTCAGACCATACATACGTAGGTCCTGCTGAAAATATTGGTTATTTTATCAAGAATTCAAGATGTTTCGACATGCTGTAAAATTAAAAAAAAAATGAAATTATATAAAAGGCAGTAATTAATACAGAATTAAACTGTAGTAAACTTAGGTAGTAATGTTATCTGTAACAAGAACTCGTGTCTGAAGCTGCCAGCCTTATGGATTTCGCCTAAATATAGGAGAAAGAAATTTTAATGACAGTGTTATTTGCGAACAGATTTTATTAGAAAGAAACATAGAATGAAAACGTTTAGAAAAAGATATTCATATATCTTGTGGCCTCCGCCTTACGGCCCGTTCACGACCTTGCCGCTGTGAGCGGCAGCTAAGCGCGGGGCGGCGAGCGGTAAGATCAAAAGTATGAAAATGTTTGAAGCACGCCACGAGACGCCGCTCATAGCGAAAACGCGCGCGGTTTTATCCGAGCGAATCGCTACGGCGGCGCGCGGTGCGGTGAGCGGCAGGAACAAAAGTACAAGCGAATGAGTGCGACGCCACGAAACAGAGCGGCGTGGACAGCGGTGTAGAAGTGGACGTACTCAGAGGCGTAATTAAAAACAAAAAAATAGACAATTTTGTGGCGGTTATGGATACCGAGGCATTTATTACAGACATTTTTAATCGACTGCCTATATTGATGTCAAAACATCCCCAACAAAAATATAAAAAAATCTTATAAGAAGGTTGTGGGAAGAAATTAAACAATGTTTTAATTTTTATATCTCTCATATTAATTATTATATCTCTATTTAATGTTTATATCTCTCATATCAAGAATGTCTTGTTTTAAAAATGTACTGCTTTCTAAACATAGAAGGGATAATTTTGATAACGCCATGATTTTGAGCACGATTTGACTACCTAAATACGTCCACCGCGGCCGCTACAACCTGTATAATCTATGGCTACCGCTACTGAGGTACGTGGCGTGCATTTCGCACCGCTCACCGACGCCGCACCGCCCGCCGCGCCGCGCGCCGCTTAGACCGAAGTCGTGAACGGGCCGTTAGAGACCTTGGTCGCGGCATGGTATTGATATTAGTGATAATATCGGCACAGCGATATAATAATTATTAAAAACTACAAATGCATCAACCGGTCAATTTTTTTTTTTATATTTTCAGCGGTCTATTGCGTTTTGTTATACCATTTTTAACAAATGAACCGCCGACTTTTATTTTGAATGAGTTGTGTTTTGTTATTCTATGTCAGTTGCGTTTTGTTATACCACGTTTTATATCACGTCCCACGGGAACGACGGGAACGGGATAAAAAGATTCCTATGTCTTTCTCCTGGTTCTTAGCCTGTTCAGCCCAATCGGTTCAGCTATTCTTGAGTTATAAATAGTGTAACTAATACACCGTTGTTCATACCGTAAGTGACGAATTAATTAGCATTCATATTCATTGTTAGCATTTTAATACTCATTTAGCATTTAGCAAATAAAATTTAGTTACGAAATTCTGCGAATTGTGAATTCATTGCTTCGTAACTTCGTACTTCGTATATTAGCGTCGTGTCAGCGTCCAGCGACACTCAGTAACAACGTGCTCTCTACTGGAATACTAAGTCTATCTATTTCACTTCACGTGATGTTTTTGTTCGCAAGCATTTAGCGAAATTGTTAGCTAATGCAAATAATGATGTTAAGCGATAATTACCTTTAACGTGCTTATATTTAGGGTCTTATATTGAATGATTGCATGTGATAGTTGTTTAAAGGCACCCTTTATTTCGCATGATAACCAATTCAATTTTCATTTTAGCATAGCAATAATAATTAACATGCTAAAACTAAATAATTCACATGCTAATGAAATTTATAGCATTAATTGCAATCACTACTGTGTCTAAGTACTATTCTCACTTAGATGCGCGCTCTCTATACTACTGTAATGTCTGTAATTCTATCTCTATGGCTATAATAATTTAGGCAGATGAAATTAACAATATCTTGGGGAAAATTTCTAGTATGGGCTGGCAGCATTGCTAGTAGCATAGCAATGTAATGTCACTGTCAATTTACTTTGACAGATCATTTGATAAAAATCATCACTTTGTTTACTAATTTATGAAAAGAAAGTTATAGCAAGTGCATTTAATTCTCCATATTTCATTCATTCAGAAGTAAGTACATATCCAATCTATTATTCTTGAATACCAAACCCTAAATAAATTTCCAACATAACCAAATATTTTCTTGTTAGAAACTTTCAAGAAACTCAATTTTCTCTGATAATTTGACTTCACATTTATTTTCCTATTACCGTGTTTGTTTCAGGTTTCAAAAAGAAAGAATCAATGGCATATAATGTAAGTACCTACAAGTTATTTGCAAACTGCAAACTTCAAAGAAAATATGTGCTTCTATTCCAAGTAAATAGAATAATATGAAAGATAAACTAACATTGCAATTTCTGGTATAGATTTTTGAGTCAATATAACGTCTATATAACTACTATTTCAATAAATGTTCATAATTTATAACTTTTCAAATTGAATAATTATTATAGCAGATTTAATTATTCATAGAATTGCTCAACAGCGAGTTGCAATAGTATTCTTATAATCATAATAAGTACTTTAATATTTATTCATAGATCAGAAATCTTTCATATAATAATTTAATAAATTTGCATTTGCTGTCCAACATTGGTAAATTATGCAATGCCTAATTATTACTAAAACAATTGTCCCAGCTCATTAGAAAGGTTCTAAATTTACAATTTTTTTGTCATACCAAGTGTGGTCCTACCTAAATGTTTTAAGGAAAACAGTTGACCAACAGGTCAACTGTTTTCCTTAGTTACTACATTGTTATGTATAACATCAATTATAGAACCCTGAAGAACCTGTGGTCAACACACCTATTTACTAAAACAATTTTTAAATACGGCAGTAACAGTAAAATAATATGCTTGTTTCTAAACAGGCATATTTTATTAACTAATCTATTTAAAAAGTGTGTTTTTTACTATTACAACTCTATTTCTATGTAAATTACTGAGAGCAAGCTGTGCAGCAATCACAATAATAAAGATTAGTCCAGGCCCCATTTGTTTTTTTTAAAGTAGCAATAGTAGAAGTAGTATCTAGTATCACATTCTCAGTCAATATTCTCCCTAATGGCATAATCTATGGGTACATAAATAAATACATCAGTTAGTTAAGGCAAAGGCTTCATCTCTCTATTGTTTATTATTATATTATTATACTACATGTACTCGCGGCGTTGTTCGCGTTTAAATGTCATATTCATTGGAATGACAGTAGCGCCATCTGCCGAAAATTAGTCGTACCAACTCAGAAACTCGTGGGCTCATCAGCTCATCCGCAACAACTTTGCTTGCAAAAGAATCACATGATCAAAATAAAATGCATAGTTTACGATTCTAATTAGGACATACAGACAAACATTCATTTTTATAATTTTATTATAGACTAGCTGTTTCCCGCAGCTCCGCCCGCGGTCTAAATTTTTTTTTATGTAAATGAGAATTTTTTTTACTATAAACCTCACGGAGCCCGTGGAAATCGGTTCGTGCGTTCTGGAGTTATAGCGTCAGGAAGGAAAACCCAACTTATTTTTATATAGTAGATGACAATATAAGGATAAACGGGATAACATTGAAAAATAACCTCTTCATTTCAATAATTATTATCAAGTATACTTAATTGGCAAATTCCCGATTATGCATTCGTTTAGTGCAAATGAATCACTTCAACTAAACTACCTCTTCATGAAGAATTTCTATATCTCCCTACTTATTGACACTCACATTTTTGTTTTTACATTATTTCAATTTAAACTTACGCCTTTACATTTTTACATACAAATGAAAAAAACAATTATTGTGATTACCTACTCATTTACAAAGCAAAGAATAAAAGAAATGAATGCGAAAGAAAAACCGTAAAACACTAAATTTACGGTCTTCTCCGAACAAAGATATGTTTGAAACCGATAACCGTCTAACCATGGCAACGTACGTCACTACAGACAGCGACGAAAATAAAATGGCCGTCGAGTCGATTGCCGTAAATATGTTGAGTTATTTATCAAATCGTTCGTTTATAACATTATTGCAATGTGTATATTGCCAGAAATGAGTATAAAAAAAGTGTACTTTAATAAAGACTTTGTGTGTGTCTCATTGGTGTCGTGAATTATGTAAGAAAGAAGAGAAATAGTCGTTGTATCAATCGGGCAGCTATACAAATGCATGAAAATGGGACTCTCTCATTTGTTGTTGTTTATAGCGTTAATCCGTTTGATATGTTTTTCAATAAACGCAGAAAGCATTGAATGCCCTCACAAATGCGATTGCCTGGAGCAGTACGTTGATTGTTCTAAGAAGAACTTCGTATCTGTGCCAAAAATTCCTAAGTGGGTGGAACAATTGGATCTCAGTTACAATAGATTGAATGAAAACGTAACGGAAGCTTTTGACAAACTCCTCAATTTACAAGAACTTAAACTGGACAAGAACAATTTCAATTTTATTCCGAATCTACTACACCATGAACAAATACAGGAACTGAGCTTGAATAGAAATAATATTGGATCAATAGACGTAGGTACTTTTCCTGCTAATAGTTCCATCAGAGTGTTGATTGTTAATAGTAATCATATAAAATACATTCAAGAAGCAGCTTTAACGAATTTGACAAATTTAGAAGTTTTAAAGCTAAATAGGAATGAGATAAAATCACTTCCAAACCATTTGTTTAAGTATCAAACAAATCTACGAACATTGGAACTGAACCACAACAGGTTACATGTTATCAGTCCACTATTATTTCAAGGTTTGTCTAATTTGACTATCCTTAAATTGAGGTTTAATAATATTGACAATATAATGGATGGTGCCTTTTTTGGATTCAAATCTATGAATTTGTTGCAACTAGATCATAATAGGATAAGGAATATTTCTAAAGGCTGGATGTATGGACTGGAATCATTAATAACCTTATCTTTGTCAAACAATTTGATATCAGAAATTGATTCTGGTAGCTGGGAACTGTGTACTAACCTGGAAGTCCTGGACTTATCACATAATCACTTATCAGAAGTTGAAGGAAGAACATTTCAACATTTGATGAAACTTCGTACTCTGGAACTGGGATATAACAACATATCCTCTATTACACAGGATGCTTTTAATTACATGACCCAATTACAAACTCTTCAATTGAACAACAATAAAATATCTTGGACAGTGGAAGACATGTCAGGACCATTTTCTAAATTACAAAACTTGAATAGTTTCAGCTTAGCAGTTAATCATATTAAATCTATTAATGCCAGAGCTTTTGATGGCTTGTTAAATCTTGTTGAATTAGATTTAAAAGGAAATAATATTACATCTATCCAGCAACATGCATTTGATTCCATGTCTAAACTTAGAAAATTGCATTTAAACTGCTCTTCACTTCTTTGTGATTGCAATCTATTGTGGATAGTGAAATGGATTAAGGAGAAGGCTGAACAGAAATATGTAACAGCTAATTGTGCTTATCCAGCTGAAGTAAGAGGGATATCAGTGACCAAGCTAAAGGAAGACAATTGTGGTGATTCCCCCAAGCCTAAAGTTGTGGAACATCCAAAAACCCACCTTGCTATTAAGGGTCGGTCAGCTAATTTAGTCTGCTCTGCAACATCTAATCCTTTCAATAATATGACATTCCTGTGGCGAAAGAACAATGCTAATGTTAGTAATCCTACTGTTTATCAAAATATTACTATTGGACCAAATGGCCAACCCCGGGCAACATCTGTATTGGTAATCCCAAATGTTACTCACATAGACTCTGGTAAATATCAATGTGTTGTAAGCAATAATTTTGGGACAACTTACTCATCAAAGGCTAAAGTTAATATAGTCACATTTCCACGGTTCACAAAAACTCCCACAAATGTTACAGTAAAGACTGGCGAGACTGTAACACTTAATTGTGCAGCTACAGGAGATCCCACACCAGAAATATCTTGGAAAAAGGATGGAGGAAATGATTTCCCTGCTGCTAGAGAAAGGCGAATGAATGTTATGCCAACTGATCACTTATTTTTTATTGTGAATGCAAAAACTACAGACATGGGAATTTACAGCTGTGCAGCTAAAAATCCTGCTGGTACTATTATAGCGAATGCTACTCTCACGGTATTGCAGGAACCATCATTTGTTCGGGTAATGGAAAATAAAGAGGTGACAAGTGGTGACTCTGTAGTTTTGCAATGTATGATATCAGGGTCCCCAAAACCAGTAATAAAATGGTTGAAGGATGGAACACCTATGATGCCTACAGAGCGCCACTATTTGACAGCTGATGATCAGCTGTTGATCATAATTGGTGCTGAGGCTAGTGACGCTGGCCGTTATGAATGTGAAATTACAAATGAATTGGGTACTAAAAAGGATATGACTGAACTGCGGGTGTTGCCTCCAGTAGCTATTATGGTTAATGAAGAAAATATGGCTGGTATTATAATTATAACAGTTGTGTGTTGTGCCGTAGGAACTTCTATAATTTGGGTGGTAATTATATACCACACGCGTAGACGCATGGCGAGTGCTGTGCATACTTTTCCCGCCGAAAGTATAAAAATGACGCATGTAGTGCATAGTGACAGTGATTCTCCACAAATGTTTTCAGACAATATATCGGAACACTCATCGTGCAAAGACAGTGGGACAGGAGATTCTGCTAAACAGACGAGCTTTGATGGCGTGCCTACTGATAGAAGTGAACAAGTTCATTTTGAGACTGTATGCCAGAGTTACTCTCCAGTGCCAGAGGCACATAAACTTCTTCCGTCTTCTTTTAAACCCTCAATCCAAGTGTGTGTAAATACATCTGTAACACCAGCTACTTATAGTTTTTCTAGTCACAGTGGTAATGTTTAAGTTTTTAAGGTATATTTCTAAAGTTAATAGTAAGTAATAGCTACAATACCTATGTTTCCTGCAGTTTCACTAATTACATTTTCATCTTTTGATCAATTACTCTTCTCAATATAATGTTGAATTGGTTGCAATATACTTATGTAATGTTTATAAGAACATATTCTCAAGTGGCTTTGTTAATCCAGACCTAGTTTAATGATAAGGTGTTGAGTTCTATAACATAAGCCTTCGCCTAGGTATATTGGAGGATATTGAAAAGTAAACATATACACTGTTATTAGTACTTGCTACTTAACTATCTAAATTACTCTTTATAGAGGTATTTGCATTTAACACATATTGTTATGAAGTGGCTAGATAATATAATAATATAACTTCACTATAAAGTATCTGATTAAAACTGTCTAAAGCCCAGTTTTTTGATCCCAAGTTAACTCAACCAATGGTAAAATATGCTAACGAATGGTTTCGAAACACGTTTTTTCATCAATAGTTAATCTATCAAATGGTCAAATAAGTTGGAGAGATAAATTATCTTGGGACAGCTCACACACGGCCATCTGATCCCAAACTAGGCAGAGCCTGTACTATAGCAACCAGACAACCTGATAAACATATTTACAAATAAATACATAATATAGATAAATTACACCCAGACACAGAACAAATGATCGAGCTCATCACACAAAGATTTGTCCTGGGTGGGAATCAAACCCACGACCTCCGGCTCAGCAGTCAGGGTCACTAACCACTAGACCAACAGGCCTGAATTGAATCATTTAGCATATTTTAGCATATTTAACCATTGGTTAACTCAGGATCAAAGAACTGGGCATAAGTATGTATTATTAAAAGGTGTCTCTCCCAGTTATAACTTTAACTATTTATAAAAATAATTATTATAAAATTGCTGTGTAGTTAGTGAAATGGCAATAAAGTAAGGCATCTATGTAACTTGATTGCTTAGTACAAAATGTAACAAACTTGCCAGTATTGGTTTTGATGTAAAAGACTGAATGTCATTTAAGTATAAGTGTATGATTACTGTTATTTTGTAATATTAAATAGGCAATAAATATTTTTAAATTTGTTAATTCATAACATTTTTAGATGCTATGTCATGTGATTTACCTAGCAGCTTTTTTTATTATATATTAGATGAAACTTGATATAGGTTTTTATATATTGTATACACATACAACACAATATTATGATAACATAAATAGACATGTTCAAGTGCACTTAAAATATACCTTGTCATAGTATTTGTTTATTTCTTTAGATTGCTGTAAAATCTATTAAAACATACAAGGTACTTATGTATGTACTACAATTTAGGTGTGCAGGCATACCACAAAAACTTGTATTACCATATTAATCCACCTCTACCTGCCTACTGATTTATTTTTAAGCAATTAAACTAGATGTTGTTAATTTACAAATAAATAACATAAAATATTAGTACCTAATGTTTATTATATTGTATAGTGCAGGTTATGTAATTAGCTACTAAATTATTACGTAAGATAGCATTATGTGTGGAGGTAGTGAGATTAATGATGAATTATTATGATCTTGGGCGTAAAATGTAAACAATAAATTCTGTGCATTAAATTACCCGATTTCCCTCAACTCTGCTTAAAGATATAATTAAAATGTATAGCAACTGTTTAGTAGATAAACTAATAAATTAAATGTTAGGAAAAAAAGTATTGCCCATTTTCAAAGACATGTTCTTTATGTATCTGAGGGATGTATGTAAATAACAAGACCTTATCTTATCACAGCACCTTTATGATGCATTCTGGTTCTCTAGCTTTGTTAGACTGAAATTGTCAGATTCATTGGTTTAGAATCAGATGCTTGGTCTGGTACCAAGTGGCATGGTTTTATTAGTGACACATTATCGCAAATTATTGCAGCTATTTAATATAAAGAACATTATTTTTATAGCCCTATAATACTTGTTATCATTTATTTAATTGTTTGTTTGCTAAGATTATTTTATAGCGGCAAGGTAATTTCAGTTTAGACACGTAATTTTGGCTGAAAAAATTACTAGATATCGCTGTTCTTACGCTATTGCTATTAGCATCTCATAGCATATTTTGAAATTTGCATTTACAAGTTTCCTATAAACGTTTATATGGCTCCTTATGTTTACCTTACTGCAATAGAAAACACTTGGCATCTACCACTTGTGAGGATTATAATTTATAACTCACATTACCTAAAGAAATATTTTTACCAGAAAATTTTCCTATGTTTATCTATGTTTTCGCATTTTATAATCCAAGGAGTTGTTGAATGTAGGTCAGTCTTGTTATTTATTTGCCACATCTTATAATTATTATAACTAAGGTAAACTAATTGTAAAAATGTCAATAGTAATAGTGCAGTTTTTTTATTGTTTATACTGTGTAAATACGGTAACTATTTATATACATTACAGAATAAAATTATCTAAGAAATCTTTGTTTCTCTTTCACCACAATAACCACAGTTGTAAATAAAGTAATAAAATGATTGAGTATGGAGGTACTTTTCAGTCAGAGTAGTTTTTTATATTGTTTTCAGTAGCAGGTATTGATATTTACTTACTTACCTACCTACTTTTTTCTATAGTTTATTTATTGGTCTGGCGACTGAAACGCCCTCTACTGATATCGTCAATGATATGTACTGTTACAACAACGTAGAACAACATTACATTACATGAATTAGAACTTAGGTATAGACACAAACTTAGAAGAGATAGGTACCTTCCTGCACTCAACTTTAGTGTCTATTGGATACATAATACGTAATGTTCTATATTGATACCGTTCACATGGTGATATAATGATTTAAGTGAATAAAATACTTAACGATCGAATAATTGCGATTTGTACCTATGTACCCAGTGAAAATAAATAAAACTAATTCCAGTAAATTAAGTTAAACCTAATCCAGAATACAAAGGCTGGGGTACCTTTGTATTCTGGATTAGGTTTAACGGTTTTAGTAACTCATTATAACTTATTCAGACAAATCTTAGATTCTGTTTAGATTCACAATTAGATATATTGCGTTCGAATTCTAATAGGCGGTACCTTTCATCTGTAGGTACCTACTAAATCAAAAGATCTTTTTTATATTTTTTTTTATTTATTTCTATAATTTCTGGGAAAAAATACTTTTTGTATTCCAGCCGAGATATGGGCAGCCCGGGTATGGCGGAGCACCTGCAGGGTATGGTCAGCCTGGCTATGGCGGTGCACCGGCTGGTTATGGTCAGCCTGGCTACGGCGGTCCACCGGCTGGGTATGGCCAGCCTGGCTACGGCGGTCCACCGGCTGGGTATGGCCAGCCTGGCCAAGGCGGTGCACCCCCACAAGGACTAGAAATCGGGCATGGGCCATATCCGTCCATAGGATCCGGAGGCGGTGTTAACCCTCAAGTACAACAATGGTTTCGTGCAGTTGACAAAGACCAGTCCGGATCTATTACAGCGATTGAGCTCAAGGCTGCATTAGTTAATGCACAAGGCCAAACATTTTCTGAAACTGCATGCAATTTGATGATGGGTATATTGTTTTATTATATTTTACGCGATTACTGTGAAGTATTAGACACTTACGGCTTGCAGTGTTTTCCACTTGTGATAAAAACTGTATTAATGGAGGATGGAGGAATCCAGTTTGGATTTTTTAAGCCCACATAGAGGGAAAGTAGGTAGGTACCTACTCTAAATACTGGATAAAGCAAATGATGCTCAAAGGAAACATTCCTTATTTTTTTAAATAAAAAAACAATGAACAAAATTATGATTGATCCTATCGATTGATTGATGTCATTTAAGTGCAGGAAATTTTCTCCAGACTTCTGCCCATTCGATACCCGGGTCGACCGAAGTATTTTCAGAAATCTATCAATGCAGTTTCATTTCGATATATAAATCCTCCAATGGGTATTTAGAGTAATTAGGTACTTTCGCTCCAATGGCACAAAAATCCACCCTGTAAAAAAAACTGGCCAAGTGTGAGCTGGACTCGGTCATTTACATGATTTATCTTTTTCAGGAATGTTTGACAAGGATCGATCTGGACACATTAATGTAGAAGAGTTTGAAAAGCTCTATACTTACATTAACCAATGGCTTGCAGTGTTCAAGACGTACGATACTGATCAATCTGGTAACATCGAAGAGAAAGAGCTTACAAACGGTAAGATTTTTTGCTGTGTTATGTAATAGGTATGTGTTATTTTGCGCAGTCATAATGGGTAATAGGCAGACAGAAATTTATTGATGATTGTCAACATTTATTAGGAATACTCGCCCCGCTTTTGTCGTTAAAGGAACATGAGAGGCGTCTTAAAGCCGCATATTTTTTTAATAATAATAATACCTTGGGACAACCCACACATGGCCATCTGATCCCAAATTAGGCAGAGCCTGTACTATGGTAACCAGACAACTGATAAACATACTTATATAAAAGATTTGTCCTGGGTGGGAATCGAACCCACGACCTCTGGTTTAGCAGTCAGGGCCACTAACCACTAGACCAACAGGCCAGCCATATAGTATAGGTATCTATACTACGTAATCTACTATATAAAAATAAGTCGGGTTTTCCTTCCTGACGCTATAACTCCAGAACGCACGAACCGATTTCCACGGTTTTGCATTCGTTGGAAAGGTCTCGGGCTCCGTGAGGTTTACAGAATAATATTTAAAAAAAAGACCGCGGGCGGAGCTGCGGGAAACAGCTAGTTAAGTATAATTAGGAACACAACCACCAGTAATGAATGAGTGAATAAATTTTTACCTACTCAATCATCAAGTGTTGGAGTTCAAACTAACCATGTACCGCACCGTAAAATGTACTCTGTGAAGCTTAAAGACAGTTTCCCTTTTCTTCTTCCAAACTTCTTTATGTTGTGCGATTTCTGGGTACGTGCGCCCCGCTTATCGAACTAGATCTTTAAACCTTCGCCGAGGTCGACCCTGGGAAGCCCACCCACCACGACCACAAGTTTGACCTACAGCCCACTGGAAACTTTATCGCTCATACATTATTTCTTATACCGTCTCGAATAGATTTTACGGCTTTTGATAATCACACTAACAATAAAATTTGTTATCAACAATTAATATTATATTTTTTAAACTTATTCTTTTCCAGCCTTGCAACAGATGGGTTTTAAATTTACTCCGGACTTTATCAGCTTCTTAGTGAAAAGAAGTGACCCCAAGGAAGGCAAAGTTTCAGTGGACAGCTTTATTGTGTTGTGCGTGCAAATACAACGTTTCACTGAAGCATTCAGAGCACGCGACTCGCAGCAAAATGGGACAGTAACTATAGGATTCGAAGATTTCCTTAATGTGGCCCTAAGTTGCTCTATTTGAAGAATTTGGGCCTAAAAGGAGTGAGGGCAATTCTTCTTATATTCTGGTTCTTAATTGATTCAGAAAAGCATTCTATATATTCCACCTTCTATTATTAATTTGCCATTATATCATAAATCTAAACTTTAAGTACAAGTAACTCGATTATTAGAAAATGAGGTTTTCACGTGGCAATTGTGGCTTCATGAATAAAATTTTGCATGACAAAAACTAGGTTTACTTTCAACATCAAAAGCTTATTGTTATCTTGATTTGCTACCTAGGTGGCATTAAATCAATCAATTAAGCAATCTGAGATTATATGCACACATTTTAACAGAATCAATGAATAAATGTACGGGTAATGTAACGATATAGGATAATAACATTATATCTATCTGAAAAACTTTAACTTGCTATAATTGTGCAAAAATGAAAAGACACGCATGTTAATTGAAGATGTCGATTGTTTACTTTATAATTACATATAATTATGATCTTGTAAAATTGTCCTTATAGTGTTACAAGCATAAAAAAAAATCTACACGTTTTATATATTTTATAAGCCTAGTTCGTAATTGGAGAAGCTAGCTACCGGTATTGCTTGGGTATTGGAAATAAATAAATATTTTATAAAATATATTGTTTTTTAATTTCTTATAGGAGTTGAGTTATTTTGCAAAATTTTTCAATAAAATGTTGGTAAAATTAAATTCAGAACTCCAGTGAAATATCTGAAACAAAAATGCACAAGTTATCACATGCTCTTCAAGTTAAAATATTTCTTGAATACAAGTCTCAAATCAATGTAACTTGTGTTTTAAACTGTTCAATTAAAATCCAGTTCTCATAGATTGCATCGACATCCACTTACTCATGCAGATTCGATTTTATAAGGGAGTATTATAAACCTTTTAGTTAGTTGAATACTAATGTATAATCAATTGATTAATGGGCTGTAAGTACTTAGGAAAGTATAACTCACTAGCATCATGTTTTCTCCTAAATGCTTCAGCCTTTTCCAATGAAAACACAACTTCTTGAAAGTTTTTCACAGCAGCCCTCATATTTGTCTCATGTTGAGCATTATCTGGTGCACTATCATCAAGCAAACTGTAGATTGAAGGTATTTCATCCAGTTTCATATTCTTTGCATTATTTGGTTTGAAAACTACAGACACCTTCCCTGTCTTTGGATGAATACTGAACGGCGATTTGAGCAAGTGATTAAATCCTTTTGTAACATTGACATCCAGTCTGGGGTAGCAGTACTGTATTTTGATTTCTTCAACTAAATGTCTGATTTTCCGGACATTGTTTCCTGACTGAAAAAATTAACACATGTTTTAGAATATATTGTGCAAAAAGATTGCACAGAGATTTGATATAGATCTGATTAGTAGTCACAATTAATAGTAGCAATAAGCATCATGCCACTATGCATTAATCAGTGGCGGCTTTAGGGGGTGGCGAACTGTGCCATCGCCCAGGGCCTCGCGCTTGGGGGGGCCTCGCGCTACAACCCAAACAAATATTTAAAAAAAAATGTAAAAAATCTATCTAGTCTAAATGAATGGTACATTGTGTAACTTCAGCGAGGGTTTTTAATGAACCGAGGTTCGTAATTTCTGGGTGTACGAGCAATTTCGTCACTAGGTGAAGACGATGACATATTTAAATCAGACTTTTTCACTGATTGAAAATGACAAAATGTACAAAAAATACACGTGAAATGGCGCGTTTTGCATTTTCATATTTTTTTTTTTTTCAAAATTATTCAAAGGTAAACTTTCTTTTTCTTGCCAACTGACTGTGCATTTAATTTAATTTTTATTTTTTTCATTTATGAAAAAACATTATTATGATTTTTAAGTAAATTAATTTAAATCACATAAAAAATTATTTAACTATACATAGTTATTTTAAGATAATAATTATTTTGGAATATGCTTATGTTTAAACCCCGGTTCAAGTTTTTATTTAAAAATATTTAAAAAGTTTGAATGCCTACCACAAATACACATATATAATTATATATTCTGCCATTTATTATGATGTAATTAACAAAGTTACTGGTGTAGTAAATTTAATATACTATGCGGCTAAACCTGCTTGTAATCCAACCCAAGATGAGCAAGTATGATACAAAACTTTTAACTTGACTTTCAGCCCTTGCTATCACAGAGTACTTACATTTTACATCTTGCTATTCTTTCGATCGAAAATGACGTTGCTCATTCATTACATTATTCTGCTTTAATTAAAGATTTTAGTCTTAAGAAAAGTCGCAAGCATCAGTTTTAAAATTTATCATGTTTATATTTGTTAATATTGTGATTCTTTAAATATAAATTACTAGCTGTTCCCCGCGACTCCGCCCGCGTATCTATTTTTTAGTAAAGCCTATGATACTTAGGGTGAATGTAGCTTTCTAATACACACAAAAATACAATTAATCTTTCCTCTTTATAATAATTATGAAAAGAACTGTTGGTTAGCCCTGAAAGGAACTGTTGGTTAGCCCTGAAAGGAACTGTTGGTTAGCCCTGAAAAGACCTGTTGTTTAGCTCTGAGAAGAACTTTTGCGTAGGTGTAGTTATAAGAACGAATTAAAAAAAAATGCACTAAATTTATTAGACGCCCACTTCGCAACGGGCCGTGCAGCAGAAATCGTAATATTTTAATTTCGCCATAACTTCAAAACCAAACGTTCAATTGTAATCATTCAAAGACCAAATATTATCTACATAAACTGTACTTAGTGATGAAAAAAATTATTTAAGGATTAATAGCATGAGTAAAATGGTTGATGTCCATCACTCGACATAGATAGGTTACATAGTGTGTCGCGGACTTTTCTGTACTTAGATATTTATAAGATCTACAATTAATTAGAACATTTTATGGTTCTCTTTTATAGTTTAGGCAGCGTACGCAAAATAAGTAACTTTTCTGGTTGATTTTTTACACCTCGTATCCGAAACCCAAATATCTTACGGAACCCTATTTTTTTTCAAAATAAAATATAGCCTATGTTGTTCTTCAGGGTCTATTCTATCTCTGTACCAAATTTCATCAATATAGGTTCACTGGTTTAGGCGTGAAAGCGTAACAGACAGATAGACAGACAGACAGAATTACTTTCGCATTTATAATATTAGTAGGGATTGTAAAATTCAAATTTTATTTGCAACTTTAGCATTTCTCCTCAAACATGACATTTAGCTAAATCAAAAAACCAGACCTACTTTCGCAACACATACTTTTCACGAAGGACAAAGGGCCTCGCATAGACCTGCCGCACGTAGCCTCGCAATGGCTAGGGCCGCCGCTGGCATTAATATTTATTGTACAGCACTCGCCAAACTTCATGGCCGCTCCGAACCTAGCCGCATTACGCTGCGCAGAACATAAAATCAGGTATCAGCGGGGCGTGGAGGCAGGGCACGCCCGCGCACGCTGTCTTCCACCCACAAGCGTCCTCGCCTCCCGCGCGTTAGTGCGAGTGTATGAGTAGTCTGTATGAGTGTACTATGCGCAAGTTCGTACCTTAAAAGCGGCCGTAAAGATTGAGTGCTGTATACTTTAAATTGATTCTGTTCTAGGGACCTTTTAATTAAGTTGAAGACTCACTTCTCTACAATAATTTTCATAAACACTTATAAACATTTTCCATCTCTCCAAAGAAGTATCTGGCATACTTTCTAATGACTTTTGCACTTGTGATCTCAGATTTTCATCTGGTATCATTTTTAACATCTTGTCTAGCCTTTCTGCTGTGCTGAAGAATTCTTGATCTTGTAGTAACTGTTCAAAATACTTGTCAATTACACTGAGCGCTCTCCTGAAATAATGAAAATATAAACTATGTCATTATAGATAAAACCCATCTTAATTACATCAGCTTGCAAACCAGAAAAACCGCATCAATATCAGTTAATCCATTTTGGAGCTATGATGTCTCAGACAGCCACATCAAACTAAAAATGCCCCATTTTTGCAATGAGAGTGAAACATTATGAGTAAGAAAGGGAGGCCCTTTTCTTGCAATAGATTTATGAGTTTAATCTCTAATTTAGGACTAAGAAGAAAGATTAAGCAATTATTCATTTGCATTCACAGTTATCTATATTAATACAATAAAGAGCAAAATATATCTGTATTTTTTAATGAATAATCTCAAGAAGAACCATTTTCAAAATTTCAGTCAAATAAAATGCTCCATTCCTGAGTAACAGGCTATATTTGTTACCAGAATAAAATAGGCACCACAGACAGAGTTGTGGGCAACAGGTAGTTAAATTATATATTTATAACAAAATTATTGTTTGTATAAAATTTACCTTATGCTTGTATGTAGGTTATCACTGCCTAAATGTACTTTTTTATTTTGATTGTCTCCACCCATTATAAGACACAGGTAATCAGCTACTGCGCCTCGGCCTGGACCGTCTAGTGTCCTTGCTTCATAATCTGACACCCAACAGTGTATACCTCTTCTTCCAGAGAACACCCATAAAATACATTGGAATCCAAAATCATCTGCAAATTAAAAATACATTTATTACGTTGAATTCAACCTGTTAGTATAATAATAATAATGTGGAAAACATCACATACATTGCTCTGAATCCAAAGTAAGTAGCTTAGTAGAACTAGATGATGAATTTTTTTCTATATTATCTCTATAATTCTATTTTTTTTTTCTTATTGTCTTTTATACAACTGAAGAGTGTACAACAAAGACCTCATATACACTGTTGGGAATCGAACCCAACACAGGCGCACGGCCATCACTGTCATCTAAACATACACAGACTTTAAAAAAGGTTCCGAATGACAGCAACATCTTCTCAAAACTAAATACCAACCTTAACCCATTGGACACAGTTTTACAATCAGAATTCAGAAATTTGCTAAGAATGTAGTTACAATAAAGGGTGACAATGCAAATATGGAGATCCAGTATTCTTCAATAAATACCTTTCAAACTTTTGTCAATAATTTCACAGGCTATCACCATAAACTTCCAACACTTCTCACACACTTTAGCTTCCTGACAGCATGTCCTAACTTCATCATAATCTGTAAGATCTATGTCAAATACCAGCTCTCTAGACAACACAACAGCATCATGTCTGCCAATGGATGGTCTGTAAAAAATTTAGCGCTTGATATAATGTTGATATAATAAATATAATGTTACATAGGTAAGTTCAGTTTCTATTTTTTAAGGTCCCTTACTCGCAGTGGAACTGTGTGGGGCTACATAATAAGTCAGTAATAGTTAAAAATTAAATTAAACTAACAAAAACCAAGAATAGCATATCTTATTAGGTACTATGAAGTATAATAAAGATAATAAAGAACAATTAATCATGACAAGGGTAAGTTTTCTTACTTTGTATTGTAAACAGCACCTATATCCAACTTATGAGGACACTTTTTCTGTAGCAATAGTTGTAAGTCCTTCTGATTGCTTATGGATAAGTATCTCAAATAAACGTCATCAGCTAACGTAAACGACAATTCCCTGTTGGAAAGAGGCTGTGGAGAACTACCGCAACTGAGCCATCTACAGAATATGTTCTGAGGAAAAAGCCTTGTATAGTATATGGGCAGCATTTCAGGTAGCATAGTCTCATCGTAAAGCCCAACCTGAAAATAAAAAGTTCATAACAGTACGTAACAGTATAGCTATGCTTTAAGCTTTTTTCACAATTACTCACCATTGTTTACTGAAGTGAAATGTGAATCTCTGCTAAATGTATATCGACGACTATTCACTTAATAATGATAAAAAAACTTCTTAGAAGTAGTAATACTAATAATCTGAAATTCTGAACACTATATTGAGACTTGAAAAAGTACTCCGGGTCCGGAGAAGTTGAGTTGAGAAATTGAGATTTGAGATTATTTGAGAATGCTGAAATTGGGTGGGAATTTGAAATATTTTAAAATATGTCAATGTCAAATTTTAGCGCGAATATTTGTTCAGCAGATGTGTTCTGAATTCTGATTATTTCAGCGGAGATGCTGGTTCTTATCAAATTCTTGACACGATATCTTCATATTAAATTGGTGAAAATAATGAAATATTTATGATCGTGAATGAAAAAACAATATTCAATGATTATTATGAATATTTTGCTATGTTTTTTTAAATTTGGTTCGTTTCGGTAGTTCATGAAGGTACGGATAAACATGCTTGAAATAAGCACGAAAGCATGCTTGTAATGAACACACTGCCCCAAACCCGGTAGTTAAGTGTCACACAGTGATAGATCTCTGACATATAAAGCCCATTGCCTAAATACTAAACATCAAGAGTGCTCCAGAAACAATTTACTATGTCTTTTCTTCTCAGCTGGAGAATTTGTCTACCCAGTGTGGCATCGATCTGCCCATGCTAGAGAGGTGTATAAAGCGCTAAATGATACCTGCCGCATCATAACAGCCCAGGGTGCCTAAAACCTACCCCTCTGGCGATGTTATACCCTCTGGTGGGTATAGTACCCCCAGATGTTCGATGCGAAATAGCTTGCCGCATTGAAAAGAACAAGCAGGAATCGGATACATGCCATCCTCTATATCATGCATAATTTTTCACGGGCCCGTTTAGACAAATAAATGGAGCTAATTAGATAAGTAATTTATTGCTATTTTCTGTTCCGTGTAATATTGACTTTTTTTAGTACTGCCATGTAAAAAAAACATTTTGTGAAAAAATAACAAACATAAATGATAATATTATTCTCATTCTCAAAAATGTTTATACCCACATTATTCTTAATTTGCCATTCAATTTTCTAACTCCACATATCTGAGAGAGATCTAGTTAATGAACTCATAAAATAAAGAAAAATGGATGTTAATATGAAAGATGGGTTTAAAATTGCCGTGAGACTCTCATGCGGTAAGTTATAAATCCGATCCGTTTTATATGAAGCTTTTATAATGTATCATTATTTTTTATTTTCTCTCCCGTTATAAGTTCATTTTTTGTTTTTATTGCAGGCCATTGTTTAGTGAAATATCGCATGATAAGAGACAAACTGGAAAATGTATATTTGGATGTAATTAATTTCTTTTTGAGAAAACCTTTACTCACTACAGTATTATTTTCAGTTTTCATGATATTCGCCATTATTGTTATATCCATCGCACTTATTCCATTATTAGGCGTCCTCGTCTTCGTATTTGTTACTTTACTTGTAGAAGGTGAGACTTGATGATATAAAATACCAAATGTTCTAGTTGGTGCTCGTAGACCTTTTTTTAGTAAGCCAAGCTCGTTAAAAACCATTCTAATTTAATCTAAGTATCATTTAATGTGTCATTAGACACAGTTTTATCTGCTATAATAATTATGCCATAAGTATACCCTTTACCCAGTTTGCCATTAGCTCAAAACAAGCGAAAAATACACAAATATTTAAAATATTGACTAAATTATCATTTCTATTTCAGGTTTGATTTTCATCGTATTTGCCATTGTGTTTAGTATGATTATAGCTACAGTGGTCTTGTTTGTGATGGTTATACTTGGTATAAAATACAATGCAACAATAATTGACCAAACTTTAGAGTAAAACACAGCACAACAAAAAGTCCTAGCAAAACCAATAAAATTAGTAGCTTTAACAATTATTCTGATTTCTAAAATAAGAAAATGACTAATTACTTAAAATAAGGCCTGGAATCCAGTTCATTGAATAAGATTAAAAAATATTTGATTCATACTTGCGCATTTTTATTTTAGTTTGCATTGCATTTATTGCGTTTTGTGTCCAAATATTTTGGGAAGCCTGGTTACAATTTCTTGTGCTAATGCAACATCTAAAATATATCCAGTGTCACGATTTTTGTCCGGGATTAACTCCGAAACTACTTAACCGATTTAAATCAAATTTGCACACAGTGTGCGGTGTGCAGTTTGATCCAACAGAACTTAAAAGCATATAGCATGCATCTCAATTACATTTATATAAAAAAAATTTAGACCGCGGGCGGAGCTGCGGGAAACATATATAATATATTGCATTATCACACATAAGAAGAGAGAGTTAAATAACATATATGATGTAAAAATGGTTTAAAATAGTTTACTGGGAAACAATACCGTTCACATATTTTACATCGTAAAATTCCTTCCGAGAAAATACGAATTTGAAAATTTAAATGGCAACACTAAAACTAAACTGTCTACGATTGTGATTTGATGAATGAAAATGAGTGAAAAAACGGAACTAACCGAGTGATAGTACAGATCGAGAAACGCGGGGACAAAAAATAAATTTGTAGTATATTTACGTCATAAAACAGTGTTGGTACGGGAGAAAAGTTATAAGTTTTATGTGCCTGTGATACAAAATTGGCCATTATATCTGTGAACGTAACAAGACGGATGTCACTTATGGAGTCTTTGGGGATTTCGGCAGCAAGGTCACAGTTGCACCGATGATGTAAAATTATGACAGTAAGTTTTAACTGGTTTTGTTCACTAAAACCGTTTAAATACAACCAAAAAAATTACGTCACTTCATGCAAGGATCTATATGTTGAGTCGCTCGGTTATCTAAATTTGGTTTCCCATCTGAATTTACATTCAAAATGCAAGAAACTTCAACGTATACAAATATCCCACAGTAGTCTTTCATATTTGGGCTCTTTTATTAACTACTAACTGTTCCTTGTCTAACTAGTTCAATAAGTTTGTTTGTTACTCATAATTCCAGTAAGTGTTCATGTGTGACGAATGTTTAGTTCACACGTTGGGCGTAATTGTGCCTTAGAGTTTATTATCGCGGCAAAAACTTTTTAATTTTCCTTCGTTTTAAATATTCACAGTCTTACTTTTTTCAAGTTTCTGTTCATATTTGTCATTTAGTTGATATTCTAATTATATATTCCTTTGGTGTGAACTGGTAGAAGTCTAAATTACTACCAAGTTCTATTTTCAGAAGTTATGAATTTTTTTTTTCATCAGATGATTAGTACATTGCGTTTTTGACCTTAACTGAAAGAAATAAGGTTTAAAGTCTAGTATTATAAGCTGTTATTAGTTTGATTATTCTGCGACTAGTGCCCATGAAGTAAGCTAATCTCTAGAACTTGCTTTGTTACCTTCTAGTAAAATCAATAACTGTTGGTTAACTCATTATTTCAATGAAGTAGTTATATTTACAAGGTTGATTGTGTAGACATTGGTATTGTAGAATTGTATTGTGGACTATATTTAGTATTTGTCTATGATACTAAGAAAGTGCAAAATGACTATCAATAATTTTTTAAAGCTCATTAAATGCAGTTTTATCACTTACTATGCTCTACCGAATGTTAATATAATAAACAATAATGTTGTTCAAGCATGATCTGTACTGACATAATAAAATTAAGAGTTTGTTGAATGCACTAATCTCGGAACTACCAGGTGGATTAAGAAAAAACTTTTTGCATTTGGTAGCCTAATTCTAAGGTTCTAGGCTATTTAGTATCATGTTACTTGTAATGGGGGAAAAGCGAGTAGCAAGTAATGATTCAGAAATGGTTAAAAATATTATAGAGCTTGTTCTCAAACAAAAAACCAGTGTCCTGGTAAAAAATATTAATTAATATTTTTTATGTAAGAATTATATAATATATCAGATCAATATCTGTTACCAACCTTTTCAGGACTGAGTGAATGATCAAATATTGATGCCATTGTCCATTAGGCAAGCATGACTTATCTGATACTGAAATGACTCATTATAACGAACATCTCTGCTTAAGATGAAATTTCCCAGAGAAAGTATAAGCTTGATAGCATAGGATATTCATTGTAAAACCTTTATCTAACTACTTGTGCAAAAATTTAAAGATCCAAACTCTAAGATACTCT
The DNA here is from genome assembly GCA_950381575.1 of Plusia festucae. NCBI lineage: Eukaryota > Metazoa > Arthropoda > Insecta > Lepidoptera > Noctuidae > Plusia > Plusia festucae. Next base: position 9,225,551 of record OX494436.1, on the reverse strand, counting down.
TAAACATAATGTTCAATCATATTTCATTTTTCAGATAATAATTTTAACACATGCCAGCTGCAGTCCCTTAAATTGATTGTGTGAGTAACTTCATTAAAAAGAATATTAATTAATACACACATAGATGCATCATCTGCTTTATTCTATTTATTCTGACATACACTTCATTATTTCGTACATTATATTGTTTATTGAATGAGGTTCTGAAAAAGTAGGTACAGCCTTGTAAACTCATAATTGTTAAAATACACATTGCACTAGGCACAGATGACTTGCACATATGTTCATGCTATATCATCATCAACTATGTATAATCCACTGTTTGTCCTATCCATCACATTCCCGCAACCTGTTCATCACTGTTCACCTAACATTTACAACTAATTCATATGTATCAAAATCTGGCTTTAACCATTATTGCACCTGCAAATAAGATCCACATAAGTAAGTTTAGTTATAATTTTGCTTGACTCATATGGTATACCGGTTGAGGTCTTTTTTTATGAATATCTAGAGAATTCCGTGTTGTAACTGTAATGTATTTTTGTAGGGTAGTTCGTCAAGCTGGCGGCCCTTCAGGATGTGGCTCGCGCGCCCTCGCTAGCACCGCGCGGTTTTCGCCACGTCGCCACACTAACAGGTACAAATTAATCACGTGTAATCATAATCATCGATAATACATTATAGTAGATTTGCGTCATAACGTCCAAGGTACAATTTGATACTTCAGCCTATAACCTACTTATAAATCTGTAGACCAGTTAAATTCAAAGTCCATTCTCTTAACAGATATTATCATTATGCTCTTAAACTAATCGACTTTCTACTTAAATTACTGCTACAAATTGTAGACCTTTTAAATAAATTTACAGAATAATATGAGTCTCCAAGCTAAGTTTTGAAGTATAAATCTACGTTTCTGTTAAGTATCAACACAAAGGATAATTAAAATTTGTGCTTTGTTAAAATCTGCATCTATATAGGTACATGTGTATTTGTGCGCTGTTAATTGGTATGACTAATCCGGTATTTGCGTAATTAGGTAGACAACGAACACACGAAGTAAAGTTCAAGTCTTTTTTAAGGGGTTTAAGTTAAAAATTATGAATGGGGTAAAATTTTAATGGAGGCGCGTGATTGGCTGTTTGCCAGATCGCAGCTATTTTGGGCGGGCGGCGCGCGAGCACCTCCAGTCGTTCGCCGCGTGTCCGCCTCCAAACTGTTTGCGAGTAACTAGCTCGCGAAATACATAACATAAAATACATAACGGTTTTTACTTAATTCAATTTAATAAATTAACTAAAAAGAAGATTGAAAATAAAAGCTTTTAAAATTGAAACCCGCGCTGCTTTAAGTTATTTCCTTATTTAAATTATATCGTGATTTAAGATAAGGCGAACAGTACCTATAACTTAGTACTTTGCAATAGTGATTCTTTATAATAAACAGTGTTTAATACAAACGTATTTTAGTGTGCTGACTAGTAGGGATTATAAGCAGTCCTAATCATAATTGATTAAGAACAATCAACTCACTGTACACCGTTTTTATAACAATCAATTGTGTTGATGATGTAATTATAGTGTTTTTTATTTATTTACGATCAAGGTCTACTGATGACAAGCTGAAAATCAACCTAACTACCTATAAGAATGAAAGGTATTAAAAACATCGTAAAAGTTTGACTTTTATGGCATGTTTGTACGTTGTGAAATTTTAATACATTAACAAACTATTGATTAATATTATAAAATCAATTTTGATATCACTGCAACATTTTATAGGCACTGAATTAACACAAATTGTTATTTACATTATGCCATTTTACATTTCTCCTGGCAGTAATATAAAACGTGGATATATTTTTAATAAACTAAGTATTTAATCACCATTCGATAATTGACTTTCATTTTATCTGATAACAAAAGACCAAAAACCGAAAGTAAATCGAAAGTGAAATTATAATGTCAATGAAAAAGAACCAATTAATATATTGTATTGAGTTGATACATCGTTCTAACGCTTCGAGCTATCAATCTTATGTAATCGATTTATCAGTGAAGTTCAGCTTATATCTTAATCAAATCTCTAAAGTATATGGATTAGCACTGAAATAATTGGTGTAGCACAAAACAGAGCATTCTGCTATTGTATCTTCAAAACAATATTGAACAAACACCGAACTCAGTTATGTAATCATTGAAAACGCACTCTATTTTTCCACATAGTAGACAATTATTATGATATCAGGCACCGGCACAGGCCCTTATGAATGGTGTTTGAAGTGCCAAGGACACATAATTGCGTCACCTAGTTAGCAGGGCAGCCCGTGGCGGAGGTGACCCCGCCATGGTAGCGATGCCAACATATTGACGACATCCTTATTTTTATTGGTTATTCGAATGAGTGCGTCGACCGTACCGCCTCCGCCGCTGAACTGTGCGTGTGGCCTCGCAATGTGTCTATTTACAGGGCTTTACATGTCAAATGTAACTGAATGTTTTATCCCATTATCGGTCGAAAATAGAAAGCCCGTAAAATTTCTCCGTTCTCGGCAAAATTAGCACGAGACCGCACTTGACCTGCATGCACGATGCAAATTATGTTCCATACAATCATGTCTAACGTTAGCTACCACATTAGATTTGCCTTATTTTATAATTTCAGTAAAAGTTGCAAGAGAAACTTAGCGTAGATTAAATTTTCCTTCAAAAATAAAGTGCCAATTTAAGGTTTAAACATTGCAGTTTTGCCTTTAGCAATGATATTGATAATAGTGGCGTCTGTTAACAACATAATCGAGAGTCGTGACATTAATATTCGCATAGAGATGTGTACCCATTGTTAAAATAGCTTGCGGTGGATATTGGTGCAATGATAAATTTGCATGTGATCGATGTACAAGGTACATAGTCTCGAGAACCGGTGCCTGTGCAAACAATTTCTAGTCTACTATTAGACTTGCGCTGTGGTACATGCAGTTACCTTATAGCGTGAGATTTTATTGCGGGTTCGAAACAAAGAGATTGTTATATTTTATTGAACATCATTGTTGGATCTAATCGCTGATAAGTCACGTTATTCTTTAATATTTATTCGATCATAGTCGCTTGCTGTTACCGATCGGGTTCGCGCGGTCCGTTATCGGATTTTATGACGCTGTATACATTATCTCATATCTGTAGTTAATTACATCGTTGATTGTTTGGGAGTGCGTTACATGGTGCACGTCGGCTGTTGTATCGGTGAAAGTGATGTTACCCGTGTCCGAAATATGTGCATTGTGATGTGAAATTTTGAATTGTGTATGTTAGTGCATACATGTGCCAAGATTATGAATGAAAAGAGACACCGGCCGCGGCCGCGACGTCGAGATGAGTTGCACGAGAGGCAGCAGGATTTGCTGCTTGCCTGGAGTGATGGTGAGACATGACCTTAGTCTAAATAACACCTGAGATTACGCAATATAACCAAGCTGCTACATATAGTTCTCCTATTAGTGTTAACTTGTTATGTATAATCATAATAATATCTTGGGACAACTCACACACGCCATCTTATCCCAAACTAGGCAGAGCCAGTATTGATAAACTGATGTTTTCACGTAGGTACTTAAAAATGCCGTCGATAATAAAAATCTATGTTAAATATACCTACTCATTTATTACCTGCTTAAATTTTATTAAAAAGTTCTTAGGAAAATATGACGAATTTTCATTTATTCGCAATTCGATTAAATATGTGTGCACTTCTCTATTTTCTATGAAAATAAAAAGTTTAAGTAAATGAACAAAATGTTCGATAAAACGCAGGAAACGCCCGCCGTGCATGCAGGTCACGTGATTCAATAAATGATCAAACAATGTTAACTACCAAGTTAATAACAATTTGATCTACATTTCCATTGAAGTTCAATACCCTATTGTTAACTGCTGGTTATCCGTATGAAACTACACAAAAGATATTCAAACAAACTTCTGTACCAGACCTTTCTATAAAAACATCATTACGAATCAAATTCCAGCCCCTTGAGTCAAAAAACTCAACGGCGGCATTTTCAAGTACCTACGTGAAAACATCAGTTTATACACCTGTTTATCTCCGCGATGCAAGGTCTTACGTTACAAGTGGATGCATACATTATGTAACAAACAAAAGACAATAAAGGTGAAATTTGCTATAGTCTTGTTAATGCTCCACCAGGTTAACGATTTGATATTTTAAATATTAATCGATTTAAAATAATGATCGGTGTTTATGTTTACACCTGTAAGATGCGTAGCCATACATGTTTGGATAATTTGGATAACGTCCAACGGATACACAAAAATAAAAACGATTGGGAATGGGCACGTTTGACTTACCTCATTTGAGTTTCTGACTACATATCTCATAGTGAATGTTTTGTAATACACATGAATCAAGCAGAATATTTGTAAAAACGTTGACAATACGTTGTTTACGTTATTGCTATTAAAGTTGATAAAGGCATCGATACAACAAATGAATGCTCAATAATACTGTATGTTATCAACCAGACGTCACGGTTAATATATCTATCTGATTTGAAAGTCGTCACTTCATAAAATTTTCCCCGAATGTTGGTGATAACACTTAAATGTTAGTGCTTTCCGTTACAAAGACAAAAACACAACCTTGACTGATACAAAACTAAAGTCAGTACTATTCAAAATTCAATACGGTTGAACAATGATTCGACGAAGGAAACTGATGAATTTTTGACGGCTATTAGTGATACTAAATACACTTTATGCGGTTGTTTTGTTATTTTATGATCTATGGCATCTCAAACTGCTCCATACATTCAATCTTCAGGGAGTTCAAAGAATTTAGATATTTTGAGATCAGATGCAACACGCCTTTATGAGGAGCTCGTGGCTAAGCGTATGCTGTACCCCTTGACCGATAATAAAGGTAAATTCACGCTCGTCACAGTTGGTCCGTGGATGGGTGTCCATTTATAAACATGCCGACACCCCGCCGTGCCTCGGAAAGCACGTTAAGCTGTTGGTCCCGACTGCCATACAGCGATCTATGCCAGTTGAGTCATTACTATTCTGACAACCAGTCTTACAATGGGATATTGTATTACCCACTAAAATGGGTTGTGGAGGTCAGATAGGCAGTCGCTCCATGAAAGACTAGAAGCCGACCCCAACATAGTTTGGGAAAAGGCTAGGCTGATATGATAGATTGACTGTGTATGGGCCTCTTATGTTTTATGATGATCTTTTGACGGTACAGCAGTATTCGTTATATCGACCCCATGGAACAGTATTGTCGTTGACAACCGTTTCATTAAAGGATGATTTTACAGTTACGATTATTTAGTTATTTTCTCAGTTATAGATAAAATAGAACTAGTTATACTCGTTTCTCTAAGTTCATCAAGGATTGTAATGTTCACCTCGCCAATTTAGGCAAAGTACGCAACATTGACGAAAGTAAAAGTGCGCATATTCTTGGCTCATAGATCACATGGTAGAGCTGATTTCATTATTATAAATAGTATTAGGAAAGCTTTTGTTACGATTTATGTAAGTTATTAATAAATGAATTAACATTTAAGTGATGTGGGACCATCATAATATTCCACTAGTATCAGGCGAACAAAGAATAGCAATTAAAAGATCTAAAAATAAATTATCACTTGTCATCAACTGAGAGTAGGTAATCGAGTATGGAAAGGTCATACGATAGCATGAACTGGAAGAGCTATTTTATCGAAACTCCGCTTTGTCGATGAAATCACGAGATGACGGTGTTGGTATTTCTTAGAACTCCTACAGGAACATTATGACATATCTACCTACTATTTAAAATGGCAAATTAGACCAACAATTTCTACTAAATCACTACATATTATAAAACAAAATCTTGCGTGGCGTCTTTAATTGTCTGTTCGCGATAAACTTAAAAACTACTGCACCGATTTTTATGCTGGTTTCACCAATGGATATAGTGGTTTAAGTATATAATATATGAAGTTTTTGTATACATTAACCGCCATCCGGCATCAGCCAGTTTGCTATAATATGTAGCTATTCTGCATAGCCTTTTCCTAAGCTACTTTGGGGTCGGCTTCCAGTCTCACCGGATTCAGCCGAATATTGTATTTTGCATGGAGCTACTTACTGCATATCTGACCTCATTTTACTGGGTAACACAGTGTCTCGCGGTAAGACTGGTTGTCAGAATTGTAAAGACTCGTCGACTATATAATTAGTAGCTGTGATATTATATATTAAATATTTTCAGAGTCCCAGTCTAGGTCAATTATTATAAGTGCAATAAGTATAAAGGATACATTTTTTGCATCTATGATCAGCAAGTTCATTAATAAAACATAAGACAATGTGCTACGTTTACGAAATTCATAAAAAGTATTAACTAAGTTATTTAAAACTCATTTTATGTTCCGTTTTAAATACTTCACGGTAATGATTTCGTTCATTATAAATAGGTACAAAGTTTGCAATGTTATCAACTAAACTCATATTTTTGTATTAAACATCTAATTGTGTTGGTTTTATCTTTACTTAACTGACCATGTGTTATTGTGTGACTGACTCAAAGTAATAATGATAATGTTTAATTATGTGATCTCTGTTCATTACATTCTCATACTTAACAATATATGAATCGAACAAGTTGTACGCATCTATAGTGTAAAGGCATTTCAATGTGCATGGGTTCCACAGATGGTCGGCCAACCTCCGCCGCGCGCCCCGGAGGCAAATATCGATTCTGTCTGCAAGCTCCACAGCTAAATACGGAAAGTAGACACTCCGTACAACGTTCATACCGACTGTACAGTTAAATACTGCAATGCGCTCAACTTTTCTAGTCACGACATTGCGCTGGAACTTGTAGCTTTCCAACCGTTAATTATCTTGATCCATACTTATGTTACAGCTTAGAGGTTTTGAACTAAATCTGCTTTTTTTTTCGAGATGGCACATTTCCATTTAATGTTTCTTTTGTCAACAGAGGTGTGCAATAGCGAGGAGGTGCCCGAGGTAGAGATTGTCAGCCTCTTACAAGAACACATACCAAAATATCGATTGAGAGCCGATAGTCTCACTCAGTTTGGAGGTACAGATATTTTTATATGCTTCGCTTATGGACAATATTCATGCAATGTTTTTCTTAATGCACCTTTTCAGATTTCCGAACTGTTTAAATACTAAATTCTTAAAGATTCGACATCTAAAATTAAACATTCTTCTTCGTTTGTTAATGGATACTCACAAAACTCTTTGGGGTTCGGTTATCTTCGCTAAACTTGTCTTTCTCTCTTTATATGAAAAATGTTGTAGCCGTACTTACATACCTACTTTATTATGACCATCTAAAGGACGCCATCTGAATAGTCAATAGCTCGACTCAAAGACTTTTATATGATCAAATTAGCAGCGGTAAATGCTTATAGCTTAAATATCTTTCATCTGTAGGTCATCATAATTATCTGCTTTAAATAAATATATTCAAATATTTATCGCGTAATGGTTATGAAGTGAAAAAAACTTAGATATCATATTTTATTTAAATGTAATAGAGATCCAAATGTTATTAGTGTATAATGTATACATACATAATTACTGTTTATTTACACATCACTGCTACAAATTGTGAACTGTGTGGATGGCAATCTGTTCTATCTAACAATGATGAGTCCGGATCGATGTTTTTGCACTTCAACCCAGACAGATTACTCACCCCACAGCAATTTGGAGGGAACGAGATAGAGGATAGAACTTCGGTATCTCGTTAAAAATTAATGACTAGAGGAACTTAATATTCAAGCACCTGAACGAAGATGGCACATGATGTTCCACTTCAGGTTTGCCGGATTGCCTCGTTGAATATACGCACTCGTTAAAGATATAGGTACCATACCTGTAACATTATTCTGATAGTCTTTCCTGTATGTATGCATAATTAGAAACCAGTTTTACATTTAATTCATTACCGACAACATTTGCAAATGTGGAAATTAAAATAAGTAATATAAAAGTGTTTAGCATAAATTACTTAAAACATGCGATGCTTTCACACGCGAAATGTGGCTATTTCTTCGAAGGGTAAATGTAGTTTCGAAAAGTTTCGTTCCCTCTATGAAGTAGGTACCTATTAAAGGTAGTTTTTATATTTTCTCGGCTCGTTAAATACGTAGATATATTTATTATCTTCGTTCTTGGTAAAACCTTGATGCTTTATGTATCAGCGACAGGCACGACTTGGTACTAATTTCCAAATTCTGCTGAAGACTTACGCAGAATTTATTTTGGTCTTGACACTGTTCCTAAGTGGGTAGCATGACATGGTTACATTAGTTGTCATACTGTCTTTGCTTAACAAGATCTATGTGTATGTTGACGTTTTAATTGTGTGTAAAATACACAAAAAGCCTTATGTTAATATTCTTCTTGAGAGTCGTCCTAGTTTTGTTTCAGTAGAGCTGCGTAAATTTCATCAGGTCAGTGCTCAGTAACTAGAGCGTAGCCTACTTGTGAGCATACAGATTTTTTTACTGGCTATTTATTGTTAGTAGGCATAAGACATTCCAGCTGACACATAATTGCTTCAGTATATCAAATTTAATACTTTAAAGGCTCGCCAAAGCCAGTAGAATTAATTGCCGTGTTACATTATTAGACGCAGTTGTTAATGCATCAGTCTCAATACATACCAATGAACTAGAATGTTAAGTTTCTAGATCGTACAAAGGACTGTACAACGACATTTTGAAAAGCAAGGTCTTTTGAAAGATAAGAGGAGCAAAAGTTTATTTAAATGTCAAACTACGAAGTGATCGAATGCGCTGTAGAAGTAATACGAAATTAAAATGAGGGAACATAATAAACATAATAATTATTAGTTTTGAATGAGTGTTCTTTCTGGAAGTCCAGCTTTCAATTGCTACCTTTAATTTTATTAAAGGTCGTTCTCAAATTTTGTTTCGAGTGAGAATAACGTTAATGTACTAAACATTAACTTCATTATGTATATTCAATATTTTTGCACCTATTTCAGTATTTTAATGATCTGAAAACAAATATTCTATTGTTTATTTATTTTACTTTTACTTTTATTTATTACGGTGCTACATAGTAAATAGAGATAATCAATTCTTTTGTTTAAATATTGGAGAGCTTCCAATACAATAGCTTGATTCCAGGCGTAACAAAATTAATTAAAGTTTTGAAAATAAATAGTAGTGTTATAATACTAATTGGCAATCGTTTGCTATAACAGACATTTGCTATAACAGACATTTAGCTAAATTGATAAGAAAGAATAACAAAATAACTGTCTGCTTGCACAATGCACATATTGAAATTTTAATGAAGTTCATTTAACTTTTTTCTACTTTTGACAGCACCGATTTATATTCGTATAATAATTACTGCATCACTAAATAACATTCTAATTTGTGTGTCGCTTCAATGTATATTGTACTTATAATGTTTCATTTTATGTATCTATTTTCTTCTTTCTACTCTTTTCCCAATATTAGGGGTCGGCTTAATTTCTTTTCGTCTATTCATATATATATTACTCATTTCTGTATCATCATGAGTACTTCGCTCATTACTTTGTTTCATTTTATAATTTACAGTATCAATTGTATTTTTAACGGTCTGCTCTGCCATATTCATCATTATGCTTTTATTTTGTTAATTTTAGGAATCCGTTTGTTTACTAAATATAGTTCAAAGAAATGTGTTTGGAAATTGGTAGGAATTTGACAATGTTGACGCGTGCTATATGTGGTGTTCCGTGTTAGTAAGTGTTTGAGGTGCGGTTTCCGGCGCCGGCGCCGTTCTTGAACGCTATAAATAATGGTGTCTCATCGTTCGAGTCATCGCCCGCTGGCCAGTATGCGTCCCCAACCGGTCTGATGCGTGCCATCTGTCAACTTGCTGCGTTAGCTGCACATACCACCATTAACTATTTACTTGTTTCTTCTGGAATGCTAGCCAGTGCTATAGCCGAGTTATCGACTAGACGCATAATTAAATTTTTATTCTTACTGTCTGCTTACATAGGTTCACCTGTAACTGCATAATAAGGAACCTTTAGTGGCTTCTAAGTCGGACAACTTGTTTACTTACACGTTATTGTGTAACTTCTTTAAGCTAAGCGTAAAGGTGCCGTAAAATACCGTATTTTTTTCAGTCTGCTTTTATGCTAGACTATTCAAAATCACATCCTAAAAGGTCATATCTGCACTAATTCTTAGAGGACATGGAAGTATTTAAGTATGGATGCTGCAATAAAAAGGAGGTTGACTTTGGATTGATTATTGGAAAAACCATTACCCATCCTCTCTTTCTTCCTTCCATTTTCCCTCTCAAGGTCCAATTGAGGCCACTTCTTGTTACAGACGTCTAGTTCATCCGTCCATCTCCACCTGGGTCTTCCACGTTGCCTGCGTACAGTATGACTGTTGTGGCTTTTGCTTACAATTTCGCTGGCATCCGGAACACATATCCGGCCCAGTCTCACTTCAATTTAATATAAGGCCATGTAGAGAGACAGTTCAGGCTCAAAATAAATAAAATAAATTACCCATCCGCGTTTAAGTGGATTCTACGGCGAATTGATAAATAAATCTATTTATTTCTGCATATGAAAATGCAAATACAATAAATGCATGTTACACGTATTATGCGGTAACGGTAATTGATACAGGCAATTAGAAACAGGTAGCAGTTTATAGGCATGTTATAATCTGTTTCTATGCCGGAAATTCTATTCGAGCAAATATGAAAACCTAAGAATATTCAGAGTCGTATCCGCGGCCAAACTTACCACTTATTTAACAGTGATTTACGATTGCTCTCTAACTAGGTAACTAGGTGTGTAGATCACAGGTGTAAAATTAAATCGACTTATTCTTAGTCATGAGAGTACTTGACATTTAGTTAAAAGTCACTGTATTACGATTACACTGAGACCATTTCGTAATGAATTGGTATCTGCCGGTAGTGTCGGGCTGAAGCGGTTACCGGCCGCGGTTCTGACTCACTAAACCTGTGACGTACAGTCAACAGCAAAAGTAGATGATCAAAATCAGAAATACGTTTTGAGTTCGCGTCAGAATTGTGTGGCATCGAAGTGATTCGAAATTATGTGATTGTAAATTATCCCATACATTTACTACTAGTACAGTTGCTTTATATTCGTGATTAATTTTGACTGCAAATTCATCATCTACTTTTGCTGTTGTCATCCTGAGAATTATATTTCTTAAAATATTTTCGCTAACACTACTATTAAGATAGGGGGAACTCACCCATTTTAATGCTTTTTGATGATTTACAGGATACGAGAACCAGGATTGGTTTATACCATCACCAGCTTTGCCCGTGAGCGATAAAGATCTAGCGCTTACGCCTGACCAGATCAGGGAGACTCTCAATTACTTCCGTAAGTATGCATGGCGTAAAGTTATCAACTATGCTTTTATAAACTACGCATTGTCTTCAATCTCCTTGTTATATTTATATGAAATATTGCGCAAGCAACGCATTACCTTTGGTATTCAGCAAATGGATCTAATGTATTGAAAATGATTATTGAAAATAAACCAGGGATTGCATGATTATTCAATCGACTATTATATTTTATTGGTAAATGTTATATGGTATCTTATGGATAAGTGAAAGGCAATGGTATAAGGAATTTATGGCGGACGAATGTTAAGTGAACGATGTGGAAGGGATATAGGAGAACCCGTTCACTCGTTCGCTTGCCTTATCGGTCATGACCGTAGTAGCAATCTGCGCGTGTATGTGAAATAGGCGTGAAAATAGTTAAAAGTAATATGCAAGCACCGTAGCACGTGGTGATGTGAAATTTCATAATTATACAGATGTTAAGAATGTTAGATCTGAACGTGAGTGGAAGTCGAGTATGTTTTTTATGTAATATGATTAATGAATGGTATCTGTTTGTATCACATATTGAATCATACAGTAAATTCTTTTGCCTACAATATCCGTAGACGTTAGAGATCGTAGTTCCATACTCGACAATGTCTGAAAATAGAGAAAACTGCATCAGTCTGCGTTCTTTGTTGGCGGTGCTGCGCGTTTCTCGATCAATATTATACTTAGCACCTAATATCTATATGGATTGCTTTAATTTTAGAATTGATAGAATCGGGCATATGTAAACCGCGTAGGTATAATAGTTAGGTACTTGGTCAATTGATGATTTTATTAAGTATTTTATGGTACCATTTTATTGCATGGCAACTAATTATTTTGCATGTAAGCGGATTTATATAGTTAAGGGTAAAATAATAGAGGATGCCTTAACAACTAACGTATCGAATCATCGGTAAGCAGTTTCTCACTCTTGATACGTCAAGATTTTCTGGTTTTTTAGTTCAGCTTAATTCTGCCCAAAACCGATTTTCGAACTAATGAGGTTATTTAATAAGCAGATAATTATAATAAAATTCTAGTTGAAGGCAAAAAGCTCAGAGGGGATATAAAATATGATTACTTACCTATGTGGTAGACTACTTGTGAATATTTTAATTAACCTTGTGCTAGAATAATATTTATACCAAAAATTGCCATGCCCTTCAATCAGTAAACGATATATTATAGATTCGACCGCATTGTTTATGTAGATGACGTAGTAGACGGGCGGGTGGTCGGTATCGGCATGCCAGTCATATCTGTGGCAGCACTGCGCTTGCGCGGGCATAGAGACTCGAGTCCACCAGTGCCGGTCGCGCCGGTAGCCACGCGGCACGCGTGCTCCCTATAGTCGCCGCAACGTGCCGATCAATACCGCGACGCGACGCCGAAAACGCCGCCGCTGTGCGCCGCACGCAACGCGCATCCTACGCCCCGGCCCGTGCTAAACATAGAGAGTGGAGGTGCACCGTTGCACCGCCCGGTGTTACATTGCGTTTATAACAAACGACTTGTCCTGCTGTCAACGAAAGCGGTAGTACGATCACTAAGTCCGAATCGTCCACGTTTGTGTCATTACACTCTGTTGTTGTGATATTTTATCTTATGTAAGAGAGCAAAAGGTCTTGCTTCTTTAGTGAAAACGCGATTAAAAATCGTCTTCTGCATTATAGTAATAGCGCAAAAAAAATTGGCAATCCGAGGTAAATAGAAGGTAATTTGGCAAGTCTGCGGCATCGATTAGGGGTGGTTCGGGAGTTGGGGGACGCGAGACGCGACGGTCGTCGCTGCGTCGCAACGCGCAACAGCTGTGAGCCAGATCTGTTATCTTGACCGTGAGAGCATAATTATGTTCATTATTGTATTATGTAGTACTATTCCAAATTTATACGTAACTGCAATTAATTATTATCTATCCATTTACTTTTATTTATGTGTACCTATGTATCCTTTGAAGAAAATTATAATTCCAAAGCATTGTTTTTCGAAGTTTATTGTATTGCAATAAAGCAAGGCTTAGGCAAAATAATAATAAAATAATCTATGGTTTCCTAAGTTTTATGTATTTATGAAGTAGAAGTTATAAAAAATCCGATAACGCTACGTAAGCTTTTTTATTCTATTCATACAGTAAAATTATTTATTACTTATGCCTTTAAATACTATTAATCCATCCATTGCGCAGATTTGCTAATTGTATTAAAACATTTTAGCTACTTAACTAAATTTTCTCTTTTTCCCAATGTTGATCAAATTGTAGGGCTTCCGTCCTCCATTTCGCAAGCGTGCAAACAAGGGGCATCCCTTGCTTCACGAGCATGCGTAGTCTACGAAATCGAATCTATTGCTTTTAAACCAACCTCTTATGAGTATCTTAAACAAATACTATATTATACTAAGTCATATGTTATTAAACATTGTTTGTTACAAACGTTACAATGTTTAGCACAAGATCTAGGATATTGTTGTCTGTTGTCAATTCTTCAGACTTGAGTCTGCCGTTGTACGGAAGTTCGACATAAAATTTTCTCACATTTATTGTTTTAGGTTTATTAAGAAAATTAGCGTGGATTTACATAATAAAATAATATTTACACCTGTAAAACACGCAGCTTTGGTAACGAAATGTGTTCACCTTCACTAAATAATTAGTTTCATGTATGATGTACATAGAACTCAATTTCAATTGTAGCATTTATGTGTGAACTGTTTTTATACGTAAAACCAAGTTGACAGCTCTTTAACGGAGGTCATATAAAACACGTACTTGCATTAATTCCTGGTTCACGTTTTTGTAAGATAAAATCAATTGATACAATACAATTCTATAGAAATATAAGGTTTGGTGTGCCAAACCGGACTAGGAAATATTTTTATCGTAACCTAAATCATGATGCGTAACGGGCCACGATTGAACGTTCATTAGGTGCAAGTGACTTTCAAACAAGACATGCAACTTACAAAAATATTGTACAATAATCCCCTAAGTTCTGTAATTCAAATGAAATCATTTCAAAAATACATTTTAGGTCCAACAGAAAATTACGTGACAACAAAAAAAAATGCGAAAAGACGAATAGGTTTTTCTTAGTAATTTATAAAAGAAATGGTGTAAAAGAACAGTAATGTAACATATTTGTAACAGCACTTGCCAACCTATGACCTCTATTGGTATCATTGATAGCGTAAATATAATAAGACAGTTTTTGATGTCCAATTATTTTTTTTTTAAACCACTCTGTTTTTAGTTCGAAATTCCGAGAAAATTTAGAGTAGAAAGAAATAATAATTACAAAATATCTAAGAAAAATTACCATTGCGTTTTACATAAAACTGTAAAGTATATTGTGCCAATATCCGCATTAAATGACGTGATATTAAAAATCTATTTAAAAATAACTTAATTACTTATTGATAATGATAACGCTTGATATCGTAGCTTTGCTTATTGTTTCTACGAATTATTAATTTATTTGATGTAGGTAGTTAACATTTTCTTTCATACATATAAATAATTTATTGGCGTTATGCAGTCGTTGGTATCTTTGTCATATCACGCGTGCTATCTCTTTCAGCTTATCTTATTTATATTAGTACGATGAGGTTTTTAAAGTATTATAACGCAGCGCCGTTTAATTATGACACATAGTGTAACCTCGTGTGTACAGTATGGCACTGAAGTGAGTGTAGAATACTAATTTCTGTTTAGTTATTAGTATGGTATCGACGGAAGTGGACGTGGTCGGTCGTTCTGCGCCAATCTGTTTCGATACCGTTCATATGTGTCGTGATCGCGCAAATAGCGTGCTGCCTCCGTACTGCAGACGCCTGCACTTGATCGTGAAAGTTTATTACCACTGGCCTCAAACACTAGAACCGTTACTAAAAGAAATCGCCTTGTTTTGAGATAAAGGTTGTTTTGTGTGTAATTTCAGTGGTTAGATTGGAATTTACATTGTCATTGTGTGGCCTAATCTGGAAGTTGATCGGTTGATACTGTAATGCTTATAATTTTGTTAAAACAACCGGTGTTTGAAGTGAATCACGTGAAGTGTACAGGTAGTGGAATACCGACCATACAAATTGACGAATAAAAGGTGTAGTGATATTATAATAATACCTTTCACTTAGCTATGGTTGTTTCACTTCACATGGTATGTTGGCGAGTCGTTCGTCATGTGACGCACCCTTTTGCGATACACCTTATAATTATAGTTAAGGCGAAAGCCTAGATGATCTCCCTGCCATTTTGTCGCTAGATGGCGACACATCCACAATTTCGAACATTTTCAATTTTTACACCTAACATAGAAATTTTTAATAAACAACTTTATTCTTAGCGGAACCTTGGGCATTAACTTGATTTTTTTAGATCATCACTGTGCTTGTTAACTGGTATCATACAAAGATTCGAACATAATAATGATTTAGCCGCATGAATTTACTCTTTACACACACATGCAAAGCAAATAGTAGTAACTTCCGACTCCACTAGATGTCGTTTTATTCAAACATGGTTGGAAATTAAAATTTCCAGATGGCGTTAATTTAAAGAAAGAGGACCAAATTATTTATAAGATGAATATCCTTACATTATAGCAAAAACTGAAAACTAATATTAATTTACTAATTAGGCATACTTTAAATTACTAGAGGATTGTTATGTTCCAATTTATTTCTTAATACTTAATAATTATAATTATTGGGATATGCACACTTTTGTTTCTAGGCTCGATATCAGATACCTCTTCACCATAACAAATTATTCAGATAAATTATTTTGGGTAATAAAGGTATATTGTACCTATATAGGTGGTTGTAATGTGACTGAACCTAAATAGTACTTTTTATATTCTTCAGAATGAACTGTCAAACTTGGTGTACGTTTTTATTTTTACTATGTCATTCTTGATTTTAAAGAAAAATGTATTATAATAGGAATAAAAATGATTGTTTTTATTAAAATAACAATTTTACCTATTGAATTATTTTAAAAATAAGAAACAAAAATACGCACATATTTAAAAAATAACAGCACGCAAATACATATTAAAATAATAAGAAAACAAAAAATGTGCATCTTATGAGAATCGATCCTAGGGGTCACGGCGAACGCGCGCTGCGAATCCGGACAGCGACGCGCTGAGCCAATCGTACATTTTATGTAGGTTGCGAAATTACGCTTTTAAATGTAATTGAAATTGCGGATTGACCTAAATCAGGCGATCAGCGTAGGCAAATAATTTACCTATTTTTTTTCTAATTACCTACCTACGTAAAAGTAAATAGTAATAAGACTAAACTAATTCGTGGTCCACGAACAATCCACACGGCTCAATGGCGACATTTTCTTGGATGGCAAGCTGCTGTAATACGAGATGTTCATTTTCGACGCCATGTGCGATTGCGGCGCGGTGAATAGACGACTTTTATGTATTGGAGGGGGTGAAGCAGATGAAGTGGGACACGAGTAAGTAGTCCCGCCTACTGCGGGGTGCACCGCGCGAATTTCGTCAATCCGCAATTTCAATTACATTTAAAAGCGGAATTTCACAACTTACGTAAAATGTACAATTGGCTCAGCGCGTCGCTGTCCGGATTCGCTGCGCGCGTTCGCCGTTACCCCTAGGATCGATTCTCATAAGATGCACCTTTTTTGTTTTCTTATTATTTTAATATGTATTTGCGTGCTGTTATTTTTTAAATATGTGCGTATTTTTGTTTCTTATTTTTAAAATAATTCAATAGGTAATTGTTATTTTAATAAAAAAACAATCATTTTTATTCCTATTATAATACATTTTTCTTTAAAATCAAGAATAACATAGTAAAAATAAAAACGTACTTACACCAAGTTTGACAGTTCATTCTGAAGAATATAAAAAGTACTATTTAGGTTCAGTCACATTTACATGAACTTCTATTCTCTGATTTTATTCAACCCAAACCGATGAACTAGTACCTAACCGTGTCAGAAAATGTATTATCAGTACCTACTTACATACAGTAGAAAGATTTTTAAATCTTTAGGTACTTTATATTTAAAGTAGATATTACAATAATTACATTAGTATTGTATCTGTGTGAACCAAATGCAGATCGCAGATATTTTTTTTCACTTTCTAGCATTCTTTCTCATTCCCTAATAAAAAACATTTTGTCAATCATAAAATTTAAAACTCGCGGGCAAACGCGCGCGCCGGCGCGCGGCTATAACTTTCTAGAAACACAATTTTGGAAACGATTCGCAAGTTGTCAAGACAATCACGCATGGACTGACTGGAGCAATTTGGCAACAACGCGGGGTGCGTCTTGAATGGCAACGTCGCGCGTTGCATCGCCGCGTCACTCGACGTGTAACCTTGGCGCTTGTTCGAATTTTCGAACAGCGCCATCTATTATAAATGTTTACCGAATGTAAACTCGTAACACAACAGCAATAACTCTTTCTCGGTGGTTCTTTCAATTTCTGTTAGATGGCGCGATTCAGGTCACTCACACATGTAAAGATTTTTCGTTTTTTATTGGGTCTAATTCTCCTAGAAATACTGTTTTTTTTTTTTAAATTTTGGCGTTACGCGAACATAATACATTATAAAGTCTCATTATACTTGCTTTTATTCTGCAGAAACCGTTTTTTACGGAGATTACAACCCCTGAAAAATGTATGGCGAGGCCTGTCTAGGCATCCACCTTAACTACACCTAAAATTTGACCATAAACACGTCTGACAATGTCTGCTCATTGGTATGAGTGTAGTCGCGGGTGTGCGTACAGGGCCAGTATTACATCATTCAGTTAACCTACTTTCGTTTTGCTATAAACTTTGTAAGGTAATTCTTATAACAAATAATAAGATCAATGTCATGATAAACAAGCACGTAATAAATTAAAAACGTCAGAAGATCAATTGTTAATTTACTTAGGAATAGAACATTCAGGATCTTAATTTATCAGCTGAGTCTTTGAAAAAAAAAACCTTATTTCAGGGTCAAGATTATTTTAATTTCTATGACCATTTTGTTTGGAATCAATTTCGGGTTAATTGAACTGTTAATTTTAAGAAATGTTTTTAAACTCACGCGTAACATAATATCAGAAATTATACACACCGATAAATCACTCGGTCTGGTAACTTAAACTAGTATTCGCTCCATTGGCTATGTACTATTATTTTTGTCCATTATGACTTATGATTGTCACAAAAACGTGTAGTTCATTCATCCGTGACATGTATGTAATGAACGTTTAATTACTTAAAGTATTCAAAATATTCTTTGTATTGCATGACACGCGAAACTTTAAGTAGGTAGGTACATGAAGGAAAAAAGAATGACTGATTGTCAGCCAGTAGGTAAAGTCTGAAGATCCGGAAGGTTGGCTGGAACTGACGAAGGTAAACGACCAATAAAAATGGCCGTGGCCGCGAGATAAGAAATATAGAATAACAACAGAAAAGCCGTAAATCGACGTCATTTTAATCATCATACAAAAAACTGACTGATATATTTGTCCATCAATAAGCATGAGTTCTTGGTCATTAATTCAAATTTGCAATGAACAGGTCAAAGACGATCGTAAAGTGACGTTATTTAATTAACAATTGAATCGTCTACTTTACCGATTGTGGTGGTAAAGCCTTTCGCGGAGGTTGTTCTACGTCAACGTAAAATCACGTGCAGATCGACCTTCACCGCTGGCTTGATATAATCATAGAGTGACAAATATCGCAAACTGTAGAATATCAGAAGTTAAAGCCAAATTGTAATAACATAGCCGACCACATAACTTATAAAACAACTAGCTTTAGCTCGCGACTTCGTCCGCGTGGAATCCATTGAGAAATAAACATTTTCAATTTACCACCCTTTTCTCCCCTTTGGGGGGAATTTCCAAAAAGCCTCTCTTAGTGGTAGCCTACTCCGCCCAACAAACACACATGCCAAATTTCAGCTCTACGATCAGTAGTTTCGGCTGTGCGTTGTCTGTCAGTCAGTCAGTAACGGAAGAGTTTTATATAAAAACAATTTTGGAAGACGTTTACGCCGACAGAATTTTTTAATGAAGTAATTTTGTACTGTTTTTGTTCGTTTAACTATCTGTAGCGCACTTCAGGCTCATCATTTAAGGTTACTTAGGAAATTAGAGGCTACTGAACAATTACACCGTTAATGCGTTTGTTTTTTAACGTGACCATGAAAACTCTGCGGATATAAATATTCAACTGATGATTTACAGTCTATTGAGCTTCGAGATTGAGTTTGAGATCATCGCATTCAATAAATTTATCGATCAGTATTATTATGGACCACCTTTTACATTGATTGACAAACATAAAATAAATAATGGGAATTGTCTAAGCATCCATTGTTTGAATTTTCTGCGCTAATGTTTCCGTACGTCTGACGCAAATAGCGTGTACGTTAGTTAAGATTATTAGATGTGTTATTTCGCGTTTTTTTTGTTCAGATATGAATATTTATGAAATAAATATAAAATTCTAAATCATTGGTATTCAAATTAGGTTTCATATCATTTATTTTTAATTATTATGACCCGCAAAACCACCTGACGACATTATTTATTCATAACATTTACCATTATAACGAAGTACATAGGTGTGGGGAAACATGGGAGCGCCCTGCGGTGCCCTCATTTCTGTAGATTTAATCGATGAGTTCGCTGTTAAGGAATACATTATTTGCTCACCCTCGCTAACACTTTGTTTTAGTAACACTAAAACTGATCGTGCTTCACGTTTTAAGAATTTCATAAGAGAGTTAATATAAGCAGCAGCTCGCTTGGTCACCCGAGCGTGTTGATAGACCGTACACAGCACACTAGCTACACTATCCTGTCAGACGTGTTCCATTACATACTCAAATGAGTGGTCGACACGATTCTCGTGATTTTACAGGTTATTACGTCAGTATAAATATTAGTTTAAGCAGAGTGTAAAATGGTTTGCCAGTTCAGTTCATATGAGACATTAGAACGGACACATTGTGCATAGAAATCGTTAGTGAGAGTGTGGACACCAGAGAGGGTCGGCCGGCGTAAGGCGGGCGGAGCAGATGGTCGCGGCTCGGGCGCGTCACGGCGGAGGGCTGTGCGGGCTCGGGCGCGGGGTGCGCGGGGTCGCGCGCCTCGCCGCCGCCGGGCTTCGATCCCGAGCTCTTCCAAGAGCTGAGCTACCTCCCCGACGCGGAGCTCCGCGAGTGTCTCGGAGAGTACCCAGACTTCCTGTACCACCTTGCACGCGACAGATTCGGACAACTTTACTTTCGCGTCATCAGGACATTGCTCCTTGATAGAGGTATACAATCATGTAGATGGGTACGGACTACATCATTACTCACCTCATCTCTCACTACAGTTTCCGATGTCAACTGATCATCTCGCTTCTTCTTATACGCCACGCAGTGATTTGCCTAAGTCATTTAACTTCAGTTGTGCTTTGTTTGCCCTTGTTATCACTAACAATTTATACCCTGTCATAAATAACGCTCTTGCCTCTTCATGTCAATACTGTGACTAACATAGAGATAGCCTAACTAAAATTAGCTTGTTACTGTAGACAACCATATAACTAACCCTTGTCATAAGAATTTCAATACCCTAATTATCATTACAAATATGTGCTCTTTACCTTTTATATGCTTTTAACTCAAATGTATAAATACACCATGTTTGAAGCGCGCTAAAGCTCATTCATTGGAGATATCTTGTAATGTTCTCTACGCTAATTATCTCATGTGTAACTTGTGTGTGTAGGACATGGTAGCTTGTCAGACAAACGAAGCGCGTTTTCCTGATTTTCCGATATTTTGTAAAACAAAGCGATTGAATTCAAATAGCTGCTGACTTGCATGATAAAAATATCAATATTCTTGTAACTAAATTGGTAAATTTATTAAAATTTATTTATTTTTCCTTTGGTTATGCGTCTAATGCAATTATTTAAAGCCCGTAACATGTCGTCTTGTCAGTAATGTCATATGTATTATTTTAATCGATTTGACAAAATGCTGATGCTCGATACGGGAACTATTTACAACAAAAACTGTGAAAGTCTTTCAGTATCGTGTGAGAGATGTAACCACGAAGACAATCAATATCCGTTGTAATCGCAATGTTAGGTAAGAGTGGGAAAAACTCGCATACCGGCGCTCGCGCTGTATTCAATGGAGCTATTATACCACATAATTCCCATAAGTTTTTATTCTGGAAAGCAGCTTCGCTGTTAAACGTTTTGTAGTTTGTAAAATTTATGTTCTTTACAGTTTAAACTAACATCGTCATGAATTACCAAAGAAAACAAGACTCAAAAATGTTGAATTCGCAGAATTTATAATTATATAATTATCTGGCCCCTTTTATGTAGATAAACAATTTGTTACGCTAAGTACTGACAACCTGCATTTAATTGAATTATTTTATATGTACCTCTGAAATAAGAAATCACGTGAGAATCGAGAGTTATTAATTTAAACAATGTGTTTAGTGACATTAAAAGTCTTAAGTTATCTATAAAAAGTTCGATGTGTATTTGTTTTGTAATTCAGTGTTCCCACAGACTGATACAATAGAATAGTACCTATGTTTTGTTCGCCCTCCGCAATAGCAACTTGGAGTCCACACCTCATTGCGTAGTGCGTGCGCTGCACCGCACTCCAGTCACTAAGTTGATCGGGAGCTTCGCGCTCGTATTTGTTGCTTTGTCGCCAACTTTGCGAGCATTAGTATCCACGGTTCATCGATGAAACATCTAAATAGCGAGAGCCCAGACAGTGTCATTCCGCGAATCGTTCATGTGTAATGTTGCATTTAGTGATCGAACAATAGGGGTTCGATGAACGCCCGGAAGCCAAACACGAGTGATGTACTCCCGGGTTAGTAGATGTATGTCTAAGTAAAACACATAATTGTATTAACAATAGACAAAAGGTAAATATTTATAGCGCTAAATTTAAAATGCAGTGATATCTTATCAGTGTGATTGGAGCGAACAATCGGCGAAACTAAACTTTATTCGGTGTTTACAGTCGAGTGAGCGCTTACACGATATTTTACGACACTAAATGTTTGAGTGCGTGCGTAGTATTGAATTATCCGCCTATTGTGCCAGTGCATTACTGTGATTATTTAGACGTGTATAGGACTAATGATAAAATTATGCACGTGATCTTAAAACGGCAGCAGTCATGCATTTTATGTCTAAACATTTTTATTTTAATTCTACGCCTGGATTTGCCAAGCGTAGTTTTATGGATTCGAGGTGTCATTATGCAACGAAAACTGGTGGGTTATTAAAAATAATATTCATTAATTATTGTTCTCTGACGTTGAAATAGTATTTTGACACTCAATGAGGACAAAAAGTAAATGGTTGAAAAAGGTTTTGTACTAACAATTCAATAGATTACAGTGAATGCGCTTTCTGGCAGGCGGCATTACTTTTTATTGTTATAGGTTCCTACTTTTTTCTCATTTATCAATTGTTCCGCGGTAATTTGAACTACCTACCTTAGGTTTACTATTATGTGGCGCTCAAGTTGTTCAAGCAGACACATTCCTGCTGTAGTACGACATGTAATATTATGTCGCATTCTTACTTTGTGTAACGCTTGTGATCTATAGGTACCTATACAGATAGATCTTAAAACTATTAATAACAAAATATGACTGTGATCAATTTAGACTTGATGCTATTTCAGTACTTTTAATTATAAAATCTTGAACGACCGTGGCCTATTTGAAAATGTGCTTGATTCGACGCAAGTTGAAGTGCCCAAGAATAGATAGATGGAATTCAGAGTTATAAAATAATATTGGTTTCGACGCAAGGATTGGATACTTTCAGAACCGATTTAATAACAGCGATATGCAAATTCTTGTTCCAGCTGTTTTCTTGGATGAAATTTTAAACAAAAATGAATCAAAATGAAAAGCTTATTTATAATACTGTAAAATTAATCTTCTAACGACACGTAATACCAAATCTTTCTATAGTACTTAAGTACTTATATGTAAATGAATGATCTCATACTAGTAAGGTAAAAACCGCAAAGTGTGGTCATTGAAGGCTGACGTAGTACTTAGGTTGAGATCGTATTTGATCTTATCACGTGTGTAGTTTAGTACATGAAATAAATATACTAGGAGAAAAATTTTAACTTATGGTTAGAAAATCAATATGAAAATAAAATAGATCACATTAAACATAAAAAAAACTACATCTACCGCACTTATTTAATCCACACGAATTTAATCCTTATGTCACGGGGTTGTACAACATTTTACCCAATCATATTAGGAAGAAAGGTGTCTTTAAATCATCAGTATTGTATGTAGGTGCGGGTTTTAAGAATGTAAAATTATACCATTTAATTCAAGTCCATGACTCCAAGACTCCAAGTCTCCAAGTTATGCTAGCAATCAACAGAAAACGAGTCCCGATATCTTGTTTTTAATTAAACTAATGAAAGTAGTTTATCTGGATACCTTTATCGGGTTGTGATTCGTATCATAATAAGCACCTTACGTGCGCCTTCTATCTAGGTATATTGCCGAAACCGGTTTTTAAGTCACCGTAATGAATGTAAGCATTGTATTATTTGTATACTGAAGTGCTTGTCACCTTCGACGTTAAGAAAAAATCTCAATCGATTGACCAAGTATGTTTTGTAACTTATTGCACAGTAACTCATGGCTTAGGAATTATCACTTGCCTGTTTTGTTTCTACACGTGCCAATGCACTTGCACTACTCTGTTTAGTGGATGTTCCTTAGATGTAGGAGAATATCTAGAGATTATACTTATTTTTTTTTTTCTAAAATTCATAGGGCAACGTAGTGCCTATCTTCTTTATCTAAGTATACATAGTATAGCTCACTCCCGATGTCTGATGTTTGTACGCTTAGATCTTTTTACGGATTTTACAGCAGTTTTTAACAACAGAGTGATTCAAGACGAAGGTGTTTATGTGTAATTATAATTTAATACAAAATACAATTATGAACATTTATCACCGCGCTACCCGAGACGGGTCTGCTTGTTAACTATGTAAATTCAACAATATGTAGGACAAACAAAGGGTGTTTAAAAAGTGCGATATTCTAGACGCCAATTATAGTGCAACACCGCCATTTATCTATGAATACGATAGGATCGATCTCATTGTTGATAAATAAAAAGTAACTAAGATGACGGATGATTATACGCTCTAGCATTATAAACTATAATTTTACAATACACTTGTGTATACACTGTCTATGTGTATATTTCTAGCTTGCTTGTATAAACGCTTCTGCATACAATTACTAGATGGTCGGGCTGTTTGCTACATAGTCGTGTTCTTTTTACAGTTCTATGCAGCAACAGGGTGAGCCAAATGACAAAAACCTACAATGACATCGAAGCGGTAACAAGGCTCTTAGAAGAAGTAAGTTTTGTTTTATGTTCTGCTAATTACACTTGTGGTCACTTCAAGGCAAACGCTACGTTTTGCCATCAGACCACTAACATGGCCATCAGAGTGCATTTGTATGTACTGTTTAACACTTTTGTAATACATATTGACCTTTTAGTTTTCGCTTCAATATTTGGCGCTTGTTATTTTTATTTTGGCTACGTACCTAGATTCCGTAATTTGTAGGAACATTTTTGTACTGCACACAATTTATATTCGTGTGACACTCGACACTCCATGTACATGAGCATTTTTACAACCGCTTACAGAAAGAAAAAGATTTGGAGCTAACGGCTCGCATCGGTAAGGAATTGCTAACTGCTAATGGGCGATTGGAGGCGCGAGTCAGCGCTCTCGAGGGGGAGTTGCGTAGCGCGCGCGATCATATCACTCAGTTGAGGCACGACCTCAACGCGAAAGCTGATCTTCTGCAGGTAGGGAAAATGGAACTTATGATTCCCATGTCAATCTAAATTGAAGAGTTAACACTTAACATGCAGAAAAACAGTCAAATGTGATAGTGGGAACGAATTATAAGATTCAAAGAATGAACCATTTGTCATGGTTTGAATGTGCTACTAACAATAAGATTTTATGCGCTTTTGTGATAACAAAAACAAAGCACTTTCCGATTGCACTGTGGATGATTACATAATTTCACATGCACAATTCTGTCCACATTCGTTAAAAGCCGTTATCAATTTCACTTGTACCTATTCAGTCCTTGATATGTCAAAATTGAGACGAATGAATAAGACGCATACAATATAATGTGCAGGTTTTAACAAATGACACAGAGGAGGGATCTTCCCCGACGGAGCAGGAGGCGGCTAGCGCGGCATTGTTGCGCAAGCGCACGGGCGCGCTGGAGCGAGAGAACCGCGCGCTGCGGGAGGAGGCCACGCGCCTCGCCGCCGGCGCCGACAGCGCAGAGCTGGCCGAGCGGCAGCTGCTCAGGGACATCGCGCACCAGCTCGGTACGATACTATGCATTTTAAAGAAGTAGTTTTTTTTATGTATAAGGTAATCTTCCGTGAGACGAATTCATAATTATTTAAAGATTCAACGGCTTACTCACGCGCATTCTCGGGATCGCCCGACTAGTTTCAGACTAAATAGGAGTTCTCAATCCATGAGTTGACGCGGCGGCAGCGGTGTCGCGAGTCGAACTTCTTTTCTTTCGAGTTCGACTCGCGATACCGCCGCCGCGCGCCGCCTAGAGTCTGAAACTAGTCGGGCGATCCCGAGAATGCGCGTGAGTAAGCCGTTGAATCTTTAAATAATTATAAGGTAATCTTCGAAGAAATGATGAAATTAAGGCTACTAATCAAAAATCCACTAGGGCCGCTATAGTATTTTAATACTCATCAATTCATCACCGATAACAGGTTATTAATGTCATGTGTTTTATGCATCTATGAGTCACTGAATATTGTGTATGTAAATAAAGATCATTGTAATTAAAAAGTTATGTAACTTACATTACTTTTTAACACTAATATAATTTAAAAATAATAGTAGTATATGAAATAAGTTTTTAACGACTACCAGTAATACTTATAACATTTATAAATATTCAGCGATAAGCATGATACGTTCGCAGCAAATAAGTGGAATTCTTTGTTTCCCATAACAATGTTAATGCGACTCTCATGCTTTAATATCTGGTGTTTCGCACGACGTTCATCTACGCTTTACAGATTATATATCATGTTGTTATTAAATTTTGGTTGTTTAGATCTTTTATATTATATAACTTTCGATTTATAGTTGGATTTTCTCTCGAATCTATATTAGAGCAGCCGAAATTATGGCTATTTTGCAAATCATTTCATAAGTATTAAATAATACCAGAACAACGACCCTAATTCCACTAATCAACCTGTCTACTGTATATTTTGTACACATTTTATTAATATTATCATGAAAAATATCTTTAAAATAATTGAACTCAATTTCAATTAGCACAAGGGTGTGCAGATAACATCATTTTCAGGTATATTTCAAAACATACGGCTAGACGGTGAAGGTGTGTTGTGCGCGTAATAATTGCGTGAGTAATTAACCTGTCAAGTGTGATTAGATTACGTCATGTGGGATACCAAATGTCATATAACTTGGAAAAATCGAACACCAAGTTTTCATAACAATAATTGCGATTTAAACCACCTTACAAGTAAATTAACTGTCTTGTGTTGCAAGGGATTTACGTCTGACGATATAACTTTATGTAACCTGGTATTATCACATATGTGTTAACCGGTAGTGTTAGGCGATACAAAACAATTGTTTTTTCTGATTGTTTGTGTTGCGTCTGGTAGCTAGAAGGTTGTCGGTTATCGTTATCAGTCAAACGGACGACCTACAACGGCTTTACAGCCTACTTAGCTAGAATGTAGACTATCGTAATGATCGATGGAGCATTTATGAATAATTTATCACAACTGTATTCTTTAGATATCTGCTATCGACTAAAAACGTGTGAATAAGGTGCAAAGTTTTGGTCAATTATGTATTTCTTAACTTTATCAATCGTAGGAATTCGATACTAATCGCTATGTAAATGTACTATGATTATGCTTCGATTATACCTTATCTAGGAATATATAAATGTATGTTTTTATACATGTGTGCGTCAGCTAATAATGAGGGCAGAATGTCGTGAAGCAGATGCCGTGTCTGAATGTAAAAATAACACACTTCAAACTAGGTCTTATCTCTGCTCTAGGTTATGGAGATTTCTTATTTTGAAAATATTGTTTTTATTTTAAATTCAGGCTACTGTTGTGTATGTTTTTTATTTTTTTGCTCAGCCAGTATCTACGAGTCTTGTTAACTAGAAAAAAAAGAAGATTTTTTTCAAGAGTTGTGAGCTTGGTGATTCAAGGTGGCCTAGCAGCGTGTTTTCTCTAAGGTTTGCACCCTGTCAGACCATACTTGTTTCAACTCGTTTCTTATCGTCGATGGAAATGAATCAAGATTTTTTTTTTATCTTAAATCAATAATGAGTTTGTAATGCGACGGTTCAAAGTTTATTTTGTTATTGGATTTTGTAATTTATTTTCCTGTAATTAAATTAAAATATCGTGTGCTGTAAATTACAATGTAATGACGTATTTTCAATTATGAGTGTAAATTGTTAAACTTCATGACTCTTTGGTGTATTTTTTTTATTTTTTGTTAGTTATAAGTATGTACTTAGTTTATGTCTTCGTATGGATTGTGTAAGGAGAAATAAAATGCTAATGGTTTTATGTTATTTTCAGCCAGTGCTAATTCGGAAGCGAGTGCATTGGGATCAGAGTTGGTTGAAGAGAGACAGCGCTCGGTGGACCTACAGCAACAGCTTGAGAACATCAATGCTAGGCTCGGCGTTAGTGAAAGAAATTATCAACAGGTAATACTCCATTAGTCTTTTTGGCGTAAGAGCAAACTAATTCAGGCTGAAAGAATGCCAACAGAGAATTAAACCACAAAATGTTTGTTGTTATTATTGAAGCTATACCTACATACAAGATTTTTTTTATGAAGTGCGTATATTCAACGAGGTAATCAGAAGCATAAAACTAAACAACTTTTCCCAAGGAACATAGGTCGAAATCTATAATATTCTTGAATTATTATCTAAATATCCAAATATATGAAAGTTAGGATGTCAACCGGTGACTTTTTTAGGCTTCCCATTTTAGGTAACGATGTATTCACACTCTTACGCCTATAGCCATAATCACATTTCTAATATCAACGTAAATATTTTCCATTGCTTGTACACAAACACCACGTCATGTGTGTTTCCGCTGTAATACCAAAAACTATGCCAAAACTATTTAGGCGCGAGAGAGACGTCATCTTACAGAAGCGTCGTTCGATTTTTCCGCGGACCATGGGAATGTCACCAAATAATTTGTCAAACTATAGTTCAGTACTAACATTAGATTATAATCAATATTTTCACAATGGCCCCGATTCTGTTAAACACGTACTAAACTAACTTTAGTCCATCGGTATCTTTTTCACTTGTACATATTTAGAAAAGGACAGACGAAATTTAGAACTGTCAAATTTAATTCCGATTAAAAATCTCATACAAATTTGCGGACAAGTAAAAACGTGTGCTCTAAAAACACTGTGATATTCAAGGCGGAAACTAGTTTGACATTTCTAAGTTAGTTGTTTACTGTTGCCATCCTTCTCTCACGCTTTATGTTAGTAAAAGATAGCAATTGTTTAAATTATGTTTAGTTTGCCTACAGAGGAATCAGCACCAATGAAGCTTTTATTTAGCCTACAACATCCCGAAGTTTGCTATTTTATGTTACTAGAACTAGGAACCTGATTCCCTGATTACCTCGTAGAATATACGCACTCCATAAAAAATAATCCAGTATAAAGGGCCTTTATACTGGATTATTGGTTAAGGAATACTTACTACACAGTCTATAACGTTTTGTACGGCGATAGCAGACCAGGTACGCGCAATTCACCAAACATTGTTGTATAAATAAATCTTTTTAAGTGTATTCGTGAATCTATTTGTGTTTAAATAATAGAATCCTCATTTAGCATTATTTAATCTTTTAGCGATATTGATAAAAGTCTTTTGCTAATGTATCATGTTTTACCATGTACTCATAGGAATTATAGATTAAACAAAGCTATTGTTTCAATCTTATCTTAGATTAAATTTTATTGATATATAAATAAATGAGTGGAAATTTCCAAAATATTTGTTTTATACTTATTGATCCGAGAATTAATATTTTATTGCAATAAAATCCATTTGAAACGGTGACCGTACAAGTATTCAGCGTTAAATGTACATACCTAAATATTTTTATTATAAACTAGCTGTTGCCCGCGGCTTCGCACGCGCGTAAAGTTAAGAGTAGTAAGTAGTAAAGGATAGATGGATGTATTCTGTGATTTTCAAAGTAAGGAGCATGAATTATATTTTTCATAAAATATTATGGCATTAAGATGATAATAATAAGATAATATGGAAAACATCACATACATTGAGTTTGGATAAACTTTTAAAATGGTGGCAACTTTTTGGTCAGACAAAACTTGAAAATCATTGACACGAAAAGATGAAGAAGAATCACATACATTGCTCCGAATTCAAAGTAAAGTAGCTAAAGCTCTTGTGTTATGGAATCAGAAACAACGAAGGTACCACTAACACCCAGACTCGACATAATGTAGAAAAGTGATTTTCTACATCGACCCGTCCGGGGATCGAACCCGGGACCTCAGAGCTGGCGACACCTTGAAAACCGTTGTGGACGCCACTCGAACACGGATGTCATCGTAAAGATGTTATGTTTTAGATGGTCATTTATTTGTATCGAACCAGAAACCCGTATATGAAAGGCATGGCCTTATCTTTAAAAATAAAGTTTACAATATAATACCTTACAACCCCTATTTAACCATCTAAGGCGTAGATTTCTAAAATCGCTAAAATATGTTTTCATTTATTTCTAACCAAAAACCCGTATACCAAATCTCATGAAACCAAATCTCATCTCTCTCTTTGAAAATGATGAACTTCCTAAAAAAACTTCCAACCACTATTGCACCCCCTTAGAGGGTAGATTTCTAAAATCTCGGCAATACGTCTTATTTATTTCTAACTCATAATCCTATGAAATTTAATGTGCCTATCTATGAAAACTACACAATTAATATACCTACAAACTTCCATCCCCTATTTTACCCTCTTAGGGAGTAGATTTTCAAAATCGCTGAAATACGTTTTTATTTATTTCTATCGAGAAACCCGTATACGAAATTTCATAGTCAAAGTCAAAGTATTTTATTTGTTAAACATAGGTAAATGTTTCCATAAATGGCAAATGTTATAAAAAAAAAAATTGTGTAGTATCACTATGTTTTGCCTTGCAAGGCGTACAAATTAGGCGTAGAAATGTAAACTAAATAAAAACTTTTTCAAACCAGTAAACAAGTGAATCGGACATTTTTTAATTTTTATTTAATGCTCCTATCATCTAAAAACTCATTAAGAGTAGTAAGCCTTTTCCATCAATAGTTTCTTAAGTTGCGATTTAAAGTGGTTTAAGTTGGTCATGCTTTTTAAAGTTTTTGGCAATTTGTTATAAATCTTTGGACCCATGCCGAGACAACACTTTGAGAAAAGTGCAGTATTATGTTTTTTTTAATTTAGGGTGCTTTGGTGGCGTCTAGTATTCAGTTTTTGATTTTTTTGATTTGATTTGATTTTTCATGTGTCTATCTTTAAAAATACTGAACTTCCCCTACAAACTTTCACCCCCTATTTAACTCCCTTAGGGGTTGAATTTCGAAAAATACTGAAACACGTGGTTTTTAATTTTTTTACCAGAATGGTAATAAACTACAAAAATAACGTTTTTCCATACAAACTTTCATCCCCTATTTAACACCCTTAGGGGTTGAATTTCGAAAAATCCTTCCTTATTCCTTGCCTACATTATAAAGGAAACCTCTGTGCAAAATTTCAGCTTTCTAGGTCCAAGGGTTTGGGCTGGGCGTTGATGAGTCAGTCAGTCAGTCAGGCCTTCTCTTTTTATTTATTTTATAAATGATTAGAAATGATTATTTACCTTGAAGAAAAAAGATCTGTAATCAAGTAAAGAATTAATGTTTTTAGTCTTATTAAAAGACCACTTAATACAATCAAATAGATCACAGACCTTCTAACCTACTTTGCTGGAAACATTCCATTAGTTCTTGCACTCAAAAACTTAATCAAATTATTCGAAACAATTCGCCTTCATTGCCGTAACCTAATATTGAGATGTAACTGAATTACCTTTGTATATATAGGTATAAAGTGTCTACCTTAATCCATTAAACTAGATCGTATTCTTACTAACCCAATAAGCTAGGTCATAAAGGCGAAGCTCTAGGTATTGCCTTATCCAATTCTCAACCGTTTAATTTACAACTAAGGCTTCCTGTTACATCATTGACGAAAGTTATTTTCGAGTAATTGATACAGAAAAAACTACTACTACTAACAATAGTCACAACTAAATTGTCTTCATTAATATATAGTTTTGTCAGTTTTGTAACGAATATATTTTTTCGCTAATTCAACCTTATTTGCAGCTCATAAAGTTGGTTTTGCGATGCGAAACTTTTTGAAATGACTGAATTTCTGTGTTTTTTGAGGACGGATAAGGATTTGAGACAGTATTTTGGGTTTTTTTATTTCAATGTTTTTAGAATATTATATTTATTTTCTATTTTTAATTGTTCGCAGTTAAATGCAGAACATGAACACACGTTACGGATATTAGAAATAACAAAAGAAAATCAAAATGCTCTCGCAGCGGAATTGGCGGATACGAAGGTAATTATTTTGTTACCGATTGTTTCTGTGATTGTGCTCATTTGTTTTTATGTAATGTTTTGAAGTTGAGGAGACAGGAAATTGTGAGTAAGTAGGTACAGTCAGCAAGAATAGTTGTTGAACGCAGCAAGAAAAGTCAGTTTTACAAAAAACCTTAAACACGATTCAAAATCCATGATTGATGTTGCGACTAGAAATGATATAGTCCTTATCTTAAAAGCAATGATATTCTTATAAGTCAATTCGTCGAATATTGCATGGTTTTCTAAATCTGATTGTGTTCATCGAGTTTTGTTGCTGACTGTCTTTATGTATTGTTAAATTAAGGCTATTTCGAGTATTGGGATCAGCGTGTAGGTCAGTTGTCGATCTTTGACACAAATCAAAGGCGACTCGGAATATGTAAACATGCATGCAGATGCTTGCTTCTGCTGATTGGCGGCTATACGTGACGTCGTGAGCCAAATGTAGTTAAGCGCGTCGTTTATCAACAAAGGGATCACACGCGCTTCTTTGATGTGTATCGACCGACAACTGGAACGATTCGATTTGCTATACCGGTCCGTATGGGTCACTTTAAAAGTGACACTTTTTTAGTTTTGGTATACAATGTAATATTGCTGATTAGTAAACATACGTCACGTGAATTAAAGCGAACTCATGCTCGAGTTTTATAATAATCAGCAATCCGTTAGTTTAAAAAGTTGTAAATTCTTATAAAATACAACAATCACAGCTTGGCTGAAAAATAAGTAATTTTATTTATTTGAAAGTTCTCCTATCGCGGGACTGCTGGCAGAGATTTCTTATAAAATAACAGAGCAGTTGTTGTCTGATGTATTGTTTTACTATTCAACGATATCACGAAAATCCTGAAGTTGTGCTATGTTCCCCGGCCGCGCGATGTGCCCTTCCTAACACGGAGTGTGTACAGGAGCGCTACATGGAGGTGGCGGCGCACCTGTCGGAGGCGCAGCAGCAGCTGCGGGCGCTGCGGCGCGGCGCGGAGCCGGCGGCGGCGCGCGGGCTCATGCCCAGCGTGGCCGCCGCCGCCGGCCTGCTGCCGCCCAGCCTGCACCGCGAGATGCACTCCTCCATCTTCTCCGAGCTCAGCCTCGACTCCGGCATCGGCGATCCGCTCGCACAGTCAGTACATACTAACTACTATCACATATCTAACCCATTCCCAACTAGGTTAAGTATACTTCAGAACACTGCCGGTTTTGGAGTGCGCTAAACGTTGTATAGTACCACTCCACTTGCAGGACAGGTCGTCTCATCTTCGCACTTCGAGCATGTAAATATTTCGAGGTATACAAAATATACTACAAAATGTGTTAACTTACGATATCACATTAGAAACCTTTAAAATGATCAGTGTTTCTCTACTTTATACATATAAACATTCAGCTTAATTCAAACTAACTATTAAAATAAAAACCGCAGCACAACAAAATATCGGACTTTATCGACTACCGCTCCCGTATTTTGTCTTTGCCGGAGCCACGGGCCACGAGCCACTAAAGCATGATCGGCGCGGCTCTGGCGCTAACATGACTTACCTGCCCATCTATCAAGCAACAAAAAGATACATAGTTGGACTAGTTCCCTCACTCCCTCATATCCATCAGTTACTTGCTCACACGACCTCTCTTCCTGGGTAATTTTTTTTCAGTTCCCACTTAATTATACTATAAGCTGTTGTTTTGAGCTGTCATTACTGTTGATTCCATGTATTTTTTAACGCCATTGTTCTAATAAGATTATTAACAATCCGGCATTCTACAACATATTGTAGAAAGCAAGGTATATTGTATTTACATACAGTTTAATTGCTAGTTAGTAACACCATTATGTAAGATACCGCTATTGAATAATATTTACATACAGAGATAAAATTATATACCACGGTATGATAACCTACTTACTATAATTGGCTTTTATGATGATGCATGTTCACACAAATTGATGAGATTAAAAAACGACCAAAAGTGATATCATGCATTTGCTTTTTATTTTTGATTACTTAATATGAATGAAACATCATTAATTATTAGAGTTAGTTTAGGAATTTAAAATAAGATTCTGTCAATATTTTCTTACATACGAATTAAAAAGAAATATATAACTTCTTACAAAGAAGTTATTTATTGATTAAAAGACCCGAAAACCGGGAAAATGGAGGGCACACAAACGAAAGTCGCGAATGAAATTGACATAAAAATACTAAGTAATTTAAAAAAGTAAATGAAATGTTATTTCATTGCATTCTACCCTTGATTTTACCTCAGTTTTTAGATCAAGGTCTTTAATGTTATCTGTTCAATATTTTTTTTTTCCAAAATGCCTTTGTTTTGTTATAGATCAAGCATGAACAAAGTGTTTGAGACCGTGCAGTGTGCATCGCGTTGGTCGGGCCAGTCGGGTCAGTCGGGTGCGTCACTGCCGGGCTCCGACGTGGCCGACGCGGCCGCTGCTCACTACCTGCGGCCGCCGCTAAAGCCCTCAAGCGACTCCTTCCTCGATGACACATCGGATACTGACTCCGATGATCTTTATCCGTTAGTATATCATTTATGGCTTTGAATTTTCAAATCATCATGTGCATCTTAACAACACACTACCGTTATCATCTGGGAATTTTAAGTTACACTGCCTTACAAACACGTGCAATAATATTTACATTATTAGTTTTTTAATAAATTGTAGTATACTTATTTTTACGTTACGTTGAAAAACGTACCTCGTCATTTTTGCATCCATAATATCTTAAAGGTAAAATCAGGGTTGTAACTTTTAAGTTATAGCTTTTTTGATACAGTGTACCTCAGTTCGGATTTAATAGACTATAAGGTATGTTTGTGCCAGTGGCGGAGCGGGCGTGGGCGTGCCGGGCGCGCCGGGCGCGGCGGAGCTGGCGGCGGCGCTGCGCCGGCTCACGCCGCAGGAGATACACTCGCGCCGCGCCTCGCTCGCCGCCTCGCACGTGCTCAGGCATCGCCGCCACGCCGGTAACCAACACCAGATAACTATTTTTTCCTCGCTAAAGGTACAAGTTTGTAGCGGGCGACATGTACCTTAACAATCATACTGGCTATGTCGATAGCACTTTACTAGTACCTTGTTAATTTGCTAACTCCTTGTGCTAGGCTAAATGCTTGTGTTTTATGAGTGACGGGTTTCGAACTAGCAGCCACATGATCGCAAGTCCGACGCTCTAACCACCTCTAATATAAGTAAAGTTACCGCCTCTAATATAAGTATGCTTTTATTTAGTAAAATCTTAATAATTTTTTGTTATTGTGTAGAGCGAGAGCCAAGCGAGGAGAGTGCCGTGTGGGGTGCAGGCGCTGCCGGTGGGCTGGCGCGGTTTCGAACTCCACACAAGTTACAGATCGTCAAGCCCATGGAGGGATCGCTCACTTTGCACACCTGGGCACAGCTGGCCAAACCTTCCATGTCAGGTAACTACCATTTCCTATGCGACCAAGAAGAATATAGATCCTGCGCTGGGAATAAAAATTCGTGTTTTTTTTATTGCCTTTTTGTTGTTTTGTTGTTTATATATATATATAGGTAAATATTGTATGTTTAAATAATTATTTTTGTTGCAGGTTTATTAGAAGAACAAGAAGGCGTTGGAGTTCGCGGTTCTCGAAATACTACCGGCCACGGTTCGAGGTTATATCGATTGTCCGACGTCGAAGAAGACGACGATATGCCACGTCTACCACACTCTAGTCACATTTACACATTTGTTAACAGGTAAGCACTAGATTTTGAGGGGTAGCCGGACAGTATACAGGATTAATTTAAAAGGAGTGCGTATATTCAACGAGGTAAATTAACGCACGCCTTTTAAATTAATCCTGTATATCCGTGGGGTTGCGGCGTATAATAAACCCCCCCCCCCTTTTTCTACCCATGGGTGTCGTTAGAGGTGACTAAGGGATATAAAATTATGGATCATGGGCAGCAGCGTTATCCTAAAGAACTATAATTAAACTGTGGTCAACAAACCGATGCCAAGCGTGGGGATAAGGGAAACAAACACCCCATGTGCGCCATAACACACGGCCCTCAGTTCCCGGTAGTCCTACTATTTCCGGCCACGGTAGCAGTCAACACACGTGCCGTGCCCCCCCCCCCCCCCCCGTGTGTTGACTGCTACCGTGTAAGAATCTCCTGGCTATGGCAGGCTACGAAAACCACCAAAAATCTAGCATTAAATAATAGACGAACGATTTGGCTGGACTATCACCTTGCCGTGCTAGAGCTGAGTAACATTAACTGGCATATGGGGTTATCTGAAGTCCTTAGAAAGGGAGAGAACACGGTAACTCTGGAGTCAGGAAACTTGTTATACTTCCGCGAAGGTGGTCAGCTCTCTCAAGGAGGCTTTGGTTATCTGGTCAATAAGACCCTAGCTAGCAGCGATGTGGAATTCGGAAGTGTGTCGCCGAGGATGGCGTTCTTAGTACTGAAGCTAAATGAAAGGTACACGCTGAAAGTTCAGCACACTCCGATTATATAGCCGAAGCCAAGCATGAAGACATCGCTCAGGCTGTCAACAGTATGGCCAAGGCTTCATTGGATAGAAGGTCCTTAAAATTAACTTAGTAAGCTGATGTGACGCGACCTCCGACGCTCCAATACCCGCGCTATTGAATAGTACGGGGGGTCGAAAGTCTTCTCTCAGCAGTTAGGGAGGACTCATCTGATGCAACTTAAAACCACAGATGTCAGGAACGTCACCTATGAGGATACAAACGCGAAGTCCTCGTCCGTTCGTCGGAAGAAGGGTGGGTTGGAAATTTTACACCCAACCCTCTAGAAAGGGTCAATAGAAAAGGTAGCTGGGGTGGACGATGTGGAAGGCGGAGGACCGGGTGTTATGGTGCAAGTTGAGAGAGGCATGTCCAGCAGTGGAGCGCGAAAGGCTGACTTGATTAGTATTAAGCGAGACAGATTTTTTAGGTATTAATAAATTGTCCCTCTCTGTTCTTAGCACTGTGCTACATCCAAACGACGGCAGCATGATGGGAAGTAGCGCCAGCAGCGTTTGCAGCAGCGGCATGAGCAGCCTCGCCAGCAGCGTGCTGGGCAGCGCGTGGAGCTCGCGGCTGACGTCGCGGCGCTCGTCGGCCGGCGGCTCGCCCGTGCACTCGCGCCGCGAGTCCGTGTGCGGGCCGCCGTCGCGCGCGCACTTCACGCCCACCGCCACGCCCGCCAACAGCCCGCTGCTGGGCTCGCCCGACACCACGCCGCCGCCCTCGCCGCGCCCGGGCGACGGGCCGCCCTCGCTGCACGCGCTCATCGCCAGCGGCACGTCCATCCTGCGCCGCCGCTACCTGGCCTCGCCCGGCGGGGAGGGCTCGCCCTCGCCCATCGCGCTCGGCTCGCTGTACACGGGGCTCGTGCACCGCAGCCCCATGGAGCAGCTGACGTACCTGAAGCGCACGCTGCGCTCGCCCGCCGCGCCGGCCGCCGAGCGCCGCCTGGGCGAGGCGGAGGCGCCGCTGGGCGTGCCGGCGCCGCCGGGCTCGGGCGCGCTGGACGCCGGCAGCCTGCGCCGCGCCCCCCGCGCGCGCGCGCCGCGCCCCCGCTCGGACCTGGGCACGGTGGGGCCGGGGGTGCCGGCGCAGGCGCCGACGGCGCCGGCACTCTCCGGACAGACGTCGGCGCTGGGCACGCTGAGCCTGCTGTTCGGTCGCAAGGGAGGTCTCCTGTAGACGCTCGCGCATGTCGCGCGCGACCACAGGAAACATCGTCGATCGTGCCTATGGCTCGTCACCGTCCCTAGATTTGATTTTATTTCTTGGTGTCTTTTAAATTATTTACAAAAAAATATTTTATGTTTTGACGTGTGTATTTTGGAATTATTTTGTCGAGTCGAGATTAGCTCGAGTGCATTTATGATGCGTTCCGCTCTCGGTGAGTATGAGGAAAAAGGCAAGAGAAAAATTATATATATTCATATCAAACCCTTTGTCTATACTAACCGTAATAAAGTCTGCAAGTCACAATAATCTCGAATTCACTTCGCTTATTACAACCTTGTTGAATCAAAATGGTGTTGTGATTATATTTCCCTTATTTCCGGGAGCGGACATAGTCGACTGGCATTTGAATTATGATGAAAAACTGAAAAGTTTAATATGATTGAAAATCCAGAATAAACGACTCATCACACGAATTATCCCATTTTTGTTACTTTAATGTTTTATTACTTAATTGATGATATTGATTTTGTAGATTTTGTAGTAATATGAACCAAACAATCCTGAAACAGAAGTCTGTAGTATTATATTGTAATTATATAAGGGTTGTAATATTTTTAGGATAGGTGAATAGTGAGACTTAACACTAGGTTTTGTAGGTGCTTTATGAGTAATTATTTACATATTCCCAAATCTCATCTCATTGCGTAGTATTTTCATGCTTATGATAATTACTATTTCTCTAGTTATAAATTTTATATATTGTGTTACTGTAAATAATTGAATTTCCATTAACTTAGAAGAGTACAAAGTATTTATGTTAATGAATCCGATTTAGTGTAATTCATAATGAATAGAATGTCGATCTTTTTCTTTTTAATTTGCTAATTTTTGATCGGAAGTTGACACCATTGTATTGTATGTGATTAAGTATGATAGTGGTATAATCACAGTGTAAACATAGTCAACATGGTATTTTTTTGAAATTGTTAATAACATAGGGTCTGAATTAAATAAAAATGGTGCATGCCATAGGATAAGTAGTACTGAATTCATTTGAAATTATTTGTTATGTGAATACACAGTTGTATTCACATAATTCACTTCGGAATTTAGGTTATATTAACAATCTTTGTTTGTAATAGCTGCCAATTAATTCTTTGATTTACTTTATCAATCTTAGGTTATTAAAATTGGTGCTAGATTATTATTATTTCAGCCAGTGATGCTATGTTGGGTGCGATGTAATACTGGTCGTACGTACGTATACATTCTATTTGTTTGATGTTGCAGTTGTATAATTGATGTACTGGGCCAGGGTTTTGAATTTGTGTTAATCAACATTACAAGAATCAATGTAAAGAGACAGTAAAATGTAACGGCTGTGAGGTGATTGAATGTGCGATGGTTACTAGTTAACGAGTGTGTTGTCAATATCTGAGATTACAATTACTACAGAGAGGTAGGCACAAACTGTGTAGTCTAAGGAAAATTTGTTAATATTTTGACGATTATGAAAAAAGGAAAATGATTGAATTGTAAAGAGATATAATTTATTGAAAAAACAAAGTATTTTATTTAAGGTATGACCTACTTCACCTTTACCCTATAATTGGCATCTTGTTGAAAAAATCTAACGCAATAAGTAATAAACTATATAATTATATACTAAATTATTGGTAAATAAAGTATGCATTTAAACAAACACGAAATAGGAATGCATTTTGTTGCAGAAAGGGGCATTTTTACATTTATAAGTGGCAAAAAAAACCTACAGACAAATAGATGGATATAGATAGAGCTCTTCTTTGAATTTTAGTTGTAAGACTAGAAAAAAAAAGTTGATGGCAAAAGAAAAGGATTTTCAACCTGACCGATCAATTAGCAGCCTATGAAAGGAAAATGCTACTTTTGTTATAATCACAGCAAATGTCACGATTGCTGACTAAGGCCCAGTTTTTTGATCCAGAGTTAACTCAACCAATAGTTAAATATGCTAACTTATGGTTTAAAACTTCGGTAGCACGCGTTTATTCATGAATTTTTATTGTAATAATTGGTTAAATAATTATCTCCCCAACTTATTTGATCAATTGATGGATTAAAAATGTATGAAAAAATACATTTTGAAACCCTTGGTTGGTATATTTAACTATTAGTTGAGTTACTCGGGATCAAAAGACTCGGCCTAAGGCGGACATTTAAAAGCAGGGAACATAAATGAATGTCTGAAACAGAAGCTAGCTATGGTAATTTCCAATTTCGTTCTGTTGCCCTATGATTTATCATTTTCTCAGCCGGAAGACATCAACTGCTGAACATAGACCCGCCGAGGATCGCCATAACTTATGTCCTGCGATATGGTAAAATTAAAGCAAAAACGACCTTAGTACAGTATCTTCCTTAAAAGTTAAATGAATAGCACAAGCATTCTTCCATTGTTAATTTCCTGGTTTCTTTTATTTTTTGTCCATTGCTTTACGTATAAATAGCATTTCAAACTTTGGCGACTAGGTATGAAGTTAGTTACAGTACGAAGTACCTCGCCCCGCATCCCCCCGCTGTTGCATGAATTTGTTACTGCGCAGCGGCTCGCTTCATATTCACAGCCACCAGTAAGTTTGAATCACACTGCACTAGGATTTACTAGGTACTAGGTACTCTATTGATCTTAGGTTTACTATGGTTACTAAAGATGGCGATGGCTCACAAACGTAGAGGTTGCCTAGAGGGAGCTGTCTACGCTCACGTTAGTAGAATACTGTAGAATACATTACAATGTCTTTGACGCTCACATAGAATAATAACTCGCTCACAAACTAATCTCACAAAAGATGGTTACCACGTTACCACAGAGTCTAGAGTACATTTTACTGGTTACTATGGGTTACCATGACAACGTTTATTAATAACAAAAACGAGAAAGTCTATTTGCGTTGTAATTGATTGATTTCCATTATCAAAGAGTTTATAAAACCTACGGAGAACCATTATTTTCACTAAGTGAACGCAAATAGTGATAGCGAAATGACAGAGCAAATGAAGAACATCGTAAAAGAAATAAATGTAGCTCTTGGAAGGAACTACGATTTGATAAAATTCGATGCCTTGAACGAGAAGCAACTTTTACAGTTGCTAGTGGATTTACTTGTGAATTTCAATGCTGGGGAGAAGGTAATGTATGAGTACGCGTAGGTACATTATACTTAAAATAATAATGTCTTGGCCCTTGGGATAACTCAAACACGGCCATCTGATCCCAAACTAGAGGCTGTATCTTCCATCGAGCGTCCCGAGACGCACATCGCACAGTTTTCAACTTTTGGCAATAACTCGGACTTAATTGATTCCGTTTAGATTATCTCATTTATTTCGAACATAAGTTGCTTTGGAATAGCTTCATTAAGTAAACGATTCTATCTAAAATATGTTAGTACCTTACCTAAGGTTAATTGTTATCTAGAGGATTACCAAAAGTTCATGGGCCAGGTTATCTTAAGGTTGCAGGATTATTGTAAATTTTGGCTGGATTACTTTTTTATTGGGCTGAGGTTCCTGGATCCTTTCTATGTAAATTATAGAAGTGTCTACTTAGATTTTAGACTGCTTCCTTTCTATAAAGTCTGCATAAGTGTATGGTATACCTAGTGTGTGTGGTATGTTTCTGATATTTGGTCAATTTTATCTAATTTATACTACCTAGACCTACCCATAAAGGTAGGTAGGTCAATTCTATCTAATTTATACTACCTACCCATAAAGGTAGTCTACAAGAATTATTTAAAATCGTCTACAGGAATTCGCCAATTATTTACTAATTTAATTTAGGTACCCCGCAAGATAGGTAGTTATCTACTTCTGGCCTGCAAAATACATTTTTTTTAATTTGTTTGAGTCTTGTTGTAGCAGGTAACGAGGCATAGGTAACTGCCTACCTATAATTTGATACATTTACAGTTAATTATAATTTTACAGTTAGACGTAAACGAAGATGACTCGGAGACCGTCTCATTACGTCTGCTTGAAATGCTGGGGAGTGTTAAGTACCGGCCACCA
Organism: Plusia festucae; assembly: GCA_950381575.1. NCBI lineage: Eukaryota > Metazoa > Arthropoda > Insecta > Lepidoptera > Noctuidae > Plusia > Plusia festucae. The sequence goes on along the minus strand of OX494436.1, from coordinate 9,183,487 downwards.
GCGGGTGTTGAACCTACACGGTTTAGAGCCCAACTGCTGGCTGGCGACGCAAGAACCGTTCATCACGTCTTAAACTGGCTTTTAACTAACAAGGATCAAGTTAAGAACACCGCGTATCTCGCCAAGTATGTATCGTAGTATCCAATCTCCACCGCAGGTCAGGAAGATGCGAAATAAATAATTTCTGAGATGGAATATTAAAAAAAAATCTTGGAAATTTAGATTTTTGAATCTTATATGAACGCACGTTCTCGGTGTTTATATAAGCCTTGGATATACTTTTGGACTTGGTATATACTAAGATTTGCACTTCAATATTCAATATATTATAAATAACAGGCCTTTCAATCAAAATGTATCCATTGTATCGAAAACAAAAACGATTTTTCATTTTTAGATATTTAAAACTACCCGATATACCGCCAGACGTGGCACGAAATAATAACATTCAGGACCTACTTGACCTATACCAGAATTTAATAGACGAATTTAAAGAGGTCCACAAACGAACAAGAATGCTACAAAAAGAAAACGCTTCGGAAATCATTAATGATATTAAAGAAATGGCGGTCGAAAGAGATATCGGTAAGTAGATTCTACAACTTTTTTGGTAAGTTACCAAAGTTACAAAACTCAACAACAAAGGTTAGGTAGGTACTTATGTATATGCAAAATCGTTACAACTCCAGTAATTACAATAAAGTTTTGACATTTAAATTTGAATCTTCAACGTTCATGAGACTTAAATTACTTAGGTAGATTATAAATGTGTCCAATGAACTTTGAAAGTAAATTTTGTAAATGACTGATTTCAGTGATGAAAAGATTAGAAAATGTGCAAGTTAATTTAGTGGATGTTACTGACAAAGAAGAACTCCTAAACATTAGTAGAGCGCTCAGAGTTCAGCAAGAAAAAGCTAAAGAACTAGAAAATCAGGTAAGTAAAGAAACTTTCATACATACATTTTATGTGGGTATCTTTTTCACTTGACATCAGTTTTTGAATGAAAACAATGAAAGTATTTCGTTATCTTTAGATATTAACATCAATTCACTTTATTCCAGTATGATACCCAGCAGTCGCAATTAAAAATGGCTTCTGATCAATTAAAGAGATATCTAAACGTTATTCATGGACAAAGTGCTACGCCCAAAAATGTTACAGATGTTATGAAACGCTTGCAAGAAGAGGTTCAGGTAAATATTTAACAATAAGGTGCTATCAAAGTTTTAAGTACCTAATAAGCGCGTATTAACAATATATTAATCTATGTGTGATAAAAATAACAATAATTTTTATAGCTCCATTCTTTTGAGAATGTTTTTTTCACATTATATAAATTTGTTATTACTTTTTAGTTAAACAGTTACCTCGTTAAGGAGAAGTTGCCCCAGGAGACTGCTAATCTTCAAAAAGAGTTGAATATAATGCAGACGATTGCCGCTGAACAACACCCGACTCGGTCCGATTTGGTTGCTGTACAGGATAAGGTAAGGAAGAGAAATACGCAGCCCATCGGTTATCTATACTAATATTATTTAATAATATAATTGTTTGTTCCAAAGAGAAAAGTAAGTACCTACGTTTTATGACAATAATATTTTAACCCAATTACAGCCCACAGGTTAAAAAAGTGTAGAGTAACAAGTTGGTTCAATAAATTTTAATAATATCGATTCTATTTATCGTTTGCCACATTCACGGTAATTTCTCCAAAAATAAGGAGGTACTTCACTGAATTTAAGACTAAAATCAACTTAACAATGTCAATATTTCATCCTCCCTATCTGCTCAGCTATCTTTTCATTTTCCGTACTTTCCGTAAATCGTGTTTCAAAAGCGTGGCCTAATATCCGTATAGGTGAGCACACTTTTCTAGTCGGTAGTAGGTATTCACGTTACTCTTTGCGAACTTCGTTATATTTAAAATTTACTATTTATAAAAAAGATGGATCAAAGACTGGAGCCGTAGATGCAGGAAATAATAAAACTCTATGAAGCTTTATCGAGATTTTTCCGCTTTATCCATGCCTACTAAAATACCGGCCTATAAATATCCCACTGCTGGGCACAGGCCTCTTCCCATATAGAGAAGGAATGAGCATTGATCACCATGCTTGCTCATTGCGGGTTGGCGATTTCAGATTCCTAATTTAGAATCCAGGTTTCCTCACGATATTTCCCTTCACCGTTTGTCTATGGTGTCTTATGCTGGTCACACACGTTACGATTTATCTGCGCAGTTCTGACGTATTCCGTATCTTGCAAAAGCACGAACAGCAAAATTTGCGCTATCATTGCGGTCTATTTACCAATTCAATACAAAGAAGTAGGGACAGCAATAGTTGCGCAACTTTTGCTGTCAAATACTTTTGCAAGATACTTAATACGTCAAAACTGTGCAGTTATATCGTTACGTGTGTGGCTGGCATTAGAATAAGAAAGTACCTACTTATAACTTTGAAAAAGTCACATTGGTACTTGTCTGGGTTTGAACCTACAACTATGTGCGTACCAATCCGGTCATCGGACCGCTAGCCCTAGGCCACCACGATACCGCTAATTACATGTTTCATGTAATGCCTACTAATTACATTAATCTTATTAAATAATGATTGATGTGAGTGTGTGTATGCTTGTTAACTCTTCATGCTCAAGCGGCTGGACCTTTTTTGTATGGACGTACCTGACACCCTAGCACGGCTACTTTTTATCCCGAAAAAATCAAGGCGTACCTACTAGTAACGGGTAACACCACGGAGCACAGTTAGTAATATTATAAACGTAAAAGTAATTTTCTGCCAGTCTGTCTGTTACGCTATCAAGGCTAAACCACTCGACCGATTTTGATGAAAATTGGTAGGTAGGTATGGGATAAGATTGCATCCAAAAAATTCCATTATAACATAATGTATAAAAAGTACGTAACATATTAATACATTTAGTCAGTCCTTTATAACATTTGGGCGTTTTTATTCCGTTTCAAATTATAACATGGAGAAAAGTGTATGTACATAACACTTAGATTACTCTTAAGTGACAAGTTTTTGATTAAATATTAAAATATATTATGAATTTTACTTGGGAGATTCAAGTTATTCACTTAGGTATATGACTATCCACTTAGCTAGACGACGGTAAAAAATTACGCAGGTAAGTTTAAAAGCCCAATTGATCAACTCTGAAGTATTCCGAAAAATAAAAGCTTTTAGTGATGAAAACGTTACTCGGGTAAGGTAAAAATACAAGGGTATCGTTTCAAAAATACCTGTAGCCGTAGAAAGAAAAAATGAAATTTAAAATAGTGAAATTGGTGAACGGTTGATTTATCTATCTGTAGGTATCCTTGCCTCGCGGTTTTATTCACCTTTATTTTCAACCAAGGCAGGTAACGTGATCTCAATTAACCTATGACATGCTGATGATAGCCAATATCCAATGCTGGTATAGAGTTGACTTACAAATTCAGCACAAAATTAAATATTTGACATAAATTATTTGACACCAATGAAACTTTAATCAGTAGTAAGTATATTTAGCAGAGAAACAAGTGCGGTTTACTTCTACAAAACTTTATTAACAGAATAAAAGTTTATTCGCAGTTTATTCTGGTTTGTGTTGACACAAAACAGACCTATACAATGCTGACTCAGGCGGAAAAAGACCAACAATATAAATTTTATTGTTAAAATTGTATAAGATCAGCAAAGAAATAACCTAAGAACGTTTTGTAATTGACAGAAACCAAAGATAACCTTGAATTTATCAAGATGTGGATCATAAATATAACAAACTCTACCTACCTTTTGATCACTGATATTGCGCAAATTATTTATCTTGAAATAAAGCTACTTTAGGATTTTGTCGCTTATTATTGTTTTTTTTTATAATTAATAAATTTGTACAACATCACATACATTGCTCCAAATACAATCTAAGTAGCTAAAGCACTTCTGTTATGGAATCAGAGAAAACGAAGGTACCACAAACACCCAGACCCGAGTCAATACAGAAGTGTTTTTTTTTTCTACATTGACCCGTCAGGGGATCGAATCCGGAACCTCAGAGCTAGCGACACATTGAAAACCCGGTGTGTACGCCACTCGACCACGGAGGTCGTCATCACATGTTTAAATTTACATTTCACACAGTTTAACTAAACAGGGGGAATTTTCGTATCCCACATGGAGAGAAAGTGTACCTACTAAGTATTGAAGATTTAATTTAAAGACAATATTTCTATATTTTTAAAGAAATAAAACTCCATTCACTGCATCCTGTAATTTTATGGGATCAATCGATAGGGGAAAAATAAGGATCAAATAAATGAAAGGGAAACCGTGAAGGGTCAAGGGTCCAACAAAAGCATTGTCCGGTAGGGACCGGACAATGCTTTTTTTTTAAACTCGGCTCTCCAAACAATTTAAGCTTCTCGGGCTTTTCTAAAAAAAAACGTACTTTAATTAATAACATTGTTAAAACTAAATGTCTTCCATACAGAGATATGAAAAAAAAAACATATTTCCTAACACTAACTCTTGGGAACACACCCCGAGAACTCTGTGCCTTGGAAACATTAACTTTCGGGAAACTTCTCCCTTGCAAAAAAAAAACAATTCTCAGGAACACATCCCTTAGGAACACACTACCTCGGGTACACTATCCCACGGGCAAACTCAGAACGACGATAACCCCATATATAATATAATACATCAGCTTTTTCCTCACCATTGTACTAAGTTACGATTTCACGTTTTTCCTTTAATTCAAATAAGGGCCCCTTAATTTAATTAAAGGCCCATATCCGATAAGCGGTAACAGATTTTTGAAGGTACTTATTAGTTTAAAGAAAGATTCTTCTTATTTACAAGAAAAAAACTGCATGCACGACTTTTTGAAAATACCAACGCACACAGCCTACAAAAAAGGTTGCTGTCATTAATTCGGTTTTGCTTCTTTTAAATAATGGGAATGTTTCTTTTGAGTACTGTTTGCTATCACCAGTAATTTTTCCTCCAGGTGGAAATAAAAAACTTCACCATGTATACTGGTATTCATACAGATAGCGGTAGTGAACAGCGAAATGGAACATCTGGTTCAACGAAAGCTAGCGACAGCAGGACCACAGGAAGACAAGTTGGCACCGTTCAGGCAGCAGGCTGCGGTCATTCGACGCAATAAGGAGGCGAGTGCCACGAGGGTCCATGAACTAGCCGCCACTTTGAAGGACCATGAGGCAACACTGGCGGATTTACAGTCTCAAGTATTTATCATATCCTACCTACCTACTATATAAATTTATTTGAGAACTGGTGACAGTTATTTCTCTTAAATATATTAAAACGGGTACAGTCTGAATTAAAAACTAGATTAGAAATTGGTTACAAATTCTTTTTATACTTATTTTCACATCCAAGAGCCTTTTTGTATCCTTATTTTTACAGTGTTTATTGTTAACTGAACAAACCTACCTATATTTTTTAGAGGTACCTAGCTATAGCTACCTATACAACTACAGACTTTAAATCCATTTTGTTCGTGGTCTTTTTTATTCAGAATTTCAATAGAAAGATAGAAACTTTTTTGTTCCTATTTTTTACGTCGCACGTCGGCCGCAAAAAATAGATAGCCAGTATTTCACGTTTCTGATAGGACAGCGCTGAATGTCAGTCAGGATTTGCTCGGAATCGAAGGCTGTTGTCGGAATGTTTCGAATACGACACAACGATCAGATAAAACATTTTTCCCATTACAAATAATCGGTCATTATGTCGAGAAGCGAGACTTTCGACTGAGATAATGCGCTATTTCCTACAGGATCGATATTTCAGCCTTCATCTGTTTTTCGAGATAACGTTGCGTATATTTTTATATTTTTTTATTAATTTTGTGAAATATTATTTTTTGGTTTGATTTGGTAGTTATACTGGACGTTTAAACAAATCTTTTAGAAACACTATATAGAATTGTTTATAATTCAGGTTCGACAACTCTTGGGGGATACAGTTCTCCGAGGAGAGGAATTAAAGAAATACGTTAATTCTCTGCGCACAAAGAGCACTGTATACAAAAGGCAAAGAGCCAATCTCTCAACGTTTAAAGTGAGTAGATGTTTGAAAAAATCTTATTTAATCATAACAGTTATTTTAATGCAACTTTTTTTTATTTGCGGGAAAGGTTGAGGCTGGTATTTTGGCAAGATCACTACATATTATCAGCGCGACTGACCCAACTGTGGAAATGGCGCTTTTAAACCATAAGAAACTTAAGATAGAAGATGAAGAAACAATGGATAAGAATGTAGATAAGACAGCGGAATTAAAAAAGAAGTCGTTGCATGATTTGTCTCAGGTAAGATAGCTATTGAGATAAGCTCCTTTAAGACAAGAATGGGTTTAGTTGTGTGTTCTTAAATTGCCATTTGATATTTATCAGCTCGTCGCACAAACGGCTCAAAAGTTATCGCAAGTACGCCAAGAAATTCAACCTCTTGCCGATAGCATTAAGCCTGTCAAGGAAGAATTTCAAACGGTCCAACAGCAGTATGAACAGAAGAAACGGGTATACGAGGCCACATCCATCAACATCACCTCACAAATGGAACCTATCAAAAATCAAGTAAAGGATCTGACTGATCGCCTGAATAGCAAGGAGGATGAATGGAAAAACTTACGACAAAAAATAACAAAAGCTGAAAGTTTGCAAGAAGTCGTATTGTTTGAAATGAAAAATTCAATGCATTCTCCGAGGAATCCTTCGAAAATGGAGGCTCTAAAGAAAAAAGTTTTCGACACGGAACAAATCGTTAAGCAGTTAGAAGAGGTACGCATACAATGTTTCTTGACTCGAGTAGTTGACAAAAGCTAGTTAAACTGCTTCATGATAAATATTAAATACTATACTCCATTTAAAATAGCATTAGACAGAAGTTAAAAAAGGTTATTTATAATGCACACTTTGTTGCAAAAGTACAATAAACTTGTTACAGTTACGATTGACGCCTATAAATTAAAATCTATTTACATACCAGCTGTCACACTTATTTGTAATCATGTTAACCATTTTTCATAACAAATTATGTGGCTTTCATTTATTTATAATATTTCATTCCAATCTAAAATGACAGTGTCAATGCTAAAAAGCTAAAAGAAGCAGTGATGAACAATACTGGAACGTTTTTCGTTTTACTATTTTCCTACCATTATTTGTTTATTTATTATATATTTATTATTTATTATGACTAAATTCTATGATGAAGACGAAGAAGTTTCACTATAGTGTGTTGTAAGTTGTTATTTTAATTAAAATATTGTTCTAAAAATTACTTTTATTTTAATCTTATTAAATCTAAGTCATCATGACATGATTGGTTGTCTCATTCATTGTTTTGTGTAAGTTTGTAGCGTAAAATAAAGCGTAATTTAAAAAAAAAGCTTTATTTCGTTTATTTAAGTACTTAAAACAATTTCTTTGAAATAAAATGTTTTCAATTCCTGCTTCTGCGAGCCTCTTTTTTCTAATGCTATAATAAATGGAGTATAGGTACATTATGTTATTTTGTAATTTCTTTTAGTATTCGTCTAATTTTCGTAATTGAGCTGATGTGCATTTTACCGTAACTAGGAGTTTAAAAAAACAGTGTTACGATACTGAGGTGTTTCATAAATTATATAACAAACTACATAACATTTCTTGTTTCATACTAATTTATAGGAGCAACAGGCCATCAGCTCTCGCCAGGGAGCTGTGGAAGAACAAACAAGATTGTGGGAGAACACTCTACAACTGCTGCGCTGCAAGATGCGCGCGCGCAACGAGCCCGCAACTCGCCAGGGCCGCATGCATATTACGCAGCACTCGCAAATGCTGACACTCACATAAGAAAGTGTTTTAATAATAATAAGATTATTATTATTTTACATTATTGGCCGAATACTGAAACGTCAATCAATTTGAAGCCGCCGTTAAGTCTCCTGCTGTCTCTGTCACTTTAAGGTTAATAGTAGCGACAGATAGACACTTAAGAACATCTTAACGTTAATTAAGACTGCACGGATAGCCGAGTGGCAAAGGTCACCACGCTAATTACCACTGTGCGCGGCGTGTTGCGGGTTCGATCCCCGCATGGGACAAGCATATGTGTGATCCACAGATACTTGTTCCAAGTCTGGGTGTTCTTTGTGCATGTGATTTGAATGTTTGTGAAACCCCGCGACACAAGGATTAAATTCCTTAGTGCTGGCGTCGTTTTTTTTTAATACCTAAATAAAAAAAAGAAAAAATAGTGTTTTAGTAATCGGCGATATGTATATTTGTTTTTAATTGTTTCTGATAATTGCACCAGAATTCTATAATACATGCGGTTAATAAATATTTTGCACGGTCTTGTGTGTTTGTACTCTAGTACTAGTCGTATAAGTTTTGCATTGTTCTGTGTTTTAAGGAATTTGTGATTATCAATCAGTTTTTAACTTGAGCCTACAATAGCATGCGACAGCAGTCACTAACTGCCTTCTTTATTTATACATATCAACTAGGCGTTTTATAATTTAATTTTACACCATAAATTAATCAAAAGAAAAACGTGGTTAAAATTCGTAAAAAACAACAAAATATTGGTACTTGAAAACTAATTTTATAAACCAAATCGATGTTTTCATCAAAACTTTTATTTCATGTCGTTTAGTTTGATACACGCTTTTTATCTTTGAAGCAGTTTCTCAAAGTCATTGCTTTATCACAAGTTAATCCAAAATGGTTTCATGAAGATATTTTTATAGAGTCAAAACAAATTTCTACTTGGTTATTTATTAATTTATTATATTAGCTTTTTACAACCAGTCTGATATAAAAAAGTCCGTTTTTTAAGTGTGTATTAGAAAATTCTGTTTATTAAGTTAATATTTGGTACCAATAAAAGCATTAGTTATTTTGTAATAGTACCTATTTAGAACGAATTGAAATAGGTCCTTATATTTCTTATAATTTGTCGTACCTAAATTATATGTAACATTTCAAATTCCAGTAAACTTGATACACGTGTAAACGTTAAAGTATTAAATCATTCCAAGGTATTACCGTACATAATTATTGCATGAATTGGGTTCACAAAAGTTCATTCATAACAGCTTTATGACATTTAGCAGGCTTCACCGCGGCTAGGCGATGCATCGATGCTGGTATCATTTGCAATTCAGATGAATCTCTTCCACGTTGGCTGCATGAAAGTACCTTCTACTTCTATTCCGAGAATAGCTAAAGTATTATAATGAAAGGTGTGAGAAGCCACATACCATTAAAATGCTTTTAAATTGCTTTTTTCCTCGATTTGCGAGCTGAAACTTCTAAGCGGTTTACAACAAAAGGTCTTTTGCCTCCTATTTTTATCTCTTTTTCCAGAGTATTCAATTTGTTTCAATGTCGCCTATCTGTATCACAGTTAATCGAAATAAAGAATTCAAAGATCCCTTTAGATACGGATGTTGTTTGGCTTCACAAAACAAATTAGTTAAAGAATAATTTTGTTGCCATAAGCTTCGTAGATATTGACAATTACTTATTTTATCAAAGTTGTTTAGCAAAATAGCGAAATAAAGCTTAAAGTATTTTACATAAATGATACTTAGACAATAGTTACTTAGTTAGTAAAAGAAATACTTTACTACTTATTTAATTTAATACTTGATGTAAGTATTTGTCACCACATAATAATAATGTACTTAGGTATAATAATTATTGATCAATGTACAAAACTGATGAAAACGGCGCCATGCACAATATCTCGTTAATTGAAAATCAAGTCGGGCACATTATTCTTCAGCACGTACCACCAAAATTACTTTGTCATTAGGTAACAGTGCCACTTAATTATACTATACAAATATTTTCACAAAGACTTTCTAGGATGTGAGTGTTGATAATGATTTTCCAATACCAATATCTTATTATATAGCAATATTGTTTTGTAAACGAAATTAAGGAAAATGACTAAAACTGTTAATTTATTCGGGTAGTTTACATATTGTAGCGTCGAAAACATCGAAACAATTACGTCTAAAATAACACTTTGGAATAATTTAGTTTTAGTAGCAAACCACAGAAGTGAAGTCACGATGTTTCTAAACTAAGTTAACAACACGTCGCGTGATTGTGTTCAACAACAAACAGTTTGGCACAAGTTTAATATCAACCGACTATCCAACTTCTACAACTGATCTGTTTATTCCTAAAAGCTGATATACGTAACTATAGTCTTATATATACAAAGTTGAATATCGTTTCTCTTATAAAATGACGGTCGGCCACCACTCGAGTTAAGAACACTCGTCTCATGATACTTCACTCAATGAGATAGGTAGAAAAAGAAATGTTCGTATGTTTTATTGAGAATATAAAATTACAATCTACTTAAATAATTCTGCCAGATACTTGTTTCTTTTCATCACTATATCTTTTAAGAATTACATGACATAGGCAATTGTTACTTTCTTTTAATAATCTACAACGATGTTAATACAAGTTGCGGTTTGCGAGACACAGGAAGTAGCTTTTTTTTAGAAATTAAAAAAATAAACTGTTAGCTTACTTAACTTAGCAAGTTATGTTAAATTAAATTTGTGTCTTATGACGCTGTAATTTTCGTAGTTTCGCTAAATTTTACATTAGATTTATCATGTTAGCAAAACATCGGAGAATGTAATTTTATAAATTTTGATTGTAATTTATCACGAAAAGTAATTTTATGTTCTCCGCCAAATGGTAAATAATTTATTTATTTTCATTAAGAGTTCACGAGTGTCGTGTAAAATATATTCTAGTTTGTAGATCTTTGATGTAGTCAGTACCTAAGTTTAAATTGTACAATTTATTATTACGTAGAACTGGCATAAAGTTTCTAGAGACTAAATTAATGGTCGTAGACTTCTTGTAAGTAATGTTGAGACGTAAGTTTTTTTTTTCTTTTAGATACAAATGTTGGCTTCGTAAAAGCATTCGAGTTTTTGTTTTCCCTTGCAAACTCATTACCGAGCTGTCAGCTGTCCAAAGTAGTTGAACTCCGGTTCAACTTCAGCGTAATGATAGACAGGAGTACAAAAGTTTGCTACGATAAGGTCTGTAGTCTTCTAACTCTGCTACGCCGTAGCGCTACGCGTTCTGAGTTTTTAATAAATACGTTGCGTTATCTTATAAATTCGTTGTACTTTAATACAAATATGAGTAATTGCATTCAATTTGGAAATTGGAGCATATAAACATAAAATTGTGACAATTTAACAAAAAAAAAAAATGTTAAAGCCGATCTTTCCAATGACAGTAAACAAAAATCATTATATTATTGTCTTCAAGTGTAGAAAAAATAAAGAAAATCAAATACATATATAGAGTACAGGAAATCTTGCGGGAGTCGTTTGTGATATAATCAGACAAATACATGTCGTCGTTTATTTCCATTATCCTGGCAAGATGAGGCTACGAGAATACTTCTAGACAGATACTTGGTAAATATTTATTTATTTATTCTTCTTGTACACATAATTTACAATTGCCGACTTAATTCCTGAGACATACATTCTACCAGTCAACTATAGGGTGATGCAGAGACGACAGGAAGTAGGTACATTAGAAAAATACATAACTAAAAAAGATAGGTAAAACATTACTTAAAAATATAAATGTAAGTGAAAATATATTTAATGTACAATGAGATATGAAATAATAAGTAGTTTATTATAATTACTATTTACCTTTTACTAACATTTATATTTACCTTTTATATAATAACATGAACATGTTTAAATATATAATTAGGCAAGGTGAGGTAGTAACGGCGATTCTCCTAATTTTACAATACTGGTTGCGAACTTTTTCTTTAAAAACGTAATGGTTAGTTGATAATTATCCTGATTTAGAGAGGAAAGCTGTTCCAGGTTCTGGAAATTTTTAATTCTGGAATCCAGAGTAAGACAGATTGAACAAGGAAAGAAGAGTTAACAAAGCATCTACAAAGAACTAAATATATACACTACATTATATCAATGACTACCAATTTTTTTTTAAGTATAACATTAACTAGTTGTAGTACACTTTCTTACAAAATAGCATGTAAATAATAATATTTTTATTTTTGCGTCAATTTTAATATTCATACTTTTATTGCCATGGTATTGGTCATGTTTGCGTCGTGGAAATGAGACATTTGCGATAAGTAATAATTAGTCCTCATCTATATAAATAAAAATAAATGTTAGTAAGCGCATAACTCAAGAATGGCTGGACTAATTCGGCTAATTTATTGTATGTTCTCTAAGTCCACGGAAATTGACGTGATCACTCGAAAAACGTTACATATATTAATAAATTTTGACTATTAGATAATTTTTGACAGAACGAAGTCTGACCGGGCAGCTAGTTGTAAATATTTAGCCATCATATACCGTCACTGTGGAACACAGTACGTACGTAGAACGAAATATATCGTAGAGAAAAGTTGTGTGAGAGTTCTTAATCTACTAAATCTACCTCTGAACATTAAGTTTTAATACCGAATCATTTCTTAAAATAAACCCACCTTAAGCACTTAAAAGCATTAGGTACTTGACTACGAAATCTAGCCAGAATCATCAATAATTTAATTATTGTTTGCTAAATTAACTATTAACAAGAACCTTATTCATAGAATAGGCACTTGTGCATAGTTGATATACTTTGAAACAAGGTCGTAACATTTGAAACAACAACGTTTCATTAATTTATAGATGCGGAATTTTAAGAGGTTTATGGCGATTTCAGATTAGCGTTTTCTATCTTGTATACCTACGCGCTCATTCCTGCGTGTGCGGTCGAAATATAAGACATGTTCTCGTACGCAATACGAGCTTTTATGCGCGTCAGCACAAAAAAAAAACTAGACCTGTGCGCGTAAACGCGGTTCCAAACTTGAAAAAACAAATACAACAACAACAATACAATATATAATTACAGTCATATTTGCACAAAAATAGTTCGTTCTCATAAGTTTATCTAACTTTACGTAAACTTTTGCGAACGAATACTACATGCGCTTTTGGATATGAAATAAAAAGATAACCCTGATTTGCAAAAATCGCTCTTATATATGTACTAAATAATTGTATTTTGTATACATACCTACCGCTATCCACCGCCAAGTCCAAGTTTAAGCTGTGGGAATACTTGCCACATTTAAAACTTGAACTCTCAAACTAAATAATGTTCTTGCTCGTTTTTTAAACGCTTTCGCTAGTCTCGCTAATCCAGTTTCATTTCACTCGTTTCAGTTTGTGTGGACAAATCCCTGGAATCCGATTATGCAGCGGGGAGAGTTCTCTTGTGAAACTGTATAGATTGTAGATAAATAAAAACGATAAACCGTATAAACAGACGGAACATTTTTATTTAAATCTGTTACAGATGACTAGCGTTTGCAAAATTTCTTGTTAAATTATGTTAGAAGTCAAATCGAGTAAGCATTACAGTATCACTCAACAATTTACGTTTGAGTTCACAATAGTCTACACAATCAACATGAAAGCGGTATTTGCGAACGAAGCGATAAGAAAATTACAAGAGGAATTTGGGACGAGACATTGTGCCAACACAACTTGAAAATAATACTCACGACGAATTCTAAACTCAAGTTTATAGACTACAGTATATTTTACTTCGGTGATATAATATCTGTCGTAATTTATAATGGAACTGGTATATTTTGAGGGGTATTATCTCATAACTTTGTCGTAAGTCGTTAACAAAAGTGAGAGAAGCCTCATAATGATTAATTTTGACAATAATACCAATTTTAGTTGCTTTGTTAATTCGGAGTACATTGTAGTTAGATAGGCTTAAAATTATAAAGCTGACGTAGGAACGTCACTCTTTCTTGTGTACTCTTGTACCAATAAAACTTAATTAATATATCTATACAAAAAAGTGGTGGTAGCCGGATTTGTGATCATGTGTTTGCCGGTTCAAACGCGACCCATTGGACAGCCTACGTAAAACCACTCGTAACATAAACCTTTAGCATAGCACGAGGGGCTGACAAAAATACATTAGTAATGTGCCACCTGCATGCATCCCACATTGCTAGAAAGATTTAAAAAACAATTAATTCCTCATCCATTTTGGCAGCCTTTTAATTGTTGGAAGATTAAACAATTTTCCTGGCACGACATAGCACTGTCTTTGTCACTAGATCACTATATCATCAACTCTAAGAGTGCACTGATCTTCAAAATCAAATATTCTACACATGACCAAATATTTATAAATTTAATTACTGGTAATATGGCCGATAATAATTATGTTCAAACAAATGCGAACTCCGGTGAAAACGAGCGTCTCATGTTTAATTTGGGAGAAAGGAAATCAAACAATTGGTGTGAGGAGTGGGGGTGGTGGCGCTGATGATTGATGTTCCACCGAACTTCGAGCCGAGAGGGATTATCGAACAGCCGAATAATCACAACGAGGTCATTCAGATATCATATTAAAAAGATATTTATTGGTACTTCGAGCAAAAAGCAATCGTATGATCTAAATTGGTTGAATAATTTGAATAATTTAAGGCATCTGGCGTGTAACCCTGCAAAATGATATAAGCGAAATGTAAGTAAACGATAACTTCGCTATGTGCATGTATCTATGTGCTACTTATCTATGACCATGCATGCGTGTGACTATCTTTATGCTACGTTTCTTATTATGTCTCTTCTGCTATGTATGTGACTATGTACACATCTGCTATATTATCTATGTTGTTTTATAGTTAGCTCATTTACTTTTATTCATTAATTTATGATTATCGCGATGTAAAATAGTCTCTAAATTGTTTATCTACAATAATTGTAATGTGTAATAATTAATTCGTAGCCGAGCAGTCGAACTGTGAGGTTCTCTCTGAAAGCATTGTTACTCTGTCGGTTGAATATACGAAGCTTTGGAGTAAGTCTTCAAGTTTTCTTTAATAATTAATTATATGATGAGTTTCGATCATCAAGATAATATGCTCACGCTTTTTAAAAAAACTATGAGTAGACCAATACTCCGTCATATACAACTATGTAGTAAATAAATCTAATGTTTTGTTAATCATCATAAATCGCGTTGTAAATAGTTCAGGGATAAGAAGAGAAATGCAATAAAGTATCAAAGTTACAAAATACAAAACCTACCGGCGAATGCAATCGACATTTTTATAATTAAAACACAACGATCCACGCTTAGTTGCTACACCAGTCGTTAGATCTGAACGATTCGAGAAAACTGCAATCAAAGGGTTACGGATACATTGCAGCAGTTTATTGCCGATGTTTGCAACTAGAAGTTTAATATCCGCGCACACCACTCTCACAGACTAACATCTAACATTCTAATACCCTCACAATATTTTCTGACAGTTCACAATCTGCGTTTAGCATTCCCGTTGCTGAATGTAATTGATTTTGTCTTCATAGATATAATCTTCGTTAAAACTCAAAAGGTTTCTGCTATCAGCTTTTTGAACAAATAAAGACATTTCGAATTTTATGGCGGCTGTTGTCTTATTGTGTTATAGGGCTTTCAGCTTTTTACGGCACATTAAGTTTTAAATTAAACAAGTTTAATAGTGTACCTACGTGTAATTAGTTAGCTGGATATAAGAATTGCATCGAAGAAACTGCGGTCCAACGTATATTTGTTACTTTGTACATATATAATACTATAATTCATATCATTCATAAGATTACCATGTACCGTTTTAAAAACAAAATAAATAAATTTACTGTAGGGATCAGGTTTTTATAAGAGAATGAGACAGACAATTGTGATAACGGTGCAATGAAACCTAATATCGCGGGAGAAATCGCTGGCCACAGCTAGTATTGAACGCGAACTTGGTAGTCATTCTTGGACTCCAAACAAAAAAGAACATGGCATAACCCTGGGTTGCCAAATCTTTTTTGTGTTCTGAGAGTCACCGGGTAGTGTGTTTTACATCGATTATATAGATAGTAAGTCGAAAGAGGTAACGTAAGGCCCCTCTTAACCCTACACGTAAAAGCACGGACTGCTTGGACTTCGTACAAGGCCCTTTCTTGCACTTCGAGCGGCTGCAACTGTTCAGTGGGTTCGCAAACGTACTGTCTGCCAAGTGGGACAGTTGCATGAGCAAAGCGCGCAAGAGATTCCTAAACACACGTGGACTATGAAGCAACATCAAAATACGACACAATTTTGATTTAGTTTGATTTTCCGAAAAATGTTTATCTATGTGTAGGTATGTGATTATCTAACAATGAACTAAGCCTACCTTAATTTTAAAGACTAACTATTATAAATTAAGAAGACAAAAAAAGATGATTGCAATTTTAACAATATTAAAATTTATTAATCTTCCTAAATCGTCGGCCAAGATAAATGAGTTTTAATATAATTTAAGATTTCAGTCTTAATTTCAGGATTACTATGTATTAGCTAGCAGGTGCGTCTTAACGTTGTAACGGAAAAATCATTCTTTATTACCGGAGGTATTCAAACTAAACAATGTGATGAACTATCCAATTAAATAGAGGTTGGTTATAATTATTTCATTATTTATGATGCTTGATCTGTAGCGCTCATCACTATTAATCTGACCTTTATATTACCTATTTCAAAAAAAAATGAAGAACGTATTCAACTATTCATGGTACGTGAAAATGTCAAACGTATTACAGGCACACCCTGTGTAGTCAACCATGTTATAAACTATTGGTCGGCCAATTTATTACGACATTGGGACGTGAACAATTTTGGAACTTGTTACAAGATTGTCAAAGAACGAATTTTTGCTATAGTTGCAAATTCCAATGTCAGAGACAAACGTGTGGCCTAGAATTTCGATTATTCTGTAATTTCCATAATTTTCCTACTGAATTCACTTTTAAAGTTAGTCGAATACTTATTTCCGAGTCTATGTAACTCTTTTATAGTTCAGGTTAATAGATTTTGCGCCAGTAGCTACTATTTACACAAACTACAACTTTCTTTGCTTAAATAATTTTCTTCTGAACGGTTTCTAAGTGGTTTTACTTTAATAGCATTAAACTTTCATTGTATACAGAATACTTTAAAAATGTCTTCGCCTTTGTCATATTTATAAAAATATATTTTTATAGGGTACATAATTCTTTCTAGTTTTTCAAAGGCGTAACATCCTACCGCAGTTAAAAAAAAAGACAAGACGCTAAATATTTTTTTGCGGAAAACATGAGAGTTGTCAAAAGTGCGTCAACCGAATCTCGAACTATTGGGAACTAAGCAATATTTCTTGTCGTTGTTATTTGATCTGGTATATCTATCGGAGTGAGCAAACACAAAAGTTTCGCTGTGACGGTACGAAGCTGGTAGAGACGTGACATGGGTCGCATAAGAGACATCAATGAGAGGCGCCGACGCGGCGCGGTTTCCCTAGTTCTCCTAATTAGAGCTGTCCACGTAATCACCGCGTAGACACCCCGCTGGTCTCACTATAACGCTGTTCATAAACCTCGATATTTATATATTTTTATGTTTGTAACAGGAAGATTATAAATCGCCTAGGATGTTAAAATAACAACTCCCTTACCATTCCGTAAAATTTTCGCAAAATGACACAAATTGTGGGAAAACACTTTTGACTGATTTTGCTTAGCTTTGGTGAAAGCTTATTAGGTCGACGTCCTATACGTGTCGGGGTGCTTAAAGTCGTATGGCTTGATAGTATAAATAGTTTTCTACTTTGTCATTTCACTAAAACGGTTTAAGGATCTGATTGAATCCCTGTATTTTAAATTTCCCTGTGACATAAGTATATCAAAAATAAAAACTTTAGTTACTAGTGCATTGAATATCACTCCACTTATGCCAGGACTAAAAAGGCTGAGTTTTTCTGGTAACAATTGGATTCAACATAAACATGAAAACCCTTTTATTCTTTGGAGAGTATTTTGACTTGTCGGCTATAACAATTACCCAACAACCATTGTATTCTTAACAGCAACATGTGGTTTGACAGAAAGAATAATGACCGGAAGAAAAGTTGATAAAAAATCGCAGATAGTTATAATGAAACTTAGTTTTTCGTATAAAAATAGACCGACCAATTTGTACATTTCACGTCACGTGCATAATTTGTGTTATGTTCGTAAACTTCTTGTTGGCTACTAGGTAACGCACGATTAGTTCCTTCCGCCATCCTTAATTCAGTGATTTTCTTGACATATCACGCACTCTACTTAACCATTAGTGACCTCGTTTGTAGGGTTCTGTTTCAGATAGGCAAAAACTGAAACTCGTATCGCAAAATACAGAGACATACACAGTGAAGAGCGGGCATTAGCAAATAGTTTTTTGGTTTTCCTCATTTATATTTCTTTGATCTTTACTATAATTTAAACCGTATTTTTCTCGAAGCGAAACAAAAGAAACGCCATCCGGAAACCCGCAAACTCCGTAGATAAGACTGGCTTCACAGATAAGGATACGTTTGTGTTTTGCTGACTGAGAAAAAACTTACAAAGGTTTTGTTCGTAAATAGATATAGTATATGTAAGGAACATATGCGGTGTGTATATTGTATGTTTTACGCTTTTATAAATCGCATCAACCTTAATAAGGAAAATGGGATTCGGAGCCTCTATGTAAAAACAATTTATAGTTATTCGCATAATAACTATGTATTATTTTTTTTTTATTTTTTAGGTCTAAATTTACAAGAAAATCACTGGTTTTCAAAAGCTGTTGGGTTAAAAAAACAGTCTTTGCTATTGCTTTGAACTGTTCACCCTCATCTGTTTATTTTCATCGAGGGACCCAAAACGCAATTTACGATACGTGTACAAAAATTCTGAATCGGTCCATTAAATCTAAACTGATTTTAATACGATATTGGAGGTCATTAGCCAAGTGCTCGCCCTCCGTCCATTTTGCTGGAGGTCGGTACATTAACAAGATTTCTGGAGTCTATCATCACTTCCTGATTTCAGAAGGGTATGAAGATTGAAGGTACGTACCTAAATGTACGGGTTGCGTGTGGGCTGCTATTATTTCCGCTCAATGCCTCACCTTGCTGGATATGGGAAGGTCAATAAAGAAACTTACGAGTAAATTTGAGGTCGCGACCTTGCTATTCATATGGTATCGACTTTCATATTGAGGTTATTAGCAGTAGTCAACTAGAGCAACAAAACGTGGGTGACAGATTTAAAGAGGACAATGATCTGTAAAATCACTGTAGAGTGAATGTACCTGCAAACTTAGTGTAATACCGGCAATGTAGGTCCCGGTGGCCTATATTGGGCTCAGACCTCTTTACAAACAAAGAAAATTCAGTTTACAAGTTTTGGAATGCAGGTTTCTTCACGGTGTTTTCTTTCACTGATTGTCAATGATAATAGAATAATTAAAAAAATACTTACTCATATTATATACCTTAGAAAAATTCACATTGTAACTTGCCTATAATGGCTCGAACCTACAGCCTTGTGCTTACATATCCGTTCATTAAACAGCTAGAATCATTCACTAAACGCACTGTAATTTTGCTTTAGCTTTGAGGGCGAACGAAATGTCAGAAACTCTAATTGAAATATGATTTCTAATTTATTCTCAAGAATTTATTATTTCTACGTTTGCAAAGAGATGCAAGCATATATTATATAGGTATAAATGTACTCATAGGCCTGATGGTGAGCTAAACGGACTTCGTAGAAAAGTTACGAGAGCGGCGACAGGCGGGTGACGGCGGGCGGCGACGACGGGTGACACGCTCTATTGTGCCGTCGGCGGCTCATTTGCACCCGTCAATTAACTGCAATTAGCGGCCACCACGCGCCATTTGCGACCTCCCTTTGTTGCTTCCAAGACCAAAATAAAAATTTAATTCACTTTTCAGCGTTATACTGTCACTTAACTAAGACTCGATTTAAAATGACAGCGACAAAGTTCTTTCTAATACACAGAGAGGAAAAAATAATGATTTAGCTATAGGTACTCACAAAGTTTAATACAGTTGCAATGAGTTCAGTACTTTAATAGTTTATGCAACTCCAGTCAACTTGATTTAAGTTTAAATTGTAACTTCCGACTTCGGCTCGCTTTGTAGAGATGAATGGCGGGGCTAGATTTATTAAAGCTGTATCTACAAGCAAGCTTACTTTTAAAATAAGGGACAGATTGTATGTAACCAAAATAGGCTTTAGATCCCAGCTTAGGATGATGTTAGGGTGAAATTGAACGGTTTTTGTAAGACCTTTATATAAACCCCGTTTTTATTTATTAAAATCCTTTTGACCGAGTAATAGGCACGGCGACATCTTAATGGAGACTGGACAACTGCGTAAAGATGCTTGATATTGGTAGATTATGAGTGTTTTTAGAAAAATGGTGTTCCTTTTATTTATTAAGCGGCGCGGCGGCGGTAGAGAGGCTTTGGGGCGTCGAACTTGCGATCATGTGGTTGCCGGTTTGATTCCCACGCATTAGGTACACTACCTACATGAACCCACTCGTAAGAATCGTTTTATAAGAATACTAGTGATGTGCAACCCACAGAGCTTACACAGCAACGTATTCCGAATGGGAGGCAATCGGATACGATCGGAGATGACTGAAAAGTATGTTATTTCAATTTGTTTATAATGCATCAACACATTCATAGAGAATATTTGTTTTTGAATACGAATAAGCTCAAGTGTAACTTAGGTACTTCTTGGATCTAAAGATCTGAAGTTATACATAATTTTTTTTAACTCCCTGTTCCATTAAACATAAAACAATTTCACAAACTTGAACTTTATTTAAATGTTTGTACATAAAATAAGTAGATATGCTTATTCTATAAATTGGTTATTTGTATGGATATTTATTTCATGTCATTTTATTTCATGTTTCTTTTAAAACTAGTAAACTGGCGAGGTAAATAGATTCGATAAACTTTTCATATTTATTTATTCATAGTTTCTAAATAATATAAACGAACAAAAAATACGAGGCTAAAAATATCATTCGCAAATATATCTACTCGATACGAGTGCGTTTAGTAAAATTTACTTAGGTATGTATTATTATAGTTACACCTAAAAAATATGTTCATTTAGATATTATCATGTTATATACCAAAATTTAGAAATATGGTTTTCTATTAAGTAATTCCCATTCGCTATAACCTCTTATTTAATGCCTTTTTCCATTTAAGTATAGGTAAGTCTAGAGCTTTTTTAGTATTAGTCTCCCCGCTAATAAATCTTAATTTACTACCCAGACCTTCTTGTCACTTTTATTGAAAGACTTACTACGGTCGCATTTAGCTTCATCATTAGAATGGGACCAAATCAAATATATTTGATCTTTATGCTTAAAATATATCTTTATTACGAAGTAGGTGCCTTTTTCGTTGGTTGGTCTCAGGTTGATAATTTTATAATAAAAATCCAGAAGTTGACCTTGAATATATCTGCCCCATTGATATTACACGTTAAAAAGCTACGAATTTTATATTTAGCAAACAACCTCCCATAAATATCTCGTAAATATTTTTATCTCTCTTACCGTTCTATTAAAGTTTATTACTGGGACATAAACAATACGTTTTACTACACTACTAAATTTAAAAAATATGAAAGATCAGATTTTCAAAAGACTCACAAAATTAAGACTTATTTTACTTCATATATTTTTCGTTACTAAGTATTTATCTTCTCTACACTTAGGTACATAATTCAAAATTTATTCGCATCGCATTTCTTTTTTATTACTCTCTATATTTTAGTTTTAACTGCCGTATAAAATTAAGTTTGCAAATGGTTTATTATAAATGTACATTTAATTAGGTGACAATCATTCGTTCGTTAGAAAAATAATAATTTAGGTACTCAGGAACAAGAAGATTTTTAGATAGGATGTGTATCGTGCGTATTTTTTGTTTTTCGTCGTTTGTATCGTAAACGATATATTTTCTTTAATGCTAATTACTTGGTTTATAAAAATAAAATTACACCTATAATTGTTGTAATATCAGTATTTTGTTTTGTAAAACTTAGTTTTTTACATTTATGCAGGTGTTAAATATATTATATCATTGGAACGCTATGTTTTGCCGTGGAGGCGTACAATTCTCGACATGGCGCGTATTGTGAGGAGGTTCCCCTCTCTAGACTTTGGTCCAGGCTGCCGGTGGTAGGGCTCTCGACCGGCATCGGGAACTTGTTCCCAATTACACCCAGACTCAGAACCAATGATCGTGCTCATCACACAATGATTTGTCCTGGGTGAGAATCGAACCCACGACCTCTGGCTTAGCAGCTAGCCACTAGACCTACGGGCCCGTCATTATGTTATGAATGTTACGTGTTAATGTTATGAAGCGGTGTCACGTACAACACACGTTCCCAATTTCAGCGCGGGCGGTGCGTCACTACCGCGTATATTAAGTTAATCGCGACTTCGGTCTATTCATGCGTGTGACACACGGCCTATGTTACCGTTTAAATTAAATCCTGACTTGTAACGTTAATGCTTACATTTAGAATTATTGGCGTAACCTCGACTGTGCTTAACTCGTCCCATAAAGCCTGATTTACTTAGGATCAGCAAACCCAATACAGTCGCACGAAATTTAAATCTTGTAAAATCCACCGCGGCCACAAAAGGGATATGTAAAATCTTTTTGGTGCCATTGCGAGGGTTACAAGTTCAAACATTAGTATTAGGTGGTTCAATAGATAAAATGGAGTCCATTTATATAAAAGGTTTTGTATCGGATTTTGCGAGACAATATTCCTGGAATGTGACAGTTGGTTAAATATTTTAAAGCCGGAGGGCCCAAACCGACAATCAGCCCAACAGTTTTGTTTGTGTTGTTTATTTTGTTGTGGCAGCGATAGGCTGTGTAATTGATCGTCTTTATTCCGATACTTTTGATTGAACCATTTGGTAACACGTATGAATAAACATTTGTCCGAAAACAACTAGTTACGACGATATTATTAATCAAAGTCAACTTTGTAAGAATCTTCGGGAGCAGATATAAATGATGAAAGATAGGAATGTATTGGATGACACCGACATGTATTATGAGATTGAGACTGACTGAACGATTGGCCAATTTAGAGCCGTGACAGACGGTACGATGACGCACGAAGTCGGCCGATGCCATCCATCACCCGCTTAACGAATGCTGGATATACGAGACACACAACTGAAACCACCTTGTATCCGGCATCGATTCCACTTGACATTTTGATTTTGATATCGGGGCATTGAACTGATCATGTTAGAGGACAACCTCCTTCGGGTTCAGCTAATAGTTACGATTTATGTCGAAATTACAAAGAATATTGATTTCAGCTGATTAATTGATATTTAAGTCTCTTTCAGTGCGTCAGAAAAA
This sequence comes from Plusia festucae, assembly GCA_950381575.1. Taxonomy (NCBI): domain Eukaryota; kingdom Metazoa; phylum Arthropoda; class Insecta; order Lepidoptera; family Noctuidae; genus Plusia; species Plusia festucae. Next base: position 9,160,079 of record OX494436.1, on the reverse strand, counting down.
CACAGTAACTGTAACACACATGTCGTATTTTCAATGAATAATGAAACACACAAAATAATTATGTTCCTTCTACTGTGTTTTTTTCCCTTTCTAAATCTCTTTCAAGAATATTAATTTATATGGATAGTTTCTATTCTCTGGTCTTATATGACTGGCATCCAATAACGAATCTGTAGTATTTATTGAGTCTCTGTAAGCCTCAATTAAAAGTTTCGGTGTAGTTAAGCTCGCACCTGTATTGGGTATTAGTGAATACATTCGCCGGCTATACTCACCGACTACGTATTGAACAGGCACGCCATTAAGATTCCGCCGCCGTGACTCCCCCTCGTAAAAGAGATTGCCGACGTGGATTGAATATCAGCCGCGGAGTACAATCACAAATCCACAGTCGTCATACGATGCGCGCCCTGCTACAGCGTTTTCCGATAAAGTGTTTATACTTTCCAACATGGCAACGCTGATTTTTGAAACGCCTTATTGGCACGTTAGGTGATTTATTCATATAATGTTCGAATAAGATCAAATTTAGCCGTCAGCGTATGGTAGCAGATATTCTTATTTGATTATACGTGCTTTTTCACTTTCACTTATATGCTGACTGGCGTCGCGGCTAGGTGAAAGACCCCAATTCATTTTCAAAAGTGAGATATTTCGATAGGTATGTAGTAAACCTGCATTTATTTGTGAGAAATGATAAAATTTCCATGAACAAGGTGGTTCAGGCGTTTGTCTGGGTTTCATTGTATGAAGTTGTTCGAACTTGTTTTGTGTATTTATCTTCCTTATTTCGCCCTGTTACGATGTCAATCAAGTAACCTAAAATGCGAGCAAAATACCAAATTCTTTTAACAAAGGGCTGTAGACGAAAATGAAGGTCTGGTGCGTAATTCTTTAGAAATTATTACTTTTATTTCCGAGGTGCTGAAATTTTATGTATTTCCGTTGGCTTTATAACAATAGATTTCCATTAGTAGGTACGGAATGCCCCCAGCTGCCGAATGGGTGTTGTCATTGTGTCTATAAGCAACACTGTCGTTAACTGCCCGTTGTGTGGATGTGGGTACAGTTGTGTGCACCTTATGGTAATAACGCCCCTTCCTTTAAACCACACACAGCCTCTATTGTGTATTGATTTTGCACAAGTTGTGACCGCTCGTCGACGAAGAATTTAATTTAAAATGTGATGCCTTAAACTTTGAATGCTTTTTGCTTGTCTCATCTAGTCGTCTTCCAATTTAATGATAAGTAATGCTTTTCTTTGTTATTGCAAATTAAGTTTTTTTTTTATTTTTACTTATTTACTTCTTACTTGAACTCGTTTGCAAGCCTTTAAAGGTTTTGTAGATACACGTAGCTCCGTAACTAGTTAATCAAAAATGGCGTTGATTTTGCAAATGGTAATAAGTGTTCAGGCAACAAAAATGATCAGATGTAATACAAATATCACCGATCATGTTCGAGTAAGTGAAAGGTCTATTGTGGCAGCACAACTATTGTGGCTGAAACGCGTCCTAAGGAAATAAATATAATTTATTTCATTTCTTCTTCAACTAACCGAGTAGGTTAATAATATAATTATTAAACTTAAATTCAGATAGCATTGAACATTAATATTCAAGATTACTTTCTAAAGCAGTTGGTTTCGTAACAAAATATTTCATATCTTTTACTTGTTTACGGGGATTTATTTTCCCATTGACTGAAATCTTTGTAAGGTTGCTAAAAAAATAAATCACGAAAATCGTATTGCCCCTGAACTTAAACATCGACTTAAGGCGTGGTTGAAGTTCAATCTAAACTTCGTGAAATTGACCTTAGTACGTGTTTACTAATGATAAGACCGATGGTAACGTTCACTCAGCAACATATTATACGTAAAGGTTCTCGCACATAAACACCTTATCCACATATTCAGTAATTGCGTCCCGTCCATATTCACTAACGTTATGGCACCTATAAAGGCGACTTAGTTTGCGTCAACTTGACGACTGTATGACTATTAATTATACTTAACGAGATGTTACTGCTTCCCAGACAAACCGTTAGTTTTCGAAGTTTAAATTATTTGAGGAGTTGAGTTCGCGCGTGTCAAGTTGTCTATAGTCTATAGCTTTGTAATGCGTGTCCTTACAAGGCACAGCTTAATCTGAAGATTTGTAATTCTGACTAGGATGAGGCGACTACGTCCCGCTCGCAATAATTACTAGCACAAAGTTAAAGCTTCGGGGTTATTCACTTAGCCTCGTCTACGGCTTGTGTCTATTAATCTGTATTCATGAACTTTGGCGTTCAATTTTGGTAGTAGCGAAGCGTAGAGAACGTTACTAAAAATTTTATATAGGCCCTCGAAGTTCCTCTTTCTAGTGTAATTTATGAGTAGAGTTTACGTTATAAGCCCTGGTTTATGACGTAATAAATTGTTAGATCGTTATGCAATAAATCAAGATTACAGCATTTATCTCACGGTATCTGTTATCAATTGATAAAACACTATTACACATGTTTCTTGTTTTTCTAGGTACATTGATATACTTGGGGTTCGAATATCAAAGCTTTTATTTACGTTGGTGTTGAAGACCTTTTTGCAGATTGACGGCTTAATATGACTTTCTAGAGATAGATCATATTCGAGCTTGCGTAGTTCTTTGTGACTTGATCTTATCGCAAAGGCGCTTCAATATATATTTAAACGTCTAGATATTTCTTCAAGACATCTCGATTTCTTTTCGGTTTATTTATTAGAATCTTTTCTAGATTTGAAAGGATTTATGTTCAGTTTCCAGTTTTAGTGGCCAGAAAATAATCATGCATTAAACATTTCGGTTTGAAATTTAGTATTTATAGATGCGGTTTTTATTTCCAATGTAAATGTAAAACATTTGAAAAAAAAAAGCTTTCAAAAATACGCTTGAACTTTATGATTTATTTTTCATAAGAACAAATATATTTGTTCGAAACATAAAGTCGTCACCCCACAGCGGCACACGGAAACGCTACCGCACTTGTTTCAAGCTACGCGGTATAATCCTCTGCACCCACGGACACGCCACGCATAAGACACGTCAAACGCTTACTAGCGTATATATGCGACTACGTACTCTAGGTAGGTGTCCTGTCAGTACTGCGCAGAGTTTGCGTAAGCGATCCCGCTACTCCAGCAAAGGCGAGGAGGTGACAGGGGTGTTTGTAGTCAGTGCAAGTCCGAATATCCCCACGCTGTGACCTCAGCGTGGCTTTAAGTCGGTCATTAGAATTTCAACATTATAACAGAAAAGCCACGTAAGCATAGAATTCGTGCGCCACGTGCGCTGCAGTGGAACAGCACCTTAGTTCATGTATAAACCATTTTTTATGAAAGTCGTAGAGCCGTTTTGTTATGTGCCAGTCTCTACAGTACCATACATTATTGGTTATTTACGAGCCATAAAACCTTGACAGACCTACGTTTATACCGTAATATAAAAGAGGGGATCAAGATCTATCTAATTAAATTCTCATTTCAGGTGTAATCCCCCCGTTATCACGCACTTGACGGCGAAAACAGATATAACTCATATTCGATGTAGAGTAACACGTAAAATGTGTAATAATGATTTTATGTAGGTATGTTTATGTAGGATCATTCTCATGTTTACGCGACAAGTTGATGATCTTGTTAATAATTAATTATTCTATTTCTGAACATAGGGATAATAGTGTGCCGTCGTGTATCAAAACATTATTAAGTATTTAGTTATTCAGGTGACGACGAAAATAAAATATGTATCTATTCACGAGCAGAAACTATTTTTAAAGATGTTTTTTTTACTTAATTAAAGCAACTGACTTTCATGTACATTTAAGAAAAATATTTTTTGATATTAGATAGACAAAATTAACCTTATCATAAAAAACTTTCTTTAGATTTCAGATTCCTTTAGATTATTGAAATAAAACTGCTTTTAAACGGATTCTATATCGGTTTATTTTGATTTTAGTTCTCGACGTTTCGATGCCTTTGCAAGTGACTAATTTAGATTGTATGTACTAAAATGCAAAGGCATGAGAGTTTCCGAGCGGGAGAGTGTTCTCGAGTGAGAGAGGGAAAAAAGTTCCCAAGGAAGCATGTTACCTAGGGAGAGGGTTCCCACAGGAGAGTGTTAGATCTTAAAATTGGTAGTAGTTAGATTAGTAGTATATTTTTCTTATTTACGGAAATCGGTAAGTGTAAGCCACCCGTATTGAATCGCAGCCTGTTTGTTCCTAACCTAAAACCGCACCGCCACACACACAAACGCAAAACTTTGTTCGCTATTGTATTCAAATTCCAAGATGGCCGGCGAGCGCGCCACCGCGGCGTCCAGGCGCCGCCGTGACAGACAATTTGTTAGACGCCGCCGCCGCCGCGTGGGTAGTTTGCGAATTCCGATCCTCACGCGCTCGGTCGATATTTGCAAGTTGTTGAGTTAGTAGAGATGGTCTCCATGTGTGCCATCAGTGCAAATTATTTGAGGGGGTTACGATAAAATGTTAGTGTACACTGAAGAAATCACAAGTGAACAACAATTATGTGCAAAATGATTAGTGTTTTTGACCCTGTAAAAACGAATATTTTAGTGTTGTTTAAGCTGAAGAAAATTAGCGACGTCGTGATATACTGTGGTGGTGGAAACTTCGAACAATATCTCCAGGTAACATAAATACCTAGATTATTTACATAGGTATAGACATTTCATCATTTGTAAAGAAATGTTAACTACGTCAACAATACCTATCAGACAGATTTCTTTAATTGGTACACAAACTCACTATGGTAATCCGGTCTTATACCCGTTAAGTGGGTACGTACGAATTAATAAAAATTTCAACTCAAGCAATTACATCCACAAACAAAAACTAATTATTATATTATTATAAGAAAACCTAATTCCACGCCCACGCACTACTTACAACAGCTGAGCGCGTGCGCCTGCGTCTTAACCTAAATCCTACCTTCCTACTCTATTATTATTCAGATCTAAGCTACATTATCAGCGATCTAACACAGCAAGTTAATAAATTAAATAAAAATTACAAGTTTGGTACACGCTTGTTTATTTTTTTAAATGGTTTAGATAGCACCATCATTAAAAAAAAATGAGCCGAAGTAGGTATTTTATAAACAATGTTATCAACTTTTAACCGTAACAAAATATGAGACTGGTTTAAACAACTTAAATATTCTTAAAGCAGTTCTTGAGGTATTATAATAACATTGTGGTGAGATGACTCTCAGACACGATTCTCAAAGACTCGAAGCATAACATCACGTTATTCCTATTTCTTTTATACTAGAATTTATGCAATAACTTTGGATAATAGCATTGTTATTTTAAATAATATTTGATGTTAAATCCTTGCTTCGTCACCTGTGCATTTTGTCTTCTCATTTTATTTAAACAGCATCGTGTTGTTTATCTTGTCTTTAGTATTATATTTTCTACTCGGGATATTTCTCTAAAACATGAATTTTAATAAAAATAATCTTTATCTTAACACCGTGTTTACCTTATTATGAATTTTCTCTTCACAAGTAAATTGCAGGCGATAGAGGCTCAGGTTACCGACAAACTCTAAAATTACTAACTTTGAAGCAAATTAAATAAGATGCTAATATTTTCAAACAAGACACCGACGCGCCCCTGTTGTTTAAATTAACTGCCAATTGCGCTCGCGATTTCTAGAGCTAATCTGCTTAAGGCAAGACTCTATTAACTTTTTTAAAGCTTACTAGCAAGTTCGTGGCACATTAGTAGTATTCTTGTTAACCCCTCGTGCGAAGCTTAATGTTTGTGATACGAGTGGGTTCACGCCGGTAGTAGCCGATAGAAATGGGTTGTTACGATCCGGGAACAACGTATCGCAAGTCCGCTATCATTTGTCGTGGTCTTTGACGTACCTGCTACCTATTGAGGCAATAATAAATAGGTACGACATTAGAAGTGAAGCTGAAAGATTGAAGGAGCAGGATGGATGCAACTTATGCAACTGGCAAGAGACAATCAATTTGCCTTTCAAAAACTGGGGTTATTTTCATCGGCTTTATAACCATACCAATAGGAGACTGCCTGACTGAAAATGGAATTTCGTAAAGAAAATAAATAAAATTGATGTGCCCGACAGTAGCAATCAGCTCTTTGTTAGAAATACTAGCAAAAATTCCGAAATTTTAATTTATTTTTATAATAAATTCTACGCTAATAAAAACTGGCTGTAAAGGGAACGAATTGTGTTGCCTATTTTTTTTTTGGAGATTTCAAATTATTTTAGATGATTATATAATTTTGATTGATTCATTCTAAAGTGGGTACTGTGTTTTTGTTTCCAACTTGTTTTAATTACTTGTCTTACTTGCTGTTCTTAGTGTATGTAAATTTAGTCATGGATAGGAGTCCTCCACTGTCCCAAATTATATCGATTTTCACTCCGTTACTGTTTACCTTTCATTTTACTTTGAAATCCTATTAACCATTATGATTGTTTACATACTAAATGCATTACTTGTTTAGGTTGCTAACCCCTACACTGAAACGCTAATTTACTGTCAGACATTCTTAAATGTCTATCTGTCGCTACTTCACACCTTTAAGTGACAGAGACAGCATGAGACTTAAAGGCGGCTTCAAACTGATTGACGTTTCAGTACCTATTCGGCCTTTTCTCTATTGTTTTTTTTTTTAGTCGTGTATTTTCTACGTTTTCAACGGAAGTATGCCCAAAGGCCAAAGGCTGGCTGCATTGCCAAGTTGTACGGCAATGCATCACTTACCTCTGATTTCTTAGTTAGATAATAATAATAATTAATATTTCAGGACACCTCACACACGTTCGGTCATCTGATCCGAAATAGGCAGAGCCTGTACTATGGTGACCAGACAACTGATAAACATACTTATATATTTCTATATACATACATATTATAGATAAATTACGCCCAGACACAGAACCAATGATCATGCTCATCACATAAGAATTTTGTCAAATATTTATACTGAATGTACATTTCCTGCTGTTATAATCTAAAGAACAAGGTCGAGGAACTTCCGTTCTTGGAATAAAGCTGGTATCTTTTGATTTACTGTTAATACCTTGCCATTTTATAGCTGATCTCAACGGGTTCACATTATCAGGTCGTGGATGTTACTAGCTGTTTACAGATCGTTTTTAAAATAATGTTGCAAGTACGAGTATAATATGGGTTTTTAAAGTAGAACTTTAAAAAATAAAACTCTTTTATCTTCTTTCTTGTTTACAACCCATTGCATGTCTAATAATGTTAATAGAGAAGATTTTATTTCGATTACAGTACTTACATGACTGCATGTAGGTAGTTCATTATTGAGTGTGTGTTGATGTCTTTTATAATTAAGAGTTTTCAAATGTTATGTATTTTTTTTTCATTGACCTAGTTAAACCTTATACATTGAATTTGTACATACCATAGTTTAACCCTCGGCCATTTAAGCTTGATGATATTAGTAAATTCATCTTTATCAGGGGGTACGGTAGACCTCATGAAATTGCCACAAAGAATTACAAAAATCAACTTTAACAGCTTTGCTATAAAGTCGCTATCAATGTAAGTGTTGCCATTATACCTATGCGGTTCCGTGTACGTGTGGTAAATGTTTGTTGGTGTGGATGGCTTAATTGCGGCAATTTGTAATGCGATCTCCACGGTCGCTTTGAGCTGGTCGCAGTTAATGTCATTGCCGATAGCCGTGTGTAATGCCAGATTGTCGTGCTACGACTGTATCTATAGTGTTTGGAAATGGATATGTCATTAAGGAAACCATATACATTATTATACATACCTACCTAACACCCGTCTTACGCTTAGGTAGTCTTTCTCAGTTAGAGCACTTAGTTAGCGGCGTATGTTGGGAGAATCAGGGTGCTGCTTTATCGACGAAAAAGTCGCACAGTTTGCTCAGTAAATACTATAATTTTTTTTGGCCTATGAGCGATTTAACTAGCTTTTGGCCGCAGCTTTGCCTGTTAGATATCATTTTGATTTATGGTAACAGAGGCGTTTGTCCTCTTGTTCTGATAGTTATTTCCTTACAATTAAGTTAGTTTTCACATACCGAAATTCAGCTAAAATGTACCAAGATATTATTTATTTATGTGTATGTATATCAGTAAAATATATTTTTAATACTGAAAAGTTGTTTCGAAGCTTACACTAATTTGTTTTATAATATGAAAGTAGAAGATTTAAAATTCTTCTTATTATACTGCTGTATACGTGATAACAAAATTTAACTGTAATTCATATAAGATTATCGTGTAAACTGTAATAAATACAGCTGCAAGCAAACAATTAAGCAACAAATTTAGCATTATGGGTACACGTCCAGGAATAATAAATAACTTAGTAACGCATTAAAAGTGCTATAAAGTTCACGAACTCTACTGAGATTAAGACTCAATGTATGAACTTAATTAACTTGAACGAATAATAGTTAACATTGTTGCAAAAATACGTGCACTTAAGATTTCATCTATTTGTTCAAAGTAAATAGGTACCTACTGGTACTGAACTACCAAGCACCAAGTTAAGGTTATTTTGTCTAGAGATTTTTGTGTTCCAGAAAATTTAATTTAAAACAATTATCTTTTTACATTTCACAAACGATTATCTCGCACTGCATGTGACGGCCGCTTTTCAATATCTGTTTCAAGTTATACTGTACAAAAATATAGATTCGTTTAGTTGAAAACAAAACAACACCACCAATTTTTCACATTTCTACTCAAAATTCAAATCATTTCCCTTTTTTAAAACTTTAAAAATAACCCGATTTGAATAAAAAACTGGTTTTTAATACAAATGTTTTAAAATGATTTTACTATGAAAATGATATTAGACCTGAAAGCATCCTAAGAATAAAAACAAATAAAATTTAAGATAATTATGACGGCCACGGCTACTAATACATAATGATTCGATTAGGTTCGCAACCATTATGATAAAGGCATAGTTTGTTATCGACATCCAATCGATACCCCTTCGGGAATTTCTGACATTGCGGTGAACCATTATACCAATAATTATCCTGTGATACCGTTCAATGGTTAAGACTTTCATCAAACTATCGGTGTAGCAACCAGTACAAAATTGTCGGCTGAATGCGTAATACAATTTCGTGAAAGCCTCTCATGATAATCTTGGAGGTTTATTTGATCACTGAGTGAATTTTCAGCTACTTGCTAAGCCTATATTGTTTGCATAGTAAATGTACTTTTCACGTAGAAAAATATTGGGTAGTACTTTTATTTTGTAATGTATGTATATCCTAATGTTTGGGTATCCCATTTGGTAAGCTGGGCTGTTGCCACCCATATTTCTCCATAAATGTTTATATTTGTAAAATTTGTTGAATATATTATTCATAAATTGAAAGATATGTAAAGCTAGACTTAGGCTAAAAGCAATGTTATACAAAACTAGCTGTGTCCTGTGATTTCACTCACCTTCTGTTTTCCTAATTCGTGACGTTAAATAGCTTATAACCTTTTAAGAGTTGTCTCGATGAGGCTATCAAATGCACTAGAATATTCAAATCCGAGAGGTAGATTTCGAGATAAGTGCTTTAAAAAAACATGACTGTAGCTTATTTTATAGCGTTTAGATAGTATATATATGACCCCATGAATCGTGAGTTTATCTAGACACAAAGGTAAAAGTTAGGGGTTGATAAAAAATGCAATATTTTTTAGATCTTTTAAATTTTTCCATCCTCTCCTTATATTATCAACACTAAAAATTTGGTTAACGAACCAAGCTATGGTTATGCCAGATAACGAATACGTCCCCGTTGTATACTCAAGGGATAGCTTTCGAATGAGGGCGAAAGCCATCATGGTGAATGTTTGGGGTCGTCTTTGTGAATTGCTCATGTAGGCCGTTATAGAAACTCAAGTTATGAACATTTTTGTACGTGGTATGAATGATACTTAGAAACTGCAAGCAACTTTATGATCAAGCAATAAAGTTGTTTTTCCCGTCGATAATGGAGAAGTTCGAAGGTTGTTAGGGCTCAGTTTTAAAACGTGATAGGTTTGTTTTCTTTTGGCGGAGGTTCATGACTCATAAAGCGATGCCATGTTAAAATCAACTTCGTAATTTTGTATGGTGGTCAAGCAAACTAATTGAAATTCCGGAAAGTTGATGTTGGGTTCGTGGAAGCTTAATATTCGTTCCCAACAATCTACCTCAGCTTGTTCAATAAATTATTAATGGACAACAGATTTGCTAATTTTCTCGCTTCGTTAAATTTTATGATTTCATTTTAAAGATAGAAAGAACATATATACTTGAAACTAGAAGATTAAACTTTATGTTTATGCTTTGTTTTTAAGTTATAGGTATGCTTAGTATATATTTTTTATTAAAATGTTTTTCTTATGTATTTTTTTATTTTGTTTTGCGGCTATTCTGGGACTGTGCAGCCCCAGTATCACTGCGACCGTCATCGATCTATTGTGATCGCCGCTGTTATCTTTACAGTTCGCCACCAAGTCCTACATCCACTAGGTATCGCAGTAGCTTTTGGGGGGCGATATGTTTTACATCCTGTGGGCCAAGGATATGTTTGCCCAGGTGTAAGCTACGCTTGCGCATCAAAGGTCCACAGTCCGTCAGAATATGAAGCGGAGTTTCGACTGAAAGAATTTTCTTATGTTGGCTTTTAAGTTAATCATTCACGCAGTATCGTGGAGATAAACCAGTCAACAAGAAAGATAGTGAGATTGATTTGATTGCCTAGAAAATACACGGTGTACTGTGCATCGCCACTCGAAGAGCCCTCTAATGAATGTGATTTTATGTCATGTACCTTTATAAAGAACTCGTGTAGCTGTACTTACTGTTACCATTGTGTTTGTGACATTGTGACGTACATTTACGTTATTTTACGCACATTTGTTACGATTTGCTATGATTTTTAGTGCCAAATAATTGATGTGAAAATTGGATACCGATTATTAATTAAATCCTTTTGAGCTGATATGTTGTTATCCAACCATACCAGATAGCTATTAATGTCCCCCTACTGGGCACAGGCCTCTTCCCATATAGAGAAAAGAGAGTAGAGAAAGAAAGAGACAGTAGAAAGAGAATAGAGAAAAGCATTGATCACCACGCTTGCTCATGCGATTTAAGATTCCAATTTTTGGAATCCAGGTTTCCTCACGATGTTTGCCTTCACCCGTTTGTCAATGGTATCTTAGAATAATTAAGAAAGTACCAGTAGTAGTAAAATTCACTGTAAAAGTTTATTCCCAAACTCCTCCAAAAGGCTGGACCGATTTTAATGAAATTTTGTGTGCATATCGGGTAGGTCTGAGAATCGGCCAAAGTCTATTTTTTTCACCCCTAAGTGACAGGGTTTTAATCAGATTTTTTTAGTTTGACAGGAAAACGTTTGCCGGGACAGCTAGTTTTCCTATAATAATATGTCTTAGTACCAATGTAGGTATTCATAAAATACTATTTTCGGCATTCCCTCTCCCACAGAATATTTCGTGACAAACAGTAACTCTGTTACAATAATTGTTTACATTTGACATCACAACTCGTGGGGATTAGAGCGTGGACCTCATTTAAATAGTTCGCATACGTTGTATAATGTGTACGGTGTTACTTTGAAATTTAATTACAAGAGATTTTGTTTGTTTGTTTAGGACTTAGGCTTGTAGAAATTTGTAGTAACATTCTATAATTAGATTCTAGTAAATTTACATACTTAATTATAAAGTTAAGGCGGGAAGACCTAAGCGGATACCATTAAAGCCAAATCTCTAAAGTTGGCGCGAGACAAGGATTCATGATAGGAATTTTGTATAGCCTTTGTCCATCAGTGGAACAGTACATAATAATAAACAAATAAAAAAGTAATAGAAATTAATTGGCTATATTTCCTCATCTTTTAGGGATATTTGATGGGGTGTAAGAAAGGACCATCAATCAAAGATGACGGGTCGATTTACCCGCAAACTCTTTATTGTTGTTACCATAAGTCCTCTTCATTTTACGGATAGAGACTGATCGTAATGAACGAAATTAACTCGCAGTGTAGGATTTTTAATAGAAGCAATGAAATGTTTATAATTCGTTCAGTAATAGATCGTTAAGGTTATACGCACCCTGCTCTTTATTACGTCATAATGAAAATAGTAGTTCTTGAAAGCACCAAATAAAATCCAAGTACTATATTTTTACTACACATAAACATTTGCTATAAAGGATTCGTTCTTCATGTTTAATACCGACATGTAAAGCTGTAGTACTTAAAGTGTACAATGGTGCATGAGAGTGGGTAGTCTAGTTTTATTATATTCGGCGGCATAAGAGGTGCCGCCCTTTGCTACCATTAACCCGCGTCCATTAACTAATGGCTAGCTATAATGGTGTGCTAAGCAAACACCGTCGTGGTTTAGCTCAACTTAGCATGCATTTAGCTCTAACGTTTCAACTTACATCCATCTTTTTTATTAAGATGAGAGTAGTCTTATTTAACATCTACGAGTGGTACATGCAAATGGAACATGCGGTAAGCGTATTATAGCTTGATATACTCTTTATAACTTTGTACTGTAGTATGACGTTGGAGTTAAATTGTTCCTGCTACGTTGTAGCGATTGCTGCTACGAAATATTTCATAAATACGTAGCAAATTATTTTATACAAAGTTTCCCACAACTTTACTCCACGCTAAAGCCAAGTATCTCCGTCGTAGCTTACATTAAACTTTGAGACAAACTGCTGTACATTTTTCATTTGACGTTTCTTAAGATTTACCTTGAATACTCAGTGTTAACATGTTTGTTGCTGTAAGGAAATAAGCTTAAGATTTTATGCAACGAAAAGCGCAATTCCAGCTGTTTCGCAATTAAAACCGTTTCAGTGGGTGCGATGGATATGAATTGTTCACAAGTAGTTCCTTCCAGGGGGCTAGTTCCCCACACCGCCCCCTCAGGCCCGCGCCGACTCCCGTCTGCTGTGTCGTCGGCTTGGCTTCGTTCCGAGCCAAGGACTACTTGAAATGCCCTAGTTTTAGCAAAAAGAGAATTTCTCTTTTGTGCAGGATTGACAGCTTAATGTAGTGCACATCCGTTTTACGACGGTGAAATATACTTAAAATTTTAAGTAAAATTGATGTTTTAAACGTTTTGGACGTTTAAACATTGTTGATGCCCAACCGGTCGTTCTTTCTTTCGTTCATAAGTTATTCTTGACTTTAAATCTCGCTTTTTTGTATCTTAAAGCAAGTTGTCAGGTTGGCGTTTGTGATGTCATTTGCTGTCGTGGGCATTTGTGCCGTGTCCAGCGCGGGGTCGTGATTAATGAACCCTGTATTATTCGCACGATAGTGATCAATCAGTCACGGCTAACCTGTTGCTATCTGCTCCTCGCACTATTAAATAACTATCATTGTCGTCTTGTTAGTAATTGTTGTTCGCAGGTGTTCTTGAAAGTTGGTCTTAATCAATCAATCCAACGGGTGATTGTTGTCCGAAGAGAGGGTATTCGAAGGATAACGATGATTTTTATTGCGTGTTTCAAGTACAGATACGTCTGAACTTTTACTTTGTTAAAACGTCGTCGTAGATATGTTACTAGTTTGCATAATTCAGTTAGCACTAAGTTAAACAAATAGTCATTAATAGACTCCGGACCTAAGTGGGCCGGTGCAAAGATGGTGGAGTTAAGCACACCTGAGCCATGTGAGTATTGTATTTTCCCTCAAATCATGGCCCATTTATTGAACTGCCCAGCATGTCCTAACACCTGCACACGCGAAGTCCTTTACAACGCCACCGAAAATGCTATCTGCGTTGCCGAGTACCGGTCTGACAAAATATAATATATTGCCATTGATCGACACGCTAAGAAGAAGAACCAACAGTAAGTGTATACCGCAAATCCGTAAAACTAGTTTTAAAAATCTTGGCTTTCTTAACATTCCTTTTACGGCAATTCAATTTTATTTTGCAATACGTTGAAAAATGGCTTGCAGCGGAGCGGCCGAGATTGGCACTCCGCCACAATTCTCTGCAACTGTTACACAAACAATGTTCCGCGATGTAACGTAGAGTCAGTGGCCCATTACACTGTTTTTGGTAGAGTACGATATCAACTCATAAAAACACATTTTCCACTTAAGTAATTTAACTTTGTTTCTCTCAAATTTATTTCAATGTATGTACCTCTGATATACTAGACATAGAACGTGCGGAACGCAAAGGCTTTTTTTGTTTTTTTTTTTTTGGTATAATATTAGTTCATATTTGAGCAGACATCGGGGTATAAAAATAGATTTTTTTTTACAAAGTACTGAGATAGGATGGAATGATACTCATTGTACTAGGATGGTAATCACGAGAATCGTGAATCATGAGCTTATAATATTTCTTTCTAGTCGTACACTCTTGACAGAGTGGTCGTGGTCATGCCTCGGTCGGTTCTTGTGCCACCGATGCTCTCGCGATGCGTCGCCATGTAGCTCGCATAATATAAACCTATGTAATATAATAATATCATCGATTGACGAATATGTCTCTAAAATACTTAATTGTTATTTATATGCTTATTTTACAGCTTTAAGTCTGTATTTTTATGTTATTTTCATAGAGAAAAAGGAATTTTTAATAACGTACTCATGTACTGACGGCTGGGTTAGCCTAATTTTCATATTATAAAGATGTGTAACCAAATAAACATAATTTCGTATTATTCTGCCATGTCACGCAGCTAGTTTATTTACGACATCATAATAATCCTATTGTTATGCAAAACTAAATCAAGGGAAATGCAAATGTGTGTTGTATGCTGTTATGTTATTAATTGCAAGTAGCATGCTTGTGTGTGTGTGTAGCGTGTTGGTGAAGTTACATAAATCCTTACAGAAAGGAATGGGAAAGTGGAACGTGTTCCGTGTTACCATTTGCGGCTACGGTTTGAAATCGTGATGGAAAATGGGGAGATAAGGTTTTTAAAGTCGTGTTACGCGTTTAACGTTTTTGGAATCGTTTTTGGTTTCCCGTAATGTTTCGGAATTCAGACTGATAATGCATAAAAATCCGAACAGGTGCGAATCGAGCTCGCCCACCGAAGGTTCCGTACAAAGTCCACATTTTTTAACATTTAGTTACAAATGTTTTTATACTATTCCTCCCATTTGTCATCGTACATGACATTTACAACAAGCGAACCAAGTTGCGGGGACAGCTAGTACTTTTATAAGCGTGTAAAATAATATCACTTTTTAATCTCGATTTAATACTTACTGTTTTTTCCCTTAAAGTTGTCCTCTGTTTATAACAACAAACATACACACTCTACTTAAACATTATCCGAGCGTTACATGGTTTATTGCTGTTAGTAAATCACCATTGCATGTCACGCGACAGGTCGACCGACTTCAGATTTCACACACGCCCATTTCTAGTTACAATCGGATAATAAAAGGTTATTTATCGCTTTATTTTTACAACATCCTAGAGGATAAAAGAAGAAGAAACGTATAAAAATATTAAAAATCGATTGAATGTTAAAAGATTAATTTTGAAAAAATCTCGACTGTATGATTTGTAATCTCCAATCGATTAAAAAAGTTATTAGAAAAAGTTTTGTAAATCTAACTATAATAATACATAGCATTGTGACAAGTGTTAGTTTGGCGGAGCAAACTGTGAGGTGAATTTTGAATTTGCGAGCGTCGAGACTCAAAGTAAACTGTAACTAACTCGTTGGCTTTCCGCAGTGACCGCGCCATTGATGTCCACTTTACACCGCTTTGTTCTAGGATACGGACATAGGTATTTGTCGACGACACTCACAGGACAACAGAGTTCTGAGTGAGTTTGTTTTACGTTTAGAGAGCTAAACGCCACCGACCGGTCGATCGTGTTATCGTAAAAAAACTTGAAAACTTGCACTAATCACATAGATTTCTTTGTCATTCTGGTTTGTTATAAAAACTTATGCCTCTTGCGAAAATAACACTAGCTGACAAGTTAATTGTTAACCAACTTTTAAAATGTCTCACGAGTAATTACATAAAGTGTTTTTAGTTTATTAGTTCGTCGTGTTAATAAATCACGTCACGTCACATAGCAGACCGAAAGACGTAGGAATTTTTCGTTTAACGAGTTTTGTTACTTTAGTATGTGATTAGGCTGCAAACTTCATCAATTTTAACAACAAACAGCGTGGCCCCCGCCAGCTGAGATTCGCCAAATGGAGCGTTAAGTCAACTTTTGTCCCATTTAGTAGTCACCGGCGTACTTCGGAGTTACTCACAAACTGTCAAACCAAGGGTGCGTGATTGATGGCTGTGGTTACTGCGTATTTTCCCTGTATTTTATATATAAAAGTCGTAAATATTGAAAAAATCACGTAACCTTATAACCTCAAATCTTTTTCAGATTTCAACATAATATATATCAGTAAAGAGATTTTAGTTTCGTATCGCAAAAGCAGAACCTTTAGTCTAAGTCTTTTGAAAGTATTTTGATATCTTTGATCTTGATTTTATTTTGTTAAGTAAATTTTGAATAATCTTGCGTAAGATCTATTTAAGGTCAAGATTCTGACGGTACCTAATCCTTTTAAGCTTTTAATAAGAACCATATATAATTCTTGATGCTGGTACTGTTATAAAAGAAAGAGTTTTTTGAAAAGGTAGTTTTTATCATGGCTATAGTTGTAGGCCAAGTCGATAAAGACAGCTACAGATCAGGCAAACCTACCAAATTTTATACAATATTATAACTACGCCAAAGTAGAGCCACGTATTACTACTAGTACATGATATCCCACTGAATCGAGCCAACATTACAGTGATATATACTGGTCTGGTGGAAACTACTGCACAATTATGTGAATAGTTATCAACTAGTTAATGTGCTACAACTATTTCTAAGCTTAAATAAAACGGTTCTAGGTACATCTATACATATAATAAAACAGTAAAAACTCTGTGTCTGTACATTGAATACATTAAAAAAAAAATAATTGAGGGGGGTTTACAAACAGTTATAGAGCACGAATCCAAAAAAAAAATTCTGTCTGTTTGTCTGTTTGTCTGTTTGTTTGTACACGCTAATCTTCGGAACTACTGGACGGATTTGAATGATTTTTTTTTTGTTGTATAGGTATTAAGTCTGGGCAACATATAGGCTATAATTTATCTTGGAAATTTGAACACCTGATGCAGAACCGCAACAGACCAGCTAAACTATAAGAGATACAAAAATGGTACCATAGCAAAAATTGTTCCACGTGATGAGCATTTTCTGCTGAGAGAATAAATTTGAAGATCTGGAACACCTAATGTGGAACTCCAAGAGCCCAGCTACACCATAACACATATAGGAATGACGTCTCAGCAGAGTTGTTAAGCCTGATGAGCACTTTCTGTTGACGTATAAAAATTGAAGATCTGGAACACCTGTTGAGGAACTCCAAGAGCCCGGCTACACCATAACACATATAGGAATGACGTCTTAGCAAAAGTTGTTCAGCCTGATGAGCACTCTCTGTTGACGTATAAAAATTGAAGATCTGGAACACCTGTTGAGGAACTCCAAGAGCCCGGCTACACCATAACACATTTAGGAATGACGTCTTAGCAAGAGTAGTTCAGCTTGATGAGCACTCTCTGTTGACGTATAAAAATTGAAGATCTGGAACACCTGTTGTGGAACTCCAAGAGCCCGGCTACACCATAACACATATAGGAATGACGTCTTAGCAAGAGTTGTTCAACCTGATGAGCACTCTCTGTTGACGTATAAAAATTGAAGATCTGGAACACCTGTTGTCGAACTCCACGAGCCCGGCTACACCATAACACATATAGGAAAGACGTCTTAGCAAAAGTGGTTCGGTCTGATGGGCATTCCCTGTTGACTTATAAAAATCGAAGATTTGAAACATCTGACTTGGAAATCAAAGCTATCATTAATTTCACTGTATAATTATAAAATAACATAACCTTTAGGACTGATTTTCGATGACGATGGTATATCATTTATAATTCGACTCAACTGGCCAAAACTCCCAATTTTTTTTCTTTTTTTTTATCGAATATAATTATATGCCTTCGGGTTTATGTAATTTGAGCGTTTAATTTACTTTGCAGTCACTTAGATTTTAATTGATCAGGTATCTTCACAATAAAACTATAACCATGATGAAAGAGGTCAAATCTTTCCCTCTGTTCCAAAGGAGCTAAAAGATTGAGGATCATAAGATCCCAAGAATCTAACGAAGGGCGTCGAGAGAGACTTGATGCTGTTCGGGAAGATCAGGCTGCAACTCGCTCCGTGGAAATCTCTTCGGATCGCGAAGCACGCCTGCATTCTCATCGCATTTACGTATCTACATCCAGGTCTCTAGAGACCAGTGAAGAATATGATGCGCGACTGACAGCTGATCGTGAGCAAAAGTTCTGATGGGCATTTCCTGCTATCTTACAAAAATGAAAGATCTGGAGGGTCTCGAATCGTCTCGCGCATCACGTTGTTTTCCCGTCCCCGGGCTCTTAGAATTTGACATCAGACGTTTCAGATCTTTTATTTTGACGACCCTGTTGTCGCTGGCATAAGCAACAGGATCCGCGTACGAAGTCGCGGGCAGAAGCTAGTCTAAAATAATGCATAAATCTGATACGTACCCAACTTGTAAATGGTTTATTATGAACATTTATTTGGAAATGTAAAAGTTGAATATTAGCAGGTTTAAAATTCAGCAAAACGTTTTTTATTTAGTTTAATTGTATTTTTACTGTTTATCTATGTTGTTCTTAGATACTAAAAACTCTAGTCTTCCTGAAAAGACAAATAAGTAAATACCTACTTTTTAAGATTCAGTTTTCTATTTTTGTTTTCAAAATTATCTTAATGGACGCAATTTATAGTAATGAACTTCACGCATATATTAAAAGAACATCGACAAATAAAGCAAATATGAAGGAAAACGGTTTTTCTTTCTTTGTTGATTGACTCTAATTAAATTTTATTTGACCAGTAGGTATTGAGCAACCTGGACAGCTCTATCATTGGCCTCGCTTAGATCTTAGTAAGTACAGGTGGTAGTGCACGGCGCACCATTAAGGAAAATCCTTAAACTGAATGTATTTGTCTTGGCAGGGTCCGACGTATCCAATTTGGTTTGTTCTCAACTCGACCGACGAGAACACTTTCATGTAAAATAATGGACGTCTGGTGTTTGTGCGATGATACGACACAAAATCCGGGCTATACCACTGTGTTTACACGACCCTCTGCAGAATATATTCCCAAATATCTTCAGTATTCCAGCAATAAGGTCCCCTATCTTAGTTTGTTCTGACCAGCAAGAGCTGATTCATCGCCAAACTCAGTAAACACAATCAAAATGAATAAGCTGGCGTTCATACGTAAGACGCATTACTTTAGCAAGTTTAAGTTACAATAATTCGCAGTGCAAATAAACTTACGAACTGTATCATTATAGAAATTAAAAAAAAATACAGTCGAATTGAGAAACTCCTCCTTTTTTTGAAGTAGGTTAAAAAGAACGTCGGTGACGCACTAGACATGGAAATATAGTACTTACATTTGAAATAAGTACACTTTGGTTGTTTAACTTGGTTCCCGCTGTGTTTTTTATTTATGCACTTTTAAATAAAAATGTTCCATATTCCTACAATGGCACTCACATAACCTACTTGTTTAGTTGTTTCTACGTTGGTGTGATAATATAATTATGTTTAATGCCAGCTACCACACCTGCAATAGTAAGAGAAAATTCTAATAATCCTTGTTTAGATATAAAACGTGTATTACAATCAGCACGGGTTTATCTATTTTATCTTTTGGTTGGTTAACTTGAGTGTATAGGCTGTATATAAATTTTCCGTTGCGCAATACTATCTAATATGATGCCACATCACTATAGCGTAAAAACCATTATGATGTCGGCATTATTAGCCAATTTAATATCAGACAGTACTTTTGTGGCTGATAAGTGAATATTACATTATATAGAAAATCTGTTGCCACACTTTCACGACGTTGCTCTGAACAGCATATCAATGATACATAGTTGTTCTGCTGCACGCAAACAAAGTGTGTAAGACGATTGTAAAATTAAAACAAAAATTAAACTCAAAGTACAATTAACGTAAATTGATAAATAACGCGATCCTCCTCGATTGTATTTCGGTACTCTCCTTTTAGTTTATGTTTTGTAGAGTTAAGTGATCTGTCGATATATTTATTTCGTCATGGAATAAGGCATATGCAGCAACTCTATTACAAAGCTGTAAAGTGGATTTTTTGTAATATTTGTTATCCAAGATTTGCGGTCACCAGTGCTTAGTACATCGGTCATTAACTTCTTATTCAGCGAAGTGAGGAGATAGTGCTTTTAATAAACTTCTTTCTACGATGTTTTCACGGAAGTACGCGATAAGATACTTATTGGGCTCTTAAATAATGACTTTGTTTTCGCAGTTGTGACATTTTAATGATCTTTATTTGTTTATGTTCATGTAACGTGGTATGGACTTTAAGGTATAAAATACACATAGTTATTGAACTACACATGTTTTGTAATAAACTGTTTTAGATGCCTGCACCTCGCTTTGAATTTATTGAACCAAGTATTGGATGAGCTTTAAAAGCTTCCTTGCAGCTCTTAGAGCTTTGAGCGTGGATTGTTAAGTGCAAACCTGGCTGTATGTAGATTACATACATACATAACCTCAATGGTTTGTTTCATAAAGTCGGGTAAAGTTAAAAGCATGTAGATTATCTTTGCCGATAAAAAATTCGTTTCAATTAAACATTGATTACGATTATGTTTATCTCACTTCAGCATTACTGTTCATATGGCCGAATTCTGAAACGTCAATCAGTTTGAAGCCACCATCAATATTATAGATTATAGTAAAGTCTCATGCTGTCTCCGTCACATTAACATGTAAAGTACAGCGAGAGAGCGAGAGAGCAAGAGTAGCGACAGGTAGAAATTCAAGAACGTGTTATAGTTTATTTATGTTTCAGTATTCGGGATTAGTTTCAAAAACATGATTTGATATTAAAAACAATACCTCCCCGAACAATTGAACATTGACAAACAAATTAAAACAATTTTAGTCTGTTTCAACAAAACTAATTTTATATACGGGTTATTGAGAGTTTATTATGAGTTTTCTATACACTGCATAAACTGTTTGAATAGTAAATTGTAAAACTTAATTAAGTTTAGTTTAATAATAGCCGAAGTTGGGAACAATGAGTGTACAGTAGCGAAACGGCTGTGACGTAGGAGCCGGTTGGATATTGTTTATGCTCAAAGTTCGGCTCGACTGGACTTGTTTCGGATTTATGGTAATCAGACATTTCCGATGTCAGTTTAAAAGGGGTTGCTCCACTGCAGTGCTCGTGGACCAAGAATTTTCGTCCACATAGCATGTGTCCACTTTTTACCGTTTGAAGTGTTTTATGCGTAGCGTAACCGTGTCCGTGGGCAAAGTGTATGATTAACACTACGCGGCGGTAGCCTAATGGCTAGGGCATCGGACTTGCGATGATGTGGTTGCGGGTTCGAATCCCACCCATTATACTACCGACGTGAACCCACTCGTAACACAAGCATCTTAGCTTAGCACGAGGGGTTAACGAGATTACTAGTAATGTGCGACCCTCATTGCTAGTAATCTTATGAAAAAGAAAAAAAAGAAGGAAAAACTACCATATTCATACTAGGGAAACTTGATGTATACCAGTGAAAGGCAAGCTAATAGCTTGTGATTGGTGGAACTTGAAATATAGAGATTTAGACGGCATATACCTAAATTTAAAGAGCTAGCCTAGCAGATTGATATGTTCCAGTCAAAGACAAACTACTAGCTCTTGATTAATGGAAATTGAAATATATAATAGAGTTATAGATCTAGTGAGCCAGTCTAGCAAATATAGCGTTTTTTTTATCGCGGCTACTCGTTAATGAAACTACTTACATGCTTAGTTGAATGAAGTGTAACATAACAACAGCTTCTGCTACTAATACTCGTATTGAATATATTTATACTGTGTATTTGTAAATATTGGCATAAAACCTTTATTCGTAGCCTTGTTTTTGTGCCTTATTGTACGTGTGTGACGTGCGTAGTATCTCTGAAAGTTGCTGTAGAGCAGCGCCTTTAGAATGTTAGTGGCTTTAAGGCGATACAAGCACAGACTACATTAATTTAGTTGAATCTATTCACTGGGATTAAAGGCGCACAAAGATCAGCTTTATAGCCAACCCGGCTTTAGGTATTCATGAATACTAATTCTCTAATGACTGGTATGGTTTAACCTAGTTCTGTCACTACCTCGTGTTTCTGTTCTATGCTACGCTAGGATTTGTAGGAAGTTTACGCTGGCTATTGTGCCAACAGAAACAGAATAAACCTCATCATCTGCCTAGCCTTCTTAAACTTTTTGAGGCGGCGGTAGCCTAATGGCTAGGGCGTCGGATTTGCGCTCATGTGGTTGTGGGTTCGAATCCCACTCGTACGTGAACCCACTCGTAACATTCAGATCACTAGTTATGAGCGCAACACATAACTTGTAAACTTAAAACAAAACAACTGTAGGCTGGCTTCCATTCCTACCAGATTTTGTTGAATCACGTATTTTACATTGAAGACTGCCTGTCCGACCTCCACAACCTATTTGAGAGGATAACACAGTATCACCACATAGTAAGACGGGTTATCAGAATTGAAATGACCATCAAAGATCAGTGAATGACAGAGGCGTACCTACGGTCTCGGTATGCAAACGGATGGTTGTAACTCTTCCACGTTACTAAACGAATTTGGATAAAAATAATTTGGCACGATATTAGAAATTATATCGACGGAAACTGGGATTACGTGAAAATCGCGGGGCAAAGCTAGTCTAATCACAGTTTTCGAGAGCACAGACAACATTTTTCTCAGATTTATTGAACGCCATAAATATGACAGTTGGCAGGACTTTGTTTGGAACGAGTTATATTGTGTTTGCAAACAAAGACAATGAGGAAAATAATATTGAATGGAAGAGTCACGTTAATTGCGTAATATAAAAATAAATGACATCTAACTTATCTTCTTAGTAATAATAATAAAATTATTAATGTCCAAATTCGAGTATATAAAGGACAAACAGGGATTCTAATGGCACATTAAAGGTATAGACATATTTTCATCGTTAAATGACAGTCTGAAGGTTTACGGTCAATATAAGACCAACGTTATGGAAAATATTATACCTACCTTCAGGGAATTTAATCACGATTTTTCTATTGAATATGAAATGACGAACATTTTACGACTCCTATCTTTTGAATAAATACGTCGTTTCCAAATAGATAACAATTTAATGTTGATTAAATATGCCATATTGAAGTGATATGCCGTTGCCATTCTTGCTTTACACGTTACGTTGGCCAACACAGTGGCGAATTTATTGGCCAATACTTTGGCCAAAGTTTGTGATGGCGTCCATACGTTGGAAGGTGTGGACGCGGCGGCCATAACTCTTGCCAACAACCTTTTGATCTTTTTCTAAAAACCGACACCACACGGATCTCGGGCCAACTTGTCGGCCATCATCACGCCATCGTTCCAATAAATACAAACACCCCCTCTACATGTTCGCCAATATGTATTGGCATTATACATATTGGCCATACATTCGGATCGCCACTGTGTTGGCCAACGTGTAGAGTCGGCATTATGGGAGTAAACCGCTTCGTAATGTAACGCGTTACGGCGCCACTCTATCTGGCTTCCCTATTTCTCACGCATAACGTAGTAGTTCTCTCTTTTAAGATAGTAAAACGCCCCTCCTCGCCTGCCTACTGCTGCCGTATAGTTCAACTTAGATAATTTATATATTATGGTTTTGGTTTAGTATAGTTTTATTTTAATTTTAATTATAAGTACTTAGATTAGTTTTAGTTATCACTTCTGTCGAGCGTCCCGAGATGGACACGTTTTTTCTACACTTTGAATGTGTACCTTTATAATTTATCGTCTATATCTATTTTCATGTAATAAATTTGTATGCCTGTTTATCTATTTGTCAGTTTGGTTGTTACGGCATTAAGCCTAAGCACGACATTATTAGATAAATGTAATTCGACGTTAAATAAGTTTTTGTTTCATCGCAATCGGTTCATTACACCCAAGGAAATATAAATAATCTGCATGCTTAATTTGGCATTATAATAATACCGGCCCATAATTTTCCCACTGCTGGGCACAGGTCGCTTCCCGTATAGAGAAGGAATGAGCATTGATCACTACGCTTGCCATTGCGGGTTGACGATTTCAGATTCCAAATTTCAAATCCAGGTTTCCTCGCAATGTTTTCCTTCATCGTTTGTCTATGGCATCTTAGAATAATAAAGAAAGTGCATGTAACTTTGAAAAAGTCACATTGATACTTCTGGGTTCGGACCTACAACTATGTGCATACGAATGCGGTAATTGAACCACTAGGCCACTACGAAGCTTAATTTGGCATTATCGAGTAAGATATAGCGATATATAGCCATAGCGATATATAGCCATAGCGACCAGAATTTAGATTTTGAAGTACTACGTAGGTACTTTTGTTTTTTTTTTAACCTCGAATCAGCTTCACCGATTTTCATGACTTTTTTGGGTATAGTTAGGTCCGAAAATAAGTCATATTTTTCTATTTTATTTATATACCTAGGTGATAAGGGTGGCCTTCTTTAGTTTTATTAATATGGCAAAAGCCGTTTGTTGGACGTTTGCCGGGCAGCTAAGTATTATTAATATTTAGGTACGTACTTATGCCGAAGTTTCAGGGTTGTTAAATATTATTCTTTTAACAGATGGTTACCTTCCCAAAAATGAATTAGATAAAGTAAAATGGCACCTCAGTTTACATGAAACGCTCATAATAAGGTATGAGTAGATACCTATTATCGTTATGCAGTGACTGAGTGAGTAATTATCATTGATAAAATCCATTAATTGTAATTAAGTGGCCATTAGTGCCTGAAAATACCTTCGTAGCAATTATTTTATAACTCTTCCAGTGTTGGGGTGGCTACTATACCTATAAACTCACTTTTTGATGGACGACCGTGACTCAGATTTAATGTTGGCGATATTAACAAACTTTTGGCAGTTAAATAATATAAATGTTACACCAATGTACTTTATTTGAAATTTTAAATGACATTTTCATGTTGAGTTTGATTTGTAGAGCAGCTACATACAAATTGATTTATCACAACCCAAGTAACAATCAAAGTTTTTTTACTATAAATTTCTTCAAGTAACTATGCCTGCCTATGTTACTTCTAGTTATATTGAGTAACATGTGTTTGGATCATAAATTATGTTACCGTAACTCAGTTCGCTCATTCGCTCTTATGTTATACAAATAAAACAAAGTAATAAAGAGAATTTGTGATTTATTTACTAGACAGGTTTTCGTATTCACATTCATCACGTACAAAAAATAAAGGGGTGTAAATATATCTCTGAAAATGTAACAAGGTAACATAAGTATGTTTCGAACTAGACGAGGTCAGTCGGGTAGGGGCAAGGGGCGAGGACGCGGGGGAATAGGGAGGCTAGGGGGGAGCGCGGCGCCGGCGTGCGCGCCGCCCGCACAGCAGGCGCTGGAACGCGTGCCGGAACTCCGGGCTGAACACAGTATAGATCACCGGGTTCAGCGTTGAGTTGAAGTAGCCCAACCACAGCGAGAGTGACGTCAGAACGGGACTCACTTCGCAGTCGCACGTCGGTACCAGAATGGCCAACACGAAGAAGGGAAGCCAGCACGCCACGAACGCGCCAGTTATTATTGCCAATGTTTTCGCTGCTTTCCTCTCGCGCTTGGAATCGGCGGCTTCTTTTGGTTTGCGTCGCACAAGCGTCGGGTAGTAGGCGGCGGCCACAGCGCCGTAGCCTGTCGTCGGAGGGTCCGCCTCGAGGCCGTTGGCGCATGACTGTTTTTCGGGACTCGTATTATTCGAAGATACATTAGTGAAACCCGTAGTAGTCGTTTCAGATATGGTCGGCAGAGGGCGTCCTATGACAGCTACGACTGCGGCCGCGATACCCCCACTGCCGCCGGCCGCGACCAGCGCTCCACCGGCCGGCACGGGAGGGGGTCCCACTCCGCCTCGGGCGGTCGCTCCTCGCCGTCGACGTATTCTTTTTCTAGCAGTTTGATATATCCGCCAGTACAATATTAATATGACGAGGACTGGCACGTAAAACGATGACGCCGTAGCGAAAATTTGGTAACCTACGTCTTGACTGACAACACAGCGTAGGTCTTCCGAGACTCTTCGGTCCCAGTCGGGATCCTTCCATCCCAGGAGAGGTGCGATACACACCAGGAAGCTTACGATCCACACGCAAGCAATCATCAAGCCGACTCGGCGAGCGGTTCTGGCGTGGATGTAATCGATATTTGTCACAGCCCAATACCTGGAATCAAGATTTCATGTTACACTATAGCTGTGATGATGTGTAAAATTTAGCTATGTCTATTACCATTGATTTTAGATTCTCACCTATCAAGTGCAATAGCAACAAGATGTAGAATAGACGCGGTGCAGCACAGCACGTCACCGGATGTCCACATGTCGCACAGCTCGGGGCCCAACGTCCAGCGCTGCGCCACCTCGTACACGGCGCCCAGGGGCATCACCAGGCACGCCACTAGCAGATCCGCGACCGCCAGCGACAGGATCAACTGGTTCGCAGCACTGCGCAAGTGTCGCTCTAGCAGGATCGCTGCTATCACGAATACATTTCCTAAAACAATGAAATATTGTATTTAAAAAGTTTTCTAAATGATAAAAACAATAAAATATGATGAAAAAGAACAAGCTTTAACATTGTATGACCAGATTAACAAAACAACATGTTTATAACCAATTCATGTTTGTGAATAATGTCTCTTCCGAACTGAACAGTTTGATAAATAAAGGTTATTATCGTTACAATTTCAAACTTCATTGATGTATTTCCAATAAAAATCCATTAATATTGAAGTTCAGAAATATCGCTGCTATGAATGATTTGAAACGTTCTGTATACGTACAAGGCCAGTAGATCGAATATCGAAATGGACTTCACTGAGATGCTACGTAGTATAAGTGACCTGCATCGACGATACGTAGCTGATGGAAACATCCGTATACTATGTTACTTAGGTACATATTTCCTTGGTGTATGTACAATGTAGATACATTGACTGGCCTCTGAGTCTAGTAGTTAGTGACCCTGAATGTTAAAATATTATTACATTATATTATCTTTAATATGTATATGTATTTAGAAATATAAAAGTATGTTTATCAGTTGTCTGGTTACCAAAGTACAGGATCTGCCTAGTTTGAGTTTGATGGACGTGTATGAGTTGTCCCGGGATAGGTATTATTGTCTAAGTGACTATTATAGTACCTAGGTGCGTATATTTTGTGTGTATTTGAATACTTAATTAAAGTTACATACATGTAAATGCAATCTCATCACGATTCTGTATCATAAGATGGAAGATCTTGAAGTTGAGACATCCGATTACATACTTTGCTAAATCAATGATAGCTAAGTCACGGGTAGTGAACGGCTACTAATATCAACTGGTATATAATTACCGACAACAGTGGCGAGAATCAGTAGTCCGAGAACGACGGCCTTGGCGGCTGCTCGGACGAGCGCAGACGGCGAGTCGAAGGGCGCGGCAGCCCACCACGTGGCGTTGGGCACCACGGTGGCGTTCCACGATGTGGGGTCCCACTCCGTGGCGTTCCACGTCGAGTTCTGCATCGGCAGGCGCAGGTACAGCGCCTCCCATTCCAGCAGCTCATCGCGGCCGTCCGCGCCCTCCATGCCCTCTCACCGAGATGAGACGTCACATACTGCACAGAGCACACGGATACGTGAATATCACACCAAACGTACTATACCTACAGTCAAATACCTAAATTTTTGTACAATTATATAGTTTGATAATTATTTAACAATGCAACGGCTTACTCATGTTGGAAAAAAACTCGTAAGTGTCTTGTTATTGGTAAATACTTCAATACCAACTTGAAAATCAAAATGTAATAATATTTTGGCACTATCTGGGAGTCGAACCACCAAACAGTGTAACAGTTTTTTTTAAAGAAAAGAGTTTTAGGACTTTTGCAGTTTGTCAGGTATTTAAATAATAATGTTATGGTAACTACTTAACAGGACAGAATGTAAATAAGACAAAGATACATTAACAACAAAAACCTAAACAGAACCTCTCTTTGTAACTAAATTAAGTAACAAAACAGCATGACAACGTCAAAATCAAAATGGTTTTGCATAACGCTGATAAAGTCGGTTGGTACGCGCCCTACATAACTTCACCCCATCCCTAACTTCCAGTAATTAAATAACAGGCGCGACAGCTCCCCGTATTTGAATGCAATCGGAATACGTAGAATCATTAGCAGCTATTGTGGTTGCTTACTGTTCGTGTTGTATTTTCGGAAGATACAGCTCAGGGCTCGGTCCACCATTGTTAATTGTAATTTATTGCTTTGGTTCCAATCTGTAAATAAAAATATTTATTTTAGAGTTTGCGGGTTCATTAGGACAAGTCTTGTTGAAAAAGTTACTGTTTAGCTTTTTTAATATCTCAACCTCGAATACTGAAACGCTAATTAAATTTAACACGTTCTTTATTTATTTATCCAAGCGTCTTGTTGACACCTCATGTGACCCAAGGGCTGGTTTTTACCTTGGTCAGCGGTTAAGCATTGCCATTCAACGTGGCAATGCTGCCAGCCTTATGGGCACACTTCCAGTCGACAGCGATGTGGAAGAGTTTTATGATGCTATTTTTTAGTTTTAGTTTTGTTTAATTAATATAGTTTAGTGTTAAGAGTGTTTATTAATTAAATAATTTTGTTAAGTTTGTAATAAATGGTTGATTCTGCCATTTCACACGTTCTTAAATGTATATCTGTCGCCACATCACACCTTACAGTGAAGAGACAGCGCCAGGATTAACGGCGGCTTCAAACTGATTGGCGTTTCAGTATTCGGCCTTTAATATATTATATTATGTATTCTTATATAGTTTTTTTTTCATACTCAAACGTTAGAGCACTAAATTTGATATTCAGTACGAAGTATGAAAAGAAAACTAACGAATTATCAAAAGTCGTAGAACAAAATGTTGTTGCTTAAGATGTTAGTTATAACCCTGTTTAAGGAAAGACGCCTGTGGCCAGCACTGGGACATTTATGGGCTGGTACTATTTGTTGATTTAGATGTTTTTAACCTTGACTATATAAATTAATATTACTGCTTTTGTAAGAGAATACTATTTTAAAAGTTATGCCCTGCAGTGGATCTGCGTTATTCATATCGAGGCCATCATATCGATGTCCATTCCAACATTTCTCTAAAATTGCTTTATATTTCACGTTTCTAACTCAACGAATATTCATGAAAACTAAAACTTCCGACTCGAAACAAAAGTGTCATTTGTTCTAACTGTCTATGAATATTATCTCCGATAAGGTCTCTTGGTAGTAATAAATTTCTTTGATGTTGATAGAGAATCCAATACAAAGTGACCATGCAAAGGAATGTATGAATTACTTATTTTCACGATTTAATGATTAAAAATGTATACGTAAATGGATCAACAGGCGAAAGGAGGGGAGATGGGGGGTGTGAACGCCTCGCGAACTTTTAACTTTCAATGTTTTTTAGTTTCTTTAATGGCATTATCCTTCTTTTACATTCGCGTCACGAATCTAATCAGTGTCATAAATCGACTCTTCGTCAAATTAGAGTAATAATCACGTATAATTTAGAGTAGACACCTTTTTAACCGACTTCAAAAAAAGGAGGAGGTTCTCAATTCGACTGTATTTTTTTTTTAATTTTGTTAGACGCAATAGCCATCTAGGGTGTCGGACCTGCGATCATGTAGTTGCATTTAATGGGTTAGAAATCCCGCCGCACCACAAGCATTTAGCTTAGCACGAAGGGTTACCAAGAATACTAGTAAGTAGGTAATATTAATGTGCGTACAAAGTTTCTGGTAAGCTTTTTAAAATGGAAAAAGAATCATTTGGACGAATTCCTTAATTAATTATAGCTTACATAGTAATAATTTTATAAGACGTGTATTAAGTGTTAACGCACGCGTTACTTAATTAAATACACGTAAAGAAATTATAATTTCTTTAATGAGTTTCTTTCACCTCAAAACAAAGAAACGATATTCTT
The DNA here is from genome assembly GCA_950381575.1 of Plusia festucae. NCBI lineage: Eukaryota > Metazoa > Arthropoda > Insecta > Lepidoptera > Noctuidae > Plusia > Plusia festucae. The sequence continues at coordinate 9,129,743 of OX494436.1, read as the reverse complement.
TTAATTAAATAACGATTCCTTTATAATATTCTATCCATCCACTTTCTTTTAAACACGGTGAAATACAGCCGTCAACATCCAGACTGCTTCACTTAGTTAGCTATCTTGCGCACAACGCCTTCTATCAGATTATATAAGTACAAACGGTACTCTTTACAGACAGAGGAAACATATAGATACTTATTAAAGAAATTATAATTTCTGTACGTGCATATAAATAGAAAGGAAAAAAATCTATATATAGTGTACTTTTACAAATATTGACTTAGCTTTAAAATGAATAGTTCTGTTTTAATAAACTTTGCCGCCTAACTGCCAATTTGCCATACATGTGAATATAAACAAGTATTTCTACGCTGCTTTAACGACATACGTGTCGATGTGATCTCAAGATATCCGCTTCCTGTAATACCCGGAATAATTGCTGGAAGTTAAACGTTACCTGATAAGGCACACGTTTGAAAGTGTCCTAGTAATAAAATATGATGGCAAAGTTACTTGATAACCGAGTTAAACTACAGTTATTTGAATGACTATTTGCGAGTGTTTTATTGTAAAGATATCGCGAATAATGAGCAAAGTTAAGGTTAAAAGGTAGCCTCGTGAATAGAACGATAGAAATCAACAACGATACAAAAAATTATTGATTTTCTGAGGTTTACGCGAATATTAGACATTGAAATAAAATCAAAAATTATTATTGAGTTAATACATTTAAATAATTAAATTGCAAATATAAAATTATTTTCATGCACAACAAATTTTTGTTAATGGCACATAGGTACTTTATATTAGTCCAATGCAATAGATCCGAAAAAAAACGGGTGCGTTTACTTATGTACTCTCACGCGCGTACATAAGTAAACGCACCTGTTATTTTACAATGATATGCGCGCATCTTAAAATTTCACTTTCATCATTTTTTCATAACGCGCCTAAAGAAGTATAAATTCAATACACCAATACACAATTTCATAAAAAAAAACGAACTATCCACTAGTTTGATTTATATAGTTTTTATTGCAAAACAATTCAATCGCATTAATAAAACAATTCAATCGCATTAATAAAACAATTGTTGTAAGCCAGACAATGGATTTAATTATGTATAAAAAACTGTGAAGTTAAAAAGGTTATTAATGTATAATTTGCATTCAGTTCAGCTTGTTTTAAATTGATAATGGCTGTTAATATTGTGTAATTGTGTGTTATGTATGATGACAAGATAATTTCTGTGTCTGTTATTAGATAACTAGTAGTAGCTACCTCTTGCTTTAGTTCTTATTCTGAGTTTTTATGATTCAAACAAACGACTTTTTTCAAAGACACAGAAGACTAAGGAACTCGCTCGAAGAAATTTATCCTTGTTGGGGGAATATTACAAATATCCAAATAACATGCATAGTAACACCGAGACTTGGAAAAATAATTTGTGGATCACATGCGAGGATAGAATCCGTAGCATGTGGCACTCATGTGGTAAATGTGCAGTCAAAATATTTTTCCAATGTTTAAAGTTTACTGAGAATTAGTTGCATATAAATAGCACTGCAGCCTGCAGCCCAGCCCACCTACACCACCTAATGACTGATTCTTCTTCATACGATGCTCCTAACTATAATAGTCCTATGTTCTATTGTTATGCTCACGATCTGTCTGCGTATGAACATAATATCATGTTTATTAGCATATTTATTGTATACGATGAGCATCGCAGCAAATAATCCACAAGGTTTGGCAAAACATGTAAAATATAATACAATACTTTAGTAAACAACATTTCTTTTATTAAAGTCTAGCTTTTCGCATAACTAATCGTGGCATCATACGGTAATCAGTCGGGATTGCTTCTCACAAAAACACCTGCTCCTTTGTGCTTTAGGATTTCAGGTTTGAGAAAAATTTCAGCTTTTAAAAATTATATTCATTTGTTTTTTGAACCGACTAATCATTGCTGGCTTGTAATATTTTATTAAATAAATTCATTTGTTTCGACCTTTTTTTTATTAATCCTGTGATAAAAAAATAATTCATAAACATTCTGAATTCAAATTTTGTGTGAATAAGCAAAACTAATGACGTTAAAAAAAAGACGTAGTTGCATGTGGGGACTGGTAACGTGCACTGGCAGTGTTATTGTTAATACCGTAAATGTATGCATTGTAATTATTGTGAACGAAATACTTTGATGTATGTATGTAGCATTTACGAAAAGGTACGATCCATCTAAAAAAAATGCAAGAAATAATAGAACGTAAAGTTCAAAGTTAGCAAGAAAATTTTAAGCTCCAAGTTGATTTATTGTGTAGGCGATTCAGAAGAGTTATTTTCAATTTATGCCAATAATTTCAGTTTCGATAATAAACGACTTTTACTGCAATGGTTATGAGCAAAAATGTTGAATACAATCTCGGCTGTTAAAGATAAGCTTAACATAAAACTCAGAACCGCCAATTCTTCTGAAGTACGTACCATAATAATCAATGGAACTGTAACTCGCTTTATCTCCCGACTCTCACATTTATCTACTTAATAATATTGTAAACGTTTATATAATCTGTACCTTATCTAAAAGTTTTTGCGCATCAGTATCGAAAATCATTAGTTACGTAACAGCAAAACGATATGTTTTTTTTATAATGTATTTTTTATATCTACTTGTTTTGCCAAGAATACGCACTAATTACGCTAGAAATAATATTACATATGAAGGAGCACAACAATTTAATAATTTACCTACATATATAAAAAGTGTTAGCTCTCTCAGCTGTTTCAAGTCTCGGCTATCCAAACACATAATGGAAAACTGCCCTAAATAACGTTCCGCCATGTACTTTAATGGTTGAGAGTTGAACCGCTGAATGAGTATAGAATAATTTTATATTTAATACTATACATATTATACTTTGGTGACGGTTACCTAAAATAAGTTTACTAAGTTTAATGTTTGTTCTCATGTAAGTGGCTTTATTTTTCTTTTATGAGAATAAATGATTTAAACCTATATCGGAGTCTGAACTCGCGAAAGGGATGTAATGCCAATAATACGCTCGTTATACCACGTTTGAATGCACATGATAATACATGCAGAGCTAGTTCACTCGTGAACATTAATTTGTAATAACAGCAAATTGCTCGTTAAGACCGTGTCACTGATAGATTAAATTGCATAAACCATTGCTCAGGGTTCCATCGTGATTACCAATAATCGTCTATGATATATTAAATAAAAAAAACCATTTGATAATTACCTACACAATAAAATAGAAAAATAAATGAATAATGTTTTTTTGTTAAGAAGCAGCTGTTGAGTAATCTAAGCTAAGAAAATTATCGCAACAATATGTAAAACGGAATTGAAAAAATAAACCTGCCCGTGACCATGACACCTGCAAAGGTTTTGAAACGTCGGAAACTAAAATCAAAATAAACTGCGATAATAATCTATTTAAAAGTAGTCTTATTTCAATAGTTTTCCTAATTATATTTATGCATCAAAAGATGTTTGTTCAAACTTAAATATTCTTTCAGGAAAAAAAATATATATTTAAATTCGTGTATAGTTTCTTGAACAAAATAATGAAATATTTCAATAGCGGATGTTTCTAAAGCAGTCTTTCCCCTATCTTGGCACCCAGTCCATTCTATTTGTAAGTATTAGAGTACCTGACGGAAAACACAGCCAAAAGTTATTTGAAATGGTAGTTTATAAGGCGACCTTTTCATGTTACGAAATATTAATTAATATTTAACATTAATAAGATATTTCACAAGAAAATGTGGATGCGTAGGAATTTCAAGAATTGTAAGATTTACATTATAGTACGTGCAAAAGTTCATCATACATTTAGTCGCTAATGACCTAAATACTCCAATAGTATGTCTACACATTAAAAAAAATATGAATTTATTTAAGTGGTTATTACACCCATTATACAAATTAAGGATTCCTCCAGGGAAGTCGAAATATCGTAAAGCTGGCATAAACCGAATGATCATTACCGTTCAAATGTATTCAGCCTTAAACCGTGAGTTTCCCAGAACCGTGTAGCTAAGTATGGCCATTACACAATCAGTGTGTCTCTAAATAATAAATGTCGTCCTTGAAGAATCTAGGAATTGCAGCTGCATATTGTAGTTTCCAACCAGTCGATCACTTCCGCGATCTTTGAATAATTTCGTAGGTTGACAATTGCACTATCAACAACACACGATTGATATTGATTTGTGGTTTGTATTGCAGCGAATGACGGTGATTGCGACTGTGTACCACGTTCGGTAACACAATCGCTGAGCATCTATTGAATTACAGTTTGCATAAGGACGTGACACGCACAATACAATCGTGTTTAACGATAATTTTATGAGATATGATTGTTTGTGAATCAAACATTAGGAAACTTCATCTATTTGTCTGAATGAAAACTACATAAAAAGGTATAGTTTTAACGGTTTTACTTAGAAACTGAAGCATATTGACGGGCCTGTTAGTCTAGTGGTTAGTGATCCTGACTGCGAAGGCGGAGGTCGTGAGTTTGATTCCCACCCAGGACACATCCGTATATGATGAGCACGATTATTTTTTCTGTGTCTGGGTGTTATTTACCTATAATATAAATGTATTTATAAAAATATGAGTATGTTTATCAGTGATATAGTTGCTAGTTGACAGTACAGGGGCAGACTATTTGGGATCAGATAGCCGTGTGAGTTTTCTCAAGACATTATTATAATATGCACGTCTATATGAATGGTTGTCAGTTTCCTCAACTTTCCTCTAATTAAAATTTTATTAAGGCGACGAAAGTAAACAAAATTAGGAAACTTAAAGTTAATTATCCTAAATGTATTTAAAAAAGGTATGGAAGGTCCTATTTTGAATTATGAAAATTAAAACGTTGTTTGTTCGTAAAACTTTCTTTAAATCACGACCTGAAATGGTTTTATAAGAATTAAAACATGAAATTACAGATTAAATTAAGATACAATTTAATATTTATGAAGTTATTTTAAAGGAATAAGGTCTTTGTATTTATTCAGATAGTATTTTACGATCGTTCAATGGCTCTATGTGTTTTATTTGCTAAATATGTATTTTCCTGGCTGAATACCACAAACTACGCTCAGTAATTTTATTAAGGAAAAACGCTGACTTCTCAGTTATCTTAATTGAGCAGAATACAGCTACTTTCTAGCATTGGTGCGTGACGCAATTGAACGACGGGAGTTCGACAAATAATTTATGTTTAATTCTACTAAGGTACAGTCCACCGAAAAAAATTTTTGAACATAACCTAACATTAAGAACATTACATTAACTTATATAATTGAATTAACATTACGTTCAGAAAAAAGACTAACAAGGATATCATAACGTTAACCTTTCGTGATACATATTATTTAGGTAGGTACTTCCTGGACGGAATATAAATGTATGGACTGTAAATTTTATAACACAACAAAATGCCGTTAGCAAACTGATTAAAAAAAAAAAGTTTAAATATCGAATCAACCAACTTTTATTCTATTTGATTATTCAAATTTTCCGGAAAGCCTTTCGTGGTAAATTTACTGCTACCAACTTTTAAAAGCAAAGTTCCATAGTTTTAATACTGTTATCCCCAAAATTAAAAATAATATAGTTTCTGAAAATTATATAACTAGTTTCTCTTACAGGAAGAGTTATAAACAATTATAAGTAGTCAGTGTTTTGTTTAATTGTCTTCTATTTAAGATACATAACAATATTGTAGACTGCGAGCAAATAATTCTAAATGAAATATCTTTGTGACGAGATTCTATCAATGTCTGTAGGCAAAATTAAACAATAGGGTATACAAAAAAGGTCACTCGACTGCTGATATTGATGTATATATTAACTTACTTTCTTACAAAAGGCTCTTGAACTTGCTATATTGCTTAATGTCAATACCATCCCTAATGAAGACTAACTTATGAGATTATTTAAGACACTTATTTTAAGAATTAATTCAATTAGGGTGTCATAGGCACAGCTTTTTTATCCCAAGTCAACTCAACCAATGGTTAAATATGCTAACTTATGCGTTTTTTCATCAATTATTAGTGTGGTGTAATGGTCTAATAAGTTCAAGAGTTAATTATTTAACCATTTGTTAGAATAAAATTAAGGAATAAACGCGTTCTACCGAAGTTTGAAACCATTAGTAGATAAGAATATTAAACCAGTGGTTGAGTTAACTTGGGATAAAAAAACTGTGCCTTGTACTGTGTTACTGGCACTTAATATAAATAAATAAATCACTCAAATGTTAAGACTCGAAACGAGGATTAGGGCATCGCTAGGGACAAAGTTAGGGGCCGCAGTGATTTTGATTATTTAGGAGTCGGCTTGGGGTTCAGTGTGGTTCGAGTTTTCATCAAATCGTGGTCCTATGCAAATACCCGTGACCAATCAAATTCGTAACGAGTCGCTGAATGTACTCTAGGTGTTATCTGAATGTCAGATGGTCAGTATGTATGTATATTAAAAAATTAAATACTGCATGACTGCTTAACAGGGGGTATTAAGGATTCCTCAATCATTTTATTTGTGACAGATGGATTCAAATTTACTCGGGCACTATTGAATTACACCGTAAGAGTAAAATGACCGTTTTTTAGGTAAGTACTTACATAAATGTTTAGACCAATATATACGTACCGAATACCTCTCTTAACTTTTATATTACCTATATTTATTTATACCCTTTAGTAAATTTAGGTTTATAATAACTTAGTTTAGAATGAACATGATCACGTGCTTAATTAAAACGCGCTGTTTGTGACATAAATAATCTCACTAATCCTTGTATCAGGCACCGGCAGATTGATTATAAACAACACACAATGTGCATATATTAAATATAAATTTGCTAATTAACTCGCTGTACTAATAAACATGTTGCATACATAATGTGGGTACATAGGTATACATAAAGGTAACTTTTACGATGTTAAATTGAAAATGTAACATCGTAAAAGCCCCTATTTACAAAAAACAGAAATGCTCAAAGTTACGCATTTTGATAGAAATCATTAGGAACGATTTACGCAAAGTTTTCAATAACAACAAAATGTTTGCAAACTTTCATTTGCGGTTTGTAAACAATTCTCGAATCCGACTCTAACTTGACCAATTACGTTGAGATGTTTTATATATTTAATATATAATCTTAATCATCTTTTCTACCGACTAAGTCTGTTGTTGTAAATATCTATGATAATAGTAGAGTACATTTATTTTCCGTGAATAGGGATTAGAAAATATACCTTGTATCAATATCAAATTAATTTGATCACATTTATAATTATTCTGTTGCCTAGCTTCAAACAATTATTTATAATTGTAGTTTGCAATCGGATTTTAGAAGAAATTATAATTATAAGTGATAAATTAAATATACTTCTTCGGTTCTTAATCTAATTTCTTTTCGACATGTATAACTAGGAATTAAACGACCTTTTTACTTCACAGTCAAAAATATGGTTAGATATTGTCTACAATTATAACCCGAATGACGAAGACTAGTCTCCAACTTTTGTCCTTTTGCTTTTTCAAGACTACAATTTTTTTATACTTATTGTACCTAAATGTTAGCTTGCACTAATTGTGTTGGTAAATAAATTGATGGAAAGGCGACATAGAAGCCAGTCATAGCCACTGAGCGCTCGCCGCAGACAGCCACCGACTATGCCCGCGTAGCTTGCAGTCAATCAATCACCCAGAATAACAGATAAGTGATTAATATTGATTTAACAATAATTGCGATGCTTATCAATCTATAAAATATTTATTGGAACTTGATCATTATTAATGAAAGTCTGTCTACAATTAACATTGGATTGGATTCAAACGAGTGGAAAATTCTCAGTTTTTCGTAATGGCTAAGTAACAAGTAAGTAATCGTTGTTTACTTTTTAATATATATCTATGTAGTATAACATACCTATATTGGTGTTTTTAATATTATACTTATTAAATATTGTTTGTATTTCTGTACCAACGCTAAAGGGGGTAAACTAAATCCTCCTTTTATACTTGTAATTCTCCAAAGAGTAAGCAGCGGTCTGCGGTTGCCCTTAACTTGGTTGTGGTTGCTCTGATCTTATTCAATAGGGGCGAGTATTTTTCAATAAACGAGTATGGCTATTTAGCATTAGCAAAATAACCCTTCAAATACCCACTTGGATTTCCAACCTATTTACAAGGGTCACAGATTGGGACTGAAAATTTGGGTTCAGAATGTTTTCCTCTAGGTCTCCATATAATATTTATGACATTCGTCCATTAACCTTTATCACTTGTTCAATACACCGTAAAAATGATTACCCTACTTTGCAGTGTGACGTAAATCCTTCGAAGTGACAATACAACAGCGGCACAGTAGCGGCGTGCTTATAGGTATGACACAGTCTTCGGCCTCAAACAGAAATCCCACAAATCCTCGGCTTTACGAATGACATGACAAAAATGTAACACGCGTTGTTCCTCCACTTGGCGAAAGACGTCAAAAGGATTTCGCGATCCTAAGCCCGAAAACGTAAACGTTCAACAATCTCAGCATCATAAATACGCAGTTATTTTTGTTTACGGGCACCGCTCATAGAATATTGGTTTATTTCAACGCGGAGGTGCGGCTTTGAACGGCTTTCGGCGCCCGACACACAGTCTGCTCGTAACTCTAAAAGTAAACTGATAATAAACGTAAACCGTTATATAAAAATCCGAATTACGATATTCCATCTGCGGCCAAGTTATTTATTAGCATAATAACTCTCAGAAGTTATTACAAAGTAAATTGTTTACATCTTCCGTTACTTACCTGCATTTGTTGTTTCGTCTAATTTTGCAAACAAATCATATTTTTAATTCAATATGTCCATCTTATATTTTTTATTTTGAGCACTTTTATACGGAAATATTGTTGTTTGTATTGTAAATCGTTGTTTTCATTAGTTTTCAGTTGCGCTGGGTGTTGAATCGCAGATTGTCAGATTTCGCTCGCCAAAAGTGAACAGTGAGCTCTTTTAGATAAATGAATATTCATATTATTGGAAATTCGAGGCGAATTCTATTTTGATGGACAAACAAGGCTTTGTAAAGTTTATAGCTTCTATAGAATGTTATACAATAATAATTTTATGTCTTAGGGACGTAGATGAAATCAACAAACAATAGTACGACATTACAATAAGGGTTAAAAAGATTATACATTTTTAATTAATCAAACTTCAAGTTATTTAATAAATAAAATAAATAAATGTGGACAACATCACATACATTGCTCCGAATCCAAAGTAAGTAGCTTAAGCACTTGTGTCATGGAATCCAGAGACAACGAAGGTACCACAAACACCCAGACCCGAGGCAATGTAGAAAAGTGTTTTTCTACATTGACCCGTCCGGGGATCGAACCCGGGACCTCAGAGCTGACGACACCTTGAAAACCGGTGTGTACGCCACTCGACCACGGAGATCGTCAAAACCGGAAAAGTTATATTATTATAAAATGAGTGTTATACAGGATCAATTTTTATGGAGTGCGTATATTCTACGAGGTAATCAGGTGCATAAAGCTGAACAGCTTTCCCCAAGGAACATAGGTCGAAATTTTAAAATTGAAATATTCATACAAAGTGACAGGTCACGTGACTTATGTTTGTTTAAAAAAAATTGGGGAAAAGTTGCTCAGTTTTATGCACCTGACTACCTCGGTTAATATACGCACTCCATAAAAAAATAATCCTGTATATCACAATGACACTGACTGTAAATAATACTAAACCAAAATGCAGCAAGGAAAACCTATAGCTGACCTCAAACCCCAATTTATTCCCAGTGGGTGTAGACGGAAAGATAAATTACACCAATCACTTGATACATTGTTATTGGTATTATTTTTATTATCAACTATAATGTGCAATAAATAAAGGTTAAGTGGAGACCGCCCGCGGTTGCCTTCGATGTAGATTTGTGACAAAAACAATAGATTTTATTCTTCTATTCTTATAGATAGAAGGTAACCCTTGTTTTATTACATCGGTATCTCGTATTTTTACGCCGAAAATAGCAAAGTTATGTCGCCCAAATCCAGGCAAATAACAAATCACTAGATAACATCAGAATCTGCTTTATAGACTTCCTTATATCTTGTTTGTACTAAAAGAACCACATATTTGCGTTCGTATTAACAACAAAAATATATTCTAACGGATGTACCACAAACTGTGTAATTATAGATATAGACACGTCAACGTTTTATTGGATGGTTTGAACATTTCAATTGAAACGAAACAATAGAAATACATGGAAATAAAAGGTATCGACTAATTGAACATATTCGAAGCGTACAACAATCGTGCAGGTTGCAGCGGAGCGTTTGAAAGTGCAATTAGTGAGAGCGAACCGACGCTCTGCACCTCGCCCGGACGCACTCTCGCACGATCCAATGCACTAATAACGTTTATTACAACAAAAACACATATTTCATAATATTTAATAAACTTATGTACAGTAAATGAATGAAGCAGTTACTTTCTGCCCTAGCTCGTTGCCAGTTTAATAGTGGCCAATATGTCGATTCGTAGTATTAGAAGTAAATTGCCCTAATATATCACCCATTTAACGTATTTCGAACTTCGAGCCGAGCAATAAGCCGCTGGAGCTATCCAGCAAGTCTGCATTAAAATTGTACGGTCATATTAGAGAATCTACCGATCCCGACGTTTCAATTCCATTCTAGGGATTAATAAAACGTTTTCTGCTATTTAAGTGACCATTCATTATAGAAATAATCCGACTTTATTTTAGATATTCTAGGTATAATAAGATTTGGGTTCAGTTATCTCAGTCATGTTAGTCTTCATACATTGAAAAACAATTTCAGACTTGAACATTCCATACCCAATTCTGATAACTTCAGGGTGTCCAAATCTAGCGAGCTCGTGCGTCGCACGCGTGTAGTTACTGCTTAGTGCTTCTCTTTAGCGCAACTAACTTGCACAGTGGGACCGCGGGGCGAACATTCCGCGCTTGCAAAGCTTTTTATTTAATTAAAATTGTTGCTACCACAAAACGGCAATTATTTTATACACCACTAATCGCAAGCAATTGTTATGTGTCCACTCAGTGATAACACGCCTTCGGAAATCAGAAACAAACTGAGTGAATGAGCGGGCTCCCGGGAGGAAGTACGTGAAGCACCGAGCGGCGAGCGAACGTTTGCTGTTTACGCACCGCGTGTAGCAGGCGCGCGAGCAGTGCGGGCGAATTAGAAATGCATGGACGCAACTCGCGAGCAACTCACGAGTTGCGTATTCAGATGTGTAAACACCCTTAGCGATAGACAATTTCCCCGGAGGCTAACAATGAAAAATTAAACGACAGTTTCCGATAATCTGTGACTGGGCTTGGTTCCAGTGGATTACCAAAGAATTATTTATGTAGTTACCTCTGAAACTCTCCCTCTAGCTTTGCTGGCAGATACCGGGTTTAAAAATGTAGTACGTGCACATTGGAATGAGTAATAAGGTCGTAAATTTCTCGGACGTTATTTTACAATGGTACGGATCCAACGAACCTACTTACTCTTAGAAACACTTTTTATTTACGGAGCAAACGGTCCAGCTCCGTTTTAATGAATGTATAATGAAGGACTTCGGTTTTATTTATTTTATGAAGGATTCATTGCAACTGTAGTTTCCTTTTAGTAAGTAAATGTTAAAGAAGGTAACTACTCAGGCCAAAAAATAACAACCCTTTTTTGTTTTGTGTTATCATTATAATAATTATGAACTGAGTTTGAAGCAGTATTTTAAGGATCAGGTATTTTCTAACTTATTTATGATAATGAACTCAAAAGAAAGTTACGCACGCATGTATGTATCTTTAAGGAAAGTTTTTTACTTAAATACGCCGTAAAACCTCAAGTGAGTAGAAACTTCTTGTTTAATATAACACCAGCCGCTACCTCCCCTCATAAATCACAATGAACCTGTTTTTAGCTATGAACATAATTTCGGTAGGCTCACCCAACATGACTTATGTGCTTTTAAGTCAAATGGGACAAACCCGTTTCACAGTAATGGGTCCTCAAAAGTACTTTCAAACAATTCATTGAAACCTGATGCAAATAACAATTAACTCTTCGCTAGGACTTCTATTTCTTAATGAACAAAATTTAAGCAGTTAAAACTTTTAATTATCTGATCCTAAAATACAATCCGAATTTAACTTTGTATAAATAAGGTTGTTGGTGTATAAATAATATAGTAATTATAATAATAACGGCCTACAAACGTCCAACTGCTGGGTACAGGCCTCTTCCCATATTCACATCATACAGATAAGGAACAAGCATTGATCACCACGCTTGCTCATTGCGGATTGGTTTTCGGATTCCAATTTTGTGGAATCCAGATTTCCTCACGATTTTTTCCTTCACCGTTCGACAATGATGTCTTAGAATGATTAAGAAAGGACATATAACTTTGAAAAAGTCACATACTTGCCTGGGAATAAATAATAATAAAGTTTATATAATTAAGGGTTTCTTAATTATAGTTGTGAACGTACTAATGAAGTTTTATGTATTGGTAGTTAGTGTTTTGTTAAAATGTGGTTTATTTCATACAAAATTATTCACATACTTCGTTACCCTTGCGTGCCCATTTGACACGCTATGAATAACACATTCAAAACGAATTTACTAACACTCGGCGTTGGCAAATTGGCATTTGTTTTGTCGTGAATTTAACTAGCTCTTTGATACGTAAATATTGCTTAATTTGTATAGAGTGCTTAAAAAGGAGTTGGCATGTTAGAAAAAGGATTGTTAGTTTTATAATGCGATTGCATAACAATTATAATAAATCATTTACAAGAGCCAGTTAATAAGAAAATAAGCCCATTACACTACAGACGTGAACGCACTCGTAACGTTTGCACATGGGATTATCAAGAATACTAGTGATGTCTGACCGATATTGATAGTAAGCTTTAAAAAAAACAATTCTGAAACAGAAGTCATTACTGCCAATACATTAAATTCGCTGTGACTGAATAAGCTTATGTAGCATTGAAATATAGAAAGATTTTCTTTTGACTGGCTCATTAATTTAAAAAAATGGATGCATCATACACAGTGAGAAGTAATAGTTTACAGGGATGCACGCGTACCTATGTTAAAATTTTACCCTCATATTTTTTTCTTACCGAGTTAAGTTAAGTTAAACTTCTCTAAAGAAGTTTAACTTCAAAAATTTGTGAGGTTGATATTAAGAAGAAAACAGTTTTATATCATTGCAAGGACTTATCACAACCTTGTTTATTTATTTTGTATTAGGTTTATATTCGGTCTTCGCAAATATGACCAAATCTCCGCCTATCGCACTGAACTTAAATGGTTACCCATCCGGCTTCGCCGAAATACACATATTCTTACTCTTCTGTACAATGTTCTTTTTCTTCCAACTACTCCCGTCAACGTTTTAAGTTCCTCAGCGAGTCGCATTCCCGTACCCTGAGATCATCGGAGAATCTAAAACTCATAATGCCGATGCATTCCACAACTTTTCTGGACAAATCATTTGCCATTCAAGCAGTAAGATTGTGGAATGAACTGCCTGTGAATATCCGCCGGGAGCAAACGATCGATAAATTTAAAAAAACGTTGAAAAAACATTACTTGTCGCTACCAAAATCACTGTAATTTGTGTTCTTATATTATTATGTTTAAATATTTGTTTTCTTTCTACATTTATTTTTATTTGTTTGTTTTTTTTTAATACTGTATACTGTTTTATTGAGTAAAATTCCGTCCAATGGTTGCCTGGAAGAAATTGCCGTGTGCAATAAGGCCGCCCTTTGTACCACTTCTTTTGCAGTTATTTGTTTTTATGTTTTCATTTTTACGGTTTCAATAAAGAATATTATTATATTATTATTTAATTGATAAACAACCTCTATGAAGGAGGATGGTAAATCGTACTCAGAATAATAACTAAAGCAATTAGTTATTATTCTGAGATCGTACTCTTAAATAACGAAATTTGGTCGTCATGGCAAGTACCTACTTACCAATTTTGCCATAGTTACTTAAGGTGTTAATTTTGTGTTACATGATGCGATGCTCATCAAATTTTCAATGCGCCTTAACGAAGTAACATTTAAAAAAAACAATCAAGGGTTTTTACTTAAATGCCTTTTGTTTATATGAGCATGTACTACGTGATACATTAGCATATGGTAGTTCTTAGCCTGACCGTCGCAAAAAGTGATGTTACTTTGTTAGCTTTTAAATACTAGTTTTAGCTATCGGAGATGCGAACACCAGGAACCACCCAGGAACAGTCACGAAACAAATTTTAAAGGTTACTTTCAAGAAAACTTGTTTATTATTTCAATGTAGGTACGCTAAAATCTTGCCTTAGAAAATACTTCATTTCCCCTTCAGGTAAATAAACGTAAGTAAACAGGGAAACTACTAAAACGGAGGATACTTAAAATGTGTTTTTACTCATGAAAGAAAAGTAAGTTTAATTTTTAAAGACCTCATGAATCACTTCTTTTTAAAAACTCGCCTTATTTTAATTTTAACTAAATATGTGCAGATTAAAAGATAGTTTCTTAAAAATCTCGTTTAATTAAATTCTTGGACGGAAGCTTCTATGATAATGCTCAACTATTCCTGCCAGCTAGTGTTTTTCATACATTCTACTGTGGGACAACGCGGCATTTAAAGTGCTTCAAGACAACACGCTGACTTATTAGTAATCTTATGTATCTTAATAATAACTTATGCGAAATTAATATCACCGCATCTTCTTCCACATACCTATATTTAGATCTTAAATTATATAGGTCATTCTTGTTGATTACACGAAATGGATATTAATTTAAAGCAACTTTTTAAACATTGTAATCTACTACCTTTTGCTCGCGTATACCTACAGGTTGAAAAATATAATTAATCTGATAGTGCCTGTACACATTTGACTTTTGCCAATTTACTGCGATTATTGGAAGAAGATCGTCGTTTTATGAGATCAATAAGATTTTTATAGCAATCAAGGCCGAATTCATTCGGTAAAAGTTCCTTCACTCTCATAGTCCGATGGGACAACCGTCCCATCCAGGGTCGGTCAACCGACCGACACGAACGGAGAGGGATCAGGCGCAGGACCAACGGCTTTACGTGCTTTCCGAGGCACAGGGGTGTAAACACCGCCACACTTCCTGACTCCGAGCGGTACTGAGAATTTCTAAGCATAGCAATCATTTATCAATAACATAACAAAAAACTTGTTATACAGATCCTTATCGAACATAACATAGATAGCTACGAGTAATACTGTAACAGATACTTACCCATTGCAGACATTCATAATATCAAATATCCTGGTATCGATTTCAGAAAAAAATAAAAGTCATGTGAACGTTTCAGATGGTTAATGAAGTGCTTGATTAGCGCGGTTGGCCTATTTTATGTTTGTGCCCGCATCATTCAAAATAGGTCACGCAAACTTAATAACTTTATCCATCAATAATCTTGTTTATTTTACACTAGCTGTTTCCTGCGGCTCCACACGCGGTCTCTAATTATTTTATTTATAATTTTTGAACTTATAATATAACCGCTGTTAACCCGGGGATAATGTAGAACAGTGAAAGAATTTCTTCAGGTCGAATCGATTAAGTAGATTCGGAGCCTATTCAATGCAAACAAGCAAACAAACAATAAAATCTTTCCTCTTTATAATATTAGAATAGATTTATAAATATTACATGTAAATTACGTAAAAGTTTGTATTACGCACAGTAAATAAGTTTATGTGTCGATCATTTTGTATCTACTTTTGTCGTCGCCTAAATATTCATTGCATTGTGACACCCATTCAGTACTCAAACCGCCATTAAACTTAAAATAATACTTGCACTCTTGACCTTGACGACTGACGGCACGTACAGACGTACTGTAATGTAACTGTATTGAAATGACACAGTTTGTAGTTTCACTAATCTTGCGCGTACTCGGTTTTTAGGTGTTATAGTTCTATAGTTGTGGAGGTCAGATACTCGCTCTATGTGAAATACAGGGATTCGGCGGATTCCGGTAAGACTGGAAGCTGATCCCAACACAGCTTGGTAACAGATAATTATTATATTCAGTGTAAACTATACACGTAAAGTGTATACGTGTTGCTTTTTATTTATTATGCTCTTCAAGTTGTAGATAAATTAATATACTTATGTGTAAGTGAATATGCTAAGCGACAGGTATCTATAGCGTCTACTATACCTAGCACTTCGAAGGATTTTTTAAAATGCCCAATGAAACTAAGTGTTCAATAATTCACAACAAATTACATATATTTTTATTATTTTAAACCTAAATATATGCGTTTTATAAATTTGTTTTCAAATATATTTATGCAAGACTATGATAACGAGAACACAAAACAACTTGCGTATATTCATAAATACCCACCTATTTTCAGCTTAAATTTCCATGAATATGCTTGCGTGGAATCTTATCAAAGCTGTCTTGGGGAGGCGCCTGCATGATCTTAATTAGTTATTCGGGGCGACTGAAGCTAGCGAAATAGGTTAACGAATACGTTGCTTTTTGATATACATGAGTATCAGTTACATGTTTAAGGATTCATAGAAAATTGAAGCTATCTCATAGATTTTGGATTGAACTGTGCATCGGAAAGCACGTAGAGCTGAACTAATGGTGATCTTTGACACTGTTAATTCATTACAATTCTGACAACCAGTCTTACTACAGGATTGTGTTACCCAGTAAAATGGGTTTTGGAGGTCAGATAAGCAGTTGCTCTATGTAAAATACGGTGTTCAGCTTAATCCGGTAAGACTGGAAGCCGACTCCAACAAAGCTTGGGAACAGGCGAGGCAAGAGAAAATTTTGTTTGTATTTTATATATATTTGTCACTCAAATGTTTATTCGCAGTACTACCTACTAAAACCTTTTTTATTGTTAAACTAAATTGAGGCGAATGTAATTTAAATAATTAGTAGACGAATATTGTTAAGCTGGAAATAGAATAAGTATAAAAGTTCTTCAAAATCTTTTATTTAGTTCAGCTTTATTGTTAGCCACATAAAACAAAAACCAAAATGTTATCCCCGCACGCCTTTTCGGATGGTTGACTGATGAAAAAAGCATTAAGAGAATATTAAAATACCTATTTGCATTTTAGTATTAAAATACACCGAAGGATAAACAAAATTAAATACATTTATTTCTAAGTTGTGAAAGATTATTTATAATGTAAGAACAAAGCTACGTCGGAGAAAGTTGCAAGCAGCTGTCTCTAGCAGAAATAACCTAACTAAAATAAGACACCTAAATTGTGTGCCTACCTAAAGCTCTTAAAAACTCCGGGACAGATTTTAGGGACGTTCCCAAGGGTCGACCTTTGTAATCCTTACTCCAGTTACTCGATATAATGTATCATCACACTGAATCTGTGGGGAACTAAACAGTGAACACTCGTGATTTATTGCTAAGCTCACGCGAGTACTAGTTACTTATCTGAATAAGTAACTAATATTCTCTTATATCAATAATATTTCAAATAAATCCAACAAACCAACTGTTACAGAAATGATTAATGTATATTTGCCTTCAATATATTATTGTACGTGTATTAGCCTAGACTTTAATAAAAATATCGCAAATATGAAATAACGAACTCAACAGAATACAAGGTCTTCATTATAAAGCGTATCAATCTGCATTCAAACTTATTAATATAACTGAGAGTGCGCTTCAATGCTACTTCTCATTATTATTCTTACTATAGCTAGATGTATTTACTACGTAGAGTACATGTAGTACAAACAGTAATAACGCCGGCTTGTATAGCGTGTCCTCACATTTCTGCGCAATTACGCATACACGAGCAAGTGGCAGCCACTGGTTGTGTAACGAGCCCCATAGGAACATTCCCAGGCTATTTGCGCCGGCCAAATGACAAATACCCGGACAAACAAGCTATTGTACGGACGACATCACGAAACAAACATAAATCTTATCTGACGTAGCGTGAACTGCCGGGATTCAGTCCCCAGGACGATATGAAACCCACGACTTAATATGAATAATACTGGCTAGCTATAAATATGTCGTATAGTAGATTGCAGATTTTATCGAATTCATATCGGTTATTGTAGTACTCCTTCGATCTCTTTATTTTGCCGCCGACATGAAAGCGATTCCAATACAGTGTTTGTGACTAAACAGATAAGTAAAATCGTTATATCATGGCCGTACTTAAAGCAGAATACGAAATGAAATCTAATTTCCCAGAACAATCTTTTCCTGGGAATGTTGGCGTGTCTCTGTAATTTTGAAATAACATTGAAATTTAAAGCTCTCCATTCCTCATTGTAAGCAAACATATATTTGATTATAGCTTTAATTAGCTTCTTGTTCATGGAATGACGAAATATTTAAATGTATACAGCGATGTATGTTTACATAGAGACTTCGCTATGTAGTGCAGAGCCATTTAGATTCGAAATGAGTAATGAGTTGAGGAAACGAGGCATGGTACTGCGTCTGATGCAATTTGCAGCTTAGGGAATGTAAACAAACTATCAATAAATTGGCATTCGACCGATCCGTCTATAAACATAATTTTATCGGCATCTGTGTGAGGTTCTTTATGTCATTCTATCTGATCGGTCCTTGTGTGTCAGCAGTCTATAAAAGGCTCGTAGCACAACTGTTATGAATCGAACGATATTGGGTATAAGCTTTTATCATTATCCGATATATCGTATAATATATCACAACATCTGTATCCGGAAATGTTTTCTATGGTCGAGATTTATATCTTTTATACAAACACTGACTATGACCGGATTGGCGAAAAGTAATAGGTACATATCGTATTGCAAACATATGTTCAAAGACTTATTATGTACTGTACTTGTATGAACAAAATCTAAAAGTATTATTAAACTTACTTGTTGGAGCGATTGGAGCAGTTCATTCAATTCGGTTTTACTTTCAAATGCAAATAAATCCACTTTTTTATTTAATTGATTAAATAATTCGCGAAATTCTAACTCTTGCATCTTTAACAACTGATTATATACACATAATATTTGTTGTTATCACGTATTGTCGTTAAATTGATATCTCACAAAGTGCAAGGTAATGCGGTTAGCTATCTTCACCCGCTTACAAGACAAGCTGATATCAAAGGATTATAGAATCAATACAAAAACGGTTTATTTAGAGTGTAAATAAATTTTCCAAAGATATGAACCAGATAAATGACGCTGTTATTGCCGAAAATAACAAAACGGATCGATGAAAAAAAGGTATAGCTGTTTACAGCTTGTAAACGTTATCAAATTCATGTTACCGACATTTAGATTGTTCTGCAAGTGAAGACTATTTTAATAATTGTACATTTTAATAATAATTTTTTATAAGTAAAATATTATAATGCTGAAGACAAACCATTATTTATTGATGACCTCAATTTTAAGCTCTCTCTTTTAAAATATTGGCACCAAATTCTGTCGGGAATACAATTGAGAAGCACAATTTCGTGGATAAGGATGTCATTTGATCAATTTAGGTATCTAGGGAATCTATTGAGCTATAGCAGCGGGTTTCTTGGAACTATTTCGCTTTGTTTGTGAGCAGCTGAAAGGCGGTGGCGCAGTGCATCCGGTGGATTCCGGTGTCTCTGAAGTGCTGCCGGATGTCGGCTTGTTTCCGACACCTTATACGACACTTAACAAACTAAATGTAATTCAAGAATTTACCTAACAATTATTGTAATCTGTTTTTATATGGGGATTATCTACTTTTGTTTACGATGAGGGTTAAAATGGTCAAAATTCATCTTGAAATATTTTAAAGATATTTTGTTTGACGACTTTTCTATATTATACAATGGTGGTTTTTTTTTCATATTCGTGAAAATACCCACGACACTGGAAAAATGCTTAATTCATGTTACACGTGAATCAGAGAACAATAAAATGCATCACCGGTGATACTAATATTTTTATTTGATCTCTGGTTATTATAAATCATTCCCCATAGTTACATTATGAATATGATTTCCAAGTTTTGCCAGGGTACTTGCGAAATTATTAGCATGCTCAAACGGCAGCACTGAGAAATTGTATTACTTTATCTATAAGTTGAGTTATAGCTACGAATCTTCATAAGTTCATTTGATTCTTTGAAACATATCTTCGTCAATTCAATTTTTTTTTACGATTATATTAATTAAAAAAAATATTGAAACGATCAAGAGCTCTAAAAGATATTCTTTATTTTCAAAATCTATTTAACTATATCTGATTAAATTTATGTATAAGTCAACTTAAACTCATATGCTAAGCTTAACAAATATAATCTTAACCAAAGCCATAATCTTATTCTTGAAAACGTGAGAAAGATATAACCTATATTTTAGAATGATTTTAGTTTAGCTATTTTAAGTTTAAAATTACTTTTCCAAAACCTGTCGCGTCAAAATTTAAGTATTCATAAAATAATTCTGTAGATTCCCGATCCGATTAATTAAAACTTGATTCAAACATAAGTTTGAAAAATTTGTTTTAGGTAGGTAGGTACTACGTAAAGTTTAAGAATATTGACGAAACTAAGAGCTCCTTGTAGGAGTTACGGCGCTGTTGTTAGGCACGTATTCTAAACGAGTTTTCCGTGGGGAAGACAAAGTGAGAGCAGAATGTTTTACTATGAGTCGTCGGGAGAGCACGTGTGAGTCTGCCGTCTTGCTCGGTGACGCGGCACGCACCGACGCGCCGAGCCCGCTCGCCTAGAATCAACCTGATTGCGAATGCGGCGCCCCAACCACTCGACCGCAGACTGAAACCCAAAACCGCACCCACTTCATCATACCTATTCACCGTTCGTAATTTGTACTTAATCGTTAACTATGTTGCGATGGTGCCCAAACTTGACATTTAAATGTGGATCATTGAGCATTGTAAAATATTAATAACGTTCCATCAGTAACCGGGTTTCCCTAAATGAAAGGCCGAAATTTAATAACTTGTAGAAGGAACCTGTACAAAACATAAAATTATGTGAGAGGTGCAGTCACGAGCATAAATAAGTATACACATAGGGTAAAGTCAGGATAGATGCCTCACTTTTTGAAATTGTCTCTTTATTTCAAATCTAATAATATATCGTTAAAAAAAACTTTCAATATTACTTATTTGGTCTTTTTTCTTACATTGCGGCTTATTTTAGATGGCCTAGCAATTACTGGTTGGGCAAAAAATGAGTTTCTGCAGACCCATTTTTTGAGGATAGGTGCCTACCCTATATGGATAGATGCCCCGCCATGAAAATATTAAGGAGGTTAGATGCCCATGGTGTGGGATAGATGCCGTATGGAATAAAATAATAGAAATATGCATAATTAAAATTTGTTTTATTGAGGCATATCAATCAACATGTTATATAAATCATCTTCAAGTAAAATAATAATAAAGAATGTAACAAAAATATGCAACCACTTCTGGCACTAAATGCACTGAATCCAATCAGATTTCGATTTTGTATTTTCATAGCTGTCAAAGCATTCAATGCAATTATTTTCACCTGTATGTTTAGAGCTACCTTGCTTTTCTCTCTTATTTTTCTTCACAGACAAATCTTTACATTTCTCTTCTATCATTTTAGAGTAAGTACCAGGTTTATCTTCAGTTTCGCTCTTTGAACTTAAAATGATACGTCTTTTACGTGAACTGAAATGAAAATTATAAAACATTAAGAAAACATGTTAATTTATAATGTATAAAGATATGAGAGATAGAGGCACTTAGGGGCACCTATACCGCGAAAAATCAAGGCGACTATCCTTTTTGATATGGATAGATGCCCTTATATATTTTTAGTAAAATAAACACAAAACAACAACTATATGAATATGGATGTGTAATTTAATAACCTGTGTACTGATATAACAAAAATTGTATGGAACTAATTACTACTTGTAAAGTTATGAAGCTGTAAATACTTACATAAAAAATTCCGAGATGTTTGACACGTTCGCCGCGGAAATTATTGCACACACCATCAAAACAGGTCCCCTCTGAACGACGCACTTGCGGGGACTTAGGTGTGCGGCGTCTGCGCTCCCGTTTTAACCTATTAAAACGTTGATAGCTATTTCGGAAATATGAGTTTTAGAAAACGAGGCACCTATCCCACTGCGGCATCTATCCCGGTTTTACCCTAGCGAAATTGTAAAACTTATTTAGCGAGAAGTTTTTGTTAAAACTCAAAAATATATACATGATCTGAGAAAGTTATAATTTTATGTCGTTAAATGATTAAAAGTTGAATTGATGGTGAGTTCCTGTTAAATTATTGTTTTACAATTTCGCTATGTGTATACATATTTATGCTCGTGACTGTACATGCCACGCTTACACAAGATTTGAAGGTGAATATGGTGCCTTATACCTAAATAATAAGGAATTTGAATCAACCCAAATTGATTTTTTCTCAATGTCAAAGTGTTATTCAAATCTTAAAAACAAAACATAGAAAGCGTTTATAAATAGAAAAGAAACTCATTAAAAAGTTATTAAGCTTTATAATTTAGTATAGAGCTCATTTTCACAAACATTTCCGTTTGTTAGTGGCTTATTAAAAAGCTGTAATGAGAAGACTTTACACGCCATTTTATGTTTTGTATACATTGTAGTGAGAATAGAAGATATAACAAAATGAGGTAGGTCAAGAAATAGGCTATTATGACGTTATGGTATACGGCACTACACATTAGCTCATTGCATTCTTTGCCATAGATTCGCCTTTGTTGCGTAGTAGTAGAGTTGATTATTGAACTTCTTTGTTTCTATTTAAACCGCAAGAGTATCCGCTGCCTTATTGCGAACATTCTTTGTGACTTAAAAATGTTTCTAAGAAGTAATTTCCAGATGAAAGTGAAAATCTATTTCGAGCAAAAAAAAGTTCAAAGGAAACGTAGTTCATTAGTAGCAAGAAAAAGATACGACAATTAAAAAGATTGGTAGTACCAATCTTTATAATTGTCATACTAATTTGGTACTTACTATTTTATCGTGTCTATTAATGACAAAAGAAGTGCTTATTATTGTTATGAGTTTCAAAATATTCAAAGAGAGTCAGAATGTTGAAAATGTTGCTTGCAGAGATAGTTTATTTATTATCTATTTTGTTTGCGAATACACGAATTATATAAAATACGTTTTGGTAAAGGTAAATGTGGGCATAAATAAGTAATTATTTCAAGTAAGTGCTTATAATCTACCATTCTTAGAATGTCTGGTAAAATTTCTAATATTTTATAGCTAATAGCACCACATATTTAATAATTCACGAGATGTCTCACGTACATCGGCTTAGGCCTAAATTCATATTGATTATCTCTACAATCTTCACTCCCAGGAATATACCATTAGGACGTTTATTTTGGTACATTATGGAGAGCTTCGTGAATATCCATCATTTTATTTACATCATTCGCTTTTATATTAATATTCGAAATTAATTGATTGATGTGGAAACAAAAGAAAGCTTTGGGTATCGACCTGTTTGTGCCTGCCTGACTTTTTGTCTAGACTAGAAGGTGATGTCAAGGTAAGTTAAACGACCCAGATGGTGCTGACGTTAAATGATTGGCTTGCTACTAGAGAGGAACGAGTTTGATTCCTAACTTGTAACAGTATACACGTTTTTTTTTTTTGCGATATTTTTGGTTCACTCAAACTGTGTTAGTAAATATGTATTTTTTATTTTTGCCGAGCAGGTACAGTAGACCAATCAAATTGTTCATCGGTCAGCGGTGACCGACAAGGCGTAGCAATGCTACGAATAAGCTTACCGAGCTATATAAATATTTAATACCAATTCCCATTGCAATACAACTTCTAGTTGTTCAACAGTATGAAAAATATGTGGAATTTTACTCCACAAACAGCTATTACTTTCCAAAGCTTCTAGTTCGCTTCCAATTCCCAGCGGCCCGTTCTATAATGTAAAACAGTCTGCAATATTGTTTATGGATCCACCCTCTGGACAGCTAATGTTTTCGTAAACCTATATTGCCTCTTTTATGTGTAATGTATCGACAATCAGCTTGTAAAATGAAATGAATTATAACCCATTGTATATATTATTCTGTGACCTTTTCTTGTTTACAAGAATTTAATTATACAGGATTATCTTAAAAGCAGTGCGGATATTTAACAAGGTAATAATATTATTATGTTTGTATTCAAAGATGATTTTCATTTCTAAGATTTCGACCTATGTTCCTTAGGGAAAGTTGATCAGTTTTATGCACCAGATTACCTCGTTGAATATCCGCACTCCTTTTAAATTATTCCTGTGTAAAATAACCGATAGAAGTGTAAATTAGAGGAGAGATTAAAAACGCAAATAGATAGATGAAATAATGCAGTTTTATGATTAGGTTTCGTATTGATAAAAAGCTGTGCTAATCCTTTCGTCCGGGTTGAGAACACGTGCCGTTGCCAGTCGTTTCATGTAGCTGACACAGTTGAATTAGATTACAAACCCAGACGTGTTTCTTTGTATAATTCTACAGTATACTGTTTATCTTTGTTTTATTTTGTTTTTAAAAAGCTTACTAGCAACGTGGGTCAAATATTAGTAGTATTCTTGTTAACCTCTCGTTGTAAGCTAAATGCTTGTGTTACGAGTGGGTTCACGTCGTTAGTGCAATGGATGGGATTCGAACCCGCGAACGTAGATGATATGATGATGAGTGAAAATAATTCCAATGCCCTAGCCATTAGGTTACCGCGGCTGTTAGTTAGGATTGTGTACAAATAATGAAAAATCCGTAACACATAAGCATCAGTCTTTCTATTTAGTTACTAATGTTAGAAAGGCAAAAAGTTTTTGTCTTCTGTTTCTTTGAACGTGCTTATCTCAGCAACTTATAGGCCGATTTGAAAAATTCTTTCAGAGTTAGATATTTATCGAGGAAGGATATAGACTACATTTTGTAGCAATAAGCAACGCCCACGCAGGCGGGCGGCGCCGCGAGCGGAACTTAGGTCATTTGATATATCATATATATTAGTATCTAAACCACCTTTCTTTTTCCTTATAAAATTTTCGTTCATTGTACAGGCTACATGTCTTCTAGTTATTATAAATAGTTATTTATTTTCATTGCACAAACTTATCCTGCGGCTTTAGCCACGCTAGCATAATGAAATATGAAATTACTAAACCGTTTAAGTAGGTATACTCAATGCAATGAAGTAGTATTTTTTTATAATGTAAAAATGAGTACCTAATTCAACAAGTCAACTCTTTGTGGTAATGTTACCTACCTAGTCACAAACATTTGTTAAAAGAAGGGTTTATTGCATCCTTCTATAAAACTAAATATCTTTCGTATTTCTACGAAGAATGTACGATTAACCTTTAGTTTCTAGTTAGTTCGTCTCCTTAAGAATGGCACTTGGGAACGACTGGATCAATACTAATCTAGTCGCGTATCATTACCCTCTAATTACTTTCTTCTTAATTTGAGAGTCAATCTTCTGTAATAATGTACCTACTTGGATGTTATAAAACTTATTTTATGTAAAAATAAACATATCATTGTACCTACTCACCTAAAAGACCAAGATTATTTCTTTTTTTAAGAGACGCCATCTTTTTATCCAGGGATGTGCTCGGACAAACTGTAACTTGCTCTAGTAATTTGTTATTGAATTATATTTTACTAGCTGTGCCCCGCGGTTTCTGATAACATAATAATACCCATAGATACAGGATTATTTTTTATGGAGTGCGTATATTCTACTAGGTAATCAGCTGCATAAAACTGAACATCTATTCCCAAGGAAAATTAAAACTCAACTTTTCATACAAACATGAGTCACGTGACTTGTCACTTTGTACGAAAATTTCATTTTCAATTTTAAGATTTCTACTCATGTTCCTTGGGGAAAGTGGTTTAGATGTATGCACCTGATTACCTCGTAGAATATACGCACTCCATAAAAAATAATCCTGTATCTATGGGTAAATTATTATGTTATCAGAATTGCTATAGATACATTATCATAGCAAACGCACGTGTTGCACGTTAGCTGGATGATAATTTTACCATTTCAAACAGACTAGCAGTTTGAAATTACCCGACGCATATTGTGAAATTAAATATGGCGTGTTCCATGCGTGTGCTCGAAACGGTCAAAATCGAATTATATTAATAACTAGCTTCTGCCCGCGACTTCGTACGCGGATCCTGTTGCTTATGCCAGCGATAACGGGGTCGTCAAAATAAAAGATCTGAAACGACTGATGTCAAATTCTAAGAGCCCGGGGACGGGAAAGCAACGTTATGCGCGAGACGATTCGAGACCCTCCAGATCTTTCATTTTTGTAAGATAGCAGGAAATGCCCATCAGAACTTTTGCTAACGATCAGCGGTCAGTCGCGCATCATATTCTTCACTGGTCTCTAGAGACCTGGATGTAGATGCGTAAATACGATGAGAATGCAGGCGTGCTTCGGGATCCGAAGAGGTTTCCACGGAGCGAGTTGCAGTCTGATCGTCTCGAACAGCATCAAGTCTCTCCTGACGCTCTTCGGTAGATTCTTGGGATCTTATCCTTAATCTTTTAGCTCCTTTGGAACGTTGGGAAAGGTTTGACCTCCTTCATCATGGTTATAGTTTTATTGTGAAGATATCTGATCAATTAAAATCTAAGTGACTGCAAAGTAAATTAAACGCTCAAATAACATAAGCCCGAAGGCATACCTATATATTCGAGAAAAAAAAAATAAAAAAAAAATTGGGAGTTTTGGCCAGTATAGTCGAATTTATTATAAATGATATACCATCGTCATCGAAAATCAGTCCTAAAGGTTAATGTTATTTTATAATTATACAGTGAAATTAGTGATAGCTTCGATTTCCAAGTCAGATGTTTCAAATCTTCGATTTTTATAAGTATACAGGGAATGCCCATCAGACCGAACAACTTTTGCTAAGATGTCATTCCTATATATGTTATGGTGTAGCCGGGCTCTTGGAGTTCCACAACAGGTGTTCCAGATCTTCAATTTTTATACGTCAACAGAGAGTGCTCATCAGGCTGAACAACTCTTGCTAAGACGTCATTCCTATATGTGTTATGGTGTAGCCGGGCTCTTGGAGTTCCACAACAGGTGTTCCAGATCTTCAATTTTTATAAGTCAACAGGGAATACCCATCAGACCGAACAACTTTTGCGAAGACGTCATTCCTATATGTGTTATGGTGTAGCCGGGCTCTTGGAGTTCGACAACTGGTGTTCCAGATCTTCAATTTTTATACGTCAACAGGATGTGCTCATCAGGCTGAACAACTCTTGCTGAGACGTCATTCCTATATGTGTTATGGCGTAGCCGGGCTCTTGGAGTTCCACAACAGGTGTTCCAGATCTTCAATTTTTATACGTCAACAGAGAGTGCTCATCAGGCTGAACAACTCTTGCTAAGACGTCATTCCTATATGTGTTATGGTGTAGCCGGGCTCTTGGAGTGCGACAACAGGTGTTCCAGATCTTCAATTTTTATACGTCAACAGAGAATGCTCATCAGGCTGAACAACTCTTGCTGAGACGTCATTCCTATATGTGTTATGGCGTAGCCGGGCTCTTGGAGTTCCACAACAGGTGTTCCAGATCTTCAATTTTTATAAGTCAACAGGGAATGCCCATCAGACCGAACATCTTTTTCTAAGACGTCATTCCTATATGTGTTATGGTGTAGCCGGGCTCTTGGAGTTCGACAACAGGTGTTCCAGATCTTCAATTTTTATACGTCAACAGAGAGTGCTCATCAGGCTGAACAACTCTTGCTAAGTCGTCATTCCTATTTGTGTTATGGTGTAGCCGGGCTCATGGAGTTCCACAACAGGTGTTCCAGATCTTCAATTTTTATACGTCAACAGAGAATGCTCATCAGGCTGAACAACTCTTGCTGAGACGTCATTCCTACTATGTGTTATAGTGTAGCCGGGCTCTTGGAGTTTGACAACAGGTGTTCCAGATCTTCAATTTTTTTTACGTCAACAGAGAGTGCTCATCAGGCTGAACAATTGTTGCTAAGTCGTCATTCCTATATGTGTTATGGTGTAGCCGGGCTCTTGGAGTTCCACATCAGGTGTTCCAGATCTTTAAATTTATTCTCTCAGCAGAAAATGCTCATCACGTGGAACAATTTTTGTTATGGTACCAGTTTTGTATCTCTTATAGTTTAGCTGGTCTGTTGCGGTTCTGCATCAGGTGTTCAAATTTCCAAGATAAATTATAGCCTATATGTTGCCCAGACTTAATACCTATACAACAAAAAAAAATCATTCAAATCCGTCCAGTAGTTCCGAAGATTAGCGTGTACAAACAAACAGACAAACAGACATACAGACAAACAGACAAACAGACAGAATTTTTTTTTTGGATTCGTGCTCTATTACTGTTTGTAAACCCCCCTCAATTATTTTTTTTTTAATATATTCAATGTACAGACACAGTTTTTTTACTGTTTTATTATATGTATAGACGAGGGGATGGGGGACTAAATGATGTTGGCGACTAGACGTAATAGAAATCGCGTGCAATAAATATAGTGTAGTTAGTAGGTAGGTACTAAGATTGCACTACCATCATAATCATAACTTTTATGACTCTGCAGTTTTCGGTGAAAAGAGGGAAGGAGATATAAACATTACGATTATCATTAACTGATATTGAGGATTATTTTAAAAGGAGTGCGGATATCCTACGAGGTAATCACGTGCATAAAACTGAACAACCCAAGGACCATAGGTCGTAATCTTAAATTGAAAAATGAAATTTTCATACAAAGTGACAGGTCACGTGACTTATGTTTGTACGAAAAGTTGATTTTAATTTTTAAGATTTCGACTTATTTTCCTTGAAAAAAGTGATTCAGTTTTATGCACCTGATTACCTTGTAGGATATACGCACTCCTTTTAAAATAATCCTGTATAAGGGCTTCAATCCATTTCTTTAATCCAACATGGGAAAACATATTTAAGGTTTCATATCTCAAAAGAAAGAAAGTCACCCTTCAAGAATCACGACTCCCGCAAAGCAGGGGAGAAAATACGCAAAGAAAACAACACATTTCTATATGTAACACTAGGTATATATAATAAAACACAATGGTGTACTACTGGGTGTGAAAAGTAGAAATCTATTCATTAGATACAAAAAAAGATTCGACACGTATTGTTACCTTTATCAAAACAATTCAATTTTACAAAGTTGATGCGTCACAACGTCATCAAGAATTGTGTGTAGAACAGAGTGACGTCACGAAAATTATATATTCACTGTATCTTCGTAATTATTCGTTTACGGAACAAAAAAAAACGGACCTTAAAATAATGTAATAACATATTGTTTTTATAAAACTGTGTTTATTAAATGTATTGTGAAGTATATCGACTAGTTCCGGAAGGGTTGAGAATATTTTCGCACATAGTAACAGACGTAGTAGAAGCTATGTATGTGGATGAGAAAGCTCTTACTGTAAGTGTGTGTACAGGACCTAATGTTATTAGAAACGGTCAATAGATTTGGACGCCTCTATTTGGATACGTGCGGGTAAACGTACATATTAACTATTATCTTAAGCTAATTACATGTTACTAGCAAAGTTTAGGAATCAATATTGTATCAGAAATCATTCTTACTTCATTGCGCAGAATAGTACGGTAATGCTGGACAAATTTTAATGACAAATGATTCATTGGCTTGTTAATAATACTAATTTACTGTGTCAATTGATAGCGAAAGTCGACATGGCGCATTATCTAATCTGATGTTTAGTTTTCCGAAATAATCAAACCGATAAATGTTCGCAGTTTAGTCGTATAAGGTTTTAATAAAACCGACCCCAACTCAAGGCTAGCGCGCGTACATGCCTAGCATAAAATATAAATGTAAGCGGCCATATTCACCACTTCCACTCAGCCCTTTCAACAATGAATCTCAGGTGTTTTCGGTCTGACTCGTATATTTTATGCGTCACAAAAATAAAACATAAATCAAAGAGCCCCGCTCCAGCGACATTTTTATGCACGTTTTACCGTCAAAATGTCTTTATTCAATGAAATAAGGACTATTATGTTAAAAGTTTCGTCATTATCTAAATTATAGTCGCGAGTGTGTGCAATGTTTGTATACAGTTACAGTGATTATATGTGGCACCCTCGTGCGATTTATTGATTTTTAACTTAACCTCCGATGAAGTATGGTTCAAAATCAATAAACATAAATAGAAACACATCGAAAACTGACGGATACAACAATACAAATCAATACAACAGATTTTTCTTGAATAGCGGCGCTTCGGAATTCTCTCACGAACCGAAGTTAATGCAATCATAATTACGTTTTTAAACCTTACGTGCTATCTACTATTAGTAGTATAATTTTACCATCTAATATTTTATAGTACATTTTGTTTTGTTAAGTTTCTAATACCAATACACTTTGACTTAAGTAATTTTAGAGAATATTGTCTAATTTACGAGCTAGATAACGATACTAACTACCAATTCGACATATGTTTACGTTAGCACAACTGTAGAAACATGTACTTTGTACATACATCTATTTAAAGTCCTGTGTACTTGTATTTCTGTGTGAAAAATCTTGAAGTACCTCAATAATTCAACTAAGGAATCGAAAATACACACAGCATGTTCTTGTTATGTTTATGTAACCTTCTACCGTCTTACATACCGAATGTCAAAAGTATGAATGTAAAAGATGAAAGAATATTTTATATAAATATTTTAGGCAAATTTCGTAAAGTCAAGGTGACCTTTACGTTAATTGGAACACGTACGCGAAGTAAAGTGACCAATTCTTGTTCATATAATTATTTATAATTACTTCCTATTCTCCTAAGTTTAACATC
Source organism: Plusia festucae (assembly GCA_950381575.1). NCBI lineage: Eukaryota > Metazoa > Arthropoda > Insecta > Lepidoptera > Noctuidae > Plusia > Plusia festucae. Next base: position 9,098,716 of record OX494436.1, on the reverse strand, counting down.
TTTTAGATTTAGGGACATATTATATTATAATTATAAGCTACTAGAAATAGAAGTATGACCTAATACTTGAATGGTGGATGAAGGAGTCGTGAAAGTTCAACATTATAAATATCGTTTTACAAGAAGAATCGTTAGTCTCAGTGATATTAATAACTCAAGTCAAGACACCGTGTAATGCAACCACGAAACGTCTAAACTCATGCCTCGCCATCTTATATTAAATGCAACGCGAAGCGTCGTGACGGCCAACGTCGAGAAGCGAGAAGCTACAATATGTATTACCATCTGTCATGTTAATTACACGTTTCATAAATCACCTCCAACACGTACCGAATGTCAAGCAATTGTCAAAATAGCAAGCGGTCGTAACTGCACATTCATCAGAATATTCATTAAAACTAAATTAGGAGTGAGAACGGTACCGACCGCTACTGTCACCGAACTAATAGCAGTATAACAGCTGCTACGCCTACAGAATGATGAGCGGTTAAATTTTAATGGATCGTAAGTTTTAACCAATTAACGAGGACATGAATCCTTGAAATTACTTTTCATAACCTATGATTTGTCAACGAAGGTTAGATTTGTTTAATGACGGCCATTACTACACTTAAATTTGATACATGCCTCGCCCGACAGTCTTGTCATCTACTGCAAAGTTTATCCTGAAAGGGTTTCTCGTAGCTTTTAGCAGGGAAAGTACTTTTTACGGTTAAGCTGAGCCCGCGGCTCCACTTGCAGATAATCGTTTTGGTTTTCCAAGAAAATGAAAGTACTCTGTTTGCAATTTCATGATTAATTCCTCGTTGTCTGTTAAATGACAATTAAAATCTTCAACATTTACCTGATAAAGTTTTATAATATTTTTTATTTGATGATAATATTAATATTACCTATATACCTACACAAACAATAATTATGACTACAAACACTTTATATGAGCGTACCAATGTCCAAAAGATAATTTATTGCCGTTTAATTGATTTTAAATATTATTGTGATTGCAATACACAAATAACTTAACTGTTTCGTAATTAATAGTACAAGTATTTATACAAACGAAAGCATACAGGCTTTATCAGTTTTATTTATTTGTATTTACCTAGTTGAAACGATGTATATACTTTCTTTTATGACGTATTGGTTATTCCAGACTTTTTGGCCTATTATAGAGAAAAAAGTTTCGGACCTAAACTATTTACAGATAACTTTCTCTTTTCTGAATAGAGTTTGTTTGGAAAGTCTAATCAATAACTTGTCCACTGGCAGAGAATGCCTTCTGGCATTAAGTCTGCCAATGTACACGGTGCGGGCAGCACGTAAATAATGATCATCATCAAATAGCCTTTCCCAAGCTATGTTGAGGTCGGCTTCTATTCTTATTGGATTTAGCTGAATACCGTATTTTACATGGAGCTACTGCCTAACTGACCTGCAAAACCTATTTAATTCAAAACACACCCATAGGAGGACTGGTTGTCAGAATTGTAATGACTTGATGACTGTCAAAGATCACTTACGCTTCGCGAGCTTTCTAAGACACGAAGTTTCTAAATGTTCACCTATCCACGAATCAATCGCGGCGAGTGCAGCTTAACCTTTATTATAGGTTAAACCGGAGCCCGAGACTTTTCCAACGAATGTAAAACCGTGGAAATCGGTTCGTGCGTTCTGGAGTTATAGCGTCAGGAAGGAAAACCCGACTTATTTCTATATAGTAGATAAGTTGTTCAGTTTTATGCACCTGATTACCTCGTTGAATATACGCACTCCATAAAAAGTAATCCTGTATATCTATACAAAAAATACAAGAACGCATATTCCTCATTAATGTTGAATGCTCTATTTTCATGACGTAAAACACTTATCTAACTTGTAAGACGTAACTAAGTTAATCCGTCGAATGTTTTGTTTCGTACAACTTTGAGCGATGTCTGTATCAGACTGGTACTTCAGTTGGGTAATTATGTTTTATATTTTGTTATGGCATGTTGACTTTGGGAATATCATATTGCAAACAAATTCTTGACTTGAGAGTACTTTGATGAGTTCTTATCAACGTTAATTGGTATAAAGAAGTTTTTCTAAAGTATCACATGAGTCATATTTGCGTATAATTATATTATGCATTAAAAGAAAAACAGTGGAAGTAAATTGTCTATAATTTTATTCAAATTCAAACCACAATGTTCTTCGTAATATATTTTTGTGTGCAATTGCTAAGAAATACTACTGTTTGTGTGAGATTGAATTGAAATACAAACTATATTTAAATAAACTAAAAAGTTTATATTGATTGTATTAGTTCATGCATCTCATTTAAAGTTTTAGTATTCAGCGCACATACACAAACGACGAAACTTCTTCCGAACACTCTGAAAAGCAATCGTAAGAAAGGAATGAACTCGCTAGTTCTACGTCCGCGAAAATTCAATGTACCGAACAAACAGCTCAAAAAGTAAATTATTTAATCTGAAAGTCCGCGCTATAGCCATCTGCAACACAAGCGTTCGTAGGAATGACATTACAGATTATGTGGCAAAAACATAATAGCTTATCTAATTTTATAGTAACACGTAAGTAAAAATATATCTGTTGTTTCGACTATTATTAAATATTTATATTAATAGGAATGTAGAATGTACCTAAATTTGTAAAATTGTGGAGTATTTTTGCAACTTGGGTAACCCTTTTCGTTGTTAATACATATACCTAGATATAATACCGGCTTATAAGTAACCCAATCCTAGCACAGGCCTCTTCTCATATAGAAAAGGAAAGAACTTTGATCACCACGTTGGCTCACTGCGTGTTGGCGATTTCAGTTCCAATTTTTGGAATTCAGGTTTCTTCACTATGTTTTCCTTCACCTATCGGTAATGATGTCATAGAATAATTAAGAAAGTACATATAACTTTGAAAAAGTCATATTGGTACTTGCCTGTAGTGAGTTCGAACTTGCAACCTTGTGCATGACAATCCGCTCATTGAACTGCTAGGCCACCACGACACTTACATACAGATATTTAGTATTTTTGGCTCCTAGCTTTCAATCTCAAGAGATCAATGTCAATAGCAGTTGAAACGTCGACAGGATCAGAATAGTAAAAACGGTTCTGTGAAGGGTCTCAGAATTTTCACGGCGGGCGCCGGCCCTAAAAGACACTATCAAATCGATTCGCTCATTGATACGATATTGAATACCGTCAAACCCGAAAACTCGTTATAATCCCTCAAAATTGTGTCGGTACGTTCAAAAGTACTCTGGAAAGTGTTCGTATTGAATTTCTTTTCCCTTTGTGAAGTCACGGTTCTACGAGAAATAAAAGGCGAATGAAAAAGAAGGATTTAATTGACTGTGATATAAACAAAACGAAGTAAAATTATTTTAACTGCTGGCAGTTTTTTGTTTCTTATTTCTTTATAATGGGTGGCGAATATGACAATGAATACTTATATAAATACGAGCTTTTGACTGCGGGTCCGCCAGCATGGGCGTCGGTTATCCTGGCAAAAGTAGTCTTCCTCGTTAAATGGGCTATCTTACAACTTTTTTCAAATTGGACCAGTAGTACGTGAGGTTAACGCGTTCAATCAAACAAAAAAACTTTTCAGCTTTATAATATTAGTATAGATGAATATCATACTAAATTTGGAACGAATGGCTTTAATATTAATAGGATTAATAATAACAGCGCTCAATGTTGCGGTGGACAGTTGAGTAATATATCGATGCAGCTGTCAGACGCTACGTAATGCAAACTGATAGCTGTTTGGTAATCGTAAGCAAATCAAAGTCGACCGTGTTGACATGTAAAAAACCGCATTTGTTGAGACTTTATTTTTGTAAAAGGATTGTTTAATAATACTTCTCTGGCAATAACTTTAGTAACCAAAAATCCGCGAAGAACTGCCCTGAATTTGAACACACACACACAACAAATAAAGAACCTCTTACCCTAAACGCATATACAGAATTTATTTAAAAGAACATAGGTCCAAATCAATTTTAAGATTTCGTATGTGTGTGTTGTTTTTAGTGGCAAGTTTCTCAGTTATATGCACCTGATTACCTCGTAAAATAAACGCACTCATTTTAAATTTATCCTGTATATGTATTTTTATCTTTCTATTTCTTTTCCGTCGTTGACCCTAAAATGTATCTTATATTAGCGATAAACTTACGTATTAACATTTTAGAAATTATATACATTTCAACAGTTAAATAAAACCATTACGCAACACTAATCACGTCGGTCGTGCGTTAAAGGACGCATCATGTGTTGTTGATATCTTTCATTTGATTTCAATTCGTTTATTTTAGTTCGTTGATGACAGATCAATAGCTACTGAGAACCGCTTTAGTATGACGGAAAAATGATTCTTTATGATCTCTACCGCGAAGTTTGTATGAATATTTTCAGCTGCTTAGATATAGTAACTTCCAATAACGTTACAGATACGTAACGATTGAATTACGCAGTGATATCGGGAACCCAGTTTCAAACTGTACAATTTACGGCAACTATTTTTTTTTGCGTCATGTTAAGTAAAAAGGTTTAACAGAACCTTTTCATGTTTGTTTGTAAACACGATTAATAATACCATTACATCGTACACGAAACATTTAACACTTTATTTTTAAATGTTCTATTTACGTTCGCGGCGGTTTAAAATAATTGTGTAGTGTTTTGTTTGTTTCAATGTTCAAAATGATTACTGAATTTTGAAAATTAATTTATTGCGTTGATTTTGTTTGTTTGAAGTTATGCAAACTAATGTTATGTTTTCGAGAAATAATAATATTAATGTGATATTTTGCTTGAAATACAGAAAGTGCATGTAAAATCCAACATCATTTACACACAAGTGAAAATGGATACTTATCTAAAGCAGATATTTCTCTATCTTATTGCTAAAATAAATGAACAGCCAAAGAGTGTCAGAGTTGAGGTCAAAATGCCACAATCCTTTTATGCAAGAAGGGGCCGAAAGCTTATATAGTTGCCGCGCTGTGAATACTTATTCTGGGACTCTACTCCTGTGGCCTGTGCTGCCGTCAACAGCCAAACGTCTAAAATTCAATCTAATTGTACCCCTCACTCAACGTAGCAATAACAAATGCCGGACATAGTTGTATGTTTGCGTAACTTAATCAACTAAGACGAACAATTCGCAGAAAATGCGGATAGAACGTAAATCTGGCCATAAACACGATGGCGGGCCCTTCCCTTCGTGTTTGTATCAACAAAGGATTTTTCTTCCTGACATGTGTCATATTTGGTCTTTAATCTTGCCGGGTGGTGCCCAACATTTTTATGATGCTAAATCTTTTATTTATTTTTCATAAAAGAAAGTTTAAGGAAAGTTTGTTTTAACATAATTAATTTACTTTAAACTTTGGAGTAATTGAAAACAATCGATATATTTAGTTATGATAACATTTAATATGCTTATCGATTTATTCGATTTTCACATTTGCTTTTTCACATTAATGATCAGAGGAAAGGTCAAGTGGTCCGATCATTAGCAACTGCGTAGGTCAGCCTTAATTCGAGATATGCCGTGTTTCTTATTTCATATGGAATAAATCGTAAATCACTGATAATAACTGTTTTTTATATGGACCACACTCATTAATTACCAATAACGATACATATATCCAAGCCAAGCCAAGATCAGATTTTATTTATAACTAACTAGGATCCAAGATTACCGAGTTTCATCAAAATCAGTTCAGTTATTTAGTAGTAAAAGCGACACAGACAGATACTTTCACTTTTATAATATTTTATTTTTCGGATTTGTGCTTTTGTGTTAATTCTGGGTATCAGCGACGTCCCTACCATTTTCTCCCAAAATTTATTGGTTTGCGCATGAAGTGCGTACAAACCAACACACACTCACAATATTTCGCCTTTATAAATAACTATATTATTATAGTGTGATTAGTTTGATACTTCTTTAGATTAACCGGACGAAGTGTTTGTTTTTCCGTATTGTCATTCTTATAGGGTAGGTGTTTAGCACACATCTAAAATCCCCTTGCCAAGCTACAAAGTTTACGGCACCCGGGTAGTCAACCTTTTATTTACGGCCTTGTAATTACCAAGCCCAACTCTTTCTAAATCTCTGCTTCGAATACGAGTAGAGGGAATCGTTAACGATTCTATAAAATCGTATCTAATGACAATAAAAGGGCCGTATAAAGTCATTACACCTTCCACGAATCAACGTTAAATGCTGACACAACAGAACAGTTATCTTAAACGTCTCCGTTAATTAGTATTGTAATAGGAATCCTCTATCTTTTGTCTGCTGATTGGTATTCTGAACCATTATTACTGTGACAGCTGTTTCTTGATAAGTAAGAACCAAAATTAGTTACCCAAATAATTTTAGTCAAACAGTAACAATCAAGTATTTGGTTTATTTATTGTAAAGAACAGTGTTTCCTCACGAATAAACAAAAAGTTAATGATGTTTATTATAGCTATCCAGTGATACAATGCAACACAAACAAACAATTTGCAATTTTTATTTATTATAAAACTACTTACTTCAAGTAAATAGTTTTATAATAAATAAAATATAATTATTTATTTCACCAAACGCCACCACAGTACAAAACCCAAAATCAAAGTATAATTATAAGGCTTATAAAATAGGTCACAATTATTTTATTTCCCTGGCTCCTAAGCTAGGTGTGTGCCTTTGTCTTAGGAGTCAGTGATGATGATAATCCGTCAATTTACGTGGTAAGCGTTTAATTGGGTAGGTACATAATTTATTGTTGCACAGGAACCTTTTTTTTGTTGGGTTAAAATGCTAATGACTTGAAACCACGCGAGGGCACAGCGTGGGGATATGTCGGACTTGCACCGACTAAAAACACCCCGGCCCCCTCCTTGACTTTTCACAGCAACCCGTTATTGCCAGTAAGATACTTATAACTTTTTAAATGGATTTTTAAACTAGCTGCTCCCCGCGGTGCTAAACAGTGGGTAGTTTATCAGATAACTTGTATTTTTTTCGGGATACAATAGTATATGTATTAACCCTTTCACTCTACACTTACACTTTACAACTATTGTGTCTTCTGACGGAACAGCGACGGTGTTAAGCCAGGATGTCAGTTACCTCCACGCCAAATTTCATTAAAATGGGTTGAGCCGTTTAAGCTTGAAGTGGTAACAAACATACACACACACACAAACTTTCGCATTTAAGATATTAGTGTGATTAATGTGATACAGTGTGATATACTTATTGTTAGATAATTTAGAAACCAAGTTGTAACTGAGAAACTGGTACTTTATTTAATCTTACTTGAAAATGCTATACATTTTGGCCGAAATATTGGATGCCACAACACCACTGACCTCTTTACTTCCTCCAATACTCTTATATCATAAAAGATATATGTATTTCATATATTATGAACAGGCACTCAGTTTTCTTTACCCAAGCCTTGGGAAATATTGCTTTCGAGAAATGCAAAATGCGTTTGCCAAGTAAAATATCAAATAACATTAATATATTATAGAACTTAGAATTGCAATATTGTTTGATATTATAACTCATGAGTAACACATTAAGAGAGTCATTTTCTGTTTAAGTTTCTGTGGCCTCTTCCCATATAGAGAAGGAAGGAGCATTGATCACCACGCTTAATGCGGGTTAATGATTTCAGATTATTTTTTTTGGAATCCAGGTTTCCTCGTGAAGTTTTCCTTCACCGTTCGCCAATGCTGTCTTTGAATAATTAAGAAAGAACATGTAATTTGAAGAAGTCTCATTGGTACTTGCCCGGATTCGAACCCGCATTCGTGCATACGAATCCGGTCATAGAACCGCTAGGTCACCACGACATTAACTATATTATTACCTACTTGTTATCAAAAGAACAATTAATTCATGATTTAAAATAATAATAAATTATGATGTCACAGCATAATTGTAACAAATCGACTGGAAATGTCAAACAAACCTCTGCATTACATAAAGCACGTTTGAACGATTTCAGACTTGCAATGGAGGTCCAGATAGGTACCCGTCAAGATCGGACCGCAGAGTTATCAAACTTCCACATCAGTGGGCAACGCTCGGGCGGACCGTAGCTCCTAAATTACGGACATAGGTACGATCGTTTTATTCTATGGGGTAACAATGTAAAGCACAAACTATACAGCCTTGTTTTTGGTACATAATAAGACCGATATACGTGTCAAATATTTTGAAAAAGAAAGCCTGGTTCCAAAACTGTATGAATAAACTCAATAAGTTAATCCTTTTTGTCTCGCTTCGTTGTCCGCGAACAAACATTTACCTGACAAGTAGCACACGTTTTCCTAAAATCTAACTTGGTGTAAAAATCCAATCCATTCGGTTATTAATTCTGAACATACTAGTTATTTCCTGGTTTTATATTTAGTGAAAATAAGTTAGTATGCTATCTTTATTATCTCTGATTGTTCCACTTTCATACATCTATTCTTTTTGTACATTTATCTCTAGCTCAATTAACTATTTCAATTGAAATTCAGTGATTCAATTAATACTGAATCCAAGTGGCATTTAACTTTGAAATGAATGGATTTCTAAAGGATTATTGTGCTGTGAAACGTTTTCAATTTTTGATTTAAGGTTTTTGTGTAATGTCATGTTATCTTTTAGTAAGAATTAGATCATTGAGACAATCGAAAGTCATTATAGTTTCGTAGATCGGATATAGTGCAAAGTTGTGTTTATTCGGTAATAATTTATTTCTATGTGCGATGGTTGTGGCGACTTTTATAATTATAATCAGAAGTATTATTCTTTAACGTAGGGGCAACTCAAATATAAAATAAGCATTTATATATATAACTCTATTTTTGTGTAATCTTTTAAGAAAATATTTTTGAAGATGGTATTGATTATGGATGCTCTATTATTATGGATTCTGTAGTAGCATCAAACAATATGGCATTGACGAGCAGGCGACCTCGAGGTAGTGAGGTGTTAGCCTGAAGAATTTTTTTCTACAACACCATTAGAACTACCTTCTTACGTAGGTACTGGTTTGAGGTTTAATTTCCCACATATTTTTGTAACGTACTAGGCGTTTCAAGGCTAGTGCTTTGTATATTGTTTTTCGATTCATTCATGTTTCTAAGCTCATCATGATAATCTTAATTAATTTTAACATAATCTGCTATGTAAAATAAACACTTCAAAATATCGAAAACGCTACAAAAGGAAATCAGAAGTATGTGCTACACAAAATATATTTATTAATAACATATTTTATTCTTTACTGCTTGACTTTATCTTTTAACGAAGGCAAATGGAATCAAGTTTTTTGAAATAAAGCAATTTTAACGGTATTCTTCGCTGTAAATTTTTAATACTTATGTTTTATATGCCTGATGTTTTAATTTTTTCTTTGCAGGATGTTTCTGTAGTGTAGAACGCATTTACCACTACAGAAATATCGTGTTGGTATTTTAGTTGGAATATAAAAACTTCTTTTCTTCTTATTACTTTCCTTTAAAAAACATCAGTATTTATTTTTCTTTTCCTGATATGGTTGTCATTACGTCAATAGGAAATGTTTTCATATTAGAGGTGATGACCAATGCAGCTCGTAGGAAATTTTGAGGAAATTGCAATATGTAACCGTGCCAGCGTTGCAATGCGCTCAAATCATGTCATAGACATGTGTCGAGAATTTATTAGATAACTAGTCGCAGAAAAAAATAATACTTACCAAACGGAAATATAGGAAAAAAGGGTTATTTTCACAACGTCCTAACTTTAAAAAAATATTACATTGATGCATTTTTCTTTCTGCTTTAAAGCTGACTAACTGTGGGTCGCACATTTCTAGTATTCTTGTGAACTCCTCGTGCCAAACTACTACGCTTGTGTTACGACTTACGAGTGGCATTCGAACCGGCAACCACATAATCGCAAGCCAGACAACCATTAGTCTACCGCCGCTTTATATACCCTATGTTACATATAAATATTTTCTAAATTTTGAAAACTTATGTAGCTCCGAAATCTACAAAGTCATTACCGACTTACACGTTTTCTAAAGATAATCTTACCGAATTATATTGTAAATATCATTTAATTTTATGAACGTATGGTAAGCTTTGTACCGTACACAATTAAGGAAATTTTCACGGCCGGAATCGTCTGCCCTATTTAGTAAATCACACAACAATGTGTACGGCTGCGAATTTTAAACAGCCTCACATTGTTGCTACGGAAACAGTTATTTTAACATAACGACGTAGTAAACTTGCGACCCCCCATCTGTAATTGTTGGTATATGGTGTAAGAATTGACTGGCCGAAAGACGAATGTGTTTTGTTTTAGTTTTTATTACCGAACGCATTTATAGAGTGCATGAGATATTTATAGGGAAGGAATTTATAGGAATCAGGGTGCTGTCTGTGTTGATGACATTCAAAAAGTGCTACATGGTAGCCTAATTTGAATAAATGATTTTGAATTTAAATTTTTTAAATTTTTGAATTTTCATGTTTTTAATTGACGTCAATAGGGAGGAGATTCTTAACTTGAGATATTCGGTAGTTGACAATATTGGTAATGAGTTATGTATAACTTCGTTCATGTGAAAATAATTTAGTAACCGCTTAGCAACATAAAAAATCTTTTTGACATTATATCCCATTAATATACAATATTATAATTAGATAAATAGCAGTTCGTAGAATTTGGATCTAAAATGTGCTGTAAACAGCCTTATAATGTTCACTAGACTTCTTATGATCTTGAAGTCGGTTACTACATTTATGTAGTATTTTTATTTTAGTTATTTTCGTCCCTTCGCTATTCAAACTCGATTTGAATGTAAGTAACAGAGATACAGAGAAAATAAATTAAATTGCCGTCGCGAAAAATGTTCCTGTGTCTGAAAACTTTTTCCTTCTTATTTTCCTGTTTTAACGAGACACTGAGCAATGGAGTAAGGAATATAATTTAACGTTATGCTTACGTACTCACATAAATATTTTAAGGATTCATATAATGTTTTTTGGTTTTTATTTAAATTGACAAAAAAGTCTTTGCTATTTATTTTCAAGCAGTTGGTACTTATGCGGCTTTGTTCAATCAATTTGGATTTATAAACAAATATAGAGACATTATAAGTTTAATATATTCAGAATTCCAGATAAATCTATCACGTTACTTAGTCAAAAATATTAAAATATAGCTCTTCAGAATTATTGTTAGTTGCAAAAATTTTCGTTCAGAAATGTTATTTTAGTTTTGCTACTTTCTCACTAACTTGACCTATTTATTTTTGTAATAATAACCAACTTGATTTTAAATGTTTGGAAATGATAATTATTTTCGATAAGTCACGTGACTCAGACTTGTCAGGGTCAATCTTGGCTAGGGGGGCAAAGACTGGTTTGCAGAGTTACAGTACCAGAAGTTACAGTATCATGGAATGAAAAATAATACCGATGGCGCAGACGAAATGGGATGCTTAATGCGATGTATTGTAGCAATGACGAGTAGACTATGTAGCCAGGGTCAGATAATCAGATTCCTATTAAAACGCTTTTTTCATTAAAGCAAATCATAGTTTTCAAATAGAAAAACTACAGGTTCTCAGGTAATCCCGGCCGTAGAGCTCCGCTTTACCTACCTGAATAGAAATGGGACGAGCTTTTCAGTAACACACAAAGGGATATTTAAAACCCAACTCACTTTTTGTGTCTTGATCACGGTTATAAATGAAATTGTACTCTGAATAAACTAACATAACACTATAACGCTAGTAATTGACTAAGGATAAAATCTGGAATGGGATCTTAAATGTTCTAAGTTTCGACACATCAGTTCTTGAAAATATATCACCGTTTATTTTTTCTGTTATGTTGGAGATAAAGGATTTGGCGTAGATAACTTATAGATTTACCTACGTAGAACCCAATATTAGGAAATTGGGTTAAATTAATAAGACACAACGTGCATTTTTTTCACTTTCTTATAAATGTAAGGTTTGTCTTATCATTAGTTGCTATAAACTTATGTAAAAGAAAAAAAACATAGTCGATATAAAGCTCGTCTTTTGTTTCTGAGCATATCATACCATTCCACACACATCAGTAGGTAAACCCTCGGAAGGCAGGGCCTAATAAATTTTCCGTAAAAAAAGTAATTATCAACTCTATGGTAACCGGAACTAAAAACTCTTTTGTGATCTCATAAAAAATGGCGGCACGAGTTAGAAGGACAATTTAAATGAAAAATTTCAACATTGACTTTCTGTTTATGAGAGCCCAGAGAGCATAAGGGGATAAATTCTTTTCTAAAATATATGATAAAATTTATGTTAGCAGTAAGTAAGAAGATAATTATTACTTGTTACCATGCCAACTGAATGCCCGAAGCACAAGTTCTACCTAGTTCAGGCAGACTAAGCAAATTATTGTAAAACATGTAGGTACCAATATAAAAAATAGACGATCATTAATAAAAAAATCTTAATGATGGAGTTTGTAAGTGATTACATACCGAACTAAATTTATACGACTACTCGTATGTTGAATTCAAAAGCGATTTCAATAAGTATCTTTATTAACTTTCATAACAGTAGCATTGCAATATATAGGGCATAAACATAATTATTACAAAAAAAAAGTAGGTGGGTATATAATGTGTCCTCGTTATAACAGATGTTTAATTAGAAGGCTAGCAATTAACGTAATTATGACATTAATCGAATTCAGTACTATTCGTATAATAAGTAGATATATTCTTATATACTTAATTAATTTGAAGTGTGTATACAAACGGTACATTCTTTCGTATATCAATAAATGATTACAATAATTATCGTTATTATTTTTACAAAAAGTCCCTGACACATCCTAATCAAATAATCAATATCTGATGATTTGATTGCGATAGTGAACACGGCAAGAATAAACTGTATTTATCATATTTATAATTTAATGACAATGATTGTTTTTTTGATAAATAAAATTAATATTGTAGTTTTTAATAGGTACATAACAAAAATAATGTTTAAACTGAAACTTCGTAAATGTATCAGACATAATGCTGTTTAATATTTGTAGTATGGAAAGTTTTATGTATGTATACCTAATCAAAGAAATGTATTGCATCTATTTTGTTGCACATTTTGTGTTGTTTTCTCAAGAATACGGTTCTTATCATGACTTTGACCTTAGGGGCAGACAATGCGGATTTAGATCTATCTGAATAGTAAATCAAGACTAGAATATCCGTTTCGGACCAATTCTCAATGGAAAAGAACTATTTATACGTAAATTTATCTCGTAGTTTTTATTTATTATTATAAATGAAAGGTAAATAAATAATAAATAAGCAGAGCCTTTGTACATTGGTTGTCTTATGTATTGTTTAAATATTATGTTTGAAAAAGAAATATTAATTAAATTAATTAATTAATTCAATGCTATTGTCAAAGTTTTCGTACTTGATAAACTTGTGTAATTAATAGATAACAGAGCAAACTAGAAAACACATACACATGTACCTAAGCGTAGTTTGAAAGTTATGCCAGATTCATTTTTGTGTTTATCGTAACAGTTTAGGTTAAATTACCATGATTATTAAATTCAAAAGATAGTATATTATTTGAAAATATGGCAGGTTTATAAGTTTCATATAATATGGGAAAATTAATTAATGTATGATAATATTTAACTAGAAATACCGAGACATACACAATTTATTAGGGAGCTGGGTTTACTTCAGAAAATAAATCATATACTTAATTTATAGAAATTAAAAGTGCCTGGAAAATAAGTTATTCATGCTTTAAAGTTCAATAGAAAATGTATCTTAATCGAATATAGTTTTCATTTATAAACTACTCAAGAATGTCATACGTTAGGCGCGCTAAGAGTTTAATAAGTACCTTAGTGCAACCGCCGGTTTATGAGTCGCCGAAGCAGTGGGCTATTGTTACGGCGGCTCGGTGCATCACCCAGTGGGCAAGTCTGGCGCGTTACTACAACACTACTACAGTCCGTGGGCGGCAGACGGGCCGTTTACCCCAGTCGGCACTTATCGCTATCACTGAGAGACTTCAAAGTCACGAAAACTATACACACAGTCGAAGTAAGGGAGGTTGCACACAAATGTTAGGGGCACGAGATACGTAGTAATTTGTTTACGGTTGCGTGAAGGGCGGGCAGTAGGGTCGCGTGTGGCGCGTTCGTAGCGCGTGCACCGCGCTCGGCGCGCAACAGATAGTACGTCTCTACGTACTGTACGGAGCGGTTCAGCCGGAGTCGAGGCCGGGCCGGCGCGCGCCGCTCGCCCCGCCCCCCTCCCGCTGACGTCACGCCAGAAACCTCCGAAAATCCTCCCGCCTTGGCTGCAGCGACTTGAGCTCAGCCCGCCTCAGCTGAAAACAAGAAAGAGTTTAACGGTTTACCACATTTATTAAAACATACGTAGGTAGGTCATTTTTAAAGAAGATAATTAAAAGAAAAAAATGAAGTTCGTAAATGTAGTTTAAATATAAAACAACACGAAATATATTGTATAACTAGCTGACCCGGCCAACGTCGTCTTGCCTATTCTGAAAAATACCCTTATCACCCAGGGGTTTCAATTTATTTAGCTACCACTAGCTTCCGCCTGGACTTTCCGCGTGGACTTCAGAATTGGGTCCAAAAAGAAATAAAAAATGTGAAAGTAGGTAATGAAAAATGTAATAAAATTTTCATGGCTGCGCTTTAATAGCAAAAATTCCAAATTTCAAAGCTGTCTAGGCTTAGCTCGGAAACAATTTTCAATTTTCCCTCGGGAACTACTTAAGGAATCAGGATCAGCCGTTTTAGCGTAATTGAGTAACAAACATCCAAACATCCACACTTCCACATTTATAATATTAGGTAGGATAGATATTAGTAGGATGTTTCTTAAAGAAATTTAGTCCTTTAGGTATAATATTATCGATGGATGCCTTCAAAGTAAAAAAAAATGCAACTGCAAATGTTTTGGTATATAAGGCCATTGCTTTATATATTTTATTAAAATGAAGTAATGTTCCGTTTGAGTAATCACAAGATATCGAAAAATTTCACAAAGTATTGATGACGTAGTTCTGCTCTGTGATGGCAAATGGTTAATATTATCGGAGTGAAAGAAGCTCAACTACAATGCGCCATGTGCATACAAGTAGGTACATAGACCCATGTATAAAAGATAAAGCTCAATAAATAATTATAATTAAATGTCCTCCAGAGCGTACGGACCGTTCCGCGGTTAATTTAACTTTCAAATTTTCTGTCGTTTCAAAAAATATTTCGATCACGAGCGCTGAAAGCTATAACCAGTACACCGCGAATTAATCCATATATACCGATTTAATTTCAATTAAAATCGTTCAGTTATTAATTGAAATCGTTTACTTAATGGATATGACCTATCTGTTCTGAATTTATTATGAAACAAGAGATGAAAGCATTGTAAAGCTTACCTACGTGACAGGGTTGATACACCACTAAAAACATAAGTTTGTAACCTTAAGTCTGCTTTTTCCTTATCCACGTCTTAAGCCAACCTTGGACCTTATCTGTGATTTTTCTTTGCTTTCAGTTTGCCGGAGAAGCATAAAAAGATTTTTATTTTTTATTATAATTTCTATTGAGTTGGTTAATAGAAGATGACAGATTTATAGTACCTACCATTTGTAAGTAGAATTTTTAAAAGAAAAACAGAACTAAATTTACTTTAAATTACATATCTACGTGAAGATTATATTATTTACTTAATGCTTAAATAAACTGTACATACGAAGTATTAAAATATGATATTGTAGACGGTCATGATTTAGAAAAAAGGGGGAGGGAAAGAATGGAAGAATGAAAGGAAAAAAGGGAGGCCTTTGCCCTGCAGTGGGACAGTACACGCTCTTAATAGAAAAATAGAATTGTAGACAGTATATGGCACATACATATAAACTCAAATATATATCTGATAAAAAAGGGAAAATAAAAAAAAACCAATCGCGCTAGCAAAAAAAAACAAAGTATCTATTGATTTTTGTAACTCCAACGTTTATTTTCTTTTAGAACTCTATGAGTCAGGTTCTAGTAAAAAAACGAGTGTAGATTAATGTTAGTGTAATAACGACATTGACGAATTTGACGACCTCCGTGGTCGAGTGGCGTACCCACCGGTTTTCAAGGTGTCGTCAGCTCTGAGGTCCCGGGTTCGATCCCCGGACGGGTCAATGTAGAAAAACACTTTTCTACATTACCTCGGGTCTGGGTGTTTGTGGTACCTTCGTTGTCTCTGGATTCCATAACACAAGTGCTTTAGCTACTTACTTTGGATTCGGAGCAATGTATGTGATGTTGTCCATATTTATTTATTTATTAAAAAAAAACACTAACACCATTTAAAGTCTTAATTAAGAGGTAAATTTATTTCACAAAAAAAGGTAACACACGTTAAATTACAAAGTTAATACTAACTTTAAAAAATTAATTATCCACATGAAGTCTAGGTAAAATCAAAACCTTAAATGTACAGATCTTTTGCTAGATACGAGTACTATTTGGTAGTAACATAAATGAAAAAGCGTATCAAAACTTCATTCACTTGGGGAACTTATCTTCCTATATTTATTTTTATTATAACACCGGACAGTAAGCGCCATGATCCAATTTAAGCTTGTTGTCCCTACAGAAACGAGTCTCGACCAAATCTGGTTAGCAGTAAAGTACTTGAGTGGGGTCTAAAAATAAAAATACAGATTAGTATGAAGTCTGGGACAAACAATAGCAAGTAGTGACAATGAGTGTGTTGTGTGTCGGGGACGGGTGGCCGAGTAACTGCGCGCAATAAACTACCTTTGTAAGAAATTTAATCCACTTAAGAGTTTGTAGCCCCTGCCTGTTCAAAGATGTGGACTGACTCGCACTTATTGTCGCCAAAAATATTACTTCCGAGGTACACCCGTGTCTGACCAACCGACCTGCGAGCTTGCTTTAGTATTATCACTTTTATTGACATATGTTATAAATATAAGCCAGTAATATGTTTTGTTATTGTATATCATGTCATTCATTTCTCATGAACCGCACAACCTTATGTTATTTTTAAAAACAATTTTGTATAATGACATTCACCTGAAAAATTTTCAGGTATTAACTTTAATCTATACTAATATTATAAAGCTGAAGAGTTTGTTTGTTTGTTTGTTTGAACGCGCTAATCTCAGGAAGTACTGGTCCGATTTGAAAAATTATTTCACTGTTAGATAGCCTACTTATTGAGGAAGGCTTTAGGCTATAATTTGCAGCAGTAACCGATGATCACGCGAGCGGAGCCGCGAGCAACAGCTAGTCTATAATAAACATTAAACGACGAATTCATGTGACACATATTGCATGTATACAATGATATTTTAACCATACATACATGTTCGTTTCCGGAAAAGTTTAATAATATATGCACACCACATAATTAAAGTTAAATAATTTAAAACAAAAGAAGGGGTAAACAATGGACTACCTAACCCTACGTCCTGTTTTATACAGAAATTAAACAACGTAGCTGTAATCTCTGGT
Organism: Plusia festucae; assembly: GCA_950381575.1. Lineage (NCBI taxonomy): Eukaryota > Metazoa > Arthropoda > Insecta > Lepidoptera > Noctuidae > Plusia > Plusia festucae. Next base: position 9,081,110 of record OX494436.1, on the reverse strand, counting down.
GTACAGTCAATAGCAAAAGTAGATGATCAAAATCAAGAATTCAATACTAATGAACGGAGTTTGCGTCCGTCTTTGTGGCGGCGAAGTGATTCAAAAGTATGTGATTGTAAATTATACCAAACATTTACTACTAAGTAGTACATTTGCCATATATATATTCATGATCAGTTAAGACTCCAAAAGTTATAAACTCAATTCATCATCTACTTTTGATGTTGACTGTACCTCTAAGGATACAAATATTGATCCTGACTTCTCATTCCTTATTCCGAGACTAATCTTAATTCAAAATAAGAAAATCATCAATAATTTACTTGAACAGATCTCCAAGTGAACTCTATTAAAACAGTATATACTTAGGTATCTCCTGCTCGGACCGTGCTCGTGCCTTCCAAATACAATTGTAACAGATTACTAGTCCTCAGAGTCTGTGGGCTAATATATTTGTGTTTGTGAAATACATTTTCTCCAAAACTGAAGTGACATAAATATCTTAAAAGGCTCCGCGGAGGCTCTAAAGCTCTCGGCGGTGTACAAACAAACTTACCTATGCTCAGTATAACGTACCTCAAGCATATCAGGTATTCCTTTTTCCTGAGAGTGTGCTCTTAAGAACTCTCTCCTGTGTATTGTTGAGGATGACATGCAGGAAGAAACTAATAAACGTATTTGTGATAGAAGCAACAACCGGTGTTTTACGATTGTATGAATAATATGCAATACGCATGCTCACAGACGAAAATGAAACGGGATTACGTATTCCAACTTTTACTCATAAAGTCTGTTTTTCTGCTCTTGAAGTTAGATTGAGGTCCTAATTGGGACCTCAATCTAATTTGTTTGTTATCTAAATTCTAATGTTTATCTACTCTTGAAATTAGATTGAGGTTCCAATTACCCACCCATAACATAAAATGCAGTAGTATTGTAACATCAAATTTAAAATTTGTTGTCAGTGCGGTCTCGTTAGTGTTGATTGTCCTTTTCAAATATTATATTACAAACAGCATAACATAACAATAAAACATTAATATTTTCGTTTAGTACGCAAAAGAGATTTGCTTTTATTGTTGTTGATGGGAGATACGCAATACTCAAACAGCAGAAATCAATTATTATAAACTAACCAACATTTGTAGAAATTTCAGAAATTATTACTTACTAGTTTAGTCCAAAAAGAAATGAAAAATGGGATAAAATTTACCCGTGTTATAGCTTGCGCTGTAATAGAGAAAAATACAAAATTTATAAGTTGTCTGCCCGCGGCTCAGCTCGTAAACAATTTTCAATTTTTCCTCGGGAACTACTTAAGGAAACGGGATAGCCTATGTTCTTTTCCATGTCAAAGGCTACATGCATGCCAAATTTCATCGAAATCCGTTCAGCCGTTTTTGCGTGATTGAATAACAAACATCCAAACATTAACTTTAAAACTATCGCGTTGCATGACTCACCTTTTAAGGCTTGACGTTTCGGCCGGGTTACACTGGCCGTGGTCGCAAGCAGACTGGAAATGCATGAGTTCGCGTTAATTCCCGTGACATAATTTTATTTAAAACATCCAAACATCTAAACATCCTTACGGTCACATTTATAATATATATAAGTATATATTTTTTTTTTATAAAGATTACTAGCAATGTGGGTTGCACATTACTAGTAATCTTGTTAACCCCTCGTGCTAAGCTAAGATGCTTGTGTTACGAGTGGGTTCACGTCGGTAGTGTAATGGGTGGGATTCGAACCCGAAACCACATGATCGCAAGTCCGATGCCCTAGCTATTAGGCTACCGCCGCTTATATATTAGTAGGATTATAAAGTTCTATAAGTGACGTAATGACATATAGAAGGAATATATTGTCCTAAGGACATCAAATATTGAGAGACTCTTCAATTTATTAAACTTACTTACAGAAATGTAAGTCTTTTATGTATATTTGCAAAGTTCTTTAAACGCAAGAACCGCTCCCTCTACTAGCCTCTTACTTAAGAATTAAACCCTTCCATAGTATTGAATATAATATTAACTTTTTTGCCGTATTTTTGCCGCACATCTCATTATACTATCTGTATTTTATAGCACTAGCGTTTTATACATTCCTCTGTCTGTGATTCCCCAAATGAAACGAAAAGTGGGCTTAATGAAATAATCACCTCTAACCAAAGGGAATGATCGATAACGCGATTACATTGCTCGGTTAGCTCCGATATTAATACCGCAATCGGCTTTATCCCACGTTCCACGCTACAAACGGGATTCAACTTCAATATTGTACACGAGCGCAAGTAAATTACATTTTGATTGAAATACTATTTGTAAGTCAACAGCGTTCCACAGTTTTAGAAAACAGAAAACATTCGAACTTTCATTTGAATTTTCCATGATTCAGCACCCTCTTTCTCCTACTTATTGACCTCCATCAAAAGTTAGGCAATTAACATCTACTTATTACGGCCGGTTTGTGTATTTGACTTCTTAAAACGGGGAGCTGAAAAATATTTGGATCCGCAAAAGCGTCTTTGAGTTCTCTCTTGGAAATAACTTTGGCAAATGTAACCGTAAATACTTTGATGTTATTTTGTACGTTTCTAAATCCGCCGAAGAATGCATTTGGAAATACAAAGTAGAAAGAGATCGACATCAATCACTTAAAAACTCCGAAATTGTGGAGTTCATTGCAAGGGAAGGGCGCGCGACCTTTGGCATTCTCCGGATGGCTCGCGCGAGAACTCGCTGAACAAAGGTTGGTTCGTACCGGCGCTATCGCCGCGTCTGAATAATTGAATGTACACCTATGTATACGTTCGTCATTCTCCTTTAATCTTTTTTGATGTATCACTTTTATACTTAATAAGGGTATGTCAGCTTATCAGCTAAGATTACCTAGCTTTGCTATTACATACAGAAAACTTTCATGAAGATTTCTTTTTCATTTACAATGCAAAACGTTACAACGATGTTTACGAAGACCAAAGAGAAAATGTATTAACTAAAAGCAAGCAATCACTTATTCCTATAAATAGTTATTGAGATATTAAGTAGAGATGCGGGCTATATTGTTGCCAGACCTTTCGGGTCCCTATAAGGTTATAATAAACATATCAAAGCAGGTAGTATTGGCTACCGCGATAAAATGTAACAAAGAAATGTTCCGCCTTTAGTTCTGTAATAAGCTAACATACCAACATATTATTTGTATCCTTAATTGAGAGGTAGGTATGGATTGATATAATGAATAGCTTACTAAGTACTGTGTACCCAGTGTTAGTAATTTATTTTATTTAGTTCCTTTTATAATGCTTAAGCCCATGCCGTAAATACCTAAGGGATTATTTCGAGTGCCAACTTGAAAACTGATTGGTTCCCATCTGTTTTTCGAGAAGAAACAATGGTAAAAGCCACAAACTTGCGTTCCATTAGTGATCGCTTCCTGGCGGAATTCTGAGGTTAGCTCAAGCTGCCCTAATATGGCAGGATAATTTCTAATTTTCTAATTGTATTCAATACAACCGAGAAATAATATAGGGATTTGATGAGAAATGTCTCAATATGTAATTACTACGCAGTATTTAATATAAATTGGGATAAAACAATATCTGAAGTTTAGAGACATCCATAAAATGAATATAATATAACCAATACTGAATGTATCGTTAGGAACTAACATCTCGAATAAAAAGTAATTAAATACTTACGTACGACATGATTTAAATATTTGATATTCGAATTCTATTCGAAAACAATTGAAAAAAAATATTCTAACTAATATTAACCCAAATAAATGTTTGTTGCTTTATAATTTTAAGGAATAAAATATTTTTGAAATTTATTTGAAAAAAGTTTCTAATATGTTAAAATATAACAACGCGGTAAAATGAGATTTTACCGGAAATTAAGGGATTATGGCAAAAGGATGCATAGTCAATAGGCGTGTGGCGAGCATAGATAATGGACTTGTACTACGGTGTGTCGGTTTCATTGACTATGCATTAGTTATCTAATTACCTACACGGAACGGTGACCACAGATCCCGATCTATCTACTTAATTATGATTAATCGGTCCTATATCGTTTCAATAAAGCTATGTACCGCTGTAATAAATCTGTTCGAAAGAAAACAGCCTGTGTTTTTACGCAGCTATAGTCCGTTAGAGATAAGTGTTATCGGATTGCTCTAAGCGCACCTCGTCTCGTAAGATCAATACATTGTGGCGGGCGTGCTGATTGCTACACTTGATCCTTTTGTTTGAGACTTACGAAAGCCGTATTTGAGCGGAAAGAAGTCTTTTTTTATATCGATCCTAATTGCTAACGAAGACTGCTAAATATATATAAATAAACTGTAAAGGAAATTAGTGACTCCAGGATTTTAAATTTTAAGGACGTATTCTACGTATTTTATTAAAGACAAAAAGTTCAGTAAAAATGTTCGCAGACAAAAATGATTAATTGGAAGCGTCTCTCTCTAGGCGCTGATACCCACGAGGTGTGCATTTAATTAAATGCGACTTAATTAATTACATTGACAAAATAAATGCCGAAATTTAGGTACTATCGTACCGAATTCCAAAATGTATTTTTCTGGTAATATTTTTTACGCTCATAAATAATGGCCATTTAAGATCTGTTTTGCAAATTTTCTTATTTCTTAAGAGGAGGATAGGTACTTGTATTTATGTATTTTGGGGCGCTTATAAACTTATTAATCTTATTAAAGAATTGATCCGACAATTGGTACGACACAGAAATAATAACATAATTATATCTCTTTTTTTTAAGGCGTTTATGGCGAAGCAATTACTCGGAAATTAACTTACTTAATAATGGTAAAATAAAACTATCTATAAAAATAACACTTGCTGTCTTCTTTTTATAGATAGTTTTATTTAGGTATCTTATAAATTTTTAGTTTAGTTCAGTTTTAATTTTTAGTAGGTTTAATAGCTTTAAATTGTAAATATAAATTAAAATTCCTTAGATAGATAATAACATTATTTTAATTATAAATTACATATAATTATATCTTCAAAAGTGAATGAAAATTTACTTTGTAAAACGATATAATGTAATAAATTTACTATAAACGTGAGTTATGTTTCCTGAAAACGGCGATGGTCATAAACTAGTGGATCTCGTGCATGCATTAAATAACAAGCATTTACCACGCTGGATGACGTAGGATGGAATATCTACTCTTGCGGAAACTATGCAAGATTAGTTTGGTCACGATTATTTTCAAGTTGCAGCTAAGTATTGTTTGTCATCTATAGATACTAATACTAGCTGTGCCCCGCGGTTTCACCCACGTAAGTTTTCCCCGTTCCCGTAAATTTCATTTTTACAGTAAATTTTACATAGTTATTAATGTTTATTCTGCTATTCGGGATAGAGACGAATTCAAGAAATCAAGGATCATGAAAATCGGTACACCCGTTCTCGAGTTACCTATAAGTGTTGTAACAAACCCGACTTTGTTTTATATATACAGATTATATAGAGGAAAATTTTGTTCGTTTGTTTGCATTAAATAGGCTTCGCATCTATTGTTCCCATATGAAAATGTCTTTCACTGTTGGGAAGCTACACTATCCCCGGTTGACATAGGCTACATTGCCTATTTTACAAAAAAACCGAGACCTTAGACTAATTCAATATAATGCTCCTAATAAAAATATTTGTGATTGCATTATCTAATCTAATATTGTATTTTATAGAATGTGATCGTATTACAATAAATTTGCTATGTATGTAGCACCACACAACAAAGTGATACATAAGATAAGCTTAATTAATTAATGAGATAACTTATAGTGTCTTCGTTTAGACTTCTTGGAATTATTAGTCACAGACGAAAGTTGATATATGATTGCGACTCTTTTACATTATAATGAGAAACTAGGAGTATGATATACCGTGGATTGTAATATGAAAGTTAAAAAGTTAGAGCAGTAAGAATCTTTTTATCTGTAATTATATACCTACCTAAATGAAATTCGATGAAAATCCCCTTCGCGGTTTCCAAAGTAACCAATATAAAGTACTTTATATTGGTTACTCACTTAATATATAAAATATTGTTACTAGCGGTTAAATTACCGGATTTGTATGCAGAAGGTTGCAGGTTCGAACCCAGGCAAGTACCAATGTCACTTATACAAAGTTATATGTACTTTCCTAATACTGCTAAGACACTATTGAAAAACGGTGAAGGAAAGTTACTGAGGAAACCTAGATCCTAAAAATTGGAATCTGAAATCGCCAACCAGCAATGCGCAAGCGTAGTGATTAATGCTCATGATGATAAGAGAGATGTCAAGAGGCCTGTGCCCAGCAGTGGGCCGGTATTATTATAAAAGTATTAGGAGTTTACATAATTAGAACATATCATCTTAATTAAAATTCCGTTATTTTAATTAGCAACACTTACAAAGAAAAGCTTATCGATTACGTGCTTGACGTGCGTTGTAAAACAATTAAAATATAATTAAACCTTTCTACCGCCAACGTAAAATTATACAACTTTTAATTACATGTAAAGACGAAATAAGGTTTAAATTAAAACGAGAAGTACATATTTACACCTTGTTGGTAAGAAGAATGCGGCCTACGGTACAACACGAAACGTTATTTTGTAGAAGACCTTTTTTAAGACTAAAACAAGCTACTACCTACTTACTTCTTAAAATAAGGCAGTTAGTGATCCACTTGATGATATGAAATGAAAAATCATTTGTTTGTTGTTGATTGAATTTGTTGTTTTTGTTCTGAAGTTGCTTTTGATTGAATGTCCATTACAAAAGTTCTTTCACCGATAAAAAACAACATAATTGCTACTATTACTAATTAATTTAAAAAAGATTAAGAGTTCTAGTTTCCTGTAATAATATAATTCATATTAGCTGACCCGGAAAACGTTGTTCTGCCATATAAAAATCTGGAGAGGGCCAACCCTATCACCTAGGGGTATGAAAAATGGATGTTGGCCGATTCTTAGACCTACCCGATGCACATAAAATTTCATACAAATCGGTCCAGCCGTTTAAAAGGAATTTGGTAACAAACATTGCGACACAAGAATTTTATATATTAGAAGATATATCACAAGCATAGCTACGAATATATGTTAGTTTACATTTAAGGTAAATAACACCGTATAGGTACGTTCCATATCCTCCTTTAGGAGTCAATCAGCTAATGCAGACTACGTTTATATGTGACTGTCGCTAAGCTGAGCGTTTCTGCGAGAGGAGGTTATTACTACTTCTGTCATCTCCCAAGACACTTCATGGAACTGCTGTTGAAGGTGACTTTTATATAATTACTAGCTGACCCAGCAAACGTTTTTCTGCCATATTAAAAAAAATCTAGAGAGCCACCCCTATCACTTAAGGGTATGAAACATTGATATTGGCCGATTCTCAGGCCTACCTGATATGCACACAAAATTTCATATAAATCGTTCCAGCCGTTTCGGATGAGTTTGGTAACAAACTTTGCGACACGATAATTTTATATGTTAGATCATAAGTGTAAAAGCGGTCATTATAAAATTTTCTATATCCAAAGAATTTGTTTTTTTTACTACTTACTTTTTTACTCTTACTGACTACAGAGAAACGAATGGTTTATTTAATAAGATTGTTTAATTATCTGTCATGTTTTTCCAAGTAATGCCAGATTCCAGATTTCTGTATGTATTCATGTTATTATAATTATGCTGGATTTATAACAAGATTGACGAGGCCACGTCATTTTATTCCGCAGCTATTAGGAGTATCAAGTTTAAAGGTTACCCAAAAAACGTTAATTATAAACAGGGTTCTGGTGAACCTTTTGTGTAGAGTCGTGATTATGGAAAAATCCCCACTTATTAATTTGAAGACCCACGTTCATGTGTAGACATTATCAATGACGTAAATCTTTTGTTTTACCTTCATTCAACGAGGCTATTTTTAGCTTTTTCAATATTTTTTTTTAAATAGATTACTAGCAATGTGGGTCGCACATTACTAGTAATCTCGTTAACCCCTCGTGCTAAGCTAAGATGCTTGTGTTACGAGTGGGTTCACGTCGGTAGTGTAAAGGGTGGGATTCGAACCCGCAAACACACGATCGCAAGTTCGAAGCCCTAGCCATTAGGCTACCGCCGCTTCAAAATAAAAGAATATACTCGAGAAAGCTGGTAATTTTCATCATGTAATACGTACACGATTACATCTTCATTGACTTTGTAACTTTCATATGTTGTTAACGAATGTTATACAAATTGAGCTCGAAAAATATGTATAAAACTTTCATAATCCATTTTGGTGTGATTTCGTGAAACACTCGTAATCAGTTTATGTTTGAATGTCAGCTCATCAGCATATTTTATTTCGTTTACCGCACAGGTTTCACGCAGAAAATAGCTATCACACCTGTATTTTGGAACAATTTTGTTTAGTGGTTAGTAGTACAGCACCGATTTTACCAATCTATGATAATAATAATAATATCTTGGGACAACCCACACACGGCCATCTGATCCCAAACTAGGCAGAGCCTGTACTATGGTAACCAGACAACTGATAAACATACTTATATATATCTAAATACATACATATTATAGATAAATAACACCCAGACACAGAACAAATGATCGTGATCATCACACAAAGATTTATCCAAATCTATATTAATACTAAGTCTAAAACCACTAACAACTGCATAATATAACGTAACCAAGCTTAATATCGGCACACCCTCAACCAGTTCTGATATATGTGTAAACTGAAGCCTCCGTAATGATTTCAGATCACATTTCCCAAACGAGGAAAACACTATGAAAAAAGGAACGTTCCCAAATTTTGAAACCCAACCGCAGAAAAAGACTGAGGGTTATAAATTGTTTATATAAATCAAGGGTTAGGTCGGCATTCGCGTGTGGTCGTCCCAACACCGGACCAGCTACACCCGACCCATTATACACATCTGCTACCCGCAATCATACCTAATGTAATGATTTGCATCTCATAAAACCTCTATACCATTATTATATCTCTTTTAATTTGTTTCAAACAAAACTTAATTACACTCCATCAAATTACGGGTCTAACAATCGATTGTAAACACGGAAAAACATTTCGATGATAATTGAGGTTCAATTTTGTATCTTTGATAAACAGACACAAACATAAAACGATTTTATTTTTAATGAGTTTTAAGGTCATTAGGGCTAAGTGAACATTTTTAACGGTTATTAAAAAAATAATTTCGAGTGTTAATGACAAAATTGTGGTTGAAAAAAGCATCGAAAATCGAGATAATGATAAAAGATTTTGAACACAACACAAAGACCTAAATGAAGGGAAACTACATAATAAGACCCAATAAATAATGTGTGGGGAAAGTTTCAAGATACATTGCGAACTACCCATATAAATAAACCCTCGGGCTAATACGTGTCTAACTGTCTGCTAGTGTGAGCTACCATTACCATTAATCTCGAAGTTAGCTTTCAAGACCCGTCCTGAAGCACAGCCCTCTCTTCGGCCGCTAAGAATACTCGAACCGGTAAAGTTTGAAGCCTCGCCCATGAGACTGGGCTTCTATAAGAGGAATAATGTTCGTCTCAGACTTACGAGGGGAATCGTTTAAAACAAAAACAATTCCAGCGGTCGACTCCCGCCGCGCGCTGGCACTTACCAACTGCATTCTGCAGTGAAAGTGTTAAAGTGCCACTTAAGTCAACGTCTCCTAGACGAAAGTTTTTCGCCACAGAATTGTTTGTTAGTTTTGGGTGAAATAAAAATTATACACCCAAAAACATGTTAAATATAGTAAAGGTTAGCTTTCATTTAGAATGGAACAGACAACTAATTTAAACATGTATTTGTTGATAAATTTATACAGAGCAAAATTAATTGTGCAAATGTTTAACGGCCACCTCCGAATGTTTGAACGTCGAATGTAATCGATGGCCTGGTGTTTGCACGCACAAACGGAATTCAGATGATCCGGGCCTATATAAATTAAATTTTCCGGAATTGTTGTTTTCTAACTCAACGCCATATATCGAACAGAATACAATGCTATTTGACCAATGCCTCTCCATGAATAAAAATGTAATTAATCATTCAAATTGAATTTATATTATAAAGTATTAATTTTCTTCGTAGAAGAGTTAATATTTCAATAAATTAGATGTAGGTAAGTTCGAAGGCGTGTAAATTTATTTAACGACCAGGAAGCTATAAAGTTGTCAGACGTCCAGATAGCAGTTTGCGATGCGATAAATTAAGTGTTGTGTAAAACTAAAAGCTTGTTGCGACACTATGTCGTAGTTAGCGCTAACAGAAACATTTTAAACATTTTCAAACTGGTGCATGATGCCTTGGAAGTTTTCCCATCCAAAAACAAATTGCAATTTAACTGCACTTTGTTATACGAGAGTATAATGAAGTGCTCTTCTTCTGGTTTCATAAAACTTGTAATATTTGTCTTTGTTTTCGAAGCCAATTACACTTGAGAATATAAAACGAGCTTTTTTCAAGACGTTTACTTTAATTGTTTGTGAAAATATAATAATATGTTACCGACACTGAATTATCAGGGTGTAATTTTTTAAAATTCTGTATAGGTACCGACCAAATTTATCATATCAATGTTTAGGGCTCGTGTTGTATAAAGTTTCCTGCTACATTGCCACTTCCAGACGGTAAGCGCTACGAAACACGATACCTATTTATCTTGCAAAAATAGAAAGGAAATAGACAATTAATGAAACATTTATACTGATGCGACATTCATGTTTATCATTTGCCAAAAATATAGTAACAGCATTCTCATATAATAGAACATCCTCCATGACCGTACTACAAGGGTGACATCAAAGGTTTTTATGCTGGACTTTACAATTAGGTCCTCCTTTAGTTAAAAGTTTAAATATTTTACTAATATCTACAATTGTGTGCGAACATGAAAGAGTGAAAGTCGCTACACATAAATTTGTTAGCTACAAATTAAAAAAACTATGTTTTATTTGTGTTTCATTTATTGAATGCAGACGTTACGTTACTTAAGTTTCAAAGTGTAATACTTATTAAATTTTATTGCCACTGTTTACAAAGCTTTATAATAATATTAACTACCTCTCGTTTCAATGTTTTTTTTTACATTTAAAATATCGTCAAATCGATTGTTCTTTGATTACCTTTTTTATTATTTTACGCTGTGCCAATAATGGCGGTGTAGACACTTCTACAAATCTACACATTTGACTGTATAGAATAAAGAGATACATTCATTTTACTGTATCTCTTCATTCTTAAATTAAATAGAACAAGAGTTGTTTCAGTAGCTTCCTCGCAAGCTTACGCATTCACATTTAGATTTTTGACAAAGAAGTCGCTGTTTTCGCCCATCTGTTGTATCAAATGCTTACGTAAATGCTTGGTACTGATGATCCTAGCCTGGACATCTGTTACAAAGATCACTACTGTGAAATACCTTATTTTATAGATGTGATGTTGGCTCATAATACTTATTTTTTTCCCCGAAATGTATTATGAGTCGTCAGATACAGGTAGGTATGTATTTTTTTGATAAAAAAAAATCTGTTGATATCAAAATATACTAAATAATAACCACATAAATAAATACATCGTTACGGCCCGATTTCAACTTCAATGTAAGTATAAAAAAAACAGTATACAAAAACATTATTTTACAAAAATACATTGAATTTTCTGTGGGATAGTCAGTTTTTATACCTACAACTTTGGTATGGTTCCATTGAAAAGTTTCCGAAGTTCAGCACTTGTGGACTCGGTTTTCTTGCCTCTGAAAATGTTTATGGTTAGATGGTCAAAGTTTGCATCAAACAAATAAATTAATAAATCAGAAATTCGTATCGTTAGATAAATAAGTTGATGTTAGTTTCTTACTATGAGTATAAATTTATATATCGTAATATATTTTAAGATTTTTTGTCGTATTAACAAATTAATATGTTGAATCTACTTAGGTATCAAATGATTGCGCCATGTAGGTACATTAGAGTTGGTATTTATTTAATGACAAGCTCAGATTTACATGGCTGCTTTGTAGCTTTTACAGAGCTGCAGGCTTTGATTCCAAGATCATAACAATCTTAAAAGTAAATAACAAAAGGAACAAATAAGTATTATTTAGGTATTAGCAAAACAGAATTAATTATTAGCAGTATTTAAACTTAGATACGCGTCTATAAAGTAAACAAGTAGGAGTTTCTGTAGACTTATCACAATAGATCGACATGTCGACAGCTTACTCAAACATTTACTTCGACTTGCGGCCCACGAGACTATTTTCTTTACTCCTGAATACATATACATCAGCTGAATCAAGTGTTTACAGCAGAGAATACAATCCCTATGGAAAGTAACACTTATAAGATATGGGGGCTCAGACTGATGGGATGACAGAAAGACATTTAAGACAAAAACCCGTGGAAGCATTGAGAAGAAAATACGTGTTTCATTTTACTGAATTTCGTCCACCCCTTATACAAGATTGTCTCAACTTTTATATCGATTACGGTTTCTGTCAGATCTTTTTTAGGATACTGTTACGGAGCATTACATCTCTATTTCCGACGTAATTAACGACATGACGCTGCGAAATTCTAGCACACGTTAGCGTTTAATACATTTGTAATAAAATTAATTCTTCACTGAAGATAATGAGATGAGAATGAGATAATGTTCGCGCTAATTACTGTGAAGTTTATAACTTTAAGCGTGCCGCAAAAGGTATTATTAGAGTTGTAAGTTAGCCTGGACTTTTTTGAGATGTGCCTTAATAATTCTAAACTTCACAGTTGCACATATCAATTTTATTTCCACAATATTGCCTCTTCTGTTGTAAATTATAGTTAGGGTAATTAAACAAATGAGTGAGAATTTCCTTTCGCACGAATTTTAATTAATAATTAATTATTAATATTATATCACATAATATCTAACTAATACATTCAAAGAAATTTATTTCATGTCGTGACTCTATGTTAGTTTACAACTTAACCGTTATTCGGAGTACTGTGTAGTAATAAAAAAAGTAATTTTTGAACTAAATTTAAAGTTAAATCATAAAAACAGCTCTACCTGGTGGGAGTGGTGGGTGTAACCCTGGCAATCAAGATAGTTATTGCAAGAAGGTGCAATATAATTAAAGACGTGGGCAGATAGTGAAACTATTTGCTGAACGAATTTGGCATGTAAAACCTTCAATTTATATTTTTCTCGTATAAAGTTACCCTCAGGGACATGTGGCTATGTCAATATGAAATTTATTCTAAGTTCACAGCTTAACTCGTAAAATCGGGAAGATCTTTTTGAAGTTACCTTATGAAATTATTTTAAGCAAATAGGTGATAGTATTTTTTACAAAATTAATCTGAAAACCTAAGCTTAAACAAAATTAACACGTTAAACTAGCTAACGCTCACTTAGTACTAAGTAAGATATAATTGGCTGAAGTTATGTACAGTCACGAGCATAAATATGTATACAAATATATAACAACATAAGTACTTATTTCACTATGTGTATACTATAAACTTATTTAGCGACAAGTTTTTGTTAAAACTCAAAAATATATACATGATTTGAGAACTGTTAAATTATTGTTTTACAATTTCGCTATGTGTATATATGCTCGTATATTATATGCTCGTATATCATATTTATGCTCGTGACTGTACCTAATGTATTAATTACAGATAATTATGATCTTCAATATCGCTTCATATCATCGACCTTGAAGTGACGTGTAATTGATTGATAGCATTAGCATAATATCGTAAATCGTGACAGTAGGTACTCAACCCTTCTCAATAATCGCTGTAAGCCTTATTATAATGAGTCCTTAATAATTAACCATGTCTTAAGTACCTTTATGATAATCTAGCGATTAGTGAAGGGAAATTTCGAGTTTGAAGTAGAATTGAGGTAACATAATATTATTGATATAAATGTCGTGGTGCCTAGCGGTTCAATGACAGGATTCGTATACACATAGTTACAGGTTCGGACCCGGGCAAGTATCAATGTGACTTTTTCAAAGTTACATATATATGTACTTTCTCATCAGGAAAACATCGTGAGGAAACCTGGATTCCAAAATTGGAATCTGAAATCGCCAACCCGCAATAAGCAAGCGTGGTGATCAATGCTCATTCCTTCTCTATATGGGAAGAGGCCTGTGCCCAGCAATGGGATATTTATAGGCCGGTATTTAATATTGATATCTTTTAGTATTACTGTCGATGTCTCTTGCAATAAGTAGTTTTATTAGTTTTTCGAAGAAGTCGAAATCGTCATGGTATTCTTGACATTCTTGTATCTTTGAGAAGCAGATTGGGCGTGCCGGCTCTTGTCTGATAAAACCAAAGGAGTTCTTCTCCCTTACTTTTTCGGGGACCGTAAACCGGCCAGAGAGATAGTGATGCTCCTTGCTTCGCACTAGACATTAAAATTTTCGCGTTAACATTTTAAAAGTAGTAACTATTACCCAGTGTTAGTACAATTTCGTATGTCGCTTCATCCACATTATGCTTTTCATTAAGCTTAGTGTCTTCGTAAGTTAATACTATGAATAATGAATAGGTGTAGTGAGCCTAAACATAGCTCTGTACTCATTACCTACAACTGTAGTGCGTCTATGATAGGATGCATGCTTGTGGAAGACTCGCCATAGTTCCTCTGTGTGTTATCTAGGCTACACACGTGAGGCAAAAGTGTGACGAGTACAGTTCATTAAGATAATTAACTGCGTTTTACGAAACATTCCTACAGAGAAAAAAATGAAAACGATTATTTTTACCAATTCATTTAACGTAATTGTTTGAGATTTTGTTCAATACTCAATATTTTCGTGATAGATTGTGTATTTACAGGATTATCTCACAAACTTAAGAGCGCTCTTAAAAATGTAAGAACATGTAAATAAGTTCCTTGATTATAATAAACAAAAGAGTCACACTCACAACCATAATAGGTATATACAAAAAAAATGCTATATTTTTTGTCTATAAGTAAAAGAAAAATAAGGGGTAGGTATATCTTGGACAATATTGATGGTGTGTAAGATGACGACGAAAACATAAGGATGTCCTCTGTGATAAATGAAATAACGTGACAGATTACGACAATGACAAGTAAAATCGGTTCCGAGTATGTGTGAGAATGATGTAGTAACTTATTGCGCTAAAGTACCTGTCTAATAAATTAAAGGTTGCAGGAACTTCGGCTTATACAGGATTGTTTTAAAATGAGTGCGTTTATTCAACGAGGTAATCAGGTGCATAAAATCGAATCACTTTCCCCAAGGAACATGGGTCGAAATCTTAAAATTGAAAATGAAATTTTCATACAAAGTCACAGGTCACGTGACTTATGTTTGTATGAAAAGTTGATTTTCAATTTTACGATTTCAGCCTATGTTTCTTAGGAAAAGTTATTCAGTTTTCTGCACCTGATTACCTCGTTGAATATACGCCCTCTTTAAAAAGTAATCCTGTATAAGTAAGTTATTTATCTCATCATCTGCCTAGCATTTTCCCAAGCTATGTTAGAGTCGGCTTCCAGTCTTACCGGATTTAGCTGAGTACCGTATTTTACATGGAGCGACTGCCTATCTGACCTCCACAACCTATTAGAGCTAGGGAATACAGTACTCCATACTAAGACTGGTTTTCAGAATTGTAATGACTTAACGACTGTCATAGATCACCGTATGACAGTCGGGACAAACGGCTTAACGTGCTTTCCCAGGCACGGAGGGTTCTCAATATGTTTACAAATGGTCACCCATCCACGGACCAACCGCGTCGAGCCCGGCTTAATTTTAATTATCGGCCGAACCGTACGTATCCAAAACTCTACGTTACATAACCATACATGCACGGCTTATATTTAGCCACGAGCCCTTCTCAGTAAGTTATCTATCTATCTATACAAACACTATATAACAAACTATAACTTATATATATTACTATAAAACAAACTCCTTTGTGTCTGTTTTTCCAAACGCAATAAACTCAAAAACTACCGGACTGTTTTTATATGGTTTGCCTATATGTGAATGAGAGGGATGAGGGATTCAAGAGAAAAGTTTTTCTGTATCTTTTATTGATGTTTTGTGTAAATTTGATGAATTATAATGACAATTGTTGAAGAAGTCAATATTGAATGCTGGGATACCTGTGGCAATCCGGAGCGTTAGTAATAAATAAAATACAAATACAAAAAATAATTGCCATAGGTAGTCAAGTAGATAAATGTTTTACTTAATTCATTGAATAACTGAAAAAATAAATAAAACAATACTTTGATACATGAGTGCAAAAAAACGTCTGTCAACAAATGTAATCTAAACTAAATAAATCTCCCTTACCTACTTTAGTGGTGGCAAAAACTGAAGCAGATAATAAATTGGTGTCGTGGACAAGTTTTTTGTTCAGCCGTCGCATAAGGGACATTCCTACACAAATACACATAGCAATAAATAAAACACAGCTTTGATCTCTAATAAAAACAATTGCTAGTTAGTTAATCTATGTAAATACGTAGGTACGTGCGGCTAGTAAACTATTGTTTGTTGGCATGTAGGTAAATTGTATTAAATATTTTTGCCAACTAAAGTTTCAAGAGACTAATACGTACCTACCTACAAAACCCCGTGTTGTTATCATTCGCATAAAATTTCAGGTTCAAGTAGGTATTCAACGAAATCCGCGTCCTAGTATGTACAATTATTACTTTATTTTTTTTCCAACGGTAACAATTTTGGCCGCACATTATTGGGTTCAAAATAATGAGTGTTCCACGATGAAAACAGGGTAAAAAAAAACTGAAAGAAAATAACAGAGTCAATATCTGAGTTAGAAAATCGCGCACAAAGCGAAATAGGACATATTGTAAACATATTTGTAGTATCATGTGTGAGACTGCAAAGCCGCATGTCTTGGTTCTAAGTGACAAGGGTCCTGTCGTTGTCATCCAGACGGATGGACTCTTTTATAAGAAATTACCTTTTACGAAGTTTACGAACGCCGTGATACCTTACATCCGAATGCTCTACTTAACTGTATAAGCCTTAAGGCTCCAATTTAGCTGCTTATAAAACCTCCTGAATAAATCATTGCGGGGTCCAAAACTTCACCGCCAAGTCCGTTGACAACTTAATTTTTGTTTAGTTCCGCTTGCTAGATAATTCGCATAAATCATTTTATTTTAGGTAATGTAGGACTTAATATTTAAGTCATTTTACCTTTTTTTTTGCTTTGTAGCTGTAGGTAAGGATGAGTTGTATTGGCCAATATTGAAGACGCGATTTTTTACTACAGGTTAGAAACATATAAGTAAAATATCTTTATTGCCGATGTTACGAGTTGATGACTTGGCATCATATTTAAAAAGTTGATCAAACTCGCTGAAATAACATTTCGCTCAGTTAGATTTGGATAATTTTGGTGATAATTTATTGCATTAAATAATTCCTACATATAATTTTTAAATTAGGAAAATAAACAACGTCGAAACGCTTTATTTTGTTACCGTATTGAAAGACCATGAAATGATAGACAAATATTGTCGCGAAGAAGACATTTTGATGGAGTAACTTGGCATCGGTCCACGTTGGCCTGCTCCATACGTCGCCATCGCTGGCGTATTCCTTTAAGGAAACATTATACCTACCCGGGCCGCCTTTTAACACGCGCTGGGGCTCTAAGTTATTACTCCCTTTTACCCCACTGTTGGCTATTACGTAGACGTGAGGACTTATATATAACTTATTGTACCCCCGCTCTGAAAGGGACAAAGGGTCTTCGTAGAACTCATATTTTATGTTTTCACCGGTAATCATAAGCTTGACTATTACTTGAAGATTACTAATCAATGTCTCTGCCCTCATGTTTATGATAAAACCTCTAGAAACACTTAATTTCATTCATATTTTATCAGACAATTTAGTAAATTACCTTACAACGTAATAACTTTAACTATGTTTTGACACGCAAAGTGAATGTAGGCACTTATAGGGCTCCATTGGAAAGTGTTTTCTGAATTTCTATCAACCGTCGAGAGAGCTCGGTTGATTAAATTAAAACAATAAAAATGTTTGTTGTAATAAATGAAGTGAAGTTGGTAGCATTCAATAATTCATTCGGGGAGGCAGCGATCAATATTCGACTTGGCATTATTGGAACCGCCTTTAGAGTAGGAGCGGTGGGAGCCCACCACGACGCGACGCCGGCTTCGTATAATAAATACTTTCGCAAATTAAAAGCCATGTCATTAATTTACTTTTGCTTTACCGAAGTATTTAATTATTCCAATAATGTCCCCCCTTCTCCTTTTTGTTAAGTATCGATTCCATTGACATGGAAATAGTTTAAAAGGGACTGCTAGCATTGGGCATACTTTTGAGTTATATTCAGACCCTTATAAATGAAAGCATTCTGTTTCTATTAAAATCTTTATTTTATACTTGTTTTTGATGTTTACCTATATTTTATATGAAAGATTTTCAAACATTGCATGTGTACCCATAGATCAAGTTTATAACCCTTAAAGGAGTATGAAATAAAGACATTGTATCTGGAGTATATCTACCATAGTGCGGTTGGGGCCGTACCATAATAATACCGGCCTATAAACGTCCCACTGCTGGGCACAGGCCTCTTCCCATAAAGAGAAGGGATGAGCATTAATCATTAATTAATGCCTATCAACATAAAACATTTATTTATTTATAGGTCTCTAAATAGTTATTTAGAGACCTATAAATAAATAAATTTCCAATGCAGCGTACCTGTAAAAGTTCCTGGGAATGTAGAAGAACCACATCAATTATTTTCACTAGTAGTTGAAGTTTTGCTTTGTCTAAGCCCGAAGAAATTAAAAATATCAATCAGATCAATACTATAATAGGTACAGGTGTTGTTAGGAACAGTTTCTAATTTAATCTCTTCGTTAGACGCCATTTTGAATACATGATAAAAAAATTAAGGCGAGAAATGAGTTCAGAGTGTTGCTTTTTATAATCGTAGAATTTTCTCCGTTCCCTTTTCAATAGAAGAAAAAAAAACGTATTGAAAGCAAGGCTCATAAGCCGTGCTTTTGTTTTTAATGCACAAAATTGAACAGTCTTATGGATTTATGGTTTGCAACCTCTACTTATATTCACGTTACAAGGCCCTGATCTGTTGAATATAGAAGCAAGCCAAGATTTTCATACAAGCTTAAATTTACGGAAAATTAATTTGACCTAGATCAGCAATAGTTTTTAAATCGCTCGCAAACTTATCAAAAACATTGCCCTGGCCTTTAAAAGAAGCTGTTTTTAATTCGTGGGAAACTTAACTAATAAGTATATATTACATTATCGAACGGCTATCAAATTCGTAATAATATGTCGGTTAGTCCTTTAATTAATAGGTACCTACAGCCAGCAACAAAAATCGGTACAACAGAACACCTACAACACAAATTCAGGTCCATAATTGATGTTGGGACAAGTAAACAAAAAGCTTTATTAATAATAGTCGATGTATGTATGGTATTTAGTTGTCTTTACAAGTTGTGAATCTGAAATGTTCGTTACCTTTTGTTGCCGTATTGTATAATACAATAATTATTTAGATAATCTCACGAAAGTTTCTACAAATTGACCACTAAATATGCAGCTATATATACGTTTGGGTTTAACACAACTTAGATAGTTATCGATTATGAAAGGCACGTCCAATGTCACGAACTTCACAGTTCCTTACAACAAAACAATGCTGGTCCAATATGTACAGCTTATAATCCTTTTAACTGACGTTATCCAAAGGAACTTCATTTATCCGAAATAGTGATGCGCTGTAATAGGTTAAAACCTCAAATGAAAACTATTTTTAATCTCCAAAAAGAAAGGTACCAAATTACTAATTGAAATAAACTTTAGTGCTAGTTTTAAGGGCATATATTATGCAGGTTTGCTTGAAAATGAGGTACCTAAGAGTACCTGGTGATTTTATTTTCTAAAGGTTATCATTTTTCGAATACATATAAATAAATAACGAATATCATCTATAAACAGTATATTGGCTGATTCCTTTACACGCAAACTAAACTTAAACCATTGCTATATTTTACTAACATGAAGCGTGAGAAGAGAATGGCAACAGATAACAACTAACTTAGAAATGTCAAATTAGTTTTCCATCACTGTGTTTTTAGTGCATAAGATTGATATGAGAATTTTCGTCGGCAAATTGATATGAGAATTTTAGTCGGAACTAAATTTGACGGCTGTAATTTTCGCCTGTCATATATTAAAGTGAAAAAGATACTGACAGACTAAAATAATGTTAGTGCGTGTTTAACAGAATCGGAGCCATTATTTAAATAAACGGAATACTATACATAAAGGGCTCGACAATCAAATTAGTTGTCAACAATCAATCTCAGAGTTGAGAAATCTTTGGGATCGTAATAATAGCAATTAGAGACAATGAAATTCAGCAGACGGTTACAACCAAAGCGTCGTGTAATGGAAGGTTTTAATTATTATTTAGTTAACAATTATTGATAGAAATTAATTCCTTAGTATGTCAACTCAGTTCAAAGGTTACCAACAATTCAATTTAATTTTATTATGTTAGTGAGGAAAAGTTTCATACATACTGTTATTTTATTTTAATACTAGCTGCCCGGACAGACTTCGTTCTGTCAAAAGTAAATTAATTAAGGTAATTCCCGAGTTTAGGAACAGTTTTTAGTAATTATTTATGTTTTACACCTTTTAAACCTTCCCTGGACCTCCACGAACATTTCAAGAACAAAATCAGCTAAATCGGTTCAGCCGTTCTCGAGTTTTAGCGAGACTAACGAACAGCAATTGATTTTTATACATATAGATTTAACTTACATAGATGCGAACACATATTTTAAACACGCATCAGACGTGTTTTTCAGCGATGATTGTGAAAAAAAAAATCCGCTCTTTTTACCAGGAAGACTACGATAATTAATACTGTACAGCTGCACGTCCATAAACATATAAAAATGTACAAATATGGTCTTTGTACGGAACCCCAGGTGGGCGAGTCCAACTCGCACTTTTCCGCGTTTTAACCTAATACGCCATTGACGCAACCACAACTACTATGTGCACAACTTAAGAGAAAGAGATAGCTAGAGAACACTTATTTATCAAGCTAATATAAAGTCAATAACCTCACAAATCAAACAAACGATAAGCGAGTAACAAAAAATATTCATTAAATATACACAAAAAGTTTTCCATCTCACCGATATACTTTCTGAAACAGGTAGGTATGTATACTTGACCGTGAATATCAACTATAAGTAAAACTATGTCGTGCCCGTAATAATGACATATAGCCCGAGGTAAGTTCGTGAGGTCCACGTGCCAAGGGCGAGCTGCGAGACGTCGGTCAACATTTACACAGATTGCGGCTTTTAATTAATTACTCACATTGCTCACTGCTTGCCACCTTCCACGGACATTGTTTACCTGAGAAAAAATCTGATTTTTGTTTGTCTCTAACGTAGGTAATGAAATATACACCGTAAGTGAAAAATAATACGACAGCTTACACCGAATATTAGAGTACCTTATAAAATATACATACAATTTTTATGATCAAGTACCAATTTGCGTGGAAGATTCATACAAGCTTAATGTATGACGCTTTTGAAATATAAGATTTCTAAATATAAATCTCAATTTACGTTTGGTTAGAAACAAAAGATAATGTTCCCAAGTTCACGTTCACGGCTCAAGATGATATGCCAATTGCCACTCAGTAGGGCTAGGGTACACAAAATTTCATTAGAAGGTCCATAAAAGTCCATTAGGCAGGTACGGCGTTTGCCGAGAGAATGGCAAAGGTCGACTTCAGGCCCTCGCTTCCCACCTGATGAGTGCCTACATAATCTATGTCGTATGTTTTATTATAATTATCTCTCACATTGTCTCCATTCAAATTAACTTAGTTACAATTAGTAATATTGTGAGAAACAAGAAAAAATGTTGCCTACGCCCAAATCGTGCAAAAATGTACAAAAGCGACAATTCTTTGGTCTGTATCCGTGTTTACGTAAAAAATATATACTTACTTATCTGTATAACTGATAAAATGGTAATTTTATCGTATAAAATATGATGTGTAGGTAACAATAAATGGACCTGTTTAGAGTCCGTACACTTATTGTATAGCAGTTCTTTCATTGCGGAAGATAATATTCTAATTTAATATTTTATTAACATAATTAAATTTTAATACCGGATATTAAAATAATACTTATTTGGAAAAGCTTAATAAAATGTTAAAGTACAGATTTTCTGTTTCTTAACGGCATCATGGCTAGTAACTTATTAGATTGAATCAAATTTTACACGCACTTCTGGAACTGGCTGGCACTTTACGTTTCACCAACATGTTTCATCAATTTCAGATGTATAAATAACCCTTTCACTGTCCCGTGAGTCGCATATGAACATTTCCATGTTTAACTATTGTGTCTTCTGATGGGACAGCAAAGATGTTAATACATAAATTCATGATTTTTATAATTATATTCATTAATATTGAAACACTGACTCGTTTAGTGTCGAATTCGACTAACTTTATGTAAAATCAACAGTTTTTTTATCATTTTGTTTAGGCACAAAAAGCTCAAAGATAGATAATACGAATACTGTTGTCTATATATAAGATTGTTTAATTTAAAACAAAATCTGAAGCCAAATAAATCAACTAAAATTATCCATTAGGAATATTTTTATCGTAATTTAATACCACATAAACATTGACATAAACCCTCAGTGGCTTCACGACTCTAAATCGGGACTTAAGTTTTTATTATATCGTAGGTGCTTATAAAATATATTTCCATAACGAAATAAACTACAGGTTCATCAAAAATGAATATGAAAATATTTTCCAGTAGTACCTTAAACAAACTCTATTCATATTCAAGAAATAAATAACAAACTCGGTGAAGTTTTTTATAAGAACGCCTGACAATAAAATGTGCGTACAATTTACGTTATTTGTCTTCTGTAGAGCGTCCCTTACTTGAATAAATTAAAGCAGTCCTGAGTAAGTATGGTCGTCATAAAAAAACGTTCGCGATGATGAATAATACATTAATAAAGACCAATTTAAAACTAAGTAAGGGTGGAAAATCTTGAAACATGCTCATATACCTATTTACACGTATTCGGTATACAAAGGCGAATAATTGCGACTATAAATGTGTAGGAGATTTATTTTTAGCTGTACACAACATCTAATTATGCGGTTGTTGGGTACAGAAATATCTTTTGTTCGTTATTATTAAATTTTGCGTTTAATTTATTTTGGCGTAAGTTTTTCCTGTTCTCGTAAAGTTTTCCATTCTTTTTATTATTTATTCTGTTATTCGGGACGGAGATCAACAAATCAAGAACCATGAAAACCGGTCCTGTTCTTGAGTTATAAGCGTTATAACAAACCCGACTTGTGTTTTTTTTATAAAGATGTCTAATCTTTAATACTCTCATTACATTTGTTATTAATTACATTACGTCAATAAGATGTGACTTCACATCGCGAAATAAATAAATATGGACAACATCACATACATTGCTCCTAAACCAATGTAAGTAGCTAAAGCACTTGTGTTATAGAATCAGAGACAACGAAGGTACCACAAACACCCTGACACGAGACAATGTAGTTTTCTATTTTTACTACATTGACCGATTCGGAGATCGAACCCGGGACCACAGAGCTAGCGACACCTTGAAAACCGGTGTATACACAACTCGACCACGGAGGTCGCCAATCTATATATAAATCAAAAGAAATCTAGACTTAACTTGTTATCTGAGGAAACAATGTTACAAACAATCGAGTATTTCTGTTCCTTGATCTCGTTAGTTTAATTATTCCCTGCATCTGGGACCTTAATGACAGTTGTGAGACATATTACAGAGGTATCCAACATTAAGTGACGTCAAACAGACGTCCAACTTCCACTGCAGCTAACAACTAAGACTCGTGCAAGTTAACGACGAAACACGAATCATTTAAACACAAACACGTTCTCTTCTAATTAGGTAGAAGTACGCTGAAATGTACGTCAGTGGGAATTACGAAAAGACTTTGATGTACAGTCGTCAACGCTTAAGTGGTAGCAGATGTGGGGCAGGTTGTACCTACATATGTTGCTATGTGATGTTCAAGAAACATGGCACTGGTCAGCTAAGATTAAAAATGTTGTTCATGGATGGTCAGATCTGAAACTATAGTCTGTTTTTTAATCCTAGAGACTAAATTGAGAGTACAAATGCCAAAATGACATAGATTACAATAAGTTATCTGTCAGCTTTGACATTTGCACATGTCAATTTAGTCTACAGGATTAAAAAAAAACATAGAGTATAGTTGAGAAATCCCGAAAATATTTACGCGGGATTGAACTATCACCCCACTATACATAACTCAGCAAATCTATAAACAGGACTCCAAACATAATTTAATGAAATAGTGGATCTTGCAATACTAATAAATGACCCACTGCTGGGCATAGCATAGACCTCTTCCCATTAGAAAAGGAACGAGAATTGATCACTACGCTTGCTCATTGCGGGTTATTGATTGTAGTCGAAAATAGAATGCTGTTTTCCACCCGATGATCAGCTTCACCGTTAGTCAATGGTGTCTTAGACACAATTAACAATTAAGAAAGTACTAAAAACTACAAAACTTTAGAAAAGTCACACTGGTAGGTACTTGTCTTTGTCTTGTCTTTTTAAAGCTTGTAAAAGCAATAACATTGACGGGGATGTTGCGGGGTACTCGCTTGGCACTCGATGTAACCCAGTCGACAATAAATTTTAATTTTAAATTGTGTACTGTACCTACGTTTAAATAACACATTTCCCCTGTCAGATGACTAACCACAAAATGCGGCGTTTCAGCTGCATTTACATGTACAATAAAAGCTGGCTTTATTTTTATTTTAATAATTTGCTGTACAAAATAATTTTATGTTAACGAATGTGCTTACACATATGAGAATGAGTTCGGACATTAATTTCATGCAAAATGGACAGTAATAATATAAATACTTTTTCAATACAAGAGGCGAAAAAAAAAACTACTAACTGCTACGCAACTATGGTAAGTTCATGTGACGTTCATTGTGACGACCCCTATGTTGGGGTCGGCGTCCAATCTCCCCAGATTCGGCTGAATATCGTTTTTACACAGAGCGAATCCGATCTGAATTCCTCTACTGCGGTACATTTTCCACAATCATGTAAAACATTAATACAGAAGTTGGAAGAAGACATTTGCTTAAAACTGTATCTATTTTTGATAATAACTTGACAATAAAGGACATAATTATCAATAGAAGTAATTTTTTATCACTTTCTTCACATGTTTATAAACATTAGAAAAACTATTCAACGATCAAACAAACATGTACCTATATTTTTCACATTTATGTCTGTTCTTTTAAATTGTAGCAATTATATACCTTTATCACTGGGGTTATCGGTTATACCGTTATACATTAGCGTCACTTAAGAATAACTGATTTCAAAAATGACAACTAAAATACCTAATTATCTATTAATTATAATGTACAAAATAACAAAACTTGTATCATAATCACCAGTTACTGATTAAGGTTTTTTTTACGTGACTGTTCAGACCACCCTGGATATCTATCTAAGCTGTAAAACGTTTATAGACTATTTGGATGATGACCTTAAAGTCTTCATTACTGAATACCCAAACATATTCAATAAAAAAACCTACAATAAAAAACAAGACTAATGATTCCCTATGCAAAACTTATTTCCCAAACCGATTATCAAAATAAATCAGCTCCCGTCACACTTAATCTTCATAAACAAATGAAATCTGATTAAGTTCTTATCGAGATATTCTCATAATCTTTATTTCCTTCCCGGCTTAAGTCCAATATTATTTGTCATCTTCAATTAATATTGATCTATGAATACTAAAATGCTGCCTTTTAGCGTCGCCGTCATAAAATTTCTTTTTCCAAAATATTTTTATAATCCACTGAGAAAAGATCTGTAATAACGGATTTTCTTATTCTTTTATGAGATGATAGATTGCTCTCATTAATATGTATTAAGATGGATATCGCGAAATTAAATGTATCTAAGGTAGGTATGTAATGTTATTAAAACGAGAGAGAAACAAGGGAAATCCCAGAGCAATATACATTTTCAAGGAAGTTGACTTGCGTAACATTTCTCCTAATTTACGTTGTTCGCGTGCAAATAATGGAAAAAACAAAGCTCTGTTTATTCCGGATCGTTGTCACGTTCTTGACACTGTTTTTATGAATTTAAATTTCCCAAATGATTTTATACTGGGACTAGCTGTTGCCCGCGGCTTCGCTCGCGCGTAAAGTTAAGAGTAGTAAGTAGGTAGTAAAGGATAGATGGATGTATTCTGTGATTAAGGTAAAGCGCATAAATTATATTTTTCATAAAATATTATGGCGTCAAGATAATAAATAATAAGATAATGTGGAAAACATCACATACATTGAGTTTGGATAAACTTTTAAAATGGTGGCTTTTTGGTCATACAAAACTTGAGAATCATTAACACGAAAAAACGAAGAAGAGTCACATACATTGCTCCGAATTCAAAGTAAGTAGCAGGATTGTGTTATGGAATCAGAAGCAACGAAGGTACCATAAAAATAATACCTTGCAACCCCTATTTCACCATCTTAAGGCGTAGATATCTAAAATCGCAAAAATATGTTTCATTTATTTCTTACCAAAAACCCGAATACCAAATCTTATGTATCTCTCTTTGAAAATGACGAATATCGTAAAAAAACTTCAAACTCCTATTGCACCCCCTTAGAGGGTAGATTTCTAAAATCTCGGAAATACGTCTTATTTATTTCTAACTCATAATCCTATGAAATTTAATGTGGCTATCTATGAAAACTACACAATTCATATACCTACAAACTTCCAACCCCTATTTTTCCCTCTTAGGGGTAGATTTTCAAAATTGCTGAAATACGTCTTTATTTATTTCTATCGAGAAGCCCGTATACGAAATTTCCATATAAACTTTCATCCCCTATTTAACACCCTTAGGGGTTGAATTTCGAAAAATCCTTCCTTATTCCTTGTCTACATTAAATAGGAAACCTCTGTGCAAAATTTCAGCTATCCAGGTTCAAGGGTTTGGGCTGGGCGTTGATGAGTCAGTCAGTCAGTCAGTCAGGCCTTGTCTTTTTATTTATACAACAACAACAACAACATGTAACAAAAACCCTGTCCGATCCCTTAGACTCGGTATTATTCGGTATCGTACTGCGAACACATATACGTAGCTATTAAATGGATTGGAGATTATTTTTTTTCCTAATTGAAAATAATTATATCAAAATAAAAACTGATCCAAGGCAACAGCAACACTGACCGCTCCTCAAAGTTCATGTACTTACTACCCGTAGCTTTGTGTCAAAGAAGCCGCCTATGCGAGACGGTTCATGAACTGTACCACGAATACGCCATTATTGGATCTAACAGGGGTTTTGTTACATGTTGTATACAGATATACCATTGTCATCGAAAATCAGTCCTAAACTGTTACCGCCTTGACCGCGTGAAGTTTATGCTATTTTATAATTATACAGTGTAGTTAGTGATAGCTTTGATTTCCAGGTCAGATGTTTAAAATCTTCGAATTTTATAAGTGAACAGGAAATGTCCATCAGACCGAACTACTTTTGCTAAGACGTCATTCCTATATGTGTTATGGTATAGCCGGGCTCTTGGAGTTCCACAACAGGTGTTCCAGATCTTCAATTTTTATACGTCAACAGAGAGTGCTCATCAGGCTGAACAACTCTTGCTAAGACGTCATTCCTATATGTGTTATACTGTAGCTGGGCTCTTGGAGTTCCACATCAGGTGTTCCAGATCTTCAAATTTATTCTCTCAGCAGAAAATGCTCATCACGTGGAACAATTTTTGCTATGGTACCATTTTTGTATCTCTTATAGTTTAGCTGGTCTGTTGCGGTTCTGCATCAGGTATATACTTTTCCGGGATAAAAACTACCCAGTGTGGTGCCCAGGATATTAAGGAACAATTATACCAAGTTTCATCGTAATCGAACCGGTAGTTTTTGCGTGATGCCTGAACAAACAGACAGACAGACAGATAAAAATTTTTTTAATCACATTTTTGGGTTCGGTGTCGGTCTAGTAACACCCCCCGCCATTTATTTTTTTAATACTTTAAATGTACAGAATTTTCACTTCTACAGATTTATTATAAGTATAGATCTCTGAAAAAAAAAATTGTTTTGTATGTTTTTATAGGTTTTTTATTCGTGTTACATTTCTTTGTTTCGTAACTGCTTAACTCTTTAATTTTTGTTTTTAATTTTTAATTTTAACGACTCTTTACCTTAATGCGTCACTATACACTATGTTCGCAGTGTAGATGGCATTAAAACATATTGGTTTTCAGGAGATCCTACTCGAGAAAGTGCAACATAATAATTGGCCATGAGAAAAGCACTCTTTTCTGCGATCGATGCCTACCATTGAAAGACTCATATCGGCCGGCGGCCATCATTCATTTTAATACCAATTACAATTTTAAATTCGTAATATCTTTTGAATGAATTGTCCGATTGGTATAAAATAAAAAGTAATTTATAGCTATTGAAACAATCTTGCTCAATAAATAGTTTATTTGGATAAGGATTAGTATTTGACGATAATATGATCAATAAACATAGGCTAATAATTTTAATTACTTTTATTCTATGGAAAAGTGGTTATAATGGCTAAAATATAAATGTTTGGTTTATACTATCGCGGACTTTTTTGTAGGCATTATTGAGTTCTTCAACTTTTCTATAGAAGTCAACCATACATCTCTAACCATTTAGGCAGCGTTCGCGAGAATCGTTAACGTACGGCAGTTTTTTCGTCGACTTACTCCACAATTTTCACTACCACGAAAAATCCTATCTATTTTCCGGGATAAAATATAGCCTATACGGATTCGGAAGAATCCCTCTAAGTAATAGTAAAAGAAATTTTGAAATCAGTCCAGTAGTTTTTGAGCCTATTCAATACAAACATACAAAAATACAAAAATACAAAGGTTTCCTCTTTATAATATTAGTATAGATATGAAAATAAGGAAAAGTGTAGCTATGTGTGAGATCTTCGAAAACCATGTTGTAAACGGTGATGCATTCGTCATACCTGTTGTCATTGTTAACTATGTAAATCTAACCATACATCTATTACTATATATATTCTAGCTGTTTCCCGCAGCTCCGCCCACGATCTAATTTTTTTTTATATATAATGTAGCCTATGTCACCCGGGTATAGTATAGCTTCCCAACAGATACCGCCATCTGTTAGAATCTTTTGGAGCTAACAGATAATTGCGACTGTGTGTGTGAATATATTTTTTTAATAATATTATAACGCCTATAAATTGAGATGTAAGCTATCCTATCTTTCAAGTTGGATCAAACTGCAACCGGGGCGCAAATTTGATTAAAATCGGTTAAGTAATTGAGGAGTCCATCCCGGACAAATCACGTGACGCGTAATTTATATACCTTAATTATGAAGTAGATTTTCGGTAACAGCCAACGGCAATGCAGAATGAAAACAAGAGGCTACGGCTAATTTAATAAGTTTACTTGAACCTTTTCTGGAAAGTTTTGGACGGTATAAAAATATTCCCCGAAATGTAATAAGGGTGAGCAACAGACTATAGGTTATTGTTGTGCGATAAATATAGTAAGGAGAATGTTGTGCCTAACTCAGTTTCATAATAACAAGTAAGATAATAAAAGATAATAGCGATCACGGGAGCACAAGTTGACGGATAAACATGGCCGGGGTTATCTCTCGCAATTCTTATAGTTGCATATATATGCTTTCCCGTTGCCATTACATTAGACAGCTTTAGACAAGACACACAACGTACTCTCTTTCCAAATCTCAAGTAAGTAAACCGGTCCCATTACCAATTTTTTATAAAACATAAAATAAATATATATTTTAAAAACCTAAAAATCGCTTTTAGTGATATTATATTTGTGAGGATATTCGGTGATTGCAATAATAGTGAGCAGTAAATAGTTTTTTTTATTTTGCTTATTTAGGGAAATCTATAAATATTTTCGATGTTGTGTTTGACTGTATACTTTAGCATGTGTTTATAGGACAATCGAAAGGTTGTTTGCTTACAGATCAATAGCATTTACGCTCCGAGAACTGTTTACTCAGGCATTGAGTGAGAAACATAATATATAGGCATATTTGACATACATAGTCTCGTAACAGTGGTATTGATTTTCTTAACATTAGGGCATCGAACTTGCATCTTTTTTTTTTTTTTTAATATGAATTTGTTATATTTTTAAAATCTGTCTATATTGCACAAGAATGATTACAATGTCCATTGTTTTTTCTTAAATTGAAAGACAAAGGATTACATTATTTTAACAAAAGATTAAATATCTCTATTGATTAATATTATTATACTTATCTATTTATATATGACGAGGGAGGGTCCTCGTGGTTGTTTTTAAAAACGTGACGTCAGCATTGCTGACATCACCAATATTCTAGTCAGGGTTGCTGCTCATCTTGGATAATTAAAATAAACACAGTAAATGCTTTCTTCAATTTATTCTTCGACTTACTGAGGAGGTCCGATCGCTACGACAGCTCGAATAAGAATGAATCATAACTCGTTCCGTCGCCTCTATTTATAGTAGACAACACGTGACTCAATGCACGTGGCGACGCACGTGTTGTTTAGTTTACAAAGTAATTTCTTATTTTATTTCACTAAATGTTAAAACATTAATTATTAATTAGACTACTAAGTATTTGCGCCGATACGGCCATTCTGACAGGCGGTGCGCGCTCTGCACCAGCCTCATCTTCGTCTTTTTTTTTTTTTTTTTTTTTTTTTTTTCTCTGCTGTTTTCAATATATGTTTATCAGTCTGCATCTTGGTCAGCTGGTTGATCTTCCTCGTTTTGATCTTGTGCTTGTTGTTGACCTGGTTCAGCGCGTGATGTACTTGGCAAAGGTTCTCCGGCCATCTCAGATGGTGGAGATTGTTCAATTTCCGCCGACCCGGCCATCCTGACAGGCGGCGCGTGCTCTGCGTCTGCCTGGTTTGTGAGGTTTGATGCCTGAAGTTAAGAAAATGATTTCCTTTGAACTAGGTATCCGTAAGCAACATGTTGCTTATTATTATTATGATTATTGTTGTAAGGACAGTACACCAAGACGTCCCCCGTGCCCTGCCTTGTTACGTTAGAATCTGTGGTGTATACTTGTCTACCCATGGCTCCACAAGGCGTCTCTACGGTATCTCAGGGTTCTCTTGTGGATGCATCAAGGACCCGTAGTTAGCTCAAGGGTAACACATGGTTTAGCTCAGAGGTATCACTCTCCAGACCTTTTATTCTCGTAGATTGTTATTATAGATACTAGGGTGTTGTAAGGACGTCCCTCGTGCCCTGCCTTGTTAGAATCTGTGGTGTATACTTGTCTACCCATGGTTCCACAAGGCGTCTCTACGGTATCTCAGGGTTCACTTGTGGATGCATCAAGGAACCGCAGTTAGCTCAAGGGTAACACATGGTTTAGCTCAGAGGTATCACTCTCCAGACCTTTTATTCTCGTAGATTGTTATTATAGATACTAGGGTTGTAAATATCATGAAAATAATTATTTTTAACTCGCCTGGTTTTAATCCGATGATAAGTTTTCGTCGTCGTGAGCTATTTAAACTGGCTGGCCAGCTTGTGATGTGGATGGCACCGCATCGGGAGCGTCCTCTGCCGACCACCTTTTTGTCTGCATTTTTCAGTCTTATTTCGAGCTCTCCAGTATTAACGCGCGTTTTTGGATATCCTCGAATAAATAGGTGCTCATATTTGACCAGTAACGTGCGTAACTGGTTTAGTTCTTCAGCAATCATCAGGTCGCAGTCTAATTTGTCAAATGTGATGTTTTTTGTCGTTATATGATGAATCACTTGCTGATGCATCAGTCTGGTTCCATCTGTTGTTTTCACCATGCTTAAGTTGGTACCATGGATCAAATTCATACCAATTAATACGTCAGCTGAAATCTCATGATCAGGAATCACGAAGAATAGTATTTCTATCCTAACTGTAGTATATCACGGGAGTATCTATTCTCGGGCTCAAATGTAGTGATCAACTTTTCGCGAAACCCTTCCCATGAGGATATAGCCACCAACCAATCATCGATCCACATCTTAGCACGCCCCTTCAGCAATCCACACACCGTAGTGCGTAGGTCCAGGTTGTTAAGTTTGTAGTTAGCAGCTGTTTTATCGATATGCTGGCACCATTCCCGGACTCCAACATGACTGTCCGGATCGAACGATGGTAGATAGATGTCTTTGATCCTGATCCGCGGTTCTGGAGGAGAAAACAACCATTCGGACATTCTCTGCATCATCTCCATCATATAGGCTCCCTTGATTACACGAGGTGGATGCCATTGACGTGATTGGCATCCCTGCGTAAGCTGGTATTTTCGGAGCAGTTGGCATTGTGATTTGATGTATGCGTCATGCCTGCGGGTATTCCCGTCGCGGTAGACTGCATGGCGTCGAAGTTGTTCGCACCAACTAACGAGTGTGAAACGTTCAATGAGGCAGGGCTTATCAGCCTGGTACTGCCCTGCGTTATCCAGACGTGACAGGTTGAACCGAAGCTGCAGAGGAAGTGGTTGGGATCAGAGCTTGTTCCGATCCCACTTCTGATGACGAGGGAGGGTCCTCGTGGTTGTTTTTAAAAACGTGACGTCAGCATTGCTGACATCACCAATATTCTAGTCAGGGTTGCTGCTCATCTTGGATAATTAAAATAAACACAGTAAATGCTTTCTTCAATTTATTCTTCGACTTACTGAGGAGGTCCGATCGCTACGACAGCTCGAATAAGAATGAATCATAACTCGTTCCGTCGCCTCTATTTATAGTAGACAACACGTGACTCAATGCACGTGGCGACGCACGTGTTGTTTAGTTTACAAAGTAATTTCTTATTTTATTTCACTAAATGTTAAAACATTAATTATTAATTAGACTACTAAGTATTTGCGCCGATATATACATTAAAGCATTGATTTAATCTAGTTCCCGAAACCCTGTCTATCTATATTCCGTAATCTTTCGTTTTATTGTTCATTCGCAACACGATCGCAAGTTATTATTGTTCAATGCCAGTATCGGGGAAACTGAGAATTGTTTTCAGTTTTGCTAGAATCGTTTGGGGTATACCCGACCCTCGGGAGGATCAATTCTAATTTAGCTAACATCGAATTGAAACGAGGTGGAGCCCTTATTTACATTATATGTTGGATTTTTACATAATTCAATTAGATAACCCAAAGTTTTTCGATAAATAAAAAGCATTATCTGAGCGGACGGGCAGAACGGACGGCGAGAGAATATTAATCTGGTCCGTCCAGCGCGCCAGGGCCGGCAGCCTTGTTGCCACTGATAGGTTCCTGACCCAAATTTGGACTGTTTAGTGACCGCATTTTTTTAAACAAATACCAGTGAATTATTGCCTCCGTGTACTCTTTTGTAACCCTACAAATGTATTTAAAAATTACGCCCATTACAAACAGGGATAATTTATGTTATTCGGTTAAAATGCGTGCTTATGTTCTATTTACATTATGTAGGAACATAATTATACTACCTACATTCTATTAATGCTGTAGATACAGTCATCTCTTTTGTTTTCGAATAGAATATTGCAAAATAATTTCTATTATCTCATTTTATAATAGCAGCCAGCAGGGGCTATCAGAGCTGATACAATACACAATAACAAAACTTATAACTTACATAACGTAAAACCCATTTTCAGGATGAAAGCGACTTTGATCCTTTTGTTGGTGGTATGCACCATGGCGGCGGTGTATGGTGACCTGGTGTGCGGGACCAACTACTGCAAGCAGAACCCCTGCACATCTCCTGTGGCGCGGACGAGCTGCCGCACACCATCCGTGTACCGCGCTAGCCACGCCGGCAAGTGCGCCTGCTGCCCTGCCTGTGTCAGCTTCCTGAGTAAGTAACAATTAAATGTAGCTGACATTCCGAGAGTAACGTAATACCGGTACCAAACGACGCGCATTTTATACCATTTCACGCCAGGTTTCTGAAACTGAAGGTTAATATTTACCAACTAATATGGTCGACTACCAATATCATGTAAAATCTAGTTGCTATGCAGGAATATTATGAGCAGAATGTGTTTAATTTAATCGCCCACTCATTTTTATGTGAACAGTTCAATCATGAACCTAATGACTTGCCAGATGTAGGTAACTTGATAAATTATGTTCAACAACATGTTATGCTCAGCTCTGAAAACAAAAACCAAATTACATAAAAACAAAAAGCAATCAACTTTCCAACAAGTAAAAAGCTGTATAATCATCCATTAAATCTAAAAGAGAGAGTTCAAGTAGCTCTAACAAGAATAAATATACCAGGTACACTACCGAGCATCTAAATATAGCCATGTTCCTCGTTTAATACTGTTATTGTCTTCCACGACACCCGCGGGAAGTGATTACATACGAAGCTGAGACAACGCTGCCGTATAAATAATAAATACTGCGATATTTTTACAAGCTTGGTTACGTGTTTTCCTCCCTCAAGTGTTATAACAGTCTAAACGAGGCATAAACACCACTTGAATGACCGCTAGTGGCCATTATTCGAATATGAACGATACCATTAGGGATAGTGGTGTTTATGTAGCTTGTAAATAATCTTAACTTACACACAGCCTTCTCATATCTTCTTGGATTTCCCCAATATTCATTATCATACAATGAAGACTTTTTTAACAATCCTATCTATGCATTTGAATTTATCTTGCTTCCAATTTATCAAAAATTAATAAACTTTTTTTCGTTTTCGGATAAGTTCCTCTGAACATATAATCGAAGAATAAGTTGACATATTTACTTACCTACAAACTAATTTAATTTATTTTCTTAGACGTTGATTTATGCATATATATTTTATTATACTCTATTTGTTTAGACGAAGGAGCGGCGTGCAAGACCTACAGCAAGGAATTGGGAGAAACCCCCTCCGCCATTTGTAAGGAGCCCATGAAGTGTCTTAAAGGCGTGTGTGTCAAGTACACTCCTAGGTCTTAAGTTAACAAGCATAGTATCCTAATAAACAATACATACAATTAAATTCTGAACGAAAATGAGTACTTTTTTCTGTTTCATTTTGAACGCAGTCGGTTTTTTTATTCTGGAACGTACCGGTCTAAGCTTTAGTTCGTTTTGCTGTACAATACGTAATTTGCTTAGAATATTTAAATTTAAGAAGTGAATAAATTCACAACTTAAACTTAAAAATCCAAATTTTCTATTAAATGTTTTCTTATTAACAACAAAACAACTTAACGCCACCACATTGCATTGCGTCTATAAGCAATATCGTTTTACATTTCTGAAAACTCCTTTGTGTGCCTGTATTTTAAATTAACAGTAAAGAATTCCTTTAGTCCTTTATTTATTCCGCTTTCCAGCCACAATAAAGCGAGGCAGTAACACGCGAGCAAGCTTGCAATATGCGTGATGTTATTCAATTTGCAAGGGGAGGATGTTTCGGATAACTGCTAGGTGGCTATAAATCCGTCTACTCGGAACTAGGTTAGTATTCTGAAGCTCTGAACATGGGATTATTGACTGAAACTCGGATTTGATATTGCGTCTCTAATTATAAGGTACAGATTATCCGCCTCAGTTTGAGGTGAGGTTGGTTTAGAGGTTACAAACGACTTAAGGCCGCTAACAAGCCAAGTGCCCATTCAACGTTTTGCTTTGGTAAGTCCCGTCTCGCTAAGGGTCTTGAGGTCAGGTCAGTCGGGAAACTATTTATTTACTACGGCCTTCAGATATTAAAGGCCCATATTATGTATGAAGCAGTAGTATAACATTTTTAATAAGCGTACATTTCTGAAAATAATTAATGTAAAGAAGTGAGTGTTAAAAGTGAATTTAAAAAAAATAGTTTTCAACTCAAAATCAGGTAAACAGAAATAGCATTAGGCAGGAATAAAAATTACCTAAATTATTTCAGTAAATAATTACTAGCCTACTACTAATAAACAAGGAATATTGTTAAACCAGGAATATCGAATGAATAAGAATACATTTTCATAGGTTTCAACTTGGAATAACTTTATTATGCGTTTAAATATATAATTTTAAGAAAGTTCAGATAATAAATTCTATTATCTGAACATTCTTAAAACATCTCTAAACATAAGAATAAACATTATCAATGCGATGCAATACACTACCACCATTGTAACCATTCGTTGCTATAAATGCAGTAACTCTAATGGTGTACAATAAAGAATATTGTAATGTATTATATTCTACACTATTTCGAAAACGCATTGTCTAAATAGGTATAGTATAGGCAAAAGAACAGTATGCACGCTGCAGTCATACAAATGTTGTAAACTATAGAACAAAAGCATATCGACATCGTGACGTCACATTAAATTACTACTTTCCTGTTGCTGGTAACTATTTTATTTATTTATCTACACTAGTGGACAAAAAATAGGTCATCTACAAAACCGGCTGTGACTGTGTTTGGCAAATGCTTCTATTTTTTTTACTCATTCAATTCAACAGCTGATCGATTGACTTTCTAGTACAAGCACTATTTAATTAATAAGTAATTAATGATACAATTCGAACATCTGCATCGCTTAGATCCATATTTTTGAAATATTGAATTTTTATGAGCGATTTGAGTTTTTGACAGCGTTTTAACGACTGGACCGGACTGGAAAGTAAAAACTAACAAAAAATGTATTCCTAGCAAAACTGATAATCAAAGAATTATTTATAATAATAATAATAATAATAATAATAATAAACTCATTTATTCTCAGGCAACTAAGGCCCATAGATATATACCTTACAAACTAGCATATATACAATATATTATAAAAGTTGTTAGTATATAGCTTAAAATTATGTTAGTAAAAACTTCCATGCACTACGTCTTAGTGCGTTCCGGTGGTACTTGTCCGCGGAAGCGGCGGAACACCACGCCCTGCGGCCAGAAGTCTTCAGTAATGACGTGCTGCAGGTAGCAGTTTGGTACTCGCACCACAAACGCCTTGAAGTTGACGTTGCGGCGCGACTCCAGCTCCTGCACCCTCGGCGAATACTTCAGCTTCTGGCGCACGTACTCTGCAATGTTCTCCGCCTTAACTGAGAAGTGTAGGCGGGAGACATATACTGGTGTGTTCGGCATGGCGGCGCGCACGAGCACGTTGGGCTCCGGCGGGGCTTTACCGCAGCGGTTCTGAACAGTTCTGGGACGGCGCTTCCTCTGCACCATCTCGAAACCGTCTTCATCCCGTCGTGGCACCTGCGCAGCAGGCGCGGGAGGCGGGGCGGGGCACGGAGCGCGCGCGGCAGGTGGAGGAGCCGCGCGGGGGGGCGCCGGGGCGGGCGCGGGGACGGGTGCGGCGCAGCTAGGTGTGCGAGCTGCGGCCCGGCTAGCGACAGCGTCAGCATAAACGCGCCGTGGTGTCGACGCGGTTACACATGTTGCAATCGCTGGGGCATTGCACTTGACAACAGCCGGTGACGCATCGGAATCCGCCGATGCAAAACTGCAGACGGAGACATTTTGCGCCCCGCGACGCGTGTTCACCTTAGAGGCTTCCTCAGGCGACCTACTTACTGAATTAGCGTTACGCAATAACACCACTTCAGAGCGAAGTTCTTGAATGGTCCTGTCTGAGACCTCTAATCTGGACTGCACCTCGGTCAGGCTCGTCTTCAGGAAGATGATGTCCTTTAGGAGCCTGGTGACGTCGACGTGGTCAAACGTGACTGGGGGCAGCTTGTGCAGCTCCTTCGCCACGAAACTGGGCACGTCATCCGGGTCGGTCACCTTTAACAGGGTGATAATGTCCTGGACACTCTTCTCGGTACCGTCCCTCCGTCTAGACGGCATCTGGTCCAGTTTGTTCACACACTCGTACAGTAGCTTCTTTCCACTGCATATTTCCTCTTCTTTAAAGTTAGTCTTACATATTTGTAAGATACTAACCTCATCCATCGTGTCAATGGCGTTCTGTATAAACGCCAACAATTCGTTGGCTATGAGTATTGAGCTCATAGCGACAGAAGCGGGCAGCGGCATATAGCCGCGCAGTTCGTTAAATAAAATATCGGTACGGTGCACTGGGACACGTCCGTAGCTAATGCGCACTGCGATCGAACTGTGATTTATTACCTTCCATAGCAATATGTGTATAAAAGATTAAGTAAATAAATATCTTGGGACAATCTCACACACGGTCATCTGATCCCAAACTAGGCAAAGCCTGTACTATGGTAACCAGACAACTGATAAACATACTTATATATTTCTAAATACATACATATTACAGATAAATAACACCCAGACACAGAACAAATGATCGTGCTCATCACACAAAGATTTGTCCTGGGTGGGAATCGAACCCACGACCTCCAGCTTAGCAGTCAGGGTCACTAACCACTAGACCAACAGGCCCGTCAAGTAATAGGACTTGTTACTTATTTCACAAAACCGTTATAATTATTTGCAAATGATTCAAATTCCTTCAATACAAGATTATAGAAGTTTCGAATTTTATATATATTATATAAATTGAACAATGTTCAATTTCCTTCCGACATGGTTCAATTTCTAAACTTTCCTTTTAGTTAGTGACCGACCGAAACATGTTATTTTGCCGAAACCGAAACCGAAACCGAAGGTTCGGTTTCATTGTAGTTTCGGCCGAAACCGAAACCGAAACCGAACCTTTTATATAAAAAAAGTCCTTAAAAAGTCGAAAAAATATTAGTAAGACTGTTTTTTTTTTTCTAAAATTAATATCTCGCCAACCTATAATTACAGGTTTCTACTTTCAAAGATTTATCACAATGAAATTTCAGCACAGTTACAGAGGTTCTGTTTGAAAATTTAAGTACCCTATAAAGTGAAAAAAAAACACTATTTGTAACGCCATATTGCCAGCCGTGCCGAGCGCGCCCGACGTTAGCCGAGCGCGACCCGAATGTACGATGTTGTAAGTTTCGGCGCGGCCGAAAGGTTCGGCCGTTTTTGGCCGAAACCGAAACTCGGGCCGAAACTTGATTTTTTGGCCGAAACTGGCCGAAACCGAAACCGAAACCGAAATTTCGGTCGGACACTACTTTTAGTATTAACCGATGAAAAGGGCAAGTAATCTTCAGAAACCTTCGTAACATCGCACTAATATTTTACCTTTTTACCAACCCTACCCTCTTATGTTGTCACTAAAAAAGTTCAAAGTGATGGAATAGGTACTATTTGAATACGTAATGCTTTGAGGTAGTACTTACCTTGTTTACAAGAGTGACATGAAGCGACAGCAAAATACACGCATTTCCCAAAATAGCTATCACTAACAGAATTGTCGGAGGCACTGCGATGAATGCTCAATGTAGATAACAAACGGATCGTTTGGTAACACACGGACGGCACGGCAATATACAGGAATAATTAAAATGGTGAGTGTGACAGCATCGTGAAATATTTACGTACGAAACATAACACATTTATATTTCAGCAAAATCGTTTCCATTTCATCCTTACGTAAATTGAATATGGCTGTAACGGAATCAAAAAATGCTCCAGACGGCTAATGTTATTTACACACATCGCATGACACGTGCCGGTTTGTCACACGGTGCCAGAAAGCGTAATATCTCGGTAGAGAATGATGGAGTAATTGTGGAGACGTCGGCCGAAGCCGTCGCTCCGTCACAAAGCCGTATGCACGGGCCGTCTACATCGTACACCGGTCGTGACGCTGTCAATGTGTGCAATCTGCTATATGAAATGAAAAGATTATTCATGTTTCTTACGAGATTAAATTTATTATACCCGACTGATACAGGATATATTATTTTGCAGGTGTGCTTTGAGTACAGCATGGTTATTAAATACTTAAAAGTACATCTTTTTGTTCAAATTATATGCGTTTCATAATTGGACTTTATCAAACCGAACAACACTTAAAGGAGTTTACTACAAGGTAAATCCCGGAGGTTAACATTTCATTTTAGGGTTTTAAAATTGTGCGTTTCATTTACATGTAATAAGCAAAAAAATATGAGAACTATAAACGAATGGCAGATACCTTAAATAAAATAAATAAGGAATTTCTTTCAGTTCCACTAAATAAAATTAACATAGGCAGCGAGAGTTCCGACCAAATAAATGATGTAACAATAATTTAGGATTCCTTTTGAAGGGGTTCCTAGGGCAGTTGGGATGGGTTCCGTGAGGTAGATTAACGAGTTCCCTAGAGTTCTGCTAAAGAAGTTCCTTAAGTATTAATAGTTTTCAAAGTTCCGTACCTTAAAAAGTAAAATCGAAAGTCTTGTAGGGTCACTCACGTATCTATCCATTTGCCTATCACAGCACTAGAAAGTGTTCTCCGAAACGATTGAACCCATTGAGGTGAAATTCAGTGACCCGAGAACGCGCCTGTTACGTAAATAAATGATTTTTGCATGGGTATTTTCGGATTAAAAGGAATTCCTCCAAACTATGTTCTATGACATATCCACGTAAAAAGCTTTTTGTGAGTTCTTTTCTTTGATTCTCAATGTTTGCGATTACAAATTTAACGTATGTTTACATTTGGAAAATCGATAAAAATATATAAATACGTCCTTATGTGATAGAACATTTTTTCGTCTGCGAAAATAGGTTTGGTTTTGGAAACCTGTCCTCGGTGCGAGAGACAGACTCGCACTTGTCCGGTTCTTTCAAAGGTATTTACTACATAACCGTTTCTTTTATTACTGGTTTTTAGGTAATTCGTGCTTTTCTGAACTATTCTGCATAACAAAGCTGATATAATTAATTAATTAGGCCTTTTATGAGAGACTTTAATTTTTCCGAGTTTTAATAACGGAGACAACTCTAAAATTCCGGTTATTCAAAGTATAAAATTCGTTGGCTTTCATAAACGTTTCAAGAACAATGACGGCTCATAAACTTTTTATAGATTTTCTTTCTTGGCAAGAACTTCTTCCTCGCGTTCACGTTCGTGGTCTTATTACTGTCACTAATAACACATTCAACCCTTATATCTTGATTAACAATGGAGACTACGTAACTATTAATTAAATACTTCTGAAACCGTAATAAACAAGTTGTACAAAACAACAATTTTTATTGGAAGTGTGTAAAGATTTGCAAATAAACACAAAATAGAAGCAATATAAGTGTCAATTAAATAGTGTGAATTGAATTGTTTTAGCTTGGTCTAGAAATCTCTTTAACTGTTAAAAATATAAGCTGTGCACTCACTCTTCTTCTGCCTAGCCTTTTTAGGTTGGGGTCGGCTTCCAGTCTTACAGAATTTAGCTGAATACTATATTTTACATGGAGTGACTGCCTATCTGACCTCCACAACCCATTAAATGGGTAATACGGTATCCCATAGTAACACTGGTTGTCATAATTTAATGTCTTCTTCGATCGATGTCTTTCATATTATATGTTGAGTACTTTTTAGGGTTCCGTACCTCAAAAGGTAAAAACGGAACCCTTATAGGATCACTTTGTTGTCCGTCTGTCTGTCTGTCTGTCTGTCTGTCAAGACCTTTTTTCTCAGGAACGCGTGGAGGTATCAAGCTGAAATTCATATCAAATACTCAAGTCTATGGTCTCTTGGAGCTGTGAAAAAATCAAACTTCTAAGTCAACGCGATCAAAAGATACTCCCGTTTATGCCGCAAATTTTCGACACTCGCGAGGGAATCAAAACCTACAGGGTACTTTCCGTGAACTCAGAATCTTAAAATTTGGTATGAAGCAACGTCTTATAGCAGAGATATAGGAAAAATTGCGAAAAGTATACATTTTTAGTTATATCATATAATAAAAATATTTTTAATAATTTTAAACTTACTACCCCTTTCCTCATGAACGCGTAGTGGTATTATATTGAAATTCATATCAAATACTCAAATCTATAATACCTTTAAGCTGTAACAAAATCAAACTTCTATGTCAGCGCAATCAAAAGAAACAGGAATTAAAACCGCATATTTTGAAACTCGCCACTACTCGCAAGGGAATCAAAACCTACAGGGTACTTCCCGTGAACTCAGAATCTTGAAATTTGGTACGAAGCAACGTCTTATAACACAGATAAAGGAAAAATTGCGAAAAGCATAAATTTTTAGTTACATCATATCATAAAAATATTTTTAATAATTTTAAACTTATTACCCCTTTACTCATGAACGCGTAGTGGTATTATATTGAAATTCTTAACAAATACTCAAGTCTATAATATCTTTAAGCTGTAACAAAATCAAACTTCTACGTCAACGCAATCAAAAGATACAGCAATTAAAGCCGCATATTTTGAAACTCGCAACTACTCGCAAGGGAATCAAAACCTAAAGGATACTTCCAGACGACCTGGAATCTTGAAATTTGGCATGAAGCAACGTTATAAAGTACACATATAGGAAAACTTCCGAAAATCTTAAATTTTTAGTTACATCACATAGTATATTTTTTTTAATAATCATAAACTTACTAGCTGACCCAGCAAACGTTGTTCAGCGATTAAAAAAAAAAAAACCGGCCAAGTGCGAGTCAGACTCGCGCACCGAGGGTTCCGTACAAACCTGTAGGTATATAAGTAAAAGTTATGGTATTTTTATTGCTAAATGAAATCCATAACATAACAATGTGGAAAGCTGACGGTACCTTGTCAATACATAATATATATGAAAACATTATGTATGTTCGGAAAAATCTTCATCTCTTTGAGAAGAGAAGTGATAGACATAATTTTAATACTAGAAATAGGCACAATTTGGATCAATCTCGGTTTAGATTGGCTGAACCAATTTGCATGAAATTTTGTGTGCATATCGGGTAGGTCTGAGAATCGGCCAAAATCTATTTTTTTATTTTTTTGTTAATCGCATAACAACGTTTGCTGGGTCAGCAAGTCTAATATATAAAATTCTCGTGTTGCGGTGTTTGTTTCCAAACTCCTCCGAAACGGCTGAACCGATTTGCATGAAATTTTGTGTGCATATCGGGTAGGTCTGAGAATCGGCCAACATCTGTTTTTTTTTTTTAATCGCTGAACAACGTTTGCTGGGTCAGCTAGTAAGTTTATGATTATTAAAAAAAATATACTATGTGATGTAACTAAAAATTTAAGATTTTCGGAATTTTTCCTATATGTGTACTTTATAACGTTGCTTCATGCCAAATTTCAAGATTCCAGGTCGTCTGGAAGTATCCTTTAGGTTTTGATTCCCTTGCGAGTAGTTGCGAGTTTCAAAATATGCGGCTTTAATTGCTGTATCTTTTGATTGCGTTGACGTAGAAGTTTGATTTTGTTACAGCTTAAAGATATTATAGATTTGAGTATTTGTTAAGAATT
The DNA here is from genome assembly GCA_950381575.1 of Plusia festucae. Taxonomy (NCBI): domain Eukaryota; kingdom Metazoa; phylum Arthropoda; class Insecta; order Lepidoptera; family Noctuidae; genus Plusia; species Plusia festucae. The sequence continues at coordinate 9,037,459 of OX494436.1, read as the reverse complement.
TCAATATAATACCACTACGCGTTCATGAGTAAAGGGGTAATAAGTTTAAAATTATTAAAAATATTTTTATTATATGATGTAACTAAAAATTTATGCTTTTCGCAATTTTTCCTTTATCTGTGTTATAAGACGTTGCTTCGTACCAAATTTCAAGATTCTGAGTTCACGGGAAGTACCCTGTAGGTTTTGATTCCCTTGCGAGTAGTGGCGAGTTTCAAAATATGCGGTTTTAATTCCTGTTTCTTTTGATTGCGTTGACATAGAAGTTTGATTTTGTTACAGCTTAAAGGTATTATAGATTTGAGTATTTGATATGAATTTCAATATACGCGTTCATGAGGAAAGGGGTAGTAAGTTTAAAATTATTAAAAATATTTTTATTATATGATATAACTAAAAATGTATACTTTTCGCAATTTTTCCTATATTTCTGCTATAAGACGTTGCTTCATACCAAATTTCAAGATTCTGAGTTCACGGGAAGTACCCTGTAGGTTTTGATTCCCTTGCGAGTGTCGAAAATTTGCGGCATAAACGGGAGTATCTTTTGATCGCGTTGACTTAGAAGTTTGATTTTTTCACAGCTCCAAGAGACCATAGACTTGAGTATTTGATATGAATTTCAGCTTGATACTTCCACGCGTTCCTGAGAAAAAAGGTCTTGACAGACAGACAGACAGACAGACAGACGGACAACAAAGTGATCCTATAAGGGTTCCGTTTTTACCTTTTGAGGTACGGAACCCTAAAAACAGATGTTGGCCGAAATAAAAATACCATAACTTTTACTTATATACCTACAGGTTTGTACGGAACCCTCGGTGCGCGAGTCTGACTCGCACTTGGCCGGTTTTTATTTATATCCAGTCTGTCTCTCTGTATGACAAAATCCTACCTCTGTTCCTTCCATATTTTTATGCATTATTGGATATTTAGTAGGCCGTGATATTCATTAGAGATAATAAATAGCCTTTTCTATCTTGCCCTGCGCGGCAACCTATTGCCGCGAATCAGTACCTACTTTATAACTATTTACAAGATCCAAAGATTAAGAGTCCCTATCAATTTCGCGGTTCGAAAACAGAAATTTCCAACTTTTTCAGCGCAAATCTCTCAATAATTTCAAGATATCTGTTCTGTTTTTTTAATGCACAGTTATTTATCATTCATTTATCAAGTAAGTGTACAAAGTCAATTTTTTATAACTACTCAATATAAATTATGAAAAATAAAAACCTAACACATGTTTTTACGTAAGCACGAAACAGCAGATTTTCCAATTGCTTTTTTAGCTTACTGTTAGCAAATAACAATCTGAGAAAAATCATAAATACTGGGCATATAGTATGCTAGTAAGTACACAATGTATTTTTTTAAATTTCAATGAACTAGTACTTAAAAAAAAATGTGATCCACGCTGAAAAAACCCAATAAAGTCATGTGGAAAATCGTCGTCTATGGGTAAGAATTTATTGAAAATAACAATAAGCATTATATATTTACAAAACTGAGGTATTTATCTACCAAATCCAATTTTTATATTTCATTTCTGACTTCTTATTTATTTGTAATAAAATTTCTAAATAATGCCTTATAAACCGATGCGCTCGCTCGATACATTCAGTCGCGCCCAAGGGCTTGTTGACGACGGACCTGTGTCGCCCGTGACGTTCGCCGCTCCAAACGAAACTCTTGAATCGCGCGTGATTTTGTACTACACCTGACCAGTTTTGAGACCGTGAGTAGATTTAATTTTTTATTTATGCAGTGTGAATTTTTATGATTTCATAATGTTGTTTATACATATTAATGTTTTGTACTATTAGTAAAATAGTGTTTAATTTTTAGAAAATGGGTTGAAAAAGTGATCTTTACTATCAAGGAAAAATCAAAGGTAAAAAGAAAAAGGTTGAAAAAACACGAAAAGCACTTGCAGTTCTTAGGTAAATATTTTTTTTTGTAATTACGAAAACTGTTAGAATTGGTTATTATTTCTTGAATCTAAAAATGAACTTTTTTATTTTTGTAGAGAATTAAATAGGCAGAAATCTACCGAGAATCAAAATTTACCCAGGTTGAAAAAACACGAAAAGCACTTGCAGTTCTTAGGTAAATATTTTTTTTTGTAATTACGAAAACTGTTAGAATTGGTTATTATTTCTTGAATCTAAAAATGAACTTTTTTATTTTTGTAGAGAATTAAATAGGCAGAAATCTACCGAGAATCAAAACTGGAACATCATCTATAAGCGAAAAGCCCCCATCGGACACAAGGTATTCCTTTTATCTAGATTTTTTTTTATTTATCTAATATATCTTAATATATATAAATCTCGTGTCACAATGTTTGTCCTCAATGGACTCCTAAACCACTTAACCGATTATGATAAAATTCGCACACCATGTGCAGTTCGATCCAACTTGAGAGATAGGATAGTTTAAATCTCAATTATATAAAAAAAAATTGAGACCGCGGGCGGAGCTGCGGGAAACAGCTAGTACTAATATATAAAGCTGAAGAGTTTGTTTGTTTGTTTACTTGAACGCGCTAATCTAAGGAACTACTGATCCGATTTGAAAAATACCTTCAGTGTTAGATAGCCCATTTCTCGTGGAAGGTTATAGGCTATATATATATGGCGCTATATATATATATATATGGCTATATATATATATATATATACATATAAGTAAGTACTTTACTCGTTTAAAAAAAATGTATTATTAATTATTTTCAGTTACACTAGCAAACAGGATACATCAGGCTCTTTATTAGGTGAAAAGGGGGAGACAACGTATTTTTCAACTAATTATTGAGCAAATACACTGTATATATGTAATAAATTAATAATAATTTTATATTTCATAAAGGAGAACGAGTCACCAGGGAGTTCAGGAACATGGTCACTTACTAAGAAAAACAAAACCACGGAAGTATTTATTTTTCAAATATATTCAATTACTGATAAATATATGGGTGTAGTATGACATTTATATTAGTACATGTATATTAGTACCCAGGATTATTTAAATCTATCTGTCTGTATCACGTTACATGTAAATATAACAAACATCTTTGATTTGGAATTGAAAATATTAATGTCGTATTAATATAATTTCAGAACATGGATTTAATTCAAGAAACGCCTGTCTCAATCATTTAGTCATGGAGTTGGATCAAGTATGTATTTGCATGTACCATTTTAGAATAAAAATTTTGAAACATTTATTTATTTGTTTTGCCATTTTCTGGTGAAACATAATATATCCGACTCCTCATAATATTTGACCACACATTTCTGTTTTACCTGTTTCAGTGATTAAACATAACTAATATTTTTTCAGTCTGCACCATCTACACCGATACGAATTGAAGGAAGAAGAATAGTTGACTATCAGTATTTTTTTGACCAACTCGTGGAGATTTCACAACACTGTGTAAAGTTTGGATGTCAAATGAGCTCTCTCAAAACAATTGAGGAAAAGCGACGTGTTGCAATAAAGTAACTAAAAAATATCTCGTTTTTATTTTCCTGAAATAAAACACATAATAAATAATAATAGAAAATTATACACTCCCATGGAGATAGTTGTTCAATTTGATAGACTGTACCCCCCAACTTTCTGGTAGGTACATCCTGTACATTATCTGCCTAGCCGTTTTTGTAAGTGACTGCCGTAACTACTAGGTAACGATATTTTTATAAGGTACTTAAACATAACACGTCATAATCACAATAACATCCATCCAGTATTACGGAACTTAGTGGGTAATAAAAACTATGCAGTGCTGACAATAGCGTTTACGGACCAAGAATATTTGTTGGCGCTACACCGTACGACAACGCACACTACGATTGTCAGCGATAGTTCGAACGCACACAGAGATACTGCGCTCAAATAGTTACCTAAACTAGTAGCGCGCCGAAATTGATAGGGACTCTTAAAGGATTCCAAAAATTTCACGTTCAACAGTTCAATTACATGCTCATTATTAGGACAACGTTTGGGATCGAAACCAGTTAAGTTTGGATGATATACCGAAATATTGATGTTCATATATTTATAAATACATGTAATACAATAGAAAAGCTATTGAACGCAAAAGAAGCCATTATAGGGTCCTTTCGCCGGTTTCGCGACCACCTTCAGTAGGCGACCATTTGACGGACTAAGTTTCTTTAAATCAAGAAAATAGTATTTGTAGAGGTAACATACATAAAAAATAAATCTAACGTGCTTTATAAATAATTATGAAATAAGAATTTGCTAAGTTTGAAACAAATGGGTTAACCCAGAGCCGAAAAAATATTGCTAAGTGCGCGTCTTGATTCCGGGGTGAGTGGACGTACCGCGAGTTGAAAAAAAATTAACACGGCGCGCGACGCTCAAAGGTAAGTTTTAATACTTATTTCATGTTTTACACACCAGTTACATGTTTACATTGTACAATCGATAAGTATGGGTTATAATTAAGTTGTATTTTGCTTTTTTTAATCTTATTTTTAAGATAAAATCAAGTGGTCGGTAACCGAAATGCTTATTTATCAAAAACGTTAGATAGCGACCACATGGCCGCAAACCGACGATATCAGCATTATTTTGTTTTGATTAATATGTGCCTAATGCTTTATACCGGACTGTTACAATTTTGAATGTAGTATTGTAAAAGTTTTTCTTTGTAGTTCTTTGGTAAGCGACCACCAGTTTCTTTGTAAGAAGTTTGTTTAATTTACTTACAAAATTGGGCGCTAAACAGGTGGTCGTAAACCAAAGTAAGCGAAATAAAGACATTGGTTTCCGGCCACCATAATTTAGTATGAGAGAAATTACGGCCGCTAACAGAAATAAGTATGAACTTTTCATTGAGTATACGACCACGTCTGATTTTTAGAATTTCGTTTGTTATTGAAATGTCCGTTTCATAATTATTTGTTGTAGGTACCTAATCTGTCGAAAACTAAATATTACTATTTTTCAGTTTGAAACAAAATTTAGTCATAAAACGCAAACTAATTATTATTATTATTATTTTTTAGATGGATCTCCCAAATAATTTGGAATCAACAAAAAAAAAAAAAAAAAACTGTCCAGTACACAGAAGAAGCACTGAAAAAAAGCTCTCGATGATATCCGAAAACAAGGGAAGGGAATAAGAGAAACATGCAGACTGTATCAGATCCCAAGGACCACGATACAAGATCGCCTTAGTGGGAAGAGGTGTGATACAATCGAGACAACCCCGACGTAAGCGTTTTTGCTCCACTAAAAACTAAAAAAAAACTAGATTCAGACACTGTTGCAGTTCCCCATGTTTAATCTATCATAATTATGAATAAGAAAAGCGGAATATGGTCCCTAAAATATAACTATGTTGATTATTTTTAAATGTTATACCTACTACATATTAAGAATATTATTTGACCAATGATTGTTGATTCTATTACAACTATGACTAAGTCTCTAAAAAATGTAAGATTGTTATTTTTTAAGTTTAAGAAAACATTACACCAAATGATTACCATTTTATTTTTATTCAAAGGCAAAAATTAAAATATTTTTAAGCGATTATAATTGTTTTATTGGCATATTTTTCATATTATAATAGCGGTCGCAAACCAGCTCACTGATGGTCATAAACTGATAAAAATGGTCGTAAACCGACGTTTTCGCTATATTTTCACTTTTTCAGCAATTCATAAATATTTTTGTATGAATGTATTTTATTTTATGTTTTGTATCCAAACTACATTATATTTGGGACAAATTCACATTAACATATACTATTTTGCGTGTAAACAACATTTCTTTTTCCTCATCTTAAGCGGGCAACCCAGCTAACTGGTCGCTAACCGGCGCAATCACCCTAATAAGTGGGTAATCGTAGCTGCTTATCCTGAATATAATTTAATATAACTTTCCTACAAAATATAAGAACAAGATCTTTCTTCTAAGCTTGTTGAGCAACATTTTCTTTTATCGACATGACGTCTCCAGCTCTATAAATAACTACTCTTTGTGTAAAGGTAATATTCTTATTCAAATAATATCTATCTGACAAGGGTTGCGAGGGTTGCGTCAGAATTAATAACTTATTCACAAAAATATGGAATTGTATGTACCCAGAGTCACCGAATACTATAGTGGTAGAACCCTTAAAAAATGAATAGGTACCATTATCTATTGTACAGTCTGTCGAAGGATATAAGGAGTGAAACCAATAAAAATAGATTTAAAAATAATTTTGGAATATATTATTTGGAAGTATGTTTAAGTGCTACTACGTATTAAGTAAGAACAAGTGTTTATAGAGACTCACCTGACCCCATAGTCCAAACCATTGCTATGGTTTTGTGGAGCTTAGTGTGTATGTTTATTTTCCAGATTGTGGAACTATAATTAATAAAAAAATCTACTTCAAATCCAATAGAATAAAAAAACTAGATCCTTGTGTAACAGTATTTAAGAGCGCCTTTCGGAGTATTCTAGTTTGACTTTCTTTGACCTGATAAGTAATTGTTTTTATCCACACACCTGGCCATGTAATCATCTTGGCGTAAGAGATAATTATTGCGCAATTCTGATAAGCAACCACTTGCTTCGGATAAAAAGACAAATAGATGTAAATCTGTAGTTGATCGGTTTTTGTTTTTCGTTTTATAAATTGGCAAAAGTTTAAATAAATGGTAGAAGTTCAATAGTCGATATATTGAACTTGTTTCAATGTGGCATTGTCTACGACAGTCTACGTCTCGTAGCTTAAACTAAACGTTTTCTCAAGATTGCAAAATATGCATACAATTTAGAATTTAACTTGAAATATAAGAAATATTTGTGAATATTTGAACGAAATAACGTTTCTTGAAATCAAATTACTTTCTGAACGTTTTACTTAGATATTAGTTCCTGCCAAATTTACCGCCTTTGCAGGTGTTATGTTCACGGGTAGGCTAAAGGTGGTATTCGTCTTGAAAGTTTAAATCGCTCGAGACAAATTTTAGAAAAAAAAACTAACTGTAATATGAGGAATATCCCCATATCTAAAAGATAAATTTATAAATACATTCTCAAGTATGTTTTTTCAAACATAATTATGTTTGAATGAAAAAAAGTGTCATGGTGGCCTAGCGGTTCAATCCCAACAACCCAGGCAAGTACCAATGTGACTTTTTCAAAGTTATACGTACTTTCTTAATTATTCTAAGACACTATTGACAAACGGTGAAGGAAAACATCGTGAGGAAACCTGGATTCCAAAAATTGTAATCTGAAATCGCCAACCCGCAATGAGCAAGCGTGGTGATCCATGATCATTCCTTCTCTAAGTATATGAAGAGGCCTGTGCCCAGCAGTGGGACGTTTATAGGCCGGTATATTATTAAATAAAAAAACCGGCCAAGTGCGAGTCAGACTCGCGCACCGAGGGTTCCGTACAAACCTGTAGGTATATAAGTAAAAGTTATGGTATTTTTATTGCTAAATGAAATCCATAACATAACAATGTGGAAAGCCAACATCTGTTTTTTTTTTTTAATCGCTGAACAACGTTTGCTGGGTCAGCTAGTAAGTTTATGATTATTAAAAAAAATATACTATGTGATGTAACTAAAAATTTAAGATTTTCGGAATTTTTCCTATATGTGTACTTTATAACGTTGCTTCATGCCAAATTTCAAGATTCCAGGTCGTCTGGAAGTATCCTTTAGGTTTTGATTCCCTTGCGAGTAGTTGCGAGTTTCAAAATATGCGGCTTTAATTGCTGTATCTTTTGATTGCGTTGACGTAGAAGTTTGATTTTGTTACAGCTTAAAGATATTATAGACTTGAGTATTTGTTAAGAATTTCAATATAATACCACTACGCGTTCATGAGTAAAGGGGTAATAAGTTTAAAATTATTAAAAATATTTTTATTATATGATGTAACTAAAAATTTATGCTTTTCGCAATTTTTCCTTTATCTGTGTTATAAGACGTTGCTTCGTACCAAATTTCAAGATTCTGAGTTCACGGGAAGTACCCTGTAGGTTTTGATTCCCTTGCGAGTAGTGGCGAGTTTCAAAATATGCGGTTTTAATTCCTGTTTCTTTTGATTGCGTTGACATAGAAGTTTGATTTTGTTACAGCTTAAAGGTATTATAGATTTGAGTATTTGATATGAATTTCAATATAATACCACTACGCGTTCATGAGGAAAGGGGTAGTAAGTTTAAAATTATTAAAAATATTTTTATTATATGATATAACTAAAAATGTATACTTTTCGCAATTTTTCCTATATCTCTGCTATAAGACGTTGCTTCATACCAAATTTCAAGATTCTGAGTTCACGGGAAGTACCCTGTAGGTTTTGATTCCCTTGCGAGTGTCGAAAATTTGCGGCATAAACGGGAGTATCTTTTGTTCGCGTTGACTTAGAAGTTTGATTTTTTCACAGCTCCAAGAGACCATAGACTTGAGTATTTGATATGAATTTCAGCTTGATACCTCCACGCGTTCCTGAGAAAAAAGGTCTTGACAGACAGACAGACAGACAGACAGACAGACGGACAACAAAGTGATCCTATAAGGGTTCCGTTTTTACCTTTTGAGGTACGGAACCCTAAAAAAGTAGCTAAAAGTCTAAAGAACCAAATCAACTACCTCGGATCGAATTCTCAATTTCCCTACAAATATATTTTCAGGTTTCATTTTAATTTTACTATCGTTTTTCAATTTAAAATGAATTTTCAGTACAATATGTCTGCTTCTACATATTATTATTTCTGTACCTCGTCATAGTCATGTTCGACAATCGATATCCAATATTACGAGATTGGTACTCGTCGAAGCAAAAGAAATAAGTTCTCGTGCATACTACCTGGTATTTTATGATTTATATTGAATCGACGAACAAATATTCTACGTAGCTAACTTAACGTTTAGATACTAACTTTTTTACATTTTTCCGCAATACTGTATTTGTAGGTACTATGCTTTCTTCGTATGTCTTGAAATTGAATACTAATATTAACTATCTACTATGCTTTCTATATTATTGTACTTGCCAGTAAATGTATTTCACGGATTCTATCGCGGTTTATTTTGAATCCGTTTTAAAGTAGTTTTATTTCAATGTCTAATATTTAGCTGTTTTTTTAAATATGTATATCAATAAGATAAAGAGCCACTAGGAATCGTCTGGTACATTGGCCAGTCAACATCTACTCTACATAATCTCTACACCACGGCATAAGCTGCAATTTTCATCCTGTGTAAATTAGCCTATGCTGATACAAAAAAGAAGAATGACTACCTCAAGGGCAAACCGATAACGACCCCTTTAAAAGCATACTAAAACATTGACTTGTGCAAAAACAAAAATAATATAGGTCCGTATTACAAATATAAATAAATATTATTATTATTAAACTTTTATCCTCGGGAGTATTGGATAAATTCTGATTGGGATAATATTTACCTACTGCCGAAACCTCTCCAGACCTCGCGTTGAATATTTGGCCACATTTCAATTTTATTCCCTCTAGGTTATAAAAACTTTGTTACCTATAAAAAAGCTGTTTAGCTGTAGGTATACCTACTTGATATATTGGAAAATATGTAGGAGAACTTTTAAGTCGATTAGCTTTATAATCTATACTTTATATTATGAAGCTGAAGAGTTTGTTTGTTTGTTTGAACGCGCTTATCTCAGGAACTACTGGGCCGATTTGAAAAATTATTTCTTTTCGCCGCGGTAACCGACGCACTCGTGGACGGCCGCTAGATAAAGCAAGTATAAAATAAGCTTTTAATTAGCCTGAAATACCTTTTTCAGTCGTTAAGTCTTTAGGTACAATTCCGACAACTAGTCTTACTATGTTTTAATATGTTACTTCGTAAAATGGGTTGTGGAGGTCAGATAGGCAGTCGCTCAATGTAAAACACGGTATTCAGCTGATTCCGGTGAGATGGGAAGCCGACCCCAACGTAACTTGGGAAAAAGCTAAACAGAAGGTTTAAATTTTAAGCGGCGGTAGACTGATGGCTAGGGCGTCGGACTTGTGATCATATGGTTGCGGGTTCGAATCCTACCCATTACACTACCGACGTGAACCCACTCGTAACACAAGCATCTTAGCTTAGTACGACGGGTTTACGAGATTACTAGTAATGTGATCCACATTGCAAGTAATCTTTATGAAAAAAAAATATGTAGAAGTTGAATTATGTAATGTATTTTATTATGTCACTTAAAGATTCAAGAACGTAATGAATGTCGTTATTAAATAATACCTACCTTGCCAAAAAGTATTATTTAAGAATAAAATTCACAAAATAAATGATCTGTAAGTACCTAGTCTGACAAGAAGCATACCTACCTAATACAATTAAATAGATAACGGGGTCTGAACCTAAGCCTAAATACCATGTTTTCCCGACATTTCGGCCAACTTGTAAAGGCCGTGGTCACGGCTAGACTCTACGGGTAGTCTACGCGTAGAGACTAAAAACCATACCTACCTCAATGGCTAATCTATTTAAATAAACAAAAAAGATTCTGTAAAATCAATGATCTTTCATGAAATTCTTATATATAAATGTTCACTTAGATATTTTCTGAGAACTATTCAAGAACATTCTTTTGCGAATAAAAACAATACCTTGCTTTTCCTTTATCTAAGAAAATCGTACTAAATCCTTGATTGAAATATTTTTTTCCTGTTCCTAAAATGTATTTGTTTTTATTATAAACCTATTATGGTTTATCTATTTTCAAATCGGATCAGTGTCTCCTGAGATAAGCGTATTCAACTAAGCAAGGAAACAAACACTTCAGCTTTATTAAATTATCTTATAGGCAGTATAAAGTGTATGTGCCACGTGTAAGGTAAATAACCACAGACTGTCTTTACATTTAAATGTCTCTTTCCTTTAACTATCTGGGTTGTGTGTTGTACATCAAGGCGTGTTCCATATATATATAGATCAACCGCGACCGCACGTAACTACGTCAAATGTGTACCTAAACAATCACTTTCTCCTCTTTGGCTTTATTTGTTTTAGTTGCGCGTCTTAATGCGGGCGTCGTTTTTTTTTTAAAAAAGAAAAAAAAAAGTTACCATTCATGAAACAGAAATATAGTAGATACTACTGCTATACCAAGCAGCAATATAAAGCTAGACATTAATGACAGAAAACTTCTGTGTATTTTGTATTGCTTTTATCCTTTTTCGTTTCCCCTTAATCAAATGAGGGGAAATTATTTCCCACTTCGTCCGGCTTAGCAAATTCATTTTAATTTTTTAAATGACCGGACTTAGCCGTGCCAACCATAGAGAAAAATAATCTTGGATATATTTTTTACTAAATAATGACAACATTTGTCAAGAAGTTGATAACCTGACGTCGTATGACAAAGCCAAACTCACAATTTGTGATTTTTCCGCGAAAATACTTGCTGTGTTACGAATTTAAGAAAGTTTTTTGAAAAAAAAATCTGTTAAGTGGGTACACGTTATAATAAACTAAACTAGACTTATTTTCCGAACGTTTAGCTGAAAAAGAACCGTGAAAACAATTAGATTTCTTGGAGAATTTTCATCTTGAATTAGTGGGAAATAATTTCCCTTTGTCTGTCCCCGTCTTCAAAAAAATCTTTAACTATATACAAAATAAATAAATAAAATAAATAAAATAACTTGGCTGATTTATTTAATTTAGTTTTTTATTATTAGGTATTTGTATTTTTGTATTTTTCTCATTAAACCCATTGTAACCCTAACATTATTGTTTAATTTTGCAATTTCATGTTAGAATTTTTAATTTTACCCTAGAAAGATAATCATATTGAGTAGTACGGAAAAGATACTCATGCGTCAAATTTACGCATGTGTCTTAATTAGCTGTAGGTTGGGGTTTATTTATTTATTTCAATAAAATCGTATGTTATATACATTAACATATATATTAGAATAATTAAAACTGCAGATAATTTATTTATAAACATATTTTTATTAAAAAAAAAACAAAAACTATAGTCTTCATTCATAAATCAAATAAATTTTTTAACACTTACTTTTTCCATTACAAATTATTTTTAACTATAATAATCAGCCTTTTTTTTCACAAAATCAACAATAAGAATATCTTATACATATTAGGAACATAGAATTCTATAAAAATCAGTTACATACAGTTTTGGCACATATCAATGTTATGCTCACGACATATTATTTTTTTACATTTTTTCAAGACGCATTTGCCCTTCGCCTTATTTTAGAAGGGCAAAAAGTACAGTAAATACCTTTTCTCACTACAGGCTCTTCAGTATAGTCTTCTGTTGTGCCAGTTACTTCATTTGGCAACATATTAGAGATGTTATCACGCAAATATCTTTTCAAAGTAGGAGTTTCTAACCGCTTTCGCATAAATGGAGAAGACAGACCCAAGCTAAGATTCTTCATGAATTTTTTACGACTTAGAGGCTTTTCTCCTTTGTTATTAACATTGTGGCTATAAATTATATCTCTGCCAAGCCTCGTTGCCTTTGACGTCGACCAACAATGTCTATTCTTACCTCTGATAGTCGTCTGTCGATAGGTTACGATCCTTCGAGAGACCGATGTGGAGATTGGTTGTTCAGTGGTGCTTGGCCCATCTAGGATTATGTTTTCACTTGACGTCGGCTGTTCTTCTTCTAACTCATCAATAAAAGCCTCTTCTGTGTCGCTCTGCACGTCATCTTCACTCTCATGGTCCGCTACTTCACTGTCGGTATCCTCACAGGGAATCTCGTCGTCACTTTGCATGAGACTGGCCATGATATGGTCTTCGTCCAAGTTTCTACTTCCCATTGTTGCTTCAATATCTATAAAAAGAAACTATCAATATAAGTAATGATATACAGTTATAATAACATAAAAAAAATAAAATCAAATTATACAAGTCAAAATCATAAAAGTCACATAAAAGATAATCATGCGTAATTTTGACGCAGGCAGTCGTTATATTTCAAAATCGGTTACACTTACCTTAAGTACATGTGCGCCATACGGAAGCTCCCAGTGACGAATGAGATGTCCTAAACACACAGCTATGGATTCGCGCTATTTAGAAAGATAGAGCTATACTTCGCAAACGCATGCGTAAATTTTACGCAGACTATCTTTCTAGGGTTAAGTAAGTATTCATAAAATATAAAACAAAGCAGGGTGAGGAGCTAGTATAAAAACAGTACTAAAATTCTTGAAAAACTCGTAACCTATACCGGATAATGGGAAATAATTTCCCACTTGGTGATATTTTGCAATGCCGTTATGAACAAGGGGAAACTATTTCCCACCGCAAAACCCCCCTTTCCCCCCACTTTCCCAAGTTTTTATCATAAGATTTGAAATCTACTCGCAAAATTCAGCTAAGAACCGATCTCAGTTTTTATTTATCTCACAAAAAGTATTCCATTTGATTAAGGGTTAAGCGCAGAACACATACACGTAACTTATTCAAAAACAAATCAAAGCTTAACCCTACTTAAAAAATAATGCATTTAGTATTAGAAGTCTCCATGGTTATTTTAAATTAAGTATAGAGATAAAACTTGTCTGCAAAAATCTGAAACAAAAGAGACAAGCTGCAAAACAAATTACGAAACATGTATTTTAAGTTTTTGTTTCAAAACAACACGTAAAAAAGGGTGATTTTGTTTTCCATTTCTCGCTGCAGCAAAGTATTGTCATTTTTCCAAGGGCTTAATAACATATTTTTGCTTTGAACTGTGAATTTTCATTTTATTATAATTTTGGTATGCATTATTTATTTATCCACCCACGAGGTGGACTGACGACCTGATAAAGGTCACAAGGACCCGCTGGATGCAACAGGCTAATCTGGTAATAATTGAGAGAGGCTTATGTTCAGCAGTGGACATCTTGTAGCTGATATGATAATGATGATGCATTATTGTAAGAAATGCCTCAAGCTTTGTAATTCTCAATAAAAATAATATAATATAAATTCTTGGGTCATCCCACACACGGCCCTCTGATTCTGAACTAGGCAGAGCCTTTACTATGACAACCAGACCACTGATAAACATACTTATATATTTCTAAATACATTCATATTATAGATAAATAACACCCAGACACAGAACAAATGATCGTGCTCATCACACAAAGATTTGTCCTGGTTGGGAATCGAACCCACGACCTCCGGCTTAGCAGACAGGATCACTAATTATCATGGCCCCTTATTCATCTTACAAGTTTAACCATATCTACCAAGCACTTGGTTGCAGGTTCGAAGTTAAGCAGTAGGGACTTTTTCAAAGTTACGAGTAAGTAAGTGCTTTATTAATTATTCTAAGATATCATTAAATAACACTTTCTTTTCCTTTTTTCTTTTTTTTTAAACGACGCCCGCACTGAGGAATTTAGTCCTTGTGTCGCGGGGGTTTCACAAACATTCAAACCACATGCACAAAGAACACCCAGACTTGAAACAAGCATTTGAGGATCACACAAATGCTTGTCCCATGCGGGGATCGAACCCGCAGCACGTCGAGCACAGCGGTAATTAGCGAGGTGACCTATACCACTCGGCCATCCGTGCAGTCAAACTTGGAAAACAACCTGGATTCCAAATAATTTAATTTGAAATTGCCAAGGCGCAGGTAAGTGAGCAACCGCGGTGTTCACTGCTCGCTCCTTCTCTATATGGTATTGCTTGTGCCTATTATAATGACAATGGATAAATGGATGGATGGAACCTCAAACGCGGATGTCTACCGGTAGAAGAACAATTTTAATTACTTTTATTTACATGTCCCTTCCCACGATTAATTACAACTCGCATTACGACAAACAAACATGTTACGACTGCTATGAACAGCATCGTGAATTAAGCTCAGGTTAATCTAGACTAACACAACGTTACCATTTTAGGCTTCCCATAAAACCCTAAATTGGTATAAATGCCAAGGTCAAAGGTCAAACTCGTATACGTCTCTATCTTATTATAAAATATGCAAATAGAAAAGATGACGTTGCAAATTTAAATAAGCAGATGAAATAAACTAAAAATGTTCAAGCTTTGTCAACGAAAAGGTGAGATATGTTTTTGTCTATTTAATTAAAAATTTATGGACTCATGTTTGACCGAACATAACTTGCGTACTAAGGCACAACTCCAGAAAGGGTGGACTGATTTTCATGATACTTGATTTATTGGATTCGTCTCCGTCCCGAATAATAGAATCAATTTTATTAAAGCGATGGAAAATTGACTAAACAACGAGGTTTACGGGAACGGGGATAACGGGGAAACCAGTTGGCACAGCTAGTTTGTAATAAAACTCGGGCGGCGCCAGGCACAAACAGCTAGCTACATCTGATTCTTCAACTGCGATATCATATCTTGATATTTAGCTAAAAATATTCATTATACAAATTCATTATATCTATTATATAAAAATAAGTCGGGTTTTCCTTCCTGACGCTATAACTCCAGAACGCACGACCCGATTTCCACGGTTTTGCATTCGTTGGAAAGTTCTCGGGCTCCGTGAGGTTTATGGTATTATATTTAAAAAAAAAAGACGGCGGACGGAGCTGCGGGAAACAGCTAGTGTATTTATAAAAAAACTTTAAAACGCTACGCTTTTGTTTTCTAAAAATTACAATACTGAAACTGAAACGTCCAATACCAGTGCATGACGTCACTGCAACTTGGGAATCGTTCGCTTCGAGTTCAACATTTCGATCCAATCAACTGGTATTTTTTTTCCTTTAACTTCTGCATTAAATTTAGTATCAAATTAGCAGTTACAGTTCTTTCATATTTTCCTTATTTGAATGCAACTCTCAATTTGAGTTATTCTTCCATTTTATTGGGATTGCCATAATTTCTTTTTTAGTTATTTCCATACAGTTCAACGAGTTTTTAAAATTAGTATCCACTGACTATGCATTTTCTAGGCTATCCTGGCAGTAATCCGAGCCCGTTCATAGGAATGGGCATGGATTACTAACATATAGATGTTCCTATGTTTATAGGCGATTTAATGTTTTAAAAACATTTAAGTGCTATCTACTACCAGTAGTTATATTCTCACTCAAAATAATACTATCTCTGGGGCCTTATTCTCTTAGTATAAGCTGTTAATGTGCAGTTACGTGTAGGTGTAAGAGAGGCGTTATCTCTTTAGAATTACTAAACCTTTAAGTTAAAAATCTTTCAAATCGTCTAAAACGTACTAACACTACCAGGTGGCTCTCAGAACACAAAAATGTTTTGGCCGGGGTAATTGAACTATAATCTGCGTTAAGCCACGTGATGTTTTTTCTGGGCTTAGAGATTGACCCCCAAGGACTAAGAAAGTACTTATTTATTTATTCCTTAATTAACTTCATTTGGGGTTAATGGGCCATGAATATAATATTCAGGTTATTACTATTTTTACTACCCATAAAACTCATTAGGCTACTTTATTAAATTAGTGGATAATTTAAAACATTATCTACGGAACAAATAAACTTACAGTCAATTTAAATGCAAAAAAAAATATTATATATTTCAGCTATGGATTCCTCAATGGTCCCAACATTATAAGAAGAATTTAAATATGAATATTTTTTTTATTTAGAATATCATAGAGTATACGTAAAAGCTAGGCAATTTACTGGCAAAGCTGCATCTATCCGCAGTCATAATACATTTCAGACACGTAGTGCTGTGCAGCGATAGATTACGTTGACGTCACGTCGAACATGCATTACCGGCACTACATCGATATGGGTCATTCTCAAGAGAATTTTCACGTCACCAGTTCAACCATGTAAAAAGTTTGAACTCTAACCTTCGATAGAATTGACCTACTTTCGGTGTAAAATTTCGCATGGGCGAACATGTAAGTGATTTTGACCCAAATACTTATGTCGCTTGCAGCTTATGCTTGGTAGAAGCTTGTTTTAAAATATCGAAGTTATGTTTCAAAGATTTTATCGTAAAACCAAATGGAAGCAAAGTGAAGTGACTACACTACGACGAGCTACTAATTTCGTACAGTCAAATACTTGTGAACGTGGGAAGTTATACATAGAAAACCCTATCCATGTTGGACGTCATACAATTTAAGTTTTTTTAATTAATAAATAAAGAATTGCTACAATACACCTTACCTAAAACAACAAAACTAAATAATAATGGGCCATTGTTTTAAAATTACAAGTGTGAGAATAACCGGACAATGTCGCATTTAAGTAATTATATTTGATTTTTATACATAAAAATATATGACTATAATATTTAAAAAAACAACAAATAATTCAATAAGCAGGTAATGTGGTTTATAAGTAAAAAAACTAAGAACTAATTAAATTTGTTTCTAGTTACCAATGTAGTTACCTAATTGAAGTATTGTCGAAAAAGCCTACCTTTTTTGTGTGCCTACCTAATTTTTTCTCAGTTGTAATTAAAATTAAAAATCTCCATTTTTATTCACTGAAATAATTATTATGCTAATTTAAACCGTGCCATACTTAGAAACAAGACAAAGGCGGATAGCCTCCTATCTTTACAATCACACTTCCGCTTTGAACTCAATAATTTACTGAGGTAAATTTTTCTTTTAATTTTATGTGTTAAGTACTAAAATTAAAATAAAATTTCATTTTCGGGATTTATCGTCGTTCAAAACAATGAACCATTTAATAATACTTGTTACTTTGTTCGTTTTTTATTGTATTCACTATATATATATTCTTCATTTATTTGGTAGGACAATCTATTGTGTTCAATTTGAAGCGGCGGTAGCCTATGCTAGCCTAGCTAGGCTAGCGCTTCGGACTTGCGATCATGTGGTCGCGGGACCGAATACAACCCACACAACTGCAACCCACAAGCATTTAACTTACCACGAGTGGTTAACAACAATACTAGTAATGATCGACCCGCATGTCTAGCAAGCTTTTTTAGTAAAAGAAAAATAAACTATTAACGAATTCCACCAGGTTTGCCGCTCCGAAATTGAGTCGGAATTCTCGGAATCAAGATGGATTCCATTGAGGCCTTACACAAAATAAAAAAAATAGCGCTTACATTAAAAATATTTCATTCATAGTATATACTTTAAAACTTCTAACGTAATTAGGTCAACACGTACCTGCCCACCTGAATCTAGAAGCTTGACTCGACCTAAAACCTTAAATTCTTACTTAACATATGGTGCGGATTTTTTTTTCCTTTTGCTTATTAGGTGCATTAATTAGGTTATTATTAGGGACCAGCTGACATCTATAAGCATCATCGGCGCACGCCGATGATACCGATGACGCGTCGGAAAACAAATAATTTATAAAAATAAATATGAAGGTAGAACGAGCAACATCTCATGTCAAGACAAATACCACCTCAGTCTGTCCGTGACCACGACACCTGATAATGCACATAGAGAAAATTTTGCTACAACTCTATCGAATATGAAGTATGAAGCTTTTCATGGAATTACATTTCCAAGTAAGTCGAGCCTATATAATGTGTGTGTGTGTGTGCTATTCGAAAATTCTTTCTTTTTACAGATTTTTTTTAATTTTAACTTTACTAAGATCAGAGTTCTAGGCACCATGTGTAAGAGAAGTCTATAAAAATACTTCTCTTACACATGGTATGTATGGAAATGGAAATTGCCCCATTGTTGAGCAATTTCCCCCATTGCTCAACAATGGGGGAAATTCCCTTTTTTTCCATTTCGTTTTTTTACCTATTCCAGAGTTTACGACGATTCATTAATTTGAAATGGTGTTACTTAATATGTGACGTAGCCAGCCCTACCTATACTCTTTTATTCGCTTTATCCCAGAATATTATTCCAATCCTTTTTTTTGTATCTAACTGGCGCACCAAATAAGTAGGTACTTAAATTTTTACTTTACATACTTCCATAGCCAATCAACATCCCCAGTGATGTTAGGTAATTATAACTTTTTTAAGTCATGTACTTATTAATTAATTATATGCAATGCGAAAAGTGTCTAGTCAAAATGAACGTTAATAAGTTAGTTCCTTCTCAAATATATTTATGAAAAATAAATGTAAGTATTTTGATTTACTACTAGTTATAGAGACATAGATGCTATCCAAAAATAGCTGTGTTAACTACATTGTGTGAAAGTTTAATTAAGATCGATGATGAAAGTTCGGTTGGAGTGTAGCCTTAGGGGCGCTATGGAGCAAGGACTTAGTCAAATTTTCGAAGTTTTTTTTTTCGGAATTATTCCGATTTTTTTGCAGTATCGGGTTGACCTTGTCTGTAGCAACCATTTAGGGTCTGAGAAGCATGGCCCTACGACGCACCGTTTCCGACTTATGGGCCCTTTATATATTTTATTTTATTTATAAAACGATTTATATTTCCGAAATGGTAGCTCGGATGAGAATATTTTCGGGAAAGAAATTGTTGCTCCACTTAAAAGCCATGAGCTCATGTAAAAATATTAGCAAAAACTTCGAAAAAAAAAAAACATCAAAATATATATAGGTTAGGTTGGGTTAGAACTGCGACCCCCCACGCACGAGCCGAGCGAGCGAAGCGAGCGTGCCGCGGCAGCGGCCGGCGAGTGCCAGAAGCGACTTGCTATGTTTATACTTGTCCTTCTTCCTTATATTTTTACATGAGCTCATGGCTTTTAAGTAGAGCAACAATTTCTTTCCCGAAAACATTCTCATCCGAGCTACCATTTCGGAAATATAAATCGTTTTATAAATAAAATAAAATAACCTAAAGGGCCCATAAGTCGGAAACGGTGCGTCGTAGGGCCATGCTTCTCAGACCCTAAATGATTTCTATGGACACGCTTAATCAGTGGCTGCAATAAGAATGGCGGAATTCTATAAAAAAAAATATCTCCGAAAATTTGACTGTCCTTTGCCCCTAACAATACTCTAGCTGAAACGACGACCGACACTTAGAAAATTTTGATGTATTTTTTTTTTCCAAGTTTTTGCTAATATTTTTACATGAGCTTATGGCTTTTAAGTAGAGCAACAATTTCTTTCCCGAAAATATTCTCATCCGAGCTACCATTTCGGAAATATAAATCGTTTTATAAATAAAATAAAATAAACTAAAGGGCCCATAAGTCGGAAACGGTGCGTCGTAGGGCCATGCTTCTCAGACCCTAAATGGTTGCTACAGACAAGGTCAACCCGATTCTGCAAAAAAATTGGAATAATTCCGAAAAAAAAAAAAAACTTCGAAAATTTGACTGTCCTTGCTCCATTTTCAATTTTTTTTTTTAACAATTATTTTTTTTTGTTTTCTTTGCTTTTCATAGTGCCCCTAAGCGTATACTCCAACTCCTACACTCCGCCCCTAAGATGACCCACTGACCGAAAGTTCATCCTATCAACAAGAATATCTTTGCAAAACAATCTGAAGACTTTCTCGTCGATTTTAATAAAAGCTTTTATTATATTTTAATTTATTCGTGTTGTTCATTCCATCACAGACCTTAGTACAGAGCCACCCAAAAGATGAATGCATATACTTTAGTAGTCTTTGGATGAATGGTTATAACGCAAGCTGACATGGCCTAGGGCTGAATGTAAAATGATAGAGAATAGCTTTCTTAGCATTTTTAACAAAAGCACATTCAATTACTGTCTTCTTTAGACAAAATAGTAGACTTTCTATGAAATTGATAAAAAAAAATATTATTGGAACGAAGTTCCTTATCGCGCGTTGTGAAAGGGGGCTAGACGGAAAAAATTCTTACGAAAAGTTGTCACGACACTTTTTGCTATAGTAAGCTATTGTAAGCTGTGCGGCTTGCGCATGTTTCTCTGTCTGTCCGTCTGTCTCATTACCTAAAAATTTTAATATTATTAATAATAAATTATTATTTATAATTTATTATAACTTAAAAAAAAAATATTACTATTCCTTCACTAATTAATCGAAAGGAACTTCGTTCCATCCGGGTGTCCCTTGACACTTCTCAAAGTATTTGCATTTCCAAAAATTGATTTTATTTTATGATTTTAGAATGTATAAAGACGAAACAAATTTTCTTTGGTCACTTAAACATGCGTTGCGTTAGAAAAATTGCGTTGTGCTAATTGGGTCATCAAATCTTTGATTGTTATGTGCTAACAAAGGTGATAAACATAATAAGGTTTAATAATAGAAAAATACACTAAACTAAGGGAAGCGGGATCAGGGGATAGATAATTAATTATGAATTTGTGTATAAAATCGGCCCTAGAGAAAGACAAGTGGAAAAGAGTGGGGAGGCCTTTTCCCAGCAGTGGGTCATTATAGGCTAGAATTAACAAAATAATAATGACTAAATATTTAAATACACAGTAAAATGTATTTTTAAATTTGAAAATATGAAAAAACATTTACGGACTTTGTACCGTTAGCTGTTAAAAGAAATTATCGGCAGCACAAGATACAAATTGAGACAATCAGCTATACATTAGTCATAATTATCCATATCTATTGTTACTAAAGCTAACAAGCACATTGTCAGGTTAAGCCAAACCGACCTAAAGTATTATCAAGAGTTTAATTACTAATTAATTATCTAGTGATTGATGCGATACGGATTATCGTTGTAGGTAAAGATTAAAAATGTGACGCATTATCTTGGACTGCCTTATTTCTATTTTACTCTATTTCGTTCAGAACTCAGACGCTAATAGATAAAATATAAATTATTTAAGACCAGTCGCAAACACGCTAATGAGATAAACAGGCGTGCGCGTAAATAAAATATTTTTTAAAGAATTTCTGTCAATTTAAACGATATAATCTGTGACAGTGCTCGTTCAAAAAAATAACTTGAGTCATTTAGTTTTTAAAAACAAATGAATTGATATTTTCTAAATTCAAATAGACCGTTCTGTGTGTCAAATGCAATCAGCCCTAATTTTACATGATCGATTTTAAATTTTGAACTTTATAAACGGGAGAGTAGAAATATTATAAAAAAGTTTTGAGTGAAAACAGCGTAGTGTTTATTTGTTTAATCATGGAATATTGATCTAGAACGGTATCAAGTGTGAAAGGTTAGTTAAATACTTTACAATGTAAAAGGCATAATATTTGTATGTTGAAATTTTATTTGATTTGTTATCATTATAATTTTTACTTTTTATTGATATGAAACTACAATAAAGTTGTGTTCTTATTGTGTTTATCAACTTTTGTAAGAAGCACTATTAGTTAAACTACTTACTTACCTATTCACGTTACTATAAGTAAAATTTTTAAATATCTAGGCAGGTACCTACTTACTATATAAATGCTACTGAATCAATTAAACGCCGCAATTCTAATCTTTTAAATTACTTATCTACACTAGGTATACTATAAACTATATTTTTATTTTATGAACTAATAGTGTAATTAAATTCAAAAGTCCCTTTACTTTTACTCAGATCGCTATGTCGCTTTACAGGACCTAAAAATAATAATAACGCTTTAATGTATGTACTTTCACCAACCCGAAAATAAAATAAAATTAATAACAATGTGATTAATTGGTACAAAAGACTGTCTTATCACTAAATCCGATCTCTTCCAGACAAAAAATATTTATTTCTGCTTCTTACGCAAATCTTATCATTTATAAATAAAATCCATTTTATCAATGATCAATTTCACTAGGTACCAATATTGAACGTTGTACCTAAGCGTGTTTGTACCTTGTTACCGGCTTTATTCACTGTCTAATATGAATATCAGTTGGGAAAACCTGTACCTACTCACCATGACCTAAACGAGGCTAATGATAGAGCTGTACTGGTTGCTCAAAACTGCCCCGTTAGACACGGTACATTTCAACAATAGTTATCGATGCTCGAATCGCTCAAATGTATGAAAGTGACAAGTCTAAGTCACGTGACTTGCCGAAGACAAATTTCATTTCCATACATTAAATGTCATTTAAACGATTCCTTTCATCGTTAACGCTTGTAGGAATGTCCTTTGTCTAAGCGAGCTTGTCGGATAGAATTTGAATCGAATCCATCCACACGCAAAGAAGAAGCTTGGGATATGCATTAGAGCCAATACTTGAGCGTATATGTACGAGCTGTGCACCTCTGTACTCGTATTGTACAGTATACACTGAATGTTTAACATCACTGTCATTCGTTTCATATTGAACTGAACACGTAACAACACGCCTTTGATCTGTAACCCGGTTATGTAGGACTGTATGTTATACCACAACATTATGTCAATATTATATTGTGTTATTATCCTGTTTCCTTTAGACCTACGAAAAGGAAAATGCCTTGTGTCATGAATGATCCTCGAAATTCGAAATATAGAAATGAATTACCAACAAATTCTTCATAGGAATATCGATAATGTACAATAGTATATCGAAAAATGGAATAATCGAACTAAACGTACAATGATGGACGGACGGGCGTACGTACGGGTTTAGTTCAATCCCTCGATAGGATACGAATTCATATTGAAATTATATCGATATTGGTAACAACTCTCTTTGAGAAAGTACCCAATTCATTTTTTCTGAATCTTCAAAATGACGTGTAAGTAGGTATTTTGAAGAGGTAAAACCGATCTACATTATATCAAACGGTACCTGTATATTCATTTCATGTTAAAGGCGTCTACTCTTACAAAAAGGGAAACGAACTTTAATCACCGCACTTGCTCAATATAGGTACCTACCTATCTACCTATTATATGTTAGGTACCAGTTTTACTATCTGTTTTCTTACTTTTTGTTTCCTCCACCGTAAGTCAATGGTATTTTTAAAACCAAGAATTAGTAAAATATTACATTTAAATCGGCACACTGTAACTTGCAACATTTTGCATACGAATAAGGTAATTAAACTGCAAGGCCACCAAAACATTTTCTAGACTCAGTTTTGCACTGAGCTAGTCACGCACGGGTCATGAAAGTTACACATGTCATGTAAAGATAATACAATAAATAATCCGCTAATCGTATTTAGTAATTTCTAATAACAACTAATCAGCTTCCAGAAGTGATTTAGATTGCATAAAAAATAAGACAAACACAATTCATCATCGCGATAATGTTAGTTTGAATAACATCCGTTTATTAGACGAATAGCCTGAACCCGTCTGCACTCATTATCTGATAGTAATTGTAGAAGTAACAAATAAGGAACATCGACCCAATACCAATAGCCTTGCCCGCAAACCATTATAAGTACACATGCACTCAGCCCTGTCTTGTTTAGTTAGGTACATTTTGATAAGTCATTAGTGTCATTACGCCTAGTTTATCTTAGTTCACTTGTTATTTGTGACTACGTAAAAATGTTATTGTTCAATTAGGTAATATTTGTATGTAAATAACAATTAATTAAGTTTTATTGTTTAGATTTGAGATTGACAAATCCATATAATGTCATTTTAATTACCTACCTACTTTATTTCTTTTCTATTTCATATTATTATAATATAATGATAATATATTTTTGTAATTTAATTAATAAATAATTTTTGTTACAGCATAAACACAGAAAATGGAAATGAACGGCGTACGGAATCGTCACAAGGGTGAAAAGGAAAGAAATGGAGTCGTTCCTCGAGCAGAGGAAATAAAACATGAGGAGTTCAAGACAAGAGAATCTCCATTGACAGAGTTGATAGGCTCATCTCTACACATGAGAGCTATCTACCACATCTTTGTCGCGATTCTAGTGATACTGTTCTTTGACACAGTCATATATGACCTAGTGGAGAGAGGAAAGCAAGTAATCATTAAAATATCTTTAAAAATAGTTTCAGAAAAATCTTTTACTCCTTTGCTAGAAGAAAACAAACGAAAATCGGAATTCGATCTTCGAAAATGATAATTTCATGACGCAACAAAGTTCCAAACATAAAAAACATCTGCAGTTCAAAAAGATGTATGAATATATTCAAGTTATCAGTTGTCACAGTTTAACGTTACCAAAAATATTTGAGAAGTCACGTCACGGGACAGAAACTAAAACTGTTTTTTATATTTGCCACTGACATAGTTTCCGTTTAATATATTAGTTTCCGGAGTCCATACATTACAATATTATGTTTCCAAAAACTGTAGAAACAAAATGTTAATGCAGTGGATGTGTTGTCACGCGATCTCAAGGCAATGCCAATAACTCTCAAAGGCACAATCCACGTTTAAATTTTAAAAGCTGTCAGTTGAAGTCCAATATTGTATAAGGAGCCAAATACCCAAACCAGATAAAACAAACTCATAAAAAAGAGAAATACAAACCACCCTTCCCGTGTATAAAAGTTTATAGTGCAAATATAAATTACTTTTTGCCTCCTTAAAATATAAAGGTGTTGAGAATAACGGGGGCAGTCTTTTGGAATATTTTACAAAATAATGAAAGAAATTTACGTATTTCATTTGTTTCTTTTTTTTTAGGATAAACATAGGGTTGACGGTACTGGCTGCGGGATTTGGAGAAATACAACGAGCAGTAAAACTATGGCTGTATGAACTAACAGTTGCGTTGATGTTCTACCCCTTGCTTAGAATATACGGATGGATAGGAAGCTTTACCAGAAAATACCCAGGTAATAAGTATTAATAAACAAAATTATATAAACTGCATAAAAAGTTCAGTTGCGTAGTTTTTTTTTATATATTTTTTTCTATCAATCCACAAAGGATGTCACAGCTCACCAATCACATCAGATGCAACGGTAGGAAAAAGTTCAAATATCAATTGATACGTAATCAGCTTCCGTTTGATATCAAAAATATTGTATAACTTTTTATGTTTTTACATTTTATTCAATGTGTATATTTGTGTAAATTCGTTCGCAAAAGTCATTGACTTTTTGTTAAACTGTGCTCTAAAAACTTTTCTTTTCCCAAAAGTCCTGAAATCATATTTAACGAGCAGCTCATCACTAAGAAAACTACACGTTCATATTTCGTGCCAAACTTGCAACTATCTTAAATCTTAAGGTTATCTTCATAAATATTCCAGTATAATTATAATTACGTAATAAATAAAGCCGTGGGCAGAGTTAGTGAGTGCTAAGTGGCTACTGGCGCCCTCAGCCGCCTAGAGGAGTCTTTTGTTGCAAGCCGCGGCGCGCCTCGGCCGGCGCTCTCACCTCGCCCTCCAATTAGTCACTTGGTTGCCCATAGCCCGGGATACTACTTTTTACACTGTTGTGCACTTTCCACTCTGTCTTTTTACTCCTTTAGACTCTGATACAATATTGATTGAGTTTATGGTATGACTAAAAACTAGATGTTTCGAAATTTGCATTTTAAAGTTACCTAGAAGTGATGTAATCCCGTTCCCGATCGCAGCTTTAAGTTGCAGTTTATTTAGTGAATGGCTTAAGTCAGCGTGCCTTCCAATTTTCCGCATCGCAGAATTTCATACTGCTCGACTATGGGTAGGTACCTATATTTATACAGCGACAAATTTAAATTACTTATATAAAATTATATATTATCTTCTAAAGATCGCAATATGAAACTACGTTGTATTCTAAGCACATAGATATTGAACAAGTGGTGAAGTCCAAATAATGCTCGCTCAAAATAATATTGACTCTTCGGGAAAGTTTAATAATATTTTGCAAAGTTTTAATTAGGTACCCTGTCTTTTGTTGGTTCAAACGGTGAGAAAACAATTTTAAATAATTTCTAATTTAACTTTTTTATCGGGTTTGATCTGTGTTTAATCTAAATTAAGGGTGGGAGTTAAAAGTTGATGTTTTGCAGTGCTGAGGCCAACGGTTTTGGTGATGGGGATAGCTGGAACAGTGGCTGTGGTAGTCACCCTGGCTGCTGTACCACTTTATGAACTCGGCAGAAAACATTTAGCCTTGGGATCCTCTACCAGTGTTACCTGTGAAATGGTAAGTAATCTTCAATTTGTTTTGAGTAACTAATATACTATCTACAACAAAAAAATAATATAAAATTGAATAGTAGAATAAAGAGATAAGTATGTGCCTAAATATATGTATGTGGTGATCAATGCTCATTCCTTCTCTATACGGGAAGAGGCCTGCGCCCAGCAGTGGGACATTTATAGGCCGGTATTATTATTATTACCTATGTGCTTAAAATCACTTTTTATCAAAGTAGCACAAAGTCGGAAATTAATAGAAATTAATTAAATTAAGGAATTTGCCATACGTTTAGTCGACTCCACACGTGACCAGAAGGCTGGCATTTTCTTGGCACAAAGAATTAGCATTGCCATTCAACGTGGCAATGCTGCCAGCCTTCTGGGCACGTATCTCGACATTGGCAACGATGATGATGAATTTTTGATGCTTTCTATTTTTTACTTAGCTTTATTTAGGTATTATAGGTAGTTTAGTATAGTTCAATTTGTATTATAAGGTTTTAGTTTAGTATAGTTTTATTTTAATTATAATTAGTATTGTGTTTAATTATAGTCATAGAAATTATTAAGATATTTATAAATTAGGCAAGTACCTACAATGAAGGGTTGGTCTAGATAATAATATTTATTTATCTATTCATATAATTTACAAAACAACTTCGATTCAAATTTGTGAGTGAAGCTTTTTAAATACAGGTTACTTAGTACCTATTTAAGGCTTAAAACCCCTTTCAACTTTAACAACTAATACTTCGAAGAACTTTACGTAGAATTCATTAATAATCACACTACTTAGTGAAATGTTAATTATTATTCAAAAGGCTACTTAAGCCTACGCATAAGATCTATTCGAATCTAATCTAGACTTAGAACATCCACCTATATAAACAATAGCTTCTATATGTATATATGTTTGTATGTTTGTACCTAGATCTTGGGAATATAATGCTCTTAATAGAACGTTCATTGAATGATGCCCTAGTTTAGCTAACTGTGTCAAAACAGTTGTCAACAGTTTAGATGTAGCACGTAGGTATACATATAGGTACAGTTAGCAGTAAAAGTCAATGGTCAAGACAGATTTACAAGTACAAAAAAAGAGTCTAAACTTATATCCTTCCTATTCTAATAAGAACAGGTATTTTAACTGCCACCGCAGTTTACCGAACCGTACGCTTTGACTGCTTCACCAGATTTTGACTAATAAGGATATCAAAGGCTCAAAGCGTGAAACCTTCACGATACGGTATAAAATATAAGTACAGGCCGATAAATATACCACGGCTGGGCACAATCCTCTTCCCATTTTAAGTAGGCACGAACATTGATGTTCACGATTGCTCATTGATTGACGATTCCAGATTAAAATTTTTAGAATTCAGGATTCTTCACGGTGTTTTTCTTCACCGTTTGACAATGGTGTCACAAATACACTCGAGAGCAATGAATCCGGGTCACTTAAAGAATGTTAAAAATCTCGGAAACTAAAAATGATAGGTTAATGCAATAAATTGTATTTAATAGACAATGTAATACTCCTTAAATGAAAGTAAAAAAAATATGAGTCACCATACATTTTATTAACACAAAATTACATAAAGAAAAAAACTGCTGATCTCTCCTTTAAACAAAAATAGGAAACATGAAATTTATGAACTTTATTACGATTTTCTTGAATTTTAATACTTCGTATTGCCTCCTCGTGCTTCCATTACTGCGTTTACGCGGTTTGGTATGCTGTACACCAAGTTCCTTATACGATTTTGGGGAATATTCTCCCATTCCTCTGTGAGAGCAATTTTGAGCTCACGAAGCGTGATTGGGGGAGGATTTCGTTGTTTTACGCATCTGCCTAGCTCGTCCCAAGCATGCTCGATCGGGTTGATATCCGGGCTGCGCGCTGGCCACTCCATACGAGTAATGTTCATCTCTTGAAGGTAGTCATTCACAATCCTACCTGTATGAGGTCGGGCATTGTCATGCATAAATATAGCATCCTCACCTAAATTGACCATAAATGGACCAACGTGATCATTGAGGATTTCTTCCACATATCTTTCGCTAGTTAAAGAGCCGTTTTCTATGATCACCAGCTCTGTGCGACTTTCAGAAGAAATTCCGGCCCACACAAGTACAGACCCACCACCGTAGGCTACTTTTTCTTCGATGCATGCTTGCTTGAATCTTTCCCCTGGTCTTCGATACACTCTGTGTCTTCCATCGTGCTTGTAGAGCATAAATTTTGATTCGTCGGAGAACATAACTTTTGACCAATCTTCAATACTCCAATTTACGTGGCTCTAGGCATATCTTAGTCTTGAAATACGATGCCCAGGCTCCAGTTTAGGGCCGTTTGCAGGTCTAAGGGGTTTTAAGTTAGATTCAGCAAGCCGACGTCTTACTGTCCATGCACTTGGGTTACTTCCTCCGAGGAGTCGAAACTGATTTGTGAGTTCAGTTCCTGTGAGAAAGCGATTTCGAAGCATGGTGTTCACCAAGTATCGGTCTTCTCGTGCTGTGGTACACCTGGTTCTGCCCGTTTCTGGTCTGCGTAGGTTACAACCAGTTACTTCGTAACGTCGGAGAACTCTTTGTACTGTTGACAGCGACACACCGACAGTCCTGGCTGTATCGCGCTGACTCCGGCCGGTTTCCAGCATTGTAAGTATTCTGGTGCATTCTTCAGGCGTAAGCGACATAATTTCAGCTTGAATAATGAATATAGAGCACTATCAACATGGTTTATGTACCCACATAAATGACAGATTACAAACAAAAGCAAAACCAAATGCTGTAATTTCGTAGTTCCATCTTCGAAAGTGGCCCTTTTTCAAATTTGATTTTTTTATGATATAACTTTACAATAACTAAGAAGTTTTAATACCTTCATTTAAGGAGTATTACATTGTCTATTAAATACAATTTATTGCATTAACCTAGCATTTTTAGTTTCCGAGATTTTTAGGACTCTTTAAGTGACCCGGATTCATTGCTCTCGAGTGTAGTTCAGAAAGTATATAACTTTCAATAAGTCACATAAATACTTGTCTTAGTTAGAACCTGAAACCATGTACAATCGAATAATGATAATTTAACCGCTAGACCACCACGACATTATTTCGGATGTTAATTCCTATTAGCAACACAACCGAGCACTATTTATTGATTTAAATTGTGATTTAGCTTTTTTGTAACATCATCGTGTTCATTAATTTTTGTCGCGGACTATAAATATTTTGCTAATACTTCTATAGACTACGACCTGTCAAACTGTAGTTATAGCAATGTAATTAGATTTGTGTTATCTTGTAATTACAATACAAACTCTCAAGTATCTTAGTAATTTAATTACTTCGTAGGTTAACTTCGAAAATGTTTCGTATGAAAATTATTGTAAGCCGACTTTGCTAGTGTTGTCGGGGGTTCCAGTAACTTTAGGTGTACGTACGATGTTTTATAAGAAACTAGTTGTGGCCCGCGGATTTACCCGCACAAGTATTCCCGATCCCTTTAAACATAGATGTGATCTATCTATAGATGTAAGTCGTAGTAACTATTTAGTAATCTGTGTGTAAGTATATTTCTGTGGATCTATCACAGTCTTCTGGTTCAATCACTCATGCACTTTTCATATTATAAAAATTAAGAAAAAATCTGTTGGTTTTTTCTTTAACAATCTTTGTCCTGGCAATACCGAACCCTATAAAAATAGAATTATCCAGTTTGATGGTCGCAAATTATGTGCGTAAGTAAATACCTTTTGGCATTTTTTATATTATATTAATTACTTTAAAATTAAGGTTAAATTATAGTCTCTATCTAACTCTTAACTAAGATTCTTACTTTGGTTTGATGATTTAATTTTTAATAGAAATGTAGTCCTACCTAACTGTACATTTTCGAACATTTTCATATCTGTCTGTCGGCCGACTCCAGACAGTCCCATAAAATAAACAAAATTATTCGGGATACACTGGACACAATAATTAATTCGTCGCCTTGTGATCGCAATGGGTGGCAGTTTGTTTCGCGACTGTGATTTATCTACATAACAAAAGGAAAGTTTCAGGCAGACGCCAAACAAAGCAAACTCTGTAATACACAAACACCCAACTTTCCTGTATTTATTTATTTATTTATTTTAATTTTATGGAAGACTTACAGCTGAACAAACACATTAAAACTTACAATAGAAATAGAAAGCCAATTATATGTCTTCGCGTCTAACAGCTTATTAGCGAATATGAACGATGAACGATGCATACAAAAATACAGTCATAATTAGTAAAACTAGCTTCCTAATTACTCATGAAAAAAGGAAGAAGCCAGACATCTTCTAGCGCGCGACACACTTATATTAAAAGGGTCAATGTTATACTGACTACATAGTTTATTAAAACTTCTGCATGCTCGCACCATATAACTATTTTGCCTATAATTTGTTGAACCAAAAGGGACATGTAATAAAGATTTAGACCGGATAGATTTAGTTGGAATAACGAGGTATAATTTTTCTAGGAGATCAGAACTGGCGATTTCATTATTTAGTATTTTTAATAAAAATATAAAATCTGCTATTTTCCGTCGATTTTGTAATGGTAATAAATGATATTTATGGCACAGACCGAGGTAGCTACTGGAATGGTATGGTATTTTTTGATGGAAACATAGGTACCTCATGAATCTTTTTTGAACGCTTTCAATGCGATCTATGTATTTGTTGTAACATGGGTTCCATATTTGTGACGCAAACTCCAAGTGGCTTCTAACAAACGTACAATATAAAATTTTGAGAGTTTTAACGTTTTTGAAGCACTTGGAAAGTCGCATCACGAAACCCAGTGATTTAGATGCTTTCGCCACAATCGCATGTATATGCGCTTCGAATGTTAGTTTAGGATCATGAAGCACACCTAAGTCACGGATCACATCAGACCTAGGCAACATGTAACCACTCAGCGTGTAGTTTGTGGGTATGATGGAGCGTTTACGAGAATACGTGACAACCGAGCACTTAACTGGGTTAAGGTCAAGTTTGTTAATTCCGCAATACTGCTCCAAGCGATGTAAGTCACTTTGAAGCAGAGACGCATCGGTAGGTGATGCTATAGAGGCGTAAATTTTCATGTCATCTGCGAAACATAACAACCTAGACGATTTGATACATGAGTCAATGTCATTAATATAGATGATAAATAACAAGGGCCCTAGCAAGGAACCTTGCGGCACTCCGCTGGCAATAGTAACCCAGTTGGACATGTAATTATTTAGCGCAACAGCTTGTGACCTGTTATCAATATAAGAACAAAACCACCTATGAAGATCTCCACGTATTCCGATGTTAAATAGCTTCTGCAACAGGATTTTATGGTCAATGCGGTCAAATGCCTTGCTATAATCAGTATAAATGACATCGACTTGATTATTTTTATCCATAGATTCAGTGATAAAATCATTTAAAATTGTTAAATTAGTAGTAATAGATCGACCTCTCAAAAATCCATGCTGAAAAGGCGTGAAGTAGTTTTTAAGAACAGAGTAAGCTTGATCGTAAATTATCTTTTCAAACACTTTGGCAACCAGACATAGCTTTGATATTGGCCTGTAGTTGGTAATTTCTGTTTTAGACCCTTTTTTATGAACAGGGGTTATGAACGCCGACTTCCATAAGTCCGGCATGACACATGTAGAAAGAGATTTTTTATACAGTAAGGAAACAGCACGCGAAATAGCAGATGCACACCTTATTAGTAGTTTAGGCGCAATTTTGTCTGGACCTGGAGCCTTGGAAGAATCAAGATTTTTCAGAAGATTAGCAACTGTTTTCTCTTTAATTACAATATCATTTAAATTAGCTTGTGGATCCAAAGGAGTCATCAAGGAAACCGGTAATGTTACATTAGTTATAATGTCATTCCCGTGCTATATAATACTTACGTGTGACGTAAAACCCTATTGGAGTAATTTGCAACAATATCTCGCTAACTAACTTTTATTAGAAACGTACACAGTGAAACGTCCACAGTCTGTTGATTACTGGGGCAGGTACTGTTATTTGGCATTTTACGGAATGTATGTAATTATGTACTTACCTAAATCTACTTTCGCAAAAAATAATATTATTTCGATTTCACATTATCAACGTTGACCCATACATTTTTAGGCTTATTCCAAACGCATACTACAATCCGATCCTATTTACGGGATTCTTAAGGAATGTACAAACGTAATAAAAACTTGTTCCGAAATATCCCACGTAGGCACTAACCGATCCCAGTACTACTACATTCCTATCAGATCCTTGTTATGAAATGATAAATGAAAATCAGTTTGAATCCGCCTACAAGTATCCCGCGAATGGTATCGGATAGTGGGATCCGTTCGGAACAAGTCCAGTTTCAGTCGTGTCACTTCAGCTCTATATAGTGCTGTCTCTATCACTTTAAGTTATAAAGTAGCGACAGATAGATATTTAAAAACGTGTTAAAGTTAATTAGCTTTTCAGCATTCGGGGTAAGGTTCATATAATTGTACCTATATTCCGAACGAGTCCCGCGAATGGTATCGGATAGTGGGATCCGTTCGGAACAAGTCCACTTTTAGTCGTGTCACTTCAGCTCTATTTAGTGAAGTCTCGATAATGTTAAGAAAACGGAAATACGGTTATAAACCGGATCAAGTTACTATAAAAGCGGATCTAATACCTTAATAAGAAAAAGGAAAACAAGAAAAAAGAAATCCCTATCCCCTTTACGGCTTGAGCGTGAAAATAAGGGGCTATAAAGCTAGAGCAAATTACAAAGCAATCGAGAACGTATTCAATAGGTATTTGGTGAACATAAATGGGTACGAAATGGCCGAACACTTTCTTCATTAGATATCGTACAGTTAATTAGGATTGGATATAGAATAATCTTGCTTTTTTATTGTTTGTAGCTCTATTTAGGTTTTTGGCATACGTGGAGTAAACTAGGCAGTTCACGAGATAAATGTCTATCGAGGATTTTTTTAAAAGGGGTGCGTATATTCTACGAGGTATAGAAATCTTAAAATGGAAAGTAAAATTTTCATACAAAGTCTCAGGCCACGTGACTTATTTTTGTATGAAAAGTTGATTTTTAATTTCAAGATTTTGACCATGTTCCTCGCGAAAATTTGTTCCAATTTTATGCACCTGATTACCTCGTAGGATATCCGCACTCCTTTTAAGATATTCCTGAATGTAACAAATATTTAGACTACGGATGATCTGAGCACAAATAACTGTGTCTTTTCATACAACGAGCGTAAGCTGTTATAATAGCTTTACGTTGAAAAACTAAACATTTATTTTTATAGGATGCACATCGTATAAATCATAGCGTGAAAATAAACTTAAATCAATTTTATTAGTTAAACATAGGTTATAGTAACAATGGTGGCCAGAGTAGGCACGGTGTCTTTTGTCTAAGAGACATAAAAATTAGGCAATAACATTATTTAATCAATTAATTTGAGAAGCAAAAAATATTGATAATTTTTCTTCCAATATATTAAATTCTCGTGTCGCGATGTTTGTTCCCAAACACCTCCGATATGGCTCGATCAATTGGTATGAAATGATGTGTGCATAGCAGGTAGGTCCGAGAATCGGTCAACGCCTATTTTTTTACATCCCTAAATGATAGGGTTTGGCCCTCTCTAGTTTTTTTATATGGCAGAACTACGTGTGCCGGGTCACCTAGTATTTTTATAGAAATCTTTCTAGTTACTAATAACTATGATTAACTAGTCCAATTTACATAAAATCTAGAGCATCTAATCCATTTAAAACTCCAGTTAAAATACTCTCTTTAAGATGAAAGCTAACTAGATCTGAAAAACTCTAATAAATGACGTTAGACCCAACAAGATTGCTATAAAAACGTTACAAGTTTAGATTAAGCGTCCAGTTAAGAGATTAAAGTCGCCATCTTGCTAACATCAAATAAAATTGCGTATTTAGTAGAGTAGATAGCACTAACATACAAAATTAAAGTGGTGTGTAATGAGCTTATACCAAGCATCGTTAGCCGGGAATCTCGCTTTTAGAATATGTTGGAATATCACGGTCACGTATATTGTTTAAATGTTACAGCTAAAATAGATCTCAGGGACAAAGTAGCTTGTCCAAAAACAAACCAGGGTTTTGGGATATATTCCTAGTTAGTTTACACCAAATCGATTGAAGCTCTTCAAGTTATAAGCACATCTTCTATTTAGATTTATTCAAATTACGACCTTCGCGGTCGAGTGGCGTACACACCAGTTTTCAAGGTGTCGCCAGCTCTGAGGTCTCGAGTTCGATCCCCAGACGCGTCCATGTAGAAAAAAACACTTTTCTACATTGTCTCGGGTCTGGGTGTTTGTATCTTCGTTGTCTCTGACGAATAACACAAGAGTTTTAGCTACTTACTATGGATTCTGAGCAATGTATGTGATGTCCACATTTATGATGTTTTTGCATACAAAGTGGTCATATATATTATCTTAGTTTGTTTGGTTTTATGCCACTTTATAGTACCAACAAACTGCTGTGCATTTTGGCAGGTTGATTACCTACATGTATTCTTGTACTGGGCTCCGAATAAATTATTTCATATTATTATTATTATAATAAGTATTTATATTATAGTTTAGGTAAAATAAAAGGCAGTGACATAGCTCTCCATAAATTTTCATAATAGGATTTGTTTCGGCTTCACTTTCCGCCTCCGAAATAATTTAAAATATAATACCTATACACGGCGCAAATACTTAGTAGTCTAATTAATAATTAATGTTTTAACATTTAGTGAAATAAAATAAGAAATTACTTTGTAAACTAAACAACACGTGCGTCGCCACGTGCATTGAGTCACGTGTTGTCTACTATAAATAGAGGCGACGGAACGAGTTATGATTCATTCTTATTCGAGCTGTCGTAGCGATCGGACCTCCTCAGTAAGTCGAAGAATAAATTGAAGAAAGCATTTACTGTGTTTATTTTAATTATCCAAGATGAGCAGCAACCCTGACTAGGATATTGGTGACGTCAGCAATGCTGACGTCACGTTTTTAAAAACAACCACGAGGACCCTCCTTCGTCATTGACCCTACCTCGTCATCAGAAGTGGGATCGGAACAAGCTCTGATCCCAACCACTTCCTCTGCAGCTTCGGTTCAACCTGTCACGTCTGGATAACGCAGGGCAGTACCAGGCTGATAAGCCCTGCCTCATTGAACGTTTCACACTCGTTAGTTGGTGCGAACAACTTCGACGCCATGCAGTCTACCGCGACGGGAATACCCGCAGGCATGACGCATACATCAACCGCAATGCCAACTGCTCCGAAAATACCAGCTTACGCAGGGATGCTAAACACGTCAATGGCATCCACCTCGTGTAATCAAGGGAGCCTATATGATGGAGATGATGCAGAGAATGTCCGAATGGTTGTTTTCTCCTCCAGAACCGCGGATCAGGATCGAAGACATCTATCTACCATCGTTCGATCCGGACAGTCATGTTGGAGTCCGGGAATGGTGCCAGCATATCGATAAAACAGCTGCTAACTACAAACTTAACGACCTGGACCTACGCACTACGGTGTGTGGATTACTGAAGGGGCGTGCTAAGATGTGGATCGATGATTGGTTGGTGGCTATATCCTCATGGGAAGAGTTTCGCGAAAAGTTGATCACTACATTTGAGCCCGAGAATAGATACTCCCGTGATATACTACAGTTAGGATAGAAATACTATTCTTCATGATTCCTGATCATGAGATTTCAGCTGACGTATTAATTGGTATGAATTGATCCATGGTACCAACTTAAGCATGGTGAAAACAACAGATGGAACCAGACTGATGCATCAGCAAATGGTTCATCATATAACGACAAAAAGCATCGCCTTTGACAAATTAGACTGCGATCTGACGATTGCTGAAGAACTAAACCAGTTACGCACGTTACTGGTCAAATATGAGCACCTATTTATTCGAGGATATCCAAAAGTTAATACTGGAGAGCTCGAAATAAGACTGAAAAATGCAGACAAAAAGGTGGTCGGCAGAGGACGCTCCCGATCCGGTGCCATCCACATCACAAGCTGGCCAGCCAGTTCAAATAGCTCACGACGACGAAAACTTATCATCGGATTAAAACCAGGCGAGTTAAAAATAATTATTTTCATGATATTTACAACCCTAGTATCTATAATAACAATCTACGAGAAATCGACGAGACCCTCCGAGAAATCGACGAGAACCTCCGAGAAATCGACGAGAACCTCCGAGAAATCGACGAGAACCTCCGAGAAATCTACGAGAAACTCCGAGAACCTCTAACAACCCTTAAACTAACTTTATCTTACCAGACTAACTACCATCACACCTTTCATAAGTCTTCGAGAATCTTCGAGAACCTTCGAGAATCATAAGTCTGAGCTAAACCATGTGTTACCCTTGAGCTAACTACGGGTCCTTGATGCATCCACAAGTGAACCCTGAGATACCGTAGAGACGCCTTGAGGAACCATGGGTGGACAAGTATACACCACAGATTCTAACAGGGCGGGGCACGAGGGACGTCTTTATGTACTGTCCTTACAACACCCTAGTATCTATAATAACAATCTACGAGAATAAAAGGTCTGGAGAGTGATACCTCTGAGCTAAACCATGTGTTACCCTTGAGCTAACTACGGGTCCTTGATGCATCCACAAGAGAACCCTGAGATACCGTGGAGACGCCTTGTGGAGCCATGGGTAGACAAGTATACACCACAGATTCTAACGTAACAAAGCAGGGCACGGGAGACGTCTTTTGTGTACTGTCCTTACAACAATATTCATAATAATAATAAGCAACATAGGTTGCTTACGGATACCTAGTTCAAAGGAAATCATTTTTTCAGGCATCAAACCTCACAAAGCAGGCAGACGCAGAGCACGCGCCGCCTGTCAGGATGGCCGGGTCGGCGGAAATTGAACAATCTCCACCATCTGAGATGGCCGGAGAACCTTTGTAGAAACCCAAGTACATCACGCGCTGAACCAGGTCAACAACAAGCACAAGATCAAAACGAGGAAGATCAACCAGCTGACCAAGATGCAGACTGATAAACATATAATGAAAACAGCTGAGAAAAAAAAAAAAAAAAAAAAGACGATGATGAGGCTGGTGCAGAGCGCGCACCGCCTGTCAGAATGGCCGTATCGGCGCAAATACTTAGTAGTCTAATTAATAATTAATGTTTTAACATTTAGTGAAATAAAATAAGAAATTACTTTGTAAACTAAACAACACGTGCGTCGCCACGTGCATTGAGTCACGTGTTGTCTACTATAAATAGAGGCGACGGAACGAGTTATGATTCATTCTTATTCGAGCTGTCGTAGCGATCGGACCTCCTCAGTAAGTCGAAGAATAAATTGAAGAAAGCATTTACTGTGTTTATTTTAATTATCCAAGATGAGCAGCAACCCTGACTAGGATATTGGTGACGTCAGCAATGCTGACGTCACGTTTTTAAAAACAACCACGAGGACCCTCCTTCGTCATTGACCCTCCTTCGTCATACCAATTATTAAATATCAACGCTAATGAACCTCTAACTTTTGATTAATGACTTTAAACCTTCGGCTCGCTATGTGGCAAAGTAAAAGAATTTAATTAAGTTTCTAATTTACCTTGCTGGCTAACACAAAATATGTGTATGGTGGTGTTTACAACATTTTATAACTGCAAGTCACGACATTCGGTTTATACACACTGAAAATATGTATTTAATGCTAATTTACCTTTCACACAATGGTAAATACTGGCCCATGTTTGCCAAAAATACTCAGTACCTAAAACCTAAAGTAACCTAAGTAGGTAAATGCTTCGAAAATTTTAAAAAGTTAATTACAAAAAAAGAACAAACGGCGGACTGCACTATACAAGCTACTTGAAGCTACAGTTAACGTTACATTATAATAGTAGCTTAGCTCACTGAAACAGAGCACACTTTTAAAGCATTTTTCATGAGATTGCACTGTAAAATACGTCTGCTTTGGCGTTACTCATTGTATAAAAAGAATAAAATACAACTCAAAAAGCGTCGAGATTTAGATTATTAGGAGTGTTACTTGCAGCGTTTATTTAGACCATGAAATAAAATACTTCTTGAATTTATTCCCTCCAAAAAGTAACGTTCTAGACGCGATTTTTAAAACAATATGTATGTATATGAATGTGTGACATAAATTTTCAGGATTTTCATTTGTCGCTCGCGTCACACGTGCTCATGAACACATCACATCAGTTATATCTCCAAATATTGTTTCTCTTGTAAAATACGCGAACATACATTTTCGACACGAGCTCGTTTTGACACGTTTCGACTATTTACGATGCATAATAAC
This sequence comes from Plusia festucae, assembly GCA_950381575.1. Taxonomy (NCBI): domain Eukaryota; kingdom Metazoa; phylum Arthropoda; class Insecta; order Lepidoptera; family Noctuidae; genus Plusia; species Plusia festucae. Next base: position 8,998,176 of record OX494436.1, on the reverse strand, counting down.
AATTCCGTTTCTTTTATTAAAAATAATATTTACACCTCACTCTAGCGCCTGTAGTCACACTTTAAATACCTTATTTATCCTAAAATAAAATCTTTTTTGACTTGATATAATGGTTACATAAAACCGAAAATGAATTATCTCTTGAGGGGCGAAAATTTTTGCTAACAGCGAATGCAATATCCTAAGCATCATTTAGAATGGTATTCTTTAGAATTACTTTTTTATTTCCACATTATTTATTTTTCTTTTCAGTTCCGTTTTATGATGAAACTAGTTGCAGTGGCTTCAGCTTGTGGACCGCGGTGCCTCAATGGTACACCCCTACCCACCTTCCAGCACTACGTATATTTCCTGTTCGCCCCAACCCTTCTGTACAGGGATCAATATCCCAGGTAAATTAGCTGCATGTTACTTGCAGAAACATCGCACGTCCCAGTAATATACTAGAACTTTGCAAAGCGAGCGTGGAGGTATGTGTCTGAAATAAATCGTGCTCCCGATAGCTGATATTGAGTGAAAGAGATCGTGTTAGTTCACAAAGGAAGGTACTTTCTAATATGAGGTAGTTTTAAAATCTGCGTTAATTAAATAGTAAGACGTGATATTTTTTAATTTATTTTGTTTTATTTTTATAGAATTTGTAATGAAATAACTACAATAAAAAAATAACAATATAAATAATTTTGTTAATAAAAATTAGTGTCAATTATAAAGAAGTAAATGTGTGATGACCGATTACTCAGTCAGTTAGTTTTTACTGGTCTACGCCAAAATCTATCCATTATTTAAGAGAAAATCTAGCTACAGATAAATCTTCGTTATCGCTCGGAAACTGACTATACCAGAATGTGTACGAAATGGTAATAGCACATAATTCAGACAACGGAATTTGAATTGGTATTTGCGGCCTACCAAATAGTCAGATCAAGGGTTTCTGATTTCGGGTCGTGCCTACGGCCTTACGTTACGTAGGCCTTACGTACCTTAATGACATTAAAGTAGATATTTATGAGTACTTCTGCATAGACATTTATTGCGACACCTGTACTTTCTTGATTGTTCGTACTACGACAGTTTGATTGCCTTTAAGGTATCAGTTGGCCGAATACTACAGTTTTAAGTCACCGTTAAATTAAATGCTGTCTCAGAGATTTTAAGAAAAAAGTAGCGAGACATTTAAGAATGTCTTTTAGTTAAATAGTGTTTTAGTATTTGGCGGTAAGCCTCGCAGTGTAAACATAATTTTGTATCCAGAGAAGTTTAATAAGTTCGAAGCTGCGTCGTAGTCAATTTGTTTTTTTTTTTTTATAACTTTTTTTAGGTTGCTTGCAACTAAAACCGTTGTTTTGTGTTATCCTAATGGCCGATTATTGAAACGTCAATCAGTTCAAAGCCAAGTTAAGTCTCATGCTGTCTATGTCACTTTAAGGTGTGAAGTAGCGACAGACAGACATTTAAGAACGTGTTAAAATTAAGAATAATAAGCGTTTCATTATTCGGGGGTAAAACACGCAAATTGTAAAATTAATAAGATTTTTTAGGAATTTTGAAAGAAAGGCCTTTTCAATTAACGTTAAAGGACGCTCTTTTATTTACAGGACAAAGACTACTAGATGGGGTGTGGTTGTGTTCCATTTCCTAGAAGTGGCAGCAATTATGTTCTACTGCTGTTTTCTTTGGGAGAGATTCATTTTACCCTACTGGTCCGACTACGGAAAAGATAAAACGGTGAGAAAATCTTTCTTTTAATTACTTAAGTAGATACTATTCCAATTTAAAGACGAAAGACGAAAACTAAACTCAGATAGAACTTCGTATACCTATTTCTTTACATAAAGTCTCCTAAATCGCCAAGCTTCACCAATTCGTTCTGTGCGATATATCTATGTAAGTATTGCCTATAAATCTAGCACTATGTCGACATAAGTAATAAAGTGTTCTCCAGGGGCGAAAGCTAAGTTCGTATGCCCGGCGCGCCCCGGCACGAACGATTTAGCTCGTGGCGACATGACACTAGAAAATGTATAACTGTATGTAGCTATTGTTGTCTATGTTGCATTACTAAAATATAAAGTAACATAGCATGGGTACCTAACTACGCAAAAGTAATACCAGAAAAATCGTTTATGAAACATTTAATAGAGTTGCGGCGTCCAATAGCCTTCTCCATAGAAGAGTCGACTAAAGGATACAGAAACAAGGAGAATGGAGAGCAGTGTTCTCTTAAAGAACCAAAACAGAACTGCGGTCACCAACCCGCTTTCCCAGCGTGGTGACTACGGCAAGAAACACCACATGATTGTGCGACATAACACTCGGCTCCCAGTTAGGACCTGGTATTGTGGCGCAACTTGGGAGAGGCCTATGTCCAGCAGTGAACCACGATAGGCTAATTATAAAAGCCTATGTTTGTAATGATGCCTCGTTTGTTAGGTGGAGGCGGGCACTGTAGTCCGGGCCATGTTCGCGTGCGTTCTACCCGGCATGCTCTCCTTCCTGTGCGGTTTCTACTGCGTGCTGCACGCGTGGCAGAACGCCTGGTCTGAGATGCTTACTTTCGGCGACCGGCTGTTCTATGAGGTAAAACCTTTTAATAAGTGCAGTCTGCATGCTTATATTTACTGATTTGGTACTTTATAGATTGCTTACTAGAAAGCAGACAATAGAGTCCTGCAAATATGAGTGGTAAAATAACGCGGCTGCAAATATGAACTACATATTAAAAACAAGTCACTATCCAGGTTGCTTTTTAAATTGACGTATCTTATGAGTTATATAACTACTGAAAAATTTCCAATATCTAATACAACATTTCAACTATCGGCATTTAATTAACACCAGGCAGTTCCTTAGTTAGGTGGAACTATTTTGAGCACCAGTCAGTGGCTCGATATGGTATTTGAAATCGCAAACATTATCTAAACTTGTTTTCAGGATTGGTGGATAACATCATGTTTCTCGAAATACTACCGTCGTTGGAATCGTGTGGTTTACTCCTGGCTGCGTGACCACATCTATCTCCCTATTGCACCGCACACAGGACGATCTTTGGCCACATTCATCGTATTCTTTGTAAGTACCCACTTACCATTACCTTACCGCAGAAGATTGGAATACGTTCCCAACTACCCCCTTTACGTTTAAAAAACATTCGAATGACAAAATAATTTTATTTTATAATTAAAAATAAATACCAAAACAACGACCTACTTTATTACTAAGTACATCTTAAATTTCGTGAGGACATCAATTAATCTTTGGATCTTGTAAATAGATTTAAAATAGTGAGTCGCGGCAACAAGTCGCGGGGTAAGATAGAATAAACACTAAATATGGATAGCTCACACGTAGTGTATCTAACAATTACACGAAGTAAAAATATTTAAACTACAGTAGTACAATAGTCCAATATATACTTACAAATAAAATATCGGTAACTGCATAACCTATGCAACTCACAGTCATTGAGTTAACTAATAGCAATTACGAAGCACATCCGATCCTCTCGGTCGCCCCAAAGTGAAGAGAGCGATTATAAATACAGAACACTAATACTCTAGGCGAGATTATAACTGCTCGCTTACTAGGTACTTAAGGACACATCAGCACGAACTTTTCTCTTGTTTTTATAATTACTTCCGATCGATATTGCTTACACAAAAAAAAGTTGTATATAATCTAATTATTATTATAGGCAATTGCTAAACTTGAAGATGTGTCAATAGAATAATTACGGTGCTGGCGCCGACTTTAATAATTTGATACAAATATGCAATATCCATGACCTAGACCTAATGATCTGACATTTGGTCTTAAGGCCTTTGTATACTTACTAATAATTGGCTTACAGTGGCCGGGTGGCAATTGCTTTATGTAAAATACTAATATGCAGATCCAGTAAATCTGATTACATTGACGCGAATATAATTAAAACAAGACAAAGAGGTTGATTAGAAACATAATCTTTGCGCAAATAATAGACATAACATCGTGATCCTATGTCAGTAAGTCAATTCTAATTGAACGCTGACCTACACAATCTGCTGTTATTAGTGAGGTCAACAGCCGAGATCGCCTATGGGTAGGTATGTAGGGAGAGAATTTGAACAATTGACAATAGCCATTGCTGTCCATGGGGGATAAAGTGAGTAAAACAGAACTATGGAATGATGGTGAAATGGGTCAGCTGTCTGAAGAAAATATTTTCAATGCCAGCAATAAGCGCAGTATCTACAAACATTAAGAAAACAGACAAAAATATGGCTTTTTTCAACAGAGGTAAACGAAAATTAAGTGATTCACGTCAAACGCAACTCAGCGGGCGTGCATACGACAAGATAAGGGGTCCCCTAGCACCCAGCCCCAGAACAGGCTATATCGTCTTCCGCTTAAATCTGACTTTCCCGCGGAACAATAAACATGAGATACGACGTAATCAACGGTATTGTTGTCGCAGATTGGACATACTATGGTATAGACAAATTAGAGGAAAAGCAGCAATAATTAGCAGAAATAGGATTTCTTTAAAAACGTATGTGCTTTATTAGAGGCTGATTACGGACGCTTCTCCGTCATGAAACAACCTCTTTTATTCGACGTATGACAATTTTATTTGGTAGACCTACGAAAGAAATAAATTCGCATAGTTTCATTCGAATTTTCTTAATGTCGGTATCATTTTCAGTTTTACCACCGGCGTCCATGCCTAAAAACTTTATGAAAAATATCAATTTCTTAGTATTATTTAACCCACCACTATCCTTGGGCCGAAGACTACAAAGCCAAGAGCGTCACTAAAAGCAACTAGTCGCAAATACTCGCAATGGTATTTACCAATGATCGGTGGTAATTTTAGTCCTCAATGCTGACGACGGTTCCGATGTCGTCATCATCAACTAAGTATGGGTTATTATTTCTAGATATCATCAGTGGCCCACGAAGTCATCCTGGCGTTGTCCTTCGGCTTCTTCTACCCAGTGTTGTTGGTGGAATTCGGCTTGTTTGGCGTTATCATGGTACCCCTGACGGCATCCAGCGGCCGTCGCTACCCTAACGCGTTCAACCTTATTATGTGGCTGTGTTTCTTCGTAGGAAATGGTAATTATTTGTTTTATCTAATCTTATAACGATATTTTTAGATAGTTTCCAAAGCAGCTGTGTTCTTTAAACAGGTACAAATATCACCTCAATCTGTTTTTTGGCATTCACAACAACGACCATTTTTTGAGTATTTAAACGCAAATAAATAATTTATGGATATCCATTTAATTTGTAGAAATTGATGGTGCAATCCAACAACACGTTTACTTAAGTGTCAGTTAACTGACACTTTCTTCATTTTATAACTAGGCGCAAGATGATCTTCATACAACCGCGTAGCTAATAGTGAAGCAGAGAATCATGTGTGCATCGAGCAGTATGTATCTACTTTCGTCGTCATCAACATATTTATTGCAGCCAGTTAATTAAAAATTAAGGAGATTGTACTTAGCGCTTGAACTATTCAGACGTACCTACCAACTGTGTTGATATGACACAGTTTGAAGTGCTTCACTATTCTTGCGTGTTCTCGGTTTCTAGGTGTTATAGTTCTATCGCTGTTTCCCGCGGCTACGCCCGCGATCTAATTTTTTTTATATAATTGTGATGCAAGCTATCCTATCTTTTAAGTTGGATCAAACTGCACACGGTGTGCAAATTTGATTTAAATCGGTTAAGTAGTTTCGGAGTTCATCCCGGACAAACATCGGAATAAGACTGGTTTAAACATTAATAATATGCCCACCGAAAAGACAGCGAATTTAAAAAATTGCGTTACTTATGCAGCTGACTATACGAATAGTACAGACCTTAAATATTAAGTGTGTACAATATTAACAATAACTGTTTGTTCAGCTTCAGTGCTTATGCACTTAAAGCATGCGACTCACTCATTGTTTACTAACCTATTTGCATATGATAACTCATTGATAAGAAGGAATACATACACAGCCGATATACTCGCAGATACCGCGATAGATTTATTTGCTTCTAGAAAATACCTTGTTAATTTACAAATTGCCTATAGAAATTATATTTTTATTTCAGGTCTATTGTGGAGCTTGTACCCCATGGAATACTTCGCTCGCCAGAATTGTCCCCCTTCGGAAAACGACAGCTTCTTTATACCCAAGTCTTGGACATGTCCAGAAGTAATTTTGAAACCCAACTGGTCATTCCAAAACCCTTTAAGTAGTTAACATTTTTTTTACCAATCGTCAAAATAATAGGTAATTCAAATCAGTAAATAGGTAATGGTGGCACTAATAATTATAAAGGCGAAAATGTGTGTGTTTGTGTATATGTTTGTTGTATCTTTCCGCTCAAACGGCTGGATCAGTTTTGGTATTACCTCCGTACCAAATCTTATAAAAAATAATAATTGGTACAGCTGTCTCAGCCTCTGTAACAGACTTTGAAAAGGCGGAGGTTATCAATTCGGATGTATATAAAAAACCTACTAGATAAGTATACATATACTTTTTCCTTTTACATTTTTATAAATAAAATATTTAAATATCTAATGTTACATATTTTTGTTGTCTTTTTCCTTCCTTCTTAACACTTCGGTTTTGGTGTATGGTGTGATTAAAAACAAATTTATTTCAAAATCATTTAATGAATATAATTAATAATAAATGTTATAATTCAATATAATTCGACTCCTCAACGTAGGTACTCAAGTAATATTAATATAAAAGGTTTTGTTCTATAAAAATATCTATTGGCGCCATGGTCGGAGTAGTGTGGCTATAGTCAAATGTAGTTAACCTAAGTATAAAATAATCTAACTTAAATCATTATTCAATAATATATTTATGTATGTTTAACATTAAATGAAAATAAACATGAATTTAATTCGCAATTCCTTAAAATTGAGTTACAATAAATACAAAAACTAAAGGACTACAGAAATGAGGATAATTGGGGCACAAGGAATGTATTCTGATAAACCTATTGTAACTACGTCATCACAAGAAGAATTCTAAACATACACAGTAAAGGTATTGAAATTTAGTTCAGTAGAAAGATTTTGACACATACGTATTTTTACTTATTGATATATTTTTTTTATTTTGTCATGTAACAAAAGTTCTACAAATCGCATAACCATTCAATTTTCAAGTCAAGACAGATTATCTCCTATAATGTGGCAAATTTGTTGGTAATACTACCATCGCCGCGCGGGTGGCGGGGGACGTTACTTTACTACTGAAAGACGCTCTTGTCAGTTGATCCCAATCTCCTCCCCCCCGCCGCCCGCAGGCCAAGGAACTGTCACGTACGTATTTGCCAAGCTAAATATGTACGACATCAAGAAATATGTAAAATCATTATTTTAACACTTATTGTACCTTTCCGTTCCACAAACTTGGATGTTAAAAGCAAACTAGACTTAGTTCCACTCATATATCAATCAAAATGGCATCTCTTCACAGCCCTTACTGACTATACAAGCACTATAAATATAACGATAGTATGCTTAACATTAAATAAATCTAATCATTGTATAAGAAAACACTTACATTACTGCAGATACAAAAAAAACATATAATTGCAACTAGATAGATTAAACTGTGCCAATTTGTGTACTTAACTTACTATTATAAAATGTGACATAAAAAGTTTCAGATAATTTTTATATTTTTTGGTTTAAAATTTTAATCTCTGAGCAAAGTCCTTTTAATGTGTGCAATGAATCAGACTTTTGATAACGGTATATAAATGTTGTATAAATTTTAATTTTATCCTAAATGCACTATAATTTTTGGACTTTGCTTAAAATACCAGAAAAAAGTTAGATAGAGCATACTAAGCAAGCTGAAATCACACACAAAATTCGTTTAAAAATATTGTTAAAATCTACACATACAGTGTTCTATTTTTAAAATACCTAGAAATATTTTTTGTTTTTCATTTTTTAATAAAATATGGAATTGTGGCTACTGCAAGTCATAAATCTGCTAGGATTGCGAATCCGGAGTCAAGTCTGTCATTCTCACCCAATGAGAGACTGACTACTGCTGAATATTGGCCTATGATTGTGAGCAATCAACAGATAGATTTCACTTGTCTCTAACCTACCTAGGCTAGAGTCAAGTCTACCTTATGTGAATGTTGGCATTACCTTTTTTGGCTTCATTCTGGAAAGTACGTAGCTCTGTCTATCTTTTTTATCTGGCCAATGACAACATTGAAATTACTCTGATTATACGGCGGGTGTGCGATCCAGTTCCTTGAATAATGACGATGACATCCTGTAAGAGATAGAAGAAATGATTTAATCAAAAATATACATCTAAATTTGATAGCACACATTACTGTTATCAATTAGTAAAAACTTCTTTTTGTTGACAAGTGTGAAAACATTTTTTTTAGACACCCTTAAAAATGTTTGCTTTAATTATGCAATCTTTGAAGTCAAACCTCATTATTAGTTGATGTAGATGTGCAATCACATAAACATATAAATCATATCACATTAATATCATAAAAGCATTACTTACTTGCTTATCATATGCTGATATATGTATGAAGGAATTACTGTGATGTTCACAACAGACGGACTGCCATCAATTAATTTTGATATTTCCTTATCTTTCATACCCACTACAGTCACTGTGTTTATTTCCAATATCTGATGGTCTGTCAACAAGCCATTGCGAGCAGCGGATGAGTCTTTCACAAGTCCCACTATCCTGCCATCTTTGAAGTGGAATCCAACATGGCCGAGAGAGTCCTTGTGTAGAGTTATGGTCCTCTCAAAAGGTCTGAAAATAGAAGATAAATTTTTTTAATACACAAAACAGTAAGAGAATGGCGAATAAATAAACAATAACTAAATATCATTGAGTAATTAATTACTATTTGTTCACCTATATCTTGTTAAGCCATCTTCTAAGTAATGGTTTCAATGTTTACTTGATAAAATTATGACACTAATGAGTAATTAATAACACTACATTTATGTAGAAAAGAGTAGAAAACTTAATTGGCATATGTACAAGTTTACAGGAGACAGGTACTTTTAACACCGCAAATGTAAATTAGATACCTAGGAATGTTGTTCAAATATGCACATACCTGTCCCGAACAGCCATTGAAATGCCATTTTTAGGAGACTTCTTCAATAGGGCATGACACTGATCCATAGTCATACCGGCCAGTGCTACATTGTTGATTTCTAAGATCTGATCACCAAATCTTAACCCAGCAAGTGCTGCAGGGCTGTTAGCAGCCACATAGCACACAAACACACCATCATTAACAGAATGAAGCCTCACACCACATTTCCCATCTTTATCCTTGCAAAGTACAACAGGTCTTATAGCCTGAGTTACTGTTGCTTTCGCCAATGTAGTTGATTGAGAAGACAATGGTGCTATAAAGTTGCTGACAGCAGTGACAGCCCCAGCCGAATGTACCTGTTGGTTGGCGATACAAAAACTTGCATTATAATCATTTTAAATTTAGACCATTACAATATCTTGATCACCTTGTTTTGTGAAGTTATACTATTGATTGGATAATATTGTACCAAATGGCGCAACAAAAATCAAAATATTTGATAGGCACTATTCTACTATTTGTTAATTATGTACATAAAGTAAACAAAACTTACAGGTTGAAGTTGATACTCGGGCATATTCATTGCAATTATGTCGGACGATAATTCAAGGCCCATGTATTCACCAAGAGCAGGGTAAACATGAGCAGAAGGAGCGCTGGGCAGGGGAGCAGCTGGTGGAAGGCTGTACGACGGCGCTACCTGGTGCTGAGCCATTTGAGCCCTCACCATGGTATCCACCTTCATGTCCTCTAAGGATGGGTACAACGACATCTTGACAAAAATTAAACTATTAACCGCAAAACAAATTTTAATTTAATTGGACTGAACGTAATAACGATAACGTATCCACAAATTCTATTGAGGTTGTAACTTCTATGCTTCTATGACTAATTCGAGTACACGGTGAAGTGAATCATAAATTCAATAACAAAAACCTAATCGAAATGGGAAAACCAATAGTGACGTCTGTTATCAGTTTTTTTTTAGTAACTAATAATATCAAGGAACATTCGTTTCAATGAAATCGATACTGGCTTCGTACGAATCTTAGTCGATTATAGCGTTCTTTGATACCGTATACTAAAAGTACATATAACCTAATAAAAGCAAACTACCATCTTTATCAGACCGTGACCCATTATTCAGTCTTGTATTTTTAATAGGAATTTCATATATACGCAAAGCTTTCTGCTGATGTCGCTAGCGGCGAACTTGCTTCTTTCATATCTTTTGACATTGTGTTAAACCGTTCTACCATTGTTATTAATAACCAATGCTGCCAATAAAAAAAAAAACATGCGTGCGTACAAAGTACACATGTCAGAAGTGAAACTTCTTTGGCGAACTAATTTATAAATCTTGTTTATATTTATACAAATCTAAAACTTTAAATTTCCAAGATTAAGAGGAAGGGAAAAAGGAAGATAGGTTAGGAATTTAATTGTCATTAAAATAAAAAAAGTGTTGAAAATTAATGTAAATTATAAATTTAATTTTTTCAATTTATTTCTTCAATATTTACATTGTTTGACATAACGTTTATCTAAAATAAATAAAAATAAGTATTGTTACAATAATTAACAATAGCGAGATACACAATTTGTAAAACAGTAACTATTATGCAAATGCGCTTCGTCTATGGTCTCACATGCAAAAATTCTAGATTGAGATTGAGACGAATACATGTAATTTCATATGGAGAAATGTCCTCCATCTTGGATCAGGAACTTTTGCGCGATAGACATTTCCGCGAAAGCTTGACCTCATTTTTATTTTTAGTGACCTCGCAAATCTTAAAAATGACTTATCACAAAAAAATGCATATTTTTCTCGGTGCCATCTTGGATTCTAATTTCGACCCCATAATCGTTTTTAGCGACCTCGAGTACCATGAAAATGACACCCATGATGAAAAAAATGCATATTTTTCTCGGCGCCATCTTGGATTCTAATTTCGACCCCATAATCGTTTTTAGCGACCTCGGGTACCATGAAAATGACACCCATGATGAAAAAAATGCATATTTTTCTCGGCGCCATCTTGGATTCTAATTTCGACCCCATAATCGTTTTTAGCGACCTCGGGTACCATGAAAATGACACCCATGATGAAAAAAATGCATATTTTTCTCGGCGCCATCTTGGATTCTAATTTCGACCCCATGATCGTTTTTAGCGACCTCGGGTACCATGAAAATGACACCCATGATGAAAAAAAAGGAATATTTTTCTCGGCGCCATCTTGGATTCTAATTTCGACCCCATAATAGTTTTTAGCGACTTCGGGTACCATGAAAATGACACACATGATGAAAAATTTACAAATTGTCGTCGGCGCCATCTTGGGTTTTAATTTCGAACCCATAATCGTTTTTAGCGACCTTGGGAACCATGAAAATGACACCGATGACGAAAAATTTGCAAAATTTCCTCGGCGCCATCTTGGGTTTTAATTTCGACCCCATAATCGTTTAAGCGACCTCTGGAATCATGAAAATGACACCCATGACGAAAAATTTGCAAATTGTCGTCGACGCCATCTTGGTTTCTTGGCACCCATTTTAATAAAATTATTATATTTATTAAAACTAATAGAACTAAACTAACACCAGATAGCCCTGAAAGTTAGCTCCCGAGCTACTAACATGGTAATGTATGCAGCTCGGGAGCGCCCTTCCCCCGTCTCGCCCCTCGCACCCCGCACGATTGCCCTGTCTAGACGTCTTCGTCGAACGACTGTATGATGTTAAAACTGTGATAGCACTATGCGTGATACGACGTTCGCTCTGTCTCACTTTTTCTCTCAATCTTTCTCACTCGCTTGCTCCCTACTCTCACTCCACGGCTAGTTGCTCATGCTACGTTCGCCCTGTCTTACTCTCTCTCAATCGGTCTCGATCACTCTCTCTCTCTTTTCTGACACTTCCGTTGCATACCGGCGTGACGTTTCATCTGTAAAAATTTTACCCTCATGCGCCTAAAGAAGTTTCACTTCAAAAATCTCGAATCCCCGCGTCAGTCTTGTCGATTCCCCGAAATTCCCCGCTTGTTCTTGGTTTCCTCCCCACAACTTCTCCAACATGTTACTTTAGGATACAAACACAGCTCCATACCATATTTTTTTTAAACATCGGGAATTTTGTTAAAAAAAAATTTTTTTTGTTCATACAAATATTTACTCACATGAAGATACTGGTTACAATTTAATCGTAAATAAGTAAAAATAGCAGCTAATACCGAAATGCAAATCACTTTGTTTTAAAATCTATGCACTATTTTAACCACTCTTCCATTATTTTATTGAAAATTTGAACAGTTTCCACCAATTTAGGATAACGAAAACCGACAGTAGTAGTCGTTTTTTACAAATACATCTCAATACCATTTTTTTTTTAACTTATGGAATTTAAAAAAAAATATTTTTTTATTCAAAGAATAATATTTACTCACATGAAGATACTTGTTACAATTTAATGCCGAAATGCAAATTACTTGGTTTTAAACCGTAGCTGCACTTTTTTACCAAATTCTCTATTAATTTATTGAAAATTTGAACAGTTTCCACCAATTTAGGATAACGAAAACCGACAGTAGTAGTCGTTTTTTTAACTCAACATAAGATAAAAATCATACTCACTCAATAAAGTAACTATCAACTATAGAAATGGATACTTCCAGACATCAAAATCGCGGTCACGGCGGCGGTATACTATATTACCCAGTGAAGATTGTAGTTGTGTCAGAAGAGTTGCATTCAATTTAGTTATTTAGCCCATCGATTTTGATTTGATCTTGATTCCCCGCAATTCCCCGATTTTTGTCATTCCCCGCGCTCTCCCCGCGCTAACCCTCAATTCCCCGCAAATCGGGGAATTCCCCGCAAATTGGCAGCACTGTTAATAACATTTTTGTGATAATATTTATGAGATAATTAAGACAAACTATATAATTAAAACGAAGAGTAAAGATAACTGGAAAGAAAACAGAAAACGTTATTAGAGGTTGACTTAAAATGGGTGGCCCAATTCAAGAAATCACTAAGTCCTAAAAGTGACATTTGAGATATTCACAGTTTTATGTTTTAAATGCCAGCTGAAATAACATGCGTTGATTAAAAAAAACAATTTAAATATATGATATAGCGCAAACTAAGTAGTTTTATTAATTGAAAGAATCAAAATGATATGTGTAACGGGAGTCTCTTAATAAAATATCAAAAAATTTGGACTTATTTCTAATCCCTGGACTTAGTGATACTACAGTGATAAAAGGTGGACTTAGATATATTATTGCAGTACCCAGTACAAAATTCAAACAAATATAACCTATCAACCTATTCAACCTCTTCTTCAGAATCGAATTCTGCAGTTATAGAGTCCCGAGTTCCATTTAATAAATCCTCATAAAAATACCTTTCCGATTCAGGAACAGATTCTAGCAACCGCTTTACATCTGCAATCTAGTAGCCTTTATAGTAAAGGGTGCGTCGTAGCAGTCATCAGGCGTTTCTTTGAATAATCTGCCGACCTTATATAATGAAAACAGCTTAAAATCTTGACCTTTCCTACGAAAGATCAAGATTATGAAGGAACCAAGTTTGCTGTGACTATTCACAGCAAACTCTGGTTCCACTTCTTTTGAAAATTACTCTGTGTGTGTAGCTGAACATAATATTCTGGTGTTTATATGTTGTCATACTGCTTCCTTTTTCTTTCTTTAAGAGCAAAATCTCGATCAATTGGCATCATTGACTGTCCTGGTATCGGGTATGAGACTGTTATTTGCTCAAAAACTCCTTTTGCGCACAGTTGATCCAAAATTGTGAACATGTGTCTATTCTTGTTTTGACTATAGCAGTTATCACAATAAAGATCTAACTGGTATTTACTTGGAGGTTTTTCTTAAGTTGTCTCATGGACAATGAGTATACCTATGGTAGAATAATCTTTAAGGTAGGTAAATACCTGTTAGAGAAAGTGGGTAGGTGTACATCCAAAATCGTTATGAACAACTTTCGGCTTGAATAAAATGGTATCTATTTGTTCTCATAATAAGCAGAATAATCGACACTATCATCACCAATATATTATTATTATGTCGCATTTTGTTTCATGCCTTTTGGTGTACCTTATGCCAGAAAATGAGGGTAGTTGTGGACAATCTATTAATGATAACGTATCAACTGGTAAAGACGGCTGTTCGTTATTCAAAACGGGTACATACATCCTCAGATGTAGCAGAATAATAATCGTTAATATGAAAACTGATGACTGAGACGCTTTTTTTGTATTACTCTATAATAATGTAATAAACATAGGAAACAAATCTGTCGTAATTTGACGTTAGGATGGTTACTGCCATTAGGACTTAAACAAAAATCAATGGACTTAGCGATTTCTAACTCAAAAAACTACTGACTTAGTGATTTCTTGGACTTAAGCATTTTATGAATGGAAGAACCCTAATTTTTTTTTTTTTTTATACTTTTGGAAATGGCACTTAGAGATATTTCCCGAGAATCTTGAATAGACCATTCGAAAGGGAATGAAAAACTGAATTAACCAGTGTTGCTATCTCGAAACCGTTAAAAATGGACTTAGTGATTTCATGAATTGGATCACCCAAATGCTTTCCGTCAATGTTATGCTCTAGATTTAGGTATTTTTTAATCTGTAACTAAGTTCTTACTTGACTGATAGTAGGGAAATTTACGAACAATGAGAAAACATTTATTTAATGATAAATGTATGTCCCTATTTTTAGATTAGAAGTATATGACTGAAACTTTGATTTTGGCAATCAAAGCCCTAATAGGTATTTATTTAAAAGCTAAGCTATTGCTAACTTGCCTGATGTCGCGTTAATAGTTCCACTTTATTGCGGAATATACCAAACAACATAATCAAAGTTACTTTGTCAGGTTGAAACAATATTAATTTGTAACAATTCATTGAGAATAAATTGTTTCATATTTTCGTACTGTCATTAGTCATTATTCCTATCACTTTATTCCAGATATGTTACGCATATTTAAAAAAAATGAAAATAAATGGTAGTCGTCAGGTTAGTACTACGGGTTAGTAGGATTTGCCACCTATCGAAGTAAAATGATAGTAAAAATAAAATGAAAAATAGTTTTACTATTCTCGGCTCGCATCACTAGGATATTTTACAGCTGTCGACTTGTCAAATTTATATTACAAATGTCAATATAGTAGTAAATAAATGGATGAATTATATTAAAGTTATAAACAAATTAAATAGGAACTATTAATTTATCCATTGATTATCTTATTTAGGACATTTGTGTCATTATGTAAGGTATACATTTATAATACTAGAGCGATTACTGAAGTATATTTTGGTTATGGAAGCAAATAACAGTAAGCGGACGCCTAGGTAAAGTTACGTCCTAAATAAATAATGATTTTCTTTGATGTTGACGGACTAATGCAAAATATATGTTGGAATTTATTATAATCTTTCAGCCGTTGCCGCGAATGGGAACGCCGTAGACGTGATAAATTTAACGAGGCTGTAACTAAACTAGGCGATATTGTAAAAAGTATTAACAAAACAAATAGTCCAGAAGAAGTAGAAGATGTTCAGTATTCGAAGATTGAAATCATTCAAAAAGCGATTGTGTGTCTAACTAACTGCGCACAGGAGAAAACACAAATGAGTAAGTAAATTAAGAGGTAAATACAGTACATTACCTAATATATAAGTATATGTAATACGTATAATATTATCTAGTTGTCTCAAATATAGTTCATCTCCCTGTGTAATGCATCCTTTTTTCTTACAATCCATTAATAATTTGTAGAACAAGACTATATCGTTTTGTCACTGGTGTGATACTCTTGGAGTATCATACCATATTCTCAAGAATTCTACAACATGTAACAAAACCCCTGTCAGATCCAATAAAGGCGTATTCGTGATACAGTTCATGAACCGTCTCGCATAGGCGGCTTCTTTGACACAAAGCTGCAGGTAGTAAGTACTTGAACTTTGAGGAGAAAAAATATCTGTAATACATTT
The DNA here is from genome assembly GCA_950381575.1 of Plusia festucae. Classification (NCBI taxonomy): domain Eukaryota; kingdom Metazoa; phylum Arthropoda; class Insecta; order Lepidoptera; family Noctuidae; genus Plusia; species Plusia festucae. Next base: position 8,982,023 of record OX494436.1, on the reverse strand, counting down.
AAAAGCTACGTATATGTGTTCGCAGTACGATACCAAATAATACTCTCAAGGATCAGACAGGGTTTTTGTTACATGTTTTATATATTTGTTTATTTAATACTTTATGCACAGTATAAATAGGCAGACTTAATGCCAGAAAGCATTCTCTGCCAGTCAACCTTAGGTTGTATTCTACATATTATGTTTCACAAGTGTGCCTTGTGATCACAAGCTTGCTGGTTCAATAACCACCCATTGCACTTCCATTGTGACCCCACTTGTAACACAAGCATTTAGTTTACATGAGGGATTAAAAAGATTTAGTTATGTGCACCTAATTGCTAGAAGCCTGAAATATAAAGAACTCACTTAATCCCAAGTTTTTTTTAACCAAAAGTAAAACTGAAAATCTGTTTTATATTGAATATGATTATTTGTTATTTACAGAAGCAGAGATACTAGCCTTACAAGTTAAAATCAGCTCAGAAGCAGACAAATCTAAAAGCCATAAAGATGCTTCAACACAAGTTTATATTGGCTTAAGTAAGAAACGCAAAGGTTTGTAAATCATGATACTGTGTAAATTATTCTGTGTATCCTCCCCACTAAGGGTAGATTTAACATAAGTTCTGGACAACTAATTTCAATTTCAAAGAAATGGATTGATTTGAATATCTAGATTGTTCTAGAGTGTTGTTGTTCCTAACGTTAGCTTTAAGCATACCTCCACCTCTGTACATTATGGAAAGACAATAAAGAATTGAGTATTGAGTATTGCTCTTACTATCTTATGATATTGTAACAGCAGACACTTAATATGTATTAACATCACACTACTTATTTCCAGGTGAGAAATATGTGAAACTCTTGAGGTTGAAGAAAGGGAAAACTAAAAATGTGAGAGAGACACAAACTGTCGTCAAAAAGTCTCCACAGCCTGAACCTCTAAAGAAATTACCAACGCTTCTCCCAAGATCGAATTTAATTAGTAATAAAAAAGGTATCTTACGTTTACATAACGTTAATTTAAAACAAAATTAAATCATGCCTTTAATTCATTAATTATCAATTTATTACTGCATTTTGAAATATTGTTTCAGGATCAGAAAACACAATAGTGGTACTTCCAGCAGCACCTTATATTTTCCCACAGAGACCACTGTTGTTCCCATCTGTTCCTCCAGCCATAGTTTTAGTAGATCAAAATTTACAACCACTAAATAAAGCACCACTTTCTATAGTAAATAGAAATAATGGAGATATAACAAAAACTACCATGGTTAATATATTACCAATATCTGCCTACTCCCGTCCTCTGTCAGCCCGTAAAACTAAAAAGACTAATGTTAAATTAAAAAATAGTATAAGCAAAAAGTCTACTAAGACACCTAAATCTAAAATAAAGACTGCGAACGATACCTCAAAAAGTAATGAGGAGAAAAATGTTTCAATTGGTAATTCTAAAGAGAATAATAAAATTCAAAGGGAAAATACCGAAAGTAGCAGTCATAGTAAGGAAATCGTAAACCCAGAAAAGACTACTGAAAATAAGGAGTTACCTCAAAAAGAGTCACCTAAGGTGATCGACATCCGAAAAGATGAAAAAACGACGAATGAGTCTAAACCTACACCCGATAAAACCATCTCTAAAAATAAAGAACAAAATGTTCAAAGTATCGTGGATGAACCTAAGTGTATAGACTCCGTCACCAAGAAACAACCAACGGCCGGTTTTTTGCCGGCGGCCACGACAACGGCGACGTCTGATAGTATTACAAATACTGAGGCAGTTAAAACGGCAGACAATGTTATTAAGCAGCAAAAAATTGTCAATGACAAGACTCCCATGCCAGAAAATAAAGAAAAAGATAACAAGTTACCAAATATTTTGCCTTTAGATACAACATTATGCGATAATGTTGTTGATGGGGGTAATGCACGCCTTGAGCTAGCAGAAGAGTTTTTAGCTACCTCACCTACAGCCGCATTTCTTATGTCTTTCCCATTAGTAAGTGGAAACAGGGCAGATAGCCCAGCCGAAGAACAAACTACTACCACAACACAAGCTAATCCGAAGGATAATCAGAAAAGAACTGAACTTGTGCCTCCACCACCTATACCATATTTCGAGAAACCGAATAATAATGATGCCATGAAAGTGAAACCGACACCAAGCAAATTACCTGATACATGCAACACTGCAATCAAACAAAGCAATCAGCAAAAATGCGCTGCTATCGTTGCCACTAAAGAGTCCAGCACCATTACTACAGTGCCTAAAAGTTCCAACACGGCGTCATTGCCCAATGTTTCCAGCGAAAACCCATTTTTGAACTTATCCATGCCTTCAATTATAACCTCCAATGGCACATTGCCCGATAACACATTCGGCCTAGATTTTGAATGCAATATAAGTAAATCTATGCCATCCCAGTCTACTGGCTATGCAGGTGGAAACAACTTTTTCTATAAAAGTGATCCATTTGGAAAAAGTGCTATTTACAGTACCAGTAGTATTACTTCAACTCATGAATTTAACGGCCTTGGTCTTTACCCTTGTGCTATGGAGAAATATTCTTCCAAGAACAAACCAGATTATTCCAGCGTTGATGACAATCTTATGAAAATCGGATCGTCTAGGTTAACGTATGACATTGACTTGGGCTGGTCTCACAAAGGATTAGATTTCGTTAACTGTACAACTACTACGAACACTTTTAACAAAGATACAATTTTAACGACCACCTCAACGCCGTATACGACGTCTTATAATCCGTTTAACCCCGATTTTCATGCGCCTTTAGTATCATCGAATACTAACAAAAAAGAGAACACAATCAAACCCAGCGCGTCTTTTGCCGATACTATCACAAGCTTTTACTCTCAACCTGCAAATTTATGGACAGAAGACGTACCATTCTACACGAATAATAACGCTTCGAAAACGCTACCTCCCAAAAACCAAAACTATCCGACATTTGATCCAGTACATACAAACGCTAATGTTAAATTAAATACTGTCAAACATTACGACACTAAAGTAGCAGAAGCAAATGTAGAAACAGGATTAAAGCCCGGTACAAACGTTGTGGCTCAACATATACCAGAGAAGTATACCAAGAAATCTCCGACTAAAATGCATATAAATTGGATGACGTCCGAAACAAGATCTGTACAAAATCATTGTAATCCAATACATCCGGAGATAAAGGAAACTCATAAAGCACCCTACCATCAACCCGATCATTCGGCTAAGAAACAAGACCACAACGAAAGCAATTACTTTCCCATACCTATGCATAATTTCCCTACGCAAACTCCTCAAGATGAGTTTCAAGTGTGGCCTTCGACTCGTCCCTTGGGGACTACTGAAATAAGTATAGACCCGCCACCTATCAATTTACCAACATTAGTCGGCGACTTAGCATTGGGGCCACATGATAAGAATAGGAAACTGGATGTTACAAATCGAGGAGCACCACAAGCAGATCTCCAAAATTGTGGTAATTTCCTATCGGTTACACAATTAATGAATCGTTCAACTGATAATATGCCTTCTCGATATCATCCAAATATCGATACGTCAAAGCCACCGCATGGAAAACAAAATACAAATCATTTTACAAATGAAAGTAACCGGAAAACTATGTCTCATTTAGAAAATCAAATGACACAACCGTGTTACGTTTTTAACGATCCAAAGATAGTTAACGCATATGATAGTATGGCACAATTTGCTACACCTAAATCAAAAACTAATAAATCGGAAAAGTCATCCAAAACTCATAAAAATAATTATTCTACAGAAGCTTTGCTAAGGGGTGCAAATGGTCCGCAAAAAATGCAAGATAGCAATAGTGCAAAATTTATGATGCCGCCTCAAAAATATAGTGACTTCGGCGCCTCACAGGACAGTGCAGTAGCTCAGGTTTCACATTTCCCACCTATTTTGGATTACTCTGACAACAGTTATGCCAGCCAACAATTCTCGGGTACCACGTTATACAACACTACGACAAATACCATGTCAAATTCTTTTTATTCAAATTTTATGCCAGGAAGTAGTAATTTGATGTCTGGAAATTATACCAGTGGACCATTTACTGGCGAATTTATAGATTACAATCAGACGCCTGAATGCAATTACGCTAACCACAAATACGAAGAATTAAAAATGAGAAATAATCCGACAGTCTTCCAATCTGAAAAAGTTCCGGCTACTTACAAAAGTTCAAGAAGGGAATCTGCAGCAAAGCACAAACTGGAGTGTTCCAAAAAGGAATCTAGTAAAAAATATCAAAGTAAGAAGGCAAAAGTGCATAATGAAATGGAGGAGTGGAATGATCCACATTTACTGTGGCAGAACAAGGCTTTGAGTAAAAAGCACCCGAACTTGATGTCGGAAGAGCTGCCATTTCCAAACTATGTAGGTAACCAAATGCCGACACAGTATCAGGCTGATTTCTTTAACAGCCACCTGATGCCCACTAACGTGCAAACTATGGGACACAACGTAGATAGATCCCTAGCTAGTTTTCCTGTCACGTCGCGTGCTAACTTCAACTTGAGTACTATTTTTCCGGAGATAACTATGGTGAGTATTGACTCATAATTTTGTTTACAGTTCTATTTAGGGTTGCGTACCCAAAGGGTAAAATGCGACCCTAATAGTAAGACTCCGCTTCCTTCCATCTCACGAACCATGATAGTTAGTTGAAATTTTCACAGATGATGCATTTCTGTTGCTGCTAAAATAACAAAAAAAAAGATGTTTAAGGTTTTATTATACGTTATAGAAGTATTTTCCTTTCTTGTCGATTAATTATGAAAATGTTTGCTTGTTTCAGAAAGTGCAATGATAAATGTGATCGCAACGACGCAGGACCTAAGTGTTGTTGCGATTTTTAGAATAGAAAAATATTATATTCATACATTTTTATTGAGAAATCGTGATAATGAAATAAAGTATTGTTGTTATTTTTATACAAATTTTAATTAACACCTATCTAAAAAATAAAACTAGATCGAGAATCTATTACATTCCTACGTATCGACCTAAAAAAGAATCGTAAAGCCAACAGATTTCTGATATCTGTATATTGGTACCTATTTTTTTTATATATTTTCGGCCTATGCATAAACTATACAAAATAATTTATGTAGACAGACGCTCTGAAAGTACATGGAAGCATGGTTAATCTGACTTCGTTTACTAACGGATTAAACAGATTAAAGTGATCTAAAAGAGAAACCATCCATAAAACTTGTGTTGATAAAATGTTTCCAGACAGACACAAGTATAAATTATCTACAGACAAACGTAAATTTCTACATTCCAATATAAATATCGTGAGATTTTACTACTGTGATCGAAATAGATTCTACGAAGCATTAAGTTTTTTTTAGTTTACCAGACTTAGGCATATTAGGTATGTCTTTATATTTCAAAGAATATAAATTTAATCAAGAAACAAACGAAAAATGTACAAATGACAAACAATGGTGACTCAAAAATAGGAGAAATCTTTCAGAGTTGAAGTTGTTACATTTTATTTTCTCCACATGTGTTATAGATATGTATTTAGTCTACGCAGTTAAAGGGATAAAAACCGAAAATTAAGTTTTACACAGCCCAAAAGTCATAAAGAGACTAATTCAAAATAGCACGTAAACAAAAAATCCAATCTAAATGTTTCGAAATTTTTCTAGTAATGGTCTTAAAACTTCGACATAAACATTCGTGCGCAAGATTAGGGATACCATGATACCATTATAATGAGTGCGTCTGTCGTCCCAACAGACAATATACCTACAAGCATGTTTTGTTTTTGAGAATTCATTACAAACATTTATTTTTAGTTTTCATGTCTTTATTTCGCAATGGGTATTTACCAATTTTGTCTAGCTACTTAACTACGTATTTATTTAGTTGGTCGTTTTCAATGGCATTTTATTTTCTAAAGACATATTTGTTTAATGAAGTTCATTGTTTACCTAAGTTAAAAGTTAAGTCTCATTCCTATAACAGTAGTAGACGAGTCGAATAGAGCATCGGGTTTTATTTTCAAGTTTATTTCGCACTATATTTTATAATTTAGCATTCGCTAATTGAGGTCACTTGTATAAGTAGGTACCTACTATAAACTGAAAAAAAGATGTTGAAAGAACTTTAACTTCATTGTCCGCTGTTGAACATATTCCTCTCCCAAGTTGCGCCACAACACCCGGTTCTTCGCCTTCCGCATCCACTCCGACCTAGCTCAGGTCATCGGTCTCTTTCTAGTAAATTTAGTAATATACCTATAAAAACAAGAACAACACCATAATAATGCTAACGTTAATTGTACTCCGAATTTTTCTTAATTGCAAATTCGTTAACTGTTCCTAAAAAAACCAGTCAGTATCGTTAACGTAATTATTAACGGTAGACGTCGTGATGGCCTGCAGGTCTACGAACCGGCTTCGTAGGCTCAAGGTTGCTAGTTCAAATCCAAACCAAAACCTACATAACTGTTTAGTTAAGGTCTGTAACTCAATATAATATCTATTAATTTAAAGAAGTCTTTATATTAAGAATATTCTGTAGCATGTACTTTCCCAGTTGTATAAATAGGTTCTAGGACCTTCAATGCGAATAAAGTACAGAAATAGCTAAGTGGTTTGTGTGCAGAATGATATAAAAATGAAAGCAGTGAGTGCCGACCGATGACGGACGGGAATGAATGGAAAAAATAACGAATTAATCGATCCCAAATCATTTGGAACAGGGTAGAAAGGGCAGGGACAAAATAAGAACTTACGCCGATCCGGGAAACCACGAATTTAAAGCTCTTTTTATTCCGTATCTTAAATTTCCTTGAAATTCTCTGATTTTAATTTACTGAGCTGTATCTACCCCACTATCTAAGTATCCTTAAGGATATCCTGTATCACAGTAGGATTAAATGTTTTTAAAAACAACAAACTCTAAAGTCATAAGACTAATCAGTATGGGTTACACGAACCGTTCGATGTCATTTGCTCTTGTCATTTTCTAGCACTTCTTTTAACCTAATATTGGTCAAGCAAACTTGTCATTTTCGTATCTTATTTATTCGTTCACAACTCCAAACATCTAAAAGCAATCGAGATAAAGTCATGATTAATGGTTATACCAAGATCTTCCCCTTTGTCTTGAGTTTTTGGAAGGGACCCAGCTGATAACGATTTTTTTCATTAAGTAACCCTAGCCGACTCTTTACGCTAAAATACATATATCTTTTGACAGCCAGATGTAAAGACCAAAGCAGATTATTGCCTTTAGAATGATAGATTTCCTTTTACTCTATCGGATGCAATAATGGTATCAGAAGAAATCTTTTTCTACTTGAACTCTACAAACCTAAAAATATGAACGTCTAACAATTGGGTACTAAGTACTAACTTACTTTTAATTTTTGCCAAAAATTCTATTAATTCATTGAAATAAGTACTTAGTTTAAGCACAGATTACTAAATAGTTACTTCGTAAGTATAAGTAATTAGGTTTCGTTTAGGGTTTCGCTAACTAAGAGTAGTTGTCAACATATTCTATACTAAAACTTTTGTGTATTACCTATATTATTTTATTTATTCACAGATATATTTAAAAGAAGTGATCATCATGCTCACATAGGAATTCAAAAGATAGTTATAAAGTGCCACGTTTTATTTAGAGCCTGATATCGTATGAAATTCTCTACAGGAGCTTATTGATCATGACTCTACAAAGACGATCTTATTATGCTTGGACTTATTTAACTTTTCAGTCTTTCCATCTTGGTCCCGTTACTAACTTATAGATCATTCACAAATTCTCAGGTGATTATTAACAACCAACTTTCACTGTGTTTTGACCTCCGCCTCAAATCTCTTAATACTAGTTACCTTCCTAATCTCATAAAAGTCCTAATAATCTTGTATCTTAACCGGTTTAACCGGCCTTCTTGGATTTTGCCAATTTTCAGGCAACTTTTAGGTACTTATTTACATAACAGCTGAGTATCTGAGATCCGACAATACTCTATAGGCTCTATTTTTCTTATACTTTCTTGTAAATATTGCTTGTAAAATATCCCTCTTCTCTGGATTCAAGAATGCATGAAAAACCTACGCTGCACTGAACTCCTGCAAACAAGACAAGCTTGGCCGCTGTAACCGCCCTTGTCCCATTTTAATTTCAACAAGAAGGTTTCACCTTAATTGTAATGTAGGGAGCTGTACATACTATAACCGATAGTATTACAGTTAATGACGTGTTCGTATAGATACTTAGCACGTACATAATGTAACAGGTAGATACATACATGTAGTGCAACAAGCATGCTCGCCTTGACCGAACTCCGGTTATGTATAATGTGTCATTCATAATGCCTGGCTGATGAGAAAATAATGTTAGTAATCTTTGGGCTTCTCTGGGTCGATTACAAAAATTCCAAGTAAAAACGGAAGTTAATAAATTCTTGTGCAAACAGTTTTTTTTATTCCAATTTTAAATTTAAATAAATTTCGAACGTTTCTTTGCACTTTGCTGTCTTTACTTCTTTAGAGGACAAGGTTTACAAGATGTTTGGTAATTCAAGATGCTAATTAGTTTTGCACTGAATTCAAGGACACCTACATGCTAAATTATTTAGATTCAAACTATGTAGGTAGTTAGATTCAAATTTTAACTAAACTGGCCAAATATCCCACCCATGTAAAATGGCAGATAAATAAAGGGATTAAAGATGAGTCACAGAAGTCCAGATCTGCCGATTACAAATTAACGTCATCGAAATTTCACCTTACCAGTCAGTCAACTCGGTAGACTGTAGGTTCCCATTCAAATTCAAAGTCAGTCTTTTGCTGTCAACGGCGGACGTAAGACGCGCGCTCAGCACATCGGTCCGCGAATCGCGTGTAAACTTTACGTTATGGCGGGAAAATAATCAGAAGCTTAGAAAACGAATTTGAAATATAAATGTGTGACGACTTTTTGAGTAATGATTAAATAAACATTTTTAGTGTTCGTGTCTATCTTACTAACTTGGACATTATGAACTTGTTAACTTGGATAATGGTAAGTAATTTTCAGAAAACGATTATAATTTTGGTTTTAAATAGTATTATAATATTAAAATAGAAATTAAAACAAAGAAATGTATTAGGTATTCGATATTTTTGTAAAGAGAAATTCGTTGATAAATAAAATTCCGACTAAACTAGTTTTTATCAAATTTGAACTACTTACTTTTCAAAGTGAAATCCTCATCTTTTACCGCTAATAGTTTACGCAAGCAATTTACATAAATAGAGTTCGCATTTGGTCCGCTCTTGTAATTAAAAATAAAACGCCCAGGACAATGCTAGCATATTTTGTACGAAATAAGCTTGCCGAAGAAAAGTGGTGTTGAAATGGGTCATTTTTACACCACTTCTTTATTGTAAGCGAAAAAAATATCTAAGTAGGTACATAGTTATTGTTGCAGTTACCGCATCTAAATTAAATAAGTATTTTAATAAGATTGAAATATCACAGTACTATGTACTTGCCAAAAACAGTTTCTTTATCTACCGTATATAATTGAAATTGTATAATTATCTCTTTGTTTTATTTATTCATTATTATTAAACAGAACTGCCGAAGCCAATTACACCATTTAATACACTATAGAAATAGACAAGATACACATACTTTCGCACAAGTTCAAGCCATCAGGCAGTAACAACTTCCATTTGTGCCTAGCCTTTGCCAAGCTATCTTAGAATCGCTTCCTAGTCTTACCGGATTAAGCTCAATATCAGTATTTTTCATGGCTGCATTATAATGGCTGGATTCGGCTAAAATGGTAATGCCATAAAAATACATCGGTATTCTGTGGGTAATACGGGATCCCTTGTTGCTTGTTGATGGGACCTGGCTTAAAGTACTTCTCGATGCATGGACGGGTATAATCATGTTTACGGATGTGCACAAACTTACCGCTCCATTTGCAAATTAACATTTGCCATCGAATAATTCGTACGCATTACACTTAGCTACGAGCCCTTCTTTAAAATTAATCGTTAAAATATTTTTTTCTAGTCCCTTAGATTCCAATCCAAAATAAACCCACCATCCTGAACTCATAATATTTGTAGATAGGTATGTTTATATATCACTTAATATTAAGTTGCTTCTTTAATCTCCTTCGCTTACATTACAAACCTTTTAACTTTTAGTGAAAAGGAAAACTGTGGTATTAAAATAAAACAAATGGTAAAAGTAAGTTCAATTACGTATCTTGACATTGCGAAGTCGACAATTTGGAGGCACATGAGGAAAATAAGGCAACCTCGAGAAATGGAATGTCTATAATTAAGTTTAATTTCCTTCGATACCACGGAATAGCAAAATAAATTTTATTACCACCGATTCTCCAAATAGGTAATGCCATCTTAGTAAATACATTTGTAGAGTTCAAAACTTATGGAAAGATATACCAAAGGTTACCAATACGAAAGGTATTCGGTAGACGGTCTTTTTACTTTCAGTCTTTTGTACCGACTTAAAATTATTAAGGATGGAATTAACTACGTAGGTATAGTTGCGTACTTTGATTAGTCACCTGTTCCATATCAATAATGCTCTTGTCACTCCAACGATAGAGTTGTTATTCGAAAATGTTTCTATTCATAATTGCTTTGCGATATATTTTTGCGCTACAGCTGGCTCTACATAAGCCACGAAAGCTATACTGGACACCGTGCGATAAAAAGTTAAGCCTAGGGCGGGGCAACGCGTAACTTTTGTAGTAAAAAAAACCGGCCAAGTGCGAGTCAGACTCGCGCACCGAGGGTTCCGTACAAACCTGTAGGTATATAAGTAAAAGTTATAGTATTTTTATTGCTAAATGAAATGTAGTAAGTTTAAAATTATTAAAAATATTTTTATTATATGATATAACTAAAAATGTATACTTTTCGCAATTTTTCCTATATCTCTGCTATAAGACGTTGCTTCATACCAAATTTCAAGATTCTGAGTTCACGGGAAGTACCCTGTAGGTTTTGATTCCCTTGCGAGTGTCGAAAATTTGCGGCATAAACGGGAGTATCTTTTGATCGCGTTGACTTAGAAGTTTGATTTTTTCACAGCTCCAAGAGACCATAGACTTGAGTATTTGATATGAATTTCAGCTTGATACCTCCACGCGTTCCTGAGAAAAAAGGTCTTGACAGACAGACAGACAGACAGACAGACAGACAGACAGACAGACAGACGGACAACAAAGTGATCCTATAAGGGTTCCGTTTTTACCTTTTGAGGTACGGAACCCTAAAAATAATAATAGTACAATCAACGGCAAAAGTAGATGAATGAATTGACTTTTGGAGTCAAAACTGATCAAGAATATATGGTAACTGTACTAGTAGTAAATGTTTAGTTTAATTTACAATCACATACTTCGAATCACTTCGACGCCACACAGTTCTGACACGAACTCCGTTCATTAATATTGAATTTCTGATTTTAATCATCTAATTTTGCTGTTGACTGTACCTAACTATACAGTAAATGTTTATATGTCTCATGTTAATAACAGCAATTCATTTAAAGTTTGTAGGCTATAATTTTTACATACATCACACTTAATGACGCATAAAACAAATTTGACCCAAGACATAATTTTGGTCACCAAGAGATTCGATTACAAAATCACATTTACTTACGTACGAATATCTAAAGGTTGTAAAAACTTATATGGAAAAGGTTATGTTTACGAACTTACTCGGTCGAAAAAAACATCTTAAAAGTTTTGCTTAAATAGATAATACCTACATTGTGTTGTTTCTTATTTTATTTCTTGGATGCCTAATAAAAAAGGTTCGTTTATTAAATATAATAAAATATCTTACCTCTACAGTTTCTTACTCAAAGGATTGAAAAATAAGTAGAGCATTTAATAAACAAAAAGGTTTATTGCAATTTCAGCACCAGTATGGAAACTTTATTTTTTTCACCTATTTAAAATGTGTATCTACCTATATTTTTTAACGAGAGACAGCAAAACAATCTGAAACAAAATTCAACTCAGTCTTGTCTGTCATCCAACCTTCGCAATACAACAACACCACAAAACATTAATATCTTTCAGACTTTCAGGCGTCCGTCAAATGTATCAATTATCGATATAATAATCAAAACACCAGCCGGGCTAGCATTCGCGCCACGATCAAATTGATGTGGTATTTTATCGAGTCTTACACGTCAAAATATCGTTTTTTCTTCGGCCTAACATGAGTAGCTTGCGCGTGTCATTAGAATCAGCTATTGCCATAGGCAGCCATGTTAGAACCGAAGACAAGACGTTGGAACGAAGATATTTTGACGAGTATATTCGATAAAATTTCACGACAAAATCTTATCGTATGCTAGCCCTGCTGGCAACAAGCTTTTATAGTTGCCTAATCGAGAAGCAATGGTAGCCTGTAACGTGTAACCACAGATTACTAAATAGTTACTTCGTAAGACAAGTGTAACCTCATAGATCAAACTCCACGAAGTAAAAAACAGTAATTATTTTGTTGATTGAATGGGAGAATCGCTCTTGTCGTGACGTATGGGCTCCGTCTATTCGCACGTTCGAATAGTTGCACAAAATCCGTAAAAAAAAAATACTTTATTGCCCACCTTGATAACGCATCTGCATGTTTTAACGGACATGTCTTTTTAGTTTTAAGTAACTGTAAAATGACTTTAATATGAAGTATAACTAAAAAAATTTACTTGTAGATACCTACCTACTAACATTCAAATTAAACTATATCCAGTACCTACTTGATATGGCTCTCTTGAATTACCGCATTAAGTTAAGAAGCTTAATTTGAATTTAAAATTAAATCTTTAAAATATGACAGGAACGTAAATAATTATCTTTTTAATTTGTGCTGTAAACAGAAGAAAACAGAAGCTTTGAAACATGCTATGAAAGGACTGAACAAAGCTTTTAAAGCTGTTAGGTATAAGTTTTAGTAACGATTAGATAATTTTTAATTAAATTATTTGGCTGACTTGGGCTGAGAGAGAACTTATAAACGCGTACCTAATAAGTAAGTAGAAGTGACTTCAATGACTAAAATGTATGTTGGACTGACATCTGATTGTATCATGCTTAAGTAGTCTAATGGTAGCATTAGATAATATATTTGTCTAAACGTGCGGGGTTGCATAGGTATAGTAATAAGTTAATGTTTGTCCTAATTTCAACACTAGCACTATCGTACATCGATGAGCGCATCATTATTTATCGTAATATGTAAGCGGTTATCAACACATAATAATTATTAGTCAAAATATTTAGTTAATTCATTACGCTTTTGCTTGACCTCGCCTGGTTTGCAGATAGAAGTAGAATTCGTTGGAAATTGTGATAATCGGTTCTACGTTAGTAAAGGAAATAATTTTAAATATCTAACAATGTTAAACATGACATTAATATGTATCGAGCGCGACGTTGTGACAAGCAGGTTGCTCGTGCGCCGTATGATCAGACATTGTTAGTCGATATGCGGGCGCTATCGATAGTTCCGCAATGTATCGGCACAGCCCAACTTGCATACAAATGTAAACTTTTCACTTGAGCCAACCATATTCATAGCTATTGATTTGTCGTTTAAATTCTCATCGATTGAGCTGTGAATTCGATCCATTCAATATCGCTATGAATAATGTAATATTGAACGCCAAAAGTTCCCCAGGGTTGAATGAACGATTACATTGTGACTTCTTGTCTGGAGGCTTTCTTGTCTTCTTGTATACTTAAAAATCGATAAAAAAAGAATGATGTTAATTAAAATAAACTACTTACTTGTAAATAAAATCAAAAACATCTTCTGCGTATAAAATCCGTTTGTTCTCTTATTTTGTGTAAGTATGTGGACAGCTACAAATAAAGTACACAATAAATAGGTATTTGTTGAGAATTTAAAAAGAACTCTTATTGGCTTGCTCGTTCCGGTGGAATTTAATTAAAGTAACTAGGAGCTTTCCTTTTGCAAAACGAAGTTCAGAGTCTGATACTGTAATTTAATAGCTAATAAATAGTTTAAATTCTACTTTGTATCGCAGTTGTTCTTTTGCGAGTTTGAAAATGTTGGCGTGCGCTTGAGTCTCGTGCGGGCCGTTGACGCCATGACGTGGTGACGCGGCAACTATGTCAATGCCGCGCCCGCGTGTCGGCTGCACTATCGCATAATTCTCATCGACCTCTTCGATATATTGGAAAACAACATGGTTACTAGATTAAAATCTATTAATTTAGTTACGAAACTACAGGAAAAATAAACAACAAAATCCCAAAAATCTATAATTCCAAAGGTTCCTCTACCAACTAAAATTGTTAGTTCACCGAGAGAGTCTCACCGTATGTTTTCTAGAAACGTACGTAAATTAAGCTTTAGCAATTTAGCCTAGAGCACATACTACTTATTCATTTAGGGTAGGTACACATTACTTATTTCCGTTACAAACACTCACGAAGTTACGGTGTCAATATTCAATGGATTTATTGAACTTTGGGACAACGTTAATATATTTTTTCCTGATCGAAAAAAAACATCTGAATGGCAACCCGTGAAAGCCTAATATTAAGGCTATTTGCTAAAGTGGAATTTTCGGAAATGGCGTTAATTGATCGTAACAATCCATTCTGCCATATTCTGGACCGCACCACTAACGCTAGGGAGCTCTCGTCCTATAAATCTCCGATATTTATTGCAATTTCCTTTTATTGTGATGGTAAAGAGTTACGGACGTTTCGGTCTGCATCCACTAAATGTGTTCGCGTCACTTTGACTAATTCGCTTCGGTACTAATGTATCTTTGAATAAGCCTATTTCTAAAGCGAATGTAAGTTCCTCATTATTTACCGTCAACCTAAGTACTTCAACATACCGTTACAATTTGCAGATTATTAATAGTGTCAGTACCTAGCGATTGAAAAAACAAATGACTTCTATTTTTAAAAGACATTTCGTAAAGGAAGAGTAGCAAAACATACTCGTATCGTGCCCATAAAACTTTTATTCAACGTGAACATGACAAAGTAACCAATTAATCTAGAAGCCTTTGAATAACAAGTTTCAAAATACGCTCATTAATAGTGAGGCCAGGTACAGAGTGTAATCAACCTGTTTCATAGACAACATCAATTTAGACAAGCGGGTAAACATAGCCATTAATTTTAAGGAAATTCGAATTTCAAAACCAAAATTTAAAATAAAAAGTAAATAAAATATTTTAAGTGTTTGATATTAATAGTATCGAAATGGAATGCACGACTCTATTTTGTGAGTTAGTATAACGTTAGAAACTGTCAATGGAGCGCGTGATTAATAAAATCTAGTAACAACTTTAAATTCTGTATACATACTGTTATTTATATTTCTGTGGTATACACACAACGAGCAATAAATTAAAGGACCGGTTTCTCCAACATATAAAACTTTTTTCGAGGGCAATATCAAGTAATTCGTGTCCACTAATCGTACTAAAATACTTAACATTCATCAAGCCGCTCGAAAAAACCTCCAACACAAACTTCATTCAGATATCTTTATAAGTAATTGTTAGTATGAAATGAGAACGTTGGTAAAACTAAGAAAGTCAATAACAATTTTCTGAAAGTAATAGAAATTTTCCAATTTTACCAAATGTTAACTTTATATTTTCTTTTCAAAAATCATTATTCTGTCTTTTTAAAACGTTTTAAAACATTTATGTACTTTACATATTTTTATAATAAGTTTATAATGAGTACCTACCGTACATCCTTGAACTTATCAAAGTAGGTAATATCTTCAAGTCTTTGTAAAAGAAAATGAGTACCTATTTCGAATGATATGTTAGGGTAAATGTTTAGTTCAGTGGTTAGTACCTATAAAAAAACAAAGTAAGTCGTTTGAGGCTGAGTAAAATCAATCGTTCATCTGATTTCAACAATCAATCGTCATTCAAATGTTTGGACTGAAAAAGGTTTATCTAGTTTTTAATTGGAACTCCCCGTTATTAGTTAGGAACTATTGTATAATATTTACATTTAAGAATAGGTAATTAATGTATGTTTTTTATACATATGTCTACTTTATCATCACGACTTCTTCCGCATCGTGGGTGTAAGCTTTCGTAAGCTAAGCCTCGAATACTGAAACACAATTTAACTTTTTTCTCTTAAATTTTTATCCGTCGCTACTTTACATATTAAATGTGATAGAGACAGCATGGTGTCTTCAAACTGATTACGTTATTCAGATACGTTTCAGTATTCGACCATATCTGACTAGGCTACACGTGTTTGCCGATACGGTAATATTTTTTAGAGATCGCGACAGCTTAACTAAGATATGGCTTATTTCGTATGAGTCTAATACGGAGACTCGGTCTAATGAAAGTGCAATGAAGCAAGGAAGGGACTCCTTTATGATTCTCACTCACTTAACCCGGTTATAGTTACATAAATATCTTCCACGCTAGTTATTTTTAACTACATTGTACACAAAATGAGAGCCCGCCTAGTCGGCCGTCAGACTGAACTGCCGACAACGTTGTCATGTTGCCCGTCTACAAAAATTTAATATTTCCATTAGCTATTAGTCTACTTTTCCAATTTTATCAGGTATATTAAGATGTTTCCTAGAACGAAAGTCAAAATAAGTTTTTCAATCGTTTACAAAAATAAACATAAATTCGCAACAAGAGTTTGAGGCCACGGCTATCATAGTTTATTTGACATTTGTTTATAATATACTGAACTACGGGAGTCTCTATATATAGATTATATCTCATTCCAGATCTCCAGAATAGTTTCAACGAAGAAAGGAATTTATATTAAAACTCTCGTAAACAACTATTATCTGATTTACAGAAACAATTTCACTTATTTGTGTAAATACGATGGTTGTTGTGAGGAAACGTAATTTGCGGATGGTAACTTTCACATTGTGAGGCAAATGGTATGCTTCACATATGTACGTGTTGCCTTTCGGACTTGTCGTCAGGCCAGACGAGTTTTGTGTACGCTACACTTTGTGCTGTTGCGTAAACACTTGATGGATTATGCTTGAGCGCTTTGTTGCTCTCGTAGTCTCGATTGCCAAACTTGAGTTCTTGAGTTCGATGACCACAATCCAGTGTTTCGATGAAGTAGACAAAAGTTGGTCAAGAAAAAATCACCAGCAAGAAATTGGTGTTCATAAGTAAGTTACGAGTAATAATCAGCAGAATGTAGATCATCTAATAGATTTATCCGGAGAAAATCGACTGAACGTATTTCTCTCACAGCAGGCTGTACGAAGCGAATCCATGAGAATTTTTGCACCAAAATAAAGGTCGGGTAAATAGTTATTTGAAATTCACAGTAGGTAGCTGGGGTTGGGATTGTATCTGATAAATAGCAATAGGTTCGTCCCCTATTTCAGAGGATTCATTTAGTGCATGTCTTCTGTACCGAAATCTGAATTTATCCACTACATTTTTGGACAGAGTGATGTCATATAATTCTCGCCAAAATGTTGTGACTGTTCCCCAACAACCATTAATCAAGAGTTGAAATTGAATGTTACTGTAATTATACAGCACGACGCTTTCAAGGAATACAGGTGAAATAATACAGACACATATATTATTCTTGTCATAATAAAGTAGCATTCGTGGAATACTAAACAGAAACCGTCTTGACGTATTTGGCTACCCAATAGTGATAATGACCTGATGACTTTGACTCAAGTATTGCAAATAAATACAAAAAACCATAATCTCTTCTAGTATTTTTTATTATTATTCTCTTTTGAGTTCATTGCCATTAAGAGTAGGTACTGGAGTCTGCTCGTTACTATTCAACAGTATTCCACTTCTAGATGCTTCTCTTCCATTGAGATGTAGTTGCATTTCCAAGGCAGGCTGAAATATACAACCTCATTTCAACAATATTGTCGGCCTCGGATTTATTATCATTGAAAATAAACACAGTCGGAAACTACAGCTATGGCTACAAAGAGCTTTGTCGGCTACGCATACAAAATTTAATGGATAGAAAATAGCTTTGGAACTCAATTTTATCTAACTGAGGCTTCGTTTAATTAAAATGTGGACAAAGCAGGTTACGGTTGCAAACATTAATCCAGAATCTTTACTACTCTCATTTTCATATGTTGTACATTCAATCCCAAACATCGAATTTACTGTATAAATGTAATATTATGACCTTCTAATCTAGTATAATAATAAAACGGGCCTAGGAATGTCTCACTACTGGGCAAAGGGCGTTTCTCATATAGAGAAGGAACGAACACCATGCTGGCTCACTGCGGCGGGTTGGCGATAGATTCCAATTCAGGAATCCAGGTTTCCTCACGATGTTTTCCTTATTGTTATTATGTCTTAGAATAATTAAGAAAGTACTTTGAAAAAGTCACATTGGTAGTGGGTTGCGAACGAATTGCGAATTGAACTACTAGGCCACCACGACACACCCTAGTACAGATTCAAATATTTCCACTCTATACAGCGAAAACCTTCACATAACAACTGCGCAGCAAATATGTACGTAAACGCTCCAAGCCATCTCACCAGTGATGACTTGATAAAAACATCCCTTAATGCACCCATTATGATATAAAACGGCATTTCCCATTTCAACATTTTCAACGATATGAAACTGACATCCCATTAACTTCAGTAATAGAATGAGGGTATTAAATCTGGCGCTACGTTATGTCGCAAATGTCTATAATTTTCAGCGATAAACATTAGTGAGTTTTAAAGGCAGGAGCGTGTGTTTGAAGGCGGTGCCCACCAACACCCGTTATTTTACGAGCTAGCAATATTGGAAAATTGTTGGTGGCACGTGCACTCGGACAAATTTTGCTATCGCTATTTTTAATTGCTGCCCAACTAAACTTCCTATTTCTGATTTTTATTGGAACTTAGGCTCATATTTTTATTGGGTAAACTTTAATTCATTTAAATGACTCAGTAACACAACATTCGTGCGCATTTTTTTCTACGTCCCGTTTTATTGGTATTGGAAAAATATTACAGACGTTGCTGCATATTTTTTGCTTTTTCGAAATAACGCATATATCTACTTAGAATTAGATACAGGGAGTTAATGAGCGGGGCTCGCCACGTCAATTTTGGCTACTATTTTTGCCTATTATGACGTCACAAGTCCTCATTTCTGAACTTTAACTGACTATCATTGTCAAAATATGTTGTTTTGAAAAAAGAAAAAATATGTACCGTATGTAATATTTTTTTTATTATCAAACTAATGGACTAAATATGTTTTTTTTTTATTCCTAGTCCGCACCCCTATTGGATAATAAATAAAATAATGGGCCCAAAAAACCTTTAATAGAGACGTGTAGGGCAATATCATTGACACTAAGTTTTTGTTCGCAGTGGCATTGGTGCTGGGGCTTATTGACCATAACAATAAAAAGTTCATATGCAGAAAAGTTCACACTTGGATACCTTACGGGTTCGCAGCGACGACCAGGCGACTACAGCTACCAGCGTCCTGGGAGAGTCCTTTCAGGTAATCTACATTTAGATATACTTTAACTAGTCTAATTTATAGCATAATAATAAATGAATACGTGAAACTTAAACCTTACTTTGCATAACAAAACTACTAAGTACAACTAAAATATTCCTGCCAAACATCTCCGTCGTTTCAGCCATTTTAAGAGCTTTACCATGTCGATAAATTTTCCATTAACGTCAGCGCTCTGTCTCTTGTGGCTAAAGTTTTTTAATAAAGTACTCAGTCGTGTGTTCAGATGATTAACGGGCTGTTATATAAGCTTGTTAAACAATAAACGAGTTATTTTGTACTCGAGTACCATCATCAAACACACTTTTGTTTATGTGGACTGACAAATCGAACCGCCTCAAGAAGATTGATAGTATCGGATCTTGGCACCGAAACCAATCTTTGAAATAATTTATTATCACAAATATACAGATCAACGTGCCGAAATATTTATGTAGCAATAGTAAAGTGGGAGATTTTGATGCAATCACCAAATTTTAAGTTCTTCTAATGATTATTGAGATTATTTGTCGAACAAATATTACCTAGGCAACTTATTTTATGAAAATCATATATAATATGAAGGGACACGTATTCTCAACCAATATTACGATCCTCAACATTCGGGGACTAAGTATAAAAACGTTTTATTTATTTACGGTACCTAGTACCCTCACGACCCCATTTAATGCTTCTCTAAATTACATTTTGACACTTTTTAAACCTTTTCCACGTATTTAAAACCTATGTATAATATTTGTATTGTTTTAAACAGGCGCAATATCGATGGCGGTGGATGAAGTGAACGAAAAGATCCTCGGTCCAATGGGTCACTCCCTAGACTTCGTCGTCGCAGAAACATTCGGACAAGAAGAAGTCTCCATTCGGCAGGTGCGTGCCCTTTCAATAAATAACTTTTATCGCCCTCATGGACGTTAACTTGAAATCTGAACAAGAAAATCTTGCGAAAGTATTCCAATTTAGTCCGTTAGCCCGTTGATACTTTTTTCCAATCGGCTGCAAAATTACTAGGGAGTTCATTGGGAGTGCCCATTCACTCGGCACCCATTATTCTTTCACAGGTTGTGAACACAGATTACTCTCGGGGAATGTTATATGATTGGTGATATCTTAGGAAACCACTTTTATGCTACTATGCTTTTAACTCTTCAAACAAGTCTCGATTTGTTTGCGTTGGAAAGATACATAGTGTCTTGGAACTGGGTCGGAGGGTGGTATTATTTTAAAACCCGTGTTTGCGTATTTAAAAGGGTATGTGTGGAACCATATCCTGTAAGGATAATCACTAGCCTTGTTTGACTGAACCAAGATCATAAAATGTATTTACATTTAGCTGTTTAAGCGTTTAGGTTATTTTCAGATCGGGTGTAATGCTATGAATTAAATCCTTGGATGTATTATCATCTAGGAAGTGCGTCCTATCTGTACTGAGTTCTTTAATTAAGCGAATTTTGATCAGGCTCCAAGTTAAGTCGTTTTTTGAGCATAGTGTGTGCCTAGTTTTCTACCTAATTGAACACCTTACACTGCTTATTAGTAACAAACTGATTTTATCAAAGAGTTCTACTGCAGTTAGGCTATGACTAGGTACTTCACCGGAAAACAACAAACAGTAATATATCCATTGACTATATTAAGTAATCAAATATATGTATATTTTCACAACGCCTACCATCGAATCATTCATATTTGTTAGAAAAACATGGCGTCATACACAACAACCCGTCACCATAATTCACACAAAACTTTGTCACATATTGAATTATGGATATTATCGATTTATAGCAAGAAAACAAGTTTGATATTTTATGATCATATAACTTATGAAAATATAAATTATAAGGTACTTGTCAAGCAGCCATACATTAAAAAAAATCTGCGCAGCTGATCTGGTTTTGTGCTATCAAATTGTTGAACACAACATAAAGATTAGATAACTTTGACTTGAGAGTTTACTAAATCAAGATGTTTTGAGTAAGATTTTTTCACGGTTTACCTAAGTTATGCCTTAAAAACAATCTATACTAATATTATAAAGAGGAAACCTTTGTATTTTTGTATTTTTGTATGTTTGTATTGAATAGGCTCAAAAACTACTGGAGCGATTTCAAAGTTTCTTTTACCATTACTTAGAGGGATTCTTCCAAATCCGTATAGGCTATATTTTATCCCGGAAAATAGATAGGATTTTTCGTAGTAGTGAAAATTGTGGAGTAAGTCGACGAAAAACCTGCCTTACGTTAACGATTCTCGCGAACGCTGCCTAAATGGTTAGAGATGTATGGTTGACTTCTATAGAAAAGTTGTAGAACTCAATAATGCCTACAAAAAAGTCCGCGATAGTATAAACCAAACATTTATATTTTAGCCATTATAACCACTTTTCCATAGAATAAAAGTAATTAAAATTATTAGCCTATGTTTATTGATCATATTATCGTCAAATACTAATCCTTATCCAAATAAACTATTTATTGAGCAAGATTGTTTCAATAGCTATAAATTACTTTTTATTTTATTCCAATCGGACAATTCATTCAAAAGATATTACGAATTTAAAATTGTAATTGGTATTAAAATGATGGCCGCCGGCCGATATATTGTGTCGCACGACTCGCACGGCGATTTGCCGGTCGATATATTGTGTCGCACGACTCGCACGGCGAAACCGCAGGGGGGTGCACAACTGCACATCGGAGTCGAGCAGAGAATGCGCGAGTGATCCCACGACTCCGGCCAAGGCAGAGACGGGACCGGGGTGTTTTTGGTCGGTGAAAGTCCGACATATCCCCACGTCGCGCCCTCGGCGTGGCTAAGGATTTCACCCCGAAAAAAAAAAAAAAAAAAAAAAAAAGGGGGGGTGCACTACTATGAAGAATTATATGTCCACCCGTGCGAAGCCGGGGCGGGTCGCTAGTATTAAATACATAAAAATATTAGAGAAGTCAATTCATCAAAGTTTCTTGATAGTCTGCCCTACATCTCCCTCAAGCTTTATCAAATAAGTATAAAAGAGTCTACGACTATTACAATCAAGAGTTAAGATAAGACATCCATAGTATGCGCAGAAAGATCTAGTTTTATGAGCTAAAGAATGAAGTTTAATAATGGCACTAACTCGATGGCACTGAATGAATTCAAGATACGAAGTCAAGAATGAACAATTCAGTTTCACAAATTATGTTCCAGTTCTAAATCCAGTTGAGTTAAATTACTTCAGTATTCCATTTTTAAACTTGGTACTTGGCATATTTAAATAAGGAACGTGTTCTTTTGTTTTAAAATAAAAGGTCCCATTGACGGTTGTTTTGTAAAATGGACCTAGATACTTGAACCCACTCAACAGCACGCAATAAATGTCATTAAAACTAAGTAACTGTACTCATTACATGGAGGTACTTTTGTTTCCATTAGAACGTCAAAGGTCGTTCGATAAATACCGTTAATATTATCTGTAAAGCTTTAAACACATGGTAACGCGATTATAGCACGTCGATGCATCGTTTACCAGAAATAATCCAACAGTAGTCAGTAGGTTATTCCTGTGAAACGCAATGACCCAGTAATGGTGGCCATCGGAACACTAAACACGTGCTAGAGTCATTGAAGTATCTCATTATTTTAATTCACTTTGTATCAGGCACTTTAACGCGAGTATTTACCTATATTACCTACTTAGAGGAAAATGGCTTCAACCGTCGAGAAATAACAATGAGGTGTTTACGTTAAGTACCGGCCGGTAACTCTGTTCCAATCAATTTATATAGACAAAGTAAATATCGTGGGAGAGTTAAAATACAATTATTGAAATATCAGCTAAAGATGACTAATATTTTCATTTCTGAATTTGGATTAAGTATATAACTTTGGATATTTGGTAACTATTTCCCTTTAGAAAAACTGAATGTTTAGGTGAGCTCATTTGACTAGATAATGGACACAGGTCAAGGATGCTAGCTATAATGATCTTTACAAAAATCCGCCCAAGTAACTTCCAGTACGGTATGAAAGAAGAAAAAATACCTAAGTTTAGAAAACCTTTTTATTCTGTATTGTAAAAGTTACCAAGTAAAGGAGATTGGGTCACCATTAATGCCACCCTTCTGACGTATCAGCCTAGCCAACACATAAAATGGTAATAGCGGATTCCTTTCCGACTCACTGAGATTCTTGTAAACGTATTTTGTTGAACAACTTTTATAAGAGGTTACACTCTATTTACTTTTTGAATCCCATAAATAAAAGGATTTTGGTTTTACGAGTGTTTATATTAAGTATAACTTTTCTTTTTGGTTGGAAAAATATTCTTATGTCGACTAGCAAATATTTTTGAATATGCAATTTATATGCTGTGCCCGCGGTAACTTCCGCAATGTACCAGATAACTTAATTTTCGGGCTAGGTAAATAATAAGTTGTTTGGTAAAGTTTGAAGTTTAGCTACCGTTTATTCGTTCTAAAGACATCAAACTTCCGAATATATTAGATTTTGATAAAAAAAATACTAGAAACGAGAAACAAAACATCTTACAATAGCGTTTTTAAATCATGGTTTTTTAAAGTTTCTTTAAAAAGAGCCGTCATTTAATCCTTGTTTTATATTAATGTGTATCGCATTTCGTAGTTGCATGTAGAACAGGAAACATCGAACATAAATTCAGCTGTAACAGGAAACACTATCTTTACAAACTTTTATCTATTACGGGCATTTGTCTGGAAAATTGATGTAGTTGAGCGAAGTTGACAGGCGCGGGGGGGTTCCATAAAAAGTAGAGCATCACTCCCTGTCTATCGCATACTTTGCTACGTCATTATGTATAACCCTTATGGGGAGCCGACTGAGAAAGTGACTGCTGTTGCCATGTCCCTGTATGCGATAACGAGCTTAAACAATGCCATAACTCTGCTACATTTGTCATAAATAACAGCAGCTGATATGACAATGATTTTAAAACAGCAGTTAGGTGTTAATAACGTTACTTAGGCCCAGTTTTTTGATCCCGAGTTAACTCAACCAATGGTTAAATATGCTAACTAATGGTTTTAAATTTTGGTAAAACGCGTTTTGTTTTTGTCTATCAAAGGGTCAAATAAATCGAAGAGTTAATTATTTAACCATATGTTAGACTAAAACTTTTTTGAATGAACATGTTCTGCCGAAGTTTGAAACCATTAGTTAGGGTTTAACCATTGGTTGAGGTTACTAGGGATAAAAAACTGGGCCTAAGAGACAAGTTGCTAATTACTTCTAGTCATTATCGTCGTCCGTATGCCCTCACTTGTAAATAATAAAATATTCAGTTCCACCAACAGTCAGTCATGTCATACCCTTTCTTGACTATTAGCAAGGGTCTTTCAGTAAATATTTTGCTTCGTTTGTTACAAACTTTCAACAGATAATGTTCAGTTTCCTTTGAACAATTTGTGTTTGCGTAATAAATTCGGCAAGTCAAGCCTTCGAATGTTAATAGTAAGAGTTTTTTATTGATGGAATATAAACGGCAATAAACGAATAACACATTTAATGGATCCAAGGGAAATGCGATCATAAAACGCTTATTTTGGCAGTTACGAGCATCAATGGGCAACGCTACTTAGCCTGAAGGGGAGATAGTTCTTATGTATGAGTGGTCACCGCGCCCTGCCACATGTTTTATGAACAATTTATTCGAAAAATTGTGTTGTCATTCAAATAATTTCACTGGAACAAATTTTTGCTGAAAACTATACATTTATCAGTGTACGTTACTAGTTTCTTGCAGCAAGTAAAAAATTGAGAAATTCGAAAAACCTAGGCTACTATTAAACCTACAGAAACGTTGATAAGGTTTGATAAATATTTAACCATTCTACTCGTTTAGTTCTTTGTTAAGTTAATTATCAAAGACATGCAATAGTGGCGACAACGGGGAACGCTGTAAAGTTGTATCATTAAGTTTTCACCACTGCTGCACTGCGGAGAAGTGGGTAATGGGAGTCACTTAAGCAATAATGTATCCAAAACACAAGTCTTTGTAAAAATATTTATTAATATAAGTTTTTAACATAGTTTATTTAATTAACTATCAGTCTGACGAGTTTCATTGACTTTGGGGACGAACTTTCTTAATTATAAGACTTAAAGAAAAAAATCACTTTTGACCACTATTGCCCACACGTGCGGGTAATTGTGGTCACGTATTGGGTAATGAGAGTCAACAGATCCTAACAGTTGTCGCAGACATATCCTTCTGCTGAATCCTATCCGGTGTAGTCTGCGTGTGTCCCATAGCCCACACACCGTGCATCTGTACCAGATCTCTTTGTTGCGCCCGAATTCGGTACAAATAAGGCAGGCACTAGTACCAAGCCAGGAAGGCAATCTTTCTGACTTAAGTAGCAGTGCATCCGTAAAAAGCTTTTGCCATTAATTTATCTCGGTTTACCAGGTCCTCTTCCACTTGTTTGCTAAATACGGTTTTACGTCCAAGACGTGGTTCCGAGGATTTTTTTTTAAGCGCTTCTGAAGGCTGGAGAATGGTATATCCATAGGTACATTTGACAACTTTATAGATAAACCTCCATTTATGAGATCTTCCGCTTTGGATAGTGTGTCTGAAGACCACTGGGCTTTATTCGTAGGTACTCCTGGGACGTGATTTGGGCATCTGCAAAACTGTAACAGACAATAACCATTGCAACGGTTTTGTGGGGCTTAGCTTATAAGATACCTACCATTGTGATTTAAAGATAAATAAATAAATAAATAATATACTATAAATAAACTATATTAAATCGAATCATGTGAACGCCACATACGGGTAATGAGAATCACTGCGGGAAATCGGAGTAACCGCGACTCTCATTACCCTAATCTGACAACTTGAAAAAAATAGGTTATAAAACAATAGTTTAAAAAATTATCACTTCGTATGTATCACAAAACCAGTCTCAAATGACCTAAATACAGTATGAAATGAATAAATAGTCGAAATGTATAACAGAAATTGACTTACCGTTTATTTTATGCACACGTAAAATTATAAGAAAATGGCGCAAAACACTAAAACGGCCGTATCTTTTGAGCGCTCGGGGCGAAGTAAACACGCGTTGGTACGGGGCCTGTATGAGGTGAAATGACCATGGATGCGCGGCGTTTGCGACTGAGCGAATTTCGTTTCTCGAGTTATTGTAGTGACCACGACTGCCCACTGACTCCCATTACCTACTTCTCCCCTACGTTACTAGTTTCTTGCAGCAAGTAAAAAATTGAGAAATTCGAAAAACCTAGGCTACTATTAAACCTACAGAAACGTTGATAAGGTTTGATAAATATTTAACCATTCTACTCGTTTAGTTCTTTGTTAAGTTAATTATCAAAGACATGCAATAGTGGCGACAACGGGGAACGCTGTAAAGTTGTATCATTAAGTTTTCACCACTGCTGCACTGCTGTAGAGCCATGTACCTTAATAACTTATTTTTACGAGCTAGGACGTTTTGCAGACCAACAATCTTGTGAAAAATCTTAACATTTAATACTAACTCTATCGCGTATTTTCACAGTTCACTCGTAAAGTAGAGGGTTATAAACTGTCGAATCAGTAAACTTTATTGCGGCGAGAATGTCCCTTTGTATTTGCCTTTACGCTTATCAATAAACGAATGTTCAGTACTATCATTATAGCACAAAGATAATCTTAGTTATCAAACATAATTTACCAAAATCATCTCAATTATTTAGTAGGTACTGTCTTTTGTCTACCACTTCAATGGACTGTATACCTGTAAATATATCTAAGATGTGTCGTACAGGTGGCAGCTTTGTGGGCAGCCAACGTGTCCGCATTCATTGGACCGCAAGAGACCTGTGTGCATGAAGGGCGCATGGCCGCAGCTTTCAATCTCCCCATGGTTAGCTACGTAAGTACCCAAACAACTTGTTACACTAAGCAACGAAACGTTTTGACATGACGTCTATATATTTTTATTTTCCTAATACTATTCAACCATCGATATGCTTGACGTTATCCATTAAACTGCCTCGTACAACACTATGAGCGCAACTTGATTGATCAACTGTCAAAATACAATTTAGCCGTATCGATGTATTCATACATATTACCCTACTGCGACAGGTTATCTTTTAAAAGGTTTTGGGTATTAAGTGGTTATGGTACGGATAAATGCTCCCAATACCTACTTCTTAATCAGTCATTCACGTATACGTGTGAATGTGAGATAATGAAATTCAACATGAATACGAAATACGAGCGTCAAGCAACCAAAAACATTAACATGAATAATAAACAGTTATATGTTCACAGTTAATCCTTAACTGCATCTTAAAATGTCTTCAAGGGGCACTCTGCCAAGATTTTCTTTGAGCAAATTGGAAAAAGAACAATATACGTTATTGTTGTCGAGCTGATGGCAACGATGCGACGGTATTGCAATGCAGACTGTCTTATGGTAATGTGCAGACCACCAGTTAATATTAACTTTTGCAGAAATATCTTACCAAAGAAAGAAACTGGGCATAGTGGGTACACTGAGCAATAAAGCCGTATTATCAACTTGTCACATGGCAATTTGCACTCATTATACATGTAATAAAGATATTTATTGAATGTCTATGTTTCGTAGTACTGCCGGGATGTGGCCAGCTCGAACAAGCGAGTGTATTCGACGTTCGCCCGCACCAGGCCGTCGGACATCGATATCTCTCGCTCCGTAGTCGCCGTGCTCACGCATTTCAATTTCATGCATGTAAACATTATAATAATACATACATTATGTACCTAGATATTATTATGTCCATTTTATGTTCAACAATAATTTTAACATCCTCTCTAAGACAAAACTATAAGTAAATATCTTAACTTACCTAGACTCTGTAAATTTTGAGAAAGAAAATTTTTTTTGGATAAACAGGAATTTAATGACATTTTGTGTTAAATTGGCATTTACGAATGCTTCAAAGTCGTTACAAACTAATTTATTTTATTAAAGACTTAAAGACAAGCTATTAAGAATTAACTAACCACATAATTTAATCTCTCGTTGGACTTTGCATAAACGCTTTGTAAGAAGTTTAAATTCTAAAATACGTTATATTCTAGAAACTAAAAAAATTAATTTATCTTTTATTTCTGCAGGTGGCGTTTGTGTACTTAAAAGCTCCAAACCACGATTTTTCACGTTTAGCGCTGGCAATAATAGCGGCGGTGAGAGAAAAACAAATAACTGTGCGCACTGTGCAAGTGTACCGACAGCCTTATTACTACGAGAACCGACGGGAGAACTTCACTCGTAACCCCTTCCTGGACATCGTTCGTGAAACTTACAAAGACACAAGAAGTTAGTAGAGCAAATATACATACGAAAATCTTATATATTTCTAGCGTATAGTGCTTCATAAAGTATAGGTAGATGAAGTAAATCAATGGATTTAAATAAAGGAGTTAATATAATTGAATACTTAAACAACGAGCATCGCCATGTTCAAAACAGATTACGATTTCAGGATTATGAAATCAAAGTTGTACACTTCACACTACAATTTCCTTTGCCGTAAGTTGCGAAGTTTTAGAAAGAATTTATTTAGATTAGATTATAATATATATACAAATAAATAAAAAAAAATTACTCATACCTACAAGCATAAACCAGGTCAAACTGTTTTTTTTTTCTTGCGATTACCTTTTTAAAGCAAGAAATCAGATTTAAATATTAAATTACCTCTTTTGTTGCAGTATACGTCTCTGTGGGATATTACCATGATCACATCGGATTAATGCTGGCATTGGACGCCATGCAGCTTCTTGACTCAGGTGATTTCAATTTTCTTTGCTAAAATTAAATCTTTCTACCACTTAGACTTGAAATATCTCGTAGCTATTCAATTCCACTCAATTTTAGAAACCGATTTACCTCGGTAATCCTTACGGATCTTGTATTGTGCACATTCAAGACGATCTAGAGATTTCCCTTAAGCTGTACAGAAGCGGTTCTGTTGAAAATCTCTGGCTGGGTGCCGAAGCGAGCTTGTGTTTCTATTTAAAGATATTTATTATTTTACTTGTTTAATAATTTTCTATTGCCTTAGAGAGTTCCAAGTACCACTGCAGACAAATAATTCTTAATGAGTCTGGAATTGCATTGTAATTTGTAGACTTTTTTATATTACAATCAGACGAAACCAGTTCAATGGTTTTCCAAAAAAAGCTAAGGTCTGTGTCGATCTATCTACGTGAATAAAACATTTTCATTATGAAGATACACGCGAGTCTATTCTTATATCAATACAGAGCCTTCGTATCAAAAAGTTGTTTGACTATTGAATTCGTGAAACGTATTTTATTCAGAGCAAGATTCCAATAAGACTGTAAAGGTGGTTGGAAGTAGGGTGCTTTTAAACTATTTATTAGAAAAGTAAGTGAATTACGGCTAATAGTTTTGGAAGGTACAGTCACGAGCATAAATAGCGAAATTGTAAAACGTAGTTAGCGAGTTTTTGTAGAAACTCAAAAATATATACATGATTTGAGAACTGTTATAATTTTATGTTGTTAAATGATTAAAAGTTAAATTGATGGTGAGTTCCTGTTAAATTATTGTTTTACAATTTCGCTATGTGTATACATATTTATGCTCGTGGCTGTACCTACCACATGATTTGCTATCTCAAAGTAAAGTCGGAAAGGTATTATAACTTCTTGCAAAAGTCGAGTTTGTAATTGTAAAAGTTTTAAATGACCCAAAACAAATTCGTCGCGACGACTGTTAAGTAAGTTAAACAATAAGGTAATCTTCTACCCTATCTATTATATATATATATCTATCATATACCTAAGAACTCAGATCAACTCACCATATATTATATACTTTGACAGACAAAGAGACGATAGTTTTCGAGCGTCTGAAATACGACGGGTAGAGTCCCCATTAGCGCAGTAGAATCATATATCATAGGGTGACTGTGTAGTACAGTGAAAAGCATGACTACGTGCCGATTTCCATAAGCTCAAATGATATATTTGTCTAGATCTTCCTTTGTTAGTCTGACACAAACGCCATTATACGGCGAGAAGATGCTTTACCCGCGTTATTCACTCACATAGAACATTGCAAAAATCTATGATAAAATATTTTAACTTGAATTTTACGTGAATTGTAAAACTATGTTCTCTGTTTGAGGCGTAGCTTGCAGAATTTTGTGGCTTCGGTCATCGTTTGTTTTAGAGGGTTTTAAGATAGAGTTGATTTTGAAATATCGCTACTGGCAAAATGGATTTATGATATTACTCTAAGTTATTGATCTGTAATAAATTCAATGTTACAAAGTTTTAAGGGTTTAGGGTTGAAAGCTATTTTATTTTGGGGCCGCTTGGGATTTATGATATTAAATAATTCCAAATGAAAATACTAACGCGAAACCTTCAGCATGAGATTCAATCTTAATATGTCCTCGTGTAAGATAAAAAAATCTTTTAAGGTCGGCCACTATTCCTTCGAGAGAATATATTTATAAAATCGATACATACATACCCAATATGTAGTCCTATCATAAACGGTAAGCAACGTAAGCTACCAAATGTACCTCGGTGTTACGTTAACCCATAAGAAAATATAATCACGAGCCTAAAAAAATATTCGCAACACCTATCGGGGCTATTTCAGGCTTTCCTACAGTATATATCACGAAAATAGAAAACACGGACACTTATGGTAGTGGCACATACTAAATAAAGTTCAGCAACTTATTAAAAGAGTTTTTTGACAACAAATCAAGGCGCACATGTCTTTTACATTTAATTTTGTAGTTGTTTTACCTCAATGTTTTCTTTTGTGATATTAATTAACAACATCATTATTTAATGTTGCCATACAATTAGTATTAAAATGTATGGCAACATGAAATAGAGCTATGAAAAATAGAGTAGTAATAAATCATAATGAGTTGTTTCGCGGTATTCGCTACGCATTTTCCGATGTCACAAATATGAAATGAAGACGCTCAATTCCGATTATAGAAATGTAATAAGCTTGATCAATCGTTCATATTAGATAGTTATTGAATGAAGTATTGCGATTCGTTCGACCAAACATTAACCGGTCGTTCCAAGCACATCGATCACATGACGAGCAAATATTGTGGTTCAGAACAACTTCTATTGAATTTCCCCCGCTTTTCAATATGTTCACTCATGTGAATTATAAATACTGAATAAAACAAGATAAATACATAAAGTTTATAGCAGTTTTCAGCTTCTTCCAAAGAATTACCGGTTTATCCTTTTCACATATTAAAACATGTTGATTTTATATAGGATTATTTTTTATGGGGTGCGTATAGTCACGTGACCTGTCACTTTGTATGATTATTCCATTTTCAATTTTAAGATTTCGACCATGTTCCTTGGGGAAAGTTGTTCATTTTTATGCACCTGATTACCTAGTTGAATATACGCACTCCATAAAAAATAATCCTACATATTCTATGTTTCAATACTATTTGTAGTAACGAAACCCGTTATAATGTAGGTAAAGCAGCTAATTACGTCATACCCATTATTCAATGGCACTAAGCCTTGGGAGATAAACAAATAGTTACAATGTTACAGACCTTATCATTGGCCTGACAGATAACGGTATAATCCATAGGAAACGTGAAGTGAACTATTGACAACAGGATATCTGGGCAACGTCACATCATATACCTATATTATAAAGTACACATGTAAAATAGTTTTTTTTTATAGGTTGGCAATTACTAAATGTATTCATTACAAACGATAAGGGTATTTGAAGAAATAAATTTATTGAACTACTCAAGTGCACTGAATACGATATATTTTAATAAGAACGAAAGAAAACATATTATACTATTCCATTGGTCATACGTGTTAGTTTATATCTACTAAGGTATGAGCTCGGTGTTCTTCAGTAAGCATTAATCGTGATACATCGTGATTCCCTCCAGCCAGACTTTAAAACATGAACAGTGAAAATGCCAAAGTTTTATAGCGTCACATTTTGTTTCCAGCAGTTTACACGTTCGCGACAGTGAGACATTAGTGTTAATTCCCCAATATTGTACATTTTCACGCCAAAACAAAAACAAAAGAGGTTTACACAAACAATTTTCGTGGAAAACATGTAGAATATTGCGGTATGAGAAAATAAATCCAGTTAATTTGTATTCATTTTATATATTCCAGAGAAAGTTGAAACAGCGTATTGCCGTGACAATTAAGCTCGGCGTTAAAAAAATATTTCTGTTCTTAATGACATCATGAAAACAGACGATATTGTAAAAACTTTTTGAGACAATGACCGCGGTTCATCTTACACTTACATTCGTCACACAAAAACTCTTTAGCGATATAATATAATGTGTACCTACAAGGTATATCAGCTATCAGCATAGACATAGCTCTCTATAGTATAACTGGTTAACTGATCAATAACAGTATAATGTCTCTTCTTATCGTGTCTATTGCAATCAACATTCTGCTAAAAAAACCGCATTATCAGTAACTTTCATTTGTCTTCTTTTTAAAAAGCCTGGTACCATGACGTATCTCACCCTCTGTTAGAAATGATTCCGCTTTCCTGATAAGTACAGAATGCTTGAAACAAATTTAAGCCTCAAACTTATTCTAAAAACGAAATACATTTAATCTTGTCTTCGTAGGTGAATATGCAGCGATCGGCGTGGATGTTGACAAGTACGAGACTGAGGAAGCAGTCCGTTACCTGGCGGGTCCACTTCGAAAGCAGCCGAATACTAGGACCATCAAGGCGTTTCAGTCTTATCTGGGTGTGGCGCCATCACCTTCACCCTCGTACCCAACCTTCGCGAGAGAGGTCAACAGGCGGCTACAGATGCCACCATTTAACTTTACCAATCCTTTACTGGCCCTCGGTGGAGGTAAAGTGGTAAGTAATAAAGCTTACTTGTCCTGTTATTTATTTGATAAGGCGAAGCCTTAAAATTCAACCAGTTCTATCAAATCTGTTCCTATGAACTTAGTTCACGAATTTCCTGAATTTGAGCCTGCTTTCAGTAATGCTGGTAAAAAGCTAATTGGATCTGAACTCTATGTAAGCGCGATATTAAGTTTAAATGATCGCGTTTATCGGCAACTCTTAGAGGCTACCCTAAATTCTACAACACTGGATCTAAACTTATAATTAAAACTTGTTCGTTGTATACAGCTAAAACCACGTGGCATTTTCGCTAAATATAATTTAGCTTGCATGTAGCACCCAGTAGTAGCCTGCATGACAAAAACCACTTCACATCTAAATGAAGCGACTGATCTCAACATTTTTGGAAAAACAATAAACACCAAACAGCTTTATCGCGTGTTCTTGTACATAACTCCAGCATAAAGACTAATAAAACTTAGTACGTATTAAATAAAAAAACGCAATACGAGATCCAAATATTTTATCAACTTTTCTCAAAAACGGATTCAAGTAAACTTAACATTTGCAAATATTGCTTCATGTATACAGTGAAACTAATTAAACGCGATGGTAATTTACAACGTTAATTAAACCTGCATCTGACACAATGATATATTAGCATAGAGCTACTTTAGCGTTTCCCGTCCATTTTGCTCTTTCCTTATTAAATCCTCAAAGGCAACGAATGAGCACAACCGCAGGAATTTTTAAATCTACCAAATAAAAACCAACTAAATCGGCACTTAGTTCTACTTTAATTCAATTATTCATTATTTGTGGCTAGGGCGTCGAACTTGCGATCTTGTGGTTGCTGGTTCGAAAGCAACCATAGTATAGTCAACGGCAAAATTAGATGATCAAAATCAGAAACTCAATACTAATGAACGGAGTTCGCGCCAGAACTGCGTGGCGTCGAAGTGATTCAAAAGTATGTGATTGTAAATTATACCAAACATTTACCACTAGTAGCCTTAAATTCGTGATCAGTTTTGACCCCAACAGTTATAAACTCAATTCTACTTTTGCTGTTTGCTGTACTAACGACGTGAACCCACTCGTAAACCAAGTATTTATCTGAGCACGAGCAGTTAATAATAATACTAATGATGAGCGATCCACTTAACTACTGACATTAAAAAAACACGTACTTTATAAAATCTGCTTTGCTCTTTTCAGCAGCCGATTGTGAATCCGAATTTTAATTATTATGAATCCAAATTTACTTTCCTCGAGAGGCCTGAAATTTAACAGTCCTACACTATATTTTATTATAAGGTGGCACTTACCTGAACACCAAACCCCGCCTATCTCTGACCCTCTAAATGAGTTTTCGTTATTTGACTGCCATTTTGGCCGCTTTCGACCCCTAAATGAATTCCCACAAAGTTGACACCACGCTTAATAGCCGGCCGAGCTTAGCGGATGTAAAAAAGGACGCTTCCGTTTCATTAACTTTAAATTAAAATGTACTTGAGAATGTTACCACCTAGTATATTAAATTACTTTGTATACCATATAGTTCAGTCAAAATATGAAGTGAATTATAAGATTGAAAATGCATTTTACTGAGATAAAATAATTTCAAGAAATATGTACTTCGTTTCTCGTTAAACTGTTTTTCGGGAAATATTCATTCGGGTTGGCAGTAGCTCCGTTCTATTCAGGCATAACGACCTAATGAGTTGGTTAACGTATATTTCCTATACCTATTCGATTTCTATAATGAGCAGTTCACCTAAATTTGGTGTCACTGACAGTCATCCGTTTATCATTAACTCTTTCTTCGTAAATAGATCCCAGTTGAAGCAGCGTGGCTGCATGACTCTGTGTGGCTGTACGCGCGTGCGCTGGCTCAGGCTTTGACCAATGGTGACGGTCCCCGCGATGGCAGGGCCATAGCAGCTCGCATGAGGAACACCACATACCACAGCGTGATGGGGTAAATACTCTAGCTTTATTGAATTATCAAAAACATTTTTTCAGCCTAGCTAATCATCATGAATAATTCAATAGAAATATCTTTAACCTAAATCTATACTAATGTGTGTTAATAGCCCAAATTTTTTAATTTCCTTTTTTGTTTTATGCACACGAAAACTTTTGCTCTAATTACATAAATTCATAAAAAATTAACTGCAATTACGGAACCTTAACGCCGCGCATGATTGTTGGAAATTAATGTAATTTCCTACTCCAATCAAAGATAAAAACTGTCGGTTCGGTACAATTTCGAATGAAACGAACTCGAATAATGAACTGACTTACCCTCTAGTTAGGTAATGACGTGCTTATTTTGTGGCAATTAACTTCTGACTGCTAAGAATATAACTGAACTAAATGAAATGAATATTTATGCAACGACTGTACTATGAAATTTTCGTGCATAAAAGAGATGAGTGAAGAGGTTATGTATATTTCGCAATTTTCAATTCAGATATTAGTCCTTAGAGACCTAGAGTAATTAATAGCAATATCATTTTGCTTTTGTAACTATAATTTATGATAGCTTAAATTAGAAAAAATTCTCGATGGTTCCAACACTTCCGACCTTTTACTTTGGAATAATAAGATTATGTAGTTTACATTGTATTGTTTTCCAAGGTTCATGCGAATGTTAGATATTGAAATAAAATTACTTTTTGAACGCATTCTATCGCGGTTCATTTTGATTTTCCCGTCGTTTTTATGTAGTTGTTAAATACGATTGATCATGTGATTACATACTCATAAGACTTAAGTATTCACCTACCCTTTACTTTCCTTTCCTGTAAACTTATTCGTTTTAATGTTTTCGTGACGAAAAGTATAAATATTCGTGCCAACAACACATTATGTCGCGTGTTTTCCCTGCAATAAACAGTTTTACACCATTTCCTCTTACGATTGGTTGATATTAACCGGTCAAAGCTCGCAATCTGTATTTCCGGTTTATAAATAAACTTATTACTCCCAAACAATTAAGTTTCTAAGTACTTTTTTTATGAGGTCAAGAACTTTATACATTAAATTTCGTATACTTTTGATTGTGTACTTGGTTACATTTAGAAATTACGTTGTTTGTTATACTTTTATGTCTCGCCGACGGCTTTACGACTAATACATCGTGTTTGTGAACTTTTTAACATATTGCTTGTGACGTCACTAGAGAAAAGGGTTTTTGTACATGTTCACAATCAACATTAATAAACCTTTCAAATATTCTTGATATAACTAATATGTGCAGATAAATTATCTGTTTTAGCAAAAAGGTTTTTTGACAACCGGCGACCCGACCACATACTGATTAGGAGGAATAGGTTTAATTATTGGCCATTCTGGCACAGGTCCATCCTTTGATTAGGTCACTGTTCGCAGACTCGTGATAGAGGCAGAGGTACATTTATTTATTTTAACTTCTTGCACAAAATTGGTTCGAAGGCGGACTTAATGCCTTAGGCATTCTCTACTAGTCAACCAAGGTGGTGAACAAATATAATTATTATAGTTATAAATAAATAATAATAAATGTGGACAACATCACATACATTGCTTCGAATCCAAAGTAAGTAGGTACAGCACAAACACCTAGACCCGAGACAATGTAGAAAAGTGTTTTTTTCTACATTGACCCGGGGATCGAAACCGGGACCTCAGAGCTACTCGACCACGGAAGCCGTCGAAATAATGTGGCAGGTGCAATAAAAAATCCATTCTTCTCCTGCAATATTCAATACCATGCCAATTACATCAATCTCAGCTTCACTTGATTGGGCCACGCGAATTCAGGCCACCATTCGGACTTACGGTAGTATACGGTAGTAAGGACTACTCCATCTACCGTCATCACTTCTGGCCTCATATTTTGTCCAACTCCAACTATCTCATAAACAATCTATTTGTAAACTTATATAATAAGTCGAGCGACTCTACATTTTTGCGTCTTACACTTGACTAAATATTAACCTGTTCAGGTACTGGATCCACATGGACGAGCATGGTGACGCAGAGGGTAACTACACTCTGCTCTCCATGGACCCTTCCAAGCCACCAGGCCTATACCCGCTCGCCGTTCTACACAAATCCGCGCCGGTAATGTATCAATGTTATGTAGATTTACTCGTCTGTATGCTAAATATTTATAGAAATGCCTACATAAAATTGTTCAGGAATAAATGAAATAATATTTTTATTAAAGGTAAGATCTTTATCTACGTGCAATGACGTAGAAAATATTGGAGTTATAATAATAATAATACAATGTAGAGTTTAGTTCTAAATTGATGGTAGAAGTTAAATTGGGCTTATCAACTGCCCCCCTAGCCAAGGGACATTTAGGGGGGCTGGAGAGACTGGCATGAGTACTTTAAATGAATATAATGACATACATTTTTCTTGGTGAATATTATAAGTACTGAGGAATACTTACTTACTTTTAGGAATACTTATTTACTTACTTGAGGAGGTATTTTATTGAAAAAACGTTGTAATTCCTCGTGTGGAAGTATTTTGAAACAAGTTCAACAGTATTAATACAAAAAGTATTAATTAAATAAATATAATAAAGTGTGTGAGTGAATGGAAAATTAGCGTGACTCTGTCCTGCAACTGCAACTACAAGCCCAACATCTAAAATTGAAAACAATCCTCTTCTTGTTTATTGTTTTTAAAATAGAAAACATACTTCCACTTATTGAGGAATAAAAATAGTGTTATAGCATTATTTCTCTAGACTATTTTTTATAATATCTTAACCATCTAATTGTAGACCGTCAGTCTCTCCACTGTCAGACAGACCATTCATCACTGTGCCAACTAATTAAAGCCCGTCAAAATATGTACATACATACTATTCTAGATACGCCACTACAGTTGTAAAATTAGAAAAAAACGTCCTCAGTTTTAAGCAATAAGTATCTTATATTTTTGTAACACACAACAAATTTTAAAAATTACCTTTAATATACTTACATCTACATGTAAATAGATTTTTTATCAAATATACGAAACACGTACGCACAATGACTCTGGACGTGCCACGAATAAACGGCAACTTTTAACTGTTTACGTCACATTTTGGCGTGGAAGATGCACCTAGCTGCCAACCGCTGTATGGATTCAAATCTAAATACGCAAAGGTCCTTTTAACTGGAACGCTATTATCTATAGGCGTACTTTGTTTACGTTACACGTATTAACATTCTTATTCTATTCATAACATGTCTTTGATGTAATCTGCGTTAATTTTACGCCAATTTGTTATTCTAAGTACTTAAAGAAAAAGTTCTCTGATGTTTCATTCTTTTTTGATGCAGGAAGTACGCTTTCTACGTAAGATGAAATGGCCAGGTGGTCAGGTGCCGCTCTCTGAACCGCCTTGTGGGTTCAGAGGAGAAAAATGCGTCAGTAAGTACCTATATTGTTTGGCTTAGAACTCCCGTTGTCACGGAGAGTGTTTTCACTTTCCTCTTAATGTATAACGTATGTAAGCAGCTAATAGAATCAGCAAGTGGGCTGTAGCACTCCATTAATAACGGCAAGTGAAACGAAAGCGATCGAAATGTTCAGTGGAGACCTTAAAAACTAATATGTATTGTTAAGCCCGGGTCTACATTAAGTGCAAGGTTTGTAAGTGGGGTGGGTCGTAAAAGTGTCGTTACGGGTCCTAGTGCGACAATGCGGAGCAGTGAGCTATCGGGCGCACGCGACTCCCGCTGCGACCCGGCCAGCGCCGCCTAATGCCCACTTACGTAGCAGGACACCATCACAACTAACATAATACCCGATACAAGAAAACTGCAGCTCAACATTATCCTTATAAGAGCAATTAAGTCTGGGGATTACAGTCGATCCTTTTAAGTAAGATACGTTGAGCTGTAGGAACATATCTGTGATGTATTTTACGGTCATGTTTTCGGGAAACAGAGAGTTTAGCTAAACATTTCTTTTTGCTATCAGAACTAAAGGAGGTTACTTCAATTTTGGACCACCATTTACAAGAAAATGGTTTCAAGTCAACCAAAATAAAATAACTTATTTCTACAAGAAACCTTGAGTGCACTCAATTTTCAGAGCCATATTGACGCAAAGCCTTTCTTTAAATGGATCGCCGGGAGGAGTAAGCCTTTCGTAAATAGCTACTGCGCTAGTTAGTAATAATGTATTTTGATGTAGAGTCGACCGACATTTTAGGCTTTGAAGCGTACAGTAAACAATTACATATTTTAA
This sequence comes from Plusia festucae, assembly GCA_950381575.1. NCBI lineage: Eukaryota > Metazoa > Arthropoda > Insecta > Lepidoptera > Noctuidae > Plusia > Plusia festucae. The sequence goes on along the minus strand of OX494436.1, from coordinate 8,942,290 downwards.
TTTATTGAAAATAGTGGATATTTCACTATTTTTGACTGGAGTTTATTGAGATTCATTATTTAGTTACATTTTCATACGTAGGTACTTATTCATTTTAGTTCTAATCAAATTACTTGTAGCATTTAATTATACTAAGTTGACAATAAACATTTAACATTGCCGATACCCAATATTAAAGAAATAAGTATTTCACAATGAAATAGTTGCTTCGTACGTTGGTAGTCGGTGAAGCATTTAACTCGGACTTTATATTATCGTTCCGCACATTGTTAGGAAGCTCGGGGTAGAAAATAAATTCTTATACATCATTTTGCACTCCGGTCTTCGAATCTCTCTATAAATTGAATTAAATTTTCTACAAAATTAAAAGTCTCTAAATTCAAAGTGAAATGAAATAATAAATAGAACCATTACATACATTTAGTTAACTGTGCTTTTATTTTCTGCACAAATAAATTAATTCAAGTTAGGAGCATTGAATGTTTGTATCAAAATTAAGACAGTTCATTCACCTAAAGCTGTTTTGAAGTGTACACCATCTTTCAGTCAACTTAGTGATAGTGCACATGTATGTGAATTAGTGTGGGACCTGTCTGTCCTTAACGACCACATAAAACGAACCGTAATTCCTACCGTCAAGTACTTAGACATTTGTCTAACATGTCGTAAAATTAAAAATCCCGTGCAAACAAACCTTGTGGCAATCTTCACTTATATTATGGGATAATAAATTGGTGTAATAGTCAACATAGTGTCATGATAGTCAATATAGTGTTTTGAAAGTTCTATTTTTATCGGGACTGATTATTATTAAAAAATATTGAATTGAAAATATTTTTTCACTTTTGAATTTAACAGCAATGTTGTCCGCACATTACTAGTATTCTTGTTAACTCCTCGTGCGTCACTTCGTTAGTGCAATGGATGGGATTCGAATCAGTAACCACATGATCGCAAGTCCGACGCCCTGGCCATTAGGCTATCGCTGCTTCGATTCGCATTCGCATTTGACGAAAAATTACATACAATTATATATTTATTGTGAACTTTTCTACCTATAATAGGTCACATCGGAGCATGGGCCCTAGGTGCTTCAGGAGGCACACTAGCCCTCCTGGCATTGGCCGCCCTAGCCCTTTACAGGGGCTGGCGCTACGAACAAGAGCTGGACTCGTTGCTCTGGAAAATAGACTTCAGAGAACTACATCTACCTGACGAAGAGCAACGTGCCAACAAACTGAGTAGGTAAACCGAACTTCTACATGTTGTTTGCATGAAAGCTTGTATTTTCAGACTCGATAAGAGTTCAAAAGTTGAACATCTTATGCTAGGCACCGTAGCTCCCAAATAGGTGGATTGATTTTGTTATTTATTTTTTTCGTTTTTAATTCAAAGAATGGTTGGCCCTGGTTATTTTAATAGATGTGTGCATCGAGCATTATGTATCTACATTTGTCGTCCTCTATACAGGGTTAAAATAAAATTGAAAATCAACTTTTCATATAAACATAAATCACGTGACCTGTCACTTTGTATGAAAAGTTCATCCATTTTAAGATTTCGACCTATGTTCCTTTGGGAAAGTTGTTCAGATTTATGCACTTGATTACCTCGTTGAATATACGCACTCCTTTTAATTTAATCCTACATATTTATTGCATTGACGTGATACCCGATCAAGACTTAAACCGCGATTAAACTTAAAATTAAGGGGATATTTGCACTAGTGCTTCACCTTGACGACTGATGGTACTTTCGGACGATCCAACTGTGTTGATATGACACAGTTTGAAGTGCTTCACTATTCTTGCGCCTACTCGGTTTCTAGGCCTTATAGTTGTATGTTGTATGTCTATTTAGGTGATTTTTGGTTTTTAAGTTATTTTTCTTTCTATTTATGCTTCTAGAGACCGGGTACAGTAAGTCGGTCAACTGTAAGTCGGTAGGTAGAAACTATGACTGTCAAAAAACTAAATTCTGTTAGTTCCCAAAGTGATACCACTTATACACGGCTTACTGTACCTTTTTAGCAAATAATAGTGTTAGTTTTTAAAATACATAGTTGTGTTTAACAGTCTTCCTTCTTCTTTCAACAAACGCGTTCGATGAACTTTTAAAGTTCAAAGCAGTAAATTCTATAAATACATAAACTAATTTTTTCTTTGCTAGCTCGATCATGGAATTTCATATTAGAGGTTACAATTTCCGGTTGAAACTATACATTTCAGATTATTTATATAATTAAGGGCTTAACTACAAGTACTTAAATAAAGTATTTTAAAGGATCTGTCGACAATGTTAAGTATGTGTACCTATTGGAAAATCTGAATTAGTGCTCTTGAATCGTTGTTATTCAAACTAATCCTTCGATTAATGTACAAGTCCGTTTCTTTTTCTTACAAACCGCCAAAAATCGAGTTGATCAGAGCTGAATTTTTCCAGCAAGATAGCAATGCGGGCGGCAACGTGACCTCTTCATCCAACGCTGTATCGGAGAAGAATGGCGGCGGTAGCACAGGTGGGGTGAGGTCAAGCCAGGTGTCTCTCAGTTCGAACCCTGATCTCGACTTCCGATACTCCGCCATTTTTACTGAAGTAGCCTTCTACCGCGGCAGACTGCTCGCCGTCAAACGTGTGAGGAGACACCATATCGACATCAACAGAGAAATCAAAAAGGAACTTAAAATTGTGAGTGTTACTTGATATTACTACTTATATTCCACTTGTGCCAGTAATTTTATGAGTTTAGCTTTCTTAAGAGTCCTTGTATTTAATTTACCAGGTTTTTTGAGAGAATTGATCTTTATGATTGTCCCTATCGATTGATGACATAAACGTGCAAGGAATTCTTTTTTGCATTTTTGCCTGCTTCCCCGAGTGAAGAAAGTGTAATTTCAGAAACCTGTCCATGTAGGAATGATTCCTCTGGGCATATTTTGTCATCTCCATTATTTATAGTACATTAAACAATCCACCTATATATTCCAGACTTCATCCTGCAACTAGGCATAGCTATTCGCATAAATATAATCGCTTTTCATCTCGGGACCGCAAACCTATTATAAAAGAAGAACTTTGATGTTCTTTGGCGCTTCCATACCATTTCGGATTTGAAATGCTCTTAAAGAAATTTCGAAATTTTATGCCTAGTCTTTCCCAAGCTATGTTGGGGATGGCTGCCAGTCTTACCGGATTTAGGTGAATACCGTATTTTACATGGAGCGTCTGCCTATCTGACCTCCACAATCCATTGCTGGATAATGCAGAAACTGACTGTCGAATCCAAATTTAAACTTTATTACCTCAAACCTATAAGTTAAAAGGAGGTTTGTATTTATTTACCTCTTTTTAACTTCTATCTCTGAAATAAAAGGCTTTCAGAATTAGTGAGGCCCAATACAAACTGATTAGAGCGTTATCGAGAGCTCGGCGTTAGAATAAATTGTAGGTACTTATATGATAAATTCTGTATCCACCACCCAAAATTATATTTACTAAAAGAATAACCTTCATTCGCTTTATTAACACTCATTTACTCATGTAGGTACTAAAGGTGATTCATGAAGCTGTTTAGGGCCTCCAAGAAAAACAAAGCATTTCTCTTACAAGTCAGCCTTGTATGATGGAGTAACCGACTGAGACAAATCGCTTTAATACATTCTGAGTTAGAACGCCGCAGGTAGAATAGAAATAAATAGGTGGGTTTATCCAACGAAATATGTTACGCAAGGATTTTACGAACACCTTACGATACAACATATTATTATGTAAAGACATATAGCAACTTTACTTATATTAAAATCCGGTATAGACTTTTATCGTAACAAGCAAATCTTTTCCAATACCAAATACTTAGTGCCCGCGGCATTGCTAAAGAACTCCAAAATTTTAAAGTCATGAGGTAATGCGACTCGATTTATGCTCCACGGTTGTACTAAATTCGTTCAACGGTTCAACTGCTGTATTTTACTAGATACTTAACATCGAAATTTATAAGTCGTATTGCAGGTTTTCGACATAATAAAACGTATAAATCGAACACGGTTCTCATCGCATAACCAAAGCTCTTGAGTAAATAACGTAAGGAAAATAAAAAGGCGATTTGTTCAGGTGCGGATAAATACTTTCGTTGTTACAAACAATGTTGGCTTCAATTTATTTTCACATTAAGAGGTCTTATATCTTTCAAAATACTTTTATTTCGAAATGTTTTTTTTATCTCGTATCAATTCAATATTGATTCTTTTTATTATGAAGCATACCTTCAATAACATTTCAAACATCTAAGTACCTATCTTTATTAACAAATAACTGTTATATATTGTATACAAGTTTCACGCCCCCGTCTTTGAGAAGAAGAGTACCTGTATAACAATCCATTTGAGCATTTTCTGTGTTATGCAATTGATTGCATTTACAGAAGGTGAGATTATGTTTTGCAATTGACTGTCATTGACTGAAGGTGAGATTAAAGTCCTGTAATTTATGAGTTAAATATTCTAAAACGGATAACCGATTTTTTTATGTTCTCCTGGTAGATTAGTTATCTACTTAATTCTGAAAGTAGTAAAAAGTATTAGGCAGAAACTGATAGTTCTATGTATAATGTGCATTTAACATGTTCTTGCCAATTATTATACTGGTGACCTGAATGGAATCTAAATAAACACATCAATAGAAACTTCAATAAATCTTTACTCGTCGTTTCTAGAATACTAGACACGTGAGGTCACACACTAAATTCTCGAGATTGGAATAATGCCCGATTATAACGTTAACGCTCATTATTTTATTCGCAATATAATTAACGTCCATTACGTCAAGTGTTTCTTGACACGCATAACAACTTATGACATTTATCATCGCAGTCGTGACGATAGAGTACCGTTAAAACGCTAATAATATGCTTGTGCTATGAGTGGGTTCACGTCAGTAGTATAATGGGTGGGTTTCGAAGCGGAAACCACAAAATCGCAAGTCGGACACCCTAACCATTAGTGCTCCGGCGCGGCTTCGTTTTTAATTGTTAGTTTTATAACATTTTACGGCAGAATACTTAAACGTCAATCAGTTTAGAGCCGCCCTTAGGTGTAAAGTAGCGACAGACAGATATTTAAGTCCGTTAAAGTTAATATTTTTTATATTTACTGAGGTAGGTATATACCTATAATTGAATATTATTTTTAATCATCCTTCGTAGGTTTACCTGTACTAAGTACAAATTAAATTCTATAAGTAGGTGTAAGCGGACCGCTCTCGAAAACGAAGAGACGATAGTAGTTATGGTACATTTCAGGACGGGACAGAAATAAAAAAATATCCGGATGTAATAAAAACATTTGTTTTTACATTTTACTAACATTATTCACGCTCCATCACGTTATTACAGCTAATATATTTATTGATTTTAATTCACTATTTCAATTTCCTTTTTAAATTGATTTATATTTCCTAAATAAATGTTGGTCCAGTACATATTTAAATGCGGCCATTAACAAAGTAACAAATTTAACTTTATAACTTTTGTTTCAAACTTTTTGCAATTCAGTAACAGGGCCCTTTCTCTACAAATAAAACAGTACCTAGGAGTTCTCTTTCATTTACATTCTTTATCTATGCATACATTATGCAGCATTGTCTCAGCGTCTCGTAATAAAATTCGTGTATTGGCAGATGCGGGATTTGCAACACGATAACGTGAACGGGTTTGTTGGCGCGTGTATCGAACCACCGAACGTTTGCGCTCTCTCCGAATACTGTACTAGAGGCAGTCTTAAGGTAAAGTTACATTCAAATTATTTATTTTGCAATTAGGATTTAAAATCGCTTTTACACGTCACTTTTTTGAGCTCGCTGAAGTCGACATTTCCTGACTGACTACTCTATAGAAAATTATTCTAATATAATGAACTGAAGAGTTTTTTCTTTGGGATAACGAGTTATCTCTGATACTTCCAGCGGGATTAGTTTTTTTTTTATATTTTGGTAGCCAAATTCTAGAGGAAACAGGCTATATATCGTCGCGTTACAACCTATAGATGTGATATAAACATGTAATGGCGTCATCTAACATTTTGTTCATTAAAGGATATCCTGGAAAATGAAGACATAAAGCTAGATAACATGTTCATCGCGTCTCTGGTCGGAGATATTATAAGGGTAAGTACCAATAACTTATCTTAATCATTTTCCTTATTGTTCCAAAACACGAACAGGGCTTTCTTAACCATGTACCAAATTTGAATATTATGCGACTTAACAATAATATAATGCCGGCCTATAAATGTCCCACTGCTGGGCACAGGCCTCTTCCCATATAGGGAAGGATGAGCATTGATCACCACGCTTGCTCATTGCGGGTTGGCGATTTCAGATTCTTTTTTTTTTTTTTTTTTTAAAGATTACTAGCAATGTGGGTCGCACATTACTAGTAATCCCGTTAACCCCTCGTGCTAAGCTAATATGCTTGTGTTACGAGTGGGTTCACGTCGGTAGTGTAATGGGTGGGATTCGAACCCGCAACCACATGATCGCAAGTCCGACGCCCTAGCCATTAGGCTACCGCCGCTTCATATGCAGGAAACTTGGATTCCAATTTATGGAATCCAAGTTTCCTCACGATATCTGTATGTATGTATAAAGAAATACCGGAGGTAGCGAAACAAGCGGTTTCGGGAGTATTTGAATGCTGTGCAATAGAATTAATAACACTAAACATTATTATTATTTGTATCTACAGGGTTCCTAAGCCTAATTATATAATATTTTATGAAAAATTAGAATGTATATTGAAAAAAATTAATTTTGCAAAAAAGAAAGTGATCTTAACGGGAGATTACAATATTGACGTGCTAAAGAATAATAAAATTACACAAGAATTGGAATATTTTCTCTTACAGTACAACTTAAAACTAGCACTTTACGTGCCCACTAGATTAAGCAGTAGAACGTGCATCGATAATTTTGCTCACAATTATCAAAAGGAATGTCAAACAGATATCATAGATCTAGTTCTTTCGGACCACACATCTCAGATTCTAAAAATCCCCGTAAAAAAAACTAGTCTATTAAAATCTTGGAAAGTTGAGAAGCGTGAATTCTCGGGTGTTAATTTAATAAAATTTAAAACTCATTTAGAATGCCTAACATTTACACAAGTATTCAACGCCGTTAATGCAAACGAATCTTATGATAACTTTATGGAGGATTTTCTACTTCTGTATGAATTGTGTTTTCCTAAAAAAATCATAACTATTACATGCAACAAACCAGCGAAATGGATTTCTCGTGGTATAAAAATATGCAGTCAAAAACAAAGGCAGCTTCTTTGGACGTACCGATTCAACCCTAATTCAAAAAATAAACAACTTTTCAAAAATTATACGAAATTATATAAAAAAATAATAAAACTAACACAAAAAGCACAAAATAACCATTACATAAATACGTCTAAAAATAAAGCAAAAGCTACTTGGCAAATCATTAATAATTCCAAAGAATGCTTCCCACAAGAATACATTTTGACAATAAGAAGAGATAATTTATGTTTTAAAAATCCTATTGATATCGCCAATGAATTTAATAACTATTTTATTGATGACATTGAAAATAATATTAAAAATGATATTTCGAATAATAATAAAAATAACTTTGATAGTGCAACATCACAATCACTATTTATGATGCCTGTATCAAGCAATGATATAATCAAAACAATTAATAGCCTTAAAAACACAAATACTGTTGGTTACGATGGAGTGTCCACTAAAGTAATAAAATATGTAAAAGATGTAATAGCTCAACCACTGGCTTATATAATCAATTTGTGTATTTCTGAAGGCGTATTCCCAAATAGTCTCAAAACTGTTATTATTAAACCATTACACAAAAGAGATGATAAAACAAATTTAAAAAATTATAGACCAATTGCAAAAATTCCCATAATGTCAAAAATAATAGAGAAAGTTATTTATCATTCTCTTTACAAATATTTTGAAAAATATAAATTATTCTGTAAGGAACAAAAGGGATTCCGTAAAAATACGACTATTAATATGGCACTGTATGAACTGATATCCAAAATAATATCGTCAGTAGATAAAAGAAATCCCATATGTGCTATCTACACAGATATGACAAAGGCATTTGACTATGTAGACCATAATATCCTGCTACAAAAACTTCATGGTTACGGTATCAGAGGAAATGTCCACAAACTGCTGGAATCATATCTTAGCAATAGATATCAGTTCACAGAGGTTACAAGACTTTGTCCTAAGACTAAACTTGTTACAACTTATAAATCAGAATTAAGACGCATAAACTATGGCGTGCCCCAAGGAAGCGTTCTAGGACCATTATTGTTTTTAATTTATATAAATGATCTGCCGAAAGCTACACGTCATAAAATGGTCCTATTCGCAGATGACAGCACTGCCATAGTTGAATGCAATAATCCTAGCAATTATGAAAGTGACGTTAACCATTCTCTTTCTGAAATCATTAATTGGCTTAATAATAATAATTTGATTATAAATTTAAAAAAGACAAAAGTAATGCACTTTCATCAACGACGAGTAAATCCAACTGTAAATGTTTCGTATAAGCGTAATGAAATAGAAAAGGCTAGTCATGTCAAGTTCCTGGGTATTACTATAGACAATAAACTCACTTGGAAGCCTCACACAGAACAGTTATGCAAGCGATTGAGTCAGTCTGCGTATGCACTATTTCAGTTATCAAAAAAAGTAAATATTGAAACCTTGTTGACAGCTTATCATGGACTAGTTGGTTCGGTTTTACGTTATGGGCTCATTTTTTGGGGGCAGTCTTCTGATAGGCAACTTATTTTCAGAATGCAAAAGCGATGTATAAGGTCAATGTGTAATATAAAAGTAACTGATAGTTGTATACCTTATTTTAAATCATTAAAATTACTTACACTGCCATCACTGTACATTTTGGAAACTGCATTATTTGTGAAAACAAATTTACACTTATTTGTTAAACTATCAGATGTAAAAAAAACTCCTATGCGTAGTAAATACGTAAATCAATTATGTCATACAAAATGTAAAACATCTTTAATGTACAAAAGTTTCTTTGGCATCGCTCCTAGAATTTATAATAAGATACCTGATCAAATAAAAACCTTACCCACTCACAAGTTCAAAAAAACATTACAAAAAATTTTAATTGATAAATGTTATTACACAGTTGATGAGTTCCTTGGCGATTAACCTGAATGTTTTCTATTATATTTGTGATTTTGTACTAATTGCTAATTTGTATTTTACCTAAATTAATGTTATTGATATCTATCTCATTTGTATGTCTAATCATAGACAAAACATAGCGCTCTGCTCCTATATTGTAACATCTGTATTTATTGTCCACCTATGTTTTACAAATAATAAATGATTTGATTTGATTTGATTTGATTTGATTTGATGTTTTCCTTCACTCTTTAATGGTGTCTTATAATAATTAAGATAGTACAAATAACTTTAAAATAGTCACATTGGTACTTGCCTGGATAATAAATATTATTTAATTAAAACCAGATAAGATACAATGACGTACTTATTTAACTTGTGTTTTCTCATTTATATAATGTTCTACGAAACTGCGGTTTTTTTTTTGCAGAGGGACACTTCCAAAGTCTACAATGAAAATTGTCAAATTTTCTTTTTCCTGATTATTAACTTCATACCTACATAAAATTTCATTTCCCAGGGCATGATATTTATCCACGAGTCACCCCTACAATATCACGGAGCGTTACGGCCATCAAACTGCCTCGTCGACGCTCGTTGGGTGGTCAAACTTGCAGATTTTGGATTAAGAGAATTTCGTAAAGGAGAAATGCCTCCATCAGAATCTGTTGCCCTAAGATCTTATATTGAAAGTAAGTTTACTTACCTACTTTAGTTAATCAAGTATGTAAAAGTATGTAGGTAGATATACGACTAATAGGTAGGAACCGAATTCTTGAAAATCCATGTAAAAGTCATTCACATAATTCACCACTCATAACATTTTCCGTTTGTTAGTTTTTGGGGTTTGCGTAATTAAAACCAGCCCTAGTTGATATAAACTTTTTTGAATTTGCTAAAAATTTGTAAAGATAAGTTTACCACAGTTTCAAAAAAGCTGAAACGAATTCTCAAATTCCTCAGGTTTATCATATCTGTCACCGGAACTACTTCGATCAGCGGGATGGGGAAAAGAAACCACAAACATGGCAGAAGAACATCACGATGGCTCCCCTCAATCTGACGTATACGCATTCGCACTAGTCTTGTATGAGCTGCATACCAGACGAGGACCATTCGGAGGTGATGCCTTACACGCACCATCTCTGCTCCACAGGATAGCAGCACCAGACCCTGTGCCATACAGGTAGGTATGTGTCTGCAGCGGGCAACACGGCTAAGGCGTTAGATAAATTAAAAAAAGGTCAAATCAAGGTATCCGAAAAATTCCGACTCTTTAATAATTGTTTTTAGGTTGAAGTCATCAGCTGAAGAGGACGTTCAACGGTAAAACTAGGGTGTAGCTTGCCTTCTTATCTATACTAATATTATAAAGCTGAAGAGTTTGTTTGTTTCTATGTTTGTTTGTTTGTTTGAACGCGCTAATCTCAGAAGTTTCTGGTCCGATTTGAAAATTCTTTCACTTTTAGATAGCCCACTTATTGAGGAAGGCTATAAGCTATAATTTGTCATGATACTAGACGCCGACGCGGGCGGAGACGCGATCAAAAGCTAGTATACTATAATTATTTAAGCCCACGGTCAAAATGTATATTTGTGTGACTATAAACCTACTCTAATTATCCGTATTCCAGGCCTCCATTGGACGCTTTATCAGGTCGCTTTGACTGTGTGCGAGAATGTTGCTCTGAATGTTGGGCGGAAGATCCATCAGCTCGACCGGATTTTAAGGCTATCCGCACTCGACTGCGACCTCTACGCAAGGGCATGTAAGTGCCTACAAACTTTATAATTATGTAGGCATTTACCTACGTTTTTATATATACAGTGAATTAATATTTTTACTGCACGTTTCAGGAAACCAAATATATTCGACAACATGATAGCAATGATGGAGAAATATGCGAACAATTTGGAAGCCCTGGTCGATGAGCGAACTGACCAACTACAGGAGGAGAAAAAAAAGACTGGTATGATACACACACACCACACGTAGTTCGGGAAAAGGCTAGGCCGAAAAACAGGTAATAGATTTGAACCATTTTCGTCGTTTTTTTTTTCAGAGGCTTTATTGGAGGAAATGCTGCCAGCACCAGTGGCAGAACAGTTAAAGCGTGGCCGACGTGTCATGCCCGAGAGCTACGACTCCGTGACCATTTACTTTAGCGACATAGTCGGCTTCACAGCCATGTCGGCTGAAAGCACACCACTACAGGTACTCTATGGTCCTATTATAACGGACATTCAAGTACGGATGATAATGAGTTTATTTTTAACCTTTTGAACGCCAATCACTTCTATACAAGTTCGAGATTTTCGTGCCCTCAGCGCCACTACTTGATTAGAAGTAATAATAGTATAAAATAAATTTACGACTTTTACAAGACCTTCTATTTTGTTTTTATGGAAAATTGCCCTGTTATAAGCCATATTTTTTACTTTTTCACACTTAATAAGTTCTTGTTTGTTTTATATTCAATAGAAAGTAAAACGCCAGAAAATATTTTAATGCCCCCAACGCCAAGTACTTGATATAAAGTAAGCTAGTGATGGGACACGATGAAAACCTCGCTATATTTCATCTCGTCGAAACGATCATAATATACTATTATTGCAAGTAAAATGACGTGAATAAATAATATTTTGTAAATATTGTAAAGTATAAACTACGTTTTATTCACCTTATACAAGAAAAAATAGGTTTTCTAATCATTGTCGATAGTGAAACACCGTTTGAAAGACCCATCCTTACAAAGAGGCTAGTTGTCAGTGCGCACAACGCCACGAACTTGTATAGAAGTAAATCTGTGACGTCATAAGCGGACGGGTTTCAAGGTCATAGTGACTTTGTGCATTTTAGTGTAGTGCAATGTTTACATCTGGCGTTGGCGCACGTGTTGTTATAAAAAATGAGTGACGGTGAATATGACGAATTTATTTTGTTTCTTTTTGAGTAGATTCATCATAAGAAAAAGTTTGTGAATAATCAGAATTTTGAAATAGTTCGTCGTCTTGACATTCCGTTAAGTCGTCAACTTCCGTTTCAGGAATGTACTTCCATTTTCTAATAGTTTCTAAAAACAAGAAAAATCATTGCTAGTATTTTGCGACACTTATACCTACCATTAAAAAAAAGATCTGTAACATCTGCGTAAAACAGTCACTTACCCTCCATTTTAATTAAAAAAAAAAAACACGTGGAGAACCACGTATCTAGCTTCTATTGATTTTATTTGTTGTAAGTAAACGAAATAAATTATGCATGAATCGGTTGAGGTTATACACGTGTAACTCGACCACAGTGAATAGAAAAAAGGATCGACATCTAGACATCCTTATATCAGAAAGGATTTTGACGTGCCTCGAGCGCCAACGACTTGATATGAAGTAGAAGGATTACATTTGGACACAAATAGGGATGTGCCTTCTAAAACACACGTCTAATAAATTTACAATTCTTTTCTTTTATTATGGTAAATATATCCAGGTTTTCATATTTATTTTTTTATGAAATGAAACAAAATATGAAAATACGGTATCAGTTTTTATTTAGCTTCGTAAATTGGTGAATAAACGTTAGTTTCAACTTATAATATTATTTATCGATAGGACATTAATCCCATCTCTACGTTTAACTATAGATACGTTATACATTTGTAGCGTGGCGCTGGAGGACACATCGCGTATTATATAGATGGGCGGCCAAAAGGTTAATCGATGTTTTCCGATCCACAGGTGGTAGATTTCTTGAATGATCTGTACACATGTTTTGATTCCATTTTGGAAAACTTCGACGTGTATAAAGTGGAAACTATTGGCGATGCTTATATGGTGGTAAGTATCTACTGGTTTCAAACGCTATTTAATATGGAACGAAGGTGATAACCCAGATGAATATACTTTATTGGTTATTGTTTGTTTTAGGTATCAGGCCTACCTATTCGCAATGGAATATCTCATGCTGGCGAAGTGGCATCGATGGCTTTAGCGTTGCTGTCTGCTACGAGAGCGTTTCGGTTAAGACATCGTCCTGAACATCGTCTTATGTTGCGTGTTGGTATACATTCAGGTAAATGTCCTTTATTTACTGAAATCTATGCAGCCATATTAATAATAACCTCCTATTTTGTTGTGTTACAATTCGCAATTATCTCATAATTGTTATTATTATATTCTAGGTCCGGTATGTGCAGGAGTTGTTGGTCTAAAAATGCCTAGATATTGCCTCTTCGGTGACACTGTTAACACTGCCAGTCGTTTTGAATCGACAGGAGCCCGTAAGTAGACCAACACGAAATCCAGTGATTTCTTCTACGGTCAAAGTTGGATAGATTTTCAAAACTGCCCCCCTAGCCAAGTTACATTTCTACAAGCGTTAACTATGATAGAAATCGCTTAAATGACATTAAATGTATGGAAATGACACTTGGCTGGTCCAACTCTACTGCAGAAAAGGAATTTTACGACTAAGTTTTTGTACTATTTTCAGCGCTCAAGATCCACTGCAGTGCCGCATGCAAGGCGTTGCTGGATCAGTTGGGTGGCTACATTCTGGAGGAGCGTGGTATAGTCCCCATGAAGGGCAAGCGCGACCAGGAGACGTACTGGCTGCGCGGCGAGGAGGCGGGCGCGGCCGCCGCACGCGCACGCTCGCGGGCCGCGCGCGCCGCCGCCCCCGCGCCCCCCGCGCCCGCCGCCGACGTGCGCGGGCAGAGGAGCTCGCTCAAAGCTAGGAACTGGAAGAACCAAGTTGGTGGACTGCACAGGTAGACACTAAGTTTTTTTTAATAATTCGTTTTTTGTTATAACTTTCGTAGGCGAATTCATAACAATTTAATGATTCCACGGTTTACTCAAGCATATTATCGGGATTGCTGACTATTTTCAGACTCAAGACTGTTGTTTGCACAAATAGCCGAGTGGTTTAATTCACCACGCTAATTACCACTGTGCGCGACATGCTGAAAATTCGATCCACAAATGCTTGTTCCAAATCTGGATGTTCTTTATGCATGTGAATTGAATGTTGGTGAACCGCCCCCCCCCCCCCTTCACAAAAAAATTAACATGTATTTTCCCTAGTTTATTTAATTATTCATGTTTTACAGCACATAGGGGGGCGGCAATCTTTCGTAGGCCTAGGGGACAGCCCACGTATTAAATCCGCCCCTGGTAGTAGCAACATTTTTTACGACTAGATAGTGTAAAAAGAAACTTCACAAAATCCTATTCTTATGCCAAATATTTTGTTCCTGTTTTATTATGGAACTGGTGAATGAAGTCTTTTGATTCATCCGGGGTTTTAGTCGGTAAAAGTATGGTGTAATCTTAAGTCTTTGCTAGAGAGAAAAACAACCATAATAACTAACTCGGATCAACAAAAAATTCCCAATTGATACCATTTACCTTTTACAGATGTTGCAGCTTAGAATCTCCAAAAAAGTTACGCTTCGCATCTGGGAACCACTTAGAATCGCATACAGACGGTGTGCTCCATCACCGCAGCGATGAATACCTTATGGAAGTAAGATCTCTCTGGTCATATTAACCTTGGTAATCATATGGCGGTATTCGTTAATTATGTTGTGAATTTCGCAGGTAGTTGGCGAAGGTAGATTGGTTCCGGCACAGCGCAGTGACCTACTAGAGGCGCCCAGCCTTCGACACGAGTACACGAGTGTGTCGTGCCCTATCATCGAGCAGACGGAGAGCGCTCCGGCCGCGCCCGAGCCCGGCACCGAACACAAGTCGCCGCTGCAAACCCACGAGGCCACGTCCTGCGACATCAAGCTCGTCATCAACGGCTGCTCTTACAACGAGCGTGATGGTGCCGGCATTCCACTTCTCGCGGACGCGTAATCTTACTATGCATTTGTACTTACGATGTAATGTTGTAATCCTAGTCAATGACAGCGATTTAAGCACCTCTGTGAACTGTGACCTTTTGAGCATAGCTCAGAATGGCACAGGACGGTGTGCGACGGTTGCATGGTTGGAGGTTAATTTTTTATATTATGATCTGCCCACATGACAATACAATCGCACTGCTCGCTTCTCGAATGACACTTAATGTAATGTGATCTATGTCAGTATTATTAAGAGATCTTGTTCAATAGAAATTATTTAATAACATTAAACTTATTTCACAATTGACGGTAACATCGTTTTACTTACACATATTATTTACAACATCTCATTTCATATACATACATATACATAGATAGACCTAGTGGCTCAGACGGCGGACTCGCGGTCGAGCAGCGGCGGCGGCCGGTGCAGCGAGCCGCTGGCGGTGCGCGCGTTGCTGCCGAAGAAGCCCAGCAGCCACGACGGCAGCGCGAACCGCGGCGCCTTCCGCTCGCCCGCCTTGGCCTCGGCCACGTTCTCCAGCGACCGCCAGCCCTTGTAGAACTCGATGTAGTTGGCCTCGGCCGGCTTCCGGCGCGCGCGCTCCAGCTTGGTGGACAGGCTGCTCTTGCGCAGCAGCGGCGTGTCCTCGGCGCGCGGCGGCTCGTCCGCCACCAGCCCCACGATGGTGCCGTTGAACACGGGGTCGCCGCACACCGTGGCCACGCTGACCTCGCAGTCCAGCGAGCGCGACGTGTGCTGGCGGCGCAGGCGCGCGGCGGGCGCCAGCACGTCCAGCGAGCGCGCGCGCAGCCCCGCCTGCGAGCCCTCCGCCGACCCCGACCACGCCGTCGACGACGCGATCGAGCTCAGCGCGTGCCTGCAGCGCAACAATATACTAGAGTAAAGTGGTCTGGAGGGCTCTAATACAGAGACGAATAGGTTACTTGACAACGGCGTCGCATGTCAACACAAATTCTTCGTCACAAAGGATCTCTTTAGCGCTAAAGGTCATCATATAGAACACCGCTAAGACAGTTAATCTACCTGCCATAATTATAAACAAAGTTAGAGACTTCCTTTTGTACCCACTTGAGTACCCATTTGAAGTTCTAAACACGCAAAGAGATGAACTAAAACAGTAACTGTTCTACGTCGATTCAAACGTAATGACGTCTGTGAATATGAAGAGAGTCGCTACGCACAAACAAATTCCTTCACCTTCGGCGAGGTACTGCGCAGTGTGTAATAACTACACAGGCGCCATTATGTTTGAACTGACCTATAGCAATACGTTCTAAACTATACAAGCAGTGACCTGGGTTGGGGAGTATTGCTCTTGGGTCTCGAGCTAACAAATTAATTCACAAGCGGGAGTTCGCGGCGAGGTACTGCGAAGTGTGTAAATAACTACACAGCCGCCATGAAGTTAGCATCGAGCTATATGAACAGCATACAGTAACTGTAGGCAGTGGTACCTGGGGCGGGGCGCGGTGCAGTCGGGGCGCGGGCGGGCGGGCGAGGCGCAGCGCGGCGCCGGCAGCGAGCAGCGCGACCCGCGCGCCGAGCCCGCCGAGCCCGAGCGCGCGCCCGCCGACGACACGCGCTGCCGGATGCCGCCTGCACCAAGCACAGCCGTTATAGAGGGACTAGATGAAAACCCGGCTCCGCTCGGTTGAAATGTGACTCATGATACACAATGTAGGTAAATATTTCTGTAGTCATCGGTTTTCAAGGAATATTAAAGGTAAGCAAGCCATTGATTCGTATAGCTTCGTTCATTGTGTTTAATAAATATAGTAAATAAAAACTGCAATAGTTTTCACACACATATTTTTTATTTTTTACACACAAATAATATTAATATTTTCGCGAAACGACAACGACTGAAAAAAAGTTTTAAGTTTTGTTAAGATTCACTCAATGTTTCCGGCAAGACGTTTCGTTTTACACAGTCAAATGAGCCACAGTTCTTTGTGATGGATGCTTCTTTGGCGCGACGCACGCGACGTGTTGATTGGCGAGGCGTATAAGAGCTAGTATGCAACGAAACGTGAAAAAAGCGAAATAAATATTCTTGAACTACTATTTCAAACGCGTTCCGAAACGATTCTGGACCCAACTGTTAAGTAATCGTTTGGCCTAGCTTTTTATGTGAAATAACACCATCTTGTACCAATAATAAGTAAATATATTTTCATCAGAGTAAATGTTTTCTTACATCATTGACACACAACAAAGATAAACAATTAAATTTTAAAATTAGAGAACAAATTAACTTAGCAGTAAAGGAGGTTTTTATACGAAACTCATACCTCTTTCATTTAACACCAATTATCATGCAACTGTCATACGCCTTGTCAGCACTGTAATCACTACCCAAGATGGCGACTGCGGTTTTTTTGTTTGTCAGTGCCATTAGAATTTAACGAAATTCTCCATAATCCGAATTTTGCGGATATATGTTGTCGACTCGAAATCAATATTTTTTTATGTTTTGTTATTCATATAAGGTTTCGATCGAGTCTACCGTAGCCCTGAACGAAATTATTAATATAGATATGGCCAAAGCAGATAATAGGATTGCGGACAATTTTTAGATTATGAATAAATATTAGACACGTATTTTGTTTTATTTTACGATAAATCTAATATCTACTTAGGTACAGGGAATTTGAGTAACGGAGTGGGTGCTCGCCATGTCAGTGGTGGCCACTATTTGTACTATAATTATGACGTCACTCCTGAACTTTAACGTATAGTTGTCAAATTGAATTGTTTTGAAAATAGAAAAAATACGTATCTAACATTTTTTCATTTAACTTATGGACTGAATAGATTTTTAAGAATAAAGCTGTGATAACAACGAAATCCCCTTCGATGCCACGACATTGTTTTAAAGCATAGCAATTTATGTCGTATTTCTATATTGATACGTTTGAATATCCAATAATTGTTACTTTTACAATTAAAAAATGCACCTTGGTCTCCTAATGCAGAGGAAAAAATAATGGAATTCAATATTGTACAAATCGTGTCGCAGTTCGTTATCGAACTCCTCCGAAACCGGTTTTACCGACTTTTATCAAGTTTTCTTACTCAAGGACATACTCGAAATTTTAAATCACTTATGGTACGGGAGCTGGCAACGTTTTCGAGAAGTCATTTCAGTATGGCTGGATTTTTAATATGTTATTTGGCATAGAATTTAACATATGATAGGATAGGTCTGGCACCTGGGACTGGTTGCGTTTACTAGTGCGCATCCCATTTATGGGGGTGAAAAATCCAGTTTTTCAACTCATTTTAGTATAAACCGTTCTTGTTCCATCTGGTTTGGCGACTCTTTACGAACATAAAAATCGAATTGCCAGACACTTTGGAGGTTGCCAACATCGTGCCAGACGCGATCAAAGTTCGAAAAAAAATGATAAAAATAATTCATTTTAGTATGGCTGAAATTTTAATATGTTGTAGTTCTATCATATACAAATAACATATTAAAAAGCCAGACAAAAATTCCGGTGCCAAATACGTGCCAGACCACTTTATATTCCCGAAATCAGTTGAGGAAATCGTGAATTTCAGCTTTTCTTTGAGATATTTAGATAAATATTTGATGTTATGGCTTCACAAATACAAAACTCAATCGTATAAAATCATTACCAATCAGATTCATAAAGTACTTGTTAAGTAAAAAAGGAAAATGACGATGTTAACAAAACCATTATAAATAACGTCGAAATTGTTAAATACTGTACGGTACATGCAAGAGCAGAACATGGTGACCTAGCTAAATACTTAAGAAACATGTGTTAGACGGATTGAACATGGTAAATTGGTATAGAAGAAGTAAAGGTACAAACAGAACATGTAGTTGGCTTTTCTTTAAACCTTTTCTAATTTTGGTGTCTATAATATATTATTACTGTTACTACCACTTCTGTTGGAAATAGGATAACCCAGTAACATTTTATTCGCAGTAGAATCGTGAAAATACGTTAAAATAAAAGTATATATCTTAGGTAATGTTTCTTTCTTTATTTACACGGAAACCCCTTTAAGGTATTCCGTTTCTAATAAAAAATAAAATCAGAGGCCCCAATAAGAGGTATTCGTTTACATCAAAAGAAAAATACATTTGGGTAGACCGGGGACAATAGCAACATGGCCACATTTCGACAGCTACCGAGATATACTATTGTACGTGTATTAACAATTTTATCTGACAGTACATGAAATCTCATAGTCATCTTAAAAAAAACAAATAATTGATCTAAAAAAACAAATTAATTAATATTACTTTTATTATAACATAATCTTACTCTCACTTACCTTATTAATAATAATTATGAGAATAGTCATATTATCAGTCAGTATTAACGGTAGATCGAGGGTCCCTTGTCTACTCTACTTATTAGAATTCGATTAAGTTATCTCATTTATACAAATATTAAAACAAATGTTAATAAAACACACTTACTTAAAGGATATTACATTGTATCAATTTTGTAGCTGCAGTGCTGCTGTGTAGTAATCAGGTAGGGGCAGCTAGCGGCATATACTGAAGGCACGTAGGCAGACACGTACAATTACATTATATCACGGTAGCTGTCGAAATGTGGCCATGTTGCTATTGTCCCCGGTCTACCCAAATGTATTTTTCTTTTGATGTAAACGATTACCGCTTATTGGGGCCTCTGATTTTATTTTTTATTAGAAACGGAATACCTTAAAGGGGTTTCCGTGTAAATAAAGAAAGAAACATTACCTAAGATATATACTTTTATTTTACAGTATTTTCACGATTCTACTGCGAATAAAATTTTACTGGGTTATCCTATTTCCAACAGAAGTGGTAGTAACAGTCATAATATATTATAGACACCAAAATTAGAAAAGGTTTAAAGAAAAGCCAACTACATGTTCTGTTTGTACCTTTACTTCTTCTATACCAATTTACCATGTTCAATCCGTCTAACACATGTTTCTTAAGTATTTAGCTAGGTCACCATGTTCTGCTCTTGCATGTACCGTACAGTATTTAACAATTTCGACGTTATTTATAATGGTTTTGTTAACATCGTCATTTTCCTTTTTTACTTAACAAGTACTTTATGAATCTGATTGGTAATGATTTTATACGATTGAGTTGTGTATTTGTGAAGCCATAACATCAAATATTTATCTAAATATCTCAAAGGAAAGCTGAAATTCACGATTTCCTCAACTGATTTCGGGAATATAAAGTGGTCTGGCACGTATTTGGCACCGGAATTTTTGTCTGGCTTTTTAATATGTTATTTGTATATGATAGAACTACAACATATTAAAATTTCAGCCATACTAAAATGAATTATTTTTATCATTTTTTTTTCGAACTTTGATCGCGTCTGGCACGATGTTGGCAACCTCCAAAGTGTCTAACAATTCGATTTTTATGTTCGTAAAGAGTCGCCAAACCAGATGGAACAAGAACGGTTTATACTAAAATGATTTTTCACCCCCATAAATGGGATGCGCACTAGTAAACGCAACCGGTCCCAGGTGCCAGACCTATCCTATCATATGCTAAATTCTATGCCAAATAACATATTAAAAATCCAGCCATACTGAAATGAACTTTTTTTCGACGTTGCCATCTCCTATACCATTACACATAGAGCACAGCCGGTATCTGAGTTGGGAACTCAAACTTGTCAATTTCTCAAGTGGCCACGTGATTAGACGAGCAAAATCTCAAGCTCTCACACGATTGGTTGATCACACGTTCTAAGTTGAAATTTTCAATTCAGAAACCGGCTGTAAGCTAATGGCAAATATTTGTTTCAAACTAAGACCAAAGTTACAAAACCAGTATATTTAATAAAGTAAATAAAGTCCAATGTTGCTTAAAGTTCGATTCATAAATGCGATAGCTTCAACAATACAAATTAATATGAACGTCCTATTTGGATGGGTATTCAATGTAGTAATTTACCTGATAGCGAAGGATGTCGAGAGTCTGTCAATCTAGGACTTCTTCTCGGTCGACGGAATAGTGGTCGCTCTTCACCTTCTACAGCCCTCTTCTGGATGGCCTTCTCTGTAGCACTTATCAACCAGTACGTCTGGACCTGTAATATAGATATTAATAAAATGAATAGAGAATTATTATGCCAGAAGGGTTGTTAATTGAACACTGGATCATTTTCACCGCACAAATATTATCATTGCATAAGACAGCGCCAAAGATCTTCGCCCATCGCCATCTGCCAGTACCATGACCTTTGACTTATTGTTTTACAATCAAAGTCAAAGGATTTATTTGCAATTGAATACAGTTACATAAAAGGTGTTACAAAAGGTCAAAATCAAATCGTTATACCCCAAGAAACTAACGTATTAATCGTAGTCTAGTCATTATGGCGATAAACCTTTTTAACGTTCTAATTCCACTTTGGGTGACGGTACTTCACTTTACTCAACTTTGTTACAAAACTATTATACGGGTATCCGAGCGCACATAAACCTCACCGGGCGAGGAGGAGACAATACCACAGAAATACGGTTACTCTCTAATCGCTCTATTATAACAATCAAACTTAGCTCTATTACGATCACGAAATCACAAATGATTAATGAAATATTTCTAGATTAGACAAATAACGATGACATCGCTCAACCCTTGGTTGCGTGCGCGCTCGCTCAATGTCGAATGAATAATGAATGGCGTTCCTCGAACCCAAGATGGCCGCCCCTCCAGTATTTGACGTTACGTCAAAGTGACAACTCTGCTACCTTCAGAAATAACGACAAAAATCAGATTTTTGAGGAGACGATTTGCCGCGCTGCCTACATGTTTGTAACACTGTTGCTTGATGACATCTACATTTGATGTTAACCTTGTGAATTCGTGCTCTAGCTTTACCAAAAAAGAAACACCCTGAATACTATTCATAAACCAACGAAATATCTAGTCTTAGTATATTTGGGGTACATTTTGACTGGGGTTCTGACTGTGCGTCAACTCTTTATCTTAAGTATTACATTAAAACAACATACTACTTTGGAGTATAGTCTGATCCTGTCAACAAGACGGAAGGGTTTACCAGTATGTAAGACATCGCTGCAGCCTAAAACAGCGTTTATTCGACGTTTTTATCCTTTTTTGGGCCCCTATATTTATAATCTATATTAATAATTTCGTTCAGGGCTACGGTAGACTCGATCGAAACCTTATATGAATAACAAAACATAAAAAAATATTGATTTCGAGTCGACAACATATATCCGCAAAATTCGGATTATGGAGAATTTCGTTAAATTCTAATGGCACTGACAAACAAAAAAACCGCAGTCGCCATCTTGGGTAATTAATAAGGTCGCGTTCCGTAACAGATAATTCTGCTTCGAAGTGATTCAAGGAGTTTATTATCATACAACCTCCTTGAAGTGATTACAGTGCTGACAGGGCGTATGACAGTTGCATGATAGTTGGGACCAGAATCGTTTCGGAACGCGATATTTATTTCGCTTTTTTCACGTTCCGTTGCATAATATACGCCTCGCCAATTAACACATCGCGTACGTCGCGCCAAAGAAGTAGCCATCACAAAGAACTGTGACTCATTTGACTGTGTAAAACGAAACGTTTATATTAATAACACAAAATGTACTTATAAAATATATATGTGTAGTCTGTAAGGTATATATCTATGGGCCTAAGTAGCCTGAAAATGCCGGCAACATTGAGTTAATTATAACAAAACTTAATACTTTTCTTCAGTCGTTGACGTTTCGCGAAAATATTGTTTTTGAAACTTTTTTTATGATAAACTCCTTTTTTATGATAAACTCTTTGTTATGTGTTCTTTCTTTAAACCTGAGATTGGCCAATTGCGATAACAACCATAGAAAAAAGAATACTAACCATAACAAAAATCAATGCTGTCAGTCAGCGGTAATTTTATTTCTTAATTACATATTATTATTATTATAGAAACGTCTTGCCGGAAACATTGATTGAATCATAACTAGAGATGAAACGGATATCCGGTAACTATCCGGTATCCGGCCTATCCGGCCTTGTTTTAACTATCCGGCCGGATACCGAATAGTAATACAGTATCCGGCCGGATACCGGATAGTAAAATTTAAAAAAGATCTCATTCTTTTACACAAGGCAAATCATACTCCAATAGGTTATGAACACTGTTTATTTTTATAATCGCACATCAAAAATGTTTGTTTTATTAATTATTACCTAGTTTAATACTCAAAATTAACAAGTGGCAAATTGTGATGAATAAATACCAAATTTTCCGCGTTTGTTGGTAAGAGGCGACTTCGCTTGGCTTCGTATACCAGACCAGCTTCTGAAAATAGCCTTTCGCTGTAAACGCTGGCAGTAGCGTTTTAGTGCTGAGAGATAAATTCTAGCAAACCTTGACAACTGCGGGTACTGATTTAGATTAACTGACCACCAAATGTATGGGTCGTGATTGCGATCGATTCGAGATGTCTTTAAAAAAAAGTCAATCTCGTTAGCAATTGGATTTTGTTTTTCTTGATCGCGACAGTCACTACTATTATCCTTTGCCACTTCATTGAAACAGTTCCAAAAAGTGTCATGAGCTTCACGTGTGAACTTGGATCCAGTTTCATCTTCTTTCATTCGTTTAGCAGGTGTTGAAGACTGATCGCGTCAACGCAATAAAGGGCCGAATATCCGGCAGCCGGATATCCGGCGCTCCGGCCTAGTAGCTTGCCGAATATCCGGTATCCGGTATCCGGCCAAACTACTATCCGTTTCATCTCTAATCATAACAAAACTTAATACTTTTCTTCAGTCATTGACGTTTCGCGAAAATATTGTTTTTGAAACTTTTTTATGATAAACTCTTTGTTATGTTTTTTTTTCTTTAAACCTGAGATTGGCCAATTGAACCGATATTATAGAACCGATGACTACAGAATATTTACCTACATTGTGTATCATGAGTCACATTTAAACCGAGCGGAGCCGGGTTTTCATCTAGTAAAATTAATAAAATTATTGAAATAAACTCTTTGAATATCTTAACTTTAAAAAAAACAGTATCTCAGTGGCTTTGGAAGTTATCGTATGATGAAACGGAAGATTTACTCACAATCTTAAAATAGTTATACAGTAAATTGATACAATGATGGGTTAAGTTATAGTTTTGGAGCACAAACGTTGAATCTACTGGATTAAATTACTGATTGTTTTAACTACACATACACACCCTCTCACATACACACACTCACCTTTCTCATTGTACACACCCAGAGGATTAACACCTCCTTTTTAATTATTAATTAGTTAAGCTCTTATACAAATGTTATGTTAAGCATATACTTGTTAAAAATATTGTTTTGAAGCTCATATGCTCTACCTTACCCGTAAACTTGAGGCGCTGCTTGCTGAAATACAGGTCATACACCTAGTTCGGCAGCAGATGCTAATTGTATGACACAATTGTTGATACTTTCATTATGTTACATATAAGTAGCTTATAAGCAATTGTGTAAACATGCTGTTTTCTTGAGTAATAAATAAATATTATTATTATTATTATTATTCTGCCTGTCCATTGAAGCGGAGCGAGGTTTTG
Source organism: Plusia festucae (assembly GCA_950381575.1). Taxonomy (NCBI): domain Eukaryota; kingdom Metazoa; phylum Arthropoda; class Insecta; order Lepidoptera; family Noctuidae; genus Plusia; species Plusia festucae. The sequence goes on along the minus strand of OX494436.1, from coordinate 8,917,611 downwards.
GAACGGAAAAATATCAACAATAAGATAGCATAAAATATCCTATCCTATATATTTCTGTTTCACCGCTTCGCATCCTTGCTGTGCTTCAATGGACAAGACTTATTATTTACCTCCTCATTTATCATATAAAAGAAACGATATAGTACATACCTGCCCTTTCCCCTTAATTGGAATGGTGCCTCTAGGCTCTACGATATAGCCGCCAATTTTATCGAGCGCTTGTTTACAACTCGGTGATATGTGAATCTTTAGCGGCTCGCCGTTGGACTCCATACGAGACGCCGTGTTCACTGTGTCCCCGAACAGGCAGTAGCGAGGCATCGTGAGCCCGACTACACCTGCTACTACCGCGCCTAGGAACAACAGATAAGGATGTTAATATCAGAAATAAAAAATACTTTTTAGCTGGATGAATGTGACTATTAAGAAACGGAGAAGAGTGGAATGATAAATAAATATTATCCACTGCTGGATCCCTTCCCTAATAATAATAAATAAATTTGGATAACGTCACATAAATTACTCCGAATCCAAAGTAAGTAGCTGAAGCAATGAAATCAGAGACAACGAAGGTACCACAAACGTCAGATAGAGCTGGCGACACCTTGAAAACCGGTGTGTATTCCACTGGACCATGGAGGTTGTCAATAGAGTGGAATAAGAAAAATAATGTTATTTTTCGCATTGCCATTCTATAAGGGGTACTCAGCATTGGGCCATGGGTAATCCTGATTTATAGTTCTTAAATATCTTTTGGAATTTGATGCACCCTTACATGAGCTTATATTTTCATTATTATCAAGTTAGGTGGATACTACAACTAGACAAGTTAATGATCGCGGAAAAAGTAGATAGGTACCAACTTACCAGTATGTATTCCTATCCTAAGCTTGAGTGTTTCATTTGGCCTATGAGATATTTTGTGACTTTTAACTGCATTTAACAACTCGAGCGCCATTGACGCGATCTCGCCTACGTGTCTGTCGTTATTTCTTATAGGTAATCCAGAAACCTGCAATTGACAATTTTATTAACACTTCAACAAAGATACTTAAAATTATTATTATTTATTTTAATGCTCGGTGATTGGCCTTGGAGCATCGCAGCGCAGTTTTCTTTAGTCCTAGTTCCTTACCGTCTCGTCCACCAATGTGCGCAGGTCAATATTCTTCAACTTAAAAGTGTTACGTAAGGTTTGCAGTACCTAAACTATGGAAGTCAGCCCTGACTTCAGTAGTTTAGGTAAAATATGTTAATGGTAAGAGATTAACACAAATGATAACTTACCACCATGTAGGCATCCCCAATGGTCTCTACTTTATAAACATCGTAGCCTCTAATTATCCTATCGAACACCGTGTACAGGTCGTTGAGAAAGTTCACGACTTGTAACGGCGTGCTCTCTGCCGACATCGCGGTGAACCCGACGATGTCGCTAAAGTAAATGGTCACGGAGTCGAAGGACTCCGGCTCGACGCCCTCGCCCGTCGTGAGCCGCCGAGCCACCGACCTGCAACAAACATACACAATAATACACGCTTAATTGACTAAGAACTCATATTTTTTATACATTCGTCACTTATTATGTTACCTTAAACGCATATTTACAAACTTACCGATTTCATTACGAGCTAGTGTAGGGAAAACAAACAAAATTACTAAACCTAATGATTTATTTACATAACTATTTCAAACTCAAGCAATAGTAAAAGTCATCCTAAATTGCTAAGGGCATAACATTGTTAAGATAAAAAGTTCTATATAATTTTCACTTTGCACATGTCTTGTTGCAATGAAGGTATTAAAATTTTTAAAAGTGAAAAAAATATTATATACAAAATGTTCTAGTAAGTCTAGCATGCTGATCTATCTATAAAAATGAACAGTGCAGTGCACGAAAAGATTTCACACGTGCTCCAATATGGAAGTTCACCAGAAACACTACGAAATCACTTGCAAGAAGCTATAAAACTTAACTACTTGAAGAAAACTGCCATCACCGACAACGACGCGTCACGTCTTACCGCCACAGAACCCCAAGCAAGCTCTATATCTACTCAAACTCTGTTAATGATAAGGTGAGCCACGTACATCACAACGTCACGGAACATTGCGATGAGTGTGATGTGTCAAGTGACCCGGCCTGGGAGGCAAACCATATTAAACTACAATCACCAATAGGGAGTTAATTACCTCAAAACATTTTCACGACATTTCTATAATGGATTCAACCTCCACATCTGGAAAAGAACACAAGTACAACAAAGTGAATACATTAAATTTTTTTAGACGACGTACCACTGTTTTACATCAAGTCCATGTCGACGTTCCCATGATGTTGATAAATGTAACTATATCATGTGTATTAGTTGATTTATAGTACATTTATCAATATGAGACGGTAAAATCATATAAGCGTCATTAATATTTAGAATATAATAAATGCTGAATAAGCCTCATGTGTTGTTAATTCTGTACATAGAGCGTGCGCAAATGAGAATACTCTTCGAACATTTTTTTACATGTGAATATAATAATTTGGTGTAAAACACTATTCCTGTAATGAAAACAATAAATTATAAGACTTTAGGGTTAAAATTTCGTGCACCATCTTATATTTAGGTAGACAGGACTTGTATTATGAATCACATAGACTTGGACCAAATGTAAACCAGTACGCACACTTCGGCGGCATCCAGGTATGTGATACAGCTTGTTGTATTTGCGTCTTCCTCAACTGTGCTCACATAATTAATTACACCGATAACATAAACCTTCAAATTAGTAATAATATAACAATTAGGTGACGCTAATCACACCATTAAATGTACACAGGATATTAATTAATGACATGTACATGCATTGTGGACGATGGTTAACAGATTACTAAGCCGTAAATAAACATGTAAACGCTTCACATACTTCAACATTAGAAGGTGCGCGAAAGGTTATCGTATGGTTGTCTTTATATACAACACGTATAACACTTAGGAATCAACATGTATATTGTAAATGATAATAACTTACTTTGGTAGCATCCTATGTAATAAGTCTTCGGTCTTTTGTTTCTCTTCAATCAATAGCCTCGTTCTCTCGTTGACTAGTTCTTCTAAATTATTAGCATATTTCTCCATCATATCCATCATTTGGTCCATTATATTTCTTGATCTAAAACATTTTATAAACACTATAATAATCAAAATGAACTGTAACTTACAACCAGTCAAGTCTTCTTTTCTTATATTCTAGTGAAGTCAAATAATGATTCTGAGTTTGTAAAAATTAAAGATTTAGAAATAGCTAGCGGATAATAAAGTAAACGCGAAAGTTGCGACAATAGACGGTTTGGTGTTTGAAATCTTCTAAATTGTAATGAAAACTTGGAGTATTACATAGAACACTTTTTATCTGGATAAGTTTACGGGAGTACAAGGCGGATAAAGCGGCAAGACGCAAAAGTAAAAAATAGAAAGAGAAAAAAGACATAATCAGGAATACGCAGCTAAATAGCACTTATAACAGAAGTTTCAACTCACTTCCCAGACTTCATTTTCTTAAGCCGACTCCTTATAATAGGAAAATCGGGTCTAATATTCGGATCCTCTGCCCAGCAGTCTTTCATACACGCCACCACGTAGTCCTCAGTGGATGGGTCTAACATATCCGTGTCCGGTCTGAACACCTCCTCGCCGTCTAACTTTGGTCTTTTTAATCGCTCTATTATATCTGAAAAGACGAACATATCACTGTTAAATAGACAGCTGACAATACAGCGCTCTCAGGTATGTAGTCAAGGTTATACAGACTTTGATAGGCCCGTAATTAACTAAGAAAGAACCTAAGAGTTAAGTTTGAATGAGTTGAAAAGTTGTGAAAAATCTTAACAAATGCATAAATAAAATTTGGTACATACATTTTACATGGATGTTCCCCTTAAATCACCATTAGCTAAAAATTTGGAAGCTTGTTACAAACTTTCTGATTCATTTACTTACCCTTAGGTTCAGTCCCTGTAAACCCAAAGGGACCTCTCCTCGCTATTATTTCGTATAAAATAATTCCAAATGCATAAACATCTCCTTTTTGCGTGCCCCCAACCGGGGCGTTAGGGTTATCCATTTCCCGTAGTAACTCTGGTGCTTTCCATAATAAACCTGCAAAAACGGCGAATTAATTTATTTCATACTTTAGTTATGAACAAGAATATTTGTGTATAATAAAAAGTAAAGGAAAAAGAATATAAGTAACAATCTACCTCTATAATATTGGTGCTCCCCTATGAAGTCATTCTCGGCACACGCCCTTAGTTCGTGTAAACCGAAATCTGCAACCTATAATTAAAAACAATAATTTATTTTTATAATAACTTCCGTGAGACGAATTCATAATTATTTAAACATTCAACGGCTCGCGAGTTCGACTCGCGACACCGCCGCCGTCGCTTCAGCTCATGATTTATTGAAGGACTCCTAATAAGTCTGAAACTAGTCGGGCGATCCCGAGAATGCGCGTGAGTAAGCCGTTGAATGTTTAAATAAATAATTTATTTATTACAGGTCGATTCAAACTTATTGACGTTTATGAAGTTAGTTACAAACTACGCTTATGCATGAATTTGTTATAGCGCAGTAACAAATTCATGCACTACTGAATCTGTTATCTGCATGTTCACAACCGTTATTAAGTTAGAATCGTTACATAAGTTATAAACTTATACAACATGTAACAAAACCCCTCAGTCAGTTCCAATATAGGCGTATTCGTGGTACAGTTCATGAACCGTCTAGCATAGGCGGCATCTTTGAGGTCAGTGCTGCTGTTGCCTTGGATCAGTTTTTATTTTGATTTAATTATTTTCACTGGGGAAAAAATAATCTCCAATCCATTTTATGGCTACGTATATGTGTTCGCAGTACGATACATACCGAATAATAGTCTTAGGGATCGGACAGGGGTTTTGTTACATATTGTATATTCAAAAACATATTTTCGTAACTACCCTCTATAATTTAAAAATAAAACTAAATAATAGGACTAACCTGAAGCATCCACCTAGACGTAACAACACAATTCGATGATTTGAGATTACCGTGAAAAATTAACGGCGATGTATGAATAAACATCATACCCTGTAACAAACAATTTATATAAGATGTGACGTCATACGAACGCTAAATAAACAAGAAAACATGCGAATGCTTACCTTTATGAGATCATGGATTAACGAAGATATGAACATTTTGTCCAACTTTATATCTTCATTTTCAATTATATCCTAAAAAAAGTAAAGAACAATGTAATTAGTAAACAATTTTTTTATTTTTATATTCAAGTTTTTGATTATTGAGTTTAGTTAAAATATAATACTGATTCAGTTATACCCGATATGGCCCAATAAATGTCACCGCGTTGGGTCGTGTCTCTTACTTAGGGCAACTTGCAAGAAAATCTTAACTCAGAGTTAGTTGTTAACACAAGGTTAACTTAAGAGTTAGTCATACAACATTCTCAATTTCGTGTTAGAAACTCCGAGGTTTTTAAACTAACTCTGGAACGCGCAAGTGGCTCTTAACGGTGGAATCTGTCTTTGAATTCCACCATACAAGGCCACTTGCGCCCTGTAGTTTTAAAAACATTTTAAAGTTATTTTTGTTTGAATATACAGGGTATAACTTACATATAAACTCCCTTTGGCACAGTAGTCAGTAAGTATGAGCACTCGGAGTGGCTCGACGACAGCACCAATGAAAGAGTTGAGGTTGTCGTGACGTAGCTCTCGCAGCAAACGCATCTCCTTCATTATCTCACGAGGAATGTCCTAAGGAAGGGCGACTCATTAAAACTCTTGTGGCCGAATACTGAAGTCTCATGCTGTCTCTGTCACTTTAAGGCGTGAAGTAGCGATAGATAGACATAAAATAATGTGTTAAAGTTAACTGACATTTCAGTTTTCGGGGGTTATTAGTATATTATTTAACTGTAAATCAATGTTGTAGCGCGCATAGTGGCGAAACGCCGAAACTAAACTTTCGACCAATCACTTCCTGTCGACCAATCACGGCGCTTGCCGCCCTAAGGCGATTATCACACGGCACCGCGCACCGCCGCGGTTGGCGGTGAAGCGGATCTCATGTTGCATTGATCTCTATTGAATCCGTCCCGGCCGCGCAGGGGCGGTGCATCACACACGGGGCGCCGCACAACCGCGCGAATCATCGTGTGTGCAGGATGTGTTATTGTCCTATTTAGTGTTCTGCTTCGTAAAAATGGATGAACCAATATCTTCTTTTTAATTTCTTTTTACGCCATAAAAGCCAGATTATTGCCACCACTTCAGAGTCCATTCTTGCCAGTGTCTGTGATCAAACTGGTCAAATCCGCGTTAGATCCAACCGCGCGGACAGGCGCGTAAACCGCCTTACCGCGCGGGGTACCGCTACGAAATCCGCTTTACCGCCACCGCCTTCCGCGGCGGCGCGCGGTGCCGTGTGTTAATCGCCTAACCACGCGCGATCGCTCGTCTCGGGCGCGCGCCGGGTCGCGTCTCTCAGTTCCCCGCCACCCACGCCACAAATCACAACTCATGTTCATAAGTGTACCTATCTCTAATGTGTTTCTTTTGTAAAGTATTTAGTTGTTCAAGTTTTATATTATATCACTCAAGTTTAACAAGTTACCAAGTTTTTTCAATCAAGTACCCCCGCTATCCCGTCACAATGTTTGTTTTTATAATAAACTAAGGGTGTATTTTACCTAATTTCTATTGTGTAATATAAGACTTCTTTCGAAATCTTTCGAATAAATATTGATCTTCTAAAACGTTTGAATTAAATCAGACCTTATTGGTATATCAACCAGAGGTTCCTGAATTAAACTGTTATCAAATGTAATGATTACGATTGGGTGGTCAAAAGACTGATGAACGAATTGCATTCGATTGGATGAAGAACACTTACTTTCTTTTTTGAAAACTTGAGCTCCTTAATTCTGACAACGTTTCCTTTAAACTGGGCAGTCGTCGTAAATATCTGTGTACAGCATTTGCTCTCGCACGATATACCGCTCGCTAAACTCAGCTGCAACATAAATAATATATTCGTGGCACGACAGTTTCGATGTACAAACGACCACATAATAGCACATAAAGTCTGCACTGTTTACACAAAAGCTAGCGCTTGCCTGCGCGTTTATTTCTGGTAAGGGGTTACCTTACTAGGCGACCACACGAGCCCACTGCCGAGATACCCGGCTATCTCTTGCGGGTCTATCTTCCACAGCAGGCCTTCGATCTCCTGCTCGATCTTCCACTTGCGGTATATACTGATGGTCACAACTAGGGCGCAGAACAGCGTCACTGCCAGTGTTCCAGCCACTACGAGCGACGTTATTTGTGAATCATCTTTAGGACATTTCTCGTTTAGAAACCCACAAGATGGCTCGTCCTCGGGCTTTACGCTGTCTGGCCAGTCGATTGGTAGGCGAGGATTCAGTTTATAGTCCTAGAACATAAAAAGAAAGTCAATATTGAAGAAAACAAATGAATGTAACATAAATGGACCGTATCAAGGGGTCATTTTCAGTGTGTAACAATCTGGGGCCCAATTCTCCTAATGATCGTAATGTCGACGATTTTGAAAAAAAAAATAAAGCCCATTAAGTTTGAAATGTCAGTAAGGGATTACCAAATTATTGGCAATCGTGCTAAGATACTATGACATACACGATTTCACAGATTAAATGCTTAGAAGAATACTAAATGTGCCAAAATCAATCGAAACTACGATCATTACACTGCCATCGGACGGTTTATAAAATAGGAGAATTGGGGCCCTGGTCTACTACCAGAATCTTAATTAAAGGGATTTCTGCTTCGCAAATTTAGGCGATTGGTTGATAAGTCGCGTCCTCCCTCCCTCTTAAAATACCACTGGTATAGCATCAACGGCAGCGGAGCGACGACGGGCACATTCAATAACAAATTTTATCTCCGTATGATAAAGACCACTATTGCTTGTAAATTAGAAAAGGGTACGCGCGGCGTTCTTTGCGATACTGTACTTTATTTTTCGTAGATAAAATTTTATATTGAATTGCCCGTCGCGTCGCCTCGCTGCTGGCCCCTAACATCCCGGTGTGATTTCAGCCTAACAAGTAACTTGCAACTTGCAAATAACTATAGTAAGCTACAATAGAACATGAATAATGAAGTATCAAATTTTACTCACAGGAAATTCTCGTTTAGTTTGATGCTGGAAGTGTCCGACTGGTATCATGCTGTAGGAACAGTTGACGTCACCGTCGCGGTACTTGGTCGGCTTGAACGCGAGCACCGAGAAGTTTCCCTCGGAGTCGGCTCGCTCGTCCAGACGTATGGACATGCCCGATATACCTGCAGAGGATAAGATGCTCTAACTACAACGCAATTGGGGATATTAACTTTACTTTCTAAAATCACATAATTATCCATCGCAATCTCAAACTAGGCATAGCTAGGCACTTAAATGTCTATAATTACTTGCCAACATGCTGTTAAGGATTTTTGGAAAGCAATTTCGTCGTGACATCAAAAAGGACTTCTTTGTTTCCACGGCATTATTTTAAAGCTTAGCAATTTATGGCGTATTTCTATAACGATACGTTTGAATGTCTATTGGTCTAATTTTAAATCCCTTGCCATGCCGTCCCGGTCTCCGTTACCCTTAATTGTGCTTTTCAGACGCCGGTGACATGCATTTGCTGGGTTAATACGTCATAACAATACTCACTTTTATACGGAGAACTTTGAATCATCTTAGCGACGATTCTCGTTCCATTCGTGGCGATGAGATTTAATTTGTGTGACGTCAACGATTCGGTACGAGTCTCCTCCTTAATGATTTCATCTAAAGCTCTCGCGTAAAGTTTTACCGAATCATAAAGATAAGCGGCGTAGATGGAAACAAACTGAAAATAAAAGATAATTCAATTTAATTATGTAAGTGTTGAAGTAAAGAAATTCAATATACGGGTAGTTTAATTTATTTTCACAAGGGACGACTCAAATAATTTAATTATCAATTATCATTTTTAAAATCACATAAAACAGGCTTCTTTTTGAGCTCGCTGGAGTCAACATTCCCTAATTTCCTTCCTACCCTGAAAAGAAATGTCGAAATAAACTCAGGGGCACAGCCTCAAGCCTATACAAATAGTTTAAATGAAGGTAGCTCGTGTCGTGTCTTGGGATCCAAACTTGTCCCGTTATATAATTAAACATGGGGCTATTTATCATCACATAACTCGCCTTGGAAAAAAAAAGCTAAAGAAACCGGAGGCACAGATCATTTCATACGCACCTTATTAAACTTATTCCCGAACACCGAGTTCCTGAACTTAAAGGGCTCCAGCGTGTTGTACTTGCGGACTTTGTTCGTGAACTCCTCGTAACTGCTGGACGGCTCCGAAGAAACCAGAACCAGGAGCGACTGGGCGCGCTTCTTGAACTCCGCCGTGTTCGGACATATCAGCTTCTGGGATACCCGGTCTTCGGTTTCTGGAAATGGTATAACGTAGGTTATATTATTGTGTGTATACAAATATCCCTAGTCTGGTTGCTATAACTTGCTTATGATAAGATGCTTAGGCTCTGCCTTGTTTAGGATTTGGCCGTGTGAGAGTAATCCTAAGATTAATGAAAATATAGGTTGTCAGATTCTAGCTAGAATTCGATTTTAAATCCTAATGACTGTATCTCGACTTCTAGGCTAAGTATCAAAATAAGCATGCACCACATTTTCAGATAGATAGTGACCCCTATCATGTTAAACACGTACGTAATTAGAAAAGGACAGACGAAAATTATCATGTTTTTTGTTAGTAAAAGATAGCAATGTTTTTCAATTTAGTTTAGTTTGCGTACAAACGAATCAGCATAATTATGGCATTCAACATTTATAATAATAGCTTTAGCTTGCGGACTTCCAAAATGTAATTTTGATGGGTACCGAATTAGTTTAAAACGTAAGCAAAACAAAAACAAGATCAATACAGCCACAACGGGATTCCGGGTGCACAAATAATAGATGAGAGTCCCGTGAACTCATATTAGAGATAGCAATAACAGCACAGGAAACAAAAAAAAACTATTTTTGAACCGTCCGGCAATGTAACGATGCATAACAAAGATAGAAGATCAAATGTCTTCCAAACACATAAATCAGGGCTTAATGCACATATTTCGCGTTTTCATTACGCTTTCATTCTTTATTTTTAGCGAACAAAACGGTAAATTTATGTACCTAGTAAAAGTACTGTAAACACAGAAAACCAAGAATTCAGCAGAATATATGCACTTTTTTAATAAACAGCTATATAGACTTACTAATTAGATATTTCAAGGCTTCTTTCGGTGAATACGTCATCATATCCACAAATATAACCATGTATTCGCCTTTTGAGAACAGCTGAAGAGACTCCATAGCTGTCATCATCTCTATAAGACCAGATGTTGATCCCAAGAAAACGTATACTGAAAAACAATAAATTGATTACTGGCATTTTATATAACAGCATTGATTTAAATTTATGTATGATGATGAGCTAAAATTCTGGCAAAAGAATAATGGACAAAGTAAAGAATAGTGTGGTATTTAATCTATGGCAGAATTGAATAAAAATATAGAAGAACTAGCTGTTGCCCGCGGCTTCGCTCGCGCTTCAATTAAAGAGTAGTAAAGGATAGATGGATGTATTCTGTGATTATCAAAGTAAGGAGTATGAATAATTTTTTTCATAAAATATTATGGCGTTACAATAATAACTATAGTAAAGTAAGTCAAAGCACTTTGTATTATGGAATCGGAGACAACGAAGGTACCATAAACACCCAGATTTGAGAAAATATAGAAACCGATTCGATCCCCGGACGGGTCCATGTAGAAAAGAAAAGTGATTTTCTACATGGACCCGTCCGGGGATCGAACCCGGGACCTTAGTGCTGGCGACACCTTAAAAAACCGGAGTGAACGCCACTCGACCACGGGGTTCGTCGTTAAAGATATGTCTTAGTTGGTCATTATCTTATCTACTTATCTTTTCATCTGTCTATCTTTGAGAATACCGAACTTTACATACCAACTATTTCAGCCCCTATTTCACCCCCATAGGGGGTAGATTTTCCTAAGAAAAGTAACGTATAGCCTTCCTCAATAAGTGGGCTATCTAACAATGAAATAATTTTTCAAATCGGCCTTGTAGTTCCTGAGATTAGCGCATTCAAACAAACAAACAAACTCTTCAGCTTTGTAATATTAGTATAGATCATTTGTCTATCTTTGAAAATGACACAATTCATATAAAAACTTCCAACCCCTATTTCACCCTCTTAAGGATATAGATTATCAAAATTGCTGAAATATGTGTTTATTTGTATCGAGCCAGAAGCACGCATAAGAAAAGGCATGTCCCTATCTTTAAAAATTAAGTTTTTAATATAATACCTTGCGACCCCTATTATACTCGGGAGAGGTTTCCAAGATCGCTAAAATACGTGTTCATTTATTGTACTTATTTTCGTGGGGATACTCACACACCATGTACTGGCCCCTTTGTAGTACATGCTATGTATCAGAGATGGCGCTGTATGTGAAAAATGATTTTTATATTTTTTTTCCTGCTTTTCTCTTGAAATGTTCTTTACTATAAACCTCACGGGGCTCGAGACCTTTCCAACGAATGCAAAACCGTGGAAATCGGTTCGTGCGTTCTGGAGTTATAGCGTCAGGAAGGAAAACCCGACTTATTTTTATATAGTAGATTATATCAGCGTTACGACTCGCAGAAAATCGCATCACATTTTACAAGTATAAAATAACATTGCTAGGTATATACACACTTCTAGTCCTATTCTTGGTATCTTGTATGAACTGGTACCAGAAGCCGGGTGCGCAGCAAGTCATCTTCTCCTCACAGCACTTGAACGCGTCGATGACGGGCCGCTGGTGGTTGACGGTCATATTGTTGTTCTTCGCGTGATTCTCCAAGGTTAAAGCCACAGTAACCCATGACTCCTCGTATAGAATGGAGAATTTGTTCCATCTGTAGTACCGGAGGAGAGATATCACTGATTTTGTTGCCTGAAAATATAAATATTTGATACTTCTTGATAGATTCGGATAACTTTGATGGATCTTTTGTAATATTTGCGGATTAACATTAAGACAGACAAGACCAAAAGATTAGTTATGTGATCTGATATTGATAAAGGTAAGGGTAGTCTTATCTATTGGACTGTAAAGACGAAAAAATAGTAAGGAGATGGTAAGAAGGTAACAATAGTTACCTGAGCGCCAGGAGGTTCTAGCCTCGCAAAGTTGGACAACGTGGAAGTTTGGTAATCTGAACATCGCTGAAACAAAATAAAATATCAATTAGTATATGCCGATTTTAAGGTGTGTACTCTAAACACAAACTGACATAAACTACACCCAGAAAGCTCCGTAATAAAAAAACACTCCGGAGTAGAGTGTGCATGCAAACCCAAGGAGACATCCCTATAATCCAAGCAGTAAATTCGTTACCAACAAACCGGGTATTTCCACTATTATTAATGTATCTTCCTTTCAATTTACTATGACTAATTAACTTCCCGGAAGTTATAGGTATCATTTAGTTCCCTCACACCGACATGACGACAGATTTAGACCTCCATAGGGGCTCCTTACGTAAACAAGTCTTTATTGCATTTTTACTGACCATTACCTAATTTACTTTGCACGCGGTCTGTCTATGAGTAATGCGTGAAATTAACTGAAGTGGCCCCTGCGATCATAACCAACACTAAAAGAAACATCCATATAATTTTAACCTACGAATTATTTATGTAGCATCCGAGTTTTAATGTTAACAGATCTTTCCTTACATAGAATCACGGATAAATATTAATTTAATTATATAATCAAATCAATTTTCTTTTGTATTTAGGCTTATATTTAATCTCTACACGTTTTATATTGAGTTTATTAATTCGTTGTGGTAATTCTGGACATTTCTGAATTACGTAGCTCCTGGTAGCATTTTGTGTAACAGTGAATTGAATCAGATAGCGCTAGTGATTTTCAGAAGTTTGCAAATACCTTGTACCCAATAGTAAGACAAGAATCACTCAACTCAACAGAGAATACCTCTCCGTCATCCTCTGGGCGTAGTTCATTAGTTTAAACCCGGGTTATAAAGGATTGTTCATTAGTTTAAACCCGGGTTATAAAGGATTGTATACCTTTTCATACAAATTAACGTAAGTCACGTGACGTGTCACTTTGTATGAAAATATCATTTTTAATTTTAAGATTTGTGATTGAGTTTTATGCACCTGATTACCTCGTTGAATGTACGCACTCCATAAAAATAATCCTGCATAAAGGTCGTATCTCCATGTTGATGATAGAAATTCAGTACATAATCTCAACCGAAAGTGGTTTACCCCCAAATATTGAAACGCACCGCTAATTTACACCTTCAAATTATAGTCAGGAAACGTCAATCGATTGACGTGTCAGTGCTGGGCCACTTGGGCATAAAAAAGTAGAGCAACTTACATAAGAGACCATGGGTAAGTTTCTGGACTGTGCGATGATGGCCTCCGTATGGCAGCGGCCCTCGGGTCCGAAGAACGCGACGACGCCGGAACAACTCATGTCGGTGATCAGGCGCGTCGCCGTCACCGTGTCGAACTTCGTGTCGTGCCATTCTAGAAGCAACTCTACGTCCGGCAGCAGCTCTGTGCTGTTGTTCAGCTGGAATTTTTCAAAACATGTAAATGAAAAAATATTGTTAATTTGAAAACTATTTTTAAGCGGATTCTACCCGTGCCAATGACACCTGTGGAGACAAAACGTCGGGAACTAAAATACAAATAAAACCAACTCGGTTTAAAAGTATCTTTGTTAAAAATATACACAAAAATAAATACATAGGACCATCTACCATAAGAATATTGCGGGCATGGATGTTTGTAAGACTTTTACGCAAAATGTTCTAAACGGATTTGGATATAATTGGGCTCATAGATAGTTATATAGTAGGTAATCCAATGGTCGCAGTTAGTGAGAGTCACGATCCATAAAAAAATACAAAAAAGGATCTTATTCGAAAGAACTCATAATTATGACTCTGTTTCTAGATAAATCTGCAAGTTAGTACTTTCTTTTACACAGGATCTTAAGTCAGCCACGTAAATGTCTATAGTATATTTATTTATGTACAAGGAATTCTAAAAGTTAACTCGACTTGTTTGCCCTCGCGCTAAAAATAACTACGGAAGTGTAGATATGATTTTGTGCTGATCAAACAAAGTTTTATCTTTGTATGTGTCCGACCGAATTTATATTTGTAAGTTACATTTAATTCTTCGCTACTTGCAATTCAGTTCTTAAACATCGATAAAAGACAGCGTTGAATCTTAAGAAACAAGTAACAACGCTTAGCGTGATCCTTACTGATGTTATAAATGCAAAGGTAACTCTGTCTGTGTGTCTGTCACGCAGTCACGCGAAAACTACTGAACCGATTTAAATGAAATTTGGTACAGAGATAATCTAAACACTGAGAAACGACATAGGCTACTGTTTGCCGCGATAACTGACACCCACGTGGGCGGAGTCGCGGGCTACAGCTAGTCTACCATATAATCGCAAAGAAATAACTCAGTTGAACATTACAGGTGTATGTGATTCTAAAAATATGACACGATACGCGATGCGGCTAATGGAAACATCCATGATGCCCTTGACTAGATTTATTTTTATGTGCGTTTTCTATTAGATTATCTGAATAATTTTAATGGGTATTAATGGCTGTATTTGATTCCGGGCCCAAGTCAGCCGGTGTTGAGAATAAGTGATTCTTATGATGTAACAGCGAACTAGGGTCATGTGAGAATGGTCGTATATATGCACAAGCTACGGCCAAAGTTGAAGATCCTAGTGATCCAGTACCAGCATACGCAAGAACCACAGAAATATTATTTTTATATCTATAGCAAGAATCTATACAACGCCAATGATAAAACCGTCTTTGAAACTGCAGAACTGAATAAATAAAAATCGATAAGGTGTTAGCATAGGTACCTCTTCCAAAGCAATGGAGAGTGCCCCGGATATAGTGAGGCCCTGTCGATCTCGAAGTTCGCCGGTGAGGCAGGGCAAGTAACCGATGGTGAGGTTAAACTTCTTGGCGGCGAGCGAAGGCTCGGCCAATAGGCTCAGCGCCGCGAGTACAAGAACCCGCGCGCCGCGCCACATGCCGTCGCCTTCACCACGTTACTCTCACCTGGAACAAACAAATAAATAAAATTTACCAATTCTAACTAATTTTCTATTAATAGGTATAAGTCCATGTTTGTCAGACATCCTATCCTATCATTTTTGGTTATACAGATTTATTTTTTATTTATTTATTAATATAAGGAACATGATAAATGTATGACGTACACACAACAATGTCCAACAAATCTATACACATAGTTTGTCTGTTGGGTCAAAGTAAAGTATTATAAACCAACTATAATATTTCTTAAGATGGGCAGTTGGTAGCAAGTTACTTTAACTTGTGGATTTGTAGTTTGTACCCAAATATAAATTTGTTTTTTTTTTTTAATAATGACATATATTAATAAAAATGGCAATAAAGTTCAATAATTGTTAAAGTTTCGCGTTATCATACGTCAATCGAGATCAGTGGATACAGGAAAACCTTTTAACAGCTTCTAAACTTGTTAATGAGGTTAATATGTTGCAATGATGTTATTGTCACGTTAATAAACATTTACGTAATTTATAAAATCGACGAGATTCTAAGGAGTATTTGTGCTTCTGTAAAGGAATTATAATTTTCCTGATTGTAATGAGTCAAAGTTCAAAACTAAAATAATTGGATTTATAAATTATTTGCTTATAGTTAGTCTGCTGAATTAACTTGCTGTGTTAATAGTATTGTTTGAAACAATTCACATCTAATTACTCCACATGGTAATGACATGAATGTAATATGCCAATATAATGGTCACAAAACTGTGCCTAAGGACCAAGGTGTGTCTGTTGGTAGAAAGCATTTTTACGGTGACATGATATCAAGATAAACCCTAGAGGTTTCATAAAACTTCAGAGTCATTGTCCTATTACGATAAGAGGATGATTGCTTGATAACATACGTATTGAAACAGTGTGCGCTTTGATCTCGGACAGCAAACGTAATTATTGTGATGGCAATTAAAACTTATCTTGATAAACATAGTTACATGTTTGTCGTGAAGAGAATTAAAAGAAATAAATTAATAACACTCTATAAATAAACTTTTAGAACGAGTTCACTTATAAATAAATCACGAATATATCTTAACTTAACTGGCTGTCAAAACAATAGTTTGTAATAAAATTGCATCATAGCAAACACGACATTATATCGTGTGACGAATGTGACGATATTGTAATTAAATCACAATGTTATCTTCTTAGAACTATTTTTAAAACGTTTACAACATACAAACTTAATTCTTTTCGTTACGGGCACATATTTCACTTGAACTGGATCTTACACGGTAAATAGCGATTGAAACAAAACGATAACACAATACCCTACTTGCCTTATTTTCTTTTATCAGAAAAACAACTTAATTTTTTCTTCTTGATATTTAAAAAATAGAAAGAATATAATTTAGTATAACGACTGTATATTATAATGGTGATGACAATGAGCGAGTCTATTTTTGTATCTCAATAAAGGGAAGTCTTCCTGCAACGTTTTCCGCCCTCAAATGTAGGAATTGCTTCCATGCTGTCAAGTAAGTAATTGGCTCGCAGCCGGGGACCGATTAGCCCAATTGACGTGCCGCTGTTTTGACAACATGCATCTTGTCTCCTTAAAACTTGTCTGGTATTCTGGAAAAGTACGTTTATAAAATTAATTAAAATGATGAGAGGTGCCAGAATTTAATAAAGTTTGGGACTATAGGGAACACGCTGATAAAGTGTTTACCTATGTTATGAGTATTATAGACTAAAGTTCTGTGAGCATTTTGCGCCTACATTGGTTACATTACAGTGTCTATCCCAAGAGTCAAAAGCCGCACACAGCCTAGTGCAGAAACAGCAAATTGCTTATTAACCCCTTAGTAGCTAGCACCCTTGGCTAGTACGCTAGCCTGCCTTTAACGCTCATTGTAGGCTAGTTCTCAGCACAAGCCAGCGCCAGTGAACCACGATCTCGCCATGAGATAACGCCAGCGATAACGTTCTCTACAGTTATTTTTAGAACTTAATAAAAAGGTAATGTGATTATGATTACATTTCACGCAATCGCACATGCTTCCCGCGGTTAAGTTGGAAGCTAACCAAGTAAAATTTGCATAACATCATACAGCCAACAACGGTGCACGCTTTGCGGTTTGTACTGTCTTACTGTTGTCAGTTTCATTGGCTCAATACTTTGTTTCCTGATCTTGTTATCTTCTTATCTTAAAGTCTGAAAATTCCAGGCTTTTTGTACGGTAGTATAAATGACTAATACCCGTACCTACTTATACACTAATGTTACTGTGCGAGTTGACATTACTTGATTGGCGGCCGGCATGCGTTCCTGATTATGAAAGCTAGGTGGCAATGAATAGTGCGACAAATTAACACAAGTATACAACTAGTATTGGGGACAGTTATGTTTACTTTCATATTCCAGAGAATCTTTTTTTTACGTGCATCTTTTCTTTTTTGTTTTATCCTATCAAAACAAACAGAAACATTCAGTTTTATACAGTACCATATTTTAGTGATTTCTCACTTAATAAATCAGTAAATTTAATATTTTATTTTAAATGTATTGTATCCGCAAGGACTGTATCAGTATTTTTATAGACAGCAGTTTTTACTACACTTACACATGACCATATTATTTTGACCATATTATACGTATTTTGTCATTTCATTACGTACATAAAGAAATGACAAAATACGTAGACCTGGCTACCGAAATGAAAATACAGTGGCTGGTGAATACTGTTAAAATCGTGCCCATTGTTATATCGAGTACTGAGAGAAGAAGATTCAAATACAATTTCCAAACAAATCGTCTACTTTCACAACATCTTAAGGCCAGAAGTCTTCATACAGGACGTGATGCCTGTGGCAATTCTATACTTTCGTCACAAACGCCCTCTCCAGCCAAACTCCAGCTCCGGCACCCTCTGCGACTACTGAAACTTCAGGCCCACGAACTCCACTTCTTCACCATAATTGTGTGGTGAAGACGAGAGATTTACACTGGTCTATTAGTGTTACTAATAATACCTACAAACTTTTATATTGTATATATTGATAAAGCGTAAGCTTCATCAAAATCATGTTCATGATATCATGAGTTCATGTAGGTAATGCTGTATGCAATGGGTGGGACCGTCGAACCAGACGTGAATAAAGAACGGGTTCATCTTAAATGGGACTGGACATGTGCATGCAAAATTAACAATGAGCTCGAAGGATTGGGGTCTACGACAGTTGAAACGGGCCCCCGGCAGGCTACGAAAGATATAGCAGGACTAACTAGATGCCTTCCTTAGAAATTGGCCAGAAGGACCGGGATCGCTAGAAAGAATGATAAGCTTTCGCCCAGAAGTAGGACAGTACAGGCTAGATATAAAAATAATTGGTTAGACACGTACCGTTTGTCAACACTGGCGATAATGAAGTGTTAAAAAGGGTGCTATTTGAACACAGTGCTATTTGGGAAAAGGTTTTGCAGTTGTTGTTTCTCAATTACCAAACAAGTGCTTAGCTCTTAAGCTAATAAGGTGATTGATTCCTTACTTTAATTGTCTCATTTTAAGCTTATTATAACTAAAAAAATTATAAACGATAGGTAACAGAAGAACTATCAAAATTGTATCAGCTTCCTTTTCAAATTTTTATTTAATCCAAATCCTTCTTATTGGTTCTGGATGAATAATGTCTATTTATAATAATAATAATAATATATGAATATTTTGTTAGAACTATTTTATTCTTTTATTTATGATTTCTATCGTTAAATTCTAGGATAGTAGTAGACCAAGATAATATCGAGTAAACCTTTAAATCCTACTAATATTATAAATGTGAACGTGTGGATGTTTGGATGTTTAGATGTGTTTTACTCAATCACGCAAAAACGGCTGAACTGGTTTGGATAAAATTTGGGCATGCATGTAGCCTTTGACATGGAAAAGAACATGGCTACCTTTTATCCCGATTCCTTAAGTAGTTCCCGAGGGAAAATTGAAAATTGTTTCCGAGAGAAGCCGTGGGCAGAAAGTTTTGAAATTTGGTATTTCTCTGTATTACAGCGCAAGCTATTAACACGGGTGAAAACTTTATTCTATTTTTCATTACTTTCACATTTTTTCATTTCTTTTTGGACCCATTTCTAATTCCACGCAGACGAAGTCGCGGGCAGAAGCTAGTAATATAATAAGTTAGAGCCCTAGGGCATGTCAAAGACAGAAATGGTTAGACATTTCTATAAATATGCTGTGTTATAAAATAAATATCGTCCTACATTACAAGAAAGGTTCGTGTTCATGACAGGAACATGATAACAAGGGTGCGTATTTACAATTTAATTGCTTCTTTTTACCCGACTGAGCCAGAAGGAGTGTATTATTTTTCGATAGTAAAGGGTGGTATGGGTGTATGTTTATGTCTTTGGCACGCTCGGCAGCCTAAATGGCTTGGTGAATTTTACCTTAAGAGGTTTCGTTAGAAAATATGCATAGAAACTGGCCGATCTTGGCGCTTTTTTTTTTCTTTTCAAAATAATGGGTATGTCATTCAGGACAATATGTAACAACAACAACTTGCATGTTGCAACGTGTATGTTCAACTTTCATTTAGGTATTAAGTTAAAAAAGCAATATTTTACTTAGCAAAAACTCGCTTTACATCGAAGCCCAAAAGGGTAAATATCACTTGTTTTTGTTTACGTCCAACGACACTAACTTTTAAACAATCGCGTTGCATGATTTTAATATAATTACGTCACAATAATTACCGCGAACTCATGCAAAAGCTTGAACTATCGACCGGGTTACACTTGTCGTGGTCAATCGCGACCACGACGTACGTAATTTTATTACGTTCAACAGTATCTAATAAAAATTATAAGAAACTAAGTTTCTGTAAATGGTTGTTACGTTTACTTAGATTCCAATTGCGCGACAGATCTGAAAACGCATCTAAACAGAAATGAAAATAATTAATTACATAATCACACTCACTACATGCGGGTTTCCTGATCTGCTTACACATTGTAATGAGAACAAACACATCTTCCGATCACAAATGGAACAGTTCTTGGGGTTAATTGATTTGTCAGAACATCCAATAGAACTGAAGAAGACCGCCACAGCCGCACAGGTAGGTATTGCTTGAAGCTTCCCAACGAGTTCCACTTGATGGTTACTCTACAAATTCGATCTAAGGCCCAGTTATTCGATCCCGAGTTAACTCAACCAATGGTTAAATATATTAACTAATGGTTTCAAAACGCGTTCTTTCATCGATTATTAGGCTATCAAATTAATTATTTAGCCATTTTCTAGTATAAATTGATGAAATAACGCGTTCTACCGATGATTTAAATAGTTCTTTAGCATATAACCATTGGTTGAGTTAACTCGGGATCAAAAAACTGGGCCTAAGTGACACTCCTGTTACTACGTCCTAATTTTTCTGAGTAAATGACGCGTCCAACTAACCAACAAGTTATCTTGCCCTCGCTAATATTGCCTACCGCCTTTTAAATATGCTATTACAAATTAAGTAGATACCTGCTTATTTTATATGAAACTCATTAGTTCATGGTAAAGTCCCATCGTTTTAGTCGGGTAGTTCCCTTCACAGAGGGCTTATTTGGGATAAAAGTATCTCTCTCTGCATTCTGCATTGCTCGACCAATCACGTGGTGTAAATACAGTTTGAGAAAACAAAATAAAAATAACAGAGCACGTTAAAATATTTCACACAAAGAATATGTGCGAAAAATAAACAATTTCTACTGTCGCATCAAGTTGGCATGCTTATTTCAGAAACAGCTAGTTTGTCACGAAATACAGACTTAACTGACAGGTTTTTGTTAATCCAGGCTATTTGTGTGGCAAGTGACTAAACAAACGATAGATAATTATCCTTTTTAAGCAAGTGTTTAAACAAAGTATTGCTTTTAAAAGAAAAAATAGTACATACCTACCTATTACTTATGTTTACTGAGCTACTTACGTATACTTTAGTATGTACCAGGTACATAATGAATAATATAAGTACCATTACTTCTGACTAATGTCGATACACGACACAATTCGCAATATTCCTGGTAAGTACGCCTTACGGTCGCTACGTCACACATTTATTCAAGTTAATATTTCTAACCTCGTCTTTGGTTACATATTTACCAAGTTATTAATAGTACGCCAAATACATGCGAGCGGCTGAATCAGCAGTCGGATAACTTAGATCCAGTATTTGTGACTAGTGTACAGTCAACTGTAAGTAAGTGATAGCAACGAGTCGTGAACATCAACTTTATTACTTTGAAATAATGGCGCCGTCAATGTCTTAGGCTGGTTTTACAGTCACGCCGCTAGACGCGCCGTTGGACAGCGCGCTGTTGGACAGCGCGCGTTTGAACAGCGGTGCACCATAAAACGACATTAGTACGGCGCGTTTCGCTGCTGTGAGACAGTCGTGTACAAACAGATACAAAATGAACGGCAATGCGGTTAGAGTACTGGCTATTTACTTTTTATGGAAAAAAAGGCAACAAAAACGTCGAAGAACAGTAGGTGTTGATCCTTATAACGCTACAAGGTTACTGAGAGGCGAACACGTAACATCTTTCTCTGATTTACGAGAAAATAGTTATAAATCATCGGCCGGGTCCCATAAACATCTTCTAATTCGCACTTCGTCAATTACTCGACCCGTATCGATGTGATTCATTTTGTACACAACAGTACCTAACGGCACGTCTCAACGGCGTGAGACTAAAACGCACAATGGCCGTAGAAGCGCACGAGCGGCGCGCGCTTCGACCGCGCCGCGCGAATAGGACGCGTTCAACGAACGGCGCTGCTCAAGCGCGCGAATTTGAAACGCTACTAATACCCCAAACATATCCGAGCGCGCGCGCTCCGACGGCGCTGCCGAAACGCGTGACTGTAAAACCAGCCTTAATGTTGTCATTGATATGCGTTCGACTGTACTATGTATGACGTAGGAAGATAAGACTGAAAATTTTATTATATTTAAAAAACTTACGAATCTAAAATGTAGTTGAATGAAGATGTGAAGACTTGTACACAATTGTCTACCTCTAATAACTTCAGGTAATGGGGGGTGGGGGGTATTCTCTCTAAGTCCAAAAACGCAGATTATAGTTTAATTACCCTGGGTCGCCAAATCTTTTTTGGTTCTTAGAGTCACCGGGTAGCGTTACTTTATATATAATTATGTTAGACCGTTTAACAGATTTTTACTAAAAAATACAGTAAGTCGAAAGAGATAACGGCTCCTTTAATCCGCTTGGACTAATAGAATAAGTCCCCTGAACGTGTTATAAATAAATTGAAATATTTTGGACTGTATACATACATACTTATTTAGATTTACATTTACATAATTTGTAAACTGCTGTAAATCTTGTATTAATAGAATATTATATTCCAGATCTAGTCCGAGTTAAACTTGTTGAGTAATGTTGATCTAATTATGTTTACTGAATTACGCCGTATCGAATACAAGTATTTAAATACAAGATAAATTAGGTAGGTGCAGGTATATGATGGTAGATATTTTAAAGTTAAACGCTTTTAATCCAATTACGAAATAATCGATGGGATTTACCCTATAGATCCAATAAAAAAGCTAAATATGAAAATTTATCATAATATGTAAGATAGAAACGCGTGTAGTGTTTTTTAGATAAATTTATACTTGCAATATTGGTTCTAATTACATATCTAAACTTATTATATGATAAAGCGATGATGAAATTTGGCATGCATGTAGCCTTTGACATGGAAAAGAACATAGACTACCTTTTATCCTGATTCCGGTGAGCGGTTAAGTAGTTCCCGAGGGAAAATTTAAAATTGTATCCGAGCCAAGCCGTGGGCAGACAGCTTTGAAATTTTTAATTTTCTCTATTACAGTGCAAGCTATAACATGGGTGAAAATGTTATTCCATTTTTCATTACTTTCACATTTTTCATTTCTTTATCAACCCAATTCTGAAGACTACGCAGACGAAGTCGCGGGCAGAAGATAGATATTATAAAGGAATTGATTGTTATTTTTATTTGAGCGCGCTATTCTCTGTAACTGCCAGTCTTGTTAAAAAAATATATACTTTTATAGCCCAATTCACGAGAAAGGTTTATAGTTTAACATCCAGTTACTTGCTTTCGAAGTTAAGCAAGGCGAGTGAAACTGGGGCACAGCCAGTAGTTTCATTTATATGAATTTTATTTACAGTTTAATTATTATTTTTTTAAGCGGCGCCCGCACTAAGTAATTCCTTGCAGTCAATTTTACTAAACAAATCTGTAAATTCGATGTTTTCGGGGTAGGAAGGGTTGCATGCGCAAAAACTATTTAATAAGTATTTTGAGATCGACTGGCAATATAATTTTTAAACTTCTATGACTATTCATAGATTTCTAGAAACGTAAAGCAACAAGTCGCTAAGATAAAGCCACCTGTTGAATCACAAACGTTGGTCTACTACGTCTTTATGGATTTACTACCATGCGACAAAAATATTATTTATTTCCATTGGATTTTGAAACTGGATAATTAACAAAAATGCTTGTTAATACTCGTCTTCTAAAATAAAGCATGGTTTGCAAAGTTTCGCAAGCGGAATAGTCCGTAACATTATCGATCTGGTCGAGGCGGTGTTTGGTCTGCCGCTCCTAACCGCACCCACCCTAAGTTAATAAGAAATCGACCACCCCGCGTCTCCAACGACACACTGACACTCTATTGTATTACATTTAAGGCGTTTTACTAAATAGGTAGGTCGTTTGCGAATATCTTAGGTACACGCGTAATGAAGTTGTCCCCGTTCCCGTAAATATCCTTTTTTTAGGAAAGTTTCTATTGATTTTAATATTTATTCTGCTATTCGTGAAGGAAACGAATCTAACAAATCAAGGATCACGAAAATCGGTACACCCGTTTTTAAGTTTATTTAAAGTCTTGTAACAAACTCGACTTTGTATATATAGATGTATAATGCACTAGTTAGCTAATGGCTAGACTAGTATATTTCAAATCTGTTATTCCTGAAATTTTCTTCACCAAAACAAAACACAGCGTAAAAATTATTTCATCAAAATTAAAATGTATCATCATTTTGTTAAAGTAGATTAAAAATGATGCTAAATTCTTCTCGTTTTCGAATAGGTTCTGTAGGTATATACTGTATCTTAAAACTATTTTAACGTGTGTTAACCCTTCTCTTTCCTTAAGCTCCTAGGTATATCTATCCTAGATACAAATTCATAGGAATATTTAGCGACGTACCAAAACAGATAACTTGAAAAGCCAGGTCAGATCCAATCGGTTATTGATAGATCCAATAGATTTTGGTAACGAGGAAATATAAAAATTGGAAGTAGACAGAAAGAAACCTTAATTCACGAATTGCGAATAATATATAGGTACCTACATAGATTACAAAGAAAAATAACGAATTTTTTTTTACCAAATTCAATGTAAAACATTACATTAGTCTAGGAAGAATATTAGAAACATTAGCATAAATATGGTTTACATCATCATCACTTCATGGGTTTTTTGTACAATTCATTAATGTTTGGTGAACATTTTTCCTACCCGTGCAAAGCCGGGGCCGGTCTGCTAAGTAGTTATGAAGATAATTTATTTCATACATCTACATACCATAATTAATTAAAGTTTACCTAAACCTGCATCTATTTTTAATTTTCCTCATTTTGATGTGTTTATTTATAGAAATAATATACTAAAATAGCTTATGTTATTTAAATGATTGTTTTGTAACGGTCAGCCTTCATATCGCAATAAGTATTTACTTATAATTACTTCATAATTTGTGGAGTATATTATAATGAGAGGTATTTATAAGCTTGTGTAGTAATAGATCATTCCGAATCCATCCATTTGTATTTTTATGCACGTGTTGGTAATTTCTATGGATTTTTTTTTACAAAAACGTTCTTGTTTATAAGGATGATCATTTTACATTGATATAAAAGCAAAGACTTGACGTGCATATTGATTGTACAATACTATCTTAAATTTCTCTTAGATATTACAGATAAAAGAGCGAAAACAAGGTATAATCTCCACATTAAGTCGGTCACCACTTATATCCTTTCTTGTGTTACGAGTGAGTTCACATTGGGTGTGATTCGAAATGGCAACCACACGATCGCAAGTCCGACGCCATTAGGCGCCGTCCTATTGCCATCGCTGACACATTTGCTGCAAGATGCGTGCGTCCTTCGAAAATGATTGCCCGACCGTGCGTTTAAGCATACTGGGTACTGATACTGAATGTCCTCTTTACGGTCACGCGATTATGAGATGCGATCATAGGCTTCTTCGGCGTACAATAAAATCGCATCGCTTCATCGCAAGAGCGATAGCACTAGGACGACGTCTTAAGCTTTCGTTGCTTTAAGAATTACTCAGTCACAGATTAGTTATGAACAAATGTGTATTTGTGTAAGTATCTAACTATTTTAAGAAATGTGTACGAATTAATAACAAATATACGTAAAAGATCAGCGTCCTGCGGTTTTACACGCGTATTTTCCGTCCCCGAGCCATTTTCGCGATATAGAGTATGCGTTCATTCAGGTCATAAACCGCAGGAGTCGCAGGAAAGATCCTACTACTTTGGTCAAGGCAGAGACGGGACCGGGGTGTTCATATACCCACGTCGCGTCCTCAGAGTGGATTGAAAGCATTAGCTTTAAATAAAATAAAAAAAAGTTCATAAACCGCACACTTCTTTCGACCTGTCAAGGGAATCAAGAGAATAACCATAAGAGATTCCACGGATAAAATTAAGTTGTAAACTATTTACTCTTATACCTGGTAATAATCTAATATTTCTCGTCAAGAGACTCAAGAGAGGCACCCTGGTGGTTCCAGACGGTGTTTAGTAGTTTTTAAAATCTCCAGGGTAACTTTCGGGTATATCCCTCCTCAGGGTCCAGCAAACCTTTTAGCCTCCTCCAGGTCGAAGAAAGTCCATGAGGTCCATGCATGACGAAAGTCCATCCTCATATGTCCGTGTCAGTAGTTACGAATCCGTACAGTTAGTATACGACATCAGCAAATTTCCGTACTTTCATACGTTTTTGCCATACCTCTTATTAGAATCAGAATAACAGCTCCTAAGAGATTTTTTAGGTACCGTTTATTTAAAACATATTCGTGGTGCTGGGAAACGGGGATTAACTCAATTGCTGACGTCTTTTCTTTGCTTTAGGCTTTCATTTCTTTAAATCTCTCCCGCTTGCAGTGGAGGGAAGTGGATACTATTTTTTCTACTCCTCCTATTAACGACTTCTGATTAATTTCGTTGCAGGTTCCCTGGGACACACCGAGCTGAACTGTCTCGGTGGTATTCATTGGTTATCATTGTAGATTCCGGCTTACAAGTTGCAATGATGGGCATGTGTGGCGGGATTGTCCCATTAAAAAAAAGAAAGGAAGAAGAAAAACAACGTAGCTTGGTACGTAGTAGGCGGATGATGCTCAACATGAATTTGCCTTTAATTTAATGTTAGAAAATATGTTGTTTATAATGTCACTGTTTGATCATAATAAAAGTATAGAATGTTAAGCTGCGTCTACGCTAGGAGAGCCGAGCACGAGCGGAGCACGAGCCGAACACAATTCGTCTAGTGTGGACCAACTTACAAGCCTCGAACGAGCGCGCTGCGAGCATTTCGTTCGTGCTCGGCTGCGTTCCGCCTGTTGTCGGTTTTTTGACGAACACAAAGGGATTTGCTTCGCGCTCGCAGTGCGCTCGTGGACGTATTTAGTGTGTGTTTAGACAGACGTCGGTCGCTCGAGCCGAGCATCATGGAAACGTGGACCGAAGATACTTCCGTGCAATTAATTGAATTATATCTAAATAATCCATTGATATGGGACTCAAAACATGAGGATTACTATAAAAAAATAAGAAGATTGATGGTTAGCAAATCTAAATTTTGTTGATTGTATCTCAATTTATATAGATTTGTAGATCCCCATCCTTTTTCTATTTTTGCTGACCACCGCTATAATAATCGCTGCAACAGCAGCGGCTACTGCAATATTATTAATATCGTCCATATTCGCCAAGAGCCGCGAACTCACTGCGGAAAACTACGTTCGAGAACAGTGATCGTTGTAGGTTCGTTGTACGTCCACACTTGACGCCGCGAACGACGAAGCCGAGAACGGCTCCGCTTGTGCTTCGCTCGTGCTCGGTTCGTCTAGCGTAGACCCGCCTTTAGTTCGTAAAACATTCGAGACATTATATACTTGAACTTTGGAAAAACTCTCAATAAATTTATCGAAAATAATTAACATAAACTTTTGAAAAAAAAAATTAAACCGACTTCTAAAACCAAAACAAAACCAAAAAGGCACAAAATAGTGTAAAATAAACTTAGAACTATCTAAAATATTAATACAAAACTAGAAGTGATCTGTTTGAAGTTGGTGCCAAACTATATATACTCGTATTTGTACTAGTAGGTATTTATTTTTTGTTGGTATATTATTGTTTGGCACCGACTTCAAACAGATCACTTCTAGTTTTGTATTAATATTTTAGATAGTTCTAAGTTTATTTTACACTATTTTGTGCCTTTTTGGTTTTGTTTTGGTTTTAGAAGTCGGTTTAATTTTTTTTTTCAAAAGTTTATTTATTTTTTCATTTTATGTGTTCATAATATTTATTATAATAATACAATACCTACAGCTCACCTTAGAAACGTTAAAAAATGTAAATGAGGGTCAATACATATTTATTATATAAAAAAAGTCAACCCTTAACTCCTAAAAGTCAAGGTTTCTTCCATCATCAGCTCAGTATTTACCAAAAGCCTTGAGGTGATGACTATTGGAGGTAAATACCTAAATAGGCTCAGTAGAATCATGAAACACGTTCGACATTCCTATAAAATTTAAGGGTTTCCTTCGATTTAACTGGGATCCCATCATCAGATCCTGACTTGGTGACAATGGGACCACCTCGGGAGAATACTCTTTCGAATACAAAAAGAATTATAAAAATCGGTTCACAATTGACGGAGTAATCGGTGAACATACATAAAAAAAAAAAAATAGTGACACGCCGAACATATAACCTCCTCCTTTTCGAAGTCGGTTAAAAAGTATTTAGTATTAAAGCAGATTTTTTATTAGGTTACTATCAGAACTAGGTATTTTGACCTATTTTGTCGTCGCAATCAGAATTCACGAAGCCACATGTGAGTTACATCTGTCACGGTTTATGTTGTAATGAACATCTCTAAATATTCTACCTACATTTAATCAACTGTGGCAATCATTGCTTTCTGAGGTTTACGCGAATGTTAGACATTGAAATAAGACCTTTGCAGGTGACCATGACACCTGCAAAGGCGTCGAAACATCGCACTAAAATAAAAATAAACCGCGATAGAATGTAAAAGCAGTTATTTCACAATTGTTGCTTTGTCATATTTTATTATAACTTGTAAATAGCCTTATTGTGAAAAATTTTGACCCTTTTGTATGTTTGTACTAATATGTATACCCCTTGCAAGAGTCCAATTTAAATAAAGAAACTCATAATGGTAAGTTCATGACCCATTCTGTGCAGAGGGCAGAGTGGCAGCCTTCTGACCTCTACAATCTTTACAGAAACCAGATATAAGCGGTAATTGGAGACAGCCAATTGCTGTTGCAAATTCCTTTGTCCATTTTTTTAATAAAATTAGATAATATTACAATTTAGATTTAAAAGAAATTAGATAAATGTGAGGATATAGTAAAAGTTAAACTTGTAATAGGGATAGTGGTGTCATCTACAATTGTACAAATGTTTTATTTTAATTAAGTAAGATATTTGGAGTGTTATTATAGTGATTTATTAGCTTGATCAGTTTGGTTATAAATTGATGAAGATTGTATTTTTTTTTATAATAAAAAAAGTATTTCAAGTTATTATCATACAATTATAAATATATTTATTATAAATGATTTATTATATTTTGATTTTTTAGCACTCTTCAGACACGTCTTGTCAAATTTCAATTATTCAAGGCAAATATAAGAAGCATGTTTGGCCATGGTTAAGTATTAAGTCATCCTGTAGACATTTTGGCTAAATGACTGTTACAGTGAACCACCAACAATAGTAAAATGCATAGTCTGATACTCTACATTGTAAGTAGGTAAAAAAAAATATCTTAATAATTGTCACCTGTTTTCATAGTCAATATTCATTAATTCTGTATCATACTTCTTTGGATTCTTGTTGTTAACTTTTTAGCCCCATATATCAATACACATAAACCAAGTGTTTAATGGTGATATGTTTCAATTAAAAATAAAGTGGCATTAAGTGTACATAGGCCGGTGTAGACTGTGCATAAAGAATTAAATAAAAAAATAAACAAAACCTATTAAATTGTAGTTTCTGCTTGCTTGGTTAAATTTAGAAGTAAACCAATAGCAATAAATTTTGAAGATGAACGTGAATGTTGCGATTCTACTTTAAAATAATTTTTGTTTATAATAACAAATTGGTTCTATCAAACAAAATTTGTTAAAATTAACTAAATTATACTTTAAAATATTATTAAAATATGGAGGTAATTTGTAACATAACAAACAAAATGCAATTTTTTCATGTTGGTAAAACAAACTCAAATCATGTGACAAATATATTAGTCATAGACAAAATAATAATAACAAAATATAGTACCTGAATTGAAAAAGACTGAAAAATATTGACAGTTTACTTTACCGAACTAAAATACAATTAATTTCGAAATCATAATGATATAACTTAAATCAGAAAATACTAACAAAGCCTGAATATTAAAACTTACAAATTCGTGAGCCATGTTTTAATGCAACACCTTATAATATTTTGTAATACAGTGCACAATTTTACATATTATATTATACTTATCTATACTAATATTATAAAGAGGAAACCTTTGTATTTTTGTATTTTTGTATGTTTGTATTGAATAGGCTCAAAAACTACTGGACCGATTTCAAAATTTCTTTTACCATTACTTAGAGGGATTCTTCCGAATCCGTATAGGCTATATTTTATCTCGGAAAATAGATAGGATTTTTCGTGGTAGTGAAAATTGTGGAGTAAGTCGACGAAAAAACTGCCGTACGTTAACGATTCTCGCGAACGCTGCCTAAATGGTTAGAGATGTATGGTCGACTTCTATAGAAAAGTTGTAGAACTCAATAATGCCTACAAAAAAGTCCGCGATAGTATAAACCAAGCATTTATATTTTAGCCATTATAACCACTTTTCCATAGAATAAAAGTAATTAAAATTATTAGCCTATGTTTATTGATCATATTATCGTCAAATACTAATCCTTATCCAAATAAACTATTTATTGAGCAAGATTGTTTCAATAGCTATAAATTACTTTTTATTTTATTCCAATCGGACAATTCATTCAAAAGATATTACGAATTTAAAATTGTAATTGGTATTAAAATGAATGATGGCCGCCGGCCGATATGTGTCGCACAACTCGCACGGCGAAACCGCAGGGGAGGGGGGTGCACATCTATGAAGAAATAAATGTCCACCCGTGCGAAGCCGGGGCGGGTCGCTAGTTTATTATATTTTCAATTTATACTATCCAATAATTTAATTATTATTATCATAATAAGATGTTGGTAAATCAATATTTAAATAATAGAATAAGTTTATTAACAAAATATTTACTAACTGTTAATTTTCATTAAAAATACTTGAAATAAAATAAAATATAACCAAAAAACATTGTAAATTGTGCTGGCAGAAGAAGACAAGATGTACATAGGCAAATTGTTTATTCAATAACATAGATCAAACATGTTCAGTTTGTAGAAGTACAGTCTCATCATTTTTGCATCGCGACACTGATTATTTGATTACTTTAAATTTATACATAATTCAACAAATTTTCACTACAAATTGAGACATAAAAGTAAATATGCAGTACTCACCATTAATATAAAATTATCCTTTTTGAATAGTCCTGATGAATCCTTCATAAATTCATACTTTATCACAGTTTTAAGAGTCATTCAATTACAACACATATATATTTCATTTCACATATACACAAACTGAATATAAACTTCAAAAATGTTTACAAAGGAATCAAGCTTGAATAGCATAGTAGGTTGGATTCTAAAAATACATCAACATGATAAAACAGTATGAATGTGTCAACATAAAGCAACAAATGACAATAAGTAATATGGGTTGTGAATCCGGATTAACCGCTTCACGTGCGTGATAGGATACTCAATATATAGGCCGGAATTTATGTTTGAATACCAAAATAGATACAAAAGCACAATGAAAAATTAGAATCCAAATTTGCGATAATTGCATGTTTGTTAATGTTACACTATTATTAATGTAACCTGCGCCTGATAGTAACACTGGGTAAAAAAACACACGCCAAACACAAAATAATATCACTGATATTTTTATATTTTTAATCGAGTTAAATACACTGGACTTTAGAAAGTCGTAGGTACCGTAAAATGGGGTGAATAGGGACAAAATCGAACTTGTCACTGAAATTAATCGATGTTGTAGGACGAATGCAATATTGATAACTCTTTCCAAGGGCTTCCGGCAGTTAATACTTTTCGTAAATGTTAAAAATATCCCCAGAATTAGCTAAAATTTAGATATTTTAACAAAAATATAGGCTGTCCCTATTCATGCTTGAAATGGGGTGACCTGGAACGAGACATGGGTAACTTGGGAAAAACTAGTAGGGTTGTCTCTTTCCTATTTAAAAATAATTACCTTCTGCTAAAAGATTAATTTTCTTCATGAAATTTAAAATTTTTGGAAATAAAAATAATACAATAAATCCAAAATCTTTTATTGAAATAAAAGAACATAAATATTTTACATAAGAACTTATTTATGAACCACCTTATAAAATAAACATCTCAAAAATCAACAGTTTTAAAATCTTCTCATCATTTTAAGCAAAGACTAGGTTTAGGTATCTATTTAAAAAATATTTTGTCTGTTATCTAGGTATTTAGGACAGAAATCACGTATTTTTATTATAGAACCTTATATTATACCTGTAGAATTTGGGTACCTAAGTAAAACCTATCCCTATAACAAATTAAACATATTTTTAATCTAGACATATAAAAATAACAAAATTAGGAACCATCAGTCGTATAAAAATAAAAATTAGGAACAATCAGTATTATAAAAATAATTATCTCAAAAATTAACAATTTCTTAATCTTCAAAGTTTTAAACAAAGAGTATTTCTATTTATATTATGCTTACGAACCTATCCAAGTTTAGGTACTGTCCATGAGATCACGTAATATGTCTTCATCTTTGGCATAATATTTTTTATTATTCCTTTTTGTCTTGGGTTTAAGTGGATCACTCAAAGATATCTTCCTGTATTGACTTAAATCTATTTTAACATTTTTGTTATTAAAGTTTTCAATTGAAGTGACTTTTATATTGCTTGTGGTATTTTTAAGACGTATGTCTACAACATCTAGTTTTCCCTTTGTGTTAATAATTTCTCTTTTTGTATCTTCTTTTTCTATTTGAGGAGTCACTACTTCTATTTCTTTTACGACATCAAAATCACTGTCGAAAATCATAGGCATATTTTCAATATCGAATTTGTCGAGATCATTTAGCAGCTCATAGTTGCTTACATCGTTAAAAATAATCACTTCTTCTTTATTATTATCGGTGTCCATTCTTACTACTCTTCCCTTTGTTTCCTGATTTGGCTTATTTATTCCTTCGTTTTTATTTTTATTATGCTCTCTCAGAGTCATTGGCTTTTTAAAAATGTACTCGTCATTGCGATTTTCCTGATCTTCAACCATATGACATGACTCTTGTTTTAGTTTAATCGCTTCGTTACAAAGTTGTCCTTGTTTAACTTCTTTATGTGTTTCTTGTGTCACAATCTTTTTTAAATTTGATTTCGCTTTTTTATTTATAGGTTCCGTTTCAAATTTATCCGTACACCCTGGTTTTGATAAAGTTCTTTTGTTTTGTTCCCTTTTGACATAGTTCTTCTGTTTTTGTGGTTTTTGGTTAGGTTGATTTGATGTGTTTGAAACGATGGTAGGTTTCAATTTAGGTTTAGTCATGTTAGTCATTGCCATTGAAGCTTTTTCTTCGAATTTCCTCTTTCTATCTTCTGGAATCAGTTTTGCAATATTGTTTTGAGGTTTATAATTTTGCTTAAGTGTAGACTTTGGTTGAATTTCACTGTCTTCGTGACATTCAGATTCATTATTAGTACTGGATGCAGATATTCTCTCTGGTAATTGTAGGTTTTCTTCCTGGCTTTCTTCCTGGTCGCTATTGTTAGCAGTACTTAGGATTACTTCTGTATCACTTACTTCTGTATCAGTGCACACGCTTTGACCTGGTTTTATATCAATTTTCTTTCTCTTGTTGCATGGTTTGTTATTTCCAGTGCCATATCGCATTTCTTTTAACATGGTTACTACTGTCTCATCCAGAGCATCTTTATCAAAGGATTGTTCACCACAGGCGTTTCCTGGTAATCTTTCCAAAATTTTAATTTTGTTTAAAGGGTTTATGCCAGATTTCATGAATGCTGAGAGTATATTTGATTTTGTTTGGTTTTCTATGCGATTTAATAATTTTTTCAAAAGACTAGGGAAGACACTTTTAGGAATAGTAGGTAAAGTACGGCCATCGGTTTTTTTCCACTGAAATAAAATGTCCCTCCAGGCACCTTTCATTGCTCTAAAGAAAGCTACATCCAGCGGTTGCGTCAGATGTGTCGAATTTGGAGGAAGAAAAATAAAATGCACGTTTTGTTCTTTGCATTCATTAATCAAGCCTAGAGACAAATGGGATGAAAGATTATCTCCGATGAGTATTTTTTTTCCATCTTTGTTATTGAAATATGGCAACGCGACAGTACGGACCCAGTCCTCAAACGTGATACTGTCGAACCACCCAGAAGTAGTACAGTTATACCTGCAACCTTTCGGCCCATTTTGAACCCAAGATTCGTATAAATTTTTTGCTTTGTAGACGACATAACAAGGTAGTAAAGTTCCATCACCAGCAGCTGCCATCATAATTGATGTAGACGCTTTACTATGGTTTAAGACTCTCTCCGGGTATTTTGCGCCTCTTTTTGTTATAACTTTTCTTCTTCCGGGATCGTCCGATAAATTCGTTTCGTCATAATTAACAACGTTAAACATTGGCACTCCTTCTAAGGATTTCTCCAATTCAATAAAATATTCTTCTATAATTTGCGGTGAAACGGACGCTCGGCATCTTTTTATGTTTTGGCTAATTCGTAATGAAATTTTGTTTTTGTTTCTTTGTAAAAAACTTTTCACAAAATCTGGACCAGGTAAATTATCTCGAAATCTTTTCTCAGTTATGCCAGATCGATCTAAATATCCTTTAACCAATACCCTCAGGTCGTAAGTATCTAAAGGATATCCCCACTCAGCACAATGATTAAGATTTTCGACTATGTATTCCTCGGTTTCTGAACTTAAAACTGGTTGACCTCCTGGCTTTTTCATAAACCTGGTGTTATGTCTTTGTAAGACCGATTTAGGAATATCATATTTTGCACTAATATTTCCCAGTGATAAATTTGAATTATTATATTCATTAAGCGCAACTTGCATAGTAAACTCATCATATTTTTTGTAGTGTTTTGTACCACCCGGTTTATATACACGAGGCATTTCTGAAAATAACAACAATCAAGGTTAGGTAGGTACCTTCGTCGCTATTTATTTACTGAAGTAGGTGAGTACCCATCTATTTTGTAGAAATCAGGTATCCACATACCCATTTTTTTTTAACAATCACATAAGACAAAATTTTGTACGCTAAAAACGTTAAAACCGATCGACTTCGATATCTTGCAGAAAGCTACTTAGCGTTATAATATTATAAAATCTCTGTAAAAATGTGCATACATGTTTAGCTTTTTCGTCAATTTTCTAAAAAAAATGATGAACCCATTTTGATAAAATTTATTATGAGGCCTGCTCTGATGTTATATCCTATCACACAAAAAAAAAAACATCAAAATTAATTCACGATAATGACGGAGTAATAGCGCCACATACAAACCAAACAAAAAACATACAGTCGAATTTAGAACCTCCAGGTTTTTTTAAGTTGAAAATAAAAGCGTAAAGAAATTTATAGAATGTAGGTAGAAACCTATAAATGTAAAATATTAAAATGGATAAAACAACGAAGACCCATATATTGTTAGTTCAACACACTACGTATTTTTATTATTTGTTTGTAGGCTTGTTTTTTAAATCATACAAGTTCGTACCTATGTATCTCTTATTACTTCTCATTAGTTCGCCTTGTACGCATGCTTGTATATAAGTTTATAATAAATAAAATGAAAATGCCTTATTTTAATAAAAAGTGAAATCCTGCAAAACAATGAGATAAAATGTTCAATTCATGTTGTGGCAGCCCTGACCCTATTCAAACTTTACCGTTCCTAATCAACTTTCATATGTCCCTATTTACCAAGTATAGGCGACTCTATTTGTACTTTAGCCGTCCCTTGTCACCCCGTTACCGTATTTATTCACCTCGAAAAAATAAACAATCCCAGAGGTTTTAAAGAAAACGATTTCAAACCAAAACTGTCTAAAATCTGGACTTACCTCTTTTTGTGTAGCTTCTTAAAGATATTATATCGTTGGCTAACTCCACACGTTGTCAAAAAAAACACTAGAATTTCCAAAAACGGTCAAACTAAGGGACCATACCGCAACCTCACGTCTACAGTCGGTAGTGAAAGAAGATTTTTGGCACCTTTTACTAACTTCACAGCGCTTCGGTGTTGCCAGTTAGAAGATGATATATTCTACTTTTAGAAGAAAAAAAAGGTAGCAATTGGGAGTTCTTGTTTTTTTATTCTCTGGCTTCGAAACTAGATTCTTCGATTTGACCCTATTTACCCCTGAGTCCTTATTCACCCCGTTTTACGGTACTCATGAATTGACCTGTATCCTCAGTAAATATGACATGGAATTATTCTAAAGATGTATAAATGAATCCAAAACCTACTAGTCACTAAAAGCACAGTATTATATCTAGAAACACCAAAACTTGTAGCTTATCAAAGTATACAAATAAAATATCTGCCCATCCACCATCACATAACCACTTGACAAGCAACAGCAGCACTGTACATACACACTATGGTAATCAAACGGGAAACTAATGTCACGTAAAAACCGTAACTAACTCGATTCAAATTAGATTGAATTTTACTTACTAAATGATAAACCAACATATATTTTATAATTTAGATCATTTTTATTCACTTTTATTTCCCAGCTCAAAGAGTTGACGTAACAAACTACGAGTAAAAAGTGTATATATTTCTTGAATTTTACGGTAAATTAAAGTTGCAAACTCGGCCTTATAGCGCCACAGACAATTCATCATAATTTATTCAAGTCGTGTAGTTGTGGCAAGTCTATGGCTTGGCTATGATTTATGTTGTCAATTGCAATGAATGACGTTATTCGTGAAATGACATCAAATATTTACGGGACGGGAAGCTTTGTTGATTATTGTTGATGAAATTACACTAAAGAGTAACATAATTTTAAATCTTATATTGGAATTCTATCTTAAAGCAGCAAAATGGGTAAAGGATTCAATAATTACATGTGCAAGAAATTCTTCCATCCTGCTTCACGAGACAACTTGAAAAGGGTATGTGATGCAATGCAACAGTATTTTTATTTTTTCCCCTCATAATAATATCAGCTGTATCTATCTGGATGTATTATAAAATTAGATTGTTTTCATCATGGAAATTAAAGATATTTGGCAAAAACCATTGTTGAGATTATTAGAAATCAGTGGTCATAATCTGTCATTAGGTTTAACAATAATAAATTGTTGTCCCGTAATTAGGTAGCTACTTATGTGATATCATATCCTTGCTCATTACATTAAAGATACATAGGTAACTATAGGTAATTTTTTTACTTAGTAGTTATTTATACTTCTCGTGAGTATAAGGATTTCAAGGCCCTATTGAAATATTTCCTAATACCTAAAATGTGTGTTGGCATACCAGGGGCCCAATTCTCCTATTTTTAAACCGTCCGATGGCAGTGTAATGATCGTAATGTCGACGATTTTGTAAAAAAAAATAAAGCCCATTAAGTTTGAAATGTCAGTAAGGGATTACCAAATTATTGGCAATCGTGCTAAGATACTATGACATACACGATTTCACAGATTAAATGCTTAGAAGAATACCAAATGTGCCAAAATCAATCGAAACTACGATCATTACACTGCCATCGGACGGTTTATAAAATAGGAGAATTGGGGCCCAGGAGTAAAGTTATTACACCATACCATAGTATGGTTTATTTACTTTACTCTGCATTCCTGCCAAAATATCAATAATATAAAAGCCCACGTCACTCACTGACTCACTGAGTTCACTGACTCACTGACTCACTGATTCTGGAACGCTCGCACACTATGATAATTTTTAAAGAAAGAACACATAACAAAGAGTTTATCATAAAAAAGTTTCAAAAACAATATTTTCGCGAAACGTCAATGACTGAAGAAAAGTATTAAGTTTTGTTATGATTCAATCAATGTATAATACTTTACGCGCGAGCGAAGCCGCGGGCAACAGCTAGTCATTTATATTTACCTTTTATTTATTATTCAATTATATCATTTACAGGTATGGATGGCAGAACAAAAAACTGAAGCATACAAGAAAAAGCAAGAGGAATTAAGAGTTCAATATGAAAAGGAACAAGAACTTCATGAAAACAAGTAATATACATTCTATTTTTCTGCCTAAAATCAACAAAGACTAATGATGACTACATATATTATTTTGTTTATCTTTATAATTGTACCGGCTTTCACACCAGTATGACACCGCTATTGTTTTCAAGCAAGGCCTTCTTTGAGTGATTAGTAACAAAACCATTTACTGTATTATTTTTATCTAGAATGCTTATTAATGATAATGCTCACTAAATATTTTTTTTTCAGAGCTTTGTTGAGTAAAGATAGTAAAGACAAGTTAAGCTTGAACTTTATGTATGAACCTCCTCCCGGTGTTAAGAAAGAGAGAGAACGTGAGGATAATGAGCCTGAATATAAATTTGAATGGCAACGCAAATACAATGCTCCAAGAGAGAGTTATTGTAAAGGCGATAATGAAATAAGAGACCAACCATTTGGAATATTAGTCCGCAATGTTAGATGTATTAAGTGCCACAAATGGGGCCACATTAACACAGGTATTGCTTTTGTTTGTGATATAAATTTTTTAAGAGCTTGTCTACTTATCTATTACTGTAACTCTAGCTCCTGTCTATGAATCAATTAACTAATTATTTATTTAAAACTGTGTATATAAATACCTGTTGCAACTCTGCCTGCAATCCTTGAGTTTTTCTTGTAATCCAATAGTTCCTTAGTTTATTTGTTCCGAAGATACTAAAATGCTAATCTTTCTCCTTTATACTATTAGTATAGATGATCTAGTAGTAGACCGAACCCTGTCACAGTTTTGAAAATTTGAATTTTGCAGACAAGGAGTGTTCAATGTACTCCCTATCTATGAGTGAGGCTCGTGCTCTGCAAGCTTCGTCATCAGCCCCTGAAGAAGAAGAAGAGAAGCCGGATGTTCCTACACTGATGCAGCAGATGAGAGATACTGGCCTGGTGATGAAACCTGGTGCTTTACCACTGTCAGCCACAAAGATTGAGGAAAACGATTCATCTAATCTCACGGAAATGGATCTAATAAGTCAGCTAACCAAGAAACAGAAAAAGAAGTTGTTGAAGTAAGTTGCCCAGAGCCCTTGCCATCCCATCGCTTGGCAAATCTTTAGTTTTAATTGCCATGCT
Source organism: Plusia festucae (assembly GCA_950381575.1). Lineage (NCBI taxonomy): Eukaryota > Metazoa > Arthropoda > Insecta > Lepidoptera > Noctuidae > Plusia > Plusia festucae. The sequence goes on along the minus strand of OX494436.1, from coordinate 8,878,364 downwards.
CCACAACTAAGATAAAATTTGTTATTATTTTTTTTTTTGGAATTATTAAGAATGATACGTGTGGCCCACCCTTATCATCTAGGGGTATAAAAATAGGCTACGGCCTACATAACGGATTTAACACAGTTTCTAATTAGAGTGTAAGTTAAATGAAAAAAAATAATGTATTAATATTTTTTATTTCACAGAAAATTGGAGAAAATGGAAAAGAAGAAGGATAAAAAACATAAGAAGTCTAAGCACTAAATAGTTCAAAGGAATATATTTCAAGAAGTACCTTTGCTTGGTGCCATTACTGTGTTCTTAATGAAAAAATAATATCTAATGTTGCAGTGTGAGAATAGATTTACATCACACATATCTTACATGTTACCTCCGTTCTTTTGCCTTAAAATAAAGTATATATTAAAAATAACTTGTTTTATTTTTCTTACATATTATGTAATAAGATCAAAGTCTATTCCTATAAATATCACAGTATCTTGAAAGTTGAGTGATGACCATAAACAAAATTATATTTTTCTAAGCTATATTTATGTTCAACAAGTTTCTATTATTTTCCTTGTAGAACCCAACTTAAAAAATAGATAATTATAATTATGACATGATATAAAGTTTTTAATAAAAAAAGCAGTTCACAGCTTACCAGTTATATATATACATTGACAGATTCAATATTAATACTTATCAATTATATTTTGACATAAGTCTTCTCATCTATTTCTATAATATCCTGCCTGTCATTTCTTTCTTTCCAATGCAAATATAAAACAAGTCCAGTTATTATAACTATGATAGCAGTCAACACAAAAACACTCTTAAGAATAAGTTTACTTGGAGTTACAAACAGTTGGGCCTTCCACTGAGATGGGTCATTTGGTGGGGCTGGTATCACCACAATTTGAGAGTTTGGAATGATTTGAGTCCAACTCCTTGAATTTCCTGAGAGACCAACATTTAGGGAATCAACAAAGTTGGGTGTACGGTCCAAACCAAAAATGGAGTAAGGTAATTGTAGAGCAAAATATGCAGATTGAGACAGTTGGGCACAGACACCTGTTCTGTAGGTGCCTTCCTGTGACCAGGTATTGTAACCTATTTTTGGCCCCGGGAGATTGGTTCCTGGAAAATAAAAAATACATATTATAGAAGAGTTCTCATAACAGTTGTGTGTATAGTAAAATGAACTACTCATAATAGTTGCTATTAACACTTATTGCTTACCAAATGTAGCTTTTCTATTATATATAGTTCTATTACTAACTGGTATCTTAGGATTTGTCAAACCAGTTACAACAATAACCTTGATGAAGTTAGTGTCATATTCCAATTCATTTTTAAATGAATGCATAGTATACTTCTGTGTTGTCACATTTTTCTTTACATAGATTATGTCAAGTATACCATCCATGTAGAAATCAAAGAATGTGGCCATTACCACATCATTCCCAAATGAATCAAATTTATCCCATTGCACATCAAATGTTCTGTAAAACTTACATCCTGGCAGGATGCATGGAGTGTTATGAAGCAGAAATGCTCTAGTTTCATTACTATTAACTGGGCTTAGTGTTACCAAGATGTCTGGGTACCCATCCATGTTGTAATCTCCACTCCTCATGGTGAGGGTATCTAAATACAGTTCATTCCTAGGTGGAACAAATCTCCACAGAGTCCCCTTGCCATCATTGAAATCCACTTGTAGGTCATGCCACTGATCATTGTCATGAATGAATATAGTACTATTGAAGCACTTGATGTCATAGCAAACGGGTATAACTAAAAAGAATTGTCCAGAAAGTGCTACATCAAGGAACAGAGCTTGGCCATATATTGTGGGATGGCCAACTAGCAGCTCAATACTATTACTATATCTGAACCCATCAAGTTCATCGTTAAGCCACACTTCAACATCAGAAGTGGTTGTCACAAGCAGATCAGCAGCATCATCGTTATTGACATCTAAGAAGGAATGTGAGTGTGGAAGCTTGACCATCTTCAATGAATCATCAGCCATAGGCTTTTCATCGGGAGTTGTTCGAGTCTTACCAAATATCCAGAATACTCTTTGCTTTTGTTCATTAATACCAAAAAGATCAAGAATCATATCTCTGTTGTAATCCATAACCAATGGTTGACCTACTGAAATAGCTTTTATGAACAGAGCATCTGAACAATTTAAAGTTGATTCTCCGCCCCATAATATTCTAACCGTGTGTAAGTTAGAGGAATCGTTTAAACTTTGAGTAGTCAACATTATGTCCATATAAGCATCACCATCAAAATCGCCTGGTACAATACTTGTTATAACAATATTACTTAAATTACAAGCATATTCTGAAGGCCTCATAAAGGGTTCTTTGTCATAAGCTAGATAAACTTCCACGCTTGAATAATTTTTTATCACAAACGCATCAGTCAACTCATCAGAATTAAAATCTCCAAAAGCTGCTATAACACCTTCTTGATATTTTCCAAACGAACTTTCAGTTATATCACTTATAGCACAACAACTAGTTAAAAACATTGTTAAAATTAAACATAGTTCTATACTAAACATTGTGTCTGATTCTGTTATGGATTTATTTACAAGAAACAAAACATTCTCAGATGATCAGTACCTATTGAACAAGAGTCTGTCAAATGCATTGCCAAAACAACAATCATCAACAATGGTCTATGGTTTAAGTCAATAGCCCAACCACAGGGCACTTAAATCTAACTATGGTTTTTTATGCTGTATACACACAGGCTCCACGAATGCTAAGATAAGTAATTACTCATGATTTTAAAATAATGGATTGACAGAAACACAACAGAAAGGTTTGGTATCGAATATTTCTATCGTTTTTTGTCAATAAAAGCCTTCATGTATATTATTTAACATTGAAATAATTTTATTCAAGACGAAAATAATCGTAGCAGAATACCGTAAACTTAGCTTACTAAGTGTAAATTTACTGGTCGACTCTAAGTCATACATACTATTACTCTATATAACTCTATTACATAGATTGTAAAAAAAAAGTTGACGAAAATTTGTAAACGTAATGGCGAATACATTGAAATAATTTTATTGGTTAAAATCCTATTATATTCCGCTAAACTCGTTAAATTTACTAACAAACACATATTATAATTGAAATTGATTGAACATTTCTATCCGAAATGGCCGATACTGTACAAATATTGAGGCGAAATCGGCCCGGTTCGAAAGCCAAGGTATTTAATACTCTCATTTCAATAACAGTTTATAATCCCTGTGCTTGCTGACTACTTTAATATTGATTGTAGGATTTTTGTCGCTGGCCTGATGAGCCCTTTGAAGAAATGGACAGCACCCTTGCTGTGCAGCAGTTCATACAACAAACCATCCGCCGCGATCCTTCTAATCTAGAAGCTATACTAAAGATGCCAGAAGCTCAAGATGAAGGTGTATGGAAATATGAACATTTAAGGTACGTTTGAATAAATAATTGTACTTAGTTGAAGATTTTATATTTTATATGTATATTTAATAAAACATAATTATTTCCTATTAGACAGTTTTGTATGGAACTGAATGGTTTGGCAGTCAAGTTACAAGCAGAATGTAAACCAGAAACCTGCACACAAATGACTGCTACAGAACAATGGATATTTTTATGTGCTGCACATAAAACCCCTAAAGAATGTCCTGCAATTGACTACACAAGACATACCCTTGATGGAGCTGCTTGCTTGCTAAATAGCAATAAATACTTTCCTAGCAGGTATGTTTCTTGAGTTTTTTAACTGTCTGTTTTGGCTATGAAGTCATATAATTTGATACAATGTTTTTGTTTTCAGAGTAAGCATCAAAGAATCATCAGTAGCAAAATTGGGTTCAGTTTGCAGGAGAGTTTACAGAATATTTTCTCATGCTTATTTCCACCACAGAGCAATATTTGACGCTTTTGAGAAAGAAACTCACTTGTGCAAGAGATTTACCTATTTTGTTACAAAGTACTCAATAATTTCTAAGGAAATTTTGATCCTGCCGAAACTGGACGATGAAACACCTGTAGGTGAATCAGAAGCATGAGGTTTAAAGAAATAATTTGATTCATAGATTATGAACCAAATTAAATATAGACATTACTGATGGTTGTGCTCACATGGACATGTGATGATAACTGAAGTAGCAAAACTGAAAGTTGAACTCTTACCGAGTAATAAAGTTACAAATTTAAAATTCCTTTTCCTGTGTCTATATGTTATAATATATATAATAAAAGCAGATAATGATCCCTTTACACTTAACAGAATGTATGTAAGGTTAACATTGAGATGTGTAATTGCATTTACCGCTGATATTTATAGATGTCTAAGGGCTGATTATTCCATCATCAGATAACTTCCAAAAACTAATTTTGAAATTTTGACAGTTGTTTCATACAAAAACTGTCAAACCAATTGTGTTTGTTGAATAAGTTGCCTGATGATGACAAAATTATCACTAAAAGTATGTAATCTTGTAGTAACTAGTATTTAAACTATATGGATTTAGATCATGTTTAGAAAATTACATTACATTAATTATTGCTCTCAAATATTAGAATGTGTAATATTTCATGTGTCAAGTATACCTACACATTATTTATAATAATTGTCATTGATACACAAAAATAAATAACTCTTTTTGTGTATCAGTGAATGTAGTTCTAAGAAAAATTGTGAGTTCATTTGTAATCTCTCAAATCTTAATTACTTTACACAATAAAACAAATTAAGTTAAAAATGTATATGTAGTTTATGTTTTCTTATGCTTAAAAGGTTTCTTAGATTTATATGACTGATGCTGCTTAGAGTTGCCACTTTGTTCTTTTTGCCAGAACTTTTTCCCTTGTAATTTTTGGTACCTGTAAAATACAAATGAATATTTATTATTTATTTACAATAACTTTAAATATATACAATCTTAACATAACTAAAATAATAAATGATATATACACACGAAAAAATAAATAAAAAACTAATATATATATTAATAAAAGTTTAAAAAATGGCGTCAAAGTATTCATCCGCATCGCTGTCGACCGGAAGTGTGCCCACTAGGCTGGCTGCATTGCCACGTTGTGAATTATATTATTATGAATTATATTACATATTTAAAATATACTGAAAGCAACATATTGATAGCATTTTAGAAAAGAACCTACTTTTTGTGAATTTTCAATAATTAAGTCTTTAGTCACAACAAATCTTATAAAATACTTACCCAAGCTGATTTATATCTGGTATGGCAGCTACAGAAAGTAAAATGTGTATGATAGGTATTTGTCGTTTTACTACTAATGTCTCAAGACCGTCTACTTTAGGTTCCCAATACTCTTCCACACTGTAAAAATACCAATGGTTTAAAAAAATAATTAACCTATTCATCCCTGATCGGCGACTGGTCGCCGCATTACAATAGAAAATCAATTGTGTCTCATTAGCGGTGATTAGAGAGATTAATGATAAACAAGTACATAAGATGAAGAATATTCCTTACGTTTTATATGTGAGTTTTGTCACTTGGTGTTCTATAGAAAACTGTCTCTTTAGAATTTCAGCACATGATATGGCTTTGGCAATTGCAACTCCGGCTCCGCTCCACACCACGGAGGTAGCGGCCTTATCCTCAAGAATTCCTGATGCATGTGTCAGTAAATTGGCCATCTTGCTACCACCCTTTACCTAAAAGTATAGAGAAATAATTGAACTTATAATAAGTCAATAAAAAAGTAATAAAAGTATTGTAACATGAAAAAAAAATTGCAATGGTTAATTTTAGCTTACAAAGCACGATATATCTGTTGATAGATGTTCTGCAGAACTGATCATCGGTTGTTTAAAATTGGGAAACTCACTTGCATCCAAAGAAAATCTTCAGGGATATCTTTTATAGGTATTTTACTTCGCTCCAATTCTTCTTCGACGTTTTTTCCTTTGCTATAATTTTCCATCTTTTTGTTTTAGTTTATTTAAAAGGTTTAAAGTTTGCACAACCTTACTTGTCCTGATTGAAATCAGAAATAGGTCTCAACTCAAATCTAATCTCAATGTTTTTTTGGTTATGTTTGGTCCGCTGAGGTAACGTCAATTTGTATTTGTTGACAATTTGATTATTTGACATTACATGACAATAGGCGATTAGTGTTGCCAAAGAAATAAGTTCTCTTTTGGCTTTGAGGATTTTGAATGATGAGAAAGTAATAAAGACAAAATAATTCAATTCAATCAGTTTCTATAGTATAGTTTCAATAGATTTAGGAACCTTGCAATTATTCAGGGTGGTTTATTAACTTCCTCATATTATAATATTTTTTTAATAAAGTGTACGAAATGCTGCTATAAGGCCTATTCAGACCTAAGCGGTATTCGCTGCCGCTGTGGGTAGAGGTACATACCGCGCGGGTTTCGATCAGGTATTTAGTATCAAGTACCGCGGCTAGAGCGACCTGAGCGATATTCGCTGCCGCTGTGGGTAGAGGTACATACCGCGCGGGATTCGATCAGGTATTTAGTATCAAGTACCGCGGCTAGCGCGACCTGAGCGATATTCGCTGCCGCTGTGGGTAGAGGTACATACCGCGCGGGTTTCGATCAGGTATTTAGTATCAAGTACCGCGGCTAGAGCGCGCGGGAGCAGCGACATGCATCCCGAAATTTCTTACCTCTCTGAGCGAAACTACTACCGCGCCTCATTCTACCCACAAGAATAGCGAAATCCGTTTTGGTGTGAACAGTAATATTACCGCATACCAACTGGGTTTTCTCTGTCGCAGACGGTAGCGAATACCGCTTAGATGAACAGTCATATTACCGCATACCCACTGGGTTTTCTCTGCCGCAGACGGTAGCGAATACCGCTTAGATGAACAGTAATATTACCGCATACCCACTGGGTTTTCTCTGCCGCAGACGGTAGCGAATACCGCTTAGGTCTGAATAGGCCTAGGTCGGGAATACTCGGGAATGTTTGTTTTAGAAATGGGATCAAATGTGTCAGAAATGTCCATAGGCAGCAGTTCACGTGCAATTAGCAAGTACCTACAGTTAAACCTAACCATTACGTGAACTGCATGCCCGTTGTTTTATTTATACTTTTATAGATATTTTTAGAAAATATAAAAACAGTGACACGAGGAGTTCGTGAGTTTTTTTTATTTTTTTATATTAACTTATTTTCTCTGTTTTATTTACTTTAAACTGGTCTTCTTCTAAATAGTATTTTGTATTTTTGTGTCTTATTTTGCACTGAATAAATGTTATAACTATGTATATAACTAAATTGATGTTAGTGGATGCCTGCGAGAAGCATTGAGACAGTTAATTAATTACAAATTGAGGTATTGCCTTTTAGGTTTAGTTTCCCAACTGACTTGATGTAGATACTTATTCGAATACGATCTTATCACCATTACACAAATACAAAAAAATGCTTATACATAGTAGGTAAAAAAGTTCTAGTATTCAGATTTTAAGTTCATGTTTCCTTTTTATTTACTGTAGAATTTATTGTAATTTTGTAAACAACGTTGCACGTAAACTAATTTAGAAGCGGAAAATGCCTATCTATACGAGTGGGTATTTGCGACTTTGCTAACTAAATATAGATGATTAGGTAAGTATATCAAAACGAAACGGGAACATTGATTTAACTAAAGGTTATCACTTATGTGATGTAAATACGTACACAAGTCATGGCTAAGCAGCTATCGTTTATAAGCAGTTCTAATTAAACGAGCAAAGAAGGTTCGTCCTAAAGTAAGAATGCTGAAGTTTTCGATTTACGTTTATTTGTTGTTCGTTTCAAGCGAAACAGTTACTTCAATATCTCGTAAATCTTTTCTTATGGACGAGAGACATGTGTGCATAGTTAAGAAATCATGTTTGGAGTGCTTGAAGTTGCCCCATTGTTCATGGTGCGAGACGGAAAACAAATGCTTCTCAAAAAAACTCCAGGGAAATGAAGACTTCTGTTCAAATAACACTATTGATCACATAGATTATAACTGTGAGTTTGTTGAAATCTTTATATCTAGATAACATTTTTATTTGATGTCTACTTAGAACTAAGTTATAGGTAGGTAAGTATATTAATTTAGACGTAAAAAGCGGTTTAACTAAAACCTAGGTTTAAACTTTAGTTTTAACCTGTGATTATAAAATCGAAGGTTTTACCCTACTTTAATGATTTTTAGAGAAACATCTTTTTGAAGTAAGGCCGTAAGACTCCTAATTAATCTTAATAATTAAAAAAAGTTTAATTTAGTAGGTACCTATTAATTATTTGCGCAATTTGTTGAGAGTCACTCGGAATGTCTTACCCCTCGAATACTGAAACGGAAATTAACTTTAAGATGTTCTTAAATATATATCTGTCGCTACTTTACACTTCAAAGTGACAGAGATAGCATGAGACAACGGCGGCTTCAAACTGATTGACGTTTCAGTATTCGGCAATTAGGTGAGTACCTATATTTACAAAACGCACTGTAGCAATATCTTGACCTAATATTATAACAATATTTCACGAATTTCAAAAGTGGTTTCTACTATCGAAATATTTTTTGCAGTGTATGCAGTATCTTACAATACATATAATACGCAGGAATCCGGTTAGATCTGGATAGGAATCGGGTAGGAAAGTTAATAATTTTGGTGGTGACTGTACCTCCTTAATTGCATTCACTCCTTAAGAGCATTGTCGACGAGTCTTCAATGCTCTTCATTTCAGTTTTTGGTACTTTTATACAGGCTTGTGATAGTAGGAAGGTACCTATTGTAATGTGGATTTCCAAATAAGTAAAATACTACTCTGTTTTACTGTTTATGTAACTACACGATGTTAGTACCTGGAACCATAATGGGTTTGTATTAAGAATACGAAACCTAATTCTAGAAAACTCTTATTATGACTGCTAAGATTCCGTCCATTAGGTACATACATGAACTTCAATCACGGACAAGTTAAGGCCACTTCTTTTTATAGAAGTAAATTTTATCTCCCACATAAAAAGTATTATATTGTATTTATTTTGTAGTATTGTAGTTCACACATTATAATATAAGCAAGTAATTTCTTTTTATCGTTATCTAACTAGAATTTATACGAATATTACCGTCAACCTATTACAGTGAGTATCCAGGAGAACGCAGAGTGTTCGTGCAGCAAGGGCGAGGTGCAGCAGAGCTGCTTCCCTCCGGGAGTGACCGAGGGTCCAGCGTGCTCTGGTCGCGGTACCTGCATCTGTGGCCAGTGCGTCTGCAACCCACAATATGATCGCGATTTTCCTACGAAGGTATACTTTAGTCTGGTAAACATACACACTCTTAGATAATAAGTAGGTTAGCATGGCGTAAGAAGAATGTGACAATTTGTTGCGTGTCTTTGGGGTACATAATTGTAAATGTATATCAAAGAATACCTAATATTCTATATAACGTTTAGTAGGTTAATAAATACCCTTTATATATTTCAACCCGTATATTATATAACCTTGGTAAGTTAGGATAAATAAAGTCTGAAAACATCAAGCAGAATTAATTACTCGATTCTCAGAATAGAAAAACTCCACAATCATCATTCTAAATTAAATAAAAATATGTAACATTGGGTTATGGATTCTTTCATGACATAACTGAAAGTTTGCATGACTCATATATTCGACGAAAAATTCTGAGTTCAGTATAAAACCATAATTTCTTGCAGATGGTGATGGGCGAGTATTGTGAGTTCGACAACTTCTCGTGCGATGGTCCTAAATGCAATGAAGGCCCATATTCCCTAAGCAGTTCAGTTCTGACTCCAGTCGTCGAAGCCGACGGTACGAAGAAGGCCGAAGTTGACATTCCGGCCTCATAACAGCAATATCACTTCTCATATTAACCGTCATTAAGTTAGAGCCGGATAGTCATAGGAAATATGGTACATCCCTATTTGAATTCAGATAAGCAGTCGTCTTAGGGTTTTCATGTTAGGTCATTTGAGAATAAAATTTGATTAAAATTATAAAATATGGAGCTTTAAAAAACATATTTTTTATAACGTACATGTAAGGAAAGGCAGTTCAAATAAACATGAAAATGTGTACCTATCGTCAAACAAAAGAAAAAAATTGTGCACATTAGAGAATTGAGATGTGTGTTTATTAGCGGGTTTTTAGAGAACATAAGTATAAATAAATTATGTTGTTATGAATCTACTTTCTTATTCCTATCACATCTATAAAAAAAATCGCAATAACGAGGCCAAAGTTATATGGAATGTTATTATTTTTATATAGGTATTTATTAATTATAGTACATAAGTGTATATCTATAGACACGATCCAATCATCTCAAAATGTTTGGAAGAGCCACTACAATATAAACTGAGAAAATCTATTAATAAACCTACCTATCTACGTCGACAGTCGAGATTTCAGTGTAAAATGAAAAGTTCTTAGAATTTCTTTATGGTGAGCTATGCTTAGTTATGTTATGAAGAATTCTCGGGCGGATGATTGTGCTGAGGCAATGAGGTTTTCAGGAGAATCGTTGGAGCGAAGAAACCGCGTCTCAATTAAGAAATTGATATGAGCCGGGCGCCTGTCGCGGATGGCTCATCGTTCTCAAGTACCAACCGTTATGGTTACGCGAAATTAGATTTCAACGAGTCTATTTTCTCATCCACCTTTTATTTCCTTGATATTTATTGAACGCCTGCCTTAGATGTCGAACATTTACTTGCCGAGCTCGGCCCTATACAAACATTTTTAATTAAAACTTATAGATCTTTAACCTAATTATCGAAAACACAATAGATTTCACAACGTTATACCGTGATAGGACGTAATAGCCATGACTGATTGAATTTGGATTTTCAATGGCGACTAAATAATTGATACCTAGAAACTGTACATAGCAACAGAGAAAGGGAGAGTTATGTTATCACATAATTACATACCTCTAGATATCTTTGTTACACGTATAAATTCTAAATTAAACAACACTATTGTTTTGTCAATGCCTTGGTTATGATTTCAGTTAACTTGTTATCGATCAAGTGAGCTACAACTTAAAAATCATCACCATCACTACGTAAAAAAAAACAATTTTTGTCGAATGTCTTAAAAACACACTTGTTTGAGCAAGTTACTATAACTACCTATTAAAATAGAAAAAAAAACTATCTAATAGGTATTTAATATTAATGTAATATATTGTCAGATAATCGGGTTTTTAGCCACTTTACGACTTTTGTCAACTTTGAGGCGCTCTTATTTTATAAGTAGTTTATGTTGTGAAGTATTTGTGTAAAAAGTTAACTTATATTATTGTTTTCTGAGGTTTACGCGAATGTTAGACATTAAAATAAAACTACTTTTTAACGGATACTATCGCGTTTTTTTATTTTAGTTCGTATATTACCTATCAATTTTACTTTAACTCAGCACACCGTTCCGCAATGTGACGTAGTTTCCTGAACATTTTAGAAGTTATATAGATACCTAGATGTGTTATTTTTCTAGTCCTACTTCGCATGTAGAGCGTATAAATGCACTTTTCTTTTTTTCTTTCCAAAGCTTTTTTTTTAAACATCGAATACTTACATGCTAATTAAGCCAGTGATCAAGCTAGCTACTTGAAGAAAAATTTAATCAAATACGATTACTATATGCTGCTTTCGTATTTATCATGTTGATGTACATAATTTGTTATGGATGCTAAGATGACAAGAACTCTAATAATCGGAATCAAGGCAGGGATGATGAGTTCGGATGACTCGAAATGCATTGCTTTGTAATAACAAATTTAGTCAAACTTATTCTAACTAGTTAAGTATAATATTTCTAAGGATTTAACTGTTAAATAGCGAGACATACCGGTACATTGGAGTCCCACTTAACAAAATAAAAACGTCAGCGCAGGGTAACCGAATTTGTGTTCAATAATTGTGGTGAAATGCGGGCCTCGTGGCGCTCGGAGCAAGATTCGATTATGGAAGGAGCACATAATTGTTTTAGGTACTGTCGATCACCATCGTACAAGACGCTGTCTCGATGGCAAAGTAAATACTGTTTCTGATGTCATTATAACAAATTAATTTTAAATTATGGTAAAAACAAATGAATCCATATTGGTGGCAGATGGAATATTGTGAATGATTTGTCCCAAAGTGTGGTCTTGCCTACTCGTATCCTACTTACTCGTACCTACTTTTAGAATAATTAAATTGAGGGTAAATTCAAAACCAACAAACAAAATAATATTACTTACACATTTATTTTATAAAATTTATATTTTTTTTCATTATTTTAAAGATTACGCAACTGAATAAAATTAAAAGGAACTACTAACTACTAATAAATTAAAAATACTCACCGTTAGTGTCGGCACAATGCAACGGCTACTACAGTGCCTACGGCGTAGCGCGTAGCAAGATATTGTGCAACTCGAATTTTTAGCCAAAAGGTTACATTTTTAGCCGTCGATTTAAATACCTAGCTTCATCTCAAAAAGTATTTTATAAAATATCATAGATATATCCAGCAAAGCCTGAATAGGTTTAATGTCTGGAAACGAATTTACTATTGAATAATTCGAGCGGAAACGTGACTAGACTTACGAAGTCGGAATAAGATGTCAATGGAGGCGGACGGTAGATATATATTGCACAATAGGAGCCGAGATCACACATAATAATACGGCATTGGTATTCTGGAGTGGGGAAGAATGCGCGTTCCGGCGTCGAGGCGGCGACTTCTTGGCGTGCCTGGTGCGCTCGGCTCCAGCAAACGGCCTCGCCAGAGCTCGCGGCCCGCGCCCCGCGCCTTGCCACCCAACACCCTTGGCTTCCTAATTGTTTTCCATAAGTATCCTCTTACAATCAGTTTAGATAAGTATTAATATTTATGTAGGTAATATTTGGCACGTACCATTAACTAGGGATAGTGCGTGCATTGAAAATCTATACGAAAATTAACGATACAATATTTTCATAGTTTAAGTAAGTACATTTATAGCTACTTTTAAGTTTACCATTCGTGATTTTTTATTTAAATGTAACATTGAATGCCTGAATTATTAAATTACGTCCAGACTAGGATTAAGATAAAGAACTCCTAAATTCCGTAGGTATATTATAAGGTACTAAAAATAGTGCACCAAAGGTGCAGATTTGATGGTCCGATTAGAAATGCAGGATTTTAGTCCATAGAACGTTGTAATATAATAGGCTACACGTCCTTAAACACGATCCACCTGTGCACGTACTTCACGTGCATCTCATTCCTGCAATGATACTTATAATACTAAAGATTTGCTATCCTATTATATGCCTCGCTACGCTTGCGTTTGGCCACACTATTATCTGCCTGATAGTAACATACAGTGACCTACCTGCACTGCACGTTACATTTGCATAGTAACGACAGACCCTATACAGGCCACCGACCTAACATTATAATCTATGAAGACTCGAAAGAAGAGACTACTTCAATCCTTTGATGAAACTGAAGAGTAACAATTAACCGGCCTCCCTGAGTAATCACCTTTCGTGATTCCCTCATAATCATATTAAAGTGTCACCGGAGGAGTCTGTAGTACGAACGAGTGTCAATCTCGGCACAGTCCTTAGGAATATTTGGGACGGTGGGATGAACCCTGAATATTCATGTGGCCACACTCCTTGTCCTGAGCGTCACCGAGTTCTCTTTCACCAATTTCGCATCATTTAAATTATTTATAACAGACCGTGTGCGGGCGGCCTCGCGGCTTTCGCTATATCTTTGTAAGCGTTTGTCGAGCAGACAAATATGTACGGAAATATTCTGTATCCTGAAATTCTGTTAAGGAACATGAAATTTTTTGACTCGTTCGTATATTTTTGACCTTTTCATACTTACGCAATTTTTTGGGACAAAGAAATGTTTAGCAGAAGCACATCAGCGCAGTCGAAGTAGATGATGCTGATCACAGGTTTATTTCTTTAGAAATAAAAAGCATATATCCCATAAATCATTAGATCATTGTTTGTCTAAAAATACAGTTTTATAATTTCTTAATAACATAGTCTTGCCTCTTCTTTGGATTCAACACGGCCGCTACGCGTTGGACCTGTATGCCAACGACCAACCTTTAAAGCCATTGCAGCCACCAAGTAACGTTACTCATAAAAGTCATAATATCGATTAAAATAAGTAAGTAAAATTTAAACATAATATCAATTATTATCAATTATTTACGAGTGATTTTCATATACTATTATGTGTTTACAAACAAGGTAAAAACATCCTGTCTATATAAATTAACGATTTAGAAACATATATATCATTTGGTGCTTTGTTATATTTCATAAATACCCGCCTCAACGCTTCGCTTATGAGGCGTGCAATAACTGCGATTGACATGTTATGATACTACGAACTAATCTTCGAAATCGACAAGAGTAAATAAACTCCGACAAGTTTAATGGTAGCCAGTGATTGAAGGAGATCGCTTGTCGAAGTGAGAACCAGTTATTGATCAACATTTGGCATCGATCGATCTGTAAACCAGAGACTGTTCTACTTAGTTTTGAAAAACTAATCGTAGTTACGTTACAAGCTCTAAAGTAGACAAAGTTGCAATTTCAGATCATTTACAAAACTCTACTAAACACTTCACTAAAACCGAAGTTGATAAATCAGTAGTAGGTACCTACCTAGAAAAAAGGTTCGAAAACAGCTAAATAATATAAAATAGCTCGTGTTGTAAATTTCTTATCGTTAAATTATTGATGACAATTATTCATGAATTATATTGAAAGATTACATTTTGAATTATATTGAAAGAAAAACAATTGTTCGTTTCCGTTTTACCCCACTAAGATAAGCATACATCCTCATACATTATAGAAATAATCAAGGCACTACATAAATTAAATGAACAAAGGCAAAAATAGAAAGAACTACCAATAAAGTATTGAAAGAGTTTCTTAAGTAATCCAAAGATTTAACTTTGGTCAAAGGTCCATGACGCCCAACATAATTTCAGTCTTTTATTAGTTCGAGTAGGCCTATTTAGAGTCGTAAAAACGGAGTTTATTTGAAAGAAGAGTTAAAGTCGAACAGTACTTAGAGGGAGCGTTCAGCTGACACAATGAAGTGGAGTGGAGGGCGGCCGACCGCGCGCCGCGGCCGCGACGGACACGCGGACTGCGCAAGGCGAACGCGGACAGCGGGTTAACACGCTTTGGATGGAACAGTAGTATCAGCTATCACAACAATCTTTAAATAAAAATTAAATAGTTACTTCAACATTTTAATACAATAATACTATCTCCCACGGCGTGGTTTACCAAATACCCTAAATGATGCCCTAGGTGCGATAATTTTAGGAATATTCTGTGAATGTGGACGACTGGACACGTTCATTGCGTAAGTATTAATTGCGTATTTTAGTAAAATTATTAAATTAAGCTCAGTTGAACCGCAAAAACAGATATGTAGCAACGGGCCACCCCATAGATAATTTGACTGGCCTGTTGGTGGGTTGGTAGTTAGTGACCTTGATTGCTATTGTGGGTTCGATTCCTACTCAGGTCAAATCTTTGTCTGATGAGCGCAATCATTTGTTCTGTGTCTAGGCGTAATTTATCTATAAAGTCTAGCTGTTTCCCGCAGCTCCGCCCGCGGTCTCAATTTTTTTTATATAATTGAGATGTAAGCTATCCTTTCTTTCAAGTTGGATCAAACTGCACACGGTGTGCAAATTTGTTTAAAATCAGTTAAGTAGTTTAGGAGTCCATTCCGGACATACAACGTGACGCGTAGTTTATATATATTAAGAAGATATTATGCATGTATTTATAAATATAAATATGTTTATCCGTTGTCTAGTTGCCATAGTACAGGCTCTGCCTAGTTTGGGAACAGAAGTCCGTGTGTAGTTGTCAAAAAAAAAATCTGTGGGCCACTATTGTAGTAGGTACTAGGTACTCTGTGGTACTAGGGGTATCCAATAAATATCGAGTTGGTTATGAGTATTTTTAGTGTCATATAAAGAGCATATCATGCTGAAAATATTATCCACAAAAAAAATTAAAAGAATCGCTAACAGTTTTTTCATTGCGGATATGTTAAATCGCTAATCGCGTGTATTAGAGGCACGTTCGGCGCGACTCCGAGCGAAAGCCTTCACGCTCGCATCCGCTCCCTCCCCGCGCATTCCGCCGTCGGCGCCCGTCCTCTCAACCGCAAGAGTGCTGGCTGCGGGCGTCGAGTCAGCCGGAGGCCGCCGCGCAGCTGACATCGCACCGTCCTATGCAACACTACACGCTCCGCTCTTAACCGAACTTTTTACAAGTGACTGCAAGCTTCAACCATGGATGTCGAGGAGTTTCGCATTCGAGGCAAGGAGATGGTGGACTATATCTGTACTTATATGTCCACGTTGCATACTAGGCGCGTGATTCCGTCCGTGGAGCCGGGGTATCTTCGCGCGGCGCTGCCGGCGGAGGCGCCGCACCTGCCTGACCCCTGGGACGATGTCATGAGCGACGTGGAGAACAAGATCATGCCGGGGGTGACGCACTGGCAGCACCCGCGGTTCCACGCATACTTCCCGGCTGGCAACGGCTACCCCTCGATCCTCGGGGACATGCTGTCTGCTGGCATCGGCTGCATTGGATTCTCTTGGGTAAATACCTTAATTTTACAATAACAGACAGTTCAAAAATAGCTAAAGTCCCAATTCTGTACCATTTAAACTTTTACAATCGAAAAGTTTGTATATCCGCCAAAGTTTGCAGAATCTTTAATGTTGTAATTGCTAAAGGCATGTTTTCAAACAATGGATACTTTAAATAATATCTCAAAGCATTTTTCTCCAAAATACTTTTCTATCTTCAGTTTGATCAAGATTACACAATAAATTACTGAAGTTCAGCGCCACAACTGTAGCGAAAGCTCGTTGTTAAGTACCCATAAATTTCTAACTGATAAATATGATTGAGTATAAAATACAAGCAGATACAATTCAAATAAAAAATGCACACAAAACTCTAATAAAGCTTTGTTTTCCAACTTAACGTTTCACATTTTTGTTTGTCGAAGATCCATATCGTTCTATCTTTCATGAAAACGATCTCAGTATAAGCCAGTATAAAAGTATCGTATTAACTAATCGACAATCTTGATTGGCATAAGTGATGTGATGGATCGACTGCAAACAAAATGACGCCGATTAAACTAGAAAACCTCTCTATATTTAGTTCGGTTATTATCAAAAAGTGCCTAAAATAACTGTAATTTAACACCTTACTAAACATTCACTCTTAAGGTGATACCTCCGATGTGGCCCGCGAAATTCAAATTTTCATGTGTTTTTTGCAATTTGCTTATCAGTGACAAGTTGTAATTTGATCAAAATATGATTCGCGACAATAAAAAATATAACTTCAAATATAAGAATGATTAAAACGTTCGCTCCATTCGCTCGCACAAAGAATAATTGAAAATGAGTTAGATTTCGGAAATTATACTAACTTTAGACTAATCTTTGTGAGAATGAATGGAGCACATGTTATGATCATTTTTATATTTAAAATTATACTTGTTATTGTCGCGAATCGAATTTTGATCAAGTTACAACTTGTCACTGATAAGCAAATTGCAAAAAACACATGAAAATTTGAATTTCGCGGGCCACATCGGAGGTATCACCTTAATAATGGAGTATAATCAAGTTATAACCATTAAAACTTAATTTTTGCTCACAATTATGGCCGTTCGCTTGTTTATTTCTAACTATTATTAAAGGTTCCTTTTTCATGAACATTTGAAATAATTTTACATAGCATAATTAATGGTAGATAAAAAGTTTTTATATGTATTTTATTAATTGATATCTCAACATTCGTTTTGAAATTAAAAATACAATAAGATCATTTATTAATATGTCATAAACATGAATTAATCCTTAAATTACTTACATGTTTATTTAAATATATATAATACTTATTCGAGATTTGAACGTTGTGGTAAAGTATCGGGTATTTCATACAGCATACAACCGACATAGATAGAGCTCAAAGACAACCGATTGCAACGGTATTGATTGCCTGTAATTGTTGTTTTAAATAACTTATGTTGTTGCGAGCCTTTTTTTAGCTCAACGTGAATAACAAATTTATCGTATTTTAGTATTTATGATGTAAAGACCTTGCATTGATTCTTAGCGTCTATACCTAATAAAAAAAAAAAACAAACAAATAAAATAATTGTATTGGAGTAGGATGGATGCGACTGGCCTATGACCCAGCAGTGGGTCCTACAGGGCCAGTGAATTCTAACTGTTGTTAGTAAAAACTATAAGACTACTAGCTGTTTCCCGCAGCTCCGCCCGCGGTCTAAATTTTTTTTTATATATAATTGATATGCAAGCTATCCTATCTCTCAAGTTGGATCGAACTGCACATGGTGTGCGAATTTTATTATAATCGGTTAAGTGGTTTAGGAGTCCATTGAGGACAAACATTGTGACACGAGATTTATATATATTAAGATTTGTTTTAGATGTAATTTTTTCAATGATCGTTCATTAAAAAAAAATAATAAATAAACAAGAGAGTGTCTGTTATAAGATCAGGCTACTGATTAGGTAGAGATAGCGTGATGACCATGTTTTTTTTTTATAAATAAAGTATAGGTTTCTTTGTCACTAGTTTTAAGCTAGGCTCGCAGTACCGGTAGGTGATGACAAATCTAACAATCCCTAATAAGTACGATGAAATTTTGTTGTCTCGTGACGATCTTCCTATGGGTGGCCATAGGAAGATCCTCACGAGACCCGCTCCAATATTAGACCAGTTCGATAATAACATAATTTATGGTAATGCCACCTCACATAGTTACCTGTGTAAATTCCGTGATGAGGATGTCAAGAAGGTTCTAAAGTTCTAATTTAGTTTAAGATTTGACATAATCAACACATATTTAAGTACTTTCATATTTACATGCAATTCATATAAAAAAAGCCGGCCAAGTGCGAGCCTGACTCGCGCAACGAGGATTCCGTACAAACCTAAGTTTAAAATTATTTTTATTATATGATTTAGTAAAAAAAATATGGTTTAAGCAATTTTTCCTTTATCTTTGCTATAACACGTTGCTTCGAACCAAATTTCAAGATTCTAAGTTCACGGGACTGTTGGTTTTGATTCCTTTGCGAGTGTCGAAAATTTGCGGCATAAACGGCTGTATCTATTGATTGCGTTGGCTTAGAAGTTCAATTTTTCACAGTTCCAAGGGACAGCAGACCTGAGTATTTGATATAAATTTCAGCTTGATACCTAAACGCTTTCCTGGGAAAATGGGTCTTGACTGACGGATGGACGGACAACAAAGTGATCCTATAAGAGTTCCGTTTTTTCTTTTGAGGTACGGTACCCTAAAAATTAGGCATATAGTTAGGTACTAGTGCCAAACTGAAGCATAAACATTAATACATTATCTCAATCACTTCAAGCCCGTCTTTATCCGTCGGGAAAAAGTAACACAATTCAGAGGAATAATAGGTACTATAATAATTTTAGGTATAATGAAAATAATGTCATATGACTAACATTGGACTCGAATCATAATGACGGCAGTTCCTTTTAAATGAACTTACAAATAATATTTTTCGCAGGCCGCAAGCCCAGCGTGTACTGAATTAGAGATCATAATGCTGGACTGGATGGGTACGTACTTTATTATTATATTCATTGTTGTGCAGAAAACTTTATCCCTAACCCATTACTTAGTAAACACGTAGGTCGTCAGCAAGAAGAAATGCGAAAACCCCTACTTTACCTATTTTATTTCTGAAGAAATTGAACCCCAGATTACAAAAAAAGCCTGTTCACTGAGTAGAAAGTTGTAATAACCTTTCCACGACCTATCATCTTCTCAACTAACATTTATTACTTAATGAACTATCAATATAGTGATTTTTTTCCAAGTATTCGGTATGAATTTAGACCTCTTTGGTTTGTTCGTGTCGAGTAATAGCAATTTAATCTAAATCTCGCTAGCCTATAGGCTAGGGCATCGGACTTCCGACCATGTGGCCGCGGGTTCGATTCCACCATTTGCACTACCGACGTTAATCCACTCGTAACACAAGCAATAAGCTTACCACGAGCGGTTTAAAAAGAATATTAGTAAGGTGCGACCCAAATTGATAGAAAGCTTTTTTTTAAATAAAAAAAAATATATGTATACGCGCAAAGCGCAATCACACGTATTCAACGAAGTAAACAAACACTGTAATTTTAGAGGCCTCACTATTCACAATCCAATCAAATCACCAATACAAAAAAGTTGTAAAACAGTTTCAATTTGATTTAAATGTTTCTACTTGTTGCTGGTGGATTTTACTCTACCCAATAAGAAGTATTATTTAAGTAACATACCTCACTCAGGTCTCCAAGATATAAAATAAAAACAAAGAGAGAGTTTAGTTTGAAGACTACAGCCAAAATTATCGTTACACCCAAAAATTTAAGTCATGTTATTTCAGGAAAAGCTATTGGTTTACCACCCAGCTTTCTAGCGCTTGAAGAAGGAAGCAAAGGTGGCGGTGTTATAGAGGTAATTTTAATTAAATACAGCTACGTAAGTATTAGCGTTTCATCGAACTTATTAAAAATCCTTTTTAGGGGTCTGCTAGCGAGTGCGTGCTCGTATCAATGCTGGCTGCAAGAGCTAGTGGTATCAAGAGATTAAAACATCAATTCCCTAACGTGGACGAAGGTCTCTTACTCTCAAAATTGATCGCCTATTGCTCTAAGGAAGCACACTCTTGCGTCGAAAAGGCAGCCATGATTTGCTTTGTCAAGCTTCGGATCTTACAACCTGACTCCAACGGCTCGCTCCAGGGTGATACTTTAAAAGAGGTAAGTTGGATTTTGCTAGTTTATACCTAGTTTAATGAATCTCTAAATGAACTAAATCCTAAATGTTTTCATGGTTTCATGGTTTTAATCCAGAATACTTGATTCTGGATTAAAATATGTTCGAGATCCCTATATTTGACTAAGACGTAAATGAAATTCAGGTGCATTGTTTTTTAAATAAATTGGGACATGCTATGGAGTGCAGGCTCGGTTGGATTGGGAGCAGATAGGGCGGGCGGTAATTGAAGAAACAAGATGGCACCGAGCGCACGCCGAGACAGGTCCCACGTTTAATGACTCGCCCGTAGATGCCGGAAATACGTAGCGAGCCGAGCGGTAATGGAGCCGCATTGTGTGCCACTTTCTATGCCGCAAATATTGAAATTTCACGATACTACCCCGTTATCTCTATAATTGCGAACTTAATAAAACCATTCAGGATCTATTTGGATGCACTTAAATTCTCATTAATTTTAAGAAGAGTTAAACTTATGAAGTTTTATTTTTGTAGGCTATGGAGGAGGATGAAGAAGCAGGCCGGGTCCCATTCTTCGTGGCTATAACTCTGGGAACTACTTCGATGTGCTCCTTTGACAACCTACAGGATATCGGACCTGTAGTTCGGAAATTCCCAAGCGTGTGGCTTCACGTAGACGCAGCATATGCTGGCAGCTCTTTTCTCTGCCCTGAGCATAAGTATCATCTTGCCGGGATAGAATACGCTGACTCTTTTAATACCAATCCCAATAAACTTATGCTGACCAGCTTCGACTGTTCTCTTCTGTGGGTTACTAACCGCTATCTATTGACGTCAGCACTCGTCGTCGACCCACTTTACTTACAGCATTGCTATGACCACACGGCCATCGATTATAGGCACTGGGGTGTGCCATTGAGCCGACGCTTCCGTTCACTCAAGCTATGGTTTATGCTACGAAGCTACGGCATTAGTGGCCTGCAGAAGTACGTGAGACGTCATTGCGAACTAGCAAGATACTTTGAGCAACTCGTCAAGAAAGATGATAGATTCCAAGTTTGCAATCAAGTTAAGGTAAGACATATCGATTTGTTCGGGTTGATAATATTAGAAATTAATGTCGTTGGGGCTGTCGGGGCAAAGGGAGGACAAGGTGAGTTCAAACAAATCGTTGTACTTACACATTGCAGTCTTGACGTACCTATTTGTGTGTCTTTATTTTTCTGCAAATAAACTTTATATTCTAATAAACTATACACAGTTTACTTATACAGCGTGTAACAAAAACCCTGTCCGATCCCTGAGAGTATTATTCGGTATCGTACTGCGAACACAAATACGTAACTATTAAATGAATTGGATATTATAATTTTTCCCCAGTCAAAATAATTAAATACAAATAAAAACTGATCCAAGGCAACAGCTGACCAACTGACCGCTCCTCAAAGGTCACGTACTTACTACCTACAGTTTTGTGACAAAGGAGCCGCCTATGCGAGACGGTTCATGAACTACCACGCATACGCGTTTATTGGATCTGACAGGGGTTTTGTTACATGTTGTAGATTATTATTGTTAAAGAATGTTAAAATTTATAATAACTATAAGCCTTTTTATTTTAAACTTGTCTGTACTTTTCAGCTGGGCTTGGTTTGTTTCCGCCTCGTGGGAGGTCCCGAGGACCCCGGTGAGCAGATAGATGAGCTCAACAAGAAGCTTCTGACCAATATCAACGCTTCGGGCAAGCTGCACATGGTGCCGGCGTCCGTCGGCGACCGGTTCGTCATCCGCTTCTGTGTTGTGTCGCAACACGCCACCCGCGAGGATATAGGTAAGTAATGGAAAGACTACCTAACTACTTTTGTGATTTCCAAATTCCCATGGGTATAAAAATATCTTGTAAAACATACTTAATAGTTGACTTTCCTAAAGCTAAGGGTTAGGTAAGTAGTAGGTACATAATTACCTTGTAATAATTTTTCAATTAGGTATGATAAGATTTTTTTTTTGTTTTCGAAGAGGACTGCCGGCCGCAATTAACCTCGCGGGGCTTTCACTGCTTCAACGGAATAAAACGATTTGATGACATTGATAATTGTATGAATATACCTAAAAAGCTATTTTTTAGGTCATTTTTCTACTATGGGATGCTAACTAACTTAGGTTAGGATTTTACTTTATACCCAAAGTTAGCTATTTACAAAACTATGTTAGTAGGTAGACGTAGAAACAAAGGATCTATACGGCGTAGGTACAGGACCTACATACGTGGGAACACTTGCACTGATCTCATCAAAACGTCTATCAATAAGAATCTATAAGTAGACTAGGTACCTACTCATATACCTAGAAGAGATACCTATGTTATCGTTACGTAGTTACAACAAGTAGGTACCTACCTAAATAGAAAAATACCTACCGAAACACTAAACATTTACGTATCAATAATTTACGTAGGTACTTAATCGTAAAATTTTCGTGCCTTCCAAAATACAATACCTAACGGTAGGTACCACGTCGTGTGCTGATGAGTTTGTTTGTTTGTTTGAACGCCCTAATCTCAGGAACTACTGGTCCGATTTGAATAATCCTTTCACTGTTAGATAGCCCAGGGCGGAGCCGCGAGCAAAAGCTAGTATAATATAAACCTATTTATCTTTGTTTTTAGAAACAGCTTGGGACATAATTACCGACTCTGCTACCGACCTTCTGGAAGGACCCGATAAAGAACGGGTAAGATATTTTGCTTAAAATCTCACTCTATCCCTGCTGTTAAATTTAAGTTAAATATATAGTCTTCTACCTCTTGTTCTGGCTGACCTTCTCCTAAGCCACTTGGATTTAGCTGACTTCTGCACTTACTACACAATATTACTACCTAGTCCTACCTATAAAGTTGGGACTTACATAATATTAAAAAAAAAAATGTTTAGGATTTGAACGAGGAACGCGCTCGTCGCCACAAGCTGGCTCTGGCGCACAAGCGCTCGTTCTTCGTGCGCATGGTGAGCGACCCGAAGATCTACAACCCTGCCATCAACAAGACCCCGCCGCCGATGGCCACTACTCCTGGCTCCCCGCCGGCCATGGTCATGCCTGTTACACCAGATTCACCCGATTACGACAAGCTTCAACCTTCGACTCCGTGAGTATCTAGCGTACGACAAAAACACAGTAACTTATAGGTAAACATTTTGAAGACTGTAATCAAACTACTAAAACAGAATATATCGTAGGCTAGTTACAGTCAACAGCAAAAGTAGATGATGAATTGAGTTCATACATTTTGGAGTCAAACCTGATCACGAATATTTGTCAACTGTACTAGTAGTAAATGTTTGGTATAATTTACAATCACAGTCATAACTTAAGGAAATTACTTGGGTTCGATTCCTGGCTAGGATTGGCTATTGATTTTTCAAAAAAACATTTTATATTGAGTAATTATGAATGGATAGTAGGTATGTTTTTCTAAACTATTTATGTTTTACAGGAAACAATCATCTTGGATCAGCTGGCCGCTCGGATTCTTTTTCCAGAGCGTGGATAATGATGCTAACGACTTGCCACTTAGGTAACAATTACTGAGTCACTGCACCTTTGTAGGCTATTGTATCTATAAGATTAAGAAGCCGTTCAATGTCTAAGTTTTATACCTTCTTTTCACTTAAATAGGCGTCAATTGTTGGTTACATTTTATTGCCACACACCTATTAAAAAACAAAACTGATTAAGTCTATCTGAAAAATTCGCTTAACATGAAAACTTCGGTTTGATCTAGTTCGAATATTTCGTCATACATGTAGCGAATTTTTCTATAACCACCAAATTGTATTTAGGCCATGTAATAGGTCAAGCAACGTCATACGCTGTCACACAATTGGTTGATAATTTTTTTTTTCTCAATTTGAAATTCTCAATTCAGGTTTTTGGAGCGTCTCTTGATTATAAATAGACCCACCTATTAAACTATTAATAAATTCATAGTTATGAGGGCCTGGTAATCATGGGTGTCGCGATGATAATATGTAGGTAATTTATTATTTTTGTTTTTTAGATTCCGTCACCTGGACACGATGGTCCGCCTGAAGAGTCCGGGCACGAGCCGCCGCGGCTCCTCCCCGTGCGCGTCGCCCGAGCACCGAGCACCCTCCCCCCACCATTGACTGACCTCACCCCGTAGACCTCACCCGCATTACAATCACTTATTTCAGAAATAAATCAATACTTATGTGAGCATTCAATAAGTGTTTAATTTTCCTTTATTATAAAATAATTAATTTAAAAACAGCCGTTACCTATTTACCTTGTTGCAATAATTTCAGCTGTAAACGTAATAACGAATGTAGATTAAAAAGACTCAACGAATATAAATAGAAAAAGCTGACGAAAATAGGTTTTTGTTTAACAAATGAACATATGAAACCTTGAGTTTAATAAAAGTATAATATCCAATGCCACTAAGGTGTCATGGTGTTAGGATTCTAACGATACCCTACACTTACAAGTATGACATTTAGAAATAAGGGTGAATAAAGAAGAAACTAAAATATGAGACAATCGTATAATTGAAAACAAGAAACGATTAAGATCAACTTAATAATAATATTTGGAATGTTAATCCCATAAAATAGAGTGTGCTTTAATTTCCCCGTTCCAGCCGACAGTGTGAAGCGTTTTCTTTTCCTCTATGTCCCAGGCCGCTCCCCGCACATAATTATTGTGCATGTGTCTGTCATGGTAAATAACCTTCGAATCGGTATTCTCTGTGACGTCACAAACCGACACTATTTTGTTGTCGCAGCAAACTGCTACTTTGTCACATCTGCAAGATTAAAAAATAACATTTGGAGTTTTTTTATTGACCAATGTTAAAATAAATCTATAATTCAGATAAAAACCCGTCCGAATCGAGTTATTAAGAAAATTGTTTGATAGTTACGAAATTGGTAAGATTAAATAAGTACAAAAAAAATTGAATGGGCAAATATTTTTTTTCTTACTCACAAAAGGATATATCTATTGTACAGTTCCATTTAAAATTACACACCCCTAGTCAGGAAATAAGCATACCCTTACTGGTTACATAATTTAGACTGTAATAAACGGAAATCGGTACTGAGAATTTCTAAACTCAGTAAATATTTTTCGCCCGACCCGGGAATCTAAACCAAAACCTTGTGCATGTCAGTCGCACTTGCGACCACTAGGCCAACGAGGCAGTCTAGTTTGAACTAACTCGTTAACAAACGGCCCCTGATAAGGCGACTGTTCATTGCGGTCCGAAGACCTTTCTCAATACGTGAAGATCCTTTTTCCCGGATAATGCAACGTTATGAATTAAGCCGTGCCGGTGACGCTGCCCGACGCGACTCCCGGGACTTAGACGACTACCCTGCGCCACACGAAATGCACAATGGCCACACCTTAACCTTATTGCTTCAACAATAAGGAAAATTAAAGCAGATCCATCTCTAAGACTACCTTACTGCGTATAAACGGTCTCCCCAAAATAACACTCTCATATACATAAAACTCAAAAACTGCATATATAAAATACTCACTGTGGGTGTACAGCCAACTTGTGCACTGCGGCGGGGAACTCCGTTATTTTTAAAACATCGTTGGGATTCCTGACGTCAGATAAATGTAATACACCTGCTTCATCGCCAATTAATAGACGATTATCATCCAACCAAGCCAAGCAACGAATACAGCAATCATTTTGCAATAAATCTGGAACAAACATTTACTAATTATTTTGATATAATAACTAGTTGTAGCCCGCGAATATTCCGCGTGGGTGTCGGTTATCGCGGTAAAAAGTGGAAAATTCATTAAAATTGGTTCAGTAGTTTATTCAAAACACAGACAGAGAATTACTTTCGTTTTTATAATATGTATTAGTAAGGAAGTAAGGATTACTGCCCACGACTCCGCCCGCCTAGGTGTTGGCTTTCGCGGCAAAAAGTAGCCTGTGTACCCTATTCCAAGATTCATCAAAGTTGGTTCAGCAATTTAGACGTGAAAGTGTTACAAACAGGCGGAAAGACAAGTAGACTTGGACAATTTCTTTCGAATTACCAATTTTAGCATGGATAAAATAAATATTTTTTTTTCTTATTTTTTCATAGCCTTTAATAGATCCCACCGCTGGGCAAAGGCCTCCTCTTAAGGCCCAAACATGCAGCACTTAATGTTCTTAATGTTTTTAGCTCATTATCATGTACTATGTTGTGGTGGATTCGCATGCACATGGTTGCAGGTTCAAACCCAGGCAATGTGACTTTTTCAAAGTTATATGTACTTTCTTAATCATTCTAAGACATCATTGACAAACGGTGAACGAAAACATCGTGAGGAAACCTGGATTTCAAAGTATTAGAATCTGAAATCGCCAACCCGCAGTGAGCAAGCGTGGTGATCAATGCTCATCCCTTCTCTATATGGGAAGAGGCCTGTGCCCAGCAGTGGGACGTATATAGGCCGTTATTATTATTATTATCATGCACTATTAACATGAAAAAAATCTTACCAAGAACTGGCGTATCTGTATTTTCATCCCACAATGTGACATAGTGGTCCATGGACCCTGTTGCAAAGTTTGTCTTAGAGTTTGGTCTCACGGAAACAGCATATATGATCATGCTGTGAGCTGCATTATAGTTTCTCAGGCAGATCATGTCATTAATATCCCACACCTGAAAAATATAGGGTTACTGTGTATTTATTGGTATACAATTGCATATTAACAGCAAGATATACTGATAGAACTGATTATATGTTTCCATATGGTTTTTGGTAATAATGTAATGCCAGCCGTTGGCATACAAGGTAATTTAAAAAAACATTTGATCAAATTTCTTGAACCCTGAAGCCCATATAAAAATACCTAAAGAGGGATTATAACCTTAACATTTCCATCAGCACCAGCGGTAACATATTGCTGTTCAGGGTCAAGGCAATCAACAGCTAGCGCTGCATTGTCATGTTCTGCCACAGATATCTCCTCTTTCCAGAGGTTCCAAGCACTCTGCTGCTCACTGCTATTGGTCCACACGCTCACTGCACCACTGTCTTCACACAATAACACCTGTTGATAAAAACATAGATTTCAGTAACATGAAGTTTCAAAACCCTGTCCGATCCCTGAGAGTATTATTCGGTATTGTACTGTGAACACATAAACATAGCTATTAAATGGATAGGAGATAATTATTTTTCACCAGTGAAAATAATTAAATAAAAATAAAAAAAATATCCAAGGCAACATAAACACTGACCCCTCCTTAAAGTTCACATACTTTCTACCTACAGGTTTATGTCAAAGAAGCCGAGGTGGTTCATAAACTGTACCACAAATACACCTTTTATTGTGTATTTGTTAGCTGTAAGTCCTCCAGGAACTAAATAAATATAGGTATTTACATATTGGATCAGACAGGGGTTTTGTTACATGTTGTATAACAGGACTGTCAATAAAAAGTGAAAATGAATTATGTTACAAATATGATCTTATTTCTAAAATGAATTATGTAGCCATTTGTTGATATAATTATCTTCAAAACAAGATAATAAAAAACTGATCTATTCAAACCTTTGTGGAACTTCCAATAAAGCATCCATCTGCAGTACCACTTGCCAGGGTAATATTTGCTTTCTCATCACTTGGTACTTTTTGAGCTTCGCCAATACTTTTGTACACGCTTGCCCCACCATTCCAATATCTACCAGTTAGTTCTGATGATCCCACTAACACGCTTCCATCTGAAAGAGTTTAGTGAACTTCAATTTTATTATAGTCAATGTTTTTAGTATTACCCTCTGTTGTAAATTTTGCCTTATCTGCATATATGCGAAATATACAATAATTATAAAATTATACTTTTAACATGTAATAATTATGTAGGTTTTAAATTTAAAGATAACAATTTTAGTTATACTAACAATGTCTTACTAACAAACTTAACTATAACTGTTTAAAGTGATATTTAATTTTTTTGCATACAATCATGGACATTTATAGGTCCATGCACACAATGGGTAGGTACATTTTTAAATGGATATTTTCATGAGACACCTATTTTAGTTTTCAGTTGATAGCTAGCTACACAATGATTTAGAGAATCCTTTAAATATTTTTAAATGCTAGCGAACTGCCTGTTTATTATTACTATTATTATAAAAAAGGATTTATTTTTACCTGAATGAATGTGGATGTAGTCTAAATAGGACTGTGTGCTGGTACCGGTAGTATCGGTTCTGTATATTTCGGCATTAAGGTGAGGTGGGACGATTTTATTACTATTGTCCATCACGATAGCTTATAATATTTCGTATCAATTGCTTATTTCATAAACTAATTGATAACATAACCTAAAAAGCAAAAACAGCAACAAGCAACAACAAAACTTTTCTGACACTGTGACACATTGAACTGAACACATTGACAAAAACAAACAAACTGAGGAACTAAGCAAGTGAGAATGCTGTCAAAAATTCTGTCTTATCTGATGATAATAGTCTTCTTTTAGTCTTAGATAATATTGTTCATAAAAATATTTAAATATATTACAATTCAAAATGGCTACCTAGATATTTCTTTAGATTCTTTACAAAGCTTACATAAGTTAAAAAACTTAAATAGTAATGTCACTCGTATACTTGTCAATGTCAATGTCAAAATACATGTGATGAGGGATAAATAGTGAATTATAATACGTCAATTTAAATTTTGTTCTCACTAGAGTTGTAAAGTGATTTGTTAGGATAATTTGTCCCTGTAACGCAAATTAATACATACGTTATTCAGAAAGTTCCATTCTCAAAGTATTCTGAGGTAAGAATTCCGTTATGATAAAGTATTTTTGTTGTTGATTAGGTTATTATTAATTTACAGTATTGGGTAAAAAAAGTATACATAATTATAATTTACGAGTACAATCGATTACTTACGCAGTATTTAATAGTTGCAGTTAGTTTATTGAGCTTAATATTTTAAGTTTCCTTATCATGTTTGAAGGAAAAAAATATTACTCCTAAAGTGATTCTTGTATGACTTCTATCGTAAAGTAAAACTTTTATTTGAAGAAATGTCCAAGTTGGAATTGGTGCAAACCTTGACGGGACATAAGGGCATAGTCTGGAATGTATCATGGCACCCTCAAGGTAAAATATTTGCATCTTGTGGTGAAGACAAAACTATTAAGTTATGGAGCAAAGAGGGTCAACAATGGACCATAAAGACTGTTCTTGTGGATGGTCATCAACGCACAATTAGAGAAGTTGCTTGGTCTCCTTGTGGAAATTATCTAGCATCTGCAAGCTTTGATGCAACTACTGCTATTTGGGACAAGAAAAGTGGTGTGTAATTGTTTAAGTATATATAACTGTTCATACTTATATAAAATTATGAATGTGACATCAAATTAAATGACACTATGTTCATAGGTCAATTTGAATGTAATGCAACATTGGAGGGCCATGAGAATGAAGTAAAAAGTGTTGCATGGTCACCATCTGGCCAACTGCTGGCAACATGCGGGCGGGACAAGTCTGTCTGGGTGTGGGAGGTGGCTGGAGATGATGAATATGAATGTGAATCTGTACTTAATGCACATCATCAAGATGTTAAAAAAGTTTGTAGAAACTATTTAAAAAAGCTATCAACTTATGAATTTTTACCAAATTGTAAATCAATTTATTATTTTTGTAGGTTGCTTGGCATCCTTCATTAGACATCTTGGCCTCTGCATCTTATGATAACTCAGTAAAGCTGTACAAAGAAGATCCCTCTGACAATGACTGGAGTTGCATAGCAACATTACAGTCTCATGAATCCACTGTATGGAGTTTGACTTTTGATAAGACTGGAGAGAGACTGGCTACTTGCAGTGATGACAAAACTGTCAAAATATGGAAGGAATACAAACCAGACAACCAAGAAGGTGTTATAGTGACTGATAAAGAATCTGTATGGAAATGTGTTTGCACATTGTCTGGCTTCCACACAAGATGCATATATGATATTACCTGGTGTCACCACACTGGTCTGCTGGCCACAGCTAGTGGTGATGATATCATCAGGATATTCAAGGAAAGTGAAGAATCCAATCCTAATGAACCAACATTTGATCTAGTCTGCACCAAGTTGAATGCCCATACACAAGATGTCAACTGTGTTACTTGGAACCCAACTGGCAATAAAGAAATGCTATCCTGCAGTGATGATGGTGAAATAAAATTGTGGAGTTTTACTGATTAGTTGATATATAGGAATCATTAATTATATCTTAAATCATTGATCAAGTTACTGCATCAAATATTATTGTTTTTATAGTGATGTATTTATGGGGGTACAATAATAAATAGTTGTGTTGATACAATTATTGAGTTTTTCTTTATCAATTTGGCATATGAATAGACATGCTTCATATCACATGTGTTATAATAAATACCTGTTCTGATATTATTATTAAGAGATACCTCCACAATTTTTCAGTGTTTTATACAACTGTGTATTGGTACTTTGTTTACCACTTTTTGTATGCATGGTTTTCAGTTCACATCTAATGATTTTTACAATAGGAAAATATATTCTAAGGCAAAATAATCTCAGGAGGTTTATTACGTCATCAGCCAGTATCAAAATGTCAACTGGAGATAATCTTGGTGTTCCATTGAAGAAGGTTACATCTGTTTTGGAAAATTTTGCTTCAAAGAAACTGTCTGAAAGCTGGGACAATACTGGTTTACTGGTGGAGCCTTATACTGCAAGGTACACTGTACATATTCATAAACATAATAAAATAAACGTTCACATATGCATAGTGTAAGTACTATAGCCTGGCAAACCCGTTCGTGACACTCCCATGAGCGGGTAGCGGGAGGCGTTACTACCCTATGCGCCCGAATGAGCCTAGAGTATTAGTGTTCTGTGCGCCCGAACTCGCCTAGAGTATTAGTGTTCTGTGCGCCCGAATGAGCCGAACGATATTTCCGTCAGTTGACCCCCGTCCCGCGCGCACGTGTTACCACCCGCTGCCCTACGTCTCCCGTCGCACGACTTAAGATCAAGAGAGTGCCACGATCTATAACAATAGTTATAGATAGGTACTCTAACATAATTAATCTTCTACATAACTTGATCTAATTTAATAAAATATTTTTATGGTATCAACATTTGAAAAATAAAAGGTAATTTATGTTTAATTTTCAGGAATATAACGAAAGTTTTATTGACCAATGACCTAACAGAAGATGTTGCATTAGAGGCTTATAACCTCGGCTGTGAGATGATTGTGTCCTACCATCCTCCAATATTTGCGCCAATGAAGTCTGTTGTTCAAAGGTAAACTGCCTACCAGTATTTATTTCTCAATTAATGTATGAACTAATTAGACACAACCTCGTAAGGAAACAAAAGTATAATAAAAACCTAAAGCATTTAACAAAAATCATTGTCTGAAACTTACTAGACTAACGCGATTCTGAAGATTTTTTAAATCCTCGTTTCGGATTATTAAGAGCGAGTCTTCTTCTGTATGTTTCTGTAGATTAAACTGGCTGGGGTTTAAACTACATATTTCAAACACAATTTACATGACCTACATTGACCGTATTGTTTCACAGTGCTTGGAAAGAACGTATCGTATCTTTTTTATTAGAGAAGCGCATATCCTTGTACTCTCCTCATACAAGCTGGGACAGTGTCCGCGGAGGTGTGAACGACTGGCTGGCCAGTGCGTTCTCCGTTGCTGAGTCGGTTCCGCTCATCCCTGGCGTAGACCCTCAGGTTGGAGCTGGAAGGTACCCTAACAGTTTTTTCATCGTACCTAAAACTTATATTTTTTATGCTTAGGTTAATATTGTACTTATAGGTACATTCTCATTTTGATTTGTGAACTGTAATTACTTACTTTCATCAATAATATTTGTTAAATATTTTTAAAGTAACTTAAATTCACTTTAAAAAAGCGAAAACAACTTTAGCTTAGTGCCAAAATATTTATGTTTACGTGGTTGATATGTTTATGACGTTGAGCGGTCTCTAATTTTTTTTTATGTGTAATTACACTAATTACTGTGGACAACATCACATACATTGCTCCGAATTCCGATGCAAGTAGCTAAAGCACTTGTGTTATGGAATCAGAGACAACGAAGGTACCACAAACACCCAGACCTGAGACAATATAGAAAAGTGTTTTTTTCTATATTGACCCGTCCGGGGATCGAACCCGGGACCTCATAGCTAGCGACACCTTGAAAACCGGTGTGTATGCCACTCGACCACGGAGGGTCACTGCGAACTCATTTAACAATCAGAGAACATAAGGTATCGATCGCATTAAAGTAAAAAAATCTTGCACTAAGCACTTTGGCTGTTCTTGAGCTTTTGATTTAATAAACTTAATCTCCAGTGCGAGATTAGTTAAAAAATATAGGTATCTAGATATTTCGTAATGTTCTGCCTCTTTAAATTCTTAAACTAAATAAATAAAATAAAAGAATAAATCAGATATTTATTATTTTATTTTACCGTTTACTGTTCAGTTATTTAAGTTTCTAACAGTAAAGTTGACCTAATCCGCAATGACCTGTTCGAATTCATTAAGCGGAACGTTGTAATGACTGTGAAATGTGTCGATTGTTTTAGGCTGTTGCAACTAACATCGGAAATTACTTTGTCGAGCGCAATATCAAAAGTGCAGGAATTAATTGAAATACCCCATGTGCGGTTTGCTTTGGGAAGGGGAAAGCAAATGTCAAGTAACATAAAAACTGTAGCTTTGTGCGCTGGTTCAGGAAGCTCAGTCTTAAAAGGCGCAGTTGCTGATCTGTACCTAACAGGTAAGATTTTTTTTCTGGTTGACCTTATAACTTGTGGCACTTACTGCGAGGATAGCTGAGTGGTTCAGGGAGGCGTGCTGTGGATTCGATCTCCGCATCAACGAACAATAGTGTAAACTAGGTACGAAACATAAAAATCTATTTTGTTTGTCAGTTAGATAATAAAAAAATATTTTACACATTATTTTTTCCTTTATCAAAACAAGAAAAATTGCTAAAGATAAAGCTTTTTAAAATTCTGGAGTGAGAGCTTCTAACGTCACAGCGTTGGCAAAAATTGTAGGATAGAGTGACGTCACGCGAATGTTACATTTACTGTATCTTCGTAATTATCTCTTTACGAAACGAAAGAAAACGTCGTGTCTAATATTTTTTCAGTATCAAAAAAGGACCATAATTAAAACAAAATTAAGTATATTGTGTGATCCTCAAATATTTATTCTAAGAGTGTCCCTAGTGAATGTTAATTGTAGCTTGAATAGTTTATAGTCACGAATCATTATCGGTAATAATGACTGTTTGCAGGTGAAATGCTCCACCATGACGTACTCGACGCTGCGCAGAAAGGAATTAGCGTAATTCTAACAAATCACTCGGATTCCGAAAGAGGCTTCCTCAAAGTATTTTCCAACAACTTCCAAAATTCATTAAATAATGAGGTTCAGGTCCTTGTAAGTAAACTTGATAAAGACCCCCTAGTCACAGTGTAAGCGGTTTCTAAAATAAAACGAAGTCATAAGTACATTAATTGTATTTATTATTATTGACAATAAACCTGTTACTTCAAAAGTTAGATAAACCGGAACAAATTACATTAAAGTTTATTTTAAATAACCGTATGTGAGATCATCGTTATCTTATTCTATCTATCTCAGAACACGACAAACATTACTTCTTCGTATCTTCGTTCTGTAAGTTCCTATCGTTCTTACGACTAGTTAACGATATACACTACAACACTTGGCAAGACCTTTGTACATATACTTTTGTCTTCCATTTCCTATCTGCATAATTCAGTCCGTTTCGTTCCATTTGATGATCTTCTAGCTGCACTGAAAGATTTCCATTGTTTTAAGATGTAACAATTGTATGAGTTTTGTTAGAATGTTGATTAGAGCATGCACACGACTTACTTACGCGGAGCAGTTTTGTTTATAGATCTATTTTTCATCGAATTGTCGTTGTTATTATCTTTCAGTATCTCTTTCGATGATTTTTTTCGCTTTGGTGTTCCAAGGTTTGGCGGTGTTACTTTGCAAATAGATGACACCGTTCCGTTTTTATCGTCATAATTGATAACATATTCACGTCGTTTATTTGTTTTATGAGTTTTGTTTTGTTTCAGATCAATATCCTTTTCGTCTTTCTTTGATAGAGATGAGGAATGTCGAGCGCTGGAACTTAACTCTGGTTTTTGTGGTGGAATTATTATTTCTTTTGTTGAATATGTTTTATCATTAGACGAATTCCGTTTGCGAGGCTTGCCTGTATCGTTTTTGTTATCAAGACTATCCTTGAATTGTTCTGTTTTCTTTAAACCGGTGTCTTTAGAAGTATCTCCTGATATCTTGTTAGGACCAGATCTTTGTAATGATCTACTTCTATGATCTGCCTTTGTAAAATTATTGATCTCGTTTGGAGATTTATCGTCTCGAGATTTGTGCCTTGACGAGATTGGCTCTGCATTTATCTTTTTATCATCCTGTTCCGCTCGTCTTGATAGGCTATCTTTATGGGCTTGGCGCGAAACAGTATCTTTACTAGGCGAATGTCTTTTGCGGATACTACTATCGGTTTCAGAATCGAACCGATGTTCCTTTCTTTTATCAATATAACAAAACTCTTTAGTGGGTACATCTCCTGACTTTTCAAGTTTGTTTTTAATTTTATCTATTTTAGACGGTTTGTTTTCTTGTTTACTGAAAGAATTGGTTTTCACTTTTACCGGATCTCGGTTTTCATAACTTTTAGATTTTTCTGCAATGATGTTCAAATTTACGTAAGTAGGATTGACTTCCGTTGAGATCCTTTCGCTGTTCGAAAACTTTCTGTTTTTGTCTTTAACTAATTCATTTTTACTGGAACTAGAAAGAAATACCATCATTTGTATTTTAGTTACTACTACATTATTGCATAAATAACAGTTCCCAGTAATAGTGTTAAATAGGCGAAGCAAGAATTATCAACCAAGCAGCACATCACTATTGTTTTCCCATGGTTAATAAAAGTCATAAATCATCTACTTGACGCTGGTTATTGATAATTCAATATTATTAGTTCCTATTGTATAGTACTTGAATCCATCACATGTTTTCGGAAATTCTGATTCTAAGTAACATGCTTTCAATGGTTTAGTATCAGTATCATAAAATACATACCGTATGGAATGATCCTCTCGTCGATGTGAAATCTCTGTTGGATTATGCCTCAAAGCTTTTGGAGGGGCTGAAATACTTCTGCTTGTTGTACTCTCGTGTTGTGAACGAATTCTCGCTCGACGCGTTAAGGACTTCTCAACATGGTTTGTGTCTTCAAAATCCTTTTGGATCACTGGTTTGTAAACGATTTCGTTGATCTCATTAGGTTGGTCCTCATGTCGTGAACGTAGTCTCGGTGTCGGAACAGGAGCATAGTTGACATTCAAAGGAATATTTTGATATTCTGGTGCTTCTTCAGATTCAGGCTCACTATTGCACACACTGTTTGATACTTGCTGGATTAGTTTAACGGAATGAAATATATTCTCGACAACATTATCATTGCGCCCCATTTTACTTCTTCCTGGAGTTTTATCAGTATGAGTAGCTTTTCGATTGTTGTCCACTCCAAAATATGTGAGATCACTTTCCCTTAGTTGTCTGGTTTTAGGCTTCCTTTGCACTGGAGATAGTTGTAAGCCACTGAATTTGTTTTTAACATCATCCATAGGCGCCTCTTCTTTTTGAATTGTATGAATGGTGACAGTTTTATTATTTTTTAGGCTGTCAGTTTTAGTGGGACCTGTAACAACAATTAATTTATTTAAGTAAACATAACCTTACTTTTTAATTCTAGGCAAGCATTAGTAAATTTTAGGCACCTAATAACGAAAACATTTACCTGTATTTATTGTCCTCAATGGTTTTGGTTTAATTACAACTCCTGCATCCCTCGGGAACATAGGTTTAATTTCGCTTTGATGATGTTTTTCTGGTTCTAATTGCTTATTTACTAAAGAAACTGCCGTTAGCTTAGAATCAGTGTACAAATCTTTCACTAGAAGATCATCTGTCATCCCAAAGGCCATGTTCTCACCTAAAAGATATGGTTTGGGTTTCGGAATTTTGTTTTTGAGAATACTTTTTGTAGCTGCTGTATTCTCATCGGATTCGTTAAATTCACTACCACTAACATTTGGGGCAGTACCTATTCCATTCGTTGTCGGGATATCGATTTTCTCACCAAAAAGTGTAATAGGTTTATCAATCATATCTTGCATAGGAACAAAAGCACTTCTCCTTTTCCTAAAATCAGTCGAGGGCGGGGGTTTGTTATCTGTTTCAATAATATTAACTTTGCCTGATTCTGCAGTAAAATGAACTTCGGTTTTACAAAACTCTACCCTCTTAACTCTTCTTTCACCATCTTCAATCACTTGGCTTATTTTTTGATAATTTTCATCGTCGCCTTCAACGGTAACAGGTAAAGTTATTGAAACTTTTCCCGAAGATTGCAGCGTTATATTATTTTCAATTGGGTCTTCCATTACAATATCGTGATCTCGATAAGTCTTGAATTTAGTTCCTCTGTATTGTGATATCGGTCTATTTTTAGACAGCCAGTCTCTAAATGATTCTTCATTTTTATGTACCTTTTTATCATCTCTGTAAAAGCTTCTTGTGTGTGTGCTATCATCCATATGGTCATTTACAATTTCTGTTGATTTACAAATTCCACTGTCCGTGGATGATTCCATCGCTAGCGTATCGTTAGAGTGTATAATAGTTTCATTTAATGGTGCAGTGTCTTCAAAACTATAGCTTTTTCGTCTTGAATTCCAATCATTACTACTGTTTAATAGTGATTTATATTTAAGAGTGCTCAAAGTTACTGGTGTGTCTAAAAGTGGAGAGTTGCGACTATTATTTCTACTGCCGAATTGAATATCACTGCTTTCTGAATCATACGAGTGTTTTCTGAGTAAGTTTTTGCCTAACCTTGCATCGAGGTCGATGATACTGGCGTTGTCAGTAGACGAGGACTCTTCACTAGGCATCCGTATGGAGCTACCTCTGGTTGAACCTCGCCATTTGGAAGGTTCCGATATATCAAAGTCGTCAGGTTCAGTAACTTTATAATTTTCCGTTTCTGTGTTTGGTTCTGGTGATGATTCGTAAGGTGTTGATGCTATTTCCAATGGTTTGGTAGGTGTTGATGGAGGCTCTAAGAAGTTAAACCCGGAAGAAATAACCTGTAACAAATTAAATTTAATCAGTTAGTAGGAAGTAACAAGTAGTGCATATAATCTTTTCTTTCTAAATACGACGATGAGCAAAAATACTGAAATTAAATTTGACCTTATGTTTTATGTGCAATATTTAATCTAGTTCGAAACAATATTATCCAATAAGGTGTGGGATAGCCAAATAGGTTTGTTATCGCCGAATATTAGTAAAACTTTTACGGTTTTTCCATAAACGGAAATTAATGGAATGATAAGAAATTTGGTTTTATATGAGCAGCACTAAAAATCCTAATATGCAGATATCGTGACATAGACTTCCTACATCTGGCGATGATGAACCTTTTCGGTGCTATATGTTTATCTTAAAATATAAAATGCAAGAAGGAGGTGACGGAAAGGACTAGACTCCTTTTATAATGATTGAATCCTTAACGACTCTAGACATAAATAAGCATGCTTTCCAGTTTAGTAATTTAATGCAACGAATAGCTTTTTGAAGACCAAGAGTGTTAGACGACCGAAATTCCTATCATAAAGATTGGGCCCAAACATCCCTACACAGAAAGGAGTAATAGCACACAGTCTTGGCCCTGGGAGTCATAGATAATATCATAAGTACTCATTTACGTTTGGGAGTTAAGTTTATGAGTTCTTTAAGAACTTACCCTTCGGGAGGACTGTAGCATGAAGGAGGCGGCTGGCGTGCCTGGTGCTGCGGACGAGTGGTAAGCTGCGCGCATGACGCGCACTCGCGCCCCCGGCCCGCTCGCGTGCAGCACCTCCATGGCGCGCGCTATTCGCCGCGTCACACCGCCTTCTGTCACCTGGAAAACAAAATAGCATAATTTTTTAGGTAATGCGAGCTTTTACTGAAAGCTCCACTTGCGTGGATGTCGCGACAAGATTATGTCCTCCAAGTCTCTCACAAAATGGCCGTAGACACCTATCAGAAGTGCAATGATGGCGGTTAACGGATTTAAAACCCTTTTGACTCCTCATATCAAAGGTAGTCCAAGGCGCATAGCCTTGGATATTCTAAAAAGCAATTATCTTGAATGACTTGTTGCAATGTGGATGATATTTGTCTGTTTTTTTATTTGCCGTGTTTTACAGTTTTACAGAAACTCATATAAAACGTACCTAATGGTAAACATCGACATGGTGTCGCAATTAATATTTTTTAAATAATAAAATTAAGTTGGTATCTAGTGCCTACCTTATGAATGAGGCTGTGAAATCTCTTAGCAACGGCTTGCTATGTAGCTAAGTAGGTACTTGAGTTCATGACTAATCCGCCAATAGCTAAGACATACTTTACCGTGTAAATGAATGATCTACAATTTGTATTACTTACAAATATTTAATAACATCTCGTTGAACAAATCTTGCATGTACCGTTATAGCAATTGAACTTTCAAAGTAAATGCTGTATGAAATATTCATGACCATCTGTGATGACCTCAACAGTTATAATAACTGTCGAACATGGCCACGGAACATCGTAGACTATGTCTGTCTGGTCGGTCACAGGACATTATTGCTAAAGGTAAAGTGCAATGTGTGCGTGCCCGAGAACTTCTTGCTTAGTCGTCGTGACGAATGTTGTTAGACGACTTTCTTGTCCTGTAGAACCACAGCATAGAGGTAGGGACTATACATACCTAGGTACTTATATTATTATTATCTAGCGGCTGAACTTTTGTTTGTTCACGGTCCAGCATAAATCTTGTTCATTTTTAAAATACAATGACTTGCTTGGCTCGGCTTTGTAATTTTAAGTTATATTTTGAATGTATCGTCAAGTATTAATTGTATAAATACGCAGCCGCACAAGTTACGCATACTTGTTGTGGCCTTCAAAAGCAATAAAGTATGTATTTATTGTTACCAGTGACGTGATCGTTGTTGCGGGGGCGAAATGAAATTGCGGCGGGCTGTGATTGCGATCTTTTCAATGATCAACTCACTTTTGAATCTTTAAGTGGGTGTCAGAGATATTTAAATATTTACTTTGTATAAAATTTACAGAACGACGTATTAAGTTAAGTAAATACACTTTAACGTTCACACAGGTTTATGTTATCATTGAACCAAAACTAAGCTAACTACAAAGTAAGTATTGTTTGAAAACTGAGTTTGGCCTTGACTCAGTCTTACAGTTCACAAAATCACTCTACAGCTTATTGTTTCTTTAAAGCCTAATTCATAATGATTTACAGGGTTTACACTAGGTGTGTTAGCATTTGTGACTAATTACAGATCATTAACTATAGTTCATTCAAACGTTTGATGAAATATTGTACCCAATACATACTGTATCCTTTATATCTGTATTATGACGACTCTATATCGCTGAAGGAGTAAATGAACTGGGTGAGAGGACATCCCTGTGTAACCGTAAACTTAGTGCCGCATGTGATGATAGCGTCGCCAATGGGGCACAAACGATCTACTCGGCTTCATAAAAAAGCCAGCCAAGTGTGAGTCGGACTCGCTCACCGAGGGTTCCGTACAAACCTAAGTTTAAAATTTTAAAAAATATTTATATTATGTGATGTAGGTAATTAAAAATTTACGGTTTTAGCAATTTTATTTATCTGTGCACGTTTCTTCGCACCAAACTTCAAGATTCTATGTTCACGGGAAGTGCCTTGTAGGTTTTGATTTCCTTGTGAGTGTCGAAAATTTGCGGCATAAACGGCTGTATCTATTGATTGTTTCACAGCTCCAAGTGGCTCCAAGGTCAGTGGACCTGAGTATTTGATATAAATTTCAGCTTGATCCACGCGTTCCTGAGGAAAAGCGTATTGACAGACGGACGGGCGGACGGACATCAAAGCGATCCTATAAATACGGGTTCCGTTTTTTTTTCTTTTGATTTATGGAAACCTAATCAACAAATAACTTATATATAGTTTCTTAAAGCAACAGTTATAATTATAAATTCGGGTAACTACCAACCTTCCTTATTGTAACTAATTGATGTAATTTTTTTGCTCTATTTAAGTATCTAATCACTCCAATTAAAGTAGGTAGCCATATTGGTGCTCCACGTAAAGTAGTTTAGACCGCTCAACCTTTTACTATGAGTTTTCAAGGCAGATTTTTTCATTAGATAATCACGTCATTTGTATTATCAAACGCCAAATAAAATCAGAAGGTCAGAACCGGCTTACAGTGAAGTTTAATAAGTCACGAAACGTAACCGTTTTATATCGTATCTAACACCATTAAAATAATATAAGCTTTAATCATTATAATTTCAATATTTATTTTGACTAGGTAATTACTAAAACATAATTAGGCACCTACTACTACTGTTCGCTTATGCTAATAAATAAAAAAAACCGGTCTGGTGGTACCACGTCCTACTTTAAATTGTTATAGAAGGTTATACAAACAATCAAAATCATTGTTGTTATTATTGTTTAAATCCTGTAAGATTAATTAATGTAAGTACGCAGATAACTAATTTATTAATACGATATTTTTTTTATTAAGTCGAACGAAATCTTTAAAAGTACTGTAGTTGAAGTGGTAATGGTAGATAGGTTTAAATTATTTACCAGTTTACATAACTAAACTTTGAGTACATAAATCATTATTATATTTGTACCAACAATAATTCGGAATCGGAACTCTTCCTTGCAAAAAATATACAAGTAATACTTATGGGATTTATAATGTTAGCACCCACGTTATAATAATAAAAACACGACTACTTAACACAGACTAGTTAACGGTCGCACGTGGTTTTTGCTCAACCAACGGTAAACTTGTCACCTTAGGACTAATCCAGAACGCGTGAATTAGGATTTTTACGAATGCAGACTTTGAATTGTGAGAATGTTACCATAACATGAAAACGGAAGGCTCAATTTGGTAAGAGGTCCATGACGTGCGGTCGTCGACTCGCGCGCGGGCGTCAGGGGCAACCGGCATAGCGGCAACGCGCAATATCGATGTTTTACGAGAAATTAAACAGGAAAATAGAAACGACGAGCTTCCAATGAATCATCTAATGTTCTGGTTTTAAATATGAATGATATCGATATTAAAAGCAAGTTATATCTTTGATTATTATGGGAAATAAAAATAACCGTTATACACTTCCTGCATACAGTCAACAGGGATTTTCCTCGCGTTTTCCTCTCTCCTACATACATACTAAAATATTTTGTTTTATTTTAGTTTTCCTCTACATTCTGTATCTAGTGAGGAGATCTATTGCACTTATTGTCACAAGAAAACCATTGTAAGCTCCGTGAATAAAGCTTTACAGCATTTGCACCAGACAAGACCATCAGGTTGCAAATGTGTTACATATTATGTTGTTATGTTAGGTATTTACCCTTCTTTGAATTGTAGGTTATAATTTGAAATGACAACATTATAAACGTATTTGCGAATAATGTCGTTTGCCCTTACAAATGTGTGCATTATCGTCAATTCCAGTAATAACGATAATTTACGTAAATAATTCGAGACAAACAACGGATAGTGAGGTGCAGGCGCAGCCTCGCGGGCTGCGGCCTTTGCGCAGGATTTCCGGCAGTCTGCACACGAACCCGAATCACCATGTTGAGCTAACAACGCTTCGTTAACCATTCTACGTACGGCATAACATCCTAATCATTTACCTATCTATTTATGTTACAATAGTAAGCAAAAACTTAAATTATACTTTACGTATCTTCCTCCTTCACTCTCTTGCGTAGATATTCCATAAATTATTGGTAATATTCATACGACGTTCAAACAAAAAGCTACATTTCATTTTTATGTGAGTATTGCTTCTAGATAATGAATAGGAAACGCGTCAAGCAAAACGATCAGTAGCTTCCTCACGTCACGTCTCTCTTCACTTTCACTATTAAACAATCGAGCGGAATTGAGATTACCATAGCCTTCTTTACATAGCCTGCCTATAATAAAAGTCATTAAGTTTCTAGATTTTTAAATCATCCATCGTTTTATCTTCGGAAGCGCAGTGGCGTTAGTGCCTAATAGGTATGACTATGGCTGGGTTATTCGGTCAGTGACCCACTTTATTGGACATTTGAATACTATTTAGAACTGTTTTATTTTATCCTCAGTGTACGTTTCTTGAAAATTGGGCGAGACATAAAAGTGGTATGACTTAATAAGAATTTTTTTTTTGGTTTTCAACTGGTTGCGTTAGACACAAAGGTCATGATGTGATCTTATTATGTGAGTCAGTGACACAGAAATTGAGATTTTCGTGATTTCCCCGCGTCACCATCGATTCATTGTCTGATGAATCATGGCGCAATATCTATTGGAAAGAAAAGGTTTCTTTTAAATAAGTTTGACTATTGGGTGCTTTTATAAAAATTGCTGCTAGACCGAAATGGTAAACACAAAAAAATACAGTGCTTTCAAAACTGAAAGAGCTATCGAATCTAAAGGATTCCAAGCTCGGGCCTCTTTTCAAGAGAAGGACTGAGCATTGACCGCCATGCTTGGTTATTGTGGGTTAGCGATTCCTCATAATTTTTTTTGTAATCCAGCCCAGCGATTCCGAAAATGACCAAACTCACCTCACCACTCACACTCACTTCACTGCTCACCTCACTTGTACTTTTCACCGTATTCTGAAACTTTGTTTTGACGCACTCAAGTTCAAATGATGTAGAAATCTCAGGTGAAAAGTTTAGAGGTGGGCTTAGAGGGGTCTTGCTTTAGTAACATCAAATAAACCTTAATTTCGGAATACGAAATCTAGTTTTCACCGACGAATTCGCTGTGACTTTGTCTAATGTATTTTCGGAATCGCTAGGCAGGTCCTCGCGAAGTTTTCTTGCACCGATTGTCAACAGAATCATATAACTAATGTAAATAAAAGAAACTACTTAAGTGTATCTTGCCAGTTGTGCCTATTTACTACTACCATAAGAAAACAGTATGTTATATTTACCAGTCTGCTTAGTGCGATTTAAAGGCATGGTATTATAAGCACTAATTACTATGCTTGGTATCACGTAAACGCTGAGTTTCCGTGGTTTCTAGATATCTCTTACGTGCACCGACTGTCGTAGAGAGTTGAAGTAGTTTGTTAATGGAAGATGTTGTAACACTGGGTTATGTAATTAATTGATTTAAACGTAAGGACTTCTTTCTTATCTTCCTTAGTCCCAAACAGTAGTCATCAAAATATTTGGGGAAACTGATTCTCCACAATCTTCTGCCATTTTGTCACAGCGAAGTAGCACTTATCTAAATGTAAGTCGGCACTACCAACGACCACGGAAACCAAAGTGAGTGACATAACTGACATACTATTTTGCAAGAGTTGCTTTTTGGGTTTATATTAT
Source organism: Plusia festucae (assembly GCA_950381575.1). Lineage (NCBI taxonomy): Eukaryota > Metazoa > Arthropoda > Insecta > Lepidoptera > Noctuidae > Plusia > Plusia festucae. The sequence continues at coordinate 8,833,845 of OX494436.1, read as the reverse complement.
AAATCTTTTACATGAATTAAAGGAACACAACGAAAAAAACTCACTGAACTCGCTCAGACTGGTTTACTACGTAACTTCCCCGCAAGATTTAACCTTAAGCAGATAAACATAAGACTCATTTTATAGAAATAACATTAATATCCATAATATAGCTCAGCAGTCTCGTCGTCCCAAGTTTTAACACCGTAAAAGGAAATGACTACTTTTTAGCCTTTTGGCAATGACCTCTCTTTATTCGAAATGCCACAATCTTAACTTATATGTTTTATAGATCACATACTTCTTGACTTAATCTAGTTTAATATGCATTATACACACTGGAAGGTTATTTTATCTGACTCAATATGCAAATTAGAAAGCTTGCACAAGTCGTTGATGATAATATTTTGTCTAGGAATAGTTTCTACATTTGTTTATATTATTGTTGACAAACTTATTAAATCGAAACATTTTATGGTGCTTATTTACCTACATCTGAATAATTAGCATAATCAAATAAGCTCTAAATTGAGGGTTGTTTACTATTTGACCTCACCTTTCCATACTCGGCTGTTCCCGCCCACTCCCGTCGCCATTGATCTGCCACTTCCATGTCAGTGTGTGTCGTTACTCTATAATGCAGCTACACTCGAGAGCACAAGCTCTTTCGTAAAAAACGCGCACGCACGTTCGAGCTGCGCGCTGGCACGAAGCCTACTGCCAACCTCAGGTCTCAAGCAGTGCCTGCGGCGCGCGAGAAGCGGTACAGCCTCAGCCCACAAAATAAATTTAAATATCCCCAATTCGTCATTGCCTTCCGTTGACAAAAACCGTACCTACTTAATGTCAACGCCCACCGAGGCGGTGTAAGGTACCACTCACGTAGGAAGCAGCCCACGCTGCGACGAATAGATATCGTATTGTGGAAACAAAATGTTAAGTATTATGGCTAACTTTTGATTTAAACAAATATGCTGTTGTCAAGTATTGCCCTAGTGCACATTAATCAATTTTATTTATTTCGATTGCCAAAAATCCTTGGCAGTCATAAAAAATAACTGGCATACAAGCCTTTGCTGTTCATATCGAAAGCGTGAGCGGTAGGGCAGCGTAGCGGGCAGGGGTCATTGGTAGCCCGTGCGTCGTGCTCTGGCAGGGGCTATAACCGCTGTAGGCACTAGGCGATGTCTGACTACTAAAAGCGTGGCGACTTATCGACGCCGCGCCACAAGGCGGCGCGCCGCCTTGTGAGCAGCTGCTAATTGTTATAATTATAACGGCAATACATAAATGCCCAAAGGCCTGGCGTGATAAACTGGGCTATGAGCCGATGATTGCAACAACTTAGTGCTATACCAATCTTGATCGACGAAACCGATGGGTGGCCAAAGGCATAAAAAACGTTTTAGGAAAGGACAAGACTGGCAAGATGTTTAGAAAATGATGCTAATAACTTTAATTTAAATTAGCGAGAAAATTCTGCTTGGGATTAAAGACGAACCCGTTTAATGATATTTGGACCATATTAAAATTTTATGCATAAATAGACAAGGGCACCATGCTATATTTATATTATTTCTGCATAGCTTATCTAGGTTTTCGGTAAATTTTGCAGCTTTTTATTAAAAAAGGTTTTGTTTTGAATAAAAGGCTAGATAATATTTAAAAAGAATAACCCAAGATGCACAGTCAGTGTTTAAAACCGTCCCTAAAAACGTATAGTTTCGCAAAAAGGACCTTAGGCCATACACAAAAGGTTGAATTTACGAAAAAATATGTTCATTTCAAAACTGGCCTATGACTTTAGTTCGAGTTTGTGTATCTAGTTTTTTTTCGGAAACCATGCTGGTAAATAATGTGATAACTTGTACGGAAATGAGAAAGAAAATGAAGTAAGTTGAAATTAAATATTATTACTACTTTTGGAGCTGTTCAAAGTTTAAATCTGTAAGTTTCATAAATGTGAGAATTGAGAACTACAGGCTGTAATAAAAGCCAATCATTTAATATTTTTGTTTCCAATTAAAATATGTAGGTATATCCATAAATATTATATTTTAAGATAAAATTATCATATTTGATTTATGTTGTTTCATTTGGTGTTTGAATAAAGGATACATGTGGGAATAATTGATATACAATAAATAATAATTTGTTTAAATAATTTCCTAAATGATTTATTATATTATAGAGTAGTGAGGAAATTATTGTAAAGAGAGAAAATTTTATTATGTATATTAAATAAAATTGGATTTCAGTGAATTCAGAATAGAATAACATGATTAAATAAGTAATCTTTGGTTTTCAAAACTATTCTTTAAATAATATGTATATTGGATAAAATTTATTTATAATTTTATTTTAAGAGATAAAATTTAAATATTTTAAGATGTTTTCGTGGCATTATGCTTAGTATTCGGCAAAGTAAAATTAAATATTACTGCAGTATCCTTAGACATAACACCATTTTCATTGATTAAGTATTGTGCCTCCTATTGAAAGTCAAGGTGAATCCAAAAAAAAAAAGAACTGATTTTCAGTAGAAATTATAAGCACAAATAGATAAATAAGAATGAGAATAAACAAATAATACTACAGACATAATAAAAATTATAGTTAATATAAATGTTTATCTGTTACAATCTGCAGTTATTCTAAGTTGATTGACATACAAATCTAATAAATTATTATCACAGTTTCTTAATTCTAAAATCTCTAAAAAAGGATCAGTCCTAAATTGTTTCCTCATATTTACATTTCTTCTATACTTGGCAACTAAAACATTATTCTTTTGACTGGTCATGCAAAAGTTGTAAAAGATTTTTTGTTCTAAGGGATAACTTTTGTTGATACCATCTTTAAAATATCTATAGAAAAGTTGTTCTCCATGATTACACATGTTCGCAACAGCTTGCCATTCTTTGATGGTTAATCCAAATAATAAACCAACACATTGGCCTTTAACGACGCATGTTACTTGTCCTGATCTGTCGCTGATTCTCAATGTAGCTGCTGAAGATATCCGACCCTTTAAGTTGGTGACCTTGACTGATTCCAGATAGTAATCTGTTATTATTCCCCATCCTTCAGAGTGAAGCTTAACTCGTCGAGCTTCAGTGAGTTTTATAGGAGTTATGGTGTTGTAGTAATGCTCACCATGCTTTTCCTTATTCATATGTACTGCGTTGATCTACTCGTTCTACAATAATAGTTAATGTTTGCCTCTCTAATCAAATAACATGTTACTCTCGCCCTGAGTATTAGGGTTCTTTGATGTTATTTGTTTTTAACACACTCAATCAAAACTTAAAGTTTGAAACTTTGAATTGAAACTTGAAACTAGTTTGAAGTTTGTTGAATAATAATTAATTGTCAACAAAGTTATTTGTCATTGTCAAGCATTTAGCATAGACGCGATGTCGATTAGTCTCTGTTTCGACTTTTGAGTATGAATTAAGCTGAAAGTGTGTATTGTCATATTGCTTGATTGAAAGTGTTTTGACCGTGATACAAAATATTATGTTATTTAATATTTTATCAATTTATGTAACATTTTATGAATATCTCGTTTTTTTTGGGCTATGGGTCTTATTCATATTCTGTGGTTGTTATTGACACTAGACAGCGTACTTGTCAAATGTCAACTTTGGAATGTCAAACTAACTAAAGCAAGTTTTGTTCTGACTGAATAGTGAATTGAACTGAAATACAAGCTTGTTATATAATTAACATTTAATCGTACTTTAATCTAATACATCAGATTCAATGAGAATTGGCTGGGTTCACAAACTGGTAAACAAATGGCCCGGAAAAAAGACCTTTGGAATGTATAGATTTCTTCCAATGTTTTTTGTACTTGGAGCAACTTTGGAGTTTTCTATGATTAACTGGAGAGTTGGTGAAGTTAACTTTTACAATACATTTAAGTGGCGACAAGCTCACGATATCGTCGAAGAGAAAATTAAAAAGTACGCAGCTGTATAAAATGCCTGCCGGAGTGACTTGGCCCCAGTACATAGCCTTTACAACGGCGGCTATGCTATCTATGTTAGCGGGATCTCAAACTGTACATCAATATTACCGACCTCTACGAGATTTGAATGACTATATAAACAGAGAGCTCAAGAATCTACCAGAAAATGTGCAAGTTAAAATAAGGCAAGAATTACAAGATGAAGGTGTGTTAAATAAGAGTTAGACTCATGTGTATTTAATATGTAAATAAATATGTAATTAGAAAAGCATTTGTAGTTCCTTACTTTACCTGCTTTTATAGTTTTTGTTTAGTGGCAATGATTTCAGGATTGCTTGTTCTTACAATGTAGGTAGAAGTTTACTGTTGTTCACCCACATGTAATATAAATGTCATCAAACTAAATGTTTATTACTTATCCTACATTATACTTTTGGATCAGAGAAGTTTTTATAAGAGAGCTTTAATTTAGGATTTTATGGCTTTATAGAAAACTTAAAATCCAAATCTGTATACAATTTATTACTTATGTTCATGTTTTGAATCAATGGCCGGAATTTATTTGAACTTTTGATTTCTATTTGTGCTGAGAATTTTTTTTTGACGGAATAAAAATACAACATCTGCATCTTGAAATCTAGTCATTGGTAATCAAATAAATAAAACAATTTGGTGTGGTATAAAATATAATTACTTTGTTATAAATTTTGGCTCCACACTAAGAATAATATTTACAGTACGTTATCAATAAAATCTAATGTTCAATAAATTATCTTAAATTGTACAACTAAAATAAAAAAGGCACTTACAAAAGTCATTTATAGAAATAAGGTTACCAATTTAGTTTTAATTATAAGTATACTAACTTATAAAACAAAATTAAATATTGTTATTATAACACTTATAAAACCTCCATGGACTCAGTTTGTTGAGTATTGTTAATTTTGTGTGGATTCAATCACATAACATTAGGCCTTCGACTCGTTAATTCAGTCTATATTATAGTTATCTGTACACAAAGTTAGTTAACAAGTTTTTTTGGCTGTATCTCATCCAATTAATTTATACACATTACACCTATACAATAACAATTAAACCTAAATATTTAAATGAGATGAACACTTTTGTAGAACTTGTTATGAAATATAATACATGTAGAGGACCTAGGTCCTTCCAAAGCATAAAATGCAGTCTTCACAAGGTTCAATATAATTCCTATACAGGTCATCTTGCTGAATTTGATATTGTGCGTCGAATCCAATCGACATGTGAGCTTATTGAGTCGTATATGCGAGGTCTGCCCAGCCCTATTTTTGTGCAGGCGATGCGCCACGCGCTCACGCCCTCTAACGACCATTGTTTCGTTTTATCATTGAAGCACATCATCGAGCTGCCGGCGTATTCCTCCTCCTGAAAGATATAAAGTGTTTATTAGATGGTTACAGAGGTACATTTAAAAGCATTTGAACATTTGCAAAACTTACGTCACAGTCATCTTGATCGTACAAGGGTTCGGCGCATATTCCATTGACAGTGGCAATGCTAACGTTTTCGCATGTGTTCATGGGACTGCTCACCACATGAACTCTCTGCAGCTGATCTCTGTTCCTCATCCAGCCTAGAGTATTGCAAACACTTCGAGATGGCTCAGCGCCGTTCTCGGGTAGGCATATAGGACGTACAAAGTCCGTCATCTCGACCGGTTCCTCGAGTCGGACTAGCGCTAACATGCTGCCCTCTACTGGCGAGCGAACCATGCCAACTATCCGCCTTTCTTGTTGCCAAGGTGTCGTGCTTTGTATACGCACAGTACCAAATCTGGCTGTCCATTCAGCTTTAGGTTGGCCCTGAAAAATAAGGGCAATTGACAATTACGTAAACGAAGACGCATAGGAGGCGTCAAAAAGCCAAGTTTATGTTGAGTCTTACTTGGAAGCAGGAAGCGGTAGTGATGAGCCAGGAGGGGTGTACGAGCGCTGCATCGCAGGCGTGCACGTAGGAGCGAAGCAGCGCGGCGTGCCACGGCCAGTCCGCCGGGCGCGCCGAGCGCGGCAGCCCCGCCACGCCGCCCGCCGCCTCCGCGCCTCGACCCGACGCTACGCCGCACTCTGACAAAATAATCACATAGCTATAATAAAATTATGACCTTGATGCGAACATAGGAATGTCTTATACCTTTTTTTTTTTCAACAAAAGAAACCATTTAAGTTTTGAAAGAATAATAGAAAATAAATCATTTTATTTGAAGCGGCAGTGGCCTAATGTGTAGGGTGTCGGTCTTGCGATCATGTGGTTGCCGGTTCGAATTCCGATCACACTACCGACGTGAACCCACTGGTAGTGGTAACACAAACATTTAGCTTAGCGCGAAGGGTTAACAAGTATAAGTAGGCATTAGTAATGTGCGATCCTCATTGCTAATAATATTTTTAATAAAAAAAATATTGTTAGTAATAAGATTAGACTGTGGTGTAAAATCACTAAAAAGCCTTTGGTGGCATCAAACTTGGATACGTAACCGTCCTATTTTGATTTACGGAAGTTGAGAGATAAAGCTCTGATAAAAACATTTTAAAATGAAAACTCACCCAAATGATCACAAACCACCCTTATAACTTTTCGTTCTGGACATTCACTCTTTAGAAAAGATATTTCTGGGGCAAACGGGTCCACTATTTCAACATATTCTGGCTTTTCTCTATTTGGATCAGTTTCATTCTGATCAATCTCTTCCGCATCTGGGACTACTTCTGCGCTGAAACTTGCTCTGAAAAAAATATATAAATAATGAGTATAATAATAAATATCCTAACTATATAATAACAAGGTAGGTACTTTTCCTGTGTAGGTTTCTACAGTAATCGCTCGATTTCTCTTGAAATTATTACACACTTATAAATAGGTACTAAAATCTTGTCGACTAAGTAAAAAATTACAATAGAGACGGCCATTGTCTAATGTTTTTTACGCGTAATTATATAGTTACTAATAAGACATTTAAACTTCATCTATTGTTTGATTTTTTCGATAATTTAGGTACAGTTAGAACCTATATTTCTGTGGTTAGGAGTAAGGACAGTGATCGTTGGAAAAGTGAGTTTTATAATATCGGAAATAAATTTAAGTTCGTCAACATCTACTTCGCTTAGCCAACTTCCTTAATGAGCTGTTTGGTAGATAAGTATTAATTATTGTCGTCCAAAATTTGCTTACTTGAAAGTGAGTGCTTTGCAGAGAGAGGCAGCGACGCTGTTGAGGGCTCGCTTGTCGTTCTCGTAGGGTGACGCACAGATCTTGCCGTCGCGGCCGCGCTCCGACCACACTGCGTACCCAGCTCGGCTGCGTATGGCACCTAGCGTTGATTCGCTGTTCTCTCGCCGCCAAGATGACAAAGAACGCGCAATCCAAACTATAATCGTAAAAGGTTTCGTCAACGGCATCTTCGAAAAACAGGTACGTTCTTAGCTGGTTGAAGACTCGAAGCATGGCTTTAGATATACAGAACATGATATACCGTCTTCAATTTATAATACAGAAGAAGATTATAAATATTTTGATATTTAGATTGAATATAAATTTTCCGTTGCGTTTTGACTCTACAATTGCATAAATTAAGCTAAGTTAACGAACCAGCTCAGAAGGTATAAGTAGTTACGGCAGCAGTAAGTATACGTACGGCAGCCAGCTTCGTCGCTGCCGTCCGGGCAATGCGGCGTGCCGTCGCAGCGCAGGTGCGGCGGCAGGCAGCGCGCGGCCAGCGCACAGCGCAGGGCGCGGCCGGGCGCCGCCGCCGCGCACTGCGCGCAGCCGCGCTCGTCCGCCGCGTCCGCGCAGTCCGGGATGCCGTCACACTCCCGCCGGGACAGCGCCAGCCTCTGGAGGCCTCTTGAACATTCTGCGAAATCATTAAAAAATATACCTAGGCTAGAAAAACGAATAAGCATTTTTAGGACACGTACCATTTTGAAATCGTCTACATGTCTTCTGCCTAGACTTTTCCCAAGCTATGTTGGGGTCGGCTTCCAATCTTACCGGATTTAACTGAATTCCGTATTTTACATGGAGCGACTGCCTGTCTGACAACCTTTTGCTAGGTAATACAGTATTCCATAGTAAGACTGGTTGTCAGAATTGTAATGACTTAACGACTGTCAAAGATCACTGTATGACAGTCGGGACCAACGGCTTAACGTGCTTTCCGAGGCACGGAGGGTTCTCGGTATGTTTACAAATGGTCACCCATCCACGGACCAACCGCGGCGAGCGTGGCTTAACCTTTATTATCGGTCAAACCGTACGGCTTACACTTAGCCACGAGCCCCTCCCCATTAAATCTAAACAAAAACGATTCAGCCTAAACCATAGTTTGAACTTTGAAGATAAATTAAGGGTCAATTCATACAAGCGCGTTAAAACTTAATGGCGGGTATTCATCATTGCTCACCCTTATTTCTTCTGCGATAAGAAAAGACGCGCGAATTTGCACGCCTTCTTTGATTCTGAAGAATTTGACGTTTTGATCCGCTTCAACTCGGAGCTATGTGTTAACCAGAACTATGTCGAGATCTATATAAGGTATCCTTCTCTACATAGTACAACTGCCTGTCTGTCAGCTACCAACAAGTCGCCTAGACATTTACTGGATAATACGGAATAGCTAGAGTACGAAACTAAACAAATAACGATAGAGATCGCTATTGACCTGGTTCAGGGGCACAGGATCCTATGCCGAAGTAGTCAGGGAATCTTCCACAATCGAAGTGGGGCCGTAAGCGGTCTGGCAGACGAGCTCCACAGCCAGCGTGGAAAGCCCGGCAGTACGCGCGACAAGGACGGATCAGGCGGTCTTCAGCACACCGAGGCTGTAGCATTTGGCAAACGAAGTCCTGGAACAAAGAAGTTACATACAAACGTTAAAAAAATTACGAAGTTATGACGCACAGATTTTAAAACTTGATATACCTACATCACTTCTGCCTAGCCTTTTCCCAAGCTGTGTTGGGGTCGGCTTCCAGTCTTACCGGATTTAGCTGAATACCGTATTTTACATAGAGCGACTGCCTATCTGACCTCCACAACCTATTGCTAGGTAATACAGTATTTCATAGTAAGACTGGTTGTCAGAATTGTAATGACTTAACGACTATCAAAGATCACTGTATGACAGTCGGGACCAACGGCTTAACGTGCTTTCCGAGGCACGGAGGGTTCTCAATATGTTTACAAATGGTCAACCATCCACGGACCAACCGCGGCGAGCACGGCATAACCTTTATTATCGGTCAAACCGTACGGCTTACACTTAGCCACGAGCCCCTCCGACTTGATATACATCAATCAGCTTTATATTTATAAAGTTTTAATTATTACAAATACGGGCCCCTTGATGGGGTTTGCCGTCGCAGAAAAAGGACTTGGGATTTTTTATTGAAGTTCCAGATCACTCTTGGTCTTGTTACCAAGATATCTGAATATTTCAAGAGTCAGCGTTTATAATTCCAGAACAGATCGTCGGAACTCGCAATCGATAGGTTACAGTTTAAAAATATGGCTCAATTTGTCTACCTACTGTTGCGATACTGAGCGTAGATTTCTAGTAGAAAGCAATCGAATAAATAGTTGCTACAGAGCTAGACTATCTCAACTCGAAAAACTATTAATTGCAGTTGTCTCTTTAACAGGTGATTAAATATTAAATAAGGTTAACAAACATTCTCTAAACTGTAAGGTTTTGTACTTCCAACTTAAATCCAATGACATAAATATACTAGAATTAGGCCATGGAAGTTCCGCAAACTCTACTGTTGGCTGTAGTTACCTATACCTACAGTAATTTATTTGAAAGTTTTTAATAAGTTTTTTCATAGAGCACATGACATTATAACATTACCTGCGCAAGATGCGAACATTCAGCGTCAAGGAGTTCCCTGAAGGCGACGAGGTCTCTCATCAAGGCTTCCTTCGAGGAGTGTCCCACAAGGTTGGGATACGAGGTGGTGTTGTATGGCAGGCTGGAACACAGACCAAGTGTGACTGCCGAACACTCTCGCACCTCTTCTACAGCATCTGGAGTAATGGCCTCCGTTGTTGGCGCCGCTATCGGTGTGGTTTCACTTTCTTTGAGCTCCAATGTTGATATAACTGAGCTCTCCTGAAGTATATGAAAAAAAAAGAATAACTATTTAGAAAAAAAAAAACATTTGTACTATAAGGAAGGATATCATATTATACCTATTGATTTGAATTTTAAAGCATAATGCTAAGTTGTGAGGTCGTGGCTTCGATTCCCACCCAGGACAAATCTTTGTGTGATGAGCACGATCATTTGTTCTGTGTTTGGGTGTTATTTATCTTTATGTATGTATTTATAAATATATAAGTATGTTTATCAGTTGTCTGGTTGCCATAGTACATGCTGCCTAGTTTGGGATCCGATGGCCGTGTGTGAGCTGTCCCAAACTATTAGGTATTATTTCAATGCATCAAGATAAACGTGTTGATTATTAACCACATCATATTAGTAGGTAGGTACTTATGTAGTTTGTTTGATCATAAGACAAAATACTCTCAAAACATCTTGTCCGAAAATATTATAAAGTTCATTGTCCTAGTCAAGTGTGAGTATAAGAATCAAATACTTACCTAGGTACCTAATTTTATAGAAGTTTACTACTACTATTGCCTGCGTGTTATGCATTTCAAAGTTAAATACGCTTATTAGAAACCATAACAAAACAAATGGTAATCTAATTACCTACCTATAGGCATTTACGTTACGCTTAATAGCGACACAATTGACACAGTTATAGTAAAGTATCAATCTAATAATTGAAATATAACACGTTATCGAAAAATAATGCGCCTTGTGCATCTTTCGAGTATAAACTATGTTGTTTTGCTAGTTGTTTAGATCATCTTGTTATATAGCACTAATGATATCTGGTTAGCTATGAGGAATTTAAGATGCTCACAATATAATTTCATTAGAAAACTTCTAAGAAATTCGAGTTGGAGAGCCAATGTCCTCATTTCGCGTTATATTCTTTGAATCGACTATGATCGGACCTAGCTAGTTATGAGGTTAAGCAAGTTATTTTCTTTGTTCAATAGAAAAAATGTATTAGAAGTAATTATAAGAACCTAGTTTATTGCGTAATTTGAGGTGGTTATAAAAGTCAAATTACCAGTAAGTAAACGCGAAGACAATAATATCCACTTATCTACAGATTATTAAAAAATAAGGGGTTAAGACAAATCTGACCTATTGGGAAAAGATTTACCATGATTAATAGCGTGCAAATTTAATTACTTACCTCAATATGCAATGTGTCCGGTAGAGTCGTAATATTGTTGAGGTGAACGGTAGGTTCAGCCAGCTCGCGAGCTAACACCGCAGTCACCTCCGGGGTGTTCACCGCCGTGAAGATCGGTTCGAACGACACCTCGAAATGCACTCGAATACCTTCCTCCGAGCTGAAATAAAGTTTACTGTCAGTACACAAGACACACAAACAAAGAACTTGGCCACCTCTGGGGCCTTACTCCCGACTGCATCGAGTTCTGTTTCAATCGAATTTAGATCGAGTTTGTACTCCAGAACGCAACACTAGCGCCAGATCGTGCAGTGGCACGAGTTGTAACTAAGCTCGATCGAGAACAGCCTTAGAGAAAATCTGTCTGAAAACGTTAGAAAATATTAAAAACTAAATAAACCAAAGACTAACAACTTTAAGATTACGCAGTTATATCTTTACCGCTAACAATGCTAATAACACTTGGTTATAACTGGATCTTGGTTTTCGATTCGGTTTGGTTCGAGAGTACCAATAATGGTTAAATCGAGAACCGAATCAAGTTCGAAACAGAATCAAAAACAGAACCAAACCAGTTTCGGTAGTAACCCCCCTGATCAGTCCTCGAGCGTCTGATAAAATTTCACTTGGCACAATCCCAAGACCTTTCCTTCATTTATTTTGCTACATCACAGCAAAGCTTATCCAGTCTTACCATGGAATACTGCGTTACCCAGTAAAATGGGTTGTGGAGGCCCGATAGGCAGTCGCTCTACGTAAAATACGGTATTCAGCTAAATCCGGTAAGACTGGAAGCCCACCCCAGCACAGCTTGTGAAACTGCAAGGCAGATTATGACAAAAGCAAAGCTTAGTTTACTAGTAACCAACCAAAGGTAGGCACTTGATTGAATGAATATGCTTTATTTGAGCAATGAATTCATAACAAAGAAGTGAAAAAAAAGTGCAAATAGAACTCCTTTTATTTAACGAATGAGAAATAGAACATTTTAACCTTTAACTTTCTCGTTTCGCTTCATAATGGTTTGCCATTTACTACTAATTTACAGCTCGTGATTGTCATATAGAATGTTATCTGATTAAGTTTTGTTTAAGCAGCTTAGTATGGGAACTTACCTCTGCATGGCTCGCATAACTGTCAAACTACTTATTAACATTGTTTCTGTTCCCAGACAAAATCTATTCTATAATACACCAGAGATGGTTGATTCTTATTCAAATTTAAAAGTAGGAATCATACAAACATTATAAATGCGACAGTTTGTGACTGTGTGTGTGTGTTTGTTACCTATTCACGCTCAAACGACTACCAATAAAATTCGGATACTTTTTAAACCGGGATTTATCTAATAAACCGCGGGTCACACCGCATGGCGCAGCTAGTGAGTAATAAAATAATATTTTAAAGGTAGGTACTGCATGTTAATCGATCTTCTAGCCAGCCTAAACTTTAATTAAAGCCTTTTTTTATTTGCTAACTTCAATTTTTACATTTTACGGAAGTATACATTTATCTATACAAAAAAGTTTAACATTTATGTATTGTATTTTGGCGTCTTTTACCGCACCCGTAAACATTAACTTCTAATGTTTATGTTTACGAGTTATAATTATATTTATGTTAATGTATAACACTTATCCGTTGTGTAACAGTTACGGCCCGTAACTAACAATTATGCTAGAAAAGTACGTGGCACAAAAGTGGCACTTGTTAAAGTGCCACAAAAATAGAAGTCACGTAACATGTAACTAATGTAAAAAATATCGAGGACAACTATTGGCAAACCAAATCATTCTCTTCAGATACCTACTTCCTGAATTTCAGAAATTCAGAGCAACAAGTTTCAAATGTTTGAATAAAATTTCAACAGCCTAAAGTTCTCAAGGATGTGCCGATCGAAGCAACGAGCTATGGGCAACTGGGTCAAGTTACTACAATTCTTTAAATAACCAGAATTATTTTTTAATTAAGTGACATACCTAAGTAGGCTATCAGCATCGCTCAAATCCTGATATGTGACCAGAATATTTTGCGCTTACGATTTATATCTTCCATTACAATTTTCAATTTGAATTCAGTTCGCAAAAAGAAAGGGCCGGAACTTAAAACACCGGGAGCACAACCTTCAATGTGGATTACCTACATACGCCGCACAACGTGCGCCGCATAGAAAGTAATAACGAAGCTTCGAAACAAAGCACGTATCCCAAACTTTCACGCGTCAAATGTACAACATTGCTACGACGATAACGTTTGACACTTTATTTTTGTACATATAAGGACGTCGACAGACCATATGAGTATAAAAGTAAAAGTTGTTTCATATAAAATGGACTCGATTTCTATAAGACGGCGAATATCGATACAGTCAAGATAGGAATAATAAAAGCTTGGATGCTTGTGGTTTCAATGACCTTAAATTTTTAACACACTAACATGATTCCTTATGTCTTTGTGATAAGTCTCTTCTGTACTAATATTATAAATCTGGAGAGCTAGTTTGTCTGGTTCAACGCTCTAATCTCAGCAACAACTGGCCGAATTGATAAATTATTTAAGTGTTAGATAGCCCAATTATCGAAAGGCTACGGGCTAGATACTATTTACCGCGAGCAAAAGCTAGTCGACCATAATCTGCATTTAAAAAACAAAAAACTCTTTTCGTATGAGGACAGAGTTTGATGCAAAAGATGGCGAGTGCTAGTTTTAAAGAATACGAAAATGTAAACCTACTTTACAGGTGCCGCGAGGCCTCGTTTATTGGTTTACGAGACATGTACCGCAATCTTGCCGCAGAATTTGTAGGTACCTCTACCTAGGTATTTGTAGGACAGCTAATATTAACTGCCGCCTTCCTTAATTGAAAATCAGGTAAATGTCTAAATTTTAAAGTAGTCACTTTATGGGGTGAAAATCGCGATATCAAAGTAAACACAGACCCCGTTTTCTTTGATATCGCGATTTTCAAAGAAACCTTCAAGATTTTATTTATACTGGACCAAAGCCACTATTAAACGAAACCGATCTCAAGTGAATGCTAATAATTCATTTATAACTGGCCTACAATCAGATCATAAATTTTCAATCCCATGCAATTTTATTGGATTAGTTCAATAAAGCACAACCAGAAATTGTGGTGCTTTACTTAAATATGGTACCTAAACCCCGCTCAAGAAATCAAGATTTCGAGAAAGTGTACTTTCTCCATCCGTCTTAAAGATACCTACATGTTTACTATATCTAACAGTCAATAATATAATATTAGTATGTGTTACAAAAACTTATAAACGATGTTAACCTTATTAGCTGGAGGTTTTTTCTGCCTTGAACAGTTTTGTGTATTTGACCGTGATTCAATTTGACAACAGGTTTCGATGCTGAATAGACGTGGTTTCGATGTCCATACAGTGAACATTGAACAGAGGTTACAACTTAACAAAATTAGTTGTATCTAGGTGTTATGACGACCTCCGTGGTCGAGTGGCGTACGCACCGGTTTTCAAGGTGTCGTCAGCTCTGAGGTCCTGGGTTCGATCCCCGGACGGGTCAATGTAGAAAAACACTTTTCTACATTGCTTCGGGTCTGGGTGTTTGTGGTACCTTCGTTGTCTCTGATTCCATAACACAAGTGCTTTAGCTACTTACTTTGGATTCGGAGCAATGTACCTATGTGATGTTGTCCACATTTATTATTTTATTATTATTATTTTATTTATCATCTAACTGTATTTAATTTTGTATTGTATCTATCTATGTAGTTATATACCTAGAGATCATTCATCATCATCTACCTAGCCTTTTTCCAAGCTATGTTGTGGTCAGATTAAGCTTACTAGCAATGGGGGTCGCAAATTACTATTATTCTTGTTAACCCCTCGTGCTAAGCTTATTGCTTGTGTTACGACTGTTATGAGTGAGTTCACCTTGGTAGTAGGTACCTAGGTAAATATTGTACTTAAAATCTATTTTCCAACAGAATATAATATGAACGCAGATTTTTGCCAAAAATCAATATGGAATGAAATCGAACCGAGGCTTCGCGTTTGCGATTTATTTGTTTTCCGTTTCTAGTAGTTTCAAATTAAGTGTACCTTAGAGGTATATAGTTGATGGTTGAATGGTAAAGATACCTTCTAACTTTCGTTTGTGTGATGAATTGCGGATAAAATATGTTAAAATTCGAACGTTTCATCTAAATCCGATGATCGATTATATGGTGCCGGATATAACGTGTCGTATGTAAATGGTGCATGTATGATTGACGGCGATGTTGGACAAGCACCTTGCTTGTAAAATGGACCCACCTGTCTAAAGCCAGTATGTCCGCCGACACAAAACAGGATTTCAATTCAGAGTTGAAGTATAAGTTGAATAGCGCCTGCTGCAGTACGTTTTCACGAGTCCGGTTGGATCTGGGTTCAAGGTCGTTGCCCTCCTCCCCCTCGCTTTCGTCGCCCCACGAGGTCACGACGAACGAGCCCCGGAACGTTTGCCGGTTTAGTGGATCTCCGAACAGGTACATGTCTGCAAATGATTAATATTATGGTTAGAACGTCATTATGTCGACATATACCTACCAAAGTAGGAAATATAGTATAAATCAAGTACTTTGGCTTTCGCTCTTGCGTGCCAAATACTTCAGTTTTCACCAACCGATTGGTACTATTTTCTCTAGAGATTCACTTCACTGAAGTATTTTGACAAAGCAAAATTTTTGTGTAGTATTTCGAATAAAAAAAATATATAACTACACAAATTAATTTCCATCGTTTAGAAATATTGATAGGATTTCTAGGCCACGTACACTATACGGAGGCGTTTAGTACTTAGGTAGGTTGGTACCAAGACCAAATTAAAAAAAAAAGATGTGCCGATATGGCGATGCCTTTAATTTTTATGTATGTTTGTTTACTTTGTATGTTACGTTACGTAGATAAACACATAAACAGTGTCTACTGATTGTACAACTTTTTTTGTTATGAGAAAAGTAGAGCCAGATTGCCGCGACTCGTGATGTCACTAGGATGATAAGTTTTATATTGTTACATTATGCTTTTGGGCGTTGGACATACCCTTTCAGTAGACATATCTTTATCATTATTCAGAGTCCTTGTAATCCGACTTCTGGGAATAGGCCGCTCTGTTTATGTGCCATTCTCTCCAGTCCTATGCTAGTGTCATCCAGATCAGATCCAACCCGAAACCTTTTTTATATCTTCGATCCATCTTTCTTCCACAATTATGATACCAACCAATTTGTTGTCCTATAGGCAAGCATAAAACTTTAATCTAGATGAAGATATGTTATTTTTACTTCTAGATTATAATATAACTAGCTGCCCGGACAGACTTCGTTCTGTCAAAAGTAAATTAATTAAGGTAATTCCCGAGTTTAGGAACAGTTTTTTTTTTTCGTTATTATTTATGTTTTAAACCTTCCCTGGACTTCCACAAACATTTCAAGATCAAAATCAGCTAAATCGGTCAAGCCGTTTTCATGCTATGTCGTGACAACGGAAAGCGGGTTTCATTTTTATATATATAGATAAAACAGGCTTCCTTAGTTGGTATTTAGGACATCTAAAAACCAATCTTTATTGGAAATCGCGTAGTGAAGTCATCTTTGTTAAGGTCAAACTACCTAAGTTATTATGCCAGAATAAAAGCCAGAATAAAAAAAATAACAAAATACTATCGATGTCATTAAATGATTTCTCCATATTTTGTTAGTATTTTTAGACACGGTAGTATCTATAATATAGTAAAGGTAAGTGCCGAATTACATGTCTGGAAGTCGTTAAGGAAACTGGGTGCTTTATTCTTCTTCGATCTTTGTAAGATATTGCACATAACCAAAGTACTTTATTGGTAACGTGATGCAGGCACATGATTATATAAATGTTATAATCGAAATGAGTTTTGAACATTCACGAGTCACGGAACTCGCGGAAATACAATCTCTTTTCTTTATCGAAACTCTTTGATTTTAATTGAGGTGATCAACTTCTCGTGACTGTAATCAATATGAGCTATTATGCATAAAACAATGTTTTCCATAACTTTCAAATCATTTAGTCAATTTTGTTATGTAATTTTACATTTTTGATAATATCTTCCTTTTCACTGACTTCATAACGAGGTTCTGTATTTCACAAGAAAGCATGTACAATGGCTTTGTTGACTCCGAACGAATGTTTTCATCTTTAAAATAGTAGAGTATAATCTACTTAACATTACCTACTAAAAAAATAGGGTCTTCTCACACATTTTCCTTTCTTAAAGTCGTATTTTTTGTATCATTTATTATTTCCTTCCTTCAAGTATTCATGCTAATGAGAATTTAAATACTAGTTTATATTAAGAGCTCGTTATAAGGAGTGCACTTGTCTCCGCGGCGGGCTCGGCAAGGCCAAGTAGCTTACTGGCCTTTGCTCGGTGACGGGCAAATGTCGCTCAGTTAACGTCTCAAATAGAACACTGATATAGCCGTTTACTAACAAAAGAATATATAGATGTCGTTTAATTATTCTCGTTGATCGGAAAGCGGAAGAATTGCGACACTTTAAAACTATTTGCGTCAAATCGATTACTGATTGATTATAATTGGATTGTTCACACTGATTGGGTATTTTCGTTTCACGTAAGAAGGTTTTTCAATTATTTTCTTTTCGTCTTATTTAGTTTGCTCAACTGCGCTGTTTGGTACTTTGCTGTAAAGTTATTTGCACTAAGATGTTTCGCAAGGGCCCTTTAGGTCAGATAGAGTAATGCTACCATTTACGGTCATAATGTGTAAACCTTAAATTACTTGGAATGTCTAACAAAATTGCTGCAAGGTTTACTTAGATTCATCTTGCTATATTTGCCAGTTGTTTTCGTCTTTTTCACTCGCGTTTAGACTTCAATGTATGATGTATAGTAGAGTGAACAACGCGCTTAGATTGTGTGCGCTTATCGCCCACGTTTTTATATTCAAGTAGTATGCAAAATAGTTTGCATTACAACGCACCTTAAGAAATGTTAGCAAAAACTTGTGCTTACCTAAATATTTACACTATTGCATCAAGAGATTGCATGAGAACTGTTAATCGTTTAATTCTTAGTAGACTTTATGTCCTAATTCGTCAAAAACATTTCTTAACATGTTTCAAACATGACTCACGTTTGCGGTACATCTTGCCGACTAGTTAACAAACTGTCTAAACAAATACAAATAAATAACATTAAATGTGCGTTAACAACTATATTAGTTAGTTAGGAAAACTGTGTCGCAACTGTTAGCGCCTACCTCCGAGATGGGTACAGCAGTTTGGATCATCTTGCCGGCTTCTACGATAAACAAATATATACAAAAATATGTTTAGTTACTTACGTCCAAGATATACAGCTACTGCGGCTAGTAATAACAGCACGAGCAGCGATGCGAGAGCGGCGCAGCACCCGCGGCAGGGCCGGCTCAGCTTGCGTCTTGTAAACCGTATGTCACTGCTTACAGACAGCGTTGACTCTGGCGCGCGGTGTCGCACGCAGCGGTGGTTGCCGTTGCGAGTCCATCCGTACCCCAGCTACGAAACAAAAGAAAAAGGTTTTTTTATAATCTGAGTCTTATGCGTGAAGTCAGAGCCAATTTACAAAAAAACTTTTGATTTACGGGCGGGAAATTCTCGTAAAACATCTCCTTTTATTTTAGTAGGTTTTATTCGCAGCTCCACCCGGGTGAGCGTTATTTATTGCGGCAAAAGCAAACGCTAACTCTTATATATCCTACCTCGATAAATGGGCTATCTGACACTGAAACAGTTTTTCAAATCGGACCAGTAGTTCCTGAGATTAACCAATAAAACAAACTCTTCAGCTCTTTAATTCTAGTATACAAGATTAACAGGATGGAAGCCCAATAGCTTTAAATTGCTAATTTAGCGCACATTGTTGTGCCAAAATATTATATGAATACTGCGATAGTGTAACTTGATTCAGAAAGTTGGAAATATTATTTCGTCCTAAAGTATATTAAGTTACTGCCTATGTAAGAATGTAGACACGAGCATGTCCTTAGAATTTAAAGAACAATTTACTGGCTTAAGTAATAATACCACCTATGTTACAATCTACTTTACACACGGAAGTATATCAATACCTGAAGTAAGTACAACTAATTCTTTTGTTTTAGCCATAACTAATTAGCAAGATGCGAGATAATTTAAGCAATATCCATGGTTAAGATTTGAGCGTTCTGCTCGGCATTCTTACGTTTCTTTTCAAGTCAAAGATTGATTGATACGCTTTATCTCCTTTTGTTATCTGCACAATGCCGAACCACGTAAGTACTGAGGTAATTCTTTGTAAAACAAATTACGTAAACATTCGTTCACAATATTGCTTGAAAACAGAGAATAAATGAAGGTAAATCCGACTTTTCGAAGACTGATTACAGGCGCTGTAAGCCTGACGGCGTCATGAAAGTAACGTGAACAGTGACAACACACAAGTCAGTGACTGCTCAAGCTTAACACACTTCCCACTTCGTAACAATTACATTAGACTAATTATTTTCTCGACTTTTACAGCAGCCATATTGATTTGTCACTCTTAACTCATAATGGGTTACGTGATGTGACGTAAGTGCAGATGTTGCTATTATGGCATAATAGGTTCAGCAGGGACTTCCTACATTTTCTTGCTATCTATATACTTACATTTTGCTGTTATGTTACATGTAATTAAAAAAGTACATCTAATAAGTACATTTTGATTACGTATGATTTTTTAAAGGACATTTATCTACTCTTATACAAAAAACAATAAAAAATATTAACCTTATGGGTAGGTACTGCTCCCCATGGTGAGTCTAAGCCCATGTTTTCCACTTCGCTATTTGTAAAGCGGTAGGTAGTGTTGATACATCCATTGCGCCCACGGACACGCTACGCAGCAAATAACATGTAACACTAACAATTGGAAGCTAGCGTGGCTTGGACATCGTGCACCGCTTGCGCCGCATTGGAGCTGTGCCTTAATTCTGTTTTCACTGACCCGGATTTTCAACTCCGAAAAGATGGGTGAAAAGTAGATAATCATTATAATAATAATATCTCTACTTCTATGTACGGTGATTATTTTTCTAGCTTTAAAGCCCAAACAAATTGTAAGTAGGTACTACGTGTACAAATTAAATTCCGTATAAAATAAAATGAAAATTATATTAAAGTTTTAACAATTTTAATATAATTTTCATTTTTTATGGGATTTTTTAAGTTATGGCCCTTGCTTGCCAAAAGGTTGCCGTCCGCTGTTTTAGACGACTTCAGTTTTGCGCATATTGTTCTACCCGTTGACAAATGGGTAAACAGAAGGACCATCTAAAGACACTGTCTACACAGTTTACTTGCGGAACAATAAAGAATACATACAGAAAATACACGTTTTACTACGATTGTGTTTAAAGCCATGAGCACCATCGCCTGCCTGGTCAATGACAAGCAGCATACGGTCATGGAACACGCCATAAAATACCAAAACTACGCCATAATAACAGTTATAACGTTATGCGTTTCTAATGTGCGTGTAATTATTTCTATTCGATTATAGTGTATCTAAATAGTATTTTACCTGGCTAATGTTACAATACTGTTGCATGCGCAAGGCTCTCCAAATTTAAAAATTATGGAAGTCTGCTTTCTTTATCTTCGTGCCCTTACCCCATTCCTATGGGGTCGGCGCAATACGTATTTTCCTACTATTCCTCTCTATTACTCGTCATCGCGACATCCACTCCATGAAATTGAAAGAATATGGAAAAGTTTTGTAGATCCTAAAAGTTAGCTTTCTTAATTACTACAACTGGCTTGTATTTGAAATCAGTCACAGTATATGCAGAAACAAATATAGGTATCTTATGCCAAAGTCTACAGAACAATGTCAGAAGCATACCCATGTATGTAACATATTTATTCTGAGACTCCACTTACTAATTTTAACCCTAGCGACCTGCTTTATCTACACAGGACATATTTTACACTACCAACGCCACGATACGTAATGCTCTTACAGGGATAGTACACCTCTGAATACCTTTTGGCGATACAAGCGAAATACAAACAAATATTTTACAAATTGAATATAACATTGTATACGTACCGTTAGCTATTTGACTTGTGAAAATACAGAAGTGTTTTGTTCCACGTAAAGCTTAAAGAATCGGCAGAACGAATTTGAATAACACGCCATCGTTAGATAAGGTTGGATTCGCATAAATCTCGGAATTAATTCGTAAGCGAATACTTCCGGCATTTGATAATAATTTGCAGAATCATAAATGAATAATATGTTCGAAAATCAATTTTATAAATTGGAATTAATTATTCTGATCGTGAGAACAGTTTTTCTTTTAATTATCGATAACAAAATAAAATATCTAAGTTCATAATCGCATATTTAGTAACAGGCAAATTTAGTTTTATTATTATTAAAAATAAATTAATAAAAAAAAATGTGGAACTGCGATATCCATGATCGAAGTCTATTCGTAGAATCAAGAGAATGAACATAAATTAACATTATGGATTTTTTTTCCTCTTTACGGTAAGTTGCTGAGCAAATGAAGTTGACGAAAAGTTCATTGTATTATGTATAACAAAATTTTGATTCTTTCCCCTTTACTGATTTAAAGCAGTCGTCCGATAATTATGTTGCAAAAGTTTGTTCTCATGGCTTTTGAACAACGAGTTGAACTGAATTCTATTGCCTGTAGTTAAATATCTTTTAATATCACTATTTTAGGCTATCCTGAATACTTTCATTCGATAAAAAAATGAAGTATATTTGGACTTTCTAAGGCTTTTATTATAATTTCCTATTTTGAAAGCATTAATAATAACGTAGATTACCGGCGACGTTGTTTCGTGTAATGTCGTAATGTAAGATACTATTTCTCCGAGCTCTAGATTTCAAACACCGAGAAAATAGTTCGGTTGCGTCAATAGAATTTGCTGCAGGTTAACATTCGAACTTTGAAATGGCATTACGGATTCAATTACTTACTCCATTGTGTTCATGTTTACTGTAAAGGTTAAATATACAACGTTAATGTTAATTGTAAGAGGGCACACCTTTTTACTCGATCCTTTTCTAAATTTACGCAGGTATTCATTTTCAGGATATTATTATAATATGAATTGTCCCTGTAATTGTAACCTACTTGAAGTTACAATTTCAGACACTTGAAGGAATCAATATCACGTTTTTTCTGTAATTAAAAAAAGCACCACAGTTTAAGATCGGTAGATATTGTTAGATACGGCTTATTGTACAGCTCTACAATCGCTATGGATAAAAAATATCATATAATGGGTATTTCTCGTTCATTAGAATGTTATTAAAAACAAGCGTTACTTGATCGACCTCCGAGTTTGACCTCAAAGCAATATTGATATTGTGATCGACTGTAACAAGTCCTAAATAGAAACTGTGATATTTAGTCACACTTAGTTTTGCAAGTCCAAATATGAAATTCTTTATGGCTATTATTGCTTCTACAGAAAGTTCAGAGTAGGCGCTTTTCGCAAGAGATTTCGACTACCTATGTACTTTGGTTGTTTTGTGATAATGATAACAAAGTTTCGGTGTAAGGTAGAGTTATGCTGGCTCGCTGTAAAGCGGCCGACCACAAAAGCGTGACAGGTCTGACATACAAATGGCATTTGGACACAAGCGTGCCGAACAAAGAGAATATTTTGAAGCGTTTCAAGTTTCAAGTGAACAGTTCCTTCCCGACTGGTACAGCCAAGGTCAAGCCAGCTTTGCCTGCGGATGAGGAAAGCTTTATGTGATGAAACTAAATAAATAATAGCCAGCTTTATATTGCGTTCACTAGCAAATTATAGTGAAGATTAAAATCTCCATTATAAGCAATATTAATAACTAAAACATCAAGAAGTGACAACTGAATGCGTAGATAATTGATGTATGATGGATGCGTTTTATACGGTCTTGTTTCGACGTTATGCATACACTAGTTACTATCTAATTTGGAACTTTATTTAACAATAAAGAGCCTTAGTCAAAAATTTATATGTATAAAGAGGATCTTATAATTTTTTTTATGGTATGTTAATACACCAATTAAGTTCATCGTTATCTTCTAAAGATTTGTTAGTTTTAATTTGAATTAATTGTAGGTTTAATTATAGAGATATTGTTTATAGAGTTTAATAAAAGGTAGGTACGAGATAAAAGCGTGTCTGCTTTGTACGAGTACCACACCTTTAGAAATTTTATTTCTCCTATAAATAATATCTAACAAAAAGCTCTTCAAACATATTACATTCAATAAAATCACTAGAAAAATCTATTCAATGCAATACATCCAAAGAATTCATTAAATATTTCAGTTAAATTGTCTTGATGTAATTATTCACTGAACTTCGAATGTAGTGCTGCCTCTTGGCGCTGTTGTTAAAAATAAAGGTATGACAAACATTCCTAGCTTCATACTTTTTCAAAATATTCCGCGCGTGTGGCCTTCGATAAAACTTGCAAGCGCTCCATGAGAATGAGAATAGTATTTTCTTTACTTAAGTAATTCCTACACCAATTTATTCGTTGACAACATGACTACATAGTTATTTTAGTTCAACATTCTAGCTAAAAAAATCATGTCCAATAGATTAATCGTGACAATCTAGACACGATTTTATAACGCAAATGCACCCACGTCGTTTTTGTAATAGGAAATATAAAAACCAGTTTCTTAAGTTTATAAAAATGGCATGAGTATTTGTTCAATAATTATAGGTACCTACTCTAAAAATATTTGTTTAGTTGTAGATAAGTAAATGGAATTCTGTTTGAAATCCCTACTGTAATTCTTAGCAGTGTTTTTACTGGCTCTATATTACCGTTATTTCCTTTTACCAACACAACCCAAGTTTACTTTACCACGGTCTCTACAGTCTCTTTAAAAGATAATAAACCTGCTTTAAATACCATAGTTTATTATACCTATAGTTTCATATTTCCTAACATTGAAGAGCTTACGTTAACTGTGACTTATGTACTCTGTCGGAGACTGCACTGTGCACAATACGTCGGGGGCTAGAGCGCTGCGTACAAAGCGCGTGCACTTGTCGCGACCTACATCCCCAGCCTCACGGCTCACGTTTTTGCTCAGCGCTGCAACAACAAAGCCGACTCTAGCTCGGCTTCGCGCACGTCGTAGCCTTTTCGCTGGTTTCTATTAAGATCTCTAGCTTTAACAATGCGGACGCCCTCACTTTCGTTCGGTACGTGCTCATTTACAGATAATGGAGTTTACTACGACAGACCGCTAATTTACCGTGAGTAAATATCGCCCGTGGCGACAGGTGACATCTTGTTTCTGATTTGTACTGAGCGAACCATAAATTTTGTTATAAGTTTTAACGGAATACGCCTTCAAAACTAGGCGATATTTTCATACGACGAACAGTCCGTTTTACGTTTGAGTTCACGCACCACTCATAATTGTCAATAGGTGTAGGTAATGCTGTTCGCTTGAAAGATACTACCGGTAAAGAAAGCAGTAATTAAAACAGGAAGATGTCAGTTGCTGTGAAAGTTGACTGGTAATGTATATTTTTGTCCACTGCTGCAAATTCTTGTGAAAATTACGTGACTCTACAAAGTACAAACTAGACAACGTTGAACATTCTTAATTGCTTGCGTACTCATATTGTCAAATACTTGTTAGTAATATTAAATACTTATACTTTTAAAATATTATATGGATTACATGAGATTATGTAAATTGTACAATACATAATGTAAAATATCTCAGATTAATTAAAAATACTTACTTGAAATTTTGTTGGCATTCTAGCATATAGAATGTTACTAAATACTTTCTTGATCGTTGCAGGTTTAACAATTAATCATGAAAGCCTTGTCACTGTCAGTTTACATAATACTGCTGAAGTACCACTTGCCCAATGTGCACAGAGTTTAATTAAATTTTAAGTGTTTTAAACCTTCAAAGTCACACATATACACAATACATAATATCATAATACCTACGTAAATACATGACTAAAACACAACAATACATTTACCTATTACAAACACCTATTCACTACCCACTTGTATGATAATAATTGTAAATTTACTTTCACGAAACATTTGACAATGAATTTACCTTCGAGTATCGATGGCATTGAATGACAAAAACATTATTGTTGAAACGTAATACACTGCCATGATTTATTATTTTACATGCAATTATTGTTTTTATATGATGACAATTCTGTTACATTTTCATTAACCATCAATATTCCAATTAATTATCAACAAAATATTTGGTTAATCTAATCTGCTCTAATCATATTTGCAATGATTTAATTCTTTTAGTATAATTGGTGATCTTTTAAACGAATATTATTCTCTAGCGCGACAAAGCATGCAATTTTAGTGTTTTTTTTTTCTATAATAAAGTAGCTTAACTTATAGCTTCGTGGCCCGTAGGCAGCTCTACCTAAAATTTAACCAATTTTTATTTTAGATAGAAATTGGTTTTTGTTATGTCTAACTTTTGCTTTGCAGCTATCCGTATAACGCATAACCTGTTCTTCTATTCTTATTGTTTTTTTACATGTTGTAAAGCTGTTGGTTTATGATAATTAAATAAATATTGTAAGGCCCCATAAACCCAGTTATGTGCCAGTAAAGTAATTATATATAAAATATTAACATACCTACATGTCGGCGACACGAGCTATATTTTAGCCCGTGTCGCTGATGTACAATTATCGTGTGTCGTATGGTACCTACAAACGATTTTTATTTTATTTGGATGTAACACCACCTTCTCTAGTCCTAGGTCGCAAATATAATTATCTTGGTAAGTATAAAACTAGTCTTTATTTAATGTACCTATATGTAGGCACTCATCTCAAATCACATTACGAGGCTGTAACCAGACCGCAATCGCAATTCTTGACTGACCGTTTGGAAATACTACCAGCGAATAACCTTTATGGATCTGTATGCATGTACATATAACTATGTATAGTATCTACCTACGTAGGTATATATTCAGAGTTCGCCTAGTTCTCAGTAAGCGATACCTGCCTATGTCCAGTGAACCTTTGTTAATGATATATATTAAGATTACTTTTAAGACTATGTATTTTTTCTTGACCATACGACAACACTCGTTATGTTTTCGGAGCGCTTCGATGCAATGAACTTTAAGACAACTGAAAGCAAAGGTCATGAACTTTAAAATTTTGCTCACCTTGCTTGGATATTATTATCTTTTATACTGATTTAGAGTCTCGTAAAATTAAAACATCTTTATATTAGTCATCTGTAAATATATTTAAAGTTTCTCTGTAATTATATATAAAGGTCACGTCGCATTTAGCTTTTAATAGATCTTGTGTAATTCTTAATAACGTTATTAAGTATTTCGCCTGTAGCTATTTATCTATGCTATTTAATCATACTATTTTAGCAAAGTATATTATTATTATCCACCTAAATGTTTTGTAATTTGTGACGATGGTACCTAGAACAGTTGTACCTATCTTAGTAAAAATTTTTTTATGATTAGGTATTACTAACTGTAATTTTATTATTAAAACAAATAACGTCATAAGTAATATTATATTTCTGAAGATAAACATTGATCATATATAAATTATCGCAATAGATTCTAAAGATAATTGATTTTTTGTACAATGGACAAAGAGTCAACTGTGATGTAACTTGAGGGTACAACTGTGATGTATAAGCCAGTTTGACCGATAATAAAGGTTAAGCCGTGCTCGTCTCCGTTGGTCCGTGAAAACATACTGAGACCCCTGAGTCCCCTCGTCTCGGAAAACACGTTAGATACCGGATTATAGTGACGTTAGGCCTCTGGCAGTCTGACTGTCGGGATGTCATACGTTGATCTTTGGCCTATATTCAGCAGTCTTTACAATTTTGACAAACAATCTGACTATGGGATACTGTGTTACTCAGTAATGGCACAGTGGGCTGTCGAGGTCAGATAGGCTGTGGCTCCATGTAACATACGTAAAACTAGAAACCGACCATGACATAGTGTAGGAGAGTCAACTGCGACATTTGAAAAAAAGACGAGAAGAGTAAACGGGTAGGTTTTGAAATATCGTAAAGCCTAACAATTCTATTAAACGGAATATGTTAACTTACATTATTTTTTAAAGTTCCGCTTGACCCAAGAAAAGGTTATTTTTGAAAAGGAATTTGAAGCATCAAAGAAGGTTGCAACTACTAAGTACCTGACTATTCACGTCAGACAAACCTTCAAAATATTATTTTTTAATTTCAAGAGCCGAAAAAAAAATGTAAAGCAACATGTAAGCTCCTTTTAGAATGAAGACATCAACATACTTATTTGAACCCCTTAGGCCTACTTCCAACTGTTTTCATTTGTGTTTAGATAGATGCTAATTGTAATGTAGAGTCGCACGCGCACCGAGTGCGGTCAGCCGGCACTGCCAGTGGCCGGCTGCGACCCGGATCACGGATGACATCGCTGCGCCCGCGCCGTAAATATCCACACTGACACACTTCCTCTCACTCAATTCACATTAAACGCCAAAAAATCAAGAAAAAAATATAGAAATTCAAACTTTCGCAATAATAGAGTTCGATTTCTAATAAAAGTCATCGATTTTTATTTTTCTTCATAATATCTACATCAATTTCTGCATAAATTGGACTTTATCTACGATCGGTGGACTATGGACTAATGTAGCTGTCTGTATCACCCAAAAATAAGAGTTTTTCTAAAGTTTTATGTTCTATGTAAGAAGGTCTGGTATGAATGCGAACGCATTTAGCTGTACACTACTCTTATCTTATGTTATGTTTATAGTGCTTTATTCCTTTTCTAACACACATCAAATCACCAACAAAGCTACAAGTCTCTGAAGTCTTAGAATAATAACTAAAGCGACTTCAAGTAATGAAATGAGTACGAAGAGATTTGTGTCATCGCTCTGAGATCACTTACAGTCAAATGAGCTACGTAACTTCTACATTAGCTGTAGCTAGGTATCTATGAAGTAGGTATTACAAGATGTCTTGACAGGTCTTGATTACGATGTCGTCATGTTGTAAGTGGCCTGTTAAACTAATTATTATGTACCTAATGGTCTATTTCGACTATTTCACAAAAGAGTATATTATGTAAAACTGTTAAGTTTTGATACTTTTCTTTCCTTCTCTGTTTGGGTCAGATGCAGTTCGCTGGGAAGTAATTTATCGCGTCTCCGTATTCTTGACGACAGAAATATAGCAAGTCGATGCAAAATGTATTACCACCTACTTTCTCCGTTTTTCAAAATGAATAGTTGAAAGTTCAAATCATTGTTTTGTGGTAACACCTACTGTTTATGTTGATTATTCATTTAGTTCCATTCGCAATTTTAACTTTCGCAAAACCACATAAAAGCCATTGACTCCATGGAGTATTTTGCTAGTTGTTAATTTCTGCTGGATGAAACAACTGATGTTCATGCTCAATAATAACGGACAAAACGATTAATTAGTATGCATTTAGGTTCGCAAAACATAATAAAGAATCAAGTTTGTTGTCAAAAATAACTTTAACCTGGTGTCATTGGTCCTTACAAACCTAGCTACACGACGTATTCTCAATTTTTTTTCAAGTTTCGATTTTAAGCGTGTGCTATTGGGCCGAATACTGAAACGATAATCAATTCGCTGTTCAGTCGCATGTTGTCTCTGTCACTCACTTTAGGAGTAAAGTAGCGACGGATATACATTTAAGATCGTAGGTATTTCAGTTGAGTTGCTTTTCAGTATACGAAGGAATATCATTCATATAACACTTTGATATAGAAAACTAGATATGCAGATACGATCAAGTCACAGCGAAAATTGTCTTCAATTACACATGGTGAGTTTTAAAACGAATTAAATTTTTCGTTAATTCAACCTTATCTGCATGGCATGAGGTGGTTTTGCAATTCGAGACTTTTTAAAATGACCGCATAATTTTAGTCATTTTTTATTTGATTTTGATTGATGCATTGATATTGCAATAGAATTTATTGTAATACTAACTGTACCCGCGACTTTGTTCACGTTGATCAGTGTATGTAAAGCTGAAGAGTTTCTTTGTTATTTTGATTGAAAGCGCTAATCTCAAGAAATACTTGGCCGATTTGAAATCTTTCAGTTTTAGATAGATAGCCCATTTATCGGGGAAGGCTGTAGGCAACTTTTTCCGCGTTAGCAAATATCCCTTGCAGGTAAGCATACGCTAATTATTTATAATAAGAATCAAGTACTAATTGGGAATTCTTAATTGTAAAAAAAAATTACATTAATATTGACTATGTAAGTACCAAACTACAGGCTACTTTTTTTGTAGGCATACATGGTAATGCAATGAAAAAAGCAGTTATGGGTCCACCGCTAACATTATGGAATAAACTTCTCACACAATAAGCTCGGTCGTAGCAGTATTATCGTGGTTTAGCCTAGTCTATTTTCTGTTTCATTTTATGTGTGAAACTAGCAATGTTCGTTATATGAACCCAGACCGCAATTTCTTACTGATACCTATACATATGCATAAGTATGAGAGTTATAAGTAATAAATTTATGCATAAGTCGGGCGTTCTAATAACTATCAATTAACATACAATACAGTGGTAAAATCTTTCTAAAGTGTATATTTAGGTGAAGCACTTTTCATGTTCGCTTCCGGCTATTCAGTTATTTTTGATTACCTATTTTCTGTATACATAGGTAGGGTCAGGTAAAAAGTCTTTCATTCCAACTAAGCTTATCGAATTGATAGAATGCGTTACTAAAAAAAATATATTGCCAGTGTTCTTATCACGCTGGTCAACGTTTGTTAGTCGTAAGCGCAAGTTTCATACCACTTTACATTCTATACAGTTTAAAGTTTTTTTATAATTATACTAGACACGAGTACAACTAAACGATGCAAGTAAATGTGGACAAACAAGTTAGCGTTCTACGGTTCTAGTCTCTCTTAGTAAATGAGAAGTTCCCTATAGAATGAATTTATATATTTTCACAGTGCGGATATAATCAATATTTATTCAATAGCGCTGCAATAATTATTTTAATTCAATACGCTAAACTGTAGGATATAATAAATATAGAAAAAGTTTCTTAATAAGTTGCGACATGTGATACCTAGTTATTAAAGAGAAAGTGGTGATTAAAGATCAGTACAGCTAACTGTCACACGAATAATTAAGCGAGATGAAATCTTTGATAGCATAACAATACGTTCTATTAATCCCACGCGTGTCAATAAAATTAACCGCCACGACACATACATGGGAAATTAGAAATCATCGTGTTACACTCACCTCTGACTCCCATGCGTCTTTCACGGGTCGCGGTTTACTCTCCTTCATATTTCCCGAGAACGTCATTGCGAATAATCCTTTGTTCCGGCCGTTGCACTTTCACACTGTGACCCCTCGGCTGCACTCATCGGCCGGCACACAAAACACACTGATCACGGGTTTCTGGATGGTTGATGTGTTATCACTGTCGCTTTCTGTAATGTTTTGGTCGGAGCGCGAGTTGCGAGGTAAACATTGCGCGGCGCGTGCGCGAGTGGGCGGGTGCGGGCTGGCGGCGCGGTCGGCGCGGACTGACTGCGGCCGGCGTGCGGCGCTGCGCTCGGTAACGGGCACGCACTACAGTTAACTTTCTCTCAGCTCAGTCGCACCACCATAACTTAGCGCCATCGAAAGTCGTCAACAGCCTCACGGGTCAAAGCATTCATTAATACCTCATTTAAAATCCCCCAAAACAATCGTTTGTTTTGCTCCGGTAAACAATCGGTTTTCGTATGTTAAACGGTAACTGTTTATAATTGAAGGCTATTCATATAATTGAATAGTGTTATGAATTTATGATTAAGGTTCGGGCATGAAACAAAAACAATAATGTATAAAACTTAATGTATAATTATGATATTTACAGACTTACTTTATATAAAACAAGTAATTTTATAGCTATCAATATATACTCATTACAACAAGTCATTAATAATTTACATGATGTTAAAATAAAAGCAACAGTATACAGATTACTGAAGATTAGCAATTATAAATTGTAATAGCACAAAAATTTACGCACGATATTACTGGAAATGAGAGATTCCATAATTTACATTACGATAAAATTATATACAGACATATTTTTTAAAGAATGTTTATCGATATAATTTGTAATTAATCATTACCGCAATACATGGGTGAAGTCGTTGTTGATTTTAAAATTAGATAATTTAACAGTTTATTTGACTGTCAAATTTTATTAATTTTGATTTTGGTCTGTATATTTAGCGTCATATAAAACAGTACGCAATACTTATTTAAAAATACATAAATAATAATCATAATCTCTTGGTTGGTACAGCTCTGATTAGGTTGAAGGTACTACTGATATACAACATACAAGTATATTGGGGAAATGTAAGTCGCAGCGAACTTACCGCGCGGTCTGAGTCACGGACACATTTACATCAAAATTACTTCACGTGGAAAACATTTTCACCTAAACTCTACTTTTTTTACTACACTGTTTTACAATTTAAATTTGAGGACTATAGAACTTGATTGTCACTTGTTTTTCATTTCCTTTACTCTTTTGGTCATTAAGGGCGGTTTCAAACTAGCCTTTTTAGTTGTTATAAGAACTTATATATGCGTCAACGCGAAGAAAACAAGACCGCACCGGTACACCTGTACGCGCGCTGCCAAAAATTTGTTTATACGCACATAATCACGGATAAAACACTGGTATGAAACCGTCCGTAGAAATATTTTCATGAGACTACTCATGCAGTTTATTGACCCCGGTCTGATGGACCATCACCGCCAGACAGAAGCAATCGCCAGACATTCCTCTATAGATGTTTTTATAAAATTATGTGACGCTAAATATAACACATAAGTTATACATAGTCTTACATAAAGCATGTATTTCTGTTTAGTCATGTGAAAATAGAAGTCGTCCTTAGTGTTAATTAACGATCGCAAACACATACATAATACCAATACTTATTGAAAAAATCGAATTACAATTATATGACGAAAGTGTAACAATCATAATAAAACACTAGAAATTAAAATATTTATATCACATTTGATTTGATAAATAATATCGCAAGTTAATCAATACACTTGTAAGGTATACAACGCCTGAAGGCTCTCACATTAACTTTGTTATCAGCCGAGCACTGGCAACATACAACATCGCAACACACAGTGGAGGTCAGTGTAAGCTAGCTAAGCGTTGATTTTCCAACGGCAGATAACTTTTATTCGAAGAATAAAATGAACTTTTGACAGTTTTTGTATGAAGCAACTGTCAAAATATCAAAATTATTCCTCGAATAAAATTTAGCTGTCGATAGTAAAATCAGCCCTAAAAGAATTTAGTTGAGCCTTAAATCTTTGGAAAATCTGAATGTCTTATCATGTAATATTATATATCGATAAACATCTAAGTTTTACCTTATTAATTTTAATTGCAAATCTAACAAAATCGTTTAGAAAAATAAGTCGTCATTTTGGCTTCCATTTTATTCTATAATGGAATGGTCTCAAGAATAACCATTATATCAACATTTTTGTAGCTCGCTATCATAATTTTGTATAATGTACTGTGATTACGCATTGACTTAACATAACAGGATAACTACGATATAAAAACACGTGTAAAGAAAACTTTCTTCAGACTGATGCAGAGTTCGTGTTGCCCGCTGACTGAGTACTGGCGACAGTACCAAGTTCCCCCAAAATCCCAATCTGAACCTCCATAACACACGTCACACGAAATGGCACCGCTACTGAACAATACATCGTTTTAAAAAATATTTATAACTGATTCCTATCTATTAGTTACACTAAGAAGAATTAATCTATACAGCAATATAAAAAGTTTCAACGCTAGTTTCAAATAATTTCACTAGTCGGCCAAACGAGCCGACTTTATTATTGCTCTTAACTATCGAGCCAATAAGAAAATACAATGTCTCGACGTGAAACGGAACGTGTAACATTATGAAATAATGACCGTAATCTCAGAAGGCGTATAATAATGTATTTAACAGCTACAGCTTTATAATAGCTTATTCAATCATTAAATAGTGATTTAGTTCGTTCAATGTTTGAATACCTTACTCTAGAGCGACGAGATGACTACGAAGCGTCCGGCTGCCGGTCTCCCCGCCGGAGTGTGGGCCTCGTAGGCCTCTATCAACTATGTACGCGCCTTACATTGAGCTCATTATCAGTATTTTGTGTTATTTTAATAACAACTGTGTTCTATTAGTGTGTTTTATAATCACCGAGTTTATCCCTGTACTTAGGAATCTCATAACTGGACCAGTATTCTTATCAATAGTCACAAACAAAGTATCTATGTTCAAATGATTGATGTTTATGCTTCGGTTTTAAGTAATAACGTGAATTTTAATAGTAAACAAGACTTTTACTACTTTTTTTTTTCAGAAATACTCCTTTATTTATCATTATTATTTTTGATATTATAATGTATATTCGGAAGATGATAGGTGATATATCAGTGGAGGTAGTGCAGCAAGTCGCTTCGGGCTACGATTGAGCAAATAAACACGGCTCTTGTACAGTACCGGGGAAAACAATATACATACGTAATAGAACTAACATCTGTGCGACATTATCACCATGTGGATTAGGTATTCAACACATTTGGAAGCACTTTAAGACCATCAAATGAACATTCGAAAGTTATCTACACCGCAATGTTACGCACCTTCAACACATTTGTATCTACTAACCAATATAACACCTATGATCACAATGTTAACAAAACGCCACATCTAATATACCCAGTCAGTGTAAGAATACATATTATACGTTTTCAAGTTCACTATCATAAATAAATTTGTAACAAAACAGTAATTGAAAATCTGTGGCAGTATCTCAATAACCTAACATCGAAGAAATGCCGAAACTTTTAACTTTAATTTAGAACAATTCAACAGTTCGTCCGGGAAGTATAAAAGACCTGTACTTATATAAAATATTGCATTTAGCGCCGCTCTCGGCGGAATCGTGTTGTGATCGAACTACCTTACAATACAACACACAAAGAAAATACAAATTGTGACCGTAACATAATACAGTATAAATTTTATGCCAAATAAATAGTTAAAATTGAATCTAGCTTAAAGACTACGGAGCTAAGAGCTAGCAATATAAGAAAAATCACAAGTTTACAAAAAATACAATATGATGGATACGTCTCACATATCAAAATAATACACTCGTAAACGTTACATACAATTCACAGAGTTTGAAAGCGCATAATCTCCACCACAATAAACAGTATCACTAACCTTTCTCGAAGGTCAATTTAAAGAATGTATAGTTATGCTTAGAATACGTCAACTTAATAATATTAAAACGATACCATAATGACAATAATTGTACTCGGCAATAACTACGATACATAGTAGGTAAATTAAAAAACAAAATTGCACTCTCAGTACGCATGTACAAAACGTAACGTCAAAACGGCGGTACAACGCAACTTTAGAATATTCAACACTTTACCGATGCGTCTGGTAAGTTATTGCATACAAATCTTCCAGAAAACGGAAGAAGTCAATATAAATAACATTAAAAATCACAGGTGCGGCCGCGGCCGGTGGTCGACGAAGTTGCGGCGCTCGTAGGGAAGAGCGAGCCGCGCCGGGTAGCAACCGGGCCGGTAGCAGCCGTGCCGGGTAGCAGCCGGGCCAGGTAGCAGCCGGGCCGGGTAGCGGCCGGGCCGGGTAGCGGCCGAGCCGGGTGGCGGCCACGCCGGGTACTGGGCCGCGCCGACTGCCTCGCGCCTCACCCGCTACGATCCGCTCTGGTTCTAAGGCACAGCCGTCATGGTCTGTGGAATCTAAGACCAACCATATTGTGAGGTTATGTCACGATTGTTAACAAACATAGAGCTCTTTAGATATTTTGATTTGGGTATATAATTAAAGGTTATAAGAATATCTACATACATGAGGTTTGAAGTAAACTAAACCCGACCGAGGACGACTTTGTTCGCTAGTTCGCTACTCCCCTCCTGCCCCCATCCCCATAGAACCTAAAAAGACTCACTCGAAGTGTGCAATCACAATAATATAGAAAAACTAGTCCGAGAAAATAGGAGTACATATTTTACAATATTTCAAGGACTATCACAAACTGACGAGGGATTCCCAAAATATTTGTAGCAAGAGACCATTTCCCAAAAACTGATATCTCCGACCCCCATGTCGAAATCACTTTTTAGATTTAATCTTTTACGAACTTGTGTATGCTTATCAACCCTTTGAGTTTTTACAACGTACAACAAATATACAACCTACTAAAATATTAGTCATTCTTATAACAAGTTGGTACACGTAAAACAACAATACAGTATCTTGAACATTTTAAGTGAGAATTTGTGTTTATTAACACAAATTAAAAAAGTTTTAGACCTCGTCGACCCCCAATATCAGTTTTCGTTTAGGAATCAGTTTTCCTGGGAAACCAATTTGAGCCTTAACCCCGGGGACCCAAGGGGTAAATTTCGACCCATGGAAATCATCATTTCAGGAATCCCTGATGACAGAATCATCCTGGGCGGTATATAACATATTTAGTGAAGTAGTTACCTAGTAAGGTGCTTGCTCTCCTCGTGCACCGCCATCTCGGAGCTCTTGAACTCGTTGAGCTCGCGACGGATGGCGGCCTTGTCGCGCGGCGTCAGCCGGGTCCACGGCTTATCCGCTCGCCGATCGTAGTCATGAGCCTAGACAAACATAACATTACATTTTACCCTCAAAAACCGAGTAGGTATAATAAACTAGCGGACCGGCCCCGAATTTGCACGGTATTATACACAAAAAACACTCTATACATACGTGTAAATCACATGAAAATCTGTTTGGAAGTGATTGGGTTTATTGCTGTCAGACAGGAATACGAGGTGGGGGCTGTGTTTTATTATATGAAATTGTAATTTATAATTATCACTTAATAGTCAGGGGATCCTGAAAAACTTTAGGTTTAGAAAAAAAGCAACACAGAAGAAGAATATTTTTTAATTAAAGTAATTTAACTGCACTGATAGCCGAGTGGCATAGGTCAACACGCTAATTATCACTGTTCACGACGTGCTGCGGGTTCGATCCGCATGAGACAAGCAATTTTGTGATCCACAAATGCTTGTTCCAAGTCTGGGTGTTCTTTGTGCATGTGATTTGAATGTTTGTGAAACCCCCGTGACACAAGGATTAAATTCCTTAGAGCGGGCGTCGTTATTTAAAAAACAAAAAGATTTCCATTATTATATTTGACTAGCTGTTGCCCGCGGCTCCGCTCGCGCGTCAAGTAAAGAGTAGTAAAAGGATAGATGGATGTATTATGTGATTATCAAAGTAAGGAGTTAAAATAATAATTATAGTAAAGTAAGTAGCAAAGCACTTGTATTATGGAATCGGAGACAACGAAGGTACCATAAACACCCAGATTCGAGACAATATAGAAAAGTGATTTTCTACTTGGACCCCGTCCGGGGATCGAACCCGGGACCTTAGTGCTGGCGACACCTTAAAAAACCGGAGTGAACGCCACTCGACCACGGGGTCCGTCGTTACAGATATGTCTTAAATGGTCATTATCTTATCTACTTATCTTTTCATCTGTGATCTTTGAGAATACCGAACTTCACATACCAACAATTTCAGCCCCTATTTCACCCCCATAGGGGGTAGATTTTCATAAGAAAAGTAACGTATAGCCTTCCTCAATAAGTGGGCTATCTAACAATGAAATAATTTTTCAAATCGGCCCTGTAGTTCCTGAGATTAGCGCATTCAAACAAACAAACAAACTCTTCAGCTTTGTAATATTAGTATAGATAATGTGTCTATCTTTGAAAATGACACATTTCATATAAAAACTTCCAACTCTCTTAAGGATATAGATTATCAAAATTGCTGAAATATGTGTTAATTTGTATCGAACCAGAAGCACGCATAAGAAAAGGCATGTGCCTATCTTTAAAAATTAAGTTTTTAATATAATACCTTGCAACCCCTATTTTACTCGGGAGAGGTTTCCAAAATCGCTAAAATATATGTTCATTTAGGTATTGTACTTATTTTCGTGGGGATACTCACACACCACGAACTGGCGCCGTTGTAGTACATGCTATGTATCAGAGATGGCGCTGTATGTGAAAAATGATTTTAATAAAAAAATTTTTCCCGCTTTCCTTTTGAAATTTTCTTTTCTACAAACCTCACGGAGCCCGAGACCTTTCCAACGAATGCAAAACCGTGGAAATCGGTTCGTGCGTTCTGGAGTTATAGCGTCAGGAAGGAAAACCCGACTTATTTTTATATAGTAGATAAGATGCCTACTCGTATAATAATTATTCTATTTTGCTCTTAGTGCATAAACAAAAATAAAATCTCAAAAACAAAAATATTTAAAGTTGGAGCATCTGTAAATAGCACCGGTATAATTATAGCTTGTGGTAAACAAAAACAAACACTGAAATCACAGTGGTAAGTGGGTCATCCTATCACTAAAACATTCACAGATTTACCGATGAAACTGTACCAAATAACTGTGACGATTGTAATAAAAAAAATACCTGAGTAACTTCGATGTAATCGCTGAAGCGTATGATTTTCTTCTCTTTGAGTTCGTCAACAGTTGGTCGGAAGCTGAGCTTGCGCAGTAGGTATCGTTTTTTCTCTTCCTTTTGTTTCTTCTCCTCGGCGGGTGACTGGCCTATAATAATCATAAAATTAATAAACTACGACAACACTTTTTATTTAACTCCCAAAGTGATAACAAACTACGATTATGTTTTAGTTATTAGAATATTTATTATTAGAGTGCCTCAACATCAGGACAAATCTATAAAGGTTTTTATGATGTTTTTGTAACTATGTATTTTTTAATGTCATCCAATAAAGAGAAAAAAATACAACACAATTGACTGCACGTATATACCAGTGGTGTAGGTCATTATGAAAACTACCACTGTGGGAGTCGTGCTGCGGGTTTGAGTCCAATTAGGGACAACAATTTGCATTATCCATAAATCCTTCTTCCAAGTCAGATTGAATTGTTGTGAAACCTTCGCGACACAAGGATTACAATCATAAGGATTAAAAAAAAAATAGAAGCTAAAATCGACACTTTAAAGAAGTATTTTTTTTAGAAGTTACACGATAAAGTTAATTAAATATGTAACACACCAATTGTCACGGTTCGTCATGGTAGCTATTTAAATAAGTAGGTTTACACCGCTTGAAGCAACATGTCGCACTAATAAGCCATAAACACAACAGTTACGTCTCATAGACAACATCAACGAATTAGTATTATAAAATTACGCGCGTCCCATATTTTAGTTTGATAATGGGCACTGATAGTGCAACACTCAATGTGTCACAGTTTTATGTAACTGTTATGTTATGACGCAGTTTCAGTGAGTGCGTATGCGCAGCGGGTACAAGCGCATACTAGGCGCTTAAACCAAGCAAGATACGGTCGATTAAGACTGTCACAGCTACTCATCAACGCTGAGTAAGCGCACGTATTAGCTAAGCGCTTAGAAACCAGATGGGAACCGTCGATCAAGACTGTAAATAAATGCTGATCAGCGCTGAGTAAGCGTTCGTATTTGCTAAGCGCTTACTTAAAAACAAGATAGAGACCACTGACTAACGGCTGGTTTCAATATTCTATCTATCGATGAATTTGGCTACTGGAGATAGAATTTTGACACATATTGTATGGAGCTTGTCAAGTAGATATCTTTAGTAGCCAAATTGATTGATAGATAGAATATTGAAACCGGCCGTTAGACTGTCATAACTGCTACGCGCTTAAAAACACAATAGTCAACGGCTTCTTTTCGCTATACAGCGCTTGTCGTGCTTACTTTTGAGTATGTTCCTCTCGACGAGCTCTTCAGCGGTGGGCCGCATGGACAGGCGGCGGATGAGGCGTGCGCCGATGGCCTCCCACGACTCCTGCCGCTCGTGCTCACTCTGCACCACCAGTATGTTCCTGCACACACATCACGTATATATAGAACACAGTTCCCCGTATCGCGCTGATGTAACTTTCTCTACGAAGCTACAACGTACACTAACTGTATTTATTCTCCTCTCGTGCACTGGCAACCGACCGACAATATAAAATTTGCCAAAGCTTACGCCTGAAAATGTTTTCATAATATTCGATTAGCAGCACACTTGGCTAATTCCCAAGACGCATATTTCAACTCCCTGCCTTAATTAATAAATTAGGGTTGTTCTAGAATGTCACTGTTATTACGATATTCAGTGTGTGCGTAGCGTAGCGTAATTATCGTGTGATGTAAATATAGAAAACGGTTATTGAATGTGTATTAGTGTTAGTAACAACAATGCCAATGCCAAGAGCGAGCTCTCAGAAACAGGAAGAAATAAAACAGTGATAACAATGACTTTGACGGTGCTGACTAAAATAACGCTCCCAGGCATGCGGCGTGCATTGTTGCCAGACGGTGTGGGGTGAGCACGCGAACTATTACCGAGCCGAACTTCACATTATGCAACGCTACACGTGTACCTATGTTATGTTACGCGTCCATCTGTCATCACACTGCAAACATTACCTACTCGGCTTCATGAACTTCCTTAATGGTAAAATCGACTGCACACCGACGTTAACACGATAACAATTAACAACTACGTAGTATTTATGTCAAAAAGTTTTTTCTCGCATCCAAAATGCAAATAAAAATGTTAAGATTTCGACCTGTTTCTTGGGAAAAGTCGCTCAGTTTTATGCACCTGATTACCTCTTTGAATATACGCACTGCTTTTAAGTTAATCCTGTTTAAAAAAATATATTTAAATAAAGCTAAATGTTATTTCAATACCTACAATTATTGTTATTAATTTCCCTGTAGATAGAAGACCTGATTGTATGAGGCAAAAAATAATCACGGTAATTTTGCCTATTCCTTTCCATACTTGTATAAAATATGTAGAGCATGGGGTTTACTGACCGCGGCAATAATATGGCTAGGCAACAACGATTAGAAATACAAAAAAAAAACATATTTGTAAATTCATGTCCTCATATTTGAAATAAAACCTAGTATTTAAATTACGTTGCAAAAAGCAATTTGTAAAATTGTGATCGTGTTGGGTTTCCAAAAAAAAAGCTTCAATAATGCCAACCTTCATAATTTTCTGATCGTAGGCAGTGACATTGACAGTGTTGTGACTATGTTATAATACAAAAGAATTTCAGTCGTTTTCACGTTATTTTCTCGAGAACACAATGCATGTTGACAATTACCTACTAAAAAAATCTTGTACGATTTGGCAAACGAAATAGATTTTTTTTGCGTGTATTGTGCTATTGAAATTTTTTATCGTGTTTGTTATCGACTTTCGTAAAAAAAAAGTTTTTCAAGTAACTTGAAGTCAATTCAAAACTTTGAGCTGAAACTAGATAAATACCTACTGCACTAAACTGGTCTCTGGTGCCCACTGACAGCCAGTTTTCCGTCTTACCCAAAGCTAAGAGCGTCCAAGAGGTGAACTGGATAAAAAGTTTTATTATTATGTGTGTAACAGTGTAAGGTAGATGACGGGGACAGTCCATAAAGGTAATCCACCTCATAAAATAAGGCTGCGATGCCATGTAAAAGTTACCTATGTCAAAAGCAAGGATATATACTAATATTATAAAGCTGAAGAGTTTTTTTGAACGCGCTAATCTCAGGAACTACTGGTCCGATTAGAAAAATTGGTTCTCTGTTAGATAGGCCACTTATTGAGAAAGGCTATAAGCTATAATTTGCTCGATTACCTACGCCCACGCGGACGGAGTCGCGAGCAACAGCTAGTATATGAATAAATTACCGGGTAGTACATTGCCATAAAGATTACCGGCGTCAAGGTCATATTATTTATGGCAAAATACAGGGCAAAGGAAGTCCATAATGGTTTTAAAATGAGGTTGTATGTGTGAGGTGTACCTGTTGATGAGCTCCTGTCGGTCGGGGCGCAGCGCCAGCTTGATGTTCAGGCTCTCCTTACGAGCGAGTTTCGCAGCCACGCGATCCGATTCGTTAGATTGCTCGTATTCTTCCCACGGACGAGCATTCTCCTTATTCTCCATACCATTGCCCACTCGCACCGGTCGGTTGCTACACAATACAATATCAAATATAAAACATGTTGATAACTCCTGGTACGTGCTATGGATAGCTAATAATGCAGATAACTAAACAGTCTCTGTAACATATCATCGTATTTCAATTGTTATTTTTTTGTATTATTATTTTTTCGAACAGGAAGGAAAATTATACATACAACTTCAGAACTCTATAATGTTATCAGATTTGTGTTAACGTTAAACCGTTGCGCACAATATCTTACCATAAACTATACTAAAGCTTATGTCATTGTAATAAGACCGATTTTGTAGACTTTTATTAGTAAGCATAATAAAGTTGGTCCGTCGGCCTATTTTCCAATACGATCAAATGAAACTGACACAAATACAAAATACTACAACAAAAATAACATCAAACTAAAATATAAAAATAACTAATGCTATTTGGATTCATATAGTTCCTCAATAAACATACATACACATTCTATTCTCAATTTCAATAAAATGAATCATAACACAAGTAAATCTAATTGTATAACCATAATGAAAGACACGTACATGCAACATAGAACAACGACGCATAGAGCAAAATTACAAGAGAAAACAGCCATAACTTTAAAACAGCGCATACGTCACACGTAAGTTGTGTCAAAAGTTTCTCTCGAGGTTCTCTGCTATAAAATTTAGGCTCTTTGCACTTCTTAGTTTCGGACTAGTGGTTATTAAACAATTCCAAGCGTCACAATTATATGTCAGTATCATATGCATCTATAATGGCGTTAGTGTAGACAGAGACATTGACAGTTAACATAATATTAGAACAGAGATGAGAGTCGGAAGCGTGCACAGCACGATGCATGGGCTAAAGGCGAAGCGGACCGTCGAGAGGTCGGTGGGCGAGATGGCGTGGTCAACAACACTGGCATAACGTATGGGACTGTTACCATATGCGGATCCTCGGTTTAGGCGGCGGCCGCCTGCTCGCCAACGCATGGTGGAAATAAACGTACAACTTTCACTATCACGCCCAACAGTTATCAGAATCATGAACACCAGTTTAATGTGTCTAGCTCTTCGGTCACAATTAAGGTCAAAATGATAGTTACAAGTCAAAAAAGTTGTAATACCAAAAGATTACTGTAAAAATATAACTTTCATTTTGAAAATATCGTGAACAAAGAACGAAGAATAATGCAGCACTGTTATTTCTTTACAAAGTGTCATGAAAATTTACAAGTGGTCTGGTTAAAGATGTTGGTATACTGACTTGAAGCTGGCGTGGTGATGGTCCTGTCGCGGCGCTAGTGGTGTAGCGAGCGGTGTCGACGCCGGCGATGCGGAAGGCGCGGGCCGCTTCTTGAGCGCGGACTTGAGCGGCACTGCATTGAATATGGGCTCCTTGGGCGGTATCTCCTCAACGCGAGACGTGTCCGCACCGAGGTTCAGTGGTTCTACCTCATCGTCCTCCTGTTCGTCCTCCTCTTCGGCTAAAAAATAATTTACAGTAAATTATCGCATTCAAGTTTTATTCGGACTAAAAGAGAGAGACGATTTTTTGAATAGCATCGAGACTGATTATTTATCTATGAAACAGATTGTTGATGAGAACAGAATATCGTTGCTATTCGAACTTACAGTCAGAGAGAGGATGTTGAGATAGTGGATGCTGCGGGTGGGGGTGTTGATGCTGGTGTTGGTGCTGGTGCTGGTGTTGGTGCTGGTGGTGGTGGCGCGTGGGGCTCGGCGAGCTGAACATGGGTGGCGGTGGGATGGGCCCGATCTCCGACAGAGCGATCGGCGGCTCCGGCAACTCCGACAACATCAGCTGTTCCTCCATATCCCCGCCACCGCCGTCGGCCGTCGACCCGTAACCACCCACTGGAAAATTTATATGAATATAATATTCTCGTAGCTTATATAACATTTGTTCCAACAGCTTAGCCTTTCCATATAACTGTCTCGTGTGCAATTATACGTTTGTATTTAATAAAGTTTGTATTTAACAAAGTAATAACTAATTAGTGGACCCGCCTGTAATCCTCAAAGGGGAACTGTAATAGGAGGTCAAGGCGGGTTAGGGGTGTTGTGTTGTTGTAGGTAATTCCTTTTCCAATAAACACGAGTCTAAAATCCAATAAGAATAAGATTATATTAAGATAGAAACAACATGACAGCAGCTGTAGAAGTTGTAGTCAAGCAAAATTAAAAGAAAGATTGAGAATAAACATCTGTGTTCCAAAAGTTTTTAAGCGCTTATGAAAAGTGA
Source organism: Plusia festucae (assembly GCA_950381575.1). Lineage (NCBI taxonomy): Eukaryota > Metazoa > Arthropoda > Insecta > Lepidoptera > Noctuidae > Plusia > Plusia festucae. The sequence continues at coordinate 8,790,075 of OX494436.1, read as the reverse complement.
TATGCAGTGGCTCTGACTATGATTTATTTAAAACATAGTAAAATATTTGTTTAAGTAGTCCACGCAACTAATAATAGTGCCTCTTTTTGTAACTGGTGACCGTGACTTAATTTTTAAAATAAGAGGGGGTTAGTCAATCGAATAACTGTACATACCGACATCTCCTTGGTAGCATACTCGTCGAGGAATTTTGCCAGTCAAGGAGTTAGGGCGCTCGGGCCTCATCAGTTCGCCACCATTCTCCAATTTGTCTTTCTTTGGTTCTGTAAAGACCGAAAATGTCGTTTTTAAAACCATACCAACATTAATCTTCAATTAGTCGACGAGATTTAATATTTCGAATTTCAAAGTTGAAAGGTCTTTCTAATCCCTCAAGGAGGACCTAGACGTCTTTGCTTAGTTATCCCTAAGATTAGAGTTTAAATGAGATTTACCAAAAAAACAAACAGTATTGTAGATACTAGCCAATTACGGCGCCGACAACATGAGTTGTTTAAATTTTAATGTCTCTTTATAAAGCACATGGTTAAATTTAGTAAAGAGACATCAAGCCGATGTAAAGTTCCGTGTTGTGTAAACTCTACAATGCAGCTATAAATACCATCCGAACCCATACCCCACTCTACGGTGCGGAAAGAAATACTTACTCCAGAAATACATTTACCAGATTTACAGAGTTCCATCAATTACTAAGTCATCAATAACAACCATTGATCTCAGTATTTAACAAGATAGAGTATTCGAATGTACGAGAATTTGTCAATAAGCCAAGAACTCGAATACCCGAAATAAGGCATAAACATTTCAGTGTATGCGCTATATGTATTGCACATGTTTCACGTTGTTTGTCCCTAGAGTAGGAATAAACAATTCCATTACGTGTACCTACGAGCTAGTGGCGATGAGTGGGAGAATACCTAGGTACACGATGGCTATGTGATGGCTATGTTCTAATAATAGTCGATAAACTAGTGACGGCGTGGCACGCGCCTCCATTCACCGAGTCGACGTCGCCTTCGGCCTTGGCCTCGCCATGGAACTGTGTTATTGACGCATCCCTGCCGTTACATACAAGATAAAACTATGCATCAAATTATGTTGTAAAAATAGATTATGATAACAGATAGACGGGAAAAACCTAAAATAATATTTTTTTATATCTGATTAATGTATCAATAATTACGTTTTTTATCTGATTTATGAATGTATTTCGATGAAACTATGAATGCGTCCTCTTGTAGTCAAATACAACATGTACAACTTGTACAAATGTAACAAAAGCTGTTAACCCTACGACCATGTGAGGCAACATTTAACATAGCGCACCAGTCACCACCAGTCGCGCAATTTTCGTGACTGAATACCGGCTCAGTTAGCGGTTGCAGCATAGATCACTACTATGCAAAACTTAATTTACTAAATTGCATTATTTTCATCAAATATTTTATTTAACATAAGTCACCTATCGATTGGTATACAAAATATGACAGTTTGCTAAGAGAGTCGAAGATTCTGATATTCACCAAATGATATTTAATCATTTGATGAAAGTCTAAAAATGTGACCAAAATAATACGTCGTCCTCTAAAGTTTTTCGCTAAGTTTAAGTAGGATACTTTGGAATCAAAGGCTTAATGTAAAAAGTCTCTGCCTTTTTTTCCGTTCATAATAAATACCTTCTAGATTAAGTTTACGAGTAAAATGTGTAAACATTTAATAACGACGCAATTAAGACATAGTTGTATAACACTCAAACATCTAGCCAATAGAGTGACAATGATTGAAAGGCCTTGTGATCTTGCACAGGGTTAGCCACGACTCCAGTCTCTTTCAAAAGACAAGGCGAGATGACATGCCCATAACTGTATTCTAATTAAAATCTAAGATCCTAGAAAATAATTAAGATCATAAAAAATATTATTAAGTACATTATATTCAACAAAAACCATTATCATCAGTTACCTAAGTTTTTGTAATGTTTATGACCGAAAACCGTGTTGAGCTTGAGAAAATCTTGAAACCAAATTCAAAACATCTAAATATCTTTTTTATAAAATTGTAGTAAAAGATATTTTAGTAGTAAAAGTGGTCATAATAATATATCATTAGTAGGTAGCACGTATTTTAGTTGCTAGGTAGTACGACAATTTAAATACAATTCATTTTCACTTATATTAAGTTGTGTTTTGTTTATTCAACAGGCGGTGGGGCGAGTGGTTGCGCTAGCGCTAGGCGCGCCGTCCGGGACTCGCGCGGATCGATGCCGCCGCCCTTGGCCGCCGAGGACGTCGCTAGCTGCAGTATTATGTAACCTCAAACGTCCTTCATCCCACGTAGCTCTTTTACCCGCTACCTCGACACGTGCGGCGCATGTTGTGCAATTTCAAGGACAGTTTACAAAAAACAATTTTAATCTGTTATATACGTTTTAAAATTATATCCAGAGGATAAACGATACCTAACTGGGGAAATTTAAAATTATGCAAGTATAAAGTAAAGACTATATTATTATAGGCATTTACCCACTCGTTTGCAAACAATTTTCCTGCCAAAATTAAGGCCATTATGTACATTCTTAATGCCGAAGACGTACGACATCAAAGGGAAACGAGTAAGAGCGGTGACATCGCTATAAACGGCGCAGATGTGATTGGAATTTACCCAATTTAATATAGGCCCAAGGATATTTAGTAGACGCCACCGTTAAATCTTAAGAAAATATTTCCTTTTCGCTCTATGAATTTTGGAGCAAAGCAAGCTTAAAAATAATTTGTGTACACAGCCTACAAAAGTGACAACTGACAAGGCTAACTTGTTATCAGCTTGGCAGTTTCTTTACGGAATAGGTTTCTAACAATTTTGTTTGATTGCTCAAGTTCTATAATGGCTTAATCTGAAATAATGATGATATAAATGCCAAGCAGTTACTTTACTTTGGGCCTCTTTATTTTACCATACAATAGACCACCGTGACTTTTGCTGGTTGAGAAATCCGACTATAAGATAAGATAGTCATTCGCTTTCGACAGTTAAAAGTACGTTGTCGTAATATCAACCCCGGACAATGTCAAGAGTACGCGAGGTAGACACACTCAGGCTGGCCACATGCTCGAGTTGCTCGTCATGTCGCGTAAAACGACGAGTACCGAACTACCGACTGAACTCGTTAAAAATACATTTACCGCGATAAAAACAGAAAACACTCATCGACGCGTCAGGTATTTGGCCTGTTTACGGTACACATAATGTTAAACGAATAGTTTATCACACATTTCAGGATTTTTTCACGGTTTCAAAGGATTTACACGAATACATTAACCTTTACATTAACACAAATTCGTTTGATACAATTACTGTTATTATATGCAGGTTTGTTTGCGTTTTGCTCTATTGATTGTAAATATCAGAAAGTTATCATAAAGTTAATACTTAGATTTTTTTAATAACAAATCTTGCAGTTTCCCTTGATCAGAGGGAACATTGACTAGGATATTATGAATAACAACGTAAATTTCTACGATTTATTTTACGTTAGCAACAGTTTTGTTTATAATGTGCTGTTAGTTATTTAGACAATAAGATAAGCAAGATCAACAAACTGGGTCGCACGCTACTCGTTTTGAGCTCAACAGGAATTTGCACGACGAAGATTAGAAGACTTTGGTGACATTGACGAGTACGTGGGCGGCTGTCAACGGGTAAAATAATATCGCTTTCAACAATAATTTAGTTAATTGGAAAAAAATACTACAACAGAAAATTCTTAGAATTTCGCCCGACTTTATGCAGAAATATATATCAGAAACGTATAATAACGTATAATAACTAAAACATATAATATACCTATGCCTACTACGTTGCGTTGTTTGGACTATTTATACGTACTTAAAATAACATGCAGTCCACGTGTGTTTGTATACGATAAAGCCAGGTTCACACTCGTAAAAATACTAAACATAGCACTCATGACTGCATGCAAATAACTATAATTGAGTCAGTGAGTACATATTACCTACTCCACCTAGTATACATTTTTTTTTGTGTTACAGGTTTTGATAGCTTGTCACACTTGCTGGCACACGCAGTCCAATCTGAGTCATTTTAAACAAATAGCACGTATGATACTAAATGTAATATAAATACTCCTTAATCACCCTGCCCTAGAAAAATACAGGCTACTAAATGAAACCCTATATTTGTTGTGCTCAATTCTCAAATTAAATAAAGTAAATAATGGTGCAACGCATATGTCATCTGTTTATTTGATTAACACTTCAATGCGGGCATTATTTATTAAGCTCATCGTCCAAAGCTTTCAGTGAGGCGTCGGTCGTTTTAAATGGCAGCGATAATGCGATAATTGTGGGGATGTTATTGTAACACTAAGAACTTAGCGTTGTATCTGTGACCTTGCCTGTGCTCAATCTATGGGAAAAATTTGAAACTTTGTGACGTATTTAGTTAAAACGTTCCATTACCATTATGTAAGTATTTGGTCATTCAGATACATAAACAGCCAGAAAAACAGCATTGTTTGAAGTAGGAAACTGACGTCTGAATTTAATGGAAAATAAACAGTCAGTTTGAATTTTGTTATCGGAAAGGGGAAGAGGGGACGCGGTGCAGCGGAGAGCGTTCAGATCCAGCCGCAGCGCTGGGTCAAGGGCACCTCGCTGCGAACGAGCGCCCTCGTATTTCAGGAAGCTGTCTTTGCTATCACATTCAGTGAATTATTTTATTTATTTTCTATAGCACTTCTACAAGCGATATGTTTGTTTCCCAACAATTAAACGACACAAATAAGTTCCTGCTGTTAACAAGTTAGTTTACGCGTGGAACAGGAAGTAAGTGTGACATTGCTCTCTAAATATATATTTCAGCGTGGCTTTCGAGGTTATCTATATTAGACGGACGTCATTATTGTTAGGAATGTGGTGATTGACATACGGTGGGGCAATTAAAATGGCGTGTGTTTGCATCGGCGCCGACGGCTCCGCTCGCAAGCACGCCGCTGCCGCAAATAGTTGCGCAAGGCCATACGACGCCTTCTCCGTTATTTATCGACATCGACGTCGTCGGCGCCTAACCACATCACATTCTTACAAACATCCGCTATCCTTCGACACTATCTATTACTAGTATCAAAGACCTGGGCATTCTGATACATACTTACATCATAACGTTTGGCTACACATTAAAACAAAAAACTCTACCATTTATATAAAACACAATAAAAAATAAGATTAATAAGTGTCGCCGCGGCAAATATTCTTACGTAGATATTCATGAAATTACGATCGTACTGGTATTGATTAATTTGAACACCATTGTTAAATTGTTAACGAGAGTCAGCTAGCTTTCGACCGATCCTGTCAAATGTAGATGCTTAACTTGTTGCAAATAATAAAATACACTGTTACTTTTTATTACAGAGTGGTGACGTTCACTACAAGTTATGCGAATATTATAGCACTGTATGGACCGTAGGTTACGTAGGCGAACCAAGGCGTGGGAGTGTAATCCTTTACGCCAAACATTTATTCAAGGCATAAACTTAGAATTACACGAAAAACGACATTTTAAGGACATGAAACAATACATTAATCTCATTAGTCACAAGTTTAATCTAATTAAACGTCTGGAACTTTATCTATTTTTTATACGATTGTTCTCTCTTCACAATAAGCTCTGTCTCACTGGTTAATTTTACGGTGAACTTGAAGAAATCTCGTAATTTACATAATCGTCATTATCATTATATTACGCAATATCACAATAAAAACCACGACAATCACATATGCATGTTAACTTGCTTAGTTTATAACTTACGTTTGATTTTTATTTAATTAAATAAACTGTCTTAAAATATCACTTTAAGGTATGCTTACAAATAATGATAGGAGACTGAAGTAGGAGAAGAACGAACAGATAGTTCGAAACGTCTAAATACCAAAGGGTAAGCATGCGACGATGGGAGCGTGACATTGACATTGCGACTGCACGCTACGGGCGGGCGGGCGGCAGAGGCTGCAAGAAGTGAACAGGTAGTGGATGCGTGCATGAGTGTGCGGTGCATGCAGATGTCTGGTGCTGGGGTACCATTGTTACGCGCGAACAGCGTAAGGTTCGCAGTGTGTCTTGGGATAGGAGACTTGCGGCGCACGTAGTAGTGGTCGTGGCGCTGGGGCGGCGGCGGCGGCACGAAGGGCGGCGGCGGTGGCAGTCGCGAGGGCCTGCGCCTCGCGCCGCCCGCGAACGCGTCCATGGCGGCGAGCGTGCCGACGTCGCTCATGCTCGCGGCGCGCTCGCGGCTGGAAGACTGCGGCCGGCCGCGATCGTTACTGCGCCCCCCGGCCCCCGGCTCCGCGCGCGCTCTTCGATCGCCGCCCGCCCTCCGCGTTTGCCGTCCGCCCGCCCACGCGCTGCTTCGCTTTGTTTTGAATTTTTAATTTATCGCCATTCATCTAGCACTCGTTGAACGAATACCAAGAAAAAGAGCAGCTCTAGGGTTTATAGGGTTCATTGACTTGGGGGGCTTTGAAAGACTTACTTCCCCATGTTAAGGCACACAATACCCGTCAAAGCCATACTGAACTCAGAAGCCGCGCGAGTAACCCACAGTTATTATTCAATCAAATATGAAATTCACAAGTCGATAGTTTAATCACTAATGGAAACCATAACCACAGCAAACAACAGACAATGTCAGTAGTCTAGACATTTAGTTATATAATTTATATTTTCTCGCTACGCTAAAAATAATTTAAAATATAGAGTTCATTAATTGTAATATGACTATTGGAAACGTAAGTTTATCCCGAATCACGCCCACTTCAGTGACCTTATCCCTTTCATCTTCACCGACTCATATTATACGAGGTTTCTATTAATTTTAAATCACTTGTATTTCAAAACCACAAGCACACAATTCTACCTACTAGCTCCTTGTGCCATTGAGTGTTGCCATACGCGCCAAGAACAATGAAATAAGGCATTTGTGTTCTTACAAATAACCGTAAACATTTAAGAATCTTCATAAAGGCATACATTGGCTTGCGTGTTGCGAGAATAAAATAACTGGAATGACAGTTACCGAACGAGCTCAATACTCAATACTGTTGTACTATATTTATGTTTTCATATCCCCACATCAAATCTAACAGGATCCATTGCTTTGAATGACACCAGCGTATATATACGTATGAATATATTCTGCACATGTGTTATTCATGTACACATACGAGTACTTGAAATAATAATGTCTGTTCTCATTCATGAAATCTGTTTTATTTGTAGTTTTATACTCCATTTAACCCCGGCTATATTTTATCTAATGCTAAGCTATCTTTACGATAGTGAAATCTATTCGTACCAGGGTATTTAGTGTCTTAATTATCATTGGTAATTATTTTACAAAGAGTAACAGGTATTTTTTAACGAAAACAAAGGATTCGCAACCTCTGCAGTAAAAATTATTAGTTATCAAATTGTAATAATCAAGCACTGCTTAATTGCTATGTTCTCTACATTAATGATTAATGACTCCATCTACCAACAATTCTAATTTGGAGGTCTGCTACAATATACGGAACGAGAAAAGAAAAAAAAACAACCAACGGAAAATAAATGACACGGTTCCCATTTAGTCAAGACTCGTAATAAGTGAAAAGTTGCAAGAGGGCCAAGCGCCGTCAATTTCCATAGTTGATGGCGTTGATAATGCAACACGCTACAGACGCTTGCAAATTACACACCTGATAAGATCTAAGACAACCCGAACAGCCGCGGATAACTAATTAGTTTTCTGCGTAAAGACACAGGTTTGCGTTCCCTCGCGTGACTAATATCTCAATTTTTCATCAGTTTTTAGGGGTTTCGTGTGAGTTAGATTTGCGATTTTGAACACGGCAACAAGATCCAATCGAGCAATTTATATTTTTGGCAATAACGAAAATCAATGCGTTTCTCTTATTATCAGCAAAACTAAAATATCGAAGCTAAAGATCTTTTGCTTCGATATTATAGAGAGACAGAGAGTCGGACTAAATATTAAATAATTTAACATTAAACAAATATAACATAAAGTAATTAAACTATTTAGGTTACAAGTTCAGGCATAATTACGATACCGGTAACCAAAGTACTAAGGCATGAAAGTTTACAGTAGCGACATCTCTCCGCTTGTTAAGGAAACAACTCGGGTTCACTGTAACTTGGGATATGAGTGTTAGGCCACAAGATGGGAGAGAGGGACTCGTCTCTTATAAAAAGTGCCTTGCAATGGATTGGAATAAGCGGAGCGTGAGTAGGCAGATTAATTAAATTTGAGATTGACAAAAGGTAAGAAAACTTTATAAAAAACTGGCCAAATCATGAAAACATTAAATACTTAAATACATTAGTTCTTTGTTTATTATTTCAGTATTTTTTGGCATCGCGGACACAAAGAGATATGAGCGTTTCAAATTACTTTACGATTATATTATTTTCAATAAAGGGTGCTCAGCTGTGCTGACCGACCTCTATTTGACTTTGAGAGGGCAGTGCCTTCGGGCTTCGCTAAGTAAGTTAAATAATTAATTTTATCCGTTTGTGGAACGACTTTTATGATATAGGTTTGATAATACAGTAGATATTAGGTAAACGTGAACCGATTGTGCTACTACGGTGTTAACGCAAAATTGACAATTATTTTAGATACTGTCGATAATTTATGATTGTCAAACAATAAGAATATAGGTACTTCCAAACTAAATTACTAATATGCTCAATTTACTTAGGTGCAACAACGTTCTAATTAGATAAAGTATGTATTTAAGTGATGTCCTATTTGTTAACAATGGAAACGTATGTTCTCGATTTTATTTGGAAACTATTCTTTGTGTATGTATAAAATAACCAAACGTCTTTCTGTGGACAATTAGATTGTTGTTTAATGGATGAATGCTAGTTTACTTATATCAACAGCGATATCTTTCCGCATCAAGGAAACAAAAAAAATCTTCTTGAACCCGCAAACTCTACACAAAGTTTAATAAAATACTTTTCAGCAATACTTCGATAATAATAATTAGGATTGACAAAAGATGGTACAGTTTTTTTATGTTAATGTGACATAGCTGTCTCTCTTATAACTATGAAACCATAGAAAACAAAACACAACAGCGCGTAGTGCTTTTACAAAACGTGTTAAAAAACCTTTTTTAAAAGCGTCTGTAATACAATAATACAAGTACCGAGAGGATAAATGTAGAGTAAATTTTATTTGACACTATTTTCCCTCGCACCACATCCTAAAAACGTAAGTCATGCTACGCGAGAACGGGCCTGGGGATGTTTACCTCATGTGCAATCTGTGACCGCATGCTATGACGTCAAAGAGTTCGTAATAAGTGCATTGTTAACCGATCAAACGCTACATAACTAACTATATCGAAGTAACTCTGAGACAGTCTGAGATAACAAGTCTGATTAAAGTGCAAGTGGTTCAAAATTATTCTATTTATAGCCATATCTACATGTGAGTGTGCTGTAATGAGAACTTTGTAACGTCACAAGAGATAAGTTAGAACCCAAATCCATTCAGTATTTACAGCATAGAGTTTATACAGTGCAATAAACTCCTCAGCTTTATATGCAGCATAAATCGATATATTAGTTGCAGCTCTATCGAGCGCACAGGCACCTTTGCATTGTATCTACCAGTCACCGTAGATGTGTATCATTTTCAAGCTCATATCTTGTCCATGTAGATACTGACAATGCTCTCTATCACGTCTCTAAATTAAATTCCGTTCGGTAGATATTTGAATTCTAATAAAGTTATTTTCTACTGTCGCTACTAATATGGTATTACGCTGATAGTGACAACATGCCATTACGTTGTTATATTGGATAAGGATACTGTTGAACTATTTGAAGTAATCATTAACCGCAATTGCCGCTTCGATATTAATAAATATTAGTTACATAGGTCGAGTTTCTGTGTACATGTAACACATAACTTTTTAAGCGACGGTATCCCAATGTCTGGGACGTCGGACTGCGATCATATGGTTGCCGGTTCGAAACTGTCCATTGTACGTACTACCGACGTGAACCTACCTGTGACATAAGCATCTAGCTTAGGATGACGGGTTAATACTAGTAATGTGCGACCCACATTGCCAGAAACCTTTAAAAAAAACTACTACTAAACGTCAACAATGCATATGAGAAATTGGATATAGTTGCGATTATAAATATGAAGGACATTCAGTGTAAAAACAGTAATTATGACGGAAAGCAAGTTGTTTGACCGACTCTGACGTGTAGGATGAGGTGAATATTATGGTCACGGAAAAGGCAAAGACGTCATTAAATTATGTGAAGGCTAATTGAAATGACGAATAGAAACGAGTAGGCAATATTCATTGCTTCAACCAGAAACATCATTAAAAAAGAAAATAAATATTATGAACTTCGAAGTTAAATCGTAGGCGGGACTACGGTTTAGCATTATTACATGAAATATCAAAGCTGTTGTTCAGATGCAGTAAAATAAAATAGCATTCAACCGTTTGGTGCAAGCCAAAATATCAAAATTTTATTCAAAACTTTACTAAAACAGTACTTCTGAATATAACAATATTTTGGCCGCCGTGTATAAAGCTCATAAAATGCAGTCTATTTGGGTATCTGCATAATAAGCTTGAGGCAAAAGAAAGTCTTCGAAGTCATGAAGTCGCAACACCCTAATACACTGAAATGTAGGTATAAATGTATAATGTAAGTAGGTAAATTCATGCTCGTCTTAATTTTTTATGTAGATGCTCTCTCATAGAAATTTATTTCCGTACGTAAGTATTATACGTCTCTCATGTTTGAGGCATTAATATAGGCAAGTGTCATAAACGTTTACTCGTTTTTCTTTACCTTGCTATAAATAATATATTTCTGTTGTTGTTTTTGATTACCCAGGTTTACTTTACGATTGTAATTATTACAATTAGTGCATTATACTTAAAATACAAGTTAACAGATTAACTTGTATTTTAAGTATAGTACACTAATTGTAAACAAACACACTAATCGCTACATATTTCGAACAGTATAACGATGTGTGTATTATTTATTTGTTTGTGTTAATTGAGATATTGTTAATGTTGGTTTCGACGATGTTAGGGGTAAACTACGAATTCTATAAAGTGAAATATGGGTTGACTTTACATTGATTTTTTTATCTAAGCATCACAAGCAAAACTCTTTCACGAAATGCTAATGTCACAATCTTCTCGTCTAGTCTGTTTCTAAACGGTTACTTCGGGTTTCAGTGTTATCGATTTCGGCGGAAAGTGCCAGCTATAAATGAATTGGTAATACAGGTGGTACAAAGGTTTCATATCCAAGTTAGCCTGTATAAGAGATCACGCACCTCTCAGGCAGGCACATCCCATGATGAAGCCCATCATAGAGAGTCGTTGCGCGGGCGGCGGCGGCGGTGGCGGCGGCGGCGGCGGAGGCGGCGGCACGCGCCGACCGCGCGACGGCGCTCGCGACACCGCGCCAGCTACCACCCACCACTCTCAACCATTCCCACACACATCTCTAACAACTTGCACCCCATCACGACATCTTAGAGTTATCCATCATACAAAAACTTTATAAATATAACGTCAAAATTCTTGAACATCGTTTCTAACTAGTTTATTTGACATTTAATAATACGAAATTTAACTATTCCACAAATCAACGCATAATTCATTCAACTTAATGCACTTTATTTGTCGTTGCAACCATCACTTGGTACAATTGTCGGAAAACGCAATGCGGAACGACAGGTGTAAACAGGTATCTAGTCCATCATGTTACTTTATGACTCAATAATAATTCCAAGTAATTGAATATTTGATAGTGTTGATTGGAATATGTCGTGCTAGTTGAGCGTCGCGGGGCAACGTCGCCGGTGCAGCGGTCGCGATCGCGTGCTGGCGCCCGGCCCGATCGATACCGCACGCAAAGTTCGCGCTCAGACCTAACCACCGACCATAACTAAAACATATGTCTAGAGTCCCAACAGAAAAAACACTCACAATCAATACTTGTGCCGACAACGAACAGTATAACTTGCTAAAAATACTCTATATCACGTTTATTTATTTATTTATTGTCTTCATGATTTAACGATATTAGTTACTCTAATATAACCCTAACCCTAATTCAAGCTATTTGTCACTAAAAACATAATTTAAATATGCAATTATATGTGCTTAAGCTACAGCTACAAGCTTTTAAAATTTTAGTTACGGTAAAGATTAATTATAAGCGTAATCAACGAGGCTAAGTTTAAGACTTCTAGACTAGATAGAGGCGACTATAAATAGTATTGACTTTGATTGAAAAAATAGAAAAAATTTTTTTTTACAGTACTTCTAGGTTTTGTAGCGATGACTAGAAAACTATTAATTACTCATACTCTACATTAACAAAGTAGAGACTAAAGTTTAACCGGCACCAATTAGTGTTAAAATCGCAGTTTATATAATTAAAACTGCGTTATTGTGCACCTTTAACAACCAGAAACGTTTCGCTGAGCAAGGTAGCAATGATAAATTAAAAACAAACGGTACACTGCACCTCCTAAAGCTCTACGTCAAACAGTCATACGTTCGTCGAAATGATTCAACAAAGGATCGGGATGGAAGTAAAAAATCATAGAATGCGTTGGTGGATCTCGGTTATTTGACAGGTGGAATATCTGTGGGCAGGTAATCGAGTGAGGTTAGGGCAGGCGGACGCGAGGGTCGGTTTGCGGCAGGTCGTGGGCCGGCGGCGCGGGCGGGCGCGGGCGCGGGCGGACCGACACTGAGGCGCGCGCCGCACAACCGCACCCCGCGCACATGCCCTACGGCCCATACCCAACCCCCAGTCGCCGGCAACTCGATCTAGATTTCGACTACCTCGGAGCTAGACCACAGATTTCTTGACAACTATTCGTTCGCCCCAAAAATCGAACACGATTCGCATTATACACCTCCTGACTTAAATGCCGCCCTGCATTTATCAACCTAAGACTTTCTTGTCTAATTTGTGGACCGGATTAATTATTGTTTTCTGAGGTTTACGCGAATATTAGGAATTTCAACAGCTTTGCAGGTGTCAAGGTCACGGGCAGTCTGCCCTAACCTGCAAAGGTGTTGAAACGTCGGGAACTAAATTCAAAATAAACCGCGATATAATCCGTTCAAAAAGTAGTTTTATACACCGCATTAATTGTTAAAAAGTAATATAACTAAAAATAAACATATTTTTTAAACAGCCTTATTTAATAGCTACAACGAAAATAATCCGGTGAATTTGCCAACTGAATTGAATAGTTTACGTGCCGAAAATACTTTTTCGTGCGTGTTATAAATTAGGTTACAATAACGGCAACAGATAATGAATTAAAGAAAGTTTCAAATTCACAGTGGCGGCGAAGCGGAAACATGTTTTTATTATTGTTAGTAAAATAAGTTTTCTAAGATAATTTTATTTGGCCTTTTAATATTCAACTGTTGTGTGTTAGATTATAATGAATGTGTGATGACTACACCGGTAGCGGTGGCACTGCGGCAGACAGTCTAGTGGTGGGTCAACGTTCGACGCCCGTCCTGTCAGGATGTCGTTAATTCCAGCCACGCGTCACTACCTATTCTCCAATTACATTTAATCCCATTCAATAGTATATTGTAATAAATATAAAGACCTTGAAACAGAAACAGCGTAAAAGGACACATAAACTTTAAATCTTTAATTTTCCCAAAACCTTTTTAGATTAGTGTCATATTCCTGAACTTGCATATTATGCACATTATTCACTGATTACTGATTGTATATTTTTGCACAGTTGAACATGCTGATTAATAAAATTATGTACCACTATTTATGGCACCGAGAACATTTCAAAATGCTTCCAGACGGAAACTAATTATTACTTAAGCTCTACATCAATTTATAAACTGGATTCTCTTATAATTTACTAACAAGAGTACGCTTTAAACTAAGGCCTAGTTTTTTGATCCTAAGTTAACTCAACGAATTTTTAAATATGCTAACTAATGATAGAAAATTTAGGCAAAACGCATTTTTTTATTCAATTGTTGGTCTATCAAATAGTCAAATAAGTTGGAGAATAAATTATTTAACCATTTGTTAGAAAATTTATGAAGAAACGCGTTCTACCGAAGTTTGAGATCAATAGTTAGCAAATTTAACCATTTATTAACTCGGGATCAAAAATCTGGGCCTAAGTCGGTAAATCTATATATATAAAAGAAAGACGGGTTTGTTACAACACTTATAACTCGAGATTGGCTGGATCAATTTTCATGGTTTTTGTTTCGTTGGATTTGTCTCCGCCCTGAATAGCAGAATACATTTTAAAAACAATGAAAACTTGACGAATAAATATTTAGGAAAATGAATCATTTTCCATTTAATTATATTCCTTAGTTTCGTACCTGTCAAACATTTGTTTTCCTCCTGTCATCCTAGCAAATACTGTGATTGACATATGCATGCGTTCAGAAATGTATTTTGTGTAATTATTTAAAAAGGGTGAATAAACTTTTGTCTGTATTTTTCTTAATCAAATAAAAAGGTTGAAAGGTGTATTAAGCAGATTTTAATAAAAAAGGCAGTATCCAAAGTAGTAGTCTATGATCCAGAGAGTATTATGCAAAGACATTGTACTCTACTAACTAGACAGTGCACGAAAAAAAAAATTGTTTATCTAAAATGAGCTTTATACCGTACACATAAGATAGCTATTTCTTTGTAAGCGGTAGCTAGTCAAAAACGGTCCTGGCGAGAGGGCACCCGCTGGGAGTGTGTCCTTGTCTGACGTCTTGCCAGCTCAACTAATCATTGGGTTTGGTAGAAATGGTAGATTATTTTTTCTTTTTTATGATTTACTAAAACGAATGATTAATATACTTTGAAATGTATTTAAATATTTTACAGTTCCTATCATTAATAAATCAATTCGTTTTATTTTAAAAATAATTCATTATTACTGAGTATGAGTAATATTTAAATGTTTGGGCCTGGGCGGTTTGCTCACTTGGTTGGTTGATCGCCGTGCTTCGATTTGCGATTGTGTCTTAAAACCGTTTGTTTTTCATGAAAAATGGTGAATTCTTATTGTGTGACAGGGTACTAAAATGAGTCTTATCATTAATAAAGCCGTAGTAGTAGCCACTTTTCTTTCCACGGGTAAGAAAAAAAACAACAATCATATCCTTTAGGGCTTAGGGTAACCATGAATTTTTCCGATCAAAGATTTTTTTACTATCTCATAGTCAGGTTGATAGATACGTACCGACTTTCTTATCAGTGGGGGATGTACTGTTAGAATTTACAAAAGGGGCGAAACCCGGAACTTAGATTTTTATATATTACAAAAAAAAAAATATTTCCTAACGTTAGAATAAATCATCTGAGTGCGTGTGTGGATATATCGTGTTCTTTTTTATTTTATTGCATATCTTGGCTACTTCGTAATGAAAATATTAGACAAACTAACATGTTAACATTGCCGAGCCTTGGTCATAACGCATCGCACACATAAAAATCATGACTACTTCATTGATGTTTGTGAATTTTCTCTTCTTTCACAGCCTTTGTAGACAGAGGAGGGCTAAAATATGCTTCGACATTTGTGTTCGATATAGTAAAATATATAGAAAGACAATTTTGCTAATTTCTCGTGATTTACAGAGTTTGAACATGAAAAAGATGCTTAATATGACGTTACATCAATTCTCCCCAAAAATTAGGCACATTATGCTGCCCATCCAAGCTCTGACAAATCTCACGAATTGAATTGATTAAATGTATTGGCAAAAATACTTAAATTTAAGACTTAGGAGCTACGGAAAGTCCTTAACCCTGAAGCACGTAGGTGATAAAGCTACATTACGACAAAAATTGCGTATAACTGTATTGTTCAGCAATGTATAAAAACAAATCAATAAAATTATTGTTAATGAATTCGAAAAAACCAATGATTTGTATTTCTCATAATTATATGTATGTAAATTTGAATTTGTACGCTCTAATGCAAAACACGCTAAACTAATCATCAACATCCCATGTACTTACCTATGTTTACAAATAAACAATTTTCAATTTTCAATTTTTTAATTTTGAAAATTTTATTAAATTTTTAGTCTTTTTCTGTCCGAAATATTGTATCACGTTCATTTGAACTAACACTAATTTCATCATAAATGTACCCATGCACATTGTATATTATATCTCACATTTGACAAAAATACCTAGCTTTTTTGTACTTTATGGAGCGACAGGTTTGTTAGGCTGTTGTCAAATTAACGGCAGGTCAGATGATACTACCTGTTACTTATACAGAGAGGAAAAAAGTACTTTCGACCCTTAACCCACGTGTAGGGTAATTGATGTAGATTCCAATAAATATACACACTATGTATAGGTTTATTTTTTTTAACTTTAATTAAAATAGGTAGCGTAGTTAGGTAGCATCAATATATCAGGATACTTACACAATTGTTTTTACAAGCAATTTGTCCTGGGTTCTGTTTGGTCATGGTCACCCCATTAGAAAGAGACACACTCCCATCGGGTGCTCTCTCGCTCGGACCGGTTTTTGCGCCATAGTGCACAGTCTAGTTAGTAGAATACATTACAATGTCTTTGGTATTATGTTCCTTGCTATGATCTAAACTATTGTCAATCAATGTCTATGTCACGAAAGTGCAGCTACTGTTATATTTGTTTGTTTTGTGTGGTTTTGTGCGAGTACATATTCAGTATTAGTATTAGTAACAATGCCACGTCCTAGAAGATCTAATCTTTCCCAGCGAAGCAGTACTGCAATTAGGCAACGGAACATCGCGAGTCAATTATCTGATGAAGAACGAGACCTTGCACGAGAAGAGCGCCGCGTTAGTATGGAGCGAAGAAGGGCTTTAATTCGTGCCTCTCAAACACAAGAGGAAAGAGAGGCAGCCCGTGAAACGGCTAGGTTAGAAACGAGAAATCGTCGAGCTTATCGTACAGATCAATATTAGTTATCAGATATTTATCATAATAAAATACTTTTTGATATCTAAGTATCTGTATTTTTATTTTGTATCATTGTATTACGTTCATCAAAGTCTAAATTAGTTCAGCTAAAAGGTAACACGACATTCATTGACTGTTAGGCGGTACGAAGTTCGCCGGGTCAGCTAGTTAATAACTAAATACGAAACGTTACATCTTTATCTTGAAAGCCTGTCAAAATAAAATGTGATATATTACGAAGCATTTAATTCCATAGACATTTCAACACATAGAGCATACGTAATGAAAGTTTGCGTGAGTAATCACACGAACTTTTTATGCATTCTCTGTGTTCCAATACAAATATTAATACAATTTGGAGCAACTAATATGCTTAATGACTGTACATTTGTGACTCAAACAAAAATAGAAAAGTAGGTATATTTTTTTATTTTGTTACATTCAATTAGATATCACCGGAGATTCGTTTTTACCAACTAACAATTATGTAATTAATTGAACGGTTGATAAATTTTTATATAATCATAAGGCACGTTTATTATTATAAATATTTTACTGTGTTAATAATTTTGTTTGATAACTAGTAAATAATTTCAACGAGTCATTTTCAAAGATAAACATAATATAAAACGTTTTCCTCGGATGTTTTTTAATATCTTTGTTGACACTCAAAAAAACATTCTACTTTAACAAATTCCTTTATTATAAATTTTTTTTTTGCATATTTTCAGATTGTGATTGATGGTGCTGATGATTGATGACGTTTTCTATTCGTTGTAAATTACTTATTTAATTCGTAAGATAAATAAATATACCTATTTGTGCACAAAATTTGTGTTAGATATAAAGACACAATATAAATAAACATTTTTAAATTCATAAAAAATATGAAAACGTGATACTAAATCCTACATCAATATTTTACGTTATTTAATTTTTTAGGGTTCCGCACGCAAAGGGTAAAACGGGACCCCATACTAAGACTCAGCTGACCATCCGTCTGTCACCAGGCTATATCTCATGAACTGTGATAGTTAAACATTTGAAATTTTCTCAGATAATGTGTTTATGTTGCCCAAAAACCCTCCGACTCGCACCTTTTTTATAAATTTGACATCAAATCTGGTTGTTATTTCATTATGAATATTTTAGATCCCAGTTTAGTCTAATAACGTCAGACAATATCTACACTTAAAATGGCCTTCTTATAATCTAGTGTGACTGTGTGAAACACTATTGTCGCAACCACTTTGTGTAGTTGCTTGAAGAGCAGTTCTGTTATTAAAAAAGAGGTTACAATTCTATGCAGAATAAATATAGGTAAATTTTTCTATTGCATTTAGTAGCAGTAATGGGGTTTGATAGCCAACATTACCACTATGAAGAACATTGATTGATTTTAATTAATTATCAGACATTATCAGGAAACAGTAAATTATAAGTCTTATAGAGTTGACTGTTGATTTATCAATCTGTTACAACATTTACAGTCTTAAAACAGGTACATAAGCAACAAATTACCGGAAACCGTACTAGTTTATGTATCTTATAAGGCAGTTATAGATTAACTCTAGAGAAAGAATATAGCCGCTAAGAAAGTTACCGAGTGAGGCATGGTCAGCAAAAATTTACAACATTCTTAAATAATCAGTTCTCTTATTTCACAACTTTTGTTCGATGACTATTGACTTTAAATTCTTATTTTGCACGAATAATAGTCAAGAGAGCGAAAGTATTGTCCCTGGCAACAGATTCATGAAATATTTTAATCTGGTTCAACGAATTTTCTGCTATATTTGAAATACTTTATGTTGTAATATTAGATTAATGTTTGCTTGCCAATCATAATCTAACGTTGAATTAAACTCGATTTCGATGTAAATTGCCTCACAAATGATCGGTTAATTTATACTCAACGTACAGAGCTCTCAGTTTATATACATAATAACAAAAAATCTAATGTATACTCCCAACAAACGATGATTTTATTAGATCTATCCCCATATATATTTATATTTGTTATATAGAATCTAGTTCCAGTGACTGATATGTATGAAGTTACATTACACATATATCACAATTCAACATCATCATAATAGATTTCTTAATACTTGTTATTCAAATAAATCCTCACACACTTCTTTCGTCGTTGAGGTAAGGACTGATATTTGCCAAAACAAGCTATACTTCACAAAACTTCCTACGGATGGGAGCCGCGACGTATAAGGCAGGAGATACGTTCGCTATCCCCCCTCCTACCCCTTCATACCTTTACTCATTAAACAGGCATGCGTCGGCACCATATTCTTAGGTTCACACTACAGTAAAACGTAAGACACTTACCTATGACGTTATTGTTTTGATGGTGGTGGTGTGCGGCGGCAGCGGCGGCGACAGCGGCAGCCAGCGCCGCCTGCTGATGCGCCAACTGTGACGCGAGCTGAGCCTGCAGCGCCGCGTGCATGCCCACCAGCCGCTCCTGTGCCGCCTGCTCGGCGCTGCCGGCCCCCGCCCGAGCCTCCTCACCAGACGTCGGTGATATCGGCTCATCTGAAAGGAAACATACGTTAGTTTTTCTTTCGCTACACACTGTCATTAATAAATACTGGAACTATATTACTGATGTAAATGGGGAAAAATTAGCTACGCTATTCCTCTTAACCTATCCAGCTAACCGTAAAGCGTAAAGAGGCAATGTAATATTTGAAACTAGAAGCGCCTAGAAGTTATCTTTTTCCGAGAAACTAATAGTCCTGTCCTTATTTTGATCAGTTGTAGATAGTTTCCATAAAGGAAGTGAAAAACTTTCTTTTTCATTTCCATGACCAGAAGAAGTATTTCAAATATAATTACGTATTTCCGTAGAATTCTGTATACCATAAAATAACTATTAATATACGGATTCAGCTGAATAAGATAAGACTTATGTAAGAAATACTAAGAATTCTACATCTGGTAGGGAAAACCACAGATGAAAACAGCTGATATTTTTTTTATAACATAGTAAAAGAAAGGAAGAAGATTTACTATTTTGCTATCAACAATAGATACGGTTATCACGATCCACTGTTTATATGGGCACTTAGTATTTTATACGAATGCAAACATATTTAAAAATTGTATAGACAGTATCGCAGATTATGAGTCTAGTATAAAATCCAAACGGTTGTTTATAGCAATATGTAATCGATTATGATAGTTGATTGCAGCTGTCTGTTAGTAAGCCCGTATTTAGGAGCAGACATTTACGACCAGATACTATGATTGACCATAACGTAGGTCGGGACCGGTAAATCAAAGCAATAGTAATTTGATTGATTTTGTTTAGTGCGTGAATAATCAATAACAAGAATAGGACTTGAAAATGTATGTCTAAATTCCTTTTGTGGTATAAGAAGGCCTCGGAACCGAAGACAATGACAATCAGGCAGTGAAGTTCATTTGTTTAAATCGGATTAGCATTTATAATTTGGTGACACTTTTATATCGAGTGCTATTTTAGGTGCGACAAAAAGGCCCATCCCTTCCTAGCACTTTTTGTATTTGCATAGGGATAAGGAAAGACCCCACAAACAAATCAGCATACAAGCAAACTGTCCCTAAGTATTATTATAAGGACCCCTGTCACTTAGTATTAATTGAAGCAACGGTAGCCTAAAGGCTATCCTAGTCCTACAAACTGCACTAACGACGTGAATCTACTCTTAACACAAGCATTTAGCTAAGTACAGCCTTGGCCAAACATTGTGGCCGCTCCGAACCTAGCCGCATTACGCACGGCACGTACGCGGGGCGGGGAGTCACGGCACGCCCGCGCGCGCTGTCTTCCACCCGCAAGCGTCCTCGCCGTGCGTTAGTGCGAGTGCATGGGTAGTGTGTATGAGAGTATGCAGTAGTATGAGTGTATGCGAGTTCATACCGACGGCTACGTTTAGAGCGGCCATAAAGATTGGCCAATGCTTTACGAGGGGTTCTCAAGAATACTAGCAATGTGCGACTCTCTATGCCAGTAGGCTTAAAAAAATGTATAAGGCTAGGGACCATGGATCTCAAGTGCTATTTATAATATATTTGGCACTTGATTCAGTAGCGCACAGTATTTTAATATCGCATTGTACATCTATTATGGGTAACAATCGATATTGATAACGATAGCACGTGGTAATCAAATATTGTATAACAAAGCACAAACTTATTATCATAAATAATCTGATAATAGAATAATAAGCGCCGATATGCAATTACGCTCTAGGGACATAACATTTAATTATATATTTACTAACTGATGCCCGCGGCCTTGCCCGCGTGGATGTTGGTAAGCATGTCTAAAAAACTTACATTATTTTAATACCAGCGAGTTAGATCGAAAATTGAATAGCATCTAACCACAAAAATGACACCTAACCTCGAAAAAATATGTTTTTATCTATACTTGCGGGTTTTTACCCTCCCTGAAGTTATCTTTTTCATAGTTTTTATACAATAGTGAATAAATAAATGTGGACAACATCACATACATTGCTCCGAATCCTAAGTAACTAAAGCACTTGTGTTGTGGAATAAGAGACAAAGAAGGTCACCCAGGAAACCACAAACACCCAGACAGAGACAATGTAGAAAAGTGATTTTTATACATTGGCCCGTCTAGGGATCGAACCCGGGACCTCAGAGCTAGCGACACCTTGAAAAGTGATGTGAACGCCAGTCGACCACGGAGGTCGTCCCATTTTCGATCAATTTTAGTTTTAGCCGATTTAAATTCACGCTACGGGCCTTCGGAGTCGAGCAATAAGGCAAGTGAATCTTCAGAGCAGAAACTACATAGTCCGGTCAATTTAGACCAAAAATGAGAGTGAAGTTACATAAAGTCCCAACAAGCTGAATTTCAGTGAAATTGTTCAAAATATAATTATAAACAATGTCTAGAAGTTCCCCATCATTCCCCTGTAAGGAAAAAAAATTATTCAAGGTCAAAGGTCAAAAAAATGAGTTTTTCGCGATTTTCAGCAAAACGGTAAGTTTTATAACTAAAGTACCTCAGACAAAAATTGTAGATCATAAAATTATCTATAAAAAATGAGTCAATACTTTTTTTCTTACGAGCCACCGTTTCTGAGATATAACGATTCAAAAAGTTATAAAAGTTGTTATCGTCATAATATGCATGAGTACGCCACGTATATAATATACATCTAGAGTTGTTATATTATATATTATTATATATATATATATTATATATTTAATGTTTAAATATTTTTCTATCGGTCATTGTAACTTATACTTACAATTATTTAAGGATTCAACGGTTTACTCACGCGCATTTTCGGGATCGCCCGACTAGTTTCAGACTCAATAGGAGTCCTTAATCATGAGCTGACGCGGCGGCGGCGGTGTCGCGAGTCGAACTGTTCGACTCTCGACACCGCCGCCGCCGCGATCCCGAAAATGCGCGTGAGTAAACCGTTGAATTCTTAAATAATTATGAATTCGTCTCACGGAAGTTATTATAATATTATACTTACAATATAAAATATACATAAGTTTTAACTATAAGAATATCAGGTATAATGAAACCCAGTCCCTTAATCTTTTTCGAGTATATTACCAAGTTCAAGTGTGGCTTGGTTATCAGCTAGACCTGACAGACTGGGGTTGGAAGTTGGTCAACAATATATTAGAGCCAGTTCAAACCTTACTTCCACCTGCGCCGGAAAAACTGCTGAACACTATTTTTTGCAACTGCAAAAAGGGATGCAGTGCTAAATGTGGTTGCAAAAAAGTCGGACTGTCTTGTTCTTTGGCATGCACAAATTGTCAAGGCCGGTCGTGCTCTAATATTAAATCACAAACAATGGAGGATTCGTTTGACTCCGACGAAGTAAAGCATGCGATACATCGCTATTGACGCAATTTACTTGCATCCAAAATGAAGATGAAGAAGAAGCAGGAGAAGAAGATCAAGAATTTGAAACTTACGAATAAGACGAATAAACTTCAACACTTTTTTTTTATTTACATCGCTTTCATCTTTCCGAATCTTTGAAAATTTCCGTTATCATGCAATAGTTTTACATTAAACAGGATCACAACTGACCCGTGGAGTAGGCCTACTGGGGAAACCACGTTAAAAAAACGCGCTAAGTACACTTCCTCATAGGTGGCGTGGAAACGTGCATAATATTATGACGATAACAACTTTTATAACTTTTTGAATCGTTATATCTCAGAAACGGTGGCTCGTAAGAAAAAAAGTATTGACTCATTTTTTATAGATAATTTTATGATCTACAATTTTTGTCTGAGGTACTTTTATGATAAAACATACCGTTTTGCTGAAAATCGCGAAAAACTCATTTTTTTTACCTTTGACCTTGAATAAAAATTTTTCCTTACAGGGGAATGATGGGGAACTTCTAGACATTGTTTATAATTATGTTTTGAACAATTTCACAAAAATTCAGCTTGTTGGGACTTTATGTAACTTCGAATGTCTAAATTGACCGGACTATACACACACATTTATACTATTTTATACAACCACCACAATGAATGGCAAATATTATGCACGTCTAATACATTGTTTAGATTATAACTATTGTATAATTCATGATCTTAAATAGGATTCCAAGTAGCATATTTTTTAATAACATTATCTGTAATTACAAAATCATGTATTCTTCTGCTTGTACCAGTGATTCATTGAAGATTGCCTTTTTAAAAAGTGTAGGTATCCGTTTTCCTTAGGTTGGTACGTGGGTTTTGTTGGTAGCCACACATCAAGGAAAACAGACAATTTATGAGACAATCGTTATCCTGTTACACAGACATTTATAAGCAATTCGATCGTCTGTTTGTTATCTTTTTTATCGATTATAAACAATCACAGGTCATGAAAGTCTTACAATCGATTAACGAAGCGTGTACTCAAGAAACATCACTACAATCGTTACAAAGGTTGATTATACTGATCGATTTTATTTCACACTTGTTTCACGACAATTTAGAATACTTTTTTTAAACATGTTTTCTCTCTAATGATGAAACTTAGTTTGTTTTCACTGTCTCACAGCCTGTTTTCATTGGTCGACAGACTTAAATTTTTTATTTGTGTTTATTTTATTTGCGGGACGATCTGGACGTGTAACGCGAGGGCTGGTTCGAGGTTGCACGGAATAAGGATGTATAGAGGGACTTGGGGGAGGCCTTTGCCTAGCAGTGAGACAGTATAGGCTAAGGAAAAAGAAATGTGTTTATTTCATAACTTACCAACTTCGGGCACAGGCGTGACCGGGCTTTCTGGTAACAGGATTCCTTTCTGCACCAACTCATCTCTATTCGCTCGGACGGATATCTTCCTTTCTAAGGCTGCAAACAGAAAAAATATAAATTTTATTAAGTTACATATACTAGTTGACTAGTCATATTAAATAGGCCAAAGGACTTTTGGTCTAACTGAGTAGATATATAGCTAGATTAGGTTGTAATTTGCAGACTTGCTACGGTCTTATATATAATTGTCACCTCGACAAAGTCCTGAACTTCCGTTTTAGTAGTAAAACAACGTGACAGTCGTTTTAAACTATGAACTATCAGAAACTCTTTTAACGACCGGAGTCGCCTTTAATAGCTTCCAGTAATACGTCATCAATGAAAGTTTTAATAGCATTTTTAATGAAATTAGTTTTTTAGGATGTTGGATTCGATAATAAAGACATTAAAACTGTTACGCTGGTAGTAAAATAGGAAGCAGACCTTATTAAAAATTTTCAGTAAATTATGTGACAATTTTTTTCTTAAATTTATTCTGCTGATTATGTAGTACTTACTTCTAGAAGCAGCTTCGAATTTTTCTGATTTCTTTTTCCGTTTCCACTTCCATGGCTTGAAAAGTCTACCAAAGGCTGAGAATTTGGACTTGGTTCGCTCAGCCGGAGGTGTGCGCGCGCCCGACCCCAAACTGTTCGTGCGTACAGCCGAACCATTTTGTTTTTTAGCTGCAACAAAAAAAAGTATACGTTAATCTCAAATAATACTTCGCATTTTTATTTTATTCAGAAATCTTCAAAATATAGTACAAACAATACGGTTTGCGGGCAAACGGACCTCTTTAGAGCGTTCCGCTTATCTGAATAATTTAAGAGTTTCAAAAATAACTAAATGTATGTAGGTTAAAAGTATGTCACTGAACTTTATAATCTTATTTCGTAGGCAGCTGTGCGAACTGGCCGCTTGAAGATTTTTGCTTTTCTTTCTAGATAAATTATAAGATTAATGAAATCATTTATTTTTATTTTCTCTGCGAGTATTTAATGATATTAAAAAAAGAAAAAACATAATAAAATATAAAGGCATTACACAGCATGATCACCTAGTGCTCAGATTAGGATGACAAGGATATGCTTATTTATTTATGAAAATTTGCTGCAAAGTTAGAACTACAACATTGACGAATCTATTTAATCCGGAAAATTTTCATCCATAACAGCTTTTCATTTGTTAATATGTTCTAACCTATTGATGAGTCCTCTGGAAATATATTAACTAAGGTTTTAGTGATGTAGGTCAAAATAATTTAATGTAGGAACGCAAGAGTCACAAATAATAAAACGAGAGAGACACTACGTTTGATACAATATAGGTACCAGCAAGATCGGTACAAATAGTACTCACACATTCATGATACATCCACACAATCAATGGCCCCATTATGTCGAGAGTCTATTGTTACGAACTGTCCGCGCCTATCACAACACAATACGAAGGAGAACTTAGTATACCTACAAAAGAGAAATTTTCCCTGTGCTGCCAAGAATAAAAATCTATACATTTAATACAATTGTATTTCAGTAGCATTTGCCTTATTCACTTTTTTAAACAATTCAAATCTTTCAATATAATATCAATATATAGAAAAACCTCAAGAAAGACAGTCAGTGTCTCTGATCCATCCTTAAAAAATTACTGAAAAAGTTCAGGCAAAAAGTCTCACATCGCAAAAACCACTTTATGCCATGCTGATAAGGATGAATTTGCGAAAAAAATAAGTTTATTTTAAAACGGTTACCACCTATGTTTAAATGAAGACAGTTTTGACTGTGACGGTGAAACTTAGAAACTGAGAATCTAGGATAATTTCAATATCTACTATTTTATTACATTTAATACAATTATAACCAAATAAGAAGCCAGGATTTTGGTAGATTAAATGCAATTTGCAAAGCTTAATTCTTGTGAGAATAATCAAGAAACAGGATGATCACGAGAAAGGCAGAACTTACAAGGTATGCATAACAAACTATAAGTCCAAGTCATTGATATGCGGCCGGTGTCTTTAGTGGAGTCGAATTCAACTTAAATTTACCAAGAAACACTGTACAAAAACTTGTACTGAATAAGTTGATCACTTGGTATCATAATAATGTTGCAACAATTTGAAAACTTTGTTCTGTATTAACTTATCAGCTGGCAATGCATGATACACAAAGAAAGCAATTACGTGCGAACTAATGATGTTATTAATGTGCTTTTCACATAATTATAGGCAGTAGTAAGTTTTTAGTTAACTGCGCGTCCTTAACATGTGATGTTTCCCAAGGAAACCCACGGTTTTCCCTTTCTTTATGCTTGACAACATAAATTGTGGTTTTCATTACCCGGGGTACTGGGTTGTAACTAGAGGATTCGATCCCGGGATCCCGAAGACCGGGATCCCGGGATCCCGATCATATTTTAGTCCCGAAATTTTCGGGATTAAATTCAATGAATCCCGGGATTTTCGGGACTTATATATTTTTTATATAATACAATAAAAATGTGCGTGAAACAAAACGCACTTACTTTTATTTGACGTTAAGCGTCAAAATTTGCCGGTGAAATGAATCTTTATGAGGCTAGTTCCGCACGAGGTTATAATTTGGAGAAGGCTTGTAAAAATTTATTGACGATTCCTCCAACTTCCATCGAGCCTGAACGCGCATTTTCCGCTGCTTCATATTTGTGCAACAAATTAAGAAGTATGCTTTCGGATGAGACGTTGGATGCGTTGTTATTTCTTAGATTTTATTTTCGTGGCTTAAATAAGTAAATTATAGTTTCTGGTCTATTTGATTTAAAATATGAGTCTCTTAATAACATTGATCTCTTTAGACAAATTTTAAGAAGTTGATTTTTTTAAGTTTATTGTAAAATAAAATAAACAAACTAAATAAGGACCTAGTTTGTTAATTTTATTACAAGAAATTATAATTTTGTTTTGTTTTTGAAGATTTAAGTAACGATTTAAAATAAAAGGTTGATTTTGATATGTTTTACTTTCTTTTTGCTACCACTTTCTATTACCAATACAATCCCGGGACTATCCCGGGATCCCGGTATTAACTGTTGATAATCCCGAAATCCCGGGACTAGAAAAATCGACCGGGATCGAATCCTCTAGTTGTAACCCACATTTAGGCTGTACACAAGTCCCTTAGTAAAATAACAACTATCAGAAAACAGAACAAATAAATGAATATACCACTTGGAGATGCCAGATACTCAAATATCATATCTATACTAATATTATTAAGCTGCAGAGTTCGTTTTTTTTTGGTTGAACGCGTTAACGTCAGGAACTACTGACCCGCTTTGAAAAATATTTTAGTGGTAGATAGCCCATTTATCGATGAAGACTACATAGGCTACACTTAACCGCGAGCAAAATGTAGTCTATTAATAAAGCTTATTACGAAGAATATTTTTATTTCAAAAAGCGATGATATTTATCTAAAAATATTTGTTGAGCAATTTGGTCCACAGATAAGACTAAATTCTTATTTTAATGCCGTCATTACCTTATCAACAATGTAGACAAATTATCTTACATGCGTTTTACAACAATGTCACAAACAACAGTACACCATAAGAATTACGACTAATTTAAAAATTACGGGCCTTGTTTGCGTTTTGGATTATTTTGTTTTAGTATGATAAAAGCAAATACTATCGGGTCAAGGAAAACTGGTATCTACTTAATACAAACTCTAAGTTTAAGCATTGTTTACACATGGGCGAAGCTTGAACTGGGAACAGAATTTAGAACTACATATAAAGTAGGTAGGTACTAGTAAGGTTCGCTGGCGTTTAAAAACCAGTTGAATAATCAAGGTGAACTGGTATGGCTGTCATTTCATCTGTAAGATGGGATATAACGAACAAATATGATAGCTATTATTATTTCTATGTTCTATTACTATTTTTTAAAGCAAAATACTACGTATTACTAAACAAATACTTTTTAGATTATGATCTGTATTCGCATAATTTCAACGTGAATCACATTTTTTCTGAATTTGAAATAACAAGCAAAACGATAATCTCAAGGACAAACATATTTACAAAATACTTGAAATTCCTCTTCTGCTGAAATTATTATAAGTGCCCATTACGCAAAATATAATAATTTATAATAAAATATTTTTCAGATTTAGTTTATCTATCCATTAAAAAGTCATCGAAATAGCTTTGACCGCATTATTCTATACTAGCTACGACCCGCGTTTCCTCTAGCGTATTTACCGTTCCCGTAAAATAATCGGGCAATATTTGTAACTTTCATCAAGTTTATAACTCATCTGGCAAATTCATCTACGACTAAATAGATTCAGTTTAGATAAACATTAAATAAAATACATCGATCCCTAAAGTTTCGCGTTTACTACCACCAGCCGGAACTACGACGTGTTAGGTGCAAGTTTCCAAACGATTAGAGTTTAAATATAAATATGACCTGATAAAATATGACAGATAAGAGGGGAATTAGTCACTACGTTGTAGGCAAACGGTTTAACCCATTACATGTCATGTACAGTTGAATATCATTAGTCCAGACTAAAATATTGTCTCGCTCTATCGGGCACCCTAAGCTCAAATTTTTAAAGGGTTCAACCGACTTGGGTGACTTCAATACGACAGTACGCAAAGGAATATTATTACTAAACTAGACACGTTTTCATTTCATTTCTCCTATTTCTAGACTTAACCTTCCATCCACACCGGATTTAGCCGTATACCAATACTTTGTCTGTGATTTCTACAGCCACGTTTTGCATTTAATTTGTACAAGCTTACAATTAAATAAATAAGCATCCCAAAATATGCTGTGTAATGTACATGATTTGTATACGATTAAGTACCTATAGCCACTTTACCTACTGATTGTTTTAATTATTAACACTTATTCCTCTTCGCATAGGGTATTTAATAACACTCATTATTTTTCGAATTTAATATGGGATTTAAAATACTATTTTAGGAACCGACCAAAACAGCAAGCAATGGGTGTGATGTATATTATTTAATTTGCTAAACATGAGTCACCGGTTCGTGACGGCGACTCGCCCACTACAATTGATGGAGTCCACCAACGCACCTCGTGTCCTCACATTGTTGAAAGATTTGAGGTCCTTACCTTCTAAGACCTCGACTGTTATTTGTGATCGATCACAGAGATACTTTGTCAGGTTTTAACAATGACTTTTTGCTAACTGTAAATTAATTTTATGAATACCTACTTAAAGATTTATATTTGAATTTACATCGGTTGTGACTCTGACTACATCGTTTAAGTCGTTTAGGCGCGATTGGTCCAATTCGCGATTGGTCCAATGTTCAAAAAAAGGTCCAATTCGCAATTGGTCCAATTCGCGGTTGGTCCAATTCGCGATTGGTCCAACTCGCAATTGGTCCAATTCGCGATTGGTCCAATTCGCAATTGGTCCAATTCGCGGTTGGTCCAAAATGGCAATTTCCAATGTTTCTAAAAACTACTAATTGGTAGGAGCTTGAAACACGAGATATGACTTAAAATACAATTATGAATAAATATAGTACAATATTTGTACATAAAAATGTAATTTTGTTTAATTTTGGAAATACTTTTATACTGGACCAATCGCGAATTGGACCAATCGCGAATTGGACCAATCGCGAATTGGACCAACCGCAAATTGGACCAATCGCGAATTGGACTAATCGCGAATTGGACCAATCGCGAATTGGACCAACTGCGAATTGGACCAATCGCGAATATGGTGGATTGGTCCAATCGCGAATTGGACCAATTGCGCCTAAACGGTTTAAGTTTGCATAACCATTTTTTTTATTTTGTCTACAAACATACAAATTAGGTACCTATACCAAACAAATGCACATAATGTAGATATGTATTTTCCGCATTAATGTGAAACACACTACCGTGTTGACAAAATTTGTTCAGAAATTACTCGAAGCTACAAGAACAGTACTAGAAGATCACATATCAACATCATAACAAAAATGTTAATGATAAGTGATAAACATACGTAGTACTAAAATCATGACATTTGTACAATGATTACATACTGACTACAAGTGCTGTCAATTCAAATCTGTCATAAAGCCCAACACGTTGATCCATCTCTACTATTTCCATATCATTTTGACAACAAAGGGCTCTCTAATATGACCGTATATCGTACCATCAACCGCATTTTGTGTACTCTCTGGACCATATCAGTACCACTTTCATTTTCATTTACTCTAATAGAGGTAATAGAAACACATATTAACATTTTAAGAACCGAAGCAACACATTTTATTGTTTGTTGTTTTCTCATACTAAGTACCTACATTATTATACATTGTACTGATTCATTGTACCTGCATCTTTAGGTACCTACCAGCTATTATTTAGCCAATAACTTTGAAATAGATTTAAAAACAAACCTATTATACAGTAAACACAATTAGTGACTTACTTTGTGTACTTCTCTATAGTGAATATCTGATTATTATCTGTGTAAATGGCCATGCATCCAATTATGTTAACGACATACTACTAAGTACATAATAATTCTAACAGTTTATAGTATAAGTGAAGTTATGGCCGAGGAACAATACGGGAGTGTACAAACATTCAATCATACTTGCAATGATTCAATAGCACCTTTGCGTAACGAATACCGTAGTTAATATGCTTCTCAAGTGTCACCTGCAGTAACAAAGGAACATTAGTTAGGGCCTGTTGAAAACTATGCTATCGAACACATGTACCTTCGTTATTATTCATATTAAACTAGCAGCTACGTCTTAATCTGCGTATAGTTTTACGCAATATACTAATAAATGAACGCTAGTGTTATGTTGTTTAAGCTGTAATACTGTAAAGTGTTATCAAAATTATTTTAGCATACATTTTGCATGAAAGAGCAGCATACATCCTTACAAACTTCGACATAGTATTGAAAAGATATCGTACTATTTACTTGTAGCCACATCTGCAGTATGAGACTCGAATTGATATACTCATTGACCTTTTGATTAGAAATATCGCTGGCAAAATAAAGCACTCTCCTCGAGGAATGCAAATAATTCAATATGAATTACTATCTACCAGCAGCGTCCTGATAAATTGGGTTTAGAATATTGCTGTTGGTTCATCAGTAAATAAATGTCAATTTTGAATTCAATTAGTGTAAGCTAACTAGGACGTAGACATAACTGCTGTAATAGGGGAATAGTAATAGGGGAAAAACAATAGGGACGGTTGAGAAAATCTTAAGAAGCTACACTATCATACTAAGATAAAATTCCCTATTAACGTAATGTAGTGATGTAAATTAACTAGTTTTGAATTCGCAAAGTAATCAATATAAATAAAGACATTTTCGTGTTTAACGAGAAACAAAGGAACTCTTGAATATTTTCACAAAATAAAGTCAAAGATTGTCAGTTTAAAAATACTGTTATAATGGTACCTACACGGACAACACGAGGGCAGCAGTGTGACATCATCGAGCTGTGAATAATACGACACAGATAATCACTAATATATGTACATACGTAGTAAACAGAGGTAACATCACTAAACATTTGGAAACTTTGACAGGTTGTGGATTTACACAAAAAGTTAGCAGATAAAATAAACGTGAACCTATTTTTGGGGTCCCGTAATCTTTTTTATGAATATCTACCTGCCAAAAATAACAAAATGTATGTCACGGTCGGTGAATCGTTAACAATAGTTTTTTTTTAGAAAGTTATTTGATCTACAACCAGATCGAATTATTAATAAATTTTATTTTTCGACATTTTTGAATAAAGCGTTGGATTGTGCAACTAAGTGGTAACATATACCGCTTTTAATCATAGTTTTGTTAGGTATCTAATGACTCATAGATATAAAATAGTAAACATACCTAAAAATAAATGTGTAAAACCAATTCTTATCTGTCGTATGGAACAGATTTTAATACAACAGATTGTTAAGTCATTCAAAATTCGGACAGCTATTATTATTATAATTATGTTCTAATAATACATTAGTAATTTGCATGACATTTTTACGCATATTGATGGACAATATGTTAGTTTGGAATAGTAAACTGACAAGACATCATACTATTATGAAAATTTGTAGAGCTGTTTGTACAAAAGTACTTTAAAACTTTTGTCACGTGAATACGAAACAGTGTAGAGTTCTGCTCATCTAACGTAGCAACTTGAAAATATAGTTTGTTTCTCAGAAATGTATGCAATATTAGCGTTTTCACTTTCTATACTTGTACCATGTTAAGTAGAGACAAGAAATCGTGAGTAAAATCAGACTCTCATCAGCTTACTCGTCTTTTGTGTTCGTAGGTACTAGACCATAAAACATAGTACTTATCTTCGAAAACAAACTGCATACTGCATATATTAAGGTATAATATAAAAGGTATATATATATACTTATAATTATCATTGATAGCATCGTATGAAAGTTGACTCTACATAATTATGCTTCAAATATGCATCTTATGTTAAGTTGACTCTACATTTATTTCAGTTATTTTATTTCTACTTTAAGATACATACATCTTATCCGTATTTTAAGAAGATAGATAAATTTTTTGACACAAAAAATTTCAGTACTTATGAGATTTGAAATTACCAGAGTCAAATAAGATTAATGTTATTCAACCTTACGAATGACCTTTATACTTGCCTCTGCGGCATGATTTCCAAGTTTAAACTTAAGGTTAAATCAGATATCTTTACCTACTACCTTATTTAGAGCCTACTAGCTACAAAGAAGATTGGAAAAAAATACGATATTAAAAAAATGTGGATGTATTCTAATTAATAATTTCATTCCAATTGAATTTATTTTATAATTCAATGTAATAAAAAGTAACTGCGAATTTTCAAGAATAAAATATGTCACGCAAGTGCTTATGAAAACAGGCGGGTATTGTGGGCTGTCGTGACTCGAAACTAACCCAAACCACTCCTGCAGGTAGCGTGATGCCAATAATAATATCATTCTCTGTCGGAATCAGAGTTTAAACACCTCAACTTGTATTATTATTGTGATTGTGATGTTCGAGATTGAATATCGTCCGGTCGTAAAAACCGAGCAGCTTTTAAGGAAATCCTCAGCATACGTCGATTATTATTGACAAATATTGATTTCCTTTATTTAAGTAAATTAATTGTTTCTTATAGCTTCTTGCCTTTTATATCTAGTTTGTTTAATATCAATAGATGCAGCAATCAGATATTTTGCATTCTTGACGTTATTATTTGACGTTAGACGGAAATTCTAGTTACAACTTGTTTCCATTCAATCTATCACAATCGCAGTAATTGTGCTAGGTACTCAAGTTTTTATGGTAATAGCTCAGTATACCTGCGTGTATTTGAACAGAATTACAACAGAAACTTTGACCATCTCTGTATTTACATACGCATATTTCTTGCAGTATATTACAATAAAACTAATATTGTCTTCAAAACTCCACAACTTTAAGTTAAAACTAATAATATCTCCTTCAATAAAAACAAATCTGATTTGGTTTTTCCATAAATGTAGAGACAAAAGACACAGAACATTTTTTCATACCAAATTCCATGCAAGACGAGCGTGAGTATGTGTACAATGCCGTGTTATGCACGTAGTTTTAATTTCGCAAAGCTATTGTTAGGAATGTGCCTGGGCGTACAGTGAAGAGACAAAAAGGGAAGGGGAACTGACCGGCGACTGCTGCCACCTCCTTTGCCCCGACATGTAAGAAATCAGTAAGAGATAACGAGCTCGCAATCAGTTGCCTGCGCTCCTGAAAATCGAGTTGGTCGAGGCTGTTGGTCCTAGTCCCGCGCACCGCCTGGACGGGCGCGCTCAGCGACATGTCAACTACGCGTCGCCATGTCGCACTGGCAGCATCTTCACTATGGTAAGAACACCAATAACACTGTCAATGAACACTAAACAAAGCCACACGAGATGTGAAACCGACGCGAACAACGCCGACTATGACGTTTCCATTGCGAAATGCCTGCGCCGCTAGAGACGCTCAACGGCAAACTGGCGTGCGGGCGGCCGGTAACGCGGGGTAGAGTGGGGGCCCGTCTGCCTGCCTCTGTCCCTCCTGCATGTTGCAATGCACTCGACTCGCCTTTCGGGCTGTAGTCGTAGCGAGACGACTGGCAAGTATCTTTGCTGCCTCGCCGCCGTACCACGCCGACACGTTAACTAACACAGACACAACCGGCCGACAACGAACTACGGTACGTCGTGATGGCGCGCGGTGTCAGGCAGGCCTGTCAGAATTATGAACGTTTTGCTCTATTTGTATTGTAAAATTTGTACTGCACCGACATGAATAAATAAATTAAACTTGTTGTTTGGTACTCAAGTTTTACAAGCCTATTCATACTTTAAGTGAACAACAACATGAAGCAATAATTGTAGAGTCGTTATGAGTTCAAGGTTGTTTTTATTATTGTGCAAGTAAATTAGACATATAGAAGTTTCCTTATATACTATATTTCAAGCTACCATTTATGAAATAATAATCACCGACAAAATAAAATTGCGGTACCTAACTGTCGAGATAATTATTTCAACTATGTGTGAGCATTAAATCATACACACAAGAGATAAGCCTGATGACTCTTATATGTATGTACATAGTTTATGATGGCCGTACACATCATAATCTACATAAAACGGTCTCATATCCATTCTGTATGTTTCTAATTCTAAACCTTGACGATAATAGAAAAAATTGAAACTCCTGTAGCTCTTTTATTAAACTTGCATTACAGATTGATATCATAAGAAATATCCATCATGCTTAATATGTTAGATAGAGTCGACATTGGGAAGACAAACTATAAACTGTTTTATCAAGTATCTACAAGTAAAACTATGCAAGTGTGTGGTTCGCAACATACATACATGGGACACCATTCCTGATTACACAAGTCGCCGTAAACATAATCAAACCATCAATTCTACTTCCTGCAATTTGTCTGCAGTATCAGGTATGTACTCAGAAGTTGTTCCTTTGAATTTAAACTACATCGTTAGAACCATTGCATTTCGTATTTGCATATTATGCAACCACTCAAGTATAGTAATCCTAAAAGCAAAATAGTAGTAAAAGTTATCACGAAAGTGATCAGGCGTCTAAAATTTACAAGACCAAGATTTTCCTATTTTATAGTATAATAGCAACCCGCGAAAGATTAAAAAATATTTCAAGTACTTCGAATATTGGAACAAATATGTAAATTTTCATACGCTACATCCAAGCTTATTTACAAAATATGTGAACTGTAGCTTTTAACTTAGCAGCACAATTAAATAAATATTCGTTATGCATTGCTTAATTAAACCTGCAATGTCTTCTTGAGCAAAACCAAAAAAAACGACTCGCCTTCAACCGGACCTAAGTGGCAAGTGTCCCTCGAAAACTCGTAAGTCGACAAAGAATAAGGCGGAATAATTATACTGGTCTTACAGGCGACGACGGGTGTACTTATTATGTTTGTACTCAGTACACATTGTTCGTAAGACGTACACAATATAATCGATTGTGACTTCGTTTAACCAGCATATTGGAACTCACTTAATCCAATTTAGTATGGTACGCACCACCCTTTTACGTAAACAATATATATTTATTTACTTAAGTGGAGAGAGAGTACCGTATGTATGTAACTTATAAGCAAGAGACAAAAATGGTTTTTCGTCATATCATATAAATTACCCTTAAGGAACTATTCCAATAAAACAGTGTTCACAAAATTTTAAGAAAATATGAATTTTGAGTTTTAAATGGTGGGTGATTTGAATTTATTTCAGTCCAAAGGCAGCAAAAAATATTACGTGTATTCACACAGTCATACCAAGTACATGTCATTTCATTAGCTGGCTGGATAACAGACAGTTAATAATGTATTTTTAAAGAAATGGGTCACAGTAACAAATGAGGGACTGAAAAGCATGCGGTTCTTTTGCAATAATAAATCAGTTCGTGGTTTGTTCGTTTTTCCTTGCCTTCATAAACGAACTTAAGAAAAGTTTAATAAACGTATATATGTTTAAGGAGAACTATCATGCAAAACTTTTTTAAATTAAACCGTAGTTGTCCGTATTTTTAAAATAAATATCGAAGGAACTTAACTATTTCGCTAACAATTCATGTATAATTAACATCGACGTATGTTGCTCAGTACAACAATAACTGTATGCATATCATGTACAAGAGAACAGGTGTAAACAGCTTTCTGGGGACACCTGCTTTACAGTTATAATATAATGGAGCCTAGAATTCTATAATTATAACGTGAACTATCAACCATGCTTGTAAGTCTAATACATGAACATTATTTGACTGGTCACATTTCAGTTTTTTTTTTTGTTATTATCAATATTTTTAATATCCCAAAACTTCTTAAGTTTAACTTAATTTGTGAACTTTTGGTAGTGTCATAGAAAGAACATAGATTAGCTCTATCTTATCTATCATGCGGAGTGATATAAAGCGAGTACCTATGTAATGAACACGCTATTATTAGTTTCAGAATCATTAAACAACGACAGTAAGAAAACCAAACAATTTGAACCGAAGAGGCGTTAAAAAAAATATAAATTAATGAACACTTAATAATTAATTGAATTAAGGATAAGTAGGTCGCTTCATTGTTACGCCCATAGATAGTATGTTTGTTTACAAAGGCCGCCTATAACAACCAATATTTTTCAAAAGAAATGTAGTAGAAATTGCTATTCTCAACACTTCCCCGAAAAGATTTGCTACAAAAAGTTTTCTTATCGTTTTTTATATGAGGCTTATTATGACCTATTTTTATGAAAACGTTTCCGTTATTTCTTTATTTAGTTTCCTTCCGTTTCCGCTGAATGCTCGGCGATCCCCTTTCCACTGCAACATCTGTAGCCGTTATGTCTTAAATCTATATTTATCGAGTTTATAATTTGGTAGCTAACTACTTTTTATAGCTGAAATTAACATACCTACATCTCCATTATTATTATAAATAGAAAAGATTTTTATGTTTGTAACGAATTAATTCAAAAACTACTAGACCGATTTCAGACCTTCTTCTTCTTCTGAGAAAAGTCATAGGCTATATATATATTCTTGCTAAATAAATTAACGACGGCGCGCGGCGTGTCTTTCTCTCGGTTTACAGGGATCTTTTTACTTTTTACATGATTTATTATGTTCCCGTAGTTTACTCGAAGAAAGATCTTTTTTCGATGCCATTTGCAGCTTCGTGCACAAAATCAATAAACTAAAAAACGTATATGACCAGACGCGGATAAAACAGCTAAACGGTATTTTTAAATGGAATGATGTTTTTGTCCGTATTGCCACTCACATCTCTATTTATCTATTGTCTCTAAACCAAAGAGATTGGCATACATGTTGCACACCGCACTTGACTTGAAGCCTTATGTCGCAATACATATCGTGGTGGAAAATCTATTCATGATTTAAATGTACTACGTGTAATTGTTAACAGAGTGTGAGTCAGTAGGCGTTATAATAAAATACCTTTGATGTGATTCACAATATCAATTTTCAACATATGATTAACTAACGATTGTATTAGATTCCATTACCAGGTCAGGCGAAGTAATTGCTTAGGCTTTTATTTTTCTGTCCGGAAATTACTGATATAGGTACACTTCTTTACATTTTGTGAATATAAACACTTGATAATGTGTCCTAAAAGAACTGATAATAATCTATTTTTGGATGTTAGTGATGTTGTTGAACTGGGGGAAGACGCAATGTAGGTAATAATAATCGTTTAGATTTTACATTTATAATTGAAGATATAAATGTCTATGGTATAGTTTTTGTATCAGCATGGAATTGTCCTATAACTGAGCGAGGCATGGTGTTTTCCCGTCTTTAATTATTTACTAGACTAATTTCAGAACTCAATAGCATAATATGTCGTGCTTGCGTAAAGACAAGAATTATTAGTTTACATCCTTATAAAAATGGAAAATACAGAAGCAAACAAATCATAAACACACATTTCAGTAATGATACTCAGGTTTAAACGGTTTGTGGTCAAACGTTATGTTTGATTTGCCTATTTCGTTGTTAATTTACCGAGTTCCCTCGGCTGCTAATAAACGCTCCCCCACCCACCAGACGCCCTAATAAATTTATGGTTTCCACTTTGCCCCTACCGGCGTTTTGTGAAGTAAATACGAAATCAAAAGTGGGAGACAGGTAGATAACAATTATAAGTTGCTAACTCATTACCGTCTCTCAAATATAGAAAGCGTAGAGAAATTATGCTCGTAAGGTGATGCTTCTGAAATTACGGTGAAATTATAATAAATAGAAGGTGCAGTACTAATCTGTGATTTATGACGATATATCTATGTAAAATAGGTAACTACTACATATTCATAAGTACACAAAATTTCTTATAAGTAAACAAATAATATCTTGGTGTGCAAGATAGCGCTATGACTTACAATACTCTTCATCTATAGCTTCAGAATCACTGCTTATCTCATCGTCTACAGGCCTGTGCCTCGTTCTTAACTTTTTATTTAACACATTCATATTGTCACTGCCAGACTGTCACAATCACAGACACTAAACCTCACAGTAACGTAGCACACACTAAATATTTACATTTTACCAACCACTTTGATATCCCACTTGTACGAAACTTTAAATAACACTAAGACTTTACGCACTGCATGATTAGATAGCAATTGATAACATCAACTTATCAAAATGTTACTCTATTGGTGTTTGATCATATTGATTTCGTCATAACAAATATCAATCAAGGTATTAACAAGGTCAATATAAATTATATAATTCTTTTTTAAAGAAATTTAATATTTAATTAATTTATATCACTGTAAGCTCAAATTGATATGAATATGTACACAGGATCCTATAGCTTGTGATACACTGAGAAAGGACGGTTAATAACTAGTAATTTACGTCAGAATGCGTTATGGATTAGTTGGGCGCGATTTTCCTGTCACACTATTACAAAATATCATTCAATCAATATGGTTTCCTGCACTCACTAACACTACACGTGTATTCATACTAGCTCGCCCTACTCAATATCTTTTGTAAATCGTTTGCCTTCGTTTAAACAAATTAAACACGAAATTGATAATGGCGTTTTAAACAAATTTTAAAAGGCTCGAATAAGCACATTGAGCGCTTTTGATGATGGGCTCGGTTAGATTAAGCGTGTAGCCCTTATTTATAAATAGATGTCTATTGCCCTAGAAAATAAGCGAACCATATTTTCATGCTAGAAACTTATGTAGCGTATAATGTATGCAGTGAAGCTTAAATAAAGTAACATATAAATCAATGGCAGTATAAAATACACCTACCTAAGCTTTTTTTTTTCTTATTTACTAGCTAGACAACATATTCTACCGATTAGAAAGTAAATACCTGAAAATCAGCCCCTTTTAGATAAGCCCCTTATGCATCTAAATCAGAACACAAATCGATCACCACATCACTCTAGGACATCCGTCCCCAATCATCCGTCAACAATATTAAATAGTAGTTCTATGGATGCCAAACATAGCCCTTATTCTAATAATAGGAGTTGGTCCATACTTAGAAAATTTTAAATATTGAAAAGAACATTTTACAATCTGAGGTTTTAATCAACAGAATATGAAATAACAAATCGTCCGTTGCAATAATATAATCAGAAAGAGACGGCACTCTCACCTCTAGTGTACACAGGGAAATCGCCGTCAGATCGACTGTGAGTAAGCATGGGTCCGTAGCACCGCCACGGCGGTCGGTCGCGCACCGCCCGTTGGCCCTCCACGGCCGTTCACCTAAACCAGCCCATCAGCACAATAAACACGGCACAGAAGGCCCCTACTTCTACAAAGCACTCTTAGCGTGGCGTCCAGCTCACAGAACTCGCGACAACTCGCCGATGGCGGCGCCACAGAAGCGTAAGCGATCGGAGGCTGCGCGGCGCATCTCACGCGCGCATCCCTCACCCCTTCTGTTGCTCTAGCAAGCACCCGCCGCGAGCCAGGCCCTCCGCCCCCCGTGCAAATACGTGTCTGTGTCGTTTTTAAGAACCTTTCTATGTAGTAAACGCCCTATTCAAGACATCTATGCATAATATTACATTTTATACATTTTTCGCGCATTTTTTGTGCTATAAAATGATTAAGCGATTGCATTAATCAGTATATTACTAGCAGACCTACCCGGCTCACACGGGTAGCGCAGTACAATGTTAGTACACGATTGTATTCTAATAATTTAAGCACATAGGGCGGTTTTACTTTTTAGTGCGAAAATAATGTAAAGTTAAGTAAAGGAAAATATTTACTAATGTTGTCCAGCAGGCAAATTATCAAATATTTTGTAATAGGTGTAAAAGAGACACCTCATAGAATACAAAGTTTAGTTAGTTCTGATAAGCAATAAATAATACGTAGGTATTTAATTGTCGATGATTATCAAAAACAGTATAAAGATAATTGGAACCTTGAGGAATTACGTTTAATCTAAAGCTTACTTATGATTACTTCCGTTTGCTATATTAAAAACATGCATATAGCATTATATAGGAAATATATCCCATAACATAATCCATACACAGGATTGAATGATCCTTATCTCTTACTCAAGTAATTGCTTTTAAGTAAACCCCACCTTTTTTAGGAATATGATTTTGTATTTCAAAAAGTTACTGCAACTAAAAATTAAATGGATTAAACTTTTTTTTTTAAACTATGTATGACAGGTGTTGGCAAATTATTGTGGTGCTATAATATTTTTATGTTAGTCTTGTATGGACTTCCAAGATGAATACATAATACAATTGAAAACTGTCTAAATACTACTGTGAATTTTTCACCAAATTTTTTTTTTACTGTTTTAACCTAACCTCAGTAACTGTGAAAAAAAAACAACAGCTTAAGCTGGACAAGCCACATCTGTGTGTATCTGTCTGTATATGTTATTATATAGCCCACTTATTCTTGATAGTATTTTTTTTAATTGAAAAATGTTTTTTTAAACTTTCAGGACTTTTGTTTAGAAAATTGATGTACTCACTTATATCACCATTAGCTGTTGCAGAATCAAATGGAATAGATAAATGGCGTCCACCTTTTCCCACGGGAACACCCAGATTTGGTTTGTCCTCGTTCTCACCTAAGTAAAATATATAAAGCTTATATGTACAAAACATTAAATAAAAAGCAATGCAGAAATTACAACAATGAATTTCCTGATGAAGGATGTGAAAATAAATAAAAATATTAAAGCTTATTTGATCATTTATTAGAACTTATTAGCATGAAGATCGATAACAATAGAATGTGAAACATTTAAATTGAAAATAAAACAGCTTTCAAATGATAACATTCCACATTGGATTATCAAGGTAAGAACCATAATCTGAATACTCCATATAGTCATTTATGGATCCCGCTGCTCGGTTCATACTCCTTAGTTTCTTGTCCAGTTCCACAGCATAAATTTGTTTATACAGCTCCTTCCAGTTTCTTACATCTGCTTGAGAATTACACTCAAAATCTCTTTTACATAAGGAATACCACAAACTATCATTTTCAAGTATCATTTTCAGTCTTGTATTGGTTTTACATATACTAAGAATATCACGCACAGGTAGGTTAAGCATGATTTTAAAAAGCACTTCTTCAGGTAATCCAACTAAACTTGCACTTGGATAACCATGGTGACTTAGTATTCTACTCTTGACTGCAGATATTATTTTATTTTTAAATGTAGTTGAAAAATGTTTCAAGTCTCGAAATATCATTGGAATAGATGTTGCTTGAGGTGACACCACATAACGGCTGATGGGTAAGCAAATGGTATATGTTTCAAAGTTCAATTCATTTGCCACTACATTCACTAACACAGTTGCTCCAAGTGGACTCATTATTACTTTTAGAGTAATATTTTTAAATCCTGTCATTACAAATGTAGTTTCATATATTCCGGAGGGTAGCTTCCATTTAGATAACAATACTAAATCGAATGTTATCATAGGATCTATTACCTCCATATTACTGTTAGTAAGTATAAAGCCGTTCTCTATCAGCAGCACCACAATCATAACAAATAGAAAGTCTTTTTGTACTGAATCAAAAGTTTTGCTCTCAGATAGTATTCTTTTCACAATCTCATGCAGGAGGGGTGCTACCTCCTCTGTCGTACTTTCTTCTAGAGTCAAACCCATATTGAATATTTATTTTTTATACATTTTATAAGAAAATAAGGAACAAAGTACAAGAATTTTATAAAGGCTACCTACTGTACAATTACATTTAGTATTGTACTTAGAATAACGATTGTTTACAAAATGAAACGTCATTGTGCAACTTCCCAGCCGACATTGACAGACGCGTTCCGTTTTCGAAGACAGCAAGAACATAGTTCTTTAACATTTTTTTTATCATATCTATTTTAGGCAAATAATTATTATTCATTAGTTATTAGTTTTCAAACGTCTGGTTTTCGTTCTAACGTTTGAGTATGAAAAAAAACGTCGTAAAAAAAATTAATTATGCTTTTATGATGATGGTTATCTACTCCTGTGAGGTTGCAAGTGTTTTACAATACTAATAGAAAATCATTAGTTTTCTCAAATGCAATCTACTTTAATTGCATATATATAATGGCAACTACTTGTATTAAGTTGAAAATATAGCTTGCCTTGTAAACACAAACAAAGCCTACCACATTGAAATGTTATCTAATTATGTTCTTTATTCACACAATTCAAGATTAATCATGTATTGTTTGATAAATGTTCATCAGACACTATTTATGTGGTATTTATATTCATAAAATTTATGACATGTTCCTTTGTAGGGCAAAATAAAATTGTTACCATCTTGAATTTTTGTGGTACAAATACCTACTTTCTTAACTAAGAAATTAGCCTACATTGTTACCCATGTTCCAATAACAAAAAAGTATACTAAGAATTTTGAATATGTACTCACTTTATTATCATAGCAGAGATGCAATAAAATTATGTGTAAGTATATAAGTAAGACCATCTGATAAATTAACTAAAAAAACTATAAGTAAAATTAAAAGCTCATCTAAGCCTGTTTTAAACTTCTATGTAAACAAATAAATAAAACTCTTTTTTTAAAGCAATTCATATAGTAATTCAACAATCTAAGCCATATGAACAAATTGCAGACTAATGTGACTCATAGATATGGAATAATATTAATTGAGGAGTCTTTATTTTTAAATACTTACTGAAAAAATACTTATAATGGTTAATCTTGGGAACAATAAATGGTGCGTTTTTTTATTATTATTAACTAGCATACATTTATAAACAACTCATCTTAAATCATTCTATCCCTAAAATTGCATTAAAATCTGTTGCATATTTAAATGATCTATGGCCAGACTACAGACAGTGGGAGCTACTTAGTTATTTAATACATTATGTAAAGAATATTTCTGTATTTCTTAAGAATACCAGATTCATTGTATATTCCCAAGACTTTATTATGTAACTTTCTTAAGGTTTAGTGATGTAAAACAGTGATTATTTAGGTAATTCTGCTAAATATATGTATATATAATTCTAAAAAACATAATTCTAATAAAATCTAAGTTAAAATGGAAAGAGCAACAGAGCTATATCAGCTAATGGATAAAATATTTATTAAAATAGATAAATCTTTGTTTTATTTATAATTATAAAAATACTTTTTATATAAAATGGATTTGATAGACAGATTAGACACACAGCCAGTCAATAATTTGGTCATCAAAACTATTTTGAGCACATTGCCACATTTTTTCTCAAGGTAGACACAGTTAAGAAACATCAACTCCTAAGAGGTATAAAAGTGTTGGGCACTAAAAGACAAATTAACTATTTTTGGCAAATATATTAATCAGTTTGATTGTGGGGTGTTGATGGTGGTGTAATGACCAGACTTCACTCTTTAGAGAATATGAACAGAATTCAATGTGGAGTGAGTAATGTGATGTGAATTTTATTTAGTTTAGCAGACCATTTCATAAA
Organism: Plusia festucae; assembly: GCA_950381575.1. Taxonomy (NCBI): domain Eukaryota; kingdom Metazoa; phylum Arthropoda; class Insecta; order Lepidoptera; family Noctuidae; genus Plusia; species Plusia festucae. The sequence goes on along the minus strand of OX494436.1, from coordinate 8,745,627 downwards.
TAAAAAAACTTAACAGGTTTACATGTTTTAACAAGTCTTTAGTATATAGGTACGTATATGTAGGTATGATCTGCTGTTTGTCACAATCTGTCATGATTAATAAGTTTTAACAAAACTTTAGAAACTTTTAAACGAAACTGCATTAAATTTATGAGAAGAGTAATGTAAGTTTATAAAAATATATATTTTAGGCATTTTCAGTTTGGTAATCGGGTAGATCGTTATGTTTTTATTAAGAGACAACTTTAATGGCAGCACTTCGGTCTCACGAGGTTACTCTTAATCAAACTTGATTTTCCGGTAAAGTCATGAAGGACTGATCAAAATAATAAATTAAAAAGGCGCTTACCAGTACTGCCACTGTTCACGGGCTTTTTATTGCTCCTTAAAGAACCTTCCAAGTTATGATTATTAGAACTTTTGTCGTTGTCACTAGCCATTGAAATTATTCAAACGGTAAGTACTACATATAAAAAGTATCACAATCTTTAGTCAATCTCAATCATATTTTATATTTCACCAGTATGTTATGTAAAAACAACTATAAAAGTAAAAAAGCACTCTTCATAAATATCATGTTTACACCCTCTGTTTTAGTCAGACAGATGACAGAAAACTCCGATCCACAGATCACAGAAAAAACAGCAACATGAGATGAGATGCGTTCAAAAAAAAAGTTCCCAGTGCATTAGTGATGCCTTTTGATTACCTAATTCACAAAGCAAAAACATTGAAAATAAATAAAATTTTAAAATAAATCATATTTTCGGACAGCCCGACAACTCAAACATGACCATTATATTTAATCGGACAACAAATTTATGTTTTTATTTTATATACAATTAAAATTCGTATACACAAAAATAATCTAATCATCCCAAGGACCTAGCTAGGCTAATGGTAATTGAGGATAAATGTTAAATAAAAGCAACTATATTACTGTATTTGAATGACAGCAATATTTTTTAACTTCAAAACTGCATTTCACCATTGTGGGCAACAACTTTAATGCTTCTTATTGCTGTCCGGTACTTTTTAACCAACGAATTAGTCTCAACTTAATAGAGTTTTCGTGGTTTTTGGGTAAAAATAATGCCGTCGCCAAAGTGCACAAGGAGTAAATAAATCTAAATTTCTGATTGTTTCGTAAAGTTAGTGAAATAATATTACCTCCAGATTTAGCCCCGAGTCAGATAAGTTTGTGGCACTTCAGTTTTTCTACGCTATGACAAAACTTAGACGAATTTAGTATGAATTTAGTAATAGTATTATTTTGAGTTATTTTTAGTCCATTATGTTGGTGGTGTTTGGGAAGAGTATAGTCTATGGTTAAGTCGTTCATTCATAACTTCACTTCGTTCACGAAATCACAACCACATTCTCAAATTCATGTTGGTGGTAGATAGCGTATCTATGCTTTTTTAGTAAAAATACTTTATTCGCAAAAATAAACTTTTTCATTTACACTGTTGAACTACTCCCAAAGTCAATAACTACATTTTTTATACATTATACAAATCTAAAAAACTGTAGTGGCTGATGTGATATTCTTGAAATGTCATCGTATATGGCTGGTGTTTTTGATTTGGATTTAGATGTGGATACTGTTACTGTTGGAGATTCGGATGAAGACGATATAATTGAAGTTGATGAGGTATACATAAGTTATGATAAACGATTAGAGACACCTCATTATTACTTAACCTAAAACCTTGTTCCATATTCACTTGATTGTCAAGGATAAAATTCGTCGCAGTTGATTATATATAATTTCTTAGTAAGAAAGTGAAACAGAGATATTTTTTTTAATAATGACATGAACGTGGTTTCAAATAAGTTATTGTATTTGTTTATTTCATTTATAAAGTAGTAAGTGGCATAGTAAAATGTTGTAATAAAGTATTTTGTTTTCTAGGTGGATTATGATCCTGAGCTTCATGTAAATGCTATTGTAGAGTAAGTAGACTCATTTAGTTTATGTGTTACCTTCATTTGAATGTCAAATACTGATTACATGTTATTTTTTAGGGCTGAGGGATCTGAAACTATTCAACTATCAGAAGATAATGTGAATCCTGGTCTCTGTAAACGTCTTGGTCCTCAAGATTTTGAATTACGCAAAGTTTTGGGGAAGGGAGGATATGGAAAAGTTTTCCAAGTTCGCAAAATTACTGGCCCTGATGCAGGTGCTCATTTTGCTATGAAAGTTCTTAAAAAGGCTTCTATAGTACGCAATCAAAAGGATACTGCTCACACTAAGGCAGAAAGAAATATTTTGGAAGCTGTGAAGGTAACTGGACACTGAACAAATATATTTAGGCTCACTTGTTCCCACGACAAATATAATTTACATAAATTTAATAAGCACCAAAACTTTGTAAATCAAACTTATGTAATAAATTGGTAAAAGTACCTGCCTTTTTCTAAAGTAAAAAAATATTTGATATTCATAATTTATATATTTCAGCATCCTTTCATAGTTGAATTAGTATATGCTTTCCAAACTGGAGGCAAATTATACTTAATTTTAGAATATTTGAGTGGTGGTGAACTTTTCATGCACCTTGAACGTGAAGGTATATTTCTGGAGGACACAGCATGGTTAGTACTGTTTCTCATCAATCTCATCACACATTTTTATACATACTAGCATCCTCATGTAACTTCTACTTTATTTGTTTTAGCTTCTATTTATCAGAAATCATACTAGCATTGGAACACTTACACAGTCTTGGAATCATTTATCGTGATTTAAAACCTGAAAATGTGCTTCTGGATGCACAAGGTCATGTTAAACTTACTGATTTTGGGTTGTGTAAGGAACATATTCAAGAAGGCATAGTGACTCATACATTCTGCGGCACTATTGAGTATATGTGAGTATTAAACACTACTCTCTAATTTTATTTGTTTTACAACAGATTTTTGGGATAACAAACACTGTCTTGGACAACATTACATAACACCCTGTTGCAGAATTTCTTAAACCAATACTCTGTTAAGACTATTACTTTTGTATCTATGAATTTATCAGTGATTTATTAATGATTTTAATTTATGAATGTAATAATTAGTTTAGCCACAAATTTTCAATAGCTTTGTAAGCTATACATGTTTATCAATGTAAAAAAGTGTATAACAGTGTATAATATTCATAATTAAAGTATAATTACAATTTCAAGTGTCAAAACTGACCTTTATGGTACACTGTTATAACAATATTCAACAGTTAATTAATGTTTTATTTAGTAGACTATTCCAAAGATTCCTTAAGTGACTGCTTGCACCAGGATAATGTTCAATAATAATATAAGAGTAACAATAGTAATAACTATTGGATGTACGGATATAAATAAACACCACTATATGTAACTACTTTATAACCTTTTCTAGGGCTCCTGAGATACTTACAAGAAGTGGTCATGGGAAAGCAGTGGATTGGTGGAGTCTAGGAGCATTAATGTATGACATGCTCATTGGACAGGTATGTTCTTAATTTTTTGTATAATTAACAAAACATAATTAAGTTCAATGGTATGCATGTTTACTCTTTGCACTTAACAGCTGTACCAATCTTGATATTAAGAATTAATCTCGATTTGCGGAAAGCTTACCAAGGTCTAGCATTAAAATATCTTCATATCTAAATATACTAGTCAATATTCAATATGTATGTACAAAATTTTGCCAGACTTGAGATTCAGAGTTGCTTAAGTTGCTAGTAAATAAAAAAAAACAGCTTGTGTGATTTATAATATTTACCCTAGAACATTATAATACCTGTATTTGTTCAAGTAAATACAGATGTAGAATTTTCTTGTAGGTTACTTAATAATTTATCGTAACTTAGCCTACAATCTGTCTGTACTCACATAAAATAGTGAGCAATAATTTAGCTGTAGAATATAAATTATAATCAGTAAGCTCCAAATAGCTTCGTTATTTATATTACTTTTGCCATTTCAGCCACCATTTACTGGAGATAATCGTACAAAAACTATAGAAAAAATATTAAAAGGTAAACTAATGCTTCCTGCCTATCTAACACAAGATGCGCGTGATTTGATACGGCGCTTAATGAAACGTTCAGAAACACAGCGCTTGGGCGCGCAGGGCGCTGCCGCTGTTCGCGGTCACGCATTTTTCAAACACACCCACTGGGATGATGTGTTTGCTAGGAGACTGGAACCACCAATAAAACCGAGACTGGTAAGAATCATCAAACCAAATAAGCACCCTTGAATTATTAAATCAATTGTGACAATTCTCACCATGTAATTCAATACTTTTTGTGTCTGATAAAAGAATTTGCCTTCATCAACTTGTGTTTAGTGTAAACATAAAGTTGATGCTGTCAATTTTTACTCTTTGAGTTTCTAACTAATAAAACTGAAGAGACTACTATAATTATACCATTAACAACTTTTTTATCATCCAATTTTGTCAAATAACACTGTTTACATGCTCTTGTTTTTTTTTTCAGACAAGTGATGATGATGTTTCACAATTTGATACAAGATTTACACTTCAAACACCAATTGATTCACCTGATGAATCAACACTTAGTGAAAGTGCCAACCTTATGTTCCAGGTAACTAAACAACTTTTTATCTAAGGATGTGCTATCTATGTATTCCAATGGATATTTCCTAAAAATTATTCCATTTAAAAGAATACCTACTTAACATAAGCAATGCAAGTGGCTTTCTATTCAATTTCAGAACCCTAGTTTTTTTTCTATTCAATTTTATGCTGTAGTTGACTCTGACTTCTGAACAGACAAAAAAGTGATATTTTTGACTGTTCAGAGTCTTAATCATTATCATTATTGTGACTTAGAACAGCTTAATTTAATACTGGCATCAGTGTTAAACTTAATACCTACAGAAGAAATAGAGCTCATCTAAGTTACTGTATTATAGAATTAAACTCTTAAAAAGCTAGAACAGATTATGTTAATAATTGTTTAAATTAATGATATGCATTTTCAACATTTGCCCAGGGTTTTACTTACGTGGCACCATCCGTAATGGACGAGATCCACAAGCCTCGTGTGATAACCGCCCGCTCGCCTCGCCGTCCGAGACCTCAGCACCACCACTTCGCAGTGCCCCCCGCCTCCACAGCGCACCCGCTCTCGCACGCTCAACAACATGAAGACCTCATGGATGTTCAAGGTTTACCTATATAGTAAGTACCTATTTAGAAATAATAAAATAGATAAGTGTTGTGTTAATTTAACTACTGGTATGTATTAATGAGAAAAGCGGGTTTATCCTTCCTGTTATCTTTGTTACATAGATATCCTGAAATATGAAAGTAAATCACAATTTTAGAACGATCGAATTGATAGAGGTAACATTGTTACGTTTAGAAAGTTTTGTAAGAATTTAAGAAAGGATTTTGTGTTTTAATTTCATTCAGAAATAGTATGAACAAATAACTATATAAGTACATTGAAAAGTTTCGGCTTAAAATATGTTATTCAAATACATGTATCCATTGAATTGTTTATGTCGTTTGTTTATTTATATTTCATTACTTTATTGTTAAATTTATTAAAGGAATTGTTTCATCTATGTGAAGTGACCTAGTTCAATTATTATTGTGAGACCCCCCGAGACCCGCCAAAACTAACCTTAGTTAATAAACATAGAAAATGAATTAATACATAGGTTTAATTATAGAGATCATTTTAGTATACCTACCACTATAATTTCTTTTATATAATTTAATGTCTGAATTGGTGTTACTTACTTTCTTGATAATATGTCACCATTTTTCTGTTTGAAATGATACATAAGTGTTTGTTTACTTCCATAATCTGTACAATAACTCTTTATATTTTTATTGTAATTTATTATAATCAAACAAACTTCCTACGAATGCTTATGAGAATTGGAATGCAATAATAATAATGTATAACTATATATCGTAATAAAGGTGTGTTTTATGTTTAGGAATATTGTTATTTAAAACTGAAATTTTAAAGGGTAAAGCAGAGCAGAGTAATTCTAAAAAACATGGAAACAGTGCTGCATCGTATTAGTGATATTATACTGATTGTACAGATTATACTATATGCCTTAAATACATTACACAAATTGTTGACTATTACAATTATAGAACTGACTGAAAAGCTTTTATTTTCAGGCCTAGAGTAAATTCACATAGACCATTTTATGCTAAGGATGAATTCGACTACAAAAGATGCCCATTTAATAATATCGGTAAAAAATGGTACTGTTTTATACTATATTAATTAATGTACATTTTATACAAGTTACCGTTTAGTCTAATCTTTTGGTAGGAATTAATCACATGTAATAAAATGTTCTAACCCCGATATGACAAAAATAATAATAATTTACAATATACCTTGTTACCATGCTTCATGAATTGATTAAAATGTCATTTTTTATTTTGTAACCCGTAGTTTTTTTCCCGGTTCTACTATTGACCTGAATAAACGTCTGCTCTGGCAGAAGATAAATGCGAAAAGCTAATTGCATGTTTTTCATTAATTTTTATTCCAATGTCGATCAATCAAGTAAATATTAGCCTTTTATATTTGAAATTTGAACAAAATTACGCATTCGCAAAAAAAAATATTTACATACATAGTCCTTTCCTCCTCCACACTTCAGTTGAAGATTTAAAGTTTAAATTTTTCGAAAACCGAAATTAAATGAACTCGTCATGCTCTCCAGAAACACTAGTAAAAACATTACATGGAACTTGTTGCTGAGCCTATCTGCACAAACCTTTTTAACTTTTATGCTTCAGAATGTTTACAATAACTTTATTTGAGACAAACAATATGAGTTTTATTCTGCAATTTTCTGATAAAATTCTGTAACCCAGTCGGAGATAAAATACAAACAGACGGCAAGCTGTAGTTGGCGGACAGCTCTCATGGGAACCAGTTGCACCGAAAGGAGGCGAGAATTAATGAATGTGCCTGCTGTGGTGAGTTACATGTGGCCGAAGTGGCCTCTGTCGACTGTGCGTGGACAAAAAGAGCGGTTTCGGACTAGCGTTTAAGACTAACTTTTAAACTAAATTACGTCACAGGAATTAACTAGAACTCATGAAATCTTCTTTTAAGGCTTGAGTTGCGACCACGGCCAGCGTAACCCGGCCGAAAAGAATAAAAAAAAACTACTTCGAATTCTTAATTCGCTCACAATACATCTACTTACCAAGTTTCAACAGCATAGTTTTTATAGTTTCGCCAAAAAGTGTGGCTGTGACATACGGACGGACAGACAGACAGACAGATATGACGAAGTTTCCGTGTTTTGCCATTTGGCTACGGAACCTTAAAAAAACGGTTCTCTATAACCGCCCTAATCTTTCTGCGAGCCTTGCCATCGAACCTCAGTCCGACATGTGGCGAAGCTGTTTTCTTTTTGTTTAGACTACAAGAGCTGCGGCCGCATATGTCCGCATATTCATATATGCGGTGATTAATATGCTTGCGGCCCTCATGGGCCGCAAGCATATTAATCACCGTTAAAATATAAAGGCCTTCAGGAACTCCTAAAAGGCGAATTAACTTCAAAAGATTCCTTCTGCGGCATCCAGCTTAACATTAAAGTGAATAATGTGTATGAGTATCTATATCTATATAGTGCTACAAACTTTCTGAACCGGTGACGGCGTCGCTATTGTCGAATTAATTAACGTTTTTTAAATTCTTATGAATTTTCGTGGTAAAAATAATGCCTCTCTCTAACTCTCGTACACTTGGATGAGTCCAAGTGTACGAGAGTACATGTATTTAAGCTATACAAAATAATACACCAAGGAAATAAATTTAGTTCCAGATTTGGCCACCACAAGATGGCACTGTATGGAAGTTTATAGTCCAGGAAGTGATGTGCATTTCCAGTGCTAACTAATTAATAGTGAGGTAAGTTAATAGTGTAAAAAGGAAAAAGGAAATAAAAAGTTATCTTTAACTTTTTAAAAGAAAATATTTTTATTTATCATTACAACAAAAGATGTTTTTTTATGTTTCGCCACTTCACTCCCAGCAGAATATATTGATTTGTTGGACAGTCACATCTATAGTCTGGCAAATTCGTACGTTTTCCCATGGCCTGCGGGAGACGTAAGGCAGCGGGGGTGGTAAAAAGTCCGCATGGAACGGGGGTAAACAGACAGGAACGCCACTTGTCTCATTAGGACGCCGTCACTGGGTAGACACTCCATCGGAATATCACGAAAGAATTTGCCAGGCTATTAGGGTAAGCCATGTGATTACAGTTCTCTTTTGGATATACAAAAAAATAACAAAGTTTAGACTTATGTACCTACTTAACACTAATACATTACTTAAAATTATAATCATCACAGTCTTACTTATTTTTCAATGTTTAATTACAACAATAATATTATTTAAGAAGTGAGTATTCTGATGAATGAAAAAGCACAAGTTCAAGCTCAGCTGGGTGCTACAAGTACATAACTTTAAAACTTAACAAACAATAATAGGCAACTAATAAAAATGAAAGATATTATTTAATAAACAGTAAAATTTAAAAAATATATTGGCTGTTCACTTATGCAATATTCATATGCATTAATTTCGCGTCTTTGTGAACAGCCGTATGTAAAACTTTAGATATTAAATTATTAATTTCATTTCTGCACAACTGTCACAAATAAGATAAACATGACTATCATTTGATTCCGACACTATACCAAATTGTGCATCAGAGTTACACATGACACTATGACTATCTACTGAACCTATAATAGACTTTTTTATTTCAGGTAATGTTTTGTTAGTTTTAACAGAACTGTTGCAAAATGTGCATTTCAGATGCCCACTGTCTAGCTGAAGATTAGTCTTCTGGCAGACTGGACAAATCACGTCTTTATCTTCTTCAATAGAAGACCAGTCAATATTATCTTGTTGGCTTTTTTCATACTCCTTGATGCACCTGTAAATTATGAGTTTTGATTAGTTAGTAAAAAAAACTTGATTAATACTGGAAGTTCAACAAATATGTTTGTATTGACAACATTATGTCGAATAAACCCAAGATTCCAAAGTGTCTCAAATTTGTCCTCAAAAATGACCATGGAAATGCTGTCATTTCAAAATATTTTACATCTCAAAAACCCACTTTATGCCCTGCAGATAAGGTTGAATTTACGAAAAAACTGTCACCACCTGGGGCCTTATTCACTAAGTCCAAACAAAATGTAATGTGGCATGACGCAGGTTTTGTTCAAATACCCCAGGTTGCCAAATAGTTTTTATGTTTTGAAATTCATTGGGTAGTGTTAGTATATACGGTATAGACAATATAACAGCCTTTTTACCTTAAAGTATAGTAAGTCTAAACAGATATTGCCTCTCTTAACCCAATATGTAACAGCATGTTGACTTAGTGAATAAGGACCCCTGTGATGAAAACAGTTTTGGCAGGGACTTGTTTTAAAAAAAAATATACATGCATTATTGATTGTCTCTTTATTTAAGTATCTACCGATTATTTCAGCTTGTGCCTTGGGTTAAAAGCAGAATAGTAGTGATTATGCAAAATGTTTGTATATATATATATATGTGTAATACTTTCTACCCATTGTCCATTTTCACTCATTGTCTGCCCAGCAAAAAACTTTGCTTCTTGTTATTGTTAAAATGTTAAAAACAGGAATAACTAATAGTTGATTAAATCTGCAAAATTGTGCAGCAGCAACAAACAGTGTAACTTTTATAAGTGGTACTACTATACCTTATGGTACTGATGGCTAAAAACTGATATTTTAAAGCACAATGTAGTACATTACAAATATATCAATATATAAAACAACATTACCATTCCATCTCTTCTTGTATAAGCTCTTTTTTGAGTTCTTCCATTATTTCATATTCCTCATCATTGATGTCAATGCCACTGGAGTAATTGAACATGCTTTTGTATATTATATCAGTTATAGTATTGCATAACTCTGTTTCAACTATTGGACCCCGGAGCTTATCCATCAGCATTCCTCGACAGTTCTGTATCTTATGTTTGTAATTCTGAAGATGAAAACTACATCAAAATATGTGTGTCGTTATTTACCGGTGTTGTTCCTTATAGGAACTTCGATAATTAAATAAGAATAATAATATTTTATACTGCAAACCTAGTCCTAGATAAAGGACTAACAGACACTGATAACGATACCATATCAAAAAAGTGCATAATTTTTCAAGTTTTCTGTAGAAGCAAAATATTACCTTTCTCATCTTTTCCTTTATCTCAATAGGAGACTGCTTTGGTCGACACACTAAGTTTTTGTATTTTGGAGACGAAGTCATTTTGGAAAATTAGAACTCTGATCGTATGTAATTTTTAATAATATAGAGCGAAATAACGAAATTACAGGCACACAATACCTAAGTAAACACTAAACTGAAAAAGAAAAACAGACAACTAGACTTGGCGCTTTTACGAAATGTCATTTGTGTGCGACTTCTGTCAAGTTCTGTCAGTGGCTGTTTCTAAAGGTGTAGACACACAAGCTCGTAACGTAATGAGCACGTGCTATATAGAAGCATGTGTATACAAACATAACTAGACAAAGGCATGCTAGGTTGAATAAAATTATGAATGAAAGAAGTCGTGGTAAGGCATACTTGTACTTGTTTGTGGCTTAATTTGAGCATGTGCATCTATACCTTAAGTTCTAAGCACAGATAATTATCTGGGGCCTTATTCGCTAACGGCTGGTTTCAATATTCTATCTATTGATGAATTTGGCTACTGGAGATAGAATTTTGACATATTTTGTATGGATCTTATGTCAAATAGATATCTTTAGTAGCCAAATTTATTGATAGATAGAATATTGAAACCGGCCGTAAGTCCAACCAGTTAACGTGCTATTACGTGTAGGGTTAAGAGATGCGTTATCTCTTTCGTTAAATAATCTGTTACATGGCCTAAAAAAATATGCTAACACTACTTGGTGTCTTGGTGACTCTCAGAACACATTAAAGATTAGGCGACCCGGGATTCTTGAACTATAATAATCTGCATTATGCCACTTTATGTTTTTTTTTTTACTTAGAGAATAACCCCTACTATCTACTGTCTGTAGAAAACGTGGAAAAGTAAGAGCGCCGTAGATAGAGAATGGAGCGCGGTACAAATTTTAATTAATGGCAGCCGTGAACATACGGCAAATCACTGCGTAACTTAGTAACAAATTCGTGCATCAGCGAAGGTATTTGGCGAGGTAATGCACAGTGTGTGTCTGTAACGCACTTCTCAGCCGCCATTAAGGTGATACCTCCGATGTGGCCCGCGAAATTCAAATTTTCATGTGTTTTTTGCAATTTGCTTATCAATGACAAGTTGTAACTTGATCAAAATTCGATTCGCGACAATAACAAGTATAATTTTAAATATAAAAATGATCATAACATGTGCTCCATTCATTCTCACAAAGATTAATCTAAAGTTAGTAAAATTTCCGAAATCTAACTCATTTTCAATTATTCTTTGTGCGAGCGAATGGAGCGAACGTTTTAATCATTCTTGTATTTGAAGTTATATTTTTTATCGTCGCGAACGATATTTTGATCAAATTACAACTTGTCACTGATTGGCAAATTGCAAAAAACACATGAAAATTTGAATTTCGCGGGCCACATCGGAGGTATCACCTTAAGTTTGAATCGTTCTTTACATTTAGTAATCTGTAATTGTTTAAAAAACAAATAACATATATTTGTATCTGGTTGTTGTTCATGCAAAATATGTAATAATAACAGCTTTTTACTAAATGCATATTAATATAGATACGTATCACTGTACAGAATTGTACCAAAATAGTTTTTTTTGTCTGTGTTTGTTCCTAATCTCTGAAACGGCTTTACCTATTTTGACAGGAGTAACTTAGGCTACTTTTATTTTTTATTTTAGTTGGATATTTTAAATTGTATATAATATATTGTTTACGGGAATGAAGACAAATTACGCGCGTGGAATCGTGGGGCACAGATCGTCTTGTATAAAATGAAACTATTTGAATCGATAATGTAAGTATTGTTGTACACAATTTTTTATAAAATATTAATTATTATTATGTCTCAAAGACCTCAGCTTTAGAGTTACTTTGTGCGTAATTAAAGCTTGCTATTAAAGAAAACCATGACGTCATGATATCTCAAAATTATGGATAATTAAATAGCAACATTAGCTGTCAGATGAAAAAAACAATGTGTCTGTAAGTGTGGGTGATAAGTAAAAATATGGATAAGTCTAAAAGTTGATACACATTTATTTAATCGTAATTTAATAAAGCAGTTGGATATAACATATTAATTTGATACACGTCTACATTCATATCTTCAAAATGAACGATGTCGAAAAACGGCAGCCTCGACCAGAGAAAGAGACCATACACTCGGGACACTTCATGGTGTCACATTTTGAAGCTGAAGCCCAAGATGACTTTGACGACTTAGTTACGGTTCCTGATGAAGAGCAAAATGTCCAAAAAGTGACTGCAGTAGCCACCTACTCTGTGCCTGGAGCAGTGCAACCCTATATCCCTGATAAAGAGGAAAGTAAACAGCATCAACAACTTTCTATAGAAATATCTCTTACAAAGTTATTCAAATGTATGACTCTGGCATACAGGTGAGTTATTTTACTTAGATACTAATTATTTATTCAAGTAATTTAAGGCTGAACATTTTATGGTAACTATTTATTTGCATTGATGTTTACATGATGAATTTGGTAAGAAATCCTACCAATAACTTCAATTAAACTCAATTATATTTGTTATGAGAATATATATTTGGTTCAGGAAATGAAAAATAAGAATATTCTTATAGAATAAAAAATATTTCTAACATGGATGGCAATTTTGTAATATAAATTCTAATGTATGGAAATTAGTGGAGTATAAAATGTGCTGTTGTTTTTCATAGAATTTATAATATTACTTATGACACTGTTCTCCGTTTTACATAATAATTAAAAAAAAATCAATATACTTAAATATCAGTTGAACATCAAATCTTCTCTAAAAATGAGGAAACTGTATGTTTCCATTGGTTTTAGCGTGCAAAGATAAGGGGAGGTCATCATAGCCAGTACAAAAGACACAGGTCATTTGCTGAGATAAGTCAGTCTATGAACACTTACATAGTTGTCAATCATTTACTTTTCATTTTATTAACATTAGTATATTATGTTAGTTACAAGCATTAACAATAAACACGATAGTAAAATTTTTCACATTTTAGGTGTTTTTACTTTGTAGCTCATAGTTACACAATAGCTCTGAATACTATCAACACTATTATTGTAAGCATGCTTTGAACTAAATGTTGTAACAATAACCTAATTAATTCCAAGATCATATATTCACATTTGTGTAAATTTTAAATCATTAGGTTAATTTCTATTTGCTAATAATGATACCAATTTACATAATTAGTGGAAATTTGAAATTAAAGTAATTTATTTTCTATTCAGGCAACCTGTAATGATAGCTGTTAGGGTGATTAAATATAAATAAAAAAAAACTATCTTCAGGTGTTAGGAAAATATGCATAAAACAATACAGTGTTAAAAATGGTAACAATAAAAGTTTACAAGTCTTTTTAAAGTATAAATCTAGTGGATACATTCTATATATATTTAAATAAACAAAACATGAAATGTAATGATCATCATGCTTCAATAGAAAAACAATCCATTTAGTCAGGTATCCGTGTGATACAGTCACATTGTCTTATATTAAAATAGCATGTTTATATTATTTGCTCTTCTGATTTCTACAATATAAACATATTATTATGTTTTTAGTTATACTCAAGGCTTTAGGTTGATACGTTTTACATTACATATAGAAAATGACATAATAATGAACTTCTAATAACTAAATACTTTCACAAAAACTTTTAAACTTTTATCAAACTTGTCTATTTATTAATATCTAGCAAAAATACTTATATAATTATACTTTATGTAACCTTAATTTGGATTTACCCCCAGTAGTCTTGGCTAGGTAAAGAGGATTTTTATATATGTGGCAATTACCATAATGCAAGAACTGCAGAGGAATTTTGGAAATTACATTTTTATTTGTACTTTAAAAAAAAAATTACAAACTTCTCAAACATTGTAGTATGTAATATTATAACATTATGGTATAAAAATGTAATTTCAAGGACTACTAATCCAGACTTAGATATAGGCGATAGAGTTGGCACAATCATGATAAAGATTGAACTTGTGTAGCAGTGTATTGATAGATTATGATAATTATTATGTAATTTATTGAAATAGAACAGTATTAATAATCTATATGAACTAGTTTAAACAGATCATGTGTATCTGAGTGGCTAATTAAGTGTATGTTATTTATTTATTTATTTATTTATTTATTGGTTCACCAACAATTGTTTACACTGATATTATGCTAAAGGTAACATGCTATAAAGTAAAGTACAATAGTGTAACAATCACTTATAGGTAAACTCCGCATGCTTTAAGGTTAAGTTGCATATGAGGAGAAAAAAAAAAAATAGAAAAAAAGCAGACTTAACTAAACTAATCTAGAATTATTATTGAAAACACGTGACTTCACAAATGTTTAATCCAGATCGAGATGATATTTATAAATATTGGTTTTTAATTGTCTTAAAGAGTTAAAGTGCAGATCAATTATGTCGCTACAATCATTAACAACCTTGCAAAATCTGGCGTAAGGAGAATTGGAGCCTAAAACTGTTCTTCTTTGCGGTGGACGCAGCGGTGTAATCTGGTTGCGAGGGATTCTTGAAGGTGCACGGAAATTGAAAGTGCTCAGTATTTGTGGACAGTCAATCTTGTGAGCCATAACTTTGCACACAAACGCCGCGTCATTTAGACGCCGGCGTTTCTCTAGGGAAATCATTTTGAAATGTCTCAATCTATTGTTATAAGACCGTATTTTTTTAGCTATGCCCCTAGAAAACGCCAGATGCCACAGAAAACGCTTTTGAACACGTTCTAGACGCAACGAATGTGCAGCATAATGCGGTCGCCAAACCACACTACAATATTCCAACACGCTTCGAACCAAGCAATTATAAAGCATGATTTTTGTCTTACAACTTCTGAACTGTTTCGTATTTCTTAAGACAAAACCCAGCATTTTAGAAGACTTTTTTATAATACTGTCTACGTGTGGGATAAAAGTTAATTTCCTGTCAAATGCAACGCCAAGGTCCCTTATTGTGTCCAGTTCACCTACTTTATCACCTTTAATATAATAGCTAAGTTCTACTAAAGTATGCTTTCTAGAGAATTTTACATGGTAGCATTTTCGTGCATTAAGGTGCATTGCATTGTTATCGCACCATTGAACAATTAAGCCTGTCTAGATCCCTCTGTAATTCATAGGCATCGTCTTTATTTTTAACAACTTTTACGAATTTTAAATCATCGGCGTACATAAAGATATTTGAATGTAGAAAACAGTAAGGAATATCATTGATGAAATAATTAAATAGTTTTTTCATTACTCCTATTTAAAATGCAGTTATCTTGCTACTTTCGCTAATAGATTATTATAGATTCTATTAATATTACAACATATAATCACAATTCTTATTTGAAACCCATTGGAAATAATACGAAGTTGCTGTAAATTCAATTCAATTCACATTTTACTAGACTTCATTTGAATTAACTAGTAAAGATTGAGGATTCTAAACACAAACAAACGGAACAAAACACTATTAACTAATTATACAACAGTATAAGTTAATTATTTTGTTATTACCAATAATAGAGGTCAAAAGCTACTACAAAACATTGATTCTGATGTGAATGATAATAAAACTAAAATTATACTAGTACCTACTTACATAAATAATAAAACTATACTAATACATAAATTTCATATCAGTTTATAATCATTCAAATGAGGGTAGTTTATGTATTTTTTCTAAATTACCACGTACTACGATTAGTTCACATATCACAAATTTACGAAATAAAAAAATCAAAAACCGGCGGAAGAATCCGTTTAAAATGTTTTTATTTTATTTTATCACAAACTACTAAACCGCTAAATTTATTAAATACCGTACAGATGCGATCTAGTTCTGATTTACTGAACCGATTCTTTTTTTTATGGAAAACTCAATTTACCTATGTAGGTAGTTATGAAATAGAATTTAACTTAAACATAAAAATTTAACACTTGCTTAGTTTGTAGTGTTAAAATTATCATACGTTAATTTGAATAATATTGCTAATGAAAGGAGAGTTGGAATAATAATTCTATAACTTAAAAGCAATAGTAATTATGCGCAGGAAGTTGACCCGCGTCATCAAACGTTATAGTACGTAATAAAACACAAGTGGTGGACCTAGATTCGTAAGCGAAAATCAGCTAAATTACTTATGTGATTCTTATTTAGCCTCCTTGTAGACAGGTTGTTTGTTATTCCCGTTGCCCGAGTTTCATATTTAGTTTACTAACTTTAACTTTGCGAATTTTTGAAAGAACAGACTTTTTACGAAGCCTCCGAAGCATGAAATTCTCAGAGTATCAACCACTATACGCATTGGTCTCTGCCTCACGGCTCACAGAGGCATTGAAGTCCAGAGGAACAGAAGTACAGGCCTTGGTTCGTCATAAAAAAGCTTTACAAAAAGTCTGAATCGAACGTTGTTTTTTATCCGAGGCAGAGGTCACAATTTTTTGTTTTATTTGCGTATCTGTTGAAAAATTAACGAGAGAAAGTTGGAAAGAAAGAACAACGCGGGTCGACGGGGTCTTTAGGCCCCTATCATTAGTAATAACTTATTCAGCTTCTTGGGAATTAATACAAACCGGAATGTGTATTTTATATCGACTATGCTATTAGTCCTTCCGGTACAATATCTTTGTCGGTAGGGAATGTATTGCTACAAATTGTTCATCTAATTTACTTTCTGGCTTATATTTATACAAGTAGAGACTGTAGATAAGATAGGATATGTTCCCTTCTTATCAAACTGTTATTTGCAATAAGCTTAAGATCATATATTGATAGCGATGCTGATAACCAGCTTACCACTTGATTGTCTGACAATTTATTTCCACTGTGCCGCACAGTTTTGTAATATTGTCCGTACTTTTGAAAAATATATTTCTTATTTTTTTCTAATCATGGAAATTTCAAATTCTTTTAAAGTGAAAATGATTATTATTAGTTCTAGAACCTTTATAGTTAATATTAGTGAGATGTACTTATGTAACATTAGTTTGTGACTACGTTTACATAGGAAGAGCATGGTAAGTCGATACTTTTGTTAAATGTATGTGTTTTACTTTTCTCAGACAAAAACTAACCTCACCTAAATGGAATCGTTTCAAAGGTATAAAACTACGGTGGAAGGACAAGATTAGACTGAACAACGTCATATGGCGATGCTGGCACATGCAGTGTAAGTGTTTACCTTTTGTATTATTTACCCGTACCAGTATTTATTTTAAATCACAAGTAGCTAATTGAAGTTATTGCCCATAAGGAAAATTCCGTTTCTATTGAGTGTTATGTGAAACATTGAAGGAAGGAAATATGTGAGAAAGTAACATTTTACTATCAACAATTCTTTTTACCAGCATGGTTGTTATTAGTATTATCTGACCAGGCTTGTACGTGTAGTACTTAATTATGTGAAACGATTCTTACACGTTTCGCGGTGACCATTTACCGAAATGTATTCGCATCGATACCAATTTAGTGTAAAATAGCAATTGTTTTAATTTAACCTTTTGAACGCCACGGACGTTTATAGACGTCTAACGAAATCGTGCCAAACACGCCACCGACGTCTATAGACGTCAAGAAAACGACATTTTTTAAATACAAAATAAATATACTAAATTAAGTTTTCTGTGTTTCTTTTTCCTATTATTTCAAACTACTTTAGTGAAATATTGTAAATTGACACAAAGATATATTCATTATTTGAATTCACAAGAAAAAACAATCGTCAAATATTGCTAATCGAAATCCGTAAAATTGTGTATTTCCCCACGCCACAGACGTCAAGACACGTCAGCTAGTGATGGGTAGGTAAGGTAACTTATATTCCAAATTTATGAAATATTTTATTGAAAGTAGCTTACTATTACTTTGACAATTACTTTTTACTGACAAATATTCGTATCTGAATATTCCTAATGTATAATATTTAAAAAAATGTGGAAAAGAACTTATAATTGATATCCTTAAATCGATAGTTTACTGTCCACTCTCGCGCATCCCTATGTAAGAGCTCATAGACAGTTACCTGTACGCCACAGACGGGAATGGACGTCAAGCGGTGACGTCATTAGCGCTACGGGAGTCTGCTAGTGCTTTACTACATTTATTATTATGATCGGTGGTAATATTAAAATTTGAAGCTATTTGTTTGCTTTTAGGTTGCTTAGAACTTAGTAACTGCTGTTTAATGATAGTATGATACCAAATAGGGTCAAGTTAAATAAAAGACCAATGCAACGAATAATATTTATTTAAAAAATATAGAACGAAAAGCACGGATTCATTGGTTATCGATAACTTTTCGTTAAGATGTTGGAATCACTATTTTTTTTGTAGGTTTTTGTACTGAATTTGTGGCTTGGCGTAGAAGGGGCGCCGATGTGTTTACGCTCTGGCGTTCAAAAGGTTAAAGGTATGGTAAATGTGGTGCACTAGGTTTTTAAAAAGATTTCCACTTTGATTATTGCCTGGGCTTTTTGCCCTCATGTATAAATTCCAACGATGAATTTTCATTTTTTAAACATCACCGTTTTGGCCCAGAGACAACCGGTGGGTATAGATAGGCCTCCGTTTTTCCCGCCTTTTTTGTCGGTCTTCTATAAATTATCCAGGTATCTGCTGTAAACAAAATTATGGCGTCAACCCGATACGATACTCGACTAGGTGTTAACGTGTTCGTTCAGATTAATTAATCGACCACAATAAAATAAATAATTAATAAAATATAATTTTAAGGGACTTGCAATTTTAACATTAGTTTTGGAATAGCCGCAGCATTCGTGACACGTTCATTCTACACGTCGCTTGCTAACTCACGCCTTTGGTCGAATCTAGAAACATAAAACTTCAGGAAGTTAGATGCCACGTGTTCTCTCTCATAGTTTTCATTAACCCTAGAAAGATTATCAAAGTATTATCATATGATGGATATTTATCTTTAACATAGTCTGGCATATGAATTTTCGAGGGTTAATAAAAAAAGAGTAGTAATATTTTTGACAACCTTATGCTCCAACGGAATCAGCTTACTGTAGTCTTAACTATATGATGTTATATGAGAAAAATGTTTAACTCACACAGAAACTAGTGTCTAGTACGAGGTATAAGTCAACTTTCAGAAGTATGAGAGCTGGTTTACTACAATCGATAGAAAAAAATCTCGTTACCATGCGTCAGGGGCCTTATTCAAGCAGTTTACGTGTTTAACGTGTAGGGTTAAGAGAGGCGTTATCTTTTCGTTTTACTATACTTTTAAGTTAAAAATCTGGTAGATTCCCTGAAACATTGATACTATAAAACTAAACAAAGAAGATTTAGCGACCCGGGATTCTTGAACTATAATTTGCGGTATGCCACGTTATGTTTTGTTTGGACTAAGAGAATAACCCACTCTATGAGTGCTTCAGTGAGTTTTTAAAACATTATAGAGTCGTGAAATCCAAATTTCGGTTAATATCGGCTAAAAACTGGTAATATCGCAAAAAAAATATTTGTGCGATAAAATATACCTCGCACAAGACAACCATGCAATAGACGCGTGTTGACTATATTTCGATAATGATTGGTACTGATACGAAAAAGCGTTCGGTGGACGACTTTAACACATATTATTGCGTGGGTCAATAAACACCTGTAGCTGCAAATAGAATGGGTCACATAGGTATAACAAACAGATAACGTTGGGGTCAACCTCGAAGTAGACATTAAAATGAATACAAGGTTGATTTGTATTTGATTGTTGCTACCATGCGGTTACATTTTGTGTATAGGTACCTACATACTTACAATAATTTAAATACAATATTTTATTTTCATAATGTTTAAGTCGTTCTGAGGAGTACTAAGAGTTATACTCTCGTGTTAACAATATACAATAAGAAAGTGCTTTACAACATTTTTGCGAACAAGTTTTGGATGGCGAATCAGTTCATAATAAAGTTCCGGCAAACAAGTCAATTGTTTTTCCGTTGCTACTAAAATTATTGGTAGTTGAAGGTGTTGCTAAAGTGCGGTAACAGTTAACACACCTCCTTTTTAAATGATAAAAGGCGTGTGGATTATGACGTCATAGAGAACATGGCCAGACGTATTATCGGATTTATATCTTGTCTACTTATAAATTATGATGTGGAGAAAGCCTTTCAGGTTTGTGCGGTCGACTTTTACTACGTTGATATTATAAATAATATTTTGGTTATTCGTTAAAACATGTGTCTTAATCATAGACAAACCCTAGATTCACAGACTCGAACAAAAGTCTCAGCCAACTGTCGTCAATCAGACATAGGTGGTGACAGTTTTCAAACGAACTTATTTTTCCCAAATTCAACTTTATCCGCATTGCTTAAAGTTGTTTTTACAATATCTTGTTTATTAAGATGTACAGTCACACTGTGCATTTTGGTTTTGTTTATATCAATGGTACATACATAGGTTTTTTTAACTGTGCTTGATGGTATTAAATATTTATGCAATGTACAGAAGTTGTTTATGTGAAGTTCAAACTTCGATATCATCTATTAACATATTTTTTACCAAAGATATGGAATGATAATAATATTATAAGTACTTAATATTTAACTTATTGTTGGCATTGTGTTAAATGAATTTATTAGTGAATCTATTTTACATTATGTTAATTATTTGCAGTCATAAAGAAACAAAACACATTGGTATGCCAATTCGCTTCCCCGTTAGATGTTGATACACACGTAAAACCAGAGGTATGTAAACGGCCTAATAATATAATTAATTAATTAATTAAATATTAAGATATTATTTAATTAATTATTTTATTTTAGGCAACAATATTAGAAGGTAAATACTGGAAACGAAGAGCTGAAGCTGTTATTGCAGAATATAAAAAATGGCGCAAGTTTCATATAATGCGACTCCTTGGAAAGGGAGACACTTCCGTACAGGATACGGTAGGGATCAATTTAATTGAATTAATTTACAATTAATTGATTTATTTGTATTCAATGTAATTGTTGTGATTGTGTAGATATTGGACATGGACACGGTGGAATCGTTCTCGCAATGCAGCGATCTCGCGGGCAACATGCTCACAGACGAAGACTATCTCAACTTCATGACTGACACGCTTTTCTCTACTATCACCAACCATCAACCCTTCGCGTTCCCCGACTGTAGGGAAATAGGTAAACTATACAATTATCTTATTTGGCATGCTTGGTACAAAACTAACACATTATAACACTGTTCTTTTACACCTTTTTAAGGTCATGTTCACTTTTGTTTTAAGCGTCGTATAAATTAGGTCAAGAATCTTTATCTTGTAGGTAAAATAATCTTTTATTAATACTGTGTATTGGATACCTAATCATCTTTTATGAATACCTATATCAACAGAGCTATAATTGCTTTTGATTCTACCTAAAAGTTAACTTTATCATGTTTAATATTGAACTAACATCAACACATTACTGATTCAGTTTATTTCATGACATTTCTTCTAAGCTTAATGTGATCCGTTTCGTGTTTGTGTTGCTTTGCATTTTAATTGTTATTTTTCTGAGAAAATGAAGATTATGTTGTCACATTTAAAGTATACTGACGTTTGAGTGGTCCTTACAGCAAGAGGAGCAAGTTTAGCGGACTTCATTCAACCCAGCTTAGGTCCCCTTCAACCGAATCTTGATGATTTTATGGACACATTGGAACCACTTCATGGTAAGTTTTGATATATATTGCGTCAGATTTTTTTATCTATTTTCCGTATGCTAACGGTCGCAAATCTTCCAGACCTGTTGACCCCAAGATTGCCGCCAGTGCCAGAGGAATCGCCGTTGCCGGCCGAAGACTCGATGTATCGCGGGGGCATGTCCGTGGACACTTACACTCCACACAGATTTTTGACCGGGAACCAAAACAACTCTGCCGCCACAATGCCTACCAGTCAAATGTCTTTGCATGGTATGTCATTCCCTTGTGAGTCGAAATTTTAAATATATATAAAACAATAAGTTAAATCAATGAATATGAAAAAAAAATGTTTATATTGTATATATGGGAATTAATAGCTATCGTTTGTAGGTACAAATAACAATACTCAAATGATGTCAATGGCAGAACAAACTATTAAAAATGAGCAGCAGATGGGAATGTTCGTCAATGGAAGAATTTTTACTCAGTCCGAACTCCAAAACAATATGATTAATGCTCAAGATATGTTAAACCCATACCAATCCATCAGCTACGAGCAGCAAAACACGTCGCAACCTGATCAACAAATGCACACAAATGTTTACGCGACAACGTCTCCCAGGTCACAATATGTTAATACTCCTAAAATAGTCTCGCAGCCTGAACCCGTCTACAACAAATATAACGCAGGTTAGTTCTATAACGATTATATTATTACGTGTTTGATCTATACGTATTTTTTTATTTTGATGAATTTTCCAACATATTTTGCGTTTGCAGGTGTTCCACCATCGCAAACTGCACCAGAAACAGTATCATTATTACAGCAACCTGTACAAAATTCTAAATACGCCTCGACCATAGTTATTCAGGGGCGGAGCGGGTACAGCCGGGAGAAGCCCAGGCAGAGGGTTTCTCATTACACGAGCCAAGTTCCGCAGAACAATCAGTATCAGAGCTACGGCCAGTCGATAAGCCAGTCGGCGCCGCCGGTGTCACCGCAAGGTTATGAGTCGCGGTCGGTGGTCACGCGACAGACCTCACCGCAGATGCAGTACTTGCAGCCGAGTCCCGGGGACTCGTACAAAGCTAAGTCGGCGTCTACGAACCCGCGCTCGTTTAAGATGCCCTCTCCGCCGCTAGTGCCGGTGTCAGCGCCCCAGGTGAGTGTCGCAGTGGTCGCGCGGTGCGTGGTCGGTGGTGTTCGTCACGGTGTAGTACACGCGGTGTGTCCGACAGCTGGCGAGCGCGGCGGGCGCGGCGCACGGCGCAGGCGCGGGCTCCCGCAGCAGCAAGGAGCAGTTCCGCTCGCACAGCCTGCCGCTGGGCGCGCAGCTCAACCCCGACTGGAGCGTGAGCGCGCCCGCGCCGCCGCAAGACGCGCCCGACACTAAGCACACGGCGAGGGTATGACCTTCTATGTATTGCCTTGCCATAAATAACACTTTGTTGCCAGGATGAGCCGCATTGTTACGTAGTTACTTTGTATATCGCGAGAGGTAACATGTATCATATTCTAACAAAACTGCTCTTCCCAGAAGGTTCGAGCTTCGAGCTTGTCAATATAAATTGCTGTGGTTGTTGAGATTGCAAATTTGTTGTGTAAATTAATTTTGGTTTTACAAGATCACCTTTATTTGATTGACCAACAGATATCTGTGGAAGTGAAGAGTGATTTAATCGCTCGTATCCTCGTGCAATGAAATCTCGTCAAACGCTCGAACCATATCCCATGGTAAGTAAGGGTACGTGTATCGTACAAGACTTGCCAATTTGCAGGCTCGCGAGTCGAACCCGAGTGGCATTCGCATTCGGTCACGCTCGACGTCGAGCGGCGTGGTGGAAGAAGGCCCGGCCGGTTCGGCGAGCGGTCCGGCGAGCGGCTCGACGAGCGGCTCGGCGAGCGTGGTGCGTCGCCCGCCGCCGCTCAACAGCGTCGCCTCCGAGCCCACGCTGCCGCAAGCTAGCGTTATGCTCGCGCAGCTGCTCTCAGCGCAACACTGTCAGTCATTTTGTCACTTTATTATATTAAACTAGTGGTCGCCCAATGGTCGAAATTCGACCTTATAATAAATTTAAATTGTGAGCGACTTAATATACATTATGAAAATATAATATTCAAACATTATTAAGGTTCTACTGTAGAAAACTAAACTACTATAACCACAAATTTAACCAAGACTGTTATTTGCCAATTTCTTAATAAAGAATATCTATTTAAAAACTGTTTATTGAAAAAAAAAACATGCTATAAGAGGAAAATACTATCCATTTAGAGCATATTTTATCGCATATTGCAAACTTCTCTGAAAACAATGTTTTTTGTAAAAACTCTTTCATCGTTTGCTAAATGTCCTTGGCCGTTATATTTGGATATATAAAAACTTAAACCACTTATTTATGTCAATGTCAGTACAGTAAATGAAAAACAAAACAAACATGTGTGTGTGAAATCCATGGTAGTGTGGGTAATGTTTTATTTATTGATTTAATGTACTTTATAAGCATTATTATTGAAAAATATTAGCGTTCTACACTTCTCCTACACATAAACTATAAGTGTGCCAAATTTTATGCTTCTACGTCCGCGCAATTTTCGTAAAAAGGGGTCCAAAGTTTTGGCATCACGTATTAATATATAGATTACTCGCTCGCACGCTTTATTGTCGGCTGGATACAGACTAGACTAGACTACCAATACTTGTCTAGACTGTGCCCAGTATCAAGTCCGAATGTGGCCCTTGACTGTGACTGTAATATTATATTTACCGTTTCAGCGCAAAGCCTGTACAAACTGAACAGTGAAGAGGGAACTAGTACAGATCCCACCAGGTCGCCTATCAGGAGGGCTCAGCCTTCGCCTATCGGTAGCGATGTCATGTCACCTCATCAAGTGAGTATGATATGATATGATATGAGGCAAGGATTTCTATAAAACAATGGGGATGTTGACTTGGATAAGAATATTAAAAATCTAATTTGTCCATCAGTCATATATTGGAACGAATTTTTAGCTTTTTTCGAAAGCACAAAAATCTACTTTAAATTAGAGTTAAGGAGACTTCACAAACCGCTTTAACATGTATCGGTCAAAGCAATGTATTTATTTATTTATTTATGTACACACAACAGACAAAAATAACAAACAGAAACAAATCAGATAGGTATAGGTATGTATTTTTGAATAGGCTGACTTGTCTGCTCGGATTGGACAGTGGTTTTTGCCATCATCCCTGTAGGTGATGTTAGGTGCTTGTCTAATGTGTGTGTGTGTGTCAGTCGCTGTCGCCACCGACGTCGCCAGGCGGCACGTCGCCCCGCTGCGGCAGTCCGCGCGAGCCGCGCCGCACGCACCTGCACGCCGAGCAGAAGCGCCGCTACAACATCAAGAACGGCTTCGACACGCTGCAGGCGCTCATCCCACACCTCAACACCAACCCCGCCGCCAAGGTACGACCCGACCCCCCCTCCTCCCCCCCACACACAACATACCAATCCATACTAATATCATAAATGCGAAAGTAGGTCTATCTCTCTGTTTAATTATCAAAGCTAAACCACACAGCCGAAGTTTATTAAATTACCAGTCTCCAAAGTCCGGTGAAGTAGTCAAAGCCTCCGCTCAGGCTGGCTGCGGTAGACCTCTTCAAAAAAATATCTTTAGGTTTTTCATCAGGTATATCTGTCAATTTCCACCACAGACCACAGCTTGCCTCTCATTGGTGGAAAATAACAGATCACCTGATGCGAGACTAGTGAAATGTTGGCTAGCAGTAGCTCTCATTGTGCATAGAGTAGTTAGCTTGAACTCCAAGAAACTACATTGGCTATTTTTTACCGCGATACTTACTGCAGATACTACTTTCGTGCAGGCGGATTCGCGGGCGAAAGCTAGTAGGTATAAACATGTTACAAAACAGCGAATAACGTCAGACTCAAGTGCGGACTGCGGAGCCAAGACCGATCTGCGTCACGTTTATTGAGCTTACTTTTAATTTGTTCAATCATCGGCGCTGATAAAAATACTGAGAAGGATGGTCGCTTGCGGTTAACATGATAAAGGCCCTGCTCCACTGCGGAGACGCTGTACGATGACCACGCCCACAGTCCGTTGTTCATTGGCATTTGTGTATTGTTGCTTGGCTGTGGTTTGTAAGGGAAATGGTCTCTAAAATTTCAAACAAAAAATTGACACAAGTGTTTATCGTCCCTAGGCCGCCCTGGAGCAGCGCCTTATTAATTTGGATTTTTGTTCTTATTTAAATAAAAGCAACTTTTAGTATAGGCCGGTGCCCGGTACTAATCCTCTCGGATTAGGTCGGAGATTGGATTGAGATAGTCCTATCTAATAATATATTTAGATATGACTATTCCGTCACTATCCGAGGTCGTTCACTATCACTACATGACTAAGTCAAATAGTTTGGTGAATATTTAATGAAAAATATGGAATTTCATGAAACCACTTGATAATTTATTGTAGATAAGCAAAGCTGCGATGCTTCAAAAGGGAGCCGAGTACATAAAGCAACTAAAAGCCGAGAGAAATCAAATTAAAGAGGAGATGGAGAGCTTGCGGCAACAAATTGAATGTTTGAACAATTCTATCACGTAAGTATAGACTTTTCAAAGGTTATCAAACAAATGACACAAATTTTTACCGAAAGGAATGCAGGACTCAAAATTTTATACAGCTTTCTCAGACGTTGTCTTGGCTGGTCTAATAAGAAATTTATAATCACCTATATTATGCATTTTCATAGTCTAAAATCCCTCGCGGCCTTTTCAGTCTGCCAAAGACTCGTAGAAACTATAATCATTTACACATAATATCGCGATCAAAAAACATTGCGCCCTCCTCCAGTGCTTAGTGCCAGTTTGTTTTACGTTTAAACGCGCTCGGCACGTTAAAGATTGGTTAAGAGTTTCGATCGCGTAAACTGAAACGAACTCGCACTATAGCTTGGCAAATTCATACGTTACACACCATAGTCACACGAGGCATACACCGGGGTCGTCAGGCAAGGATACGGGGGTGGGAACACGTGCGCGCGGGACGAAGGTCAACTGTCAAGTGCGTCATTCAACTAATTCGGGCGGCGTCGATGGGTAGTAATGTCCCCCGCCACCCGTAGACGAATTTGATAACCTACCTGCAGGCAGAACATCTATAGACATTTAAAAATGTACCTACTCCTGTGTAATCAAGTAACTTGCCGGTAAGTATATGATACATAATTATGTATTCCAGTAACTGCCACTCGCTGCTGCCGGCGACTGGCGCGCCAGTGTCGCGCGCGCGCTCGGGTCGCCTGCGAGAGATGTTCGCGAGGCACGTCGCCAACCGCACCATGCACAACTGGAAGTATTGGCTCGTATCCTTTTATATAAACCAACAAGTTTATAAAGATGTCGCCGGCTATGTGGGTGGGTAGACATAGAAACGGTTGAATTTAAGATCATAAATAAAGTATAATGATGACACATACATGACGTTTACAAAACTTAAGTAAAAAAATTACAAGATGCTTTATGACGATGAAGAATTTGCTCAATGATAAAAAATACTTGCTGTTATTATTTTGACAGCGACATTTGGTACCATTATTTTGAGCACAGTAACATGCCCCTCCACTGCGTCACATATAAAACATGTAACAAAACCGTAAACCGATAAAGGCGTATTCGAGGTACAGTTCATGAACCGTCTCGCATAGGCGGCTTCTTTGACACAAAGCTGCAGGTAGTAAGTACGTGAACTTTGAGCTGCGGTCAGTGTTGCTGTTGCCTTGGATCAGTTTTTTGTTTTGATTTAATTATTTTCAATTGGGAAAAAAAATAATCTCCAATCCATTTAATGGCTACGTATATCTGTCCTCAGTACGATACCGAATAATAGTCGGACAGGGGTTTCGTTACTTATTGTATATGCGATATTCACTATGTTTCATGAGTATCGGGACCGTGATTAGTAGTGGATGTTATCACCAGTTTCATACCTGTCACACGTGCGTAGCATCTCCGCGCGCCGCAGTGGAGCACCACCATATCGCTTAACTTCTCCATGGCAACCTATAGGTAATCTTTAGTTCGGTGATTTTATCTTTATATTTTATCCTATACCTATCGTAATCATAGGGAAATGATAATAAAAATCATGATGCTAGTCAGTACATTGTTCTTATTTGCATATGCTTCTTGATATATTATCTTTTATTGCATACTAGCTGCCCGGACAGACTTCGTTCTGTCAAAAGTAAATTGATTGAGGTAATTCCCGAGTTTAGGAACAGTTTTTTTTTTTTTTTTACTTAATATTTATGTTTAACACCTTTTAAACCTTCCCTGGACTTCCACAAACATTTCAAGATCAAAATCAGCCAAATCGGTCAAGCCGTTTTCATGCTATGTCGTGACAACGGAAAACGAGTTTCATTTTTATATACATAGACTAGGATATCCTGCGGTTGCACCCCCGTGCGTTACCCTTTTTACTAAACTTTTTTTGTTTTTCTTTTTTTTGTTTCTGCTAATCGAGACCACACCACAAATCAAGGATCATGAATATAGGTCAACCCATTCTCGAGTTATACTTGATGTTACCAACCCGACTTTGTTTTATATGTACACTAGCTTTGCCCCGCGGTTTCACCCACGTAAGTTTTCCCCGTTCCCGTGAATTATACAGTAAATTTTCCATAGTTATTAATGTTTATTCTGCTATTCGGAACAGAGACGAATCCAACAAATCAATGATCATGAAAATCGGTCCACCCGTTCTCGAGTTATAGTGTTGTAACAAACCCGACTTTGTTTTATATATATAGATACATAGGTATATAGATTATAAGTGGATTATCTACATTTCTACGCCAGAAGTAGGGTTATTTGGACTTACAAAGAACTCGAAAGGTCCTTGTACTATTCGGTTGTCACTAGGTAGTCTCGTGGGGTACTAATCGGGGCCGTTGATAAACGTTATCGCTCACTTGTTTTGCCGGCAGACTTGCAGTCTTGATTAGACGTTCGTTTTTTTACCCAGTAGGCTCGATTTACGTCACAGATAAAGAATAAGATAAGGCTTATTGGACCAAGTTCGTATCAGTTTATTATTCGGTAACATGTTTCATAATGCTGATCGTAGATGGGCTCGAACTTTGATTAGGCCTAATTTATACTATAATTATTTTTGCATATATTTTAGAATAGATTGGAATATTCTTTATTGTACACCATGAAAGTTTCTGCATTAAAATAATAGACAGCAATAAAAGGGTACAATGGCGGTCTTATCGCTAATAGTCGTATAGTAGTAGTAATAATTTACTGTACTTAAAGTCAAGACTTATTAAGTACAGTAAATTATTTATTAGCCGACCTCGGGGTTATTTGGAATTCAATCAAGCGGTGGACTTGCGATAAAATTGTTGTCGATTTGATACCCCATTGCACTACCGAAAAGAACCCACTTGGCTCAAGCATTTAGCGCCGGGGGTTAACAAGGGGGTTAACAAGAATACTAGTAATGTGTAAACCACATTGCTAGTAAGCATTTTTTTGAATTTTTATTTATATTTTAAGAAATGGGTCAATGCAAGTCAAAAATCCGCCAGGGTCCCTAATGTCACGTAAGGTCTATCTGTCAATCTCGACCAATCGCAGACCAGTACCTTGTCTCTCATTGGCGGAAAATGACAGGCAGACCTCATGCGACACTAGCGACTCTGGCGGATTTTTGACACGCGATTGTGCTTTTCCAAAAAACCACGTGTTTTCCGAATAGTCCCACCCACTTGACTGTATCTTGTTTTAATTTAAGATCTTAAGACATCGATTTTTAACACCTACAACAGCGATAACCTAGGACTGTAGATGAAACTGATGATGCAATTGCAAATGATATAATAAATATCATATTTTTTAAATCCAAGGTCGTTTTTTTATAAAAACAGAAATCAACCTTGAGATTTATTTAATTGATATAATGTTGATAGTTAATTCTGTATCAACGTGCTATCATCTTCGTTTTTTTTAGCAGTCACATGTTATTTTATAAATATTTTTAATGTTTTGTAGGTTTTCTGAGTTAAATCTAAAAGCGATAAGTTAAAACATTGTATATTATTTAAACAAATGATGTATTGATAACGTAAATGGTGTCAATAATGAGTTATCTAATTGTTTGCAAATGGATATTCTCATACGCATTCGCTAAAAATATTTACTCAGCTTGTTAAACATTATAGCAATTACCTATTTTCAAATTATTATGCGTAAACTAGAATTTTCATTGGCCGTTTTTGGTAAATAGTTGGACTTTGCAGTGGGCAATCAGTGTTGTTAAAATGGCTATTATTATTATAACCTTAGGGGTTAAAAATAGTTGCGGGGCTAACCTTTGGTATCTGCAGGGTTCTCTTGTAAAATAATTCGATTTGTTGATCAAAATTATAACTTTGAAATGTGTAAATAATTGTATGTTATTTAACCGTTCAGAAACCTGCAATTATGATTATAGCCAATCACACCTATATTATTAAGGCGAAAGTTTGTGGGTGTTTGTATGTTTGTTACCTCATAAAAAGGCTCGACCAATTCTGATAAAATTTTGCAGGGAGGTAGAAAACACCCTGAATTAACACATACTCGTTTGATGTATATTTCCCGGTTAATCCCGATAAACTGAGAGTAACACCGCGTGGAGCAACTAGTAGTATATTCAAGCTAAAGTATAAGTCTACGTGTTCTTCCAGTGCCACTTCGGACTGAGTGAGCCGTGTACATTTTTCCATCTACCGATATTGATCGCAATGTATTCCATTCGTAATGTGTGTCCAATAGTATTCCTTAGGAAGTGGGTACAGTTTAGCGTGGTGAGCGCGGCGCTGGTGGAGTCGTTCAGCGCGTGCGTGTCGTGCAGCTCGGCCGCCGACCTCGTGCGCACCACGCTGCTGTGGGCTGAGCAGCATTGCTCGCTGGTTGAGATGCGACCCGGTAACTACTGCTTATTTACCCTTCATTTACCAACAGAATTATCACTTGTATGCGTTCTGTTATGTGATACCTGTTAAAATGCGTTGAAAGTAGACCCTTTTGTGGCTTGACCACGTGTTGAAGTTACGAGGCTGCGTTGTAACAAAGTTCCTTCAAAACAGCGCAGCGGCAACACAACGCATATACCGTGTGCTAAAACTTTTCGTATTCTCTAGAATACATATTTTTTTTAGAAACAGAGCTACTTTCAAACATTGAAAGACATGAATATATAAGATTTCCGAAAAAAATGCTAGTTATAATCTTATGTACCACGGTGGTTTGTTCGACGTGGGTGTTCCCTCTCTACCCATGGGTGTCGTAAGTGTCCATTAAGGGATATAGAAACTAGGAAAATTGTGCAGCAGCGTTCTCATAAGGAACGAATATAAAACTGCCCTCGCCAATCCGTCTGCCCAGGGTGGCGACTAGTCAAACACCCCATGATTGC
This sequence comes from Plusia festucae, assembly GCA_950381575.1. Taxonomy (NCBI): domain Eukaryota; kingdom Metazoa; phylum Arthropoda; class Insecta; order Lepidoptera; family Noctuidae; genus Plusia; species Plusia festucae. Next base: position 8,714,200 of record OX494436.1, on the reverse strand, counting down.
GCACCATAACACAGGGCCCCCAGTTCCCGGTAGTTCCACTGCGGAAGGTGGAGAACCGGGTGTTGTAGTGCCCTGTGTCCAGCAGTGACTGAGTTGATTTATTGTTGTTGCTAACCTATGCTGGTTTTCTATGTTAAGCGGTGCTGAACTCTCTGCGCGTGCTGTGCACGACGACGGACATCCTGACGAACCCCGAGCGGCTGCCGGAGGAGGCGCGCGCCGCCGTGGCCGCCAGCGCCGCCGTCAAGGCCGAGCCCACGTAACGCACACACCCCCACACACCTTGACTCAGGACGTCTCTCCAACTAAATGTTATCGTGGAAAACTTGCTCACTTTCGCAAATCGACATTTTCGCAGAATATCATTCGCTGCAGACTAAAACGCTATATTTTTTTAAATAAAACAAAAATCATCACACGTATTGGTATTATAAACATAAACTATTTATGTACTTAAAATATTCTTATGATTAATTCTGCGAAAATGATGTTTTACGAAAAGGACGTATTTTGCGGAAGTGACCAATTTTTCAGGTTTACATTTCGCGATAGAGGCGTTTTGTGTCAAGACCCGCACCGCCACACGGCGCCGCTGATAACATGAGCAGGTGAAGCACGCTGTCGTCAACCAAACTATTTCATCATACCACACAATGTTGCCGGCAAACTGTCAATAAGTGATAGACTATCTGTATCTGGCGTACCTCGTAACACCTCATGTTATCAGGCGTGGTACTTATAAATAGAATATTTATAAAATGTTACATTGTATTATGGAATTACCGGATTTCTAATATTTGTATTGCTAAACTTTAAACATAAGTTTAGTTCAATATTTGCCGCTTGCCAATTTACTGGGCGCCCTAATTGTTAATTTTGATCTCGACTATTTTAGTCTAAGAGATGTCATTGCAATAGTTGTAGGAGCAAGACTCCACTGGAATCCGTCGGCTCAGATGCCTCGCCTTCTGAGGTCGTACGGTTTACAAAATGTACATAATATACCAACATAGATACCAACACACTATACAAAACGATTTCTTAGAAATGTTGGTGATCAGGTCTACATGCCTTATTTATTTTTGTTATACTTCGGTCTGTTTTATATATTTGGTACACTTGTATAATTGTAAATACAATTACCCCATGAAAATATTATACTTTTGGTATAGGGGAAGACGCGAGGTTTGGCTTGTGAAATTGCTTGTTTAATGTTTTTTTACATGGTACCTGGTAGTGATTTTCTACTTTTAACATGTAAAATATTCATTTAAATTAAGTCGGGTAGATAGCTTCATCTGTACTCACACACAGTTTTACAAATATCTATAAGAATTTAAGCGTTACTGCGTTATTAAACACAGAGCATCCTTTTGTGTGATATGAGAGTCAAAAATACTACATGTTGGAGCTATATACCTGTAAATTGTTATTTCTTTAAATTATATATTTACTAAGATTATTAATTAAAATTGTTGGTGTTCACCTTCAATTTTTGTTATTTTTGTAAAGCCTAAATCACATCTTGGCATATCTTTGTAAGAGTACATGTTTTCATTAAATTGTTTGTCAAAATTAACGAACTATAAACTTATTCTATTACATAAACAATATCGTGGTGTAACTGTTATTATATAACAGGAATGAGTCCAGTTTCTTGATTTTATAACAAGAAACTGTTTTTATAATGCAAAACTCGGACAAAATATTGTCCATCACAATTTTTGTGAAACTTGCTGAAGTGTCCTATGCTAGTGCCTTTTACGTGATAGATAATTGTAATGTACATACATAAAAATATATTTATGTCACTACTTATGCTCGAAGAGTTAGTAACATTGTATTATTGTACATTCACAGATTATAAAAGCCACCATCTTAGGATTTATAATCCTTAACTTATATTGGGGTCTAACTAAAAGAAACAATATTGTTGCCGGACCTGGTATCTCAGGTCCCCAGAATAGCAGCTAACTTTGCTGCCACTAAGTCAAAGGGGCAACAAAATCTAATAAAAAATACGATTTTACCAAAGATTTAACACCCACAGAAAGCATTCATGAACGAATGCGTATTCCCGATGAAGCATGTACAGTTCTTTACACGATATTTATCATAATTATGGATATTTTTTTGAAACACCTGGAAACTGTCGGTTTATTTTCATTTAACAATATTTAAAATGTATAAATTGCATTTACTTCATCGATTTAATATTGAATACAATTTTCAATGATGCTAATACAGAGCTCGATAAACGGGTGAAGGCATATGTTTAGCCTAAGTTTATATCCTGTAAAGGACTGTGCGTGTGCCTCCCCTGTCCGACACACGTGAATACCAATGTAGTTCGTAAGTTAAAGAAAGAATTTATTGAACTTGTCGAGATTTAATTTAGAATTGTCTAAGTGTATTTACGTAAGTACTTTAAGTAAATATTTTTATATTGTGTAATAACACAAATGTTTTTATATTACTATATATAAATCGGTGCCAACGTAAATATTGTTGTAATTTGTTAAATAGTGATAATTTTATGAAATATCGTTGACTCTGGCAGCACGTTGTCGTCTAGCGTGGGTGCGCGTGCGCCGCGCTGTGAGCTTTAAATGAGGTTAAGTGCAATTGTTGTTCTATTGGAAATACAATCTGGAAAGGAAACCTTATGGCTGTTTTTATTTTATTTATTTGGAACAAACGTGGAGGTATAATTGAATAATAAATTATTACATAGTCGGGAAATAATAAAATTTTAACTTACTGTTACATTTCAGCGAACTGGTATTTTTCACACTGAAAGGCAAAGTTATTTCACAAAGACCTTTTTTTAAAAACAAATATTTGAACATTTAATCTTTCAGTGTCATACATTTAAATACAGCCAGTACTTATAATATACTTGTCTTTTGTTACACACTTACACTGGGATTCAAAATTAAAATATGTATCTAGTCAAAAATGTGACTAAACCTAAAATAAAACATCTATACAAGTTTGTACAAAAGAAAATGTCTATCAGACAGTTTGAGTCAATGTATTTATCAGATTCTTTTGGTATCTACTAAACTAACGTCAGTTTCAGGCCACATACACAAAGCCTAAACTTCTGTAGGTAGCAAGTTCCTAAGCAGTTTAAATTGTGATATAAATACGTCATATAGAAACTGAATACTTCTGAAATAAGCGTATATAGTTTTCAGACATTATGTCATCGTCCTATCATGTAATTTTCATTACATTGAAAATATGAAAAAAAAACCGAATTAAAAATTTCCATGAAGCTGAAAATTAACATTTTTTTTGTTTTGAAATATACCTAAGAACACTCATTCAAGACTTGAGACGACCTCTACAAAAATCTAAATCGGTTCATCCATTATTTTGGGTGCTACTATTTGACAGAAATAGATTGACGTATACCTTTTTTCGTCGAGGATAAAAAAATGAGGTGCTAATAATACACCGCTTTTTTTTCGTCAAGGGTTAAAAATAACCAGGTGTTCCTAGCTGGTCTAGTTAAGTCTCTGTGCTGCAGCAAGCATACGCGCTAGCCGTGACGTGGGCTGCGCGAGTAGAGCGCTGACCGCTCCCTGCTCGACCGCGCAGCCGTTGTCCAGCACCACGCCGCGCCCGTAGCCGCGCACTGATGAGATGCGGTGCTGGAAACGGTATTAGTAACATTAGGTAAACAGCCGAGCCAAATGTTACAAGAGTCGATGCTGATTATATCTCCAAATTTTTGGAAGTGACAGGTAACGTGATTTTTCGAAACGAAATGTCATGCCCGTTTTTAATGTCATGCGATTTCTATGGTCGTTAACGCTAGTGGAAATGTCACTTGGATACAGGGCAGGGTGTTATAACGGTAACACGAAAGTTTTCATAACCAGACCGCTGAAGTGAATTTATCTTACAATTTAACTAGTGCGGTAGTAAGATGACTCTCGAAATGCGGTGAAGAAGTTAGTTATGATTTTCGGTATCAAATAATTTATGTTAATGATTGAATAACAATTATTTTACCTACAAATTTTGGGCTGTAATTTTGTGAGCCAACTCTATATCAAATGTCTCTTTCTCTCTCTCACTTTTACTACAATTTTATTGCTCTGATATGCATGGTAAGGACTTACCGCAACAGTGATAATAGTAGTATGGGGTGCAACCGCAGCAAGGGCGGCCAATAGCGCACGCTCTGCGGTCGCATCAAGCGCTGCAGCAGGCTCGTCTAACAGCAGTGCTCCCGCTAGCCGCGCGTGCAGCGCTGCTCGAGCCGCTGCCACGCGGCCCGCTCGACCCGCGCTCCAGCCAGAACAACCCGACCTACTGCAAACGCTGCACTCTGTCGACATAATGCGGCAAATTGTCAACTAGTAACTAAAACATTTAGGAAGGAACGCAAGTTTACAACAAATGCGTTGCCCATTAAAACAGCCCTCTAAACACCTATTTTAGGAAAACAATGTTATGATTTAACGTTTTCTGCCTGTAAGCCAATTTTCATTGCCGTGGCTGGATATGAGTTCATTACTATCTACACCTTATTACTACTTGCTTCAATACATGCTCAAAAATCCATAGTTTGATTTCAAAATTATTCAACAACTAAATAATGGACCCTGTAGCACCTATTACATACCTAAACCAGCTGACTGTGCGGACACATAGTCAAAGAGACCCACAGCTCTTAGACTGTGCCATATTTCCTCATCGGTGTGCACGGCCAGGGGGTCTAGGTTCTCCCTCAGGGTTCCGGAGAACATTGCAGGGTCTTGCGGTACCAACACCACGCGGTGTCGTAATGCTCGTAGTGGTACTCGCGTGATGTCCTCGCCATCTATCAAGACGCGCCCGCTACTGATTGTAGTCGCACCGGCACAGGTCAGCAGTAAAGTCGATTTACCGCTACCACTTCGACCGCAAATCGCTACCTAATATCGGAAAAAGTTTTGAAATTTAAACATTTTTTTTGGGATTTAATTATGAAGAAGAATTTGAAATTGCTTTCACCTTTTCACCAGGAGAAATATTAAGATTAATGTTCTTAAGTATCGGTGTAGAGCTTGGTTCATGATGTATGCTGACATTCTCAAATTCTATTTTTCCATTCCTCTGCCATCCTGCTGGAATTGGGCCTAAAAATAAAAATAAACTCTTATAATTAAGAACTCGAGTCTGCTTTAGATTTTGTTATCTGAGATGGAGTAGATAGGCACTAACAGTCGTCTCTATAGTCTTCTTGGGGGATATTAGTGTCGTCATGCACTCGCTCCAGTGCAGCTAGTTGCAAGTGCAGATCGGAGCGGCATTTGGCGAGGTGCGCCAGGTAGGCGGGCAGCAGCAAGGCATACGCGCCTGCCAGCCCGGCCACCGCGCCGCCGCCTCCACTCAGGCATGCACCCAGCACCACACACACGCAGCCGGCACCCACCAAGTCCTATAATACGTAAAAATATGTAAAATTGATTTCCCTGAAGGCTATTATGTATTCTACGTTCATGAACTTAGAATGCATTGCACATTTAGGTCGGATCGTATTAACTAATAGGGACAAAAATCAATCCATGTTTGAAGTATGACAAGTGCGTATCTAACTGTAATTTTTTAAGTCGATGTGCTCCACAAACTTATATGACAATAAGATATGGTGATCGAGCACACGGCAATGTCTTCCAGGCAACCATTTGTTTACTATAAGTACTATAACGAATAGTTTGTAAGACTCACCAGAGTAAGACCAAGCCATCTGTTGGCAGAATTCAGAAGCAATAAAGTGTTATGGTTGGTGTCCAGGCTACGTAGGAAGGCAGCGCGCATGCGCGGCTGCAGCCGGCCGGCGCGGATCGTACTGCCGCCCGCGCAAGTCTGAGCACACAGCGACACCACGCCCGCCGCGCTGCGAGCCTCAGCACATTGGAGCTCCCTAATATTATGACATGTTTTGGTGTTAATATACAGATAAGTGCATTATAAGTAAATTAAAAATATTACTGACTTATCTTTGACTTCTTTACTGAAGAAGATCAACGCTATCTCGGTCTGTTGTATCAAATATTACATGAAAAAAAGGAAAGCGGACCCGAAAACACCAAGTATCAAGGGTTGTTGACCATTTTTTAACCTATGTGAGCATTCTTTCTACCTTATTTACTTACTGCTTATGTACCTAGCATTACACAGATAGACCGACTGCAGTGTGAGGTAGAGCAACAGAGCCGGAATGGAAGCCAACAGGGTCCACGGCGCGACGACTGCGTTCACGAGCATAGCCGCCGCACATAGCAAGGCGAGTTGCGCCCAGCGGCTGATTGCTGTCGGCAGTTTCTGTAGAATTACTGACTTTTATTAATACGTAGATGTTGAGCAATAGAATACTGAGAATCTCAAGTTACAGTACCTGTAACTCAATTTAAATGGCGGTCGATTAATGCTATCAATACAGAATTCATTAATCAGCTGCCGGTCCTAACTAACTATTCAAGATAATCGTAAACTTGAAAATTTTGTTTCTCAGTCTTCGTCAGATACCTATGAAAATTACCTTTTCAAATTAAGCAATCAAATTATTTCACACACTCAAACAGCTTGTCAGATAACGGTGACCAATCCTGAATATTTTGATTGAAACTTTAGTCTTGACTGTCAGGTCCGCAATGTTAGGTATAATTTTATCTTTTCGCACTAACAGGAGTACCTAAGAGGATGCGTACATACCTACTTAAGCAATTCCACAGTAGGTACCTATAAGAATAGACTGTGGTAATGCGCACCTTATCAATGACCAATATATCGGCTGAGAACCGATGCAGCGTTGCACCTAGAGGAGCAGCACGGAGGTAGTGCGGTGGTGCACGCAGTGTAGCATGTAACAACCGGTCATGCAGTACGCGCCGTGCCTTAGCAGAAGCGCACGCGCACGCTGCCTGCGCCGCGCCCGCCGCCAGCGCACCGCCGCCGCACCACATAGCGTACGTGCTAACGCCTCCCCACATCTGAACATAAGAATATAAATGGTAGCAAATCAAATCCGACGATCGCTAGGAATATAAGAAAACAGGAACGATCTTTAAACAGTAAAGGCACCGCTGTCTGTACGGTTTGATCCTGCAAACTGTTGTTGTTACAGTGAATTTGAATTCCGGTTTCAGGAATATATAGACTGATTCAAGAGGAAGGTTTTCATAATTTTCGTGTAGAATCTTAATAAAAATGCGCTATACATGCGCGTAATGTCTTAAAAGAAAAGAAAAAAAAAACATTTAACATTCAGCCTTTTAAGGGTTCAACCTACTGTTTCTCTAAAATAGGTACCTAATAATAATCTCCAGACCGAATTTCGGCCTCGGCGGCCAATCTCAAGTGAGATCGGCCATGTACGCAGGAGATATTATATTGGTGCGCAAACACAGGTGCACTCTCTGTTCCTTCACTCTCATAGTCCGATGGGACGGTTGACCGACACGACCGGGGAGGGATCAGGCGCAGGACCAACGGCTTTACGTGCTTTCCGAGGCACGGGGGTGTATACACCGCCACACTTCCTGACTCCGAGCGGTACTGAGAATTTCTAAACTCAGTAAATATTTTCGCCCGACCCGCGAATCGAACCCGAGACCTCGTGCACGGCAGTCGCGCTTGCGGCCGCTTGACCAACGAGGCAGTCAAGGTACAAGGTACCTACAATAGAGTTCTATAGACTTGTTCTTCATTGGCTTGATAGTGTCAATTTGGTATTTTAATGTACCTACCTACTGTTTAATACTAACCACGTTAATCCCACTATGAAAGGACATTTTATTCGCAATGATGTTTCGTCCGATAGCGTTATATTTCAAGCGGCTTCAAGAGAAATGATGTGTACTCACGTTTTCATCCACTGCTTCAGTTTGGGAGTTCTGTTTGGTGATGTTCGTGAGCCAGCAGTCCGCCGCCAACGCCAGCGCTTGCGCAGTCACCGCCGCCGCCCAATACGCGCCGCCCCACCAACGACACGCGTGTGCGTATTCCCACCAAATAGCACTCTGATGAGAACGTTAACGTTAAATAGGTAAAGGTCTTTAAACGGTCTTTTCACAACTTCAGCAGTCCTGCTTTAAGAGATCATAGAAACTAAATCAGTGTAGCAAAATATAACCTTATAAAGTCGGTTATAAGGACGTTACTGGTACCTTTATTCTTTTTTAAATAAGGAAAGTAGCAAAAAATAATTAATAAACTCCATTCAGGACGAGGACTTGCTCGAAGATCAGTAATTCGGAAGATAAGTTTAGGAGTGTGTACACGCAGTTTACTTAATATTTACGTACCTCACTAACAGCTTCGTCAGATTTCTGTGAAGCGTTCGAATCGGTGTCAGAAACGATGGTGTTATTAGTTTCGACACCATTTGACGTCAGAGAGTTATATGGAGTTGTTTCCCCAGCGGAATCGTCAACAACATCTGGAATATATATAAGGCATAATATGTTGAGAACGGAAAACATTTATCAATCATTAGGATACATTTAAATTGGGAGAGATCCAAACCGTTATTTTGATTATCCTCAGAAGCACCTTCTGAGTCTGTGCTTATAAGTCGTCGCAATGTCTTTGGTGTCCACCTGTAACAACAAAATATACCTATTAAGGTAAGAACTTCCAATTCAAATGGACCTAATTTTGTTGTTTTTTTAGTTGAAGGTTTTAAAATGTCAAGTAAGGCAAGAGAGGAACATGCAAGAGACTTTTGCGTTCTTTCTAGTTTTAGATTTAAGTAAAGAAGGACCTGTTGATAGTCCTTGGAGCTCTGGGTCTGAGCAGCCGCCGTAAGAAGCTGGCCTCCCGCTGCAAGGCCGCGTTTGATTCGTCAGCACTTACGGCGCGACGCACATCTGGACGCCATCTATTACAAAAATAAAATTATCTTTATAAATGCTCTGCTATATAGGTCAATGGTGTTATGATCGCGGCTTTTAACCTACTTACGTATAGCTGATATAGACGAATATTCTACGTCTTATTCTTTAAATGTAGATTGGCGCAATACGTGTACTGCAAGGACTGATATGCCATGCCAAGGTCGATCAAGATGACGTCTCTCTGTTAGACTAATAGGCCCATGTGAATTTCATCAGAAAGTCTGGAGTTATAATTTTAAAAGATATAGAAGACGCGCGTTGCATGTGAGGAAGGGTTTAAAATTCGATGGATATTTCTGCAGACATATTCTAGTGTTGTAACAAACATTATAGGTAGATACTACCAAACAACTAGGTATGGCTAAACAAAAAAGGCCTAATAGCTACTTTTATTACAGGGGGAACGCTCCCGAAAAAGACATGAGATAGGTCTTCATCATACTTATGATAGTGTTACAGAAAAAAAGATGATTGGGATGTAAACAAGTTATTTTTTTACAATGTTCCATGTAAATTCCATTTTGATAATAGTACCTACGGCTAAATAAAACGACAACTATACCTAGGTATTCAATAATATATCACGCGCGCGAATTTGGCGTTTGCGCGGTCATTGACCCCTAAAACAATTGATTTAGATTTTCGTTTTCATTGCTGGTATTTTTTTTTATAAATTTTCTTTTCTTTTCCTTTGATGAAGCGTGAACTTAATAAAAAAAAACATTTTTTTTCGGGTCGTTTATTTTTTTGACCTGTCTTTTGTACATGACTACTATCTCCTGTCTTGGTTTTCGGAAGCATCCCCCTTACATCCTGTTTAATATTTTAGGTTAAAAGGAAGAACTTATCAAACCACCTGTAACTCGCTAACAAACAGTTCTTACAGTTTGCCGATATTTGATGTTTTTTTAATTGCACGTCCATTATTTGATAAAAAATAATTAATAATATGTAAATTAATATATTATAATACAGTCTAACTGTCTAGTAGAAAGAACTTACTTCGAGTTGTACATAGAGGGTGGTGGTGAGGACAACTGCCTGCTGAGTGCTGGTCTCGGCCGCGGCGAGGTGCGGCGTCGCCAGCTGCCGCCCGCGCAAGTCGGCACCTCGGACAACAGGTGCGCGCCTGCCGTTTCATTTATATCCACCTAGATATAGGTATAATAAAAAATATATTGAGTGAGGTATCATAGATACCATAGGTTTTTATAATACACGAGAAAGAAATGTAAATTCCCGCCAGTTTCCGAATGCAACAACGTCTATCATTCATTTTCAACGTGCTAATAATTAGCAAAGCTTTTTGAATAGACTCCGTGTGAGCACTGTTCTCACTCAGGGAGTGTTATAATTTAAATCAATTTATCTCTCATTATTATTTATTTATGATATTGTCACACTGTTTTATTAGCTAAGTCCACAATGTTTTAATTAAAACACATTTAAGTTAGAAGAAAATATTAAAAATAATATTCTTATTCTCTTCTAACTTATAGGAAAATGTTTTGAGGAATGTGTCACTAAGGCCCGGCTTTTTGTTCCCGAGTTAACTCAACCAATGGTTAAATATGCTAACTAATGGTTTGAAACTTCGGTAGAACGCGTTTATTCATCAATAGCTGTTGCCCGCGGCTTCGCTCGCGCGTAAAGTAAAGAGTAGTATTAAAGGTGAGATGTATTCTGTGATTTTCAAAGTAAGGAGAATGTATAAAATTTTTCATCTAATATTATGGCGTTAAAATAATAATAAAAGTAAAGTAAGTAGCAAAAGCATTTGTGTTATGGAATCGGAGACAAAAAAGGTACCATAAACACCCAGACTCCAGACAATGTATAAAAGTGATTTTCTACATGGACCCGTCCGGGGATCGAACCTGGAACCTTAGAGATGGCGACACCTTAAAAACCGGAGTGAACAACCCTTGTATGAAATTGGATGTGTCTATCTTTGAAAACGACACAATTCATATACCTACAAACTTCCAACCCCTTTTTCACCCTCTTAGAGGGATGATTTTTAATATAGCTTTATAATATTATATATATATATAGTATAGATAAATAATTATAGTCATTAGCCGTGTGCAGCGCCCCTTAGTGAACTCCACTGCGGGTGACGTAACCTACGACAAACTTATTATTTGCGGTTGGTACAGTATTCGGGTCTAGGAATCGAACCGCAAAATTAAGTTTGTTTTTTTTTGTATATACTTTTCCGGGATAAAAACTACCCAGTGTGGTGCCCAGGATATTAAAGAACAATTATACAAAGTTTCATCGAAATCGAACCGGTAGTTTTTGCGTGATACCTGAACAAACAGACAGACAGACAGACAGACAGACAAAAATTTTTTTAATCACATTTTTGGGTTTGGTGTCTGTCTAGTAACACACCCCGCCATTAATTTTTTTGATATTTTCAATGTACAGAATTTTCACTTCTACAGATTTATTATAAGTATAGATGTTGGGAATCGAACCCAACACAGGCGCGCGGCCATCACACACCGGCGGCGTGCACACTTTCTGCGTCATCAGCTGGTGAGCAGCGGAGCGGCGGGCGAGCGACACACGGCCCGGCCCCGCCACCGCACTCGCCTCCACGGACCCTACCGCGACGGACCCCTCAACCGACCTCTAAAATATTAGTGTTTGTCCGGGACCTTTTATTGTAATTTTAAATTAACGGCATTATACCAGTACCTATTTCATACAGTCCACTTTTATTTCATTACCCACCATCGAAACAATCAATTTTAATTCTAACTCATGGTTGTATTGTATAATTAACTCTCCTACTTATTTGACCATTTGATAGACTAACAATTAAAGACAAAACGCATTTTGAAACCACTCGTTAGCATATTTTTAACCATTCGTTGAGTTAACTCGGGATCAAAAAACTGGGCCTAAGTAATTCAGACGATGCTTCGGTGACCTAATGTTGGGTATTTTCGGATACCGCACATAGATTCGTTAAAAAGTACTGTTGTTAATTGACTCTAATTCCAGATACTTGTTAAGAATGATCACCACGGCATATTTCCTGTTGATAGAAAAATAGAAACTTGACCTTGGCCAAAAATGTCGTCAACTCATAGAGAACGGGAATTCCATTTCAATTTCATTAGTCATGTGAGTAAAATGTTGAGGATGTGGTGAGTGGAATGGAAATATTTGAATATTCCTACTTAATTTATAAAATGTTTAATGAACATATATAACATATTATTATCATATCAAATCGAATGAAATATTTATATTCTTGTGAGAATATTACCGTTACTCTTCCACGCAAAAACTACTTTACGGATTTGGACGACATTTCCAGAAAGTTTTTATCTGGATAGACATATAGGATGCTAATCCCGTCAGACGCTACGAATATGTTATTTCTGTTAATTTAATACTGATATATACAACATGTAACAAAACCCCTGTCAGATCCAATAAAAGCGTATTCGTGGTACAGTTCATGAACCGTCTCGCATAGGCGGCTTCTTTGACGCAAAGCTGGAGGTAGTGAGTACGTGAACTTTGAGGAGCGGTCAGTGTTGCTGTTCCCTTAGATCAGTTTTTATTTTGATTTAATTATTTTCAGTGGGGAAAAATAATAAAAAAATAATCATCTTCAATCCATTAAATGGCTACGTCTATGTGTTCGCAGTACGATACCGAATAATACTCTCAGGGATCGGACAGGGTTTTTGTTACATGTTGTATATTGTTTTAAGAAAATGGAAGCTTTTTTGTTGTGCTAGTTACCGTAGTCTCGTCGGAGTTCGACCGTTGGAACCTGGCACGGCTGAGTGCGCGTATCAGCCGAGAGCGCTCGCGGGCCGCGCCCCCGGGAGGGCCGGCGCCCGCGCGGGCCGCGGACGCGCGCGCCTCGCCCGCCAGCCGCGCCCAGCGAGCCAACGCGCCTTCACACGCGGCCCCGCGCCCAACACCAGACACGCGGCCCTCTTCCATCGCTATTACCTGGAACCATTGCACTTTGGTCACAAAAGTATGAATTTTCTCAAGTCCGCATGGACCTGCACCCACCAAGTGACATCGTTAAGGAACCGGTCGGCAAATCTGAGTATTACTATTTCTGAAAGGTGCATTAAAAAGTCCAGCATATTAGCATAGGTACTGTGCTCACTATAAATGTAATCGAACCAGACTAGTTGTAGTTTCGACTGAAAATGAAACCTACCAAATCAGCATAATGTAGCAGTTCAAGTCTGTTAGTAGCGACGACCACAGTCCGTCCAGCGCGAGTGGCGGGCACGAGTGCACGTGCCACCAGGTGGCGAGCCAGCGGCGCGTCCAGCGCGGCCAGCGGCTCGTCCAGCGCCAGCAGCTGCGCGTCCGAGTACAGCGCTCGCGCCACGCACACGCGCATGCGCTGCCCGCCCGACAGCGGCGCACCCTGGCTGCCCAGCCGAGTTGCGTCACCCTCTGTTTGGAAATTAATGTTTCATAATGACTATCGATTGTGAGTACTATACACATCAACACGTCATACACTTAACGTATACACACGATGTATATATCTCGTGCATAATAATAACCATTATTGTCCGATCGTTCCACATTAATGATTTCATTTGTCACTGTATACACGTGTCTTGATTCATTCGTCCACATTTTCATTATGACTTATTGCTATGATTGTGTTAATAGATTTCACTGCCTTTATATGTATGTATATGATAAGTGATAACGATTTAAAAGCATTGTTACGTCAAAAGTAAATTAAATACGACTTTCTTGCCTGGTAAAAGCTGCAAGTCGGGCCTCAAACCAGTCGCTCGCAAGACGCGTCCGTATTTTCTCTGGCACCACGGACTGTCCATGACAATGTTGTTACGTACAGATCCCTCTAGTAGCCATGACGGTTGACCCGAGTACCACATAGAAGAGAATCTGAAAATTTCGTTTAGTCATCATCAGGTCTACCAAACCCAATCACGAGTATTTATTCAAAAGTATGAAAATAAATTGATTGTTTTCTTAAGTAATAAAATACAAGCACAATAAAGAAAAATATAAGTTACACGCTTTGTATTCTTTTCACCTTAGTACCTACTTACAATAAAGAAAGTGTAACACGGTAACTACTGTACTATGACATTTTTTACTTACCTGCTTCTTGTAGAAAGTCTTTGTCAGTAAGTAGGACGTTTTTATCATACTCTGTTCTAATCATGTAATTAATTAGTCATATGTACAATACAATAAACCTTTGTGTGTTTGGCAATACATACTTGTTTATTAGTAATTTTGCCAATTTAGCTATAAGATGTTCATCGAGGTTACCAATTAATTAAGGTAGTTAACATTACCGCGCCATTAACGTTTAACTGTGGAACATTTCAGTGGCTGTCCCAGTGGTATAGTCCACGACAATATAACATGGGAACGCCTGTGCATGGGACATATTATACTCTAACATTCTCATTAGGCAAGTATACAGATCCATTTCGCTATATCGTGATAATTTCAATAGTAAATAATAATAAAGTTGATTCTTTCTCATTTTTTCCGAGTCGAAGCAGGTAGAAAATGGCAGTACGTATTTTTTTCAACGCTCATTAAAAACCTACAAAAATATGGTCGAAAATATTTCGGTTTATAAATAACGGTCTTACTTGTTATAAATGACGTCACCCCTATCGAGGTACATTTCTCCCAGTATGGCAGATAGTAGAGAGGACTTGCCCGATCCGGTAGCGCCAACGACCATGATCAGTTTTCCTGTTGAACAAAAACAACAAGGTAAACTATTAAATACAAATTATATCAAAGAGAACATCACATTATGTTCGGAATGGATATAGAATTTCTTAAAACAGACGTATATTAATTCATACGAAAATACTTAGTAATGAAATTATAAAATGCTTACCAGCAGGAATTTCTAAATCATCAACTTCAAGCAACATGTCACTCCGCTTCCCCCAAGTGAAAGCAGCGTTTTTAAATGTAACTACAATTTCAGTCCTTGAAGGTCCATTGTAAACTTCATCATCAGAAAATTGGTCAACGCCTTCCGCGCCATCAGAATCATCTTTATTTATAAAATAATTGTTGTCAACTTCATCCTTATCAATAAAGGTTTCGTCATTCCGATCTTCTCTTGCTTGTTTCTTCTGATCTTCGTAATTATATTCTCTAACATTATTAGATTCGGGAAGTTCCAAGAAATCTCTGATTCTGTTAGTACTAACCTATTTAAAATAATCTTTATTTACTGGTAGTCGACAAGTTATAACGAACGAATAAAAAAATAAGATATTCTTAAAGAAAATGTATTATTCTTACCATCGCTTGAATCACCATCATTACCGTAACAGGTAGAATGAGCAGGGGCACTGTCAATTGGTTGAAGAAAGCTAGGCCAGCGAACACGTTGGTAGCTGTTAATGGAGTGTTATTGTCTAGTAGGTAGTACACAGTAAAGGTAATCACTGTTATCAAGATTGTAGAGATTTGCGTAGAAAAAGCTGTAAACAAACACAAATATTTATCATTTCATTTTCACTGTTAATACAGCTTTATATTTTGGAGAAATACATACTTAAGATACTCCAGTAAACGGAATCTTTATTTAAAAGTTTTAATTCAAGTTCCCGTAGTTGTAAAATTTTCTCTTTAAACAAGTCTTCCCAAACATACAGTTTGATAACATCCATTCCATGTAATATTTCTGTCATCTTTGTTATCCTGTGATCGGTGCATTTTGATATTTCCTTTGAATTGTCAGATAATTTCTTCCCGATGTAAAATTGTAACGGCGTGATCACCAAGACGCTTACCACGGTGCCTATTATTGCACTTATTCCCAGTTTAGTGTATAATAAGTATAATATTACGGCTACCTGTAACGGGGAAAGAGGTTTTTTTTTAAATTGGACACTCATCTTCAACCCTGATTTTATCTTTCAATGTCTGATACTTGCTTTTAAAGGTATGGCCCAAATATAATGGACGATCCAAACACAAGACATGATGTTATAAGTGTCCTGCGATACCAGATTAGTGATGAGACCACTCCGCGTGGTGCTGCTGTCCTCAGTGTCATGCAGAAGCCGAGACTCCTCGTCGTCATTCGAGTCAGTGGATGACCAGGGCGCGAGTCTCATACACTTATCGTACACCAAGCTCTGTCAATAGAAAACTGCATAAAATGCAACTTTTATATATTACAAAACAAAAGAGAATGTTTAACTATAATATGTCAGCAATTGTATCTACTATGTCATGACAAAAGCTGGTCAGTTGTTATTAAGAAACAAACTTGTAAAGCCGTCTTCAGTCTTGTGCCCTCAACCGTCACTAAATGCGTCGAGTTCTGAGATAGGAATGCTTGGCTAATTAGTGCTATCGTTGTTATAAGCAGCATTACGTATCCGTTGGTAAAAAATTCTTGTAGAGTCACTGGGGAATCTTGGTCGTATTCATTCCTCACGTGTGTGTACCCTTCGATGTACTGAATTATAATTGCCAATCCTAAAGGAGGCACGACACCTATCAAATCGCCCAAAAGTTTCAATATGCCAGCTACATAGAAGTTTGGCCAAACTGCTCGAATATAACTTGTAAGTAGATTAGGGCTACTTTCTTTTGAAACCTGAAATAAAAAACATAAATGTAATACAAACATTCTCTTTTCAGACTAACTTGATTAAAAATTATACATACTTTCGACCGCTCTTGATGTATTTTGACAAACTCTTTGTAATACTTTATTGATCGTTCATTGTCGGGCAGTTCTCCCAAGTAGTCTGGTTCTAACGGAGACTTATATCCCTTGTACAATAAGGGATTCAACCAGAAAAACGTTACTTTCGAATAAAAATGTGTGTCGTTGTGTTGGTAACAAATATTAGGAACGTTTGACTTCAGATCATTTCTGAAACGTTTAGTGACCTGTAACAAAATTATCATAAACTCGTACCAAGCAGGAATTCAAATTATGTACCTAGATTCAGGTCTCGTCATGCGTATTGTTCTGAAAGTAGGTCAATTACTGATTGATATCATCATCATTACTTATTAGGATTGTGAGTTAGAGCAACTCATTGAACGATACTTTTTGTACCTAATTGTTATTACCTATATGCTCCAACAACTAAAGATCAATATCTAATAAGTTGTGTAAGTATTATTGTGCGTGCCTTATAGGAAAATCATTTAATACAGGCTATCTGGCTGTGTTGTATGCGTTCATGTTGACCTCACGTGCACTTATGGGAAATCATAGACTACTATTTATATTGTGGGAAATGCCATCTGAGAGTGGCGCCAGACGCATTGTGAAAATCGTCTTCTCCGATGTGCTCCCTGCGCGACGGCTGGCGCCGGCGGCGGCGGCGGTCTCGTCCTGCCTGACTCATACACACATACCTATCCCTACTATCCTATATATCTTCCAGCTACTCCCCGTTTTAAGCTCAATACTATCTCAGAGAATTAAGAAAGTAGCGCGTAGCGGTGCTTCTTGTGGATAATGATATGCGACCAACACGCACATTGTCTTGTTACGCACGTATCACAAAGTATGCATTGCACTTGAAGGTGTGCGTCTTATTGAATACTCGGTATATGGAAATGGGGCGGAAGTCGATATTCATAACTTTAATTTAATAAATAAACGTTAGTTCTTTGGCTTTCCAGTCGATCAATCGTCATGGTTTACTTTAGGAGGTACACAGAAATTTGAATTTACAATATTAAATATTTATCACATTACATAATACTAACTAGTTTACCTCCGATATGTACGTATCAATTTGAATAGTTTAGAGGACACTACGTGAGACTCGTAAGACGCTACCTACATACATATTACAACCTAATATGTCGCGAACGTTACAATTAACATAATATAACTACTTATAAATTGTCTTTTTGAAAAATAAGTCAGACGGGATTGCTATTTTTCATAAATTGAAATAGCAATTTAAAATGCTAATGTCACATTTTTCTAATTCTGAGCGTGAAGTATTTTCTGGCTTTTTTTTTCAGTGCCGAGTATTTATCAAGAAAATAATGAGAGGGTTTCTTATCACATCACAGTGTCTGTCTGTGGTTATAGTTGGTAGGTGAGGCGAAAATCACTTGAAATATGTTAATGCTCTCTCTTATTATTATGCGGTGTTGTGAACGATTGTATTTCTGAGAACGTGAATCAAATAAATCAGATAATATTTTGTTTTCCTGGTTTATCTACAAACTTTATAATAGGTACCTACTTTACCTTTGCTTTATGTGTTTGTGGCTTACTAACACAAAAGTATTTAATTACGAAAGGATAACTCATTACTTATTTTCTATTGCTACATCCGTTTCCTGTCAAATGTACTCGCATACAACTTGCATACAAAATAACTAAGTAAGCTGTTTTTAATCGTAGAGTCGCTGACAAAGTGTGCCATGATGCGCTTATGTGCTTATCTGGTTATGGCCGCTAAGTGCTGCTTAGTCAATAAGCTTAAGCACTATGGGGACAAATAGTTACAATTTACTTATTCACTAAGTCGGTTCTGATGCTAATAGCAGAAGACTTAGCACAGGTATATTGTAAGTATATTAAGTTCCTAAATATGAACTCTAAGCTGAATCATCCAGTTAAGTTTCAATTAATATGAAGAACGTATCCCCAGATTATCGAATCCATTATAATTATTCCTAATCCAAACCAAAGTAATTTTTAATATTCACTAATGGTCGCTGCTCACGCAAACATTTTCTATTGTTTTAATTTTTTCTTCTATTTTTTGGGACGAAGAGGAATCCCACAAATCAATTGAGGATTCAATTATCTTGAAAATCGATCCACCCGTTCTTGGGTTTAACAAACCCGACTTGTTTTGTATATGTAGCCTAGCGGACCAGCCCCAGCATCGCACAGGTAGCACACTAATCAATTCCTACAGTAACAGACAAAAACTTTCCTGTTAAATCACTCTATGTATTGCAGAAAACGATAAAATCCGTACCTATCTAAGCGTACAAACAGGGGTATATAAATACTTAATTATTTAGGTAAAGCTTATTATAATACAGAGTTGTTAGTTCCTAAGAAATACGATGTAAATATTACCTCATCATAGAAGCACAAGCAGTCAACTGCAGATATCAGCAATGTCATCAGAAACGAGACACCTTGAACGTACAGTTCTATATGATTCGATGAGGCGTTCGCGGAGAAGTGTTGCCATACGATTGAAGCTGCGGAGATTGTTGCCAGGATCCAGTAGATTGCGAGGTAGAGGATGGGTGCTGCAGAGCGTCGGGTCCATAAGGCCACGTGGAAAGCTGCAGCAGCCAGCCAGGACCATGGGGCCATTAGAGCAGCCACCAGTCTCACGGTGTCGGCTGGCCGGAGGACGGCTGAGGCTGCATCGCAGCACCAAGCCACGACGAGCACCAGACTTGCTATCCCGCGAACATTTTGTCCTCGCCACCGTTTTGAGGGCCTAGGGTGTTTTATTTTAACTATTTCATAAACGTAATATAAGTTGACTACTACATGTTTGCATACAAATTTTAACTTAACATGTTTTGCCATGCCAGATGGGTTAACATTTTAAGATTCCAAAACAACCAATGCTATTGCTTTAATGCTAAGAATTTGCGTTTTCCTTTTGTTGTATCGCTGACGTTCATGTATTATCAGTTATGCAGACAAACTACCTAAATATTCAGGTTATCTGCTCTTGGCTACTCCAAGTAAGTTGTGCTTAAATAATTAATTAAAAGCCTATTTTCGGCAACATTACATTACTTCTGCTAATGTAATTTGTCACGAATATTTTCCTCCAAGTCGTACCTTATCCGATTGATTTAACTACCAAGTTCATGGAATCTGCTGTCAAGGATAACCGTCGTCACAGTAACATTAACCTTGACAGTTTCATTACTTCACTAGGAAAGTCTATTAAACGTGTGTTAGTACCTGTAGTGTTTGTGTATGGGTGCACAGCAACACATGAGTGCGGCGGCGATGGACGCGCAGTACAGGTTGAGGGAATGCAGTGCGGCCGCCAGCGCGCGCATCTCACACGCAGCGTCGGCGCGCGCGCACACCGCTTCCATCCTTGTGTGCTTGTGTCAAAGGTTTTCGGCGATCACACAACGACTAACTGTCCACTACTGCTTTACCATGGCGTACTCCACACCACTTGCGTTTAGGCGTTTCTAATGAGACACAGATGTGTATTATTGTTACCAGTGGGTTTCAAAACTCTGCTTCAGTCAATACAAAACTTTTTATAACTCGAGTAACTAGGTAGGTAGGTAGGGACTTGTTTATTGTATATATATTTAATAATTTCTTATATGAGCATGTCGGTATCACAATTATAAATTGGTGACGAGGGGAAACCCAGTTAATGCCCGATCAACCGGTTAATGATCATTTTCGCCAAAATATTTAAAACAACTAATCTACATAATACCTTATTCAGTTTCTCGTACTAGTCTTACTTAAATTGAAATAATGTGATATCTATGTATTTAAATATAAGATACTCGAGGGGTAACATTTATCTAATTTTTAGAATAAACTACTTCCATTTTTTTATACCCACGTAAGTAGGTAGTTTAAATAATTGAATCCACATTCAGAGGTTTTCAAGTTGTCCAATGACTGGCATGAAGATCACTTAGTTTACCAACAAATCTTGTTTATACGAGGAATGTTTAATGACGTACAATCCGATTCATGATATTGGTTTAGTAAAATGATTATTTTGTAAATTGACTACGTCATTTAAGCGTCATTCCACATCGTCCCAGAATTCACAACAAAACTCACCTCCAAAATAATTTTAATTTTACGATACAATTAAGTAATCACTGGTCACAATCCAATTGTCACAACAACAAGAATTTATGAATTTCCACTTCCCATTATAGAGTAAACGATTTGGTTGGGTTTATGGCATTATAGAAGTTGATATTATTCGATCAGTTTGTGAGAATTTGCATCGCGAGAGCGTGGCACGAGTGCGCGCGTGATATCAGCCGGTTACTAGCCGAGCCGAGCCGCGACTGGCTCACTGCCACTGGCCGGTGGACGACGCCGCGCGAGTCTTGCAAGTGGCGCTCGCCCCAGCTGCACACAATCGAAGCCACTCGGAGCTGGATCGCAGCCCCTCTGCAACAACACGGTGCAACGACCAGGACCCTCGGTCCTCGATGTTCTATCAGCACATCGCCAAACAGTGCCAACATAATTTATTTGTGACCTTTGTTACAAGGTAGTAAGGCTGATTTTCCTAAATTGATTGTTACCATAACACAGACGCACAGCAATAGCGCTGGCATTCGACGTTTACGTTTGAGCCACTGCTCTGCATATGTTCACATAATGAAGTTGTTTGATGTCACCAATTGGTTGTTTTGTTAAAACATATGTTTAACGTACGTTATCTTTTTAATGAGGTATTTGTTTTGTTACAAGTAAAGTCTGAAGTTAAACTTTGTTTCAGTACTTACTAGTAAGCTGACTATTCAAGTGGGTAGCTGGTTTGATTCCTGCGGGATTTATATGAATTTAAAAACAAAATTTATTTTTGTAAACCATTATATTAAATGCATTGGTATAGTGTAATACATTATAATTAAACGTGCTTTCCGTGCCTCGGAAAGCACGTTAAGCCGTTGGTCCCGACTGTCATACAGTGATCTTTGATAGTCGTTAAGTCATTACAATTCTGACAACCAGTCTTACTATGGAATACTGTATTACCTAGCAATAGGTTGTGGAGGTCAGATAGGCAGTCGCTCTATGTAAAATGCGGTATTCAGCTAAATCCGGTAAGACTGGAAGCCGACCCCAACATAGCTTGGGAAAAAGGCTAGGCAGAAGAAGATTATAATTAAACGTTATTTACATGTATAAACAATAGCAGAACCCTCGCTACACGCTTCTAACATTGCACCTAGTAGAAAAAGGAGAGTCATTTTCCTACCACTAATGCAGTAACTAAATACGATTTATTATAAAAAAGAAATAAAAAAAAATAACAGGATTTACCTAGAACAATAAATTTGCTGTAGGTAAGTGTAAATCCTAACTGAATGTTGGTATAATATTAAACAAAGCCAAATAAATATTGCTCTTTTATTACAATATAATATAAAAAGTAAAAACACCCTATTTGTGTGATCATTGTAAATAGAGCAGAACTTATTATGTATAAACTGTATTGTGATGTAGCATGTGAAACGTTTACATGTTTACTATGAGGAAGTAAAAACAGCATTATTGAAGAGAAAATTAAATTTCATAAACACGAGTAAAGTGCCACATGTTTAATTGAATATTGTTATTTGAATTCTAAACAAAACACTGCCGGCATAATGGATAGCACTCGATATTCAAATGGCAGTGGTTCGCATAAACAAGGCGACGCGCGGTGCGCCGGCGCACACACTGGCACACTTGCACGGCCACGCTCCCCACTGACCTTATTCTCATTCACGGGTTTTTACTGCTCTCACGCCATGATAGCCCAGATTTACCTGCATACCGTAGTCGATTTCCATATTCGATTACAATCAATGCATTGCGGACATTAATTGCCTGATTAAATATATATGAGAGAAAATAACACGTTCACAAACTGAGAGAATAGAAAAGACAAACAACGTTGCATTTTATTGTAAAAGGTACCTATATTTAGTAAACAATATGAATAATACTAAATTCAATGTAATTGTTACGTGAATGATCCTTAGCTGTAAATATACTGTTTTATGAATTAATTGTATCTTAATACCATTGTAACTTAGGCTAAATTAATAGTAGTTGCAACTCCAAGGTATATGTAAATTTATCAGAAGTTGACATCCCAGCCGGAAGTTTCGTCTGGTGGCTGCTTATCCTTGGGGTATTTCTCAAAGTTGCCGAGGTCCAGGTCATTGGCTACGGGCTGTATCAGTGGAGCTTTCAACCGCCTTTCACTTAAGCCTTCCCAGTCAAAGCCTAAGAACCACCTGGATAATAAAAAAAGTCATATTAGTAAAAGGCATTTTACGCAATAGGAGTTTTCGAACATACTTGTCCGCGTCGTCCTAAAAATGTGTAATTTTTTCACACGCGGCATATTTAGAACACTTAGTACGTACTTATGATTTTTGATGTCACCCATTCCGTTTTTGAGATATCCGATGCGTTCAGCGGGTACGGCTCTGCATAGTTTGCGTATCAACATTTGAGCAGACTTGGCGACTCGCGGATGGAAGGCCACAGCGTCTATTCCTCGAAGAATTAGGGTGTAGGTCTTCATGTGATCTCCGCCTGGGGCACGGAAAGGAGGCTTCCCAACTAACAGCTCATGGATCAAAACTCCTAAAGCCCAACAATCCACAGCTCGGTCGTGACCCTGAAAATATTCCATGTTCAGTCGTCGTAACGATAACGTGTAACATAAGAATGTTAATTTTGGTTTTAACAAACCTTATTGAGAACTATTTCTGGAGCCACGTATTCGGGAGTTCCCGCAAATGTCCATGTTTTACTGTTCGGTGAAATTCGTTTGGCAAATCCAAAGTCAACCTACAAGAAAAAAGGTTTTTAATAAATGTTTGCTTTTTAATACCAGCCAAGTGTTAGTAGACCTCCAAAAATATTACCAATTTTATGTATCCATGTTTGTCAAGCATCAAATTTTCAGGTTTGAGGTCTCTGTAGATAATGTCCTTAGCGTGTAAGTATTGGAAGGCCTCGACAACACAAGCTATCATAAAACGTGACACATTCTCGGGGAAGTGCCGCTGTTTCTGTAGGATCGTCCACACGTCACCTCCTAGCACTGGCTCCATTAGGAAGTACACATATTTATTGTCCTTAAATGTACGGAATAACCTAAAAATACAAAACAATGGATTTTTAGCTTTCTAATAACATGATTTTTAAATTTTATTATAAGTACACGTTGTCGAACGTAAATTAATTATCTCTAGGTATTTGCAATAGATAAGAGCTGAGCGTGATTTGCAGTTATATGCGTAATTATTTTTTTCAAACTTTGATTACTTTTTCGATTCAACTTTCCCAGTATGACGTCATTTTATTATTAAAATTTTAGTAAAAGGTAATTTTTTTCTCGTTCTTCCATTTTGGATGTCTGATGTCATATAACCCCACAGTAACTGAGTGAGTGTAAACCGAAAATATTATTATAACATTCTCTAATCTTTATCTTTATGTTTAAATTTATTTCATTATTACTTTCTTCATTAGAAACATAATAGGTAAATGCAACTTTTCAAATACTATGTTTTGAGATTATGGGACATTCAGAGAATAAGTAGGCACACCTCGATCAGTTAGAGAAACCAATTACCTGCAAATAAACGGACTTTTACATGACATCATGATCTCTTTTTCATTATACGCATGTTCCTGTTGTTGTTGCTGCACCATGTCGACTTTCTTGAGGCATTTGAGAGCGAAGGTGAGAGACTTGTTGGGTTTGTACTGCACCAGCTCCACGCGGCCGAACCCTCCCACCCCCATGGTCCCAACTATCTCCAAATCCTTCAGTTCCACGAATTCAAATTCTGAAAGAGGTGGTTGAACGTCCGCTGACCAATGTTATCTTAATCTCATAAATATTGATAGCCTAATATCTGGGTCATGGCAGATAAATGTCTAATCCCTATTAATTCTGTTATTATCAATTAAATCATCAGGTAAATAAATAATAATAAACGCTAACTGCAGACTTGTATATATACAATAAACTGTATCATAATAAAGCAGTCTGAACGAATTGTGTTATCTGTTCGATTCATATTTAAATATTTAGTTTTAAACAGAGTTCTCATGTATTTAATTCTTACCACTTTTGACTTGCGATGTTTTCTTTTGTTGTGATGGCCGTGGCACAGCATGACGAACATTCTTCAACTCATCTAAGTTACCAAGGAAATCCGTGAAAGGTCTGACAAAGAAAATAAATACAACAGTTAAAAATATTAACAAGTTTATAAGCCATCGTTGTTAAAACTCTTCACGTGATTTTATGTTAATAAGCGTGCAAGGAGTTGGTAAGCAACATTCTATACTGCATTCCACAAGTAAAATCTCTGGTGGGAAATCTAAAGAATATAACTATGGATACTGGCGAGCATAGCAATTTCATTTGCTTCTTCGATAGTGATGATACTCATTGCATTAATTCAAAACTTTTGTACTGTGTGCTACAGAACTTCTGTTTGCGAGGCGCACTTAAGGTATCTATTTAAAAAATATATATAGTATAGTACCTACCCTCTTTCTAGCGTAAGACATTCAACCCCAGGTGGTAGTGCAGTCACGGTAGCCAGCCTGCGGTCCTCGTGTAACAGCGCTTGCTCCCCAAAGTAGTCCCCACGGCGGAGCACCCCGACGCGCTGCTCGCTACCATCGCCTTCCCTTTTGGTCACCACCACCGTACCCCCACGGATTATGTAGAACTTATCACCACGGTCACCCTGGCGAACTACCGGCGTACCAGTCGAAAAGAATTCCTGAAATATTTATCAGTCTCTGTAATCAACACACCGAATATTAATTCAAAACTTATCAGATTTTTTTCTCGTACCCTCTTCAGGAAATCGGAGACTTTCGTGAGTTCTATGGGATGAATGCCTTGTAATAATGGTACTGACGCTAAGAATCTCAAATTGTCTTCTTGTTCTTGACGACCGCTCCGAACCATAATTTTTTGGAATACGCGACGCTCCAACATCCACACTTTCGCTTCTGTTATACCTAATCAAATATAGATGAGGAGTGAATATTATATACATCTAGTAGTTTCTTTTCAGGAAGTCGTCTTTATTAATTGCTGTATATAAATACTTACATCGTATGGAAGCAAAACGCTTGGCTTTGTATAACAGGGCCAGTTCGCCAAACGCCTCTCCTTGTCCGAAAGTCTTTACAACTTGCCCACCTTTGAGAACCTCAAACTGTCCATGAGCAGATACAAACAGGTGGCTGCCACTTTCACCTTCTCGGATGATGAGGCTTCCAGCAGGAAACTCCTGAGGACTCATAGCTTCTACGACGGCTTCTAATCGTTCGTCGTCCATTAAATTCTTTAAAAAGTCATTTGCCAATACGGCTTTCTTAATTTGTTCTGCTGATCTAAAAAGCAAATAGTTTTATGAATGAACTGCAACAAACAAAATTCCTTCTCGTATTAGATACAGTATAAGTGGATCTAACGTCATCATTATTTTAAACATTCGATACTTGTATTTTGTTTAGAATATATCTGCCTTAGTTAAGAAATACATGGATTTACCTAGAGTTGACTTACTTTTTATCCTTGTCGTATTTGTCATATTGTATATCAGACAGGGAGCGCTTCTTATCTGGCAGCATCACAGGTTCGGCGATCACTCCGCGGCGCTCCGTGCGTATCAACCGCTTGTTAGGGTTGTTTTGTACGAGGTCCGATATAGTTTTACGACCGGCACTGCTCTTACGTTCATCGTAATAATACTCAGTTTCGGATGCTTTTCTAGAACTCATCTTGCTGCTATGTAAGCTAGAGTAACTAATTTTTTTTTCCTCTTCCATTGGTATTGGATTGTTGTTACTATTATCCCTACTATAAACGGCAGGCTCGTGCCCATTCCCATTTGATAGTTCTTCATTGTTATTTTGGAAACTTTCTGTAATTCCATCAGGAATTATCTGAAATAGAGTTAGATCAAGAATAAGTTGAACTCAATCATCGTTACAAACACTACGTTACAGTCGACTTTGAATTATCGAACATACTTTGCTTTTTTGAAAAAGGTTTTGCAGAAAATATGTTATTTAAAGATTTATTTTCAAGATAAAAATGCATGCATTATAGTTTTGAGACATGAGTTGTTTTGAGACTTTCGAGAAACTACAATTGACATACACATTTTAAGTTTGGTTCATCGCACCGCCAATCCTTCTCATGATTTTGCATTAAGTTATGGTGGGAGACACATTGTCTTGTGCATAATATGGCGCATAACGTAATCTCACCATTTGGATGTACTGAACATATTATTTATTTACAATAACTTTAAATATATACAATCTTAACATAACTAAAATAATAAATGATATATACACACGAAAAAATAAATAATAAACTAATATATATATTAATAAAAGTTTAAAAAATGGCGTTAAAGTATTCATCCGCATCGCTGTCGACCGGAAGTGTGCCCACTAGGCTGGCTGCATTGCCACGTTGTATGGCAATGCTTATTCTTTGTCCAAGGTAAAAGCCAGCCCTCGGGTCACGTGAAGTGTCAACAAGGCGTTTGGCTAGATCTTTGAAAACCATATGTGCACTCGGGCCCCACGGTCCAAGTGTTTCAACCCCAAACGGCTCGAATATATAACTGCCCATTAGGTTGCTATATTTCCGCCGTTTGAGGTTTTCAGCAGCCGCAGCAGCAGCACCAGCACAGCACGATGAACTTGGAAGATGGGATGGCGCAAGAGTATCGACACATGTAGCGTCCCACACTAAAGGCCTACCCATCTTCCATGGAAATAGCGACATGCCGTCCGGTCTCTTGCCATCGTCACGTGCCAAGCCATTGGGTTCGAGTACAGCTGGAACGCCGACGGCAACAAGAGCTCGTCGAATAATGTCGTTGATATTCGCGTGCCGCGCTATGCGACCTGCGCTACGGCTACAGGACAGGCCGTGGTGTCCGAGGCTGTTGACTACTTCACCGCAGTGGCAGCGATGCGGTGAACAACATGAAGCACCTATGCGTAGTGCAACAGCAAGGCGGAAAGTAGTATCGTCGAACAAGGTGCCGATGTGCGACGATGGCAGTGCGTGAAGCCAAAGACCTGACTCCCACTCGCCAACAGCCAGCAGGCGCGCACGCTCCGCAGTAGAAGTAGACGTAGAAATAAGACTTTCTTGAACTACTCTGCAGAGCGGCTCATCCCACTGTCTCTGGGAAGATGGGTAGTCAGGAAGATTTGATTTTGGGCAAGCAAGTCTCCAGGCATCCACAGCCTCGGAGAAACACGGCACATCAAAATTAATCAGTGTAGAAGCTAGGATATTCCTGATTAACTTATCAGTACCGTGGACCGAGGATATAAAAGCTGGTAAACTAATACTGGTAATTTTGCGGACGCCGAGCCCTCCCATACGAATAGGAAGAGTGGCTTGAACCCAAACTCGGTCATCCATGGCCACATTTAAAATCAAAGACAGTGTGTGTCTGATAATTTGGTCCATTTTTTCCAAAAGGTGAGGGTGCTTCCATAAATGGGAAGCACGGAGAAAATAAGTTAATTTAGGGCCAAAACAACAATAACGAATTAGGGTGATGGCCGAATGCATGTTAATTTGTAAAAGTCTGTCAGAAACGTCATTGAAATTTTGAATTTTTTCATCAATAAATTTTGGAAAGGAATCATCAAAGATTGGAGACCCAAGGAGACGAAGAGAGTTTTTATCTACAATTTTGATATTGGGGGCTATAGCGTTAAATTTTGAAAGGGTCAATTGTCTGTCAGTATGGTCAGAAATGAATAATTCACATTTAGATAAATTTAGGTCCAGTCCTATGGACTGAATTTGATTTTTTAAAAGCAACAGATCATTAAAAACCGTGTCTACATCGCCTCCAAGGGTTCCATCGTCAAGATACCAGACGTTAAATTTAGAATTTAGCTGTCGAATAATTGGGTGAATTGCTAGACTGAAGATCACTGGCCCAAGGGGATCACCTTGCTGACAACCAACAGCTGATTCCAAAAGGTTGTCCTGATATAGTAATTTGGATGGTTGTCTGTAACATTGCCAAAGGAAACTAAAAATTTGAGGTAATTCTTTTTTTGTTTCTGCCAGCAAGGTGTCCCTATTAACTGAATTAAAAGCGTTTTTTATGTCAACCTTCAAGATGACCTCTCCTTTGCCAGAATTTAGATAGGTCGACAACGCGTGTACAGCAGCCTCACAGCCCCCTTTTGAGCCATAACCAAGTTGCAGGGGCTGAAATTTTTTCGAAACTACCTCACCGTAAAATTTGCAACAGATTTTGGCTGCCATACGACGGTATGTAGTGCCTACGGCAATGGGACGAATGCCGCCATCCCTCTTGCGCAGGGCGCATAAATTAGCCCCGTACAAGACGTCGATGACGGAACCGTTAACCTTGCCGGAGAGCATGAGGTTGATCAGAGCCGTGAGCTCCTTCAAAAGCAACTCACCAGCTTCCCCGGCACCTGAGCTGACACAGTCCTTCAAATGTTGAGGGCTCAGGCCGTCGAGGCCGCCAGCAGAGCCACTCTTGAAGGAACAAAGAGCTGCGATCACCTCTTGACCTGTAATGGTGAGGGAGTGAATGTCTGGATCAGGGGGGTCGGGAAAGGAAAGGACATTTGCAGGGGCAGGGTGTTTGCTCTCCAGAGCTGCGAGAGTTTCTGGAGAACAAGGTGCCACCACGTCACTGCTGAAAAGAATCCTGGCTGCTCCGCTAATGTCACCTTCCCCTAATTTGGATTCAACAAGATTTGAAATACCTCTTGACGAAGTAATTCTGTGTGTCAATAATTTTGTGTCCAAATTATGGGCCGAAACATTACAATTATGTTTAATTTGGGAAGTTAAAGTTTTCTTAGGTGCCAAATTTTTTTCAACATGTAAAATCCTATAAGGGAAGGTGAGCAGATGTTCCCAGGCACTTAACGAGTTCTCCCGGGCAGCAAGGCGAATGCAGCCTGCCAGGTGTTGTGCTACGAGAGGTCTCGCGCCGCGGGGAACTCGCTTTAAAATAGAGACATTGGTTTTGAATTTTGATAGTGTTTTCCAAAGGGAATCGAAACTGGGTGCTGCTTGAGAAAGACTATCGACAGGGTCTGAAGTGATTGCAATTGGGGGCTTGTGCACCTTCCCAATATGCACATTCAGACCCCGCTTACCTTTAAAAAATCTTGCCTGGGTGCACAGAGGACACCTCTCCAGGGTATTTTGGTTTTATGAAGGTTGACTAGCACTTCCTACAACCACATCACTATTATCACTAAGCATTTAATTATAATTGAATTTACACTTAGCAACTAACTTACAAAACTAAAAATATTAAATATATTATAAAAACACGTAAAAATTTTTGATATGTTTTCAAATTGACAAATGCCGTCGGCCTTGACAGCTGGCGCAGCCGCGCTGATCTCGGGCGCCGCGACCGTCGACGT
The DNA here is from genome assembly GCA_950381575.1 of Plusia festucae. NCBI lineage: Eukaryota > Metazoa > Arthropoda > Insecta > Lepidoptera > Noctuidae > Plusia > Plusia festucae. The sequence continues at coordinate 8,684,086 of OX494436.1, read as the reverse complement.
ACATACATTGTGGTGCACGACGAGGACGACCGAAGCCGGTAGAAATGATGCGGACTTGTGTAGCGTCCTAATATGTAGCCCTGTTGCAGCGTAAACCTTATTCGATTTGTAGAGTAGGTAATGAATAATTTTACGGCCTCGTTATGACGTCAATGCGAACATATTTATATTATTTTGAAAGCAATTCAAGTTCTATTTGTATTTTTTCGTAGAGTTGACGAACTACATTTTTCCTTTATTCTTGAAACGAAGACTTTTATAATATTAAAATATTTAAAATGTTTGCTTTAATTGTCAAGCCATAGACATATTACAACATATTACATTTGAATGTGCCAAATGTATTCGAAGTGTGCTTTATCTGCCATAAGTATGACTGTTATTGATTTTCTGTCCATATAACTACACTAATATGGTAAAGAGGAAAGATTAGTATTTTTGTGTGTGCGTAAGTTTGTAATGAATAAACTCAAAAACTACTGAATAGACCTGTAATAAAATCAAAAGTAAAATAAAATGGAAGACTTAGACTTAGTTAAGATCTCTAGTTATTAGGAAACTTGAATTGTGTCTCACGCGTGGACGTACCAAAATATTGTATTTTACATATAAACTGTGGATAACGTCGTGAGTTACACACTCATAATATGTATATGTTTGCCTACTACTGTAATGTGTATTTTAGTGTGTAATTGTTTGCTTTCCCGAACTAACAAATAAATAAATAAATAAACTACTGTGCCGATTTCAAAAATTCTTTCACCATTCAGCTACACTCACCCTGAGTAATAATATATTTTAGTAAAAAATTAGGTACCGCAGGCGAAGTCGCGGGGAACAGCTACTTAGTTATAAATAATTAAATATGACAGGCTGTACGTAATTCGAATATTAAATTGTTATACTTCTTCCTTTTGTGTGATTCATTTAAATTCTATCGTGTAATTAATTAAAGTAGTAGTTATTTTATTTGTTTTAGGACATTGACAGCAGTAACCAAGGCCTCAAAATAGTATCCATAGCACGTAGCCTCCGGTGTAATCATCAAATAAGATCTTAATGTAACTCTGTCATAAGTAGATACATTTAATACTTTTGGAATGCTTTCCAGGAATGTAAACGTGATGATTGTTAGATAGGATTATCAAGTTTAAGTATATTTGTGTAAACTCGAAGAAAACAAAAGGAAAGGTGATAATATAATTAAGCGATAACATTAAATTTATTACTGATTTGTATGCTGATTGTACAGACAATTTGGTGTCAAGTTTACGTTAAATATTTAGTTACAAATTATTCAGATTTTTAGGTATTGCCTATTTCCTAAAATATGTTTTAAGTGGGTCATACCGATGATTTTATTTATTATTTAGTACATACGGTAGAAGTCTATACCTAACAGATAAGTAACATATTTTATTACTGACAATTATTTAATCAATTAATGTTATTTTTATACAGGGCGAGATGAAACCGGAAATTAACAGACAGAGTCGCGTACGATTAAGTATGCGGAGTTTTATAAATATCTATATCATTCTTACACTTGACAGGCTTGTTGGTCTAGTGGTTAGTGACCCTGACTGCTAAGCCGGAGGTCGTGGGTTGGATTTCCACCCAAGACAAATCTTTGGATGATGAGCACTATCATTTGTTCTGTTTTAACTTTGTGTCTGGGTTAATTTATCTATAATATGGATGTATTTAGAAATATATAAGTAGGCTAGCTATATGCTCTGCCTAGTTTGGGAACAGATGGCCTTGTGTGAAATTGTCCCAAGATATAATATAGATATTATTTTTTTGTTTTCGTTCGTCCTTGTATTGTATGCACACTCTATGCAATTTTATGTAATAACTTATTTTCATTATTGTTCGGTATGCGAATAATGCCTAATTACCAGGACCACGGATGCAAAATTAAGATGCGTTTTGCTGTAAACTGGATCCCACAATTCAATAAGACTAATATTGGCCAAAGCGTCTGAAAGTATAGAGTTGTATATTTAAAAGGTCCTAATTAAATAGCTCTCTTTCTCAGGATGTATAACAGTTAGCTGTCTAGTTGTCCACTGCGACTGCGTTTGGTGCAGCGGGTTCGATGCCCGCCTGTCTAGATTAGGTGCTGGAGTCTAGACATTACATAAATCTATGTAAACATTCGTTGGTGCAGGATTATTCGAATTTTAGAGTTTCGGTAATCTGTTTTGTTTACGTGATTATGAAGGTATTTTTAACTGAGTTAATTTTTAATCCTTCTATTGTTAGGAAGGTGCTTAATTGCTTACCGACACAGGGATTTTAAACAAAATTAAAACTGAATTCATGCTTAATTCGGTTACTACATAAGGATGGCCTGAGTTTCTTTGTGATCTATGCAAGCCGTTTTTGGCATATCATTGTTACGCTTCCATTTTCATATATGGGAGAGCTGACGCAGAGTCGATGTTCAAAACGATACATAAAAAGGTATCTTGTTATTTCTATGTCTAGGTCCAAAATCGCAATTTTCAATGTGAGAATTGGTAATAATTATTCACATTGTATCATTTAACGGTTTTTTATGCCTTTTCACGATTTCAAACGTAGCTAGGAAGCTATAGTATAGATTTGGAACACTTTGGAAATTTTGTGGACAATTTGTAAGAGTGCTCTGCCTACCAGATACTTACTAGGTATCGATGGAGTTGATATAACTTTGAGATTTTTGTAGAGGTTTTTGTATTTGAAGCTTGAAGTGAAGTTAATGTTTAAAATCTACAGAACTTTAATTTCAGATCCAGCCTTATGGGCACACTTCCAGTCGACAGCGTTGTGGATGAGTTTTTTGATGCTATTTTTTAGTTTTAGTTTTGTCTAATTAATATAGTTTAGTATAAAGAGTGTTTTTTAATTAAATATTTCTGTGTAAATATTGAGATAAATAAATATAATTAAATTATGCAAACTTTAATAATATAAATTACAATGCACCATTTCTGTTTAAAGCTAATTTAATTCTATTTTTGAAACATATCAGTGAAGAATTAATCCCTTGTGATTTCTTTATGATTGTTATCTGCAGTGATTGGAAAACTTATCATAATCATGTTTATCTAACTTGTAAGGTTGGTTTTGGCTAGGTAAGATGGCATTCAGATATCGAACACAATAATTTTTCTATGTTATTCCGATTTAATGATACCTTTCATTAATTATTATTGTAATGCTGAATATGATTTAAGAGTAGTAAGACAAGTTTAGAAACATTATTGTTTCTTGTACCAGTTGTAACTTTGTAGTACTTAAGGCGGAATACTGAAACGTCAGTTTTAAGCCGCGGTAATACGACTCATGCTGTCTCTGTCACTTAAAGGTGTGAAGTAGCGGCGGAGATATTTAAAAACATCTTAAAGTTATTTGACGACCTCCGTGGTCGAGTGGCGTACACACCGGTTTTCAAGGTGTCGCTAGCTCTGAGGTCCCGGGTTCGATCCCCGGACGGGTCAATGTAGAAAAATCCACTTTTCTGTATTGTCTAGGGTCTGGGTGTTTGTGGTACCTTCGTTGTCTCTGATTCCATAACACAAGTGCTTTATGCAATAGCTACTTACATTGGATTCGGAGCAATGTATGTGATGTTGTCCACATTTATTTATTTATATTTATTTATTTATTTTACGTTTCAGTATTCGGGAGTTATAACTATATTTTTTACTATATACAGCCGCAAATATGCAATGTACGTACCTATGCTGATAAAGAGAAAATTATGAATGTACCTAAGTACTTTTAATAGAAAATAAGGTAAATCCTAGTTCGAGGTAAATTAACATAGGTATATATAACTGCTTGACACTAGACACAACAATGGGCATATGTGGGATAGTTTATGAGGTCCAGTTGTTAATTGTACCTTGAAAAAGCCATGTGTCCAGGTAAATTCGCATTTATTTACCCACAGCACATAACTATCTACGTTATACCTTCACATTGACACTAATACGAACATCAATGAATACAATTTATTGTCATCATGATAATATCACCTTAATCAAAATGACCTAGGCGGACTACCTAGGTAACTATAAACTAATAATCAATTGCTGTGCCTTATCTATACTAAGCTATTTAGTTTATCGCCGAGGGAAATCCTGTGGGATTCAAGGATCTACCATCATGGCCTGTGTAATAGTAAGTATAAAGACATAAGTGTTCACAAAAATACTATAAGAAACTGCAAAAAACAAGATAATGTGGCTACTAAAGTTAGACTATGAAAAGACTGAAGATCTCCTTCATATCAAATCATAAATCACACATACACACAAACGCTCTAACACACACACACACACTTGTTTGCACCACTAATTCGCACCCACACTACCTTCTTTTTTTACTCTTGTATTTTTGGTAATAGTAATGTACCTACATACATAAATTTGTCGAAATATTTACCAATCACTGTTTAATGAAACGTACTCAATAAGTAAATATGTTTTTTACACAAATTCCATGAATGTCCCTAACCGTCTGCGATATATTGTTATCTTTTCCTAATAGGAGTTGGGACCTGGTGCCATACCATGAGCTTATTAAGCAAGCTTGTTGCCACTGTGGAAGCGAGACGCTGCTACGTGCATTGTATAGCGCTGACTCGCTTCCACAGCGGCAACAACCTTGCTTAATAAGCTCATGGTATGGGCCCTGGTGTCCTAAGATACCGGCTTGGGCTTAGTTTATGCACCAGTCTCCCACAAATTAATGCAGTCATCTTGTACTATGTGGTAACACTTTAACTATGGTATTGTTTGTGGAAGAAAATAAATAATAGTATTTTCTAAGTTTAAATGGATTGCATTAGAGGATTTCTCATCTTCGTCTTAATGGGACGGGGTACTTGGATATTGCTTTTGACAGAACTTGATCTTTACGGAACTTTGCTAACAAGCGTTGTCAGAAGAACTTCAGAAGTTTGACCTACCAAAGATTTTTTTTAACAGTTGTAAGATAGCTCTCATCACTAAGGGCTGTACCTACCTACATGCAATTGTATGAAAGCTGTTACATTCGAAACATTATTCACAGTAATAATAATAGCATTTATTTCTTGGTATTATAATATGGTAATTACAGATTTTAAAAACATATATAGTTCACATACACTACCATATCCGGTGTAAAAATATCAATTTGAATATTTTTTTGTAAGGCCGGTAGTTTACCTAGGTACCTAATTTGATGCATCATAGAATAGATGATAAAATCTTTAGCCCTGCATCCATTAAACGCCAAGTACCTGCAGTCTACATCTAAGATTCATAATAATATCTTGGAACAACCCGCACACGGCCATCTGATCCCAAACTAGACAGAGCCTGTACTATGGCAACCAGACAACATAACTGATAAACATACTTATATATTTCTTTTTTTTTTAATATTTTAAATACATGATACATGAGGCTACAGATATTACCCATCACTCAAAGATTTGTCTGAGTGGGAATCGTACCCACGACCTCCGGCTCAGCAGTCAGGGTCACAAACTACTAGACCAACAGGCCCGTCATCAGAATAAAGCGGCATATTAATAAACTTAACACTATTTATGTTGTTCAATGTTTATTTCACTGTGCGCGTTTTATAAACTGGCTTGTCATGTCACGCCTGTAAATAGTAATCGAAGTTTCATATTTGCTACGCGAATATTTTCTTCGTTTTTTGTGAAGATTTACGGTGGAAAACCTGATGAAGTATTATTTTAAACTAAAACTTATTCGAGAAGAACTATTGAAGAAGTATTACAAAAAAGAATTGCGCTTTTCTTCAATGAGTTTGTAGAATCTTATTAGTGTTATTGTTGCACTTACGATTATAAGCTATTGTTTAGTTAGGTACCTATATATGATAATATAAACTAGTAGGTGTCTATCCACTTACCCACATGGGCTTAGCTTGTGTGAAATAATCACTGTTATGAATTTATTGAATCAAACATTGTAAACTATGCAGTATTAAAATGAAAAATAATACACGAACAACCATGACGGATTGCATGGTAGCTGCTATTTGCTAAGAACTAGAATATATTATTAATTGGTTTCTATTGTGGTTCTAATGTATAAAGATTTCCTGGAAACCTGTAATGAATGCGAATAGAATAGTTATCTCTACTTTTGTATTATTTCACTTACGTAGATAGTTTCACGACGAACGTTAGGATCATTGACTTCAGCAGGAACAGTGCAAAGTTTGAAACTCCTTCGCGAAGCCCACCTGAACGGGGGACACAACACCATTTTAAATAGGTTCTTCAGTACAAAGTACTCAATAGCATTATAAACAACACTGCATTAATGTGAACTGAGGAGCGCTCGCGCCGGGCCTACACTGCTTGAGCGACGCAAACGTAGCCCTTATCGCTCTTGCTAGATTATCTCACCATTCCGATTGTTTTAATTATTTCACACTAAAGAATCATTACCTACTACTGTTATCAGGGAGCCTTGCAATCTTATCGATATAAAATGATTGTCACCCAATCAGTATTATTCACAAAAATATTTAAATCTGCAAGACATAGAAGACTAATATTTGAACAATTCATTAGCAGCAATGAATTAGGGCACTGATAATATAGGTATCAGGAAAATGAAAACGCAAGAGCTTTATACTATAATTTATTTATAACGTAAATGAGTACACAATGCCAAAGGCTTTAAAATGATTCACTTCATTCAATATTTTTTATTAGAAAAAAATATTTACAATAAAAAAGAAAAAATCAGCTTTGCAATCCATTAAAAATTGCCACACAAAAAAAGGAAAATTCGTATAATCAATTTACTTTAGGTATCACAAATCGTATATGAGGGGGTTAGCTGTGCACTTGGCTTGAATCATTTGGATAAAATTAAACTAATATTTAGGTTTTTTTTTACGAAAATATGTGCAGTAATAAAATGTGCCAAGTAGGTATCTATAAAATGTGCCAAACGGAAGACATTCCTTATGTAACAAACCTATTGTAGTTTACATTAAATTTCAAAAACATTTTGTCAACATTATACTTACAATGTACAGATACAGGAATTGAGCACGGTATTGTAATAGTATCTCAAATACAGAGCGGCTGCAGCGGCGGGTGCGGGGCGAGCGGCCACTCGTGCGCACGCACTGCTGGAGCCTTCTACCAACTGTAACGCATACTGAATGCTACTTACTTCATACACTTATAAAATTCTGCCTATCACCCTAATAAGATACTATATTCTATAAGCGAATTTAAAATGTAACATGTGTAAATAATATCAAGTATTGTTCTATAAAACGACATACTGGTCCTCATTAAATAATTTAATAACAATTATCAATACTCATTTTGCTAACTCTGCAAACATTTCTATAGAATTAAGGTGAACGATGACTCAAGGTGCTTGTCACAGTATATATTTCAAATTTAGAACACAAAACACTTAAATCTTCCTTCCTTATGACCTAGGCTTTTAAATTTGGATGTCACAAGCCACATAGAGGAGTTCGTCAACTGATATCACAAGCAGTATGCGTTACATAATCCTAACTATGTGCGGGTTAATCGAAACCATTAAAATCATAGACGTGGTATTTGTACAGCGAGACAACACGTCTAGAATTCCATAGTCGACACACGAGAGTAAACGTTAACCCCACTAATATCTGAATATAATCTACAACACCAACTGAACAGTTTCGACGAGTGCAATTGACGAACAAGTGATACTTATTAACTCTGGCTACTTTAACAATATGAACCCTCGGGTACAAATTATACGCACAACACGAGGCGGGCAGTCGCCGGTAACACTATGTACAGCCAACCGCGGCCGGGACAGCACAGCTGTCTCCGAGCCGCTAGCAAACCTCGCAACTACCTAACACCACTACTGATATGATTTATTATGCACAATATAACAATTCGCTTTAGGTCTAATTAATACAGTATCGAAGCCGTCGATCGAATAATTTGTGCACAGCATTAAAAAAAGAGACTTGTATGAAATTTAGATTTAACATCTCATAAAAACTGAGAAACAGATCGCGTTACAAAATACATATCCTTAACTTTATGATTATAATATTTATAATACATTGTTCTTGATGTTTTTTTTATTCAATCTTATTGTAGCACACTAACCATTTTGTCAGATATGTAATTTAAATTCTGATTTTTCTCCAAGTAACAACAATTTGGCTTATAATATGTAACTTTATACAAAACTTAGGTATTTTGCTTTTGTGATTTATTAGATTATAATTAAAATGATACATAAAAAACTTAAATTAACACATTAAAAAGTATGTTTCTTAAGAATCGTCAAGCAAACAAGACAAGTTTTGGAGGTACAGTTCATTTGATAATAAATGGTACATAGTGACAACATACGCGAATATGTTTACGTAATAGGTACTCTCCCAAAACGAGCCCTGTTGGCTTGTGACATAAAATTTGATGATTTAAATACATAAATCACATTTGTGACTTTGATTGATATAAAAACTAAAACTAAACAATAAAATCATCAAATAGAATCACATGTACTTTTTTCTGTACTCAGATACAAAATCTTGCATTAATCAGACAATTCCTAAAACTCTAAAAATTACTTAAAATAACGCATTCACGCATGAGTATTCAGCAGTAAAGCACAAAATATTGTTCGAAGCTGCAACGAGACTACAATAACATACGATAAAAGTAAACATAACTTAAAATATAAAGCCAGTGGCACTAAAAGGTGAGAGTAATATTCAGTTAAAGGAAAATATGACACGAACTGCTTAAAACTTATCGCACGGAAACAGAATAGAACACAAGTCGAGACGAAAGGTACGACAACTAATTCCGTAAATATCACATGAAACCTTTACGAGTAAGCACCTTTACTATTTATTATTTTAATTAAACATTGTGCGCGAAGACTAGAATCCTGCAAGACAAACAAACATAATGTCATGGAAATGCTACAAGCTTGAGTAAGTTAATCTAATTCTGAATAAGATGACACAACTGGGTGAGACATCACCTTAACACCTTTAATTAATTAAAGCTATCATCATCAGACGACTCCGAGTTGTGAAGAGGCCCCCGGCGCTGTCAGCGGGGCTCGCTGTGATATGTGGCCGCGGGCCGCGAGCCTACACCAGTCCCGACGTATTCGGTACATATCTCTACTCGCTACGTAAAGGTTTGAAAATAAACGGACGAAGCTCTACTACGCCGACGTCGACGCCACCTCTTATACAGACACATCTGTAACATTATATGTGCCATATTCCTTAGGAATTTACAACATGAAAAGATCGATAATTCAACAATTAATAATTCAATTCAGATCTATATATTTATGTATTTAGTCATTGAACTACTTTAAGATTAAACTACCCTAGATGGCAAACATGTAGATATGTCCTTAGAAAAAATTACTTAGGTGTAATGAAAACTTTAATAAAAATGAACGTTAAAAAAATGAGTCTGTTTTTGTTCAAGTTATCTAAACGACGACTATAGATTAGTTAAGTTTTTCAGCATGAAAGACTATTAAATCTACGGGAAGAGGTAAATGTCATGAAACACGTCTCCGAATACGTATGAATCGATGGGTTTTTGTGCTTTGGTATAAACGTTGAGCGAATTTATAGATTTTACAATACTTTAAAATCCTAATGCAAATGTTAGATCTAAAATTTACGACTTCTAAAAGGGTTGGACCCGTATGCGTGTTTGTTCTATAAAATGAAAGTCCATATGCCGGACAAAAATATTAAAATAGCACTGTAAAAATAAAAAATAAAGTCGTTAAAAGACAATAGAATTACTGATAAAACATAACTACATACAAGGAGAAAATCTCAATGATATGTAAGAACTCGACGGAGTTCCCTTCTTTCCCTTATACTCTACAGCTAAAGCGTTTCGCCTACATTCTGTTAAACATTAGCTTATTTATAAACTAGCAACCGGTTATTAGAATAACAACTAACCAGGACCACAAGTTAACACTCCTGGGCGAGGCGAGAGAGTCCGCACGAGGAGCTCTGGCTGTACCGGAGTAGAGTCAGAGCGCAGATCGTGCGGCGCCTGTCGCCTGCCGCGGCTCGGACACACAGGAACGGGGACACCATCAACAAGGTAAGCATCAAGCGCAATGTACAAACCAAAACGACACTAAATTAGTAAATAGTAAAGCCGACAAACGACCCATTTATAACATTATTCAAACTCACGTTTGTATGCCAAGAGACACTGTTCAAAAGAGCGGAAGAAGTGGCCGAGAATGTGAACAAGGTATAACTGAGGGGTTTGCCACGATCTCACAGGGTAGCCTATAACTATGTGACGTTAACTGTATACGAGTACAAGGTAACTTTAGAAAAAATATAATACGTATGTGTAAAATAACAACCGAACAAATGGCACCACATTAATATCGCACCAAATAACTTGTTAGTCCAAAATAGTTGTTCTGAAATGTCTATGGTTTTGTACATAATATAACTGTAACTATCATTGATAACATCTATATGCTGAATCTGTTTAACTTATGTTTATACGACAGGACTCGAATGTTTCAATATTAATGGAGATATAACATTTACTTTATGAGTATAATTAGGATTAGATCATTGTGTATGTATATTCAGGAAACGATGTTTTAGAAATTATGAATAAAAAATAATATATTTTGAATCAGTAAAACGCGTTTCCCATTTAGTATTTACATTTTATATGATATGCAAGTGCAAAGCTCACTAAATATCATTATATTATTTAATATTCTTTCTATTGTCAATGATACAAGTGTAACATCTACACTAGACTGTACGGTACACTAATCGTATGAAGAGTTCACTTTTGTGATTAAATTATAGAAACTCTTACAAATATCTAAATAGAACGAAAGCACTCACTTTAGCTGCTCGCACTTGTATAGCATTAGGTACACAAATAATTTACAATATAGTTCAACTTAATAAACTATTTCTGTTAGAATTTTTAATGACTTTGGTATTTTATAAGTTGTCGTGTGCGCGGATCACGCTTCCACAACTCGACCACGCTCGCTCAATTATTATTAGGTTTGCTACCCAAGCTTAGATACTTACACGGTAGTCGGCTAGCGTTTATTATTGATCCTTAAATTTATGAATTACGTTTGTACGTTTACAAAGAGAGTTCATTGTCATGTTAAGGTGAAGGTGACGAGGGTAATATTCGAGTAAAATCGTTTTTGATCCACTGGCTTAGTACGGCGCGAATCTGTTGTATCCGCTTCTGTACACCGCAGTCTGGAAGATTAAAGTCATCCGGTCAGAGCAAGCCCTTAGGTCGTAACGGTACCTCTTGAAATAAGGCTCTCTTTAATTAAGTCTAACAATGAAATATAATAATAATATGATCTTACCCCGTAGCCCGTGACGGGTCCTATGCCGTGGCCCAAATATGGATCTGCGTATTCTCTTCCGTACCTGCGGAATATATTATATGGTATCACATTAATAACTTAAAACTTCTCTTTCTTCATAAGATGTAAAATAATTAAATCACTAGAAAAACATAGGTTTCTGGATTTGACCATGCATTTATAAACACTAGGCCTACTGAAGAAGTACTTACATTTTACATAACAGAATAAAATTGAAAATAAGAGAAAATAATTGAACGTAAATAAAATATTGTAGCATACATCAATGTAAAAACAAATAAGAGGAAAAGGTATATTCCACTTCGTTAAAAAAGACGCAATTATTCCATGGTGAAATAAGGGGACTCAACAGTCGCCTTATTTCACCATGGAAAAAATGCACCCAATTGATTCAATTCAACTAAGTCGGTGAATTGAGTAGCCAACATTAGTGTAATTTGTTCATCTTCGAAACATATACTTTCTATTCAAGTGGACTTATATCTCCCACATACAAAATGAAACAAAGTTGAATATACCGAGTGGTGTAGGGAGTAATAGCGTGGTGTGTGCTTAAGCCTACGTAGTATTTACATGAGCGACATCAAGGTGTTGGAGGATGACGTGGGTACTGACGTGGCGGCGAGCGGCGCCAGCGAGGGCGCGGGCGCGGCGCTGACGGCGGCGGCGGCGGCGCGCGCGGCGGCGCCGTAGTTGGCCGCGGCCGCCGCCGCCGCCGCGTGCTGCGCTGACGTCAGCGGCGACTTCAGCAGGGGCGCCGCCGCCGCTGCCGCTGCCGCAGCCGCCTGCGAACACACACACGCACTTTACGTCGCGCACGATCATACGCTTCACAGACTCCAACAACCTGTGTGAACAATGAGCCCACAAAGGCGCGATCGCGGGTTTATGTTCCCCTTTTTTTTTGAGGACCATCGCGCTCGCTCCTCTGACGAGAGGCTGATCGTACTTTCGCATATCTTACCGTAAGTTGAGGTCCATCCAGGTTGTGTTTATGACGGTTAAATTAAAAAACCATCGCACTGAGAAGCGATCTGCGTAGCCATAAGACAAGTTGTAAGCGAAAACGATGCAGAGATAGTACTACGTTAAAGAAAAGGAGTGTGCACGTTTGTAAATACTATTTATTTACATAAAGTCAAATAACATGCAACGCTGCTGACACACGTCTCTATGATGTGTTGATGTTATTTTTATCTGCACAAACAATCGATTTTATTAATCGATTTGAAAATGAAATGCGCAACAAATATTTGTTATTGTGGTCGATGAACATGAACATGCATTCAATATACAAATATGACGGTATCGACACAAACTAAATCAAGACGGCGAAGTAGTCTAATCTATCTACAAAATCGGTGGTTGTTAGTGTACTTTAAAATTGCAATTACATTTGTGGGCTCAATGTTCTACTCGTAGCATGGTATTAGCATTTGATCGATTCAACGTACAGCTTCAACATATGCCTAAAACTAAATCACCCACCACAATACCAACGAACAAGGAAACTCAACAGAAAGCAAACCGCACGGGCCGACCGCGGCCGCGCGTGTGCCAAGTCCATCTGGTTACCACAAACACAATGTGCACCCTGCATTACGGTGGATTACCAGCCAATAGGACCATACGAATAATATAAAGGAGCAAACAAAATCCCAGCACTCACTCCATGATGGATATCGAACTTATACTAGCGTGGTAGAACATGAATCAGGAAGCGATAGAGATACAGATACAGTCGCGTATCGAGCGAAACTGAACTCTAAAGGCGTGACGGTTTACCTCGGCTGCCGGCTTCGCGGCCTGTAACAACACACGCACTGTCACCACCACTGACTCCCGCAACTGACCACAACACTGACCAGTGTCATTACAATACAGACGGGGCAAAACTCATTCATTATGGGAACTTACACTAAATGACCACTAACTACAGAGTGCATTATTTACCTGGAGTCTGTAGTTGGAGTCAGCCGTAGCAGCCGCAGCTAAGAACGGGTCGTAATATACACTGCGGAATAAAACAACATTATTCAGACGATAGATTTAGTGTCACCATAGATAACTAGTTAAAACAGATGTTATAATCAATAAATAGGCAAGTTATTCAAATCTAATTAATGTTAAATAATCTAATTCATATAATCTACATAGTGCAAGTTAATTTATTATTGATCACTAAGGTTATAGTGCGAAAACAATGTTATTGCAGAAGAAACTACACGAACGTTACAATAAAGGTGGTTAAGCACTATACAAAATGTTCTATAAGCTGGGGACAACTATTTAGTTACGAATTGTGACTAATGTTAGTTACAATCAACAATTAAGTTTGTGCTAGTGAAATTAATAATAATTAAAGAACTCATACCAAAGTTAGGTGAACCAGGATCTAGGGATTGGGGTATCTGGGAGCGTGAAGGGAGTCTTGCGTCCTGCCACATAATTTTGCTTTAAAATCTATATTAATAATATTATTAATCTTTACAATGTCCGTTTGATTGTTTCGGCATCACGTCAAAATCAAAAATGTTGTGTGTAATTCGACGTGACATTTTGTTTTTGTTTCATCGTAACCGGTTTAGAACATCCAAAGGAATAAGCATCATAAAGTTGGTAAATGTAATACATAAAGTAACCCAATCATTGGCATTATCGAGGTATGAACACCATGTAAATTGGCAAGTAGGTAGTTGCCATAGCAACTAGATTAGCTGAAGTTAGATTCACTTTTGTTTTTTTATCTAAAGCTATCTCTTTTATCGACTTTGTCTTAGGCTATTTTCTGTAGGTACGTCAATGTGAAAAGGGTGGCCCTCTCTACTTTTTTAATGTGAAAATAACAACGTTTGTCGAGGCAGCTAGTCTAAAATAAAGGTGGTTTTCCAAATCATTTCAATCATTGAGCAATCTTTACAGCTATATCATTGGCCTCGTTTAAATATCCTATCATCAATTTTCTTACACGAGACTATTTTATTTTGAGTTTACGACACACATAATTGGATAGTCAAGTGCGCTATAAACGTGACAAAGATGACGCATGTTGGGTGTGCGGGGGTGTGGGGGCGGGACGGTGTGGGGAGCTACTCACGGAGCGTAGGCGTGCATCGGCGAGGCGTAGGCGGCGCGGGACAGCACGGCGTGCGACAGCGGGTGCGGCGGGGGCGCGGGCGCGGGCGCGGCGCGCGGCTCGCGGCGCAGCGCGGCTACATGCAACACAACGGCAAGCATGCCTTACCTGCGACGCGTGGCGGCGCGCGGCGCCAGCACCAGCGGCGGCGCGGGCGCGGCGGCCGGCGCGGCGCCCAGCCACGGCCACGACACGCCCGACACCCGCAGCCCTGCCACACACGCACCGCGCCGCTACACACGCTATACATCGACTACACACGCCCGCGGGCCGCGTGGACGTCTACCGGACCCATTTACGTCCGAGTAGATACAGGTTCGGGCGTCGCCTCGATTTCAACTTGCAAGGGGCAAATGTCGCCGCACAAAGTAACACCATATTCGTAGACGGCGACGATCAAGGATTTAACTTGATTCAACCGTATAGTCCCATCACAGCGAGTGAAGGAGATCCATGCTTTATGAATGTTATTATAATGTAAACGCTTAAGCTTTAGTTATTTTAATTAAATGTCATACCAAAGTCATAATGAAGGTTCTCACCTTCCGGCCACTGGACACACACTGAAACAAAATTTTACGTAAGATTATATACCTCAACTAATTAAGCGATATACGTTAGCTAAATCTAAAACAAAGAACATACCTAGAAGACATTCTCTACTACAAAATTGAAACATGAATATAGTGCATTACGGAAGTTGCATTCATTCCAGCAAGACGTTAAAGTATGAACATTCAAGTGTCTTGTAATAGCTGTACAAAACTGTGTTATGTTAACTAGCAAGCTATCTAATTGACGGTGTCATCCGTTATGTATACAGTGAATAAAATTTGCCAGGCAACATGGCGCCGGAGACAGCCTTCTGCAACGATTACGAACTGTTTGTTATTGGCACGAGTAGATAAAGCATGAAAATGGCAACCATCTCAAAATGTAAAGCTCAGTGTGGACGTGTGTTGAGAGTGAGACTGTCTCCGGCTGACTGAGGGCTCATTCTCTAATAGCATTCATCTAGTAGCATTCAGACAACGGAACTAGCCACATGTAGTAAATACATTGACATGGACAACACCGATGTTATAATTTCAGCTCTCTCACCCAGAGTGGGAACTGATCCATTTCTAGTCAGAATAACTGGATGGATTAAAAGAGAAAATCCCAAGATGCATTATATTCTGTACAGGTGTGATACAATAAGGTTGTTGTTAATAAATTGTGTGAAATTCATGACTTTATTTGTCAGTTAACGAAATTAATGGAGAAAGAGCAGATATGGTCGATACTCACCGTTTGGTACGGTTGGAGGTTTCTTAGTCTGCACTCTCGCTGTAGCATTATTAACCTGATTTGAAGTAAAGTCTATGTGAGAATACGTTCAGGGTTTACAGAACATTAGCATTGGCCGATTTTAAATTAACATAAATTTAACGATAACTCTATCTTGTATTAAGTTATGGATATTATTTCTTCAAATAAAGTATTTTGATATTTGTGGTGCTCGAAACCACAAACGCTTTTTATATTGTGACGAAAAAAACAAATGAAAAATTTTGAACAAATCTTTATAAAATCAGCCAATTATATACCAGATGTCTTACTTTTAACTGTGAAAAACATAAATTAAGCTTTTATAAAATAATAAAACAAGAAATCAGTATCGGTACATAATGTAATTCCAAACTGCAGACATCTGGTATGTCAACATAAAATAAAGGAAACTCGGGATTTACTTTCAAAATTAATAAGGGATAAGTATTGAAGAATATTAAAGAGAGCATACTTTTCATCTCTTAACCACATTCACTCTCTTCTTGCCATTTGCGCAGACTGACTCGTCTACAGAACTTGATTTCAGCGCTTCTATTAAAATTTAAACTGAATAGATAGAATGGAACTAAAATTTGTATTGCAATCTTACCTCAGCGGCATTGTGACGATACGGTTCGTTCTACATTTCTCTGTGAGACACTCTCTCTTTCGATCGGCATATTAAATGACCGTCTAGAGAGTAAAGGGATAAAATAAATAAGGTTTGTTTGTGGATTAGACGCCGGCATACTTAGTGCTAATATGCGGGACCGCGGCGCGGCACGCTAGCATGACAGTAACTACAGAGCAGACGAGCGCAGGTTGCGGTGGGCGGTGGGCGTAGGAGCGGGATGTTATAAGTTACATAGTGCTACGGATGGTATTCATTGAGTCATGCACACCTCTATCTTTCTGCCCTCAACCACGGTGCCGTGAAGACGCTCTCGTGCTCGCTCCGCATCACCACTATTTGCGAATGTTACAAAACCGAATCCCTGCATGCAAGACAGACAAAACATGCATTAAAAACAGCGTCGCTCAAAAAACAACGTGCAACAAAAATTAACATTTATGCATTGCATATTCTTTTAAATATTCTAGTGAAATATCGAGAAAATATTATCGAGTCAATTACGTTGATACTTTGAGCGTATTCTAGCTGTATGGGTACACATAAGCGTTTGGATCACAGTAATAAATTAATGTAACGTCGCTCGACCTAGTAGTCTGTACTATTTATAGGAGAGTTTGTATCACTGTATACAATGAGTTTTAAGGATTCTTGTCAACACTAGTTCATATACACTACTATCAGGATGACAAGACAATGTGTGAAATGTTAGCTGCAATTTGTTCTACACAGAAAATTCACCTATCATGCAGTGGCTAGATTTCACTAGTTGGGTCTAGGGACACGGTTATTGCGATCGATTTTAATATTTTATCGATATACATCGAGATACCACTGAATAGTATGCAAACACAACTTATAATACAAGAAACATGTACTAACGTTAGAGTACACCTAAGCCGATCTTACAAAACATGGTGCATTAACTTTACAGTGCCCAAAAATCTAACATTATAGACATAAGCGATACCTACATTGATTAAATACATACCTAATACATCCTACTTGGTTACATTAATGTGGATCACGCAAGTTATTATCAAAATTGACTGAATGGCATTCAATACGCGTTAAACAATCCGGGAAAATATTATTGTAGTATCAATAGATCGTGCTAAGACAAATGAAACTACTTACTTTCAATAAATGGTGATAACCCATAGATACAAAAAGCAGCTAGCACAGCACACAATACAGTGGAAGAGACGAGTTGTGAAAGTGGCAAACAAGTTGCTGATTGTACGAAACGCTTACACTTATAAAAGCAAATGACAGCTCTATTATTACCATTCTGAGTGCAAGTACTTATAACGTAAACATTAAATCTGGGCAGAGAGAAAGAGAAAGAAAAAATATAATTTACGAAGAGGCGAGGCCCCGTCCAACAGTCGCGTTACCGCGGTACCGACCGGGCTGTAACACAACGCACACAGTGCAACAAGCTCTCAGTATTGTTGACAGACACGATCCAACAGACGAGAAGGACACAGTGGCATACAGCTCGGGAACATTACGCCATCGACTCAGTCGGGATATAATTATACTAACCGGTACAATTACTGCTTACTTTTATTTAATTTATTGACACTTTGAGTACTAAGATCATTTTTAAGTGTTTTTCTTGCAGGTCATGAAACTTTTAGCAAATAAAAGAGTTATTAGGATACTCAATGCTGATACAAAAACCATTTAAATTAAAGTTTATGTTCTGGAAGAGGGGAGTTAAAAAGTATTGTAGTTAGGTTAGGAGTAGTCATAGAACACCGGTTAGAATTTCCTCAACTAAAGCTTAATGTTACCGAACTTATATGAGATAAAGCCAAACTAAGTGATGCACCCTAAAGTTACTTCTAGGTAAATAACTTACATTACATCATTATCCTCATTGCGTTACATTATATAACATTGTGTTTCCAGGGTTCAGCAAAATATACATGCCCAAAACTAATAAAAATTATATTCCCTTGTTAGGAAGCATATGACTGAACGAATTTTTGTATTATTTATTAATAACATATGGACAGAAAATAGTAAGTACACTGTCAATCTAATAGGCTAAATACATCAGAATGACTGATCATCCAAACTACAACATAAATGCATTAAAAGATAAAAGGAGTGTACAGTACAATATTATATACACAAGATATCATAAACAAAATTAAGATACAAGACCATACAAAACTAAGTAAAAATAGGAGCAGTTTGGACGATTGTAACAACCTCATTAGTGATGAATAATAGAGCTGTCCTGAAAATATGACTTAGGAAATCAGCTGTTATAGTGACGATGCATCATTCTCTAATACTGCATATCCCAATGTGAGGCATTGAAGAAAAATAACTTGGAGCTATCGTTTTAAAAGAGAAAAATACTTTGACATGAGCGAGCATGGACTACTTTAGGGGCGGTCACCAAACTGACACAAGGAAAGCAGTAAACACGAAAAAGCGTTCAATCCAATCAATTATTATAAAAATATTTCGATAATAACTCTTTAAATTTCATGGGAATTATCATTTACAGTGAGTTGTTTTTTGAGTATATTTGAAATATGTAAATTAATGTTGCTAAACAATCAATTGTACCAATGACTTACGACTGTCATATAATCCAACAAATGTTAAAATAATAATCTTACTACGACAAGGGAATGATTAATATGATGCTTGTAAGTCGATAGTGCAATTAAATAAATATAGTTCAGATTCTTTCAAATCAAAATAATAGACATTATTATTCAATGATAATATACAATGCAATTAGAGATACTGCACCAAACATTAAAACCAATATGCTATGAGAAAGAAGTTTGTTTTAAAACACAATTATGATTATTTTAACTAAGCCCATTTGCCTTAAAATTTCTGTTAAGCAAGGATAATTAATTAAATTGCATGAATCGAAAGAAATAAAACTTTAGAACATAGTATTAGGAAATATTTGTATAAAATCGGTAGTTACTTTGGTTTGGGCAGCGATTACTAATAAATTGTTAGTATGACCTCTTAGCTACTGCACTCTTGTCAAGAAACTTATGCAAACTAGTAGTTACTTCAATATTTTTAATCCAAATGTAAAATCATAAAATAGAATTAAGTCAATAGCTATGAAGTGCAAAATAGTATAAATCAAAGGAATATTTCACAGTTTTTAAAGTAACTTGTGACGATGATGCATTTATATATCTCTGACTTGCATGGAGAAGATTTTTAAGTATCTGATTCTCAATCCAAACCAAAGATTTTTATCACCCTTAAAAGGGAGCAGTAGGCTGGGATGAGTGATACATGATAAATAAGTGACACAAATCAACAAATGTAATGCTTTTATAGTTATTAATATTTTTAGAAGTCTGTCAACAAAGTAAGAATTTATTTTCAGATTTTGCGTTTAGAAACAATACAAACCACCTCGGAAATATAAGCAAGTCAGGGTATATATAAATTGCTGTTACTTATTCCTTTAGATTACTTATCAGATTAAAAAGAAACAAAATAACACTGTAATCGAAATTAATAAAATAATGTCTGAAGTGACATACTTTTTGATGGCTTATTGTAATGAATATTTACTAACTGTAGGTATGATAATGATTGAAAGATTCCGTGTTCTTTTGTTTCAATTACATAAGATACGTTTAAAAAGTGGCCACATTGACATCTTATTTAATATTGATGTCTATGAGCCACTTATTTTCAGCATTGTTACTGAAACGGTTGCTTACCTTGGAACCACGTTCATTGAAGATTATTTCTACATCAAGTATTGTGCCATATTGCTGAAAGGTAAAGGTTAGAAATTAAAATGCTGGTTGTAGCTTCTATATCCATAACACAGATCTGCTTTCACCATGCTTGCCATCAATAAGTAAAAAAAAAACAATACGTACCCCAAACATATTTCTAAGGTCGGGATCTCTAAATCGGAAGGGTATGTTGGAGACGTGCAACCGTTTTGGCTGTGATGCTTGCGAGACTGGCACAAGGTTCTTGTCGGGCGTGCCGGCGGCGTTCTGTCCGGCGGCGACGGCGGCGCTGACAGCGGCGGCCGCTGCATGAGCTGCCGCCGCTTGCTGAGCCACCACGGCGGCTGCCTGCTGTGCCACTACCGCTGCTGCCACACTCACTGGTGTATTTTCTTCATTTGATTCACCTTCGCTTTGCTGAAGATACCAAATAAGTACGTATTATAGTTATTATACGTTTAAAAATTTCATAATGATACGATATAACATTAAGTACTTATAAATCAAGTAGGTACATTAATCACTTCGTTTATTACACCAAAACGTATAAAAACTGTCAACAATAGTATTCGTAAATAAAGGGAAAAAAATCAGGAAAAGTACTACTCATTTATTGAAAATCATCTGTCACTCGTGGGCAACACACTGAGTGCGCCGCCCCATTTCACACAGCTGAACAGGACATGTGATATTGTGTTTCTTAGACCAAAACAGCGTACACAACGGTCAAATTTCAGTAAATTATTATTAGTAAATCTAATTTGACGACACATTTGGCGCAGTGATATGAGATATTGCGTTTGTTGTAAATACACTCAGCGAAAAGAGTAGGCCAACGGTTTAAATTATATTCATTTCATGAAACAGTTGAAAATGTCCTACAGAAAAAACACCAGTACAAATAATATACATATATTCTATAATCAATAAATGTAACTTACTGAGCTATTATTTTGGTTTTCTATTGAATTTTGATTGAGTGTCTGTGGCGGAGGTTGAGGTGAGAAATTAGCAGGCGGTAGAGGCGCCGGTGGTGGCGGTCCTTCGCTCTTGACGAGCGGCTGCTGTTGTGGCGCAGTAGGACCTGCTGCCTCAGCCTTCACACCTGCCATAGCATCGCCGTTGGCTGCGAACTGCGCTGCAGCTGCCGCAGCCGCCGCCGCCGCAGGGAACGGGGTCGCCATACCCGTCCCCACCATATGCTGAAATTAACAAATAAATCGTGCATAAGTTACTATTATAACTTTTATTAAACATGACGCCAAGCCAACCGAACGGCATTGATCATCTAAGAATTCAGAGTTATTTCACTCAGGGACGCGGTCTAGGTGGCTTATGTACTAATTCTGTCGTAATAAATAAACCCACTTATAGATGACGTTTCTGGGCTGCGAATCGAAATATTGACGCAAAGAACTCGTGCCAAAACATTGGTGGCTGCGTATCGGCTTCTTCATGTGAACTAAATACACGTGATACCATCTGTGTGGATGTGTGGTCAAAAGTCTGTGATGAAGTTTATATAATATCGTAGATATCATTCAGTTGTACTTCATATGTGTAATAAGAGGTATTTCAAAGTTAGGTAATCATCGAATATTAAGTAAAGTATACATTCCTAATTCTAAAGAACAATGTGTATCTGGCGTGGTTAACACGTTACTTGAAATTAGTCTGAATAGAATAACAATTCTCCGCAACATCGTAACAGAAGTTTATTGTTATAGGCTGACCAAGAATAAAACGCCAGGTGAGGTGTGAAGGGAGCTATTTCGAGTAGTTTATGGTAGCGCCAGAGTGTAGGCATGGCAACCACATTTTGTCCTCACTATTCAATTAGAAAGTACGAGATGAATACGAGTCGCCTTAGATTTGTTATTACATTATCATGTACTAGACACTAAAGAATCGTACCTACTTATTACTTAAATCATTTCTACTAAAAAAAAAAAAGAATTGATTTAGGTAAATAATTCGATAAAATTTAATTATAGATAGGAAAGGTTTTGCAAACCCATTTTTGCAAAGTTTGTTACGTAAAATAATACAAACGCTCAACTCCTTTTAATTTTATTTTATGTCCCAAAAGCCTGTCGGTAACAAAATTAAATTGCGAATGTAATCTAACAGAGAACACCCTCGGCCAACGCGGCGGGTGTTCGCGGCCGTTGAAAAACTGCGGCCTTGGGCATTAAACAGAATGGGCTGAGCTTTCATCTTTTAAATAAAACCCTCATTTATTCTAATAATTATTCAAATCACCAGATATATACGCGTTTTATGAATAATGCTTGTTATTTTATTACTATTTAGACAGTTTTTCACGTAACATCAAACTATTTACATAGTAGAGCGATATATTTTAAATACGACTAGTGCGCTACGTACGTAGCGGAGCGCAGGAAGCGAGAAAATTAGGAAGTGGTTATTGGACACAATTGTATAGACGTGCGACGCTCGCTCTCCACGCTCGCTGTATTAGACTACGTCCGTTGCAAATAAGCACATTCATATAAATAAGAGACCCGTAAGCCACGTAACTAGGCACTATAAGCAATTTGTTTAGTACTTTTATCATGTCTACATCGATCCCTTTAAAACATAAGTCAAATATCCCTTTTCAATCGAGTTTCTAACCTTAAAACAACGTTAAAAGAGTTGTTTCTTGAAGTAAAATTGTTACTTTCAGGACAATACAAAATGACAAATAATTTATTGGAATATGTTGTGCAGAACTTATCCAAGTTGTATCCCCCATGAGAGATAGGTACCCACTTTGTGTGTGTATCCCTTAAACTCAGATTAAGCCCCATACCCATTGAAAGGGCTATCCCTTACATAGGTTTGCCAAATTCGAGACGTGAACATTTCATATTCGGGTTAAACTTCTGCAATATTTAGGGAGATTCTATTTGCCATTATATATATTTGCATTGGCTACAACTTTCTCGCGATGAGTGCATTCTTATAAAAAATTATATTTTTATTTATAAATTCCATAATCGTAATGTATAAATCAAGTGGTATATTTATATATTGGTTATAATTTGGTAAGTATGTGTGGTATATAATGGTTAGAATATTCTTTTACTATTAAAATAATTCGATTCTGTGGAAAATAATGGACGTAAAACAGTTTCTTTACAGTGAGGATGACATCCTTGTCAGTGATAGAAATAATTTGAAGTAGTCAATTTAGTTCGTGACTATATCTCACTTCACCAATTACAACACTGCTGGGGGACATGTGAACATTCATGTAACCCTCATAATTATCATTCTATATGTAACATTGTTATGAACTGGAACATATTTGAAATGCAATATATTATTATGTTTTACGGCAAACCCATACGTACATACATTACATGCATGGTAAGGAACAGGAATTTGTAAATGTTTTGTTAAAATTTTATTAAAACCGAACCGCAAACAAGAATAATTTCTTACTGAAAATTACTTAATTGAAATCATGTTATACTAAGGGTTAGCAATCTTGAGTGCTTTTGTTAAGATTGTGTTGAATTTGTAAAGGACCAAAGTAATTGTTTTTGTTTTGTTTGTATTGACAACAGTAAAATTGCCATTAAAGAGAGAGGGAGAAAGGGCGATTCGAGGCGTTGCAGGCAGCTGCCATGATCGCCCCTCAGGAATCTTCCGTACCCTATTCTGTATACAATAAAATTGTTCCCACAGTTTTTATAGATACATAGATGATTTACGGTTATATCAGACAAATGCTAAAGATTTTTTGAAAGCATATGAGAGCGCTTTTAATCTTCACACAAATGTTGATTATAAAACGAATATCTTTCTTTATAAAATAAGCAGATAGCTACACATAAAAAACTATCTTCATAGTTTTGTATGCGTACAAAGTTTACGTATAATTTTGGCTAGCTACGCAAAAACGAGACAAATATTGTACTCGGGGACGGGTCTGTGGCAATTCAAGATATGAATAGTGACAAATGCCTTATCGATACGTTCGTCACGTATAGGCATCCGAACACCGGAACATCACTGATGCTTACACCTTAAATATTCAAAAATATATTCTATGTAGGTCCCTACTCCCTATATAATACCATTACTTATCGGTGGCTTCCCCTGTAATGCCTTTTGTAACTTATTTATTTATCCCATTGTATATGATCGTTCTATATCATGAAATTACTTATTGCAATTTATCAGCACAATGGAATTCGCAAAGTAAGCTATTAATAAAACGATATCGACAAAGAAAATGGCGTAGAATATTCAAAACCCTTTACAATCAAGTGTAATTTTCCCCAAATATAAATGAACACCATTGAAGTGAATAGCACAATTTAACCATTGTAATGCTTTTACAAAAGACCTTGACTTTCTAATTAGGTCGTTCGAATAAGGCTCTTAGGTTGTATCTTGACGATTTAAACGAATTAAGTAATTAATTTGAATTTGGTTATTACTTTAATAAGACAAGCATTTAAGAAACATTATTAATTATGTTCTGGACTAGAAAGGCACCAATATATCGCAAATATTTATACTTAGGATGCATGATTCGTTTAATTTGCATACAAGGTTTTAATATTTTCTACTTCAATTTAAAGGAGTTATAAAGTCCATATTCTACAAAGGCATTGTAATAAAAGAAAGGAAAATATGCATGAAATATTGGGTGGCGCTTGTAGATCGCGATTTTAGTAGCATCATTCTAGAAATTTCTAAATTGTGGTGATATAACTTTAGTAATTGAAGAAAATCATAAGTTAATATTTTCGTTTTCCGTCGTGATTAACTGACTAGTAGTTAAGTGTACCGCAGAAGCACTAGTTTCATTAATCTAGCCAAGTTTATGTATTTAATATGGAACTATTAACCAAAATTATTGCCAATTAAAGGTGTCGTTATAATAATAGCAGGTAACCACGCTGGGAAAAGTAATAAAGTGTGATATATTAAAGGGGACTAGAATTTAATAATGTCCTGCTGAAAGCATGATAGCGATAGTTAGTAAACGAGATTGCGACACGTTTACCGGCCAATAAAATAAAGTAACATGTGACTGCCAGTTATTTTTAAGACGATGCAAACAACATGAAGCAATAGTATAGAGAAGAAAGTCATTGTGCCAACGTGCCAAGACACTCGAGACGACATACGCAACACGGAGTGGAGTGGCTCTGCTCTTCTGCGAGAGAACGAGGGGCACTTCGTTTTTTGAGTTCTAGCTTTCCAACGTTGACACCGGCACCGTCCTCGGCGGCAATGATTTAGTAGATGTGTCAAGTTGCCTAGCACCCTCCAGATCTTGTTGCTATTTATGGTAACACGACGACACAATAGTCGTGACTCATTCCGTAACAGCGAAAGAGGCTACGTATGTACGACATGTCTGCAATACTCAACTAACTTCATACATATTCTACTCACATGATCCAACGGCTACAACTTTATTTAAATTATAATACGATTTTTCTGGTGGTCAGTTCATGCTCGATAGCTTCATAATAATTTAAAGGCTCAAACAACTACATTTACTTGCAGCATGACTTCGTCTGATTTTGTTTAATATAACAAATTAAACAATCTTTGTGGCCAGTGGCTACTATAATATACTGCTGACGGTAAATACTTGGAAGGTTAGAATAAGCACTACACATGTGGTACGCCACCTTACAGTTGTATCCGGCAATGCTGTAAACAAACTGACTTTTTATAGATCGCGCCTGCGATTCGTCTTGTACACAACCGCCTCTCTGCTTAGTCTCGTTAGCTGAGGAAACTACCACGCCATGTTCGTAAATGATTAGCATAGTTTATTTTATGTTATACATATACGGATGATGCTTCAAAAAAAGTAAACCCCTTCACAACATTGCTTGTGTTAATCTAAATTCAAATGTAGTAGGTGCGGTAAACGTAAGAAGAAACGTCACGTGGAAGGTAACAAGTTAACAAAGTATTACCAAAAACAACTTTTCTGTAATTAAATAAGGGAAGCACGCTTTCGAAATGTTACCATTGATGTTCAGCCGACTATTGTTGAACGCTTAAGGCAATTTAAAATTAAAGAGTCCGCTTTTGAAGGAATCACATTGTTTTAGCAAATAAGAATTGCATTATTTATCGTTTCATGAGTACTTGTTACTTGAAAGCTATAGATGACATGGACCATGGACTAGAAGTAAAAATACTGAGGTACGTTTATCGCATTGGGTACTCAGCTAATGGTTTTATAAATTATGCAGCTCCCACGTGCATTGCACGGTTGTATAGATACGGCAATGATGAAGGATCATAGAATGAGCTACTGTCTTCCGCCGCTGCCGGCCTGTAATTAGTTATTTTGATAGTTATAGATTATAATACATGCACATTCTGTTGCTAATTGAACAGGCAAAAAGATAAAAACTTACTGTTTTCCAATAATTGAAAAAAAAAATGAATTGTTTAGGTCTAAAATGTGTCATCATCAAATAGCAATGCCTAACGTCTAATTATACAATATTAGTGTTATAAAGTATAGAAGCAAATCCCCGTGCAAAACAATGCTAACAATAAAATGATTGTCGTTAAAACTGTAACGTGATAAAACCCTAACCTTAAAACTTGAATGGTCGAGCAGGACGAGCGCGGGCCGATTCACAATTAGGCAATTAAACGAGGAGCGATTAAATGTAATTGAACACGACACAAGTTACGGGCATTGTACGGACTACGGAGGGACACTTGTACAAAACATGCGTCACCACATGAACAATACACATCTGGGACGCTAATTATGATATCTTTATTTCTAAAATAGCTCTAATATCTTCTTTTTGTACGCAGATGTTGGTTATTCTAAAGAGTTGATAAACTGTACGGCAATGTATGGTCATTAAAGTAAATTCGTGCAGTTATTTTTAGAAATCGTTAAATTATGATTTACGTTACTTCTGCGTAGGTTTAATGTTTCATTGCTCCTCAATGTATATTGTACGTGCCCGTGTATGCAGTTTTCAGATCGTAAATAAAATATTTCAGTGGTTCAGGAATGTCAGTCGGCAAATATATCATAAGATTTAAATATCTGGCATAAGTTTAAGTGTAGACGACTAAATTGTGAGAACTCTATCGACACGACCTACTTTTCTTGAATACTAAAATCAGTAGTTACACAAAATTTTCAATGCACATCTTCTTAACTTGAGAAATAGTTCCAAAAATGTATCGCTAGTAGAAGTTCTATTTGAACAACGTCTTTCATAGTTTTAATTTTATTATAAATATCTAGAGTTAAAACTAGATTATTCAACATTACCTATACGGTCACACATAATATGTGAATTTCAATGGTACGATATTTCTACATATATTTTCCCGGTTATTTGCTCTCTGAAGAGTTCAAAGAGTTCAATAAACCTCTATATTTAGCAGATGTAAACTGAACAGCATTAGCGCTTTCTACTGAGTCGACGATAAATAGTAATAAAATTATCCACTGCTTATCAAAGACTTATATGAAACAGCTGCAACAAATTATTTATAAAAACAACTGGCTACTAGTTGCAGTACCGCTTGATTGATCACAAAAGTTTTCAAACTTTGTCTTCCTATCTAGCGATTACTAAAGTTAAGTATTTTGTATTTTCACCGAGAGCCCAATATAAATATTCCGTTAAATATTACAAAAATTTTGTCCATAACTTATTGTTCCATTATCTTAATTACCCAGCCGAGCCTTTCTTTAAAGATGGAACGCTATCTTAATTATTTATTTTAAGTAAACTTGATTATGCTATTTGCTCATTAAATAATTACTAATTAGATTGAGCTTAATGAGCAAACATAAGGAAAATTTAAACAGGATTCATTAACACAGTTGATATGAAGTGTTTACAATTGTCAGTATCTATAAAGGATTAAGAACAAGTAGCTCTATTGAAGCGTGTCGATTTGTAGATGTTAGTGTTACTTGCTCCCCATTTTACCTCCCCCACCCCTCAGCCCATCCATCCCGCTCCCGTTCCCGCTACCCTGACACCCACACACTGAACAGATGCTGAGTCTGATCTCAGTAAACACAAACACAGGCCCCTTTTAAGCCGAAGGCACGATAAAACTACACAATGAAAATAATGCTTTCCCTTGAAGCTCTACTGAAATTCGTTAACTGATATATTTTATAATGTTTATCTTATGTAGGTAGCTAGCTACATTGGGTTTAGAAGCGACTAGGTACGTCTAATTATTAATGTAGCTTTAAGATTAAAATTCACTTACGAGTAGATATTGCAACGCGTCTACAACATATTTTTTTATTACTTTAAAATTTTCGTAAATTCATTCATTACACAGACATTAAATCGCGCTCAGATTCGATATCGATGTAAAACAAAAATAAAAAGCGTTTAAGAAAAATATATATTCCTAGTCAAATATATATACCTACCTACTCGAAGTTTCGATTCACTTACAAAAACCTTCGATCTTGGTGTCAAATGGTTTTAGCTATAAGTTTAGTTAGTAGTACTACAGCCTATGTTCCCCATGTAGGTTTAAAGATGCGAATCGAATTAAAAACTCCACTGTTACATTGCAAATATTCAGGAATAATTAAATGTGTTCCCAAGTTTCGTAAACATTGAGTTGTCCCCCCTCAATTCGCCTAGTTATGATTTTTTTCACTTTGTGAATGTTGCGCGGATTTGCCGCCGAGATTCGCCCTCTTGAGCATGGATAGAGCTTCGGTTTCAGCGGGATTTCTTCTTGTGAATATTATTTTGTATTAATATTCAACAGTTTGCAGCGGCGCTACGTGACCGGGAGAGTATTTACAATGCTTAGCGAAGCGCGCAACCCAGCCTCCGCTCCCAGCCACCCTAATGCCCGCTACCTACACCAACATTATGCATATGAATAGTCTTGTCGGTTCGCGATAAAGATTAAAATTATATACTAAATTATAAGTATTATCTATTACAACAGCCAACCAGCAGGATATTAATATTATATCTATTAATATAAAGGATAAAAAGTGTTGATGCAGACAACAGACACGTTATAAACAAATTTTATTTTATACGTTTATGGTAGGTACATTACTTTGTTTAAACACCAATGAAAGTACATGTAGAGATGTAAATTTTGAGGACACATTTAGGGAAGACTTTGTTGTAAATGTTATTATGTCGTTGTTATTTCTTAGCTCATTTAAACCTTGTACATCAGAATGTCAATATTTTGTTCAAGGTCTTGTAGTAGAAACCAGCAATAACCACACATGTTAATCAAAATAAACGCGACCTTTAAGAATTCCATTGGTTACGAAAGTATTAAAAATTTAAATATTAAATTACCTCAGCTGGAAAGGCGTAGAGGTAAGCCCGAAAAACCACCGTTAAATGAGTTTAAGTTGAGGTATAAATAATATAAAAGGCAAACTGATTTATATTTAAACTAAAGCATGATCTGCGTAATTGTTTATAATCCTGTTGGGATGCAATAAATATGTAAAACTGTAACATGCTCACGTGCTGAAATCTGGTCAATCAAGTAACCAATGTACATGTTTTAGTTGTATCGTAAAGGTGGCACTGTGGCAGTTCATCCCGACCTCACCTATCAATACTCAGCGCACATATCCGCAAGGTCGAGCCGAGGGCATCACTCAGTAATGTCCTCGCGACAATGGAGATGGGCATTCAGTGCTGAGTAGTAAATGGCGGGAATAGCTCTCATCCGGGCGTTGCGGCAACGACAGCACACGCTTGCGTTGGGACCCAATATCCGTGTGAATACCTTTCCATTATGTTGTTTTTATTTAATTTTCAGCACGATCTAATAGGAAACTGTGGTAAATCAAAATACCGCCAGCAGCTTAGTCGACATACATTTTAAGTTCTTAGATGTTTAACCAATAAGGAAAAAGCGGCCGTTACACAATACGTTTTAAACAAACTAAAGCTTAGAAGTCATACCACATAAAATGTATGTTATGCTTGAATAGCAATTTACATACACTGGATGAATCTAAAATGAGGACGTATCTAGTTTGCTGTATTAATGTCGTAGTCGAACAGATTGCTCGGTTAAAGTTAGTTTTGGGAATGATCTACGATAATAAGCCAAGCTAAAAGACCCGAACTAAATGATGCATGTTTTGCTCCCGTCGTTGTTACCCGGCCCGTACAAGATGAAAAGCCCCTTGAGAGAGGCTGAAATTTGATTCCTTTTAGTTTTCGCTTTTTTGTTATTTACTTTTTTCGTACTCTTTTCCAGTTACTGAGAGAAAACAAATATTATTACACTAATGTAATGGATTTTGATTTTGGTGAGACGCGGATATCTAAATACATAATGACATACTTAAGCGATCATAGAGAGAGATCATATCAGACATCATACTGGAGTATAAATATTACTCTGAGATTAAAACTGAGTCAAACTTATCCAATGAGTAGGTATTTATTTCAATAAGCATTCATTATTTACTACCTATACTTAAACGTGTGGATTGACTGAATACAATTGACTACATTCATCGATTTGATAAAAGGGGAAGAGCCTCGCAATTAGGGTTCAGAACCGGGAAATCCCGGAACCGAAAAACCCGGGATTTCCCGGTTCTTTAATAGTAGTCAAAGAACCGGTTTTCAATGAAAAAGAACCGGGATATACGGTATTTTCGGGAAATAACTAATCATGTTAACTATCTCATCATTTGTTATTTTAATATTACAAAAGTGACGAAAAATCGAACACGTAATTTCAAAAACAGTCAGTCAGTCAGTCTAGATGATGACTGACTTCAATCTTGATCAAAATGTTAAAATCGAGACGGCACTCTTTGAAAATGGAGGTGATCGTGGGCGTTATTTAACAAAAGCTTTCGAACACCTTCTCACAATTCCACCTACTAGCGTGGAGCCAGAGAGAATTTTCTCCTCAGCTGGCCTTTTTTGTAACAAAATTAGATCTCGTTTAGGTGATGCAACTTTAGATGCATTGATCTTTTTGAAGACACATTACCAAGAGAACAAGAAAGTTTAATTATAAAGACCAAAATGGAGATACTATTAAGTAGAATCAGCCTACGATATACGTTGATTACCTTTATTCAAAGGCTATGTACCTGTGATTTTTATTGTAATTGTTATATTTGTATATTTAATTTTATTTGAAACAACAATAAGAAATGGTAACTTAATTTACGACGTTTTAAAAATATTTTTGACTGATTAAGATAGAGACATACTGATTTTATTATAATATAAGAGAAGAGAAGTTTAAAAGCTGCTTTAAATTTTGAAAAATGTTTGTGTGTTTGTATTTTAACGTGTTAAAAATGAGCAATATGTGTTAAACAATATTTTTCTAAGCCTTTGTATTTATTTTTTTTTGACTATATTTACCTCAAAAATTCTTAAAAGAAAAAATCCCGAATATACCGAAAATCCCGGGAAATCCCGGTTCTGATTAGAACCGGTACCGAAAATCCCGGTTTTTTTTATCTATACCGGTTCTCGATACCCTACTCGCAATAGGTCGTCAGTACATCAATAATTCCCATCTCTCCATTCCTCCCCACACATTCGGTCTGCTGCCGCTCAACGAATTACCGGAATCAATCAATATTTGATTACATATGAACAGCATTCTATGGAGCAAAGAATGCTTCAATAAAGAAATTCTAAATTCACGTTATTTACTTTGGGCCCAACAAATATTTTTCCACTCATCGTACGAAATTAACCTTTCTACCATTCCCTTATTTATTTCTGTGAGATTCTACTACATTTTTATTGTGTATACTACAGTATTTCCCATTTTTGTACTGTATAAACAATTAACTTTCTTGTTTATACAGTACACTGTATAAACAAGAAAGTTAATTGTTTCACAATCTCCACAATATTGTTTATTAAAAAGGAGCTTTTCCATATAACTTCTGTTATTTAATCAATTTTATTTTTTTCGA
The DNA here is from genome assembly GCA_950381575.1 of Plusia festucae. Taxonomy (NCBI): domain Eukaryota; kingdom Metazoa; phylum Arthropoda; class Insecta; order Lepidoptera; family Noctuidae; genus Plusia; species Plusia festucae. The sequence continues at coordinate 8,651,859 of OX494436.1, read as the reverse complement.
TAAAAAGCGATGGTCTGTTTTCAAACAATGTTCCGATTAGGTAGAATGTCGAGACCAAATGATGTCTGTCAATAATATCCGACACAAAGAGCGGCCACAACAAGATACAAAATCAAAAAAGGCCAGGCTGTTCTTTGAAGTCGAATCCGAATCAATCATTTTCTAACACAAACATCAATCCGAAACTGTAATACCTACCTACTTAAGCTAGCTATTATAAAATATTGCTTATACACAAATTCTGGACACTCTCGGTCATGACTATTCCGGTGTCCTTTTTAAATGTGACAGAAATGAAAAATAATAATTCCGAAACCACACGACGAACATAACATGCAGTTAGTAGGCAATATACGCGCGCCTGTTAGTTATGTATGCAAATCAGAACCGCGGATGGCCACTTCACGCCAATGCGAGTTGCTATTCACACTTCATATTATGATAGTTAAAGTAAATAGAGATATCTATCGAAATACACAATATGAGCTTCCGTTTCTCCGCTAACACAGGTCTATATTCCATAGCATGAGAATTAGTCATGAACATTTTGTATTCTCTACAGGTAGGAGGTATCAAAGAATACAAAGTATGAAAGTTTATTTAAAAATAAGTTTGATGGACTTCAGAAATCAAAAATAGATAAAGGGAATTTTATATAGAATCCTTATAATTAATCATCTCATATTTTAAAGGAAGCAGATGTTGGAACTAAGTTCACCTAAGCCTCTCTCTAAGCGCTTCTTCGTTTTGCGAGGCATTTACTCGTTTTTAGGTAAATCTATTTTTTGAATACTAGTAGATACTGTTCACATCATATCTAGTCCAGTATGTGGTAAGTTAAGTAGTTTTATGTGACATATTGAAGTAGTTTGCAGAATTCTTGTTCCAAAAGAGCTCTTACTGAATACCTTTCTCGTTCTCAACAGATATGGCAACTGCGTATCGCTGCTTTATATTTAGACCAATGTAAAATACGCACTTGCAGCTATTGGCTTTAAGTATTCTCGACCGTGAATCAGACTGAAGAAAATTTAATTTCAGAGGAATGCTGTCTGTTGTTTATGTCAGTGCTTGCCTTTTTTGGCTCAACTCATTTATGTTCTACATCGGACCGGAATAAACTTAAATATGGCTGACTAAACCTAACCAGACGCATAATGTAATCCTATAGTTAAATTCTGGCAGTTAACCAGAAAATAAGAATATCTAATGGAATTGATAATTCGGACAGTGACTATTCAAACAGCCTATAATTTGTAAAGCACGATTTTTTTTAAATGTATGACGCATGAAATATCAAGACTTCTCTATTGTCAATTAGAATAATTCGTTTGGTAGTCTACGGCATAACGGCGCAGACGTGCCTCAGTAATTAGAGGCCATTCAATGTGCTATACTGTAAAAGATGGATTCAATGTTTTATTATTTCAACTAAGAGCTTTTACCTTATTTCAATACTTGTAGGTACTTAGCCACTTTAAGGTTTGCGTTGTTAGCAATATATTTGTTAATAATTTATCAGAGTTTATAATTTAAAAGATCACACGTTCCAGACATTTCTATATACAAACGTTTAATAACTTCACTTTGCGTATCTGAGTTAATGAATGGTGAACTCGAATATTAAAGATATATAGTGCCTAGATATGTAGTCTTTGCCAGAATCTTGGTGACTATTAATTTTGCAACAGCCCACGTGATGGCATATCTGTAAATTTAATACAAGTCTTTCTTTATAAACTGGTATGAAGAAAAGCTAGTAGTAATTGAACGATGAAAAATGATGGTGTAGTATTACACGTTGAAGTTGGTTGCATCACAGGGCGTTCACTCGGATCGCCGAGCCAATCTCTTTGAAACTGCACCCGAGGTCTACCCTATTTAACGGACCGCCGAACACGTTAATTAAGCGTTTTTAACATTTTTTATTTAAAACTGTGCTATTTTCATGAGAATATTGGCATAAATATGTAATAATCGAGCAATGACAATTATCTAGTTGATTAACGTGTCAGTTTGTTTTATGATTTCGGAGGTCTAAGCCGCGAACGTCTACGTGAACATTGTCTCAGTAGATGAACAAAAGGTTCTAACTTAAATATATTTAACTTTTAATACCTGAGTAATTAATATACATAATAGGATATCATTTGTATCATCATCAGAATCATTTGTTCTGTGTCTGGGTGTTATTTATCTATAATATGTGTGTTTTTAGAAATATATGTAGGTATGTTTATCAGTTGTCTGGTTGCCATACTACAGGTTCTGCCTAGTTTGGGATCAGATGGCCGTGTGTGAGCTGTCCCAAGATATTATTATTATTATTGCTTTGTAAGTAAGTCTTTGCTTTGTAGCAAAGACTTTCTTTTGAAGATATCCCTGAAGACTGGTATTTTTAAGTTCTAAATTGTGTTATAATTTATTAATTAATAACAGAAGTAAAAATAATGTTCATATTGCGTGTTATTATATCATAGTTATTTTTTAAAAAGTAATTAATGATTAGATAGTCCACATCGGTCCCATATAATTTACATTAACCGGAAAATTGATTAGTACGCGTATGAATATTACAATGAGAAATACATAAAAAGATACCACTTCGAATGCTTATTAGTTATATGTACCTATACGTTTAAAGTAAGGAATTTCTCCTGGCGCACGCAGGCATCTCACGCGAATGGTCACGTCACGTCACGCAACACAACATGGAAAGTAGCTACGTACCTACAGATTGTATCAAATAGGGTTGTTTCTAAGATTTGTAGTATTTAGTTAGGTCTTGTTAAACTTTGCTACTTTACTCGGTATTATGAAATGTCTAAACAACGAAAGTCTTACTTAATAATATTTTTTTTGGCAAAAATATAAGTTTTGCTGGAAATTATTTAATTTTATGTCAGAAAACATACCTTTATCTAAACGGATTCAAATTCTCCTCAACTCCAAATCCATTATAAAATCATTAATTAAAATAATATTGCAATAAAACAATATTCTGGCTTTATTATTGATCTTAAAAAAAGCCGTTCTACAACCCTGCTGCTAAATAGAATATTTCCACAGATTCCCTTAATAGTATTGTCGTACAAGAAACAAATTTCCGAAAAGAAAAACCTATTTAACCGTACTAAATGAAGCAGTAACGGTAGGCCAGTCCATCGTTGTCCAATACAGCTGGTAATCCTGGCTGACAGACAATAAGTAGGCCGAGCGTCTGGCCCTGAAGCTTGAGACTATCACTTCACCTACGGGAAATATTGATCTTATTTGAGCTTGATTAACTTTGTCGTTGTCGACGTTGCTAATAATACCCAAACTCTGGCACCGGTCCAGGCGAGGCCTTAATGGTACTTCGATACACGATAATTTTCAAAGGTGACACTATATATTTGATTCGATTTGATATATTACAGCCATTTTCACGTTATCATAATAATATTTAATGTGCAATCCTACAGCAAAGTTGTTTTAGTTTGCGTCATCATTATAATATTATTTCCTTTTTAACTCTAATAAACTATGTTAAAATTCTAAAACTAGTATCACTAAAAAAAGTAACAAGCCATTTAATTTTAATGTAAATGTCTTGGTTCAAATTAATTAGTCGCTTAATGACATAACAACTAGACGACACAAATTAACATATAGCAGGTATCTACTATCTACTTTTAATATTATTCTAAGGAACATTTTGAAGTACAACGTCAACATAAAAGGCTGAAAGTCAACAGAAATAAGCATACAATGGAAGTTAATAATAAGTTGCATATGCATGTGCAAACCGAACGTATTACTAATAATAACTACTCATTTATACAACCAGATAAGCAGGTTACGCACAAAAAGAATCCGAGATTAGCAGACAGGCAGGTAGTATCGATTAAAATATTTAAAACTTGTTTGTATGCAACGCTATGCTTACGAGTATATTTAATAATAGGAATGTTTGGGCTGACAATACTCTATACGAATGCTAAGTACGCTTTGATTTTAAAATCAGCATTATGTTAATCAATACAGGTTTATGTGACCAATGAAAATAAATTAAAAGGACACTGTCAACCATTACACGTTTCTCTACATACGATTAAGAAAACAGATAATTTAATAATTAATCTTCATTACGTAATAAATACTAGATCAAAGAGTTACGGGTGTCGAATCGATGTCTCTTGGCCTATATCAATGTCACCTCAAGATAGAAGTAATGTAATATATTACAAGGACTTTAATAAAACTAGTAGGGATACCAAGCATGGTTAATACGAGATAACATGAAAGCGCACAGATAACTAGACACGTATGATTGCGGTATCAAACATTATACTGTAAAACTCTCTGTGATATATCATACTATGATACATTGCTACATATTTGGTAAATTTAAAAAACAAACGATTTTGAGTATAAAGACTTGATTTATTTCTTTCTTCTCTAAATATAAAATAACAGTTTTTTTTTTATTTGCTATCAAAGATACTGCTTAAGAGGTATCATTATAAAGCTAAGTAGTAAGCAGGTAAGCCACCTATTTAAAATCAGCTAAAAGCATTGGGAACAGTAATAAAGAAAGAAATGTTTAAATAAAGCAGCCATATTTATTGTAGTAACCTTCAATTAAAGGTCATATGTATTCCTTATAGTTCCGTATCAAAAACACGTACCCAAGCTGGCTTGTATGGTGCCGTTGGTTAAATCTATAATTTTTTTTAAATAATAAAAAGTAGCATATGTATTTGAGTTATTGTTTAATTTATTTTCGATTGTTCATGCTCCAACAATCTGTTGTTCTGGTATTAAGAAGAGAGGTCTCTTTGGAGTAGGATAGAAAAATGAATTGTAACACTGGCCCATTTTTAAATTAAATAAAAAACGACATGTTTAAAAGCTCCGCATATTATAGGCGAAATAAAATAAGTCATACACCCCGAACACTTTGAACTAATACTAGTAGGTCATAATAACTTATAACAGTCTACTACAAAATAACGAAAGTGAACCCAGTGAGTAGAGCAAATACCTACGTCTAACTAGAAAAAGTTAAATATAAAACTATAATTGTAAATGAAAATTGCTAAGCGTTAAGCTCATCAGGCAGATGGAGGGCCACAGAACAGCTACGATAAGAGTAAAAGAAAATGAAACTTACAGGAGAACAAAGAAAATGAAGCTTGCAACTACACCGACATTTAAAAATGAGGTAGACGTGCGAGCGAGTAAGTAGGCGTTTCTTGCTCAATATAAATTGAATCGGCAGACTTGAAATGAGATCATCTAAATTATGGTTAGTAAATTATAAACTAGTAAGTAATAATTATTGAGACATGTTAAATGTGATTGCATTCACATGCGTAAGTAGTGCTAAATAATAAATGGTAAATACCAGCAGGGTAGGTGTTCCTGTATCGATGACATTGCCGTTACTCACCTGAAATAAACAAGTGACTTCTATAACTTATTCCGTAAAAAGTTAAATAGTCAGAAGACGGTCAATGACATAGAGATAAATAGGCTTTGGCTTCATGTCACTGTTCTGTTGGTTTCCAGTATCTGCGCTCCTTCAACTTTAATATCTTATCTATATTCTGACAATAACATAACTCCTTTCAATATACATCAAGAACGGTTGTTACAAATACATTGATAAAAATAATATTTTACTAACATGAGTTTATACTGTTCTTGTATGCATCTTCCGTGAAGGTGTCAACAAGTTGAGGTAGAGATTACTATCTCACGCGGAGTATTGGCTCATAGACGTATGACTCGCAAAAGTTTAATATTGACCGCTTTTAGGGCTGCATAGAAAGTCATGATGAGATCTACTGGTTTCCAAATATTAATAGAAATATACAAAATAAAAATATAATTCCAATTTATTTAAATCATTCGAAGCAAACGTTGTCTCAAGCCTTTCCTACAAGTACAGTACAATCTGTACAATCCCCCTTTTCAGTGTGTCGTAAACCGATTATGCCAAATGATCGGACACGGGACAGGATCCAGTTAGTTGCAAAAAAAATACTAATTGGTGATCGGTCCGAAATAGCCTTTCAACGGTTAACTGTTAGCTTTTTAGAATTAGGGATCTAGTGACAAAAATTTAATAACGTTCTGCTAGTAACTCACTTGTATCCCACGAACTTGATTATTACAATATGAACAAGAACCTGACTTTGAAAAATCAAGTTCGTAGATCAGCTGATAAGCTTTTATTTTATTTTAGGTATGCAAGGTGAGTAAAATACAACTAGAACTTTCGAATAGTAGCATTCCATGAATTGCGCGTCCTAAAATAAGCCTTTAATTCATTTAATCCATTCAAAAATATGACTAGTTAAGAGAGCAAAACGTAGGCGATGCACTTTCGACGTCAGGTATTGCATTGCGTTATCGAGTCCGATGGTCGAGTCAAGGGGCGTCGCGACGCCGGCAACCGCGGACCGAGCAACGTTGGCACGATCCCAAATATTTTTCATGCGCCTCTCTCGAGACCGGGATAAGTTGCCCTATTCACCTGAATCGGAATACAACATTTAAATCGAAACATTATTTATCATCGGTGATATTGCTCAATACATACAGTTGCCACGCATGATTTAGTTGGGCTGTTCCACTACTAAATACGCGCTCGTTGTCATTCTATAATTAAAGATTGAAGCCGTCGCATTGGCCTGAGAGTAGACAACTAGACCGCCGATACAGTAAGCAAGTTAAATAGTTTTCTGTATAAAAATTAACGTGCCCGTCCTACACTAAAAGGTGCTATATGACAATGTAATATAATTGTCATCTGTATGAAACGTGGGTGTAGATGTGTAGATCACTACAGGTACATATCTGCCCACCCCTTCACATCACATGCGAAAACATTACCTATATTCCCTGTAAATATTACTCAATAGAATAACAGACAACCAATAACATTGTTCTGATAATAAAGGTTAAACACGATAAAAGTAAACTATTTTCATCATAATCGTTTGTGTTATTGTTTGCTTCTATCTACGACGACATTAGTTAATCCAATAACATTATATTCTACGAAGCCACTAAACTATGTTCATATATCATTAATTAAGTGGTGGTGAACTGGGGCTAATTGATAACGCATAACATGTACTTATAAATCATTCAGTTCGGAGTATGCTTGCGGATTAATGTCTATACGTATGTTTACCAGTGAGTAGTTGAGTACGTCACGTCTGGCGTCCCTGCCGCTACGCGTTTGCAAACAGTATTGCACAAATCGTGCCAGATACATTTGCTACATATTTTTCATACTTTATGATGCTAACACCCTTTAAAAGTATAATATATATACTTAAAATGTTAACCTGTAAATCTTAACTTGTTTATACTTTTGCTTTAATTTCAACATTCTTCCAAAAATACATACGTTGCTGATTTATGGTAAAACGTACGGAAAATAAAGAATGTGACTGATTAATGTTTTAGGGAGTTTGGATTACCTACCTTGCAAGTTATTTCTTTCTAGCAATCGCATCAAACTGCTACAAGTCAAATTGTTAATAGTATTATCCGACCTTTATTTGTCATTGATTTGGACATTATTTGTAAGAACAAAATAAAACAGTGCAATTCCTACCTCCTAAATAAAGTGCAAGCGGCCCCTAAGACAACTAAGAACGTTGTTTTGTACCAAATAGAAACTTCAACTAAATTTAAAGCGATAACTCCATTAAGAACATAAATAAAATCACCATTTACCTACATCAAGGCATCCTACATTAAGAGACCACCACACATTATACTTAACAATGAACAGAGAACAGAGGTTTTTCTGACAAATCTAATTTTCTTAACTCGAGCTAAAAGGAAAGTTAAATAAATACATTTTAGTATTATTAAATTGTGGTATAAGAACACGACTCAACATGGTTTTAGCACAGCGGCTATTTTTTCTAATATAATATCTCAATTTTGGATAAATAATTCTTTCCAAAATCTTTCCCAAAACATCTGTGACACGTTATTAAAGGTTATGAATAAACCTGTTTTGATTGCGAATTATATTTTGTAGAGAAATATTATTAACAAGAAATTGTACGACAGCACAGATACTTGTTTAGATGTAGGTAATCATTTTAATCCAACACTAAAGCAAGTTAAAATAAGAGATCGATATAAATAGTTTTTGGATCTCGGATGGCGTGTTTCAATTCAATCTTAGCTGTGACGAATGTTTGACTGCTATTTGGCCTACATACACAATACCACATTAACTCGACTGCTGTAGTTTTAATTTTACATCAAAGTTTCAGGACGAATAAAATTAAGTATGTATTTGCATAAATATCCTGCATCTTGTTCCGCCTGTATTTATTATTCTACGCGGTCGGTATTACATATGGATAACCATGGGTAGCTTTGCCGAGAAGGCGTTCCCAGTTTGTGGATGTATGATGGATTGTTGTACATTTTTAAGCTTCTATTTTTAATAAATCAACCGGAGGCGGTAATTTTGATGGGAAAGCAGTTGTGGTTTGTATCGTCGGGCTAATATGCACGAACACATCAATTGGTTATTAACATGCTAATAGGAGGCGACATTATGACTAGCCATAACAACAAGTTTAACATACGGTCCATTAACCGTAAAATTGATGACAACAGAACAATATTATCTATTCTTAAACCAACTATGGGCATGCTTCTGTGAGAAGACTAAATCGAACACATGGATTATTTTTTTATATTTTGATAACTACTTCAGGATTATGAGCTTCTTTCTCCAAAAACAAGTCATAAACCCCTCAATTTTGGTAAAATTTAACTAAATATGTCCATTTAAAAGTTGCTAAATGTTTTAAACATGTATAGGTAATGTATTTTGTATATTAAAATACATGAATAAATTGTTAAGTGTTTTAAATTTTAGACAGGATACTTTATATTTTCTGAAATTTTAACGGCTTAACTTTTTCTAATTTTTGAATAGATCATAAGCGTTCCACATAAACAATATGATTCGCTTGTATAGAAATGACTTTATTGGAAATCACACGGCGAAAGAAAACAATGATTGAAAAGTGAACAAAAAGAGAAAGTATTTTGTCTTTGGAGAAACAAACGTGTCTATACGTCTACAATTAACGTTGACCGTGTATGTAATCTCTGGTCCGCTTTCCATTAGACGGTCTATTACACGCACAGCGGCATCGTGCATCGCCCCGATCGAATGACGTTAAAACAGTGGCGGCCATGATATCAGCAGAATTATGGCTGATATTGGTACTTGCAACTATTCACTAGATTTGTACCAGTTTACCTTCAATAGCAGACTCATATCTTAGATTGCAACAACCCGAATTATAATTTCGAGAGGTTACCGATTGCAATATGGATGAATATTATACATGTAGTCATATACATCTAGTTACTTACATTATGACAATAGCACTACTGCTACATTAGGTATAAATAGATATTTAAAATACTTTCCGTTCCAATTTATAATAAAGCATTTTTGTTTATTTGGCTGCTGGAATTTTCCCTTGCATTTCGATTTAATGACTTTACTACAAACAAAGACGTTGAATGCGCAAACACATCGATAATAAAGATATTTCAAGGACTTTCACCCTTTAGTAGATTATATTTTATGTAGTTGATGATGTATGTAAACAAGTTAAGAACGTACGGGTCACAGAGAAACAATAAAATAACAATAAATCTTCTCAGAAGCGGTCAAACGTATAAAGTTATAAACCCATCAGTTCAGCTATAAAAAAAACATGTTTATTATGAGAGTCGTTAATTATTGAAACAAAAATAACTATGGGTGGATCAAGGCCCTTTAAGTGCGGAAACATTGGTAACGCTTCCTTTCACCCGTGCAATTTTGACTCGGGTCTGGCGCGGGTCGACTCGGTGGGCGCAATCAAAGCTTGCTATGCAACACAGTAAACAAGTGAACTCGTAGTCCGGTTCATATGAATTTAACACTAAGCTGCAAATAACGAGGGACAAAAAACGAATTTGATGATTTTGTGAAATTCTAGATTTAGCAAGTTAATTTTGTGCACGACGGTTTTTACAATAAACAAAGGCTCAAAATTACATGTACTCCCAAGTACAAATATTGTATCGAGGCACCACGAATTGTTGTATCATACATACTTAGATTGATGATCAAGATAAAAGTCGTATCAGATATATTTTGGTGTCATAGCTTTGCCAGCGATTTTTTTTCGCGCGTAGCTATAAGTAAAGTCGTTATAATATATATACACATGTTACTCAGGGATAATGTAGCATTCATCGTCATCATCGTCCTGCCCTTATCCCAATTCCATTTGGGTCTACTTACTGCTCTATTTGACGTCATCTCACACGTAACATCCTTTCTAGCCATATTATTATCATCTTTCACACAATCCATCCATCGTTTCTTTGGTAGTCCTCTTCCTCTATATCCACGTTCATGCTCAACCCGAGTCAACCTTCAATACAAACATTATCATCAATCCTTCGCATCACCATGATAATTCTACTATATGATAGTTATAAATAATAAAAATACACTTTAATACCTAAAGAATAATAGTTTTGATCCAACAGACAAACTATGTGTATAGTTTTGTTGGACATTATGTAATTTATAAAACCTAAAATGTACCTTTTGATAAATGAATAAATAAATAAATAAATAATAATAACCGGTTTTCACATAGTTTTTCGGATACCGTGCCAGTTTCAAACTTCCTTTTACATGCTCATTCCTAACTCTGTCCGTTCGCGTAATACCACACATTCCTCTTAATATTCTCATCTCAGATGCATGCAGTTTTCTTTCATTCACCCATTTTGTTGCCCAACACTCAGACCCATACAAGACGGCAGATCTGACCACGGTTTTATAAAGCTTCCCCTTAAGTCTAAGCGGAATGCGGGGGATCCCAAATAGGGATAATGTAGCATTGTAATAGTTTTAAAGAATTCTTGAAATCAATTCTGGAATGTTAGAGTTTATTCCTTACAAACATACAAAATCTTTCCTCATTATAAGTAGTATTAGTAGATATATTATTTACTTATTTTATATTAAAGTAGGTAAGAAATACGAATTCTGGAAAATTGCAATAAAATTGTAATTTTTCCTATTTGGGTGTTCAAGTCATGTATATGCTGGGGACCTCACAAGTAACATAATATACGTGAAGCGATAGTGTTCTCTAGCATACGCTTACATTCCGATACGGTTCGTCTACATACGAGTGACATGTCATTAAAAACCTTATATTTGTTATCGGTTCACAGATAAATGTTTGACCTCATTATCAGCGAATAAACAACACGCAACGACTTCCAATCAGAGACCGAAGCTAAAGACACATCAGGAAGAACTAAACATCTTTCTTTAATTTATTAAATCAAGCAAACGCACATTTTTATGTCCTGACTTCCTTACCAAATTATTTATTTCGGTAATAGTATACGGAAGAATGGACCCCATAAGTTTTTTCTCTACATGTGCTAAATTAAAAGACTGGAAGCCGACTTCAACGTCGCATATTGGCAAAAGGCTACGCAGAAGATATGATAATCCCATTATTTATTGCTTGTTATACTTTTAAATAGTAGGTACCTTACCTACCAGCAGCTAGCAGCCTGAATAAAAAGAGTGCTTCTTTTTTTCCTTTTTATTGTTATTGTTAAGTATTTTGTGTGGATAGGTACAGCGAAATGACGCCACGCATTGACGATTGCAGACGGTAAATTTATTATAACGTCACTTGAACGTTTCTAATTACCGAAGTGCATCAAGTGGATTGATCTGCTAATCTGCTTCAATTTTATTATGTTCCAAACGATGCAATAAATCTTAATGAAATGAATAATGTTATTGCTTTCTGGGGATTATAACTAAGTGTGATCGATAACTCTATTTAAGCACGAAATTACAGCACTCAAAACACCACCAGCAGTTTCCCAATATAAGCACAAAAATGTTAATAATAGTACTACACAAAATATGGTAGGTATGTGTACGGTCTATTCTAAATTGACACTGGGAGATGTAAATCATTTGTAATAGCACTCAAGTCGTAGACGACGCTCCTCTGGATACGACGCTATAATATAAACTAGATAATTATCTCAAAACTATTGGACCATGGCCAATGTACCTAAAAAGAATTTGACAATATTTTTCTGTAGTTACCTACAAGGTAGCACAATCAAGTATTGTATGAAAAGGTAATAAATAAATATATTGCGGCGTCCCAGTCAGTGTTTATTAAAATAATATGGTGGAAACCGCTAAACAGCTTAGTGACAAAGTAAAGAATGGAAGAAGCGGTTAACGAGCCACAAAAAAAATATTACGATGATTCCACAAAAGCCGTTACATAATATTGTAAAGCACGACTCTCGTGTAATAACACAGACCTACACAAGTTTCCGTTAAGTCCTCGTTACTAATATTAAATTCTTCCTCATAAAACTTCAGATGTTTATACGTTTTCTTCTTTTAACGCGCATTTGCCCTTAGATCAAAGAAGTTTAATGATATTCAGTAATGTATTACTAAAGTGTCATAAATTGACAGTATTTTTGATGCGCTTTCAGAAGCGACGGTATTTAGGCCGTTTCCAAAATAAACTTTCAAGTCGTTCAGCAAACGAATACCTATTTATTACACAAAAGTAACAAATGGGCAGCAGAAAACTATAAGCTATCTTTTAATGCCTATAATACCGGCCTATAAACGTCCCACTGCTGGGCACAGGCCTCTTCCCATATAGAGAAGGGATGAGCATTGATCACCACGCTTGCTCATTGCGGGTTGGCGATTTCAGATTCCAATATTTTGGAATCCAGGTTTTCTCACGATGTTTTCCTTCACCGTTTGTCAATGATGTCATAGAATGATTATGAACGTACATATAACTTTGAAAAAGTCACATTGGTACTTGCCTAGGTTCGAACATGCAACCATGTGCATGCGTCATTGAACCGCTAGGCCACCACGACAATTCCTACAATTAATTTAAATGTTTACGTAACTATTAAATTTTCGTATAGGTTTGAAATTACAAAAAAAAAATGTAGTCGCTGGGCAGCGTCAACAAGCGGTCGCTAGACAAATGAACGCCCGCAGAGACTCGGCCATGCCATCAAAACTACAAAGAAAGTAGGTGGCACTCGTTTTTCTCGACGACATTGCCTAGTACATAATATATAGTTATCACAATACTTGCCATTAGTTTTTAACTAAGATTTATTTTTATATAAATAAATCTGGTCAATTTTACCTAGTTAATCTATATTAATAATTTCGTTCAGGGGTACGGTAGACTCGATCGAAACCTTATATGAATAACAAAACATAAAAAAATATTGATTTCGAGTCGACAACATATATCCGCAAAATTCTGATTATGGAGAATTTCGTTAAATTCTAATGGCACTGACAAACAAAAAAACCGCAGTCGCCTTCTTGGGTAATTAATAAGGCCGCGTTCCGTAACAGATAATTCTGCTTCGAAGTGATTCAAGGAGTTTATTATCATACAACCTCCTTGAGGTGATTACAGTGCTGACAAGGCGTATGACAGTTGCATGATAGTTGGGACCAGAATCGTTTCGGAACGCGTTTGAAATATGTAATAGTTCAAGAATATTTATTTCGCTTTTTTCACGTTCCGTTGCATACTAGCTCTTATATACGCCTCGCCAATCAACACGTTGCGTGCGTCGCGCCAAAGAAGTATCCATCACAAAGAACTGCGACTCATTTGACTGTGTAAAACAAAATGTCTTGCCGGAAACATTGAGTGAATCTTAACAAAACTTAAAACTTTTCTTCAGTCGTTCGTTTCGCGAAAATATTAATAATTGTGTGTAAAAAATAAAAATTATTTGTGTTAAAACTATTACAGTTTTAATTTACTATATTTATAAACACAATGAACGAAGCTATACGAATCTATGGCTTGCTTACCTTTAATATTCACCTACATTGTGTATCATGAGTCACATTTCAACCGAGCGGAGCCGGGTTTTCATCTAGTAGTTTTATAATCTGAAATCGCCAACCCGCAATGAGCAAGCGTGGCGATCAATGCTCATCCTCTCCTATATGGGAAAAGGCCTGTGCCCAGCAGTGAGACATTAACAGGTTTTAATATTATATTTTTAAACCATAATATTATCAATAAGTTATTACTTGACAATAATTTCATGCACTGGTTACTGATTTATTTTATAAAAAAACAATGCTTAAGAGTTATTATTTTCAATAAACAGAATAAATTTATGTCCATTAAATAAACTCAAACAATATGTTTTCTATCTTTGAACAACGTTCTAATAAGAACACAGGTTATTTATTTTATAGAGGGGGTATCGCAACGAATGGTATGTGTTATTATTGGAATAGATAAGTTAACCTTTTCCAGAGACTGGGCTGAGCATCTGGTTGTGAAATTCGTCCTATTTCAAAGTGAATGATTACACATAGTCGCAGGTGCTCTGCTTTTTAGCGACCGACGCGCTGTAAATACGCCTAACATAGCGTTTTTACAGAATACTCTACTACAAAGAGAAAATTAACAAATAATTTAGTTAATTTGAATGCTTAATTGGAAAGTCACTCTAATTTACCGCTATTGCGAATTTGATTAAATTGATATAGGGATTTTAATTAGTCGAACGAAGCTTATTATAAAAAAATAATAGCCTTTGCGACCCTGTTATACTTATACAGGCAGTGCCTGGTGGCGATTAAAAACTGTCAATTAATAAATGACGCTAAGATTTAATTATAATAAGGCGTAGTATAAGGCGACTGCGTTACTTTACAAATAAGTAGTTTTATTTTTATGTCCACTTGTTAAACTTATTAGAAGTTTCGGCGTTTTACTGGCAACGTAACAATATTTGTAACGTGTCCACAATCAGTCAAAGAAAAGAAAGACAAAACTCTTCATAGGTTAATGGTTTCAAACAATAAATTATTATACGACGTGTAACAGAACATTACTGCATAATATTTAAAGCTTAAATTCCCATCCGAAACATATCAAATGACGCGATTATAGGATTAAACGCTCTGAATTTACAACCGATGTGTAAGTGAATCAGATACAATACAATCGACTGCCGAAATTAAATCAAGGCAAGATGTACAAGGTAAATTGCATCAAAAATGGATACAGGATTGCCCTGTACAGACGATGCTTAAATATTCGTAGGTATCAGTGTTGAATTCATAAATGTATTACTTATTGTTTGCCGTTGAATAACCAAATTTTATACTCATTTGCTAGAAGATACAAATTTCATTATTGATAATTACGCAATCACCAAGTAAGTAACTGTGTCATAAATAGGCAATGTTTTGTTCATCCCAGTCTCAAACTAAACCAGCAATATCGAATAATATCGATCTCTCCTTATGTGTGTCATTGTCTCAGACCAGCGGAGAGCCTGATATAGAGTTATATCCCTAGTCTCACGGGAGGACACAAGAGTTAAGGTATTATTTCGGTTTCATTCAACATGGGAAAAGAGGGCTTTGTGTACATGTACTACTTACAAAATTAGCCAACTTCGCTAACGTTACAAAATGTCTTGGTACTGTTTATATTGTATGAATTATGGATTTGTTCAGCAAACAACGGTGAAGGCGAATGTAAAAGAAAGCTTCCGCCAGTAAACAAATATGTCGGAACTCGGTCTGACTCAATGCTGGCAGCACATTAAATCAAGAGTGGTTACTATTAACTTAAAACTCTTAAAGCTAAAAGGTCGGTTTTTCTTTGTAACACCTATCTTCTTCATAAATAAAAATCAGTTGCCAAATGTAATACCTATGAATGAGCATCATATTTTTGGTGTTTTTATTTGGGTTGCTAATTGTCAAGACATGGTTTGTATGAACGAAAAGGTTATGTTATTACCTATAACGCATAACTTTTTTTTTATTATCCAATATACCTAGGTGCTCTGCAACCTAACCTCAAAAAACATATAAAAAAAACTACTATCTACATACTATAATTATTTTGAATAGATCGGTTGGTTACTTTGTTTATCAATGGATGAAACATCCAAAGGTTAAAAACATTGCTAAATCACAAAACTATGTCGCCCGGCAATTCATTTTTTTAATTAATTAACTAGATTTTTTTAATAAAATATATTTACAAGCATAAATGCGTAATAAATAAATAACAATAATAAGTAGAATATTTTTAAGAATGGATTCGCAAATTATTTTTGATGAAGGTTTTCCTATTATGAACACTTAAATATTTTAGAGACTCGCGTTGTCTGATGCAAGCAGGTTTACGACAAGGTAAACAACTAATGAATTCCAACATAACATATGAGAAAAGTCATTAAAGAAAACATTGCAGCCTTTACGATTTCGGAATGTTGTCCGGAATATTTATTTACATGTCTAATCAGCAAACATTTAGCGCGTACATTTCCTACATGTAAAAAGATTTAAATAACAGAAAGCAAGCCGTCATCCGAAGCAAGATGTGGGACGGAAACCTATTTGCCATCGTGGCGAACAAAGTGCTCCTTCTCACGGTACACGGAGAAAATGTTAGAACATTCCGTTTACTTCACCATCTTCTTAGTTCTAAGTTAGTTCTATTTGCAGGGCAAACGGTAAGTTAAATAATGTCCCCTCATATTCTGTTTGATAGGTTTCACTACACGGACATTTTCTTAAACTTACAGTAAATTATACATCATATAAATAAGTAAATAAATTATAGGTACTTTAGACGAGTACATTCTTGCAAAATCCTACCACACCTATCACATACAGCCGATTTCAGTATAAATTGGTACAAAAGTACCTATGCACTCCATGTAAATTTTTTTGAAATGTAATGATAATAATAATATCATTACATACCTATGTACATTTCAAAAATGTTAATATTATTTATTTCATTAACTCGGCAGGACGCGCTACTGGGTAAAATTTACCACATAGGGTATAAATTCGTAAATATTTATTTTTCTGTTCAATTTTGTGCCGCGCCGCTTTAGGTACCTTTCGAGAAACGTGCTACGGTCCGCCATTTTGCATAAGCGGTCAGTGTGCGCGCGGCGTTCGGCCACAGGAGACGAATAAGGTGCGTATGGGTATATTTTACCCGGTAGCGACTATTAGTGTCTTATTATTTTTGTTAGCCAACTTTATGTTAATTGTTGTTTTAGATTATCAAGATGCCTTATTTGCCTCTTGGTGAGGAGCAAATAGAAGAGTGTTTGCTTTTAGAATACAGTGATGAAGAAGATGTGTCTGAAATTGAAGACAATGAAGAGTATAGTGAGCATGAAAGCAATTCGGAGCAGGAAGGAGAAGACATACCGGCATTCTCAGATATGACAACATATAGTGAAGAGGAAATAATACCCCAGCCTGTTATAAATATATAAGATCACCAGTACTTGGATGACGTGCCCTTGTTAAAAAAAATAGTCATATAAAAGATTTTCTAGATAATTATTATGTCAGGAGGCTGATTATTTTTATGTCAAACTTTAAGCGATTATTTAAAAATAAATGTCAAATTAATGCATGTTTTAATTATTGTTGCAAGTAAGCGTATGTTATGTTTATTTGATATTGATCTCGTTTTTTAATTATTTTTGCTTTTTTGAGTCTAATTTTTGTTTCTTTGTAAGCCTTGTGAAAAAACATTCAATTATTACGCTGTGATTTCATAAATAAATAAAAATACATAGGCAGATATATAATTACTTTGTTCACGCATTGTTTTGTTGAAAATATAGTATAATTTAACATAAAATTTTGTTTCATTAAAATACCTATAAGAAACCCTTATTTTTACAGTAAAACCACTGTGGTACTTTTTACCCGGTTGCGACTGTCCGTGTTGTATTATGGGGCGCGCCTCCCGCCGAGTTAAGTATAGTGAGATTATACAAAAGTTACATCCTGCACTGACTATTGGAAAGACTATTAAAAGGTCGTTGAATTATATCTTATATTTCCTACTTCCAATCGCTCATTTTTCTCAAAAGTCCAGCAACACAATCAAATTTTAAAAATAATTCTTCATAGGTACACAGGTACCTACTTATTCTATGGAAATACCTACTACTCCAAATAAAATAGAAAAAAGAACTAGTTAGGTATTTTGCTTGTTTTACTTATTTAATTTTATGAGACACTTATTAATTTTATACTACTAAACAAACAAGCGGCTCACAAGTCACAACAGAGTTAAACCGATGCCATTAAAAATCTCTAAAACCTCGGATCTTAGATATATGTTTAACCGGTTTTAGAAGGCGTTTATTCCAGGAGTCTTCTTCTGCCTAGCCTTTTCCCAAGCTATGTTGGGGTCGGCTTCCAGTCTTACTGGATTTAGCTGAATACCGTATTTTACATGGAGCGACTGCCTATCTGACCTCCCCAACCTATTGCTAGGTAATACAGTAGGTATTCTAAAGTAAGACTGGTTGTCAGAATTGTAATGACTTAACGACTATCAAAGATCACTGTATGACAGTCGGGACCAACGGCTTAACGTGCTTTCCGAGGCACGGAAGGGTCTCGATATGTTTACAACTTGGTCACCCATCCACGGACCAACCGCGGCGAGCGCGGCTTAACCGTTATTATCGGTCAAACCGTACGGCTTACACTTAGCCACGAGCCCCTTTATTCCAGGAGTCTATTCTACAGGAAAAATCCCGAAATTAGGTTTCTTGAGTGCTAAATATTTACGCGTCGGTCAACAATCCAATAAACGTAATTGCAAAGTTTGTCTGTAAAAAGGTTAGTTAAGTTCATTTCCGTCATCTCGATAAAGTTAGCAACCGAACGAAATAAGTCATTAACGATTCCAACAAAGGCCCCTGTGTTTCGAACATTTGAATTGATTTGTAACTTTCAGGGATCCCAAAACCACAATGGATCTTCAATTAGGACCACCCGACTGCCCAATTCCGGAATTTAAATAAAACCTGAACTACAGAATTAGTCGGTACTTTAAGCATGCCTAAAAACTTATAAATAAACACGAAAACGGATTCATGAAATAACAATACATGACATAGAAAGAAATAAGCGCTCGTACCTACCTAACGTACCTACTAGGGTAAACGTACCGGTTAACCGGCCACTACCCCTTTTCGGCCACTTAGCACGTTACTTTGAATAATAACCAATGATAAAGACTGCTCCTTTCTAATTTCGCTCCATTCGATCCTGACAATCTTCACGGTTCATAATACAACGGCAAGGTCTCGAAATTTGCGAACTGAGGCCTCAGTCGCCATTTAAAAATTTTGTATGTGAACGCGTGTCAAATTTAGGAGAAAAAATAGTACGTGGATTGATTTTCAAAGATAAATTTTTAATTGTTACTGTTGGTTTATTGGTGATTGATTTGGTTTGTGTGTATGTAGCATGTTTAATTTTAATATTCAATTGCCTAAACTTCATAAAACTTATCATAATTGTGATATTTTTGGTGGTCGGACAATACGTCAACGATTTATTTCAAAATCTACTTTCCGACCAGGTGGTCGCAAAACCGGTTTATTCAAGTCATTTCTCCTTGCCTTTATTGCGGAAACCTTAAATTTACCAACATAGTTCCCATAATATTTGTGAACACCTAGAATTTTGTGAATTTAAAATTAGATTCCGGCCGCCAATATACCCCATATTTTCAAAGATATGACCATAAAAACATTACATTTAGCGGCCGATAACCAGTAAAAACAAAACCTGTATTCGGCCGTATGAAAACTTTGAAATAAAGAAAAGCCGAAAATTAGTAAAAATTTCACTTACGTTGGATACAGGTAAAATTGCCGTTTGAAATAAAGGCTGCCGCTAAGTGGTAAAAATGTAACCTTCATATTTCTGGCATCGCTTCTTATGATTTTTTTCTTTTTTACTTTCATACTACTATCAACCCTATGAGCTAATGAATATGAGTCGTTTTTCTACCAAGGATTAGGTGGCCGATAACCAGTGCACTGGTGGACGATAACTGATTGAAAAGGCCGATAGCCGGTATATTTGCTATTTTTACGAAAAATATTTTTTGTTTAATTATGTATCACTGATACGTCTATAAACGCTAGGTTCTATGAAACTAGACTATTGTAGGATGAAATAAAAAAATATATTAATAGTCTTGTAGTGCAGCATTATGATAGATATCCACTCTGAAGTCAACAAGTCGCTTAAACGGCCGATAACCGGTAAGTTTACCCTATAATTTAATCAAGCGTAAAATTCAGTTAGTTTAAGCTTATTGGTCTTGACAGGCTTAACGATGTTCCTCTTCCTATGGATCAAAGATTTTATGCAAAATATTAACACCGCTAAAAGAAGAGAAGCAAAAATTTAAACCAAAATATTATACTCCTAAATTAGGCATCGCAACCAAACTGGGGCCTCCCCTTGTCTACTAACCCTTCGGGAATTTTCAAATATGTATAATGGGGAATGTAAAATATATTAGACTATTGGATCTTATTTATTTATAGAAGCAATTTTGACTGTAATATAGTAGGTAGTTGAGCATGCGTAAAGTACAAAACGTACCTACCCTACCCAACCTTTTTTTTTCTAATATCAATAGACCTATAACAGGTAACAGTGATTACTCTTACAATGTGTTCTAAAATCCGTAACAAAATAATGTGAGTGTACAAAAGAAGCCAGTTCCGACTAAGATTGGAGTTTTGTTGCTGCTACCTGCGTGTTCAATGTTTCACTGTTTACTGGCAGGTAGTCGACCCAAAGTTGTGTGGAGTTAATATGTCCATGAACAGGAGATGTGAACAAAAGGCCGGTATGCGAATAATTTGTCCATATTACCATCTCTGGTGAAGTTTCGTGTTCACCTTGAGCCATGAACGGGTTCCTGTAATCTCCCCCTTCCGACGCTGACGGTTCGCTCCCAATATTTAAACCGAACTACGCAGAAAAAAAGCTATAAATATAGGTACAATTTTAGATTTTTGATATTTATATTAACTGCTTAAACTTTCAACAATCAAAATAATATACCTAGGTAGCTTGACGGAATATTGAAGACGTTTTATCATAATTATGTATTCACGAAATTTTATAATTTGCTATAGGTATTGTAGATAAAGTACCAACTTAGATATAAAAAGCAAATTGTACCCCCGAACATCCAACGAAACATAAAGCGAACAACGTTAACGCATTTAGCTACCCAATGACTAAAATACTATGAAGTGGGTTAAGATTAATAATAAAATGTTTCACACAGTTCAACAGTCGATTCCGTGGCAATTTTAGACGTCATGAACAAAAAGAACGATCCAAAAAGACATTTCAGAAGTTACGAATATCCACGATAAATAACCATAGTCTTACAATCAAAGATTTCAGAAATGCGTTTATTCAATACAATATAATACGATATCTATGTAGCTAAGGAGTTATGTAGCAAAGTGCACGCTTGCCATAGTTAACAAACATCATTGTGGTTTTATATTACAGTCATCAAGGTAAGGCACACACATGGTCCACAATCAGAATTATCCGGATCGTCATAATTCAGAAGGGCGATTTCTTTAATAGGTCGTTTAGTCGACTCGCAATGAGACCACAAGTCAAGTAGGTACATATTATTATTATAAGTATTTGTATGAAAAGGTACAAACCTAAAGCAAATAGGTGCGACATTTCAAACAGACGGATACTTTTGCCATTTTGAGAAGGTAATTTGAAATAATCATAGAAAATAATCATGTTTGTCGCTACTACATACCTATATTTATTTTTAATTATTAGCATATGGGCGCAACTTGGGAGAGACTGACTATGAGTTGATCACAATAAACCGAGATGATTATGGTACATCGGACATTTTATAAAATTATTATTTTAATAATTTATTGTGGTATTTTTATGAACATCTGTCTGCCTCTGCGGACATCGTACTTAACCCTAATAGTTGTATACGAATGTCTCTTTTTATCTTACGTCACTTTTCATATAACAGAATAAGACAAATAACAATGAATTTCAATGAATCCATTCAACTTCAATGTCATAACAATGGATGAAAGATTCATTGATTTGTATTTTTAATAATTGTTTAAAATTGAGCACATAAACTACACTAATTATCAAATGAATTTAGCATCCTGTAAATACGGAGCTACGAATGAGACTTTGTAACCCTGTGGTAGTTTGTTTTTCTTCATTATGCTAACACAATAACAATCAGCAGTCATTAATAGATAACTAGAGACAATGTTATGATGTTTCTATACCCGTAGCACTGTAATGTATAGTAACGCCATGCGCCATAGGTGCCATAACATTGTGCTCCGCTTTGGTTGACACCAGGGTTATCTTTATCACGTCCCTGGCTCAGAAAATGAATCAGAATTTTTGTGCCTATATAAATATAACATACTGTTAAAGATATTCATGCGTGTACTTACAGGATAGTACATCCCCTGCGGCGGCAAAAAAAAGGCCCCTGATCCCCACAGCTTGCCGTTTGTATTTACTTTGTGTTGCACAAAAATACACTCCACGTACGCCCTCTGGCTGGGCGTAAACTTCCACAACACTAACTTATAAATTCGAGGTAATCATGAGTATTTAATGGTATTACAATGAATAGTACTAAAATAATCAGGGTTGTTATAACTTTTAGGTTATGTGAGTATAGCGCGGAGGAACGCGCTCTAGCACTGAAAGCGGTTAATGTCGATGTGCAACAACGGACGAGCACGGGCACGCGTGGCCACTCAACGAGTCGCCTCGCCCGTGCGAATCGCGGTGTGAAAGACAAGGATAGACTATTTGTCGGAGTCGCTCGGCATTTGAAGCAGGACAAAGCAATGACGCTGTTGTTTTCGCACGAAAATACGGATGATTTTCAACTTTTCGGTCACAATAACAACAATTACCAGTACCTACCTACATAGTAGATGGTTTAAAAACGTACCTAATTTAAGTACTACGAATCAGCTACATACGGCTACGGATCAAAACTTTTAATGTACGTTATTAATACTACGGCGTTAACGTTTTCAAAATAATTACCCACTTCGTCGCGCTTTTGTTTTTGTGAATTTAAAAATACCTAAGTACATTTTTGTTTTGACATTTTTATTTAGGTTTATAGAAATAGCAATAACTTCCTAAATGACTTGGAAGTTATTAGGTATTTATCTCCAGATCCAGAGTAATACTTGTAATAAAGTTATGACGAATAGGTATCTTTATATACTACAATATTAATTATAATTACATTGAATGGAGTGACAGAGAAACTGCACAGAAGCAAGGCCCTCCCTTTGTTGTCCCTGTCGCAGTGCCGAGAACAGTTCGGATCAATGAATCGTTCCCGGGCCCCCCGCCCGGTCCCAGCGTCATCCTAACCGCGCTCTGCGCTCCCTCTCGTGAACTCCCGTCTCATCTCATTTCCCATTTACTTACCTACTCCCAGCCCACGCTCAATCATGATTTTTTACGAAAGATTGTAGGTACCTATTTCTTTTTTTTTATAAGTAGGTGCCTATTCTTCAAAAACTGTGTATCAGTGTATGGTTTCAAAATATACTTCTTTATAAGTTTGTAGCGAACCTCGAGCGTTAATGGTTCTAGGAGGTAGTCTTGTTCCAAATAATTGTATTTTTTATTGATACTTTTGATACCGATTAGGAATTTATTTATCTTATTATTGGCCGAATACTGAAACGTAAATCAGATTGAAGTCGCACGCCGGCCGCCGCGCCGCGCCGTGCCGCTAAGTCTCATGTTGGCAGATTATAGTGTGAAATAGTGACAGATAGACATTTAAGACCATCTTAAAGATAATAACCGTTTCAGCAGTGGTTAGTTTCTATGCGTTCCATCCCTGCCTACCTACTTTCATATCAATAAAGAAGGAGAAGAAGAAACAAAATTTATTTGCTTACACGACTTACTTAATTATCGCAACATTAATACATTACTTACAAACATAAATGTGTATGGAGTACATAGTCCTATGCTAGGACCTATTTTTTTCGTGTAGCCAGGTACTTTAGAAATAGGTACTAGAGGGTCTACGGGGAAGAAGAAACAGTCGTTTGAAATTCAAAAACTATAAGTAATTAACCCTAGCTCCTTTGTATCTTGGTCGATTAATAGTGTTTTACATACACAACAATAACAAACAAAAAACACCTTTAGTAATAATTAATTAAGATAGGTAATAGAAACAAAAATCCGATTGAATGATTTCTAAAACTCGAGTTCGCAGCGATTTCTATTGTTATGTGTTCTTACTCCCTGAAAAGATGTTCTAGAAGATTGTAAGTATTTTTGATAATTTTTGTAGTTATTGTAGAGAATTGAATAGAACTATGCTTTGAACATACTTTTATAAATAATATTAATAAATTGTTTTAACACTTAACATCTCAAATGTCAAATAAAAAGAGCTATAGCCGGGAAAGGCCAACATATGTTTCATTTTTTTTATTTCTTATGTGCACAATAAATTCATGGCGGTTTAAGAAACGGAAATGTGAATGAAGTTGCACTCATCTGTCTCCCTGCTTACAAATGCCCATTTTTTACCCTGCGCAGCTGTGTGGAATCTGTGGACCCCCGACTTGTGAGAACTGAAGCGAATATATATTTCTCGGTAACGTAAGGGTGTAAAATACATTGTGTGTCCGTAAGTAGCATTTAAAATGGTCGTCAACCGTTTACCTGCGCGTGTAAAGAGCACTGGGTTTGTATTCAATTATGATCTGATGAATATAGATCTTAAAGTTTCAATACCTATTATTATTAGCATCTTTTAGACAATTTTTTATCTAATTACTAACAGATACAGGAATTAGTTAGATCATTAGAATTTAATACACCTATCTACTAAAACCTTGTGTTTTTAATCATCACAATTTTGGATTCTATACAAGTTCCGGTAAAAATAACTAAAGGTTGAGTCATTTGAACTCAAAATATAATCAATATTGACATCCAAAATACCAAGTTATAAATACATACTATGGTGTCGAACAAAATATAAAGTAACTGACAGCGCCATCTATGCACAGAATATGAAACACCTTTAACTGAGTTACAAGAGCCGCTTTGTTGGCAATACCATGGAATTTAGTTTATCGCTATGCTCGCCGATCGTTCGTACAGAAACTTTTTCACCAGATGTCAGGGAAACGCTGAAAATTAATGAAACAAACACCCAGGAACCTTTTACCACACAAAAACTCGCTCTACATAGGTACTACACTGACTTGAAATAATAAGATTTTAGTTGTTCTTTCAATGTTATCTAAGTAAATATTAAGATATAAGAGGGTTAGCTGATTTCAAACAACACATAAAGTAGCCTAGATAACTTCTATAATATAGATAAAAGTAGTGTTCGATCTTGACAAAGTGGGAGTTAAGTACCTACGTGTTTCATAAAATACATTCCATAAAGCTAAATAAGGCTAATTAGGTGGTACATAGTAACGGAAGTCGGTACATACTAGTGGCTAGTATGCAGGAATTAGCGAGGTCGTACAGAGGCTAATTTCTCTACATTTTCACCAAGGATACAAGTGTTAGAAATATGTTAACTTGGGTAGGTAGTAAAGTAGGTAACAGTTGTTCTTTGAACATAGGTAGTTTTTTTCTAAGACTGCAATTTTAGCGACGCAACTTACTACGCGCGTAATATTAATATGATCAATGCTCTATCCTTCTCTATCATACATGAGGCCTGTGCCCAGCTGTGGGTTTATAGTCAGTGCATTTATAGACCGGTTTAATTATTAATGTTATATATACATATATAAATATATATTTATATTATCATATATTTTTATTATCATATATTTATATAAATATATGATAATAAAAATCCTGATAATAATTTCAATCTTTAGATATCCTGTGACAATTTTCGTGACAATAAATAATAATAATAATAAATGTGGACAACATCCCATGCATTGCTCCGAATCCAAAGTAGCTTAAGGACTTGTGTTATGGAATCAGAGACAACGAACTTACCACAAACTGCCAGACCCAAGACAATGTAGAAAACTATTTTTCTACATTGATTCGTCCGGGGATCGAACCCGCGACACCTTGAAAACCAGTGTGTAGGTACGCCACTCGAACACGGAGGTCGTGAAAATCCGTCTTCGTTTCCGTTCACAAACACACATTAATACTAATAGTAATTAATTAAGTTTATTAATTATTTGATGGATGGCGAACACAATACTCTAACGCTATGGGCATTAATGGCATCATTGAGTTTCGTATTGAAATGCCATGATGCAAATCATTATTAAGATATGTCTAAAATTAAAAACCTTTAGGTATCATTTCAACAGTTCCACAAAGATCCTGGTACTTATAATGATGTTCTGTTTTAGATTCAGTATTCATATAATCCGTTTGCGTATATGTAGCTATCATAATAACTTTACAACATAAAGTATTATTACAGCTTTATGTTATGAAACAACTTTGTTTTTATAAATATTCGCTGCTCTTTGCTGCCTTAATTTTGGTGGACTGTAGGTAGGTACTTATATTGTTTTATTAACTTGTTCATGCATAGTAAAAGTTCTTGTAATTCGAATACCTAATGTTATTTTCTAAACCTACGAATTCAATTGTTTTTTAAATATCTATATATATAAAACTCTTCCGTTACTGACTGACTGACTGACTGACTGACTGACTGACTGACTGACAGACAACGCACAGCCGAAACTACTGATCGTAAAGAGCTGAAATTTGGCATGCGTGTTTGTTGGGAGGAGTAGGCTACCACTAAGAGAGGATTTTTGGAAATTCCCCCCCTAAGGGGAGAAAAGGGTGGTAAATGACAGACAACGCACAGCCGAAACTACTGATCGTAAAGAGCTGAAATTTGGCATGTGTGTTTGTTGGAAGGAGTAGGCTACCACTAAGAGAGGATAATTGGAAATTCCCCCCCAAAGGGGAGAAAAGGGTGGTAAATGACAGACAACGCACAGCCGAAACTACTGATCGTAAAGAGCTGAAATTTGGCATGTGTGTTTGTTGGGAGGAGTAGGCTACCACTAAGAGAGGATTTTTGGAAATTCCCCCCCAAAGGGGAGAAAAGGGTGGTAAATTGAAAATGTTTATTTCTCAATGAATTCACTTAAATCTTTGTATGTAGGTTCCACCAGTGAAGCAAGTGAGCATAGCATATGTATAAGTGAACATAGCATTTTTTAGACCATGATTTCTAGGAGACATATTTCTAATATAATAAAAATTTGATTTTTTTAATGTTTGTTTACACATGTAATCGATAGACCATGGAACAGGCGATAACTAAGTGAAAAACCCAAATTCCGACGGAAGTCATTACTCCACGCGGACGCAGTCGCGAGCAAAAGCTAGTTATGTATAAATTAATAGTAGTCATCGGTATAACGTGGTAAGTAACTAAAGATACCGCCTGGAAAGGGATCTAAATTGGGTCGCATATTCTTATAATTTTTAAGATTTTTAGACTGTCGTGGTGTTTCGAACCAAGGCAAGTACCAATATGACTCTTTGTAAGTTATATGTACTTTCACAATCATTCTAAGCCAACATCGACAAACGGTGAAGGAAAACATCGTGAGGAAACCTAGATCCACAATATTGGAATCTGAAATCGCCAACCCGCAATGAGCAAGCTCGGTGATCAATGCTCATCCCTTCTCTATATGGGAAGAGGCCAGTGGGCCGTTCATAGGCCGGTATTATTATTATTATTTATTATTTTTAAACAGGAGAAAGTCGTAATAATCCAAGCTTTTATTGTGTAAAACAATCAAAACCCTTACAATATGTATTAACTTTACCCTTCCATTTTTTAGTACTCACCCTAGCGTCATTATTTACGTTGCCATCTAACAACTTTCAAAATACATTTCAGGAGCGCACATAATATTAAAAAATTTGAAATATAAGTATTGCAATGTAATTATTTACATTGTAGTCCGCCGCACACTGAAGCCATCAGAAACCAGGACCGCAATATCAAAGTTTATCCGATAAGTAAACGCTTGACTTGAATACTCAATCTCAACAGCCATACCAGTGATATATTGAACCATATTACTCTTAGGCAAATTTTCAAGAGATTGTGAATAAATAAATAAGTACCCGAATATTGACAATATATCACGAGCTATTACTTGCGCGTTTATCATTCAAAACTTGATATTTTTCATAGCCGTTTAGTTTTAATCGACTTTAATTGAGAATTCAATTACTCCTTGATAGCACCGAATATTTCCTGTCATTATGAATCAATTAATCAACCATTGTTAATGACCTATCTACAATAAATCTTATAATTAATACGTACCCAAATACATTTATCAATGTACTCCCAATCCTGGTACCACTCTAGTAATAACTGAATTCTCGTAGTCATAATCACGAAAACAATGTCTAAAGTACTATCAAACACAGAATGTATTTAAAAATCCACATTAAAATATAATTAAATTAAATATTCCAGAAAAAAAGCTCGCAATTAAAGTGATTTCGATTTTCAAATTACGATATAAGATAAATAAATTCTCAATTTAAAATAGGAATACCGAAAATAGAACAGGGAAGGTACCTATTTCATAAATAAGTACGTTAATTATTACAATTATAAATAAAGAAAAATATTCTACGTTACCTTTTGTTTTTCGCATAATTTTAACGATGGGAGCTTGAATGGAGAAACAACCATTGAACGTGATAAATCGTCGTAAAATATTTGTGAAATTGTATTGACTAATTTCTGTGCTTGATTTCGAATTATTTCAGTGAAGTTGCGGACATAAGCTTTGTTATGACATAAATGAATTGGCAATACAATGTTTCTCGTGGTGTGAATCCTTTACATGGGACTTTAATGCGAACATCATTTATTCTGTTAGCTTTATCCGCGTAAGGCTTTCCTTCAGCGATGCGTGAGCTTTGTTAGCTGCGATAAATATTACAGTTGCTTTTCGTCTTATATAAAGCTTATCTATTTATTCATATTTCTAGGATTCAAAAAAATTGGTAGCGACCTTTCTGGCTAAAGTATATTGTTTAACTAATACATCAGACTTCCACACACAGCAAATATTTAATAAGTTGTTGATATTATTTATACACGGAAGAGTGTGTGGAAAAAACAGTTGAAGGGAGAGCTCGTAGGCGATAGACGTTGCATAAAAATGTAAGTTGCTAAAAAAACAAGTTGTTTTACTCTGAAGTCTGAACACTATTCCCACATATTTTTATATAAAGAATAAAAAATATTATAACCAAATAAAAAATGTGGTAAGTAATCTAATCGGCAACCTATTTGAACTTTGGCACCCTCAATGTATGTATTTTTTTTTCTTTGATCCTCACACATTTACACACTCATATTTACATACATACTTACCTACCTATTCAACAAAAAAGTAGATACAATGACTCTTGAATACCATTTATACAGAAATTAACCTTTTCCAATTATCTGGGTACTCAACAGTTACTCGTACTCCTTGAAAATGAGAGAATGTTGGAGTAATAAATAGGTCATTATGTCGGTCGCCTCTCGAGAATTTATTTCTAACTAGATTTTGTACACAATTTTGAGAGTCTCTAGAATGCAGTCTATTGTAATCCTTATTCTTTATTTAATTAATCATACCTATCTAGATATTCAAAAATATATATTTTTTTTAGTGTCGGACTGTCGATGTCGCATAATCTAATAGTCGCTGATTTTGTACGAATATTGTTTTAACTAATTGTAATACTGTCAAGCGACAAAAAATGACTACAAATCACATTAGGCACGTACTAGGATTTATATTCAGCCTGAATTAATCTTGGTTCTACAAAAAAAAAACACGGATTCTATAATTAAAAATCAAGTAATCCATCAGAAAAAAAGAAATAAATCCTTGGTAACAGTTTTTTAAAGACAGATTTACCTTTCTTTACGGAGTTTATCAAGCATCATTGAAGATCTTGGGCGTTTGTAAAGGACATCTCGGTACTAAACTCGATTTAAATGAAGGAAAATCAGAGAATACTTTAGCCTTGACGTCAAAAGTTATATTGTTTAGGTAATCAAATTTATTTAATTCAATCAGGTACTGAATCATACTTAATGAAATATTTAAAATGCGAATTTAACATAATTAAAGCCGACATAATAATACTTTGTACTTACTAATTATGAGGTTATTGTATTATAATTTGACAATTCATTCTCTTTACGAATAGTCGCAGAGCGCTCTAGAGTCTAGATGCGTCTCCATTACCTATATCAGTCGGACTGTCAGCTGTGTGCATTGTTTCTAGTTATTGAGCGTCCACCGACTGCGGGCAATTACTTGATATATGGTTACAATGCACACAGATAATGATCACAGTTGCAACGCGGACAATGCAATCACAAGTTATATCTATTGTAGCTTTCTATTTCCGATTGTGCGTCTAACACTATTTTATCTAGATGGATTTCTCTGCGTTTCTTTACAAAAGAAACCATATTTAATTTAAGCTACTACTGCGTCAAAAAATCCGGTGAAGCAGTGTAACCCTGCGTCAGGGAAATTGCCGATAGATAATCTTAAAAATACCTTCTATTATATTATCCTTAACAATAATACCTACGCATGCAATAATATTTAATTGTATAATGCATCATATCTAATGTAAATGTACTAGTACAGTACCCTTGTAGGTACCTAATCATACAAATTGTACAAATGTTAAGCTTCTTAAATTAAGATAAATTCTGAAATAACTTTGTAGTATTTTATAGTAGCCTAGATACCTGCCTCAACAAATATTTTCTTTCTTAAATTTTTCCCAGAATTCCTGGAAAGACGGATAATATATTTTTATTAAAATACTTTCGCAGGTTTCGTTTAAGTTTCCTTGTTTAACTTCTTAGATTTTTATTACCTATAAGTATTACTTTTTAATTATTATCATTCTGTCTGTACTCATTTTTTTGCAAGGTGCTTTAGCCATTGCCTGCTGTCTCCTAAAATATTCAATGTTCTATGACTTGGTGTTTCATGTTCAATGATAAGATACAAAATCTAACTCAGATACGAGTATAACTAAGCTTAAATTTTACTACGTCAGTCGTCGAACTCTATCTTTTTTGAGACTCGGTAAGTAAGTTTTGATCAAAATTAGTTTTCATGTATTACATATATCTACGTAATTGGTTTGACGTCAAAAGTATTTTATTATAATTACATTATGTCATTTAGCCACGCACAATCTTGTACGTGGGCTTACCCCTCACGTATAACGTAAGTTAGGATTTAGGAGTCTTATTAATATTTCTTTCAGGTAACTTTTATATCAACCAAGACAAATACGTGTAAATTTATATTTGTTTTCGTATAATGCGTTTACTAAATAAGTCTGCTAAAAATTATCTACTCACTATTCTTAGATTCTATCTTAAAATTTCCACAACTTTAATTGTCTTTATAATATGGCTCGTTGATTTATGGACCTGTCCCACAATATTTCGTTAAACTTACCACAAAGCGTCCATTTCTCCGGAGGAAATTAAGAAACTTTTGTTTCCGATAAGTGGCAGTCAATTCAAAGTTATCTCATAATCAAGCCAAATTAAATTACACATGGGGAAAGTAGAAAAGTTTGTGAACTCTGTAAGCGTGAAGAGAACATCGTTCGGTAATTAGCGTATTCTAAGTATGACGGGTCGGGATTGTTTACTTAATAAGTTAACGGTCCTTCTTGCTAAACAGTTAACCGATTCGCTTTATTATAATTCTGAACATATCGTACGATCGCGAGATTATGACTACGGCTGATGCAATGTGATCGAAACGGCAAGTGAATCTAAGTAAACTTTATGTAACCACAATCTCATCTAAGAAATGTAAGAAATACTAGTATGATGAACTCGCAGTTCCGATGGGTTCATCTGGATATAAAGTATCCTTTGCTTTAATCCAGGCTACAAACTATTGATAGGAAGATTTTAGAAGACAAATGCCCATCCATACTCACAAATTTTCAAACGTATTTTAGAAGAATAGGACTAATTAACGAAAGTATCTAATGGTTTTAAGACTTTTTGTATCTAAGTGAGACTGATATTTCCGGAACTTGTTTTTGTTTTATCCACAAAGGTAGCGTACAAAAGGCTTAACTACACCGATACTGTATTTACGAACGTAATTTCTGTAAAGCGATACGCGGTCTCACAAGTCAGATTCATACCCACAGCAAAAGCTTGCACTTTTATGCTTTTAATATGAAGTCTTTTTATGTACTTCGCCGATAAAACAAGCCTTGTTATGACCAGCACGTATAGGGCATTCGCCTACTCATCCGGTTTCGATTCCGGAACTTATTCCTTCGGGAACCCCACCTTCGGGAACATACTTCCTCGAGAACCCTTTCCCTCGGGATTTGTCTCAATCGAGAACTCTTTCCCTCGGGAACTCTCTCCTTTGGGAACATTCTCCTTCAGAAACTTTCCTTCGGGAAGAATCTACCTCAGAATTTCTCACCCTCGGCAACTCTCTCCCACTTGATTCCACTTCCTCGGGAACTCTCTTCCACTTGATCCTTATCCCTCGGGAACTCTTTTCCACGAGAACCCTCTCCCCGGGACACATGCTTCCTTGGGAACCCTCTCCCTATAATAGGAAACATTCTTCCTTAGGAATCGTATATGTGGACGAACGATCTTGTTTTAGTTTAGAGTTTGTTTTTCTATAAATATTATTTTTTCTTTATATTTTATTATTTTACATCATATTAGTAGAAAAAATTGCAAAACTTATTTTTTTGTGTAACTAAGGCCCCATTGCTATTAGTTTGATTCGATATGATTGCTGTAGAAAACGCTTAATCATAGTTCAAATACTTTCTTTAAGCACTTACATTATTTGAAATTAATAATAAAATCGAAACAGCTACACGTAGTGGTTGTTGGCAATCGGATTACAAGGATCGCAAGGGACTCGTGCCCGAGGGGACACATCTTCCGATATAGTTCCGGAATACCACAACATGACCAGGACTTATTACACAACTAAGTGCAAAATCTGGAGGTATATATACTATTCTTTAGGTATATATGAGGTATATATAGTATCCTTTCCTATAATATTCTACTTATTTTAATCCATAACTTTACATATACCTATAATTATACATATGTATAGGTCGATCCAAATTTAATGGCGTCTGTGAATATAAGGCGAGTCGCTGCGCTGTAACAAATTTATACAATTTATAAAATTTTTATACTTATATATTTTGCCTACTGTAACATGAATTTACATAAAGGATTTACGAACTTTGTATAAAACAATATCTGTTTAATATTCAGTACTTATGTACAAACAGCCAAGAAATAATAAACATCGTTAACAACACCGGTAATTTCAATATGAAAATGCTAAAATATTCGTTTTTGTAAAATTTAAACCCTTCCCTTTCAAGTAGGTACAGGTTTCATCAATTTATTAAAATACTTACCTATTTTATAATATTCAAATTTATAAAATATTACAAAATAATTTTATGTTTAGAGAATTTATGTTATGAAATCCTCAAAAGTCTTTCAGTTCTAAGTGTTTATTCAAGTTTCTTTACCTCCATTATCTTTTGTATAAAATGATTCAACTGTGCTGTAAAAAGCTTCCTATTCAGTGTATTGTAAAGTTTTTAACTGACTTATGGACTTAGAGAACTTTTAAAACAGTTTATATAATTCTTTGTCTCACTTTAACTTGTTGTCCCACTGTTATTTACGTATGGATGAAAATAAGGTTGAAGAAAGTTATGAAACCTTTTTTATTTCATGTACTTTGTAGTCAGGTATACATATCTTGAAAGGCCAAGTTGATAATGTTTGCTTTTTATAGTATGACTTGACTGCACGGATAGCCGAGTGGTATAGGTCACCACGCTGATGACCACTGTGCGCGACAAGCATTTGTGTGATCCACAAATGCTTGTTCCAAGTCTGGGTGTTCTTTGTGCATGTGATTTGAATGTTTATGAAACCCCCGCGACACAAGGATTCAATTCCTTAGTGCGGGCGTCGTTTTTTAAAAGAAAAAGAAAAGAAGAGTATCGACAACAAATTAGATTTAAAGTAGTTCAGCTGCTTACCTGTCTTTACATGACTGCTTTACGAAATTATCTTGTTTAATCTACCTTGGCACGAAGGTCAGTCTGATTCAGTTTGCTTGTCGGATATGGAGCGTTACGATTTCAAGCCAATTATCAATGCAAGGGAACAAATAATACTTTTACTTTTCATTTGGTACCCTAATTTACCTCCTGGCCTAATAACGTTCAATATTTGAGCTGTGGTAACCTAATCGCTAGAGCATCGGACTTGCTATCATGTGATTGTCGGTTCGAAACCCACCCATTGCACTTCCGACGTGAACCCGCTCGTAACTAGCTAGTGTAACACAAGCATTTAGTGCAGGGGGTTAACAAGAATAATGGAGAGGAGAGAGGAGTTGGTAGCGGGCGACATGAGGCACCACCAGACGACGTGTCGCAGCGAAACTACTGGTTTCTATGTATTTCTATGAAATTACCTCGCTAGCTTCATGTCGCTAACTACGAATGTAATTTCATAGAAATACATAGAAACCAGTAGTGTCGCTGCGACACGTCGTCTGCTGCTGCCTCATGTCGCCCGCTACCAACTTGTATCTTAATGTGCTACCCTCATTGCAAATCAATTTTATTGTTGCTTTATTTATCGCCTAAATTAATTCCATAGGCAAATCAATTAACATAATACTGTATTAACTAATTGATTAAATTGATAGCTTTAGATCGCATTCGTTTTCAGCCGCTGTTTTGCTATCATCTATATAAATAAAAAGACAAGGCCTGACTGACTGACTGACTGACTGACTCATCAACGCCCAGCCCAAGCCCTTGAACCTAGAAAGCTGAAATTTTGCACAGAGGTTTCCTTTATAATGTAGACAAGGAATAAGGAAGGATTTTTTGAAATTCAACCCCTAAGGGTGTTAAATAGGGGATGAAAGTTTGTATGGAAAATCGTCATTTTTGAAGTTTAAACCATGAAACTTGGTGGTTACCATTTTGGTAAAAAAATTAAAATCGACGTGTTTCAGTATTTTTCGAATATCAATCCCTAAGGGACTTAAATAGGGGATGAAAGTTTGTATGGAAAATCGTCATTTTTGTAGTTTAAACCATAAAAATTGGTAGATAACATTTTAGTAAAAAATTAAAAACTACGTGTTTCATTATTTTTTGAAAATCGACCCCTAAGGGTCATAAATAGGGGATGAAAGTTTGTATGGAAAATCGTCATTTTTGAAGTTTAAACCATGAAACTTGATGGTTACCATTCCGGTAAAAAATTAAAATCGACGTGTTTCAGTATTTTTCGAAAATCAATCCCTAAGGGACTTAAATAGGGGATGAAAGTTTGTATGGAAAATCGTCATTTTTGTAGTTTAAACCATAAAAATTGGTAGATAACAATTTAGTAAAAATTAAAAACGACGTGTTTCATTATTTTTCGAAAATCGACCCCTAAGGGACTTAAATAGAGGATGAAAGTTTGTATGGAAAATCGTCATTTTTATAGTTTAAACCATAAAAATTTGTGGTTACCATTCTGGTAAAAAATTAAAAACCACGTGTTTCAGTATTTTTCGAAATTCAACCCCTAAAGGAGTTAAAAGGGGTTGAAAGTTTGTATGGGAAGTTTGGTATTTTCAAAGATAGACACATGAAATTTCGTAAACGGGTTTCTCGATAGAAATAAATGAAGACGTATTTCAGCGATTTTGAAAATCTACCCCCTAAGAGGGTAAAATAGGGGATGGAAGTTTGTAGGTATATGAATTGTGTAGTTTTCATAGATAGGCACATTCAATTTCATAGGATTATGAGTTAGAAATAAATAAGACGTATTCCCGAGATTTTAGAAATCTACCCTCAAGGGGGTGCAATAGTGGTTGGAAGTTTTTTTAGGAAGTTCGTCATTTTCAAAGAGAGAGATAAGATTTGGTTTCATGAGATTTGGTATACGGGTTTTTGGTTAGAAATAAATGAAAACATATTTTAGCGATTTTAGAAATCTACGCCTTAAGATGGTTAAATAGGGGTTGCAAGGTATTATATTGTGGACTTTATTTTTAAAGATAAGGCCATGCCTTTCATATACGGGTTTCTGGATCGATACAAATAAATGACCATCTAAAACATATCTTTACGATGACATCCGTGTTCGAGTGGCGTCCACAACGGTTTTCAAGGTGTCGCCAGCTCTGAGGTCCCGGGTTCGATCCCCGGACGGGTCGATGTAGAAAATCACTTTTCTACATTATGTCGAGTCTGGGTGTTAGTGGTACTTTCGTTGTTTCTGATTCCATAACACAAGAGCTTTAGCTACTTTCTTTGAATTCGGAGCAATGTATGTGATTCTTCTTCATCTTTTCGTGTCAATGATTTTCAAGTTTCGTCTGACCAAAAAGCTGCCACCATTTTAAAAGTTTATCCAAACTCAATGTATGTGATGTTTTCCACATTATCTTATTATTATCTTAACGCCATAATCTTTCATGAAAAATATAATTGCTCCTTACTTTGAAAATCACAGAATACATCTATCTATCCTTTACTACTTACTACTCTTAACTTTACGCGCGTGCGAAGCCGCGAGCAACAGCTAGTATTACATATACCTATACCCTATAACTTACAGAATGATGTGTACAAAACAGTTTTATAAATAAATGACTGTGTGTAAAACAACATTGGTAAAGTATCCACGATTTGAGTGCCTAGAAACACTTTGGTATTCTTTTATAAATATTGTTGATGTGCTCCTCCTATATTTGTGTGTTGTAACATGAATTCTACAATTTGTGGAACCCACACGAGTACGATTTCGACGTATATTAGGTTAAGTACTTATTACATTCATTGTTCATTTTCAAGTCCTGTTATGTAGTATCCGTACCACGCAAATTTCAGAAATATGATTTTCAGTTAAATAGATTACATAAATAATAAATTTAATATTGTAGATGTAACTAAGAGTGGGTTTCCGAACGGTTATAAGAACGGTACCCACTGTGTAACTGGTAACCTACTGCACCTACTAGTGTATTCAGTCATGGAACACAACATATCTATATGTTAATATTGAGTCTATAATAACAAATCTGAAAACCTTTTACTTGTTTCACTAGTTATTTAATATGAGACCCATAATGTCCATAGCGGTTACACTTATTAGTAGGGCCACTGCATCATTAAGGATTCCGTTTGCGTTTCCCGCGACACAGGTACGCTGCCTACAATCTAAGCTTTATAGAGCAGTACATAACCTTCTTTTGGACTATCAAAGTAGACACAACCACAGAATTCACTTTTATATATCTACTTGAGTATAGTTAATTTATTTTCCTTTAATACTTTAATAGTGAAGTTGTGGCTTTTAATTTATCCATTAATAGAATAGCAAATGGCCGTCTCTTCTGTTTGAAAACAATCGTACTTAATCGAAACTAAACAATTCAGTAGTGGCATCCTAAAATAACAATCCGGATGCCTATAGAAGCTTTAGATTATCTATATCCAAGAAATATAAGCCTAGCAGTTATGTACCTGCTTAATTGAATTACGGAATCCACTGAGAAAAGGCTACAACTAAATTAAAGATAACAGCATTCTTAGCAAGCTCTTAAACTGAATGCAGAAAAGTTAAGAGCCAAAGTTTAAGTAAAATGAGGAAAAAACTTCCCTAAATTGTATTTTTCGGCGGACAGCATAATTACTAACGCCAAAAGTAATTAAAACGGAAAGCCGTTTACGATTGAGAATTCTCCAAGGTAAGCTCCTTAATTAAATTAAAAAGATGATGCTTCATTACGCAAAGCTAACCTGTTCTGATTAATTAAATGTTTTCAGTGTCTACTTGTATGAAATTATGCGACTTTTTCATTGAAATGTAGGTAATGGTGGTATTTATTTCTGCAATTACGTAGTGTGTAGTTTGAAAAGAGTAAAACTTTCAGCTTGCTTTCATTAACGATGAAATGTTGTAATTATGTATGTTACCACAGGGTATAAAAACTTGAAGTAGTTCTAACCTAATTTACTGTGACAGCAGCATCCGCCGTTTGTTGTTTTAAATTCTTTTTGGTAGCTATTTATGAAATCGTTATACTTAATTACAGATTGCAGAATAATTGCAAAAATCGTTAGGCACACGAAACGTTACCATGACGTATCGTACTTCGCACACAAATTCAGGGTTCACAAACCTTCCTGTGCCAGATGCTATCAAAAACAAATCGAATGATTGGGTCGTTTACATTTCATCAACGAGTAGGTGCGGGTGCCAAAGCTTGCCGGAAATTGAAACCATGACACTGCAGTGCCCACTCGCCATCATTATACTACAAGCCTGCTCCCGACCTTAATAAAATCTTATGGCTTATACTTACATATTGTATTATATTGACAAACAAATCCGTGGGTCGCAGATTATGAAACGGAGCGTTGGCATGAACGTAAATAGTCTGTAATATTTTGTGCTTAGCAGATATTTGGGAGGTATTTCGATACGCAAACAGAAAATATTTCTGTGATATAAAATGATGAAAAAAGGGATGTTTCATTACTTTGCCTACTTGTTTTATTTTCGTCCTTTTGTTGGTAAATATCTTTCCGTTTTGTGTAATTACGTACATTTATAATAAACATAATAGAGACTAGCTGTTGCCCGCGGCTTCGCTCGCGCGTAAAGTAAATTTTTATATATATAATAGTAGTATTAAAGGTGATGGATGGATGTATTCTGTGATTTTCAAAGTAAGGAGTATGAATAAAATATTTCACAAACTATTATGGCGTTAAAATAATAATTAAAGAAAAGTAAGTAGCAAATGCATTTGTGTTCTGGAATCGGAGACAACGAAGGTACCATAAACGCAAAGACTCAAGACAATGTAGAAAACTGATTTTCTACTTAGATCCCATCCGGGGATCGAACCTGGGACTTTAGAGCTGGCGACACCTTACAAACCGGAGTGAACGCCACTCGACCACAAAGCTATGTCCTGGATGGTCATTATCTTATCTAAGTACTTATCTTTTTTATCTGTCTATCATTGAGAATACCGAACTTCACATACCAACTATTTCAGCCCCTATTTCACTCCCTTAGAGGGTAGATTCCTCAAATCACGGAAAAACATCTTATTTATTTCTAACTAATAACCCTTGTATGAAATTTAATGTGTCTATCCTTGAAAACGACACAATTCTTGTACCTACAAACTTTCAACCCCTATTTCACCCTCTTAGGAGGATGATTTTTAAAATCTCTAAAATACGTCTTTATTTATTTCTAACCAGAAACCCGTATACAAAATTTCATGTGTCTATCATTGAAAATACCGAACTTCCTAAACAAACTTTCAACCCCTATTGCACCCCCTTAGAGGGTAGATTTCTAAAATCTCGGAAATACATCTCATTTATTTCTAACTAATAACCCTTGTATGAAATCGAATGTGTATATCTTTGAAAACGACACAATTCAAATGCCTACAAACTTCCAACCCCTTTTTTACCCTCTTAGGGGGATGTATTTTAAAATCGCTGAAATACGTCTTTATTCATTTCTATCCAGAAACCCGTATACGAAATGTCATGTGTCTGTCATTGAAAATACCGAACTTCCCATACAAACTTTCAACCCCTATTTCACCCCCTTAGGTGAATTATTTCCAAAAGAAAAGTAGCCTATAGCCTTCCCCAATAAGTAGGCTATCTAACAGTGAAAGAATTTTTCACCAGAATGAATCGGACCAGTACTTCCTGAGATTAGCGCGTTCAAACAAACAAACAAACTCTTCAGCTTTATAATATTAGTATAGATTATAATATATAATATATAATTATAAAGTATAGATAAATAATTATAGTATCTTAGCCGTGTCACAGATTAATAAATAGTTACTTGGCCGTGTGCAGCGTTATTGAACTCCACTGCGGGTGACGTAACCTACGACAAACTTATTATTTGCGGTTGGTACAGTATTCGGGTCTAGGGATCGAACCGCAAAATTAAGTTTGTTTTTTTTTGTATATACTTTTCCGGGATAAAAACTACCCAGTGTGGTGCCCAGGATATTAAAGAACAATTATACCAAGTTTCATCGAAATCGAACCGGTAGTTTTTGCGTGATGCCTGAACAAACAGACAGACAGACAGACAGACAGACAGACAGACAGACAGACAGACAGACAGACAGACAAAAATTTTTTTAATCACATTTTTGGGTTCGGTGTCGGTCTAGTAACACACCCCGCCATTAATTTTTTTGATATTTTCAATGTACAGAATTTTCACTTCTACAGATTTATTATAAGTATAGATAATGATGTGTACTGACATAGTTTACGTTGATAAATGTTGGTGACAACTGTTGCAATGTTACCATTTATACATGTCGTGGCTACCAACCGTAAGGTTGTTTATAGGTTTATATGTCAATTCCAAAGTAACTAGTGGTTGTGTTATATAATTTTTCTATTAGCTTACTTTCAAAACCTAGTTTCCAAAAAGGTTGTTTATTTGTTTGGTGCAACTGCATATTATAGCTTCTACGAAAACAAGCTTTTTTACTGTAAACTATTTACTGTTATGATAAAAGACGCAAAATCTATTTGTCTCGGGTTTACATAATTCATGATCTGGAACACAACATTTAATCGTGTTTTTCTTTAAATCGTCCTTAGTGGTACAATCTTCTGTCTAGCATTAGAATATAAAAAGCGGAACGAAATTTCCTCCAATTTTACTTTTATTGAGATCACCGCTTCTTAACTTACGCTGGTTCTAAAGGAAAACTTAACAGATGTGTATACAGGATTAATTTTTATGGAGTGCATATATTCTAAGAGGTAATCAGATCAGGAATAAGAAACTTACAGTGATACATTTTGATATCTATTTTAAAGTAGACCTAAACTACTAGATATTAAGTTATAAAATAAATGTTACACATTTTATAAGAACATGAAAATTTCAAAGGCAACCCTATTTAGATTTGAAAGATAAAAGCTTATTGAATTGTTTTGTAACCCTAACCGAATTTTCCATTGTGTTTCATTGTTATTAAAGGCACTTAAGGGACTATCATTTGATAATAGTAGGGTCTTGATTGTTAATACGATTCTGTGGTTGCTGATGTTACTGTCAAGTTTGTGGTTTGACTAACGGTTTCCAGATTAACTTTTTTAAATATAAACCAAGACTAACTTTCCGTATGTTCATAATCTACACTAATATTATAAAAAGGAAATATTTGAATTTTTGTGTATGTGTATGTTTGTAAGAAATAAATAATAGTTTTTAAAAAAATCTTTCACCATAAGAAAGGTACATTAATCCTGAGTAGTAGATACTGCGGGCGGAGTCGCGGAGAACAGCTAGTAGTAAGTAAATCGGGTTGTTATCTTACAAAAAAAAAACAAATATATTGAACATTGGAAAGTAACATCGCGATTTCCAACAAACGGAACTCAATATAAGGCATATTGTTTTTTTATTAGTTAATCAAAATCAATAAGCCTGTTTTAGTACTCAACGGATCCCAATATATTAAGAATTCAGAGGAAGTACTCATGAATACCTTCTAATTGATACTTGTCGAACTAGCGATGGACATGTCTTAAGCATTCCAGAAATGACTTGCCGTAAGACTGTGTATATTGGGTGTGCGATCAGGTATCTATCTTCTACTAAATATGTAAAGCTAAGCAGTTACGCTTCTCTGTTCCCCTTAATCGATATGACAAAATCGGTCAAGGGCCTCTAATGTGATACGGAAACTTGTATAGGGTGAATCGTATAGATGTGAGATAAGAAAATAACGTCATTAGCTCTCTACGTAGGCGAGTCGGCCGTACGAGCTTTGTACGCGATTTGTTGATACAAAGTAATTGACACGGAATCCTAAGAAAATTAGACTATAAATAAATTTCTGGTTACTTTTCTTTACTAAAATATCGTATAGCATAATTTTGTTTTTGTTTTATTTTAATTATTAAAATAAATGAACTGTGGTATTTATTCGTAAACATAAATCAGTGTCTCAAAGATATAAAACATAACGTTTGAACGAAATAAATCATAATACTTATTTGTATCTGACTCCAAGGGCAGATTTTTCGTCGTATTTATTAAAAAACTTTTTCTTTTACTACAAAAAGAGAGATTTCTTTGAACAGGTTTTCGGGAAATTACAGCGAAGACATACCACAACCGAGATAAAAAAGTTTGTGTAGAATAAAAGCACAGACTCATGGCATAAACAATAAATGAAATGAATGGTGTACGTTTGATGTCGTTAGCTTATCGAGTACGTATCTAAACGAGCGAGGATTGTTCGCATTCAGCCTACAATAACTATAATAGTAAGGCTAATTGGATTCACGACTATCGTAACGTCTTCAAACTAAACATAAATCTTAAATTACGCATAGATTGGAATATTATGTTTTGATTTGGCTATGTATCTAAGCACCTACGTGCACGGATATAATATTATATAGACTTCGGGATACCGACGCGGTTTGTCTTACTATAGGGCGTTTTTATCAGACTGTTTCATCAGAGGAATTATGAACGACACAGTTTAGAAAACGAGAAAAAAAATCCTCAAAAGTAAATTAATAGGTTGTGCCCCAAATCGGTCTTCTCATGATTCAGTAGACTGTCACGATGCATTTCTGTTGAGTCATGCAGATTAAATGTCTATTACTGTTATTTATATTATTTGTAAGCCACTAAAAAAAAAACCAAGGCATAGGGACCTTTAAAGTACAAACATTTTTTTTTATAAAAATGTAATAAAAACCGGATCTTGTGAATAGCACTGCGACGCGCAACGGTTGTTTTCTCCCCTTGTATAAAATTAGTTCAGCAAACGGAACTAGATGGCGTTGGGATCGAGTTAGATCGCGCAATCGTTTGCTTCACTGAGATATGATAAGTAATTTGGCCAGCTACATTTGCTCTAACTTTGCGCAGAGGCAATATCGTAACCAATGAGGTTAATCCGAGGTGCGATTATTGCTAGTTGAAAACTTTACCAATACCCCGCCGTGTGGACGTGAAATACCGTCCGCGATGGCAATTTTTGAATGGCCGTAATGGCCTAAGAATTCTTTATTAATAAAATTAGCTCGTTTCTTCTTCGTCGACAGTCTTTATAGAGCGGTCGTGCTCGTGCCCGTTAGCGATGGGTCGTTGAAGGTTTTTCCGTCAACGAAACGTTAACGTTGATTTGCGTTTGTCAACTAGTTGATCAACTAGTTAATTTCGTCAACGAGTTAACGTGTTACGAACGTCAACTTGCATGAACGATAAACGCCTAAACGCTTTTATTAACTCATGCTGTTGTAATGTTAGTTTACGAACAATTTGATGCAGTTTACCTAATGAAATTGGATAACATTTATTGGAAAACCTAGGGTTCTAGATGATTTTCCCTTCATACTTTTTTCAGGCTTAGGACTGACTGATTAATCCTTAATCCTTTACTTTCTTTTAAAAATAATGACATTGATCATATTACTAAATAAACATCAAATTTTGTATTCGTTATTTAGAGTTCAAATTACTGTCACTCAGTGGCGGCTTTAGGGGGTGGCGAACTGTGCCATCGCCCAGGGCCTCGCGCTTGGGGGGGCCTCGCGCTACAACCCAAACAAATTAAAAAAAAAATGTAAAAAATACACACTATATATTCTACACTACTACTACTACACTATAATACACATTATATATTCTGCCATTTATTATGATGTAATTTACAAAGTTACTGGTGTAGTAAATTTAATTTACTATGCGGCTAAACCCGCTTG
Organism: Plusia festucae; assembly: GCA_950381575.1. Taxonomy (NCBI): domain Eukaryota; kingdom Metazoa; phylum Arthropoda; class Insecta; order Lepidoptera; family Noctuidae; genus Plusia; species Plusia festucae. Next base: position 8,607,887 of record OX494436.1, on the reverse strand, counting down.
TAATCCAACCCAAGATGAGCAAGTATGATAACTTCGATGACACAAGATCGACTTTCAGCCCTTGCTATCACAGAGTACATTTTACATCTTGCTATTCTTTCGATCGAAAATGACGTTGCTCATTGATTACATTATTCTGCTTTAATTAAAGATTTTAGTCTTAAGAAAAGTCGCAAGCATCAGTTTTAAAATTTATCATTTTTATATTTGTTAATTTTGTGATTCTAATATAAATTACTAGCTGTTCCCCGTGACTCCGCCCGCGTATCTAATTTTTTAGTAAAAATATAGCCTATATGCTACTTAGGGTGAATGTAGCTTTCTAATGGTGAAAGAATTTTTGAAATCAGCACGGACATACACACAAAAATACAATTAATCTTTCCTCTTTATAATAATTATGAAAAGAACTGTTGGTTAGCCCTGAAAAGAACTGTTGGTTAGCCCTGAAAAGACCTGTTGTTTAGCTCTGAGAAGAACTTTTGCGTAGGTGTAGTTTCAAGAACGAAATAAAAAAAAAAACGCACTAAATTTATTAGACGCCCACTTCGCAACGGGCCGTGCAGCAGAAATCGTAATATTTTAATTTCGCCATAACCTTAAAACCAAACGTTCAATAAATTGTAATCATTCAAAGACCAAATATTATCTACATAAACTGTACTTAGTGATGAAATTTATTTTGATAAGGATTAAAAGCATGAGTAAAATAAACGCGTTTAAATGTAGTCCAAAAAAATTTCAAGATTTTTAAATAAAAAAATGGTTGATGTGCCTCACTCGACATAGATAGGTATACTTAGTGTGTCGCGGATTTTTTTGTAGATATTTATAAGATCTACAATTAATAGAACATTTTATGGTTCTATTTTTTATAGTTTAGGCAGCGTACGCAAAATAAGTAACTTTTCTGGTTGATATTTTACACCTTGTGTCCGAAATATCTTACGGAACCCTATTTTTTTCAAATTAAAATGAAGCCTATGTTGTTCCTCAGGGTCTATTCTATCTCTGTACCAAATTTCATCAAAATCGGCTCACTGGTTTAGGCGTGAAAGCGTAACAGACAGAGAGACAGACAGAGTTACTTTCGCATTTATAATATTAGTAGGGATTGTAAAATTCAAATTTTATTTGTTTAACTTTAGCATTTTCTCCTCAAACATGACATTTAGCTAAATCAAACAACCAGACCTACTTTCGCAACACATACTTTTCACGAAGGACAAAGGGCCTCGCATAGACCTGCCGCACGTAGCCTCGCAATGGCTAAGGCCGCCGCTGCTGTCACTAACTAATTATTGTGACTACCGCGTCGTTGCGGGAGTTTTATTGTTAAAGAAATACAATTTACGTACGTTGAAAATAACAAAACGTTGTGTTCAGTTTCTCGTTTCGTCAAACGAGTTGAATTCGTAAACGTCATTGCCACTCGTTGACAGTCGTTGACGAATTCAACGAGTTGATTTGTACACGGTCAACGTTAATCCCGTTGAAGAGACATCAACGTTGATTCAACTAGTTCGTTGATTCAACGCCCACTACTAGTGCCCGTGGTAATCAGGTCGCGACTTTAGTAGAGGCAATGTTATTCGCGTCACAATCATTTGCCATTTCTGAAACGCTAATTAACAAAACACGTTCAATATTTATCTGTCGCTACTTTTCATGTTAATGTGAAAGAGATAGCATGATACTTAACGGCGCGGGCGGCGGCTTCAGACCGATTGGCGTTTCTGTATTCGGCGGTCGGCAATTACGCAATAACCATTGAATTATTGTTATTAGTACTCCGAATTTCGTAATTTCCATTTATCCCACACCGCGAGGTGTGATGTGACACATCATAAATTAATTACTTTATCGATGAGTTATAAGTAGGTACTTACACAATACATATGATACCATAATTTTTAAGCAGTCCTGATGATATCATTCTAACCTGCAGATAGCCATAGTGTTTTTTTTTAATACATTTTTGTGAAGTAGTCCAAATTATTTTAATGAATCCTTTCGCAACAGTTCACACTGAAACTTTCCAAAGTTAACTGCTAGTTGAGAAACGTTTGTTTTTATTAAGAAACTTACCAACTTAAATCCAAAGCCCAACTATTTGAAATAAAAGTATAATCCGGTAAATGTTTTTGGTAAACTAGTGGTAAACTTTTATAAAGTTAAGGCAAATTTAGCCCAGTTTTAGACTTCTCTAGTGCCACTTATATTTATTTTAACAGTTTTATGTTAAGTTTATCTTTATAGTATGTGTATTGTCGACTGTCGGGTATCACTGACTTATCACTGAACTAAAATTTTAATCATATAATATATGTGCCTTAGGTATCACTACATATTCATTTTATGGGAGATATTCCAGTGTACCTTGGTAAACATCACTAGTTTAACTTTAAAAGAAACTCAAAATACATCATCCATACCTACCTACCTTAACACATTGTATTGTTTAAAATAAATAAAACAGTTATTTACCGATAAAATATCTACAAATACATAAAATAACATTACTTGTAGATACTTGTAAAAACTTGATCGTAGCTTATCAAGGTAATTGAGGATGCAATAAGGCGCTTGATTACCTATTTAACTGTGACAAATGTAAGCATTCCATGTACTTCTGTAAGATAATATTATAGGAAATCATAGCAACTCTTGCAAGCCAGGATCCTCCAGGCCTCTACAATGATGACCATTGATTACCACCGAGACAATGAAGCTCAGTGTGCCCCAGGGAAACGATTGACTGTCTTGAAACCCGAAACAAAATAAAACTAAGTTGTTAATAGGAGGAGTATAAAATAAAAATATAAATAATAAATAAATGTGGACAACGTCACATACATTGCTCCGAATCCAAAGTAAGTAGCTAAAGCACTTGTGTTATGGAATCAGAGACAACGAAGGTACCACAAACACCCAGACCCGAGACAATGCAGAAAAATAGTTTTTTTTTCTACATTGACCCGTCTGGGGATCGAGCCCGGGACCTCAGAGTTTTTGACACCTTGAAAACCGGTGTAAACGCCACTCTACCACGGAGGTCGTATAAAAGTAAGTAAGGCATATAATTATATTTCAGGGATTAGGACCATGTCTCATCTTCACCACTATTTTATTCCATTACTTGACCTACCGACGTATCTTAACTCATTTATTATTTATAATTAGTTAGTCAGCCTCTTTCGCGGCTTCCCCCAGGTGGCCGTGAAATGTGGGGGGATTGCTGAATACACAGTTACATCAAGACAGAGATTGATGATCGTATTGCCTCCGTTTAATCACGCAACACTCTAAAACAGTGACGGCTAAATATATTTAAAATGGCAGTATGCCTACTGGTTCGCAAATCTTCCTATATTTCTTTGAAAGGTTTCTTTTCAGTAGTTTTCATAATAAGTGCAGTTCTTGTCTAACTTATCACATTAATTTTTCCTATTGGTGTAGTTTTTGTAGAAAATTCTTTTTCCGCTCCAGTATATGTTTGAGCCCATCATTTATCGCTTTTGTCATTACCAATTTTAGATTAAAAACTCTTTCGCTATTGACTCTTGAAGCAAAACCATCGGAAAGCTTTTCCCAAATCCAGTTATTACTAAAGATTAACTTAGGTATGTATATATATATTTTACAAAACCACGAGTAAAGGATTATGGAAAAATATGTTTTTTTTTCATTATTACTTACCTAGTTAGCTACTTAATTTAATACATGTTTGCACGGAGTCACACAAAATCCTTCCAAATTGAAATTGAGCAAAAACCTGGCAAAGCTTCGAAAAATGGAAACGAACATTTATTTAATTAATCCCGAGTTCTCCGAAAATATATTTCTGGATATAGTAAATGCTTTTGGAAAAATAAATAACATTCCTACTTTCTTTGAATTACTTTATACCTAACAATGTTATGTTGATAAGACACACAATAATAATAACTAGAAATATATTCATATATTTTTGTGAACCTATTAAAAAATAAAATTAGACCTACCTAGTATTTTCCAATATTCTAATTAGGATAAAATTAAGACTATTTACAATTCATATTAAAAACAGAAAATGTTATCGTTGGACAATCCTTTGCTATAAAATTATATAGTGCAAGCAGACAGCGAGCACGGTCATTGTAACTCGATCAAAACGCCTTAAATGGTTAATGCACAAGTTCGTGTTAATTCCCGTTACGTAATTTTACTATAATCATGCATGCTATAGTTTATACCTAAATAAGCAAACAATACTTATTTCAATTTCTTTGTAAGTATATCCTTTCATATCATTCTGATCGCCTTCAGGATCGAACAGTTCTAAATTAGAAGACTTCCACCACAGTTTTGCAACCAATCAAATACAGATTACCTAGTATATGCAGAACTATTATCGAGGCTTTATTTCCGTAGATCATCGGATCTGATATGACGAAGACAAGGTATCGCGGTATCGCGTGACGAAGAGGATCGTTAGTGAAAAAACCGCTTGGCGCCGCGATATACCCACAGATTGGTTTTTACTTAAAATTGGATTCAGCTAAATTGAGCAGCAATTAAGTCCGGGTAAAATGCTTAAATGTAATAGCATGTTTAATAACATGCTCCGCTGTGTATTTAAAAATAAAATTTAAAGCAGGTTTTATAATTACATGGCGTGGCGCTACAGTAAGGTGATATATTGACTAGTAAACATGTTATTTTGACAGGCGTCGTAAAAGATATTATAAAATTATACATTTAGGATTTTATAGCGGAAAATCACTTTGTTGTATCCTATAACTGTATTAATAGTATAAATACGCCTATTTATATTGCATTATACAAACTGTGCCACAACAAATTGTTGAATTAGTAGTCAGTCAAATATTTTAAAACATACAATTAATTAATACAGAATTATTTTTCTTTTAACTAGTATGTTAGCCGGCTTCGTAGCATCCGCTACACTGCTACGAACGTAGAGCACGCCGTTGATCGTAGGTAAATAGTTATCGCGTGCCTCGCACTATTATTGCTGCCTAGACTTCGGATAATCATTCTATAATACCAGTTAAATGCCACCCTTGACCCGATAGTGCATTCAAACACCTATTAAAGGAGTATTTGCAATTTGCTGTTACGGCTCAGTTCATAAAGTCTCGTTTATTAAATGCATTACACCTACGTACCGCCGGGATTCAGCCGAGCTTACGATAAAATATTTTTCCAGCGGATTGCACGCAACATTTTACCGCGATAACGTTAAGGAAAACATAATTATATTTATAGTATCTGTATTTATAATATCTGTGAAGGCTTGCAATGGAACACGACATTAATTAATCATGGAGTTAGTTTTTCAATGCAGACAGCGAAGTTATAATTATAAATAACGTGATATTACAGTAGTTAAAAAATGAGGTTGTTTATAAATAAAAATATTATTAACAAACAAACAGAAACAGGTATTTAATGACTATATAAGGTGTACATATTACATAATTTGTTACAAAAGACATTGTACATTTAAAACTATTAAGGAGTTTGATAAAATCGAAGTTAATACTTCTAAAATGTTTAAATTAACTCAAGTTTTGGGTCATTAAGGTCCCTCGGGGCTAAGTAAGGGTCAGTCTGAACATCTCTAGGATTATGATTACTTTACAAGTTTGAGACATAAGTTGGGGATAAAGGGTCGCCATTTTAGTACTATGTTAAGTAACCACAACAATGTTTGTTTATTGACTTACCATAAGCCGATTTCTCAACTTGGTAATGTTGAGTGCGTATCTAAACAATGGCCAAAGTAATAGATATTTCTAAACATATCTATATCACACCTCTTTGGTCCATGAGTCTCGGTATTTGAAATGTCTTTAGCCAGTGGTGTTCAATAATTATCGAGTATCAGGTGAACTTGAGCTGCTTGATTATGTTTCATTTTGAACTTTTTAGACAGTAGTTGTTTGTTTATAGGCCTGAGTTGGCAGACTGAGACTTCCTCGTTGGTCTAGTGGTCACAAGCGTGACTGCCGTGAACGAGGTATCGTGTTCGCATCCCGAGTCGTGCCAAAAAATGCTTCTGCTATGGGGTTAGGAATTCTCAGTAGGTACCGCTTGGAGTTACGAACTGTGGCGGTGTTTACACCCCCCTGCCTTGTTAGGCACGTAAAGCCGTTGGTCGAGCGCCTGATCTCTCTTCGGTTCTGTCGATCACAATCTTATGGGAGGGCTCCCATAAGATTGTGAGAGTGAAGGAAAAGAGCGAACCTGTGTTTGTGCACACACTTGTCCTGAGTACCGGGAAATTCTCAATTGAAATTGACCGCCGAGGCCGAAATTAAGTCTGAAGATTATTATTATAGGCCTGAGTGCTTAGTGCGAAGTCGTTTTACGTTACGCGATCGACGCGTTCGATGCTCCGACTAGCTTGGTTCAAGCTTTTACACATTAGAGAGGTAAACACGTCGATTCCGTAAACGTAAAGCAAAATCATATTATGCACTCTGGTCAAGAATGATAAGAAAAGCAGGCTGTAAATTCAATTGTGGTGGGCTAGCTCTTATCGACACATCAGCTACTTACTAACTGTTGCCCGCGGCTCTTCCCGTGGTCTCCATTTTTTTCTCGACTCCAGCGAGCTCAAAAAAAGTGAGATATAAAAGTGATTTTAAATCCTAGTTGCAAAATAAAGAATTTGAATTCTCTAAAGAATTAAGCCTATGATACTCATGGAGTAGCATATGCAATGTAGTATTCTAATGGTGAAAGATATTTTTTGATCGGTCCAGTAGTTTTTGAGTTTATGCGACACAAACATACATTACTTAGCTCCACCCGAGGTTACTTCTTTATAAATATAAAATAACCTATTTTACCCGGGGATAATGTAGCTTGCCAACGAAATCGGTTCAGTTGTTTCGGAGCCTATTCAACGCCAAAAACAAACAATCAAATCTTTCCTCTTTATGATATTAGTATAGATAACATAGAAGTATAGTTAGCCTGTAATAAGTCAACGGAGTAATTGTCATATTTATACGCTCGGACGGACTAGTATTAAACTTACAACTCTAATGTACAACAGCTAACGATCCTTCCTTGTACTAAAACCTTGTAAATACTATTTACCGCGTCTAATCGTTAGGAGAAGTAGCCATATATTTGCCGAGAACGTGTCTATTAGTGTTGGAAAACAGCACTTTATAAATGCAACTGGGATGTTTAAAAATCTTCTGAACGCGAACACGTTCTTAAGTTCTCACGTACTTACGTTTCCTTTGCAAACAAACTAGGATTACTTAAGAGGTGTGCAAAGATGTATGTAATGTTTAGCGTTTATTTTTGAATCTTTACACCTCTTTTCAAACGACGTTTTCTTTTCATATGAGAATAGGTATTGTCAGACATCATAAGTGTATCAAACTTTTGAATTTTCTGTCTCAAAGTTCTGCGCGGGTATTTTGTGTGTATTTGAACGCAAATAATATACCTAAGTTTACTAAGTAGTATGACAGGATACCTAGGAGAAACTGATGTTATCAGAGGGCCCTGTAATGTAACGAGAATGAAAGGGCTTATGCACTTTGATTCTTGATGTCTTATAGATTTAATAGTGTATTTGCAAAATAATTAATATAGCTGTAATAAGACTTATATAGTTTACTAGCTGTAACCCGAGACTACGCCTGCGTTGGTGCCCGCTATCACGGCAAAAAGTAGCTTATGTTCTTTCTCGGGCACTAGATTATCTGTCAACCAAATTTCAAATAAATCGGTTCAGTAGTTTAGGCGTGATTGCGTAACACACAGTCAGACTTACTTTCGCTTTTATAATATTAGTAAGGACTCGCTGGCATAATGCAGTCAGTTGGCGAAATATATGTTACTAAGAGACAGAGCTTAAATAGTGAAAAGTCATTCGCACAAATAAGTACCTATTGGGCTAGCAACTTCGATTTCAATTACGATGTCATTGAATGTATAAAGTGTTCAATATAAATTGAGAAGCGAGTCGTCAGCAATACAATAGTGTTGGCGTGATTAATGGCGTGACCAGGGCTCAATTGAGTAGAGCAATATAAAATGAACAGTGTATAACCCCCCCCCCCCTCCCCCCAGTACCCCGCCACCCGCACCGCTGCGCCGACAATAAACACCCCTCATGAACTTTCTCCTACGTATTTGGAAATAATAGCGAAAAAGTTGTTAAGGTCTTTTAATAATAACTTTCCCGCATCGCGTGTGTACATGTACAATACAAACTATTTGTACGACTTTATATATAGTATAAGATTTTTTCTCGTCACTAAATCGCTCCCATTATTAAAAAAACACGAATGTCGATCATGAGTTTAGTCTTGGAAATTCCTGGAACATGTCGAAACGCTCGACCCTCGTACATTGCAAGGCGTGTAACTAAGTTACCTTGCTGAAAACGGTAGGTAGCACACAATTTCTTATAACTAGGTAGGTACGGTACGCATTCCTTAGCTATGAATGTTACAAAAGACTACATTCTCAACGCGTCCATGTAGGACTAACAATTTTATTTTATCAAGTATAATATTTTGGAAACTGTTACCTCTAATAACATAGAAAATGGCAAAAGAAAAACCTACTGGGCATGTGGTTAAATAGTTGCTCGATTTTTTTTGTTTTTTTTTTTTATTTACACAGTCCGCGGATCGAGCGCAAACGGCGCGAACGCTAGTGCAAATCGGCTTCACGTCAAGCGTTCGCGCCCCTTCGCGGTTTCTGTGTAAAGCGCAACGGACTTTAATAAAGAGCGTTCCGCTTAACGAGAAATATAGTAGTTTCGCCTATATATTTCTTTAAGAAATATGGTATTTGATTCTCCTAAAATAGAAGCATACTTTAATATACAGTACGGTTGGCAACGCTACAGTTCCACGTAATGTATGTGCAACGTCATTCCCGAATTAAACACAAATTATTTAAAAGGCATATTTATTTAGTTGTTTATATTTGAGTTTACTTCAGCAAAAGATACCTTTTGCACAAAATAAACACTTCTGCTCGTCTCTGTGAAAATGTCAAACGAATTTAACTTTTCCAGAGTTCCGCCTGTTGATTCTTGACCGATATTCGCCGGGTATCTCTATATCTGGTTTGTATGAATATTCGAAATGAATATGGAATGTAATATCTCTGAGCTCTTGAAATTTACCTCGAATTTTGTAGAAACATAGCCTCACAATTATGGTAATTAGAAGTAGCTGTGTTGTCTGAATAACCTAGTTATAACAAACTAATTGAAATAAATTGAATATGAATCTTTTGGAGCAAGAATCGAGGTAAACGGAGAATGAAAAAAATAATTGAAAAAACCGTTTTTGTTTCAGCGAGGCTGTAATGGAGGGATATACAGACCACAAAAACGTAGGAATTTAGGTAATCCACAATGTTCTCATTTAAGTATCATAAAAGCAATGTTTGAATTATTTATTTATCGGTCTACACTGAATTCGTATATAAGTTATATCTGACATCTGTATAAAATAAAATCACCTAGGTATATCGATAAAAACTACAACATGAAACAGTAGATGTATGCCTATGTAGGATTTCTTATTACGACGGGCCTGTTGGTCTAGTGACCCTGACTGCTAAGTTGGGTTCGATTCTCACCCAGGACAAATCTTTGTGTGATGAGCGCGATCATTTGGCCTGTGTCTGGGTGTTATTTATCTATAATATGTTATTTAGAAATATATAAGTATATTTATCAGCTGTCTGGTTGCCATAGTACAGGCTCTGCCTAGTTTGGGATCAGATGGAATCAGATCGTGTGAGAGCTATCCCAAGATATTATTATTATTAGTTCACAAAAATGAGATTACTAAAGAGATGCAATAATGGAATTCAAAGTAAGCTCTAAGTATAAATTTAAGTCAATCAAATCAAGCACGTCATCCCAAGTAAACCAACCTTTGGAATTTTTAGAATTTTGTATAACAATTTTTAGCGTAACAAATTGAGATTTGTTATCACACGGTTTGAAATTACAAACGGAAGCGCAGCCAACAATTACTTGGTACAGTTCCGTAGTGCTTTGCGTAGCAAGGTCGGCTGCTACTTGCCAACCAACTTTATCCACACCCAGTATGCTCCGTGCCCGTATATATTAACAATAAATAACGGAGCCATTCTACTAACTTATTGAATTGAGCCTGTTGTTAAAATCGACTTAGCAAACTGCGTACATCATGGCCGCCATTAACAATAGCACCAAAGCTTTTGAATAAATGACCCGAATTTGCTGTATCATATTTTCGTAATTTAAAACTGAAAGAAATGACCCATTTTATTGTAAATTCGTGGTAAAACTTGGCTAGAATGGTAAACAGTTTGCGTTAAGATTCAATGGCCTAGCATGATTTATAGGGATAAGTGCGTGTTAACTTGGTTGACGAGGTTCAAAGCTTCCACCTCAAGGGCGCTAAGGTTAAGGGACCTTATTGGATTGGACCGCCTTACTTTGTCTCACTGAATGCTACCCCCAGGTAGTACGAGAAATAGCTATAGTCATATAGAAAAATACAAACACACATAGAAATAGTCAAACAGTTTTGACTTTAATGTATTTAATTTTAAGTACGTAATACGTTATTTGACTTTAAGAATGAAATTAACTAAAGGAAACACACAAATTACAGTCTCACTATGCCTAGAATAAAATACATGGGTTATATAATTTAATTAATCAAAGATACCTGAAGGTTTTCCAATATAATGATCCATTAATCCTCTTCTGACAGTCAGTAACAACAGATTTCCCTTTAAAAATTAATAACAATAAATGGGAAGTCAAACAGCGGGCCCCTTCCAAGATCCATAATGGTCTTAAAAACCAATTAGATGATTAATAGTTTAAAAGCTTTTCTTATTGAGATCCTCGGGTCATAATAGAATGCGGCTTGTTAAGGTCTGAAGTGATCCGATTATATTATCCGTATTCCGTGACTATAAATAATATAATTCATTTTAACAATATCATTGGAATTATTCGTTAACTGTAATATTCTCGGAAAGTAAAACACTTAAGCTCTTAAATCTACATAATAGTTTATTAGGATTTTAATAGATATACCTATTATTATTCTCTATATAATTCACAGGTTAAATTAAAAAATTGTAACAATTTTTCTTTAGTTCTTCTCCATGCATTATTTCTTCTTTAACATTAATATGCACCAAGTAGGTTTGTACCTAATCGGTGTCCGCATGTGCACAGTAGGCAGATGCCAAATAAAGGTCTAGAGGAAATTCCTATTATATTATAGAGAAGCTTTCCGTGCCAAATTAACAACGAACACTCTCTTATTAAAGTGTTATTTTACAAAGCTTTACGGAACCTGCCAAGTAACTTGAATAAATATCTAGACGAGGAAAAAAGTTACCTTCGATATTTACTGTAATTAAATTATAATCGATCAAAAAGGTCCATTTATGGAGATAATTAATTTATAACGTAGAGTTTTTAAAGCATAATAACCGTGTATAATTCCTACCTCTAATTAATAGCGTAAATAAACCAGCTTTAGATTCATTAATTTCGGACATCATTGCGTCCAAAATGTCTCGTTCAAGAGTATTTACAGATGCATCTAGACACTAAGACCTATTTTGTTACAACTTGATGCCAGTGATAACTACCACTAACAGACACAAAAACCAGCATAAAAGTTTCCAGTAGCTACGTGCAGTCCTGGGTTTTGTTGTAACATTTTTACTCCCACAATCGTCAGACGAGTAGAAAAATCTAGTCGTTAAATTTTAAGCTTGTTGACCATACAAAGCAGTAAAGGTATTCTATTTCCAAGTATTAGGTAGTATTTTCAAAACTAAACAAAATACTGTTATAGTATATAACTCTAAGAACATAAATGTTATGTTTTAGTATTCAGAACAGTTCAATAGAAAAGCAAAGTTTAAAAAAGTCCCAATAGGAACCTACCTACATTTCTTTAGCCTGTAGCGGCAGTTTATCGAAAGCTACACAACCCAGTTGCAGTAAGTGTAGAGGTAAACTTAAGCTATTGGATATTATAGCAAGTAGCGATGAAGTCATTTATATGGTATTGCAAGGAGCGGCGTCTGAGATAAGCTTGGTTTTAAGCGAACCAACTAAAGTTGTCGCGAAATTCCTAACTATTTCAGTGCTATCTCCTTTTCGTGTCGCCTTGCACTCGGCGCTCATCTAACTGTAATATAACAGCTCGTTTAGTACCTGTCAAGAGAAAACGCAAACTTGCCTTTAAAGTTCCTTTTTGTTGGTTATTTTGTGTTGATATGATTAATGTTTACTCGCTTTACATTTCGCAGCTTAATTAATGAATTTAGTTCTATCATGTATCAGGATTTGTTTTAGTTAAATTAAATACAGAGCAACTATGAAAGCTCTTTGAGTTATATGTTTATATTAACTTCTAATTAGGTTTGTTTAGGTATACGCTGTAATCGATATCGATAATACGAAGTAAAACAAAAATTAGGAATGTGGAAAGGAAAACATTACATAAATAAAAAAAAACGAAACGTTAAAAGTATGTAATAAACCTTTATGTTTTGATATTTATCAACTTGTTCGTCAAATAGATACGTAATGTTAACTAATAATAAATAATTAATGTTTAAATATGTTTACGAAACCTGAGACAAGTATAATGGAATAACATATTTCTTTTAGAAACCAAATTTTATTTTTTGATAGATATAAAAAGCTACTACAAACATTTTGCTAATTAACCAGACAAGATCCTTGTTACATTATTATAGTTCTACGGTTCTTCAGGGTTCGGGGTTGTATAATAATATGTTGCGATATAGTATTCGTCAAATAAACAATTCTAGGAACAAGTACACGATGTGATGGAATGTTTCTCCCGTGTAAGCTATGGACTCGGGAGCGCCATCATTCTCGGCCGCGGCACTATCCCGGTACTTGGGAATTTGGCCGCATAACTCGTGAACTATCAAACCTAGAATTACATGTTTTCATGTCATCTGTTACTTTTTTTTTGTTGCTTGTAAGCTAATACATTTATTTAACCTTACTTATTTTCTTATTATACTTATAAATACTTCTATAAGTAATTTGAATACTTATATTAATATTATAGAGTAGCTTCGAGATGCCACTCAGTTATGGGGTCGCACCACCGTTAACCAATGGCGTCTCGACGCCGCTCTACTATGAAGTCGAAGGTATTTTAGAAACATGATTTTATTACTTATTAAATCCAAACCTCTCAAACAAGTATTTAATTTGAAGAAATTGCACTGGACTTCATTTGATTTTATTGAATGTCTAAGAAGATATCACAGTTTTAAAATAATGCCGCAACGAAGGAACGCTATAATGGAACCACCTACAACGCGCGCATTTATGATGTACAAGGCCCACGGTCATGAAGACGTAGGAAGTGGTATAGTATGAAGGGATAACCCACAAATTCTTAAAAACGCGGGTGAAGTCGCGGGGGGCAGGTACTATTAAATAAAATTTAGAAAACTGTTTTCATAGTAGAACAAATTTTTATTGACACGTGTATTTCAAAATTGTATAAACTACAAATACCTCCATACGTATTCCTACTTAAGTTCTTGTAATGTCATTCCTGTACCGTGGGGTGAGGACCTGGTGATCTGTAGTTCAGGTGGAAACCTTTAATAGACACCAGCTTCTCACATATTTAGACTGTCAAATGTATCCATATGTTTGCAAACTTTAAATTGTATGTTGAGGTCTTGTTTGTGAGGAGAAAATAAAAAACTTTATTATTATTATTATTATTTGCATTTACAAATATTATTCAAGTTGGAACCTAAATATTAGGTTAAATACCAAGTTCTATTCTATAGGTATAGGTAACCAAGTAGGTCGTTAGGAAGTCTGTTCATAATACATAAACTGTACACTATATTATTAGTCGGAATTAATTAACGTTAAAGATCTGAAATGGGTGCGCAAACGTGAGTATTTTTCATCTTGATTAGACCTGACAAATTACAACTCATTTAGGGGTGTCTACCGAGCTTTAAATAAACTATTCCTACACTAAGTAGTCGGGCCTAAGGTTTATTCACAGTATTCTCTACAATAAACCTGACTAACCACAGCGCTGGAATAGTTAGTTTATCTTGTATCGTTTCAGTTAAAAATTACAAAAAAAAAAATGAATAGAATTCACAAATACACTCTATCTATGATAGGTATATTGGTGGATGCGTAAAAAAATATAATAATAACTATGAAACCGCTTGTTCATTTGCGAATATTGTTCAAGAACTCCATTTGTGGAAGAAAATACAGATATTACACTTATTTTAAATGAGGATGCAGTACTTGCCATAACCATAGTTTCAAGTTAAATGCACACAGTACTTCGAGGCATCGCTCGCTGCACAGCACTTGTGTACATGAATTCTCTTGTAGTATTCGAGACACTATAATAGTTATACCAGATATGCTCCACAATTAATATAATTGTCTAAGAGTGTAAATAACCTTGATTGATTAGACCGCTGAAGAAATAGGACATTCCTTAAGTGCTTCTGTAATTTATTCCCAAGTACCAGTATAATAACAAAGGACCTCGAAATACACTCTATTTTAGTCTAAACGAGTGGAATAACGCGAAGGATCTAAAGATGAATTTGATATATTTAGATACTTTATAAAATAAAAGAGAGTGAAATATTTTATTGTACTTCCCCGTATATACTTAACACAGCGACTATAATAAGATTAACAATGACTGGCGGACTGTTCTAATTTCCACACAAAAATTCCGGGATTTAAAAGGCGAGCGAAGACAGATGGCATCTCGAGGTCACACGAAAAAATATGCGAGCATTCATTAACAATGACAATGACCTATCTGTCTGAATGCTTTCGCTTTAGAGATAACTTTTCAACATTATCTCGCTAAGCGTTATGGCAATAGAATGTCGACATCGGCTATTAAGATTTAAAATAGATTGTAGAACAATAATACTATCGGGATACATTAGTAGCGTAAATACCAAACATTTTCCGTCTATTAGGCAATGTTATTTCGCTACGATAAACGGAGACGTGCCAGTCGGACCGACTTTATCTGAGTGACTTCAGGCCTATTTTGTTGTGATGTGATTAGATGATGGTTCGATTGAATTTAACCTCGGCCCCGGCACTTTGTGCGTTAAGTGAAAATACAGACACTGGCCGAATTTAATTTACTGAGACCGAGAGTGAGATGGCTATTAATCTGCGTCATATTTTAAAAGAAGATGAAGTTAATTCACTTTACATTATTTATAAAGGTTAGAAGGACCATTTTATAAAATGTAAACTCGTAAATATCTATAGGTACCTATATATTCCTAAACGTGAACGTATTGTCGATGGGTATAATTTGAAAAATGAAAAATTTGGATGGTTTTATGATACGCATTATCTCGGCTGTGTATTTTATCTCCACGCGTACAAGTCTGTTCGTTTCTCGCGGCTCGTGTATGTATATCATCACTTCACGATATACAAACCATTTTCAGCTTAAGTACGTCTGTGTTCTTATAATATTGTTAAGGCGTTTGACGCGTCTTTGCGCGAGATTATCAAACGAAAAAATCCAACGTAAATTTCATAAAAACTGGAATTAGGTACTAAAAACCTTTTAAGAAACTCCGTGAGTCAGCAAACAAATTCAGTCATGCATAAGCATTTTACCACAAAATTCGTTCATTTCACTATAAGATCGGTGCTTGTTATTTGCGAAAGTATTTAGAAACGTCAGTCGTCCGTCAATGAATGCAAAACGGCAACACGCATAGTGATAAGGTACAGTCGAGACCACTTCCCGACGACCTCTCGGCATTTCGACCACACTCGCCCTCGCAAGGAGCGGAACACCCCCGCTGCATACTTTTTGCGAAATCAGATTTATTTCTTCCGTTTAAACGCTCGTACTTTCTTTTTCAAGAGTGGCTTTGCTGAAAAGTTGTGTGAAACATTAAAGGAAAATGTTACAATTGTAGCTGTGAACAATCGCAAACAATCGCAAAGCTTCCAGCCGTAACCGTTATAAATATATCCACTTTTATTTTCTAATGTTTAAAATAGCTTCGTAACGTGTGTATAAAATCTTTAGCGTTTATATGATTAAATAAATGTTGACGTTTATATCGTTTGTTTAAAATAATCACTGTAATCAGGACAGGCGTAGGTAGAAAATATTTAA
Organism: Plusia festucae; assembly: GCA_950381575.1. NCBI lineage: Eukaryota > Metazoa > Arthropoda > Insecta > Lepidoptera > Noctuidae > Plusia > Plusia festucae. The sequence continues at coordinate 8,591,658 of OX494436.1, read as the reverse complement.
TAAAATAACAAGTAACGTAAGCTAGCGACGTGCCCCGGCTGCGGTTCGATAATGTAGCGACAGGAACGAGTGTGAATACATAAATATATTTGTATGATTTTACACAAATATTCCTAGAAAGTCTCTAAATTGAAAAGCGCTACACAACACAGGCAAATAGTATAAAGAGACAATAATTAGCGCATAACCTAGTTCTAAATAAGTAAATAGCTAATGAAATCTAGCAAGTTATTTCTTATTAACATAAACTCAGAAAATAAACAAATTATTCCAATAAAAATACGGTTATGGATTCGTGTCTTGCGAAGCGTGCTTCAAAAACACACACCTATAGCATATTGTCCCACTGTAGTCGTCAAGAATCCTACAGAAATAATCCTTTACCCTAATCGCGTCATGATAACTTGAACGGCAAATTACAAATTCACTCACGAACCTCTAAAGATTAACAATATCGGCGGACCTAGTAGGTATCTACTCGTATCTATGTGTATGTAACAGTTCAAACCGACATTGGGGTTAAGTCTATCATATGTTTCACCAGTCACATAATCGCTAGAAGATCATATGAATAATGAACACCGAAAAAACAAAACTAAATCTTCAACCGTACAAGCTAAATTCTCACTGTATTGTACAGGTTTATAAAATCATAATAATTACAGTGAACAATTATGGTTAAAGTTTTCTGTCATGCCATAAAAAGCCAGCGATATTGGTCGGGCTGCATAGTGGTCCCGCTAAAAGCACACTACAAATGCTACAATGCACTCGTAGTCGTCTCGGCTTTCCACCATTCATTCACAATAAACGTCGCCTGCAACACAAATGCTGTAATACCACTATGACGGGAAATAAGGATGCACCTTACAATCATTCACTAAATCAATAATGTAAAAATAATGCAACTTGCTGCTTTATAATACCTATAGATTATGCTAACGTAAGATCATTTTTGTTTTGTTGTTCACTTTAGGTCTACAGGATTAATTTTTATGGAGTGCGTATATTCTACGAGGTAATTTTACGATTTCGACCTATATTAATTGGGAAAAGTGGTTCAGTTTTATGCACCTGATTACCTCGTAGAATATACGCACTCCTTTTAAATTAATCCTGCATAGATAACACAATATTTTTATCACGGTTTATCATAGGTAACAAAAGTAGATTTGATCGTAAAAGTTACAATGATCATTCTTGTACAAAAGTAATTCAGTTTTCTAAGAAGAATTCATATTGTAAACATATTTAATATTTGTAAACCGACTACAAACTAAAAGACAAAGTAAGAAGTCCCGATATCAGGCAAAAAACGAAATTAACTGATATCCTGGCTCGTATTGATCAACTAAAATGGCGATGGACTGGACATATGCTCAGGTGTAGTAAGGAGAAATGGAGCAAACAGGTGACAATCTGGTACCCAAGAGATGGCATTAGGAGTCGAGGTCGTAAAAAGAGAAGATGGGAGGATGACCTGAAAAAGACTTTAGGTCCACTCTGGACTAGAGTGGCCGCAGACAGGAAGTAGTGGAAAGAGTTGGAGGAGGCCTTTGCCGTAAGGCACACCGAACTGAGAGACATTTTAAATTTCATATTTTGATGTTGGTACTTGTTAGCTGGTGGCGGCGTCGGGCTTGTAAGTTGTAAGGTTGGTAATGTTCGTCGGCTCGGAGTGTTGCCATTTAAAATTCGTTTCTTTTTCTTTTTTTTAAGTAATGTTTGTTTAATAATTGTTTAATTCTTTATTTTGCTGTTATTTTAGTCTGTTGTTTTGTTGTTATAAATTATTATTTTTTGTGCGTCCCTAATACGGGATAATAAATGCTTTTTCTTTCTTTCTTTTATAATTTTGGTGTAGATTTTATTTATAATTACTTGTTTTAAATGTGCAAAACTGTCAAAAGTTCGGAAATAAAGGCTTTATTATTATTATTATTATTTGTATCTCTTTTAAAATCACGGGATAACTTCAAGAGAAGAGACCCGGTCCTTTGAAAGGCTTACATGGGGACACAGGTCCAACACGAAGAGGCCTTGTTGAGAACTTTACTCTAATATGAAATGGGGTACCTACCAGGGGCCATTCACCCTTGCTCTATGAAAAAACAGACATGAACGGTCATAGGTAGCTACAGAACTATTGTGACTATTATGGTGTTAAGACTAATTTGGGCTATTGATATGTATGTGTTACGTGGAATGGTTATTAAAATAAAATCGGAAAACTATGTCACCTGCCTTTCTACACATGGAAATGTAAACTAATAGGCAGGTGGTGACTCGCCACTCACTAGATGGGCCCCCCAAACAACCGCCACTGCAGGCAGCGGGGGGCAACACCAGTGCGAGCGGCTAGGGGTGTCGAGCGGTGCGGCCCCGATTTCGCCATCGCGGGTCACAGTAGCGGACCCGGAGCGGGTTTCCTCGTTATTACGCCATTAGACACTTCCACCCCCGAGCATATAGTTCTAGCGACCCCTCTCTAGCCAGCCGGTTAAGGCAAGAAAGAGCTGGGAGCCCTCCCTAAAGAGTGACTCCCTGGAGCACTCAGGTCCGTTGTGTCGCTACTCACAAACAGCTCGCCACTAGCTGCCCTGCGGATGTATGCTCCTACATAGACCTTCAGATACATTTTTTATTTATATCTTAAGGTTGCAAAAAGCAAGTTAATATGCCCTCAGGTATTGCGTTATTCTCATGACGAGGTAACGACTTTTATAAACCGACTACAGAATGTATTCTTCACCTCTTTCAGATAGATGTACCCTTTCGGTAACAACCAAATCAATAATGTTTAGTATTAAATTAAGTTACTTGCCTAGGTTTCACCACGGAATAATTAATCTACTACTTACTTATTTTGGTACATATTTACTTTTATTACTGGACTCTTGGAAATAGGATTTAAATGAATGGGCAATAAATGGTATCGAATGAGAAAATTTATAAAAACCGCTCGATTTGCTATAAAAACAAAATAGGTAAACCAATTAACTTGGTTTAATTACTCGGTAAATTATATTAACATCGGAATGTCCGCGTGAAGTGCGGTGAGCGTACATTGCATGGTTTACCTACCTACTACCAATGGCCAACTATTCGATCCGCACACTATTCAGAAGGTTTTTCACGATGAAAATCTATGTTACTCTCCCCAACCGCAAAATATACATCAATCTCAATAACTGGCATTTACAGACGTCGTACGTTGTATTGGGGGTTAATTCGAAAATAATTGTTCACAAATGGAACGATAAAATGAAGTCGATTCGAAAGAAAGTGCACCGAAGGTACCTTGCTTAGAAAGCGATTAGTGTAAATGGTAGTTTAACATGTACGTCTACAAATAGATTACACGCGACTCTTACGTATTTAATTGGCCTACAATAGGATAATAAATAAATATACAAATGCGCAGTCATCACAGATCATTTAAGTACCCCTGGGTACTGGGTATCCACTGGGTACCATCACGGACAATGTGTGTCCGTGATGGTCAAAATTACATAGTCTGGGTAAATAATTTTGACTTGGTTTTGTCAATATTTAAGCTTGATAATGATATATGTAGAAATTATACACCATACCATTTTACTAGTTTTTCATAGGTAGTAAAAATACCTGTATTTTTTGTGATTTATGAATTTTTATTTAAAATATAAAAGACTGTCAACGGAAAAAAGAATAGAGAAAGTACAGACAAAATATCAAAGGCAATTTGAATATCTTTGTTACAATGAAACTTTCAGAGCAAACAGAAATAGGTACCTGCTTATTTCACTCGGCTACAATGAACTTTTCCTTTACAAAAGGTAATTTATTGTGGAGGGTTGCATGCACAGGTTTATATTTTTCTCAAAACTTTCAATCACAATGCTGTCCTTATGTAAGCACGACAATTTATAGTTGTAAACTATTCATATTGTATTCTGCAATAAAAAATAATATTTTATTTACCTAAATACTGCACAAAGGCTTTTGTTTTCAAACGGCTTTTTTTAATTTTCCATTTCAGGACCGAAGGGGACGAATTTTACCAACTTTGTTTTACGAACAACGTGGCTATGAAAAACTACGAGAAACTAAAAACAAAAAAAGGAAAATATTAAAGGGAAACCGTGAGTGTTGTCTATGCCAGCCGGGAGCTGGCCAGGCCGGGGCGGGCTGAGAGCGAGCTGCGCGGGGGCGGCCGGCGCATCGATATGCATCGCTAGACGAATACAATCGCCTCCGACATCATTACATCAACAATACACTGTGAACACACAGATGCATAGGTCGTTGCTTAATTCGCTCACTGAACACAGCCCTCTGAACTTGCTTGTTTTCGTTAGTGTTGTCCGCAATAATACATAGTTTAGCTACCGCTTGATTTGTGTTTGGTAGATATCACAAGACACGAAAGGAAACACGGCTGAGTTAGTGCTGAGCTGACTGCATTTCTGCCGTCTGTATTTCGATAGTAGACATTAAAAATACTTTTTCTTTCAACATAGTACTACTTAAGTACTTATTCCCTGAAATTTCATCTAAAAGCCAAAGATGACATCTCAACCAGACGTACGACAATATAAACAATGTACGTGACCGTTACTCTGAATTATAGATTGACATGAAGGTGCTCTAAGATGTTATAGAGCTATATTTCAGGTGTAAACATATACTTACTTACGTGTACATATTGTTAGGTTTACGCATGTACGAACTACTGTGGTTATTTATTGCTTTACTACGTTTGCTTTTAACATTCGTCCCGGATCGCCACACTCTTCCTCTGGCCTACAAAGGATTTACATGGGTACGCTTTCGGCTATAAAACCAACTCTATTCCACTATATTTTGGACGACTTTCCCCAACAGCTCCAAGTATTTATATCAAGTCATACAATGTGGTACATATAAATGCTGACTATACATGATGATGATAACTACAATGGCTTTATTAAACTACACCTGTTTGAAACTTAAAAAAACTGTACCCTGATAGCGGACTGGCTTGAGAAATAAATGCTACCAGTTTTTATAAGAAAAATAAACAGCTCTTTTACTGTAGCGCTTGTGTTACTGTGTCTTATCCTACAATGCATAATATATTACAACTAGGTACCTACTCTTGTTATCTTTCATCCTATGCCTAGATAAACCTGTGCTCGGATGTCATGATTGATAAGCCGGACTCGTGTAACTCGGGTGCAAGGCATTTGAAACATTTGATGTTATAACTAACCTGTGACCTAGATTCCCATGCATAGTTGAATGCATTACCAAAAGGAAATATATATTTCAGAACCTCAATTGTAGAATTTGTTTTTATTAAAGAATGAGCTTTAAACAATAGCTACGTGTAATTTTAGAATGTAAACTTCCTTAAATGATACAATATTTTACAAATCTTTGTGTGATGAGCACGATCATTTAATTTTGTTCTGTGTCTGGATGTGATTAATCTTATGTATGTGTTTATAAACATACTACATAGGCTCTGCCTAGTTTGGAATCAGATAGCCGTGTGTGAGCTGTCCAAAGATATTTATTCATTTTTTATATATTTTTATCTAGGTACCTAAGATCTACAAGGTAATATAAACTGCGTCAGAATAAAAACATGTCTTGTAAATACTCGTGTTTTAGAGAAGAGAATATTTGTGTATTTATTGTATTAACAGTTAACGTACACATAAGTGTACAAAGTAGAAACAACTTAAGATAGGCAAGGTATAATATAAAGTACGTTTGATGTTATTAAACGAAATGATTTTCCTCAAAAACTTTCTTTGCGTGTTACTTTATGTTCATGCTTGTTTAGTAGGTTTTAAATTTGATAGGTTTTTAGCCAAAGATCTCGTAATTTTAGGCTGTTAATGACTTACAATCGTTTTGACTAAGAGATTATACATAGACATAAATAAAACATTCTTCAGTACACGTGTCGAGCTTTTCATATACATGCTGGACATCATAAAATTAATTGTTAATAAAATAATTAAGTCAGCGGGCTGCCGCGAGCAATGAGCATTCATTCGTTTCATTTTGGTGAGTGTTCATTAATTTCAGTGCATATGAAGATATTCAATATAATGTGGTATTCAATTAGTAATAATAGTTAATTATGGCAACCGATTAACTCGGCTGTTATGGTTAAATGATTTATTTATTGAGTTCGTTAGCATTCGGAGTGCTAACAAAATATATTATGTTAACAATACACCAAGCAAATCATAAAATTAATTTAAACGATAATGTAATAAGTGTGTACTAATACAATAAAGTAAATAATACATAAAATTATTTTTTAATTATTTTTACACATTATCGCATGTGTTAGCGAATATTTGTAATTAAATACAAATTGTAGAAGGAAAAACTGGCGCGTCAAGCCAGTGGTCGCAGGTTCGAGTCCTGCCTGAGGTTTAAGTTTTTCCTTCTACAATTTGTATTTAATCTTGTTTTACACCGAACAACATAATTCTTTTATAAAACTTTCAGGATATTTTAAGTTTATACAATCTATAGAATCCAAAAGGCATTTAATAAATTCCGATATAAAAATTACATTAGAAAGGACATATTTTCAGACTCAATAAAGAAGTATTAAAAATGTTTTAATATCTGCGACATTTTTATCTATCCGTTACTTGGTTCATTCGGCTACACCCTACTGAAGTAGACAAACGATTTGAGCAAAACTGCTGAGCGGAATTCAATAGGATTCTTGTTCAGTTCCGAGTAGGTAGGTACTAGGTACCCGGGTTCGTTTTAATAAAGATCAACATCATTTTAAACGAACTACTTGCCTACGTATTTACTTTTATCAGTTTAATAGTATTTATTCGAACTTCCAAAATAGTGGCTATTTTAGGATCATTTTGAACAACAATAGCTTTAAGTTCGGGTAATCTATTTAAAAGTTGTTTTGACATAGAAAGATAAAGCTATTTTATAATGAGTTTAAAAGGTAAATCTAGTAACAAATCCGTAAATCTTTGCGTTTGAAGTACGCCTCAAATAGCACTAATATAAGGTCAAAGAGTTTCTGCTTGGTAATTCCATATTCTTAGTAAATTGATAAGATAATTCTCTCTCAGAAGTAAATTGTTAAATATTAATTTGATAAAGTTATATTACTCACTAAGAAATGTGTTTTTTTGCTTCAGGATTTTCCGTATTAATTACACGTAGGTACCTATACTGTGTGCCGAAAATTAAAAAGATAAGCTTCCTCGTTTTTGAAATGTCAACATTAATTTATCTACAATAAAGTTACTTATAATGATATAGGAATGTATTCTTGTTCAACACAAAGTATGTTATAAGATGTGAGGAAAATTAAAAACTTTATAAGTGGGAAGAAATAAGTTACATAATTTAACTGTTTTCCTGTACCGTGAGTCGTTAATAAACATTTCCATCGTTTTACTGTAATGTCTGCTCGAGGGACATGGAAGATACACTAGACAAAATAGTATATCAATATTTTCAACTGTAAGCCTCCTCTGTACCAACAAAGTTAATTATAAAATTAGGAATTATTTTTGGAAAACGTATTTAGCAGTCAATTAAAAAAATATTTTCTTACTAGCTTCTGACCGCGACTTCGTCTGCGTGGACTTCAGAATTGGGTCCAAAAAGAAATGAAAATTAGAATAAAATTTTCACCCGTGTTATAGCTTGCGCTGTAATAGAGAAAAATACCAAATTTCAAAGCTGTCTGCCCACGGCTTAGCTTGTAAACTATGTTCAATTTTCCATCGGGAACCACTTAAGAAATCGGGATAAAAGGTAGCCTATGTTCTTTTCCATGTCAAAGGCTACATGGATGCCAAATTTCATCCAAATCCGTTCAACCGTTTTTGCGTGATTGAGTAACAGACATCCAAACATCTAAACATTCAAACATCCACACTTTCACATTTATAATATTATTATTAGGATTAGTAGGATTAGTTCCAGATGACTTAGTTATTCGACGAAATAGAAACTGTTCGGTTGAACCAGTTTAACTAAATGTAGCTGTATTTTAAGTGGCGCGAAAACTATCTTAGCGCTGTAAGCCAATTAACAGCGATACAGGTTCTTATAACTTCTGGTTTCCGACTGCAACATACCTACATAGTATGTACATTAGGTACGTCAATGTAATGCATGTTGTGATGACGTTAGCCATCCTGTAGCGAAGCATTTCAGATCGGATTACGAAATTCGCTTTACTTTATTAGCTTGACTATAAACCACAAATATTTGATGGATGAATTGAAGGATTGATTATTGACCAGCTATGCAATTTTTTTTTTCTAATACGCAATATAGCCTAGTTCAGGAATAGTGTAGCATATGTATCAATGGTAAAAAGAGAAGGGCTTGTGGCTAAGTGTAAGCCGTACGTTTTGATCGATAACAAAGGGCAAATCGCGCTCGCCGCGGTTGGTCCGTGAATGGGTGACCATTTGTAAGCATATCGAGACCCCTCCGTGCCTCGGAAAGCACGTTAAGCCGTTGGTCCCGATTTTTATACAGTGATCTTTGATTGTCGTTAAGTCATTACAAATCTGACAACCAGTCTTACTTACTATGGAATACTGCATTTCCTAGCATAGGTTGTGGAGGTCAGATAGGCAGTCGCTCCATGTAAAATACGGTATTCAGCTAAATCCGGTAAGACTGGAAGCCGACCCCAACATAGCTTGGGAAAAGGCTAGGCAGATGTAGCAATGGTAAAAAAAAATGAAATCTATCCACTAGTATTTTTATTTTTTCATTACAAAATTTTTCATACATAATACAAATCTTTACTCTATATAATATTAGTATAGATATGTAAAGATGACTATACATAATCACACACGGCTGCAGTAAGAAGAAAGAGAATGTTGTCGATTTTAAAACGTCTGATTCTCCTATGATTTTCAAAACCTACTTACCTCGCGTAAGTGTGAAGATACATGAATGGACTTTGGCTATCCGATAGTATGGATATACAGAAATTTTATAAAATTGTATTGTTTGAGGATAACGAGAACACATATCTTTTGTAAAGATTGTGTTGGAACCCCGCGCGGAAAAAGCCGCAGCAATTTGAAGATAGAGCAATCACTCTGACATTTTGCAAATTCGACTATTTTTCACTTCTGGCTGCTATCTTGCCGTTTACAGATTTTTGTTTTTGTATTTTGTTACAAACACTTTTCAGAACAAACGAATGTAGATAAAGACATCGCACAATATTATTATATGGCAATTGAAAGGTTTTTAGTCGTAATACCACAGTGGGACTGTTGCGGAAAACGTTCTACCCCTTTGTATTTAAGCTATAACTACATTCCTTGATAATGCATTTCGTGTACAGTTTAATCATTTAACGTTCTTATATACTTAGTTCAACAATATTTGTAACCGATTGTTGTAATCATATTATGGTCATATAAATATGCAGTGAGATAAATAGAAATGTATTAAAAATCTTATCTTAAACTTTGAATAAAAAACCCATTCAGTGTGTACCCTAAAAGTCTTTATATTATTATTCCATTTTTGCACATTGTACGAAAGTGAAAGCGAACGATCAACCTGTCGTTTGCTTATAAAAAACAATAGAATATTTTATATTACATCGCAAAGCTCTTTTACGTTCGTCGTGTGAAAAAAATGATTTGAGAGGAAAAATCGCGTAATTTGTAAGTATGTGTTTTTATGTTGTTAAATTATGAAGTATTTTGTTGCTATCCACTACATCAATTGACAATCAACCAAAAAAAGCACTAAGATTGGCAGGTTCGATCGTTCGACAATTTGGTTATATGTATGTAAAATGTCAATAAGTAACTAAGTATAATTGGAATTTCTCATAGAAGAATCTGCAACGAATTCTTCAAATTTAAAGAAGGGAAAAATTACTTACTAAACCATAGAAAAATGCCTTTAATGTAAATATTATTATTATTTTTACGATAATAGTGCAATCGCATTATAACTAGATCCACAGTACAAACCTACGTAGATATACATACGGTTACTTTGTCTGTCTGAATCAGTAGCATCGTGGCGAAGGATTGAGTTATACAATCCCTGACTTATGGAAGCCGCCTACCGGGGGCAGGTCAACCTGAATTTGCTTTACTTCAGACCAATCTGTTCGTACCTAATCCCAACCACAACTAATGACTCCACTTAAGGAGACTAGAAGTCATTTTTAAGGATTCCGCTCAACTTTATAGAATAGTTTAAGAGCAAAGGCGGGTGGCAAAAATTTGGTGATAAAGACAACAGACTGTATATCCATCTAAATGTGCCACGTAAAAGGAAGTTTTGGCTCTCGATTATTTACTCCTCCAATTTAGGACCAGTTTAAAAGTTATTTCATTGTTTAATGAGACGAATACAGACTATGCCCTATACTTAGCAATTTTTTATTTTTGTTAATCGTTAGTTCACTAAATTTATACTGTCTCTCAAAATAGCGATTGAAATAAGTATTTTTGGAAGGTTCTATTCTTTCAAAAGAGGAATATATGTATATATATATGTATATAGACCTGCTTTATATCTTTAATAATGCTGAAATCACAGCTAAGTTCACAAACTACGGGGAAAACAGTTGAGAGCGTATGTATAGAAAAAAGTACACCCACGAAACTGCGCAAATCTGTGGCTATTTGTAATAGTACTGTAAAACGCTGTCAGAAGTAAAATCAATAAACTATTTCCACGTAATAACAAACCGAACCACTGAATGTTTTTTTTTATTTTCGTTGTGCAGCATTGATCAAATATGGATAAAGCTTTTCCACGTATTTGCTACCAATTTTATTTCCAACAATTTTGTTTTAGATGACATGAAAGGATTGTTGTTATTATGTCCTGGTTTTTAATTACTATAAAAGCAATACTATATATATAGCATTAGTTAAGTAGGTAATGTCACATTATAGTATACTCAGTAGATAGTTACTACAACTGACCTTGGCTTAACTTAAGTTCAACAAAGAAAGTGTTTTGTTCATCTAGCTTAAAAATGCTTTGCCTAGCGCGTGCAGATCCCCCAGAGATCTTAAACCAGACAAAAGCCAGCTTGAATTTGTGCAAGACCTTCCCAAGATACAAGCTCAAAGACCAAGACTCTCTCCGGTCGTTAAGCCAAAGGAGTTAGTTATTATGTGCTTATGTACTTTTATCATAAAATTTATTAATACAGTCTCGTGCTAAAAATGTTGGTATATACAGAAACGAAGACAAATGCTGGTAAACAAAGCACTTGGTACCGGAGTGGGTAGGTACCTACGTGTTATTTTCTCTTACAAGAGGTTAAAGGTCCCGCAAACTGATACCATTATCTTTTATGAGTCTAATAATAGGTACCTACGATTGATTCTTTGCTTCTTTTATGTACATTATGATACGTAGAACCCACAACAACATTTATACTTGATACTGTTGTGACATGTAGTTATGTGTACGTACAGTTGGTTTACCTCCTTGTCCACGAACGCCTTTGTCCGTCCAATACATCTATGAAACTCAATAGGCTGAGTAAACTAACATATTATCTTACATACGTAATGATCTCTGCTCGACTAGGCAGGAATATTATATTCACACAGGAAATTATTAATGCAAGTCTGACAAAGTAAATTTAGCTTGTAGATAAAGATCGAAATTATGACATAATATAGTAATTAAATTGTAGTTAATAATAAATATTATTCAGCCCAGTTAGATTAAAGACTCTGTTACCAAAAGTTTAATAAATAGGTTTGTAGGGTTTTGAATCTTATTAAAATATTTTGGATATAATAAGATACCTGTCAGGCCGTCACGGTATATTTCTACTCACAATGTTTAAATTTGCTCTAGATGGTACATTTCCTTAGTAGATACCTCAGCACGTCTATTCTTTCTTAATGTTGTTTAATAACAAAAACGTGTAGATCGATATAAAACACAATACAATGTTCCTATTCAAATAACAGCAACACAATCATTTCAAAATTCTGAACGAAAGCTCTGAAAAAGTACACAAAGCTCCACAACACAAATATGTTGTTCAAAGTTCAGATTTATTTGTAAAATGCGGATCATGTGGAATGAAAAAGGGCTGATGGCAAAACAGCCCGAGCCCAGACGGAACATTTTAATATAATTATTGAGGACGGGAACTGCTCGGTGCGTGAGTCAAAACCACCTAAATAAAACTGAAACGACTCCACGTCGAACGCTAAGAATTCTTGTTTACAATCCGGAAAGTACGCGACTCATTCTTGTTTTGCTTTCAAACATCCTTTGTATACGTCCTTCTTATAGACAAAAGCTGTCTCTACCTTATTATTAAGGTCCTTTGTTGTTGTCCTAATCTTTTTACCTTGTAATAAATACATCTTATCAGAGTTTGTTTGTCATTTTCAACTATTCATGCCAGGAACAATTATTTTGTTTATTTGATATTCAGTTTACGTAAAGTAATTTTCGTTTTATGTAACATTTATATAAGACAAAATTACTTTTACGAATTATCGTCAAACTTATTTTGTCTTATACGCTACTACGCTAATCAGATTCATTCTATTAAGAATGAATCTGATTAGCGGGATAAATAATGAATCAATTGTTGTGTTTTGAAAAGTAATCCATGTAAATATTAGTTTGGAAGTAAGAGAGTGCGGAGTTTCTTTACAAATTAAATCGAACAACTTCCCAGCGGCACATAAAACCAAGTTCAACAGGTTGGTTTGCTTAGCCAATAAAAAACTTTCTTTTTGTTCATTGCGATACATTTTTATCGCCTAAGTTTTGCATATTATATTCACGACTGTTATTGTAGTTAAAACTTTAAAAAGTTTGTTTTCAAGTCTTGGTTATTGAAGATTAATTAAACCCCGTCTGTAGGAAGTTGTAAAGTATAGTAAGGGTTACATACCTTGAGAAGCAGATTGGGATAGGTGTCTGTGTTGTCGGTGGTCTGGTCAGCCGGCAGTCGGCACACGCGTGTTGTGGTGGCGAGGGGTGCGGGGCGGGCAGCGGGGCGTGCGTCGCGGCGCGGCTCTACGGCGGCACTACCGCGCCCGCCGCCGCCCAGCGCCGCCCGCCCCACGCGCCGACGAATTCCTTGCTGTGATTAATCGTCGAGCCACCTGCGGAGCCTTTTGTATATCGTTAATGTGTTCGCTCCGTCTCTATAAACAATTTTAATTAACAAAGACCTTTATAGGACATTTTCATCAATTTCACATTAACACTGCAGGTGGACACGCATGGTCTTAATCATCCGTTGACTATATTCTAAAAGAAGGCTGTTCACGTCCTCAAAACCCAATTTAAACAATGACCATAAATTTACAAAATATTAATATAAAAATGACAATATTCTTTGTGGAAAGCAAGTTTCCACAGAGTATTATTTTTATGTAAATTCACACATGCTGAGATTACGCTGAGTATGAAACTTTCACGTTCTTCGACAAAAGTTTTACAGAGTAATGAAAATGAAAATACAAACAATGTTTTTCTTTAGTAATATAGGAGAGAAAAAAACATGAAAGAAGGTTTTCGTTCCACAAATTCTTGCGATAATGGAACGGAGGCTGTGGATGAGTTCAGGACGAGACTATGATGGGTAAACAGATTCGGTCGCTGTCGAGCGCCGGACACCTGCCGTCACTTAATTTATTTTGCTAAACGAGATACCATGACGAATGATGCGGGCTACGCAGATAAATTGTTATTAATAGGATCTTCATATCTTCGTATATTCATGTTATAAGTTAGCTAAAACAGTGGTTTTTAGGTAAGTCGTATTGTGAAATAATGTGGTGAATACAAACAGCCTAATTCAGTTGTAGCCTCGGTGTGGTAACCGCACACGAGACCGCGGCACGCTAAACAATCCCGCTTATGAGGTGTCGAACTGATAACAAACACATTTGTGAACCCGCAAGGAAATTGAATTTCTAAACGAATTTTTGGTACACGGCACGCAAACATTTGTTATAAATCATGAAGTGCCTTCTTTAGGACACCTACTCAATAAAGATGATTGATAGGATAATTTCTACAGGCCTATTCTTACAAACCTGTGATAAGGCTGCCGTGGCACAAAAACACTTTAGCCCATAGAACGCCGAACTCCATACTCTTAATTTTTTAAGTGACTTGGTAGGTATCAAAAGTTCAAAATAATAGGAATTTAAGAACAAATAGTAGACTAGAAAAACTGACCGCGCAACAATATGCTTCCGTCTTGCCTTACCAAAATTACGGCTGTGCGGAGATTGGCGATGTATCTATATATTTCTTACACATTTTTGTACTGTGCGATCGTGATCAGACATACATACCAATTTATTTCGTACACATTTTTGTCACCGGTAAAAAGTCCACTGAGTTCGCAACACATTTTTATTAAAGGAACAGTAATAAGGGTAAAATTTACACTGATATGAACACGTATTCGTCATCTCTTTGAAATATCGACACTGATTAATTTTATGAAATTTCATTTCAGTAAATTCAAGCTAGAGTACACGTTAAACACTTGTACATTTGTAATAATTAATTTAGTTCGAATGCAATATAGGTAGGTACCTAATCATCTTATAATTTGGACCTGCCTACAATATGCCTGTATATAATACTTAGCATAACATAAGCTTCTGTTGCTTTGTACTCGGTATATTCTGAAATAAATAATGTTTGTATACTAATACTTAAATATTCTTAATGGGTATCAGGATAATTTCGTAGATCAAATCGTCAACAAGAGGTTTTCCGTGAAGCGTTCTATTCAATGTTTCGTAGAAAGGTCTTTAGTGAGCTATTATTTCATGTTCCGTTAAAATCGTACCAAATACCAATGGAGCTTACAGCCGAAGCTATCAACGTTTACAGAATTGTATTTTATTTATACCAAAAGTAGGTATACCTACTCTAACTTCTGTATTCTGCGAATGCAAGTTTAGGTACCACTTGGAACATAGGATTGTGAAAAATTATTTTCTGGTTTCGTTTACTTAAAAAAAGCTTGTATAACTTACATAAGGGTATCTATAGGCTTATTCTATAAGTTTTACTACATAGGTTAATTAGCGCTACTATAGCGCTACGTCACATTAATGAATTAATAACATAAAACAGCTCATTACTGAAATTGGATTTGAACCGCTGTACCACAACCGATGCGAAGTTAAGGCAATACTTTAACTGATATTACATACTCATTAAACAAATTATTTCAGCAATCTAATAGATCATAATATAATAATGCGTATTGTACATTCATAACATATTTTCTCATTAATTTCAGGCAATTTTCAACTTCACTGATAATGTTGACTGAATGATCTAAGAATTATAAAGAAAAGGATATATAATATTGCAAAAGTCACATTCTTGCCTGTAATGATTATTGATCGAAGCTGTAATGGGTTCGTATCTGCATCTCCGAGCTCACAATTGAACCGCTAGGCCACCTCGACAGTCACTCTTTTACGACGACCACGGTGAGACACGACACATCTTCTCTACTTCAGAAACAGGCAAGCAGCAGTGGGACGTTTAAAAATTGGTTTCATTACTTTCAACTGTCATTGAAGGGAAAAGCAATTTAATAGTCTGGATCCGAGGCAGACCTTTTTAATTAAGATCTATTGATTTAATAGATTCAGAGTTAGCTATCTCAATAACAAGGGCTTCGAAGCTACAAGAATGTCTATAACTTTGTTGAAGTATTTCAGGTTAGGTAGTTACAAGTAGGTAACTGTAATGTAGTTAAGTACGATGATTAGTTGAACCGTTAATGTTAACGTAATTTACCAGTTTGATCAATTAAATAGTTAATTCAGCTATAAAATAACGTGTGATGGTTTGTTAGTTTATATTATAGTTCTTGATAAAAGAAAAGCTCTGCACACAAATAGCACGGTAATACTATCTATACAGTATTGTAACTCGGCCGCAAAATAGAAATAAATGCCTACAGCCGCGCGCTACGTAATCATGCGTTAGGGCTGCTCGTCTCCAGCAATTTAATTACATTTGCCTACTTTCTGTTTCTTCAATTTAGTTTTGTGATTGTAAATATCCTTTTTGTCATATTAACTGATTTTTTGAGAAAAAATCGCGCGGTTATTGTTAAAAAAACAACACACCATCCGTTCGACACTGCGGTACAGCCGTGACCGGCGTCGCGAGCGCAATCCGAGATCGAGGCGCGTAGGTATAGCTCGCGTTTCGTCCGTTTGTATGAAGTTACAATACTGTATAGATAGTATTACCGTGCAAATAGTATCTCATCTTGCACAAATTGTAGTTTTTATAGGTACTAAGTTGAGAAAATATAATCGTCATTTGAGTCCAAACTGCAGAATGGCATCAATGAACAATCGTGTTTACTGTGTGTGTTCACCAAACCTCTTTCATAATTAAAAATATTTATTACACAGCATTATTTAGTAACTACGATACGACAAGGTTTAAAATAAATATAATATAAAAGAAAATAAGCCCCTTATTTGGTACTTACTTTCGATTCCGGTTCTGGTTTGGATTATTCGTGTACGTGAGTAGGGTAGACTGGGTACGGTTGAAACAAAGGACGGTTGAAACAGAGCAAATATCTCGTAAACGGTTACGTGGGGAGTGAGGTGTGCAAGGGGAAAACGAAGCGGACGACAGGTCCGAACACGAATTTCAGTCCCGCGCCGCTTCTCGCGCGTTGTCTTTGTGTGCAGGACACCATATTGTTTTTTACTACTCAAAAGTAAGTATTTTTCTTCTGACATTAAAGCTTATATTATCTGTTGTTTTTAAGTGAATGTAGTGAGTGTGCGTTTGTGATTACTATGACTCTTGTAGAATAAGGTATAATGACCATTTTTAATGTGTTCTTAATACTGTCGTAATTATAAAGTATATTTTACCAAAAGTGGTGTTGGGGACGGTTGAAACAATTTTTGTGGGTACGGTTGAAACAGAAAATATATTAATATATATTTCTTTGTAGATGCCGAGAGTTCGGGTGAGGAAGACTTTCAGAGGGGAAATTGGTGTGTCGAGCTACAGTAATGCATATGAGGCGGTAAAAGCTGGAGAATCATTACGGAAGCGATTTCTTTAAATTTTTACTAAGGTAAAGGCACCTAATTCCGCGGTGATTTCGTAATAACTAGAAAGAACATTAAAAATTAAGTATCTATTATACCTTTGTGTAAAAATAGCTATTTTTATCAAAAGTATTGTTAATCTTATTTTTGAAATAAACTCACAGTTTGACATGAAAAGTTTCTTAAAAATGTTAAATTATGTAAAAATATAAAGAAGTCCGAAGCACCTTATTCCGATTTAAAAATCTTAATTCCGATGCATTTGGTTCCTAATACCGAGTGTACAAAGGAAAGGACGGGAGAATGATACATGGTGTTCAAAATCAAGTCTAACCAATATATTTGTTATCACGTTTATCTCTCAATGTCGTTTCCGGAATATTGTACTGTCGAGAAACTTTATAAAAACTACTGCCATTATTTATTGCTTCTAAAGCATTTTGGAGATCTTCTTCGGTGTACTTTTTTCTTGGCTTCATTATCCTACAATAAAACAATTATAATAATAAAACGATGTTAACAAAAGTACCAATATGTATATACCTATATCTGAGTATATATTATGAAAGTTATTTTTAAGGGCAAATATATCCTCACTGTTACTAAAACCATACAGAGTGCATAACAAGCCGCAAATCAAATAAAATCAAATCATTTATTTGTTTGATATGCCGCGTAAGATAATAAACACTCTGTATTTAACGTGTGCCAATACCACGGTATTAGGTACTCAAATAATCTAATTCCGACCTAAATACATCGGAATAGCGTTTTATAATACTAAATCAAGTTTTTAAATTCCGAGTAATAAAAAGTAAAAGATTTTTAAAAATTAAATGAATAAATCAATGTTGAATTGCGATATCTTTGAAAAAATATGCAAGGTACACTCAAGATTATATCAGAACATATTAATATCTTAATTTTCTGTACTTAGCTTTTCCATACAATTAATTATTAAAGTACCTTAACAGACAATCTTTGACCTGATGTAATTAGTAAATGCGACGCCGTAGTATACCTCGGAAATAGATTTTTATATTTATGGATTATTCAACTAATGATAACTAAAATATTAAGTTTATAATCATAAAGGTGAATTCAAAATTTATTAAAAAGTAAACATCTATGAAATTGCATTTCCGTGGTATACATCGGTATTTAGGAACCAACTAAAATATTTAGCACCAAATGCCGCGGTATTTTAAAAACTTATTTTCTCCTCTATTTGTGAAGAAAATACTCAAATATTAAGTGTTTTCGATAGAAAATATAACCTTTTCCAATATTTTAACCTAACTAAAACTCACATCGTCAAAACTGTCATCTAAAACACTATTTAGCAAATCGTATTACTCACGTGTATAACGTCCGAAATGTATGAAGCGCGCGTTCGAGTCAGCTGCTAGCGTCAAACTTACCAATTATTTTAAAACGTACTCACACTAAAACATTCCCTTCTTCATATAAATATAAACAGATAATTTATTAATGGAATAATGTATCTTGTAGACTAAAGTAACTTGTAAATAGCTTGAAAACGCCGTTATTCTAAATACATCGGAATATGGTGCCATTTTTAGAACCCCACGGAATTGAGTGCCTTTACCTTATGTTATGTTTTAGAAGTAGTAAAATCTTGAAGACTCATTAATTTTATCATGTGGTCCCATAATTATTCTTATAAGTAGTATTAATGATAAATAAAACATGTTTCTTTAGTTTTTATTGTATTATTTGTGGGTTTCTGCTGACCCCAATCGCTGTTTCAACCGCCCCTGGCATGGGTACGGTTGAAACAAATATAATTTTTTTTTAAATATCATATATTTCTAAAAATAGTGACCCGAGAACTATAATGATTCAGCCATATCGTAGCTAAAACATCAAATTTGAATTTCACGTATCATAATCGTTCCTTGGTTTATAAACAACAAAATTATAAACGATAAAAGCTAAATTGTTTCAACCGTACCCAGTCTCCCCTACTTATTTAATAAAAGATAAAAAAAGCGAATTGTTTACTTTTTTTAATTCAATAATATAATGAAATTACCAAGTACATAAACAAAAAACTTGTGCTGTACTAGAGTTTCGATATCTCAAGCGAAGCTATGATTGCACCGATTGCATCGACAAAGCGCAACGGTAGTAATAACTTTACTCGCGCTCTCTTTTTAAGAGCAAATTTTACCAAAGTTAGATTGGACCAAAGAGCAGATTTGACCAGTCAGATAAGTTTTATTCGTGGAATATTAAATTCTACCACTTTGCCTTAAAAGTGGGTTTTACCCAACTTTTACTCCCGTTTATGGCTTACACTTTATGTCGTGATGGCCTAGCGGTTCATTGAACGGATTTTCGTGCACAAAGTTGCAAGTTTGAACCCACTAAAAGTACCAATGTGACTTTTTCAAAGTTATATGTACTTTCTTAATCATTCCAAGACATCATTGACAATCGGTGAAGGAAAACATCGTGAGGAAACCTGGATTCGAAAAATATTGATATTTTGACCTATTTGGAAACAAAAGTAGTCAGCCACTAATTTCATTCCTCGAATCTGACTTTGGTCAATTCAGCAAGCGCAATACCGTTCAATTATTTGTTTAACTCCGATTCAACTTCGCTCAAATCCATTTTATTTTATTTTATTGAGTAATGTCCACTTTTAAAGGCGAAAGATAAACAAACCATTTTAGGCTCAGAATTTTTTTTGGACAGCTTCCTAATGTGTAACGAGTAATATTCAATAAAACCTTCCCAAAAACCACGCTATTTCTTTCATAACAGCATGAAAATCGGTGCAGTAGTTTTTGAGTTAACTTTATTTTATAAAATGCAGTGGCTTACTTTATTTTATAAAATGCAGTGATTTTTATTTTTTTCGAAATAATTAATTAATTCGATAAATGTCTATATCCTACAAAACCCAACCTGTATTCAAGTGCTCAAAGCATAGACCTGGATTGAAACAAGGATTTGTCGATTACATATATATTTGTCGCATGCGAGGATTTAATGTGCACGCAGAGCACAATTAGCGGTCAGGGTACCAGTGCTACCACTCCGCTATTTGCGCAGTCTTTTTTCCCCGCCCTACAGAAATTACGTAACAACAATATGGTTGTTTTCCGAGGTTTACGCATTAACTTTAATAAGCAATAAGCATAATTATTAAGCATTGAAATAAAATAACTTTTTAAGCGGATTCTATCGAAACTGCAAAGATTTGTGAAAGTTGAAACGTCGGAAACTAAAACCAAAATAAACCGCGATAGAATCCGTCAAAAAGTAGTTTTATTTCAAGAATAGAGTCGTAGGAATTCATACATAGGCATTTTATAGACTAACTGGATTGAAATTCTAAGATGGTCTCCTACTACTATTCTTTCTACGAGGATTGCAGCGAACATTCAAGTCAAAGCAAGACCAGACTGAATATATTATTTTTTTAGCAAAATATCCCATTTCTAAACTGAGTCTACACTTACGAACCAATCACAACCCAAAAAGTGATACAAAATGTTGAAGCATCTTTGTCCTCATTTGACTCTTGGAACGGCTTAACAAGAGAATGCAGCATCCAAGTCCATTTCTGGCAAGGTTCTTTTAGAGTTATTCTGAGTGGCATGCGGGGAACCCGTCGTTACTAACGAAATAACGTCACGCCTAGCTATGTCCTCCAGAGATTTGGTCACGACGTTTATTGACCTTAATAGAATTGGGGCTTTTTACCGCCAATCTCATGTATCACGATTTTACCATAGGATATCTTTTCTATCAAATTTGACTTGACGTAAGCGCGCTCTAAGCTTGTTGTATAATTGTATTACATATACATCGAAAAGTATTTACTATCTGACTTTTGTTTGAATAATATTTGCTGACCATTGATATAGTTAACTAGCTGTGAGTTCCATTCAATCACGCAATTTTACAACAATAAACTTAAAACATTTTTTTATTTTCTTTTATTTAAAAACCTTGTCCTGACAATAACGAACACAATAAAAAAAGAATCATCCCATTTGGTGCAGTCATTCGAAAGTGTGATGTCTCCGTGTTCTATACACGGTTGGTTCAATAAAACTCCGTAAAGTATGTCTTAGTATGTCTGCGACACGCCCGTTCACTCCGACGTCTGTCAGTGTAATGCGGGTGGGTTGCAGGCACTTATTTATTATAACTCATTACGTCACATCCTATTACTCAGTATGTCACATCTCTCCCTTTCAACAATTTGAAACTAATCACATTGAACCAACAGTTTTGCATAAACTGACTTAATCAATAATAACAGTCCATACTACATAATTTCATTTTGACCTAATTCTTAAGTAAACAATTTAATCAAATTGCCATACGAAGTTATGTTATACTCTAATGATTCTAGGTGCTCGGTTCCAAAGTGTCCTTCCCATGGAGAAGAACCGGCAAGAAATTCCATAGGTTACTCTGTTTTTAAAAATTATATTGTTACAATATTACACACTGATATGCGTCAAAATTCTTTCGTCATTGTCCTCTCCTTATTTTCATTCTGGATTCTCCTTTATCCTTCTATTCTCTTGAAATGAATTATGTTTCTCCTAATTGCTTAGCCCGTTACATAATTTCTTCGCTTTAAATATCACCTCCCTTAGCGCTTGACTGTGTGTAGTACCTTTTCTTTCGATGTTTTATCCTTGTCATGTACTTCTAAGTCGATCAGCTTGTTTTCAACATCTATGACGGAAGGAATTTTGTCTCTGAAATGCTGGAATACCTAGCCTAGAAAATATTTCTTTTAACATATTAATGGTTTCATTGGATGTTATCGATTTCATGACCTTAATTTCTTTATAACAGCTATAATAATCAATTACTATTAATAAGTTATGACCACTTGGTAGTGGGCCCAAGAAGTCCATAGCTATGTCAGTCCAAGGCTGCATAGGTAATTCGCGCCTCTTCATTGGGACAGGAGCACTTGGTCCTGAAAAACTAGAAAGACATGTGTACTAAATACTTGTAAAATATTATAATTTATCATTTAAGTATTCCTTTATAGAATAACTAGCTGACCCAGCAAACGTTGTACTGCTATATTAAAAAATCTGCAGAGGGCCAAATTAATTAAATACCAAATAATAATTGTGAATCTAAACCATCCTCGAATCCCCCTGAACTCACCCAAAAATTTCATCAAAATCGGTCCAGCCGTCTAGGAGGAATTCAGTGACATACACACGCACACAAGAAATATATATATAAAGATATAACTTTTCTAATAAAAAGATTGTAGTTTGTGTTTAGAAGGTGCAGTTCAACTATTGTTTTAATATTATTTGGTAACTTGTTATAGACTCTACTAGCCATAACCAGAATACTTTGGTTCATAAATGTAGTTTTATTTATTGGTATTGTTAGTGTAGTGGGATTCCGTTTGCTTGGTCCTCGCTTCTCAAATAGAGTAGGATTTGTGACTATAAATATTGTCAGTTCATGAATATACAATGAAGGCAAAGTAATAATTTTTAAAATTTTTGAAATATGTTCTACAGGAATCCGTTACTTTTAAGTTACAAATTGCTCTAATACATAGTTTTTGACATTTCGTGTGCCGATGAAAGCACTTGTTTACTTAACTCCGTAGGAATTATTATTTGTTTCCACGTAGTAATATGTCGGCGTGCATGCAAAGTTCGTGTTCGAAAAGCTTATAGTTATATGACTTTGTAGTCCCATTTGTTTTCAATAAAAGCTATTTTCCTAATTGAATTTCGTTGTTATTTCGAGATTTTCCTGTGATCTCTGCCCTGGGAACTGCCATTGGTCTTGCAAATTTTTTTTTTTTTTTTTTTGTTTAGAAATAGCCGGGACAGAGAGTCAGCTATATTTTCCGGGGCAGTACACCACCTTGTAATTATACGACGGTAACCACAATACCCATCGTTCAATTCGTGCATCGTGTAAATATTACTTCGAGAGGTTTATGATCCGTGATCAGCTCGAATTCCTTCAATCATATAAATACAATTTAAAATGTTTGACTGCCCAAACCAAACCAGTGCTTCCTTTTCAGTCTGGCAATACCGTTTTCCATCATTAGTCAAACTTTTGTGACCGAAAGCCATGATTCGAGGTCCTTGTGCATCAAACTCGGCTACAGAAGCCTAATTATCTGCTTAAACAAACATTAGCCTAATTTATTATTGTAATATGTACTACATAAGTTTTCTGTAATAAAGATATTATTATTACATTATTATTAACTGAATGAGGACTGCTCCTGAATCTACAGGACTAGCATCTGCCATTACTTGTGTCCTATCGTGTGGATCATAACCTAAAGTGCGAAGGGCTGTTAAACTCTGTTTTAAGCTTGCAAAAGCAGCAGACTGTTTATCTTTCCAATATTTGGCAATGTCGGCGTTTTTGGAAAGTTTATGCCTTAAGACTTCCCGTATTGGATCAGTCATGGTGGCTAAACCTGGATTCATTTTCAATATATTTGACAAGTCCTAAGAAGCTTTGGCCTTCATCGACTGATTTGGGTCCTCGAAATGATTCTATTGTTTTGACATATTTATCAAGGGGCTTTATACTCATGGCCCAGAAAGTCTATTTTTGTCCCGTGGAAAATACAGTTTTTATCGTTGAGAAGCACATCTTTCTGTTTTAAAACTTATAACACATGTTTTAATCTAATGTTATGTTAATTTACGTTACTGCCAAAACCCACGACATCGTCAATGAAATTAACGACACCTTCACAAGGCAGAAGCATCCTTTCCATGATTTTTTGAAAATTTTCGGGCGCGAACGATATCCCAAACATCCGATGTTTATATGGAAGCAGACCTTTACTGGTTATGATGTTGTTACGTCCCGACAATCTTCTCTTATCTCGACTTGATAAAATGCATCTTTAATGTCCAGTTTAGAGAAAATACTAAACTTCCTGAACTTAGGGAGAAGTTGGGTCATTGTAGGCAAAGGATGGTTCTCTCTCATAATTGCTTTGTTTGCACATCTCATATCGACACATAGTCTTAGAGTTCCAACACTCTTCCGAATGGGTACCATCGGCGAAACCCAAGATGGAGCTTGATTTACCGCTTCAATGATATCCCTTTCACCCATTCGTCAAGTTTGTCATTAATTTTATTTTCAAGTGGAATTAGTACTCGCGTTGACAAATGGGGATAACACATGGATCGATGGCTAACACATGGATAATACTAAACTAAACTTTTAAGCCATTGAGACTGGTAGCTGCGTCTTTGCCTCGCAGATTACGGGAACAGTTTTTTTATAGCATAAAATTTGGCAGTTTTAGTTTCGGGCCCAACAGCTATTGAGGCTTCGAATGAGCCTAAGACATTTAGGGGGTCTCTTTGACCATACGCCATAAATACCTGGTCAGAACCTGTTTGCTGATTAAATAACAGCGTTCGATTTTAAATATGCCCAGGTTTTATTATTATATTATTTTCTCCCAGAGTCAATGCATATTCACGTTAACACCACCTAGGTACTTGGCAAGCTATTTCAGCAGTATCGTCTATGTGAAATATATAGTTCACATTATTGAGGGGTGATTTGGTAGGTTGTTCATTTGGTTTTATTTATTTCTTTGCTGTCGTTTTTTTGTTTGTCCCAACCAGCGGGCGCTTTACGCTTGTGGTCCCTTGTTCGACAGTGTTTTTCCATTTATAACCACTTTTCCCCTAGTGGGGCAACTTGTGTCATCACAGTTGTGATTTCACTTCCACATCCTAGTACACCGTTATTATTTGTGGTAACAACTTGAGTTCGGGTTTTGTATGATATTGTTCCAATCCTGTTCACCTGTTCAGTTTTTTTTTTTCTTGAAATTCTTTTAATTGCCTATCAACAGTTTCAATTGAATTTGCATCTATAATAACTTTTCCTATTGTGACGGAATCTTCTAATTGTAGTTTTCCTTCCTAAGATCCGACGAAGTACATTTTCCGGCTATTTGGTCTATGAGATCATTGTCTTTGTTATCAAAATTACATTTGGAACATTGATTACGTAATCTAATTAAGATTTTCCTGGTTCCTGTTTCATAAGCCGGAATATGTGCCCTTCATAACCGAAACTTTGTTTAGGTGAAAGTAACCATGTAATATATATATATTTTTTTTTTTTTTTTTTTTTTGTTTTTTGCTTCGAAAACGTCTGGAGTGGCTCCCTCTTCAACGAGGGCACCAGGAAGGTTATAGTAAATATCTTGCAATCCTAGGCCTCCCGTATGTAAAAGCGTTGCTCGTTTTATTAGAGGTTGGTCTACCTAAGGCTAGAAGATAAATTTCTAAAGCACTAGTCTAGAGATTCTATGGTTGGTAACTGAGACACTTGGGACAATAGAAGTATAGAAAATTCTCTTAAAATTGTACGTCCTTTATATATTTTGTAATTACTATATATATATATATATTTTTTTTTTTTCTATGTTTTTTAAATGTATGTGAATGTTTTACAATGAGCAGAATTGGAACTTTAATCATATTGGATTGCATATACTGGTACATGTAACTTGGTATTTATGTAACTTGATGGGTTTTCACCCATTGGAATTGACGGTGTACTTCGGCCGGTATCTTTCCGATTTGGCTATTACAATGAGCAGAATTGGAACTTTAATCATATTGAATTGCATATACTGGTACATGTAACTTGGTATATGTAACTTGATGGGTTTTCACCCATTGGAATTGACGGTGTACTTCGTGCCGGTATCTTTCCGACTTGGCTAATACTTACAGGCACTATTATTTCGCTAATGTTGTTAAGTCGGTAGGCAGCTTATTTTACAACGAGACAAAAGCATCAGATCGCCTCAGTTGATAGAACGCATCAAACCCGTATATAAATATGTAAATAGCACTGAATAGTCCGTAAATCACTATTTACCGTTGTATCCTTTACATACTACGAAAATAACATTCTAAGATAAGACAATAACTTGTCCATACTACTTAGTAAGTATATTTATAAACTGTAGGTAGATATAAACAATACGCGCACCGACTACACAACAATAGATTTACGTTATTGCAATGGTAAGTATTATTAGCTGGCACTTATGACTACCCTGACCGAAGTTATCAATTATCAATAAGTGAATTGTATTCAGACTTCAAATGGCCGCATTACCAACAATTTATCTGTATACTTAAACATAAATATTTACAGACATCATTTGTTCATTTTTGTTGTCATTCTTTCCTTATGTTAATGATAAAATCGGTCACTTTTAATCGTATTATTTATTTATTTTTTCTTTTTGACTCACGGTTTTTATCCTCGTCGCCAATGTGATGTCTCCGTGTTCTATACACGGTTGGTTCAATAAAACTCCGTAAAGTATGTCTTAGTATGTCTGCGACACGCCCGTTCACTCCGACGTCTGTCAGTGTAATGCGGGTGGGTTGCAGGCACTTATTTATTATAACTCATTACGTCACATCCTATTACTCAGTATGTCACAGAAAGTTAAGCGCTTAGCAACTTACCTAGTTTGGCAATTCATTTTTAATTTTTTATATATAGATATCTGATGGATTGTTTTCTTGTCTAGCCGAGAAACAGAATAATAACATTAATTAGGATACTTATTTACTATTAGGTACAGGAATTACATGTAAGATAAATAATTATATTAATACAGATAAAAGAGACAAAAACAAGAGCAATGAGGTAAACATAAACAAGCCAATTAGATAAGTAAGTATATTCTTGCGAGAATTTTTTCCTATCGTATTTTTCTTTTATGATACCCACGTAAAATAAATAGAAGTACCTACCTACAGTAATAATAATAAATACTGAGTGTCTATTGGATACATCGTATTGATTTATCTTGTAAGGCGTCGTTATGAGTAGGATGTTGAAAGAAATATTTTCCTGGCTCTCAGTGCCAACTTTTTTATGTAGGTAGTAAAAGGTACAACGAACAGAATAAGAGGAAAATATGTATTTACATTCTTCATAGTCATTATTTTATTATAATTTGTGTAGAATAGCTACATATTTGGCTATTAGCTACATTTTATACAAAAGCGGCGAAAGCCTTAATGGCTAGTGCGCCGGACTTGCGATGATGTGGTTGCAGGTTCGAATCCACCCATTACACTACCGACGTGAACCCACTCGTAACACAAGCATCTTAGCACGAGGGGTTAACGAGATTACTAGTAATGTACGACCCACATTGCTAGTAACCTTTAATTTTTTTTTTACAAAGTTATAAGATTTTGTTACGCACTTACTAAATGGTCTTTTATAGGTACATCCATTTCAATACAGATAAATAAAATTGGAGTGTTTGTTTGTAATATTAAACACCGCTTCTTACTAAATTCATATGGATGAATGCACGGTACATAATAAAATATCAACATTTTATTTTTTCAATTTTGTCGTTTTTCGGTTAGGTTCTGAAACGGCCGATTTTAACGGGACCGATTTTCAAAGGCCGATGGCTGATGTAATAAAGATTAAAATAGGCTGCTTTTCTTTTAGTAATTGATTTATTTTAAGTTTACGTTAACGGGGACAACTTATACGGATGAAACCGAGGAGCACAGCTAGTACTAGATTAAATATTTATTGTATTACATAGATATCCGAGTGGTAAACCTACACACCAACTCAAAAAAAAAAACTTATACCTACAATTCTCTTTTTAAGACTTGGGACTTATCCTTACACGTTGTCCCTGAAAGTGTGGACGAGCGAGGTGACCAGCAGTATAGCCTATATGTAATACACTTGACGTATTTGATTTCGCGATTTTTCGTAGTATTCGAGTTATACATAAGCGAGCTATGCTCAGATTTTCTTTGAAGAATAAGGTCTGGAATGATATTAACCGGAGACGAACCGGAGTGACCGACATAGCTTGCAGAGTTAGTAAGCTGAAGTGGCAGTGGGCTGGTCATAAGAGACATTTTCCATAATGTTCAGTTGAATCAGAAATACCATAGGATCACATGACAGACCTAGGTGCGCTTACACAGGTAGGCCACTCCCAGGTTCCCAAACCCGTTTCATTCTTAACTATATAAAATAAAACAAAATTTACCTCACGACCACTCCCCGTAATTTTGCTCAATTTATCGAAACATGAGCCATGTAGTCACAGATACAAGGTTTAATACAAAATACAGTCCGGTCCTGCCCTAGGGCGGCGGAAGTCCTTATGGATCTCAAAAAGGTAAAAATAAAGGTACAAAATAAAAGAAGTATTTGTGTTAATATTTATTAACTACTATTAGAAGCCACAATTGCTTATAATAAGATTCTGAATTTAAAAAACTAAATATGTACAATCGGAAAATAAAATAAATGTAAAAGGAAAACCATACAAAAATGACAATGTTTAACTATGATTGTAAAAACCAGAATTTAATTACCGGATTTTAATTACAATACACGATATCAAATTAATAAAATTTTTCCGGTTACATAAATAATTCATTATTCCCATCGATTTTCTTAGAATTATCTATATTAGCATCAGCGGCTTTACATTGAAATTAATTAAAACGAAACCAATATCGCTGGTAATATAAAAAATAACATTTTGTGTATACAAAGGCACTGTATACAATATCAAATTGTCCACGTTCATTTCAATAAAATATCCGAGTTGAAGAATAATAAAAAATATGATGTCAAAACAAAACTCATCCTTATCTCATTATAACTTATACTTAATTATATTAAATTACGTTTCTACGTATCAACTTTTATATTTGAAATAAATAATAATTTTCTAATAATCACTATAATATTAGTAATGGCACTAGTTATTATTCATGTTATAACAAGGCACGAACGAACAAGTGAAGCAGTAGTAACGTCGCATTGGAATTGTCAGAGATTACTTCCCAATCTGTACAAAATGTTCTATATATACTTTATTACTATTATTAGTTTTACTGTGGATCCTTGAGATGATTCGACGATATATCGTTAATTATTTCCATAAGTCCCCCTAGACACGTAACATTTCTACAAGCGTCAACGCTGATCGAAAGACGCAAATGCTTGGAAGTGACAAGTCTTAAGTCATAAGACTTATGCTGAAAACAAATTATCAGATGCGGCTGACGGACGCGTCTGTTAGCCGCGACTGATAAGGTTGCCCGGCCTTAAAAACATCCAGTGCGCCAGATTCCCTTCGGACGTCCGAACTTCAAGGTTACGTCCACGAATTACCTTTGATAGTTTGCACAGCTACATCCAATTACTAGATACCTATAAGTTGCGGTTGTTAGCCGCATCCATCAGCCGCATCCGATATTTTGTTTCCAGCTTAATCGATGAAAAATTTAATTCCATTTTAATATCATTTAGCATGTAAGTTAACACTTGTAAGTTGTCCATAGCTGTGTATGCACTACGATCTGATCTGAGTTGTATTCCTGAAATTCGTGAGATCACATAACATATATAAAATAAGGACTATATAGCTTATCATAGTATACTCCACTACTAACACTGTATTGTGCTCTCTTTAAGGCAGCTTATATGACATCTCACTTGCTACTGAACACTGTCAATTCTATATATGGCAGTGACTATAGTTACTCATTTGAACATACAACACATTGACGCACAAGTTATAAATTGAATGTGACTCAATATTCGAACAGTATGAGTTATAATTCGAATATTATTTATGTAAATTAATTTTAACACGTTAATATTAATCATACACTTAAAAAATTTGACGTTAAGTTATTTTGACTTAAGGCAAGCTTTAAAATTGATTACATGTCGAATTTGTGTCAAATTAAGTCAACCTGCCTTTGTTAAACATTTACCGATGTCAATTTAATATTAGGATCATTACCGATTATTGTAAATCGTTATAAAGCTTTATTCTACAACCTATCGGACGCAGCATGGTCTTAACACGTAACGTACGAGAAGCATATAGATCTAGTAGCCCACCACGATACGTCCAACTTAACTACCACACAAACATAAGTACGTACAACATTCACACATAAGTACAAAAAGCGTACAATATACATCCTGAGATTACAGACCTGATTATATGTAAAATTTATATAAAATAAGGAAGGCATAAATACAGACTGTTTGCATTATTATAAAAATATCTTTTAATATTGCTACGAAGTTCATGTTTTTTTTCGTTTTAATAAAAAAGTTTAATTGCAATGTGGGTCGCACATTACTATACTCCATTTAAAATAGCATTAGAAAAAAGAGGCTCGCAGAAGCAGGAATTGAAAACATTTTATTTCTAAGAAATTGTTTTAAGTACTTAAATAAACGAAATAAAACTTTTTTTTTTAAATTACGCTTTATTTTTAACAATATCGTCATCACACATTACAAACTTACACCAAAACAATGAATGAGACAACCAATCATGTCAAAAACTTAGATTTATAAAAGTAATTTTTAGAACAATATTTTAATTAAAATAACAACTTACAACACACTATAGTGAAACTTCTTCGTCTTCATCAATAGGATTTAGTATAAATTTAAATTTAGTATAAAATAAACAAACAATGGTAGGATAATAGTAAAACGAAAAACGTTCCAGTATTGTTCATCACTGCTTCTTATAGCTTTTTAGCATTGACACTGTCATTTTAGATTGGAATGAAATATTATAAATAAATGAAAGCCACATAATTTGTTATGAAAAATGGTTAACATGATTACAAATAAGTGTGACAGCTGGTATGTAAATAGCTTTTTAATTTATAGGCGTCAATCGTAACTGTAACAAGTTTATTGTACTTTTGCAACAAAGTGTGCATTATAAATAACCTTTTTTAACTTCTGTCTAATGCTATTTTAAATGGAGTATAGTATTCTTGGTATCCTCTCGTGTTAAGCTAAATGCTTGAGTGACGAGTAGGTTTCCGTCGGTAGTGCAATGGGTGGGTTTCGAACCGGCAACCACATGATCACAAGTCCGACGCCCAAGCCATTAGGCTACCGCCGCTTAAACATTTTTCTATACATTTGCAGTTTTTCGCGCACCAACTCGATACGACAATTACATTACATAAAGTTTATGGAAAGGCACATTTTTAAGGCAACTCTATAAACATGTTTTAAACTTCTAAAACTTTCATAACAAAAATCCTATAAACTGTGAAATTTCATTAAATACTGTTGACTTGTTCATTATATAAATGCGGCATAATAATTGTACGTTTTTTTTAAAACTATCTTTACAATAGTGCTTCTGACCATTCATATACAGCTTTATTTTCCAGCATACGTAGGGTTTTTGAAGGTTGACGTCGCTTGTTTGTAAATGGGGTTCTCGCCCTAAGGAAAAAAGAAAAAAAATTAAAATCACAACAAATAAACGAAGAACAAAAATCGATTTAAAGTTATACGAAAAGCTGTAAACCTCGGTTTGACAAGCAATCTATCGATAAACTCAAGTGCTGATTGGTGAAGCCTTTTATCGTGTCAACCAACAAATGACATTGAAAGCGGGGGATTATAGAATTCAAAGCAATAACAAAGAATAATAATAATATCTTGGGACAACTCACACATGGCAATCTGATACCAAACTACAAGACTACTACACTACAATCCCAAAGACAAAAAGCTAGGCAGAGCTTGTACTATAGCAACCAGAAAACTGACAAACATACTTATATATTTATAAATACATACATAATTTGTCAAGCTATAGTTTTACATTTATATTGTAAAATGAAACATTGTAATCTTACCGTATCCCATTTGGCCATCATGCGTTCTTTCTCGAAGCGCGCGAACTCCCTGCGGTCGTGGATAGTCGTTGCCATCTTCCACAGCATCAGCAAAGCGAGACCAACGAGCACAATAGCCGCAATCACACCAAGAACAATACCCAGGATCGGAACCTACAAGCAAATAACGTTGATATAGCAAACTTGTTAATTTGACTTATTCGAGGCAAATATCTTGCATACATAGGTAATAACCGCCTTTTTTATTAATAACCTAAACATTACAGGAAAATTTTCACAAACTATGAAGGGACTGTGAAGCGTTAAAACAAAATGTATACTTAATTCTTCATTGTACACTATACAATACAAGAATATCTACATTATTAAACGATATTACGAATACTGAGATATTACGTACCTTCTTAGGACACTCGCGTTCCTTTTGCGCCCTGATGACTAGCTGCTGGTTCTCGTTATAAGAGTAGACGTACACATACAAACAGTCTTCGTCGTCGTAGAAACTGCACAGATGTTCGTTTCGAGATTCGTTAGCTATAACAAAAGACAAACTATTGAAATAAACACGTACACGCACAGCAGCGAAAAAATTAAGAAAATAACTAATTAACTAGTGCCTTCGAAAAATATGTGATGAGCCCACGTCGAATAGAAGAAAATCCTAAGACTGACACATGCTCATAACAATTTAGAAGACATCTATTTCCAGCAGTGGACTTATATAGATTAAGATGAAGAGTTCTAATTCGATTTTTACCTAGTAACTTGAAAGGCGAATCTGCCATAAGCATGTGGAACGAATGGAGTTTTCTTAGTGATATCATCATCTCACATATTATGTGGCATGTTACCTTCAATTTTGCCTTCTTCTACAATAGGGAAGAGCGCACAGTCGCCGCAGGTGTCGCTGTCGGGGTTGTACTTCGGCCCGCGCTTGTGCACCTCGCAGAGGACACAGTCCTTGAACTCACCGCAGCGGCCGGGACACGTCTAGATAATATTTGAAAATATTTATAATAATATTTTGGGACAACTCACACACGGTCATCTGATCCCAAATTAGGCAGAGCCTGTGCTATGATAACCAGACAACTGATAATCATACGTAAATAGATACACAGAACAAATGATCTTGCTGTGATGGACACCCAGGTGTGGGAATCGAACCCACGACCACTCTCAGTCGGTTACTAACCACTGGACACTGGACTAACAACAGGCCGATCAAATAAATACATACTTAAACTAATAATAATTTCTATTTTTCAGAAGCTGTAATATCTCGGCCCAGTGAATCACGTGCATAAGTGTAAAATTTACGAACAATGGGGGCTATCGCGTGTCAAAAATCCGCTAGGGTCGCTAGTGTCGCATAAAGTCTGACTGTCATTCTCCACCAATGAGAGACAAGCTACTGGCCTCTGATTCGTCGAAATTGACAGATAGACCTTATACGACACTAGCGACCCTTGCGGATTTTTGACACGCGATAGCTCCCATTGCACGCATCAGATTGGTTGTTACATTCACTCACAAACTCAGAATAGGCAAAAGACAATTTGAAAAAGTGGCTCAAAACTTCTCGTAATCTTTTGCCAATACTGTCCAACACTTTTGGATTGTGACAATTTCCTTTGAACTTGTA
Organism: Plusia festucae; assembly: GCA_950381575.1. Lineage (NCBI taxonomy): Eukaryota > Metazoa > Arthropoda > Insecta > Lepidoptera > Noctuidae > Plusia > Plusia festucae. The sequence continues at coordinate 8,558,161 of OX494436.1, read as the reverse complement.
ATCGTTATAATAATAGAAATCGTTATAAAGTATAATATGATGATAATGTAGTTTAACTTACGGGACATTTCTCGCAGTATTTGCCGGAATAGTGGCGGTCATCGTCTACGTTACATACACATTGTCCGCACACACACTTTCCATTTCCACTGCAGATTTCGTTATTCTCTGCAACAAATATAACAATATTCGACAAAATTCCGCTAGGCTCGCCAGGGTATCATGCGTATCTGACATTCGCTACCAATGAGAGGCAAGCTACTGGCCTGCGACCGGGTGGAAATTGACACATGGTGCTGATGCGAGACTAGGGATTGTGCATTTTGGGCTAGCGGTAGTCCTCATTGGATCCACATATAAATGCACGTATTTCGTGTATCAAAAATTGATAAATACGAAAAATATATGTAGATTATGATTGTAATTAAATAACTACCTTATTTATTTAACATCAAAGTAGAGAGTTGCTTACCAGGTGATCGGCAAGGCGTTTGGTCCTTCAAGCACTGACAGGCCGGGCCGGTGTACTCGGGCGTGCAGCTACACTTGCCGCACACACACTCGCCATGGTCGGGGCCCGAGCACAGCAGGCCTTTGTTCATGTCGCACGTGAAGTTGTCACACTCGCAGAACGGACCAGAGATGACCTGTATAATGGATGAAATTATTAGCTAGGTACTAAATGATTTTTATATTTTGAGGATTTCCGTCTATTGTGAATTCCAGAATCTTGAGATAATACAACTAAAAAAATACAATCCTTTTAGAGCAGTCGTGCATAATTTTATAGAGAGGACAGACATTCGGTGTTTTGGTCTAATAAGTGTTCGCAGCTCTTGCCGAAGCGGTATATGTATGTACCTTGAGCGGGTCGTCCATCTTGTTGCACTCGCAGACGCCGCAGATGCAGGTGCCGCGGTTGGAGCAGAGCGGGCCGGAGCTGGCGTTGGTGGGGCGGCAGCCGCGCTCCTGCTCGGCCGACACGCCGCCGTGCGCCGAGCACTCGCAGCTCTTGCCGAAGCGGTATATGTATGTACCTTGAGCGGGTCGTCCATCTTGTTGCACTCGCAGACGCCGCAGATGCAGGTGCCGCGGTTGGAGCAGAGCGGGCCGGAGCTGGCGTTGGTGGGGCGGCAGCCGCGCTCCTGCTCGGCCGACACGCCGCCGTGCGCCGAGCACTCGCAGCTCTTGCCGAAGCGGTATATGTATGTACCTTGAGCGGGTCGTCCATCTTGTTGCACTCGCAGACGCCGCAGATGCAGGTGCCGCGGTTGGAGCAGAGCGGGCCGGAGCTGGCGTTGGTGGGGCGGCAGCCGCGCTCCTGCTCGGCCGACACGCCGCCGTGCGCCGAGCACTCGCAGCTCTTGCCGAAGCGGTATATGTATGTACCTTGAGCGGGTCGTCCATCTTGTTGCACTCGCAGACGCCGCAGATGCAGGTGCCGCGGTTGGAGCAGAGCGGGCCGGAGCTGGCGTTGGTGGGGCGGCAGCCGCGCTCCTGCTCGGCCGACACGCCGCCGTGCGCCGAGCACTCGCAGCTCTTGCCGAAGCGGTATATGTATGTACCTTGAGCGGGTCGTCCATCTTGTTGCACTCGCAGACGCCGCAGATGCAGGTGCCGCGGTTGGAGCAGAGCGGGCCGGAGCTGGCGTTGGTGGGGCGGCAGCCGCGCTCCTGCTCGGCCGACACGCCGCCGTGCGCCGAGCACTCGCAGCTCTTGCCGAAGCGGTATATGTATGTACCTTGAGCGGGTCGTCCATCTTGTTGCACTCGCAGACGCCGCAGATGCAGGTGCCGCGGTTGGAGCAGAGCGGGCCGGAGCTGGCGTTGGTGGGGCGGCAGCCGCGCTCCTGCTCGGCCGACACGCCGCCGTGCGCCGAGCACTCGCAGCTCTTGCCGAAGCGGTATATGTATGTACCTTGAGCGGGTCGTCCATCTTGTTGCACTCGCAGACGCCGCAGATGCAGGTGCCGCGGTTGGAGCAGAGCGGGCCGGAGCTGGCGTTGGTGGGGCGGCAGCCGCGCTCCTGCTCGGCCGACACGCCGCCGTGCGCCGAGCACTCGCAGCTCTTGCCGAAGCGGTATATGTATGTACCTTGAGCGGGTCGTCCATCTTGTTGCACTCGCAGACGCCGCAGTTGCAGGTGCCGCGGTTGGAGCAGAGCGGGCCGGAGCTGGCGTTGGTGGGGCGGCAGCCGCGCTCCTGCTCGGCCGACACGCCGCCGTGCGCCGAGCACTCGCAGCTCTTGCCGAAGCGGTATATGTATGTACCTTGAGCGGGTCGTCCATCTTGTTGCACTCGCAGACGCCGCAGATGCAGGTGCCGCGGTTGGAGCAGAGCGGGCCGGAGCTGGCGTTGGTGGGGCGGCAGCCGCGCTCCTGCTCGGCCGACACGCCGCCGTGCGCCGAGCACTCGCAGCTCTTGCCGAAGCGGTATATGTATGTACCTTGAGCGGGTCGTCCATCTTGTTGCACTCGCAGACGCCGCAGATGCAGGTGCCGCGGTTGGAGCAGAGCGGGCCGGAGCTGGCGTTGGTGGGGCGGCAGCCGCGCTCCTGCTCGGCCGACACGCCGCCGTGCGCCGAGCACTCGCAGCTCTTGCCGAAGCGGTATATGTATGTACCTTGAGCGGGTCGTCCATCTTGTTGCACTCGCAGACGCCACAGATGCAGGTGCCGCGGTTGGAGCAGAGCGGGCCGGAGCTGGCGTTGGTGGGGCGGCAGCCGCGCTCCTGCTCGGCCGACACGCCGCCGTGCGCCGAGCACTCGCAGCTCTTGCCGAAGCGGTATATGTATGTACCTTGAGCGGGTCGTCCATCTTGTTGCACTCGCAGACGCCGCAGATGCAGGTGCCGCGGTTGGAGCAGAGCGGGCCGGAGCTGGCGTTGGTGGGGCGGCAGCCGCGCTCCTGCTCGGCCGACACGCCGCCGTGCGCCGAGCACTCGCAGCTCTTGCCGAAGCGGTATATGTATGTACCTTGAGCGGGTCGTCCATCTTGTTGCACTCGCAGACGCCGCAGATGCAGGTGCCGCGGTTGGAGCAGAGCGGGGGGTCTGTACGAGGGACATGTCGTGCGGTGTTCCACAGGGATCCGTCCTCGGACCGCTCCTGTGGAACATCGGCTACGACTGGGTCCTGCGGGGAGCCACACTCCCGGGCGTCAGCGTAACGTGCTACGCTGACGACACGCTCGTGATGGCCCGGGAGGGATCGTTTGGGGAGGCTGCCCGTCTTGCCACTGCAGGGGTGGCGCAGGTGGTTGCGCGGATCCGCGCGCTGGGGCTGGAGGTGGCGCTCAACAAGACCGAGGCGGTCTGCTTCCACGGGCCCCGTAGGGTGCCTCCTGCTGGATCCCACCTCGACGTCGGTGGGGTCCGCATCGATGTCGGGCGATGCATGAGGTACCTGGGGCTCGTGCTTGATGGCCGCTGGAGGTTCGAGGCCCACTTCCAGCAACTCGCGGGGCGGCTGATGGCGGCGGCCGGCGCCCTTGGGCGACTGTTGCCGAACCTTGGTGGCCCAAATGCCAACTGCAGGCGGCTCTACCTGGGGGTCATTCGCTCGATGGCCCTCTACGGAGCCCCTGTCTGGGCCACCGAGGTGACGGGGCGGGGCGCCGACATGTTGCGGCGGCCGCAGCGTGCGATATCCGTTCGGGTAATCCGCGGATATCGCACAATTTCGGCAGAGGCGGCGTGCGCTCTTGCGGGGTCCCTCCCTTGGGACTTGGACGCCCGGGTCCTTGCGTCACTCTTTACATGGCGCAAGGATCTGTGGGGTCGTGGAGTGACGGTGGTCCCGAGGGAAGTGGACCAGTGCAGGGCGCACCTACAGCGTGCGGCCATCGCCGAATGGGCGGAGCGGCTGGCGCGTCCAGGAGCCGGCCACCGTACGGTGGAGGCCCTTCGCCCCATCATTACGCAGTGGATGGACAGGCGTCACGGCGTGCTGACCTTCCGGCTGACGCAGGTACTGTCGGGGCATGGCTGCTTCGGCAGGTATCTGTGTCATATAGCCGGGAGAGAGCCGGACGCCTGCTGCCACCACTGCGGGAGCTTGGAGGACACGGCGCAGCACACGCTCGCCGTGTGTTCTGCATGGGCTGAGCAGCGCCGTGTCCTCACTGAGCAGATTGGCGGCGACCTCTCGCTGCCGGCCGTTACCGCCGGTATGGTCGGCAGTGAATCCGCGTGGCGGGCGGTGGCCTCGTTTTGCGAGGAGGTCATCGCCGCCAAGGAGGTCGCCGAACGAGAGAGGGAGGCTGCCTCCACCCATCCAATCCGCGCCCGACGCACTGGGCGCAGGAACAGGGCATACAACGCCCTGTTCCAACCACCGTAGGCGGCCACGGGCGGCGGACTTGGGGAAGTCCGTCCGCCCAGCTGTTGGCCCGGGATGGAGGCGCGGTCGGAGTGTGCCGCGCCCCACTCATGGATTGGCAGGTGGGGGACTACACAGCCCCCCTCTCTCAGGAGCCGAGGACCGCACCTTAAAGCGGTCCGCCACTGCCGGGGTCGCGGATGAATGATTCATCGCTCCCGTAACCCCGGCAATAAAGTGGAGAGGCGTAACACCCGTGTGGGGTTTAGTCGGTAGTCACCCCTTTTGGGTGGAGTCCGACACGCCCCGCCGCCTCCCCGGGCGGCGGAAGTCCGTAAATGGATTCCCCACACGCAAAAAAAAAAAAAAAAAAAAAAAAAAAAAAAAAAAAAAAAAAAAAAAAAAAAAAAGAGCGGGCCGGAGCTGGCGTTGGTGGGGCGGCAGCCGCGCTCCTGCTCGGCCGACACGCCGCCGTGCGCCGAGCACTCGCAGCTCTTGCCGAAGCGGTATATGTATGTACCTTGAGCGGGTCGTCCATCTTGTTGCACTCGCAGACGCCGCAGATGCAGGTGCCGCGGTTGGAGCAGAGCGGGCCGGAGCTGGCGTTGGTGGGGCGGCAGCCGCGCTCCTGCTCGGCCGACACGCCGCCGTGCGCCGAGCACTCGCAGCTCTTGCCGAAGCGGTATATGTATGTACCTTGAGCGGGTCGTCCATCTTGTTGCACTCGCAGACGCCGCAGATGCAGGTGCCGCGGTTGGAGCAGAGCGGGCCGGAGCTGGCGTTGGTGGGGCGGCAGCCGCGCTCCTGCTCGGCCGACACGCCGCCGTGCGCCGAGCACTCGCAGCTCTTGCCGAAGCGGTATATGTATGTACCTTGAGCGGGTCGTCCATCTTGTTGCACTCGCAGACGCCGCAGATGCAGGTGCCGCGGTTGGAGCAGAGCGGGCCGGAGCTGGCGTTGGTGGGGCGGCAGCCGCGCTCCTGCTCGGCCGACACGCCGCCGTGCGCCGAGCACTCGCAGCTCTTGCCGAAGCGGTATATGTATGTACCTTGAGCGGGTCGTCCATCTTGTTGCACTCGCAGACGCCGCAGATGCAGGTGCCGCGGTTGGAGCAGAGCGGGCCGGAGCTGGCGTTGGTGGGGCGGCAGCCGCGCTCCTGCTCGGCCGACACGCCGCCGTGCGCCGAGCACTCGCAGCTCTTGCCGAAGCGGTATATGTATGTACCTTGAGCGGGTCGTCCATCTTGTTGCACTCGCAGACGCCGCAGATGCAGGTGCCGCGGTTGGAGCAGAGCGGGCCGGAGCTGGCGTTGGTGGGGCGGCAGCCGCGCTCCTGCTCGGCCGACACGCCGCCGTGCGCCGAGCACTCGCAGCTCTTGCCGAAGCGGTATATGTATGTACCTTGAGCGGGTCGTCCATCTTGTTGCACTCGCAGACGCCGCAGATGCAGGTGCCGCGGTTGGAGCAGAGCGGGCCGGAGCTGGCGTTGGTGGGGCGGCAGCCGCGCTCCTGCTCGGCCGACACGCCGCCGTGCGCCGAGCACTCGCAGCTCTTGCCGAAGCGGTATATGTATGTACCTTGAGCGGGTCGTCCATCTTGTTGCACTCGCAGACGCCGCAGATGCAGGTGCCGCGGTTGGAGCAGAGCGGGCCGGAGCTGGCGTTGGTGGGGCGGCAGCCGCGCTCCTGCTCGGCCGACACGCCGCCGTGCGCCGAGCACTCGCAGCTCTTGCCGAAGCGGTATATGTATGTACCTTGAGCGGGTCGTCCATCTTGTTGCACTCGCAGACGCCGCAGATGCAGGTGCCGCGGTTGGAGCAGAGCGGGCCGGAGCTGGCGTTGGTGGGGCGGCAGCCGCGCTCCTGCTCGGCCGACACGCCGCCGTGCGCCGAGCACTCGCAGCTCTTGCCGAAGCGGTATATGTATGTACCTTGAGCGGGTCGTCCATCTTGTTGCACTCGCAGACGCCGCAGATGCAGGTGCCGCGGTTGGAGCAGAGCGGGCCGGAGCTGGCGTTGGTGGGGCGGCAGCCGCGCTCCTGCTCGGCCGACACGCCGCCGTGCGCCGAGCACTCGCAGCTCTTGCCGAAGCGGTATATGTATGTACCTTGAGCGGGTCGTCCATCTTGTTGCACTCGCAGACGCCGCAGATGCAGGTGCCGCGGTTGGAGCAGAGCGGGCCGGAGCTGGCGTTGGTGGGGCGGCAGCCGCGCTCCTGCTCGGCCGACACGCCGCCGTGCGCCGAGCACTCGCAGCTCTTGCCGAAGCGGTATATGTATGTACCTTGAGCGGGTCGTCCATCTTGTTGCACTCGCAGACGCCGCAGATGCAGGTGCCGCGGTTGGAGCAGAGCGGGCCGGAGCTGGCGTTGGTGGGGCGGCAGCCGCGCTCCTGCTCGGCCGACACGCCGCCGTGCGCCGAGCACTCGCAGCTCTTGCCGAAGCGGTATATGTATGTACCTTGAGCGGGTCGTCCATCTTGTTGCACTCGCAGACGCCGCAGATGCAGGTGCCGCGGTTGGAGCAGAGCGGGCCGGAGCTGGCGTTGGTGGGGCGGCAGCCGCGCTCCTGCTCGGCCGACACGCCGCCGTGCGCCGAGCACTCGCAGCTCTTGCCGAAGCGGTATATGTATGTACCTTGAGCGGGTCGTCCATCTTGTTGCACTCGCAGACGCCGCAGATGCAGGTGCCGCGGTTGGAGCAGAGCGGGCCGGAGCTGGCGTTGGTGGGGCGGCAGCCGCGCTCCTGCTCGGCCGACACGCCGCCGTGCGCCGAGCACTCGCAGCTCTTGCCGAAGCGGTATATGTATGTACCTTGAGCGGGTCGTCCATCTTGTTGCACTCGCAGACGCCGCAGATGCAGGTGCCGCGGTTGGAGCAGAGCGGGCCGGAGCTGGCGTTGGTGGGGCGGCAGCCGCGCTCCTGCTCGGCCGACACGCCGCCGTGCGCCGAGCACTCGCAGCTCTTGCCGAAGCGGTATATGTATGTACCTTGAGCGGGTCGTCCATCTTGTTGCACTCGCAGACGCCGCAGATGCAGGTGCCGCGGTTGGAGCAGAGCGGGCCGGAGCTGGCGTTGGTGGGGCGGCAGCCGCGCTCCTGCTCGGCCGACACGCCGCCGTGCGCCGAGCACTCGCAGCTCTTGCCGAAGCGGTATATGTATGTACCTTGAGCGGGTCGTCCATCTTGTTGCACTCGCAGACGCCGCAGATGCAGGTGCCGCGGTTGGAGCAGAGCGGGCCGGAGCTGGCGTTGGTGGGGCGGCAGCCGCGCTCCTGCTCGGCCGACACGCCGCCGTGCGCCGAGCACTCGCAGCTCTTGCCGAAGCGGTATATGTATGTACCTTGAGCGGGTCGTCCATCTTGTTGCACTCGCAGACGCCGCAGATGCAGGTGCCGCGGTTGGAGCAGAGCGGGCCGGAGCTGGCGTTGGTGGGGCGGCAGCCGCGCTCCTGCTCGGCCGACACGCCGCCGTGCGCCGAGCACTCGCAGCTCTTGCCGAAGCGGTATATGTATGTACCTTGAGCGGGTCGTCCATCTTGTTGCACTCGCAGACGCCGCAGATGCAGGTGCCGCGGTTGGAGCAGAGCGGGCCGGAGCTGGCGTTGGTGGGGCGGCAGCCGCGCTCCTGCTCGGCCGACACGCCGCCGTGCGCCGAGCACTCGCAGCTCTTGCCGAAGCGGTATATGTATGTACCTTGAGCGGGTCGTCCATCTTGTTGCACTCGCAGACGCCGCAGATGCAGGTGCCGCGGTTGGAGCAGAGCGGGCCGGAGCTGGCGTTGGTGGGGCGGCAGCCGCGCTCCTGCTCGGCCGACACGCCGCCGTGCGCCGAGCACTCGCAGCTCTTGCCGAAGCGGTATATGTATGTACCTTGAGCGGGTCGTCCATCTTGTTGCACTCGCAGACGCCGCAGATGCAGGTGCCGCGGTTGGAGCAGAGCGGGCCGGAGCTGGCGTTGGTGGGGCGGCAGCCGCGCTCCTGCTCGGCCGACACGCCGCCGTGCGCCGAGCACTCGCAGCTCTTGCCGAAGCGGTATATGTATGTACCTTGAGCGGGTCGTCCATCTTGTTGCACTCGCAGACGCCGCAGATGCAGGTGCCGCGGTTGGAGCAGAGCGGGCCGGAGCTGGCGTTGGTGGGGCGGCAGCCGCGCTCCTGCTCGGCCGACACGCCGCCGTGCGCCGAGCACTCGCAGCTCTTGCCGAAGCGGTATATGTATGTACCTTGAGCGGGTCGTCCATCTTGTTGCACTCGCAGACGCCGCAGATGCAGGTGCCGCGGTTGGAGCAGAGCGGGCCGGAGCTGGCGTTGGTGGGGCGGCAGCCGCGCTCCTGCTCGGCCGACACGCCGCCGTGCGCCGAGCACTCGCAGCTCTTGCCGAAGCGGTATATGTATGTACCTTGAGCGGGTCGTCCATCTTGTTGCACTCGCAGACGCCGCAGATGCAGGTGCCGCGGTTGGAGCAGAGCGGGCCGGAGCTGGCGTTGGTGGGGCGGCAGCCGCGCTCCTGCTCGGCCGACACGCCGCCGTGCGCCGAGCACTCGCAGCTCTTGCCGAAGCGGTATATGTATGTACCTTGAGCGGGTCGTCCATCTTGTTGCACTCGCAGACGCCGCAGATGCAGGTGCCGCGGTTGGAGCAGAGCGGGCCGGAGCTGGCGTTGGTGGGGCGGCAGCCGCGCTCCTGCTCGGCCGACACGCCGCCGTGCGCCGAGCACTCGCAGCTCTTGCCGAAGCGGTATATGTATGTACCTTGAGCGGGTCGTCCATCTTGTTGCACTCGCAGACGCCGCAGATGCAGGTGCCGCGGTTGGAGCAGAGCGGGCCGGAGCTGGCGTTGGTGGGGCGGCAGCCGCGCTCCTGCTCGGCCGACACGCCGCCGTGCGCCGAGCACTCGCAGCTCTTGCCGAAGCGGCCCGGAGCGCACACGCAAACGCCGCACGCAGACACGCCCTCGCCGCTGCACACTAGCGGGCTGTTGTTGTACGCCTACACAAATAATTCACTTATTAGAGTCAACCAGATAACGTGTTGCGACACCACTTCGGAAGATTTCGAGTTCATAACTCACTTAAAATACATATTTTACATTGACAACACAATGCTCCGTTGCATGAGTTGCTAAATATTAACGCTATATTTACATCCTGTTCATATAAAAATAATTACACCCTGTATTATAAGCTACACAAAAAAATATAGAGGATTAATTTTTATGAAGTGCATATATTCTACGAGGTAATCAGGTGCATAAAACTGAACAGCTTTACCCAACAAACATAGGTCAAAATTTTAAAATTGAAAATCAATTTTTCTTACAAGCATCAGTCACGTGACCTGTCACTTTGTATGAAAACTTAATTTTCCATTTTACGATTTCGACCAATGGTCCTTGGGGAAAGTGATTCAGTTTTATGCATCTAATTACCTCTTAGAATATACGCACTCCAGAAAAAATAATCCAGTATACAATATACTCCAAATTGTGAAATTTCATTCATTCTAGATGAAAAATTAATATTTTTATGTTGCTTGTTTTTAAAATAATGTGCAACTTGTTTTAACTTTAAAAAAACGTTACATCACTGCAATGTACAATTTCTTGTATAAACTTTGATTGGTAATTATGAAGAAAACATTATTTTTAATTTCTGAAACGAAGATTTTTTTCATAGTGCATTATGGCAAAATACTTACGTGATGTCCAGGCTGCTCGCAGGGACAGTCACAGACCATCTCGAGGTCAACGACCAGGCTGTCGGAGATACCGACGGGAGAGATGTCGAAAGTCTGCTTCCACTTACTGCGGTCCTTAGGGCATTCCTTGAGAGTAATCTCAGCAGTGAATTCCACAACATCTCCAACCTACAAGCAAACAATGAAGTAAATACAAACATACGACACGCAAAAATCAACCTTAACTGGTTAATATAAGGAGCTATTAATTTCAAAGAATTACCAGACGCTCGGTAAAAATATGTATGTAAGTATTTTCAAATTTATAATAGGCAAACAAAAAGCAATATGTAAACATGCAGAAAACAATACAATACCTTCAATCCCTCGCATTTATTAGTCTGGATGAGTTCCTTGCCACTCAAACAAGATGAGTAATACACTATTTGCACGGCGTCACTCGATGAATCTTTCATTTCTACCGTTGACGTAATTTTCTGCAAATAATCATGCAACATGTTTATTTTTATCGACATTAAATATTAGGAAGTCGATTGGCGTGAATGACAAATGTCAACATTGCTAAAAACCTGCACATACATAATTTTATATGGTCCCATGGACATAAATTTTGATAACTTTGTTTACATCTGATTGTGACACTTGTATAAGGTCTATTTTTGTTTACATACTCATATTATGACTCCACACTCCTTTCCGTAATTAAAACAATAGGTACTCCTTACGATAATCTATCGCGGTGACTTGTTACGGTTAGTCAATAGACTATTGATTGTACTCCAAACGTGCACCATGACGTCAATAAATCTTGCATGCCCGTTTTGCGTTGTGTGTAATGATAACTATACTGTGTATAGTCTGGCAAATTCGTTCGTGACAGTCCCATGGTCCGCGCTTGTGGCGCATCGACGTTACTACCTAGTACCCAATGACAGCGCCCGCATAAGTTGAATGTCGCTTCCATCTTTTAACCCCCATCTCGCGCGCACACTTAACCACTTATGTCTTCCTTCGCCCGCCATGAGAGTGTGACGTACGAGCTCCATATAAGCTATACTGAAATCGTTCAATAATATAGGTATACGAAAGTATACTAACGTTGTATTGTTCCCGCACTAAATCTACGATGTTGTCTGAGTCGTTGCTGAGTACACCTGTGCTGGATCCTTCAATGTGTTTGCTAAGCTGTTCGTACACGCTGATCTGTTCCGCCGTCACTGCAAATATCACGTTGATTGCGTGCTTCTTCACCTGTTACAAATAAAAGAGGATCAATGAATTATTTTCATAATAATTATGGAAGTAGCACTTTTATTCTCTAGAATACGACCGAGCCATCCAGGCAACTTTTTGGTCAGAATGAGTTCAAAATTCATTGGCACGAAAAGAAGAAGGAATTATAAATGCTATGATGTAAAGATCGGCAAGATGCGATATAGTATAATTTCTTAAAATACATATTGTAAACCTTATTAGTTCTTGGTATTGATTGTAACATTTAACATTGTCCTAGAAGTATTATGAATCATACTAAAACATAAAATTTAAGGAAAATAAAACACACCTTATGATTAATCTGTGAAATGCTAGGGTAATCCTGCAGGGTTGAGTGCGTGTACGTATTGCCCTTCATGTGACATTCACCGTCATTGGGTTGTACGATACCACCGAGCTGCAAAAAAATAAAATAATTACGTCAAAATAATTGCTGCTCTGAGATACGATAAAAAATAATTATTTATGATACCTTAGGTATCACAATGTTCACTATATTTTGTATTGGGTAATTTACATTTTCCTGTTATCCTGTCATTGTTAGGTACTTATTAGGAAGAAACTATAATATTTTATACCACAATTGTCATTCAATTATAATGAATCAAAATGTACGAGTGGAAGTAGTAAATAGCGTGCAATTTCTTCTGCAGTAGAAAGAGCAATACAGCTATTGTGGCAAAGCTGGTGAGAGGATGATAGCTGGACAAGTTTAGATGAGGGTGACGTTTTGAGACTATAGTTATCATTGCTCCCAAAATGCAGTTCTATTGTAATAAGAACAGGAGTTTCTAGAGTATTGTTCTCAAAATATTACCTTTCCGTCTCCAGCATAATGGAATCCAGCGTCAGTCGAGAACACTAGAAGTCTCCTAGCCTGGTCGCGCCAACCTATTTGCTGCTTGCAAACAACGGCTTGCATGATGGCGTCGAAACCTCCTTCAGGAGCGTCCAAGTTACCAGACACGTCGGCGTTGGCTACCGCTTTCTGTTTATAAATACATTATTTAATTAGAACTGGTATTTCGATCTAATACTCTAATTATCATTTTTGTGTTTTTGATACCTGGCGTTGTGAAGTTCTGGTCTCCCATGAAAAGAGCCAAACGTGCGCGCCTGAGCTTTACCGCTGTCCTTTTTTTAAACTCTTTGCAAAAAAATACTATAGCAGTCGAAAACCTTAATACGCGGTTTTTGTGTGACGTAAATGTAATATACATTTTAAGTACTACTTAGTCAGACTTACCTCGAAAGAGTCTGTATCAATGCTAAGTGACATCTGGTTTTGGTATCCATAGGGTGCAGCACAGCCATCACAAGGTGAAATTAAGCTAAAAATATAATCCTCATTTTAGTTAAAAAAAAACCTATCAACTTGAGAACGAATCAAATTCTGATCAATTGTGTGATTGCGTGTCCGAGCAAACACTGCCAAAGTGCAGTTTGAGAAATCGTCAAGTTTAAATTCTAATTTCGGATACCAGCCGTTAATGTTCAATTATGTTTTTACTTACTTCTTAGGCACAGTCGATACGTAAGGCATGACTAGTTTGTCCACGAATGAACCAAAACCAATCCAGAAGTTGGAGGTCATATTCTTCATGGTAGCCGATAGCAGACTTCCCAATGTACTGAGCTTTTCTTTGTCGTTCTTCATAGATCTACTGAGGTCCATGAGATAGTATAAGTCTACGGGGTAATCTTGCGCTCTTGAGTACGAAAATGTCAGTTTTTGCATTTGATCTGTTCAGAAATATATAACAGTTATAAAATAATTTATACTACACAATTGTATTGCAAATGGATGAGTTTTTAATTTAAAAGTGTATATACACACATCAAAAGTGTCTAGGGATCAAGCATTTTTATGCGGATTTCTTGAGATTGAGATGTGGCTTTGTAATAAATTTATGATTTTATAAATTTATATGGATCCTTTTTGGTGCATTTCATAATTCGAATCAGGAACTGTGAATCAAATTCGAGTAAAAGATGAAAATCAGCTGTCAATATTTTCCCTATAAAAACATACAACGCATTGAAGACATTATTAGTGCTACTGTTTCCCTACTACTGATTAAAACCAACGTTATTATGGAGCGGCGACGTCATTTAAGCAGGGAAGAAATGCTCAGAGCCGTGGGAATGATAGAAGCTGGTTCCCGGCAACGTACTGTGGCTTTAGCTCTGAATACAAGTCAGAGTATTATCAGTCGACTTTGGACACGTTACCGAAGCACTGGTACCGTGGCTGAGCGCCATGGAGGACGGTATCGCTGCACCACACGGAGACAAGACCGATACATTCAAATCTTAACTCGAAGAGCTCCAACAATAACCGCCATGATGTTAGCCGTGAGGCTTCATCACTCTTCAGGGAACTTAATTAGCGACCAAACAGTCAGAAACCGCTTGCATGAAGTGAACCTTCATTCCCGAAGACCGCTACGGGTACCACCTATAGCAATGCACAATCGTAGGATTCGATATCAATGGGCTCTTGAACACAGAAATTGGGCAGAAGAACAATGGCGTTTCGTGTGCTTTTCTGATGAGTCTCGTTTTGGTATGAGACCGGATACAAGACGTATACGACACTGGAGAACCCCTGGACGCCAACAGCGATTAAAATCCTGCCAGGAAGTCCATCCTTATAGTGGTGGAACCATCATGGTATGGGCGGGTATTTGGATCGGCGGAAGAACTGAGTTGATTTGGATCAGAAGCAACCTCAACGCTCAAATTTATGCTGAGACGATTGTATCAGACGTCATCGTTCCTCTACAAGTGCAAATCGGTCCCTTATTTCAGTTAATGCATGATAATGCACGACCGCACACCGCAAGAGTTGTAAGACAGACTCTCGCCGCAGCTAACATCAATGTCCTGCCCTGGCCTGCTCAGTCGCCAGACTTGAACCCGATTGAGCATGCATGGGATATGCTACAGAGAAGAGCTCTGCCGAATATGGAGGGTATCCAGTCGCAAGAAGACCTTTTTTTGTTGTTGCAACGAACATGGGCGGCCATTCCACAGCGTGATTTGGATGAACTCATTTTGAGTATGCCAAACCGATGTTCTTGTGTTGTTAGTGTTCGCGGTAGAAACACGGATTATTAATTGTTTAAGTTACCCAATAAAATTTTAAAGAAAATTGTTATTTCAGTCTTTTTTTCGAACTTTTGTGTTAGTGGTTCAAATGTCAAAAATCCCTTTATTAGGAAAATGGCAAATTTCTTTATTAATGCAAAGGTGACTTGGTTTATCGTTACTGTGACAAACGAAAACACTTTATTCGATGAATCCTTAAAGAAAATTTTAATTAATATCAATCAGGAGAAAAGTTATTGCAAAAATATATGTTGATCCCTAGACACTTTTGATGTGTGTATATTGTAAAGACATTGCCTGTTTACTAAAACCATTGTTGTATTTATAAATCTATAGATAGATAAATATTACATAAATAACTACATCTGTCCGGATGTAAATCAAAGATAAGAATATTAATCCAACATGACATTGAACGGAAACTAGTTACATCTATTAAATATTTAATTTATTCACAACTTGAATTAATTAAAACTATAAGGCGTTGACCAGGTGATAGAGTATTTGTCCGGATTCAACCTATGGAGTGTCGAGTTCGCGGACAACGTGATTGTATGAACGAACATTTCGTACCAAGAAACAAATTGTCAATCGACTGCTGAGGGCTGAGGGCCAAATCGATGGTAGAACAGATTACTTACTCATTCTTAGGTTAAGTGAGACTCTCTGCGGTTTCATTTGTACCAGGCTTTCTCCTGCACCGGCGCCGGCTGCAGCTGAGCCAGACCCAGAGGCTGCAAAGCTACTTCCCTTCGCGCTCATGGATTCTTCGTATGATGAAGAGCCACTGGCCATACCCATGCGGGACTTGGCTGAAAATAGGGCATGAATCACGTGAAAAACCTATCAACACTCATAAACATAAACGATGCACTTAAGGTGAGATTTTTTGTTTAAGGAAATAAGCTAAAAAGTGTTATAAAAAAATATAATCTATTGACTAGATATATATATATTTTTTATATGAGTAAAAATTGTTTGTATCTGAGGATACATAGGTGGATATGTCTGTAGCAATATCATTATGTTCAGGATACGATGGAGCTGACTTACGCTGTGCGTAAAAGTTCCGAATAAATATAGAATAGAAAACTGAGGGTATACCTCTACTCAGCTCCATGTTATATCTGGGGTCCACAGATCGCTGGTTGTCGGGATTAAAGATGTAGGCCTCATCGCAGCCGGCAGTGCCGCCCCTCTCCATAGCGGGGTTGAAACAACGCGGGCCATTGAAGTCCGAAGCGAAGCACCACGCACAGCTGGCCGTCCTGATACAGTCGCTACACGTCGTCTTGCTAGAGCAAGGGTTCTGTGCGAGGAGTTGCTCCGCCCGTTGGCCCCAACATACCGCCAACAGGCTCACCCACACACACAGTCGTAATACACTCGATCGATGTATGTACATTTTGTTATATAAACTACAGATTCGTTTTCAGATCAAATTCTGTAACAAGGAAATTAAACATCAAAATCAACATTTTATTAACAAATTATTGTGTCGGTATGATTTAATGACGTTGTCCTGTTTTCAACTTTCATGGCATAGTCCGAGTAATTATAGTTGCGTAACAGTTAATTACTGTTTCACTTAGTGTAATATTGCGAGTGTTACATAAACTCTTGCAAGCGTAACTTATAACAGTAAACTTAATAAAAAACTACACAATTACTTATGAAACACGTATGATTCAATAAATTGATATGCAAATCTTTATGAACTCCTTATTAAAAAAAAAAGCTTTTTCACCACATTTTAACGCGTTCTACACTAAGCTGGTATGCTTCTGTGCCGTTAATAAAATAGACCTTCGAAAAAGTTTTCTTTGCGCTTGCATGAACTTGCATAAGATGAATCACTAATATAATGAGCTCATGATTTTAAAGAGTCTGACGTGCCATCTGTTCAAAAAAAGATTAGTAAATGTTCAGTTTAATATAAAAACAAATTTTAGATAAAGTTCAAATTTACAATACTTTGTTTACTTTTGGTAATATGATAACCAAAACCAAATAATAATTTATACGTAAATTACGTATTATTTATTATAAAAAAAAGGTATTATATAGTCTGGCAAAGGAGACAAGCTGTATGGCTATGCATTTGGGAATGAAAACGTCTACAAACAGAGCTTGTATTCTAAATCATGACGCAAAGTATATAAACAATTATGAGAAGAGAGAGAGAAGAGTCTGCTTGCGACCACGGCCAGTGTAACCCGGCCGAAACGTCAAGCCTTAAAAGGTAAATGCATGAGTTCGCTTTAATTCCCGTGACGTAATTTTATTAAAATTATGAGAATTCCCGACCGCAGTATTAAGTATAAAGCATGAATGATCTTGGCTACGCCGCCACGCCGTCAGCACGTCATCGGCTCAGGTAGTAAATAGAGTTGAGTAAACGTTCTGATTGGGACATAATCTTGGTCACCTGTGGGCGGGCGCAACTGAGAAAGGGCGCCGCCTACGCATCCGTTCGTATCCAGTCCGCCTCGCCTATCTTACGGCATATTTTAACCAAATTAAAAGGTGTATTCGTTTGTATTATTGTGTATGCGTATATATTAGTTACGTTGCGATTCAAACTTAATGGCAGCTGTAGAATTAGGCGAGTCGCTGCGCAGTGCGCAGTTACAAATTCATGCACCAACGGGGGTGCGGGGCGAGGTACTGCGCAGTGTGCTGTGTGTAACAACTTCACAGCCGCCATTTAATTTGAGTCGACCCATACCACACTTTTAAAACTAAGATATATTGCAATATGTATAAGATTACTAGCAATGTGGGTCGCACATTACTAGTAATCTCGTTAACACCTCGTACTAAGCGAAGATGCTTGTGTTACGAGTGGGTTCACGTCGGTAGTGTAATGGGTGGCATTCAAATTTGCAACCACATGATCGCAAGTCCGACGCCCTAGCCATTTGGCTACCGCCGCTTCAATATATTACACTTTAGTAGGTATGTTGAAATTTTGTGCTAAATTAAATTATACAACAATTACTCTCAAATGTTAATATAGGCTGGTATCACTACTAAGCTATATTGTAAACAAGGACATTCCTCAAATTTGCATCGTAAATAAATTTTGCTAAATGTGTGATTCCCTGCCTACTTTTCATCTTTTGATGCATAGGTTGTCTGGAAGGAATCACAACTAATGATAAGACTGCCTTTTATACCAACTGCTCGCTTTGTTCTCATTTTTAAATTAAGTGTTATGAATTATCATATAATTTATATGTAGAAACCCAATAAAGTAATATCAAAAGTGTTGAGGGAGAATTTTTCTGTGGGAAATTTAGTCTGATTCGATAGAAGTTCGTGGTAAACTCTCGACACGAAAGTGAAATCTAAATACGGTTGTATGTTTACCATGTTTACTCAAAGATAAAGAACTTGAGGCGCCATCCTAACGCTTATCTTTATTATCTCTCCATAGTGCAGGAGTTTAGTGAAAATTAAATGTGTTATTGAGATATGTCAAAGCTCCTAAATAAATACCCATTCCACAACAAATGCCCCACTCCTTAATAATTGCCCATCTTGGGCATGGATATATTATGTAGATAATAAACCAGCTAGATAGACCTTGATTTTTGTAAAAACGAATAAAAACTTAGTCTTTCTACATAAAACTTGGATTTTGATATAAAAAATAAGTCATTCTCCAGATATATTTTAAATCCTTTTTTTCAACATTTAGGCAGTCTTTACAATAACAGAACTGTCTCACGTAATTGTATGATGTAGGTACGTATACCATTATACTTAAATTACTTCATTAAATAATACTCACTTGAAAACAAAGGATGCCAAGCCACTTGATAAATCACTATCACAGTTCACTTTTTAACATGCCTATAAAATATCACAGCCTTACGAACGCTTATTTTTAGAATTAAATGCATTTATGTTATGGTTACATAAAATTAATTTAGTCAGTAATTTGTTGGGAACATTAGGTGCACTATTTATTCCAACTAAAACACGTCAGTCATCAGTCACTGTTAATTAAATATCCTGCAATTTTAGTATAATTGTAGCCGTATAATTATTGTTTCGGTAATTGTAACTAATTGTTACGATTATATGAATTGTAATATTGTATTTGTAAGAGCGCGACGTGCGCCCGCGCCGGATACATGCGTGACTAATTGTACAGAAAATAACTTCGTCAGCGCAGCGGTGATACAGCGGGTGCCGTCACAGTTTCTTCTCGGAATCAATACTCAATACACTCGAATCACATCAAAACATTGTAATAACTAGAACCCTCATTTGTGACCGCGAGAGTAGCCTTGGTGAATATTTAGGTCAAAGGACAAATACAATTTATAAGGATAATTTTTAACTGTTCACCAAAAATCTAAATGTACAATTATGTATACATCTCTAAAATATTACTTTTAACCCCATCAAATTATTTTACTGCAATTGAACTACTTGGCCAACAAACTATGATACACCAAACAAATTCAAAATTATCACCAAGATATCACACTTTTTTATCTGTTTTCTTTCACAAAAAATACTGATTGTGCAACAATATTCCTAATTGTTACACATTATATCTAAGGGGAATTATAAAACGAGCGATTAAAAAAAAGCTTTGCGACTGATGATGACATACTGTATTAATAACTTGAGCGGTATGAATTTGAGTAAGCGAAAAATTAACTAAACTAACGACGAATATTGATAAATAATAAAATCCAGAACGAGCTTACAAAAAGTGGAATGTGATTAATCCATTTCATATATTAAAATTTTATCCGAGCGACTACATTACTAAGTGAGCGACTGGAAATACAGATAGGGCAACGATCGTTGAGTCATCTCTGTCTTTCAAGCTTAGACTTAACCTAAACTTAATTAATTTCCAAACTCGCAATTACTCAACTTAGACTTTGTGTTGAAAACCTTTTGCCCAAAGTCCGGTTCCGTCCGTCCGGTCCGGTTAATATGGTGACCCTTACGTGCACGAGAGCGGCGAGCGGAGCGAGCGGAGTCGCGGCAGCGACCGCCCCGTGCTGGAAAACCTTTCAAGCGATTCAATACTTTATGTGCGTTTTCTATTTTTAGAGACTTGACTATAAGACACGGATATCCGTGTCTTATAGGCACGGAAATCTTCCGTGGTGGGTGGCAATAGCAGCACCGTATTTTTTTTTTAATGTGAGCTCCTTATACTCTGAGAAATTGCAACTGTTATTAAATAGGTGCCCATTATAAAATATTTTGATGAACGTCATTTTGGTGCACAATTAGTATATTTGGCAGATGAAAGGCAAAATTAGTTGAAAAAAACTTGAATAAATTGAGGTACAGTTAAATACTATCCAATTTATAATAATTAGGTACCTGGTTATTCTATTCCATTATTTTATTTAAACATATTTATCATGTGGTCATATTTTTGCAAACATTTGCTGCAAGCTGCAAAGTTCAATATTCGGCTATTGTTTCTCCGATAAGACTTATCGTGACGATAAATATTAAAGACAAGAAAAGTGTATTTTAAAAGAGACTCGTACTACTAACCAGAATAGGACTTAAATGGCTGAGTAAGTTGACTGTCGACAGACCGCCAAGAGGCAAATTAATGTTCCTTGTGTATACATCATATAACATGGTCGATTGGTATACGACAACAGACGTAAATTAAGACTTATTAACATTCGCCATTCGATGAACTCTCAATGCACATTTAATTAATTATCGATTGCGATAGGAACACTATTATTTACACATTCTGTAGACTCGAAGCCAAATAATCATCTACGTACAGCGATACGATGTATTAGGTATTATGTTAGTGCTTTCTTAGTTTAACTTATAAGTCACAGACATCATAAGTTAAACAATTTTGCAGGTAAACTTGAATCCCAAGGTGTAACATTAGGTGTGTCTCTATCACCAACACTCAGGCAGGTGATGTCGCGAGCTAAATCTAGTAGGTACTAGAAGTGAGCTTGAACTTTAAGCATTTTTGGGCTAACTTAGCAATATAAACTAAACCTAAGATAGCGGATTACGAAGTCTATCATGATAAGAAACACATGACGACCTCTACTTCAACTTAACACAAACCGGTGTTTCTGTAGGTCGATTATTACGTCATTTACTCAGACCGACAAAACGATGATTCAAGTTGTGCTATCGTTGGCATTCTTTCGCATTAATAAACAGTCATATTTGATGACCATAAGAATATTCAAATCTTATAGCTCATTTGTTATGTCAGTGATTCTAAGTACGGACAGAACTATAACAATGCAGCCTACTGTGCTTATAAAATTCAGAATTGTCAATTGATTTTTAGCTTAGGTTTGAGAAGGGTTTGCGGATGTTTCAGACTTCTAAATTCATATTTTGTCTTTAGATCTTTCATATATATTTTACGTCTACTCCATAAAGGTTAGTAATTAAGAATTATCGAAATGTTTTACTGCTATAGATTGAAGTGCATACACGGAAATCGATTGGTATCTAACAAGAATAAGTAACAGGAGAGCCCGCGCAACCTTCAGCGAGTTTCCTTATATCGACGATAACGGTTCAGGGGTGTACCAGACGGGTCAACGACCGTTCCCGCTTACTTTGGCGGGCGCGGTGGCGCCGCCGCAAAACCCCACGACATGTAAACCAAGTAAGGATGAGAATTCCCACTTTATAATGAAGCATGTTTTCGATTTCCGGACCTTGATTATAGATACTATCTTTAAACCTAGTAAGTACAGTCAACAGCAAAAGTAGATGATGAATAGAGTTTATAACTTTTGGAGTCAAAAACTCAAAACTGATCAAGAATATATGGCAACTATACTAGTAGTAGATGCTTGGTAGAATTTACTTTACAATCACATAATTATGTTGAATCTCTTCGACGCCACACAGTTCTGACGCGAACTCCGTTCATTAGTATTGAATTTCTGATTTTGCTCATCTACTTTTGTTGTTGACTGTAAATAATACACTTTAAGAAATAACTATACTAATGTTACTTTAGACATTTAAATTTTAGCTATAAATGCTGAATTTTTATATTTTATTATTATCAGGTTGACAAATGATAAATTCCTTTATCATGTAAATCCTAGATTTTCTAAAAGCTAATATTTTCTGAACATAATAAAATATGTCTTAGACATTCATTATAATGAAGCAATTATAAAGTTATAGATGTTGGTATCATGTATTATACATACCAACATCTCCAACTGTTAAAGATAATAAAGATCTACAACTTTATAAGTAACAGTTTTAAATTGTTCTTGTTAAAGAAAAATCATATCATTGGCCTTTAACATACACAATTAAAAAGACCAAGTTCTTTGTTTTTACATGAAGCAATGACGAACAACGAATGATCATGAATAGTTTTTCATGTTATTTTACATTTATCACACCTAAACCCATGACTATCCCACAACATGGCAAGGCCTGCTTTCCAGTTTATACAACTAGACGTAATGTTGGAAAAATATTCAATGACGCCAAGATCCATTGCCAATGTTATTTTAAGAGGTTTATGAATTTATGGAATAATATTACTGTGTGGTTTTTATAAGCTGTAAAACTCGCTTTATAATTATTGTAAACAAGTTACTTGTCATAAAATTAAGATGGGTGAATTAGGTATACAGTATGATTTATTCTTTCTTTGGATTTTACTGTTAAGAAGAAGAAATAATTATTCCAATATAAATGAAAATAATCAAACCAATATGAATGAAAATGGCACTTATATTTTCAAAAGCGACTTATATTACTTATGGGAGATGTTGCTGCATATACTTATAATTTTCAGACACAATTATTTACAGAAAAAATTATAGAACTACTCCAGGATTACATTAAGTGCAAACCAACATTTTTTTCATTGAAATTAAATGCCACAAGCCCACAACATGACACAATTATGTTTTAGTAAGTCAAGCGCCTAATTATTATACATAATTAATGGAATAATGAAAAACATAAATTTAAAGATAATGAGAAGGTACAATGATAGTCCTGTCTCACAATAAGTAATTAATTGCTTTGTGAGCCTGGGCTAAGGTCCCCATACTTTTTATCAGACTATGCAGACTATGTCCCTGTAATGAATAGTGTATTTACATAATAAGGTATCAAAGTTAAATTATGTATTCTATACACAGTTAAGTTAATCCTTAACAGTGTCAAAAGTGAGAAAATATATAATTAGGTCGCCCGTGGGCTGACCACTCTGCTAACTAAAGTTTACTTATCATAAAGTCGATACAATAACTTGCATTCAATACTTGTAGCAATAGGAACAATACTTACTTGTGTGTCCTTATAGTAAAATCTTCTATGAAAACAACACACACATTTTAATTCATTTTGTAAAAGTAAATAAATCCGTAAAATGTACAAATACGAACTACAGGAAGAGTAGACAAATCGTTCACTACTTCAACAGATTACTCATCATTCATTCTGGCTAAAATCTTGCGTTCATTCTATTTTTGTCGACGAGCGTTCTGAAATAAAACTAATAAATTATATCATGCAATATATTGTGCGTGAAACTATTTCGAGAAAGACCCTTCTTTTAGAGACATAAAAAAATGCATACGCGATAAAATAAAAACTGTTGTAAGATAATTATGAAACTAGCCCGACGAAGAAAGTAGAATTATTGTACGTGATTACAAGTTTTGAACGCAACGCGGCTGTAATCGATTTTTTCCCGTATGTTGGTTGCATGTCAATCGTTCCACCAATAAGACATTACAGGCCTTTCTTCTTCGAAGAATATGGCCGACATTTTGATATTACTGTCATGAAGATTTTTCAGTGACAAAATTTTAACTTTGTAGTTCTTCATGCACGGTTTTATGTTCCCAAATCGTTTTATTTTTTAATTGCTTAGACGGTGCGTAGTGTAAGCTATTTTATTTTTGGAAAATGGCAGCTGATCGCGAGATTGCTGCCGAAGACAGCATCAGAGTAGTTTGCCGATTTCGGCCACTGAATGACTCTGAAGAAAAAGCTGGATCTAAATTTATTGTGAAATTCCCTTCTGGACCCGATGACAATTGCATCTCCATAGGGGTAAGTAAGATAGTATTTATGTCTGCAGTGCTTTCCCCTATCATCGCCCTAAATTAGATCATGATGACTAATACATTACGAGTTGTTCACCTGCTACGAAATGGCCTTTCTTTTTCATTCCGCTTCGATGGTTATGAATATTGTCGTGTAAATTCAAAGAATCTTGACGAATAATCTCCGTTTAAGCACAAACGTCTTTGTTTTGTCGAAAATCAATACAAATACCTCTTCGACCTTGACCTGAGTTGGTATACCACGAATCTAATTGAGTTTTTTTGTGATCATATGAATGAATTCATTGCAATTTTGATTTGCTTTGTAAAGTAAAAAAATGTTCTTACTACCTACATATAAAATATAATGTAGCTATATGAGTACATAATAATTGCTTTCACATTATTTTTGCTTCCCTTTTATAAATAATCTTACAGGAATCGGCAGGCTCTAAACTTACGTATACCAATATCATTATTTTGAAAATGAATTCTCTTTTTATCAATAAATAACAATTGTAATATTATATTATATCATAAATATAATTTAATAAATATGTATAATATAATACCTACCTAAATAAACACAAATCTTTAAAATGATAGAGTTATCACAATATGGTTGACCTAATTAACCTTATAATTCATAATTTAATAATAATCATTTGAAATAGATATATGTAGGTAAATTCACTTTTAATCAATAATAAATTAGTTGGATAATTTACTATTAAAAAAAAATATGTAGAATATATATTTTTTAGACATGTCTAGAATGTTACAAGATTTAATTTGCAATGCTAGTTTAATACCTCGCATGTGAGGGTACTTTTGAATCAAATTGTTTAGATCAAAACTGTTCAGTATCACTAAAAAGTTTAAAAATAAACATACATTATGGAATTTAGTCTGAAAAAAGAATAAGAGTCATGTCTCATTTAAGAATTAACCAACGTACCTAGGTGATGATGTCAGATACTTGGTTGACCTGATTCATCTAGAGATGTATAGTCTAATAACCCCAGTATGTTTATGTTTTTGCATTTGCCTATACAGGAAACTGGGTTTCTATGATCACTAACAACACCTCTACATGTACCATTATTAATTTTAAAATTAACGGAATGGATAATGAATGAATGGAATGGGATTTAGAAAACTCATGCTTTATAAGAACCGTCACATTGTAAATGGTCATACAAAACTTGGTATCATATGACATTTCATGAGAATTAAGGCAAATACACATTGAAAATCTATCCATGTGACGTTGTTTGAGGACAGCAAATATTTTGCATTTCTTAAATTTGCATATGAGATAAAATTGATTTTAGAGAAAGCAATTAAATTTATGCAATTTTTTAACAGTTTCTCAATCTCTTTGTTATTTGAGACTGGGAATATGTGTAAGTCACTTATGTGATTGTTGTTCATAGTTAGAGTATTAAATAATGGTCTTGTATGAACTATATTTTCTACAAGATTTCATGTACCTACTAGCTGCATGCGGTGGTACCTGTGTCTTACCAGATAAACTTTCGAAATAAAAAAGTAGCCTATGTGTTAATCCAGTGTGCCAGCTACCTCCATACAAAATTTCATTAAAATTGGTCAAGCCGTTTGACCATGATGAGATAACAAATATAAACACATACACTCACAAACTTTCGGTTTTTAATATTAGTGTGACAAAGTATGTATGTTATATATATTTCTTCTTATAAAATGGATCTATTTAAATCAATAGAGCAGCTATCAGAGTGTTGAAAAATGATTAATTTTGTATTAATTAGCCTCTGAAAAACCGGGCTTTAAATTGTTATATCAATTTACATAAATTACTTGGTCTGCAAATATCTGTTTGAGAAATGAGATTAAGAAATTTTTGTAATGGTCTTAGTAGTTATTATTATTTTATTCTATGAAATAACACAAGCATTTTCTTTGTTATTGCTCTGTACATTCCTAAGAACAATATATTGCTTTTGTTCATAATATATTTACATCAAGACGGTTTTGTCTATTATGAACATAATTAATGCCTGATATTCATGTAATAAATTCTTTTACAACGTCTTGCACTGTACACAACAGTTATTTAGAATAAAACTTTCATAATTGAAACATGAATTGCATATTTTATTATTTCAGCACAACTTTATACTGTAAGATACTTATGCAATATGTTAGGTGTGCAAGTTTATCAATGTTAAATATTTTTTTAGGGTAAAGTATACTTGTTTGACAAAGTATTCAAGCCAAATGCAACCCAAGAAAAGGTCTACAATGAAGCTGCCAAGAGTATTGTATCTGATGTCCTGGCTGGCTACAACGGCACTATATTTGCTTATGGCCAGACCAGTTCAGGAAAGACACATACCATGGAAGGTGTCATAGGTCTGTGTACTACAATCATATACAACATGTAACAAAACCCCTGTCAGATCCAATAAAGACGTACATATTTGTGGTAGTTCATGAACCGTCTCGCATAGGCGGCTTCTTTGACACAAAACTGTGGGTAGTAAGTACGTAAACTTTGAGTAGCGGTCAGTGTTGCTGTTGCCTTGAATCAGTTTTTATTTGTATTTTAATATTTTTATTAGGGAATTTTTTTTCTCCAATCTGTTAAATGGCTACGTATATGTGTTCGCATTACGATACCGAATAATACTCTCAGGGATCGGACAGGGTTTTTGTTACACGCTGTATATTAATCAAAAAATAAATGTTATTATTTAAAGTTTCTCCGCTATATCACTTTCTTCATATTTATTTTACAGGGGATCCAGGAAAACAGGGTATCATTCCACGGATTGTTAATGATATATTCAATCACATTTACGCCATGGAAGAGAATTTGGAATTTCACATTAAAGTATCATACTTTGAAATTTACATGGATAAAATCAGGGACTTGTTGGATGGTTAGTAAAAGAATTCCTTAGGATAGTTTAACAGTATTTTTCTTTGAATGCATGTCTTATTTATTTATATTTGTTTTCTAGTTTCAAAAGTGAACCTCAGTGTTCATGAAGACAAAAACAGAGTCCCTTTTGTCAAAGGTGCTACTGAAAGGTTTGTGTCAAGCCCAGAGGAAGTGTTTGAAGTTATTGAGGAGGGAAAATCAAATCGACACATTGCAGTCACAAGTAAGTATTTATAACTAATTATACTGCAAGTTGTTTGTGTTATGTTAATTTATTAACACACTCTTTTTACTTCAGACATGAATGAACATTCATCTAGATCTCATTCCGTCTTCCTCATAAATGTTAAGCAAGAGAACCTCGAGAATCAAAAGAAACTTTCAGGCAAATTGTATCTGGTGGACTTGGCTGGTTCTGAAAAGGTATTTATTTCACTTTGATACTACAGAACGTATGTTGTACCATCCAACCTTCAATAGCTGATGCACACTGTTTCATATGATGTAATTACATAAGGCTATAAATGTAGAAAGGAAACTGTAATTACTAACTTAATAAATCTGTTTTACATTTCATTGCTAATTAGCAGTAAGTAGGCAATTTATGGACCTTGATTTATAAGTTCATATTATAAACAACAAAATACTTTAAATCTAAACAATGTAGATAAAATAACTAGATAACAAGTGAAATCTACAAAAGTAGAAAATCTCAGTCTGTCAATCAGTTTCTTATTTTTTTAATCAGTACTAAGCTCAATGAATAAATATGCCACAATACAAAATATTGTTTAACAGGTATCTAAAACTGGTGCTGAGGGTACAGTCCTTGACGAAGCTAAAAATATCAACAAATCATTGTCAGCTTTGGGTAATGTCATTTCGGCATTAGCTGATGGAAATAAATCGCACATTCCATACCGAGACTCGAAACTGACGCGTATCTTACAAGAGTCGCTCGGAGGTAACGCCAGGACTACCATCGTCATTTGCTGCTCTCCGGCTTCGTTCAACGAGAGCGAGACCAAGAGTACACTCGACTTTGGTAAAAGGTAATTATTTTAACAACTTTCTTCCATTCTTCCGATAGTCATAAATATCTTCATCAATTATGATGTTTTTTTTTACTTTTTGTCTCATACATTGGGTGGTGGTCAACGTCGATAACTCGTAAAATCGTAACTATGGTAACATTTTCTAGGGCAAAGACTGTCAAGAACGTCGTCTGCGTCAACGAGGAGCTCACTGCTGAGGAATGGAAGCGTCGTTATGAGAGAGAGAAGGAGAAAGTGGGTAGGCTGAAGGGCAAGGTATGTGTCAACAAAATTATAATGAATTTGAGTAAAGTTGTGCATATTAAAAATAAAAATATTTTATATCATTTTATTGTATTTTATATTTTATTAGGTTGAGAAATTAGAGGCTGAGCTGAACCGCTGGCGCTCTGGCGAGACCGTACGAATTGAAGAACAAGTGAACCTGCAAGAAATTGAGGCCGTCACTCCTATTACGTCATTCATTGAAGAGAAACCTCCAGCGGCAGTAAGTGTATAATCATCATATTGTGTTACAATATTCTTAAAATATGAGCTCTTAAACATTTAAAGTGATGAGCCATCAGATGCAAAGTGTATTATTAGTCAGTAACTGATCACATAAAAATTTCAAAGATTTTATTAGAGGTTTTGAAAAACTTATAATCGTTTTTATTGCAGCCTGTTCCCGTTGCCGTATCCAGCGCTGTCGAAGATGCAGCAATGCAAGGCAAGCTGGAGGCTCTATACCAACAGCTTGACGACAAGGATGAGGAGATCAACCAACACTCACAGCTGGTTGAGAAACTCAAGGACCAGATGATGGAACAGGAAGAGCTCATTGCTTGTACACGGTAATTGCATAAATTAATTAACCATTTAGAATCCGAGATGTGCACCTTAATAGCTTTATATAAAACATGTATTTCAGCAGGAAAATTAATAAAATTACGTAACCTTTAAGGCAAACTCATGCCTTTAAAGGCTTGAAGCTTCACGACGAAATCAGTGCGGTTCTGCTAGAAACACACTTCCCAGGATGTCTGATGACATCGGACGTCGAATGGACCAACGAGCAGTACAGCACACCAACACCCCAAGAATGGGAAGTCGCAAACAAAATAGTAACTGCGGACAGAGTTATTTGGGCCATCCAGACCTTCAGCAAATTCAAATCAGCTGGACCGGACGGCATTTTCCCCGCATTGCTACAATGGCAAATTAAACAAACATCAGAACTCCTAACACCTATCTACAAGGCATGTATAGCCTTCAGATACATACCAATAGCATGGAGAGAGGCGAAAGTAGTATTCCTGCCCAAGCCAGGAAAGGAGGACTACACGAACGCTAAATCCTTCAGACCAATTAGTCTAACGTCTTTCCTTTTGAAAACCCTAGAAAGGCTAGTAGACAGACACCTAAGGGATGGAGTACTAAGGAAGCAACCACTACATCCCCAACAACATGCCTACACGAAAGGCAGATCCACAGATTCCGCACTACATACGGTAGTGCAGAAGATAGAATCGGCCTTCTCAAACAAATTATCCACACTTGCTACCTTCATAGACATAGAGGGAGCTTTTGACAAAACCACACACAACAGCATAAACCATGCCCTACGTAGCTACAACGTTGACCCAGTCGTGAGAGACTGGATCACAAAACTAGTGAGCAAAAGGGCAGTTAGGACAGAAATGAACACCACCAAACGAGCCAAGGTAGTCAAAGGTTGCCCTCAGGGCGGCGTCCTTTCACCACTTTTGTGGAATATGGTAGTGGACAGCTTACTGAGGAAGTTAAACAAGCATGGTTATACTACCGTTGGCTACGCAGACGATCTGACAATACTAATAAGTGGAAGTGCCGAAGATATCCTGTGTAAAGAAATGCGTTCGGCCTTCCATATCATAGAAGATTGGTGTGACGAGCACCAGCTGTCAGTAAACCCAAATAAAACAGAAATGGTCCTTTTCACTAACAAAAGGAAAATACCAGAACTAAAACTACCCAAACTATTTAACACTGGACTCACCCTATCAACGCAAGTAAAATACCTGGGAGTTATACTTGATAACAAGTTAAATTGGGCCAGTCACATTGAAACCAAATCAAAGAAGGCATGCATAGCGTTCTACCAGTGTAAAAAACTCATTGGTAAGAGATGGGGTCTTAACCCCAGAATCACGCTATGGATCTACACCGCAATCATCCGACCAACTATAACATATGGATCAGTTGTATGGTGGCCCAGGACGCAACTATCCACAGTAAAAGCAAAACTACAAAGCTTGCAACGCCTAGCGTGCATTGCAGCTACTGGATGCATGAGGACCACTCCATCAGCCGCACTCGAATATCTACTCAATCTGAGGCCGCTGCATCTTGCTATACAGGAGGAGGCGATGGCGGCGGCCTTACGATTGAAAACAAATGGGCTTTGGAAACAGAACATGGAGACAATGCATACATCAGTACTGAAGGGAATCACGAGGGACATACCCCTACTTGAAGCACCCACGGACAGAATAGTATGCCGCCATACCTTCGATAGAAGATATGATATCCGACTCACCGCGGAAGCAGAGGATAGCTCTGGAATCAAGGAAGTCAGGATATACACCGATGGCTCCAAGACCAAACAAGGTACAGGAGCCGGTGTCTTCTCGAATGATCTAAACATAAAAATCTCGACCACTCTAGACAAATTAAACACGATCTTTCAAGCAGAATGCTTAGGAATAACAAAAGCGGCACAGGCGGTTGCAGCCAGAGATGTCGAGGATCTCAACATAAAGATCATCTCCGACAGTGCTTCCGTACTACAAGCGCTACAGAACAACAACATAACATCCGCCTTCGTTCTGGAATGCCACGATGCACTTCAGTCCATTGCTGGTACTAACAAAGTAACCCTGCAATGGATCAAGGGTCACAGCAACTCCCTTGGTAACGATGCGGCGGATGAACTGGCCAAACGGGGCTCGGGGGCGACAGTATATGGCCCGGAACCACTGCTGCCCATACCTAATGCCCAAATAAAAACATGGCTGCGCAACAGGACAGAAGAAAACCACCATAAGGAATGGAAAAACAGTGAAGGATGTAGGCAAACGAAGGCAGCATTTTCGGGGGCGCCCAAGAAGTTTGCCCGCATCCTCACAAGACTAACAAGGGACAACGTTCGGAAAGTCTTAGGAACTGTAACCGGACATTGTCCCTTAAACAAACATCTATTTACAGTGGGTGTCACAAACAGCCCTCTATGCAGAGGATGCATGGAGGACGAAGAAACGCCACAGCACGTGCTAGTAGAATGCAGGAGCGTGGCCGCACAACGGGCACTAATTCTCCAATCACCAGCGTCGCTGCGGGAGGCCTGCAGCAGCCCGAAAAGGTTGCTGGTTTTCTGGGACGAGCTCGGATGGCTGGAGTGAGGAAGAGGAGAAGACCACGCACAATGGCCCATTCAAAGGGCTAAGTGCGGAAACAGCCCGGAAAAACCAAACCAAACCAAACCAGGCTTGAAGCTTGCACTGGCCGCGGTCTCAAGTTATAATTATGCAACGACATAGTTCAAAAGTTAAAAAAATAAAATGATCGATACTTATATTTCAGATAAAATCAGGATCTTACCAAATATCGTATATATGTACACACTATTACACATTACAAAAAAGTGAAGTAGATATAATAACACAGCCTTTTTGAGTATAGCCCTTGCATAGCAGTGAAAGTTTTAGGCCTATATTATTAAATTATTTTTGACGTTCATTAGACGCGACTACGAGGCCCTGCAAGGCGATATGAACCGCATCCAGCAGGAGAACGAAGCCGCTAAGGAGGAGGTGAAGGAGGTGCTGCAAGCCCTCGAGGAGCTCGCCGTCAACTACGACCAGAAGTCGCAGGAGGTTGACAGCAAGAGCCGCGAGTGCGACCAGATGTCTGAGGAGCTACAAACCAAGCAGGTATGAACGAATCTTCACACAACCTAACTATTAGTATGTACTAAAACCGAGACACATATCAAATATTATCATGTATAGAATATTTATCAAAAATTCAAATATTTATGACAAAGAAACTCGGAAAGTAACATGCTTGTTGTCACGGCTTTTTGTTCGCGAAAACACATTTTCAAGTCTAAAAGGTGTAAAAACCAATGCATTCTATTTTCTGGTTTGGTATGAATTCAAAATAAGGTTGTATTTATAACTCTGTACAATTTACCTTGTGTATTTTTAATTATGGTGTCATGACAGGCTCATAAAAGTCTCCTGGCCCATTACACAACTTTTATGAAACCACTTGCGGTAAAATGTACAGTTTTTAAAAGTTGAAAGGATCAACTAGTAGGTCTCCATATTTTATAAGGCGACTTTTTTAATGTATAGCTATAATTATTGATATTGATTGAATTTTTGTTGCAGTATTGGGATAAAGAAAAGGTGTTTTAATTTGGATGTCACACTGTAATTTATATTTTTCCACAGAGTGCTTTGGCCAGCGCTACCTCAGAACTGCAGCAGCTCCGCGACCTATCAGCACACCAGCGCAAACGTATCGCAGAACTTCTTACAAACTTGCTGAGAGACCTTGCTGAGATCGGTGCCGCCGTCGGAGGCTCCGAACTTGACTTCAAACTGAACGTGGACACTGTAGGCAAGCTTGAAGAGGAGTTCACCGTCGCCCGTCTGCACATCAGCAAGATGAAGAGCGAGGTGAAGAACATCGTGCAGCGCTGCCATTCTCTGGAGTCTGCTAACATTGACGCCAATCAGAAGGTAGGCTATTTTTAATTTAAAGAATTTTGATACGATAATATTTTAAATGTCTTTTTCACATAATATAAATATTTTATATAAGAATAGAGTAGTACCGTTGAATGTTGTCTACCTCAAAACATTTAAATCCTATAACGCAATAACTTCAATATTAGTATATCGGTATATCCGCTGTCGTATATAGATCGAGGAGTACGAGCGCTCGCTGGGCGAGTGCCGGCTGCTGATCTCTCAGCACGAGGCGCGCTGCGCGTCGCTGGCCGAGTCCATGCGTGAGGCTGAGAACAAGAAGCGTCAGCTCGAGGAGGCTGCCGACGCTCTGCGTGAGGAGTGCGCCCGTCTGCAGGTAAACGTCTTATTTTGTGATTAAATGATTATTTTTTTTCTCAGTTTTCAAATAGATGGCATGTATTTGAATAGCAGACCTATTCCAGCTATGTATATTTTTCCTATTATTGGCCACTTTGCGTAAATGGTGGTACAATCATGAAGACTATTTGGTCGCATTAATTATTTCTAGGTTGAAATTCATTTTTACTAACTTTAGACTGCACGGATAGCAGAGTGGTATAGGTCACCACGCTAATTACCACTGTGCGCGACGTGTTGCGGGTTCGATCCCCGTATGGGACAAGTATTTGTGTGATCCACAAATGCTTGTTCCAAGTCTGGATGTTCTTTGTGCATGTGATTTGAATGTTTGTGAAACCCCCGCGACACAAGGATTATATTCCTAAGTGCGGGCGTCGTTTTTTTTTTTAAATAAAAAAAAAAAAAAACGATCTTGAAGACGTGATCTTCACATATCGAGTTATTCACTCATAAAGACGTTAAGACAAATAATATTTATTAGCTTGTCTAACTAAATATGTTTAGTTAAATATAGGCTACAATGTGATTCTGAACCTGAGAGTGAGCTACACTAGGAGATATAGAGTATATCGTGCGCGTGTATCTGTGTGTAGGCGGCGGAGCGCGTGCAGCTGGCGGCGGCGGAGCAGCGCGCGGACTCGCAGGTGCGCAGCGCGCTGGAGGCGCAGCTGGAGCAGCTGCGCAGCGCGCACGCCACGCAGCTGGCCGCGCTGCGGGACGAGCTCGCCGCGCTGCAGCGCCACCACCAGGACCTCAAGGAGTACGCCGCCATACTCTACTACACGCTACTATAGTACCTTAAGCGGCGGCAGCATCAGACTTGCAATCAAGTGGTTGCCGGGGCGAAACCCACCCATTGCACTACCTACATGAACCCGCTAGTAACACAAGCCTTCAGCTTAGCATGAAGGGATAACAAGAATACTAGTTATGTGCGATCCACATAGGTAGTAAGCTTTTTATAAAAAAAAACAAGCTCCCAACTCACTTTCATGCGAATTTTGGAATAGAGAAAGTCAAACGCAGTTGACGTAAAAGAAACTCGCAGTAAACGTAAAACAGATGTTCGTAAATTATAACTAAAAGCCATCACGATCAGATCAGAGAACTGGCAAAAAAACACCAACTTTGATATATTTCTTGAGCAAGGATGCCAAAAATATATACACCACTCTTCTTTTGGTTGGTGCCAAGAACAATTAATGCATAACAGTTATAATATGATGGATAGTTACTATCCTTGTGTGATTTGCAATATATAATACAGCTAAAACATGTATGGCATACTAATACATTTCTTTGTTTACAGCACCTACCAGGAACTCACGCTGGCACGCCAGCAACTCCAGGACGACTACGAGAAACTGAAGCGCGAGGAGGCCGACAAGTCGGCTAAACTTAAGGAACTCATGTTAGTGTCACGATCCCCACGACGTACTCTCGATAAAGCCGAGAAAGAGGTGGTCAATCAGCAGATGGTATTGAAAGAGGAGGATGATCACTTTAGGGATTACATCTTATCACCAAAGAAGGAGAAACTAGGATTCTCATACAGAATGGGCCTCGATATAGAGAAAGCTTCCGCCAAAGAGGAAAAGTCGCTCTCGGCAATCCCCAAGTCCCACAGTCCTCGCCACTCCTGCAACATCCACCCCCTCCAACTACATCTACTTATATCTGTCACCATGATCCTCCTCACCCATCGCTACCCACAAATTATTGTTTTGGTTTAAGCTTTGTAACTTATTTTCTGTGATATCTATGTGGATCTCTGAACACTAGACAATATTATTTGCAGTGCCTTTAAAAATATATCACCAGCAATAATTAAACGCATACCTAAATTGGTTTAGTTGTCATATTAAAATTATGCAACCAATTCAGGTTGCTGATAAATTATCGTGTATACATTGCTGAAGAATAATGTTGATGACCATAGCTCTATTGATTTGTGTGAGAGATCCATAAACGTATTTAATATATTAATAATGACGCTAACCATGACCAATACAACTGGTTTACATAAACTCTAGTCACAGTACAAAATATCTAATCATAAAGTATTATAGTTCAGTGTAAACCAGTTGTCCGTTTGTTTGTTGTTGTTTTGATATTCAAGACAACCAGTTTCGTATTTTTTTACGCATTTTCGGTGCTTCGCTTCAAAGACTAATCATTACACTAGTCAATGAAGCTTTGAATACCTAGTCAATCTTAGGTAATTTGTTTTGTTTGCTTGTGAGATACGTATTATGTATTTTGTAGTTATTTGCTATTTTGTAGCATGTATTATTATCGTTAGTGATTGAGCATGAACATTGTGTTAATTTGAATGTGAATCTTATACCTAAACTTTTAAGGAGTAACCAATATCGCGTTAGGAAATATCGCGTTGTGATCATTTCGGTTGTTGATGTTAATATTACGTAATCTATTATCAGCTTTATTTAACCGTTAAGCATTTTAAGTTAAAAATCACACTGCCTTAATGCGTTGTTTAGTAGGTAATCGTGTTTATGCAGCTATTAACTTCGTTTAATATACTTTTTAATAAGTATTACCTAGATCTAAACACTATTGATAGTGTATTTGAACCCCTAGTCGTTGGTTAGAACAGCTTTAACTGCTGTAATTTGTGTGTAAGTTAGTGAATTTAACTAGTAAATTGTTAATGCTTGCACAAATATATGTCGCGAACGTAATAAAGCAGAAAACTTAAATCTATACCTAAATCAATATTTTCCTGTAAATATATCTGTAAATAATCTTGAATGTTTGTATAGAGAGTTGGCGAGTAATATTTTTATCAAAATATTTTTTTATACAATCTTAAGCTACTTCGCATGGATATTATCCTGTTTCGGTACAATAGTGCGCATCTTATCTTGTTTATCCATGTGAGATCGTACACTAATACAAATATACTACAAACAATTAGGTGATAGAAGAAACATTATACTTAAAAACATTAATATAAAACAGGCTATATGGAACCATTTAGTAATAACTAGGTTTATGACTGCCGTCTGTTTTAAGGCATTTATTATAAGGACAACCACTACCATTCCGAAGGCATTTATCACGTAAAATTGCATTTATCTATAATTTAGAACTGCATGGTACATTCATTCCACTCCTATATTGTTCACCTTTTTAGTATTAATGGCATTTAACCATATTGTTCCTAGTGTCCATGTCACTTCCCTAGACTGTGTGCACTCGAAATGCCGAAGAGTGATTGTTGCCTCCATGTGTTTAAGATACCGTCACTAAAATATTGTCATGCCAATGTTTACTACCCCCCGTTAATAAAACGGTTTAGTTCATTGCTAGTAACTTAAACACACCAGGCGTACCTTTGGTCTAGCAATTTAATCGATGCAATGTTTAGAATATACCTATTTATATTCACTATTCTAGATTAAATTGCTTAAATGAAGCGACTAAACGTGAATGTGATACACGTGTATATCCAATGTAAGTACGTTGTAGACGTAGTGCGAGGTCTTGTAACGCCTTACGCTTTTTTACTTTTGAGTTATCATTTTATTCCGCACGTATCCCATTCATATTCATTCTGCCGAGGGTTGGCATTTTCAAAAAAACATACGGCCTAAGTAGAAGGAGCGGTTTATATGGATGGGTGCGTGCCGGAAGTTAGATAACTCACGTCTATTCGCAGGTAATAAACGGTGCCCATTAACTACCATCAAATTGCTTAGTTTTCAGTATTTTAATGTTGAATATTTGATGTTTAGTCAAAGCGTGGAGCGGCGTGAACAGGCCCGCGCAGATCTTAAAGGTTTGGAGGACACTGTGGCCAAGGAGCTACAGACACTGCACAATCTGCGCAAATTGTTCGTTCAAGATTTGCAGGTACGTACATTATTTTTTTTGGGGTAGTAATAAAAGCTCCGACAAAAAAATAAGAATTGTCCTCATTCAAAATATTAAATCTACTGCCTAAAATACTTACTTTCCGACTACTTTTTTCCGAATAAAATTGACGAAACGACCGAATGAGATACTGAAATCTTCGAAAAATAAACATAACTGTTTATTGCTATAATACTTTTCTACCAGCTTAAATTACGTTCTACTGAAAATTATGTTTTGGCATTTTTATCTTTACTTGCCGACTATTAATTCATAAATTACCTTTCACATTTCATAGCTGTGGTGCTAATTTAACTACAACGTTATAATGAAAATACTATTCAGAGTGGTTATACAGAAACTAATAAAAAATATAAAAATGTACTTGTAATAATACCTTTTTATGGTATAAATCCAAATAGTTGAAGTAAAGATGAATGATTGTAAACCCCCTAACCTATCTGTAATGGACAAGTAAAAACATAGCAAGTCGCTTCTGGCACTCGCCGGCCGCTGCCGCGGCACGCTCGCTTCGCTCGCTCGGCTCGTGCGGAGGGTCACAGTTCTAACCTAACCTAACCTACTGAGTCGAATTTGACACTTAAACCTATCTGCAATGGACAAGTAGGACAATAATATATCGACCCGAAAACCCTTGTGGGTATACCAAATTTTATAAAAATAGTTTCAACCGTTTCCGAGATTCCAATTATAAAAAATTCTACTTACAAGAGTAGTTTAGTAACAATTCAGGAAATTGAGAGCATTGAAATCGATCGAATCGATCGCGCGGCCCGAACAGTTTAGGTATTTTCATAAATACTGAGAGGTAAAAAATAAATTTTATAACCAACAATAGAAATTAAAATAGTTCATGCAAGTCGTAAAAATGTGAATATTTTGACTAAAGCTCTGTTGTCGGTA
The DNA here is from genome assembly GCA_950381575.1 of Plusia festucae. NCBI lineage: Eukaryota > Metazoa > Arthropoda > Insecta > Lepidoptera > Noctuidae > Plusia > Plusia festucae. The sequence goes on along the minus strand of OX494436.1, from coordinate 8,520,773 downwards.
ACTTAGTAATTTTGTCGGAGGTTCAGTATTTTATTCAGAAGTTTAGTTTTGTATTTCGAAGTTCAATTTTATTTTAGGAGATATGTAATTTTAACGTGCTCTTATTTGTTTGTTAAATATAATTTTTCTTTTCGGTATGTTTTGGGTTTTTTTGTCGGTAATTCATTATAACGCTAGTTAATTAGAATAATAGTCGGCCACAGATCGCTGGAGATTAATTTGTTTTTCGGAACCATTATTATTTCCCTTTTTTTTGCAAGTTACATGCTGTAAAAAGGAGGTAGGATTATAAAAGATTATTATGTTATGTACTAATTGCAGGCAAGGATAAAGAAATCCAACAACTCGGAGGAAGGCGCAGAAGAAGAAGGTGGCTCATTGGCTCAAAAGCAAAAGATCTCGTTCTTAGAGAACAACTTGGAACAGCTGACAAAGGTGCACAAGCAGCTTGTACGCGACAACGCGGATCTCCGTTGCGAAGTGCCCAAGCTTGAGAAGCGTCTCAGAGCTACCATGGAGCGTGTTAAGGCACTGGAAACTGCCCTCAAGGTAACTTTACTGAAAGCGTTTTATAACTTTTTTCATTCCCTTTGATATAATCATCAAGTTTATTACGGAGTCCAATTTGTTGAGAAAAATCGTTTATTAGGTTACATAAAATGTGCATTTACTATCTTCATGTTACGTTTGCAGGAAGCGAAGGATGGTGCTATGCGTGACCGCAAAAGATATCAATTCGAAGTCGACAGGATTAAGGAGGCTGTGCGTGCCAAGAATCTCGCTCGGCGAGGCCCGCAAGCTCAAATCGGTAAGTGTACCTTTAAAATATTAATTCGCAGTTATTATGATCAGTATCAAGATTTTTTATGTTACCTTGTTTATTTATTATAGCTAAACCCATCCGTGCTGGAGGTGGACACTTGGTGGGAGGTGGAGCTCCAGGCGTCGTACGACCAGCGCCTGCACAGGATATCAAACGAAAATCAATTATTGTTGGCGCACGAGGTAAGCATTGTTTCACTATTTATTGTAAACACTTGTCTATGAATGACTGATTTGAAATAAAATTATTTTTTGTTACAGATGAGAGTTGAAGAGGTAGCAATTACATCATAGAGAATTTAAATGAAACTTCATAGATGTACCTTACAGGGGCGAGGAAATAATTCTTTTAAAATCGTAACCGTTATATAACTATGTGTTTATGGAAAGCCTAATAATAAGTGCAACAAAAAAAGAAAAATATTTGGTAGTATTCTCTTAGGCTTAATAATTTGGGCTACCTTATAATTAATGTCTATAAGTGCACATGGATTTAGAACAGTAAATAGCTTTCTGCGATATAATATGTCAGGTTTCATATAAATTCGATAAAGTACCAGTTCTAAAAGTATTACGGTTGAAGCAAACTTGAAGCTTAAATTGTCTTTTGATGTTGCTATTTTTAAATCAGATATAATATTTTTATGAAATGACAAAAAAGTATTAATTTAGTTTCCCATTATGGACGCTTAAACTCGATTTAAAGATACTATGAATTTTGAGATTATTAATCCTAATGAGGAAGAAATGCGGCCAACTGAGAAGTGAGCAATCATTCAGTACAAAGAAATACCGAGCCAGTTACCAATTTGTGTCGAAGTAAGCGGGATATAACTACACACATTTCTTTCTCATATGGATTTTAAACAATTATTTCCAAGATGCAATATCTCGTTATCTTTAAGAATATGCTGTGAATTAATTGCAGACTTGCATATGCTGCCGCACAAATAAAGTAAAAATTAAAAAAACGTAAAAAAAAGTATATTAATATATGTTACTGTCGGCCGTGTTATCAATTCCACGTGTGGTGGCAAATGCAGAGCAGTGTGCATCTTCAATGTGTAGTTGTAGTTTAAGCTTCTTTAATATATATTTTTATATATTGTGATAAGCGTTGATATGCCGACATGCGAGCATTTATTTAGTTAACGAAACGAAAGCCTTTGGTATATGTTCACAAGGTGTCATGAGTGATAACGAGAAGGTTCACATATTCAGATTAACGTTTCAGGTATCCATTCATACCCGTGAGTTTGCATTGGTTTCATGTGCGTGTGCCTGGACGACTTGCTACAACAAGCAAGTTCACTGTCACTAGGCACGGTGTGCGTCAGATTGACATGCGATTCGAGTTTAGTGGGTGATTTTTATATTCCACAATGAATATGAAAATCTCTTTCAACTAATCACATTTAGCTCCAGTGACTTTTAATATAAAACTGTAACAGTATCGTTACTGCTTATCAAACAATATTAGAAACACACATACATAGTCTTGCAACGTAGGTTATCATTCATTGCACCTTTCGCTTAGTCTCACTACTGCGCGTCACCTTCACGTTAGCTTGTGAGCTGTGATGTTTTTTTAGCAAATACTTTACTTTTGTATTGCGTCTGTCTTGTAACTGTCTCAGTAGTAATTTTAGTCACTAAGTTACAATATCGGCTCTTATAATGTAGTCCGTAACAGTTAAGAGTTATATTTTTAATGAAATGTATGGTATACTTCACTTTGAATCATTGTCAGACATGTATTTACAGGAGAAATAAAAAGCTTTGAAAACATCGACATTTAACATAGTATGTTTGGATTGGTTAAAGTTCTCTATTTGCTTTAGGACGCATCAGCTTCGCAGTAGATCTGTAACTTATATAAGTACTTATAAAATAATCACGGCGGATCACAGCCCAGGTGAGGCTGGCTACATACAGACTTGACAACAGTGTAGTGGCCGTAGTCTGGCTGAATCCTACGAGGAGTTATGGAACTAAAGCCGAATAAATAACCAGAAAACCAAAGATCAATCACAATTTTTAGGTTTATTGTTCAACCTTAATTAATTTACAGCTGAAATTTTATGTAAGCCCCAAATTACTCAATGGTTCCAAAGCTCCTTAGTGTGTTGCAATACATTTATATCGTTTAGATGTAAAGTTGTAGTAAATTATTTCACACTTAATTTAGATAAATGATGTTTATCATATTTTATTTATTGTACTACATTAAACTAAATTATCTCGTTTAGTTCACTTTTAAAGTGAACCAAATGCGCTTTTTTTTATATACCTCTACTTACATTATTTTAAAATCATGATCAAATACATATATTTTGCATCCAAAATTAGAGATACCTACAAAGATGCATTCCACGAGGAAAGCACATTGTATCTTTGTTAATCTTTAAGATTAGTTGTTTTGTCAAAATGTAGTTAAAAGAGGCTAACCTCGGTTTCCACTCGCCTGTTGCATAGTTAGCTCTAGCCGGAGGTCCCCGCGACTCGGACGCGCCCGATGGTGGGCAACCCCAAACCGACAGGCTTGCCTTTGCACCAAGTGATTTAGTTTGTATTGACATCTTTTGTATCATGTATTTTAATATATGGAAAATTCTCAGAAAAGAGTGTTTTCTTGATTTTTTTTATTTATTATGAAAATAAAATCATGAATTTATTTGCTAAGTTGTATTTTATTAGATGCTAACCCTACCCTTGAGTAGTGTGAGTATGTTTGTTACCCCTTCACACTCAAACGGCACCAATTTGATTTAAGAGAAAGGATAATAAAAAAATGCTTATTAAATTACAGAAAAGCCGATAAGACATTACATTTATAATAATACATTTATTTCATGTAAGGTTTAGCCAGCGGTTGAAATAAAGGACAAGTTTTGTTAAAATACTAACAGGCTACTTCTATCCCAAAAATAAAGTTATATAATGAACCGCGGGGCGCAGCTAGTTTCACACATAGGCAATAGCTTTTTATCGGAAATCTTCAGGTCAGTTTGCCACGCAAAGTGATGCAATTTCTAAACGCATTTTGGGACAACTCACGGCCATCTGATCCCAAACTAGGCAAAGCCTGTACTATAGCAACCAGACAACTGATAAACACTTATTTATTTATAGCTTCTTTTCAGATATAAGTATTATAATATATTTTTCTTAGTGCTCTTTGGCAAAGGCCTCCTCAGACTAGTTAAGGTCTACTCCAAATTTTTCCAGCTGTGCCAAATCATCCCTCTTTTCGCTTTCCCTCTCTTGGGTACCACATATTTATATATTTATAAATACAAACATCTTTCTAAGATATACAATTCTTGTGTCGCGGTGTGTGTTCCCATACTCCTCGGAAAAGGCTGGACCGGTTTGTATGAAATTTTGTGTGAATATCGGGTAGATCTGGGATCCGCCAACGTCTTATTTTTCACACCCCTAAGTGGTAGGGGTAGGGTAGCCCTCTCCAGTTTTTTTATATGACAGAACATTTGCCAGGTCAGCTATATAAATTTATCTAGCATAAATATATATATATACACCCAGACACAGAACAAATGATCGTGCTCATCACACAAAGTTTTGTCCTGAGTGGGAATCGAACTCACGACCTCCGGCTTACAGTCGAGTCACTAACCAGTAGACCAACAGGCCCGTCAATGATGATGAAAGCCCTTGTCCCATAATTACGCCTGATTATGAAGACTTAAAATACGTACCTACAGGAATCCACACACTCGTTAAATAATTATGGCATCCTTATTTTCCTAGAAAAATATATGAAATGATGTGCTAAGTTTGCATTAATTCCTAATAAGCTTGCGCCTAGGTTTGGATTGGCTATTTTTCTTGAAATATATATATTTATATATATGCTGTCAATAAATAAAACAAATTGTTTATTTCTTTTGTTGGGTATTTTACTGATATAATACTTTCTCTACTGCCTAATAACATGTATAAAATATTTAAAACATTGGTAACATGTTTGCTTAACATGGGTACTATAAAAATGTTAAATTGATGTAGCAAATTAGAACGGCGTATTATTTTAATAATATAATATCTACAGGTTATTTATTTATTTGTACATCATAAACTATAATAAATAAGACCTTTAGTTGACTGCATACAGATATTTCTCCCTAAAATGTTTTCAACATGTTTATAGAAGCTAGTTAAATAATTAAATAATTTACAATATTTGAAATGTCTACATATTTATACAATCGTGCATATTCTATTCATTTAATGTGGAAACATTACAAACCTTACCTAGTTTTTTTAGAATTATTACCATTACAACAATGTGATACAAAAATAATAAGTTTGTTTTTGGTATCCTACCTCTGTAAAATATTAGATAAGACTATTTTAAAACTATGAAATGTACTATTTTTTGTCTATATGAATCGCCGAAAGAACAGTCTTTGACGGAAGCATATTGGTATCAAAGTGCATTATAAGATGAAACTGAGTCATTCGACTGTTGACGATCTAGGACGTGATTTATACCATTCTCTTTTGTGGTTGATGACGTTCTGAAATCAAAAATACAAATAGAAAAAAAAAATGATTTAAAAAACGAAATTGTATTCCTAAAACGGTCTAGAATTTTGATACAGAGATATAAGTTATTAATTAGATCATACCCAAAGAATGGTAGCAAGGTGATTAGTTGTGCGCGGTTGGTGCAGTTTCTAAGTTCAGGCAAGACGAGTAAAATATGACGCAGATACGCTTGTAGGGCCACGCGCCGCTGTTCTACCAGATGGGCGTCCTGAAAAAAAAAGTTTCAAACCATTGAGTTATTTCGGACTACTAAAGCACAAAGTATTATTCTTTAAACCGCTAAGACCCGACTGGTACCAATTGGTACCGGCCGAAAACGGCTTACGTTAAACTGCGGGTGGGTATGTTTTAAAACAGCCCACCCGCAACTTTTATCATTTTATTATTATGATCACGAATATAATTATGTGGACTGAAAATCCAAATTATTTTTGCTTATATGAATTATTAGAGTACTTACACGCTTCCGTAGTGTTTTTTTAGGAGGAAACTTATATGTTGCTATGTCGGGATGACACTTTTTCAACTGCGTATGTAGTTCATGGAACTTGGCGTATCTGTGATATACATTCCAATCTTCTGACCCTATCTTAAGAAATATCTGAAAAATACACCATCTATAAGTAAGTTTAATATCTCATGTTATATTCATTTTACCCTTGTTGGCCAGATGGTGGCAGCCTAATGGCTAGAGCGTGGGATTTGCAATAATTTGGGTGCAGATTCGAAGCTCACTCATTGCACTACTGACGTAAACCAACTCGTAACACAAACATTTAGCTTAGGACGAGGTGTTATCAAGAATACCTAATAGTAATGTGTGACCCACAATGTTAGAAACATAAAAAACCCGTAACATGATCTGGGTGCCTAGTGTGAGATTTTTTACGTTTAACTCGATCGAGACGTTTATCGCGTTTGGCTCTCTCATTGGTTATGAGCTTGGAGCGGGGCCAATCGGAGCGCCGAACGTCATAAACGTGTCGATCGCGTTAACGTAAAATAAACTCGCACTCGGCACTCAGAACCCTAACGGTATATGTATACACTTGCTCGAAATAAGCACGAAAGCATGCTTAGAAGTATGCAGTAAGAAATACTTAGAAGCATGTGGCCCAGCGCAGACCTGAACCAGAGCAGCGGAGAGGATTTTTCATCACACTCCAAAATATACTTTAAAACGATCAAAAGAAAGTGCATAAATGTTTGAACATGACAAAATGCTCGCGCGGTCTCTTTACCACGAGATCATGAAGTTATACATTTATATGCACTTTATTCTTATAGTCTTGAAGTTTATTTTCGAGTGTCATAAAAAAATTCTCTCCGCTGCGCCGCTCTTGGTCTGCGCTGGGTCTGTGTACAAGCGTTGCTTGAAAATGGCATACTATTAGCACAGTATAAAAACATACAGTAGGACGACGCCTTTGATCTCCTTGTAAATGCCGACAATGTGTAGAAATTGTCGCAACAGTCAGGGCTGTCTCAAGTTAACAATATTTATTTAAATTTATTTTTGATCAATATTATTTAATAATTATTATTTAATAATATTAGGTATAAGTATAGATAATGTTGATCTAAAATAAATAAAAAAAAATCGAATTTATTTTTGATCAACATTACTTAATAGTTATTATTTCATAATAACGTTTATCTAAAATAAATAAAAATAAATATTGTTACAATAATTAACAATAGCGAGATACACAATTTGTAAAACAGTAACTATTAAGCAAATGTGCTTCGTCTATGGTCACACATGCAAAAATTACAGATTGAGATTGAGACGAACACAATATGTAATTTCATTTAGAGAAAATTAAATGTCCTCCATCTTGGATCAGGAACTCTTGCGCGATAGACATTTCCGCAAAAGCTTGACCTCATTTTTATTTTCAGTGACCTCGCAAATCTTAAAAATGACTTATCACAAAAAAAAATATATTTTCCTCGGCGCCATCTTGGATTCCAATTTCGACCCCATAATCGTTTTAGCGACCTCGGGTACCATGAAAATGACACCCATGATAAAAAAAAATGTAAATTTTTTCGGCGCCATCTTGGATTCCAATTTCGACCCCATAATCGTTTTTAGCGACCTCGGGTACCATGAAAATGACACCCATGATAAAAAAAATGTATACTTTTTCGGCGCCATCTTGGATTCCAATTTCGACCCCATAATCGTTTTTAGCGACCTTGGGTACCATGAAAATGACATCCATGATGAAAAATTTGCAAATTGTCGTCGGCGCCATCTTGGATTCTAATTTCGACCCCATAATCGTTTTTAGCGACCTCGGGTACCATGAAAATGACACCCATGATGAAAAATTTGCAAATTGTCGTCGGCGCCATCTTGGATTCTAATTTCGACCCCATAATCGTTTTTAGCGACCTCGGGAACTATGAAAATGACACCCATGACGAAATTTGCAAAATTTCCTCGGCGCCATCTTGGGTTTTAATTTCGACCCCATAATCGTTTTAGCGACCTCGGGAATCATGAAAATGACACCCATGACGAAAAATTTGCAAATTGTCGTCGACGCCATCTTGGTTTCTTGGCACCTATTTTAATAGAATTATTTTATATTTATAGACCAGGGCCGATAATTGTTAAAACCAAAAAAAATAATAGTAGGATAAAACTAATTAGAAAAGGAAGGGAATATGATAAAAATTAAAGAAAAAATAAATTACGGTCGATCCGAGTTCGGGAAGGGGGGGAGGGGGGGGATTTAAGGGTAAAAAATGGTTTATCTTGATTTCCAGCAAAACTACAAGTCCTATGGAAAAAAAGTCAAATGGCAAAGTTGTAGGTAATAAAAAGATCTACAACCTTTGTATCTTTTTTCACATAACCTCAAAATGTATGTGAAAAATCCAAAAAACCAAGTTTTTGGTTTTTTATTTTTATCTTTTTCAAAAATATTTTTTTTTCACGAAATTTGGTGAAAACTTACCTTTTTATGTCCCAAATACGCTGTAATTTATTTGATTAAAAATATTTATGTTTTCACCTTATTTTGAATTAATATAAAAAAAACACCCTAATTTTCAATCGAAAATTCACCCGTCAAAATATCAGCTTTTTTCAAAAAGTATGGAGGTTTTTTGTTCGTTGAAATCTCTACTTTCTGATGGTGTAAAAAAAATATACATTACTATAGTAAATGTTCTCAGAAAATGCATAATCACTATGTACAATTTCATCAAAAAAATGACATTGCTTAATTTTTTTTTCAGAGTAAAGTTTATTTATTGAATTCGAATTACATTCATGTCATAGAAAATCTCACAAAATGATTCAGATGAAATTCTGGATGAAGAACCAATGCAGACTGGAAAAAATTGAAGCAAAGACATTTTTTTGATGAAATTGTACATAGTGATTATGCATTTTCTGAGAACATTTACTATAGTAATGTATATTTTTTTTACACCATCAGAAAGTAGAGATTTCAACGAACAAAAAACCTCCATACTTTTTGAAAAAAGCTGATATTTTGACGGGTGAATTTTCGATTGAAAATTAGGGTGTTTTTTTTATATTAATTCAAAATAAGGTGAAAACATAAATATTTTTAATCAAATAAATTACAGCGTATTTGGGACATAAAAGGGTAAGTTTTCACCAAATTTCGTGAAAAAAAAAAATATTTTTGAAAAAGATAAAAATAAAAAACCAAAAACTTGGTTTTTTGGATTTTTCACATACATTTTGAGGTTATGTGAAAAAAGTGTCAATACAAAAGTTGTAGATCTTTTTATTACCTACAACTTTGCCATTTGACTTTTTTCCATAGGACTTGTAGTTTTGCTGGAAATCAAGATAAACCATTTTTTACCCTTAAAACCCCCCCCTCCCCCCCTTCCCGAACTCGGATCGACCGTAATTTATTTTTTCTTTAATTTTTATCATATTCCCTTCCTTTTCTAATTGGTTTCATCCTACTGTAATTTTTTTTCACTTTTTACAAATTTTGAAGGCTTCGGCCCTGGTCTATTATTAAAACTAATAGAACTAAACTAACACCAGATAGCCCTGAAAGTTTGCTCCCGAGCTACTAACAAGTTAATGTATGCAGCTCGGGAGCGCCCTTCCCCCGTCTCGCCCCTCGCACCCCGCACGATTGCCCTGTCTAGACGTCTTCGTCGAACGACTGTATGATGTTAAGACTGTGCTATTAGGTTGAATTATCTATCAAAATCCTTTTTGATAGATAATGATAGTTACGAGCATGCAAATAAGCATGCTTATTTCCAGCATATGTACCTACATCTATATCTATACACTAGGTTTTTTTTCAAGTCGACTGTCTAAATTCTACACTTAACTGAAAGATACAGCATGCACGCTTATATTGGAATATTTGTTTACCTGGTAAACATGGTATGAGTGTGTCTTCTTTCCAACCAGGAACGCGCTGGGTATATGCGCCTTTACGTTGGACTCCGGATAATCTAGTACTTCAAGTGCAGATATACTTTCATACTCTTGCAGTCGCTGTTGTAAATACTGATTAAACTCCATAAGCTCTGCATGCATTTCGGCTACCTGCATAACATTATTAAAGTAGCAGGTACAATTTCTTCATTCGTTTTCTAGTCCCACTTAACTTTTATTCAATCGCGATAATTTGGTCAAAAATGATTGATGGAAGCATGTATAGCCTGGCAAATTCGTTCTTGACACTTCCATGGTCCACGCGGGTGGCGGGGGGCGTTACGGTGTCCGTACTATGATGGCGCCCGAATGAGTCGGTCGAATGATGCTTCCAGTGACCCCGCTCCGCGCCCTCTATTTACCACACCTGCAGCCTTAAGTCCCCCGCCGCCAGCAAACCATCAGAGTGCTAAATTTGCCAAGCTATATTTACTTTTTATCGTCATAATTCATACCTGAACTAGTTTCCTCTCATACTGATCAACCTCGTTGCTATCTCTGTTGTCTCCCTTTAATGCTTTCCCTAATTCTACTGCAGACATATAGTGTCGCAGTTGTTCCTTTAATCTGTCATTTTCTCTGTAAATAGTTTAAAATTAAGTACTGAATCTATACGACATAGATATCTTATTTATTACTCAGCAAAATTTTCATTAAATAATTCACAGGAAAAACTCACTTGCTTAAATCCAAAACTACCGTTTCCAATTTACTTATTTTTTCTTTACTTGCTACTTCCAATTGTGTGTATCTTATTTGCAAATTCATACATTCTTTTTCCTTATTATCTAAAACTGTATTCATTACTTTATCGTCGGGAGCACTTTCGTCTTCTGTGAAACATAGTTCTAAACATGAAGTGCTCCCATCAATACTGCCAGCGACCTCTTCACTGTCACTTTCCGATATTTTTAAATTATTAATACTTAATTCTGAGACATCATCTTTTATAACATTATTTACATCTATACTGTTGGAAGAGGAGAATATTTCCTTTGCGCATTCCGAGAGTTTCGTTAATATCTGTGAAGGACTGTCAATGGCTTTGATACTGTCGGGAAAGAAGTGCCTATAACTGCTTCTGTACTCAGAACTAGTGGGTTCACTACTTGAAGCTGCAATCTTAGGGTCTGGAGAGTTAAGGCAGGTCGCCGGTGCACTGTTCCAGGTCGCGTTAGCTGATTGGTCAGCGGGTACTAAAGCTTTCGACTTAGCTGCAAGGTTTTTCTTTTCGTTTGTATCGAAAGAAATAACTTGGCGTAATGGTTTCCGTTTTAAGTTGCTGGATGACTTCACAGGTACAGGCAAAGGTATCACGTGTTCAGCTTTATTGGTATGATTGGCTTGTTGTGAATCATTCAGTTCTGGTCTGTCTATTGATAACGCAAATAGGACAGATGATAAGCCTGAAACATTGACGTTTTATTTATTCAATTTAACTACAAAGTAATTCAATAGGAGTATTTTTAGTTGATGGTTTTTTATTTCAAACTGTTTCTTTATACCCGGCTAGTTTTGTTTCTTAAAAACAAAGCATATTATAATACATTGTAATTATTATGATGATGAGATTACATAGTTTTATATATTGTTTTTATTGGCCTATCGTCATAGTATCATATATGTATGGTATATATATTTTACAGGATGTCTATGAAAGATTCACGCCCTGCTATATATCCAATTATCCATGCAAACAAAATGCCATAAATGGTTTAAGATAATTTATATTATTTTACCTGTAGCTAAACCAGGAAGAAGTATTGAAGTTTCAGCATCTCTGACTAAAGCACCTTCTTCATAATATTCCATAAGCAAACCATGAGCCACCCAGCTTTGTAGGTATCTATAAACATGTTACCAATTAAAAAAACATACATAGTAGCTATAACATACATTAAGTTGTAAAAATATTACCTATCTAGTGATCTCTCATTTAAAGCTGCTCTGAGAAATGCTCTGAAGTATCCAAGTGGTGTATTAATATTCGTAAGAATCTTAAATCTTTCTTTTTCATGTTTTGTTAGATGTAAGCAAGTATAGCTCCACAAAGAATTACCTGCAAAAAATAAATACATTTATTATAGATATTATTTAAATCAAATAAGTAATTATTAATGTGTATACTATGCATGTTAAAGCAAAACTATTATCAAGTGCTCTTGTAATTATGCAATATTATCTTACCAACATTAACAATATTAAAAGTGAAGTTTAAACCTGCTGTAACCAAATTTTGAATTGCAGAGTTTGACAAATTAGTCCTAATGCCATGGCTAAGCAATTTCTCCCATTTTTCACACAGTTGTGCTATTCTGAAATAATCACCAGTTAATACTTATTGTAATAACCTGTTTATGTTATATTTACATAGTTTTAAAATACCCATACCTTATGTCATCTTCTGTTGCTAATTCAGATTTCCCTCCGAAACGGCTTTGGCAGTTGTGTACACAATTTTGTAATTCTTGATGAATAATTTTGCCATTATCAATTCGTTTTTTCAGCTCCTCTTTATTGTCTATAGCATTAGCAATTGTATTTAGAATTTTGCTATTCTGAAAATTGTCCAAGCAATGAAAGTATTTCAAATATACAATTTATTAGTTTTGGGTTACATTTACTGGCTAGATTACATTAAGATCCATAGAATACATGAATGTAAATAATACACTAAAATAAAGTATCTGCTACATGATAGATGCATTGGATTTCTAAAAGGTTTTACAAAAGTATGATTATTGCATGGTCATTTAAGAAATTAAAATGAAGAAGTAATTTACTGCTGCAGGAAAAGATGTTATTGTTGATTACTTCAGAATTTCAAGGAACCATTCAAAGTCAACTCTCAAAAGTCTCAAGGATGCAAATTTAGATGATGTTTGGTGAATTGATAATAATCCTTTGTATTGATAGTAAGCCAACTCTTAGAATCATTAATTTATAAAAAGACATCACATAATTATAGGCATAAAAAAATAATATTTGTGTGATTTTCAGTGGAGCAATAATAGTTGTTACATATTAAAATTTATTAAGCAAGAAATACATTCAAGTTTGAAATAATTAAGAGTATTACTTATACTAAGTATGTAACTGTACTTGTTGAATTGGTTTTATTACATATTAAAGCATTATTTACATCGTATGAACAACTTTTATTAAAAAAATAGTGTTCCAGTATCTACTAGTCATCTTTTAACATCCTATTGTTTATCATAATAGGTCTATGAAATTAACCAGTGTACTATTCGTTTGACAAACTCAAGCCGTTCCCAAACAGAAGATACCGAACTTACACCACACATGAAACATTATAGTTCAAGGGTATACAATAGTATACATAATAAATTAATTAGGATCTTATTAAACTCGGACATAATTAAATTACAAAACATGAATTAAGTGTATGGATTCCTTACCATTATATTTCAGCACCTTAATGAAATCATCAAAATTATTATTATTATTATATTTAGAACTCATAAAGCTTTTAATCAGTTACAATTTAGGTAAACATGATTTATTTATTTTCTCTTTCGATGTATATTTGTATTTTGTGAGTTTTGTGACGAATAATGACAGTTTGTTTGTCAGTTTGATAATAATTGTCAATTTGTCAGTAATGCCAGCCCCTACCGACATTTTTCCCCGGGATATTTTTAATAAAACTTGAATATTTGATAATAGTAAATAATAAAAAAATAAGTAAAGATTCACATTCTCTAGTAAAACCTTTGATTTGGTTGTTGCTCAACTGCTCCGGTCATGCTTAACTAAAATAACTTTCATTTTTGTGTCAGACCATTTTAAACCCTTAAATAACTTCAAAAATTACTTCACCTTAAAATCCATCTTCACTTTCATTTCCCTAAGTAAGTGCAAATTCCAAAGGCTGGCAACGTAAATAAATAACTCTCAGAAGAACTAACCGTCTTGAATGAGGTCTGATGAATTGAATCAAATGAATTATAATAATCGACTAAATTATATCATATATTACTATAAACAATAGGTTAAGCCTATGATGCCATATGAAATAATCAGGTTTACCCTAATATTATATTTGATTTGTGATTTGAATGAAAGATCTAATCAAACTAAATATTTTCAAACATTCCAAGCAATTATTCACGTTATAACTTATACGTTTGTTTAAAATACGAGAACAGAAAACTAAGTTAGTCAATATAAGATGATATTTTAATATTCCTGTTGGCTATATTATGCTACCTCTTCTGCATCCGTTTTTTCACAAAACGTCACTAAAATGGAAAAATCTCAGAATAATAAATAAAGCAAAAAGAAAACTAGGAATGCGTTTCATAAATCACGGCATAGTTAGTTTCTGTCCTGCAATATTTTTCTGTGTTCCTACATAACTTCAATATTCCCTGCTTTAGTTATTGTTCTGCGGTATTCCCTATTAATTTACAGATCTTTACAGACAATGATATTATAAGTTTTACTTATAATATCATTGTTTACAGAGATTTACAGACACACATGGTTAGTCGAAACTAGCTAGGAATATAAATAGGTATCTGTACCTCTTGTCAAGAACCGTTAATGGAGTGATTTTGGTTGAAAAAAAAGGGGTATGGTATGGCTGTAGACACGGCCGTGTATTGTACGTGAATATGTCTCGTAACATTATTATTTATTTAACGGGTAATAGTTTCTATATAAAATAGCTTGACTGGACACCATAATTATGGTGTTTTATGGTGGTACCATTCGATTACTTTTGAGATGCCATTTCCATCCTATACGATTTATGCTATCCGATTTGGGTTTTCGACGCGTTTAAATTTTTTGATAGACTTCTATTACACAATTTTACTTTATTTTACCCTAATGTTATATGTCCTTATGGAAGCAATTCGGAGACGTATTCACGTCAACATGTTTTATTCGGAGTAATTAGGACCTTCCCACCGATAAGTTTATTTATTTGACCGTAAGACCTTATCAATAAATTATACATAATTATTTATAACCTTCTCATAAGAGCTGCGTTTAAGAGCAAAAAAAAAAAATACATGAAAAATATCAAATATATAAAAATCTCATGTCGCGGTGTTAGTTCCGTTCCCAAACTCCTCCGAAAAAGCAGGACCAATTTGTATCAAATTTTCTGTGCAAATCGGGCAGGTCTGAGAATCGGCTAACACCTATTTTTCTTATGCTGCGTACAGACCGGCCAAACGAACGCCAACGAACGGGTTTCGTAAACCTTCGTTGCTGCAATCTGGACGGCTTAGCGAATGCCAACGATCGCTCGTTGGCGTGTGCCGGCGATCCGAAGCGTGGCGGTAACATCAAAGAAATCGAGCTATTTGAACGAACTCTGTTTGGACGGTCGCCGAAGGCCAACGAACGAACGCTCAGTTGAAGCAAGAGAGCGTAGCGTGTAGACGTGGTAATATGTGGTTGTCCACCATCTTCGCTTACGTTTATTTTTTCTTGTTCTTGCTAACTCGTTTTGGTATATAAAACTAGCAATTATAATGATGTCGTCGTCGTCCATGATTAAATTGCGAATGAAAGAGAAAAGAACCGGAATCAAGTGCCAACGAACGTTCGTTCGAGCACTAAATGTATTTGGACGTATTAACGAACTCCAACGAGCGTGCGGAAGCCAACGCTAGCGAACGATAAATATCCATCGTTGGGCGTTCGTTGGGCCGGTCTGTACGCACCTTTACTCCTAAGTTATAGGGGTGGCCCTCTCCAGATTTTATTAATTATGGTAGACGAACGTTAGCCGGGTCAGCTAGTTAATTTATAAACTTGCACAAATATTTAAATGAAAAAGGAACTCTAAGTATTTTTTTGTGAAAAATAAGTTTTGAAGAGAAAGGCGAACTTTTATAAAATCAACTAAAATGTCATAGAGCATATATTATTCTATAATCTATAGACTATAGTAAAAAAAAATGCTACTAAACAAAATGGCGTTACGAGCGTGATCGTAGAATTTTACGTTCGTGATTGATAGAAATCATATTTACCGTATTAAATTTTATATTCTTGGAACTCATTTATTTGTTGTAATTAGCCTTAGTGTTTTGTGGTTACTGTTTCAATTTCTGTGTGTTGATTTACTGCGTAGGATTTCCTAGGGAAGTTCGACCATGAGTAATTACGAAGATGATCAAAGTGAGGATGGAGAATTAGCGCGTAGCCCAGTTCAAGACGAAATGGACTTTAGGTATGTTATGTTTTATATACGAATTTGTTTCAAAACATATTATTCGACACATTTTTTTTTTAAATAAAAATATCATGTCTTAGTCAAACAAAGTGATCACGAACGACACGCTTTGATTGCGTTGTTTCGTTACATATTTCATACATTTTCATGTTGTACGCAATGCACAGTATGTTACTTTGGTTTGCAATTATATTTGATTCTTCTTTTTGTATCCTTTTCGTAGATACTTGAGGAAAATTCTGTATAATTGTGAAAGAATTCATTAACTTCGCTTGTTAGTGTGCAGCTGGTCCAAAAGTGTGTAGGAACGTGTTAAATGAGTAATGATTTTGATGAATTTTTCTGCAATGTTTTTTTACCTGTTATTCTATTCTATACATATAAAGAAAACTGTTTAGGGTTATGGAGGTAAACTTTGGCATAATTATGTTCAATGAGATTTTTTGTATGTAATTTACAATAATTCATGCATAAGTTTTCTAAATTTACTTGTGTAATTTATAGTTTATCTGATGAAGATCGAGACAATGCTGATTCTTTGATAATAAAGCCCCCTCAAGCGGTAATTCGGACAACACATCGAGACAAAAGAGGTCATAAACGAACTGCAAAGGATAGATACAAAGATACTGCTAGAAAAGAAAAGAAGCATCTGTACAGGTAAAGTAACCTCTTACTTGTAATAGTTTAATTTCTTTTTATTAATAAAATTTGTTCTATAATGTTAAAATTTAATTGTTGTAAATGTTAATAAAATCTGATAAATGTTATAATGATGTTTTAGTTTTTAATAACATCAGTTGATGCAGAATTTAAAGCTGAACTTTTTGTTAAACTGTGTTGAAAACATTGGGTAATGAATAAATGTTTTATACAATTTTCATTTTTATTCTTATTTCTTAGGTCCATGTTTTTATAACATTTTATATAACTTATATTATGTGCTTTAAGGTCTGTCATCCTACTGACATTGGGAATGTTATAGATCAATCATAAACCTTTTTCAACAGGGAACGTGATAAGTCTGAAAAGTCAAAACGTGAGATTACTAAGAATTCTGATCGTGAGGATAGGGCCAAAGAGTATTATAGAGAAAATCCATATTATAGGGACAAAGAACTATATAGAGAAAATAAAGAAACATTTAGGGACAAGGATGCATACCGAGAAAAAGAAACATATAATAGAGACAAAGAAATGTATAGAGATGGCAAGGAAGTTTATAGGGAAAACAAAGATATGAGAGAAAAAGAACCATACCGTGAGAGGGAAATGAGAGATAAAGATATTTACAAGGAGAAAGAAGTTTATAGAGAAAAAGATCCCTACAGGGAAAAACATTACAGGGAAAGAGAAATGTACAGAGACCCTTCTTTTAGGGATGCAACTAGATCGGGTGATGTCTATAGAGAAAAGGAAATGTATAAGCAAAAAGAAATGTACAAAGATAAAGAAATGCCACGAGACATGTACCTTGGTCATGATAGACAATATAAATATCCAGAGGCAGAACGTAAACGTTCAGACAATGAAAGAATAGAGTCTAGATTGAGATTGTTGTCTGAAGAAGGCCACACCAATCACAATAATGAAAAAGAAAATAGAGACAGGACATCTGGAGACAAAGAATTAGAAGACTTAAGAACAAGATTACTGAACAAAAGAATTTCGAAAGAGTTACAAAGTCAAGATGTCAAGAAAGGTTCTGAGTATTATGAAAAGGATAGTAAACCATCATCTCGTCATTCATCACTAGACAAACATCAGGAAAATAGGAAGAATAAAGTTTTGTTTGCCGGTAAGGATATAAAAGTCTCTATGATAGCTACAATTTTGATTTCATACTTTTTAAAAAATTTATATTTTTTTTGTAAGAAGTAATTAATTGATTATTAAGAAGTTATTTTAATCTATAGATCATCTAATTGTAAATAAATGTTGTTGAAACATTTTAATAAAGCAAAAACTTTGTTTAAGAAAAAGAAAGGGAAAAAAGGAAACATGAATCACGCACTGAATTGGAAGCGAGGAGACAGGAGCACCGTAGCAGACGTGGCAAGAAACGTTCTGTTTCACCTGATGATGCAGCAAATAAGAAAACTAAAACTAATAATTCTCCTAACTATGGTGATTCAGTGGTTACTGTATCAGATTCTAGTGATGTAGAAATGAAAAGTGAATCACCACACTCAGATCATGAAGAAGGTAAGCATTTTGATTAATAAATAATATTAAGGGTTTGTTAAAAAGTGGTCCTGTTTGACACCATGGTAGTAGAAGCCTAGCATGTGCCCTTTTCTTTTTTCCATAACAGTATCTGCTATCAGTATGCATCCCATTAAATCAGGCTCATAAGATGTAATGTAACCAGTTAACAGCTGATTTAAAAGGATTTTTTTTCAGGTGAGCACACAAACAGTGAAACTGAAGATGATAGTTCAAGCACAGAATCTGATTCAGCAGCAGACTCTAAATCTGAAGAAGAAGAAGAAGAACAGAAGGATGATGACAAGGCAGAAAAAGAGGAAAAGGAAAAAGAACGAATTAATGAGAAGACAAGACCACCATCCAAGTCCAAGTCAAAGTCACCGAGCCCCAAATCTAAGCACGACTCATTACCATCATCACATGGGTCTCATAGGTAATAAAAAATAAAATACCTTTGCTTAACTTCAATATATTACCAATACCATTGTAATTCTTTTAACACTGCATTGATGTAAATTCTAAGTTTTAGGTCATTGTCCAGATCGAAGAGTAGAAGTAGATCCCATTCGTTTTCACCTCCCCCTCCCGGTGAAAATGGTAAGCCTGCTGAGGAAGAAGTTAAGCCTACTGAAGATGATGAGGAAACTAGACAGAGGGAAGAAGCCATTAATGCTCTACCACCATACTTTCCTGCACTACAGGTAAAACACTTCTAATTAATAGTAAAAATTTAAAAACTTTAAAGCACACCAAAAGAAGACACTTGTTATCATCTCATTCTCACAAGATATAAAAAAACCTGACTAAATATGCTTAATTCCACAAAGAAAAGGTATATTATTTTACAGGTGATTTGGGAAGACACATGCTCTTATAAGTATTAGACCCTAAATACTCGGCTGAGCAATTATAGTAATAATTAAAATAGTTCATACTTACTAACTTATAGAAATGGGTATAATTGTTTTAATTTTACCTTTAAAGCCAGATTATTTATCGGCCTTATTGTATTACTTTATGTGTCAGGTGTTAATGTTATAATTAATCATATTTATAGGGTTGTCGGTCAGTTGAGGAGTTTCAATGTCTAAATAGAATAGAAGAAGGCGCATATGGAGTGGTTTACAGAGCGCGTGATAAAACCACTGATGAAATTGTTGCTCTAAAACGGCTCAAAATGGAAAAGGAGAAGGAAGGATTCCCCATCACATCTCTAAGAGAGATTAACACATTATTGAAGGTAGGATCACATTTTTATTGTTTATTCTGTAAGCTCACTTGAGCCATCACAATGCATCACTGCTCTTTTTTAAAAGGTATTTCTTTAACCATTTTACTCTTAAATATGTGCTAGTGATTGAGCCGCGAGCTGTGAAGCACTCGATGGCTCCTGTGTTGAATTCATGTCATTAATGCCTTGTATTTTATTCCAACAGGCCCGGCACCTCTTACCTGCAAGAGGGTTGTGCTAGAGGTGTGACCCAATTGCAAGGGTTAACAACTTCGATACACGGGCGGGCCTAAGTATCTTAGGAATTTATTCCAGGGGGAACACCCTTCAATGCTTTCTTCTTGTTGCGTTCTACATCTGCAAATTTGATGCACGACAAAAAGTAATTTCCAATAAACAATGCTTAGAATACGAACATCGAAGGTTACATTAAGATAACGATGCAAGTACCTATTAAGATCATCAAGATCATCGCCACGGCTTTGTCTACCAGATACCAGTGACAGAGGTAAAGTTAGGGAACAATAGTGTAAGTTAAGCAGAAAATTATGTGGTAAAACATAGATTACGCACTTTTTTTAAGATAATGTCAACGAAAGTATTTTTATAAGTAAGGCGTGTTTTCGTCGTTTTGTCGAAGGTTTAAACACCATAACATGCGTCCTAAATATAATGTTAACCATCAGAAAAGGAAATAAATGGTCTTATGTTTACAATAGATTTGTGCCATGTTGATTTGTGTGTTAATTTTGGGTACATTATAAAATGAACATTGTAATACTGTCCTATAAATGTCCCATTGCTGGGTACAGGCCTCCTAACTTGTAGGTAAGGTTAATATGATATTTTTAGTCCCTTCTATAATATTTTTCAATCTACAAGCATAATTCAAATTTATTATCAAACTTGTAGTCTATCTTTAACTATAAAATTGCTTACAGTTACTAATGTTAAAGTTTTTGTAAACCTATAGTTTATACTGTAATCAAATTTTTGTTGTGTGTTTGTTTATTAATGAGTCAAATAATTATGAGTATATGTTGTTTAACAATAATTGGACAAAAATGCTGTGAAAATATAAACAATGAGGTATGTTTTTGTTTAATAAACATACAGTGAACAAATAGACACTCTGACACTATTTAAGGTTCTAATTTTTATGTTATTCGACCATGGATACAAACCATTCAAGGCCTGGTTATGTCTATGATATAGAAAAAACCGGACAACGGAACAACTTTATAGTTACCGACAAGGCATTTTAACACCACAGCATGTTTACTGGCATTTGTTAAGTTATTACAATTCTGACAACCAGTCTTACCATGGGATCACATGGGCTGAATAATATGGTAAGACTGGAAGCCGACTCCAACATTTAATCGAAAAAGGGTAAACAGCAAAGCATATTTGCCTCAAATTCGATTATGAACAATCATAGCCTGCTTCCTTGTCTTGAGGTACTTAGATACTACCTCACTTTTTCTTTATATCAATCTTAATAAATCGTTATAACGCTGTTACTTTAAGTAACACCATATAATGTAACATTGTTCAATATCATATTTAAATGTTCTAGTTTCCGCTTTAGAAATTACTTTACGTGAAAATGAAGACTTTTATACCTTTTCTGATGTGTTGACTAGAGCTATATTTGATTCGATAAAAACTTGTTTTCTTTTTGAGTATTTCAACGTTTTTATCGAAGTCGATAACCAAAGTTACTTTTGGTGGTGCTCATTTTAAATTGTACGTTTAATGTTGCTCTCTTGTACGTAACTTTCTTAACTTTACGTTTCTTTTTTTCATTACATGTATAAGTGAATAGCATCATATTGAATATTATTTTTTACATGCATAATATACATGCAACTTGAAGAGGAATCACTGATATATGCTTAATGCATTTGTCCTTTATTCCTAGCTATTATACGATGCTTACTACCACGTAGATGTATTGAGACCTAATGCGTCAAATTTCATTCTTTTTACGTACAAAAGAGTGGTACTCTTGAAAACTAATTGAAATTTGGCGTTTATTTTACTGAGACTGGATAGTCTGAAAATCTAATATTTAACGAAAAGCTAAGGAAATCAACCGCCAAAATCTGTTGATAACATGACTTAAATCAACTTTTTGCCAAATCCACAACCACATTTAATAGATTATTTCGAGATTTAATTCTGCTAGTCTGTCCGTCCGACAGTTTGGATAGTTAAATTGACTTCCAGTAAAAGTTAAGGAATGTAGCTAGCATACACATGGATTATAGTAGAAAGTTTTCTACCATAATCTATGTATTACAACCTGATATTGATATTTTTTTACGTATTGCTACGTTTTACGAAGACGCCGCTTTCGTTTTTGATTCCCTAAATATAATATAGTAAAAGCGTCCTCGTAAAATGATTTGTGTTTTATCAATAATTTTTGGAAACATTACCAGGTCTGGCATCAACCCAAACATGGCGGTTTTTACATCCTATAGCTTATCGTCAAATATTTTTCGACTGCCATCCAGAAAGATCCAAGAAGGAAGTTCCACTGCAGATGGGTTCAACATAGAAATTCTGCTGAGTAGTCGCCTGCTGAAATTGAAACTGAACTAGCTGAAGTAGAACTGTTTATTGTCGTTGGCATGTTTTTGTTTTTAATCTGGGTTTGATAACCAAACGAAGAAAAAAACAGATTTGCAATAATTGGTCCACGTTCTATTGTTTATTGCTGGGTCCCACTTAGTAATAGCGCCGAGAAGTGTCCGGTAACATGGCTAAATGCGCAAAGTCAATACTTAGGACTCATGTGGCCGAATACTGGAACTTCAATCAGTTTCAAATTTAAATCACCGTTACTTTCCATGCTGTCTCTGTAATTTTAGGTGTAAAGATTTGACTGTTAGTCATTCAAGTTACAAGTTGTGTTCCAGTATTCGGGTGTTAGACGAGCTGACGTGTGCACTTGGACATTTAAGCCGTACTAAACATTTAAATTTATACTTGAATTTTTCAGTTTTTGCTTGACTTGCGCATACTCGCCGTACCAGAGCTTTTGGCCTAAGTATCTAAGCCCATTGTGTAGTTTTCGTTGCTTTTGTTTCGTAGAATAATAATTACCTTTTATCTGCACCTGCTTCAAGCTGATAACTTTTAATGCATCATTATTCATCGTACTTAGTTGATACGTGAGAAATTAAACGCTATCTATATTTAAGATAACGGTGATTAATTTTTCTTTGTTCTTGAATCAGCTAGTCCAGTCTTCAGATATGGCAACCTGATTGAAGTGTCGGGATAAAGTGTAAACCTATTATTATTATTCGTAAGCTTTCGTGAGGTTTATTTCAGGTTTATAACAACAACATACAAGAGAGGGAGAAATGAATGTTGTGAATAATACATTATGTATGTTTATAGCTTGTGTATTTAGAGATGATTTTGTTTGTTTGAAAACTTTATTGAGAAGTAACTTTCGATGTTCGTAAAATTCTACCATTATTATTACCGAATGACATGAAAGCAAATCAGATTTTGCGCGTAAAGCGAGGCCTAGTTGTGAATACAGTATAAGGCATGTTACACACACAATTGTAAACTATGTCGAAAATCACAATTTTACATTCATATGTCCTGATTACGATGTACGACCACATGCGGGAAAATTCGTAATCTACCTTATATTTTACTCTACGGTAATTCAATACCGTTTGGCACGGAAATTAAATGTTTATTTGATATTTTATAACGGCCTGCATTGGGCTTAAAAATATTGAATAACTTTTCCTTTTCGTGATGCATATTTAGTTCTAAAGACAATTTGGAAATTATCTTGAGCAATATGTAGCAGAATACATTGCTTACGAAAACTTCCTTAAAAGTGTTATTTGTTCAAACTTTGTATAATATTTGTAAGAAACATCGATACCTAAAATTAAAATCACGTTTATCTTGAAGATGTCCACTACTATTGTAAAAGCAATAGGGTATTATACATTTTTTTTCTTTAATGTCCCAAAGTTATGTATGGAAACAATATTAGACATGTATACTATGTTTTGTTTCGTCTCGTAAAAAAAACACCAAGATGGAGCTACAATATTTATTTACTTCCGTTGTGAAGTCCCGAGGCCTCATTACTAAACTTTTAAACACTTCATCTAAGTAAAAAAATATTGAGGTTTTAAAAAGAAAAATACATGTCAAATATTTATTCTCATAATCTGAAAACCGGTTTTTTTTTTGTATAATAGGCCCTATAAGCCTATTACACATTCATAAATATTCAGTGTTTATTACGTGACGTGTTATTGCGTGATTTTAATTATTTCCGTTCATGATAAGTGATATTTTTATCTATTGTTTAATTAAATAAGATAAACAACTTTCAACATCCACAAATATAATGTGTGCATGTTTTACTATGCTTGTTTCCGTACTTTAATTAAACCGTTGATTGATAAATTACTTATCATGAACAATATACTAATCCATATGATTGTGTTATGACAAAAATGCCATCTGTCCCTTTGTCTTTATCCACACTCGCAATTTCAGTTAGGATTTTCAGTCTTTTTTAGAGATAACTAAATTCCTTAAGTCAGTATTTTTAATTTGTCTGACAATTTCAAAATCGATTTAGTAATAAGTCCATGCTTATTTCTATTCAATATTTTCTTTTGCACAACGAATTAACATTGCATTCTTAGAAATAAACTTGGCTTAAAAATGTTTACTTCACAATATTTGTACACATTTAAATATTTGCAATTTTTATTAAAACAGTTTTTACTTTTATTATGGTTTAAGATATTTATTTCTTGTTATTCAGAATACAATATTATGTAATTCGCAACAGACTTATGGCATGCATCACTTTATTTTAAACAGGGGAAAGATAACACTAGTTAGAAACAACATTCGATGACGTAAATAGAATTAAAAAGGATAGGATAAACATTCTACTAATGTATCTTGACTACACTGAATCATAAATGTACTTGCCTTGCTTTAGTCACTGTGGACGTATTTATTGTATTATTATTTACTCGAATGTCTTGTTCACTAAATGCTTACATTATATAGGTATATATGTTTTTGTATCATATATTCTAAACATTGCTTTTAGATCTGATTTATACATCTATCAAAACATATTTTTCTATGTGGAAGTTTATTAATGTGGAGGAAAATTACATGTTGTAAAGGTTAAATTGACGTTTATTTCATGTTATTTTTCCTATAAGTATTTTCTTTTAATGCATAAATAGAAATTGTCTAAATACGAAAATATTGTTTTGATTTGTCATCAGATTTTCTAGTCCTTATTCATTTAAGATTTTGCAGGGTCGGCAACAGTATTTTTTTGGTATTTGGTATACCTAATCTTGCTGCTAAAAATAATTAATAATGCCGATTAATACGAATTAGGTTTTTAGGTGGCTCTTTCGCGGTGATTGCTTATTTTTGTATGTATCAGGCCTCTAGGATTCAAGATTTTTCCACAACTTTTATACAGTAATAGATTCCAAATATTAATTCAGTGCATAAAATGTATTCGTATTTATTTACGTATTGTGAAGCATTCATTTTTAGCTTTTGTAAGTTAATTCATAAGGTTTATAATTATGTATGTAAGGTAATTTTTATGAATGAAGGCCACCGCCCTTGCTGTTGTACTAACAAGTCGCACATTATTTTCTGCTGTTGCAGGGCCAGCATCCCAACATAGTTACTGTGCGGGAGATCGTCGTAGGGTCCAATATGGACAAAATATTCATTGTCATGGATTACGTAGAACATGACTTGAGAAGTCTTATGGAAACTATGCGTGGAAAGAAGCAAGTGTTCCTACCCGGTAAGTGTAAACATAAATAGCAAATTAAATTATTATAAAACAAATAACATTAGTGAATACCGTTTATTAATACATATTACGTACTTCATCTTAACAGGAGAAGTGAAGTGTTTGATGACTCAACTACTAAAGGCCGTGCATCACCTGCACGACAACTGGATCTTACATAGAGATCTCAAAACTAGCAATCTTTTGTTATCGCACAAAGGAGTCTTAAAGGTGTGTATTATTCAGTAACAAACATATTAATCATTTAAATTATGTAAACTAATTTCTTGGATTTATTTGTAATTAAAATTTTTCGATTGTGGAGACTTACGTTTTTCCAGTATAATAGCTTTTCACGTAATTTGTATTTGTGTAAGTTAAGTTGCTTTATTTATTGAATAAAGTTATGTTATTAATTTTATAGGTTGGAGACTTTGGATTAGCAAGAGAATACGGTTCGCCACTCCGCCAATATACACCAATTGTAGTGACACTGTGGTACCGTGCGCCCGAACTGCTCCTGTGTTGTAAAGAATATTCTACGCCTATCGATATTTGGAGTGTGGGCTGCATATTCGCAGAATTTATTACTATGAATCCGTTGTTCCCGGGTAAATCTGAAGTGGACCAACTCAATAGAATATTTAAGGTATTATAAATTGCATTTATTTTTATTTAGACAACTATTTTCAATTTAATTTAATCATTAATTGTAACATTATATTTGTTTTGTTTTAGGATATGGGCACACCATCGGAAATGATTTGGCCTGGTTACAGTGAATTGCCTGCAGTTCAAAAGATGACTTTTGCCGACCATCCTTCTGGTGGTTTGAGACAACGAATAGGTTCCGACCTGCTTTCTGAAACAGGGCTATCCTTGCTGCAAGGGTTTCTAACGTATAACCCTGCCAGGAGGGTGACAGCTGATGTTGCGTTGGAGCATGCTTACTTTAAGGTAAACAATTGTAATTGTTGTGTAATATTATTTGTTTTGTTAATTGTTGTTTTTATAGGATTTTAAACACAATGTCATGTCGTCAGCCTTATTATGCCTTGATCTAATAATTACATCGGATACTTAGGTGATAAGTTATAGTTTCCTTATTAAATCAAAAAGTTATTCTAGTGATTCAATCAGAGGTTGTCTTAAAATTTTTAACGCAACCTATTATTTAAATATATTTACACAGATTTCATATTTGATTCCATTTAATAATGTTTCGCTTTCCTTTTAATTTCTAACGCATTCCATAAATAATTGATGTATATCTTCGTCAGTCCCACTGATTTCTAGTCTAACTTGTAGACTAGAAATCAGTTAGTTTGATATAATTGAGTGTGGAGTGAGTGGTAAAACGAATACTTATGTATGTGCAGGAGCAACCGGTGGCGATCGAGCCGGCGATGTTCCCGACGTGGCCCGCCAAGTCGGAGGGCAACCGGCGCAGCACGCACAGCCCGCGGCCGCCGGCGGGGGGCGCGGCGTACGCGCAGTACGCGCGCGCGGACTCGGACGAGACGCGCGGCTTCCAGCTGCACCAGCGCTCGCTCAACGTCGCGCCCGGCTTCTCGCTCAAGTTCTAGCGGCGGCGCGCCGCCCGGCGCTCATACCGATAGACTATTCACTAATATTAACTAGTGTAACGATTTGAACTGGCTTCGTGCTCGAACTGTTGTGTCGAAATGTGCTGTGGGTACTTTGATTGAGAAATAGATTAGCTATAAGTACCTCATTCGGTACCGAGGCTTTGTTGATTTATTAATTTCGTTTCGTTCGTTCAAGCCCTAGGCAGAAGCAAATATGTAAGTAAATAAGAAAAACAAATATCATATAACTGGTTAATATTAAAAATTCGATGTTAAACACTGATCCGAGTAATAATTATAATTAATGAAAGAAAACTGCCATTTTTATATGTATTCTATATATTATTGCATTAAAATCATGCAGTCGACATTCACAAACAACGTTATAATAAATAACAACTTGTATATATAATGTTATTTGGTTTGGTACTTATGATCAAATACAAAATTACTTAAACATAAATATTTCCTTGTATCACTTTGCCATTGTTGATGTATGTATAATTGTATATGTAATATAACATTAAATAAAATAATATTTTTTCATTATTATATGTAATTAAATGTATCTAGAGTCTGACGCGCAAAGGTTCGTTCGTTTCAGTAAATTGGCGTACGAAAGTATGTGTCGGCCAAATGTTGAATGCACATAATGTTTCAAATTATAATTCAACAGTCTTGTGTAGTTACACTGTGTAAATACCTCGTATTTTTAGTGGTGAACCTCGAGAAGGTAAAAAATAGTGTAGAATTAAAATACGGTACAATAATTATATGTTTTGAAAAGAAATTGCTTTATTATTTTTATTTACTATTAAAATAAACCCCATTATCACATTACATAATTAGTTTAAAATAGATCACTTAAATTGTAGATTACCATAGACGGAAACAGCCTAACGACCAGCGTCATTCAAGCCTTTAGGCAAAGACAAGAGCGAGTTTATCAAGTCTGCGTTGCGTTTCCAAGTTTTATACTTTGTGTCAACCAGATTTGTTTCTATCACCATGCGGTCGTTCATATCTTCCTTGTACGCGTTGATCATTGAATGTATATGGCGATTAAACTGAAAAGGAAGTATTTTTTAAATTAGACAGACACCAGCTTCTCATCAGCGAAATTTATAGAATATTAAGATAAATTATATAGATAATACTGGCTTCCCACAGCTCCACCCGAGGTCTCAATTTTTTTTTATAATTGAGATGTTGGTAAGCTGTCCTATCTTACAAGTTGGATCAAACTGCACACGGCGGCAAATTTAATAAAAATCAGTTAAGTAGTTTAAGAGCCTCCCGGACAAACAACGTGACGCGTAATTAATATATTAAGTTATATGAATTTTTATGGGCTGGAGCTCTTGTTCTTGTTGAAAGAATAATTAGTTTATCTGGGCTAAAGGCAAATTATCCAACTCCCCAAACAGTTCATTTAAAATTTCGACATATTTAAACGGGGCGAATTTATATGATGGAACATGAAGTTCCATAATAAAAATTCGCTCTTTCCATAAGTTTCCCGTATATCATTACCTACCACAGGTTTTTTTTTTTCAAATTTATTGGGTTTGATAATTGATTCCTGGCTAGGATTATTGATTTTCCAAAAATCTAATGATGCAGTTTTTGTTTTCAACAAAATCGCGCTCGCGAATCCTTTGTTCATTTTTCGATATTCCTTAAAGTTTTGGATTTGGCCCTGAAGTTCCACTTGAAAAATTCATAAAGATTTACTGATCCGAGACTAGCGATCCGCATTATTTAGCCCATATAAGTTTAACAAATGTAGGTATATTCCTACTAGCAGTAAAATTATTACAAAAACATAAAGATCAATATCATTATGTAACTTTATTAATTAAATATTTCAAATGGTTTCGAGTGCTCCTTTTGCAAACCATTTTACATCCAATATCTAATCTAATGAGTACTTCTACCGTGATTTTATCTGTATCGAAGTTGGCTGCCACACACAATTAAAAATTGCATTCACTCTGTCGGCACATAAGGCTTGATAGCCCAAAAAAACCATGAACGCCCAAAAACTAATAATTATATAATGCCACTGATGCGTTACC
This sequence comes from Plusia festucae, assembly GCA_950381575.1. Lineage (NCBI taxonomy): Eukaryota > Metazoa > Arthropoda > Insecta > Lepidoptera > Noctuidae > Plusia > Plusia festucae. Next base: position 8,491,764 of record OX494436.1, on the reverse strand, counting down.
CGACGAACTCGTATCCGGTGATAGTGACGTTTTTATCTACCAGTTCTGCATTTACAACATAGGTTATTTGAAATCAGGCACTTTAGGTTTAAGTGCCTAAACTCCCACGTTTGCTTATTTTAAATAGCTAAATCATCTGCCCGCATAGCGTTTTCCCAAGGTATGTTGGGGTCGGCTTCCAGTCTTATCGAATTTAGCTGAATACCTTATTTTACATGGAGGCCATGGAGCGACGGCCTACCTGACCTCCAACAACCCATTTTACTAAGCTTACGCAGAATCTTACAGTAAGACTGGTTGTCAGAATTGTAAAGACAACGAATGTCAAAGATCGACGTAGGTATAACAGTCGGGACCAACGGCTTGACATACTCTCCGAGGCACGGAGGGTTCGTTCTTGCCTTCTTGGTATGTTAACAAATGGACACTCATCCATGCATATTCTTCTCATATAGCAATCAATAAACTATTGCATTTCACTGCTGGACCTAGGCCTTGGGGGGGGGGCTGTGTGTTGTGGTGCGCCATCATTAAGGTGTTTGCGCTAAACACCGCGCTAGACAAGCGGGTTGGTGACCGCAGTTTAATTTCAGTTCTTTATGAGAACTGAAATTAAGCTGTTGTCCATTCTCCTTGTTTTTTTATCCCTTAGTCTCCTCTTACGACACCCAGAGACAAAGAGAAAGAGGGGGAGGTTCTATTCTATGCCAGATACCGTATTGCGGATCAAGCGATAGAGAGGCACGAGCGGCCTAAGAGGTCAGCCTGTGACGCAAATATCTCTCTTCCACTCCTTTGGCCGAGTAGAAGAGACAGTATAATAATATACAATTTTTACAGACTACCAATTTTTTTATGGATTTTTCCTTTAGCGCAAGTGTGCAACCTAACGCCCTTAACCAAAAAGTAGGTATCCGTAGACCACTCAAAAAAATGCCCTGGGATCGAACCCACACTCCACAGTGTCTGTAGTGTAATCGATTAGGTCATAGGTCATCAAAAGTTCGTGTTGTCTTACGCGGAACCCCTGCGTGCCAACGAAATTTTAGTCAATAATAGCCTTAGAATATTAACGCCATGTAGCTACGAGTACTAGACATTACAAAAAACTAGCTGTTCCCCGCGACTCCGCCCGCGGTACTTATTTTCTTAGTAAAAATAGAGATTAAGTATGTTGAATGTAGCTCAATAGTGGTGAAAGAATTTTTGAAATTGGCACAGTAGATAGTTTTTGAGTTTATTCATTACAAAAATCTTTCCTCTTTATATATTAGTGTAGATGTAGATACCCATCGAAAACGTGCGAGTGATGTAATAAATAATAAAATTTACCCTTTCATTTGTTTCGTAGGAATCCGGTACTTCTCCATACAATCCAACTTGAGAGTCTTCGTAAAAATTGCTCGCAAGAAGTTCAGGAACTAGAACCAACGCCATTAACAGAAAAACTGCACGACCCACGATAAACATCATGTGTAACTAAAAAACAATACACATTCGGTTATGGATCACTTCTGCACTGCTGCATGATGTACCTACATCAATTATTTGTTTCTTTGAAAAAACGACGCCCGCACTAAGGAACTTAATCCTTGTGTCGGGGGGGTTACACAAACATTCAAATCACATGCACAAAGATCACCCAGACTTGGAACAAGTATCTGCGGATCACACAAATACTTATACCACTCGGCTATCCGTGCAATTTAAAGTAAGTCTATGTACAAAAGTGCCCACTGCATAACTTATAATCACGTTTTTGTTACTTTTCAAGCAAGACACATACTTAGAATAAATTAATGATGTGAAAATCCTGTAACGGATTTTATTATGGGAAAACGCAACGAGACTTCATATTATGTGAGCACAATACGTCGATACAGCAGGCCGGTTTAGCTTATCACTATCAGGTAAGCTCGCTTCGTTTATTACCTATTTAAGGCACATCATAAAGCTAATGCCGCTTCCCTGGCCGCAACTATAATTTTATCCATCAGACATTTTTTTCAGTTTCATATTTTCTTTAAATCATAAAACATATTTTATGTTTTAAAGAAACATTGGGATTTAATCAAATAATTTATAAAGTCCAAAGTTGGAGAAAATAAAATATTTTGTAACTCACCTCAACGTTCAAAAAGTTGTAAATTATAATTAATTAAAATTTTCTCTCTAACACAACACTCGTATAGAAGTATGGACGATCGTGTGCCTTTGATAGGTGTGAATAGTATTACGGTTCCCGTCCGACTCTCTGAATGGCAATGGTTAACTGTGGCGGCGGTTAAATGGGAAAGCATAGTGGGCGGCCGGGGGGAAACCTCGTTGTTTTTCCGCGCACTCGGGCGGAAGCGCTGCGACGGCCCACGGAGCGGTGCGCGGGACAGCTGGCGATGGCGGCACTCCGCAACCCTTACAACCCTTCGGCGTCCGTGTACTTGTCAACTTACGTCATACTTTATTTTTATTTTTCTTATTTAATACCGATATTGGAATTCATAATAGAACTATGTTTATTTTTACTTAACGACTTTGGTACAGCTACATGCAATAAATTGTTAACTTGTGCGGCTATAAAACTAAAGTAAAAAGTGATTTATAACACACTCTTCCCCAAATACTGAAACGCTTATTTAATTTAACACGTTCTTAAAATGTCTATCCGTCGCTACTTTTCACCTCAAAGTGACAGAGACAGCATGACATGACAGACTTGAGGGTGGCCTCAAACTGAGTGACGTTTCAGTATTCGGTCATCAGTCTCAATCTACAAAATTTGAAGCGTTTAAATAGAGTTAGGTATGTATATTTGATCAGGCAACTTTCTACATACCTACATAGGTGCATTTGATTACAGACGTGTAGTACTTAAGAAATTGTTTATCATCTCCTCATTAGACATTTAATCAAGGCTTCACAACCTTTCATTGACGGAACAATCACCGTAACCTAATTTGTTTCGTTGCTATGTTTACTTTTACCTACGTGTTATGGTTGATAGTAATCCTCTGATATACGGTATAAGAATATCATATACCAATCTATTAGAAATAAATCTTTTACAGGGTGTTACCGAAAGAGTATAATATTAAGAGACTGCCTCGTTGGTCTAGTGGTCGTAAGCGCGACTGCCGTGCACGAGGTCTCGGGTTCGATTCCCGGGTCGGGCGAAAAATATTTACTGAGTTTAGAAATTCTCAGTACCGCTCGGAGTCAGGAAGTGTGGCGGTGTTTACACCCCCGTACCTCGGAAAGCACGTAAAGCAGTTGGTCCTGCGCCTGATCCCTCTCCGGTCGTGTTGGTCAACTGTCCCATCGGACTATGAGAGTGAAGGAACAGAGAGTGCACCTGTGTTTGCGCACACACTTGTGCACTATAATATCTCCTACGTACATGGCTGATCTCACTTGAGATTGGCCGCCGAGGCCGAAATTCGGTCTGGAGGAGATTATTAATATTAATATACTCGCTTTTGCTCGCGGCTCCGCCCCCGTGGGCGTCGTTTATCGCGACAAAAAGCCTATACCTTCAATAAATGAGCTCGAGAAAGAACATAGGCTGCTTTTGCCCCGATAACCGAGACCCACGCGGGTGTAGTCGCGGGATATAAGTAACGCACTCGGTGAATGTTAGCAGTCTGTGTATGACTTAAATTTTGTCTCAAATAATTAAGTCGAAACATTTTATATCAATATTTTTTATTAATTCATTATTTAAGGTAAATTCATCAAGGTATCATTTAAGGTACTTAAATTTTTTTTGTGTATAAAATCTTTCGGTAACACTGTATACAGTTGGTAAGTAGGTATAGGTAAGTTTAACATACCTATACCTACTTACCAACTGTACAATAAAATGCCATAGGTAGGTACTACCTATATTTTAGAAGTTTAAAAAAAAATCCTTAGACATGTGAAGGATGTAAAAAAAAATTTAATATAAAATATATTTATTTAGCGTTTGAACTTTTTTAATCTGGGTTAGCACTTGTTGCATATGCAACGTCTTGGTTATCCAGCCATGACCGAAGAGTATCTATTTGTTGAAGAACTGCAGATTTTGCGGTGCCTCCTAAACTAGTGTATTGCTCAACACTAGTCTCCCAAGAGAAGATAGCTTCGAGTTCTTCTTTCGATCCGAATTCAGGACTGTAAGAAAAAATAATTTGCATATTATAGGTTCACTAGCTTTTGCTCGCGACTTCGTCCGCGTGTAGTAATGACTTCCGACAGAATTTGGGTTTTTCACTTAGTTATCGCCTGTTCCATGGTCTATCGATTACATATGTGTAAACAAACATTGAAAAAATCAAATTGTCTCCCTTTACAATTATATTAGAAATATTTGTCTCTATGAAATCATGGTCTAAAAATGCTATGTTCACTTATACATATGCTATGCTCACTTGCTTCACTGGTGGAACCTATATACAAAGTTTTAAGTGAATCCATTGAGAAATAAACTTTTTCAATTTACCACCCTTTTCTCTCCTTTGGGAGGGAATTTCCAAAAATCCTCTCTTAGTGGTAGCCTACTCCTCCCAACAAACACACATGCCAAATTTCAGCTCTTTACGATGAGTGGTTTTGGCTGTGCGTTGTCTGTCATTTACCACCCTTTTCTCCCCTTTGGGGGGGAATTTCCAAAAATCCTCTCTTAGTGGTAGCCTACTCCTCCCAACAAAGACACATGCCAAATTTCAGCTCTTTACGATCAGTAGTTTCGGCTGTGCGTTGTCTGTCAGTCAGTCAGTCAGTCAGTAACGGAAGAGTTTTATATAAATAGATATGACGTAGGTACCTACTGCTACACGTAAGAGATTAATGAATTGAATCAAGGCTAAAGTAAATTACGCTCGTCATTTAAGTTTGGACAAAGTGATTTGGCGATGACATTATATTCCTATCAGCTTGCATCAAGGCTAGACTCTCATGTAATAACTTACCAAATATTATAATATTCTTCGTAAGGTAAGTCCTTCAGGTTAACATTAAGTGTGGTGGCACGGCGCAGAACTGATCCGACAAAGTGATGTGCTCTGCGGAATGGAATCCCGCGGCGAACCAGAGCATGGGCCAAGTCTGTCGCAAGCATGCCAGGGTCGAGGGAACTCAACGCTTTCTCGGAATTTACCTGCAGATACATGTTTTTGTTATAAAAGTTACTTGGTTTCATTTTACATCAATATATATACTAGATTGACTTACTTCCATAGTTGCAATAGCTCCTACAGCAACTTTCAAACAATCCATTAATCTGTCATAAGATCGAAATAGAAGCTCTTTGTCTGATTGAAGGTCTTTGTTGTATGTACTTGGCAGTCCTTTCAATACGCAGCTGAATGCCATTGAATCCCCGAGCAAGAGACCCGCAGCCCCTCGAATAAGTTCCAAACCATCAGGATTACGTTTTTGAGGCATCAAGCTCGATCCAGTTGAGAATTGATCCGAAAACCGAATGATATTGAACTCTTGGGTGCTGTATATTATCAGGTCTTCCGCAATTCTGCTCAGATGCAGGCTGCACAGAGACGCCCAGTTGAAAAACTCCACTAAAAACATAGATGTTCAAATATTTTTTGAAAACTTACGTAAGTAAATGACTCAAAAGGCAATAAGTACTTACCCAAATGGTCTCTAGAACTGACGGCGAACATTGAATTCGGCGTAACCTCATGAAAACCTAGACTTTCGGCCAGTCTAACTCTATCAATAGGAAGAGCACAGCCAGCGATTGCGCCACTTCCTAATGGACAACGAGAAAGTCGGTTTTTTTGTTCTTCTAGTCTTGTCACATCGTCTGCGAGGGCCCAAGCATGACTGAAATAAGAAGCGAAAAGGTCAACAGTGCATATTATTATACCTTTAGCGGCAGTAGGTATACAATTTACTGATGAGTAATTAAGGTATTTTAGTTTTACAAACCTTAGGAGGAAGTGACTCCAGCGTACTGGTTGAGCGCGCTGGAGGTGAGTGTAACCTGGCGCGATGATATCAATTTCCTTGCTAGCACGGTTCACCAAAACCTTGAAACAATAATAATTCTTTAAAACAAGAAAAACCGTTTGTCTTATCAATCCAGCACCAGAATAGCGAAGAGATCGTTGATACAATTTCGTAAGTGCATGATGTGTTCTGAAAAATACCTATGCCAGATACGATACGTAATAATAAACTTGGAAATAAGAATGATTACCACTATTAACTCTTTAAGAGTATAATGTAATTTAGGCAGGGCACCCAGCATCCACAATCTTGTATCAGTAGCTGACTGGTCGTTACGACTGCGAGCTGTATGAAGTCGGAGTGCGGCGTCACCAGCATACTTAAACAAACGACGCTCAACTACCGAGTGAATGTCCTCTTCAGTATCATTTAAGCGTCCGTTATTTTTCATTTCCTCCTCTATATCCTTTTCGACCTGAAAATGTAGTAGGTATTAGAAGTTACAAAAGCGAAGATTTTCTAAATGCTACTGTGATTTCGCATACCTTCGCTTACGCATCCACTTTAAAGAACCAGGTGAAACTAAAAAAAAACATTGCTTATTGCAACTTGATTGATGGAAAGGTGTAGTTTGATTTTCACTTACTTTATTAAGTCCATCTTGTATTTCTTTATGATCTTTATCATTCAGATGCCGGCTTCGGTGTAACTCGGCTGCCCAAGCCCGACTTCCTTGTATATCTTCCCGAAACAGCCGAGCATCGACTGCTAAGGAGTCGTTTAATCTTCGCAACACTGCTGAGGGTTCCTCCTCGAAGCATCCTCCCCATAGTTGATACCTTTCCTAAATAATAAATTGTATTTTTGAGAATACGCAAGATAATTATTATACTGCAGTCAAAGAAAAAATATTTAAAATTAACTATTTGCTTAACAAATATAGTACAGTAAACAAGATAATGTACTCACACAAGACATTATCACAAAGCAATGGCACTGTTTATGCGACTATATTACTTGTTCTCTCCTATCTCTGAGGTTAGAAAGGTTAACAGTATTTTTTTTATTAATCGATACATCATTGTTATAATATCTACTTACTACTATAATTACTACGACAACTAAATCAAGCATATTATGTATCAGCAAAACTGAAATTGGGTAGCGAAATGTTTTTATGAATCGTATTTAATGTTGTATCCTTGTATCTAATGCATTTTAACATAATAAACGCAATATCACGTTAGGAATCATTTCTTCCTTCTTCTACCTCTTTTCCTTCTTTTTCGTCTACTTTTTCTTTTGATCTTTTTTCGCAACGATTTTTTATCGTAGTGCGCGCTTAGCCTAAGGCGCGGTACATCAGTATCGGTCAGGCTGTTATTTGCGATAACACATGCATGAAAACGTAATATAATACTCCCGTTGTTCCCGCACATATATGTTTGTTATTGTATCTCATTCGCCGTGTGTTCATATTTAAAATTTGTATCTTTGTATGTCCTTGTTACGTTTAGTTTTTTTCGCTTTTTAGATTTCGCTTGTTTGACAATGACGGTGACGGTGACATTGACATTGACAACCTAATTGACAACGAAGACAAGACAACAATTGTCTAACCTAAAATATAAGAAACAATATTTAATATTATTGTACATAATAAAGTAAGAATACAAATTATTATAAGTATCTTTTGCAGGTGGTTTTGATACTAAGTTTCTTAACGAATAAGTAAGCTTCAAATAATACTATTAAATCACTGCACGTGCATGTAGAAGGTAACTATCAAACAAAAGTATTATTGAACTTTAAATTTGGTTCATAATATCAAAATATGAAGAGGGTTTATTTTATATAATTTGCGTCTTTAATAATTAAGGGATTACAATGGATAATACAGAAGATAATTGTTCTAAAGATAACGACACTAAAAGCAATGAACACGACGAAAGTAACTTTCCTCAATTTACCCTCTTCGACATTACTATAGACTCGGGTTTGAAAGATGATGATGGTAATGAAATTCCTAGACCATTTACAAAAAATCAAATGCGAAAGTGGTTAAGAAAAGTGAAATGGGAAAATAGGAAGGCGGAAAAACGAGCCACGGAAAAAGCGAAAGCAAAGGAGAGGCGAAGAGAGGCAAGAGAAGCTAATATTGATCTAGGACCAAATAGAAAAGCTTTGAAGAAAATGAAATTGGAAAGACCAAAAAGAAGTACTGCTATAGTAATTGACCTAAGTTTTGATCATTTAATGATGGAGAAGGACCGCTTTAAAGTTATTAAACAAATTCTTCGATGTTATTCCATAAACAGGAGATCTGAAACACCAGTGCAGTTCCACATTACTAGTCTTGGAGAAAAATCAAAAAGTGATATGTCAAGACATAATGGATATGAACATTGGGATGTAAGTTAAATCATTATGCCCATATTCATTCAAATAAAACTGATATTGGTGAATATTTTTATAATGTAAGGCAAAGTAATTTGTGAGAACTCTAACAAATAAAGTTGCTTTGCTAAATAGCTATGTACATTAATGTTTCTCGGCGGCAACCTGTTGCCGCTAATTAGTACATTATAAAGACACATGTAATTATGATAGAATCAATAAATAGTATATAATAATATATAGTTCAGAATTCGGTTTTGAAAATTTTAAACATAAAATAAATGCAATAATAATTGTTGTAGGAAAATAGTTATAAGTAATAAATGAAAATGTTTTTCAAGTTAAATAAATAATTTTATTTAATCACAAATAAAATCTTAACTTTTCTTAATATTCATAATTATAATGTTCCAGATTAATTATCATGAAGTACCATACCTAGAAGTATTTCCTAAAGACAAAATAGTCTATTTAACAAGTGAATCAGAAAATGTCATTGAACAATTTGAGGAAAACACAGCTTATATCATTGGTGGTTTAGTTGATCACAATAAACACAAGGTAAGGCTGATAATTAATTAATTACAATAATAATATACCACTGGTGGTGGTATAATTTACATTACTATTGAATAAATATAAGCACTTGAGGCCTTAGCCCAATGGGAGAAAGATGGCTGAAGAAGATAATACATATTATTCTGGGGCTGAGAATTGGTAGTGTCAAATATACCTATAGCCTGGCAAATTCATTTCTGCTATGCTCCATTAGGTAATGGGGAGTTAATACCACATAAAGTGGTATTTAATATGATATCCACTTCTCACTACCTTCCCCCCACGAGTATTCGTATATGGGTTATATTAAGCCTATCTGTATGTATTTTAACAATATTAGACTTTTATGAAAAAAAAGATACATTTTTTTCAGTAATTCTGATTCTGTAAATGCTTAGCATGAAATGCTGAATCCACTTTCTTTGGTTTACTATTATTTCTTTGGTTTAATATCATTAGTATTTTTTTTTATTATTTTTTTTGTAAGTTTTTCATACTTTTATTAAAAGACAACAATTTTTGTGTGGGGTCTACTAATATTATTAATTATTAATACCTATTAAGTTACAGTTATGTATTTTATTCTAATTTGTGAAATATTACAATATATCGAAACAGCATTTTATGCTGTTCATTTTACATTTTAGGAGTAATATCTAAAATGGTATTAATACATCATTTAAAATAAATAAATTAATATCCAGATTTTAATACTAATTCAATAAATATCATTTAATTTCTTAATTTCAGGGTCTTTGTCATAAAATAGCAGTAGAACAAGGCATCAGGCATGCCCAGTTACCATTAGATAAATACATTAATATGAAAACTAGGAAAGTTTTAACAATTGATCATGGTAAGTTAAATATATTAAACTAAATAACATCACAAAGACTTAAGTTTAAATGAAAAATAATTGTTAAATCTTTTATTTACAGTATTTGAGATTGTGCTAAGGGTATGTGAAGGAGTGCCGTGGCAAGAGGCACTGTTAAATGTACTGCCAATGAGGAAAGGTGCTCATGTTTGCGATAATGTTAGTAATACAAATTCCAGCATAGATTTATCATGTAATGGTGAGATTTAAAATGAATTATTATCAACTAATATGTATCTTTGTTATGTTTACGTAGTGAGCAATAAATAATATTTTTATTAAAATTATGTATTATTGTACTTATTTGTGACTTGGTAATGTATGATGTACATGTCGAGTAGACAACACAAAACATAGTTCCTATTATGCTAGACATAAATTATACAATTATTTATTAAGTACCTATTAATTAAAACTATATAAATATTTATTAAAATATTATAAAGCAGTCACCAACAGCAAACATCGAAACGGTTACATAAATATCATTAGTATTTGTTTAAAGCAGGTTAACAATATAATAACGAAAATCCCGAACCCTACTACTAGGAATTTCTTGTTTCATATTAACTATCTTTGTATAATATATGTGAATATATATATTAAATTGTATGTTTAACCTTTCCTTTCGAGTATCAAAAGTAGTTTAGTCTTTGTTGTTTATCAACTTATCGTACCTAAGTATTCCAATTTATTTTTTAATCTAGTTCAAGACATTGGTAATTTTAATAAATTATATTGTTCTATTTGAGTTTCGATATTATTTTTCACACACTTGTAAAATTATAGATTTACAAACTTAAATTATGTTTCTGCATAAAATTCTTAATAAGTGGTGCTAACAGCTCGGGATTATTTAAATGCACGTGGTGTGTACCAGGTACAAAATGAAATTCGTATTTGTCATTCACCTTCTCAATTAATTCCCTTATCTCAACTGAAAACGAGTCCGCCGAATATGGCGAGTTTATCGCCTTGATATATAACGTAGGAGCCTTCAATCTTCTGACTAGAGCTTCGACAAACTTTCTGTCTTCTGGGGTGAATAGTATGCACTTAAGTCTAGAGTCACGGGAGAAATAATATTTGTTAGGATCTGACTTTGACTGTTTTGTGCCTCGTTCGAATAAGTACTTTACACTGTCGAGAGCGACAGACTTGCCAGTTCCTAAATGCCATTTTTTTGTAGTTTCTTCCATGGTGTATGATGGCGGTTCTGTATCTAGACGGTGCGGGACTGCTATTCCTTTAACGATATTTCTAGAAAACCTATTTAAAACATAATCTAAATCGTAATCGTCGTATATCAGACTGTCCACTGCTATATAAAAGTCGATGTCCTCTGGGAATATGCAAGCGAACCTCATCGATGCTATAGATCCCATTGAGTGGCTTATTATGGACACTTTATCCCACTTAAAATATTCTTGCACATATTTTATAACTCTTGGTAATTCCCATGAGAAATACTGCGACCCTGTAAATAAAAATAATAATTCAATACGGTAGTACAGGTGCAGATATTCAAATTAAAGCGAGCTAAGGTATTTTACCCGACTGCGCAAGAAGTTGGTTGATGGATTTTGGCTGTGGTTTTAAGTTTTCATAAAGGGTTTTGTTTCTTTTAATAATTATCTAGGCTCGTTATGAAAAAATGAGGAGAGTGATATTTTAGGATGCGCTCGCGTCATGTAACACGAAATTTCGCACCCAGAGGTTATAAATTATCAAATAAAATAAACAAGGTTGTGATAACTCCTTGCAATGATATAAAACCTGTTTTCTTCTTTAAATATCAGCCACACAGATTTTTATTTTTGAAGTAATATTTCATTAGGCTCGGAAAAAGTGATGAGAGTGAAATTTTAAGATGTGCGCATGTAAAGGTAACTGTAAAGTATAATTTCCCACGCACCCATTTTTTTAAGTATCCCTTGATAGAGACACTATTGGGTGAATTCCCTTTCTTTTTCCTTTCTTCTCTGCTTTTTCTGGCTTTCACACCTTCGCTGCGGTTGACCTCAAGGTACGTAAGCAATATGTCGAACTAAATGAGAAAAAAAAAGGGAAAAAGTTTTGCGTACCAGCGGGAAGCCACGAGGATAATCCATGTCCAGGGAAGTCGATAGCTAGTATGGGTCTATCTTTAGTTATCATTGGTATTAAGGGATCCCAAGTGCCAGCATTGTCTTGCCAGCCGTGTAGGGCCAGTATGGGGCGCTGGTCACCGCTTCCCCATAATTTTCCCGCGATGTGACCATAGCAGGTTGGGATTTGGATTTCTTTGATAGGTATCTACAGAAAAATAAAAGGTTTTAGTATTATCTCGTGGTTTTACAGTGATGCCTAAGTTTTACTAAGAAGAATGTAACAAGTGACATGAAAAGCCACTCAGGCCTAAGTTCGAAAAATGTAGTTGTTTTACGAACACGGGTTTTAAATAAACATACAGGAAAACAACAGAATTACAATATAGGGATAATATAATTAACAAAATCTGGCTTATAAAAATAACATCGTAAAACAAAACCAACAAAATGAGAAGGTATTCCTTGCATGATTTTTTTTACATTTTTCTAACGCTGAAAACAATTAGAGCGTACCGATAATAAATTGAGATCGATGTTAGTAAATTTTTATTTTAAAAATACCTAAATCAAGGACCTAAATAAATATTAAATTCGAATGAAAACAATGAACTTTGAAGTAACTGTAGGGTTGTCTAGCAGGCATATTGGTTTACCTATCAAATTATTCGAGTTACAAGTATAAACAAAATAAACTCACCTGAGTATGAAGTTTTTTATACACAACAGGTAATGAAGACTTTAATTTTGGGACACAACAGTTCAAATTAATACGGAAGAAAATACTTGTGGCCATTTTTTGACGGGTAAATAAACTTCTTCTATACAATCACCAATCATGTAAAACTTAATTTTGTAATTGATTTTGTCCTTGCACATTCAATTTGAGGTTATGTTCCATCGATCTCAGAATACAAGAGGAACTGAATTATTTTAAATTCATTGAATGATATAACTTCTGTTAATTGTAATAATTTAAAGGAGTATTATTTTGAGTTATACCGTTACGTAAATTTTGCACAATTTGTATCGTTACGTAAAGTTTGCATAATTTACAAAGATATTACAGTAAGGAACAAGCGGCTGCGATCACATGCGCGTTCCGCGTGAGAATAACATTGCCAAGGCCGTGCTCTATGTGTTTTATGTATCGAGTGTTGAACTGCGGTCTGCGACTGCGTGGACTTTGTACCAACGTTGCCAGTTTTAATTCGGCAAGGCGAGATTTGAACTTTTTTAGTAAAAACGCGGGATTTTTTTTGTTAAGGGACTTACGTAATCATCAGTAGATTTAAATACATACATGATATTTTTATGAAAAATGAACAATATGTTTTTTAAGTCACCATCGCGTACTGAGCCTGTCTCACGCGGGACAGTTAATATTTTTTTTTCAAATCGTCTGCCTCTGTTCACGTTGTTTTGTAGGTACCCATAGTATAGACTATAGGTATTACACCTAAGTACCAAGCTTCTATAGTAAAGTTTATCAAGACTCTTTCAAGTTACAATTAAGAAAGTCAGCACAGAAATAAGATCATGAAAATTTCAGAATATCAGCCTAAGCCTAAGATAACGTGAATAGCACATTTTATAAACGGTGATAGGAGTGCCATAAATTACAGAAATTTTAGAAACTGCCTACTTTTTGTATGGCCTATAATCGGGCCTATTAGGATTCTTATACGATTTCTGACCGGCTTTTTTGTAGGACGTGTTGCATTTTTTTTTCCTTAAAAAAAGCTTACTAGCTATGTGAGTCGCACACTCGCACATTACTATTATTATTGTAAAATCTTCGTATTAAGCTAAATGGTCGGTAGATTCAGTAGTGCAATGGGTGGGAATCGAACCGGCAACCACATGATCAAGCCGCAAGTCCGATGCCCTAGCCATTAGGTTACCGCCGGTTAATTAAATACAATCAGTATGTACGATTTATTTTTTACCGATTATCGGTTGTGGATGTCCACAAGTGGCCCTAAATTCTGGCTAGTATAAAATCATCACATAAGTACTAGAAGATTGGTAGACGTTGCGAACGCAAACAAACGACAAAATATGATGAAATTTTACACGCTATGTTACAATTTTAACGGACATGAATTGAAATGACGTACCTAACGTTTTAAGTATCTACCCTGTATGTGAAATTGGCATTTTGGCCTATATTTATTAGCTCTTCCATGTTTTTTATACCTATTCACTGTATATTCATAATCATTCATCAATTCAAAATCACATTGTTAATTTGTACTTTTATTACAAGTTCTATTTGCATTGATGCCCTCGGCAGACAAGACACGATGGCCTTGGATCAGGTACACTTATAAAAGATAATGATTAGGTAAGTTACGTCATTCAGTCTGGCCACGATTGCTTGTTGGACTTGAACAAAAAGTACCTATGTACTACCTACTTGGACGGCTGATGTGTAATAGTTTTGTATGTACATATCTACCTATATTTCAATTGCTAATTACGTCAGTAGTAAATGAATAAATGAGGTAGGTACGTGGTGTTAAAGGCAATCATAAAGATACGTTACAAGGTAAGAGTTAGTTTAAAAAAAACATGTATTATTTTTACATTTAGGTATATACTTCCCTATGTAAGTACATAACTAAATAGATAACTGCCTCTAGTTGATGGTTACGGTACGTTTATCTACTTAATTAGCCCATACAAAAGGTAAGTATTTATAATTAGGACTTCCCAAGTTAATTATCATAAGAATGTGAGACCAAAGTATGTTTTGATGTATATATAGATATTAATAGTCTATTTTAATCTTTATATTTATAGATATCACAAATGTGACAAGTAAACTAGGTACCTACTTATTTAACGACTGGTCTCGTTCAAATTTCGAAACTAAGTACCTATGACATTTTTGTTCTTGTGTGAAACAGTATTTTCACACAAGAATGATATTTTTGTCATGCAGAAGTAAAACTTACCGTAAAGGGATACCTATTTCATGTACGAAAGAACGTTATAGAAAAAGCAAAATAAAAAATATCTTCTTTATTTTTCAGACAACACATGAAGTCTTTATTTTATCATAAAAATAATTATTATGTATGCAGTCAAATTGTTTTACAGTTCCATCATCAACTTGTTCTTACGCGGGATACAAACAGTATTGTGGCAACATTCTTCGCTTATTAAAATCTACCAATGTGTTGCCCGTGAATGACTATCTACAAGGATATACTTATAAAGTTAAAATTTCCGTTGTCATTTACATAAATAATTGATTCCTCGCACTTTTACTTAAATGAGAATTTATGAGAACCTACTAATTTCTAACTACAGAAATTCGCTCACCTACCAAAACACATACTTATGTAAAATCGTCAAGTAAAAATCAAGGAATTCAAAAAGTCGATATTTATAGTAAATCTATGTATCAAAAATATCACAATGAACTATCTATAATTTATCATAATCTAATTAAGTCTATAACAAGCACCCTTGCACTCTTCACAAAGCAGTTAACGCTCATTGTTCATATTGTAAGGGAATGTGATTAGCATGAGTGCGTGTACTAATATGACCCTGAATTACAAGTGCAGCGTATCGATACGTCACGCGAACTTTGTGAATTGCTGTTGTTAATTTAAAATTCTAGTGATACGGAGGGCACCGATTTTTTTCCGGAAATTGCCGATGTTAGCCGAGCGAGTTTCACGCAGCTGGCGCGCATGTCTCTTGAGGTAGATCGGGTTCAGTAATTCCTCTTCGGAGCGCGTTCAGGAGTGAGCATTCTCCTTTTAAGTCTAGATCAAGCGCCCATAGTGCGGCACCTCGAGCGCCGAAATGTCTTGCTGCAGCACTCGCGCTGCCAACATCCTTGCTGCTTAGATAAGATGCCCATTGGCCACCGCCTGTGCTGAATGTACCAGCAGACGTGTGACTTTCCTTCCACTGGTTATCTGCCAGCTTCTCTGCGACCTGTGTCAATAAAAATTAAATAAGCAGTCATAGAAGCATTGTATGTTGCCATTAAGCTTTAACATCTACACTTCTATTATAAATGTATGTGTGTTTGTTTGTAATGAATAAACTCAAAAACAACTTGCCGATTTCAAAAATTCTTTCCCAATAGAAAGCTACATTTACCCTGAATATAGGCTAAATTTTTTCTAAAAAAATTTATACCGCGGGCGGAGTCGCGGGGAACGGCTAGTCCTATATATTTTCAGATAGAAGATATTTAAATGTCAGTCATTGCTGGCGTAAGCATTCTATCTTATCTTTGAATAATAAACGTGTTATCATTTCTCATACGCAAACAGGCGGTGTTAAATAGTAGTGACATAAATACTATAAGTAGTAATGCGATAATATGATATAGTACCTCTATATTCAATTGGTCTAATGCTTTAAAAGGTGAACTGACCTCATAGTAGGCTAAGAATCCAGGCAGTCTTGTGTAAGGTCCAGCTTCGCCAGGGCCAGACACAGGTGCTCCCAGCGCGTTATTGTCTGCGCTACGTAGACTGTATGATCGAGCATACGCTGGTACCCCAAGAACCACTTGATTAGGCGGTAATACACTTGTCCAATAGGAGAGGGAAGCATTCTGAAAAAATAAACATTATTAGATACCATAGAATTAATATTGGAATTTTATTCAAGAAATTGTTTACTAGCAATTTGTGACGTTCTACCGCATTTAGCCTGAGCGCTTTGACTATTTCACCGGACTTTGAACTTACTACTAGCCACGATGCTCGCAGATTCTTGACAGTATTCTTGTCAGCCCCCCGTGCTAAGCTAAATGGTTGTGATACGAGTGGATTCATCTAGGTGGTGCAATGGGTATAGCAAGTTTAAGCCCTAGCCATTAGGCTACCGACACTTAAAATAAAAACAAATCACAGTCTTCGGAAGAGTAGATTAATATTTGAGTAATTTAATACTTCTTACCAAACTATTGCCATCGTTATTGTGTCGTGACTCCAAGGGTATTAAATATGCTGTTTTTCCAGTCGAAGATGCGTAGTAATCGTTAGCAGCAATGACGACCCAATCTAACTCTGAAGCTAAAATGTGGGGCTTATACGCTACTGCGGCTATTTCTGGAGACGCAGCCACCACAGCTGATAGCTCAAGGTCATGAGGACGAAGGGTGCTTGATAACTCTGATAATAAGTCAGCAAAATTTTCTCTTTCTCGTGAGTCCACTGTGGAACTTGTGCACGGAGTCTGAAATAAAACATCAACCTTAAAAAAACTGTTTGAATGACTTGTTTGCTTCGTTCGTACCATGGAGAAGTTTTTTAATGAGATAATTTGATATTTATAGTATGTACAAGAACCACGGTATGAGAGCAATTGCTTAAAATAAAACCGGTTCAAACTTTACCTGTTTACATCCCGGATACTGCCACGCAATCTGGACACCATCAAAGTTCCATCTTTGTAAGAACTTTAATACCGAGCGAATGAATGTCTTCCTATTTTCGGGACTTGAGACCATTTGTCCCCATTTCCGAGCTTCAGAGTCCATTACGCCACCAGCACCAATAATTACTTTTACACCTGTTTGTCGCAACTGAGTGATTTTGCCGTAAAAGTCTGTGAAAGAGATTTTGTTTAATTCCAATCCAAAATAGTAGTTTGCTGATGAGTTCGTTAATGTACCTATATGATACAGTTCAATCACTTTGTTATAACTTACCATTTTCTAAATCTAATTCCGCGTTTCCTGGCACCAGTTTGAATGAGTTGCCATCAAGATGAGCCCAAGCGTAAATAATGTGAGTACAAAGTGATGGGTCTACTTGTTGGGGTCCATAACTGCTTTTGCCGGGCCTGGAAAGTAAAATTATAGCAGTAAGTTAAATATCCTTATGCCAGAAAGTCTTGCCAACTCAGGCCAGTCCTATCTTTTTGATATTCACCTGTAGAAAGCCCAATTAGTGAAGTAACATCCCACGATAGGTTTGTCTGCTTGTGTCTCCTCGGGTTCCTGACCACTAAGTCGTAGTAATGCCTTGGTTTTACAGTTAGCTTTTTCGGGCCAGTCGCAGTGGTTCTATAGGTGGAACAAAAGAGATAAATTATGAATTGTTATGCACTAAAGCACTGTAGAGAAATACTTTTTATATTTTTCTGTAGAATAGTAGCTTACCTTATACCAGTGCAGAGGCGAGGGACACTCAAGTTGCATCCAGTGACCATTAAGACATAGGTAATATTTGCTGCATTTCGTTTCATCGGCTTTGAATACGTTTCCAGAACACGATGTGCCTTCGACACCCTGTAAGGTAATTCGTTTTAAGAAAATAAGTCGAAGGATTTGGGGTTGATATTGAGATTTTCCTTCTTCGCCGTGCCAATAATTTGAATTCGCCGCAGTGTATTATATTTTCATTGTGATTGAATATGAGATTAAAGTTCGTTAAATACTTACATTGCCTATATCATCGGTATCCGTTTCAATGTCGGTGTTAGTGTCAGTGTCTGTATCGGTGTCAATGCCAATTTCATCAACCGGCGGCATCACTAGGATATCTTCCGGTTCCTCTACGTCTGGTTCAGGAGATAGATCAGGTACTGAGATTCCTGTGTCTATATCTGTTTCTCCATTTTCTGATTGTACTGCCAAAAGAATCATTAATATGAATATTGGGTATTATACCAAGTGTAACCATAGAATGAATGATTTTTTTCTGTTCAAAATTATGCCAGTATATTGTTTCGAACTTACATTCCTCTAGCGAGCACCTCGGTGGCTCTTCAAGGCCTCTCAAAACATAGTTGAGTGTAGCGAGAAGTGGTGATTTGCCACAACCGCAGTTTCTACCACTGAAGTCATCAAGATCGAGAGACCATGCCATGCTGCCTCCTAAGCCCATAGAGCGGATATACTCTGCTTTGTGGCGCACCATGAAGTCGTCGTCAAATGAAACCCATTGATCATCATAGTACGCGTAGGGTCCCATGCGACCTCCAGGGTCGCGAGATACGTGCCATCCCTTCACTCTGATGCGGTCACAAATCTAAAGCAAATACATAAGAAATATGAATCTAAACCTTTAAATATTTACAAGAATATTCTAAAAAGTAAATCTCACCTCGTAGAACGACAAGAATCCTCTCGCTCTGGTCTCATCGCCAGCCTCTCCACCAGCATAGGAAGGTACTCCGAGGCCAGTTCCTGCATTTTCTTCCAGTGAAAACGATTGGCCGTAGAACGGCACGCCAAGTATAAGCTTTTCACGTGAAGCTCCCTTATCGATCCAGTAGTGTACCGTGAAGTTCTAATGTAAATGACAAAAAAATAAGATGAGTTGTGGTCGCTTTTTTTGGATATTTAAAGGTAACTAAAGTTGTATTTATTCTTTTTTCTAAAAACCGTGCAGCCTACCGTGTTCAAAGTTTTGTCAGCATCACTATCGCTTGCATACATTGGTGAGACGTGTCCAGTCTTCTTATCCCATTGGCCGTGGTAGTCGTACGTCATCAGGGAAATCCAATCAAGATTCTTAGACATTGTAGGTACATCGTATCCTGAAGAAGAGAACATTGGTTTAATAAGCTGTCTAAATGTAACATAAACGAATATAATATACAAAGTATGCTAATTACCAGCGTCTATGACGCGTTTGCTGCCAGAAACCGCAGCTGATAGCAAGAGGCCACGAGGTTTGAGGGTTGCACGTAACTCTTTCACAAGAGAAGCAAAGCCCTGTTTATCGGAACTTGGTCCCTTCTCGCATTCAACCTAGAAATTATTGTTGATATTAATTTGTGTGGAAAATTAACAAAGGAACATTGTAATAAGTACTTCATCTAGGTCGTTTTCGTATACAGAAATAAGTAAAGTCAAGTATTGGATAAGTTTATACTACATACGAGTAGGTATGTAATTTGTATGTACTCACTTGCCAACACTTAGGATACTCCCAGTCGAGATCCAACCCATCGAACTCGTACTGTTCTATGAAGTCCACAGCCTGGACCACGAATTTCCTTCTTGCAGATGGACTGTTTACCATTCGTGAATACTTGTCACTTGCCGAGTCATCCCAACCACCCAATCCAAGGAGAACTTTCACGCCTTTCTCTTTCAGGGCAACAACCTTTTCGTAGAATTCTAAAAAAATATAATTAATATTTTATTTTTTCTTAATTTAGGTTAAGTCCTGAGTCTTGTAAACTGGCAACAGTTCTACTTACTATTTTCTACATCCAACCAGATGTCATGAGGCTTGATCACTAATCGCTTTGTATCGAGGACAGCAAATGCATACACGATGTGGGTACATTGTGATGGGTCTATGTCACTTGGAGTGTATTTTCCTGGACCAGGTCTAAAAGTAAAAATATAATATAAGAAAACTGGTCGTCTTTGATATAAATACTAAGTCTTTAAGAAAGTATTTACCTGTACCAAGCCCAATTTGTGTAATAGCAGACCACCTTAAATTGGTCCTTCAAAGTAGTAGCTTCTGTTGTAGTAGGTTTCTTAGTTGTTGTTCTTATTGGTTGCATAACTGTTGTCATCTGAGTCGGTTTTTGTGTAGGAGGCTTAGTACCTGGTCGTACTTGAATATCATCCATATCTTCATCTATTTCATTAGGTGGCTCAATTATAGGGTCTGAAAGTATCGTATCTTCTTCTATACTAGGTGCAAGAAGGCTGTTCTTGATTGCATTAACTAATGGATGTTTTCCTTGACCGCATCTATATGAATTTAAATTTGTTTTATTTTTCGTATTACAGGATTAATTGCGTATATTCAACGAGGTAATCAGGTGCATAAAACTGAACAACTTTTCCAATAAACATAGGTCGAAATCTTAAAATTGAAAATCATCGCAAACATAAGTCACGTGACCTGTCACTTTGTATGAAAAGTTTATTTACATTTTAAGATTTCAACCTATTGTCCTGGGGGAAAGTTGTTTAGTTTGATGCACCTGATTATATCGTTTAATATACATACTCCATAAAAAAATATCCAGTATAAAAAAAAAATAAGCCTAATCAATATATTTTTTACCTGTTTCTGAAATCGTCAAGATCAAGAGCCCACACCATACCACCAGCAAGACCTAAAGACTTCATGAAGTTTACTTTCCTCTTGATGATATCAACATCGTCAAATGATACCCATTGGTTGTCCTTGAATGCGTATGGACCCATGCGTTGGTAAGGGTCCTTAACTACCTTCCATCCGTTATATCTAATTCGGTCACAAATCTAAAAAAAAACGTTATTTTAATTTTACAGATTTTGATGAACAGACTAGGCAACATTAGCTCTTTCTAAATTTAATTATTTAACATTAAAATAAGATACAGATGATCTTGAAAAACTAGATTTCGTACCTCATAATAAGACAAGAAACCTTTAGCTCTTGTGTATTCCCCAGCTTCACCTCCAGCATATGCTGGTGCATTCAACCCTGTCAACGCTTCCTTGTTTCCACTCAAAGACTGATATGAATCCTTGTCAGCTCCTAAAGTAAATGTCTGACCGTAAGTGGGCATTCCCATTACAAGCTTATTTGCGGGAGCTCCCTTTTGCATCCAGTAATGTATTGTGTAATTCTGTAAAAAAAAGTTTTTAAATTTCCGATCCGAAGTTGATGACTACTTCAAGGAAGTGCCTGTCAAGTTTCGAACCTACCGCATTGAAATAAGTGTTGTCATCTTCAGGGTGATAGTACAAGGGTGCCACGTGACCAGTTTTCTTATCCCACTGGCCGTGGTAGTCGTAAGTCATAACGGCGATCCAATCTAAATGGCGAGCTAACACAGGTACGTCATATCCAGCGTCAATGACCTTCTTGCTAGGAGAAACAGCCGCAGATAAAAGCAGACCCTTGGGTTTCATCACAGCTGACAATTCTAGAACTAGGTTTGCGAAACCTTCTTTATCAGAATCGGGTCCTTTTGAGCAATCAACCTAAAAAAGAAGTAAGTGAATTATAACCGTTGTTAAATCCGATGAAATAAATAATTAAGAACATTTCTTGGATATTCTTCCTGCATTTTCTTTCTAAAGTTCAATATAAGTGGATCAAAATAATGTTTTTTTTTGTCTCTTTGTAAAGCCATTTTTTCCTGTGCCCTATGAATGTATGAGTCTTTAAAAAAATGAATTGATGCTTACCTGCCAACACTTAGGGTATTCCCAATCAAGGTCCAATCCATCAAAGCCGTACTTCTGGAGGAAGTTCATGACGTGCGTAATGAATCGAGCTCGTGCCGCTGGGTCATTCACCAATTTGGAATATTTATCACCTGCCGAATCGTTCCAGCCACCGATAGCTAGAGAAACCTTAATGCCATAGCGTTTATATTCTACAACCTTTTCGTAGAATCCTGAAAATTTTCATAACATTAGTAACGCCTTAGACAAGCAAATAATATACGTCACGCTGAAGACGTAGCAAGGTCTTTTCTATTTAGTGATCATTCGCTGAATGGTCAATTTCAACTTACTGTTATCATAATCCGACCAGGAGTCGTGAGCCATAATGAGACCATCGTCACCCAGTACAGCAAAGCCATAGACGATGTGTGTACATAAACTGGGGTCAATATCCTCTGGGCTGTATTTTCCGATACCAGGACGGTACCATGACCAGTTTGTGTAATAACAGACGAGTTTATAGCGAGCTGAAAATTAGGAGAATTAATTTATAAATAAAATATATTATGTTCTGAAGATAATTACAAAACTATGGAAGTATGTAACGTACAATTAAGGAGAGCAGGCTTTGCGCTAATTTCAGGTTGTGTACCACTGAATGGTAATCCAACAGGTTTTGAGGGCATTGGATGAGAATGTTGGGAGCCATGTTGATGTGCTTGTGAATGTTCATGAACGTGGTCATGTCCAGATACGGGTTTCGACACAATAACTGTCTGAATTGGACGAGAAGTTGTCGTTGTAGTTGATGTACTGGAGGTTGTAGTAGGACTAGACTTGCGTTTGCATTTAGCGCTCTTCGGCCAATCGCAGATTTGCTTTTCCTGAAATCATTATATAAGCGATAATACGGCAATAAGTACGTATACGTTTATCTTTCTGTTCCATATCTATGTAACTTGGTTTACCTGATTCCAGTGTAATCCAGCACTGCAGGCAAACTCTTCGAATTTGCCGAACAAACAGTGTAGGTACCGGGTGCAGTCCGTCGGAAGCTGCGCATAGGCACCACTTTCACAGTATTCTGAAAATTTTTAATTATTTCAAAGTAAGACGAATTGAATACTTAGGCATAGTTTTTTGATCCTGAATTAACTCAACCAATGGTTATATATGCTAACTAATGGTTTCAAACTTGGGTAGAACGCTATTTTTCATCAATTTTTATTGTAACAAATGGTAAAATATTTAACTCTCCAACTTTTTTGACCTATTGATGGACTAACAGTTGATGAAAAAACGGCTTTTATTGTGAACTAAAACACTGCGATATGTGTGAGTTCTTATTTAATTTTTCTATCACATGGTTCATGTATTGTAATAATAACCCACCGACGACCCGTGGGTTTAATTATTTTGTTTTAAGTGTTCAAACCAATGATTATTAACAATTAAGAAGCCCAAAAACCCTTAGGTTGTGAAAAAGTACATACTGGGTGGTTCCTCATTGATCTGCATCAAAGCAGACTGTGAATGTGTTGTGTCACCCTGGCGCTTGTCGGTGCATGAGGAGGCAGAAGGGAAGTCGCACTGGCTGCGGTCGGCACGCCATACAAGGCCTGGTGCACAGCTCTGCGTGATCAGCATGCCATTCACGCACACGTAGAACTTCTCGCATTTAGGGTGAGCATGGTACGTTCCAGTATTACAACCCTAAAATAAACAGAAATTTCAAGGGTGTTGCTAACATTTTACAGTCAATAAACAGCTAAGACACGAGTAGTCTTTGATTGCTTTTATATCTTATAAATATAACTTCTAAAAACATCGTAAAGCAAAAAGCGTTGTATTTAAATTACCTTATCAGGCACTTGCTGCACATCGATGATTGGTCTTTTAGTGGTAGTAGAGGTAGGTCTAGTTGATGGCCTCTTAGTGGTGGGTTTCATAGTGGTGGTGGTGGTAGTGGTAGGCCTCCTAGTCGTGGTGGTGGTAGTGGTAGGCTTCCTAGTCGTGGTAGTCGTCGTTGTTCTAATGGTAGACGTCTGCGGCATCGGGGACTTTGACGGTTTACCCACTGGAATATTAGGCAAATTAAATTGTTACACAAGAAAATTTTAAGAAATGTATGTTGTATTATAATGACAAAATTTACTTATAAACTAATTGCAATTCACTTGAGATAATTAATCGGGTCAGGTATTTCCTTTTGCCGAATTAAAAAGTATACAATCGAAAGATTTATTTCTTTTCCTATTTGGGCTTGTAAAAATTCACCAAAGTAGGTAATTGCATATTTGGTGGAATGGGACTCGGACGTGTTACGCGAATGGACAGAGTTAGGAATGAGTATGTAAGAGGAAGTTGGAATCTGGCAAAGGTATCCGAAAAACTGTGTGGAAATCGGTGGCCATGTTATGGGCATGTGATAAAAAGGAGTAAGGACAATGTTGAGTATTAGGTTTCGTGCAGGAACATGGACGGATACTGAGGAAGCTGACGTCCAAAGAAACGATGGATGGATTTTGCGAAAGACGATATGGCTAGAAAGCCTGTTAGTTGTGAGATGACGTCTGACAGAGAGGTATGGAAGAAGAAGACATGCTGCACCGACTCCCAAATTAAATTGGGATAAAGGCAGAAGGAACTACAATTACTTTTTAATTGATGCCCTAAAATAATTAATTGTGAACTTTGAAGTCCTCACCGTCGCACATAGCGAACTCTACCCAGTCGCAGCGATGGGTGCGGCGATCCCAGTGTAGGCCAGGTGGGCACATTTGCTTGCGCCAGCGCCCGCCTACGCATTGCAAGTAGGCATCACATGTAGAAGCCGGCGCGTGCATGTCGCTGCCACCGCACGAAGAATCCGGCATTGGGAAATCTGATTCGGGAGCTGTTGACAGAGTGTACGTTAACCTATTATTACCACAATAATTTAATGCGGCATGAATATGCTTAGGTATATTCATTATATAAAATTATGTAGGTAGGTATGTTTTTTTTACTTTAAAGCTTTGAACATAATTGTACAATAAGGGTTTAGGATGAAAAAAACTAAAATCTGCTTTGTTCATTACCTCTGGTTGTCGTTGTCGTCGGAGGCCTTGTGGGTCGCGTCGGTTTTGGAGCGGACGTTGTTGATTTTGGAACTGTAAATAAAGTACAAGTTTAAGTAGATTCATATTCATTAACGACAGTTAATCTTCGCTTCCATTTGTAATATTTCATAGAAAGATACACAAAATATGACTATTTACCTTCGCATTTCGCGTATTTAGGCCAATCACAGTGCTTTTGTACGTTGCTCCAGTGCAGGCCAGGGGCACAGTTCTGTTGCCTCCACACGCTTCCGTCACAATGAAGGTAGGCGTTGCAATCTCCAGGCACGGAATTGTACTGTTCTCCGAGACACGGCTTGCCATCAGCTGGTTCATCTGATTCTGAAATCGGGAATATGCAAATGCAATTTGTTAACTGCGTCGTATAGAAGCTCCTTATTGATTACAAAGGGAAAGTTCTACAGAGCTGAATTTCAGCTTTTAGGAAATCTCCATAGTTAGTTCAGGAAATGCTTTGTTAGGTTTATTGGGAATTCCGGGCATTTTTTGTGTATAAAATTAATAAATAAATGTCGCGGTGTGCACAGGTTGCAGGTTCGAACCCACTACAAGCAAGTACCAATGTTACTTATTGAAATTAATGCATCATTGACAATCAGTGAAAGAAAAAACATTGCAAGAAAACCTGAATTCAAAAAATTGGATTCTGAAATCACCAACCCACGTGAGCAAGCGTGGTGAACCGTGCTCGTTCCTTTTATATGAATCCTGTGCCCAGAATTGAGCCATTAGTAAGCCGGTAGATATTATTTAAGATTGGTAATTACCAGACTGAGGGGTTTCTGTGGTAGGTTTCTTCGTAGGTCTTTGAGTTGTAGTAGTTGTTGTTGTTGTCGTCCTCGTGGTGGTGGGACGCCTAGTGGTGGTAGTCGTGGTAGTGGTGGTCGGACGCGGTGGTGGCCGTGACGTCATCGGAGCTAAGGTTGTCGTTGCTGTGCTCGCAGCGCTGCTTGCAGTTTCTATAAACAGGAGTTAAGCTTAAATATTTTTAAGTTCTTACTATACATATTATGATTGTGATTCACAGGTCGTATCCTGTTGTCGTTTTTTAAATTTTTTGACTGCACGGATGGCCGAGTGGTATAGGTCACCACGCCAATTACCACTGTGCGCGACGTGCTGCGGGTTCGATCCCCGCATGGGACAAGTATTTGTGTGATCCACAAATGCTTGTTCCAAGTCTGGGTGTCCTTTGTGCATGTGATTTGAATGTTTGTGAAACCCCCGCGACACAAGGAATAAATTATCCTCAGTGCGGGCGTCGTTTAAAAAAAAAATATATATTGTTTATCGTTATCTGTTCCACGAAACAAGTTATTGTCAATTCTATGAATGATTCAAGTTAGATGTATTCATCATTGTATGTATTTGTACTATAATTACCTTTGCATTTAGCGAAACTGGGCCAGTCGCAGCGGTTGACGGAGGCGGCCCAATGCAAGCCTGGCGCGCAGCGGTGCTTGCGCCACGCACCGCCCTCACATTGTAAGTAACCCTCACAGTCACCTGGCGCCGAGTGGTAGTCGCCCGCATTACATGATGCACCTTCCAAGCCACCTGCAATGGACAAAGAGTAATTTTTTTCAATCTACCAAAATATCTTTAAGCTTTGAGGATATTACACAATGTTTGCTACGGCCAGCATTCTTTATTGAGAAATGCTACATTATGATTACCTACGTATAAAATGTAACAGAACAAAGAAATCAAATAAATGTTGACCGTGGTCGTGATTCATATAGGTACCTCATGAATCAGGCTAACATATCCACAAAGATGTTTAATCCAACTAGTAGATTGATGGATTAGCGTTTTTTAACTCCTCCGAAACGGCTTGATCGATGATGAAATTTTTCGTGTATATTTTGTAGGTCTCAGAAAAGGTCGTGAATTTGTTTTGTAATGTAAATATTTTTTATACCCCGAAGTGATAATGGTGGCCCTCACCACATTATGGCAAAACAAGTTTGCCGGGTCAGCTGGCATTAGTATAGATTCATATTTCGTATTTACCAGAGTCTGCTGGAGGTTTCTTGGTGGTAGTGGGACGTTTAGTAGTTGTTGTAGAGGTCGTGGTGGTCATTGGCGTGGTTGCTGCAGGCCACCACGTCTGTGTGGTGCTGGGTGATGTCGATGGGTTCCAGCTGGGCCATGTCGTGGAGGTGTGTTGGTGGTGGTCGTGATTACCACCGCCGCCAATAGAACCTGCAATACAAAGAGTGTAAAGAAAATGAGGATAGAATAGCGGTAATATTTTATAACCACTTCCTTGAAAACTAATCTTTGCCTGAAATTATGTAGCTGTAGCCGCAACGCCCACAGTCACCATTTTTTTCTGGTTAGAATTTATTGTAGCCTATGTTACTCAGGGATAATTCAGCTTTCTTATAGTGAAAGAATTTTTGAAATATATAATATTAGTATAAATAACTCCCATGAATGAAACTATAAGTTTTAACTTTACTGATAGATTTAAAGATTAATTTAAAAGGAGTGCGGATATTCAATGAGATAATCAGGTGCATAAAACTGAACAACTTTCCCCAAAGGAACATAGGTCGAAATCTTAAAATGGAAAATGTTTCTCTCACTCTGTCATATTTTTGTTTCGTATATGTACTTTGTTTTATTTTTTATGAATATCATTTGATTTTTTTATTAATATCGAATATACTTAGTGCCCAATCAGTGTGCTATGCCTATTCTTCTAACATCAGAATCTAATGATGTTTCAATCAACTTACCATCAGACTCAGCAGTGGTAGTTGTAGGCGGTGAGGGTGTGACAGGTTCCGGAGGTCGTTCACAGGCAGCAGATGGAGGAGATGGTATTCCATTACCGAGAGCTCGACCAGCGGCTCTCAGCAAAGGTGACGGCTCGGCGCAGCAGCGGTTGCTGAAGTCATCCAGGTCAATGGCCCACGCTGTCACACCACCCAAACCTTGACGCATTGCCCATTCCACCTGAAACCGTTTAGTACATTAGTTTGCCTCTTAAATACAAGGATAATGTATAAAGTGATCGTTTAGGAGATATATCTAGCAGATAACTAATCCGTAAACCATGCTAAGATCTCTGTTTTTACAAGCTTCTGTTTTTCTTATGTTATGAATATATGAATTTCTATTTTTGTTCATAATAATTGAAATAAAAGAGTCGCAATGATCTTGCTAGGTAAATATATTTCCACGAACATAACAACAGAACATAACTGATCTAGATAAAGTTCAAAATGTGGCTTCCTTGGTTATTTTTAAACTACAGTATAATGAAGATAGACGCACAATAACCATAATCCTGCTTCGTGAGTTTTTCTTTATCTAAAACAAATAGTATCTAAAATGTTTTTTACCTTTTCTGTGACAGATTTCGGGTCATCGTATCCCACCCACTGGTTATCCGAGTAAGTGTATGGTCCTGCATTTTCTTGTCTGCCAGTTTTCCACCTTAAGTTCTTCACTAAAAAAATCGAAATTGTAACCAAATTAAAAATGATATATGTATATATAATGATATACAATATCAGTTGTATTTATTTTTTTAAATAACATTAGTTTTAGTTATAAGCCGTAAGTGACAAAAATCTTCAATACTAACCTCTATAACATATTTCATAGTAAGCCAACATTCCAGGTTGCTTAGTAAACTCTCCTGGTTCTCCAGGCCCTGCGGCGGCCGATCCTGGGCCTTTCACACCGTCAATGTCCGCCAATCTGTACGACTGTCCGTAGAACGACAAACCGAGGAGAAGTTTCTTCGGATCTGCTCCACCACTTATAAGAGCTTTGATTGCATATTCCTGGAATTATAGACAAAAGCTTTATAATTTCGAGTCTCTAGTTATACTATCAATATTATTTACTATTGCCAATATCATTCTATACTCACAATAGAATAATAAGCCAGTGATTCTTTCGGTGAAGGAACTAGTGGAGTGTGGTGACCTGTAGCTTTCTCCCATCCGCCGTGATAATCATATGTCATGGTACTTAAGAAATCTGCCGCACTTGAGAGAGTAGGCAGATCATACGCAGACTCAATCACTTCTTTGTAACCAGAAAGGGCTACTCCGAGCTCCATGCCAGCATCATGTAGAGCTTTCGACAGTTCCTGCAAGAAGAAGTCATAATTAGATAAGAAGACGTGATAATATAGATTACTTTTTTTTTTTAAGTATAATATTTATAATTACCTTAACGAATTTAGCAAAATTCGGCTTGTCCGAAACAGCACCCTTTTTACAATTACTCTGCCAACAAACTGGGTAATTCCAGTCTAAATGCAGACCCTTAAAGTTGTGCATACGCAAGAATGGGATCAATTTTTCAATAAACTTGCTGCGAGTAGCTTGTGACGATACAAGTCTTGAATATTTATCTCCCGCAGAGTCTGTCCATCCACCTAAACCAAGGAGGACTTTGACGTCCCTCAAGGATGTGATTCGTTCGTAAAGATCTAAAAAGAAACGACATTTGTGTTACTGGTTGTTTTGACTCAAGTTGCTCTGGGAGTGGACATTTTGTAGTAAAAACTTACTGTTTGTCACATCCGCCCAAGGATCGAATTCTTTAGCGATGAGATCGTCGGGGGAAAGCGAAGCATATGCATACACGACATGGGTGCAAAGTCTTGTGTCAATGTTCTCTGGTACGAATTTTCCATCACCTCGGCGGTAGAAGGCCCAACTAGTCATGTAGCATACAATGAGCTTGTCGCTTTGTTTACCTTGAAGGAAATTCAATTAATCAGTATGACCAGCATTTTAAGTTTTTTTTTTATTTAGAAGAAGATAAAAATATGTCTTACTTTTCTTGCTGTCCATTTCAGAAATGAAGCGCTCAGGATCTTTAATAGCTGACATTTCTTTGATGGGTTCACTCCACTGTAAATACATGAAAAAAGGTTAAAATCATCATCAGCTTACCTTGTTCCTTAACGGTACTTTAAATTCAGTTTTTTTTATGTTAAATCTGTAAATGATAAGTAAGTTGTTCATAAATACATATACAGTTACAAAAAACTCACTTCAAAGTCATTTTCGTACGCTTGAGATAAGAACCGAGCTGCATCTTCGACACTTATTCTCAAACTTTGGCCAGGCATACATTTTGCTACGTCTTGATGTCTGTGGAAATAATTTTAATTTACAATATAGATATACATTACGCATCACGTTATTTGTCCGGGATGGACTCCTAAATTACTTAACCGTTTTTAATCAAATTTGCAGACGGTGTGCAGTTTGATCCAACTTAAAAGATAGGAAGGATATCTTACATCTCAATTATATAAAAAATTGAGACCGCGACCGGAGCTGCGGAAAACAGCTAGTATACAATAAATTCTTTTGACATAGAACCTAATAACAATCCCGATTGATATAAAAAATTGCTGTCCAAAACCGTTTTACATACCCGCAAAAACCTGTAGAGGGATCATAAAGACGTTCGTCTTCACAAGTCATTCTGTAGCTGATGCCTCCAGTGCAGAAGTGGAAGTGTGCGCAGGAGACTTCATCAGACGATAAGTACGGATCCTCAGACTCACAAGATCCGATCTTCAAAGTAGACTGATCCGATATTATTCTTTCTCCTACAAGGCAAGGTTTTAAAAAGTTCTTTTAGCAATCATCTATGCACAAACATAATATATCTCGGAATAACACCAACATATAATATGTTATAAGTATGGAATTTAATTAAGTGTGTGTATTACCATTTAGTGTAGTTGAGATGGCGCTCAGTATTGGGAAGGGGGCTCCGCAAAGTCCTCGGAAATCGTCCATATCAATAGACCACGCTGCAGCTCCAGCCAGTCCCGTAGTTACAACGAATTTCATCTGTTAAAAAAGATCATTTAGTAAGTATTATAATGTTCATTTAAATTGATACAATCGAAATTTATCCATTATTTAAATAATCTAAAGTGATCTGATGAATATTTTACATATTTAAATAAAATACCTGTATTAATAATTATTATTTATATCCGCCGTGTAGTAATATGCTCAATATCCGCCGTTATGCAACTCATTGCTATAACACATAGAAATACTTACCTATGTAAAAGTCTTGATGTGTAAAAATGTTTAGGTTCGTTTTTTACGATTATTTAATATAATACATAATATGTAAGCCTATTTGCTTTTTAGCCCTATTTACCTTTTCTAAAACAGTCGCCGGCGTATCATAGGTAACCCATTGATTGTCAAAGACAGCGTAAGTGTTTCCTGCTTCATCGACCCCGCTACTTCCTTTGCCTTCGCGTTCAGCCGAACAAATCTGGTATTCAAAAATAGTAAAATAAAAAATTTGACCATTAATGTTACACTATCGAATAAATCTGGTAATCTGGACAATTGAGGGTTTTGATGTGAAAAACAGTTAAAATAAATCGAATCATATGAATTTGTTGATACTTACTTCGAAATATGCTAGAAGTCCTTTAGTTTGTGTGTAAGCACCTTCATCTCCCCACCCGCTGACAGCTGCTCCGGGTGATGGTAACGTCGAAGGCGCAAGAGTGTATGAGCGTCCAAATGTCGGAATTCCAAGCACTAACTTCTCAGCATTCATTCCATGACGAAGTATGAATTTCACCATGAACTCCTGTAAATTAATTAAAATAGGTAAGACTGCTCGGAGTCGAGTGGTATGTGCGCTTTGCGCGAAGTGCTGCGGTTTCGATCCCCGCATCGGACAAGCATATGTGTGACCCGCAAATGCTTGTTCAAAGTCGGAATGATCGTTGTGTATGATATTTGAATGATTTAATTGCTTTGAGTGGGAGCAAAAAGGATGACGACGGAAAAAATAAAAAAATCTTGTAGGTTATCTGAAAATTAATAATTGCCTCGATTGTCAAACTTACATACCGCTTAAGTTCTGCCTTTTCTATTAGGTTAGATTTTAGGAAAAAATAAAACTTACGATATTGTCATATCGTTGGTCACGTTGAGCCGCTCCAGGGTCTCTGTGCAACGCACTGTGCTGGACGGCTTTCGATGGTGGCTCGTCACGTTTGGAGTGGGTCATATCCCAAGCTTGTAAAATCGTGTAGTCTGTCGCACCACTCACTGCGCTTAAATCGTACCCATCTTCAATTTGGTACCTGTTCGGATGAAATAAAAAAGTTGATTATGAAAAAATACCTTCTCAAAACATTTGATTTAATCACATCATTGTGTTAGTGAAACTAGGGAACAATAAATGTAACAACAAGATTCTACAATATTTACCTGAACGGTGGTAAAACCGTAGAGAGTAGGAATCCATACGCTGAAAACTTTTCCCTGAGCTCGTAAAGAAGTGCTGTCAATAGTTCCTTTTCTTTCTCGTCTTTCTCACCTGCAAAATTTTACAAAAATTATATAACAAATTGTTTGGATTTAACGTAATTTTATTAATAAATATTAAAAAGATCAATTCAATCAATTCAATTTTGTTGATTATGGCTCCGTCGGGGTGTCAACGATTCTGCCAATGTCAGGGTTGGGAAAACAAGAGTTATCAGTGGGGAAAATAAAAAACAACCCGCACGCAACTTAAATTAGAACATGATATTAAAAAGATCAAAAATATGTTTACCTGGATAGACCCAGTGAAGATCTAAGCCGTCAAAGTCATGTTCTCTCATGAAGTTAACAGCGCTCTCTATGAAAATGCTGCGGCTGTTATGTTCTTGTACCATATCGCTGAAAAGACGATCAGTACCCTCACCTCCAACGGTTATCATAACTTTTAGGCCGGGAATGCGACGTTTTAGGCCAGTTGCGATGCGATAGCCACCTGTTGAGAATTGGAAGGTTTAAGGTAAAATACTTTTATCGAAAAAGCGCAACCACCCGACATGAGTTATGACTTATGTTAATGGCAGTCACTACACAGACAAATGTCTATTATTTTTACACTGTGTGCTTCATTTATCTTACCCTTAATGATATCGTAATCTTCATTGGTAGGTATAACGGCGTAAGTGTGAGGGTGTATTGTAGCCGACGCGTAGTGCAGATGTGAGCAGGATTTTGGTACGAGGCCCGCGGTAAAGGCTAGTGGCGGCGCCCTGTATGCTGCCCAAGACTGAATGTAGCACACCACGAGACGGCGAGTTGTAGGACCAGCCACAGTCTGTTGCATCGCTAAACAAGGAAACCAATATAAAAGTACATGTATTGAATACTAATGTTAAAGAAAATATTTATGGTATTGTCTGTTACCTTGTAAGTTTGCATTTCCTAGCTGTAATCTCTCATCGTTGCGAGTGCTGCTGCCAGAAAAAAAGTTAGTTAATTAATTGATTTTACAGCGCTATATTAAGAAAACACGTAAGAGTTAGTCTGTTCTTACTTGTTTAGATAGTTAGCAGCGCCGTAATAGCGTTGCCATCCTCCTAAATCTTCTTCGGAAAGGACGTCAGCGTCCTGAAAAATAAATAAATCGTAGTTGAAATATAGATTTCTTTAAATTGGTGTTTTTCCATTAAAATTTACAGTTACCTCTACGAATTTATAAGAAGATTCGGGTTCTCTAAGTGAGATCGGACGTTTTTCAACAGCGTCACGTAGCGGCAGCCTTTCGTCTCCTTCATCACGAACGCTCCTACAATGCAAGAACATGACATCATTTCTACTTTCTTTGTATCTACATATTTAAATGTAAGTAGTTCCTTTTTTTATTTACCTTAACGGTATACTTTCGACAGAAGCACGTATCGGTGCAGCTATAGGTTCATGCTGCGGGATCTGTTCGACGGCACTGCGCAAGAATGAGACGCTTGCGCGCGGAGACGCTACTGCGTAAGCGCATAATGCTAACGCTGCTGCGCACTGTAATTAAACAGAAAATATATTTTCAATAAATTTGTATTATATTATTATATAGAGACGTCTTGAGGTTTGTTCTAGAAATTACCGATTCAGATGAAAAACGTGTCTTGGTTTATGCAGGGATGGTTAATCCCGGACGATTTAGGAAAGCACTCTAGTATGGGGCACAATGTATAAGAATCATAGAAAATGTTAAAAGCCTTGCCTACTCAGATAATATTTTAGGTAAATCGAATGTTCTGCGTTTAAATTGTTCAGGTTTTGTTGAAGTTCATTTTTATTCTTGACGAGAGGCAGCTATCGTGTTTCGCATTAAATTAATGGAGCAGATGGCTCCGAGGCTGTCGACCTTTATTATAAAAAGCTTGTGGACATCCATAACAATACAAATAGGTATCAATTACTTGAGGACATTTAAATAACAGCATCAATACAGTTAAGATAGGTGAATAAAAACGCGTACAAAAACTTTACCCTACTAACTATGCCTTTGTGGTTTGTGAATCAATTATTGTTGTACAAAGGTACCATTAATAAAGATTGGATTTTTTTGCTGTGTGCGGCGCCCGAACTGAAAATATATGAAGTGTAGGCGTTAGCGGTCACTGACCCATCGATCAAGTATCGCACTGCGTCTTTGCGTAATTTACATAACTTGACAGAGTCAAGAATTAAGATCAACACTTAAGACTGGTTCACGGAAAGTGTGTATTATTCTCACATTTAGGATGTCAACGTCCGTTGCTTGTTTAGTGTTATTTTGAGAGAATCGTTAAAAAAAGATAACAGTTATAACTATAGCTAATGTGTGAACATTAAAGGAAAATGATTGCAAAAGTGTTCTCATAAAGTTCGTACAAAAAGGGTATAAATGATTCGACACACTTTGCGCGCCGACAAATGACTATAAAACATTTAGCACCCCGTAAAGTCATTACTTAGCTTTTTGTGTGAGATCTGACGATTTTATTTCGCATTTCTTGATGTGAATTGATATAAATCTGTTTATATGTCGAAGATATAATAATTCAATAAGGTAATTCAATAATCTGTTTTTTAAATTGCAACAAGTTGATGTCTGTAAACAGCTTTGGTAAAAGATGTGTTCTTAAAAGTTTTTTAAAATCTATTGCTTGAATTTATAACGTAGAAATAAAAGGTAGAACAAACTATAAACTACCCAGGGAGTACTACCTAGTATGGTCATATCATACCTGCGTAGAACTTTTAAATTTTACAAAGAAAAGCTCGCACATAAAAATACCGCTAAACTTGTATTATTACTAAACAGGTAATATCGGAATAGCTGCTTAATTTATCTTTTGTGATGTATTTTGGGTGTGGGGAAGCGATCTAATAAATTACTATTAAACGATCTCTAGTACATTGACTCTTGTTCGGAAAACAACACGATTTGCATACAGGCAGGTAGCGCGGGCTCCCAGAGGGGTCATCGTCACATCCCAACCAGTCCAAGGTGTGTTCGCGTGACATTTCGCCGACGATTAGGATTCAATCTCTTATTTTTATATTTTTTGGACTCAAGTTTTGTGATAACGTATACTTATAAATTCAGGTTTGTGTGTCCCTAAAATTAGAACGCAGCTCATTAAGTTTATGGGCAACAAATAAACAATCAATTTGTTTTTATTGAACGGTTGAAATGCGAATGAAATATTGCGGGTTATATTACCAAAAATAACATTAAAGATAATGAAATATGTTTCAATAACATCTAAGATGTTATTATTTATTAGGGACAGACAAAACTTGTACCATGGTTGAATTGATGGTTAGGTA
Source organism: Plusia festucae (assembly GCA_950381575.1). Lineage (NCBI taxonomy): Eukaryota > Metazoa > Arthropoda > Insecta > Lepidoptera > Noctuidae > Plusia > Plusia festucae. The sequence continues at coordinate 8,456,035 of OX494436.1, read as the reverse complement.
TGCTGTATGCCTTGAAAAAAATATGTTATTTATATTAAAAGTTTAAGAAACTAGAGTGATACGGTGTGACATTGTGTTGATATGAAGGCCGCGGGAGCGACGCACGAGCGTCCCCGTGCGTGCATCGCATACTATCCATACATCAGTGATGCTTACTAAATGCTAATATTTTACGCTTAAGTAGCTGCAAGAGTACCTCGTTATTACATTTTCGCAATTATGCCTTATAGTCCTGCGCAGTTCGTAAGATAAACGACGTTGAATGTTATTTTTTAAAAGGAACTACGAAGCTAAACTTTGATGCAAGTTCAGCATTATTTTAAGTAGGGAATCAAGCTATTTATATTTTTTGGGCCAACACCTTATTCAAGACGGACAGTTATATTTTTATACCCTTATTTCAAACAATAACAGCTGTAACCATTGAATTATAATACGCGCTTATGTTCTGCCTTATTAGGCTATGCATTCGTTCATATTTAAAATTTGCTGTGAATTTATTCGTAAAAGCTGTTTGTAATACAATGGCCGGCTTCTTCAATAAATAATAAGTATGACTAATGAATAATTATTCAACCTGCACAAAGATGTCACTTATTCAAACAATAATTAGTCATGTTTTCGTTGGTAAGCGCTTCTAAACCGCAGTTACTCGAGCTTTGTCAACAACACGGGTTATTTACGAATCTGTACACTCGCATTTTAGTGGCACTTGTATCTAATTAATGTTTTCTGACAAATTTTCACATGTTAAAGGCTTTCATTTACCGCTATCTTGACTTAAGCTGCTAAACATTTAGTTAAACATCAAGTACCTGCCATTTTAACTTGACCTAGTAAACACCTTTTGTAAAATTAATGATGTGGTTAACTGTATAAGTATTGAATTCGACTGATTGAGAATGTACAAAATATTCACGAAGATTCACTATCCAGTTATATTAGGCTTAACAGTGTAATGACCTTATTAAAATACAATTACTATAATACAAAACATAACTTGAGATTAACAAATTACCCGAACGGCGGAAGTTCATACAGACCTAAGTTTAAAATATTTATATAGGTACTAAAAGTATCTATTATTCCCGTAAAATAAAAAAAGAATGATCTGTAAAATGCTCTACTTGCTCTACAAAATGCTTCATTAGTATCACAAATAGAGCATCATTCACATAATGTAAAGAGGTAGATCAACCGGTTTCGCACTAACTACGGTCCAGGTTAATCCTGATCCCGGTATTGCGACCTTGGTCCCTACCACGTGTGTCCCACTGCCTCATATCACAGGTGCCTTTAACTTTCCCATATGTCTTTATATATAACTGAGTATGCACGTCGCGCATATGAAATGAGCCAAACAGTCACTTAGGTACTTATTTGACCGAAGAAAATTTGGGGACAGTACAATACACAAGTAATTTGTGTAAGAGAATTGACTACGCGTAGGAGAAATATTCTAATCAATAATAAGTAGTAAGCAGCATTACTAGGAATATTCTTGTGTAAACTAATATTAAAATTACATCTACCTACAATAATATTACTAGCAGGAAAAAATTGTATCTTTGTATGTTTGTAATTTAACAAATAAGTAGGTAAACTCAAAAACAACTAGACCGATTGGAATACTACATTATGCCCGTGTTTTTATTTATTACTAGGTGTTTAAGTAATAAATATCCACCCTTTCGGATCCGGGCCGCTATAATAAATAATCTTGAATATATTAAATACTATTAATACATGTAGTAGAGTTCATTACACTTTAACCATCAATAATAATGGCTTATCCTATTAACTTGAATGATGTTAATCATTCTGATCGATTGACGAACTCCTAATTTATTTACAGGCTATATCTCATTTTATTTTTAAATTATTTATTTTAGTATTTTATATTCTATGATTTATGTATTAGCGGCCGTTAATAATGGGATAAAAATGTAAGTAAAATTAATTTGTAACACTTTTTCTAAAGTTCAAGCAAATAACAGCTTTAAAAACACTTACCCATAATATAGAGTTGTGCCCCATAGCGGGGAGCTTTCAGCGCTACGAACTTGTCTGAAATTAATATGATATTGTAATTTAAAAAACATTTATATTTACTATTTTTATTAATCAGTTTTCGTATTATTTGACACTATAATGTGACATTTATCAACTTATTTTATTTTTTCTGACTAAAAGTTAATAAAAAATGTGTCCCAATAATGAAAATAAGACGTACCTATTTAATATTATGTTGTAAAAATATTAGGGTGTAAATACAACACTACCCCTAGTGGTTGATGAAGCAACGCGTGCGTCGCGGTTGTCTTGCGACTGAGCGGGCGGCGCGCGAGACACCTAGTGTTAAATACCCCGGTGTCATCGAGCCGAGCTTCGCGTCGGAACCTCGCACCCACGATTATGCACAAGCTTCTTTTATGTTTAGGGACAAATTTAAATTTCAAATAAGGAAAATTTACCCATCAACTGCAATATCTAATTCTGTCAGCGACAGATCAAAACCAAAACTCAGCCTGCAATTTTTAAGAGAAATTACAGAAAATTTTAGCACTTCGTGACGTTAGCCAGCGTTTGTTTTAGCGCGAGAAATCGAGATTTGAAAACGTATGGTCACCCTTATGTGGGACATAATGTTATTATTTTACACTACCGGTTTCTACATGAACTTTTTTAGTGTACCCTAACAAAATCGAAGGATCTATATTTATTGCCTACGATGTCAATAACTGCGCGTCTTTTTTTCCTTTTAACAAAACCTAAAGGAGACCATAACCAGAATTAATTGGCAGAAAAAGAGATATCCAAAAAATTTATTAGTGCTATTTCCTTCAAGTTCAAGTAAATAAAAAGCTTATATCAAAAATTGCAAAATTTCGTCAAAACCCCGTCAAAAGCTATTATAAGCTTTCAGTTAGCTGTAAGCTAAAGTGTGAGACTATGCTAGGAAGCACTATGTTTGTACAAAATGATCCTTATATTGACAATAATCTATCCTAACACATTTCAGCACTTAACACAAAATCAAATCTCTTAAAAAGTTTTATGCGTGTCAATATACCTTATTGTAACATAACTTTTAGTTCGCAATTTTTTTTGCAATAATTGAGATGTAAGCTATCCTATCTTTCAAGTTGGATCAAACTGCACTCGGTGTGCAAATTTGATTGATATCGGTTCAGTAGTTTCGGAGTTCATCCCGGACAAATATCGTGACACAGGATAATAGATTAATTGTTATTGCACATAGACTAAGATCTGGACATTCCATGCAATAAATTTCGTTACTTAATGAAAAAAACCTCTTCGCCCGATTGTGAGGAATGTGGACTTGTGGAAGTATCTGACACACTCCATCAATAAATGGTGTAACCATTTATTGATGGAGTGTGTCAGATTTGAGTCTAGCCGAAAAACTTTAGTGTTCAAGTTCAGCCTGAATTTGAATGGAACTGACGTAAGAATGTTCTATAAAATTTTATCGATGACGCGAAAGCTCTGTTCAAATTCATGGCGGATGTTTTAACATAGGTGAATAAATGTGTGTAGCGATATCGTTGTGTTCAGGATACGATGGAGCTGACATACGCTGTGCGTAAAAGTTCCGAATAAATATAGAAAAAATATATTAGTACTCAAAATTTATTCAGTAGGCTACCATTACACATCATAAAATAATTTTGATGTTCAAGGAAAATCCCCAAATATTGACCAAACCGTAGAATGATCGCGCCAGAATCGCCAGACCCTGGACGGTCAAACTTAGTATCATCCCTACTGAATGATACAGTCTATTTTGTAAAATTGTGCTGCATATTAGCGAGAAGTGATATGAACGGTAAAATGTGCTACGCGAATGTGACCTTTAACAACAAGACTATCTAAACAGACAGATCTTAAGAATAGGTACTTTTATTCCCACTAAAATATGTAAATCGTAATGTAACCGTTATTCTAAACGAATAAAATAAATGACACAAGAATAAAGTGAAACAAGATTTTATAGAAAAAACGTAGAAAACATTTCCATTCCAGTTTTATTATTTTATTACGTATGCCAAGATTAATTTGAATATTTTTAAAGACAAGTTTTGTGTGTGACTCATTATGGTCCCAATTTCTTCCGGTGAGTGCCGATTTTTCAATTTTCGGGTGGTAAGAGAATTGCTCGGTAAAATGCTCGTATCTTCCCACTGCCGGGCAAACAAAGGCCTTCCTTTCCTTTTCCACGCTAATAGATATAAGAAAGAAGATTTTTATTTCTGTGGTCCTGAGCTAGGGCTTATCATTCCTTATGGTAAGTCATATTGGTCTGTCCACCATTTGGAACTGAAGCGAAAGAAATATAAGAGAAACTAAATATAACTGTCTGACTAGGGAAATAGTTAGTCAGAAGAAGATATCATTCCCATTCAGAAGTATTGTGTATGGCCATGTCGTATTTCCGTATAACCTCATAATCGCAATAAGGCTTAGATTCTACACTTAAACGCAATTTAAAGAAAACTATGAGCATTATAGTTTTACTGACCCCAGTTTTATATTTAGCTCTTGATTTATTTTGGATGGTTTTTTAAGTTACCTATTTTTAGGGTTCAGTACCCAATAATTAAATAGGGTCCCGCCCTATTACTAAGACTTCGCTGTCCGTCCGTCAGTCCGATTGTCACCAGGCTGTATCTCATGAACCGTGATAGTTAGATAGTTGAAAGTTTCACACATTATGTATTTCTGTTGCCGCTAGGAATAATAACAAATAAAAATTAAACTGAAAGATAAAATAGAATAAATATTTAAGGGGGCTCCCATACAAGAAACGTGAATTCTTTAATTGAGTGCTGCTTTTATAGATAATGGTACGGAACCCTTTGTGTGCGAGTCCGACTCGCATTTGGCTGTTTTTTTTTACATCCCAAAATAGAGTGAAAAATATAATTTTTGTTTAGGCATGTTATCAAGATTCCCATAACCATAACAATATTTAAAGTAGGATGTTAAATACAGCGGTTATAGTAGGTAATTTCGGTTAGAAGCCTTTCATAATTTTATCAGGCGTGAAATGTCCTTATCAGTTTATAACCTAGGGTTCGCCAAGTACCACTGTTTTTTACCGGGTTTTTGTTCTCTCAATCACACTTATAAGGGGAAAAGTTTGTGAGTGTGTATGTTTGTTACCTCTTTACGCTTAAACAGTCGAACCAACCTTGATAAAATTTGGGTAAGGAAAGTAAATATGGAGGTAAGTGAAACCCTGGATTAACACATAGGCTAAAAAAAATTTTTATGATCTGATTAACCGTGGTTAACACCGCTGGACGCATCTAGTAATCTTATTGCGACTGGTCTGTTGGTATTTCTAGTGGTAAGTGACCCTGACTGCTACGCCAGAGGTCGTGGGTCCGGATCCCACCCAGGATAAAACTTCGCATGATGAGCACGATCATTTGTTCTGTATCTAGGTGTTATGGATCTATAATATGTATGTATTTAGAAATGATGTTTTTCAGTTGTCTTGTTGCCATAGTACAGGCTCTGCTTAGTTTGCGTTCAGATGGTCGTGTGAGTTGTCCTAAGTTATTATTATCTATTCATATTACAAAACTTACGTTTTATACGGTTTTGTAGAGCATTTTATATGTAGGTACTTAGATTTTTAATAGTTGTAAAAGTTTTGAATAAAGACCATACCAGACTTGAATAAATTAAATAGATTCTATACATATAAAATTGGATCTCAATAAATAAAGGGTGACTGAACTAAAAAATTAAGTAAAAATAACTCGTGTCTGTGATGATTTCCTGTTACAAATACCTATAAGTAGCAAATAAGCGATAGTATAGTGGACTTCTTTAATATTTTCATTAATGGGCAAATGGCAGGGCTACACTATTATATGTACAAGATATATGTAGTCAAGAATTCAACATATATCTGGGTGTATTGCTTTGTAGGTTGTCCTTAAAATAAATAAATCCTAACTAATAAACTTACTTATAAGTAAAAACTTAAGTAAAATATGGCACGAATTTTATCTAGCGTTAATATTTTCGTTTTCATTGGTGTAGTTTATAGTTAAATCAACGGTTAAGATTATAAAATATGTTGAGTTTGCTTACAATTATTTATTTATCAATTTGTTATTTTGTTTGCAGTAATGCGACGAGATACATAGCGTTAAGCCACATAATGAGCATTATAGTTAGCCACGGGGGCGATAATTCGATGTCAAACTAATGAAAAAATTGCGTGTATAATACATGTGCATGAAATTCATGCAAATCCTTACATAAAAATTGTAATACATATAACAATATATGTTCCCCCGTAGTGTAAGTTTCGTCTGCCTCCGAAGATTCTTATTCCATTGGGCGGGCAACAAGTAGATTTTTATGAAATTTCTGATCATAAAAAAGTACTTAAAGCTACTATCTATTTTGCCTCGATAACCAACACCCACGCGGACGGAGTCGAAAGCAACAGCGCCAACAACTAGTTCTAAATAAAATTAATTTAATAAACCTTTAACCTGAGGCAAATAAATAAGGAAATCTGTACAGAAATTACCTTTGAATTTATTTCGATGTAATATATTGCTGGTCACAGGTTTCATTCACTTAATGACACATACCTACAATAACTTTTATTTTTCACTTATAATGTTATTCATAGGTACCGCACAAATTAATGTTTCACGCTTAATGTATTATGGATTGCTGGCCATTACAAGGCTCACAGACGCCCTCGGTTTATTTATTCCTGCATTATGCTGGATGACTTAGGTTATACATTAACTACTTTTGTTGGAAGTGACAGAATAGTCTATACCACCAATCAACTTAACTGTTTGGTATACTAGAGCACTAGTCGCGGAGCTCAGACGGTTGTGCCGTGAGGTGCTGGTTGCCGGGCACGCAGGCCGCATCGTACGTGGTGCCTTGCTGCGTCGGTGCGGCTACTCCATCATTACTATGCACGAAGCGTTTCTTCCTTTCGTGCCGCCAATGTCACTCGCATTATTTACCGACACGACGCGGCGACGATGTGGCCGTCGGTACATCACCTAACTGTACTCACTCGAACTAAGTGGACCCTGAAATTGGCAATGCCCTTGTTTTTTAATGTTCAAAGTTGACCTGAACGCGTGACCCAGCTTCCTCGGAAGTCCATTTTGTTAGATTTCATTAGCATTGACACACACGCCGAGAGCGTGTGCCGGTAAAAATGGATAAAGGAAGGTTTCTTTTTATTGTTTACCTGTGTTTAATTTTATTAATAGTTCGTTCGGAATCTGGATCATCCTGCCCTTTGGGAGAACGACGCCCGTAACCGGTATATGTTTACAGTTTACTGGGTACCCGTGCACTAGCATTGTATGTCGCCGCGAGGGGGGGTTGCTGGTGGCGGGCGATGGCCTGGAGCACCTCGCCCGCTGCGTACTGCTTGCTCGATTTCAAGGCAAAGTTCAAGGTGGGCCGTTGGCATTTGTTGTATGATTCGTCAACATTCGGCGTAAGATGCGCAGCGCCCACGCACAGTATGGGTTCACAGTTTAAAAAGAAATTAAATGTAATACAAAATGAGCCATTGTAATCGTAGTTAAGTACTATTCTTTGAGCTCTATGACTAATCAAATATTTAAAGCTATTTATTTTAACAATGGAATTGAATTAACATAATAGGCTTTAGAGGAAATTCGCGTACAATACATAATTACAAAGACAATTTATGAATAAAATTAATTTCATTGAATAAAAGTGTCCAACTTGACTGCTACAATCTTCAGAGTTGTAGTTCCTTTTTCTTATCGATGCAATGTTTTGTCGTTGAACTTAATGTCGCAAGGATTCAAGTTCAAGTTCAAAATGTTTTTATTATTTTTTTATTATCCACTTACAAGTGCTTATGAAACGTCAATGTTGTTGTGAACGCAACCTAGAATATTGACGTTTTATATTCTCCGACCTTCTAAGGATTCTAATAAATGGTAAATAAAAGTTCATTTCGAGTTTTTTATTCAAATCTATTCATATTCATTTGATGATTGATTGTACAACTTAGAAATCTAAATTTCTGTTATCATATTTTAGTCACATAATTTATGTTAATGTTATAATGTTAAAAGAAGTAACTTGTAGCATATTTCATACTCAGCCTCTTTCCTCTTCTGCTAATCCTCCCGGTGTTCTTATAATTTGTAAATAAAAGTAAAAAATAGCAATAATTTATAGCAGTGACTTTCAAGTCTGACGCCCTATTCAAAGACAACACTATTATGAAGTGGATGGCAGTATTATTGATTACATGTCGTGGTGGACTAGCGGTGCAATGAACGGATTTTCGTGAACACGGTTGCAGGTTCGAACCCACTACAGGCAAGTACCAATGTGATATCTTTCAATGTTATATGTAGTTATAATATATGTACTAAGACATGATTGGCAATCGGCGAAGGAAAAAATCTTGAGGAATCCTGGATTTCAAAAATTTAATCTGAACCAACCCGCAGTGAGCCAGTGTGGTGATCAATGCTCGTTCCTTCTCTAGATGAGAAGAGGCCTGTGCCCAGCAGTGGGAAATTTATAGGCCAGTATTTTTAGTTGCGAGTTCCATATATTCATTCAAAGACTCTTTAGACAGTAAGCTATCATACTTTAAGTATCTCATCATCATCGGCTTAACCTTTTCCCAAGCTATGTTGGGGACGGCTGCCAGTCTTATCATATTGTAAGTATCGAAATTATGTTATTTTGAAATTGTATTGCGATATATTGAGATATATTTTTTCTTATTCCCACAGATCAAATCTCCTTTATCTATTCCGTTGATCAGATCTGCACGGAATAATTTTCTTCCGGAATTTTAAAAACTGTTAACTGTGTTTTTTAAATTTTTACTATAACTCAATAAGATTTTCGTGGTTTTAAAGGGTAAAAAGTATTCGTCCAAGAGTGCAAGGAGTGAATTTTGAAATTAGTTAATTAATATTAGTTCCAGATTTGGCCACTGGGTCAAATCAATTTGAGGCACAATACTTATTAATACACTCTTTTACTTAACGCTAACAATAATTCAATTATGTATCAATATCGTATTCTTAAAACTGTCATCACTAAATATAAAATTTACTTACAGTATTTAGGTAGGGGACTTTTTCTTCTTACCATGTGATATGAAGAAAAAGTTCCTATTAACTAATAGGAAAAACAACATTTAACAGTTAATCATCACATAGTACAGGTTTTAATCTTAGACGAGTAGTTATCATTCATCTTTAACCTTATCGACGGCTTGTTTGTTTACAATGGTCACAGTTTTCACGATAACGTAATACACTATTGGCGTGTTTGAGATGAGTGTGAGTTAGTTGTTAGCTCTACATCGGTGGTGTTGGACGCTAACTTGGTTGCGATGGCCTTGTCCGACCGTCACTTGTTTATAAGTAGACGCCTCGTCACTGATAACGGTGTGACGGATGGTGGTGTGCTGGTCAACGAACGAGGCACCATTGAACAACTTGTTACTAGGGAACAAGCCGATAAAATTATATCAGAAAACGATGGAAAAATTAAGGTAATTGTTAACTTTATGATTCAATTGTAACTAAACTAAGTACCTAGTAGTCTGTTAATGATGTCATGATTGTGGTTAAACACTATAATCCTCTATAACAATTGTACTTATTAAGGTTCAATATCGGCAAGCAGCTCAATGAAACTCGTTATAAAAATGTTTATTCATTATCTAATCGTGAGTTAATTACAACATAACAAGAGAGGTCATGGTTAGTTCTAGGATTATTCAATTCTACAGTTACTTAAATAGATGATACGTAGGTATTTAGCAGTAGCTTGCTTGTGTTAAAACCTTCTTGCTCGTGTTTTCAGGTAGTTGATGGTGGAGAGCTGGCGCTACTGGCTGGGGTAGTAGACTCCCACGTGCATGTAAACGAGCCTGGTCGCACAGCATGGGAAGGGTTCCGCACTGCCACCAGCGCCGCCGCAGCTGGAGGGATAACCACCATCGTCGATATGCCACTGTACCTATCACAATATTAATTTAAGTACGGTTTAAAGTATCTGATTGTTATCAGAGAAATTTGAACTTTACTGCTTTGAAATTATAGTTCTTACAACGTTAAAGATTTACCACAAAATACCACTTATTAGTTCTGTTACGCTATTTAAGTCGTATTTTCAGACTGAGTAGGCTCATTTCTGTTTGTATCTTGAGATCAGTTTTTAAAATTGATCATTTGCCTCTGGTCTTCAAATTATAATAGATAAGTATACGTAACTAATGTTAATTTCGCTGTTTACCGCATTCTTCATTACTTAGCACCTTAAATTATGCGTAACGAAACCGATATTCATATAAGCTATCGTAATTCGAAGGCCACAGACATTTTTGGCTTCAAACTTTTTACTAATTCCAAAATCGAGTTTTTAAAGAGCAAAAATTTGTTTAAGTCTAAAGCAAACTCAGGGTCGATATTATAATGTATGTTGAGATGCTAATTACTCATTATTATCCAACTATTAAGCTTTAAACAGGTTGGCCTACTCGTACAGGGTGATACTGAAATGGCCGTACTTATTTGAAATACTACTTCAAACCACAGAAAAGAAAACTTTCTAATTATTTTAATAATAAAAATACATTGGTTCTGATTAAAATTAGTACCTAAGTATTTACCTACTAAAATAGGTCTACTTTGTTTACGGAATTGTCTATTCTTTTCTTAGAGAAAATTGTTCTTTGCATCAGTTGTTGCGCTTTGTGTTGGACGGACAACACTTTGAACCTAGAAATGCATTTCCTGCAACTCATATTCTGCTGACCTAAATTCTATCGCCCACAATAGGCGGTAACACATTAGCCCAGTTTTGGTATGGTCAGTTAACGCATTGGTATGATTTAATATGGGCCTATATTTACTCGATTAGGAACCGATTTTAGCAGCAATTTTTATTTTCCATAAAAATGTATAGGGTAAAATAGGAGGGTACATGTAAATAAGAATAAAATTAAAAGTTCCTCCTACCTACGTATAACACACGATCCTTAGGTATACAAGATTATTTTTTATGGAATGCGTATATTCAACGAGGTAATCAGGTGCATAATGGTGAACAATTTTTGCCAAGAATGGGTCGAAATCATAAAATTGAAAATCAACTTTTCATACAAACATAAGTCACGTGACCTGTCACTTTGTATGAAAATTTCATATTTAATTTTAAGATTTCGACCCATGTTCCTTGGGGAAAGTGATTCTGTTTTATGCACTGGATTATCTCGTTAAATATACGCACTCCTTTTAGATTAATCTTGTATATCAATCCTGTTGATTGTTATTTGTTTATAACTCAAAGAACTGAATCGCAAAATTATTACTTTACGGGCTTTTACTTTTATCTTTATGTGCCGCGTTCCGCGTCATGATGTTAAGGAAAAAATAAGAAATATCGCTATCCATGTCGGGGCTGACGGCCCAGGGAAAGAATTGTTTGTACAATTCTTTCGCAGGGTCACTAGCTTTTTTAAATCCCAGTGAAAAAAGATGTTGATAAATATCAATCTAGGTTATCAGTCTTTATACTCGACATGTCTCCCTATCTGACAAGATACTGCAATAGAAGAGTAAATAGTACAATGACCTGCGAACATCATGGGAATGAAATCAAATGTTATTTTAAGGAAGCGATGCAGAATACTGATTAGCAAAGTCAATAAGTCTCTAATTACCAGTGGAACTGTATAAATAATCTAGAAAGTACAACTAATGGTATATAGACATTACAGATTGTTCATATTATTAAAGAAAATTTGAGAGATTAAAGAATAAACAACAGCAAATTTGTCTGAAAAGTCGAACCATGCAGATTTATTTTTAATATAAACTTTATTTATATGCAGATATAGATGTCTTCCTTCACATCTTAAACTTTCCTACTTCCATACAGAAAAGTTGTATTCCTATGTTTAGTTTTTATCCAAAAGTAAGTAGGTGGTTTTCTTACTCTAATAGAGTAAAAAATACGTTTAGGTACATGGCGACACACATATCGTTCTTCCCGGTGTAAGAATTTGGCTATAAAAGGGTTCCTAAATTCATGTAACTTTATTTTTGTGTTATTTCAGGAATTCAATTCCCCCGACTACGACGTTGGATAATCTGAACACCAAAGCATCGTCCGCTGATGGCAATGTCTATGTTGATGTTGGTTTCTGGGGCGGCGTTATCGTGGGAAATGATGTAAGTTAATTTTGTTTTCACGTCTTTAATCCGTCGTCTGTAGATTGCCTAAGAAAAAAAAAATCAGGTAGTTAAAATCAAATTACAGTCAAAAATTGTGCTTGGGTGAGCTTAACTCAGAATTGAGTTCTCCTACAGCAAACCTTGCGATATCCCGGAGATTAGCAATTGAACAGTTTCTAGCCTGGATTTGAACCGCAAACGATGTACACAGACACATTATAATCGACGGGCCTGTTGGTCTAGTGGTTAGTGACCCTGACTGCTAAGCCGGAGGTCGTGGGTTCGATTCCCACCCAGGAGAAATCTTTGTGTGATGAGCACGATCATTTGTTCTGTGTCTGGGTGTTATTTATCTATAATATGTATGTATTTAGAAATATATAAGTATGTTTATCAGTTGTCTGGTTACCATAGTACAGGCTCTGCCTAGTTTGGGATCAGATGACCGTGTGTGAGATTGTCCCAAGATATTTAGATATAGGTATTTTAGATATATAAACTCCAACCAAATGATCGAACATCACCACGGCACTGGACAAGATTGTAACATAATAATATCTTTATAAGATAATACTGAATAACATGATATTTAACACAAAAACGTTTACGACGGGTCAATGCATTTGTTCCCATATCATAACCATAATTTGATTCTTCATTGGACATAATTTAACCATAATGGGACAAAAACGAGTTTTAAATGTTACAAGATTGTAGCACCATAATATTAAGGCACATATAAGAAACTTCCGAAAGTATAAAAATGGAGTAAAAAAATCATTAGGTATGCAAAATGTTCTTAAAGATAAATTATACCTGCTTAGTTAAGCGTATTGCGTACAAAGCTAGGTTATTCACTTTAAGCTCATCATAAAGATAGAAACTTAAAATAACTTTAATATACCTAATTTATTGCCAGCGGTTACTTTAGTCGTATTCAAGCTACGAATATATTATACTTAATAAAGAACCCATACTGATATTATAATATACTGACGACCTCCGTGGTTGAGTGTCGTACACACCGGTTTTCAAGGTGTCGCCAGCTTTGAGTTCCCGGGTTCGACCCCTGGGTCAGATCAATATAAAAAATCAATTTCCTCTTTGTGTCGGATCTAGGTGTTTTTTGTACCTTCGTTGTCTATGATTCCATAAGTGCTTTATCTATTTACTTTGGATTCGGAGCAATGTATGTGATGTTCTCCACATTTATTTATTATATCAACACAATTTTTATTCTTATACTAGCTGTTGCCCGCGGCTTCGCTCGCGCGTAAAGTAAAGAGTAGTATTAAAGGTAGATGTATTCTGTGATTTTCAAAGTAAGGAGAATGTATAAAATTTTTCATCTAATATTATGGCGTTAAAATAATAATAAAAGTAAAGTAAGTAGCAAAAGCATTTGTGTTATGGAATCGGAGACAAAAAGGTACCATAAACACCCAGACTCCAGACTATGTATAAAAGTGATTTTCTACATGGACCCGTCCGGGGATCGAACCTGGAACCTTAGAGCTGGCGACACCTTAAAAACCGGAGTGAACGCCACTCGACCATGGGAGTCGTCATTATAGATATGTCTTAGATGGTCATTATCTTATCTATTTATCTTTTCATCTGTCTATCTTTGAGAATACTGAACTTCACATACCAACTATTTCAGCCCTTATTTCACCCCCTTAGAGGGTAGATTTCTAAAATCTCGGAAATACATCTTATTTATTTCTAACTAATAACCCTTGTATGAAATTGAATGTGTCTATCTTTGAAAACGACACAATTCATATGCGTACAAACTTCCAACCTCTTTTTCACCCTCTTAGGGGGATGATTTTTAAAATGGCTGAAATACATCTTTATTTATTTCTATTCAGAAACCCGTATACGATATTTCATGTGTCTTTCATTGAAAATACCGAACTTCCCATACAAACTTTCAACCCCTATTTCACCCCCTTAGGGGATAGATTTCCAAAAGAAAAGTAGCCTTCCTCAATAAGTGGACTATCTAACAGTGAAAGAATTTTTCAAATCGAACCCGTACTTCCTGAGTTTAGCGCGTTCAAACAAACAAACTCTTCAGCTTTATAATATATAATATATATAAAGTATAGATAAATAATTATAGTATCTTAGCCGTGTCACAGATTAATAAATAGTTACTTGGCCGTGTGCAGCGCCCCTTATTGAACTCCACTGCGGGTGACGTAACCTACGACAAACTTATTATTTGCGGTTGGTACAGTATTCGGGTCTAAGGATCGAACCGCAAAATTAAGTTTGTTTTTTTTGTATATACTTTTCCGGGATAAAAACTACCCAGTGTGGTGCCCAGGATATTAAAGAACAATTATACCAAGTTTCATCGAAATCGAATCGGTAGTTTTTGCGTGATGCCTGAACAAACAGACAGACAGACAGACAGACAGACAGACAGACAGACAAAAATTTTTTTAATCACGTTTTTGGGTTCGGTGTCGGTCTGGTAACACACCCCGCCATTATTTTTTTTGATATTTTCAATGTACAGAATTTTCACTTCTACAGATTTATTATAAGTATAGATAAATATATATGAGAGCAACTATCTTATTGCCTGTTACGCTTTCGCGGCTAAGCCACTGAACCGATGTTGTCGACACTTGTTATGGGATGAACTTGGATCCTAAGAAAGGACAAATATTTGCCGTGATAACTGACACATGATGCGCGCGGGCAACAACTAGTAGTAAAAAAATAGAGTGCGTGAATGCCTTAATCAAATTATTTTTTCATGTTAAATAAATCATTCCAGGATTCCCTTCGCGATCTGGTGAAAGCAGGTGTAGTTGGTTTCAAATGTTTCCTGTGTCCGAGCGGAGTCGAAGAATTTCCTAACGTGGGGCCTGAAGATTTAGAAAAAGCTTTTGAAGCATTAGAAGGAACTGGATCCGTTTTAGCGGTAATTCATCTATACAACATGTAACAAAAACCCTGTCCGATCCCTGAGGGTATTATTCGGTATCGTGCTGCGAACACATATACGTAGCTATTAAATGGATTGGAGATTTTTTTTTCGAATTGTAAATAATTAAATCTAAATAAAAACTGATCCAAGGCAACAGCAACACTGACCGCTCCTCAAAGTTCACGTACTTACTACCTGCAGCCTTGTGTCAAAGAAGCCGCCTATGCGAGACGGTTCATGAACTGTACCACGCATACGCCTTTATTGAATCGGACAGGGGTTTTGTTACATGTTGTATATTATAAAACTCTTCCGTTACTGACTGACTGACAGACAACGCACAGCCGAAACTACTGATCGTAAAGAGCTGAAATTTGGCATGTGTGTTTATTGGGAGTAGTAGGCTACCACTAAGAGAGGATTTTTGGGAATTCCCCCCTAAAGGGGAGAAAAGGGTGGTAATTTAATAAACGCTGGTACACGCGGACGAAGTCGCGAACAAAAGCTAGTTTAATTATATTTGTAAATACCGAACTTAATAAAAAACTTCGAGATTTACTGCAGTGTCGGTAGATAAATTGTAGATGTGATAATGACAAGCCATTGTTCATTTACAGTTTCATGCGGAACTTGAAGATGACAGTCCACCAACAAATAAAAAAGTTAAGAAGAAAGGTGAGCAAAATAACTTGTCAATTATCTCGTGAAATTTATCTTCCTTTAGAGAAATATTTATTTAGACCCTGATGCCCAAAGAACAACTAGCTCTTTATATTAAATACAACCATTCTAATAAATCAGGGTCAATAAAACTCATCAATATTTTAAATTTTTAAACATATATCGAGCATACCTGCCTTTGTTATTTTGTCTCGGGATGAAACCCACGCTGAGGGCACAGCGTGGAGATTTCGGACTTGCATCGACTTAAAAGACCCCGGTCCCGTCTTTGCCTTTGAGCTGGAATCGCGGGATCACTTACGCAAGACTAGCGACAATTTGGACACCAAAAAGTAAATTAACTGGACACGCTTGTTAAAGTTTCGTAATGTTTTGTTGTTTATTTTAGATCCCGAGGAATATGAAACATACCTTGAATCAAGGCCGCCTAACATGGAACTAAATGCTGTCTCGCTAATTAAAGACTTTGTTGAGAAAACTGAGTAAGTGTTGTTTTAAGTTATAAAAATACAATAGAAGTCCTGATTTAATTTTTATTCCACTTACTGCCAATTCTAATCTTAAAGTTTGAGTGTTGGCTCACTGAAATGGAAAAGGGATTTCTAAGTAAATATCTCGAATTTCTTAGAGTTGGGTTTATGTAATCGTGTAATCGATAATATGCAACCCATTTAACCATTAACGAATGTATACGACAGTTATTTATCTATTAGATTAGCTCACGGTTACTGAAATGGCGAATATAAATGAGTGATATATGAGTGCAATAGTGTCGTTGTTCGACTTTACACAATCAATTATGTAAGTTGCAATTAGATTATAGATATCATGAGATGAGTTGAACATCTCATCCAGGAGGAAACTGAGACATTTGCCCTGCAGTGGGACAGTTCAGGCTTAAAATAATAATAATTAATAATGTCCATTCTCATGACTCATTAATAATGATCTAAAACATAAAATGTGTTATACCTATAGCGTCAGAGTGCACGTCGTACACGTATCTTCATCAGAGGTGGTTCCTCTGCTGGTGAAGGCCCGGGAGTCGCGGCAGGCTCGGGGCCACCAGGCCTGGCGCGCCGGCGTCACCGCCGAGACCTGCCACCACTACCTCACGCTCAGCGCCGACCAGATACCTAAAGGCCGTAGCGAATATAAATGTGCACCACCAATCAGAGATAAAGACAACAAGGTTCGTATAAAAGTCATTATTAAATATAGGTAAGTATATGTATTGTTGAGTAAAATAGGTGTTTTCCACTGACTTTTGTAAAGTCAAGACTGCAATCACTTCGTAATTGATTTAGCAGGGATTTATATAATTAATTAATTTAAATTTAAGCTGAATTCATCAATCAATCTTTAAGTGGTTGTTGAAAAAAACGAAGTTATAATATTATTATGTATCGCCTTGTTACAGTTGCATGGTTTCTTGATTAAATAAAATTATAATTTAAAATCTTTAATGGACGATGTTTGTGCCCTTAAATTTGCATTAGAACTAAAAGGCGTCATATTAATTATTTTTTATCTTGGCAGGAAAAGCTGTGGGAATACTTATTAGAAGACAAATTGGATTTAGTGGTGTCAGATCACTCACCCTGCACTCCTGATCTCAAATGCTCAAATAATTTAGAAGCTTGGGGCGGAATATCATCCGTGCAATTTGGTACGTTCATTGATTATTGTGCGAAAGCTTTATACTTAAAATATATGTAAATAAGCGATAAAAGCTTCATTCAATAATTGATAAAAACTGTCTCATTAAACTTTGCTTGTGTCAATGCGATACGATCCAACTCTTTCCGACGTATGTCAAAAGTATGAGCTTGATTTTGCAACAAAAATAAATGCATTCAAAGGAACAACAGATAACTAATTGAAGTTATTTTAATTCGCAGGCTTATCACTGTTTTGGACAGGGGCAAGTTCACGTGGCTTAGACATGACTGCAATCACCAAATACATGAGCTCTGGGCCAGCACAGCTGTGCGGTCTCCAAAACCGAAAGGGCGCGTTGAAACCTGGCCTTGATGCTGACCTCATATTCTTCGATCCTGATGCCTGTTTCGTTGTAACTAAAGAAATTATAAGACACAAGAATAAGGTGAATATTGAAATTTTAATGATTCCCACAATCCAAGTTTTCACTAGGTGCCTTCTTTTCATTTAACCGATCTATAAATGATTGCTTAGTTAGGTAATCATCACCGGTGGTTTGCTTAACCAGTCCTTACAGAGCTCCTCATTGAGAAAAGTGTTTTTTTCTCAATCTTAAATCTCAGATTTTGTTCTGAACGTAGGCAATAAATAAAATAGACAGCAATCGTTTTCTCATAATAGGTAAGACATACCAATCTCTATAGCCACTCGTAATTTCTTGCGTTTATATTTACCATAGCTCGAAGAGAGATATGTAGGCAGGACATGCAATACCAGAAACATTTACATCGGATCTTATAATTAATTCTCTGCGAATAGCCCATTTATTTATTACCAACTTAAATATTCTTTCATTTCTACCTGTCCACAACTTACGCCGAATGCCTTTTCTGGCCATAAACTACAATAAGCATTGTTTATGGTTTGATCTTATCCTCGCTGCTTCCTATCTTTGCCTACCTATAACTCTTAAATTAAGTATGTACCTACCTGCATTTCAAGGGTTTGAAACATATATTTTAAATTAATTTACTTAATAATATGCTTTTTGTTTTGTGTTAAAACATAGTCTATGTCAACGTACGGTACGTGTACGGTACCTAATAAATTCAAGCGTCTTTGAAAATTTTTAATCATAAACTAAACTAAATCGAGATGCTAACCCGCTTGCTTAAAATAACAAGCGCTAGGTGTTGATTTACTCCACAATAAATCCTAATTTTCTCTAGTCTATCATCAAATAAAAATACCTTGTTCAAGAGCCGATCGATATCGGCAGCGCCTGATAAATATATATTATTTAACTTTTCCTAGGGAGTTGCGAGTTTTCGTTTTTCCTTAAATAATTACTTACTTGCTTTCAGTTCTTTTATCTTTTCCGCAAAGTACAAATTTTTTTTGTTTCAGTTAACGCCTTACATTGGCAAGGAGTTAAAAGGTGTTGTAAAGAAGACTTATCTCCGCGGACGCCTGATATACAGCGATGGAGAAGTTATTGAAGATCCCAAAGGGAAGTTATTGTTGAACATTTAAATATAAGAATTTATATAATTGTAATGTACCTACGTTGATTAAAGTTCAGTCCTACCAATAAAGTTAAATTATAAGTAAGATCATTATTTTCTTATCTCCTTTATGTATCCGTTTGTATTTAAGTTTGTCTCCTGAATATTCATCAATATTTACTGCCAACCTTCCTTTTCTCAATGGCCAACCTCATACCAGCCCCCTTAGAAAATGTACACTTCTTTACGCGTTAACGATGATAGAAATCGCTAAAATGACATATGGAAATGACGGTGGCGACAAGTGATAGGTTCGCAGGTTTAGTATTCTGTTAACACACACACATTTGGGTAGGTACCTACCTAGGTTTCTAGCCAATCCTTGCTATTTGCCAAAATTGAATGTAATGATCACATGTTTTTAATCCAAAATCAAAATTCGTTCATTTCAAATTATGTTACTATACAGCTTTTTCAATTCTGACAACCGGTTTTACTATGGAATAGTGTATTACCTAGTAAAATGGGTTGTGGAGGTCAGATAGGCAGTCGCTCCATGTAAAATACGGTATTCGGCTAAATCCGGTAAGACTGGAAGCCGACCCCAACATAGCTTGGGAAAAGGCTAGTCAGAAGAAGAAGAACCAAGCCAACCCATCACCGCTTGTGCTCTACCCGAAGAGAAGAAACAGCGCAGCAAACCCAGCATAATAAAAATTCATGTTAACATCTTTTTTGCTAAATATTAATTGTTCACCATTCATACTTTGTAGTGACAAAAGATCGTTTGTCTTATTCCTCAATAACCGTTACTAAACAGACTAAAATGTTTCATTTGTTAAAATGTAGATAATCTATTTATGTTTGTAAGTACTCTTTTGACCTTGAAAAGCATCTTTTGAATTAGCAAGGTAAAATAATATGTTCTTAAATCATTACTGTGGTATTATTAGTTTAGGTCTGTCCGTTTTGATTTCATCTCACAAATCCACAAGACAAACAGACATGATCTCAATACATGCATCAAAAACTGAACACCGTGCCTACGCTGATTTCGAACTTTCTGGCTTTTATCTATTGACGAGAATGCCATAGCAAATTATGAAAATCACTGACATGTGATAAGTAGACTAAGTAAGAACACTGAATTATTATGGCATTTAACAAAATATGTAATCGTAAATATTGTAATATCTATTATTTTGTTCTTCGAGAGCATGGAAAAAAACATCTGTGTATTTAAACTTCTAGACATAAAAATATTTTTTATTGAATTGCAAGTAAAATAAAAAAAAAAACGAATAAATGATGCACGCGAGCGATTCGGTTTGTGGATGCCGAGGCCAGTTTTTATACTTTTTTCAATTGCAACTTCGCTTATAATTGTGATGTTTGATCAATGATCATTCTGTTCAAGATATTCAAAATATCAAACTCATCAAGTACCTACTGTACCTTTTATTTTTACGGCTAGAGCTGTGTATTTCCTGCGCAGCTCTGGCAGGACTTGGTCCCCAAAGGACCTCTTCCAGAGGGGTGGGTGTAAAATTTCCACCCCTCACTTCTTCCGAAAACGTATGCGCAGGACTCCGCGTTCCTATCCTCCGTGGCGCGTACCTAGTGTACCTACCTAAAGATATAAAACTTAGGCATTAGGACCCTAAAATCCGTAATTTCGTATACCTTCTTAGGTATTCCATTTTTTAATTGAATACAAAAATCAATTCATCGTCGTTCAACGTCTGTCTGGGTTTTTTGTCCATCATATGACTTTGAGTCTGATAGGTACTTGACCGATTTCAACATATACCTACTCATATTTAGGTAGGTAAACAAATAAATCTGTAGCAACCACGATCTCGATCAATAATCTCACGGAGTTGCGGTGTGAGTTTGTTTGTGGTTTTACAATTTATTTACAAAGGTATTGTAACTAATTATATTTAAAATAAATATAATACTTATATTAAGTATACCAAATGTAATTGTTGTTGGTGGAGTGTCTCTACAAAGGTCTCACTTCTTACAGCGGGATAGAACGGGATAGGAATCGTTATCGATGAGGAAAAGAAAACACTGTTTTAATTCATAAAATCTTAATCTTTAAAGCTAGGTAGTAAATCTACATATGTATCCCTAGAGAAGGAACCCACTCTCAGTTTAAGTACGCATACTTTTTGAGCAGATCCACATAAAAATTTTGAACAATTTCAGCCAGAACGTGAACGCACCAGAGCAATCACCTTAAGTGTCCACAGGCAGGCAAATCCTCGGCAAAACTATGGTTTCCATCGAAATCAAGTCTAAGATTCAATGTGGCAACTAAAACTGTATCAAGACTGACACGAATATCGCTATCTCAAATAATAGGGTCTAGTGATAAGGAAGTCACTTAGTAATGAATTCAGGTATACTTTTCATATCAACAGAACTTGTTTAGCTGCGAATCATTTGTAGACAAACGTGTTTCAATACCAACAAATTAAGTTTTTCGCGGTTGCGATTATTACTTTTAAAACAAAATTTGACATTGATGTAGAGAATAGAAATAAGTCAAGTTGCTCTCATCTTAATTACCTCAGTATTTTCAAAGCAGCGGCACAGTATTGACCAGTATTATGTTGTTACCAGCTTATTGTATTTTATTGCAAACCGTATTATTGTGTAAGCATTGTTCAAACGTAAACATCGAGAGATTATCGCGGTTTTCGCACGTCAGAAATTTCAAGTAACAAAATTTGTTTTAGCGGGAGTTTTTGGTCATGTAATTGAATTTTCAACGCAGCCTTTGGAAAAGCAGTTATTTATAAGTCAGCATGTAGTGACTGAAACGGAGCAGTTCCCTGGTGGCGTTTTGGTGGATGAAAATGGAATTATTGAAGCTGTACTCAGAAAGGATTCTCTGGATTTGTTACTGCGCTCTGACAGAAGCAGAAATTGGAAGGTAGGCAAAGCTGTCCGAATAAACACAATAATACTAGTTTTATGCGCAAGTGTGATAATAATTGATGGTGAACTTTAGTAGTGTACATCATTTGTTTCAGCAGATTAATTGAATATTCTTATTAAAATCTTTTCCTTGGTAACCAGATGGCTAATTGTACCTGTTCAATTTCGATCGCCTGATTGGTATACTAAAACAAAATCGTTACACTAGCACACTACGTTCCTAAATTTATGTTGACATAACAAGCCTTTTTTTCTCGCCTTTAACGTCATTGGCAATTACTGCGAAGTAAGTCTATTTGATCAATCAACGCGGTCAAAACTCATTAAATATTTACTTAGTTCCGATCAATAATAATTGTTCTAGTACAACTTCCTTAAATTGTTACAGAATTTACCTTTACATGCAAGGCCAGCAGAAGGTTGGAAATAGCTGTAGATAATCGATGTAGGAACTAGCTGCTAAATAAAATTCGTGAACTACATTATACGGCACATAGCTATAACAAATGCGTATTGTCAATAGAAATGAAAATGTTACATTCACGTGCTGTTTTAGTACCTACCTAATAGCTGTCACTAATTACCTATTCAAATATTTTAAATACTTAGTAAGTGGTTGATAATACACTGATGAGTTTTTAACATTTATGAGACGATGTTTAACGCTAGAGTCACTTTTAAAATATTGTCATAGTGCATGTGTTCTCTCATCATGCTGTTCAAAACTGCTGGTTTTTTTTTCTGACTCAGCTATTTTCCTCGTCTGATAAAATGCTTTTTACTTTTTATGAACTTCCTAATCAGAACTTAATCTGTATAATTTAATGAATCTATATAAGAACAGTAAATAAAAATAAAAAGACGTAATAGGTATATGACGTAGCTTATGAACCACTTTGACAAAATTTGCATACAAGAAAAACCACTCGTTTTTTTTTAAAACTCGTATTGAAAAATGTTTATGTATGCATGAATGAGACAGAAGAATGTGATAGATTACTTACAGGAACAATACGTAAATATTTCTTTGGCTGGTTGTTTTTTCTTTATATTGGCCGATGGTTATTCCATATTAAATGAATAATTGAATGAATAAGTATTTGTAATCTTTATGCATTCCCCAGGTGACCCTTTCTCTCGGCTCGCTGATAAAGTAATGTTATATTTAATTGTGAATTTCTTAATTGCACGTTCACGATATCAGTGATTCGACCTGTTCGGTTTAGGACATTACCCTATGCCTAAGGACTAGGTTTATTTGTAACTAGCTGATTCACGCAGCTCCGCCCGCGGTCTCAATATAATTATCTATATTTTAAATACAATATAAATTTCATATGTCGCCCGAAAATAGTGTAGCTTTTTATAGTAGGTATTAGTGTAGTAGATTCGGAGCCTATTTAATGCAAACAAACAAACAATGAAATCTTTCCTCTTTTTGTTATTAGTAGGTATAGATTTTATTTAAATTTACTATAGCGTTGTTGCCAACTAAAGATTCGAAAATAAGAAAGATAAATAAATATCTAAGAGACTATTCTAATAGTTATTTTGCCTTTGATCATTATCAGACTTCTAGTTGTGTTATCTAGGAATCTTACATATTATGAACTTTTAACGAACTATTTTCAATTGGCTCATCATAATTGATGTCTCTATCTACATATGTGTTACAAAGGCTAATCGGTCATATATATTTATAATTGATATTTATATTGAGGCCATATGCCACTTTTCACACTATGAAAATGACTAGACAAATGCTTGAAGGTGTCGGCCGAGTCAGATAATATTATTAGCACTCTTTCTGTACGAATCTAGAAATTAGACAAACCTATTAGCTTATTTTCATAATGTAATATTTTAGATAATAGATGGTGGTGACTGGGCTCTCATGGCTGGTGGGGTCGACTCTCACGTGCATGTCAACGAGCCCGGCAGGACCTCTTGGGAGGGATATGTCACAGCCACGAAAGCTGCCGCGGCCGGCGGGATCACCACCATCATTGATATGCCACTGTAAGATACAAACACTTCTTACTACAGGTGCTAAGTAAGAAACGAGTGGTTTGGTGCTCTACTCAAACGTTGCGACATGCGGTAATTGATCTTCGCATGGAATGAACATTTTGTGGTTTTCCGCAAACATTTGTTCCAAGTCTTCTCCAACGTGCATGTGATTATTTGTTCCTAGAGCCCTCGAAAGATTTTTTTAATGCTACATAACTCAGTCTTTTTACCATTACAGGAACTCAATTCCTCCTACCACAACACTAGAAAATTTAAAGATTAAAGCTAATATGGCTAAAGAAGAAGTTTTCGTCGATGTTGGATTTTGGGGAGGAGTCGTACCGGGTAATGAGGTACGTAGCATTTGTGAGCTGAATTATAAATATTATTCACACTAATCATTTACCGCTATTTTTTTTTGTCTGCGGTATTGACCGAACCAATATTGGATATCGGGCCCAACCGAAATCCTGTGTCGTATTCAGTCGTACCGTCCTAAAAAATAGGCTCCTTCATCTAGTGGTCATATTACAGGCATATTCCATGAAAATTACCCATTCTTACTACTAGACGTTGGAAGTAACTTTTCGAAAGCTGTAAAATTGATCTAGTGAGCTTTTTTTACCTACCTATGATGATAAAAATCTGCTACATTGTCTTTTGGTATAACGACTCCGGCACTACATTTAAGTAATCCTTGTGTCGCTGGGGGTTTCACTAACATTCAAATCATAATAATATGCGCAAAGAACATCCAGACTTTGGACAAGCATTTAATTTTGTGGATCGCATAAAATAAGCTTGTGCCATGCGGGGATCGAACCAGAAGTTACCCGCACGTCGCTTGCAGTGGTAATTGGCGTGTAATGAGTAATCAGTATCTTTATTTCTAAGATTATGGTAGGTATGTATAATATATAATAAGCAAAGGTCTTAAATGATAATTAAATCGAACACAGCATATTCTGCTACATTATGTGGCGTCCAAATCTTAAAGTTTACAGGAAATCTAATAATGCACCTATGTTTAAGATAAAGTTAGTTCTACTACCATTCAGCTAACCATAGATAACAGTCAGCTAACCGTGAATTCTATAGTTAGTACTTCTTTGTTTCATTTCTAAAGATTTGGTATTACCACCTCTTATCATGTTCACACCGCTATCTAACGTGTCTGAATTTATTTAGCCTAGTTAGTGGCGAGCATTGACAATGACCTGGTTTCGTATAAGTACTTGCTGCAATAAAAAATAATATATATTCTGTAAAAGGTTTTATTATATCTATATCATTTTTACTAGGTATAACTATTCTATAATAGAACTATAGCTTTTAAGTACTGAATATTTACAAACACTAAAACTAAACTATATTAAAATTTAAACGAAAAACTAAAAATAGCATAAAGAAACTCTTGCACATCCCTGTCGACTGGAAGTATGCCCATAAGGCTGGCAGTATTGCCACGTTGAATGGCATGCAAAATTATCTACTCATGGTACTGGTATAGCCGGTTTATGTTTAAATCTACGTTATAATAAGTTAATAAAGCACTATTAATTATCCCAAGACACAGATATTTAATTCCATATTCTAGAATAGAATAGAATTTTATTGTTTCCAGTATTACAGCAAACAGAAAAATAAAACACTTAACATGGAGGCTATAATACCGAAAGCAAAAGGTTCGAGCGTCAGCTTATGCTTAGGCTTCCCCAAAGTCGCCAAGCACTGGTTTTCAGCTCGAACCCTTGACTCCCCTTTACAAGAAAATTAAAATACAAATATACTTAGGTACAATTTTAACGCTGTGATCATACATTACAGGATCTATTATTTTTATTCTGGATGTATTACTTACCATTTTTCATTAACGAAGTTTCAATATAGTATAGAAATTGAATTATTGGTTCCTTTTCTGTTTAGGAAGAGTTACAAGCCATGGTGGAAGGCGGCGTGGTTGGCTTCAAATGCTTCTTGATAAACAGCGGCGTGTCAGAGTTTCCCTACGTTACACCAGAAGATTTGGATAAAGCCTTCGTTTACCTTAACGGCACTGGAACGGTTTTAGCTGTAAATATTATTATATGTTTTACTTAGAGATGAGAGATCGAGAGATGATACGAATTATCGACTTCTAGGTACGTCGGGAACTGTTTTCCGATCAGTTTTTTTATAAACCACGATGTTGGCTATTGATCGTACGATCCAGCTTGATGGTCAGAGGTTTCCATAACACATAAACGCTTATTACCAGGGGAGCGACAAACGCGTCGATAACCGGTCCCCTTCCCCCAAAAGGAGAACTCTCACCGCAAAAGAACACTATTCAAGATTCCCTGGCTGCAAGGGTGGTCTGTAAAGCATGAGCTATCTCACCAGTCAGGTTAATCCAATTCGAGAGAAAGATGCCATATTAGTATGTAGTCCATTTTATTTTGCATTTTTATTTCTTTTGAACATTTTAATTTTTATTTTTAGTTTCATGCTGAAGTGCAAGTTGGTGAAGAGAGCCCCGAATGCAACGATCCATCCTGTCCAAGTACGTATATGTACATACAAAGATATACACTTATAAAGTCCAATCAAGAGTTGGCACTCATTTTTAAATTATGCTTAAAATATTTAGATATATGCATACTTTGCATATTTAGACCATTTTTGATTTTTTATTTATGGTATAGATTTAAAGCCCAGATAATCAAGTTCATGATGTTTTGCATATTCTTCATAATTATATTATGTATTTAACCTTTCAGATCCAGATCTGTACGAAACTTACCTAGCATCGCGGCCAGATGTAATGGAGATTGAAGCAGCATCTTTGATAGCATCTAATTTGTATAAGACTGAGTAAGTTACACTATTGTGCCATCGCGCATGGTTCCCTATTTTTTACTAAAACATATAATTTATATATCTAACTACATACTTAAATAAAATTATCCAAATCAAGCGATGACATCAGATTGAATTCTTTAAGTAAGTAGGTATTTATTTATTTAATTACAAAATTCAGCAAAACCAGATCTTCATAGCTTTAAGACTACCTTTACCTGTTTCTTTAAAAGAAGATAGGTAGGTAGGTATATTGTATTCCATGTAAGTACAATTTTATGTATAGAATGGTCAATTGTTGTGGTCAATTGCGATTCGGACTTGCCTACCGAGGGTTCCATACAAAGGCCTTATACTTTTAAGATTTAATTACATTTTTTTTAGTTTATGATGCGGGCCATAAACGATCAAGTTTGCAGCGGACTCGAAGAATAGTTTAGAATAGCATTATAATATGGATGCGCTGCGACTGAAACCCGTGTACCGCGCCGGGTCAAGGCTGCTGCAAACTTGATCATGTATGACCCGAATAAGACGATATTACCTACTTACTTTACTTCCCAATTTTGAAAGTTCAAGGTCAACTGATTCCTTAGAGTGTTATTTTTTTTACACGGCCGACGTAATAAGTACCTAGCTCTAGGTACTTAGATTTTTTTTTTGAAAAGACTGTTAATATAAATGCATAGTTTTATTTCCAACTCGATACCTGCACGTGTAAGTTAATTTCATTTACCGAGGTAAAGGTTCTTGACAGACATAGCACAAAGTGATAAGAGTTTCGTTTTTTTTCTTTTGAGGTTGAGGAACCCTTAAAATATAATGACGATATAACTATTGAAATCTTAGCGGTAATTTATTCATTATATTCTTAAGGTCATTGCTTTTTACAAAGTTGTCAAGGATCCAGTTTATCTAATAATAAAACTAATACTTATTTATTTTTTTAGTGTCCACGTGCATGTTGTCCACGTGTCAGCTGCGGGTGTGGTGCCTATTCTGGAGGCTGCTCGAGAGGAGAGGATAAAGAATGGGTATAAGGGCTGGCGCGGCGGAGTCACGGCAGAAACTTGTAACCACTACCTCACCCTTAGCTCAGAGCAAATCCCACCCGGACACACCGAGTTCAAATGTGCTCCACCAATTAGAAACAACACGAATAAAGTACCTATCAAAACTCTAATTATTTGCCCCGTATATAGTCACGTTTTCATATCATCTTTCACGGTTTTCCACTTTGCATGTGGGGGGTAGGTCTTCTGCCTAGCGAGGCACTACTACCTACTACCAAAGTGAAGTGATTAGCCAATCTGAGTATTGTATACAATGTACTATTTACTTCGGCAAAATCACTAATTCTGTTCAGATCTCTTTTATACTAAGTCATTTTTATGGTTGTCTTTTCAGTTTAAACATGGATAAGGGTTTCATCGTGATAGGTACTAAAGTATTTCACCTTAATTCCTTTAAAGTACCTTTTGTCATTGTCTATCCACATCTTGCCTTCTTAACAGTAACCTTATAGGTACTTATGTGAAGATTATTTTCTAAGAAACTATACGTACTCCTAGCAAATCATATTTATTTTACAAAATTACCTACCTATTATACATAGTATATTATGTTAATTTGCAGCAAAAGTTATGGGAGTACATTAGAGATCAAAGACTGGATTTAGTTACATCCGATCACTCGCCCAGTGTGGCTGATCTTAAAGGGACAAACTTCCTTAAAGCTTGGGGTGGAATTTCATCAGTCCAGTTTGGTAAGAATAATTTTGTACAAGACTCAAATATTCAAAATCACAGTTCGCTGTAATCATGAGAAAATAATAGGTAGGTTGTACCTGCCTATGCTTAGATGTATTTTTGTTTTGTTTGCAGACTTATCCTTATTTTGGACGCAAGCCAAAGCTCGGGGCCATAACTTAAGTACTTTGAGCCACTACTTATCTGCTGGGCCTGCTCGGCTTTGTGGCTTGCAAGATAGGAAGGGATCGCTACGATCCGGTCTTGATGCTGACATTATCTTCTTTGATCCAAATGCATCATTCATCGTTTCGCCCGAAATCATACGATACAAAAACAAGGTAACTATTTTCTAGTGTGTACGCACATGCAGTCTATCTAAGATTCCATTAATTTTATAATAACTATGCAAGTATCGAAGTACCTAGGTAATTCTTATAACAGAAAAATTCTTCAAATTTTAATATTAATCTCCTGTAAAATACCTAATTATCTGTTCCTACGATTCTTGCATGACTTCATTATAATTGGTTGTTCTTTTTAGGGTTTCGTACCCAAAGGGTAAAACACGACTTAATTACTAAGACTCCGCTGTCCGTCTGTCACCAGTCTGTATCTCATGAACCGTGATAATTAGACAATTGAAATTTTCGCAGACTAAAAAACAGAATAAAAGAAATATTTATTTATTCTACATAATATAAAAAATATTCGATTCTACTCTATTGTAAGGGGGCCCTCATCAGCCCTCTTGCAACAAACGTGTTGTTTTGCTGGTTTTTGTTCGATATTGATAACGGCCACACGGTTTGAAATATTAGCAGAATAGGTATTATATATTTTTTAAAGGGGGGCCCATAAAATAACGTGTTTTTTTGCCTTTTTTACAGATTTTATTTAGTAAGGAACCCTTCGTGCACTTGTCCGACTCGCACTTGGCCGGTTTTATTCTATACTTTTAATTTATTATTGTTTGTTTATGTTCTAGATAAGTCCATATATGAACAGCGTTTTGACGGGAAGAGTTATGCAGACTTACGTAAGAGGCCAGTTAGTTTACTCAGACCGCGAGTTTATTGGAGAACCTAAAGGACAGCTGTTGTTAAATTATGATTACTAACAAAAAATATATGTTAATAAAGAGTCATGAAAATTTTCGATTGTGTCATTTTACAACCATAAATGCAAGGAAAAAATGTGCAGTTGAAGGAAAGTTGGTAGGTAAACGAATCCCGTCTCATCCAATGGGTTGCGTAGGAGTGTGGGGTACAAAGAAAACATGTCATCTAAGGATGAAGGATGAACGAGAAGCGGTCGAAAAAAGGGTTGTCTGCTAGTTGAATAAAACGTAAAAGATTCAATACACAATTTACGATCTATACTGTATAATTAAGTAGATTTAAAATATTATAAAGCTAGAGTTTGTATGTTTGGTTGAACGTATAAAACTCAGGAACCATCGTCCGATTTGAAAAATTATTTCACTGTTAGATAGCCCACTTATTGAAAAAGGCTATAGGCTATAATTTACCGCGATAACCGACGCCCACGCGGGCGGAGCCCGGAGCCGGTAGGCAAAGCTAGTAAATAGGTACTTCTTAAAACTACATTACAATACAGGTACGAGGCAAAACTTCATTTTGCCCTATTTAATTTGCGTGTGAGCGGTGCCGAGCGACAGAATTAGTGTAGTTGAGGCATTGAGAGTTGGACCAACGGCCGAAATTAATTTTATATCCTTTTTGGTAAAGATCTCTATAGTTTTGTTATAAGACTACCGCCAACATTAATTAACTGAAAAAATTAAGAGCATTAAGGTGAAATCTCAGGGTGAAATTACTTTAGTTATTATTCTGAGGTGAATTATACCTAATTATGTTTACAAAAATGTCATACAAAACATTTCATGAAGAGTGAAAAGAAAAGTCTCTTTCTAGGACATTTCTACTTTTCTTAGAACGTTTTGTTTATTCCACATGTAATGTAACTATTTATGTATATTCTTAGAAAAGTTCTAAGTAATCTGCTGAAAATCTGTTCGTTTAAATATTAGGTACCTACTCACTAGTACTCAGATTAAATAGGTAACTAAAGCAAGAGTATAAGGGCCGAGTCACACCGGAATGGCAGCGGCCGGCAGCGACGCGGCGAGCACTTTCAGTGTGAAATAATTTTAAACTTTAACTACGTATTTAAAAGACCAGTATCGCTTGAAAAGCTTGAAAAGGTCGCGAGGCCGCCCGCGGTGACGCGAGCGACCGCTACCGGCTGCTGCCGGCCGCTGCCATTCCGGTATGACTCGGGCCTTAGTTCTTGATCCGAGTCTGACTAGTTTATAGTTAAGGTACAGATACACATGCTCAAAATGAGCAAGCTTATTTCACGAAGGCACGTTCCTAATGAGCACGTGCAAGATAGAAAATGTGTATACAAACGTTGCTAGAAAATGGCATGCTTATTAGGTTGAATTATTAATGAAAGAAGGCGTGGCATGACATGCTTGTTTCGAGCATGCTTATTTCGAGCATGTGTATCTGTACCTTTATCTGTAATCTTTGAGTAATGCTACGTACAGTATACGGCCCAACGATCGCCAAGAATGGCTATTCAGCGTTGGCTACGTTAGTTTTCGGACCACAAATAACAAACGATGATCAATGATCGTTGGTACTTGATTTGGGGTCGCATAGGTTTTTTATCAGCAAAGCGCCATGTTGCGAAGATAAAAAAAATATGACGACAAAAACACGTTGTTTTTGGATATATTGATCAACGAAAATTTCATCATAACTCCACTCCACTTTGCTTTTCTCCATAATTAGTAACACTGGACCTGCACGCTACGTTCTTGGCCGTCAGCCATCGTCCACTCTGAGTTTGATCTAATGACTCAAATCTTTTGATGTTACCACCACGCTTCGGATCACCTGCATCGGCATACACCAAAGAACTATCGTTGGCGTTCGCCAAACTCTCTAGACAGAACCGAGGAAGGCCAGCAAAACCAATTCGTAGGCATTTGTTGGGCCGGTGTGTACGCAGCATAAATCAAACATTATCTGTGGTTCCGAGTTTGTCTAAGTTTGTGTTTGAATTTTTATGTTGGTAAACTGACTACGTCCCAACCGTCGCGCTCTTTTGAATAATCTTTTATTATTTATTTCATTAAATAAAACTTAATTTGTAAATCAATAAAGTGTATTTAGTGCATTAAATAAGTGTGTGGTTTTTAATAGCAAAATTTTAAATCTTATTTTTATTTTCTTAGGTGTAAAATATAAAGGTATTCTAATGTCAAATTTTGACAGATATCTAACCTAAAAAAATATAAGAAAATCATACAAAACTAAACCAAACTTTCTGTAAATTTTGTATTGTTTTATAATGCTGTTTATAGATGCCAAGTGTAATAAACAATAGTATTGACGCAACTCGACCTGTGGACGGCACCAAAATGCAGTTAGATTCGTTGGAATTGGCTGGTTGTACACTAGACCGGTATATTAGCGCTGATAATTCGCGCCCTTCTTTTTTAGAGGTTTGTTTTTACAATTGAACTACGACGAATGAATTTTGGCTTGTAACATGTATAAATATACCTATATTTATTGAAAAAACACATAGGTAATTAATTTTATACATTTTAGATAACTGGAATAGCGACTCAAAGAAGTCCAACATGCAGTGGTCTAAACGCAGGGGACTACAGAAACCTCGCGGCTCTCGTGAATCATCCCAGCTTATCTCAATTGAAGATATTAAATAAAGTTCCTTTGCCACCTGAAATTATGGAACACTTTGCTCGTATCCTTTTCATACTATTCACACTACAAGAACAACTTCAATGTTTATTTGTCCCAAAATGTTTACCATAGTATCATTATTATTTCCATTATGTTAATACTGTACAATATTTTTCTTAATAAATTTAACAGATATGCAGTGCCATTGTCTAATGGGAGTCTTTCCAGAAATCAGCAGAGTGTGGCTTGCTATAGACAGCAATATATATGTATGGGCCTTTGAGCATGGAAGTGATGTAGCATATTTTGATGGCTTGGGCGAAACCATAGTCAGTGTGGGCTTAGTCAAACCAAAATCTGGAGTATTCCAGAATTTTGTTAAATATTTATTAGTTCTTACAACAACTGTTGAAATAGTAGTCTTAGGTAAGAAGTCTTTAGAAATATATTCACACATCTTTATCATGCTATAAACTTTCCTGATTACCTAACAGATGAGCTTGGAGATCATTTTAACATCCGGTATTTTCTTTTATTGTGTCAGAATATTTCTATTGTCCTAAGCATGAATAGATTAAATTAATTACTTATATATTATTTTAGGTGTAACATTTTCATCGGGTAAAAATGATGGATCTGGGGAGTTCCAAGAAATACATCTAGTGCCCGAGCCTGTATTTGTCTTGCCAACTGACGGTATATCCATGATGTGTGTCAAGTCTACTGCCAAAGGCAGAATCTTCATGGGTGGTAAAGATGGATGCCTGTATGAAATCACATACCAGGTATGGTATAGAATATTATAATAATGTGTCCCTATTTATTTATCTTCAAGCTTGGATTCTCAGATATTAATAAGTATTCTAAGCATGATAATAAATTCCTAGGTACCCACATAAATTTAACTATTCACACAGCTGATGTTTTATGATAATACACCAAATGAGTCAAAATCAAGAGCAGTTCCTAAGTGTAATTTTCATACAGAAGAAACTGGCTAGAAACACCATCAGAATAGGCTACTAGTTATGCTGAACTGTCTACATGTTGGTTAATTGATTAAATTATTATAATTAACTATTTAATGTAATTAACCTGCTTGACCTCTGACTTTTATTTCAGGCCCAGTTAGGTTGGTTTGGAAAGCACTGTAAAAAAGTAAATCATTCTACAAGCACTCTCTCATTCCTGGTGCCTACATTCCTGAGTGCCGCCTTATATGATGAGGACCCAATAGTTAAGATTGAAGTAGATAATTCTAGACATATTCTGTACACGCTTAGTGAAAAAGGATGTATAGAGGTGTTTGATTTGGGCTCAGACGGTGAAGGACTGAGCAGAGTTATGAGGCTAACACAAGGAAAAATTGTGTCTTCAGCTGTGGAAATTGTTAAGTAAGTATTATCACTTACAACATCTTACACTAAAATAGTTCTCGAGTTATGTTTTATAGTGTAAATCGTTACATTAATTCCAGCCTATTTTTATCATAAGCTCTTAATTGACCTTTTTTGTCTTGGAGAGTTTGCAGGTCGAAAATACAGCACAGCAAAGCTTAAACATATTTACTTTTTTTATTTATTAATTTTTTAAATATACTTTTACTCAATGAAAAATATACATTTAACAATATAAAATATTGACCCTAACGGGCATCATTACTAGGGACCAGGGTGGTGGTGGTTAGGGCTCCAGAGAGATTAATAGCCTAAAATACCCCACTATTGGGCAAAAGCCTTCCCATCATCTTCTGCTTGTCTCTCTTAAGAACAGTGGGTGATTATTTCTTTAAAAAGAAATCAATATTTAATGTTTTTGTATATTTTATTTACTTAGAACACTGGAACCCGGAAACTTCAAGCCAGTTGTAGCAATATCTGCAGTAGATGAATCAGAGTCAGATCATCTCAATCTGGTTGCTGTTACACAAACGGGTGCCCGACTGTACTTCACAACTAGGGATGGAGAGTAAGATTATTTATTTTAATTGTTTCTTAAATTTTTGTTTTTTCTTTATATTATATGCACATGTTTAATGTTAATCACATAGTAACTTGATCCTGCTGATTTTTTATGTGCTCATCTACTACTAAATATAATTTATAAATGATTACCAAAATATTCCCTTAATAGCTATTATGCCTGTACTGTAAATAATTTATTAACAAATATTGTTTCCGTTATTCCTTCAGTCCAAATCAAATTGGGCCCCAGCGTCCTCACTACCTCACGTTGCTGCATGTGCGACTGCCGCCAGGATTCACACCCAACTCTTCAGTGCTAAAACCTAAACAAGTACATAGTGCTGTCTATGAAAATGGTAAGTAGACAAAATATTGTGAATAATATTGGCAATACAGTTAATGCATAAAATAAACACACATTAACATTTGAAATGTATAAAATGTTATATAAACTGAGTTTTTGAGGAAAGGAAATTAGTTCACCTGTGTTATATTTAAGGCCAAAGCACCAACAAAACCACAAAAAGTGGTTATTAGTTTCACATAGATACCTCAAATGGATTTTTTACGACACCTGGGGTTATTGAAAGTTCATGAATTGAGCTTGTTGTTTCCACACAGGTTCCTTACTGATGGTGTGTTCGGCGGGCGGCGGCGGCGAGGCGGAGGCGCTGTGGTGCTTGTCGCGCGTGTTGGCGGCGGGCGCCAGCTTCAGCGAGTCGCACACGCTGCTGGCGCTCGACGGGCCCGCCTGGGCACTCACCGCATTACCGCACCATCATTCCAAATATCTCTCGCAAGCGATGCTGTCTAAAAAAGGTGAGTTTTTTTTTCTTAGAATTATTTGCGTACTTTCGCAACTCTGCGATCGCAAATTGATTCAGTAGATAGTTAGGTAAAGGAATAATAAAGATTCCTCTATGAATGTTAGTTAGGAATCTCTTTCTCTTTGTTATTAAATGCATAAATTAGACCACCACTCTTTGTCATATTCAGAATTTTAAATACAATTTTCGTATCTGAAAGTGGATGTAATTGAAATAAACTTGATACAGAGGTGTGGAGCGTGTCGCGTTGGGCGGTGGTGACGTCAGCTGGTGCGTGTGTGGCGGAGGCGGGCGGTGCGCCCGACTTGCTGCGTTCTCTACTCCGCGACTGCCGCGGCCCTGACGCACATCCCGTCAAGGACTTCTTCCAGGTACATAATACAATATCTGGTATTTTCACAAAAAACTTAAATGTGTAATGTGTGTGTGTAATAAATCGTTGATCTAGGCATTGCTGTTTTTCTTTAATACTCATATAACTATTCTTCCAGTTATACAGTGTCGAGCAAGCGTGCGCGTGCGCACTGTACTTGGCGTGTGAAGATATAACCAGTGGCGACCTCTCTATAAGCGAGTGGGCAACGCGCGCCTTCTTCTTGTATGGCAGCCAAATGGCTGCGACACCGTCACCAATGTTCCAGCAACCTTCACAAATGCCTTCCATAAGTATGTAATCTAATCTTCGACATATCGTATAACATTTTTTTCTGTTGTTGTTTTAATCTTTATAACATTTACAGATTCCCCTAAATTCTCACCACGCCAGATGTCGACTCCTATGAATGTAAGAGGCCCGCAAGGCCAAATGCAACAGGGTAAACTCAACCAGTCGTACCAACAGGGACCTATGAACCAGTCCTTCCCTGGCTCACCAAACCAGTCTCTAATGCCCCAGTCTCCCTTCCATCAGAGTATGATGAGCCCTGGCTTCAACCAGTCTTCATTTGTTGGGAATATGACTCAACAGCAAAGAGATCCTAATTTCGTTCCTCCAGTGGAATATAGCGCGAAGCATAATGGTCTATACATTTACATTGGGAGGATCTTGGCTCCGATTTGGAACCTCAAGTGTGTGTCGGTTTCTCAATCACCTGATCGTAAGGAATTTGTAAGTAGTTTTCACTTAAAAACTTTTTTAATATTAAATACTTTTTTATTTTGTTTAATTTAGTATTGTGTTTGTTGTACAGATGAGTAGCAAAGTGACGGGCGAAGATTGTGCTTACATAGTTCAAAAACTGCAACGCGTTTCTGCTTTCATGCAAAGAACACTAGCTCCCCCACATTCCGAAGAGCACGCATCTTTGCAGGCTCTTAAACTATTTATTAGTGAGTATTTATTATATAATTTTTGGGAAACACTTCGATTAATTGCTGCATTAAGTTTATAAAATTATTATTAAAGTTGCGATTATGAAGCATCCACTGATAAATAACAATACTTAATACTTATTTAAGTTAGTTTTTTCTTTTCTTATGGTATGCGTCGCGTGCGGCGCGAATTAATGCATTTTCTTTCTTTCTATCTATCACAAAACAGCATTTCCTGTTCTACAGCTTACTGTTTACATATTCAGTGAAGTGGGCTTCGCTTTTTGTTTGTTTAAAATGATAGTCTTGATAATTTATCTAGTGTTAGTTTCGAAAATGCTTAAGTTGTTTTATTTTTTAGCAATGGCGATAGAAATGTTAAGCTTATGGAAAGTGCTCTGTGAACACCAGTTCCACGTGATAGCCGCTAGTCTTCCGCCCGATCAACAGAATGCGCTGCAGGCTGCTAGTTTTAGGTAAGTTTAAAGATTTCTGCCCGTTTTCTACAAGCTGTGGTTTTTAGAATTTTGTCGAGCAATCATATTCCACTTTAGATTAAATAAATCATTCTTTCAGATACCAAAGTGCTTTAACTTTTCTTACATTATAAATCCCTTTCCATAAGTATTTTGTATGTAATAATATGTGGATGCTGTGGTGGCCTAGCGGTTCAATGGCCGGATTTGCACGCAAGCAAATACCAATGTGGCTTTTTCAAAGTTATATGTACTTTCTTATATTCTAAGACATCATTGACAAACGGTGAAGGAAAACTAAAATATGTATAATATTATATAATAAAAAAAGTAAATAGGTACTAAAAAAAGGTTTTACTTTCAGGGAGTTGTTAGTAGGTGGACAGGAGGTAGCGTGTTTACTTCTAGGATCTCTAGTCGCTGGTTATTTGAGGGACAACGCCTCGGTCGACGGCATTTCACAAAAGCTTAGACAACTCTGTCCTACATTGTACAGACAAGAAGATGCTACTTGTTCTAAGGTAATGTTTGAACTACACTCGAGTTATACTATTAATCGTTGGGCTGATTTTTCCACCGTCAGAAAACTTTATTCATGGAATGAATTTGAAATTTTGACAGTTGTTTCATACAAAAACTGTCAAACGTCAATTTTATTTTTCGAATTAAAGTTATCTGGCGATGGAAAAATCAGCCCTTAGTATTAAAGAACAAAGATAATAAGAATTTATAATGTTTTAGGCCAATGAATTATTAATATTTGCGAAACAACAAAAGAACCCAGCCGAGAGAGAAGAAATGCTTCAACATGCTCTGAAGTTATGTAAAGTAAGTTTAATTTTAACTTTTATTTGAGTATTGATTTGAACATGTTTAGACACGAAAAAAAAAATTAATTCCTATTATTTTATAAATATATAGTTACTATGTCTTCAATAACTTCTAGTAAATAACTATAAACCATGATATAGAAAAAACCCAAGATGCACAAGTAAGTATCTCAAATACATCCTCAATCATGATCACAGAAATGCAGTCAATTCAAAAAATCCCGCATCGCACAAACAACTTTATGCCATTGGGGTAAGGTTGAATTTGCGAAAAAATATGTTCGTTTTAAAACTGTCTCCACCTGTGTCATTGAAGTTAGTTTTTTGCTGTGACTTTTGTTCGAAACTTTGTGTATAGGTTTTTTTTTTTATAAATTAAGTATATCCATAATTAATTATAAAAAATCTTATTATTCCGCTCAAATAAACAGGCCAATGGAATAAAATACTGTAAATTAATGATAAACTTATTCCCAGGATGTAGCACCAAACGTGAATCTGCCGTTGGTTTGTGCCAAGTTAGTCTCGGCGGGATTCTACTCCGGGGTAGTGGAGTTGTGCGTAGCATGTGCCTCTAAACTGGACCCGCAGGACAAGGCTGTTCACTACTACAAGAGCGACCAGCCCTCGCAAGATAGAGAGGGACACTTCATCTACTATAGGAGGTAAGATTTCTATACCAATGTTGATAACCAAATTTATGTGATGTGCATTATTCACATTCAGTTTTTGTTCATTTTATTTTCAAGTATTAATTCAATTACCATTTCTGCAGTAAAATTTATTTTAAATTGTTCTGATTGTATCAATGTTGATATTGAGACGTCTAGAGATCTTAAATATTTGGACGTTGTAAAAAAAACCATTTTATAAAAAACAAGCATTCTGTGCTGTGTA
The DNA here is from genome assembly GCA_950381575.1 of Plusia festucae. NCBI lineage: Eukaryota > Metazoa > Arthropoda > Insecta > Lepidoptera > Noctuidae > Plusia > Plusia festucae. The sequence goes on along the minus strand of OX494436.1, from coordinate 8,417,375 downwards.
TCTGTGCAGTTAACGCGATCGAGACGTTTACCGCGTTCGACTCTCCGATTTTGAAACGGGCAAATTGTAGTAGGAATTTCGAACGTCATAAACATATCGATTCCGTAAACACAAAACAAACTCGAGGAATCTTTTTAACTCCAGTTTTTGTTAGCTCCTCAAAATTTAAATATAGATCGAGCGCACACTTGATGAGTAATAAATCTGGCTTTTACTTTCTATTACTATAATTGAAAAAATGTCTTGTCTAGAATGGAGATATACCGCGAGGTGTGCTCGGCGCTGGAACGCCTGTACGAGCGCAGCGCGGAGGCGGCGAACAGCGAGCCCTCGCCGCTACGTTCTCAGCCCACCAACGACTCCATGCTCACCATGTCTCCAGCCGACGCTAATTATCAGGTAAGTACATTATTTACTAGACTGTGTAACTCATTTTATTTAGCTTCGAAAGATTCTCATAATCTTAAGTGACTGAATGGGTTATTTTGTATTCTAGCTAAAAAACGTTTTCGGAACGGTATCGTCTCAAGTGTTTCGGATTGTTCTTGTTCCCCAGTTGCCAGAATGTGCGCGACTAATAAAAGATAAATATAATTCCCCCCATTTGGGAGATATGATTTTGATACACATATAACCTAAACCATTTTTAAATTATTTACTGAATATACTTTGTTGTGTAAGATACTTTTATGATAAGAATGTTTTTTGTTTTGTAGGGAAGGAAACTAGTGTGGGAATGTCTCTCCCGAGACGATGAACTTTTGCACGTAGCTGTGTACGAGTGGCTGGTATCGAAGAATTTAGGATCAGGTAAAATCGTTTGCTCATTATAGGTTTCTCAGTTTAGTTTATAGATTCTTCACAGGCACTCCAAGATTACAAGTGAGGATAGCAGAGATGTCCGACTTGTTTCGGGTCTGAACTGAGATCTCAACGAGCCCGTTACACGTCGGTGTTGCGCGACTAACCGAACATATTTGTCGTAATATGAAACTTCGTTGTTCAGAGCTGTTGTCGCTGGGCACGGCGCCGCCGACGTCGCTGCGCACGTACCTGGCGGCGGCGGCGCGCTCGGCCGCCGGTGCCGCCGCGCTGCACCTGCTGGACCTGCTGTGGAAGGTGCTCGAGAAGAGCGGGGACCATCTCGCCGCCGCCAACGTGCTCGAGGGACTGGCCACCAGGCCCGGGTTAGTTATCATGCGGTTACAAATTTTTGTTCTATGTTTATTAAGCTATTGCATAGCTTTTATCGCGGGCTTTGAGCGCGGCGACCGAATCCAGAAATTCCGTAACGAAAATAAAACCTTACACCCCCCACTCCGCCTACCATGTAGCTCGGCCGAGCGTTCGGTTAACGTGTATGTATATGGTACGTCTGTACGAAGCTCGCACGGATCGAAACGAGCTGCTCCGAAATCGGACGAATACGTAAGCAGCTGTTTGTGAGAAAGTATATAGGTGTATAGTTATCTATTATATCTTTACAATGCCAAAATCACATCATTGCATATAAGTTGATAAAAAATGCTATGCAATAGCTTACCGCGGCAGTCTCCGATTGCCACACGTTTTTTTTTCTGTTGTTTATAGTATCGAATGATATAAAGTACCCTATTTTACATGGTACGACTGGCTGTCTGGCCATATAAAGGCCATTTTAGTGGGTAATACAGTAGACAAATTTAGAGATAATACTAATCACAAAAATACACCGAATTCGAAAAATGTTTTTGTTTTGTGTTCGTTAATAGTAGGACAAGGATTGTAAGGAAAAAAATATAAATTAATTCAATTTTTTTTTTTTCAAAATTTAAAAATCGAGTTTAAGAATGATACAGAAATAAATTTCATGTTTTTCGAAAACGGCACCTTTTTGCGCGCGAGAAATCGCGAGCCACAGCTAGTTCATAATGAATAAATAACATAGTGTCTGTCTAGCGTTTTCTATAAATGTCTACAACTGTTTTGAAAATACTGTAAAAAAAAATACATGCTTCCAATTTAAAGTTAATTTGGTGCATTAAAAGTTCAGAAGAGTAGTGAAGGATATGTTCCTGTCACCTGTTGCCTGCAGGTCGGGCGCGACGCTGTCGCAGCGCATGTCGTGGCTGTCGGCGGGCGTGGTGTGCGTGCGCGGCGCGGGCGGCGGCGGCGGCGAGCTGCTGCGGCGCCTGGAGGAGGCGGGCGAGGTGGCGCGCGTGCAGGCCGCCGTGCGCGCCGCCGCCGCCGCGCTGCCCGCGCCGCGCGCGCCGCACCGCCTGCACATGCAGCGCCTCGACGACGAGCTGCTCGAGATCACGCAGGTACATCTACATCCCTCTACATCCCTCTTGCTACCTAGCGCTAGCTTTCAAACTTCATCCCCGCTATGAAGAAGCGAGAAGCAGGCTTGATTTCACTTGTAGCCGGTAGGAGTCCGGTGAACTTTAAACTATCATTCTCAAGATGATGGAAAAAAATAAGGTAACTGTGGGAAGTTCATGAGGGTTACAATCAAACCAAAAATCCAACACACAAACTCTTTCCATGGGTCCAGGACATGATTCCGCGTTCGAATTTTCCGTCGGCTTGATCCTCATTTTACCTTTATTCTCTCAAAGTTTTTTTTTTATTTTAGTCTGCTCATAATCTTTATACCTACATCAGACCTAACCAAAGGAGTATTTAAATAAAAATATAATTTATTCAGTACTTTCACTAAAAGAACAAAGTAAATAAAACTACACTTCTGCTCACCTATTTTGCAAGTTAGAACAAAAGCGTTGCTCAAAATCCATTGCGCGCTCGAATTTGACAATTTCTGTGGTAACCAATCATTAGCGAAATTAATGACTGCCACAATTTATTTAGTTGCATTAAGTGTAGCCTTTTCGCGCAGTTTCCATTAGGATGTCCCAGACAACCTGTATATTATGATAAGTGATTTATTTAAATGACAAATTATCATAATTTTGTATTTCAGCTTTACGAAGAGTATGCGGATCGTTTTAACCTATGGGAGTGCAAGTTAGCAATAGTGCAGTGTTCGGGCCATAATGACGCCTTACTCGTCGAGAACATCTGGACCAATATCCTGGCTGAAGCGGAAGCTGTTGCAAGGAACCTGCCGACGCCGGACGAGCGTCTGGCGTCTGTACTCAGCAAGCTTACCACCCTCGGCAGGGATTATGTTAACACTGGACATTGTTTCCCATTATGTAAGTCTTAGATATTTACTTTACGAAGTTAGTATATCACACTATCACGCTAGTATTATAAAGGCGAAAGTTTGTGAGTGTGTTCGTGTGTCCTGCGTTACCTCTTCACACTTAAAGGCCTGGACTAATTAAGATAAAATTTGATATGGTGGTAGCTGACACACTGGATTTACGCATAGGCTATTATCCCGAAAAAAAAAAACTTTTTCTGATATACCACGGGTACACCGCTGGGTGCAGCTAGTTAAATATATCGCAATTTTGGTAATATGCATTTTTTTCCTTGTCACACAACTACATTATTATATACCTAATCACGATTTTGTCTGTAAATACATTTATTTTGAATATTAAACCTGCTTATACAATAATCTATATATATAAAAATCAATTGCTGTTCGTGAGTCTCGCTAAAACTCGAGAACGGCTGAACCGATTTGGCTGATTTTGATCTTGAAATGTTCGTGGAGGTCCAGGGAAGGTTTAAAAGTTTTAAAACATAAATAATAAGTAAAAAAAAACTTAATTTACTTTTGACAGAACGAAGTCTGTCCGGGCAGCTAGTCAGCAATAAAATAGTTAAAATAATCAAATTAAAACAGATTTTTTTATTTCCATCAGTTGTTTCAAACACTTACAATTAAATATATCAAATTTATATCTTTATAATTTCAGTATAGGGTATAAAATGTTATTAAGTTTCTCTCAGCTTAGTACAATAGTTGTATTTATTTTTATGCTTTATAAACATGTTTTATTTCAGATTTCATTGTCCGTCAACTAGAAATTATGAGTTGTAAGCTCCAAGCGGATAGAGGAATGGTATTTAGAACAATTTTGAATATTGGCGTATCACTAGAGCAGGTGCTGGACATCTACATCAAGTGCGTACAATTTAGTATCTCTATTTAATTACTTGCTATTTTTTTGTATGAACACTTCTGCTTTTTGTGTTTCAATTGTTTTGTGGACAATAGGAAGAATACGACAATACTTTCAATCAACTCAGCCTATTGCGGTCTACAGATGGGTGTAGGCCTCTCCCAAATTGCGCTACAACACACACACCCATACTTACCGAAACGATGCTACGCAAATAATAGTAATCAAGAATGCCACACTTGCGCTCGTCTTGTACCAACGCACTTGTTGGTGCAAAATGGATTCTTTCATATGTATTCTCTAAGTCCAAACAAAACATAACACTCACACATATTTGAGAACAAATTTGATAATCATAAAAAAAGATACAGTGAGTAATTTATAAAAAAAGATAGACATTTGCTGTTGCAGACTTCTCGAACTAATTCTTGAAATGTAATTTTGAGTGGTTGCGTAAAGGTCCAAGTAACGCAAATTATGTATGACGGAATTCCGTCATACATAATTTGCGTTTAAAGAATTTCTTTTTTCAATTTGGCCAACATTTTTCATTAATGGTCTGCTTCTATTGGTCGTAGCTTGATGTTATATCCGTAACCTTCCTCAATAAATTGCCTATTCAACACGAAAATACATACATACATAAATTTTTTCATTTCGAACAAGCAGTTCCTGAGATTAGCGCTTTTAATCAAACAAATAAACTTCTTTTTAAGCTTTATAATGTTAGTATATATTTTTTTTTATTTTTTTTTTAAACGACGCCCGCACTAAGGAATTTAATCCTTGTGTCGCGGGGGTTTCACAAACATTCAAATCACATGCACAAAGAACACCCAGACTTGGAACAAGCATTTGTGGATCACACAAATGCTTGTTTCATGCGGGGATCGAACCCGCAGCACGTCGCGCACAGTGGTAATATAACTGAAGTATAAAGTATAACTGAAGTACTATTATTATATTGTGTTGTGGTGTAGGCTGGTGAGCGTGAACGAGCGAGTGTGGCTGGGCTGCGGCGACGAGTCGCACGTGTGCCGCTGCGCCGCGCTGCTGCTGGACAGCGCGCGCGCCGAGCTGGCGCCGCTGCCGGTCGCCATGCGCCGCCGGGCGCTCGCGCGCTGCAAGGACCTGCACGAGGCCGCGCTCTCCGCGCTACAGGTAGGTGTAGGCTGCTGAGCGTGAACGAGCGAGTGTGGCTGGGCTGCGGCGACGAGTCGCACGTGTGCCGCTGCGCCGCGCTGCTGCTGGACAGCGCGCGCGCCGAGCTGGCGCCGCTGCCGGTCGCCATGCGCCGCCGGGCGCTCGCGCGCTGCAAGGACCTGCACGAGGCCGCGCTCTCCGCGCTACAGGTAGGTGTAGGCTGCTGAGCGTGAACGAGCGAGTGTGGCTGGGCTGCGGCGACGAGTCGCACGTGTGCCGCTGCGCCGCGCTGCTGCTGGACAGCGCGCGCGCCGAGCTGGCGCCGCTGCCGGTCGCCATGCGCCGCCGGGCGCTCGCGCGCTGCAAGGACCTGCACGAGGCCGCGCTCTCCGCGCTACAGGTAGGTGTAGGCTGCTGAGCGTGAACGAGCGAGTGTGGCTGGGCTGCGGCGACGAGTCGCACGTGTGCCGCTGCGCCGCGCTGCTGCTGGACAGCGCGCGCGCCGAGCTGGCGCCGCTGCCGGTCGCCATGCGCCGCCGGGCGCTCGCGCGCTGCAAGGACCTGCACGAGGCCGCGCTCTCCGCGCTACAGGTAGGTGTAGGCTGCTGAGCGTGAACGAGCGAGTGTGGCTGGGCTGCGGCGACGAGTCGCACGTGTGCCGCTGCGCCGCGCTGCTGCTGGACAGCGCGCGCGCCGAGCTGGCGCCGCTGCCGGTCGCCATGCGCCGCCGGGCGCTCGCGCGCTGCAAGGACCTGCACGAGGCCGCGCTCTCCGCGCTACAGGTAGGTGTAGGCTGCTGAGCGTGAACGAGCGAGTGTGGCTGGGCTGCGGCGACGAGTCGCACGTGTGCCGCTGCGCCGCGCTGCTGCTGGACAGCGCGCGCGCCGAGCTGGCGCCGCTGCCGGTCGCCATGCGCCGCCGGGCGCTCGCGCGCTGCAAGGACCTGCACGAGGCCGCGCTCTCCGCGCTACAGGTAGGTGTAGGCTGCTGAGCGTGAACGAGCGAGTGTGGCTGGGCTGCGGCGACGAGTCGCACGTGTGCCGCTGCGCCGCGCTGCTGCTGGACAGCGCGCGCGCCGAGCTGGCGCCGCTGCCGGTCGCCATGCGCCGCCGGGCGCTCGCGCGCTGCAAGGACCTGCACGAGGCCGCGCTCTCCGCGCTACAGGTAGGTGTAGGCTGCTGAGCGTGAACGAGCGAGTGTGGCTGGGCTGCGGCGACGAGTCGCACGTGTGCCGCTGCGCCGCGCTGCTGCTGGACAGCGCGCGCGCCGAGCTGGCGCCGCTGCCGGTCGCCATGCGCCGCCGGGCGCTCGCGCGCTGCAAGGACCTGCACGAGGCCGCGCTCTCCGCGCTACAGGTAGGTGTAGGCTGCTGAGCGTGAACGAGCGAGTGTGGCTGGGCTGCGGCGACGAGTCGCACGTGTGCCGCTGCGCCGCGCTGCTGCTGGACAGCGCGCGCGCCGAGCTGGCGCCGCTGCCGGTCGCCATGCGCCGCCGGGCGCTCGCGCGCTGCAAGGACCTGCACGAGGCCGCGCTCTCCGCGCTACAGGTAGGTGTAGGCTGCTGAGCGTGAACGAGCGAGTGTGGCTGGGCTGCGGCGACGAGTCGCACGTGTGCCGCTGCGCCGCGCTGCTGCTGGACAGCGCGCGCGCCGAGCTGGCGCCGCTGCCGGTCGCCATGCGCCGCCGGGCGCTCGCGCGCTGCAAGGACCTGCACGAGGCCGCGCTCTCCGCGCTACAGGTAGGTGTAGGCTGCTGAGCGTGAACGAGCGAGTGTGGCTGGGCTGCGGCGACGAGTCGCACGTGTGCCGCTGCGCCGCGCTGCTGCTGGACAGCGCGCGCGCCGAGCTGGCGCCGCTGCCGGTCGCCATGCGCCGCCGGGCGCTCGCGCGCTGCAAGGACCTGCACGAGGCCGCGCTCTCCGCGCTACAGGTAGGTGTAGGCTGCTGAGCGTGAACGAGCGAGTGTGGCTGGGCTGCGGCGACGAGTCGCACGTGTGCCGCTGCGCCGCGCTGCTGCTGGACAGCGCGCGCGCCGAGCTGGCGCCGCTGCCGGTCGCCATGCGCCGCCGGGCGCTCGCGCGCTGCAAGGACCTGCACGAGGCCGCGCTCTCCGCGCTACAGGTAGGTGTAGGCTGCTGAGCGTGAACGAGCGAGTGTGGCTGGGCTGCGGCGACGAGTCGCACGTGTGCCGCTGCGCCGCGCTGCTGCTGGACAGCGCGCGCGCCGAGCTGGCGCCGCTGCCGGTCGCCATGCGCCGCCGGGCGCTCGCGCGCTGCAAGGACCTGCACGAGGCCGCGCTCTCCGCGCTACAGGTAGGTGTAGGCTGCTGAGCGTGAACGAGCGAGTGTGGCTGGGCTGCGGCGACGAGTCGCACGTGTGCCGCTGCGCCGCGCTGCTGCTGGACAGCGCGCGCGCCGAGCTGGCGCCGCTGCCGGTCGCCATGCGCCGCCGGGCGCTCGCGCGCTGCAAGGACCTGCACGAGGCCGCGCTCTCCGCGCTACAGGTAGGTGTAGGCTGCTGAGCGTGAACGAGCGAGTGTGGCTGGGCTGCGGCGACGAGTCGCACGTGTGCCGCTGCGCCGCGCTGCTGCTGGACAGCGCGCGCGCCGAGCTGGCGCCGCTGCCGGTCGCCATGCGCCGCCGGGCGCTCGCGCGCTGCAAGGACCTGCACGAGGCCGCGCTCTCCGCGCTACAGGTAGGTGTAGGCTGCTGAGCGTGAACGAGCGAGTGTGGCTGGGCTGCGGCGACGAGTCGCACGTGTGCCGCTGCGCCGCGCTGCTGCTGGACAGCGCGCGCGCCGAGCTGGCGCCGCTGCCGGTCGCCATGCGCCGCCGGGCGCTCGCGCGCTGCAAGGACCTGCACGAGGCCGCGCTCTCCGCGCTACAGGTAGGTGTAGGCTGCTGAGCGTGAACGAGCGAGTGTGGCTGGGCTGCGGCGACGAGTCGCACGTGTGCCGCTGCGCCGCGCTGCTGCTGGACAGCGCGCGCGCCGAGCTGGCGCCGCTGCCGGTCGCCATGCGCCGCCGGGCGCTCGCGCGCTGCAAGGACCTGCACGAGGCCGCGCTCTCCGCGCTACAGGTAGGTGTAGGCTGCTGAGCGTGAACGAGCGAGTGTGGCTGGGCTGCGGCGACGAGTCGCACGTGTGCCGCTGCGCCGCGCTGCTGCTGGACAGCGCGCGCGCCGAGCTGGCGCCGCTGCCGGTCGCCATGCGCCGCCGGGCGCTCGCGCGCTGCAAGGACCTGCACGAGGCCGCGCTCTCCGCGCTACAGGTAGGTGTAGGCTGCTGAGCGTGAACGAGCGAGTGTGGCTGGGCTGCGGCGACGAGTCGCACGTGTGCCGCTGCGCCGCGCTGCTGCTGGACAGCGCGCGCGCCGAGCTGGCGCCGCTGCCGGTCGCCATGCGCCGCCGGGCGCTCGCGCGCTGCAAGGACCTGCACGAGGCCGCGCTCTCCGCGCTACAGGTAGGTGTAGGCTGCTGAGCGTGAACGAGCGAGTGTGGCTGGGCTGCGGCGACGAGTCGCACGTGTGCCGCTGCGCCGCGCTGCTGCTGGACAGCGCGCGCGCCGAGCTGGCGCCGCTGCCGGTCGCCATGCGCCGCCGGGCGCTCGCGCGCTGCAAGGACCTGCACGAGGCCGCGCTCTCCGCGCTACAGGTAGGTGTAGGCTGCTGAGCGTGAACGAGCGAGTGTGGCTGGGCTGCGGCGACGAGTCGCACGTGTGCCGCTGCGCCGCGCTGCTGCTGGACAGCGCGCGCGCCGAGCTGGCGCCGCTGCCGGTCGCCATGCGCCGCCGGGCGCTCGCGCGCTGCAAGGACCTGCACGAGGCCGCGCTCTCCGCGCTACAGGTAGGTGTAGGCTGCTGAGCGTGAACGAGCGAGTGTGGCTGGGCTGCGGCGACGAGTCGCACGTGTGCCGCTGCGCCGCGCTGCTGCTGGACAGCGCGCGCGCCGAGCTGGCGCCGCTGCCGGTCGCCATGCGCCGCCGGGCGCTCGCGCGCTGCAAGGACCTGCACGAGGCCGCGCTCTCCGCGCTACAGGTAGGTGTAGGCTGCTGAGCGTGAACGAGCGAGTGTGGCTGGGCTGCGGCGACGAGTCGCACGTGTGCCGCTGCGCCGCGCTGCTGCTGGACAGCGCGCGCGCCGAGCTGGCGCCGCTGCCGGTCGCCATGCGCCGCCGGGCGCTCGCGCGCTGCAAGGACCTGCACGAGGCCGCGCTCTCCGCGCTACAGGTAGGTGTAGGCTGCTGAGCGTGAACGAGCGAGTGTGGCTGGGCTGCGGCGACGAGTCGCACGTGTGCCGCTGCGCCGCGCTGCTGCTGGACAGCGCGCGCGCCGAGCTGGCGCCGCTGCCGGTCGCCATGCGCCGCCGGGCGCTCGCGCGCTGCAAGGACCTGCACGAGGCCGCGCTCTCCGCGCTACAGGTAGGTGTAGGCTGCTGAGCGTGAACGAGCGAGTGTGGCTGGGCTGCGGCGACGAGTCGCACGTGTGCCGCTGCGCCGCGCTGCTGCTGGACAGCGCGCGCGCCGAGCTGGCGCCGCTGCCGGTCGCCATGCGCCGCCGGGCGCTCGCGCGCTGCAAGGACCTGCACGAGGCCGCGCTCTCCGCGCTACAGGTAGGTGTAGGCTGCTGAGCGTGAACGAGCGAGTGTGGCTGATGGTGGTATTATACATCCGTATATGACCTCGCCGTGGCGGATATGCTGACTAACAGCGGTTAAGACGTTGTTGTGTTTATAGTAGAATTGTTAACCCGTGCTAAGCTAAATGCCTGTGTTACGAGTGGGTTGACAACAAGTGTGCAATTGGTGGGTATCGAACCAGCAACCACAATATCGCAATGGGGCCTATCGCGTGTCGATAATCCGCCAGGGTCGCAAATGTCACGTAAGGTCTATTTGTCAATCTCGACCAATCGCAGCGCAGTACAGTGATAGGCAGACCTTATGCGACTCTGGCGGATTTTTGACACGCGATAGCCCCATTCCGACGCCCTAGGCATTAGGCTACCGCTAATTTTTAAATAATACTTTTACGCGTTCTCTTCAGCGCATTATCAGGACTTCATTTGTAATCACGATGCTGTACAAAAATCATCAATTAGCACTCAATTAACCTTTTTATAGTAACTAATTTGATGCTACCCATAGTACCCATGAACCGGCTTTGGATTGTTGGTTACATTTCATTGGTGTAACACAATGCTTCTAAAAACTAAAAAAAATTGTCAATTTGTCTAATTGACAGTTACTCACTTTGTTTATTGCATTGTGAGCATAGCTTAGCGAATAGTATTTACTATAAAACTTACAAAAACAAAACAGGGTTGTGCTTTGTTGTGCACAAAAGCGGTTTTTTAATAGATCCGATTTTCCTTCCTTTACAAAATCGGCGCTTTTATGGACCCAGAACCATATTTTGTAATTTGAACACCAACTATCATTTATATTTATTTAATACATAACCTTCAATAAAATGTTTTAAGAAATATCTAAATATACATCTTTTTTACTGATATAAGCTATAAAATAAGTCACATATTATAAGCTGAACTGTTTGTTTATGAGCGGCTAAAGTTCCATAGAAATTGGACAATCCCCTATCTCCAATTACAGAATGTTTAGTAATTTAAGACCCATTGACCCAGAACCAATTTTCAGTGCTTAATTTTCCATTCCAGTCAAGGCCGAATACTCAGCGATTGATCGACCGGCTGTCGGTGGCGCAGGCGCACTTGGATCGCATGGATTGAACATAGACTTAGTTATTAGTATAAGGTATTCTCTTAAGTCTACATAATTATGAGAGCATTACTTAATACAAAACCGAGAGCTTACCAAATTGTTATAGTTAAATTGTTTGGGTTGTATTCGACTGCTTAGCATGTATGCATGAAATAAAATTGTAATATCCGTATCCTGTATAAACTTATGTTAGCTCCCGCAATAATTTTCTGTGAAAAGTGTAGTGACACTATCAAATTTGGACATGTTGGTGTAATATTGGAATAAATAAAATACAATGACTGACATAAATTTTTATATTTTCATAAATTACTAAACATAAAAAAGTCATACAGTTAACAATAATTATATAATTTGCTAATAAATTAAAACTATTGTCTGCAAACATAATATTTGAAATGGCAGTGACATCATTTTTTTTCCATAAAATTATGTCTAATGTACAAAAAGGTTGAATCATGTGCATAATTATAAAAATAAATGGGATTATGCATCTAAAAGGCACTATGAGAACGGTTTCTATTTTTGTAAATAAACGATAATGATTCAAGAACAACAACTTTTTATTTATGTACCTTGTATACACTATGAAATTTTAATATCAAAATGCTTCATGAGATCTAATACTTCGATTGAATTAATTATTCTATTATTTACAATCCAGATTCTTTAGGGGTGAAATAAGTTTGGTAGACACCAGTAGAACTCAGCGTGTCCTTTAAAATTACAAAAGTTTGATATTAATGGTCAATGAATGAGTGAACTAAGAGGAGTCTTCATCGAAGGGGTTGGTATTTACCTGATGTCCTAGATGGTCGTCGTCTGGGTACGAGTACACGCCGCTGTGCTGCCCGCCGCTCACCGTGGGAACACCCACAGTGTTCATGGGACTATTGTATTGCTGTTTAATGGGATCTCTTCCCGTCGAGTTTTTTCTTATGACTGTAGTGTAAGTAGGTGTTGACTTTATCGGTACGTCTTTAATTCTAGTACCCGCGCGGTATGTCCCGAACTCGTCCGGGGGAGGAGGCAACGAGAATCCATCCGAAGTTTGTGTTATTTCAGAGGTTTCGTCACTGAACTCCTTTGCCAACTTTTGTCGCATCTTTCTTGGCATTGTGTAAAATGTATTCATCTGAAAACAAAACATACCCTTTTACACCTGATAATTTTTGGTACCTAATATAAAATTCTCTGTTTAATAGTTTACCGGTCTGGAAACATTGTAGTTAGTTTCTGGTGGTAGATGCAACACTAAATGATCACACAGCGCATCCATTTCTCTCTTCCTATTAATGTTTTGCAGGGAGTGCACCCTGCATGTATTACTGTGTCGTGACATCTCGCTACACTTGTTGATGTTCTCCTGTTCGGCCATGTCCTGCATGTAGCGCGCCGAGTGGAACGAACTAGTTCGTCGCACGTCAAAGTTCTTGGATGGATGTCGGGACACAGCCCGCCGGAAGGATCCAGTACGTCGGATGTTGCATTCGCTGCCCTCATCGCTGTCATGATACGTTTCACAGTTCGACTCTGGAATAGATATGTAAGTAAGATATTATCTATAATGTAATATATGCCTTTTATAGCTTCTTAAAAAGCATACAAGTAGTTCGCTGATCGTACAAACACAAAAAAGAAAAAAATAAGACATTTATTGCTACAAAAAAAAACTCAGCAGTCAAAAGAGTAAAATAAACTAATCATTAGAACTACTTTTAAAACGGATTTCATCGAGTTTGTTATTGTTCATGTTGAAAGTACCTTCAGTGTTATAAGCGCAGAGCGGCGGGTCGGCGAGGTCTGGCGGCAGGTCGAGGCGCGAGCTACGCTCGTACGTGCACAGCACCAGCCCGCACGCCGCCAGCGCCACCAGCGCCACGCCGCCGCACAACGCCAGCGCCAGAGTCGTGATGTTCTTCACACTGCTTACCGTTACCTCGGGAACTGTACAATATTATGTGGCTTACTCATCGTAAAAAGAGTTTAGTTGGTAAAAATAAGATTTTCTTCTATTTGCGAAAGAGAATTCTTATCGTAATTGTGATTTTTTTTTATGGAATGGCAGACAACGGGCAGGCATTACAGCGGGTAGGGTTTACATAGCTTAATCGCGAAATAAATTTTCTCTTAAATCAAAACCAAATAAATAAATGACATTATTGAAAATTTGGATGCAACCAAACCAAAACCAAAATCTTGCATAAAAACCATGACATGACATGCTTAAAAAAAATTAGAACTTACTTATCTCTTCGCTGACTATGCTGTCTTTATCAATTTCTACCACCTGGCTTTCTCCTTTATCGTTAAAAGCTAATATCACAAATTTGTAATCTTCATGACTTGGTTCTTCAACCATAAATTTCGGTTCAGAGTTTATTATTGAAACCAGCTCCTCCTCGGAATCTTTTGTTTGCACAGTAAATTTAAATTTCTGGAAGAAAAATAGTTTAAATACGTGTACATCTTTAATGTCGCGATTGATTGTATTATTTTTGTGCCGTGGGCTTACACTAACCACAAAGTAACTTATAATGAGGACAGGTATTAATCTTTGATATTTTAATTTCTTTTATGGTAGGGTTAAGATCTTTTTCGGGATTATGTCACCATTGATGTGCTTTTGTTGGTTGTATACTTGCACTTACCTGTTGTAATCCGCCATTGTGTCCTTTCTCACAAGTGACGGTTATTTCGTCTAAAGCGTTCTTCTTGGCTTCGCAATTGGACGGCGGACGAGGTTTAGTTTCGTTGGTCACCAGGAATATGCACGGGGTGTATGTTAGGCCTTTAGTCGGCACCTCGTTTTCTCCCCAACAAAATATTGTACCTGAAATATGTTTTATGTTAAATCTCTTCAATGATAGGTAATATTTAATTGAAATAAGCAAGAACATTTTTGTTATAAATAACAAATTATAAATTTACCACACAACATATAATGGGCCTCCTAAAAAGCTTTACAACTTTTAACTTTTATAAATTTCCTGTTTTAACCCCTACTCTTTTTAAAAACTATAAAAAATAATATGTTATACTTTAAAACCCACGCCTAATGAACTGATCGGCACAGCTGAAAATTGTCTACCTAAAAGTCAGATTTTTTATTGAAGGTAGGATATATATTTACTGAAGGTAGCAGAGTCGTCATTCTGACGTAACGTCAAATACTGGAGGGGCGTCCATCTTGGGTTCGAGGAACGCATTCATTATTCATTCGACATCGAGCTAGCGCGCACGCATCCGCGGGTTGGGCGGACTTCATAGTATTTTTTTTATCTAAATTAATCTTCATCAATCATTGTGATTTTTTTATTGTAATAGTGCTAATACTTGATACACTAGAGTGATTAAAGAGTAACCGTATTTCTGTTGAAGTGTCTCCTCCTCGCCCGGTGATTCATGCGCGCTCGGATATTCGTATCTTCCATCATCCTCTAATTGGTATTGTTATTTTTGGCCGTTGAAGAGTTTGTTCCGCCGCCGCTGGTTCTCTCTGGCGTATAAAATAGCCATAGAAAGCGGCGAAGGGCGGGTTATCTAGCGCTGTCTTATATAATGATAACATTTGAGAGTAAACTTGGGCTGATGTTAGCTATCCTGCATTCTTCGTGCCTATGTGTCGAAAAACTTGTTCATAAAATACAGTCGGCAACAATAGTTGATGAACAAAATCAGTATTACAAAACACCTTTAATAAGATCCATAAATTGATATTACGACTCTGAAACAAAAGAGCCTTAACAGGAAGGGTTACCGCAATAATACCTTTATTAGTCAATATTTTTTTTATTGTATTCTATGTATGATTGTGTTCATCAACTTGTATATCTATTTAAAATTCATCCACTTACTGAATGTAGTTCCATTAGTTCGTTCATAAGTCAGCGTCGCGTCTACCGTTTCAATGGTGTTTTGGGGGTGATCGTTCAAAGTGCTGACATTGATGGCCTCGTTGACCACCACCCAGCGGTAAGATGACGGCTTGGGGTTAGCCTTCACGTTGCACGTGATGTTCATAGACTCGTTCTGGCCGAGCCCGAATTCAATTATACCCTCCTCTTCACAGAAAGCGGGATCTGTCAATTACGTATAATTTATGTTGATATAAAACTTTTTTTAACGGAACTTTTCGCCTATACCTATTTGGATTTTAATGCCCGAGGTATCGACGCCGGTGTCATAAGATGGTATGGTCAATAAATAAATGTTTGTATCATTAATTAGCATATACCTCAGAAGTCTTTTACCTGTGTATGTCTAGTAATGTTTGATAGACTTTTGCAGTCTGCAACGTTTTACAAAGTACTGCTTTTTTATACCTACTAATGAATTCAATTTAAAAGTTATGTTTAAAAATTCCAGATTAGGAAAATTCCATTTGTTTTGATTGACTAACATACGACGAAATGATGATTTATTTCCTGGTGATGAAAAAAAGCCTACTTAAAGATAAATTAGACCTTTGAACATACATAATAGACCGTAAATATGTTTTTTTCTGTTCTTCATTTTTTTTTTTGACGCAAATAAATGTTTTTTCTTTTCTTCTCTTTCTAGAGTAAATAAAAGTAACTCACAAGTGATATCAATTATGATCGGCTCGCTGTACGTCGAACCTTCATTATTGTTCGCGACGCATGCGTACTCGCCACCATCTTCCTCACTCGCCTCCTTCAACTCCAACACCGGCTGGATCTTGTCTCTTCCGTCTTGACCAGCATTTAGTACCATGTCGTTCTAAAAATGACATATTTGGTAAAGTGCGCTAAAGAATGAGAATGTGGTCAATAGGTACTTAGGATACCTTTTTTTTATAAAAACCTTTTAGCAATGTTGGTCGCACATTACTAGTAGGTACTTGTTAATCCCTCGTGCTCAGCTTAATGCTTGTGTTACGACTAGGTTCACGTCGGTAGTGCAATGAGTGGGTTTCGAACAGTCAACTGCATGACCGCAAGTCCGTTGCCCCAGCCATTATACTACACGCAGAGCTGATTTTTTCATCGTCAGATATTTTTGATTAGAGTAGTAAAATTGAAGGTTGACAGTTTTTGTATGAAACTGTTTTACAACAGAACAACAAAATTTATTCCTTGAATAAATTTATTGGTCGATGGGCAAAACAAACCCTTTGACTCTAATAATACCGGACCATATAGTTGAGTTTCGTTTAAGACACAGGATCCGTACAAAAAAACAATTCAGTCAACCAATACTAATAATTTTGAAGCGGCGGACTTGCGATCATGTGGTTGCTGGTTCGAATCCCACCCATTACACTACCGACGTGAACCCACTCGTAACACAAGCATCTTAGCTTAGCACGGGTTAACGAGATTACTAGTAATGTGCGACCCACATTGCTAGTAATCTTTATAAAAAAAAAAAAAACAAAAAAAATATGTACCGGATCGACGGATTATTGTGAAGCAATTAAAACATACATACATACAGCCGTATAAGTAGTAATTACCTACCTCATGAAACCAAAACAACTCATAGATGGACGGGTTGGCTTGGTAATTGCAAGCCAGAGACAAATTGGAACCTTTAACGACGGCCAGAGTGTTGTTGTCTATTTCCGCGTCAGTCTCCACAACGATCTCTAAAATTGGAGGGTCTGGAACGATCAAAGTAATTTTAATTGTAGCTTTCCAAAAAGTAGAATGAAAGTAAAACATAATAATATGATTATCTTGACGTGTGTCTTTGTTTGAGTGACGGGTTATGCCCTCAATCAAATAGTTTTTTGTTGTATTTTTTGCGGTCACAACCTTTTAGTGCAAATATTCAAAAACAACTTCGTTCTACATTTTCGTTCTTAAGTTTGCGGTTACTGGCGAGCGGATAATAATGTTCCTCTAAGTGCCTCCAAGAAATCTACTATTTTTAAATTTGCTTTTAATTGGCTACAGTGGTTTTAATGTTGAGATACTTACATAAAACTGTGAGGGGTAGAGGCTGTGCGCATACAAATCGTTCGCTGTTGCGTTGATGCGCCGGCGCACAGCACGTTATTTGTGACTCATCGTATTTCCTGTCAATGGTCAGCTGAATCTCGCTTGCAACTAATCTTTGGGATGGCTCCATCTATAATATTGTAAACATATTATAAAACTATGTCGGTACTCATTTTTTATTAGTACTGTATACATTATTGCTATTTAATATGTTATAAATAATAATACTTAGAACTTTCTTATATACAAAGAAGCGTGTCGTATAAGCTTTCTTATTTTTAAGGATTATATCCAAATTTTGTCGATAAATAATTAGTGGGAAGCATTACAAACACATTCAAATTAATTGAACATACATCCCAACACGGTTAAAAGTGCCGGGACCTCGGCAGTCTATCAATAAATCAATAAATGACTAACACGCGAAATGAATCACAATGTGACAAGCTGAGCAATCACATCGAGTGGTGTCAGCTGTGAGCTGTCAGTCACACTCACAGTAATTTTCTGCTCCAAGTTGATCAGCTGAGCGTCGGCGAGCCGCCACACGATGGGCGGCAGGGGGCGTGCGCCGAGCACGCGGCATTGTAACGAGAGCGCTTCTCCCGCCCGCACTCGACCTATGTTCCCGTCTGATTCCGGACCCTCGCTTCGAAGGGACACCAAGTCAGGTGGCACTGGTAAAAAATGTGTAAAGTTTAGGTTAGTCTCCGTCAAAAAATTAAGTACGGACTGGACCGAGTAATTAAAATTACTTAAACTTCACATCAAAATATACCGATTTATTACGGGGATTTAAATGTGTATGTATAGACTAATCGTGTTACTTCTTGTGTCCAGGAATTTAAAAATTGTTTGTGTTTAAAATTATCTGCAATTTTCGAAAAAAAAATAGAAACTTCACATCCATGTATAAACTACTAGTATTTGATTCACGTATACACACCTGTTTGTGAATCAAAACCATTTTGAATTTAAGATCTTCAGCGCATTTTCAGTCATTGACTGCACGGATGGCCGAGTGGTATAGGTCACCACGCTAATTACCACTGTGCGCGACGTGCTGCGGGTTCTATCCCCGCATGGGACAAGCATTTGTGTGATCCACAGATACTTGTTCCAAGTCTGGGTGTTCTTTGTGCATGTGATTTGAATGTTTGTGAAACCTCCGCGACACAAGGATTAAATTCCTTAGTGCGGGCGTCGTTTTTTTAACAAAGACAATAGAGAGACAATCTTCAGCGCATTTGATCGGTCTACCAAGTTAAGTCACATGACCCTAACCACAAAGAGTCTATTTATTAAAATTTTCTCTACTTACGGTACATATCTACAGTGATGTCTATCGACAGCGGGGAGGTCTTCTCGTTGTTCTTGGCGTAACATGTGAACACTCGGCCGTGGTCTTCGCGTTGGAGTGGCCCGTAGATCAGGTCGCTTCGGACGCGGTGCTCGGAGAGTGGTGTTAGTGTGTTCTTGAGTAGACGCTGCTCCGTAAACCACGATAGGGATGCCAGTGGTTTGCCTGGATATTTTTTACAAATACTTTCAGAGATGGATAACGACAAGATGGTAATTTAAAACGCTATAAGTAGAAACTTTAATTCAACTATGTGGAGCATAATTTATAGTGGTGTTCCGTTAGTATGAACCTTTTTAAAACTGAAGTCTCTTCCTCTCTGCAGTTTGAGTTCGGAATACTAGCGGACTACTTAAAAGTGTATAATTACCAGTGGACTACTTAATAGTCTGTATCATTCCGGGAGCCACTGTGGTAATATCTAGGTACCTAAAAAACTATGCAGACTAAGACATTTTTTCGCAATATGTTATAGACTTTTATTCTATATAAAATGTGCTGCAAATGTAAATACTAACATTACTACCACAAATAACGTTTGCTGCGTGTAACGTACGTATTATGTCGTAGTGTGTGGCCCCCTCATGTTAACTCACGGGTATCATTTACGGGTACTTATGTACGTGTTCCACTAACACATAAATCTATAGTGCACTTTCAGCGCATCGCGGTCAATGCCGCGCTTATATTTATGTCGGTGAGTCGATTATGTAACGACTAGATTGACAGACATATTTTAAGTCTGTTTGGGTTTGGAGTCGAGTTTGGGTTAACATTTGGCGATAGCGCTGATTGTTTCCACAAATTTTACTTCTGAATCTAATTTTGGCAAAACAGATGACAAAAGGTCATATGATAAATGGTTTACAATCCCGAGTCATGTTTGTTTGAATTCAACATCTCATCTTCAGGCACATGACTATCAGAAGCTATATTTCCGTCATAATTTGATCGCGATAACGGATGAGACGATACCACCGATTTTCTTTAATGGAAAATGATAAATTCTTGTGTAAGCAGGAGTAAAGCGCTTCATGATTTTAGTGTGTTTTGGTATGTTTGGTTTATAATGTCGATGGAAACTATTATCCTGGTGATTATTAAAATATAATGAGAATTAAAATGTGCGCGTTACCTCCGTAAGCCACGCAGGCTAAATGCACGGTGTCTCCCACGTAGTAAGGCCCCACATTCTGGCTGGTGTTCACGCCGGCGCTAGCCTTCGCCACTTGTGTTCCGTTCTCGTGGACCACCCATAAATGGCGCGGCGGTTCTACGATAAAATATTATATGTATGTATAACTTCTGTAAAAAACGTTAAGTACCTAATCTTTTATTTCATGGATGAAATTCTCACATAAAAAAAGAATTGTTTGGATAACGCCTTTAAAAATATTATTAAATAAAAACCTCCATTGGAAAGAATTACTTGTTTAAATACCATAAGTACGTGCATACGATATGCAAAAATAAATGGCAATAGGCAAATACGTTTTCATATACCTATTTTGAGTTCAATCATCGTTGTAGTATATGAATGATACATACACTATTTAAGGATAAGCCAGTCTTAAAATAGTAGTCATAAATGCTAATTAATACTCTATTAATGATGTAATGTTTACGGCGCGCAATTGTTTAATAAATGGAGCGAACAGTTCCGGCGCTGTCAGCTTCCTCATTAGCCGCGCGCACCAATTAACTGGAGCCGCTATTCTGCTGGATAGGTAAATTTTAGTTCGGCTCGTTACAGACGCTTCTGTAAATGGAAAAACAAGGCTCTCGCGCGGCCCGATTGCAAAAAGATAAATTTTTGCCGAAGAAAATATGCCAATTAAAAGGTGCTGCAGATTGTTGTAAGTGGCTTGTTTTGGAAAATTCGGTTGTCGATTTTTTCAACAATATTAGAATCACTAAAAGATAATTCACTACATAGGCTGACCATTTAGTTTTTTTCCGGTATGGAGTCATAGGTACAACCGCTCTAACTAGGATAGTTAGGTCATCCATTATTTTTTTTTGAACTGATCTTTGCCAAATTACGTTATCTACTGTTAGAAAATAGGCGGTCGCTAAAGGGTTTTATAAGTTCATTATCTATATATATAAAACTCTTCCGTTACTGACTGACTGACTGACTGACAGACAACGCACAGCCGAAACTACTGATCGTAAAGAGCTGAAATTTGGCATGTGTGTTTGTTGGGAGGAGTAGGCTACCACTAAGAGAGGATTTTTGGAAATTCCCCCCCAAAGGGGAGAAAAGGGTGGTAAATTGAAAATGTTTATTTCTCAATGGATTCACTTAAAACTTTGTATGTAGGTTGATTTTTTTAATGTTTGTTTACACATGTAATCGATAGACCATGGAACAGGCGATAACTAAGTGAAAAACCAAATTCTGACGGAAGTCATTACTCCACGCGGACGAAGTCGCGAGCAAAAGCTAGTAAATCTATATATATATAAAACTCTTCCGTTACTGACTGACTGACTGACAGACAACGCACAGCCGAAACTACTGATCGTAAAGAGCTGAAATTTGGCATGTGTGTTTGTTGGAAGGAGTAGGCTACCACTAAGAGAGGATTTTTGGAAATTCCCCCCCCAAAGGGGAGAAAAGGGTGGTAAATGACAGACAACGCACAGCCGAAACTACTGATCGTAAAGAGCTGAAATTTGGCATGTGTGTTTGTTGGAAGGAGTAGGCTACCACTAAGAGAGGATTTTTGGAAATTCCCCCCCAAAGGGGAGAAAAGGGTGGTAAATGACAGACAACGCACAGCCGAAACTACTGATCGTAAAGAGCTGAAATTTGGCATGTGTGTTTGTTGGAAGGAGTAGGCTACCACTAAGAGAGGATTTTTGGAAATTCCCCCCCCAAAGGGGAGAAAAGGGTGGTAAATGACAGACAACGCACAGCCGAAACTACTGATCGTAAAGAGCTGAAATTTGGCATGTGTGTTTGTTGGGAGGAGTAGGCTACCACTAAGAGGGGATTTTTGGAAATTCCCCCCCCAAAGGGGAGAAAAGGGTGGTAAATGACAGACAACGCACAGCCGAAACTACTGATCGTAAAGAGCTGAAATTTGGCATGTGTGTTTGTTGGGAGGAGTAGGCTACCACTAAGAGAGGATTTTTGGAAATTCCCCCCCAAAGGGGAGAAAAGGGTGGTAAATTGAAAATGTTTATTTCTCAATGGATTCACTTAAATCTTTGTATGTAGGTTCCACCAGTGAAGCAAGTGAGCATAGCATATGTATAAGTGAACATAGCATTTTTTAGACCATGATTTCATGGAGACATATTTCTAATATAATAAAAATTTGATTTTTTTAATGTTTGTTTACACATGTAATCGATAGACCATGGAACAGGCGATAACTAAGTGAAAAACCCAAATTCTGTCGGAAGTCATTACTACACGCGGACGAAGTCGCGAGCAAAAGCTAGTTAAATATATAGGTATATCTACCTTCTTATCCAATACATATGTTATACTTATTAATCATCGTAATATTGTCATTTTATTTCGTGTAAATGCTTTTTTTTGTTCAAACGTATCTTTAGTATCTGTCATACAAATCATTCAAAACGTTTATCCTGTACCTATCTAGTGAGGTAAGTGCATCAATTTTGCAGTTGGGCACACGCCACGTAGATCAACGAATAAAGACGATAGCAGTTCACACCGTGCATTGCGGTAATTTTAGAAATTGCAATCATTCTTTATGACTGCACACGTTGGCATTGAACCCGCATTTACCTGCAGAACTCATCAAATGTAGTGAGAATCGCTAAGTCGCTCTGTGTGGCGTCAACGTTTCTACATTATGAATAGTTCACATAAACCTCCAACATTGTCGGCTAGAAATTCTACTTTCCTACCTTAGATATGAAAACCGTGATTGATGCAGATTAGGGTAGGAAATCAAATTGCAATAATTATATGATGCGATTATATTAGTCAGCTAGCCCATTATAAGTGATTATGTGTAGGGGTAGTAAGGTGTGCTTCAAACTTAATGGTGGAAATGAAGTGCGTTACATAATGGGCAATACCTCGCCCAGCACCACGCTGGCGCATGATGCGCAGCGCCTCATGTTCAGCCGCCATTAAGTTAGAATCGCCTTTATTGTTAGTTGTACCTACCATATTTGTATACATCCAAATCAATGAGCATCAATGTCTTAGTAACAGATTTTATAGACTACTCACCGATAACCACAACTTGGATATGAGTTTTATGTGTTGGGCTAGAGGCGAAGTCCGCAAGACACGTGTACACCCCCGCGTCAGACGGGCGCACGGTGACGATCTGCAACTTGTCTTCACCTTCAGTCTCGCCGGTCACCAGCCGGTATCGGCCGCCAGTTGACGTTGTACTCTTGCCACCGTCGCGCAAATCGCGACTGCTGATACAAACCAAATGTATGTTCAAATCCTCATTTAGCAATATTTAGGTAATAGGATGATAGAGTATTTCAGTCGTTCGCTACGTAGCTATAAAAATCGGTTCAGGTGTCATCGAGAAAACCTGAACATACACAGCCAGATGAACCGATGACCTGGAAAAGGTAGCTGGGTCGGACTGGATGCGGAAGGCGGAGGACCGGGTGTTCTGGCGCAACTTGGGAGAGGCTTATGTCCAGCAGTGGACCGCGATAGGCTGAGTTGATTGATTGATTGGTAAAGGTGGTATTTTAAGTAACAAAAGTGATGACCAATCTACCTCTAAGTGACACATTAATCAAAGAAGAAAACAGTGCATTGATAGCGGCTCAGTAAATATCTACGACGCTTATTTGACAGTAGGCACCTAAGCGCCTTTAGGAGAAATGTTTCGGGTTCGATTCCCGCATAGGGAAAAAATCACATAGATACGTAATCTGTCTGGTAGGCTGGCTGATCAGCTCATAGCAAGGCTAGCTATATGCAAAACTCATTGAAGAGTTTTTATCTGCAAAGTGAATTAGTTATTACCTGTAAAAAGCCGTACCGGAATCATTCCGGTACCAAGCTAGTATATTAAGTTTGTCGTCTGCTTTCTCGGCGGCGGTGTTGCACGGCAGTTCCACGCTGTGGCCCACTACGGCTTCGACTGTGGTCACCAAAACACTTGGCTTATGATAAAGATGTTTTTATAGAAAGTTTTGTAGGTGTATTATAATTATAAAACTCATTGTTTACACTTCATAACAATTGAAATATTATTTGCAATTCTGTATAATAACTCTCGAGCAAAATCTTTACACTATTTTGATAATAGTCGGTGAACATCTTGCTATGGAATGGCGGTTATTTTAAAACACCTTATACATATTGTAAGGAAACTGTTGTTCACAACGAGATTTTGCATCTAATATTTATCACAGACCACCTTTTAAGAAAATTACATAATTATATAGGTAGGTATCATAATAATCTAAAAATTATTAGTATGATTATATAATTTTGTATCAGCATTAATCAAATTTAAACTTTAGATTTCATTTCGTAATCAAATATTTTTGAAAAAAGTTTCAAGGGGACTTACCCTTTTCGTATATTTCTTGAGCACATAAACTGTTAGGTAGAACTAAAACAAGCACCGTCAAATGTATAAAACAATACATTTTAACACTTAATTTATGGAATATATATGTCACATTACTAAAATCGCAGTCCAAAATTCCACAAGTCGAAGAGGGCACGTCCCGATTGGGCGCAACGGACACGCGTTTCAATTGGCGCGCTCGGCCGCAATAACGCTATCGCCGGTCCAGGGAGCGCGGGACTCCGCTACCGGCCGGCGCGCGCGGTCCCCGAACGCTTCCGGAGCGCCAGTCCCCGCGCCTGACGTCACGCCCGCCCTGCCTGCCAGCCGAACCATCATTTACCTTACACTTTTTAATTGGGGAGGTCAAAACAATTGGGTCACTTCATCTGGATTTATTTACTGTACAAACAAATTTTATTTTAGTAGCTGTTGCTTCCGGCGGCGGCGTGAGCTGCGCTAACCCTTTATTAGCCTTTGTGTGCTCTTTTATCCACAATGACCAATGACCGTGTAAATTATTATATGACAGCAGTATAACCGTGGGGACAAAGAGAAATCAATCCATTAATTTTACTGCATGTTTCAAATAACCAGGATAAAATCACCTTAACAAAGTACTACAAACTTTAAGTATTTAAATTAAAAACATTTACATTTTAAAAGGGATTTGTTTATTTACCATTACACTCTACTCACACTTTAATGTCATTTTTTGGCTATCCATATAAAATAGGATACTGGTACACATGAAAGAGGTAGTTGTTTTAGAATAATCACTTATTCAAGTTGACTCAGGGATCGCTTGAGCAGCACTGCGAGTATTGCAATGACAGCACTGCCCACTGTACCAACTATTAACTTCTTTTTCTTACTATTCATACCTTGTTTGGATTTTATCTGAAAATTTTAACAGTTGAAATGAAACTTTTAAAATAAAGTATCTTATAAAAGATAAAAAAATACTACCTTTAATTGTGTATGTACAGCATTATCCATAGAATTCAGTATATTTGCCATTTCAGTTAAAGTAGCCAAGGCGATGTTTGATGCATATTTATCTTTATAAAGCAAGCAGTCCGACACTTTCTTTGTTTTGGTTAGTGCTGTGTTACCAGCAACCATGCTTAGATGGATTCTATGGAGTAGGAGTGTACATTCTTCAAAAACATCTACTATTTCTATTGGACCTAAATTGGGCCTGTGGAATTGAGTATTATATTGAAGATTTCTTGGGAAATAATCGTTTTTATAAACCGTTTTATTTACTAAAGCATTTATTTTATGAAATTAAAACCAAATTACTAAAACATTCTATTTAATCCATTTTGCATGGGAATATGTTCAATCAACTTGCAGTCTTTGTATCATAAATACACAGATTAACAATAGTCAAAATAATCTCTTACATGGTAACTGATGCTTCATCATAAGCAGGAATGAGTTTGGCATGTTGCATGAGTTGTCTCCTAATGTCACTATCATCAACACCAAGTTTAATAAGATCCTCCTCAGATAATTCTGCTAAGCTATACTGATCTATATTTTGTTTTCTGTAACAGAAGATACCAAGAAAAGTAAACCTTAAGTTCTAAATCATTAACTTGAATTCGATCGTTTAAAAATTGTGCTTACTTAAATATATCGATGTATTTTTGTGCTCCAAGGCCACATAATATTGAGCTTATAGTTTCTTCAAACTTTGCTGAATCTACTTCATTATTTTCTGTTACCATTTTAGGTGTATCAGTCATTTTTAATAACAATATTTATTGAACAGTCCCCACTTTGTTTACATCTGTGAGACTACGGATTAACGGATTATTTTGACACTAGAAAATAAACTGAAATGTCAGATTGTCAGATGTCAACGGTCCTGACAGGAGCACATCGAGCGTCGTTAATAATTATTGCTCTGGCAACATGTGCATTATATGATACCAACCATATACCAACCACATCCGAGCCATAATTATCCAAATATTATGTTACCTCTTTCATTTACTGAACTGATGCTTGATGATCAACTAGCGATAATTTTAATTTTAATTATAAAACAGTTTTGTGTGCTATGGCTAGGGAAACGCTCAAGACTCATAATTATTTTTATATTATTATGTTAGAAACAAGGTTGTGTTCAATGTAAATCACAACATAGATCGTTATTCATAAAAGAGGTTTTAATATGTAATCTAAACTTATTTGTACGTATCAGTAGAGAATAAAAATCATATCATTTTAAAATACAATAAATAATCAATAAGTTCTTTTTAAAGTGTTATAAATAAAATATTTGTGAAGTGCTAAAAATATTATAAATAAATGTATTTATGATTGAAATACCATATGTATATTTACCAGATTTACCTAAACAACACACGTGTTGAAGTTTGTTTTCTTTTACCGAAGGAAACAAGATGTACTTAATAATTAGGTATACCGTGCAGTGAGGCCAGATCATGAGATTATCGTACCGAGTTACTACCTACATTATGACAATGCATCGGTTTCAGAATAAATAACAAGGTAAGGTTAGCTCATCGAGTACTATATAAGAGGGTTAGTCATTAAATGCTTACTGTTTCACATAGGTACACCTTTACCTACCCACCTCAATCAAAGTACGTGCACCGATTAACTTTAGGTAAGTACTTGTTTGTCTTGACTTAGAATTTAAATTAAAAGGGTAGGAAAGATAGAAAAAATACGCAATAAACAATTTTAAATAATTTATTTTTCCTACTTAGCCAAATAAGTACACCACGGCTTAATCTTAAGTAATTTCATTAGTTTGATTCAAACCTAATGGTGGCGGCTGTGAAACGCGTTACATACTGTAACTTGCGAAGTAAGTACTTCACCCCATGGTTCACCCAGTAGGGTCAGTTCGCCTGTTCGCGTCCACCCCCCAATTCGCGTCCATTTTACGGATCTCCGTTTGAAAACTCTCGAAATTAAGTATACTAACACACCAATCAGCCGAAAAGTCATTACCGCCAATACCTCAATGTATAAGAGGCACGCACCTATAGACAAAAGTTCCCTGCCCCCAATCAATCCTGTGTAAAAAAATAAGTTTGTGACGGCTGTTCAACAAGAGAGCGCGGATGCGCGGAATTCTAAGACAAAAGTTGTAGGCAGCGGTGCGTTTGAAGGTAAGTATTTTATTGTTTTATGTGTATTTTGGATACGTAGCGGTTTCTATGAGTAGATAATGATAAAAAGAATTATATTAATTATGGATTTGCTTATATTTTTTATAGTGAACAGTTAAAATAAGGTGGACGCGAATTACTACACCGAATTTATAAAATTTCCACTTTGCGTCCGCAATGGACGCAAATTATACCTGCAGGGAATAACAACAAAACCAAATCGCGTCCACTATTTTTATTCATTCTTTCAATTGATTTGTTTGTATTGTTTGTAACAAGAACAGAAAAAAAAAAACTTTAAAACACCCTCAAACGGTTGGTAAAACTGCTCCAAAACAAAAAAAGGAAATACATCCTCTTCAAGAAGTTACAAAGAAATTGAGAAAGAAAATTTACCAGCCGTGGAACGTGTGAAATGTCCTGAATGTGACGATACACTAATTTCAGATGTCGAAGACGACGAAGAGAAAAACATTGGCTGTGACAAGTGTATTATATGGTATCATCAGAAATGCACTCGTTTAGTAGGATTAAGTTATATAGAAGCCAAAGATAAGTCTTTTGAATATGGCATACGTGTCATTAATTAAAATTCTAGGGCTATAATAACATACCTTATCTCATAATTATTAAGATTTAAATTTTTTTTAGTAGTAGGATTAGACAAAATTGTTGTATTGTTTTGTCTATACGATATAGCCAAAGACTTATTATTAATCAAGGCTGATTGTTAGTTTACAGAACAGATTAAAATTACTATTTACTTACTACATAAGTAGGTACCTAATTTGTTTTAAAATTTATTTATTTATATAAATTCACTCACAGCTATCATTAAAGGATTTTAACCCATGGCGACAGCGTAACTACTTTAAAAATAACATTTTTATAGTTCTATCAATGTTTAGAAGAATAAATAGGTGTTTTTATTTTCTTTATAGTGATTTGTTAATGTTAATATGATAATTTTTAAATAACTATAATTCTTTAATAAATAAATTATTAAAATCCAATCTCTCTTTACATTATCATAAAAATATCACCCCTTTATTCCTTTTCTAAGGTGGACGCAAAGTGGTCCAACGGGTGGACGCAAATTGGATTTTATGGACGCAAACTGGGTAAATCGCCTAATTCTGATGTTTTCCTTTTTTAAAAAAAAACCACAAGGTGTTTCGAACAAAACTAAACGTAAACTTAAAATAGACTATTTTGATGAACACATTACATAAACTTTTCATTGAAATTACTGCTGGAACATTTTTATTTTCTCCTTCAAACTTGCCAACTGCACTAAGTAAGTGGACGCGAACAGGCGAAATGACCCTACTTCCGTTATCGTATGATTTTGTTACCTACTTCACAGCGTTACCGAGCGACGCCTTGTGTTCAGAACCGCCATTAAGTTTGCACCGGACTACAGTCTATCAAAACTACATCTTTGTACAAATATACCTACTCCTTAAAATTCTGCGTCATCAAAATATGTATTAATATCTACATATTCATGTACCTAAGTAATAAAAATCAAATAATAAATGCAGTTTTTTTGATCTATCATCGAAAACATTCAGTTTTCTAATTATAAGATAATTTTTCTTACTCTTGCACTGACAAAATATAAAAAAACCGAGTAAAAAGATGTATTTTTTCCTATAACTTATTAGGAATTTTATAGGCAGACTTGTATACCTCACGTAAGGTCATATAGATAAACAAGATATACCTACCTTAAGAACTTAATCACAATTTTCATCTGTCTATGGACAGACGAAAATTAACACTCTGATAGCACTCTTCCTGATCAATAATTTACTAGAAATACAATTAGCGTCAATAAAATTGTTTAACCTGGAGATAAATTATCTACGATAGCCTTCACTGCTTGCCAGGTTTCGCGAGCTGTGGATACTATTTGTGATCCTGGGAGTAGAAAACCATAAGGACCAAAAGAGTCCCTAAGGTCTATATGATAGGAATACTTGATCCCGGCGCGAGCTTTTGCCCAATCATGCGACATTCCGGAGGCGGGCTGTCGAATTTCAGCAGCAGTGCCAACCTAGAAACAATAAAAAAAAAATGTTCGGTAAAACAGTAAATTCTGTAAAAAGAAATTCACTCTCATTTCTTCTTTCTCAAACTTTCTCTCAGGGGAGAGATTAACAGAAATTGATCTTGGGCAGTCTTGGCTCTGCAGTGGAGAGTTTCAAATATCTGTATGTAAAGATCGTCAACTGCACGGAAGGTGAAATTTTTACAAGTCTTAAAGTACGGTATTCAATCTCACCTGATACTTGGTACCGTACATGTCAGCAAGTGCAGCGGTAGCCAGCTTGCCCATCTCTGTGAGCATGCCGTCGTCGGCAAACGACTCGTGCGCATGCGTACTCGGCACCAGCCACGCTTGTGAATACGCGTGCAGAGATAGATATAGCTGAAATTAACAATTATGTTAGTAAATAGGTTTACGATGCATAATTATTGTTTTTAACGTTGGTTGTAAATTGTGAGTACCTAGTACAGGTTTTATGTGGTAGAAATCTGCAGTGACAATTTCTATTCTTTTTGTTCAGTAAGTCTAATGTAATAACTGTCAAAACATGAATAATTGTTTTACGCTAGAAATTAGTCAAGATAAAAGGATCTCTAGGGTTTTGTAGGGTTATCTACAGGAAAACCTTATGATTGGAGATTAACTTCCTGAATATGTCATCGAACGAGTATCGGCTATCGAGTAAAAAGAAGTTGTACGCTTGTATCCTTAAAAGTTATTTCTAGCAACTGTGAAATAAGCAACTGCCAATCAGTCTGGTCTTGGATTCATGTAGGTTTATACTCATAGTTTAGGCCGCTTTTTACGCCGTTTACGGTTTTGTAAGGCATTGTTTATGATTTTCATTTATATGATTGAATAGAGACCATACCTTTTTTTTTTCCTTATTTCAGATTGGCGCTTTCAGATTAAATATTTTGGAATCCAGGTTCCCTCACGAAGTTTTCTCTTACCTTCCGTGGTGTCTTAGAATAATTAAGAAAGTACATATAACTTTGAAAAAGTTACATTGGCACTTGCCTGGGTCCGAACCTACAACCATGTGCATACAAAACCGGTCATTAAACCGCTAGGCCACCACGACTTCTTTCATGATTATATAAAATTAATGAAATTTACCAACGCCGTAACTTAGAGAAAGACAAGCAATGGCTTGATGCCGATTGCCCTCACTCTCCGGCACCATTATTTATCATTATTATGTTTGTACTGGACTACCTAGGTAGGTACATTGTATACTTCTTTATATAATATGCAGACTTAGATTTACAAATTATCTTTGATATCAATACTTTTAGGTGCACGTTTTGAAAGCTTATTAGAAATTCGTTTGAAAGTAACGATGTGGGAAAATACCGTATTCTGTCACAATTTCCCGCGATAGACGTGCGGTCTACCTTTACGGTTTTGAACGAATGACAAATTGCTATACATAAAGGCGGTGGAGATCACTTCAGATTTCTATTTAGTGTCTGACTTTCAGCTGCTAGCTTTTTTTAATCTATATATATATATATATACATATAATAAAACAGTAAAAAAACTGTGTCTGTACATTGAATATATTAAAAAAATAATAATTGAGGGGGGTTTACAAACAGTTATGGAGCACGAATCCAAAAAAAAAATTCTGTCTGTTTGTCTGTTTGTCTGTATGTCTGTATGTCTGTTTGTCTGTTTGTCTGTTTGTTTGTACACGCTAATCTTCGGAACTACTGGACGGATTTGAATGATTTTTTTTTGTTGTATAGGTATTAAGTCTAGGCAACATATAGGCTATAATTTATCTTAGAAATTTGAACACCTCATGCAGAACCGCTACAGACCAGCTAAACTATAAGAGATACAAAAATGGTACAATAGCAAAAATTGTTCCACGTGATGAGCATTTTCTGCTGAGAAAATAAATTTGAAGATCTGGAACACCTGTTGTGGAACTCCAAGAGCCCAGCTACACCATAACACATATAGGAATGACGTCTCAGCAGAGTTGTTCAGCCGGATGAGCACTCTCAGTTGACGTATAAAAATTGAAGATCTGGAACACCTGTTGTGGAAGTCCAAGAGCCCGGCTACACCATAACACATATAGGAATGACGTCTTAGCAAGAGTTGTTCAGCCTGATGAGCACTCTCTGCTGACGTATAAAAATTGAAGATCTGGAACACCTGTTGTCGAACTCCACGAGCCCGGCTACACCATAACACATATAGGAATGACGTCTTAGCAAAAGTGGTTCGGTCTGATGGGCATTCCCTGTTGACTTATAAAAATCGAAGATTTGAAACATCTGACTTGGAAATCAAAGCTATCATTAATTTCACTGTATAATTATAAAATAACATAACCTTTAGGACTGATTTTCGATGACGATGGTATATCATTTATAATTCGACTCAACTGGCCAAAACTCCCAATTTTTTTTTCATTTTTTTTGTCGAATATAATTATATGCCTTCGGGCTTATGTTATTTGAGCGTTTAATTTACTTTGCAGTCACTTAGATTTTAATTGATCAGGTATCTTCACAATAAAACTATAACCATGATGATGAAAGAGGTCAAATCTTTCCCTCTGTTCCAAAGGAGCTAAAAGATTGAGGATCATAAGATCCCAAGAATCTAACGAAGGGCGTCGAGAGAGACTTGATGCTGTTTGGGAAGATCAGGCTGCAACTCGCTCCGTGGAAATCTCTTCGGATCGCGAAGCACGCCTGCATTCTCATCGCATTTACGCATCTACATCCAGGTCTCTAGAGACCAGTGAAGAATATGATGCGCGACTGACAGCTGATCGTGAGCAAAAGTTCTGATGGGCATTTCCTGCTATCTTACAAAAATGAAAGATCTGGAGGGTCTCGAATCGTCTCGCGCATCACGTTGTTTTCCCGTCCCCGGGCTCTTAGAATTTGACATCAGACGTTTCAGATCTTTTATTTTGACGACCCTGTTGTCGCTGGCATAAGCAACAGGATCCGCGTACGAAGTCGCGGGCAGAAGCTAGTTCTTGAATAAACTAGCATAATAATCGTGATTACATCTTTAAAGCAGTACGTACATATTTTGCTGAGTGCATCATACTATATTATTGTTTAACAATTTCTGGTTTATTGATTAATAATTCTAGGTATATGTAGTCGGATAATTGTATGTTATCTAATTGATATTCCATATTATTATACTTCATTATAGTTACCCTGAATACTCACACATGCAATAACACGTTTTCAAAGACTAGTTTGAGGTTTGAGTCATGACGGCGACTTAAACTGATTGACGTTTATGTATTGTAAGCAATTTTGGTCTATGCCAAATATCAAAATATTATTTTTTGTTTATTAGGACACTTAGATCAAAGTGAAAACAAATCCCGAGAACTCATTACACCCTACAATTATAGGTAGTAATTACCCATTTACATGAACACTGTAAATGGGTAATTACTACATAGAATGGCGATATCGTCGTGTGCATTCGTCACGCGATAAAAAGATAGATAGAAAACAAGATTGCTGCGATCTTGATTCATATTCACGGGTTAACGACAGCTGTACATTATGCAAATTTTATGACTGATCATATAAGCTTGATCTTTGATTTCATACCGACAAAGCTGATGAACATCCATGCTTTTGAAAATTTGTTATTAAACAAAGTATGAGAAAATTTTGTAATTAGGTAAAGCTTGCGAGTGGCGAATGTAGCAGCATAATACACTTTTCAGTACTAATGACTTTATTAGTTGTTAGTGCTTATAACATATTGTTATTTAGTTTTCTAAGTAAAAAGAAAAACCTTTCTTACCTTAATTTGTCCTCTATGTTCAGCTAAGAATTCAGACACGGCTCTTGTCTCAGGTTCGCTGAACGGGTGTGATCCTGCGTAGTTGTCGGAGCAGGGATCAAGAGACGAGTCCTTCTCGCCCCAGTGGTAGTCCCAATTGCGATCTGCATCTACGCCGACGCACTCTGTCTGGCCCCAATTCCAGGGAAACCTAAAACATAAAACAAAATCGACTGGAAAAGATGCGTTGGAACATAAGACCGTGGTTTTTTGTGTATTTGACTTGAATGTTTGTAGGAGGAAATATAATTATTCCCCTGTAATAAAAAGTGGAAACTGTAAACTATCGTGATACTTAATCCATTTCATTTTATTTTCTGGAGTGCCGTACGATTTTATTCAGCTTTCGTCACGACTTAAATCTTAATAAGATTGTGCCAGTAGAGCCGGTACTGACTGTCTACATATTTCAAAATTTGGGACTAAAATTAAATGGTAACTAAAGGTTTGATATGTGTTTAATTTGAGTGTGTTATTTGGACCAGTGTGCATTTATTAATACTAATTTGATATTAATTATATTTACATAATCTGATAATTAATATTTAAAATTCAATTGTCTGGCGTTGCATGTAATTTTGTTGCCATTAGTAGCAATTCCGTTGCTCGGATTAATGTAGTTGACATAAAGCTTCTTAGTAGAAAGTAACGAGATAGATGGCTGTAATGAGCTGAATGTAACCACGCCTAGAATGATAATATGATGTTAATAGGTATGTTGAAAATAATTATGTGACTTATTATACTTACTCGTTAGAGAACGACTCATTAGAGAAGAAAAATAAAGATATACAATATATTATGGTGTACCTATGTTAAGGTTCCTAACTAATTACAGCACCATTGCATGGACTGTGTAACTTATTATTAAGATACAAACGAAATCTGGTGGCTCTTTTTCTTTCGTCGTGAACATATATCTTGCTTTAGGGTATTATAACAACATGAATTACATCTATACCGACGCCAATCACATCAAGCAATAACGCTAATATCGGTGTAACTTGAAAAAAAAAACAAAAAATAAACGGTCGGTGCCAAGGTAGGTACCTACTTGGACAGGATGTCAGGCGCCTTTACCAATTTTCAACCCAGACTTGTAATATACAACATACTTTCTAAAGAAGATACTTTTATTTAAGTTAAACCTTATAATGATCATCATGAAATCGTTAATAAAAAATAAAGTGGACCGAATCTTTGCTTGCTAATGGTGTCTAATCAAAGTAGCCACCATCACCTCAACACACACACTTTCAAAAGAAGTTTACTGTCATCCTTTCTTATGATACTTTTTGTTTATAAACCGCAACAAAAAACTAACAAAACAACTTTAAAACAGTAGATAAGTAATTTAATTTTATTAAAGAAAAGAGTTCCTAATATATAGCGGTTAGAAAGGAAAGGAAAGGTGAGATCGTTATGTATAAAAATAATGTAAATATTTACTCGTCCGCGTATGTTTATGAATGGCTTGTATCACTAACCATCCTACATAGTAGTCGTCGGCGTGGTCGGCCAGACGCGAACGAGTTTTCCTCCAGAGCCGGTCGTACGTGTGCGAGTGCTCGTAGCCGTCGGGGTTCAACACGGGCATTATGTAGAAGTCCGCTTCTTTGAGCATTTCGTATTCCGCTCCTGTTTATAGAAAACTGGTTAAGTAAACAACAACACGGGTTGCACTCATATAAATGTAATAAATCTGGAATCATCAAAAGATTTTAAGTTTTCGAACAGACGACACCTGAATATTTGCAATAACGGAAATAAAAGAATTCATTGTACCTAAGTCTTTCTCTCCTTCAACAAGAGCATGTATCATCCAGGTGGCGACAGCTGGGGCGATCCACTCGCGCGCATGCGCTCCTCCGTCGAGCCAAACTGCGGGCTTCAGTCGAGAGCGCAACTTCCATTTCTTATTCCCTTTAACATTCGCCAAAGTATCGTTTCCCGATAACGAAATCTAGACAACGTACCATTTCGTTAGTAACATTCAACATTACTTTTGAACAAGATTTACCTACCAAATATTTAATTGATTAATAATTTAGTCCTTACCTTAACTGCAACTAGTGGCAATCCTTCTGACGATCTTCCAAGTGGTATAAGTTCTACTAAGTCAGAATGTGAGTGCTGTAAGTACTCTAGATAGCGCAGGATATCGGCATAGCGGTGGTATCGCCGCCATGTCATCGGGTGACCACGCAACTGCTCCAACTCAAGTCTCTGCTTTTTTGACAGTCGGGGATTCTCGTAAGTTATTGCTTTCTTCGATAGAAATAAAAATTGTATTACAGTTTGTATTCTTATTTAATAAATAATATAGGTTTTGTCGTTTATGTTGCGCGTTCTTACCTGCAAATCCCAAATAACAACATCAAAGTCGATTTTGTTTGATTTGAGATGATCTTTGACGTCAACTAGAAGGTCTGGCGGAACTAGCAAGTCAGTAGTTCCATTGATGGAAGGCGACGTCCACCACATGATACCCGATCCTTGTGCCTCTTCTTGCAGGTCTAACATTTCGTGCACCTTCCATTGAACATCAGGATACGTCCTTATTAGTTGGTAACCTTTGTACGTCTTTTTCAGTGATTTCTTCGCTGACTTTTCTAAAATTGGAAGTGACAGAATAAAATTAATATCGGCAGGATAGGAGGAAAATAATAATTCTGTCTGTAGGTACCTAATATGGCACTAATGCGACCCAGGCACAGGTTACGATAAAATACATGATTACTTTCATACTCAGTCATGCTTATATTTATTTTTGGGTTATTTCTGCATATAAATACTTCTTATGTGAAAGCGATGTAATAACTTACTTTGAGTCATTTACATAAAAATAGTAGTATATTTTAATTAAATCGTAATAATAATAATAATAATAATAATATTCTTTATTGAAACCGTAAAAATGAAAACATAAAAAAAAAAATAACTGCAAAAGAAGTGGTACAAAGGGCGGCCTTATTGCACACGGCAATTTCTTCCAGGCAACCATTGGACGGAATTTTACAAAAACAGTATACAGTATTGGAAAAAAAAAAACAAACAAATAAAAATAAATTTAGAAAGAAAACAAATATTTAAACATAATAATAATAATAAGAACACAAATTTATTACAGTGATTTTGGTAGCGACAAGTAATGTTTTTCAACGCTTTTTTAAATTTAGCGATCGTTTGCTCCCGGCGGATATTCACAGGCAGTTCATTCCACAATCTTACTGCTTGAATGGCAAATGATTTGTCCAGAAAAGTTGTGGAATGCATCGGCATTATGAGTTTTAGATTCTCCGATGATCTCAGGGTACGGGAATGCGACTCGCTGAGGAACTTAAAACGTTTTTTAAGATAGACGGGAGAAGTTGGAAGAAAAAGAACATTGTACAGAAGAGTAAGAATATGAGTATTTCGGCGAAGCCGGATGGGTAACCATTTAAGTTCAGTGCGATAGGCGGAGATGTGGTCATATTTGCGAAGACCGAATATAAACCTAATACAAAAATTTTGAAGTCTTTCAAGCTTATCTAGTTGGTCTTCGGTGATGTCTAAATAGCTGGCATCAGCATAATCAAGGATGGGGAGGAGAAGAGATTGTGCTAGCGCAATTTTTGTGCTTATAGGAAGAAAGTTTCGTAATCTCCTTAAAGATCCAGCAGCGGCATAAAGTTTTCGACTAGTTTCTTGCAGATGGGCAGACCAGGTAAAGTTTCTGTCAATGATTATCCCCAAGTTTCTAACATTGATGCTAAAAGGAATTAAAATATTGTTAAATGAAACTTGAGGAAGAGAAGACCAATCAATTTTTGCTATCATTCTGGAACTACCCACCACTAAAACCTGTGTCTTAGTCGGGTTTACAGTAAGTCCGTACCTCATGCTCCACTGAGAGATACGGGACAGGTCATCATTTAATATATTAATGGCTTCGGAGAGTTTCGCTAGAGGAGCTTGATTGTATATTTGTAGATCATCTGCATACAGATGGTAGTAAGAAAGAACATGATTAGAAATAGAATTGATGAAAATAGCAAAGAGCAATGGAGATAGAACGCCGCCTTGAGGGACACCAGCACCAACATTACACCAGGTAGATGAGGTATCGTCGATGCATATACGCTGCCGGCGCCCCAGCAAATAACTACGAAACCAGTTAATCGCTGTTGGAGACATGTTTAGAGAGCATAAAATACTAAGCAAAACATCGAAATCAACGGTATTAAATGCATTACTGAAATCTAGTAGTGCAAGTACCGTTAGCTCACCGGTTTCCATGCCTGACCTGATATCATCCGTAATATGAACTAAGGCTGTGGTAGTGCTATGCCCGGGTCTAAAACCAGACTGGAAGGGGTTAAGTAGGTTGTTCTTAGAGAGGAAAATGCTAACCTGATTGTGGATCAGTCGTTCAAGGACCTTGGATAGGAATGGTAAAATAGAGATTGGACGATATTCAGAGAAGGATTTAGGATTCGGTTTTTTAGGTAATGGAATTATCTGCGAGTGTTTCCATTCGCCGGGAAAGACACCTAAGGATACTGAGGAATTGAGGATGTAAGAGATGACGGGGAGTATGACGTCTAGGATGGGCAGGATCATCTTACGGCTGATACAGTCACTTCCAACAGCGTTAGAATTTATCGATAAAATGCTATTCTTAACATCACATTCAGAAAATTCGCTAAAGACAAAAGCTGGATAGCCGGGTGTTGGGAGAGCAGAAAGATGATTTATTGTATTCAATTTTGTAATGGCATCAAAATTGGAAGAGGTAGTGAAGTGGCTGTTAAGTGAATTAATATTAAGGTCTTTAGGAACTGTTTCTGTTTTAGACTTCCCAACTCCCATGGATTTCAAAAATTTCCAAATTTTTGCTGTGTCTCCATTTTGAACAGAATTGTGAACATGTTGGCGTTGGGCATTCCTGCATAACTTGTTGCAGTGATTCCGAAGAGTCACATATCTCTCTCTATTTGCATCAGATGGTCGACACTTAAATTTCCTTTTAGCGGCCGCTTTTTTTAATAAACAATCTTTAATAGATTTTGTTAGCCAAGGTGCTGGCAAGTGTTTAACCTTAACCGGTCTTACAGGTGCGTGATTATCATATAGCTGAAGGATGTTACGATTGAATAATTCGACTTGCTCGTCAACTGAGGCTGTCGTTAGGACTGGCGTCCAGTCCAGTTCATGAGCATCTTTACGAAGGCTGTCCAGGTCTATACTACTAAAGTTGCGCAACATAAGCACTTTTGGTTTATGTTTAAGTGGACGGACTTTATAGGACAGAAAAATCAGATCGTGGTGCGAAAAAGCGTCGGCTGTATATTGCCCATGCTTAGCAACGCGCTCTACAGAAGAAACAATAATGAGATCAAGCAGAGAAGGTATAGAATGTGGAAAGTTATGTGTGGCATTTAAGGGAAGTATTTTGAGAGCATTCGATTTAATGACAGATAGTAAGCGAGACGAGCGGTTATCATTTTTAAGTAGACATGTGTTGAAATCACCCATGATTATGCTGTGACTGTAAGAGGGGACAAGGGTTTCTAAAATGTTTTCAAAAGAAGAAAAGAAGTCGATACGTAGTGAGGGACAGTAATAGACACCAAGGAGCAACTTTGAGTGATGTAATTCAACTTCAAGGAATAAATGTTCACCCGCGTTTGGTGGTGGAGGCTGAGGAGACGTATGAATGATAGAAAAAGGAATGTGTGAACGTAGGTATATGGCAACACCGCCACCGCCACCTACCGCACGATCATTCCTAATTAAATGGTAACCTGGAAGAGAATATGAAGGAGAAGGGAGGCATGGTTTCAGCCATGATTCTGAAATAAGGATTGCATGGATATTTGTACAGTCAAATGTAGCCAACAAATCAGTGAAATGAGCCGGAATACTCTGGGCATTAATGTGGACCACATTAAGGTTGTAAGGAACATCAGAGAACTTACAACCGTAATTTCGTTCGTTAGCGTTTCGCACCTAACTTGAAATTTATTTTTTGTAATTTTGGTATAAGTAGGAGATAGCGGTTATGGAAACAATAAATTGAATAGAACAGTCAACAGCTAACCAGACTAGAACGTAGTTAACGGCATAATGAACACAAAATAAAAATCATTTTTAAGTAAATATATTTAACCTACACGGGAATTCTGTTTCATAAAACCGTTCGGGGTTAATGACGTGAAATTATTTATATCGCCTGTCTAATAAAACTTACAATGTAGGAACGCAGTGGCGCTATAATAGTTTAGTTAACTAGTGGTCCAGGGTGTAGTTAAATTACTAAGGAACAGCTGACTGGACTTTCGTATTCTCTCGTTCTATGAAGTTGTCTTTGGGACTAATTTATCATAAAAAAAATGTCTGCAAAGTTTGTACTTTGCAGACATTTTTTTTATGATAAATTAGTCCCAAAGACAACTTCATAGAACGATTTATTTTATTAATACCAAATGTTTGTACATTTGGTATTAATAAAATTAATGGCCTACATAGGTACAACATTTTGTAAAATTAAGAGAGCATGATAGCCCGCTACGCCAGTCTTATAAATTCGTATTAACAACATAAAACATATCTGGGAATATCCTTTCTAGTACCAGAGGCTAGTAAATACGCCTTAGGCAAAATTCAAAGATGTGTAAGTTAAATACAAATAGGAAGAAGAATAAATTTTATCCTCCGGCAGGACTCGAACCAGGAGTCGCACACTCCTAGTTCAACGCACCAGTCGCTCTCCCAACTAAACTACAGAGGTCACTACCCGAGCGTTCAAATTTCTCCTTCCCTATTTTATTGCACGTCCTACGGTGACGTGTGTGTCATTTAAGCAATCCAATATAGGTGGGTTTTTGTTGTTCAACGATGTGATTTAATTTATTGTTTACTTACTGACAGTAACCTCGTTCGTCACATACGGGCCATCCAAATCTTCGGTGTCGAGTAGCGCGTGGAACCAATTGTTTGGCTTCAGTGTCAGAGGCCGAGCAGTAGTCGTCGTGATTGGTAACTTAGATTCATTGCTATCATCCAAAAACCAACTCCCATCAAACCATGTTGACTTTGATTCCATTATCCAATTGTATATCGTAGAAAAGAAACCTGAAATATTGAAGTTGCTGTAAGATTTAACATTTAATAATATGTAGTTAAAGATAGCAAGTTTTTGGTAAAGTGTTTTTGAAGAGTTTGAAGTACCATGTGTGATTTGTCCTAGATACAAATACGGATCCAGACATGGCGTAGGTAAGTTTGGACCTAAACTCGTACCTTACATTTCTAAGTTCTTACCAAAATGTGATTTGTTCATACCTAAGTACGATTCTTCTTTTTAACCGACTTCAAAAAGGAGGAGGTTATAATTATGTTCGACGTGTCACTATTTTTTCATAAATTACATACATGTGTGCTATTGGAATTATGGGCAGAACCGCCTAGTGCAGTTTCTACAAGCGTTAAGCTGATTGAATCGCTGAAATGTATGGAAGTGACATGTCACTTGGCTACGGGGGCTGGCATAGGTAGAACTCAAACCCAAGACCGAGGCGGTCTGCTTTCACGGGCCCCGTAGGGTGCCTCCGGCTGGATCCCACCTCGACGTCGGTGGGGTCCGCATCGATGTCGGGCGATCCATGAGGTACCTGGGGCTCGTGCTTGATGGCCGCTGGAGGTTCGAGGCCCACTTCCAGCAACTCGCGGGGCGGCTGATGGCGGCGGCCGGCGCCCTTGGGCGACTGTTGCCGAACCTTGGTGGCCCAAATGCCAGCTGCAGGCGGCTCTACCTGGGGGTCATTCGCTCGATGGCCCTCTACGGAGCCCCTGTCTGGGCCACCGAGGTGACGAGCCGAGGCGCCGCCATGTTGCGGCGGCCGCAGCGTGCGATATCCGTTCGGGTCATCCGCGGATATCGCACAATTTCGGCAGAGGCGGCGTGCGCTCTTGCGGGGTCCCTCCCTTGGGACTTGGACGCCCGGGTCCTTGCGTCACTCTTTACATGGCGCAAGGATCTGCGGGATCGTGGAGTGACGGTGGTCCCGAGGGAAGTGGACCAGTGCAGGGCGCACCTACAGCGTGCGGCCGTCGCCGAATGGGCGGAGCGGCTGTCGCGTCCGGTCATTGCACAGTGGATGGACAGGCGTCACGGCGTGCTGACCTTCCGGCTGGCGCAGGTACTGTCGGGGCATGGCTGCTTCGGCAGGTATCTGTGTCATATAGCCGGGAGAGAGCCGGACGCCTGCTGCCACCACTGTGGGAGTTTAGAGGACACGGCGCAGCACACGCTCGCCGAGTGCTCTGCTTGGACTGAGCAGCGCCGTGTCCTCACCGAGCAGATTGGCGGCGACCTCTCGCTGCCGACCGTTACCGCCAGTATGGTCGGCGACGAATCCGCGTGGCGGGCGGTGGCCTCGTTTTGCGAGGAGGTCATCGCCGCCAAGGAGGTCGCCGAACGAGAGAGGGAGGCTGCCTCCACCCATCCAATCCGCGCCCGACGCACTGGGCGCAGGAACAGGGCATACAACGCCCTGTTCCAACCACCGTAGGCGGCCACGGGCGGCGGACTTGGGGAAGTCCGTCCGCCCAGCTGTAGGCCCGGGATGGAGGCGCGGTCGGAGTGTGCCGCGCCCCACTCATGGATTGGCAGGTGGGGGACTACACAGCCCCCCTCTCTCAGGAGCCGAGGACCGCACCTTAAAGCGGTCCGCCACTGCCGGGGTCGCGGATGAATGATTCATCGCTCCCGTAACCCCGGCAATTAAGTGGAGAGGCGTAACACCCGTGTGGGGTTTAGTCGGTAGTCACCCCTTTTGGGTGGAGTCCGACACGCCCCGCTGCCTCCCCGGGCGGCGGAAGTCCGTAAGTGGATTCCCCACACGCAAAAAAAAAAAAAAAAAAAAAAAGGTAGAACTCAAACCAAACTATTACGAATGCGTGCTATAGCGAGAACGGACTCGTTTCTAATTTGTATTTGTAGCATGGAACTGCTTAATAATACAACAGGCAACCTATTCTTGTTATAGGAGCTAAGAGCAGTGGTTACTACATTTAAGGAGAAACTTTTTTATGTTAGTGGGCCAAGAAGTATCGAGCGAGAGCTGGAGGCCGGCGCGGGCGCAGCATGCGATGACGCGCGATCTGCGCTGCGCCTGCACAGTACTTACCGGCTACTGCACTATGCGACAACTTCCTTTACCATATATCGAGTTATTCACTGATTACACCAGCTCTCGATGATTTTGTAATTTTTTATACTACTTCCAGGGATAGGTGATATATTATGAGGTTTTGATATTAAAGAGGTGGAAGGTGGAGCCTTTATGTAAATAATGCTAATTATCTTAAATTAAAATAATAAGGCCTTAAACCTTGCTTTCCCGTCTAAAAAGCAAAACTCTTTCCGTCTGTCCTTGAAGCTAGGACTTAACATTTGACTGGCCTTATTTGATTTAGTCTTGTGGTTAGTGACCCTGACTGCTAAAGGTCGTTCGGTTCGATTCCCACCCAGGTGAAATGATTGTGTGATGAGCACGATCATTTGTTCTGTGTCTGGTTGTTAATTATCTATAATATGATGTATTTATTTAGAAATATATAAGTATGTTTATCGGTTGTCTGGTTGCCATAGTACAGGCTCTGCCTAGTCGGGGATCAGACGGCCGTGCGCGGGTTGTCCAAAGATATTTATTTATTTTAAAATTAAGTACTTCATTTTTTTTAAACGCGCTTGCTTTCTACGTAACCTGTACTATTCTAAAAGTGTTCTATGGCAAAAATAATTGCTGTAAAATAGCAAGTAGATTGTCTGTAATACTGTGGTTATCAGAATAATCACCCGCTAGCGAAGCGCAGCTGTTGACACGAGAAAACAATCTTACTTGTATAAGTGACTGTAATTATTATGAACAACTTTCCCATATAGGTACCTACTGTAACTTGATAAAAGATGATATTTATAGTTATTTGCGTCCACAATTTAATATTTACAATCTTACTAATGATGAATTATGTACAATCTTTCGATGATAAACGACTTGCTTAAACGGTAGATAAATTTAATGGAAAAAGTAATAAGCGGTGTCTTGCAACTGTGTCAGTTCATGTTTCTTAACTCAACAACTTTAACGAAACGTGAAGATTTAAAGATTATAGTAACTCGCTAATAAATTACTTATAATTAAATAACAATGGGATTCACACAATTACACATGGTTGCAGGTTCGAACCCAGGCAAGTAGCAATTTGACTTTTTCTTTAAAGTTATATGAACTTTCCTAATCATTGCATGTGACAAGCATTTGTGTGATCCACAAATACTTGTTCCAAGTCTGTGTGTTCTTTGTGCATGTGATTTGAATGTTTGTGAAAACCACCGCGACACAAGGATTAAATCCCTTAAAGCAGGCGTCGTTTTAAAAAAAAATAGATCAATAAATGAAATTTCATATTTATTCTTGTCATCTGTATATATAAAACAAAGTCGGGTTTGTTACAACACTTATAACTCGAGAACGGGTGAACCGATTTTCATGATCCTTGATTTATTGGATTTGTCTCTGTCCCGAATAGCAGAATAAACATTAATAACTATGGAAAATTTACTGTAAAAATGAAATTTACGGGAACGCGGAAAACTTACGTGGGTGAAACCACGGGGCACAGCTAGTTTTTTATAAAAGTACACGCACGCCAATTAATATGTTAAGTAGCGACATATATACACATAAGAATGTGTTAAAGGTTAAAGTTAATTTGAGTTTGAGTAGTTGCGAGTATTTGGGGGTTTGTTGGGTTTTTTTTTTCGGTAGCGTATTACAAAAATACGTGTACATAAATAACTTGTATTTTTTTTATAGAAACAAAGAGTCATCTTATATTGTATATACCTGCATAGGAACATGCAGGGCTTCTTTCATAGTTTGGAAGTGCTGTTCTAGATAACAATATAAACAATAATAAAATGTATAATTGTTTATTTATTTATAATTGTTTGTTTATTTGTTTGGTGTACGTCAGATAGGCAGTCGCTACATGTACGGTACCTATTCATCTAAATCCGGTAAAACTGGAAGCCGACACCAACATAGCTTGGGAGAAGGCTAGTTTGATGATGTTCTATGGTTGGTTTTTATATCGTTCATAAAAGTCAACGGATTATTTCTTTATTTCTACTTACAAATTTAAATCGATAAAAGAAAATTTTTGTACTATTGATGCGCTAAAGCGGATTTATTAGTGTACCCAGGTATTTTAAAGAGTGAAGTTTTTTGCAATCTACAATTAGGTAGAGTCCGTCGTATGCTCGTCGTAAGTCCGTCGTATGTAATGGTAATAAACTATTTAGTAATCTGTGGTAATGGTTTGTACTTATAAGTCATCATCCTCCTGCCCTTATCCCAATTTTATTTGGGGTCGGCGCAGCATGTTTTCTTCTTCCATACTCTTCTATCTGCCGTCATCTCACAAGTAACATTCTTTCTTGCCATATCGACTTTCACACAATCCATCCATCGTTTCTTTGGTCGTCCCCTTCCCCTATACCCATCCACATTCATGCTCAAAACCTTCCTTACAACATGATCCTCATTCCTCCGCATCACATGCCCATACCACGACAGCCGGTTTCCACATAGTTTTTCGGTTACCGGTGCCACTTTCAAACTTCCTCTTATATAATCATTCCTCACTCTATCCATTCGCGTAACACCACACATTCCTCTCAACATTCTCATCTCTGCTGCATGCAATTGTCTTTCATTTATCCCTTTTGTGGGCCAGCACTCTGATCCATACAGGACGGCAGGTCTGACCATAGTCTTGTAGATCTTCCCCTTAAGTTTAAGGGGAATGCGGGGATCACAAGTTGTTTCCGTAACCTGCCGCCATTTCAACCATCCTATGTTAATTCGGTGCTTGACTGTCCGGTTTGGTTTGTCCGGTTGTAATGGTTTGTACTTATAAGTGTCAGCCAAAATATCCAAAACTTATTGTTCTTACTGCACGCATATCGTGCTCACCAGCAAGGTTACCATACTTTTTTACTTGTACTTTTTTGGAACATTCCATGAATAGAAGCGGATATTGAACTC
Organism: Plusia festucae; assembly: GCA_950381575.1. Lineage (NCBI taxonomy): Eukaryota > Metazoa > Arthropoda > Insecta > Lepidoptera > Noctuidae > Plusia > Plusia festucae. The sequence continues at coordinate 8,372,408 of OX494436.1, read as the reverse complement.
AAGAATTTTCCATTTGGATATAGTTATGATAAAGTATTTCAAAACATAATTTGCTTTTCTAGTTCCCAACAAACATTACACGCAAGCACGCAGTGAACTTTTAAAAGATCGCATGATAACTTGGAAGAAATTATTATTACGTAGGTATACTTATGAAACTGGCTTTCAATAATAAAATCTGTGAATTGGTTTGATTAAAACGAAAGTTTTATTTGGCAGCTATTAAGATCATAACATTTTTGGCTAATAATTAGCGCTGATTTTTCCAGTAACTTTTATTCGAGCAATAAAACAGACGTTTGGCAATTTCTGCATGAAACAATTGTTACATATTTTAAAATAAATAAATCCTCTGAATATGTTATCTGACAATGGAAAAGCCAGCCCATAAACTAATTAATTTGATTAATTAGCTTACACAGTATAACTTATAAACATTTTTCTGAACCACAAACTATACAATAAACAGATTAGCTTGTGCAGTCACGAGCACCAATATGTATACACTTTTCTAAATTTAAAAGCAAATTTCGAAATTCGCACTAGTATGTAAGTAATACTTTAATATAACAGACAAAAGTATTTAGTAATTTATTAGATACACATTTAAATGGTGACGCGGCATCAATACGCGCACGGTTTGCTGAAAAGAAAGTCAACCGCCATTTTTCAAAAATGTTTTCTATCAAAATAAGTTTATAAGCATTCATATCTAATAATATAATTAACCTACACTTTCACGACAACAGTCTCGCTTTGGGTTTTCTGAATTTGTTTGTTTCTTATTTTAGCATCTAAGTAGTGATGAAAAACAAACGATTACGCAGTCCACAGACAGTAAAGTAGTTTGATACAATAGCTTGTTCAAAGAGTTTTTATGTGATAGAGACAGCATGAGACTTAACGGTGGCTTTAAACTAATTGACGTTTCAATATTCGACCACTACTCAGTTGGAGCGCTATACTAAAAAAAATATGTATAATTAACGTTTTTTTTTTAATTGACTCTATCAGGAATAAAAACGAAATATTTAAATAGTGTATCAACGAAGCGAGCATAATTACGAGGAATAATGAGTAATAATTCGATGAGCATAGAAAGCCATATGGCATGACTGAAAATCAGATAACAATAGGCGTTTCCAATGTTTACTGTAGAGTTCGTAGAGTCAAAGTTGACAGGAAAATTGCCTATTTTGAGAGACAAATATTATAATGATTTAATTGCAACAAGCTTTCCTTTTAAAAAAAAATCAGCAACCATACGCGACTGCTCGCGATTTATGACGTTTTATCTACTTAACCATTCAGTAGTTTTGTATGAAAGAGCTCTTTTTCATTTTGTCGTGAACGAATTTGGCTAAACCAAATCCTACAAGAATAAACTGCAGAATTAATATCTTAGATATATTGTTTTTCTAATTTCATCAAATAATAATTTGCAGAACCTTAAGCTAAGATGTTTAAGCGTAGGTAGAGATCAACGTTTAGGAGACAACTTAAATACTTGCAATCAAAACAGTTTTACGTTGACATGCGCATTGACATGTTACAATCGCAGCGTATGTTTTAAAGCGTGAAAAAGCGCATTAGAAAGCATAAGTAGAAATATTAAACCACATTTTTCTCTCGTAGTGAGTCGACTCGGTCATACACCGTCTCGCCTGCGATTTCGTAATGATGATTTCGGTAAGTTCAAGTATTTTAGAGAAATTCCTCTTCATTTGTTTACGTTTTTGAGGAAACTTTAGGTATTTGAACTAATTTGAAGTAACTATTACGCTGTTTATTAAATCCGACTAAGTAACCCACGTAAAACGGCGTTTGGTTCTTGAATATTTACTCCTCCAATTTTAAAAGATATTTCTTAAACTGAATGAGAAGACTGCACTATATTTTTTTTCGTTAATAGTAACGAAATTTATAAAATACATCTCTGAAAACTGCGATCGAAATAAGCACTTATGGAAGACTTATTGAAGATTCTAGTTCGTTTTAATATAACTTTTCGACAAAAAGGAATAGAGCTAGTTTTTATCTACAAAATAAATAATATTACTGCAAAAAATAATAGCTCTAAGTTCATGAACCACTGACCGCCTAAACAGTCGAGGCGTTTGTATGGAAAAAAGTACACCCGCGTTACCTCTTAATGCTGCGCAACATTTTGACTATCAGTTACCGCGGAAAATTCCACCGTGCATCCGGTCTTCATGTACATCATTTATCAGTTGTCAAATCAGTCGTCAATCTAAATTATAGCAAGTTATTGAAAGTTTCAAATAAAAACTTAAGTGATTTAGAAAGTTTTTTATATATAGAAAGGGCAAGTTTCTTGCGTTTCGATGTTTGTATCTACTTTGAAACGATTACATCTGCATAGGTAAACACTGCAAAACGGGTATGCAAGTGTGGATTTTTTCCCATAATGCTCAACATTGCTATAATCAGTACAAAAACGATTTTAAAATAATAATGAATTTAAAAAAATCTTGAAAAAGAGTTTTATTGGCTGGGCACAGGCCTCTTCCCCTATAGAGACGGAATGAGCATTCATCACGTTTGCTAAGTGCGGGTTGGCGATTTATGATATCCATTTTTAGGAATGCAGGTTTCGTCATGATGTTTTCTTTCACCGTTTGTCAATTATGTCTTAGAATGATCAAGAAAGTACATATAACTGAAAAAGCCATGTGCATGCGATTCGGTCATTGAACGCATAGGCCACCACGACGATTTATTTTTAGTATTTTAAACGAGATAGCCTTATGCTTAAATCTTACTCCTGTGACAGATATACAATTTTATAAATTTAAAAACCTTACTTGGAACATCGAATGGTCAATACAAATTGTTCATACCCACTATGGAGTTCCTCCAATTACTGTCGTTCTTAATATTTTGGTCAGATTGGGGGAATAATTACTTTTAAGTGCAGAAAATCTTTAATCACGACTTTTTCGTAAAAAGATTACCACGTTTCAAAATGTAGATTTTTTACGGTTTGTCCAAAACTTGGTTGAGTTCATGTAGTCGAAATGTTTTTGCAAGCAGGAGCCAAAATGAGGTTGACTGACATTTAGACACAGTGACAATACGCGAAGCAAAATAAAAACATTATGTAGGTACTTGTTATACATTTTTGTACTGTATCAAAGTGTAGAGTAGAGAAGGTGTAATGTGATGTGTGGTAGTAGTGTAGGTGTAGAGAAGGGTGGAAAAGTATTAACAACCTATCAAGCAATCCAGTCTCAATATTATCAGCATGAGGTATTGACGAGCGCAGTCCCATTCATTACCGAAAATATATATTTTCTCAGAAAATGAAGATCCTCTCAATACCAAAGCTATATCACTGGTCACTGGTGTGACGGTAACTAAACATAGAGTGTGTACATTCTTGCAAGGAAATCAATCCCTCAAGAAATATAAAAACGTTTAGTCCATACGAATAGACCAACCCAGTTCTAATATTAGGGTCAATGAATTTGAGATAGTTAGACCCACCTAAAAACCAACCTGATTTTGATGGTTTCTCAGGAATTCTCTTCAAATAATTATCTTCAAAAAACGACGAAAACCACCCAGATTTTTTTGGTGGACATGTGATTTTCTTTTTATATGGAGATTTGGTGGCCTTGGTGACACGACGCATGGGTCGTGTTGTAGTCCGTCGCGTGGAGGATGGTGGTCGGCGGGTGGTGCTCGGACGCCGAGTCGTGCGCCGAGTACTCGAGGGTCTCTTTGTAGAGGGACGAGTGACCGCCTCAATGTCCGAAGAGTCCATTAACACATATTGATCGCCAAATTGAACTATAGGTCGACTATTCATCGAATTGGGCTTCACTTTCGGCGCTTTAGTTACTATAAAATTAGTATGACTCTCAATATTAATATTAGTGGTTTTAATAACATGTTTTTCTTCACCTTTACCGTTTTTTATAGTCACGTTCACTTTAGGGATTTTTCCCTTGAGTATCACTTTAGCTCCCAGCGTGGTGGAGCGCATGCGCGGCGGAGGGGTGGTTTCGTAGGATTCTTCGTATTCGTCCCACACTGAAAAAGGATCTAGGGATTCGGAATCGGAAATATCCGCGGAGTGTATCGGCGGGCGGCGGACGGCCGCCGCGCACGCCAGCAGCGTAAGCAGCGCCAGGCGACGCGCCATGTGACGAGCGTGTGCGCATGGCGAGGTGCGCGCGCACTGTACGTCCTGCGCCCGCCGCTGTAGTCAGCCGGACCACCTTCCCTGCCACTGTTATTATGCGTCGATGTCGCTTTCAACGGCCGCGATCACTGGGTCATAGCCAGCAAGAACGGTGCGGCTTTGGTATCCGCTCAACTTATCTGCGTACTCGCTACTTTACTTAACACAACTTACTTTTGTTAATCACATTACCCACACATTTTTTAAAAACTTTATTAACAAGAATATAGATGGATGTTGGTTTCACATTTTAGAGAAAATGCCTTCCAGAAAATAAGCGTTACTAAGGGAATGATTAAGAACTGACACACATAAACCTTATTATTTCATATAACTTAAATTTTAATAGACTGTGTACTTTTGTATAATTATATAAATGGCGATATTTTTTACATCATTTTACATTTTATTGCATACTAGCTTACCTGCCTCGGCATCGCAGGGGTAGCCCAGTTATAAATGCCTATACATATGCCTATATATACACACAAAAACCTTTCTCTTGAATTTTTCAAATTCTGTTTAGTAGTCTAAGAAATGTCAGCATACAGACTACAGACAGCGGTAGTGACTATATTTTAAACTATGTGAAGAAGTTATGAAAGGAGACGTTTCATTTTTTTATGGAGCTACTTGTGATAATATATAAAATCTGTAAATTGTAACTTAAACATGTAACAGGCAATTATATACTTATTTAATTTGTATTGTAGAAGTACTACAATGAAGCTGCAAGTGACATTTGTTGTGAAAAAATGGCGCCCTAATTATTAGTGGATGTTATCACATCTTTCATTTTAACCTATGTTTATGTTTTTGCTTCATTAAAAAACTCAACTAAATACATTAGCTCACCGTACACACGCACAGCTACTGTACCTACCTATGTACCTTAGTGCATGTACGACCTAAGATAGATTAGATAGAGATATGTAGAGATAATAATACAAGTATCAGTAATCTTATTCAATTAGTCGACTATAATAGGAAGGTACCTATTCACAAGATTTAAGCTCCAAGACCTTTAATATCATAGGTTATCTGACTTAATTAGACATCATTGAGGTTTTACATTCATTTCAGATCCATCCTGTTTTCCGAACGCATGTTGGCAGCGTCACCATGGTGTCTCATAACGACAACGATACCAGTTTTAAATAAGCATTGACAAAGAGCTTACGGTTTTGTAGTTTATTAATTTAATGTATTGGATATTATGATATATATTTGATATTAATGGTTTGACAATATAAGTACTAAGAGTAGGTGGCGGTGGAGCGGCGAAATCATTCGGATTTCTAGTAAACCTAATGAAAGCTGCAAACTGACAGAGCATTGCGAACGGTGAGCTATGTCAACATCAAATTATATTATTTATAAAACATATGATTTAATTTCCATCGTTTATCATCACGAGTGACTACGACAACGCGTGAAATGTAGTTCAAGCTTCACGGTTCGTTTAGCGCATGCGCGCGACGCTCGCTGCCGTGATGCGTGACGCGTGCGCACTTCAGGGGTGTCTCTACCACTGCAATCGCTTTTCACTCGAAAATGTTCTATTGTAGTATGTGTAATCACTACCCATCAAGATTACCGTTAATATAATAATGTGCAAGCTTTCTACATGTCAATTTCTCTTCGGTGGTACCCAACAATCTGTTTAACATGGGCGGTTCCTGGATTTTCCTTAGTAGCGATATTGATGCAGGTTGAAATTTATTTCCTACCAGCAAAACTGACCAAGACTTTCGCATGAACTTGAAGTTAATTAGCAAATTCTTAAAAAGGAGAAATGCAAATATGTAATTAAACTAATAAGTGTCTCCACATTGTCTCGTGTGTTGTAATGTGAAGTAAACTGTTTTTTTTCCTATCGGCATACAATGAAGCGGAAAACGATCTTTCTTGACCTAATTTTTCTAACAGACACAATAGGTGCGTGGTAACGTAACGCAACCCCATTCATCACTATTCGTGTATCATGAGTTCATGACGTATTATGTAGTCCATATGAAAGAAAACAAATATTATTCTCAAGTGGAGTTGAGTGGAGATTTATCCCACATATTCATCCTTTTTGGTACGTTTGTACTATTCAAGTTGGAATCTAGATTAGGACTAAAAGATTAGGATCAAAGCTAGAAGATTTGGATCAGGATGAAACAGGCATAACGTTGCATTTCCCTATGCCAGTTTCAGATTCGCTTGAGTGATCCAACAATTTCCGTATCACAAAAAAAAACGTTTGATTTTCAGGTCTAAAACTTTAATTGTCGAATGTCTGAAACCGTGAACTTGTTTTGTTTTTAAGAAACAGCTTCACAAGGTACAGCACCTAAAAGTATTCTTCTCGTGTATTTTGTATTTCTCAAAATCAAAGTAACTATTGTTACATACATTCAAATATTAATTCCAGACACAACACAAAAAAGTACAATTTGTAAAACATGACGTCTCGGCTTATGAAAGGGTGATTACTATTCTTATAAAGTCAAATTTTAATTGCAGCTGTCGAATGCCCGTATTAGTATAGTCAAGCACACATCAGAATCACTTTGACGTGGACAACATCTTAATCCCGAAGCAATAAGGTTTTATTTTGTAATTTGTTGTTATCGTGGGCTTGTAGACTACCGAACCTCTCTTACACATACTCGTAGCATCCTGCTCGTGTAAAAACAAAAGTTCGACTAGCGGTATACCGCTGGGCAATTTTAAGAATATGTATTACAATAAATATCGACAGTTCGTACTCCTTAATGTAATCGTATATATACAAATGTCCAGTATTTTCTTGTACGATTATTAGGTACAAGAAAAGATTCAGTATTTCCTGAGTATTTTTAAGCAAATTTAAGTAAACTTCTTGTTATAAACTTAATACGACTTTTCCGATTCAAACTAATACGATCTCCATAGATAGAGCGTACCTATTAATTATTCCATAATTAACCACCATGTTGGATACTTATTCGCCTAGACTATTAGTGTTCTGTGTACCTATTGAGCACTATATGACAGTATGGGCCGACATGCACGTAAACTTTTGTACCCTTTGCGAAAGTTTTCGGTATGTCCGACATAATTTTCAATTGCAGCTTGGGAGAATCAATGCCGCAATCAGTTTGTTAAATTAATTGCAAATGACGTCTCAACATGCGTGCGAATGTAAGCAACAAGCATAGTTTCGTTTGCCAAACCAGGAAAGATGCCCCGGCCTATAGACTCATAGCCGGGAAACTAGGGTGTAAACAGTGTCAGGATTGGAAAATTTCTTTTAAAGTATGAAAAGTTTGCCTGTACAAAACAAAAATTAATTGGATGTATTTACCGACATACCAATTATTTCTATGCTGGTATATTAAACCATTAAACCTAGCTAGAAGTCGAAGAGTTGCTTTTGCACGTCATTCATCATTTAAATTTTGACTTGGTGTTAGGTATAGAGATACCTACTTTCTCCATTTTTGAAACCAACCTACATATGTTTTTATTGGTCTTTATCTGAAGACCATTAGAATTAAGTTGTTTTTTTTCCTCTTATGCTTTTTTGAGGGTCACTTTTCATTATTTTTCTAGGTACTTATAACCTTTAACAATTAACCATTAATTAGTTCCGTTCCACTAATAATTTCATTTCTTTTTCTTTCAAAAATAATTATAATTTCTTTGAATTAACTTCGTAAGTTTTTCGCACTATATTGTTACTGAGATCTCAATTCAAAATCTATGAATTGTGCTTGCGATTTACCCGAGTGTAAAATTAAGTTAGAAATTAATAAGATGAACTCGTTAAGGTCTGTGATCCCGTGGTGAAGAAGATATGGATGGTTCTTGAGGTCACTGTGCCGTGCTATAGAGTCGGAACAAGTTACTAGAGTAATACAAATTTTTAGGTAATTGCTGGTGTTTCATTTCTGGGGTTTTTGGGATAAGAGAAAATGTCGGCATAATTTTTTAAATATGATCCATCCGTTTATCCCAATCTATTAAATTGAATCCAATATAACCCCAATACAATTGGGGTAAGAGAAACATACAAACAGCCAGAGACAGAGTTATCAGACTAAAAACTAAGTAGTTTTTTTTAAATGGTTAGAAGTCTTTTTAGAAGTTTCGGCGCTTGGTTTTCCTATAAGAAATTATGAAGCTGACGACGAGTTCAAAGCATAAGACATTAAGTAGTCTGATATTTGTCTTATCGTAAACAAAGGAAACGTTTCACAAGTCTCGTATCATGTTCATGTCGCGGTTCTTAGGACAAAATGTTTTGAATGATGATACACCTATAAATAAGCTTTAAATGCGGGTACAGGAACAGTATCCCAGTTCCATCTCGCCTTGGAGTCGTAGAATAGCTTTTCTCTGCTCGACACTGCTACACACCTTCAGACCAACCCATTACGGAGATAATTTTGAGGGTTCCGTACCAATAGAGTAAAACGGGACCCTATTAATAAGAAACTCCGCTCTCAGTCCGTCTATCTGTAACCAGGCTGTATCTTATGAACCGTGATAAAGAACCGTTGAAATTATCTCAGATGATGTATTTCTGTTGCCGCTATAACAACAAGTCCTACTAAAAACAGAATACAATAAATCTTTAAGGGGCTCTCATACCATAAACGTGGATTTTTTTGCTCGTTTTTGCTCGGCAAAAAGTAGACGCAGACGTTAGAAATATTCGCAGAATAATTGTTTATATATTCAGTTTAAATAGTTAAATTCGAATTCAAACAAATTTTATGGGGATTTCCCTTACAATAAACTTGTTTTTCGCCGTTTTTATAGATAATGGTGTGGAGCCCTTCGTGCGCAGGTCCGACTCGCACTTGGCCGGTTTTATGTTAGTTTACAGCATAACCCTTGATTGTGAACATCGCTTTATTCTGAAATGTTATAAAAGCTATTGTCATAGGTGCCTTATCTATTTAAGTTACAGTGAAACCTGGTTGAGTGGGACCTGGATAAGTGAAAAACCTCTATTATTGAGAACTACAATGAGGTCCCGGCACTTTTTCATCGAATTACCTCTGTTAATGGGACTTTTTGAACCTGGTTAAATGAGATTTGATTTAAGATTTTTTCGAGGTTTACCTCTATAATTGGGACTCTGGAGCTCAATTCCCTCTATAAGTGAGACAATTTATTAGATTGGGACAGGTTTCAACAAGATATTTTACGTGTTTTTTTTGTCAGTAGGTAGTATGTATCTCAAATTTTGACCTACAAACAAGAGAATAAAAATATCACAGAATGTCCAAACGTAAATAGCACACATTATCAGCATCTGTAAAATTAAAGGTTCCTATTATAATTCCTAGTCCTATTAATGAAAGCCTCTGTAAATAAGACAACTCGATTTTAAACCTGTATAATTAGAAAACTGGATAAATGAAAACCTCTTTAAATGGCACAAAATTCTTGGTTCCTTGAGATCCCAATTAACCAGGTTTCACTTTATATTCTCTTGAGTATTAATGAAACAAACATCACAATCGTTTCAATTGTAGGGACAGTCAGCATCGCAATAACATGGTACCTACCTAGTATGTAATGAACCTGTACTACAGAATATTCGAGTTATCTATTTAATTAGCCTTAATTACACCTTACAATTGCCCTAATTACCACATCGTGTTACGGCCAGTAGTTAGTTTTATGCTTTAAATAAAGCGATCATAATTCTTAGTTTTTTTTTGCATATTTATCAATAATATTGTGCATGCCAGATTTTTCTGCGAACGTTTTGTGAAGCAATCAAAACCTGAGCTCAGGCTCTCTGCGGTAGATATCTTAAAAAAAAAAATTTTTTTCGAGGGTCTCTAGATACATTATTCAAATAGCTATAGTACAGTGTGGCGACTAAAATTATATTAATATATTGCTAAATGTTTTTTATTTTATTAGTCTCTTTTTTGGGTCATATTTTCATATATTTTACCAACAGTTTCACGTATAATTAATTAATTTAATATACACACCTAATACTAAACTATATTAATTATACTAAACTAAACTAAAAAACTTATAAGATAAATAAAACTATCTATAAAAAGAAGACTTGCTAACCAATATTAAGTAATATGGATTACAAAATATGGGCTAACAAGCATAAAAAAATTCATCGTCATCTTTGTCTATGACGGAAAACGTGCCCAAAAGGCTGGCAGCATTGCCACGTTGAATAGCAATACTGATTCGCTGTGCCAAAAACATGCCAGCCCTTTGGTCATGGGTAGCGTCGACCAAACGTTTTGCGAGTTCCTTAAAAAGAACTCGTGCACCTGGTCCCCATGTCCCAAGCGTCTCAACCCCAAACGGCTCAAAAATATAATTACCTATCAGGTTGTTATATTTTCGACGTTTAAGGGTTTCCGCGGCTCCAGCAGCAGCGCCGGGTGAGGCCGCTGAACTTAGAACGTGGGATGGCGCAAGGGTGTCGAACTGTCGACGCATGTTGCGTCCCACACAAAAGTTTCCAAGGCAACAATGACATACCGTCAGGTCTCTTACCATCGCTGCGTACCAAACCATTGGGTTCTAAAACAGCTGGTACGCCGGCAGTGACAAGAGTGCGACGTATAATGGCATTTAAGTTACTGTGACGGGAAATCCGACCGGCGCTCCTGCTGCAGGGCAGGCCATGGTGACCAAGACAGTCGACAGTTTCACCCCATTGACAAAGATGAGATGCGACACAAGCAATACCTAAGCGCAAGGTCATGGCGATTGTTGTCCAATTGCTAAATTAAGTATGATAAAAAGTATGTGAGGGATCAATAATATCACTTCGATCTGACACCGACCCTTACCGAGATACTTTGTACTTTCATAGGAAACGATAGTCAATTATTATGGCGAGGCTCGACCATGCAGAACAATATTAGTCCAGACAAATAATGTTTTTTACCTCGAAACCCAGTTATAATGGATGTATTTGAATGGTTTCTGATTTTTTGAGCTTATTAAGCTTTAAAGTAGACCTATGCCCTGAAATATTCGCTTATTATATTTTTTGTTAATTTTGTTTCTTTTTTTATTATTTATTTTTGACTTTCTATGTTTAATTCCTTTCTTAAATATTATTTAACCTCTAAAATATCACAGACGAAAAATCTATACTTATTCTTTTTTTAATATTTTGGGTAAAAAAATATTTTATCTATTAGAAAATTAAGTTATATCCTTGTTTATCAATATTCTGACGGTTAAAACTTTTAGTTCTATTTTTAAACTTGAGTAAAATTCCTAGGTAGCTATTAAACACAATTAATCGGTCTTTAAAATAAATATTGCTGTAAAGTAAAATAAAAAAGTGAAATGAATCTGTGAATGGAGTGAAAAATCTGCGTAGCCTTATGAAAATTGGTTACGAGCGTAGCCCAAAAACTTCAGAACCACAAAATATCACAATACCTACAACTTGCAAAGAAATTTGCTATAAGCTAATTAAATTACAAATTATTTTTCTAATATCTTGATAAGTAGATAAATATTCTATACCTAATATAAGAAATGTAAGAATGCAACCAGTTGGTTGATAACTATTTTGTATAAATATGTGAACAAATCAAGTATTCTGAGCAAGCGACGCTACGGGCGTGGGTATGCTGGGGTAATAGTCATAACTCATAGGTATGGATATAATTTTAAATATGCTGTTTATCGTAATTCTTCGATAGCTTAAAATTGCATAAGTACTTAAATATAAATAAAAATTAAGCCCACCATTGACACTGTAGGTATGGGTGAAATATAAATAAATGAAGAAAAAAAAATAGGTAGTAGGGTTGCCTAAAAAGTGCAATAAGGGTAAATTATATCTACCTACCTGTTCTTAATAACGTTGATTAACTTAATGTACCCTCAATCTCTCATTAAGACAATTCAACTTACAATAACAACTGTATAGGTCACATAGATATTAATAACAACAGATATCTACGACAAATGAATTATGAATCAATTCTACAATCTGCATCTCGAACACATGTGGTGTCCATTCGGTCACAGGTTCAAAAAATCAGCGAGTGCCGAGTATCAAAGGGAGTGTCGAGGCGAGCGGTCGTGCTGTGCCCGGCAGTCGAGTCGCCTGAGTCCACGAAACCACAATCCACAGGTACTTGCGCGCTCCAATAACCTACCTAGTAACCGAGGCACTGTAGCGATTGTGAAGTCGTTCCCCGGGGTCAAGACAGTTCACTGCCAGCCCAGTGTTAACCAATGAGGGTCATTGCCGCGACACGGGCGCCACCAAGTTCACAAGGTATACATACTCCTTATTCTGCATGCAGACCACGATTGGCGGGATGATCCGTGTGCTCAGTATTATACATACCTTTTGATGGACAATGCAGTCATTCTTGTTTAATAACTATCTTATCTTGTCTTTTCGTCGTAATATCTGTTTTTTTACACAGAATAGAAGTTTTCTTAACGCATTTGGAGGTGTCAAGGTCACAGGCAGACTGTCTGCCTGTGTCCATGACACCTGCAGAATATAGATACCGCGATAGTGATCCGTTTAAAAGCAGTTTTATTTCAGAAAGAAGTGTTGCTTCTCTCATGTTTATAAAAAATATGTATAAAAACAGAAGTTAAGTATTAAAAGTATAATTTGAATATTCGTTTGGCAGTGTGTAATTGAACATGTCAAAGGTCGCATCATCTAGAAATTTATTATTTGTTTTCTACTTAAGTTACAGAAGTGTTTTTGTCGTTTGTGTCACATTAAAGATCTGATTAAGCACATTATACGTAATTCCTACGAGTTTATTTAAATAAATTTAACGCAGATTTCCTATTTTACAAAATTATTTTAATTTACAAGTTACAGGTCCTAACTTTTGTAAAATCCATAATTTGAACAACAAATCATAGATAAATGTTATCTAACATACCCAATGTAAATTTGTTTGGTATCGAATCTGTACATGTATGTCTCAAAAATTCAATTAACAAAACGGGTTAGTTAAATAATAATGTCGTGGTGGCCTAGCGGTTCAACGAACGGATTTTTGTGCACAAGGTTGCAGGTTCGAACCCAGCAGGCAAGTAGCAATGTGACTTTTTCAAAGTTAAATGTACTTTCTTAATCATTCTAAGGCATCATTGACAATCGGTGAAGAAAAGCATCGTGAGGAAACCTAAAATCGCCAACCCCGGAGCCAGCGCGGTGATCAATGCTCGTTCCTTCTCTGTATGAGAACTGAGAAGAGGTCTGTTCTCAGCAGTGGGAAATTTATCGGCTGGTAAGGCAGGTTAAACTGCTGATACCTACTTCCTTTATTTAGTTTAATATAAAGGTAATACCAGATCCTGCATTAACGATCCACATCTCTCACAGTGCGTTGACCTTGTTGAATTGTAAACACAATTACGCACACACAATAATTTTAATTTAGTAAAACTAAAGCATTATGAGCATTTGTTCTTAACAAAACAACAAAATTTAATACGCCCCTAAGACGTTATAATTCATTAACCATATATATACAGTATAGAATCGTTACGATAACCTTATATTATGTTTAATGACCGTATTTAAAATAATTTAAATGCTTACTTTAAATGACTACGTAAATAATAACTGCGCATAATAAACATACGAGAAATAATAAGGATTGGTAGGTGATTACAATTGTTACGGAGCTAACAACAAGAATTATTCTAATTTCCAACTGATTAATTAATACAGGTCAATTTGCTTAGACATTAGTGAACATAATAAGTTAATTAGCTTTGTTAGCACGGCAATCGTAAATCCGATACGGTTAGAAAAGGGTAAAGTTTTTTTTATTACATTTTAGGTGCATATAAAGTAAATATAACTAACTGTACTTTACTTTAAACGTTACTTTTTACGAAACCTGAAAATAATTAGAATCAGTAACAAAGTTGATTGCAATGATTTTTCCATCATGTCGGAAGAAACGTGCCGTGCGCGCCGTGTAAAATGTTTTTTTCGCGAACACCGCGGCTTGTCAAAAAGCTTGTAACTTTGTGTTTTTTTTAAATCAGGATTATTTTTATTTTTCTGCCATGTTTTGTACATGGATTTGTGATGTCATACAAGTAGCTTGGCACGAGTTGATCCCTCACACAAGAAGTTTCATTAGAAATAAATTATCTTTTATACAGCCCTGTATAACCCTGGCTTTTAGTGTTCGGCAAAGCTAATATCAAATTTGATATTAGCTCTACGCTAACACTAAAAACCACTTAACTAACAGCACAGTAATTTCATACTTCAAATTGTTTAAACCATTAGCAAAAGGTATTTTTCTGTTATCCTTAATGCGATGTGACGATATATTATTTGTACTATCATAGCTTGAACATGTTAGTTATACTTATTGTTTAGTTTGTCAGCATATTAAGACAGCAGTAGATTGCTTTAAGAAAATGTAAGTTTTTTTAACTTGCGGTCAATTCATTATACTTAATAATATTTTAAATTTCCATTTCCTTGTTCTTGTTTTGTTTTTATTTATATTTTTCTTGAGTGCGCGTCTTCTTTGCTGTAATTAAATACTTTTTCTTTCTTAATTCAAATATGAATAACTAGCTTTTGTTCGCGGCTCCACCCGCGTGGGCTCTTTTATCGCGGCAAAAAGTAGCCTTAAAGCCTTCCTCGATAGTATAAATGAATGGGTTATGAAATAGTTGTTCATCTTAATCGTTCCTGGGATTATGTTTATAAGACGTGTTAGTAACCAACATCGTTTTTTTATCAAAAGTCAAAACATACGTCGAACTTTTGATGCCATTTTTGTTGAACGCAATATTAAAAATCTATGAACAGCCTAAAGTATTTGTCTATCATTTGAGATGTAATAAAACATATCTGCAGACATTGAACTGATGGTTTATAACTTGTATTCGTACATGAGTGCAATGTCTTAATAGTTAACCGATTAATTCCGCCGATATGAGAAAGTAACTTTCTCATAACTAGTAGAATTGATGGCGGATCTACAGACGTATTTACACTTTTTTGTTATTGATTTTAACTGGGCTCCATGGTAGTACACAGGAAATGATTTCGTATTCGTTTTTGCATTGCATTTAAGATCAATCATCTATCTTTTAGCTTTACACTTGATGTCAAAACAATTTGGGCTGTCTGTGGTACATCAAAACAACTCAGCAGGAAATAGAGGAAATAGTTAAGTTAAAAGAGAAAATGTTTATAATGTCAATACAATTTGCTTGAGTAGTTTTAACTACTTAAGGCCTAATTTAACAAAACATAAAACCCTTTACTTGCAGCAAATACAAACTAGTGTGGTTTTTAAACCTTCGTAAGCCATAAGACTATTAGTAAGCAAAAAGCATCTTTAATTGACGTACCACTAGTAGCCATGTAACCAGTATTTAGGAACTGTATATTTTTTTGTTACTAATCACCATAATTTCCCGTTTTCAGAATAAAAAATCATGTTACAATGGACAGTGTTGGGTGTCCTTGCACTGGGATGTGTTCTGGGCCCAATGCAAGAAGTTGAAGCTTCAAAAGTGTTAGACCCAGTGGTTGTGCAAGTTCGACAGCACCGCCATCAAATACTTTCGGAGCCCGTTACCAAGGTAACTATTACATTTTTATCTGTTTTATTATTTTTCCATCAATGTCTAGTTTAAGAAAAACATCGATGTAGTTCAATCTAATGTGAACATTCATTCAACATTATGCTAAATTTATTCTGGTGATCTGTAAACAAGGGTTTAACCTACTTGAGGCACCAGTCTCTGTATTATATGAAAAAAATAACTGCGAGTATGACGAGAAAATAAAAAGAGAATATTATTTAAAAAAAATTACAGTCAAAATAACTTGTTGTTACGAAAATTCCTGAAAAATATTGATTTAAATACTGTGCCTGTACTGTTTAGGGTCAAAATTGTGTAATAAATAACTAATGTAAATTTCATTATTAAATTGTTGCACATTTACTTTATGAAAATGTTGCGAAGGCCACGTAAGCCTGAAAAAGGTTAGCTACTGAAACGCAAGGGTATTTAATTGTGCTTGTGATAATAAACAATATTTGTTTGACGACATCCCGCAAAATAACCCTTTTTTGTGAACCCTGTTTATCTACTGATCCTACCCTGATGGTTTGATATGTTATATTACCTACTCTTTGTATATATTTTTTCGGAAGGTTTCCTTGATTAACTAAAATGCTTAGTATGATGGGTTAAATAAATATTGCGGAATAAATTCCATTAAACACTAAAGGTATCTTTATAAACCATGATTATTTTGATTATGCGAATTAATGTCAGGACAAAATATTTTTAGCTATTAATTCTTCCTTTCCTTTTCAAAAAGACATAACTATACCTACAGATAGGTATCAGATTTACATAGTAACTATTTAATATTCTAATCAAAATAAATTCGTGGATATATTAAGTAATCGGATCTACCTAGGTACAGTGTTGAACACGAACTGGGTTTACGATAACACCATTATCAAGCCACATGGGCACATGGCGATCGCTCTATTTATCTGGGGATTGAAAGTTCGAACTACTCTAATTTCCTATTTAATCAATCTATCTTCTTCTAATATATAAATAAAGTCGGGTTTATTAAAAAAACTTTAACTCGAGATCTGGTTGATTTGTTCGATTCATCTTTATCCCGAATAGTTATCCCAAATAGCAGAATGAATATTAAAAACAATGGGAAATTGACAAACAACAACTATGGGAACGGGGAAACTAATCATATAATATTTTTGTAGTAAGATAAGAGAATATGAAGATAGTTTTTTGTTTTTTACGGTTGTGGGTCGAAGTGACCTGAGTGAACTGTTCAACTAACAGATATCATCATATAAAAATACATCGTCTATTTATTTAAGAAGAGAAAGTTTATCTGTCCGTCTATATATCACGTTAATTTATCACGTTTAGAAAAACAGACGGTAGTTTAAAATTTATATCTACCGGTCACCGCTTTAATTGCACGGTTTTCAGTTTATGAACTAATGTAGTAACTAACGTATTTACTCGGGAGCGCCAGACTCCGATTTATTACACGAAAGTTATAAAACGCTTTACTGAAATAATGATAAAATGATATTTGCAAAAGAATCCAAAATAATTATGTTTTTTCAACAGTAAGATTGGATGAGTTTTTTTTTCATCCAAAGCTCAACCCTTACCTTAAGCTGGGGTTGAAAAAAAAAGCTATAAGTACCATAACACATTCCGTTTTAAACTCATGCACTAAAAACCAAAAGAAAATAGAAAAAAATATTTTGGTTTTTTATAATTATAGCCCCGTTATAGCTACCGTACTTTTGAAAGTCATCTAGGTATAAACAGCTTTCCCTTTTTTGTTTCATGAGCATCAATTTATTGTGCACCGAAATATAAAAGTTAATCTCATTAGTAGTTAGGTACTACTCATTACAAGCATCAACTTATTTCCCATTAGTTTTACAAAATTATTTAGATTATAGTAATATTATGTCCGTTTAATTTTGTCAGTGAAATAGGTACCGTATATCTATAATAATTAAGTATTATAATATTATTGTAAGCCTGTTCTGTCCCACAGCTGGGTAAAAGCCTCCCTCCTTACTTTCCTGTCTCTGTTCTGTGCCACTTCTTTCCAATTCTCAAGGAAGGCATTCAAATGGTCTCGCCACCTCCTCGGCACAAATCCTGTTCAAATCAGTCCAGACAGCCCAGTCTTATCTACCTGTAATAAAATAATTCATTATAATAATTAATGAATGGTATTTAATGACACAAGTATTTTACATAAAACTAAAGAAATATGAACTGATATTAAAAGTACCTGTACCGTACACTTTAAAGATTTTAATGGTGTCTATGTGAATGGCTGACTCAATAAAGCAGAATCTTCATTTGAACAGCCACAAATCAGGGATACCTGCATCATGTATGTACTACATGATGAAATCTAATGTCTATATCCGACTATTTTAACTGGAAATTTTCAATTTTATAATTTGACCAAGATTTAAATTATTTAATACTTTTCTGAAAACACGGTACGTAAACGGTTCTTGAACCTCATTACTGTTTGTATAAAACCTGTTTAAATTCCTATGTTTACAAAAAATGGCTCTTTACGCTGTAGTTTTTTTCTTTCGTTTAAACTATTAGTCCGGATTTTAGTTCATATTTTACGCACTATGATTTAGGCACTACAGCTTTAAGAACGAAGAAGAAAAAAGGCTCGTGTCAGACAAAAATATCCACTTCAAATCGAAAGAGTCTTTCCATTTACTCCTTCAATGTTAATAACGTTTACGGTATTCTATTTTTTATGTCTATCGTACCTCTAGACTAACTTGCTGCGCAACACTTGTAGTTTAATTAACTAATTATTTAACCGCAATTCCGTATCAACTTACAAGATTTTTTATTCAATTAACTAGGTACTTAAAATGTATTTTTGACACACCAATTGCTTTGATTTAACTACGTCTAGTTTCTGGCCATGTTTGTTCTTTATACTAAAAGTGTTAGCTGCTCATGAGATTTATTTTAACACGACATCCTAATTAGTTACGTCAAATTACGCCCAATAATAGGTAGATAGTTAAGTTAGTAGTAGTAAATATCTTACTTTGGTCTATAAATACTTTTATTTTGCGCTACAGGCCGTAGAACGAGAAGAAAGAGAAGCGAGTCGAAACATCAGTATAGTGGGAAATGATTTCGTGGTGGATGGAAAGCCACTGAGGATCGTGTCAGGATCCCTCCACTACTTCAGACTGCCGGCCGCCTACTGGCGCGACCGACTGCACAAGTTGAAAGCGGCTGGGCTCAACTCCGTCGCCACGTATGGAGCTTTTCTTATTAAAACGAATACTCTGTAGCATCGAACATTCACCAACTTCGATGGAAAGTTCCATCATTATGGTTCCATTGGCGAACAAGACTAACGTTTTCGATGAGTAAATTTATGACTTCAAAACATAACTTGCAGCGATTCCGTTCAGGATCTTAAACTGTTATTTTAATCACAAGGTCTTATAAAAATTCGTTGAATCGATTTCTGACGCCTAAATTTACTCACTCTGCTCATTTTAACAGTTAATTTCTTCTTATACTTTAGGTATGTGGAATGGAGTTTTCACGAACCGGAGGAGCGGCAGTACTCGTTCGAAGGTGACCAAGACATTGCTAACTTCATCAGAATAGCCGCTGAAGAGGGTTTATACGTGCTCCTGCGAGTTGGACCCTACATCTGCGCGGAAAGAGATCTGGTTTGTACACAAACGATCATCAATAATTGTAAGGAAATATATAAAATGTACAGGGTAACACTTCAGGATATTTTTTTTTTTTTTTTTCATTAGTATTAGTAGTTTTTTTCATCAGACCATTTATTGGTAAAAGAAATGATTATCAGGGAAGTTCGGTCGGAGAGCATGCGAAAAGCGCAGGACCGACAGGTATTGTGCAAATTTGGAGATGCCTATGGTATCAGTAAACTTAGAAGCCAAGACAAGTGGTAGACTGGTTGGACAAGCTAAATTAAGGACTGAAAAAATATTGTTTTATGTGGGTATATGAAAAGGTACTCATAGATCCAACTTACGAGCCCTTTTAATTAATCTATATATATAAAACTCTTCCGTTACTGACTGACTGACTGACTGACAGACAACGCACAGCCGAAACTACTGATCGTAAAGAGCTGAAATTTGGCATACGTGTTTGTTGGGAGGAGTAGGCTACCACTAAGAGAGGATTTTTGGAAATTCCCCCCCAAAGGGGAGAAAAGGGTGGTAAATGACAGACAACGCACAGCCGAAACTACTGATCGTAAAGAGCTGAAATTTGGCATGTGTGTTTGTTGGGAGGAGTAGGCTACCACTAAGAGAGGATTTTTGGAAATTCCCCCCCAAAGGGGAGAAAAGGGTGGTAAATGACAGACAACGCACAGCCGAAACTACTGATCGTAAAGAGCTGAAATTTGGCATGTGTGTTTGTTGGGAGGAGTAGACTACCAATAAGAGAGGATTTTTGGAAATTCCCCCCCAAAGGGGAGAAAAGGGTGGTAAATTGAAAACGTTTATTTCTCAATGGATTCACTTAAATCTTTGTATGTAGGTTCCACCAGTGAAGCAAGTGAGCATAGCATATGTATAAGTGAACATAGCATTTTTTAGACCATGATTTCATGGAGACATATTTCTAATATAATAAAAATTTGATTTTTTTAATGTTTGTTTACACATGTAATCGATAGACCATGGAACAGGCGATAACTAAGTGAAAAACCCAAATTCTGACGGAAGTCATTACTCCACGCGGACGAAGTCGCGAGCAAAAGCTAGTCTACTATATAAAAATAAGTCGGGTTTTCCTTCCTGACGCTATAACTCCAGAACGCACGAACTGATTTCCACGGTTTTGCATTCGTTGGAAAGGTCTCGGGCTCCGTGAGGTTTATAGTAAAGAAAATTCTATATCACATAAAAAAAAAGTTAGACCGCGGGCGGAGCTGCGGGAATCAGCTAGTGCTTTATAAGTGTTTTGATTGTAAAAAATGGCAATGACGTCAAACGAACACTTCAATGGTAGAATTCAAACGCGTCAAAGGCACTTCAAAATCATTATCGCTATGCACTAAGTCCAAGCGGTGAACGTGGGGCTAAAAGAGGCTTTATCCCTTCCGACTTCAATACATTGAAGTAAAAAAATTGTTAAATCCAAAAACGTACCTACTAACACTACCCGGTGACTCACAGAACACAAAAACAATTTGGCGACCCGGGCTTCTTCAAAATCAAAATGATAATTTATTCAAACTAACCTACTGTGTAGCACTTTTTGAACGTCAAACATTTAATATACAGACAGTACCCTGCCACCCTAGACAAGGCACACCCCTACAAGCGCCAACGCCGACAGAAATCGCTCAAATGTATGGAAATGATATACCTCCTCAATAAGTCACGTGACTTACCGAAGGGAAACGCCACGCGACCCACTTGCCACCTCCATACATTCGAGCGACTCGATCAGCGACAACGATTGCAGGAATGTACCCGGTCCAAGGGGACTGATTCGCCCACCCTTCACCATCTTGAACTATGATCTGAGTTATGCCACGTTATGCTTTGTTTGGACTTAGAAAACTAACCCTAGCCCACCAGACTATCAGCTTGTGTCATAGATTACTATGCCATAAGTTTCTAACACATGTCATTAATTTTATTGTTACAGGGTGGTTTTCCATATTGGCTGCTTAGCAAATACAATGACATTAAACTACGGACTACAGATAAAAGTAAGTTCAGTAAAGTTGCAAATGGTAAATTGCATAATCTTTTAGTCAATTATTCGAAACAGCATCCCGAGTATACCTACATAGATATGAATTCACGAGTATAAAACACTAGTAATACTGCGTTATAAGCACACAAAACACGTATTTATCTTTTAGAAACCATAAATGTCGCATAAATTAGTAATTGAAGATCCCAATATACTTAAACAGGAGTATGCGCGAGTCGTGACAAGGACAGAAATCAACGATAACTTTCTCGTGCACAGATAAATCTTATTTTTTCAATCACGGGTTGTAGTTGTTATCACTGGTTATCTCCATCATGTTATAATTCTTGAAAAATCCATTTCAGATTTCATCGAGGAGTCCAAAATATGGGTTGACAAATTATTCGGACAAGTAAAACCATTGTTATATGGTAACGGTGGTCCAATCATTTTAGTTCAGGTAAGAAATGCAATTTGATTAAGTTGTTTTTATTATTTGGCATGTCGTAAAGTATTGACTACAATGTAAAGTATTGTCTACAATACTTTACGATCAAAACTCGATATACTTACTAACTTAATTATGTACATATGCTGTGACGAAGTCACCAAGGACATTTTGGTCATCACTGGTACGGTTTATGAGAAGGACTGAATCGACATCTTATGTTATAGCTAGTGTAAATGGCAACGCAGATTAGATCGAGTTGTTTGGAGTCCACCCTTTAGTATTACCGGACACCCTTTGGTATCACCGGATTTAAAGGACTTACTTATCTGCGATCATGGCCGGTTTTTTTGACCCCGCTGGGTATAATAAACTAGAATTGAACAAAAAACCAGACCTGAACCGTTAAATGCGAGTCGGACTTGCCCACTGAGGGTTCCGTACGAAGACTATATTTTTTATTATAAATTTTCAATTTTCAAACATTATGTGCCAAATTTGAAAGTTCCAGATCAACGGAAAGTACCCTATAAATAGTTTCCTTTGAAAACGTCGAAATATACGTTTTTTTTGCGGTATAAACAGCCGTACCTGATTCTTCTTTACTTTAACTTAGAAGTTTGATATTTTCACAGCTTCAAGAGACGGTAGACCTAAAAATATAGTTTTTAATTTGATATTATTTCATTATTGTCATGATCTTAAAGTTCCCTCGATAAAGATCTCTATACACCTTTTTACACTATGACCTTTTCCTAATCAAAGTTAACGGTTTAAAGTTTAAACTTCGAGACAGCTTTAACGTTTGACCCCGGAGATTGTAGATTTCAACAACAGGTTCCTGACAATTTAAACACCCAACTGTTATTTTTAAATAATTATACACAAGAGCAAACTTTGAAGGTACCAACATCCGTGAACAGCTTTCCCTTAGTTGTGATGATGATATACGAAATTGATGCCAAAGTACATAACAGTATGTCTGGCTATGTCGACTTTTACAACATCAAACTCACTACTTTTATGATTATTTTCATAACTCGTTTCTCAAGGTGGAAAACGAGTACGGTAGCTATGGCAGCGACATGGCGTACAAAGTCCAGGTTCGTGACATGTTGCACAAGCACGTGGGATCCAGCGCGATCCTCTACACCACTGACGGAGCTCCATATTCATACTTTAAAGCCGGATCAGTTCCCGACACACTCACTACTATAGACTTCAATGCTGGAACAGGTATGTTCTGTTCTAGATACTACTTTGAAGTACCTAAATTACTTTAAATTTAATTATTTACCGTTACCGTTAGGCTGCCTTCACACTAGCGTTTGTCCAGCGTAGGCGTTCGATGAACGTATGCGCAGCGCAGACGCCGCGACAATGCGGCGCGTGCGCCGCGTTCGTACAATCCTGTTCGCATCCGACCTCTCCTTGCCTCCCGCGCCCCTGTGCACGATTGTACATGACACCGCAGTAACGCGGCGCATACGTCGCGCACACGCGGCGCTAGCGCAGCGTAGGTACTAATTGTTCCAGTAGAGCAGCGGCGACAACGCGACGCACGCGCCGCGTTGTCGCGGCGTCTGCGCTGCGCATACGTTCATCGAACGCCTACGCTGGACAAACGCTAGTGTGAAGGCAGCCTAACCATTACCGTGTATATAAGCGACATGCTTAAACCTAATTTCGTCTACGATGCCCCTGAAGTCATAGGAAACTTCATAAACTATAATCAAATACCCATGTTTAGTTCTTCAAAACAGATTCTGTTCACCATGCCGTGTCAGAAAAAAGAAATAGAAGTAGTCCGTTTATTTGGTGTCAACAATAAACTTAAAACTAACACTTTTTATGCAGACGTGAATTCGTCATTCGCCGTTTTACGTCGGTTCATGCCGCAAGGACCCATGATGAATTCCGAGTTCTACACGGGTTGGCTGACGCACTGGGGTGAAAGGTTTGCTACAGCCAACGCGGAATCCGTCGTCCGGACATTGGGCGATATCCTCGACTATGGCGCCAGTGTCAACTTTTACATGTTCTTTGGTGGCAGCAATTTCGGATACACAGCTGGTATATTATTTAGCCTACAAATTTTAAGTTTATACGAAACCTGGTAACTCTTTGTTTAGAACCAGTGCTCTGAAGCTCTGAGTTGTTAACCAAGTTAAGTTTGATTAAAGAAATTGTATAGACTTTCATTTCATGAAAATATTTAATTACGTGTCTCGGGCTTAGTGCGAAATTATACAACCTTATAAGCCTTATAAGGTTGTTTAGTAGGCACATAACTGATTAAACTTCTATCCTGGTGTCATAGTATGTATACGTTTTGCTAATAGCCATGAAACTACACAATAAACATACCCTGTAACTGTACTGTAATAAATTTATTGATGGCTATATAGAAATTCTACTTCATTAACATTAATTTCTTTTGATTTAAGAAAGCAACAAGAACAAATTATTTCAATTAAATTGCTCATGCAATTAAATGGCACTTTACTTTCAGGTGCTAATTACTTCGGTACTTATGTATCAGATATCACCTCATATGACTACGATTCTCCACTGACAGAAGCAGGAGACCCTACTCCTAAATATTTCCTAATAAGGGATAAATTGAAGCAGGTAGTTAAAAAAAAAAAATTACTTTCTTCGTTATTTAGGGTTCGAGAAGACTTGACATAAAAAAACAATACCTGTACAAGATTTATAAACCGACTCATTAGTCGAGTGGGGAACTTACATAAGAGTGTTCTTATGTCTTGTTATCTTCAACAGTACAAGGGTTCTTGTTACTAATAACTCAAATGATTTATTTTGTGACGTCTGTCTAAGTTGTCAATAATTTCCAATAAATACCCGTAGGAATGACGAGGGTATGACTATACTATTCCGATCAAAATAAAATTCCAATTTCGGTTAGACAAGTCCCCAAAATCAAAATTTAAATATTTTTTATTTTATTTTCAGTATAATCTTGTGGACGAAACCATTGAACCGCCCAAGCCTAGTCAAAAAGGTAGCTATGGACCAGTTAATGTTACTTTAACCGTTTCTCTACTGAGTGATGTGGGACGTTCACTGTTGGGCAAGAAATACGCAGACGTTACGGGTGCTAGCCTCCCATCATTCGAAAAACTACGTCAAAAAGGTGGACTAATATTATACGAGACGACAGTCTCTGAATTTGAAGATGTGCTAAGCATAAAAAAGCCACACGACATCGTTTTCGTATTTGTTGATGGGGTAAGTAATATCAATCAACATATTTACTTTTGGCAATTTTTGTAACATACGACATTTTGTTGGTCCCGACTGTTATACGTTGATCTTTGACAGCCGATAATAATGACTATCACAATTATGACAACCAGTCCTAATATGGCATACTGTGTTAACTAGTAAAATGACTTGTGAAAGTCAGATATGCAGTTGCTTCATGTTAAATACGGTGTTTCGGCTGAATCCGGTAAGACCAGAAGTCAACCCCAACAAGCTAGGGAGAAAAGCCTATGCATGAAAATAAATCTATTATGTATATACTTCATGTTATTTTGAATAAGTAGCATCACACCCCTAAAATTAAAAATATGTGACAAAGTGTGATAACAATATAAAATGAATCAAACTTTAAAGCCATTTATAGCGTCATACTTAGTTTTCATTTATTTCCTAATTCAGGTTTTCAAGGGTCGCATCAGCAGACTTCACAAAATCTACAGCTTACCTCTGGTGGCGAAGAACGATTCAGTATTATCACTACTGGTTGAAAATCATGGACGCATTAATTTCGGGAATCATATTCACGATTTTAAGGTAATTTATAATATTAATACTTATATTTTCTTTTAGCTCTCTGTTGTATTTAATTTAGACTCTCAAGACCGTAATTAATTTTCAGTTATCTCTGGATGTAGTACATTGCATGCTACTAGCATACACTTTCGAAAACGAAAGGATTAAGGCCGCAGAGCCAACTTAGTAGCTTAACCGTTAACCTTTCATTGGTATGATATTTATAACGAATTATACATAATCATAGTGTTCCCATGTGCCTAGTCATGAACTTATTGTCCCATACTACGGTACAGATTTGCGTTATGATCACAAATCGTGTAATTGAGGCTGGAATTTCTTGTAACTACCTAATGGGTCTTATCAATTTTTGGCACCGGCACAATTACTTCTTATCTAGAAGAAAGGTCCTATTTAGTCATATCGTGGTTAGTTATCATTGTAGAGACACAACCTTTGTCGACAACGCACTAGTGAACTACCTACATCATAACATAGATCACTTTGTTAATAGTAAAAGATCATACTTAACTTTGTATTGCTCCATTTATAGACTTCTTAACTTACATATTCATTGAAGCCCGTTTAAATTTCAAACATTTCACGAAAAAAATGCGTTACACTGACATCGGCAACTTTCTTTAATTTGGACCTTTTTTGATAAAAAATATTATCCTCTCAGCTTTATGTAGCTAATCATTTTAAAAGCTAACTGTATTGGAGGCGGTGTAGGCATGAAATAATTATGTTACTGGGTCAAATCATATCTCTATTTACCTTAAAACTTACAAGATAATATTATCGCTAAAAGTATCCAAAATTACAAAGTCGAGATAAATCGATAGGTATTTTGTCCAGACAAGTAGAGTCGTCACGACTGTTATCTGCGGAAGTATAAGTTCACTGTCCACAATATTTATTTTATCTAACCTTAGGTATGGTTCTGATGGCCTTCTTATTGTACACAGTTAAACAATAGGTACTATATCTACATCCTATTGATTTGTCTTTCAGATTCCGACAACGACGTCTGAAAATGCAAACTTCTATAAATATTGATTGCAGTTTTTAATACGCTTTTTTCTAAGTATTATTTCCATGCATATAGCAAATTAAATTACTTGATGTTTATCGTAATCTCTTACAAAGTAACAAGTAAAGTCTTCGGACAAAATTCCGTCGATTGATTTATTGTCTACTAGCTGTTGCCCGCGGCTTCGCTCGCGCGTAAAGTAAAGAGTAGTATTAAAGGTAGATGTATTCTGTGATTTTCAAAGTAAGGAGAATGTATAAAATTTTTCATCTAATATTATGGCGTTAAAATAATAATAAAAGTAAAGTAAGTAGCAAAAGCATTTGTGTTATGGAATCGGAGACAAAAAAGGTACCATAAATACCCAGACTCCAGACTATGTATAAAAGTGATTTTCTACATGGACCCGTCCGGGGATCGAACCTGGAACCTTAGAGCTGGCGACACCTTAAAAACCGGAGTGAACGCCACTCGACCACGGGAGTCGTCATTATAGATATGTCTTAGATGGTCATTATCTTATCTATTTATCTTTTCATCTGTCTATCTTTGAGAATACTGAACTTCACATACCAACTATTTCAGCCCTTATTTCACCCCGTTAGAGGGTAGATTTCTAAAATCTCGGAAATACATCTTATTTATTTCTAACTAATAACCCTTGTATGAAATTGAATGTGTCTATCTTTGAAAACGACACAATTCATATGCCTACAAACTTCCAACCCCTTTTTCACCCTCTTAGGGGGATGATTTTTAAAATCGCTGAAATACATCTTTATTTATTTCTATTCAGAAACCCGTATACGATATTTCATGTGTCTATCATTGAAAATACCGAACTTCCCATACAAACTTTCAACCCCTATTTCACCCCCTTAGGGGATAGATTTCCAAAAGAAAAGTAGCCTATAGCCTTCCTCAATAAGTGGACTATCTAACAGTGAAAGAATTTTTCAAATCGGACCCGTACTTCCTGAGTTTAGCGCGTTCAAACAAACAAACTCTTCAGCTTTATAATATATAATGTATATAAAGTATAGATAAATAATTATAGTATCTTAGCCGTGCCACAGATTAATAAATAGTTACTTGGCCGTGTGCAGCGCCCCTTATTGAACTCCACTGCGGGTGACGTAACCTACGACAAACTTATTATTTGCGGTTGGTACAGTATTCGGGTCTAGGGATCGAACCGCAAAATTAAGTTTGTTTTTTTTTTGTATATACTTTTCCGGGATAAAAACTACCCAGTGTGGTGCCCAGGATATTAAAGAACAATTATACCAAGTTTCATCGAAATCGAACAGGTAGTTTTTGCGTGATGCCTGAACAAACAGACAGACAGACAGACAGACAGACAAAATTTTTTTTAATCACATTTTTGTGTTCGGTGTCGGTCTAGTAACACACCCCGCCATTAATTTTTTTGATATTTTCAATGTACAGAATTTTCACTTCTACAGATTTATTATAAGT
The DNA here is from genome assembly GCA_950381575.1 of Plusia festucae. NCBI lineage: Eukaryota > Metazoa > Arthropoda > Insecta > Lepidoptera > Noctuidae > Plusia > Plusia festucae. The sequence continues at coordinate 8,344,157 of OX494436.1, read as the reverse complement.
ATAGATTTTACGTCACACCGTACTCGGGCATAAGTGCATTTATAATGCACAGTTCCCCTGACACTTATTTTAATTCAGCAAAATAGCTGCTAAAAGTAAATTTCTAAAAAATTACCGTTCACTCAAATTAAAACTCATTCCATATATTCTTACAGGGTATTTTGAGTCAAGTGGAAGCTGGTAAAAAGATTTTGAATGGCAAATGGACAATAACCGGCTATCCCTTAGAGACCTTTAATACATCAACAGCTTCGGAACATAGCGATGTACAGAAAGCCGCTATCCCTGCTTTCTATGAAGGTTTCTTCACGCTGCCGGCTGGTCAAGCTGCTTTGGATACATTCCTTGAGACGACTGGATGGGGAAAGGTATTCCTAAGACATTAATAGTTTTTGCCAACGCCGATAGATTCTCTTATTTCAAAATTAGACACATATTAGTTTAATTCGATCACTAATAGTATAAGAATTCCTATAAACTGTAATAGATGGCTTATAATGATAATTGTGGCCTATATGTGATCGAATATTTTCCGTGTCAATGGACGATAATTTAAGTTATTTCCATTTCTTCTTATGTCCAGCATTTTCCCAAGCTATGTTGGAGTCGGCTTACAGTCTAGTTGTGTTTTCATGATCCTAATATTCATAAGATTATGTACAGAATTGTCATTTCTCTTAACACTGTTTTGATGTTTCAGGGCTACGTATGGATAAACGGACACAATCTCGGCCGGTATTGGCCAAGAATAGGTCCACAGGTAACCCTGTACGTACCTGGTGTGTGGCTCAAGCAATCTCCAGAACAAAATCACCTTCAAATTCTCGAGCTGGAGAAACCTTCAGAAATCCTCTCTATGACCTTCATCGACCACCCGATACTCAACAAAACGGGCAATATGAACGATTTATTCCCTTTATGTCGAGTCCCGTTATGTCGAGCCGAAAACCTTGTCTCGCTTCTGTTACCGCTATGTCGAGCTTAGTTTTCTGTCCCGCCTCTATTCCCTTTATGTCGAGTTCGTTTACCACGCTTTTATTACCTTTACGTCGAGTTTAACTATATCATATTTTAGAAGTACAGTCACGCCCAATGATGTATTCATACATGCTCATAATTTAGAATAAATTTTTACACAAAAAATAATTAAAAAACAACTAATGTAAGTCTTAGGCTGCAAACTGGACGGCCGCGGGAGCAGCGTCGTGGTTTGACAACGAACGCCACAGGACCACAAACCCAGTAGAGGGATGGCATAACAGGCTAAATAAAAAACTTAATAAAAGACCTCCGCTGTATACTCTCATTAGCACACTTAGAGATGAGGCTAAAGAAACTAGGTTTAAGATAGAGCAGGTAAATGTCTACAACGACGACAATCAGAACCTAAGAAAAAAAAAATGCTTGGCTATTGATATACGTATAAATAAAATAGTTGAAGATTTTACAACTAAAAAAATTGATTTATTGACTTTTCTTAAACGCCTATCAACTGTAAGATTTGATAAGTGATTATCTTTTAATTATTTAAAATATACATGTTACCTAGGTTGTCGATAAAACGTAAATCAATAACGCTAATTTAAAATAATTATTTACTTACTATAAAGCTATATCTTTTACATTTTTCACATTTTCACTAGAAGTGGTGATTATACTGGATTTATTTAGATGAAGAAAGTTAGTTTTATAAGAAGAATTATTTTTTACTGTAATACTATATAACATTTGCAACAATAGTGATGATTATACTGTGATTTATTTAGATTAAGTATGTAAGTAATTTTTTAGAAGAATTATTTATATACGTAATGATTATACTGTAATTTATATGTTTAGATTAAGAAAAATTAGATATACCTATATACAACATGTAACAAAAACCCTGTCCGATCCCTGAGAGTATTATTCGGTATCGTACTGCGAACACATATATGTAGTCATGAAATGGATTGGAGATGATTATTTTTCCCCAGTGAAAATAATTAAATCAAAATAAAAATTGATCCAAGATAATAGAAACACTGACCGCTCCTCAAAGTTCACGTATTCACTACCTACAGCTTTGTGTCAAGGATGCCGCATATGCGAGACGGTTCATGAACTGTACCACAAATTTGCTTTTATTGGATCTGACAGGGGTTTTGTTACATGTTGTATATGAAAATAAGTAATGGAACAAATAATAAAACAATATTTTTATGCCATTGGCTTTTAATTTACTCCCTGACTGTACTTGTTCACCAAACTCGACATAAAGGTAATAGAAAGCGTAAAATATCAAAACTTTGGAGAACAATAGACTACCAGGCTCGACATAACGGGAATCGACATAAAGGGAATAAATCATATGAACGTGTGGAGAAGTCAACCACAAATAAATTCTCCAAAATAAAGTTTAATGGGAAATATGTATTAATAAAAAAGTTCATTTGTTTTTCTTGTTTTAATTCCCTGCTGCTTCTAGCCTTCTAGACTAAGTGCCTGCATAGGTACTTATAGACTGAAAATTACCATCTTGACTTGATCTAGAGGATTTCATGCGATGATATTAAATATTAAAGTGTCAGAAGATTCCTCCTGACATCCTTCTGTACTAACCTTTTTTTTCTTATACTCATGGGATTTGATCCCCAGCATCCGCTTCACTTCACAAAAACAACAAGCAAACAGTTACCCACATGTTTGATTCTCATTTACCAAAATAAGGCACCTACATACAGACAGTTTTTATCCGTTAGATGGAACTGCACAGCGTTGGTGTATTGATATTTTACAAAATATGATTATCCCTTCTGTTAACCTACTTCCCATATTTTTTATATTTTTCTTATTTTTTTTACAACAAGACTTACAAGAGTTTGCCTAGTTTTGTGCCAACAATTTTGCAGCACCTACTTACATCGAAATGAAGACTAGTTCATCACCGCAACAGTTCATAGTGGAGTAGGTATCTTATCTACACCGCTACACGTGTTTTTTAAGTTTATAAATAAAATGTAGATAGATTATTTTATTCGCCGTGGGTAAGACCTTCTACCATCTACGCATAATCTTGAATACTGCCTTAGTAGCTTCTAACTTATCAATACATATTGATAGTTACTATCATAACCCTTAATAGGTACTAAGCATTTAATCAATTGTATGAGGAGTATTCAATCAAATCTTGCCACTCGTGAGATTTCTTCTATACCCACATGACTAGAGGTAACGATAAATATAAAATATGCTAATAGGTAATGTATGCGCATTTGATTCATTAATAATAGAACTTATACGTATCAGAGAAAAGTGCGCCTAAAAGCACCACATGCACCTAAAACTTTGTTTACTTAACGCATATTTTAAGCTAATTTAATCAACAGGTAGATACAAACTTACACATAGGCTTTTGTAAAGAAATTTAACAGAAAGAGTGTAACAGGTACCTAAAATCCATCATAAAAATTAAATGATCCATCATAGGCTCTCGGGCGTCGGCGTAAGTGCCATTCTAAGAGCCAGTTTAGAATTTGATTCAATAAAGAAGTCTGTGGAACACAAACAGAACCACTCGCACAGTCGCACTATAATCCATAACAAATGGTGCGACCGAGAGAGGAATACAAAGGTTGTTCATGCGGGAAAGAGTCAAAAGCAGGTAGAATTCTTTGTGTGTGTGACGGAGTATGATAAGGAGCAAGTACTAGCTGTGGCGAGCCTGTCGTCGTGGAGACCGCGACAGCGCCGGACTGTTCCTCACCGGCTTCATAATAAACCACGTGGCCGGCACAGCGAACCTACAAAAAGTGAGTATATGTGGTTGATTGACCGATACATAGGTTAATGGCTCTTACTTTGACCTTCCCAGTCTATGCTCATCTAAAAACACCAATGTCAATTCATTTGTAGTCCACATTGAACTTTTGAAACTTTAAGTGAACATTTCAAAACGCCAAGTTTGTTTTAGAAAATATTAGAGTATGTACATAATATGTATGTACACGAATTGTTCGTCAACTAAATTATCAGGAAAACCGTTCCATATGTTTTTTACAGATGCCTGTACCATTGTATTATTTTATTTTACTGCGCCGTTAACTTACGCTATCCAAGGACTTCCTTGAAATTGTTTTAAAAACTTCTCGGATTATCTAACATGAGTATTCAATTAATATTTTATTGGTACCTAACCATAACAAATGCTAATTGCATTTTAAGTAATATTTTTACATTAAAAAATAAAGTGTGCTTAAAGATTTGTTAAACTGAATAAAATAGAATGATTTATTTTCTTTTCAGAGCTATCTGTCAAAGTAGTCCTGTAAATTATTCTTCAGTATTTTATTAAAATTTCTTAACACATGTCACCATCCCAAACTAAACAGTTGTACCCAGCGACTCTTTAAACAAAACAGCTGTTTATGATGTCGGTAGGAAGTTAAATTATGTTTCTGGTTCATGTTTCAAGAGTCATATTATACGACAGTACCTACTACGGTTAATATTCTTAATTGTATGGTATCAGATGAATCCACTGTAACATTGCGATGAGATTGACGGCGACTATTTATTTTATAGTCGTGGATGTTATGGACTTCGTGTTTAACTAATAGTGATAAACACTACAAGCAAATTGTTTAAAAGGTATCTACGTAATTTGTCGAAAACGCGTATTGTTTGTCATACTTTACATAAGTATGACACCTTTTTACATACCTATATTTTGTACAACTATTAAATGATTGTCTCGTCGTGTTTTTTTTTGTTTAGATGGCAGCAAAAGATTTGAATTGTACCGTTGGACCACCATGCAATCTCGTCTTGGCCGACGGGACGGTCTTCCAAGGAAGAAGTTTTGGAGCACAAGTACCCATGGATGGAGAAGTTGGTTAGTATTTAAATTGGCCTTCCTACAACGATAAAATCCCAACTATAATGCTAAAGGTAGCACTATTAGCTACATTTTTTTAGAAATAATAACATTCCATTATAGTTCCATTGTTTATACCTAGTAACATTAATTTATTTTAAGTCGTTGTTTGTTTTATGGAAAGAAAATAATCTTTAGATCTTTTCATCTCTACTTAAATCGAAAATAAATATAATATTTTAATGACTTAGTCTTCGTATCACAGTATTTCAGACGGGAATGGTTGGCTACCCGGAGTCGTTGACCGACCCATCATACCACGCACAGCTATTGGTGCTCACCTACCCGCTGGTCGGCAACTATGGCGTCCCAGACGAGGATGAGCAGGACGAACATGGAATACCCAAGTAAGACAGTTTTCTTTAATAATAATCAGTTATTATCTATTCCATTGTTATGCAAAGGCACTCTTTCATAGGTAGGTAACAAATGAAACCTTTTTCAATAATGCCTTTTTTCTAAACTGCAGAACACAAATCACTATAGAATCGTAGACCCTGATCACCGTGCATGTCTAAGGCCCATTATTTTTTTTATCCCGAATTAACTCAACAAATGGTTAAATATACTAACTAATGGTTTCAAACATCGGTAAAACTCGTTTATTCAACAATTTTTATTCTAACAAATGGTTAATCGATTGACGCCCAGTTTTTTTATTCCAAATTAACTCAACTAATGGTTATATGCTAACTAATAGTTTCAAAACGAGTTTTTTCATCAATTGTTAGTTACCCAAATGGTCAAATAAGTTGGATAGTTAATAATTTAACAATTTGTTAGAAATATTTAACCATCGATAGAGTTAACTCGGGATCAAAAAACTGGGCCAAACAGTTGATGAATAAATGCGTTTTGAAACCATTAGTTAAGATATTTAACCATTGGTTGAGTTAAGACTTAAGTCGGGATCAATAAACCGGGCCTTAGACTCTGAGTACGCGAAGTTAAGTTCGATCTTTCTTTCGATTCTGTAAGGATAAGGAAGATGCATCTTTAGACGTGTGATTTAAAACAGTTTTTTATTAAGAAGATTTATATAGGTAGTTCAGTTTAAATTCACGAGACATTATGTCATCCTTACAGGTGGTTTGAGTCTAGCCGTATATGGGCAGCAGGATTAATAGTGGGTGAAGTTAGCACACGCGCTTGCCACTGGCGTGCCAAGCGATCCTTGGGATCCTGGCTGGCGGCACGCGGAGTGCCAGGCATCTGTGATATAGACACCAGAGCCTTAACATTTCGTCTCCGAGCCGGCGTCACTCTCGGCAGAATTATACAAGGCGTGCCTCCTTTTGGACCTTTACCGGCGCTTTCAGACCCAAATACAAGGAATCTGGTAGCAGAAGTGTCTACTAAGGTATGATCAACACTATAGATGTAAAATTATTTCAAGTTATCGGTACTTTCTCCTTGTACCTATATTATATAACTGGTGCCATAATATTTTAGATAGAAGTAATATTATGTTAATAAATAATTGAAATATAACCTACTGGCATTAAATGCCTGATATTGCTGTGCCCTAACAGGGTCCATGATTGTCCTATAGCTATAAGCCATTGTAACACCTGTTAAAACATTGTGGAAAGCAAATAAAATATATGAATATGAATATGAATATGAATATGATACAAAATTTATGATCTTAATACTATAATCCTTATATGCTATTATTCCTTGGACGTCACAGCAAATTGAAACAATCGGTTAATGAAAATGTAAATGTTATTTTTTATTGCTTACAGAAAACGACAGTATACAATCCCTCAGGCGAAGTAACCATTGTGGTTGTTGACTGTGGTTTAAAATTCAATCAGATCAGATGTCTTATAAAACGAAACGCTAAAGTGATATTGGTCCCATGGGATCACGACTTTACTTCGGAGCAGTATGATGGTTTATTCATCAGCAACGGTCCAGGCGACCCCATTAAATGCAAAAAAGTCGTGGAGCACTTACGTACTGTTATTACCAACAAAACAAACGTAAAGCCGGTGTTTGGTATTTGTCTTGGACATCAGTTACTATCTACTGCAGCTGGTTGTACGACTTATAAGACCAGGTAAATTAAATAAGTTTTTGATTTATTAGGTTGATTATCTTTTACATTAATAATACAATAAAACATCACCTTTGTTGAACCTTCCTGAATAAAAATGTAACGTGCGTAATACTCCAAGTATTAAACAATTACCAAACATTTCGTTTTGTTTTGAAAAGAGAAAAATTATTTGTAGACCGATAATAATTTATGTACCTACTGTTAACTAAAAACAAAGTGTCAGTTATTAGAAAATATATTAATGAACTGCTTTCGTTATTTCAGTTACGGTAACCGTGGACACAATTTGCCTTGCACACATAGCGGTACTGGTCGCTGTTTTATGACATCGCAGAATCACGGATTCGCTGTGGATCCTAATTCATTACCGGAACATTGGAAAGTTCTATTTACGAATGAAAACGATAAGACCAATGAGGGAATTATTCATGACACATTGCCTTTCTTCAGTGTACAATTTCATCCAGAGCACACAGCTGGGCCTACCGACTTGGAATGTCTATTTGATGTGTTTGTTGACGCTGTGAAAAGTTTTAAAAATAATGTTTCAATTAACATTGACAACGTTATCACCGAAAAACTAAAATTTGTACCTACTATACAGGAAAGGCCTAAAAAAGTGTTGATTCTCGGTTCTGGCGGCTTATCAATTGGACAGGCAGGCGAATTCGACTATTCCGGGTCACAAGCTGTAAAAGCTTTACAAGAAGAGAAGATTCAAACTGTATTGATCAATCCAAATATCGCAACCGTACAAACGTCAAAAGGATTAGCTGACAAAGTGTATTTCCTTCCTATAACTCCAGAATATGTAGAACAAGTTATAAAAGCTGAGCGACCCACTGGAGTACTTTTGACTTTCGGTGGCCAGACAGCTTTGAACTGTGGAGTAGAATTAGAAAAATATAAGATATTTGAAAAATACAATGTTAGTGTTTTGGGAACACCTATACAGTCAATAGTGGATACGGAAGATCGCAAGATATTTGCCGAAAAAGTTAATGCTATCGGAGAAAAAGTAGCTCCTAGCGCGGCTGTTACTACAATCGAGGAAGCCCTTATAGCTGCCAGTCAAATTGGATACCCAGTAATGGCACGTTCGGCATTTTCTTTAGGTGGCTTAGGATCCGGTTTCGCTAATAATGAAGATGAACTTCGAATTCTGGCACATCACGGGTTGTCTCATTCAGATCAACTTATCATTGATAAATCTCTTAAAGGTTGGAAGGAAGTCGAATACGAAGTTGTCAGAGACGCATACAATAATTGTATTACAGTTTGTAACATGGAAAACGTGGATCCTCTTGGAATACACACTGGTGAATCAATAGTTGTGGCACCCAGCCAAACTTTATCAAACAGAGAATACTACATGTTGAGAAATACTGCGATTAAAGTTATTCAACACTTTGGAATTGTTGGCGAATGTAACATTCAGTATGCTCTCAACCCTAACTCAGAGGAATTCTATATAATAGAAGTCAACGCCAGATTGTCTCGAAGCTCAGCATTAGCGAGTAAAGCAACTGGTTATCCATTGGCTTATGTAGCCGCTAAACTTTCATTAGGTATTCCGTTACCTGTGATAAAGAATTCCGTAACAGGAGTTACAACTGCTTGTTTCGAGCCAAGTCTTGATTACTGTGTTGTTAAAATTCCAAGGTGGGATTTAGCCAAGTTCACGAGGGTGAGCACTAAAATTGGCAGCTCTATGAAAAGTGTTGGAGAAGTTATGTCAATAGGCAGAAACTTTGAAGAAGCATTCCAAAAAGCATTAAGAATGGTTGATGAAAATGTGAACGGTTTTGATCCTAATGTTAAAAAAGTAAATGAAAATGAGTTAAGAGAACCAACTGACAAACGTATGTTTGTCCTAGCTGCTGCGCTCAGAGAAGGCTACACTGTAGATAAATTATATGATCTCACTAAAATTGACCATTGGTTCCTTGAGAAATTCAAAAACATCATTGATTACTACAAAATATTGGAAGCAGATCATCACGGCTCAATACCATTTGATGTGTTAAAGAAAGCGAAGAAAATTGGATTTTCCGATAAACAAATTGCTGCAGCGATTAAAAGCACTGAAGTTGCTGTCAGGAAACTGAGAGAAGAATATAAAATTACTCCATTTGTTAAACAAATCGATACTGTTGCCGCTGAGTGGCCAGCTTCTACTAACTATCTGTATCTTACTTATAATGGAAGTACTCATGACCTTGAATTTCCAGGTGGCTTTATAATGGTATTAGGTTCAGGTGTGTACCGCATTGGTAGTTCTGTAGAATTTGATTGGTGCGCTGTCGGATGCCTTAGAGAACTTAGAAATCAAGGCAAAAAGACAATTATGGTAAATTACAACCCTGAAACTGTTAGTACCGACTATGACATGAGTGATAGATTGTATTTTGAAGAAATATCCTTTGAAGTTGTGATGGACATTTACAACATTGAACACCCAGACGGAGTAATCCTGTCCATGGGAGGACAGTTACCTAATAATATTGCTATGGACTTACATAGACAGCAAGCGATTATTCTTGGTACATCCCCTGATATGATTGATAATGCTGAGAATAGGTTCAAGTTTTCCAGAATGTTAGATAGAAAGGGTATTATGCAACCAAGATGGAAAGAACTCACAGACTTAGAGTCAGCAACCAGTTTTTGTGAAGAAGTGGGTTTCCCATGTTTAGTACGCCCATCTTATGTACTAAGTGGTGCAGCAATGAATGTTGCCAATTCAAATCAAGAGTTAGAAGCCTATTTAAAATCAGCTAGTCTGGTTAGTAAAGATCATCCTGTTGTCATATCTAAATTCATAATGGATGCAAAGGAGATTGATGTCGATGTAGTGGCAGCCGATGGTGCCATATTTTGTATGGCAGTATCTGAACACGTTGAAAATGCTGGTGTCCATTCCGGCGATGCTACACTGGTTACTCCGCCACAGGATATAAATAACAAAACGTTAGAAAAAATAAAAGAAATTGCCAGCATCATAGCTGAGACCCTAGATGTAACCGGACCTTTTAATATGCAATTAATTGCTAAAGACAATGATCTAAAAGTGATTGAATGCAATGTCAGAGTTTCAAGATCATTTCCGTTTGTTTCCAAAACACTTGATCACGATTTTGTGGCTATGGCCACTAAAATAATCTTGGGTATGCCTGTAGAACCTGTAAACGTTATGACCGGCTGTGGAAAGGTAGGCGTGAAAGTGCCTCAATTTTCGTTCTCTAGATTAGCTGGTGCGGATGTAACTTTAGGAGTAGAAATGGCATCTACTGGTGAAGTGGCATGTTTTGGAGAAAACCGATATGAAGCTTACTTGAAATCATTAATGAGCACCGGCTTTAGAATACCCAAGAAAGCTATTCTTTTATCAGTGGGAACGTTTAAGGTAATAACCAACCAGTAAAAATATTATTTTGTACAACTATGTAAAATCTTACTAATGTTTTCTTTAATTACAGCATAAAATGGAGTTACTTCCGAGTGTTAGAATTTTACACAAAATGGGATATAAACTGTACGCAAGTATGGGGACAGGAGATTTCTACGCTGAGCATGGCGTCGATGTAAGTCATATATATACTTAGTACTAACTCATTTACGTTTTTTGTATTATAATTTAACTTTGGCCTTTAATTTTTAAGGTTGAAAGCGTCCAATGGACATTTGACCACATAGGTGATCCCGAGGATATAAGATCTGACGGAGAACTGATGCACTTGGCTGACTTCATGGCAAGACGTGAATTAGATTTGGTAATCAATTTACCGATGCGAGGTGGCGCACGGCGAGTCTCTTCATTCTCTACACATGGGTATCGCACACGTCGTCTAGCTGTGGATTACGCTGTGCCCTTAGTTACTGATGTTAAATGCGCCAAGCTGTTAGTTCAGGTATCTTAAGATTCTTTTTATGATTCTTTTATCAAAACAAAGCATTATTTTATCAAAACAAAAAGGAATAAAATTTATGCATTATTTTCATTTCAGGCTATGCATCTGTGCGGTGGTGTACCTCTTATGAAAACTCATACAGATTGCATGACTTCACGAAACATAATAAAGTTGCCAGGTTTTATAGACGTTCACGTACATGTTCGCGAGCCCGGTGCAACGTACAAAGAAGATTTTGCAACATGTACTGCGGCTGCCCTAGCAGGAGGTATTACAATGATTTGTGCAATGCCAAACACGAATCCACCAGTAATTGATCGCGCGTCTTATGAATACGCATCTGCATTAGCACGAGTTAGTGCTCGGTGCGATTATGCCCTCTTTATGGGAGCTTCAACCAGCAACTGTGAAACCGCTGCTGAAATGGCACCACAAGCGGCCGCATTGAAAATGTATCTTAATGAAACATACACGACTCTAAAACTAGACGATATGACGATTTGGCAAAAACACCTTCAGAATTGGCCTAAAAAAATGCCAGTTTGCGCTCATGCAGAGCGAGAAAAAACTGGAGCCGTGATATTGATGGCATCTCTACTGGATAGACCTATACATATATGTCATGTGGCTAGAAAAGAAGAAATTCTTATTATTAAATCCGCTAAAGAGAGAGGTTTGAAAGTAACATGTGAGGTATGCCCGCATCATTTGTTCTTGAGTACAGGAGATATCGATGAAATTGGAGCAGGACGAGCTGAAGTGCGACCAGTATTATGCAGTCCAGAAGACCAAGCAGAGCTCTGGAAAAATATAGATATTATTGATGTGTTTGCTACTGATCACGCACCACATACAGTTGAAGAAAAGAATTCCGAGAAACCACCTCCTGGTTATCCTGGATTAGAAACAATATTGCCATTACTTCTTAATGCAGTACACGAGGGGCGTTTGACTATGGAGGATCTTATTAATAAATTCCACAGAAATCCTCGTAAAATATTTAATTTGCCTGAACAACCGAATACATACGTAGAAGTAGATATGGACTATGAATGGACGATCCCTCAAGCTATGGAATTTTCGAAATCAAAATGGACTCCATTTGCTGGGATGCAAGTTTGTGGAGCAGTTCACCGTGTAACATTACGCGGTGAAATTGCATACGTCGAGGGACAAGTTTTGGTACCCCCAGGCTTTGGACAAAATATACGTGATTGGCCCACACCCAAAAAACAAACATTCCCAGTTGTCGAAAAAGTTGAAAAAGATTTCAGCCGACCGAATTCAGCTCTTGACGTCCATATATCTACCGCAGATACCAGTAGAGTGAGTGATATTGATTTCGATCAAATCGATAACAGACCTGAAGGTCAATCCAAACCTAATGTTCATTTTAGTGAAATTGCTGCAACAAGATGTTTATCACCTTTACCACCTCAGGTGTCCAGACAGCGATGTGACAGTACCTCTAATTATAATCCTCCCGCATCATCAGCTACTCAACGTCAACGTAGCGACTTATTTGGCAAAAGTATATTAACCGTTGATACCTTTACTAAGGATACTCTAAACGACATATTTAATTTAGCCCAATTTATGAAAACCAGTGTAAACAAGGGTCGCTATTTAGATGATATTTTACGAGGCAAAGTAATGGCATCCGTATTTTATGAAGTGAGCACTCGTACTAGTTGCAGTTTTGCAGCAGCAATGCAAAGGTTGGGTGGTTCAGTAATTCATACCGATGCTACCAGTTCATCAGCTAAAAAAGGCGAAACTTTAGAAGACAGTGTATCTGTCATGGCTAGTTACTCTGATGTCTTAGTACTTCGCCATCCGGAGCCTGGTGCAGTTAAAGTATGAATATTTGTTTACACTTACATTAAATTACTTGATTACAAATACATTTGATATTAAACCATTTACTTCTTCTTTTCAGCGGGCTGCTAGACATAGTCGTAAACCTATTATCAATGCAGGAGACGGTATCGGAGAACACCCAACACAAGCACTTCTGGATGTTTTTACAATCCGAGAAGAAATCGGAACAGTAAATGGTTTAACAATAACCATGGTCGGAGACTTAAAGAATGGACGTACTGTTCATTCTCTTGCACGACTTCTGACTCTTTACCAGGTGCAACTACAATACGTCAGCCCGCCAGGACTCGGCATGCCAAAACATATAACAGATTACGTAGCTTCTAAAGGCATACCCCAACGAGTATACGAAAGATTGGAAGATGTACTAGCGGACACGCATGTTTTGTACATGACAAGAATTCAACGCGAAAGATTTGAAAGTCAGGAGGAATATGAGAAGGTGCCTAAAGTTTATATGATCAATAGTTTTGCAACGTACTTACGCAGTATAAACTACTTAATACTGAAATGAAACTACTTTTAAATGGATTCTATCGCAATTTATTTTGATTTAATTTCTATAATTAATACTATTGTAATGTTATCTATTTTCAGACAAGAGGGCTACTGGTAGTGACTCCTCAGTTGATGACTCGAGCCCGTCGCCGTATGGTGGTGATGCATCCGCTACCGCGTGTTGACGAGATCTCGCCGGACTTTGACTCCGACCCTCGCGCCGCCTACTTCAGACAAGCCGAGTACGGAATGTACGTGCGAATGGCCCTGCTCTCTATGGTTGCTGGTGTCAATCCACTGACGTAAACATCACAGCGATATCAATTGTGTAAATCATTATATACTAATCAGTGATGAATTGATACTTTGATTGTGGAACATTAAATTTCCAGCTGATAAGCATCGAAATCCCTAAATCAGAGAAACGTATCTTATATCACAAACACAATAGCGGACCGCCCTTTCATGCTTCTGAATCGTAATAAAGATTACCCATATCAAGTAATTTCTGACGATAGATCTATGCATTCAGATCGCAAGATATAATTATATCAAGTGCCTAAATCCGTTCCACTGCTTTGTTCAAAATAATACCTAACAGGAAAATATAAGACATAAAATCTAAGCAACCAAGTTTATTATAAACATTTTACAATTAAGAAACTGGTATATTTTCTATAGTCAAACGCATACATATAAGTTAAAACCTACCAAAAAATTAAAAACTTATGAGTTGGCAAGATCACAGGCAACTTGATACCTGATATTTGGAAAGGTTACTTCGACTTCTTTAGGAGCGGTAAAGAAAAACAATAATTTAAAACAACAATTCCGTCTAATAAACATTGTTTACTAGCTGTTGCCCGCGGCTTCGCTCGCGCGTAAAGTATTATACATTGATTGAATCATAACAAAACTTAATACTTTTCTTCAGTCATTGACGTTTCGCGAAAATATTGTTTTTGAAACTTTTTTATGATAAACTCTTTGTTATGTGTTCTTTCTTTAAAAATTATCATAGTGTGCGAGCGTTCCAGAATCAGTGAGTCAGTGAGTCAGTGAGTGACGTGGGCTTTTATAATAGAGATTATTATTTAGAGAGGAATAATGGATTAACGGTTTCTTTGAATACAGTGTCATCAGATAACAATGTTAGTTAGTGAATAAGTACATTTTTATATTAATTGTGTATTGTTATTATTAGTTAAACTAATGATACCTCAACATTAAGTGTATCTTTCTTTAAACTATTATGAGCCATATACAAATGGTTATTTTTCAAAATTTTACAATATTGTTAATTCATTACGATGTAATAAAATAATTTGTAACTTATTAGTGTTACCTTCTTTTAATGCCTATGAATTATGTTATGACTAAAATCTACAAAAAAAAAAAACACGAGATTCCATACCTAAGATTTTACAAACAATTCAAAGAATTATAGCTGATATCACTATTCAAAATCTTCTATACAAAATATTTTTAAAATTTTCTTATTACTTAAATAACACTACTTTGTAATTGGTTCACAGTTTAGACTCCTCCCCAATCATGTCATTTAATTTCAAATGATCACTATGTACTGAACCGTCTACATGCACGTCCACAAAACTAAATGGTTGAATACCAGAATTATCTGAAGGAGAAGGCTGATTGTGACTATATTCAAATTGCGGACGATGCTTGCGGACGACTCTGTGCGGGGTACGATCAAGGTTACTTTCTTTTCTTATCGGTAACTTGTTTAACTGTTTTACTAATTTCCTTTGGCAATCAGTTAGTTTATCATGGATTACATCTAGATATTCATTAGCCGTGTTATCACCCCCAGGCTCTTCTAATAATAGTGTGCAGAGCCTTTGCGCCTGTTCCAAGTATATTACAGCCTGTCTTATAGAATCGAATCTTTCGCTGGATCGTGCCATTGCGATGAAATGTGGAATAAAGAATTCCAGAACCAGTCGTCGGCGCTCTGTTTCCATTTTTGCTGGCAGTATAATCTATAAAAACAAACAAAGTTTTGATTAAAAATGAAAACTAATTATTTCTGTTTTCAAAAATACTACTAAATTCGATTTGTTTACTTACGTTTGGTTTAATTTCTCTGACTAGTTTTGCCACTGACTTCTTTTTAGTGTGCATTTGAGCTTTTCTCCTTTCTTGAATTTGACGCTGTCTTTCTCTTTTCCATTGATAATGTTTGTCTTGAGATTTTGCTTTATCCCAAAAGTTAATCTCAGTATCGTCATCACTATCAGAAGATGTATTTTGGTAACTTGAGACAGCAGAAGGAATATTGGGATTTATTATACGTAATGGATTTTTACAAGTTAATATGTCATAAAGTCTTTGGCAGTTAAGCGTCGGATAAAAATCACGTTTTGTGTATTTTATCTTGTCAAGGGAATTAAGTACATGCATAACAGGTGCTTCCAATATATCTGCCAATCTTCTTTGCAGTTTAAGTAGCAAAGGTGTCGGTATACTCTTAAACTCGTTACAGCTTTCCACGAAATAATTGGGCATTCTTGACTGGCCAAAATGGACGTAAAAACTTCGTAAAAACAATCTCAGCGTTTCACCCAATCGATCTTCCGGCCATTTTGCGTAGTTATCTTCACATTGCCAAAACAAGTGATTTTTAATATGACTGGCATCTATACCGATTTTAGCTTGCTCCTTTTCCATGAATGTTTTATGTAAAGCTAAAGTAAATAAATAACATCTAATGTGAGAATGTGCCAGACAACTTTCCAAATATCGTTCAGCTGCTGGAAATATAAGTTTCCACTGTAAAGTCTGGGCTGGGTTTTGTCCTCTTTTAGGCCTAAAACCTATAGGCACTAGCAAGCATCCGAAACCAACAGCTTTATTAACCATGTATTTTGTTGGCCACTGATAACTGAAGTTTGTTCTAGGATTTTGTATTATTCTTCTTTCTCTTATTATCCACTGATTTGCTGCGTTTGGCCAAGCAGCTACTAGGGCAGGGAATATTTCATAAACAATTTTTGAACCATTTTTCACTGAGTTGCAATAAATACTAGCACCTTGGGATAATGCAGAATTTACTTCCTCGGTGGATAAACCTAATCCAGAACCCAAATTAATTATAAAGTTGTCCACAAAGTTATTCATAAATTTCGTTGAATTAAGATAGTACGATCTCTCAAACAAATTTGGTGATATAGACGATTTCGAAGCGCTATCAATTTCATCGTCATCGTCATCACTCCATTCACCCAAGGCTTTCACATCTACAGGTGTCCAAGAATCATCTGGCAAAGCACCTGAGGTTAATGAGTGGTTAGATTGCAAACTAAGTTCTATTCTTTTAGGTGTCGCTGATTCTGTTATGGTTGAATAACCGTAATCTGATTCAGTTTCGCTAGATTCGGTATGTCGACTACTTGAGTTTGACCTGTATCCTGAAGTTTCAGTATCTTCAGCTAGAGTATTTTCTGAGTAAGCCTTTCGCATTTCAGCGCTGATATACCTTATATCTTTATTTGGTCCACTTAACCTTCTATGATTTTTCAAAATGGATTTTCTAGGCATTACACTTTCATCAAAGGCTCCTTTTCTTTCCACCGGATTAGAATTATTTTCACGAACATCGTTTTCTTCAACTACTGAATTATTGTTTTTCCGGAGTCGGTTAATGTTTGAAATATTGCTTTTTGTGACTTGCAAGCTCACATGTTTTATCGGTCCACTAAATCTTCTACCGACAGCCGCGTTCGTGTCAGAAATCGTTTTTGGTTCGGTGGTCAAATATAAATCATTACTTTCTAATTTAGATTTAATTTGATGCAATAGGTCTTCGCCTTTATTAGCATTATATGGAAAGTCATCAGAATTGATCGATTCTTTTTCAGAATCAGTAAAAATGCTGTCGTCATCTATATCATGTTTTTTTATGTCTATCATTTCATTTTCTTTTTGAAGGGTACTTTCCAAGACTTCTATTTTCTTCAGCTTCGCATAACCTGAGAATATGAAATAAAAACCATAATTAATCCATCGTTATGTAAGCATATTGCTGATGAAGTATTTTTTTGTTTTATCTTCCGTGTACTAATACCATATTTTGTTCTCACCTGGTTCTTTGCAATCCTCGATGCCTAATTTGTAGAAAGGTGCATCAAGCACGGCGCTGTAGTCAGAAGTGTCTCCTGGCTCGCTAGCTTCCATGTTATCGTAAATAACGAAAAGTCTCGGGGCAGAAAGCGGCTCAGTCTGACTCCTGCTTCTCTGGTAGCTCACATGTTCGTGGACGCACTCTTGCAATCGATCCGCAAAAAATACATGCTTGTTCTGGCGCACCATAGCCTCATTGATCAAGTTTTCACGTTCGCTTATAGGATTATTTTTTATTTGGTAGACTTCGCTGTAATCAAATAAACATATTTTGTTAATTTGGATAAACTGGGCTTACATTAACAATCAAGATAATCTTCAAACAAAATTAAGGAAATGCAATACGCTTATTTATACCATCAAATAGACGATAACACAAGATTTATAAAAATTAAAATCACTGCTAGTAAACACCTGATAAGGGTTAATAAATAGATGCTAAACTTTATCATGCAATACTTATCTTCTCACTTATCGTATCGGTCGGTTCGTTCTTTTATTTAATTCTATAATGAGAAATAATATACACAAATGAATATTTTTAAAGCTAGAAAACCTATTTTATAGCCTGGTAGTACTTTTGTTAGTTCGTGTTCGATTGATTTTACTTTTAGATCTTTATGTTTAACATTTCTTTCTCAGTAGACCCTTACCGTAGAGGAGAGTAACTAAATGTGGGCTAGTGCTTTAATATGGGCTAGTAACAATTCTCGAAAACCTACAATCGAAAGACGCAACAAACGACGTTAGTCTATCGTATTCATTCGCTCTAACATCGCACTCACTCATTCTCGTCAGTCGCGCGCAAACTTTCGGCAGTGTCGGCAATACAAGTGTTACTGCTGTCAAAAATTTTTTAACGGTACGTATCAATGTGTTATTTAATCAATGAAAATTTGGTCTATATACGGTAACTATGTGTTTTATTAAAGAATATAAGTTTAATTTTATGATTTTCGGTCGATTTATTGCTTGGTTTATATGATTTGTAAAGTACACGATCAAGTTGATTTTAGTAAGGAATTTCGAATATGGGCTAGCCCTTATCCAACCACCTAAAATACTAATATCTAATTATGTGGTACTAAAAGTACCTAATTATATTTTTTTCAGAATGGAGCCAACAATAACTAAAAAGAAAGAACCAAAAAAACTTGGGATAAAGAACAAATGATGATGAAGGAGAACTGTGGGTCAGATGTTCAATGTGTAAGCTCTGTGCACATAATGACTGTGCTGGGCCAGAGTTTGACACCTGGATAAGTGTTTTTTTTTAAGTAAATGATGTGATTTCTTCATTTATTAAATTAATTTGATCTCTTTCTAAGATATATATTTATAATTGTTATTTTCGTACAAGATATTATGAGTTTCTATTTGTAGCCCATATTTGAGTACCTGTTCCATATTTAGCGTCTATTTTGATATTTTATTTAATGCTTAATTAATAATTTAATATATATATTAAGAACATAAGATTGTTACTCAGCTCTTTAAAAATGTATGAGTGATTATTTTGACGTCAATAAACGATTAATTTTTGAATAGTTTTTTATTTTTGAGGCAAAAACAAAATGGTAGCCCATATTTGGTTACTCTCCTCTACAATTATTAACTTTTTCAACTAAATCAAGCAATGATGAGCGGTGGCACGCGGCCGCTATTTTAGTGTTCCTAAACTACATTAGGTTCTCACGCTGTGTTAATATTATATACTTCGTGGTTAACATGTAGAAAAGCATTATAATGGTTAATACCATTTTAGTGCTTTTCTTTTCTGCATATTAATTATTTTCTACTTGAACCACGATAGCGAAAACAATTGGAAATAATTCTATAATACATTCTAAATCTGATGTAGGTACTACTGGTACTTGTGTGTCATATATTTTGTTATAAATAAAGCTTAATTTGTAAACAAATTTATATGTATAGCTCCATTCTGCTGTTTCGCTGAACAATCTTAGTATCCGCGCTCCGTTAGACGCATTGTACGTAACTCCATACAAAATCGTTGTTTTCTATTAGCATAAGCTGAATGGAGATGAATAAATGTGTTGAGTCCCATATAAAAAATTTTAGAACAAAGTATTCGATGAAAACTCACAAAATTCCTTATTTTACATCTCGCCGCGTTGTTAATACTATATTATTGCAATCGATTCCGTTACTGATTGTTTATTTAATAAACTATTTTAAAGTAAAAAAGGTTGTTTTACAACAACAACCAAATTGCATGCCCATTATAATATTATGGAGAACTACATTATTGAGCAAGATTAATGAATTTTAGAAACCTACATCCAATCAAAACTTGAACAACATTTAATAAAATCAAATAGCAAACAATAAGTTAAACATAATAAATTAATAAAGTTCCTTATAAGCTTTAAATTTAAAATAAAAATATTTATACTGAGATTTCAAATAAGATTTCTATGGTAATATAGCTATTTATTAGGTTTCTTTGTTTATTGAATCTCATTTTCCAATCCAACCTTGCAGATTATACTCATTATATGAAATATTAATGCAAATATGTAATCTTTGTGATTGTCACTGACGGCTTTTCCTAGAATGATTTGATAAGAAATTTCATGATACATTCAATGCCAATTAACTGCATAACAACAAATAAGAGAAGGAATCTTTTAAACACAACACAATATAAGTATAACAAAATAAAAAGCTACGGGTGACAGTTATGTTGTACCGAAATAGCAAATCATTTTGACTTCTATTTTAATACACTCAAACGTATAATCACATAACCATGAAACACTAATATTCAAATATTATTGCAATACTTATGTCTTA
The DNA here is from genome assembly GCA_950381575.1 of Plusia festucae. Lineage (NCBI taxonomy): Eukaryota > Metazoa > Arthropoda > Insecta > Lepidoptera > Noctuidae > Plusia > Plusia festucae. The sequence goes on along the minus strand of OX494436.1, from coordinate 8,323,927 downwards.
TCATAATTATCAATTTCTTCAGGACAATCTTTTTTGATTATATAATTATTTAAAAAAGACGGCTATGTAAAACGGTTATCTAAAATCTTAATAAAACGCTAAGTGCAAACTGATTATCATATAAAAACAAGTACAACATTTAGATTTCATAAAGACATATCAGGAATCTATTCTTTTTCTTGTATCACATTTTTTTCTTATAATTTGATCTCTCTTTAATTTTATACTTTAACTTGTATTCTAGTTGCCACAGGGCACTGATTTAATCAAAACTTGAGAACGCAATTAAACTACCTACTTAATCAATGACTAATGAATACATTTCGATAACATCGCAACGATAATTAAATCCTTACCGTTCGAAATTCTCGAAGAACTGTACGGAGAGTAGTATGTTATTTAGGAGGAAGGCGTCGGAGTCGTTGTGGAGCTGGTAGCGCATGCGGTCCAGCGCCTCCTCGTCGTAGGAGCGCACGTGCTGCGGCGGCGGCGGCGCTGGCGGGCCGGGCGGCGGCGGCGGCGCCAGCACTGTCGGCGACACCGGCGGCTCCTTCAACCCTCCCCTTCTGTTAGCTTGGTTCACGGCCTTTTTCCTCTTCTCCTCCCGCTTCTGCTCCTTCCAACGTTCTCTCTCAAAAAACTTATCCGGCTCCTTTTGAGCTTTCTTAGATTTTGAATTACCCATTGAAAAACTTCACTTAATTATTTACTATCACGAATAAGATCCAATAAAACTATTTAATACTTGTTAATAGTCGCACACATTTTAGTAATAATAATAAAAAAAAATGTTACTTAAGATTCATAAAAAGATGCGGTTGTTTTGTGTACACGTTTGTACGAGTAAACAATCCCCGCAGTACTGACAGTAATTCTCGCAACGTGTGTGGTGAAAAACCGTCGTTATCAGGAGCCAATAATTTTTAGTATTGTTATCGTGTTTAATCGATTAGAGCTGCAATGCTCGGAATGTAGTGATGTCGCATAAGATTTATGGTCGGCAGCCAGCTCGTTGCTAATCAGACCTCGCCTGCCGCCTCGCATGGTGCGTGCGCGAGGCTGAAAAACCATTCAATGAGAAAAACTACATTCCTGCTGCTCATGTCACGCTGTTATATAAACTGCAACTCATGTAATAGATGGCCTGAAAACTATCACTTACTTATCGGAGCTCATGCATATTCGAACAATATTTTATACAAGCTTACCTACTTTTTCTTTCTAGCCAGACCTCAAATAATATTCAAAATAGGAACGTATAACTCTGATCTGCCACCCAGATATAGAACAAACGATCATGCTCATCGCAAAAGTTTTTTCCTGGGTGGGAATCGAACCCACGACCTCTGGTTTTGCAGTCAGGGTCACTATTCACTAAACCAACAGGCCAATTATTATAGTGGGGGTAATAATAAGACCTGTATGTAATTACATTAGGTTTCATGCTTGCCAGAACAATAATAGTATCATTAGGATCTGAATTTGTATGTTCTTGTGAATTTTGTTTTAATTGTGTTCGTACTTTATTCCCAACGGTGCGAATTATTGCGAATTTACGACCATTTAAGTAAAAACATTTTGATTATGTTCCTGCTACTAAAAGCTTTAGGTACACTTCACCTGCAGCGGTTTTGAGCAATTCCAGTGATTTATCTTTAAAGGTGCAATTAGTTTAATAATAATAATAATAAAATTGCAGTCAATACATAGCTTTAAAGACACAAAAATCAAAGTTATCGTGGCACTACCTCAATCCCTGCTACCACGATCAGCAGTAAACCTAAAGTTTAGTGTAAATTTATTGTGTAAAACAGAGATATCGAGACAAATATATTTTCAGGGTATTTCAGGTTCTTGGGGTCGTTATCCGAAAAAAAGCATTCAAATGAAACTACCTAATTACTATGTTGATCTCTTTATATTCAACTCATTATAAAATTTACACAGTAAAAAAGTTTTATTTATACATTCAATTAGTCCCGAGAATGAATTCTCAATTATCTAATTAATCTAATTAAAATTAGTTTGTATATAAATTAAAAACACATCATAAAATAGAATTAAAATTACATCACATCATATAATTTTACTTAATTAATAAAATTTAATGTATAGTATAAGAATATTACTTTCATATAATTATTTCAAGTATCAAAGTCTAAAGACCTCGAGAAGATTCATTTAATTCGCCTACCTATTTATGTATGTACATGAACGTTATACTTTGGCCTATTATACATAATAGATTGATATTAAAAAAAACTAACAAACATGGCAATAACTGTAGAAAAATGAAGGAAATGTTTTAAACAAAATCGAAAGGCGCTGATTCTGTTGTTCACCAACTAAACCAAAAGTGAAAAACATACTGAGTGCCAAAATTGAATTTATTTCGTGTTTAACAGAATCAGGCACACTGTGTGTAAACGTGTAGGTGTGCTAAGGAATATGTCGTAGTGCCTCTGCCGGGGACACACTCATGGCCGACTCCTCCATGTTGTTGGCTATGCTGGCATCATCTTCGTCAGGAGTCGTGTTCACTCGTCTCTGGGTTTTCACGCGCTTCGCCTCACCCATTTTCTTCTCTAATAATTTTCTGTAAGATTAAAAGCATGAGTTATGAAAATCGCAGGAGACGATGAAAGAACGCGTTCAGAACACGAACAAAATGCCTTCAAAATCACAAAAGTTGTGTGATTTGTATGTATATCCACTATTACATACATATATCCTATACACGTATTACTATATCATGTAAATTTATACACTTTTGAGTGGATGTCATTGAGAAAATGGATTGATACAATTCAATCACGTCATGTTTTTATTGACATGCACTTCATGTATAAGAAGTGGCCTGCACACTGAAGGGTTTTTACATTCATAATTTGCATAATTAATGCTAGGGCAATCCAATACAACTTAAATAAATTCTGAGACGATGATCAAAGAATTATTTTAGAGAATTTACGTAGGTAATTGTCAAAGTTAATACATGATAAGTAATATTAAATAGTTTCTTTTTGAAACGAATCTTCTTCGAATAACCATAACCAGAAGAAAATAAACATGTATTTTATTTTAAATAAGTTAAAACACAATACACTATCTACTGTTTATTGAACTGGCATAATTTAATAATAACAGTTTTGTAATTTAATTTTGGTTGGGTTTGGTGATTTAAATTATGTAATTAATCGTCCTATACCTATCATTTATATCTAGTCAACAAAGAATTTTTCCTAAAGTGTATTGATAAATTTTAATTTTTATTGATACCTAATAGGTGTCAATCAATTAGGCACAGACACAAGGATAATCACGTTAAATGTGTAATAATCTGCTGATAACCTCCTATTACTCACTTCAAATATAAACTAATACAAGTAATACTAACATGATTTATAATTAAATTAAAGGGATTAAATAATCTGATATTAAGTCAGCGTTATCGCATGTGCAAGGCCTTTCAGTATCAAATGAGTTCTCCGTAACTAATCCTTTATTTTTAAAGTCAACCTAATTTCCATATATTCTGTACTTTCTCTTCCTCTTATCATTGGCACACGAATACCTAAATTATAATAAGTATATTATGCCAAAGTCACGCATACTTACTGAACATTCCAAATTGAGGTTAGTTTAGTTATGTTTATCACACTGATGCTCGTGTTTTAGTGTTAAGCGCGTTATTGATGATTGTTTTGATTACCTACGTGCACTTCTATTAATCCTATTACAGCGCACTATGTACATATGTTTCGAAACTGATTAAGATTATTATGATAATGAAAACCTTGTTCTGAAAAACTTGGCAGACTTGAAGTTGAAGGTGTACTGTATCACGATTACGTTTCTGTACTGTAATGTACGAATTAAGAAAATCTATCCCAGATAATCAGGATTCACAATGATGGCTGCGGAGGATTTAACCGATTCAAATATTGATTATATCTTAAGATGTCGTTCTACTTACTGTTGTCTGCAATCAATGAGGACTCCTAGGAGAAAGACGGCCGCGATGGCGACGAGCATCACCAGCGTCATGCCGACTATTGTCGTCATCGTGAGGGAAGGCACCTCATCCGCTAACATCGACACCGTCAGATTCGGATCCGACGTTGACTCCATAATATCTGAAATAAATAAATATTTTAGACATTCATTTCATTCTTAAGTAGTTTGAACAAAGGATTTTGCCTTGCGTTGGTTCGGATATAGGCTGGTAGGTTTAATTAATGTCACAATTAATGTACCATTGACTCAAAATCAAATCGCAGCAACTTTATTTTGTATGGTTTTAAGAAACCTTTTTTTCTTGAAGTTAAGTGATTTCGACTATAGTCGAAATATTTAGTGTGTCGAAGTGGCCCAAAGTGCATTCATCAAAATACAAATGAATCCAAAGAAAATAATAATTAACAATAATCTTTTGTTTGCTCTTTTCTCCTCGTCTTATCTTAAATGCTAAACTATCGACTGTAAACGGTTTTTAATCTGAACTGAAACCCTATACTGAAATTATAGTCTACCACCAAAGCTACCTTATGTTGGGGATTTTACATTTGAATAAATATTCATAAAAAAATATCAAGGTAGTGCGACCTTTTATCATATTTCAATTTTCATTTATTGTGTTTATCACAAACGACCTTGTGATTACTCGACTACTTTAATATCTACCGATGTCAATGAACAGAAGATGGCATTTGGTATTATTTTATTGATGTAATACTTTATTACATTGAATGGCAATGCAAAAAACAGCTGACCAAGGCAAAAACCATACCAAACCCTTGAGTCACCCGAGGAGTCAACAAGACCTTTGGACGATCTGACGTATCGGTATCGGCAGCATTGCCATTATACGTTGCAATACTGCCAGCCATACTATGGGCACACTTACAGTCACCATTTTGAATTCATTTCATTTGATTCCAACCCTTGCCTAAAAAGCCGTCAATATTTCGGCAAAGCTTCGTTTAAAAAAAACTATTTATAACAGGAAAGATAAAGATCAGTGAAAATATTCCACCTAAGATAATTATAATGATTATTGTGTCACATTTCTTTAAATTTGTGTATTTAGTGCAATGACTCATCAAAGCTTACGTAAATACGGCTCGTTTTTAGCAATTAGGGTCGATGACAGAAACAAAGCCACAGTAGCGACGATGGAAAAATTATTAAAAAAATCCCATAACAACGAAACTGACGATAACAGCGTATAAATAGATGAGACATGTATAAAAAATAAAAATGTATAATTACCAGTGTCCGGCCAACTGATTCCTTTGTTGCTTGAAGGATCCATTTTCAGGAACTTTTACTTCTTCTTGTGTCAACTGTAGACAAAAATGTAAGGTTTACATACTTATTTTTTCATAACATCTAACTTCTCTACCTAGTTACTATTTCTATTTTATGTAGGAGACTTTCCAAATTAATAGACCGACCATCTTAATTTTTTTTTTAGTCGCTGAGAGAAAATGCTATTACGCATGCCCTTCCCGTCGGGGGACGGGAGAGGGGTATGTGGGACTCCCCGGTAAAGTCGGTCCCGGTATACCCACTAAAAATACCCAGCGGCACTCCGACCTCGCCTGAGCGGAGGGGGCCTGGGAGTCTACCATCTCAAGTACCTAAGTTAACCTAACAGATTTCGACTGGATACGTAAGGTTGAGATTAGAATCATTATTTTCAACAAAGGTCTGCCGCAGACTGCAGATCTGCTTCTTTGTTTCAACAGACTATTCGGCATGACCGCAATGGCCTCCAATCAAATCAGGACTTATTGTTATAGGGCAAGACCTAAAACTTGAAACTTTTACTCAACATAGACGTATTGTAGAACTTAATTCATTTAATGGGTTATGGTCATTCATTTTCTGTTTTTTTTCATTTTACTATTTCTTGAATGATGGTACGTGGAAGGCATATTAAAATGATTATTAATTAAATAATCTTGACATTTAGATCTTTTGATTTAGAAAAACAGGAATTTACTTTTAAGAGATTCACCATAATCTTTTAATAAGCATAAATCTTTCCTTTGATTAAAAACCAATTAACAACGACATCGCTGATAATACAATTCAATTTAAATGAAGTTATTTGATGTTATTTATGATATTTATCATGAACATGCTTTTAGAAAACAATTCCAAGAAGTAAAATAATTGATGTGACGTAAAGTAATTATGAACAGAGATATACATCGCGTGGATATTTTAGGTTTAAAATATCATATAAATTACCTATAGTAGCAGAGATTGCTTATCAATGCCGTTATCAGACATTCAGATCTCTGATTACAATATAAAACATGAAGCCGCCCGTGACATTGTCTGTTCAACATGATGTACCTACAGAGTTCAAGAACTCACACTTTCCATGATATTTTAACCCGAGATGTTTTTGTAATAACTTCATATAAACTTAAAAAACCCATCAAAAATCCCATTTTTCGCGTTTACTGTATTACACGCTTCTTTTTCTACTATCCGAAAATTTTCTCCCTAACACAGAACCAACGTTGAAGTTAATGAATAGACTCCGGATCCAGGTCGGACGGTACAAATCTCTAATATACACTATGTGGTTAGAACACTCTCGAGTCATCAGTGTAGGTTTCCCTTCACAAACAATCTTAACCATTCCAGAGTCGTCCTGCGTGTCTTACAGTTAGACGGTCAATGAAACCGTATCTATGAATTTGTTGAAAAAGTTTCACATTAACCATCTCGCTAAAAAAATCCAATTTTACCTCTGACCGGAAAAATATATAAATATTTTATTCTACACGACCCAAAGAAACGTGTCATAGTGGATTGTTTTTCATGTTCTACGCCCTTTATCTGCGTTAGTTTTGGTCTTTTCTATCGGTCAAGTAAATATTAACATCTTATACTTAAAAAAAGTCAAATCGCATTCGCAATACAACTTTTAACCTGTGCTAAAATAGTTCCTGTTTTAATCACCAAAACCGAATCAAATGCATCGGATAATGAAAGGAAAAATTTTCGTCATCAGTAAGGCAGTAGCACCTCTTTATCGCTAACATGATCAGCTACAACTATCTTGGAACAGAAATCACGTCCTTGCGTTGCTTGTCCTGTTATCTTTATATCAACTTTACAAATACCCGAGTTTGTAATAATGATTTCTATTATACGCTGATGAATAAGTAACTTTTCTCCAGAGCTTGTTAAGGACCAAGCTTTTCGATAGATTTATGTGGTTATTGCAATGGTCCCAATTTTGACTTGCAAAAACGTAACAATTTGCAGGTACCTACTTGAAGGAAAGCTTGGACCGTTTTCAGTATTTTAGTGCCGGTAAATGCAACATAAAAACGATTCCAGGTGTGTTTATTATACATTTACATATACAATGCTCTGTGCTAGATACTTTTCACATAATTTTTCCTCATTTTAACCTCAACTCATTCCTCCTAGTAACTACATTTAACCTTATTTCTTTAAGGATAATCACTCTTATTTTTTTGTTTATAGTTTGAAAATGTAATTACTTCAAACCACATCGAAGGCACGACGACGCGGCGACGTGGTGATGTGTCGGACTAAAACCAACTATAATTGGCCCGTCCTTGTCTCGTCCTTATGACATGCTCGGCGCGACTCCGGCGGGAATTTCAGAGTAATAAATTAAACATGCAATATTACAGCGTGCGATATAAATATAATAATATTAATACTAATAATAGTAGGTGCCCCAGCCCATATTACAGTAAAGTCCTCAACAAGGCCAAGTCCCTTCTCCTGAAGTTAGGTATCCCGCGTGATTATAAGAGAGATACAAATAATAACAAATAATTTGACTGGCTTGTTGTTCTAGTGGTTAGTGACCCTGATTGCTAAAAGACGGAGGTTGTGGGTTCAATTCCCACCCAGGACAAATCTTTGTATGATGAGCATGATCATTAGTTCTGTATCTGGGTGTTATTTATCTATAATATGTATGTATTTAGAAATACATAAGTATGTGTATCAGTTGTCTGGTTGCCATAGCACAGGCTCTGCCTAGTTTGGGATCAGATGGCCGTGTGTGAGCTATGCCAAGATATTATAGAAACTTGCTACTGCATACAATTTTCCTGTTACGTCAAACGCCCACAGCTCTTCCGGTAGCGACTTGCTTTATTTAGAATCTTTTCACAAGAATTGGGTTCTTATCTGCGGATGTACTAATAGATTAAAGTCCATATTGATATATTAATAATCATTTCAATAGAACAACAAATATTATCGACATTCGTAAGAAAGAAACTTTTGTTTATTTCTAAGGCCAGCTTAGTGCAGATTTTAATAACTGATTGAAAAATCTTCGTTGTCCGTATAGAAAGCGTCTTATTTAGGAATCGCTTTTTATTCACTTGAAATTATTCTTTACCATAGAAAAGATCAACCAAACACGTACCTAATTGGTGCGATAGTAATGTGCAAAACTATTTAAGTACATTTGGTTATAATATATCAACCTCCGTGTTCGGGTGGCGTTCACACCGCTTTTCAAGGTGTCGCCAGCTCTGAGGACCCAGGTTCGATCCCCGGACGGATCAATGTAGAAAAACACTCTTCTACATTGTCTCGGGTCTGGGTGTTTGTGGTACCTTCGTTGTCACTGATTCCATAACACAAGTGCTTTAGCTACTTACTTTGGATTCAGAGCAATGTGTGCGATGTTGTCCACATTCATTTATTTATATATTTATGAACTAGGTAGTTATTTCATCGCATTAAATATACATATAGCTAATATTAAGCGGCGGTATCCTCGTGGCTAGGGAATCGGACTTGCGATCATGTGGTCGCGGGTTGTCCCACCCATTTCACTATGGACATGAACCCACTCATAACACGAACTAACAAGTACCTAACATAAGTAAACAAGAATACCTACTAGTAATGTCCTACCCACATTGCAAGTAAACATTTTTATCTTATATGAAGTACCCACATATAAACATTCCTTTTGAATCGCTCCATCTATTGCTGATTAGGTAGGTACTGCATTGAAATCTGCTGCGAAGTTTAAAAAATCTAACGAATAAACAGCGGGAGCAACTTTGTTTTATACTATTTAAAGATGAAAATCCAATACATAGTTGCAATTCCTAATTAATATTTCTCGAATTTGATTTGAAACTGTATTGATGAGAAATCACGTTCGCTCACTGTTGAAGCACTGCTTGCCCTGGAAGCGGCTTATCGTTTCCGCAAGCGTGACTTACAAATAATTTACCGATGATTCATAATACGAGTCGCTTTTATACGAGGTAAGAATGCAAACAGAGAAAAGAAAATTATTTCTTAACATGTATTATGACTCATTTTGGGCAGTGGACCTCGTATACTTCAGAGCTGGTTGTAACACTCTGCCATAGAAGCGTTAGTAAGTTTTGTTTCATTTAGTTTTTAGTCGACAAAAGATGTCACTATTTTTGGCTATTAATCATGAAAACAAAACAAAAACATCGGTAGTTTTCCACAGTTGATTTGGTGATGTGTATAAAAAACTTTACAAAAATACCATGACAAATCAAGCTTGCCTATAGACGCGAGTTTTCCTTATTGGAATTTTAGACCCAGCATCCAGAATTTACTACTACCAGTTACGTGACTTACCTACCTATCGGAAACAAATGTTATTTCGTGGTTATTTCCATACATTTAAAAATAATGGTTGTAGTAACGTCACTTGTCTTTAGGGCCTTATTTAGGCTCGCTATATATAATAATGGATGCATAATAATTTGGAGCTTCATAATTCTAGTGTGGATCTGTTTAAAAGTGTTTATTGAGGTAGATACAAGAGGGCCGACGAATCTTGGTGAGTCTGAAAAGAGCTACGAGGCGATTTGACAGTTTACATAGTGGGATCGCTCTTGCTCGCCAAAATACATCGGCCAAAGAGTACCTAATCTATTCTGTTTTGCAATTGTTTTAAAAAATAATTGTTATGATCTGACCACCAATCTACTTTATTTTAAATACCTACATACGAAACAGCATCTTATCATTCTGATCTAAGATAATGACAATAATGCAATTGTAACAATAATATTTTTTGAGAAATGTGGAGTTCGCCCTTTCCGATTTCTGTATAACGTGCTACTTACTAGAAACGCCTTGATGGACCTGTCTGGAAAAAGGCAATATTGTTCCGTTATATCCGTAGTTCAAAGAAATACATACTCGTAACGTAGTAATATAACGATTTATAAAAGCTCAACATGCTTGTATCAATTGCTGCTCAACTCGAAAAAATTACTTATTTAACAAGGCAGGTGCTTTATTATCTTTTAAAATATCTTCTAAAAGAGAGATTTTCACACAAGATATTTGATTAAGTATATTGATACTAGATTTGATCAAACTAGAGATTTTTAATGCTGGTTTGTCACATAACTACACAAACATCTAAGATCCGACGAAACTAAATTATTGTAAGAAGCAATCAAGTGACCACGCAACACGACTGAACACCGGAAATTGATGATTTGAATAGAATGTAGATATTCGAAAGAGCATAAATACGATCAAAGAATGTTGTATCTACAACTTTATTTAAGGAAATGTATTGGTAATTCGATCGTTTTTTAATAAAAAAACAACAACAAAAGACGTTGACAAAGACGGCAAATTTTATACATTTGGAAAATCGCAGAGAATCGATTCCAACTTTTGTCGATAACTTTCCATAATGAAGTTCTCCGATTTCAAAACTTGAACGGTTTAAGTCAATATTTGAAAACATTTTCCTTGGTTTTCCTTTGTGCTAATACAGTGTTGTACGGCTGTTATCAACGTTCGATATTGACAGTAAAATCGATTGGATTCGTTTTAAAACCGATTCGCTAAAACGCATGGTGAATCAACTGATTTCAGATACGCTGCAGTTTTGATGCACGTAGACAGAGTTTAATTATTTTAGAAGAAATAGTTTCGTTTTCTAATATCTAAATTTCCCTAACACATAATTTTGGACTGGAAGAAATTTCTAAAGAAATAAGCAGTACCCTTGTACCTATATTTTATTCTGTATTTATCCTTTGTTGTGTGTGTGTGTACATAAATAATGAATAAATAAATAAATAATATCAGTTCATTTAAATATCCTTTTTAGTGAAGTCATCAACAAGTGCATATGAATCTACTATTTTAAGTCATTTAATATTAGGCAACAGACTTGAGAATCCTTTTCTAAATGTTAATTATCTACCCTAATATTATAAAGAGGAAAGATTTGTATTTTTGTGTGTATTATTTGTCATGAATAAACTCAAAAACTAAGGGGCCGATTTCAAAAATTATTAAAACATTAGAAAGCTACATTCACCCTGAGTAACATTGGATATATTTTTTACTAAAAAATTAGTTACCGGGGGCGGAGTCGCGGGGAACAGCTAGTACCTTATGAAATGCGGTTCTAGTACCAATTTAAACTTATGAATCTAATTATTCGAATTGTGACCTTCCTGCAGAATGGACGATAATAATAAAAATAATTTCAATGCTTGTCCTGTTGCACCTGATTACGTGACGTAAAACATTATTGTAAGTACCATTGTTGAATGTGATATTCAAGTCGCGTGGGTTGCGCTTCTCTTCTCATCTTTTCTCAAAACATTGTTGGAAAACATAAAATAGGTGTGTGGCTTATGTTTTGTCTATTTTTGCAAAATATTCCTTGTATTCATCTGCGGAAGGGCGGAAGGGATTTTTTGGTTCCAAGATCATTCCATGTCAAATTTTATCGTTTCGATCGGGATGTCGATGTGTTTTTTTGGGAGTAAAAAGTGTGTAGACGACTATAGAGTTCAATTTGAACTGGAATCCAAGACTAGTTCTGGTCTAAAGTTCTATTAGGTACAGTCACGAGCATAACTACACATAACGAAATTGTAAAACAATAATTTAACAGGAACTCACCATCAATTCAACTTTTAATCATTTAACAACATAAAATTATAGGTAACAGTTCTCAAATCATGTATATAATTTTGAATTTCAACAAAAACTTCTCGCTAAATAAGTTTTACAATTTCGCTGTGTAGGTATACTGTTTATGCTCGTTACTGTACACGAAACACCGGTGATTTAGGAGGTATCATCGAATGAAAACAACAATGCTAGGTTAAAAAAGCAAACGCTTTATACCTACGAGTACATAGCACAACATAATAAAAAGCATTTAGTCTACAACACGGTAGATAATACACGACTATGTACTCAGCTAAGTCAGCATATTTACATAAACTCAAATAAACTGTAAAGATATACTGAGCGTAAAATCCCCAAACAACACTCGTATCATGTTAAGAACGTATAATTTTACCGTAGTTAAGTAGGCGAAAGATAAGCTACAGCCTACCATAGAAAACTGCGAAGATAAAATTAAGTGCGCACATTCTTATCGAGTGAGAATGTTCAAAAAGTAACCGTTTGGTATAACGGATGGAAGGACATCGACCAGGGTTTAGTAACGGGTTCATGGTTAGGATGTGGGTCAAGAACATCACAGGCTCATCGGTAAGCGACGAACCGACCAGCACATTCCTAACGTATGTACCTCTAGAAGGATTATTCCTTATGTTTTATTAATAACAAACAAGTTTATAATACGCAGTCCACAAGTTTAACGCTCGTTTGATCAACCGTTTTATTTCTCACTCTCTCTCTATCAACAGATAAAGACAAAACATACACGTTTGATGATCCAGCTGACTGTAAATATTTAAGCGAGCCAAACACTTGTAACCTTCAATTACAAATTATTTTCCGCCAGTAAACCTAGCGCCTTTTAGCATGTACAAAAAATAAACTGCAGGTAGGTTCCACTTACATAAACACGCAGTCGCGAAGAACTTGGTCCTTTCACTCGGTACGAAACTAGTTTAACTATGCTTGATTTTACACACTAAATACTTTGGCACTGTTTGAAGATTGTATCACAAAAGTGTTAATATTCTAATAGCACAGTATGGGTCAGTGGTGCGCGCCTCGGTGTTCTGTTGGCGCATGCGTGGCGCTCCACGGCGCGTCTCTCACTGTGCCGCCGGTTACCGCGAGATCACTCACTAACGTCTTGTGACAAAACCTTTGGCTAGACAATAGTTTGACTTCAGTGGTAACTGTCTATTATTGCAACTCATACTATTGTATCAGAGCGGGAACAGCAACAACTACCTGTGATAATAAAAACACAGATGATTCAACACTGACGTAGGTACGTTTTCACCCGATCCGTAATCCGCCCCTTTTTGCGTGATCAAAAATTCCCATTAAACTAGACGTTGAACGCAGATAATTATTTATCTGGCATAGTAAATAAATGCGTATGTTTATCATGATACACTAATTGATCCATTATTTAATATTGGGTGGGTATTTCAACAACTTTCCTCGAACGATACTTAACTACAAAACATAGATGAGGAACTACTAAGGTATTATGTGTTGCATTACATATTATTATTAATTTATGCTCATTATGCGCTATAACTAACATGCACAATATAAGATTTTTCCTTTCAAATAGCCGAGTGAACGTACGCTGCGGATCACGTGACAAAGCCGTCGACTCCGGCGCAGGTTGTTTGCACAACTTCGCTTGCGATCACACGATCACAACGAATATTTCCAACCATTATTTTATAACACACTGATACAATGGTTACTTGAGACGCAGATTTCAATAAAAATTATGTAATAACTATAATAAGCTTTTAATGAAACTCGATCACGTAACGTGCCCATTGTGCTCGCATCGATAAAAATACCATGGAGTGTAAGGATTCCATTTAACTTTTTTTATGACCTGACGGAAATACACAAATAATAACTTAGATCTTCGAATCAATACACAAGTAATCTTTACCTAACCGGGGACCACACGGGAAGACATATGCAATGTACTAAAGAAGGTATAGTATTCTGAATGTATATACTTACATAATGAAATTTTTTTCAAGGTCTCGCAATTTTTTGTAGCCTAACTACTCATAGGCGACCGACACGTTATATGTATATCTCTAACATAAATTGACGAACTGTAGGCAATCGAACCGATGAAACAGGTTCAATAAATAGATAAAGGCGGTTTTTTCCGCCAATAAGAAAATTCTCAAACTCAACAAAATGTTCTCAACCACAACTAGTTACCAAGACAGTTAACAACCACTAACAAGACATACTTAAATATAAAATACTAGAGGAAAACCCGGCTCCGCTCGGTTGAAATGTGACTCATGATGCACAATGTAGGTAAATATTTCTGTAGTCATCGGTTCTCAAGGAATATTAAAGGTAAGCAAGCCATAGATTCGTATAGCTTCGTTCATTGTGTTTAATAAATATAGTAATTAAAAAACTGCAACAGTTTTCACACAAATAATTTTTATTTTTTATTAATATTTTCGCGAAACGACAACGACTGAAGAAAAGTTTTAAGTTTTGTTAAAATTCACTCAATGTTTCCGGCAAGACGTTTCGTTTTACACAGTCAAATGAGTCACAGTTCTTTGTGATGGATACTTCTTTGGCGCGACGCACGCGACGTGTTGATTGGCGAGGCGTATAGAGCTAGTATGCAACGGAACGTGAAAAAAGTGAAATAAATATTCTTGAACTATTATTTTAAACGCGTTCCGAAACGATTCTAGTCCCAACTATCATGCAACTGTCATACTGTCAGCACTGTAATCACTTCAAGGAGGTTGTATGATAATAAACTCCTTGAATCACTTCGAAGCAGAATTATCTGTTACGGAACGCAGCCTTATTAATTACCCAAGATGGCGACTGCGGTTTTTTTGTTTGTCAGTGCCATTAGAATTTAACGAAATTCTCCATAATCCGAATTTTGCGGATATATGTTGTCGACTCGAAATCAATATTTTTTTATGTTTTGTTATTCATATAAGGTTTCGATCGAGTCTACCGTAGCCCTGAACGAAATTATTAATATAGATAATAATTATCAAAATCATCATAGGTCACGGAATCTATAGTAAATTATTCTTAGTCAAAGTTGACACAAATTGCATATAATTCTTTTAAATTGAAGAAAATATAACTATCGTGTTAATGCACTTTACATAACGGAGAAAAAATATACGATAGTCAGTTTCTTCAAAGATACGAAAGTGTAAAATCGATTTAGCAGACCAATAAAAATTATATAAGTAATATAATTTCTTAAGCGGAAGAGGTCAACAGTTTTAGAAATGGGAACGAACTCAGTCCGTAACTCAATCGTTCTCTATTGAATACATTCTATATTAATAAATATTTTTCAATAGATATTTTGAGAACATTACAATTTTAGCAACCAAAGCTAGATTAGAAACTTAATTTTATGAAAAAATTAGAAACTATAAAATTTTAGTTTTAGACGTCTTAAACTAAAATTTTATAGTTTTTTCTATTAGCAATTTATAAAGTAGGTGCGGTAGAAATCTATTTACAAACATGAACTACAAAAAAAAACTACGTTTGCCTATTTATTGTATGTAATGTTTTATTACATACCTATCTGTCATGCAACATAAGCATGATACGGAACTTTCTCGTTTATTGAATACGAAAGAAAAACACAATGGAATAATATAAAAAAATGGCGGAAACAAACAACGAAGGAAATCCAAAATCATTTAAAAACAAAACTCAGACTTATTACTTTAGTACACATTAATACAGGGTGGTTTTAAAAGGAGGAGGATTCTAGATTCAAGAACATAAGTCACGTGACCTGCCACTTGTATGACAATTTCATTATCCATTTGTTTTATGCACCTGATTACCTCGTAGACTATACGCACTCCTTTTAAAATGATCCTGTATAGTTATTAAAAATCTAAAATGTTGTTTTAGAAAAATGATGGTCTACCTAGTTTATATTATAAACGCAGGGTAATTTTTAGGGTTCCGTATACAAAGGATGTAAAGGGTACCTATTACGAAGACTCCGCTGTCCGTCCGTCTGTCTGTCTCCAGGCTGTATCTCATGAACCGTGATATTAGTTGAAATTTTCACAGATAATGTATTTCTAGGTTGTTGCCGCTTCAAACAAAAAACGGAATAGGATAGAATAGATATTTAAGGGAGCTCCTATACAACCATACAATTGCTGCTGTTCTATGATTTTTATTAGATAATACAAAAATACTATTTCAAATTAATGGGTTCAGCTCAATATTTTGTAGGGAATATTTAATAAGGAGTTTTCATGATGTAGTAAGCTGTCATAGCCCTATTTACAAATTAACAAATGAAGTCGATTCACCAAAATAACGCACGACCTTCGCTGAAGAGGAAAAAAATAAATAAGAACTCAACAAGCGTGACCAAGTTAACATGTTCTAGACTGTTCCTCGTTAAAAACCTAATTAGTAAACAATTGGATATAAAATATCACATAACACTCGAGACTGTCAATACTACAATTCTTTATTTATTAGGTACCTACAAACATTATCTTTATGAAAATAGTCTGCTTTCGGATAATCTAAATACTAGATAACATTTACAAAATACTTTAATAAAAATAAACAATATTTAGGTCACATATATATGCTATATGTGTAGGTTTATAACACAATATATTTTTTTAATAATAAGTATACTCATTTCGTCCTAATAGGCCCCTTCTCTGTTACCCTATTGGTGGATTGGATGAGGATTGCATATGAAAATATATAGTAATTTACCCAAGAATGGTCATATAGTTATTATCTTAAATTATAGTACAGACGCTTTTAATTTTTATTTTAGGTAACGTACTGTATATCTACTGTAAATACGTGTTTAGCAGATGTTACAAAAACATTTCCAGCATGTATAAAACACATGAATTACTTAATAGAGATGTATAACGTCATTGTAATTAATTCACATCTTTACCACTTGTGAAATTTTTTATTTGCGTTTTATTAAATCGATAAAATTACTGTTACATAAAAATACAGTTATTTTTAAAACGTAAACAAACAAATAGGTTCGTGACCTAGAAATATAATCTATAAACTGCATTACATTGTTATCAATCTGTTTGACACGCTTTGTTTTAATTGCTGTTTTCTATTGTTGTCTCCAGTAGTCATATATAGATATGTTGTTTAGTGTTATTATTAAAATTCGATATTGCGCATTGTCCGTCTGCCACAATTGATTTTTAACTGCACTGTTAACATCTATATGGATGTATCAATGCGACTTTATATCTTCAAGATGTTATTGTGATAGATAGGCAAGTACATATCCAAACGTCCGTATGGAAAGATCGTAATCATCAGCGTGAGCTGTGGTTGTTGGCGACCGCATCTTTTAATGATCATTTATGGGATTAACATGTGTACATACCTACATAATAATCCCTTACCACAGCTCATAGCTATGAAAACGGTTGAAGCTTTCATAGAAATATCGTTTTGCCTGGCAGTCGTTTTCTTGATGTGACGATCGAATCGAAGAAGTGGTCAAATTGCATTCAGTAGTCAAGATTTCATTACATTTTATTATTGTTTTATTCTTAATAGACAACCTCGTGTGTCTTTCACGCATTTAAATGATAATGTACTTGTGTATACCGTATAATAGGAACATAATAATAATTCTCACAATATTTAATATTTTTATGGAAAAAATAAAATGGTGAGTAAGTTCTCAGGTTTGAACAAAGAAGTGAAGGCAACGATAATACTGATAAATGACAAAGGTTGTAGATTTGCTCTTGAATATCTAAGAAACAGTTGAAAGTAGCCGTTTACTACATAAGGAGTGCCTCAAAAAAAGACTTTTTTTACAGCACAGTGCAATGAAAATGTTTTATGCCATCCAGCCAAAGAATCTTGACCAGATCAGCGGTACATTAGAATTTGAAGTAAGTAAGGGGCAAGGTATCACCAAAAGGGGGCTCTGTAGGCTAGCCATAATAATATTAGTTAATTAATTTCGTAGACTCCAAAAACTTCAAAAAAAACGCCAGTTCTTTAGGGAACTTTTAAAAGAAGTGTCTGCTGTATTATTAAGGCGAGGCTACGGGACTTAGTAAGGGGAATATTATTGCGGAAAGTGTATAGCTGTTGTAGTGCATACGAAGGTACGTATGACCGCACATCAGCGTAAACGCTTTAAAATTAACTTCCATAGTGTAGTTATTCTTTACTATATAAAATTTATTTATTTGAGATATTTTTATTAGCTCATTAGAATTATAAATTGATAGAATAATTAGTTATAACTTGCAACTGCTATACCTACGGGCACATTTCATGATAATTTTAGTTATCAAAAGATAATCGCTAATTTATCTTTTGATCTAGACTTACTCACAAACATCATTGTCGAGTTCACACATCCGCATTATTATCACATTGTACGATTTCCAGAATAAATATCTATTTACTCATTTTAAATGGAATTCGTAAATTATGTCATATGCAAGTGAGTAAGAAATCACAAGAATTTTCAAAAACTTTTACCTAACATGCACTCAAATAACTATGACTGAAAAAATTACGAAATTAAATTATACATATTCTTAATTATTATTTAATCTATTATGGTAATTATCTAAGTATATTGGTTTTATATCTAACGTTTTATCATAAATAGAAAATATTTGAATGCCGACTAATACATAGATATGATAAGAATGCCTGATTTTAGGTTTAAAAGATGTCTGATGAATTAATTACACAATCTGTCTTACCTACTCAATTAGATTTCATGACTTATGTAAAATGCACAAATAGGTAACAATAATATGCTTCGCTTGTTTAAAGGGCCAATGAAACATAAAGCAGTTGTTTCACTGTGGTCGGTGATATAGTCAAAGCCTTTATACCAAAGTAGTAAACAAGTCGTGGTTTTTCAGAATTCGTTATAGCTACATAAACTATATACCACTGCCATACTTTCGATCGTATCTACTTAACAACATGTTTTTTTCAGTTACATCACCCACATAGCCATGTTCAACTTTGTGTAAAACATGTTTTGTTTACCACGTAGGTACATATCGGTAAATGTTATCGGTGTCACCTAAATCAAACAAATACTTGAAACGGTCTAAATGCAAACATTAAAATCGCGTTTCATCCTATAACTGTTACCTTAAAACTAGTAGAGATTTCGAGTACAGTTAGTTAGGTGGGCTCGATGTGGAACTGTCATGGCGGCCTACTTTCTTGTCACCAGAGCACCGGATGTTGATAGCTGTGTCGAAAGTAGATGCCGCCGTGTCCCTTAGCAAGCCTTAGCAAACATTTCCAACCGATACTCACCGTAAATTACTATCAACTAACCTCAAAAAAGGTATTCCCCGAGCGTTAGAACGTACCGTCTTTAGATAAAGATTTTATGATTATTATTTAGTATTGTACCTTGGAATTATTTAGCAGAAAACCGTGACCCAGTTAGTGCAGTTTGAGCGCTGTCAAAAGTTTCCTCATTAGACAAAAGAGTTTAATTAATCCTACACCGAAAGTATCAGTTTACTAAAATTGCGTAAAAACTTATTTTTGATCGGTGTTTATCACTCAGACTCAGATTGTTCAGAAACAATCTGAGTAATCGCAAAACATTGTCTACATCGAAGACTAGAAAATAATAAACACGACCTTTATTATTTATATTTATTATGATTGCATACAGGATAAGATTTTTATTTACCCAATAATATTATTATAAACCTATATTATTTATAAATTTCTTTATTGTCTAATTTATTGTTTATATCAGCAATAAAGTAATTTTATGAATAATTATGATAAATTGAGCGGTACGTAGCGAAAGGAGATGTTTAATTTTTGGCTGGCATTTGTGCGTAATATTAAATAGGTAAATGGGGCAAAGTACACTGAGTTTAGGAAAAGTTTCATTGCCATTTGTTATCATTAAGGAACACACTATCTGATCTAGAATGTCACAATTTCCAAAACTCCATACAATAATGAAACCTCTCAATTTAGGTGGATTGAACACCTCTAACGAAAGGTAGGTCACTAAGCAGAAAAAAGAAAATAGAGACAAACCCATTTAAGATACCCACTTGTATGAATCATCGGATTAAACACCTATAAAACCAATCAGACACAAAATAGAAGAGTAAGTATTACAAAGAAAAAACAAAGCTTTAGGACAGGTTAACGAACAGAACTTTTAAGTGTTACTTAGGACAACTGATGCTGAAGGAAAACTAAAAAATAAACTAAAAAAATCCATTATTCATGCACTTTATAATGCTTTTGTTTTAAACACTACGTCTGTCATTTCTTGGTAAAGCATTCGGAACGGGCATCAAAATAATTTCAATTGTAGCCTGGGAAAATTGTGATTGTATTGTTACTGTTTTAAATAGCCAAGTGGTGAGAGTAAATTGTTCTAAAAATAGCTGTGAAGCCTGGTATGATTTATGTAACAGTTTGCAATTGACAGACATTTAATAATATTTTTTCCTAGCTTAAGCTATTCTGGTGAGAGAAATGTTCTTGGACTTCCCCCACGGTGGGAATGTTGGGCGGATTACCTACTGAACTTTTACCACACTTAAAAATAAACCAGGAAGGACAAGGAACATGGGTGCAATCGGTTTCACCCCGGCAGAGGCTAGACCCAAATTCAATCATAAAAACCAACAGTACAAAAAGTAGTAAGCATAATCATTCAAGCGGCCAGGCGGTAATTAATTAGATTTAAAGAAGTAAGTTAATAAATATTGAGTATGAGTCAATAAAATTTAAATCCCTGTTCAATGAAATCTATTCGTTATCATGATGCGGCGTGGCCGCAGCAGTGACGCGCGACGGTCGTACCAGGCACGACACACGCGCATTTGCCAAATAAAACTAAACACAATCGCTGGATCACAATCCAAGGTATTAGATTACTCTGACTCTGGGAACTACCGTTTGTACTTTTATAAATAATGTAAGTATTTTATATAAATAAAACATGTGCAGTTTAATTCAATATAACGCAAAAAATGGAAAATATATTATTTAGTTTCTGTAGGAATGTGCAAGATTCAAAATTAAAAAAAAAAATGTCGACAACATCACATACATTGCTCCGAATCCAAAGTAAGTAGGTAAGCACTTGTATTATGGAATCAGAGACAACGAATGCACCACAAACACCCAGACCCGAGACAATGTAGAAAAGTGTTTTTCTACACTGACCCGTCCGGAGATCGAACCCGGGACCTCAGAACTGGCGACACCTTGAAAACCGGTGTGTGCGCCACTCGACCACTGGGGTCATCATTTATCATATTACAAATGTAGTTAGTTTCATTAAGAGAGAAGGCGGGCGGAGAGACTTGAAAATTAAATTAGGTACTTTTTTGTAACTATCGCTGTCGCGCTGTGTGCATGTTTATGTCATAAGGATAATTACTGTACATCGGACAAAATATCCCCCGTGAAAACAACGTTCGGCTCTCCAAAAAGAGGACCAATTTTTAAGATACTTCATATACTGAATGTATATATATAAACTATAGATTATACCCCATTTATTATTTAAATACCTATTAGTCACCAAATATGTACTTATGTACAATACGTCTCTGAAAACTGCATTCGAAATAAGATTATTTTTAAGGTTCAAGTTCTTTTAAATAAATATTTTCGACTAAGAGGAAAATAGAACTAGTTTATATCTATATTACTTCAAAAAATCATCACTCTAAGTTCATAAACCACGGAGAATACAGCCGAGATCGTATGCATGGAAAAATGTAAACCCGGGTTTCTTCTAAACGGTTTCTTTGCGTATTCTGGTCACTGCTCATCCTCAAAGACCATAAAACAGTTCCCGTTAAGCTGGGTCAACCACCTGATTCTAAAACCGGTATAGTTTACATGGAGCTCATTATGAAGAAATTATTCTCCGGAACTCGTACCACCTTAGTTGTTTAGTCGTAAATAAAATAGTATGATTTTTAAATTAAGGAATGTATGTATTAATGTACACAGTACAACAGAATAAATAAAAACCATTGCTATTGTGAGGGGACAAAATATGCTTCTTTTTTTCTGAATAGCGCTAAGAAGTATTGATTCTAATTCTATTCAATTCTTCTCTAAGAAGTATTGATTCCAAAAAAATCTTTTATGGTTTATGGTTCTGCTTTACCCTCTTTATTGACCATCCTCTGGTTTAATCAAAAAGAGTTTGATTGGATTCCATTAATACAAAAAGAAGAAGATAATACGTGGAAAGTTCTCAAAAAGTCTATTTAAAAATATTTTTGTCACTTCTACAACAGATCTGTAAAACAAATAAATAAATATGCGCTAATTGTTTTAAGTCAAGACAACCTTACTTCTCGTACAATAGAAACTGGTTATTCACATAGTTGTATGATCATCCTTGTACAGAGGCCATGCAAATCTTCTCCATAAAATACCAATGTCGATTAGTATCTGATCTGCTACTGTCAAAGAAAACCAAGTCAGAATCACATCACAAAATGATACCAAACACCCAGACCCGAGACAATATAGAAAAGTGGTTTTATCTACATTGACCCGTCCAGGGATCGAACCCGGGACCTCAGAGTTAGCAACATATTCACATTCGACCACGGACATCGGGGTCGGCTTATACAAAATATAAGGAAGATCTCTAGAATACATAGCGAAAGTAAATGTGTCTGTCTTTCTACCTATGAACATCAATGTACAACAGCTAGTGAGTATTAAGCCTAAATATTTATTTTTTAATTATCGGAACAATAAACACAATAGATCCCAGTAAAGATCCCCTGCGGCATACCATTTATAATGAACATCGGCCTACAAAGAAATCTATCTTATATCTATGTCGGCATGATTATTATTAAACCTTTATAGTTCTGGTACTTTTATGCTTTCTTTTATCACTTCGGTCTAATTGTAGTATTTTTTTATTATAATAAATATAATTATGCCTAATACAATTGCAATATCTGTCAAAGGCCTTTGCCATAAGCAGTGTAGTCGTACCTATAATATCGTTGTACCTTAAGATAATCCACTCAGGATGTTAGTATTTATTAGAGAAAATAGAGTTTTTACAAATTATATTGGAACTTTATCTTGAAGTAAATCTCTTTATATTTTAAATGTTGAAAAGTTAGAACCGACAATCTATGTAGTTGTGGTCTAACAATAAGTATCCACTAAGTGCTTCATGACTGTGATAAAATGTCATAAAACTCTTTAATAATACACAGAAATAATAAAATAAATCAGATAAATGCTTTATTCCACAATAATATTACATCGTTTTCTTTTATAGCTAACATTTAGATTATAAATGCGAAGAACACATAAGCAAAGGTTACTTTGTAAGTAAAATAAAAATATAGGTACATAATATTAATATATATCTTTGACTGGAATGAAGTGTTACATAGTTTGGTAAATAATAAGTATAATAGAGCAATGTGTTTTGCTTGATGTTAGCTATTTACCGATAACCTTTATGGTACTTATAAGCCAAGTATGCATCCACGCCGTGAAGTATTCCTACCACCACACCAACATACTGAAAAGAAAATGTCCAATAAGTACATATTTATAATAAAATATCAAATCTGATATAAAATGTTTAGATTTTTTATGTTATACATATTTTGTCCATAGCTTCATTCTAACAAATATCCCTCTCGGACAATACGCAAAATGTCGAAATAATAACGCATTAAATCATGAAACATAAACTAGAAGACAAGAAGGATATTTTTGTTTTATACGTTTATTTATTAATTATTTCTGTAACACAATACTATAATATAATTTTATGTAACTGGCCTCACTGCTCATCTCAATGCCTATAACATTGACAACAAAAACGAAATTTTATAAACAAAAAAAAGCTGTCTGGAGTTAAATATGCACGAAGAAAATTTGTTATTTTTTGTTGAAATTGTTGAAACAAACTGGGCCATAATGACTGCATCGTACCTACACACCACAATGTTTTATGAACCATGAGGTAGAAGTAGTAGTAGCAATTAGTAGCAAGAATTTGAGTAAGAACTCAAAATGTATAGATTTCACAATCAGAACCAGCTATTTCACTATCACAACAACGCGCCATTATTGTCTAAAAAGGCAAGGACTTACATAGACAGCGGTCATAGCCGGGTACGCGGCGTACATGTTAACGAGCGCGTACCGGGGATACAGGTAGATGTTGACCGCTACACCCATGTACGATGATGCTGATAGATACAGGAAGCACGCCACCGCATTGAATAGGCATTCCTGTAACAGGTAACAAATAATTAAAAAAAAACAAATACGTGCGTCCTTTGTTTTCCATCCAAATTTGTTCGTAGCAACTGAATATCGACACAGTGCCTATATCTTTAACAGTGTCTTCATTCCTAACATTCTGCTTATGAAACGTAACAAAATTATATTATTTCAACTTATTCGTATCACAGTGCCCGTCTTCACTTCTAATGTTCATGGCAACAATCAATCAATGTGCCTAAACTTTTACCAATCTATGTTGGGGTCGACTTCTAACCTCACCGGCTTCTTACATCTTTAAACAGATTTTTACATGGAGGTAACGACTATCTAGATACCGAAAGATAAATAGATATCAAGATAGATGATTGCTCTATCTATAAAGAGGTATGTGAAAGGCCCACCCATTTCATTTTACTGGGATATAGCGTTTCCAGATTCCAGCAGCAACAAATTCAACTGCAAACAAGTAGTGGTTCAGTAGTACCCATTTCTGTTAAACTTACAAAGATAGATTGCCGTATGAGTTGCTGTGTGTTGGAGGAGAGCACGTAGCAGGCGATAAGAAGAGCGGTCGTGAGGAGACAGGCGGAGGCGGTGGTCAGGAACCCGTGGAAGGCCGAGCCCATGCTGCTCGCCTCCGACATCCCGTACTTCACCAGGAGGCTCTGGCACAAGCCACCCAACATCTGACAGAAATTAATTATATTATTACCAAAGTCTTATCGATTTGGTACAGTTTAGTGTACTTTTTAATTTAGAAAAGTACCAATATAAGAAGCTGTAGTATATATTTGAAGTGTATATGTATCAGTCAATCTCTACTAGTCTATCAATGTGAACTTCACCAATTCATTGTTGATTTTCAGATGTTTGTTTAAATCGGGACATAAGCAATGAAGCTAGTTTCTCTTTGGCTGTTAACAGTCTCAATTTAAATCTTTCGTGATGAAACTTGGTCAGGGCTTTTTAACATTTCTAAACCATGGGCCATAATCTTATATCCAAACAGTATTTGATAGAATTTTGGTCGTGCTGTTCTCTGCTTCGTTTATTCTGAATAACAATAATAACAGAAAGTTAGAATGTTACGGATATGTGCTATTAACATTTGCGTTTTTAATTATAACAAGCAGTTGAATGACTGTGCGTGAAAGGATTACACATTCAGTAAAAATTTGGCGAAATAGATTAACAACTGGCATTATTATGAAATTTTTTCTGTTCAACAAAAAGTAAGCTCCACATTTTACAATAACGTTGTTTCTTTACAATTATTTTCTATTACATGGGATGCTTTACATATTGTACGACAGTCAAAAACTCCGTCGCAAAAATTATTCCACATTATTTTCACTAAACTGCATCGTAAACTAATTCCATTTCTCCTATTCCGCGTTTTCTTTATTGGTAGTTTTAATATTCCACAACACGGCTCAAGCTTAATGAGTGAAGAGTGAAGTCCTACTTACAGCTTCAGCTAACTTTATGAGACCATGATGTGAAGTCAGGTATCCCAAGTTGAGGCATTCACAACACCGACAGCAACAGCACTTGATGCCCTTCGACCCACCACCGCCTCCCGGCGCCACTCGCACTATCGTCGGCCCACGGGTCATTTTAACTCACTAAACACTGGCTAGAAACTAAAAGATTATATCCGTAGACAGGAAACAGGGAGAGTTCAATCCTCTTACACGGTCACTGTTACTCATAATAACATATTTTTAGACGTTCCAGTATTTTTCGGCTCTTGTGTTAAGGTTCATTGAACTTTGACCTATACAACTAATAAATAGGTTTAAATAATTTGTTAATTTGTTGTCACTTTAAAATCACAGGTTTTTTTAGGAGTTTATCAGACAAAAGAGATGTCAGAATCTGTACAAAGTTGGATCAGTTTTGAATGAGTCGCGTGCCCGCGCGCTGCGTGTGCGCTTAATTATAAAAATAGAGCGACGCTCGCGACGGGAGGGTTGATTTCTATTTTGGACAATTATTTACACTCATTGACCTTATTCTTTTGTTTTTATCACCTTAGTTTAAAAACATAGTTGTCTCATAACAGATGTTCATTTAATTATATGTTATCAGTGTGTGCGTATCCTCAGATATCATTTTTATGGTTTATTTTTTTTCATTTGTGAAAAGTCCAAGCATAATATTTAAAACATTTAAAATATTTTCGTGAGTAATTGGCTTTGTTTACGTCTCCAAACATATTAAACTTTAACAAGGTCTTTAAGTCTTTCTTTTATTACCAATTAAGTATCAAAACAAAGAAATATGTAGTTCTGTAATCCGCTTGGTATATTACACTTTTTGAGAATATGTGACCGTCATTCTGAGTCGATACTCAAGAAAATCAAAACGTTATATATATGCCTTTAATGATTGAACTTATTGCCGTCAACAAGTGATAAATTCCAAAGTTTTAAAATAATATACTTCATGATTGTCGAAGTAAGTTTTATATGGTGAAAATACGTTAAAGTTTATTATACATTTTTCTTGTCGCCACTTTACACCTTAAAGTGACAGAGACAGCATTAGCATTAACAGTGGCCTCAAAATGATTGACGTTTCAGTTTTTACATAAATATCAAATTTATCGCTCTTACGTCATCATCATCATCATCCTCCTGCCCTTATCCCAATTTATATGGGGTCGGCGCAGCATGTTTTCTTCTTCCATACTCTTCTATCTGCCGTCATCTCACAAGAAACATTCTTTCTTGCCATATCGACTTTCATTTATCGCTCTTACGTTTGAGTATGAAAAAAATCCCTAACGAATTATCAAAAAATATTGTTCCTGATGATGTTAGTTATCTGCTCCTGCAGGTGTTTTACAAGTAACCCTGTACATTTAGCACTACTATAGGAATTTAAATAAAACACAGTAAACGATATACCAAAAGTAAAAATTATGTATTTCTTCTTATATCAAAAAGTACAGGCATAAACGTTGTCAAAAATCTTTAATATATGGCATTAGGTAGATATACAATTTATATTAGGACAGGACTTCTCATTATTGGTATTTGCTTCAAGTTCCCCTTCACATATAATAGTATTAAAATCTCACAAACGCTCTTCTATAAATTCTGAGTTATTTATATGAAATCTATAAAGATATATTACTATAAAAAAAAAAACACTGCAAAATTCTTACATATAAAATTGTTCAGCGTGATTCGTTTTTTAATTAAAATAAATATCGGTTGGTACTTAATTCTTCAACTGTTATACGTATAAAATGCATTACCATAATACTCCTTAGAACAGTATAATAAATAAGTACAATCTCGGCTCCCGAGCTTATTCATCTTATGTTACTTTATTTTTTTCTAAAAATGTTTGCATTAATGTATAACTGTTTAAGCAGCTTATACTAAAAGTTATATAGGTAGTTACTTAATA
Source organism: Plusia festucae (assembly GCA_950381575.1). NCBI lineage: Eukaryota > Metazoa > Arthropoda > Insecta > Lepidoptera > Noctuidae > Plusia > Plusia festucae. The sequence goes on along the minus strand of OX494436.1, from coordinate 8,296,231 downwards.
ATAAATATGACTGACTTTGAAACATATACCTACAAAGTATAAATTCCTAAAATAAGAATCCTCATGGTTTTTTCATCTGTCAATCTTGTGGTAACAGTATATTTATGTTTAAATGTGCGTCATTTTTATTCTAACTAGGTGTGGCCCGCGGATTCACCCGCGCAAGAAGGTCCCGTTCCCGCAAAACGTGTTATCTATCAGTCTTCGGTTTAAAATCTGTAACGTTTCTTTTTACAAAATCTTGTCCTGACAAATGTGTGATGAAAGTGAACACAAATAAATAAATTAACAACAATAAATTTTTCAATCTATTCGATTACCTACTCATTACGAATTCACAGAACTTCAATATACGAGCATAATAGTTTTCTTCGTACAATAGCATGACTTATTATTTCACTGTAGGTACATATCGTTACATAATATAAATACTAGAGGAGAGTAACCAAATGTGGGCTAGTGCTTTAATATGGGCTAGTAACAATTCTCGAAAACCTACAATCGAAAGACGCCACAAACGACGATCGTCTATCGTATTCATTCGCTCTAACATCGCACTAACTCATTCTCGTCAGTCGCGCGCGATTTGTCGCCAGTTTCGGTCATACTTGTGTTCCTGCTGTCGAAAAATTTTCAAAGGTACGTATCAATGTGTTATTTAATCAATGAAAAGTAGGTCTAAGTACTGTAACTATGTGTTTTATTGAAGAATATATGTTTAATTTTATGATTTTCGGTCGATTTATTCCTTGCTTTATATGGTTTGTAAAGTACACGATCAAGTTGATTTTAGTAAGGAATTTCGAATATGGGCTAGCACATATCCAACCACTTAAAATACTAATACCGAATTATGTGGTTCTAAAATTACCAACTTATATTTTTTTTAGAATGGAGCCAACAAAAACTAAGAAGAAAGAACCAAGGAAAACTAGGGATAAAGAACAAATTATGATGAATCAGAACTGTGGGTCAGATGTTCAATGTGTAAATTCTGGGCACATAATGACTGTGCTGGGCCAGAGTTTGACACCTGGATTGATGTGTTTTTTTAAAGTAAATGATGTGATTTCTTCATCTTTTGATCTCTTATAAGATAATTATTTATAATTGTTATTTTCGTACAAGATATTATGAGTTTCTATTTGTAGCCCATATTTGAGTACCTGTTCCATATTTAGCGTCTATTTTGATATTTTTTTTAATGGTTAATTAATAATTTATTATATATATTAAGAACATAAGATTGTTACTCAGCTCTTTAAAAATGTATGTGTTATTATTTTGACGTCAATAAATGGTTAATTTTTTAATAGTTTTTTATTTATGAGGCAAAAACAAAATGGTAGCCCATATTTGGTTACTCTCCTCTAATAATATAATACATTTATAGCTTGTAACAAAAACACTGTCCGATCCTTGATTATATTATACAGTATCGTACTGCGAACACATAATAATATATGTAGCCATTAAATGGATTGGAGATTATTATTTTTCCCCATTGAAAATCTATATATATAAAAATCAATTGCTGTTCGTGAGTCTCGCTAAAACTCGAGAACGGCTGAATCGATATAGCTGATTTTGATCTTGAAATGTTCGTGGGGGTCCAGGGAAGGTTTAAAAGGTGTTAAACATAAATAATAAGTAAAATAAAAAACTTTTCCTAAACTCGGGAATTACCTTAAATAATTTACTTTTGACAGAACGAAGTCTGTCCGGGCAGCTAGTATATAAATAAAAATAAAAACTGATCCAAGGCAACAGCAACGCTGACCGCTCCTCGAAGTTCACGTACTTACTTACTAACCTACAGTTTTGTGTCAAAGAAGCCGCGAGACGGTTCATGAACTGTACCACGAATACGCCTTTATTGGATCTGACAGGGGTTTTGTTACATATTGTATAATAAGTAAGCACCATATTCTAACAGCTAGAGAACATTATCATTTAAATAAATTATTTTGTTTCCAGAAGTATCACTTATAAATGTCGCAACTTGCAAGTTTTTATACATTTTTAGCGTTTAACGAGAAATATAAAAATAGCTGGTGCTAATTTATTGTAAGAAAAATATTATATTTAATAGTTTAGCAATATAAAAAATGGTATCCTTATACTGACTAGCTCTACAACGACCTTATCAACAGTTACAGTTGTAGTCTGTGGTTAAGTTATATTCTTCATATAATAAATACATGAGTAATTTTGCTGCATCACAGTTTTAGTCTGAAGATTTGAAGATAATACTTAACTGCAATGTAGGAAGTTATTATATAATAAGTAACTATACAGATTAAACTGTTTATCAACCATTAATATCAAACATGTAAATTATTAATTAACGCTAAACAGATAAAATACATGTTTTGTAGCTTTCTTTTTAATATAAATGTACCTATTATATATATTCATATTCTATATTGAATGCTTTATGCACAGTGTACTCATGGGGCCTTAATGCTAGAATGCCATTTTTCATGACTGAGAAGTGAAGAGTTCAACCAAACTAACTCTCATTAACATAGGTAAGTACTAAACTGTAAAATTCTACTCGACAAGAATAAAGATCATATAAAAATATGTGCTTGAATATGCAATCGCGATTTTATTTGTCAACGATTTTTTACTCGTATTTTTTAAGGACAAACTTTTGTTCTTCAATGTTTTCTGAATTGAGTTCCGATCTAGATTTATCTAGTTAAACATATTATTTTATTCTAACATTGAAAGCATGAACAGAGGAAATCTGTTATAGCATACATCATAATTCTAAAACTTTATTGTTGAACACGAGAAAAAGCTTTCAAAGCTCTTCCTTTACATTATTTTAGTCATAACCAACGTATTGACTAGAGCAAGCTTCAAGAAAGAAGAATAAGCGCCTCTAGCGGCAGCGGCCGATACGAGAAACAGTTAATGCTTAAAACAATTGAAAAATTACACGGGATCAAATTGAAACATACTTCATCCCATTTTGTCTTGCATTTAGTATTGATCACTTAATTTGTGGCAAATTAATTACTAAAACATCATTATTTAAATACCACGGTAGGTACGGTTGGCCAAAAACGTACTCATAAAGTACAGGAATGCTTGCACAAGTCCCATGATCTGAAACAATAAAGATATTTTTATTTGAAATTAATAATAATATCTAAAATTATAATATCGAAGAATTTGTTATCAGGTGTAAAGTTTTCTGTCAATCTGGATCTTGATAGAATGTAGAGTCGATTACAACAAACACACATATTATAAATGTGAGCATAGAGAAGCGTCTCTTCAAAGTAAGTTAGTTTGTTGTTGCGAATAATATAAAACTAATATAATTATACTTAATACACCACACTGGTACTTGGGAACATAAAGAGAGCTATTTTTACGTACTACAGTCTCTAGGCAATTCCTCTGAATTCCTTTAAATAACTATATTCGCTTTATAATATACCTACGGCAACTTATATTTATTTTCAGGCCGATGCGACGCCTGAGATACTGGTATAATTATATGAAAAACGCATCTACAATTATCACTATTCGTATTCAATAGTAAAATCTTGACAATATAAAACTTACCGCAGCTGCAAAGTATGGTTCATATCCCCTTCTGTAGTAATTCTTCTGGTGGTTAACTTCTATTAAAAGTGTAAGACCAGCACAGAGGTACAATACGAACGCTACACCGTGATAAATCAGCTCCTGAAAACAAAAGAATTAATTTGATATTGTGTAGCTGGTTATTTCCTATATAATCAAGTCAGCTTATACAGGAACACAGCTGTACACTTTGGGTTTTTATTTCGGGATTTTCCTCTTCGACTTGTCACTCTTTAGGAACGACTTCTTCCACGAAACCCCAAAAATCATCCAAGGTTTCAGTGGGTATTTAAAAAGTGTAATGAAAAGCAGTCAAGAAGAAATGAAAGCTGATGGGGATAGCCCCAAAGCCTTTGTTCTCAAAACTCGACGGTCTATACATTCATTCCTCTTAAACCTTAGCTTTCACTTCTTCTTGACTACGGAAATGCATCTAAGTACCTAATACCTACATTTTTAGGTATTAGATGCATTTCCGTTATTACGGAAATTCGGAATTCCTGCAACTCACGCCTTCCCGGAACGCAATTGACGCGATCGCGCTTGCGCACTGGTTATCCTCAAGTTGCTCCAAAACAATGCTATTTCAGACTTACAAATCGTTTCAAAATAACTGAAGTATGGTGCCTACCAGTTTTACTGTAAACAACGCGGTCAAACACTCGTGTCTCAGCTTTATATTTACAAACGCCTTTCATGATATTCGCGGCCTGCCCGTGATTGTATTCAAAACATTATTTATGATTCTATTGTAAGTGGAATCTCTGTGCTGAGAGTAATTCGTCTAAGAGGCGATTTCCTCAGTTTATATTATACTTAGCACAAAAACCGTCTTTAGACTCTAAAAATGTAGAGAAATGATATAAAATAGACATTATTTTTCAATGCCTGCTGTTTATCACTTGCGGTCGATTTGAACTACTAATGATCAAATTATGCAGACATCTACTAAATCAAAGAGATCGAAACTTACATATATTGTTTTAGATAAAATGGAAGCAGTGGACATTGACAAAAGGCACGCCGTTAGTATGCAGAATGTGCCGATGAGGAAGGTGACAGCCATCAGCAGGAAGAACAGCTCAGCCTTGCCGTTGATGGCCGAGTATCCGCCGTGGTCCATGTAGTAGGCCACTACGCCGACACATGCCGCTCCCAGCAACTGAAATGCATCGACAAAACAATATAACATTAACACTGCAATGATCTTACAAATACCAAAACTCAGCGTTGAGTGGTGTTTTTTTCATGTACTCATTGTGTTCGCAAATTATTGTCTTATTCCAGTGAGCCGAATGTAAGTTTGATAATTATTATTATTAATAAAAAAAAACCCTATAGAAAACAAAATAATTTATAATATATTTAATTTTACATAGTATATAAAACTAAGTTGCTCCCGGTGTCTATACGCTTAGATCTTTTAAATTACGCGAGGTTTTTTAATGCAGTTTTCAGCAATGGACAAAGTGATACAAAATGAAGGGTTTAAGGTAAAAGACAATACGGCCGACGAGTCTTGTCGAGTCTGAAACGAGATACAAGACAATTTGTGTTCACATAACCGGTGGGTGAGAAAGAGACGACAATATCTGGTATGGCTTTGCAGGACCGCCAAGGTACAACGGCCGAAGAGTAATAGACATTTATTACTGTGCTACTTGTGTGTAAGAGCCGACCAACACGGCGCGTAGCGTTGCGTTGCGTCGCGTCGTCGCAACGCAAATATTTTGACGCATAGCCGGCCACGCTACGACTACTACGACGCAGTCAGTCTTAACGTTCCGAAGTTGCGGCAAGCATTTTGAAAAAACATCGTGTATCCTCCCTTTCAACGCACAAGCAACTGAGCGCTGCCGCTCCGACGTCCCAATGAGTACACTCCCTCCCGCTTCGTCTCGGGGGCTGCCGTCCGTCATGTGTGCGTTGCATCGACGCAGCGTGCCATGTGAACACTTTGGTTATTTGTATGTAAAACAACGCAACGGCGCGGCAGCGCTGCGTCGACGCAACGCTGACGCTCTAAGGGCGAGGCCCCATTAGTGCGTTGCGCTGCGTTGCGTCGCATCATCGCAACGGAACAACGCATTGTATGCCACACCTGTGTTGCGTTGACGCTGCGCCAACGCAACGCAAGAGGGTATGCACGCCGTCGCAGCTGCGTCTCAGTTTAGCCTTTGCAATGGATCACTGTCCGTCGTCGCAGCGGAGCTCCGACAACGCAGCGCATCACCCTCCCTCCTGCTTCGTCTCTTTTCCGTCGATACGTTGAAACGTAGAGCGCGACGAAGCAACGGTCAAATGGGGCATGTCATAAAAAATATATGGATACGACGCAGCGACGACGCTGCGAGGATGCAACGCAGCGCAACGCACTAAGTAATGGGGCCTCGCTCTAACCGGGGTGGATCCGCTAGTGTGGAACAAAGTAAATGAATATATTTCACGTATTGATTGCATTTCAATTGAGGTTTCAACGTAGTCTTTTTCCTTGATTTCATTATTTTAACTGTCAGGTCAAATAGTATGCAATCATTTTTGCAAGTATTACTGACGTAGCTCGTGACGATACGAGTACGAGTTGATGTATTATTCATGTTACCTGCAGTTCTATGCTGCAAACCGGTCTTAGACCGAAATAGTCTAGTCCAGCTCAGTAATTTCCTCCATTTTCCTTAAACAAACAGAAGTGCAGTGTAGGTACTAATAAGCCTAATATTCAACAAAAATGCATTGTTTGGAAGGAAGGAAAATATAAGCATTTAAAATATTGTTGAAGAAAAATATTTTCAAAAACTAATGCAATCAATTTATATCTATCGGAATAATGTCATGGCTGTACATTTATAGGATGTACTTGACTAATAGGAAATGTACCTACATTTTCCTTGTCATTCACATTGAACCTAAGCTAATTTTGCTAAAACGATAGGGCAAATAATAAAACTAATTGAAATATGTGCAACGTTTAGCATTAATTTAACGTATAACTTATTTAACACTTGATAAATAAAGTTCATTACTGAGTTATTCATCTAAGATTACAGATACTTAAGTATTTTGTAATTATGTTAATGATGCGGAAAATATAATAATACATTTCAAGCATATCATTGAAAGATTTTCTAAGTGTTTTGAAGCATTTTCGATGCAAATCTTCGGGCGTCTGTTTATTCTTGTTGCTCCGAGAATAACCCACATGAGTGAAATCATGGCTATCTACCTCATAAAATATTAGCTGAGCAAAAAGCGGATCATTATATTTAAGACTTGCGTTATTCTACTCTACTCTGAACATAGACATACATATTTAACATACTTTCATAATTATTTAAATATCGACACTTAAGGAAAGTATGTAGGTACAGTGCAGTAGGTACAGTATTGACGTAAATATAAAATTTAGCTAAATCGATACCACTCGAGTTTAATGAACTAATACGTTACAATAAAAGTGATTATTCGATCAGCGATGTAACAAGACTTAATTTGGCTCTGACTCACGACTTAAATACAACCTGCTAAATTCATATACCAACACTGCGTTATATATGTATTTGTATAGGTCTCACCGACAATTCAATAAACCAAGGTGACGTCATTAGTGATATCATCTTCATTTTCAAAGAAATTCGCTACGTTATGTATAATCCAAGGACCATGTTTGATACGCCTGTATGTTGCCCAACCACGATATTTACGTAACTAAAAGTAGGTTACTATGGATCGAAATATCTGGAGTAGGATTAATGTAAACAGGAATAGCGAGCATTCCAAATTTTCATTCATATTTTCTCCGAATTACTGTTTTCGATAGTGAGGTAATTTAGTACCTTTTTCTTTACATTTGGGTACCATTTTCTTATTTTTAGGTATTATATTTGTATACTTAGCTGTCTTTTAATTAATACACAATAATTAAATGGATGATGTCCTATGTACATTAGTTTACCTGGACCCGATAGAATAAGCGTCCAAAATTTTTAGAAAGTTAGACTTGCTCTTTTAGTTCCCCTCACTCATATTTTCTTCAATCTCAGCTTAGAAAACGGTGAATTCTCCGATCGATGGAAAGTAGCATCTATCAGACCAATACATAAGTGTGGTCATATGGACACATCAGAGAATTGCCAACCCATTCCTCTCGTATGCGCACTTTAAAGGTTCTCGAAAAAATTGTATTTTTAAGCGCCAAAAACTTTTTGGAACAACACAAGTTAATTTCAGACAGGCAGTCCGGCTTTAGGAGAGGTAAGTCCACAGAGAATACAGCGACCATGGTGACAAATGTAGTAGCCAAACACATTTAAAATGTATAACAAAGTATATTTCTAGACTTAAGAGTCCCTATCAATTTCGCGGTCTAAAACAGAAATTTCCAACTTTTTCAGCGCAAATTTCTCAATAACTTCAAGATATCTGTTCTGTTTTTTTAATGCACAGTTATTTATCATTCATTTATCAAGTAAGTGTACAAAGTCAATTTTTAATAACTACTCAATATAAATTATGAAAAATAAAAACCTAACACATGTTTTTACGTAAGCACGAAACAGCAGATTTTCCAATTGCTTTTTTAGCTTACTGGTAGCAAATAACAATCTGAGAAAAATCATAAATACTGGGCATATAGTATGCTAGTAAGTACACAATGTATTTTTTTAAATTTCAATGAACTAGTACTTAAAAAAAAATGTGATCCACGCTGAAAAAACCCAATAAAGTCATGTGCAAAATCGTCGTCTATGGGTAAGAATTTATTAAAAATAACAATAAGCATTATATATTTAAAAAACTGAGGTATTTATCTACCAAATCCAATTTTTATATTTCATTTCTGACTTCTTATTTATTTGTAATAAAATTTCTAAATAATGCCTTATAAACCGATGCGCTCGCTCGATACATTCAGTCGCGCCCAAGGGCTTGTTGACGACGGACCTGTGTCGCCCGTGACGTTCGCCGCTCCCAACGAAACTCTTGAATCGCGCGTGATTTTGTACTACACCTAACCAGTTTTGAGACTGTGAGTAGATTTAATTTTTTATTTATGCAGTGTGAATTTTTATGATTTCATAATGTTGTTTATACATATTAATGTTTTGTACTATTAGTAAAATAGTGTTTAATTTTTAGAAAATGGGTCGAAAAAGTGATCTTTACTATCAAGGAAAAATCAAAGGTAAAAAGAAAAAGGTTGAAAAAACACGAAAAGCACTTGCAGCTCTTAGGTAAATATTTTTTTTTGTAATAACGAAAACTGTTAGAATTTGTTATTATTTCTTGAATCTAAAAATGAACTTTTTTATTTTTGTAGAGAATTAAATAGGCAGAAATCTACCGAGAATCAAAATTTACCTGGAACATCATCTATAAGCGAAAAGCCCCCATCGGACACAAGGTATTCCTTTTATCTAGTATTTTTTTTTATTTATCTAATATATAAAGAAATCTAATCTATACTAATATATAAAGCTGAAGAGTTTGTTTGTTTGTTTACTTGAACGCGCTAATCTCAGGAACTACTGATCCGATTTGAAAAATTCCTTCAGTGATAGATAGCCCATTTCTCGTGGAAGGCTATAGGCTATATATATATATATATATATATAGGTAAGTACTTAACTCGTTTAAAAAAATGTATTATTAATTATTTTCAGTTACACTAGCAAACAGAATGCATCAGGCTCTTTATTAGGTGAAAAGGGGGAGACAAGGTATTTTTCAACTAATTATTGAGCAAATACACTGTATATATGAAAAGGAGAACGAGTCACCAGGGAGTTGAGGAACATGGTCACTTACTAAGAAAAACAAAACCACGGAAGTATGTATATTTCAAATATATTCAATTACTGGTAAATATATGGGTGTAGTATGACATTTATATTGGGTACCTAGTCGGTACCCAGGATTATAATCTATCTGTCTGTATCAAGTTCCATGTAAATATTTCAAACATCTTTGATTTGGAATTGAAAATATTAATGTCGTATTAATATAATTTCAGAACACGGATTTAATTCAAGAAACGCCTGTCTCAATCAGCTTTAATTCTCTCGATGATTCTTTAGAAGATTTAGTCATGGAGTTGGATCAAGTATGTATTTGCGTGTACCATTTTAGAATAAAAATTTTGAAACATTTATTTATTTGTTTTGCCATTTTCTGGTGAAACATGAGTCGGATATATTATATCCGACTCCTCATAACATTTGACTACACATTTCTGTTTTACCTGTTTCAGTGATTAAACATAACTAATATTTTTTCAGTCTGCACCATCTACGCCGATAAGAATTGAAGGAAGAAGAATAGTTGACTATCAGTATTTTTTTGACCAACTCGTGGAGATTTCACAACACTGTGTAAAGTTTGGATGTCAAATTAGCTCTCTCAAAACAATTGAGGAAAAGCGACGTGTTGCAATAAAGTAACTAAAAAATATCTCGTTTTTATTTTCCTGAAATAAAACACATAATAATAGAAAATTATACATTCCCATGGAGATAGTTGTTCAATTTGATAGACTGTACCCCCCACCTTTCTGGTAGGTACATCCTGTACATTATCTGCCTAGCCTTTTTTGTAAGTGACTGCCGTAACTACTAGGTAACGATATTTTTATAAGGTACTTAAACATAACACGTCATAATCACAATAACATCCATCCAGTATTACGGAACTTAGTGGGTAATAAAAACTATGCAGTGCTGACAATAGCGTTTACGGACGAAGATTATTTGTTCGCGCTACACCGTACGACAACGCACACTACGATTGTCAGCGATAGTTCGAACGCACACAGAGATACTGCGCTCAAATAGTTACCTAAACTAGCAGCGCGCCGAAATTGATAGGGACTCTTAACAAAATCTTTCTATAGAATTGATTCATGGTACCTATTAGTGAATTAGCTAGAACACCTTAAACAAGACTAGATTTGTACATGCCTTACATACTAAAACTGTAAAAATATCTATAATTTTAACAGTTTGAGGTCGAAGTTGACTGACAGACTAAGTATAAATTAAAAAAAATAAGTATAGACTAAGTGTAAATAAGCCTAGTTTTAATTACTTATTACATACATTAAATCTACAGTAAAGTTAAAACAGAATACCTACATACATACATACTTTTCCGTGGATACATATTATAACAGAAATATTATAAAGCAGTATTCATAATGGAAGCGATTGGTACTCATATTTCGCTTATGTAATTTTGTAAAAAGCATTAAGTCTGAAATCCAAAAAGTGTTTTACATTAAAATTAATTGAGTTTATTAATAAAACTTTATTTATTTATTTATTTACTCTTTTTTGTACAACTTTCTTATCTTGCATTACTTTTAATGACGCAGTCTGATGGTACAGCAGACAGCATTTTAGCTTCTCCGTTCTCCGAAGAGGCTAAAATATTGTATTAGCTAGTATTGGTTTGTGTGGTAGCTAGATTTATTGTTTAGTATGGAGGTTTTCATTGTTTTTTTTATTTTTTAAGTTTTTCGTGTAGAGTATAAACCTATTTGTTGTTTTTTTATGGAACGGTTCAACGGTATTGTCGCTAAGCGACAAAGTTCTGATAAAATAAATATAAAAAAATACCTTAATTATGGAATATAAACAACAATTTATTTATGCTCTTACTGCTTTAAGTCTATTCAGCGCCTTATTTAGTTTGAGTCTTTCGACCTCTCCTATATCTTAACCTGCATTTTTATTATTCTCCAAGCTAAGAAGTTAGTTCTTAGCTTACCCATCAAAACCTTTCCCTACAGCTATATATATATGTATGGAATAAACAAATAAATTATTTCACCTATTAAGCGGACATTAAACCTTACTAAAGAGAATCTTGACGTCCAGATGGTAACAAAGGCTACTTATGATGTTTGGATTCAATTGTGCCGCTAATATTACGAAAATTGTATACGAATACAATCTCGAGGAACTTATTTTGGCACTGGACAAGGACGCACGTGGGATTTCACAACCCACCATAAAGCCATAAGGGGGTCATGCTTTTAACTTTCTTTTTTTTTTTGTAGAAGTACATAATTCTTCATTCCTGACAGCTAATCTTAAATTCATTTTTAACATAACTAAAGATATGTCCATCTAGGCAGTGTTCAGCTATATCCAGTAAGACTGGAAGCCGGCAGTATAATTTCTTAACAAAGGCTAGTGTAAAAGAGGTTGTAGAAATCCTTACCAATTGAGCGAGTTTGAGGAATCCAGGCACCGTGCATAAGTACCCGGTGCTGACGTACACAACGGGGCCGGATGTGGCCATCGTGGTTCGTGTGATTGTCACCGAGTGTGACATGATGGTTCACTGAAACACGAAACACATAGAGACTGGTAAAATACTTCTAAAGATCTCTATGAAAGAAGAAGAAGATCTCTAAGTATCTATTGATTTTGTATTCGTAAGTTTTATATTTGTTCAAGTCTCAAGGATGAAGTCAAGTATATAAACACAAGTGACCTAAACACGCTTAGCGGCCGCTATTAAACTTTTACTTCTTCCTTGGCACAAAATCAACTTTTCGTATTTTCGGTGCTTGCGAGTTTTAACACATTTATAATATGCAGCAGTCTATAGATTACAAAACTGATTGTTTCCTAGAAATCTTAATCATTTTCTATTTGAGATTAACGATTCATCTTAGTTTCATTCATGGGAGATGAATGAAACTAAGATAAATCGTTAATCTGTATTCGTTTCCAGAAATAAACTTCTTAAAACAAGAGCTGAATGTCTACTGTTCAGTACGTTCAGTGCAGGCGACCTCGGCCTACAAACATCACATCGTCACGGCCCGCCAACAAGTTGACCTAACCAACCCTTTTTCGGAGATGACATAAGTTTCACGACAATGCCTCTTATGCACATAGGACCGCACATACAAAACCTTATTTTAAAATTCAGTCTTATTCCTTTGATATAAAGGGGACAATGCCAATGTGATAGCGGCTTGAGGTCTAACTTTGTAAGACATATTCTTTTATTTTCGAGTTTTAAATGGTCAAGTAACACGATAAAAAGTTTCAAGTGCTTAACAACAGTTTTCTTTGTTTTAGGTTTTTATATGCGTTTCTAAAAAGGTAGAGTATACAACATGACTCGTGCGTTAAATATTTAATAAACTAGGTATTTTAACAATAAGGTAACCTAGCGATACCTAGATTGATCATTCACAGGCAATGTTATATGCCTAACTGAAACATAACAGCTGTTTTCATTTTAGAAGCAGTTTAATAAATAATAAATTGTACCTTTGAGTATACGTATTTTTGTGTTATAATTTTTTACTTATAAAATATTTAATTTAGTAAATATATTAAGTATATCAAGTTAGTAGTTAGATATTCAGTACAAATGGACTAAAATAACTTGGGCGCTTTATTATAAACAACTTTATTATAATTCTTTTCTATGTTTTATAAAGTAAACAAATAACTGATTATCACAAAAAGAGCTACTAAAAAAAGACCTTTTTAGTCTACATAATGGAAATTAGAAGCAAGTAAATAAGCAAGTTACTTACAATGTTTATGTTCTTCGGAAAACTTAAAATGTGTTAAAATAATAGTGTGAGGCGCACGTATTCACGAGCGAACTCTGCAGCAACGACTGTGAAGTGTGCGCCAGACGACCGAGCTGACTCACCTTCAACGATCGACGTTGCGCATACAAACAGCCATCACCAGACTTAAGCCATGCGCATGAAGGATTATTGTAAACACCCTTAGAAGCTATGACTCAGGTACAGACATGCACCATACTCAAAAACAAAGAAAAACTAATCGAATTTTATCAACCCGTGAACCCGCTGGTCCGTGTTCATTACGCATGCGTATTTTTATTTTATTGTCAAGGACACAAAACTAAACGGAAGGTTACATAGAAGCTAAATTCATAAACGTAGCTTGTTTTGTAATTGAACTGTTGTTACGTGTTGTTACACAAAACATGTACCAATACAACACTTCCTGAATGGACTGTAGCATTCTTTATGAAACATCCGAAACGAAATATATTTCTGACTTAAACCTAGATTTTTAGGGCTACGTATTTCAAAAGGAAAAAACGGAACCCTTATAATCACTTTGTTATCCGTCAGTCTATCTGTCAAGACCCTTTTCTCAGGAATGCGTGGAGGTATCAAGCAGGACTTTATATGAAATACTCATGTCTACTGTCCCTTGGAGCTGTAAAATAATCAAACTTCTAAGCCAACGCAATCCAAAGATACAGTTTATGCCGCAAAATTCCGAATCAAAACCATCAACCACCATATAGCACAGATAAAGAAATATTGCGAAAAAGTATTTTTTTTTTTTACTTACATCATATAATTAAAAAAAATATATAATAATTTTAAACTTAGGTTTGTTCGGAACCCTCAGTGCGCGAGTCCGACTTGCACTTGGCCGGTATTTTACTAATTTCCCCTGATTTATTTAAAATGGGTTACTGTTTTGTTTACTCAACAAGAATTCATAAAGTTTCAGACCACGCCTTCTTTTTAAGGCTTCCTTTGAGCTTCTCCATGTCTTCATGAAAAAGGACCAAACCACTTATTAGAAGCAACGGAAAGAGTATTTGCCAAGGTCATGCAGAAAGTGATGAGATCTGATAAGCTTAAATAAAAAACCTTGATATGTTAAAATATATTTATTAACTTTTTACAAATTAGTTCAATAAAATTAACTATTGTTTAAAAACTTCACAAAACTTCTGACATTCAACACAACTTAAATATTTCAGTACTTAACAAAAACATCAAAATGTAACTATAAGAAGTATTATATTAAAATATAGGTGTAAATATTTGTACCTAAATAGGTATAAGTGTAGAAAAAAGTGCTTAATCCCGTATATTATAGAAATACACTAATGTACTAAAATATTTTCTTTTTTCCCCCAAACTGAGATTATGAATCCTTCGCGATATGTATACCAACCAGCTTTAGGTTAATAACAAATAAAAGGGGGTACATTCTCGTTTGGACGGATTATAGTCAAATTGTAGATTTGATACAGTTCATTATAAATCAGGCACTTATACAAATCTATTACTTATATAAAAAGTACAACGTGTTTATAGAGATTAATAACGATATTATACTTCTCAAATTGCGTTAAAGCTAAACATGATTTGCAAAATACCCTCTTATGAATCACACGGAGCCTTGTATCCTTTTAAAGCGTCAAAAATCTATTATTTTATAAATTAAAGAATTATTTTTTATTTTGTAAAGAGAACTAAATGTCTAACTACGAGACAGTGGAGCCGCATTCATAGACATAGGGTTTGTATAAATTTTAAAAAAATTACAAAGAATAATAATTTCGTGACTTCCCTACATATTTTCTTCATAAGTTAAGTATATTCTTTGAACCTCGTAAGTTTTCACACAAGAAAATGATAAATCAATCAAAAACTTTATAAAACATTCTTAATGCATGATCATATAAAACTTTTTCGTTTATTTCATGTTTTATGTAGGTAATCCATATATCCTATCATCTCTATTAGAACGTTTTTAATAAATAGGTATTTAGAAAATAAAAATAAAAATTCGTTGACATCTTGATTACAAGAAACATTTGATTCCGTTTCATCTTCATGGATTTCAATATATGTATTATGTTTATTCTATAAATTGATCTTACTAGTGTTTGTTCATAAAATTCAAAATCACAAATTATTGTGGATAAACGTACAACTACCCAACTATTAAACTTAAATGTACACAATCTATGGCCTTTAATTTAAGTATTACTCTATTATTAATATAAAACCATACTCTTTGCTATGACTTCATATATTTTGTATTTATATGACAAAGGTGTGCAAACCCATCTGCCCCCTAGCGAAGCAGAATTTATCAACTTTCACGATTGTATAAGTTTTTAATATGGCTAAGGGGCTGATCTATATTACATAGAATTCGATCAAAGAATTTATCCAATATGATGTTTAATAAAGTTAAGTTTATATTTAAATGGTTCGGATATTATTATACTCGAATATGTAATAAAACATATTTATTTTATCATCGTGTGAATTGCAAGTCAAAAAGGCATTCATGTGGCTTTCAATATTCTTTAAATTTAATACATGTATTGTTTAGTTTTTTATCGTTGGACAATAATTCTAATCGCACTGTAAACTGTTCATGACTTTGTGAAACTTTACTTGTGCTACAAAAATAATAAGTAAGTATTCAAATACATAAGTGCTTACATTCAAGAACGTGAAAAAAATACAGTTAGATTTTGGCGTTCAGAATCGAAAGCGAAATGAATGTGAGCGATATATTTTTAGGTTCCTATTAAGGTTTATATGCTACTGGCCGAAGGCGCATGCGCGCGAGGCTCACGCCGCTTGCGACGTCGTCATCGTGCTGCCTCGGTGCTCCTTGAACAGCAGAAACGAGCTGGCCGCGTACGCCGCCGTGTTAAAAATACCAAACACCTGCAAAAAAAAGTAAGTAATAAAAAAATTTTTTCTGACGTTATACATTGTTTACGTGAATGTTAGACATTGTTTATTTGAATTTTAGACATTGAACCAAACTACTTTTAAACGGATTCTACGTCGGGAACTATAGTGAAAATAAACCGCGATATAAACCGTTTAAAAGTAGGTAGTTTTATTTCAGTAAGTAACAAAATCAAAGGATTTAATTAAAAAAATAGCTTCGTTAAATTTAGAATAGCTTTTGCTTTTGCATGCGTCCCACAAAAAAAAGCGCATAATCAAATTTAGGGATGCGTATTCAAATGTGGCAAACACATAATGTAAATAAAATTAAAGATAAAAAGATTAGTTTAAATAATTTACACTGCAAGAGAAATGTGATAAACATAGCGATAAAAACTGGCAAGACAGACATTCAATTATTAAAATGAATGTTTTAAAAACCACCAACGAAAGTTGGTGTAAGTCAATATGCAAATTAAATAGAAAGTAAAGTTTTGATTCGTCGCTATGCAAACTACAACATAAATAACACCTACACTTTAGTCTTCACTAGACTGTTATACAGGAATTTACTATAATAAATGCTTTTGTATATTAATTAAATATAAATGAAGAAACAAGGTACCAAATGTTATTATACTGATTACGAGCTGGAATGAGAAAAAAATATGCAATAATTTATACGCACTGCTTTTAAATTAATCCTGTATACTGCTCTACATTGATATCAGATTTTTTTAAATAATTTAAGTACCTATATATATAAGGTTTTCCTAAGTTTGTAAGTACTTATATTTTCATTTAAGCAATTTAATTTAATAACCCCGAAAGTTTCACACTTTCAAGAAAATTCTACGTTCACGAAAATGCGCATATATGACAATATTATGAAGTAGCTTGCATAAATCGTATGGAGGACGAATTCCTATTAAAAATTAGGATTTTTTTCCATTTCTACTTTATTTTTAACTTGCATACTATATTGGAATTTCAGGCTTTACGTAATTTGATACATACGAGGTTATAGTAATAAGTGATACTTACAGCAGCTGCAACGTTAGCCCCATACATGGGGACTGAGTAGTAGCCAGCCGTCGACGCGAACAGCACGATGAAGGCTATCAGGTACATAAAGGTCTCCAAACATGTGCTGATAAGTTCCTGAAATTTGAAATACATTGCCCCAATTAGTACGGGTCTAACTAGATGTTTCAATGAATATTATTTAAGTGGTAGGACACTATATTTTCAGTTTTGCCCATGGTTTTGGGATAGATTTGAGAAAATAACCAGTCTCCGGTCTAGGTGGGATATAATTTAAGAGGAAAACTGTCATCTGAATAGCAGTGGAGCTTTAAGCTATATCAGTATTCCGTATTCATTTCAGTATTGTAAGGAACATGGTACTTACGGATAAGACCCAATTAATGGGTAATTTGAGGGCTTCCTTGATACTAAGCAGGTATACGAAGCTCCACATAAGTGTTGTGATGAAACTGGTGACTGCGACGAACACGAACCACGTGGAGTACCATGGTGACGCCAGAGCCATGCACAGGATACCCAGCACCTGGAATACAACGATTTATATCATTAGATATAGTTACGATTACGATCATAATTCCGGCTTCATATTAAAGTTGTTCCTTTTTGTAAGGAAAGCTGTGACATGTTCAAAGAGTTGGATATGATGGATCTTAAACAGTAGGCGCTGCAAACATTGTACTGTTTTAATTAAAATGCCAAACAAAAAAGTATATTTTGTTTTCTACCTTTGCTAGGTATTCTAGCGTACCAAACGCTGGCATTTTAGAGGAGCATAATAATATAAACAATAAAATATATTTTTTATAAATACACGGTAATGATTTCTGTGCGTGTGTGTTAGGAGCTATATAGGCCGTTGCTCGTGATATTGGGCATTTGTCGTTCCCCTGCAAGTTCCATAGACGCCGACATTAAAATAATCGAATTAAACATTATTACAACAATCTTCTAAAAGTCTAGACGATCCATTAGGTTTATGAAGTAAACATAGTTAGTGCAGACATCAGCGGACTTACGAATATAAATAGCGATTTCTATTGACCTCAATTTAACTAACAGCTATCATTCTAGACAGTTATTATTTTATGGAAACTGTTAAATTGAAAACACTAAAATTTAACCTATATAATTTTATATAAAACATCTATCTATACATACCTATTATAAAACAAAATTTCTCTGTCTGGCTGTCTGAACGCGATATACTAAAAATCTACCGAACGGAATTTCAAATTGTTTGACAGCATTGGAAAGAGCGATTTAAGTAGACGGTTTTTCTTTATAATACCCGTGTATTATTAACAAAAACCTTCATTTAAATTATTTGTTATTTCAATATTAATAGATTTATACTTCACTATATACTTTAAAGCGGTTATCGGTAAGCAGATGGAAAAAATATTAATTGAAACTCCCTAAATTCATACATTACTTATTGGTTTTGTCATCAAACATTAATGATTATTTTATGTTGTCGCTGTTATCATATCTGACGAGCTTAGTACTATCATCATATGGTACCTAAAGACTAAGATAAAGGTGAATAATGATTTCATGACATTCGTGTGTATTTCGAAAAAAAAACAGGTAAAAGGCACAAAAAAAAATGATCATTTTTGTAGGAGAGAATAAGAATTTAATGTCTTGTACCAGGCTAGACGCTAGACATAAGTTGGTATACATTTAACAAAAAATCTATTTTTCAATCAATATACCTATTGAGATTTTTTAATTCAACCTACCTACCGACAATACCGACCTATCAGTATCCTAAATGCCGCGTGGTTCATATATTCAATTAAAATTCGAAAATGTGGTCTAACTGGTCTAATAGTTTCCTCGAAGTTATTATCGTTGTCCTAATGTCACAAGATTTACCTAATAAACATTTAATTCATAGCTAGGAAATTAAAAAATCCCCTTTTTAAAGAATTAAGAATGGTTTACTAACCCACATTACATGTGTGACATTTGTAAATGTAATGTTATTAGCTTATCGTGCCTCGGCCTCTGTACAACAATAGAACAATAAAACAACCAAGAAATATTGACAGGTACACTCGACTCCAATTTATGTTGGCAGACGACTTTTTTAGACTAGAGTATGTCTCTAGAGATGGACGAGGAACAACTCTACTTCTCGGCCAAAGGAAAAAGAGTTCCATATGAAATGTGGCGACGGAAGACTTCTCTTATCTCCCTACATTTTTAGCCATACAATGTAGGTACTTGCTTTTACATTACTAGTAATCTTGTTAACCCCTCGTGCTAAGCTAAGATGCTTGTGTTACGAGTAGGTTCACGTCGGTAGTATAATGGGTGGGATTCGAACCGGCAACCACATGATCGCAAGTCCGACGCCCTAGCCATTAGGCTACCGCCGCTTCAAAATACAAAGTAGTCACAATTATAAATGAAACACTGTCATATTTAAGTATACTCGTACTATGTATTAATATAATTGCTGAATTTATTCTATTATGTTCAGCAATGACTTCTTTGTCACGTTTGTTTGTTTTTGAGCCCTACTGTACATGATTGACTAACATTGTACCTCCGTGCATGTTCAGCCATGACTAATACATCCAAAGATGTCTATAACATTGTTTAGATTATTAAGATAACGTCATCTTTATCAGACAAACGATAACATTGAATATTACCTACTAAGTCTACCAACCTTTCAGGTTTCATACATACATATACATTATTTTTTATATTATTTACATTGCATTTTACCCACAAGCAGGTATGATGGCAACGTGGCAATGCTGCCAGCGTTTTGGGCACACTTCAAGTCGACAACTGCTCGATAGCGATGTAGATAATTTTTTGAAGCTAGTTTTTACTTCTTTTTTTTGTTTCATTTTCATAGTTTAGTTTTAGGTGCGTATAGTTAGAAGTTGTTTGATTGACAAGATAATTTGTTCCTTAAAGAAAACGTTACCCACATAAATCACTCAAACGCATCTAATGTGTTACATTAAAGCGCTAACATGTAATTCTGTAGCGTCATAAAGTATAATTTTAGATTAGCTCCTAACCAGCGCAACATAATAGATGAAGTAGCGGTAACATCCCAGTACCACTAGGACAACGGTGTCAAGTAAATGTAAACCATTAGCGTCCGTCGGGGAAGCACACGGCAAGCGCACGTAGCGCGCGCCGAGCTCCGCCATGCGCCATCGCCGCACGACGGCCTCAACACACCAAACCGGTTTGATATCGCGCGCGAACACGAACCCACTGTCGCAACGCTTGCTAACAGGTGTTGTTTGTAGAAATTCCAACCGATAACCAAACACATCTGACTACCTGCGAAATACTACGGAAATCCTGATTATAACATGCCAACCCGAGAGCGGGTGGCATGTTCAATCAGGCCCTGACCAAGTAAAAGATGCCATCCGCCTCATAAATACATGCACACGTATGACCTTAACTTGTAGGACCCACGAAAATGTGTGTCAAATGAGGCACGTGCACAGTTGCATATAATATGGAGAAAGTGCGTCGCCGGGCGCCGCCGCGGGGCAAAGTCGCCGTGTGTACGTTCGTGACGCGACCGCCATACCGAGGTACTCAGTGGGTTCATAGACCATCATCGCTTTTACACGTTGCAGTCTCGCTCCAAATAACAAAACGTGGCCGGATTTCCGATACCACTGTATTCGGTATCTACACCTATTGACGAAAGTGCTACAAATGACGGGACACACCCGTGCAAGTTAATACGACACAGCGAATACTTGAACGCATTCCTTCGCAGGTCGTATATGGAAACTAAAAACGTATAATGGAGGTCTAATTAGTAAATACGTAGGTACTCGAATAATATTTAGGGACTAATAATTTTTCGTAGTAGTTTCGTAGCAGAGAAATTTAAAGCTCTACGAAAAAGGTTTGATACATCCAAATAACTTTAGTGACATCTTTTATGTGACTTTTAAATATTTAAGCATGAGAATAAGTTACAATTTTATATTATTGTAATATGTAGTGTTTATTACGGATTGTACTATAAGAACCATTCGATAATTTTAATTTTTGTAGTAGAATTTTCTAGGAAATGTAGAGTTTCAGTTAAGCGTGTGAAACAGTCTATAGTTAGTAGTCAGTACATATTAATTATAAAATTTACGTTCTAGGAACTTAATATCAAGTACACATAGACGAGTAGGTATATCATTCAGCCATAGGTATACTTGTAGATGAAGCATAGTTGAATCTCAACCTCTTATTTGGACGTCTTCAAACATAACAACTCAAATACAGCAAACCAGTTTGCCTTATTTTTAACAAGTAAGCTCAGCTCACTAGGTTATTTCCAGTATTTTAAATAGTTTCTAAATGCATACGTGAAAAAGTTTTTTTAAATGGATCTTTTATCAGTGACAATTTCGTTAGGTATTTTAAATACTTCGCTTGGCGTCTAATTGTACTGTTATAATACCTACTCCCATGTAGATTTAATGCGCAATTGTCCTTGAAGTATACTATATGACTATACAACCTACTCGCAATGGCGTATTTAACTGCGACTATCGATCTATACTCATTCTTAATGAAAATGTTATTCGATACCTAAAACACAAAACAATAATTGGCCTTACATTCCTGAATGTCGTTGCATGACTATTAAACATGTAGTTTGTAAATCATATCTGGGAAAATGGATAGAAACCGGGTAAGCAATAAAAATGAGTGATTTATGTCGTTTTCTGACCCTGTTCTGAGAGTGAAGTGTTAGTGTCGAACTCAATCTAGCGACGCAACAGTTGCGAAGTGAAAATGCAATCAAGTAATAACATTTGGGGCAATGGGTGCGTGCAGCGGTATGAGGTAGGAGGTGGGGGGTAACATGCCCAACACTGTTGGTTCATTGACCATACTTCCGTATAGGGTGGACTATTCTTATTTTTTAAATTTTGATCCTAGCCTTTTTTTGAACGTACCTGTATATCCTTTATAAGTAGTTAACGCATTTGGGTACGTAAAATAAAATTAGATGTATTGTACATAGTAAACGCACAACTTTCCCTATTTTAAATGATTATAGAGATAGTTTTTATGTAGAAATAATAAATCATTACTAGCTTACAAAAAAAAAGTTTTAAGTACTAAAAATAAAATTACGGTTATGGTCTACGGTTAGGTGTATTAAAAATAGAGGACGCTATTTATGTAAAACTAATTCTATTGTCTGGAAAATTTCATTGGTATTTTCTATATAATCCATTAAGCAAACAAGTTGTGAACCAACTCAACAAACAAGGTTCTAGTCGAGTCGATAACATTCAATTATCGCACATTTGTGAAATGATGTTGGCCTTGACTAATAGGTAAAATTAAAATATATAAAATATACCCACATACCAGCGAGCAACTCGTCAATTCTCGCCAATTTGACATTGTGAACGAATATTAATTTGGGTCTTGCTCACGCTCAGCAATATGACGCAATCCCCAGAAGTAGAGACTCCGGCGCGAGCAAGTAATGTTGCCGGCAACCTATTGAGTCGCTGCTTAGTTTTATGATAGCCACAGAAGGCATTCGAGTTATGTCGCCCAACTATTCTGTGGTCCGCGACCCGTCGCCCGCCCTCCGCATTCTTTCCTGCCTGCTTGCTTTTATATCGATTATATACCTCACTGTTCCATAAATTCTTTAAAACAGCTTTGACCTCGGTCCGAACAATATTAACCTTGATAACAATGATAGACAGCACGAAGAGAATACATTTCGAAGAAAGTTATTTCAATTTCATTGACCTTGATTCGGCAACCGTGACCGTACGACAACGCAGCAGGCAATCTACAAAGCGATGTTTACAAACAGATGAAGATAATAAAATAAAAAGTGAACCGCTTGCGAAGGAAGCAGTTACAATATTATAGACTGAATAACGTTGGATTTTCTTGTAACACGCTAAAGTAACGATTACGTGCCTTTTCCTTGTGACCTTCGGTAAACTAATTGGAAAGCAATGTACGGATACACACTAACGAAGCTTGTAGTACTTGACGTTGCATGTGCGCTGTGATGAGACTCAACTAACTCACATCAGCAACGGCTTGAGAAGTTATGGGCTGTAAAGCGAACAATAGGTACTCATAGTGTTACATTCACAGGGGAATGTGCTCTGTGTGAATAAAGCGTTGCGGTTGGATGACATGAATCGCCGCATTCTAAAGACCTCACTACAAAATTTATCCAAATTAAAAGCTTACGCTTACGGCTAGCTATGAATTCATCACCACGTAAGGGTGAAGTCATAATACAGCTCGTTTATTTTTCCTTACATCATATCTATAAATAAATATTGATTTACCGTAAATGCTTTACCCTGTACCTTAGACAAATTAGTTAAATCAAGAAGTAGGGACGTTTATTTTCAGTACTGTGATATAAACCTCTATCTTAATTTTGGATTACAGAATCCTTGTGAATGAACCTATATTTAACACTTATTGAAGTAACTCAAATTCTTCCTAATTTATCAATTAAACTCAAGGCAAAGAGGATCAGTATCTCAATAGAGATGATTTGAGAGGTGTTGCATGTCAAAGTTCGTAGGTCACGCGTCGCCTAACACGAGGGTCTTCGACTAATTGATGAAAGGACAAGAAATAACTATGTGTATATCTCTATGTATATAACTATGTTTGTATATGTCTGCGATTCTAAGTTAGGATCATCAAAACTTTATTACAAAGCGTGTTTGTATTCGCTCGCCTATGAACGCCATGACCCGTTTTCGTTAATCAGAAAAATAAGAGAACAACAGATGAGCGTCCTCCCAAAATAACCGTCCGCTGTAGCGGCAGATAAATATAACTGATGTAAACGAGATAAAACACACGTTATGCTTGATAAGACACATTCGCGAATTATAATGATTTATCCTGGGCATTCAGTGTGGAATTCATTATTATTTACAGGCTCTACCTTGCAAAAAACCGTTTTGTAATAGAACTGCATTATTTTTTTTTATATAGATTCTATTGTTTTAACGGAGTGCACCGATAATATGCGCTAAGCGCACCTATTATCAGGTTAAGACTTATGCTATTCGTTTACATGTGTTCTGTGGTTAACATACCCACTGCATGCAAGTAGAGTAAGTGTTTAGGTGTGTCGCAAGCTCGGAACGCCGCATACTTACGTACAATGCGAAAATTACGAAACACATTTTTGTATTCGACGTATTTATGCAATAGGTTGTTGTTCTATTATGCTCTTTTCATGTTTTTTTTCTTACAATTTTCATGTTAAATTGTGGGTTACAGAGCTATAAAGATAAAAAATGTTATTTGTTTATTTATAATGAAGGTCCCACAGATGCATTTCTGGATACGCATTATGAAATCAATGATAATGTATTGTTAAGGATCAGCCCTGGCCATAAGGTAGAGTGGAGCGATCTCCAAAACCGCCTTGCAGCCCAGCTGAGGTCGCTTGAGGATCCAAAAGTTCCGACGTGAAAGCGCAATTTCCGAATCCTTGCAATCAGAATCGACACGCGATGTTGAGAACGATTATATATTTACCTAATTATAGCTAAGATAAGATAAGATAAGAATAAGATCTAAGTGTTATCCAAAGGGTTGCGATTTCTAGAATAGGCTATAGTAGGGTATTTGCAGTACAAGTTGAAAAGCTAGTAGGCTTGAAGAGCAACGCTGACGAATCTGTTATATTATTACAATTTCTTAGCCAAAAGAACCACGACCATTTACCATGTTTACTGTAACCCCTCCGGAAAGATTACTTATTGTTTTCAGGAAGTCGGATCTCTATAAATGTTAATGGCCAAGTTCCAAGTGTATATCCAAACTTATTTAACTTTCCATAGATATTTTAAATGGTATCAAATCATTTTGGTCGTCGCCTATTCATTTACTTGTGAGGTCTAGTGAAAAGTATTATGAGTACACGTCCATATTGAGTGGTTCTAAGTTTTCAAACGATGGGAAATCTACAAGTTGTCACACCGGCCAGCGCCGAGTCAAGACGCGTAGGTACCGCCGACGCTGGCGGCCATGGCGGACCACATGTTGACAGTACTACTTTCGTTTTGATGCCAACTTTCACCCGATGTCGCTCTCGAATAAGCTACGAATGCAAAATTTAAATTGGCTTGTTCTGTTAACATGCTTATTATTTTAAGCTTATATTAATATTAATACAATCACGGACTTGGGTAAACGTTCAGACCATCTCCAAATTTTATTTTTGTCTGGTAACCTGTTTGGTCGAGATAAAGTAAATAAATAAAACCTACAGTAAAATGAAATGCATTTCTCTATTGTTATCCTATTCCTTATCATCAAATTGATTGATAATATATATAATCCGCTTTATCGTGGGATTACACGCTTCGTTTGTTTACATTCGTAACGTCGAATAATTACGGCTACGAAATTATACGTAGTAAAATTAACGGTATGTATTTGTTATCCATACCGTTACCATCATCTGCCGCATGCCAAATGAAAAATGGGCGCGAAGAGCTCAGGATTGGCGCCCAACGAAACGGGCCCGCGTCAGACCATGGAAGAGAGGCGAGGGATCGAGCTCGCTGGAAGTAATGGAGGGTGGCTTTTGCCCAGCAATGGGACAGCACAGGCTAGCTATAATAATAGAGAATAATTTGTAAATTTGTAATCCCATCCCATCCAGCGTTGAATGGATAGGCACGATAGAAGCTTTATACCGATGTTGATAATATTGTTTGATTGGTAGATACTTGTGGTTACCGATCATTTTTTTTTTTTTTTTTTTTAAAGATTACTAGTAATGTGGGCCGCACATTACTAGTAATCTCGTTAACCCCTCGTGCTAAGCTAAGATGCTTGTGTTACGAGTGGGTTCACGTCGGTAGTGTAATGGGTGGGATTCGAACCCGCAACCACATGATCGCAAGTCCGACGCCCTAGCCATTAGGCTACCGCCGCTTCAATCATTCAGATCATTAATTTGATATTTAGGTACTTTATTCTATACTAATCTCATAAAATAAACTGTATAAATTCCCATATCTTAGAAATCGAAAGTGATAAATCTAATGCTATGTGGGAGTATCTACGTAGGTGCTCGTTTTCCTAATAGTTGTAACATATTGTAACTCCAAGGCGAGTGTATCGACAAAACACAAGCTATATCTTCGACCCATAATACATGTCTGCAGACATTGAGATGTAAAGAATTTAAGAAACCGGGTATGAGTGAGATTTTGCAATGAAACTGTGACAATTGAGAAAGATGAATGACAGATAATACTCACTGCCTTACCAATAGCTGAACATAGAATACGGGAAGATAAACATGCTATAGTATTATTTACAATTTTTTATAATAATACTACTTATAAAACAACAAACTTAAAAGTTGACGTGTTGTTGCGATACAGCGTCACATCTTTATCTCTCGATCAGTGCTAAGGAAAAATAACAATAGCAATACCTACCTGTCATTATAGTTGTGGGAATAATTTAATATTCTGCTTAAATAGTAAGTGAACAGCTAGATAATCTTAAAACAACGTAGGATAATTAATTCACCATTTATAATAAAAAGTGAGTATAACTAAACAAGAGGAATAGAGACAAATACATTTACCACTCGTACTCGTTATAAGTAAGGATTATGTGTGTATGTGTGTCATCATTTGCTTGCATGGATTATTCATAGCGTGTTACGTAAACTTTGTAAATAAATGAATGCAAGAAATACTTGTTTTAGTTCAGATTACTGTACCGCGAGTGGACTTACAATCGTACTATGTATGAAACAATGTGATTTCTATGTAAGGTACCTTGGTAAACATTATAGTGTTCATGTTAAAGAGATAGCTGACAGTTGTCATTAATAATAAATTAGTCTTTAGAATTACATTGCAATTATTAGATAATAATGTTAATTTTACTTTAATTAATCAATATGATTAATTCATTTGTGACGACCTCCGTGGTCGAGTGGCGTACACACCGGTTTTCAAGGTGTCGTCAGCTCTGAGGTCCCGGGTTCGATCCCCGGACGGGTCAATATAGAAAAACACTTTTCTACATTGCTTCGGGTCTGGGTGTTTGTGGTACCTTCGTTGTCTCTGGATTCCATAACACAAGTGCTTTAGCTACTTACTTTGGATTCGGAGCAATGTATGTGATGTTGTCCACATTTATTTATTTATTTTATTTACTAATCATTAATTTACTAATGCTTTTTTTAAATAGCTAAATAGTATATTTATAAGCTGATACTTATTAACGATGCTATCTCTGAAAAGCTGTAAAATGGTTTGTAATGTTGCTGGGGGTGTGGATACGTTGTCGTGTTCACACTGCACACTATTTAGGTTGTCGCTTGTCAATAATAATTCATATACTTCCCGATTTTTTATCTGTTAACTCATGCTGTGTATTCGTATGTTATTTATTTTAGACTAGCTGTTATCGCTGCCTCATATACCGACTCGTCACCTCACCACCTGCCAAATCTTATCGGGACAGGCACAAAAATCCGCTTACCGTAGATATACCCTACCTGAGTCACTCCTAAGATTGAACACGTACAATAACCACCCACGAAAATAAAGTAATTCGTGAATATAATGAGACTAAAATATAAACATTTTCCTGCTGACCTTTGCCCTTGTCACATAAATAAACGAAATCATAAACAACATAACACATGACATCTAAAATTGAATTAGTTGCTCAAACAGTTTCCGTTTAGTTCCATTAAGGAGAATTAAGTATGTAACTACTTCAATAATTCGAAATGAAGATGATCCTTACAAATAACCTTTAATGATGAATAATAAAAGCAAAGCCTTCCAATAATTAAAAATATCTAAAAAAACGCACACTTTCTACTCAACTACAGTAACTACATGTTATGTAATGTTTATGTAAAAAAGAAAGTTATAATTCAACTTGGTTAGTTGACTAGTCTAAGCCACCCTATTGCTATCGCGTTTTTTCATCAACATTTATCGGTTAGCGATAGTGCTGCCAAACGCTAAGGTCACAGTTGAATGACACGTAGTCTCAGGGTTTTAACCTATGGATTTTATGATTCTTATCGCGAGAACATTTATTAAAAGTAATAAGTACCTATTTACTACTAAACACAGGTAAAATGTAATTATGTGGATATGAAGAAAAAGAAGCTACCTAGGCACTTAACAAATACAGTAAAAGGAGAGCCAAAAGGTAAATAAAATTACAGAGACAGATACAAATATTCGCTCAATTCACGTTTTTTTTGTAAGATGTTAGGAAAGGCAGTTTACTTGAACTCGCCACGTCACGTAATGTGAAAGCGAAAGCGACACACATGTGTAGCTATGTAAAGCCTCCGAACGCTTAATTTGTAACCTATACAAGTATGCACGTATTTAATGGATTGAACTAAGTGGTAACTCTTAATATACAGGATTAATTTAAAAGGAGTGCGTATATTCTACGAGGTAATCAGGTGCATAAAACTGAACCACTTTCCCCAAGGAACATAGGTCAAAATCTTAAAAAGGAAAATGAAATTTTCATACAAAGTGACAGGTTACGTGACTTATGTATGAAAAGCTGATTTTCAATTTTTAAATTTCCACCTACTACTATGTTCCTGCTGCACTACTGTATACTTAATATTCAATTTGTAAATGTTCAACTAATTACTTTGTATAGATATGTATTTATTGTACCTATGTATTTTATGTGAGTTTTATTTAAAGCAGAATATAATATAATGTTCCTTTACTTTTACTCCTCACTATCATTGAAAGAAGGAAATTATCCTCATGGACTTACTGCACCTTGGGGAAAACGCAGTCTTCAGCGCTGTTTGGACTAGGTATTCAATATCCTGGCTGTCATAATAAGGCTACTCGTAGTGTAATAAGTCTAAGGCAGTAAGAAAGTTTTCTTAAACATTAATAGCGGCATCTGCTGCATTTAAAATTTCACACTTATCGGCTCAAAACATCGGAGTGCATCTCCTTTGTTGGGGATCAGGCAGAAAAGTATTATAACCTACTGCTGCGTCTGAATATATGTATATCATACCTACTAATACTAATCTAGCAACGGACTAAGCAGAAGATGTACTTATTCGTCATTATATTATTTAACACGATAGATTAATAGGAGCTCTAATGAGAACAATTAATCTAATTGAAGTTAAAGGCGACCAAGTGGAACTACCGACCCACTGCCTCTTACCCTGAACTGACTCATCAAAGCATTTTCTTACTCTTATTTATTTTGAACATTGCACTTTGAAAACTCGCGATAGATAGTAGGTACCTACCTACGAACATAATAATATTTCTTCATTACAGAGATAAAGAAGTCTTGTTTTCGATATTAAGTAAAACTTTGTTAATGACGTAATGATCAGATTCACCTTAAAACAGGCTTCCATTGAAGCAAGCTCCTTAGCTGTTAGCAACAGCAAATAGTTGATACAAATTAAACCTTGCTTTAAATATGATTTTGATCTTAAATATCGTACTTATATGGGCAACCATGTTGGGTAGCTAGGAAGGCCGCGATGATATCAGCATGCAGGCTCGAGTAGGCGACGGAGAGCACACGCCCAGGTACATTATGACGAATGCCTCGAATTTTATTTCAAATATCCGCTGTATTTATCAAATTACTTCTGAGGATCGCATTTAGGTACACATAAGTATTAAATTTAAAGTATTCGGCGAGGTGTCTTTCGTGAAATGAGCGTGTTGTTTACGAATTACGAAGAGATAAGTATTTATTTATCATGACAAATAGGTACTAGCAGACAAATATTGGAAAACAAGTATTTATTCTCTTTAAGTCGTAAAGGAGAAAAAAACCTTTGCTCCCATTCAACTGATAGTTTAGCTGCTCTGTAATGGCCCAGCTTGGTAGGTATGCAGACAGAATAGCATTCGGCAATTTCAAATCTTTTAAGATGTGTGGCATGATTCCAATCTCGATATTGAGTTGACAAGATTAAGTATTAGTATGAGTTCAAAGTTTTAGTGAAATTCAATAATTAAAAATATTTTCGTTTAGCAAAACTACAGCAAAAATAGGATATTAATTAATGTACTCACACTCAAATAAATTAATGTTGCCCATTTTTATTATTAGATATGAGTAACCGGACGTTCGTTTAGATAATTTGTTCTAAAATGACTTCATCAGTGAGGGATTTGGAAATAAACAAGTTCTCAAGAGTAGAAATATTCAACTCACGTTAAATACAATTTTTCCTTCGCTTTAATGTAAAATAAAGTTCAAATGCTTAGTCTAACTGCTTACATAAATAAACATTTTGCTTTCTATTCCCATTCCTTGTAAAAGCTATCCTAGAAGCATAAACAGCCAGCCGTACACCGTCTTTTACCACTATACAATACATACAATATACAGATAGACATAAATACATAATGTATCAAGCCGTTGGTGAATGGAGGAGTAGTTCTAGCTCGCCTCCTCCGCATGTACCGTGTACAACCTGCTGCGTCAGCCCCCTCGCCGCGCCCCGCTGCCGCTTGCCTGCTGCCTACTGACCTCCACGACACCAAAAAGCATTCTCAGCGACAATATGCAGCGTATGGCCTCGATAATTCATATGCATAAAATACATGATGCTTATGTTCGCGCTCTCACGGTATACCGCGGAACTTTATTGACATGCCCAGCGCTCAATGGATAAACTTATGTTGGGAACAACATAACTGTCGTTGTTTATATATAGGGTATATCCTACATCAAGTGTTACTCTTTATAGCTTAATATTGCTTATGGATTTCTATAAATTAATATAATTATATATCCAATTGTTAAACAACATAAAACTTTCATTCTCTACAATAAACCGCTATAAAAATAATTAAACTACAGTTAAAATTGATGCCGTTTAAAAAAGAGGATTGTTATAGATTGCCTAATTAATGTAATATTAATTTAAAATAAAAGCCACTTACAAGTTGTATAATTTTTAGAAGTCCGGGTGGAGTTTTGAAGTAGTTTATGTCGATTTTAATCCAGTCCAGTGCACCGCCCTGCTGCTGAGATGAAGGTGCAGTTGGTTTGTTGGGATCCGTGGTTACCACTGTCTCGGGCGCCATCATTATTTGAGTTAAGCGTTCGTATATTTAAAAATGTTTAAATCGTCGTGTGCGTAGATCACGAGCACTGTCACTGTAATATTTAGTACACTGTGGACGCGGCACACATTTTCGTCCGTCGATAGCGAGCGTAGTATCGTCCGTGCAGCGCACAACTGCCGAGCGGAACGAAACAGTGGCGCTGGCGAGGCACAAGAATGGTGGTGATGGCGTCTCTGAATAGTGCGCCAGCATGACCTGCTCGATGACGGAATTATACGCATATTATTAGTTAGGTAGGCGCTCAGATGTGTGTCGCTAACAAAATACACAAGGAGCTAAGCTAAATCACTATTTTATTACATAAAAGCTTTATCTACTTACTTCAACAACACAAGTTATTTAAGTGTTTTTCAAAGCATCGAGGCTACCTAGACTATTATTTTTTTGTTTTTATTGGTCAAAACCAGACAAAACATAAATAAAAAAATGCATTAAGTATAATAAATTATAATTTTATTTTATTTTGCTCATTTTATTTTTTACTTAAAATAAGTATTGTCGAGTCTGAACAACTCATAAGCTCCAAGCTTTTAATAAACTACGGACAGACAAGACGTTTTCGTAGGTTACACTAGATATCCCAATTGCAATATTAAAAGCGATTTTATTTAATACCTTCATCAAACACGTCCCGATAATACCCATACAAAGTGAGATAGGTGAAACTACAAAAAATTTGTCTGACAAACTTAAATTCTTATTGTATTCTTACATCAGACAACTCTTTGATCATCCTGAGGCATTACAAAAGCGTGGTAGTCCTCTTAGCTGCCTAAAGACGTTGTCGTTGGCAACTCTAATGCTATTTTTTCTTGTCCAAAGTTTACTGGTGTAAAATGTCTGACAAAAGGAACGAAACAGGGTGACCTTTACATCAGTGGAAGACTTAGGAAATTTACTGATATTCGTATTACACATACCTAGGTAGTCATTTATAAAATTTTCGTGTCGCCGTGTTTGTTCCCAAACTCCTCCGCAACGGATTTGTGTAAAATTTTGCGTGCATATCGGGTAGGTCCGAGAATCGGCCAACATCTACTTTACTCACCCTTAAGTGATAGGGGTGGCCCTCTGCAGATTAATATAGCAGAACAACGTTTTCCGGGTCAGCTAGTATCCTATGAAATATTCGTTTTTCCTTTATCCTCTATAATATAGGAAGCCAAATTTCTACAAAAAGTTAAAACAAGCTAACCGCCTTGCTAGCAGCAAGTATCCATCCTAATTTTAACCTGTCAGCGCCATCTATTATAAAACTAGAAATTAACGTGTTCTTTAATCACATGCACCGACAGATGTCTCTAATACAAGTTGCTTTATTGTGTTTAATTTATAACTCAATCACTATTTTTCATGTCTGCTATGTGACACGTATTTGTATGGGCGATAGATACAACATTAAAATGACAATTATGTAGTACAACGTACCCAAACGAGTTTAAAGCTAGGCAGACAGATTACTGAAACAGTATTATCATTCCCGTATGTTGGTATACAATACACAATTGCGCAATATTCGTTTACTTACAACAAGATTTAAAAAGATACTGCACGGATAGCAGGGACATCGGGATTGCATGTCAAGAACCACCGTTTGTAGTGACACAGGTTCGATCCTCGCACGGCGCAATCTTTTGTGATGAAAAACTGTTTCGTACAAGTCTAATGTTTGTTGGGGATGATATTTATAGGGCGCTCTAACCAGGTAGTAGGACCTAAAAAATCTAAGCTATTATTTACCTAAACGACGTTCAGTTATTGGAAGTAAAATAAAAAAAAAACAGCACATAACTCATACGTGCTTACCACTGGGATTAAAATAACACTTTTTAAACCGATTCTATTGCGGTTTATTTTGATTTTAGTTCCCGTTTCAATACCTTTGTAGGTGTCATGGTCACGTGCAGACAAACATTCGCATAAACCTCAGTAAACCATAATATGTAACCGGGATAAGTTTAGATCACGGCACTCCCGCTTGCATAAATTAAACACGACAGCTCGATCTCGTTATCTTTGTTTACAATACTAAGGCAAACTGATCGCGTTCATTTAAGCCTGCGAAATCCGGCCTCGTAAATGTTTCTATGATACCGCTTATTCATAGGATAGAATAAATATCACTACATAGTGAAAGTTTGTTTTTCTTTAACTATTTAAAGAAAGTACTAAGTAAATGTGTAACGAACTATTATCTAAGGTAACAAAAATATAGGTTGAATAAAAAGCCGGGGCCCAAATAGTGAAAGGACAATGTGGAATTTTGTATAAAAGATGATCAAAAAACCTTAAATTAAGTAATGCTCTAATTTTCAAACTAAGATTTTAACCTTAGGCCATTTTTAGATCCCTAGTTATCTCAACCCATGTTAAATATGCTAATGGTTTCAAATTTGTGCAAAACGCGTTTTGTTTGTCTATCAAAGGGTCAAATAAGTCAGGAATTAATTATTTAACCATTTTTTTTATAAGAAAAATTTATGAGTACACGTGGTTTACCAAAGTTTGAAACCATTAGTTAGGATATTTAACCATTGGTTGAGTTAACTAGGGATCAAAAACATGGCCTTAGTAAGAAATTCATTAGTATGGGTTTTATTGACTTGACATATCAAAATAAAACAACAAAGTACATTTTCATTTATATTGAGTAAACTTAGAAAAAGAAGCCTAAAATTTTGCCTCCAAGATGTTTCCTTCTGGCTTCCTCATGATCCATAATGCCACCACTTGTTGTTAAGACAAGGTAACTGAAATAAAGAGATATGAATATTAGTATTGCTAGCAATTTCTCAATCAAAAGTTAGTTTAATGTATCGATTATTAATATAATTATGTAAGAACTTGTAAGTGTTCCTCACAACTACTTAAATGTATAAAACACCACTAACAATATCTAACCACAATGAAGACAGATATCTTTTTGTGACATTTTATTTATTATAGCACAACGTATCAAATGTCTACCAACAAGAACTATTGGCGATCCGCGGTAGTTGTGCAAACAATGTAAAAACACTTTACTGAAGTTGTGATTGACTGAAAGTGCACTGCCAAGTAAGACATACAAGTACTTTCTATAATAATATGTAAATAAATGCCATATTTTTCTGTAATTGGTTTCTCACACGACCGATGTAATTTTAATAAATAAATAAATTTGTCGCTTAATTAAATAATGGTTGACAAAATTTAAATTAAAAGTTTAACAATAGCAAACATTGCAGGAGAAGATGCATGGCATACACTTCTTTTTAACCTAGAATTTCATTAGGACAAGTGAGTGACCTATGATTCTTTTTCAATAAAACTGAAAAAATAGATAAGAAGATAATGTTAACTAGACTGAACTATAAAAACATCAACACTCACCCGAACTGTCGTGATGGTAGCAGGTTAGTCCACCTCTCAATGTCATTTATTGGAACGTCGAAGCGGGGTGAAATGACTCCACATTTGTTCAGTCTGCCGGTGAGATTGACAACAATCTTGCCAGCTCTGTGGTCATCGACGATTTCAAACTCGCCAATGTAACCGTGCTTCATCATCACAGTCAAGAACTTGACGATAACTTTAGAACAAGGCCGGATAAGCACTTGTCTTTTACCGCGCTTCTCAGCATTGTGAATTGATTTAAGCGCATCACTCAATACGTTCATACGCACCATGGCTGAAATAACAGATTTCAATTAGATAGGCTATTTGACTAATTGACAAATTTGAAGAACTTCACATCTGCATCTGCACGAAGAAATGTCAAAACACCGTGAACCGATAGAGGTTATCACTGAATTTTCTCTCAAATAATCAAAATAACATAATATTCGAAGATCTCGGTAGCTGCTTTACAAATAACATTATTTTGAATAATATTTAATGCCTTAAAAACATTGATTACCTAAGATTTAAAATCCGCCTCAGCGAACCGAAATGACAAAACACTCCGAAAGAACCTGTTTAGTGTTGTCAGACATGAGGAGCGCTTAAAATATCGACTAAGATTTGACTAATCGACTATTTTAAATATTTTTTTATAAAAAAAATTGTGTGTTACTGACATAATTATTTATAATTATTAAATTTTGCTAGCAGGTGAAGCCAAGCAGTAAAACAGAGGTAACCAAGACTTGGATGAGGAAATCCAGGAAAATCGAGACTAAATGGGTAACTATTTTTGTAAAAGAGGGTAGGTGTAGGATGAACAGAGGAGAATAATAAACGGAAAGCCTATGTCTAGGCCTTCTTAATTTAAAAAAATGAACTGTTTTCTTTTCTATTAATAATAAATTCTAAAGAAATAGGTATGTACCATTATTTTTATCTACGGTTACTTTTTTGCTAAACTTGTATTACTTGTAATAATATTAGTTTTTACAATCCTATTGCATCATTTATTTTTTACTCAATGTTTGGCCGCATAACGGCTGAACGATGAAATTAGAGGTTTAGTAAAAAAAAGTACACAATGCGAAAGGGAGCCTTCATTGATGGCAGCATTCTATTTGAAAACACCACTGTGGAACTGATTTGCTGATAACAAATGTTTGGAATTTTACAAAAATTATGTCTATTCGGTCAATGGTAAAAATAGAATAGTCGATTTTAGTGCTTTTTTTTGCTCATCTCTATTCCTAAACCTGAAAAAGTAAGCTGCACAGGTAAGCTGAAGCAATAAACATCAATAAAATTATATTTATCGTCATTCGGCAATCGGATAAAAAAAGTTATTTCAAGTTTTTTAAAGGATTAATTTCCTAGTATTCAAAGCAAATCCTTGTCAAGTCGACAATATCCGAAGTTATCCGAACCGCTATTAGACAAGGATGCCAAAGTCCGACGAACGAAACGAAAATATTTTTTTTGTTGTCGTATGTATGCGTTTCGCTCGTCAAGCAGTCGCGTCCTTCGAATGTGTCGATTGTGCAATGAAGTTTGAAAACTTTCGAAGTTTATAAAAACTTTGTTAAATAAGTTATAAGTTTTCGGTATTAATCTTTATCAATAACTAACAACATAGTGCAACACAAGCATGTATTTTAATGCAATAGCAGTGCAATATTTCTGTATTTATACATACAAAGTTGAGTGAACTTATGAAGTTGTGAGTAATTCCTACCTTGTCCATAGTTGCAAGGCGAGCGAATTCCACAGGTGTACATTAATGTTGTGGCAACTGAAATCCTAGCAACCGATCTGAAATGTGGTATCTCTACAAGAACTTTTTAATTAAGTGTAACAGTGTTTAAGACTTTGAAATGTAGACAAAGGTGACTGAAACATGTACCAGAAAATTTAACGTGTCATGGAAGAATTGGAGCGGTTGTCCAAGATGTATTTTAAACAGTTTTCTGGGACTTTTCTGATACTATTTTTTTACTTAGTACATTCAACATCTTCAATTAATAGTACAGGTAAGATAAAAGTAAACTTATGTGACAAATTTCAAGTAAACGAAATACCGAAAGATGTAATAGAACAGCTTTTAAGTAGTTTCCTTTTTGTTACTATTATACTTCCTTCTTCTTTGCCTATAAGTTAGGTAGTTTTAGGATTTAATTTGAGGTTTCTGCAAAGTTTCTGAATCAAAATGAAGTAAGTAAAACAGGTTTTTTAGAAGTGACTATTACTTTTATTATTGCATGAAAGTATTTATTATATACAAAAATATTAGGAAAATTGCTTAAGAGAAAAAGAAAATAAGTTTTAATCTAACCTTACAGATATTTAAAGTGGTTAAGGATCAAATGGGAACAATAATGGCGTGGCAATTTCCGTTATCAAAACTTTTAAAATACTTTATAATAATTGTTGTGAACATACTGGTTTGCAATGAAAACTGCATTGAAATCTGTTGTGTAGTTTAAGCGATCTCAGCTTAAAACTCTTTTCTAGTAAACATATATTGTAATGTTAAAGTATTTTTTACTTGACAGTCCCGTTTTATACAGTAGTTTAATACTCAGTGGTAAATTTTTTTCTTTAAAGATAATAAATCTCAATCTTTGGATAATACTATGAGACTTTCTTGTTTATTTACCATTCATTTTAACCTATTCGACCCCGATCGGCGACCGGTCGCCGCATTACAATAGAAAATCAATTGTGTCTCATTAGTGGTGATTAGGGAGATTTAAAAGTATAGGTGTAAAGCATATTTATGGATTCAACTCCATCCCAAATATCAGAATAAATATTTAAAACAATAGAAAACTTAAACAAAAGTTGGGAAAAACTGATGCGGGTATGAAACCATGGGGCACAGCTAGTCCCCACATAAAATAATAAACTAATATCGTAAATTCTTACAGAATACTCTCATTACCATAAGGGAATGAAAGCCTCTCTTATAACGAAACATTTTTTTTTAATAAATGTTATCTTTGGCCTTATGACACTTTTATCTGAAATTCGGCTCTCATAAAACTTGTAGGCGATATCTTGTTTATACAATGACACAATTTCAAATTCTCAACTGAATGAATTTGTATTTGAAGAATATAGATGATGAGTCTTAAAAGTGTGCAAGTTTAAACAGCGGCGCTAGGCTGTAGACTAATTGTTAGGGCATGGGACAATGCGATCATGAGACCAATTCGCTGGCGCCGTGAACACACTGATAACACAAGCGTTTAGCTTACCACAAGGGCTTACAAGAATACTAGTAAAGTAGGACCCACATTCGTATAAGCTAAATTTGAATTTTTTTTTTTAAGATGGCTCATAACACTTCTTATAATCCTACTAATATTATAAATGTGAAAGTGTGGATATTTGGATGTTTAGATGTTTGGATGTTTGTTGCTCAATCACGCAAAAACGGCTGAACGGATTTGGATGAAATTTGGCATGCATATATGTTCTTTTCCATGTCAAAGGCTATACCTTTGACATGGAAAAGAACATAGGCTACCTTTTATCCCGATTCCTTAAGTAGTTCCCGAGGGAAAATTGATATAAAGTTTTAAGATTTCTGTCCCAAAATGGCATAAATGGATATTATAGTTACTTAATGTCTATAACGGTTTACTCACGCTCATTTTCGAGATCGCCCGACTATTTAAAGTTAGTTTCTTATCCTGCCGCGCGCTGCAAAGCTAACACGAACCAAGGATGCGTGTTACGCGTCCACATATTAGTTTAAAAAATGGATGCATTAATTTTGTACATCTAGACACTGGGTAATAGACTAGTAATGATGAATGTCGTAATTAGTTAGAATACCATTTGCAAAATATTATATTAATTACTGCTAAGATAGAGTCATTAAATTGAGCTTAATACAC
The DNA here is from genome assembly GCA_950381575.1 of Plusia festucae. NCBI lineage: Eukaryota > Metazoa > Arthropoda > Insecta > Lepidoptera > Noctuidae > Plusia > Plusia festucae. Next base: position 8,257,634 of record OX494436.1, on the reverse strand, counting down.
TCCAGGAGCCACTCAATCAAAGACTTTAATGAACTTAGCTAAGTTAGAGTGGATCTCAAATATTCAGTGACGAATTACCGACAGACCCCATATCTCGCTTGTTTATTCACCAGCAGGTGTTTAATTAATCGCCTGTCACCTAACAAGGGGCCCAAAATAAGGTGTTATTAACCCATATATAATAATAAAATAAATGAATAAACATGTAAGTAGGTACAGTTACATTTCAAAAATACTCAGACGAGTTATTCTAACCATAAATAAAGTCAAGCTTTTTTCATGCCCAACGAATCGTACAAATACTAGTGTAAAGTTGAAAAGGCCTTGCCTCCTGAAGGACCTAAGGACAAGCTGTTAAAGAAATGCATTCACGGGCACGCTCCCATACATAAGTGCGTCGATGCCTGCCTATTCTGTGTGTAGGGTGGCCATATACTTATAAAAAATCTTCATTCGCGTTTTATTCTCCACCAGAATGTAGAAAAGTTTTATTAGTTATCCAACAACTGGAATTAAGTAATCTTCTTACAATCTTGCTTGTAATTATTATTTCGTGCTAGTTTAGTAGAGACACACTGTGACCGTAGGCCTGTAAGGTCGACCCGAATGGGTCGTTACGCTTCGGAAGTACCACCCTCTCAATGAATACCGAAGTAGTGGCTGTGGTTGGCTGCTTCACGTTCAAGTTTGTGGGCCATGCGCCTAAGCCCATTTTAACCTTCTCCAAGACCTCTGATATAGGTAAACCGCTTGTCTGTTTGTCCGATAATATGTATTATTTACTTGCATATATAGAAATTATATATAAATTATTTGTTTGCACAAAAATGCAAAAAAAAAAACGACATTCATAAATTTAAAAGTATGGATAGAAGAATGAGGAAAGTACAAAATACGCAATTTCGGTTTGGCATTCTTGGATCTTTTTTGTATTATTCTGATTTATAAACCAAACTACTGAACAAATTTTAATGAAAATAATAGGGAACGCCTGTGAGGTAAATTTTTGTATAACTTTCCACGATTCCCGGCGGTGTCGCATCAAACATAAAAAAACTTGTATAGTCGAAGTGATAATCCTGCTTTATAAGTAGGTTAAAATAATTGTGTTCTAATATGAACTTGAGAACTGTTCACTGAAATCGTAAAATCGAACCTGGTTATAGTGTAGTGCATCTTTGTAATCTATACAAAATAACCAACACCAATGCTTCAGCTTTACTTTCTTCATATTCAAAGTGGATATTCATAACTGGTGGCACCCCTACTCGCACGAAACTCGTGCACTCATGACGACTCGACTCGTACAATATAACTTGCGATTTTGTATCAGAGCATAATTAGGTACAACATAGCCATTCTAACATAGCCATTCTAACAAAAAAAAAATTTGCATGTAAGTATGAAGGTACCACGATGCGCGATGTGTGTAAACTAACGGGCCCGCCCCTGCTTCGCACGAGTAGCAAAAATGTACACCAAACTATAATGAATTAAACGCAAAAATCTTTCGTTATAGTCACTCTATCGATTGGTCGATATAAACCACATAAAAATCGATTCCAAACTCCCCATACAAATTTTCAACCCCTATTCACCTTCTTAGGAGGTGGATTTCCAAAATCGCAAAAATACTAAACTTGTTTTTATAGACTTCCGCATATGAAATTTCATGTGTCTATCTTAGAAAATGCCAAATTTCCTATACAAACTCCCAACACCTAGCACCCTCTTAGGGAGTGGAATTCCATTTACGAATTTTCATGTGCCTATTTTTGAAAATGACTTTTCATACAGCCGTTCATCCCCCTTTTCGTGCTTAGGGGTGGAACTTCCAAAAATGTTTTCTTAGTAGATGTTTTCAAGTTTCTAAACATGTGGTTTAAGGACACAGCTCATTAGAGCCACCCGGCACCCACCCCGCACCGCCTCGACGCACGGCATCCACTCGTTGTCGACAGGTAGTCCACGGGTGGACGTCGCGTTATCACCCATAAACGTCCCGCGCTCAACCAGTGGACCCCACGCGGTCAACGAGTGAACGCCGAGTGGTCAACGAGTGGACGCCGCTTGGTTCACGAATTTTCGAGTAGTCTTTTAATAATTGGCACTAGGTCTTCACAAATTTTACAAACCGTGAATTGGCAATCATAGCTGTCGCGCTTGATGAAGAAGAAAACAAAAGACGCAACAAGAAAAAGAAATCATCGCCAAGTATCGTCCTCGCGTGTATCAATCGCAGGTTGCGCGCGGTCCACTCGGGACCCGCGCGTAAGCAACGCCCTGTCAACGCAAGGCAAGCATTCGAGCAGCGAGTTGTCACCGAGTGGTCCACCCGCCGTCCGCGCGTGAAGGGCTTATAACCGAGGCGATCTGGAGACGCTACGGGGTTGATATAGTGAGCGCATGCCCATACAATTCCATATAAAGAATACTAACCGCAGGAGGCGAGTCGGTGCGGAGTGGGTGCCGGGTGGCTGTAATGAGCTGTGACCTTTAGGCTCTGCGTTGAACTGAAATGTTTATTATATTAATTTTAAATAATAAATAAACACATTGACAAATGTACTTTTATCTACTGCCTGATATTGATGTTAAAATATTTTTGTGAACATACATTGAATTGCAATTCATTAAAGTGCATGGTAATAACAGTCTGAATGAGATTTATAATTACTTATAAATACTACAGATTTAGACATTTACCATTTATCAAGAAAGCTAAGATCGTAAATAGCCGGTTATAATTTGCCCATTTTATATTATAGCAATAAAACATTAACGAGTTAGAAGTCTTATTAAAAATAAATGCCAACTAAACTCATTACAAAGTAGTATAGATTGGTGTTACCGAATAACTACTGTGCCTTCTATATATATTAATTTCTTCACAAATTCTTTAGTTAGTTCTGGAAGTTGGCAACTGGAATACTCGTCCTTAGTATAGCTAGTTATCTTCGAAGGGATTTTTTGTACAAGTTAGCTCTTTGAGGCAAGTCTACGTCGTCGTCGTATGCGAGTCGGCGGTAAACATCATCATAAAAGCCCTAGTCTCACAAGTAGGTAGCTACTGCAGGAACTTCCTGTATGGGGTTATTAATATTAAAACACGGCGACCGAGTAAATACAGCCCAAGTGGGATCAGGACGCGACATACATAGTTCAATGCTTTCAACTTTTATGCGTAATTTCACAATACACGATGAAACAGTAAGCGCAGCGGAATACGAGTTGATATTGTGAAGTAAGACAAGTGCTGGGCGTTTCCGTTAGCTGAACTATGAACTTATCAAATTCAATATTTATTATGAAAGAATTACGTTTTACGATAACATTCTTTTGTTTCTTTAACTAATTAATGTCCCTACAACAATTACATAATTTTTAACACAACGTCGTTACATAGATATTATAATTATTTAATAACTATCGACACTTATTTAGTAATTTTGTCATAAACTAGGTTACATTATTAGGAAAAATATGTCCATCAAACCCAAATAAACAATATATTTGTACTTAGTGAATATTTTTATATTATTAGATTATTTCCATACGCAAAGACAAAAAACTCTTTATTTTTAATAATTTAACTTAAAAACACAAACGCATGTACCTAGAGGCCAACAACGAGTGTGATGGATTTATCTTATACAAGTCGTGGTTTCCTTTGTTACTTTTATTTAATTTTATTTTTAAATAGGTAGTGAATGCGGTTATCGCTGTAATTTTCGTGTTAAATATAAAATTATCTTTATAGCATTCTTGTGAGGATCACTACCGCATCTTAAACTTAACAACCATAAAAATTGTATGCTCTAATTTTCAGTTTTCCTTTCAAGATACCTCTTTATAAGATCGTTGACCAATTGCTTAATATCGAAGTAAAAATATTATTGATTTATATATTCGAGTTTATTAGGACATTCGAACGGATGTGGTTGTCAAGTCCCGGAAGATAAGATAGTTTTGGGTAACTGTAACCCTAGCGACCCTTATTCATTATTCAAGTGATGCGACGAAATCTTAACTGGATTTGTTTGTAGACTCTATTCTGCTGCAATCTAGTAGATTTCTTTATTTATCACATTACTTTATCGTCAAGTGCAAAAAGTTAGCAATCAAATAAAATATGACCTGCCTTTTCTAAAACACTTTAAAACGAGGATTTGGATTTTCACAGGCAAATCTCGGCTATCGATCATTAGAAATTAAAAACAGTTTGGCTCTCCTGTAATTTCGGAATGAGGAACCGGAGCAAACCGCCGATTATATTAACTGCGGCTTAGCTCACTTTTTACATTAGACTTTAATCCATCAAAGCGATTTATTGTTAACATACTTATAATATATTTTTTCTTTTCCATAAGTAGATTAAATACGCATTAGCAGACACACAATAAATTATAATTTATCTAAGAGAAGTGTTATCTTCATTCTGCAATACTCACGGGATCTACCCGTCGCGTCGTCGCTTCAGTTTCAGGCGTTTGCTTATAACATGACATGTTATATCTGGTTTGACACACTTTTATTAGGCCTGTTCAAACATAGGTAAGTTGTTTTGCAACTATCTATGAGATTTATTAGCGCGGCTTAATTATTTTTCGTTAGATTTCAGAGCTATTTCTTTTCTTAGCTCGCAATTTATAAGGGAAATACAATATTTTTATTATGTTTGCTTAAAAATTATAAAACAGCGTATTTTGTAACTGATGAACAGCCAGAAACACTTCCGACTAATGCCTCGGTGGGGAGGGTAAAAAGCATTGAAAAAACCATTACGTCGCGTATTTATGATACCTAACGCGACATAATTAGGTATAATTTGTAATATACCTATTATGGTGTAAGTAGGAACAATTTACCAAGTACGGAGGCGATGTCACTCTAGAGGGTACTTAAAGGAAAGATCTTAGTCCTTAGTTTATATTTCATCTAGATTTGGTGTCACGGTGCTAGGAGTTTGTATAAATAGTTTTGGTGATGTATGTCGACCATTGCATACTAATGTAGCCATTTATGTATTTTTATCAAATTTGCAAGAGAAGAGTTGTGTATAATGGGCCACTAGGCATCATTGAGCTTAAAAAATGTTGACACGTTTCAGTAAGAGGTCAGCATGCAATATAGACCCAGAGACATACTTTTAGCAAAATAAAAATATCGAGCCATATCTTCTTGAGAGGCTGTCTGAAAAACTTAAAAAAAAGTCACTCCCGTTAACTGTACGCTTAGATCTTTTAAACTAAGCAACGGATTTAAACCAGTTTACAGCAATAGATCATAACTAGTGATCCCAGAGGAAGCTTTTTATGTAATTATATGCATTTATTACTGCGCTCCCCGTGCGAAATCGGGGTGGGCTCGCTAGTAATCAATATACAAATTTTCATAATTTTTGCATTCAATAAATCATAATAAATATTTAATCATACAAAATTCTAATGATATTCAAATTAAACGGAAGGTATTTAGTAACTTTTGTATTAATTTAGGCTCCGCGCCGTCAACAACAAATTAATCATAAATTGTTAAAAGTCTCGAGCTTACTCGTAGAATTTTCGTAATTACAGTTGAATTTGCAACTGTTCTGTTCTGACTGGCTTTTGTTAATTTTACATTGACATTTTCTTCAATAATTAAATTGGGGAATGTATTTTTTTTAAACTTGTGTTATTAATCTCAAACGTAGACAGAGAGTCAGAGAATTTAGAGGTAATGACAACGTCGCGTTTGCACTAATATATAATGAACATAATATGTATATAACTTAGTCATACATATTATTAGGAAGATAATAATATGCAGGTGCGATGACTAAGTTATGATATTCTTTTATCTAACCTTTTAGCCGAATGTGCCGTTACTCATTACTGATTTTTATATTTACTCTGTGTATGTTGGTATAATAAAGGTAATATTACATATATTACCTTTATTATATATGGTTATCGTAGTAATTACCGACCTGTCCAACATGATTATTACATACGGTCAAGTTAAACACCTCTGTATGACCCTTCTCTTTACATCACCTCTTGTGTGAACAATAGATTTAATTTACTAAAAACTACATACTTGGTTGACTTTCCCTTACGTGTTAGAAAAGGTCGGGTTCCTGTTTGGTACCTGTTGATTATGTGGCAAACGGCTGACACGAATAAAAGCATCGATTAACTTCTATTTTTACTCATGGTCGTATGGGGCGGCAGCTTAATCATATATAAACAAGTACAGAAGTATGACCATGTCCTTGTTCAAATTCTGTTAGTCTTATCCATGTTCAGGTAGAGTGGCATCGAACAATATTTTTTTTGCTAAATATTATCTCCTTACACTTTTTAAGAACTCCTTTTTTGTAACAAGAGTTCTACTGTCAAACGGTTTTTCAGCACATTTAACATAATTATACCTAACATTTTTATTCTTTTAAATTAATTTAATAATACACTATCTAGCTCAGAAATATAAATAACATAACATCTTTCTTAGCCTAGATAAGGCTATCTAGCTAGGATTAGGTAGTGGAATCAAAACCTGTGATGACGCATGGAAGCGGCATTCTGGCGAGCTCGCCCGGTTTGACCACAGTGGTCACGTGTAGGCGGACCTTCTGCAAGTATTTACGTAGTGGCCGAACGCTCTGTGCTACAACTTTACTAAACAAAGGATACCGGGAACGTAGGACGCCTAACAGCTTTTTTATGTTTGCGTAATGGCCAGCCGATACAAACACCATTGATTGTTACATGATTTATGATTAAAATGAATGATTAACCATGCACAATTAATATATCTCAGCTTTATTTCTGTATTAATTTATTTTTATGTAATATTAGAGTAGAGGGCAATGACTCGATAGTTAGTTGTAGATATCCTACAGTTAACATAAATATCCTTACGGCCTATTTTCATTAAATCAATACACAGCTGTTATCATGTTATGCCTACGACTGTAAAGCCGGCCACACACGTAACGGTATACTTGCGCAAGTTTGACTTAATACGTATCTTTGAATAGCAACTGACAGCTAAATTTGCACAATATTCAATACAAATAAGCAATTGGACAACAATAATTGTGCAAATTTAGCTGTCAGTTGCTATTGAAAGATACGTATTAAGTCAAACTTGCGCAAGTATACCGTTACGTGTGTGGCCGGCATAAGGTTTTAAATAATCGTCTTTGAAAAACGGTAAGATGGTTTATTCCTATTTTAATTTCACAGATATTATTCGGTCGTGCATAGATTTTATAGCTTGGAAAATTAGTGTTTAAAAAAATGTAAGTTTTATGTACTAGTACTATAGTTGTTGTTATTGTTCAGACTACATTCTGTATTATGTTGTTGCACTATCTACTAGATAATCTATATCGGATTTGAAAACATATTTTACCGTCTAACAAATATGATTAGTCGCAATTGAAACGAAAAACCGCGAAATTTCTATTCTCACGTGTTATGTACGTGAGAATAAAAATTTTACAGTTTATGCGTTTTATAGTGAAAACATCCTCTGAGAAAGGATTTTTGGAAATTCCATCCCTAAAGAGGTGAAAAGAAGGATAAAGGTTGTATGAAAATCGACATTTTCAAAGAAAGGCAAAAAATATCATAAACATGTTTATTGTTAGTTGTAAATAATCACGTATTTCACCAATTTGGAAACCTACAAGAAATAAATAGTGGAAGTGTGTATGGGAATTTTCTAACTGCTTTTCATATTATGTTTTTCACCAATGGATAGTGTGATAGGAAGGCTACCCATGCGAGGCCGGGCGGCTCTGCTAGTATACATATATACTAGCTGTTTCCCGCTGCTCCGCCCGCGGTCTCAATTTTTTTTTATATTTGTGATGTAAGCTATCCTATATTTCAAGTTGGATCAAACTGCACACGGTGTGCAAATTTGATTAAAATCGGTTCAGTAGTTTCGGAGTTCATCCCCGACAAACATCATGACACTGGAATTATATATAATATCGATTGATGCCAAAAAGTACACGGTGCTAGTTTTTCGCATTTTAGCCCATTCGATTCCCGGTCCGCAAAGCGTATTTTCAAACATCAATTTAATGCAGATTTATTTCTTTAAAAAAATAAAAGTTTGCTATTCTTCAGTATTGAGAGTACTTTCTCTCTTTCTTTCTGGTGGCAAATATGAATACATCCTGTTTATCATAATATAACCTACGACCTACTCTCAGATCTACCAAATAGACAAACGAAAAAAAAAACATAAAAGTCTGCGAGCCTGATATTTACAGAAGAAAACAGTTTTAATATAATTGCAAGGAGTTTTGACAACCTTGTTTATTTAATTGTTAAATAACCTCTATGGAGGAGGATCTGGAGGATAGTAAATCGTACTAAAACAACGAAATTTGGTCGTCATGGCAACTACCTACTTTCGTTTTTAATGTCAATAATCGCGATGTTAATATTATGATAAAAATTAAACAAAAAAACATTTCAAATTGGACCAAATTGTGAATCTAAACCATCCTCGAATCCACCTAAAGACACACAGCAAATTTCATTATAATCGGTCCAGCCGTCTAGGAGGAGTTCAGTCACATACACACTCACAGAAGAATTATATATATAAAGATTTGTAGTAAGTACTGCATGTGCCAATAGGTGTACCGCAATATGGGTTAAAAAGGGAAAAGATATCCCTGATTATTTAGTATTACAATGAAGAGTAAAATCAATATTTTCTATTAATAGTCTCCTCGTAAACTGTGTTAAAGCGGTCACACAGTGAAAGAAATAACAATACATCGGCGACCTAGTTTGTAATGGTTTCCTACTAAAGCATTTTTGAACAGTAAAGGCACGCGGTCAGTCGAGCGCTAAACACTGCTTTACACTTGTTATATCACAATAGTACGTTAATTATGAAATGTTGAAACCACGTAACTTCCATATTCCTTTGACCGTGAATACGAAATATTTTAGTTTATAAATTATTAATTTTTTCACGCCGTTTTATTTCACTTAAACCACATTAAACACACTACCATGCGCGTGACACACATGCACCTAAACAGACATGTAACACAGAATTTGCTCCTTACTTACAGTTTCTAAAACTATCACCAGATCCATGAAAATTATGTATAAAACTTAATATTTAATTGAATAATGGTTGTTTTGAATATTTTATAAATACATTTAATTGAATAAAGGGTTTCGACCACTATTAGGAGAGGTCTTGCATTACTGAGCTTTGAGTAAAATATTTATTTTTTCAATAATAAATAATGCCTTTTTTCCAATAGCGAGATTTAGTATGTCAGACCCTTTACTCGTGTTCTGGGAAATGGGCCGTTTTATTATCCGCTATAGCATTCGTTTCGTAGCTTTGCAACGACCGGTTAATGCTGCGGTGCGCCTGGTGCCGTGTGCGGACTGCGGTCACATACAACAGTTGACCACGGACACTCGCTGAGAGATTGGTAACTGATACTTGTTGAGAGGGACTAAAACAGAATTCATTCTCTATGACTCAGCTTGAATTTATTTCACTGAACGGAAGAGCGATCTCGATTGTCCAGATTATTGCAGCTTTTGACCTAAATGAATCGTTATACAATCGGGTATTTACATTGCAGAGCCAGAGGTTTACTGTTAATTACTGGTTCAACAGATTCGATACTTCAACATTCAAATAACTGAGCTTCAGTCAACTGACGGTACTATTTTAATTCTGTGTTCTATTTGATCGGCAATTACAACGCAAAAAAGGACTACATGACATCACCATAAGTTTACCTCGTATACAAAAATACTGTACCTTATTATTTTATCATGTGCCAACAATATATTTTTACTATTTCACATATTACTATGTTATTCCTTGAAAAGCACACTTTAAAGGCTTCTATATAAAAGGGACATAAAGCCAATCGAAGGGTTTCCCGTTCGTTTACCTGTAGACTTACGTGTAGTTAAATGGTAGCCGTATGAACTGCGTTTGTGGTACAAGCTCGAGTTACCGCCAGCCAACTGTTAATAAACTTGAGCGACAATAAACCGGAAGCTATCTGACTACCAGAGTTTTGTACAAATCTAAAACATTTAAATTATCGCTGATTTATATGGATAAGTGTAGGTATCCTGTTTAAAAACAGTACGATTGATTCTCGGTAAATAAAACCCTTTTGAATCGAAGATCGAACGTTGCTTATTAGTATGTTAGTAGTCGCTGGCATCGACTAAACGTGCCATAAGTGTGAGTCACGTAACGGAAACGGTTCTTTCGATATTGATGTCTGGGCTTGATGCGTTCCCATGTTTTTCTTTTACATATCCATTTTTTTTACTTTGCGGAGCATCAACAACTGTAATACTGTTTACTTTTTATCACTGTTTCTAATTTAAATCCCTTTAGATATAGAAAAACATCTGCGTCGCTGTATTACCCGAGCGTTGCACGTAAATAAAACTTTTTTATACCTATGTACCTTATTATAAACTTTTGAAATAACTTGCCGGATAAGAATACTTTAATAATTTCATAGGATTATCTCGTTTATAATTTAATTTAACTTTGAATACAATTTCTTTTATATTGTTACAAGATGATGAAGGTACCTAGACCTACATAAACTTTGCAAAAAAATTGATAAATATTTTGGTATAAATCTATTAAAGGATGATGAAGTATTGTTTTTCCAGTCTCTCTTAAAATAGTAGATAGATCCTAATCAAATGAAATCCTCGTGCAAATGTAGGTATCACCTTACACACGACGAAGTAAGAAAGAACTAGCTGACCCGAGAAACGTTGTTAATTGTTTTGCCATAGGTATGCGGGTTTATCGAAAAATATACACGAATCATAAAAGTCGGTCAAGTCTTTTGGAGAAGTTTGGTTACAAACACTGTGACACGAGAATTTTATAAATATAAGTCTATATAGATTTCAGCAGATCCTTTGATGTTATTCTTATGAATCTTAATAACTGATAAAATTTAATTATTTTAGGTGACGACTGACGACCTTTAATAGTTTCTACCAAGTGTCGACTCGAATTTAAATAAAATGAAAAATTTATGATAGTTTGTAAGGAACATTAAATTAAAGTAAGGATTATTATGAATTCTATATTTGTAAATTTATATAATAGTAGTTTCGTTAATTGTAAATTACGGTATTTGTGTGAGTCTTTTAAATTATTATGCTGGCAACACTACGCCGAGCGAGGCTCAGTGGGGTGGTGACAGCACGTTTGTTGGTTATCTTGGCCACGCGGCGCGAGCGAGAGGATATATTGTAAGAGACGGTTGATTTGAATGGATAATTGGATACTTATTGAAAAGTCAAGGTAATAAAGAGGATTCCCGATTCAAATTTGGTGGTTTTATTATAATTCAGAAGTGGTAAGTACCGTAAAACATTATTTTTGTATATCTTACGTGAAAATATATAGTAGTTAGCATGATGATATTCTTAATGATAAGAATGTCGGTTAGTAAAATCCTAAGAAATCAGGGCCATCATTTAGGGTGAAGCCCGAAATTTATGTGAATCATGCCGTTAATATCAATACTTCGTCGCATTTATTATATTTAGAAATTTAAAGAAATAAAATTTTATCTATTTCGAATACCTATCACCCACATCGAAGATCAATTTCAAGGTCAATCCAAATATGTTTCCTAGAATACCCTAACACGTGCATGGGTCTACGGGGGTAAAAATTTTCATTATTTTCACCTAGGAAGCCGAGTTTCCGAGATATATTACAAAGTACAGTTTTTCACCAGTTTTGTAATATCCCAAAGTCAGTCCGAAAATCATTTGAACAAATACATAGTTGGCCCTGTTTCAAGTTCCAGAATAATGGAAAGATCACGTTCTCGACACCTGGAGACTCCTCCAGGTGACACGGCTTCGCGAGGGCGAGACCGTGAAGAAAACAGACGAAGTCGCAGCCGCATCCGTCGCGACAGTCCGCCGGAGTGTCGTCGAAGCCGCCTGAACGAGAGCCGGAGCTTACGCGACGACGACAGGCTTCGCGCACTGGAACGAGAAATGGACCATGAACGCAGAAGACTTCGTGATCTGCAAGGTAGCCTGGACAAGGAGCGAATGCGATTACGAGAAACTGTGAGTAATCAACGAGAAATTAATCAACCCCATGTGCGTCGCACGGCACGCGAGCATACCACGGATCAGGATGAAAAACGTTCTTGTAGACGATCGCGCAGTCCGAACAAAGATGAACCTCGTAGAACTCGATACGAGCGACATTCCCCTCTGGTAGATAAATCCGCTAGCCCTACATTTACCTGTAAAGATCTTATGAGTATGTTTAGTTCCCTTAGAAATCTACCGCCCCAGTCGTCAGCGTCGGCGACGCCGGTTACGTATACTTCGAACAACCATAAAAATATTTTACCTGATTTTGATCCGTCGGCGAAAAGCCAACGTATAGATATATGGCTAAACAAGGTGAACGAATGTGCCACCGTTTACGGCTGGGACGATAAAACTACAATCCACTTCGCAATGCAGAAGCTCCAGGGTTTGGCCAAAACCTGGTACGAAAGTTTAACGTCAATTTTGTTTAGTTGGGCTGAGTGGCAAGTTAAATTAACAAATGCGTTTCCTTGCGAACAGAATTATGGCCAAATCCTGGAGGATATGCTGAAAAGGAAAAGTAGGATAAACGAACCGATTGAGGTATATTTCTACGAAAAGCTGGCTCTGTTGAACCAATGCAACATCGAAGGAAAGCGTGCTGTAGATTGTATTATTCACGGACTAACGGATAAGACAATGAAGTCAAGCGCAACTACCTTACGCTGTTCCCATCCAGAGCAATTGTTACAATTCTTAATGAGTAATAAAGACTCGGCGCAATCTCACCCCTTCGATAAAACGTTTTACAAAATTAGGTCCGGAATCGACAATAGTAATACAAATAATAACGGCAACACTGCTAGGGCAGCTAAACCACCATCCCTGAACAGCAATATTCTTTGTTACAACTGCAAAGAAAGAGGACATCCGTTTATTAAGTGCCCCAAACCCATCTCGAAGTGTGCGAATTGCCACAAAATGGGTCACAAGACCGAGAATTGTTTTAGTAATTCGAAAGATATTAAAACCGACACCATTCAAAAGACATTGTGTATTTCAAACACAACCCCAAGTTCAAAGTTTTTCAAAGAAATTACCGTGAATAATCTTCCCACAACATGCTTCATCGACTTTGGCAGCGAAGTAACCTTGATAAGACAATCTCACGCGTCACTATTAGACTTGCTGTGTAGCGGTGAAACAACTGCTTTGAAGGGTTTTGGTAACGAAATAGTTCGCACTCTTGGTACCGTAACTGTAAATATGGTTGTTGACGGTGTCGCTGCCAATGTAGTTTGTCATGTTGTGAAAGACGAGTATCTAGAGCACCCAATTTTAATAGGACAGTCGTTCACTGAACAATCGCATGTTGCCGTTTATAAGACTGCCGATAAGCTTAGTTTTCTTGACTTGAGCAATGAAATGCCTTTCTCGCAAACAGAAATAAATTGTGATGCCACCGTTCAGGTATTTGCAGTCTCGGATATGAACATTTGTGGACTAGCTAGTGTAAAGACAATCGTAAAACCCCAGGTAAATGGTGAAATACTAGTAACCAGTAAGATTGTTGGGAAGCCTTCTCAGCAGCTTGCTGTTTTAGGAGGCGTTTACCCAGTAGATAACGGAGCGGTCAATATTTTGGTATCTCCTGTCTCATCATCTAGCATCATCAGAGCGGGAATGGTTTTGAGTCGCGGTACAGAGGTTAGGGTAATAAATAGTATAGTTACTTCTACCAGCGAGCTGCCGGAACAGCACACAATAGATACGACACAGATACGTATAGGAACTTCAGTTAAGGAACCTCACCGTGAAAAGCTTATAGCTCTATTAGGTAAATATCAGCATTGTTTTGCATCAACTTTAAAGCAATTAGGGTGTACTAGCACAACGGAAATGACAATTGAATTAAATAATAAGAAGCCAATTGTTTACCGACCGTATAGGCTTTCGCATAAGGAGCGGGAAAATGTACGCACAATGATAGACGATATGTTAGAAGCGGGGATAGTGAGGGAGAGTGTGTCGGAGTATGCTAGTCCTATAATTTTAGTTCGAAAAAAGGATGGTAAAATACGAATGTGTGTTGACTATAGGATGTTAAACTCTGTCACCGTTAAAGAACGTTACCCTATGCCTAACATAGAAGATGAGATTTCGCGGTTATCAGGACAGGCATACTTCGTCACGCTTGATTTAACATCTGGCTACTACCAAGTGCCATTATCCGAGGAATCGCGTCCTTTAACGTCGTTCGTCACCCCGGATGGTCAGTACGAGTTTAATCGTATGCCATTCGGGTTGGCCAACGCGCCGGCCGTATTCCAAAGGATGATGCACAAGGTTTTAGGTCCCTCACGTTATGATGGTGCTACATCATACATAGATGACGTGTTGATATACGGCCGAAATATCGACGAATGCTTGTTTAGGTTAGAAAAGGTCTTGCAATTACTGGAAAGTGCAAATCTTACACTTAACCTGGCAAAATGTGAGTTCCTAATGGACAAAATCAATTACTTGGGGTACGAGATAAGTGTTGCCGGTGTAAGACCAGGGGATAAGAAAATTCAATGTGTAGTGAGTTTTCCGTGCCCGAACGATCAACACACGGTTCGACAGTTTCTCGGTCTAGTAGGGTACTTTCGAAAATTCATTCACAATTTCGCTTCCTTGGCATATCCCTTGACGAAACTGCTAACCAAAGATGCGGTCTGGACCTGGTCACATGAGCAGGAAACAGCTTTTAAAACACTAAAAGACAGGCTAGTAACCAAACCTATACTGGCAATTTTCAATCCTGACTATCAGACAGAGCTGCACACTGACGCCAGCAAATTGGGAGTTGGTGGTGTTTTGTTGCAGAAATCACCTGATGAAAATGCATTTAGACCGGTAGCGTATTACAGCCGCAAAACTTCCCCCGAGGAGAGGAACTTTCACGCTTACGAACTTGAGACGTTAGCTGTGATATGTTCTCTTAAGAAGTTTCGGGTATATTTATTGGGACAAGATTTCAAAATCGTAACCGACTGTAGTGCCCTCCGGTCAACCTTCTCAAAACGAGATATTCTCCCTAGAGTTGCGAGATGGTGGCTGCTTATGCAGGAGTTCCAATGCACCGTCGAATATCGTCCAGGTGTAAAAATGGCCCACGTCGACGCGCTTTCACGCAACCCCGTCCCGGACGAGGAAACTGCACTAGTTTCCGAGCATTATCCGTCTGTCATGAGCATCAGTAGCGAGGATTGGTTGCACACTTTACAGTTAGGGGACACAGAGCTGTGTAGGATTCGTAACGTTTTAGAATCATGCTTAGACGAAAATGGACTCAAATATATAACGGACAATTACATTATTAAAGACAATAAATTATATCGGTATTTGAACGGAGATAAGAACAATATTCGTTGGGTCGTACCAAAGGGTGCAAGGTGGCAATTGTGCCGCATAAATCACGACGAAATCGGTCATTTTGGAATAGAGAAGACTTTGGAACGTATAAAGAAGTCGTATTGGTTCGCGAAAATGTCAAGGTTCGTTAAGAAGTACGTCAATGCGTGTGTAGAATGTGCATATGCTAAAAAGAATAACACTGCGAAGGAAGGATACCTATACCCGATACCTAAAATTGAAGTCCCGTTCCATATGCTACACATTGACCACCTTGGACCCTTTGTCAAATCAAAACGAGGGAACACCCACCTCTTGGTCATTGTTGATGGGTTCACCAAATTCGTGTTTGCCAAGCCAGTTCGTAATACAAAGACCCAAAGTGCCATCAAGGTATTGGAAGACATATTTTATACCTTCCGCGTACCAGATCGTATTGTCAGTGACAGAGGAACGTGTTTCACATCTCATGCGTTTAAGAGGTTTTGCCTAGATAAAGGTGTGAAACACATTCTTAATGCTGTTGCCAGCCCGCGCTCTAACGGGCAAGTGGAAAGGTACAACCGTACCATTCTTAGCTCTCTAACTGCTCAGAATTTGAACCGAAATGAAAAGGATTGGGATGTTACGGTTGGAAAAGTTCAATGGGGTCTAAACAATACAAACCATAAGACTCTAGGTAGGACGCCATCCGAGATGATGTTTGGTACGTGCATGGATTCGGAAATTAATCCTAGACTTAATGAGGTCCGAAATGAGACGCGTGAAACTTGTGACTTAACCGTAATAAGAGAGGAAGCTAAGAAAGCGATAGACGATGAACAGGAAAAACAGAGACAGAGGTACGATAAAGACAGGAGACCCGCGAGAGTGTATGCCGAAGGTGAACTAGTAAAAATTACAAAGACCGCTTTTGCAAATGACGGTAAGAGCAAAAAGTTACACCCCGCCTATATAGGTCCATATCGCGTCATTTCGATACTAGGTAATGATAGATATAGGTTAGCTGCAATCCCCGGCTTAACTGGGACAAAGAGCAAACGGCATACTACGGTTGCCGCTGATAGAATGTTGCCTTGGGTCAATATTGCCGCGCTTGAGGTAAATGAATTAGATGTATCTGGTGATGATGAAAGTGATTCTCATGAAAGCGATAACAATGATTGAAACTTATGTACTAATATATTATGCAATAACTAAAATTTTGTCAGTCATAGCTATGGATGTCTACAAGTATAATAATGCAATTTTATTTAAATGTCAAATCATTAAGAGAGTCTCATTATTTCACTATTCTTTGTTATGTATGATTTAATTACTTTTAATTGAGGTTTGTGTGTCCGACAGAACAGTGAGAATGGAATGGGTTCACTGTACTGTTCAATATGGATAAGTTTGGTCACGAGAATGGATGGGTTCGTGACCAAACGTAGCTGAGATAAGGTTGTTCACGAGAATGGATGGGTTCGTGAGCAACCGTGAATAGGATAAGGTTGGTCACGAGAATGGATGGGTTCGTGACCAACTGAGAATAGGATAAGGTTGGTCACGAGAATGGATGGGTTCGTGACCAACTGTGGCTATGTTTCTGTTCGCAAGAATGGATGGGTTTGCGAACAGAAGTATTGTATTCCATATTATGTGGTTGTATGAGAAAGGATTGGTTTAATTTGTACTCTTTCGAAAATGGATGGATTCGAAGATGACATGATTGAATTGTACAAGTTAGTATTATAGTTTACGTAATAATTGATGTAATGGTTAAACTAATATAAACCTATACTGTAAGGGGAATGATGACACGAATGTAACGCTGAATTGAGGCATTTACGACCAAAATATTGGCTAGTAATTTTTCTTCTTCTCTGTCTCTCTTATTTGCTTTCACTAGTTATCTCATTTCTACACACCATATCTTGCGTTATGGTGTCAACATTCCTTAGTCAGTGCATGAGGACATGCACCATGTCAGGATGGGCGAATGTAAGGAACATTAAATTAAAGTAAGGATTATTATGAATTCTATATTTGTAAATTTATATAATAGTAGTTTCGTTAATTGTAAATTACGGTATTTGTGTGAGTCTTTTAAATTATTATGCTGGCAACACTACGCCGAGCGAGGCTCAGTGGGGTGGTGACAGCACGTTTGTTGGTTATCTTGGCCACGCGGCGCGAGCGAGAGGATATATTGTAAGAGACGGTTGATTTGAATGGATAATTGGATACTTATTGAAAAGTCAAGGTAATAAAGAGGATTCCCGATTCAAATTTGGTGGTTTTATTATAAGTTTAAAGAAGAAAATAAGTGTATTAAAAAAATCTCAGGAACCAGGAAAGTTAGGACATTAAACCAAACGGGGATTTGATGAAGAAATGGCCTTTCATCACCTGTATTTTTTTGTCGGTCTCGCTGCCATACAATCTGCAGACAGCTCACAGCTGTAATAAAATGATGAATGATTTTCTTTCTCTTACCCAAAGTGTTTGACTCAAGTTGTTTCAATGACCTACCTACAGACGGCAAACGTATCTTATCATTTATCAAAATTTATATTACTAAAATTAAGATACAATAAACTGATAGGATAGAATTATATGGTTACTCATTTTATAGATAGATAAGTAGATACTAAAATGTATCCTAATGATGTATGTTCATATATAGTTAATTAAATCAGAGTTCACTATCATTCCACAATCTATAAGAGCTTAAATATACTTAATATTGTTAGAAGGTTAAACAATCGCAGAAGAAATACTTACAATATCACTATTAATCTATTTTCAATTGGTGACTAAGTACAGTGCGCAGATATCTATCTATATGTATAACTAGCTGTTGCCCGCGGCTTCGCTCGCGCGTAAAGTTAAGAGTAGTAAGTAGGTAGTAAAGGATAGATGGATGTATTCTGTGATTTTCAAAGTAAGGCGCATAAATTATAAATTTTTCATAAAATATTATGGCGTCAAGATAATAATAAGATAATGTGGAAAACATCACATACATTGAGTTTGGATAAACTTTTAAAATGGTGGCAAATTTTTGGTCAGACAAAACTTGAGAATCATTAAAACGAAAAGACGAATAAGAGTCACATACATTGCTCCGAATTCAAAGTAAGTAGCAGGATTGTGTTATGGAATCAGAAGCAACGAAGGTACCATAAAAATAATACCTTGCAACCCCTATTTCACCATCTTAAGGCGTAGATATCTAAAATCGCAAAAATATGTTTTCATTTATTTCTTACCAAAAACCCGAATACCAAATCTTATGTATCTCTCTTTGAAAATGACGAATATGTAAAAAAACTTCAAACTCCTATTGCACCCTTTTAGATTTATTCTCTATCTACTTATTATTTAGATTTCTAAAATCTCGGAAATACGTCTTATTTATTTCTAACTCATAATCCTATGAAATTTAATGTGGCTATCTATGAAAACTACACAATAATTCATATACCTACAAACTTCCAACCCCTATTTTACCCTCTTAGGGGGTAGATTTTCAAAATTGCTGAAATACATCTTTATTTATTTCTATCGAGAAGCCCGTATATGTAATTTCCATACAAACTTTCATCCCCTATTTAACACCTTTAGGGGTTAAATTTCGAAAAATCCTTCCTTATTCCTTGTCTACATTAAATAGGAAACCTCTGTGCAAAATTTCAGCTATCCAGGTTCAAGGGTTTGGGCTGGGCGTTGATGAGTCAGTCAGTCAGTCAGTCAGGCCTTGTCTTTTTATTTATACAACAACATGTAACAAAAACCCTGTCCGATCCCTTAGACTCGGTATTATTTGGTATCGTACTGCGAACACATATACGTAGCTATTAAATGGATTGGAGATTTTATTTTTCCTAATTGAAAATAATTAAATCAAAATAAAAACTGATCCAAGGCAACAGCAACACTGACCGCTCCTCAAAGTTCATGTACTTACTACCTGTAGCTTTGTGTCAAAGAAGCCGCCTATGCGAGACGGTTCATGAACTGTACCACGAATACGCCATTATTGGATCTGACAGGGGTTTTGTTACATGTTGTATATAGATATACCATTGTCATCGAAAATCAGTCCTAAACTGTTACCGCCTTCACCGCGTGAAGGTTATGCTATTTTATAATTATACAGTGTAATTAGTGATATAGAGAGAAAAATGGAAGGAAGAAAGGGAGGCCTTTGCCCTGCAGTGGGACATTTAAGGCTCAAAATAAATAATAAAATAAATAAAATTAGTGATAGCTTTGATTTCCAGGTCAGATGTTTAAAATCTTCGATTTTTATAAGTGAACAGGAAATGCCCATCAGATTGAACAACTTTTGCTAAGACGTCATTCCTATATGTGTTATGGTGTAGCCGGGCTCTTGGAGTTCGACAACAGATGTTCCAGATCTTGAATTTTTATACGTCAACAGAGAGTGCTCATCAGGCTGAACAACTCTTGCTAAGACGTCATTCCTATATGTGTTATGGTGTAGCCGGGCTCTTGGAGTTCGACAACAGGTGTTCCAGATCTTCAATTTTAATACGTCAACAGAGAGTGCTCATCAGGCTGAACAACTCTTGCTAAAACGCCATTCCTATATGTGTTATGGTGTAGCCGGGCTCTTGGATTTCCACAACAGGTGTTCCAGATCTTCAATTTTTATACGTCAACAGAGAGTGCTCATCAGGCTGAACAACTCTTGCTAAGACGTCATTCCTATATGTGTTATACTGTAGCTGGGCTCTTGGAGTTCCACATCAGGTTTTCCAGATCTTCAAATTTATTCTCACAGCAGAAAATGCTCATCATATGGAACAATTTTGGCTATAGTACCATTTTTGTATCTCTTATAGTTTAGCTGGTCTGTTGCGGTTCTGCATCAGGTATATACTCTTCCGGGATAAAAACTACCCAGTGTGGTGCCCAGGATATTAAGGAACAATTATACCAAGTTTCATCGTAATCGAACCGGTAGTTTTTGCGTGATGCCTGAACAAACAGACAGACAGACAGACAAAAATTTTTTTAATCACATTTTTGGGTTCGGTATCGGTCTAGTAACACCCCCCGCCATTTATTTTTTTAATACTTTAAATGTACAGAATTTTCACTTCTACAGATTTATTATAAGTATAGATAATAATGCCCTGTAATTTTTTATCATTTAACTCAACTTCGTGCTGCGCTAAAAGAATATTCATCATACATCAATCCACATGGTAACGGATACGGCACACAGCGAAGAGTGCGTCAATGGTTCTTATGTAGTCGCGGATTGTTACTCGAAAAAGCTTTTTGCATGAACCTTAGTCGTCATAACTATTGAAATATAATATTTTTCTGTTATACGATTTTGGCAAGTAAGGCGTGTGATGCCTGGATAGATTTGTGTTGTGCTGTTATACCTAATCGGGATAAGAGCTTGAAGTAGACTTCTAGTTAGTAGGTTCACAAAAACTATTGTAAAAAGATTGCAGTGTAATTAAATGACAATGATTGCAAAAATGAAGTCATTAATCGATTACCGCACCTGTCAAAAATAAAGTTTGAATAACGTCATTGTGTTAACATGATACGATAGATTATCAGGATTAATTACTATGTGTTATCGATAATATGACTCATGCATGTATATTCTATCGTTTTTTACTGAACCTATAACCCCTATGCCATGTTCAACTTGCACAATTCAAAATAATTTAAACAAAGCTTCATTGTTTATATTATTGTAGGTATACGCACGCGAAACAAACTCTGAAAGTGTTGTTTTACGTATTCCACCCTCTACCCGTTATTAGCTTTGAATAACGACCAATATTTAGGCGGCAGTATAACTTTAAGTTTGTTTGAGAACGTATCAAAGTTTGTTTATAAGCAAGCTTGTAAGTAATTATAAAATAATTAAATATAAAATCTATGGATAATTAGTAAATTTTAACGTTTGATTAAATACATTATTTTCGCCGTTCGGTACGCGCGGGCTGTAGAATTCTCTCTTTCTCCGAAGGAATAAAAATATCCTCTATTTAAAACGAATTCGTGGATTGGTTCTCTTGAATTTAATTGTGAAACCAATTTAACGTTAACATTTCATAATCACAAACATTTAAGTCCTCATGCCCGAATCCGTCGAGCTTTAACTAAACAATTGTAAATTTCCTACAAACTTGTTAACAAACAGTTCCCGTTAAAGAAAGGGCTAATGTACGCTAACTACAACCATCGATATGATACTCTACACGTGTTGACTGTTAGTAACTGGGTCAGGCTCACTGCAGTCAATCAAGAGCAGCGAACAAAATAAACACATTCACTGCTTCTTAAAATTGCATCACGATTCATGTTTCTGATAACATTGTTGATGTTTTTGCTTCAGTTTGGTTGTTCTCGGTCATAAAACATTGTAAAATTTACATTTTAAAACTGCTACTAACAAGAAATTTTGTTTATGTGGTCATGGAACACTATGTAGGTAACGGTAAGACTCTTAAATTCATAAATGTTTTATAAAATACTGTATTAAAGTAATATTTAATATGTTATAGTTACAGACTTCTAACAAGAGAATATGACAACAGAATAGTCATCTGCTTAGAATTTTTACGGAGTTGTGTAGATATTTTCGCATTTTCGGTTTAGATTCTACATTTTCTGAAATATTATTGACAATCTGTAAAAGAAGCGTGAGGAAATTTAGATCAAAAAATAAGAATCTGAAATGGCCAACCCGCAATGAACAATCGTGTCTTCCCCTTAGGTATCCTCTGTCCAGCAGTGGGATTAATAGGCCGATATTATCAGTATTATCATCCGATTAAATATGAACATTGTGATGTTACGGACATTGTTATTTGGTCGATTCAACGGAATTAATTATAAATTCAGTAAACGTCCAAAATCGTTAATAGATGCTAACACGTTACACGATTGTCAAAGAGTTATTGGTAGTCCGTACAATAACTACATACGTCCGACATGTCGTTATTCGATGACTACAGTACAATGAGAATTATTTTGGTCACTCGACTTGATTTTGATAAGTATCCATTATTATCAGGATTATTTTCTTTACAAAACTTTTCTTTTTACCTAGGGTAGGCGACTACAGACAAGTATCGTTTAATGTTAGTATCTCTATAGATTTATATATTTCTTTAATCTTTATTGTTCATTCATTACCAACACAGAGTATGTAAAATGAGAACAATATACATATAGGATAGATGTGTGTTCTTGGCGAAAAACTTGATATAAGCTGGTCCAAAAATTTGAAAGGGTAAAATTGGATTAGAGCTAAAAATAAGGCATCTTTACAATCCTCTAAGAACGTAAAAAGGATTTGGCAAAATTTATACGTGCCGAGCTTAATGATCCCAGCGAGACAATTACTAAGGAAAAGGGTCCAGTATAAGTCCTGTATCGAGGTCAACTATATGTTACAATCAATGTTAAATAAGTGTCATCCGTAAGGATTTTACTGTTAGGACTATTGACGTGCAAAACTACCCAAGTAACTGCCAATTTTTTTCGTCCAACAGGGGCTCCAAACAAAGAGTATTTTTGGAGTTTACACACAGCAATCCGTCAACAGTATATTCGACATGTTTAGTACTGATTTATTTCTGTTTCCTAGTTACCTTAATCGCTGCGTTGTATTTTTATCTGTCTGTTTTATAGTGAGTTCCCATTACTATTTCGATAGATGTGTAAGCCTTGGTTAATTCAAATGTGTTAAGGTACGCCGTTCAATTTTTAACACACATTTATATAAACCAGTTTTTGCACCAATACTATAACTCTTTAACCATAACCTGCTGAGATTTTGAGATAGCAATCTTTACTGTTTAAATTGAAAGATATATTATTTTAAATATCTGTAATTATTTGTGCATTCCATCTAAGCAGGTTCCATCATTATATGTATTTTAATTTGCTTTCGCCTCTTGTTTGACACCAGAACCCAAAAATATAACGAATACTTTTAACGTAATGGAGGTCCTTACTATTATCAGCGACAGCATAAAAGCTTAACCAACTTTTGTCGTAAGGTCTCACCTAATTAATATACTAACGTTTCATTCAGAAATAATAACCTTTTGTCTATTTTGTAATTGCCAAACAGCCTGAATTTATCCCACCTACAGTAGGACAATTATGGATAAAATGAACAATAGATTTATTAAATTCCTTTTATCTTCAATCGCGGTCTCAGCTAAAATTTCTTTTTTTTTACTTTCTGGAAATCTTCTTGTCTTGTCCGTTTTGTTAATATAGTAATATCTACATGCAATGTTGTATAAAATATGACCGACCATAGATATTTCCGAAAATTAAAATAGCGTGACCTTTCCCAGAATAACCAGTGACCATTTCCAAATAAAAATCGGTTAAACATGCACAGGCAAAGCCGTGGGTGGTGTAAACGATTTTTTTTATCTAAACCACTCATTAAAAATATCTGTCGACTGATTGTTTATTTATTTTTCAGTACAAATGCAACCACCGCGGTTTAGTATGCAGCCTTCATCTTCAAATAGTATAGTCAGAGAGGGTACCACAAAAATCTTACAATGTTCTGCCATGGGTAAGGTTTTAACTTTTAATTATTCTTTTTCAACATTTTAAATGAACTGCTGACCACTAATGAAAATAAATGTTTTTAGGCATACCACAACCAATGTATAGATGGTTGAGAAACGGGGTACCACTTAGTGACTTTTCATCAGAATTATTTTATAAGATTCACAATACCCAGCGGCAGGATGCCGGAGCTTACCAGTGTATAGCGAAAAATGACGTGGGAGCAATATTCAGCGAAAAGAACAACATTGTCGTCGCATGTAAGTAAACTTTCATACATCTCTTTGTACGTCCATGAGTCTCTTTGTTGTGTACGCGGAATAATCTTGGAGAAAAACGGGGTACTGAGGTTCTGGACAACTATTTTTATGATACTAAGTCGTTTGTTTGATGTTAGTGCGACAGTCCTGTTTTTGTTGATCGTATTGTTTCAATGATGTTTTTTTACAGATATGGGTGTTTTTGAAACACTATCGGACACAGTTATTACTGCTGAATCTGGAAGAGCAGCAGTATTAGCCTTTCCTCAAATAGAATCTGAACCACACCCATCAGTCATATGGCAGGACGAACATGGCGCTCTCCGATATGACCAAAAATATGCTGTTACTGACAAACATGAACTTGTTATTCTGTGCACTTCACATGAAGATGAAAAAGCTTACAGGTTTGCACCAATTTAGGTTCAAAAGAAAACCGAAGCCATTTTATATGAATTTTAAATAAGTCTTAATTCATTTCATTATTAATATTTATAAAGCAGAATATACTTAAATCGTACAAATAATTCCAATTTTATTTGAACTTAAATAAAACGAAAACTTCAGATCATATGTTTATTTCAGAGTACGTGCCATAAACACACAGCTAGGCAAGGAAGAAAATAGTCCTTACATAAAACTAAACGTATTTGGAAATGACAGCAAAGAAATTCCTCCAGAAATAATTATAAAACCAGAAGATACAAAAATAGTAAAAGGTCAAGAATATACAAGTTTGCATTGCATAGCAAACGCTAGACCTTTACATGAACTAGAAACTTTGTGGTTTAAAGATGGAATAATGATTGACTTAGCCGGTATCACATTTGACCTTAACGACCAATGGAATAGGAGTCTCACTCTTATATCTGCTAACTTGACGCACACTGGACAGTACACTTGCCAAGCAAGGTTAAAAACTGGTGGATATGCTACAGTTACAGCATCCGCATACGTTACAGTGTTAGAAAAACCATTGTTCCTTTCTAATCTAAAATCCGAAACATTTGGAGAATTTGGCAGTACTATTGTTTTGGAATGTAACGTCCAGGGCATTCCATTACCAAGTATAACTTGGTACAAAGATGCTAAGAAAATAGCTAGTGTCGGTGCCGATGCTGGTGAACAGGACAATCCGGATGTTGACGACGGCGGAGGCAGGTATCGAGTCGAAGTCGATCGCTCACTAGTAATTAGCAACCTCAATATGGAAGATACCGGAATATACCAATGCATAGCCAGCAATGAAGCAGGGGAATCCTCTATTTACACCTGGTTAAAGATTAAAAGTAAGTTATTTCATTTTAATTGTAGTTATTCAATATCCACGATTATTAAACCATCTCATAATGGATGATAATTGTTGTTTAAAATAATCATGTAAATTTACCGAGTATTCCGGAGCTTTGATGTATGGAATGAATGTTTAAAATACAATGCATAGCTCAGGGTCATTGTCATAATGTGTACCTATGTGTGCGTAAAGATGTATAACAATGCTGACTAATGAAAATTATGTCACTATGGTGCAGTGAAGGACAATAGGCGTTTTCCACGAAGTCACATGAAGTTAATAAGAATGAGGACCTCAGATAAAAAGTCAAAAACATTCAGATTTGACACTGGCAGTAAGAATAATGTTGTCATTTTACACGACACATAGAATAGCAGATCTTTTTTTCAGCACCGAGTGATTGCTTATTTGTACCGTTTTTTTTTTACCATGAGGTGACATGCAATGATTTAATCGTCATATTGTGTTCCATTTAATTCCATTGTTTTTCACACTTTTTTTTAATTTTATGCAACGTAATAATTTAATCTTATGCATGATTTTGTACTTTAGCTATTTCACAATTTATATTTATTTTTGACGATTTGCGGTTAAAAGTTTATTTTGTACGGATTATTTATTTTATAGTTTACTTGTCATAAAATCAAACATACTTAATCCATGCTCCCGTATAGTATATTAATTTATAATGGCACTTTGATCAAAGGAACTAACTCGCATGAAGGAAAAGAAACAAATTTACGTGTAGTGAGTGCGTGTAAAACGCGGGAATTTAATGCGCATCCTTCTAAAAAATTCATTCTAACTCAGCAAAATTATAGTGGGTCCTACGAGACACCTGCGCGGTTTACTAAGTGTTGGCGCTCGATATTGATCTTTTAAAGTTCCGGTATTTACACGGAATTATTATATTCACCATGAAATTAATAAATATCTATTTTGTTCCATGTTCATTCCAATTTACAACGACGTATCATCATCGTCCTTTCCTAAAAGTTAAAGCATATTTTTGTGCATGTAAATTATTTACAACATGCGTATTTTTCAGCTTTTACTTAAAAGAACAGCAATTTTTTCATTATGCATGAGTTGGCAACTAACGTTGTGGTAAACTACAATTGCATGCGCTTCCCACCTAAAAGCAATGGTGGCACTGTTTTAGTAATACTAACATAGATTACATATATAAATGATTTTCGTGATATTAAAACGATTTAACCCCGCTAGTACGGCTCGTGTAACTAACTAGTGTGTGGCTTGTAGCGTCCCCGCCCATAATGCAGACTCCGCCGACCAACATCACAGTTCTGGACGGCAAGGACGCCACCATCACGTGCCGAGCCATAGGAGCACCCTCTCCCAACGTCACCTGGTACTTTAATGGTAAGCAAATAGGATGCTACCTAGATAACTAGCTGTCGATCGCGGTTTCGACTACTTTTCGGTTATCGCGGCAAAAAGAAGTCATGTCCTTTCATGGAAATCGAGATTGTTATCATCATCGTTCGTGCAGCCGCGATAACGTAACAGATAGACAGAACTACTTTCTCATTTGTAATAAAGTATTATTTCACCTTTCTGAAACTCGTTGTATAAATAGGGAACAGGTCCGGGAAATTAAGAACACAACTGAAAACCAACTTTAAAATTAGTAGATTTATCACTTATACCTACTTATATAAGAGTATAGCGTATAAATTCATAATTTAGATGTTCCTAGAATCGGAATTTAATATCAATCAACATATAGTCCAACACATAAACCTTTAACTCGTAATCATGTTAACCCTCCTGTATAATCTTCGCAGATTCCTTGATTATAAACTTATCAGCAAGACTACAACAGCTAGATGAAGGTGACCTGCTAATTACGAGCACTACGACGGCCGATAGTGGCAAATATGCATGTGTTCGTTCAAACGATGCTGGGAACGTATCCGGAGAAGCTTATCTCACCGTACTAGGTAATTTTATCATCAGTCTCACGTGTATTTTTTATTATTATAAAGTTATTGTATTTAACAAACACGATGTCTCTTACTAACAGGTTTCGCATAATATTATTTTTATTGATAGTTACTTGTAAATCGTAACGGTAACGGTTATTTTGTTTTAATGGCCTCGAAATTATAATTTCACCTGAGTTTAATTATGATTGGTGTTGGATTCAACCGAATAGTACCTAATTATTATCTGCTGAAATATAATGCTTCATTCAATCAGTGTTAATCAGTGAGTTTAATTTGGAAAGCGACTCAGATAGCTGTACCATGACCTTTAGACAAAGAATTCTTGTGTAACAGTTTTACGTAAAAAATTCGCTACATTCAAGAAATTTTTTGTATAAGCAACCCTATTCTTTTAATTTTCCTTGATTTTCTTCGTAATTTAAAGGGTAATCCAAAAATGTAAGACTAACAAACTTTAATGTCGGAGAAAGATCTTTCTTGCCAAGTCATTTGATATTATCTTATAAACGACGGAAAACCCTTTCGACTGCACAAAAACACCCCTTTAACGTATTTTTACTTTAGAAATAGGATGAATATTTTTGAATCTTTTGTAAATTTTTATTTCCGTTGTTAATGATCGAAAATACGTTGAAATTTCAAAAATTGACAAGTCTATGTACATTTTAGTGTAATACAAATTAATTCCTTACATTTTATTTTTACAAAACTAACGGACACGCGATATCTTTTTGTTTCAGTGAGAACTCAAATTATTGCTCCGCCTGTGGATACAAGAGTCTTATTAGGTCACACGGCCACGCTACAATGCAAAGTGTCGAACGACCCGAATGTGAAATACAATATTGATTGGTTCCACAACAAACAGTAAGTTAGGCAGCTATATACATTATTCCTTTCACTTTAAAACATTGATGGAAGGTCAAGGATGTACCCTGAGGATATTTGAATAAAATAATCTTATTAATACAGGCCAATGACAGCTGGTTCCCGCGTATGGGTGTCGGCAGATGGGGCTCTACAAGTGCAGGCTGTGCGTGCTAGTGACGCGGGCGAGTACACGTGCGTGGTGACGTCGCCGGGTGGCAATCACACGCGACACGCAGTCCTCTCCGTCATTGAACTTCCTTTCCCACCTACTAATGTTCGCGCCTTCCGATTGGATGCCACATCGCAGAGAGCCGTCAACGTTACATGGACTCCAGGATTCGATGGAAACTCCCCTGTGCAAAAGTTCATAGTTCAGAGAAGGGTTGTTCCCGAATTTGGTAAGGAATCTCACTTACAAATTGATACAAATAGGTTTTGTTCAATTGAAAACAAAACAAAGCAACATTTATGATCACAGGTCCAACACCCGACCCACTGCTGAACTGGGTAACCGAGCCGATGAATGTGTCGGCCAACCATCGTTGGGTTCTCCTGACCAGCTTGAAGGCAGCTACATCATACCAGTTTCGAGTATCAGCCGTAAATACAGTTGGAGAAGGTCCTCCTTCAGATCCCACAGATGTGTTAACATTACCCCAAGAAGGTATGTACGACAATTTTATTCATATCAAAAGAAACCGAAAAGTAGTTATCACGTAGCCTGCAAGAAATAAAAAATGTTAAATGTACCAATATCTACAATTTATATCAAAAGTATGTATTTTTGATGTTGTTTACCATTGATATTTGCACTTAAAAATATTTTTCCACACTACTGTTTATCACTTCGGGATTTAAGCGTGGGTATACAAACTAATAAAATATTCTTATTTGACTATTATCCAGGTAAGATTGTATAATGTGTTTATTAAATTGTATTCTCTTTGCGGCCAAGCAGCCGGTGATCTTATATGCTGCCAAGGTATGCAGAAACATTGTCTTATGGTGATGCGTTCCTAAACATATTAGTTTCTCTGTCATGGGTTTGCATTTGTTTTATTTTGATAATTTTGATTTCGATGCTGAACGATTTTTTAATCAGTTGCATTGCAAATGCCTTTGAAGTATTATTGATTTTATTTTCATTTCGTTAGAAATATTTCTCTATAGAAAAGACTTGAATGTTCTTTAATACTACTTATGTTGCCCTACTTATTGTGTCAAGTCTGCATGAAACGTGATATGTCCAATTTTACGTGTTTAAGTAGAATAAAATATTTTAAACTCGCTGAAAAAATTACGAACCAATAATAGGCGCATGCAATATTTTTGTCTTTACACTTTTTAATAAATAAATAATGATTGATGAATTATACGTTTAAGTAGTTATTATTTTTAAACGTTTCGCATGTATGCATTTTCATCAAACTAAAGCATAAATTCATGCACATCAAAAACAAAATATTTATAAAAGTTGATTTATTTTCAGCACCTTCTGGTCCTCCCGTTGGTTTCATGGGTTCCGCGCGCTCGTCGTCCGAAATTATAACTCAGTGGCAACCGCCACTTGAGGAACACAGAAACGGCCATATTCTGGGATATGTGATCAGATACCGACTCAGAGGCTATGATAATAGTCCGTGGACATATCAGAATATCACCAACGAAGCACAGAGGAATTACCTCATTCAAGACTTAATTACATGGAAAGATTATAATGTACAGATAGCTGCGTACAATGACAAAGGTGTAGGAGTGTTTTCGAATAGCTATACAATAAAAACAAAGGAGGGTGTGCCTGAAGCGCCCCCTGACAGTGTTCGGTGCGAACCTTTTAACTCAACCGCTGTTAGTGTGTGGTGGACCCCGCCAAATCCGCAAAAGATTAATGGTATCAATCAGGTATGTAATCAATATTGGTTAAAGATTTTCTTTTACTTAAGTCCATAACATAATACATTCCTGTAGTAAACTTAAGGGAACACGCATGTGTTACTTATTTAACGGACATAAAACAGTATTCTACTTTTACAGGGTTACAAAATTCAAGCTTGGATTTGGGACGAAAAAGAGTCCACTTTCAGCGAGCAAAAACTTGTTAGTGTTCCCCCAAACCTCTTAGACCCTCTTACAGAACAATCGTCCGTTATAGGCGGTCTTGAGAAGTTCACAGAATACAATATAACAGTATTATGTTTTACGGAACCCGGTGATGGACCGCGCAGCGACTATGTACTAGTCACTACGAAAGAAGACAGTAAGTATGAAAAATTGTAAATATTAACCAACTTTATAAACATTAAAAACATTTCAAACTGAAAATTTTAATTACTTTCAGTTCCGGATGAAGTAGGAAATCTATTATTTGACGATATATCCGACCGCGCAGTTAGAGTATCTTGGTCACCTCCAAAGAAATCGAACGGCATACTAATGGGTTACAAGCTGTCTTACGAAATGAGAGATAACAATGACACTTTCAAAGAAGAAGTTCTACCACCAAATGTTACGAGCATTAGAGTGGAACACTTACAGGTATCAATTTGATCAAGATTCTTAAATAAAGGAAAGCGGACAGCAAATTATTACCTATATTTTTTTGCTTTTAAGGCAAGTACACATTACAAGTTTTGGCTGTATGCCATGACAGCAGTAGGCGCGGGTCCACCGAGGGTCGCGGTTATACAGTCCGGTGTAGAACCGGTACTGCCTGACGCCCCTCGCAACCTAGCCCTTTCTAATATCGAAGCATTTTCTGTGTTACTACAGTTTACTCAAGGCTTCGATGGCAATTCCTCTATATCGTTATGGACCGTTCAGGTAAGATTTCAATTTAAGCATATTGAATGAAGCTCTCCACGTAATCCATAACAGTAAAATGTATAATAATTACGTATATTCCAGGCCCAGACCGCACGTAACTCATCGTGGGTGACAATTTTCGAAGTAAATGCGCCAGATGCCCAATCTATACACGTGACTGGTCTAATACCATTCACTACGTACAGGTTGCGTTTAATAGCTACTAATGTTGTTGGTTCTTCGCCGCCTTCGGAGCCTTGTAAAGAATTTCAAACTATCCAAGCACCTCCACAGCACCCGCCAAAGAATGTTACTGTTCGAGCAGTTAGCGCTACTAATTTGCGTGTTAGATGGATTGTAAGGCAGATTTTTTTATCCCTAATAATAACTTTAATTACATGTACATATAAAACTAACTTAAAACACTTTATTGCAGCCTCTACAACAAAGCGAATGGTACGGTAACCCGAAAGGTTATAACATAACATACACTAAGAGCGGTAGTAACGACACACTACATAGCATTATTGAGGATCACACAGCGAACTCTCATATACTGTCTAACTTGGAAGAGTGGTCAGTCTACGAAATTCGTATGACAGCTATAAATGAAGTAGGAACTTCGACTGCCAGTCCTACTGCCATTGAAAGAACAAGAGAAGCGGGTAAGTGCTCTCGTTACAAGGTTTAGAACAAAAAAACCCGTTTATTTTTTTTTTCATTATTTTTATTTCTTTTTTTTTTGTGCAGTCCCGGCGCGTGGCCCTACGGATGTCTCAGCCAATGCCACATCATCGACAACCGTAGTCGTTCTGTGGGGTGATATACCACCAGCAGAACAAAACGGCTTAATTGAAGGGTACAAAGTGTGTTACGCAGCGGTAGTGCCACCGCCTCGACCCGAACAGAAGAAAGTGGAATGCCAAGCAGTGCCTTCCAATCAGACTCACACTATTACACTAACTGAACTAAGGAAATATGTTGTGTATCAAATACAAGTGCTAGGATACACGCGGCTGGGTGACGGAGCGCTGAGTGACCCTCCGGTGACTGTGAGGACTTTTGAAGACAGTACGTATACACTAATAATCTCCAAAAAGGTATAAATTTTGTGTATATAATTATTCTGTTCAGAAATACTGACGTTTACTTTTGTTTAGCTCCCGGCCCACCTTCTAACGTCTCATTTCCTGACGTGACGTTTACCACAGCGAGAATAATTTGGGATGTCCCAGAGGACCCGAATGGTGAAATACTGGCATATAAAGTGACTTACCATCTAAATAGTAGCACTCAACACATCTTTTCAAGGGAGTTCTTGCCGTCCGACCGTACATTCAGGTAAAGTTAATTTACTATTTACTTTTTTGTCTCATCCAACTAAATTATTTTGTAACTGATAGAGAGTTTAGTTATCAGCAAAAGTACATAATTGTTCACATAAATATGAATGTAAATAATCACCTGTACCTACTGGTACATGTTATAAGATAAATAGGTATTTATTATCATAACTTGCAGTCATCTGTGATCACGACTGGAGGAATTAATAATAATAACATGATATTGTATTGGAATTGTATGTATAAATAAACACCCATATTATTTTTAAATTGAAACAGAATATGAGAATATACTAAAGTTTCTTACCGGTTCTTGTCCATAAGAATTACATTAAGGGACCGCGCACCTCGTGTGAATATTTTAACATATCTTCGCGTTTTTGTGGTTTATAAGAAGAAAAATGATTTGATTTGTATGTGGGTATATGACTAAGTGTTATGTTATAATAAGTAACAATGCACGTATAGAGCGACGGAGCTGTCGTCGGAGCAGTACTACCAGTTCAGCGTGCGCGCGCAGACGCGGCTGGGGTGGGGCGCGACGGCGCGCGCGCTGGTGCTGAGCACGGCCAACCGCGCCGCGCCCGCGCCGCCCGCGCGCCCGCTGCCCGCGCGCTCGCTGCTGCAGCCGCACCACATCACCTTCTCCTGGACGCCCGGCGACGACGGCTACGCGCCGCTCCGGTAAGCATGTCCTGCGATCATTTCATCATTCCAATTTTCGCGAAAACCATACCATATTGCGAATACACGGATAAGTTTATGGACTTATGGTAAAGCATTCTCAATCTTAGTAATACATGAGTCCCTCTAGTAATATTGTACATATATCCTTAACTTCGGGTACTCCGACCGGCGTATTGCGTTATTGTTGTCGGTCATAACGTTATTTTTCATTCTAGTGCAGCAAAGAATTCTATTTAATACAATTTTGCTTTATTAATTCAGATACTACACAGTGCAGCAAAAAGAAGAAGGAGGAACTTGGCAAACAATTCCAGAGCGCGTCGATCCATTTGTAACGTCTTATACAGCTGAGGGTCTTAAGCCGTATACCGCGTATCAATTCCGGATACGAGCAACTAATGACATAGGCCCAAGTCGGTACAGTAACGCTACAGAAACGGTGCGAACGCTACCAGCTGGTACGTACTAAATGTTTACTCTGATTTAAGCTGATTTATTATTGTTGTTATTTTGTAAACTGGCTTGACCGAGAGCGTTTAGTGTGTATATTGTGAAAATCTATTTTGCTGTTTTAATTTAACAAGCTTTTTTTTTAATTCTTAACAATGTTTAAATTTTAAACTTCTCATTCTAATCTGTATTTCAAATACATTAATAATATCTTGGTACAACTCACACACCTGATCCTAAACTAGACACCCTGTATTTTGGCAACCAGACAACTAATAAACTTTTTAAATTTCTAAATAACTACATGCTACATTAAAGATAAATTACACCCAGACAGAACAAATTATCATGCTTATCACACAAACTAATGTCCTTCAAACCCACGACCTCCGGTGTAACGGTTAAGATTACTAGAACTAGAATCCTAGTCCAAAATGTATTATTTACGTGCAGCGCCTAGCAAGGCAGTGGAGAACCTGCACATAGTGCCGATCACGCCGAACAGCGTGCGCGTGCAGTGGTCGCCGCTGGGCGAGGCGCACTGGAGCGGCGACACGCGCACCGGCGGCTACCGCGTGCGCTACCAGCCGCTCAGCGACTTCCCCACCGCGCTGCAGCAGACCATGAAGCAGGACGTGCCCGGCATCAAGGTCCGTACATCCGATTCTTATTATACTCGCTTTTGTTCAACTAATTTAACTATGACGTAATTAGTTAATTCGTTACATCAGCTTTTTGATGATAAATTGTGTGAAGTTGATAACAAACAAAAAGTTTAATTTACTACAAAGTGTTTATATAATGTGTCACTATTTGTAGAGAGATAATAAGGCATGGAGGGTTTTGCAATGCAGTAACTAGGCTCAAAATAATAACGTGTATAAATTCAAATGACTATAACTAGTTTAAATAATTTTCCTACCAGTCTGTAACATATAGCCTGGTGGTTAAGGACCACCATTGTTGCTGATTGTGTTGTAAAGCTAATCTGGACCGTGGAGGCCTAAGCCTGAATCTAAAATGCTTTAACGCCACAAAAATTTCAATCTCTATTATGGGTGTAATCTTTAAATAAATTTATAAAAAATATTATTGC
Organism: Plusia festucae; assembly: GCA_950381575.1. Classification (NCBI taxonomy): domain Eukaryota; kingdom Metazoa; phylum Arthropoda; class Insecta; order Lepidoptera; family Noctuidae; genus Plusia; species Plusia festucae. Next base: position 8,222,791 of record OX494436.1, on the reverse strand, counting down.
GTTAATTCCGCCAGTGCGCATCATGCATGATGAATAAATAAATCGATAAAAATTTGTTCGTTTCTTTGTATGTCCAGAGCGAGGAGGTGGTGCTGACGGAGCTGGCGCTAGACCGCAACTACGAGATCAGCGTGTGCGCGGTGAACTCTCAGGGCTTGGGCCCCAGCAGCGCGCCGGGCGTGGTGTGGGTGGGCGAGGCCGTGCCCACGGCGCCGCCGCGCGACGTGGGCGCGCGCGCGCTGTCGCCCACCGAGGTCGCGCTGCTGTGGGCGCCGCCCGCGCGCCTGCAGCAGAACGGCGACCTGCTGGGATACAAGGTACGTTGACGCAGCCAGCCGACCCGCCCACGCGCCCTATGAAACAGAAATATTACCGCGAGGTTGTGCTAGCAGCTTCGGTGTGTGTTGCGCTTCATAAGGAGTTTCTAATACTCAATGATATTGGCAAATTGAAGACCTTTGCCCTGTGATTCGCCCTAATGTAATATTATGTTATGTTACAAATTTTATAATAAAAAACTTCTTAAATGAGTATGTGAAATGAGAGTCAAACATTACTAGTATTCGCGTTAACCCCTCGAGCTAAGCTAAATCCGACGTGAACCCGTCGGTAGCGCAATGGGTGGATTTCCATCACACTGCCGCCACTTAAAATATCGGTTTCATGTATGTCTTTTAAGTACTAGCTTACAAATAAATTAGAAACACTTTTTTATAGTATTGAGAGACTTGAGTATTTTAAAATATTTTTTCCATAAGAAACACATTCGATAAAGTCTGTTAAACCTGTGGTTTATAATAATAACTTTTTCTTATGTAACTTTTTTACTTTCTAGATATTCTATCTTGTGACCGAATCACCTGAGGAGCCAGAACCGGGGCGACGTATAGAGGAAGAAATCGAGGTGGTACCTGCCACCGCTACTTCACATTCACTGGTCTTCCTCGATAAATATACGCAATATCGTATACAGGTATTTTTTTTTTAGGATTTTTTTATACATAACAAGCATATTACAGCAATCAGTATCATAAATCGTCTTTGTTTTACAGGTTTTAGCATTCAATGCTGCTGGAGATGGCCCTCGATCAACCGCAGTGATGGTCCGGACCCTTCAGGGCCTGCCCTCGGCTCCACGTAACATTACCTTTACCGACATTACTATGAACAGCCTCGTCGTGTCCTGGGAGCCACCCTATCGACGCAACGGTCTCATTCAGTCGTACCTTGTCACTTATGAAACTATAGAACAGGATGAACGTACGTTTTTTTTTTGTCTTTACATGATCGATTTATTGTTAAGTAGTAGTAAAGGAATTTTCTATTTTCTTTATTTTTATCTGTTTACTTAAAATATGTTAGGCCTATCATTACCTTTATAAAATAAGGTAAAAAAAAAAATTGCATTTTCGAATAAATATTGTGACGACTGATTCTATTTCTGGTTTTGGGCCTTATGTATAGCAATTAAGTATTAAAATCCACCTATTTATCAATTTGATAGCTCGCACGTAGATATATTATTATACTTTAATGTGTATGTGATGTTGTCCACATTTATTTACATTTACATTTATTTAACACCCTTACCCTTAAACAGTGACGTACACGAAAACACACCAAATGAAGAGTATAACGTTGGTTGTCGGTGCAGGTTTCAGCAAGCAAGTGAAGCAGAAGGTGACGGAACGGCGGCTGGCGGTGGGCGGGCTGGAGGAGGAGGTGGAGTACCGGTTCAGCGTGCGCGGCGTGACGGCCGGCGCCGGCGCCGCGGGCTCAGCGCGCGTGCGCTCCGGCCCGCAGCCCGGCTCGCCGCCCGCGCCGCGCGCGCTGCTGCTGCTGCCCGAGCCCGCCGCGCTGCGCCTGCGCTGGCGCAACGCCGCGTCCACACCCCCGCCCGCACCCCCGCCCGCCCCACTGCGCGGCTACTACATCGAGGCACGCCGCAAAGGTATTATATACATACTATAGATAGAATAGACTTCACGCGACGATGGTTTTTACTACACTAGACTTTTCGAAACGCGTGGCTCTACGTAGAAAGCTTATAATATAATAATAATTGATAGTGCTGGTACTCAAAGGCAAGATTGCATCCCAATGTCCAGTGAAGTAGACAAAGCCTGCGATATTAATAACAATAGCCGCCGAGCTCTTAAAAAAAATCACCTAATATAAATAACCACCGGACCAAACACGATGAATTTCATGACATTATCAGCATTTTGAACTCACAATTCTTGTAAATACCGCATTATAAAACTCGTACAAATTTCGCACGCACCAAATTTCCTACAAATTATTGGAAAAATCACTGCACTATCCAGTAGTCTTAATTACGTATATGTTCGTGGTATTGCTGCCCGTTGGTCAATAATAGCGTTTTAAGAAAGCATTTCGTAGTGATAAGATTACTCTATACATAATACCTACTTACGAGACTATAAAAACATTCAATGTCTCAACTGTTTTCATATTAACACAAGTCCAAGATAATAATTGTTAACCACCCTGTCAATATGTTTGTCATCAAATAACTAGAATGTTTCATTTTAACGCAGCCAAGGAGTCGTGGCAGGCCTGTAAGTTTACTCGTTATTGCGTGCACCTCGTAGACTTTCCGCACTCATCCACTAATTAGACTGCCCATCATCCTTCGAAAAACACTGCGTTATGTGTGTTATGAATTTATTAACCCATCATTATTGGTACCATCCGATCTACATTTTAGTTCATCTCCAAAATATTCCCCATCAATAATCAGTTTTTAATCAAAAGCATTGCTTCTATAGCATTAACACGTGCTAATTTAATTTACTTTTAAATTCATGCGTATCTTATTTAAAAAAAATATTTTTCTGCATTTAGATGACACGAGATGGGAAACAATAACAAGAACGAGCAATGGCATGTTAGAAGAGTTTACGATATCCTACCAGAGTCTCCTGCCTTCAACAGCATACTCATTTAGAGTGATAGCGTATAACATGTATGGAATCAGCAACCCGACATATAGTGACAAAGTTATTGTTACTCCGTCGAAGCTGTACTTGGAGTACGGATACTTGCAATATCGGCCCTTCTATCGCAGCACGTGGTTTATGGTCGCTCTCGCAGCAGCTTCCATCATCATCATCATAATGGTCATTGCAATTTTGTGCGTGAAAAGCAAAAGCTATAAATACAAAAGTAAGTTCGACAATACATATATATTTGCGAGTATTTATACGGCAAAAGTAAGTGAAGTTATAATAAATAAAAACTACATTACTTGACAATTTCAGAAGAGGCACAAAAGACCCTAGAAGAATCTCTGGCGGGCGAGAGCGACGAGCGCGGCACGCTGGCCATGGAGCTGTACCGCTCGCGGCAGAACTCGTGCGCCAGCGGCGGCGCCGCCACGCTGCGGCGCTCGGCGGCGCTGGCCAAGGCCCCGCCGCGGCCCACGCCCGGCTCCGTGGCCTACCACAGCGACGAGGAGAGCCTGCGCGCCTACGACGAGAACCCGGACGACTCCTCGCTCACCGAGAAGCCTTCCGAAATGAGCTCCTCCGACTCGCAGGTGATCACAATTAAAATAAGCGTCGTCTAAGCCCGAGCCTCGATCATAGCATCTCCGTAACACTTAATCGGTCCTTATTTTTTCTCCACCATTCCCTGGAGTGCATTACGGTAAATATTGTCGACTGAGATCTCGCTACTGCTATTATTATTTTCGTCACGCTTTCGGCGAGATCAGCACTTTCGTAGTTGGATTATTTTGTTATATTTATTGAGTATTGTGATTGGCGCATTAGTTTCCTGTTACCTACTTACATTAGTGGCATTATTTAAAACTAGTTTTTTTAGATAATTCATTAAAAACTGCTACTATAAATATAAATTTTCCGGCAACATAACATTCATTAGCATTACCTTCTCATGTAAATAAACACTAAATAAATCTAATTTATAAATACGTTTATAACATTCAATTTTTATTAATTTCATAGGAAGAATAGAATACCATTGAAATTTTTAATAATAAGACTAAATTTATTTTTAACAGAATTCGGAGAGTGAAAACGAGAGTGTCAGGTCGGAACCGCATTCTTTCGTGAATCACTATGCTAACGTCAACGACACGTTGCGACAGTCTTGGAAGCGACAAAGGCCTGTGCGCAACTATTCCAGCTACACGGACTCGGAACCCGAGGGCAGTGCCGTAGTGAGCTTGAACGGCGGCCAGATCGTGATGAACAACATGGCGCGCTCGCGGGCGCCACTGCCCGGCTTCTCCTCGTTCGTATGACAAGAACCCGCCGGCACGGCACCCGCGGAAGCCGTGCACATGTAACTTATCACTGCCCATTCCCTTATTTAAATAATTTGTTTAGGTATTCCAATTGTACATATCGAATATAATTTATAAGCTTTAATTAAATTGGTCAAGTATCTGAAAAAGAATTATAATATGCTTCAGATATTTCCGATATAAATAAATATAATTATAGATATTATTCAAGTAGTTGTAACAATAAAATTAGATTAATTATGTGCCTCGCTAGGGTTCCAACAGCGTGTTATAATAAAATATGCCATACCACATTTAGAAATTTTGAATAAAAGCACATAAAACTTGTTAGTTAGTAATTATATTGATCAACGGCCACCAGCAGCTATTTTTAAAATGTAACTTATCTTTTAGTTAGAGATCTCGTATACTTAAATTGCATTTTAAAAATATAATTTTTAAGTGACATGTGAAGGTGTTTCGTGGTTTGAAATTTGTTATTTTAATACATGTTGTAATACATGGTTACTAATGAGTACAACAGCTCGTGCGTGACCGGGCACCGCCATAACAGATTCTGTGTTGTTCTGTTTGGGTAAACTCAGTTGCTTGCTACATGTTAATTCCTTGACATCTTATTGCATGACTTCATCTATTAATTACGTTTTTTTTGGTATAGTTCATTTGCAAATTGAGAATTATAAATCTATTGAATTAAAGCAAGAACCTTACGGTGATACATGTGCATACAAATTCTTTGAATATTTAACCTTTTGCCAATTGCGTACATGTGTTTAATTGAAACTTACAACAGTATTGAATAGTAATTAGGAATACTTAAGAACATACATAATGCTTATTCCAAGAATCTATCTTTAAAGAAAAATGGGAAGGATGTGTCTAATAAATCAGTGCGAAGATGTGTAGTGTAGCGTTTTATAATATTTTTACAATATTGTTATATGCAATTGACTGATAGCTGTAGTTTTTAACTCTTTACATGTGTAAATATTATCAATAATTAATGCATGCTGGCAACTTTTGGCACAATTTCTTTTTAATACTGTGATCTATTTTGAAATTTAAAATTTAGATTGTCTCTACAGTTATACTGAATATTTTATAAAGACACATCATTAAAACAATATACACTATATACTAGTATTTAATTAAAGAGACAAAAAAATCGTGGTGAATTTTAAATAATAACTAAATAAAGAATTTTAAAATTGGACCAGTTACGTGTTACCTGTTACGTTATTGAAATACGCATTTGTAAATAAATTCTGTACTTAAATTTTTAAATGTATAAAGATTATCTGGCACAGTCTATATGTTGTTTTTAATTATCAGGGCAAATGTTCTGAACGCCTAATTAGATACATGTTTAATGGTATCTAACATTGTCTGCTCCCGATGAAAGACGTAAGCTGCATAATCGGCAACAATAAACCGTAGAAATACATATGCCATGCTCTAAGACTAAAAAATCTATTTTGTCTTTACTGTATGTTAGACATAATTTTTATTTACTATATTAAATAGTATAAATTATTCGCTTGAATATTATTTATTTCTTTACCCTTTTTAGGGTTCCCTAAGTTCCACTTGGCTATCCATCTGGCTGTCAGTCCAGAGAGAAAGTAATGTGTCAATCAATCACGAATTTTTTTTTGCGGTGATATCATGGCTAAGATATGAATGAAAGACATGCATGTAGCTGAGATCAGAATGTAAAGACAATTGCTAAAGTGGCACCGGTAACCGAAAAACTATGTGTGCCAGAATTCATGAGCATGTGATGGGTAGGAGTGAGATTAATATACCCTGCATTGGCACAAAACCTTCCTCATAATAATATGAGGAAGGTTTTGTGCATGAACGTGGATGTATATAGAGAAAGGGAACAACCAAAGAAAAGATGGATGGATTGTGTAAATGACAATATGGCTAGAAAAGATGTTAAATGTCAGATATAGAAATGGAAGAGTCAGATGAAGAAAAGTATGGAAGAATCATATAAATTTAAGGCTCAAAATAAATATCAAATAAATACTGATGTCTACGGTACAGAAGCAATAAAAAACTCGAGCTTTCAACGTAATAAAAAAATACACGGAGACCTCGATGCGCGAGTCAGATTCGCACTTATCCTTTTTATTAACAATCTGTTGCCTGCGGCTTCGCTCGCGCCTAGTTATTAATAATTAACAATCTGTTGCCTGCGGCTTCGCTCGCGCCTAGTTATTAATAAAATGTTAGGTGGTTATTTTCTTAATTATGGCATAACAATGTTTGAATGGTCAGCTAATGGCTTATGGCAAAAGGCCAAATCTTTTTGTCTAAAGAAACTTCAAACAAAATTGTAAATCCAGATTTAATTTTGGTACTTAAATACCACTTTTACACACTACTGACACATTACTTCACAGCAATAAAACAATTTTGGGCAACAAGATGCAAAATAAGTTATAATGTGTGATAGATATTACATTATTTATTTATGTTATTAATTTTATATCATTCCATAAAGTTTGTGATATACAAACTCAAATTTAAGAAGACATTTTGTCAAACCAAGCTTTTGGTACAGACTTTGGAATATTTTTCCACTGTTTAACTACATTATATGCAGCCAAATCCACAATTGAATAATCATCACCATAAAGCCAAGCTTTATTTTGTGTAAATAACTTGTTAGCAATTGCTTCTTTATTTTTTTCTGGTGTTCTTTCCAACAAGTGACACAGGTCGAGCAAATAGTCAACATGGTGGTCATCTGTACTGTATGGTACTACATTAGGGTAAACAAATGATAAGTACCGTAATATGTTAACATTGCCAATGATAGGGACAGCTAGTGAAGTCAACTTCAATTCAGTGTCAACTGAAACTGAAAACAAAATAGATTAGTCATGTTTATTTATCAGTTATACTAACAACTGATTCTACCTACAAAAAATTGGTAACATCTATCTGGCCCCGCGCGGCGACCTGTTGCTGTGACTATGTACTTAATGTATTTACAATCTCCAAAAAATTAAATATCAATTACTAATTTTAGATAATCGGCAGAGATTTTTTTGCTAAACAATAATAAAATATATACACTTACCACATTTAAAAATCAGCCGTAAATTAATGTTTGAGTTCTCTGACTTTGGTAAATTATTTACAAAGTTTTTAATTTTAGGCACTTTATCATTAGGCACAGATGAGTGAATATGCCATGAAATATTTATCGGCACAGAGGATTGTTTCAGAATCACATGAAGGAACCATGGTTGACTGTCTGGGCTAGTAATCAATACAACTTCCTCAGGAATTGGTAACTGAAACAAAATTAAATATACATATAGTTTTCATTAAATTAGATGTATCAATTCCTGCATACAGATAATTACTTAACAGATGTAATCACACTAATAAGACATTTTGACTGAAATAAAAATGGCAGTGCTGATAATGTAGTTTTTTAAACTTCCAACAGTTATCAGTAAGAAGGGTTGTTACGAGGTAGGGAATTTGATGTTATACACTTACACATTCTTTGTTGGATTTACTTATTTTAACTTCTTTAATATTGCTAACACTGCAATATGAACTTATGGTCTTAATTCTGTCGTATAAGTTATCCAACTTTTTTAACAGCTGGTCTTGACGTTGTTCCAACTCAGTCATTTTGTTGTTTGATCCCTAAAACGTAAACAATTTTTAAAATAATACTAACACATTAAGGTCTTTGGCTTGCAATTAATGAATGGGATTACTAGAGAAATGGCATGGTACAGTAATGGATTGTTGGTGGCTTACGAGAAAAATGACTGCTACATACTTTTTGTACAATTTTGATAAAATATTTTAGTGAGACAATTATGGACAGCTTCTGGAAATTTCCTTCAAAATAAAGCTTTGAACACACAACGAAACATGGCCAAAGTTAAAACAGATGTTACATATCAAAAGTAGGTATGTTGAGAAGTAGATACCTACTTATTAAATGAACTTTACTAAGTTTGTTAGTTTACGTATGTTGTATGTTAGGTGCTTCAAATAATTAAGTGACAAAAACCTTAAGAAACTTGATAACCTGGTCACTGATATTGATGTTGGTATCGTCTTCAATCAAATTTAAATCTGTTCGACTTTTTATGGTATACATACACTTCGGTAAAAGTATTTCACTATCATGAGCAACTATTCTCTTCATAGGATACATCATGTTGAAATATTTTTTTAAAACCCAAATTTAACTTAACTTATTAGTCTGAGCTTATTACCCACCTAAAAAATTGGATTATAAAATCTTGACACGCACGTTTCGTTCGTTCGATAGTACCAACGTACCAACGAGGTACCAACCAATACCTAAGTCAGTTGTCAGTTTGTCACAGACTCACAGATGACTATTTTATCCAAAGACATTGTAATGTATTCTACTAACTAGACTGTGCACTATGGCGCAAAAACCGGTCCGAGCGAGAGAGCACCCGATGGGAGTGTGTCTCTTTCTAATGGGGTGACCATGACCAAACAGAACCCAGGACAAATTGCTTGTAAAAACAATTGTGTAAGTATCCTGATATATTGATGCTACCTAACTACGCTACCTATTTTAATTAAAGTTTAAAAAAAATAAACCTATACATAGTGTGTATATTTATTGGAATCTACATCAATTACCCTACACGTGGGTTAAGGGTCGAAAGTACTTTTTTCCTCTCTGTATAAGTAACAGGTAGTATCATCTGACCTGCCGTTAATTTGACAACAGCCTAACAAACCTGTCGCTCCATAAAGTACAAAAAAGCTAGGTATTTTTGTCAAATGTGAGATATAATATACAATGTGCATGGGGACATTTATGATGAAATTAGTGTTAGTTCAAATGAACGTGATGCAATATTTCGGACAGAAAAAGACTAAAAATTTAATAAAATTTTCAAAATTCAAAAATTGAAAATTGTTTATTTGTAAACATAGGTAAGTAACTAAGTACATGGGATGTTGATGATTAGTTTAGCGTGTTTTGCATTAGAGCGTACAAATTCAAATTTACATACATATAATTATGAGAAATACAAATCATTGGTTTTTTCGAATTCATTAACAATAATTTTATTGATTTGTTTTTATACATTGCTGAACAATACAGTTTTACGCAATTTTTGTCGTAATGTAGCTTTATCACCTACGTGCTTCAGGGTTAAGGACTTTCCGTAGCTCCTAAGTCTTAAATTTAAGTATTTTTGCCAATACATTTAATCAATTCAATTCGTGAGATTCGTCAGAGCTTGGATGGGCAGCATAATGTGCCTAATTTTGGGGAGAATTGATGTAACGTCATATTAAGCATCTTTTTCATGTTCAAACTCTGTAAATCACAAGAAATTAGCAAAATTGTCTTTCTATATATTTTACTATATCGAACACAAATGTCGAAGCATATTTTAGCCCTCCTCTGTCTACAAAGGCTGTGAAAGAAGAGAAAATTCACAAACATCAATGAAGTAGTCATGATTTTTATGTGTGCGATGCGTTATGACCAAGGCTCGGCAATGTTAACATGTTAGTTTGTCTAATATTTTCATTACGAAGTAGCCAAGATATGCAATAAAATAAAAAAGAACACGATATATCCACACACGCACTCAGATGATTTATTCTAACGTTAGGAAATTATTATTTTTTTTTTGTAATATATAAAAATCTAAGTTCCGGGTTTCGCCCCTTTTGTAAATTCTAACAGTACATCCCCCAGTGCCCCACTGATAAGAAAGTCGGTACGTATCTATCTACCTGACTATGAGATAGTAAAAAAATCTTTGATCGGAAAAATTCATGGTTACCCTAAGCCCTAAAGGATATGATTGTTGTTTTTTTTCTTACCCGTGGAAAGAAAAGTGGCTACTACTACGGCTTTATTAATGATAAGACTCATTTTAGTACCCTGTCACACAATAAGAATTCACCATTTTTCATGAAAAACAAACGGTTTTAAGACACAATCGCAAATCGAAGCACGGCGATCAACCAACCAAGTGAGCAAACCGCCCAGGCCCAAACATTTAAATATTACTCATACTCAGTACCTAATAATGAATTATTTTTAAAATAAAACGAATTGATTTATTAATGATAGGAACTGTAAAATATTTAAATACATTTCAAAGTATATTAATCATTCGTTTTAGTAAATCATAAAAAAGAAAAAAAAATCTACCATTTCTACCAAACCCAATGATTAGTTGAGCTGGCAAGACGTCAGACAAGGACACACTCCCAGCGGGTGCCCTCTCGCCAGGACCGTTTTTGACTAGCTACCGCTTACAAAGAAATAGCTATCTTATGTGTACGGTATAAAGCTCATTTTAGATAAACAATTTTTTTTTCGTGCACTGTCTAGTTAGTAGAGTACAATGTCTTTGATTTTATCTAAAATAGAAATAATAATAGGTAGGTACGTGTAAGATACGTGTGGAGGGTATAGGTAAGGAGTGACATGTTGTAAGCTATAAAATTTTACATTTACAAAACATTTTAGCGCTGATGTAGACAAAGGGTATGATAGGAATGTAGCAATTATTGTAAACGAATAGAAGTATGCCGAGACAATATAATCATAATGTTGACTAAAGTACTTAGTTACTTATCAAACATTTCAACTATAACTCGTACGAATTAACGGTGCACTCCGCTGGAATGCGACACCGCTACCTAATAATCACAGCGCGAGGTGCACAGTTAATTCGTACGGGTTATACTTGCGTAATTCAAAATAATTAGGTAAATATAACCTTAAAGACCACCAGTTTAGTGCGATGCGCGCTTGACTACGGACGTGTCTCTACCGTACACAGTACGAATTATTTTATTCGCGTTTTGCGCGGCCGTAGCCGCTGCACGTTGACACTATGAGTTCGAAAAAACTTATAGTGAACGAATTGTTGGCGTTCCTTGTCCATGCAATTGACTACATGGATGAGGTGAGCATACTGCAAATATGCCGATCAAATTTCAAGGAGGAAGATGTGAGCAGTGCAAAGCTGCTACTGTTCCAGTGTCTTGGAAAACTGGACCAGATGCCGTCTCGCCGCAGAGATGGCACCGAGAAGAGTATACAAGACATTATTGATATGTTGAAGAGAACCGATCCAGACGACGTGCCCGACTTTGTGGTGAAGGAGTTGTGTAAACTGCCCCCCATCACGTTCGATCACGTCGATGTAACGAGACTGCTGAAAGACATAACATCGTTGAAAGCCGAGATGACCACTATGCAGTCCAGAATGGAGGTTTCAGATAAAATGATTGCTGAGCTGCGTGCCGAAATTACTTCTTTGCGCAACGTTGGTTCAGTAATTAGGTCACCTGAGGCCTCAAAAGTGAATACTCGTCGCGGAGCGCAAAACGCCTCGATCGGCAGTTTTGAGTCGGCGAACACGAGTTCGACACCCGCTGCCGATAACGCTGACGAAGCGTCGCTCGCCGCCGCCATCGCTCGCGTTTCTACACCGGCCGACGTAACGTCACACGTAGGTACGATGACCCCTGCATGTGCTTACGCCGATATTGTCGCCAAGAAAACAGCTGCTGTGCCGTCAAAGCGACTAACTGAAAAAGGGGTTAAGCAGAAGCGCTGTATATCCACCCATAAGGATAATAGGATACAGTCGAAGGAGGTTGATAAGGACGGCTTCATCACGGTGCAGAGGAAAAAAAAAGAAGCCGACCCAAAATAAATGCGGCACTGCACCGACTGGACCGAACCATTTGCTGCGTCCAGCTGTACCAGTGACGCCGCTCTACGTGTCTAGGTTGCATTACTCTACAAAGGCCGAAGATATTGTAGAGTATGTACAGATCAAGACGAAGTGGACTTTGAGGGTTGTGAGGTTGGAATCTCGTCACAACGTGAACTTTAATTCCTTTGTGGTGAGAGTGCCAACTGAGCATCTTTCAAAATTCACGTCTCCGGAATTTTGGCCGAAAGGCGTTATTTTCCGGCGATTCCGTGGCCGGATACCCGACACCGCGCTATACACGACGCCGACGCTGCAGTAATTTTATTTATCGTGTATAATTTTAGTATAATAATATTTTAAATTTGTATGTATTAGTTTATAAGTTATTGATTTAATGTATGTATTTTATTGCTATGGGCCTAGTTGCCTGAAATAAATGATTATTATTATTATTATTATTATTAAAGAATTATTATAGGAAAACGTGTAGCTAGACAGATTTTATTTCGTAAACTGTGAATGAATAGTATGTTTATTAACTTCTTATCAGCTTCCTTTAAAATTTGATGCTAATGTGGCGCCACCCTATTTTAATGCATTTTGACGGACACTTTTCATGTACAAAGATGATACTCCTCCCTCTGTACCCATCATTATTTAATACAACGAAAATGAGCAGCCCAAGGAGGTTGTATGATAAGGGAGTGCGCGCTTCAAACAAGTAAAACGGTCCGATTTCTGTGACCTTGAAATGAATGAAAGGCACCCAGTTTAGTATTTCGTCTCATTCTAATAAGGTGTCCATGAAATAATGTTTCTCGAGAAAATGCTCGATAAGGTAACGTGATACTATAAAAGAATGAACTCCGTTCGAAGGAATATATTTTATTCTGAGACAGATAGCCTCTGGCATTTAGTCATATTGTACACTTATGGATATAAATATCCTCAAATATATTTTCTAAAATGTTAAAAATTAACTTGATAAGTGTTTTGGAGTTTTAAATCTTTATACTCTGTTAAATTTGGATTTGTCATAATTGCTAAGTGCCTAGTTTCGGGACAACTATACATATATACACCTATATTAAGTGTACTTAAACAAAATTGTTTATTATAGTAATAAAATCACATACAATAACCCGATATAATAACCACATTATATCAACAAGTTTGTAAAATATGGAGTGGCAAGGAAAAAAAGCCTTTACAATAAATTAAACTTGATATTGTTGCGTTTACCGTAACTTAGTTTTGCCATAGATTTAATAATTTATTTATTTTAATTCTAGTATGAAGACATCTGTAAATTTTACGAACAGTTTGGTCACCCTACCCAAAATAAAAAAAGTGAAAACAAAATTAACTGAGAACTGTCACAACGACGCCATTTTCACAATGTGGCATTTAAATAGTGTGGCCATTTGAATGATTATTTACACCTCCTTGTTTTTGGGGAAAAAATATTTTGAGTTTTCGTAAAAAAAATAAGAGTGACTTATTATAACTATATTTAAAATTTATTTTGGTAATGGTTGAGCATTTATTTAATATTTATTTTTCATTAGGTTTATTTGGTTGCAAAATATAAATTAGCATTAAATATTATTTCATTAAAGTGGGACTTTTTTTTATGCACGATCAACACATGGGAATTGACAGAAGAGTACGAAATACTAACTTGGGTGCCTCTCTTTCTAAGAAAAATTGAGAACACTTTTTTACAGAAAGCGCTCACTCCCTATACTATAATTATAAACTCCTTGGAGCAGCCTTGAGCATAGATTACAGACGGGTATAGTGCTTAGGTTGTAAATAAAAAATATTACCGTGCGTGTGCCGTGTACATAGTACGCTCGTGAGAAGTTATACTTTACAGAGATGCGCGCATCTCAAAATTTCACTCCCATATTTTTTTCATAACGCGCCTAACGAATCTTCAAAAACTGTAAGACTGTATAGTTTCATTGACTTATAAATAATATAGTCTGGACCTATGGCAAAATCCATTTTTTTATAAAATACACTGACTTGCAAATTGCAAAAAGAAAAATCAAACTTTTAAGATTTTTGCATTTTACAAGCTACAACAAAGAAAGAAAACTTTGAAAATTTTTATTTGTATACCCTTGGCTATTGTCCCGTAACAATGTGCGATCGTTCCCACGATCTCTTACTTGATTTTGTAGAAATATCAACAGGGGTAATCCCCTGTGACCGCCATTTTATCCCCTCAGCGAAGTGTAGGCATACACATATTTTTTGCAGGAATGCTAAGCCAACTCCATCTAATTTTCAATGGGCGGTTTACCTATTTGCCTCTGAATTATTCTGCTAAGGCCTGACTGGTTCCAATTGGTACTTATGATATTATAATACAGACAAACCGCTTCATCAAAACACTTTTCCTCTTTTTGAGGTAGGGTTTCCAACATTTTCAGTTGTAGCAACATTAAGTTCTATCGGAAATCCTGATATTTGTTAAGTTGCCAAAAATCAATGTACTGTACACCAAAGACAATTTAAATTCTACTGGCTATGTATCCGGTATTACTTTTTTAACTTAATTAGAATTCCTTGTAATATAGACCATTTGAAATATATAATAGAAGTAAATTATTATGTGCTGTTTTATGCTTGCTAATTGTATAATTTATGCCAATTAAATAAATAAAATAATTTAAAGAGGACCTTACATCGAATCATTTTGAAAGAAAGAAAATGGCTGCCGATGTGATCCGTGCGGCAACTACCACTCCTTCTAGTGATAATTTTCAAAAAATTATTCTGTTGAAAAGCCTCAAGTCGTTATATTTTCATTTTTGAATGATTACTTGTGCATCCATCACATTCAAGAACAAAGTTTAATTGTCATTTCGAATATCTAATACCCACAAGTTATGAAAACGACATGGCGGACTAATAATCAACCAATAGGAAGCCAGCATCAAGCGTTTCAGAATTGCATGTACTCGCATTTCGCGTCATTACGTTTTCGGTGCCTTCTTTCTCTAAGAAAATTCAGTAGGTAATCTTTTCATATCAGTGAGTTGATTGACTTTTCAGTTTATTGCTAAGAAGACAGTGCGGATATTGTGTTTGAATTTGTAATGAGACGATCGTTTGATGTGAAGCATCCCAAACGGCTGGGATCATGACTGCGTTGGATTTAGGATGAACTGAAATGCAATACCATCTTTTTGTTTTTGTAAACAAGACTATGTTTTTACGATACACGTGCGAGACTGTATACAATTGACAGTTGTTTTCAATGATGTCGGGAAGGGGGGCAAAGAAACGCGGGAGGCCTCCAAAATCAGGCAGTTTTGAGAAAAGTAGAAAATTTCAATACCATCTATTGAAAAAACCGAAATATTTACTAAATCAACAAAATGCAGGTTCAGCCTCTCTGGTTAGTACTCCTTCAGCATCTAGAGCATCTTCTCCACAAGGTAGCGATATTAGTAAACGAAGTACACGAAAACAAAGAGGAGGAAAAGCCCATAAAAATAAAAGAGGTGGAATATCAGGTTCATATTCACGAAGAGGATATAATCCACAAGCAGCGGATTTTCACGAGTCTGAATATCATTATGGATCGGATTTTGGAGATGAATACAGTGATAGGTCTGAACCTGAAGAAGATCGCGCAAGTGAAAGCTCTGAGGGCAGCGTAGGCGACGGTGCCGCGAGCGACAGTGATTTTTCTGTTAGCAGCTATAGTACTACAAGTGGTACACCACGAAAGGTCAATAGTAATTTACTTAGGCCCCCAAGCCCAGATCCTCTTTGGCTTCAACAAGAACGACAAATCCCTCCCTTACATCTTCCACTTTCATCAGATGACTTATTGATTCCTCAGAATTTAATTTTACAAGTTGTAGGTGTTTATGAAGTGCTTCGTCACTTTAGGCATCTGGTGAGGTTGTCACCATTTCGCATAGAGGATCTCTGTGCAGCTATAAGTTGTGATGAGCAGAGCAATCTTCTAGTAGAAGTGCATATGATGTTACTTAAAGCTCTGCTAAGAGAAGAGGATGCTCAACAAACACATTTCGGTCCACTGG
Source organism: Plusia festucae (assembly GCA_950381575.1). Taxonomy (NCBI): domain Eukaryota; kingdom Metazoa; phylum Arthropoda; class Insecta; order Lepidoptera; family Noctuidae; genus Plusia; species Plusia festucae. The sequence goes on along the minus strand of OX494436.1, from coordinate 8,206,706 downwards.
ACCATAAAGACAGTGTAAATATAACTTTGTTTTTATTGGATGTCATGACATGGCCAGAAGTGCTAAGACTTTACATTGAAAGTGACAAATCATTTGATCAGAATGTTGTTAGAATTTTAAACTCATGTGAATACCCATTCACATCAGTTGACGATCGCTTAGCTGTCCTTCAATTTTTATGCAATCAATTTTTAATAACAAACCCTGTTCGTGATGATCTCTTAAGTGAAGGTAAGTTTCTAGCATTCTTTATAGTTTTAACTTGTATAAGATAGACATGGAGACTAAATTATGGTAAAAGAGTTAAATTTAATAATTTAAAGCAATATATCAAATATATTATATCTATTGCATATCAAGCCAAATGTATGATTATACAAAAAATATATTTTTTCAGAGAAATTAAATCAATGTAGATCACATAAAATAAATAGATATGTTTATAGAATTGCATGTTTAAAGCCTCACAATGCTTCCAATTTATTTAAATGATATAACATTAATTTTATTCAAATATTTTTGGCAATTTTCATTCAAAAGCTTTAGCTTTTTTCTTTCCAAGCTTTTCTTTCCATTCTTTTTAAGTTAATTAACTTATTTTTTGTTTACAAAATTTTCTAATATAATGTATACAAAATTTATGGAAGTCAACATATTGTATTAACTGAACTCTCTATTTTACAGTTCCTATACATTATGACGATCATTGTCGAGTCTGTCATCGTTTGGGGGATCTGCTATGCTGTGAGACATGTCCTGCTGTTTTCCACCTTGAATGTGTGGACCCTCCATTAGGTGATGTCCCATCTGAAGACTGGCAGTGTGCTTTATGTAAACAGCATAAAACAATGGGTGTGACAGATTGCCTACCAGATGCTGAGAAACAAGGTTTGATGTGTCGACATGAGCACCTAGGCTTTGATAGGCATGGAAGAAAGTATTGGTTTATAGCACGGCGAATTTTTGTGTAAGTATTTATATTTTACGAAAACCCATATTACTTTAAAGCATCTTTCATTAAACTACAAACATTATTATGATTTTGTTTTTAGTGAATCTGAAAATGGTGAAGTATGGTACTATACATCAGCCCAACAGTTTGAAGAGTTGTTAAGTGTTTTGGATTCAAATGAAATGGAAACTCCACTAGTTCGAGAATTACTAGAAATGAAACAAGAAATTTTCAGACAAATGGATATAACAGAACGTCTAACAAATCAAGTCAAAGGAAATCGAAAATCATACTTAGAAATTGAAAATGCAAATATTGTTAAACAGCGCAAACTTAAAGAGCAACAAAAGTACCGTAATCAGAATCAGGAATTAAAACTTGATGATGATAAGGTTGATAATGTATCTTCTATAGCTGGTGACAGTGAAGTGGTAAATGAAGTGACTGTTGTTAGTGAAGATATGACTCAGGAGGATGATGATCCTATTGATGATGATGACAATAAGAAAAATAAGAGTAGAACAAAACTGCCAGGCCAGAAAAAGCATGAAGAAGGTAAATTTTGATTATATCTCATTTGTTATCTATAAGCTCTTTACTACCGAACTGGAATCTCACAGACTCCAGCGCATTTATTATTTTCAATAACAAAGTGTCTGTGTAACTTTGCACTGTATCTGTGGCACAGTAGTGTCCTTCTCTCCAATTGGTACCCGTAGGACCAATCCTAAACATTAATTCTAGAAAGTAGGTGACATATTTTGTGGAATTTTATTAAATGTTTTGGTGAAAAATATTGAGCGGTGAAATTATTGAGCTGGTTAGAGTAAAATATCAAAGAAACTTTATCAGGTGGAGACTGTAAATCTACAGTCTACTACTATTATACATTGATAAGATTATGAAGTTCTGGGAGAAGAACCGAAATCGAAATCCGAAAAGGCAATAGATTTTGCAGCTCAAAACATGTTTTACTTCCCAAATACATAGTCTTATGAATTCCAAATATACGACACTCAAGTCAGAATATTTAATTGTATGGAAAAAAGGGTGAATGAAAACCCTTGTAATTTTGCTTAAGTACAATGGTACAAGAGGTTATATTTTAAGCATTTTTTACTGTTCAAGATTTTCTTCGAAAGACCTTTTAGTTGATGAAGTGAATGTAGTTCATTTAATAAAAAGAGTTGTTTTTTCTAATTTAAATACCATTTTATTTTATCTGCTTTATATTATCAACAGCATTGTTTCGCTGGTTCTCAGTAGGTAGTAACGTGATTTATATAAAACTAGCTGTTGCCCGCTGCTCCGCCCGCGGTCTCAATTTTTTTTTATATTTTTGATGTAAGCTATCCTATCTTTGAAGTTGGATCAAACTGCACACGGCGTGGAAATAGAATTGAAATCGGTTCGGTAGTTTCGGAGTTCATCCCGGACAAACATCGTGACACTGGAATTATATATAATAGATAGAGTTTAATCATGTAAATTTCAATATAAACTTAAGCTTATATTCTTAAACATTTCTAACATTGTGTGTATTTCTTATTTTTCTCTCTATATTTATTACAGTAACTGAAAGATTGACAAGGCTTAAGTCAACCCAAATCTCCAATGGAACTTATCTTTTCAAATTGGGCAATGAAAATAGTTTTAAAAATTATATAAATCAATACTCAGCAAATCCTCTTGCTTTAAACAAGCCACAGCGCAATGAAGAAAGAGACAAGAAGCGGTATATGTCCCATAAGTTTTCTTTGTCTTCAGCACAAGAATTCAAATGGGTTGGCTTGTTAAACGGTAACTATATCATAACTTTTTTTAAATAATGCCTGATATATTAATTACAATGCTTATTTTAAATGCAAATAATTTAATGAAAATTAAAGGGTAACTTGAAATTTTGCTCAGAAATCTAAAAACTTTTAAAAGGCTCCTATGGCCTAAATAGATTATACAATGATATTACATATGTAATTATTTTATTGTTTTCCCAGCAACAAAGCCATTACTGGAGGCGACGCTCAGACAGACATTGTTGCAATTAGAATCAAATATAGTACTACAATTTATGCATCCCAACTGGTCACTATTGAGAAAACCCTGGGTACAAGCAGTGCAACTATGTCAAGCACCTCGAGATTTCGCTAGAGCGCTCTGTGTCCTTCAGGTAAGTTTAAAACTTCAGCAATACATTGCTTTTTCAAGATGAATTCATGTAAGTCTTCTTAACACTTAAATCAACATATAATTATATATTTACAGGCATGTATCAAAAGTGTTGTTTGGGTACCAGCATGGCACGAACAACTTGGCCATGTAAAATTAATACGTACCACGGCAAATGACCGGGAAGAACGGAAAAAGCTGGATAAACGAGAGAAAAAGGAAAGGGACGAAGAAGAAGAAAGATATCGCACAGCCTACAACTTTGTTAAATATTCTCTTGGTCTTCGCCATCAGGTAATTTACACCATAATTTTATCATTTTATATTATTACCCGCGGCTTCACTTGCGCATAAAGTAAAGAGTAGTAGTAGTAAAGGATAGCAGCTACCTACAACACACTGGGCCAAGAAAGATTTTTCAAATTTGCCTAGTAGTTCCTGAGATAAGCGATTCGAGAGATTCCTGCAATTCAGCTTTATAATATTAGTGCAGATGTAATCACTAGCTATTGCAATCGCCTTTTTTGGCGCGTAGGTACGAGTAATGTTATTTAATAAATGAAGCCTGTTACTCAGGGATAATGTAACATTCCAGTAGTGAAACAATTGTTGAAATTGGTCCATGGTCCATTTAGAGTTTATATGTTACTATAGAAAAAAAATCATAACTTTTATTTTTTAAATATATTATGTGGTTGCTTGTTCTTTATTGGAGTAACAGTATTTCAAACTAATCTCATATATGTTTACTTCTATAGTTACTAATACTATAAATCCTAATGTTTGGATCTGGGTAAAATTTGTCGCACATATACTTAACTGGTATACATATACACGTATATTTCACCACGGAAATGTGTTTCCGTGAGATTATCAAAACCAGGTTAACAGTAAAGGCGCTGCTAAAACTATCAGAGTCAACATCAACTGCACCCGTGAAACGCTACGCATTAAATACTTGCGCTAACAAGCTGACATAATTATGCAGCTACGCGGGCGTAGAATTTGTGCACGGCGTGATCGGAGCAGCGAATTACCTTCCAATTGAAATCAACGAAACTTAAACAAAAGGATTACCATGGCGACGGTCCTCATGTTACAAAGAACAAACGATGTTGGGATATTGTCACTGGAATGAACCCCTATTTCTGGAACAAGGCTGTCATGTTATACAGTCTGATAGTTTAACGTCGACTAAATGTATGCGTCTTGTTTTTTGCCTAAATATCGAATTCCAGAAGTATTTATTGTATAATAATATTTCGTCACGGCCGGTGCAACTCGGTCGCAACGTCAAGCCTTAAAAGGTTTAACATAGTGTTCGGTTTATTCCCATGATGTATTTTATTTTAATCATGCAAAGCGATAGTTAGTTTAAAAGTTAGTATTTATTTTATATTGCTTATTTGGACCTTCAAATATTTGTTTTATACAATATAAGTATTAGTTTCTTACTTGGTCCAATTTGAAACATAGACAAAGATGCGGGCAAATTCTGATTACTTTTTGAAATAAGAAGGAGCATTTTTTAGAATCAACAAACGAAACCTAAAAGTCGTAGGTCCGAAGAGCCTATGCTGCCGCTTTATTAATTTTTCAATATCTTTTTATAGGCTTGGAAACAAAAAGGCGAAGAGTACAGGATCCATGGACAATGGGGTTGGTTGTGGAATTCATCTACCAGAAAATACAAAAAACATAGCAATACAAAGGCTTGTTTATTAAATGGTCCAGCTAAGATTGCAGTAAGAGTGAAAGAAGGAAGTGTTATTAAAGTTTTAGCTGTCGAGCCAAAAACATATGACTATCTCATCTCAAATGAAGGAGAGAATAAAGACGTAATGGAAAAGCGTAAGAATGAGTTACTTAAATTATAATTTCATTTATTTACTGGCGAGAAACTTCTTACACATAATAGTAATTGTTTTCTTTAGTTATTTGTCTATAATATAACCTCAACATTTTTATTTGCAGTACCGCCGTCAATGCGTAATTTAAAAATTGAAAAGGATGAAGACGGTTTTGAAGAAATAGATGTAGAAAAGGCAATGGGTTCTTCAACAAGGAGGTATTATCCAAAAATGGCAAGGAAATCTAAGTTAGATGATTTTTTAGCGCGACGAACATACTTGAAGTTTATGGAAGAGAAAAAGTTAGCTAACTTAATAACAAATGTTAAAAAAGAGGATGTAGAGGTCAAAAGCGAAGATGAAAAAAATATTGACGTTGAAAACGATGATCCTGAACCCGACATGCCGACAATTTGTGGCACGAGTAGTGCAACCAAACAAATTAATATAGAAAATGCTAAAAATGTTGATGCCCTTAGAGACGAGTATCAAAAATTAACACAGCTGACAAAAAGGTATCGTTGTTATTCTCACTGCTGTAACAAAATTGACACTTCTGAGATTTTACAAAATTCAACCATAAAAGTAAATTGTTATTCACCGTTGTGCATTACTAAAGGAAAGCTTTTAAATGAATTGGTGACTTTATTGAAGGGTGGTGTAGTCAATTCTAGTAATTTACTGGGGAATACTAAAGATAGCACAAAAATGTCAATATTAGAACAATACTTGTTAGGCAAAAGCTCTTCTAGCACAAACTCAAATGAAAATATTTTGAGTGATTTATTATCAGCCGTCGCCTGCGCTCAGGAATGCGACAACAAAAACACAGATTGCTATGTTAAAAGGAAATTTAGTGGAGAAGATGGAGATGACGTTAATTTCAAATTTGAAAAAGTTGATGGGGATGATAACTCATGTATTGTTAAAACTGAGAGTACACTTGAAGAATCAGCAGTACCAGCAGTTGGAAATGAAATGGATATTGATATAACAAGCAATAACAATGAAGATAGTGAAGTTGAAATTGGACCACTAAAAGAATTAACAGATGGAGAATCACCAGAACAGCCTCAAAATACCACTGATACTGGGAACGAAACTAATGAACGCCCACCTATCCCTAAATTAAAAATTACAAGAGGAAGGGCATCTAAGGCAGCATCTAATACACCAAGTTCTGGGAACAACCATGAAGTAAAAGACTCTTCTTACAAATGCTCAGTGACTTCTGCTAAGATTGATGATAAAGTGAAATATCGAGCACTGGTTAACAGACGGTTTGGTCCCACAAAGACTTACAAAAGAGAGGACAGAACAATAAAAGAGGAAAAAACAGAGGGGAATGTAGTAAGAGTTTATTCTACTGTAAATCCCTCTGGAAAAGTGTATTTAAAACGAGTACAAACATCGGCAGTAGAGAAGAAAAAAAAGAGGACACCTGTAAAATATCCTCTCTGTTCAACATTCCATACAAGAAGCAAGGCAAAAACTATAATGGTTTTACCACACCATGAATTACGAAAACTATGTCGACAAGCTGGACATAATACAGTAGCTGGTTTTAGTCATAATGCTAAACCTAATCAGACAGTGTGGCCATACCCTTGTCCAAGACCATTGTTCAAAACATGTTGGCTATATCGAACTGTAAATCTACAATGGTTAACTAGTGCAGCATTACAACTTCGTATTATGTGGGCTTGTTTGCGCTGGGACGACATGGCTGCTAAACCTGCTTCTGCTGATGGCAAACATCAGTTGACAACTGATACGGAAATAGTATCTCTTGAGTTGCTAAAACATCGCCATATAGGTCAGTTTTCCGAGCGAACTCAATATCTCCGTCGGCGAGTAGTCATTCCCTTAGAATTGCCCAAAACAGTGCGTGAAGTGACTTCAATTCGCAGTGGATTGAGAAAAAGAAAGCGAGCAGAATCTCCTCAAAATACTGAACCTCAAGTAAGTCAAAACAGTTATTGTCTTATTCATAAAGTTTATTCACCGCCTTATTTCTTTTCATTTATTTTAGTCCAATTATTTTTATATTATATGTAACCGCGGTAATCCAAATTGGAGTAGTCGATCGGAAATTATGCGCGTAGGTACATACATTTCGGCGATTCATTCTTTTATATAGATTCACCGTTTTCTATAAGTATCAAACGAGTATTCGCCAGTGTGGTTGGTTACAGCTGGAAAAAATTATATATCTAATTAGAAATTGGTGGTTCTCTATCGGTTTTAAAGTGAGTGATATTTTTTTTTCATAGTGCTAGTGCATAGTACTTCTGATTAAAAATAATCACAAATTCAACGGATTTTTGTGAGACAAAATTACTTTTTACAGGTGTCCGAAGAATGGGTTGATGAGGATAAACTGGAATTATGGGAAGTACGTCAATACGGTGAGCGTACGGAACGCGCTACTCCTGTCACTCGCACCTCCACAGGCAAGCTTCCACAACGGAATACTGCACCCCCTGCAAATGCTGCTGACCTTAAGGACAAAATGGAGCAGCAATTACGGGAACAGAGAGCTGCACATCAACAAAAGAGAGCATTGGAAATGTCTCAAGGTATGTACTAAGATTATTAATGTATTATAGGTTTACACCCCTTACAGACACATGCCTTATTTACATTACACATAATTATGTCATAAGACACCATTGACGATTGATGAAGGAAAACATTCTCAGGAAATGTGGGCAACCTGCAAGAGAGCAAGAATGATAATCAATCATCTGCCTAGAAGTGGGACATTACATAAAAATCTAATGATGATAATGATTTTTATTTCCGTAAAACTAATTGCATGCTTAAAAACAAAATGTTTTATACAGATTTTTTACAGGAACTAAAGCTAAAAATACTTATTAGAATTGGGCGAAACATGTTTGTGCCTTTATTTTCTTACTTAGTAATAAAATCAAAGTATTACGACTACTTATTATTACTATTACTACAGAAATACACAGTACTTTTAACATTACAGACAAAGCAAAGTCTACGCCTAACAACTCTGGTAAAAGCACACTTACATCTCTTCTGACGACAAATGCTACCACTCCTACTGGACAAAAAACGGTTATTGGTACCAGAAGAATTATTATGACAAAGGGAGCCGATGGTTCAACCCGAGTAATTAGCCAGCCGATCGCTGGTCCTGCTAAATCTACACAAAATGATGGTGTTTCCAAATCAAATGCAACTCCACAAAAGGATGGCCCACAAAAAGTTCAAATAATTCGGGCACCCGATGGAAAAATAACCGTAAGGGGTTTGCTAGCTGGCCAGCAGCTGATTCAAATGCCCGATGGAAAACTACATGTTGTGATGGCAGGGCAACAGGGTATCACCGGTCAGCTAGTGGCAGCCTCCCCTGCGTCTAAAACAGTCGATGCTGGCGGATGTCCGGCTGAAAGAGAAACACCTCAAGCAAAAACCGCCTCCGAAGATGCGCGGCAGGCTCCTCGCGCGGCTCAGGCTGCCGCCCAACAAGTTATAGTTCAAAGTAACCGGCAAATCGTAGTCCAGCCGTCCCCACAAATGGTGGTGCAACCGCAGCAGCAGGTGTGCGTGCAGCCGGCGCAGCAGGTGGTGGTGCAGGCGGGCGCGCGCGCGCGGCTGCCGAGCGTGCTGCTGCAGGGCCAGCTGCTGGCGCGCCCGCCCGCGCCGCGCCCGCGCCCGCCTCAGGCGCAGCAGATCGTTGTCAATAACCCGGTGCTCGTTCAGCAAATCGCTGCTGGCAAAATCCAACTCGCCACGGTTAACGGACAACAAGTTCTTATTCGACCCACGGGCAATAACCAAGCGCAGATAGTAGCCCACATCGGTCAAAGCCCGTCTACGGTAGCGGCAACGCCGGTGCAGACTCCGATGGCCGCACCACGCTCTGCACCGCCCGCCATAGCTCCGCAACCGGCCATACCGCAGCCCATCCAACCTCAACCGATCCAGCAGCCGGCGCTCCAGCCACAGCCAATCCAGCCGCAACCGCAACAGAACCAACCACAGCCACAACAACAGCTTACGGAGGACGAATTAGTAGAAAAACGACTTCTAGTTGGTCAACCCCCTGGCACTGTCATAAAAACAGTAACTGCGCAGGTAATTATTATTTTATTATTACATGTTATGTGTGTAACGATTCAACGGTACTAATATTTTGGTGTTTAATTATAAATAACTTCATACACAGCGATATACCGCGCGTAGTGCGTACTAGCACATGTTAGGTTACTTATTATTTTTCTCTAATTTTCATAGTCTGGGCTGCAATTAACAGCATTATTACCAAAAATTTTCTTATCGCGGGGGCTTTCACAAACATTCAAATCACATGCACAAAGAATACCCAGACTTGCATTTTATCTTTATCCTTGTTAGTCTTTCATTGTACATTAAAACAAGAACTCATTCATTTGTTACAGGTTATGCAAACAAGCAGCGGGCCAAGTATAGTTCTTCAGGGACTTCATGGATATTCTTTGACACCGCAGCAGCTGGCACTAGTACAACACCAAGTAAAACAACAGCTGTTAAAAGGTAAACTAGTACATACCAAGATTGGGTATAAAATAAACCTATTTAGTTATCCAAGCATTCATTGACTGCACTTTTACAGCTCAAGAGTCGACAGGCAAGCAAGGCATGCTGGGCCCCCGCAAGATGTACCTGGCGGTGCAGCCGGCGCCCAGTGCGCCGCCGCCGCTCACGCCCGTGGGCCCGCTGCCCGCCGCCGGCGCCCTGCACGCCATACAGTCTCTACAACCCCTACCAGTGCCTACGCACCAGGTAATATATTACTATTAGACGATGCTCGGGCTCGCAACGATTATTATGTACTTATATATGTATATTACCCACTGAATCACAATAGTCGTAATCAATACGCTATGCCAATAATGTAAACAAAGATTTGACATAAATGTATGAGAACTATCTGACACAACTTGTGTGAACTTGTCATTCACCATTCACATACTATTTATGTCAAATCTTGTTTACATTATTGGCATAACGTGTCGATTACGGCTATACAATCGAAATTATTGTAAAACGGATATATCTGAAACCATACATAATTATGTCCCATTGCCTAACAAAGTCCGCCATTCAATACATATGGGATAAAAATTTTAGGATAACCAGCTAGATGGTATCTGCTCTGAAGTAAATGGCGGATTTAATAACAGGCTATACTCGGTTTCAAGTAAGGGTAGAATTAAAATGAGTGCGGTCATTTTTAAGATTTAATTGATTTATTAGTCGACAAAGTTGGAAATTGTACATGACATAAACTTAACAAACAAAAAAGCACTTGTTTTGATCAAACCCTAACTAATTTTCTTTGGGACATGTCTGTGCATAAAATGATGTATTATAATTTATAAGACTGGTACAAGAATGTGCAATTTTAATGGTGTTTAAAAATATTTACTGCTACTGTTAGTTTTACATGATTCAAAAACACCAAAGATTTCTGTAAATATTGAGAAACATGTATAATAATTTATATCTTAGTATAATATAAACATATCTAGTAATTTCGCTAATTAACTCTAGGTACTAAATAGTTATTAAATGAAACAATAAAACTCAGTATTATACCCACTTCCAATAGAATGCGAAAAAAAAATGATAATATTCTAATTATTTTTTCACAATAGATAAAGTTAGACTTATTTTACAAACAACCAAACCAGGAAACTTTTTATATATTTAGAGCATCTACATCAATAAATATTCAGATTTTGAAGAAATGGTTAATTTATAAAAGATTTATTTAAAAATGTAAGTTAAAAATAAATGACATGTAACTTAAGTTAACCTTATTTCATTTGTGAAGGCCTGAACTCAATTTTAGTTGTAAAATTGTGGTAGGAGTGTTTATTGATGTGAATGCAATCTTATGCTAGTATTAAATGTAGTTGCCGTTCTAGAATGTGCATGAAGTAAGGCTATATACTATTGCAGTATTAGTTAGACGTATGAATTTACGTACGTAACATCGGTGTCTTACCTCACGCATATTATTTGTTAGGATCACTTATTGATTGGTTTTAGCTGATTCATGAATATTTTGTAAGGTTACATTAACGTGAAAAGCAGTTGCCATTTGACTCAGTAATTCAAACTTAATAATTATTCTTTTAATGCCTGTTTATATTAGTCGGGACGTTAATCTATGAAAACATATTTGGTATAAAATTAGTCTAACGATGTATAATCAAATTAGTTCCATAATTTGCCAATTTTAGGTCTAAATATTATATTTATTCTTTATTATTGGCTAAACAAATGATTATATTATTAATAGCGGCCTTATCTAGCTCATTTTCAATTCCAAAATAACTTTCCCCCCAAATAATATTAAATTATTTTAGTCTTAAAGAATTGCTCATACACCACCTGTTAACATGTATACTTGTAAGTTATTACAAATTGAATCCTTATTAATATACTGATAGTAAAATAGTATCATTTCAATAAAATATTAAAATAATCATCGACTTTTATTTAATCATCTCCTATTTTATTTGTTTAGTTTTTTTTTGTCATTATTATTTTACTTGCAAACGTTTTGTGGGGGTGTATGGGCAATTGAATGCTACTTTATTTGAATTTTATAATTAATAAATAGGGACTGGTCATTGTATTTATACAACAGAATTTTGTAATTACTTTGATTCTTATGCTTGAACTGATATATTCCCACAAACGGATGTTGATGTTGTTTATTTTTTTATATTTTACCCTATTTCTTAATTTAAAACTTCTATGAGGTAAATCCTTTTACACAGAAGGAGATGTGTGGTGGTACTTATGTTGACATATTTTACACATTTTACTTATAGGATGTTAGTGAAGAAGAACAGATTAAACGACAAGCTCTTTTAAATGGTGAAGAAAATGTAGCCGAAGCTGCGAGTTTAAAAGAGGCGACCCCTTCGAAACTTGAAGATATCAAAGAAAACAACACGAAAACTGATATCATTAATTCAGGTCCAGATGCTCTTCAAAGTAGTAAATTCGTGTTAACCCCTGACTATATTCAACAGAGTAAGTAGTTTTAAAACGATACTGATTTTGATTATACAACAAAATTTGAGTATATTGCAGGACCACAATTGATTTGGGTCCTCATATTATTCCTTGTTATCATTATTGTAACTACATCAGATAAACTTTAGACGCACTCCAATTTTTAATCTCACAGCTTGTCAATAAATATAATATTATAACAAAATTACAGCTATTAAGAGTGCACTGAAACAAGAAAACTTAAATCCAGAGATAGAAGAAAAATTGCTTCAGCTGCAACGCTACCAAGAGAAACGTATGAAGCCAGAGATTCCACAGCCAGAAAGAGAAATCCGACCGGTCGCCGTGGTCGCACGTACTCCATCGCCACCAACTCGGCGCCGGGCCACTTCTTCGCGGCACGACGACGATGACGACGAATGGGTCGACAGCAGCCCGCGTAAGCGCACGCGTGGCGGGCGGCCGCCCTCGCCGCCAGTCGGCGCGCCCCCGCCGCGCCCGCCCACACGCTCCGCGCCCGCCCCCCAGCCCGCGCCCGCGCCCCCTCCCGCGCCTGCCGCGCCCTTCGTGCAGCATCCGCAGCCCACGGGGATAGACGAGCGTCGTCGGGCCGCTTCTAATAACTCTCGTCTACAGATGTTACTTTTTAAACATAAAGAAATGCTGAAAAAGGACATCATAAAAAAACGAGGCCTCCTCGAAAAGGAGTTGGGCGTCGAGATTCAGGTAATAGTATTTTCCATTATTCATTATAGTCCCGATTTGTAGAACCAACAGTAAGTTGTTATTTTATATGATATTACAGAAGGAGCTATCTGCAGAACTGGCACTTCGGACTCGAGCTGAGAGGAGCAAGCAAGAGGAAGTCCGAGGTGGCAAGCGACGCAGCGCTGCCACACCTTCTACTCCTCGCCCCAACAAGAGATCTGTGAAAAAAGAAAAACTACTGTGTATATGCCGTACACCCTACGATAACACTAAGTAAGATCCTTTTTTTTTATAAAATATATATAAAGAAAGTACCTATAACTTCGAAAAAATCACATTGGTACTAGACTGGGTCAGGCATTCATTCTCCCTTATGTACAAAGTTACAACATGGACTATTTTCTTGTGATTCCTAAGGTTCTATGTTGGCTGCGAACACTGTAGCAACTGGTTCCACGGCGATTGTGTTGGAGTCACTGAGGAAATGAGTAAAACGATGGAAGAATATGTATGTCCAGATTGTCGGCGCGCTGAAGAGACACAGGAACTGTACTGTCTTTGTCGACAGCCATACGACAATTCACAGTATGTATTAGCTTAATTAACTTGTAACCTAAAAGCAGTCTTTATATGCTTATACTCTTTGGAAACAGGAAACCATGGACATGCTATATTTTTTATTGTAAAAAGATAAAACATATTCTGCATATTGTAATAAAACCATATTGCCTGCTAGACCTTATAACAAAAGACTTTCCTTTTGTTAATATATAATAAATATGTCCTTATATTCCTTACCTGTAATATGCGTTCTATATTATCATGCTACTTTCTTAATACATGAATACTAAATATTTCAGATTTTATATATGCTGTGATCGGTGTCAAGATTGGTTCCATGGTAGATGTGTAGGAATATTGCAATCAGAAGCAGACAACATTGATGAGTACATATGTCCAAATTGTCAGAAAAATAATTCTGTCAATTATGCAAATATGAAGGAGCTTACTAATAAAGATTTCGAAAATCTAAAGAGGCTTGTTAAACAAATACAGCTCCATAAAAACGCCTGGCCATTCATGGAACCTGTAGATCCTAGAGAAGCTCCCACCTATTACAAAGTCATTAAAGAACCAATGGGTAAGTATTTGATAGAATGTCTGTTTCTTGTTACATAATGATAATAATATTCAGTGTCTAAATATATTTTTTATTGCAGATCTACAGACTGTGGAACGAAAAGTGAATGATCAAACATATAGTACTTTAAGTGAGTTCATTGGTGATATGACTAAAATATTCGATAACTGTCGATACTTTAATCCTAAAGACTCAGAATTTTATCGGTGCGCTGAAGGCCTTGAAGCATTTTTCGCACAAAAAATTAAATACTTTCGTGAAAAGTTATTCGAAACGACTCAATGATAAAAGTGCCAGTGTACAGTGTCTACAATGTGATTGAATACAGTTGATACATAAACAGTTTCTCTGATTAACTACTGTATTTTGTTTTCTATGATCTGTCTGTAAATTGTAAAACTATGTGATGAAGATTACAAAGAATAATTTATATGAAATTTCAGCTAAAATATCTAATGTGGTCGTCAGTTTCGGTTCTATGTTAAAGTATTTATTGTATTTATTACACGCTTCAATATATCCCTGGATAAAGCTGACGCTCTTTAGGTATACAGCTATTGACAGGAATTATTATGTATACATTTTGTGAGATATTATGTTAGCTAATATAAATTAGCAACTTTAGTTATGTTAGATGTATCTAGAATAAGACAAACATATTGTATGTAAGTAATAAATTTTTAATAACAAAAACTTGATAACGGTTTCTCATTAACCTCCTAAGACCCAGAAGCAAAGTAGGAACGAGGGACTCTCGACCTTGTTTGCTCCCGAGTTTACAAAATTACATATAGGAGGTTACGATGTCCCGTTCGTGGAACATCCCGGCCTACAGATGGTAGACCTTGTATAGTTTATCAAAATATTTCTAGCGGCGTTAGCGTCACGATCAAACTCGCTGCGGCAGTTTGGGCAAACTCTCCAACGAGTCGGTGGTTCATGATGATTTTATGAAACGCTCCCGTCTTCTCGTTGCACGCAGAACACGCTTGCGACGTGTACTGTTCGTTTACAATCTCGACAGAAATGTTTCGTTAACTCCTCAGTAGTTTTATCAGAGATTCGTGTTTGAACTTTCTACCGCTAAACGTCGCCGTGTTCATGAATTTACTTCCTGCTCCATAGAGAATTAAATTTTTTTCTACACCCCCTCCATCGAACACCTCTTTGACGATTCTCTCCTCACATTTGGCGGTCCTAATATATTTATCCAAGCGAAGTCGTGTTAGCTTCGAATGTCGCTCGTAGGGTTCTTGACGTACATCGAACCAAATTATACGAAAAACGGTGTATTCTATAACATGAGAGGTGTTTTGCGAAGACAAGGGAATAGTGAATTGTTCCCTAGCTCGTTGTTCGGCCCGTTCGCTCGTACTGCATGTTTTAGTGCGTACTCTCTCCCTCTTCCATTCGACCGTGTGAGATCGAACATATTTCCTAGTTATTCTCCGAAAATGACCCAATGTAGATTCTACCAAAGCCACGGGGAGACGAGAACCCGGATCCACTGCTATTACCTTATCTAGTTTAGTTTTTTACCAAGTTTTTTTCTATTCATCATATTTGTTGTAGATTTTATAAGTAAGGCACCTGTGATACAATGATATTTTTCATTAGTACAGGTGCCGTTTGACTTTTTCTGTAATATTTAAATTATGTGAATAAACGTATTATTATTATTATTCGGTCGTATGAGGAGGGTTTCTTTCGTTTTTCTAGCGGGAAATGTGTTGTTTTATTTTTAATCATCAATCTATTCATCGACAGGCTCACGCTCACGCCGTCCGTTTGTAGGGAACAACCAAACCGTTTCGTGTCCACCTCCAACCAGGGCGACCACAGTTCTCGCATATGATTCTCGATCCTGGGCCAGGTGCTCGTAATAGACCACCACGACGGAGGAGCAGGTCGTGGAGTATGTCCGGTCTAAGACCAACTGGACCTTGAGGGTGGAGAAGTTGGAGGCGCGCCACAACACGAACTTCAAGTCGTTTATGGTGCGAGTTCCAACTCACCACGTCGAGACCTTCCTCAAGGAAGAGTTTTGGCCGAAGGGTGTCGTATATCGAAAATTCCGAGGAAGGATACGCGACACCACGCAGCGTAACACGACGCCGACACTTCGTGTGCAATAGTATTTTAAGTTTATATTAATATGTATTAGTTTATAAGTTTTGTTTATATATATTATGTATTCTATTTCTATGGGCCTAGTTGCCTGAAATAAAGAGTTTATTATTATTATTATAATAGAGCTGGGATCGACACGACGTATCAGTTCGTGCCACCCCCTAGAAGTGTAGGTAATATGTTTTAACCCATGAGAGGGTTGAGGAAACAGTCGAAAATCTTGCAGCCGCTCTTGAATACGTAACCATTCGGGTATAGTTGTCCACCATTTTGATTTTAATGTATCTACATTGATTAGGGAACAAATGCGTTTCATTTCGTCATGATTTTCGGGAAGTTTTTTCTCGTAGAAAGCGTTAAACAATTCGGGACTACTATGGCGTTTAACAACACCAAAATATCGTGCTAGTCGGGAGTAGGCGTGAGTTTCGATATTAGTGTGTAGAGTGGTCTCGTATTGTTTTGCCATCTCTTGAACAACAAACGACCGTAATTTGTCGTCATATTTTCTATCACCGAACATGGCTCGATAACTCTCCGAGTAGGGGCCCTTTCCTTTCATGGCATACAAAAAAGTTAATATATCCGGCTTCGATGGTATGCTGATAGGAGAAGTTTTCATGTAGTAATTCATCCATACACCCAATTCTATATAGACTCGCGACAAATCCCGTACATCTCGACGTATCTCCGACAAGAGTTTCAGACGTTTTTCCTGTTTCAGAAGAGGACATATCAGTGACGACAGACCCCGTTTCACCGTATAAACTTCAAGCTCCACTCCGGGGTCAAATGTTCGTTTTCGTATCGGCGGCAAATACTCTTTACATTTTTTTGAACTTTTTCGGGTATGATCTAGACCACCACACGTCTTACAGGAGGTAGACATCAGGCTGGCGCAACTCGGAACAAAATATTTTTGTATGGACTTTACGATTACGCGGCAAATAAAGACGTTGTCTTTATTTTTTCAAGTTTGAAAAAAATCGTACAATTCATTCAAGTAAAGAAAATAGGATTTTTATGGCGAGATTTCTTTTAGATGAAGCCCATATATATGATACTTTGCATCCATATGTAGCCATGTAAATAGAGCAGGCTAGGAACAAATAAAATTAGTTACAAAAGTTATCAAATTTAAATTTTGTGCTAGTGATGTAATATCCAAATCCAAAGCTCGTAAGCTTTATGCAAGGCCTAACACTATAGGTACCGATATTTTTTTTTTTTTAATAAAACAAAAAAGGTTTAAAATGAGTTTATTATTATGTCCTCATATTTGAATATTGGGTCTTAGGAGGTTGAATTAATCCTTCATTTATAGATTCAGTCTTGAATGATAAAGACAATTTTATTGGTAGGTATAATTTACAGGCAAAGAGAGAAGTAACGATTATAAATTAACTGCTCTGTACCACTTTCGAAATTTTGAAGTGAAACTTCTGTGCGTTCTAACCTAACTAAGAGCAAGCGCGTTATGAAAAAATTAGAGAAACTTTCAAGATGCGCGCGCGTCTTCCATAGAGGTTATTAAAATTTATCAAATAAGGTTGTGATAAAAACTGATTTCTTCTAGCTTCATTGGTTTTTATGTTTTCAACTTCTCACGCACATAAGTAAGCACACGCATTTATTTTTATTTAGCTTTCCTTTTAATTCAAGGTTTGGTTCCAGCACTTCCAGCAATACCCCATCTGTTTCTGTTCTTTTTCGAACATGAATTCTCTTTATTCAGCCCCTAAAAAAATTCCTCTATTCCATGATAATAGGATGGTTTCAGGTGTGCCTTTCGGCTAATGTTATATATATAGTGACAAAATAATTGCTAAATCTATTCGGAATTGGAGAAAAAAAGATACATTAAGGCCTCATTTACGGAGACGCGGGGCGTCGCGCGTCGCGTGTGGCGTGGCGTCTCGCGGCGCGTCAGACGTTTTTTCTGTTTACGGAGGGGCGGCGCGTGAAGCGGCACGCATCAGCGAGCATAGAGAAGCGAGACGGGAAGCGTGGCGGTGCCCGCCGCTGCGCCCGCGGCGACTCCTCAAGCGTGTAGCGAAGCACGCGGCGGGTATGTTCCGTTGCTGTAAACACTGGACCACTTCTTATAATTCACTTTTTAACATTTAATTTTCTTCTAAAAAAAAGTCGATCATAATTATCATACTCCATTGCGACGGTGACTACGTCTGTGTTGCGCGATTTCTAAATAAGACTGACAGAAGATTCCGCCTCGGGCATAGCTTCATCGAGAATTGCCGCTGCGTGCGCCGCCGCGATAAACGCCGCGTGAGACGCGTCGGTGCCATCCGCGGGGTCGGCCGCAAAAAACGCCCCATTTCAAAC
Organism: Plusia festucae; assembly: GCA_950381575.1. Lineage (NCBI taxonomy): Eukaryota > Metazoa > Arthropoda > Insecta > Lepidoptera > Noctuidae > Plusia > Plusia festucae. Next base: position 8,188,363 of record OX494436.1, on the reverse strand, counting down.
AAACGCGTCTAAAATCGCTTTTCCGTAAACGCACTCATACAATGCCATATATTTGAATTCAGTGCAGACCGCGCCGCTCATCGCAACGCACGACGCCCCGCGTCTCCGTAAATGAGGCCTAAAAGCTAGAGCTTTTTCGTTTGAACGCGCAGGCCAAGTGTTGTTGGCATTGGCAACACTGTGTGCCGCGCTCTTGTTTGTCCGCTAGGCTCAAGCGGAAAGTGATAACGTGACACGTTTTCGTGCGTGCAGCCATATAATATTTTATAGCTCAATTCTAGAGAACGACTATTATCATTTCGCTATAATATACTTGCCTTGGAAAAAAAAAAAGCTAGAGAATCCGTGCAGCAAAGCTAGAGAAACCGTGGAGCACAGCTGGCACAATATTTTGATTTTGATTGCATAAGAATTAAATATCTTTTTGGCCTTGGCTGGAACTCTATATCGTTATATAAAATTTCTAGCTTTGCTACAATGAAGAATTCTGGCGTGGTGTAACCGTTAGTTCAGTTATGTTGAGTAGTTTTGAAATATACGAAATCAGTTAAGAGGATATTTCCATAAAAAATATTAACCATATCTTTACCCTCCATACTGCGTAGGTATACAAAGTAGCAGGAGCACAGAATACTATTACTCTACGTCTTGTTTATTTCGACGTTTTGACTATGGAGGGTAGAGAGAAGGAGTGTCATCTCATAGGGCAAAAAAAAAAAGTTTTCAATAGTTCCAAAACCTTTCAGAATCGCGCTGGTGTAGACAAAGGGCACAGAGTACTTTTTACATCTAGGGAAACAAAGAGTATGAATTTAGCAATTGCAAACGAATTGAAGTATGCCGAAGTTTTACTTCGAAAGTAGTTACTTATTGAAAATTTGAACTAGCGTAGTTCAAAGTAATGTAGTAAATGGTTGTTTTGACAAATTATCGTTAGAAAAATTTAGTTGTGTTAACTATACAGTTTATGTCTATGAATTATTTACAATCTTAATAAAAACTAAAATAATTAATCATATATATATACACACGAAGAAAAAGAAATAGACAAACATAACTAATTTTTTTTTTTTATAAAAATTACTAGCAATGTGGGTCGCACATTACTAGTAATCTCGTTAACCCCTCGTGCTAAGCTAAGATGCTTGTGTTACGAGTGGGTTCACGTCGGTAGTGTAATGGGTGGGATTCGAACCCGCAACCACATGATCGCAAGTCCGACGCCCTAGCCATTAGGCTACCGCCGCTTAGGTTTTTATATCTAAAAACTAAAAAATGGCGTCAAAGTAGGTATTCATCCGCATCGCTGTCGACCGGGAGTGTGCCCACTGTAGTAAATTAAATATAACCTTATAGAAAAATATGACAAAACGAGTAGCTAGAGTGATTTTATGTCGTGAACTGAGGATAGTAGGTTTATTGACTTTTTATCAATAATGTGGCGCCACCCTAATTTAATGCATTTTGACGGACACTTTACATGTACACAGATGACACTCCTTACCCACCATAGTTTCTCTCTCTCTCCTTTATGGTCTCAGAACCATCTCAGAACACTTTATTCTAGGAGTCATATTAAGGTGAAACCATGGTGATACCTCCGATGTGGCCCGCGAAATTCAAATTTTCATGTGTTTTTTGCAATTTGCTTATCAGTGACAAGTTGTAATTTGATCAAAATATGATTCGCGACAATAACAAATATAACTTCAAATATAAGAATGATTAAAACGTTCGCTCCATTCGCTCGCACAAAGAATAATTGAAAATGAGTTAGATTTCGGAAATTTTACTAACTTTCAACTAATCTTTGTCTTTGAATGAATGGAGCACATGTTATGATCATTTTTATATTTAAAATTATACTTGTTATTGTCGCGAATCGAATTTTGATCAAGTTACAACTTGTCACTGATAAGCAAATTGCAAAAAACACATGAAAATTTGAATTTCGCGGGCCACATCGGAGGGATGAACAGAGATGGAGATTTACTTACCAACTTGACAATTCATGTTATCTAATTTTAGAGATTTTTTAGTAGAGACCAGTAATCAAAAGAAATAACAGATTGAATCGAAGAATGAGCAATAAAATTATTATAATGATCTAACAAAACGGCAACTATAGTGCCACAAACTTATGTGACTCGGCGACGGGGTCGCTGTTCTTGTATTTAGTGTTTTAAGTCAATAGAATTTTCGTGTTTTATTGCCCTTGCCCAAGTCATTAAACAATATTCTTTTCAATTATTTTATTTCCAGATTTGGCCGCTGCCGGGTCAGTTATGTTTCTGGCACTATAAATTGGTATTAGCAGTTTTATTATGTTATGCAAAAAATATGGGTAAGTATAAAAATTATTGTGTCTAATGCAATTGAATTTCGTATAATTTTGTTTACTGAGCCGTACGAAATTAATATACTGGCAGCCCTGCAGACTAGACTCCTTAGTTCCTTACCTACCTATATAAGTATCTATACCACATCTATAACTTCCGTAACGTAACTAGAACTTAGAACAGATGTGCGTTCTATCGATTTATTTAAATGGAACTGTATTCTCAACGGATTAAAATTTTCATATTATGGATTTTTTAGTTAGACAGGAAATGTAGGCTAAACTACGGGGAGATGAAATTATATTTTTATTTAAAATATTTATATCCCGTCTCATGATGTTGTTGTTGAAGAAAGAGTCAAAGTTCAAACTGCAACATAGATTAGATCTTAAATTTGAAATAAAAACAGTTTTCTCCTTTGCTCTGTATAAATTATTATTACTGGATAATTAAGCAATAGCTTTCGACAGTTAACTCAAACAACAGGACTACAAAAAATTATAACATTTCAGTAAAACAAAAGGTACACAAAAAGTCAAACAAACAGAATTGTCTTTGGTAAGCGTATCCGAACGCTTGTAGGACAGCCGCGAGGTTATGTTTACTGCATAATTTTGTCGAGTCAGAATTCAGTCGGTATCTAATTTAGGACAAAACTTGCTCAATCATTTAAAACTTACAAAGAAAGTTAAACAAAATGTTGGTGACGCTGAAGACACTACAACAACAAACTTTTCAAATAGAAATCGATCCAGAAGAAACTGTTAAAGCACTCAAGCTGAAAATTGAAGTTGAGAAAGGTAAAGACTATGTTGCTGAACATCAAAGACTAATTTATGCGGGCAAAATCTTGCTGGATGACGATAAATTACGTACCTACAACATAGACGAAAAGAAATTCATTGTTATCATGGTCACCAAACCGAAATCAGCGGAGACTCCGGCATCAACTACATCTGCCCCAGAAGCTGGTGAAAGTGCTTCAACGGAAAGCGGCGATGGTAAAGCCAAACCCACACCTGAAGAAGTCCCTAAACCGCCCCCAGCGGCAGAACCTGAACCTGTGGCAACTACCAATGAACTTGATTTTGAAGCCACAGTGCAGAGCATTATGGATATGGGATATAATAGACAGCAAGTAGAACAAGCTCTCCGTGCCTCATTTAATAACCGCGAAAGGGCTGTGGAATATTTAATAACGGGTATACCAGAAGAACTACTTCAAGAACAAGAGGCCGAAGAAGGTTCAGATGATGATCCCCTGGCCTTCCTCCGTGATCAGCCTCAATTCCAACAAATGCGAGCTGTAATTCAGCAAAATCCAACTTTATTAAATGCTGTGCTTCAGCAGATTGGTCAAACAAACCCAGCACTATTGCAGGCAATAAGTCAACATCAGCAAGCTTTTGTTAGAATGTTGAATGAACCAGTGAATCCAACAGCAGGTGGTGCAGCAGTTGAAGAGAGTGCTATTGAACTACCACAGGTGCAGCAACCACAGGTCTCACCCCAAGACAAAGAGGCCATTGAAAGATTAAAAGCATTAGGCTTTCCCGAGCATATGGTCATTCAAGCATATTTTGCTTGTGAAAAAAATGAAAATCTTGCTGCTAATTTCTTACTTTCACAGAATTTTGATGACTAGAAATTATTTTTCATGGATAACTTAATTAAAGTGAAGAGACAAAATTAAAAAAAGATAACACTGAAGTGTATTATGTTATCTACATCAATAGCCTAACAATAGTGTTTCCTGCTTGTATTTCAGTGTATTATTTACACTGAATTTCAAACATTTTGTCATGATTCAATATCTAATAAATTTCTTATTGTTCAAATATTTATTTCTTGGTTTTATTTTACAATATAAACCATATCCCCTTCCTTTTTTTAGTTACAAGAAATGGTAAGCAACCCTGACTGCTAAACACAACCTCTGGTGTTGAGCATATTTCTGTCTTCGTGTTATTTATGTACAAGTATGAATTCATCACAAACAATAAGTATGTTTATCAGCTGTCGGGTTGCTATAACCTCTGCCTAGTTTGGGATTAGGTAACTGACTAAAAGATATTATTTTAAATATTGTTATAAAACCATGTGCAGTGGAAGTAATTCAATAATTGTGCTGTAATCTTCATTCAACACAGTACTTGTCGCTACACCAAATATCCTTCTTGTATTAACGAGTGTTTATTTAAATTTTATAGGGTGGAACAAAAATAATAAGAACACAGTAATACATCAAACAGTTAATATTATTAATTTTATAAATAGCATTAAGTTAACATAAAGAGCTATGTTGGTATAAATTTTATTCATTCTAAGTAAAGGCACTTTCCACAATGTCTATCATTAATGCTAAATCATTTGCCATAATTGACCTATATGAAACTTCAATAAAAAATAACAAGTATACATGTCATCTTCACATATACAATTATATCAGGTTTTAGTACATTAACAAACAATTAAATTGTCACAATTATTATCAATATTTAGACGTAAAAATATAAATCAATTATGGCAAACAAAATATATAAAATCTTACTATAACTCTGGTAGTCTGCTAAAATTACCCATTCACAAAAACAAAATACAATTTATTGGTGTATATCATTATGTGGATGATAGAACTAAAGAATGGTATATTATAATAATATGTATTTATTCCACTCATCATGTTTGAATGGTGGCACATAAAAATTGATTGTTAATGATAAGAATATTCATTCATTCTTTCTCATCCACACTATTACACTAGTATTATATATACAAAGTTTTTTATACATTTTTTACATAATATATCTTTCCAACTATACACAATGTACAAATTCTTATTTTCATTTGTTAAAGGTTTGTATCATATAAGAATAAGAAAAAAAATAGATAACTGTACATTGCAATATGGATATTGCACAAAACAACTAAAAATATACTTTGGCTTATCCATTAATTACACCCCGTGTGGTGTTGAAAGTATTAGGTAATAATCAGCTTACTTAGTGTAATGTCTATCACTTCAGTATCTCCAATCACAGACACATGTGACAATATATTATCAGCATCATCCTAACCAGTTGAAAACGACAAGTACCTCGGCAAGTAACAACAAACATTATTTTCATGCATATTTAAATAATAAATTGAATTGGATAAAAAACATTCCGATTCCAAAAATGGCACTAGCTCGAACTTTGGAATGGTAAAGATTTAGGTCTGACAATTAATGGTACTTTAACAGTATTTATTTTGAACGCATATTAAATCTAAAGCATAAGTATTCAATGAGTAACAAGCAACTATTATTATGATTTCGGTTCCGTGATTCATACACTGCATAAAAATCAAACAAATGATATTAAAACAACAATAGAAAATTACAAAACACATTAACAATTCAATACATCAAATCTAACAATACTTTAAGAAAATATGAATTGAACAATTTGACTTGACTTCACCAACTGCTAACTGCTAAGATATGGAATTACAAAAGTGCAATCCTCATAAAGTTGAGAGTCTTATCAAGCTATCTGAATGCTGCACTCAAGCACAGACAGTAACAATATGTGCCTTTAGTCTCTCACTGGCAGGGCAGCGGCACACCCGTTAGCCAGCTGGACCTCATTCGGTTTTTTGTTGGCAGTATAACTCTTTTAGTGTTTTCAATTCCTCTATTAGTGCTTTGTTTTGATTTTCAAGCACTGCGACTCTGTTTTCTAAGCATTTTATGTATTCTTTTTTCTTGCGACGGCACTCCCTTGCTGCTTCTCGATTCTTTAGTAATCGAAGTTCACGTTTACGTGTCTGGTCTTCTAACATTGGACCTGTAAACATGAAATACTCGCGCTCACATTACATAACATATAAATGCGGTTTCGATCTCCGCATGTTTGATTAATCCAAAACAGATGATCTAATCATCTAATCTGAGTTTCTTGGTGTAGTTTTAAAATTTATGACAACCTTGCAACAGTGTTACTTAACATTCCCATTAGCGGGATTTATAAATAATTAAGGATTAAAATTATAATAATAAACTGACCAGGCACATAAAAATGTTCGTCTTGATTAGTCGCGTACTGTACAATAGCGCCACCTGCACCAGTTCCTGACACAGCCAGTGTGTGTAGACCGCTTTCCGTTTGTAGAGCTCCAGCTGGAATCACTAAGAGCATACATAATAAATTAGACAGTTAACATTGTGATAGTAGTATATACTGTAGTAAAAAGTGTGTCTGAAAGTTGTCGAGAGTTTCTAGTAATTAATATTGATATTATAAGCTCAAAATAGCGGGAATCTTGTTTACAGTCAATCAAGTTAATTAAAGTAAAACAGCCTTTCAACAGCAATGAAAAAAATTATATTTATTATTCAATAATTACTGGCCATCTATCTGCACTAGACCAACAAAGATGATAATACATTTATAATGTTATAAAGATTGTGCTTCTTGTATGTATCAGATAGGTTTAATAAGCCTAATGAAGACAAGTTTAAAACACCTCCACTCAAACATGTTTAATGATATCTTGATGATATGAGAAACAAGCGGTATTAGTGGTAAAATGAAAAATTACTGATAAGGTCAGGTGGGGCAAGAGATTAAACTCAAAAACTATAAACCCTAGCTCCATGGTAACTTGGTTGAATATAGGACTTTACAAACAATCTTAAACGAAATACACCAATATAGCAGTAGTATAATAATTATAGACGTTGGTAAAACAAGAACAAAAATTCCGATGGATCATTTTTAAAACTGGAGTTCCCAGCGGCTTCATGTTGGTACACTTAATGTTTGAAAAGTTGTTATAGAAGATGCATTATTTCTTAAATAAAAGCTTGTATATTGTAATAAGTGTGATTCTCTTGCCCACCTGACCCTAACGTCATTCAAGTTTAAAAAAAAAACCCTTTAATTTTATCACTATTCAATATGTGATTTGATTCTTTAAGACATGAAATATAGCTGCATAAGATAGCCATTTATATTTTTCAGTTATTTAGGATTCCGTATCCAAAGGGTAAAACGGGACTTATTACTAGAACGCCGCTGTCCGTCCGTCTGTTGTTACACAGTTAAAATTTTCACAGATGATGTACCTATTTCTGTTGCTGCTATAACACTACAAATACTAAAAACAAGAATAAATTAAATATTGAAGGGAAACAACAAACGTGTTTTTTTTTGCCGTTTTTATAGATAATGGTACGGAACCATCCGTTCGCGAGTACGACTCGAACTTGGCCGTATTTTATATACCCAGTGTCAGTTGTCACTCTTACAATTGAGACGTTTCTAACGACATCTCTCAATTTTAAATTTATCAATCCGTTTAAGCTGCAAAGGGTGCCCAAAAATTTGGTTTCAGTATACACTCGGAAAACCTAATAACTCTTTCTCTGGCGCAGTCGGGTAAATATTTTGTCAGAATTAAAAATAACTGAATTCGTTAGCAGTAAGGGTATATATAATATATATGTATACAAAATTTAACAAAACCCCTGTCAGATCCAATTAAGGCGTTCATGAACCGTCTCGCATAGGCTGCTTCTTTGACAAAAAGCTGCAGGTAGTAAGTACGTGAACTTTGAGGAGCGGTCAGTGTTGCTGGATCAGTTTTTATTTTGATTTAATTATTTTCAATTGGGAAAAAAATATATCTCCAATCTGTGTTCGCAGTACGATACCGAATAATACTCTCAGGGATCGGACAGGGTTTTTGTTTCATGCTGTATATACTGCGTGTGAAGAACGTGAAATAGGGGTTAAAGTTTGTAAGAACATGCAAAGAAAAGTTAAAGGAGTTCTAAAGTAAACATGCGTGAGCGAAGCGGGTAAGAGCTAGTTTATAATAATTGAATCAAATACAAAACTTGAAATAACGACTTTCGTGGTCGAGTGACGTACGCACTACGCACCGGTTTTCGAGGTGTCGCCAGCTCTGGGGTCGGGACCCGACCGGGGTTCCGATGGAGCCAGGGTTCCATCCCCGGTCGGGTAGATGTACAAAATAAACACTTTCTACATAATGTCGGGTCTGGTTGTTTGTGGTACCTCCGTTGTCTCTGATTGAACTCAAGTGCATTAGCTACTTACTTACTTTGGATTCGGAGCAATGTATAATGTGATGTTGCCCACATTAATTTTTATTAGACCGCAGTATATGTAGGTATGTGGGACATATAATAACTCCTTAGGTCGATCGACTCTGACGTCATTTTGATGTCGAAATCCGTAATGTAAGACCGAAAAGATGACTGGCGTCTGTTTCAAATATTATATATTATTATGTACTAGCTGTTGCCCGCGGCTTCGCTCGCGCGTAAAGTAAAGAGTAAGTAGTATTAAAGGTAGATGTATTCTGGGATTTTCAAAGTAAGGAGAATGTATAAAAATTTTCATCTAATATTATGGCGTTAAAATAATAATAAAAGTAAAGTAAGTAGCGAAAGCATTTGTGTTATGGAATCGGAGACAAAAAAGGTACCATAAACACCCAGACTCAAGACAATGTATAAAAGTGATTTTCTACATGGACCCGTCCGGGGATCGAACCTGGAACCTTAGAGCTGGCGACACCTTAAAAACCGGAGTGAACGCCACTCGACCACGTGAGTCGTCATTATAGATATGTCTTAGATGGTCAATATCGTATCTATTTATCTTTTCATCTGTCTATCTTTGAGAATACTGAACTTCACATACCAAATATTTCAGCCCTTATTTCACCCCCTTAGAGGGTAGATTTCTAAAATCTACCCACTAAGGGGGTTAGAGGGTAGATTTCTAAAATCTACCCTCATAAATACATCTGTATTGTATTTCTATATATATAAGAAATACATCTTATTTATTTCTAACTAATAACCCTTGTATGAAATTGAATGTGTCTATCTTTGAAAACGACACAATTCATATGCCTACAAATTTCCAACCCTTTTTTCACCCTCTTAGGGGTGATGATTTTTAAAATCGCTGAAATCGTCATTATTTATTTCTATCCAGAAACCCGTATACGAAATTTCATGTGTCTATCATTGAAAATACCGAACTTCCCATAAAAACTTTCAACCCCTATTTCACCCCCTTAGGGGATAGATTTCCAAAAGAAAAGTAGCCTATATTCCTCAATAAGTGGACTATCTAACAGTGAAAGAATTTTTCAAATCGGACCAGTACTTCCTGAGATTAGCGCGTTCAAACAAACAAACTCTTCAGCTTAATAATATTAATATTAGTATAGATAAATAATTATAGTATCTTAACCGTGTGCAGCGCCCCTTAGTGAACTCCACTGCGGGTGACGTAACCTACGACAAACTTATTATTTGCGGTTGGTACAGTATTCGGGTCTAGGGATCGAACCGCAAAATTAAGTTTGTTTTTATTGTATATACTTTTCCGGGATAAAAACTACCCAGTGTGGTGCCCAGGATATTAAAGAACAATTATACCAAGTTTCATCGAAATCGAACCGGTAGTTTTTGCGTGATGCCTGAACAAACAGACAGACAGACAAAAAAAATTTTAATCACATTTTTGGGTTCGGTTTCGGTCTAGTAACACACCCCGCCATTATTTTTTTTGATATTTTCAATGTACAGAATTTTCACTTCTACAGATTTATTATAAGTATAGATGTACTACTAACAGCAAAAATTACAGGCTATTCTGTTACTGTCTAGTCTGTTTTGAGAATTTCATGTGCATTGAAACGCTAGTAAATGTGCTTGTTAGCAATAGTTTTATAAGTAGATGTTACAAAATAAGACTGCACTGGGAACATATAGGCTGTATGAACAAAATTACCTTTAGATTGCAGATTTAATTGAATGATGATGATGAATTCAGATTTAAATATTGGGAGGCAAGTACCTTAAGTTTGTCTGATTATTATTAACTTGATCTATCCTGTGTATATATTTTCGCTTGTTTATTATGTTAAACTGACCAAATGCCCTTTCAAGAAACTAGACAAGTACTAGTCGATCTAGGGTTCCGTACAAGCTTATAAACTTATCTCTGCTATCTGCGGCCCATTTCATAGCAAAAATGGTTTTGGTAGACCCGTATATAATATAGTGATTAATCTCAAATTGCAGTATAAATGAACATGACGTCACATTCTATATATAAATTTATTTTTTTATAGAATAAGAGTTATTTTATATAGATAAGCTAATTAACACACGATTGCTTTCTGATTGGATGGCGGACACCAGATTAGTAAGAGTTGGTGTGCAAAAGGTGGTAGTTTAGACGTTGAAAACAAATCTATAAGCCGATGTATTTCAGGTGTGTACTACTGTAACCTGAACAAATATTACTAGATATTATTATTTTACAGCTTTTTATAGTAGACATAGTAATAGTTAAAAAAAACAATTTATCACACAAACAAAATCTTTTCTTTGAAACCTTAAAAACTTTCTTGTTGTCTTACAGTATCGCCTCTCTAAACATAATTTTAAATTATAGTTATATAAACTTCAAAATACGTCGTGCCAAAGAACGTTTTAATGCACGATATTGTTATGAAAAGCAATGTAGTATGTAGGTAAGTATAGTATGCCGTCATCACGGCTTCTCGCCGCGGATTACGTCATCGGGTAGAATATTAATCAGGTCCCACCAGTGATGACGTCACTGTTGAAGGAATTTGCACCTACAACGTTTTTGAAACTAAACTTGTATTAGACCAATCAATATTAGTTAACAACAAATAGTTATTAGGATTTGATTCCCTAAATGTAGCTTCTTGATTAGCTACTAAGATCAAATGCAAAACGAAATTATAAAAGGCGCCGTGAGATCATTTATTTGAACGTATTGTATTATGTACGACATACCTAGTAGTTGTTTATTATACTTAAATTTATATTTTTTTTTTTGGCCGAAATTTATACTTTTATGCTTGTTCTTTATTTTAATTTTGCCTTCATAAATATCAATATATGTTTTTATTACGTAATTTATATTAAAAGATATTTAGTCTCATTCATTAAATTTTCTAAATTTGTAATCCTTTATTAAAAATTTACCTTTTTCTATTCCTGTAATCAAGACCATTGCTTTAGATAGTGAGAAATATTGCTAAATAAGTAAAAAAATAATAACTAAATCACTTTAGTTGAAATATGCAAATGGCAAAGCTACACAAAAGATATTCAAACACTAGCCATTTATTAGGAAATTAATTCAGGTGTCAATATTGTTAACGGAAATATTGATTAAATTATATGAGAATTAAATGATGATATGTAGATCTAAACAGGACAAGAAGTTTAATGAATAATGAAACAGTAGCCCTCTAAACTAAATAAGATCAAATTTGATCAAGATAATGTGATGATACTTGGCTTGTAATACCTAACAGCAACCTGTTTTTATGGTATAAAAACAAATGATATTGAGACAATCCTGAAGCTTGTGGTTATGAGCCGTGTACCAACACAGTTTACATTAAGTTATATATGATGCGTTGTAACAGGTTAGTGACACATGTTGCACACAGAAACAAAGAGTGTCAACGGCGGCACATATAACTGACCTGGCGCAAATGATAAAGAAGATGACAGCGACACTTCATTCTCGTTTCCCGGTTTAGTTCCCATGCGATTTTCTGTAATATTATCAACCTCTTATACTTTTGAGTTGTTACTTGTTTAACCGTTTCTATCGTGTCAGCCCTATTTAAATGTGATAAAAGCTACCCTTACTTAGTGGACCTAACAACGGAAAATTCTTTTTATACGTTTTTATAAATTTACTAAATTACTTTTGTAATTATAAGATGCTCTGAACACGTAGGTTTCTTCTTATAATCCTGTTTGTTTGTTGTTTATTTTTCGATCAGTCTTGTAAAATTATACATATTGAAGTAAATAAAAACATTCATAAAGTGTTTTGGTGTGTTGGTTTTATAAACTTAATATGAAATAACCAATGTCATAAATGTATACTTTACAAAGTGGTCTGTGCAGTATTAGTATAACAATGTTAACAGGCACCCATTTTTGGGCGCGAATTTGTGAATATAACGAAAACAAACCTCATTCGTAACTTAGATTATTAATATATAAAGCACAATCTTTATAACAAGTTTTTCCTCTAGTAGGCTGTTCATAAACAAGGAACATAATGAAAATTACTCGTTGTTTTACTTCAAAATATTATTAATTAGTGACTCACCAGCAATTTCAGCACCACCAAGATCATTTAGAATTTTGCGATATGAGGGACGCCGGGTCAGCATCTCCCGGTACTTCCGCTTTGGACTTTCATCACCACTACAACTGTCATCACTGCAGGATTGGCCTTGGTTGCTTACTAAGGTGTTTGGTTCAGGTTTTATCTATAATTCACATATATTTTTAGAATTAAGTCCCATTTGTTTCATTTATTTGCACCTAATTAAGTAATTTAGATTTAGTAATTAGCTATATATAAGTATCTTATTGTAAACATTTATAGCCTGTTATAGAATTTCAACATTGTTGAAACCTAGTAGATTTAAATTGCATTAAAAATAATAATAACCAAAATTTTTGATTGCTAGATAATTTATGTTCAAAAAAATCATCTATGAATCAATATAAACAGTAAAACAGAGACAAAATGCTACATACTTACATAAAATAATGTTAAGGTACTTATTTAGTTGTTCCTAGACATTCAGCGAATTAATGTACTAGACTGTAATTAGTGAATAAACACCACAAGACCTGCATCCTTGAATAATCATTACTTACTTCCTTCTTTTTTGATAGCATACATAACAGTCATTCTACAGTTAACATACAAAACAATCTTAGATTTACTTTTAATGAACATGATACTGAAGGGAATAAAAATAATTTTATGGCAGATACTAACAACAAATAAATTTATACCAGAAAGACCACAAATAAGATGTGTCATTTATTTAGTAGTAATGCATAGCAACATACCTGTAATGTTTGTAGGGTCCCTTGTGTGGTGTGTATAACAGAATTAGGTTTACTAACAAGAATCACATTCCCTTTTGGTAACTGCACAGACTGTATATTGGATGCTGTTTGAATAACAGATTGTTGGTTTGGTTGTATCACTGATTGAACCTGAAATTATATAAATAATTAATATCCATGTAATCAAACAGGTATTGAAAAAGTAAAATATAAATACAAAAACTTGATTGTCAACAATGTATCTTGTCCTTTAAGATTAATAGTAATAACACTGGTAAAATGAAATAACAATGATAACAAGTACTGTAGATAGTGAACTTATTTACTACTGGTTGATTTGTTTGTATTCATTATTTGTTAAAAATTATTTGACACATGATAACTAATAACTCTAGAAAACATTTAGGTTATGAATAGAAGATCTAAATTTGTAAACAGCATGAGATAGTTAGTACAAAAATAAATAGGGAACAAAATAAACACCTGTGCAGATGGAGCTTGTGTTGGTAATGTTAGTTGCACTATACTGGTAACGGCGACTACGTGTGGAGCCGACGCGGCCGCCGAGGAGCTTGCACTGGCCAGCGTATCCGTGGGACCAGCACCGCTTGAAGTGCCATTCTCTTCCACCATTCCATCCATGCCCACTAAGGTCACCTAAAATTCAAGGTCAACTTTCTGTGCATTCCTTGATCTTCAGACATGCTCAAAGGCAAATTTTTCGTTGAATATAAACACTCTGGTTCTCTGACAAGTTTCTTGTTGACTTGGAAATCCTAAAACGGAATCATCGCGTCATAGACGGGACGCGGAATTTCCTATTGCGTCGAATACAAACGCAACTTAATTTTCAATATTTACTAGATTATTCCAATCTCTTATGGATCATACATTATTTGTGAATCCAAATATAAGTAACCATGACAGGTCGCAAGGTTTGTCTTCACAAGAACTCACCAGTTACGTATTCCTCGTCACCGTCTATGCTGCGTCCGGAGTGGGCGAACGGGATGGTACGTAGTAGCCACGTCAACTGCGAGAAGACTCGTCACTGGCGGAGACCTATGATCTTGTATGCGTCATAACAATATGGCCGAAAATTGTCAGACGCATGCGCTAAATGCCCTCGTTTGTTATGTTACCCACCTTGGAATATTAAATTATATATTTTTTATTTTGGTTGACAGATGGTCTGAGATAGTATCATTTATTAAGGTTGGCAAGTTATTTATATTCGCTTTCAACTATAGTATATTTTTTTTTCTTATTTTATTATTTTTCTTATTAAGTATATTTTCCGCGGGCCCACGGCTTCACCTGAGTAATCCAATTATGACCGATTACTCGATACTCTATTACTCAAGTTGAGAATAATGAGTAAGAACGAATAAATCAGTCCATAAATATCAGTCTGTGGAAAGTTGGGAAAATAAAACAAAGACTATGTAGTTTGTTTTGAGCCATGTTCGACCACATGGTCAAACTTGGCTCAAAGCATGGCTCAAAAAAATTGACTACCCTTGATTACATGATACTGGCAACACAGACTAGTTGCTTCACTTGCTTCATTTCTGTCATACTTAGTGTTAATTTTGACATACTTCAAAGTTCAAAAACAACATAAACAAAATAATACAACACACATTTTGTAATCTTCATAAATTCGTGCGAGGCATGTTGAATTTGAAAATTGTACGTTAATTTAAAGGATATCAAATTCAGAGATGACCCCAAAGGGTTCTTTTGAAAATCAATATGACGACTATACATTGGATGTTGCAGCCAATATTTTAAATGATTCCAGGGATGGGGTATGATAATGATAATTAATTTTAATAGTGTTGTTATGACGACCTCCGAGGTCGAGTGGCGTACACACTGGTTTTCAAGGTGTCGCCAGTTCTGAGGTCCCGGGTTCGATCCCCGGACGGGTCTAGGACTCAAGGTAGAAAAACACTTTTCTACATTATCTCGGGTCTGGGTGCTTGTGCTACCTTCGTTGTCTCTGATTTAGCTACTTACTTTGGATTCGGAGCAATGTAAGTGATTTTGTCCTCATTTATTTATTTCTTTATTATTATTATTTATAAATGAATGGTACATGAATACAAAACACGTATGTATTTAATTAGGGCTGTGTAGTATTATGTTAATGATAAGGCAGAGCGCGGAACTACAAAAGTTTTAGTAGGTGATCTTTTGCTGAAAAAGAATGTGGCCCTTGTAATTGTTTGCTCTGATTACCTGACAATTTATTAACAGAAGTCTATTAAATTATTTTAACCATTGAAGTAAGGTTTTTTACATAAAATGAAACTCTCCTCTTTAAACAGATATCAGAAAAATTTCAAACAAAATTGCAAAACTTTAAAACAAACAAGTTGCAACTTCTGAAAACTAAAATGGAAAGTGATATATTCTATGATGGTACAGTTTACACAGGATCAGCCGGACTTGCGCTTTATTATTTAGTGTGTTCCTTGAAGAATGATGCCTCCAGCCAAGATTCACTAAAGGTCAGTAACAAAACAAACTTTTTGGCTTTGTTAAAGGAAATATTATATACTATATACCTTTGATACTAGAAATGTATTAATGTAATAAAGAAGATTTAATAAATGGCATAATGTTCAAAAAACCATTCTCATCATTACAGACAGCAATGGATTATTTAGATATTGAAAACTTAAAAGGGCGTCGAATCAGTTTCCTGTGTGGTGATGCTGGTCCTCTTGCTATAGCAACTGTAATATCATATAAAATGGGCACCAAACGCAATGACAAAATACTGCCTGATTATAAAACTTTAGCTCAAAGGTATTCTTCAACACTTCATAAATTTCTTTAGCTCACTTAATTTATTATGGACAATAGAATGCTATGCATAATTGAATAAAGATTTTTTTTTTTTTTTTTAATATAATTTAATTATTTTATATTTACAGGTTAATGTCTTTAATATCACTTTTAAATGAATCACCTGATGAACTGTTGTATGGGAAAGCTGGGTATCTCTATGCCTTGCTATTTGTAAACAAACACATTAGTGGAAAGGAAATAATCCCAGTAAATCATATTGAAAAGGTAATTATAATTATTTTTTACATGTCATATTCAAATAATTATTTATGTAGTATCACATTACAATAAAAATATAAGGTCACCTACATTCAAACACGAAACTTATTTATTTTGTTATACCTACTAAATAGACATCAGTAGAACATCTAACTCCTTTTAAAATAGTTTCATGTTACAGAGAAATGGATGAAATCAAGGGTCAATTGTATAGCAACCATATGGCAAATCACGCAATACAATTAATCAAGTATTATCGATATCGATAATGTAATAAAATTTAAATGTGCTATATCACAGTTCGAGTAGCGAACGATATAAACCTATGACGCGAATGTCAAATTTATTACTAACTAGCTTCTGCCCGCGACTTCGTCTGCGTGGACTTCATAATTGGGTCCAAAAAGAAATGAAAAATGTGAAAGTAATGAAAAATGGAATAAAATTTTCACCCGTGTGAGCTATATAGCTTGAGCTGTAATAAAGAAAAATACCAAATTTGAAGCTGTCTGCCCACGGCTTAGCTCGGACACAATTTTCAAATTTCCCTCGGGAACTACTTAAAGAATCGGGATAAAAGATAGCCTATGTTCTTTTCCATGTCAAAGGCTACATGCATGCCAAATTTCATCCAAATCCGTTCAGCCGTTTTTGCGTGATTGAGTAACAAACATCCAAACATCCACACTTTCACATTTATAATATTAATAGGATAATAGGATATTTTTAAGTTAAGGTATTTTAGCGATTACTGAGAATATCACCATCTATCCTCGAGTAGCGGAATATACTCGTGAATCGACTTAAGATTAAAAATTATCATCGTAAATACTTCTACCGCTATAGCAAAATAAACCTTATTTTTTTTTAACCAAAATTAACAAAATTCTCAGATTCCACATCTAGAAAGAATCTGAGAATTTTGTTAATTTTGTCAAATAAGAAAACTACCAGTCAAACGGATTGTTTCCTAGTTGTGCACTATGTATAATTATGTATAATTGTGTGAGTTTGGCGACACCGGTTCCGATATGAATATTGTTGTACTGGCACTTGTATTGCATTTCCTCTCTATTTTTTGTTCCGTGGTTCTGATAGTAATTTTGTTTAATCGTCTATTTTGTTCTGAGGGTTTAATACATAATTATTTTTCACTTTATGAAACTAATTCTGTCTAAATATTTCAGGTTATAACCAGCATTTTGAAATCTGGAAAGCAATATGCTGCGCAAATGAAGTCTGAGAGTCCTTTACTATGGCACTGGCATGATAAAATATACTTTGGAGCAGCTCATGGAATGTCCGGAATCCTATACATGTTGTTACAAGTAATTTAAGAACATTATTTATTTATTTAATAATTTATGTACACACAAAAAGCATAGAAACAATACAATAGAAAAAACAAGCAAAGGTTCTGCTTATTTCTAAAGAAATCTCTGCCAGCAGTCCCGCAATAGGAGAAGTAGTTAAAATGGCAGTCAACATTATTGTGTTTTTACATTATAAATTCGAAATATTCTGCCTATATTACTTAATCATGCTTAAAATGTAGAGATAGAAGATACTGTTGAATTATAATATTAATTATCATATTGCAGGCTCGTTTGCACATAAACATAATTGAAATCCGAAGTTTTATTAAACCAGCAGTCGACTGGTTATTGAGCCAGCGCTTTCCAAGTGGTAATTTTCCATCGTCAATGGGTAGCAGTTCAGGAGATAAATTGGTTCAATGGTGTCATGGCGCACCTGGATTTGTACCATTGTGTATTCTCGCTGCTCAGGTAAGGGTTAGTGTTAAAGTTTGCTGAACTAAACAAGGTACTTATATACACGAGCATTTAGCTTATCACGACGGGTTAACAAGAATACTAGTTATGTGCGGCCCACGTTGCTAGCAAACTTTTTAATTCTAAGTGTACAATAGTAACCTTTACCATATAATATATAAATAAAAGTACGTTTGGAGATGTAAGATGTTATAATATATTCATAAAACCAATAACATGTTTTAGATTTTTGAAGAAGAAAAATATATGAAGATCGCCATGCAATGCGGCGACCTTATATGGCAACGCGGCCTTTGCACCAAGGGATATAGTATGTGTCATGGAGTCAGTGGAAACGCTTATGCGTTTATACAATTGTATCAAGCCACTAAGGTGATCTTATAAAATATTTTGAATAGCATAACTACAGCATTCAATCTGAACGTAGACATGTCCGCGCCGAACGCGGCGTCCGCGCTTTTTCCCCAGCCAAACGCAATTCCTTTGACTAAAATACGATGCTAAATTGGAATTTACTCGAGAGTCACGAAGAGTTTTTGGATGACCTGAATTAAAATAATTTCTGCTCTATTTCCCAAAAGTGGAGAAAACTTTTCTGGTTTTTTCTTTATATTTTGATCGTTTGATTGTACTATTTAAACGCGTAGCTCATCATTGTTTTTAGGACAACCAATCAGATTTCGATATTTACGCCTATCTCATTAGCTTCAGTGAAATTTGATCAAGCTGAAAAGAAAGGAGATGCCTTTATTTTCTATAGAATTTACTGCAGCGAGCGAGCAAGCTACTATAAATACCGACAATAATATCGAATGCGCTGCAGTTAATCAAAGATTTTCCTCTTGGGACCTACAATGAATGTCAACCGCACTATTTAACGCACCTGCAAATTATTCGAAAATGCAGGGCGTTCGACGCGTACATGCTTGTGTTCGGATTAATTCGCTTTTTTATATTTTTTAAGTACCTACATATAATTTTCTCTTCTAGAAACCTATATATTTATATCGAGCTTGCTGCTTTATGGAATGGTGTGCGGTTGAACGACCAGGCACGGAATTGCATCGTCCAGACAGGCCAGCATCACTTTTCGAGGGTTTAGTTGGTCGCTTGTACCTAGCTGAAGATATATCACGCGTTGCAGAAGCTAGATTTCCAGCCTTTGGTGTGTAAAAAACTAAGTCAGCATCTTTAATATATTTAAATACGTTGAGAAAAACGTCGAATGTAAGTACGATTTGCGTAATATAGGATCAATTTACGAGCGACCCGGGCAGAAAATAAAGTTAAAATTGTTAAACTTCCAAAGATACATTATTTTATACATTGCATTGTCTGTAAGAACCGGATATATTAACCAAATATTTTATGTTCATAATTATTTTGGTTTGTTTAAATGTATTGTGGCTGATAAATCAGTTTATTAATAAAACGAAAATTACTAATAAATTTTATAATTATTGAGTAAGTATGTAGATATTAGATATGGTTCTTAAGTGATAAATTATTATTTAAATAAAACACAGGATAAAGATGATTTATAGTGTCACAAACTTTGAAACTTATCTGAACTGGTGGCCAAATCTGGACCTAATATTATTTAACTTATTTCATTTTGTATTGCTTATATAATAGAAAATGAAAATTTAATTTATTCCTTGTACACTAATTGTGCGAGAGCATTATTTTTACTCTAAAAATCACGAAATTCTATTGAGTTAAAACACAATTCAACAGCGTCGCTGGGTCAGATTAGTCTGTGACAGCCTATGCTTTTTTAAGTCACGTTTATTATATTTACGTTTGGAAAACTAATAATTCAAGGAATTGACTAAATGTAATTAAATAAAGAGTGTAGTAGTTGTAAAAATATTTAATGTTTTATTCTTATTCATACTTAAATTAGATTCATTAATATCACCCAGCGTAAATCATAAATGTAAATAATGCTACCAGGCGGCAGTCCAACAGTTAACGTTACTGTTTTATATTCAGACATTTGTAAATCTTAATTTGAACACATTACACATATAAAAAAATGATAATTTACCATAAATTGGAAGTATTGTTACTTATCTTAAATGCATATATTAATAATAATAATAGTTAATTAATAATATAACATAAATTATAGCAACATTAGGAATATAACATAATTATAATAATAAAGCATTATTTAATGATTCAAAAGATAAGAATATACTTTGGGACTATTCCAACATGACCACTGCCAGTCTAACTGTAAGTCAAATACTAAATGCACCATCCATTGATATACAAAATCTTCATACACAGATAATACACATAGCATACACATTCCTTCAACATAGACAAATAGGTATTTATTTTTACCTTAAACATTTCTAATTAAAAATAGAAATGACTAAACCCTTAAAAGGCTTAACTTTGCATATTTGCATAAGGACTGGAAAATAAAATTATAAAAGTAAACATACATTATTAAGATGGTGATAATTCAAGTTATTGAGAAAAGTTTTTCTGTATGAATTTAAAAGATACATGTAGCACCAGGTATTTTAACAACAAAAACTAATGATAATTAGAACAACGAAAGTTATAAGGATTAAATGAATACATTTATAAAACTGATCTATTGATAGGCTGTAGATGCTTCATTATCACTTCATAAAATACAGTGAACTGAGTGAAGCATCACAATAGAGTACAATATAACAAGTCCCGATCGACTTAATAGGGATGATGACTATTTCTTCCAATGTCCTGTCCTTCAGAACGATTATAAAAAAATGCTTAAGTACTTTTTTTCTTTAGTCGTAAATAATTTAATACAAATACACAGTGAATGGAAATCTCGCGTGACTTCACTCTATTGTGCTAATGACGTCACGCCTAAGTTAGGAGTGACGTCATTAGACTCCACTCCTAAACTTTAAGGCCCAGCGCAGACCAAGTCTGCTGTCAAGTGACAGTGCAGAGCAGCGGAGAGGATTTTTTCATCTCACTCCAAAATATACTTTAAAACGATCAAAAGAAAGTGCATAAAGATAAATATTTAAACATGACAAAATGCTCGCGCGGTCTCTTTACCACGTGAGCATGAAGGGATAAATACATTTATGCACTTTATTTTTATAGTTTGAAAGTTTATTTTCGAGTGTCATAAATTATCCTCTCCGCTGCGCTACTCTTGGTCTGCGCTGGGCCTATAGCGATTTAACTTTTTAATGTTTTATTGATTTGATAGAAAATATTCATGAATAATGTTTTTTATTAAGGTCTGTTCATCTATACTTGTCACAAATATTAAACAAACCGACGTCAATTACAAATCACGATTTTTCTCAAAAATCACACAATGTATGTTACCACACTTAGTTTACAATTCTGAATAGATCACACAAAGTTTCCCATCACTAATTTTATTGACATTTCTTACATACGCCATATTTGTTTACATGTTTGGACAAGTATAGATGAACAGACTATACCTAACTGACGGACTTAGCAGATATTTCATTTTCATACCTAGTCATCATGCCTATTGTCTACCTAGATTGTTTTTATCGTTTCTTATATCAACGGCACCATCGCAATATGACGCACATTGCCCTTTCAGTTGCATTGCTTAAGTTACAAGATTTCAGACAAATATTAGTTGGTCAATAGTAAGATATGTGCTGCCTTCTTTACACGACACATGGATCGGTATATTACTGATTATTAAGGATGGCTTCAAGAGCTTTCAAACATTTATGTTTGAAAAAATGACTGAAACTGAATATTCAATTGTATTTGTAAAATTTTGGACACGGTAGTTCTTAACTCGGATATTTGTGCAGTATATCATATAAAATACTTTGAATGATAATATTTGGACGATTTGTCTCATAATAAAAGGTCGAATTTATATAATTGAGCCAGCAGCTACTTCATGATGCCAAAGCTGCTAACGTATTTTGTACCTTTGCTCTAAAATGTAATTTTTGGAAGTTTGTCATTGTAGTGACTGCCTTAATCTACGTTTAACATCCACACACATTACTAAACAAATGTTGGTCACAAATTTCTGACTGATCCTTGACTTCGCACTACAACACTGATGTTAGTGTAGTGTCTGTGTCGTAATAAAAATCCTCCGTCCACACGAGTGTATGGTGTTGTCGTGTCGCATCATAGCAGTGCGGCGCCGGCCTCGGCGCGCGAGTGCGGCAGCGGCGGGCCGGCGCGCCAGGCGTTGCCGGCGGGGTCGTAGAGCTCGACGCTGGCCAGCGTGGTGCGCGCGCGGTAGAAGGTGCGCTCGCCGGCGCTCTCGCTGTCGCCGCCCGCCACCACCAGCACGCCCTCCGCCGCGCCCGCCGCGCACCCCGCGCGCGCCTCCTTCAGGCTCGCTACCTCCTCCCAAGTATCCTGACAACATTTCTTATTCACTAGCTGCTTCAATAAAAGATGTTTTGCCGTATAAAAACAAACTTGACGGAGCCATCCTTATCATCTAGGGATAAATAAAATAGCCTGCGACCTATTCTCGAACCTACCAAATATACACAATTTTTTTTTTTTTTTTTTTTTTTCTTCTCATTTTATCTGCAATCAGTATTCAATACTTTAAGCAGATGTGGGAACAGACATTTGTAGTTGGAGTGTACTCTCCACCGAAAGTAACTACTCATAGGTATACATAGAATGTATATATAATATAATATACCATTCAGGAGGATATTAACAGATATCTTTTCTTTTAAGACGTTTTTGGTAGGTACGTTTTGTCAAACTAGCAGCCAGTACATTTGGATGCCTTTCTAGTAGTGACCGACCGAAATATGTTATTTTGCCGAAACCGAAACCGAAGGTTCGGTTTCATTGTAGTTTCGGCCGAAACCGAACCTTTTATGAAAAAAAAAAGTCCTTAAAATGTCGAAAAAATGTTAGTAAGCCCGTTTTTTTCTAAAATTAATATCTCGCCAACCTATAATTACAAGTTTCTACTTTCAAAGATTTATCACAATGAAATTTCAGCACAGTTACAGAGGTTCTGTTTGAAAATTTAACTTCCCTATAAAGTGAAATAAATACATTATTTGTAACAGTTTCTAGCCTTTCTAAGTAATTTTTGGTTATGCTCAAGATTTCCTCTTTCACAGTATTCATTTGAAATTCCTTATGTATTTCAGCATTTGTAATGAACCAGGGCCCATTGTATATATTTCTCAGGATTACATTTTGCATTTGATAGAAATGTTGGAGTTGCTACAGCTTCCCCATAGTTGGATACCGTACATCCATACAGGTTTTAGAATTGTTTTATATATTAGAAGTTTGTTGTCAGTAGATAATTTACTATTCCGCCCTAGAAGCCAGTGTAGGTTTTTATAACGCCAGTTGAGCTCATATCTCTTGGCCTTAGTGTGTTGTCTCCATGTCAGGCGGCGGTCGAGGTGTAGACCCAAATATCTTACACAATCTGTATGTGGTAGTGAGTTATTATTAAGCCTTATAGGTGGACAGTTGCCTTTGAGTAATGTAAAAGTGATCTGTACGGACTTTGATGGGCTAACCGCTATTCGCCACATTTGGAGCCAGTCAGATATCTTGTCTAGACCTTTTTGCAGTATTCGTGAAGCCAATATAGGGTCGCGGTTGCTAGCCAAAACTGCAGTATCATCAGCAAATGTAGCTGTAATCACACTTTCTTCTGTTGGCAAGTCTGATGTGTATAAAGTGTACAGAACTGGGCCTAGCACCGAACCTTGAGGTACACCAGCTTTAATTTCCAGTAGCTCCGTGGTCGCTTCAGCTTGTTTGACTTGGAAAAGTCTATCTGTTAAGTAATTTTTCATTAGTTCATAGAAGTTGTGAGGAAGATAAGCCTTTATCTTATAGAGTAAACCTTTGTGCCAAACGCGGTCAAATGCTTGTTGGACATCAAGGAATACTGAGCAGCAAAACTCCTTTTCCTCAAGTGATCTCCTTATCTTGTCGTACACCCTGTGGACCTGTTCAACGGTGGAGTGTTCAGTTCTAAATCCAAATTGGTGAAGAGGTATGATGTTATTTTCCTTTAGAATTGGTTGTATTCGGTTGAGCAGAAGTTTCTCAAAGATTTTCGACAGCACTGGTAGTAGGCTAATAGGTAGTATAATATAACACAAAATATAGAAGAGAAAATTAAATTGTAGTTCAAAATCAAAATTCTGATTGCTATGGCAACTACCTACTTAGCTATGGTTACCACATTGCTTATATTCGAGTCAATGATCATGTTAAAAAATGAAAATATAGGCTTGTCTTTAAAATGACAACCAAACAGATAAACAGACTTATTATTATATTAAAACCCATCCTGTTTAACTTTGTACTGGCGCAGTGACGTCACAAAAAAATGTGATTGGATGAGGGTATTACTAAAGCTAAGATGACCTAGCACTATTACGCCGGACGCGAAATGAAAGGCAGTTCACTCTTGCTCCTTTTTCGCGCTCTCATTGAGCGCAAGCACTTGTCATAGGCAACGACGGCTCCCTAGCTCCCAACTATTGACAGATTCATACTACGGAAGCAAGAGATCACTTAGAAAATACTAAAATTAGTCAAGTACTACGAGCTCTACACTCAGCTTTTCGAATTGCATATTTAGATAACACTACTAAAATTAATAATATTAAAACTGATTTCTTACATCATCGAAATTGTAACGTTCAACAGATGTAAGAACTGAACGTCTCGGCGCGTTCCCACCGATCACGTAAAGGTAATTATCAAGCACTACTGCGGCTGCTTGACTGCGTGCGTGATGCATAGGTGTAAGTGTGTGCCACTTGCGAGACGCGGGGTGATAACATATCAAGTCCCTGGTGTGCCGCCATGTATGAGTACATCCTCCAACTATGTATATCAGACCTGAAAAAAAAAACAATTAGCAAAACATTATGTAAAGATTTTTTGCATACATTTTGATCAAAACTTTAGTCACATAATTATAATTATATACCTTCAAAATTAATTACACCCATTCCAAATCTTGGTTCCGGCATTCTTCCTGCTACCGTCCATTCATCGGCAACAGGATCGTATACTTCTACAGAGGCGCCCATATCCGATCCAACCCAGCCTCCGAAAGCGTATAAATTTCCATTCCAGCCCGTCAAACCAAATTCACAACGTGCTTCTTTCATGGGCGCAATATTTGACCAGGTATCCGTCTGAAATTAACTTATAAGTTCAATTCGTTTCCTTTAGTTCAAAATGAGACTTAACCTAATGCTATACTATATTTTATAGGACCCGATATTTATGACACAAATGACGACAAATGATAAACGGTTGGCTTAAAAGATGTGACCAAGTGGGCTTTACCTGTGGATCATAAACCTCTCCATTAGCAAGTATTTGACTTCCTTGTTCTCCTCCTACTGCATAAACTCGTCCTCCTAACGTTGCTACACCCGGCTGGATCCGTGCTATTCCCATAGGAGAAAGCTCTTCCCATTCACTTAAGGGTAAAAGAAAGGTTTTGTTTAAATATTTCAAAGAGTGGGAATTTTACTTTTAACCACATCCCTGCCCTATGAGTCACAAGTTTTTTTTTTACTTTTTAGCCATCTGGAACGCACATTACTAGTATTATTGTTAACCCCTCGTGCTAAACTGAATAGCTTGTGTTACGAATGGGCTCACGTCGGGAGTGCAATCGGTAGGATTCGAACCGGCAACCATATGATCACAAGTCCGATGCCCTAACCATTAGGCTACCGCCGCTTATATATTGTGTATTGTTCATATATTTTGCCTACTTGCAAGACATTTCAGTAGTTAACGTCATATTTAATTACACTTTATAATTAGTTAATAAACACTAAATTTACCGTTTAAGTAGATCAAATTTTAGCACTGAAGATAAGATGTTATCAGTTGTGAGGGGCGGATGGGAAGCTTTGTCGCGACATGATCCTCCCGCCACTAGTAAAATACGTCGTGCACGTTGCCTCGGTTCTACTAGCAACGAAACCAAAGCTCCACGACGAGTTTTCTAAAACAATAAACAAAAATATTTACTTAATCTGAAGCCAGTATAAGTATTCAAACAACAATTAGATTATTTCGCAAATAAAACCTATTTAGTTAAGTAAGAAAATAAAATAACGGGTAAGTAATAAGTACCAAAAAATATTATAAGAAAAAAAAAGATAAAAAAGAAATGTAGCATTATAAACTGTTGAATTGAAACTACACACATCAAAAGTGTCTAGGGATCAAGCATTTTTATGCGGATTTCTTGAGATTGAGATGTGGCTTTGTAATAAATTTATGATTTTATAAATTTATATGGATCCTTTTTGGTGCATTTCATAATTCGAATCAGGAACTGTGAATCAAATTCGAGTAAAAGATGAAAATCAGCTGTCAATATTTTCCCTATAAAAACATACAACGCATTGAAGACATTATTAGTGCTACTGTTTCCCTACTACTGATTAAAACCAACGTTATTATGGAGCGGCGACGTCATTTAAGCAGGGAAGAAATGCTCAGAGCCGTGGGAATGATAGAAGCTGGTTCCCGGCAACGTACTGTGGCTTTAGCTCTGAATACAAGTCAGAGTGTTATCAGTCGACTTTGGACACGTTACCGAAGCACTGGTACCGTGGCTGAGCGCCATGGAGGACGGTATCGCTGCACCACACGGAGACAAGACCGATACATTCAAATCTTAACTCGAAGAGCTCCAACGATAACCGCCATGATGTTAGCCGTGAGGCTTCATCACTCTTCAGGGAACTTAATTAGCGACCAAACAGTCAGAAACCGCTTGCATGAAGTGAACCTTCATTCCCGAAGACCGCTACGGGTACCACCTATAGCAATGCACAATCGTAGGATTCGATATCAATGGGCTCTTGAACACAGAAATTGGGCAGAAGAACAATGGCGTTTCGTGTGCTTTTCTGATGAGTCTCGTTTTGGTATGAGACCGGATACAAGACGTATACGACACTGGAGAACCCCTGGACGCCAACAGCGATTAAAATCCTGCCAGGAAGTCCATCCTTATAGTGGTGGAACCATCATGGTATGGGCGGGTATTTGGATCGGCGGAAGAACTGAGTTGATTTGGATCAGAAGCAACCTCAACGCTCAAATTTATGCTGAGACGATTGTATCAGACGTCATCGTTCCTCTACAAGTGCAAATCGGTCCCTTATTTCAGTTAATGCATGATAATGCACGACCGCACACCGCAAGAGTTGTAAGACAGACTCTCGCCGCAGCTAACATCAATGTCCTGCCCTGGCCTGCTCAGTCGCCAGACTTGAACCCGATTGAGCATGCATGGGATATGCTACAGAGAAGAGCTCTGCCGAATATGGAGGGTATCCAGTCGCAAGAAGACCTTTTTTTGTTGTTGCAACGAACATGGGCGGCCATTCCACAGCGTGATTTGGATGAACTCATTTTGAGTATGCCAAACCGATGTTCTTGTGTTGTTAGTGTTCGCGGTAGAAACACGGATTATTAATTGTTTAAGTTACCCAATAAAATTTTAAAGAAAACTGTTATTTCAGTCTTTTTTTCGAACATTTGTGTTAGTGGTTCAAATGTCAAAAATCCCTTTATTAGGAAAATGGCAAATTTCTTTATTAATGCAAAGGTGACTTGGTTTATCGTTACTGTGACAAACGAAAACACTTTATTCGATGAATCCTTAAAGAAAATTTTAATTAATATCAATCAGGAGAAAAGTTATTGCAAAAATATATGTTGATCCCTAGACACTTTTGATGTGTGTACTATGAATGATTAAGGAAAATGACACCTTACCATGTCAACTCTGACTGTTTTTAGAGCTACAGCTATTGAGGGATCTTGAACATTTTTGATAGCTTGATCTAAAACTTGTGGTGATATAAGTGGCAGTCTAACATGACTCAATACTTCGAAACAGTGACGTCTACGACATGCTGGATCATGCTCTAGCCAACGTAAAGCTGCATATAAAACCTGAAATTGCACCACAACATATAATTTATATGGAATGAAATTTATAAGTAAATAATTATCTATAATGAAAAATACGATTTTAAGAAATCTAACTTTATGTATTCATAACAATCAATTTTGGATGGCTTGTTGGCATAGTTGTTAGGACCCTGACTGCTAGACTGGAGGTTGTGGGTTAGATTCCCACACAGAACAAATCTTTATGTGATGAGCATAACATTTTGTTCTGTGTCTGGGTGCTATTTATCTATATTATGTATGTATTTAGAAGTATATTAGTATGTTTATGTAAAATATCACCTCAATCTAATTTAAAAAAGTGGTTCTATATTATAAACAATTCAACAAGTAACAGTAAGTATATTAAACAGCCTGCTGGAAGACTGCAATATTGTAAAAGCTCTCACACAAATACTTGCGACGTCTGTGAGTGATATGCACGTGTATATTGACCAATAGTAACACAGATACCATTTGGTGACAAGATTTAACATAAATTTGTTATTATGTATCATTTTTATTCTGATTTTAACAGTTGTGTTATTATCAAACTGCCAAACCATATAATTGTGAGACCATTGTGACACAATTGAAATAGCAGACTTCGGGCCCAGGTTTATGTGGGATTGTTGGAGTGAGTGGAACGGCAGGCAGATGCTAGCTCTTATAATATATCCTAAGATCTGCATCCGTGGAAGTGAAAAAGTATGAATCTGCAACATCCCTAGTACATACCATACAAAATATAAGGTAATTTTACAATGTTTTATCCTCAACATGCCTTGATTTTGTAGAAATCTGAAAGCTCATTCCATGGTGGCTAGTTTCAATAATGTGATAATTTGTTACACTACTTGCATGATACTATACCTGTGCTTCACTGTCAACTTTTAATTGTTCAGAAGAAAGCAAAGTTATTAGCTGAGGTAATGGCAAGTCTAAAAGCTCATCACCATTAGATACTATGTTCCAGTTGGCTTGAACATGCTCTAGTGCCTCTTTAACCAATTCTATGCAGTTGTGAGCTTCTGCAAACCTAATTTGATGAAAGCAATATTGTCTGCATTAGTGTATATTGTCACAAAAATCACTATGTGATTAAATTTTCGAATTGAAGAAGATAGTACAACTAAGTATAAAGAATAACATTTACCTGAATATTCCAAGAGCATTAGAGGGGTGTAATTCTCTTCGCAGATATTCACCACAGCCTGTGACAAGTTCCCTAAGTTGTAGCATATCAGCAGCTATTAATAAATGCTGTACTGTACTTTTGTCAATTATTATTTCACCTGAAATTCCATATTATCATATTACAAGTAATAGTGGTAGTTAGTTCCTGAAGGTGAGGATGCATCCTGTATTTATTTTAAAATAAGAGGTTAAATAGTGAGCAAACATCAGTGGAATTGATACCTATGTGTTTATATATTACCTGTGTATATAAAATCTATTATCATTGGAAGAATGTCAGGTGGAACACTTGGAAGTGCAACATATCCTTTCTGACTCTCCTCGAGGCCCACATTAAACATGGCATCAAAATAAGCACAGCTAGCTGCCAGCACCACACGATGAGCCTACAATAAAACGAAATGTAAGTAATTACCAATGTAAGCAACTTTCATTTCTAAAATGAGTATTGTGTAACTTTCTAAATTTTCAGAGACCATAACAACTTAATTTAAGAACATTTACTTCATGTATGAGTATGGCATATATATACGCAGGATATTATAACAGTAATAAATCACTGTTCTAATTTACTGATCTAAAGATGATAATTATGAGCATTGATAAAAGGGTGTTGTACTCTACCTTGACCCTAGTCGAGCCTGACGTTAAATCTATGTCACAAAACCTTCCATCTCTTTTAAAATGGTGTAGGTTTCCAGATATTTTGTTGGCGTAGTCGCAGCATTTGTAAGGACGAGCCCCATCTTTGGCTGCTGTACATTTCTCGTAAGCACTAGTCGTCATGTCAATTGAAATACATAGAAATTTAACTTTCAAGAATCCGACTAAAATGTAACGATATATTGAAAGTAGAATTTAATTCTCCATTTCTTACAGTATATCACAAATACCATGACAAGAATATCTTAGCCAAAAATAAGAAATAGAAATAGAAAACTGACCAAACTGACAGCTGACAGTCAGATAAATTTTAAATGTCATTATTTCAAGTCACTGACAAGTGACAAATGAAGATGATTCGTAGATCTATACCTTCATGTTCGTAGATAGAGAACTCTATCTACAAAGACATTGTAATGTATTTATTCTATTCTATTCTACGCTAGTAGTTAAATTTTCAATAAGTAACTACTTTAATCTAAGTAGAACTCGGCATACCTACTTCAATTCGTTTACATTAAATTTATACCATACTGTTTGTCTACACCAGTACCATTCTGGAAGGTTTTGGAACTGTTATAGCTTACAGCTGGATATTTTTTTTAATTTTTTGCCGTATAAGATGACGCTCCTTCTCTCTACCCTCCATAAATAAGGGTATTCGCCTAAGCTTAGAGCCCCTAAGGGTAATCGCCATTTTATCCCCATATAGGCAAACACGTATTTTTGGTAGGCAACTAGGCATGCAAAGTCTGTATGATTTACGGCCCGTTCACGACCTTGCCGCTGTGAGCGGCAGCTAACGGCCCGTTCACGACCTTGCCGCTGTGAGCGGCAGCTAAGCGCGGGGCGGCGAGCGGTAAGATCAAAAGTATGAAAATGTTTGAAGCACGCCACGAGACGCCGCTCATAGCGAAAACGCGCGCGGTTTTATCCGAGCGAATCGCTACGGCGGCGCGCGGTGCGGTGAGCGGCAGGAACAAAAGTACAAGCGAATGAGTGCGACGCCACGAAACAGAGCGGCGTGGACAGCGGTGTAGAAGTGACGTACTCAGAAGCGTAATTAAAAACAAAGAAATAGTCAATTTTGTGGCGGTTATGGAAACCGAGGCATTTATTACAGACATTTTTAATCGACTGCCTATATTGATGTCAAAACATCCCCAACAAAAATATAAAAATTATCTTATAAAAAGGTTGTGGGAAGAAATTAAACAATTTTTTATTTTTTATATCTCTCATATTAATTATTATATCTCTATTTAATGTTTATATCTCTCATATTAAGAATGTCTTGTTTTAAAAATGTACTGCTTTCTAAACATAGAAGGGATAATTTTGATAACGCCATGATTTTGAGCACGATTTGACTACCTAAATACGTCCACCGCGGCCGCTACAACCTGTATAATCTATGGCTACCGCTACTGAGGTACGTGGCGTGCATTTCGCACCGCTCACCGACGCCGCACCGCCCGCCGCGCCGCGCGCCGCTTAGACCGAAGTCGTGAATGGGCCGTTATACCGGTAGGTCGATGCTTGAATGATGCTTGAGCGAAGAAAAAGTGACAGATTGACATTGACAATTTGACACTTGACAACAATGACAACAGCAAGCAGGTGCAAAGTTGCAAACGAGTTGAAAGCTAAAATAGCAACAAAGTAGTGTTTTTGCTGTTTTAAAATACAGAACAATAAAGATTTTTTTTCACATTTAGTACAGTAGTAATTAAGAGCTCAATACTGATAATTTTAAACATAATGTTAAATAAGGTTTTACTTTCTTCCGATGTCGCCCTGGTTTGTGTTCAACATGCGTTATCAACGGAAAAAGAAGAAATAATGGGTCTACTTATTGGAGAGGTTAGTATACTTTGTATTCTTATCTCTGTTATAAGTTAGTATTGTATCTTTGATGTTAAATATCGTTAATAGGTTCACAGCAATGGATCTTTGGTGTCAGTGGTGTCTTCTGTTATTTTACGACGTTTGGACAAAAAGCCCGACCGAGTTGAAATATCTGAGGAACAGTTGGTACAAGCTACATTGCGCGCAGAAGAATTAGCAGCCGAAGTAAGCCGACCTCTAAGAGTTGTTGGATGGTATCACTCACATCCACATATCACAGTATGGCCATCTCATGTTGGTTAGTTAATTTAATCTAATTATTTTACATTGTTTATGTTTAAGCACTACATTATACATATGATTGATGTCAAACTATGATATGATTTCAGATCTTGCTACACAGTCTATGTATCAAAGAATGGACTCTAGTTTTGTTGGAATCATATTTGCTGTATTTCTTACTGATCAGTCTACAAAGGCCCCTTCGGTAAAAATGTTTCCTGTACTATTGTTTTAATATATCATGGCCATTCACTTTTTCTTTTCTGTCTAATATTTTATATTATTTACGAAAGTTGTCGCAATTTACTTTCAGATACAAATCACATGCTTCCAATCAGTTAATGATGGTTCAAGTCAAAGCAGGAGGGAGATTGAAATGGAAGTTATAAATAATAATAACTCTTTATTGTTAAACAACTTAGAGGTAAATATGGGTTTATACAACTTAGGCAATGATAGAAATCTGAAGGCTAATCAATTCTCAAATTGTAAAATAGTTCAAACATTACACATTATAATTTCATTATTATATTTTCAAATTTAAAATCAAATGTTTTACACAATCTATGTATTTTTATTTTATTTAGACACTGACCCAATTACCAGCTATACTAAAAGAGGAAGAAGATGAAGCTTATAATAATGAAGTTGGGCCAAATGAAACTGATGATATCATAAATAAGCAACACAATGCAGCAGTGAGAACTATTGCCATAGGACA
This sequence comes from Plusia festucae, assembly GCA_950381575.1. NCBI lineage: Eukaryota > Metazoa > Arthropoda > Insecta > Lepidoptera > Noctuidae > Plusia > Plusia festucae. The sequence goes on along the minus strand of OX494436.1, from coordinate 8,155,507 downwards.
TATTGTTGATAAGGTGACTATTTTCCATTAATAAGAATTATATTTTATTTATTAATCATCAGATTGTCTATTTATCCAAAGGATGACACTTTCAGTATTACTAATTTACTAGGTATTAACAGTTCTATCAAAAGATTTTTAATACTGAGCACTTACTGAGTCAAAATCATTTAACAAAAAAGTACTGGTAACTGATGTTATGTAATTTTATAATACTCAAAACAAAAACTATTAAAAATTAAGTAAATCATGTAAGTTAAAAACACTGCATACTTAAAATAAAACGCAAATCTAAATTCTAGTATTCTTTCAGATGTCAAGACCTATGCTAGAGGGTCTTGTAGCAAGGAATACTCTTAACACAGTACGGCTAAAAGCTTTAAAAAAGCAACATCAACAAATGATGTCCAAGTTGGAAAATATGTCTTGCAATGTTTGAAGTTTAAAAAATATTGTAAACTGACAAAAACTATATAATAAATAATTACTAAAGAAAAACTATTTCTTGCACCTTATTGTATGATAATAATATGTTAAGTTAAATCATTTTTATCAATAATTTCGAAACCATCTGATGAGTCTGCACTCAGCAGCCGCTTCCTTTTGCTTTCTGTTGACTCCTTTTGCATCATATTTGCAACAGCACCAGTAAAATTCCAAAATGTATTGTAAGCACTACTGCTCCAGGAACTTGATGGTTCTACTACTTCCAGAGTAGTTCTTAGCTGCTCCTTTTGTTGATCTATAAGAAATAATTTATAATTATTTGCTTGGAAATGAATAAATAACTGGCGAAAGACAGACAGGTGACAGTAAACGATTCTCACAGGGCGAAATGAAAAGCTATAAGAAACAATGCTGCCTAGCAGTGGGAGAGAAGTTTAAGAATATTTTAATACAAATTGGGGTATTAAAACATTAGTATTCAAAATTCCTGCAAGGGGTTCTTTTTGATTTAAACCATATATTATCATGTCACACAATAACTTGTAAATTACATACAAATAGAAAGAAGGAAAAATTGAAACTCTGGCAGGACTCGAACCTGCGACTCCTGATTCAATGCACCAGTTGTTTTCTCAACTAAGCTACAGAGGTCACTACCCGAGTGTTCAAATTTCTCCTTCCCTATTTTATTGCATGTCATACTATTTCTATTTGTATTTAATGTAAGGAGTAGTTAATTGGGCTAAGTCCATGTTACTTGTTTATTATGATCCAAAACATGCTGCCAATGACAGAATCTTACAGTTTTGTTTTTCTTCATAGACATCTACAAATAATCACTCATAGAACTTGCCTAGAGGTATATATTCGTCATCACTGTTGTCAGAAGATTCAACATCTTTTTCCAGATTGTGCATTTTTTCCATTGAAAGATTTGTTACTAATGAACTGCTATTGTCAGAACTGTCACTACACTCTGCCAATGGAACTTCTTCAGGCTTCCAATAATCTATGAAATATACATTATTCAATCAATCACACTAATATTATAAAGGAGAAAGTTTGTTGAGTCTCATGCTTAAAAGGCTGGGCCAATTTTGATAAAATTAGGTATTGATGTAGCTGACATCCTGGAACATAAGCTACTTTTATCCAAAATTTAAATTGTCTGGAAACACTGGAGGGCAGCTAGTAATATAATAAATGTTTGACCCAATGAAAAGAAGTTTCAGTTTGAAGGTTTTACCACAAATCACCAAGAGACTTTCTCTCTTAAAGATATATAGGATTAGGGGAAGGTTGGAGCTCTTTGGGGGAGACCTACATTTAGCAGTGGGTCGCAATAGGCTGATATGATAATGAGAATATAGAGTGAGAATTATGTGGCATCTACCATAAATTTGTCTTTCATCAGGTGTTGATGCTGGTTCTGGTTCAATTGACAAGATTTTAATATCACCTTCAGACATTTCTGGTATAAGACCCTCCAACTCATGATCCGATTCTGAAAATAATTCAATTATTAAAATTAAAATTTCTTGATGTATAAAATCATATTAATCATTAACAAGTTTACAATTAATTCACGACTTTACCAAAATCCTGTCTCATACTCTTGACAATTTTCAATAATGGTAATATTGCTTTATAGAAGATGCATATTAACATAAGCATCAAATATGTAAGTACATAGCCTTGTATGTATTTTGCAGTGAGAAAAACAATAACCAGATTAATATTGACTAATAAGAATGCCTGAAAAAAAATACATTTAATTAAAAACAAATTTATTTATATTTCAAATGTTTTCTTTACAAAAATATTGAGCCAGTATGAATACCTACTTTTGTGTGGTTTGTTTCTCTCAAATACAAAAAGTCATTCAATTTGTATCGAATCCACTTGTTTAATTTTACTGCTGCGGCATTTAATTGCTGGCTTTCATAATTGGCCAACCGTTTTAAGCATGTTGTTCTATGTTTGTATTTTAACCAACTCTCAATAGCATCAATAATAAGAATTGCTATACATGAACCCAACACAAATTCTAAAAGGCTGACTTGTCGATGAACACTAACACTGAAAGTAAATTTATTAACTGAACACTCAGCTTATTCTTGTATTAAAATAAAGAATAGATTGCAATAATATTAAAAGTATTGAAATTTAAATGATACAGGAAATAAACAAACAGAATATAGGAAATTCACGAAATGTAACGATTACATGATTTTTTATGAACTTACGCCTATACTTACAAAAACAAAATGTTCAGTAAGAACATAAAGGACAAAGATAGCCACAATTTTCTCCAAAATAAAACATCTTCAAGTATGCCAATAAATGCGGCCAATAATAAAGACTTTTGGGTATTTCTGGTTTCTGAGGATTTGGTTGTATTCCATTTTAAAACTTTCTTTAGTGACAATAACATGAGTACTTATTGTTTTTATAACGATTGAGCAAAATTTGCGTTTTACACTTGAACGATATCAATTTACCGATGGAACGAAGAACCATGAATTGACAGATATTCATGACAGTGACAGGACGGACAGATGGTCCCTGAACAAGACAATAAAGGTCCATTTACACTGCATGTATGTTTCTTGTTTGAAAACTTCATGAGGTTAGATTACAATATAAACTAAGTTAACATAACAAATTTAATTAACATAACATAAATAATATAATGCGTTATATTATAGTGCGTTTCATAAAATATTTCCCTTCCCTATCTTCAAAGGTGTGAAAACGCGTTTAACCTTCTGTAATTTTAATTTACGTTGACATGGATCGGATTAGCGATATTATAAGCGATACCGAATCCACGTAATCCTAGTATTTAAAAATACCTAATCCGAATATTTATTCAATATAGCCGCTGGCCTGTTACCGATATTATGTATCGTATGTATAATAAGTATGTGGAATGGGTAAGAAATATTCGGCATGGAGTATGGACGACGGACGTTCCGTTTCTCCGTACTCCGTTCCTATTTCGTTTTTTTATGGGCAAACTGTACTCAAAAAGTCAACGTGGATACTTTTGCTTTTAACTGCTTAAATAGTTAGTGATCGAAATTACCCTTCATTGAATACTTTAAAGAGTGCGGCTACACAATGTGTAATGATGGTGCAGCGTAGAATCTTTAAAATGTCGTATAATAGACATTCTCACAGGCTTAGGACTGTCATTTTATGTAGATTTACACAAAAGGCAATAATTTTAATCAACTTTGTACAATGATTGAGATGGGTACCATTTTCAATTTTAGTGCAGTCGTACGGTGAGCTTATGTAATTAATTAGTAGTTTTATAAATTAAGGTCGCAACTAATGTTTAGGTACATACCTACAAATGAATTGAACGTAAAATTCTGAGAGCATAATTATGTGACTATGCGATTTTGGTGACCAATTTCCTCTAACAGTACAGTTACCCCATTCATTTCTATTCCTTTCGTCTTTAGGAAATCTGTATTTATTATTTACGTCACTATGTATGAACATGAAAACCTAAAAACAGTTTCCGAGTATTCGCTTTTTACTTCTTTTAGAAAAGATATTAAGGCTGGTTTACGCTACAAAGTGATCAGCCTAATTTGTAACATATTTATAGTAGTTTTTCAGAGCACATTCAACAACAAATTGAGCAAAAGCTTACCGATGGAAAGTCAATAATTCTGGTTTATTTTCTTTCCTTGATGTATGGAACTTGCAGCCAACCACCGCACAAGTCATCGCACCACTGCGTCCACAAAGTCACTATTTATTGTTCAATCGAAAAATAATGTTATTAATAAAGCAATATTATTAATAAAACATACCAAAACAATACGGTTTTGTATGTTTTGAATACATACATACATACACGAACAATCGAACATACTTTCAAACATGACGCAAAGTACCTACTATCAAATTTTGGGAAAGAGAAGAATAATTCTCTTTACAACCATCACAACCATGAAAAAGTTCATCTCGTGACATGCCAAAAAAAGTAAAACAATTTTATTGATCTCTTTTCCGCACCCCATTTTGTGGTACCTAACTATTTTAGTCCGCCTTCTATTGCTTTAGTATTCTTAAACGCTTTACCTGAGGTATAAATTTTTGACAAAGAAGATAAAAAATTATCTAAAAAAAATAACCATTTTCTATGAAAATATAACTCAAACCGCAGCGCACCTTTGTATATAAATGGTAGTAACAACATCCACTGCACCCGGCACCTGCATGGTCATGCTAACAAGCGGACACATGCAGCTACGTGGGCGTAGTATTCGTGCACCGCAGTAGAACAGTGTTCTGCGTAGTTCACTACGGCAATTATTCAAAAGTTCGATCGTAGAAAATTGCAAAATTTTGCAATATTTATATGATGCGCCATCCAGACTCTCCACGAGACTATAATTGGGAACGCGAGTACGAGAGTGATGACAGTGCGCTCGTGTCCCCTCGTCTTCCTTCGCCTCGACTCGCTGCCACTCCGTTTTGTTTTGGTTTTTCAGACGCGAGTCAAAGGATGTAGTGTATTGTAATAGACGTAGCGGGCTGCTGTATAAAGTGAGAGTGTGGATGGCTAGCAGCTACCACCTTTTGAGGGGCCTCATTAGTGTGGATGGCGCATTAGGGAAACAAATTACACTCACTGATGGAAATAAGATTGCGCTTGCGCAGCGAATGATTTTCGGGCTTCACTTATTGTGAAGAAGGGGCACTAATGGGTGGGGTTGGTTTATCATCCCTTCCAGACTCTTGCGAAGAGACTCCTCACTTCATGGGGGCTCTCGGCACGAGTCTTGGCGAGTGGAGGCTGCAAGATTGCTTAGCCATCCACAATGTCGCTTTATTCTGTTGCCCGCTATGTGTATGTACTACATACGTCCTTAGACTCGCGTCTGAAAACCGGCACAAAGCGGAGTGAGAGTTAGGCGAGGCGAGGGAAGACGAGGGCCTAGAGCACAAAATCCTCAACCTCGTACTCGTGGGAACATAAGTACGAGATTGAGGATTGTATATCATGTAGCCTCATGGAGAGTCTGGAACGCGAGGCAAAGGACGATAGTTTATTAGGTGTAGCGGGCAATAGAATAAAGCGTGGATGGCTAGCACTCCTGCAGCCTCCACTCGCCTAAGGCCCGTGCCGAGGGCCTCTAGGAGGCGCCTCGCAGAGTCTGGATGGAGCATAATAAATTCAGCCAAGTGTGAATTCAACCAAAGAGGAAGTAATAACCGCTTCACTGACGAATAAACTAACGATGCCATTTTACATGTCAACGTAAAAAACGAATCATTCGTTTATTTTAGCTCTTGATGTGATTTTCAATTTTGTACAAAGTTTTGTACCTATTTATTTTATGCATTATTAATTTTATTTTTGATAATTGTTGTAAGTTACATTTGATATATTTTTGGTATAGTAGTATTTTTGATGCATTCATGATATGATTCACCTCATATTATTATGTACCTAGTTATTTCAGCCTAAAGCAAAGCGAGGCATTCGGACTCAAGCCACTAGTGATTTGTTAAACTTAAATATTATTTATTTTAAAATCAGATACCTACTACTCCCCGACCTGGCGGAGTCACTTTTTTTGTCCAAATGTCAATGTCCAATTTCCTTACAATTGTAGATACGTTGCAGCCGGTGTTCAGGCAATTCATTTTGGGTGGCACACGTTTTTCATGTCTTGGTGTGGTTTTTTTCAAAGTCATTGGATTCGATTCCTTCCTAGGATTATTGATTTTTCAAAAATCCAATTATGTAGTTTTAGTTTTTATCAAAATCGGGCTCGCGACTCCTTTGAGCATTTTTCGATATTCCAGTTTCTGAAGGCCCTCTTGAAAAATTCACCCTGGAATTTAGTTCAACAACTACCTACAACTAAATAAATAATTATATACCGTATTGGAAATAAACATAAAAAAACTGTACACAGGTATATAATAATCCATTTGTTGTGCCCAGTCTTGATGGTTCTAATTATTATACGGTCGTGATTCATACTTTATAAATACTTGCAAATTGAAAATTTAAACAAACTTAGGATATTCGCAATTTCGCGAGCCAAGTAAGGAAACTTTGAACATTAGTTGGCTGAGGCTATGGTCCTGTAACAATATGAGAACATTCTCATAAACTTTATCGATGTTATTTTGTAGAAATATCGATATGGATAGTCCATTATTCGTTGTGCATTTGATTTCTCCTAGGCGATAAAGATTGATTAGGTATACTGTAATTATTTAGTTAGAGGATATTCCTCATACTTAATGATGCTATTTAACATTATTTGCTCCATGTATATGAACGTATCTTACTCTTAGTATCTACATAAACTTAATCAAGAGGAGTCTGCGCCAATTATCGCGGCTGCGCGCAGCGTGGCGGAGCGCGGCGCACGGCGCACCTCTGGTAGGGAGTGATATAAAATCACTAGGTTTACTCCTCCCTCGGCGCAATAGATTGTGCGCTAACAGAAAGTAACGTTGTGCGTTGTGGTATCGTCCTGTTTTATTAGACTCAAATTTTTATTTTTGCATGTAATCTATAGTTACACAGCAAGATGATTTTGACGACAATTAACAAGACGCTTCGTCGGGCCATTACCTGTGCTAAAATACATTTCTATCCTGCTGCTTTTAGAGGTACGTAAAATAATGGTAGACTGTAAAGCTTTTTTTATTTTGTGGTCGTTCTTTTTCTTAGTTCACTCTTCTCTTTTTCATTTCTGATACCTTCTCATACACTCTCATAGCCATAAAAAAGCGAAACCTGGATTATAGGCACTTACCCATCGGTAACCCACCTACTTTAATGTATTTACGCAGGGAATTTGCGAAAACAGAAATCGAACTGAGTAACTACCGAGATTTAAAGTAAATTTTTAGACCCTGTTTTCCCTTGTATTAGAAATCAGTCATTTGATCAAATCCAACAGTTTGTTAAATATTGTAAAAATAAAATTAAACATTGAAATCTAAATTTATACTTTTTAAGCGGATTCGCTGAGCCGAACGCCTCCAAAACATCGGAATCTAAAATAAGAATAAACTATGATGTACCTATACGTTTAAAAAGTAGTTTTCATTCATTGTCTTAAATTCGCGTAAACCTGTAAACCTCAGAGAGCATTAGAATGAATTTCTTTTATTAAACAAAAGATAGAGATAAAGAGAATAAACCATAACGTAAAAAAAATAAAGAAGACATTTCATTTTCTGTAGATGTTTGGCTAGTACTTGTGATAATTTAATATATTTGTAAAATGTAACAAGTGTGTTTATAAACATGTTACAAGCAATGGTTTACAGAATTTATTTCTGTTGTAGAAGTACACAAATGGAAAATTGCAAATGATTGGATTTGATTAATTATAATTGGTGGATAAGACATTAACCCCCGAAAAGCTATAACACGTTACCCAACTATCTAAATCCTGGATGAAATATTTTTTGAAATTGTAGGGGAGATAGGGGAGCATTGGGCAGTCGGGAGGTTCGGGCACCACCTTGTAAGTCGGGTCGTATGAAAGGTACTTAATTTTGTATACTGTGGTAATTTAGCTTACTAACATGCAACACCGCTCAGGCTAATGTCATCTGCCATTTTGATTAGTTGTCAGTGTCACATGGTGTCGACCGTTTCGTGCGTGCAGAAGTAAATATTTTGATGTAATTTCGAAGGAAATAACAACGTGATCTGCGTAAAGCCGTAAGTTTCTGTATTGTCATCTAGTTGTGTGTTTACGAAAGCTAATATTAACGTATAAATTAAGGTAAAACATTAGACTACAAAAAACATATTTGAATTTATTTGTGAAATGAAGGGGTGGGGAGCATTGGGCACTAATTTTAAAGGGAGGTTTGGGCATGCCCAATGCTCCCACCACTATTGTTTGTTTCGGCAATCGCTGTAAAAAGTAAGTTCTGTTAAAAGAAAATTATTTCGACGGGTTTAAATTGCGTGTAAATATTCAATTTGAATACTAAATACACCAGACAGAGTCCGCGCAGCACCTTTGATAAATCAAAATCAAGTGGATCTCACGAACGAAATGGCAGTTCCCGGGCCTTCACGATCTAAGACTCCGATTCAGAGCGTGACTAATGAAGCTATGGTAATAACTCCCGATTCCGTGAGACCATATCCGAAAGCTGGCCCCAGGAAACTGGTTGGCATGAAGAGAAAGACAGGAAAAACAAGAATATTAACAGACACGCCCGAGAAGAGATTAATAGAAATAGCAGAACAAGAACGACAAAAAAAGAACAAAGACAAAGAAGACAAAAAAAAAATACAGGGAAGAAAGCAATACCTAAACTTGATAAATCTTTAACATCGAAACAGAAGAAACAAAGGAAAATAAGCAGTGATGAGGAAATAGAAAATGAATGTTTGGAGGAAGAAAATTCGTTTGATGAAGATGATGTGGTTGTATTAGATAAAAATTTTAAGGTCTAAGATTATGTGCTGGTGAAATTTGACACTAAGAAAACTGTCTATCACTATGTTCGCCAAATTGAAGAAGTTCGTCACTCGATGGCAACTATTAAATTTATGCGTATGAGTAAGATACGTAATACATTTATGTATCCAGAGATTGAAGATATATCAAGTGTCCCATTGAAAGACATCAAAACCAAATTGCCAAACCCAAAGATATGGGTCAAGCGTGGGTTATACCAAATCTTAGATAAATTTTATTACTAAAGTAAGAAAACTGAGTATTGAGTACTAAATCTTTAGTATTTTTTTGTTTTGAGTACTTATAGTTTAAAACAGTTGATTGTTTGTTGATTTTATTGCAAGTTTTTATGATTATATTATTTAATATTCAAGTAATTTACCATTAAGTGGCCTATTTAATACAGTGCCCAAACCTCCCATTGAGGTGTCCAAACCTCCCGACCATTGGGAGGTTTGGGCACTTTTGACAGTATTCAGAAAATCTCTTGCAATTTTGAGACTGATTATAATTGTATAAGTGTTCTTCGTTATAATTGAAGCCAAATATATGTGCTACTAATATAAGGAGTAAAAAGTTGATTTTGTGTAAAAATTGCGTTTTTATTAAGGCTTAAGTAAAAAAGTGCCCAATGCTCCCCTATCTCCCCTAATTGTCGGAGATATCGCGTAGCAAATATGGCTATAGGTATAAAATTTCGTAATAACGTATTTGATAAATGTCTATCTATCGCTACTTTACACCTTAAACCAACTTAGACGGCATGAGACTTAACGGCTTCAAACTGATTGACGTAAGCATTTGGCCACAAGGGCCGATTTTTCTATCGTCAGATAAATTATGTAATATCCAGGAATATATAATTTTAAAAACTACAAAAATTGTGCACAACATTTCCACGATTTTTATAATTATATTATGCACAAGTACCTACCAGCCGAACTGAAACATCTCATCGCAATGAAAATGCCTGTTTTTATCATTTCCCAGCGACATATAGATAGTACCTACTTAGGTATAAACTCATAATTAAGTATATCTTATATTTGTTTACGACAAACTTTTATCTTATGTAAACAGTGTAGTTGGAACTTGGGAGTGTTTAGAAGTGTTTAATTAAAGGTGTGCATTAAGTAGGTATAAAATATAGGACTTAAAAATTAATACACGGGGTTATAAATCGATAATAATTCCGTGAGATTTATTATCATGTACTTGTATAGCTACCTACTATATTTTATGGAAAGAGGCTATATTTATTAGTAAAAAAAAATATACAGAACACATAATATTTCAGTGTAGGGATCCATATTAAAACTTCAATGATTTACCTACCGAAAGTGTAAAAAAATGGCATAAAATGTATTTTTCACTGTGGACGATGGAACAACAAATGTTCTACCAGATTAAAAAACATGAGTAGGTTTTTTAAAAAAAAACCGGCCAAGTGCGAGTCAGACTCGCGCACCGAGGGTTCCGTACAAACCTGATGCTTTTCGCAATTTTTCCTTTATCTGTGTTATAAGACGTTGCTTCGTACCAAATTTCAAGATTCTGAGTTCACGGGAAGTACCCTGTAGGTTTTGATTCCCTTGCGAGTAGTGGCGAGTTTCAAAATATGCGGTTTTAATTCCTGTTTCTTTTGATTGCGTTGACATAGAAGTTTGATTTTGTTACAGCTTAAAGGTATTATAGATTTGAGTATTTGATATGAATTTCAATATAATACCACTACGCGTTCATGAGGAAAGGGGTAGTAAGTTTAAAATTATTAAAAATATTTTTATTATATGATATAACTAAAAATGTATACTTTTCGCAATTTTTCCTATATCTCTGCTATAAGTCGTTGCTTCATACCAAATTTCAAGATTCTGAGTTCACGGGAAGTACCCTGTAGGTTTTGATTCCCTTGCGAGTAGTGGCGAGTTTCAAAATATGCGGTTTTAATTCCTGTTTCTTTTGATTGCGTTGACATAGAAGTTTGATTTTGTTACAGCTTAAAGGTATTATAGATTTGAGTATTTGATATGAATTTCAATATAATACCACTACGCGTTCATGAGGAAAGGGGTAGTAAGTTTAAAATTATTAAAAATATTTTTATTATATGATATAACTAAAAATGTATACTTTTCGCAATTTTTCCTATATCTCTGCTATAAGACGTTGCTTCATACCAAATTTCAAGATTCTGAGTTCACGGGAAGTACCCTGTAGGTTTTGATTCCCTTGCGAGTGTCGAAAATTTGCGGCATAAACGGGAGTATCTTTTGATCGCGTTGACTTAGAAGTTTGATTTTTTCACAGCTCCAAGAGACCATAGACTTGAGTATTTGATATGAATTTCAGCTTGATACCTCCACGCGTTCCTGAGAAAAAAGGTCTTGACAGACAGACAGACAGACGGACAACAAAGTGATCCTATAAGGGTTCCGTTTTTACCTTTTGAGGTACGGAACCCTAAAAACAGCCATACCATACGTCCAACTATTTTAGTCACCTTTGTCACTATTTTTTATTTTTATATTTTCAATAAATTTTATTATTTTAATTAAATGAAACGGATTTTCTATAATTATGTTGATAGAAAATCCGTGGTACGGGACACCTGGTAGATTCACATTTTACTCTAAAATCTAGTTTCAATAAGGCTTGTTGTACCTGTGTCCCCACATAATTATGTGAAAGTGAAATTAGTGCACAAAAGGTATATATACGTATCTAGGTACCTACTATTATTTATTTGTAAACAACATCAATAAAATTTTGACCTAGCAGCATTGCATGCATTCATTCTAAATGTTAATTTAAAACATTGCTTTTTCACGACAGATACTAGAAAAAGCCATCAGTGTGCCACAACTCCCAGTGGCACAAGGATCCAGGAGCCATCGGGTCCTAAATTGCTGACATCTATTCCTGGCCCTAAAACAAAGGAACTTCTCAAAGAATTAAATGCTATTCAGGTAAGATGTTGCTAATGTTGTTAGTGATTACACACTTCAAAATTTGGTTTTAATGAAAACCGACTTCATTGGGGACGTAAACTGCCATTTTTTGGCGATAGGGAGGTGGCGCTACGTCGGAATGACTATTGAAGAGGTCTATTCCATACATATTGTTACTTAATTACTTAGCATTCAGTAAATTTAAATTATTAACCGACTTCAAAAAAAGGAGGAGGTTCTCAATTCGGATGTTTGTATTTTTTTTTTTTTTTTTGTTTGTTCGGGCATAACTCCGTCGCTTGCCAACCGATTTGAAAAATGATTTTTTTGTTGGATAGAGTATACTTCCCAAATGGTCCCATGTAAAGGAAATCAGGATCTGATGATGGCATCCCAGAGAAGTCGAGGGGAACTTTCGAAAATCGTATGGGCAACTAGTGAAAATGATTTTTTGTTGGAAAGGGTATACTTCCCAAATGGTCCCATGTTAAGGAAACCAGGATCTGATGATGGCATCCCAGAGAAGTCGAGGGGAACTTTCGAAAATCGTATGGACAACTAGTGAAAATGATTTTTTTGTTGGAAAGGGTATACTTCCCAAATGGTCCCATGATAAGGAAACCAGGATCTGATGATGGCATCCCAGAGGAGTCGAGGGGAACTTTCGAAAATCTTATGGGCAATTACTTCACAAATGATTCCTTGATAAGGAAATCAGTATCTGATGATGGCATCCCAGAGAAGTCGAGGGGAACCTTCGAAAATCTGCCGTTTCATTAAGCAGCCTCTGACTAGAACGAATACGTAGGTTACTCAATCGTTGTGACCGTTCCTCTTCAGTTTCATTGGCTAGTCGAGCGTGTATTAAAGAAAGACGATGGTCGTAATCTTCTTGACTTTCATTAGCCAATCGAGTATGTATTAAAGACAGACGGCGATCGTAATCTTCTTGACTCTCGTTAGTTAATCGATTGCGAATTAAAGATATACGATGGTCGTAATCTTCTTGAGTCTCGTTGGCTAATCGATTGCAAATTAAAGATATACGATAGTCGTAATCTTCTAGGCTTTCTTTTCTTCTTGACTTTCCTTATTCAACCTACGTAACGTATAGGTCCTCTGCTTTGACAGTCTGTTTTCGCGCTGGTCGGGGCTCTCATTCGAAATGCGTTGAGAATTTCTGTCCCTAATTTGTTTTAAGCGTTTTTCTTTTTTACGCCACTTTCTCATACGAGAAGCATCTTTACCTGGCCTACCCATATTTTGTGTAAGATTAAAAATGGCACTAAAAATTAACAAATAAAAATTTTTTTGCAAAAAAAAAAACCGACTTCACAAAACCTTAAAAGCACTAAAAATATAAAAATAATACTGTAACCTACCACTATTAATAAACCTAACATAACCTACGATTAACCTATAATAAAATTTAACAAATTTTTGGAGTCGGTGCCAAGCAATATACGATACCTAAATAACTATATATTTACAGACTAAGGGCAAATAAACCATAAATCTTACAACTTCTAAATATTAAATTAAATCGGAAAACAACAAAAAGTACTTTAAAATATAACATAGACTTAATAACTAATATTTAGACACAAAGAAAAAGATAGTGAATACTTAATGATTTACATAGAAATCAGTTAAATCAGAGCAACAGTTTAAGCAAAGCAACAACGCAAGATAACCAAGGAGTTCGACGATAAACTTTAAATCTTAAGTTACGTGAACGTCATGACCAACCTTACTTGGACAAATACCGGTATACGAATGAACAATGCCATCTATCGAGCTTTGTTGTACTAAAACGGAAAAATGTTCTGGAATTACCAGTCGTTTCACTACTTAGCTTGGCACCGACTCCAAAAATTTGTTAAATTTTATTATAGGTTAATCGTAGGTTATGTTAGGTTTATTAATAGTGGTAGGTTACAGTATTATTTTTATATTTTTAGTGCTTTTAAGGTTTTGTGAAGTCGGTTTTTTTTTTTTGCAAAAAAATTTTACCAATATATCTGGATTTAAAAGCCATTATTTAGGTTAAATAAGGGCAGTAGGTACGAGGGTATAAAAAATATTTATTTTATCCGTATTATTATACCACCACGTTGCGTAAGGCCTGTGAAAACACAAATTTAGGTCTCTCGTGCCTTTTCCCGTTTGCGGTAAGTTTTCTCGATTTTCAACTTACCCAATAGATCTGGCCTATACGTGACGGATGCCTGCGGTATTGGGATCGCAATTTTGCCGCTTCACCTTTCACCCTAATTTCAGTATTTGGCAAGTTATATCGTATACAATCAGTGCAACACTGTAACAGAATTCAAATGGGTGGTTTCGTTATTAGATTTAATTAGATTAGATTAGTGCTTTTATATTTCTGAGTGAAAAGCCAATGCCTTAAACCTACGTTGAGGTGTCCGTCCGAGAAGTCTGTCGGTGAAGTACGGACGGAATTTCGACGGCTAAAACACCCTGAGGTGTCGCGGGATCGTTCGTGCATTCTCTGCTCGACTCTCGGACGATCAGTGCTGCCATCAGTGCTGCCTGCTGCAGTAATGGCCATTGCATTGGACGGAAATCTCCTTTATCGATATAATCTGATATCAATCCAATAGGTCGACCCAAAGAAGGCATACCTATAGAACCTAAATTTAATGTTTTTATATCCTACTTAGTAATGTTTTTTTTTATTTTACTTTTTCAGCAAGCTGGTTCTGTAACTGTATTTGCCGACTTCGATAAGAGTATCGGAAATTATTTTGTTGATGCTGACGGCAATACCTTCTTGGACACGTACACGCAAATCTCTTCAATTCCGATTGGATACAACCACCCTGATCTTATGAAGGTCTTTGACCATAAACATAATCTTGTACGTAAACAATTTTTTATTTATAAGTTTCGTTTCAAGCTGTTTACCGATGTAACTCCATTAACTTAACTATCATATTATTTTCAGAACACTTGTATAAATCGTCCAGCGCTTGGTGTTTTTCCAGGCAATGATTGGCCAAAGAAGATAAAGGATACATTATTAGCAGTAGCACCGCCTGGATTAGATATGGTGTCTACAATGATGTGTGGAGCATGCTCCAATGAAAATGCGTTCAAATCAGCCTTTATTATGTACCAGACGAGAGCGCGTGGAGGGAAGTTAGATTTCACACTCGAGGAGTTAAAATCGGTTGTAAAAAATCAGCCGCCAGGATCACCACGTTTATCAGTTCTGTCCTTCGATGTTAGTAATATTAAATTTTACCTAAATTTACATAATTAATTAGTAGGAATGCTGGACTGATGTTGTTGTCGTAGGGATACTTTCAGCATGCACGGTCATGCCATCTCGTCAAATGACGTGACATCAAGTAATAGATTTGGAATATTCCGACCTGTCTCTCCGTTTTGTCTCCATAGATGGACAGATCATCGGAAAAAAAAGTTCGAACATAAATTATAAACAAATAACTATATTAATAAACACACACAAGAATATAAAGAATAAAACAGTTTAATCTGTCCCCTATCTGTGAAGGGTGACAAATACAACATAAGGCTTGAATAAAGTTGGAACTGTTTCCTCGTTGGTAATAAGGACAGATCTATTTTTTTTTTCATTTGATTCATTAGATCCATTTTCATTATTTGTTTATTGTTTGAAAGTCTACTTTTGAAGAGAATGAATCTTTCTACTACAAAGAGCGTCGATGATCGCGCATGGCCTTGTATCTCCCCTTTGTGTATCAATTGAACACTCGGCCGTTAACTGGCTTAATTGTATCAATATCTTATATTTCCGCCGGAGATATTCAAATAGTTATGTTGAAGCGTTCTCCCTAAACACAACTTCGCGTGCAGGTATACAGGGTGTCCAGTTATGATTGCAACGAGCTTCAGGTGATGGTACCTGAGGTCAGAACTAGCAAAATTAACTCAACACTTAAGTTCAATCAATTTTAGAAAAAAAAAAACAACTTCCTGGTATCGCTTTTTTTCTGAACCTTGTTGCTTTATTATCTTCATCTTTAATACCTATGTAAGTAGGTATATTTAATTTTAGATATCACTAGCTGCGCCCTGCGGTTTATCAGATAACAATTTTTTTTTTACGGGATATTCAGTTTGCCTATGTGTTATTCCAAGGTGTCAGCTGCCTCCATACAAAATTTTATAAAATTAAAATTGACCAGGCTGTCTGAGCGTGAAGAGGAAACATACCTACACACTCACAAACCCTCGCCTTTATAATATTAGTGTGATTCTTCAACCCAATTATGGATTTCAACTTCGTTTTGATGACCTCCTTGGTTGAGTGGCGTACACACCGGTTTTTCAAGATGTCACTAGCTCTGAGGACCCGAGTTCGATAGCCGGGCGGGATAATGTAGAAAAAAAACGATACTTTCCTACATTGTCTCAGGTTTGGGTGTTTGTGGCTCCTTCGTTGTCTCTGATTCCACAAAAGTGCTTTGGATTTGGAGCAATGTGTATGACGTTGTTCACATTTATTAATTATTTAAGAGAGAGAGATTTTTATAAAAGAAAATTATTACAAAAAATACTTAAAGTAAAGTACACACCTTTACTTAAAGCAAACTACCTTTAGATAATTTCTTGACTTATTTTAAGACCTAGGTATTAGTTTTACTTGAATATCATTATTGTTTTCTATTTACTATATAGTAACAAAAGGATCTTCTGTATTTTAGGGTGCTTTCCATGGACGTACGTTAGCATCGCTGGCTACTACAAGATCTAAAGCTATTCACAAGTTGGACATCCCGTCTTTTGATTGGCCAGTTGCACCTTTCCCTCATTACAAATATCCGCTGGACATTTGTTCGAAGGAAAACGAGCAAGAAGATAGAAAGTAAGATTTTTGTGATATTGTTAATTAAAATATATATTTACCATCATTATTTTGACAAATAAAGTCTATCTTCTGCCAGAATAGGTAATACTTAGAAACATCCTTCACTTGCGCTGATATTATACTGTACCTACTAGAAATCTCTTTTACACCAGCCGAGCGATTCCGAAAATGACCAAACTCACCTCACCTCTCACACTCACTTCACTGCTTACATTACTTGTACTTTTCACCGTATTCTGAAACTGCACTCAAGTTCAAGTGATGTCGAAATCTCACGTGAAAAGTTTAGAGGTGGGCTTAGACGGGTCTAGCTTTAGTAACATCAAATAAACCTTAATTTCGGAATACGAAATCTAGTTTTCACCGACGAATTCGCCGTGACTTTGTCTAATGTATTTTCGGAATCGACGGGCTGTTCGTGGTAGTGTACAGTATACTTGCATAAATTAATTAGTATCGGAGTCAGTGTTCTTTTAGGTAGAATATTTAATTCATTAAATTGTATTGTCATATCGTACTCTTCGTAGATTGAAAAGTATCTACCTAAAGCTATTAAACCTGCGGCTAATCTTAACTCATCTCATACCGGTCGTCACGTACCTATTGCTGTGCATCGAAATATGCTGGTGTAGTGCAACAATAAACAGTTCAACTGTGCTACACTGGTGTTTTGTACCTAGGTTTTGGCAGAAGATTCCGGAACACGGAAATAATGCCCAGCTAGATCAAAGGTCTTTGTTGTAAGAAATCGTCGTGACTGCAATTTCGTCAAAAGGACATTAGTAACCTAAATAAAACCCTACTTTTACGTTGCTGAAATAAGTTCGTCTTAGTCCAGACCAGCCACCTTAGACAAGATACATTTTTACAATCTATTATCTCTGACCGAATCGAATCGAAAGTGACAAGTCTAAGTCACGAGACTTATCGAAGAGAAAAGCTATTTCCATACATTTAATGTCTTTTAGCGATTTCTAACATCGTTATCGCTTGTAGAAGTGTAGGCACCTTGTTTAAAGGGACAGTAGTTTTAATCTACTTATTGTACTGTAAACAAATTAATTCTCGTGTCACAAATCTTTATGAAAATTTTCGTGGATATTCGGTAGGTCTGAGCGTAAGTCGTTAACTATTTTTATACCCCTATGTGGTAAAGGTGTGCTCTCTAGGTTTTCTTAATATGGAAAAACAACCTATCTAACTAATAGTAGGTACCTACTATAATTTTCGAGGCCCATGCTACTTTATCAGCAGTCGTTGAGCTTTAGTTCACGAAAATCTTGCTTTACACTTTTAGTTATCTCATGTTATCTGTTTGAAGTAACTATATTATATTTAGGTAGGTACCAATCACGTTTAGATAAATAGATACTTTATTTAATTATGTGGGTAATGTAATCCACCTATCCATACTACATTCAGTATACCTACCTATGTATAATAATTATAATAAATCTAAGTCTGTTTGTATGTTTTGTTGTTACGACATCACGTCACAAGCAGAACATTGTTGATATACAAATGTTGCTTATAATTCGACGTTACATTTAGTTTATATTACCAGATTTCGTTATTTTGAAGAACGATTTACCTTTTTTCGCAATATAAGTTTTAATAAGGTTGTGAAAACTTGCTACCGAAACTCTTTTTATTCTGTTACCATCGGCTTCACAGATTTAAATGTTTTTTTTTTCTGCAAGTATATTTTGTAGGTCTGAATATAAGTCGTAGGTGCATTTTAATATTTCTATGTGATAAGGGTGGTCGGTCTTCTCCAGTTTTTTTATATGCCAAAACTACGTTTGACGGGGCAGCTAGTCTCTAGAAGTGAGCATAAATACACAAGATACCTTATAGACACAACAAAGGGTATTTTCCACATTTTATAATATGTACATACTTACCAACATCTCATATTTGCTCACTTTATAAGTAAATTCCGTTATATTATGTGTGCGATTAAAATTAATGCTTGGAGGTTATTCTCTAAGTCTAAACAAAACATAACGTGTCATAGCGCAGATTATGGTTCCAGAAACTCGGGTCTCCAATTTTTTCTTGTTTTCTGAGAGTCACTGGGTTGTACTTGTTACGTGGGTAGTGTACGTTTTAGGTATTTTAAGTCGAAAGAGATAAAGGCTCCTCTTAACCCTGCACGTTACAGCACGTTAACCGCTTGAACTAAGTGAATGAGACCCCCTTGTTATTACAATCCCCCAACAAAGATTACGATTTTCCGTTTAACGAAAGATAAAATATTTGTAAAATGTAGGTTTAAAGATGCGAAATATTTTAAATACCTACTCATAATGGATTTCACATACAATCAACGAAGTATTTTCAACCCAACTTGAAATATCTAAGCTTTTTAGCATTTCCATACATCTTATTTATATTGTGATAAATATGAATGATAATAATTAAATATTTAATTAATTTAGATGCCTGGACGTTGTTTGTGATCTCATTGAAAAGTGGCAGAAGAAGGATAATCCCGTGGCAGCTGTGATCGTTGAACCGATTCAGGCTGAAGGTGGCGACAATGAAGCGTCACCTGAATTCTTCCGACAGCTTCAACAAATTTGTAATTCGGTATGTATAATAAAAATAATTTCTAAAAGGGATTCGTATGGTATCTGATAAAGTTTTCTTAGAATATACTTACAGGGTGTCCAATTATTAATGCGACAAGCTTTAGGGGCTGATACTTAAGGTCAAAACCTACCTTAAAACACAAAATATATTCTGCAAAGATGCGGGTTTCGAGTAACAATCGGTTTTAGAAAAAACTATCTAAGTACCTTGCATCATTCGCTTGAATTTCCCCATCCCAAGAAAAATCGCTTTTGTGTTACGTTTTTACACGAAATTTTATCTGAATAGACGATATATGTACGCATAAGTAAGTTCTATATTTATCATAAAGAAGTACCTACTTATTCACGAGAAAACCTATTATTTAGGGGATTTTTTTCTTTTCGGTTGTTTTATTTCTTAAAGTTATGGTACGACGGCTGGCTATAGTCCAGCTATACATATATACTTTTATTTTGACGTTGCCATCTCTTATACCATAATTTATGGTAGTAAAAAGTTTATCGACCGAAAAACCTTCTTTATCGACGTATGGAAGAAATTAAAATTATAACGTTTTCCGTTACGCGCCATATGTATTTGTTTCCATGACTATGATATAATATAAGCCTTTTGATTATCTTATTTAGCTTTATTTAACTAATTTCTGTAAAGTTGTAAACAGTAGTTCATTTTTCGAAAAATTATCTCACAAAGAAGTTTCAAGTTCATAAGTTTTCATTTCTTTTCTTACAGAAATTGGTAATTTTTTTTTGCAAAATCGAAACATTATTTTGTGTTCTTTTGGTAGGTTATCCTAAGGTATCAGGCTCCTAAAGATTGTTGCATTACGTAACAAATACCCTAACCCTGTACATATTGAAACTTGATAACGGGTATTTTTGTCGTTGGTTCGTTTTTTCTTGTTTTTTTATTGAATGTATGAATATCTTACTAATTTATGGTGTCGTCATGTCGTTGCTGTTGTTTCTTGCTTGTTAAATAATTCATAAAATAATAACTAAATTTATTTTTGTTGCAATATTTTGTTATTATTTTATTGAACTGGAGTAAAGTCAATGCAAATGTTTATTACACAGAAAGGAATCACTTATATTATCGATGAAGTCCAAACTGGAGGAGGGCCAACGGGAAAAATGTGGTGTCATGAGTATTTTGATCTGCCTACTGCACCAGACATTGTCACATTTAGTAAGAAGATGTTAACAGGAGGATTTTATTTCAAACGTGAATTAAGGTTCGTTACTAGCTTCTAGATCTTAATAATGAAGATTTTTTCGGCGGATTTATGAAAAAAAAAACCTGAAAAGCATGTTCAGCCACTGCCTGGAACGATAAAATTTGCAAATATTTATTTTAATGAATTAAAAATAAAACTAGAAGATATTTCTGATGATTTCAACTGCTCTCACACTAAGTGAGGCGATTTTATGTTTTACAAGACCCCAGATGAACTTAGGGTTTTGATCACAATGATAAGTTCTAACTTATCACTGATCAAAAGTCGATGGACAGAATCACAAAGTCTAGTAAAGAGTCTACTCTTTACTAGACTTTGTTGTGATTCTGTCCATTTACTAGTGTGTAACCATAGGCAAAATTTTCCATACTGAATAAAAATAAGTCACACAATGATCTAAATAATAACTAAAGAAATAATCTGCTTTTTTTTATCAGAATCAAAATTGTTGTCGTTTAAGTATTTCGCGCACGAAAAGTCTTCATTCATCCATGCCTTGGTGTAAGCTTTTACTAAAATTCTGACGGTTCCAACGGAAAGTATCCAAATTATACGGCCGCGCTACATTTCATTCATGTCAAATTCATGAATGTATTATTTAAAAATATTTTTTAAAGGTTTATACTTCATATTGAATCTTTAATTATACACATTACAGTATTACTTGTATGAAATATAATTTTACCTGTCGTTGCAGTGGTTCATCTTTATGCGTAAGTAGTTGAGATCGGATAAAATACTTTGTACGGTCTCGAATTCCGCCAAAAATCTCAAGCAAACTCTATAAATTATCGCGGCGCTTTTGCGGAGCTGCGGATAAAGACTTTATTCATTATGATCGCAATGGGTCACCAGTATCACCAGAATAACGCAAATGAATAAAAATAAATACGAGAAACTGACACTTTCATGTACTTGACAAGGCAGAGTGAGTGCTGCCAATGATTAAATATTTTACTTCCGTCTCAGGACTTTCTTGCCAAATTGTAGTTGTCACCGCTATCGGCACAACTATTGCTGAGTTTACTTCCCACATGTCGACAACCTCGTGTGCTAAGTCCAGATATTTTTCTTTTTCGGTAGTCACGAGGTTAGCGATATCAACAATCGAAAACTGGGTCGGGGACTGTAGTGATAACCTGAGATTCCATAAGCTTGTATGTATTTCAAACCAAGCTGCTGGTGGATAATCCTGGCTTGGTTGTATCTGTGCAAGTAATCGCCGTTAGCAAGACAATAAAAAAACAAACCGAAACTATACGTCTTAAGGAATCACCCGGACAGTGATTTGCCCGATATATGTCAACTCTACCATCCTTTACGTTTACGATATATTTTCGCTAGTTATTCGTCATAAAAACTTCGTCCATAATGGCACATACAAACCTATCGGATTCTAAAAAGAGATCACCGAATTGTAGCCAGGCCACGGACGTTAGGAGATCTACGTCGGGCCAATGAAGGGCCCGATAGTAGCGTCCGTGTAGCAGTGTAGCTCGTTGCTTTGCCATACATCCTTGCGGTCTTTGACGCCCCAACTAGCAAAATGATAACTTACAAGGGTCTCAATATTTTATCTCAATATTTACAAACAATTACTGTAAATGTCGATTTAGGCGCACTTTATAAGAGAATTCTCACTAAGGCCCGCCATACACTTACTGCTACTGCTCGAGCAGTTACCTAGTAATCAACATACAGTTGGCAATTTCAAACCATTGTCGAATCGATGTTGTCCATTGTTCTCAATAAACAAACGAAGCGAGCGGGTGGGGAGCGTGCGCGACCCGGAAGTAGAGTTCGGGCGGAGGTAACTGCGCGAGAGCAGTCGACAGCTCGAGCAGTCAGTGTATGCCTGGCGACTGCTTGACCGCATGATGAAACTTCTCCGTGCTGCCAGCCGCCCGAAGCAGTTGCTACTGCTTGAGCGGTTCGTGTATGTACGTACGTAGAAGTCTGTCGTTCAGTATGCAGTCGCAGCAACCTGCCCGTGTATGCCAGCCCTTAGAGTCAATATATAATGCTCTTATTAAATATTACTTTACACTTACAATATTCTAATGTTGTAATACCAAAATATTTATAGGTATAGTGGTTGGTTATGGTTATGGATAATAATAAAACGACGCCCGTCACTAAGGAATTTAATCCTTGTGTCGCGGGGGTTTCACAAACATTCAAATCACATGCACAAAGAAAACCCAGACTGGACTCACTTGAAAGACAACTTAGACTTTAACAAAACGCCTTAAATCATGATTTTATAAATTTTTGGTTCTGTCATATTTTAGACACATGTATAATTTCTATGTGAAGGAATTGAAATCGAGCTCATTTCGCCATCTTATAATTAATATATTATATACCTAGGTACCTTAAGAGAAACGCTTCCTAAATAGTATGCTATTTGTGGTTTTGCCCTTATCTAGATATGTCATTGATGATAATTCATTTTGCCTTGCAGGCCTCCTCATGCCTACAGGATTTTCAACACATGGATGGGTGATCCATTTAAGTTGTGTATGTTGGAAACAGTACTGCATGTCATAAAGAGGGATAACTTATTAAATTTAGTGCAAGAAACGGGTACGCACCTTAAGCGTGGCCTCTATGGAATTGAGAAGGAATTCCCTAATCTTATACACAGCGTGCGAGGTCGAGGCACCTTCTTAGCTTTTTCGGCTTGCACTCCTCAATTGAGAGACCAAATAGTCACGAATCTGAAGAAATCTGGTAAGTTATCCATAAAACAAATGATTATTTTATCAATTACTACGTTTGTAGAATTTTTTTTTGGATTTTGTAATCCAAAAATTTATAAATCGGTAATAACACCTGCTATTTGTGGTTGTGAATGCTGGACAGTATAAGGACATAGTCATTAAAGACATGCAACCGAAATGAGAATAAGTGTGTCCGCCGCGTGGACGTCTGAAATTCTGAATTAACGCACTTAGACAAACTAAGAAATTAAGTACCTGTATCAGAGGAACTTTTTTTTTATCAAAATGTTTACCATTATTATCCATACATTGCTGCTATCTAATCTAGATTCGACAAACTGTGTGAAAGCATTTTGTACTGCCTCCTGAGAAAAAAACTTTTTATCACGTAGTTAATTGTCCAAATCACGAAAAAAATGGTAGTATGTTGGAGCAAGGTCTGGCGAATACGGAGAATGACGAATGGTTTCTCCTTGCCGTTCCTTTAGAGTTAAAACGGTTTCTCGTGCTGTGTGAGGTTTCGCGTAATCATGGAGCGAGCAATAATGATCAAGATGAAGTCGGGGATATTTCACTGCTAAGTATATAGTTTTGCTATATTGCTTAACTAGATCGGAGAAAGCTATAGTGAATGAACCATGCCGAGACCACCAAACAGTTACCATTACCTTTTTATTGGTAAGCTTTGCTTAAAGACACCGCAGCGGCGTTTGACCTGGGGTCAGTCATTGAAGTTTTCGCTTGTCGCAAAGAATCCACCTTTCATCACATGTCACAATTCGTTTTAACACGCGTTTCTTTTTGCTGATCAGTCAAATCATGAGACATCAATTTTTCATATTGATTTTTTAATTGATTTGACGCAAATTAGTCTACTACGCTAATTCCCGGGTAGTTTGGCTCGGATCGGCTTCCACCATCTCTTTCAATTCATTGTTATTCACCTGTGTTGGTGGTCTTCTACGTGATTTGTTCTTCAAATCAAAGTTTCCATCACGAAAGCGTTTAAACCAAAATCGCATGGTCACCAAACGCAACATTGATTTTGACCTTGAATTATTATTTACA
Organism: Plusia festucae; assembly: GCA_950381575.1. NCBI lineage: Eukaryota > Metazoa > Arthropoda > Insecta > Lepidoptera > Noctuidae > Plusia > Plusia festucae. The sequence goes on along the minus strand of OX494436.1, from coordinate 8,131,127 downwards.
AATAATCTCAATTTTATTGTAATGAATGAGATTATGTGGCGTGCACTTTTGGATTTTCCAACTATTTTTCTTTTATTTCAATAAAATAGAAAAATAGATAGAAAATGCGACAAACTTTTTTTATAGCTCTATTTGTTACGCGTTTACCACTATTATAACATAAACACGTATGTCATAACCATTTATTTAATTCGAATAACTGAAAACCGAGTTAGTTTATTTTGCAAATTGACAAACCGAGTGTTTTCAACTTACAACTTCCCCATAATCACTCGTAAAAAAATATTTAATGCCAGTTTGAAGGGATGCATTCAAAAATTCTCGTTATATTTTCAGGGATAATGGGAGGTTCCTGCGGACATGAAGCTGTTCGTCTTCGACCTAGTTTAATTTTCGAAAAAAAGCACGCTGATATCTATTTGGACAAATTAAGGTCGATTTTAACGTCGTTGCGTTAATTTCACTGATAATTCCATAGGCGTATATAGAGGGGGAGAGGGGGGCATATGGAGGGGGAGAGGAGGGCATATGGAGGGGGAGAGGCGGGCATTACTTTGATTACACAACATAGAGATAAGCTAAATTTGAACCTTATGTTTAGGTACCTCTAGAATTTATAAGAACATTAATTGAAATTGTAGGTACCTCTAGCAGTTTTAAGCTTACGGTTTGACATATAATAAAAGTAAAGCCGAGTTCGTTGCGTAAATGGGTAACCTTTGACATAACAAGACCCCTGCGTGCCCAGACAGATTAAGCTGTTGGTTCTCGAAAATGACTTATATTTTTGCGTTAGCAAGTCTTAGCTGCTACAGATCATTGGATAACTAAACCACCCCAATTTCGCACGTGTAGCACAGCATTTGATTATAGTCTCATTAAAATGACCGGTTAAAATATAATAAAATGCTTCAGGATCAGCAGTTTCGGAGTATTAAAATGACCGGTTAAATTATAATAAAATGCTTCAGGATCAGCAGTTTCGGAGTTAAATAAATTGTATTCCGATTGTGAATCCAACCATAATTTTTCTAGAGTAGGGAGGTATACTGCAGCGGAATCTAAAACATTTAAAATGTAATAACCAGCTGAAGATTAGTCTCGTAACTTAGCTATAAACATTGAAACAAACTTGAAGCTTGCTTAGTTATTAAATTACACTGAGCTAAAAACATTGCTTGACAGCTCATTCATTGTGAATCAAATAGGATGTTGTAGTAGGCCTGTCGTCGCTTTCCTTTTTATGATCCTAGATAAACAAATACTTATCCCATTATAAAGCCTTGAATGAGAATGTGGTTAAGCGACTTTAATTGGCGAAAATGACAACGAGAAAATCGGTAAAATTGATTTACACGTTTTCATTTTTCCAGATAACCATAAATTTACTTACGGTCTATAATAATTAGAATATATAGCCGAGTTTGGTAAGATTTGAACTGAAGGTGTATTTTCAGCGATTAAAACTGTCTGTACCTTGGGTATCGACTCTACATAATCGCACCTCCGGGCCAGGCCCCTCCCCCTAAAAATAACCCTTAATATGCCACTGGAGAAGTCTAGAAAGATACTTTCGATTGTATTATGTGAATGTGTTATATGCTCTATTCCTAATATTATGATAATATGCATGACATGCCATGCTTAGTTGTTCTTTAGTTCCTAGGTAATTATATCTACTGAATATTAGAGACAAGTTGTTGTTAGCGATGACGAAATGTGATAGATACAATACCATACTTCGCTTATTAGTGTAAATTAAAAAACTAATTAGGTACCTACGTAAGTAATTTAATAATATTGCATCTGGTGAAACTCCTACCTACTTGGTATGTAAAGTACGGTATTTAGACGAAACCGGTAAAACTTAAATCCGGCGAATCTACATGGTTTAGTCGATAGGAGACTAAAATATAATCATACTTACCGCGTATCACTCATAAAATTCAAAGGACTGCACGTATAAGACCTTAGCTAGCCGATCGATCGGTGGTTAAACCAGTATAATTATTATTACTGCTTATTATATTTAAAAAAGAAACGATAAATCCAACATTTGTTCCTTTGGCGGTAGAAGATGAAAAATATCGTTTTCCTAACGACCATGCCGACCGACGTAAATATTACACTCATTTTGTATGGAATGTTGTGCTGTACCTACTAAAATACATTTTCAAAACCTAGTAGGTAGATCTTATGGTTAATCGTTACATTTATGACAAATAACAACGCGTAAGTATCGTGTTATAATAACGTTTTTGTTATAAATGTGAGGTATGACTACTGTAGAGTCTATGAAATTTTAAACATTACAAGGATATAATAATTTGCATTCAATCAATAAAAAAACAATGTCAACAACAAACAAACATGTGCAATGTCAGTATTGCTTACTACCTTTTAATGATAAGAAATATGTAGCCATCCGATTAACTGGATTCCCGCAAAGATTTGAGATTATTTTAAATGATTATTTAATGATATCCAAATAAAAAATTTAATGATTAAACCGCGAGATTCCCAGAACCGCCAGAACCGACGAAATTAATCAACATTTATTAAAACTAGTCTTGTTGGAATCGGGTTTGTGGGATGGATCATTAGCTCTTAGTGTAATGCCTGAATGATGTCTTCCAATTATATACAAAACTATGTTTATGCTGCGTGTTGTTTAATTTCCAAACCCAAATACGAATTTGACGGTCAAATGGTCGGTAGTTCTAATGTCAGGTTTAGATTCAAACTTAATTTAAAAGAGTTAACTTTAACATTATATCTACTCGTATCATATTTAATTAACGAAGCATGGTATATGGCTGGTATCTGGTTAATGGTGATAATTTGCTAAACTTCCCCCTAGCCAAGTTACACTTCTACAAGCGTTATGGCTTTGTAAACGCAAACTTATAGAAGTGACAGGTTAGAGTCACGTGACTTATCGAAATCAAATGTCATTTCCATAAATTTAATGTCATTTAAGTGATTCCTATCTTCGTTAACGACTGTAGAAAAGTTATTTGGCTGGTGGGACTGGTATTTAACGAAGCTTCGGATCCCGTTTACGGAACAGCCAATATCGTGCTGCCAGGGCTAAATTTCCAAATAGAAAGAGTAGGTACCAAAACTATTCACATGCGTACTTTGAGCTGATATATCTACCTCTGCTTTGCCTCTCTACATCAACTTCAGAACTAGAAGAAATGCTTCAAGACGTCAAGTCTTGAGGTTGGACTTATACTGAATAGATCAAAACCAATCAAAGATCGTTGTTGCAATATGTCGAAGAGCACTTATACGAGTGTTCAGTTATTACTACGACAAGCTTCAGGTGCTGATAACTACCTACTTCAGGTCAAGACCTACATGTTCCGCAAAAGCATACGGGTCCCGAGTTAAAATAGATTTTCGAAATGTTTTCTAACCTTTCCTATCTTCAAATAATACCTATCCATCATCAGATTTTCCAGACAACTACAGGAAAAATCGCTGTTGTAATACCTTTTTACATCATACCTGAATAGTTTTAGCACTGGTTACCTATAATAAGAATAGTAATAATATAATTCGGGACACCTCACGTACGGTCACCTGATCCCAAACTAGGCAGAGCCTGTACTATGATAACAGACATCAGCTAATAAACTTACTTAGCTATATACTTCTAAATACATACTAGATAATATAGATTAATTATTCACAACAAATGATCATTTCGCAGTATAAAAATCGAAAATCTCTTACTGATAAAATTAGACTATCAAGGCGTAGATAACGTAACTTCAGGTATAATCTGATGCAAAAAATATTAAATACGAGCGATTTTTTAAGTAGGTACGAGATGCGGAATAATCTGATGCAAGGATGAGATGTTTTTTTTAAATCGATTGTAAGTAGGTCTGTAACTAGAAACCCGAAACTTTTTGCAGAACATAGATAATTATGTTGTTCCGTTGATAGGTTTTAACGTACATATAATGGTAAACGGTACCTAAATTATCACTGCAGCATCTGAAAATTATCGCATTAATAACACGTATACATACCTACTTGTGTCGGATTTACTCGTATATGGACTGGCCAGAGAAAATCTAGAGGATAATGGAAAATGCATGGATCAGCTTCTTGGTCAGTGGACATCTGAGAGAGAAATTTTCCTCTAATTCGATCGCGGCTAAGGTAGTGCGATGAACTCGTAGATATGCCAGGCGCAAGTGGCTAAATATCGCCAACGATAGATAGCTCTTTGGAGTCGAAAGTGGAAGTATCGCCAAACAAAACCTTTCTATTATAAAAAGTTTAAACTACCTACTCATATTTCACGAGTAATCTTGTCTTGCCATGGTCGGGATCAGGAGTTCATTATTTTCAAAATAATCTAGAAGTTTGTCAGCGCGAAGAAGCGATACTGATCTTGTCTGGCAATCGCTTCGGCGGCTAGTTTTAGCGTCTCATAGACGCCAAATAGAGATTGTCAAGATGCCGAGCTAAAATTTTAATGTAGATTGTATGTAGAATTATTGATGAACTATGTAGAAACAATCGTGAAAAAAAAATCCCCATATTTGAAAAGATTACTACAGGTAACGCGTCGTCCTGAATTCCTGATGTTAAGCACCAAATAAATAAAGAATGAATTTTATTAGTTAGAGGAGCATCAGCTGCTGTTAATTATATATACTTATTATACGTCACAGGCTGTTTGCACTTGCACACACAGGCTGTTGGTCAGTCTACATGTTTGCTATGTTTATTTGTTCAGGAGTAAAGTAACTAAATTAACTATGAACTAAGAAATGACTCAACCTCAGGATTCAACTAAAGTCAGTTAACTTTTATTCGTGGAATAACAATGGCGCCTGACAGTTCTTGTTCTTAAATATGTCAAAAATTCAATATTTCGAAGGTTATGGCTTATGCTCACAGACTAAGGAAAAAAGAACTTATGCTGGGAATACAAGTTTGGTAAAACCACCCCAAGAATTCTATTAACCTATACTATCCTTTGTAGCTCCAGAAACCAGATTGATAATATTATGAACTATAGGCAGGTAAGGTATAAATTGGTACTAAATCTTGAGTAAAAACATATCCTGTAGTTGTCTGTAAAACACGTAGTTTTTGAACCGTTAACATTACATCAGAATGGGGTGTCATATTTTGACCTGCTGTATCTTTACAGAGGCACTCTTTTTTATGATGGGTATGCTGCTGGTGCTGTGGAGCAGCGCCTTTTAACGCTATCTTTTTCCAACAAAGCGAAGCTTACGAAGCTCACGTAGGTATACCTAGGTAAAAAAATGTGGCACCCGATGAGGAAGCAACGAGTGGGCGCAGCCAGTTGGATGTGTCGCCGAACTTCTCAATACACAACGTGTTGATGACCAATCTTGGCTTATGCGCAAAATTACAAATACATTTCAATGTGTAGGTCGCTTCGTGCTACATTTTGGTATTATTTTAATAAAAGCATGTAAGTATTTATTTACTGCGCTAAGCAACAGTTTACATATACTTATATCAAATACTTACACTTACCTATTACAATAAAATTCATCTACGGCAAGTGGCATTTATGTAAAAATAAGTCTTGTAGTTGCATTTTTATATGCCTAGTTGCTCTCCTATCAGTAAATAATGAGTTAGCTCGTAAAAAATATGTAGAAATAACAAAATCTAAATCGGCATTACGGCAGGCACTTCCTGCTATCAGCAGTGGGCGCATTAAAAGTCGATAAGGTACCTACCTAATAAAACACATTATGTACCCAATAACAATTTATTAAAACAAGGAAGGGACAATTAGACATATAATATTATTGGCTACAGCCGCGGTTGACAATGAAAGTGAATACCTATCTCATAATAAAAATTTTGTATCGTCGGACGGAGATGACCAAGATCCTCTACAACGTACCTTCGGTCGCAGACGTTTGCTGGTATCATCATTATGCTTAACTGCAGGACCAGGTACGGCGAAATTTTTCATTGTCTAATTGATACCGTTAAAATCTTAACTTTTCCATGCCCCATATATATCACTAGGTAGGTACCTGGTGACAAATCGTGCATAAATAATCATTGTTTCATGACTGTAGTTAGGTAGTTAGGTACATAGAAAAGTTGGCACTCGGAGAACAAAACTTTCTCTCAATGTTGGTAAGTCGTCATATGCTTGGCGTGTTTGACTGATGCCGATTTCAAAACGCCGTTACTTGCTTGTTATAAGTACCGACGAGATGTGTGTGGAGTGAGATTTAATAGAAACACTTATTTTATGTGTCTGAATATGAATACCGTTTCACTGGCCTCAATCACGTCCCAATGTAATAGAATTATGGGTATAGAAAGAAAAAGTTTTAAATCAAATTAATTATTTACCAATTTCACTTGGAAGGCCTTGCCGAATCGTTTTTAAGCGTTTAACTTGTTGAATACTTAGGTACACAAATACCTCCTTGATAGATATCTAACGAACGAAAGACTAAGGATCATAATTAAGTCAACCCAGAGATGACCTACCTACCTAAATGCGTTAAGAAAAAAATATAGTTGAATATTGTAGTACTTTATCTAAAACACACAAAGTCCCTGAGACCAATTTGAAATAGGATAAGTTATTCCTTAGAACGAAGAGAACGTAGAGATAACCTTTAGGTATTCCTAGAGGCTTTTTTCAAACATAATAACTATTTAAACATACCTTGCCACTTAACGAACTTATACATTCATGTTTTTAGTATGAACGAATATAGCGATACTAAACAGCTGCATACATAATACTAGACGTACACAGCTTATTAATAGAAAATGACGTCAGACGCGTGATATATTTAGGAAGCGTTAGATACTTACGTAGGTATATGTCTACTTCTATAATTATACAAACTCCTGCGACGAGCATAAATAGCCCAATATTCGGCACCAATCTGAGTAGCACTCTTACAATTGTCTGCGTGTCTTTGGAATTCTTCTTCTTGTCGTGTCGATGGACTCTATTCAATTACTATCCGACCAGTATTGAACTACCTAGTATTCGTAAAATACATTATCACGGATACCTGTTAAATACTACTTACAACGTACTTAAATCATTAAGTTAAAGAGACTAGTAATCTCCAAAACCGGAGTGGAGATTCAGACGCAGACCGACCGGATTGTCGTTATGATTATTTATTACTTCCTAAAAATAATGCATGAATTGAATAAATTCTTAAGTTTATTTTCTTATAAAATGATAGTCACGAAGTTTAAACACATTACCTATCTTCATAATTTTATTGTATATTACTACATAATTATTATGTACATTCATAGTATTTATGTATAGTATCACAATATATTATGTTCTTATCTGGAAATTCTTAAGTTTTCTCATCGTATAATAAGTACTCAGTACCATCTATTCTTTCCTCTTCATATTTCTGTACACTTTTCTTTAATTCGTCATAAATTTCTCCTTTCGCAGGTCTGCTGCAAGAGATTTCTATATGAAATAAGCAGTGCCTTTGTACATCTTTGTCCGAATTTTGTGTGCCATTATTGTTTGTGTACTTACATAAATAGTTAAATAAAATAAGTTACTAAGTATAACTAACGCAAACTCAATAAATAAATATAAATCTATCTGATTGTAATATTTTTAGAAACCAATTTTACATTAATATACCTACGTCACTACCAACATTATCTCGCTAAGAGTTTAGTTTTAATGGTATCCCGATCTACCTATTAAGATCCAAATTTTTTTTCATTGTTGTTTTAAGTAAACATAATAATCCATTATATCAATAAATTATAATCTAAGATATTCTTCTCCTAAAAGTAAAGAGCGATACTTTGATGTGGAAAGTTACGGAGGTAATACCCACGACGACGCGGTGCTATTTACGCACTTCTATGATTTAAATAGATCTCCACTGAGATATTATTTTTATGCGTAAAATTCTAGCAAGTGTCGTGGTTTACTAACGTCATTAGAGATTTTTAAATACCTAATTCATTATATTTATTACTTACATAAGATTGAGAAGAAAGATTTTGTACAGGTTGTCAAGTAAAGCCGCGCCGCGGCCGCCGCGTTGGCCCGGAATTAGAATCTAAATTTTTCAATCAATCGTTATTACCTGCAATTTAGGTAGGTAAGGTACCCCGTTTACTATTGAGATTATCTAAATTTAAACAGGTTATCATTGTCTAGGTACTCTTTTTATACTTATCGGCTGGACCGATTTTAAAAATACATATCAGACATTATAAGGTAGTTAGGTAGGTTAGGCTTTTGCTATAAAAGAAAAAAATATGTTTAGTGCAAAGACATGAAAAGCCATGAAATTTTCGAAATCAAGATTAAAATAAGTAGTGTAACATATACTTATGTTTTTTTTCAATCACGCAAAATAAGCTAGTTTTAAAATAACTTACTACGGAAAAGCTGGTGTCCTTCTTCCATACAAACGCTCTCGGCTGTTTTCTCCGTGGTCTAGAACTCAGGGCTAACTTTTTTCAGTATTATTACTGTTTTTTCCTGTTTGTCAAAAAGTTATATTTAATAGAGAAAACTTTCCAATTTTTTTACGATTTGCAATTTTCAGAAACGTATTGTATATGACGAAGGAGGGGGGGTCCTCGTGGTTGTTTTTTAAAAACGTGACGTCAGCATTGCTGACATCACCAATATCCTAGTCAGGGTTGCTGCTCATCTTGGATAATTAAAATAAACACAGTAAATGCTTTCTTCAATTTATTCTTCAACTTACTGAGGAGGTCCGATCGCTACGACAGCTCGAATAAGAATGAATCATAACTCGTTCCGTCGCCTCTATTTATAGTAGACAACACGTGACTCAATGCACGTGGCGACGCACGTGTTGTTTAGTTTACAAAGTAATTTCTTATTTTATTTCACTAAATGTTAAAACATTAATTATTAATTAGACTACTAAGTATTTGCGCCGACACGGCCATTCTGACAGGCGGTGCGCGCTCTGCACCAGCCTCATCTTCGTCTTTTTTTTTTTTTTTGTTTTTTTTTTTTTTTTTTTTTTTTTTTTGTTTTTTTTTTTTTTTTTTTTTTTCTCATCTTTTTTCAATATATGTTTATCAGTCTGCATCTTGGTCAGCTGGTTGATCTTCCTCGTTTTGATCTTGTGCTTGTTGTTGACCTGGTTCAGCGCGTGATGTACTTGGCAAAGGTTCTCCGGCCATCTCAGATGGTGGTGATTGTTCAATTTCCGCCGACCCGGCCATCCTGACAGGCGGCGCGTGCTCTGCGTCTGCCTGCTTTGTGAGGTTTGATGCCTGAAAAAATGATTTCCTTTGAACTAGGTATCCGTAAGCAACCTATGTTGCTTATTATTATTATGAATATTGTTGTAAGGACAGTACACAAAAGACGTCTCCCGTGCCCTGCTTTGTTACGTTAGAATCTGTGGTGTATACTTGTCCACCCATGGCTCCACAAGGCGTCTCTACGGTATCTCAGGGTTCTCTTGTGGATGCATCAAGGACCCGTAGTTAGCTCAAGGGTAACACATGGTTTAGCTCAGAGGTATCACTCTCCAGACCTTTTATTCTCGTAGATTGTTATTATAGATACTAGGGTGTTGTAAGGACGTCCCTCGTGCCCTGCCTTGTTAGAATCTGTGGTGTATACTTGTCTACCCATGGTTCCACAAGGCGTCTCTACGGTATCTCAGGGTTCACTTGTGGATGCATCAAGGAACCGCAGTTAGCTCAAGGGTAACACATGGTTTAGCTCAGACTTATGATTCTCGAAGGTTCTCGAAGGTTCTCGAAGACTTATGAAAGGTGTGATGGTAGTTAGTCTGGTAAGATAAAGTTAGTTTAAGGGTTGTTAGAGGTTCTCGGAGTTTCTCGTAGATTTCTCGGAGGTTCTCGTCGATTTCTCGGAGGTTCTCGTCGATTTCTCGGAGGTTCTCGTCGATTTCTCGGAGGGTCTCGTCGATTTCTCGTAGATTGTTATTATAGATACTAGGGTTGTAAATATCATGAAAATAATTATTTTTAACTCGCCTGGTTTTAATCCGATGATAAGTTTTCGTCGTCGTGAGCTATTTGAACTGGCTGGCCAGCTTGTGATGTGGATGGCACCGGATCGGGAGCGTCCTCTGCCGACCACCTTTTTGTCTGCATTTTTCAGTCTTATTTCGAGCTCTCCAGTATTAACTTTTGGATATCCTCGAATAAATAGGTGCTCATATTTGACCAGTAACTTGCGTAACTGGTTTAGTTCTTCAGCAATCGTCAGATCGCAGTCTAATTTGTCAAAGGCGATGTTATATGATGAACCATTTGCTGATGCATCAGTCTGGTTCCATCTGTTGTTTTCACCATGCTTAAGTTGGTACCATGGATCAAATTCATACCAATTAATACGTCAGCTGAAATCTCATGATCAGGAATCACGAAGAATAGTATTTCTATCCTAACTGTAGTAAATCACGGGAGTATCTATTCTCGGGCTCAAATGTAGTGATCAACTTTTCGCGAAACCCTTCCCATGAGGATATAGCCACCAACCAATCATCGATCCACATCTTAGCACGCCCCTTCAGTAATCCACACACCGTAGTGCGTAGGTCCAGGTTGTTAAGTTTGTAGTTAGCAGCTGTTTTATCGATATGCTGGCACCATTCCCGGACTCCAACATGACTGTCCGGATCGAACGATGGTAGATAGATGTCTTTGATCCTGATCCGCGGTTCTGGAGGAGAAAACAACCATTCGGACATTCTCTGCATCATCTCCAACATATAGGTTCCCTTGATTACACGAGATGGATGCCATTGACGTGATTGGCATCCCTGCGTAAGCTGGTATTTTCGGAGCAGTTGGCATTGCGGTTTGATGTATGCGTCATGCCTGCGGGTATTCCCGTCGCGGTAGACTGCATGGCGTCGAAGTTGTTCGCACCAACTAACGAGTGTGAAACGTTCAATGAGGCAGGGCTTATCAGCCTGGTACTGCCCTGCGTTATCCAGACGTGACAGGTTGAACCGAAGCTGCAGAGGAAGTGGTTGGGATCAGAGCTTGTTCCGATCCCACTTCTGATGACGAGGGAGGGGGGGTCCTCGTGGTTGTTTTTTAAAAACGTGACGTCAGCATTGCTGACATCACCAATATCCTAGTCAGGGTTGCTGCTCATCTTGGATAATTAAAATAAACACAGTAAATGCTTTCTTCAATTTATTCTTCAACTTACTGAGGAGGTCCGATCGCTACGACAGCTCGAATAAGAATGAATCATAACTCGTTCCGTCGCCTCTATTTATAGTAGACAACACGTGACTCAATGCACGTGGCGACGCACGTGTTGTTTAGTTTACAAAGTAATTTCTTATTTTATTTCACTAAATGTTAAAACATTAATTATTAATTAGACTACTAAGTATTTGCGCCGACATATATATTTAAAAAAAGGAGCATTTTAAAAGAAATGTGAAAAGAGAAGTCATTTCTAAGGAGTAAGTATTTAAATAAAAGTAGATAGCCATTAAACGGAATATTTTTAACGAGGTATACCTATTACAGAAAACACCAGAAAAAACAAGGCTGTAACATATTTTCCTAAATTAAAGAAATAATTAGGGCCATAAATAGGTTCTGCTGGAGTTGCGCAGAGCTTGCGTAAGTGATCCCGCGGCTCCAGCAAAGGCAAGGACGGGCCCGGGGTTTTTTTAGTCGGTGCAAGTCCGACATATCCCCACGCTGTGCCCTCAGCGTGGATTGAAAGCAATAGCGTTTCAGCCCGCAAAAAAAAAGGGCCATAAATAGGTGATCAGGAAGGTACTTCTTACACCGAGAATCAAATTTAGTAAGTATTAGAACTTATATACTGTTATGCTCTATTTAGAGGAACTATCGATTAAGCCCAACACTCGTAAATATTGTTGTATGGATGTCCACTCTTTTATTTCCTACCTATTTAGTTTTTTATTTAACTAACTTTTGCTCGCGGCTCCGACCCCGTGGCCCCGACAAGTGGCGTCCCGCCCCTTCGGTTATCACGGCAAAAAGCCTTCCTCGATGAATGCAATGGGCTAATCTACCATTGAAAGATGTTTTCAAATAGGACCTGTTTCTAAGATTAGTGTGTCCAATAAACAAACTCTTCAGCTTGATAATATTTGTATAATCAAACAACATCTTACTAGGAACCTGCAAAATATTAAACCAACGTCTTTTTAAGTGACAGTAACTTTTTCAGGTGGTCCTTGGTCCTTACAATGCGCTCACATCATTGTTATATTGACTGGTTGAAATGCAACTAGGTTGTCCTATATTCATATACCGGTCGTGCATTGTAGCACAATACTATTTTCAGGTTCAAATACAACGCGCGCCTACTAACCTATTTGTGCTAGCGCTAGTTTGTTGACCTCGTTGACCAACGACCTGCTCGCGGTTAAATACAAAAGCCGCCGGTGACGTGTTGTGCACTGAGCTATTTAACTATACCGTCTAACTTAGAAGTTCCCATCAATATGCTTATTCACCTACTTACCTACTACGCCCTACGGCAAATGTTGACCCGTTATGCCATTATGACTGTTTGGTGTGTAGGTTCATTAATAGTTCAATATTATTACACTGAATAATGTATATGAACAATACAAGATGTGGATCATTGGCATAGGGATTAGCAATTTCTTTTTAGAAACCTTATTTCTAATTGACGCGCAACTGACAACTTGGTGGGCGATGATATAAAAAATCCAGGAAATGCGCATAGCGTGACACGATGAAAAGTGGTACAAAAGTGAATGGTAAGGCAATTCCAACCCTAGGTTATTTAAAACTGAAGATCAACTACGCATGATGTGGATGCAAGCAGTCCTGCTGTCGTGATTTACAGATTTGCAGAGTTTTTTTTTTTTTTTTCTTCACTCCCTCTTGAGATAGGGAGTATTTGGGCTCACACATGGGTGCACCTGCCATTTTCAAGTTTTATTTGATTCTTCACAGGATTCTTTAGCTTGTTGTAGGTGAGATATTTGTATTTACAAAGGTAGGGAAACGGAATGTTTTAAAGGTAATTTACAATCATTTAAAATTTGGAAATAGGATCAAGAGAGGTAAATAAAAAAAATAAAAAATATGATAAATATAATAAATAAATCTACGACTATAACAAGGAAAAATAAATAAATAAAGAAAATAAACCGAGAAAGAGCTAGAGGCTACGTACTAGATAATATAAACTAATAAAGATAATAATTTTACAACTTAATATTATTACATAGAATATATTTGGAAATAACGGAATACAATGTTGGGCTATTGGATACAAGTAAAGATTTTATAGATGTAGGGAAAGGAACACGGAGGGAAATTAAACTATTTATAAAGGAGGAACGGTCAAATCTATTACAGGCAAAGAAAATATGATCCAGGTCCCCCACTTCAAACCCACACTCACATTTTGGACTACTGATAATTTTAAAACGAGCTAAATGGGCTGGACATGTAGTATGCCCCAGTCGCATTCTAATTATTATACTTGAGGCAATTTTGCCCAATTTTAGTATGGAAAACCATGGCTTATTACTAAGTTGAGGTTGTATATCAAAGTAATATCTCCCCTTCGATCGACTACTGTCTCTCCAGACTCTATCCCAGGAATCCCTCAGATAGAGTCCGGGAAGCACAGCCAAGTCCTGTGGATAGTTTATGAAAGGAAATTTATCTCCAACCACCACAGCCTCATTCGCAAGTGTGTCAGCTTTTTCATTACCTTTTATGCCGCAATGGCTCGGTATCCAAACAAAAATTATAGAACTACCCTTAGAAGTGCATTCAAATAATTTACTCCTCATTTCTATTATAAGTGTATGTAAAGATTTTGAATTAAAGGGAAATCTCTGTAAAGCCTGTAGGACACTCATAGAGTCTGTAAATATTATTGTATTTTTTAGTTTAAAAAGTGAGATATACTCTATGGCTTTAATTACGCCAAAACATTCACCCGAAAATACAGTTGCTTCAGAAGGGCATTTAATTTTTTGGACAATATTATATTGTGTATGATAAACTCCTACTCCTACAAAACCGTCAGATCTGTGCTTTGAAGCGTCAGTATAAACATGATGCCAATCAGGCCATTCATCCTGTACTATGGAATTAAAACATGCGTTAGCATTGTGTTTATCAATATTGAGAATGAATTTTACCGTGGGTTTGTTTGTTAGGGCTTTGTATTTACAATCAAATAAACCAAGTTTCAGGGATCGATGGGTTGGAGCATGAAACGACTTAAACCGAATGTAACTTTTAACTAAGCATGGAAGTGATTTGTTTTGCCAGTAGTTTGATGACTCTATAAGTTCGAAGAGAGCCTGAAGTTTATAAATTACTGGACTACCTGAAAGTTGCAAAACACGGAAAAAAAGACGATCAGCAAGAAACTGACGTCTCAGACTAAGAGGTGGTTCATTGCATTCAACCTGTAAAGCATTTATAGGACTAGATTTCATAGCCCCAGTAACTATCCTTAAAGCTCTTGATTGGATGGAATCCAGCTTCCCCAAACCAGCAACACCACAAGGCTCTAGCAAGAAGGTTCCGTAATCCAAAACACTCCTTACCAAAGCATTGTAAAGAAGTTTCAAGGTAGATGGATGCGCACCCCACCAAACACCCGAAAGACATCTCATTATATTAATAAGTTTTTCACATTTATTTACAAGATATTCACAATGAGACACACCTGTTAATTTTGAGTCTATTATTACTCCTAAAAATTTTAACTTATCTTTAACTGGAATTTTATGACTGTCAAAATATATTGATATGTTGGGGTGAATACGTTGACGTGTAAAATATACTATTGAACTTTTTGGTGCTGATATACTAAGACCATTTGATTTCATCCAAGTGTTTAATTTTTTTAAAGATGTTGATACTTCATCACAAAGTGACCCCACTGACTTACCCACAGCATATAAAACTATGTCATCTGCATACTGTAGGATTGCGGTTGACTTCCGAAAGAGAGACTCTAAATCATAAGTATATAAGTTAAATAATATAGGGCTTAGTACTGACCCCTGAGGAAGACCTTTCCAAAGAGTTCTACATTGATGTGATTTATCTAAAGTGATAGTTCTGCCTGAAAGCAAGTTTATGATAAAACAAGAAAGCATATCTGGAATTTTAAGTTTGTCTAATTTATCTTTCAGAATATTAAGGAGTACATTATCATATGCAGATTCTAAATCCAGAAAAACTGCAAGAATGAAGTCATTTTGAGTAAAAGCCAATCTTATATCGGTAACAAGGGTAACCACACTATCCAGTGCACTCTTGCCTTTTCTGAATCCAAACTGTGTTTCTGGTAGTATGCCACGATTTTCTACAATCCATTCAAGTCGAATTTTAACTAAACATTCAGCAATTTTTGCAATTACAGGTGACAAGGCTATTGGGCGATAAGAGGAGGGTTCATTTGATGGTTTGTTTGGTTTGAGAATGGGTATAACTATTTGTGATTTCCAAGAAAGAGGGATATCGCCTGATGTCATCACTTTGTTAATTAAATTTAAATAATACAAAAGTGATGATTGACTGAGGTTGGCAACAAATGAATATGGGATGCCGTCTTCACCTGGAGCAGTATCTTTAACTGAAGAGAGAACCCCTTCTAGTTCTTGTAATGTAAAGGGTGAGTCGAGAGAACATTGGTTTTTGGAGACGGAGGAAGGAATCATATCATGTAAAAGCATCTGTTCTGGGACAAAAGGTGGAGCTAGACGATCAAGAAATGCATCTGCTAAGTTTTGGGGTATGTTAGAAGTATGAGATTCAGTTACACCATTTCTAAATCTTCTTATATTTTGCCAGACAATTGATGGGGTAACTGAGGGGGAAAGTGAAAGGCAAAACTTTTTCCATCCTTGAGTTTTTTTGTCCTTAAGTATTTTTCGTGCCTTTGCTATAGTATCAGTTAAGATTGTAAAGTTTTCATCTGACATATTATTATTATATTGTTTTTCAGCTTTTTTTCTAGCTTTTACAATTTTAGTGCAATCTTTGTCCCACCAAGGTGGAGAAGGAATCACATTATTATTTAAGTTTTTTAGGGGAAAAGTCTCATCAGCTGCTTCTAAAAGGGCTTTAGTAAAAAAATTATTACAATCCGTTATGTCATCTGATATATTATTATCTTTAAACAATGAAATTTTAAGTTCTACTGCAGTTTTAAATTTATGCCATAAGTTATTTTCAGTAAGTTTGTATTTCAACCGAGGTTTACAAGTCCTATTACAAGTGACAGGAGATTTGTTATATGGATAAGAAATAAGAATTGGGAAGTGATCACTTCCATACGTAGATGGCAAAGTACACCATGTTAGTGATGAAGCCATATTAGGGGAACAAATTGAAAGGTCTATTGCACTGACATTTTCAGTTGGAGAGGTGCGCCGAGTGGGTGATCCAGTATTTAATATACAAATCTGATGTGAATCTAAAAGCTCTAATAGCATTTCCCCACAGTATGAAGAAATGGAAGAGCCCCAAGAAGTATGGTGGCAATTAAAATCTCCCAAGATTAAAAAAGGACGGGGAAGGACTGAAATAAGATTATTTAATTGTTGAAGGGCAAGAGTGGAAGGGGAAGGAATGTAGATAGAAGTGATACAGATATTATTTATTTTAACTGCTATCACTGAAAACTCACTATATACAGGAAGATGGTACGGACAAAAAGGGATGTTATTTCTGATGAGTATAGCTGCACCACCATACCCATCAGACCTATCATCTCTCAAGCAAGAAAATCCGTGGATTTTAAAAATGGAGTTTGGTTTTAACCAAGTCTCCGAAAGTGCAAATAAGCTAACATTGTGTTTGTTGATTAAATAAATAATTTCAGTTTTTTTAGAGACTGCACTTCTGCAGTTCCATTGAATTATCTTTTGTATTATTGCCATTATTAAAGGATGTTGGTGTATTAAACATATTAACTATTGGTGCGACGTGGGACGGTATTTTAATATTTGATTGATTTAATGTGTTAATAAGAATCTGAATTATGTCTGATGTAGACATCATGGAAGGATTGGAATCAGGCCGATTAAGAGCGCAGCCATTTTGAGGGGCCGGTACATTAAAATCATTTACTATATTATTATGCTTTTCTTTATCATAACCTTTACTTTGCTTTGGAGGTGTGCGACGATTTATATATACTGTTTTTTTGTATGAACTGTATGGTGATTGTGGATGATGTTTAGATTCTGATTTAGAGGTTGAAAGAGTGTGAAAAAGAGAAACAGGCTTAGTGTTCACTACGTCAGCATATGATTTAAATGTAGGAGGAAATAATTTGGATGCCTCTAAATAGGAAATACTTTTTTCTGCCATGGCTAATTTAATATTTTTTTGACGCATAAATTCAGGGCATATTTTACTGATAGCAAAATGACTACCAGAACAATGGCAACATGATATATTCTCCTCCTCTGTCTCACATGTATCAGCTGTATGTTCATGACCGCATTTATAGCATTTAGGTTTTGATCTACACTGAATCTTAGTATGTCCAAATCGACAGCAATTGTAACACTGGATAGTAGGATACACATAAAGATCTACAGGTAAAGAATTATAACAAATAAATATTCTTGAAGGTAGGACCTTTCCGTCAAAGGTTACAACAATACTTTGAGTCGGTTTCCACACGACTAAGCCCTCATTAATAGTTTTATAATTTATTCTCCTAACTTTCAAAATGCGACCGCAATCCATTGGTACCGATACATTATCCATTATTTCTTCAGGTGACCAATCGGGTGGTACCCCGCGGACAACACCCATCCTGGTAACTTGAAAAGAAGGTATAAACGCTTTAAGATTTATTGTTGCGAGACTACTGTGGCTGATGAAAGCATTGGCGTCAACATGGTCAGAAAACTCCAGCGACACCCTATTTCTACCTATTCTTTTGACTGAACCATTTACAACATTTTTAATAACATGCTTTTTCAAAAACTTGCCAAATGTAACCGGGTGCAGAGAAACTCCATCCTCAGGGGACTTCATTTCTCTTTGAACATGAACAACAAAAGGAGAAATATCACTTTGGTTATATGTGTTCCTGGCTACAGAAGAAGATACTTGGGGAACGGAGTGGTTATCAAAAATGGCGGGAACTGGATTATTTGTTAGTACAACAGAAGATGCTTCAATCGATTTAAAAGTGTCATTACTGGCAGTATCACTATTTTCACTGCTACAGCAACAGCCTGTTTTGCCATCAATAGCCTTAGCGTGCTTCCTCTTCTTTTTATTGCACGTTTTGCAAATAATTTTATTTAATCTATTTCTTTTGCGACCGGTACGCTGGGCCATCGAACCATCGGTGTCCATTCCCGACTCATTAGATAAAACAGAATGTGTGGAAGAGGAAATTGTAATAAAATTCGATGCCGGGGGAACCATCCCTCCCGACGCTATCGGGTCGGGCGGCTCGTTCATGGTTCTAATAAAAAATCATAAAAAATACTTACCTAGATTGTTTTTCTATATTTACACAACTACTAAATACACTAAATACTAATATTATTTACACCTTAACACTCTACTGATCCTAAAATCTTAAATATTTTCAAAAAATATTTCAACAAGAAAAAAGTGCACCGCTCCTTTCAAAGTTTCCCGCGCTTCCCTCCATTTGCAGAGTTAGAGCCTGTTCTTAGTTATTTAATAGCTCTACCGTACCAAGGAGTATGACTTATGAGTATGTCAGTCAGACATCAGCTACTTTCAACGATTACGGTCAGGACTAAGGTTGAGAGCTTTTTTAGCGACGTTGTACTAAGCTGTTAACTGAAAGGCGAAACGAAGTGCCATTAAAACGTTGCATTAGCATCAGCGTGAACTTGAAAATACTGCCACTAAAGCTTGATTCATCATGTAGAGCATATATGCCGCTGTGGTTAGGATTTTCCGGGTCAGTTAAAATATGATTGCTTTCTTTCAGTAGGTACATGTTATAAATCGCATTATAACTAGCACTTCCGGTAACGGGCCTGACAGAGTTGTTAGTTTCATCCGGTCATCACCATGAGAATGGGGCCTCAGAATACTTTGCACGTTAAAATATAAAATTTACTTTTACGTTTAAAAAACTAGAATAAAGTTAAAATATAATAGATATTTTTTATGTTTTATTTAATTCATGTTCTACATCAGTTCTACATGTCATTTTACCATAGGGTCGTAAGTATACCAGCCTAGAAATTTGCCGTTGCTATGTATAGAAAAGGAACAAGCAATTATCAAGCACGTTTCCTCGCTGCGGGGTGACGATTTCTGATACCAATTTTTTTAAATTCAGTTTTCCTCATAATGTTATGTGAATAATTAAAAAAGTAAGTACGTTAGGGCCTAGAAAAGGTCATGGTCTGTTATGGGTTCGAACCGCAACCACGTGCATAGAAATCCGTATATTGAACCACGAGGCCATCACGAATCACGATATTGTTTTTACTTGTAGGTAAAATATTTGGATAAGATATACCAGGCCCTAGGGCCACTCCGCTGGGTACCTAAGTACATAATTTTGTACCAAGGACCTACAACCCATTCAATCTTGGACTACATTCCAAGACCATGATTTATCAGGAACTGGTTGTAAAGTCGTGTAAATTAAAAATTACCTGGATACAAAAGACACAAAATTAAGAATAGTTATGATGCAAAGATCTAGGTACGTGGAATTCCTTTCACCTTCATTAAATTATACCTATTACCTACATTAAAGATATAGCAACTGTACTTTCACCAATCAACACCCAAAATGTTTATTTTATGCAAATTAACCAGTCATAAAAATTGAGCACACAAAAATACTCGTATTATCAGTACTACTGACTTAACGTATAATCATCGAAAGTGTCTAGCATGTGGGAATATAATTTATGGAACGATTCTAAGACACGTCTTGATTAGCAAGTTGCTTGTCAGGTCGAGGCATATGTAATCGAATCAAGGAGAGTCCATGCAGCAAATCAATAAATAACGCCAAGAAAAGATTCGAAAGTTGAAAGAAAAGTTACCTAACCTTTTAAGATTCGTTCCATCGACATCTCTAGTGTCTTCTACTTATGACATAGATTTATGGCTATGTAGCTATCATGAAGTTCATCTATACCTTCATGGTAGCACCGTAGCATACGTCCAACATTAGAAACGTGTACCTAGCAGAACGTCTAAAATATGGTTTTTCTACCATCAGACCAGCTCGAAAGTGTCATAATATTGAATTGTCGCCGAGCTTATATGTTGCACAATTTTATCTCAATCGGATGTCAAGAAGTGGGAACGTCTAAAATATGGTTTTTCTACCATCAGACCAGCTCGAAAGTGTCATAATAGGTATTGAATTGTCGCCGAGCTTATATGTTGCACAATTTTATCTTAATCGGATGTCAAGAAGTGGTTCTAATTTATGTAACTAGAAAGATTTGACGTAAACTTACATACAATGCAAACCATGAAAAAGAGAAAATATTATTTTTCTATGGGAAACTCTAATGCATACGGAACAACTAAAACTTTCCCCAAATATTTACACCACAAGAAGTACACAAGGCAGTTAGCGCAGCCGAAGCCTGAGCATTGATCACCAAGCTTGCTCATTGCGTGTTGGCGATTTCAGAGTCCAATTATTTCGAATCCAGGTTTACTCACGATATTTAATTTTCCTTCACCGTTTGTCAATGATGTCTTAGAATGATTAAGAAAGTACATATAACTTTGAAAAAGTCACATTGGTTGCCTGGGTTCGAACCTGCAACCATGTGCATGCGAATCTGGTCATTGAACCGCTAGGCCACCTAGACATTGCTTTTTACAAATATCACGTAGTTTATTAAGAACACCAACAATTTTGTATTGTAAAAGACTGCATTATTTAATGGCTCTTGTATTTATTTCATTAATCGTTGTACATACTTATATTTACGTCTAAGCAAGAGTCTATTTTTATCAAAAGCATTGTAAATTAATATTGATTTTGGATTGAGCATTGTGACACTACTTTTCTTAGTTAAGTGTTTTTTTAAGTTATTGGCCAGTCAAGGCTATTTCAGCCTTGACTGTAAGGTTGATTGGTTATTATTTAGTTTTCTACTTTTAGCCCAAATGCTTCGAATTCGTATGATTTCGTCTACCTAGACTTTAACCCAGCTATGTGGGCTTTCTACCGGGTTCAATTGAATACTGACCTTCAGAACTCGGGAAAACCTATTGTACCTATATTATTTTCGTGTTTTAATCTCTTATATCTTAATATTTTTTTAGTATGTTTAAAAAAGGTCACCCATCTACGAACCTTCCCGGACGAGCTGCTCCTAACTCGAAAGATGGTGTTAAAAATCTAATTTTGAAATACAAATAATTATTAATAATTCAGTGAGTTGATAAACGAGTCTGTCGTAAGTTTCTTGGCCGACTTTTGAAACAAGTCGTCGCTATGTTACTGTAAGTGGCAGAGTAAATTCTTGCATGGTGGCAACTCGATATTATTTAAGTTGTGTCAACACAAAACACTAGAGCGTACTTAGTAAAAAAACTATTTAAATCTTTAGTAAAACGATGATCCAACACCTAATACTTTAAATGTCTATGGGAAAACCACATTACACTCATGATGAATAAGTACTCCAAAAGTGTTTCTACATTCCCGAACATTTTATTAATTTACCAAGTTGGTACCTACTGCACCTGTCTAACGCACTTTATTTATTTTTTTCTTAAATCGAAGTCATCGAAGTGCGTATTACGCCAAAATTACCTCAACTAAGTTTATTCAGAAATATTTATCCATTGGTAACACGATTTGTATCTTACCTAAAACCTCACTTTTTCTTCCGTCAAAACAAAAAAACACACCCGGGTATTTATACTACCTATGTTTCATACCTGACGCAAGGGAACTAGTTATTACCTGTATCTATCAAGAGACCCTCCGAAGAGGGAGAGATCAGGGAGCTATAACGCTACCTATAATACGGCCAGTGCGCCACTGTTGTCGCAATAGCCACCGTTGCCGCCTTGACCCTACCTACCAAATCGCTGTTTAAAGATGACCGGGTTTTTGTAGCTTGCAGTTATATAAACGTTACGGCCTTATGGAAAAGATACGAATGTCTCAGATATTAGAGACCCTATTGAGCACTTATTTTTTGTAGAGCTTAGGTGACGTCGAATTCGATATGGATTCATAGTTGTTGTTTACTCATTAGATATATGTATAATTGATTAAGACTGCTTCGTTGGTCTATTGGTCGTAAGCGCGACTGCCGTGCACTTGCGTCTCGGGTTCGATTCCCGGGTCGAGCAAAAAATATTTACTTACTGAGTTTAGAGATTCTCAGTACCGGTCGGAGTCAAGAAGTGTGGCAGTGTTTACACTCCCGTGCCTAGGAAAGCACGTAAAGCCGTTGGTCCTGCGCCTGATCCCTCTCCGGTCGTGTCATTCAACCGTCCCATCGGACTATGAGAGCGAAGGATCAGAGAGTGCATCTGTGTTTGCGCACACACGTCTTGTGTACTGTAATATCTCCTGCTTAGATGGCTGATCTCACTTGAGATTGGCCGCCGAGGCCGAAATTCGGTCTGGAGATTATTATTATTAATTGATTAAGACTACTTTTTATAAAATTAAATTGCTAGTAGTACACCGATATCTCGTTGTATTATGGACCAATTTTCAAAATTATTATTTTGTTTGAAAGGCTCTCCCGAGGTTTTCCCATTGTCACCATGTCAGGATCTGATGATGGGATCCCAGGGAAATCGAGGGAAACCCTCAAATTTCATAGGCACGTATACGGTACGTTGTACATACATTTTTATACATACTTCTTAAGCTATTAACGTATTTGCATCTGGGAGTCACCACCTCATACTGATCAGCTGGTGATGGAAGGTACAACTCCTTAACGGTAAGGAGTTGAAGGATAATTCTTTAATAAAATATTAACAGTGGACGGTTTCTGCTAATTTATGTATGTATATTAGATAGAGTAGTCTCCTGAGCTGGCCCCATTGTCACCAAGTCAGGATCCGATCATGAGATCCAAGAGAAATCGAGAGCAAACCTCATTTTTAATGGCATGTTCTATGTGTTTCAAGTTTTTTCTAAAGTTATCCAATTAAAGTTATTCAATATTCGCGACAGGGTGTCCTCACTCCTCATGTTAATGAACTGGTGATGGAAAGTATAAGTAACTCCTTCCGGTTAAGAGTTGGAGGATAATTCTTTGAGAAATATAATGGCCGGGTTATAGCTACAACCTATGGGGTTCTAAAGTCAGTGTTTATTATGAAATATTTCGTGTTTTTCTAAATATTGGTTTCAGCTATAGTGGGTGAAAATTCGCTGACGTACCTACCTATCGGATAGTGATAAGTACAGTAGCCTCAGACTGTACATTAATATAGATCTTAAATAGGTACCAGGTACCATAGCTATCTTTTATAGATAATCCACGAAATGTTTTTTTTTTCAAACCCATGAAACTAAAACACGCCAACGATGTGTCGAGGAACAGAACTGTTTAATGTGACACCTACATATCAAAGCTATTTTATTTATAATGAAATTGAATCAGAACAAGAAGATAATAGTGGATTGAGAAAATATGCTACTAAAGGCAACAATAGAAATATAAATGTGTATATTGCTGAGTCACTAAATAGAAGTTGAATGAAATTCTCTGTCACACAGCCGCACTTTATTAGCATGTAGTGACGTAAGTGAGTCTTACCGTATCAGCTGTAGTGACTGTACCGCGACCGGTCTCTCGAAGGCCGAACGAAGCTGAATACCACATCGAATGCGTTATCTGCAAGTCTGTTTTAATCATTCACAGCGTATTTGCATGTGCTAATTTGAAACGTTGCAGAGATTCACCCACCTTAGATAGAAACAGGCATTTTTTTATATTTCTCGGTTGTAAATACTTTTATAAATTAGGGTCGGGTGGGATAAGAGAAACATACTTTTTTTAGAAACAATGTATTAGGTTCTTGCTATTGAATGCGAAGTCCTTTTGTTATTTTGTAAATAACACTATATACCTTTACCTATGATCTATATCTCAACGATTAGTCGACCAGATTAACATAGAAGTTTTAAAGTTTCTGACGACAGTTTCTCTTGCCCGATAGACCCTCTGCCCTCATCTGACCTTATATCAAAACTGTTCCTAGCTACTTGTACGTGTCTATATAATTTAGGCATATTATTATTTAAATTTATCGCCTGGCCATAAAGACATAAAAATACAGTTTTTTTCCAGCCACCTGCTTTATGAATCTTTTGTGCATAATGGTTTTAGTCTGAGTCTTCACATTATTTTCAATTTAATGAGTAACTCTAAAGGTCATCCACCGGTTGTTCATAAGTTTCATTTACGATCAGTCGACGTAAACCCGGGTATAAGCTCTAGGGTCGACTACCTCGATACTTTACTACAATAATAGATAAGCACGACTAACTTTGATAGAAACGAAGTAGATATATTTATTTGGTTCTAGGTACTTTTATTAAAACTATACTACCACTGTTAGTTTATCTATTCTTACATTAGTTACATTCTAACACCTTAACATAAAAGTTAGAATATAATTCATAGGAAGATTCCGAAAATAAATGATGAAGAACCGATAAATATTAGTCTTAACCACAGAATTACATAATAGGTAGCTTTAATATGAAGGTATAGGATCAGCTTAATATTGTAGAAATGTTTTGTCTGTTCTTGCATCAAAGCTAGGTGCAAGGAACAACAATTCAGTACGCAACACCGAATGCAATTTAATCGAGTTAATGATTGCCTGTAGTGTTTGTCTTGTCTCGTCCTTCACGCGCACGTCAGCTGGGTGGTGTGCGCTACTAGCGCTATTATTGTGCCGTGTGTCCGCTGTTCGTTGCCATTCGTGAATCGTTCGTTAGTCTTCGCGTCTTCGAATGTCAGTCGATGGAAAACGTGCGCTCGGATCGTTTGTACTAGTAGGTGCGGTTACGTTACCGCTAATCTTCCTACGCTTTGTCTTATCGTGCCCAAACTGACACCATTGTGAATCTGTGTTTCATGGATTTAATGTGCTAAAATTTCATATTATTGGTTAATTTTGTTAAACACGGATGGTTTGAATATTGTGTTATTGGTTACTCATGCAGATTAAAAACAAGTGTCATTGGACAAGATCAGTCATCCATTTAGTGCAAGTGTGTTCGACATAAAACGTGATAAATGCTGTATGTACAATAGATTGAAGAACAAACAGAAGTTGCATAAGATAGAAGAAATTTGAGAAGTGCTAACGTTGAATTCTTTAGTGGAGGTGGCGATCGTTTTGCTATCCGTGGTTGGCACCAACGTTGTACTCACCGGAAGAGCCAATGTTATTTTAAGGTTTGTACCTATTACCTACCTACACTATTACAGAAACATACGATTCATAAGGACTTAATACATGCTTTTTCAATGCTACTTGTATTAGTATACTAAGATTCAGAGCTTGATTCGTGTTCTCAGTCTATGTTGAAATATGACACTGACATTAAACATATCAATAATAAAATACTTGCTTAAACGTCTTTATCTAGGTACAAAACAAAAGATTGATCTCTATGTAACGGTCGCTTTACATTTATGATAGTATACGAGTGAAACAGATAACTTACACACGCAAAACTCTTCATTTCCCAATGTAACGCTAACGTAATATCGAAACAATAACAGCAGTTGAAGTATTAAGTGGCGCCCTCTGATCTGCCTAGCTAGGTTTGTCCTCGTGGTTTATTCAATCGGTTTCGTATTTGAAATTAAGCTGACTAGACTCGAAAAGATAATTATCTTAAATGCAAATGACAATGAACGTACATAGTCGGCATTGACTACGTTCATTCACTGCACTGAAAATCTGTCAATTTGTAACTTTTAATCCTTGGACGCTTAGCGACTACATATTCCGTTAATTTTGGACGTTTCTAGTGTGTAACTTCTTATCACTAGAATCATAACATGTTTTGCAATCAGAATTAAAAAAAATTAAAGCGTTATCTACACATGATATTTCAATAATACTATACTACAAATAATTTTGCAAATAGCGTCACTACAATACAAGCTATACTACTGCAATACATGATTATAAAAGAATTTCTTAGTCTAGAGAAGGTTATTTTTAGATCTATTTATAAAACACCACGCGCAAATTGTATACTTTTGGCTTAAAATCGTTACAAGTGGTTTAGTGTTTACATATCTATGTATATATGTAGGTATCATGTCTCTAGAGACAAAGGGAATGTTTCCGGGATTTGTATGTTGAAGTCTTACTCAATCTAGGTGTTGCAAGAAATATTTTTCATTATTTTAGTAAAGGTATTATCTTTTACTAAAGAAGTGACTTTCGAACAAGTTCACTTTTATTTGTAAGATACGTTAAGCCACATGGTACCTACATAATGGGAGTTTACACAAGTCATAAATATATGGTCTTGTCCCTTCTTAATTATTGACAGACAAGCCAATAGCTTATCTGTCAATGAGATACAACTCAAGCGGATTTTTGTGTCTCATGAATAATATAATCACAAGAAGTCTTAGTCGTCGTGATCACTCTGTTTTTACCTTTTCTTTATCCATTTTAACAAATCAAAGAACTGAAATTTGGATTATCCACCACCAGCAGTTTAAATAAAACCTATTGCAAGCCTTAGCTACCCATGGTGGCTACCTGTATTTTTTTGATAGTTTTTTTTTTTTCTAAATTATTAAACCGAGTCACGTAAACCGCCGTGGCAGGCTGTCTCACGTTAACCCTAATTGCAATAAGGCTTTTTATTTGCTGTTATTGTTATCAGGACATTGTCCTATATGTACATGTTATGATTTTAATGTAACCCGAGTTGTTGTTTGGCCAGAGGCTGCCAAAATGTATCATGTTTTTTTCCCGAGAATCTCGGTAGGTACGCACAATAAGCAACCAACAACGCTGAATTTTAATTTAAAATTCAGGCTTTATAATTATATCCAGGTACAGTCAACAGCAAAAGTAGATGATGCATTGAGTTTATAAATTTAGTCAAAACTGATCACGAAAATAGTACTAGTAGTAAATGTTTGGTATTATTTACAATCACATACTTTTAAATCACTTCGACGCGGCGACGCCACACAGTTCTACCGCGAACTCCGTTCATAACTATTGAATTTCTGATTCTGATCATCTACTTTTGATGATGATAGTACAACAAAAGTGGGGATTGGCTTAGCAGCCAACCTTTCGCTCAATATTAATAAAAAATTCTGGCTTTATAATTATATCCAGGAACAAAAAAAGTGGGCTTTGACTTAGAATCAACTATGAACCAAACAAACATGGTTTACAATTTTCATAATTTATAAATCGTTATTATTGTTCGAAACTACCTACTTTTCTGAAACTCATATCTGTATTACCTCGAATTAACGTATTCCTAACTTGTGTATTTCCCTACATACAAGGTGTTATAGTTCTATGCATAAAAAGTATAAACGTCTATTTAATTTTTATTATCGCTGCATTTTAACTAACATCTTTATTAAATTCATTAGCGTTAGTTCTAGATCTATCTATCAGTCCCCTACCCATTAGCTAATATCTACTCGTACTTTTAATAAGGACTTGTTAAAGATATTATTACACTTTACGTAAAGATTTGATTCACAATAATTAATCCCTGAGTTAAACATAGCTATGACCATTGTTTTTAAATGTAGCAGCGGACAAAATAATATGAATGAACCAAAAAATCTTGTACTATCTTCTACTATTTTGGCCAATGTTTCATTCGCTTAAAAAATCTATCATTTTGGCCAATTTTTCATTCACTTAAGCCTAGTTTTGTGATCCCGAGTTAACTCAACTAATTGTTAAATATGCTAACTAATGGTTTCAAACTTCGGTAGAACACGTTTGTTCATCTTTTTTTATTCTAACAAATGGGAAATTAATTAACTCTCCAACTCATTTAACCATTTGATAAACTAACAATTGATGAAAAAACGCGTTTTGAAACCATTAGTATTAGCATATTTAACAATTGGAGTTAACTCGGGATTAAAAAACTGGGCCTTGAAAATTGATTACTAAGGAGTTTTATGGCGTTTCCTGTCGGATCTTCCATGAAGTTTCTTGTCGGTTCTTCGCCATAGAAATGACATTTTGAATCCGCGCGACTAGTTACGTTTCGCGAAGCGCTTGAAAAGGCCTAGGTACCAATCTACTTGAAATAAAAGTATTAAAGTACTTATAAAAAATATTTCCGCTGTAAACAAAAATTATGCCTTTTTTTTCAATAACTTGAGGATACCTGCACACTTTTAATCGTCGGACGTAATGTTATTGATTAGGTACAATCTTTTTTGTGGTGAATCGACAAGTAGGTGCACAGATTTTAACGGACAAATTTTTAGTTACTTACCTATTCAAAGTAGATACCTACCTGCAGAATTACATCGCACGCTATTGGTCAAAAATTATGTAAAACATTTATATAAAAATTTACAATTAAAATTAACTCATGTCATGTATTTACTATTTTGCAAGTTACCTAGTTACTTTTAAAAACTTAAACTTAGAGATTTTACCGTCCAATAATAAAATTACAAACTAAGTTTTAATCAAATAGGTAAAATTTACCTTCATGTTATGTACTGGATGTAGATCAACTTGAACATACTTACATACCCGCAGTGACTGACACTTTTATGTCTTCTGCTCACAGTACTGAAGAAAACTAACACAACTTTAATTTGTACAACTGCTTTGTATTAATCTGGCGAATTCAAACACGTACTTTTCTTCTGCATGTACCTGCACATTTAGGATAATAATAAAAAGAAAATACAATTTGATGTTCGTTATTTATTTAATTTAATGAATCTAAACTTCTTTCTTTTTAAAACCAAACCTCGTCCTAACTCGACCAACAGTGTATTATTAAGTTATTGACTTTTACTTTTTGATTTTGAAATGCTTGGATGACAATGTCAAAATGTCAACGGTCAATCAATTTGGTCTATGGAACCAGTTTTTTTTTTAATTTATGGTTTAGGGCAAACGAAATTTGGTGCATTAAAAATAATATGAATGACAAAGTAGGTACTCTAAACATTATTGGATATCAGCTTCTGTTTTATTTATTTATTAAAGATGTCCAGTTATCGATATTTAAGATAAATAATTATCCTCCTGTTTCTTATTTTGATTCAATTATTTAAAATATATAATCTGAACAATATATAATAAACACATAACTATTTTAGACATTATAGATGAATTAATAAAAATGAAGTAAAAAACCTAACGATAATGAAACAAAATCGTGAACAACGTAGCGAGTTACGCACTCATTTTGTTACATGTTTTATAAATCACGTTGAATTTGCAATTGTTCGTTTTCCCTTCTAAATAAATAAAATAAATAATCAGCAAAATCAATGAACCCGGGTTACTGCTACTATTGCCACTGCAACATTTAGTACGATTTAGTAAGACTAAGATAAAAGATTTGACATTTGAGCTGACACATGACATTGTATGATTTTTTCGTGTTTTGAGGTACTTACAAAAAAAAATAACATCAATTTTAAAAATCTGCTCTTTATTGTCACTTTTTCTGGATTCTTTGATAAATTATTGTTCACATATTAATTTCGGTAAGTATATAATATGGATAAATAATTCCGAGAAACTAATAACGAAGTACACCGCATGTGAAAACAAAAATATTGATTTTTATGCAATGAAAAAAAGTGTTCAATATTTATAGGTTGTGTTCATAACATTTTACTTAGTCTCGTCAGTGTTTCACGTCTCAGAGCTGCATTTAAAGTTAACCCGTAATAATGGTGTCAATTAACAAGTTCGCAGTCGTAACAATATTGTTGTAATTTTTTGGAAATCCTACTTAGATAATTTATCGAAAAAAAACTAAGTCCCTCAGATTGTAAAGCGTACAAAATATACTGAACACCGATTTTGATGACATTTGGTACTTGTGGAGTAAGTTTGCACCGCAAGATGGAACAATCCTGTTTTACAGTAAAATTTTCTTGCTGGCGCCGCGGCTTTAGATATAATTTGTCTCGTTTCAATTAATGTAATTATACTTATTTCGCATTATTTCAGATCTTCTCATATCCCTTGAGGGAGACCAGCAATGGTGGACTATTACAGGACACTAGGTGTTACTCGAGTTGCTTCCGAGGCAGAAATAAAAAAGGCGTAAGTTTTCTTTAACATTAAGTTTTAATAGTATCAGTATCATTGCAGAAATCCAAGTGCATACTGAAGCATGGCCTTCCAATAGCGGTTGAAATTGTAGCTTTGGCACATTCTTGGCATTCTGGAAACCTGGAGAAGCCATTGACGTATTTGTGTAAATTTAAATAGGAAAGTAGCTTCATGCAGATGTACAGGTAGGTAACCTGTCCATCTATTATAAGCTTTCATTGTAAAACATACCAATTCAGATTAAATTGTTGGATTAGGGAATATGAGTTTCGGAGGTGTTGGTATAGTTGTCTTACTTGTAAAAGGGACACAGGGTATATGAAAATTATGAAAATATTTGCTGTAATACCTGATACCAAACTCTCTAGGTGCACCTCTCTAGCTTGATATCACAAAATAATATTAATAAAAAAGTACTATGAGCATAAAACATGAGATTTGACTTTGCTAAAATAATTATTGAAAATGTTGTCTCTCTTATCTACTAACATAAATCAAAATAGTCTCATAATTTTATAACATCCTTATTTTTAACAATAAAATATATATATTAATAAAATAAATAGCTGAGTATGGTATATATCTTACTTAAATAATCTGTATCAATCATCAAATATCATATTATACAGCATTTGCAAAAGTATCTTATTTGTATAAATTTATTTATGAAGAAATTTTAGACTTTTTATTTTATATAAGCAATTATTAGGGTAACAAAACATGATAAGCCTTAATCAAAATATGCAGATGAAATCACAAAGTACAACAATTTTTACTATAAAATTGCCAGCAATCTTATGAGCTAAAGAATCATTAAGTTTTTATTTTTCCCCAGTTACAGAAAACTAGCATTGAAATGGCATCCTGACAAGAATCCAGATAATGCTGAAGAAGCTAATAGACGATTCAAAGAAATATCTGAAGCTTACGAAGTTCTTTCAGATGGTGAGTGTGCATTTCATGTTTTAATCATATATTTTTTTAGTTGGTTTAGCTGAAGTATTCATTTTTGCTCAAACAGATATAATGTGAACTTACCTGTTTGGCTTAATAAGTGTTCTAAATTTACTAAGAAGCTTCAACACACTTTTGTTATGTATATGTAAATATAACTTTAATAATGTTTTAATTAAATAAATATGTTATATTTACACATACCTAATTTAATATCTCATGAATACTACAGCTACACAACAACACAGAGTTAGAAATAAAACCTTATATATAATTTTCATGTAATTCCACTTCATTAGATATATTTAATTATGTTGTTAGATATTAAAGGGTAGACTCTGTATAGCACCATTTATATCTAAATATGGTGAAACTATAAGTGGTAACTTAATTTAGAAGTGTAAAATGATTTTTGTTGTTGGGTAGCAAACAAGCGGAAAGTTTATGATGCACGGGGATCCAGTCATCACGCACACAGATATCAAAGCAAGAATGGAGTCAATGGGCATCGCCACTTTAACTTCAGAGGGTTTTTTGGAGACACGCCATTCCACCGCTTTTTTGGTAGCTGTCCATTTAATGCAGGATTGGCTTTACAAGTTGTGAATATTATCATTTGGATCTCTAAAATGTTTTTGCACAAGTGTATAATTATACCTCTATTAAATCTTTCACATCTGGAGTTAGAATGAAAAAAGAAGACACATTAGTTAATAATAAATTGGGTACTACTAATTCCGGTTAGGCATAGTCATGATAATATTCAGAACATTTAACTTTTATTGTTTGGGTCTACTTACTATTATTACTAACAAAATAATTTTTGTGTGAGTGAAATCTAATAACGCTTGCGTACAATATTATTTTACGTAAAACCATGGCAAAGGTTGTTTTGAAATTTATTACGTAAATTTACAGTACAGTAATATAATTCCTTTTTACTAACTAAAAA
The DNA here is from genome assembly GCA_950381575.1 of Plusia festucae. Classification (NCBI taxonomy): domain Eukaryota; kingdom Metazoa; phylum Arthropoda; class Insecta; order Lepidoptera; family Noctuidae; genus Plusia; species Plusia festucae. Next base: position 8,098,900 of record OX494436.1, on the reverse strand, counting down.
ACATATGAATTTTGTACCCACTGTTATATACCTGACCTATCAAATATATTACACAATATGTGGGCGATTTCAACTAGAAACTACATCGTACGCTGCAAAATTTACATTTGAGCAACTTCCCTTGTCGTAATACAAACAACAAATGGAATTTGAAAAACATAAATAGGTACAATAGAAAGCAATAAATCGAAATCAGTATTGGTTTATGCTACATGGAATTTTTTGTAGTTCATATATATTAACATAATATCCTGCTAGCCTCCTACGTCCAAAGTGATTCACCTCTTTGATGATGAATAAAATGAGTAGGTATACATAAGTGTATTTAGCGAATCATTGTAACGGTACTTTGAAGACACGGAAATCTGTATCTAATTAGGTACACAAAGAACCGTATTACAATTACGTTTTGCAATTCTGTGTCATCGATCACAAAATTGTTTTAAAACCAAAAAAAGGCAAAGTTTAGTTTTTAGGTCGATTTTTTAATTTATTTTCGTATGTTTAGTATTCGACCAGTTGTCAATACAGAATCCTATCTTCAAACACTGCGTGCTTTTAATCAATTTTAATGGGTCTACGTTTAGAATCTTCGCAATTATAATTACTGTCTCCAATTCGTTCATCTGCAGCGGATAGGTTGTACAAATGTACAGCACTGTATTGCGTCACACTCACTATGATAATATTTGTTGATTTCGACTGGTGACCCCATTCATTAGTTCGAATCAAATCGTATTAAACGGTTCTCATTCTATGTAAATTTATTACAAATAGAAAGAAAAATTTGAACCTCCGGCTGGATTCGAACCCGCGACTACTGGTTTAAGGCACCAAGTTCATTTTTTTCATTTCTAATTGTAATTTATTTATATGTAAGCTTTCCGCATACGTTAATGCGTAACAAATAAATAACAATAACGTTTGTTATTCTAATTAAAAGTTGGAATATAAAGTACATAAACTCAACAAACATTCCTTATCTAGATTTTTGATGTGATTAGGTAGTTTATTGTGCTTATTTAAGTTTAAGTTATGATTTTGCTTTGCTTTTAATACTTAATAACAATTGCTTACTAATTAATTTAGCCATTTTGGTTTTCAATTTTATATAAGAAAAAAGAAAATAGAACCTATGCAAAATTAATAATCTAGAAAACAAAAAAAACTAAACTATTTCGTTTAACTGAAAACCACAAGACGTCTTTTTTGGTATAAACTATTTATTGGAACTAGGTATTAAATGAAACAGGAAAACCACCTTCAATCTTTCAACGAACTATGATATTAAATTAGTAGTTAGACATTAAAATGAAACTATAACTATTTTCTTCCAATAACATTACGTTAACTTGCTGATATTGATTGACTTACGTGACCCTTTGAGGCTACAACATTACTTCATAACTTCACAGTCACGTAAGCAGTTTCGTAAGGAATTTACTAAAAGAGTACTTAAGCCTATCAATAAAATTCAAAGTATATAAACTTAACCTGTAACCTTGTAACTGTAAGGTAAAAAAAAACTCAGTAAAAAATAAGTACCTGCAATATTTGGGGCACTACCAAGTCTAGGTTAATGTAATTATTAACTTCTATTATATTTTTTATTAAAAGTCGTGATCATAATATAGCAGTCACAGTTAAGGTCAGTTTCGCCAAATTTCCGTGCAACGGTGACATCACTTTGTTAGTTAAGCAACAGTGTGGTCGGGCCATTGAACGACACATAATTATCTCCTTACTTAGGAATTAAATTGATCTATTCCGACGCATGATACGTTTTTGGCGAGAACCCCGTATCGATGATATCTATTTTACCTTTCTTTAATAAATTATTTTGTTTTATTTTCTTTCAGAGAGGAAAAGGCGAGTGTATGATCAATACGGCAAAGAAGGGTTGAACAACGGCAGAGGCAGACGTTCCGCCCCCGACTACGATTACGACTTCGGCTACCCCAGCTTCCCGTTCACATTCCGCGACCCGGAGGAGGTGTTCAGAGAATTCTTCGGCGGGTCTCCATTTGGTGATTTATTTGCAGGTAATTTTTCTATTTGAATGTTTAGTTTTATGGCCTATAATCTGTTTTTTAATCCTGGAGACTAAATTGACAAGCGCATATGTCAAAACTGACGTAAAAGCTATTGGAATCTATGTAATTTTGGCATTTTTAGAAACTTATTTTTGGTTTTGCCCCTCAAACAAAACTCGTCTTAGTAAATGGGAATTATGCGTGACGTCACCTCGTGTTACAATTATTGCCGCAGCGTGGCGTCACATGCGCCCACTACTGAACTTTAAATTTTTGTCAACTGTTATCGTTTTGACTAAATAGATTTTAACTTGTCATACCCCGAAAATATTCGTATTGTTTATGTGAAGTAGAAATTTGAATTATAATTTAAATTGATAACAGCAATTAATATGGACAACAATATTCTCGACTACGTGGTAGAAGAATCTATACTAAAACTAGTTTTGATTTATTGAAATAAAATTACTTTTAAACGGATTCTTATCGCGGTTTACATCTGCAAAGGCGTCGAAACGTCGGGAACTAAAATAAACCGCAATAAAATCCGTTTATAAATATAAATATTTTGGTTTAATTTATCGTTACGATGGTGCTAATTCAGTTGTACGCTCGACTAACTTAAACTAGCACTAAAATTTTCTAATTTTAAGTTTAAGTAGTTCAAAACGCTATTCGGGAAACCGTTGTAACTAAAATTAGGAAGTGTTCTGACAGCACTTAAATCGAGTTTGACATTTCTTAAATTGAATACATGGGGTTACCAGTGCAAGAAAACGAAAAATTAAAGAGTGAATGAAAAAGAATGAACAATATGGAAAATATCCAAAAATCTAATTAAAATAGCACTGATTTAATACAGTTTCATGAAAAAAGTGAATACACATTTTTAATGAACCTGTATAAATAATAAAGGTATTTCAAAATAAATAAATTAGATTTAAAATAGTTTTAAACAAATATCGAACAATGTTACAAATTAGTAGAATCGTAAAATCAATTGAAGTTGATAAGTTCCGAAAAAGTTACAAATCTTAATATTTATTTAAATATTTACTACTGATATTTTTGACAAGAGTATTTATAGGTACATAATATATATATTATAAATTAAATTTGTTCTGAAATAATTTTGAACATGTCTTGAATAGGAAAAAAAACAACGATTATTGCATTGATCATACAAAAATAAAACATCAATTATTGATCATGATAAAAATAATTAAAAGTAAATTAAAACAAATCAAGAAAAATATCACTGTGGTATTGTAATTTGATCCATCAAATTAAATACTTTATTAAATTGGTTATTTTATTAAAAAAAATTGGTTTAATTAGTGGCTGTGTGACTGTTTTAAAACTATTTAAAAATACATTGTAATGTATCGTTTTTTTTTTCGTTGGCTTTCGTTTCGCCATTTAAAATTAATCATCGAACAGTTATTTATTGTATTGTGTTCATCTAGTAGAAGACCCAAAGGCGTTTATGCTATATAGTAGTGTAAGGTTTTATTCATTTTAATCTAAATCTTGTAATATTTTAATTATTCCTTCACAAAAGTTAGAACTTTTGTGGCCACACTGACTACTTACTACGTATACATACTAATTAAAAACTATAAATATATATATAACTGAACTCTCACTAGGCTTGCGCTAGCAACACTAGTAGTGTTAATATTTTTTGGCGGGACTGTTTTGGGGAGGGGAAAACTACAGAAAAGTTGTAAGTTCGAGTAGTTCTCAGAAATTAAATAATTTTGTAACGCAAGAGTATACGGAAAGCAATTGCATTAATGAATAAATGATTTGATTTAATAATAAATAAGTTATACAAGTCACCCTGGTGTTGTTATTCCTGAAATATCTGTATTTAATTATTCGCAGACATCGATGAAAATAATGAATAATATCTTAATTAATTTCAGCGATGTCTATCTATTTAATTAATTCTTTAATTCATTCCTGAAATGAATACAAAAAAATTGCCTATAAAGTACCACTACTAAAAATTTGAATCGGTGACTTACTAGTTTTGCTAAATGTAGATAACTCCAAAGCTATTTAAATACTACCTTTCCGAAGAATCAACAATAGCAGCATCCACATAATTATCCATATTTATAAATAAAACTCGACAAATTACACGAAAACCGTCTTAATTCTTACCTCCTAATTTTAAGTGACACCTCTGGAGGTGCCGTCTAATTTTAGTCTTTTTTAGGTTGACGTTCCTAATTTTAGGTGTAAAAAGTGACCTGCGGAATGCCGTTTATGACATTTCGACTAAATTAAGTTACTAAATGGGTTTTAGTCCTGTCAACTTAAAATTAGTTTAGTTGGGTGTTTTCTCAATAGCAAACCTAGTTTGACAGTACTAAAACTAATTTTAGTCTTAGTTTAGTGCATTTTGTGTCGGCTGAATTAGCACCATTGTACTGTTAACATAATGATTATTTAAAATATTATACTTGTAAATTACTTAATTTGGTAGTAACTAATATTCGACTTGGTATGTTTTCTTTTTCAGAAATCAACGGCCATGGACATCAGCCGCACAGGCATGGCCGCCGAAGTCACCCGAGCACTTCCCTTACTTCATCCCTCTTCAGTCCGTTTGGGTTCGGCATGCAAGGGCTTGACGATATATTCGCACATGCCGCGTCCAACGGAAACGCCTTCACTTCATTCTCTACATTCAATAGCTCACTGGCGGGACCCGGCAGCGCCAACATGAGAAGTACCACAACCACCACGCGCATCGTAAATGGGAAAAAGATCACTACTAAGAAGTAAGTATGAGTATGATGACTAATTTATAAAAATCTGTTTGTCTGAATTCTTTGTACGGTTAGCTAAGTTTGTATTTAACGGCACCTACTATGCTTCTTGCAGTCGATGTGTAAATATATAAATGAATGAAATCACATTATTGTTTATAAGTAAGTAATTTAGATTAGTAGTCCCATGAGAATTGTGTGGTAAACTTCCACTGGGAATGGCTAACAATGAATGTATGTAATTCAGTGGTGATGTTGCTTGAGTAATGAATTACACCTTAACCATTTCAACTAACAACTTTATAACGAGTAACTACGTAACAAACCTTAAATAAAACGTAAATATTGTTGAGCAGAAGTGTACACGCATTACAAATTAGATATACAATCTAATTATAAGTAATCGATATGGAACATAGATAGTAAGCATGTATGTATAGGTATACATTATTCTCTATTGATAAGTATAGTCAATAAATGAAAACGGCCGTGACCCAGTTTGACTGAACAATGTCTATATTAGCTAAGTACCAAGTTGTTGCTGATAGGTCGGTATTGTATTCATACCATAGACTAAAGCGATACGTTTTTAATTAACTATAGTTGATGATACCTTTTATTGTTCCAGGGTGACAGAGAACGGTCGAGAGACAGTAATGTCGTATGAGAACGGGGTCCTGAAATCAAAGACTGTCAATGGCGTACCTCAATCATTAACATATAGTTAAACATTGATGTAATAGCTTATAACCAAACTTGATCCAAATGTACTCAACATGTTATGCGATTTATGAGTTCCAACTTATAATTTATAATTTTGCTTTATTTAAACATGTTGTTCCAGTCACTGAAAATTTTAGTGGTGGAAATGTCTAAACTAAAATAATGCCTATCTAATGTTAGTTGTAATAGGTTACTATTTGCTTCTATACCTACTTATGTTAACTTTAAATAATTATAATTTGAGTGAGATTTTAGAGTATTGATCGCTCAATGTATAATCTCGCTCTAGGAATTTTGTGTTCCAATAGTCGTCGTACGTGCATAACGATGATCTCCGACTCATTACAAGCTTGTATGTGATTATGAAAATGACACTGCGAACTTATTTACTTTGTGTACTACGACGATAGTGAATTAATTTGCTGCCAACGTAAGTTTTATTTTTTTAGCAAATAGGGTACTTATAGACATATAATCACAGTTATTTTCCATTTCGATTTTGTTAAACATTTACAGCGTACGATAGGACGATTTATTTTAATCCATTCAAGTAAAAATTAAAAATAATGAAACGTAATTTCAATTACTGGCATTTTAATTTCGTAGTTAATATTTGTAAGACTTCATGTTGATAGAAAAGCTTTAATTGACTGGAAAATTATCGTCAGATTTTTCAATATCAATTGCGTATTTTTACTATGTGGTACTTATAATAATATTAATATTTCTGTGTAGCAAACATAGCTCTCCTGAACTTATAAAGTATACAACTCCCTATAAGAAGGTAAGTAAATAGTCAGTCCCAATTCCTTTTAGACATTTTGAAATATTTTTCGATTTGCAATTCATCTATTACAAGACTTGTCGTAACTTCATAAACTTTTGTAAACGTTTTAGTCGTTCGATTCTACACAGGACGTAGAATAGGTACACGTGACACATCATCATTATGTAGAAGACTGTATCATATAGTCAAGTTCCAAATTCTGCAGTTGATAAAGTTTTAATTAATGTGTTTGCCAAAAATAGCTTTGTAAGTTAGATTTTGCCAGAACTATGATAATGCAAATTTTTGTTTAGACTCAAATGCACGCGTTCAAAAATTACTGTTTGCCCCAGTTCAATGCGACTTAGATAGTATTTTAACATGTTGAATGAGAGATAGGCTGTCATAAATTAAAGTCTTAGACTAGATACCTTTGCCCTTTTTAATCACTTTCTAAAAAGTAATCATAATAATTGACGAAGATGTAGAGATCAATAAACTTAGTCGACCATATTATTTTGAAAAACAATGTTTACCTTTGCACTTTAACTTATGTTGTTATTACTGAGCTTATAATCTCTCATTCGGAGCTAGGTTCCTTATTTGACTGGGGAAGTGTTATTTTTTTACAATATACATTATATACCTACATCCATTATAATATAACTACTGGCTATGCTAATTCAATATGTACTTAACAAATTCTGCTGCAAAGAAGAATTTCCTTTAAATTTACAATTTAAGTCTAAATGTGTAGTGCAACCAATATTGCTTTTCATAGTAAATACTTAAATAGTGCCATTACTAAACCAGAAGCAACAGCCTAGCACACGTTAAATGTAAATAATAATGTTTAACTACAAGATCTCGTTCTTAAATTGTCAGCAACTAAGCACTGCAGGAGGAATTAATAATAAATAAATAAAAGTAATTTGTACATTTGTTCTTTTAATTTAAATATGTTTTCTTAAGTATATATACATGAAATTAACCCAGTATTATTGCAACACTGTAAACCATGCTCGTTCCAGCGACAGATAATGATAACGTCGTACAAAGATCGAATTATGATGGCATTAAGACTAAATACTGCTTTATTAAGTACCTACACCTAACACCTTTAAAATAATTGATTGATTTAAAATTTACATAATTTCTATGTTAGTTTAAAATTAATCCAATTATTAGATTACCCACTGGATCCTACTAATTAATATCAAGATTTGCTATCTTATCATTTACATGAAGATTTATGATGATCAGCAATACATATTTTTTTACATGTTTTTTTACAATAATGTAAAAAACAACTTTACCTTTCGGATTACAGGGTTATCAATCTGATGTTACAAACGATGTCAAGATTAGTGTTGTAAGAAACTGAAGTCTTGGAGACTCGAGCTATTTTTGAAGATCCGGTTTATATTTGAAGACTCGAGCCTTAAAGATAAGACTCAGAGCTTGATTCTTAGATTTCTAATCAGAGGACTGAGTGCTTTTAATATAACTCAGTACATTATGTAGGTACTAGTTTTAATAGTACCTACGTACATTGCATCTAAAACGCATTTTGTCTACTAACTGTATTAAAAATGGCCGAATAGTTTGGCCTGAATGATACACAAACTCAGTCAAAGAACAAGGCTCAAAAAAACTCGGAAGACTCGAAAATTAATAAAAGACAGCCTAGGTAAGACTAACGAGCCCTAGTCACGTAGTTCTTCTACTCAAATCTCGAAATTAAAACTAAAAAACTTGCGAGTCTTTTACAACCCAATCAAGATACATTGATGATCTTATTTTTTTAAGTAATAAGTACTTTAAATTATATGTACATTCTATAATAAAATAGCAAATTATGTACAAAATATAAAATTTTTTTACTCTTTATTATATTTTAATTGAATTGCTTTAAAAAATAAGTACTCGACGTACATTAACATATATCTTATCAAAAACCTTAGATTAATACTTAATTTTACATGTATTATTCCATTTGAGCTCTGAGTAGCTGGTCTCTCTGTTGCTGATTTCTTAGTTCGAATCTGTCTCTGTATACAGCTCTTATCGGACCATCATAAGGATATTCATTTTCCATTTCTGCATTGGGAACATAGCAGTAACCATCGTAATGTGTAAAGTTTTTGGCAATTATGTCTTCTAAGTGATACAGGCGATTTGGGCCCGCTACATCAACGAGATATTCTGTAAACCAAATAGGTATGTATTTCAATATAGTTCCAAATTTTATAATCTAGGTTCCTGTATTCAAGAAAACTTCATTGCAAAAAACGGGCACTTAAACAAAAAAAATATAAATACGAAAATACCCAACGCGAGTCTGTCTGAATGTCTTTCTGTTTGTTACATTTTCATGGCTAAACCGCTGAACCAATAGCCAGGTGTGCTAACTATGGGGTAAGTTTAATCCTAAGAAAGGACACAGGTAGTAAATCAGTAACAGCCAGTATTTGATAAAGTTTTAACTATTCATTGACAACTTTTCAGTTTTAAAATTATAACAAAAAATTTTTGTTTTGAGGCAAAATTTGCCTTCGCCCATCATATAAGTAGGTATACTGCGAAATCGTCGACTAACCTTGAGCTACATATCTCTCAGACTGGTCAACTGCAACGACGTTGTAAAACGGTTGCTTTAAGCCGTATCGTAAGCTTTGGAACTCAAGACGGTGTTTCATATCGATGGAGCAGGTGGAATCCCAACCTTGGATTACGCATAAATAATCATATTTCTGGTGATAACATATCATTCCTACGGCGAATGTAACATTTCCCTCGCGTCCAGTCACTTTTGCCTAAAATGTAATAATAATGTTATTTTACAGGTGCCATACCATGAGCTAATTGAGCAAGGTTGTTGCCGCTGTGGAAGCGAGACGCTGCTACGTGCATTGTATAGCGCTGTCTCGCTTCCACAGCGGCAACAACCTTGCTTAATAAGCTCATGGTATAGGCACAGGTCTTAAAATGTTACTAAAAATAAAATTCTATTAAATATAAAATAGAGGGTGAAATCTCTTTATTGCCACCGGGAGGGATATTTAAAAAACATTGCTTGATTTAAAAAAACATTAAAATAATGTTTCCTATGAGCAAAATTGCTGTCTCCGATAATTTATATTATGTGTGTAGTTTATATAGTTGTTTATATGTTTTATTGTATAGTTTATTTACTTGAATAAACAAGTTTTTTTGTTATTATATTAACTTTTTTATTCTGTTAATATTTTTGTGCCTATTTATCTAAATGAATCTGTCTTTTTCAGGTCTGCGAGAATAGATCGTTTAAAAATTACTTAGTACCTACTACTTTTGTACCTACATCTACTTATATCCAAATATTGTATGTGGCGCGATCCGATTTTTCGATACCGCCCCAGACATACCCTCTCTTACCCAAACATCAAAACAAAGCTTCTTTAGGAAACATTCGCTAGCAGTAATAGTTTAAATATTGAAGTAAAAATAAAATTCGAATACTAATAGCAACATTATAAACAGAACACTGCGGTGATGTGTCTGACTGCTGGGCACAAGCCTCTTCCATAGCTAGCAGTAGCAAAACAAACCACAACCGACGTATATTACGCCCTCGCCACCGAGGTACGTTGCGTATAATAATAACTATATAAGTTATGGTAACGGCAGTGCATAACAGTTAGTAGGTACCCGGCCAAACTAGTAATCAAAATAAGTCCCTAAATAATAACAATTTAGATCCAGTCCTCTCTTGCTAACTTATTAAGATTGTTAGCAACGCACTAAGCCGAGGGCCGAACCCCGCACTCGGCAAGGGTTTCCATTAGTTGACGTTGCGAATGTAGTTTTCTATAGCTCTGACGGGAGGCCTTTCAAGTTTAGCCAAAAGTCCAGTGAAACAGTCAAAGTCTACGCTCAGGCTAACTGCGGTAAACCTCATAAAAAATTATGTCCTGTTATTTTTTTGTATAAGTACAAAAAATATTTAATAAATAAGTGGGTTCTTCATCAAAGTTTTCCGTACGCATACTATCTGATGATCATAAGTTCATAACAGAGTATTTTTGAGTAATATTTATCATCTGATACGAGCTCATCTAAACTTATTTATACTTACCACTCTAGTAACAGGCGTAGGATTATGAGTGATCTTCACTAAATGCTTTAACATAATGATGTGGCTATCATCGATCTGAAAAAGTTTATAGGTAAATCAAAATCGTAAAAAAGCCGCGCCGTTTTGTTCCTAATCTTAGGATTCAAGCATACCAAGTTACCGCCATGCCAAGTTTCATAAGGATCGGTTCACCGGTTTAAAGGTAACATTTAAATTAAAATAACGTGTTAGCTACATTAACTGCAATAGTCTCATAATTAATAAATAATTTATCATAGTATTTCAATTTATTCTAGTATTTTTTTTAATTATAAAAAAATCAATAAATTAATTATTTATTTACTTACATAAACAGGGTTTAATGTTATAGACATAGCAGGCAAGAGGTCATAATCTAGCAAATATTCTTGGTAATTCTTGTATGGATTGACCTCTCTAGGGTTTGTACTTAGAAAATCTTGCAGGTTTGTTGCATGTTGTGTAGTCCTATAATATGAAGTGTTTGTTTAAAATACAATTTTTTTATAAACTAGGCATGTACCAAAACTTTTAAGGTCAAGGGTTTTATCCCTCCATCCTGCCCTCGCATACTTTCACCTATAGTGTTAGTAGGACGGCAGGATTTCAAATAGGAATAGGATTTAAACTTACCAGTTTTTTAGGGCGCCCATAGACATGAGGTATGATGTAACAATGTATTGAAGAAAAGTATCAGGACAATATCTCACATCATCCCGCACAGGGCCTCGTGAGTACGGACAGCGGCCTTTTTGTACGATAGCGCCATTCACTAAATCTATTTTATATATTAAGCCCGGTCTATCCGAGTCACGCCATTCCAGGAACAAGTGGTTTGGGAATGCGATCAGGTCGCACCGTACGCCGCATCTGCTGGCAACCGCTTGGTATATGGCCGCAACAGCGATCGCATGTCCACATTTTGTGTGACAAACCTATAACAATGTTATTACCGATATTGAATGCTTTTGTTACTTTATCTCCAGTGCACCTACAGGGTGGTTTTCTAATGTCACCTGCAGGGAAAGTACTCTAATTACTGGAGATAGCAAATTATTCTCAATGGATATATTTCCTTATTTTTTTAAATAAACAAACTGTGAAGTCGATTCTATTTATACTTTTTTGAAAATCGCGTGCCCGGCTTCCTAACGGATCGGATAAGGCAATCATAAGGAACAAATCAACAATTTCTAACAAACATGGCAAATTAAACGATCCATTCAATAGGTAGCGAGGTAGACCACAATGTACCTAATAAAGTCCGGTGAAGCAGTCAAAGCCTACGCTCAGGCTAATTGCGGTATACCTCACCAAAAAAAAAAGACGGACGGAGAGCGCTTTGCCGAGAATTCCAACTTCATATTCATATTGTGTTTATTAATTTTCCTCTCTCCTTTTCAAAGCTGTATACGAAAAATAGAAAAAAGCAGGGGAGAGATAATACAACCCTGTTGGACTCCAGCGCTGGGATAAAGCCGGCTTGATAAGATATCTGCTGGGACTGATGCCGTGCCATCTTCATATTATTTCCTGAGGTGATACACTAGATGATTTGGTGTACTCATTTCAGTGAGCATTTGCCAGAGTTTTGGCTATTTAATAGAGTCGAACGCTTTGGGTAAAGTAATAAAGCATAATTAAGGTGGGCTTGTTATCCCTCAGTATTCAGAGGTATAAAATTTGCCGAATTGTCAAGATTTTTTCTCGGGCTCCTGAAGATAATTATGTTGCATGTATCTATCGATATAAATAGACCGTGCCCATCGTTCCCCTTCCCACAACGGTGTATTCGTGCTTGAAAGAACAGTAGTATTTGGTAAAGCAAGATTTTGGCTTATTAGATTAGATATGTCACCGTTTAAGGACCTCAAAATACCACTCAATTGTCCACTACAAAATAATAGATATATCATAAAAAAAAACTTCATTTACGAATCAAGGTTTACCCAATCGACTAATCGTAAATCGCAAATTTGACCGTTTACGCAGTGCACGTAATGGGACCTCTCAAAAAGTATTTTATTTACCGTGTCGTATACATTTCTCAGTAATGCTCTGCTTCTACTGGTCGTAGCTTGATGTTATATATCAATTTTCAATTTGGACCAGTACTTCCAGAGATTAGCACATTCAACGAAACTAACAATCAATTTAAAAAACAAACGCTACTTGATATTATTAGTTATGAAATAGAATAATAATCTTATCAAGAAGTGTGTGTTGTTATTTACTTACTTGTGGAATATCAAGTGTATCCAAATTTGCAGATGGTATAAGTGCCATATGATTCTGTAGATATATGACTTCTGATACAGCACAAAGCACATCAATGCGTTTTACCAAGCCTTTAGATATCTTCTCTGATATTGTGTAGTTTGTTTGTGAGTTTTCATTATGAAACATTTTCTCCACTTGTTCAACCAAGTTACTGATCTGATAAAGAAAATTATGTAATAAAAATACTGAGTCTTGCTAGCATGAATTGTATTTTACAAGCCGGTATATATCAACTAGTACATAAAAAAATCTAAGTATTAAAAGAAAACATATGACTTTGGTCAAATGGTTTTTCACCCACTATTTCCAGCTAAGATTAAATTAATGTCAATCACACTAATACTAAAAAATACGTAAGTACTAACTGAAGCTGCTACATCCTCATCTGCATGCATTTTGCTTGTATCTGTCCACTCTATGAAGAAATTTAACACAACTTCTGGGCTTAAAACATTGCGCATATGATTTTGAAACCACTTAATAGCAAGAAAAGTCTGTGTTAAATATCGAAGAACTAGTTTTGCATAATACATTTCCGTCAATGTGTATGGTCTGTGGGAAAAATAATGTTAAGAAATTATTAGACTGAATATTGACAAATTCACCCAGCAATACATATCCATAGCAAATACATATCCACAAAATAGTAAATTAATTTAAGAAATACATCAAATTTGAGATTGTGTCTATTTTTATACAGAAATATAAATATGTTTCGTTACCTATATTATTATAATTTTATACTCACGGCTCACTGTAATTCAAATCCAAATAATCATTTCCCTTTTTTAATAAATCCTGTAATATTGTTACAACATAGTAGTGGTTGATATTGTAAGATAAAGCCAGGGTAAAAAAGTTTTTCACATCTGTCATAGATATTTCAGTTGTTCGCCTGAATAAAAGAACATACAGTCATATAATTAATATTTAAAATAATGTTTAGTCTTCCCATACTGGGCCAAGCTCTACTCATTTGCTTAATATTATCATTAATTAAAATTACGGAATAATGGAAAATATGGACCTGATTATTAAATTATTATTATTAATTATATTGACTTGAGATTTTCATGGCAATGATAAACATAGTACCTACATAAAAAAAATATACATACTCACTATTTCCTATATCAGTCCACAGATTGAATACCAACAGGTCTTTCAAACTGCAAGCTAAGCCTATATTTTGAACCGATACTTACCAGTAATATTTAGACGACATTGATAGCAATTCTGCATGAACAGCCTGTTTCACAGTAAAATATCGTTTTAATTCTGTTAGCCATTGTCCATCACCATACTTCTCAACAACATCAAATATATGTTGTGGTAGTCTGTAAAATGTAAGTTACCAATATAATAGATCTCTCCGTTTCGATGTGAATCAATGAAATAGTTTGGTATCATCAATCAAGAAGACGTCAACCAATTAAGCCGAACACAAGCGTACATGCAAACACTTACGTCTGTTTAAACTTTTCTTTCCACAGGTATTGGTTGTCGCAGACTAGTGCGTAAAAATTCTTGCAGGTTAATCCAAAATTTATTATTTCACGACAGCTGTTGTTACTTATGATCATATATAGTAATTCATTAGGTAGTAATGTTACTTGAGGATACTCTGCACATTCTGCCATGACGATAAATAATAACAATAAAGAGTTATTCAAAAGTAAAACAAATCTTTACTAAGTTTATAAGACTGCACACCCCGTTGAAACCAAATTACCCAAAATAGGCATCATCAATGATCAATTTTATTATTTATCAGATCTGTAAGTTTTATCTTGTTTGACTTGACCGACTTGACTAACAGCAGACAGCAGTAACAGCTGACTTGAGCTGACATTACAATAAAAAGGAGACTAGGGAGACACTGACAAGTGACAACTAAATAAATGACAATACTGGTTCATTCTCTATCTACGGACAATACCAATCAATACCAATACACGGTTTTATTTACAAAGATAGCTATACGTTATCTAGTTTTCTGCCGTGAGTCCAACGCAAAGTTTTATCGCAAACGAGTGTTTATTATATTTCAGTCAATTCATATGAAGTGACCAAAGACATTGTAATGTATTCTACTAACTAGACTGTGCACTATGGCGCAAAAACCGGTCCGAGCGAGAGAGCACCCGATGGGAGTGTGTCTCTTTCTAATGGGGTGACCATGACCAAACAGAACCCAGGACAAATTGCTTGTAAAAACAATTGTGTAAGTATCCTGATATATTGATGCTACCTAACTACGCTACCTATTTTAATTAAAGTTAAAAAAAAATAAACCTATACATAGTGTGTATATTTATTGGAATCTACATCAATTACCCTACACGTGGGTTAAGGGTCGAAAGTACTTTTTTCCTCTCTGTATAAGTAACAGGTAGTATCATCTGACCTGCCGTTAATTTGACAACAGCCTAACAAACCTGTCGCTCCATAAAGTACAAAAAAGCTTGGTATTTTTGTCAAATGTGAGATATAATATACAATGTGCATGGGGACATTTATGATGAAATTAGTGTTAGTTCAAATGAACGTGATGCAATATTTCGGACAGAAAAAGACTTAAAATTTAATAAAATTTTCAAAATTCAAAAATTGAAAATTGTTTATTTGTAAACATGGGTAAGTACATGGGATGTTGATGATCAGTTTAGCGTGTTTTGCATTAGAGCGTACAAATTCAAATTTACATACATATAATTATGAGAAATACAAATCATTGGTTTTTTCGAATTCATTAACAATAATTTTATTGATTTGTTTTTATACATTGCTGAACAATACAGTTTTACGCAATTTTTGTCGTAATGTAGCTTTATCACCTACGTGCTTCAGGGTTAAGGACTTTCCGTAGCTCCTAAGTCTTAAATTTAAGTATTTTTGCCAATACATTTAATCAATTCAATTCGTGAGATTCGTCAGAGCTTGGATGGGCAGCATAATGTGCCTAATTTTTGGGGAGAATTGATGTAACGTCATATTAAGCATCTTTTTCATGTTCAAACTCTGTAAATCACGAGAAATTAGCAAAATTGTCTTTCTATATATTTTACTATATCGAACACAAATGTCGAAGCATATTTTAGCCCTCCTCTGTCTACAAAGGCTGTGAAAGAAGAGAAAATTCACAAACATCAATGAAGTAGTCATGATCTTTATGTGTGCGATGCGTTATGACCAAGGCTCGGCAATGTTAACATGTTAGTTTGTCTAATATTTTCATTACGAAGTAGCCAAGATATGCAATAAAATAAAAAAGAACACGATATATCCACACACGCACTCAGATGATTTATTCTAACGTTAAGAAATATTTTTTTTTGTAATATATAAAAATCTAAGTTCCGGGTTTCGCCCCTTTTGTAAATTCTAACAGTACATCCCCCACTGATAAGAAAGTCGGTACGTATCTATCTACCTGACTATGAGATAGTAAAAAAATCTTTGATCGGAAAAATTCATGGTTACCCTAAGCCCTAAAGGATATGATTGTTGTTTTTTCTTACCCGTGGAAAGAAAAGTGGCTACTACTACGGCTTTATTAATGATAAGACTCATTTTAGTACCCTGTCACACAATAAGAATTCACCATTTTTCATGAAAAACAAACGGTTTTAAGACACAATCGCAAATCGAAGCACGGCGATCAACCAACCAAGTGAGCAAACCCAGGCCCAAACATTTAAATATTACTCATACTCAGTAATAATGAATTATTTTTAAAATAAAACGAATTGATTTATGATAGGAACTGTAAAATATTTAAATACATTTCAAAGTATATTAATTAATCATTCGTTTTAGTAAATCATAAAAAAGAAAAAAAAATCTACCATTTCTACCAAACCCAATGATTAGTTGAGCTGGCAAGACGTCAGACAAGGACACACTCCCAGCGGGTGCCCTCTCGCCAGGACCGTTTTTGACTAGCTACCGCTTACAAAGAAATAGCTATCTTATGTGTACGGTATAAAGCTCATTTTAGATAAACAATTTTTTTTCGTGCACTGTCTAGTTAGTAGAGTACAATGTCTTTGGAAGTGACTCAATCAACTCATCTTACAGGAGTTCAATGTCTAGTTATTATTCTATGGTCTGCACATTGCCGATTATCCTATCACCTACTTATGCCATGTCCCACCTTAGGGTCCGTTTACACAGTCCAAACGGGCTAGCGTGTGCGTCACGATAAAGATTCGATAAACTGCTACGACAACATTTTATCGTGTCGCGCATACTAGCCCTGCAGGTTGGAGAAGAGAGAAAATATTTATCACGTTTAAAAATAAGTTTTGGGCCATTGAGGAGAGAGATATGACTTTTCAATTTCTTCTTTTCAACTTTTCAAAAAGTACTGAAAAATCTAATGACTTCAACAAACTTTGAGGGCCCGACGGCAACGACGGATATAATAATAGGCGGTCGGTCAAATTTTCAGAAAGTAGGTATTTTAAATTAATCGTAATGGAAACATTTTCTTTTAAAGAAACATTTTATCTAAATTATGCTTTTTATGTACTCAAAATCATGTTTTAATAATAATTGTATAAAAATGCCGTGCAAACCGCATGACGTCAGCAGTAAGTAAATAAAACAACTGACAGATTAAAAATAATGTACCTACTTTAAGTAACAAAACTTTTATATTTTAAAAATTAGGAAATCGACTAGTTTGTTTGTTTTTTGTCTGATCCCTATTATGTCAGTCTTACACAGACTAAAAATATTCCGGTCTCGTCTCGGCCACTCACTAAAGCATGCGAGGAACAGAGAACATTTTACATAAAGGGAAATGCGTTGTGTGCTATGCAGCAAGCAGGGTGCGCCATGCGGCCATGGTGCGGCTCTCCTTTACGACCCGCCAGAATATAAATTACACACAAATCCCAAGAAGCTTTACACACCAACGACAGGGCCATCTATTATTCCAGTACCAAACCCTTTATGAAAGGTACAACTCCTTAGCGGTTAGGAGTTGAAGGATAATACTTTAATAAAAATATTAGCTGTGTACCAGTTTTGCAAACTTTCGACAGAGTAGTCTCCTAAACTGGCACCATTGTCACCAAATCAGGAACTGATGATAGGATCCCAGGGAAATCGGGAGCAAATTTTATAGGCACCTTTGATGTGTTTTAAGTTTTTTCAAAAGCTATCCAAGTAATTGCGACTAGGTGTCGTCATGTTGATGAACTGGCGATGGAAGGTACAACTCCTTATCGATTAGGAGTTTTTTTTTAATTCTTTATTATTATTTTTTTAGGGGTTTTTATCCACACGGATACGTCAACCCCATTGTACCTTTTAATCTATTTACACATAAAACATATACACATAGAACACAATTTTACAAATCTTTACTATGGAATAACTAAACATAATAAAACTAAAAAGGGAATTATTGCTACATAACGGCCCGTTCACGACCTTGCCGCTGTGAGCGGCAGCTAAGCGCGGGGCGGCGAGCGGTAAGATCAAAAGTATGAAAATGTTTGAAGCACGCCACGAGACGCCGCTCATAGCGAAAACGCGCGCGGTTTTATCCGAGCGAATCGCTACGGCGGCGCGCGGTGCGGTGAGCGGCAGGAACAAAAGTACAAGCGAATGAGTGCGACGCCACGAAACAGAGCGGCGTGGACAGCGGTGTAGAAGTGACGTACTCAGAGGCGTAATTAAAAACAAAAAAATAGACAATTTTGTGGCGGTTATGGATACCGAGGCATTTATTACAGACATTTTTAATCGACTGCCTATATTGATGTCAAAACATCCCCAACAAAAATATAAAAATATCTTATAAGAAGGTTGTAGGAAGAAATTAAACAATGTTTTAATTTTTATATCTCTCATATTAATTATTATATCTCTATTTAATGTTTATATCTCTCATATTAAGAATGTCTTGTTTTAAAAATGTACTGCTTTCTAAACATAGAAGGGATAATTTTGATAACGCCATGATTTTGAGCACGATTTGACTACCTAAATACGTCCACCGCGGCCGCTACAACCTGTATAATCTATGGCTACAACTAACCGCTATTGAGGTACGTGGCGTGCATTTCGCACCGCTCACCGACGCCGCACCGCCCGCCGCGCCGCGCGCCGCTTAGACCGAAGTCGTGAACGGGCCAAGAATTAAACTACAAATTATGCGTTTAGTTCTTTCAGATTTCGGGCGAGCCAAATAAGACCAACATCCCACATATTAAGTTTAAACTCCTTAGCCAATAATTCTCTTTCATCTTTGTTCTTTACACATTCCATCAGCAAATGTTATTTTTTGAGTTGGAAAATAATTCTTTGTTAAAATATTAAAGGGACGAATGAAGAGTTTTATTCTTTGGGGTTATTCAGGTGAGCTGATGAAGGAAGGTACAACTCCTGAAGGGTCAATAGTCAAAAGTAAATTACTTCCGTCTACATATGGTGCTACATACTTAATAATTACTCAAGTTATATGAAGTAGTTCAACTTAGGTACCTACAACGATAATTGAAAGATAAACAAACCTAAAAAAAAAGGCACCTTCTTCAAAAACCCTGTAGCCACCTAAAAGCGAAAAATAAACAGATTTCTTAACTTACCTTATTAAGCTATTCAATCTTTAAGTAACGCTACATCAAGTCGAGCGAGCTTCATTCGCCCTCGGCCGGCGGCCGAAGAAAAGAGAATAATAACACGTATTCTCTCACTTACCGATTGTACTCTCTAGGCTATGATGTATGTACAATACTGAGGCTCTTAGGGTCAAAATGATGAAAACTCACCAAAACCGAGCCTACCTAGCGTAGATCCACGGGCGTTCCGGATTAATTTTTAATTTTTCAGCCTGATCGATTTTCGAATCGGCCAAGCGTATTTTCAAAAATCTATGAATGCAATATAATTTCTTATTAAAATGATTGTAATTTATAATCAATCAATCAACTGAGCCTATCGCGGTCCACTGCTGGACATAGGCCTCTCCCAAGTTGCGCCAAAACACCTTTTCCTCCGCCTTCCGCATCCAGTCCGACCCAGCTACCTTTTACAGGTCATCGGTCCATCTGGCTGGGGGGTGACCTACACTGCCGATTCGCGGTCTCCACTCAAGGACTCGTCTGCTCCAACGGCCATCAGTCTTTCGACAGACATGACTAGCCCACTGCCAATTCAGCATATTGACTCTGCAAGCTATGTCGGTAAGTCCGGTTCTTCTCCGGATAATCTCATTTCTGATTTTATAGCTCGCTCCATAGCTCGCTGAGCGGCTTGGAGTTTGTGGACTAGCCCTATTGTCAGTGTCCACGTTTCGGCGTCCTTAAGGCTGCCTTCACACTAGCGTTTGTCCAGCATCGGCGTTCGATGAACGTATGCGCGAACGCATACGTCGCGCACACGCAGCGCTAGCGCAGCGTACTGATTGTTCCAGTAGAGAAGACAACGCGACGCACGCGCCGCGTTGTCGCGGCGTCTGCGCTGCGCATACGTTCATCGAACGCCTACGCTGGACAAACGCTAGTGTGAAGGCAGCCTTAGTCATGACAGGCAGGACGCACTGGTTGAAGACTTTCGCCCAAACGGATCCTCCAGTCGGTTTCTTTCTCGAAGTTGTGTCTACCAAACTGGATGGTTTATCCTAGATAGACACACTCCTGCACAACTTCGAGAGACACCCCTTCAACGAATATCGATAATATTATGATTGTAATTTGTAATATTGATTCTTAATTAAGAATGAGATGTTTCGTTTAGAATAAGAACTTTCTCCGCAAGTGGCATTATAAAATCTCTGCTTGGATAAGCATGCATGAAGATTTCCACAGGAAAAAGTAGTTTAGGACGATACGTAATGGAAAGCAATTACCTAGTGTTTATTTTAATAAAATTATGATAGCAATATAATGATATCAATTAAACGATTAGGTATCCAGTTATTTATTATGAATGTATTTGCTAGGCTTACAATTAAGTTAATAGCACAAGTTTATACCCATACATGTATGCGGTTCCGATCTATACTGAACAACAATAATAATCAAACTGCGCGCTGTGCGTCCGACAGCATTTTTTAGAGTTTCGTATCTCCAAAAGAAACCATAATAGGATCATTTGGTTGTCTGTCTGTCAATTCTATTCTCAGGAACGGTTAGTCGCAATCATTAGATACTATAATATCAAGTAGGTAGTTAGGTCCTCAGGTCTACGGTCTCTTGAAGCATATAATTTAAGCTTCTATGTCATCGCAATTCTAAAATAGGTATAATTCTGACCTAGCCTTTTTCCATTTCCATTTACCCTGGTGTGGTGACAGATTTCCAATTACCAGTAGGTATTTTACATAGTGCGACTGCATAAATTAGATATTGCTAGGTTGGTTTAGCGGTTACCCACCCCACCTACTTACAATACTTACCTACAGTGATTTCCTAAGGGAAGTGTGGATACTGGATGTTCAGAGGTTTATCGTAGGATTTATAATTTTAATACCGACCCCAAAACGTTATCAGTCATGAAATCTTATAAATCAATACCGTACCTATATAGGAATAACTTCATTGTGTGTTATTACACGGGTATCACTGTCATGACCCAATGAGGTTTGGTAAGACCTAAATAAACGTTTAATTTGATATTAAACTACTTATTAAATTTAATTTGTGAAGTGTATGAGGAATAGTAACATGGCTTTAGTATACAGCTGTTGCTTTTGGTTTTCACTGCGTTTAGGAGGAATTTTAATTGGTATATTTTCATTAGTAAGTAACATTTCCTAACTGCCTACATCATTAAAAAAATAACTAGGTAGGTACCTACCTACCTACCTACTATTGCTTTGGTTACTTTTTTAAGTTTCAGGCACTGGCGGTATTCGTTTTTTGTTGCTTAGGACATGGTAATCCCCAAGTATTAAGAGATGAAATAACCAATTGGATGAATGCCTACAATCTCATATACGCAAAACGTTATTTGGAGGATGTTCAATCAGGTGGGGTTTACGATTATGTTAATAAGTATTTTATTTTGTCAATCACTATATATTCGATTGGCTTTGTAGCCAGGCAAAATCATTCGTGACTCTCCCATGCTCCGCGCGGGTGGCAGTGCAGCGGTGGCAGCCTAGGGGACGTTACTACCTACCCATTGACGGCGGCGCCTGAAATTCCTGAATGAGTCGAATGACTGACGCTCCCGTCATCGCGTCACTCCCGTCAGTTGCCCGCCATCCCGCGCGTATTTTTCATTTTTCTCCCAAGGTCTTCCGACCTTGGTTTGTTACTATCGCTCTTCAAATAAAACATCGCCATGTGCAAAGAACATACAGGGTTGATTGGTTCCGATAAAAAGATCGAATTCATCAACACTACAGAATCTTTAAATTTGTATTTAATTGATGAGTCTTCTTGTTTACTTATTTGAGAAAATTTCACTTTAGACGTTGCTCCTTTGTTTTTTTTTTCGGACAGGACATAGAATAATAACTAATTAGTTATTATTCTATGGGACAGGAACTGATTTTAAAAAGCGACTGTTTATACCTTCGCAGTAACACACTATCGTGTTACTGCGAAGGTCCACTATAAATGGTTACTTGGGTTTGGCGGGCAGCAGGCTTACCAACTCAGATTACGATGTTTAAAGTATTACAATACGCAGTATATATTATTTAAAGTGAACTTTGATGAAAGTAGGTAACTACTTCAATGTTTTTTTTACAGATCCTGAAAAATATATTTCACTTGGGATAAGTTTAATGAGCATATACATGATTGTGTGTCTTATTTATATCTACGGAGCTTACACGGTAATACCTTTGCAACGTACCTATATATATGTAGGTAATGTTGATAGAAAATTCTTATGTACAACTCAACCAAGCTAAGTTTGCACCTCGCGACGATTACGTCACACTGACGCTTAGGTACGGTCTGCAAAAAACGATTCGCTATGACTTTAAAAAAGTAAACAAATTCTTGTTTGATTTTACTTTGCATTTATTGTTTTTAACATTATATAATTATTATAATAATATTAATGGGTAAGGCCGCCAAAATTGTCAATTATATCACAAAAGTAACACATAAGATTTTGTGTTACCGTTACACAAATGTAACCCAAAAGTAACACAACTTTTGGGTAAAGGTAGTTTCATAATGGGTAATATATAACCTAAATAAATAAAAGATAAAAAAAGTTATTTTTCTATTCAAAAGTATATTTTCTTTTTGAAATTTTTGCGCGTTACGTCGTTGTAATTTATATAATATTGAAATATCAGTAATATTTTGATTGGGGTTGTCCATAGAGTGTTGTTGAGATATTGACGGCACATTTTCCTTTTTTTTCGGTCCTCTCTCCATTTTTTTCTTAATTCTTCCTTCTGTTCTTCGGTATAATTGGCTGTTTTATTTTTATACTCACGTAATGTTCTTTCAATGTTTTTTTTTCTTTTGTTCTTGAAATTTTTCAGGATTTGTGTTTTTCAACTTTTCACGATAGGTATCTTCTTTGTCGTTCTGCAGCAGTTAACGGCATTTTCTAAAAAAATGCACAATTACTATACCTACAAAAATAGATTATAATTTATATTTAAATATAAGAAAGTACTTGACTGTCGTCCGGTCATTTTAGACATAAAAACAGTGGTCAAATAACAAAAATGCCGAGAGTGCCAAATTTTTGTGGGAGGCTTGGGTCCTCCTTCAGAAATAAATATTTAAAAGTGCCCATTGATCCCATGTGTGTTAAAAAAGTTATTCAAGGTCAAACTTTTAAATATATTTTTCTGATGGTAAACCCAAACTCTCTACAAAAATTTGGCTCTGTCAGAATTTTTATTTCAAATGTCTAAAATAACCGTACTGCTGGATTGAGAATGTTAATTAGTAAAACGTAATAAATTAGGTTAAGTAAGCATAACTTGCACTTAGCAGGTTTTCAGTATAAAAAATCATATACATATATACAAAATCACACTCAGATACATATTTATTTATAAAATCAGTCCATCACCGTTATGCATGCGGCTTTATAGATCAGCTGTGTTACGTAACACATACTTTTGTGTTACAATAACACAAATATAACACTAAATTGACACAAATGTAACACAGGCGTAATACAAATGCAACACAAAAGCTACATTTTTACAACAATTTTAGGCTATATTTCGGTTATTTATTACAATAGATACTAATGGGTGAACTTAAGTATACTATGGGCCTCATCGCCAACAAATATTATACATTAACATTAAAATATCAGTTTCTTACCTCAGAAATCACATTAAATATTTTTTTTTTCACACAAACAATGAATCGACGCGCCCTTTAAGCTCCTTTGCTGACGAAACAATATTGCCGCCTTTTTTTTTTAATTTTATAGATGACAGTGCTGCCATAATACAACTGCCTTTTACTACTTTGGCTCTTTAAATAGTAGTTTTGGGTTAAATATTCGTCACACAAACAAATCGTAACACAAAAGCAAAAGTCATTGTTTTATTTTAAACTATCGATAAAACAAGTCAGTTTAAGGATTTTCGCTACAATATTATTATTATAGCAGGGTACTATCATCTAAATTTTTGTCGGTATATATATAATTCAGATATTCTCCACAATTTATTGGATATTTTTACCATAAGATACTGCAAAATAAAAACGACAAAAATGTCACACAAAACAATTGACAATTTTAGCGGCCTTACCCTAATATAGCATTCCAGCGAGGTGCAAACTTAGCTTGGTAGAGTTGTATAATTTATTTATTTAACTCTGTTTGCTCAACAGTGTAACAATTTGTTTATGGCCTCCTTTATAATAATGGAATTCCTGCGGCTCGTTCTGATATTCACACTAGTCGCAACGTCTCTTCTTTTGATAAAACAGAATACTATGGACATTGGTTTGCTGATAGGCGCAAGCGTCGCGGGTGGTTTCTTGCTGCGTAAGATTTTTTATTTATTACTAGCCTATTTAGCCTTGTATACTGATACTTCAACAAATAGCATCTAAAAATCAAATCAGTGCATTCCTGATAACTGTTCTTTAAGTTTAATAGAAATCGGCACAGCTGTTTTAAAGGTTAACTCGAACTAAGTACATTAAATAGGTACAAATTAATACTGTTTTAGTAAATTATGAAGTAAAGGTTATTCTTTTGACGTTCTTCAATTACATTTTTGTATTGTATTTTTTTCAGTGGGAATGTTCTATTTATGGTTGTGTGCCGCAAATCTACCTATTGTAATAAACGAATTAGAGCAAGAGAAACAAGCGGCGGTAGTTAAAAAGCTACAACAACTTCTAGAAACAAATAAAAGATCAGTTCCGCGAGGTATTGATACAATTCCATTTTCAGCGCAATCAGAAAATAACACAAATGTTTTCATAATCCCAAGGAAGAAAATTATTCATGGGTTTAACTCTACAATAGACTAAATACAATTTTTTTTTAAAGTACCTATTTATTAAATAAACTATTAAAAGAAGTGTAATTGTATTACATCACCTCAGTGTATGATAATAAAATTTGCAATCCAAATTCCCTCACAGGAACTCCTGTGTCCATACTGCCTTTACTCTACATAATAATATATTATAAGATTATTACGTCATTACGGCCAACGGGCATGCGCGGTTATCGATTAGGTTCGAAGGGCAGGTGTAGGGCATCAAACATTCAATAGTTATCGTATCGTACATAAATATCTACTTATAGTGCATTGACCATGCAATCAATATTTCCCTACGTGGCATACCTACCTACTGATTTTCTTACCAAAGTTATTTATAAAATAGTAGGTATAGGTACTTACCTAAATAAAGAATTATGGAACAGACAGGAATGCAAATAATTGGCAGGGGTTTCATATCAATCTAGATAAAGAATGCCACAAACTTATCCGACCCAGTGGCCAAATCTGGAACTAATATACTTTACTGATTTTTTATAGTTCACTAGCTGTTTCCCGTAGCTCCGCCCGTGGTCTAAATTTTTTTTTATATAATTGATATGCAAGCTATCCTATCTTTTAAGTTGGATCAAACTGCACAGGGTGTGCAAATTTGATTTAAATCGGTTAAGTAGTTTCGGAGTTCATCCCGGACAAACATCGTGACATTGAAATTATATTATTATAATAGAAGATTTATAAAATGATCGGAAATCAGATTTAGGTATCTATCAATCGCAGCCCAATAGCTTGTCTCCCGTTGGTGGAAAATGACAGGCAGACCTTATGCGAAAGTGCGAAACTAGCGACTCTGGCGGATTTTTGACACGCGATAGCCCCCATTGTTGTGGTTTTTATGTACCTACGTGTACGTGACATTAGCGACCCTGGCGGATTTTTGACTCGCGATAACTCTCAGCGATAACTCCTATATTGAGTTGAAACGAGATTGAATGAAACACTGAATTCAACAACAGCCGCAGCAACCCCGTCACTAGGTCAGAAGTTTGTGGCATTTTTTGTAAATGTTTATGTTATACCTAACTACATATACCTACTTATGTAAAAATAAGTCGTTGTTTTTATGCTCACATAGGTTTTATTTTTATTTAAAACACATATCTATTATATTTTTATTTAATACTAGCTGTTGCCCGCGGCTTCGCTCGCGCGTAAAGTAAAGAGTAAGTAGTATTAAAGGTAGATGTATTCTGGGATTTTCAAAGTAAGGTAAGTATACAATTTTTCATCTAATATTATGGCGTTAAAATAATAATAAAAGTAAAGTAAGTAGCAAAAGCATTTGTGTTATGGAATCGGAGACAAAAAAGGTACCATAAACACCCAGACTCAAGACAATGTATAAAAGTGATTTTCTACATGGACCCGTCCGGGGATCGAACCTGGAACCTTAGAGCTGGCGACACCTTAAAAACCGGAGTGAACGCCACTCGACCACGGGAGTCGTCATTCTAGATAATTATTATATGTCTTAGATGGCCATTATCTTATCTATTTATCTTTTCATCTGTCTATCTTTGAGAATACTGAACTTCACATACCAAGTAATACCAACTATTTCAGCCCTTATTTCACCCCCTTAGAGGGTAGATTTCTAAAATCTACCTTCATAAATACATCTATATTGTATTTCTATATATATAAGAAATACATCCTATTTATTTCTAACTAATAACCCTTGTATGAAATTGAATGTGTCTTTCTTGAAATCTTTGAAAACGACACAATTCATATGCCTACAAACTTCCAACCCCTTTTTCACCCTCTTAGGGGGATGATTTTTAAAATCGCTGAAATCGTCATTATTTATTTCTATCCAGAAACCCGTATACGAAATTTCATGTGTCTATCATTGAAAATACCGAACTTCCCATAAAAACTTTCAGCCCCTATTTCACCCCCTTAGGGGATAGATTTCCAAAAAAAAATAAGACTATAGCCTTCCTCAATAAGTGGGCTATCTAACAGTGAAAGAATTTTTCAAATCGGACAAGTACTTCCTGAGATTAGCGCGTTCAAACAAACAAACTCTTCAGCTTTATAATATTAATATTAGTATAGATAAATAATTATAGTATCTTAGCCGTGTGCAGCGCCCCTTAGTGAACTCCACTGCGGGTGACGTAACCTACGACAAACTTATTATTTGCGGTTGGTACAGTATTCGGATCTAGGGATCGAACCGCAAAATGAAGTTTGTTTTTTATTGTATATAATTTTCCTGGATAAAAACTACCCAGTGTGGTGCCCAGAATATTAAAGAACAATTATACCGAGTTTCATCGAAACCGAACCGGTAGTTTTTGCGTGATGCCTGAACAAACAGACAGACAGACAAAAATTTTTTTAATCACATTTTTGGGTTCGGTGTCGGTCTAGTAACACACCCCGCCATTATTTTTTTTGATATTTTCAATGTACAGAATTTTCACTTCTACAGATTTATTATAAGTATAGATTTTTTGTACACTCATAATAGGTAGTTAAACAATACATAAGACAAAAATTGTATAGAGGCTCTGCTTATTTCATAAGAAATCTCTGCCAGCAGTCCCGCGATAGAAGAAGTGGCAAAGAAGGCAGTCAACCACAGATTAATTCATTTAAGCAGTCAACAGTGTGCAATCCTAATTTAAGTAAAAATAATAAGTACTCAAAGTAACTACAAATATGGAGGTATATATAATAGGCTAAATATATATGGATACATAGTATAACAAAACATACATATAAATATACATTGTAAATCCTGTAGAGAGTGCTCTTTTATGCGTTATTTTAATATCAACAGTAAGTATCTATTATATAAACCAAGCATAACTTAGGAATAAAGTTCAATTAAATAATTAAGTCCACTACCGCGTTCGCTCTTGAGACGAATGTTAACAAATGTAAAACCTACACCACCAGCAGTTATGGTAGCGCTTCCCTGCGTGTGGTCGACGTCTCTCGCTATGATGCCCTAAAATGACGTAAAATTTTTGAAGTTATCCATATCATGAAACGAATTTACAAAGACACAAGAAGAAAATTTAGGCCTTATTAACCCAGACCAGAAAAATAAGGAAGGCGGAGCGAATTGCAGGCAAACAAAAGCGATGCTGTGATGCTGATGGCCCACGTAAAATACCATTGGGTACTTTTCAATAATAAACTATTGAAAAAAATTAAATATTAACGATCTACATAGTTTTTGTTTCCTGGTTACGACCTCTTTGCTCCGACTGCTTATTTTTCTGCTCTTTGCTAGGTGTGTATAATGTAAGCACCAATACCTTAATTATATTCAGGCCAGGATCCGAAAAGAACACTTCTTTGACCCTCTTCTTAAACGGAAATCCCATATATTCTGCTTTTTGTTGCCATATTAACCTACCATTATAACTATTGCCAACAATAAGATCATTTGCCACACATGTCGATATAGCTATAAACACGAGAACACTTAATGCAAGAATACACTTCATATTTGTTAGATCTAGTTAGGCTTGGTTAATAAACAGAATCTTAGCATGGAGATGGTGTAAATGAGTGACTACGAATGATTTCATTACATGTTTTCGTATAATAATGATAAAGTAACCTCTCTAGAGTTCAAAAAGCGAAACGATAAGCTAATGGCAAGATAGTTTAGTTTATATACACACTTGTAGGCATTGTGATAATTAGTGTGCTCATTACCTATTTTACTGAGAAAAAATATACTAAGACGTAGTCGTCGGTTGAAAGCTAAATAAAAAACCGGACAAGTGGGAGTATGACTCGCCTATTGAGGGTTCGGTATAGACTAAGTATATTTTTTTATGATTTAACTACAAATTTAACTTGCAAAATTTCATAGGTCATCATTCCCTCGAGTGTAGGTACACGTTTTTGGCAGTATAAACGCATTAGAAAATTGTTTTTTTTTTCACAGCTTCAAGGGACTGTAGGCCTCAATATATGGTTTTAATTTCAAATCAATAGCTCTACGCGTTCCCGAGATAAAAGTGTAGCTACTATAATAGTGTGTTATTTAAAATGTCTTGACAGACAGACGGATAAACAAGGACCAGTGAGTAAGGGTTCCGTTTTTGTACTTTTTGAGGTACGGAACCCATATAACCCACATACATACACACATAAATGTAAAAAAAAAATAACCATTTCCTAATAGGCTAGTTCGTTTTGAAATTCCAGGTGTATGCCTGATAGTCTCTACAATAGTGGTCCGTACTTAAATTATAACAATAAAAATATAAGATACCAACGTATTTTTCGAGTCCCCATCCGCTTTATCTAAGTAGATATTCGTAATTTTTTATAATATTTTATCGCTATCTAAAACCCTCACATTGAAAATAAAAATCGTGTGCATAATATATTACCGGTGCCTACTATTGCCGGTGATATCTCATAACCAACATTGAAAAGAAGAAAAATATAGTCGAATTGAAAACCTCCCCTTTGAAGTCGGTTAAAAATAGGTGATGAGTTTTGTTAAATTAAATCAAAATGATATCAGCAAGACAGATGTTTAGAGGTCAAATAAAAAATACGAAGAATACTGAAGACTTTTATTACCAGATAATTTTTGTAATATATTAAAAACAACAATTTATAACACTTTTTATATTTATGATAGACAAGATTTCTGTAATTAGGTAACTAAAATAAATATATGGGATTTAATAACAAGCCATTTGAACATATTGTTAAACTCGTTTACCATAACCATGCTTTTAACGTCAAGGTCCTAGAAAATAGGAATGTTGGTGTGTTGAATAAAAAATACTACCACCTTGAAACATTAGGTACCACTCAAAAAAAGTAACTTCCATAACCATTAAACTGGAGGTCATAATATATGGGGAATCAGTTACACGGAACTGACTTGCATAGCCGCGAAGCGCGGGGTCGTTTCCATTTCAAGAGAGTCAGTAGTGACTTGCGAGCGTGTGTCAGAGTTTTCTGTACTATTGAGTATAGAAGTCATCGAATTTTTTTCATCTTTCATACTACCATTGGCTTCGGTGGAATTGTCATTAGCGTTTGTCTTTTGTTGCGCATCTACCATGTCACCGCCGCCTCCGCTAAGTGAGTTCCATATACCTTTTGAAGATTCTTTTAGAGTAACTTTCTTTTCGGCCATAGCAGTACCCTTTTCCTTTCCATCCTTCGTCTTTTTGCCAAGTACTGGGAACGAGCTTAGTTTTGGTTTGGAGTTCCGGACGGCAGCACCCCGCTGTATCGGGGCAGCTTCCGCTTCACACTCCTCAATGATTGAAGTGAGCATGTCGGCTGAGTCTGTCGGTACTACTTGACCAGCTTGTATAGGAATGTCATCTGTAAATAATTTTTACACTAAATAAGTATGCATGCACAGATTATTTTGAAATAGTATTTCTAAATAAGAGCTTGAAATATAATCTTGTGTGATGAACAATTGAACCATTGCAATACTTATATTATCATGTTTTAGATTAGTGGTAAATATAAAATATGATGTAATATGCAGTGTTCAGACAATGGTTTGTAGCTTGCTAAAAGTACTATCTACCAACTAACTAAAATTTATGGAGTACAATAATGTGGGTCTATTATTTAATCTTTTTATTAGCATACCTGTGATTTTAATTCACAAAAATAAGTAATGTAACAGTGACTTTATTAAGGTCAGAGATATAAATTAACGGTTTCTTATGTCTGATCTCAAGAATGAAATAAGCTTTCGATCTGCAAGTACATACAAGTATGACTGACAAATTTATGGAAGCAGTGATTAAAATGTGCATAAATATGTCGGAATAATAACACACAGACCTACGAATTAATGCAAGTGGTGGTGGGCCATGCTGACAATGTTTTAAATTGATTGGCACCAGGGCCGGATTAAAATACGAAAAGCTATGCCCACTGCTTGCTTAAGTTGTTCGTTTGTTCAACCTCATATTGTTATTGCGAAGACTATGTTTTTCTGTATTATCGATCAACCTTCGAATAAAAAGAAATAGTGAATAAAGAATATAAATATAATATAATTAAAAGTTTTTAATGAAATACATATTCGAAAAAGAAATATGTTTTGGAGTACTGACGGCGCGATTAATCCGACTCTGGATATGTGTTTTAGTATAAATTGTGTAGAGTGCCATGCCAATACTGTAGCTATAATAAATATTATGATCTAAGTTCCTAGAATACCTCATGAATATTTGAATATCTGTTTATGGACATCTTTTTTTTTTATTTTTTTTTATTCCATTTGATGATTGAAGATGATTTTGAATTGACATAATATTATGATAGCATTATCAGTGTTACTGCACATACAAATGTTTTTATTCCACAAGCTACAATCCAAAGTACGAGGCGAGGAGCATGCATTTGGCAGCATACAGTTATGTTCATCTGTACGTAAACCAGAAACAATGAAATATACAAATATAAGAGGTATATAAATAATAGGAGCATACATAATCTAACAACTACTAGGAAATAACAATTTAAAGCAACAAGTTGTTCAAGGTGTCATATTTTGTACAATATGGGTTAACTAATGACATAATATGAATATTATGCTTACCTGGTAACTTCTTCGTGCGGAATGATGCATTAGTAATCATTGACTTAGACATGGTTACTGTAGTGGTAGCCGGGGACAATGCTACACTGATACCCATAGGACCATCACATGGTTGCCCTGAAAATAAAAAATATACAACTGTAATTATCAATCCGAAACAAGGAGAATACACTACCAACTGTTAAAATTATTTTATTTAATACAATAGGGTTATGTATTAAATAAAATAATTTATATATTGCGGTACTGTTATAAATTGTTACCTGAAGGGTTATTCTTCAATGAGTTTATCACAGCACTGGAAACCAACATGACGTCAGGAAATAGTTCATACTTTGCTCTTTGGTCGATATCTTTCACAGCTTGATAGGCCAATGTGTAGAATTCATTGAACATGGCAAAGTAACAGCCTTCTATCATTTCCAATAGGAAATTAGAAGACACTGGTATTCTGGAAACTAGTTTCCCTGAAGAACCACTGGTTTTCTTATTAAATCCTTGTGTTACTATTCTGTTATAAAAAAAAACATTAAATAAATGGTTATATCTGAACCTAATAAAATTATTTGTTCATCGCAGATATGTATAGATAAAACTTCAAGTTAATATACATACCTAGAGCTAGCAATGCAAAAATGACGCAAAGCCAGTTTTGGCAGCAGACTCAACTGACGATTGTATATGAAGAGCAATGCTGACATGACTCTCAAACGATTTTGTGCATTAATGACTTCAACTTGTGGGAGAGGTCCCCAACTCACGAGCTTAGTGTTGCAGTCCTCCCACCTCCTTAATGCACTCTCCGTTAAAAACTGGGATCCCAATGATAGAGGCTGGAAGTGTTCAAAATTGATCCTTATAAAATTACTTACTTTATCATTTCTAATAATAGTTAAATGTTGCCCGCGACTCTGTCCGCTGTCCCTAATTTTATCTAGTAAAGAATAAAATAAAGCTTATATTACTCAAGGATAATGGAGCATTCTAAGAGTGAAAATATTTTTAAAATTGGCCCTGTAGCTTTTGAGTTTGTTTGTTGCAAGCATAAAAATATAATATTAGTACCTCTTCAGGTACTAATAATATAATAAGATTATGGACGAAATAAGTATGATTAATTATATATTACCTCATGATATATAGAAGATTGGGCCAGTGATGGTAATCTAAAAGACACCACTTTTGGTTTACCAGATTCATCCACAACTTCATAGTTATATAATCCTACAAAACAAACATGCCAATGAGATCAGTTTTAAAAATCATATAAATGAAGGATATATTTCTTTAAAGTATTGTACCTATCAGTAATGTTTCTATGCAGCGACATGTCTTCTTGTTTCCTTGAGCAACAGAACTCAGGTAGTTGTAGATAAGAGTGGGAACAAACTGCAGAGTGAATCTCTGTAATTCCACCTCTTTCGATCTGTAGAAGCTGAATAGCTGGGTACAAACATTTTCTAATATCTGAAACAAAAGTACAGAATGGTAATGCAAGTATAAGAATATAATTGAGTTTCTTGTATAATGATTCTTGAATTATAAGTGATAGAGTTCTATGTAAGTTGAAATTTTGATTTTATTTCAAATATCTAATATAAAAATATAATCATATTCAAAAAATGGCACACTAATTACTTTTTTAATGAATGACTTATAAACATTCCAAAATAGCTAATAAGACATACAGAGCTATAATGGAAATGTGACGTCATATTTCAAACCTTCATACTAATCTATCAAATGGGGCTGCCCCATACAAGTAGTTGTTTTAAGGTGATACCTCCGATGTGGCCCGCGAAATTCAAATTTAAAATTATACTTGTTATTGTCGCGAATCGAATTTTGATCAAGTTTCAACTTGTCACTGATAAGCAAATTGCAAAAAACACATGAAAATTTGAATTTCGCGGGCCACATCGGAAAAAGAGATAGAACACACATCATCAACTAACTTGAAAAGCTTATAACTTTTTTATTTGTGTATTAATTTGTGTTGATTTTTTGCAGTTTTATTTAAATTATAAAAAAAAATACATAAACCAATATTTCTCAAGTAGGTAGTAAAACTTCTCAAGGTCCAATTGTGTTTAGAGTAATTAGTATAATAATTATACCTTACCTGCTCATAGTGTGGTTCATTTTCTAATTTGGTACTAGTGGGGGCATCACTTTCTTCTTCAGCATAGAACAGGTTAAATATGGTAGTTGCTATTTCATGATTGTGTTCATGCTCAGCAGCAAAACTTTTGATTTCATTTTCTTGTAATGAAGCATACTCATTAAGCCACTCAGTTATCAAATGTTTCCATTCCGCCATTATCACAAGTGTGATTTGTATTTTCACCTACAAATTAAATAATTAGTTAAAAAAATATTTTAAAATCCTCAAATTAATTAAACATTTTTATTAAATTCATTATAAACATACCAACATTTAATTTGACAACATATTTTTATATACATAAGGTATTTTTATGGTGAGGTCAAATTAATGTAAGTCATCCAAATTTCAAGTATAACCCAGATCTAATCAAAATGATTCATTTTATGACAATATAAACAATAGTAAGGTATTATTGCTATTCATGGTCATCTTGACGTAATTACAGTGAGATGTGTTCTCAGAATAATATCTAAAAGTTATTATTCCAAGGATGTGTTGTATACCATAATATGGGATATTTTGTTTTTTTAGTAGTTGCTCTAATAGGACCTACTAGGTTTCTTAATTGTCTTATATTTTTTTATGAGTACTTAATGCATAAAATAGTTGGGACCATCTAAAAGTTGAAAATTGTCACAGTATTGAATTTGCTTTTTAAATCTTCATTCGAACAGCAATAATTACCTACACAAAATCGTAATGTAATTATTAGCCTTTGAAACCCTTCGAAAACATGTAAAACGACCCCGAACTACAAGTTGCGGTATATGTAGGTACAACGATTACTAAGGAATTATTTTGTTTCTCATGATTGTTTGATTTTCTGTAAATCATTGATGGATCTTTTTTAGTCCATGGATATAGGTTTACAATGACAATTTATTAAATCGATTTGCATACCTTTTGAACACAGAGCCGAGTAATATATTAATTTAATTTGTATTGTGAATGATTTATACATACATGGTACAAAGTAATGTTTCACTATTTATTTTTATTAAAATTAAACTACTTAATTCACAGATGACATTTCATAACAAGCCGATTAAGCCGAACAAGGAACAAGCCCAAGGGGCAAGGTGGTGGTATCGGAGAGGGAGGGGAAACCACAGATTTATAATAGGGGGAACGGGGGAATAGCGTAGGGAACAGGGATGGGCACTAAGGGCACTTAGAGAGGTTCGGCTTTGGAAATAGGGAGGTCAACAAGTCTTACAATATTAGACGAGATTAGACCACAGAGGTAGACTAGACAATTATGTGGTAGATATTATTATATTAGACCAAACTTTGGAGTTCAAAGATAAACTTTATGTCAATTATGTGCTGGTCATGATTTAATGTAATTATTTATGTAGGATTGAATTAGACTGTTTATTTGGATTATTTTTAACTTTCCCATTTTAATTTCATTGACCAATATGTTTCAATCAAATTAGTAAGCAGTTGTACACATTGATGGACATCACTAATGGACCAGTGCTGTATTGCTGTACATTCTGTGATCTGTCTGTCTGTATGCCACGTAATAGAAATGTCAATGCCAAAATTGTTGCGGTTTTAGAGAATTTCAATTCTAACAAAAAGTACATTATTATATCCAACTTAATATTAGATAGTCGCTATTAGGCATTTGCATTTTTTTACGACATCCAATGGGTTCCTCCCAGAGTACTGAAGTGCCAGGAGGCGGCTCTGAAGGATATCATGTTTTGCGGGTTTGTGTTGTTAGATTATCAATATCATCTTGTTAATAAAACTCCCTTGTTCCTATGGATTTATTTTTCATTTTAGGTCCAAGACGGGTCTCCGGGACAAAAAGCAAATCTTGAAGCTTTCTTCGACTTTATCGTAGCTATAGAAAACATTAGACTGGATCAGGATAATGACACCTTAAAAGAATTGTTGAAAAATAATGTTGAAAAAACAATCAAAATGTTAGTTTACAGCAGTAAAACTCAAACTGTGAGAGAAGTTATGATTGCTCCTAGTGCAAATTGGGGTGGTCAGGGTTTACTTGGTGTTAGCATTCGATTTTGTTCCTTTGAAGGAGCTAATGAAAATGTTTGGCATGTATTGGTATGTATCTTTGAGAAATGTTTATGATTTAATAGATTTTTCACTCATGCTAGTTACATGATATTGTTAAAAAAAAAGTTTAAGTTTTGATATGCTTGTTTTTTTATTTTAGGAAGTTCACCCATCATCACCTGCAGAATTGGCTGGTCTAAGGCCATTTTCTGATTACATAATAGGGGCAGACTCTATTATGCATGAGAGTGAAGACCTATTCACATTGATTGAGGCTCATGAAGGCCGTGCGCTGAAGCTCTATGTGTACAATGTAAATGATGATACTTGTCGAGA
Source organism: Plusia festucae (assembly GCA_950381575.1). Taxonomy (NCBI): domain Eukaryota; kingdom Metazoa; phylum Arthropoda; class Insecta; order Lepidoptera; family Noctuidae; genus Plusia; species Plusia festucae. Next base: position 8,062,609 of record OX494436.1, on the reverse strand, counting down.
AGTACACATCACACCAAATCACAATTGGGGAGGTGAAGGTAGCCTTGGGTGTGGAATAGGTTATGGATACTTGCATAGAATTCCAATTAGAAGTGCCCAAACTTTGCCAGCACAGCAACCATATGCAGCAAGTGCACCTATGGTAAGCAATGATTCATCTACTTATATGTTATTAAATAAATTAGTTTAGGTAACCTTTTGGCTACAAATTTTATTCTGTGCAAATAATTATTGTGGACTCTTTGTACCTATCCATATATAATAATAAAATCAGTTTTCATTTTGCTAAAATCAGCAGTCTTTTAGAAATGTGGTAAATGGCCTCAGTAATTTATTAATGACATTAACATCACTAATTTTAAACATTCTTTGATACAGATTCATACATTATTGTATGTTTTTTACAAAAACATCCTTTTTTTATTGCCTTTTCAGGTGGCACAGGAAGTGAATGCTCCACAGAATTTGGTGGCAGGGGTTCAGAAGATGAATATTAATGATGATAAGACTCCATTGATGTCTGCACCAGAGCCATCTGCACAAGCAGGATATCCTCAAAGTGCACCACCACCTTTCTTGTCAGGGGTCCCAATGGTCAACCCAGGTTCCTATGCAGCTCCTGGCACTACTGCTGGTGGTCCAGCTAACCCACAACAACCACAAGCTCAACAAATAATCTCATCACAGCAACCTCTGTCTCAAACACAATCTGTGGTATCTAATATGGCAGCCTACTCAAGCAGTGAGTTTTAATTTTGTATCCAATATAAAAACTTTTTCTTAAAAACAGCCAAAATTAATTTTCTTTTTATTTACTTTACAGACTTAGCAGATGCAACATTGACTAATCTGGGAAGTATACCATCTGTGTCTAATATGCAACCTCCAGCTCCATTGCCTAATTTACCTGGTATTCCTATGAATCAACCGCAGCCCTACATACCCATGATGCAGAACTACACAGCGTCTCAAGTGACTACTCCATCATATCCACAGAGTGTAACAAATTTAGTTCCCACTTTTGATATGAATAACTTCGCCCAGGCGCCAATCCTTCCACCACCAATGTCCACGGGACTGCCAGTGGTGACGCCAGTCTCACTCCCGGGAATGCCGTCTATTACAGTGAGTGCCACCCTTCCTGTCTCTACCATGCAAGAAATACACCAACAACAGTCACAGCAACACCAAGATTTATTATCGTGAAATGATAAAATTGTTTTATTATATGCCTATTTAATATTGTTAAGCGGAGACATCTCTTATTGGCCCAAATTTATGTTAGTTTATTTTAAATTTTATGTTGTAATCATGCACCTGGAAGGCAGGTCAAATGATTTTAGCATTGTATTATAAAATAATATAATTTCCATTTAATATAACTTTATCGTAAACAAGTGCAAATGTTGAAGAAGTGTACCAAAAACTAGGTACTTGACAAATACACTTTAGATTGTCTCTTTCTGTGTGGTTAATTTTAAATAATACATAAACAATAGAAAAGTAAAATACATTTTATTTATATGCCACAATTGTAAAGATATAAATTAATACATAGTGTCAAATTATAAAACTACTTAAATTATTATAATTATGCTTATTCAGTTTTTCTATTAAATAATTACATTTTATTTTGATAATACATAAACATAACTACCATGGTTATTTTTTTGCGTCATTTAGCGCTTGTCGATCTGCACTAATACACGTCAAGTTTTAAATTGAAACTGAATTTAAGTACATTTTCCAATAATAATTGCAAGGTTGAAAAGAGTGTGTCTAATCTACAGTATAACACAATTGTTACGGGTTATTTCAGTACCTCCGCTGCAGAAATATTGTGATTCGTAAATTGTTAAGAAATGACTTGATTGTAATAGGTATTCAACGTTGGAATCCTTATGAGCTTTTAGTAGCCGCGCGTTTTATATGACGGTATTTGTATGTACTTATATTAAAATCTGCATTCAGTTATTCCAACGTCTACCTAACCTAAATATTGTCATATTAAAGATAAGTGACAATTTGTCAAGGGAGCCTTGTTTGATATAATAAAAAAATATTTCGAAGTCTTGTTTCTTTCTGTAGAAGCTACCTTTCCTCTACAAAGAATAATCAATTTAAAAATCAATTAATGTAAAATTCAGATTCAGAGATGTGCTTCAGACTGCGCTGATTTACTAGTTACCTATAATTCTTCTAAGTGCAGAGCTATGTGTCGTATCTTTAGGGTGACATTTCAAATATGTTTTAATCCGTATATTTGTTAACATTGTGATACGGATAATTACCTCCTTAGTAACAAATATGAAATGTAAGGTACGCCATACTTTTCAAAATAGGTGCGGCCCGCGTGGCAAGGGCCATTACACACTAACCGCGATGCGTCGACGGACGTACTATATGCCCGCTATAGGGTCAACGTGACGCACACAGTGTACCGATGTCCAGTCCTTAAGGTGGACGATAGATTTACTTTAATTGGTAAATTATCGAGCTCTTATAGCAGTCTGTTGATATATATAATATTAACTATTACTAATTAGAGTGGCATTTTAAAATCACCCCAATGACCTACGTCATTCTCTGATTTTCGTACATATTTAAATAAAAAAAAATTACCTTCATTTTCATTACTTAGGGTCTACATTATCTATAGGTTCTGGTCGGTTCTTCGATACTATAGTGGTGTGATATGATAATACTCTATATTAGATAATTATGTAAGGTACGAAAGCGTTGTTCTCAGGTCTATATAGTTGTGACCAACTTTAAATACCTACCTAATAGTTTCTAGCATGTGGATGTTTCTGGCAAGTGACTATCGGAAGTAAGTTCAAGCTTAATACTGTTAGATCGGTTATGGTCATCCGGTGGGGGTTTCTCTGGGTCGAGACCGAGGGCGAAGTTATCATAGCCTCGCGTAAGGGTGGGTGCATCGCTGTAGAACACCCCTCCAGCCATCTCAGACAGTCTACGTCGACGTCGCGTGTCTTTGTCGTCGGCCATGCTCGGAGGACGCAAGCTTGAACTACGTCGACGCTCTGAGCCCAGACGGGTAGGGATTCTTAAAGCTCGCTATTGTAAAGCAAACAGTTAAATTAGCAAGAATAATTACGAACACACTGATCATTTTTTTATTCCTTTACAGCTTTATTTTCGATTAAACTTTAAAATTAAGTACGTCATGAAATAAGGTTAATTATTCAGTCTAAGGGAATATACTCTACCTTGAATCTTTTCGGCAGTGAATTGAGAAGTGTGATGACCGGCGGCGATATTAGGTCGATGGGCACATTCGCTGGGTCTGTGACGCCTGTCAACACCGACACGATCAGTCCTGCCACTAACGTTGCAGCGCATCCCAAGCCCGAATACCAGAGATATGATACGCGGAACAACCAAAACACTGCGTCGTCGCGGGTTTCACTTGAACAGAGAAAATATAGGTTAATTTTATGTTCAAAAGTTAGTAACATAAAGGTAACTGCTGGGCTGAGTCCTAATTAAGCTTATGGTTCAAGAGCCTTTCCTTAAATTGATCTCTTAATAACTAATGTATATAATTATTTACATAATTATACTAAATAGGTATCCACCTAGATATTTGGATGGAGGCTAGAGTAAATACTAGATAGACGGACAAACGAGTTACCAGTAAGATGCTGTTAAACGATTTTCCGTTCCGAAAAAAAAACATTTTAAAATCAACAATTTACAATTAACTATTTGTGCTGTTGCTAGTCATACCTACTTATATTATCTTGACTTATATAATCAAGCTGAAGAATTTGTTTGTTTGAACGCACTAATATCAGAAACTACGAGGTCACTGCACAGAGTACATTTTACATGTCACTGTTAGATAGCCCACATAATGAGGAAGGCTATAGGCTATAATTTGCGCCCACGCGGAGCCGTGAGAAAAAGCTAGTACAATATATGTTGCTAATAATTGTCTTACGATGAGTCCATGGTCATGTGCGAGCTCATGTTGTAGGGAGCAAAACACCCGTCTGTGGAGGCGGGCAAACGAGGTGTCGGCAGCTGCGCCAACTGCGCGCCTCCTCCCGCCGCCACCACCAACACTAGGCCAAACACTCCGCCAGCCACTGCGCCCTGTAGCACGAAATTAAGCGCTTAGCAGAACAAATAAAAACAAGCAATGGCAGTAACGGTAGGGCACCTCAATTCTTTTCAGATTGGTTAGAGATATTTAAATATTAGAATCATACAAAAATAAGAGAAAACCTTATTCCTGTGCGGTTAAACGGACCAATCTTAAAAAAAAATTATAACTATTACTAGGTACTTACAGGTACCAGATATAGAGAGTTATCATCTTTTTTACAAGCAGTCTAGTCGTTTCATTTTCCACACTTAACTTATAATTAAATAATTATAAAAAACCTTAGCATTAGCCCACGGGAAGAACATGCCAAGTGAAAAAAGTCCTAGCGCCACACCGCCAGCCATCCCGTTGAAGGAGAGCGCTAGTTGAAGTACAGGGCCAAGTCTTTCTACAGCGAAGACGAGCCCGAAGGAAACCATTCCACAAGCCAGGCACACCCAACGAGCTATCTATTTAAAAACAAAAAGGAAACGTTAAATAAGTGGCCCAAATCTTCAAAGTAATTTAGGGTAAGTAACTAACTTACCATTGCTCCTTTGTTTTCAGGCATAGTTATCCCAAGAAGTCCCGACGCCAGATCTTGGCACAGTATAGCCGCCAGAGAATTTAACGCTGATGCTACAGTGCTGAAAAGCAATTTTGAAAGAATAAAGAATCGAACCTTCTATCCACAGCGATTTTTTTTCACAATTATAAATTTTATTTGATTATTATCTATGTGTCTATATCCATCTTTGAATTCAAAATAAACCTAATTGTTTATAATTAATTAACCCTTCTGACCTGAAATATGAACAAATATTTAAAAAAGATTCTAAATTACAGGAATTACATAACACATTGAAACTGGATTTAAATAATTTGGTATTGAATTCGGTATGATTCCCTCTAAATTGAAACCGGTATTCCAACTGGACTTTACTAGTTATATACCAATTCTGGTTTATTATTGCCATCTGGATCCGAGTCAGTTCTCAGGATGCTTTCATGAGCTTAGCAGTCGCGATTTTCGTTCGTTGAGCTCAGCTTGCTAGCGGTTCAGTTGTGACATTTATTTTAAAAGACCCATAAACTTATGTCATTTTTTTCAGTTGTCTAACAAAGTGTTGAAGTACTTTTTAGTGAATTATATAATATATTCCATACCCAAGACTAGCAGCAAATATGCCTGCCACGAAGAAGCCTGGTATTCCTCGCGAACCACCCAGCTGCCTCACCACGTACAGAGGAAGAAGCCGGTCTGAAGCGTTGATCACGCCGGCCTGAGGTACGTCATATTATTAATGTTAACTTCACTTGGAACAATTTTGTACTTACTAGTAATTAAATAACGGAGCTTTTCAGATCTCATGCAAAGGAAGCTAATTCCTGGAGCGTATTATGAGCTTTTTTATTTATTGTATTATTCATTGCTATATTGAGCAATATAGCAATGAAGTATGTAAAGTAATGCGTCTAAACAAAACCAAGGGACCGTGTTTTGTAATGTGTAACGTATTATACCTACGTGTTGGAGTAAATTGAATATTTTAACCAGTTACGTGATTACCTGAATTGGATCACAGTTTGAGTAGTGTACGGCAAGAACAGCGCCGGTGATGAAATTCACCGAGTATATTGCGATCAGTCCGAAGGCCGACACCCATAGCGCCACTCTGACTTGTGCTATGCGTTCTACTGAGAGATATTTTTGTACCGATGCCTGGTTGGCGCAGAACATGCTGCTCCAGTACATGGTGCCCCCGACGACTACAGACCAAAACGAGTGCCGCACTGTTGGGTCAGGGTTCATGCTAGAATTAAAACAAGGATACTTACGTTATTAGGTAATAGCTTCCACTAAAATGCGCATGCGCGGTTTGCTGCCATTGTCTCAGAATGTAAATTACTTACTTAGACTTATGTATTTGCAAGTTATTTGTATAAACCATTGTTATTTTTTACATTTTTGTTATTTAAAATCATTTTTTAGTACTAAAATTCTAGTGTTTTTACCTTATTACCTACTATTATTATGAAACATATTTTTTCTGTAGGTATTATTGAAAGTTAATAATGTTATAATCTACCAAAGTAACTTGAAAGGTGTTCTTTTGTAATCTTCCGCAATAAGGTGGAACTAATAACGTCTTGACAAGTTTGATAATATCAGGAAAGATTTTAGTAGTAGGTATTTGAGGGCTTTAATTGATGAAATTAAAGTATTAGTCTTATATTTATGATACGAGTAAAAAAAGGCCCGAAGCCTGAGCCTAGCAGTAATGAAAAATATTAGGGACCTCTCAACAAGGTCTGTTTTCTGAATTGTTATCCCTGCTCCATGCTTTTTTAATTGGTTATTTAATTCTTTAAGCTTCTAGACGCAATACATGTTATCAATTATGATAGTGGAACTGTTTTAACACAAAACAAACGAAAAAGCACTACGACATGTAAACAAAGCGAAAACGATTTTTAGCCGTAGATATTACTACTAGCAACATGTGCAAAAAGCTTTGCGTTTTCATCTCCATTGGCAAGTAATTAAATTTACAAATAAATTTACAAAAACTTATATTTTTGCCTTTATAAACATCAAGTTACCTGGCATAGTAATGTGGTAAAATTCTGCGATTCTTACTGAGTTAGGACGGTGGCGGTATTAGTACTAGGTGTTAACTACCCGTGATTGTAAACCAGTTAAACTTTATTTACAGTCACAGGGTACCACCATAAGTAATTACATATTTTGATTTATTCTTTCTTTTTATAGTAAGTTCCTTAAATTGAACAAATCAGGGTTTGTTAGATTTTTTATAATTTATGAGAAGAGCCAATGACGCAGCTTTGAATCGATGAGTTAAAGATAATTACTCAAAAAAGTGAAGTCTATCTGTCCGCCAGGCGTGTTCCCAGACCACGTCAAAGCCACCCACTTGTGCCGACGACATGGCTAGTACTGCCGCCAAAGACCCGACGAGCACCGCCGATTGAAACGAGTCCGTCATTATTACAGCCTTCATTCCTCCCTGCATAGTAAAACAATTTTTTTAGTAAGATACTAAAAGCGTGTAAATACATAATTTTCTTATTACCTTTAAAAAAATATATCACATGTTTGTGTATATGGGAATCGAACCCGCAACAGACGCGTCACGCGGTACCTGGTCTCGTGGTGACATCCGAAATCGGAATCAAGATTCAAGTTGATGTTTATTATGTAGAGACGATATAGAGAATAGTGTACGTGACGGGAGTATCCTATAGTCTCAATAGATTTTTTTTTAATATTTAATTTGTTTTACTAACCTGAGTAGCGTAGAATATGCATACGATGTACACCAATGAAACGGCAAGATAGGTGTTTAAACCAGTGACTGCAAATAAAAAATAGATCAAAGAAGGGGGAATATTATGACAAGCTGAGACTGTATCTAGATATATTAGCTAAATGACATACTCGTACGTTAACTACGACAAAGTGTTATTAATGATCGTATCAATAGGTAGAGCTGTTGACAACCTACATTATTTTAGTAACTACCTGTGGTTTTTTTTTAAGATTACTTGCAATGTGGGTCGCACATTACTAGTAATCTCGTTAACCCCTCGTGCTAAGCTAAGATGCTTGTGTTACGAGTGGGTTCACGTCGGTAGTGTAATGGGTGGGATTCGAACCCGCAACCACAAATGATCGCAAGTCCGACGCCCTAGCCATTAGGCTACCGCCGCTTAATTACCTATAAGTAAGTTATTATAACTTGCCACAGTTCTGCAACATCGTGAAGGTTCAGCCTGTTGTCAATAATAACTGCCCTAGCGATAGATTTCTCATCGTCTATGATCAGTAAACTTACTCGTGACTGCGCGGCTCTCTCAAAGTTCCCAGAGCAAATTGCAAATAAGTACCTGTGTCAGTTTTGCACTTTTGCAAGCTAACCTAATGATATAAATAAACACTTCCTACCTACTTAAATCAATGTAATTAAAGTCACTGAAACTGTAGTCTTTGTAAGAATGGCACATATTGAGAAAGACGTGAGTTAGATGCATGAGTTTAAGAATTCCGTAACTACACACTATCTTTTATACCTACCTATTACAGTACCTTCTACTACATTAATTATAAGTAACTCATAAGACAAGTGGTCATAATAGCTATAATTATGTACTATACACGTACCTACCTCCTTTTTTAATAAGTTCCTATAAATATCTATCATAGAAGTACATTTTGATAATACCGACAAAATTGTCGTTAGTAGTACCAATTTAAGTTACCAACTAATACCAACGATTTAGTTATTTGAATAATGTAATATGACTCAATAAAACGTTTGACACCAATAGCCAAAATTGCTTCTATTGCTCATTATATGTCATTATATATTCCATACTTGACTTCATGGAGACGTTACATAATTTATGCAGTATCATATTTTCTGTCGGCACACTATCTGAAGCGTATAGTGACATCGATGCACCTTAGTTGGCACCGTTCTATTCAATCCCTCGACAAATGCACCAGCCGTTATAGTCAAAGCAATAAAATAACGATGAATTTACCAACACATGTGTTTGTTGAATATCTGATTATATTCTTTTGCAATAGCGCAGATAAAAGTTACCATGGAATATTTATTACTTAAGTATATGTATTTGTATAGCGTTAGGGTCTTCCAAATGGGTTTGATTTGAAACAACCTTTTTTGGAATTTAGTCGGTTTAGGAATTATAAAGTTTAGTCCTACTGAGTGAGAATATATACTTAGCATTACTTAGTACCCCCTTTATTAATGCAGCCCTCAAAGAGTTTCACCTACGATATGTTTGTACACTAGAATTATTATTATGTCAAAATGTAATTGTAGTTGTACTCAATTAACTGAATTTCGTGGCAAAATCAAGGCAGCCGTGTCCAAATATTAGGTCACCAAAAGTACAACAGGCCTAGGCAGGTAGTGAAAGGTTCTACAGCAATATTTCACGTGCCTTGAGATGCCTATATAAGTACCTAGGTACATATAATTAAACTGATAAAAATAATAAATATCGGTTAAATTGTAATAAGTTTGTGCGGCCTTAGTCACTTTAAACTTGCAGACTTGCTCTTCATTCGACTACAACAAAATTAATAATATCCAAATAACGCCTATAATAATTGGCGCTTTCACCTAAATAATGTAATATCTTGTAAGATTTCTAAATCAACTAATTAAAATGAGATAATTATGCAACCATGCAAGTCATCATCTTTCACGCGCCCTAATCGGCCTTCAGCATGTGCCTCTCTTTATTATTTACCATCATGTTGAAGAGATTTGAAAGCTAGACACTGTGTCACTGTGCCACGTTTTGCTCGATAAGTAGGTATATGTAAAAAACATACATAAATGTAAAAAAGAACATTATATTTTTCAATTTAAAAACTTTACTACTGAATTGATTTGTAACCTCTGACGTAGGATTATCAATGACAAATACTTTTTGAAATCGTTCCGCTTTTGCCGGAGATATGAAGAAAAAAATACTGACTATCGAACTGAGAACCTACTCCCTTTGACGGTTATTTTCTCTAATTATCTTCTCCTTTTGGCAGACCCATTGAGTAGGTCTCTTGTAGACCAGGCATGTCCCAGTTTCTTTCTTTTTATTTCTTCGAAATTCCATGTTTTGTGCATATATATTACATGTTGATATGGTCTAGTAAAGTTATTTGTCAACTGTGTTGAACCTGCAAATTCAATTCTAACGTCGAACCACCTGGCAAGATTCAGAGACCAAAAAGCATCCGGGCAACACTATTAATTGTTTGTAGATAGAGAAAAAAAACCGGCCAAGTGCGAGTCGGACTCGCGCAGGAAGGGTGTCGTACCATTAATTATGTTACATTATTAAGTATTTGTTTTATTTTAAATGAATTATTGATTTAACGTGAATTATAACCTAAACATTCTGTGAATATTTCAAGCATATAGGTACCTCGTCCATCTGTTGCCGTTATCAATATCGAGCTAAATGAGCAATAAAATAACGGTGGTTGTATGGTAGACCTTTAAATATTTATTTTATACTAGCTTTTACCCGCGACTTCGTCTGAGTGAACTTCAGAATTGGGTCCAAATGGAAATAAAAAATGAGAAAGTAATGAAAAATGGAATAAAATTTTCACCCGTGTGCTTGCGCTGTAATGGAAAGAAATACCAAATTTCTAAGCTGTCAGCCAACGGCTTAGCTCGTTAATAATTTTCAATATACCCTTGGGAACTACCTAAGGAATCGGGATAAAAGGTAGCCTATGTTCTTTTCCATGTCAAAGGCTACATGCATGCCAAATTTCATCCAAATCCGTTCAGCCGATTTTGCGTGATTGAGCAACAAACATCCAAACATCTAAACATCCAAACATCCACACTTTCACATTTACAATATTAGTAGGATTAACTGTTCTTTATTTGTTGTTATAGCAGTTACAGAAATACATCTTCTGTGAATATTTCAACTGTATAACTATCTCAGTTCACGAGATGATGAGATACAGCCTGGTGAGAGACGGACAGTCTTAGTAATAGGATCCCGTTTTGCCCTTTGGGTGGGTTGTTTGTTAAAGTGTAGTTTGTTAGAACGTGTACTAATAAACTACTGTTCTATAGTATTTCGCACTTAGGTAGTAGTATTGGTTAGTTTAAAATGTACTGTAGCTTTTAAATTTAGATTACTCTCACAATAAACCTAGATGGATTGAGAGCTAATCACATATTTGAAATGATGATTATGACGGGCCCTCGATTCACTATTCGCAATACCTGCATCAATGTACCTAGTCGATGCAATGATTTGCAGAGAAGAATGATTGCGGTATTCTAATAGTGTGGTTGAATGTTATTTTACTTAATTTATAAACTGTTATAAAATAAACAAATCTAAAAAGTTTAAGTGATCGATGGAATAGATCGATAAAACTAATATCGAGAGCTTTTTCCATTAAGGAAAATACATTGGTACTTCTCTAACTCACAGGTTCAAGGATAAAACATTATAATATGCAAGTATGCAGGCGCCAAGCGTGTTTATAGAGGTGATGTAACAAATACTATCGCTGCTTGCACGCCATTTGAATTATAATTCTAATGTTGATTTTCGGCAGTATTGCATACTTTGGAGTGGGTACCACTCTACAAATATTAAGTAGGCACTGTTGCCGAATCGATACTCATACATCACTAGTAATCCGTATTGCTAAATAAAAATTGATTCAAAACAAACAAGTAAAGCTTAAGTAAAAGTTAATACTATGATTTGTTTTTGTAAAATCATACAATACATACAATTATATAAGTTTATACCAAACGTAGATTTCATGTTCGGAACGACAATTTAATTTCATATAAGAAAACCTTTTGACAGTCCTGTTGATAATAATGTACCTAATAGGAGTTGGATTCAATTCACAGTACCTACCGTACACGGTTTTCCGTGGTCGCAATGGCTTGATACGATAGCATTTAGGTGCTACTCTGATACTATTTAGGTGCTATCATCAGAGTGTTGTCTTGAAAGTGATTAGAATAGAGATTTTGAAGATATATTTTTATCATTAAATTCTATATTTATAACGGAAACTTTGCGCATATTTAGATAGCATATTTCATTTTATGTGGGAGTCATGTGGATATGACAGGAGCACTCCGCATACCTGACCACTAATGTGGTTACGTACCGAGCTATTGCAAAATTTCTAATGACATTGACTATTTAGATGTAAATGAAATCGAGCGCATCGTTCATAGCTTTCAAAACATTACGAGAAATATATATTGTGTTAATTCATTGATTGATATTCAAGGTCTAGTCTTTTTGTCATGAAAGTTTTTAAAACTAAAAAATTGCTTTTTGATGACCTTTAAAAGTATAAAAAAATATTTGAATAGGAACATAGATCTGATTGCTACTCAGCGGTGACAGTATCTTGCGGTTATGTGCTTGAGTGAGCCAAATAAAACCAATACTAAGGTACGTATTTAGAAGAAATATAATGATTTGCGCTTCTTCATACATTTTCAAGGATGTCTTAAGTAGTCCACTTAGTGGTACCCGAATTATTTCCATGCATCCCTCAGTATTATTATATAACATCTTAGCTTGTATCTACTTATGTTTCGCCACTTTACACGTAGTTTTCGAGTTATGAGACCTTTTATGATTGATTTTCTAAGCATATGTATAAAATATATCTATATATTTGATACGTACCTAATGGACGTTTCAATGAGTTCAAAATTCATGTTTCATTTGCTAGATCAATAAAAATAATGGAGTCTCACCTTTTTCCACAAATAAATGACTGATTTCATGACTTCTGCAACTCAAGCAGGGTGGCAAGTAATCGTTATTTCAAAATACATAAGACTAACTAGGTATTAAAATATCATTGTAATTGCTAAAGCAAAATAATCTTGCAAATACCGCTATTTTTAATCATAGAGATAATCTTTGACACTTAAAGCACTTTTTATTGCATGTCATCTTATATCTTTAATGCGAGCCTGCAAATGTCCCACTGTTGGGCACAGGCGTCTTCCCTTATAGAGAAGGAATGAGCATTGATCACCACGCCTGCTCATTGCGGGTTGGCGATTTCAGATTCCGAATTTAGAATCCAGGTTTCCTCACGATGTTTTCCTTCTCCGTTTGTCTGTAGTGTCTTAGAATATAAGAAAGTACATATAACTTAAAAAAAATCACATTGGTGGGACACTTAGTCACATTTGCCTGGGTTCGAACCTACAACCATTTGTATACGAATCCGGTCATTGAACCGCTAGGCTACCAGGACAGTCATCTTAAATTAGGCCTTATTCACAAATCCAAGCAGTTTACGTGCTGTTACGTGTAGGGTTAAGAGAGGCTTTATCTCCTTCGATTTACTATACTTTTAAGTAAAAAGCTGTTAATGGCCTACTAACAATACCCGGTGACTCTCAAAAAACAAATTAGATTTGGCGATCCGGGGTTCTTGAACTATATGTATCTATGCTTTATCCCACGATATATTTTTTGGACTAGAGAATGACCAGGTTTGTTTTGTACTACATGTATTACAGATGAAATATCAAAAAACAAAAAAACCGGCCAAGTGTGAGTCAGACTCGTGCCCCAAGGGTTCCGTAGGTACTGTTATCTATAATAACAAAAAAATGCGTTGATATGTCAGCCCCCTTCAATATTTGTTTTGTTATAATTTAATTCTTACTGATAGCTAAACATTCTGTTTTACGCAGTCTACCTGTTGCCGTTATCAATAGAAATCGAGCAAAATCGAGTATAAAAATATCGTTCGTTGTATGGGATATTTATTTTATTTTGTTTTTTTTTTAAGTATCTGTTGATATACTTAGCGGCAACAGAAATACATTATCTTTGAAAATTTCAACTGTCTAACTTTCACGGTTCATCAGATACATCCTAGCTACAGACGGACGGACAGTCAGCGGAATCTTAGTTATAGGGTCCCGTTTTACCCTATGGGTACGGTACCCTAATAAAAACGTAACAACTTACACTGAAAAACAACTCCATTGTCGGTCTTAATAAATATAAATTATACTGAGCGAATCTGCTATAAAACAGTTACGTGTAATTAAAAATGTCATAATGTTTAGTTACCATCGGAGAGCGCAAGCGCGGGCGCATACACCGCGACGGCCGTGTACAGTATCATCTGCATCAAGTACAATGCACTGGCATACACGCGGATTGACTTGCAGAAACGTACTTCCTGAAAATAAAGCATACATTAGTAGATGAAGATCGCCACAACATTATGTTAATCAGATTGCATTATTGGACAAGTATGGAAATATTTTAAAGGTTGAATAGTAGCGTTTCCAAAACATATTTGACGATATTAACAATAATTTTTGGACATTATTTTTTATATTTATTAAAGATTATTAGTAATCTCGTTAACCCCGTTAACTTGTGTTACGAGTGGGTTCACGTCGGTAGTGTAATGGGTGGGATTGGAAACTTGCTTATTTAGATTCGAAAACTAACCATAGTTTGTTTTGTAAATGCCAATTCAAATCAATTGCAAAAGTTAGTTTGATTTGGCTATCTGCCATAGCTCTAATGATTGCCAATCACGGCAATCTTTTAATTATTTTCATTCCTTGAAATTAAACGCGTCTAAGCAAAACTAGCATTAGGTATGTATGCTTATTTAAATATTGGTTGAGGAGTTTACGTACCAAATATTCGTAACACGATGTCAATCGTAGCCTCATGAACACGGGCAGGTAGAGATGGCTCGCAATCGGCACAACCAGCACAAAGGCAACACAAATCATCCAGAACTGTGCACCTGCCATGTACATTTCTGCAGGATTCCCTAACAACTCTATGGCTGTGATGAAACTGTAATAATTTAAATGATCTTTATTCTCGACAGTCGATGTAACTCGACGTAATTAACGCAACATTAATAGAAATCCCTCTAACCTTGCGGCAAGGCTGAGGGCCATAGGAAATGTACCCATGGATGAGCCACCGAGCAGAAAGTCGTCACCAGTTGTCTGTTTTTCCCCGAAGTAGCCGTAAAACACGCCAATTAAGCAAGATATTATAAGCATAGCAGCCAGTACGCTGTAGTCTTCCCAGTGGAATAGAACCTCCGAGGTTTCATTCTGTGGTAAAACTAAGTCTAATTTCTTGTTTTTCGTTACGTTCGGAGACGCTGATGCGACTGATATTAAACTTGAACTCCAACATAGTAACGCCAGTAAAATATGTGCCTGAAACATATTAAAGGTTGAGAAAAATTATGATAATTATTTGTAGACCTAATGTTTGCATTCTTCTTCTTAGCGTGTCGATCAATGGCAATATATTATATTTTATCAGACCAGTACTCGGCCACGCAGAGAGCATTGTCGGTAACGCAGATTAGTTGATGCTTTCACCACGATCAATGGCAAAGAAATATGTTTGCCTTAAATTTTTTTGTTGTTTGCACTAAGGAATTTAATCCTTGTGTCGCGGGGGTTTCACAAACATACAAATGACATGCACAAAGAACACCTAGACTTGAAACAAGCATTTGTGGATCTCACAAATGCTTGTCCCATGCGGGGATCGAACCCGCAGCACGTCGCGCACAGTGGTAATAGGCGTGGGGACCTATACCACTCGGCTATCCGTGCAGTCAATAATTAAAACGACACTCCCGAAATTTGGATAAGCAACTACACACTTAGTAAACTTCCCTAAATAAACCCACCCGTATAAGTATCTTTAAAGTTTATACATAACATTACGTCTTTAAACATTGGCATAACGATGTGATATATGGGCAAGTGTAACATTGCATGATGTTGAGTACAGAAATCAAATTAATCGTCCATAAGTTCATCTAAACAAGTCATAACATTACAACAGTGTAGGTACACGTAGTGAAAGGCCAGCAGTTAAAGAGCACCATATTATCTCAATTTCTTCCACTTCACATACATTTATAATTTACATGGGACGAGATGACTTATGATAACATTTTACTAAAATTCTATACTATAAATTCTACTTATTAATACTTCTTATTATCTTATTGCAAAACGAATATTTCCTACAGTTATATTACAAAGAAAACGTTTCTGATCATTATTCCGATGGTGCTCATTTGAGACCAAGAGAAGTACCGAAATTGTAGATGTAGTCTTCTCTGTAGATCTAATCTTAGTGTAGAAAAAGCTAATGGGAATAATACCTAATTCAATCAATCAATTATGAGCCTTTAAGCTTGGAGTTTTAGGAATGTTTTTAGAATAATTGCATCCAAGTCTTTACAAAATTTCTCTCAGTTCAGTGTGGCTCTTGGGATAGCTCTCTTCTAACATCTTCTGTAGTTGTCTTTAGCAAACCTCTTCTAATTCAATAGCTAATTATTTCGGCTCAAGAACATTTGTAAATTTCATTTATTATTCACTTTTGAATGCAAATTTGATGCAACATCCAAATCCAATATTGCTTGTGAACCGGCTACAGCATTCTAGTCTTTAACCTAAAGATTTAGGCTAAACAACACAATAATGTTTACGAAATTCAAAGAAGATTACATTTTTAATTAATACTATGATTCAATATGTTATGAACTTATGAAACAATCCGTGTTGGTCAGTTCTATTGTTAAGTTACGTGTCTTTAGTGCGTTATTATTGCGCGCTTGCGTTTTACACAAAAAACGCGATCATCAACTCAGCCCAAATTCATAACCTTTATTTTTAATTTGTCTATAGAATATAATATACCTGTGTATAGTATACATAGACTATTCGTAATTACTTAATCGTTGCGTGGGCCGATACCAACACTCTGGTGGCTGACGGTCAATAACAAATAATGTCAGTTCCTTAATTGTTTTTTTAATTAAGAACACAACAGTTTCAATTGTCTTCTAAATTGTGAAAAATTGCCGTAATTAGTCTGCTAATGAAGGATAATGAAAAAGGAACAACCAATGAATTGTTTATTTGCGTATGTGCTAATAAATTGCACTTATCCTAGGATCAGTAGGTAAGGCTACACCACTTGTTTGCGTTCCATATCAGCTTTCTTGTTCTGTCAATTGAAGAACCTTCCCTTATAATATAAGGTAGGCATAACGTAAAATAAGTCACCCTGTCTTATCTTGTATCAAAGATCTCACGAAGTCACGACCCGCGGTTTGACTACCAAATGCAAGCAGATTTTTCATTGGGAAAGTAATAAGTAATACGGCCACTTTCTTTTCAAAACACGAAACATCCTTCGTTTTTGTAATGCGCATTTTTCCTTGCGATATCTAAATATGTATAACTAAAAAATACTAAAACAAGTAAGTATTTGAGACCCGTGTTTGAGACCATAACATATTTTCTCAGGTATGGTGCAACTTTTTACCAAAAACTTATTTAATATGATTGAATTAGGTCCTATAAAGGTCCTATCTACTGCTGGGCACAGGCCTCATCTCATATAGGGAAGGAACGAGCGTTGATCACCACGTTCGTTCACTGCGGGTTAGCGATTTCAGATTCTAATTTTTGGAATCCAGGTTTCCTCATGATGTTTTCCTTCACCTTTTGTCAATGGAGTGTTTGAATAATCAAGAAAATACATACAGCTTTAAAAAATTCACATTGGTATGTGCTTGAGATCGAACCTGCAACCATGTGCATACGAATCCGGTCATTGAACCGCTCGGCCTCAACGACATCTCTCAATATAGTAAAAAGTCTCAAATATAAAAAGTTAACAAAAACTAATTCTGTCTCGAAAGCCCGGCTACAACCAACAACACAAAAGGCTGAATACTGTAACGTCAATCAGTTTGAGTCTTATGCTGTCTCTGTCCCTTCAAAGTGTCAAGTAGCGACAGACAGATAGTTAAGTACTTCTTAAAGTCAATTTGATTTTCAATATTTATTTCAAGTACATTGGTTAATCGTATGCATCTTTGCTTCAATTAGGATACCGTTTTCAAATAAAATTTGGAAGAAACCTATCTAATATCAGCCATGTACGCTGATGTGCATGTGTTGTGTGTCATTTGATGATTGGTTATAAAGTACAGACTAAGGTAAATGCAGCTATTAACGACCCATCGAAAATCCGCAGCTATTACCGATCCATTCCATTAATTTGTAATTTTTACGCTACTGGAACGATTCATGCTGAAGACACTTGACGAAACACGCATGTTTGTTCTTTGAGCACCGCAAAAACTAACGTTTGTGTGTGTGGCATCCCGGAAAAGACACAAAATTCGTTAGTTTCCGTGAAGACAGCGAGCTCGCCCGCCGTTTGGTACAAGTCCTTGTTCCTAATAGGTAAGCACATCAAATTTTTGCTTAAGACTTTGTACATCGATTTACGAAACCTGTACTGGTTGTGTATTATTAAATGTGTTCATTTGAGTGTGAATTCTTTATTTCGTATAGTATTTCATAAAGTTTAAGTAATTTAAGAGGATAAAACTTGAAATTTAAATAGAGCGGTAAGAGCTTCAATGATTTTAATAGTGGCAGTTATTGCCGATCCATGGGTCGGTGATTACCCTGCACATTATATTTAGTTTAAATTCTTTCCCGACGATATGCGATGACAAAGAAAAAATTTGAATATGACATTATAATCTCAAATAATCAGCCATTGTTACACACTATTAGCGACCTATACTATTTTGTCTAGTTTACTTGTTTTATCATTTTGTGTTCACCACGTTTTGTAAAATTATTCATTATTGTTATTTTAAAGAAACATTATTAAAATACCTTTCTTTGTATAACAATGTGTGCATTCATTAATACTATTTGCTTAATCAATTGTTTAAAATCCCTGTTATAATTAGAAAGATCAAATCAATACATATTATCTAGTTTTTGTGAGTCGGTGAAACGATTTTATATTTGTATATACATCGCTTATTACCGATCCATGTGAGTCGGTGATAGCAAGTATGGGAGCCTATCACCGATTCTATACAAATCATTATCCATAATGTTAAATTACACTGATTAACTGGTTACAGAAAATATTAGCTTATAAACTAATAACAAAAATAATTATGAATATAGATATGGCAAACGAAATACATAAAATAACTTTTTGCAGAAACATGGATGTCCGCTAGGGCCGATGCCTGCTAGGTTCGCGGGTTATTCGAAAAAGTTACTGTGGACCTGGCAACAGGTATCTGAAGGAACATGTGTAGGTATTAGTCAGAAAAAGCCTTACACTATAACTTCAAATAACTTCTTCCGCTCAGAGTGGAAGAAGTTATTTCACGATGTTCATGACAAAACCAATAGGTGGCTAAGTGGCTTTTCCTCTGCAGCACTATACATAGGAAAAGCCACTTAGCCACCCAATTTTTTGTATGAAATAGGTAAGAATCAAGCCTACATTTCTTAATCTATGCTAATATCCTTCACGAAATCACATACTTAATATTAATCAAAATATTAATCTTCTAGTTTTGTTACACTCGGTAATACCTTCAGCAAAATCGTTAATAGCTACATAGCTGCTCCTATGGGTCGGTAATACCAGAATCGACTTGTCCACTTAATATTTTTTAAATTTATAAGAAAATCTTCTAATTTTGGGTTTATAAGGTAATCATTATAAACTAGATAAGTAAGAGTTTCATATAAAAACCAAACACTGCATGTGAAAGCAATCAAAACTCTTAATAATTATCATCGATTACAAAACTACCTTAACAGGGTCGGTAATAGCTGCGTTTACCTTACTACAGACTGAGCAGTTTTCAAAGGGTAAAGTTGTGCAAATGTTCAGTAAGTGCTACATCACTTGCAAACTATTCCTTTCCAAGCCCCGTTCACTACACACGCGCCATACTCAT
Source organism: Plusia festucae (assembly GCA_950381575.1). NCBI lineage: Eukaryota > Metazoa > Arthropoda > Insecta > Lepidoptera > Noctuidae > Plusia > Plusia festucae. The sequence goes on along the minus strand of OX494436.1, from coordinate 8,043,098 downwards.
ACTTGATATTATCGGGACAAAAATTTAAATCTAACTGCAGTATCAATAACGTGTACGATTATGATTAAATTGAGTCCAAGCATATGGTCTGAGTCCGTCATATTCTGAGTCGACCGCGTCGTCACGCAAGCCAATTTAAGGGCGGAATAAGCCGGTTTATTACCACCGCCAGCTTCCTCGAACCGGATAGTTCCGGATTCAACGCTTCAATGAATTGGAAGAGTAGTTAGAGGCATGGTGTGGCTCTCATACATAAATGCCTCATACATTCCAAACAATTAAGACGCTAATACATTTTGTTTATGTTTTGTTAGATTGTATGGATCACAAACAAAAGGCCTAACCTAGAGCATTGTTTTCAATGAATCTAATATATATTCTGAAATGAATAATTTCGCACTAACGGAATCACACTAATATTATCAAGGCGAGAATTTGTGAATGTATATGAGTATGTGTGTGTTTGTTACCACTTCACGCTTCAACAGCTGCCAATTTTAATAAAAATCAAATACCTGTGTTACCAAATTTACATACAGGCTACCGAAAGTTTTATACCGAACAATAAAGTTATTTGGTAAACTGTTGGTAACACCGCGCAGCGCAGTTACTGTGTTAAAAAAAAAAACCATCAAGCTATTAATTTTCTCGCTGAAACATCCTGTTGATTTTCTTTTCATACATTTCCACGAAATTTTATTGGAATGACCTGCGTCTACGTATACTTATATAACATAAATTGGGTGAACACAATTTAAGTTCTTTACGACATTCTACCTATGTTGATCTATTAGGAGGGGGAGGGGATTAAACTATTTACATAGGGTAAAAGAGATTACGCCAAGGGAAGCAAGATGTAGGACTTATGCAAAATCCATTGGACAATATTAAAAATTTTACAGGGGATATTTACACAAACGTCTAGAAATTTACAATTAAATGTTCCTGAACCAGGAATATTTAACAATCCAAAAGTATACTAGGCGCCTACAATACATACTTTACTCAATATTTGCATAAGACAAATTGTTTAAAAATATGATGGGGGCATAAAGTTTATAAATGTAAAACTAAAATTTAAAGGCTAGCAAATAGCCATATAAATTAATATCTAACAGATTTCTAATTTTAGTTTTGAAATTCTCCGAGATGATGTTACCACAGTAATGTTCGTGATGAATTTTAACCTTTCTGCAATTTGACTTAATAGAGCCTTGGCGGTTTTTTATGATCCGAAACATGGTTATTACTGCGAAAAGTTCATAAAAGTAATTGCATTGTTAGCGAATTGGTCGAAACTGTGTCCAGTTAAGACATGTACGTAGACATGTTATGTTCTGCACGTAAGAATTTAAATTACGAGTTTTATCTAATGCCATATATTTTTAAAGCCCCTGACAAAAAATTTGGATTTCATTTATTTAGACGTGAAAAAGTGGCGGTTTATACGAATTTGCCTCTCGACTCCTATGGATCTGAGAAAATAATCTCTAGTCTTCGGTCGGTTCGGTTAGGTCCCATTATATTCTTGTTCGGAATTTCTAAAAAAAACTTAATAATCTTTGGGATATATTATGTATTATTCAAAAGGTTCATTAATAAACGACGATGGAGTTTTATAATCTAGTTGTAAATATGGTGGCAAATGAAAGGTATAAATTAATTTAGTTTAATTTTAGAGAACACATTCTATGACCGAAGCATTCAGATCGTAATACTCACCTTGGCACTTCGGTCGGCACCCCTGTGATGTCCTAAACGTTGTTGAAATGAACAAAGAATTTTCTACTAGAATACTCTCCTGGTTAATAATATACATGACTATGTATTTCATTACAAAAATGTATTCTTAAAGAATGCATATTAGTTGAGGAATTAATTCTTTATTATGTTTTTAAGGTAAGTATACATTTTTGGGTTGTTAAGTTCCGATTACATAAGAAGTTTAGTTATTTGAAGCAAAACGCGACTTGTTGGAAGTCAAAGGTTATTTCGTGTGGCGGCTAATTATAGGTACAAGGTGGGTTCGAAAGTTTTTATTTGAAACGGCAATCGCAACGCTGAACTTGTCCTTGGTGAAACTTACGAAAGCCTATAATCGTGGAATATCTAATGAACCTAAGCTAAGGACGACAGTCATTAAATTTTATATTTGAATTACACAGAGCTTGCTTGAACTTTTTTTTTAATTACGCCGGCATCATAATTGTTCCCTGTCAGTCTAAAGTCTCACACAGAATACCGTTATGAGAGATACCTATATTATACACGTTACAGACACTATGAATTATATTCCGTTCATGTCCAGCTCTTTGTACATTATTTCCTTATTAGAAACATTCAGGTAGCTCGTTACAAAGCTCATTAAGATCTTACAAACGGTCTTTAGAAACACCCTGGCCACACGTAGAGCATCGAGTCACTGAGCGGCTGTTATGCATATATACAGGTACGCGTATCTTGATATTGGTTTAACTTACTAAGTAAATCTCGGCTGCAGACAAATGCTGCGCGCATTTGTCTGCACAGCTGTTATTAATTATAAATAACACTTACCTCGCTTTTGCCAAGAATCCTTAGATGGAATCTTCTTAGTGTCGAACGTAGCATCTTTAATTCCTTCATACTTTACTTATTTTTACCCTTTTCGTGAAATTATTGTATCGTCACTTAAATTTATTGTTATTTTAAATGACTCCTGATTTATATCACATTGGAGTACATAAACAACCCAGAGCCGCGGGCTCGTCTCGTAGTCGTAGGAACTGTGAGGCTGAGTGTTGTGATGCGTGCCGGATCTGTACACCAATCAATTGTGACAACGAGCATGGAGCTATGCGTTGCACGAGGCGTCACTTGTGAAGCTTTTTCGGATGAGTCTACATCTGGCTTAAAGTATCTTCCTACGACCTCGTTGGTTAATTGTCAATCAAGGGCGCGTCAATAGTGTCCTGCAGCATGAGCGTAATCTTTTATCGAATCCGAGTGACTTCAATTGCCGGAGCCTTGTTATGTGCTGAGTGAAGCTGTAACTTACCCATAGGTATTAGGCGTTTAATAGTTTATTAAACATCGATAAGGAAACTACACTCTGCAATGAAAGAGAAACCAGTTGTTATATATCACTGTTCGTTGAAACAACGGTGTAAATGTTGGATTATATAAATCAGTTCGTATTATTTTCAGTTTCAAGTTAATTTACTATCTAAGATGAAATTCTAAGAACTTAAGCAGACATATAAACGAGAAATAATGATTCTATCTGAAGTTATAATTTTAAATTGGTCTGAATATGAACAATTAGTTCTGGCGACAATTAAATGGGGTGGTGATTACTAAAGCTATTTTAAAACACCGTGTCCCAGATAACACAAATGGTAATCGCATGTCTAAATGTATAAATCAACCGGTTCCTAGAAATAGGCTCCGATGCTCGCCTACCTTCCTGGTATTTCCACATTATGGAGCTTGCGGCGGGTCAGGGGTCAATTATTCCCACTTCGCTTCGACACAAACCGTAAACAATGATGCACTGACAGATTGTCACTAAGTGCTTTGTTCACACTACAAATTACATCCGCAACGCGTCTCTCTAGTCTTGTCATGAAACATTATATGCATTAGAATCGCGCACCTACTGCACAATAAACACAACACTGCTAAACAAGCAAGCGTATCGTATCAGAAACGATTGGTTAGATGAAATCAATCACAAGTAAACCAACACGACTGGGCAACATACTTATCAACAACGTATTGTTGAACTACCTCCTTACGTTCATTTTTAGAAAATCAATAGCGGGTAATACGAATAATTTAATTGGACAGAAGTGTGCCTAATTTATGCATGGCAAGTGAAGCTTCTGCATTGAGTAACATCTATAAACATTCACATTCCATAATACTCAATGACTTTCGTGCTACATACACCGTACACACCGGTCATCAGAATTACTAAAGTTTTGCTGCGAGCGCGGGCTAACCAGCACTAAATTAACATTTGAACTCGTATGTTACAAACTGCGCTTACCTAGTTACACAGTAAAAGGAACATTTCACTACCATCCGATGCAACGCTACCAACAGCGGGTCATTCTTAAACATTTGTTGGTGTACCTACTTACACATTAATATAGGGTTAATTTTCAGTTTCTCCGTATTCAAATTTACCTGTGTTACCTTGGGTAATCCTCGTTTATTTTCTTCGCCCTGTAGAAAACAGCAGGGTACTCTGCACTCTTACCAACAAAAATCTTATCTTTTCCTTTTGCTTAGGGCCAGGCGTGGACGCAATGTAAACTATCATTACATAATCATTTCGGAAAATGGACTGTTTTTTATTATTATTTTCCATACCCTACTTACGTAGTAGCAGAGCTATGAATCTGAAAAAATAAATGAGTAAGTATGTAATTTGAGAGGTTCTCTATAGGTATCTCCAAAATCTGACTATAAAATAGGTCTGATCACGTACTAAAATGACCTGCTAATGGTCTGTCATTAATTGTTTGACCGTTGTGTACAGGAATTTTATGTTTGAAAGGTAACACGCAAGAGTCGTAACATATATGCATGGTTTATCTCCGATTACCGTCCTTTTGTATCAAAGTATACAAATAATAATATGCTGTAATTATTACTAGTCACTAAATCACTCCCTAGTCTTACCGATAGATCTCTGATTCTATAATGTCGACGATTGCTCTTTTCAAATACTGTTATCTGTTGTAATTGATAATCCTAAAAAGTTTGGTAAAAAGCAGAAGAAAGACTCCCACAGTAGGTACATTTTACGAACATAAATTTAACAGTTCTTAAAGCCTACAAACACTTATCTAATTCACAGAGATATAATAACGTAATTAAATTGTAGATGAAGAATTTAGATGAGAACTTTTAACTGCGCACTCTCATTATTTTAATTGTCAACAAAAGTGTGCAAAGACTGTTTTTGGATATACCGGCGACATAAAAATATTGTGAATGAAACTTAGTCCAAGTATATTTACACGCTTGTTTTCAATTTAAAAATATTGATATCAATGATAGCCTGATTGATGAGGAATAGTAAGGGATTAGATTTTAGAAAAATAATTAGAGTTCCGCGCAAAACATTAAAGACCCATGAAACTAAACAGACGCGGATAGAGTTGCGGGGGACAGCTAGCTAAACGCTTTGTTTGTTAGTGCGGGCTAATCTCTGAAACTATCAGTCGGATTTGAATAAAAAAAATATTGTATTATCCATTTCTCGAAGAAGGTTCAAAACCATGATAATGATAAATACCATTGGAGAAAAACAGTGCGAATAAAACCACGGGGTGAAGCTTGTACTTCAATAAAAGCCGGTAAACTTTCAGTTTCATTAAAAGTATAAGGTTATAAAAGTATTTTATGTAAAATCTATCTTATAATATGCATGGAATAAGTAATTCAACTTTATCAATAATGAAGCAACGATTCGCGCCAGCAGCACTGGTGCTCGATATAAGTAAGTGTGGAAATTTAGTCATGTATTTAATTTTATATTTCGAGTAATATAAAACAAAGTATGGTTAGTAACAACACTTCTAAATCGAGAACGGGTGGTTCGAATTTCATGATCCCTGATTTGTTGGATTCGTCTCCGTCCTGAATAGCATAAAAAAATGAAAACATTGGATCATTGACTAAAAATACTTAAATTATGTTTACTGAAACAGAGAAAACTAACGCGGGTGAAACCCCGGGGCACAGCTAGTATTGAGTAAATTGTATTCGGTTATTAATATTTATTGTGTACCTCTCAGCCTCTCAGGTTTGTAGCTAATTTGGCTATCAGGATTAATTTTAAGGTATTTATAAGAATAATATTAATTTTTCTATTTACTGTAATAATTTACAAGACTAAGAAGAGACGCACAGAATACTGATCTGGTACCGGCTAATAGTAACAAAAAATAGAAGGATTCATGGTAGAACGCATGCCCTCGAGCACGTTACTTGATGCGTCGTTGGTAGGAGGGCGGCGCGTGAGCACCATCTTATTGCGAAACGTATGTGAACCATCGAAAGTGCCCCCTCCCCCGGATATGGAGCGTACTCTTATAAACTCAGGTGGCGCCTGGGTGCTGGACATTACACTATCTACTTGCGTCTAAACGCGTACCTAGGATGTGTGACAAAACGGTAGGTTTCCGAACGCCATATTGTGAGGATCTCTGTGGTCAATCAAGTGATCCGGTGATTTATTAAAGTGAAATCCAACATCGATAATCATCAATATCTTATGGACATTAAGTGCTAAAGTGTATTTCATTGATTAGAATCTAAAATTTGATATTAGTAGGTAAATAAATTAATAATAGGTTACAAATTTGTGTGTGCAGGTACTACGGTCTCTGGTGGTGGCGGTGGTGGTAGCGTGCGCGGTGGCGAGGCCTGAGCCTCCGACGTCGTATGGCGCTCCCGCTCAGTCTTACAGTGCTCCCTCGTCGTCGTACGGCGCTCCCGCTCCTCAGTACGGACCTCCCCAGCAGCCCATAGTACACAAGCATGTGTACGTGCACGTCCCGCCGCCAGACAACGACCTACCAGCGCCTCGCAAGCCTATCTGGGTGCCTCCTCCCCAGAAGCACTACAAGATCGTTTTCATCAAGGCACCGACCCCACCTACCCCTACGGCGCCCATCATCCCGGTGCAGCCTCAGAACGAAGAGAAGACTCTCGTCTACGTCTTGGTGAAGAAACCCGAGGAGCAACCCGATATCGTGATCCCCACACCTGCACCCACGCAACCTTCCAAACCAGAGGTTTACTTCATCAGATACAAGACACAGGTAAGATATTGTTATTTTTTTCCTCTTCTAAGCTTTTTCCTTCATTGGTTTCACCAATAATTGAAGCCAGGACCAATTTATTGGTATCATAATTACAAATATTCCCATGATCAGTCAGTCCAAAAAAGTAATCAGTGTCAGGTGTTTAGTTCTTTATTATCTTACCTAAAGACAACAACCAAATAACAAGAAATAGGGTAGAACACAATTATTTTAAATTGCAACATTAACGTTCGGCATGTGCCTTACGTTTACTATTACAAACAATAGAAATCATAGTAAGTTAAATTATATTAACGAGAAAATGTTGCGCACATTTCATTAAGATCAGCCATATTGCCCAACTTATGGAATAGTTGCATAATAACACAAAAGTTATGACTTTTGAGCTATAAACCATTTAACATCAAGAATGAGAACGCCTATGTAATCTTGTTCCACGGATCTTAACTTCTAATTACTTATTCACGTTTACGAAGTCGTCACGTTTTATGGCGATGTCTTGAGGATGTGTCGGCGGCACTACCTCGAGAAAGTGCACGGAAATAGTTCCTCCAACTGTCTAGGAAGTATCAAATGGCATTATCTGCAAGACCTAGCGTACTCAGCATAGGTACTCGGTGCTCGCTACACCTGCTATCATCATTACGTTAACGCAACCGAGGATGCCACCACACTCGGACACACTTGTGATTTCCATGTAACGCAATATATATCGCAATATGTGGACAAGTACATTTTTTGTATCATTACCATTATGCGGGAAATCTAGATAATACATATATTGTTGTGCTTGCATCACAAATGTCTGATAGAGTAATTATCTTATATTTGCATTATAAACACCATAATCAACAGGATAAATCATTTCCATTCATAACTACTTATTTCTTAAGTGCCAGTGTTGTTTGAGTTTGTCGTGAACGTATAAAAAGTACCTACGCTTATTCTGATCTATTTCGTTTACGTAATGTAAACACCACGTAATAGCGCATATTACATTCAAATCGCTTTATAATTGGCGGGTCATTCGAAGATCAAAATGGAGCCATGAACGAAAGTGCGTAGAATTATTACTAGGCAATACGAAGAAACTACAACGTAACATATATAGCGTGTATTTTAACTTACGTTGAGTATCTAGGTCAATTATAATAAGGACTCTTTAATTGCTCCGTAATAAAATCATCAGTAACGTAAATTACTCAAATTAAATTTTGAATTGATTTATTTGAATAGAGGATTTGTTTTTAATTTACTGGGCATTCAGATATACTAGACCCAAAGCTCGATGTTCTGAAATCTGAAACAACATACGTTGTAGTCTTTAGAAAATACGCTCGTTTTCCGCGCAGTTGTAGAAGGCTAGCCAAATTGTTCTAGGTAGCGTAGAATGCGCAAATACAAACAGAGAAATTAAAACCATGATATATGAATCGAATGAAAAAATAGCTGCTTAACTGTTTTTTAAACACTTGTTATTAATACCTACCTTGACACGTTACTACACGGCTTTTACATTATCAGGTTTTATCAATAAGTGTATTTATTATAAGGCTTTGTAGGTCGTAAATTTCGTCATAAACCTAGAAGTTCTTATGGCTCCTTTCACCCGTCACGTGAAAAATTAAGCCTTCAATGATATAAATTGTTTGCTAAATATATTCGCTGAAGGTCCTTCAGTTTTGAATCTTGGGACAAAATCAAATTCGAAAGAAGATCCATTTTTCGATGCCTAAAGGTGTTGCTTTATTCCTTCTCTTGCCTGAAATTGTTGTTACGCTATGTACGTTGGGACCATAATTTTAGTCAATATTTTTATGAAACTTGACAGCGCTGTCCGGTTTTGCAATCATTTGTGCATCATTACATACCACTCGTAACTGCAAAACAGCTATGCAATAAAGCTATGCAATGTTTTCTCATTTCTGTTCAATATATTGTGTCGTTTATCGCATTTCCATAGTTATTACTAAACAAATTTCATATTTCAATTGTTTATTTATAGGTGTCTTATCGTTAATGTTTTGGGGACTAAGTAATAGCACTTGGACATTAATTATTTATTGTGTTTTTGTATTTATAACCAGTCGGGAGAGGCCTCTGTGCAGCAGTAAAGGATTTTAGCCAAGATTGACGAGATGGTTGATTGACGTTGAATTTATTTTTCTTGTTTTTTTCAGAAACAGGAAGGTTACCCTGCTGCGGATCCCAAGCCCGAATATGGACCTCCCGCCTCCGCACCCTCTTCAGAATACGGTGCTCCCTAAGCAGACGCTGTTGACGATCTACAACCAGCTGACAATCAGTGCTTGACCTGCCTCTGCAGTCCATCCAAACCCCATATTAGTGATCATGTTATGTACTTATGTAACAGGATCAACTAAATATTTAACTATTGGTTACCTTTTATACTAGTTAGACCAAAGTGGAATAACCTTAGATGTTTATTGGACTTTTAAATACCTCATGTGTTAAGTTTAATCATATGTACAAATTTAAAAAAAGGTCAAACTGTTTACATTTGTACTTGTGACCATTAGACATTTTATTAGATACTAAAACGGCATGTTCGCATCAAATTGTGTTGTTTCGTTTAAATCTGACGCGATTATGGCGTTTTTCATGGGCATTGACTTCGTCTATATACTAAAGAAGGTGGCCGAGCACTGTTGTTAGGAAGCTGGCTTAACGCCAAACTGTACTGCAACTTGTATTAATTACATCAAATTGATGTGAATGTTTGTAAATATATTTTTATACGATTAAAATGTTTTAAAATAATTTACTTATTTGTTTATTAATCTTCTTGACCCATTCCTTCTGGTTACCGTTGCTAGTCTATTAGTTTGACCTCAAAGAAATCGCAATACCTACCTACCTATAAAGAAGGTGACTTTTATAAATTGTGACTTTTCGGCATTTGGACTGTGGAACTCCTATTAATTTTTTAAGCCTATTTAAGGCCCCACAGCTGGGCAAAGGCGGAAAGGCCTCCCCTTTCTTTTACCAAAGGTCTCTATCTTTTGCGATTTCTGGCCGCATGCGCCCCGCTTTCCTTACTAGACCAAGAAAGAAACAAAAAAGAAGAAGTCGAAACCCTTATAGTTTGAAAACGTTAACGATAAAGATATTTTGTTTTAGTCTGAAGTTTTTAACCCTAATGGTAGATACTAGATCAGAATGATATAAGTAGGTAGCTATACCGAAAAATTAAAAAGCAAAAGAACCATAATTTTCATGTTTGAAAGATATTAATTTTCGCAGTACAGGTAATAGATAAGATTCATAGTTCAGATGAAAATGCTGAAGAGTTGGTTACGAAAGGTGTTAACAAGTAGTTAACAGGAGACACCGATTAGTGGCGCGCTAAAAGGGAAAACATGTGAATTATTCTTGAGAATGGTAAAGTTACCAACATCATGTAATCACGTGTTACAATATGAGTGTTAGTTGTGGATCCTGCCTCAGTATATTACCCTACCCGACATTTGGTGCTTTAGCTGGCAGATTCCGGTAGAGTTAATATACTTCCGCCTTTGAATAGGCGTAGGAAGACCTTGAATGAAGGTATTCCGTTATATTGTGGCATTCTTATTAGTACATATTGGTACCTTTTTTGATGTGCCTAAAAGTATATTATTATTTAGTTCTGTTCATTTATTCATTGAATCGCAAATATCTCAATTATTTAGGGCTTTTACCACAAGCTTCGGTAATACATAGAAGTACCTAAAACAAGTACCTTAAGCTTTGGTTATATATCCTTAGTAAAATCCATGCAAAGGTTCTCTAGTAGAGACACCCGGCTGCCTACTACTTGCTAATACCGGCTTCACAGTGGTAGGAAAAATTTACAGCAAAAGCCTTCCATTTAAGCCAGTCTATCCATTAAAAAGCCAAGTAAAAGCCATTTGAAAATCCATTAAAAACTCCCCATACAAACTTCCAACCCCTATTACACCAGAAACCCGATTAATTAATTTTATGAGTTTGCCTCTGAGTGGAGATTGCGAGTCGGCAAAAGTAGTGTGGGATCCCCCAGCCAGATATGAGGACCCTGGTATGGTAGTACCTACTGGTTATTTCAATAGGAATGACTAAAGATAATTTTTCATGTTGTCCTCCTTTTTACCTAATTAGATGCCTAAAGCCCGGTGTTTTGATCGCGAGTTAACTCAACCAATGGTTAAATATGCTAACGAATGGTGTCAAACTTCGGCGCGTTTATTCATCAATTTTAATTCTAACAAATGATTAATCAGTTAACTATTCAATTTTTTTGAGGATTGATAGACTAACAATGGATGAAAAAACGCGTTTTGAAACCATTAGTAATCATATTTATCCATTAGATGAGTTAACTCGGGATCAAAAACTTGGCCTAAGTCATCAGTCATACTTGAAAGAACACAACACTCCAAGTTTCACGTCTCTACGATGACTGGTTTAGGATGTTGATCCGTCAGTCGGTAATTCAGGACAAAGCATTATTTTATGTAAGTATATACTTCATATACTTAACTGTTATCTATATTTTTCTGGTATAGATAGATAACAACATAGAAGGAAAACAACACAGGTATCTATCTGCACAGCTACAGCTTTTCTGCCTTCGGGAATTTTCACCACTTTCAAGGGGTATAAATTTTCATAAATTTACACAACCCTATCGTGGGAAGCTTTTGTCATATTATGTTTTAGGAAAATGAAGGGCTTCGTCTTTTACGTAACGAGTGCATAAGTATTTACCATAAACATATCATCGTTAGAAGTTTTCTTACAAATACCAGTAATTTTTCTGAGAAAATGCCATTACACTATATGTCGTGGTTTCATATAGTGACCACGAACCCCATTAGACATCAATGAGAAAAGGTTCAGACACATTAACGTATGTGAGTAGATGTGATGTAATGTGAACAGTTACTAGGTCTTTTATGTACAATTGTATGAAACGTCTCACGGGTCTATTATAAGTCAGCAATTTAACATTTTCACTTTCACGGGTAGTACAAATGTCGTCAACGTAGGTACGCTTCCGTAAACTAGGATTGTCTTCAAAACAATAAAATGGTAGGTATTTATTATGTGTGTCATGCTATCAACTAGTTTCTTTTAAGTTGTAGGTACTTATAATACGATTGGTGTTAGTCATGCTTTTCATTGTTTTGATCCTTGCGGCCGATGGGATTGTGCAACAATGGCGGCTAATGTCGTTCCCGTAACGTTACATAATAGGTCGGCTACCGAAGAATGCTAAAGTAATATGACTTACTTTTGCGTGTGGTTTTATTGTTGATGGAACTTATGGAGGTCGACTTTCCACTGGATAATGATTGGCTATTTAAACTTCTGTATGTCGACAGCTATTATGTTAATAGGTATCATTAGGCCGCATGAGATTAGATGTTACATCTCTATTAAATTGCATGCGTTTTAATAGATAGTTTCTGATATTATTTTATTGCATCATAGTCATTAGTAGGTACCTTGCCTATAGGATTAATTGAAATGTATATGAGTTGCTGAATGTTTAACCCTTTTGAAGAATTACAGACCCATCTCTCTCCTGAGCCATGTTTCGTTTTCGAGGGTAATCACGAATCGTCTCGCCAAAAGACTCGATAAATTCCAGAATTGTGGACTACGAAAAGCTTTCGACTCCATCGAAACTTGAGTAGATCTGGACGCTCAGCAGCGATGTCAAATCGAGCTACGTAGAGATGCTGAGATGCCGTTATACTGCTGCTTCTCGATCACGATCTTGAATAGCTCACGACCAAAAGGCAAAGCCGATACCATTGTGCAGAGGGGTAAGATAAGATAGGGGAATGTGATATCCCCGAAACTTTACCAACACATTGGTGGACGTCTTCAAAACACTGGACTGGAATGGACAGGGCATTAATGTAAACGGCAAGGACATCTTGCTTGACATTTTATTTTCTCCTCTATAAAGCCATCTCCTTAATTTTTTACTTATTTCAATTTTATAAAACGAATATATTAGGAACTATTAAATAGGATTATTATTAAACCAATTTTGCAACTGCGAAATCTAATATTCTTGTTTCAGTAGGTAGTTGAATTCCATAACTTGAGAAAGGGTTGGTTTTACACGAAAAGTTGATGATTCATTATTTTAACAAGACCAAAATTGTACAAAATGCGAGCTCAGCCACAGTACTGTACGGGTTCAATTTAAAAAAGAAACTGGAGTTTTTAGTAACATTCACTAATTCGCCCTAATGCCCCATGCCCCAACACCACCAATTAAATACGTACATACACAGACATCATCGTAATGAAATATATCTTGACACTGGTCAGGTATAGATTCATCTAGAATTTGCTATTTCCGTACAGAAAGTTCGTAAAGATCATTGGACGGACGCATGTTTGGTTTATTTTTATCCTCCAATACGTGTGGTGTTGTCGGCACACCAGTATTTGAAGAAATTTAAACAAGTCTGGACGCACAATATTTAAGTAATCATATATTGATCAAAATGACATTGAAAATTGAAGTTGAAACGAAACTTGAATCCGAGCCGTGTGTGTTGGCCTGGGGAGATAAATTATTTGTTGGAACTGAAGATGGTTTCATAAGAGTAAGTTGTTGTTGTTGCAGTTCAATGTTATATTATGTAGGTACAGACAGTTTAATGTAAATGTGGACAACGTCACATACATTGCTACGAATCCAATGTAAGTAGCACTTGTGTTATGGAATCACAACCACAAAAGCAAGATCCGAGACAATATAGAACAGTGTTTTTTTCTGCATTTGCCCGAAATTGGGTATCGAACCTGGGACCTCAGAGCTAGATCCTTATAATAGAGTCCCTAGATCACGCTGTCACGAGCCAAACAAACTAGCAATAAAAATAAGTTATTTGCATTAATAAGATAATTAACGGTTAATAATAGATAAGCAACGCGTCGAAAACAGGTTTCAGGCAGTTTTTCTATAGCTCTGGCTGGAGGCCTTTAAGTGTACGTGTTGCGTCCACCCCGGGTCCTAGTTATCCTACTAATATTATAAATGTGAAAGTGTGTGGATGTTTGTTACTCAATCACACAAAAACGATTTGGATGAAATTTGGCATGCATGTAGCCTTTGGTACCTAGTTCCCGAGGGAAAATTGAAAATTGTTTCCGAGCTAAGCCGTGGATAGACAGCTTTGAAATTTGGTATTTTTTTCTATTATAGTGCAAGCTATAACACGGGTGAAAATTGTATTCCATTTTTCATTACTTTCACATTTTTCATTTCTTTTTGGACCCAATTCTGAAGTCAGACGAAGTCGCGGGCAAAAGCTAGTATTAAATATTCACTGTAAAATTTTTTTTTTACTCTTTAGGGTGATCGCTCCCCTTGCTTTACCACAGAGGCGGCCCTGTTTTACACTTTCTGTTATTTCCAAGTAGATTTGTCAAATTACGAGTGGATCTCAGTGTCTTTTAAATGATTCGTAATATCTGTTCTCAATCTATAATTTATTTCCCTTTCATTACAGTCATTTGATGCAAAATTATTGCCTAAGGAATTGTGGTCCGCGCATGCAGTGCAGCCGTTCGCATTGGCTACAAGTGGATCCAATTTATATTCATCATCAAACGACGGGGTGATAAAAGTTTGGTCAGCGACAGGAGATAAGGTCGCTGAATTACCATCGACTGGTGCTGATGTAGGCGCTCTACAAGTCTGTGGTAACAATGTTTACGCCGGTGATGAGGATGGCAATGTAAGTAGTGTAAGGTACCTTCTTCTCTAGACTATGGAATCTAAAGTGTGTAGTTCATATCTACACACTTTAGATTCCTGGTGGCATGCATGTAGTTGAAACTCGATAATTGTTGTAGAATTCAGATTAAAAAAAGTCGGTGTAATTAAATAAGTAATAAGCTTAAGCTTTTCACATACCTTCCACAACAAGAAATATGTAACTACATAGGTACCTAACAAGGTGCATCTAAGGCGTTATTACTTTCTACCTTTTTTTTCAGATAACAGTGTATGAAAATAATGCCAGGAAGGCAAAATATAACGTGTTAGAAGAAGTGAAAGATCTAGCGTTAAATCCACCATTCCTTTTTACAGTCAGAGATCTCTACGTTACTGCTACTGAAATTAAACCCGGTAACTATCCTATCTATTGCTTTACATGTTGTGTCTTTCTTTTGTAATAATCTGTAAATAGGATAGGATCGCCGGTTTCTCATCAAGTCTGATCCGTCAATTTAGGCCAGTAGCTTGTCCTTAATACGTGGAGAATGATAGATACACCTTTATTTGACCTGGGGAAATCCTCTTTGACTTCCTCCACCTTGAGGAAGGCGGGGGGTACTCTTACCGGCTAAAACCACCGGAGTGCTTCTCCCTTCTCTTATTGCCGGGGACCATGCGGGAACGCGTAGCAATTTACCGCGATATGACAAATACCTACACCTATAACAACACTAGAGCGACGCTAACGGATTTTTCCGATAGCGTCCATAGACACAATAATACTCTCGGCAAGCACTTGACTGACCGTACTTATAGTCAGACTACAAACTACCTACAAATAAAAAAATAAGGAAATACCGGTCTATAAATGTCTCACTACTGGGCAGTCTTCTCCTCATGGACAAAGGTGAAACTAGCGTTATCCCCCACGCTTGCTCACTTACACTGTAAATTAAAACATTTTTTATTAAACATCATCTATTGTTATTCACGTTTACTTAATTAACGATTTGATAATCGTAAATTGGCGTTGTAAGATAAAGCTTCTTTCCTAATCTATTCCTAATATGTTCCTTTCTTTTTAGAGGAATCGAAGACTCGGTTCATGACACGGCACACGATGGAAGGTCGCGCCCCGCTGCGGATAACCGGAGAGCGACTCTTGTTCATGTCTCGAGATGGCAATAGCTTGCGTTTACACGATGCTACCATTAATACTACTTTTAAACGTCTCGATGAAGTCAAGGTTATTTGGAAAAGAAATAATTTGCCTAGAGATTTTAATTCACCAACAATTTTGAATTTACTACCTACTCCGTCGGTAGCTCCCTGTGTATAACCATGTATTTAATAACCGTCAAAGGGATCTAAAATAATTGTCAATATTTAGTTCTGAAGTCTTTTGAATAAGCTGTTTCACGAACTAATAACTGAAAAAAATATTGTAGCGCCTTCTACGATCGAGACGTCTGCAAGTATATTTGCAATGAATAAAATGACAAACATTGCAGGCGTTGAGTTGTTCCTGTATATCGCCACCCATTTAACATTTTATAAGTACCTACCTATATTAAGCTTTGATATCGAGACAAGAAGTCTTTTATTTCGCAGGTAAGTGACATGATAGTTACAACTTTATCAGCCAGCGGAGACAACGTGTGGACTGGTGCTTGGGACGGCGTCGTGCGCAAGTGGAAGATAACTGGCGAGAAGTTGGAAGCTGCAGGTGATATCTCCCTCGGCGGTTGTATTAACTCACTAGTTGCTACAGGCGATGCAGCTTACGCAGCCGTCACTGGCGGAAAAGTTGTTCTTATAGTATAACTGTGTATAATATTTACTGAAAGAAGCCAGCCAATCTTGTACATACTTATTTTTAAGTTTTTGGAGCATGTACTTTAAATAAGAGAAATAAATAAAGTGTTACATAATGTAATATATCTGTTTGTTTACCAAATAAATAAGTACTGGAAGAAATTGAGGTGGATGTCTGTGTCATAGCTTATCAATTTCCATAATGTTTTTCTTATAAGACTTTCAATTTGAAAATAAACTACATCTCTACATTTTATGTAGGTTCCAAGTTTTATTGAAAATTATTTATTATTTTTAGTTATTTGTTTACATGTGTAGCAGCAGCGCAGCAGTAGTGTGAAAATGTGTAAGGTAGTGTAATAGATGGGTTTATCAATGTTACAAGTAATATTAAAGTTATTAATATGTTAAGTAATGCTGTTGTTTCAATATTGTATACATACTGTTTTTATGTGAAAATTTCCTTAAAAAGTTCCCTGCTCATAATTAATTTGAATGTTTTGATTGTTTAACTATATCTGCTGGCAAGATAGGCATGTTGATATTAAAGTTAAATAAAAAATATTGTCAACCATGCAATCAGTGTTACTACTGCATAATTGAGAATCAACCTATTGCTATGTCAAAACAATACTATCATGTTTAGTTCAACCACCCATCTAGACTGGTGTACAAATTAAAAGGTTCTACACTAAGGAATAATATAAAATATATTGGGTAATAAATACTATATTTGAACAAGAATTCAGATATTTACAGTAGACATTTAGAAAGAATTCAGTTGCTAGATATTTATTACATTGGTTTCTAGTATGCTAATCTGGTATTCTACCTATATTTTATCAAGCTGAATTGATAGCATAAGACGGTACTCACAACAGGATGGTAATTATTGACACAATGAACATCTTTAAAACATAATAAAAGAAAATTATAAGTTATAAAGTTTACTACACATTTCAGCTCATAACTATAACAAATTTATTGTACTAACAATTATGCTGTACAAAAGTTTAAATAATGAGCTCCACTACACATAATTCTTCATCTGAGGGCAATTTCATTAACTTAGGATCAATGTAGTTAGGATCTATTGGTCGAAGACCTGCTTTTTCACGACGACGAAGTTCTAGAAATGCTTCTCGCTGAGCCCAGTCTCTCAAGTGGGTGTCTGGAGCATAGGCCCATGCAAATCCACCAAACACTAAACACAACGTAACAGAGAAGAAGAAAGAGGCTTTGTGAACGTTTGTATCTTCTTTTTCGCTAGTATAGTCGAACCCATAGCTCACCCAGTTCTTCTTCTCTTTGCAGGGAGCAGGTTCAGCAGTCGTTGCATTATCACTGGTCTTTTTAGTAGAAATGTTACGACTTATTTTGTTGACATGGTTCCACACACATCTCTGCATTACTGGCATGTTTCGAAACTTTATTATTCCAGACATTTTATTAGCTCTTCCTCCTTAGTGTTGGTTAAGTTTAAACAGCCCTAGAAGTAAGTTTTTAGCGAAAAGGTTAAATAAAATTGATTATGAAACCTCAGTAGAGTCTGACATTTAACAAGCAATTAAATGTCAAAACTTAGTTGAATAATCGACTATGTCTTGAAAAATCAACTAATTCAAATAATTTTACATTCTAAGCAAATTTATTGACTTTACTAGTTTTAATTCAAATACAAAAAGAAAACTACTCTCGTTATATTTTAAATAATATTTTAATTCATAAAAAATAATACATCTAACAGTTTTTTTTATTCTATAGCTCTTGCCAAAGCGATAAGGGTGACACTAGTTGTCAGACTTGTCATTGTCAAGTTGACAGTGACGCATTCATGATTCAATAATTCAATTCAATCTTCACTGTGAACAGTGACCAGTGAGTGCGTGTCGTATAATCGTATTGCATTGCTGTTTTGAGTTTTCCTCCTCATTTGCTTGCATTTATTCTGATCTTGCCACAAATCGCAGAGGTTAAAAATACGATAGATAGAAAGTACTTATTGTAACCAAAATGGTAGTACGCCAATATAATGAAGAATTAAAGTACCTTGAAAAGATCAATCCTTATTGCTGGAAAATCAAAATGGGTTTTCAGCCAAATATGAAAGTCGAAGGCGTATTCTATGTTAATAATACCCTTGAAAAGCTAATGCTTGATGAATTGAAGAATGCTTGTAGACCTGGAATGACTGGAGGTTTCCTTCCGGGCGTGAAACAAATTGCAAATGTTGCGGCTTTACCCGGCATTGTCGGCAAATCAATCGGCTTGCCAGATATTCATTCGGGATATGGATTTGCTATCGGTAAGTTATAAAGTTTTTTACTGTGCTCATTTTTTCACTAACTTACATCCTAATTCGCCTAAATATTCCCAAACCATGTTTATTTTTGTTTTCAATAAATAATAAAAACAAATTTCATCATGTCTCGCAATGCGAATACAATGTTTAGGAATTATAAATTAATTATTTTGCAATCTAATACTTAGGAACTATATTCAAAAGGTGGAAAGAATTGTAAATCGAGAAATTATTAATAATTACAATGTTCCATTTTTTTTCGTATATAAATAAATTAGGTCCACTGCTGGCAAAGACTTCCCATTTCTTCTTCCAAACCATAAAATAAATATTTACTAATTTAAGATATCACCATTGCATTAATAATAATAGGTATACTTGCAAACATATTGCATCACTCTGAAATGCCATACTTTTTCCTATTGTTGAAAATATTGTGTAGTGATAATATCCAAGTCAGGCATTAGTAATAAATACTTTTTTTTTAATATTCCAGGCAATATGGCAGCTTTTGATATGTCAGACCCTACATCTATTGTATCACCTGGAGGCGTTGGTTTTGATATTAACTGTGGCGTTCGTCTATTAAGAACCAATTTACATGAAAAAGATGTTCAACCAATTAAGGTATATTAAAAAAGTTGTGAATAGTCACTTAATAAATTCATTTTTATATTATGTTGATTAAATGCAAGTAAATTTAAATACTTTTACGGAGAAGTCCTTAGTCTGAGAAAAGATGGATTTGATATGTTCTATTTAAACAAGTTGATTAAATGCTGTAGTAAGTGTTTCATATAATAATACTTTTTTTAGGAACAACTGGCTCAGAGTTTATTTGATCATATACCAGTAGGTGTTGGATCTAAAGGTATCATACCTATGAATGCTCGTGATTTGGAGGAGGCCCTGGAAATGGGAATGGATTGGTCTTTACGTGAAGGCTATGTCTGGGCAGAGGATAAAGAGCATTGTGAGGAATATGGAAGGCTACTAAATGCTGATCCATCTAAAGTCAGTCTCCGTGCTAAGAAAAGAGGTTTGCCACAGCTAGGTACCTTGGGTGCTGGTAACCATTATGCTGAAATTCAAGTTGTAGATGAAATATATGATAAGTATGCTGCTGGTAAAATGGGCATTGAAAGGTTAGGCCAAGTCTGTGTGATGATTCACTCTGGTAGCAGAGGTTTTGGCCATCAGGTAGCTACAGATGCATTAGTTCAAATGGAGAAAGCAATGAAAAGAGATCAAATTGAGACAAATGATCGTCAATTGGCGTGTGCTAGAATTAATTCTGTAGAAGGCCAAGATTACTTAAAAGCGATGGCAGCTGCAGCCAATTTTGCATGGGTAAACAGAAGTTCTATGACTTTCTTGACTCGTCAGGCGTTTGCTAAACAGTTCAAAATGGCACCTGACGATCTAGACATGCATGTAATTTATGATGTGTCTCATAATATTGCAAAGGTTGAAGAACATATAGTAGATGGGAAAGCTAAGACTCTCTTAGTACATAGAAAGGTAAATAGTGTTAGATATCTCATCCTGGACATTATTTATTATACATTCATGCTTCATTCATTATAACCATGATTTTTGCAGGGTTCAACCAGAGCATTCCCGCCACATCATCCACTGATACCTGTGGATTACCAGCTAACTGGCCAGCCTGTACTCATTGGTGGGACTATGGGTACATGCAGTTATGTGTTAACTGGAACCCATCAGGGAATGACTGAGACTTTTGGATCCACCTGTCATGGAGCAGTAAGTTTTGTACCTTTATTTCTTATATTAATTTTTTTCATGTTTGATTGCTATTTAGATTTTATTATGTATCTTAGGCCTGTGTCTCTTCTTTTCTCCATTTACAAATTGCCCTACCACTCATGAAACTAATTAAAATTTGTCATTTATTTTAGGGCCGAGCATTATCTCGGGCTAAGTCAAGGCGCAATATAGACTATAAGGAAGTACTCACGAAGTTAGAGGGACTAGGTATTTCCATCAGAGTTGCATCACCAAAATTGGTAATGGAAGAAGCACCTGAGTCATACAAAAACGTTACTGACGTTGTCAATACTTGTGATGCAGCAGGAATAAGTAAGAAGGCTGTCAAATTACGCCCCATTGCAGTTATCAAAGGCTGAAATAGTTAGATTATGTCTATCCTTAAATATGTTCGTGATTAGACGAGCTACGAAGAAAAATAATTTACAAATATTAATTTAACATTTGTTTTTAAGTGATTTTTCATAATTGTATGCATTTCTAAATAAAACGATTTTTTTTTTATAACGTTTATATTATTATGACAACAAATAATCAACAGTTCAGCTATTAATAAATTAATACTTTACAACTAACTTTGGAGGTATACAGAATTGTTCTACTTATGACTCCTATACTGGTTTGAGCCCATTGATTAGATAACTTTGAATTTATCTGCTATAATAACTAAAAGCGCGGTGCCGAGGAAAAACAGACCGGGAGGTATAACCGCTGTTGTAGTATCTGTCTCATCTGGAATATATAAAAAAAAAAACAAATTAAATACCTTGTATTTTTGTCATACTAGTGTACATAAGCAAAGTGTTTAATCAATAATCGACTTTATGCAATAGAAAAAAGATCACAAGCTCAACGCAAAAGCAGCGAGCCCACTAAAGAAAACGCGGGTGTACTTTTTTTCCATACAAACGCTGTCGACTGTTTTTTCCGATGTTTATGAACTTAAGAGCTATGTTTTTTTTTTTCATTCATATAAACTAGTTTATTTTATCAATTTCAACGTTCCAAAAATGCTTATTTCCATCGCATATTTCAGAGACCCATTGTATATATGAAATATCTTTTAAATTGGTCCAAAATAGGAGGAGTAAATCGAGAGCCAAAAGTCGTTTTTACGGGAGTTGGTGATGTACAGTTGTATAAGGACAAATTAACAACCATGCACATATCAACAGCGAGACAGCGATAGTTACTTCAAATACCTAAGTAATCTTCAAAAGTATCTCCATCCGCATTTCAACAATATCGTTTAATAACATACAGTCAATTCAACATTATAATAATTAATTGTGAGAACTTTGCACTTACCGGCGGAGACTTTCTTTTTCTCTTGACCATCATTCGTCACCCACGCCATACACCTGTTCAGTGCCTCTTCCCATCGAACACGTTTGATTTCACGCTCTGTAAGTAATACGTGATATTAATGCATTAGTGATAGCGCACTGCGGCAGCAACCGGTGTGATTTTCTCCCGAAAAATTCTGTGTTGTATTAACCACAGTGGAGGTGCGCGCACTAAGTTTGTTAAACCGCATGCGGCTAAAACATCTGTGATTTGCCAGTTGTGTTGTTGCTGTGCAGTTTTTGCATTGTATGAACTTGTGTCAAACCCCGCGCACTGCGGCAGAAAAACTGGAGCGCGCCGCAGTCAGTAGTGCCCGAGCAGCCGTTTCTTTTTTCTTACCGTTAATATTAAATGAATGGGAATTCGCCGTCTAGTTTCATGGTCCATGCTGTTCGACCTTCCGCTACGAAAGCTTAGAAACGAATGGCAAAACTTGTTCACGCGCTGAATTTTGACGTACTGGTTTAAAACCGATACCGCAACTCGCCGCACCGTAGTGCGTGCTAGGCATGAACCACGTAATCTATAAGGCAGGCAAAGTATTTGGCTTAATAATTTTGCTTTATCAGTACTGTAAATTATTCTAAAAATGCTGGCCACATGGAAACACACAAGAAAAAAAATGCAAAACGAAAAATAGGTATGAAGTATTATGATAGATAAGCCCAGTGCCACAAACTTATCTGATGCGGTGATGGCGTCGTTCGAATTAACTGTTGCAAACCAATGTAATTTTCAAGATTTTTAAGGTAAAAATAATGCCCTCACCCAAAAGTAAAAAGAGTAAAAAGACGTGTAGTCTTTGACATGGAAAAGAACAGATTCTACTTTTTAACCCGATTCCTTAAGTAGATCCCGAGGGAAAATTAAATAATAATAATAAATGTTGACAACATCACATACATTGCTCCGATCCCAAAGTAAGTAGCTAATGCACTTGTGTTATGGAATCAGAGACAACGAAGGTACCACAAACACCCAGACCCGAGACAATCTAGAAAAGTGTTTTTCTACATTGACCCGTCCGGGGATCGAACCCGGGACCTCAGAGCTGGCGACACCTTGAAAACCGGTGCGTACGCCACTCGACCACGGAGGTCGTCACGACGTTTACAGACGTAGTCACGGGCAGAAGCTAGTATAGATATAAAGTGTCAATAAAGTAAAATGAATGTTTTCCTACCCTCGGAAGTAGTAATAGGCAGGAATGTATCAGCGGGTGGGCATGGGGTCGAGGTTGGCCACACTCGCAGCGCCCGCCCCGCCACTATGGCAGCTCCCAGAGCTGTGCTTTCCATCATCAAAGGCCGAATCTGTTATAAAACATGGTAATGTTAGGGTTATTATTTGTATTTCCGGGCCTCCATGATATCTAGTAACATAGGTAAATAAAAGTAGGAATTGCCACATTTAGACTAAGTCTACTGTAGCGACTGTTCACTCTACGAAATTTTCCATGTGTTATAAAAAGTGTTCCATAATCTGAGCCTCGTGGTCACACACATACACTCGGAGTAAATTAAGCACTTATCACTATTCATGGTTCATATTAGACAAATTTAAAAAACATACCACAGGAATACCGAGGACGTCTGCTTGCATTTGCATCAGGACTGTATTCTGCGCCATGCCGCCGTCGGCTAGCAGTCTCCGGAGAGGCGCAACGTCTGCCGCCATCGCAGTCGCCACGCACCTTGTCTGATGGCACACCGAGTCTAAAGCTGCCCGGACTATGTGCTCTCGTCGTGTTTTACCACTTAATCCACACATCATTCTGCGTATTAACAATACCTAACATTAATAGGCATTATAGTATTACCATGAAATAAAATAAACGCCTATAGCTTGGCTAGGAGTTTATTTCTACTGTATACGTACCCTCTAGCGTCCTTCCTCCAATGAGGAGCATATAAACCGTTAAATGCTGGCACAAAGCATATGCTTCCTTCTTCATCATCTGTAACTTCTGCAGCAAGGGTCTCAGTGTCTCCTACGTCACTAATGAGCTCCAGTCCATCCCGCAGCCACTGTAATGTGTCACCTAAATACAATGTGAATAGAAATTCTTCAATGAACATGTCACTAATATACAAGAAGTTTACTACTTTTGATGATGGTGTCAATTACCTGCTATGGCCACTGATCCTTCTAAAGCATATACCGGCGGAGCGTCTTGACCTAGTTTATATGCCACTGTTGTCAAGAGTCCTTGCTGAGAATGAATTATAGAATCACCTACAATTAATTTGTTATATTATTTTATGTCACAACTTCAATACAATTAATATTGATATTATGAACGCATATTACCAGTGTTATATAATAGAAAACAACCAGTGCCATAAGTACATTTGACTTGACCAAATCGCATGCATCCTTGTCCAACTAGAGCAGCTTGTTGATCACCCAGACACTGAAGAACACATACTTGACATGAATAAAATCGAAGTAGGTGAAGGTCAATTCAAACTTAATGGCGGTTGTGAATGGAATAGAATAGAATATTCTCTATTGTACACCAACATAAAGTTGGTTAAACAGTGCGCACTACCTCGCCTCGTCCATGAATTTGATACTGCACACCGTCTCGCCTCATGTTCACAACCGCCAATATATTTGAATCGGACCGTACATATACCATCATATAAATCATCATTTCAAAATTATGGGAATAATAATGCAAAGTATAAATAAAGATATCTAATACGTCACAGCAAATACTTGTTTGTTAATGTTACAAAACACAGGAAAAACAATAACCTCCCGCAAGCTTCGCTGTAGGTAGTCAGGTAAAAATAAGTGAAACTGACCCCAGCTATCGGCACCCCCAGAAGGGATCCAGTAGAAATGTAACCATATATTTCAGCGGAGCTTTTAATCTTTGGTAGTATTTGTATGGGTATGTCGAAAAACCGTAATAATCCTTTATCCCATTGGAGACTTCTTAACGACATGAGCTGCGTCCGCGAAGCGTTTGTGACATCTGTGACGTGAGTGCCGCCGTGGCTTCCACCTGTTAAATTCTGAAATTGACATCAGAAACTTATGTAACTTCATTTCTTTCACATTAGGTAGAGGCGTCATCTCGTGTGCATCAGATCCGAGGAGCCTGCAGTGGCATTGTAAAGGCCGCTTAACTGTATCTTAACATCTGTTAGTTTCCTTAAGGAAAACACACTGAGCTTGATGAGAACCAAATTACAATTCACCAATAGAACCTTTTCCTATCTTTGATTACTTATTTGAGACTTAGTAAGCGGCGGTCGCCTAATGGCTAGGGCTTCGGACTTGCGATCATTGCGGTTGCAGGTTCACATTACCGACGTGAACCCCGTCGTAACACAATTATTAAGTATAGCACGAGCGGTTAATAAGAAAGGCTTTGAAAAAAAAACCCCGGATAAGTGCGAGTCAGACCCGCCTATTGAGGGTTCCGTACAAAGACCATAATAAATGGCTGTGCCTTCACGTTAACTTAGATTTTTTTTTTTTCACAGCTTCAAGAGACTGTAGACTTAATATGGTTTTAATTTCAACTCGATACCTGCCCGCGTTCTCTGACGAGATAACGTTACTTGACAGTCAGACGGAAAACCAAGTGATCCTATAAAAGTTCCATTTTTTCCTTTTGAGTTACGGAAACTACTACGAAACTTACTACATCCATAAGTATAGATTCCTACCAGGATTTTCTGCAGAAAAACTGTTTGTTTGATTGACGATTAAAATCGTACATTTAATTTCGTAAAATGCAGGCATGAAAGGAGAATGTACTCAAAAGATAACACATGATATTGTGTTTATCAGCTTCATATCCGTCCTTAAATATAAGTGGCTATGACATTGCAAGTAACATGTTATATCCATCAATTTAAGATGGAATGTAGAAAATTTTAATATTTTTCTAGTATTTCTTAAACTATTTAAAAATAATACCAATAATATCTTGGGACAGCTCACACACAGCCATCTGATCCCAAACAGGGAACAGGCAGAGCCTATGCTATGGCAACCAGACAACCGATAAACATACATATATATTTCTAAATACATACATAATATTAAAGATAAATAAAATAAATCATTTGTGTTACCCAAATTAGCCAGGAGTCCACAGTGCCTGCCATACATTCTCCAGCTTTTACAGAATCTTTTACAGCAGATACATTTTGCAGCAGCCATTTTAATTTCACTGATGAGAAGTATGTGGACAGTGGCAGCCCACTAGTTTGTGTTACAGCATTTATGCATTGTGCTCCTTTAGTTTTAATCAGATCATCTACAATGGTTGATGTCCTCACATCTAACCACACTGAAATTTTAAAGAAATATAAAACTTTTGATGGTGTTATGTTAAGCTAACCATTATTATATTAACCATTTATTAATCAAATTACTAATTACAATTTGGCCAGATATTTATATTACAACATATTTAAATTCAAAATCATGAGATTAATATGATATAGCTAACGGTTTAAAGCCAGAATTTAATTAATTACAATTTATTTTTTTATGGTAAATAGAATGTTATAAGCCTACCTATGGCACTATAAAGAGGTTGTCCTGTTACAGAGTTCCATACTATAGTAGTCTCTCTCTGGTTTGTAATACCAATGCCAACAACATCCTCTGGGTTTATATCCAGCTTTCTTAGATTATCAACAGTTACCTGAAATATTAGGTTTTATTACTAATGTCACAATAGGGTTCATTATTTAAGTACCTACATAAGTTATATCACACAATACATATAAGTTATGTCTATTCGTTTACATGCTTATTCTTAGTTTATAATAGCCTCTAGGAATTGGGCTAGCTGGAGTTATTATTAGGTATGATTTAATTTAGATGAGGAAATTAAAAAATAACCATGTATATAAATATAGAGCTCTTCGAAGTTACTTCAAATGTATAAGTATATAATTACTCAGAGTGTGACTGTTTGAAGTACCTAATTAAAATCTTACCTCAATACATTCCAAAACCGCATTTAATATCTCCAAAGCATCTTGTTCAACCCAGCCTTCTTGCGGACTGAATCGTTTTAATGATAATTGGTGGTAGGTCAACACTTCGGAGGTATTTGCCGCAAATACCTGCAATATATTATTATTTGAATATAAGCGGTAATAGAGTGGAGTTAAAATGTAAAGTGCTTCATGTTATTATTACCAGGAACTTAACATTTGAAGTTCCTTCATCTACTGCACCGATTAAAGGACCGAATCTGCCAAATTCCCGCATATTAACTTAGTTATTACATAGTGAAATTATATTTATTTATTCACGATTATATTACTGTACAAAAAGGTAATCAATCAGCTGATATTCAACGAATGACAGATAGTATTTTTAAATCTCTTGGAAAAATACTAGGTTGTGGGTACGGGCAGATTAAGTTTCCAAAGAATATCCATATTATATTTTATCCATTTAGTTGTATTTCCCTTTACAAAAGAGATGCTTTTTAGTTGCATATTCTTTTTTTCTGTTCCATGGTTGTATACACCGTTTGTATACCTAGTTCGTTCGGTAATCACAGTCTTACAAAATATGAAAGAAAGTAAAATCGTATTTAAAGTTGGATCTTAAAAGTATTAAAGTTTACGTTTCACTTTCTGAATTTTTATTGACATTTTATTTCTTGATTCTTGACAATACTTGACATTCTTTATCTTGACATGACAGCAGCTGATAACAATATTCAGGCTGTTATTACGTTTGTTATTGCTACTGATATTGTAATAATTATAATCAAAACAACCTGTACCAATAATTCATAGAAGATGTTGCCGGAATTTAAAATAAGTATATCTCAAAACAATAAATTACTAAAATCTATCTCAAAAGCAACTGAGAAAGAAAACATAATAAAATCGCTGGAGGAGTTTCAGGTTGAGGCAAATGAAACATTAACTCGTTTGATAGAAGAACTCGGTGAATCAAGTGAGTATTACTATCGAATTAGATCAAGGCTCATTCCAGACCAAGCTTTGCGCACTTTATGTTGTCGATGCTCAATAATAACTTAACAAAGTTTAATGTCAAACGAAGAGTATGTGTAGCTTGTGGCAGATTCCAATACAGTTCTTAAATGAGTTCTTACCATATGCATCTGACAATATCATATTCATAAATGAACCTTCACCACATTCAAATACACTCTTGCCTTTTCTGCAATATCCGCTTTATACCTACTTTACCTACTTTATCTACTTATGTTAAGTCCTCTAAAATCTACTTTATTAATCAAGGTGGAGATAACAATGCTCCTATTGCGGATGAAGAAGAAGAAGATGATGATGAAGCAAAACAAAATAAAGGCAAAGATGGTACATCAGATACCAAAGATACACGAGAGGATGCCAAAGATAAAGGTGACACAAATAATGACAAAAAATCCAAGAGAAATGAACAGAATGGAGAAAGTAAATCAAAAAAGAAGAGATGTGGCTAGGGCCATTGTATAATTTGATCTAAAATAATTATAAGTAATGAAAAAGCAACAAGTTTTTATTAAACTCTATTTATGACCATTAAAAAACAAACTTAGTTTGTAATTGAATTTTGAATTTGAAGAAGCAGTAGCCAAATAGCTAGGGTGTTGGAGTTGTGATCATGTGGTTGCCGGTTTGGATCCCATTGCATCACTGAAGTGTACCCACTCATAACACAAGCAATTTAACTTAGCATGAGGGGTTAACAAGAATACTAGTAAATTGCAACCCACATTTCTATATATATTATCTTTAAAAGAAAAACGTAATAATGCTGCTATCCAGATGGCATCTTTTAGGTCAGGAAAAGTTTTAAGGTCAATGTCACACTAATAAGCTTGGCAAGTGATTTTATACTGTGTTTAAGTCTATCTAAGATTAAGAATAGAATAGCAGGATAGATATTAAAACACCTGTACTTCAGTTGTTTTCTTATATTTTATTAAAATATAACTTAATAGCTACACTTAACAAGTTTGGTACATGTTTATTTACAATAAGTTTGTTATTTACATTTCATAACATGTTGGTATTATATTTTTCTTGTACTTTGACTGGTACTTATTGATACATGAATGTCTGCTTTTTTTTTATTTGCTTCTCAAGTGCATAAACTTTGTTTATATCACTGGCAAGGTGGATTATACCTGTTGTCATTTTTTGAACAAAGGTTTTATCAGTTGAGTAGCATTGTTATTGTGAATCCCGTTCATTATTCATGTATTTAAATTTTCCACACTTACTGAGATTGTTTATGTGACAAATTTTTCTCAAATCCCAATTCGAATCTCTTTAATGCTAATCTTATAATTGACATTTACTAAGAATAAATAGATTTTTAATCTAAATT
The DNA here is from genome assembly GCA_950381575.1 of Plusia festucae. NCBI lineage: Eukaryota > Metazoa > Arthropoda > Insecta > Lepidoptera > Noctuidae > Plusia > Plusia festucae. Next base: position 8,013,940 of record OX494436.1, on the reverse strand, counting down.
ACTTATACTTTTTCTAATGGAATGACTTTGATCACAAATGTTTTAGGAAACTTACCTATTACACATTATCAAACTAAGTCTATTAACTTTTGTATTAAAGTGACAAACTTCCAATGTGTAACTTGTTTATCTTTTCCTACAAATAAAACTTAATACTGGTTTTGTTGGGTTTCTACAATCTAAAATTTAGTTCAATCCAGATCATGCATAGAAATGTGCCCATCTACAACTTGGTTACAAATTTAGTTGCAAGATCTGGATTCCGTTGGAAGTTATCAGCATTCAATAATTAAATGACGTCATACACGTAAAATCCTATTACTCTATACAGTTAGTCCAAAAATATTTGACAGTATTAGGTAGGTACCAAAAATAGAACGGACATTGAGCATCCAGAAATGATACACTCTTAAAGTGAAGTCAAAAATAATGTATATTATTAGATACCTACACTTATTTATTGTTTTAGGTCGATTGCCGTCTCTTTTAGGTCGAGTGCCGTCTCTGTCTCGTTGTAAATTAATGATAATTATGATGGAATACTGTCTTGTTCTATTATCTTACTGTGTTGTTTATTCTTGATATCAAAGTAGGTATAGGTATCCCACACACTTATTGTGGAAAGTAGGCTTATTCTCTAAGGTGATTTCAGACTAGTTGATAGCAGTTTTGTCGTCCGGCTGCTCGGAGTCTGAGCAGCAAATATCGCATCCATTCACACCACATTCACATATTGATGTAGGACGTATTGAATGACGCAATTTCTGTAAAAATAAAAATAACATTTTATGTACTTTTACAGGTAAGTTTCATTTACTTATCATAAAATTAAACAAAAAGAAACGTCTGGCTGACAATGTTCAAAAATCCCTAAACAAACGTGTAAAGACACAATTGATAAAGAGTTCGTCGTGCTGAACAAACAGACATGAGCAATAAATGCCTCTATAAAGTCATTGTAATGACTTGGTATTATGGTTATCGCAATTCAATTTATTTTAATTAAATGGCCGCCATTTTATTAACAGGAGTAGCAATTTATAAAAACCTTGGAATCTAGGTTTGTCATTGATGTCTTAGAATGATTAAGAGAGTACATATAATTTTGAAAAAGTTACATTGGTTCGAACCTGTAACCACGAGCATACGAATCCGCTCATTGAACCGCTAGGCCACCACGAGATTTTTTTAATGTTTTAATTTAATTATTTTCAAAGTGATATAACAAGGTTCTATTTTTCTGTGAACACTGTAAATAAAATATTTCAAGCGTCTACCTGCTGCCGTTATCAATGTCGAGCAAAAACGAGCAAAAAGTCACATTTGTTGTATGGGAGCCCCATTAAATATTTGTTTTATTTTAATAGTTTTTGTTAAAGCGGCAACAGAAATACATCATCTGTGAAATGTTCACCTGTAACTATCACCTTAGTAATAGAGTCCCGTTTTACCTATCGATATGATGTTGTTCACATTTATTTATTTATTGAGTACGGAACCCTAATAAAAAAACGTTTTGTTTTAGGTTTCTCGTATCGATCGAATTGAATGCACTCAAGTGTGCAGGTTCGAACCCAGGCGAGTAGCTGTTTTAAATTGAAACACAACGTATTTCAGTTACATATAAGACGTCGCGTAAGTTTAGCCCGTAAAATGGTGCACTAACATAGTCTGGTGCTAGAACTGCGTATGTGGACATGTCTCATGGTACAACGTAGAGAGCAAAGAGCCGTAAACGTGTCGAAGTAGCCGTAATTGAGTCATCGTGATGTTTTGCGAGTTAGCCCTTTTGTGTAGAGAAAATTTAAACGACAAGTTACCTCTCTCCAATTATTTCCTGGCGATCCGATAACGACGAAAATAGCGTAGACTGGAATACAGAGCAATGAGAGAGATGCAATAATCCAGCCGAGCACTTGAGCCCACGTCGGGTACTGGTACTGCCTGTAACTGGGCGGCGTGTAGTCCACCATGCTAGCCACCCACAGCGCTAAGAGCAGCGCTGGCGTAGCCACTAGCCAACACACTCGGAAATATAGCGACGGTCGGCGACCTGAAATGAACAGTTTTGGCATAAATTAAAGAAAGGAAATGTGTCACAAAAAAAATATGATGTACCTAGGTGAACAGTAACTATTGTTCATAGTCTTTACTTACAATAATTTTATTATTAAGTTTTGGTTTGTACCCTACGACTACGACTATTTGAAAGTTACATAACTATTAACGTTATGATTGATTATACATAATATAATAGAACAGACGCACCCACCAAGAGAACGTTAAGTTTTATTTTTATTTCCAGCCTCACTTTACTGAACAAAAACCTTGCGCAGGTACCTACTTAATTATGGGCAAAGCATAATAATAATATGTTATAAAATGTAGGTAACTACCAATTCTTCACCTTGGTTAGTTTTTTCAACATCTACAATAAGTGCTTCCTCAAAATAGCTGAGAGCACATTTAAAATGTATGATATGAGAATATAGGTACAGCTTATGGTAGCTTTATAATTATTACAGAGTAGACACGTAAGTTCCAAGTATTGCAGTGGTAGGTACCTCCATATTTCGCATAACTAGGTAGTAGAATAGCTAGGTATCTACAGTCATTTGTCCATGGATGTAAACACACATTGGGTTTCATCAGTCTAAATTGTGAGCAGTCATATTAATATGGCTATGCTTCACAGCGGCGCAGTGTTAAGCTTTCGTTTTTGGGGTGGTAGTGATACAATCAGCTGCACCCACGGACACGCTACGTATAAAACACGTCCACGCACACAAGCTGACATATTATGCAGCTACGTTGGCGTAGAATTCTGTGATATAGAGTAAAGACTATTTGCTCTTACTTCGTAGGTATACCTACCTAGTGTTGAATGCCACCTATCAGTCATTAAAACCGATTAATAAATACTGGTAGATACGTATGTTAGGGTGCGGTTTATAGTGCCACACTGATAAAGTTATAACGAACAGATGATTCAGCGTTAAATATTTGATAATGCGTCTAAATAAATAAAAATGTGATTAATATCTCTGAGACAAAACGGATGTTACGCAGGAGGAAATGGTAGGACATCCCGTGTGATGTCACAATACAGGTATTGTTGTTGTTCATGTGTAGAAGTGTGATTCTAAATGGTTACTAATGAAATTATAATAATATGTTCAAACTGATGCGTAAATAGAAAAAAGATATTTTAGGTACATATTTAGCTGCAGTTAATGTAGGTTTACAGCTGTTTTCGCAATCTAGAATCCCAATGCGTTATAGGGTACGTGAATGTCTGTTATATAGGTAATACCAACCTGTCATTTGTTTGATGTTTTTGGACAATCTGCCCACTCCATAAAACCAAGCAATAGCCACCACTTCAAAGAAGGCGAGATATGTGATGCTCAGTGATGCGGCGTAGTAATCCATCAGTTGGAACACGTATATGCCGCTATGTATTATGTGCGGCAGACCAAACACTAATGAGACTCCACACACGCACAGCACCAACAATTCGTGGTACACTAGTTTTCTGCGTATCATGTCTGGGAACCCATCTTGTATGGACGTGACCACCACTTCAACAATCGCAAACTGGAATTAAGCAAATATTTCATTTACTGAATATTGGAAGCTTATTTTAATTCTATTTTTAAAAAGCATCCAAGTCTAGATTGAACGGATTCTAAATTGACTTAGGTTCATAAAAACTAAGTAGGTACCAATATGTGTAGAATTTGTTCATATTTACCTGACTATTAAGTCCGAGACAAAGGAACATAAAGAAGAACAGGACCGCCCATAATTGTGATGCTGGCATTTTTGCAATAGCTTGTGGGTACACTACGAACAATAACCCAGGACCTGAAATAAAATAAAGATCACCATTTATAAAATGAGCTTCACCTAATGCGTATTGATTTAAAATTTTTGAGCAATACTTACTATCAGCGATTACATCCTTTACGGATGTGTTTTGTTCAAAAGCTATGTTGCCAATTGTAGCAAATGTGAATATTCCCACGATGAGACTGGTGACTGCATTGATAAGCGACACGGCCACAGTGTCATGAAGGAAGTTATTGTCGAATCGGTTGTAAGAAGCAAACATTATCATGGACCCAAAAGCAACTCCGATTGAGTTAAATACTTGAGAGGCTGCGTTGACCCATGGTCTCGATTGCTTTAATAGTTCCCATTCTGGCTTGAAGAAGAACCTCAGACCTTTGTCGGCTCCATCGAGGGTCAATGAGCGGCCGAGGAAAACTATAATTAGTAGAAAGGGCAGTGTTGTGGTGATGTATCGAACTTTTGCGGAAGATTTGATACTTTTCCAAAGAGCAAAGTAAACGAGCACCCAAGCACAGACCAAGCAAGCGGCCAGCTCCCACCGCATGCCGTTAGGGTATTCAATACCGGCGCTCATGCTCAGTACCTTTTTCCTGAAAGTAAATAAAAAGTCCATTAAAAAATGCTTCTGAATTTAATTTCCTTCTACAAATAATAAAAAGTTAGAATTAGTACCTACACCTTACCAAAGATATTACCAAAGATGATTAAGAAAATAAAATAATATTTTTTTTGGCATTGTATGCTATGTTTTGGTACAATCATATAGGTAGCGCAATGTCCTGTGAATCATTTCAAATAGTTGGAGAACGTAATCATAATCACTACAGTTGATACCTATTAGTTTTTAGGAAACTCGTATGGATGTCTTCAAGATCAGTCATGAACGTAGATCTACGTTCATGACTGATCTTGAAGACATTTTCTGTTCGGTCATAGCTTATTATTAATCTAGGTATATTGGCTCTACTGATGACCAGGTTTTGGCAAATCTTTATTTATTATTCATACCCGGAAATGTAGGTACCTACCTAGGCATAAGATAAGTGAGCCTGTCTTGTAGTTCGCAAAATATGTAATCATTGGTGCGATACGACTAGGTATAAAGATAAAAACAAAACTACATACAATCAGTTAATAGGTAATAATTGCAAGTAATTCATGACTCAATAATCTGATAAATAAGGAGAGACCCTAAATCATGAATCACGGTTCTTAGTAGAGTACTAAAGTTATAGTCTAAACTTCACAAGACCAAGACCTAGTTGTTGTGGTGAAAATAATGATAGTGTTTGGTGTAGTCAAGTAACCTACATTCAATAGATACTATTTGACCTAAATAGTGGCACCATATCTCAACTTACTCGAAGAACTGTTCGGTGGGTGTCTGAGAGCCGTTGGGCTTGGTCATGTTGTGGTTAGGCACCCAGCACTGGGCCGTGTTCCATCGGTTCGAGCAGCTTGCCCACGGCACTTCCGTCTTAAACGACGTGAAAAAGTAGTATATTGCCCACGCAATTATCACCGCGTAATAAGTGGACATTAGGAATGAGATCACTACGCTAGCTAAGCCCGCACCTGTAAACATAATAATTTTAAAATCGATCTTAGAAATCTCAATCATATGTTATATGATAAGATCAATGAACTCAGAAACTCACCTTTAAAAAGAGGGCAAATTTGTGACAAGGCACCGATGGGACCGTGGGCTGTGTACTGGCCCACTGCCAATTCCATGAAAAGCATTGGCACACCGCATACTAGGAGTATTATGAAGTAAGGTATGAGGAACGCTCCTAAAACAAAAGATAGAATATCATTTCATACACGTGAAACATTGTTTTATTGTACAAAAGAGCACACGTTTGTTTTTAGGATAAAAACAAAGAAGGTCAAAGATGTTGGTAAAATGGTGACTTTATTAAGTGAGGTGGAAAGGTATTTTTGGAACGTCACATTCATTATTTATATATTCCAAGCCCCATGTGAGAAATAATTGGTAACATGTGGTATGCATCTGTAAACTGAACCATCTCAAGACATACTCGTAGTTTATAATTATTAGGAGCGTTTAAGTTTTACTTTTTTCGTTATAGACTGTCAAACTGTTCATAACACCCTAGAACAAACTAGAAAAATACTAATACTTAAGCAGCGGCAATGTTATTGATTTAACCTCGATAATTTAATTATCTATTTCCGTTATTATTACTTTCAAGCAAGATTTTTTTATTTGCCCCTCTATTTTATTATTATTACCTATTAGTATCGTCGCAGTTTCAACGATCTTCCTGACACAGTAATATAAAAGTCCACTCACTGCTATTATATTTTAATTTTGTTTTTGCTTGTACCTATGGCTTAGTCGTGGCCATCATTGCGCCAATTGCATCCATGATATCAATGAATTGACCTACAGGAACTAGCGTAATTAGTGTAGTCATTTACTCATCCGAATATGTGGCCAATGATAATGATAGGTACAATCATATACTGCTACGTTGTTCCAACGATTCGCCACCGTAGAGATCTTATTTTCGTTAAGTAGGAAGGTGGGTCTATTTCGAAGAGTTTACTCTTTTATGAATAGGTACATTGTTTTCTTATTGAATGTGATTGGCAGAAATAGGGATTTTATAAATCTATAGGTACTAATTTATAAAGCTGAAGAGTTTTTTTGTTTGAACGCACTTATCTCAGGAGCTACTGGACCGATTTGAAAATCTGTTACTGTTAGATAGCCCACTTATTAAGGAAGGCTATAGGCTATAATTTGCCACAGTAACCACGCCCACGAGGATGGAGCCGCGAGTAAAAGCTAGTGTTTTATAATACTTAATGAAGTGTTTCGTTGCTCTTCAAGTACCGTATAAAATCCCGTAGTAAAACTAGTGCAATAAAAAACCAGCAAAAGTATGATATTTTTTGGGAGACCCAAGCTCTTAGTCGGAAACAATGGATGCCTAAATTTCAAGTTATTCACGTATTTTTTTTTAAGAATATGCGAATCTTACTCTATTTGTCTTCTTTTTTGTGGCTGTTCGTATTGATATTTGCCAATTGAAACGAAATCCATAAAGAACACACCCAAAATTCATTATTTACCTTCTATCTTAAATATTTAGCTTAAGTTTTCGCGTGTATTAGCTATATTTGCGTAGGAACCACTCGTTGCAGCTCTACAATATTATAGGCTAGCTTTTGATCGCGGCTCCGCCTGCGTGGGCGTCGTTTTTCACGGCAAATTATAGCCTATAGCCTTCCTTAATAAGTGGACTATCTAACAGTAAAATAATTTTACAAATCGGTCCAGTAGTTCCTGAGATTAACACGTTCAACCAAACAAACAAACAAACTCTACAGCTTTATAATAATATTTATAATAATTAGATATAGGCGCACATACATGCATTGGTACAAGTACTCAGATTGTATATTATTACTTATATTTTTTTTTCATCGTCGTAAGTATTTATTTTGTTAAGTTGACAAACATTATTGATGTTATGATTTCCAGTCTACATTGCATTTTAGTATTGTTTTTATATCTAGAATATCTATATTAAACTTGATTTGGTATCTTTAAAGAATTGTCATATTTTTTTTTGCTTTTTTTTTATGGGACGCTTACAGATTAATTACATACTTACCTAATTATGTTCACAAAATGATTATTCAAGTTACTATTAAAAAGCCTATCAAATACTTAATTCTATCAAGTAGCAGCATTTCTTCTCCTACAGCTCATAACACACAACATTAACAAATAAACATACTATACCATATGTACCACTATGATTAGTTTACTAGCGATTGAAAGAAAAAAATGCTAAAATACGTCTCGTTTGCTTGCGTTTGTGCAGAAAAAGTCAATGTTGTTAAGTCGCGGTTAAGTTTATTAAAACTAGATGTGCTTCTGCTGTGCTTGGCAAATGCATATAGGTAGGTACTATCATAGATGCAAAGCGTATATAGTATCTTTGTAGTTCCTCTTTGGATCAAATATACCTAGGTAATATTGGAAATATAAACGCACGGGGTCAAATAAAAATAAGGTGCTTATAACTATAACCATATGTACCTATGTAGGTAGACATTATTATTGTAGGTATAAACAAAGAGGTGTCATTTAAGTATCTGCAGTGATTTCTAAATATAACGTGTAATAAATCATTTGATATCTTGTAAATACGTCACGGTGTCAAGTATCAGTTTACTGTAGGCATCAGCTGTAATTCACACCACATTGTAGTAACTAGTGTTGTCGGTTCGTGTTGGTGCCTCAGTGCCAACCAGCCAGTTAGCACGCAGCGACACAAACACCACTTGGACACGATCTCGCACTAACATGTACCTACCTACTTACACTTTATTATGTACACAATATAGGTATGTCACTAACTTCTTACCTACTATTTGAGATTACAATTTTGTGTACCGTGTATGGCGCTATCATAATTATGTTTAAATTACCTTCCATCATTATTAATTTATTTTTACTAACGTTACAAGCAAATAGACACTATATTTAATCACCTGGTTATAATTTTATTGTACCTAATACAAGGTAGTCTTAATATTTAGTTAACAGATTTAAAATTGTGGATTTACCCACTATCCACGTACCTATAAAGATAAATAGTTGTAATCATTTAAGTATAATCCATCTTCACCATACCTACACAGGCACTCTACCTATGTATTTATTTACTAACTTTACAGTCTCATAAAACTAAAAACAAATAGGTACCTACCTAATGTAAAATGTTAGTGTAAGTCACAGTGATAATTTTTTGTTATGACTAATTACTACAGTTTATCCGGCTTATCTGTTTCTAAGAATGTAAATCATTGGTATGTAGATTTCTTTAACGCTGGGTTTTACCTTATATAGCGAAACTAGAGTCGACAATTCTTAACTTAGTAAGGGAAAAATGTAGAGAAATATTTGCGTCTGGCTAGTTTTCACATAACATTAACCATTGCAGTACCTACGTAGGTACTTACAGACATTTTTAAAAGACGTAAATATAAAATACTAGCTGTTGCCCGCGGCTTCGCTCGCGCGTAAAGTATTATACATTGATTGAATCATAACAAAACTTAATACTTTTCTTCAGTCATTGACGTTTCGCGAAAATATTGTTTTTGAAACTTTTTTATGATAAACTCTTTGTTATGTGTTCTTTCTTTAAAAATTATCATAGTGTGCGAGCGTTCCAGAATCAGTGAGTCAGTGAGTGACGTGGGCTTTTATATTTAACAATATTAGATTTCAAATGTGTGACAAAAATATAATCGATGTCCTCACGGACAACTCAATTGTGTCCATATTTCGTGCTTAGATCATTGTACTACGTGTAAAGTGCCGGCCAGTTTGTATAGACTAAATGCAATGTCACGCTGAACACGATCGTCTCTTTGTCGCCTTAATGAGTTAATTTACAGTGGCCGAGGCGTCGCGTTATGAGCGCTACTTATAGCAAAAACTCTACTCGAGCAAATAAAAATACACGAAAATGAACGTTCTAGGTTTCCATCCGTTAACAACGCCTATTCTTGGAAGTCATGTAGGTACCTACCTACGTGGGTGTGTCTCGTGGTAATCTAACCTCCATTCTCAGGCATGCATTATACTTAATTTGATGTATTCTTCTTCTATATGGGTATATAACGAAAGAAGAATCGGTACAGTAAATTTAACTGAAAAATGCTGTAGAAAATGACATTCCAAACTACTACTACTACTAGGCTCCTAGGTCATTATAATAAAATACCTTTTGGATACCTTGGTAAAACAAAATTGTATAATGGTATTATCTAATTGCAATATAAACAAAATACACCATACCTTATTAAATAAATAAAAAAAAATGTGGCTTTATCGACTTTGATCAATTCATGATCAAGATTTTGAATATCATCGGATAGCATCAGATCTATTACCTATTTGTTTTATTGAATTAATAACGTCACGTTCTCATACTTGTGAGTACATGATCAATACGCCATCTGTTGATGTATTTAATCGGAAACAAAAATACTTACTACATACTTAATACCAATGCCATTGTTTCACGTTCATTCATCGTTTCAAATGTGCGTTAAATTGACTACGGCCCATAACGCATATTATTATGAAGGGCAGCAACTCGGTCGCTGACGAGTTCCAACAGTTAGTAGTAGTCAGTTAAAAACGACGATGTAATTTTATCAAACTGTTTTTTATAATGGAAAAGTTGTCCCTACCTAGCATAAGCAAAAAACGTTACATGAAGTATAGCCGGGTAATACCAATGATATTTGTTGGCAATATGTGATGCATCGCGTAATTTAATCACTCACATAAGAGTATGGTAGGTCATAAGTAGGTACCTACCACAAAACTTTCACGTGACGAATACAACGGAAGAAGGCCAATTTGATACGTTTTTAAGAATATAGAAATTGTTGTAAACGTTTACACAGCTTGATATGAAAAATTTCAATATTTTTACATAACTTATTTAAAGTTACATAGGATTAAAGATATAGAAGATAAAAGTCAATTTAATGCAGACAAAAAATCTAAGGCTATTACTGATCTGTCGGCTAAGTTGATTGATAGAACTGACCGCTATTATTATATTTATAGAGGAAATTAAAACCTGTTTGCCACGCGTTAACGTTGTAATGTTACGCGTATAAACCGCGGTATTAAATGTATTTTTAACCTATTAAGTCCCTTAAACACGTATACTGTGGTCACGAGCCTGTTTCTAAGGTTCATATTATCTTGTTTAGACTCTTGACTTAGACTAGAGGTAGATATTTATGGACTTTCTCTGCTCCGTTACTGCTTCTCCTTTCCTTTAGTTATGGAATTAAAATTAAACGGAAGTGTATTGAATCCTCCACGGTTCAAGGCCTTAAATTTATACGTACCATCGTATAGGATCCACAATTTTGAACTTTTTCTGGGTATTAATTTTAATATTAAATTAATAAAAAAAGGTGGCGGTAGTCTGATGGCCTGGGCGTCGGACGTGCGATCATTTCATTGCCGGTTCAAAACCCAGCCATGGAACTACCGATGTCAACCCACTCGTAACGAACCACTTAATCTATCTACCGAGGGATTAACTAATATACTAGTAATGGTCACCCCACATAAAAATATTAAAAAAAGCTACAATTTCTTACCTCCGCCGCTTTTGTAGCATAAGTAAGGGAATCGCCACACATTGCCGAGGCCGACAGAGTAGCCAACACACGCCAACACGAACTGGATCTTGTTGGCCCAGAAGGGTCGACGCGGCTTCAAATGGGCGGTCGTGTCCTCCTCCTCTTCCTCGCAGTCGCTCTCGTGTGATGCTGTATCCTCGTCAGGGGGCCTGCACAGAATAAACACTTTATTTGTATCATCCTTATCAGTCTGCTTGCGACCATGACCGCTGCAACTCGATCGAAACGTCAAGCCTTATAAGGTAAATGCACGTTTCGCGTTAATTCCCGTGATGTATTTTAATATAATCATGCAACATGACAGTTTAAAAATTAGTATATTTGTATCCAATTGTTCATAAAAGATATTTGCTAGGTACGTTGCATCGACACATCTAGGTGCGTATCGCGGTGTCTTAAATAATTCGTTGGAGCGGGTAAGTATTCGAAACCTTTTTCCAATAAACTTTTTCTTTTTCTTATTTAAGAAGCTTAAATCTATCATAGTACCTACAAATTATAACTTTCAGAAGATTTTTGTAAATAAGTATGAAATTCACAAATGATTGAAAAGATATGTATATATACAAAACTCCATGACGTAAGTGAAATAGCTCTTTTTATAGTTGTGTTTAAATATTAACAACTCTTATTATACCTACATAAAAATCCGCAAATATTTGTGAAAAATAATTGTAAGTGTTTATAAGGGATTCAACATGTCGCAGAGATAATTTATATAGATTAAGTGTGTGTCGAGTTTTAAATGGAATGACATGTTTACATAACTAATAAAATACCAAATAAATGCAGATAGCATAAGTTTAAAAGAGTGAAGGTAATGTTGGTCTCTTGTCGTAATTTTTCTTGTTTGAATTATTTGATATCTCAGGAGTTTTCCTTTCGACGGTTAATTAAGGCATATACTCTATGGTAAACATTAAACGTCATATAAACCGAGTTGTTTGGATTAATGATGAATGATCTACAATGAAGGAAGATTATAATAACGTCACGCAGCTCAAAGGCTTTACCTACTTACGGTAAAGCGCTGATAAATTAAAAGTCGTTTAAATTTTATGGTTTAAGAAATACATCGTATAAAAAAATGTTGCTTAGTTATCACGGTAGATGAATAAGAATACAAAGGTGCAAATGGTAACTAGGCCAAAAGAAAACTTGATATTTTTAATTTTGATTACATAAACTAACCACGAGCCTTAATAACATCATATTGTAAGTAGACAAAACACTCAGTAATTTTAATAAGATCCTAACCTATCACTAGAAATAAAAGTTTCTTACTCAAACACTTTTTCTGACTTTCACAATGACACACACATTTACCTACGCAGATAGGAAAGGACCTAGGAAAATGGTGTGAGTAACTATGTAGTTACAGATATCTTTAATTGAAAGCAGGTGTTGCAAAAATATGTACTTGCACCTACACTCGAGAGCAATGAATCCGGGTCACTTAAAGAGTCCTAAAAATCTCGGAAACTAAAAATGCTAGGTTAATGCAATAAATTGTATTTAATAGACAATGTAATACTCCTTAAATGAAGGTATTAAAACTTCTTAGTTATTGTAAAGTTATATCATAAAAAAATCAAATTTGAAAAAGGGCCACTTTCGAAGATGGAACTACGAAATTACAGCATTTGGTTTTGCTTTTGTTTGTAATCTGTCATTTATGTGGGTACATAAACCATGTTGATAGTGCTCTATATTCATTATTCAAGCTGAAATTATGTCGCTTACGCCTGAAGAATGCACCAGAATATTTAAAATGCTGGAAACCGGCCGGAGTCAGCGCGATACAGCCAGGACTGTCGGTGTGTCGCTGTCAACAGTACAAAGAGTTCTCCGACGTTACGAAGTAACTGGTTGTAACCTACGCAGACCAGGAACGGGCAGAACCAGGTGTACCACAGCACGAGAAGACCGATACTTGGTGAACACCATGCTTCGAAATCGCTTTCTCACAGGAACTGAACTCACAAATCAGTTTCGACTCCTCGGAGGAAGTAACCCATTACCCAAGTGCATGGACAGTAAGACGTCGGCTTGCTGAATCTAACTTAAAACCCCTTAGACCTGCAAACGGCCCTAAACTGGAGCCTGGGCATCGTATTTCAAGACTAAGATATGGGTCATTATTTGAGGTGGTGAAATTGTGTTCAAGCGTAAAAAATTACAAAGCAGCAAGAAATAGTACGTTATTAATTTAAATTATAACTAAAATTTACTTGGTTTATTACTGTATGTTTATTTTGTATTTATTAATATTCAAAACTCGGTAATATATTTATTTTTTTCCATAATAATCACGTTACGTGGTCTGTTCAAGTGATATACACTGAACTTCTAGCGTTTATTAAAAATACAATTATGGTGAAAACTTACCTTTTCAGTATGTATTTGTAATGAATAATGTATATTTCTAAAACTGATATGAAAGACAAACAATAAACAGACATAAAAGTTTTTTTTTTTTTACGATGTATTTTGTTCCGAAAACAATCATCACTTTCGTGGTCACTCATATTTCATACCATTTCTTCCTAAATAATTGGTAAACCCAAAATAATTTTGTTAGTAGAACACTATAATTGGCTGTCATAACATAGCAAACATTTTTTGATTTATATCATTATAATGGTTTTTGTTTAAAATCTTTTTCGGTGAGGTAAAGAGTTCGTGTCAAAGTTCGTGCATCACTTTCGTGATAGCTGTACTTAGGTAAGTTGTTAATTAATAAATATAATTAAATGCTAGTTCTGTTCGATTTATAGATATGTTGCAAATAGGCTATTGTATTTTTTCTAACCTCAAAACTATTTCATGCTAGAACCGGTAAACTGCTATATCTTCATTTTCGTGGTCATCACTTTCGTGGTCACAAGGACCACGAAAGTGATCGATGACCACGAAATAAGACATCAATCATTTGAACAACTGATAGTCTTGATGTATGGTATGCAGGAGCACCATATCCCCGTAAAAAGCGTAAAGTTTTCTTTGATTGGGATAGCTCTGACTCGAATTAAGTTTAATTTAGTTAGGTCACTTAAGAGACATCACTTTCGTGGTAAAAGCTTTTAATCTTTTTTTATGAAAAAATATTTTTTAATTTCATTGATCTCTCAGTAATTATTGTTTTAAGTTTTTTAAGTACCTTCAGTTTAGAATCGAGAGAGGTTTAAATTAAGAGACTGATTATGATTTATTTAAGTATTACTTTTCTGGTCTTTAAGATCACTTTCGTTACCTACAAAAAACGTTTTATTGATTTTTTTTTATATAAATAAGCTTTATCGACCTTTAATTTTATTTTATTTGTGATTAATATGTGTGTTCCCGTCCATAATAAAACAAATTTAATAAAAATAACACCATTTTTTATTTTTTTATTTTTAAGTCGCCCTAAATAATGACCCATATGCCCAGAGCCACGTAAATTGGAGTATTGAAGATTGGTCAAAAGTTATGTTCTCCGACGAATCAAAATTTATGCTCTACAAGCACGATGGAAGACACAGAGTGTATCGAAGACCAGGGGAAAGATTCAAGCAAGCATGCATCGAAGAAAAAGTAGCCTACGGTGGTGGGTCTGTACTTGTGTGGGCCGGAATTTCTTCTGAAAGTCGCACAGAGCTGGTGATAATAGAAAACGGCTCTTTAACTAGCGAAAGATATGTGGAAGAAATCCTCAATGATCACGTTGGTCCATTATGGTCAATTTAGGTGAGGATGCTATATTTATGCATGACAATGCCCGACCTCATACAGGTAGGATTGTGAATGACTACCTTCAAGAGATGAACATTACTCGTATGGAGTGGCCAGCGCGCAGCCCGGATATCAACCCGATCGAGCATGCTTGGGACGAGCTAGGCAGATGCGTAAAACAACGAAATCCTCCCCCAATCACGCTTCGTGAGCTCAAAATTGCTCTCACAGAGGAATGGGAGAATATTCCCCAAAATCGTATAAGGAACTTGGTGTACAGCATGCCAAACCGCGTAAACGCAGTAATGGAAGCACGAGGAGGCAATACGAAGTATTAAAATTCAAGAAAATCGTAATAAAGTTCATAAATTTCATGTTTCCTATTTTTGTTTAAAGGAGAGATCAGCAGTTTTTTTCTTTATGTAATTTTGTGTTAATAAAATGTATGGTGACTCATATTTTTTTTACTTTCATTTAAGGAGTATTACATTGTCTATTAAATACAATTTATTGCATTAACCTATCATTTTTAGTTTCCGAGATTTTTAACATTCTTTAAGTGACCCGGATTCATTGCTCTCGAGTGTATTTCAAATGCCTTCAATATTGACCTGACAGACATGTAGATAATTTTTATTTTAACTATTTAGTTTTCAATTGTTTTGCGAATTCCGTCGCATTATCTTCTAAAAACTTATGTTTGGTACCTATAATGATTATAATTTAGAAAAGTTGCAATGTTTGAATGTTTGGGGACTGGGGCATGCGGTTATCCAGATCTGGTGACCAAATAGAGGTAAGTGAGGTAAGCTTAACGTAATTGAGAAATAATGCATAGGATACCTACGGTAATATTCAACTACATAATGAATGATCTTGCAATCTTACAATATTGAAGAAAGCTGCTCAATTTAGAACTTCGCTGAAAGACCAATGCGATGAGTTGTTCATGTAAGTACGAGATATAATAATATATGTAGTTGCTTTGATATTTTTCTATTATGATAAGATTTTAATCTTTTTGTATTTTGTGAGGTCATATCAATTTATCTATTGAATTCTGATGATGACATCACGATTCATCACTAGTTTCTGGCTGTTAGTAATAAATCAGAGATTATCTAGAGGTAGGTAAGTGTGGATAATAAATTATTTAACGAATTTGTTCAATTGCAATGACGTTGATGTGCATTATAGATCTATTGCAGTTGCGCGTATCTTAGAAAACTTTTTATCACAAATCTGTTTTAGATAACTAAATAGCTTAAGTTGTTAGAAAATAGTTTTATGAAAGCAAAACATGTGCGAACAATTTAAAGAACTAATCTCTAGCTGTCATCGTGTAAGTAGGCAAACGTATTTTAAAATCATTATCAAGTAGGCAGTGATAAGGCCAAGCGGCGCGGGCGCACGATCAATCGTTGTATCCACGTCGCAAGCGAGATATGTGTGTGTGAGGAGATAGCAGCATTGCAGTGTTATCGGCTCATGGCGTGAAGGTCAGGCAACCAAATTCCCTATAAACATAAGCCTCTTGGGATTTTAGGATTGCCTCAAGTAGAACGTTGTCTTCGTTTAATCGGACGCATTCAAATCCTTTGCATGACAATGAAAGTGCTGGAAGCACTTCACTGGATTTAAGATAGTCTTGCACAATGATATGCATGACAAGTTTACGTAATGCACTTGAAATGCAGATTTGCTTCCAGTCTTTGAATCATATATGAATGAACACTATTTTAAACATAGATATACTAAACCAATATTTTAAATCTAAGAACAAAAATAAGGTACAGTAACGGGGTCGACGAAATGTGTGTTGAAGTGGTCAAGATCATTTGCCAAACGACCGGAATGACGTCATTCTAGAGGTACTGAGGAACAAAGAAACCTTTGTGACGTATCAATGCGATGTGAACATGGAAGTGTGATGATCATTTTACCTACTCGTCTACGTAAAATACTAAACTCTACTTTTATAAATGCAAAAGTAACTTTTTTTGTTTATCTTTCTGTATGTACCTACTAATATCAGTAAGTATGTACGTACTTTCATGGGTAAATCGCTGAATCGATTTTAATGTAAGTTGGTTTAGAGTACGCTTGGGTCTCAAACATGGACATAAGCTACTAATGCCGCAGGTGGCGTCGAGTGTAAAATCTAGTAATAATATAATCGAATATGTCAGAAAATTTCATGTGTATACCTTGATTATTTAAACAAAATGTTAATGTTATTTCACTACAAATGAGTACAACATAATATATTAGGTAGGTGAGAATTTAGTACTTATGCTTTATAATGTAGAGTAGTTGAAATATGCCAAGGTTCATACGAGTTATCTCTTACTACCTACCATTGCATCATTTTATTTTAGTTTTCTAACGTTTCGCCAATTTATTAATAAAACAATTAAGTTTGAAATAAAACTGGAAGAAAGCTAACTATGAAAGAAAGATTAAGTTAACTTTATTATTAGATACATAAGTAGGTACATGAATTGTTTGTGAAGATAAGATAGACGAATTTAACACCTGAACAAATATGACCATGGTTTTATACGCGATTTATAGGGCTATTAAGGCTATTTGAAATAATTAGTTAAAGAATTAAAACTAATGAAGTGATGTACCTATTAGATAGGTGGGTACCAAATCTGATCTTTTATATACCTACCTAGTGCAAATAATTTTAGGAAAAGACAATTTCTTCAGACAGAAACATTAGAATACAGGAACATAGCAAAGTTTTCATTGAAACAACTCAAAAAACTCTTGCCTGAAGTTCTTCTCGCGTAGCGGTCGGTAATTGCGGCAAAAAGTAAGTATTAATTTCAAAGTGGAACAGACGACAGTCAGTCTAATAGTGGATTATAATAATTATGCAGCTTAATCAAGCAGCTAGCACAGCAGCAAGTATTAGTAAAAATCCGGCCAAGTGCGAAGCGGAATTGTGCAATAAATTATGTGAGTGCAAAAAGAGGTAACCGGCAAAAAAAATACGTTTGTTTTATTGGAGCCCCTTTCAATATTAATTTTGTTCTGTTATAGCAGCAACAAAATAAATCATCTGTGAAAATTTAACTATCTAACTATCACGGTTCATGAGATGCAGCCTGAAGACGGACCGATGGACGGACAGCGGAGTCTTAGTAGGTAATACGGTCCCGTTTTATCCATTGGGTACGGAGCGCTATTGTTATTGTAATATTACTTAATATAAGTTTAACATCAATTGTATTTGACAGTCATGTCAATTTGTCTACAATATCAACCGCGAGGTCGCGTCATATGTAGATTATTTTTACATAAATAGGTAATTTAACGAAGCTGAGTAGGCAATCATGGAACAATCAAAACATATTTTCGCTTACTAAGCACCGAGAAACAAACAGTCAAATGTGTTTAAGAACTACGACCGAGGTGACTGCGTCATGTCATAAATCATAGTTTTACACGAGGAGTGCATTACATGTATCACAGCTAATTACCATCATTTAAAGTAATTAGTCATCATCATTATCATCATACCAAATAAAGGTAAATGCGTGCATTTGTAAGTCATGATCGTATTTTCATATTTTATCGCCTTTTCAGTTTGACCAGTCTGATGATATTTTTATGTTGTTAATTTGCAGCTGAAGATAATAAATGTATTGGAACATACTATTTAGAATACCTGAAATACATCAAAATCGGTTAAACTAATAATGTGTATGAATCCGGAAGTATAGTAAACCATTTAAAAAATCCTTTACAGTAGGTATTGCATGTTGTATCTGTCGACTATGAACAGGCTATGATTTATTAAATGTATTGATTATTATATAATAATAAATGTTATATAGTTCGCCAAGCAAAAACATTCAGTTTTATTTATCACACCGTATAATCATGTCATAAAAAATTTTGACCTTAACGTGCATTATGTGCGTATTCTAGCTCATTCTTATTCACTGATAATTTCATAACTATATCAATTTAACTAACATAGAAAATGATTGTAGTACCTGTAGTTATTTTAAGATTTATTTTAATATCAACTTTTCCTGCTTCTTGAAATAAATGCGGTATTTACTCCTACTACGAAATAGCTGCTTACCTTAAAGACTTATGTGTGTTTGACCTATCCTAAAATGTATATAGAATAGAATAGAATATACTTTATTGTACACCACATTTATACACTTAACTCAATTGCTTTGAAACTTTCTATATTTAATCTTTAATTGCCAATTTACGACTTGAACCTTTCTAGACAGACAAGCAGCACGTATAAGATGTGCTAGCAACCAGTTGCAATTAGGTTGCAGGTTTACGTATTATTGCAACTGAGCCATGAGCGATTGTTGTGAGTAACTAATGATAAGTTATTAGTGTCAACTCGTTATTTATTATTTCACTATACATATGCACTTATTTTAAGTCAGTTTTTAACAAAAGAAGATGCATTATGACCATAAAGGCTTTACACCTAAAATACTTGTACCTAAACAAATTACTGTCTATCAAGCGAACTAATTTGGCACACGGAGGACGCTACAAAATAATGAGCTAACACATATGTGTATATATATTAATACGAATAATAGTTTAAATCAAAATCTTCCTCGATTTCCTATATCTCTAATACGCCAAGATTAAGGGCTTGACTTTTGGACGCTTTGTTATGTTAATAATAATAGAATCGAGTGAATAAGAAATAGTAAACCAAGATAAACGGATAAGATATTATAAAATAGGTATTAGTCGTGTATATTATTATGGCGCCTATCTATTCGTAAAATCTAAGAGAGCGATGTATTGTGTAACTCTACCATAGGATGGATTTACAAAGCAAAGGTGAGGAACATGCTTACTTTTTCCTTTTGTGTGATCTCAGATTGTTCACACAACGTCAGCATTTAGTTATATTAGATTTCTAATAACAATGATCGTACAAATACATTAAAATGATTGTACAGTTGGTAGGTAGAGTTCTTTTTATAAATAACTAGCTGTTCCCCGCGACTCCGCCCGCGGTACCAAATTTTTTAGTAAAAATATAGCTTATCTTACTAGTGTGTATGTAGCTTTCTAATAGTGAAAGAATTTTTGGAATCGGTACAGTAGGTACTTTTTGATTTTATACACACAAAAATACAAATCTTTCCTCTTTATAATTTTAGTGTATATATAAAATAAAGTCGTGGTGGCCTAACGGTTGAATGACCGGATTCGCATGCACATGGTTGCAGGTTCAAACCCAGGCAAGTACCAATGTGACTTTTTCAAAGTTATATGTACTTTCTTAATCATTCTAAGACATCATTGACAAACGGTGAAGGAAAACATCGTGAGGAAACCTGGATTCCAAAATATTGGAATCTGAAATCGCCAACCCGCAATGAGCAAGCGTGGTGATCAAAGCTCATCCCTTCTCTATATGGGAAGAGGCCTGTGCCCAGCAGTGGGACGTTTATAGGCTAGTATTATTATTATTATATATATAATAATAAAACATCAACTACTCAAACTATTTTTAACTTGTATAAACAAATCACATGACTGATAATATTCCATCAGGAAGTTGTACCTAAAAATCTACATAAGCTAATATGTATTAAGTAGATATATGAGATTCTTATGACTAGTTTTAAGGTCCATAGAGCGAGAGCCTAAGATTTGAGACCAACAAATTTTAATAGATCTTGTTAAGGTTTCATGTTATACCTATACTTACATACCTAATTATATGTACTAAATGTAGTATATATTAAAATACTAGCTGTTCCTTGCTGCTGATGTAACTTTCTAAAGTTGAAAGAATTTTTAAAATCGGCACAGTAGGTTTTGAGTTTATTCATAACAAACATACACACAAAAATACAAAATGGTTCGTGGTTATGAGATGCAGAACTATGTTTTAGGTAGAGGGCACGGCGTACATTGAAAAAACTACTAATGATACGTAATTGGACACATTTGTTTACGCTAAGGAGTAATGATAGACGGTTGTGTAACCTTACATGTTCCTAACTGATAATTTGACGCATCTCGTCGTTTGTTGGGTTAGACTTACCCACAGGAAACAACACATTGCATACTGTTCATGTGCAGAAAACTACACTACGTTTTTTGTTAATTTTAAATTTAGGGTTACGTTTTAATATTGTTAACGTTTTTAATTGAAGTAGTTGAATAACCAGCCCCCCTAGCCATGTGACATTTCTACAAGCGATAACGCTGATCGAATCGCTCAAATGTATGGAAGTGACAAGTCTGAGTCACGTGACTTATCGAAATCAAATGTCATTTCCATACATTTAATGTCATTTAAGCGATTTCTATCATAGTTAACGCTTGTAGAAATGTAACTTGGCTAGGGGGGCTGTGCTTTTTTGTTTTTTTTTTACGCAACTAAGTAATTTTTCGTTCGTTTTCTAGACCTTTTTTTAAAGAAACAGAGTTAAAGAGCAATACCTGTCCTCATAGCTAAATTGTATGTATCTAGTTATGTATTTATAGGTAGATACGTTTGTATTTATTTATTCATCATATAAATATACACAGATTATACATTTTTGTTATAAATAGTAGTACTTTTCGTTCTTTCCAATTATTATGTCTGTAGACTATTGTTTATACCTATACTTATTTAACGAATTCTCCTTTCGCAGGTCTGCTGGAAGATTTCTTAAAGAAATAATCAGCACTTTTGTACATAATTATGTTTAATGTTGAGTCCAAATAAATATTTTTATATTTTGTGTACTTACATAAACAGACAAATAAATAAAATAATTTTGTCGTTCGAGCAAATGAGGAAATAATCTCACTGGTTATGTGTCCTGATGATTGAAAGTATTGCGTACCTTATATTCATACTTAGTATATTTTATTGACGATAGAGAAATAAATTTAGAATCGATTTAGTAAACCAAGTATTGTGGGTTTACTAAATCGATTCAAATTTTTTTTCTATGTATGACCTACCAGTGCTACCACCTTATTTCTAATCTGTATATTACCTTTGAAAAATAAACATTTTATTCATTATTTAAAAAGTATAATGCGATTGACGATACCGGAAAAAAAAATTGAGCAAGATTTGAAAAAGCACAAAACTTTAAAGTAGTCGTTACTGGGTATTTATAGAGTCCATTAAAAAGAGGAAAACTGCTGTAGTGAAAGTGAATCTGCCTAGTTTATTTATCTCTTTGGTTATATGAGATAGATATGTAGGTGTTTAATAGTTTTAGGATGAATTTTATTCTTACCCGTCCTATAACCTAATTCGTATTTAATAAAAACGAGAGCTAAAAATAAAGTAAAATGTTCACATTTCAATTACTTATATTAATTATCTTCAGACGAATGGAGTGATATTTTGAAGATTCCGTTTAAAATACTTGACAAGCGACTTTACAATAATTCCTAAGCAGGTGACTCTACATTTTTTTCAGTAATAGTTTTCGTATGCGGACATTTCCGGTCTCACTATACCTGCTACATTCCAATGCTTAAATGTGTAATTCTTACATACTTTCAAACTTCTAATAACCAAATAAAATGAATAAAAAAACTTAACTCTCATCTCTCAGACTCAATAGTAGTGTGGTACGGAAACCGTTTTTTTTTATCAAACAGAGTTCTGCTACCTACTATGTATTCACTGTGGTATTTTTCTTACTTAAAGCTGATTATTACTACATACCTCTTATCTAACAATACTAAAATAGTTTAGTGTCAAAACGCGGAAAATTAATAAGCTGAATTATAATAATATTACCAGCCTACAAACGTCCCACTGCTGGGCACAGGCCTCTTCCCATATAGAGAAGGGATGAGCTTTGATCACCACGCTTGATCATTGCAGGTTGGCGATTTCTGATTCCAATATTTTGGAATCCAGGTTTCCTCACGATGTTTTCCTCCACCGTTTGTCAATGATGTCTTAGAATGATTAAGAAAGTACATATAACTTTGAAAAATTCACATTGGTATTTGCCTGGGTTCGAACCTGCAACCAAAAATCGAAAGTGCATGCAAATCCGGTCATTGAACCGTTAGGCCACCACGACATTAAGCTGAATTATAAACGTTAATTCTAGCAGAGATCTGCTCCGCGCCGAAATATTAATTCCAATGTTTTTATTAAAATTAAACATACGTAATATAAGTAAGTAAGTATTCAATTATTTATACGTAGTTTAATTCAGAGGGGAATGCAATTAGATAAGGTAATACATATATTGTATTTACAGCTATAGTATTGGCCCCACCGACTCTACCAGAAAAACGATTTAAAAGCATCCTAATTCAGAAGTTAGGTACTACTATCACGTTATTTAAATAGAAACTAAAATTATATGAATAAATGTATCATTATCGATTTGGAAACTAACTAGAGTTGAACTGGACCGCTTAAGTGTTTACAACATTTGATTTACTAGCTACCTTACTGATTGCAAGTAATTTATTCCACTTCATAATACTTAAGTGTAGTTTACATAACATTTTTGCTATAATAAGATACCATTAATAACGATAGAGGAGAATTTGTGAACAATTAATTTATCACTGATAGCTTCATATCTTTTCATTGTAATAAGATAATAGGTACGTATATAAGTAATGCAACAGTTTTGTTGCATTAGTAAATAGCTCATTTTTGCCTTTTTCTTATTTGGATTTAATTAAAAACTATTATTCTTTTTGTCAATTTAGCCGGCCTCCGATATACACAGAAAAAATAACTCTCACTCTAACTCAGTAACTAGATTCATATATTATATACATGAGCATTTATTATTCTGGTTTTATTAAATGAAATGAAATTTATGCTACAAAGTACTGCTTCTCTGCGACTTTTAGCAGCTACAACTAGACAAATATCTACCCGAGTGTTAAATGCGATTAGCTTCAAATGATTTGCAATTAGATTACTACGAGCCAGTAACATATGTGATATATTATTAATACATATTTATTCATGTCAGACGAAATATTAGTAGAAACCAATCTAGCAATCTGTTAATATTCCATTCCGTGAATAGCTGTTTTTATATCTCTTTGTTTTGTCTACGAATATAGGTTATCAAGTAATATTGTCTGATACGTTTTTGTATTTGTGAAGAGATATTGAGACAATCAAGAAGCATTGTTACAAAACTACATGCACGGAAGATGGGGAGTACCTAGTGTACGGTTGATAGAAGTCAATTGAATAATGCTAACACAGAGGATGTATCATCGCGGTGGTACTCACGTAGGAGGACGAACTAGATGGAACAATTCCGTGGGCGATGTTGGTACCCGCCTTATAACCATTTTGCGGCCATCCGTGCATCCCATACCAATGGACGCAAGAGATCGAACTGATGGGGCGCCATAGTTGTTGGTTCCACATTCAGAACCCTCAGGGTAAGTGGCCACTTGTTCGTAGGGCCGCAGACATCGCGCGGATGCTGCTCCAGAGGCGGTAGACACATCACGAATCCTGTGCGTATCACTGAAGCTCTTCACTTTGCGCATCTGTCCAGAGGGCGTTATGATCGGCGCCGGAGCGTGCTGCTCGAGGAGCTTCGAGCTCTCTCTGTCTTGGCCGTCATACCGCTCCACGTGGATCGCCACGCTGGGCGCGGCGGCTTCCGTCGGGTTTTCGATTCTACTCATAATATCACGTCACAGGGTCATGACGCGGTGACTATTGTCGCGTGCGTCGCTGGCGACGCGCGACTGTGAATAATGGACGATCGCGAGACTCGAGAGCGAGCGAGGTCGCCGTCGGTTGAGCTGGCGGACCGACTGCCCTGACTGGTTCGTCAATCGCGGTAAAGCAATTGGTAAACAAAGTGCGATTCTCGCATCAGGTGGTGGGGGTATATCATAAAAAGGGGGGAGGGTCGCGCATGCGTCGTGGCGGCCATGAGACGTCGCGCTGCGCTTGCGCCGCTTGCGTTTATTTATCTTCGGCTTCGGCTTCGGTTCATCTATCTATAGTTTGTTACTATTTTATAATTATAAATGCTCCATCTAAGGCAATAAGAATATATATACTATGTACTACTCTAAGAAGGTTGGTAAGTTAACTATTAAAGTTCTGTTGTCAGTAAATTGTAGAGTTTTTAAGCAACTAATAGCAGGTCCAATTAATGGGATTTTGGATATTTTGATTGCAAGCAAGTACCTAATGTATAAAGTACCTATATTGTAGGTGATAAAAATAATAAAAAGAAAACTTGAAAAATGTATAACGTGCCTATAAATTGAGGGGTTGCCCTGTTGCTATACTGAATAAAGGATGCAGAGTATGGTTATGAGATTTGTATACGCCGCCGCCGCCGCGCCGCAATTGTCAAAATCGATCCGGTGCGTTAAACTGGGTGGGTAATAACAAGCAAGAGTAAATTGCAAAATCATATCTTCCTTCCCGGCAGCTCCGGCACTCGGCGTGGTCGGTGTGAAATAAACTAGCTCTTCCTCTCAAGAGACGAAGCTAAAGTGTGATTTGCAAGACAATTTAAGAAGTTCAAAGAGGTAGACTTATGCAATTATTAGCGTAATTATTTTCTCTTTCTGAGCTTCTGAACAATGGCCAGTTTGAAGTGGTATCTCAATCCTTAATTTAAAGATCCAAAGCAGCTTCTAAGAAATTATTTTACCGCGAAAGAAAACTCTGGCCAGGAAACCAAAATATCAGCCGATTTAAGACAATGAGATTTCGATATTAAAATAATCGTGATTTGGAAATACGATAATACTCCTTGCACAATAATTGTTCAACTTACTTTCCAAGCGCACTTACAAAATCAGCACAGATGAAACAATTTTTGTTATTGTTTCAATGAATCTGTGTTGATTTTGTAAGTGCGCTTGGACAGTAAGATGGTAATTTTATTCTAGACTTTTGTTTCCACCATGTTTCAATATTGATTACCGCTGTTATGTAACCCAAACTTCATTTAGCTAAAAAGTTCTAATCTACCTGATACAGAAAGTCTAATAATTATAATCGCAATATACTTAGAATTGAATTACGCGTGACGTTGCTTATAGCCCTAAACTACTTAACCTATTTAATCAAATTTGCACACCGTGAAGATGGGATAGCTTATATTTGAATTATATAAAAAAAATGAGACCGCGGGCGGAGCTGCGAGAAACAGCTAGTAGGTACTAGATATAAAAGTCCGCCTATTAATAGCTGACTAGTTATAAATGATGTCTACACTTATTTAGTATCTATTTGAATTAATTCGTAGTATAAAATGCACCATATAAACTCACCAAATAGGTTCATATTTTCTCGTGATTGCTTGAATTGATCTGGACATGGCGTTGTATCTTTTAAATGAAAACCAAGAAACGGTCCTAGCGATCAGTACACACTGTCAACGATAAATGATAATATTATGTCGATACTCAAATAGCAAACCAAGCCCCTCTATGTTGCTAATTTATATTTCGTTCCCTACCCATTAACACTAGTTGTGTGACAATAAATACGTACCTTACTTATTGTCATTAATTTATATTTATACTGACGACGTTTTTGCACATCGTGACTGACAGTCGGATGTAATAAATATTTTCTCAAGAACTGATTTGAATAGAACTAATTATTTAACAGGTGCGTCATAATCCTATGTCCAATGAGAAGAATTATAAAATAAAAACGTGTGGCACTCGGGGACTGCCGCGGTAAAGCTATTGCATAGATTTTTTTATCAACTTATGCGATTATGTGAGTGTGGCATTATAAAGATACGATAGATACATACACCTATATACTTTCTCACTAACAGCTGTTTACGTATTCTTCCGATTTCGGAGCAGATCTCGTGTCGATCCTTGCGAGCTTCGTACAGTCGTACCATATATGTACATACATACATGTTAACCGAACGCTCGGCCGAGCTACATGGTATGCGGAGTGGGGGGTGTTAGGTTTTTCGTTACGGAATTTTTTGATTCGGTCGCCGCGCTCAAAGCCCTCCATAAAAGTTATGCAATAGCTTAAAAACATATTAAAATGGGTACCTAACTAAGCCTACCATGTAGGTATTATTATATTCTTTAAGTCTACTTTTGATTTAATCATTTTGTACAAAATAAACCACCTGCATGAGATTGCTATAGGAATAGCCGAATGGTGGGGGTTTCATTCCTGCAAGGTTTTATCAGTTTCCCATATTATTACCTGTTTTTATTCTAAGTGTTTTTTGCGTTGTGTTCTCTGGATTGTGATTTTTTTTTATAAAAATAATCGAGATAATTTGTACATTTACTTGTCTCCAATTTTATACAGGTAGGAATTGATTATGCTCAAGATAATCATGTGTTCACTGCTTTATTGATTTAAGCTGCATTCATAGATTTTTTTAAGAATACTCTAGGTCAGCTAGTCTAGACTAAACAAAAAAAAAAACCGGCCAAGTGCGAGTCAGACTCGCGCACCGAGGGTTCCGTACAAACCTGTAGGTAATATAAGTAAAAGTTATGGTATTTTTATTGCTAAATGAAATCCATAACATAACAATGTGGAAAGCTGACGGTACCTTGTCAATACATATATGAAAACATTATGTATGTTCGGAAAAATCTTCATCTCTTTAAGAAGAGAAGTGATAGACATAATTTTAATACTAGAAATAGGCACAATTTGGATCAATCTCGGTTTAGATTGGCTAAGGTACGAAATTCTTTTATGGGGAATTGTGTAAAATTTTATTATAAAATACCAATAAACTTTTTGTTAATCGCATAACAACGTTTGCTGGGTCAGCAAGTCTAATATATAAAATTCTTGTGTTGCGGTGTTTGTTTCCAAACTCCTCCGAAACGGCTGAACCGATTTGCATGAAATTTTGTGTGCATATCGGGTAGGTCTGAGAATCGGCCAACATCTGTTTTTTTTTTAATCGCTGAACAACGTTTGCTGGGTCAGCTAGTAAGTTTATGATTATTAAAAAAAATATACTATGTGATGTAACTAAAAATTTAAGATTTTCGGAATTTTTCCTATATGTGTACTTTATAACGTTGCTTCATGCCAAATTTCAAGATTCCAGGTCGTCTGGAAGTATCCTTTAGGTTTTGATTCCCTTGCGAGTAGTTGCGAGTTTCAAAATATGCGGCTTTAATTGCTGTATCTTTTGATTGCGTTGACGTAGAAGTTTGATTTGGTTACAGCTTAAAGATATTATAGACTTGAGTATTTGTTAAGAATTTCAATATAATACCACTACGCGTTCATGAGTAAAGGGGTAATAAGTTTAAAATTATTAAAAATATTTTTATTATATGATGTAACTAAAAATTTATGCTTTTCGCAATTTTTCCCATATCTGTGTTATAAGACGTTGCTTCGTACCAAATTTCAAGATTCTGAGTTCACGGGAAGTACCCTGTAGGTTTTGATTCCCTTGCGAGTAGTGGCGAGTTTCAAAATATGCGGTTTTAATTCCTGTTTCTTTTGATTGCGTTGACATAGAAGTTTGATTTTGTTACAGCTTAAAGGTATTATAGATTTGAGTATTTGATATGAATTTCAATATAATACCACTACGCGTTCATGAGGAAAGGGGTAGTAAGTTTAAAATTATTAAAAATATTTTTATTATATGATATAACTAAAAATGTATACTTTTCGCAATTTTTCCTATATCTCTGCTATAAGACGTTGCTTCATACCAAATTTCAAGATTCTGAGTTCACGGGAAGTACCCTGTAGGTTTTGATTCCCTTGCGAGTGTCGAAAATTTGCGGCATAAACGGGAGTATCTTTTGATCGCGTTGACTTAGAAGTTTGATTTTTTCACAGCTCCAAGAGACCATAGACTTGAGTATTTGATATGAATTTCAGCTTGATACCTCCACGCGTTCCTGAGAAAAAAGGTCTTGACAGACAGACAGACAGACAGACAGACAGACAGACAGACAGACAGACAGACAGACAGACGGACAACAAAGTGATCCTATAAGGGTTCCGTTTTTACCTTTTGAGGTACGGAACCCTAAAAATATCAACACCTGCACTTTTATAGCGCCGATCGATAAAGAACAGTATAACGAGCAAATCCGTTAAACAAAATGGTATTTTTTTTATATCTACACATTTTCCCAAGCTATCTCGTTGTCAAATTCCAATTATACCGGTTTCAGGTGAATTCTGTATTTCTATCTGACCTCCACAATCCATTTTACTGGATAATTCAGTATTTCTTGGTAGCACTAGTTATCTGAATAACTTAACGATTGTCAAAGATTATTTTTGACGGTCGGAACCAATGGTTTTACATGCTATAGGAAGCGTTGGACTGTAAAGACCGTTGCCTACCTATCGCAAACCAATACTTATGTTTTGGCCCGACCCTGGATTCCACCTCAAAGAGATAGGTACCTACTCTATGAAAAAAAATTTTTGATCTAGTTCTTGTTCGCTGTTCGCGCCCTATGATTCGCGTCCTAATAACTGCTCCCAACGGATTTAAGCCAGTTCGATTACTGGGTCGACAACGAGTAAAAAATTGATGTCTGCACTATGCAGTTTATTTTATTTCAAAAATAAAGGTAGCAGGTATTTTCTCTCCAGGTGAAATTAAAAAAAATCCACTGGTTTAAAGAAAGATACAAGGAGCGTTTTGCAATTCCTTGAAACGTACAGCGACATCGTAACCAAACATCGTGAAAAGGCTACACCTAATGCCACTAATCAAGTTTTAGATCTCTATTTGTAGTTTTATTTCCATTCTTCTGTTTAATGAAAGTAGTGAGTTAATTATTTTGTAATATAAGATCAGAATGAAGATTATGAGCAGTCTAAAGAAAAAAAACTTAAGGAAACACCCGGATAAAATTTCCAACGTGGGGGTTAATCGTTTGTGCGTTGATGTTCTTTACACCCGGTGTTCAATTATGCACATGTACTGCAAGGAATCTTATGGTCACAAGGAAAGATGACGTCACAATATTAAAAGATTTTGTATGTAAGATAATAATATGAAGGCTTATTAATTACAGGAGATACGGGGGTAGGATAAGCTATCTTTCACATGAACATGATCAGCGACAGTCAGATTACAGAAAATAAATTATATATTTTGTCTGCAAATCAGATTACTAAGCATATACGTAGGTGATATTTCAAATCAGAGTGAATTTCGCGAGATAACAAAGTTTTGTATTTGATCTCATTACATACTACATGTACCAAATCATGGCCATTGGAATATTATGTTCCTCGACATTCGAATTTACGCAACTTGCACAATACCATTTAATAAAAGACTTATGAAGATATTTTTTTTGTTTTCATCGCTTCATTAAAGTTTTTTGTCGGAGTGATTTTATAAATTGTTTTTTTATGATTTTCTTTTATATCATTGCAGATCTTGGCTTTTAACTTTTTACAAATTATAGTACTTTTATAGATACTACTCCCGTCCTTACTACTACATTAACGTGTAGTAAGTAAGGACGGGACCGGGGCTTTTTCAGGAGTTTTAGTCGGCGTAAGTCCGACCTATCCCGACGCCACGCTTTGTATTTTAATTTCCTTTTTTTTGAAAAGAAGGTTAAGATATCTAACACAAAACGAATTACTTCTAACCGACAATTACAAATGTGGAGGTTCTCAGTTCAACTGCATATTTTCTGGAAGGTTCTAATTGGTCTCATATAAATTTCATCAAGTATAGGAATAGCGGGGGTTGGAAACAAACATATTGAGTTATTATTAATTATTATTATTTATTCTTAACCTAGGTATTTATTTTATAATCGATATTTTATTTTACATACAATTATGGTGATTTCGAATATTTATATGAATATCACAAAATTCGAAGAGCGACGGATGCCACATTAGTTAAAGTAAAACGTTAAAAATATTTAGAATAGGGCGGGGCGCGGCGAGCGCAAGCTGGCGCCCGGCGTGCCCCAGGCCGGCGGTCCTCCGGCGGCAGCACAGAGATAGGGAGAGAGGAAGACCGACACCGCCCGGTGCCGGCGGAGGAGCGCGGCCGCGACTAGCGTACTCAGCGCTGGAACAGCGGGTTGGGGAAGTCGGCCGGGTGCGGCAGAGGCGCGGGCGGCGGGCGCGCGCGTCGCCACGCCACCAGCCAACACGCCACGGCTGCCGCCACCGCCACCAGTGCTAGCAGCGCCGTCAGCGCCAGCGCTACGGCCAGCCCGGCCGCCGACACGCACACCTCGCCCGCGGCCGCACCCGCCGTGCCGCCCGCGCCGCCGGCGTCGCGCTGCCGCGCCACCTGTGACGTGTCGCGCCGCTGCAGCGTCAGGATCTGGTTGGACTCGACGGTAACCTCCTCGCGGAACTGACCCGCAGGGCTTGACGACGCGCTACTATCGATTGCTTCACGTTTTCGACGCTTTCCAAAAGCATCGGCGCCGCGACAGTTCACCTGTAAATAAAAGTTAAGTTTCAATTTAAATAAAAGTTTATATTTCGCAACTGTTTTGTACATAAACAGTTTTATTGTTTCATTTAAATTCTTACCGGTTGGCATTTGCCGAAGCAGACGCGTATATTACATTGGAATCTTATATTATCACTGCTAGGGAATTTAAAAGCGTTAAAGGCGACTCGCAATACGCTGCCGTCATCGCTTCGTTCCCACTCGCCGAAGATCGATGGATCCGTGGCACATCCATCGGCGTCTGTTACTGGGTATTCATTTTCAACGTTTGTTGCTACTTCGCTCGTTTTCGCAATACAGCTACGAGCGAATCCGCCATAGATATCTAAAACAAAAATTATGATTATCCTTATAAATCATATTTATATCACATAGGTAGTAAATAAAGTCGGACCCGATGTCTGTACGCTTAGATCTTCAAAACTACCTACGCAATCGATTTTAATGAAAAAAATTCCTCTTGAATTACTTTATATATTGCTGAAAACTGTTCAGCAATATATAAAGTAATTCAAGAGGAAGGCTTATGCATATAACACTTGTACAAGAGCGTCAAGAAATTCAATGATTTTTTATGTGATGTCGTAGCACGCGCTGGCTAAACCCTAAAAGATAAATCAAACAACAGGTAGTTTGATCTATCAATGCAATGTAGGTACATTGCACCCGTGCAATGCCGGGGCAGGTCGCTAGTTTACAAATAAAAGTCAAGATGACTTACTTGATGGTTGCACATCGACTTGCAAAACAAGGTTCTCTCCGATCTCGGCGGAGCTGATTTGGCTTCCAGAGCGGGAGACTATCCTCATTGAGCAAGTGGGCGGTGGGCCGGTGTTGGCGATAGTGCCAGCCGTCGTCAACATCGACACGTTGAACGCTAATGTCACATTTTGCTCGCCTGTTTGGTATATACACTTGATGTGGAACGCCTTGGCATTCGATGTGACAAGTTTTGGATGTTTCTGCATTACTAAGACGAAGCTTGCCAGACCCTGTTGGATGGGGATTTAATTAGACTTCATGATGGAATATACATGCAATAATCAGAACAACCTTAAGGTAACATTTTATAGAAGAAATAATTAACTGCATAAGGTTAAATAATAAGAATCCAAAATATGATTCAATCCAATATGCGATTATGCTCATTTTGACTTACATTAACATGCACCAATCCACATTCGCCGAAGTGCACGGTAAAGTCGACGATACTTTCTTCGTCTTTAGGCGTATCAACTGCCAGTCGACAGCGTTCGTCCTTACTGTAGCTCTTTACATATAGTACACCATTAAAGTCTTTGATTTTAAGACTTACTCGAACTCCATCGGCAAGACAGTGGACCTGGTTTAAAGAGTAATAAAATATAATTAATTTTGGATTATAACTGTTTGTGATTCAATGTTAATCTGAAATATTCATATTATTGCTTCTGAGAAAATTAAAAATACAAATTTTAAAGTAATTTGATAGGTTTAAAACGAATGGTCGAATTCCTACCTGCATATCGGGTAGTGGAAAATCTGTTCGGTAAACGGGTGGATTGGTAGTATTGCATTGCACACGAGGGTTGCCTGTATAGCCAGCAATACAGGTGCAGTGCGAACGATGGAAGATGGCGTCACAGGTAGCCGACGTGCCGCAGGGTTCCGCTTTGCAAGCGTCCACACAGGTGCCGTTTATGCATCGCTCGCGGTCGTCGCACTGTGCGTCAGCGCGGCAGCCGCGCTCCTCGCACCGGTCTCCACGCGGCACGAAACCACGCGACGCGTCGCAAACACAGCGGCCACGCGCGTCCAGCACACGTCCGTCAACCGCACGGCACGGCACACACGTCCCACTGGAGTCAATACCTTGGCCGTCTACACATTGCGGGATCGGTCCTGTGCATAAAAAAAGTTGCTTTTATAAAATTATGCTTTTTGGTAAGATTTAAATTTGTCTTTAATAAGATTATCTAAAGCTTAGATCTTTTTCACTTTTTCACATTAGGATTTAATGCATAATATTAAAATTTTAGTTTTCATACTCACTTTTATTCGAAGTGCAATCGATGAGAGCATTGCCTTTGTATCCGGGCAAACATTCACAAATCATAGTTCTGACTGGCAGAGTGTCAATAACTTGGCATTCCGCATTATCTCCACATGGTTTTATTTCCTTACACGGGTTTACACATTTGGCGTTCAAGCATGCAGTTCCTGACGGGCAGTCGATATCTGTGATGCACTGAGGTTGTCTAGTGCTCAAACAGCCCTGTTCAGTGCTTTGATATCCAGGAGGACAAATACAGTGAGCTTCATGAAGATATACTCTGCATTCCGCAGGTTCGTTGCATGTTGTCGCATTGCAAGGACTTACACATTTAGAGTTGATACATGATTTATCTGGAGGACAGTCGGAGTTAGCGCGACAACCAATAGGAGAACAAGCGATGGATGGATTACCCATGGTACCAATCTTACACCTGCACGAGGCGCGATGTTCAAAGCCGTAACATTCAGCTGAATCACCACATACGTCTGAGTCAACCGAGCAAGCTGGTATGCAACGGCTGTTAAAGCACGTTTCGTAATCTGAACATTGAGAATCTGATTGACAAAGAATTTTATAGCATCCGGTTCGAGCATCACCCACAAAACCTGGTTGACAGGCGCACACTGGTTTGTGATCTTTGATTTGACAATCCGTGTTCGGGCCACATTTACAAGGATTCTTACAAACAGATGTCACACAGGCATGATTAGCGGTACAGTTATCATCAGCGTTGCATATCACATCCGCAAAAGTTGTTGCAGGTCGGCAAATTCCTCCGCCGCTGCTAACGTAACCCGGTGGACAAGTGCACAACATCGTGCGAACAGGTAATGTTGGTGACACTTCACACTGTGCTGGATTAGAACAAGGTCGCAATTCTGTACAAGGGTTAACGCATCTTGATGACAAGCAAGCCATTCTTGATGGACAATCGGCATCCACATAACATTCTGCTATTACTTGTGGCTTACATTCTATGTATGGACTTCCAGTGTAGCCTCGTTCACATTTGCAAACAGCCATATGATTTCTGACTAAACATGTAGCTCCTGTACCACAGGTGTTTCCGCTCAGGCATGGATTTATACATCTGTGAGCGCGACATTGTTTGTCTAATGGGCAGTCACCGTTACTCCTGCATTCAGTCGGGTGACAACCCAAGTAAACGTCTCCTTCAAATCCTGGGCTACATTTGCAAAGCGGTAAGTTCCTTTCTACGTAGCATTCTGCATTAGGTCCACACGTACTGTTCAGAAGACAAGGACTGATACAATTGCCATTGACGCAAGCTTCATTTGGTTGACACTCTGAACTGCTGCGGCATCCAACAATGTGACACCGGCGGTATGGATCGCCTTCAAAGCCTTCGCGACAAGAGCAAATAGGCCTGTGGTTGCGGATGAAACATTCAGCATTATCGCCACAATTGCATGGATTACGACAAATTCTGTTAACACAAGATTCGTGTTCGCCGCAGTCTTGGTCAGAAGAACAGCTGAGCGCTGGTAGTTGAGCTGGTTTACATGAGCCTCCTTCTTCAGGTATAAATCCGTCAGGGCAGCGACATATTAGGGTTCGGAAAGGTATACTGTCGGAAACGGAACAACGAGCATTGCCAGTGCATGGTTTTAGTTCGTTACAAGCTTCGCGACATTCGTCTCTCAGACAAGCGTAGCCGCTGGGGCATTCGCTATCCATGCGACACTCGGGTTCCCCAATAACGTCTACTTTCAGGCAGTGGGCTAGTGGATCTCCAAGAGGTAGCGCTGATGGGCATTTGCAGGAAGCTGCGTGGTTCCGGGCGAAGCATTCAGCGTTATTGGCACAAGGGTTTCGGCCTTCGCTTGAGCAAGCATTGCGACAAGATCCCTTCACGCAAACACTGTCATCGTTGCAGTCGTTGTCGATCTCGCACTCAGCGGGCTGACATCTGGTGTATGGGTTTCCTGTTGATCCAGCAGGGCAGCGACAGTTTGGTCGATGTGCTTTGCCGAAGCACTCGGCGCTAATAGCGCATGGAGCATCGACTACACATGGGTTGACACAAGCTCCGTTGTAACATGTGTCGCTGTCAGGACACTCTGTGTCTGAAGTACATCCCACTGTTGAAAGATATAAATTTTATAGAGAGGCGTTGGTTTGTTTTATGTTATTTTAATGAAACTACTGTTACTACTGTTTTATTGACTATCTAATGTTCTGCATACATATACATAGATTTTTACTATAATACATACCTTGTGTACAACCCACATAAGGATTTCCTGAAAATCCACGTTCACAGTAGCATACAGGGTGGTGTCTCACAACCGTGCACTCCGCATTAAATCCACAAGCGCATGGGTCTGCGCATGCGCCATTAATACACGCTTGAGATAACGGACATTCAGAATTGGCTTTGCAGCCTAAAAGAATATCTGACGCTGAAAAGAAGAGAAAAAGTTTAATTTGTACTTTGATTAAGGGTGTATTTTTATGCATAGACGTAAAAAATCTTAAATCAACTGTCATTGTCAATGATAATTGACTTTTTTTACAAATTACTCACGTGGCGTGCAGCGAACAAAACCGTCGCCAGAATATCCTGAAGGACATGTGCACTGCGGTTTGTGATTTATTACTCGACATAATGCTCCAGGGCCGCATGCGTCGTTACATGGGTTAACGCAAGAGCGATCGACACATGCTCGTTCTAAACCGCACTCCTGGTCATTGAAACATTCGAAGATTGATGGCTGTCGAGGTACTGTGAAAACAGAAGTATTTTGATTTAGTAAATTTTATATGTACTATAAAGATAGTTGATAAAGTGGTACAGAAATGGTTTGGTTTACTTACTTGTGTTGCATTCTATTCTGGGGTTTCCAGTATATGCTGGTGCACACGTGCAACGCGATGTGTGATCAATCGATTCGCAGAGTGCGTTTTGACCACAAGGATCAGCTTTACAGGCTTCAACGCAACTGCCCCGTCGGCACGTTTGACTATTGGCACATTCAGAATCCACTGAACACTCGGCTTCCGGTGGAGAACGGCATCCGTTGTCCGGTGCTACGCGACCTCCGTCGGGGCAAACACAAGCAACGGCGCGCAGAGGCAGCACGTCTACAATCTTACAATTGAGTCCAGACTCACAAGGGTTTTCAAGGCAGAGGTCGACACAGCGTGCATTTACGCAGGCAAATGGTGCCGAGCAGTCGGCGTCAGTGGAACACTCTGTATCGTCTTGTTCTACATTACAGCCGCGACTGTATGGGTCTCCAGTTCGACCAGCAGGGCATGTGCATACGGCGCGATGGTTCCTAGCGGTACATAACGCGCCAGACGCGCACGATTGATCTGTGCATGCTGGTTGGCACACTCGATTGAGTCGATTGCATATCTGTGTGTCGTCACAGTCTTCGTTGTAGTGACAGATTGCGGAAACACATGCACGTCTCGGGTCACCCTGGGTGCCAGGTGGACAACGGCAACTAGCAATGTGTGCAACAGCCACACAGTTTGCGTCTCTTCCACATGGGGTTCCGAGTGAGCACGGATCCTGGCAATAATTGTTGACACAGCTTTTGTCAAATGGACAGTTGTCGTCCGATGTACATTCAGCTGTTGACAATTATGAAAAAAGTGTTTAAAAAAGTATTTTTATAATGCAATTAACATGTAATTATTTTCTATTAAGAACTTACGCGTGTAACAGATGCGCGAGGGGTCTCCGGCGGTGCCGGGTGGGCAGTGGCAGCGCGCGCGGTGCTGAGAGGCTTCGCAAAGAGCTCCCGAGCCACATGCTCCAGCGCAAGCTGATACACAACGCTGAGCCACGCATGCCTCAGCTCCTCCACACTCTACGTCAGAAGTGCACTCGACACCCGGCAGACCTATGTGGAATTACATAAGTATAACTTTAGATAGAAGCACATTGATGTTTTATTTTCATCAAAAGTATTAAGTTGGCATTATTTACTTATATTTATTGTTATATAAGAAACATATTTTTATAAACACCCACCGAGAGTGCAAGCCACTTGTGGGTTTCCTTGCAGTGGTGTCACGCAGGTGCAGGAAGCACGATGCGCATTGGCACGGCACTCGGCACCCGAGCCGCAAGTCACGTCAGCGCAAGCACTAACACACGCGCGGTTCAGACAACGTTCTTCAGAATTACAATCACTGTCTGAACTACATTCACCTCCTATAAGTAAGACAATTTTATTTATTAGCTTGCGTTTTATTTTTTACTGTTGAAAGGACTGTTATATAATCTATATAAATAAAAAGACAAGGCCTGACTGACTGACTGACTGACTGACTGACTCATCAACGCCCAGCCCAAACCCTTGAACCTAGAAAGCTGAAATTTTGCACAGAGGTTTCCTTTATAATGTAGACAAGGAATAAGAAAGGATTTTTTTAAATTCAACCCCTAAGGGTGTTAAATAGGGGATGAAAGTTTGTATGGAAAATCGACATTTTTGTAGTTTAAACCATAAAAATTGGTAGATAACATTTTAGTAAAAAATTAAAAACTACGTGTTTCATTATTTTTCGAAAATCGACCCCTAAGGGTGTTAAATAGGGGATGAAAGTTTGTATGGAAAATCGTCATTTTTTGAAGTTTAAACCATGAAACTTGATGGTTACAAATTAAAATCGACGTGTTTCAGTATTTTTCGAAAATCAATCCCTAAGGGACTTAAATAGGGGATGAAAGTTTGTATGGAAAATCGTCATTTTTGTAGTTTCAACCATTAAAATTGGTAGATAACAATTTAGTAAAAAATTAAAAACGACGTGTTTCATTATTTTTCGAAAATCGACCCCTAAGGTACTTAAATAGAGGATGAAAGTTTGTATGGAAAATCGTCATTTTTGTAGTTTAAACCATAAAAATTTGTGGTTACCATTCTGGTAAAAAATTAAAAACCACGTGTTTCAGTATTTTTCGAAATTCAACCCCTAAAGGAGTTAAAAGGGGTTGAAAGTTTGTATGGGAAGTTTGGTATTTTCAAAGATAGACACATGAAATTTCGTAAACGGGTTTCTCGATAGAAATAAATGAAGACATATTTCAGCGATTTTGAAAATCTACCCCCTAAGAGGGTAAAATAGGGGATGGAAGTTTGTAGGTATATGAATTGTGTAGTTTTCATAGATAGGCACATTAAATTTCATAGGATTATGAGTTAGAAATAAATAAGACGTATTCCCGAGATTTTAGAAATCTACCCTCAAAGGGGGTGCAATAGTGGTTGGAAGTTTTTTTAGGAATTATTTAAGGATTCAACGGTTTACTCACGCGCATTCTCGGGATCGCCCGACTAGTTTCAGACTCAATAGGAGTCCTTAATCATGAGCTGACGCGGCGGCGGCGGTGTCGCGAGTCGAACTGACTGTTTTTTTAGGAAGTTCGTCATTTTCAAAGAGAGAGATAAGATTTGGTTTCATGAGATTTGGTATACGGGTTTTTGGTTAGGTTAGGCATTTTAGCGATTTTAGAAATCTACGCCTTAAGATGGTTAAGTAGGGGTTGCAAGGTATTATATTGTGGACTTTATTTTTAAAGATAAGGCCATGCCTTTCATATACGGGTTTCTGGATCGATACAAATAAATGACCATCTAAAACATATCTTTACGATGACATCCGTGTTCGAGTGGCGTCCACAACGGTTTTCAAGGTGTCGCCAGCTCTGAGGTCCCGGGTTCGATCCCCGGACGGGTCGATATCTTTTCGTGTCAATGATTTTCAAGTTTCGTCTGACCAAAAAGCTGCCACCATTTTAAAAGTTTATCCAAACTCAATGTATGTGATGTTTTCCACATTATCTTATTATTATCTTAACGCCATAATCTTTTATGAAAAATATAATTGCTCCTTACTTTGAAAATCACAGAATACATCTATCTATCCTTTACTACTTACTACTCTTAACTTTACGCGCGTGCGAAGCCGCGAGCAACAGCTAGTAAAATAATATAATGATAGAATTAATTTGTGTTTGTATTGATCTATAGCTATACAATATAGTGTTCAATCTGATAGTGTGCGGAGATGAGAGTTACTCATTGCTATATATATTTACATGCTTTATGTAGGTACATTGTTTATGTACATTACGGGTGATTATAATATAAATATCATTATAAACAGTGCAAAAAACTCAATGCAACCTATCAAATATACATTCCCGAACTCTTCACACCTACCGCTAGTAGATCCAACATTAGGTATGCTTGTACACAAATGTGCTGTATTTGAAATTCTGTGAGATAAAATTCAAAATTACAAAAAGAACACGTTTATAGCTTTTCTTTCTGTTTCTGTACCTGTAAATAAAGTCATCGTAGGATAATGTAAAGTGAGGATCTTTACAAAACAAATATGACCTGGGTATTTGTTTCGTTTGGATCACAATGTTACGTATTTTACTTACTTGGACTGCATTGTACTGAAGCATCACCAACAAGAGGTTTCGGACATTCGCAAACAAGTGTGCGGAATGGTAACGTATTTGCAACTCTGCATACTGCTCGGGTGCCACAAGATGTTGGTTCGCACGGATTTCGGCATGTTCCCTGCAGGCAAGCTAGATCAGGTCCACATTCTGCGTCCACTTCACATTGTGCTTGTTCCAGAACTAAAAGAATATATTATAAGCATTATACCATGCATCTACTCCGTACAATTTAAAAAGTTACAAGAACAAGTACAAACCTTGTCGGCATTCAATCTTAGGGTTACCCTGTGTGCCTCTAGGACACTCGCAGGTTGGTACATGACGGTCAACCGTACATATTGCTCTCTGAGCACATGCGCCAAGGCAAGGGTCTTTGCAAGTGCCACGAGAGCAAGCGAGCCATGCGGAACAGTCTTCGTCTACAGAACATTCGGCTCTTCGACATCCGGTCCATGGGTTTCCATGAGCACCAGCATCGCACTCGCACGCCGCAGTGTGGCCACGGGCAACACAATGTGCTTCCGAGCCACAACGTACGCGTGAACATACCTTTATGCAACTACCACTTTCGCAGCTCTCATCGTCTGGACAATCATTATTGCTATGACATTGCACTGAAACATGAATAATTGAGTATATTTTATGATCATTTTAACAACCAAGTAAAAGCGTAAAAGCATACGTGTATAGATAAATAATTATTTAGTTATGCACCTGAGTAGCATCCGGAGTAAGCATCGCCTTCGTATCCTGGTAAACAAGTACAGAGGGCTCTATGTTGTTTTGCTAAGCAGCGTGCATTGAGACCACAATTATTGACTCCGCAAACAGGAGAACAGTGTGTGTCAACACACGCGGCGTTGTCGGCGCACTGCTCATCCGTAACACACTCTGGCACCGGTGGCGCCGGCGATGGGGTAATAATGCGCTCACAACGTACTAGTGGCGAGCCAGTATATCCGGCAGGGCACGAACACACTGGCGAGTGTCTTACACCTGTGCATAGCGCATTCAACCCACACGCATTAACGCATGGATCTGTACACTTCCTGTTGATACATGCCCGATCTCCAGAGCAGTCATCGTTGACTGTACACTCATAATATGTGCAGATTCCGTTTCGACATGTGCCATGCGGTCCACATGGATTAGGGTCACATGGATCGTGAGATTTCTTTGGTGTGTCTAAAATTATAATAAAGGAAAGTCTTTATATTTGTAGTAAAAACTTATGGAGTGCAATAAAATTTTCAGTATTGAGTATTGAGTATTTCCTAAGTAAAATATTTTTTTTGTATTTCTTGGATATCTAAGACATACCTATGCATCCAACAAATGGATCGCCGGAAGTAGAAGGTGGGCACCAGCAGATGGGTGCATGGTTGAAGACACGGCACATTGCACCGTTACCGCACGTTCCAGGACAGGGATCAATGCACTTGTTGCGAACACAGGCGCGGTCGCGTGGGCACTCTGAGCTGACAACGCACTCCGGTCTGCATCCCGTGGTCGACGCGTCTCCACTGGTGCCACTTGGGCACGAACACATGGCGTTGTCACCAATTACAGTGCACAAAGCGCCTGGTCCACAAGGTGAAGGGGTACATGGTGGTTCTGTTGGAATACATGGTTTTATTTTTAGGCGGTAAGTAAAAGACGGTATCTATAAAAACTCACAATGTCTAACAAATTTACTGATGATTTATCTTCGGTTTTTCAAGTATCTAAATACACGCATTTATCAAAAGTATAATGTTGTATGGTGACTTACGGATCATTTCTACATAGCATCTTTCAAAAGCGTTTCCTCTGGTTCCAGATGGACATGAACACAGAGGAATGTGATTGACGGTTTCACAATCGGCTCCTACGCCACAAGTACCCTGGCAAGGGTCGCGGCAGTGGGAACGTATACAAGCTTTAGTAGGTGAGCAGTCAGAGTCCGCAACACATTCTGGTCGACATCCTGTGTACGGGTCACCTCGCAGGCCAGGTTCACATTCGCAAGAAGCGCCATTTCCTTTAGTACGGCACAAGGCACCGGGTCCACACGGTGATGGTACACACGGATCATTTGGTTGTTTAGCTATAAAATATAAAAAATCAATTTAAACCTGGGTCTAATCAGTTTAGAACAACGAAGCAAGTATGGAA
This sequence comes from Plusia festucae, assembly GCA_950381575.1. Lineage (NCBI taxonomy): Eukaryota > Metazoa > Arthropoda > Insecta > Lepidoptera > Noctuidae > Plusia > Plusia festucae. Next base: position 7,972,083 of record OX494436.1, on the reverse strand, counting down.
AGCTCTCTTCTTAAAGCTATCTTTCGTCATGGGAGAAGGTAAACGGCGCACTTGGTTTCGCTAGTAAAACCCATGCCTAAGCTTTAAAAGCGAAGACGCAAGATAACCGTACCTATAACCTCACATTTATAACCCGCATCAAAGTACTTAATCATTTTTTAAGTAAAGCAATCATCCGTTTCATCTAATCTATCTTACGAATATTTTCGATGGGAAGACACGCTGTTAAAGAATTTCCAGTAGTAGAAGGAGGACAAACGCATCGCGGCTCATGAGCAACCGGATTGCACTGAGCTCCTTGTCCGCAGGCTCCAGGACAGGGGTCTACGCAATGTCTGTTAATGCAGGTGAGGTGCCATTCACAGTCGTTAGAATCCAAACACTCATAACGACAGAATGGAGGAGATCCGAAGAACCCTGGACGGCAGCGACATCGGCTATCGACGCAGTCACCGTTTGGTCCACAGTCAGGACACGGTGAAGTCTTTTTAGGTTCAGAATCGAGAACTGTGAAAAAAATATAGTCAGTTGTGATTAGTTTTGATTTGATATATTTAATATTCCGAATTGCAAAATTATAAAAAATAACTTTATGACTAAACGCAGAAGTCAATGTACCTGGTATACAACGAATGAATGGATCTCCAGTATAGCTAGGCGGGCAAGTACAAATGGGCGAATGCATAGTGGTGCGGCAGATAGCGTGAGCACCGCATGCGCCGGGGCATGGATCGCGGCACTTCCCAGAACGGCACGCTAGCGTTGGAGGACAATCAGCCGAACTTCGGCACTCGGGCCGACAGCTGGGCGGGTCAGCTAGCATGGGAGGTCGGCATGAACAATGCGCAACGGAGCCTTGTGCGCGGCACACGCTGTTTGGCCCACATGGGTTCGGTGAGCACGGATCCGTTTCCACAGGTTCTGTGAATAATGCAGTCAGTCATCTAAGTAATACCTATTCACAAACTTTTATCACAAATACTTTACACAAAGTGATATTAAATTTATAATAACAAAATAGCAATTCAATACCTATCATACGTCTGCAGGCTATGAACGCGTCTCCCTGAAGTGGTGCTGGGCACTCGCATATAGCGATGTGATTGTAGACGTTACATATTGCCTCGAGTCCACAAGCATTTTGACATGGGTCGATGCATTTGTAATTTACACAGGCTTTTCTCCTATCACAGTCATTATCAATCGTACATTCTGGTCGACATTCAATTGTAGGGTTGCCATGATATCCCGGTATACACGAACATGTGCCATTGTTACAAATAGCGTTACTTCCACACGGATTTTGGGCGCAAGGATCTAATGGTACGGGTAATTGCGGCTCTGTAAATAAATATATAGTTGCACATACATAAATAACATCTGGTTTAGTCTCTAAGAATAATATTACACACTAATAGGCAACAAGTTTGTATCCTAAAAGTTTTGTAGGTATATTAAAACTTTTTGCATGTGCAAATACCGCCTAAAGTTCATATAAGATACGTACCATCGGCCATGTAACATCCAACGAAGGAATTACCACGGTAATTTGGCAAACACGTACATATAGCAAGATGGTTCATTGCTCTACATTCGGTATTAGAACCGCACGAGCCGAGGCAAGGGTCAACACATCTCTCACGGACACAAGCTTTGTCATTTGGACAGTCTTCGTTGATGGAACATTCGGGGGCGCAACGTGGTGGGGCACCGAAGTATCCTTCCTTGCAGCTACAGATAGCTGAGCCAGCAGCATCTCTGCATATGGCAAACGGCCCACAAGGGTTTGGCTCGCACGGAGTTAATATTTGTGGCGGTGCTACTTTTTCTTTTGAACATCTGATAAATGCATCTCCTTCAAAACCTGGGAGACACGTGCAGTATGGGCTGTGGTGGTAGACACGACATTGTGCGTTTTCTCCGCATGCTCCGATACATGGGTCAACACATTTTTGCCTAACACATGCTTTGTCAAGAGAACACTCTGAGCTAGTCATGCATTCCAGTCTGCAGTTTGGTGGCCTGCCGATATATTGTGGCACACAAGTGCACATAGCCTTGTTGTTTACTGCATCGCAAATACTATTAGGACCACACGGTGAAGGTTGACAGGGGTCTGTTGGTGGTTCTGCAAATTGGAAACATATTTTGAATAATGGTTGTATAATAGTGCGTTTTAAAGATAATAGTGAATAATATTTTTTAACAATGATCAAGTATTAAATATATTGAAATCAAAAGTACCTGAGCCTAAAGTAGGTACTTATTTCAGAATGCCCATAGCAATGGTACCAAGTACAAAGCAGATTGCCTATAGTCATCTTGAGTAACAAGGTAGTGTAGCAAAGGAACTAATTAAATCTATGTAATATATACGGCTCATATAGTTTGAAAAAAAAAATACAGAAAAATTTGTAGATGTTTCAATTTTTTTTAGATTTTCTTACCTTCTCTTAAAATGCATGTGCCATACGGATTGCCCAAATATCCTGATATGCAAGCACAGTTGGGAATATGATTAATCATTTGACATTGAGCATTTGTTCCGCATAAGCCGGGGCATGGATCTTGACACCTGTTGTTGATACATGCTAAGTTTTCCGGACAATCAGAGTTAATGACACATTCAGGCCTACAACCCTCGTAAGGATTGCCAAAATATCCAGTAACGCAGGTACAACTGCCTGCATTGTTACGCTCCTGGCATAGTGCGTTGGACCCACATGGGTTAGGTACACACGGTGCAATTGGTAAAGCTGGTTTTTCTGAAGGAACTGAAAGAAATAAAAAATCATTAGGACACTAGGATACTTTAAGAGGATAAAAAACTGATTAGGGACAGAACGTACCTTTAATTGGATTACATTGATAAAATGAGTCACCCTCATATCCAGTCTCACAAATACATTGTGGAGAATGGCTGACCACTCGACATTCTGCGTTAATTCCGCATGCACCAATGCATGGATCAACGCACTTCTGATTGATGCAAGCCATAGCAAAGTTACATTCACTATTTGTGACACATTCAGGGCGACAGTATGGCGGTTGTCCCGTAAAATCGGTTTGACATGAACATAATGGTGCTTCATTTATTTCCCGACATACACTATTAGGTCCACATGGCGATGGTTCACAAGGTGTTATTTTCGGCGGTGGTTCATCTGATAAAATAACAGTAGAATTATTTCTCTGACATGGACAGATATCTATTGAAATAAAAAAATAAGTTATGGATAATTCTTATCAATATTTATGAGAGTACTTACATTGAACAATCGCGCAATGCGTAAACGGATCACCCGAGAAACCATTTCTGCAGTAACATATAGGCTTATGGTTGTGAGCTCGACAATCCGCGTTTAACCCACAAGAACCAATACAAGGATCAACACATTTCTGGTTTGAGCACGACATGAGACTTGAGCATTCTGAATCGACCAAACATTCTGGTCTGCATGTCGGTGGTACGCCAATGTAGCCCATAAGACACGAACACACGGCTTGTTCATTCATTGTTCGACATGTGCTATATGGACCACAAGGAGACGGATAACAGGGATTTTTATTTTCTGGTATCACTGAAAATGACAAACCTATTTTAGTATTTTTAGTACCTACAAATACTAAACCTAAAATTTACTTGTTAGCATAATAATTGTAATAACATTTGATTGTTACTTACCAATTGCTGTACATGTGAAGAATGCATTCCCGGTGGTGTTTGAGGGACAACTACACATTGGTATGTGGTTGTACACTTCACACAATGCGCCTTGTCCACACAGATTTGTGCAAGGATTTATACATTTATTATTGACACATGTTAATGCAGGAGCACAGTCAGAATTGTGAGTGCATTCTGGACGGCAACTTAAGTAAGGATTACCGAAGAAATTAGGTCTACAAGTACATAGACCATCATTACAGTCAGCGTTTGCTCCACAGGGGCTCGGATTACACTTATCATACTGAGTAGGCACAGGTTCTGAAAACACAAGTAATTAAGGTAATTATCACAATTAGTTATGTACATAATAAAGAACGATTTGAAAATTATTAAACAGCTTAAAAATTCACCTATTTTCTCCCTAACATGGCAGCTTTCGAATGGATTTCCAGTATATCCCTCTCTACAACTGCATATAGCAGCGTGCTGATATACTTGACATTCAGTTTGTAATCCACATGAGCCTTGGCATGGATCGCGGCATTTTTGGTTTATGCAGGCTTTGGTGCTGGGGCAGTCAGAGTTTACAGTGCATTCTGATCGGCAGTTTGGTGGGGTGCCGATATAGTTCTCTAAGCAAGAGCATGATGATATTTGGTTCACAATTTGACACTGAGAATTTGGTCCACACGGAGACGGTACACATGGGTTCTGGTCATAAAGAGGAGGTGTAGATTCTAAAACAAATTGTTACGGTTATTAAGCAGAGCACAGATCGTAAAGAAATTTGGGCATCAAGGATTTTTTTTTTTTATCCTTTATTTTGAGAATACTATATACATACACACGAACTTACCAGTTACATAAGCGCATCTTACGAATGGATCTCCTTCAAAACCTCTTCGACAGGAACATATAGGAGCATGATTAACAACTCTACATTCCGCGTCTTGTCCACACGCACCAATGCATGGGTTTACACATTTTTGCCTCATACAACTCTTAGTAACTTCGCACTCGGAGTTCACTGTGCACTCTGGTCGGCAATTCGGTGGTGATCCGAAGAAATCGGGCATACATGAGCATGTTGCTTGTCCATTATTTTCTTTGCAAATTGAATTACTACCGCAAGGATTCGGTGTACAAGGATTTTGAGGTGTAGAAACTGAAACATAACGTTACAATCAGGTAATTTTTTCTATGGAATATGTTTGACAGAATATTAATAAATTAATATTTTTTTTTGTATTTTTAAGACTAAGGCATTTAAACGTACCAGGTTCATTAATCACGATGTGACAGTAGGTATACGGATTTCCAGTATAGCCTGGTGCGCAATTGCATGATGGAATATGATTAACTACTTGACATAATGCAGTAGAACCACATACTCCTGGACAGGGATCTTCACATTTATTCCTTAGACATGCTTTATTATAAGGACAGTCAGTATTCACAACACATTCGGGTCTGCAAGATTCATAAGGATTTCCGAAATATCCAGGTTCACATATACATGCAGCGGCGCCATTTCTAGAAACTTTGCATTGTGCATTAGCACCACATGGTGTTGGGTTGCAAGGATCTAATTTTTCTACTGCTTGAGGTATTATGTAGCATGATGTAAATGGATCGCCAGTGTACCCATCTTGACACGAACATATAGGAGTATGTAAACGTACAACACATTGCGTATTACTTCCGCATGATCCAGGACATGGGTCTTTGCATTTGTAATTTATGCAAGCTCTGTTTGTTGGACAATTCTCGCTTGTGGAACACTCGCGGCGACATTGTGGTGGAGTTCCTTCAAACGTCGGCTGACAAGTGCAAGAATAGGAATTCCCATTAGGAGTGGGATTACAGATACTATTTGGTCCACATGGCGATGGTACGCAAGGATTCGAAGGTTGTTCTTCAATAGCTTGAACTGCAAAAACACGTGCATATTAGTTATTTGGTCTGGTTTTACATTGAGAGTGCAATAGTTAATAGAATAAAAATATTTACCATAACAGTGACCGAATGGTGAGCCAGTATGTCTTGGAGGACATGTGCATATCGGGTTATGATTATTTACGTTACATATTGCGTTATATCCACATGAACCAGGGCATGGATCTTGACATTTTCGGTTTATACAAGCTTGTGACGGAGGGCAATCTGTACTTTGAATACACTCCGGACGACAGCTTGGTGGGTTACCAATAAAGCCTTGGATGCAGGCGCACACAGCTTGTCCACTCGCTTCCCTACAAATACTATTTGGTCCACACGGAGAGGGATCACATGGCCTATTATTAGGTTCTGAAAGCAAAAATTATTATTGAATTGAAGTATGGTTCTGATACATAATATACAAGAATATTGATACTGTCAATACGTACTTTCAATTTGAATGCATTGCGTAAATGCATCACCAGTCATACCAATAGGGCAGCTACAAATAGCAACATGGTTATAGACATTGCATTCCGCGTTTAATCCGCACATGTCTTTACAGGGATTTACACATTTTGATCTTAAGCATGCTTTGTCTAACGGGCAATCGGTGCTCAGAACACATTCGGGACGGCAACCGAAGAAGGGATCGCCTTGATATTCAGGCAAGCATCTACAATCGCCATTATCACATACCGCGTTAGCACCACATGGAGAAGGATGACAAGGGTCAACTTCTTGTGGTGTTTCTGTAAATAATGCAATTATATAATAAATAAACAATTTTTGACAATTTTGTTTTCGTAGATTTACTTATTAATTTTTTGACTTACCTAACGGTTTGATGGTGCATATTGCAAACGGATCTCCTTCATATCCGATAGGGCATGAGCAGACTGGTATGTGATTTACCACGTTACAGAGGGCACCAAGACCACATGAGCCCAAACAAGGATTTTGACATTTCATGTTCATACAAGCCTTATCGTTGCTACAATCAGTGTTTACTACGCATTCAGGTCTACAGTTTGGTGGACTGCCAAAGAACCCAAGGTTACACGAACAAGATGGCACTCCCCCAATGTCACGACATTCTGCATTCAAACCACATGGAGAAGGAATGCATGGGTTAACTGGCTCCATCAATGTAGGTTGATTTTCAGGAATTACGTAACATACTGAGAAGGGATCACCTGTATACCCTTGTTTGCAAGAGCAAATTGGGTTGTGCTTGATCACTCTGCATTCAGTTTGTATACCACATGCGTTTTCACAAGGTGTTTCACATTTAAAGTTAATGCACACTTTATCTAGGGGACATTCCGAAGTTGTAAGGCATTCTGGACGGCACATTGGCGGAGACCCTTGATAACCGCTTAGACATGTACAGATAGCGATACCATTCTGAGATTTGCATTGACTATTTGGACCGCATGGTGAGGGATTACATGGATCTACGGGTTCCGCTGTAAAAAAACATACGATTTAAAAAATATTCAATACCCATTTGTGTTGTCAATAAAAAAAACTGATATGTAATACTATGTACGGCGAGAACTTACATTGAACTTTAAAAGAGCAAATCTTGTATGGGTCACCATATTGTTGATCAGGGCATGAACAACTTGGAATATGATTTATGACATTGCACAAGGCATTTATACCGCATGTTCCTGGACAGGGATCATGGCATTTGTTTTGATAACACGCCAAGTTCGATGGACAATCTGAATTAACTAAACATTCCGGTTTGCATGCTTCGTAAGGATTACCAAAGTATCCAGGCAAACATGTACAAGAACCAGCGTTGTTTTGCTCTCTACATTCAGCGTTTGCACCACACGGTGAAGGGACGCATGGAGTTGGACGTTCTTGTTCTATAGCAGCTACTTCAAAGTTACAGTACAAGAAAGGATCGCCTGTATATCCATTTTGGCACAGACATATAGGTGTATGACTCACGACTCTACACTCAGCATTGACACCACACGAGCCTCGACATGGATCTTGACACTTTCTGTTTATACAGGCCATGTTTGACGTACATTCTGTGTTACTAGTACACTCTGGCCTACAGTTTGGCGGCGCGCCTATAAAATCAGGTAAGCATCGGCAGTCTGCGTTATCTCCATTTTCTGTGCATTGTGAATTAGGTCCACATGGAGTAGGCAAGCATGGGTTTACTTTTTCTGGTGGAGTAGCAGCTGCAATAAAAAATTTGCTCAATACGATATTCAAAATAGGTAAGTATGTAAAATAAGTGTAAAAATAACAAAACATTAAATACACTTACGAATTAACTGGCAAATCGAGAATGGATCGCCAGAATATCCAGCTAGACAGGTACATACTGGATTATGATTAACAACAATGCAATGTGTATGACGACCGCATGCTCCAGGACAAGGGTCTATACATTTCTGGTTGGAGCAAGCCTGGTTAAGGTTACAATCGGAGCTAACTGTGCATTCTGGTCGACAATTTGGTGGGCTGCCTATATAGCCTTGTACACAGACGCACACGGCATGACCGTTTACTTCTCTACATTGGCTGTATGGACCGCACGGAGAAGGTTCACATAAGTTTAGAGGTGCCGCAGGTTCTGAAAAATATTACAATATTTTATGTGCCTGGGACTTAGATAGATGAATTTTAATTTAAAAAAATGTGTGTAGTTACCTTTCATTTCATTGCAATACACAAATGGTGACCCTGTATAGCCTAGTGGGCAGGAACACATTGGGATATGATTGATAGTTTCACAAACGGCACCAGTTCCGCAAGTTCCAAGGCAAGGGTCAGCACATTTGTTTCTTATACATGCTTTGTCCCGAGAACAGTCAGAATTTAGCACACATTCAGGTTTACAACCGAAGTAAGGATCTCCAAAGTATTCTGGCAAACACGAGCAAACACCATTTTCACATACAGCGTTTGAACCGCATGGCGATGGTGAGCAAGGATTTACTGGCTCTACATCTGAAATATAACAACGACATTTTCAATAGTTATTATAGTCAACATGCAAGTAATTTAAGTACGATATATTATTTATTGCAATTATTAAGAGTCATTAATTATCAAATTACCTTGACGCATGATCTCACATCTGCTGAACGGATCGCCAGTAAAGCCTGGTAAGCAAGCGCAGGATGGCAAGTGATTATTGACGTTACACTGTGCATTACTGCCGCATGCTCCAGGGCACGGGTCGACACACTTGTTGTTGATACAAGCCGTAACCGCGTTACACTCTGAGTTGATGGTACACTCTGGTCTACACCGAGGAGGAGAACTTATGTAGTTGGGTAGACAAGTGCAGCGCGCGTTGCCGTTGAACTCTTGACATTGCGAGTTTGGCCCACAAGGTGTCGGTACACACGGATTAACTTCTGGTCGGAGTTCAGGAATAGAGAGTGGCACTGCAAAGCAATGCAGACATTACATACACAATGTTCAAATAACAGAAGAAGATATAAATGTAAGATATTTAATTAGAACATTATATTACTTACAAGGTATGCAATTTGTAAAGGGATCACCGGTGTAGCGATCTTGACAGGAACATATCGGATTGTGAGCAATAACTCTACAATTGGCGTTTCTAGCGCATTGACCAACGCATGGATCAACACATTTGCGGTTTATACATGCCTTGTTACTAGCACATTCGCTATTTATAGTACACTCTGGTCGACAGTTGGGAGGTGTTCCCATGAAGTCTATTTGACAACTACAGATTGCTTGAGAGTTTACTTCTCTGCACAAACTATTAGGGCCACAAGGTGATGGCGTGCAAGGTGTTGGTTTGACATCATCTGTAAAACATTCAAAAAATTAGATTAAAGTATTCTAACGTCTTATTTGATAATGTAGGTTCACATCAATTTTGCTACATAACGCTTACCTTCAATTTTCTCAATACAGTTTACGTAAGCATTTCCAGTCAAACCAGGTGGGCAGTAGCAAGACGGAAGATGGTTTACCACTTGACATATCCCATTTGGTGCACATATTCCTGGGCATGGGTCCTTACATTTATTTTGTATGCAAGCCAACATTGGCGGACAATCGGTATTAATTACACATTCTGGACGACATCCCTCATATGGGTTACCCACATATGTGTCAATACATCTACAAGCGCCTGCCCCGTTCCTTTCGGTGCACTCTGCATTGAGTCCACAAGGCGAAGGATCACATGGAGAGCTGTACTCGATAATAGTATCTGCAATGTCATTAATTTTTAATTTCAAGTAGGTATATGTTGTGTTTGTTTCATAACAATATATTAACAGAAAATAATTACAAAATAATTTGTAATATGGTACCTTTCATTGGCGAACATGATATTAACGGATCTCCAGTTTGTCCAAACGGACATGAACACACTAATGCATGACTTATAACTTTACAATCTGCATTATATCCGCAGCTTCCTGGGCAGGGATCTTTACACTTTTGGTTGATGCAGGCTAGACTATTAGGGCATTCTGAGTTGCTGACGCATTCTGGTCTACAATTAGGGGGAGCTCCTAAGTAATCCGACTGGCAAGTGCACGATGGTGATTCGCCAATAACTTTACATATAGAGTACGGGCCACAAGGTGATGGTGTACAGGGGTCAACTGACGGCAGCGGGCTTGACACTGAAAATGAATAAGAGACGTAAATTTATATTATCACAATTGACCTGTGCTAAGCAGTAGAATGGCATTTACAAAATTAAGAGGGCATAAAAATTATACTAAGATTTTATGGTTTTAGTTATTAATAACAAATTATACAAACCTATTGGGCTGCAACGTGAGAAAGGATCTCCTGTTTGTCGTGCAGGACATGAGCATATCGGATTATGATTTATGACTTCACAATTTGCTCCGTATCCACAGCTTCCGATGCAAGGATTGATACACTTGTGATTGTTGCACGCTTGGCTTAGAGGGCATTCAGCACTAATTGTGCATTCCGGCCTACATGATGGAGGACTTCCTACGAATGATGGCAGGCACGAACACACAGCTTGGTTGTTTATTGGTCGACACTGACTATTGGGGCCGCATGGACTGGGATTACATGGCTCCACGTGCATAACTAAAAATAATAGTAAAACATAACAAATTTGTTTTTAGATCTATGAACAAAGATTTCACTACCATAGATTTTTTTAACAAACTAACTAACCTTGATATGCATGGCATTCTACAAATGCATTTCCTGTAGTTCCTTCAGGGCATGTACAAATTGGAATATGATTATAAATATTGCATTGAGCGCTTGGAGCACAAGTTCCAGGACACGGATTTATGCATTTGTTGCCGGAACAAACTTTGTCTAACGGACAATCCATACTGGATACACATTCTGGTTTGCAGCCGAAGTATGGATCTCCCTGATAATCATTTAGGCATATGCAAATCCCGTCTTTACATTGAGCGTTAAAGCCACAAGGCGAAGGGTTGCAAGGATCTGTCGGCATGTCATCTGTAAAAATTTCGAATGTTTATACAATTGCTATGAGAAAAATCACCATACAATTACATACAGAAAAAACGGTACATTATTTTAACATATTTAAGATTGATAAAATAATTTACTCACTTTCAACGGGTTGTGTTAAAACACATACAGTAAACGGATCGCCTGTAAAACCTTGAGTACATGTACATGCGGGAACGTGAGAAAATACCGAGCATATTGCGTTTTGCCCGCAGCTGCCCGGACAAGGGTCACGACATTTCAGATTAATACACGCCTTATTAGAAGGACAGTCTTGATTTATAGCACATTCGGGTTTACAGTTTGGAGGCAGTCCTTGATAGTCAGGCATACAAGTACACGACGGTGACCCGTTGATATCACGGCAAACAGCATTCTCGCCACAAGGATTGGGCACACAAGGGTTCCTGTGGAGTTCTGGAATATGCTGAATTGGCGCTGTAATAAATAAAATATAAAAATGAAATGTTTTAATAATTAGACAATCTCTTGTATTTTGTGTAAGTATACTTACGTTGAGAGTAACAGCGAGTGAATGGATCGCCTATGAAACCAGGACTACAAGAACATATAGGACTATGGTTTACAACTCTGCAGATTGTGTTCAACCCGCAGTGTCCTGGACAAGGGTCAGAACATTTCTGATTTATGCACGCTTTGTCTCTAGAACATTCTGAACTAACAGTACATTCAGGTCGACATCCAGGAGGAGAACCGATGTAATTTGGCATACACGAGCAAACACTCTGGCTGTTAACGGCTCGACAAATGCTATTAGGTCCGCAAGGATTGGGGACGCATGGTGTTGAAGTTTCTGGCACTGGATCTAAAATAAATAATAGATTGTATTAGATGCAAAGAAATAATTGATTGTACATTTATAATTTGACTGGATTGTTAGTTTTTTGTGACCCTGACTGCTAAGCCGGAAGTCGGGGTTCGATTCCCACCCAGTCTTTGTGTGATGAGCATTTGTTCTGTGTCTAGGTACAATTTATTTATATTTAGAAATATGAAAACATGTTTCAGTTATTTTAGGTTGCATAACACAGGATCTGTCTGTAGTCTGTGATCAGATGGCCGTATTAAAGTTGTCCCAAGTAAGCTAATTAAAGCTAGCTCACCCGTGTCCAATTCGCTGGGCGTCCAAATTTTTCCAGCTTCACATTAAAATCAATGATTAATTATAATCAAATATAGCACTCGGCACTCGGGAATAATGTAGTTTTCTACTGGAGAAAGACTTTTCTAAACAGGTTCAGTAGTTCCAGAGATAACACCCAGGACAAAGATTTGTCCTGGGTGGGAATCGAAACCACGACCTCCGGTTTAGCAGTCAGGGTCACTAACCACTAGACAAACAGGTCCGTCAAACTTACCTCTCAATATATCACATCTTCTATAGGGATCTCCACTGTAACCACTAGGACAGCTGCACGTAGGAAGGTGGTTTACAACCGTACACAAAGCCATCGGGCCACACGTTCCCGGGCATGGATCCTGACATTTATTACGAATGCATGATTTACTTGGTATACAGTCGGTGTTCACTGTGCATTCAGGTCGACAGCCTTCGTATGGATTGCCGATATACTCAGGTAGACAAGAACAAGAGCCGGCTCCATTATATTCTTTACACTGGGCGTTTGGACCGCAGGGCGATGGTTCACAAGGTGTAGACTTCTCAGGATAAATATCATGTTGTTGATAACAATTGGAAAATGGATCTCCCGTAAATCCATTATCACAGAAGCACATTGGAGAGTGACTTATAGCTCTACACTGAGCGTTAAAACCGCATGCGTTAGTGCACGGGTCTTTGCATTTTTGATTGACACACGCTTGATTAGAAGGACATTCGCTGTTACTAGAACATTCTGGTCGACAATATGGCGGAGAACCAAAGAAGTTCGGTAGACAAGTACAAGATGGAGTGCCGGATGTATCTTGGCAAATAGAATTCGATCCACATGGCGATGGTGTACAAGGAGTTACATCTGCAACAGGCGCTCCTAAAAAAAAATTTACATTAAGTTACCCAGGATATTTATATTATTTAAAACGGTAACCATCACAAAAATCATACTTACTATATGGAACACATCTCGCAAATGGATCTCCGGTGTACTTGTTTGGACAGGTACATATTGGATTATGTTTCACTACGTTGCATTTGGCTTCCACGCCACACGATCCAACGCATGGATCAATGCACTTTTGATTACTACATGCTCTATTTAGTGAACAATCTGAGCTAACCACACACTCAGGTCTACAGAGAGGTGGACTTCCAAGATATCCAGCTACACAAGTACACACAGCTTGCCCATTTACTTCTCTACATTGACTGTTAGGGCCACAAGGAGAAGGTACACACGGGTTTGTTATAATGGGTACTGAAAACAAAAATGTGCGATAAGTATTTTATCAATTTAAATGTCTATTATTACATAATAATAAAAAACCTACACAAGGTACGTACCATGAATAGGTTTGCAATCGTAAAAAGCGTTTCCAGCCATTCCTTGAGGACAGCTACACATGGGTATATGGTTGATAACCTCGCAAAGTGCGTTTAAAGCACATGTTCCTGGGCAGGGGTCGACGCATCTGTTTCGGACACATGCTTTGTCACGAGGACAGTCTGTACTAAGCACACATTCGGGCCGGCAACCAACGTAAGGATCGCCATGATGTTCTGTGATACATGAACATGATCCATCGTTGCACACAGCATTTGTGCCGCAAGGCGAAGGGTTACATTTATCAATAATTTCAGTTTCTGTAAAACGAAATTATAAGATTTATATCATATTATATAGATACGAAAAAAGTAAGTACATCAACTAAATGAAAATAGCGCTAATATCTTACCTAGTGGTTTCGGAGAGCATACTGTAAATGCATCTCCAGTATAACCTTCAGGGCAAGTGCATATAGGAGTGTGACGTGTTACTGTACACAAAGCACCTACACCACAAGAACCTAGACACGGATCACGACACTTCTGTTGTATGCAGGCTTGAGTCGTTGAACATTCTGAGTTTATAGTACATTCAGGTTTGCAGTTCGGTGGACTTCCAATGTAGTTAGGCATGCAAGTACAAGATGGGAAGTTCTTTATCTCTTGGCAAATAGAATTAGGACCACATGGCGATGGAATGCATGGATTTCTGTAAGGTTCTAAAACTGAATTGGCCACCGGTGCTAAAAAAAAGGAAAAATTATTAAGTACGAGGATTAATAACATACGAAGTAAGTTTAAATACTAACAGCAAGAATACTTACGTGGTATAGGGTTGCATCTAGTAAATGGATCACCAGTGTATTGAGAAACACACGTACAAATAGGGCTATGGTTAATTACTTTACATTCAGCATTTGTGCCACAGGCGTTTAAACATGGGTTTTCACATTTTTGGTTAATACACGCTTTTTCTCTTGGGCATTCTGCGCTTGTGACACATTCAGGATGACATCCTGGTGGAACTCCTTTATAATCAGGTAGACAAGAGCAGACTGCTTGCTTATTTACTTCTTGGCATCGGCTGTTTGGTCCGCATGGTGATGGCCTACAAACATCAATAGGCGATTCCAAAATTTCTGAAAAAAATGTGACTTTAATTTACAACTCATTTTAAACCGTATTGAAATAATATTACTAGTAACTGGTAAATAAAATACTTACGTTCCGGTGTGCAATATCTGAAGGGGTCTCCTGTAAAACCTCGTTGACAAGAACAAGAAGGCGCGTGGTATACCACTTGACACAATGCATTTGGTGCACAAGCACCAGGACAAGGATCTTGGCATTTATTTTGAAGGCAGGCTTTGTTTGCCGGACAGTCTGTGTTTATAATACATTCTGGCCTGCAACCCTCGTAAGGATTGCCAAAGAATTCCGGAATGCATGTGCATGATCCTGCTCCATTGTATTCTTTGCAAACAGCATTAGCACCACAAGGTGAAGGTTGGCATGGTGACGTAAACTCTTGATAAACTTCAGTTCTATGACATTCTACAAATGGATTTCCCGTATATTCAGGTATGCAGGAACATGAAGGAGAGTGACTTATTACATGGCATTGAGTGTTCGTACCACAAGCGCCAAAACATGGGTCAACACATTTTTGATTTATACAAGCTTGTTGAAGAGGACACTCAGCATTGCTGATACATTCAGGTTTACAATATGGCGGCGAGCCCACGAAACCATTTTGGCATGAGCATGAAGGTGTGCCAGAAGTTTCCTTGCAGATAGAATTGGGTCCACACGGAGATGGAATACAAGTATTCTCCCTTTCTGGCGTAAAGTCAAGGATATTACACCTTACAAATGGATTTCCGGTATACGATGGTGGACAAGAACATATAGGATTATGATTAATCACTTGACAATTTGCTCCAATGCCACAAGATCCTTGACATGGGTTTATGCATTTCATATTACTGCAAGCCTCATTAGGCAGACAGTCGGTGCTCACTGTACATTCTGGTCTACAAGACGGTGGGCTTCCTTTGTAACCAGACAAACAGGAACATACTGCTTGGTTATTGATTTCTCTACATTGACTATTTGGACCACATGGGCTCGGTTGACATGGCTGGGTATGAGTAACTGTGAACAATGTTTAGAAAGTTTATTAGTTTTATTTATTAACTGGGATTATAAACTAGAAGAAATTTAGTGATGAGTGTCACAAAAATATGTAAATTAACGTACCTTCAATAGGTGAGCATCGCACAAAAGCATTACCAGCCATCCTTTCTGGGCATCGGCACATTGGCACATGATTTATAACATCACATATCGCATTTTCTGCACAAACTCCACTGTTACACGGGTTAACGCACTTATTTCTTAAACATGCTTTATCTTGACGACAGTCAGAACTAAGTACACATTCAGGCCGGCACTCAAAGTATGGGTCACCTTGATATTCTGGCAGACATGAACATTCACCATTGTCGCAAACGGCATTTGCACCACATGGGGATGGATTACATAAGTCAACTTCATCATGAGGTATTTCTGAAATAATAGGTTGCAATAAATAAAAGGTTGCGAAAAATAAAAACCAATATTAAAGATACTTAAAGTTTCTATACATACCTTGTAATTTACACTCCGTAAATGCATCGCCAACGTAATTATTTAGACAGGTACAAATTGGCATGTTTTTATTGACAATACACTGTGCGTTCAAACCGCAAGAACCAGGACAGGGGTCTTTGCATTTTTGGTTTATACAAGCTAAGTTGCTGGGGCAGTCTGCATTAATTATGCATTCAGGTCGACAGCTGGGTGGAGCTCCTATGTAGCTGGGAAGGCAACTACAGGAAGGTACACCACCAATATCTCTACATTCGCTAAACGGTCCACAAGGCGAGGGCAAGCAAGGGTTTTTCGGTGATTCTGCTAGTACCGGGGTACTTTCTTGCAATTGATAACACCTACTAAATGGATCTCCTGAATAACCATTTCTGCAGGTGCATATTGGACTGTGATTGATGACCAGGCAATTTGCATTTAGTCCGCATTGACCGACACATGGGTCCGAACATTTCAATGCTACACAAGCTTTGTTTGAAGGGCATTCAGCACTTATGACACATTCTGGTCTACAATTAGGCGGTGTGCCTCTGTAATCTGGTAAACAAGTACACACTGCCTGTTCGTTGATGACTTTGCATGCACTGTTGGGACCGCATGGTGATGGTGCACAAGGATTCGTCGGTGGTTCAATATCTAAAAAATGAAAACAATATTAATTATATTTGATTGCATAAATATCTACGCTTTTTCACATCAACTGTATTTTATTAATACTTACTTTGAATGAGAATACAGTTCTGGAAAGGATTACCAGTATAACCACTATTGCAAGTGCAAAGAGGCGCATGGTTAATTGTTTGACATTGGGCATTGGTACCACAAGTGCCGGGACACGGATCTTGACATTTATTCTGCTGGCATACTTTATTTGAAGGGCAATCAGTATTTACCGTACATTCTGGACGGCAGCCTTCGTACGGATTTCCGAAGTAACCAGAGGAACAAACACAAGAACCCGCGTTGTTACGTTCCTTGCAGATTGCATTGCTTCCACACGGAGATGGAGTGCAAGGTGTAGGTCGTTCAACAGGTGTCGTATCATATTGCACGTTACACGAAACAAAAGGATCTCCAAAATATCCTTGAGGACAAACACAGTTAGGAGTATGGCTAACTACACGACATTCTGCCGCTGAACCGCATGCTCCTACGCAAGGATTGCTGCATTTCTTGTTTATGCAAGCTAAGTCGTTTGGACATTCGCTGTTGCTGGAGCATTCTGGGCGACAATTCGGCGGTGTTCCGATAAACTCCGGCATACAAGTACATGACGGCGATTCATTGATGGTCTGACAAATCGAGTTCGGTCCGCAAGGCGAAGGCAAACAAGGATTCAACTGTGGTGGTGTTTCAAGTGCTGTAAACAATGAATTAATAAAAACAATAAAAACAGTATGGATACAATACTAAAACTACTTTTATTTAAATTAGAAATACTTAGAACAGTGAATAATTAAAAATAAATCAGTTAAGGTAATTTAGTAAAGTAAAATAAGTGGCAATAAGATTTCGAAAACTCACGTTTTGGAATACATCTTGTAAATGGATCGCCAGTGTAATCGTTGGGACACGAACAGATTGGGTTGTGATTAATGACTTCACACAGCGCTCCTACACCACAAGATCCAGTACACGGATTAATACATTTGTAATTGTTGCATGCCTTGTTCAGTGGACATTCTGCGCTGGTAGTACACTCTGGTCTACACGTTGGCGGGTTTCCTGAATAGCCAGGTATACAAGAACATACGGCTACCTTATTTATTTCGCGGCATTGACTGTTAGGGCCACAAGGGCTTGGATTACATGGATTTGCCGGTAACGGTACTGTAATAAAACATTCATTTTTAGATTCGTTTATTTTAGAATATGTTAGAATAAACTTCAAATAAAAAGTAAATGTGTTGCCGTATTAAAGCAAGTTGTACCTTGAATAATATTGCACGAAACAAATGAGTTTCCAGTGTAGCCAGCTGGACAACTGCACATTGGTATGTGATTAAAAACTTCACACACAGCATTAGCGCCGCAGGTATCCGGACAGGGATCCACACATTTTTTACGTACACATATCTGGTTTCTTTGACAATCAGTGCTGATTGTACATTCAGGACGACAACCCACGTATGGGTCTCCGTGGTATTCAGGTTGGCATGTACATTCTCCATTAAAGCAGTCTGCGTTTGAGCCGCAAGGTGATGGATTACATAGATTTAGTGGTGCTAGGTCTAAAATAAACAAAAAAGTATTTAATAAACTACAATTAAATGCTTACATAATAATTATATTTTGTATGCAGATATATCTCAAACCTTGTAATGGTTGCTTCAAACACGCAGTGAACGGATCTCCCTTGTAATCCTCCAAGCAAGAACAGACTGCTACATGGTTCATTACTGAACAAACAGCGTTTTGCCCGCATGAGCCAAGGCATGGATCTTTACATTTTTCGTTAATACACGCTAATGAGCTAATACAATCTTGATTTGTTACGCATTCAGGACGACAACTGGGCGGACTACCGATGTAACCCGGAGAACAAGAACAAGACGCTTGATCTCTAAAATTACGACAAGTAGCGAAGGCACCACATGGCGATGGCATACACGGATCCTTAAACTCGTCTAGAACCGGCTGAGATACTGAAAAATAACAAAACATTTAATTATTATTAGGTCTATGTAATTATTTTGTATTTTTAAACTTTTGTTAAATTCTTTAAAATAAAAAAATTGTACCTGGTTTTGGATAACATCTCGTGAAAGGATCACCTATTAGTCCTGATCCACAACTACATATAGGATTGTGATTGAATACCCTGCACTCAGCCTTCTGACCACAAGGGCCAGGGCAAGGCTTTACACACTTTTGATTTATACAAGCCTTATCTGAGACACAATCTGAATTCATAACACATTCTAGTTTGCACGAAGGTGGCTGTCCAATATAGTTTGGTAAACAGCTACAAGTAGCTTGGTTATTTATCTCACGACATTGGCTGTTGGGTCCGCACGGATTTGGATAACACAAATTTACAGGTGTAACATCTTGTTCTGAAAAGATATATCGTATTTGAGAGATAACTATTACTATACAAAAGACACGCATGATTTCATTATTGAAAATTACTTACGAGGTATGAGGTTGCAACGACGGAATGCATCGCCCGTATACCCTGCGATACACGTGCAAGTTGGAGAGTGATGCGTTGTCAGACAATCTGCGTTGATTCCACAAGTACCAGGACAAGGGTCTTGACATTTGTTTCCAATACATGCTCTATTTCCCGGACAGTCAGTGTTGCTCACACATTCAGGGCGACACCCTTCGTATGGATTTCCAAAATATCCTTCATTACAAATGCAAGATCCCGCTTTGTTTTGTTCTTTACATACCGCATTAGGTCCACACGGAGATGGCGAGCATGGAGTTAATAACTCATTAACGTTTTGCAGTGAACATTGCGAAAATGGATCACCGAAGTAGCCTTGTGGGCAAACGCACATTGCTGAATGACTCACTACACGGCACTCTGCATTTGATCCACATGCCTGCAGGCACGGGTCTTTACATTTTTGATTGACGCACGCTAACTGTGGGGAGCATTCGCTATTACTTATGCATTCGGGTTTACAATAAGGAGGTTGACCCTTATATTCCGGTAAGCAAATGCACGAGGGAGTGCCATTGATATCTTTACAAATAGAGTTTGGCCCACATGGTGAAGGTTGACATGGGTTGCCTACTGCTACAGGAGTATCTAAAAAATATAAATACACGGTTTCATATTGTTGAATCTGTCTCTGTAATTCAAACTAAACACTGAGTAAAACAATTAAAACGTTACCTGAATGAATAGTGCATTCTACAAATGGATCACCCACGTGTGGCGCAGTACAAGCACAGATTGGATTGTGATTGACAACTTCACATGTGGCCCTCAAGCCGCATGCTCCGATGCAAGGGTTAACACATTTTTGTTTCATGCAAGCTTGATTCTGTGGACACTCAGCGTTGACGACACATTCAGGTCGACAAGCTGGTGGTATTCCTAGGTATGTCGGCAGACACGAACACACGGGTTGATTGTTGATTTCCCGACACTGACTATTGGGGCCACACACTGCTGTACTGCATGGGCTTTGCGTAGGTGATTCTGATAAATCGATAACATAAGTTAAACAATAATGTAATTACAATTTGAAAGTGCAGATAGGTTAATTTAAAGTATCTTTATTTACCTCTTATAGGATTGCACAAAACAAAGGCATTGCCAGTGAATCCATGATTACAGCTGCACATTGGAATATGATTTACCACTTGGCATATGGCATTTTGTCCACAGGCTCCAACACATGGATCAACACATTTCCTTTGCACACATGCTTTGGTATGATCACAATCAGTACTGAAAACACACTCAGGCCGACAGTTAAAATATGGGTCACCGTGATATTCTGGTAAACATTGGCATTGGCCATTTGTACATTGTGCATTGGAACCGCAACGTATATTTGTACAATCGTCTACGACAGTCGGCTCAACTAAAATAAAAAAGATTATTGTTATACACACGTAAGAAGGCAAATGCTATTATATCACATTCAATAAAATGGATTTATTCATACCTTCTAGAGGTTTTGGCCTACAGCTGGTGAAAGGATCGCCGATATATCCCTCAACACATGTACATATTGGTATATGGTTCAGAACATTGCATATTGCTGACGCTCCACATGATCCTGGACAAGGGTCTTGGCACTTAGAATTAATGCAAGCTCGATCGCTGGGGCAATCCGAGTGTATTGTGCATTCCGGCCGACAGTTTGGTGGACTTCCAGTAAAAGTAGGGAGACACGAACATGATGGTGAATTTCCGATATCTCTGCACTCAGAGTTTGGACCACATGGTGATGGACTACAAGGATTCCTTACATCCGGTACGATATCGTCTACAATTCAACAAATTTAGTTAAAAAACGTAACAGTAACATAATATATAACTGCGAGAAAAATCATTTCTTAAAATCCTTACTTACATTTAATAGGAGTGCAAATGGTAAACGGATCACCGGTAAATGAATATTTGCACGAGCATATTGGGCTGTGGTTAATTACTTTACAATTAGTGTTAGTTCCACACGGTCCAGGGCAAGGGTGTATACATTTTTGTTTAATACATGCTTTGTCTTGTGGACATTCTGCGCTGCCGACACATTCTGGCCTACAATTTGGTGGAGAACCCACATACTCAGGTAAACATGAACATACGGCCTGATCACTAATTACTTTACATTGACTATTCGGTCCGCAAGGTGACGGATAACATACGTCAACTGGTGATGAAGGTGGTGCTGACTCTGAAAAAAGAGCGATGAGTTCATTAACTATTTACTGAAATTGCAATTGTTATGAAATACGGAAAACGTATTCTTATGGTGTTCCTGGTTTGACACCTCTTCCATGTGTTTTTTTTTTACAGAGCTGACTCTGTCTAGCTGACTCTGTTCAAAATTAAAGCGAAAACATACGTAGGTAGGTAATCAATTATTACGACATTGCACCATAAGTAATAATCACAAGTTTGTACTATACCTTGGTAAACACAATATCTGAATGGATCTCCAGTATAACCACTGATGCATGTGCAAAGAGGAGCATGATTGACAACTTGACAGTGAGCATTTGTGCCACAGCTTCCAGGACAGGGGTCACCGCATTTGTTGTTTATACAAGCTCTATTCGAAGAGCAGTCCGAGTTTACAACACATTCCGGCCGGCATCCTTCGTATGGGTTTCCTATGTATCCTCCCACACACGTACATGAGCCGGCGTTATTTTGTTCCTTGCAGATAGCGTTTGCTCCACACGGTGACGGTGTACAAGGTCTAGACACATGTTCTATGTGCAATGGTTCTTGAACGCAGTCAAAGAACGGATCTCCAGTGAATCCGTACGGACAGAGACAAATTGGAGAGTGACTCACAACTTTACATTCTGCATTAGCAGCACAAACACCTTCGCATGGATTTTTACACTTATTATTTATGCATGATAAATGCAAAGAACACTCTTCATTACTCGTGCACTCCGGCCTACAGTAAGGAGCTTGACCATGATAATCCTCTAGGCAAGTACAAGACGGCACGTCATTTATGACTCTACAGAGTGAGTTTGGTCCACAAGGCGATGGTGTGCATGGATTCACTACTTCTGGGGAACGCTCCGCTGTAAAAATTACGCATTTAATCAGAAGAAATTTAAATAAAACGCAAAACAACGAATATTGCGATTTAAGATATTTCCGCATTTTGTTTACTTAGTTTTAAATCATATTATCACACAAATGTAGTAATGTATATGGAAAAAGGTGATGAAGATGTAAACTTTGGTAATATATCAAATTTTAAAATATTCACTTACGTAGTTTAAAGCACCGTGAAAATGGTTCTCCTGAGTAAGACACTGGGCACGTGCAGATGGGATTATGGTTGACTACTTTACATTCAGCGTTAACACCGCAAGATCCAACACAAGGGTTAATACATCGTTGGTTACTGCAAGCTTGGTTCAGTGGACATTCAGCACTTATTGTACACTCAGGTCTACAAGCAGGCGGTGCACCGATGTTGTTGGGAGCACATGAACAGGCCGCTTGACCGTTGACTTCTCTGCACTGACTGTTTGGTCCGCACGGTGATGGTTGACATGGGTTTGAAATAACAGATTCTGAAAAAAAAAAAACATTTTTAGCTGGTATAAAATACTACCTTCTCTCTTCTCTTCTTACTGCCATACATATGGGGTCGGCGCAATGCGTATTTTCCTTTCATTCATCTCTATTACTCGTCGTCGCGGCATCCACTGCTTTCTTTCTCATATCATTTTTCTCACAATCGTTCCATCTCTTTTTCGGTTTCCCTCTGCTTGTAAACACCACCTTATAGATTCAATAGATTGCATTGCATCGATATTTCGTTATAAATGTTTCATTGCTGGACACAGGCCTCTTCTCATATGGGTTTCTTCACAATGTTTTCCTTCAACGTCTGACTGCACAGATAGCCGAAGGGTATAGGTCACCACGCTAATTACCACTGCGCGATGTGCTGCGGGTTCGATCCCTGCATGCGACAAGCATTTGTGTGATCCACAAATACTTGTTTCAAGTCTGGGTGTTTTTTGTGCATGTGATTTGAATGTTTGTGAAACCCCCGCGACACAAGGATTAAATTCCTTAGTGCGGGCGTCGTTTTATTTAAAAGAAAAAAGTCAAGAAAAAGATTTCTTATTAATATTTAAATTACCTAAACTTTATATATATATAAAAATAACTACTTACCTAATATTGGTCGACATTCAAAGAATGCATTGCCAGTCATTCGGTCTGGACAACTACACATAGGAACGTGGTTGACCACACTACATGTAGCTGTTGCAGCGCATGTTCCTGGACAAGGATCACTGCATTTGTTTCGAATACAAGCTTTGTTGCGTTCACAGTCTGAGCTTAGAACGCATTCAGGTCGACATCCAGTGTACGGATCTCCATGGAATTCCGAAAGGCAACTACATTGTCCGTTGTTACATTCCGCATTATTTCCACATGGCGAAGGATTACATGGGTCGTCATTTACTACAAAGTAATAGAGAAAAGTGTTTAGAAAACGAGAGTATTGTCTACATTTGAAACTTAATTAAATTGTGCCTTAATATCTATCTACCTTTAGGTGGCATTAGATTACATTGCGTAAATGCATTTCCAGTGAATCCGTCAGCACAAGAACAAATTGAAACATGTTTTATGACTTGACAGTTAGCGTTGATTCCGCAAGAACCTGGACATGGATCTTTGCATTTCTGATTGATGCAGGCCAGATTACTGGCACAATCTTCGTTTATTGTACACTCAGGTCTACAATTTGGAGGACTGCCCTCAAAGTTCGGTAAACATGAACACGATGGGATGCCCCGTAAATTTTGACACTGAGAATTTGGTCCACATGGCGAAGGAACACACGGGTCTCTTTCGGGTTCTGAAGATTGTTCTTGAACTGAAAATAATGTTATCAGAAAGGATAAAATAAAAAATATTTTTTTAAAGGAATACAGTAACAAAACATTTTCTTTAAGGCTTAGTTTACCTGGTACTACATAGCAGCGGGAGAAAGGATCTCCAGTGTATCTATATTGACACGTGCATATAGGACTATGATTAATTACTCTACAGTCGGTATTAATTCCACATGGTCCAGGGCACGGCGAGATACATTTCTGGTTTTTGCAGATTTTGTCTACAGGACATTCCGCGCTCACAACGCATTCTGGCCTGCAATTTGGAGGCGATCCGCTATACTCTGGTAAGCATGAACATATACTTTGCCCATTCGACACTCGACACTGGCTGTTAGGACCGCATGGAGTTGGTTGGCACGGGTCTCTGGGAACGTCTTCTTGTGCTGTAATAATTAAATGAAACACAATATTTTAAAATAATGTAATAAAAAACTTCTACTATCTATAGGGTTCAATAAAATTACTGATACTAACGTTTATAAGTACATTGCGTAAACGGATCACCGATAAATCCATTTCGGCAGGTGCACAATGGTGAATGGTTGACTACTTGGCAGTCGGCATTTGCAGCACATGTACCGGGACAGGGGTCAATGCATTTATTCCTCGTGCATGCTTTGTTACTAGAACAATCAGAGTTCACTAAGCATTCAGGATGACAAGCCTCATACGGGTTTCCGAAATATCCTGTAACGCATACACATGCTCCCGCTCCAGCTTGTTCTCTGCATTCTGCGTTGGATCCACAAGGAGATGGGGTGCATGGAGAAATTGGATCCAAAGGTACCAACGCTGTTAGTGTACACTGTACAGCGGCATCGCCCTTAAATCCTTCAGGACAGATACAAATAGGCGTATGGCTAACCACTCTACATTCAGCATTTATACCACATGCTTGAACGCAAGGATCCTTGCACTTTCTATTTATGCAGGCCATTTGTGAAGCACACTCGCTGTTAGAAACACACTCAGGACGGCAATTTGGAGGAGCTCCTATGAAATCAGGTTGACATTGACACGAAGGAATCGCTCCACCAGTTGGCTGACACATAGAATTGGGTCCACATGGTGATGGTTGACAAGGGTTTGTCTGCACTGGAGTATCGGCGATAGCTGTAAAATTATAGAAGAGTTAGTAGATATTTGTGATGTTGTTATAAGAATAAAATAATAATTAATCATAAACTTACGAATCACAGAACATCTCGTAAACGGATCCCCCGTCATTCCTGATTGACATGTACAAATAGGATTATGGTTGACCACTTGACATTTAGCTGCAACCCCGCATGCTCCTTGGCAAGGGTTGATACACTTTTGGTTACTGCAAGCTTTATCAAGAGGACAATCAGAACTTGCAACACATTCTGGTCGACATGAAGGTGGTGCTCCATGGAAACCGGGTAAACACGAGCATACAGCTTGCTCATTGAATTGCCTACATTGACTGTGGGGACCACATGGATTTGGCTGGCAAGGGTTGGATGAAACCATTTCTGGAAAATACGAAAGTAAACAACATAGTTAAATGTAGGTTGATATTGTTTGCTTACAAATTTATTCAACCGAATTTTTGTTACCTTTTACGGGAATACATTGTATAAAAGCATTTCCTGCACTTCTAGCTGGACATGTGCAAACAGCCATGTGACTCACAACTTCACAATTCGCATTAATACCACATGTATTTATACATGGATCAACACATTTGTTTTTCACACATGCTCTATCTTTTGGACATTCAGAACTTATAGTACATTCTGGGCGACATTCAAAGTACGGGTCACCTCTATATTCTGGCAAACATGTGCAAACACCTTCGTTACAAACTGCGTTTGGCCCACATGGTGAAGGATTACAAGCATCAATCACAACAGGTTCTGGAATAAAAAGACACATAAATCAGGTACCGTACATTTGAAATAACTGTGTGAGTAACATTACATAGTAAAATGTTGTTTACCTATATTTGGTTTATACGAACAGCTTTGGAAAGGATCACCAATATAGTTTTCAATACATGTACATATAGAGACATGGCCTTGCACTCTACAGTTAGTGTTCACTCCACATGATCCAGGACATGGATCTATACATCTTTCATTAATACAAGCCAACTCATTGGAGCAATCTGTGTTGATAGTACATTCTGGGCGACAGTTTGGTGGGCTACCCATGTATTGCGGCAGGCAGGAGCAAGAAGGAGATCCTCCTACATCCCGACATTGAGAAAATGGTCCGCATGGCGATGGTAAACAAGGATTCTTAGTAACAGGAATACTATCGGCCACTGAAATATGTTTTATTGTATTTATTTGCAAACAGAAAGTAATAAGAATAAACACAATACAAATTATTCAAAGTATACGTACCCGGTGATCTGTAACACCTACTGAAAGGATCGCCTGTAAATAGTGGGCGACAAGAACAAATCGGGCTATGATTAATAACCTTACATTCTGTATTTTGTCCACAAACGCCTTCACAAGGATTTTTACATTTTTTGTTAATACAGGCTTGTTGTTGGTTGCACTCAGAGCTTACTATGCACTCAGGTCTACATGATGGTGGTGTTCCTAAATAATCGAGTTGACAAGTACAGACAGCTTGGTTGTTTGTTACTTTGCAAATGCTATTTGGACCACACGGTGACGGTGAGCAAGGATCTCCCTGCACAGACGGAATTTCTGAAAATGACAATGTTTTATGTGTTGAAGCTCTGCAATTCACAATATAATTATATTTTCCATATATCTAATATCAATGTATTTTTATTGTTACCTGGTGCTTTTTCATAACAGTTTTGATAGGGACTGCCCGTAAGCCCAGGCAAACACACGCAAGTAGGTGTATGATTTATAACGTTGCACACGGCATTTTGTCCACATATGTTGTTGCATGGATTTTTACATTTATTTTGAATGCATGCTAAGTTTGAAGAACAATCCGAATTAACTACACATTCGGGGCGACATCCTTCATAAGGATTTCCAATATGATCTGGTAGGCATACGCAAGCTCCAGCATTTCTTTGCTCTTTGCAGACAGCATTTGATCCGCACGGTGATGGCGAGCATGGTGTCAGAGGGACGTCCATTATATGGCAACCAATGAAAGCATCTCCTGTATATCCTGGTTGGCATATGCACTGGGGAGCGTGACTTACAACTCTGCACTCAGCCCCAGATCCACAAGAACCAGGACAAGGATCTCTACATTTTTGGTTTACACAAGCCATTTCATTAGGACATTCAGAATTCGCAATGCATTCCGGTCGGCAGTTTGGTGGATTTCCAATAAACTCCGGTTGACAAGCACATGATGGAGAACCTCCAACTTCTCGACAAACAGAGTTAGCGCCACAAGGTGATGGCTCACACGGGTTTACATAAGGCGGTGGTTGGACGTCTGCAATGAAGAATTTATTTAATATACATATATATTTTAATGTATTATTACGTTTGGGTTTTTTTAAATATGTTTATTACCTTCTAAAATGCATCTAGTAAAAGGATCTCCAGTATATCCAGATCGACAGGAGCATATTGGGTTATGGTTGATAACTTGACATTGAGCACCTGACCCACAATTTCCTTTACAAGGGTCGATGCATCGTTGATTAGAACAAGCTCGATTTAAAGGGCACTCTGCACTTGATGTACATTCGGGTCGACATGTCGGTGGGGCACCCATATATCCAGACAAACAAGAACATATAGCTTGACCATTAATATCACGACATTGGCTGTTTGGTCCACAAGGAGATGGGTTACATGGGCTGATGTTCTCTGATATTCTGACCGGTCGACATTCAAGGAATGCATTACCAGAGTATCCTTTAGGACATGTACACATGGGTACGTGGTTGAAGACATTGCAAATTGCTTCTCTTCCGCAAGTACTCACACATGGATCAACGCATTTATTTCGAACACAGCTTTTTTCACGCGGACAATCTGAGCTCATAAGACATTCTGGTCGACAACCAAAGTAGGGATCTCCTTGGAATTCTGGTAAACATGTGCAAACACCATCATTGCATTCTGCATTTACACCACAAGGAGATGGATTGCATAAATCAGTTTCTGTAAAGGTGTCTGAAAAACAAAAAAAAATTAGTTACCTTTTCTCTGTATTCTCTACTAAGATTATTATTTTTTCTAATTTTATATTTACCATCATTTTCAGGCATTGGTAGACAACGTGTAAATGGATCTCCAGTGTACTGTTCAGTGCAGCCACACTGAGCAATGTGATTGAACACAGTACACTGAGCGTTAATGCCACATGCTCCAGGGCATGGGTCACGACATTTTTCATTGATGCAGGCTTGGTTGCTTAGACATTCAGAATTAATACTACACTCAGGCCTACAATTTGGAGGGCTTCCGATATATTTAGCCTTGCATGCACACGAGGGAGCATTGCCTATGTTTCGACATTCAGCGTACAGTCCACATGGTGACGATAAACATGGATCTTGAGGTACATCTTGAGGAGGTTGTGAAACTAAAACGTTGAATAAATATTAAGTTACAGGAATGTATTGGTTAAGAAGAAATAAAGTGGTTTTTCCTATACTTACTCTTGATTGGGTAGCATCTTGTAAATGGATTTCCAGTAAGTCCTTGCTTACACACACAAATAGGGCTGTGATTGATGACGTTACAGTTTGCATTTTCTCCACATGTGTTTTCACAAGGGTTGACACACTTTTGACTCACGCAAGCTAAATGCGATGGGCATTCTGAGCTTACCACACATTCTGGACGACAGTTCGCTGGTGCACCGATGAAACTTGGTAAACAAGAACATACAGCCTGACGATTAATTTCACGACATTGACTATTGGCTCCGCACGGAGATGGACTACATGGATTTGTTTCCACTATAACAGCTGCAAAATAGACAACTAATGTTAATTTAATAGAACGAAAACAAAAAAAAGTTATTCAGTTATCAGCAATCGGTTAGTTTGCTATAGTATGTACTGTGTCGAATAATTTTTTAATCTTTTGTGTCAAAGAGTAATACAAATTAAAATGGTTTTATCTTTAACATTTAGGGGATTTAAATCTAATATTGTTTTAATATTAGAAACTTAAAAGTTAGTGTGCGTATCACGCAATGTACTAACTAAAAAACTGACATGGCTGACACAGAATAGGATAGGATTTTTTATCCCGATAATTTATCGGACATAAGAACTACACCGGTAAAATTATCCCGCCTTCTATAAATATTTGTTAAAAAGCGATTTCTTGATTAAATACAAATACAAACAAGTTATTCTTACGTTCTTGCATGATGTTACAATGGCTGAAAGGATTTCCGGTGTATCCTTGTTGACATAAACACGTGGGCATGTGATTATGAACTTGGCATATAGCATTTGAACCACATGTTCCTGGACAAGGATCAACGCACTTCATTCTTGAACAAGCTCTGTTTAAAGGACAGTCGGAGTTGATCACACATTCAGGGCGACAGCCTTCATATGGATTACCCGAATAGTTATCCAGACACTGACACGCTCCTACACCTCTTTGTTCTTTGCATACTGCGTTGGATCCACAAGGATTGGGATTACATGGAGTTAAAACTTCATACTGATCCATAATAGGCAAGGTGCTACAGTACGAAAATGGATCCCCTGTGTAACCCGGTTTGCACAAACACATGGGGGCATGACTTACAACTCTGCATTCTGTATTCGACCCGCATATGCCAATACATGGATCTGCACATTTCTGATTAAGGCATGCTAAATTATAATCACATTCACTATTACTTATGCATTCTGGTCGGCAGTTAGGAGGCGTACCTCTATAATTTGGCAAACAAGCGCAAATTGGACTTTCACCGCTTATTCGGCACTCAGAATGCGGTCCGCAAGGTGATGGTTCACATGGATTTACTTGTTGCTCCACCGCAACTACAAAAAAGAACGTTTTGTTTTAAAAAATAGTCAACTAATTGAATAATATAAAATAAAATTCTAAAGAATTTACCTAGAACTGAACATCTCACAAAAGGATCACCCGTAAATGATGAAGGGCACGTACAGATTGGATTATGATTAATCACATCACATACGGCCGCTGTACCACATGCTCCAATACATGGGTTTATGCATTTTTGATTGTTGCATGCTTCTTTTAATGGACATTCGAGACTGACGACACATTCGGGCCTACAAGTCGGTGGACTGCCGCGATAACCAGGTACACACGAACATACTGCTTGCCCATTAGATTGCTGACATCGACTATTAGGTCCGCATGGCGATGGGTTGCATGGATTGGTAATAGATACTGAAATACATAAATACAGTTTTAATATGTTACATTTAATTGGCATTTTCTCTAATTGTAGTAGAAGGTGTTCTTACCCGCTGATGGTCTGCATTCAACGAAGGCATTGCCGCTCATGCCCTTTGGACAAGAGCACATTGGCACGTGGTTCATGACTTCACAGATGGCGTTTTGACCACAAGTTCCAACACAAGGATTAATGCACTTATTTTTCGAACATCCTTTGTCAAGTGGGCAATCTGTATTATACACACACTCTGGTCTACATCCAAGATAAGGATCACCGTGGTAACCGGTGACACATGAACACAAACCATTGTTACAGAGACTGTTGGGTCCACAAGGACTAGGATTGCATGGATCACTTATGGGCGGAGCTTCGTCTGCGACTGGCTTTAGTGTACATTGTCTAAACGGATCTCCTGTGAAACCATCTGGGCATAGGCAGACAGGAACATGATTATTCACAAAACACTGTGCATATAAACCGCAGGATCCTTCACAAGGATTTCTACATTTCTCGGCTTCACATGCTCGATCACTTGAACAATCGGAATGAACAACACACTCTGGCTTACAATATGGTGGCGAGCCGACATATGAAGGTAAACATGAACACGATGCGAGACCATTGTTATCTCTACACTCTGCGTACGGCCCACACGGCGAAGGAACACAAGGATCAGCAGGAGCTGCTATGCTTGGAGTTGTTTCTAAAAATAGCAATTGTAATTAGTCTTCGTTAGCAAGAATCCTCATGCATTTTGACATAAAATGATTTAATGACTTACGCATTATTAAGCTGCACGTAGTAAATGGATTGCCAGAATAACCAGCCCTACAGGTACATACTGGACTATGATTGATAACTCTGCATTCTGTGTTTTGTCCACACGGTTTCGGGCAAGGATTTATGCATCTTTGATTAACACACGCTCGGTTTGATTTGCATTCAGAGTTTACCATACACTCGGGCTTACAATTTGGTGGTGATCCAATGTAGTTTGGAAGACACGAACAAACTGGTTGGTTGTTTATTTCCCTGCACATTGCGTTTATCCCACATGGTGAGGGATTGCAAACATTAATTAATGCAATGTCTTTTTCTGAAAGTTTAAAGTCTGATTTAGATTACGGCCTAAGTATTTAATTAGGTACTTGGCAGTTTATAATTACCTCTAATAAGGTGACAAATCGAAAGAGGAGTTCCAGTATAACCAGGTTTGCAATTACACATTGGTTTATGGTTCGTGGCATAACAATCAGCATTATATCCACAAACTCCTGGGCATGGATCCACGCATTTGTTTCTATTGCAAGCCATTGCCAATGGACAATCTGAATCAGCTAAGCATTCTGGTCTGCAACCTTGGTAAGGATCACCAAAGTAGTCGAGCAAACATGTACATGATCCAGCATTTCCTTGTACCTTGCACTCAGCATTTACGCCACAAGGGGACGGTTCACATGGATTTAAATATTCGACCCTTGGCGGAGCTGAAATATTATTCAAATAAAATGAATTGACTTACCGATAAATATGTCAGACACCGTAGAAGCACTTCCTTGTTCCGAAGCGTTAGTTGAAGCTTGCTGGGCCTCGCGACGTTTAGTGACCTGCTTTCCGACGTCAGCGTCACTATCTCAAGCAGCACCGTCCAAAAGCGGCCGTCATGTTTGACGGCCCAAGCTTTACTGTAAGTGCTATGTTATCTCCGCGTGCTCCGTTGTCAAGCAAAGGCATTTTATCACATTAACAGTTATTTTTATAAAGTTATATCCCTCCTGGAAGCGTCTTATTTACCTTCATTTTATCGGTACCTACCGACCTAAATCGAGGCATATGTTGAAAGCATTACATGAGTGCTGTATTAACATAATCACCTTTAAACCAAATGGAGGGCATGGTCACCATTCAGTCCCAAAGTAAACATGTTGATGCAGTCCCATGTTCATTAGTAAACCGTGTGAGGCGTGAACACTAATTACGTTTTCGTTTATGACAAGCACGTCATTTATAGCATGAATAA
This sequence comes from Plusia festucae, assembly GCA_950381575.1. Classification (NCBI taxonomy): domain Eukaryota; kingdom Metazoa; phylum Arthropoda; class Insecta; order Lepidoptera; family Noctuidae; genus Plusia; species Plusia festucae. The sequence goes on along the minus strand of OX494436.1, from coordinate 7,939,437 downwards.
ATTGTCACGCTTTGCAAAGCTGAGGGGTTATATGCAACTTAGTGGTAGGTACTATCAGTTTTCCTAGAGCATTAATATACACACGTCCGTTTACCTTAATCTTAACAGATGTACAATAAGTACCTACCAATACCCATTTATTGCAATAAATTGAGATATCAACATTTAAAAATTCTTTCCAAATTTGTAAACTTAATAATCTGTAAGGTAGTCATTAAAAAGAGTCAAATATAGTAGGAAACTGTCTTTGACGATTACCTTTAGGTTGAGAACAGCCCTGGAAGGGATCGCCTTCCAAACCTGGTTCACAAGCGCAGATTGCACGATGGTCAACCACTGAACAAATGGCTCGCGGACCACAAGCCTGTTCACATGGATCTTTACATTTCTGTGCAACACAAGCTAATGTTGCTGGACATTCAGCGCTGATCGTGCATTCTGGGCGACAGTTTGGTGGAGCTCCTATAAAACCAGGCTGACAACTGCATGCTGGCGTGTCTCCAGAATTAATGCAGATTGAATTTGGACCACATGGGGAAGATTCGCAAGCGTCAATAGGTGTTGGAGGCGGAGCTACAAAGAATAATCCGTTATATTATTATTCCGAGCGTAAAAAGTAAATCAAAATAAATAAGAATTTATTTATTTTTTACCTGGTTTCGGATAACAATAAGAGAACGGGTCTCCTGTATAGTCTTCATTGCAGGTACATATAGGGGAGTGTGCAATAACTTGGCAGCGAGCACCACGTCCACACGCACCTTCACAAGGGTCGCGACAACGACGATCAATACAGGCTAGTTGTAATTTGCACTCTGCGCTTACGAGGCACTCTGGTCGGCAAGAAGGAGGAGAGCCAACATGCCCGGCCTTGCAAGAACAAGCCGCAGCACCATTTGCACTGACTGTACATTCACTATAAGGACCACACGGAGACGGCGAACACGGTGATACTGCAACATCTATGAAACGTTCAGGAATATTAATGATAATAATTTGTGCGTTGAAAATGTGCCGCAGAAGAACTGATATACATTTTACCTTTTTGTATTTCACTGCACAAGTTAAAAGGATCTCCAGAAGTAGAAGGAGGACATGTGCACGACGGTATATGGTTATTGACGGAACATAATGAATTTGTTCCACATGCGCCGGGACATGGATCAACACATTTGCCTCTTTGACATGTACGAGTCGGTGAACACTCGCCATTAGTACTGCATTCCAATCGACAACCGTTGTAAGGATCTCCGAAATATCCAGGGGCGCATGAGCACGATCCTGTATCACATATTGCGTTGCTACCACAGGGAGATGGATTACAAGGGTCAGAAGAAGGTGTAGGTGTAACTGAAAAAGAACAAATATTTTATTTAAATTATAATTATTCGAATAAATGTTACTTAGACTTATTTTTTTATAATTTTCAGTTTAAGGCATAGATACTTACCCTCAACTTCCGCGCATTGAATGAACGGATCACCAGAGTAACCAATAGGACAGCTGCAAATAGGTATGTGATCGTGTACACGACACTCTGCTCTAAATCCACATGACCCTTCACACGGATTCCTGCATTTTTCTGCGATACACGCTTGATGGGATGGACAGTCTGTATTGACCAGGCATTCTGGATGGCAGTTCGGTGGAGCACCTATGTAACCTTGAACGCAAGAACATGATGGGCTGTTGTTAATTGGTCTACATTCACTATAAGGTCCGCATGGGTTCGGCTGACAAGGATGAAATGGTTGCTCAGGCTCATAAATAGTTTTTTCTATTTCAATGCATTTCTTGAATGGATCGCCAGTCATACCCGCCAAGCAACTGCATAAGGGACTATGATTGATGACTTGACAGTGAGCTCCGATACCACACGTGCCTCTGCAAGGGTCGGCGCATTTTAGTCTGTGGCAAGCCTTATCTGATGGGCATTCACTGCTGACTGTACATTCCGGTCGACAATCAGGCGGAGCTCCTCTGTAATCTGGAAGGCATTCACAAGAAGCCAATCCTCCATTCTCTCTGCAAATACTGTTTGGACCACACGGTGAAGGTTGACACGGCTTGGTAACTTCTATTGGTTCTTCTTTAACGCATTGGTCAAATGGATTTCCTGTGTATCCTTTGAAACAGGCACAGCTAGGAACGTGATTAATAACGTTACATTCAGCATTTCTGCCGCATATTCCTGGACAAGGATCTACGCATTTATTTCTTATACATGATTTATCGGCTGGACAATCAGAGCTGAGAACACACTCAGGTCGACAACCATCGTATGGGTTACCCTGATAACCTTCCAAACATGAACAAGATCCAGCTCCATCACGTTGACTACAAACTGCATTAGCACCACAAGGTGATGGATCACAGGGTTGTTCAGCATTTTCTAAAATAAAATTAAAATATTATAATCGAGCAGACTTCGTAAGTTATCTCAAACTTTAATAAAATATAAGCTACAAACCTTCTTGTAGAACACATTGCATAAACGGATTGCCAGTAAACTTTTCTTTGCAACTACAAGACACAGTGTGGCTTACAACAATGCAATCTGCATTCACTCCACATGAACCGGGACATGGATCTATACATTTATTCTTAACACATGCTTGATTTGATGGACAATCTGGATTGATGACACATTCTGGTCTGCAATTTGGTGGTTGTCCAATATAATTATCAACACATCTGCAATTTGCTTTACCGTTTCTTTCCATGCATTGTGAGTTAGGTCCACAAGGAGACGGATTACATGCATCTATCGGTTGAGACGGTGGCATAATAACATCGTAACAGCTCTTAAATGGATCACCCGTTTGACCAGGATTACAACTACAGATTGGGCTGTGATTAATAACTTCACAGCGTGCTGATATACCGCAGGCATTGATGCAAGGGTTAATGCATTTTTGATTTACACATGCTTTTGTAGACGGACATTCGGAGCTTACAACGCATTCTGGCCGACATGATGGAGGAGATCCTTGGAAACTTTCCAAACAAGCACATACGGCAGCATTGTCTACATTCTTGCAAATACTATTAGGGCCACATGGCGATGGGTGGCACGGATTTCTCGGTCTTTGTTTTTCTTGTTCCATCCGACGACAATGCGTGAAGGGATTACCAGTGTATTCTGACATACAAGAACAAGTTGGAATATGATTTATGACGTCACATTTAGCATTTTGTCCACAAGTTCCGGGACATGGATCTCGGCATTTGTTTCTGAAGCAAGCTTTATCTCTAGGACATTCTTGGCTTCCGGTACACTCTGGTCTGCAACTTTCATATGGATTACCGCTGTAATCTGATAAACAAGTACAGAACCCGTTATCGCATACCGCATTGGCGCCACATGGAGATGGATTGCATGGATCTGACGGAACTGGAGTGGTTGAATCTAAAAATAAATAAAGTCATGAAAACATCGCATTTCTGTACAAAAGTTAAAGTATCGAAATTTTAATAACGTACCTTCCAAAATAGGTAAGCATCTGGCAAATGGATCGCCCGTGTATCCTTCATGACATACGCATACAGCAACATGATTTAAAACATGACATGATGCATCGACTCCGCATGATCCTGGGCATGGATCTTCACATTTTTGTCGTACACAAGCGAGTGAAGCTGGACATTCGCCATTAATGGTGCATTCAGGTCGACAAGATGGCGGGGAACCTACATATCCAGGCAGACAGGAGCAGGCTGGCCCGCTTGCCAATAATTGACAACGAGAATGAGGACCGCAGGGTGAAGGAGTACATGACGGTGGTCTCTCAGTTGTAGGTGGAATGGCTAAAAATTTAGATAATTTAGAAATTAAGTAATATTTATGATTATTTTTATAATATACATACTGCCAGTTCGTTTAAATAACATACCATAGCACTGAGTGAACGGATCGCCAGTCATGCCAACCGGGCATGTGCAGATTGGACTATGGTTTTTGACCGTGCAATGTGCTCTCAATCCACAGGAATGTGGGCACGGATCGTCGCATTTCTGGTTGATACAAGCCTTTGCTGAATCGCATTCACTGTTTACTATGCATTGCGGACGACAAGAAGGTGGTGAACCAATATAATTTGGTAGACATGAACATACTGCTTGCATGTTGACCTGCCTGCATTGACTGTTAGGGCCGCAGGGAGTTGGTTCACAAGGGTTTTGAGCTGGAGTCGCTGAAATAATCAAAAGTTTATAAGATCATAACTTTTATTGAAATCTTTAAATACTGTAATAGTTACTAGTTGTTTGTATTTTCTTAAATCATTCATAAAGCAGAAAGTCACTTGAACTTACGTTGTATTGTAATTTCTTTACATTGGAAAAATGGATCTCCAGTATAACCTCGGGGGCATGTACAAACAGGAATATGATTTTCGACTGTGCATTGTGCTAATTGACCACACGTCCTAGGGCATGGATCGATACACTTGAATCGTGTGCATGCTAAGTTCGGTGAGCAGTCGTCATTGCTCTCACATTCTCTGCGACATCCTTGAGCGCTATACGGGTCTCCTTCATACCCTTCAGAACAAACGCAAGCTCCTGCCCCGTTATACTCTCGGCACTCTCCGTTAGGTCCACAAGGAGATGGTGTGCATGGGCTTGATGTTGGTGTCATTTCAGTAGCTGTGAAATTGTTTTTTGAAATATTAGTACTAATTATATTAATTTTGACACTTGGATATTTAATCGAAATCCAAATATGGAACCAAATATTTTACGTTTTCAACCCGACTAAAGGCCTAAATTGATGAAGGAAATTACAATAATTTTATTAATAGTTTGAATTTCATAATTTTTTTACATACATGATATTAAAATCTGGACACAGTTTCTAACGGCATCTCCAGTAAAACCTTGTTGACAGGAGCATACTGGCTTGTGATTAATAGTTAAACACAATGCGTTTACTCCACACGCCCCTTGACAGGGGTCTTTACAGCGCTCATTAATACATGCTGTGTTACTGGGACATTCTGGATCAATAGTACATTCTGGTCTACAGTTTGGAACTCTGCCGATGTAATTCGGTAGACAGGAACAAGCGGCTTGATCTCCAATAACACGGCATTCTGAGTTAGGGCCGCACGGAGAAGGCTCGCAAGGATTGGTTGGTACGACACCTAAAATATTCACATAATGTTATTCCACTCATATTTATTAAATAGTATAAAACAAAGTCAGTTTATATGCTGAGAGCTTTTAAATTACGCAACAGATTTTAATGTCGTTTTCATCTATACCAATATTTATAAGAATCAAACTCCTCGTGACTAGATAGATAACTTACGTTCTATTTGAGAGCACTGTGTAAATGGATCTCCTGTGTAACCAGGGCTGCAGGTGCAGATAGGATTATGTGTTATAACTTGACAACGAGCGTTCACCCCGCAAGAGTTTTGGCATGGGTCTTTACATTTCTTTCGAATACATGCTTTATTTTGCGGGCATTCGGAGCTAACAATACACTCGGGGCGACAAGAAGGTGGCGTGCCAATATATTCGCTTTCGCATGTGCACACACTGTGACCGTTTACTACTCGACATAAGCTGTTCGGCCCGCAAGGAGATGGTTGACATGGGTCCAATGGACTCTTTGGATTATCTGCAACAACTTGATGAGAAAAAAAAGGATCAGCAATCAAATATTTACAATAGCCAAATAAAATACAAGAAATATTACTCTAGTAAAAAAGCTCACACACATGCTTACTTACTACAAATTAAATCAATAGAAAAAATCAACCTCATCGATTCGATGAGGGAAAAGATTATTTTAAAGATGCTAACCTACTACTATCTTCAAAACACATTACAGTACTTACTTTCTATTTCACATCTAACTAACGGGTTACCACTGTACCCAGTAAGACAAGTGCATGTTGGTGAGTGGTTCACAGTTCTGCATTCAGCGTTTATGCCACAAGCACCTGGGCACGGGTCTTTGCATCTATTGTTCGAGCATGCTTTATTCCTATCGCAATCTGAGTTCGAAACGCATTCTGGACGGCATCCTGTATAGGGATCGCCAAAGTATTCTGGCAAACACGAGCAGGACCCAACTCCGTTTCGTTCCTTACATAATGCATTTGCACCGCAAGGTGACGGATTGCAGGGATTCGGTGGTGGTTCTGGTTGTTCTGTAATAAATAGCAAAATAATTTTATGTTACAATGTATCCACGCTATCTTATGCAATGATGAACCTTACGTTCCAAAACTTACGTTCGAAAGGTGAACAGCCACTGAAAGGATCACCTGTATATCCCAACAAACAGTTACATAGTGCAACATGATTTGCAACAGAACAATCCGCATTAAAGCCACAAGAGCCTGGACACGGATCCACACATTTTTCATTTTGACATGCAAGATTACCAGGGCATTCCGCGTTTATAGAACATTCAGGTCTACAATTAGGTGCTACACCAATATAGCTCGGTAAGCATGAACATGCAGGCGCTTCTCCGACTACTTTACATTGAGAGTATGGACCACATGGTGAAGGTACACATGGATTTCCTTTAGGCCCCTCTAAGATAGGTTCTAAGAAAGAAAATGAAATAGATTAAGAATAACAAGACACATAGAAAATATAATAAAAGCAGAAAATAAATGAAAAGAAAAATGATCAAGAATAGAAAACGTAAATGTAAGTACATAATATAAAATTGTTTATTTAAGGGGGTATTGAAAAGTACACAAATTAACATTTTAAATTTATTTGCGTTTATTGTTTTAGGCTTATTCTTACTTTGCTTCAACTGGCAAGTAACAAAAGGATCACCAGTAAATCCAGCTTTGCATGTACAAATTGGATTATGATTTATCACTTGACACCTCGCATTAACGCCACATGTCCCTGGGCACGGATCCTTACACTTTTGCTTTATACAAGCTTGGTGTTGGGGACAATCCGTACTTATAACACATTCTGGTCTACAAGTGGGCGGTGAACCAACGTATCCTTCTTGACAAGAGCACACTCCGTGATCATTAATGACTTTACAGTTGCTGTAAGGCCCACAAGGTGATGGTACACATGGGTTTTCATCTGCAAGTATTGCTAGAATTTTAAATTAATAAACGATTAATTCTTATGCTTGTTAGTAGTAAGATTTAAAATCGCACAGTTAAAATAAAATACTAACGTGTTCTCTGTGGATGGCATGATATTACTGGATTGCCTTCATAACCGTCAATGCATAAGCATACTGGTGTGTGATGCGCTACTGAACACTGTGCGTTTAAACCACACGCCCCTTGGCATATATCTACGCATTTATTATTCAAGCATGCTTTATTTGAAGGGCAGTCGTTGTTTGTAACACATTCAGGGCGACATCCGAGGTAAGGATCTCCGAAGTAGCCTGGAGCACAGGTACAAGCCCCAACACCGTTTCTCTCAATACATACAGAATTCGGGCCACAAGGAGACGGATTACAAGGATTTGTTTCATCTTCACTTGGCACTGTGACTACAACGAAAATGTTTACTGTTAAAACAAAGGTCAATGTCCATTGATAAATATATCAGAGTGTTGCATTGTTTTAAACTTACCAATAAAGTAACAACCACTAAATGGGTCCCCAGTGTAACTTTCTCGGCAGTGACAAACTGCTTTATGATTTATTACAACGCACTCTGCATTTGACCCACATGATCCTTCGCAAGGGTTCACACACTTTTCACGAATACATGCAAGATTGCTAGAACATTCTTCGTCATATATGCATTCAGGACGGCAGTTAGGTGCTCTTCCAATATAGCCAGTTAGGCAGGAGCAAGCTGGGGTCTCTCCTCTTACTCTACATTGTGAGTTAGGCCCACAGGGAGACGGAATGCAAGGATTTCCAGTCGGCTTTGACTCCGGTCCTAAAATTATTTTGGTCTTAAAGATTTGTTTTGATAATGGTGGTTTGTTAATTTAATGTTAATTTTATGCACTTCACATAATTTTTTGAGTTAGTTATAAAGTAATATAAAACTCACTTTTGTCATAGGCGCAGTTTACGAACGGATCCCCACCATAATTTGGCGGGCAACTACATAAGGCGTTATGATTGACTACTGTACATTTAGCATTATTGCCGCATGCTCCAATACAAGGGTCGACACATCGTTGATTGATGCAAGCTTTATTAGGCATACATTCACTGCTGACCATACATTCTGGTCGACAGAATGGAGGGGCACCCAAGTATTTTTCTTGACACGAACATATTGCATGGTTACCAGTTACACGACATAAACTATAAGGGCCGCAAGGTGATGGTGAGCACGGATCGATCGGAACTTCATTTTGTCCTAAAACGTACGGTAATTATTATTAATTTCATTAACACTGAACGTTAGATTGTAGTGAAGTAACTATAATTAAAATCTTACTTATATAACATGATGTAAATGGATTTCCTTCATAACCAGATAGACAGGCGCAAGATGGTGAATGGTTGTTTACCCGACATTCGGCATTCATACCACACACACCTGGGCAAGGGTCTTTACATTTATTGTTAATGCAAGCCCTATCTTTTGGACAGTCTGTATTTAATACGCATTCTGGTCGGCATTCAACATACGGATCCCCGTAGTAATCTGGCAGACAAGAACATGATCCTGCCCCGTGTCTTTCTTTGCATACCGCATTGGCACCACATGGTGATCGTGAACAGGGGCTTGCAACTTGAGGTTCAATAGCTACAAGTACAAACATGTAATTTAGTATTGGCACCTAATCGCAAAAATATTTATAAATATTAAAAGAAAGGAAATAGGAATAACTTACATGGAACAGGAGAACATCCTGAGAAAGGATCACCAGTGTAACCTTGGTCACAGGTACAAATTGGGACATGTTTGACTACATTACAGGTTGCATGATAACCGCAAGAACCCGGACAAGGATTACTACATTTCTCGGCTATGCAAGCCAAATTGCCAGGACATTCGACATTTATCATACATTCTGGCCTGCAGTTAGGAGGGCGTCCCACATAGTTTTCTATGCATGAGCATACAGGCCCACCATTGCCATCCTTGCACTGTGAATGTGGACCACAAGGGTTCGGTATGCAATTGCTTATAGGGTCCCTTGGTCCTGTTAAAATTTAATCATTAGAATTGGTTTTTTTAGGGATTATTAATATATTATTCAGTTATTGCATTAATTTTATTTTTACTTACTTTCTTCAAAGAAACATCTTACGAACGGATCTCCGGTATATCCATTAAAGCAACTACATATAGGGTTGTGATTTACAACCTGACATTGAGCGTCAATACCGCACATACCAGGACACGGGTCTTGGCATTTTTGATTAATACATGCTTTATCTGGCCGGCAGTCAGAACTAACAATACATTCGGGCCTACAATTTGGCGGCGAACCAATGCACATATCAAGGCATGTACAAACAGCGTGCCGGTTAAATACGCGACATTTACTGTAAGGCCCACAAGGCGAAGGGTTGCACGGATCCACAGGATCTGGTAGAGCTACACAGTTCAGGAAAGAAAATAGACAGATAAGTATAGCACGAAATACAGAAATAGACATAACATAAAGAAAGATTAAGAAAGAAGGTCTTACATAAAACAGGAGTACATGCATGAAGAGGATTTCCACGATATCCAGGCAAGCAGTAACATGAAGGTGCATGATTTGCTACTCTACATTCAGTGTTTTGTCCACAAGAACCAGAGCACGGGTCCACGCATTTGTTATTGAAACAAGATCTGTCCCTGGGACAATCAGTATTCATAACGCATTCGGGTCGACAACCACGATATGGATCACCGTAAAAGTCATCTACACATGTACAAGAACCAGCACCATTCCGTTCTTGACAAATAGCATTAGGTCCACAAGGTGATGGATTGCAAGGTTGATGAGGTACGTCTTTTGAAGCTGAAAATTGGTACACAAAACATGCGTTCACATACAGTTTTGAAATACATGCATAAAGGCGATATACATATTGTATGGATTGACTTACCCTCAACAGGATTACAGCCTGCAAACGGATCACCCGAAAAGCCTTCATCACACGAACATATCGGTTGATGATTTTGAACGATGCACCGCGCGTTAAAGCCGCAAGAGCCAACGCACGGGTTTACACATGTGCCAGCCAAACATGCGAGCGCTAAGGGGCAGTCCTGGTTGATAACGCATTGCGGACGACACGATGGTGGCGCTCCTAAAGTGCCCGGTTCGCAGGAGCACACAGCGCGTCCAGCTTCATTTCGACATTGTGAATGAGGACCACAAGGCGAAGGGAGACACGGATTAGGCGCTGGTTGAGTTATTGCTAAAGAAAAAAAGTTAATAATAGAAATGTGATAATTATTACGACATACGAGTAGTAGTATGAAGATCGTAACTGATGCTAAAGCATCATTTAAAGTGTGAACGGATACAGATATGTATGAGGGCAGGCGCCAAGGAACCAATAAAAACATGCAATATATCAACCAAATGATCTTTATGTACTTTTATTATTGGTGGGAAACACCAAAATTGCTGTGAGGAAAAAGTTATTCCTTCTTAATGATAAATCGCATGTTGCTATTATTGGTTTCTAGGCAAAAATGCACTTCTTCCTTTGTTCTCGTTTTTTTAAACTATTGAAATAACTAGCAGAAAGAAGCAACAGATAGCTTGTTTTTCATTGAACAGGTGTAAATACAATTTTCGAAGAAGTCATACTCGTTTCTAGATTTCTAATGAAAAAAAAAACAGGTTAGGCTGGACTTTACAGAACTATAATCTTGCGCCACTGTTACATTGATAATATAATGTAAGAATGATTGGAATTATGATGGAACTTACTTTTTCTGTAGCACCTGATGAATGGATCACCTTCAGGTAGGTTTTCTGGACAGGTGCAAATAGGGTTGTGACCAACAACGTGACAGCGAGCGTCTAAGCCACAACTGTGTACACATGGGTCTCTACACTTTAGTTTGATGCATGCTTTGTTCGCCGGGCAATCAGAGTTGACAGCGCATTCGGGACGACAGGCAGGAGGAGAGCCTAAGTAGCCAGCACGACATGAACACGCGGCTCGGTCATTTACCACGTGGCATTCACTATTTGCTCCACAAGGTGAAGGTTCACACGGGTTGAATGGAGACGCTAAAAAAATTATGATTATTTTAATAAGTAAAAAAAAAATAAGAAATAAACAAAAAGTTTGTTTTACAACAAAGATATAATTTACGTACATGGCGTAGTTTTTTGACGGCAGGAAGAAAACGGATCGCCTTCATAACCTTTAAAGCATGTACAGACTGGTACATGGTTAGTGACAGAACATTCTGCATTTATGCCACATAAGTCTCTACAAGGATCTCGGCAGTGATTCGATAAACAGGCTAGGTGGTTTGGACAGTCTGAGTTTATAGAACATTCGGGCCGACAACCACCAGCATACGGATTTCCAATGTTAGGCGGTATGCATGAGCAGCGAGCTACATTATTGACGACAGTGCACATAGTGTTTTCTCCACATGGTGATGGGTTACAAGGTGTTGGTGATTCTCCTTTTGCTACTGCTACACATCCCACGAAAGCGTCGCCTCTAAAACCTTCCAAGCAGCTACACAGAGGTGTGTGATTCACCACATTACATCTAGCATTGTTTCCACAAGCACCTTGACATGGGTCCACACATTTTTCATTAATACAGGCTTTGTTCGACGGACATTCTTGACTTATTACACATTCTGGTCGACAGTATGGAGGAGTGCCTGCATAATTCGAACGACAAGAGCAAACAGGATGGTTTGATTTAATTTCGCAAACAGAATTAGGGCCGCAAGGCGAGGGTACACAAGGATTTGTGTCCGCAGGCACATGGTCTATGACGTCTACACAAGCAACGAATGGGTCCCCTGTTTGACCAAGTCTGCAGCTGCATATTGGATTATGATTTACGGCAATACATTCTGAATTAAGGCCACAGCTACCGAGACAAGGATTTAAACATTTTTGATTAACACATGTCTCCATTTGTGAACAGTCAGAATTACTGACACATTCTGGTTGGCACATAGGCGCTATTCCTCGGTGGCCTGGTAGGCATGAGCATACAGCAAACCCTGACGTTGACACTAGGCATCGACTGTAAGGACCGCATGGTGATGGATCACACGTAGACAAAGGAGGTGAAACTGCGATCGTTGGTTGACATCTCACATAAGGATCCCCTGTATACCCAGTCTCACAGTGGCAAACTGCGTGATGGTTTACAGTTTTGCATAAAGCCCCAATACCACAAATGTCGTTGCAAGGGTTTTCACATTTATTATTTAGACAAGCCAATTCTGGTGAGCAGTCACTGTTGACGACACATTGAGGACGGCATGACATATATGGGTTACCATAAAAGTCTGGAAGGCATTTACATGTTAGTGCTCCATTTAATTCTTCACAAATTGCGTTAGCACCACAACGCACGTTGTCGCAAGTTTCGACTAATACAGCTGAAAAACAAATTACAATTATTTGTATTTGTCTACAAATTTTTATTAATAATAAGCCCAACGACCATTTACATACCATCTGTTGTTGGTTTACAATGCTCGTAGGGATTTCCATTGAAGCCTTGTGCACATTGACAAATTGGATCGTGATAGTAAACTGAACATACAGCATTGACGCCACAAGAACCCGGGCACGGATCAACACATTTGTTTCTTAAACACGCCTTGTTAAATGCACACTCTGAATTAAAAATACACTCTGGTCTGCAGGATGGGTTATTTCCGGCATTCGGACCGACGCAAGTATCACAAATAGCGAACTGATTTCCGTAGGTGTCACATGGAGCGTTGGGATCGCAAGGGTTAGGTGAGCATGGCTGAGAAGTTGTATTGTCAGATCCGATTATTATTGCTGAAACAACAGTGCAAAATTTAGCGTAAAATTATATTATATAAGAGAGAAACGGTAAAAAATATAAAAAAAAATATAACTTACGTCGATAAAGACATTGAGTTAAAGGATCGCCAATATATCCATCAGGACATACACAAGATACTGTGTGATCGGAACACAAACATACTGCATGGATACCACATACATTGTTAAACGAACATGGATCTACGCATTTCTTATTGATGCATGCTTCGTTCGATGAACAATCTGAATTCATTGTGCACTGAGGCTTACATTCGACGGTTGGATCTCCTAAGAAATCAGGAGGGCAAGAACATAAAGCTTTGTCGCCTACATCTCTACAAATAGCATTAAGACCGCATTGCGCCATGTTACAAGGTTTTTTGTCGTTAGATTTTTGATCTCCTGGTGGTAAACAACTCATTAAAGGATTACCAACAAAGCCTTCATCACAAACGCAGACTGGACGGTGAAATTCAACTCGACACTTGGTATTCAACCCACAAGCTCCAGGGCAAGGATCACGACAAACGTAACCTATACATGCTCTATTTAGTTTACATTCATCATCAACTTCACATTCTCGGGAATGACAACCGTCGACTCCATAAGCGTCACCGATGCTGCCTTCAGGGCATATGCACAATGCTTGCCCATCAAAGCTAACTTGGCAAATAGCTTGTGGTCCACATAGGTTTGGTGTACATGGGCTTCTTTGAGGTTGGCAGCCAACATGAGGGTCTCCAGAAAAGCCATATTTACAGAAACACATCTCTATGTTGCCGCTAACATAACAGTCTGCGTTTGGTCCACAGGGCCCTGGTCGACACAGAACTTCGGGCGGCAAATAGCCTTGAGTGGAACAAGATTTATAAGGATTTCCTATTGCATTTTCAGGACAATAACATGGCGGAGATCGATTGGGGTCACATCGAGCACCGGTACCACATGTGTTTGGTTCACAAGGATTGCGTGATTCAACGCAACCTCTAATCGTGTTAGGACTTTCGATATAACCTGGTGAACATGTGCATTTAGCAAATCCATTTGATTGTATTGTGCACTGAGTGTTAGGGCCACATGGTGAAGGATTACATGGATTATTGGGCAATCGGCAAGGCTGACGAGGAGGATCTCCTTCATAGTTTGGTAAACAGAAACAAGCGGGCTTGTTGTCTATTAAACGGCATCCAGAATACGAACCACATGGATTAGGCTCACATTCGTTGCCTTCAGGTACTGAAATAAAAAAAAAAGTTTATTAATCCTTGTATCGGTATTAACGATATTAATGAATAGATTAAAAAACAGTCCGCATATTCTCAAGAAAAGAATGAAATCTAGCAAATTATTTTTAAACCAAAATCTGTTTTGATTAATTTTTGTTGCATAGTTAAGCAAATAGGATGAATAAAAGGTGCAATTAGACATTAAAACAACAAGCTACTTTTAAGGAATTTAGGTACTTACTACAATTCTTGAAAGGATTTCCAGTAAGCCCTTTAGGACAGAAACAAATAGGGTTGCCATTGTCGATTTCACACATGGCATTAGTACCACAAGGATTTGGATTACATGGATTACTCGGAGGTTCACAGCCGAGTTGTGGGTTTCCTGTGTAGCCTGATAAACATTTACACGATGCTCGATGGTTCAATACATCACAGATAGCGTTAACTCCACATCTACATGGTGAGCCACATTTTCCATTTATACAAGCTTCCGAATTTGCACATTCGTTGTCCGATCGGCATCCTTGTACTACAACATAAACAATGAAACATAATTTATAACATTATTGTTTCTATTTTTACAGCTTATTGTCAGAATTCAAAAAAAGGTACAAAATTGTACAAAAGTTATCGCATAGTTAAATTAAATATTATATTTATAATCGTTACTTATATTATAAAGCTGAAGAGTTTGTTTGTTTATTTATATATAATAAGTAAGATTTTTTTTACGTGTTAAAATTTACTTTTATTTACGTTTAACATTATCACGTTAAAAATAATTGTGATAATGAGTAATTATATTTTTAATGTACTGTCGATCCCTAAAATTAAAATGGTTTAAATTTACTTTTCTTCAACTTTAAATACTGTTGTAAAAAAAATTCAAATCTCAACCATAAATAGTAGATATGCAAAAATAAAATAACAACCTACCTTGGAAACATTCTAGGAACGGGTTTCCAGTGAATCCAGCGAAACATTTACATTGAATGCCATGATTTGTAGGAATACATTCCGCATTATCGCCACATGTGTTGACGGCACAAGGACTTATACATACTCTGTTCAAACGGTCGCATAGTAGTTCCGGGGGACAATCCTCGTTATACTGACATACTGAACCAGGGGGTATCACTAAAATTATCAATTTGATTAGAATATGTACAGCTTTATATAATAAAATCCCATTAATTAAAAGCAGCCAGCCGGCAAGTATCTTACCTGGTACGCATCCAACATAACCGTTTCCTTGATATCCTTCCGCACAGCTACAGTCCGAGCCATGATTTGTGTTTATACAGACCGCATTTGGTGCACATGGATTGTGTATGGCACATGGGTGCTGACATGCATTATTTATACAAGCTTCAGTCAAGGGGCAGTCTTCATTTCGAGTGCAACCAACTGAGCAAACGTAAAATATTTATATATTATACAATACATCAGTTATATCGGAACATTTTCTTTTCTATAGTGTTGTGATTGAACTTTTATATACAAATATTTTTAATACAGCCACAACCATAATATAGTTTTATAAAATTACAGTCGTGTTTTTGGAATTATGTTACACATTACCTACATGAAATATCGTTGTCTTCACTTTAGCACGTAAATACATTGTTAAAGTATGGATTAAATGCAGTTACAATTAGTATGTATTAAAGCTTACATATTTTAGGTGAACATTTAACAGCAGGATCTCCATCATGTCCAGCGGGGCACGAGCACATTGGCCTTTGCTTAACAGGCTGGCAATTCGCTCCGATGCCACATACGTTGTCGAACTCACAAGGATTTTGACACAATCCCATAAAGCATGCTTCGGTTTCTATACAGTCCCGATCAGAGTGACAAGGTTCTGGTACCTTGGGTGTTCCAGGTGGTTCTAGTATGTTACACGTTAGATACAAAATTAGTATGTTATACTTAAAACAAAGTGATAATTAGTGTATGTACAGTTAATAAAGTGAATTTATTAATAATGTTTTATCAAAGTATACTTTTCACCTGTCCGATAAAACAACCATTTTGTTGTACTGATAACAATATAAATGTACATTTAATAGCAAACACTTTTCATTTTACAATAAACTCTTTAACTAGTTATCATTGAAGGTTTACTAAAAACACCTTATAAGCCTACCTTTACGTGAACAGAGATTCCCAGTGGTGTCATCGCATACACAAACAGCTGCGTGGTTGACAACTAAACATGATTCTTTCTTTGTACAACCACTCCAAGTCATGTCACATGGATTCTGGCATACTCCATTTAGACAGGCTTTGTTTGTCGGGCAATGTGTATTTATTTTACAGTGGGTGTTAATTTGTATGTCAGTACTTTGTACAGTAGTCTCGGTAGAAGTCATATCAGGGATAAGAGTCGTGTCAGTCCAAGCAGAAATATCAACTTCCTTTCTACGAGAAGATAAACTTTCGGTAGAGGTACTGATACCCGTCGATATGTGTTGTGTTTTTGATGAATAAACATTTTTATTTGTTTCATTAGCCAAAATATTCTTATCAATTTTTTTTGTATCGCTTTGAAGAGTTTTGTTGCCGTCAGTGCTTTCTTTAAAAGTTTGTTCTAATTCAGTGCCAGTAAAATCTAATGATGATATTGTAATGTCTGTGTTTGAGGTGTGTTGTATTGAAAATCCTAAAGCATCTACCGTACTAGTTGACATTTCGTTCTCGTTATCTATTGATGATCTATCGGTACTAGTCCCGGATGTCGCAACAGGATTGTCTGTAGTAGACGTAAATATATTCAATTCCTCTGTGTCAGTATTAGTTATTGCCTGGATTGTTATTTTACTTTGTACTAACTCATATCCCTGATCGGTAGTGGAATCAACATTATAAAGGGCGGTCGTTATAGGATTTGTAATATTTATTTGACTGTCTAAAATAGTGCTGTTTTCTAAAAAGATTTCTGTTGTCTTTGTAATTTTATTTGTAGGAGTTGTAGAAGGTTTTATTAAGATTTTATTAGAATTTGTGATGGAATTTGTACCGGCGAAAGAATTATAGGATGAAGTTGTTACCGTGGGAGAATTTCTATGTAAACCATAATTATACGTAGAATCCTCTAATTCACTAGTCGCAATGTTACCTTTTGCATCAGTAAAACCAGTTTTGTCTTTTTCTGATAATTCAGTATGAATAAATGTCGACGGATTCTCTGTGTCTTGATCAGTAGTATAACTATATGGGGTTGTCAGTTTAGATGATGCAGTTGCAGTTGATTCAGAATAAGTTATTTCTATTGATGGAGAAGCATTTGATGTTTCTGTCAACATGCTTTCAGGATTAATTGAAGTACTAATTTGTTCCGTACTACTTTCAACGATGTTTTGTGAACTGGTCATGGTATGAGAGGTGCTTTGCTGTTTAGTAAGCCCGGGGTTTTCCGATGTAAAAGTACCACCAGATAGATCAGTAGGATTTTTGCTTTGAATATTTTTATCTTCTGTTGTCTCTAGTGACGCTGTTGACGATTTGTCACGACTTTGTGAAACAGATGTAGATATGCTTTCTAGTGAAGTTTCCGTATAATCCAATTCTGGAGCATTAGAAGGTTCATATGTCTCATCATTTGTAACATCTGCTGCATAAGCAACCGTCTCACTATAAGCACTACTGCTTGTCGTATCTGAATCTGTATTCGGAGTATTTGTCAAATCCGACGGACCGGAAGTCGAAGTAATACTGTATGTCGTAGGTTTGTGTATGTTTAAATCTGCATTAGTGTATTGTTTTTCTGGTATTTTGTTAGGCGGAACAACGGTTACAGAAATTTCCGTTACGAACTCGGGTGTTTTTGAAGACTCCTCACGTACTATTTCAGAAATTTTACTCGTCATTTGTTGCGTACTTCCAGTTTTCATGTCTCCAGGGTATGTTACGGATTTTGGAGTCGTCATATTTGTATCCAATATCAAAGATTGAGAATAAGTAAACCTGGAACTTCCTATTTCACCAGCAGGTGTAGTATCATCTGTAAATTTTAACTTTTCAGTGGTAGCTGATACACTATCTGTTACTACAGCTGCATTTCCATCATCTGTATCAGGTGAAATGATATCCAACGCAGACGCGGCTGTAACGTTTCTATATATTTCGATTTCTTTCGTACCTAAATAATTATCAGTTACAGATGTGATATCGTTACTGTATTTCACGTTTTCCGTTGTAACTGTGAAATCATCAGCTACAAAAGCGGTACTACCATCATCCCCATATTTTATAGCGCCTATTGTACCTGATACATAGCTTTCTGTAGAAGTGATTGTAGCATGTTCTTGATCATCCAAAGTTATTGCTGTATCTAGTCTACCATCTTTAGTAGCTACTGGTGTCGCAGTTTCATATTTTTCAGTATCTTTAGTTGCCGATTTACCATCAATGACAGCAGTGGGAGTTACACCAGAACCGTATGTCACGGTGCCTGCTGTTACTGACCTATTATTTGTTACGGAAATGGCAAAGATATCACCCGCATACTTTGTAGTGCCTGTATTACCAGATAGGGTATCTGTAACAGATGCGGTAGTATCATTATTCTGAAAATTGTCAGTTATTCCGAATTTACTTTCTGGTACAGAGGTAATAATTGTAGAATCGGCAGTATATTGAACTTTTCGAATTGTAAATGATTCGTATTCTGTAACAGTAGTGCCAGAACCATCATCTCTATATTCTTCAGTGTTAGTACTACCTTTTCCACTGTCTGTTTCAAAAGAAGTGGGTGTAATATTACCAATATCATAAGAAGTAGTATAACCATCTTTTACTGGCCCTGTTGCAATTGATACGCTCTCTATCGCAATAGTGGTAAACTCATCATCTTTATATTTAGCGGTGGTTGTACTACCTAATCTGCTGTTTGTTACAGAAGTGGGTGTGACTGTTCCATATTTCTCGGTGTCTGTAATAGTCAATCTGCCATCTGTTACAGAAACCGGATCGGCACCGTATTTGATGGTTTCCGATGTAACTGATCCCTTATCTTTAACAGGGGCAGTAGTAAGATCATGGTCATATTGAACGGTGTCTGTGGTAACTATCGCACTGTTTGAAACAGAAGTGGGTGTCATATTTGCAATAACAAAGGAAGTAGTGACATCATCACCCTCTTTTACTGAGCCTGTTGTAATTGATACGCCCTCTGTCACAAAAGTGGCTGACCTGTCATATTCATATTTCACAGTGTTAGTACTACCTAATCTGCTATCTGTAACAGAAGTAAGCGTAACTGTTCCATGTGTAGCCGCGTCTGTAGTAGACAATCTGCCATCAGTGACAGAAGCCAGAGTTACATCAACATCGTATTTCATGGTTTCCGATGTAACTGATCCGTTATCTGTTCCAGAGGTGGTAGTGAGATCATGCCCATATCTTTCAGTGTCTGTAGTAACCGTTTTATCATCAGTTTCAGAAACAGTAGTGACTGATCTACTGTCTGTTACAGAAGTCGGTGTGACTGTTCCATATTGATTGGTGTCCGCAGTAGACAATTTATTATCTGTTACAGTAGCTGGAGTTACATCGACACCGTATTTCATGGTTTCCGTGGTTACTGGTTCGATTTCTGTTACAGAGGCGGTAGTAAGATCATGCCCATATTTAACGATGCCTGCGGTAACTGCAGAAGTCGGTGTGACTGATCCATAATACTTAGGGTCTGTAGTAGATAGTCTACCTGTTATTGAATCTTTAACAGTAGGCGGAGTTACGTTGGCACTGTATTTTATGGTTTCTGTGATAACTGATCCGTTATCTGTTACAGAGGCGGTAGCAAAATCATGCCCATGTTTCCCAGTGTCTGTTGTGACCGTTTTGTCATCAGCTCCAAAGGCAGTAGTGACATCATCCTTATACTTTTCAGTGTCTGTAGTAACTGTTCTACTGTCTGTTACAGAAGTCGGCGTGACTGTTCCATATTGATTGGTGTCCGCAGTAGACAATTTATTATCTGTTACAGTAGCTGGAGTTACATCGACACCGTATTTCATGGTTTCTGTGGTAACTGATCTGTTATCTGTTACAGAGGCGGTAGCAAAATCATGCCCATGTTTCCCAGTGTCTGTTGTGACCGTTTTGTCATCAGCTCCAAAGGCAGTGACATCCTCATTAAACTTAACAGTGTCTGTACTATCTGATCTGCTGTCTGTTACAGAAGTCGGTGTGACTGTTCCATATTGTTTGGTGTACGTAGTAGAAAATTCATCACCGGATTGGATGGTTTCCGTTGTAACTGATTCGTTATCTGTTACAGAGGCGGTAGCTACACTATATATGTTTGTGGTAACTAATGTGCTGATTGTTGCAGAAGTGAATGTAACATTTCCATATTTTCCAGCATCTGTTATAATCATTTTGTCATCAGATCCAGAGGCAGTAGTATCATCTTTATACTTTGCATTGTCTGTAGTAACTGTTCTGCTTTCTGTTACAGAATTCGGTGTGACTGTTCCATATTGATTGGTGTCCGCAGTAGACAATTTAATATGTGTTATAGTAGTTGGAGTTACATCGACACCGTATTTCATGGTTTCCGTGGTAACTGGTTCGATATCTGTTACAGAGGCGGCAGTAAGATCATGCCCATATTTAACGATGCCTGCGGTAACTAACGCACTGTCTGTCACAGGAGCGGATGTAACATTTACATGTTTTCCAGCATCTGTTGTGATCGTTTTGTCATTAGTTCCAGAGGCAGTAGTATCATCTTCCTTATACTTTACATTTTCTGTAGTAATTGTTCTGCTGTCTGGTACAGAAGTCGATGTGACTGTTCCATATTGCTTGATGTCCGCAGTATACAATTTACCATCTGTTACAGTAGCTGGAGTTACATCGGTGCCGTATTTCATGGTTTTCGTTGTAATTAATCCGTTATCTGTTACAGAGGCGGCAGCAAGATCATGGCCATAATTTACGCTGTCTGTAGTAACTAAGGCGCGGTCTATTTCAAAAGTAGGTGTTACTTTTTCATGCTTTTCGGTATCTATGCTAACCGTTTCATCCTCTGTTACAAAGGTAGAAGTGTCAACATCTTTATAATTTGGTGTGACTATTTTATATTTTTCAGTCTGTGCAGTAGCTGATGTTACATCGGTTCCATATTTTACAGTGGTGGTTGAAACTGATTTTCTATCTGCCCCAGAGGAGGCAGTAGCATTGCTATAATTCACTGTGTCTGTTGTTATTGATACTCTCTTTGTTACAGTATTAGTAGAACCATCATCTTCATATATCAAGGTATTTGGACTACCTAATGTACTGTCTGTAACAGGTGCACGAGTTACGTCAGTAATGTCTTCCTCGATGTTATTTATAATTGTATTACGCTCCGGAACATAGGTAGTAGTGATGTTATGGTTAAATTTTGTTGGCCCTGAAGTAACTGTTACGTATTTCTCAGTATTTTTATCAACTGATCTACCGTCTGTTACCGAAGTTGGAGTTACCTCGACACCATATACCATTGTTTCTGTTGATCTGTTGTCTGATACAGAGGCGGAAGTGATATCATGCCCATGTTTCAAAGTATCTGTTGTACCTAACGCGCTGTCTGTTTCAGAAGTGGGTGTTACAGTTTCATACTTTTCGGTATCTGTAGCAATCGATCTACTTTCAGTTACGAATGCATTAGTTAAAGCGTCACCGTATTTTATGGTGCTAGAAGTAACTGATTTTCCATCTGTGACAGAAGAGGTAGAACCGTCATCTTTAAATTTGACTTCGTCTCTTGCAATTAATTGGCCTTCTGTTATAGAAGTAGCAAAACCATCATCTTCATATGTCACGGTATTTATACTACTTAATCTACTGTCTGTTACAGAAGTTGGTGTAACAATTGTATACTTCTCGCTGATTGTAGTAGCCAATTCTCCATCTGCTACAGATGTAGGAGTTACATCGGCGCCATATTTCATGGTCCCCACTGAATCTGATGTTTGTTTCTCTGAATCTGTTACAGAAGTAGTAGTAACACTATCTCTGTGTTTAACAGTTTCTTTTGTTACTGAACTATTATTTGGCACAGAGGTAGAAGTTATATCATCACCATATTCGACTTTGTCGGTTACAATAGTATTTTTTTCTGTCACTAATGTGGCTAAATCGTCATTTTCATATGTTGCAGTGTTAGTAGTACCTAATCTTCTGTCTGCTACAGAAGAAGACGTCACATATTCGTATTTTTCGTTGTTTGTTGTTGCGGCTCTATCTTCTGTTACGGAAGCAGAACTTATATCATCTTTATATATATCTTTCACTGTTTCTGTAGTAACTGATCTATCATCGGTAATAAAAGCGGAAATCGTACCGAAACCGTATTCAACGTTGTTAGTTGCTATTGATCTACCATCTGTTACAGAAGTGGAAGTGACATCATCTACGTACAGAACAGAGTCTGAGGCGACATTTGTTACTTCATAGCCGTATTTTGTCACTGATCCACCGTCGGTCATAACTGTTTTAGTAGTTAAATCATCCCCATACCTCACCTGTTCAGTAGTAACTGATCTAGTATCTGTAACAGAGGCGGTAATGTCATTGTTTTTGTTACTCACTGTTTCCTTTGTCATTAATTTACTAGTTGTAAAACTCACAGTTGTTAAATCGTCTATGTATTTATCGCTGTATTTTGTTACCTCTTCCACATTTGTTATAGGCCTACTGGTTATTTCATCTTCATGTACTGTTTCTGTTGTTTTTTGTCTTAAATCTGTTACAAAGGTAGTAGGTTCACCATCGCTATATGTCATCGTTTCAGTGGTTACTAATGTATCATCTATTAATGAAGCTTGAGTGGCTTTTTTATTTTCCTCAGTATCAGTAACAGATGTAGAAGTTACATCCATACCATAAATTACGGCGTCTTTTGTAACTATATTGCCACCATATTTTACGGTAGTAGTTCTAACTGATCCATCTGTTACAGAGATGGCAGAGTCATCATCTCCATAATTCGTCATTCCCGTTAAATCTGGTCTTCGTTTTGTTACAAAATTAGGAGTGACACTTTCTGCTACTGAAGTAGAAGTGACAACTTCTCCAACGTCCACTCTATCTGTTGTTATTAATTTTCCGTCAATACCAGAGACGGAGGTAACATCATGCCCATGTAACACGGTTTTAGTAGTAACTGAAATATGCTCTGTTGTAGCCACGGTAGTTTTATCGATATCTTGTTTTTCCGTGTATTTTGTATCTGCACCACTACCTGTTTCAGTCATGGGTGTTAAATCATCCTGTAATAAAGATTCAGTTGTACCTAAATCTCCACGTGGTATATATTTAGAGGTCGAATTATTGATACTGTTAACGTTTTTCGTAGATTTAGATTCGATACCAATAGTTTGCAAAGGAATTACTTCTGTTGGTACTTTTTCTGTTGTCATTTTAACATTTATTTTTGTGGATAAAGTATATTCCAGGGGTTCGGTAATAGTTGCTGGTGAAGAAACAGATTCATCGACATTGGAATCAGGCAACAATATTACTGAAGATTCGGTCTTAACGTTAATGAACCGATCTGTTACATATTCAGTTACAGTATAAGGTTTCGTAACTGCTTCCGTTTCCATTACTGTTTCCAAAGTTCTGAGGGGTATCTGGATCTCTGATTCTTTATCATTTTTCTCAGTTGTAGTATCAGTATTATATGATACTTTGTCAGTGGTTGGACGATCGGATAATAGTTCTCTAGGTGTCAAATTTGTAATTGATGTTTCACTGGCCATACCAGAAGTAGTCAGAAGTTCAGACTTACTTGAATCGAATGATGGTATTGTAGTTTCGTCGCTACCAGTAAACTGATAACCAGTAGTTGAACCAATATTTTCACCTGAATCTTTGCCTGTTACCTGTGTTGTATCAAAGTTTCCTTGACGTGTGTTGTAATTGTACTTCTCACCAGCAATTTGTGTAGTTTTCGTAAAATTAATAGGGTCTTTTGTTTTTTTAGAATCAGCCGGTGTAGTTTTAATGTCATCATAACTTTTTTCCATATTGTGGATTACTAGACCTTGGTTAGTAGTAGGGGAACTTGTACTCGAAATTGAAATGGAAGTGGTTGTATTTATTTGTGACTCGTCTTGTATTAATGTTATTCCAGTATAATTACTATTTAGTTTTCGTTGGTTTTCTGGAGTTTTAGTGTTCTTATTTTCGACGGATGCTGTTGCATTATTAGTTTCAAAGGTTTTCTTAGTGTAGGGCTTTATAGTACTTTCGACATGAATTGTACTACTGCTTTGCAATAGGACATCTGAATCTATTGACGATTGGTAGTCTTTTACGTTTGTATAAGGTGTAGTAATTTCTGTAGAAGCTACGTTATCATAAACATCTGTCGTAATGAAATTTGGTTCGTTTGTTTTAAGACTAGCCTTTGTTGACGTTCTTATATGAGTAGTGCTAGAAGACAAATCATCACTTACTATAAATTTAATTTTAGTATCTATATCTGACGTAGGTGTAGTGCTATATAATTCAGACCCTAAAACAGAACTCTCGGTAGAGTCTGATGGAGCTGTACTCATAGTGTCTACATTCTCTTTGAATATTGGAATATTTTGATTGATTTCTGGTATATTTAAAACGGTTGTGGTACTTAATTTAGAATTGTCTATATTATTGGAACTACTGAATCTCATAGACGACTCAGTATTAAAATCAACAGAAGTATCAGTAATTTCAACTTTAGATTTTATAGTAGCTATAACGCGACTATCATATACGGTAGTTATTGTATTTTTTTCATAAGGTGATGTTGATATTGCGCTTGTAGTAGGTATTGTACTGTCGGTAGTTAGTTCATTGGTTTGGATTAAGTCAGAAGTCGTATATGAAGAATCATTGTTTTCATATACAGATTGCGATACTTGGTCATTAGGCGTAGTTATATCTATAGTAGTGGCAGTTTCACTTTTTCCTCCAGACGTGGTAGTGGTTTCGGTTAGTGGGACAAAAGTTCCATCTGTTAATAGGAATTTACAATACCATTAATTAATTTAATTATTCGATTATTGTATGTTTAAACAAGCTACGCGCTTATATTTAAAAACAAATAATCGTTAAATGTCTACAGAAGGCAAAGAAACGAAAAGTATAAAACAAGTAGTCCATAGTACACTTACAAGCATAAAAAAAAAGAAAGTCTATCTACAATAGTAACTAATGCCCAGATCTACAAAGTAAAAGATAGAAAGGAAGATAAAAGAGAAGTTTAAACGAATTTAGGCTTAAACGACCAACTACAGGTGTAGAGAAGTGTAGGTAGATAAATATTCAAAAGTAGTATAAAACATAATATTTGATTATAAATAAGAAATAACTATCATTAAGGACAAGGGTATGTATACCTGATATTTAAAATTTTAAGTAAATATATTCATCGCTTCGGTCTTTAAGCCTAAAGGCGTTAATTTTCTTTAAAATAATAGTCCTGTGAAACTTACACGTCCCAAAGTGTTTCGGAGTATGTACATATCGCATAAAATATTATTGCCTGTCGGGTCTGCCGAGATATCGTGGCCAGTACTTTGTGGCGTTTTATCGGACAAATGGTAGATATACTAAAATTATAGCAATGCCCAGTTCATCTGGAGTTAGTTTTGCTATTCACATAATAAAAATAATAGTAGTTGCAGACTTGCTAGTATTACAGCTATAGTCTACGAAACATTGATTATGTGAAAATAGCACTTACGAAAGGCACAGAATACTGAATCGTAACGTAAATACGAGTGAGTATTGTATCACAATCACAGATAGCTACTTAATGTAAATTAGCAAAGTTAATATTATATTTAGCATTTTATTTATTCAATGTATGTATATACAATGCACTTACTTTCCATGCAGGCACCAGAAAATGGATCGCAAGGGACGCCGGGCCGACAGTGCGCACAGTTCGTTTGCGGATGTCGCTCTTCTGTAAAAACATAACGCATTATTATCACAAATAAATCACTTTTAAACTTTGCCTCACCTATTCTCTACCAGCCAACCATAGGTTTTAAGAAGTATATAAATAAATAAAAAATTGGAAAAATTTATCCCCTAAGTGTTAAAATATCCTCGTAAATTCATCATATTTTGAACTTACCTCTAACGCATGCGCAGCCGTCACAGAATGTGTTTGGGTATCTCGAACAATCCGATGACTTTTGGCACTGGCACACTAAAAGAAGCATACATGTGCATATTGTAGGTATAATATTGAGCTAATTATGTTGAGAATTATATAGATATACATGAGCCCGGTAGCGCAATATTTCATGCGATCATGCGGTTGCAGAGTTGAATCCCACCCATTGCACGACCGACGTAAACCCCCTCGTAACACAAGCATTTAGATTAGTACGAGGGGTTAAAAAGAATACTAGTCGAGACCCACATTGTTAATAAACTAAGAGAAAACCAAATCATATTTCATGAACGATAGTACTCATTGTATAATATATATATTTCATTATAGAAACTTATATCTCATTGATTTGGCTCAAGCGCAAAAGTCATTTTTTTTTGCTTTTGTTTATTAATATATTTGTAAGGCACATCGACAACATAAACATGAACACAACAAATAACTTTTAGGATGCCAAGTAAAATTAAACATTTTAAAAATGAACATTGTTAAAAAGTTCTGTTAAAAAATGAGTTGATGAGCTTAAATTTGCCTTTTAAGACGCAAATATTGTTAAGTTTTCATACCTTTTGAGCAAACAGGTTGATGGTCGACTACAGCGCAATGATCACCGTTAAGACAGGGACCGCCGCGCGCGCAGGGGTCGGCACAGCGGCCGCCGATGCACGCCAGCGTCGGCGCACAGTGCTCGTGACCGCCACACTCTGTAGCTGTATACATCAGACAATAACGTCAGCGCACTTGAAAAACAATAGTCTCTAAATTTAAGTTCATCTTTTAACTTTTTGTAAAAGATTTTAAATTGCCGATCAGCATCTTTTGGCGATCAAAGTACTCGCACTTCAAGTGAAAAAGCGCTGAAAAAATCTACGTGCGTGAGATAAACTTCTTTTCAATCTGATAGAACGTTGTTTGCGTTAAACTTGTTACGGGCATTATTTTGTTCTTAATGTTTATTCGTATTTAAATAATTCAGTATGTAGGATCTAATGAAGAAAGAAGTTACCGTTATAAAAGGTTTTTTTAAATCAAGATGTCAATAGGAGCTAGGAAATTTGCAATACCGTTTTTTCCTAGAATTTAGAAGTTACCTGATAATGTTATTCATTATTAAACAAATAACCATATTTAATATCACATGAATATAATAAATACGTACATAAGTAGTGTAGAAGGCATTCTAAATAATTCTGCAAACTCTGTCTCGTGGCGGTTTTGTTGCATATCGTATTAATGCCAAAGCGTTAAAAGCGTTAAAAGTAAATTTAGTTAGAGCATCCATTACCAATATGAGTGTGAAATTATTTTTATAAATGACATATGTACACTACAATATAAATATCATGCAAGAAAAAACTACCTGATGCAGAAGGAGTTCATACTGTGGAGTAAGATAAATATGAACATGCTAGAAACAATAGAAAACGGAGATAGAAAAGAAACTGCGTGAAGACATAAAGTAGAAACTATAAAAATCCTGTAATAATGAAGAACAACAAGATTATTACGATTCATATAAGACGCTAATATACTAAATGGTAGGTACACTAATATTGAAACTTTGTAGTCACTATAAATTTACCTTTAATGCAGCCATGTTTTTCATCGTGTGTGAATCCATTAGGACAAAACTTGCAAACAGGGTGGTGATCTTCTACTGAGCACGGAGCACCACCACAAGCGCCTTTGCAAGGGTCTTTACATTGGAAGTCTTTGCATGCTAAATTGCTCGGACATCCACTGTCTCTTAAGCAAATGGATAACGATGGGTTACATTCTTCGACACAAACGCACATGGCGCGGTGGTCAACTACTTCACATTGTTTTCCCTTTGGACACATGGGCTCTATGGACGCTTGGCACGGATTCACACACTTGGAATTACGGCAGGCCGCATTGGAAGGACACTGTTCGTCTCTTGTACATTCTGCGTGTTCAGGTGCGCAAGTCAATTCTCCCTTTTCATTTAAAGCAAATCCATTCCGACATACACAAATGGGTCTATGATCTCTCACTTCACATTTTTGATTGCGTCGACAATTTTGATATCCCATACATGGGTTCCGGCATACATTAGTGTTAAGATCACATGCTAATTTCGATGGACACGCTTTAGTGTCAGAACAAGTAAATGTGGCATTATGTTCGGCAGTGGGTTTGCATGTCGGATCTATGCGGCATGCGATGCGCGGCTGTCCCACGTAGCACTGCGGGCACGTACACTGAGCTTTGTGCATCAGGGGTACACAGAGGGCGTCTTCTCCACACACGCCACGCACTGTGCAAGGGTCCACACAGTGCAAGCTCAAACACGCTCGGTCTACTGGGCAATCCTTGTCGCTCGTACATTCGATACCTAGGAAGATGTGAAAGAAGAAAGCAGAGTCGAAAGAGCGGTACCTTCAGCCGCGAAGAGGAAACTTTCTCACGAGACAGTGCATGCTTTTTGAAACTGACAGTTTATGACCAGAGATATGTATATAACGGAATATTATAATACAAGCGATATGTACATGAAGCCGAACAAAATGTTACTGACGATTTGATAACTTAAGCACGAACGGTGAGAATGCTTCCACTAATTAAACATACTGAAAAGTACAGATATGTTCCAACATCAATATTTCAATGGCAAACATATTTGTACAAAAGTATTTTATTTACCAGATATATATAATTAAATTCATTCCTTATTTATGAGGGTCCCCAAGGATGTATGTTTGCTATACTCATTAAGAAATTTTTAAAACTTTCGTTACTGATTCAATTTGGATATGCCATGATCCATAATCCAAACTTCCTTTGGCACCCATGCCGTTATCAATGAATGAACTTATCCCATTGAGATACCACTTGTATATACAAAAATGTGGTAAATACCTAATTTCGGAATAATTTAGATATATTACAGTTATATATATTATTGATAAAGTAAACTACTTTGATCATGAGCTCGCCTAAGTCAATTCAATGAAAGGACGTAACTGTGAGATACAGATAGACTGTATAAAGTGCATTTTTACATGGTGTCGAGACGAAATAAATACTGTGATATCTACTCACTGGTGTGACATTCAACATCGGCCTGTCCTTCTGTGCCGGGAATGCATCGACACACAAATTCTGCGCCTTCTCTTAAACATTCCCCGTTAATTCCACAACCTGTGGTTCTACAATCAACAACACTTCTTTCCTGGGCACCTGTAGAAAAAACAATATTTTAAATGTATAGTATTTACGTGGAATTATGACTGAAAGCAATATAACAAATTGTATATATTGGTCCGAAACTGTCTTATTTACTGTATCCAACATTTTTAACTTAACTACGTACGAAAAAACCAACTGGGACGAGTAAGTTATCAAAATGTGCATAAACAATGACAGATAGGCACTAGACAAGAAATTACAATGAACAAATTCATTGTTTTTTAATTCGGAGTTAAATCATATCAATATAATAATTATTAATAAATCAATAAATACTAAGTGCATATATTGTGGCTAAACATCAGTTACTTACATTCAATATTGGGATCACCGTTAGGATAGTTTCGTGGACAGAAGCATACGGCTTCGCCTTTGGCGCCAATATGACATTGTGCATTGGTTCCACATGATTTAAATGCACATGGCTCCATGGCACCGCAGAAACACTGTTTGTTAGGATTGCCCGCACAATTTGGAGGGCACGTGCACTCGTAGTTGCCGTCTTCCAAGTCCCGACAGCGTGCACTCAACCCGCAGGGATTCCGCAAGCAACTGCCAGCTGCGGGCTTGGAGCATTCTACTTTTGGATTTCCAATGAAATTTGGTGGACATGAGCATTCAGGATTTCCATTTACTGATCGGCAAATGGCGTTGACACCACAAGCTCCTAAGCATATATTTTTACATTTTCCGTCAGCGCATTCTTCATCGGCATCACAGTCTTCCTTTTGAGCACATTCATAGGCTTTACATTCTTCAGATGGATCACCGGTATACCCGCTAGGACATTTACATATTGCACGGTGGCGAACAGCAAAGCAAGCTGCATCTTTACCACAGGTATCTTCTTGGCAAGCTTTTATACAACGCCTCGACGAGCATATCATATCGTCACCACAATGGGCGTCGTGATTACATCCAGGTATACAGACATTTTGAAGACATATTTGTCGCTCAGGACATTTATTTCTCACAGAACATAAGGATCTACATCCCCCATTCAAACATTTCTCACCACATGAACAATCGGTGTCAGCTTCACAAAGAGAGACACAATAGCCACTGTCGTCGCAAGGACAAAATCCGTCGCATAACATGGTTTTCTTTTTACACTCAACAAGTGGATTTCCTGTATAATTACTGTTGCAACTGCATTGGGCCCGATGATTTTGTACTTTACAATCAGAACAAATACCGCAAACGGCACTTTGACTACAAGGATCTACGTAAAAGAGAAGAAAAGAATTTAATTAATCGAATACTGTAAATATAAAGACACAACATTTTAGAAGAGATTCATCATTACCTTTGCATTGTCCTTTTAAACATGCTTGGTTTAAATCACAAGCATTATCATCCCGACAACCTTGTTTACAAATCCTGTTTTCACAAATGTAGCCTTCGCTGCATGCGTCATCACTGTTGCAAACTACTCTGCATATGCCACGAATACATTTCTCGTTAGATAAGCAAACGCTATCACTGCAAAATAAAAATTGATTATGATATTATACGGATTTAAAAAAAAAATCAAACCAAGTTTAACTTTATATTACATGCTTTCACGTCATTCAGTTTACTAGTGAGCATATTCGTACCTTCTGCACGAAGGATGACAAGTTCCGCCATAACAGTTAAAGCCATCGAGACAATTCTTGTTTGAATCGCATGGTGACATTGTCCTTCTACAAACGGCTTTTGGATCTCCGTATAAAGTCGATGGGCATGTACATACGGGTAAATGGTCTTTGGCGGTACATAACGCATTAGCACCACATGTGGCTGGTTCAGTGCAAGGATCAACACATTGTCCAGAAATGCACGCAAGTTGGTTTGAGCAGTCGGAATTCGATCTACAGCCTGTGACACATATACGACCATCGCAAACTTCCTCATCTGAACATTGTTCATCTGAGGTGCAAGCGTAGCGACAGACACCTGAATCACATCGTTCTCCTTGTAGACATTGAGAGCCATCAGTCGTACATGTTGGGCGGCACCGGTCGTCTTCACATCTCCAGTCGGTAGAGCAATCCGTATGCATGCGACATGTAAGCGATGGCGCGCGAACACATCCAATATTAGGTGTTGGGTTAGGTATTAATCCTTCTAAACACGTACATGAAGCTTTCCGTTCTGCGACTGAGCAAGCTGCATTAGGACCACAAGGGCTTATATCATTGTCGCAGGGGTTTTGGCAGACGTTGTTCTTGCAAAACTCATCGGGACCACAATCTTCATCATGTCTACAACCATACTGACAACTGTGTCCCAAACATATGTGACCCAAGAAACAGTCATTGTCTACACGACACGTTACTATAAAATAAAAAATAATTCATTATTATCAAAGCTTTTTAAGTATATACTGTGAATATATATGAAGTATATATATGAAGAAACTTACATAAACAAGCGCCTTTAGTACATCTTTCATTTAAAGCACATTCTTCATCAGCTTTACACTGAGGGACGCACATAGAGTCTTGACACATGTAATCGTCTTCACACTCACCGGCAGAACCGCATAACCTTGGCACTAAAAAAAAGTTAAATAAAATTACCAATACTTCTCATAATTAAAGTAAAACATAAATAAGTAAAAAAAAAAGGGGTTGCCTATATTATAAGCAAATAGTCTGGGTGATAGAAAAGAGTAAGTTACGATGAAAAAAGTTAATATTACTTACTTCGTACACACTCAACATCTTGGTTTCCTGTAAAACTGTTAGGACAGCTACATTGGACCACGTGGTTGTCGATTCTGCACAAAGCATTCAATCCACAAGCTTTTTCCATTTGACAAGGGTTGACACATTGACCATTTGAACATTTCTCGCTGGTTCCACATTCTTCGTCGACGAGGCACAAACCTAAGAGGAATTTAATTAGTTATATTTATCGAACGATTAATAAGTTTTCTTAACACCCGAAATAATTTTAATCTTTCTCACCTTTACATAGACCTTTGTGACAATACTGATCTTCGCCACAATCACTTCGTAGCTTGCATGATACTTCACGCAGACGACAACCTTTATCGCTGGCAGGATTCCCAACATATCCAATCTTACATTTACATTGACCCATATGACGCGACGCTGTGCATTCAGAATTAGCTCCACATTTCACTGATTCACATGCATCTATAAAAAACCGCAGTCATTAGTTTACACTATAAGGCATCCTTTTAAAAAAAGACACGGATAAATTGGAAGGAAAGTAAATTTTACCTGTGCATTTTCGAATTCCATCAACAACTGTACAGCGAGCAACAGGAGGACAGTCTCGATTAAATCTGCATTCTTGAGCTTTGCGGCAACCTTCCTCATAAGGATTTCCAACATAGCCAGGTGGACAGGCACACTGAGCGCGATCCCTCAGATTTTTACACTCAGCACCGTTTCCGCAAGGATTAGATGCACATCTGTTCATTTTAACGCAACCTTTTATTGGGTCACCAGTGTAACCAGGTTGACAATAACACACATGTCGATGTTTTTCTGAAGAACATATAGAGTTTTCTCCACAATTATTTTCGACGAGACATGCAATTTTACACATATTTTGGTGACATTGTTTATCTTCTGAACATTGTGAATCTACATCACATTCCTTTCTTTTACATCCTTGTAGAGGATCGCCAAAAAACTCAGGAGCGCATGAACATGTTGGTTGATGGTTTTTACCAACACATACTGCCTGTCTTCCGCATGGGTGTCGTTCGCACACTTTAACACATTGCGGTACACCTTTCCTACCAACAGTGCATTTTTCATCATCATTACAGTCTTCAGTTGATATACACTGGACTTCCTTCGTACAAATTTGGTTTAAACAGAATTGGAAATCAGGGCACGTACTGTTAGAGTTACAGGTTATACGACATGTATCTTGGATGCATAATTGGTCATTTAAACAATCTCTTGAATTTTTGCACAAACCTACGCACAAATTATCAACACACTTAGTTCCTGACGAGCATCTGCTATCATCCGTGCAATACTGAATAGGAACACAACCAAGTACGGGATCGCCTGTATACCCAGATGCACATGTACAATGTCCGATGTGATTTCTAGATAAACACTCAGCATTTCTTCCACATGCCCGAGGTATGCTACATGAGTTTTTGCATTTATAGTTAACGCAAGCCTCCTCTGATGAACAATCACTGTCTTTAGTACATTCAAATTTAGTGCACGTTTTGTAAGGATCTCCTTGACTATCAGATGGACATTCACATACAGGGTTGTGTTTTAAAACTGTACATTCAGCATTTTCTCCACATGGTGAAGACTGTTCACATGGGTCAATGCAATGGTTATCAATACATTTAGTTTTTCCGGAACAATTATCATCAGAATAACATTCTCCTGGTACTCTGCAGTTTCCTGAAGTTGAATCTAATATGGTTCCATTGACGCAACTGCACGTATAAGATCCACGGTTGTTCAGGCAATTTGCATTCAAAGGGCATGGATTATTTAAACATTCATTTATATCTTTACAAACATTGTTTTCCAAATCGTATCCTGTTGGGCAAGTGCACATGGGTTTGTGATTTTCTATTGTACATATTCCACCAAGACACGCAGAATCTTCACACTTATCTGTAAATAATTTGTTTAATTAATATTTGAACACAGTTAATTGAGCTTAAAACAATTGGTTTAAAAATCTTTACACATTTTATAAACCAATTTAATTTAATTGTTTTTTTTCATTGACCATTTACCGAGTTAAAACATTTTTACTTACCGGAGCACTTGTTATTTCTCGTGTTGCAGAATTTTTCTGTCGAGCAATCGGAATCGTGGATACATTCCACTTTAAAGCAGCCAATCTTTTTGTCTAATGGATTTCCTAAAAACCCTTTTTCGCAGGTACAAGTGAGTCTATGTTTTTCTACTGAGCACAGTGCATTAATACCACAATTTTTAGTTTGACAAGGATTTGAACATTTTCCTCTTATACAGGCAAGTGAGTCTTCGCATTGATTGTCATTTCTACATTGATTTGGCAATAAACATCCATTTGCATAAGGATCACCTATTGCACCAACTGGACACACACACTTATAAGAACCTGGCGTATCTGCACATTGAGCAGTTGGATGGCAAGGGTTTTCAAGACATTCATTTATGTTTGTACATTCATCACTGGTTAATTCAAACCCGGGAAGGCACTGGCATTCTGATGACTTACACAACTGATTGTTTAAACAATCGGAATCTGTTTTGCAACCAGGAATACATACGCCAGAACTACAATGCTCTCCATGCAAACAGTTACTACTGGAATGACATATTTTGTGGCATCTATTATCACTACATTTTTCACCTATAGCACATCCTGAATTATCTTGACAGGGTACTTGGCATAGGTATCCGATACACATGTGGTCTGGAGGACACTCGGACGTTCTTTCACAAGAACTTGGTTTTCTAACGCAACCTTGCTGAGGAGTTGGTGTACCTTGAAATCCGAGAGGACATTCACATTTAGTGTTATGATTTATTCTTGAACAAATGGCATTTGGACCACAAGCTCTGGTTGTTAGGCACGGATTTATACATTTATTATTGACACAAGCCTCTTCGCTAGGACAATCGTCTTGACTTCTACAACCAATCAGACATTGTCCTCCAACACAAGCTTGTCCTAAGCCACATTGTGTATGCTTTGTGCATTGAGTAAGGCAAAAGTTTTTCACGCACGAGTCTCCAGGATCACATTGGGTTGAATTTATGCAAGTTGTAAAGCATTGACCATTTGAACAAATGTCTCCATTGCAATCCAATTCACTGGTACAAACTAATAACTTTTTCTTACACGCGTTCCCTTTAACATTTTCATACCCATCGGGGCATACACAAATGGCTTTTCTGTTTACTACTTTACATAATGAGTTAATTCCACAGGCACCATCACATGGGTTTACACAATGTCCATTGACGCATGCTGTTTCCATCGGGCAGTCCTCATCGCCTCCCGCGCATTCGTCTTGTTTCCTACAGGCTCCGCTACGATCCTCCACATAACCAGTAGGGCATCGACATACATACGATGAACGTCTCGGTTCGCAAATAGCAGTAGAATGGCAAGGATTAGGGTTGCAAACTTCGATCTTTCTACAGTTAACATCAGGAATAGGATCAGGTTTGTATCCATTCGGACATTGACAAATTGCTTTGTGATTATCAGCAATGCACACAGCATTATCACCACACGAGTCTTCTCCACATGCACTCATGCATGTGTGCGTCATACGGTTACATAACTCATGGGAAAGGCAATCTGCATTATATATGCATGGCACGGATTGACATCCTTTTTCTAAGTCATTCGGGTTTCCGGTAAACGGACCCGACGGGCACTGACATTTTGCAATATGGTTGTTAGTAACGCAAACAGCATTGGGACCACATAATTTTTGGTGGCATGCAGAAACACATTTTCTAACATTCCCTACATTTTTACATACTTCATTTTCCCGGCATTGTACATCATCTGAACATTGATTCTTGTTAATAGCTATGCAGCCATCACGATCATTTGGATTTCCAGCAAAACCACTTAAACATTCACATTGACTTTTATGATTTTTTGTTATACATTTAGAGTTCTGCGGGCAAGTGAATAGTACACAGCTGTTTTCACATTTCTTAACTCCTAGGACATCTTTTTGACAGGATTGATTATCATCGCAATCATCATCTGAATCACAATTTGGAGTTGAGGGTTGTTCACAATTAGAATTAACTGGGTTCCATAGAAAACCTTCTCTACATTCGCACCTTGGATTATTTTCTATAACTCTACAATTTTCATTAGCACCACAAGCTATTGTTGAACACACATCTATACAACGTCTTACCGTGTTATCTATTGAAATACAAATTTCAGGTTCGTTACAATCCGTATTTTCATTACACTGCATTTCATCAGGTTCCTTTACAAGCAAATGACAACCAGTTTTTACATCCGTTGGTTTGCCTACATATCCTTCTGCGCATATACAATGGGCTTGATGGTTAGCACCAATACAAAGTGAATTTGGTCCACATTGTAGCTTACTACAGGAATCAACGCATTTGCGAACATTTTTAGCTACTTGGAAACATATTTCTGAATCTTTGCAGTCCCCGTCCACCATACATTTATTGTCAGGTACACATCCTCTTTGCAAATCATTAGGATTACCAGTGTGACCAGGAAGACAATGGCAATTGCCTTCTTCACAGATAGATTTTGGGCCACATATCATCTTTCGACAAACATCAACACACTTAGATTTCTCACAAACATACCCTTCAGGACATGATGCATTACGAGAGCATGTGCAAATGTTGCCGTCAGTACATTTTGATATGGTAACTTGGGAGCATAGTTCATAAGGATTGCCAACATATCGACTTTTACATATGCAACTGAAACTTCCAGGAGTATTTATACAAATAGCATTTTCAGCACATGGTTTACTACCACATTCGTCTATATCCAAACATTGTATATTAGGGTTTCCTATATAGCCAGGAGGGCATAAACATTCAACATGAGATCTTGTTTGTTGACACACTGCATTAAGGCCACATGAAGCTTTAGCACATGTTATTTC
Organism: Plusia festucae; assembly: GCA_950381575.1. Taxonomy (NCBI): domain Eukaryota; kingdom Metazoa; phylum Arthropoda; class Insecta; order Lepidoptera; family Noctuidae; genus Plusia; species Plusia festucae. The sequence goes on along the minus strand of OX494436.1, from coordinate 7,902,277 downwards.
TCTTCGCGGCAGACATTTCTTATAAGGATTCCCTGTGAAGCCTTTATCACATTTACAAGTATTAGTTTGTCCGTAGAAACAGTGTGCGTTTTGCCCACATCCAGGATTACATGCTGGTGGGGAAATAGCTGTAAAAAAATCATGTGTAAATATGAAATAATGAAATTAAAAATATGAATCGATATAAAATATCCATTATGACATGTTATTTGTACAACACACAATTACTTACGTGGCATGCAAAGTAAATCAGGATTTCCGATGAAAAATGCGTTACAGACACATCTCCCACTGGCCTCATCGCATGAAGCGCCAACGCCACAGACAACACCATCACAGCGCTGTCTGCAACGACCAGCTAAACACATCAATGGTTCCTCACAAGGTACACCAGGTCCACAAGTATCTCTTCTGCAAGCGCCTCCAGGGAACGGATTTCCAACCATTCCTTCAGGACAGATGCAAGTTGGCCCAGTTTTTGATATAATACACTGAGCACCAGAAGTGCATGAATATGTGTCGCATCCTAAAATTAATTATATTTATCAAAAATACTATAAAGTAAACCATCTTTGTTTACAGCATTGTTACTATATAATCAACTCATCATAAACAACTTACCGGATACACATTTTCCACCCTCCGGTTTAGTATAACCAGGATTACAACGACAGCCAGCAGCATGATCGTCTACTTCACAAAAAGCATTTGGCCCACAAGAAACACTTGTACAAGGTGACAAACAGGAACTATTTAAACAAGCTAGTGTATTGGGGCAGTCCTCATCTGTAGTACATAAACGCTTTTCCGATGGTATTTCCTCGATGGAACCTAAATAAAAAAAAATACGTTTAAACTTTCGACCATAAAAATACAATTATTTAGATTATAAATAGATTATTGTTCATGGGTACTTACACCCGCTTTTATATGGATCTCCGACCATATGTAGAGGACATTTACATCGATAGCCACCTTTTTGATCGTGGCAAATAGCACCGAAGGCACATGGTGCACTGTGGCACTCGTTAATATTTGTACACCCAGTGTAAGGGTCTCCTTCATATCCCGTCATACACATACATCGAGGAGGGTTACTTGGTGTACATTTAGAATTAATTCCGCAAGTAAACCTTTCACAAGGGCTTTTACACTTTTGCCCATCAGTGACATCTAAATAAAACGGTGGTGGGCATACACACTGCCCGGGTTGAATACATTTTTCGTTCGGGAAGCAGTCAGAATCACTTATACATCGCTTTTGATTTAATGTACAATGCCCAGAAATAGAATCTTGACTATAGCCAGGGGGACACTTGCAAGTAAAAGAGCCAATAGTGTTCACACATTCTGCACCAAACCCACAAGCTGATTGACCAGATGTACACTCGTTTATGTCTTCACATGAACCTTCAGCAGTTTGTGAGAAACCGACTGGACAGGCACAATAGCTAACCCCATCAGATATTATAATACACTCAGCACCTTTGCCACATTTATTATCTTTTGTACAACCAGAAAGAACACAATTGCCATCGACCACTTTGTAAGGTGGCTGGCATTGACAAGTTATATCGCTACATAGCTCGCAGAGGTTGTAAGGATTTCCACTGTATTCTGAAGGACATTTACATTCATAGCTGCCTGGCAAGTTTTTGCAAATAGCATTTAACCCACAAGGTGACCTTCCATGATGTGTACATTCATTGATATCTTCACACAATCCAGTTTCTTTACTTCTGGAAAATCCTTGGGTACAGACGCAAACATTTTCTCCATCATGCAAAATACATTGTTCACCCTGAGGGCAAGGATTAGTGTTGCTACATTCAATCGGCATTTTACCGGGTATACAACCGCCAACGTAAGGATCGCCGGTAAATGTACCAGGACATTCACAAAGAAAACGTCCGGGTAAATTTTTGCAAACTGCTCCAGAACCACAAGGCTCGTCAATACATTCATTTACGTCTTGGCAACCTGTTGCCGATGACGGGTCACCTGCAAATCCACTTCTACACGTGCATTGTGCAATCTGGTCATTTAATAAACAGTCTGAATTACTACCGCATTGCAAAGCTTCACAAGGATCTGCAAAATAAAAACAAAACAAATTTATACGTGCATTTTATAAATTGTATTACGCACAAAAATATTACTTAATTAAACATCTTACGTCGACATTCGTTTCCAACATTGGGTTCTGGGCACAGGCATCTAGAATTATGGTCACACACTGCATTTCCAGGGCAATCATTATCATTTTTACAAGATAGTACTTCAACACAGCGCACCCTAGGGTCTGGATCAGGTATTGTGCCCTCTGGACACTCACAGTTATAGGAGCCATCACGATTAATACAATCCGCCCCAATTCCACATGCGCCATCTATTTGACACTCGTCAATATCGGTACACTGTTTGTAAGCGTCGCCAGTGTATCCTTCTGGACATTGACAAATAAAGCTTCCAAGAGTATTACTGCATCGGGCATTATTACCACAGCGTCCAACAGGCCCAACTGATGTATCACACTCATTGACATCTATACAACCTGCTGCTATATCAGTTGGATCAAATGTCCAGCCGTCTTCACAGACACAGTATGCTTCTATTCCATTTGGCTTACAATAAGCGTGTTCACCACATTTCACATCCTCACATGGGGCTCGACAAGCAACTAATGGAGGAGCGCCGACGAATCCATTAGCACATTCGCAGTTAAATCTGCCCGGTGTATTTATACATATAGAATTATCCCCGCAGATAGTAGAGTTTTTAACGCATTCGTCAATATCAATACAAGCTGATCCTCGAGCATCAAATCCTTCTTTACAAAAACATTGATTTTCTATGCATTCTGCGTTATTGGTACAATCGAAGTTTGATTTACATAATGTATTAACATCAACCTGAAATTTAGATATTTAGTTTTATAAAATATCATGAAACTCTTTCTAGTCCTTAAAATGTAAATAATCAAATGAAAAAAATACCTGCTCGCAAGCGATTTGTGGATCTGGTTTGGCTCTATATCCTTGTGGACAGACACAGTTGTAACCTGGAGACGCATTTTCACATACGGCGTATGTACCGCAGGGGTGTTCAAGTGTTTCACACTCGTCGATGTCACGACATCCTCCCGCCACTCGTGCATCTCCTGTATATTCTGGCTTGCATGTACACACGAAGCTGCCGAGAGTGTTGGTACACAAAGCGTGTTCGCTGCATACTGCTTCGCTACTCTTACATTCATCCACGTCTGGTGTAACAAATAACGCAAAGTCTAATTACATTTGCAGCGGGTCAGAAACCCATGCACGTAGAAAATACTCCGACAGCCACTACGAAGAGTAAGTGATAGACACACAGACGACTCAAAAGGCGACAGAGAAAACGACGAGAGTCAAGAAGTGAATGCTGAAGAAAATGATTTAAGTCAAAACGCTGTACGGTAATGCTGAAACATAAAAATGGGCGTGGTCGCAGAAAACGTATGTGTTTGCGAACCACACAGGTGTCGAAACTCTCTGTAAATGTTTATTTATTTAATATTAATGTTTCAAACTTTATAACCGCATAGATTAGTAGAAGCGTGAAGCTACCGAGCGTCCAAGTCCGGTAGTGTTCGGCTCGATTCGTTAAACGCGAACAGGTTAAGGTAAGTGTCATAAAGCGTTAGACCACAGAAAATGAAAACATGTTAGGTTTAGGTCACACCTACTGGCGTTTTAGACAAAGGCTTACCAATACACTGCACATCTGCGTTGCCTTCGAAACCTGGTGGGCACACACAGCGAAATGCGCCTGGAAGATTTTCACAGAGAGCACCAATGCCACACGTGGCTTGCGCGCATTCATCCTGATCCCGACAGCCGACGCGAGGGTCGCCTTCGTAGCCAGGCGGGCAGCTGCACTCGTAGCCACCCTCCACGTTGCGACACTTAGCGCCCGGACCGCAGCTTACTTCGCTCTCGCATTCATTGATATCAACGCACTACGTGCCAAATAAAATAAAGTCAATTACACTTTTAACTTTCATTACGAGCATAGACATATTTTTAACATTATTCTGTAATTTCATAAACATTGGTAAACAAAAATTTACTTCAAAGGACCTTGCAATTATTTAGCCTTAGTAACCCATGAGATGGAATCATTTTGTCAACTTACACCATCGAATGCATTCCCGGTGTAACCAGCTTGGCATGCACATGTATAGTTTCCTGGATAGTTTTGACACACAGCGTTAGCTCCACAGGCTCCAGGTCGTCGGCATTCATCAATATCTACAAATAATTTTCAGTTTTATACATCTTTAATATAAACCATAAGTCACTTTAAATATTATCTAATAGATACTGCTCTATACACACAACACATTACTGACAGAATTTTAAAAACATATTCAAACTCATTTTTATTTGATTCAAATCAATTCAGCCTATCGCGTTCCACTGCTGGAACCAGGTCTCTCCCATGTTGCGCCACAACACCTGGTCCTCAGTTTGGGGGCAGTGTGTTGTGGCGCGCCATCATAAATGTAAATGCCTTAGTCACCACGCTGGGCAAGAGGGCTGGTGACCGCAATTCACTTTTTGTTCTTTAGGAGCTAGGCTGCTGCCTATTCTCCTTGTTTCTATATCCCTTAATCGCCTCTTAGGACACCCACGGGAAGAGAGGGAGAGGTTCTATTCTATGCCGAAAACCCCACGGAAATTTTTATTTGATTACTCGGCGTAAAATATTCCAAGTGGCTGTTTATTGTTATATAGTAAATATAATCGCATTTTTCGATCGCAAATATCCATGGCGAAAATCATTGCGCAACTATGCGTTTTTTATACATATTTTTTAAAGATATGCGATAATTAAGCTTCTTTTGTTTGTAGCAAATAGCAATGGATGTTTCGCGGGAAGCTTTTTGTGATGGCTTTGATCCAAAACGAGGGTTTAAGGGTACCTGAGGCGCTTTTTTGAAAAACGTGATATGTATCATGTATGTATGTGTAGTATATCCTTACTTCCTTACTAATATCCTTACAATATTATATTATTATCTATATTTTTTTGTGTAATATTTATAAATGCGAAAGTAACTCTGTCTGTCTGTGTGTTACGTAATCACGCCTAAACTACAAAACCGATTTAAATAAAATTTGGCACAGAGATAGTCTAGAGCCTCAGAAAGGAGATAGGCTACTTTTTTCTAAGATAACCGACACCCTTGCGGGCGGAGTCGCGGGCTACAGCTTGTAGATATATGTATATGTGTATTCAGTACCCCTGCATTCTTCTTCGCCATCGCCTTCGAAGCCTCGATTGCACTTGCAAATGAAATGAGCTGGCAGGTTACAGCACTCTGCGTTCTCGACGCATCGCGAAGCTACCGCTGGGTCTTCACACTCATTTATATCTGTGAATTAAATAAACATTACGGTATAGCTTTATTCGGAATCCGAGTAGCTCGTTATGAAAAAGCCTCAACACCTGTGCTATACGCAATGATTTTTTGATGTTGTTATTTATTTATATCCAAAGACGTTTTCATATACAATATGAAACTACATAAGTAGCAAGTGTTTGCATTACAAACTGTCAAATTAAATATACAAGTATTTTACATCTTTTCTAACAAAACTAAGAATCTGCGTGAGCGACAAATTTTTAGTTCTTTTTTATTATTTAAACAATGAGTTCGTTACCTCTGCAAGAGAAACCGTCGCCTTCGTAGCCTGGGAAACACGAACACTGGAAACTACCGACCGTGTTCGTACAGTGAGCAAAAACATCGCATGGTCTTTCTTTGCATTCATTTACATCTAAAAGAAGAAAACAGGTAAGTAAAATAATGTATGTACATTTAAAAATGTTGACTCATATTCATAATGAAAAATAAGGCACTGACCTGGTTCCTGGCAGTTACATCCACCGAAACCATCGTTACAATGGCACACCCCGTTTAGACAACGACCATTTATACACTGGGCGCCATCTTCTTTGGTACAATCATCTAAAACAGTTTATAATAGTAAAGTAACAATAAAAAATACGATCATAAATAATAAAAGCAATTTCAGATGTTTTTTTGTTTTATTTGTGCTATATTATTCTTACTCAATGTGAATAGCATGTAGTTCTTACTAACCTGTACATTTCAACTCTAACTTGAGTTCGTCGGATCCCTTATAGCAATCCTTGACACCGTCGCATAACTTTGATAATTCATATAATTGTAATATTTGTGTCGATTCGTTTACTTGACAGCCAAAATAGCCGTCTTCTAAATTTAAGAAAAATACTTCTCGTTTTATTCCTAAACCTATTCCATATTGGCTTTGTGTCGCTACCTGAAAAGACATTTTACACAGTTCGACAATAGGCCATCAACAGGGTTATGCATTTTCGGGAAAACTAAAATAATTATGTAAATGATTGAAAACTTATATTATTACTTACATTTGTCGTTGTGACTAAGAGCGTCCAAACCACGAGCGGTAAGGTGTCTATATACATTGTCTCTGTAACAAAAGAAATTAATCATTAATAATTGTAATAAGGAGGAGGTAAAACAAAAATAAACTGAAATTACTGCAGGTGTCTAGAAAATGCTACCAACAGCTTTTTTGTACGATAAAATAAGCCAACAAAAACTAAATCAACTATTAACATTAATTAATAAAAGGGCTTATGCCCAGCAGTGGGATTACAAGGGCTGTGGATGATGATGTAAAAAGTATCTAGGTAATATTTAAATGAACATAAAACCGTAGCGCATATATACATCATGTAACAGAATAAACGTAATAGCTCTTAAGGAGAATTTGTACTCACCATTGTGAACAACTTTTACTATCAGACAACTCCAAAATCGAGAAAAAATCGACTGTTTAGTACACTTTGTCGATGTATGCGCTCATAAATGTATAGGGCGATTATTCTGTTACACATTGTATACGACAAAGGAAACACCGATACACTAAAACTAGGCTTACATCATAACAAAGATTACAAGACTTACAACATAATCGACGCGTGATCTTTAAAAGTAAAAGTTACATTAAGTGCATAAATTGATTTATTTGCAATTCATATCCGTATAAGAAGGCTAAGTATATAAATGTTTGTTTAACTGTTGATGTGTTTTCAATTAACGACCGACTATCAATTCTATTAGATGTTTCTGGTAACTTCACGTGACGTAACATCATGGAATCGTGCACTACGTACCAACAAGTTAAAAAACTGTTTCGTTAAACAGTTAAACATAATTATCTGTTAAATATTTGTAATAAATATAAAACATTCTAAACAATAGAGTATTAGACAATAGCATCTTTTACATTGCATTTTTCAAATACACGACTTATTATAAAAAAAATATGTCAATGTTTAAAATATCACCAATTTAAATGTCAAACACAAGCGTATAGTTTAAATTCATTGTACACCTACACACAACAATATTTTAATAACATAAGAAGCAAATAAACGTGGCAATTTTTTTATTAAGAATCAATCAAAAACTACATATTTCAAAGAAATCTAAGGAAATACCCAGCTGGCAAAACTTAAGGCCCAGCCCGACCGACAACGTCCTGTCTAAAATGATACATTAAATATTTTATAAAAAAAAATAGTAAACAACCTTAACTATCAGAGAAAATTGGGTTTAGAATCTTTCCACGAGTTATTTATTCATACCTAGTCGATATATTCTTTGTTGTTTATGAGTGAAGGTTAAATGAATGCTCTTTTTATTTTACGTCCATATTTTTTAAATCTAATTTTGTAGTTTTCATTATAAAAAAATAATATTTCGTGATGGGGCTCAAGGTACTGTATACAAATATATTCATACAAAGTTTACCTATGGCTCCTTGAGGTATAGACAGATATATTTACGCTATGTAGGTTTAGGAAACTACCTATAATGCTTGAAAAGGTATTACGGTACCGATAAAGTAGATAAGTTTTCGATAATAATTACAGCCACGACAAAGGCGAAGGCTGCAGTGCGAGGTCATATAACTGTGTGAGCGGTATGTTGTCATGTACCTACTTGTCTGTTTCACTGTAACAAACTTTAAATAGTTAGGTGTAAGTTTAAATATACATTGTACACAATGATTGCACTATCTATTGTATTTTGGCGCTGGTTTTAACGACAGCGGCTCTACGACGTTGCGTGTTTAACGCGTTGCATGCCAATTTACGAGTATATTTGCACTTCACCTAAGCACGGACCGCACCGCGAATGTCGTTGTGCCAGTTGTCACAGCCGCTGCACTCGTCATTTACACGCACATTATTATTTATAGTTAGTGACAAAAACAATGATTGCCACTTTGAAAGTGAACGCATTAGGCACGAACTAACCATAAGTTACAATATTATGTAGGTTATTGATAGGTACACCTTAAGTATTATTCACGGGTTTTTCGAACTAAAAGATAATGCCCCAAACATGATTCCTATTTTAAAGTAAAAAATATTTTTCTTATTGTTTTTATTTCTCTATACGGTCAGGTGCCTGGTCTTTTTTTTTTAATGTGGATGGTTACGAACACAAACAAATAGATACAGCGTTGTATAGATACAGGAGTGTTGGACAATAGTGACTAGCCCCCCAATAACCGGCTTACTGCATAGATGATTCTGATGAACCACAATTCACGTGGGTGAAATTATTTTCGGTTATAATCAGGTAATATTATCGTTCGTCTTTTCAAGAAATGACGATAATTACACCAGACAGTGCAATTCACCTTGACTTAAGGATTAATTGTTCATTATCCACACCCACAGCGTGAGTAATTGACCAGGGATAAAACATAACTTTAAATACATAGGCGCAGTATTGACATAAATGGCCAAAGGAATGATGACAAGGCTTCTTAGATGGTGTCACAAATTACGCTAAAATTGTTATTACCCGCTAAGGCCGAACAAGCATTAATATTGTTTTCAATAACCGTAAGCCTTGACACCTTAAAGTCCTAGCGACAAACATTTGTTTTATTATCGACAGTTTACGATAGACATTTTTTTCCTTCGTAAGTACCTGTTTCATACGTTGGCAACAATATGTGTTAATGGCAACAATACAATTAAATAAGAGCAGATTCTTTTACTCAAAAACATAATAGAGTAATAACATACAGGATTTGACCTTTCGACGATAAATCAACAAACGACTATGTATGTTCTTCTTTATTTATTCGACAATTTGAACCATCTTCATCTTCGATTATGGTTTCAAAAATAATCTTACAACCGAGAAAATGTTCAGGTACGCAATTTCATATTTTAAAACTGCAGTTCAGGTGGATTCATGATAGTAATTCGTTAATTTAATCATTGTAATCTTTTACATCATTAATGAATAATGTACGTACACAATCACTTGCGTGTTTCAGTAAATCAATCAAGATGATAACGTGGTTTTCTTAATTCAACATGGTGACGGTACCTATTTTGAAATTATGCTTCCCTGCTTTTTCTTTTGCCGAGCACCAACCTTTTGGACATTTGACATACTGCGGTAAAAAGACATACTGTGACATACTTCTCACTATGCTATGACCTTCTCTACTATATGGTCGTTGGGTTTGAGTCTAATCAATTGAATACGCTTTTACTTTAATATTTTTGGCAAATAAACAAACCTGAAGACTTTAGGTTAACCTCATTTATGCAATAATGTAATATAAATAAGATATTATCAGTTCCCATAAGCTGTCGAACCTATCATAACTGAAATTTCATAGGTATTTTTATTTTACGTAGCATTTAAAGCAAAATGATATCAAGTTGATTGAATAAGATGAAACTAACACCTTGTACAATTAATTGGAACCTACTGATGCTCTTAAAAGATGTTATAAAGACTCAAACCATAAATTTTGATAATAATTGCCTAAAATTACAACTGTATAAAAACTTCATAACTGTTAGTTAAATTAAATGATAATGAACCTATTAACGGAGTACGAAATAAAAAAGGGTGACGAGAATGACGTGAGTGAAAAACCGGCTAAGAACGTGACGGGCACTAGTTTCTAACTAACATACAACAAAACTGGACTTAGACATTGTGAAGGCTAAATAAATGTGTGATTAACTGTGGAAATTTAATGTTTTGAAGATAAATTTTAACCCCAAATCTAAAAAAAGACAAGTTCAGTGTATTAATGCCTCTTAGTCCATGAATATCAAAGGAATATGTCACACAAACCACAACAACCACCTTAGGCGAGATATTGAAAGTGAAATATTGTGAACTAATAACGATATTTGAGCACACATCAGACTACATCCGTCGTAATAATATGCGCTCGGTAAGTATCGGGCCTTACGTCACGACTCACGAACGAAGTTGCAAGCGGCCATGTGGGTTCGCGTGTACGAATGTGGTATCAAATCGGCCGTAAAATGCGTCCGCGCACTCGCGCCAGCTCGCTTGCGCCATTCACTTTCACGTAGCGCTTGCTCACACTGTGTACTTCACTTGTACTGAAAGTGGGCTGAGAAAGAACAATGCCTCTACGCAGTTTCTCTCCTCACAAACAATTCCATATCTGATTTCTGTATCTCGTCAACTTCACTCGTCAATAGCCAACATTCTTACCAATAGTCCATATACTTTTGTAACCCGCTTAAAATAACAATCAATATTTTTTTATAAATTTTAACAGGTTCAATATATTACACAGATGAGTAGACCGGTTTCTTAATATAATTATAGTACCCTTTATTCTACCTTCTATAAAAACCGTGTTCAATTGCGAAACCTGATTGTTTTTTGTTCATCAAAGTGACGAAGTTCATCGAGTGATTCCGTTGTGGGAAAAATTCCCAGATATGAATCATGGTCAATATAATAAGATGATGTTGAGATGACGGTACGAGTCTGACAAAAGCAAAACTTTCAACTAACGTTTTAAAAATCCTTAAACTTTCTCTGCATATATCATATAATTTGAAGACTGGCGCATTGGCTAAGAGCTGACAGGTAGAGCGAAAGTAAAACAGCAAATACATAGGAAGCTTTTATAATGAAAAAATAATATTAGGCGATTAAGTGGTAATGCTGCCAGTCTTATGGGCACACTTCCAGTCGACAGCGATGTGGAAGAGTTTTTGAAGATAATTTTTAGTCTAAGTCGATGTAACATTTTTTTTCACTTCTATTTACCACACAACTTTTTTAATAACAGCAAGGCGTACCTAAATCTGATTTCATGAACTACTTCGGAAGTAATACGGAACCGAATCACTCTCCGCTTCCATTCACTGCATAATATCGTCAGTAGATACCTAATATATAGAGGTCAGAGACAATCTATTGCTACTTTGAACTCTGAGCAATCACCTGTACTTATATATACGTGATCAAGAACGTCTCTACGATTGTACGGTTCCAAACGCTCCTGGTAGCTCTACCATATGTTGTAGAATGTGTTCTTCTAGATCTCGATAGCTGAGCAGTACTCAGCACAAATTGCAATGGTATTATCGATAATAATCGATTGGAACGAATGCCGCGCGTATTATTGTGTACGGTACTAGTAGTAGCACTAGCGGTACATTCCACCTGTTACAACAGCAGCAACGGAATCACAAGTTTACATTGTTATTGGTCACACGATTACTCATTACACAAACATGGACGTAATTAACACATACAATTATTAAGATAGATACGTCTGATATAATACCAGTAGCAACAATACCTACGTCTGCTTGACTCAAGTATAGTTTTTACATATATTCTAATAGCTCTGACAACCCGGATCCGGGTGATACCAGAAATGTAAATATTTGGCATTGTCCAACAATGTTAATTAACGTTCGTAATATGTTTGTTTGTAATTGTTTTAAAACTAGTATTTTTGTTATTAACGAATAAGATAATACCTAATTAATATACGATATGTGGTGATAGGTATGTTATAAGATTTGTCAAGTAATACCTATTAAGAAACAATAATTGACTTTAAAATCCACTTATTAAATTTACCGAGGACGGTGGACGTGACAACACATCGTGCTTGTATTGATAGCATCTATTAAAGGAGAAAGAGCGGTTAGGTTGGCTGAGTTCCGGTGAAGACGCGGCGGGCGGCGCGGTGGTGCATGGCGGCGCGCGACGACGGGCGCGCGTCGAGCATACTAAGTAACCTTCGCCGACAGAGCCCGAGGGACGGTCGCCGGACAAGTGGAGCGACCGCGCGACCGCTTGGAACGCACCGGAATACCCTGAACTTGTTCGCTCAAATCACTTTTAAACAGTGCGTCTTTTGAACTTTAATACCATCAATTTGTTAAAACATAGCTCTATAAGTTCTACTTTTAAACATTTTCTAACGGCCCACCTTTTGATTTTTTGTTACCATTTCAATATCGAAAAGTTTAAAATAAGACAGTACTAAACATTATACCTACAAGCTCAAAAGATCTGACTTACATATTTTTGCCAGACATGTTTCGACCTACTACCTACTCATTTGCTAGTGTAAATTTATGCATTGCATTAAACGAATGCAATATAAAAATACAATACATTTGCTACTAGCTTCTTCTTCCATGGCTAAGATACCAAGTTAATTAACAAGTTATCAAGGTTTTAATAACGTGTACAAATTTGATATCCCGGAAATCGATTATGTAGGCATATTGACTGCTTAAACGACATTCGTAGCAAACCTACACATAACGATAAATAATTAAGTAATTTACATAAGCCCGCTACCGTATATGTAAAGTGTATAATATTATTAGTGATTCATTCAGTACTTTAACAATGTATCATTACAATTTTTTACTGTGATTCCCCATCCTACAATGACATTGAAATTCTTCCGGTAACAAACTGCACGTCTCAAGTAACAAACAAATTTAAAAACCTTCCTTCTAAAATACATTTATGCCAAGAGTAAACCATGCTGCTTTCTTTAAGCCTTAATGTTATTAGATAACATAATCGATTACGAGTACAATATTGATTAAAACCAAACGGATAGAAGTATGTGTCGTTTACCTATCTTCTATTTTTTAAATCATCTTGTTCCAAGTAGTATTTTAGATAGTGCCTATGCATTTGTAACTTTTAACAGAATGGGTATTAAAAGTGGCGATAAAGGGGTCAGGCCGACGCCGCTAGAAGCACAGTTATGGAGATGTCATTAAGATAATACTTCCATTAGTTTGCCCTCCACAACATTTAATGAAGGAAGAGATTGAGTACTTAGTTCTCATAATACAGCCATAGGTCATAATGTCAGTCATAGAAATAAACACGTTATGTTCACTGTGGTAAGATATTCAAAAATCTTACGTATTATATGTATATGTTTTAACGTTGTATTTATATTGTGTATTCTAAACTTATTTAACCCAGAGGCTTGCGGAACCCGTCTTAATAGATACGCACTACGATATTTTCTCTTTCTTTATGGTAACCTCATGATGTTTTTATTTGAAAAAATTTAGTTCAGATATTAAAAAGTCGCAAGGATTCTAGATTCTTTATATTGTAGACACAGACAGGAATGAAAAAATATAGCCAATACGGTAAGTGACAATAAAAATTGACGATACGTGAATAAATTGTGACTTTCAGTGATTTCTAATTACCTAAAACCAGGAGATATTTAATTATACAAATAAAACTGGTTGCATTATTAAAGAAAATGTACGCGCCGGCCTCGCCCTGTCACCTTTGTAATAAATGCCTATAATTATACACATATACTTTACCCTTGTGATACTCTATCTTTTGCTGAAAACTGTATTAAGTATTTACGGTTGAGTAGTTTAGAAGATCGAAGCGTAAACAACGGGCGCAACTTTGTTTTATACTAAGATACAGAACAAAATGGTCAACTATGATGAATTTAGATTCTCAGAAAAAAAAATGTATAATGCAATTATTAACATTTTATTTTTAAGGACAATGTACACAAATAAAATAAGAATAATTAATTATATGTAATATAAATGCAAAAACAGTATGATTAGGTATCATACTTAAGGTCTTTAAATCAATGAGTAACTTAACAAATTTACGTAGAATAAATGTGTATGTACCGAGCAGTTGCCATATTACTTTTTATGGACATTCAGTGGTACTGCGTTATAATTAAACTTAGAAACTGGAACAAAATACAGGTGAGTGATGGAAATATAGTGATATAAGAAAATAATAATAGGTTCTATATATTTTAAGACATTTATGGTTTATTATTATTAGGGAGATTTACCTGCTTTGGTAAATATCTAAACATTAGGCACTACAATCAAAATTCTTTAAGTAAGCTTTAAATTTATATTTTTTCTAAGACCTAGTTATAAAAAGCGAATTACGTTCGAAGTCTAATCATTTACTTCTCAGCATTGATCTTAAGTCCAATAAAAACTCTTCAATAGGTAGGTTACAGTAGTATCTGTAGATAGAGCATTAATAAATGTAAGTAAATGGTTGAACTAAAATGCTCGTTACCAATTTAATGTTCCTCTGAAGAAAAGATTTCTTGTTATTCAACATTTATATGCAAAATAAATATATAAATGTTATAATAATTTATTGCAGGCATATTCGTACTGAGTGTATAAATACATGTTTGCCATATCATAGATATTACAAATGCTATCTGCATAGGTATTAAAAATAAATAATATGATAATCTGAATAATAATCAATATTATTTCTATTTACTACTGTATTGACCATTTTGTTGTATTATTATAATGAAAAATATAATAAATAATTTAAATACATTTTTATGTTTATAACTTATTTATGTGACTTTGCATTTTATTGCAATTTAAGATCGTGATTCGCAATAACGCTGCACTTTATATTAAATACGAAATAAATTAATTAAAATTTTAAATTATGTTTTTATGCTGTGAATAGGTATTACGTTTTCTGGCAGTTTCATATGTTTAATTTAATAATTGATTCACAATTCATAATGTTTTAGTGTTAAAAGCATACGGAGGTAACAACTTACTAGGAGGCTATGTAATAGATAATCTCACTCACTCACTTACTACTTATTAGATATTGCAATGAAGTTATAAATGCACTCAATTTAAAATAATAAAAACATAATCATGATAAGTAATTTAACGATTTCCTTTTATTGACCAATGTTTTGGTTTATTTGATTTCAGACTAAGTACTTAGCCTCCGTCAACTGGTTTGAAAGTGGTTGGCGTACTCGATATTGTTTTACTTAACTATTACGTAACAGAGGACGCGTACATTATTTATTTATTTATTTAATACTTCATGCACTGTTAGGTACATTATTGAAATGGATTAGGTACTTGACAATTTGTATTAATCTTGATTATATAATTATAAGTTCTTTTAATAGCCGTCTACTAACTCCACTAACCGCAATAGGTATGCGTTAATAGTTAATATCTACATTAAATCTTAATCAAATTTTATCCAACAATTAACGAGTGTTTCTTGAGGAAACCATATTCCCAAATTAGCACTCGAACAAAACCACTACAATGCATGTTATTTAAGCTGCACAATATCTAAACTAAAAACTTTTTGACCCTTAAGAACTACCTAGTTAATGATAAACAAAATTCCTAATTTTATTTTATAACGGTTTTATAAAATAAAACACAATAATTATGCATAAATATACAGAAAATGTCAAAAACATAGAGGTATCCGGAAAGACGTGTATAATATTGTATAATAGAAAGAATTTCTCAGTCACATGTGGTAGGTAGGTACTTAATGGGTTCGTTCACAATTTCATATGGGATGAGTTAGGTCCGTGTATTATAGTTGTATTACTGAATGACATAACGGGCCAATGTCGCCGGCCGCAGTCGGGCGAGGGGCGGCGCACGGCGACAGGTGCGCTGCGCCCGCGCTACTAATATGGCGCCACCTGCGTAGATACGATGACGATGCGGATGGGTCTCCAGGGACTATCCCAACACATTATTTAAACATTAAGACCCAATATCAATCACATTCTTAATTTTGATTCCTCTATTTTACTTTGTATCGCAAATTTAGACTATCGCTTAGAGATTAAATTATTTTCTCACTGTAATCGTGAAATTTACTACGCTACAACGACTACAATTAAATAAAAATACAGGCTTGCGTGTTTTGTGTTAAAAACACACGGTTTAAGAACGGTTGAGCGCGAAAAATAATAGTTCTTATTTAACACACACTTCTAACAAACATTCTTATTTTTTAAACAAGTGAATAATGTATTAGCAAAATAAAGTAAGTGGTAGATATCTATTTCGAAACGTGGAATAAAAACGTTTTGATCTGCTGATTACAATTACCGCTCGGTGGGAATATATTGCATTAAGAACAAAGGGGCCTTGAAGGAGGCGCTACGCTCGGCTGCAACCTCGTCTACTCATGCTGGGCCTTTGTTGCTGTTCTCACTAACTCACTATCCTTCTTAACAATAACCCACGCGAATAATATCATTAATGCAATAGACCGAGGGCTAATGAACTGCATCTATTGTGAATTTAATTATTTTTACGTCATTATTTTGCTAGAGATATTCTCACCCTACTATGCTAATGTTTACTTATTTAGACATATCTTTTTCATTTTAATTGTTCCATTTTATACTAGCCAATGCTAATAATATGCTCTTCTTTTTCAAATTAATGACATCAACCTATTTTTATATCTTATTTTTACATTATAATAGTAGTTAGCAAGTTGGCTTTATAATGACTTGTCCGCGATGAGTCTGGGCTGACAAGATGTCAGTTAATTAAAGTACTTTGATATAAGGCAAGGTAGGCGCTACCGCTCCGATGTAATAACGATATCAACATTGACGTATAATTCCGTTGTCTTACTCAGGCATCTAAGTAATTAGTTGTCTATAAAAACCTTAGGCGTATTATCTCCGACATTCTTTCTTCTTCATTCGCGTCAGGTATAAGTTTCATTACTAATTTAATACATTTTATATCTCAGAATATTCAATATATATGGAACTAGCAGACGATGAAAGAGGGGACCTTATAACTGTAACAGGTTGGCCATGGCAAAAGATACGTAATTATTGAATGACTTAGAAGCTAATTTCGAATCGCAACTAGGAAATAACTCTACTGTAATTGTAAATTTAGAAGTATTACAACGAAAGTATCTTATTATGCACTCTGTTCACCTTTCCATCCAAAAAGAGACACTAAATAAAAAAGATCGATAAAAAAAAATTTATTTAGGATTATAATTTTTTTGTTGCTGTCTTAATTGACTTAAGTGTAGGTATACCATATTATTCAAGGCACCAAAGACTAGTTAATTCTTCGTGGTTTTCCCATAGTAACCATATTGTGTGTGTGTAGTGTAAGTAACACAAGCGGTCAAACAATGAATATCCGCCAATAGGAACAAACCTACACAGGCGTGAAGTCGAAAAAACTTTACACGCAAGACACAAAACCATTAATTGAAGTTAATTTAAGAAACTCTATCACCATAGCAACTTGTCACGCCGCGCGCCGTACATCTAAACAATGTGAATAATTCAACACGACTGCACGGATAGCCGAGTGGTATAGGTCACCACGCCAATTACCACTGTGCGCGACGTGCTGCGGGTTCGATCCCCGCATGGGACAAGTATTTGTGTGATCCACAAATGCTTGTTCCAAGTCTGGGTGTTCTTTGTGCATGTGATTTGAATGTTTGTGAAACCCCCGCGACACAAGGATTAAATTCCTTAGTGCGGGCGTCGTTTTTTAAAAAAAAAAAAAAAAAAAAAAAAAAAAGGAATACTAGCAATAGTTTTCAAACAAGCCTTACAATACACGACTCGGAGAAAACGTACTTATAATGCTGCATTGTTGGCTAAATATTCATATATGTAAAGCTATGACCAAGGCTGTCGACCACGTCATTTGTGTCAAAGTGATTTAATCGCCAAATCGAATTTTCTTGGCCTTAAGTACAAACGAGTACAAACTATATATGTAAGTGTCTCTTAAAATGATCAACTCATCAAGTTTTGCAGGTGATAACATAAAAATTTAGTCATTGCTCATAATGAGAGTTTACATTATGCAATTTTCACACGAAGGCCAGAAAAGGCTTCTTTTGGTGAAAGTTGTACTCGTATTTACTAAAGTTATCATTCAGTTCTCAAACCAACTTTAGCTCAAACTATGAGAACTTTCGTTTCCAAAGTACCATAAAAGTTTTTTAGACAAACCGATCAGTTAAGCGACTCTACAAATATTTGGTGTTTAAACGTTTAAGAGGAAGTCCGGTTTTGGTATCTTAATAACTGTGAAACTCATGTCACGATCTTGACTCTAAGTTTATTGTTCAGTAATGCGCCATGAAGGTATCGAGAAAAAATATTTGCAAATAATAGTAAAATCAGAAACTAAAAATAATTTACAAATAGGCACAAAACTTCTTTTTGACATAAAAAGATTTTCAGCATACGCAAAAATTAGGAGTGTTTTATGCGTGCTAATGTAATTGAGAAAAAGTTTTAAACAAATAATAATAATATAAATTAATATTAGTAAATTATATGAAATCAACATAGTATCTCTTGCATCAAAAGAAGATTGAAGACGTGGAATGGGTGTGGCCTGCATACTTTAATAAGTTCGTTTCGTATTTCATTACGGAAATTAATATTATTAATAGTAACCGGCCAAAAATGAAACCTCTTGAAGGATCTTCCTATCTCTGTTAGCTAATTAGTACGAACATAAGTAGTCATAAAAAATATTCAAATAACTGCAAAATTAAATTATATTACGACAATATTTAAATTGTTATGCTAATGCTGGCCAAAACAAAAGAATAGCTGTAGTCCTTTAAAAAAAACAGTACAGTAACACTACACTGCTCCAATTTAGTGTTATAATTAACATCTGGTTTAAAACAGTCGTTAGTATTCGTTAGTAGTTATCTTCACATAAATTTATGAATACGAATGTAATGGTATATCAGAATCAGATATGTCGGGCACATGTGCGGTCTCTACTGGGCCTAACAAGTAGAGCCACGCATGATTGCATAACAAGGCGTAATGTTGGTGCACCGGATGCGGCTGAGGTAAATCAGCTTACCCTAATATGGCAACCTTTGCTCAGGGCTCGTACTTTAACTTGTAAGTTAACTTTTAACAACTAGCGCTTTTCATGTGGGATAGAGGGTTATATATTCTAAGTATCACCTTTTGCCTTCTTCGGCCTAGCCTTTCTCAAGGTATGTTGGGGTCGGCTGCCCGTCTTACCGGATGTATCTGAATACTGCTTTTACGCGGATCGATGGTATATCTATGTATATAATAAGGAAAACCAACAGCTACACAATATGTGAAAAATCAATAAAGATAGAAACCATAAAGCCAATTGCAGGTTTCCACAGATAAATTAGACAAATAAAAAAATATAATTGAGAAAAATAATTGGATATATCTGACGTACACGACCAATTTTACTGGTCAACACGGTATCCCATGATAAGACTGGTTGTCGGAAAAATAATTGTAGTGACTTAACGGTATGTTACTTTACTTACGTTACAGGCAAAGAAACATTGAAGTATGATTTTAATGTGTTCTACAGACTGCCTACACAATACGAAACGGCCTTTTTAGAGCTTTAATCTAAAGTCATACTATATTTCTACCTGTGTGATGTTATTTATATATGTATTACTCATCCCATGGGTATTTCAATTGAATAATTCACAAATTGTCAGATGAGTTCAGTTTTTTCTTAGCATACTCATATGTTAAGTCATCGCACAAAAACTAATACATGGTCTTGGACTTTCACTGCCTCCTGTCGAAGTTTAAGATGATGACTAGTATGCTTCGATGATAGTCCATTCATGTCAATAAAACTGGTATGAAATAATGTTAATTTCGTTTTAAAATTTGGGTAAAGTTGCTGAATTATTTAATACGTGGGTAATATTTAGGCCACATTGTCAAACATTTAAGAACTAGTATTTAATATGTATTGAGTTCCGAAGATTTGAACTTTAAACTTTTTATAATGTCATAATTATTTTATATGTTTTTTGGGGTTCATCTAAATATATTTTGCATATTTTATTTTTTAGATTACAGATATATTTGTTTTATTTTTCTAAATACGTAATCAAATCCACAAATATGACTGATTTTTCTTGTTTTGTTATTTTTTAAACCCGAATATACTACATTTGACAGCCCTGTGAGCCCCTGTGAACGCCGCCACGTAAGAGTAATAAAGCGCCAAGCAGTGAAACTTTCTGGTTTTGCAATTCTTACTGTCACCGATAAGTTCCGACCTAGTACGATTTTATATAACAACCCCTTTTTCAATGTTTGTGAAACGCTCAATGAATGTAAATAGAATACTTCGTCCCAAGGATTTCATGATTGCTTTTCGTGGAACACATTGAGGTAAAACTTCAAAAGAGTGCTGTGCCTCGCAACTGGAACTTGTATGAATGTTAAATTATTTGCGAAGTTGTCTTTTGAGCCTCTAAGTGATGTAATTAACGCCTTATTGAAAAGATCGTAATTAGCGATTTAAATTTGCAACAGTTGAAACTTGAATGTATTTGCATTAAATACTGATTCTATCGTCCACCATAACCGGCCTCTGCCATTACGTGCCCGTTTAACTCGCTTAGTTCGCATGCTGCCGTCATACCATTACCCATACTTTATCCTTACTAGATTCTCTTTGCCTACTAATTTAAAAAAAACCGCTACGTTGACATGTTTTGACAGCTGTCAATCTTAAATAACGTTTAGTTTCAACTTGTAAGATACGAAATACAAGACGTCTACGTATTGCTTACATAGAATGTAGGAAATCATATTGTTGTCTGGTAATGGTGTCCTGAGTTTTCTATGGACCTATTTTTCGAATGTGTAGTTATGTATTCATTCTTAAAGGATGTACATTCCTTTAATATCCGGCAAAATCGTGCAGCACGATTCTAAAGACAACCCTACCTTCTTAAGACTACACAATTCCATTCCAGCAAAAAGCTAGTTGAGAGTTCAGAATTCTTATGAAACTCGACTAACTTGTTCCCTTTTTCGTTACGTTTCTAAGATAAAAAGAATAGTGTGTTATTTATAAACAATTACCTAAAAAGTGACAGAGTAAATTATGAGAATGTACAGTTATGCCCAATTAGAGTCTAATAAAATTTTAATGAGAGAAAAAAGATCAGTGAGTTCCTCATTAATTATATAAACTATGAACAATAACACAGAAGTAGGCAAGTGAACGTTTCACAGAGGTGAACACGAATGAGCAAAAATGAATGTTAAGTTATTGGAATGAGATCAGAATAGAGTGTACGTAGAATGCGAGCGCGGTCGCGGGGTCGTGTCGTGCGAACGCTTGCGACAGTGCATGCTGCATAGAAGTTTCGGCGGTGTGGTGATGTGGGACCAACCTTGAGATCATCGGTGAGTGCGAGAGCTGTGGTGTACGGGGCTCATTCCTCCCGGTTGATGTGATCCGCGTTCCCTCGCCGGCAGGTGAACAGCCGTTAGGCAACTCCGTGGAATCGCCACACAGCGCAGACAGCAATACTTGTTAGCAATACACTTTTATGTTGTATAGCTAGAAACACACTATCACTTTGCACTGCACCTACACTCCAAGGGTCGGAGTTAACCGTTCGTGTAACGGGCACTCGTAAGACAAATGAAGTAGCGACAACGCCGGTCGGTGTTAGGACGTACGACCGAGATGTTGGTCGGACAATGACTGAACGCGAAGTCGCAGGCTTCGGCGCCCGCGCAGGTTGCGCGGCCCCCCTCGACCCGCGCCCGCGCCGCGCCCCGCGCCCGCTGCAACCTCACTCTGGAACGCGTTCCCAGTGGCCGAGCTTTTGCAGCCCTGCTCTATCTGAACCGTATACTAAAGCCTGCAAGGGCGATAAAGCGAGCACCAAACCCGTTCGCCCACTATTGCAAAAAGACATGCACCCATGTAGCCCTCAGCCAGAAAGGTCGACGATTAGAATACAAGGGCGAAGTAACAATTTTGATTTAATTTCGAGTAAGTTTTGCATCTGTTTCCAAAAATATATGTAGGTACCTACTACTAATACTACTGTACTACTATTTATCGTTTCATACAAATACATGACTTTAATTTTAGAAGATAATCACTAAAGTAGTTACACAAAGCATTTTACTTCACGTCATTAGCTCTACTAAGTCCCGGCCCTTTACGGCCCTCACTTGAAATGTGTACAAATTCAATCACGGCACACATTCCTGCTGAGTCTATCTAAGAGATATAAAAAGTGTGGCTTCTGTGTGGCTATTAACATCCTCGTCGCGGTCAGAAGGCGGGCTGAGCCGGCGCGGACCTCAATAAGCGTTCTTCGTTTTTTTCACATGACCAATTACATCTTTTTTTATAGGACCATTGAAAAACACAATCGCAGTAATGGCTCTACAATTCGATTGTCCGGAGAATACGCCTCTGGTGATGTTATTCAAAGGCACTCGATAAAAGCAAAATTGAATACAATATAACACAAACGTCGGCAATATGTCATTACATTAAAACAAAAAGTTAACCATCAGATACTCGGCTCTGTGCCTGCCGGCTGTTTTCACTTTTGTATAGATTATTGCAATCATTTCATTCACTATCCATTAGGAACTTATTTAAACATATATTTTCAAAGAACTCGCATATATATTATGTGGTTAGGTACTTACGGCCATATTACTTATATTTATGTAGGTATCTGTATAAAAATACCTTTTAAGTTATGTAAAATTGTACAACAATTCGAAGTAATTTGTCATGATCGTACTAAACAGCGCTGATAAAATTAAGTAAAAAAATTAAATCGTAAGTAATGTTGAATTGTTGAGGATCCATGTAATAAAATACTCTTTGATCTATGACTTACGTTTTTAATAGTAGGAGCATTTAATTAATGCTCATAAAAACTACTAAACTACTTTAGTGGCGCACAATTTAGAACATTTCTTTGACCCATATATTAGACATCAACGCGCGCGTTTCGCATCGTGCTTTAAAATCAGTAATTTACTTCTGTCAGAAAAGGTGAAATCTATCAATAATAATGCATTATATTCTAAAAGCTTTTTGTTTGTGAGTTAAATAATTTTCCAAAATTATTACTAGATCGATTCAGATACGTTTTTTGCCTGACGAATAATAATAATGATCTACAATCAGGTTCTAAGCAATGTTTTCAAGATTATAAGCAGCCATAAATATTTGCAACGATGAAGATTACATCTTATCCCTGTACTAGTTTAGTAATTGATGACATCACTTTAGAATAGCATATAATATATTTTATTGAAATATATATAATAAAGATTACTAGCAATTTGGGTCGCACATTACTAGTTATCTCGTTAACCCCTAGTGCTAAGCTAGGATGCTTGTGTTACGAGTGGGTTCACGTTGGTAGTGTTTTAGGTGGTATTCGAACCCGTAACCACATGAACGCAAGTCCGTCGCCCTAGTCATTAGGCTATCGCCGCTTCAAGTTAATTACACAAAGAAAAAAAATACAAGAAAAATCAAGGTAGACAGAAAGACAATACTTTTTTAGGGGAATAGTCCATGGTGTAGCGCAATATGAAATACATATATGGAAGAAAGACAAAAAAAAAATTAATACACTTAATGTTAAATAGTACATATAAATACAAGTACGTAAAATATAATATAAACTTAAATAATATAGTATATACAATATACATAAAAATAGAGACAAATAAAAAAAATGGCGATGCCTAAAACTAGGTACATTGACAAAGACGTAAAACATATCAAAAGGAAATACAAACACTAAGAAAGAAGATGATCTTTTACAAGTTGCTTAGAAGAGACAAGTGACCTATCACTTTACCTACAAAACATTAGTAGTTATCAGAATTATTTTAAAATATTAAACAAGAAAACTCAAAGGCGAGAGAGAACCAGTCAAGTGACATTTAAACATGACAACTTTGTTACGTAGATGATGTTTTATTAATTTTCTGGTCATATGAACAGAAAATTTACAATACCTAATATAATATCCGTATAACAACTAACTACTTGATAACAAGATTTAAGTTACATTTGATGATCTCATTTTTTTTAACATATTTTATGTAAAGCTCAGCGGCATCCAAGCAAGATTGAGAGTTGTTTATAAAAAAAATGTTGCAACGTGATTCCAGAACATTTGATCGCTACTAATTTCATTAATATTACAGATAATGTGCCTAAAACAATGAATTATGTTTTTATAGATAAATGTGGAAGACGCTGGCGGCGACTGTGACACAGTTTATACTCGTATAGTCGTCAACGTATCTCTTGTAAATAGGTATTCATTTATTGCCAGGATCTTTTATATAGACTAAGAGAAATTTGTAATTTTAAGAGTGATAAATAAACTATTCTAAACTAAACTAATATTATAAATGTGAATGTAAGTTTGCTTATTCATGAAACTTTGCACACATATTCTTGGAGGTATTAGAAGTAACAAAGGATACTCTTATTGAACAATATATTTTTGAGGTAAGCACGTGGACAAATTCGCAGAGGCCGCTGGCTCTAAATTAAATGCTAAGTATTTCTCAATAACAAAGATATTTTTATAAGGCCGGTTTTCATAAATTATTAACATTTCATAACGAGTTCTAATATCAAGCTAATTATAATTTTAAACATTTTTCGCGCTGATCATACGCTTCACGAGTTTTTTTTTATTTTGCTTTTTGTAGGTATTAGAAATAGCCTTAAGGTGTCTATCGGGTCACTTCGACTTTCAAATTTAAATACAATTTTCATCTTTATGGTTCTAATTATCATATTCTTCTACATTAACGAACTTACATACTTCTTGTTTTCTGGGGTCTACGCGAATATTAGGCATTGAAATAAACTACTTTAAACGGCAACGAGCAACATAACTTGTCAACACGAATACCATCTCAGTCTGCCCGTGACCATGACACCTGCTAACTAAAATCAAAATAAACCGCGATAGAAACCGTTTAAAGTAGTTTTATTACATACTTCTACAGACTTGGACGTACACACTCGGAGGATTTTCGCTCTGTGCAACAGAACAACTATGAACCTATGATCAAATACACCCATTCATTGAAAAACCACTTCAACACAAGTGGTCGCTAATCAACGAGTCAAACTTATAGAACGTTTGGTGACCTCAAACATAATTATGATAATCTACAACATCACATCACATAAATAAATTCTATTGAACGCCAAAATATATCCTACTAATTTACATTAGAGGTGGCTTAAAAACAATTTTAAAATTAGTTTTTATGAAATCCGGTTACATTGATTAAATTTAAATCTATTTATAAAAATATATTCACAACTTTTGACATCTACAATGTTTGTATTTAACTTTTAAGTTACGAAAGAATTTTGCAACGTTATTTAAAAGGAGAATAAAAGCATAAATCCCGGAAGGTATTTTATTCGCTTATTGAAGAGGTCATCTCAGGCGGAATACAGATAATATTGATTTATAACATCGTACAATATGCAATTCGTGAGAATATATATATACGGGAGGTCTCGGGTACACGAGATATCGTTCTTCGCTGATCTTCACTGCACCGATAGTAGGTAGATACTAGAATAACAGATACTTTGGAAATAATGGATACATTTGGAAGTAATCTGAGCTGTATCTCCTAATAACGTCGAAATAGCCTGTGTGAGCAGGAGATCTAATTTTTAAAGGCAATCAGTCAGTCTAGCTAATTTGTTTAACGTATAAGAGATCGAAGCGTTGCAGCGATCTTATTGGCTCACTGTAAGCTTTTAACCAATCAGAAATCCAAACGTCATTACCGTAAAACTCGAACTAGGTACACTGGAAACAGGCGTCACGAACAAGTTAGGTGTTATTTCATTATCTATTATTCAGTACATGTAGGACGTACCTAAACTTCTTACACTGATTTATGTGTCATTTGTTGAAGACAACAAAGTACCAAATGCTTTTCATAAAAGTTTAGTTTGCTACTTCGTCTATAAATTACAAGCTGGCAAGCATTGAGCAAACTAATGTATACTTCTTTATTAGTCTATCTATATTATCTATATCCCCTACTAATATTATAAAAGCAAAAGTAACTCTGTCTGTATGAGTGTTACGCAATCACGCCTAAACTACTGGAGGAACCGATTTGAATGACATTTGGTACAGAGACAGTCTTGAGCATGATAAAGAACAAAGGCTTTTTGCCGCGTTAACCGACACCCACGAGGGCAGAGTCGCGAGCTACAGCTAGTTAATAGTATAAAAAGGGAATATTTGTATGTTTGTACCGAATACATTCAAAAACAACTGGACCGATTTAATAAATATCTCACTATAACAATGCTACATTATCCCTGAGTAACATAAATATGTAATATTTATTCTACAATCTTTCTTTACCTATGCGAGAGCGAAGCCGTGGACAATAGCTAGTCCTCATTAATATTTTGACGACATCATCATAAGATAGATAAAAAAAAGACGTAATAAATCTGAGCGAGTTCGTCGCTCCGTACCTACACTCTACTCTGTTCGGAATGTCTCTGGTATGCCAATGTTCCCGCTACACCGGGTGAGCTATCATTTCCTGTAGTATTGCTGCAATCGAGTTAATTGTTTCAAAAGGTAATTGGCTCCTACTTATTAAAGAAAATACCTTTACTGCCCAGCGGCAATAAACTTAAGCATCTATACAGAATAATGCCGTAAACGGCCCATATCAGTTATCATGAATCTAAACGAAAAATTAATGTTATAACGAAGCTAAGATGCGAAATCAGAGATCAAACTATTTATAGTGATCGGTTTTAAAGTTTTATTTATTCTGACCTACACCAGCACCAAAAAATGTAAGACTACAAAGTTTCGACTGAAATAGAAAGCTTTAAAATGTGTAAATGAAACAATAATTATGCGCAGCGGTCGTAATAATGTTGGTGTTCCAGTGAGTACAAACCAAACCGTTCTTGTTTCTTATTCCGAAGCTAGCTTGAATGTTGTAGTGATTTCCTTTGGCTCGGCAGCAGCGTGCGGCGGCAGCGGCGCGGCGCGCGGCGGTGCGGCGTAGCGGTGACCGGATAACGGTCGCCGAGGTACTCACACTCAGAGGGCAGACGCTGACTTCTAACTACATATTTACACCGAAACTCGACAATAGTTCGTATACAAGTCATTATCATAACCCGCGTCAGTGTCACGGTCGGCTCGGCATCGCAATCGTGGCCCGCCATCGCACAAGGTTGCCTCGCATACGTGTCCATACTCCTCACGTAACGTTATGCCATGTCGTTGTAATACACCGCTATCATATGATTTCCAGCCACAACAGTAATTCGTGACGTTACCGTTTTAGTTTCACGATATGTTCGTTGGAATATAATTACCAAACGATTTCTAAATTATTTTGCTTATTTCGTGCTCAAGTCCTTCATCTTGAAATGCTAATAAATACAAGTAAACTGTTTAATAGTATCTCGTAACACTTTTTGTTTTTCCCAAAGACCCCAGTTATGCGCTGTTGAGTTTACTAAAGTCTCAATTCTTCAGTAGATTGCGCCCATACCATCGACACTGCTTCGTCATGGACAGCAACATCAATCAAGCTGAACCAGTGGAGAGTAAGCCTGAGATCGAAGACGAACACGTTCTCTAAAGAGAAACATTGTACCTTCACAGCAAATTGAATAGTTAGAAAATAAAGGGTTTCTGAAATCAACATTATTTTAACTTAAAATAACGTCATCGACTCCGGTTTTGACCAAACTTTATGCTTTACCTAGATAATTCAAAAGCATTATAAAACCATTGCTTCGAAGTTGATATTCTCATACCATAGTTTAGACATCGTTTTGTCAAAACATGCATACCTTATCTTTATGGAGATCGATCCAACAAGCAATAAATTGATAGAAATTAAAATTTTATATTTTACCCAACCTGGACGTTATGATAATAATACCATGTCTTATGAAGAAGGTCTCAGTTCTCATAACATCTCGCGTGATGTGTTCTAAAACTGTTATAAAAGTTAACACGCGATCAAAGCCATGGCCATATTTAATTACGATTATTCAAATGATGGCTACTAATTTTAGAATAAGAAAACTTCGGGACTTCGTCGTTTCGATATATTACGTTGAGTTTTATCTTAAGAAAACATTAGTAACTGCCGAAGTCTTAAATTGCGGTAAATAGCAATATGTTTGCTCCCCATTACATGCAACTTAATACCATCATCAGAGGAATGTGGGAGTACAGCATTATTCTGATGCCTACCTGTTCTAGGAATACATACGTGATCGTACATTATAGATGTAGGCGAAAAACCGGTCTTCTGAAAAGCTTGGCCATCTATTTCACTAAGAACGTTTTTACGAATAAGAATAAATAAGGCTGTCTAATAAAGGTCAAATTACAATTCTTGAAGAATTTATTTCGATATATATATTTTTCACGTGCAAAGAGTTTTTTGTTAGTCTCTTTCTGACCAGATAAAGGGAGTAGTTATAATTGGCAGGCACTCTCAAGTTTTACCGAACTAATCTAAAAGTACAAGCTTGAAAAACTCAGAAAGGAACCATTATTCTATAAAATATCTTTCCTAATCAGACCGATCAAGTCGTAAATATTTTAGGTAACCAATTTATTGCAAACGTGATCAGTTTATAATAAATCTGTTCTTATATGTAGCTACGAGGTAGAGATCTCTCCTTGGTACCGATAAGTATTTTGTTTGCAAGCAAAAACAACTTTTACTGAGCCGTATGTTTCAGTTACCATATATGTATTATGTAGAGAGGATTTCGCCGAAAGATTTGGCACATGCGCTGTGGGTGTGATTTCGCCAGACGAGGACAGCTTTCTCCGAATGTAGTGTTGTAATACATCGCTCGTCCTACTCCTGCCGCACAAACATCTCGTCACAGCGCTGTGACATTTTATAATGTTAACGTCCAAATATCAAGGCAGTCAACTTTTTACATATCGCCCGTCTTTGAAGTCTCAAAAACCGGACAACTCTTTATTCGTTGGAAATGGTAAATAGTCTCTGATTCATATTAAAATATGGAGGTGTTGTATGAAATAGGAAACTTGTATATTCATTTTGTCGATAAAAGTAATCTGAAAGACTTATAAAATGGTAATCAGTGACTTGTGAGTCAACCGTAATTAAACTCAAATAAACTTAGTCATAGTTAGCAAAGATCTCAAAAAAAAATTGATTGGCCCACCCAAATAAAGTTCATATCGACTACCATAAACGCTTCATATTGATTTACACAGTCAATTTAGTTCATTAAATCTCTCCTGTATTATTTTGGAATTCAAATCAAAAAAATAATAATGGTTTTCATTTCAGGATAATTACTACTAAGAGAATTTGAAGATTAGATCATATCTTTTAGTTATTTTTCATCATTTAGAAGTTGGAAATTTAATATCTTACATAAAAAGAGACCAAAGGAATTCATTCTCTAGAAAAGTAGCACAAACAAACATTTATGTTGCACATGAAATTAATATCGATCGACTATTATTACAACATATTGTAGTTACTGTACTTAAGTGAGGAAAAAGTCACCTTCAGATGAGAAACAAAAATAACAAAATGAGCCAATACTTATTTCTGATCATTTTGATATTATGTCATAATATACATACACTACATTCCCCTATCTATGATGTATCGCAAGCTGCACCATTCCTAAGGTCTAGGGTAGAATATCCGTTCCAAAGCTGGTTTGTTGATGTAACGGTGTGACATCATCAACGCTTCAGGTTTGACACGTTAGCTGTGTGTTTCTGTGTATACGACCAGATTCCTTCAAACTGAATCCATATCCAATAACAATACTAAGACATACTCACTTTTCAACAAAAGGAGATAAATGAAATGGTATTACAAAAGTAAAGTCTTGTTTTGTTAGCAGTGGGAAGTAAAGCTTTTAAATACATGCCGTTTAGTTGCAATTAAAACTGCAGTGTCAATAAAACCAACAAAGTTATACAGGTTGCAAAAAATCTTAAAACATTGTGTAATAATGCAGGCCCGTGGGTAGAGTCCTCGGCGCCCGCGTGGGTGCGGGGAACGGCAAGTGCCGACAACCAGCCGGCGACACCTAAACTCTGCCGTGTAGGTGTGCACCCGCTATGGAAAGCCTTGACAAACGACGTCAATCTACGCTCGATATACTGTTACTTCACTATGTCATTGCGCAGTTCGTGTGAGTAATCGATTTCGAATTCGACCATTCATGACACTATTATTAAGTGTATACAGTTTTTAACAATGTAATGCGTGAAATATAGTATCATTCTAAGGCGTCCCAGTCAACATGTAAAAGGAGAGTAAGGGAATTCAATCGAGTTTGGGCGAACTGGTTTTAGTTTGATTCCCGAATAACCTTGGCATCCAGACGACAGTCAAAAAACTCTAAACGAAAAAGCTAAGCAGCTGTAAAGAACGAGTTCGGTAGGAACAAACTAAGGTCAGATTATTCACCATTGTTTAAATGAAAGGCAAGATCCTATGTCTACGGTCCCACAGGTTTTTATTGTGCACATTAAAGTAATATAAAATAACTTCTCATCACACATCCGCCTGTTAGAGGTATGAGAAATTCAAAGAAAATTACTTAACGACACTAAAACTTTTATAACGGCGTTAAACAACAATAACACGATACTTGCGGAGGAACCGTAATGTACGTAACAAATTGATAATCTGTGGACAACGGGCTGCGAATCACTGTGGTGCTACTCTACACCGCGATAGCTTAGTATCATAA
Source organism: Plusia festucae (assembly GCA_950381575.1). Lineage (NCBI taxonomy): Eukaryota > Metazoa > Arthropoda > Insecta > Lepidoptera > Noctuidae > Plusia > Plusia festucae. Next base: position 7,871,401 of record OX494436.1, on the reverse strand, counting down.
TACGACCATAGTGCACACAACACGTACTTACAAACATGTGTGTTGTTACATAACACTGCATCTACAAAGGGCACAGCCCATCACATGCCGATGACATCATGACGCTCGACTTACTGTTACAAACAACGTTACTCGTGATTTGAATAAAAAAATATACCTCTTCTAATGCGGCTCTTGCTCGACATGACTCGTTAATGTAGCGACGAGATGTACTTTACGTGAGGAACAAAACAACTTAAAAATATAATTAACAATCTTGACTACCTAACTATAATAACGAAACATAAGAACTCTATAAAGAGTTTGCAACTCAAAACACTTGAAAATAACTAATTGTATTCGTTCCAGGTACATACTTAATTACCAAGTTAAAAGCACTTGCCGCGCATTGTTAGGATACCTCCTATTTTAATGGTAATGCTTCAACCACTGCTGTAGGTAAGGCTTTATTCGCATGGGCGAGTCGGGCGCGAGCGCAAACGAACGGTGACACAGCGCTAAAAATAGAGCTCGGACTCGGAGTCAGGGCCGATACGGGCGGCGCCGCCAACCTGCCCGGCCACCCCGTCCCTCGCGAGTCCCCGGTCATCCCGGCCGCGCGCCATCTTGTTGATCCACAGACCGTAGCCGTCGACTTAGTCTAGATACCAAAGATGTCGCACTCCTCTCACAAACGCTTTAGCCCGACGAACTAACTTTGACTGACAACTATGAATAAAACAAATCAATGTGGAGACATTGAACCCCGAGGGGTGCTCAAGTATGCGTTTATGTTTTAACACATACACTATAGGAAATTGCTTTATAAAAAGTTGAACCGGTTTATTGCTTCTCTCACTTCAATAAATCCTATGTGCTGAAGATTCTGCTAAGAAATAAGTACTAAGAGAAATAATACGGTAATGTTTAACTTTCTTAAACTTTAGAGTTTTATCATTATTATATTTAATAGACATAGGTACACCTAAACAGTTTGTTGAACACTGTTCTGACAGATTTAACTATACCTATTAAGATGTTGATAAGTGCATTTCATTTCAAGTGGAATATCTATTCTATATTTTATTTAGAAATCGGTTCCGTTGTTTTTGTAGTTATTCTTTAAAAACGTACAAAAATAAAAATCTTTCCTCTTTATTAAAGTAGTATATATAAGTATTATAGATCTCTGTGCCATAGGCACCTATTGCTAACGAATTTATTGCACTTAACTGGTTGTTTGCGAACTATTGCGTAAATTTTAATAGCAGAGCTGATAAACGATGCGTATTACATACGTTAAGGTTGGTCTCAAGTAGAGGCTATTCATGCATCGCATATGCCCACCATGTTTAAGGTTCACTGCACTACTCGAGTACCATCAATTTGTATGCATTTTACCACAGGGGTAGATAGAAGTGTGAAATACTGCATGAGTCTTATTTAATGTAATTAGCAGTACAAGTATCTTTTATATGACACATTCCTCGACCCCGGTCCCCAGTATTGTGGATAATTGTAGCTACGTTGACATTAGCTCGTCAAAAGTAACCATTGATTGAGTAATTGCTGAACCACTAAGGATTTAAATGTAGGTACCTAAGTATAAAAAATTATGACTTCCGCTTTCGTAGTTTTTTTTCATAAGCCCTAACGTACGCAAAGTACCTACATTTTACTAAAGGGTCACTACATAAGTAGTAAAGCTTGCATAAACGAGTTAGATGGGCAGGCGCAATTCATCCGTAGCGTGCATTGTTACAAAACCTTAAAAAATACACAATGGACGCTACATCCTACCTCTTCTTATTGTTGATGAAATAATCAATTTCATTCGTGTTGTTTGTTCTAAAACACAACTTATTTTCTTAATTATTAAATAGAAAAACTTGGCACACATTCAATTGTCTAATAGAAATAAGTTGCTAATTTTGTTTTCGAAAATCTAATTGGTTCGACTTAGAATCATGTTGGAAATGTTGGTTGAGAAGTAAACGTGTGTAAAATAAACTTTAAGGCCATTAGAATATATTACATATTTGAAATTCGAGTGGCAATATATAAATAGTTATTTACGTCCGGCGGACCCAGTACCTAGTAGAATGAACCTCGCTGCTATTGATTATGACGGAGCAATCTCTACACTATGAGCTTAATTTTACCAGCTCATGCCTAGATGCAAAGAAGCAGGAATTAAAATTCGGACAAAGAAATACATTCACTTATTTCACTTTACATGTTTTATTAAAATATATTTTATACATAAGGATTATTGGAGTCGTAAAGGCCAGTATAAGGTGCAACAGGTGCTTATAGTTATAGAATATTATCCTAATCTATTGTAAATAATAAGTCGGTGGCAACTAATTAAAATGGCGTTTAGATGTTCATGATCCGCAAAGGACGCGGCCTCTTGCACTACAGGAAGGTGATGTCACTACTTCAACTGGTTTCGACTTATTATTCGATTGGTGTTTAGTGAAGAACCGAATACGTCGGCCAGTCGATCCGGTCGTAAATGTTTGTCTAGATGTGTATGTACGCCTGTCTCATTTTTCTTATATGAATTGCATGTCTCGAAAAAAGGTTTTGAGACGCGGGAACGCATAAATACATACGTTATAAGCAGTCCTTTAAGACACTATATTTGTTATAAGTATAATACAAGTTCTCGTTCAATTCATGGCATTGTCGGTGGGCGCGAGTGAGGAGCAAACATTGCGATGTTCACGGGCGCAACATTCCTGGAACCAAGTACGACGTTGGCCCTCTGCCTTGAGAAATTCTCGATTGGTTGTCACGTTTTTTGTCTACTGACTTATCTTTTGCCAATGCCTTCAAATCGTTTGTTTATATATCGTATTATAACGACTATCGATATTTTTCGACGAAATATTTAAATAACCGTTAGTTTTTAAGTTTCACTTATTTTTCTTTCTATACTCTATCTTTATATTGTAAGGTCCGCAAACCTTGGGCTGATGACCATACCTAAGTAATTAGTTAGCCGTAGCTGCATGCAATCAATATCAATTATTGGTCTAACTGCCACTAGTTATCTGTAAGCCTCTAGTAATCCTACACTAGTATGAATCAAAACTAATTGAAATTCAATCATATGAGAAGGTCTCCAAAAGAATGAGATCATCCAAAGACCTCGGATTACTCAAGGCGTCACTCAACAATACACAGATCTTGGAAGTTGGCGGTGTGGGCAAAATTAATACAATATGTACCTACCTACGGTGCGATGTTAGAAACAACATTCGCTTGCGGTTTGTGAAGATGACCGCATGTACGTCTATTATGACTAACTATAACAAGAAAAATCTTATTAAACTAATTGCACATAAATGGCTTAAGTAACCTACCTTATAAAAAGATTTACCTAATTCCTTATAATCTGAACGGAAAATTATTTTATTACATTATTAAACTTAAACGCGTTGGATATAATCAAGAAATCCGACATTTTCATATCAGGTTTTTTGTCACATTAAAATACGAGGCGCTAACATAAATTAGTGAAGCACAATTCTGCAGAATATAGATAACATGAGCCGGCCATTATGCTGAGGTTGCGGTCCGTTTGCTCAAGCGTTTAGCAAGTGGTGTACGCAGGCAGTGTTGTTCAAATAGTTGAGTGTAGGAGTGGGCTACGAAAGAGCGGCCCCGTGCTATATCCGCCCGCGCCTGCGCTCGCTGTTGAAACCGCCGCTTACGCAATGCTCTCGGACGAACCGGTAACATACTTAAGCCAAGACGACCGCCAGTTGGACGAGATACATTTCTTAAATTTTACAATGTGCCTACCTGTTTGCCATCTTGCGTTTAATGTATGGTAATAAAATTAATTAAAACATATAACCAGAACGTGATTATTGTGATCGTTTTATTTTTATTGATTTAAGTTTATGTTTTTTTATTGAATTTCATAACACGCATTGCATACTTTACAGGAAATTTATATTTTATTTAATTGAATAATATTATGACTCAACAGGTTTTACAAAAAAAAAACATCAAAACCTAATGGAAAACTTTGCGTATTACATGCTGGACAAAATTACAGCCGTGTGACTGTCGCTAACATTAGTTATTCATTAGCGGAATATTCGAGGTAATACCAAACGGTCAAGGTTGTCACCGAAGACATCATACGTAAATCCTGCAAAAACTAAAACAAAGGTCACTTACAATAACTGGAATGTTTAAGAAAAATATAATAAAACGTTTTAATTTTTAGACTGGTTGGGTACAAAACATTTGATAAAAAGTTATCGACAATAAAATTATAAAACTGATATTAAAATATCCATGTACTTTGTAGTGCTCATACTATTATTCAGAGGTCTGACAAAATTTCAAGAGTAATAAAAAAGTAAAAAAAGAAAATAGAGAACATATGACCAAATCTCAAGTTCATATATTCCAGGGCAATAAATACAAACCTATTTATAGTTCCAGGTTGTAATGCATAAGCCAGAGCATAGTGCGGTGCAATGACCGATGCAATCTGTCCGTAATTAGTCTAGTCTGCCATAGAAGCAGCACGGTGTCGGCGCGCGACAGGCCGAGCGAGATTTCTGCGAGATGAATTCTCACGCGACAGCGCCGCATCCTTTCCAATGCCCCTCCTACGTTAGCATATACTAAACGCTTATAAAAAAAAAGACAGCTAAGCTTCCATCTAATCCTAGGTTCTCACATAACATAATAGTCCTACACGTAATTCCACTTAACTCCCCTTGAAGTTGCCACAATACTAAAGTAGGTAGGTACCTACGCATTTTATTTTCCACACAATTTAAGTTCATACGTGATGAGATCACGTAGCGTCGTCATCAAGGATGAGAAAATAATTACACATGTATAGGATGCAGTAGAAATTAATTGCACACGATAATAAATAATCTCTATTCATATGCGCTTTTATCTGACTTCTTTGAATCAAGTTTGTAGTGATGACGTAATACTGAAAAGCTTTATGTTCACAATTATTTTACAGATACTGCTTAGTTTGTTTTATAAACTTATTTGTGTAGTATTTATAAATATTTATAAATACTAGACATTTTTTTCAAATGATATATATTTATTTCTGTGTCTAATTAGAGAAATCTTCGATACAGGATCAAATAATTTCCGTAAGTAATTCAACACTCGATCTCCGTAGATATTTTTATTTTCCCATAGTTTCTGAAGAAAAAGTGAAACAAAATTAGTTTAATTTTGAAACTACCGACCCAGCGCCAATTTTATAGCCTATTGTGGTTACCCGCAGATACTGGGCAACCCTTTCCCAGCCGTGGAAATTGTAAAACTAGTCCTTCAGATCACTTGTAAAAACAAAATGCCATCACAGACTGTCTTCCGAGCGTTGTGACTGGAGCAATTCCTCCATTAACCTTTTATCGCAGCTATTATTAGCAAGCTCTTATTGAGGAGATGTTTGAGAAAGATTTTTAATGCGGTAACTATGACCACATTGCACGAACAATCACAGATCGTATAACAAAAACCAAGCAATATAAACACAACTTCTTGTTATGTATTTGACCATTTATATTATTAAATATAGAGTAAAGGAGTATCTAAGAATACAAGAATAAAAACCAAATATCAACGTTATTTATAAATTGGTGCAAAAAGACTTACAAAACAGGAGCCGTTCTATGTATGAATTTATTGAGCAACTACAAGAATAATGTACTTTGTATGTAAGTTGTTGCTAATTAATTTAAAACCACTTTGTTTTTATGCACGTCATCTTGCGAAATGTTAACCGGTACAAATATTACAATTGTAAAATGTATTATTTGCGTGGATTAATCATTTTATTTCAAACAAGAGCGAACTGAAGTCGAATCGAAGTAGCATTAATTTTGTCTTTTGACCAAGAGAAAAGAAACTTGTTTCACGGCAAGTTATTTTTTTCTTTCTGCTTAAAGCAAAGTAAATACATTCCTTTTAACTTAGCACGTAATAGGAAAAATCAAAGCGTCAGTTTTAATATAATTTCTTAGAAACCACAGCACGGGTAACGTCAACTTTATGTTAGCTTTACATATCATGCATTTTAAGCATGACATCAGCGTCTCGCGCTTCGCTGCTCCCAACAATAAAATATGAATTCGTTCCGTTCCACACGACGCTGTAAAAACTCTTGAAATTAGGCTCAGATATTAAATATTATGCTACGTGATGACTGTCAGCTTTTTGCTACTAATTATAGTTCCTTAATCTTTAAACCACTGTTTAACACGTAACTAGCCTAGCTTAAGTATACTTCGTGCATGAGCGCTTATATTTTTCAAGCTCAATGCAACCTCGGTAAACATATGCACCGTCGATTATTTTGATACTTTAGACACATCTTCCTTCCTTAATCAGTCAGCAACATTTGAATACTCATAGAAATGTGTTTACATCTTTAAACAACAATCAATATGTAAAATTCTATGGAAGTCTAATAGAGTATTCATGAAAGTAGTAAATAAAACAACAAATGAGGACTATTTATACGCTAATAAATATTTTAATGCGCTTGTTACTGGTCGAGCAATCGCATCAGATCTGCATGCTCAGGCAATAACAGTCGTCAACATTCCGCGCAACGAGACACTCATTACAGAAGAAAATCACCCTGAGTAGATTCCGCAGCAGCGTTTGACCCCACTCAGGGTGTCGCGGAGGCATCGTCATATTTATCTCACATACCAACTTACACTCGACTTACAAATGTTATCTTATTCATATAATTTAGAGTCTTTATGTAAATTCAATCGTTTTGCTATCGTCTTCAATATCAGGATCTATACTATTTTTAAATGATTCCAGGAATGTTTTCAAAGTATCCTCTTAGCACTTTATTCGCGAACTATGCAGTGAGACGTTTCCGAATTAAAAGTTTACTTTATAACAATATTTCATATGTACTTTTTCCATCTTAAAAATGACCCGTAAAAAAATCGTAAATCATCAAAAAATTATAGTTTACGAATATTACACAGTAAGAATATGACTGATGTATTATTACATTATTTAAAAATAGTTATAGCAACAAAGTATTGCCAATACAGCAGTACGATGAAAAAGTTATTTTAGCTAATACGGATATTATATTTTTTACGAAACCTTGCCAATCAAATATAACAATTTCCTTTAAATAAATATACAGCAAACAAGCAAAAAATCCTTAAGCATCCATGCGTTATGCTTCCACATCCATCAAAGTAATTACAGTATTTTATAGTACCTATTTTTTATCGAATAGCTTGATCATCTAATAAATCTAGATGACAGCATGGTGGCATCAGCCTGTTAGTAATGAGAATAAAGTGTAGGTACAAGAACGGTGTAGAAGCCACGACTTCACGACTCCTCGTCAAGTCAAACATGATGATATCACCAGAGCAAACGATGTCGAAGTCGCAAGGCTACAGACAAATAAATAAGAAATGGTTTGATTCAACACACGAATACGTCTATACATATTATATTCTGTGGTCTATGTACGAGTGTGTGAAGGACCTCGACCGCTATTTCGTAGCCTGTTGGCTGTCGCCCGACCAAATAAGCTGAACTAGGTACATTGACTTGGTTTACTTATAATTGTGAAAGCATACACAAAATTGTTCGCAAATTATTATTTTATCAAGTACGAAAATATATTTCTTTAATCTATTTATATTGCACATTAATCATCCCTGTTTGTATTATTACTTTTTTTACCAACACAAAAAGGTTGTCTTAACTCTGTTGGCTTTGAGTGTTAGTGACCATAAAATCCAGTTTTCCATACAATATTTTTTTTACTATCGCATATTGACAGTATGTTTAATTCATGGAACGTTTTCGGTCTTCTTCTGTTAAGGCAATAAGTTAGTAGGTAATTAAAAAACATTTTTCAGCAAGCTTTGTTAAATACGCGTTGCAAAAACAAGAACAATGTTAGTTAAAAGAAACAGCCAGTATTAGAAATACTGATGACACGAAGGGTCAAGGAGTTAGCTGATGCTTACGCATCGTAAATCAAAAGGCTTCATTGACTTGTTGCAATCGAGGACATCAGCTTTACGTCTTTGGCTGAAAAATAACGTGACGAGGAAAATAGGCATACCTACATTCATTGTAAGTACAATGATAAAACATTACAGTACCGATGATGTGTCAATGAATATGTATGAACATAATTACCAATTACTGTAGAGAATGATGGTTAACATTACTTCATGATTACTTTACAGGTTTATTCTTAGAGCTTCACGATCCTAACTAATAAACATTTTCATATTTATAACCTTGCGTAATTATTAGCAATTGATGACTCTCGTGCATTTATTTTTTATCCTTACCTCTTGGTATTTATTCAATATTGAATAAATACCTATTTTTATGCGACAAATATTATTACCTGATATTAATATACACCTTCAGATCACGTCATCCTTACCGTCTGACACATATTTGTTCCTTATTATGTCCTCATACGATGCTAAAAAATCTTAACACGTACTGTTTCTTTGAATAAGTTTACCAGCAATGACAAAACTCAATACTTATGTTGGTACTTATGTTGTTAAGAAAAACGTGGAACTCAAAATTATGCGTTTCTTTGAAGATGTGCGAACGTTTAAACAATTTTTCGTTTCTGATCAATAGCGTGGTTAATTGTCCATTCACTTACTTCAATCTTGTAACATTTACATTCAACCTTTCTTTATAACTTTCACGTGTCCGTACTGGTCGATTATTCACTTGCATTCTCAAAATTGCAATTTTTATTAAAAACAGCAGTCCCGAGAGGACATATAAAAAAAGCAATTAAGTATCTCCATCGGTGATTTGGCAAAACACGTTATAATATTTTTTCATCCAATTTTACCGCAACGTGTGGATAACGTTCAAATTACAAACATAAAAAGGACCAGTTTCTGTAAATTGCAGACATTTGGAGAGTTCATTGATCGCGTATTTGAGCAGATGGTACGACTTCTGTCGGCACTGGAGACTGTGGCTAAACAACAAGCAGTTGACCGTGTCAGAGCACCGACGTCGCGCCTTCTGTCCCTAATCGCTTGCTCTACTTGAATTGACACATTTTAGATCACAATGAACTACTATAACATGCCACTTCATATTTGCTGGCAGCAAACAGGTACAAATTCAGTTAATACATCATTCGGAACCTTTTAGTTTATAAATATTTTTGTAAATAAAAAATAACATCGTGCTCCTTAGGTTGCCGACGGCGTCGACGTGTGAAGATTATGTTGGTATGTGCACAATTTCATAAATAAAAAGCACAAGTTGTTGAAGAACCGGAACTTTAAAAATGAAAATAAAAATACTTGGCTCCGCAATGGGACCTACGTTAAATACACGCGTGATTTTGGATTTCTTAAACAAGTATTTATCCACTCTGCCAATGTTTTGTTGAGAATCGCTGAACGCTATTGTGAAGCGTGTAAATAAAAATAAATGTGGACAACATCACATACATTGCTCCGAATCCTAAGTAGGTAACTAAAGTACAGTTTGTGTTATGGAATCGAAGACAGCGAAGGTACCACAAACACCCAAATCCGAAACAATATAGAAAAGTGTTTTTTTTTTCAGCATTGACCCGTCCGGGACTCGAATCTGGGACCTCAGAGCTGTTGACACCTTGAAAACCGGTTTGTATGCAAGTCGACCACGGAGGACGTCGGCGTGTTTAGTTTACATTTAATGTAATGCCTTACTTTGTCAAACATGTTAGGTACTACAAAATTGCATTCAGATATATTATTAACTTAAGAAAAGTTTAGATTTTACTGCATTATTTATGATGGGCTCTAACTGCAGCAACCATAAATAGTTACATTGACGATGTAACAGTCTTTTGTTAATCTTACAAGCAAATAACACTCTTCTATGTTATCTATGTAATACGCATAAGTATATGTTTTGAAACACAGGAGAAAATGCACTAACTATAATGCAATACCAATTGCTTATAAGAGATTCGTAAAGTTCACCAGTTTACTGTTTAGCTTTAAAAGTAATCGATTGACTCAATAATAATTAAAATATATATAAGTGTTGAGAATGATGTAACATATGCAATTATGTCTGGACAGCGATACATGCTACTGATGAATCAGGAAACTCCTTTCTATTCATTACATTTTATGACTTTGAACTTTTAAACGGTATCAACACACTGTTATTTCATTCGTATGTCTTTCTGGATCTTAGCAAGGAGTTTATACACTTCTTACGTTTCTTACTGTGAAGCTCTTGGCAAATGCTATAATTTCATAAAGTTGGCAACATTACAAGAGTGTTGCCAATAGTTCACTTTCGACCTATCGTCGTATACAAGTAAAGGCTGTAAATCTATATTTCAGCAATAATATTTCATGTAATATGTTGCCAACACAAAACCATATGGCTGGCACTGACAAAGAGATTTTGTATGAAATAAGCGAAGCCTTTGTAGTTTGTAAATTTTTGGTCTGATGTATTGTTTTACTTATATGCGTACAATCGTACATACGTTATTAAATATATCTATACTTCCTAATATTATAAAGCTGGCGAGTTTGTTTGGTTGAACGCGCTAATCTCAGGAACTACTAAGCCGATTTAAAAAGTTATTTCACTGTTAGATAGCCCATTTAATGATGAAGGCTATAGGCTGTAATTTGCAGCGGTAAACGACGGCCACGCGGGCGGAGCCGCGAGCAAAAGCTAGTATTTAAATAAAGTTATCAGATATCATCAGCCAATCTTCTTACTCTGTAACCCCTAAGCTCTCAAGCTCATTCTCAACGTCTCAAACAATTTGTTATTGAAGTTCTCCGAAACCGCTTCACCGATATTTATGATTGTTTTTTTGATAAGTCTTCGAATACGTCGTATGCTATTTTTATACCCCTAAGTGATTAGACTCCAAAAGTCCTAAATATGGCAAAACAAAGTTTGCCGGGACATGTATGTAGGTACTCGCATAACTTCCGGCACGACCAAATTGATAATTCATTTTTTTGTAATCATTATTACCCAAGATACATAGGTCGTGCGATACATACACATACAGACAACGACATATTATGTAAGATTCATACAAAGTGACAGGTCACGTGACTTATGTTTGTATGAAAAATTGATTTTCAATTTTAAGATTTCGATCTATGTTCCTGGGAAAAGTTGTTCAGTTTTATGCACCTGACTACCTCGTTGTATATACGAACTCCATAAAAAATAATACTGCATATAAGAACGTGCAAGTACTATATATGTACATAAATATTCTATTTACCATTTTAATATTAATATGATTATGAAAAACTTCCAAGCCAGGTTTATAGCTTGTTAATTAATTATAGTTACCTGTAGGATCTTATAAAACATCAAATTTATGATGTAATCTCGATAATTGATATAGTTATGTATTTCTATAAATACGCGTTTCAAGAAGTTAATGCTGTTTGTTTAAAAAAAGAAATTTCAAAACTAATGACGCTTACATACTACTTCTCTTACTTACTTTTTTATTGCTGATTATCATAGAAATCTAGGTAAGCTTGGTCTAAACAGGTTTTTATGGAAAATCCTCACGTTCAAAAATCAAAACGATATGTGCAAATTCCTTCTAATGATTTCTCAAAATATTGGGAAAATGGCAGATGTTATCATTTGTACTGTTGAAATCATAGCATGATCTGCGTAAAATGTAATACAGGGTGTAACCGAAATGTTATATATGTCCGAAAGGGGTGAAGAGTTGGTAAAACTGGTATAGAAAGGTACAATATTTCAGCTTAAAATGAGTTTAGCGCTTCAGCGATGTATGAAGTTACATCGCTTAATCTAATTACCTACATTTACCAAGTGTGATAATAAGGTAGTAGGTTGTTGTATAGGTAATGTTTGTTCTGATTTTTTGGTGTTTAAATTTTTTGATGTGAAAAATCTATTATTTATGTAGAGCCAAAATTTTGTAAACAAACTATATCAGAGGTACCGTTCACCACTTTTGGATACCGGAAGGGTATCTTCCGGTATCAACCTGTTTATATAAAATGACCTTAAGGTTTTTCTTAAACGGCGTTAAGTGGTGCCTTTACTTTTATGTTGTTAGAAGGCCTTTATTCATATCTACCTCGACGGAAACTAAAACTAAAATTAGAGGCAAATAATATAAATACAAGCTGTTCAATTTTAAACATTTTACAAAAATAAACTTATACTTGAACAAAATAACCGCGAGTCATTCAATTACAATTGCCTGTGGAAATTGTAATTTTGAATTTAAATATTGATACTTTTTTATTGATTAATTTGACTGGCCTGTTGGTCTAGTGGTTAGCGACCCTGACTGCTAAGCCGGAGGTCGTGGGTTCGATTCCCACCCAGGACAAATGTTTGTGTGATGAGCACGATCATTTGTTCTGTGTCTGGGTGTTATTTATCTATAATATGTATGTATTTAGAAATATATAAGTATGTTTATCAGTGGTCTGGTTGCCATAGTACAGGCTCTGCCTAGTTTGGGATCAGATGGCCGTGTGTGAGCTTGTCCCAAGATATTATTATTATTAAGATATTATAATTTACCGTGGCTTTGCCTGTGTGGGATCGCTGCAATAATTGGGGGTCAGTAAACAATCTAATTTAATATAATAATGGTTTATTCCTTGTGAGAAAGATGCATTCCTCTAGATACATTGTGTTTCCATGCAATTGCCAAGCCAATCTATTTATTTAAATCATAAAAGATTTTCACTATTGATATGGTCACCATGAGATGTTGCTAGGTTAGCTAATTACGTAATAACTTTCGTCAGAAGGATCCTTAACTAGGGACTGAATAAATTACCCGAATTGATACTAAATGGATCTCACAACTTATTACGGTAATAGAACTGAGTTGCAGACTTGTTTTTTTACAGGTTACGTTTTTGATGTCTTTTTTAGGTTCCAAGCTTACCGTATCCCATACATAACTAAAGTTTCATCAAAATCGTTTCAGCGGTTTAGCTATGAACGGATAACAGACACACAAACAGTTACTTTCTCATTTATAATATTTGTATGAATATGGTTGAAAATTACCAATACTTACATAGGTGTATATCATCTCTTTTTTTACAATGTTGTAACACGTAGATCATTATTAAAACACCGATACGAAAAGAAGGATACATATAGGTATATTTAAATCTTCTTAATATATTAACCCGAGACATAGTTACGTGTTAATCTATATTTATAGTTTTAAGCGCCTACAAAGAGCTCGCTTATAAAAAAGGTACACCTGGATGGGGCGCACGACTTTTCTTTGGAGTAAATCAGAATACTTAACGACGGCTAGGTCGATACTCTCAGGGTACCGAGTTATAAAAAAGTAATTTATGGCAGAATAAGGTCCTTATTTTATGTCATAGATTAATTAGACGATTACTACCTTACTTTAAACAATATAATGTAATAAGATACTTAATAGACTATTAAATAGAATATTAATAACGTCTATCATGAATTGGAGACGACTTAAAATCGGTAGGCAGTAACTTTTCACTTATTTATAATTATAGAACCTTTCGATAATTGATCCCGTTGAACTCTTTTATTAGAGCGCTGTGAGCGTTACGCCGCGGAGCACCGTGCTCAACAAAATAATGAATAAAATACCGAATCCGTCACACAACAATAGAGTACTATTGGGAAACTGGACTACAGTCTACAGCCGAACAGATTTCATCCCAAGATTGTCTCAGCGGTACTTTAATCAAGCGATAATAATTCATCTCGCCAGAGAACGCGGCGACTGTGATAGAAAGTAGATAAAAGATAAAGTAATTCTCTCTATAATAATCCATTACTTGAATCCGATAAGAATCATCAAATAATTATAGTTGTATAGATTATTCAGCTTTTCAGCTAGACAGGTGTAACCAAATAATATCTTAATGATTAATGATCATTAGTTAAATATTACTTAAGAATGACACAAATATGTAAAATATGAAATGGCAACTTGTGCCTCAAGAAAGATCCCAAAATTTTATGATACTTTATACCCAACCCTGTAACTGAGATTACAATTATTGTAATCTCTTAAATTAATTTTCTAGAGCAGTCTGATGGTACATAATAAAATACAATTTCTTATTGATCTATCACTTATATATATTACTTATAATAAACTTAATTACCGCATACCTACTCTTTCAAAATAAATTTATGAAATCATCAATACCTCATTTGACATTAATTACTAAGTCAAAATTAAGAATGAAGTCACGTTAATCCTGTCCAGTATGGTAGCATGAATTACGTAATATTATGAGATATTCAGCGAAAGGTCACAGTGCTCGGTGACCGTGGCGGGCAGAGGGTACAGGGGAGAAGCGCGGGGGGGGGCAGTAAGACTGACGCACGTCATGACAACGCCGCCTCACAATATTGTATGTTTGAAGAAGACAGGAAATCATGACCGACTGCTGAATTGGCAATAACATTACCTGAATATCTTAGGAAGTAGGCAGGTATGCTAATTTTATAAGTTCTGAAACTAAGCTCATGAATATAAACGTATGAAACAATGGACTGTAGATACTATCGAATCCATCTGGAATATTCTCAATTAGTAGAAAAATTAAACAACTAAACAAAATTGTTTTTATATTAAGTAATTTATTTACATCACTCGTGGTTACGTAGGATAGTGCCTGCCTTATCCACAAGTTGGAACGTATTACTCACTGATTATATGCAAACGTCCATTCCGGCCGTGGCATTGCCCAGGATATGGCTGCTTCCGGTCCTGCTGCCTGCCGGCTGCCGGGCTACTGCTCTAACGGTAACCGCTCAGTAAGCGTGCCGCAAACTTCTTTAGGGACTAATACATAAATCTATTAAGACAAGACACATGTACCGATATGAGAACAAATTATTAAGATACTGTCATCTATATAATACGGAAAAAGATATTAGCCACCAAGTATAGGGAAAATACTTAAAAATGAATATGTTATCAGTTTATGTTTGTTAACAACTTGCTTAGGAGTTTTTTGAGCCGCCGTTTCAGCGCCACAGCCAAAGCACTTAGGAATTGGTGAAGGTTGGGCCATGCGGGTGCTGGATATTGTATGGCAGCCTATACAAAAAAAAAATAAAGACGATCCAGCCAAAAACCAATGTTATACGAGTGTATTAGTTATTTTAGATACAGTTGGAAAATAAAAGCCAATGTGCAATTCGACAAAACAGAATATCGTCATGACATTTATTCCGAATTCGGGCGCACCCACGCAAAACTTAATTGTTGGAACGGATATTAAATATTTTACCTGCTTTAAAGCGGATTAGGTACGCGCTAAAGAAGTCATTGATCCTATGATATTTATTAATAAGTATTATGGCTTACCTAAGCAAGTAGAGTCCTAAACAAGTCTAGCAGCGATTGTGTACTGTAAGAGAATACCAAATTAAATTACTTATCACTAAATGTTTATGTTTAATATGATTTGCATGTACAATTTATTAATTAATTATATAATACACGAAGGCGTATCTTAAGGGCAAAGATCGCCCAAAAAACACGAGTTATTTGTTTATTTCCAAAACTACGCCTAATTTACCTTTTTAACAAAAAGATCATCATTCATTTTTAACTAGTAACATACCTATTTGCAAACTTATAATTATAAATCTTATAAGTAGATATACGCTTGTGATTAAGTTTAAGTTCTTCGAGTTCCATTGGAGAACCTACGCTCAATACTTAAAAACGCTGAAAATTGTGAACTAATGTGTTTTTTTTTAAGAATATTGGAACTGTGTTTGCCTGTATTTAATGCATTTTATTTTTAACGCAGACCATATCGGTGAAATCTGTATATGGGTATTTAATCCAAGATAATTTTCTTTATAACTTTACAATATTTTTTTCTATATAACTAAAGTACCTAAATCACATCATATATAACACTAAAGAACTAAAGAAGAAATTATATAAAGACGATTGTTACATCATAATCATAACAAATGCCATGGGAAAAGCTGAAAGTAA
The DNA here is from genome assembly GCA_950381575.1 of Plusia festucae. Classification (NCBI taxonomy): domain Eukaryota; kingdom Metazoa; phylum Arthropoda; class Insecta; order Lepidoptera; family Noctuidae; genus Plusia; species Plusia festucae. The sequence continues at coordinate 7,855,356 of OX494436.1, read as the reverse complement.
AAAATTACAGGTCGTACTGGTTTTATTGCACAAATTACAAAAGAAATGTTACATAAAGTAAATTGAATTACCTACCACGTGCTGGAGACATACCTAGTGAATATATTTGCTTTTGCTAAATCAATTTGCAATAACGAAATTCTCTTTCTTGATCGTTGAATACATAAATACAAATTATTATTCAGTAGGGGTTACTACAGCGCCGTCAGTGCGGCACTGTGCCATTGTGGGTTGGACAGGTTGCGGCCAAAGACTGGAAAAAATGTTGTATTGTTGAGTTGCATATTAGTAACTCTTATTTACTGTTCTTTCTTCAAAGCAGTAGAATTGATATTTGAATTCACTTTTTCCACAGAATTGTGAAGGAATTTTTACCAACCTCAAAAAAAGAATGATATTCTCGAGTCGGCTGTATTTTAACGTTGTTCCCTCATAGCCCTGTTAAATATGAATCGACAAAAAAAAAAACAATACAAGTTTGACAATTTTGAATAACAGCTGTTCAGCAACTTGAACTCAAAAAGATTTATTAATATAAATGCATTTAACACGTGTATAATAATTAAACTTTATTAGGTAAAGACTATCGACTAAAAATAATAAATATTCTCTAAGAAAATATACATTTTTATTGTAAAGTTATTTTATTTTCTATTAATAGGCAAGAGAGGCTTCCCAAGAGAACTCGCCCGCTGCGTTGCTTATTGCGATGACATTCAACTCGACAACACATTATTGACTTTGCTATGCTACGATGTTGCCCCCGACCGTTGTGAGTGTGCGACCGACGATCACGTTCAATAAACTTGTATAAGTATATATATTTTCCTAGATGTCCTCAGCTGACGATTGCTCTTAAAGATATCTTTATATTATAAGCTTATTTTAAGTTTAAGATTATTTCTTAAACTTAAAATAAGCTTATAAAGTATTATTTGGTAAATTCGGAAAAGTATAAGAAAATGAAACCATGTAAATAGGTTAAATGGTTTCATTTTCATTTCATGACGGGATATAGGTAGGTACATAAAATACGTATATATGTAGCTACATAACTTGAATTGAATACATAGGTCCCTAATATATATATATTTTATACATATTAGGGACTTTTCAATGCTTTTTATTTTATAATCTATATATTAGATATAACATGCATATATTTTATACACATATACTATGAACATATATCATGCATGACGATGCCACCTTGGCATGTATTTTATTCATCGAACTAAAACAAAACAACGCGCAGAAATTAATAGACAATGTGGTGTGTTGCCCGAAGGAACTGTGAATTCGTGAGCACGAGGTACGATGAAGCAAGGCTCGGCGGAAGCGCGCGGCCGGCGCGATGCTTGCTCGTGAATCCCGCGGATGCTCGGGTTCATTACCCGCGCCCGTTCGATCACGGACCATCCACAATGGGGCCCATACCATACTTGAGCATGGTAAACCACCGTCTTGGAACCGTTCTACAGAAACAATGCAATGTTCAACTATTTCAGTCGGGAAATCTCTTTAATTGTACTTATAATATTTATGTATTCAGTTACCCAGTTACCAACTGAATCATTAAACGGTACCTTTGCCCATATGTTTAGAATGGTCTATATTAGGCGTAAATACAATTATGACAGGAAATAAAATTTGCTGAACAAAATAAAAAATAATTATAATTATGAAAGCATTCATTAAATATATATAATAAAAATTTAATAAGATAGCATTTATCGTATTTATACAAACGACTATTAACTTTTATTAATATTCGTACTTAAATGAGTATGTAATATTTTGTTCATTTAAATACCAGCCATTAATCCCTGATGAGATAAAAATTATTGCATTTGATAACATATGTACAAGCCAAACAAACATTTAAAATCTATGGTAACTGGCACATAAACCGGTACTCGAAAAAAAAAAGACAACAATAACAATCATTAATGTTGTTTGTATGGATCCACTCAGTATCGAATAGTTTACCGTCAAAGGCTAGAAAAATAAATTCTATGCATGTTTTTTACAAAGCAAATTAAATAGAGAATAAAGGAGAACTAATGAAAAAATGTAGTGAAATGTTAATCTCCTAATTTCTCCTTCATTTTGGTAATACCTAAGTTCATTTTCAATTTTACACATACAAAATATATGAAATCATATCTGTTAACCATGTTTCCCAAAATGATGGTATTCCCCATTAAAATTATATGTAGGGAATTTACTTTGACGTATTCTTGCAAAACTTGTCTAATTATGCGTTTTTGCATTGAGTAATAGCGATAAAACATTTACACACATGGCTCTCTCTGACATGCATTGGGGTTATTTCTTTGTTTAAGTACAAATAAGGAAACTACATGTACATACTGAAACAGTGAAACCAGGTACTTCAGATCGTACGAAATTAGAACGATACATACGTACTGTAACTATTTAGCAACAATTACCTGCATAACTTAAAAACTGTTATTACAAGTGAGCCAGCTTCGAATATCAACTTGATGTCTCAGGTGTTTTATTGAGAACATTATATATTTGAACATGTCTCCAATATCTATAGTTCTACTTTCTAATATTTCATTTTCATGAGGTTTGTGCAGTATTTGGCGCCTAGTCAATAACGTACGTCTTTAATTAGTTCATTAAAACTTTTCGAGTATTGAATTAGTTAATCCTACCTAGAGAGTAAAAACTTAAAAGCTTCGTTCCCTAACTATATTAAATCGATAAAAACACTAACTACTAGTTTGAAAGAAAAATTCTTGCCATAAGATTTTGACTTTAGTCAGGGTTTGAGCATGGCAATGACATTGGCTAAGCTCAGAGATCGTGACTTGCAGTCATTAGGTTTGTACAGAGTATTACAGGCAATCCGAAGGTGATCCTTAATTAATATCTTCATATTGTTATTTAATAAAGCCTGTGATTTTTTAATTATTTCTACACATTATCGCATGTGTTAGCGAATATTTGTAATTAAAATAAAGCCTGGACAATACCTACTATAACAAAGCTAGTTGGATTAATTATTAATAATCACCTACTAGCGATAATGTAATGTAGCCGCAATAAGCTATCGTAATGAAAGTATCTAAAGAGAGTTTAATAAATTTGAATTTAACCTTAGAATTTGTAACCATTTTTAATCTAAATTCATGTATCAAAAGTGAGTACTTACATAAGTAGGTAGCTTCTTAATTCCAGTTTTCTTGAATAATTATAACAATTATACAAGAAAACTGGATTAAGCTAAAGGTTAGTAATGTGCTTTAAAAACGTACATTGTTTTTATCCTAGACTAGCTGTTGCCCGCGGCTTCGCACGCGCGTAAAGGTAAGAGTAGCAAGTATTAAGGATAGATGGATATACTCTGGGATTTTCAAAATGATAAGATAATGTGGAAAACATCACATACATTGAGTTTGGATAAACTTTGAAAACACAGACAAAACTTGAAAATCATTGACACGAAAAGATGAAGAAGAATCACATACATTGCTCCGAATTCAAAGTAAGTAGCTAAAGCTCTTGTGTTATGGAATCAGAAACAACGAAGGTACCACTAACACCCAGACTCGACATAATGTAGAAAAGTGATTTTCTACATCGACCCGTCCCCCCATCGAACCCGGGACCTCAGAGCTGGCGACACCTTGAAAACCGTTGTGGACGCCACTCGAACACGGATGTTAACCATCTTAAGGCGTAAAATTCTAAAATCTATTAACCTTCTAAATAATCTTCTAACCAAAATCCCGTACACCAAATCTCATGAAACCAAATCTCATCTCTCTCTTTGAAAATGACGAACTTCCTAAAAAAACTTCCAACCACTATAATTGCACCCCCTTAGAGAATAGATTTCTAAAATCTCGGAAATACGTCTTATTTATTTCTAACTCATAATCCTATGAAATTTAATGTGCCTATCTATGAAAACTACACAATTCATATACCTACAAACTTCCATCCCCTATTTTACCCTCTTAGGGGGTAGATTTTCAAAATCGCTGAAATACGTCTTTATTTATTTCTATCGAGAAACCCGTATACGAAATTTCATGTGTCTGTCTTTAAAAATACTGAACTTCCCCTACAAACTTTCACCCCATATTTAGCTCCCTTAGGGGTTGAATTTCGAAAAATACTGAAACACGTGGTTTTTCATTTTTTACCAGAATGGTAACCACAATTTTTTATGGTGTAAACTACAAAAATAACGTTTTTCCATACAAACTTTCATCCCCTATTTAACACCCTTAGGGGTTGAATTTCGAAAAATCCTTCCTTATTCCTTGCCTACATTATAAAGGAAACCTCTATGCAAAATTTCAGCTTTCTAGGTCCAAGGGTTTGGGCTGGGCGTTGATGAGTCAGTCAGTCAGTCAGGCCTTCTCTTTTTATTTATATAGATGACCTAGGTCCATGTATCATAACAGTTTTACATCAAATGATAAGGTAAGATTTTAACAACAAGATTACTATTATATCGGCAAGGTAGTGCCTCAGCTAAGAAGATCTAAACGAAGTGCAAAAGCCCTACCTCCCTTATCTCGAAGCATGGTAGTTCATCAATTTTTCGAACTCTCAAACTTGGGGTTCGCATTATACTTACAAGATCAACAAAATTCTAAGGGTAAGATGTGAATACTAGGCTTATTAAACATGAAAAGTTTCAATGCATAGCTCTTATAATTAAGATTTTATTGATATCTTAAAACCCCGACTTCGTCATGGACTCAGTGATGATCATCAAAATTCACATTCTTCTTATACTTACTTCCTAAAGTTATATATAGCAGAAATCTTGTATGTGTATAAGGTAGTAGGTACATAAAAACAAAAAAAAATCTAAAACTGGAAACTCCCAACCACTGAAACTAGGGTATGGTCGTTCAAAAAAAAAATGTTTCACTGAAATCAGAAAATTAAATCAGTACGCAGACTTTTGCTGGTTATCGCAGCAAAAACCCTTTAGAGTATAAACCTTTTCATAAATGGACTATCTAAGACTGAAACATTTTCCAAATCGGTAGTTTCTGAGATTTGCGTGTTCAACCAAAACGACAAACGAATCTCTTCAGCTTTATAATTTTAATTACAAACTTTAAATACCTGTGTCAAATAACTTGCAAAAAGAGAATTAAAACCCACAAAAACATTTTCAAGTAAAATTTTGCCAAGACGAGACCATAATATGGTTCGCCCAGTCGCTCTGTTAAAATCTAGAGACTAGCTTTTAACAATAACGCCCTATCTCTAAAAGCCCTAACTTCACGAGCTCTTATTAGTAGTAAGGTGAAAAATGTATTCACTGTTCATTACTTTTCAGTTATGCAATAGTTCTTATGTCTTAGTAAGTTATGGAACTGGCAAAATTTTGCATAAAAATTTTTTTGGTTGGGTTACTTCTACTTCATACTACGTAGTCTGACTCAAACATGAAAATTAAAAGACAGAAAAAATAATTTACGTGTGTTACGGGTATTGTTCTTAATTCTTTGTTGTATGACCGAAATTTAAAGATTTGAGAACACGAAGTGTATTCCTATTTAAATTCTTTAGAGAAAGAAAAAGTGAAAACGGTCGCATGTCTGGGAAAAAATGGTTTCGATTCAATCATTGTGTCAGTTGCAAGAGATAATATATTTATCTGGAAATAAACATGTAGGTGAACTGAAATGACGTTGGTACTTATCTGTAACTGAAAATAATGTCATAGGATAGGTATGTTTGTGCTCACAACTTCTGAAATACACGGGAAACCACTGTAGATTTAATAGATCCCTACATATAAAACAAAACTAGATTGTTTGAATTCAAGTAGGTAATTACATACAAGCTTCCTTAGAGAGAGTGATTACCTTGTTATGTTAGAATGTGTGACGTAACCAAGCTGTTATGTTTAAATAGGTCTTAAGATTTAAATACTAAAAATTGGTATAATTCTACAAAGTAGGTAAAAGGCGGACAAATCAAGGTTCTTGATATGAAAGATTGTAATCTACTTGAGTCATGCCTCTTGTTCTGCAACTACATTGTCTATTGTGTCATAATGATCTGTAATCTGTGTTACAATACCTACCTACCTTTTAAATCAAACTAAATAAATTAGGTTACCTATACTTAGTCTTTCTTTTGAAAGACAAGGTTCAGTTCAAAACTTGGTAGGTATAATATTTATTTAATGTGAAATCATTTATGGTGATAATAGTAACCGCGTGTGGGATGTCAGGGAAATCATTCTAAATGTTTAGCGAAGACTGTGGGTAGCACCTATAAGGTCAGCCTTGCACCCACACACGCCTTTTAAGTAGGTATCTCAACACTAAGAAACATAAATATAGTATACATAGTAAGTCGAATGTCACGAGTATTTTTCAACTCAATTTAGACTCTACACATTACGGATAAGGTTCCAATTGGGAAGGCTTATTTACTGAATTAATTCCGTTCTGCCTGTAAGTAAAGGTTTTGCAACATTCACCTTTTCCTAAACAGGCAAGCGGATTTTAGAACGGCTGTTGTGGGCGACAATCTTAAGTGGAGGGAAATACTTTGGCTAATAGGTACATTCATATTTTTAGCAAAAGTTTAAATCATCTTACAAATTGGTTTTTAATGAATACCCCATATAAGTGTAAGATTACTCAGATACTGAAATATAGATGCACGACTAATCGCTTGAGGCGGGACTTTGAAACTTTTATGTTCAGCGGTTATAGATATGCACGCTCCAAACCAAGGGCTGCAGGTTCTAGTTAGTAAAGTAGCAATTGATATTAGCTTAGGTACCCTTTGGTAATCTAGTCTGTACTTGTACTGTCCTTCTCTAGAATCTACTTTACCTACTTAATCAATCAATATATTAATCAAGTCCCGAAAAGACAAATCTAAATTTTCTGTCTTAATGCTTTAATCACTGATTTGCCTCCCTGAAGCGAAAGCTCATCGACATGGGTGTCCTGCCCATCCAAAACTACGCTGCTCAAACCTGGTCACTTTCCGATTCGCAAAGGTTCCGCCTTGGAGTTTGCCAAAGCGCTATGGAGCGCAGCGAGCATTCTTGGTGTCAAGAGATAAGACAGCATTCGGAACACCAGTCCACGCTGCGTTCCAGAACTGGAACCTGTGACGTTGGCAAAAAGGCTGCCAGGCTGAAGTGAGACTGGTTGGGACACGTCAGCTGCATGCATGATGACCGCTGGACGAAGGTCTCAACGCAATGGGAGCCAACAGATGGATGGCACCACCGAGGCCGGCCCAGGAAGAGGTGGCGCGATGACTTAGACACATACCCTGAGAGCAGGTTCGAGGTGGCGCGGGATAAGACTAAATGGAAGGACTTGGACAGGGTTAAATATGTTACACCTACAACTGTCAACCATCAGGAAAATGGACGTAGGTATGCAAACTCTTCGATTCCAAGAAGCTCTTATTATCTATCGATTTATATCAAATTTGGTAACTTATATGGATTCACGATCCTAGGTGGATTTCCAAAATTGTTGAAATACATAGTGATTTATTTTAACCAGACACTCTTATCAATTCCTTATGTCTATCTTTGAAAATGAAAAAAATCCTATTTAGTTCCAATCCTTTTTCAGTCATAGAATCCGTTTTCTTATTTAATAATAAATCTAACTAGAAACCGGTGTACGATATTTCATGTGTCTATCATTGCAAATGACGAACCTCCCACCCTTCTTACGGGGTGGATATCCAAAATTGCTAAAAGACATGTTTATTTACATGTAACCAAAAACCTGTGTACAAAATTTTCATGCTGCTACCTTTAAAATGACGGATTTCCATACAACCGTTCATCCCAGTGCCGGATTAAGCCAGCGCGGGGCCCGTAGCAAATTCATTCAAAGAGCCCTTAATCTACTATGGGTTCTTAAGAATAAAGTGGTGCAAAACAATTCAATACTCAATACTCAGTACGTTTTTAGGGTTCCGTACCTCAAAAGGTAAAAACGGAACCCTTATAGGATCACTTTGTTGTCCGTCTGTCTGTCTGTCTGTCTGTCTGTCAAGACCTTTTTCAGGAACGCGTGGAGGTATCAAGCTGAAATTCATATCAAATACTCAAGTCTGTGGTCTCTTGGAGCTGTGAAAAAATCAAACTTCTAAGTCAACGCGATCAAAAGATACTCCCGTTTATGCCGCAAATTTTCGACACTCGCAAGGGAATCAAAACCTACAGGGTACTTCCCGTGAACTCAGAATCTTGAAATTTGGTATGAAGCAACGTCTTATAGCAGAGATATAGGAAAAATTGCGAAAAGTATACATTTTTAGTTATATCATATAATAAAAATATTTTTAATAATTTTAAACTTAGTACCCCTTTCCTCATGAACGCGTAGTGGTATTATATTGAAATTCATATCAAATACTCAAATCTATAATACCTTTAAGCTGTAACAAAATCAAACTTCTATGTCAACGCAATCAAAAGAAACAGGAATTAAAACCGCATATTTTGAAACTCGCCACTACTCGCAAGGGAATCAAAACCTACAGGGTACTTCCCGTGAACTCAGAATCTTGAAATTTGGTACGAAGCAACGTCTTATAACACAGATAAAGGAAAAATTGCGAAAAGCATAAATTTTTAGTTACATCATATAATAAAAATATTTTTAATAATTTTAAACTTATTACCCCTTTGCTCATGAACGCGTAGTGGTATTATATTGAAATTCTTAACAAATACTCAAGTTTATAATATCTTTAAGCTGTAACAAAATCAAACTTCTACGTCAACGCAATCAAAAGATACAGCAATTAAAGCCGCATATTTTGAAACTCGCAACTACTCGCAAGGGAATCAAAACCTAAAGGATACTTCCAGACGACCTGGAATCTTGAAATTTGGCATGAAGCAACGTTATAAAGTACACATATAGGAAAAATTCCGAAAATCTTAAATTTTTAGTTACATCACATAGTATATTTTTTTTAATAATCATAAACTTACTAGCTGACCCAGCAAACGTTGTTCAGCGATTAAAAAAAAAACAGATGTTGGCCGATTCTCAGACCTACCCGATATGCACACAAAATTTCATGCAAATCGGTTCAGCCGCGATTAACAAAAAAAAATAAAAAAATAGATTTTGGCCGATTTTTCCGAACATACATAATGTTTTCATATATGTATTGACAAGGTACCGTCAGCTTTCCACATTGTTATGTTATGGATTTCATTTAGCAATAAAAATACCATAACTTTTACTTATATACCTACAGGTTTGTACGGAACCCTCGGTGCGCGAGTCTGACTCGCACTTGGCCGGTTTTTTATTTAAATTGGCGGATTGTTATTACGATACTTGATGGCAATGTCAGGGAATCCCCGGTTAACTTTTCAGTGTTACCAACTTCGATAAAAAAAAACACGCGTGAGATTCTCGTGTCTAGAATTTAAACCTTATTGGTTCTGGAAATAGTTGATTGAATGCATTGTTCTTTATTCATTTGGTAATGATCTTACTATATCAGGATTACGAAATGGTTATGAAAAATTCAATTTGATGAAAGTTCTCTTAAAGTAATATTTTTTTTTTGTCATCACTTCTATAACCCAACTTATATTCTAGAAAGTATATTCTGATATATGGTTACTAAATTATACTAAAAATAATGTAGTCTGTTAATCTTACAAATAAAGATATAAAATCGAGCCATTTCAATTCTGCTGCACATCCACACTAAGGTCGGGTAAGAGTACTTACATACGTCAGACTTTTTGTAGAGCTGATTATCAGGCCGACTGAAATTCTACACGTTTATACAAGAAACTTTTTGTAGAGCTTGTGCGTTTACCGTATGAAATTCGGTGATTTATTTACGCCAAGGAAATAGTCGGGTACCGAGTGTCTGACGTGGATTGTCTTAGTAGGAAAAGTTGTAACGTTTCACGTTTTTGTGACATCAAAAAAATTCAACACAATTTAGATACCAATTTTCATGTAAAATCTTTTTACTAAAATTTAAGTACACTACACCTTCTGATTCCCTCTCGTTTAATAGATATTAGAGGCACAAATTTTAATATCAGTGAGCGCGAAGATTGAGGGACCAGTTTCATTCATCTTATCTTCGAATTCATCTAATTAAGTCGATATTTTTGTCTATTTCACCTTTACAAAATGTTTAAGACTTTTAGTAAAACTTTATGTAAGAATAGATAAAATTATTCAGTCGCTGGAATCGGATATTTCCACTAAAATATTTCTCTGTCATTTAAACGTAGTGATTACATTCTCTCTGGTGAGGATTGAGGGGACCACAGTTAAGTCGTCACCTATATCTTTTTTTTCTCTTGAGATGCTTGGCGGCCTGTTATTTAGTAAATATTTTTACAAATTCTTTACTAAATTGATGTATTCACAATACCAATTTCTTTCAAATACTTTCCGAGATCTGGCTGATGATCTGTGAGGACTGAGGGACCACACGTTAAGGGGTTTTGTTTCTAAACATGTTTTTACAAAATCCCAGATTTGTTATACAATTGCTTGACCTACTAAATCCTCAGACAAAAATTTGCGAAATTCAATGTTAGTCCCTCAGTCCTCACGCTCACACCTTTAGCCCTCTTAGAGGTGCAAGGTTCCAAGGTGCTCATAACATATCCTAATATTTTATCTCCAGGTATATGTAACATAATTATCTAAGACCTCATAAGTTCCAGGAACAGAGGTGACGGCGGGCACATTGAGACACGGCAGGCGTTCGGACCGCATTACGCAGAACATGAAGTTCCGCGTTGTCCCAGGTAATACATGGTAGAACTCGGTATAAGCAATCCGTTCGTATTAACCTGTGACTTGTGAGAGCCGGAATCTACTCATACCGCTTCTGCTGCGCTGTCTTCCCTTGGGCGAAGGAAATCTATGAAAAAAGATATCGATGCAACACGAATAACTAAGTAGGTACTTACCTAAATCTTTGGATCTTGTAAATAGATTCTGAGTCGCGGCAACAGGTCGCCGCGCGGTGCCAGATAGATTAATATTAAAGTGAAAAATCTTATTAAGTTGGGCTTTTCAATTAAATTCAGGTCAATGTATAGGTGGTACCTAACTTCTTCTACTTAGTTTACTTCCGCTTGAGCTCCAATTAAATATTTTACAAGTTTTCGCTAACCTCGTTTTATATTTTTTATATGCTTTAGAAAAAAGTTAATAATTTATTAAATGAATAATTTTTTTTTTTTTTTATGTAACCTAATTATAGTCCCACTGCTGGGCAAAGGTCTCCCCTGCTAAGCTCCAGACCTTTCGGTCTTGAGCCACTTGAATATAAAATGAATATAAATAAAAATTTTTTTTTTTACATACATGGATGATTTTGATATCATGTCCCTCAATATCTTGTAAATGAACGAGATGCGTATAATTTACGCATCTCGTTCATAGTTCATCTATGCTGCTCAGTTTTATTTATTTATTGTCTATGTGTAAAATGGCGGCTGATGAAAGTGACAGGTTTGTAAATACTAAATGAATTCTCAAAATAATAAGTTTTATTTGTTAAATAACTATGTTAGAAACGTTATAAAAACCATTGTGTACTAATTTTACAAATCTGTTTATAATGAGTTTTAGTATTACATAATCGTGATTTGTTTATAGAGATCTAAAGCCATCCAGTGTTGCGATCATAAGAGAAGTTTATGATAGTGAAAATGCTCACATTAAATTTGAAATGGAATTGGAAAGAGCACTGGAGGCTGGCGTTAGCGTTATTGTAATTGAACCAGAACCACTTGGAGAAGAAACAGCTCGGTGGATTTATGTAGGAAACCTCTTGCATAAGGTTTCTGTTTACAGTGGACTCTGTGGCATTGCATCAGGTGTGTATCTTTTTTCATGTATGAAAAACAAAGAAACCAAGTTTTGATTTATTCAATATTATAATAATTTAAAGCAGTACTCTCTTCTATAATAATTACCTATGCTTATTTAAATAGTCTACTTGTTAAACAAACAAAAAAAATATATGATGCACAATTACAATAGTACTATGGCTTTGAATGTTTTATCCATCCTAAATAGTTCTTCAAATTGTATCAACCAATGAAAATATAATGTATGTTGTTTGTTTGTTTACTCGGGCTAGCAGAAAGCATTGTTGATGGTGTTGTAGAGGTCTTTGCATGTGCAGGATCAACAGTTTTTGTTTAAACACTAAGACTTAAGGCTTAAATATGAATCTATACTAATATAATGCTGAAGAGTTAGATTGGTTGATGGCTAATTCCAGGAACTACTGGTCTGATTTGAAAAACTATTCCAGTGTTAGATATCCAATTATTAGAGAAGGCTTTATAATAATAATCTTAGGTGTCCCCACACAGGCATAGATGAAAGCAAAAGCGAAATAAAATTACTTTTATTCATTATAAAATAATGGATAACTTATATCTAATATTAACAATTTCAGGTCTTGCATGGAGTTCACTCGCCTGTGCTCCTTTTGGCTTTGTTTCTGTTCTTTGTGCTGGTTGTTACACACTGTCATGGCAGTGGGATCCCTGTTGCAAATATCAAGAAGAAAAGGACCGCCGACATTTGGCAACACTACCCATGTTAAGTGATTTAACTTCTGCATCACCTGTAGTACTTGTACACAAGGACAATAAGAGAAAAATAACGTTACACACTACTGTATCTATAACTGCCGCCACAATATGCTTATGGAGACTCTATAATATTTTTAAATAGAAGTATAGTCTGCAGATAGCAATACATTGGCAGAAGCTTATATTAGGAAGTTGCATAATGCTCTATTGACTAGCATAAAAACTATTATTTCTTTCTAATAAGTTGTTTTTATGAAGTCTAATGTAATTATATAATTTGTTGTAGGATGCAGTGTAAAAATGTTATAAAGTTAATGGTAGAATTAGTAAAATGCCTGTACAAAAGATATTTTCTTGTAATATAAGGATGCTTTTTAGTTAATCAAATGTGATAGTGGTTTATTGGAGGATTTTATTGTGAAGCTAAGTTAACAGTGATCGCTGAAATAAAATATCCTCACTGTTATCATAAAATATAATAAAAATGCCGTTTTAATTCGATTTTTATTTATGTAACAACAACTTACTATAACCATAAAACAGTAATCCCTTAAGAGTTTGTCTTCTTGTCCCACTGTTAAACAAAATAATAATAAATTAAAATTTCCCCTGGAGTACAGCCCTATAACATCCTGCTATGTAAAAATTACCTAAATACCTTGAACTTACTGTTGAAATGTATAATGATTATAATCTTATCAGATAAATAATTGCAAAATATAAATATTATATTATTATAAATGCATAATTGCTTTTATAAAATAAGCTACACATGCAAAATTACAATAAATTGAGTGTCTAGTATTGAATATTACATTGCTTGCCTAATTAATTATTATGGTAAAAATATAATATATAGAAGCTACAAATATATTCCACTTATATAGTGGTCATTTAGATTACTATTTGGGTATCAGAATTTTATAATCTTATAAAACCTATACTTGTCTTTAATCTGTGGCAGTGAGCTTTTTTTTCACTATCACTGTAACTTAATTTGATTTGTTTGCCCTTTTCGCCATAACCCAATGATAGAGTGATGGTATAGAATGCCTCAAAGTTATAGCCAAATTTGGCACAAACTGACTAATAATTAAATCCTTCTTTTTGGCAACAATTCCATCAAGAATCTTATTTGCAGCATACTCAGGTGTGAAGCCAGCAGCAGTACTGGCATCCATTACTAAAATGAAAAAATTGGGTAAGGTATATAATTTGACTAAATCAAAAATAATATTTTTTTTATTTGAAATTAGCTTACCTCCATGAGCATCACCAGAACCAGTGTAGGCATTTAAAGAAATGGCAGTCTGTATATACCCAGGACTTACAACTGTTACTCCAATATTATGCTGTTGCATTTCAGCTCGTAGAGAATCACCAAAAGCTTGCATAGCATGTTTAGATGCAGCATATGCAGAGCGTCCTGGTATAGCTATCAGACCCTGAACTGAACTGACAAACACAATGTGCCCTGTTTTGCGCTCAACCATTTTAGGAAGACATTCTAAAACAAAAGTTTTATTATTTGAGCTCCTTTAAATTAATTCTATATATAATTTGCCTAGAATATGTGCAGGGCAATATAGGCTAAAAATTAAATAATCACATGACTTCATACCTTTTGTTAAAGAAACCGAACCAAAGTAGTTGATGGACATAATTTTCTTATCAACTTCAATTTTAGTATCCAATATAGATCCACGATGTGAAACACCGCCATTGTTTATCAGGATATCAATATGGCCACATGCTTGGTATACATTATTTACAAATGAACCCAAATTTTCATAATCTGCAAGATCAAGTTCCAATACTACTGGCTCCAAAGTTGGTATGGACTGAAAATTATAAACATAGAATTCAACAATAGATCATAGAACTAATCTGATTTCCAAGGAAGAACATTTTTTCAAAACTCCAAATAATGATTTATCATAACATGGAAATAAGTAAATCAACCAATGCAACAGGTTAGTTGTTTTTCTAGTCTGAGCTCATATGTCTAGACTGCATAGTGCGCACATATAATTATCTAATGGACTTTGGTTTAAAATAATCAGATAATAAATATATCTACTACTAGCTAGTAAACATCATCATAGTATGGATGTCAATATCCAAGGAACCAATTTATGGAAAATACCGGATTAATAATTGAGATTGTACATTTATTATTATTATTTATTAGTATTACCAGATTTTTTGCAATAAGGTCCTGTTTTACTCTCTCTAATTCTGTCTTCCTTCGTGAAGCTAGAACTACTCTGCTGCCTTGCTCATAAAATGCATGGGCTAGGGCTTCTCCTATTCCAGAACTAGCACCAGTTATAACAACCACCTGAAAAAAAAGGTTACAAGTATATGATTTAATAAGTTATCATTTACTACATTCACTACAATTAATTAAGTAGTGTTTTTTTTACTGTAGTTATAAACTAGTGCATATGTGGCAGCTTTCACCTTTGGAATCAACATAAAAATCTGGTCAACAATATTCAATTACTACAATAAAAATTAAAATCAAGTAAAGTATGTACCTTTCCTTGAAACGATCTTCGCCGTCTTTTGGTAACACAATTAAATAATTTACACATTGCTACCCAAGTCACCAGAGGTATACCGACGTACCTAAAGTACCAAGAAACTGACTGAACTGCATTGCTGTGCAACTTCATGGCAATATAAACCTGTAATTATGTATTAACTAGAGTTAGACTTTAATTTAATGATCTTACGCAAATAAAATTATTTTAGTTAAAAGGATCAGAGAGCAGCACAGAAATTAATAACGCCGGAGGAAAAATCACTCATTGCGGCGGTAGTACGTACCTACTCCGACTTGGTTTTGAATTAAATGTCTTATTGTTTTTTTTTTCTATCGGTACTTAAGGTATTAACAAGTCACAGTGTTTAGTTTATTGTACTGATACCACTATCATTTGATTAGTATACGCTAGGTACTGATTCTACCGATTTAGGAAAACATGATTGTTGATTTGACTATAAATAAATTGACACTTTGACAGTGACAGTGGTTAGGTTAATGGTGTGAAAGAAGTAGTGACAGGTCTATGGAGGGTAGAGGTAAGGAGGGCAATCTTATATGGGAGAAAAGTTGAAAAAGTGTCCAGTTGTATGCGCTAAATAACAGTTCCAAAATCCTCCAGAATGGCGCTGGTGTGTCCAAAGGGTATGGTATGAATGTAGCAATTTGTAAACGAAGTGAAGTATGTCGAGTTAAACAATTATTATTATCGAATTTATCGACCAAAGTATGTAGTTACTTATTGAAATTTCAAACTTGCGTAGTTCAAAATAATGTAGTAAATTTAACCTTGAAGAATTTTGATGAGAAAACTTGTAGCTGGAGTGATTTTATTTCGTAAACTGTGAATAGTACGTTGATTGACTTTTTATTAGCTTCCTTTAAAATTTACCCTGATGCAAATGTGGCGCCATCCTAATTTAATACATTTTGACGGACAATTTTCATGTACGCAGATTGCCCTCCTTACTTCTACCCACCATAGACAGGTCACAGGGGTGTCTGTCCTGTCCATAGAATAATAACTAAAGTAAGTCCTGTCACTACTTTTTATTTTACTCTTTGCAGACACCTTTGTTGATGAGGATAGGGCATAATCTGAGGGACACTGGGACAGGGACTCAGATCGAGAACTAATTGATCTGAGTGACAGACAGGATATATTTTATTCATCTAAGTATTTTACTGAATGCATTATTTGAACCTAGAACCGAATCATTGACACCCCGACGCGACTGACTTCGGTCTACGACAAGAGTAAAAATTACTTTTTATTCATATAAAGAAAACGTCCAACTACAGGCATCTTCACCTATATGCTCCGATCCCAAAGTACCGGTAGCTGAAGCACTTGTGTTTGGAATCAGAGACAACGAAGGTACCACAAACACCCAGACCCGAGACTTTCTACATTGACCCGTCCGGGAATCGAACCGGGACCTCAGAGCTGGCGACACCTTGAAAACCGGTGTGTACGCCACTCGACCACGGAGGTCGTCAATAATAATAAACTGACTATGATTATTAATCAAAAATTGAGTTTCTTAACAAGTACATTTCATTGCGGGTACGAATATAACAACTCTTCAGTCGTTTTAGAAAAATTTCGAGAAATTGGTTTAAAATTTTTTGGAGCGCTCAATTTTTTGGGTGCCAATTATTAGTCAATACAATTTTGTTAATCGTTGATGGCTCCATCTCGCGCGCCGGGGTCACAGAGTACATTTTTATCGGTCGGGGCCTGTGGTCGGGGCTTAAAAGATGAATAACTCATCGGGGTGTCGACGATTCTGCCAATGTCAGGGTTGGGAAAACAACTGCTATCAGCGAGGAAAATAAAAAAACAGCTGAACGATTTATTAATAAAACATGATACAATAAAAATGTTGAGCAAATTGCTTTTTTTTAATTCGCGCGCAAATGGACGTGACAAATAATAACGGCCCGTTCACGACCTTGCCGCTGTGAGCGGCAGCTAAGCGCGGGGCGGCGAGCGGTAAGATCAAAAGTATGAAAATGTTTGAAGCACGCCACGAGACGCCGCTCATAGCGAATTCGCGCGCGGTTTTATCCGAGCGAATCGCTACAGCGGCGCGCGGTGCGGTGAGCGGCAGGAACAAAAGTACAAGCGAATGAGTGCGACGCCACGAAACAGAGCGGCGTGGACAGCGGTGTAGAAGTGGACGTACTCAGAGGCGTAATTAAAAACAAAAAAATAGACAATTTTGTGTTGGTTATGGATACCGAGGCATTTATTACAGACATTTTTAATCGACTGCCTATATTGATGTCAAAACATCCCCAACAAAAATATAAAAATATCTTATAAGAAGGTTGTGGGAAGAAATTAAACAATGTTTTAATTTTTATATCTCTCATATTAATTATTATATCTCTATTTAATGTTTATATCTCTCATATCAAGAATGTCTTGTTTTAAAAATGTACTGCTTTCTAAACATAGAAGGGATAATTTTGATAACGCCATGATTTTGAGCACGATTTGACTACCTAAATACGTCCACCGCGGCCGCTACAACCTGTATAATCTATGGCTACCGCTACTGAGGTACGTGGCGTGCATTTCGCACCGCTCACCGACGCCGCACCGCCCGCCGCGCCGCGCGCCGCTTAAACCAAAGTCGTGAACGGGCCGTAAGAGGCTCCCCAGAGCAGCTGACACATAGAGATAGGATTATACTACTGTAACCTCCTCAACTGTAACTGTAATTCAATTTTGTACTCGGTATTGAATTAAGATTTAAAATTACAACTATATCAAATTTAAGCTGTAATATTCTTATTGCTTTATTTTATTCAATATTTACACAGGAATATTTAATTACAAAACACTTAATACTAAACTATATTAATTAGACAAAACTAAAACTAAAAAATAGCATCAAAAAACTTATCCACATCGCTGTCGACTGGAAGTGTGCCCATAAGGCTGGCAGCATTGCCACGTTGAATGGCAATGCTTAACCGCTGACCAAGGTAAAAACCAGCCCTTGGGTCACATGAGGTGTCAACAAGACGCTTGGATAAATCTTTGACAAGAATGTGAGCACTCGGACCCCACGGTCCCAATGTTTCAACCCCAAACGGCTCGAAAGTATAACTTCCAACTAGGTTGTTATACTTCCGCCGCTTGAGGTTCTCAGCAGCCGCAGCAGCAGCGCCAGCACAGCACGACGAACTAGGAAGATGGGATGGCGCAAGAGTATCGACACAAGTAGCGTCCCACACTAAAGGATCAGAACCATCTTCCAAGGAAACAGAGACATGCCGTCCGGTCTCTTGCCATCGTCGCGTGCCAAGCCATTGGGTTCGAGTACGGCTGGAACGCCGACGGCAACAAGAGCACGGCGTATTATGTCATTGATATTCGCGTGCCGCGCCATACGACCTGCGCTACGGCTGCATGACAGGCCGTGGTGTCCGAGGCTGTTGACAACCTCGCCACAGTGGCAGCGATGTGGAGAGCAGCAAGAAGCGCCTAAGCGAAGGGAAGCAGCGAGGCGGAAAGTAGTATCGTCGAGCAAGGTGCCTATGTTCGACGACGGCAGTGCGTGAAGCCAAAGACCTGACTCCCACTCACCCACAGCTAGCAGGCGCGCACGCTCCGCAGTAGTAGCAGATGAAGAAATAAGTTTTTGCTGAACTACTCTGCAGAGCGGCTCATCCCACTGTCTCTGCGATGATGGATGGTCAGGAAGATTTGAATTCGGGCAAGCAAGTCTCCAGGCATCTACTGCCTCGGTGAAGCACGGCACGTCAAAATCAACCAGTGTGGAGGCTAGGATATTCCTGGTTAATTTATCCGTGCTGTGGACCGAGGATATAAAAGCTGGTAAACTGAAACTGGTAATTTTGCGGACGCCGAGCCCACCCATACGGACAGGAAGAGTGGCTTGAGTCCATACTCGGTCGTCCATGGCTACATTTAGAATTAAACTGAGTGTATATTTAATAATTTGATCCATTTTTTCCAAAAGTTGAGGGTGCTTCCATAAATGGGAGGCACGGAGAAAATAAGTTAATTGGGGACCAAAACAGCAATATCGAATAAGAGTGATGGCCGAATGCATATTAATTTGTAAAAGTCTTTCCGAAACGTCATTGAAATTTTGAATTTTTTCATCAATAAATTTGGGAAAGGAATCGTCAAAGATTGGACACCCAAGGAGACGAAGTGAGCTGTTGTCCAGAATTTTGATTTCGGGGGCTATTGCGTTGAATTTTGAAAGTGTCAGTAGTCTGTCTATACTGTCGGATAAATATAGTTCGCATTTAGAAAAATTTAGGTCAAGTCCAATAGAGTGAAATTTATCTTTTAAAAAAATGAGATCATTCAAAACAATGTCTACATCGCCTCCCAGGGTCCCATCATCAAGATACCATACGTTAAATTTAGAATTTAGTTGGCGAATAATTGGGTGAATAACTAAGCTGAAGATTACTGGCCCGAGGGGATCACCTTGTTGACAGCCAACGGCGGACTCTAAAGGATTGTCCCGATATAGTAATTTAGAAGGATGTCTATAACATTGCCAAAGAAAACTATAAATTTGGGGTAGTTCTTTTCTAATTTCTGCCAGTAAGGCGTCCCTATTTACCGAATTAAAAGCGTTTTTGATGTCAACCTTCAGAACGACCTCACCTTTGCCAGAATTTAGGTAGGTCGACAACGCGTGTACGGCAGCCTCACAGCCCCCTTTAGAGCCATAACCAAGCTGCAGGGGCCGAAATTTTTCCGAAACGACCTCACCATAAAATTTACAGCAAATCTTGGCTGCCATACGACGGTATGTAGTTCCCACAGCAATAGGACGAATGCCGCCATCCCTCTTACGCAGGGCACATAAATTTGCCCCGTACAAGACGTCGATGACGGCCTCGTTCACCTTGCCGGAGAGCATGAGGTTGATCAGAGCCGTGAGCTCCTTCAAAAGCAACTCACCAGCTTCTCCAGCACCTGAGCTGACCAAGTCTTTTAGGTGCTGTGGGCTCAGGCCATCGAGACCGCCAGCAGAGCCACTCCTGAAGGAACAAATTGCAGTGATCACCTCTCGACCTGTAACGGTGAGGGAGTGAATATCAGGATCAGGAGGGTTGGGAAAAGAAAGGCCGTCCGCAGGGATAGGGTGTTTGCTCTCCAGGGCTGTAAGCGTTTCTGGAGAACACGGAGCCACCTCATCACTGCTGAAAAGAATCCTGGCTGCTCCGCTGATGTCACCTTCCCCTAACTTGGCTTCGACAAGATGAGATATACCTCTTGAGGAGGTAAACTTCTGCGCTGATAATTTAGAATCCAAAAAAGGGGCCGAAACAACACAATTATCTTTAATTTGGGCAGTTAGTCTTTTTTGATGCCAAATTCTTTTTAACATGTAAAATTCGATAAGGGAAGGTGAGCAGATTTTCCCAGGCACTAAGCGAGTTCTCTCGGGCAGCATGGCGAACGCACCCTGCCAAGTGTTGTGCCACAAGAGGCCTAGCGCCGCGGGGAACTCGCTTTAAAACGGGAACAGAGTTTTTGAATTTTGTGAGTGTAATCCAAAACGGGTTTAAACTGGAAGTTGCTGGAGAATTAGTGAAGACAGGGTCTGAGGCGAGTGTATTTTGGGGTTTGTGCACTCTCCCAATATGCACATTCAGGCCCCGCTTACCTTTAAAAAATCGTGCCTGGGTGCATAGAGGACACCTCTCCAGGACGTTCAGTGAAGGTTGACTAGCACTGGTATCCACCACACCACTTGCATCACTGATCATTTGTTATTATCACGCTTACAAACTAACTATACAAATTAAAACGATAAAAATAATTTGAACAATACATAACTAAAAGAAAACACATAAAAACATGACACGCTCCGTCAAACACGGCGCAGTCGCGCTGGCAACCCGGGGCGCCGCGGCGCACGCATTTTGGCGGCGGGGGCACCCTCGCGACCGAAGCCGATTGGACCGCAGACCAAGACCGTGTACCCAGATGAATGCGCTAATTACGCAGTAGCTCGGAGACGTTGTTTTTGTGTTGGAGCCGACTCCCTCCCACGGCAGGAGGTTATTATTATTCTACAGCGACATGTTTCTTTCTTTCTTTCACCAGATATTTTTTCAGTTTTTCTTAAGAGGGACAACTCTTATCTTGGCTGTTGCCTTTTTGAAACCTTTTGTTGTTTTTTGATAATAATAATTATTTGTAATTTGATCCTGACATTTAGCTTTCCAGCTGATTGTCAAATATTAAGCTGTAATATTATATCTGTTTGGGCTCACAGTGTTTAGGTAGAAATACACATGAAGGTATAGATGAAAATGATTTTCATCTATACCTTCATGGAAATACATATTGTGCTCGAAACTAGCAGTCCTTTTTTATTGTTAAAAAACCTTTTTGTGAAAATTAGGGCAAGAGACTTGACTTCGATTCTTGTTGATAAGACCAGACAAGACCACAGATTAAAGACTAGTAATGACAAGACATGGTCTCGACCATGAAGGTATCTATACCTTCATGGTCTCGACCATGAAGGTATCTATACCATATTTATTAAAGTACTCTGTGATCTATACCTTCATGGACTCGACCTCGACTCGACGACTCGACAGTCGACGACGTCATTTTGACATCAATCAACAAAAGACAACACCACAGAGTACATTTTACATAGCAACACCTATAATGGAGGGTCGAAAAGCTGGCGCCTGTTTCAAATGCTAAAATTCATGTGTGAAACCATTGACGTGAAAATAAATGGATATTCTGACTTGGTAAATCTAATTTTTATTTTTAATCTTATTTTTTCTATTGTTTTAACGGTTTATCTGAACAATTAAACATTAGTATAATATCATAAATATGTTTCAGTTGAGTTCAACTTTTACGTAATTATGATATTAAAGTTGTAGAATAATCTTGGTATTACATAAAAATAGTATAATCGAGCTTTATTTTCGACGCACTCATCTTTCGTATCGTCTATGTTCAAAATACTAAAATATATTTTTGGCGTCATGTGGTGTATTACTAGTCTCTAATCTGTGATGTGGTGAACGTTTAGGTAATTGGCAACACCAATTCATAATTTCTTGATTATCTAAATGTTGGGATTATGTTTGATTTGTCCTGGATAAATAAATTAGACATAGTTATCATAATGTTTCAGTGAGTATTTGCTACATATTAATCGAAAAATGGTTTAGTGTCAGACCAACTAGTTTTCATACTTTTTGATGGGAGTGCCGTACAGATGCGCTGACCTTCGTTTTGATGCACAACGCACAACAAAGCATCAAATTGACGGCTGCCCCATTTTCACAACAATCTTCAGATTTGATGTTACTTTAATAATTAGTGGAACGCTACGTTATATTAAATGCCAATCGACTATGGTGGTCATTTCTTGTGCTAAGTGTTACGTGAGTGGAAAGTAAAATGATGATGGAAACTACGACTACGCAAACAATTTTGTATGGTGTGTTTTATAGTACCACAGCAAAGGCTTTCTTTTTAACTTCTAGGAAAATATTAGTGGGCCTGAGAAAATAAATTGTTCTATCAAGATGAATGAAAGGGATATTCCAAGTGTCCCAATTACAACATTAGCAGGAGTAGCCAGCTTGACAGACTGTAAGTATGTGAGCTACATTATGAGTACATTTGACAAGTAACATTTACATTATAAAACAGTTACAAATTCATAGTGCATCTATTTATTTCTAGTTTTTATGCTTAATGTATGTTTTCTTAACATTGTTTTGTACACACAGTCCACAACAACTATACAAATTGCAAGTACCCTTGATTTCAAGTGAAAATGTACTTTTAATAGCCTAGTCAGATTATTTGATCACAAATATACAAAATTTCAGTATTCTGATACTAAGTTTATTACCTCATTGATTGATGTAAAAATAAAGCTGGTTCCTTTTGTGTTAAACATTCATAAACAAATATCAGCATATAACTGGATAACTGCAGGTCAAAGACCTCTCCTAAAGAGAAGAATTCTCATAAAGCCGTTATAAAAAGTCTAAAGCCAGTTTGGACCTGTTAATATTATCTTATCAGATATACAAATCAAAGAAATTGTTCATAAACACCCTAAAAACAAATAAAAATTGAGATAAAATATTTAAATGCATTATTTTGGAAACTTACCATCATCGGCTAGTTTGAACTGGAATACATTACAGATCACTTTCATTAAAATTCTAAACCTATTGTGCAAATAAAATCATGCATCTAAAGAATTGGTAAAAATAATTTTAATAAGGTTTATTAAATAAATACTGGATAATCCTGTATTAAATCTTAAAAAGTCATTTATTGACTACTACTATATTAAATTAGTAGTAGTATAGTAGCCCAGCGTCATCATTGACTGGACTGTAAAGTTATGGATTTAAATTGAATAATTAAGCAGTGATAAATAAAGTAGTAATCATTGAAAGAAACATTCAATTTAAAATCACAGAGAATTTCAAGCAACCATATATTATATGGTACATGGATACATTTAAATTCCTCCTAACTCCCAGTTTAAAGATCCAGTGATAAATCTAAGCAAAATCTGTAACTGTATACAGTTTACATGGATAGTGATTAGATTTATCATATACAATAAGTGCACACAACACAATGGCCCAATCAAGAGGCTAAGTGCGGAAACAGCCCCGAAAAACCAAGTGCAATAGCTGCACACTGTGGTGTCACCAGCGGTATATCAGATAACTTATTTTTTTAGAATAAATAACCTATGGGTTAATTCAGGGTGTTAGTTAAGTAACCTCCATACCAAATTTTTTCAATATTGGTTCAACCGTTTTATTGTAAAAATGTAACAAATATACACACATACACTTTTTCCCAACTATATTAGTGTGTTATAAATAATTATATGCAATTAATTATCTAAGTGTTTTGTGTACTTAAAACATATTCAAAACAACAGATTAATGATGTATTAATAACCTATAATTACCTCTCAGTTTAGGAGTAACTAACTGAACTATTTAAAAAGAAAAGTTTTTTGTATACTTGAAGCAAATAAACTCAAAAACTACTGAACCAGTTTAAAAATTCATTCTACATTAGAATGCTACATTATCCCTTAGTATCATAGACTATATTTCATCAATCATTATATAAAAAATTATTGATCTCTACTAAAACTTCAACAATATAACCCAAGGTGTAAAAAACACCATATAATGTCTTTCATCACACACTGCAAAAACTATTGACGATAGACTAAATATTATTGATGATAGATCAAATATTAATATTGAATCTACAAAAAACTTTAGAGATACCTATTGTCCAACTATATAAAAACTACTTTTTTACATTTGAAATGGTTATAGAAATACAACCAAAAATACAATTTTATTAACCTTAGAAAAAGCCCATAGTAAGTGAAACCGTGGGGCATAGCTAGTAGTATTTAAACTTAATCCTGTTCCTCAGCAGTGGTACAGGATAAGTATTTAATAATGTATAACTCTAAAGTTAAAATAATGACCATGATAATATGATTCGAATAATGACTATAATCAGAATTCCAAGCATTACTTGTGAATATTGATAAAAACAAAAAAAAAATGTTGCTTTGCCTTTTGTAGGATGAGTTAAATGTTATTTATGCAGGTGGTATACTGCTTATAACATAATAACTTAAGTTATAATTGCCTTGTTTTAGTATTACCAGTGTTGCCACTACCTGCTCCGCTACCCTCTACACTCAACAACAAGTCCCAGTTGTTTCACCCGCGTGTTGCTGAAGAAGCGGCCATCTTGCTTGCAACGCGCGATGACAATTTAGTGTCGCTGCTACTCCAATCACTCATGCAGACCTCAGTATCGCACATGTAATATATAATTTTATTATTATACTTATTGTTTAAATAAGCTTGGTTATATCTCAATACATAATTCTCATAATATATCTTTATCTTTTCAGTGATTTAAAAGATGATAACATGGCAAACACATCAAACCCCCCTTCTCCACAACCCCTGCCGGAACTATTGAGAGCTATCATAAATGTGAATCCCAATGTTTTTGAGCAGCAACCAAGGGCTCATTGGGGCAGTAACTGCCACTCTCATAATAAGTTTAATGGAATGTCACCAAATGCTGTCCCCTCAAGTCCATCAACTCATGGAACAGCATCCATTCCTAACCAACAGCCACTTGCTACCCCTTGTCAATCATCACCCCATGTTAATATGGGATCTCCCCCCTCGCAAGCCAGGCCGGGAAACCAAGTAAATAACACTGCACAAAACAGTGTATCCCCCATTTGGAACAGTGGAAACTCCTCCAACATGTATCCAAGTCCCCTGTCCAATACATCCTGTTCCAATCCACAAAATGGGGGTTTTTTCAATAGTTTAGTACAAGATGGTAGAAATTATGCTACTAATTTGGGTGATGATAAGGATCCACTTTCGATGTCACCAAGTAACCAACCTGACCAACAGAGATTACTTATGCAGTTACAAGAGAAGGCTTTTGAGCAAGGTATAAATATTAATGTATTTGTGAAATGATGTATTATTATTTCTATTATGACTCATTAACGAATGCGTAGCGATAATTTGTTATTAAATACAAATATGATATATTACTGTATGAGGTGACGCTTATATTTAATAATATTTTAGATGGTAATGTAAGGACAGGGCAATCCCCAGCACAAGCTAGTGTGGCGCCTTCGCCTTTACGTCAAGAACCGCAAGTGCCTCAACCTTCGATGGGGGCGCCGTATGCGCCCCAGCAACAAGCTCAAAATAGTAACCCAGAGAAGCAGGACCCCAGCAAAAGTTCGGCCATCATGAATAACAGATACCCTGTTGTAAAACTTGGTCGCTTATCCGTAAGTATTACAAAAACTATTTCTTAACTCGAAGAGATGATTTACTCTTATTTGCCTTGGACCCATATCTAGAAATCTATAAGGAAGGATTTGATTTGAAAGTCACTCTAAATCACACTAACTATATATAATATTTTTTGTAGGAGGGATTGTTAAAGAAGCATGATTTTAATAGTGAAGATAGATCAAGGAAAAATAGCACTCTAGAATCAGATTCTGATGATAACATCCCACTGAAAGCGAAGTCGAATAGTGGTACCCCAACTATAGATAAAGAAAGAGAAGCGATAGATATAGCTAGAGAGAAAAATTGGGAAGCCGTGAAGAGGAAACACGAAGAAGCTAGTAAAAGGGAAGAAGCAGAAGCCGCCATAGGTACGCAATAACAAAAGGCTCGCATAAAAATATTGTTTCTATGTTTTATGTATACTTAAATGTAAATTTTTATATTTTTTTCAGTGCGGCCTAAGCTGCGAAAGGTGGAACGAAGATTAGTACCTGTGCTAGAAATGTTATCTGTAGATGAATTAATGGAGACAAATACGTATCAGCGCTTCAACAAATTGATTGAATCAGTATTCGAAGCTATTGACGATGATATATTAATCACCGACGAAATGGGTAAGCATATAATCAATCAGTTTCCATGTATCTTAAAAGTAAATGAAAATGGCTCCATAATAAATAATTGATTGCAGAGGGCACAGACATACCTGAAGAGCTATTACTGCCGCGTTATCAACTGCAAGAATTATGTTCAGAAGCAGCGAAATTAAAGAATCTTGGTGCTATGGAAGCTATACCCGCAGACAGATTAGTTCGATTATTAAACTTATTGGAGAAAAATATCAGGGCGGCTGAGAAAATGTCGTTAGTAAGCGACCCCGTAAGTGCATTTTTTGTCTCTCTCTGACACATAAGGCTGTATGTAACTGTTACTACAACTAAAGTTTGACTTTTTAGGAGGACAGTGAAGAAATGCGACAAATATGGATGGAATCTGCATTAGAACGGGTTATGTGTGCATCGGACGCAAGTCTTACGTCCCTATACGTGATGACCTCTCCGAATATGCCGAAACGCATTTTTCTAGAAGACGTTATAGATAGAATAATAATGTTCATAAAATTCCAACTCAACAACACAATTTATTGTGTCTACGATCCCGTGTATAGCATTCAGAGTACTTCTAAGAAGAAAGGTAAATATATTTCTTAATAGTTATACGTATCTTACTTACTTAATTTGTTTCCATATTAATTATTATATCTAGCTACTTAGCATGTGGCGCACTTCTCCAGCCCAGTCCTATTTTAAATGAGCATCAATGTCTACCATTTGTGTTCTAGAGCGCAGAATACTGTTTCAGATGCGAATCGTTAATTATTCCCAGTATGCTGCGCTCCATAGCACGTTAGCAAACCTTTAGTTTGGACTTCTTAATGTTCTTCAGAGACCAAGTCTATGCACCATAGGTTGGAAGCTTGCGCTGTAGCGATATAGGCAATGTGCCTTTAAACAGTACTTTCATGGACCAGTATAACTCTTCCAGGCATTTTTTGTCTGGCGTTTCCACATGGTAGTATTATTCGTCTCCATGCCTTGTCTCCAATTGTTTGGCTTAAAAAAGCACATATTTTTCCATTATCTTGCCTAACAAAATTTATTACTGAAGGGCTATAATAACTAACGTAACATAAGTGTATAATATTCAGTTAAAATATATGAAGACATCAGCTTCACTTTTAAATATCAGCACCCTAATTTCTTTGATTTTAAGAACATGGCGGATATTAATCGTTTCCGGTGTTTGGCTCATAATTAAAAAAAAAAAGTTTTGTATTAATGTGACCCTTCGTGCTAAGCTAAACGATTGTGTTACGAGTGGCCACGTCGGTATTGCAATAGGTGGGTTTAGAACTGGCAACCAAAAAATCGCCAATAATTTTATTGCAAAAAGTATGATGAGCCATTATAGGCTACCGCAGCTTAACAATGAAATTGCACTGCGGCGCCCAGACAAGTTAGACTATGTGGCAAGCGTGTGAGAGTGTAGCGGCGTGTACATGTGTGCGTGGCAGTGGACGGGCGCAAGCGGCGCGGCGGCGGCGCGGGCAGCACGGCGCGGCGCAGCGCGGCGGGCGCGGGCGCGGGCTCGCAGCGCGCGGCGCGGGAGCTGTACACGCACGCGCACGAGTCCGTCACGCTGCTGGCCGAGCTGTTCGCCGCGCACCACCTCACCGACACCACCGTGCTGCACGCCTCCACCGTCGGCGTCTCGCCTTTCTTCGTCGAGAACGTCAGCGAACTACAACTCAGTGCGCTGAAACTCGTTACAACGGTAACTAACTATTTACTATTATGTAGAACTAAGCCCCAAACTGTGCATATAAATTAAAAAAAAACTTAGGTGGAATTTTCTAAGATCGTCTTTTTATTTGCTCGCACTCAGATAAATTACATGAGGAGTACTTCTTCATCAACATTATCAAATAGTGTTTAATCTGTAATAACCTAAGTAGTTGTTAATTCTGAAGTTTTATTTCAAGCAGGGTCTTAGCATGTTTGGCAAGAATTATGTCCACATTCTTGTAAAATTATATTTATTTCAGATATTTACAAAGTACGAGCAACATCGTCGTCTGTTACTAGAGGATATATTAGCGTCGATAGCCCGTATACCGAGCTCTAAACACAACTTAAGATCTTTCCAACTGAGTTCTAATCAGCAAATCCAAATGTTGACGGCGCTGGTCCTTCAACTAGTTCAGTGTGTGGTCACGTTGCCGGAGGCATTGTGCAAGTCGCAAGACAAAGAGAAGGATCCCGACGCTTCGGACAGTAAAAAAGTAAGCGATTGTATAATAACTGAATTTATAATACGAAAGATTGAAACAACTAAGTAATAAGGGATTCATATTTTATGTATGGTTTCCATTGATCATTGTATCTTAAAATGCGTAACATTATGTATCGTACAATAAAGAACTTGCCCAAAACTTGGTACAGTGGAGCCAAATTTTTTGCGTCCATTTCTTCAACAAAGAAACTATCTTTATATATATAATTCTTCTGTGAGTGTGTATGTGACTGAACTCCTCCTAGACGGCTGGACCGATTATAATGAAATTTGCTGTGTGTCTTCAGGTGGATTCGAGGATGGTTTAGATTCACAATTTGGTCCAATTTGAACTGTTTTTTTGTTTAATTTTTATCAATTATTAACATCGCGATTATTGACATTAAAAACGTAACTAGGTAGTTGCCATGACGACCAAATTTTGTTATCCTCCTCCATAGAGGTTATTTAACAATTAAATAAACAAGGTTGTCAAAACTCCTTGCAATGATAATAAAACTGTTTTCTTCTTTAAATATCGGGCTGGCAGACTTTTATGTTTTTTTTTCGTTTGTCTATTTGGTAGGTCTGAGAGTAGGTCGTAGGTTATATTATGATAAACAGGATGGATTTTTTATTGCCACCAGAAAGCAAGAGAGAAAGTACTCTCAATACTGAAGAATAGCAAATTAGACTCAAAGAAAACATTCTTTTATTTTTTTAAAGAAATAAATCTGCATTAAATTGATGTTTGAAAATACGCTTTGCGGACCGGGAATCGAATGGGCTAAAATGCGAAAAACTAGCACCGTGTACTTTTTGGCATCAATCGATATTATATATAATTCCAGTGTCATGATGTTTGTCGGGGATGAACTCCGAAACTACTGAACTGATTTTAATCAAATTTTCACACCGTGTGCATCACAAATGTTATATTAAAAAAATTGAGACCGCGGGCGGAGCAGCGGGAAACAGCTAGTAAATATATAAATTTTAAACATTTTTGTATTTACAAACTACGTCATTTCCCTTACAGGCTGTAGATAAAGATCTTATGATAATATCTAAATACGAGGCGGCGATAAGTGTAGGCGGTACATTCCTCACGTCATTCCTGAACAAATGCCGGAGTCGCAACGAAGAAGTCGACTTCAGGCCCTTGTTTGAAAATTTCGTACATGATTTACTCACAACTGTGAACAAACCAGAGTGGCCTGCTACTGAACTGCTGCTCAGTTTACTAGGAACTATGCTGGTAAGTGTAGATAATATAGTTAAAAAGTTACCAGGTACAACAAAATTATTACAAACTAAAGGGCCAATTCCTAAAGTTTATTTAAGAGATAATAAGTTGAAATATGCTTTTTTTATGTTCAACAGAAAAAGCAAACATAGCCATACTTTTTATTTAATTAAATAGGTATTTTTTAAAGATTCCCACAATAAGGAATACACATCACCGGAAGATTAAACCGAGCATTTGTGGTTGGAAACAACTTTTTATCCATTGCGGACTCGTTGTGCAACCCGTGCAGTCAACAAACGCATCCGTTTAGATCCTAAGCAACGTTCATGTTTTAGGTAAAGTACATGTCAGATAAATCGATGGAGATGTCGGTTCGGGTCGCGTCGCTGGAATACTTAGGGCTGGTGGCGTCGCGGCTACGTCGGGACAGCGTGCTGTCGAGAGCCAAGCTCGCCACCATGGACGCCGTCGTCAGGGACATCCGCGCCGAAGAAGAAAAGGATGGGAATCAGACACAGGTTGATGTTAGATAATTTTTGTATTTTATATTTTTCTTAACCCTATTGCGTCTTGAAACCGGTAACATGAATATATTTTTTTCCATAGAATACTACTTCGGGGCTAGACGAAGACGAAGAGAGGACGGAATTCTTACAGCGAGTCTTACTCGACTATCTTGCTATAAACGGACAAAAAGATCAAGCTTGGAACTGTGCTCGTCATTTCTATATCACTCAGTGGTATAGGGATATGGTGGTTCAGCCAAAAAGTACATCTCCAACTAAGCGACCGAAGAACAAATCGAAGAAACGTTACATCAAGGATGAGTCTAGTGACGAGGAGTCCGAAGCTGATGACGACAGCGACGATGACGGACGTCGCGCGAGAGCTGACAAAAAACACGCCACTAGTGCCCTTATTTCGGCGGAGAAATTTAAAACAATAGAACGGCGGAAGCATTTCTTGTTTGAGAAAATACGACCGTTTCGGTACCAAGGGGGCACACAAGTGCAAGTGATGCAATCGTACATTGATTATAGTGGAGCTGAATTAATCTCGCAATACTTGGCCTCAAAGAGGTCTTTTTCTCAAAGCTTCGACAGATACTTAAGGAAAATTCTTGTTATTTTATGTGAAAACACGATAGCTATTCGTACCAAGGCGATGAAGTGCCTTGCGATGATAGTAGAAGCCGACCCGGCAGTTCTGGCTCGGCCTGACATGCAGATCGGGGTAAACCGATCATTTCTCGATCAGTCCACTGCAGTGCGAGAAGCTGCCGTTGATCTCGTAGGCAAGTTCGTGCTCAGCCGACCTGACCTCATTGATAAATATTATGGAATGCTCTCAAATAGAATATTGGTGAGTTAAAGTATATAAGTAGCAGTGCTATTAAGTTATGGCAAAATGTGTTAAGTGATAAAAAATCATATATTTATGCATAATGTTCCATCTTCTAGGACACTGGTGTATCGGTGCGTAAACGTGTAATAAAAATTCTAAAAGACATCTGTATAGAGTGCCCGGAATTTCCAAAAATACCTGAGATTTGCGTGAAGATGATTAGGCGAGTGAATGATGAAGAAGGTATAAGAAAATTAGTGATGGAAGTGTTTCAAAACATGTGGTTTAGTCCTTGTGCGAACACGACGCGGCCAGGCGCGCTCGACATGACGGCTGCCACCGCCGACCCGCTCACGAGGAAGGTCTTAAACATCACTGACGTCGTTATATCCTCTAGAGACATAGGTCTTGAATGGTTTCAGCAGTTGTTGACTAGCGTAAGTCTAATCATGTTATTTATGCATGTATTAAGAAAGTACTTGCTACGTAAAAGATAAATTTACATTTTACCTCATGCTCAAGTAAATGTCCTTCTTTTTAGTTGTTCAAACCTAAGGAAGATAAAGACGACTCGACTAAAATTATATACCAACCACCTAAATCGCTGCTGCTAGCTTGTCAGCAAATAGTAGACTGTCTCATTGAGAATTTACTTCAGTTAGAAGAAACAAGCGCAGATGGTAACAAATTTAAAACTATGTTCTATATATAAACCCCACTGTAGAAAGAAAACATTTTCATATTACTGTTTTTTCAGGGACTGGTTCGTCGCAGCGAATTTTAGCTTGTCTTTCCACATTGCATTTGTTTGCGAAAATTAGACCTCAATTGTTAGTGAATCATGCCTTAACTATGCAGCCATACCTCAGTTTAAAGTGTCAGGTATGTATTATCAGTTTTGTTCATCATAGCTATTTTAATGTTAAATGCATTTGTATACCGTTAAGGTATTTTATATTTCAAGATCCTTATGAATTATAATTACGTGTGACTTATAGAAGAAGAGAAGTATTTATCAACTCGGAAAGGGATCGTCACCGTATCGCCTTTCGCTTCGCCGTCAAACAGTCGTCAACCTAACATAAGCACGTAACCAAAGCGGATCAGAAGCTCCGATACGTCGTCTTGGCTACAGCTAGGTGATGCCGCGGTTACGGCTCGTCGACCGGTGGTTACGTTGCAACGCAGACCGTGAGAGGGGCGTGAAAGAAGAGACATAAGCTAGGGTACGGAGAGGCGTAAGCTAGGATACGGTGAACCGTAAACGCGGGAACGGCAAGTCGACCACGCACCGCACCGCGGTTCGTGAGCTTGGCCCGAGGAGAGGTGATTACGTTACGATTCCGATTAGTGTGCAATGCAGTAGGGAGTTTCATACAAATAATACTGAACGGCTCGAGTTGATGCGGTGACGATCCCTTTCCGAGTTGATACGTGTACCTTATATAGTATACAAATTACCTAATTCCTAATCTAATATGGATAAATCTATGATCATAATTATGTCTCACGTGCATTCAGATGCTATCTGTCGAGTAGCGCACCTTTACCGTTATCGATTGATTAATCTAGGTATTCTATACAGACAACGAACCTTTGAATGATCTTCATCTTATAGGAGCATCATAATCAGGAAACAGTAAATTTAATATAGTTTGTTTACTTTTAGAATCAGTATGAGCAGCAGATAATGTCGACGGTAGCGTCAACGCTTGAACTGGTCGTTCCGCTAATGGAGCACCCGAGCGAGGTGTTCCTAGCACAGTTAGAGGAAGACGCCGTGAAGCTCATACTGCAGCGGGGACAACTAGTTATAGCCTCCTGCATCGCCTGCCTTGCAGCTATCGTTAACAATCTCACGCACAACTACAAACTTATTAGGGATGTTTTTAATAAGTACCACGGTGAGTTTTGAACTTTTGACTTAGGATTTAAAATTACAGTGGTATAAAGAGTCAACATTCTCTTGAGCTCAGGATAAGTCAGGTTAAATCAGGTTCATCATTAGTCATTACTTCTTTAGAGCAATTCGAAAATAAGAAATTTCAATCAATTAATTTATATTTTAGGTGTACTTCTTCAATGGAAGCATTGCTGGCAGAAGAATCCTGAAATGACTAGAGGATTGCATTCAAGGCCTTATTTTCGTCGTGCGTTATTTATTGTAGGATTACTGTTGCGTTACTTCGATTTTACAGAAGCTACGGTCATAGAAGGACTGCCGGTTAGTACGTCATAATTTAGAAAAAAATAATTATATTTAATTGACTTTTGTAGTAGATAATTTTGGTATATATTTTTTCTTTCTTTTATAGGTTGATATAAAAGAACAAATTTTCTTAACGTTAATGTTTTTCGTCGGTCTCGAGGATGAAGACTTTGTATCGCACACTCTCAAAGCTTTAGGATCAGTGTGTGTGCGGCACTACGAGTTCATGCTGCGTCCCGAACTCAAAGAGTTCTACCACCAGCTGCTCACGTCAGACTTAGCCCCGATAGAGATGAAAGCAGACGTGTTGAGAAATATTGAAATGTACTTACAAGAAGAAGAGCAGAGGATGATAAGACAAGACAAAGAATGTAAGTATATTTTATATTCTACCTCATTCTAGACATAACATTCATGGCTATAATTCAATATATAAAAAAATAAATACCAAGGATGTAGATTCTGACCAAGGCCCTACACTGGATATATACAGGAACTGCATCCTGTAGGGCCTTGGTATTCCCGGCGGACCTACCTTTATCTGTACGGATAATGGTGCGGCAGGGGTGCTAAGAATCTACAGCAAAGATCTCGCTGCTGACCGTGCCTTGTCCAGTAGTAGAGGACTAAGATGCCGACCATTATGTGTCCAATCTAATGTCAACAAATGTGATTTGTTGACACGTCCAATCACCGCACTTGAGGTTTGGCGGATGAAAATTTGACCGACGTTAGGTTAACCGGGGTCCGGGGGCAACCGTAAACAAGTATAACATATAAAATAACAAGAATAATTTACTTCCACAGGGTCAAAGAGATCAAAACACGAGAATCTCAAGGAGATGGGCGACGTGTCGTCGGGCATGGCGTCTACGGTGATCCAGTTGTATCTAAAGGAGATATTGGGCTCGTTTCTTCACCCCAGCACTGTGGTGCGCTCCAGCGCCATGAAGGTCGTGCAGCTCGTTCTGGCGCAAGGTCTCGTGCATCCTGTACAGGTATGCTCACAATTTTTTTTATCAGCACCTAAATAATATGGTTGCCGGTTTAAAACCCACTCATTGCACTGTCGACGTGAACCTACTCGTAACAGAAGCATTAAGCTTAGCACAACGGGTTACCAAGAACGCTAGTAATGTGCAACCCACATTGCTAATAAGCTTTAAAAATAAGAAAAAAACCCCTTTGAATAATTTAGTTATACGATACTAGTTTTTTTCCTGTACTATATCTAAATGTATTCTCCTTCTTTCTATCCTAAGGTTGTCTGGTAGACATCGCTATTAGCGATAAGACCGTCGTTGTACCCTTTATTAAGAATTGTTGTAATTAGGCTGTGTAAAATTTTGTAAATTTTACATAGATTGTATTTGAGTAAAAATTGTTTTATTGAGTCAGCAGTTCCATAGATAACGATTTGTAAATAAATAATTAAGTTGTTGCCTGTCATAATATAAATGAAAGGTTTTAAAAATATCTTCATTTAAAAATCTGCCTGCTCTACATACCTGCTTATATATTATTATTTATTTGTGTTAGACTTTTACAATAAGTTATTCCATTAAGATTTTTAACCACGATTTGTGTTGAATAATAATCGTGTAAAATTTCTGTTGTAGATTGTTCCATATTTGATATGCATGAGTACTGACCTAGAAGTAACAGTGTCTCACACAGCTGACAAGCATCTACAAGAGATTGACAAGAAGTATCCTGGGTTCATTCACATGAAGGCACAGCTCGGCATTAAACTATCATATCAGTTGCAAAAGATTCTTCAAGTGAACGCTAATGAAGGAGTTATACGAGGATTCAGGTAAATGGACTAAAACTTACGTTATTTATGACTAGTATTTAAGATAGTAACGACTTCACTCGCGTTTACTCTGACACATAATGCTCATGCCGCGGCGGTGTCGCGACACGAACCGATATCGGTAAAAATGACTAATAAACTAAGTTGCTGTTGCTACTAGAAAAATAGGCTTACGAAATGTTAACTGTACCCATCTCTATGTAAAAACTAAGTAGAAATGTTTCTTCTAGGAAAAAAGATCAGGATGAGTTGCCAACTGCCCTCAACGGTTTCCTTTACTCATTACTGCGTAATACGCGGCCACAGCGACGTGCCTTAGTCTTGTCGTTACTCAAACAATTTGATGACGTTTCTGTAAGTGTTGCATTTTATTAAAATTTAATTATACGTATTATTTTCCGTGTGTTCTAAAAGTGATATTTGTTTTCCAGACTGCTCCATTGGATCAGATGTTGTACCTCGCTGATAATTTGAGCTATTTTCCATTCCAAGTTCAAGATGAACCCTTATTTATTATACATCACATTGATATCATTATTTCGACGTCAGGATCAAATTTGTTACAGCTTTTTCGTGAGGTAAGTTATTACATATTATTTACTCTCTTACTCAGCTATTGTTGTCAGGAAATAAAAGGCCCGTTTTGACATTTGTCATTGCGTCGTAACTAGTGATGTAACCATACGACTCGGTACTCGATACTCACGTTAACCTTTAAATCGATTCAAGTTTGTACGAGTATTTGATCGATTTGATTATGTATTGTAAATTGCATTGCATAGTTCGGACTAGAAAAATTTACTTAAACTTTAATATTGTAGGTATTTTAAAATAATACAATGGCACGAATGGCCAATTTAACTTTAATTACAATAAACTTTAGTTACAATAACATTTATTCAATCACAATATAAAAAACCCGACGAGTGCGAGTAGGAATCGCCCACCAAGGGTTCCGTACAAATACTATATTTCTATCATTTCATTGCAAATGTACACTTAGTCTTTTGAGACCCTTTTCTGAACAGGTAGACATTCTAAAAAAAGATATTCTTGTCAATTAAATTTTTTTACGGCTGTGATCGCCGAGCTCATAAGTAAATTTCTCTACACAATATTAAAATATAAGTGATGCAATAGGATATTAGTCTATTAGTCAACTTATCACATAAATTGACGATAGATTTGACAAATCATTAAACAGTTATTTATGAAAATAATATTATAAACTTCATTTAATAAACAGTCCTGTAGGACAATAAATTTATCCATGATAACATCCATCCATCCAAACTTTACATTTATAATATTAGTATGGATATCTACTAGAGGGACGCCGATAACTTGCTGCCTAGAGTGCTCTCGACATTTTAAACGACTTTCGATATAGTACAGGCTAAGGTAAAAAAAAAACAAATTCTGACTGCTACAAGCAGTCCTTGTACGGCTGGCTTGACTGTCACCAGAAGATAGTACTTGGCATAGCATATTTTGGCACAGAGTTCATTTGTTTATGTTGTTCATTTTGTTATAATATAGGGTTTGAATAAACCGATCACGGAGGAGAAGGAGCCTTTAGACGAGGAGGAAGATGATGAGGAAGCAGAGAGCTTGCTGACGCAGTTGCCGGAGAGCACGCGGCCGCTGCGGGACGCCATGCGACAGGCGCGCGGCTGTCTGCTGCTGCTCGTGCTCAAGCAACACCTCAAGCAGCTCTACGGATTTACTGACGCGTAAGTTAATTTTCTATTTTGTAAAGGCACTTGTAAAATAGAAAATATTAAACTTGTAAATGCTGTTATTATGCTAATCTTTATCCCAACTATGTTCTTGTTCATTTCACGTAAGAAATGTTTTTATTGTTTGTATCACAACAACCACAATCAATGTTATTGTTAATTCCGTACCTTAATACGTAGGTATATAAGTAAAATATTTTTTGTTGAAAAATTCAATTGTTACAAATCGTAAATCAATTTGCAGGAAAATCAATCAATACTCTCCTTCAGAGAATGTGAAGGTTTATGAGAAGGCAGTATCGCGACGGCACGCGCCTATCTTTGAGCCGAAAGCAACGATCGCACAGTTGCAAGATGAGGAGCGCACCGCCGACGAACTGGACGAGCGTGGCAGGCGACGGCTCGTCGATGATTATCTCGAGGTGAGTCTCGAGTTGCGACGGATATTGCACATGTGCGTGGGTTTACTCGCAAGTTTCATGCTAACTCGTGACGTGTATGTTACAGTTCAAGCAGTTAATGCTGAAGTTTGACCCTGAGGAGGAAGAGGAGGAGGAGACGGCGGCGGCGGCGGCGGGGGGCGCGGCGGAGGCGGGGGGCGCGCCCGCCGCGCCGCCGCCCGCCACCTAGCGCTAGCGCCCGCCCACTTCAACATCTTTATATAAGTTGTATTTGAGAAACTCAATTTTGTTTTTATATTAAAAGTCTTGTGTGTAGATAATTTTTATGAGAATATAAAGTATATGTACCTACTCCGCCTCGAGTCTTTGCAAGTCCGCCCCGCCCCCCGACCCGGCTCGGCTCGTCAGTCGCGACGGTGTCCGTTCGAACGATGTGTTATATTTGTACATATTTCAATGTTAAGGGTATTAAAGTGATAACGCAATTTTAAAAATATCATTTTATATTTACATTTTTCAGAGTACAAAACCAAAATTATAGAATATGGTTACATTATACATAAAATTAATACTTGAAGCTTCTGCCGTGCACCTTATATTAAACATGGACCTTTTTTTGCCTGTCGTCAGAAATTGCGAATTTATTACAAAGGAAAAATATGAGTGTCTCCGGAGTAGGCTTCACTTTGCCGTCTGCGATAAGCCTTCGAAGGTTACGAATGCGTTGCTTGTGTGGGTACTCCCTGCCCTGCGGCTGCGGCTGAAATGAAAAATATACATTATTTGAGACTGAAAACTGATCGACGTCCTTATAAAAATCCAGTAAAAACATGCTATAATAGTACACAATGTTTTGTGATTAATACAATATTTTACGCAACATAAATATGTGATTTATGTATGTATATACTATTATAATTTCTTAAAGTGTAATATTAAAGCGATTTAATTCTGATATGCAGTTATTTTTTATTTATGCATGATTCGATGCAGGAATGCTCCTAAAATATTGTGTGCTATTAATGTAGCAATATTTGCACCCTAATAAGAATAAATATCACAAGAATGGTTACAAATGTTACAATGATCTATGTGATAGATAATGAGAGAGAGCCATGACTTTGCCCTACAGTTGGAAAATACGGACTCAGTAGCATTCACAATGTAAAAAATGTTCTAAACAAAACCATGTGATGCGCTAACCCGGGTAAAATTTACTATTGAAAAGAAGTAAACATTTAGAAACACAATCTTGTTGACATGGAACCCTAATAACTCGCAAGTTCTTAGGATATGAAGAAGTAAAGAAGACTTGTATCCAATCGAGTTTTTCATACAGGCTGACTGAAATAATAATTGTCAATACATAATTTTGTATCCTAAATTGAGGCAATTTGGACTCAATGTTATTTCTCAGAATAAAAGCTACTTGACATGTCCCATATCGCTGGACGTTTTCCTATTTCGTCTATAAATTATTCGGCATTAAAAGCTTCCGTTTCAAATGCGGAAGATTACTGGACTAACTGAGCGAACCCCTTTATTACGTCAGCGCTCAACTGAGCGGTTACATAGATAAAGAACTTAAAGCACGCGCTGACAACAACACGGCGTTAGCGCAGCGTTAAACGCGCGTTAGCATATTGTGTACTCCTGAATTGAAAAAAAATACATGTACATAATTGTAAACGCGCGGTGAGCGTTCATCATCTGAAAATGGCCTTGAAGAAAAAAGTACATGTTAGATCATTGATATAGAAAAAAACTAGAAACACAGTCCCTAAAAGAAAATCGCAGCCAAAAATATCTCTTTAATTACACAGGAGGTAACAGTTTCGAAACGAATATGTTTTTCAGCAAACCAACACCTCAAATTCAACCTTATCTGCATGGTATAAAGTTGTTTTTACAAAACAGCTCAGAAAAATAAAATTTTAAGACCGAAATTCGATGCAAGACTTTTTGAAATGACTGAATTTGTTTGGCCACTTTTTGAGGGCGGATTTGGGATTCCGACGCGCATCTTGGGTTTCTCTATATCACTGCGTTTTATATGAAAGTTATGGAAGACGAGAGACTATCAGATAAACAAAAACTATTTTAGATCTCGACACGCTGTGAAACGGGTATTGATTAGACGTCATGGCAGTTTTAGAAACGTCAATAGATACATAAAGGCGTTTCCTGTTTATAAAAATACGACCGATAAATGTGAAACACACTGAAATATTCATAATATCCATAATAATATATTCGCCATTGATTCCTTTTTATTACCCTTAATAAATTTCCGCGTGGAAGAGTTCCTAAGACATTTTATTCAAAATTAACTACTTGTTATAAATAACGCATTTATTTGGATAAGGATCAATCTCATTTCCATAAATATACCTTCGCAAATAGGTAATACACATAATACAATATTTTCAAATTTGATTACCACGAAAAAGGTTGAAGTGAGTGAATCTTAATTAAAAGATCAGACATTATGCTGTCGCGGATTTTGTTTTAGAACTTTCAAAGGAAAACAATTCCGCCAAACATATTTTTTGCGTAACTTTTACGCCGACCGTTTACGCAGTCCACGTAAAGGAAGCTCTCCAAAAATATTCTTTTCCCATTTTTCCAACATTTATCGTAACTGCTCTGTTTATATTGGTCGGAGCGTGATGTTATCTAGCCTATAGCCTTCCTCGATTAATGAACTATCCAACATAAAAATAATCTTTGCATTTTTTTTTTTTTAAACTACGCCCGCATTAAGGAATTTAATCCTTGTGTCGCGGGGGTTTCACAAACATTCAAATCACATGCACAAAGAACACCCAGACTTGGAACAAGCATTGGTGGATCACACAAATACTTGTCCCATGCGGGGATCGAACCCGCAGCACGTCGCGCACAGTGGTAATTGGCGTGGTGACCTATACCACTCGGCTATCCGTGCAGTCAATTCGGCCCAGTAGTACCTGAGATTAGCGCGTTCAGCCAAAAAAACAAAGTCTTCAGCTTTATAATATTAGTATGATGTAATTATTTATTTACAAGACAGAAAAATCAATACGTGACTAATTACCATCCTTCATTATCTAAAAAACAGAAAGCAAATTAGTCGACTTATTTATTATAGGGCTAGATCTTGACTAACAAACATACAACTTTAACGTCCACCATAAAGTCAGCTAGATTAAAAAAAAATAAGGGACACGTATGTTTTCTTCCTTACTTAAAAGTAACGATGATACATTGATTTGACGGGCCTGTTGGTCTAGTGGTTACCTTTTTGGTTACCTTGGTGACCCTGACTGCTAAGCCGGAGGTCGTGGGTTCGATTCCCACCCAGGACAAATGTTTGTGTGATGCGCACGATCATTTGTTCTGTGTCTGGGTGTTATTTATCTATATACATATAATAAAACAGTAAAAAACTGTGTCTGTACATTGAATATATTAAAAAAAAAATAATTGAGGGGGTTTAACAAACATTTATAGAGCACGAATCCAAAAAAAAAAAACTGTCTGTCTGTATGTCTGTTTGTTTGTACACGCTAATCTTCGGAACTACTGGACGGATTTGAATGATTTTTTTTTTGTTGTATAGGTATTAAGTCTGGGCAACATATAGGCTATAATTTAGGTACTATGTAAGTAATTACCGGGCGACACCAGGAAAGCATTCTATATTAAGTAAATTGATATTTAAGCCAGTAGGTAGGTACTGCATTTGGCACCTAATGCTTGTCGCAGACATAACTTAGGCTGACATGACAAGCGACGTGTTTGTTGTCTTTAACATATTAACGCTAGATTTTATGAATTCCTTTACTGTCAAAAAGTAATGATCATAATTTTATTCATCTAAACGAAAACATGGCAATCAGCCAACCTTTGATTTACGACCTAGTTATATTTTGTTTCTTTACGACGCCCAAATAGTAAAGAATCAAGTCTCTCATCGGATGTCGCTCATACATATGTTGTTTAAATTATTGACACGATGGCATTCGTTCTTTTAAATCTAGGGTGACTATAACTACTGCCTGCCATTATATTGGCTCATTAGTCCAAATCAACGTGTTGATATAGGTAGGTAGCTATGCTAAGTACTAAAATGGAAGCTGCCATCGCTGGGTATATACTACATAATTTTACTTAGCTACTAATTTCATCATCATCAGCCTATATACTGCTGGACATAGGCCTCTCCTATGGCACGCCACTGATCTACATCTTCGCTCTCTACGCTCTTCCTCTCCAACCACTGCCAGCAACTTTGCGGATGTCGTCGCTTCATCTAGCCCCTGGTCGTCCTACAGTACCTACGTTTGCCGAGCTACTAATTTAACAAAAATCAATTCTGCCTGCCTATTTTATTTTTTTAAGGAACGCTGCTAAATCTATCTCTTTCCTTTAATCCATGTCCGTTAGGCATCCCCATCAAGATAAAAATAATAAGAATAAGCATACCTATTATATTCATTGCTGTCAATGTTAACAATCATTTCAATGTCAACTTAAAATATTACAAGGTAATTCTAGATGAAGATTGAAGACTTTCAAGATGTGTGTGAAATTCAGATTGTTTACGGAAAACAGCGAAAGCGAAACAGAGCAAGCTAGACAACTAAACGCATCATATTATTGTCATTGTTTTATTATCATTTTAATTTTATTAAACTTTAAGGACTAGCCCAGCCTATAATAACCTAGGCTTCACCCTTGTTGCGCCACAACACTCGGTCCTCCATTTGGGGGATGTGTGTTGTGGCGGTGCGCCATTATTAATGTGCTTGCCCTAGTCACCATGTTGGGCAAGCGGGTTAGTGACCGCCGGTTACTCTATTTTTTTCCTCAGTTTACTCGCCGTTCTTTAAGAGGACTCTGCTGCCCGTTCTCCTTGCTTCTATGCCGAAACCCCACGGTCGCGTATTTAATTTATGATTATGGCCACCAAAATTGAAAACCCGATAGTTGCAGTAGTTGAATCTAATCGGCTTTTCTAAGGTTTAGATTTCTTAATCTACAAATGTTTACTTACCTATTTAGTGTAAGTATAGTGTATATTTGTATTACTATTGTTTCATCCTATGTGCATCAAACTAATATTTTCCTTTTCAACCATTTATTTGTAACCAAGACCTGCGATTATAATAATTAAAAAAATTGTGCTTCAATGTATTAAGAAAGCTTTATTCAAAATATACCTATTTGGTCTGATAATTCATTTAAACCTACCTACGTCAATATATTGTCTATTCAGGAAATCAAATGCACGCAACTTCTATCTAAGGTATATTAAGCCGTATGGGCTTATTATACCTTAGTCGTACTGCAGATCTAAGGCCTCTCTTTTTTACACACTTCTAGCCAATACTAGAAAAAATTGACAACTACCTCGTCTGATTCCTTGTGTTCTGGTGGTGGGATGCCAATGATAGAGCTGTCCCACATGACAGGGTGCCACGGACGTCGCATCGGACGCTCCGGCGGCAGCAACCGCTGTGGTGGCCTTAACGGCAGCGAGTTAACGTCAACATATTGATCTTCCTCAAACTCTTCTACTGCTTCTATTCCGCTCATTATTTATTCGTGTCTAGTCTGTAAATTATAAGTATTTACTTATTTTCAATATTGAAGTATTTTAGATAGGTAGGTACTGTATAGGTATTACTAAGAATTAGCACATATTCTAAACTAAAAATGTATGTAGATTGAATTGTTTTATTAAAGGTTTAATAATCGGTAGGTAAACACTAATAAACAAACATATTTTTTAATTATGAATGACATTATGAGAAGCACTTAATTCTAAGTCCTCTGTCTTAAATTTCGTTAGTAGCACGCAAGTTCATTGTAGAAAGGTACTTGTTGACAAAAACTACTCTGTTTTTTTTTGACATATCAGTTAATTTGAATAGCTGAACTTGTTTTACATCAATAAAACGGTAGTGCGTATAATTAGAATGAACGCAGTAGCCTTTGTATACGTCTGACGTTGGTTCAAATACGATAAAAATAAATCTTAGAGGCAGCGCAGTGAGCCTCTGATGAAAAACGCTGCGCAATAATATAGCCCCGTTTTTTATTCAATTGACTTCTTGGCACAAGAACAAATATTTTTTTTTCGACATCGGTACTCGACTCCGACATTCTTTGTATCGGTAAAGTTCCGAACTATTGTTTATATTCCTACTAATTTTCATATCACTTTTATTATGGGTACAGTGGCTTTTTTGTAATTATTAAAAAAATACGGTTAATTAATGACACAAGTAGGAAGGTAATGGGTGACCGCTGATAATATTTTAAAATACAAAGAGTCAATACTTTATAAAAAAAAAAAATTATTACTTTAGAGTTTAGTTTCCTCCATTATAATATTTTAAACAATAATAAATTATTACTACTTACACAAACAATAGACACCGGCGAACTATCTTAGAGCGCGTTCACTACGCAAAACAAACGAGACGTGTCTACTATTTTATTATTGGCTTCCAATCGTATAAGACTTTATATATAATATGTAGAGAGAGAGACCAGACACACAGAACACTGTTCAGCTGTATGACTAGAATACGACTGAAATTAATTACTTTCTTCCGAAGTCGGGAGGCCTGCTTGTGCTTAAGTGCAAGCGATACTGTTCCTTAGTGACGTACGTATCTTGGACAATTACCAGTAAAAATAGAAACATTAAAACAGTATTGACATCTAGGACACTGACCGAATAACATGCCAACAATTGTGACCCGACAATACAGTTTAGATACTAATATAGGATACCTACACACCTAATTAGGTTCATAAACGGGTGTACTGAACTTATATCAACCGTTTTAAGAAGATCGAGCATCATCTTCCCTTTCAAAGTTAGGAGAGGTAAGCCCCGGCTATGAGTTCATAATTATACCGCTCCATCTTCCCATTGAGAATGTTTTTTATTCTTAACATATGATAAGCGTGACCAATTCAAACAAATGGCAACGCAACACAAAAGGTGTACATTTCGTCAATAAAAGGTGGAAGGGTGGTAATTTCCCAATTCAGTTACTATCTATATATATATATATATATTGTATTTATAAACTTAGGTACAAACCCATTTAACTTCGCAGTT
This sequence comes from Plusia festucae, assembly GCA_950381575.1. Classification (NCBI taxonomy): domain Eukaryota; kingdom Metazoa; phylum Arthropoda; class Insecta; order Lepidoptera; family Noctuidae; genus Plusia; species Plusia festucae. The sequence continues at coordinate 7,810,595 of OX494436.1, read as the reverse complement.
TTATTCAATAACTATGTGATTGTTTTGCGGCAATTTTCACCGCCCTTTAATCACTAAGAATAAATAATACTGAGTATCCGCTTGTGGTTAAAGCAGTAAAAATTTGATCGACCGTGGTGTCGTCACATTAACGAAGAATTTTACTCTACTTTTCTACAAGTATAATAATAAATAATTGAAATCTACTACTTGCTAATAAAAGTAGGTCTTGAGCATCTTTGTAGCACTTTATCTAACTTTATAAAAACATCGCATTCAGTGGGAACCTAATGATATCTACGGATGCTAGATACCTATCTTCTATATGTGAACAACTTGATATTTTACCACATTTTCCCAATATATTTTTTTTATAATTATGGTGAGTATTATTAGGTAAATGTATATTGAAATGCATAATATTTGCAGTTGAAATAAAAAAAACATGTCAAAATAAAAACTCCATTAAAGTAACAATCAAATTTAATAATTTCATAACATCTATAACTAGTTAACAACGTAACTTATTGAGATAAAATGAACAGTCATCGTGTACAAAGTTCGTCAATACATCGTAAGTGATTGTATCTACACAAAACTGTACATTCCTAATTAAATTATAATAGCAATAGCAATAGAAACATTACCAATAAATTTGTGTTAGTTCGGATCGGCTGCGGATACATTTGTTTTCATACTTGACTCGCAACGCGTCAGTCTGTGAAATCTTATTTTACTATTACGCAACGAATACCCGTTGTTACCTTTTGTTCAGCTTTTATCTAAAGCGTTGTACAACCGACACGCTCTACTAATACCGTGTTTATTGGCTAACAAATCAGGCCTTAAATTAGTTTTACGCGCTCGCGACAGTTTCATCAAACGAAATTTCGTGATCCGACCTTGACAGCATATACTCGGGCAAAGTGACACCTAAAGTTGCGCTGTACCGCGGCATGGTTTCCGCCCAAAAAGCTCCTTTAGAATCACTACCGGCGAATTCTTCAGGAGGCGCTACCGCTGACTCATCTACTATCTTAGCGTTCTCCTCAGCGGCTGTGTCTACACTTCTCTTGGTTTTACGTGTATTAGCAGTTGCTGGCACTGGCTTTACAGCACTGGCGATAGGGTTGGTAGCAGCTGCAGCAATTGATTGGGGTGCTTTTTTACGCTTTAATTTTTTTCCATATGTATTAGTGTCCACTACATATGCGGCAGACTTCTGCGCGGGGGGAGCACTTGTCGTCACCGTTTTACTTTCAGCACCCTCGTTTCCTTGGTCTAGCGTTGCAGGCTTGGATGTGAACTCTTTCAGTTCTTGGTAAGCTAAATGACTTCGTTTAGGGGCAGATTCTGATACGAACATACATTCTTCATTCTTTTGACCGTTTTTGTCAATGCACTGATAACAGGTCATACCATTCTTTTGCACTTTCTTACACGATGATCTGTCTTTTTTCTTAAATTCTGCTAATACATGTTCAACGTCTTTTTTGGGCTCATTGTCGGTATAAAAACCAGGCAGAGCTTTCTTATAGTCATAAGACTTGCTTCGAGAGCTGTCTTCCTCTTCTTCCGAGCTCTGTTTGTCTTCTGCCGCTCGCAAAGCTTCGCTTGGAGTGGGTTTTGAACTATGGACATAGTAGGATTTGTACTTTTCTTTTGAATCGTCTTCTTTGTTAGGTTCTGAAGCTGCCTTTGAGTATTTGTGTTCACTGCTGTCGTCAGCTTGTACATATCTTTCGGATTTCTTCGCTGGCTTATCATTTTCTGGGGCTTCAGCTTCATCCGGCTCATCATTGCTATCAAATTTCCTTTCTTTTGAATAAGCATATTGATTGTTTTTAGGCTCAGCAACATAGGAACACGACTCAAAGTTTCCTCCAGTCTTTGGGTCTTTACATGTCGTGCAGGTCATCCCATCTTTTTTTACCTCTTTACAATTTCCGGGATTTTGCTTTATTTCTGCAGCCTGTTTCTCTGACAGTTCCTTTATTCTTTCGTATTCTTTGTGGTCATACCCGGAATCGTATGAAGGATATTCATATTCTTTGTTGGGGTCCTGTTGTTCTTTATATGCGCTACTATATAATTCACTATCGAAAGCTTTAGGCTTTGAAACATAATCAACGCTGTAATCATAAGGATCTTCTTCGCCACTGCTCTTTTTCAGATTTTCTCTTTGCCGTCCGCTGGTGTATCTCCGTATACGTGATGGCCCTGAAATATAATCATTTGGCTTGTAGTTCTGTTCAATTTCGATATTTTCACTCGGCTCTTCCTTACGGTATTTTAATGGATGAGCTACTTCAACATTAGTCTGCGAAGGTTTGAAATAAGCAGCTACACTAGGATTTTTTTTCAAAGCGGCTAATATCTCTTCTCCTTGTTCCTCTTCTTCGGGTTTGTACACTTTATAATCGGCGTCATGTACGGTGTGAATATCGTATCTCAAGGGACCAAGCTGTTGACCGATAGGTATTCTTTGAAGCTGACTTTGATGTTGCTTAGGTTGTGCGACTAATTTAGCAGGTCTCCCCGGCGGCAAAAAGCTTTGACTGGCAATAGGATTAAAACCAAAGTTCTCAGCAGAAAATGCATTTTCTTTAGGCGCTACTCGAGTTTGTAGGGAATCGATGGAACTACTGACAATAGTGTCGAACAATTGGGGATATTGGTTCTTATCTACATTAAGTAAGGCTGCCGCAATAGGCTTTGAGACCAGCGTAGAAACCCCTGAAAATATGATATATACTTTGTTATAATATATTACAGGCGTGCAGGAAAAAGCAGTGAGTGATGTGTTTTATTTTTTAACACTATAATTAATTATACAAGTTACTAACCAGAATCTCCAGAGTTGAATATAGGTCCAAAGTCCAATGGTTGAACAAATCCATTTTGTTGTTCACTGGTAACCACTCCTTCACATATCGCCCAGAGTAATAACTGCAAACAGGAATAAAACTTAAATAAATTTACTTGCCCCACGTTGAATATAAAAAAAATTTGAATAAGAATTGTAATTTCGTACCAAACAGCCAAGTTTGGACATTTTAAAATGGGTATACACCCAATTAATATACTTAAATGTAAATTGCTTTTCAGACGGTGGAGTTGTATTCTTCGTTTGCGGTGGAATGAAAGTAACTTCACATTATTGAAATGACAAGGTTTTATAGGCGTCAATATTGCGAAGGTGAAAGATCGGCGCAACAGAGCGCGCACCAGTCAAGCGTGTCTGGCCGGACAATGTCCGCTTACTCCATCCGGCGACCAACTGTTGGGGTCACTCTCGGCGCCCGCTGCCCAGTGGGTCGCTACGGCTGTAGCTCGCGCATCTCGAGCCTACGAAACTGAATTCTTTTAGCGAATAACTCCATTCGCTTAATTATAATATCTGATGAGTTATGAATAGCTTTATGTGTATTACTTTATACTTATAACCATGTAAAGCTTCTTAAAGAGGTCATAATGAATTTCAAATTTTCAAGAAACGAAGGTTAATCAGTATGCATAAAAATATCTTGTTACAGTATTTGGTATCGAATTGCTCCGAAACAGCTTCACTGATTTCTATGATTTTTTTGTGTATATTTGGTTGGTCTGAGAATTAAGCTTAGACTACGCTATTGAATTTTGAGTCTGATTTCGGACTTATAATTTTTAGTATTCAAGGAAAATAAAAAAAACTTCATATTATTAACTACTTTACTGCAGTAATTTTAATAATTTAATGGCAGTGGCAAAATAACATAAGTATTAGTATACAAATACGTATAGGTACAATGCCTTGGAATGATTGATTAAAAACGTACATACTACTTAATTATAATACGATAACAATAAACATCTATAAGTAGAATAAAAATAACTTACAATTTAACATAACATAATTACAACATTTAGTTTAAACCAATTATAGCATGACGTCAAGTGAAATAAATATTTAGTACAGATCTTTCGAAATTAGAAGCCGGCGGACTAATTTCACTTTAGCTCGACTAGGGAAAAAAAATATTACTTAAACCAATTGTAGTATTGTATTACACAAATAACAAATCTAGTATAAACAACAAATAGAATTTATATTATTGGAGGAATTTTGTTAACAAGGATACATGTATGTAACACAGTTACGTATTTTTAACGCCTTCTTCCAACTTTTGAAGTAACATACGAGTCTGGGGATTGCTGTCCGATTGTAAAGCTGTCAAAATTGCTTTCTGTAACAAAGATTTATTTTGTTGTATTAAGGTCTAATATATTTTTTGAATAGTCCCATACATTGCGCTTAATTAGGTGGTAAAAAAATGTAGAGGATGAAACTTTACATTCAAACACTATTAGTTTAAAAGAAGGAATGCAGAGTTTCTATATTATATCTATTCTGCTAATTTTTTTTAACTTGCACTTTAAACTAATGTGACGAATTAGACTGTTGGGCCTCTTGTTTTTTTTATATATCAAAGGACTCTTTATTATAAACTTCAAATGATACATTGCTACCATTAATTATATTTTTCATTTTAAATACAGTACTTACGGCTAGTTTATTATTTGAGTCTTGTACTTTCTGTGCCAGCATCCACAGGTTGGCCGCTAGACTCATCATAGGCCTCTCTTTAAGGTCCCCGCGACGAACGACTCGCCAGAACAATTCCAGAGCTAAATTATACTGTTTCTTCATCTCCTTGTTATCTCCAAGAGCTTTTAACACTACAAGTAACTCTTGGCAGATATTGGTTGCATATTTTTCTAACACATCGATGAATTCAGAGTCACCGCCGTATAGTTTATCATTTGAGAGCACTAAAAGTAAATATGATTTATTAAGTAGAAATAAATATGATATTAATATAGAGATAATAATAATGGAGTGAATACTACGATACCGAGTAATAGTGAGGAATGAAAGGAAAGTACACGAATACATGCAATAGATAAGACATACAATCAAAAATATACATATCAGGTCTGTAATTCTACTATTAGTCCTCTATAATTTTTGATTCTCACCTGATTCAATATGATGAACATAATGTTCTTGAGTCATCTCACAGATAAGGTCCAGCGTGCGGAGTAGTGTACTGTAGTACAACGGCTCAGTTTTCTTCCAATGTATTCTCTCCATCGTTTTGATAAAACCGCTCAAAATGTACGCTTTACAGTTGCTATCTACGTTGTCCTAAAATATAAGTATTTTTGGTAACTGAGTTGTTTAAATATTTTAGCTTACTGTGTACTTTAGAAACTAATAACCATTTTTGTGCACCCATATTGTTTATCTAAGCTTCTAATCCTGAAGTTACACGAAAGGATTGGAAGGCCTACCTCCTCTACTCTCTGTTTAGTTAAAATGCTAATAAAACAAATATAATTAAAATAAGATCGTACCTAGTATCGAAAAAACTTAGTACACAGAAAGATTCTAGACTCTTAAACTTCAATCACATAAAGTATAGGAATATACAGAATCCGATTATAGACCAAGTTACATAAATCTCGGGAAATTTAGAATTAAAAAATTAAAAATGTATACTCACTGGTAACAAGAGTAAGGTAGACAAGAAATCAGTCAAAATTCCTCCAACTTTGACGTGAGTTGGCTTCTTCTGTCCGTCTTCTAGTATATAATCCGGTATGTCCGGAATCAAGCCGATAAGGGCCTTGAAGTTAGCTTCAGCTGTTAAAATAATAGGTAAACAAAATTACATACTTACTTAAAATTATGATACTATCACGTTAAACCTTAACAGGACTACAAGGTTTACGCAGAATTCTTCGAAAGAGGAATTTAAATCTTTTTACATTTTAGGAACTTATTTGGTTCGCCTTTAGCTGTCATCAGTAAAAGACCAGAAATAGCGAGAATATACAGTGATTGTGCAAATAGTAACTTCAAAAATTGCTAATACCTTGGTATATGAAAGGAATGATAATTATAAATACAGAAATCAATACCAAAACATGTTGAATTTAAGCACTCTCTTCGATACCAGAGCCTTTGGGCTCCGTCTAATTCAGACTGTACTAATTTTGTAATTTTTGCTATCAACTTAGATTATACCTTGTCCAATACAGTTGTTGAGAAGCGCGACTTGTCCAGACAGGAGGTACAGCTGGGTCTTGGTGAGAGTGCAGTGCAGTGACGGCACTGTCACGAAGCAATACGCCGCGCACGCACGCTGCAGCCATTTGCCGCGAACCGTGTTAGCGCGGGCAGCTAGGGCGTTTACTGCCTACACAATAAACAAGCAATTCGCAAATTAAAAATAATAATAATAGGCTCTCGTTAGGCGTCGTCTGGGTCAAAGGTTTGATTCAGAAAGTGGTACTTCTCGACACAGCGCGTATCGTGAGGAGGTTTCTCTCTCTGGAGCCCTAACCACCGGCAGCCTGGACCTTACTCCCGATGACGTTTGGGGACTATTTTTTATATTTTTAAATGTATTTTTTTTCTAGTCTATATTTAAAAATGTAATTAATATGTACGTTTTAAAATAAAGGAAATGCCTCAACTCAAAGTGACCTGTCAACTCAAAATGGCCTGAGTGGATCATGGTCGAATAGTAATAAACAAGAAAGTAAAAAAAAAAATTCTAAATAATAATGTCTATTTAAGTATTTATAATTTCACAGATATAAAGTTCCGATCAATGTAATCTCTGGAAGCAGTGATTGAATTATTATAGGTATCCTGCAATGTTAACAGTTCTGGTCAAAAGCCTCTCCTCATATTGAGAAGGAAAGAACATTACGTTAAATGAAATCTTTTCGTAATAGAAACATAATATGTAAATACACAATGCTTTTTGAAATAGGATTACTGCGAAGGCACAGAAACAGATAATAAGTTCAGAATCATAAGTAGCAAAACAGAAGTTATAAGAAATTAATTTTAGGTGAGTTTTATACTTACATGAACTAATGTAATGAGTACTGTATCAAGTTTGATGAATGAAGATCGACACTCGACATAGAAGTTCAACTGCCTCTCGAGATTGTCTTGGTAAGTAACGGCCTGTATAAACTTATTTATCAACTCGCCGCATATTTTACTCTCATCTTCAACTGTTACGGCGCTGAAATAATAAAAATAACTATTATATAGGTAACAATATTATTTAGCTGTTTGCTTTGAACTTTTATGTCTAAACGAATGAAAAAATTTTGAAGAAATTTACACTAAAATGATGTTTAAATATTTTTTTATGTAAACTTCATGTACAAAATGGTACACAAAGTAAACTTAATGACCCTAGCTGCTACCTTGCATTTTTCGACCGTCAACCTTTGGGGCAAACAGTATTTTTTTTCAAAATACAGTGCAATGACTCTATTTCAATGCAATAAGATTGATTTTTCAAAAATCTGTGCTAAAAATCATTTTCAACCAATTGTTACCACCTAATGCGGCAACGACACATCTGTAGAAATAACTTCAATAGTTATACAACAGACAGAATTGAATAATAAAATCGATTGATATCTGAAACATGTAACCGAATTTCAAACGTAATTGGATTGCAGCCAAAACGAAGCATAACTAGCGTGTGTTATTTATTGAGACTGAAATAAATTATCGGGGACTGGGTTATAGGATTTTCGGTGTTTTAGGTTAGCAGAATTGCGCCTGCTACAGAGCATCTGTGACGTCATGTAAAATACATTCAGTTTTCATTTATTATTTTACCATTATGAACAATGTTTATTGCTGCGATAAATTAAGTCTAAACGCGTTTGTAAAAAATAACACCACATTTATAAATGCTCTGCATTTTCCGAACAACATTATGCCTAAAATGCCCAATCGACATTAATTAATCGTATAAAGGAAACAAATAGCTTTTTACATTTAATTGTATGCACACAAAGTATAGTCAGCAACAAAATTCTAAAAACATATTGTTTCTTTGTAAACTGCCAGAAATGTTCACTGTCATAGATAGATAGATAGAGTAACTTAAGTATCAATATATGCTAGGTTCCCATCATTTACTTCAAAGACAATACATAATAAGTAGATACATTGAAAGTGTGCTGACTGGCCTGTTGGTCTAGTGGTTAGTGACCCTTACTACTAAGCCGGAGGTTGTCGGTTCGATTCCCACCAACGACAAATCTTTGTGTGATGAGCACGATCATTTGTTCTGTGTCTAGGTGTTATTTATCTATAATATGTATGTATTTAGAAATTTAAAAGTATGTTGATCAATTGTCTGGTTGCGATAGTACAGGCACTGCCTAGTTTGGGTGTGAGCTGTCCCAAAATATTATACTTATTATATTATAGAATACTAGCTGTTGCCCGCGGCTTCGCTCGCGCGTAAAGTAAAGAGTAGTATTAAAGGAAGATGTATTCTGTGATTTTCAAAGTAAGGAGAATGTATAAAAATTTTTATCTAATATTATGGCGTTAAAATAATAATAAAAGTAAAGTAAGTAGCAAAAGCATTTGTGTTATGGAATCGGAGACATAAAAGGTACCATAAACACCCAGACTCCAGACTATGTATAAACGTGATTTTCTACATGGACCCGTCCGGGGATCGAACCTGGAACCTTAGAGCTGGCGAAACCGGTGTGAACGCCACTCGACCACGGGAGTCGTCATTATAGATATGTCTTAGATGTTCACTATCTTATCTATTTATCTTTTCATCTGTCTATCTTTGAGAATACTGAACTTCACATACCAACTATTTCAGCCCTTATTTCACCCCCTTAGAGGGTAGATTTCTAAAATCTCGGAAATACATCTTATTTATTTCTAACTAATAACCCTTGTATGAAATTGAATGTGTCTATCTTTGAAAACGACACAATTCATATGCCTACAAACTTCCAACCCCTTTTTCACCCTCTTAGGGGGATGATTTTTAAAATCGCTGAAATCGTGTTTATTTATTTCTATCCAGAAACCCGTATACAAAATTTCATGTGTCTATCATTGAAAATACCGAACTTCCCATAAAAACTATCAACCCCTATTTCACCCCCTTAGGGGGTAGATTTCCAAAATCTCGGAAATACATCTTATTTATTTCTAACTAATAACCCTTGTATGAAATTGAATGTGTCTATCTTTGAAAACGACATAATTCATATGCCTACAAACTTCCAACCCCTTTTTCACCCTCTTAGGGGGATGATTTTTAAAATCGCTGAAATACATCTTTATTTATTTCTATTCAGAAACCCGTATACGATATTTCATGTGTCTATACCGAAAATACCGAACTTCCCATACAAACTTTCAACCCCTATTTCACCCCCTTAGGGGATAGATTTCCAAAAGAAAAGTAGCCTATAGCCTTCCTCAATAAGTGGACTACCTAACAGTGAAAGAATTTTTCAAATCGGACCCGTACTTCCTGAGTTTAGCGCGTTCAAACAAACAAACTCTTCAGCTTTATAATATATAGCTTTTGCTCGCGACTTCGTCCGCGTGGAGTAATGACTTCCGTCAGAATTTGGGTTTTTCACTTAGTTATCGCCTGTTCCATGGTCTATCGATTACATGTGTAAACAAACATTAAAATATCAACCTACATACAAAGTTTTAAGTGAATCCATTGAGAAATAAACATTTTCAATTTACCACCCTTTTTTCCCCTTTGGGGGGCAATTTCCAAAAATCCTCTCTTAGTGGTAGCCTACTCCTCCCAACAAACACACATGCCAAATTTCAACTCTTTACGATGAGTAGCTTTTGCTCGCGACTTCGTCCGCGTGGAATCCATTGAGAAATAAACATTTTCAATTTATCCCCCTTTTCTCCCCTTTGGGGGGGGAATTTCCAAAAATCCTCTCTTAGTGGTAGCCTACTCCTCCCAACAAACACACATGCCAAATTTCAGCTCTTTACGATCAGTAGTTTCGGCTGTGCGTTGTCTGTCAGTCAGTCAGTCAGTCAGTCAGTCAGTCAGTCAGTCAGTAACGGAAGAGTTTTATATATATAGATTGGTTTTTAGCGACTGCGACTTTAATATAAGTTTTGGCTAACGTTTACGCGATCGATACGTTTGGCTCTCGATTGATCAAGAAGCTTGGAACGGGCCTATCCAACTCGCACTAGGCACATTCATAGCAAGTTAGTTTTCTAAACGCAACATCAACTTGATTTTAATTAGATCACGTGGATCATAAATCTGATTGAGTTCATAGACCTTCTTGCTTTTGCAATGTACATGTAAAATGTGTTATACTTAATAGAGTCGTGTAGTATGCAGCAAAGCCTCATTATACTGGAGATGACGATGGGGTCCTCTATATGCACGGAGCTGTATCTTGAGAAGAATATGGACAGCACGGTCTTAGCCATCATGGTTCGTGCACTCGATGTCTGTACCAACTCCAACAGAGGCATGAACGCGTCCTGCACAAGAAGATGCACTTAATTTATACTATTCATTAAAATTAAATATGTACTTAATTAGTTACTTGTGCTGAATTGCCTTCTGGGACTTAATGGAGCTAAAAAACAAGCCATTGAACCTTGGAGCACCCTAAATGATTTCAAATTTAGAAATATCAGTTACTCAAAATAATTCAACATTCGTTATTTTGAGATACACTACTACAGTTGATTTTATGAAAGCCTGTCTTTCAATATTATACCTTCACTGTACAAAGGGAAGTCTGTGAAAGCATATACACTAGGTCTTACCATAAGGAATAGTTCTTCTACATCAGGAATGGATTTCAGCATTCTCTTGATGACGAATTGGAAGTTCCCCGAAAACTCGTCGGCAGGCTTACCGCACTTGACCATGTACCGTATCGTACCACGCAAAATTACATTCACGTGTTGAGTCTGAAAGGATGATTTTTTTTTATTTGATAGATAATTAATGTACCTACTCATAAAAAGTAGGAACAGAAATTACAATCGATCAGAACTTAAAAATAGTTCGTTTTCTTCTTATGTCATGAAAAATATCTGCCCGAAAATCGATTTGACTATAATACTGATGTAATGTTTGCGACAAAAAATCCACATCTTAGACATGACTGTGAATTTACCGATAGATGTGTGCAAGCAAACTGTAGCCATGGTTCCAATACTTGTAAGAAATAATTGGTAGATTTCATGCCACTGGCTATTTTCCACCACGTCTGTATCAACGACTCCGAGGCCACCTGGCGGCAGTTCTCAGTTTTACACAAGTGTTCACCTAGTGACGTCAGGACTTCGTTCATCATAACTGAAATATAATAAATAGTCTTATGTAGTAGGGCTTATCGCATATTTTGCAACTGCATAATAAAATATAAGTTAGTATTTGTGCTATCAAATAGAATGTGTCATTTTCAAAATGATCTCTTTGGTTTTACTCCGAAGGGAAGATACAGACAAGAAATTAAAAAAAAAAAAATGTCTTCTTGTTTTCTTATTTTTACGCAAATGTTAGACGTTGAAATAAAACTACTTTTAAACGGATTCTATCGCGGATTATTTTCAAACCTGTAAAGGCGTCGAAACGTCGCGCGTCCGGAACTAAAATCAAAATAAACCACGATAGAATCCGTTTTAAAGTAGTCTTATTTAAAAACATGTCGTATTAAGCTGTTAGGATATATGTTTTTAAATAAAAAAAATATCTTTAGCTTTATTATATTTGCATAGATTACCCATTTTATCAGCATTGCTTTGAACCATTTCCAATATTTTAGGTGCTCTCTTAATAACAGTCGGCGAGTCGAAAAAAGATACGAGACAACATAGGAACAACTCGCTAAAAAAAAGGAAATAATGTTTATTACATTTTCTAACTAATTTACTCATAAAGCTTAAAATTAATAGCTTTTCCGCATACCTGTTTTCTATGCATTCACAGTGCTTCAAAAATTCATCTAAAAGATCACTTTTACACTTATTAGAGTTCAGTGTACCAAATAACAACCAGTCTATGGCCGGTATATACAGATTTAAATACTTGTCTTTCGTGAGTAATTGTGTTTCATATTTCTTCCTCATTGACGGCAAGAAAATCTGAAACGTAATAAAAAGCTTTACATTTTATAATTTTTATACCATTGCATTAGGGATTTGATCATAAGGACTTGTTGATCAATGTAGTTTTTTAGGCAGCCCCTAAACTTACAATAACATTGTGAAATACATTTTATTGTACGATAATAAGTGCTCATGTTTTCGTGTTTAATTGGAGCAACATGCATTGAAAAATATTGCGCAATTTTGACCCTACACAATGCAATGGAAAAAAATATGGTACAATAAAAATTAAACGCTCAAACTCTCGTTTAATATTGCGCAATCAGTAGCCTAATGGATCAATTATACTGTAAAATTAGTAATATTTCGCAATATAATTGATCGTCTAAGGCAGTCTTTCCCAAAGTGGGCGATAACGCCCCCTTGTGGGCGCTGCAGGCCTAAAGGGGGGCGGTAAAAGACCCAGAAAAAAATGGGGGCGTTAATTTCATCTAGCTAGGAGGACTCTTAGACACCGATTGAGCTCTCGACTCTCTACTACAACTTGTCAACTAATAATAATTAAGAGATTGCTCAAACTCTGTCCGATATTTCTCTCCGCGTAGTTTATATATCTGTCCTGTTTTATTCAATAAATAAAAGAAAAATCGTTGCGTTTCAATAATCATTCTCATTCAGGTGTGGGCTACACCTGCCAATGTAAGAGTTAACTTGAGACCTGAGCGCCGTTGTGTACGACCTACTGCGCTCAGGTCTCAAGTTAATTCTTACGGGTTACTGTAAAAGTCTCGTTTAAAATGAATGTATGAATGAATTTAATCTCCGCTAACATAGCTCAAAATAGTTATAGTGGTTTTTAAGTAGGTTTAAAAATGGGGGCGTTAAAAATAATTTATTCTCAAAGTGGGCAGTAGACGAAATAAGTTTGGAAACCCCTGGTCTAGGGGCCGCCTTATGACGACCCTCATTGAAATGGAAACCTGTATTTTGAAAGCCATGGTCATGGTATGGGTAGGGCGTCGGACTTGCGATCATTTGGTTGCCGGTTCGAATCGCACCTATTGCACTACCAACACGAACACCCTCGTAACTCAAGCATTTAGCTTAGTACGAGGGGATTAACAAGACTTAGTAATTGCGACACACATCGCTAGTAAACTTTAATAAAAAAAGACACACGCCCACGCCCTCGGCACGCAATAATTACCTGCTGATATTCGTCAAGAAATTCTTTTAAATTGCTGTAAAAGTATTCTTCGCTATCTTTGCTTAGCAGTTTAGAAGCATTGTGACACAAATACACTCTCAAATAGGCAGCCACCAAAGGATTCCCAATTCCTCTGATCATAGTTGCAATCCTTGCTATAGCCGGCTTGATCTCATCTTTAGAAATAAACACGTAACATTTTAACAGAGCCATCTCCATGTATAAACGAGGCAACAACTCTCTGATCGACGCCATTTTATACATCCAGTTCTGGCATGTTTCTTTGGCAGACTCTGGCACTGCCCTCGAATCAATATTGTGAACATTAACGAGGTTATTGTTTCTACAAAAACAATAAGATAAATATTAGTTATGTAATGATTTATTAGACTGCTGAAATGACATGGAGAAAATCCTGTACCCAGAATTCGCATCTTGTACTTTTATGTCATCAATTTATATGGTCAGGTATAAATTAAGTAAATAGAAAACAATAAAATCAAACCTTATAAATCAGTATGTAAAGACAAAGCACTAGAAAAATTCCGCTCTGTATAGGTATAATTAAATTATTGAATTGTATAATAATGCTATTGAATAAGCTTACCCAAAACTTTTATCTTTGAGACGATTGAACACCAAGTTACCAAATGTGTCTAGTGTATCAGTGATTAAAATAAACTTGCTTGGGTAAAACTGCATTACACTGACGTCAGATAATAGTTTTGAGCACTGGATTCCTATTTTAAAAGCCTTTACTCTCTGTTCTGTTTCCCAGGCCTGGAAGTAAATTCACATGAATAATTAATTACTTACATAATTTTAAAAGTAAATAATGTGTCTGTAAATATTTTGGAAAATGTGTCTTATAATAACTACTAGTAAGTATTGATTTATTAACTTTTTTCTATGGATTACATTTCTTTTCTATAGAAAATATATTATGATGAATCAAGTTAGCAAACATGGCAAACCAGCATGACAAGTAGGTAGTAATATAAATATGTGGTTAATATTGTCTTGCTTGACTTGCCAACTTTTATCTTGGCCACATACACATATTGTAACATAACATACCTTTTTAATTTCATCATTGAGCATGTTTATCTTTGTGACAAATTCTTGTTGACTTAGACCCATAGTTTTTCTTACTGAGCTTTCATCAAAATCATCCAACTGTTCTAACCTATGCTTTACTTTTTCATTTAAATTAGACACCTGCCTAATAAGAGCTGAAAATGAACTAACTTAAAATCAAATAAAAAAAAAACAAAATGGTTTAGATTAGATTATGGTTTGCAATTTAAATATGTGATATTTGATTTATCAGACAGCAAATATGTTAAAATAAGCAGTTACCACATAGATTTATGTATACATGGATAAGCAAACCACTAGCAATAAAAATGTTGGCAGGCATTCACTTATTAGAAAAGTAAATATATAAACAGCCAGCTTTCACAGGAGCAGTTAAAAATAATTTTATAATATATGTACCTTTTTCTCCACCTGGGAGATAACTGCTTACTATGGTTAATTTTTCACCAGTAGTATATTTACTAAGGATACTTGCTCGCCTAGTTACCCAGGCCTTAGAATAATTTACACCTTCAATCCGTTCCACTTCCAGGGGAATCATGTCCTAAATTACAATACTATTAAAAATCAAATAAATAGAACTTATTTAAGATCTACATTGTTTGAAGATAAATGAACAATGAACTATTTTATTTTTTACCAGGGGTGGCTTGTGGTCTCACACGTGTAAGAGGAGTCCATTATGATTATATTAAACATGTGATTTATTACGTTTTCTGGCTCATTCAGTCACTTTCACTTTTCATGTTCACACTATTAGAATTTAGATTTTTTTTTTTTTTCTTTTTTTTAAACCTAATCTCAATTCAACCTCATCCTCAGAACTTAGAAACATTTGGTGAATCATTTTAATTTTTAAGACATCATACATGAGGAAGGTAGCAAATATTAATAAGCTTGTTTAAATATGTTGTGTTATTTTTAAAGATGTATTACTTACCTCTTCCAAATTCATTTGTTCAAATCGCAAAAGTGGGTCAACCTCCTCAAAACCAGAGCTCCATTTATTGATATGATCAATTAAACTGGTACTTGAATGTTCCTTCTGTAATATATTATATTATTATCATGATTTGTTAGTAAAAATTATTTACGTTTATAATGGAATTTTCTAAATCAGTAAATTAAAATCATCCAACTTTTGGCTGTATACTTAAATCAATTTAGCCTGATTATTATCACTTTCTTTAATTGTGGTGCGGAGTTATTCTTATAATATTAATACCTTGAACAAATCAAGCACATGAATCATAAAATATACCCACCATTGTAATTACTGTTGTTTTTAAAGGATAGCTAGTCACTTCAAAACTAGGAGGAACATGCTTGTTACGACTACTTTTCTTTACTGATGTCCTGGAATAATAGGGTTTAAAATTAGTCATTACAAACCTAGTTCTCTCATATTTATTTTGAGCTGTGGTTCGCAAAATAACAAAGTAATGTAATCATTACCAATCATAATACATAGGCATTGTAAATAATTCGCTTGTTAGATGTAAAATTGGAAATTATTTATTGAGAAACTTAAATCCTAATTACAACAATGCAAAAATGTAAACAAAGTGTATTTTTTTTTTCTGCCATCAATACAAATGTCAAGACTCAAGTACCGCCGGTAAGTACCGCCGACCACAGAAACACAGAACACTTTACACTAGTACCACAGACTATAAGAGATTCTATCATCCTAGTCCTAGAGTCTGTTTCACGCAAAGACATTGTAATGTATTGTTAGTAGAGTACAATGTCTTTGGTTTCACGAAACAAGCCCACAGACGCGGCGCTAGTGTCAGTCATGCTACAGAATTTTTATTAATTTTGCAAAAACTTCATAAAGTAAATATTTTGGTCGCAAAATAAGTATGTGAGTAAAATATTATTTTCTATTTTTTACTTTGAACTTCTTGTGGTAAAAAAACTAAACAACGTATTTATTCTGTGGTATTATTTTCTATTATATTTTTAAATGATATTTTAATTGATGTAGTGAGATATATATTAAAAAGTACACAAGAGACTACTAAGAACCGAAATTTATATGCTTTAGAAAATAAGTTTTGTCTTACGGCTCTGGGATCTTGGACTATATATTATGTATGTACCAAGGAACTTATATACTAACTGGAATGAGGACGGGCAATCCAAAAACACTCCGAGCGAGAAAGCTTCGAGAGTGGACGTTGTCTCTTTCTAATAGGGTGTCCAATAATCATACAACTCTTGAGACAGTTACGGACTACTGATATTTTATTATTTAATGATGATGACCTGCAACTTAATAGCATTTATGTTAAAACTTTTTATGTTAACTTATCTATATCTATACTAATATTTTATAGAGGAAAGATTTGTATTTTTGTATGTAACGAATAAACGTAAAAACTACTGGACCGATTTGAAAAATTCTTTCAGCAATGGATAGCTACATTATCAGCGAGTAACATAGGCTATATTTTATTCCCGTACTCCCACGGGAACGGGAACTACGTGGGTGAAACTGCGTGACGTCCGCTAGTTACCTTTAACTTAAATGTATGTCTGTACCGTCCAGTTGCAAACTATCCATTTTGCAACTTATGTATGCTGATACTTATCTTCACATACTAGATACAAGCGTGCCCATTAAAAAAAAAACCTGTATTTGGTCTTTACCCATTAGGTACAGATTTTTATGTGATGTGAAGTACGTGGCACTCGTATTCATTAAAGCTCTTCAAGATACTTATGTAAAGTTACATCCTTCATATTTTTAAGAGTTTTCAAAGCATAGGTACAGGGATGCAATTCACATAGACCAAGCATGAGTTTGTCTATAATAAAACAACACATAATTTTAATTAATACATTTATTACACATTATTAAAAAGTATCGTTTTATGTAAACGTTGGCGTAAGGTTGAGCGTTGCCCAACTATTTTTAAATTATGGGTTTTTGTATGACTAAATAATCTTAAGTTTAGGTAAGAAGATGCAATGCTTTTCAATATCACGATCTCGTGTGAATCTTCGCAGTTAAAAGATTCGATTGGGTGAGGTGGGTCAAAATGCATATTTCCTGACATATAAAAATGTTGTACTACCAGCAACATTAATCTATTTTTATTTAAGTTTTTTAACCCATTTGTGTGGCACATTGTTAGAAATACTTTTTCGCAATATTTCACAATATTGAAAGCGAACTTGGAGACATATTTAAGTTTTCCTCTGTCTATAAAGGTTGTGAAAGAGGAAAACTTACAAATATCTACTGCATAGTTATGGTCGCATTGCTCCTTTAATTTAAATAAAGCAGCAATGCAATACGCACATGAAATTTTTTTTGATAATTTGTTTGTTATATACCCTGCAATATAATATAAAATATTATCTTTAAAATCAGAAATTGATGTTCTGCTTATTTGGTCCATTAATTGGTCAATGTTTTCATCAACTTCAAGGTTTGCTTGCGAACTATTTGATCTTTTCGGATACTTAAATTCTAATACGGGTGTAGTTTGTATGCTACCCTCATCGGCGATTATATTCGCACTTACAGTAGGCTGCACGCTATTTCTAAATTATAGTTTTCTCATTATATAACGAAACTGTAGCGCGCTCGGGTTATCGTTAAAACCACCTCTCGCTCTAACACATGAAAAAAATATTTCCACGTGGTCTTGCGAACATTTGTAGGGTAGGAAGTACTTCATATTGATCCCGTCGTCAGATAATAATTCGTCAATTAAATTTTTAAAACTTACACAATCTATTATTAAGCCGAGAGCAGGCGTTTTACGTCTGTGCGACAATATATTTTCTTCATCAATTATTAAATTGGCCAAGTAATTTTTGGTTTCGGAGATAACGTTCATCCAAAAGTTTTTATTTGTTAGGCGTAAAGGTGCCTTATAACCCACGCCAAAAGGATTTTTGGCATTAAATATATCGAAGATCCTATCGATATACCTAATGAATTCGATGGTGGCCTCGCTCCCAACAAAATTTTTATGACCACTTTTAGCCAGAAATTCAATAGCATCAGCCACAGAACTGCTTAGTACTTGTGCCGCCAATTTAACATTCATTTTTTTTCCATAAAAATTTATATGAACAGCGGAAATCTTATTTTTTAATTTAATCCCTTCCTGTTCTTGTAATGTATGTAAATTTCTGACATAATTAAAATCAATGTTTCCTTTGTCAGAAGACAGTTTACATTCAGCAAAAACATTCCGTGCTAGCTTAATCATGTGTGGTGGATCCAATAGACAGTGCACCTTACAGTCTTTTGTGGGATGTTTAAAATTAGTTTTTAAGTCATCGACGTTAAAATTACAACCCAGGAGCTCGTATGTTTTAATGTTAGTAATAGTACCATCACATGTTAATGATCTAACAGTAATATTAGCATCAGCCAATAGCCTTAAGGCTGTTAATATCAGCTGTGCTTGTATATTGGCCGATATTTTATTAATAAAAAAATACCCAATGGGACATTTGAATTTCCTTGTGTATGAAACAATCATAATAACAAGTACTTCAGTAGCGAGTATTTCTGAGTCATTATTTACAATTCCACCATAGTCCACATAACCCCAAAATTTATCCATTTTTTTATCATATGTCAGTTCTGACCGAATAGACATAGCATCAAAAACTATGCTAACATTTTTTAAATAATCATTTTTCTCCACAGATCTCTTTAAAAATTCAAAAACTTCTTTCATAAAACCAGTATTACAATTCTGCCGTCATAATTGTAAGTGCAGTAATCGACATTTTTGCGATTTTCACTTTATTGCAAAAATGACACCTCAAGGGGCTAATCTATACATAAAAAAATAATTTTCATGATTTTTTTTATTATAAACATGTTTTTTATATAACTAGATACGCAGTACTTGCACCAAATTATTACTTTTGCTAACTGGATACACAGTACTCAGCATGTGCTAAAAGGTTGTGCAGTACTTGCTATGGTTACTGCAACTTTATTTAACGTTCTAGTACTTTGCAAAAAATACTAACTAAAGCTTAACGCAGTATTCAACATTGCTGCGTGTGAGAGTAGCAAGTATATTATAGAGATTTTCTTGCGCCACTAAAACTACACGCAGTATTCGCCAATGCCGCGTTTGAGCGTAGCAAGTATAATAAATAGCTTCTATTGCACCACTAACACTGAACGCAGTATTCTACATGTTCCGAAAGTGTATTTTAAAGACTGATTATTTTTTTTAACCACTTTTCTAGTACCTATTAAGGTCTGTTTTATTTCGTCACATATCCTCTCATAATAGTATCTGATAGCTGAAGTAAAAGGTTAACAAATTTTTCAACTAGTACCAGGCATGATAATAAGACACGATTAATAAATAGAAACGCAGTATTAAACACGTGCTAGGTGATTTTGCAGTAATTAACACAAATACTGCCTTTGGGCTTAGTGATACTTTCATGTTCACAAGTCTAGATGGTAGAACAAAATGCAGTAATGCGCATTTTATCCAAAGGAAATAATAAAATAAAGAAAAAATTACATCAATACAAAGTTTGATTTTTTTCTTATTTTTCTGGTATTTATAAAATATTATTTAATTCAGATTTGTTGTGTAGATATCACAAAACACGTTTACCGCGTTTATCTCGAAACCGCCAATTTGCAAGTACTGCATTTACAATTATCAGGGCAGAATTATGTGTTGACAGAAGTAGTCTTAAGGTGATACCTCCGATGTGGCCCGCGAAATTCAAATTTTCATGTGTTTTTCGCAATTTGCTTATCAGTGACTAGTTGTAATTTGATCAAAATATGATTCGCGACAATAACAAATATAACTTCAAATATAAGAATGATTAAAACGTTCGCTACATTCGCTCGCACAAAGAATAATCTAAAATGAGTTAGATTTCGGAAATTTTACTTACTTTTGAATAATCTTTTTGAGAATGAATGGAGCACATATTATGATCATTTTTACATTTAAAATTATACTTGTTATTGTCGCGAATCGAATTTTGATCAAGTTACAACTTGTCACTGATAAGCAAATTGCAAAAAACACATGAAAATTTGAATTTCGCGGGCCACATCGGAGGAATCACCTTAATGTTGACGGATGAGGTAAACTGATGTGATTTCTTAAGAAAATATAAGCTTTTGGTGAATAAAAGTATAAAGTTAACGCAAAAGATTTGAGCTCATCACTATACCGTACAGTTTTATCTGATTTTCTTGTATTCATATGCGTATGTATGTTACTAAAATTATTACTTAACTAATACACTTTCTACTTCTTCAAAGTTTGTACACTTCTTCTTTATCAAATTTAAAGCACACTTAAGATTATTAATTTTCATATCCCGTCTTCTCAGGCGCTGTGACAATAATTTTACTTTATATTTTAACTTGTCCTTCTCTACAACGAGGTTTTTAATGGCATCCTCCTGTCGAGCTTTCTTCAATGGAGGTTCCATGGATGTGCCCGGAGTTGGTTCTAAATTTTCTTTCATTTCAGGAAGAGCCGAAATCAATTCTATTTGTTTTTCTTGTATCTGCAATTGAAAAATAATAAAACAGTCAGAAAATACATAATTGAACAGCATTGTGAATGTTACAATAATAACTATTGCTATTAAGAAATGTGATTCTTGAAGAAATAATAAATCAAGATTAATACTAAGGTTGGTACTATATCATCAACAGATAAAAGATTTAAATTTTACCTTATCAAAGCCGGCTTCAACCTTTTCTCGAGCTGATCTTAAAGTGATGTTACTTAAAACATTAATTTGTTTATTTGTTGAAATCTCCTGAAAATGAAGACACATTACATTAATAAATAATTATATAACCAATACATAATACATATAAGCAATTTGACGCTTGAAGATTTCTGTTATAATATATTGTATGACCATGTGTACTTAAAGAAATGCATTTAATTATGTAAGTACATTTTGAATTTAGGCGATAAATGTAATGACAAGGAACGAACGATTTTTAAATGTTATTAAATTAGGTATAACTTGAAATAAACTAAAACTCTTACAATAGGGAAAATAGACGGAATGGCATCATGTTTGAGTATTGATTTTCTTGTATGAATGATTATGTCCTCTGACAGGAAATGACGGCTGCAAACTACGCTATAGCTTGAATATTTCTTCTTTAAAGGAACAACTTCAAGCCACCGTTGCTGCAGATTTTCTTTATTAGGGAATCTGTTTGGAGACAAAACAATATTTATAGAAAGCAAACTAGTCCGATGTTTCTAATTTATAGAATGAAAATATACTTTTGATTACTATGTAGGACAACGATGTTCGAAACTTCGAACTGAGCTGTTTTAATAATTTATTTGGATAATTCCCGTTTATCAATCTGAAACATTGGTAACCCTAGTCGTAATAAACAAACAAAGTTATAAAACTTACCTGAAGAACGAAATTCCACATCCAGCATACCCCTCACTACTACACCCCTTCACACAACACAATTTTACCATTATGAAAGCTGGTGAATTCACCTAAATACATTAAAAAGAACTTGAAAACGCAAAAATATGACTTCAACGCGAAAGTGTATCGGCCATATTGTTTACATCGGTGACAAGGGAAGACAGAGACACCATCCACCAATGTCGGTTTCTCGCTCGGAGTATTTTTTTTCTATTGAATCCATTATACAAATTCAAACTCTAAGCTTTTGAGATAGGGTTTTTTTTTTTTTTAGTATTTTGTTCGTACTCATTCCAGTTAGTATATAAGTTCCTTGGTATGTACCTTTAGGAAGAAATCTGAGTACGTCTGGGTAGCATTTTTTTTCTTCCTATCATTCTGTCAATGTCATAGTCAGCTGTCCACAACTCCACAGGCTGTCAAAGGCGGTCAAAGTCAATTTGTGTGATTATGAGTGTGATTGTATTATTTTATTGTCGGCCTTGGGACCCTTGTGGTGTAGCTTGATATAGCAAGGCTCGCAGTTTAGTTAAACAATTTACAGTGGAAGTATTATGGTTCACTTTCGTCAACTTTATTTATAGGTATAATATTGGCATTTTACCAGGAAATTTCGCGGAGCGACGTTTCCTTGTAGACTTGTAAGGTGCTATGGAATTATGAACTTATATAAGTATAATAATTTCATTCATTGTCTGTTGTTCTCTAAAAGATGGGTGCTTACAGCAAACTATACAATGCATTCAAGAAGTATCCTCTTTTACGAGGAATGGCATCATATAGTGTCATTTGGCCTACATCTAGTTTAATACAACAAACTTATGAAGGCAAAAGAATTGGTGAGTGTCTTTCAATGCAAACTATTTATTTATTGGTGAATAATTTATTTGATTTATTGGTATTGTGATTTATATGTTTTACAGATGACTATGACTGGTGGAGATGTGCACGCTATGGGCTATATGGATCCTGCTATGTTGCACCTACCTTGTATAGTTGGCTTACAATTGCCAATATCATGTGGCCAGGAAGCTCAATACGTGCAGGCATAATTAAGGTAACAAGTCTCTATAATAAGTGATGACTGTGGACAGACACATTGTAACATGTTGATTACACAATAATTGTATAAATTGCATTATGATTGTTCTGTATGGGCTACAATACAAATTGTAATAAATTGCATCACCACATTGTAAAACAATCTTGTTATTGTATGTTAGTTTTACGGGCAATAAATTATTTTATGTTGCAGACTTTTGTAGAAACGTTAACCTACACACCATTTGCTATGTGCAGTTTTTACTTCGGTATGAGCTTATTGGAATCAAAGCCTTTTAATGAAGCTGTGGCTGAAGTTGAAGCCAAATTTTTACCAACTTACAAGGTACTTAAGTGCTATTTTTTTATTGTATATTGTTAATTCCTGTGTCAGACCTACTAGTGGTAGGTTATCAACTAAATTTATATGTATAAATGATTGCATAATATAGTCTAATTTAACTTTGCCAAATTTGATATATGTATGTTGCTGATAGTCCAAATTTCTCTGATAGAATACAAATTGATTAAATTTTAATATACTTTATCAAAAGTCATGGTGGCCTGGTGGTTCAATGACTGGGCATACATGGTTGCTGGTTTCGAACCCAGGCAAGTACCAATGTGACTGGATTAGCAAAATTGGAATCTGAATTCACCAATCCACAATGAGCAAGCGTGGTGACCAATGCTCATTCCTTTTCTATATGGGAAGAGGCAGTTGCCCTGCAGTGGGACATTTATAGGTCGTTATTATTATCAAAACTGGTTAAGTACTGTTAAAGTTACAAGATAAATATAAAATCATAATTATAAGTCTGTTTATTTTATGAAAACTCTTACATTTTATTTTTCTTTCACATGTTTTCAGATGGGTGTTTCAGTCTGGCCTGCTATAGCTATGATTAATTTCTGTCTCATTCCTCCAAGAAACAGGGTGCCATTTATTAGTCTATGTAGTCTTGTATGGACATGCTTCCTTGCATATATGAAACACTTAGATAAAGAGAAAGTATTAGTTTCATCTACAACAAACCCTGTTAAATTAATTAAAGCAAATTTATGAATAAAAAATTAGATAATTTTAAAAATTTTAGACAAATTTTACAACATAATTTAGATATTATTTAATATTTATGTAATTTATTTTAGTAAAATAATCTTAAGATTCCATCTCAAATATGTGTGATATTTAAGTGTTAGTAATCTCAATGCAAAGATCTTGTTTTTAAAATACAAAGTATTTGTAACAGTATTTACAATGACAAAGATTATGTTTGCTTTAGGTATCTGTATAAAAAGTATAATATAATTTATAAACCAATACAATTGGCAAATAAGTAAACTTGTTATATTTTTTTCTAGTGTATACTTGTTATATACTTATGTAAAAATTGTTACATTCATCTGTATTCATGAAGTATGGATAAAAAATTGCATAAATATCCACTTTTACAGGTCTTCTTAATAATAGCTTAGGATAAGTAAATGTGTGATATAATTGTTAATTAATGTTGACATGTTAATATAACTATTTTTGTTGTCTTCTCCTGTTTTATTTATTTGTTTCTACTATACGCACTCAAGGCCGTAAATAACTACTTTACTTAAGTACCAATAATATTTTACAGCAGTACCTACTGTATTGTGCTAGACACTTGAGGAAAAATAAGTACAAATTAAAATAAATATGTCTATGACAAATTATCATACCGAAAGTTTCAATAAGAGGTTCAATAGGAAGTAGAAATAAGTATGTATTTTTTTATGTAATTTGAAAACATTTCAGAACATAACAGGATATTTTTATGTGCGTTGAAATAATTTCAGGCAATAAGATAAATAAAAAGTGTATTATACATAGAAGGATGAACGAGTAAATATTTAACACCCACTCAATCTGCTACACATGCAATATAAAATTCCTGGTCATAAAAAGAGCTGCCAACAGTCCAATGCTGAGAAAATTATGTATGATATTCTATTTGCTTATTTAATTCAGTAATTCGTATACATAGTTCGTATAGTATTATTATTTACCTAATTATCAAATAACTAGCTGTTGCCTGCGGCTTCGCGCGCGCGCATAATGTAAAGAGTACCTAGTATTGAAGGATAGATGGATGTATTGTGTGATTTTCAAAGTAACGGGTATGAATAAATTTTTCGTAAAATATTTAAAATAAGTAGCAAAAGCACTTGTGTTATGAAATCGGAGACAACGAAGGTACCACAAACACCCAGACCCGAGACAATATAGAAAAGTGATTTTCTACCCATCCGGGGATCGAACCCGGGACGTTAGAGGTGGCGACACCTTACAACCCCTATTTTACTCGGGGGAGGTTTCCAAAACCGCTAAAATATGTGTTCATTTATTTCTAACCAAAAACCCGTATACCAAATCTCATGTAACTATATCTTTTTGAAAATGTCGAACTTCCTATAAAAACCTCTAAAAACTTCCAACCCCTATTGCACTCCCTTAGAGGGTAGATCTAAAATCTCGGAAATAATCTTATTTATTTCTAACTAATAACCCTTGTATGAAATTTATTTACCGGCCCGTTCACGACCTTGCCGCTGTGAGCGGCAGCTAAGCGCGGGGCGGCGAGCGGTAAGATCAAAAGTATGAAAATGTTTGAAGCACGCCACGAGACGCCGCTCATAGCGAAAACGCGCGCGGTTTTATCCGAGCGAATCGCTACGGCGGCGCGCGGT
This sequence comes from Plusia festucae, assembly GCA_950381575.1. Classification (NCBI taxonomy): domain Eukaryota; kingdom Metazoa; phylum Arthropoda; class Insecta; order Lepidoptera; family Noctuidae; genus Plusia; species Plusia festucae. The sequence continues at coordinate 7,785,144 of OX494436.1, read as the reverse complement.
GCGGTGAGCGGCAGGAACAAAAGTACAAGCGAATGAGTGCGACGCCACGAAACAGAGCGGCGTGGACAGCGGTGTAGAAGTGACGTACTCAGAGGCGTAATTAAAAACAAAAAAATAGACAGTTTTGTGGCGGTTATGGATACCGAGGCATTTATTACAGACATTTTTAATCGACTGCCTATATTGATGTCAAAACATCCCCAACAAAAATATAAAAATATCTTATAAGAAGGTTGTGGAAAGAAATTAAACAATGTTTTAATTTTTATATCTCTCATATTAATTATTATATCTCTATTCAATGTTTATATCTCTCATATTAAGAATGTCTTGTTTTAAAAATGTACTGCTTTCTAAACATAGAAGGGATAATTTTGATAACGCCATGATTTTGAGCACGAATTGACTACCTAAATACGTCCACCGCGGCCGCTACAACCTGTATAATCTATGGCTACAACTAACCGCTACTGAGGTACGTGGCGTGCATTTCGCACCGCTCACCGACGCCGCCCCGCCCGCCGCGCCGCGCGCCGCTTAGACCGAAGTCGTGAACGGGCCGTAATGTGTCTATGTTTGAAAACGACAGAATTCATATACCTACAAACTTCCAACCCCTATTTTACCCTCTTAGGGGGTAGATTTTTAAAATCGCTGAAATACGTATTTATTTATTTCTATCCAGAAACCCGAAGGTATACGAAATTTAATGTGTCTATCATTGAAAATACCGAATTTCCCATACAAACTTTCAACCCCTATTGCACCCCCTTAGAGGGTAGATTTCAAAAATCTCTGAAATACATCTTATTTATTTGTAACTAATAAGCCTTGTATGAAATTTAATGTGTCTATCTTTGAAAACGACACAATTCATATAGGTACCTACCTACAAACTTCCAACCCCTATTTTACCCTCTTAAAGGGATGATTTTTAAAATCCCTGAAATACGTCTTTATTAATTTCTATCCAGAAACCCGTATACGAATTTTCATGAGTCTTATCATTGAAAATACCGAACTTCCCATACAAACTTTCAACGCTTATTTCACCCCCTTTGGAGATAACCAAAAGAAAAGTAGCCTATAGCCGATATAAGTGGGTTATCTATCAGTAAAATATTTTTTTAAATCGGACCTGTTGTCGCGAGGACGTCTGGAATCACCTCCTCCTGTTATATTCTGGTTATCTCCAGGTTTACAATGTGATTTGTTTTATAGTAATAATATAGGATTGTACTGCTTCGCTTTGATGTGAAGAGAAAACCCCAACGCCTCACGATATGTCAGAGACACTCACCGATACGGATCCCCCTTCGACTTGCAAGTGTCTCCCAATCCAGTCTCTTATCTCCGGTCCACAAGGGCACCGAAGTGTTATTATCATGCCGACCATCAATCCATCCAACTTCTCAGGTGCAACTAGGATATCTGTAAGTTTAAGTACCCATGAATCTTTGGGTTAAGTATTACCTATCTGTTCTGATTAATAAAGCTATTTACAACAGTTATTCAATTGCAATATCTATGATAAAATTTACTTCAATTTCTCATCAATAGTGTTTGTGACACCTATGTGCTAATCAGATACTAGGATTCTTTCCACGTCTGCAGAAGCACGCATTCCTGTTCGACTTCGGCTTATCGCCCCTTCGTCTGGAATGCTCCCCTTGTGCGTTACATAAATACATAAGGTATAGTGTAACTTTAGTATATACGTCCGTCGACGTTATGCGCCCGTCGGCACATTTACGTAGGCGGTGGGGAACCAAGAGGATTTATAAGAGAAGGTTTGCCCATGACCCTTCCTATAAACCCCAAGCGCTTTTATGTCCGGACAAGTAGCTAGCGTGCGGTCGCTGTTATGCTCTCAGCCCAACGCCGAAAGCACGACCAACACAATTAAGTTTAGGTGTCTCAAATTATACGAATAGGTAAAAGTACTTACGCATATTTAGTTACTAGAACAACAGATAAATAATACTTAGCTTTCCAGGTGGCGCGTATCACGGGTGACAAGAATCTACTTATGATCTTCTTGCACTGAATTTACTTCACAATACATTATCAAAATCAATCAGACTGGATATGCTATAGTGACCATTTGAAGAGAGGCGTCGGTTGGTAGCGTCAAGTTGTCAATACTGATTTAGTGTTGCTATTACATTAGTTCTGTGCAATTATATTTACTTTTGTAGGTTTGGAACATCGCGATTTCATCTTTCGCGACACTCCCGACGACGACAGAAGTTACAAGTGTTCCATCAAGTCTCGCGTCCACTCTCGGATCTTCTCTCGAGCCTTCAAGGACGCGTCTCTCACATCTCTCACTTCAGGAGTTTGTGTTATCTCATTTGGATCAGTGCTTTTAGGTATGCTATCATTATGGTGGTTTTCCTCAAGAATTGTTGGTTCATCATTTCCTGAGGTAAGTGTTCTCTGAGTTATTTTCTTTTCTATTTCTTCTCTATTTATGTGTTTTTCTGTTTCAGGTTTATCAACGGGTTCTGTGGTTTGTGGAGTTGTGGATATTTCTTCGGTAAGAATAGTTGAGTCGAGTTCTTCTAGCAGAGGTAAGTCATCCAATGTTGGTGTAACATCTTCTCTTTCAAACTCAAACATAACCCTTTCTTTTCCAGATATATCTTCTTCAATTTCCAACGGATAAAGGTGTGCGATGGAACGAGTGAATTCCGTATCATTCACTTTTACTCGTGCCACTCTGCATTGACCGTCGGTTCCTTTCAACAAAGATATAATTTTTCCAACCTTCCAGTTCTCTCGGTTCTTCGTATCTCCTTTAATCTGGACGATATCTCCTATTTTTGGAATTTCTAATTTTGTTATCCTTGGTTCTTTAAGAGAGTGTCGGTATCTCTCCCTTAGACTTGGCAGGTACTGGTCGACGAACATTCTCTTAAACTCTTTCAGCATGTTCTGTCCACGTTTCCAACCTTCCACTAGATTCTGTTTTGTTACTGTGCCTTCTTGTGGAAATTCTGCATCTGAAGGTGTTGTCACGATGCATTTATTCAAGGTTAGAAAATCTGAGGGTTTGAGAATATCCTCTAGATCAGAACCTACACACGTCAGTGGGCGTGTGTTTAATATTGCTTCTATCTCTTTTATGATTGTACTTAGTTGATTATCTGACAGTAAACTTTTCGTCAGAGTTCTCTTGAGACAGTGTTTAACTATTCCGACAAGTCTCTCATAGAATCCTCCATGCCACGGTGCTAACTGTGGAATGAATTTCCATTCTATGTTATTAGTGATGCAATAGTTGCTTGACAGTATTTCTGCGGTTAATTTAAATTGTAGTGCGTTATCTGAAACTATTCGTGTTGGTATTCCTCTGCAAGATATAAATCTTCGTAGTGCTAATAGACATTCCTCAGCCGTAAGATCCTTAACGACTTCCAAGTGTATAGCACGTACTGCTAGACATGTATACAGACATATCCATCTTTTTTCTGATTTATTACTTGTCTTTACTTGAAGAGGACCCAAATAATCTATTCCGGTATATGTAAAAGGTGAACTATAGTTTACTCTTTCCTTAGGAAGCGCTGGAGTAGTTGGTAATTTGAATGGACCTCCTCCATGTTTGACACAATTAGTGCATTTTCCTAATGTTTTCTTTACTTGGCTTCTTCCTTGGGGAATCCAGTACGATAGTCTGATCAAACTTAAGGTGTGGTTGACCCCTACATGATAGTTTTTCTTATGTGTTTCTAGGATCATTGTGTTAGTGAAATCACAATCCTTTGGAATTAATATTGGATATCTTTTATCGTAAGACCAATCAGCGTTTTGTAATCTTCCTTTGCAACGTAGGATACCGTCTGTGTCGGTAAATACTCCTAAGTTTCGTTGTAAGTTAGTATCTTTACCCTCTACTTCCTCAGGGAAATGTTCTTTTTGAATCCTTTTGATCTTTTGTGTATGTGATAGTGTATCGTCCTCACAGTGTTCTGCGGCGTTGTTTCGTGATTCCTCATCTAATTGATTTCTCCGTTCCTGCTCTTTTGAGATCTTTTCTCCACTCGTGAGATCCTCCCCAACAGGAAACGAAAAGTCATGTTCCGCAGAAGAACATGTGGGATTTACTACGACTTCCGTTTCATTAAGTAAAGAAATTTCGGCTCTACAACCTTTCGGCCAAGTTCTGTAGTGTTCCAGTAGAAAACTTGGTCCGGATAGCCATTTCTGCTTATTTTCTATAGAACTCGTGGGTCTAGTAGCCACGTCTGCTGGATTCAATCCTGTTGGAACATATCTTACTGTTACTGGTGTATTTCCCTTTATTTCTTCTATCCTCCTTGCAACGAATGGTGGTAGTAGTTTGTTGCCGTAGTACCAATCAATCACTATTTGACTATCTGTCCATATAGTGTTTTCTGTAAATTCAAAGTCCAGGAACTTGGTTACGTACTTCAGCAACCGGCTACCTATTAGAACACCTAATAGTTCAAGTCTTGGGATTTTCAAATTGTCCTGATCCTTGATGGGCACCACTCGTGATTTTCCTATTACAAAACTCAATTCTTTTCCATTAGAAATATATACAACTGCAGCATAAGCTTTGGTTGATGCATCCGTGAAAACGTGCAGTCGAATATTGTCATTGCCCGCTTGTTTGAAGTATTTCCTTGGTAAAACAATATTTTTTGTGTCTTCTAGTTGTTCTCTAATAATTTGCCATTCATAGGTCAATTCTTCTGGTAATGGGGTATCCCATTTGAATTTATGTATCCACAGATTTTGTAGTAAAAGTTTTGCTGGTAACAAATCTGGTGCAGCATATCCGCATGGATCGTAAACTGACGCTATGTTTTTTAGTATTTCTCTCTTGGTAGTGGCTTCTGTAGTCTTTCTTGGTCTCAATCTGATCGTATCTTCTCCTGTGTTCCAATTCAATCCTAATACCTTAACTTCTACGTCTCTGCAGGCATCCGATGAAGAAATGCTTTCTGAGAATCGTTTGGAATTTGAACTCCATTCTCGAAGATTCATTGAAATCTCTTCAAATGTGATCTTACACGACTCATACATCTCTGTTGCTTCTTGTACAGATTCTACTCCTGTGACAAGGTTATCGACGTAGATGTCATTCACTATGCGTTTTAGACTTTCCTCATTGGAACGCAGTAGATGATGTTTCAAAGTAGCATTTAGAAGAAATGGACTTGATATCACTCCAAATGGTACGCGACAGAATCGTAAGTGTAGGATGTTATCCTCCGTGGCCGCCCTTTTTATGTCTTTCAACCATAAGAATCGAGTTACGTCTTTGTCCTTTTCGTGTAATGCTATCTGTAGAAAAGCCTTTTCTACGTCTGCTGTTATTCCTATTTGATGCGACCTAAACCTTAACAACATTCCGGTCAAGTCTTCTAGCATAAGTGGTCCGCAATGTAAACATTCATTTAAACTTTTGCTATGCTTGGTTTTTGCCGAAGCGTCGTAGACTATGCGAGTTGGCTTACCTGGATGACTAACACCGTGATGCGGCAGGTAGTGTATAGGATGATCTACATCTTCGACTCTCCTTTCATTGTCTGGTACCCTTTCAATTATTTCTTTTGCTAATTGTTCCTTTAATGTAGTATCGTACGCTGTTAGTGAATCGGAATCTAATCGTTTAAGTAGGTTGACTAGTCTGCCTATGGCTAGGCCCAAATTAGTCTCTAAATTAGGTGGGTAATCTATCCACGGCCAACTAACAGTGTACCTATCATTTACTAGTTCTATGGTATCATTGAATTGGTTGATTACTTCTTCGTCCCTAGTCAATTTTGGTGAATCGCATATTCCAATGGATTCTAGTTCCCACAAGCATTTGAGGTTTCCATTGTATAATGGAAGATCCGGTGGTGTCAATTTGTTTTCTACTCCCTGAAAGTAGGTTATTACTGACAACGTGTCCGTGGATTTCGTGTTAGTTTTTCCAGTCAGTATGTAACCGAATTTAGAGTCAATCAAGAATAAATTACTTTCCAGTTGAATTTTGTCTCCAAGGATGAATGAAATGTAGAAGTCATTGCCGATCAATATGTCTATTTTGGGTGACAATGAGCCGTCGTCCGCCAAAATTAGATCGTCTTTGTGTTTACCTATGTCGATACCATGGAAAGGAACTCCATTTGAAATATGAGGAACAACGTTTGCTTCTATTTGTAAAATATTATTTGTTTTTGTTTGTATCTGTAACTTGACTACGGGGCTTTCTATTACTTGGGGAGTTTTCGATCCGAACGTGAAAACTGATAAGGTACTTTCCTCTTCGATAGGAAGGTTCAATTTTACAGCTACTTCTTGCGTTATATAAGTACGTTGACTACCCGAGTCCAACAGTACTCGACAGGTCTTTCCACCTGAATTATCGCCTTTACGTTGAGCCTTAACTTCCGCCGTTTGTAGTATAGTGGAGCTTATAGAGTTGACATGAAGCGTCTTGACCTCCTCGGTTTTATTTATGCAATTCTTATAACAAAGTGCTCTGTTATGATGGCCAGATTTGTTACAGTGTACACATTTAATTAGCCTTTTACAATCTTTTACTTGATGATCTTTGCTTAGGCAGGCAAAGCAGCGATCCTTTATTTTCTCTTTCCTATCTTCCACAGTTTCAACAACCTTGCATTGATCATTGAAGTGCGATCCTTGGCAAAAAATACATTGAAGTTTCCTTTTCTTTTTCATGGGCCTGTCTGTTTTACTTCCTTGTTCTTGAGGTCTTCTTCTAGTGGACTGACTATTGTAGTTAATATTTTTATGGAATGGTTTTTTCTCCCTAAACTTTTCTTCCCTTTTATTTCCTGGGCGGGTTTGACTTGAATCGTGGTTTTCAGAATTCTTGTAATTTCTGTTAGGTTTTACGAATTTTCCCCTCCTGTTGTATGAACTTGTGTGTAACGTCTGAGTGGTATATTCTTCCAGATTTTCGGAAGTGATCCTATTTGCGTCTTCCCTAGCAGCTATTATGGTTTCTAAATGTTGACGGATTTCTTCTATTGACTCGGTTTTTGCTTTTATTTTTAGTTCATACACTATGTCCGAGGGCATTTTTTCTAGGATCATGAATCTGAGATGATCGTGATCGACGTTTTGATTCAGCGATTTTAGGATTCTTAAATGTCTTTCTATTAGACCAAATGTGTTTCTTGCCTCTGTTACGTTGCCTTTTGAGGCTTTCGGTACTTTGTATAACGCAGCGTAGTGCGCGTCTATGACGTGATTTTCTTTACCGTATCTATTTTTCAGTGTAGAAACAGCTATTTCATAGTTTTTATTAGTGGTCTCGATCCCGTCGATGACCTTCTTTGCTTCGCCTTTCAAAGAACTTTTAAGGTATAAAAGTTTGTCTACCTCTGATAGGTTTCTATTTCCTACATTGGAGCAGAATTGGTCCCAAAATTGATGCCATTCCAGAACGTCTCCGGAAAATTCTGGCAAACTTAACTTGGGTAATTTCCCCATTAGTGCAATATTCCTACCCGGTAATATGGTTGGTGCAGAGTTTTCTTTTATCCTTTTCAGTTTGATATTCATTTCCGCTAGAACCTCCTCACCGTTTAGCTGCACTTCACTAAAGGAAGTGACCTCTTCCACAGAAGATTGCATTTCGTTTATTGATAGACTACTGTTTAACTCAGTTCCGAACCTTTTCACCGTTACCTCTAGCTTACCTAGCACTATTTCTAAATTTTCAGAATTTTCTTTATTAACGTTATCTTTATAGGTGAGAGCTTCTTCAGTTAATTTAGAGATGGCATTTGATATAGACTCAAATCGTCTTATAAGAATTTGTTCCATTTTGAAATTCTGAAATAATATTTTACAATTTTATACCCTGTATCCTAAGTTAAGGATTTACATCGTGTATATCGTTAAATTTCCAAATTGCGTGGTGTTCGCAATATAATAAAAATGAAAAAAAAAAAAAAATTTAAAATTTGGTTAACACCCTGTATGACCAAACGTTTATCTAAAACTTAACTTCTTATGAACAAAGAATCTTACTAACACCTGCCATATAATGGAATGATATTTTATTAATGCCCTGTATATATAACAGAAAAGTTTTAATTGACACCCTGTATAAAATCGAAAAGTTTTCCAAGTTAAAAGTAAGGAATAATTCACTATCTATAGGATACTACATTTTCCATAATAAACTCAGCCACTGAATTATATGTGCAAGGAAAATTCCCTTGTACCTATGAAGTTTCAGTATTAACTCAGAATATATTCATGCTGTTCGACGGGTAAAACTGGTTAGTTTCATTATTTTAAATTTTCCAGAATTTATTTAAAATTTCTATGTCACCCAATCATCCCCTACTGACCTTTTCTTCCATTCTCCCCTATTAACCACCACACAATTATTTACACTTTTTCCTTCATACCATTTCTTCCACAATCCATTCATCGTTTCTTTGGTTTTCCTCTCACTCTTCATCCATCAACATTTATATGGTTGATGTTCTATAAGTTGTTTCATTACTTATTCATAAACATATTAGGTACCAACATCATTTATGTATGCATCCATAAATGATATTAGAGTTTACCTACATCAACTTAGTATCTAGTTACTTGGTACACTTCAGTAGCCAACATGAAACGATGCAGTCAGTCAGGGATGACGTGTATAACATGACAGCAGTTCAGGCACAAGTTATAATATACAATCCAGTTTCCTCCGCCAGCATACTTTATCAGTTTTATGAGAATATATCAATTTTATGCTTAGGTTCTTCAAAGTAACTGGCAAAATAAACTTACAATGAGTGTTGATGTACTTTTCTTTTTGTAGTAGCAGTGATCTATACATGAGATGTTAGGTGTGTAGAATCTACCTTCATTTGCCCATCTGTATGGAGAGTATTAGGTATAAATAAACAGTTTTATGCGAACTCATACATAACAATGCTGTCTTTAGGTAAATTTTAACACGCCAGGTGTTCCCATTACAACTTACAAAAGTTACTCTTCAGCTACTTAATTAGCGGACACAATAGTAAACAATGACACACGTGCCGAATTTGGTACGGGTGTACTTGAGCGCCTATGTAGATTTAACCAGGAATACATTGGGTAATTTCCTCTTTAGGTGTATGTTATAGCTTGTAAATCGTAAAATAGTTTACCTGATAATCTTCTTAATTATTCCTAAGTTATGTTAAGCTTCCTTTCATTCCCTTTTAGAGGTAGGTATAACTTTCTTGGAATTATTTCGCCCAAACAAATCGTGAGCTTCTTAGTTATGATAGGAGCACTTTTTCACAGTTGAACAAATTACTTTTATTATTCACACAATACGTAACAGGTTTCTAATAATTTTATTCCTGTAAAAGAATATAACGAACTAAGTAAGTTTTGGTTTTTCGGTGTTCAGTCTGACACACGAGACGCCACCGTTTTGTTTACCATCGCCAATTTGAATGCCGGGAAAATTTTCACAGTCGAATTTCGTAATTCGTGAATATTGGAATTTTGTCAATTGTTTAGTTTAAAATGCTTAATATACTATTCAGTGAATTACTTTTGAATTTTACTTGACTGTATATAAGATTCATAAGTTCTAATTCGTTAAAAGTAGGATAATCGTATGTTTATTTGAGTCCAACGCATATTACTTCCTGCTTCCGGTCAAAGAGAGCATTAGTCATTCTGCCAAACTTGTGACAAGTTTTACTAATATTATCAAATCCGCGCCAAATTCAAACTAGAATGTTTACTTGGCTTATAACGTTGCATATTATACGTACACCCGCTACATACCCATTCAATTTGCAGTAACTTCGAGAATCCTTCATCTCGGCCTGCCGTTCATCTCATTATACTTAGATAAATGAACGTTTACTCATAATCACCTTGACGTTCAAATTTTGGCGCCTATAGGTGAATTTTTATGTACATTCACTTATTGAACGTTAGTTCCAATCGTATTATATAGATGTCGCTGACAACCTGATTTATACACAATATCTCCAATTTAACAATAAGAGTCTGGATTGGTTTTATGCCTTGGGATGCTTTTTTGAAATGCTTCAAATGCTAGTGTCTTTGCCATCCCAGCATCTCCACCATGTCGCGAGGACGTCTGGAATCACCTCCTCCTGTTATATTCTGGTTATCTCCAGGTTTACAATGTGATTTGTTTTATAGTAATAATATAGGATTGTACTGCTTCGCTTTGATGTGAAGAGAAAACCCCAACGCCTCACGATATGTCAGAGACACTCACCGATACGGATCCCCCTTCGACTTGCAAGTGTCTCCCAATCCAGTCTCTTATCTCCGGTCCACAAGGGCACCGAAGTGTTATTATCATGCCGACCATCAATCCATCCAACTTCTCAGGTGCAACTAGGATATCTGTAAGTTTAAGTACCCATGAATCTTTGGGTTAAGTATTACCTATCTGTTCTGATTAATAAAGCTATTTACAACAGTTATTCAATTGCAATATCTATGATAAAATTTACTTCAATTTCTCATCAATAGTGTTTGTGACACCTATGTGCTAATCAGATACTAGGATTCTTTCCACGTCTGCAGAAGCACGCATTCCTGTTCGACTTCGGCTTATCGCCCCTTCGTCTGGAATGCTCCCCTTGTGCGTTACATAAATACATAAGGTATAGTGTAACTTTAGTATATACGTCCGTCGACGTTATGCGCCCGTCGGCACATTTACGTAGGCGGTGGGGAACCAAGAGGATTTATAAGAGAAGGTTTGCCCATGACCCTTCCTATAAACCCCAAGCGCTTTTATGTCCGGACAAGTAGCTAGCGTGCGGTCGCTGTTATGCTCTCAGCCCAACGCCGAAAGCACGACCAACACAATTAAGTTTAGGTGTCTCAAATTATACGAATAGGTAAAAGTACTTACGCATATTTAGTTACTAGAACAACAGATAAATAATACTTAGCTTTCCAGGTGGCGCGTATCACGGGTGACAAGAATCTACTTATGATCTTCTTGCACTGAATTTACTTCACAATACATTATCAAAATCAATCAGACTGGATATGCTATAGTGACCATTTGAAGAGAGGCGTCGGTTGGTAGCGTCAAGTTGTCAATACTGATTTAGTGTTGCTATTACATTAGTTCTGTGCAATTATATTTACTTTTGTAGGTTTGGAACATCGCGATTTCATCTTTCGCGACACCTGTAGTTCCTGTGATTAGCGTGTTCAAACAAACTCTTCAGCTTTATAATATTAGTTTAAATGTTCAAATTTAAAAACTATGTTTTCGCACTAGTACCCCTAAAAAACTTTGACTAATATATGATAATATCCTAAGGCTCATACCTAGCTCCTATGGATAGTGATGAATTAATTAATTGAAAAATGATTAGCATTAATTTAGCAAATGAATTTAGTTTCTAATAATAGATTTAATGAAAATTATACGAATTAGCATTAATTGCCATCAATAAATGGAGGTACCTCTACCATCAATAATCATACCTGATGATACCTGTACGATGTAGTTTTTTTTACTCAATAGTTGGCGCCACTAGTGCATGAGTCGAGGTCGAGATTATGGAGGGTAGAGATAAGGAGTGTCATCTCTTATGGCAGAAAAAAAAGGGTCCAGCTGTATATCCAGCTTTAACAGTTCTTAAACCTTCCACAGTGGCACTTGTGTAGACAAAGGCACAAGTATGAACGTAGCAGTATGAAAGGTATGATTACGTTAGTACTTATACTCATCTATGGGTATGATCGTAGCAGTTTTAAACGAAGTGAAGTATGTCGAGGTAAAATTTACCCTGATTCTAATGCAGCGCCACCCAAAGACATTGTACTCTTCTAAGTTCAATGTCTTTGGCGCCACCATAATTTAAAGCATTTTGACGGACACTTCATGTACGGAGATGACACTCCTCTCTACCCTCCATAGTCGAGACTCTTTCCCTTCTTAAACAGCATATTAACATCTAAAAAGTAGTTCTCTGTGTTTAAACTAGTAGAATACGTTACAATGTCTTTGGTTTAAACTTATAAAAGTAAAAGGCCATAGAATATTAGAGAATATCCGTAGATAGAGAATGAACCATTCTCTATCTACGAGAATATCCCTATCAATAAATTATCCATGACAGGATGACAGACTGACAGTAGAAATGTCTATGTCATTGTCATCAGCTGCTTTCATTAGTTTCATTCTACTTTCAGATACACATTCCGCTATAAAATTGGCTTGTTATATTGAAACAGTCATAATATTCGTACTTTCACTCAGTAAATACGTTAGCACAGTCAGTACTTGTATCATAAATACTAGCCGGTAGTTTTCAGGTAAGAAAACAAACAGTAGAATAAAAATGTATTGATCGAGCGATTCAAATCTAGCAAATAAAGCATGTTTCTGAACAAAACAATAAAAATCTAAAGACGGCGTTTGTTATAATGACTGAAGTAATTTTTAAAACTATGATATACTAGAGTATTAAGTGACTTCGGTTCTATACTATGCTTTAATTCATCGATTTATAACACAGTTCACAATGTCCAGCAATTCATTATTGTTTTCAATTAACAATGAAGGCAAAGTGTACGCCTTATCAACAAGTGGGTCGTGTTGGAGAGAATTTATGTATTTGGGTTTGGAATTCAAGACATTGTCTGCTGTCCCACATTTCTTGTGGGCTGTAGGAGGAGATAGACAAATCTACCTTCATGTACATGGCTTGGAGATACCTATAAGAGTAAAAGAGGAATCATATGAAAACGAAAGATGGTTGCCACTAGAAGGATTTAGTGGAAGGCTTCTTCCTACTGATAGATATCACTTTTCTTCCCAAGATGGCACAAAAGATAGGTCTATTGATCGTATCAGATTACCATCCATGGCTTGGCAATGGGAAGGGGATTGGCAACTGGAACGCACCTTGGATGGCCAACCTTTAGATCATGACGGATGGACATATGCAGTAGATTTTCCAGCACAATTTGGTCCTACAAAACAATGGAAGTCTTGTGTGAGAAGAAGAAAATGGATAAGGTATAGAAAGTTCAGTGCTATGAATTCATGGTGTGCTATTGCTCCTTTACATAAAGATCCAACTCAAGAGCCTTTCATAGATGTTAGTATTGGTGGCAATCAAATCCCATATGCTTCTCCTGGAACATTATCGGTTTGGGCTATTACTGCCCAAGGCCGTGTTATGTACAGAGCCGGTGTCAGCTCTGTAGCTCCAGAAGGTTTGAAGTGGATTAACATTAGCATTCCACCTAATTGTGATATAAAACAAATTTCAGTTGGCCCTTCTGGACTAGTTTGGGCCCTGTTGTGGACAGGAAGAGCTATAGTAAGAAAAGGTATAACCAAAGATTGTCCTACTGGAGAGGCATGGATGGAAGTTAAATCTCCAAATGAAACTAAATTGCAGTCTCTATCTGTAGGATTTAATGCTATTTGGGCTGTGAGTTCTGATACTAGAGTGTGGTTCAGGAAAGGCATAGATGGAAATACGGCTGGCCATTCTGAAGGTGCTGCTATGGGAAGTGGCTGGTTTGAAGTCACAGGAAATATGAGCTACATATCAGTTGGCATCAATGACCAAGTCTTTGCTATAGGTGATTCAGATAAATGTATTTATTGGCGCAGTGGTATTACTGCTGCAGAGCAAACTGGTAAAAGATGGAGAATGGTGCAAGCTAACATGCAACTTAGCCGCACATCTAGCTCAGCAAGTGTGGTATCATCTTCTTCTAATGCCAAACATCATAGTCTTAGTATGCTCAATGAATCAATCACAGAAAGAAAATCTAATATTAATCTGCACAACTCCTGGGAAGAGTCCCACTCAGCACCTATTGAGCATACATTACCTATAAAACCTAAAGAAACAAATAAAAAAAGAAATGAAAATGTGGAAAACATTGATTACACAGGAAAAAGTTATGAAACAACATTGAAAAATCCAAGAGCTTGGAGCCCAGTGCGTAGTGTTGGTTCAGTTGTGGGCATGGAAGCCCAACCTGACAGTGATAGTAGTGTATTTGACATTGACTCTGGAATGTTCTTTGATGATGAAGTTAGCCAAACTGCTTGGGGTACCTGTGAAACTACTTGGACTTTTGTAGAAGCTGGGGCTTGTTCTGTGGATGTGATGCAGGTGCCCCATTGGTTTACAGATTCTCATAATGCATTCAACATAGATCTCACTTCTAAATGGAGACTCCAGATATTAGATGATCTAAAAATAAGGAACACTAGTCAGACGTTAGATTTATCCAACTATGGTGTAGCTGTAGAGGAAAAAGGTTGGACTCGAAGCTGTGAATCAAGATTAATTAATACTAATAATTCCAGTGAAGATTGTATATTGTCCTTATATTGGCATGACTTAGAAAATATAGGTACATTATCAGTTTTTCAACCTGATGGTACAATCAAATTTATTTTAAATTTAGGGGAAGTTACCAGTGTAGTAACAACATCAGAGCCTGGGTGTCCTAGAATAACACTCACAGTTCCACGCCAAAAAAATCATCTTATTAAAGTCCAATTTATATCAGAAATGGAACAAGAAGAATGGTTCAATGTATTAGTTGACATTACATCACAGATTAATGGAGTAACTAGTAAACCATCACCAAACTCAGTCTGGGCTGTTGCTAGTTCAGGGGATGTGCTTAATTGGGACCCTATGCCAGCAAAGCAAAACACTGCTAAAAATGGAAAATATGTAAAAGAACTTCAAGTCTTCGGAAAAGATATAGTGGCTGGTTTGACTACACCTTTGCAGAACAATTTTCCGCCTGGAAGTGCGTTGAAGATCTCAGGTTGTTTGAATGATGAATGTAATAGATTTTACATAAATTTAGAAGGTCCTGAAGTAAGGAAGCAGCGGCACAAAATAGAAACAGAAGTAACTGAAATACCCTTACATTTCAATGTGAGATTTGACGAAAGAACTGTGGTGTGTAATACCAAAATATTCGGCAGTTGGGGATCTGAAGAAAGACGTGAATTACCATTAACCCCTGGCCAGGAATTTAATGTAACTATAATTTGCGATATACATTATTACAAAATATTAGTAAACGACAAAATGTATTGTACATTTGAACATCGGCTCAGTCCTGAAACAATTACGTCTGTTGCTGTCAAAGGACCTTTGAAACTTTTCACAATGGAATACTCAACAACAAATGCTATAATTGGGTCTGATGAGATGTACTGGCGAATAATGGGAGGCTACTTACGAAGAGTTGAGTCCAGCCACACTGGAATTGTTTGGGGGATTTCACATGATCACAGAGTCTGGGTGTACACAGGAGGATGGGGAGGAGGTATTCTTAAAGGTAAATAACCACAAGTTCGAAATATGATTCATCTTAACATTTTAAATTTCTTTATAAAATAATGTCCTTGAATGCATTCCAGGCATAGGAAGTAAAGAAGGAATTAATTCCATGACAGATACTCAAACTTATTGTGTTTACGAAAATCAGAGATGGAACCCACTTTCTGGGTACACATCCACAGGCTTGCCTACAGACAGGTACATGTGGAGTGACATCACTGGAAAGCATAAACGAACTCGAGAGCATACTAAATTACTAAATCGTCATTGGCATTGGGTATTTATCATTTTCTGCTGCTTATGCTTCATACATTTATTAATCTTTAACAAAATCATTTCATGCCTCATTTAAAACTTTCCAGATATCGGAATGGATGATTGACTATAATACGCCTGGTGGGGTTGATTCTGATGGCTGGCAGTACGCAACTGATTTTCCAGCTCCTTATCACGGCAAAAAAATATTTACGGATTGCGTGCGTCGACGCCGGTGGTACAGAAAAGCCCAAATTATAACTGAAGGTCCTTGGATACGAGCAGGAAGCACCGCTTTGTTAGATATTTCTTTATGGGTAAGATTTCATTAATTACTCGTGGACCCGTCCCGGCTTCGCACGGTTAGCGCAGTAATAAATGCATAAAAATGTTTCTATTCGATCACTCTCTATTGCAGTTTGTTGCTCTCACGTCCAGTCTACAAAACCCCATTCAAAAAGAATAGGCTCATGCATTATAAATAAAGCACGGACGTCACAGCAGCAGCCAAAATGCATTATATATAATTCACGGACAGGCAACGTGTTAGAATCCATTGCGTAGTTTAAAAAATTTAAGCGTACAGAATGTGGCAGCGACTTTGTTTTATCTTCTCCGAAACGGCTGGACCCATCTCTATGAAATTTTGTGTGTATATCTGGTAGGTCTGAGAATCGGTCAATATCTATAAGTGATCATAATACTTTCTTAAATACTATAATATCTAATGAGCGTTACTTAAACAGAATAGGTTTTCACGCCATCGCATTGCTGTCTTACCATTTTGTTAGAAAAATTGTTCAGATTTGCACGTGCTCATCAGATTAATATCCGTGTACTGTTGGTTAATAGCCCTTTTGTTTTCGATTAGGTATCAACTCAATGTAAAAAGGAATGAAATCAAATGCGTCTATAGAGGCTATTAAATTCTAGTTCTAACTTTCAATAATCGTCGATCACCTTTTCGCTAGACAATATACTACGTTCTATTGCGTTAAAATTTACAAAAAAATAACTGCGTCAACTGCGTGTGATAATTATAATAATTAGCTATATAAATTTCATCTGTATCGGTTTTTGATAAGCATACATGCATGCATACGCCTTATCATAACAATATTAGGCACGGTTTATTTACTTATTGTAAAATAAATAGTGAACAAAATAAAGTTTTGTTAAAACTAGATTATTTTTGCAGGCTAATGGCGATGAAGTATCGGTTTGGGCGATTACTTTAGCTGGTGATGCGATTTATAGAACTGGAGTTACTGTCACAACACCGGCGGTAAGTAACATAACTTGCTCAAAATTGGCTTTTCTATATTATTTTAGTAAAACCAGCAACTACTTCCTTAAATAAATATATCTTTTCCGCATAAATCGCAGTAATTTTCTGCTAAAGAGAGTAGGTACGTCCATTTTCATGAACATATAAACACATACATAATATAGCGGATATTTATGTATATTAATTTTCAGGGTGTTCATTGGGAACATGTTAACAATCCCCAATCTCTCATAGCCATAAGCACCTGCAATAACATAGTGTGGGTAGTAGGACGGAAAGGGGAACTGTATTACAGAGAAGACATTACGAAAGAAAATCCTTCAGGAAATAATTGGAAGTTGATTGAAAGTCCGAAATGTAACTACCCTTATGGCCATAAGTCCAGCGCTGGCGCTAAGGCTGTGTCATTGACTACATCTTCAGCTTGGGTTTTACTTTCAAATGGTACCATTGCTGTAAGGACGGACGTTTTCAAGGATAAACAGGAAGGAAAAGAATGGAAGTACTTATCAGGTAATTGTCATAAAAAAAATCTCACTAGTTGAGACTTGAGACTTTCACGCGGTTCAGAAAAAAGTCTCAAAATTTGCAATTAAATCATTATCGGTCAAACCGTACAGCTTAAACTTAGCCACCTATTTTTTTTCATGTTTTTTTTTTTTCTAGAATGTGATACGATGTTCAAACACGTGTCAGCTGTAAACAACGAAGTATGGTCAGTAACTTCAGAAGGAACTTTACAACGGCGACTTGGAATAACTGCTGAGAATCCCATTGGTTCCGCCTGGCAGACAGTATTGTTAGGAAGCCTAGTGCATGTGTCGGCTAGAGGGGATCGTTTACATTGATCATACATGACTGCACAATTGCTATCGATCTAAATAGTAGATACCATTCTGTATATTCCAGGTCAGTGTTGCCCACTTTGGGGTTTTCCCCTAAACTTAGTGGATAGCAAATTATATTAACGTGCGCCTCTTCCCATATAGTCCCCCAGGCTTGCCACTGAAACATTATTAAAATAAGTTTAGATGGCGTTTACTATGGATATTAAGCGTAAGTCAAATTTAATCAGCTATCTTATGGTCACGCATCGTAGCTAATCAGTAATAACTATTATAATATATTATGTAAGAAAAGTGTTTATGTATTTAACATCTAAAATCTCCACAACTAATGCAAACCACGAATTGCTGCCATTAAAGAAGTTGATTGTCTACAGCAATTAATCCTGAAGATAAGCAGGTTAATATTTTTTTAGTCGTTTTATATTTCGCGAGATTTTTTTCAATATTAAATTTATGTCAAGAGCCTACAGTAAACGTACCAAAACTATTTTTGAATTCATACTAAGCTATTTAAATTACTTTACCGTTTCGAAGCAAACGAAACATTCCTTTTTATGTTTAGGTTTAGTTGGGTTTTGTTACTTTCCAGTCTTATGTAACATACCCTTAGTAGTACTACCTATGTGCTGCTCAAAGCTAATAAGTTAAATAATACAGTTCCTTCCATTGATGCAGTTGAGTCATAAGCGTGTTACGTGAAATCATCCTCAAGATAGTAATCATTAACTATAGCCGCTGAAAACGCACGAATGTTACGTGCGCAGTCGCTTTTTGTTTTAACAAGTCTGTACTTTAAATAGTGTGGAATATGGTCCATTTATTTTAGCCTTATGCGATTAATATTAATTGTTGCAAATTATCCTGTGTCAATAGAAACAAAGCCTGTAAAGACTAAAGTACCTAAGATAATTTAAAATCTTTCATATATTTTCGAACATGACTGACAGATGTTGTTTGTTATTGTGTTATTTTAAGATACGTCCCTATTATTTTGTGTAGTAACATTCCAAATTTAACTTATAAAATGTGTTTTAGGTAAATATATTATGTAAAAAGAGTTTTTCTTCTAGTCATCAGTGGTATCTAATGTTAACTTATGTAAATCAATGATACCAAATAAGCTTGCGCAAAGTTAAAAGGTACATACAAATAAAACTGCTATATAATTAAAATGCCTTTTTATTAACTGAAAACCTGGTTCTTTTTGAGAGCAAAAGCCATACTTACATTTGTATTATATATTAATTACTAATGGATTGATGTCTTATGGACCTATACTTTGACAATACTTTGCACACATGAAAACGATTATTATTATCAATACATAATGTTGTTAGTAGTATTGGCTCTTGTTCTACCATGAAAGTATTTTTAAATAGAAATAAGTAAAATCTATCCCATGACATTATCATACATGATTCATGAATTATTTAGAGAATATAATCTAGTTCATATCTTAGGTAGTGGTTATTTGGATCGTTTTGTATCCTGGGATATCCCGCCACTAACGCGTCTTGACCTCCAATGTATAGGGTGTTATATATCTTCCAATACACATCACGAACTTTCCTTGCAGGGTGAAAAAGCCCCTGAAACAGAAAACAATATTTAATTATACGTAGAGTTTATAAAATATTAAAGGGCTATAGGTGTACTGAAAGTAACTTTTGTTACCAAGACGTACCTGGAGAGCATATTGAAGGATTTTAACAGGACCGAGCGCGACCCTCATTCCTTCCACGGCGTCCATGAACGCCTGTACTAAATGCGGAGATGTTTCAAAGATGTTGGGCCAGACATGGTTAAGAAGGTGTACTAAGGCGTCTTCACACCCAAATCCGTACACACCGAGGGCCATGTGTTTTATAGCTGCACAAGCTGTTTGTCGATGGACCAAATCTCTGTTGAAAGATTTTTTTAATGACTAACATTATAAAACAAAGTCTAATTTGATGGCACATGAAATTATAACTGTATTTAAAATAATTACAATAATTTGTCAAGTGTCACATTCGCAGTAACTAAATCAATAAGTAAGATCAAAAGCCGTACCTATCCATAAGAGCATCTTCAAGCAGAGGGCAAACAGCATAGATGTAGTCTTTCCCCATTTCTCCAATATATTCAAACAAAAATGATAACGATTTTAGTACACCATTTTGTACATTCAATTCCGGTACTCTGTACTCATTCATCAGGGCTGGTAATACTGTAAACGGCGAACACGTCTCGGCAACTATAGCAATGGCTACTGTTGTACATACTCTGAAAATGACATTTATTACGAAATAAGTGACCTATTAGGAGTATCATAATTAATTTACGAGGTTAAAAAGTAAGGCACATGTAACAAAACAATGATGAAATTTGTATTAGTAATCTTTTAAAGGAGTTAGGTATTTTTTTTACTTTTTGCCAAATCTTTGCATAGTCTATAAAACAAAGTAGCTTTAGCTTTCTGCAGAAATAATTTTCAGCATTAAATAGTGTAGAGTGATTCAAGAGGAAGGGTTTTTATGTATATAGCTGTGCCCGGCAGTTTCACCCGCGTAAGTTGTCACCGTTTCCGTAATATTTTCTTTAGTGATTTCTCCATTGTTTTAAATATTTATTTGACAGAGACGAATTCAATAAATAAAAGATGAAAATCGATCCACCCGTTGTCGAGTAATAAGCGTACAAACGACTTTGTGTCATAACTATATAAATTATAGGCATTTATTACTGTCCGCTAGTATAAAATAAAATTACCGATTCTGTCTCTCCTGTACTTTCAAATTATTAAGCAAAGTCGCCAAAACGTCATGAGGTCCAATAGCTTTGGCGATGTAACCAAACGTGTTGACAGTCGCTCTTCTGATTGCTTTCTTATGTGCCTTCAATAGTTCCAGCAATTCGAAACATATTCTCATCCATTCCCTTGCTGAAACGAACTCGGGACCTCTGTCAGCGATACGACCGACCAAATCAATACAATTTTCTTGTACCTTCTCATGCCTGAAAAAAATAAGGTTTATTAGTACAAAAATAATAAATAAAATAACAAACTCAACTGTCATCACTAATCACTAAAATTACCTGTTTTTGAGAATAGGTGTAAGCCGTGGCAAGAGATCTTTAATGGGTGGTGTCATTTTCGTCATACCAATGACGTTAACGATAGCTTTCAGTGCTCCAAGGATGGAACCAAGTACTTCTGGGTACTCTTCGCCCAGATATTCGTAAAGCACGACACCCAAATGCCCCATCAGTTTTTCCTGCAAAAAGTAAGACAAAAAGTGAAGTACTATTTGAAAAATACAAAAATCAATTGTCTAAGATTAAATTTATACTAACCTCTTGGCATGTCTTCATGACCACAGCAATACGTGAAATAAGATCGGCGGCTTGTTGACGGACCTTCGCAGACTTGTTGTTCATGCGCCATAGAATGATACCACAGATCTGTGGCAAGTAAGGCTTCACACGTTTGCCTAGCTGGTTGACAATTGTGCCGAATCCGTTTAACATTACTACATCCTGTAAAGAATTGTTAAAACAATGTTAATGTTTTAATATCATAACATATTTTGATTAGTCTGGTATAGTTTAATGTCAATCTTCATCATGATTGTAAGGTTATTGCATGCCTTATTTAAAACATGTATATTTAATAACACCATTGTAACAGTGTTTTCTGCAAAATAAATAATTTGATTTGATGATATTACAAGCACCAAAATTATACAATAAGTCTATACAAGGAGAAATTTTGTAAACCATGTAATTATTTAAAAAAACGACCATACATATACCATTTGTGAAGGTAAGCTACTGTTAAAATGTTTTTTGGTCGTGGCTTACCTCAGTTGTCTGTTCTTGGAATGCGTACAGTATACCGTCAATAAGAGCTTCCTCGAGTTTAGAATCAATATCGGCTGCTCCTAAATTGGCTAGAATCTTTTCTATGGATTCCATCACCATCTTTCTGTATTGCTCATTGTCGTCTTTGAGATCATCTACAATTCTGTTAATGATTTCCGAAGCACCAACCTGTAGGAGAAATAATGAATTTAGAACATGTTTTAAAATAAAGAGTATTATTGGATTATTAGCTGAACCGGCAAACTTTTTTTGCATTATAAAAAAACGGTAGAGGGCCACACTTACAACTTAAATTAAGGGTATAAAAAAATTACATCCTATTCTGACTTGCCGAATATAAACGATAAATTTCATAAAAATCGGTCAAGCCGTTTGAGAAGTTTAGTGACATTGTGACACGAGAATTTTAAAAATTATTATATTATATTGATAAGATTATTATCATACTTACTTTGTTAGCAATTTCTACAGTAGTGTCGACTAATTGGCGGTAGTTACGCCTGTCAAGTGCCATACGATGGTTCCAGAAATGTTTGAAGAAGTGTGGAAGAATCTCATCCATAATGTACTGGGGCTCCACACCATCCGTACCGCAACACTGTTTTACTACCTGAAATATAATTAGAAATGTTTACAATATTCTACATAGGTAGTTCTATGTAGTTCTTGACAATACGGCAGGAGCCCTATGTTCAGCCGACGAGGCCCATTAATTGTGATGACAAAGAAGCCCTCATTAAGAGTAGATTAAAATGATATTTACCTTCAATACAATCTTCTTCATTTCCTCATCAGGAGACTGGAACTCACGGATAAGGATGAGCATTACTTCACGAGTATAATAGTTCGCGTATTCAGCGTCCATGAGCGGAATGAGATAACCGATGGCTTTGAGGAAAGCGGCCAGACCCTTTCCTCTGTGGGTCCTGATACCCTTCCAAAGAGGTTTGAGCACGGAGTCAAAGGACTCGATACCGTATGGAGTGGCGGCTTCCGCGAGAGCAGCGCTCGCTAAAGCTGTGATGGTACGAACTTTTTGTTGTTCGTCTACTAAGCCTGTAAAAAAATTATTTCACTGTAATAATTATACTAGGGCATTTAATATACAACTTTAGACAAATTTACTTTCCAATAGTGAGTGAAAATTTATGCATACTGCTGAAATTTTGCTGTGATAAATATTTTTATTTTTCTTTTATAAATGTATGAGCTTGCTATTCAAAACACATAACAATTAATAAAAAGTACATTTAAACTTACCATGTTCAATAATTTCTACCAAAGACTTCAAATGCGGTAGTATTGCACAGCCCATAAGAATAGCTATTTGCTGTACAATCTTTATACCAGTGTGCCTAGCTTGCCAAGATTTCTTCGATCTGCACACAGCCTTTAAAAATGGCAGTAGAGATGGAATACCTAAAATAAAAGTGTTTTGTTTTATAATATACAGGTTCAAAATATACACTAGCTGACAGTCCCCAGCTTTGGACGTGTAGCCTCAGTTTACACCAAACATTAATGATATAATTATACAAAAAACCTTTCTTTTAAATCACTCTATCGATCAGTGAAAGCCATATGAAAATCCGTTTATAACTTCAATACATAGATACCAGTCCTTATTTCGCCCTCTTAGGAGAAATATTGTTAAA
The DNA here is from genome assembly GCA_950381575.1 of Plusia festucae. Lineage (NCBI taxonomy): Eukaryota > Metazoa > Arthropoda > Insecta > Lepidoptera > Noctuidae > Plusia > Plusia festucae. Next base: position 7,761,893 of record OX494436.1, on the reverse strand, counting down.
ATCACTAACTCAAGTGTTCACTTATGACCAGCAGCTTTTATATAAAATTTCATTTCGAAATTTTAACCCATACTAACTTTCAACCTCTATGTGATATAGAGGGTACCCCTCTTAGGGGAAAGATTTACAAAATCTGTGAAATACGTGATTATTTACATCGAACCAGAAACCCTATACAAAATTTCATGTGTCTATCTTTGAACAAATGACAAACTTTCAATGTAAACCCTCAATCCCTATTACACCCGCTTAGGGGGTGAATTTTCAAAATCGCGGAAGTGCGCGTTTTTTATTTTCTAACCAGAAACCCATATATGAAATTTCATGTATATCTTTGAAAATAAGTAACTTCTCATACACACTAACGACCCATATTTCAACCCCCTCAGTAGGTTGATTTTCAAAATCGCTAAAATACATATTTTTTTCATCTGACCAAATCACCCGATTTAAAATGTATTGCTGCTAACTTTAAAAATGTTATGGTCATTTCCAAGGTCATCAATGGTCATTTCCAAAAACCTTTTCATAGATACACTAAGAAAAGAGTTTTGGAAACGACCCCCCAAGGGGATGAACAGTTGTATGAAAATCTGTGATTTATAAAGTGAGCAGCTAAACATTTTGCATAGGGTTTTTTAGCTTAGATATTAAAATGCATGGACTCAAAATCTCAACTTTTTGATACCTGTAGTTTAGACTCTGTATTGATGAGTCAGTCAGGACAAGTAACCTTCAATATGTTTATTGATAGAGCAAGAGGTTTTGATTGTATTACTTTTGTTTTACTCACCTAAAGCAGATGCGACAACAGCAAAAGCCCTAGCAGTTGTGTTACGGACGTATTCGTCAATGTTGTCGATATCCGGTCTCATTGTGGAAATCATAGTGGCGAGACCAGCAGCTTTGGCCAAGTTAGATATAATTTCTCGACCTTCAACACGCGCATAGTAATCTTCATCAATCAGTAAAGGCTCAATAACCACTAAAATCTGAAAAGTTTATTATTTATTGTAATGATATCCAACACAAAAAAGCATGCTATAAGTTTTATATTTTTATTAAATACAGTAAATGAAAAAAATCTTACCTTATGAACGTAAGGACGGACTAGATCATCCAATTTATATAAAATTCTGTCAATAACTTTGACAAGTAAATGTCTTTCCTGGTCCTCTAAAGTAGGGCTCATAAGAAGTGGAAGAATCTGATTGAATAACGGCCCCGCGCCAAACTCACGAGCCTTATCTGTTATTTGACGAAGTGCAGCTTTACACATTGGTGGTGTGCCATTCTAAAATATAAAAATATTCTTTAATAATTTAATAAAAATAGACAGAATATGTTTTTGTTTTTGTGTAATGTAGGACTCATCATAAAAATATAAGTAATTAAATACTTTTATTTTCAGCAGCAGCTTCATTATCTTCCTCTCTTTGAGTTCGTCCGGGGAGAGGGCGTCCTCGTCGACGTCAATGAGCAGTTTATCAAAATACTGTGCATCTTCAGGTTTCATGAAGGGCAGTTGCTGGCTACCCTTGGGCTGCGGGTCGAGCAGGCGCGCCGCCGCCGCGGCCGAGCCTCCCAGTTCCTCCGTCTGCATGAAAAAGCCGATAGGGGTACCACCCAGTGGAGTAGGAGTTGCGGTCAGCTTTCGGGCCGGGGTCCGAATCGGAACATAACCTGGGTAACAATACATCAAATTAACAAATTGCTACAGTCACATGCCGTCACAAATACTATTATCTTGTAAGCATGCAAGTAACGTAGTACACATCAGCAACTGACAAAATATTAAAGCTTAATCTGGTAGATTATCCAACGGCATGAGTCTGTAAAGCCATATTGTCATCATTCATCTGAAAGAAAAATTACGTATTAAATAGTAGGTATTTATTAGTCTATCATAAATTTGACAACACATGTATTGCACTTATTTACGACGATAGATTTCCACATGGCGTTCACATTGTTTAATACATGTGTCCTGAAACTAAAGTGGGTATTAATAACTATGATGCAAAACCCTTAATAAATTGTATTTCTTAAATAGCAACTTAATTAACAGGATCCCACATTTATGTGTACATACCGGCAGGGGGCGGTAAAACCTTGTACCCAGGTGGGAACATGGCATCTAGCTCCTCATCGGTGTATGGTCTGTTACGCTCATCTATTTCCTTCTCCCAGCGATAGGCCTGCAGCTGCTCCGGTGTCATAGCTGCGACGTGGCCTGGAGTCGGAGTCGCCATAGCCATGGCTTTGATTCCTACTGGTGTTGACTGTAAAGTAAAGAAACCAGTAGTTAATCACTTTTTTCCATGTAAATATAATAAATAAAAAGTAAATGATGACTTACTCCTCCTGGGGTGAACATCGGAGTATGTGGAGTAGGCGTAGCATGTGAAGGTGTCGCGTGTGAGGGTGTAGCATGAGACGGCGTAGCGTGCGACGGCGTAGGCGTTGCTGCGGCCGGGGTTGCTCCGGGGGTTTCGTCCCATCGCGAGCGGCGCTTGGTGCCAGGCGTCGGTGTCTCTTGGATGGTGTCCACACCGGTCCCACGGTCAGTTCGAGGAGTTTCAGCCCAACCGCTGTTATGTCCAGGAGTTTCTGAAAAGATTGACACAAATATTATTTAAATCATCAAACTTAACCATCAACGTAACATAAAAAATCTAGATAATGTTACCTCTGTCAGTTTTGGGTGTTTCATCCCATCGGTTACGCCTGGAGGCGTGCTGTGCGGGAGTGTCCCTGCCAGGTGTAGCATGACCTGGCGTGATATGTCCGGGTGTGGCATCCCACACTCGCGCTGAAGGTGTCGCTCCTGGGGTTTCACCACCTCGTCCAGGTGCACTGGGTGTCTCTTCCCAAGCACCTCTCTACAATAATCATTACTTAGTTACCTACAGTGAGGCTATATAAATACTACATAACATAAAACTAGTAAATTGATTTGAGTTATAGTTATATAATAGGAGATACTATTCAAGAGAGATTTCAGAATTTATTGTTATTATAATAAGATATGTTTTACCTCTTGATCCCAGGATGGCGTTGTTTGAGAAGTTGGCGTAGCTGAAATAGTCTTTTTTGCCACTGGTGTGTCCTCGGAACTCTGATCCCAACGTCCCTTGCGCTTAGCAGCTGGCTTTGTAGCTTCACCATTAGACTGGGCTACTGGTTTCAAGGTTCCTTCTCTAGCCCTCTCCAACAACTTTTTTCTTAACTAAAACATAACATTCCAATTGAGTGATAAACCTTTTATTTGATTGTTTAATTATTGAATAGGGGCCCGGATTTAGGTATGCTATTGCTAATCATTAAAAATAAGAATGTCTGTCATATTCGAAAATAGATTTTTTTTATCTTTCATGGACAATCCTTACTACCCTTAAGTTTGTCAGTCTGTGTTACGCAATCATGCCTAAACTACTGAAACTATTTAAACAAACTTTGGTACAGAGATAATCTAGAGCCTAAGAAGGGCCATAGACAGCTAGTACAGTATAATTATGTACCAGTAACACAGATGCATTTACGACTTCTGTGATGATTTTTAAGATAGTTACCTTTTGGTCATCTCAGAAATCAATGAGTTTCTGCTCCTTGGTGGGACTATTAATCCAAGACTGCTTGCATGTATTTGGTTTTAATTCGCCCAACATTTGATCTAATGTAATGAAAATACAGTTTTGTTACTAGAACTTTCATTAATTTCAACAGTGCATATAAAATGATTGATTTAAGCAATTATAGTATTTATAGTGATTCAGCAATAGTTTAGGTATACTGGCTTATCCCTACTTTCATAAATAACAGTAAATCATAATTATGATAAATCCGGGCCCTACTCATTATGTATTAACTTGACAACAAAATATTAAAGTAAATTCTTGAATCTTACCTCAGTTTCTTCAGCCCGCAAATACTGTTCTTTCATAATCTCAGTATATGTCCTGGAGCCAACATCTGGAGTTTTGCCACCTAAAAAACCAAGGTAAGGTTGTAACAGTTTCTGTAATATTCTATAATCTATAAAACATGTTTTGTCCTGGAATACGCCATTAACAACTAAAATAAATATTTATGATGTAAAAGCCAAATTATAGAATGACTCACCTTCAGCAAATGGATCAGTACGTTCTGGAGATATAATCATCCTTCGCCTTTTTTGACGGTACTCATCTTCTCTGTCAGCTATTGTAGGTCTTCTTTTATCCGCAAAAGGGTCATAATCCTTATCACTCTAAAAAATAAATAACACATAATCTTATTCTTACAACAATTATGTATAACAACTTATCCTATTACAGGAAATCAGATGATTGTCAAAAATACAGATTGTGATGATACTGCTTAGAAAAAGTACATACAGCATAATTTGATATTTTCAATTGTTTAAATTATGTTTCTGAAAAAGAATGTATGTAATTTAATTGTTTGTAATTTATAAAAAATTTACCTGAGCAATGTCATTCAGCAGAGAGGCCGGTGCAGTGTAACCTCCAGATCTTTTCTGAGTAATTGGTACATTTTCAACATCATCATCTTCAACTTCATCATTAGCAGCAATTGATGTCACATATCCATCATATCTTGACTTTCCGCCTGTTCCGGCATTGTCATAGATGTCACTATCATAGTATGTCTCGCCCAGCGAGACCCCCTTATTTGCTCCATTTTCGGGTAATTCATTTTTCTTTGATTGGATTTCTCTTATCTGAGCTTCAATAGCTGTAAATACAAATAATTATGAGAATATTAATTAGGTTTATATTATTTATTAATAAATACACACACAATGAGGATTTAAAAATAATTAAAAAAAAAGATGTCATTTTATGGATCACACATTCAGTAAATCATTAAAAACAATTGGGGCCATGTTGAAACTAACTCTAAAAATCTAACACTTGAATTACATCATAGGGGTACATGAGAAACACATTAAGATTTGAATTTCCACTGCTTATCCAATGCGTTATGCAATCCGATGATGAAAAATGTTGTTTTTATTTTCGATAAAGTGCAAGCAAAGAATATGAAAGCAAAGCAATATCTGGTAGAAAGTGCAGTTTAAAATATATCTTTAATTTACCAAGCACCACCAAAATAACAATAGAAGTTTAGATTTACCAATATCAGACGATTTATCCCTATTAAATTACTTAAAATCCTAATAGCTATCGACAAACTTGAAAACAAAAACACTATGACACTTGTATTGACATTTTTGTGGCCCACTTTACACAAGGCGTGGTAATCAATAACAATAATCATGCTATCATGTTAACCATAAAATCAAAATATGATCTTAAACTTATCCAGGTACAGTATAAAATTATAAAGTCGATCGTATAATCTTTCGATACCTAAGGCAAAATAGGATCGACACAAAAATATGGCTGGCATACAAAACACGAAATAATTACCTTCGTGAGTTCTGGGAATTTTATCCATTATTCATTAGCTTAAAAAGTCTCAGCACGGAGATAACAATAACGGAATTTAACACGTTATGAATTATGCTTTTCTAGAGGTTGTAAATTTGTGAATTTCCTCGCTTTCCTAACCATCCACACAATCACAAAACCTAGCTTCCACAGACCACATAAAGATCCTGCGCAATCTGCGCATGCTAGGCCTGCGTTCAAGTAATGATCAGTGTTACCACCATCCGTTGTCAATTTTTGCCCGAAGTTTTATTTATTATTCCCCTTCTACACTTCTCACATAATATTTCTTTTAAATTAACAATAAAACCTTTTTCACTTAAACATCATAATTTTAAAATCTATACTTCTATACTTCTATACTAATATTATAAAGAGGAAACCTTTGTATTTTTGTATTTTTGTATGTTTGTATTGAATAGGCTCAAAAACTACTGGACCGATTTCAAAATTTCTTTTACCATTACTTAGAGGGATTCTTCCGAATCCGTATAGGCTATATTTTATCCCGGAAAATAGATAGGATTTTTCGTGGTAGTGAAAATTGTGGAGTAAGTCGACGAAAAAACTGCCGTACGTTAACGATTCTCGCGAACGCTGCCTAAATGGTTAGAGATGTATGGTTGACTTCTATAGAAAAGTTGTAGAACTCAATAATGCCTACAAAAAAGTCCGCGATAGTATAAACCATCTATACTAATATTATAAAGAGGAAACCTTTGTATTTTTGTATGTTTGTATTGAATAGGCTCAAAAACTACTGGACCGATTTCAAAATTTCTTTTACCATTACTTAGAGGGATTCTTCCGAATCCGTATAAGCTATATTTTATCCCGGAAAATAGATAGGATTTTTCGTGGTAGTGAAAATTGTGGAGTAAGTCGACGAAAAAACTGCCGTACGTTAACGATTCTCGCGAACGCTGCCTAAATGGTTAGAGATGTATGGTTGACTTCTATAGAAAAGTTGTAGAACTCAATAATGCCTACAAAAAAGTCCGCGATAGTATAAACCATCTATACTAATATTATAAAGAGGAAACCTTTGTATTTTTGTATTTTTGTATGTTTGTATTGAATAGGCTCAAAAACTACTGGACCGATTTCAAAATTTCTTTTACCATTACTTAGAGGGATTCTTCCGAATCCGTACCTATAGGCTATATTTTATCCCGGAAAATAGATAGGATTTTTCGTGGTAGTGAAAATTGTGGAGTAAGTCGACGAAAAAACTGCCGTACGTTAACGATTCTCGCGAACGCTGCCTAAATGGTTAGAGATGTATGGTTGACTTCTATAGAAAAGTTGTAGAACTCAATAATGCCTACAAAAAAGTCCGCGATAGTATAAACCAAACATTTATATTTTAGCCATTATAACCACTTTTCCATAGAATAAAAGTAATTAAAATTATTAGCCTATGTTTATTGATCATATTATCGTCAAATACTAATCCTTATCCAAATAAACTATTTATTGAGCAAGATTGTTTCAATAGCTATAAATTACTTTTTATTTTATTCCAATCGGACAATTCATTCAAAAGATATTACGAATTAAAAATTGTAATTGGTATTAAAATGAATGATGGCTGCCGGCCGATATGTGTCGCACGACTCGCACGGCGAAACCGCAGGGGGGGGGGCTGCACATCTATGAAGAAATAAATGTCCACCCGTGCGAAGCCGGGGCGGGTCGCTAGTTGTTAATAAAATTCAAAAAGTCGTAACAAGACCGTACTCTTCGCATCGGTGTACTCGTTTTAAAAACAGCATCAGGTCCAAAATACGACCATCTATTTTGGAATCAGGTAATCCCAATGACAATTATGGAGCACTTTTTGATGTTGTTAAAAATGAGTTTGAATCTACTTTTAAATGTAAAACTATACAGGTCAAGTGCAATTCTGTCTCCTTCAACCAATGGGCCACTACTGGTATTCATAGAAGTAGAGCTAGACTTTATGAGTTATATGGTATGAAAAAATATAAATTTGATGATACCTTTCTAAGTTACTTAAGAAGCTACTCAAAAATATTCAAAAAAGTTTGCTTTATGGCAAAATCTAAATTTATTAAAAACAAAATCGAAAACTCTTCTAATAAAATAAAAGCTACTTGGAACATTATTAACCAAGAAACTGGCAAGGCTAGGAAACGAGAGTATGGACTAGAGATTATTTATAACAATCAATTAGTAAATAAAGCCAATGACATTGCTCAAATATTTAATAACTTTTTTGCTAACATACCAATAACTACAACAAGCTCCTTAAATTCATCGTCAGCTGATGCTGAAAACTTACTGCGTGATACTGTGCCTAACTGTGATAATTATTTTAGTTTTGAATATGTGACTCCATTGGATATTGTAAATACTTTTAAGACGCTTAGTAACAAAAAAACCGAAGACTTTTGGGGTATATCTGTAAAACTAGTAAGTAACATTATTAACGTTGTTGCACCCTCCCTAGCTATCATTTTTAATAAGTGCGTGAATTTAGGTATCTTTCCAGATCTCATGAAATATAGTAAAGTTATACCATTATTTAAATCAGGTGATAAAAGTGAAATTTGTAATTTTAGACCTATATCGATCCTTCCCGCATTTAGTAAAATTTTTGAAAAACTGATATTGAAGCAACTTCTAAGTCATTTTAATTTAAACAAACTTTTACATAGCGAGCAATACGGTTTTACCAAAGGACGTTCAACTACAGACGCTGGTGTAGCTTTGCTTAGGCATGTTTATAGCGCCTGGGAGGACTCGCAGAACGCCATTGGGGTGTTTTGTGATCTTTCTAAGGCATTTGATTGCGTCCATCATGACACACTTATTCGCAAACTCCGTCATTATGGAATTAAAAGTATAGCACTAGATTTAATTAGTTCGTATTTAAGTGATAGACAACAATGTGTCCATGTTAACGGCGATAAGTCCACTGCTCTGCCTGTTAAGCTGGGTGTGCCCCAGGGGTCAATACTGGGTCCTTTTTTGTTCCTAGTCTATATCAACGACCTACCGTTTTTTTTAAAAGGTATATGTGAGGTAGTGTTGTTTGCAGACGACACTTCGTTAATTTTCAAGGTGAATAGGAATGATTTCAATGAAATAAATAATGCACTCACCAAGGTAACGCATTGGTTTTCATCTAATAATTTAGTTTTGAATGCAAAAAAGACCAAATGCGTTAAATTTGCTATGCCAAACGTTAAAAATCTTGGTCCTAATATCATAATCAATAATGAAGTGTTAGATAGTGTAAACTCGACAAAGTTCCTGGGCATCACGATTGATAGTAAGCTTACATGGTCGGCACATGCCGCGTGCCTCGCGAGTAGGCTCAGCTCTGCTGCTTACGCCGTTAGGAAAGTTAGGCAGATCACTGATGTGGACACGGCTCGTCTTGTTTACTTCCACAGCATTATGTCCTATGGCATACTGTTGTGGGGTAAGGCGGCAGATATAGAAACCATTTTCATCTTACAAAAACGAGCTGTTAGATCCATATACCGGCTAGATTCTCGAGCTTCTCTTAGGGAGCGGTTTAAGGAGATAGGTATCCTTACTGTAGCGTCACAGTTTATTTTTGCGAACATATTATTTATACGTCAAAATATTCACTTGTACACCAAGAATAAGGATATACATAATATAAACACGCGAAATAGACATAAGTTATGCGTGACTTCACACAGGCTGCATAGGGTACACAACTCATTTGTGGGGCTTGGTATTCGGCTTTACAATAAACTTCCTGTTAGTTTACTAGATTTGCCCTTTAACTCATTTAAATCCACAATTAAAAGTAAGCTGTGTGAAAAGGCCTATTATACAATTAACGACTATATAAACGATAAACATAGTTGGCATTCGCGATAGACACAAGACGGTTCCATGTGGAATGTTAATTTGTATTAATTATGTTTTGCTTTATAACCATGTTTTTATTTTATTTGATAGGCATACACTTTGTATGTAACAACGTTTGTTACTTTTTTTGTTTTATATTTAATACGATTATGCGTATCTATATATAATTTATATCCAAATTATTACTTTTTCCTTTTACATCTTGGAATGTATAATTATATTAATTATAAAATTTAATTTCGTAAACATGTAATGGGATTGTGCACTTAAGGCGATACCTCCGATGTAGCCCGCGAAATTCAAATTTTCATGTGTTTTTTGCAATTTGCTTATCAGTGACAAGTTGTAATTTGATAAAAATATGATTCGCGACAGTAACAAATATAACTTCAAATATAAGAATGATTAAAACGTTCGCTCCATTCGCTCGCACAAAGAATAATTGAAAATGAGTTAGATTTCGGAAATTTTACTAAATTTGAATTAATCTTTGTGAGAATGAATGGAGCACATGTTATGATCATTTTTATATTTAAAATTTTACTTGTTATTGTCGCGAATCGAATTTTGATCAAGTTACAACTTGTCACTGATAAGCAAATTGCAAAAAACACATGAAAATTTGAATTTCGCGGGCCACATCGGAGGTATCACCTTAATCAGTGTTTGAGGTTTCTCATTAAGCGTCATGTTTTTTTTTTTTTTCTTAACTACCGGCAACAGTTTCGTCATGCTCCCTTAGTCGTCACTGCCTGTGGTGGCGTCTTGGGTCGGGTCACCTCCTTCCCTCAAATATGGCGAGGGAGGTGATGGCTGACCCTTGCGTCATACTCGTGAACGGGTGCTGCTTGCGGTGACTGGTCGTTCTGTTGACCTTGGTTTCTGTAGTTTACTTTACCTAAATTTTTTATTTCAGAGAGATACTTATGAACCTCATGCAGTTGATTACTTGGCATGTTCCCTAAATTATTTATATTTTTTTATATTGTAAAGACAGCGTGCTGCTGGGGAGTTTGTTGCGCCGTTTCTTCTCCCCGGCTAGAGCACTTAGGAAGCGGTGGGGTGGGCGAATCAGGGTGCTGTCTGAGTTGATGACATTCAAAAAGTGCTACATGGTAGCCTAATTTGAATAAATGATTTAGATTTTTTTTTATTTTTGAATAAAGCACGTCTAACGATAAACAAGTAGCTACGTGGGCGTTGAATTGAGAGGACCGTGCCCTAAAATCTTCGATCACCACTTAGAGACTTGTCTATGCTTCGGCATGGTATTATCGGTCGGTAGAAATTCCATTAATAGTCTGTGCATCACTGCATATTTCTCTCGCTACTGCAGCTGGGTACGTGTGTGTCCGTTCGTAGAAAATCAATTTATTGCCATAATTATTAGTTTTTTAATTAATTAATGTTAATTTCTGCACAGGAGAAAAATAAGCGATCCTGGCGGCTTAAGGATAATCATCCAGGTTGATTAGCTACGGTACTTACGGTGAGTGTTTTTGTATTTTGTTAAGACGAGTTCCACGTCAAATGTGCTGGAAGGTGACACGTATTATCAAAATCGGGATGCCAATTTTTATGAAATCTCTTTTTCACTTACTTTCATATTATCACTATTCAAATCGATGATAAAAATAAAAAGGCGAAGTTAACATGTGTATCTATTGAAAATTCGCCTTACAATAATTCCAACATACAGAAATATAAGCTATCATAATGTGTATGAACACCCACTCCACTACATGCGTACTTTTACAATAAATTAATAATACCTAGTTCAAATTAGCAATTTCTTTGCGGGTTACTAAGATAATCTATTGATAATCATATTGATATTCAGGGTTTTGACTGCTTATTATATTGATTTCAAAATTCCTATTAGTTTTTGGAACCTCATTCCTATTGGTTCTTAATGGTGAGGCTATAATATAATGGTTGTAATTAATCTTATTAACCGATTTGAATCAATTAAGTATTGATAGTCTTTAATTTATAAACATATAGTTCTGTTTGTACATTACATTGTTACTAGAATTTCATGATTGTGTGGAAAATGTTGTGGTTAATACATTGATTTTGTTGTACATACCTTACTGATAAGGGTAATATAATATGGTTATTTTTTTCTCTAATAATATAAAAATAATAAATTACTAAAATTATAGTGCTTTACCTACTATTAATTTGGATTCGGAGCAACGATGTGCGTTGTCCACATTTTTTTTATTTCTAATATAATAATATTTTATTTATTAAAATATATATAATTGCACTTTATTCAGTTGAAAATAGTCAGTCTAGATTCTTCTATTTACATATGAACTGTAAATTTGGACAATTACATAGGCTTTAAAATTTTAATTAGTAATTGATTAAAAAGATTACCTAGGTATATATATAGGAGTGCCCTAGTGTTAATTAATATTTTTGCAAATCATGTAGAAGATGACTAGATGAGTAGACCATTATATGAGCTTAGAAGTAAAACTAAAGCAACAACCCTTTCAATATACATAAGTGAATATTCATGTGGACAAGAGCATACATATAGCAACAATAAGAAAATACCGTAATTTACATTTTCAAAAATAAATTAATTAAGAATAGTATTAGACAGTTCAGATCAGATAAATAGCTGATAGCACAAAAATTGAACTATTTTTTAATTCAACAAAATGAATACAATTTTTTGAGTTTTTATATTTTTTACTTTGTGAATATATTGCAGTGTCCTTCATTTTACCTCAACAGTACAATCAGTATAATTTCTATTCAATGATGGATTTAATGAGCACAAGTTTTGTATGAATAGGTTAAAAACAATTGTTCAAATATTTCAATGCAAATAAGAACGGTGTGAGTGTTGGCGTAATTTGACTTTATTAACAGTAAAAATGTAATGTGTTTGACTTGTTTAGTACTGTAACGACTTGGCGCGGACAAGGACTGCTGGAGGAGACGAAAATGATGCATCAGCAATCCATGATGGTTGGCGATATGATTCCTGTACATTCTGAGATACCCGTGCATGTTGAGGAGATGAATAATGTAAACTTTGATAATAATGCTTCCTACGCATACGACGATCTGTTTCCGGCTTTGCCGCACTCGCAGCCGCCGGTCCAACGCAGCATTCAACAAGCTACCAATAAGCTTCGCGTTGGATCGTCTCTGCATACCCAGGTAAACATGCAACTATTATTTTAATAATAACAGAAAACTAAATCTCTTTTCGTGTTTGTAAAATGCGCGACGAAAATGTGTAGAATGATTACGCGTAAGAAAATTAAAAGTAGATTTTAGTTTTTTTAAAGCTGTCTTTTATACTTTCACTTACAGCATTTAAGTCAGACACAGTACACGTGGACGCCACATGTGCGTTAAATCTTACGTAATCAGTTATAGCTATTGATAAGTATTTATATTTTTTATAATAATGTTCTTACAGATAATAAAAACCAAATGAGTTGATAATTTAAATATCTTACTTTACTTTTAATGTTATATGACTACAAATTTGTTTAATTACATTTAGTTTTGAAATTATCTTATCACATTTGACATTACAAAAATCAAACTAGATTAATATGTGTATCTCACTAACTACTAAAATAATCAATTTGTTTGTTTTTGTTTTAGGTATTCCATGTGCCATATGAAGAGAGAAAACTTGATAATGCTAACACTTTCGGCGAGGGTGAGTCGTTGAGAACATGTCAGTCTATCACCAAAGACACCGGCGCTCATATTGAAATATCTACCAGCAAAGATGGCAGTTTGACTTTCCTGATAACTGGCAAGCACAGCTCTGTTCTTGATGCTAGGCGACTCATCTTGACTCATTTCCAACAACAGGTACATACAAAAAGAAATCTATACCTATATTACCATGAATATTCTATGCATATCTATATTATAATGACAAAACTCTTTTTTTGTAGGCTAGCAAGCAAGTTAACATTCCTAAGGAACACCACCGATGGATCTTAGGAAAACTAGGCCAGAAGTTGAAAGAATTGGAAAAGGTCACGGCTACCAAGATCAGTGTCCCTGGCATTGCAGATAATAGTGAGACTATTACTATTACTGGTACCAAGGAGGGCATTGAGAAAGCTGAACATGAGATCCGAGTTTGTTCTGAAGAACAGGTAAACAGGTTTCTCCATTTATTATAAATATATAGCTAAGTGTTTACACCAATTTTATACTAACGACTAATTATTATTAATATTTATTAATGTCCCACATTTAACATTTATAAAAGCAATTTATGGTTCAATCTCCTTTGTATTTTACTATTATTATAATAATATTCTTTCTTTATTGTAGTCGCGCAAAGCTTTGGAGCGTATCAAGATCCCGAAGATCTACCACCCTTTCATCCAGGGCCCTTACGGCGAGCGTGCGCAGGCGCTTAGCGCTGAGACTGGAGCACGCATCCACATTCCACCTGCGTCCACGCAAAGCGATGAGATCGTTATTGCTGGAGAGAAAAATGGAGTGCTCGCTGCTAAAGCGCAAATTGAGCAAATTTATGAGGAAATGGTAAATATGCTGATAATTACACTAACTAAATATTTAAGGCTTTGAGCACCGCGTGGGTCATATGACCGGCGAAAAATACATCTTTATTGCTGGGTTAGGCTAATCCATACTAATATTAGAAATAAATGGAAAGTAACTGTCAGTATGTTATGCATTCTAACCTAAACCGCTTAACCCATTTTGATAAAATTTGGTATGCAATAATAGGCTGGGATCCCGAGAAAGGTCTTAGGCTACTTTTTGCCGCGGTAACCGTCAACCACGCGGGCGGAGATAACAACAGCTATTCATGTATAATGTTACTTGCAGTGTAACATTATACATATTTTAATTATGATTTATTTTTAGGTCAAAAAATGTTCGACAGTGCGTGTTGAGGTACCTAAATCTCAGCACAAGTACGTGATTGGCGCTCGTGGAACGACTATCCAAGAGATTTTAAAGGAAACTGAAGTGTCTGTGGAGATGCCTCCCCCCGACTCTCCTACTGGAACCATTACCTTACATGGACCTCACAACAAAATTGGCCTTGGTAATAAATTAATATAACTTAGTTTATCCTGAATATGAAGTAAGTTAATTATGTATCAGTTGTAATTTTTTTTTCTGTCAGCTCTCTCAAAGGTCTGTGAAAAAGCGAACTCTGTTAAAACTGCGACTGTTGATGCTCCCACATGGATCCATAAGTATATTATTGGAAAGAATGGTTCTAATATTAAAAAGATTACTCAAGATTTCTCAAAGGTCAGTAGGTATTTCAGTTTTACAAAGTGACATCTTTATGTTTGTCTTGAATATTTATTTTACAATCAACCGTATTTTACCATAGGTTCATGTTGATATAACTCACTCTGAAGATAAGGTAAAGATCGATGGTCCCCCTGAAGAAGTGGAACGCGCCCAAGTTGAGCTAGATGACTTCGTGAAGAATTTACTCGCTACCCTGACTTACGTCGAACTATCGGTTGATCCCAAATTTTTCAAACATATAATTGGCAAGAATGGAACTAACAGTAAGTACTATTTTAAATAAATTTATTTAAAGTTTATGTTGTTGAGACCAAATAAACAAGTAACCTTTTGCTTGCAGTTAATAGACTGAAGGATGAGACTGGGGTAGTTATTAACATTATTGAAAACGAAGGCAACAATATTATTCGCATTGAAGGCAGCCATCAAGGCGTTGCTGACGCCGAGAGGGAATTGAGAGAAATGGTCATGAAGCTGGAGAACGAAAGAACCAAAGAAGTCTATGTTGACCATAGATACATCAAATCTCTTATCGGAGTACGAGGAGAAAAAATTAAGGAACTTCGGGAAAAGTTCGAGCGAGTTCTTATTGCCTTGCCGGATCAGGGACAAAAGAGAAGTCCTATCAAGTTAAGAGGGCCTCAGGAGGATATAGAGAAATGTGAAAAGTATCTGCACAAGATTATTAAAGAAATAGCTGAGTCTTCCTATGTCCAAGAAGTACCCATTTTCAAGCAATTCCATAAATTCATAATTGGAAAAGGTGGCGCTAATTTAAGGAAAATCCGAGATGAAACTCAAACTGTGATTGATCTTCCAGCTGAGGGTGATGATAGTGACGTTATTACCGTACGAGGTAAACGCGAAAATGTTGAAGATGCAGTTAAGAGGATTCAACAAATACACAATGAAAAAGCAAATGTAGTAACAGAGGAGGTCACTATTGCGCCTAAGTATTACAATTCTCTTATTGGAGCTGGTGGAAAACTTATCCATTCCATTATGGAAGAGTGTGGTGGAGTGCTTATTAAGTTCCCCCCTGCAGAGAGTGACAGTGACAAGGTGGTTATCAAGGGGCCCATCGAAGATGTTGAAAAAGCTAAGCAGCAGTTACTCGCGCACGCGTCAGAACGTGAACTGACATCCCACACCGCTCACGTTCGCGCTAAGCCCGAACACCACAAGTTCTTGATTGGCAAGAATGGTGCCAATATCAAGAAAATTCGTGAGCAGACTGGTGCACGGATAATCTTCCCGACTGAGAAGGATGAAGATAAGGAAGCTATTTTCATTATTGGTAAGTTGCGTTACATCAATTTGTATCAAAGTTTTAGAAGTTACAAACATTTAATAATAAATGTGAATGATGTAGGTCGCGAGGAGCAGGTTGAGTCAGCCCGTAAGCAGCTAGAGACAGCGGTAGCCGAAATCAGCAACGTGTCCGAGGGTGAGATGTCGGTAGCTCCGCGTCACCACCGGCACTTCGTGGCGCGCCGCGGCGAAGTGCTGCGCCGCATCGCCGACGACTGTGGCGGCGTGCAGATCTCCTTCCCGCGCCAGGGCGTCAACAGCGACCGCGTTGTTCTCAAGGGACCCAAGGACTGCATTGAAGCAGCCAAGATTCGTATCACCGAAATTATTGAAGATTTGGAAGCTAAGGTTAACATTTCTATATAATTGAGTACTATAATTATATTACTATGTATTATTTGTATGTACTTCGATTGTTTAAGTGCAAATAAGCACCATATTTTACACAATCACTACTAATTATCTACTTTTTTTACTAACAGGTGACCATTGAGTGTGTAATTCCTCAAAGGCATCATCGCACAGTGATGGGTGCCCGCGGTGCTAAAGTCAAGGATATCACTGCAGAACACGATGTCCAAATCAAGTTCCCTGAGCGCGACACAACTGAAGGAGCTGATGTGCCTGTTAAAGAAAATGATGAAAATGCTGAACCAGGCCTCAACGACATTATCAGGATTAC
Organism: Plusia festucae; assembly: GCA_950381575.1. Classification (NCBI taxonomy): domain Eukaryota; kingdom Metazoa; phylum Arthropoda; class Insecta; order Lepidoptera; family Noctuidae; genus Plusia; species Plusia festucae. The sequence continues at coordinate 7,745,276 of OX494436.1, read as the reverse complement.
TGGTCGCCCAGAAAATTGTGAGGCAGCTAAAAAGGCTCTACTTGAGCAGGTAATCTATTTTACTCTTTTAAATGTAAACTTTCTGTTTAAAAAAGATTGCGATATGAGCTACAATTTTTTTATTTACTTTTATGGTGTAAGTAACGTTCATAATGTATAATTCTTATATATTTGATCTAGGTGCCAATTACAATTGATGTTGAAGTTCCCAATGAACTGCATCGATTGCTTGCTGGCCAGAAGAGGAGAGAACTGATGCAAACATATGATGTCCACATTCTTCTCCCACCCAATGACGATAACAGTGACTTGGTCAAGGTAATCTATTTTACTCTAGTTAAAATATCTATTGTTATTATTGTTTTTTTTTTTTTTTTCATAAAAACTTCAATAAACTTATTATATTTGTAAGTTTATGAGGGTTTTAAGGGTGAATATTAAGCAGGTCTATTATAACTAACTTTTTTTTATTTACTTCTTATTTATTATCACCTGTTGGCATAGGCTTGCCCAAATCAATCTGGTTCTTTCTTCAAAGGCCAGTCCAGAAAAGATCCTGCATTTATTTACTATTTTATCGATAGTCTGGACTTTAAATGTGGCTATGAACCCTGATATTCTTTCGTCATTTCTTCTGAGGGTAGCCGGTTAGGAAATGTCGGCTCCAGCAAGCTCAAAAAGTGACTAGTAAATTTGAATTTAATATAAATATCTAATATGAGTATATTTTGTATGTGTTTGTTGAAACGTGATAAATAACTCCATGGTATTTGTTTTATGCAGGTGACAGGAACACCAACTAATGTTGAGAAAGCGAAAGTTGCACTGACTGAAAAAATTGTTGACATGGAAAAAGAGAAAGAGGATAGAATTCTCAGGTAAATTTTTTGGATGACTATGATCGTTAGGCATTGTTAATGAGTTTTCACAATGATACAGTTCAATATAAATCATTCACGTAACTATTAAACAAATGATTTAAAAAAAAAGTATGAAACAATTGTCATAATACTCTAGATACACACTCAATACTGTTTGTTTGGTTGAACAAGCTAATCTCAAGAACAACTGGTTCATTTGTTTTTTGCATTTATGAAGGGGCTAAAAAAGGAATTAATGGCGAATATATTTATAGAATTCAGGCAAAACCCACAAAAAACGGAAACACGCGGACGTAGCTGTCGGGACAGCTATTACTATATAATTCTTAAAATTAACGATAGGACGATCATATTAAAATCCTATTTATTCAGCATAACATAAAAAGTATTTTTAACTTTCAGATCATATGAACTGAAGTTCAAAGTTGACCCTGAATATCATCCTCTGGTGATTGGTAAAGGAGGGTCCGTGATTACCAAGATTCGGACTGATTATGGAGTACAAATAAACTTGCCCAAACGTGGCGAGCCTGATGATGATGTCATCACTATCCAGGGTTATGAAGACAAAGCTTTGCAAGCTAAGGAAGCCATTATGGCTATTGTCCATCAACTGGTGAGCTTTTTTCTAGCTAATTTATTATATGACTAATACGGATACGTAGTTTTAACTACGGCGAAGCCAAAAGGAAGGGTTATGAATGTTTGTATGTTCCACCGTAGCGCCTAAACTACCGAACCGATTTTAATGAATCAGGAGTCTATACATTCGTTATAATGGTCCAGGGGGCCTACTCTGAAATTCGATATCCGATACTTCGGGACCGACCGAAACACGACCGAACATTGCTTATGTACCCTACTACGAAGAAAGTTCGGATTAGCTAAGTTCGGTCGGAACCATAGTCAATATTCGGAAGAGTGTCTGACCGAACGAAATTCATTGCTAGAGTTGAACCGTTTGTCGATATGCTTGTAATGGGAATTAATATTCATTTCGATAGAATTTAACTAATAAATTACAACGTAAAATTAATTTAAAAACCAATATAATTAATCCTTGCTTTAAATTCAGTATTTATTTGTATGGTTAAGTGTTATTTCTCAATAAATCTTAATATTTCTTGATATTCAGACTCCTTTTGCCGATTGTCCAAATCAAAGACTATAGTTTTATACTAAAGAAAAAGAAAATAAAAAGTCAAAGGATGACAAGTAAACCAAAGTAAACAAACAATATTGTGAAAAAAACAGGAAAAATACTTAATTTCAACCAAATCTAGCGTCGCTGTAGTCGCACCGTATTGTTGCGATCGTACGATGGCGCTATATACCTACTTATATGGTTATTTCGTTTATTTATAATCAAGCTGACTGAAGTGAAAAGTGTTCAAGTTAAGAGATTTCAACAAAAAAACAAACTAAGTATTCTCATATAAATTATATGGGTCCAGTGAATAATTATTTGTAATCAGTTTCCCTTGGTTATGTGCTGCTGCTCACTGCTGTTGAGGTTGGCGCGCTATGGAAACAATGTGCTTCGCTACTAAAAGAATTCACGTCATCAAGTCATTCACAAATATCCGTGGATATGTGGGCCTCTCCACTGCTAAGCCATTTGATCAGCCTACACACTATAACACAAAATAATGTTATCCTCCTCCTTATTAATGTTATATGTTTTCATTGTGTAAGATTTGTAAGTCGTGTTATGTTTTGTAAAACATTGTTGTGTTTATATTTTATGGATTTCTATCTGAAATAAAGAACTAGTATTACAAACTATTTTTATTACAAACGCCACTTGAGTTTATTATTCTTAGAAATGTATGGTGTGTTTCATATAATGTTCATGCGGTCCCAAACAAAAGTATGCAAACACCTATGTATTTGAGTTTTGAAACCAAAGGGGTTGTTATTTCGCATTACTATCTAAAGTATTTCTTACTTACTTGAAAATATGTTTTACGATATTAGTGTGCATTTTTTTATGTACTCAATAAACAAGCACACAGCAAACTAGATAGCTTTGCAGGATACACCTACGAAGCTATCGATATCACGCGTATGCAAACGTAATATTACCTAAACGCAAGTGTGTTAGTAGTAGTAATGACTATCATATAGGTATAATGCTCCCGTTTACACATTATCTGTTAGTGTAAACTGAATTACTATCTATCCGTTTGGTGTGTGTACTTTCTGAGTATGACGGATGTATTAATTTATTGCGATTGAGACCCTCCGTATGATAGGTGATCTTGCCAGCACTTGAACGTGTCGCTTACTATTTCTTATTAAAGAATAATTATAAAACATAACACTCAGGTAAAAAATAGCGTCAAGTCAATAAATTGTTACAATTCTTATATGTAAAGCTCAAGATAATTGTAAAGATTTATCAAATTCGATATTTACGATACTCAAACGATAGCTATTTTGATGTCGTGAATTTTGACATAAATTCCCCGATAAACGTCTTGTCAAACTCAAATTTTCGGTCGGGTTTTGTATTTCAGAGTAGGGTTTACGATACAACTAACGTCAAAATAAGTTCGGACGGATTGAACCGACCGAACGAAAAATAATGTACTTCGGAGTAGGAAACGACCGAAACATCGGCCGATACTTCGGATTTAACATTTCAGAGTAGGCCCCCAGGTAACATACTGCTATATAAATTTTATCGATATTTTATATGACGTAATTTAAACCTAGGATTCCAAAAAAGAAAATTGAGATAATCATCACATTGTCATGTTTGTTATCAAGAGAAAGGCTTTCACTTAGCGTGAAGACATAAATATGTAAATATATCATATTGTTCAAGTCAAAATATATGTTTAAATGCGGTCGTTTCAGTTATTTACAAGTCAATTTAAATAACAAACCAACATGATATTCCGCGGCAAGCGTATGTGACGCACGCAAATAAAGTTACAAAAACTATGACTCCACTATGTTTAAAAGGAGTTTCAAATAGACGAAACAAGAAAATAATTGAAAGAAATCCAGTGATGCATAGGTAAAAAATGGTCAAGGTAGAGCCGTGGTCGTACTAACTGAATACCTACTATGATTATGTGGGTGCCAGAAACACCTTAATACAGTATACAGAGGGTGCGACCACAAGGAATTACTGGATTTCTATTTGAATTATTTTATTATTTCGTCCAAGACCCTTTTTTTATAACATTTATTAAAATGAATCTATGAGTTTTCAATTATAATTTGTAATTTATTGTTGTACAGGATAACCAGTGCCGCGAAGAGGTTGATATCGATCCACGAGTTCATAGGAGGCTCATCGGTCTCAGGGGCAAAAACATCCGACGCATTATGGACGACTATAAGGTTGATATCCGGTTCCCGAAACAAGGTGACGACAGCATCGTAGTTATCACTGGAGATGAAGATAACGTCCTTGATGCGAAGGATCATCTACTAAACTTAGCCGAAGAATATGTAAGTGTTGCTATAGCCTGGGAAATTCGTTTGCGACACACCCGTAGTGGACCGCGCGGGTGGCGACAAATTTTTTACCCAATGACTGCGCGCCCGAATGATTCGATTGACGCTCCTGGCAGTTGGCCTCGCGAGGTTTAAAACCCTCGCTGACTTACGTCACCTGTTGCCTGCAGACTATGGGAGTGTCACACACGAATTGCTTGAACCTTAAATAATATTGTATTTTACTGTTGCTTATTCTCGTTATCATTTTCTCTGTAAATAGATGCAGGATGTAGCTGATCGCTACACTCGTCCGGCTGCACCGTCGCTGGGTGACTTCGGCGACGTGCTCGGCGAGCGTGAGGCCGCGGCTGCCGCCGCCGGCGCCGCAGCAGCCGCGGCCGCGGCGCCGGGCGCTGCGGGCTTCGTGGTGAAGGGCGGGCCGTGGGAGCAGCGCGCGCCCGACACGGCGTCCACGCAGGAGTTCCCCACCATGCCGGGCGGGCCGCGCGCCGCCGCGCCCGCGCCCGCGCCCACCGCCGCCTGGGGACCGCGCCGCTAGGACCGCTACACCTCGCCTTATACTCGCATGTGTGCATACTTTATAAGCCTATAGTGTAAAAGTGAAGTGCGCCGCGTTTTAATTCAGCTGGAACGTCCCAACGCGACGATATTGTAGCTCCTAGCGTCGCATTGTCGTCGCTTTGTGACGTCTGCTAATCATCGCCTGTTATTCATACTTACAGATATATCTGGTACTCACTCTTAATATTATGAAATAGAGGAGCCTGCTGTATAACGATTTACTTGTGATTTATTAGAAAAGTTCGCCACTGTTGATGACGAGCTCTTCGACTTGTTAATAACTTGAGGTTGAGCCGAACCATTTTTATTGCAATGAGTATTCGGTTACATTATTTCGTTATTTTTATGAAATATTATTATTATATATCTATGAGTAATGCCATTCTAATAAGTTGTTATTTACTTTGATATTTATAATAAATACACGTCGATGTATTTTAATTTATGCATCTATATAGAATGCATAATAAACTGATTCCGTGTACTTATTTAAAATAAAATTATAATGAAATTTCTATTTTTCATACATAATAGTTTTCACGATTTTTTATCATGTTTATAATGTTGCCTATAAAAATAATGAATCAATAAATAATAAGACAAGAATGAATATTTTTACAAAATAATGTGTATATAGAAAATTGTGTTTGAAAATATTAATAAAATCTTTTACATGAATACAACACAATTTATTGTTTATTTTCATGAGTTATTTCAAGTTATTATTTATTCATTGATAGTAGGTTTGATAAAATAAGGGGGGTGATAAGCTTTTATACTACTGAAATGACCATATTATGGTACCTACAGTACTGTTAATAGTAAAATGCTTTTAATTTAATTAAAACTTCTTGAATACAGTAGTCTGAGTTCACAATCTTTTTCTATTACATTTTTTGGGTTTTGACACCGGATATGTAATCCTGAGAATCCTACAGACGAGTTCTTTATCCGAGTCCTATAGAAGAACCGACGAAATAAATAAAATATAAATCCGACGACACGAAATAAACCTTAACTAAATCTGACGCTCATCAGTATTTCCAACGATCGATTTTTTCCTATTATAAAGTTCGACTATTTCATCGTGTGGCTCTTCATGGAAAGGTCTTGTATAGTGCACTGTGCAGGTGCTCAAAAGGATACATAGTATTCTCCTTACATCTATCATCTATGCGTGCGTTGACATTACCGTTCGCACCAACTGCTCATCAGTAAAATTTCGTAGCACACGTATCAACTCGAGCCGTTCAGTGTTATTTTTATGAAACTCCCTACTGCAACGCACACTAATCAGTCGGTGCGTGGTCGACTTGCCGTTAGCGTTCACGGCTCTCCGTATCCTAGCTTACGTCTCATTGTTCACGCCCCTCCCGCATTCTGCGTTGCAACGTAACCAGCGGCCGGTCAGCCGTAAGCGCGGCGTCAGCGTCGCGTCGTCTAGACGTAGCCGAGTCGACGCAATGGAGCTTCTGATCCGCTATGGTTACGTGCTTTATGCTTACGTAAGGTACTGTTTGACGGTAACGCGTAAGGTGATTCGGTTCCCTTTGCGAGTTGATATGTGTGCTTAGACCTTTAGATAGAACAATGTATTCACTATTACTTCTCACTGAAAATTGAAATGACCCAACTATTAAATAGTACGACAGATACAAACTGTATGTAAAATGTACTCTGTGATACAAACGTCAATCAGGTCGAGGCAGACAAGCTTTAGCTTTCCCTATATGTAAAATGTACTCTGTGCTTTAGCTTTATCCGCCGATGATTGATTGCTGAGAGCTCAGTTCACGCGCGTCAGATGGTGTATGGTAGTGTCGCTGACGGGGAATTACAATGAGATAGAAAGGTCAAGGTGGGATGTAAACGCAAAGCTTTTTGCAGATGCCGCTAGTAGTAACATGGCTAATGTCAAATCGTTTGAGCTTTGTTTCTTAGCGCGTTTTTCCGGGAAAATTTCTGCCCATTGGATAGGGTAAACTTACCGGTTATCGGCCGTTTAAGCGATTTGTTGACTTCAGAGTGGATATCTATCATAATGCTGCACTACAAGATTATTAATATATTTTTTTATTTCATCCTACAATAGTCTAGTTTCATAGAACCTAGCGTTTATAGACGTATCAGTGATACATAATTAAACAAAAAATATTTTTCGTAAAAATAGCAAATATACCGGCTATCGGCCTTTTCAATCGGTTATCGTCCACCAGTGCACTGGTTATCGGCCACCTAATCCTTGGTAGAAAAACGACTCATATTCATTAGCTCATAGGGTTGATAGTAGTATGAAAGTAAAAAAGAAAAAAATCATAAAAAGCGATGCCAGAAATATGAAGGTTACATTTTTACCACTTAGCGGCAGCCTTTATTTCAAACGGCAATTTTACCCAGGTATCCAACAGGTAAAATTTTTACTAATTTTCGGCTTTTCTTTATTTCAAAGTTTTCATACGGCCAAATACAGGTTTTGTTTTTACTGGTTATCGGCCGCTAAATGTAATGTTTTTATGGTCATATCTTGGAAAATATGGGGTATATTGGCGGCCGGAATCTAATTTTAAATTCACAAAATTCTAGGTGTTCACAAATATTATGGGAACTATGTTGGTAAATTTAAGGTCTTCGCAATAAAGGCAAGGAGAAATGACTTGAATAAACCGGTTTTGCGACCACCTGGTCGGAAAGTAGATTTTGAAATAAATCGTTGACGTATTGTCCGACCACCAAAAATATCACAATTATGATAAGTTTTATGAAGTTTAGGCAATTGAATATTAAAATTAAACATGCTACATACACACAAACCAAATCAATCACCAATAAACCAACAGTAACAATTAAAAAATTATCTTTGAAAATCAATCCACGTGCTATTTTTTCTCCTAAATTTGACACGCGTTCACATACAAAATTTTTAAATGGCGACTGAGGCCTCAGTTCGCTAATTTCGAGACCATGCCGTTGTATTATGAACCGTGAAGATTGTCAGGATCGAATGGAGCGAAATTAGAAAGGAGCAGTCTTTATCATTGGTTATTATTCAAAGTAACGTGCTAAGTGGCCGAAAAGGGGTAGTGGCCGGTTAACCGGTACGTTTACCCTATCATTCGTCGTTGGATAGAGGGCGTCGAGCCCGATTTGCCGACACCACTTACGTGGTGCTCCGACCACCAGGAGACGCCTAAAAATTCAGGTTTTCGAAAAGTATTATGAGATTACGTGCCTAACAAACTCACAAAGCATTGACCTATAACTCAGGCCGAGCTCACACTTTTATTAAGCTATTGCAGAGCTTTTATCGCGGGCTTTGAGCGCGGCGACCGAATCAAGAAATTCCGTAACGAAAATAAACCTAACACCGACCGGCAATGCAGTGCGGCGTTGAAAGCCGAGCATCGTCTAACGTCTTTTCAGTTTTCAGTTGGGCAGACTTCGGCACGGTGTTGGTGTACGTCCGACTAGACGTATGCTAGATCGAGACGAGCTGCTCCGAAATCGGACGAATACGTAAGCAGCTGTTTGTGAGAAAGTGTATAGGTTAGGTTAGTTTATATCATCTATGTACTAAAGAAAAAACTTGAATTATTATAAAAGAAAAAAATACTACATAAATAAAATAAATAAATAATTATAATTGCATAATTTGATAAAAACTGCTATGCAATAGCTTTAACGCAGTAGTCCCCGAGTGCCACACGTGTTTTATAATTTAAAGGACTAGATGAGGTGGATACCTACACTTGGTAAAAGTCGCATAACAAGGCTGCCATAGGGTTGTGCCAAAACTCCAAAAGTTCCGAAGCATAGAGGAGTTACGTTATGCAAAGTTCATGTTTAAATATTACTTTTATTACCTGTTTTTTTTTTAGATAAGTCCCAACGTTCTACATTTATTAAATAATATTCACCAGACCTGACAGAACTACAGAAGGGAATGGAGGAGTTAAAAAAACCCAACATTATTATCCTGCATTCGTTTGTTGGGTAAATCATACGAGATTTATAATTATATGAGTTATGACAAATAAAACCAATGAAGTACTTGCTCATTTCTAAACCATATTCAAGGTACCTGGAACAATTTACTAATCAATATTCAAGGTATATATCTGTATTTATATCAAAAACCATATGCGTTTGAAATGGCAACTAAAACTAATAACAGCTGAAATCAGCTAATTTACATAAATACATAATACAATAAATTCTGTGAAACGTTCTTTGAGTTCATATGTAAAATGTACTCTGTGCTGCTATCATCTCAATTATGGAATAGGTATGATGATAGACATAGACAAGAATTTAATAAATTTTAAAAGATAATATTAGTCATGATTGATTGTTGCCATTTGCTTATGGAGGGTAGAGGTAAGGAGGGCAATCTTATATGGGAGAAAAGTTGAAAAAGTGTCCAGTTGTATGCGCTAAATAACAGTTCCAAAATCCTCCAGAATGGCGCTGGTGTGTCCAAAGGGTATGGTATGAATGTAGCAATTTGTAAACGAAGTGAAGTATGTCGAGTTAAACAATTTAATATTATTATCGACCAAAGTAGTTACTTATTGAAATTTCAACTACTTGCGTAGTTCAAAATAATGTAGTAAATATAACCTTGAAGAATTTTGATGAGAAAACTTGTAGCTGGAGTGATTTTATTTCGTAAACTGTGAATAGTACGTTGATTGACTTTTTATTAGCTTCCTTTAAAATTTACCATGATGCTAAAGTGGCGCCGCTAATTTATAGAATTTGACGGACACTTTTCATGTACGCAGATTACCCTCCTTACGGCCCGTTCACGACTTCGGTCTAAGCGGCGCGCGGCGCGGCGGGCGGTGCGGCGTCGGTGAGCGGTGCGAAATGCACGCCACGTACCTCAGTAGCGGTAGCCATAGATTATACAGGTTGTAGCGGCCGCGGTGGACGTAATTATTTAGGTAGTCAAATCGTGCTCAAAATCATGGCGTTATCAAAATTATCCCTTCTATGTTTAGAAAGCAGTACATTTTTAAAACAAGACATTCTTGATATGAGAGATATAAACATTAAATAGAGATATAATAATTAATATGAGAGATATAAAAATTAAAACATTGTTTAATTTCTTCCCACAACCTTCTTATAAGATATTTTTATATTTTTGTTGGGGATGTTTTGACATAAATATAGGCAGTCGATTAAAAATGTCTGTAATAAATGCCTCGGTATCCATAACCGCCACAAAATTGTCTATTTTTTTGTTTTTAATTACGCCTCTGAGTACGTCCACTTCTACACCGCTGTCCACGCCGCTCTGTTTCGTGGCGTCGCACTCATTCGCTTGTACTTTTGTTCCTGCCGCTCACCGCACCGCGCGCCGCCGTAGCGATTCGCTCGGATAAAACCGCGCGCGTTTTCGCTATGAGCGGCGTCTCGTGGCGTGCTTCAAACATTTTCATACTTTTGATCTTACCGCTCGCCGCCCCGCGCTTAGCTGCCGCTCACAGCGGCAAGGTCGTGAACGGGCCGTTACTTCTACCCTCCAATTTGCTTTAGCGTGTTCCAACTTCCATAGAATAGAATATTCTTGGCTTTAGCTTTTATTCTAGGGTTGCCATAAGTAACGAACAACCAGTCAACCACTAAAATAAAAAATGACATTGTCCCTTTAGTCAAATAGAATTATTTCTGTAAGTAGTAAAAGTGTGATAAAAAGATATAGCTTGATTTGATAAAATTTGATTTATTTCACACTTTGCTTGCTTCATACTTCACCCTTAAAATATTAAAGATACTCTCATATAGTAAAAGCACAGAACATGAGAACACTTAACTCCTAAGCTCCTGAGTATGAGTAAAGTTACAGACAGATTCCAGTAGTAAAAAGTAGGTACCTAGCTAGTGATTACCCATATAATAATAACTAAAGTAATTACCTTCTCTGTCTCATAGACTAATATAATATCTCTCTCTGACGGCTGACAGATTCGTCCATCGGGCATCGGCAATTCGGCAATCGGCATCATTATTTTCTCTGTGGATTCGTCTTTGACTGTGATTTTTAATAATTGACTTCCTATACTTTATCAACAATAGACTTTTTATTTTCAAGTTTACATTTTCCCTTTGATTATATACATTTCATGACATAAATATAATCAAAGCATTTTCCATGTTATTGTGCCAAATATATTTTAGGTTATAATCAACCAAAACAACAACAAGACAGATTGTTTCGAATAAAAACTAAGCTAATTTGAAATCTCATGATTTCTTGTTAGAAGATCATGGATATGTAAGTATGATAATAAGTTTATCTTAATTTCATACGCCTTGTAAGGAATTTTGTGTTGCTGAAGAGGCTGGCGCCAACTCGCGGTTGAAATCCATTTACGATCAATAAAATATTTATATACATTAATAATATTTATCTGTATTTATGATTGGTATTCTTGTTTTGACCCCCGACAATAGACAAGTAAAATGTGTTTTAAAAACAGACGAACACAGATAAACCCATACTATGTGTATGGGTTTATCTGTGTTCGTCTGTTATGAATTGACCGATTTTGATGAGTTTGTTCCATTTAAAACTTGATGCCCGTGATAGTTTTTAGCTACAACTTACAAAGATCTATAAAGCAGTTTGAAAGTAATAAGCTCTTCTCTAAAATATTAACGTTTATAATGACTATCAATCACAGTTTGTTTATCCCAATCACTGAATAATCTTTAAGTTATCTAAAAATAGAAGCAAGCTACATATTTATTTATTTACTCTTTATTGTATATTCACCGACACAGAATATTTAAAATGAAAACAATACAAACAGTTCTCACAAAGGGTCGTTTTATCACTAGCTATGTACAGAAAGTGGAAAAACATACGCCTTTTCAAATTGTCTAAATTATATCCTGCTTGGAAAACATTGATATTGATTCCAGCAGCTGATAGACAATCTTCATTAATAGGCGTGGCACTTGAAGAAGATACTGAATATACAAATAATTGTAAGGATAAAAATGGTTTATAAATATTTACTTTTTCCAGATGTCTGACTATTCCTTTTCCATCTCCTGAGACCGCTTTATTGGCTTATGAAGTTTTAAGTGTTGATAAAGAGCTGAAAAGGAGCCAAGTAAAGAGAAGTATAGTTGCAGAAACTGATAAATTAGTGATGTAAGTAGCTCTTAAAATTTAAGAAATAACCAACAAAACTTCTTTCAGTTTCTGTTTTGCTACCACAGAACTTCTGTTACTCCCATTATTGAATGTGAGGACAAACAGATACAAGCAAATAATAAGCCTAAATAATTACCATATTTATATAACACTATTGTTTGGTTTCAGAAACCTCCATGGAGAAGATCTTAGGAAGCTTAGAGTAGGTGTAAATGCTTTTATCAAGAACATTTTGCTTATTCTAAAAACAATTGAACAGTTTTGAGTGGATCTTATTGAATACTGCAAAATGCCTGAACACACACCAGCCCCGACACCAGCAAGGTCCCTATATGGATTTTTTATGTATTTATTTAGCAAAACAATGTTGTTTATATATTTTATATGGGCCATTACCCCTGACTACTATCTGCATTATTTTAACATTTATTATTATCCCCAGAAGTATTGGTCAACAGCAATTCCAATACAATGCTTAGTAGCATTGACTATTTTCGCTTTTGTTATCTATCCTAGTTCTAACTTAATATTAACTGCAAATATAAATTGTTTGAATACAATAAGTGATCCTCACTCTCATTATACATGTGATAGAATAGAGAACAATAATAATGCATTGAAAAGTTGCATTTGTACAGATGTAAACAAATGTGGTAAGTACAGTCATGTGACAGCACATGATGAGGTAGAAGAGAATACAGTGCCACAACTGCATGATTTGAATATTCGATTTGTTTGTAAGAAATTGTACTTTAACAAAAGTTGTATTTAGGTTCTTGTAATAAATCATCTTTTGTTGCTTAAATTATTATTTAAATTCCTGTCATTGTTGGGGTTGTCCAATTTATTGTGTGGAGTCACATAAGATAGGATATGAGTAGACAGTACCGACAAACCTAGTCCGAATTGGATGCTCTCCTGAACGGCGCCAAATAGTTATAAATTTGTTAAAGCAGAACCAAATCAGTTTTTTATACCAGCTAAAACACAATCAACAGTTGATATATTGATGTTGCGACTATTCAACAAAACCTAACGGCCGCACACGTAACTGTGTTTTGTAACCAGTTACAAAAGTAGAAATTGTCCTCTTTTCTAGTTACCAGTTACAAACTAGAAAATATTTAAATGGACTTGGAAAGCTCTCTTAATCTCTCTCATACACATAGAGAAGGAATACGGTATTCAGCTAAATCCGGTAAGACTGGAAACCAACCCCAACATAGCTTGGGAAAAGGCGAGGTAGAAGAAGACACATAGAGAAGGAATAAGCATTGATCACCAAGCTTGCTCATTGCGGGTGGTTTGCGTTTTCAGATTAAAATTTTTGTAATCCAGATTTCCTCACGATGTTTTCCTTCACCGTTATGGCGACGCGATTAACAAAGTACATATTCGTTTGAAAAAGTCACATTGGTACTCGCCGCGGTTTGAACCTGCAGTCATGAATTGCGCATACTAATCTGGTCATTAAACCGCCAGGCCACCACTACATAAAGCTCTTAACCATGTTTCTTATGAATTATTTTGCTGTTAATCACACTAAAATCTTTATATATATAATTCTTCTGTGAGTGTGTATGTGACTGAACTCCTCCTAGACGGCTGGACCGATTATAATGAAATTTGCTGTGTGTCTTCATGTGGATTCGAGGATGGTTTAGATTCACAATTTGGTCCAATTTGAAATGTTTTTTTGTTTAATTTTCATCATTATTATTAACATCGCGATTATTGACATTAAAAACGTAAGTAGGTAGGTAGTTGCCATGACAACCAAATTTTGTTGTTTTAGTACAATTTACTATCCTCCAGATCCGCCTCCATAGAGGTTATTTAACAATTAAATAAACAAGGTTGTCAAAACTCCTTGCAATGATATTAAAACTGTTTTCTTCTTTAAATATCAGGCTCGCAGACTTTTATGTTTTTTTTTTGTTTGTCTATTTGGCAGGTTTGAGAGTAGGTCGTAGGTTATATTATGATAAGCAAGATGGATTTTTTATTGTCACCAGAAAGAAAGAGAGAAAGTACTCTCAATACTGAAGAATAGCAAATTAGACTCAAAGAAAACATTCTTTTATTTGAAAATACGCTTTGCGGACCGGGAATCGAATGGGCTAAGATGTGTACTTTTTGGCATCAATCGATATTATATATAATTCCAGTGTCATGATGTTTGTCGGGGATGAACTCCGAAACTACTGAACCGATTTTAATCAAATTTGCACAGCGTGTGCAGTTTGATCCAACTTGAAATATAGGATAGCTTACATCACAAATATAAAAAAAATTGAGACCGCGGGCGGAGCAGCGGGAAACAGCTAGTTTATTATAAATACGAAAGTTTTTTGAGTGTGTCTGTGTGCATGTTTGTTACCTCTTTACGCTCGAACGGCTGGACCAAATTTGATGAAATTGTATATTCACGTAAGTATAATATGAATTATAATCACAATCCGCTCCATTCGCGTTTCAATGCACGATTTTCGTCACACTTACCTGGTTCTAAGTATCGCGTAAAGCTTTGTAAGAATGAGAAAAGACGTCGTAACATCTTATCGCCTTTGAAACGCTTCTATAGACAATAGAGCGAGATCCCGAGGCTGCCAAACGATATAAATATTCTCAGAAACAAAATGTATCTGACCGAGTTGTTAGCTATAAAGTATTTGTCAATTGGCCGTTTGCTGACTTCAACCCAGGGGCCAAATTACAAATATTAAGTAGCAAAAGTCAAATAAAAATATAGGAAATAATTTCGTCTTTTTTTTCTTAAAAAAAGATTATTAGCAATGTGGGTCGCACATTACTAGTAATCTTGTTAACCCCTCGTACTAAGCTAAGATGCTTGTGTTACGAGTGGGTTCACGTCGGTAATGTAATAGGTGGGATTCGAACCCGCAACCACATGATCACAAGTCCGACGCCCTAGCCATTAGGCTACCGCTGCTTCAAATAAGTCCGAGCCTTGATTTTAATAGCTATATGATATCCCAAAAACGAATTTAATACAATTTGTAAGAAATATGTCTGTGAAGTGACCTAAAACGTACACTCAGTTTACTCGATGAGTCTTAGAAGATAATTCAGATCTGGTGAATCGGGGTTCTTCGCCTATAATCTGTCGTCAACACACGTCATCACAGTTTGTTTGGTTTTGGAATCGAGAACCTTCCATAGCGCTATTCCGCCGCGCACGAACGCAGCTGAACAGCGCTGAAAGCTCTAGCATGATAAAAACACATTTGTCTTCATTTTATGCCTACGAGTAGGTACTTGTTTGGAAAGCTGAAAGTATGCGAACGCATCTTCATACAAAATCTTTTCTATGGGCATAATTATTATGCTGAATGGTGTTGAATATGTGTTATTCCTTTAGTTACACTCAGAAAGGTATAATAAGTAAGTAAGTAACCTTCACCTCAGCGATTTTATGTATTCAGTATTTACCTTGCGTAACCGTATGAATGAATTATAATTTGATTAGCTAAACCTCGAATAGTTTAGGCGTCTCATATGTGTCACAAGAATAATCTTATAAAAAAATCTAATAGCTTAATGCTCACAGCTGCGAAAACATTCTAGTAATAGCACACGTATTAATTATTTTGCATAAATTTTATTATCGGTGAAAGAATGTGGTCTTTAAATAATTACACTATTGAGCATATTCTCGCTTTTCAACAAAACACTTGGCATCGACATACGCGTTGGACAGGTCGGTTGAAAAATGATGGAGAACGCTGTCGTGAACAAAACGTGACTTGATGCTAATAAGTAGGTAGGTTGATAATTGAGGCGTGTATTTAAATTTTCAAATTCTTCTATTGTAACTAAGTTAAACTCAAACAACAACAAGAAAGATTTGTGGTTTTATTAATTTATGTTTAGATATATGTATATAAATTAAACGAGCGGCTCGTGGCTATAGTATACTTAGGCCGTACGGTTTGACCGATAATTAAGATAAGCCGCGGATGACCGTGGGTGACCATTTGTAAACATATCGAGATCCTCCGTGCTCCGGAAAGCTCGCTAAGCCGTTGTTCCTGACTGTCATGCAGTAATCTTTGAAAGTCGTTTAGTAATTACTATTATTTTCTGAGGTTTACGCGAATATTAGACGGATTCTATCGCGGTTTATTTTGATTTTAGTTCCCGACGATTTAGCACTTTGCAGGTGTCATGGTCACGGGCAGACTGAGATGGTATTCGTCTTAACAGGAGATGTGCTCGTTCTATCTACATAATTATATTTTTCTAGTTTTATATTTGTTTATTAGTGTTGAAAAAATTAGATTATCCGGAGAAGAACTGGAGTGACCCACATAGCTTACAGAGTTAGTAAGCTGAAATGGCAGTGGACTGGTCATGTCTGTCGAAGGACTGATGGCCGTTGGAGCAGGCGAGTCCTTGAGTGGAGACCGTGAATCGGCAAACGAAGTGTACTGTAAGGTCGTCAGTCCACCTGGCTGAGGGGCGCCCTCAGCCAGATGGACTGACGACCTTAAAAAGGTAGCTGGGTCGGACTGGATATAGAAAGCGGAAGACCGGGTGTTGTGGCGCAAATTGGGAGAGCCCTATGTCCAGCAGTGGACCGCGATAGGCTGAGTTGATTGATTGATAGTGTTGAACACAAACGATTAATAATAAAAATACAAAAATATGAAGGTAGAACCAGCAACATATCCTGTCAAGACGAATACCATCTCAGTCTACCCGTGACCATGACACTTGGAAAGGTGTTGATACGTGGGAAACTGAAATCAAAATAAACCGCGAAAGAACCCGTTTGAAAGTAGTTTTATTTCATTACTATGTGTCAACAAGTCTTATTGACTGGACTACAACCCATTTTACTGGGTAGTTAATACAGGATCCCTTATGCAGTCGCTCTATGTAAAAAACGGCGTTCAGCTAAATCCCGTAAGACTGGAAGTCGACCCCAACGTCCCCAACATGCTCAGGAAAAGGCTAGGCAAATCAATAATTTAGATTTGGTTTTGTAATTCAACTGATTAGATTTAAATTACATATTACACATAACTGACGGAATAGCTATGCTGGGTAAGAGTGTGTAGGTTTGTATATAAAACTTAATTTCCTGGGTGCTAAATATAGTCGTAATCTAAACCAGCGCTGTTTGACATTCTAACAAAATAAATATCTACTCATTAAACAGCGCTTATCAGTTTGACCATGGTAGATGGTATCTAACTACTTATAAAAGGCAGTTGCTTATTTATCACTGAAAAATGGCATGGCTAAGTAGGTATGTGACTAATTTGAAAAGTAATTAGGTACCTAGCTGGTATGTACCTACCCCGCACGCAGGAAATGCATCCAACTAAATGAAATAAAACTAAGTACCTAGATAAAGGAATTTACCTATTTTACTGAGTAGGTACGAAATTAGGCTCTTACCCCCGAATCTAACTACTGAAACGCTAACAAACTCTGTCGCTACTTTTATCTTGTGACAGAGACAGCATGAGACTTAAAGGCGGCTTCAAAGTGATTGACTTTTTGCTATTATTTAAGTAGGGTAAATACGCCAAATGTCGGCTCCATAATGGATTTTTTCTTTGTTTTGCTTTGCCGCCATCAGTTAGCAACGAAAGATAGCTTTTGATGCGCTTTTGGACAGGACGTGATAAATATATTTCTTGTTTATGGGCTTAAGGTTGTTATTTCTACTAACAGAAAAAAGCTACAAGGTTTAAATGTGTCGGGGACGAAAAAAACCTAGTCGGCCTTTCACAGGCCCATGGTCGGTGGCGGTTTTCCCGAATGTCGGCCGGATAAAGGGTGTGTTAAATTAAGACACATAAATATATTATTATTGTGAATTATTTTGAGAGAAGTCTTATACGATATATCACAATATGCATACTTACCTTTGTATTTGTTTATTAGTAGTCAAGTTATTATTATATTTGAACTTAAACAATATTACTGTAATTTTAATAAAGTAAAACATTTTATTGAAATGAAAATAAAATAATAAAATAATACATAAGCTTATTTCTTAAACCCTATTCTCTTAGTTCCAACTACTACCTATCATCGTGTCTATGTTTCGCAATAAGTGTCCCACACAGAAAACTTGTGTTCACACTTATAGCTTAGGTATAGTGAAGGTACCCATACCCACCTGCAGTGTCGCAATCGGTATAAACGTTATATTTAAAATTAAGTAGATATCTATAATACACTAGCTGTTTCCCGCAGCTCCGCCCGCGGTCTAATTTTTTTTTTCATTTAATTGAGAATTTTCTTTACTATAAACCTCACGGAGCCCGAGACCTTTCCAACGAATGCAAAACCGTGGAAATCGGTTCGTGCGTTCTGGAGTTATAGCGTCAGGAAGGAAAACCTGACTTATTTTTATATAGTAGATAGTTAAGTAGACTGAATTTGTAAAGGTAGAGTATGAAGGTAGGTATTATCAATCAACTCAGCCTATCGCGGTTCACAGCTGGACGTACGCCTCTCCGATATGTGACGCAACATGAGAGAGGCCTAGATCCTCCATTTGGAGGCTGTGTGTAATGGTGCTACATTAAGGTATTTGCCCCAGTCAGTAGTCACCACGCTGGGCAAGCGGGTTTGTGCTCGCAGTTTTCTTTCAGCTCTTCAGGAGAACGCTGCTGCCCATTCTCCTTGTTTTTATATCCCTACACCTCTTATGACACCCACGGGGAGAGAGGGAGAGGTTCTATTTTATGTCGAAATCCCACAGTAGGTGACTTTTCGATTTTCAAGATCGAAAATCGCCAGCTCTTGAGGTTCGATCCCCGGACGGATCAATGTAGAAAACTTTTCCACATTTTCTCGGGTCTGGGTCATTGTGGCACCTTCGTTGTCTCTCATTCATAACACAAGTGATTTTAATTTAGCTAAGTACCTTGGTACTTACTTTGGATTCGGAGCAATAAAAGTTTTGTTGCCCACCACATTTTTTTTATTGTTAGTAGCACCATTGGAGTAAAAAAAAAAATATTATCCTACCTACATGAAAAAAATCACAAAACTGAGCTAGCGGATAGTTATGTATCCTTGTCATTTTATGTATCTTTGTGTAAAATTATACAAATTGACCATAAGGGTCATAAAGTCGTTCAGAGGACAAAAAGTTACCAATTAAAAAAATACCTAGTAGGTAATAGGACTTAAGACAAAAACTAAATATAAGTACTATTGTTATTGAAATTGCTGGAACTGTAAAAACATCGAAAGATTCCATTCATCTGCGTTATGCAATGCGCCTCAATTTAAGGGATTTGCATCTAGGAGAGAGCGATGAGCTCAGGGAGGGTGCGCAGTACGAGTGAGCTGCTTCAGTCGGCTGCGGTTGACTAGCTATAGTCATTAATCAACCTTCTGAGTTACTAGCCTAGTCAATCTACTTTGCCAATACTTTAGAATAACTAGGTAGATAGAATTAGACACGTTACACGAAAATATATTCGGTTGCCACATCATCAATAATACTGATGACTGCACGGATAGCCGAGTGGTATAGGTCACCACGCTAATTACCTACCACTGTGCGCGACGTGCTGCGGGTTCGATCCCCGCATGCAGGGACAAGCATTTGTGTGATCCACCAATGCTTGTTCCAAGTCTGGGTGTTCATGTGATTTGAATGTTTGTGAAACCCCCGCGAGTCAAGGATTAAATTCCTTAGTGCGGGCGGCGTTTTTTTTTTAATAAAAAAATAATACAATTTATAACTAGATAATAATCTCAGACTGTACCTGCATTTCTATTTCTGCGCACAATCGTAAGCAGTGAGAGACCGACAAACCGAAAGCCTTTTGTTAATTTGGAGAAAATGGGATAGGGGTCTTAGGCAGGTGTTATAGTCACGGGTAGACTGAGTTATAATTTTTATTTATTTTGTTAGGATTAGGTACGTGAATATTATGAAAACATCGTGTGAAAAAGTGTTGGTCACCTCTGACTTCGGGAAAGAAACATAATTATTATGTCACCCTTTCCCGGCTGTAACAGTTTCTCTTACTCCATTTTGACTGGCCTGTTGGTTTAGTGGTTAGTGACCCTGACTGCTAATCTGGAGGTCGTGGGTTCGATTCCCACCCAGGACAAATGTTTCGTGTGATGAGCACGATCATTTGTTCTGTGTCTGGGTGTTATTTATCTATAACTAGCTGTGTCCCGCGGTTTCACCCACGTAAGTTTACCCCGTTCCCGTGAATTATACAGTAAATTTTCCATGGTTATTAATGTTTATTCTGCTATTCGGGACAGAGACGAATCCAACAAATCAAGAATCATGAAAATCGGTTCACACGTTCTCGAGTTATAAGTGTTTTAACAAACCCGACTTTGTTTTATACAGATAATATGTATATATTTAGAAGTATATAAGTATGTTAATCAGTTGTCTGGTCACCATAGTACAGGCTCTGCCTAGTTTGGGATCAGATGGCCGTGTGTGGTGTCCCAAGATATTATTATTACTTGACAGTTGAGAAGTTATTTATGTGTTAAAACTTAAGTTCAAAGCATAGTTTATTCAATTATTCCTACGGATTTATTAAATTTGCTCTCTAATTAATACCTAAAAGAAATAACAATCTTCTAGAACAACTTTTCAGGAAGTAAGAGCACATCAATGAATTGAAACCGCTGCAAACTGAGTTTTAGAAATCATTCAACCGGATTTCTGTCATACTAATATTTATGTAAGGTAGGTACCTAGGTATACCTAGCTCTATTGCTATTTTTCGTTTGTGATGGTATGTAAAATACTTTTAATCGACCAAGTTACAATGGTTGTATAAATAAACTAAACTACAGGAGCTAAAAACTTGAAATTTTGATACTTAGATACCTACCTACCTACATTTGAAAGTAAACATCCATTCAGACGAGATTTTCGAAATCGAAAATTCTACCCAGAGGATGAACGGTTGCACGGAAATCCGTTATTTTCAAAGTTAGAACCCATCAAATTTCACAAAAGATCGTGTCTGGTTAGATAAATAGACACGAAATCCACCGATTTTCAAAATCCCTTCCGAGATGGTGTATTAGAGGTTGGAAGTTTGTATTTTTCATGGAAGTTACACGCATTGAGTTATAATATCGCAGTACCTACGTATGTGACATTTTTATTTATAAGCATATTGTGTTAAAACAAAATAGGAACACAGTTTTTAGTGATTTTATAAATCTTTCTCCTAAGACTAAAAGGGGGCTATAGGGGTTGGAAGTTGAACCTGTAGGAAGCCTGGGCCGGTCCGCTAGTAATTTTTAAATAGATTGATACCCACATATTAATTTCATTGTCTAAATACATTTATGTAGACTACTTACTGATTTAAAAAAAATGGTGTTTATGTTGAACTCCTTGATGAATGCCTACAAAGGTCTAAGCCACTCTGAAAGAAGTGTCACACACGTCCATGAAGGTATAGATGAAAATGGAGACCGCA
The DNA here is from genome assembly GCA_950381575.1 of Plusia festucae. NCBI lineage: Eukaryota > Metazoa > Arthropoda > Insecta > Lepidoptera > Noctuidae > Plusia > Plusia festucae. The sequence goes on along the minus strand of OX494436.1, from coordinate 7,723,725 downwards.
CTTCGAATACCTACTTGAAGCTCAAATGATGGTATCGCTATCTCGCTCACTATGGTCCCACCCTCTCTTTCTAAGTAGGGTAACCTTCATTTTATTATCCCCAGGACATCACGTTTGGTAGTTGCTTCCATTTAGTGGTTAATATAAATATATCTACCTGCTTATTTCTAAGACCCATATTTGAAAATAAATATCTTTATCTTTTATCCTGCTTTAGTTCCAAATTCAGAAAATGGTGCTTCTAATTCATGACCCCAAATATGACCTAAAATGTAAACACATGTGATCCCTATACTTGGATAGATTTTAGAGATTTTTTTTTAGATTTTTTAACTACTGTTTCTCTTAAACTATTCACTTTTGGGAAAAGTTGTAGAACAAAAGTTATTCATTATAATGTGTACTTTAACACCCTTTCGCATTAGTACCTACCCCCTTTCTGACTAACCTTGTATACATATATCATTCGGGACTATAATATGAACGGTATATTATTAAAAACTTCAAAAAAGAAACAAAAACACTTTCCAAATTATTTATTTATTTTTGAACTTAACCGCTGACCAAGGTAAAAACCAGCCTTTGGGTCACATGAGGTGTCAACAAGACGCTTCGATAAATCTTTGAAAAGAATGTGAGCACTTGGACCCCACGGTCCCAATGTTTCAACCCCAAACTTCTCGAAAGTATAACTTCCAACTAGGTTGTTGTACTTCCGCCGCTTGAGGTTCTCAGCAGTTTGCTCCATAGACTGTTCATGTAATGAACTTGCTATCTGAAAATTATAATATAATTTACAAAATATTGCATTTTGTCTATTTGGAAATATAAATTAAATATGTAACAATAGAAATTCGTCCCTCTTATGGGTATAAAATGACTAATAAACATGCATAATTAGTTAAGGTCCTACAGAAAGTCCCAAATATTTCCGCAATATGGTTACACTACTTCAAAATGATTTCTTATGAACGTAAAAGATAAAATTGCAAAAAATCCATGAAATTCGATGTAAAACTATTGGATCTTTTCATGGTTATTAGTATAGTCATTGACCAGTATGTTGAAAACATTGATTAAGCCTTTTATGAAGTAATTAATTGAAAATACAAAGAAATATCTTTACAATCATTCAATGTCAGAAATCACGTTTTAAACACTTACGCGTCAAATCGTATATCACCTCCTGGACACCACGTACTACCGCAACCCCGCACTACACAAGTTTGCACCATTTCTTTAATTATAACAATAATTACAGGCAAAAATTTCAAACGAAGCTCTGAATCGAAAGTAAACAACCGCCCTAATGACAGGAATTGACAGGATTTACTTGACATATGTATTTAAAAAGAGAGATCAGACCACAGGAGTGAGATAGAGAAACGAAGGTATTTGACTCAAACCGTTGTTCCGACAGTGGCCTCCATTTTCATCTATACCTTCATGCACACGTCGTCCTTACGATAGTAATCTTATTTTTGGTTTCCTTTACGTTAAATGGATTCGTTATTCGCTAATATTATTGCGAGTCTTTCGAGGCCTGGCTGCTAGTCATGCCAAATAATAAAGCTATCATTATCAGTATTATACAATTAACCTAATTACTTTCTTAGCAGGAACCACTTGATAATTATGGTTACATAAAGGAAGATGAAATCCGCAAGCTGCCGAATGTAAAAACGCCCGAAGAACCCGTGAGAAAAAAAAATCTTATAATTAATTTAATATTTACTTGCCTAACACCGTTATTAGTTATACTATATTACTCACGTTACAATATCACATACTAGAGAACTACCTACATATCTAATTACGCCAAAATAATATTAAAATTGTATTGCTATGCCTTGCTTAGTAGAAAGTAACCGGTGCCAGTAGTCTGACATCGTGCAATCAAAAATGTCATTGCCCTCATAATCCCATTCATGTTTCAATGGTCTGAATAGTAGGTAGGTATAGGCCTACACCTTTAAATATCGAATGATTGTAGGATAATAACAATAGGTTGGTGAAGTATTTTAGTTCATCTTAATCTTGTGGGCACAATTTTGATTCTGAGCTGATAGTACCTACCTAAAGTCAGAGTTGTAACTCTGTTGGTAGGTAACTAGATTTAAATCGACTAGCACTAAATTACAATAGGAAAGAAAGTTACGTGTTTCTTTGTAGGTAGGCAGGTACATCATATAACGTTATTTCAGAGATCGTAGGTAGTGGCCAAGGGCAAAAATGTTTCGTGTTTTGCACCCTCATAGAAGGGTGTGAAAAAAGATGCAACGGATGATTTCAAGACAAACTTTAATGAGATTTCAACTTTTTATTACATAATATATGTAGTTAGTTAAAAATAAGCTCTGAACGGTTGATTATAATTTATTAAAAAAAACAATAGGATTACTTCGCAACAAACAAGTATGTAGGTATAATCGAGAAAATCGTTATGTATTAATAATGTTGTCTCGATTTACCTATTGTATGGTTCCTTTTTCACTACCTACCTGACAAAAAATATTTTGAAGTTAATCGTAGGTAAGTGAATAGATCGCAGTGTTCTTTTTAAATTGACAAATAATACTAAACCAAAGATCATTACTAATGTAAATGGATGATGCTTAGCATAACAACAGTCTCCATCTACTTCAAGGTTACAGCATTAAGATATTCGCGCGCTCACTTTTGGGATCGTTACTGTCCACATTGCCCTGCGCGGTTGTTAAATCTTAATGTACGAGAGACATTGCCAGATTATGTAAAAATGTCACGATTTATGTATTACTAGAACAATATTCAAATGGAAGTATAATTTACTGTATGACTACACTGATGACAAATGTGCTGTACAGCACAGTGTACTCATGCTTCACGCCCTATAGGCTCTCTCGACCATATCTTATCTGAATACATATTTCTAGTTAGTGTCTTTGTTCTACGCGCGAAGGACTTATTGAAACCATAATATTATGGAGCTCAAAGTTAATATATTTTTAAGGATAAAACAACACTTCCCATGATTAGTACAAAATAAAATTAAATATATTGTTAGTTTTTTACATAGGTAAAATTTATTTAAAAGTACAGAACATATGAAGGACTACACACTGAATTGAGATAAAATACTTAGTACTGACTTTGAAAATGATGTAAGCCACTTTTAGTATTCACAATATGAACTTATTGCATCAATTAATGATTATTTGGCAGACCAAAAGAGATTTTCCAACAGTGCATAATAGGTCATTAAACCCTTATATTATTATTTAAGTGAATTTGGAATAGAAGCTGTAAGAAAATCTGCAATTAGACCAGCCACTACACCTTATATACCGAAACATTATGGCTAAGAAACTTTAATATGTGATGTTCCAGCATACAAGTTCAGCTGCATGCAGGCAACAAGGGGCCAGCATACACCCAAATATTATTATAATTATTTTAAGTAATATTTCATAGATAGTAATTTTAATATATTTTGTACAATAAAATACAATTAAGTACAACTTGTAGCAAAGATATTAAAGAGAGTAATATTTATCTCAAGTGTAAAAGCTGCAATAACGTGTGTGTACGCACAAGGCATATTTACACAGCACACACGCACGGCAACAACACACCATGTGCTGCACACTATAGTACATAATTAATTTTATTACTTAATAGAATATAAAGACACGCCCAAGCTGAGAACTTCTCCACTTATTATACAGATTTCAATGCATGATTAGCCAATGAACATGCCTGTACTCCACTAGCAGATTGCTATTAAATAATACATTGATCTTCGCTTAATATCACAGCTAATTATGCTTTGAAAATTATAGACATGTCTAATTTTCACTAATGTAGATAACAAGGTAGAGTATAAGTAGACAATCTGAATTAATTTACATTACAATATCATGTCTTTTCATATGAAAAATTTAAAATTACATTACCAAAAATTAAACAGTGCAGCGCATTATAAATAAATGTGCATACCTTAATATTTAATTGACTAAATAAATTTGTTGCCTGCAGATCTGACATATTTTATTTAAATATCGAGAGGTAATATCTTAAGAGAAATTTTAACTTCAACTATTGAAAAAAAGTTAAATCCAAATTTAAAAATATTTTGTATCTATAATGACAATTCCCTTCAAATCCACCTAGTTATTATGAATGTGAAATATCATTCCAAAAGCTGAGTCTCCTTCACACATATTTCACTACCACTATAATCGTGGATAAAAATGTAAGGATAGAAGAGAAGTAGAATCTAGCACTTCACGAATGTGCGTTACTGTTTACATGCGGTTTCTTTTCCTGTGCATCAGGTGTACGCTGGCCATCACGTCGTGGTGGCATACGCTCGTTAATAGCATCCAACCCTTTAGCTTCAGCAAATGAAGTTATCTTATGGTTTGGAGAGAAGCCCTGCAAAGCATTCTTGAGAGAAGTTTTACCACCAGAAAGTGCACCCAATGGCAAGGCACCAGTGGGAGTAAGCCCTTTCAACTGCAGAACAGATTCACTTTCCTCACGTAGCACAGAGAACACATGAGCCATTTTGCCAATAGCACGAATCTTGTTACGGATGACTTCTTTCCTGAGATTTGCTTCCTCCAATGCATCATCTCCTTCAGACATCAGCTCATCATCAGAACAAATATTCAATACATTAACCAGCATTTCTGTCACCTTTTCACCCACAAATGGGAGAGACCAGGTAAATACATCCATGAAGTTGGGCAGCCAATAAGGGTGTGGGGAGCAGTTGAACTGTCTGATGTTCATCACATTGTTCTCATACTTCAGAACAGCAGCTTTATTATTATAAACATCCAAGTAGTTAGGTGCAGAGAAAATAGTAATAAGACTGGGGAATCCTGTGGTCTGGCTTTTACGATACATTCGGTAACCAGCATCTTGAGCTTCATGAGCACGTATGATAGATAGCAAATTGTTTCTTTGTAGAAAATCACAACAAGCTGCATAGCTGTAGAAATATGAACAACCTCTGACAGAGTTGTGCGAGAAATGTTCTGCATTTTTTTCATTGCCAAAATCTTCCAATGGGTCCGACCAAAGCAGGTCACACATCGCTCCAAATGCAGGTGGTTCTTTGAATCTATCTAGTTTACGAATATCATCTAAGCTGTTGATCTCAGGAGAAAGACCACCATGCACACATAGGAACTGCTGGTTCATTAGGGCAGCAAGAGGTAAGCAGTCAAAAGCGTCCATACATGCATCATACACTTTCTCAGAATATTTGATTTTACATTCTTGTTTGAAAGTGAAATACTCTGTCAAATGTCGGCATTCGTGATTACCGCGTAATAAGAATAACGTCTTCGGGTAACACAACTTCAAAGCCCAGAGGTAAAGAACACATTCTATACTGAAATAACCTCGGTCGACATAATCACCTAAGAATAAATACTTGGTACAAGAGGGAGAGCCTCCCACCTCGAACAATTTCATCAAATCATAAAATTGACCATGGACGTCTCCGCACACAGTCACCGGTGAATCGATCTCAATCATAGTTTTTTCTGATCGTAATAAGGTGGCACCATCTTGGATGATTCGTAAAGCTGCATTTTCCTCGATCCGACCTTCTAAGATAAAATGTTGCTTCAACACTTCAGGTAGTGGCTTCCCACTTTTTTCTTCGAATACTTCCGATACAGTGAGCTTGCGACTAGGAGGGAAAGCAACACTTTGGATCATACGCTGCGTAGTCGACACTTTATCATTGCTCCCGGACATATTTGTCACATAAAAAACACTAGGTCTAATCCATACACGCCACTATTTTCAAAATGGCAGAATAGATATAATACTAAAACAGAATCCCGATTTCACGACAGAGAAACTACTGCGCACTGGAAAACAATGCGCAGACATCTGGCGAGTGGTCAATAAAATAAACAGGGATATCGAGCGCGTTTTATTACTTTTGAAAATATCATTAAATAGTAACACTGGTAATTTAAGGAACTGTTGCCAGTATGAATGTTCTGTAAATAAACCATCACAGGTGCACGTTTGTTTGTGCAAAATATCTTGTGGAAATCTAACAAGAAACAATTATTTTAGTTTATTTTTTTAGTTTATTTAATTAAGTTATTATTCTGACAAAAACTAGTTATTACATTATGGTAAAGTAAAAAGAATTTTATATTTATTTTTATTTCAGTCTGAAGAAAATCACATATTTATCACAATAACACTAAATAAAAAACTCTAAGACTAAAGCTTGGTGCACAAAAAGAAAACATTTGTTACAGAAGTAGGTACTTATTCTTAAATTCTCAAAAATAAATGAATCATGTTGTTAGGCAAGTGAACCAATTTAAATTAAATATTAGGTTTTTTTATAGATTTCTACAGCCCAGTGCTGCATTTTTTTGTACGCCAAAACTATAGCGCTTCCCTATGGAGGGTAGAGGTACTTCTACCCTCCATAGCTTACCCATACTCAGCCTTGTCATGTAAGTGTAACTCATGTAAGCCTAAAGCCATCACGTTTGGGTGTCATCTACAAAACCTAGACTAAATCGAATAGTTAGTTTTACTAAACACAAATTTATTTAAAAATCTATTTGCTTCACCAAATTGCGTCATTTGAAGAAAAAATAAATAATAAGGAGTACCTATATTCATTCTACGAGATGAAATATAAATTTCAATTTATTTAGTAACTCTTACGGAAATTTTGTATTGCTCAGGAACCGGAGTGTTAATATTGTCTTTAAAAAATTTAAATTATGGTTAGGCTAAATACAGCTAGTAAGTTTAGTAGGCTGTAGAATATAATAATAATATTATGCAGTTAGTGTCCGCTGATAATAATTTCAAGCCTTCGGAAGTTTGTCGGCTACGCCCAAAAAATAGGCTAGCTAGTGTTGCTATCTACTAAAATAAGATATTATGGAGTTTTCTCAATAAGCACGCAAAAGGATAAAGCTAAAAGTGTATTGATCATTGATAATATTAATAAATAGTCACCGAAACCAAAATCATATCAATTACTATATTCATCTTTTAAGATGGCTCAGAAACCTAGTTTCATCATGATTTATAAGGTGCAGTTTAGACACGCGAATGTCATACCTATCACTCAATTTTCTTATAATAATGTAAATACGATAGGGCGATTGTGCACTACAAGGAATTTTACTGTCCGGCAGTCCGATTTTTTACGGTCCGATATGGCAAGCCATATAATGTATATACTAGTTTGTGCACTATACGTAATTTTACCGTCCGACATTTTACTTTTCCCCATTCCGGAACGGTTTTTTCCGGTCCGAAATGACAGCAATGAAAAACGTGTTTATGCTTATGCACAACGTCTGTTTTCATGAGCGGGCGGGGCGGGCGCGGGGAAGGAGGGTGCCCTTCCCTCACCTCCTCGGCGACCTGCGCCCTCGACGCACGGCTCCTTCGTTTCATTCGGATAAACCCTAAACTGAGGCGTATCATCCGAGTTAAGACGGACAAGTGCACAAGCCAATCATCCGTTTTTTTCATGCCACTTCGGACCGTAAAAAATCGGATGTTCGGACAGTAAAATTCCTTGTAGTGCACAATCGCCCATAGTGCCAAATCTACAAATGTTACTTGTTTTAATTTTATCTGCAAGAGGTTCCTGACTGCATGCAATATGTTTTTGAACGTTTCGTTATGTATTGATTTTTCTTTTCAAGGTCCTCAATAATAAATACGTAGTGATGATTACCTTCATTCTAGTCCTCAAAATTGAAACCTAGCTGCTGGCATATTCCAATGATAAAATTAATAAGGATGTTAGTCACTCTGGTTATCAAAAATTTTTGAATAAAATTAATTATATAATTAAAAAGTACCTACCTAATTTTTAAATCGGTATAACAAAACTTTCAGAAATGCCTATGTGAAAGGAAACCACGTGTCTGAATCGTTGGGACGCGGTTATGATGATATCTAAAATTCCTAATATATTTGTATTCCTTGTAATGTCTGGAGCGGGGCCTCTCACACCCCAGGCAAAAGTGTTAAGAAACCCAAGATATCACTACTAAGTTGTTTAAAGTTTGGCTGGTCCAATGTGAACGCATATTTAAGAATTATTTAGCTTTCCTTCAGGGATTACATACCTCTTCCCCCAACCAACGCTGTTTTCTCGAGGTTTACGGTAGTTTGTGCTTCACCGGTCTAAAGTAGGTACCTATACTTCACTATATTTTTTACTCTCACTGTAGTATATTAATGAAGTTAGACACTATAAGTAAAGTAAAACTTGCTGAAGTTGGCATTCTTTCTTTTAAAATCAGATCGTGCTGTGTTACATTTGTATGTGAAGACCTAAATAAACGTACCTACATCAATAGTTTCAGAGGATTTATTTAGTCCGACTATAGAATAGTATAATTAAAGAGACTAAAATTCAAATTTCGGCTCTAGATAGGTATCTAGTCCGTTGCATAAAGAGCTATACTTAGTCGATATAGAACTCTTATGTGTAAAATAGCTAGTTGTATATTCTTAGAATTAATAATAATAATCAGTACCTAATAAAATAAAATCTCTTAAGTCATGTGTAGCCGAATTTAAATAGGTCAATCATCTCAGCCTATCGCGGTCCACAGCTAGACATAGGCCTCTCCCAAGTTGCACCCAAAAACCCGGTCCTTTGCCTTCCGCATCTAGTCTTATCTAGCTACCTTTTTTAGGTCATCGGTCCAATCTGGCTGGGGGCGTCCTACACTACGTTTGCCGATTCGCGGTCTCCACTCGAGGACTCGTCTGCTCTAACGGCCATCAGTCCTTCGACAGACATGACCAAGCCCACTGCCACTTCAGCTTACAGACTCTGCAAGTTATGTCGGTAACTACGGTTCTTCTCCGGATAATCTCATTCCTGATTTTATCCTTCAAACTCCGACCATAGCTCGCTGAGCGACTTTGAGTTTGTGGACTAGCCGTATTGTCAGTGTCCACGTTTCGGCGCCGTAGGTCATGACAGGCAGGACGCACTCGTTGAAGACTTTCGTCTTCAAACTTTGCGGTATAGGTGACGAGAAGACTCGACGAAGTTTACCGCTGCGCAGCCCAAATGGATCCTCCTGTCGGTTTCTTTCTCGAAGTTGTGTCTACCAAACTGGATGGTTTGTCTTAGGTAGACATACTCCTGCACAACCTCGAGAGCCACCCTTTCAACGAATATCGAACAAATAATCCAGCTACTCTGCCAACACAACGATGTCATTGGCAAAGCGTAGATGAGAGATTTACTCGCCGTTTATATTAATGCCCTGTCCAGTCCAGTCCATTGTCTTGGAGACGTCCTCCAATGCGTTGCTAAACAGTTTCGAGGATATCACATCCTCCTGTCTTACCCCTCTGCGCAATAGAATCGGATTAGTCTTTTGGTCATGGATCTGGACAGTCATTGAAGCGGCGTTATACAGGCATCTGCTCAACGTAGCGTTCGTCGATTTGACATCGCTGAAGAGCATCCAGAGCCGCAAGCAATCGCAAGAATCCCAAGTTTCGATGGAGTTGAAGGCTTTCTCGTAGTCCACAAACGCCATACACAGCGGCTGATTGTACTCTTACGTACGTCTTCTGCACAATCTGCCGTACAGTATGTATGTGGTCAACGGTACTGTAGCCTTTTCGAAACCTGGCTTGCTCTGGTGGCTGGAATTCGTCGAGTCTTCTGGCGAGACGATTCTTGATTACCCTCGAAATCAACTTGTAAACATGGTTTAGGAGTGAGATGGGTCTGTAATTCTTCAAAAGTCTTTTGTCGCCCTTTGTGGGAAACAAAACCACCGAGCTCCCACTCCATGCCTCCGGTGCCTTGGTAAATGACGGAATTAAAAAGGCCCTCGAACTCCTTCAGAACTGGAGTACCGCCTGAAAAATTCTGACGTAATTCCGTCATTACCCGGAGCTTTTTGTTTTTAAGTTGCTCGAGAGCCGTCCTAATCTCACCCTGATCGACATGCGGGAGATCCTCGGTGTGAGAGCGCGTGAGTTGGGCTCTTTGGTCATCGTTGCTGGAAACTGCTGGTCCCACAGTTTGCGCTGAGTATAAGTTCCTATAGAAGCGTTCGTCTTCATCGAGCATCTCGATCTTAGAGGTGACGACCCTGGCATCCGTGGTTTTAAGTTTCATCAGATGGGTCCTCCTCATCCTAACTGCTGAGCGAAGACTTTCGACCTCCAGTTTTGCTCAATCGCAGCTTCGAGAGCGCGGGTATTGGAGCGTCGGAGGTCGCGTCGCATCAGCAATTTAAGTAGATATCAACCTTTAATTCAACTTTAACTCTTCTTTTTTTTCTTTTTGCGAAAAGTCGTAGCAAAGTTACCAAGACCATCAATTCCAATTCTTGAAACTAAAAACATTTTTCTTACTCACTTACTACAGTGGTAGTAATGCTGCTCATACACGGACTGCTCGAGCAGTTAGCCAGTGATCAACATACACCACCATACTTAAAAGAAAGAATTATTCCTCGCGCAGATAACATCAACTGCTTGACAAGCAGCAACTGAAACCAATTCTATTCGACAAATGAAAAAGCTAGCAGGCAAGAGGCGCCCGTGATGTGGAATGATGAGAGGTCGTGTATGTACGTATACGTATACAATAAAGTATAGATAGTGTACTATGTAGGTAGTTGCAGCTTAAAAGCAGTCGGTGTATCATCTGGTTGACCGAAAATTTTGATTGATTTCCTTTTTGCTCTCGCATGTTACTTGCAAGAGTGGTTAATTATATAGGTCCTTACATAAATGACTATTACTTACTCACTTGCCTCGTTTGTCGTTTGATAGAGAAGCGTCGCAGAGCGTAGAAGCTCGAGTCATGAACCCTCCGTTGCGCAAACGCACGCGCTGATGGTCAGACAATAGAGTAGTACTATCTTAGTGTTTATTCGATTTTATATGACCGATCACACTTCTACGAAAAAAAATTAATATAAATATAAAAAAGCGATGTTGATTATTATTAGTAGATAAGCAAATAGCAAGCGACACCCTAATTTGCATCGCTCTGCTCTGGTATAACGTTTAATAAAATTTTCTAACAATAGTTTATCTCGAAAGGCCCATAAATGGGCACTCTTACTCATATTACAATTGCAAAAAATACCAAAACTTTAGCATTTATCAAACAATCGCTGTACTTAAAAATAACTTTGTCCTATTAAACTGTCAGCGGATATCCCGCGTTGTCGAATTATCACCTCAGAATAATAATTGTATTAATATTGTGTGACATGTCCTATTTTAAATTAATTATGCACATCACGTCATGCTCTTAAATAAACAAGTCGGTGTCTCATATCACTAGTATCAGGTTCCTACCGACAAAAATATTCATTTATTTATCAATTCAGAAAACAGCTACACAAAATATGAAATAAAAAACAATAAGAATAGAAAACAAGCAAATTCCAGGTTTCTACGGATAACTACAGAAAACTTATTTTTTACTAGGTAGGTATACAAAATGAATTAATTTATTCAATTCAATAGTTCGATCAACTCGTGGGTACCTATAAAAAGGTTTATTGTTCTACTTGTATGTGATATTGTTAAATAGACCCGCAAATCGATGCCGATTCTGATAATGTGGGTCAGTCAATAGTACACACTAGAGTTAGTTATCGGGCTGCTGCCCAAACAACAGCTAGATATATACCTACCAACATTATTTTTATCACGGTAGCGACTATTTATACATTTTATTTCAGGGATACAATAAGCATGTAGGTACCTTACAATTGTTTTATATTATTAACTGTCTGATTTCTATTTTTGTCACTTAACTGGGCTTCTATGTTATTTCACTATATTTAGAGGAGTGTGCCATAATTAGACACTTAGTAAGTATTGCAGTTATTAGAAGTTAGCTATGAATGATTCAATCTCATTAGATTAGGCAACCAGATTGAGATACTTAATTCGATGTAGGTATTCGATATAAGTCGAGATTAAAAGAAGGGTGAGTATACGTTGACATTCAAAAAGTAGTTAAAATTAAATATTTTTTTATTATATTTTAATTTTGTAACTACTTTGTTTAAAAAATTGTACAGAATGTACCTACCCATTATTTTATCATGTCCCTTTGTTAGGTAGTAAAAATAATCCAAAACAGTCAAATCAGGTGCTAGACGCTTCTCGTTTCGGCCCTCGATTTTTGGTAACTAGTACTATTGTATTAATCAGGACGCAGAGTAGAGTACCTACCTAAGTATATCAAACATATTATTATTATAAAGTATGTCATAACTCTAGAAAAAATTGCTTTAATTAACTCACAATGAGAAACGAATAAATGCGTTCCCAGAAAACTTACAAAACCCAGTATCAAATTACATTATGTAAATATGTACCTACTTTCTTATTTTATACATCTCGCTACTTTTGTGCCTAATCAGAGTAATGGGTTTACCCCTTTATATTTGGGATAAATATATCCGGCGATACGCGTTATTGCTCAGACATATCTACAGGCGTATGTCAGTGTATTGAGTATTCTTATTGTAAGAGATATTTAATAGGTAGGTACCCATAGAAAATTTATAAATAGGTATGCGTACTTACGATGTTGTTCATAATACCTATTGTTATGTAGTAAATTAATATTTATACACTGGAATTTTCCAGTGCTGATTGAAAAGTTAAATTAAATTCAAAATTTACTGTTAGATACCGCGAAACCAAAAAACAATAAGACAGAAACTTGTGGATTGCATCACATGATATTCGGTGTTCTTCTATAGGTTCATAACCACTGCGATCTCATTGCATTGAAGTTCCGAATACTAGGTAGGTATTTAAAATTGAAAGTATTCCATTTGCTTCATCTAACATTATAGGCACGGAATTGAAATCATGATTTGTAAAAATTTCTAATTATATAATCTTTCTAATCATAGGAAGTTGATATTATCTATCTGTTTATATTATCAGATCTTACCAAATATCTATTTTGAATTGCCTATTGAAGTTAGTTCACAATTTCATATAAATAATGAAAAGCAGTTGTTGGACATCAGCACAAGTTATACCCACATCAGATATCACTACCCGCATAGAAACAAATGTATGTAGTAATTTGGTAGTTAGAATGAGATAGTACAGAGTCCGTATTAAAACCTTCCGTCGGCCTTAGGGAAAATACAAAAAAATTAATTAGCCAAATTGGTCCAGCCATTCTTGAATTATGCGATTAGAATAAAGCAGCTGTTTTTTTTAATGGTTTTGGATTCGATTTCTGTAAGTCGGCATACAAAAGACCGTGCAGGTTCGATTTAAATGTATGTATGTCGAATAAATTTTATCAATAGGTGTAGGCTTAACCTTTAAAAAAAGCCAAAGATAATATTTAAATATATTTGGGTAAATATTTACAATCAGAAAATAACTTATATGTTTTATTTTAGGTGAATACTTTTGAAGAACTATCTCATAAGTGTAATTCACGCTTTAAATAGTTATACTAGTAGGTTTTTCTGTTACATTAAAACGGGATATGGATGGTGCTACACATGAAGGTTAGAATTTGAGTTTTGTGAAGAAATAAGTCTTACTGACAATTAACAATATATTATCATTCTTTTTGACTGTACTGCAAACAAAGATAACTTTGAAAAAACATATTTGCAAGAGTTAATCCATTTACTTAACATAATATATTATAATAAAAATAACTTAAATATGAGGAAACATACAATAAAAACTGTATTTCTAGAAATATTTGCATACAACAGTTTTTAAGTTAATTAAACTAAGACTCTTCAAGGTTCTTGTTTTTATAAACGTATGTTGTCAGTTCACAGTCACAGTGGAGTCAACAGTTTTGTACTTTGGTTTGCTATGAGTGAATGGTAAATACCGGTACTTGATCATATGCTGTGGAAAAAACAAAATGCTTTAGTTGACTATAAATTGTACATGAGTAATAAAATAATACAAACAAACTTAAGACCAGAATGCTCACATCATCACTAATTTCCAGTGTAATTAGTAATGTTATTATTGAATTTTTGCAACACTGTAATGAGTGATTTGTTACTACACATCTCACTAATTATCTAACGTTAATTTACCATTACCCCAAAGTATACACATCTTCAGGTGCTATAATGTCGCTTTAAGTTTGTAAGGTAAGTATGTATCTATAGGTCTTAGTTGCCAGATAATAAATGAATTTTTATTATTGTTAAAATCGCGCTGTGATAACACCTTTTATATGAAATTTACTAAGTTTTATAAAAAGCGTACAAAAATAAAATAAATTGATTTGTAATCTAGAGACTTCAAATAAAGTAGTCAAGTATGAGGAGTAACAGAGTAAGTAAGCAAGCCTGAATGAAACTCAATATTGTTTTAGTTTAAAATAGCCCCACATTTAGTATTTAAATTTAATTTATATTGTAAGCAGGCGTTAGCCTAATGGCTAGGGCATCGGACTATAATCATTTGGTTGCTTATTCGAAACCCAGTCCACTATTACCACACCTACATACAACTACAACTACATTGCACTACTGACGTGAAACCACTTGTAAAACAAGCATTCAGCTTGGCATGAGAGATTGACAAAAATACTAGTTAGTAAGTATCTACCTAATATGCGATCCACATTATTAGTAAATTTACATTAATGAAAAAGAAACAGTTTACTATGATAAGATTGCGTAGTTGTTGCTAGAAATCAATAAATATCGGGAAGGATTGAACACTATAAATAAAATACGACGGTTACCGACGGATGCCGGCGCAATGATTGTACGGACTTTTACTGTTTATGCATATATAATTATACGATTCATAAGCTTATGTAATGACCAAGGATGTGTATCACAGCCCAATTTTAAACTTTTATCTACTAAATATTTCATAAAATGTTTTACCTTGATTTGTCTCTTCATGGTAATACAGAATAGTGTTATAAAATACATGACTAATATTGGCCAAAATACTGGAATATTGAAAGCATCAATAAATGTGCAGCAAAAAGCTACCAATGTGCTCTTTGAAACAGAAAGCCAAAATTTAAATTCCGGCAATCTTCGGATAAATGGTCTAAATTCCTCAGTAGCTCTGGTTGGCAAGGCAGGACCATTGTCATCTTCACCTAAAAACATTGCCAAATTATAAATTAAGCTTATGTTGGTACTTCAGACATATTGCTCTATACTATACAGTGACATGTAACATTATCATTTAGGTGCCTTTTATAGTTACAGCATAATTAAATCTACAGGTTCATTATAAGAATCGGCCTTTTTTCGAGTATATCAGATAAATTATAACAGTTGATTAATTAAATTACCAAGGTATATTATATATAATATAAATATATATAATATACCAAGTAACTTTCAATTTTGAAATGAAATTGAAAGTTACTTCCTCTTTGGCTTCAAACAACTTATATTACTTTATTTAAAATAAAATGTATGGAATAGTACATTTATAAGAATTATAGAGGTATATATAATACAATAGGAATAAATTATAAATTACCATCAAAATCCATAGCAGGATCAATCTTCGGAGTAAGGAATGCAATAAACAAGTTTAAATGATAAATACCCAAAGCATAAGTGACAATATACCACCCCTGAAAATACACAAAGACAAATATAAGTTTATCATACTTTGAAAGTGACAGTTAAAAGTACATATTACATTACTGTAACTTTACATATCTTAAATTTTGTGATGCTTCTAATGGTTCTAACTGAGTCAAATGTTACCTTATTATTATAATTAATAATTACCTTGAATTTGAATAAGGAAATCATTGCAGCATTCTTACACAATCAGTATAGCAACTAAGCCAAATGAGAAAATATTAAAGACAGATTTTATGGGTTTGTCAAATCCACAACAACATCTTTAATTAATTTAATCACTTGGGCTTATTCCTGTTAGTTCAAAGTTAAATTATGTGGAAGATTTAGAGTGGATATTAAAGCAGCAAAGAACATATTAATGGGACCTTGACCATACCATGTCTACCTAAAATCGCATTCTGGCAGTGAAATAATTTATCAGTCACTAAGTGGTCAATTTATAACCACTTAGTGACTAGGAACATGTAGCAATTTTATTCTTGTTATACATATGGTATTTTACTGGTAACACATTTGAACACATTTGAATTCTCATTCATTTATTTGTCACTGGTTGCTGACTTTTTGACGATCACTCAACCAACAGTTATCAGTAAATGTTGTAACAGTGGACTAAGATAAGATAAATTAAACTCACTTGTTTTGTGAATATTCTAAGCATAAATAATAGTAGGAGTACAAAACTTCCAACCCATCGAAATTTGGTGTGAGGTGTCCATTTATCTAAGGTGCCTTGGTAAACCTGTTGATGAATAAATAAAATTAGTTTTTTTATTTCTATTTATTTGATAATCCAGCCATCAGTCATCATCCAGCTGTATTTTTCATGACTAAATAGCTAATAATTATGCTCATGATAAATTAAAAACTAGTTCCTTATCTAAAACATATTTTAAATGGGTTATTTCCATAGCTATTATGATACAAACAACATACGAGAAGCAACTTCTTTTGGAATGTATATCGAGTTTTATAATTAAACATATCAAGTATGGGTCGATGCTGTTTGATATTAATTCTAATTCGCGGCATGAAGACATGACACCTCATGAAATGATAGATGTAATGTAAGAGTGTACTGTCATCCATTGAAATAGCATGTGTAGGTATCGAAATATTAACCCCTAAGTATTATATTTACCTGAGAAATTCGGGTCCAACCTTGTGAAATAATACCTCTTCTTGAAGTTTCCGTAACTAAATCATTTCCGTCCATCATTTTATTTTCGCAAGTCTCTTGTATCCTACACTGTAACTAATACTCGATGTACATTACTGATACGTTAAATTAAATTAAAGGAGGTTGATGGTATTTACACTAAACGATAATTTACAAGTTGTATTTACATCTAAAACTTGTATTACAGCCGTAAGTTAGCTTTTTTCTTTAAAAACTTAGAAAAGACTAGTTGGAACCTAGTTTTTTGTCTGTGGCAAATAAGTTTAAGGATGGGACTTATCGACTTGCTATAATATAAAAAAATCGATACCGAATTATTTAATACATTATTTGTATTTAGTAGTAATCATGTAGTAATATAAAGTTTATAATAATTTGTATTTATATTAAACGCAAAAAAAAATAAAAACAAAGGGATAGTTTCAATGATATTATAATTTTACAATAAAAAACACAACTATTTCCACTACGCAACCATTTCTATGCAAAAAAAACACAGATTTTCACACATTTGGTATAACCTACAGTGGTTTAGTTATTTGTCTTTGGTGTTTTAAGTACATTATTAAAATGAGTTAAATATCGATTTAATTTCAATTTGACATTCGAGAATAGGCATGTACAGCACTAGCCGTGAGGCGTGAAGACGTTGACGTCGACAGAATGGGGACAGAAATAGAGTTACCATTGTAAAAGTGAGAAATAGCGGAAATAGGTTTAGAAGCAAAGAAAATAAAATACATAACAAAAAAATAACTTCCAAAAACTATAACTACAAAATACATAATAATAATAAATGTAGACAACATTGCTCCGAATCCAAAGTAACTAGCTAGAGCACCTTGCGTTATGGAATCCAGAGACAACGAAGGTACCACAAACACCCGGACCCGAGGCAATGTGTGTTTTTCTATATTGACCCGTCCGGGGATCGAACCCGGGGGGACCTCAGAGCTGACGACACCTTGAAAACCGGTGTGTACGCCACTCGACCACGGAGGTCGTCAAATACAAATTTCCTACATTTAAAGTCGAACTAGAATAACTTTTTTGGTGTGGCACCGACTTCAAATAGGACAATCGAGTGAATAATAGGTCAATTAATTATTCAGCACGAATTTAAGTTTTTCAACTTTTTGTATATAATCATTAGTTGAAATTCTTAATAATTTATGTATATATTTTTATAAGCCACAATATCAGAGATTACGATAATACAGGCTGTTACGGAAATACGTAGCCACAACTGAAATACTTCTAAGAGCTATCCAAGAGGAAATGAACAACTTTCGCCAAAAAATATATTTGATTTTATTGTTGAATGAATGTTGTTCGTTTCTATGGTCTTATCAGGAACAGTATTTTAATCAATTACCGTGCATTTCCGTATCACCGTGTAAAATAGGCAACGACACCTACTTCTATCAGTTTTTTTAAAATAAAGGGTCTAATTACATTTTAGTTAAAAACTGATCAAAATAGGGTTTGTTATTGTACCTTCTAAATGTTATATATACCTCATATTTGTTAATAATTTGCGTGGTTATTTGTTTAAAGGACGTTATTTTTCGTCGAAGTAATTTTAATACAATACATATAAAATAAAAAACAAAATGTTTTTATTTCTAGTTTAAAGCCTAAAATAGGTGCTATAAAATCGTTAACTTTAAAACTAAATGACTCTAGGGGCTATATAATTGCTGATGCCTAGATAACAACGGTTTAAATCTCAGGTGGTCAGAACGGGTCCGTAGCCAAAAACGGGTCATCTGCCCAGATTTGTATTTTGAATTTTAACCGTAAGAGTAATAAGATTATGAGACCTGCAATGAGGTCTCGATGTGTATATGTATATATACATTAAAGTAACAGAATTTTATAGAACAAACTGACAAGGATTGTATTAGCTTCCTAGTAACCTTGCATGCTTCAGCAACATGTGGCATTTTAGCGTCTCAGTCCATGGACTTGTTTTTTGGAGCCTATTCTCCTCACCAATGCACTAGTCAACTAGAAGTAACGCAGCCCTCAGAAAACACAAGAGCACATTTTAACTACATTTGAAAAGACATAGGATGGGAAATAAGGAATGCAACCTAATTTATTACACCTAACTATATTATGTTTATTATTTGTATCCATTTCGAATATGCGGCGTTACACACTTAAGGGCTCGTACACAAAACTGCGATGCGACGTCGCATCGCAAAAATGTGCGAGTCTATGGCGATGCGTAGAGGGAACTCGTACATTTTTGCGATGCGACGTCGCATCGCAGTTTTGTGTACGAGCCCTAAACTAGCTAGCGTTGTGTGCATATGACTATAACGGGTTCACAACGCAGTTATCGTCTTGTTGTTTCCTCCCTTGCGACTAAAATATGAAGATATGACAATAGATATCGGAATAAGAATTCATTTTGATAAAATAAATATGTTTACTAAAAGTCCGACAGGTAATTAATAAAAATAACGGGTTTACTTGCTGTTTAAGAAATTTAATGGAATCATTTGCTAATTACAATTTATACATTGTTATATTTTACATTTTTTAAACATAACTTTATCTAAATTATGTAGTTCTAATGAGACTACTAAATAAATAACATGAAATAAAAAAAATATGCCTTAAGTAGTCTCTACGTCTACAACTATTATTGCGAGTATTTATTTACAATTACGTTACTATATCATAAGGTATTGGACATACAATAAAACATAATATTTAATCTTAAAATACATCGCTTTGAATATAAAAAAAATTTTGGTCCAGCTAAATCCTATCATACTAAACACAACGCCTAGAGAAATGGGTAGATATTGCTATTAAGTTTATAGTTGAAATTTACAATGCAATAAAGTTAATAAGTGTAACTTGATAATAACCGTAATATATTTACTAAGTCACGAAAATACGATACAATCGTAAATTTATCGTCAATATCCATATTACCAATTTTAATAACTTCACCACTATGCCGTAGTACATGCTAATGCCGAATCTAAATCAGCTTTCGCTCTATAGCTTCAACGACGAATTTTATTGTGACCATTTCCATTTAAACATTTTACAATAAGAATAAATGCTACATTTAAAAAATAATAATTTAACATCAACAATACTGCAACATAATAAACACGTTTAGCTTAATAAAATGCATAATCGCGTCCGAAACTCCGAGCGACTTAATTAATTTACACTAATACTTTAGAATAAGTATGAAATTAATGGAAGTATTTTTAGCACTCATCAATGACCGTTATTGCATTCGGTTACATAATTATACAAGATCAAATATTCTTTTGTAAGAGTATTATGAAACATAGTCTTATCTAACAGTCCTTTATATATGCATGTTTCGGATAAACACCGAAATTAGTTTTAAAAAAATAGTTTACACTTTACTACATTGTGCTTAGCACTTCACATGCAGTAGGTACGTTGTTGAAGGCAGATATTAGAGATTCACCGGTACATGATTTTAACATTAAAGAGCTATTTAAAATAAGCTTCTGAAATGAGGTGGGGTGCAATAGTGATACAAATTCAACATAGTACTGCTCATGAGTGCTTTATTTATTGTTTCTATACTTGATTAGAGATACTAAGAAGTCTCAAGTGATATATTTAATATTAACATAGCCTTCAATAAGCTGTATTTTATTGACTTCACTGTAACTAAAAATATCTAATGAAATTAAGATAAATTACAAGTAATAATAATACAATAAAAATTAACAAAACTGCTCCAACAATATGTATTTAAAGAACAAATTCATGTTAAAGTGATTCATAGAATAAAAAAGTAAAAGTATGCTTAAACAATTAATTCAGGATTCTTATGGAGTATAGATTCATACAAGTTCGATCTAAGTGGAATTATAAATTTCAAATTTGATATGTACCTATATTATCTTTTTGTCTATTTGACTGCAGAGAAATTTTGAATTTGGTTACTGTTATTAGAAGCCACCCACGAACTGAAGACGTCTCTGGAAATAAAAAAAGAGATATGTTAAAAAATATAGCCTATTTCTCCAAAATCACATAAATATTATGTATTTATTTTCGACACTTACGTCACTAAACATTTTAAAGTTATTGTGGATATTTCAACCAGAAAGCCTAATGTCGTTTTACGTAATGCATACCTAAACTTTTTAAAGCAGAGCTTTGTTAAACATCTATATTTTTTTAATAGTAGATAGTGTATACCTGCAGTGACTGACAACACATTCATTAGAGCAGTATTCATCCTCCCATTCACTGTTAGCTATGGCTGGGTTGGTGCACCCCTGCCTTATGCATGAAGGCGTACTTCGGTTTTCATTCTGCTGTAACCAAAGACGTTTTATTACTTTTAATTTATTGGTAGTATCAATATTTCAATTCATTAGATAAAATGTTTAAGTGGTAGATTGCTTCTACTGCTTGCTATGGGATGGGTAAAGTAACACTATCTCAAGACTAACACTCAGATGATTTTGATAATAAAACGACGAGTCCACCTTTGTTATGACCTAATGACTTGTTGAATAAAATATTACTATATTTTTACTAAAAAGAGTGAAATTGGCAACAAATCTACAAATAGTTATCATAAAATAAGTGTATTAACATCAGCTGTTTGTTGTGGAGCACCAGAGTTTCCATTGCCATTGGAAGAGTGCTGCTCAGGTTTTGAGATTTGATTCTGCCCCTGCTGTTGGGGCTGCTGCTGTTGTTGTTGTTGCTGCTGTTGTTGCTGCTGCTGTTGTTGTTGTTGCTGCTGTTGTTGTTGTTGTTGTTGTTGCTGCTGCTGCTGTTGTTGTTGTTGCTGCTGCTGATGCTGCATTTGCTGTTGCTGCTGGTACTGCTGTACCTGATGTGCCTGTTGCATTTGTTGATGCGTTTGTTGCATGTGCTAAAATATTATTACAACACAATTATATTGCTGTCAATTGAAAAACTCTTACATTCATTGAATCCATTGGAACTATTGTGGAAGGTTTCAAATACATCATTCATCACATGGATCATTACATGGAGTTAGTTATGTAGCAACATCTGTTTCCTATACCATAATGTCGTACTTATTGACGTACAGTGAAGCTTGCAAATATTTGCAACTTATTTTAAGTACTGAAGCCATATACGATTTCCTGATTGATAACTTAAGAATTGAAAATTGTATAGCTTTTTCTCAAGTTCAGTTGATGCATGTTAAATGTATAGGTGTTGTTTAGAACTTAATACACATACCAGTGCGATGACAGTAGGATGGTGCCATGGCCATCCTACTGTCATCTGCCATAGTATTGCTTACACTTTGAATTCTTAAAGGTACAAACCTGCTGGGAATGATGGTACTGCATAGCAGCATGTACTGAACCCATAGGTGGTGACTGAGACTGCACTTGTCTGTACCCGGGTGGTGATAAGGCTGAGTTTGCATTGTAGTTACTAGGTGACTGGGCAGGCTGATAGTTCCTAGGTGATTGGGCAAGACTAGGCTGGCAAGCTTGAGGAGATGTGGATGGGTTCACTTGATATCCTTGAGGTGACTGTCCTTGTACACCCTGCAGGAAAATAACAGATAATATTTTATAAGTCTTTAAGTTCTTTGCTTTTCTGTACACTACTATTAACTTTTTCTTTTCATTCAACAGTTGATTTTTATTAGTTTCTTTTCCACCTGTTAATTTATTTAACTGAGTTTCAATAAAATTACCTGAATTAAGAGTATCTTTACCTGGTATGTTTGAGGTGAAAGAGTCATGCTTCCTTGATAACTTTGTGGAGACTGTTGTGGATTTGGTGGGTACCCCTGTGGGGTTTGAGCAGGGTAGGATGCTTGTGACTGTGGACCGGTATAGTTCTGCGGTGAATAGCCTTGCGGCGCTTGATTTGGAACATAATTTTGAGGCGAATGTCCATTGCCATATGTTTGACCTTGGTAATAATTACCGTAAGATGGATTGGCACTATTGGTATGATTATACATTGCTGGATTTTCTTGCTCTCCTCCCTAAAACAAATTAAAATAATATTTGAAAAATAACTTAATATTTTAAAGGTAACTTAATTTAAAGAATCTCATTAAATGTCCACTGCTTGTATTAGTTGCTTTTAAATACACACGAAAAGCTTTATAACTTTGAATTGAACATCCTAACATTTACAACAAATACATAAAGTATTGTTGAACAAAGAATATTTTTTACACGAAGGAACTCGTTTTATATTACATGAACATAATTATAATCAGGTTTAGTGCATAAATGTATTATATTCTGTACTAAATAACTACGTGACTTTACCAGTGAAGTGTTGTAAACTATATACATTTCTAAAGCTCAGCTTCTAACCTCAAAATAACCAAAGCTTTGATCGAGTTGAGTTATTTCTTACCACATTTGAGCTAAAGTGATGAGACATTAGACACGGGTATTATTTTATTCACTGTAGGACGTTGATTATAAACAAGTAAAATGCTTTAATAATTATCAAATTCTATAAACTGCTAACAAAAGGCACAACAGAAAAGCTAAAAGCTCGGAGAACTGTCATTCAGCCGTCAAACTTGTAATATACTTCAAAATGGCGCCACCTACAAGAAGTAAAGCGCAATCAAGCAGTAGCGGCTTTTCAGACATAGATGGCTCTGGATGTTCTACAATTGTATGACGTGTACTTTCGACAAGTTTAGTTATGAAATAAAAAGGTACATAATTAATTAATTATTATGCTTTTAAACGAAAAATAATTCGTGGTTACACATTGGCATTTCGAATATTAGTAAGGACTAACCTTCCTAATATTATAAATGCGAAAGTAACTCTGTCTTCGTGTTATACAATCACGCTTAAACTAGATACTGAACCGATTTAAATTAAATTTGGTACAGAGAAAGTCTGAGAAAGGACATAGGCTTTTTATAGGAAATTACGTAAATTTTAGAGCTGGATAGATAACTTTAAGATTGTAAAAAATACCCAAAAGCGGGTAAAAACACGGGATGATAGTTTTTGAGTGATCAAGCTTACGGCTCATAAAAAAAAATATAGAAGAAATGCAGAGAATCATGCAGCCATAAAAAAATGTGAAAATGAAATTAACGCAAGTAAGAAACTTGCCAAACGCTACGCGCCAAACACAATGAGCGCTGCGCCTCCGCCTCGCGAATATTACTATGAAATAAGTCAAGTCTGTCCTGTGACAGGCTTGCTTTTACCCAACAAAAAATATCGTGCATGGTGCAAACATTAAAAATGATACCGAAAGTCACTATTCCGCGCGGACGAAGTCGCGGGCATAACTAGTAAAAAAATAATTTAATTGTCGACCATCGACTTGACAACCTCCTTCAAGCCATCAATCAGCCCTATAACTATAAATAATTATTTTATTAAATAATTTAATAGTGTAATATGTATTTAACAATCTCAAATTTAAATAATTATATTATTTTGCAAATGATATTCGGTGAACCAGTGCATAATTATATTTTTTTATAAAATAAAATTACCTTTGATACTAGACTGGCTCTGTAAGCAGCAAGTGCTTTGAGGTATTCTTTCTTGGCTACTTCTGTCTTCTGTTTATAAACCTGTAATAAAATACAAGTTATTGCTATGTTTCAATAAATTGCGAACCCTATAAAATATATATTGATTGCTGAGTGCTTACACTTTTATGTTCCGAGTCTAGGCCGTCCCACATCGACGCTACAATTTTAGAAACTTCGCCAAAACTTGCATTTGGATTTTGTCCTTTTATTGCTGCTTGAGTATCGCGAAAGAATAATGCGTACGCTGATACAGGCCTGTAAAAATAAGTTAGATACACTCTTCAAAGTATTTTTTATTTGGGCGACATCAGAGTAATGAATTATTATTCATGTTATTATTTTAAAACTAATGTTGGTTTTCAAGATATTACACTTACTTTTGCGGTTCATTAGGATCTCGTTTTTTCTTCTTTTTCTGTACTTTAGGTTTTTTTTGCATTTGCCCACGAGTCATGCCATTGTCCATAGGCTCAGGCGACGACCTTTTTACAGCCATATTGCCAACACCTACCTGTAACAACATTATAATGAATTGTTTGTCTGTTTCCTGAATGAAACTCGAAATTTATTATTATGAAAATACAGTTCATTGGCAAACAAAATGATTTATGTATAAATATATATTCCTAAGGATAGATATGTGGATTTTGTAAAGCGATAAAATTTGCCTATACCTGATGAAGCGTAGTTTGTTGCTGCCGGCTCGCTGAGCAATAATGGATAGGCAGAAGGCTTTCCGCATCACCAGGCAACTACCAACAAACAACCAATTCATTAGAATTTTATACTAGTAAGTATTACTACTATCGAATTTGTTTAGTTAAACTACAAATAAAAAAATGAATGCCAATGAACTATATTTCTATAAAATTGAAATAAAATAAGCCATTCAGCAGAGACTTTAACTATCACGCAAAGACAAGTAATAGTTTAACAACAGAATTGAAATGCTTATCAATAATTAAAATGAAAAAAGAATGAAAAGCAATTGTGAAAAGATGAATAAACTGTATCCATTTTTTAATAAGTAGTAGTAGTACTAATTTCCTTGTGTGTTAATTACATGCATTTAAAATTGTACGTTTAATTTACTAACAACTGATCCCACTTGCGAAATTGCCTTTTTGTTTAGTACTTTATTTAGTGCATAAGGTCATTTTCTACTTTTTAATATTGAACATAATTATATTTTCAACATATATTTCATAATATATGTACTATGTTTGGCAACATAATAGTATTTTTGTGAAGGTTACAAATTAAGTTATACAGCCAATGGTTTCTTAGTATAATTTATGCAGTTTTGTTAATTTATTTCAAATTTCAATAGGTCTGAGCTTTACAATATCTCAAATTGCTGTTTATAATATCTTTAAAACCAATGGGAACAAAATTATCATAAATTATTGCTATATATATAAGTAACATTTTATTGTAGTGAAAAATATTATTAATGTTACTAGAAACTAATTTCCATATTTCCTGTTACGTTTAACAACAAAATACTGTATATGCAATCAATGTACAACTGTTGTTTCAAAAGTTCACATTATATTTTTGAGCCACCAGTTTTTCTATTCATTTACTATGACATGGTTTTCTTTTTAAGTACATTAATAATTATATTTCTTTAGTAATATAAGCAATAATGAGATTTTAATCTCGTCCACGATAAATTGTATGGATTACAAGAAAAGGAAATTGTACCTTTTTATTAATTATTATATTTATTTATTTATTTATTTATAGTTAATAATATTTTAAAAATTATTTCATTAATTCAAAATTCATTAAGTAATTGTTAAAATGAAAATATTGAGGCGGTAGCCAACAGTTGTAAGAGACATGTAAAGTCCAGGATGCAGGAAGGAATGGACTTTATACAAACAACTACCAAGCAAGACCTATATCTAAAATGAACTACTACATGCAACAAAATGCAAATGCATAATGTGAATGTCACCAGATCATTACAAGGAAGATAGTTTATGACAATTCATAGAGTATTTATAAACTCTTCTTTTTTTTTACTATTTGTTCTTTATACATCAGGTATAGTTTTTAGATTTAGATTATCGCAAACAAATTATCTTTATAATGATCTGGTGAAATAATTTAATGAAACATACAAATTACTGTGAAATATTACCTGTGAGTGATGTGAAGGCACACTATCATCCGAATCATCACTGGTAGTGCCCGGCGGTGATGCCCTTTGAGGTGATCCGTAAACCGGGGCCGTAGCCTGCGTAGGGGTACTTGGTGTTGGTGGGCCACTCATGACATGGGTTGGTTGCATCATCAGCAACCTCTGCTGACCTCCAGGCTGCTGCTGGATCATATAATTACCAGCCGGTGCACCTGCTCCACTGCAAGTAACATTCCTAATTACATTTTTTGTTTATGGTATAATACATAGGTAAAAAGACATTTACAATTAATGAAAGTCTGTCAACTTACATTTTAATCATGACATTGTCTGTGTGTTTCCATGCAGATCTGGGAATTAAAGAAACAGAGAGTGTACCTGATACATACATAATTTTCATGTATAATTAAATACAAATATTGTATGAGAGTAAGAAGCTCAGAGATGTGAAATGATTACTTAAAATATGATTAAAGCAAGGAAGAATACAGGACAAATATGGCAATCTTTGTTTAAACTTAACCAACTCATCATTTATTTCCATGACAAAATAAAAGTGCTGTAAATTTTGAAAATATAGTTGTGAACTAGTTTATATATTTAGTTTTATTCTCTAACTAAGAAGTGGTTAATGCTATTTTATCCTAAAGAAATTGTTTAAAGACTTGCAAGTTCTGATAACAATACTAATCTCTGATAGTATTAAGCTTTAACAAGACCCATTATCATATAAAGTAAGTACATGTATTAATAAAATAATGTACATTTTAGATACAAATAATGCACTATGTAGTGATTGGTTACTAGTTCTTAGTTAACTAGAACCTTTACCCTAAATAATTCTATCCTATTTATTTATATACACAATTTCCTGTAAGTCCCAGATCAGTATGGAAAGATTACACAGTGCATGGATTAAATATGTATCAACTTAAAATATAGGATGACTGGTGTATGTACAAAGAAGCCTTATTATTGGTTATATAGGTATTCAATTAGAGAAGCAAATGACAGGCATATGACGATTGTAAAATGTCTAATTTCTCAACATTAATTAAGTATATAAAACTAACTTTTATGTAAAATGACAGGAATACTCACCTATGTGAAGTGACTGGAGTGTGGGGTTCTTGTAAATATAGAGGTTGCTGGTAAGAAGGGGCACCGCCTGGTGGTGCTAAGCCATCTTGTGCTGGGTTCATCATACCAACCTATGGTAAAGTATAATTCAGCATTTTATTCTCAATATAACGCTGATGTATATCATCTAAAGTCATCCGATTCTATTAATTCTATCTTTATTTAACGTTATTCAGCTTGTACATACAACATTTAATTAGAACAACGCGCAACGTGCTGGCTGCCAGTAAATATTACAACTGTGGACTACTAGGTACAAATTTAATGTAAGATACGATGATTATTATTGTATTTAAACTACAATTAAAGTGAACTAAAATGTTCAGAGAAACAAAAAGCAAAAGAAAATGAGATAACAATTAAAATAAATAGATGAGATTAATTAAATCGCTACATATTTCTCAAATTCTACTTGTGGTTGTGTTTGACGCACGTTTGACGTTTAACATCGGTTTCGTTCGGAAAATCAGACGTCTTTTTGACATATTGTAATGTTAACGGAAGTAAAATCTTTAGTAAAACGTAGTACAAAAGATATAAGACAGTTGTTTTTAACTGCGTTTTTTCCCGTCTTCGTAATAATAATTTGTTTTTTGTCAATTATCCGTTCTTTTAATATATAATTTGCTCTTTTTTTTTTTTTTTTTTTAAATTAGTTCCTGACGGAACAGGCTAAGGTCTGAGACCATGCTGCCTAGTCATCAGTTAGCATTTTTCTTGAGTAGGGTAGATCCAGTTCAATTCATCAGTTTCTAAATCCATAATATAGGGAAATCCAATAAAATTCATTAGTTTTATATTTATCCTTGTAAGTAATTCCAGTTTAAGTCTTTGGTATTTTTTTCTTGAGTAGGGTAGATCCAGTCCAATTCATCAATTTCTAAATCCATAATATAAGGGTATCCAATAAAATTCATTCATTTTATATTTATCCTTTTATGTAATTCCAGTCTGTTGTCATTGGTATTTATCCATAAGTAATCAAATCCAGGTAAATTCATCAGTTTCTTGAAACGAACAAGGCGCCAAATCCCATCCAACCCAAATCAATTTGTTATACATTGCACTTCCCCCCACCGTTCACTGCACCATTCACAAATACATACAACCACTATTTCATAATTACAACCAATTTTGAGGCACTTCAACAATATATAACAAATTAATTCAAATTAAATAAGATTTGGCGCCCTGCTCGTTTCAAGGTTCCCGCGTTTTTTTTCATATAATTTGCTATTCGGGATGGAGACGAATCCAAAAAATCAAGGGTCATGAAATTCGTTCCACCCGTTCCCATAAACGTCCAATAAAAGTTATTATATATTATATAATAGTTATTATAATTATCTTCCTAATAATTCCTAAATGGGCCAACATCTATTTTTATACCCCAGATCCTGCTGGCCCTCCAGGTTTTTTAATATGGCAGAACAACGTTTGCCGCGACAGCTAGTGTATAAATATAGCTAAGATATATACGACTTACATATACATCTAATAGACCTACTCAGAGATATCAAACATTTTTTGCACGACGTTTTCCTAAATAAATAATAGGTAATTAGAACACACCTCAGTCCATCCCTGACCATGACACCTGCATGGGCGTTGAAACTAAATCAAAATAAACTCGATGGAATCCGAATAAAAAGTAGTTTTATTTCAATAGCAATATTTTATTATTTAATAGTATGTAGGTACCTACACGGATTAAATTATTTTTATTTTGATTTAAATACTTTGTTTCGTTTGTATTCTCTCCGAAAAAAAAACTTACAATAGGTTGTATTTTTATGTAAACAAGTATTTTCTTAACTGGTTTACAAATTACAATTTCTTGGGTAATATACCTACATTCACTGCCGAATCAGAGAGATCTAATTCGGGATATGTTTTGTTCAGTATAATTTTATTCTTAGTAGGTATAAGAGTTTCAATGTACAATAACATAAAATCAGATTTTTAAGATAAATTCAAACCCGTTTTAGATCAATATCATGTCAAGCATTACCTACAGCCTACAGTAGTCTGCTCGCGTTAGTGTATCCTGTTTGTAATTATATAATTAAATAATCAAGTAACTAAATCTTTAATGAACTATAATGACAATCGGATCGGTTATAATTATATTTGGTTTAACCCCAAAACGGCCAAAACCTCACAAGAGGTTCACAAAAACAGCCTTTGCCCGCGACTTCGTCTGCGTGAACTTCAGAATTGGGTCCAAAAAGAAATGAAAAATTTGAAAGTAATAAAAAATGGAATAAAATTTTCACCCGTGTAATCGCTTAGCTCGTAGACAATTTCCATTTGTCCCTCGGGAACTACTTAAGGAATTGGGATAATTTTCCATGTCAAAGGCTAAATGCATGCCAAATTTCATCCAAATCCGTCATCATATTCATCATCATATCTATCAAATTGTTCAGTAGAATATCTAAAAATCTAAAGTCACAAGAGCTTTTTTCATATTGATTAGGTCTACCGCAGGTAGACTGAGCGCTGGCTTTGACTCCTTCATCGGACTTTAAAGTCACAAGAACATTAAGGTGCCGTAACAAGTAAAAAGTATGGTAACATAAGTAAGGTACCTTTAACTTACGTAAGTTGACAACTGTAGAATTGAACGACGGGATCTTTGGCGAGTACTAATCTAATACTTGGCGAGTACTTCTAATACGTAGTTAAACCGAAAACCTCTCGAACAGCACGAAACTATTGCAATAGTAAATTATTTCCATTTGGAACCGCGTATGTAGAGTCATTTAACGTTTTGAAAGTAAGGTTTTCTCGAAATAAAAATATTTTTATTTTGATTTTGAACTTTTTTCATAGGTCATCTTCCAGATAAATAATTGACTACATTGGTAAATTTTGACTATACCTATACCTACATATTTTTTTCAAATAACGGTTATTTGAAAAAAACGTCTCTTTTTAATTCTAGTCATAACTATATTTTTTAAATTAATATAGGTATAGCACTTAATAACATTTTTGAAATGAATATATTAAGTAGCTACTTACCTTTAAGAAATTTTTAGATATGGGCTTGTTATTACTAAGCAATATTGATTTCTAAATCAATAGCTTGTAAATATGGAGTGGAATCCATTCATAGGCAATTCAATTTCAATAAAAACCAATCTAAAAAGTAGGACAGATATATCGAACATGACTGTTATGTAATGCGCTGGTCCCATTTTCTTCAAATGTTATTGAATTAATTTATGAAGGTACTCCTTACTCTTTTTATATGATTAAGATGTAATAGAAACATAATTAATAATTAATTTGATGTTAATTCTCGTTCATTTGATTCTTTCTTTTATTTTATACATGTTTATAATCCAAGGATTCTTCTTGGTCACACTATAGTACATTAAGAGATGAGCTCTTCTTATAGGGTTAGTGGCAGGCGAGTTGACAAGGATTTCAACAAGCAGATAGACTTAGAAGTTAGAGTATTTAGAGAGTAGCGTAGCGAAGTGATTTACTTGCATGAATGAAAACAGTAGCTAACGCAAATACCCTTATTTTCACTTGACTTTTGGTTAGTGTATTAACTTTCTAAATCGCCGGACGTGTTTTAAATATATCTTTATATATAAAACAAAGTCGGGTTTGTTACAACACTTATAACTGGAGAACGGGTGGACCGATTTTCGTGATCCTTGATTTGTTGGATTCGTCTCCGTCCCGAATAGCAGAATAAATACTAAAAGCAGTGGAAAGCTTAATAAAAGAAATCATGTTTACGGGAACGTGGACAACTTACGCGGGTGAAACCGCAGGGCACTGCTAGTGTATAACCAAGTAACCTTTAGTGAGTTTAGTGACATACATCGTTTTTCAGGTTTCAATAATAATTCGACTTTAAAAAATACAATATTTTGCCATAAGTATTCAAATTATTATTAATTACTTACTTACCTACTAGGTAAGTAAGTAATTTTATGTTCTGATTTATGTGATACTAACCTGGGGGGCTGAGTGGTGTAATTGCGTATACTGTATGTGGGAGTTTTGGGCGGCAGTGTTGCCGGCATGCTGCCCATGAATTAGAGGAATGTCAAACTCTTCGTCGCCAAATGATGGTGTATGAAATGTCTGAAACAAAGATATTATTTATTAAAGAATCAAATTTGTTTTACAATTAATAATAAATATATGTGACATTTTCTATTTAGTTTTGATGTTTTAATACCTACGAGGCATGGTCTATACTACTAGCTAAGTTTTATTCTTAGTGAAAATAAAAAAAATGTTTCTCAATTTGGTTTTGAAAGTGAATATGAAAAAGTGAATAATTAATACAGCAAGTCAATATAGAGGTCAAGTTCTAACTGTTTCTATTTGTTTAATTTCTTGATCATGATCTACAAAAGCTCTATAAGCTCTATTTGTTATAATTCTAGAACGCACGTTATCTATGCCGCATATTCGTGAGCGAAAACAGAGCTTGCAAACTATCTAGGTATCCATAACAAAACAATAGAAAATTATTTGTAAGTAGATATCTACGCGTGGCCGTAGAAGTGTGATGCCTGGTAGATAATTTTAAATCCGTAGCATAAAGGTTTTATGATAAAATCGACCCTTTGCGTGACAAGGGGTTACATGCGAAGTTGTCCTTGGAATATTTACTAACTTTTAGGAATAACTGTCTAGCGAATTGTGAAGGTAGTTGAATAGAAGAGAATAAAGGTATTTTTTTTAGGAAGGTACCTATCTGTAGTTAAATTCCAATCTCATTGAAAATTATTCGACAAACAGGTGGTAATAATAAAGCTCTATTTTTATTTTTTTGTTCAAGGATACGATACTCACTGTAACTGAACCATACGCAACCGTACCTACCACGTACGGAGTACCATGACTTATTGTTTTTTTTTTACACGCAATGCCACACAAATAAACAGGTGTTATCGCGGTAGACCAAAAAAAGTGGGAGAGACCAACGTCACTCCTATCGAAGAAGTAGAGGGAGGTCTAAGCCCTGCAAGTGGGACAAGTGGGGCTTATTAGATAGATTAGAAAGGAAATTATAATAGGTATAATGTATGTGTATTTTATATTTGACGTTCTGCACTTCCACTTCAGCTTGGGTACCATTTTTCGATGCTTACCTATTTAATACCCTTCAACCTAATTATGGGTATTTCTTAATATTATTTAATATTCACTGGGCGTTATTAAATATTGTGTGTTAAGTTTGTTTTCTTTGAACAAGTTTTTCGTCTACATCTTATTATTTTGTATTATACTGTACTACTTACTAAGGAAGGCGTATCTCGATATGATCATCATCTAATGGTGTCCAAAAACAATATTCTATTCTATCATCTGCCAAGCTTTTTACCGAACCATGTTAGGGTCGGCTTCTAGTTTTACTAGATTTAAATGAATACCGTATTTTACATACAGCTGCCTGTCTGACCTCCACAACCCAATACACTGTGTAACACAGTATCACATAATAAGACTGGGTGTCAGAATCGTAATGAGTTAAAGACCGTCAAAGATCACTTTTTGACAGTCGGGACCAAGGGCATGTAAGTATATAAAATGCTCTCAGTGTAAGTAAGTACTACTTATACTATCGTATACAATTCGCTTTCTGTCGTATATTACAAATTTTGGCTTTGAATATATCAACGTTTTAAATAATTTACATAAACAAGAGTGTTAAAATTATGAGTGTCCCACGTAAAAAACTTATTAGCTAATTATAGTAATATCAACAACACCGAAGTAAAATCGCATAATCCACTTTTTTTTGTATAAAGTTGATTAGTTATCATCAGATCTATTTAAATATATAGCTCATTCATTTTATCAATTCAATCTGTATGCATGTATTTACCAAATAGCTTTTGCATTCTACAATATTCGTGTCTGATATTTCATAGTTTTTTTTTATTATATTATATAGTAAGTATTAAGTTTGATGAGGTCTATCGCATTAGCCTGAGCAAGCTTTAACTGCTTCTCCGGACTTTAATGTATTAATAGTAAATACTGAAATGTCAATCAGTTTAAAGCCACCGATAAGTCTCATGTCTCTGTCACCTTCAGGTGTGAAGTGGTTAGTGACCCTGACTGCTAAGCCGGAGGTCGTGGGTTCGATTCCCACCCAGGACAAATGTTTGTGTGATGAGCACGTTCATTTGTTCTGTGTCTGGGTGTTATTTATCTATAATATGTATGTATTTAGAGATATATAAGTATGTTTATCAGTTGTCTGGTTACCATAGTACAGGCTCTGCCTAGTTTGGGATCAGATGACCGTGTGTGAGATTGTCCCAAGATATTTATTTATTTATTTTATTTATCTAAGAACATTCTAAAGTTAATTTGCGATTCAGTATTCGGGGGTAAGTATCTTAGAGTTTATAGATGCCATTATAAGTACTTAGGACATTTTTTTTTACGGTGGGTAAATTAATGTTTAATGGTTTAGTAGTTGTTACAAAAGAAGTGTGTTCTGCCCTTACGAGGGAAAGTTACTGGCTGATACTGTCAAGGTATTATTCATGTAATCTTTCGAACTTGTTGCTTCAATCGGGTCGTCTCAATTCATTAGTAAATCAAATGATTAATGTTGTCAATTTACGGATTGACCTATCTACCTCTAAACGAATCTACTTCTAGGCGAGGGTCTAAATACAACTAAAAATGAAAATGACATGCTTATTTTGATATTTTACCAAACTGAAAATACAGTTTAATTCCTCAAGTGGTTGATTGTAAACTGACCTGATCATTCATAATGTAAACACTGTTCTTTGTGTCGCGAGCAGGCAGCGGTGATTCGAGGTTTTCTGGTCTCTGTAACAATGGAAAGTTAAGATTAATATAAAATAAATATTAATATGTCTTTTCTTATTCTAGTTTGACATTTCTTATATTAGTCAAATATCCAACATCTACTACTTTCTGAGTTTATCCGTTTGGTTTCAGAGTGAAATGCTAACCTATCTAAGTTTATACCATCAATTTCTATCTAAAGCAGTAAAGGAAGAGTTTTTAATAAAATAGTCCGTCCCGCCATCTCGTAAGTAAATGTAAGATTTATTGTTTTCATCACAAAACGTATTTTTTTTGCATAAAAATTATAAACCTACATAGGTACTGTTGTCAATTATTTTGTAGGTATGTCGCCAAATTTGGTTATGGACATAAAATTTCCAATGCATAGCTAATATTTTTTTTTCTTCCGCTTAACTCAAAATACTTAGCGTCTCTGAACGATACTAATAATAAAATTATATATATTAATTAATCTTTGAACTTGAATTTATTAGAATAGTTTGCTAAATTTAATTTAATAATAATAATAATTTACGTTACTGAAATACATATCATTACTATTTGAAAATAAAAACTTAAATATAGCGTTCCATATATTTAATAAGAACTTCAAATTTTACACAAATAAATATCTGAAACTGAATTTAAGGATTTGGAACTACCCAAAATTTGTCATTGAGGTATTGATGCGGTTTGTACAAATTTTGGACTTTCTTTTCAATAACTTATCGTGGAAAAAAAAAAAAATTTTTTAGTACCTCTACCTAGTCGTGAGTAAGGTTTTGTATGCCGAAATCAACCAGGAATTAGAATTTTATAAAATGACTTATTTGTTGAAAAAGATTGACAATGTTTAACTCAGCTTTTTCATTGAAATTGTTTAAGCGCTACGGAACTCTACTCTTCATGGATTTAATAATCCGTAGAACTTTGAGCACCTACAGTCAATTTAACCTTGTAATGAAGTTCAGATTTTTCCTGGGAACCTTTACTAGTTATACCTAATTCATCGTAATTATAATAAGCAAGTATATTGTTAGACATGGCCGCAAGTGATGTTTCCTGTGCTACGATGAGCGGGCGGGTACAATTTCGCGATCACAAGTATAATACCAATAACCGTGGTGCACAACAACGTCGTTAGCTTCCCGACATGATAGTTACGATCAATTTTATTGCTTTTTACTTTTTACACAAAATTAAGTTTCATGCGGCCCTTATTGGGTAAATTGTTGATTATAATCTGTATGGGTTCAGAAAAGAACATTATTCTAAGCTCAGATTATGGTGTAGTTCAGTTGAAATTCCTCGTAAAACGTTATACGACTAACTAAACTCAATCTCAATTACTGGAAGGCATGAACTGAACCGTTTATAATAAATGTATGATAGCATCTTAAAAACAATGCTAAAATACGCTTAAATTTATTTAATATTCAGATTTAGATAGGTTATATCTAACTTCTTAGTAAAAGTAGTGATACTATTATTTCGTATTACTTATTGCAAGTTGGTGCGCCAATTCTCGATCCAGTTACTATTTCTTAACATTGCGATATTGAATGGCGAGAGTTGCACACACAAATGGCATTCTGTCTTAAAGTATTCATTTAAACTGTTACCACCCATTTATTAATCAGTGATCTTAATCAATAAATTGAAAGATAGTAAGGGAAATTAGTTAATTATATATTTGGAGAGTACGTGTGAGCTAAATGTAAAATAAATTTCCGTGCAAGGTATATGCTCGTATAAGAATATAAAAACATAGCATGTAAAGTTTATAAAGAATATGTTATTTCAATTCATTAAAAAGTTAGATTAAAGATTTCTTGTGGAATAAGGCACTTATTAACATTGTCATTTATTTACAGTATTTTAGGCAAAAATAAACAAATTGTTTCAGTTCTTGAAATTTACTAGTCCACGTGACAAAACTTTTTAACTGATGTAGTTTTATTATAGCAAGTGTTACCTGCAAGTAGCTGATCTTATCAAATAACGGTAAGAATTATTTTCTCTCGTAGCAATATCGGTTGTATTATTCATTACTTATATTTATTTATTTTATACCTACCGTTTCATGTATAGTTAAGCCTTAAAATTGTATGCTATCGCATTCAAGTTGTATAAATAAATCATGATCATAGGTACAATATAAACAAAGGAATCTCTTAAATAACTAACTATTCTTAATATGTGAACCTTTTTAATCGTTGTTCCAAAATGCGATTGATCAACATTGTAATTGTACCTTGAGCACAAGTCGGTCTCATACCTCTCGGACCGGTTTCTGTAGCACACCGGCTGTGGTCCCATTGGGCTGGTATACACACACTACTATCAAAGTAAGTGAAAGGACAAGCCGATAATTGCTTTCTGTGCGATTGGATTTTGTAACAAGGTAGTAAATGTCTAATAATAAAATATTAATATTTCACCAACTGACAATACACGTCACGCTATTTTAATTTTGAGTAATTCCGTCACATGCACTGGATTACAAAACTTTTCATTAATGTAATATCTAAATAAGGAACTAATAAATCATAATACTATTTTCTGACTGATAAATCTTAGTAATGGTCGATTATAATGTGGCATCCATAACGATACGATGTTTCTAATATGTTTTTAGAGCGTGGAAAGTAGAAAGTTATAAAAGTAGGTAAGAAGTTAATACAGTTCGGAAAGTATGTAGTGTATTTGTTTAAATTATTTCATAACATAACAGGATATTTTGTAAATTTTCATAGGTCTTTGCTTTCCGTATGGCGTTTTACTTACATGTAGTTTTATCATGTAATTCCACATTGCAACTTGCAACATGAGAGACTCAAAAGTAAAACAAAATTAAGATAAATTAATATCTTAATACAACATGTCATGTGCCATTAGAATACTAAAACTATAATGGTAAGATTTAAATCCATTACTGTCATGGAGTGGACGAGTCTCTAGGAAGACGTAATTGCCGGTCAGTGACCTCGTTTAGTTCCTTCCACTAAAATAGCGTTAAATCAATTGATGCTATTACAATTGGAACACAACTCTCATCATAACTTACAATTTGTGTGGACTAAAAATAAAGAGCAGGTGGATATTCTTTTATTTATTCCTTCATTTTCATTTGTGTTCCGTAGAATATATATTTTTTGAGGGCTCTACTTAATTGATTTAATCAAGGTCGATACCTTGATGAAAGAAGAAGAAGAAGAATGTATTAATATTAAAGTACGTGCCTGAGTGCTGCTTTATTTAGTATGCGTGAAATTTCTGGCATTTCTAAATTATTTTAATTTGTGTCAGACAATTCCCGTTATTATCGCTGACGATACCTATATAAGGTTTTTGGCGACGTTCGTTGCCCTTCATTTAGGTCTTCTTTAAAAAAAAATTGTTTTGATCTGAAAAATTAAACTAGATTTAAAAGATTAGATTTAAATGATTTATTTAAGTAATTATTTTAAGTGTCTAATAATGTTTAATGTTGTCAAACATTTACGAAAAAACATTTAATGTAAAATTAAGTCAGTATTCAAAGGACTTGAAAATACCGGTTTCTTTCTAACATTTTAAGCTTGGTTGTAGGTACCCAGATTTAAGGATTCGTGCTGGTAATAACCGTTTTTATTTTCAAAATTAGCTGTTTATGTATTGATATGGTAATTTCAAAATGTATGGCCTAGTTTGCATTTATTTAAAACTATAAGTATTTTGCTCACAGCACCGCCCATGTTGGTATCGGTTATCGTTTCCTCTCATTCAATATTTTCTGACTTTTTAAACCTTCCTTGGACTCCTACTAATATTTCAAAACCTGAATAAGGCAAATCGGTTAGCTGTTTTCGGGTTAATGTGAGACTAACCAATAATTAAAATTGCAAATACATTCCAAATATAATTAAGAATTTATATGTGAAGTAGAGGTATTAAGATTTTATAAATTGATTTTATTTCCAGTTTTACATATGCCGAACACATGTGTCGAACTTATTGCTTGTTTTACTGTCTTTTATGAAGTTAAAAGTTAATTGGTTATCTTATTTCTCATTGTCAAGACATTCATAAGTTCACCAAAGGCGAAATTAGACGGACGGTTCCTTAAACGTTACTATACCTAACAGTATTTTTCAGAATAACTGATTCAATGGATGTGTCACCAGTTTTGTTTAACTTTAAACCTACATAGAGCAAACACGATAAATCAAGCAGGTTTAAGAAAAAAAACGTTCAAAAGGATAAAAAAATATCCAAAGGAAGAAAAGAATGTTTCGAGGCATGCTACCTACATAACAAAGGGATTCATCTTTGACCAGCTATTTGTATTTTTTTTATTATTTATTGTAAGCCTTGGTAGATTTAATTAAATCAAGGTTTTATTGATCGAGCGGGACTGACCCTAATAAAATCTATCACCCTAAGTTTTAGATTAGGGGTGCCATGAAATGGAGGACTTGTTAGTTAGTTAACTAATTTTCTATTGATTTGATTCCTAAATTGATACTAGAAATCTTATCATCTTCTTTCTTATCATATAAGTAACATTATCATAACTTTTTTCTATGCTCTATCAATTTAATACAGATTTACTTTTCCCTTTCGTACAAAACCAAGCTAGTTTTTTTGGTTAGGGAGTAATATCGTTGCACGTGTTTCTTTTTTTTCTACGTTTGAAAGCCTTTGTTGTTTATTTAGGATTACAAACTCTAGAGACGCATTATTTTTTCTTCGTTACACCTGTCTTCTTGAATGCGTTCGGCCATATTTCTTTTGTTATTTGTAACACTTATTTAAACGTGAAAGTTGTGTTTATTTGAATCTGTAATATTAGTGATGTGAACTTTATGATACCGGTAAACAAACGTCTCAATAAAAAACTTAACTTTGAGTAAGCACTGAAAAGAAATAAAATGGAAAGGTTTTTTCATTGTTTTCTGGTACTGATTTACGGTAAAATAAGTAAAGTCTTTTATAAACATTTAATGTAAAATTAGGTCGATAATTTCTTAGCGGTACATTTCAGTTGCATGAAACTATTGAATGTTTTACGTAAGATAAAACAAAATGAAAGTATAGTGTTGCCAAGTTATAGGTTATTTAACCACAAGTTTTGCGGTACTTCTAGTATTTTCATGTACAAGTTGCAAGATTTGAGGACCAGTATGGCATGGGGAAGTTATATAATCAACGATTACAAAGTAAATTAATTTCTTAGAGATGCTTAAATAGACGAGAGGACAAGTCCACTTAACAGGTCAATAAGTAAAGACTATAGTACGTAGGCCCGATAATAAGTAGAGTCAATAGATATATCTTGAATATCATAATAATTTTTGTAGGAAAATAGATCGGTTTTTGAAAGCCTGACGAAAAAAGGGCGTGTCAAGTTAACGTATCTATCTGGCTGTGGCATCGTATCTCCTTAAAGAATAAACAGATTGTGACGCGAAAAATTAATGTTTTATTTGAATGTCAAAAATAACTGATGTAGGCTGTTATTCTAGTAACGGTTCATTTCTAGTGACTAAAAAGTAAAAATAAAACCAAAAATCTTTAAAATGAATAAGGTAAAAGCGGGAAATTCTAACTACAAGGTAGAGTTCAATTTGTAAATAAAGGTTACCTGAAAAACCCGGCCTTCGGCTACAACTATATAAACAACAATAACAACAATTAAAAAGCACGAAATATCAAAGAAATGAATTTATACATAAGGATAAAATAATTAAGAACGTCCTACGACTCTTATCTTATCTTTATATCTCTGCTCTAGTTTGCTAAAGATAGCATATTATCAAACTCTGGACAAGTCATAATTATTCTAGTTTGTTATTTACGAAATTAAAACGAAACTATATAAACAAATGCCATTCGATACTATTAGACGATTCGTAAAATAAAAACAATATGTAGAGTAACATCGTATGCTCACAGAGGATCCTATAACAGGCTTCTCGGGGTCCGACTGTACCAGTTAAAAATACTTCCGCAATCATAAATAAGTTGGTAACGTAGTCCACCCTAAAAATCATGCGATACGATTTACATCTATTGTGTTAGCAGCTGGTGCTCCCAATTATTTAATTCAAATTATAATAAATTGTATTCAGCAATTAACTATACAATAACTCACTTCTAGGACAAATAAGACTAATAAAACACTTATCTTAATTGGTAATTATACTTATAAATTAGTTTCATCTATATACAAAGATGTACAGAAAGTTTGTACCCACCATTTAAATATTTAATTAGCTGCCATAGACATATTCCATCCAATGAAACAAATTGGGTTTAGTAAACATACATTAATTTAAACGTTCCGGTCCCATATAAGATCTAATTAATCTACGGAGGAAATAGAAAATAATACAATTTCAACTTTAATTGATAGAGCACTGAAGTCATTCATTCATTACACAGTAGATTTAAGTTAAAATACCGGAACGACGTATCGGACTCCTTGAGCCCTGCACGAAATAGAAACACAATAAATTTCAGTTAATATTAATTTGTTACACTTGAATATAGAGCTATTTCGAGTTCGTACGGAAACATTTAGTAGAAGCACGATAGAAAGGCACGCTAGACGCACGTGCGGACCGCGCGGGAAGACTGCGTGGCGGTCGTGGCGCGCGCTGCGGTGGGGAGCCGCGCCGCGCCTCGTCTGCATCTAGTACCACCAACTGCCGTACTCCTCTGATGGCGCCATTGTTCTTCCTTAAGTAAATCGTATTTAACCCTTTCCTGACACACGAAACCACATACATCAAAGCTACAAATAACATATTGGGATACTTGTATTAAAACGCGCCCTCCAATCTTTAAGTTAATTTTATGCTAGGCGATTTTACATTAAACAAGCATTATTACATTTTCAAATCATGTGACGGTTATATTCAATTGTACCTGTGTCCCCTTTCATTTACCTTTTCCTTCAATTTTGATATAGAAGATTGTACAAACCAAAATTCTAGTTAAATGTAGAGCTTGGTAGACGACGATCGAACTGCTACCTATAACTCATATTAGGATTCAAATTTGTCATTGTAAGTGACATAGGGGGCGTAACCTCCGGGAAATAGAAGACTATGTAGATGTTTATGTTACAGAATGCTATCAGACATTCAAATGTTGTCTAGCGGACAGTGCTTACTATAAAGGGTGCGTGTTGAATGTTTCAGATTGCTCTAGTACATCCTTGCTAAATAACTAACATCACTGCCAACTGACTGCGTGAATTTGCAACGCTTTTGGGATATTTTAACGACATAAGTATGATTTATTTATAGGTAGGATACAACATACATAATGTATACAATATTGAGCATGTACTCATTGATTTATGTTTAGTAGATTGATTTTTACTTATTAGATAAATATTTAATAACCCTCTTTATTGAAGGAAACCAAACCAATCAACCTAATTAATTATTATAATAAGAGAAATATTATAAGAAATTAAAATTAGTATTAATATTTATACTGAAATGGATACTTCCTAAATAAGAC
This sequence comes from Plusia festucae, assembly GCA_950381575.1. Taxonomy (NCBI): domain Eukaryota; kingdom Metazoa; phylum Arthropoda; class Insecta; order Lepidoptera; family Noctuidae; genus Plusia; species Plusia festucae. The sequence goes on along the minus strand of OX494436.1, from coordinate 7,681,741 downwards.
TTACTTACTAATTTATATTTAGTTCAAAGCTTTCTCAGTATCACCTGTGTTTAAAATATGGCTATTAAGCTGAATCCGATGAGAATATCCGACCTCAACTTATTTCAGGTAAAGCTAAGCAAAAGAAAAGGCTGTTTATAACTATTTAACGCTTGGGTTGAAATTAGGGGATAACCGCATAAAACGACATTTTAAACAACAATTACAAATACAACTAAATCAATAAATAGGCCTTGTTGATGTATTTATTTATAAAAGAAACCTACAGAAAAATATTAATTGGAATATAGAAAAGAGTAAATGAGCCAAAACCGTTTCCAATATTAATTTACACATTATACAATGTGAAGACGTCACCGAAGATTAAATTATTTAAATAAGTAAATTTATTATTTCTGCGCAAGCATTTTAAGTAGTATACTATATAATAATATAATATCTCTTTTTCACTACCCATGTTTCATAAACGGTTTATGAAAAAACCCGTTTATGAAACTCTAGGTGTCTATCTTTGAAAATGACGACATTCCCATACCAACTTCCATCATCTATTTCAGGCTCTTCGGGGTTGGATTCCCTTGGATATTCATTTATGTCTAAACAGACACCCGTACATGAAATTCCAAGTATAAAATCCAATGTAAACTTCAAACCCTTACTTCATTCATTCTTCAAATCTCTAAAATTACTGATTATTTATATTTAACCAGAAACTCGGACACTAAATTTCATGTTGCTAACTTTAAAAATGACGGATTCCAATTCGTTCATTCCCTTTTTCACCTTAGGGGTGGAATTTCCAAAAATCCTTTCTTAGTGGATGTTTCTAACCATTGTGGTTGATGAGTCAGTTAGAATAAGTAATTTTATATATCTACTTTTAGGTATAGATTATCCAATACCAGTCATATAATCATGGTTACATGAAATTACGTATTTAAGTCATTTAAGTGTATGAGCAGTAAAATTCTCGACCTTTAGAAGATATGTATCAATATCTCATCTCTATAAAGATAAGTTCTGTTTGGTAATAAACAAACTATAACATAATCTATACTAATATGATAAATCGGAAGAGTATTTGTTCGTTTAAACGCGATGATCTCTGGACCTATCAATCGGATTAAAAAAACTTTAAACCTATGATAGGCTGATTCATAAGGAATAGTTAAGGTACTTTTGAAAAAAAAAAAGGTATATTTCCGGTCAAAACATAAAAATCTAAACACGCGGACGAAGACTAAATATTTTACTGATCTGGATAGAAGTAGTGGTATTATGATGATTTTTTTAAATTACTCTCTACAGTATCTAAATACTGGAATGTGTGATTCGTACTGTTTTTTTTGTTATGCACATTTAACAGATTTTGCATCTGTATCAGTAGAACTTAAAACAATATAATAATATCTATAACTAATAACCTTTTTGCTAAGTTTGGCAAATCCCAATTTATTTTAGGCATTTCAGGCTAAAACAAATTAAGGCAAGGCTGTACAAAGATTATATTTTAACTAAAAATGTAAAAATGACTTCTAGACTTGGTTTTCTCTTCGTATACCTATTAATATCTTGACTTTTGGAAGTGTAAAATTATATTACTTGCCAAATCTCATAGTTCTAGGCCAACAGGAAGTACCTTTTTGATTTTGATTCCCTTGAGAGGTCCGGAAAATATATTTTTTTGCGGTAAAAACGGTCTTATCTTTATTTATGTTAACTTAGAAGTTTGATTTTTTCACACTCCAACCTAATATGGTTTTATTTTCAACTGGATACCTTAACGCGTTTCTGAGATAAAAGGTCTTGATAGGCAGACTGATGGACAACAAAGTGATCCTATAAGGGTTCTTTCCATTTGAGGTACGGAACCCTAAAAGTGATTACAGTTGGAAGCAGATAATGTGTTAGTTTGTTGAGATGGGTAGTGAGTGAGTATTATGTGCATACTGGTTATTGGCTTTTTGATTCGTTTGGGGTCGGAGTTGAACTTATTACGAGTAAAGAAAAATATATCAGTTTCTATTTAATTCTTATTCGTAAAACCAGTGTATTTGGAATTCCATTCATCTTATTTTATTTGTTTGTAACTTATTATTTAATTTCAAGAGGTGTTTATTATTGGGCTGAACTAAACTGAAATATTGCCGACAGCAGCTTTCAAATTTAAAATCTTTGCAAGTAATTACTTGCTGCCTTTATAAGCCTTCTATTGAAATATTACAGTGCGAAGTGTACAGGAAAACTTTCTTAATTGCTTACAAAGTGAAATTGTAAATTCCCTGTATCCTTCTTTATCGTTACGTTTTAATTCCTTTTTAACCAACTTCAAAGGAAAAGGTTCGCAATAGGGATGTGGACTAGGTTTGGAAAGTAAGAATCTATTTAGTCCCTGAGTAAATTAATATAAAAATATTTTTATATACGTATTTAGTTAGATAAAGACGCGGTAGCCTAATGGCTAGGGCATCTGACTTGCGATCATGTGGTCGCGGGTTCGAATCCCACCATTGCACTACCGACGTAAACCCACTCGTAACACAAGCATTTAGCTTAGCACGATGGGGTTAACAAGAATACTAGTAATGTGCGATCCACATTGTTAGTAAGATTAAAAAAAACGTATGGTTTCTTTCACCTAACAAACAATAAAAACTTACAAAGATGAAACGCGTCAAAATTTCAGGAACCGGGAAAAATTGTAGCGACGAATGACATCGTGCAAAATGTCTCTAATATAATCTTCTTCATTATTTGTTTACCAAGTAAAAGAACTAATACGTGTGTAGGTAATATCATTTCATTATCTAAAAACAGACATGATTTCCATTCTCTCACTAATTTAATAAACAAGTAACATTATTCTATATACAAAATTATTTAATTAAAAAACACTCTTAATACTAAACTATAATAATTAAACAAAACTAAAACTAAAAAAAAGCATCATAAAACTCTTCCACATCGCTGTCGACTGGAAGTGTGCCCATAAGGCTGGCAGCATTGCCACGTTGAATGGCAATGCTTAACCGCTGACCAAGGTAAAAACCAGCCCTTGGGTCACATGAGGTGTCAGCAAGACGCTTGGATAAATGTTTGAAAAGAATGTGAGCACTCGGACCCCACGGTCCCAATGTTTCAACCCCAAACGGCTCGAAAATATAACTTCCAACTAGGTTGTTGTACTTCCGCCGTTTGAGGTTCTCAGCAGCCATAATGTTACTTGTTTATTAAATTAGTGAGAGAATGGAAATCAGGAACTCCTTACGCGGGTAAAAGCACGGGTCACAGCTAGTATAAATAAAAACAGACATTAAAAAATTCTACTACCCTATTATAGAGATGTTGATTACCATTTATTTTAATGTCCATGAGGAAGGCTAATGGAAAGTATGGGATACGCTTTTTATTCAAAAACTTCGACGATTGATTTGCAAAATTGTCGCATGACGTCACGACACAACCGATACAAAATAAACCGGCCAATGAGGTGCCCTGCCAAGCTCCTTAACTGAAATTCGCTTCATCTAATTAGATTTTCTTTATTCCAAGAGTAATAAATATGTCTCTCATAAAACAACACCCTATCCACATTTTTTTGTTAGTTTGTTTCGTGATTGCTCTGGAAATTGTAAATCGATTACATAAAATCTTTTTGTCATCGATTAAAATTTATATTCAACCACTTCTGAGATATTCCCACACTGGATATATTTCACGGTCTCTTAGAAATTTCATCAAAATAAGTGTGTAATTTAAGGGAAGTGAACATTAATCATTGTTCTTAAGGGAATTAAATCGATTTTGATTGGATGTTTGGTTTTAAATCAGAATAATTGAAAACAAAAAAACCAAGAATTTTTAATCGTTGTTGTGTGTTTAATTTAATTTTGTTGTCGGTCCTTATTATATTTATGTGTATTATTATTATTACCAAATTTAGTTTTTCTCGTAAATTGTAATTTAGCCCTCTATTCTATTGTGTCTTATTGGAAGATATAAATATGCAGTGTATGTCTTCTTTTAAAAACTTCGAGATACTTGCGAATGCGTCCCTGTTAAAAAGGATCGTAGGGCAATCAAAACTGAGATGGAGTTACAAAGTGGTGGATTATTAAAATTTGTAAAACGATCATGTATTGAACAATAAGAATATATGATGTTTTTATGTACGATACTAGCTGTTCCCCGCGACTCCGCCCGCGGTACCTATTTTTTTTTAGTAAAAAATGTAGCCTATGTTACTCAGGGTTAATGTAGCTTTCTAATGATGAAATAATTTTAGAAATCGGCACAGTAGTTTTTAAGTTTTTTCATTACAAACTAACACACACACAAAAATACAAATCTTTCCTCTTTATAATATTAGTGTAGACAACGTGCGTATCACAGTCATGTCAAACACAATATGAGATTAAACATACCAATCTAATAATAAAAAGAACATCAAAGATTTATAACAGAAAATATTTATATTGTGAACCGGGTTTCAATATTGTCGATTACTATCGTTATTGGTAACTGAACTATATTTGAGGGTAATTTTAATCTGCCTACGATTTGCGTTTAATGCAATATAGTCGCTGAGGTCAACCGATTTGATGGGAAGACGTTCTCAAATCTGCAATATGTTTCTGTGTTTTATAATATCAGCCTGTAAAATTCCCATTGCCTGTATTATAAAAAGTCTCTTCTTACACAGAGAAGAGTAACAAAAAAGTTAGGCACCACAAACATCCTAAATTATCTTATAATTTACAATTTTTAACATTGCGAATAGCAACATTTTCGTAACATTTAGCGTGTAATTTAACTAAAACAGATTTTGAAAGCTTTACCGCTCCATAAATGATAACAAAAAATACAGTTAAAAAAAACAATGAAATAAATGAAACTAAATTAAAGGCAATGAAAAAAAGAAGCCTTTCATTCATTAAATAAGTAGTAGTGATAGTCTTATATTTTTGCTAGATATATAAATTACTGTGCAGTAGTAGGTATAGCATTTTATGTAAATTTAACTAATAACATGATGTAGTAATTCGCCGATACTTACTGTGTTACCCGTAGTGTCCTTAAAAATCTCCGTACGAAATTAAAAAAGGTTACATTAAAGAAGGTTTTAAATAATTGTTTTGCTAAGCTTTACCTTGTACATATTATAGAGTTTGTAAGCTCTCTCTTGATCGTCCGGCGTTGGTTGAACTGACTCCATTCTGTCGCATCCACTCGGGAATCGGTCACACTATCCAAAACGTTGTTATGACGGTCCATTTACTGGTTTCAACTATTTACTGTTCGTAGCACAATAAATTACTGCTTTTTGTATTATTCCTGTTATATCCTTTATTAACGATCTATGTTGCTAATCAATTAAAAAGATATTTGATAATAATGTTACTTGTAAGAAGTAGTAGAGATCTACTTTAACGTACCTACGTACGAATAGCAAACTTTACTACTCATATAGGTAAACAATGGTAAAGATGGTAGAGTACATAAACTTAACATTTATTAAACTAATCGAGCTCTTTTAACTTTCGCTTCAATTATTTCATTTGCAATGTGATTTCAACATTTAATATACAATAAGGAACTATTTTAAAATTAATAAAAACTAATACAAATTTGATCACTTTTTTAGCAATTTATTTCAATCGAAAGCATAGAATTAGAAGGACAAGCAAAACAATAATTTACCGGTTTATTAATTGCTCAAATATGAAGCCAATCAAATAAACTGAATGCGAAAGTTTTTGTTAAGTTTATGTACGTAAGTTTCCCTGCTCAAGCTTCTGTTTAATTAAAAGTAAGGGTCTATAAGGAAAACGTATTACACCACAATTTTAATATTACGTAATCTATGAAGTCTTAAAACATATTTTTAATTTTATGAATCAACAAAAGTGCACTTAGTATGAAAAGAGAGGTTTACTTTGATCGTCGATACTTAATTAGAAGTGTTTTATCAATGAAGTGCGCGTAAAAAATCGGGGTGTCGCCAGTAGGTGAGCGAAGGCCACGTGGCCGGCACGCGGGCCCGGCGCGGCGGGATACACTTGCGAATCCGCGAGGGAGCACCCGCCGGAAACCGAGGTGTACCGGGGCTCCTCGAGCACAGAGAAGTGGCGGCCCGCGGCGCGCCTGCCCGCGCCCGCCGCGCCCCGCGCCCCGCACACACCCGCACATGCACTGACTCCGCAGCCTTCGTCTCCACACCACCACTCACCCCGCGCACTATGTTTGCCTTAATCGCGAATTAAGGTTCCAGTAATGTTTTCTGTTAAGCTTAGAGCTTAATTTGACGTCATTCATTAGGGACCCCGTTTGTGAAACAGACGAAGGGATTGCGGTGCCTACTCAATGTATGTTCATGTCTCTTGTAATGGGTGCTGATGAAATACTCCCTGCACATTAACATTGGCGTTATGCAAAATATGTATCGTACAAAAATAACCAAACTTTTTTTAAAGTAATGTTTGACTTACCTAGATTGTTAAAATTTTATTTGCATGAAATTATGTCTTTATTTCAGGTAGCGTCTCTGTATATTTTACAAGGCAATTCTGTATTTTACCATGGAAGATAAATAGATCCTTTTAAAGGTATTTTGGTAGTCTTATTAGGGTGGTTTGATGGACATAGAGCGGTGCATTTGATGTCATCCTTCACTTGTAAATTCTTAAAGAGTTTTCGAATTTACATGAGTTTGGTTTGGATGCTGCTATTGTTTAACAAGTTAGCAAACATTTTACTCCAATTTGATAATCTTAAAAAATAATATGCTCTTTTTTAAGATTCTTATCTAATTGGTGTCGTGGTAGGAAGATTAAATTGTTGAAAAGTTTGAACAATTAAATCTCAAACATATTTAATGAGTACATTAATTTTATTTCTCTAGTAATGATCCTCCTGTTTTAGGTAATCACAGTGGCGAGGGTAATTAGCGTGTCAAGCGTTGACCTTAAACTTGAAATTGAATTTAAACATCTGTTAAGTTTTACAACTGAAAAAATTCCAAAAAGTTTAAGGCTGTAATTCAGTTCTATATTTATTTTAAGATGTATCGGATCATGAATCGGCTATGATGAAAAAAATCTAAATATAGTACTTCCCCTCTTTCAGAAATCTTTTATTTTCATGATCATTGGCTATACTGACGAAATTTGATCCGCAAACTGAAACGCCAATTAATTTGAAGAAGTCCTTAAATGCCTATCAGTCGCCACTTTACACCTTAAAGTGGCAGAGACATTAGACTTAGCGGCGCTTTTAAACTGAATGACGTTTCAATATTCAGCCATTAGTCATTCAACTGATCAGATGTTTGCAATAATCTCTATAGGACATGCTAGTAGGTGATGCTGATGTTCTAGTTAACCTAGTTTTATTAAGCGAGTTGATATTTGTTATTTCTTTATACCACATTTATAAAACCTTGACATTATATGAAAGCTAAGAAGAGAAGATCACTCATCGCCTCACACGCAGCGATTAATTTAACGTCTGTCAAATAGTTGTTACAAAACATACCTTTTCTTTTGTTCCCTAAATCTAAGTTCTATGAAAGCTTCTGCAGCTGATAATGTCTACAACAAAAACCTTCCACTTAGGTCTGTGTTACGAAAGCTTACATAAGCTCTGTCGGAAAATATGAGTAATGTAGGTATTACATAAAAGATACGTTACATAACAATAAAACCTCATTAGTTATGATTAAATCTGTTCAACACAGACTTGAATGGTGGAAGGAAACTTGACTACTTGCATAGCCTATTTACGTCAACAAAGTGGAACCAGCATGTCCTGTCCTCTAAGCCAAAAAAAGTGGTCTGACGGAGTGGCGGTGCTATTGTGGGCTCGTTTCGAGTCGTTGCGGTAGATCACTGTGGTGTAGAGTAGGTCGGTCTATTTGTGGTGACAGGAGAGGCGTGGGTGCCGCGTGTACTGAGCTGGAGTGGCAATGACCTTGACACTAAGCGAGTGGCCTTGGGTAGCACGTGGCGGCTGACACCCGCTGTCTGTTGTCGGAACGCTGCCGCCGCCTTTCCCAGGGGAGGCTATTGTGGACCTGCCCGGTTACGGATACCGTTATTTGCTATTGGTTTTTATGCACTATATTGCAAATGTTTTTACTATAAAATGCAAGAACTCAAAATTAAAAAATATTAAACTTAATTAATTATGATATTAATTTAATTTGCTTTCAAATAGCGCATACTTGATAACATATGACACAAGGTCATTTCCATATTTTCCTAAAGACAGTCTCGAGTCAATAACTCGCAGTCTCTAATTGTAAAATAAGTTGAGATCTAACGAGTTTAGTGCAAACCACGAATAAATTTGTAGTCTCTTAAGAATAACAGTTTAAAAACTTAAATATCTAATAATCTTGTATGGAATTTTGTAAATATACAAAGTAGTATTATTTTAACATAGTTGGTAATTTTGATGTATTAAAAATGTAAGTAAAGAGTCAAAAGTGCAAGCTAGTAAACTAATAAAACATTTTGCAAATAGTTGAATATACAGGGGGTATATCCACAGTGAGCTGACGTGTGAATGGGTGCGATTCAGAGCGTCGGCGACGTGCGGCAGCGTGTCGAGTGCGGTCGCCGCGGGGCGGCGGCGGCGGCGAGCGTTCAGTAGCCCCCGCCTGGCCGATACGTTTACGAGCCGACACTAACTTTAAGTGACCCCGCCCGCACTCGTGCGCCACAGCCTTGTTTATATCCCATCTCAATGAAAATAAAAGCGACGTCATTTCCTTGACTTTTCGTAACACAGAGATTTGACGACGTCAATTAAGCTTTTTCGAAACGAGAACGAAAGTGATAAAGGGATTACGTTTCTGATAGTGCGTATACGTACCACTTTCAGAAAGACGTGAAACACTGGGCTTTTTTCATCAAATCATCTGATACGACACTATACATAAGTTACTGCATTTCCAGATATCAGATGACATTTTTGTGACATAGTTTATAAGCAGAAACATTTGCCAAACCGGCGGGATTTGCCTACGGACACTGAATGAAAAGCGAGAATTCCTACGCTACGCACATCAGAAAGAATACAAATGTAAACAAATAGGTAACAGGGTAACATTTGTCAAAGAATGCGTGTAACGCGTGTCGTGTCACGATTGAGTGTGTGCAAGCGATGGAGTTTGCAGCACGCGGCGCACTGGCACGCCGCCCACCGTTGACGCGCTCGTTCCGAACATGAATAAACGCGCTAACTTGCTTTTTATCGTCATTCTCTCAAGCCTACCGAAAGTGATGGTTTAGCGTCGAACACCTGTAATTTGTTTGTTTATATACGCCAATCATTTTGATTGACGACTGTACTGTCGGCATATAAGACACTTTTATTCATTGCTATTTTGTTTTCTAGGATGTGTTTATGTACGTGATTTTGTGATCATATTCATATCTAGTATATCTAACAGTTAAGTGGCAGTATGAAATCATATTTTATAAAAAGATGACCAGTTTATGCTTAAGCTACGACGAAGTCGAATTATTAACTTGCCTCATACTTTTTAATAAACAATTTTATTACTGTGTTTAAATTATGTAAGAAATGTATCACATAATATTGTTTTAATTACTAATCCTATGCATTGGAAATGATATCGATGGTACCAACATTTAAAACGATTAAGACGAAAATTGTTTCAGTTCGTCTCAAGACGTCTGTCGTAGCAAAAATACTGTAAGATCTATAAGCATAAAATGCTGTAGTTAGATCTTCAATGAAATTAGAACATTTTTACGACATTAATTATAACTTAACACATTATAACAGCTACTTAATTCTGGCTCTACGCCAAGTGCTACGATACTGCTACGACCGTAGTAGTTACAAATTGTTATACAGTCTTCTTGATTCTTCTGTTCTGTCAGCGTGGTAAGAGGATTATTTACCTGATGTTATATTTTGCTTGACAGTAAGGAGGCAATAAGTCTGGACTTTACAGTATATCAGGTGCGGCGGACTTACAAAGTTGTCGCAGGGGCGACGCAATGGTCGTGCTCGGTACTTTTTCTAAATTAAGAATGGGCAATCGATCTCTTATTGCATAATGTTAATCGATAGTTCAAGACGTTTGTCGAAAAATGGATCAGCCGATGTGAGTCACTGTCATATTTTAGTGTGGACTTGGCGCTCATCTGATGTGAGCGACATACAATTGACGTAGTATTGACAGTAAAATATATGAGCTCAAAGAGGACAGAATAAAATATATCAGAATAAACAGAATTAATAGCTTTTAATTGACCTGCTGCAGAGTTAGGGCCGCTCTCCTCGACTCTTTCGTAATGCGGATAGGCAAAAGAAAAAAGAACCAACGTATTCCACCGATGTCCTCCCCAAGAGGTGTCTTAGAATCGGGGAAGTCATTGGTACTAACTTGATGTCAAACATTCAACCTAGTTATTTTTAAATGTTCCTTTTAGTATAGTTTTTAGCCCTTATTGTTACGTTATGTATCTGTACTTTTGAGATAATAGCCAAGTAATCAACAAATTTTTACAGCGGCTTCTAAAATAGACTAGAGTTAGAGTGAAAAATATGAAATACATTCTAATCTAATCATGCAAATGATTGTTTACTGAACGAATATGACAATCAAACTGATTAAATTATTAATATTATATGCCGTTAATGGTTACATGGCTTGGTAGAAGCCTCTTCTTAAATAGAAAAAGAACGTGTCTCGGTCACCTCTCGGTCGCTCGCGCACTTGAGGGTAAACGAATTAAAACATTTTTTTGTATTCATTTTTCTCAAGATATTTCCATGTAAGTATAATATGTTTAAAAAAACATATTGGTATTATGGGCTGGGATGAGACCTGCAAGTGTGTGCACACAAATACGATCATTGAAGCGCTGGGCCACTACTACATTATGAAATAATTAATTATTTATAAATAATGAACACACTTGTATATAAACATGTTCAAAACTATTATAAAGGCCACTTGAGCATCTCTATATCGCTTATAAAGTAATTAATAAAAAAAAAAAAAGAAATAATTGAATTTCCTCTCCTATTATTATTTCCGTCACTATGCCTATTTATCTAATTTCTATGTCCTTTCGCAGGTCTTCTGGAAGACATTTATTTCAGAAATAAGCAGTACCTTTGTACATATTTATCTAAAATATCTGTTTAATAACTAAATCAATATTTTACTAGCTGTTTCCCGCGGCTCTGTGTGCGGCAAGTCTCTATTTCTTGAGGTAAGAAATATTTTGCTTAGAGATAATGAAATTGTTCCGTAGTTTTCGAGTTTATAACAACGTTTATGACAGGTCACGTGACTTATGTTTGAATGAAAAATTGATTTTCAATTTTAAGATTTCGACCTATGTTCTTTGGGAAAAGTTGTCCAGTTTTATGCACCTGATTATTGTACCACGCACTCCATTAAAAATAATCCTGTATAGTAAATATATAGTATGGATAAATTCGTGATTTGCTCAGATTTGGTTAGGTAGTAAATATGATTGTAACAAAATTGTTCTGTTATGCAGAAGTAATATGACATACAAAATGGTTTTCCTGAGAAGGTGCGTGATAGCTGTGAACCCGCAGAAATATTTTTTTTATTTTTATTAAATACAGTTGTTAAAAAACAGTTGTTGCTTGTTATATAGTTTTCAGTGTTTAGTGTGGTGCTAAAAGTAAAGAGTTATGAAGGAGAGGTTTTGGAGGAGGTATACCGGTGTTAGCCAGAACACAGACTTTGACGGCTTCACCGGACTTTGAATGAAAGATAAACAGTATTTTGGATCAAAGTAATATATATAGGTGACAAGCTTGCCAGCTTTCCAGCAATGCATGAAGCATTAGGGAATGATTTAGTGTTGTTTCTGATAACTGCGCAATATATACTTTTAACAACAATGTAATTATAAAATTGCACGATTTTTTGTGATAAGTAATTATGTTTCGAAATCACATTATTTTCAGAGAGTCAAAGTCACATTCTATCCATTGCATAATTTTGGAGATACAGAATGTACTACCATTACATAAAAACTATTAAAAAGGTATGATTAGAAATCGAAACTTATGTAGTTATTTGCTGATTTGAAAGTCAATACTCAACATATAAAATACTAGCAGCTCATCCCGGCTTCGCACGGGCATAATAATATACTAAAAGAACTCTTCAACGCATAGCTAGCCGAGCGGAGTTTTTTATATTATTTAAACTCGTGATATCTTTTGAATGGAATATCCGAATCGAATCATTTAAAAGGTGATATGAAGGTGATACAACTTCAATACCTTATTTTGATAAGGATCAATACCTAGGTACGAATAAAGAGCCTTTTCTAGCGGTGGTATTATTTTTTTTTTTTAAAAAGACGCTTATTGTGACGTAACTATAAAAGATAGAGACATGCGGTCGCGATATTTTTTTTTGATAGTGATGTGTCCTGAAAAATTGTAATACATCATTTTGTTCTATCATTAATAGTTTTAGCAGCGCACGCGATTGAAGGAAGTTTTTTTTTATTTTTTTACAACTTGGGTTAGATTATTCAAGTTTTAGTAAGCATCCCTCAGTTTTTGAAAATGAAACATAGCCTATGTCACTCAGGAATAGTGTAGCTTGCCAACGGTGAAAGAATTTTTTAAATCGGTTCAGTAGTTTCGGAGCCTATTCATTTCAAACAAACAAAAAATCAAATCTTTCCTCTTTATAATATTAGCATAGATAGACTTATAACCCTTGTATTAAATTTAATGTGTCTATCTTTGAAAACGTCACAATTCATGTACCTACAAACTTCCAACCCCTATTTTACCCTCTTAGGGGGATGATTTTTAAAATCGCTGAAATACGTCTTTGTTTATTTCTATCCAGAAACCCGTATACGAAATTTCATGTGTCTTTCATTGAAAATACCGAACTTACCACACAAACTTTCAACCCCTATTTCACCCTCTTAGGGGATAGATTTCCAAAAGAAAAGTAGCCTATAACCTTCCACAATAAGTGGGCTATCTAACAGTGAAAGAACCCTTCCCTGCAGTTTCGCCGTGCGAGTCGTGCGACACATATCGGCCGGCGGCCATCATTCATTTTAATACCAATTACAATTTTAAATTCGTAATATCTTTTGAATGAATTGTCCGATTGGAATAAAATAAAAAGTAATTTATAGCTATTGAAACAATCTTGCTCAATAAATAGTTTATTTGGATAAGGATTAGTATTTGACGATAATATGATCAATAAACATAGGCTAATAATTTTAATTACTTTTATTCTATGGAAAAGTGGTTATAATGGCTAAAATATAAATGTTTGGTTTATACTGTCGCGGACTTTTTTGTAGGCATTATTGAGTTCTACAACTTTTCTATAGAAGTCAACCATACATCTCTAACCATTTAGGCAGCGTTCGCGAGAATCGTTAACGTACGGCAGTTTTTTCGTCGACTTACTCCACAATTTTCACTACCACGAAAAATCATATCTATTTTCCGGGATAAAATATAGCCTATACGGATTCGGAAGAATCCCTCTAAGTAATGGTAAAAGCAATTTTGAAATCGGTCCAGTAGTTTTTGAGCCTATTCAATACAAACATACAAAAATACAAAGGTTTCCTCTTTATAATATTAGTATAGATAAAAAACATAAAACTAAGTCGAGTTTGTTACAAAACATTATTACTCGAGAAAGAGTAGACCGATTTTCATGACCCTTGATTTTTGGATTCGTCTCTGTCCCGAATAGCAGAATTTATATTAACGGGAACGAAGAAAACATATGCGGATTAAAACGCGGGCCACAGCTAGTACTCAATAAATTCTTTGGGCAAAGCTAAATAGAGCCCTATTTAGCTTCGCCCAATTTAGGACATCTGCATGAGTACAATAGATTTAACATAGAAATAGTGATCGTTTTAAAACTTAAACGGTCATATTTTCAACACCGTATATCGGAGCAAGCTAAATTTATGCTTATAAAGCGAAAATTTCATTCCCGAACAAACTTAGTGCTCCAAAATAAACTTTATATTATGGATTAATTTTTCAAAATTTGAGTATACGACGTCTTTCTTGACATTTTATCAATGAACCTTACTATAATGATGACTAATAGATATTTTCTTCTATAGCAGTCTATCCAAAAAACGACAACGATCTGATTAAAATATATCATCTTATTTCACCGCAGACACATTCTAGTCATGTCCCGGACTGATTTTGCTCATGATATGCGGTAGGTACTAGACATAAGAAATTGATAAAAGACGAACATGATTAAACGATTTCTATAATGTCTATCTAGAAATATTGAAGAGTCTTTAGTCGCCTTAAAGAATTCAAGACACTGAGCGATATTAAAACGTGAACAAATATCAACATATATTTATACCTCGGTCTCCTATATCTTGTGTTCGAACTTCCTCTCTCTCGACTCAAGTTGGAAAATTGTGATCTTTGCTATGCAATTGAGTTTAATATTATTCCCTTCCCCGTTGAGAGCTTTAAATTTAATTACATGGGGACAACAGTGATAACGCAGACTTCGTAGGAAGAGACAACCATTTTGTCGTATTTAAAACAGTACATTTACATAATATGGGACGATATGAGCTCTTAATAAAAATGTAGTCATGGAAATGAAAAGATAAACTAATCAAAGCTAACTAGGTACTAAAAGGAATTCAATTCAATATCAATACCCACATAGTCACTTTTACAGCAACGTGTTGATACGACACACATACAGGGCACTCTAAATGTGATACAGATAATATAATAAAATAAAATTGCGATACGAATTCGTGAGAAAATTTAAATAAATGACTTTTCTGTTTGCACATAAAAAGAAATATATTGCGGCACAATGAATGTTGGGGGTGGTGTGGGGAGTGGGGACAGTCGCGAGGCGGACGAGAGACGGCGCCGGGGTGTGGGGCGGCGGGGGCTAGGGGGGCGCGGGGCTAGGGGGTGACCCACTTTAACGGGACAAGTAATATTACTTTTTACTTTTAGGCAACTATTTCATGTTTTATCGCGATAATAACATATATTACCTATTATATAAACCTTACCCTTTTTACTTTCGTTAAATATTACTAACGAATATACCTAATATCATGAATTTGTACGGAAGTAAACACATACACGAAAATGTATTTTTATCGTTTTATGATTTGAATGGCTTCTATTTAATCTGACTATAGATTATCTTATATATAACAGGCAAGTGACTGTCTTGTTACCTGCTTCAGTACCTAGTATATATATTATAAAATGTTTCTACCCGTTAAAGTTATTACAGTGATTATCAAATCGAACAATCAAAAATCGAAACTAGCAATGCGTTGGAGAATAAGAAAGCAATGAAAGCAATCATACGTGTGATCTAAACGAACACACAATGCCTATACAAATTGCATACCTACTTATATAAGGTTATGTGTTATTGACGTAGCTTGTTTTCATACATACAAACGTGGTATAAGGCGCATGTTCGTTATTCCACACTCTCTTGTTTTGCGTAACAGGATGTATATTTGTTTGAATTAATTAATATCAATTACGAGCAATCGCCTACGGTTCCGCCCAGGGAAATTTAATTTTAGATTAACATATTTTGCATTGAATGGAACTTTAGAATACGAGATAGGAGTTATGTGTTAGATTTTAAATTGATAGTAGACCGTACCTAAGTAATAAAACTGCTTTATGAGTAACCATTTTATGAATGTTACATTTTTCACTCATAATTAAGAATTTACTCAATATTCTTTACTTTAACGTATGTTATCAATTACGTTTAATAAATTCAGTTATTGTACAAAAAAGCCCTACATTGGGCGTAATGGATTCAAAGAGGGGTCCCTTGTGTCTAATCTCAAAGTCGAAACTTTTTAAGGGCCACGAGAGTATTGTTTTATTTTAGATTCATAGAATAATATACATATACTATAGTGACTGGAACTCGATTACTTCTGTTTGTTTTTCTTATAAGACAAGATTTGTTACTCAAATATGTATTTTACTAAAAAGTTTTCTTTGTTTGAAATAATTGATCAAGTATCTTACTGTAAAAGATATTGCATTTTTAACTTAAAGATTACGATTATAAGGTCAGATTTTGCTGTTTATATTCCAAGTAAAATAATGAACAAAAAATATGATACGTCGTAAAATGAGCTTAAAGCAGTATCTAGTCGTAGAGATCCTTGTTGTAATCTTCGTGTCTAAGATAATGCAAACTCGTTATTTAATTAATAAAGGATTAGCAGTTTTGCCTTTTTTATTGCATTTTAAACACTAGACAACCAATCAAGCGTATGTTATGAATTTAGCTATTTATTTTTATGTAGTATTTTTTAATTCTCATTTTCTTCAAGCCATAATTATTGTAAATATTTGTTTTTGTATGATTGATGGCATCTAAAAGTACTATTTATACAGTGTTTACATGAATACATTCAAATTCTTCAAGCGAGTGGTGGCGTCCGAACGTAGGGTAAAAAGATCTTCGATATTCTTAGATAAATTGGTTTCTCGTAATATAAAAATATAGGCAGTCTGCAGCTAACCCAATCTCGTATCTCGCAATACAATTTTATTTCATTTCTTCCTGAAGACCGAGTGTTCCTGTTGTACGGCTAAACGTTCGATATGAAAGGAATAACTTAATAATTCCTTTCAGGGATTTACAATTTCATTAAACTTTACGTTTATAGAATTTTTAGTTATTTATTCTTGTGATGAAATATTTACCGGTTATATCCAATTAAGTATTTAGTAAAAGAAAATTTAATTATATAGTACTCAAATTCCTGATTGGAGAGGTTCGAATTCTTTATTATTAAAAAGGTGTTTACTGTACACGTATTATGGAGGCCAAGATAATGCTTCAGCTTTGTTCTAACTATTGTTTAAGTAGTAATTAAGATTATAATATGTGACATACAATTCTGCTGTTTTATGCGCCGGTACCTACTTGATATAGTCTCTACTTTATTTTAAGCTAATAGAAGATACTGTTGTACTACTATCATACGTTTTAAAGTATTCTTTAAGAGATCCGAGTGATCTTGTATAGGTACCTCGCGCCTTTAGAATTGGATGGCAGAGTCGGAGACAGATTACACAAGAAACAATTGTCATAATCACTTTCACATCCGTCATTCTTGGTAACTTTTGCAAGTTGCGCTGTCGTTGAAGTTACTCAGATTTTTTTTCTTTTTATTGTTACCATCATTTGATTCAACTCAATCTACAAGCGATCTCCTCACGCAGCCCAATTTGTGATGGGCATTAACAGCTCTTGAGATAAGTTCTCTTCATTTAAAGGTTTATTGTTTGTATCATTTCTTACATTTTTGCTCATTGCTTATTGTTTTTATTTCAGAATCATACCGGTTAAGGTCTCACATATAATTTAGCTCATCACAATTACGATCGATGTTTTTTTCTCATTTGTTTATCTTAAAAATATAGGCCTTTTAGATTTACGTTGTTACATTTAAGTTATTAAAAACTTACGTCAACTTATTTACGCATTAAAATCTATTTTAAAATGTTGCTATCATATCCGAAAGAGAAATTGGTACCTATATTTCTTAGTATAGATAACTATAAGCTCATCAATGGTAAATACAGAATTTCAATAATTTTGCTCAACTATCATCTGTTGCCATTGCTTTCCTCTTTTAAAGTTGTTAAATAAAACATTCACTGTTCGCGACGAAACCCGCCAATCACATGTCCACCTCGACCCTCGGCTAGTCTGCGCCTGCACTAGTTTTTATTAAATATATAATTGAAATACTAACTCTGCGTGGTTCTATTTCTTGAAATAGTGAAATTTCGTCTTTTTACAATCAAAGTAATATTTGATCTGTTGCTTGTATACCTCAGAAGTAGCTCAGAAGGAAACGCTAGATTTTATAAGATCACATGTCACCCTCAATAAATCTGCAAATGGAGAATATTTTGTAATTAAATCCATTTATTTGCTTTGAATTTATTCTTTGTTCAAGCATGGGATCAACAAAGTCAGTTACAAAATGATTATATGATCCAAAACGGTCAATCAAGATAACATTCCATTCAAAGCAATAATTTAAGACATTATTTGTAGCCAAGAGATCGTTACAAGTCTAATTATATAACAAATGGATCATAGAAAAAGATGGCGGGTATAGCTCAAGTTCTTACTGTTATGACTGAATTTTCGTGCTTAAAAGGACTTGTAGTCGATATATTAAAACCTTACAGATCTAGATATTAAAATAGCGTACCCAAAATGTAAGTAAACGGTACGAAATGATACCCATCTTAATAGTCATAGAGTCAACTGGTTCGCGGAATCACAAGTAAGCTTGCATACCGAGGTAATGCAAGTTAGATCCCGCGTCAGCTCAGAATAACATATTAAAAACAACTTTGTTTCTTGTGATTCATGATTTTAGTTTACGATAAGTGTTGCTGTTGCCATGGTTACGGAACTCTACCTTCGTGACCTGACACGCGCATGACCTTGTTTTATCTAATCTTTTGATTCATATTAGTTTTGGTTGGTACTATGATCTTGAAAGATTTTAACACAAATGCCTGTGGTATCGTATCTTCTACCAAAAAATTAATCATGATTTACACCCTGAGGATGTTTTTAAGTCTAATGCGGGTTCAATATATTCTATGCACATATTTTTTTAGTATATATTTACTCTTTGGTAATAGGTACAAGTCTATAGATAGTTGTATTAGGTAGAGGATCCCCTTATTGTTGGAAATAACCTTAGAAAACAGGCTAACGATTCTTTTTTTACAGCCAACTCGTGACCATGACAAGTGTCAAGACGTCAGAATATAAATTTCTAATAAGTCTTGTCAAATAAAAGGCTTCAAGCCTCTTGTCTGCATATTTCTTTTTTGTAGATTTCTACAGTTATTATGGAACGATATGTTGCCAACTGATAAAAGTTCTGTTTCAAAATAAAACAAGTACAAAACCGGTTTAAAAGTTTGGCTTTTATCGGTTGGTGGTATTGAGTTTTTTCTTGAACCTTATAACGATATTTTTGTATCAATCCCTGATAAATTTTAAGGATAACCTGACTTTTTTTATTGCCTAGCGTTACTTCCTGATCGTAATACTTACTCGACAAAAAACTTGTTTTCATCTTTAGGGTCTAAAGTTGTATTCGTTTTAAATTTATGAATCTCGGTTAAGTTCCTTACCACGACAGTTTTAGTAAATTGTCGTTCGAATGACCTTTTTCAATTAATTCCACTCAACTTAGTTAATAAGATCAAAGGGTTGCCATCAGATAATCAACACCAAAGTAAAGCTGTGTTCTTTATAGGAGGGGCAATGTTTAATTTAAGGTCTACTTTAATTGTTTCCTTTAATAGCGTAATTTATATCTTACTTTCAATATATTATTAGAACGTTCTGTGTTTAAAATAAATTGTTGTTAACATGGAGGTAATGAAAATCCTAAATTTTTACGACACTTTTACAAAATACGTGGTTTTGGTTTCTTCTTCACTTACTGTAAGCGGCTTTCGCTTGAATCGTTGTGATTTTAAAGGATTACTTGTAAACCATGAGCAAATTTAATTAATTAACAGCAACAGCAATATAAAATTTACACTAAGTTGTAATAAAAACCTTATCAAAAAGTCAACAGAGCTTGGTTTCGTTCCCTAAGGGTAAAAGTTTGCTCACCGAGAAAAAAAGGATTAACCTACTAAATGCCAGTGTTTTAACACCCAATTATTTTTTTACCGTCTACCGGGTAACTTTAGATACGATAATGTGGCAGGTAAGTACTTGCAGTCTTTATTTATCTATCACAGATTCTTATATTACAACCGAAATCCATGAAAACAAGCACTTCAGTTTCATAAAGAATAATAATATTTAATTCTTTGATATTTTTATCAAAACGGTGAATTGACCTTTTGTGTTTATATTGCGATAGTCTCGCACTAAGAAAGAGATACCACTTAAACTTGTACTAAAGATAAAAATGTGGTCTCAAATCTAGCGAAACACATAATCATAGACCCTTAGGTACAGTCTCTAGTACCTACGGTGCGTAGTCAGTTCAACTCGTACGTTTTTGTCGTTGGTACCCAGGAATTTTAATGAAAACTAAACTCGTATACTTGAGCAATTTCAGGAATGAAACGAAGACGAGTGCTCGTTTATAAGCGTGATTTAACAACTCCAGCATATTGATTTTTACGTCGCCGTGGGCCCACCCCCTCCCCCGCGGGAAGAGTTGTGCACGGGGGTAATGCTAAAATGCTTGTTCCCCTATTTGAGAGTACATGCTGTAGGGACGTTCAACTGCGGCTTCACGATGTTCAGTTTTTCTCATTCATTTAATTTGATATTTTTTACTTTATCGTGAATACTTTACGTAAGATTTACGACCGGATGCGTCTTCATTGGAACGTGAATGTGACACACTTTCTATCGTACACTCTTATCTGTATTGTGTTTTAACAACTAGTTTAGTGGCGCTATGTTTTGTTTTTACTATAACTGTAGTTTGAAAGAATTCTCAAACAATCATAAACTATTTTAGTGTTACGCTAATAATAATGTAAAAAAGTTACTGCTGTTATACTACGTTGTTATAAGATAGTAAACCTAAATGAATTATAAACTTAATAAAAGACGTGTTAAATGTAAAATCATACATGTGAAAATGAGATCATTGAATAAAAAGATTATCTGAAAATTACATATTTCTCTATATATCCGGATTGTATAAGATATTTGAAAGTCGTCAGGCGCAATTGTATGTCCCCGCGAGTTTGTTCAGCCCCACCCGCGCACTTTTCAGTGGGCCGCCCCGCGCCGCACCCTTCACTGCACCCCATGTGTTATTCTCCACTCCGTCCCGCGCCGGGACGCTCCTTCATTTTACTCCAATTTAAAACCAAAAAATTTCAAACAAACATTCCTTAAATTATATTTTGTTCTATGTCTGCGTTTCTATTGAACATTAAACTACAAGTTGCTTTATCGCACAGTTAAGTTCGATTTGAGTATTTATTTTAAGTCTTCTTATCTGTAGTCCATCAGCCGTGACTAATTACTGAAGCTGACAAACCGCATGTGACACAACATGCATGTCAGACAGACCTATGTTTAACGTTTGTTGCCACATTCGCGACACTTGTGGGATTTATGTCAAGTTATAAAATTGTCCAGCGGTTTCTGGTTGGTCTTTATTGAGGACTATTTCAGTGTTCTGTATTTTACTGAAATTGTTACCGTTTACTTTTATCGTCATCGTCTTGTAAAACTGAACGGTTTTCACATTTCATTTTAAGTGCTTCGTATTTATTGAAGCAGATTGTTCAATATTTTTTTCAAGTTTTGATAACATAGTTATTATTTAGTCAATTAAACCATGCCAAAATTCAATTAGTCCTAGCGTACAATATGAATAATCAGCACAAACTAAAATAATATACTCAAAATGAAATATAAATATAGTTCAATATGGTAGGTATAATAATTGAGGGGCGCCACCCCAACCCTACTGAGTTTGAAAAGGAAAGCTTTTAAGAGCTTTTTGTTTTGTAATTAATTATGTTTTTTATTTATTTATAATGTTTTAGTTTTGTTTTATTAAGACTTGTTTTATTTGAACAATGTTTTTTTTTAAAAACTGGTGGCTTGGCGAAGAATTGTTTATTCTTCAGAGAAAAGACGTATGTACTTGCGGTTAGGAGTATAAATATAGCACTTTAAGGGTCTTAGGTCGGGTTTAAAAAGATCTTCTCATATCGCTTTTCTGAAGTTGATCGATAATGTTACTTAGTACTGTTAAACTAGGGTGTGACTACCAATAAAATATAATATAAGTGGAATTATTTACATTAATGAGCGCACTTCATGTAATTAGCAAAATGCGCTATTCAAATATAACTCGCTTTAATTCGAGACTTTTTGGTTAAAATATGTTTGCGTATGACTTAAATGAATCGTAAATAGTATCTATCAGAAAATCTTTTGTAAATATTTTAATAATTTAATCTTAGCCTTGTCGTTTACCTGTAAGATAAGTATAAAACACGTTTAGTATACTTAGCTTTATCGTGTATAGTAGGGTGATTAATCTATCATTACTAAACAGCTTTAAATGATAACTTTAAATTACCTAGTCGACTTTAATTTAGCTAAGTTACTCATAACGTTATTAGTACAGCATAACAATTTATGTATACTAATAACATGGCTCGGGTATAAAATAATCTTACTTTAAAAACGTTTCCAAAAACCACTTAACTTCAATTACGTTATGATAATAAAATACGTAGAATATAAAATTAGAAACATTAAAAGCATCTCTCATGAACACGAGCAATAACTTTATAATAGCATAAGTACATTTCCATTCATCATGAATTGCTCATGGGCCGTCTAAAGAAAAGGTTTTAAATTGTTTCTCGATGTTAATAAATTTTAAACAGATAAACCTGTACATCTCGAGCTCGCGGCTTAAAAAACGAGTATCGTGAGTATAGAATCCAGACGAAAAAAGTAGTCGTGCAACATTTCACAAGGCACAACGGCCCGCTGCACTCGCATTGTGTGCCTTAACAATATCCACGGGCCCACAGAACACGACACAATAAATTCAACACGTCTACGACGTCATTTCAACAAATCAAATACCCTACGCAAACAAACTCAAATCGACAATTCCAGCCAATTTAAATTTTATGCCCTCCCTATAAGCATGCACGCGGACGGGAATAACATGTTCATATACAGATATAGACGGACGTTTTGAAATATACTTATTTGTACCAATATACAATATACAAACAAGCACTGAATTCCCTTCACGTTTGGAGTCTGCTTTTTGGTAATCTTAATTGCTTCATGCTACAACAACCAACTTCTATGCATGGTATCAAATGACGTAATAAACATTGTGCGACATTATTTTAGACCTCATTACGCTACAATGTAGTTACTGCTTGCGTGTTGTAGGATTTCAAGAGGTCCTGAATCCTGAATAATACAATTGTAACTATTTTTAAGTGTGTACCTACATTATGTATTATGATAGTATGAACCATAATTCGTAATGACCGTTGTAAAAACATTAAGAATTTTCAATTAAAAATGTAATTTAAGGCTATAATCGATTAAGTATAGTGTGGCATCATAAGAAAATATTTTGATTGTTCAACAGCCACAGCTCGGGTCACTAGAGTACACGAAGCGGTCCCGGAGGGAGGGGTCGCAAACAGGTTATGACCCCGACAAGTTACTTGTTCGAAGCCTCGAATGTAGCCACGTTTGAAAACCTCCTGCGTTAGTGTAAACATCCCCGGCGAGTCCCACGCAGTGCGGGCGGCGCGGGGCGCGGGCGGCCCAGCGAGCCTGCCGCAGCCACCGACTCGATCCTTTCTGTCCCAAACCAGGATGAGATAAAAAATATCTTGACGTTAAGTGTGGATTTCTGTCTCGCGTACCTTTGATTAAACAATTAGCCACTTAATTGATATGCTGGAATGTTCAAGAGTGTACAACTTTGCATTGCATTGCCGCTTTTAAATACAAAATGTTTGAAAATATCGACGGATCCAATTTTATAAAAATGAATACTGATTGGGAACAAAGGTTGGTGCTATATAAGAAGGTGTACATATGTTGTGTGGTCTCGACCCAACTTCGCGTATAACAATGCTGCGATTTGTTTAGATACTTTTTTCCACGCATAAGCAAACGAATATATTTCTAATATTACCACATAATACTCCATTGTTCTCCAGTTCGTTGATATTTCTCCAGCATTTCCAACGCTTGGACGCCATTTAAGTGATACACATATCTAGCGAAGCATGAATACCATAAAACAATATTACAGCTTGCAATTAAATGTCTGAATATCGTTTTACTTAGGCCCAAGTATGTGGCTTACTACATACTTAGTGGCTGTTAGTAGACATTGCTAATACGTGTAATTTCTTTAACTTTTACTCTTTACGGGTTTTAAATAAGTTGGTCGTAGCCATAACTTATTTAAATGTTCTGTCCGGTAGCTCTGCAGTAAATAATGTCCACCGCAATCAAACCTGATTAGTAAAGTGTTCACCTAGTAAGAGTGTTCTATATTCAAGTTCATTTTACACGTATTGGATAGCTGGCATTGTTAGATAGGAGTTTTATAACTGGTTCTACCTATTCCGGTTGTGAAGGTAATATCAGGGATTTTAATAGAAACGTCGCACGCGTCGCTTAAGGAATATAACTTTGGTTTATTTGAAAGCCTTAAGTCAAAACTATGCTCCTTTTGTTTGACAGGGATTGCATTTTTTTCTTGTGGTCTGCTCTGTGACTATTTACTGAAGGTAATACGATTAAAAAAGGTAAAGTTAAATTCATGATTCATGGTTAAAATGGTGTAAGATCGAAGTCTCAATAAAAAAGTAATATAAGTATAAAGAAAATATAAAAAAGGGTGTCAATGTAAAAAACCCTTTTCTTAAATACTTATTTAATTTCTTTTTGAATATAATTTAAACTTTAAAGCTATATTATAATATGAGCTTGAACCAAGCGTGCGCTATATGAGATGGAGGGCAACATTCAAGAATATTTAGTCCCTTAATTATAAAGTCCTCCGGCTATTAAACCATCGGCTGTAATAAATATAAAATAAATGTATATCTGTAAGCTCGTAATTATGGATTTTCAATACAGAATACGACCTCGTTATGGTATCGTTATAAAGATTGGACAAAATTATTTGGTTGGGTTTTTAATATACTCGTAACAAACTACTGTCGAGCTTAAGTGATGATACCAATAACGTAGATTTTCATAATCTACTATATAAAAATAAGTCGGGTTTTCCTTCCTGACGATATAACTCCAGAACGCACGAACCGATTTCCACGATTTTGCATTCGTTGGAAAGGTCTCGGGCTCCGTGAGGTTTATAGTAAAGAAAATTCTCAATTACATTAAAAAAATATTAGACCGCGGGCGGAGCTGCGGGAAACAGCTAGTTAGTTATATATATTTATATTCAGTACAACGTTATGTACCTATAAATACTATACATCCAAAAACTTAAACTATACTAGACTTAAAATTTACTATTTTAATATAAAAATATCCAACTAATTAAAAAAAAAAAAGGTCAACCTATTAACAATATTCAAGCACTGGTTAACAAGCATAAATAACATCATTGTGTCCTTTAATAATTATAATCTATATATATATATAAAACAAAGTCGGGTTTGTTACAACACTTATAACTCGAGAACGGCTAGACCGATTTTCATGATTTTTTATTTATTGGATTTGTCTCAGTCCCGATTGGCAGAATAAACATTAATAACCATGGAAAATTTACTGTATAATTCACGGGAACGGGGAAAACTTACGGGGGTGAAACCGCGGGGCACAGCTAGTAGGCAATAAAAAATGTGAGTTGTTTCAATTTCTTGAGGTAATTTCTACATCAAAGATATTGTGGCAATTTTTTGAGTTGACTGTTATTTGATAATTTACTTGCCAAGTTTCTATTTCATTTTTGTTCCGGGGAACAACAAGCAAACCTTATAAATCTTGTTACATTATTGTTCCTTTTATTTAAAGGGTTCATCAATCTTATATCTCATGCCCAGCGTATTGCTAATTTATGTGGGATGGGCTTCCAATGTTACCGGATTCAACTGAATACTGTATTCACATCCATGGAGTCATCATCTACCTTTTCCCAATTATATGGGGGCGGCGCAATGCGTATTTTCCTTCTATTCCTTTCTATTACTCGTCATTGCATCTCTTTTTTTGTTCGTTTGCGTGTATTACCTTCATATTCACACGGGCGCGCGGGCGCTACTTTAAGCTTCATCTTATACAGGGCTACTTGTAAAACACCGGAAACTTCGCAGGGGCACATAACTAAAATAAAAAGCAACAATAAATTTGTTCTACGACTTTTGATAATCCGCTCGATTTTTTTTACATACTTTATACATAAATAACAAATTTAGCGCTCTAACGTTTGTACCTATATGTATGAAAAAAAAACTAACGCTTTATGAAAAGTCGTTGAACAAATGTTGTTGCTAGATGTTTGTTATCTACTCCTGCGAGGTTGCAGGTTTTTTACAAATAATCCTGTATATTAAGTATTTATTTGTTATCCTATCTAATCTCGTTACTTCAGTCATCATAATATAAGTTAACCTTTATTTATTATAAGCAATGCAGAATCCATAAATATCTTTTTATTACATAAATCATGCCATGATGTATTGACTCCATCTAGCGGCCCGTCCCGGCATTAAGAGGCACTGCTACACTGCAGAGCACGCGGTGCACTAATTCTGCGCCCACGCATCTTCATGTCCGCTTGCTAGCGTGTTCGTGGTTGCAGTAGATGTTAGTACTACTATTTTCACGTGCGTAGCATTTCCGTGCTCCGCTTAGTGCCTGAAAGGTGCCGCTCTACAGAGGCGCATTTGTGTACCTTGTACTCCGCAGTGGAGCAGTGCCTTAACTGCTTGACATTGTTATGAGATGTTCCGTTTTCTCAAATTTCCTTTTTTTCAGTTGTATGTTTTATTTGAATCAAATTCGGTATGCAACTGATACGGTTATTCAGCGTCTCAATCCAATCTGAATAGTTAGAGTACGTGAGGCAAAAACTTTGTACTCCTTTTTAACTTGCTTTAAATTGCGCGGAAGGACGCGTGTGAAATTTTGCACACTGATTGTTTATATAGAGAAGGAGTACTGAATGCTTATAATTATGTTTTTATTTTAATTTCGCCTAAAAATACATTTAAGCAATAAAAAAACTTACACACACTGCTATGGATTTGACACAAACACGCATGTTCTCTTTTTCAGAATGTCTCTGGCAAATAGAACAGAAAAAATATTAATATTGTATGTCTTAAGATTTTAACTGAATGTCAAAAACATAAGTATCATACACGTCATACTCCTCCACATACATATATGATTCATTTAAAAGCAGTGCGTATATTCTACGAGGTAATCAGGTGTATAAAACTGAACAACTTTTCGCAAGGAACATAATTCGAATTTTTAAAATTGATTTTTAAGTTAAAATTAATCTTGTATGTATAAACTTGAAATTAAAACGAATTATGGTCAATTTACTACCACTATTGGGTCTCTGGTCTGAATAGATATGTATGTATGTATATATTCCTACGAAAATCACAATCTTGAAAATATAAATAGTATTAGGTACACAATCTAACAAAAATATATTATCCACCTAATAATTAAAATTCCACAAATGTTTTTTTTTCACTTTATAGCACATATATTTAGCACAGATTTAAGATGCTTATAGAATAATTATCTCCAAAATTTGTTGAAGGTACTCTTGACGTACCTACATAAGTGATAAAAAGTGGTACAGGAAAATCGAATACATTTATTCGATTCGTAAGTGTTCTAGGAACTTAATACAACTAGTTTTATGTCTATAGGTATTGTGCCAGTCACCTTTCAATGAACTCACATTTACATAATGTAGTTTATTGGATACATGTATTTTGTCTTATTTCCTAAA
This sequence comes from Plusia festucae, assembly GCA_950381575.1. Classification (NCBI taxonomy): domain Eukaryota; kingdom Metazoa; phylum Arthropoda; class Insecta; order Lepidoptera; family Noctuidae; genus Plusia; species Plusia festucae. The sequence goes on along the minus strand of OX494436.1, from coordinate 7,654,121 downwards.
GCTTTTTATTTTCAAATTGTATTATCTGCAAATTTAACTTTATGGACGTTAAAACAGAGAGATGATAAATTTACCACATTTATTTATCAAATATATCACTTATTGAAATGGTAATAAAAATGTAGAGTCGATCTCTTGTCAGAAGTAAAATAACATAAATAACCTTATTGCCTTGAAATAAAGGCGATAACTATATCACAGTATAGATAGGGATACGCCAGACATATTATAGTGGCATTAGCCGTACATGCCTTATCACAATGGCATACAAATCAAACATTTTAGTATTGTTGCGTTTGTCTTAGTGCGTTAGAAATCTTTACCAAAATTAATAAAATAGTCAGCGTAATTAACGTGGCATTCGCGTTAACTAGAAATCTGTGCAGCAAAAGTTAGGTCATAGAGAGAGACTGTTTGAGTAATATTATATTCATGAAGTACTTGTAGGCATGAAGAATTGAAGATTGTACAAATGGGTATTTAGTCTGAACGGCCCAAACCAAATGGCCCACGGGCCATTCGACCTAAAACAAAAATCGCCTACGTTCCAAAGGACCGGTGATAAAAACTGGTAAACAAAGTCAGTTTCATAAACTACATCAAGTACATTCGGGTGCAAAAGTTAAAAAGTTGAAATAAAAGATTTTTTTCTTAGATTTGTATTATCTTCCTTAGAAAAATAATCAACAATAATTTAAAATGTTTACAAAAGTTAAATTTGATAATAAACTAATTTTAAATAAAAATCAGTCTTATTTTAAAGAAACAAATCAACAAAATATAAAAAATACAATTAAAAAATAAGATTTAATAAAAATTAGTCTTATTTTAAAGAAACAAATCAACAAAATATAAAAAATTACAATTAAACAATAAGATTTAGTAAAAATCAGTCTTATTTTAAAGAAACAAATCAACAAAATATAAAAAACTAGCTTCTGCCCGTGACTTTGTCTGCGTGGACTTCAGAATTGGGTCCAAAAAGAAATAAAAAATGCAGTTTGTATTTTACAGAAAATACAAACTGCAGTAGTGCAGTAGGTAGGAACAAATACTTGAAAGCATCTTATCCTCTAGCCATGTGCTAACAAAATAATCATTAAATGAGGTAAAATCTTGACTGCTTAGACTTACTGACATAATATAAAACCATCTTCAACGAAATGTGATTAGGTGATTTCAAATATTTAAATAGTTAAAATTCATAAACTTAGCGACTATTACAATGTATGCGACTGTACCTTTAAATTAATTTTGAAATCATTTTATCACCGGTCCTTTGAAACGTAGGCGATTTTTGTTTACGGTCGAATGTCCCGCGTGCCATTCGGTTTGGGCCGTTCAGACTAAATACCCGTACAAAGGGTATTTAGTCTGAACGGCCCAAACCAAATGGCCCACGGGCCATTCGACCTAAAACAAAAATCGCCTACGTTCCAAAGGACCGGTGATAAAAACTGGTAAACAAAGTCAGTTTCATAAACTACATCAAGTACATTCGGGTGCAAAAGTTAAAAAGTTGAAATAAAAGATTTTTTTCTTAGATTTGTATTATCTTCCTTAGAAAAATAATCAACAATAATTTAAAATGTTTACAAAAGTTAAATTTGATAATAAACTAATTTTAAATAAAAATCAGTCTTATTTTAAAGAAACAAATCAACAAAATATAAAAAATACAATTAAAAAATAAGATTTAATAAAAATTAGTCTTATTTTAAAGAAACAAATCAACAAAATATAAAAAATTACAATTAAACAATAAGATTTAGTAAAAATCAGTCTTATTTTAAAGAAACAAATCAACAAAATATAAAAAACTAGCTTCTGCCCGTGACTTTGTCTGCGTGGACTTCAGAATTGGGTCCAAAAAGAAATAAAAAATGCAGTTTGTATTTTACAGAAAATACAAACTGCAGTAGTGCAGTAGGTAGGAACAAATACTTGAAAGCATCTTATCCTCTAGCCATGTGCTAACAAAATAATCATTAAATGAGGTAAAATCTTGACTGCTTAGACTTACTGACATAATATAAAACCATCTTCAACGAAATGTGATTAGGTGATTTCAAATATTTAAATAGTTAAAATTCATAAACTTAGCGACTATTACAATGTATGCGACTGTACCTTTAAATTAATTTTGAAATCATTTTATCACCGGTCCTTTGAAACGTAGGCGATTTTTGTTTACGGTCGAATGTCCCGCGTGCCATTCGGTTTGGGCCGTTCAGACTAAATACCCGTACAAATATGCTTAAAGTTTTTAATTGAAGCTAATTTAGGCATTGAATAAATATGTTGTACTGCGAGACAGTTATATGGGTCGCATGAATTAATTAAGTTATTTTACATTTTTTAGGCCTGTGCCCAGCAGTGGGACGTGTATAGGCGGTTATTATTATTATTTTACATTTGAAATACATTTATCAAATATTACAAATTTATTCGTTGCCGTTAGATGCCCGACAGTATTTTGCATACAATAAAATTTTTTGACCATTTTTGGTCAGCGCAAATCTCGATATGGGCATCCCGCCCGAAATTTTAGCTGATGCTCCACATTATTCTTGACTATTCGATTCAAAAATAATGTGTAGCACATCACTGTTATAACTCTAACTTACATATAAGTATGTTTATCACTTTATTAGGATCTCATTTTGAGTTATCAGTTCTTGCTCTACATAACTTTAGCCAACGTCAAAGTGGTACAACTAAATAGATGGCGATCGAGTATCTAACATATTAACTTCAAGGACAAATAGTTTACGGTAAAAACTTGAAATCTATGTGTCGTGTGGTGAAAGGGAAAAGAACCTACTTACGACTTACTAATACTTTCGAACAAATTGATTTGCCTTCATATTTTTATGACTGTAAAATATATATATTTCGTATTTTGATTTTTGTTCTACAGCTAAAAAAATATACCTACATCGTAATTAAAATTTCTGAGATTAGTTTTTTCATCGGGAAAGCCCCACAATAATCTTAACAACTACATTTGTGTAAATTGTAGAGCTATTTACAGTCAGAGTGAGTGTAAAAATGCCATAGCGAGAGACGAGGGTGCCATGTTTATAGCTGTTAAGAAATGAAACCATACAGTATCCACGTCGTGAACACTATAGACACGCCATCTGGTGGCCATCAACCATTCCAGAAAAAATAAACGTTGAGAAAAAATAAATAAACGCAGTAGGTATTACAAATAAACAGTGCTGTTGAAGTTAAACAATTTCTATATTTTAATTTAATAGATACATTTACGGCATTAGTACACGGAAAGGTGTTGCGTTTTTTTATTCCATAACCGTGCTCAACAGACAGGTAACTGATAAAAACAATTGCTTAATTTGTTTTTAATAATTATATTCTTTTGGTACCGTAATTGATTAATTTTTTATTATAACAATGTTTAACTATCTTACTAATTATTTCATGTTGGTAATTTTAATATTAAATGTATTAACAACTACATTATTTGCTAACTATGTAATAATATAAGCTTAAAAATGTTAAAACCTCTGTTAAAACTCAATAACATTAAAATTCATATTAAATTATTTTAGTTGACCACGCAGTAAAAGTTAATTCGATGCTGACTCGTATAAACATTGTTTAGTCTCCGCGTCGTGTATACAAAAATGAAAATAAAAAGAGACTAAAAATTGTAGAACCGGTCCCGGGTATCGTGGCTCGGAGAGCGTCGGAGGACTGACCTCAGTTGGCCTTGACAGCTGCGCTCACTCCGTCCAACGTGAGCCTCTCGGCTGATTCAACCACTAATAACTTCACTATAACATTATAATGCTCTCGATGCAACTATGCGTTACATTATATTACATACTCATACACCACGACGCCACGCTCTGTACACGGCGACTGAACAGTCAACCTCTCGTCTAAACATGATTTGTCGATGTTCATTTGTCTTGACGATTAACTATATGGTATTCTATTGTGCAGAGGTACATACTCTTCCTATAAGTCTTTTATATGTCTTACTAAGGCACGTTTTGTTGTGAATGTTAACTATGTGTAGATAAGTACCTACTTCCGTTTTCTTTAAATAACAGGCAACTTAAGTTAAGCTGACTAATGTAATGATTTAACGCGTCTCACAAGAAGCCTTATTGGTTTGTAAATATCGGTCAGACCACCTGGCTTAGCATAAAAATATCTTATGCCATTTTATACACACGTTAGAACCAAGTTACTTGATTCCTATGTAAGTTATCTAAAGATAACGAACTTTGCTTATTTCAGTAACGAAATTTAAAAATGACAATAATTGATCCTTCCTGATTAATTATATTACTGTTTTTTGTTCCTCTACGATACATAGTCCTAAGATTAGGCTTCTAATGTTGAAATGAAATTAAAACACTTCTAGATTTTAAATAACTATCTCTACTATCTCCGAGTGAGCGTAATAATATAATAAAAAATCTTCTTGCAGAAATATGGGTCTATAAGCAATGAATGCACGGTATTCAAAGTATTCTATTTATTTCACATTTTTACTACGTCTAAAAATATCTCTTGGAGGACGGTCAGATCAGAGTCATAATACAGAAATAAAATAACCCTTCTATGACCAAGCGATCCATAAATATTCTGGAATTTTATGATATTATTGTACTTAAAGCTTTTAATTAACAAAACAAGGTTTAATACGCAGCGCTTTTTTGACACCTATTGGAGTCCACGTTTTGGAGTCGTTGTATGGTAGGTACTGCCACAGTATAATAACCAGGAAATAATACATATCTTACTGAGTTATAAGTATCAAATACTGATGTATTTTAGACATTAACTAATGTCGGGACATCAAAATAGGAAAGCATATCAGATGAAAGGCTTTTTTTTATGTATTGTTAAGAGTAGTTGAAAGAATGAAATTCATAGTTCAAATAAACAAATGTAGCTATTGACATTAAGTGGCTTGGCAATACTTGGCATAACATCATATCGACGGGACAATGGGCATTCCAGTGCGGGCGGGCAGCGGGGGCCGCCGGCGGGCGGTGCGGGTTGAGGGGGGGGGGGATCGACGTGTCCCGTCCTATCCTATTGTGCAAGTCGACGTTTCCCGGACACCAACTTATTAATTAAGTACATAATGTTAATAACAACAATGTTTGCCTTGTTTTATCTCTTACACAGACTGATGCTTTTGCTCTATTACACATTACCTTCGGTACAGTATCAGCTTATGACGTTTATGGATGTTCAGTTTATGATCTAAGTATTCAGTAAGAACCCATGTTTGAGCCGTATTTTTGATGAAGATGATTGCGCGAAAATTTCTAAGAAAACTCGTTCAGCGATGTTGGGAACGCGCCCAACTCGTAAGAATATGTAGGTAAGTGGGTATTCAACTAGATTGTGTGCGAGCGGTTCATTAGCCAGCAAATTGTCTCTGTAATAGGTACCTCTCCTTACCTGTTACAAATCTGTACGGGTAAACAAAATGTAACATCAAAGTTACACCAAGATTTTGGGATTCGAATTTCAGAATGGCATTTCATTTTTATGAAAATATTGTAATGTGTATCGCTATCAATAAAGCGCATAAATGCATGAAATTGAAATTGGATATCAAATAAAACTTGGTTTCAAGAAAATACGACTACCTTGTAATGTAGAGTCAAACAATGCGAATGTGGATTAAACAAATCCTTAGTTTCATTTACAAAAAACCTTCATAATATTTTATTTAACTTAATGAACGAGCTTATGTGTTTTTTAAACGTTAAAGGTAGGTCAATGAACATAATAATTTATTTATAACTTACTTAAATTTAACCAGTCGCAAGTCATAAAGCGTACCTACATAAGTAAGTTTGTTCAAACTTAAGAACCGGTCCGTAAGAGAAATTGTTAACTGTACTTGATGACTTCGTAACTAAACACATATTACGGAATAATGTATCAGCATAATATTCCATAACGTTTTTAAATACTATTAATATGAGATTATCAAAAGCTTCTAAAATTAATATTTAAAAATAAAATGGTTTTGTAGGCAATTTTCTTTGTAAGTTGATTCTATTTTGGTCTTTCATTATTATTCATAGCTATAATGTATGGGTTAGTAATTACTTAAATTAAATCCCGCATGATACAAATATGCTGTTTTTTACTGATAGTCTATATATCTTCTGCTTATAGAAAGATTATAGGTATGTAATAATGCAGACTAGTGATTTAGTACAGGTTTTGCTCGCGAGGATCTATATTTCTTAGTTCGCATCGAGGGAAGACGTTATGACTGAAAGTTAAAACGATGGAATAGTGTTCACTATATTTTTTCAAGGTTTTATTTTTAATACTAGTTTTCGCTTTAAAGATATTTACAATTAAGTTCAATGCGAATTAGAATATACGATATGTTGTAAGTATAATAAAGCATGAGCGAAAAATATAAAGAGAGGAATACAAAATGTTATAAATTTTATGTCTACTCTTTTCGTTTTATGAAGTATTTTAGTGCAGCGCTTTAAGTATGATTATGTGTTTGATCTGAATCAATTATTAACAATTGCTATAGGATCTCTTAATCAATTAATAATTCAATTTAGCATGATTTTAGTCGACTACGATTATGATGTTATGTCACATAAAGATATTTCATCGACTCTACTATTCATTATTCTGATATCTGCTACGTGTATATATATACTGGAAAATTATGATGCCAACATAAGCTTAAATTACCTAAGGAATAAGTTCTAAGTCGTTTTATATTAATAATTAATGAATCTCCAAGGTTTCCCTCTTCTCTTCGCAAAAGTAGGTTTACTCACACTAGAGAAAATCCAATTCGCTGTGTCGTCCACACGCTCGCACACAGCGACGCGTGACTTGAGGGAAAAATAAAATTTCTCGCTAAGTTTATAATGGGAAAACTTTGAGAACCACTTAATTATGTTAATGTTTGAAACAAAATTTTAGAAGAGACGTTTAAACACGACAATAATTTAATTCTAAAATAGTAATGTATTGGTGTAGTAATTGGTATTAGCTACATGAGAGGAAAAGCTTAAATGACAATCAAAATGTTATTGTGCATGGCTACGATTAATATGCTAAGGTAATATTATGTTCATTAGATACAAGACTTATATAATTTACAATCGCAATGTTAAAGTAAATAACATTGCAGTTCTAATTGCATTTTAGTAGGTATGCGCGGGAAATTAATATCTGGAACTAATCAAAGTTTAGTTGGTGTTGCCGCAGTACGAACATGTCTCACTAAGTAGGTATATGTATTGGTTTGTTTTCTTATTTCTTGGATGAATTACGTAACATAATTTTATACAGATCGCATCTTCTATACTCTACGAATGTTTCCTTTCCCAAAAGCAATTACAATTTATTGGGCATTTTGATGAATTCTTCCTTGGAAATTAAATGCCTTATTCAAGCTTGCCATTGAAGGAAATTATTATATGACTATTGAGAAAAACGTATATGTTAAAAAGAGAAAATCCCATGAACCTTATTTTCATTTTAATGAAAATATCATTTCCTTCCAAGGAGGTATATCCAAAGTTTACATCCGTCATTTTGCATGGGCCAACGGTCGAGTGGCGGTGGCAGGGGTGCAAGGGGGTCGGCGCGGCGGGTGGAGCGGTGCCACCCCGCGAGCGCCCCCCACCCCCTTCGCGGGATCGATACGTCATTTGAGCTGGTCGCCATGGAGACCGCGAACGGAGCGGGGCGGCGCCGCGGCCTCGGGATGGTGGGTGCACGGCACTCCGCGGAGCCCGCGAGCCCGCGCCAAATGAAAAAATAGATACAACCTTATTTGGGACAAATCCCTCTATAAAAATTTGCCATGTTGAGATTCCTTTAAATTATATTTCGTATTTGTATTACCTCATCTGGAGATTATTAGTGCTTTATAAATAAATTGCTTTGTTAGTTTATGTCCGAAAATCTTATTATGTACAGACAGACGGTCATAATTCATTCCTTCGTCAGCTATTAGAATTAATTGATATGAATAACGGGAAGGCTTTAAAGGTTGTGTTATGGTAAATATAAGGCTCTTTTTCCTTGATTTGAGTATCGAATGTACGATAATATTAGATATTAGTATGTACTGCAATAAAACTCTCCTCATTCTACCTACATCCTAGACATTGCTACCTACTGTCTTTTTCATCGTGTCATTGCCCTATGAAAATATGTATACCTATAGGAGGGTAGCTGGCAGGAACCTAGCTATAGAGTTCACGTCATTTTGATTAAAATGTTGTTTCGTCTCTGTGTAGCGATCATAACGTTAGTATAATAATGTCTACGGTGATGACATTGACGCTGAGCTTATAGGTTCTGATGAATTTATTAAATATTTTGCTTTACGCGTTCGTGGTGATAGATTAGCTTTATCCATTTATTTAATATCAATTTGTATGCGTCTATACAGGCTATTAGTTTAGGGTAAATTAAATGGTTAAATAGAATGTAGAGTTCCTTTTTTTATTTTAAAGCAATATGACTGTTATTCGAACTGTGGTTAAATGTACGATTGTTTAGTGGATTTAATCGGCAGCTCGCTAATACTAACTGTGTCGTAAAACTAAATGGACCGTTAAGATGAAGAGATGAATGTCCAGTATATTAATTACGGTTACATATCAATTTATCAGCTGTTGAATTCTGATAGAATAACTAAATAACCGCGATACGTCGGGTTAACGGGTTTTAAATGTGAATGTAAATAAAATGCAGGGTTTTCATAAGCAACCACCAACACAGTTTTAATGTAGACAACAATTCTAAATAAATCCTACTGATTATTTTTGTAATCCTAATAAATAAAGTGTTATTCGATTTTTAACCGTATAATTTACAAAAAATATACTATGTAGACAATGTCCAATGTAATATTTGAAAAAAAAACCTTTGTATGTACCAGTGAATATTTCCTCAAACCTTGAATGAAGTACCTTTGACCGAAAATGACAAGGGTTGCATAAGGACCTATAAATTTATCCATAAATCGACATTTTAAATAAAAAACCCAATAACATTCTGCCTGGGCCGAACATCAAATCTACTCGCATTAGATAGTCGCGTTTACATCCGAGACCAGCCATGCTTTGCTAGATCGATATTTATTATGATGCAAATTTTTACTCATTATTGATAAATGTTAGCATGAAAAGCCAATTAAAGTATATATTTTGCTTCTTATAAAAAGTTATTACTTAATATTTCAAGCTTACTGAAGATTAGACACAAGCAGATAAAAGCCCGTTCCACGGTACTAAGGCATCAATACTTAATGAGGGAATACAAAGCGAGGGAGAGTATACAATTCTGAGTTGCTTATTTTTCGTTCATGTAAACATTTTATGTGTTTATTTTCGTCGTTACTATTAAATGTTTGTTGAATAAAAGGAATACGCGTTGGTTATGCGCTGAAAGGGATCGTGTACCTATATCACAACACATGTGTGCCCCATAGTCTGTGTTTCTATAGCGATAGGTGTGTTGTTACACACACAACACTTCGCCAGACAGTATAGACCCATGTATTGGGGGTGAGCTATTGGTATTTATCGGACACAAATTACTTTAGTTTGCGGTCATTGATATCCGTTCTATCTTATTGGCGATCTATTAGGCAAAATAGCGTTACGGTAAAAAGTAGAGATAAGAGTATGATTTATTATTTAATTTTAGTTTCTATAAAAAAAATGGTGTCGGGGTAGGTGAGTTCGTGAGTTTGACTATCGTGGGCTTGTGTAATCTTTTCTTTAATTATAAGGGTAGGGGCTGTGTTTCTTTATGACTTTGTTGTTTGCTATGCTTGCCATTTTTGCTAGAACTTGAATACATTGCTGTTGGAATCTAAATGTACAGTTTCCGAACTACTTCTTTACAATGTCGATAAAATTTGGATAGTAACTCACTTCATATGTAGGTAGGTAGTTAGGTATACCATGGTTTATCGAGTATATTAATTCATAGTTATTTTGTACTCGTATATCTCAGTACTTACTTAAAGCTTTGCAACCTTTTCATAAATAAAAAATAACCAACACTCTAATGATACATTAAAATCTTTAAAACTGTATGAACCGACATCTACTTATCACTGTACAATACAATCTACAAATATACAAACTTTCAAATACGTGTATTTGCTTATACAAACAAGAAAGTTAGCGAACAATATAAAAGTAATGGGATAGACAAAGACAACACGGGCAAGTCGGAGCTTGTGCGAGAGAGACGGAGTTATTCAAATTGAGGGTACATATTTCTACATAGGTAACAAATAGCTTGTTGAGAAAAATATGGATATTCCATTTGCGCTCCAGATCTCTTGTTATGAATTATAAATAAAATAACCTACATTTTATTTATAGCTTAGAATACTGTTGTAAGATGAAAATAAAGCTCTTCGTGTAGTTATTGACACTAACATATACCTACCTATCTGTAAATCTGACTACTAACGCAAAATATAATTTTGTATTAAAACAAATGTTCGTTAGTGAAATTGAATCAATTTTGATTTGAAAACGTTAAAAGACATTAAAATACGTTTTGTTATTCAACGTTAACCATCACATTAATGCGGTTCGGAATAATAACCTATTATCACGCGGAATGAGCCCTCCCACCGACATCGTCTATAAGAAAACATTTATCCATCCACCGTATATGGTTTTACTTCTACCAAATCGATTTCATTTGTTACATTGTGGACAACTTTATTAATTTCAGTGATCTTTATCTTAATGATAATAAAGTTGTAACGTTTTAAAACGAGCGCTTATTTTTACTTTATGTTTTTATATTAATTTCTTAAAGTAATTAAATATTCATAGTTATATACAATGGTCTTAAAGTGTTTAATTATTAATTATTCTGGCATAATGTCATTTGGACATTAATGTTGTATAGTTTAGGTTGAGCTTGAGCATCTAAGCTGCCAGCGTGGTATTTCCACGTTATGATTATTGAACAAAAAGTAGAAAAGTTGAAGAGAGTTGCAGGAGCAACTTCAAGAACAGGTATTTACACTGTTTGATTATGTAGGCTGTGCAGGTAGTTTGAAATTATTTTCTATAAATTTGGTTAAATCATAACATGGCATAATCTTATTTTATAAAATAAATCGTAAATTAATTTTTTGTACTCTTTGGGTAAGTATACAGATGGAAGGATGGTATACAATTGTTTAGGGTTTAGTTGCCTTAGATAAAAAATCTCAATTTAAATTAAAAGCGGTAATTATTTTTCAGTGTAGTCTCTGTAGGTAATAGAGGTACCTATTTTATAAAATATTTCCGACGAAATTTAAATTTCATCGTATATATTTCATAAAATACCTCTAGTACAGTTTTTTTAGATATGAACTAGCTTTTGTTTGCGGTTCCTCCTGCGTGGCCGTCAGTTATAGCGCCTAGCCTTGCTCGATTTTTTTATTCGTCGCTATGTTCCTGAGATCAGCGCGTCCAAACAGCATACAAATAAACAAACTCTTCTCCTTCTAAACATACACTACCGATTAGATAAGAAAGAAATGAGTACCGACTTAAAAAGGTTACCTTTCCTTGGTAGTCAGTAGTAAGTATGTTTAAATTTAACGTATAGGTTATATATTATAGATACCTAGTGTTTATTGTGACAATGAAATTAGGTTTATATTCGTAAATTTTTAGCCATATATACTTAACCATAACCCATATATACTTATTTATAAACGTTATACGTTAGTTCTACTACTTAAGGCAAATGGGGAATGTAGAGGGTATCGTGCGACACCTAGTGGCGAAGCTTTGTATTAGAATTCAAAGCTCTGTCGTAGGCAAGGGAGGGAGAGCCATCTCTGTAGGATAAGGGTCAACTGTGTACTTCGTGCACTTGGTAAATAACTTACAACAGACGTTTTATAGATTAAGATATAATAATATTAATTAGTAAAAAGATTGTAATTATAAGAAGTTAACTTATAATCCTCAAAATTTTAAGCTCGAAGTAATTTAAATGTAATATTTGATTCCGTAGCTTTTTAGGTTTTACATAACTATTACCAAATTGAACAATAATTTTAGGAAATTCTAGCATTTTGACAGTTTTTAGAGACCTGTTTTTTTATTCAAATCAGTTTTCGTCGAAGTACTATAACTTAACAAAAACTTGTATCAATAAGTACATCAAAGTGTTCTTGCTATTACATTCGTAGCAGGCGGAGGGGCTTTGTGAGCTTTATTGGTTACTTTTGTGTTAGTAGCTCGTTCTTCAGAATTTTACTTAATTGAAATTCTAACTTAAAAGCAATAAAGCAAATGATATTGAATGAATAAATGAACACTCAACGTTCCTAATCAAAATCGCTATCTAAACTGACAGTAACCATGTAGTTAGCACAGTCAACAGCAAAAGTAGATAATGAATTGAGTTTATAACTTTAGAATATATGGCAAGTGTACTGTGTGTAGTAGTAAATGTTTGGTATCATTTACAATCACATACTTTTGAATCACTTCGACGTCACACAGTTCTGACGCAAACTACGTTAATTATTATAACGTTTTCACTTTAAAATAACTTAAAACTGATGAAAAAATCATTCCTTTCTCTTTTTTGTTGGTTAGTAAAAAGGGCTAAAAAACCCAACAGGAATAATATAATCAACTAGCTGTTTTCCGCAGCTCCGCCCGCGGTCTTTTTTTTAAGTATAATTATATTAACCTTACGGAGCCCAAGACCTTTCCAACGAATGCAAAACCGTGGAAAACGGTTCGTGCGTTCTGGAGTTATAGCGTCAGGAAGGAAAACCCGACTTATTTTTATATAGGTAGTAGATAAGCGTCACTAACGTCACGATTGAAGTAGATGCTGTGACCGAAATCAGCTAGACTGTCATTTTCATAATTTCAATGAAAAATCCACTATGGAGGAATATGCAGATTCCAGCACTCCACTACAAACATGTCAAACAACAATTCGTTTTATAAGCTTTTTTATAATATATTTAAGAAAGAAACGTTCCTAGAATCACAGTACTTCGTGCTAGTGAGCAGATCAAACTGCATGCGACCTTCTTGCTCCATCAACCTAGCTTTAACCAGATGACATAAAGCTGTCGTAATTCGGCTCTCAAGATTTGACCCGAGCAAGTCTACAAAAGCCTGTAAATACCAACACAAGCTTTCCTTGAAAAAAGTTAGACTTGAAGCTTTGAGCAACAACCAGTATTTGTTCCACGATTTTACTGTAAGTAATTACATAGTTTATCAGCGAAGAAATAATAATAATAATATCTCAGGACATCTCACCCACGGCTATCTGATCCCAAACTAGGCAGAGCCTGTACTACGGAAACCAGACAACTGATAAACATTTGATGTATTTATAAATACATATACATAAGATAAATTACCTAGACACAGAACAAATGATCGTGCTCGTCACACACAGATTTGTCCTGGGTGGGAATCGTACCCACGACCTCCGATTTAGCAGTCAAGGTCACTAACCACTAGACTAACTGGCCAGAGGAAAAGGCAGCACAAGCGTAAAAAAACTTCATACGTTAATAGTAGGTACGAGTAGCATAAATTGACTAACACGACTTGGTGGCTATCAGAGCACAAAAAAGATTAGAGAACTATAATCTTCGTTATGCATGTTATGTTTTGTTTTGTTTGGACTTAGGGAAAATCTCCCCTGGTGTCACTAAATTAGGTACGAAAAGGAAAAACCAATCTCTTACTGAAGATCAGTACCTACAAAGGTAATTTTTCGTATAGGTACGTATGTATAAAATATTAAAATTCTTGCTTACAAGTGTATTTGTTAAGCTCTCCTTTGCTTAAAATTTTGATTTGATCTGGTTTGATAGATCGGTATTAGTGTTTATTTATTTGCTTGAAATAAATAAATATTATTATATTCAGAGTTGCTTATACGAGAAAGATATCGAACTAATTTATTCTATGTTCTATTAAGATACTTACTGAAACTACTTGACCATTGAGCTTTTTACCAAACTTATTGGCTACCCTACCTTTTGCACGTGGGTAATGTACATGCTTCAAGCAAGCTTAATAATTGATTATACTCATAATTTGTTTTACTTCTGATTCACTTTTTTTTCTTCATCTTCTACCTTTTCCGAACTATGTTGGGGTGGCTGATTACCTGATGCTGGATATATTTTACATGTAGCGATTTGTAACAAGGTAAGGTTAGGATCCCTACAAATTATATTAATGATTTGGTTGTTATTTGCTACAAAAGCGAGGATTTTAAAGAAATTATTAAGCCTATTCCATAAACTTGTTTATTTTAATTTTGCATTCAGTAGTTTTTTTATTAATAAATCCATGAACTACAAGATATCTTAATATACCTACTTACTAAAACTATCTATATATATAAAAATGAAACCCGTTTTCCGTTGTCACGACATAGCATGAAAACGGCTTGACCGATTTGGCTGATTTTGATCTTGAAATGTTTGTGGAAGTCCAGGGAAGGTATAAAAGGTGTAAAACATAAAAAATAAGTAAAAAAAAAACTGTTCCTAAACTGAGGAATTACCTTAAGAGCCATTTCACGTTTTCGCGCGAATATCTAAGATTTTAGTCGCCTAATTTACCATCTTAGTTAATACTCTGGCATTGGTGAATACATGTAAAAAATAGACCAATCTTTCGTATTGATACTTCATGTAAAACATTTACAGAAACTTATTTCTTTACTTTGTAGTGATTAATCTCCCACAACTAGTTTACTGAAGAATCATCGCAGAGTCAACTTCAGACTCCTATATCTATCATTAACAGTTATAATTTTGACGAAAAAAAATACACAATGCATCAGGCATATAGTTTTGTCGACACATAATGTACTAGAATATCGATTATTATAAACATTAATTAGTAAAAAAATAAAGTCTTGGGTCAATTTTTACGATTTATTCGCAATTATATCGCAATTTTTTGGGTTTACTAAGGCGTAATTACATAAAAAAAAAATGTCAAAATAAACTATGTTCTTTAACAAATCGAATTCTAAAGTTTGATTAAAATCCCTTCATTTAATTAGACATAATATCGATATTAAAATCACTCTAAATTAGAATAAAGTACGATGCATAAGCCGGTACTGTTTAGTCCGGTGCGAGCGCCCATCGAGGAAGGACCTATGCCACTTTTTCCCGCGTCTCAATCTGCGCGTGCTCATGTCGTGAACGCATTATTATACTACGACTACAACATTTTGATTTTTTTCGGTTTTTTTTTTTACAAGAGGAAAGAGTTTATTTTATTTTAAAGTGTTATTTTAGTAGATTAAAGATTAATTATATATTATTGTTTAATATTGTTTAGCAATGGGGCGTAACGACGCAACCGTTACGCCCCATTTTGTACCATATATATATATCACATATAACTTATGTGATAGTCTATATTATTGTTTTCCTGATAATTTTTATTACATACTTTACATAACATATACTTGTGTTTTTTTTTATTATCTAGAAACCTTTATTAGACTGAATTTAATTTTAACAAGTCAGGATAGTTTACATATAACTAATTTAGACGTGAAACAGATAAATAAAATAACTTTTTTCATAAATCTCTAAATTCCGCATTATGATTACAACGGCTCAAGATTATTTAGTCCGTCTCGACACTCGCGTTACACTGCTTGTATTGTGTATGTGTGATAAGCTTTGCACACATACACAGTGCTGCCGTCTTTTACCTAAACTCGAGCGCTTTAATTTTGTGAAATGGCTCTTAATTAATTTACTTTTGACAGAACGAAGTCTGTCCGGGCAGCTAGTTATTCAATACAAATGGTGTTAAGAATAAAGTGATTCGTAAAACCACACACATTTCATAGGTATTAAATAAAAATCATTGTAATTACGACAATATATCAGCTTGTTAACCTTTAATTTTCGGTTTAGGTTACTGCATTGTTTCCAGAATGTTACTAACACACATTTCCTTGAAATAACGTATGTGAAAATTTTAACTATCTATATTTTTTTCTTCTGTCTCTGTGTAACATACTAATAGTACATGTAGGAAGATTTCGGTGATCTGATGAGGAGAAATGAGGAAACAAGGTGTTCATTTGAAATATTTTATTCAAAACTCATTCGCACAGTTGTACAGACAGCAAGATCGTCGCTTGTCCTGGTAAAATATCATAAACAAATAAAATATGATTTTAATGATATACTTTGTTGTGATTGAATGAATTTCTTTGTAAAACGATGAAATATTCAATTCACAATATTTTTTGACCAATACTTCTATTGCTACGACTTTAAATAAATAAGAAGAAATATAACTACAACTTGCGTACAGATAAAGGTTGGTACGAATTAATGCAATCCAATCGTGGGCATCCGCTTTGCCCATAACGGTCACAATAGTCTAATTAACTTTCGTACCCATCTCGATCTGCTTCTGTTTAAAAAACTACCAGCACTTTAATATCAAAAGTTACAAAAGATCCTACAATATGTTCTTTCATGTTATCATATTGTAAAGTTTTTTTACAAAACGATTAAAATATTGGCCACTATCACTGAGTAAGTGCTAGTAAAAACACGTCTTTCACGAATTAAAGAAAACAAGGTCGATCACTTTCTGTAAAACGTGTAAGAAGGAAAAGCGCCGGCCAAGGATACACGTCGATCGACGCTTTTCACATATATCGTAAACGGCCTTTTACTTCTAAAATTATAATAGTCACTGGTCTCAAAACATGGCTTAAGTACTATACACCTAAAATATATAAATTATTACAAATTAAGTAAGGCATTTACAACATCAGGGATCCTTAAGATTACTTTATACTTACACGATACTAGTTCGCTTATAGTAACATCGTGTAAAAACAAAGAAATTGACTAAGCTTATATCGGTAAAACAATTAAGTTTACATTAAAAATGGTCAAGATTTCGGCTATCTTAGTGACCTTGAAGCTTTATCTTGGTCAAGATTGATTATGATATTGAGAGTATATAGCTTCGCTTTGGTCAATACGATTTTTGTGAGTGACATTTAATAATTTTGAACGTTTTTATTATAAAGGCATAGTCGTTTACAACTTAGCACTATCGTTTGGCACTGACTTTTGTTAGAAAAGATAAATAATATAATAATAAATTAGCCCTAAATTGAAGACTCAAAATTCGTAAAAATTTTAGTTTCAGAATTAACATTAAAGTTTTATATTTTAATCACAGTCATGAACAGTTATTTTCTTAATTGATTTGCGCGTGCCACGACGTATTGTGAAAAGTAAAAACAAAACAATAGCATAGATTACTACATATGACACGAAATCTTAAACTACTCCATGGGGATAATTTGAGTTGAGCATTATTCTTGTGCATAGAAGAGTAGATGGAATTAATTATCACATAGGCGCTTCACCCTAGTGATCGCGTGTACGAGACAATTTGGGTTCTCTCGTAGGGCTTTCACCTTCGTCTCTTGGCCGATACAGCAGCTGCTATCATTTGCCTTAACATGGGCTCTGGAGTGCACGCCTTGGGATCGCATTTCATCTGACCGTCTCCTCCACATCTGTAATTGAGAAAATGGTTTTGCCATTAGTGAGGTTAAATACTGAATAAATTGAAAAAATAATAGCAGATTATAATTTTTGACTTCTAGAAAGAAAAATAAATTGAAGCGGTTCATTGAATTGAATTGAATTGACTATCGGTGAAGGAAAACATCGTGAGGAAACCTGGATGCCAAAATTTGAATCTGAAATCGTCATCAATCGTCAGCGTGGTGTTCCTTCTACATATAAGAAGAGGCCTGTGCCCAGCAGTGAGACTTTGCACTTTAATTGATATCATTTAGATTAATAAAATGCAGGATTAAACTTACGTGCAGTGTAAACATGGTCCTGACGATGATCGCACTACTTCTCCTACTTTATACGTGTGTCCCTTTATTTGACAGCCTCTTCTTTGTGCTGCGCCCTTGTAGGAATGTGTCGGAAAATGTGGAGGCAGTGTTGTAGTCGTTGTCGTGGTGGTAGTTGTGACATTGACTGTTGTGGCCATGGACACCGGACATTCATATCGAGGACAGCAGAAACCTTGAATAGGCTCTTCATGGCATCCGTGTATTGGAGGTGGACAACTTTGTTGTAAACAGATAATGTCACTTCTAAAGCAGAAGCAGAAATCACATGGATCATCTCGCGGTATCTGTTGTGCAGAAACATACACCTTGCCACCGTACCGACAAGTACCAGGACCAAATGCTTGATCTTCTTCAACATAGTCAGGTTCACCGTATCCGTTAGGTCCCATTGAAGGGAATTCTTCCTCTGGCTCTGGTATCTTTTCGGTAGGCTGTGTATCTGTGATACTAGGTTTTTGAACTTCAGTGGTTGTACTCGTTGGAGGCACTTCGCTGGTCTCAGTAGGCCTGTCTTCAGGTTTAGCAACCTTATCGTCCGAGATTTCTTCTCCTTCTCGCATAGTTGTTGCTTTAGTTGTGGAGAAGATTAATTCTTCTTCAGGTACAGTGGTTTCGTGTGTTGGTTTTTCAGGTACCGATGGTTTTTTTGTGGTTGATTCTGTTATGCCTGTTTCCGAAACAGAAGCTATAGCTGGTTCTGTAACAGCCTCTGGAGTTGTTTGTGCAGAAGTAGTATATTCGTTATGGGCGATCGTGTACTTAGTCTCGACATTTTGTATCGTAGCTGCAGTTGTCTCTTCAATTGCCACTGTTTCTAATATCTTTTCAGTAACAACTTCTTCAATAGGAGTTTCTTCACTAGGTTTCATTTCAACTTCCGTTTCTTTTGTAGCGACCTCAATTTCTTTTTCAGGCATCTTCTCAGTTGTTTCTGAGTATTGATGTTCTGTTCCATCGTGGGCTGTCGTACGTTCTTCGTCGATAGGTGACTCACTTGGAATATGTCCTGGAACCTTGGGAGTAGGTTCTTCGTGAGGTGATAATGTAGAGATACCACCTGTAATATCAGTAACCTCATTTTCAGTAGGTAACTCTGTAGTAATGTCTTGAGAAATCTTGTGAGTATGTTCTTCTAATATAATTAAATCTGTCGTCGTTTCTGAAATTTCAGCCTGAGACTCGGTAGTTTCATGCAGTTTGCTGTCAACATGCGGTTTTTCTGTTCGTATTTCTTCATCGCTTGGGGAGGTGGTAGGAGAGGATGATTCTCGTAAAGTTGTTAGAGTTTCGTGTTTCTCAGTCACTGTATCTTCAGGAACTTTAGTTACTTTGCTAATTTCATCAATAATTTCTGTGTTTGTTTCTTTTACGTCAGGTTCTGTCATAGAAACAGGTGCCTCTGTTTGAAGTTCTTCCTGAACGGAAACGGAAACAGGCAACTCTGGTAATGTAGTGGTTTCTTGGACTTGTGCTGTTACCAATTCAGGTTCTTGTGATTCTTCTTTTAAGATACTTGTTGTAGTTTCTGAATGTCCAGTTACAAGTGATTGTGGAGTTTCACTTGTCACTGGTATGTCAGGCCGTTGGGTTTCTAAATCTTCTGTGGAAATCGACAATGTTGTGGACTGTTCTTGTTTGTCTGTAACAGATGGCTCTTTGATTCCGGTGTCAAGCGATTCACCTGGTTCAGTTGTTTCTTCAGCCTTTGCAGAGGTTCTTGGAATCTCTGTAGGTATAGTTTCGGAATCAATTTCCTTTGGTCCATCTGATTTTGTACTACTTTCTATTATTTCTGTTACATACCCATCTGTGTTGAATGTATCAGGTGCTTTGGAATGTGCTTCTTCAGTAGTAATGTGATGTTGTGAAACTTCAGTAACTGCATCTTGTTCTTGTGTATATTCTTCCAAGGGTGTTGTACCTTTGTGTATCTGATCCGATACTTCTGGTACAGTTGTTGTTTTTTCACCATGGCTAATTACGTCCTTCTCTGAGGTAGTGAACAATTCTTGAGATTCAGTTACAAACGACATTGGCTCTTCTGTAACGTCTGTCAGAATGTCAGGTTTATCTTTGTTAGCCTCTGATGTCTGAGTACTATGTTCCGAGTCTTCCCCAATGGCTTTCTCAGGTAATTCTGTTGATCCAGTTTCTGGTAGGTATGATTTAACTGTGGTCAAAGTATCTTCTTCATTTATTTTTTGTGTCACTAATGGTATTTGTTGTTCTGTTGATTCATCTGCACTGCTTATCGGAGTTACTGTTATTGTTTTATCTTTTTCTTTACTGTCATCTTTTGTTTTGTCCGAGTCTAGAATATCTGGCAGTTCTGAGGATTGAACAGGCTCTTCGGTCAGATCAGAAATACTATCATATGCAGGCGTAACAGCCTGTGCCTGTTCAGTTACATGTGATTCAGCAACTGGTTTAATTCTACCCTCATCATACATTTTTGTTGTCATTTCATCGTCAATTGAGCTACTTCCTGGTTGTTTTTGTTCGTCACCAGGACCTTCTTGAGGTTCCATTTCTACTGAGCTAACTTCTTGTTTTCTCGTTGTTAGTGATTCGAGGTCTGGAATATCTGTAGACGTCTGATCCTTTTCACCGATAGTAGGCTTCGTTGTTATTTCAACTGATTCGGTTTCATCATGTAATTTGGGAGCTTGTGTACTAGGTTTATCTTCGATATCTTGTCTTGGGCTAGTAGTATCATAGGTTTCTTTTTCAATGTCCGGGACTGAAGTAATAGCTACATAAGGAGTGGTTTCATAGGTTCCTACGGTGGTCACTTCTTGTTCCGATTGAGATTTTGTTGGCATTTTGGTGATTTCTGATGATTCCGAAGGTACCATTTCCTTAGGTGGTGAGGTAGTGACATCTACCGGCTCAATATTAGATTCTGTGCTGAGTGCATGTACATCTTCGGCTGCAAGTGTAGTTGAGGATTCATAAGGAGTCTTCGTAACATCTTGTAATTCTGATGTTGTTGAATCTGTATGATGTACTGAAATTTCTGGAGTTGGTGTTTCAGTTTCCGGCCTCATTCTTTCTATTTCAGGAACCCCAGTACCGGATCCTTCTTCAGTAACAACTGGAGCTGCTTCGGTGACTTCATTTATGGATTGATCAGTTATACCTCCTTCCATCGTGGGTTTTATTTTGCTATCATCGTCAGTCAAAATGGGTTTATCTGTTATTTCCTCCTCGATTTTTGTAGGTGTTCCTTTCACGTCATCATCAGTTAGAGTGGACTTTTCAGTTACTCCTTCTTCAATTACAGTGTACGTTTCTTTAATGTCCATATCGGTGAAAGTCGGTTTCTCAGTTATAACATCTTCAATGGCAGATGTTCCTTTGCTATCGTCTATTGAAACAGGTTTTTCTGTTAATTTTTCTTCAGTGTCTGCTGGTGTGTATTTAGCATCTTCATCTGTTTGAATAGGTTTTTCTGTTATATCCTCATCAATAACAGATGGTTTTATTTTGCCATCACCGTCAGTTAAGCCAGGTTTCTCAGTTACTTCCTCTTCAGTTCCAGTAGATGATCCTTTTCCGTCATCATCGATAACAGCGGGAATTTCAGTTACTTTTTCTTCAGTGTCAACAGGCTTATATGTTGCGCCTTCATCTGTGAATGGTGGTTTAATTTTACCACCATCATCAGTTAGAGTAGGATTCTCAGTAGATTCTTCCTCAATGGCAGATGATCCTTTACCGTCTTCATCAGAAACAACAGGCTTTTCTGTTACTTCCTCTTGAATAACAGGCGGTTGTTTACCGTCATCTGTCAAAGCAGGTTGCTGCGTTATATCTTCATAGATAACTGTGGGAATTATTATACCATCGTCATCTATCAAAATAGGTTTTTGTGTCATTTCTTCCCTATTATCAGTTGGCTTTCCTGTACCGTCTTCATCAATCTCAACAGGTTTCTCTGTAACATCCTCATCGATCACTGTGGGTTGTACTTTATCACGTTCATCAGTCAATGCAGGTTTCTCAGTTATTTCCTCTTCAGTATCGGTTGGTTTTCTCCTGCCATCATCATCGATCAAAGCAGGTTTATCTGTTACATCTTCGTCAATATCTGTCGGTTTGACTTTACCATCTTCGTTAGTTAAATCAGGTTCACTTGTTACATGTTCATCAATAGCAGTCGGTTTGGCTGTACCATCTTCATCCATTACATCCAGTTTACTTGTTACATCTTCATCAATGACTGTTGGTTTAGACTTGCTATCATCGTCAATCAAATCAGGTTTACCTGTTACATCCTCATCAAAGACTGACGGTTTAACTTCGCCATCTCCAACAATGAAATCGGGTTTGCCTGTTACATCCTCGTCAATAACTGTTGGTTTAACTTTAACATCTTCATCAATAAATTCAGGTTTACCTGTTACGTCCTCGTCGATTACTGTCAGTTGTACTTTATCCGACTCCTCGGTCAATGTAGGTTTTTCAGTTTTATTCACTTCAGAATCGGTTGGTTTTCTCCTGCCATCATCATCATCAGTCAAAACAGGTTTGTCTGTTACATCTTCATCAATAACTGTTGGTATAATTTTGCCATCTTCATGTGTCATATAAGGTTTATCGGTTACATCCTCGTCAATGATTGTTGGTTTAGCTTTGTCATCTTCATCAATCATATCAGGTTTACCTGTTATTTTCTCATCAGCGATTTGTGGTTTATGTTCATCGTCTTCATCAATAACAGCAGGTTTGTCAGTAATTTCGTCCGTCAAATCAGATGTGACCTTTCTGTCATCTTCAGTTTGCGCAGGCTTATCTGTTGTTTGTTCTGTAACGTCAGTAGAAGTTTCTTTCTCGTCATTACCTATCAATACTGGATTTTTCGTTACTTCTTCATCGATTACTGTGGGTTTTAATTTGTCATCATCAATCATTGCCGGTTTGTCTGTTACTTCTTCATCGATTACTGTGGGTTTTATTTTGCCATCATCATCTGTCAGAGCCGGTTTTTCCGTTACTTTTTCATCAATTTCAGTTGGTGTTTCTTTAACCTCTTCATCGATGTGATCAGGTTTTTCTGTTATGTCCTCATCGATGACTTGGGGTTTGGCTTTGCCATCATCATCGACCAAAGAAAGTTTCTCGGTCGTTTCTTCCTCAATTTCAGTAGATGATCCTTTTTCAGCATCATCGGTCAAAGTAGGAATGTCAGATACTGTTTCTTGAGTTTCGACGGGTTTTTGTTTACCATCTTCGTCTGCCAATGCAAGTTTTTCGGTTACATCCTCTTCAATGACAGTCGGTTTAGCTTCGATATCTTCATCCGTCACAGTAGGTTTCTCAGTTATTACATCCGCTATGGCAGATGTTCGTTTTCCATCATCCTCGGTCAAAGCAGGCTTAGATGTTACATCCTCCTCAACGTCAGTAGGTGTTGGTTTAAAGTCTTCATCAATCAACGTAGGTTTCTCAGAGATGGTCTCTTTAGTATCAATAGGTGTTTCTTTGTCAGCTTCATCCAAAATTACTGGTTTTTCTGTTTCGTCATCAATATCCATTGGATTTTTCGTGTCTACTTCTCCGTTAACTTCGGTTACTTCTTTGTCTGTATCATTGCTTGGCATCATTTCATCAAATGGTTTTTCTGTTGTGTAAGAGGCCAATACTTGTACGTCTTTAGTCGGACTGTCGGGTATTTCAGTTGTCTTCTCCCCAAGTGCAATTTCAATCTTTTCTGTTATCTCTTCTGTAGATATGGATGATTTTGTACTTGAATAAACAATATCTTGCACAGTTATTTCTGTTTCCGATATGCAATTAGGACCATCACATACAGATGGTATGTTTTCACTTGTGTCTGACGTTTCTTTCCTTCTACAAGGCTCTTCTCCTGTACAATCATGTGCTGGAATATCCTGTGGGGTCTTGGGTGTGTGTTCAGGTACAAAAATAGCGTTAGAATCACAATTATCGCCAGCACAGTCAACCTTTTTGCACGAGTCTCCCTCACAAGGAGTAGCCTCTTGAACAGGAATATCCACAGATTTGCAATCTTCCTCATTTTCACAGGTTGGACTTGTGTGCGGCAAGTCATATTTGTGATCAGTTTCAACTGAACAACTACTGCCAGTACAAGGCTCCGATCGATCTGTAGATTGTTTTACAGGTTCACTAATTTCACATTGATCTCCACGGCATTCAATAGTAGGTGAAGAAAGAGGAGATTCTGTTCCAGACATTTGATTGTCTGATTGTGGTGGAACCGTCTCTCTGGGATGGTCACATACGTATGTAGGGCAACAAGAGTCAGGAGAGTCGTATATCGATTGGCAGTTGTCCATATAATCAGGTGGTGGACTACAAATAATAGGATCACATTTTATGATGCTGCTCGCACATCTGCAGCCAGTATGGCAGTTATTTGTGCTTGGTACAACGGAATCATTTCTGTATGTTACCCCGTTTAATAAACAATCACCTTCACCTGGGATACGGCTTGGTTCTTCATGAGTTTCAACATCCTCTACAGCAAATGATGTCGTTTCTGTAGATTTTTCGGTAATAGGTATTGTTTCGCCTTCGTGATCTACCGTGGGTTCAGAGTGTTTTACAGGTACGCTTTCAGTTACGACCGAAAATTCTGGCGTTGTCTGTTTTGATCCTTCTGCTTCTTCCAAATCTTTTGTGTATTCTGGTATTAAAGTAGTCATATCTTCGTCTAATGTAGGAACTTCAGAACTCAAACCAATCTTCTCATCGTGCGTCGATGTAGGTATTAATCCTTCATCTACAAACTCTGGCCTTACAGTAGTTGATATGAAGTCTATTGGCTTTTTAGTAGCTACACTACTTTCGTCATCTTTTCTAAATGAAGGTTCTGTTGTGACTGTGAAGTGATCGCCTTTGGTAACCATAATTTCTGGAGTCAGAGTTACGGTTTCCGAAATAGTTGTTTGTTTCATGTCAACGTCTTGTGTCGCTGGTTCGGTAGTTTTGGTGCCTACTAAGTGTGGGACTGCAGATGTAAATTCTTCGTTTACTTCATTAGGAATAGTATTCAATCCCTTATCTGGTTCTTCTGTACTAAGTTCATTGTCTCTTAAAGCAGTTGTTGCAGTAGGTACAAATTCACTTGGTCTTGAAACTTCACCTTGAACTGTTGTTTCGGTAGTAAAAACTTGTTCGATATTGGGGGAAGTCGTTTTTTCTTCCTCAACGGAAGAATCAGGTAAACTTGTTATCTTCAAAATATGGGAATCGGTCGTTTCCTCTTCAGCTACAGCAACAGTATTTTGAGCGTGATCTGGTTCTGTCGTAAGTTTAATATCTTGTTCTACTGGAATGTTTGTAGAACTTGGAATAACTGGTTCAGGTGTGGAAATATCTATTTCATTTTCACTTTTTTCTGTGTATTCCTCTACTTTAGCAACAGTAGTTCTTGAGATATCTTTGTCGTTCTCAGATAATTCTTCTGTCATTGTTTCAGCTGTAGCAATAGGTGTGTTGTAATCTGATGCAGAAGTAACCGCAGCCATGGTTACGAATTCCTCCTTTTCTGATGTCGCTGTTTTTTCTTCATTTTCAGTTGGCGATTGGCTTCCACTTCCTTCTATTGTTGTTTCGCTTGTTGTGCTTTCAGCTTGAGATTTAGTATCATCGACCTCATGAACTTCATCGGGAACCGTATTTAAGAATTCACCGTATTCGGTCGTAATTTTTTCAGCACTTGTTGTATAATAATCGTGTGGCTTCAATTCCGCTGTTACTTCATCAGTTACCGGTTTGTCAGTTACTTTTTCGATAAGAGATACTGTTGTTGCCACGTTATCATGCGGTTCCAAGGTTTGATTTTCAACATTTTTATCCGATTCTGTTGTGGAATGCTCATGTTCATCATGAGCCTTTGTAACTGATATGAACTGTTCAGCATCTTCTGTTGGAGAAATTGCTTCGATACCTCCTTCTGGTTTAAATGTGTCATGATCTTCTCCACTGCCTTCTATTTCAGATTCAATGGTTGGCATTGCTGTAGACAGCGCTTCATCAGGTTCATTTCTGTATCCACTGCCCTCAACACCAACTCTTCTCGGAGGCAATAATGTTGTAATAATTTCCATTACTGACTCAGTTGTAGCTTCTGTAGATATTTCAGAGCTTAGCTCGTCACCTTCACATATATAGGTATCTGGGCAGCATTGGCCTTCTCGCGGAGGTAATGAAGTACAATTTTTGCCTTCATTTTCCATAGGCGCACCACATTCCTGAACCACACAAACTATATCTCCTTTCATACAATAGCAATGTTCACACGCTTTTTCTGTTTTTATCAAAGCTCCATCCGCAAATATTTGGTCATCGTGTACACAGTCTTGTGTCATTTGTGTAACAGGCGAAATTGTTGTGGTTGTTAGTAAAAATCCGGGCGTTGGTCGAACGGTTGTTGACATGTCGTCCAAGAGGGGCATTTCGTCTTCGAGATGATCTGAAATAAAAATAAAAACTGTTAGGAAACAGAAATATTGATTACAACATTGATTAAATACAGAAGTCATCCCGTTAACCGCACGACGCAATTTTCTTATTACATAAAAAATCTATATACCTATATTTGTACCTATACTGTATCTAATCAATAGGGATGAATGGAAACAAATATTTGACAATTCAAATCTTGTTTAAATCATTGGCATATTGTATCGAATACGGGTATAGTCGGTTTTCTTTTGTGTACAGACATATTTTCCAAGTGACGAAGTACTACTTAGTATTATATTTTTTACACTAAATGTTTACAAAAAAAGACATTATAACTAACTTTAAGGATTTTGGATTTAAGAACATATTCAAAAGTAGCAAGATAAAAAAAACACACGAAGTGGGAACGAACAGTTACGATTCGATGAAATGAAAAATGCAATAAGTACTTACCACAAGAATAACGGACTGGACAGCAAACATCTTTGTGATAGATCGGTGTACAGCCATCTACATGCAGAGTACATTCTTGCATAACACAAGTCGTCATATTTCGTATACAGTAGCAATGTTCGCAAGGTTTGTTCGGTGTCGGAGGCACTTTAGATCCTTCAGGGAAATATTTGCCGTGAATACTGCAACCGTATCTGTCCAATTTGCCAAGTCCAGTTGCTCCATATTCAGCTGGAGACGTAGTCGACGTAGATGTGAGTAGGTCAACTGGAACTGTAAACGTAATATTTATTAAAATACTAATCAAACAATACAAGATATGATAATTTATTACCGATAAATGTGGAAAGAATAATAATTATGAACAATTCTCAATCTACATAGTGTACTAATATTGTCTGAAATAATATACAATCATTCAGACTAAACAGATATTTCAACAAAATAGCTCAACCCTTCAAAACAATGATTGCTTGATTTTGGGTGGATCTAAAAAAGTGAGCTGTACTTCCTAAAGCTTTGGAGTAAGATAATGATAAACTTACCGTCTGGGCATGTAACGATTGGACAACATTGATCCGCTCGTTTCTCGACAGTGCAGTCTTGGCCGATGGCTTTTGTGAAAGGACACACCCTCAAATAGCACATCAGCATTCGGTTGTGGCAAGTGCAGTTCAGGCAAGGCTCGTTTGTCATAATTCGGTCGCCTTCGCCATAATGTTGAAAGTTGTAGTAGCAACCCTCCGGAGCTCCTGAAAAATATACATTCGTTTTATGTTTATCATACTAACTTTTAACTTTGTGTAATTAATCTTAATACTCTGGCGGCATAGTCACTTGCCATTTTAAATTCATCATAAATAACCCAAAAATAAATAATCTGTAGCTTAGAACTCTAGCTTCCA
The DNA here is from genome assembly GCA_950381575.1 of Plusia festucae. NCBI lineage: Eukaryota > Metazoa > Arthropoda > Insecta > Lepidoptera > Noctuidae > Plusia > Plusia festucae. The sequence continues at coordinate 7,626,351 of OX494436.1, read as the reverse complement.
TAAAATACTTGAATTTTGAAGGTTCCGTACCTCAAAACGACAAATGGAACCCTTAAGATGATCCTATCACTTTGTTTTACGTATATCTGTCCATCCATCCGTCTGTCCATCCGTCCGTCTATCCGCCCGTCTGTCTGTCAAGACCCTTTATCTTGGGAACGCGTAGAGGTATCGAGTTAAAATTAAAACGACAAAAATTAAAACTCACGGGAACTCCCTTTATTTTTTCCCTTCCTTCAAATTTAATCAATATGTACCCTATACAAATACTTACTTTCAATTGATCTAGAAATTTACAAAAAATATCTTTTTATACTAAAAATACCGCCCCAATAAATTTATAATTAAATTATGAAGAATATACGGAGTATATGAATATACGGAATATATGATACGGAATATATGAGTCTGTACGGAACCCTCAGTGGGCGAGTCCGACTCGCACTTGTCCGTTAAAAATAATATTTTAAAATCTAAAATGTGATCTTTATATTAGTACCTGCACTACTCGAAAATGTAGTATTTTGACCTTAGAATCCCATCCACATTGTCTTTCAGATACGTAAAATGACAATCTATACATATTATAATACAAGCAGGTTTGAACGTCTTACCTTCGTATAAATCTAAAGATGTCTGATTGCTGGCTGTAGGTGCTGAAAACAGATAAAAATATTTGATTATATACAATTCTTAAATCATTTTATATTGTTAATTAATGTTGTTTATGTTTTGCCTCTCAGTGTTAATTTAATTTTTCAGTTTCTCGTAATTTTCTTATCGGGTATTGCGGTAAAGTGACTCGTGTAAAATATGTTCCGCTTGCATGTTGCCGGATTATATTTTTTTCTTCAATCATTTTCAATGTCATGTTAACTCATAGTGAACCCTTGTAAAAGTAACAATCTTATTTCACGTGCTCAATGTCGAATGATTAAATACATTTTTTTTTATAATATCTGCTGCGTGTATAAACGTGATGAAAATGAAAAAGAGACTACTCTATTGTATGAAGGTTTTGTTCGAGCATCAACTGCTTTTAAGAGAAAAATATCGATACAGACATTAAAGCCAGAGTGTTCTGAGAATGTTTTACTGCTGTTTTTACGACTGACTTATTAAGCACGTTACAGCTGGGCAGGATATTAGCTGCAAATCGCTCGAGACCCGTGATCGGTCATCGTCTTAAAGTCGTTTTACATATCCGTTTTACTGCGTATAATTACTAAAGCTGAGCGGCGAGGCGACAAAGCTGTAATTAAACTAACGGAGAGTAGTCGTTAACATCGAAACCGCGACGCGTCTTCGATTTTACTTAAAGCTAAATCAAAATTTTGAAATAAGATGAATTATAATGAACCTAAAATAGCTTACATATAAGCTTGTTCCATTTTGTGAATCAATATTATTTTAATCAATCAATTTTTATTGATCACCTTTGTGCGTAAAGTATGAAGTTGCAGTCATCATCATAAATATACTAATGTTGCATTTAAAAAGCGACTCTCTAAATCTTTAACTTTAATTTGTGTAAAGAAGTAAATTCACGGATCAACATTTTCAGAACGCGAATAGTTAAAATCAAAATGCAATTGGTGAAGTTGATGCAGTGTGTGTTGTGCTTATCAGAGGAGCGGCACCGTTAGGGCCGCGGTCTCAGCGCGCCGCGTGCCTCGCGCCGGAGTATGGCGGGTGCGCGTGCACGGTGGCGCCGCAGCCAGATCGTCCACATAACGGTCGCCAGGAATGTCGTTAGCATCCAGTTTTTGCCAGTTTTTGGATTTCGAATATGCTATTTCCACTCTCACGATCAAACTTGCCTCTAAAAGCAACGGAGCTCTGATTATATCTAACGGGTACATATTTCCTGTTGAATACTTAAGATAATTTTAATTCGCAATGTCACTTAAATTTTTAATTTGGTACATAAAGTGGGTTACTCCCACGTAAAAACAATAAGTATGTACAGTGAGCGATGAAATGTCCAAATTCCAAGTGGGCTATCTCTATTATAAAAGCCCACGTCACTCACTGACTCACTGACTCACTGATTCTGGAACGCTCGCACACTATGATAATTTTTAAAGAAAGAACACATAACAAAGAGTTTATCATAAAAAAGTTTCAAAAACAATATTTTCGCGAAACGTCAATGACTGAAGAAAAGTATTAAGTTTTGTTATGATTCAATCAATGTATAATACTTTACGCGCGAGCGAAGCCGCGGGCAACAGCTAGTCTGAATAATAAGTACCGAATCATACCCGCGTTTTTGGGTACGTGACGTAGCATTTCTAATTCCCATGATACCTAATGAATCGCGTTTTCGTATAAGTGTGACGTTATAAATGGTTTTGCATGAACAAAAAAAAACTACTTAATGCAAAATCGTGCGCTTAGGAACACGGGTCGAGGCAATCGAAATGAGGAGGCAGCTTGAATTTAAAATTTGCACTACATTAATATGGATTGTTGTTTCAATGAATGAATGTCGGCGTGGTCGCCATGCGTGATGAAGTTCACACGGGTAGACCTACACATTGTAGGCCGCATTTAAATATACTTCCTATGTATAACATAAATTCAATTCGAATTCTTTGAAGGAACCGTGCTGCGGATACTAAATCTGCGCGGACCAAAATAGCTTCATTTAATAACATGCATCGCGAAACAGACACGCACTCGGAGCGCTCAGACCTCAGTACAGTTACTTACAGGTAAGGGAAGATACGGTCACGTGGCCCGCGCCCAGTCGCAGCCGTCCCGAAGAGACTGCACTCACAAACTTGGGCTATTATACTGAACTTCGTACTCTCATAACTGCTCTTGTTGAACTTCTTTCGACATTTTGCTAATTCAAACACACTCACCATATACGTACGCCATATTTGTGAGAGAGGCATTCGTTTAAGAGAAGGTTGCTTGTAACGGAGCGGCACATTTAATGTCTGGTTATAAAACTGCTTTAACTTGAGATGCGTGTGTAATTATTGAGATAAATGATTCACAAAAATATACATCATACCTGACCAAAACTGCATAGATATTAACTGTGAATGAGCTATAACGTTGAGGCCAATTAAAATAATCGTTTAATAGTCCAATTAAATAGACAGCGTTTTAGATCACAAGATTACCTACATATTTCATTTAATGATATTCCTGACTTTCTACACAGTTATTTTAAAAGATGATTTTGGTATTTGAAAATATGTTTTGTGGATATCGAAATAGTTCGAAGTGTGGGTACCTACGATATAGTCACGATTTAACTGCATTGCATGATAATGAAACGGTATATTATCCTATTGTACAAGCACGATCAAAGTATATGCAATATATTAGGATTAGTTTAACGCCCAAACGAACTCATTAGCATACTACCTGTTGGAATGCTTTTCCCAGAAATATATATGTCATCATCGGACTTAATATTATTTATAGTCTATATGCAATGAATATATTATGTTTACAAGTATATAAATAACTAGGTGTACCTACCTGCTGTTAATACATACATATTAATGAATAAATGGAAAGGAAGACTAAATAATGACGTCGATTGCATAATGATTGTATGTAGATGAAGTGAACACTCACTGCATCAATGTTAATAGTTACTAATTAATTAAATTATTTCCTTTCATTATTTCAATGTTTCTTAGTGTCGCCAAAAATAATAAGTCAGTCGTAAGAATAGCCGTTGATAACTAATTTTTTAGTAAATGCACATTGGCATTAATTTCATTTGCATATCAAAATAATCTATTTTGGAAAGCCCTATAAAACCTACTAAATGTAGAGCCAAAACGAGGCTGGCTTTATTTAGTTTTTATGTCACAAATTGTTTGTTTGGTTTTTTCGATGAAGACAGCAGAGTAAACACAATGACAGCAGCCCCACAAGACCAGCAACCAGCAACCCCAGGAGGGACTCACCCGCAGCCGAGCACGCGAAGCACGCGGCCAGCGCGAGCAGCGCCCCCGCCGCGCGCCGTTCCATCTGACGCCGTCCGTCTGAAACAATCACACAATCGAATCAATTACTGTCGCGTCGTATCATCTCTACCTACGACTCTTACAATAACGGGGGAATGGAATTGTATTACGATTCAATTCCAATGTGGATAGTTTCGCGTCCCTTGGATAGTTTGCGATAATATATAAGTATAATGGTACCAATACATTTAATATTACCTATCTATTAACCTACAGTACTATGGCACAATTGGTTAATAAATGAGTTCTATGACATGATTTTATTAGATAAAAGTAGTCAGACAGATTATTTTTATTTATAATGGGTACCCCATTATAAATAAAAATAATCTGTTTCTCATAGTTAAATCTGTTGATTAAAATAAAAAGCTAACCGGATCAAAAATGCTAAATGATGCGGATGAAAACAATTATTTTACAACCATAACGAAGACTAATACCAAAAAAATTGTGTTATAAAAATCGACTGCTCAAATCTAAAACATTAAATTCGCTATTATTGTGTCGATAAGATTGTATTTTAGAGCAATGAAAACTTACAAAAAGAATAATTAGTATTATAAAAACAATATGTACTTATTTTGAGTAAAGACAACTTAAGAGAGTCTCGTACTTACACCCCCTGCGACGCGTGCTTGAGAGGGAGAATCGTTAGGGTCAGAGTACATAAGGAGACTCGGTAACAACATGCACGGGTATCTTAAAAATAGTTTTGCTACTTCTCAATCAGCAAAATATTACGTTGAAAAAAACATTATTTTGGTAGGTTTAAGGTCTTAATCCAAAATAGGAACATAAGTATGCTGCACTTCAGTAATAACGACGTGTGTATATAGAAGGGCAATAAGAAATTCCACTTAGCCGATATTGTTGAACGGTACCAAGAGTGGGGAGCTAGGCCAAGAAATGCGGAAATGTAAGGCTCGCACAAAAATGTGCCCATTTAGCTGGGAGTGAATGGGGACTTTAACTGTCCATTCAGAGTGGCTGGAACGACAGCAATTCAAAACAATGTTGGCAGTGGGCAGTTTTAAAGGATTTTCAATGAAATACAACATGTTCACGTATGTGCTAACGTATTTCTAGAAACAGCTGTGAATATTAAATATTTCCACTTTCTGGCACCTTTAAGAACAGTTTAGGACCACATTCTTTACAGTTACTGATAACAGTTACTTACACGTTAAGTATATTTTGATATTTATGGAACGGTAACAATTTACGAACTAAAATGCATTCGAATTGATATTTTATGGATATTGTTTTCATAATCATCGAGTATATTATCCTCATGTTTCTACTCGATACAAATATAACCTTTTCCATGGCTGACAGAGCCAATAACTGCGGAGCAAATTATTGTAACTCCAGGGTCCGTAGCGTACGGCGAGCGTTACCGTGGGAACGCATCCGCGCCCGCCGCGTTTTGCACACACGCGCGCACACACACACACCTTCTCATTACGTACCATATACACCTTACACGCATTTCTCAACAGCCACCCTTGCCTCCTCTGGCAGTCGTTGGGGAGCTTTCTGTATTTTTTCTTGTCATAAGAATACTTGCACAAACACGTGCCATGCAAAGGTATGTGATAGCATGAGTCCTCGTGAAAACCACCTCATAAGTAATAAGATTGTTTTCCTCAATTTTTTTATATTATAAGATTATTTATTTATTTATGCTATTAAGTATATTTCGCAATTTACAAAACACGGGTAGAAAAAGGTGCGCAAATATCCATAGATATAATCTAAATGGTTATTGTAGGGGTCCCTCCGTCTAGACACTCTATGCAAGTCACCTCTCTCGAGAGGGTGAGGGTGCGGAGACCCACCACTATCTATTTATTTGCTTTACTAAAATACCACGTGTTCCTGACGTTGAGAGCTATTCACAATGTTGTCTCGTTATATTTGTATGTGGAATTTTTTCCTTAGCTTGTGAGTAAATAACAACATTATAATCGTTTTAATCTATATCTTAGCATCTCAGGTACCGGAATAATTAACATTAAGCTGTATGTTACGAATTTATGTCTCTGGGACTCTGATTCTTTTCTCGTACACAATAGAGACCCACTTCTCAAGTATAATTTGGCATACCGTTTTTTACATCGTTGTGACGTCAAAAGTAACAGTTAATCCGATTAAAATAAACCAGAATTTGAAACGCAGTCAGATGGAAAGCCACAAAATATGTGGCGCACTTAATTGTTTTTGTGAACTCGTAACTGTAGAGCTTGAGACGACTGTCTCGTCATTGATCTTCCGTACCTACACATCTACACGAACGCTTGAACAGCTACGAGGCGCTACGCATTCACTGTAGACTAGACCACTTGCTTCAACTGTGTTTTTGTAGATAAATTACATGTTATTATTGTATTTTTTTATCAATTTATTTGTTTGGGAATGCAAAATTAAGAATAATTTATATGCATATATTATGAGTTAATAATTATTAGAGTATTGAGTAATTTTAATGAAATTAAGCTTGATTTTAATGAATTCTTGGCAAATACGTGATGTGATTGAATCAGATCAGAAGGGCGTACTGGGTGTACGACCGGGGCCCGCGCGGCATGTCCGCGTTGCGATGTTGCCCAACACATAATTTCGGAACACTGCAACCGCAGCGAACATTGACACCAATTTCTTGAACATTGAACAACTGCTTTGTGATTGGGAAGCCCTTTAATGCATTGTTATTTGGACCTAAATGCTTATTTGACGATATTTCAATAATAATTGTCGTATACTATCTACGGATTTGATGTGATTAAAAAATACTTTGTTAAGTAGCGGTGTAAGTTTTATTGCTCCAAGTAGGTACGTCAATGGTTTAAAATAAATGTCTCGCAATAATAAATGTTTTACATTCTTGATATGGATTTTACGTTTTTGTATTCATATTTTAGAAAATCATAGTTATCTATTACACCATACCATATTATAGAGAAATAGGTGTAGCTGATATATATGTCTTATATTAGTGCATAAAAGTGTTGAGCTAGAGCCGGATCGTAGAATGGGAGGCCGCGTACTAGATGTGAGCCGCGATGACCGGCGGGTCACTCGGCAGGAGGGCACAAGTCACGGAACCCTCCCGCCTACTCCGCGAATGCTGCGCGTATCCATACCACTTTTAAATTCTCGTTACAGATAGCAATCTAAACGCTGTGCATGTACAATTACATCGCATAGCTGTATCGATTTGTAAATTCTCACAGGACTTTCTCACAGCTCTGAGTTCGCAGGCGCAGCTATATTGGCGAAGCACTCACTTATACAATGCGCGCGCGCCGTTCGCACAATGCGCTCACGTACGCGTGTCGCGATTATCGGTCGTCGTAAATTACAAGTGATTAGCATAGAAGTCGTGTACTCGGCGACGGAGCGACGTTATTAGATTCGGCTACAAGGCGACACTACGTCGTTATTAGGCGATAATTGTCACTGAAGTGTAGCGGTCGATTAACGGCAGAAGCGGGCAGCCACGTACATACTAAGTAGTCGCGGCATGCACACGTAGCATACCAGACATGTAATGTACACTCAACCGTTTATAGTCATTATTATAAAGGCTGTATAAAATTCGCTCTATTCTCAATAGCTGTTGTGTGTGTACCCTTAATGCTTCCAAAAATACTTTTATTTATTACGAAATATATATTAGAAACCAGTGAATTTAAAACTTGAAAAAGATAGTTCATAAAAGTCGCAGCATTTCGAGGAAGTAGCTCGTGGCACGGTTTGTGTGCCTCAAGGGAACGGGTAGAAGGATGGCAAATATTAGTTTCCTTCATGAGGTTCTCGCGGTATGTTGACCCACGCAAATTTTGTGTCAAGAGACGAAGAGATACATTGGAATATAAACTATCAACATCGCTGTTTGTGAAAATAATAAACTTGACATTTTTGGTCAATATTCGTAGGAAGCAGGAGCTTTTATGGTTATTTGTATGAAAAAAGGTAAACGAATTAAAATTAATGTGAGCAATTGAAGCAAACATCTGATTGGTGCAAGGGGTGGTATTTTGATTAAATAAAGGATCGTGCGCGGAGGCACGCACTCATAGCTAACGTAGTCCGAATAATTTAGGTAAATCCACTTTATACGTCGCCATCACCGTTACACACCGAGTTAACATTCCGCTCATGCACTCTTACGAATTATCTTATTTCCATGCTATTTCGTGATTTCGATTCGATATAAAAAAAAACATTTAATTTCAGTGAATGTTACCAATAATTATTTTAAACGCATTTAAGCGTTATATTGTTGCAATGTATCCGCAAGATTTTTGTTACGACTCAAGCTCACTTTTAATGTCACTAAAACCATCAAAGCTCAAAACTCGTAAGTACATTCCATGTCTGTGTGCTCGAGCCTCGAAGAAAGCCACCGTTAGTGTGAGTGGCTGTTGCTAGGCATAGCTTGAATTCGCGATTGTTGGTCCGCGGCCGCGTCGCTCACACGATGAGCGTTGCCCCCGTACGTCGCCTGCTGCTTACTTAGCTATAACTCCACTCAGCTACGTTCCAGGTTGCCGTTTACTGACACCTCCCACAATTAACTGATACAGTGTTTTATTTTTATGGCTTTACTTTAACAAAAACTTTATAGCTTTACTTTTTTCTACTTTGCTGTTCAGATTGGAGCAATTTTTAAGATCTGTAACTATTTAAAATTATGTGATGCGTAAATTCCCTTGCGGTTAACGACAGCCGCGGCATGAGCGCAAGCCGCCCCCGCCACTGAGCCGCCTGCGGGTCCGCTCTCTGACACAAGGTATTAGGGCGTCCGCTGACCCGTACGCTACCCACCCCTCCACACCCGAGGAAACCATGTGTGTCTCATTGCCCACTAAATCAGTGACCTTTGAGTTCCGCATCCTTTTTATAGACATGTGTATATAATTAGAGTGCTAAACTTTGGTGACATTGTCGTCTGGGGTAGGTGTGCTATATGGCCGTGTGCCACATAACAGTTAGGCACGCGGACCAGGAAGTGAGCGCCCTCGGCATGATGTCTATTGACTTGTATTCGCAGCCATGTTCAAATGCTTCGTGTCGAACAGTGTTTACGAGCGCCTGGCCGATAGCTGACCAGCCGGCCAGTCATTACCGGCCATATCTCTATGTAAGGAATGAATGCCAAGTGCTCACAAACGAACGCTAGAGTTTTGCTTTAAACGAGAGAGCAAAAGCACGTAGTACAGTTTAAACTTTGCGGATATTTCCTTGTTAACCGTTTTACTGTTCGAACATGATTTTCAAGAAAACCTTGATAGCTTGTGCTTTGTTATGCAGGAACACTACATTGAAGAAAAGATTACACGCACAACGATATAGTTATGCGCTGAGAATTAATTGCACGAGAAGTTCCACTCAATACTTTCTCAAAGCGCTAATAATGCACTTGCATAAGCTTACTTCACGTGCACTGAGGTAACTACAAAAATAACAATAATAGCTATAGGGCCCTGTTTTCGCAGTGGAACTGCATTGTAAAGAACTGGTTATTGCGCAAAAACGATAATAAAAGGCCCTAGACATGAAATATTTATACATCGCATTATCATATTACACGGGAATCGTGGTCATCGTTTAGAAAATTATGCTATTCATTTTCACTTGGAAACCACAACCAGTACAAAAAATACTAAAAAAAAGAACAAAGGTAAGCTTAGGTGAAGCAACCTGACCCTCGTCCCTTTCCGCGCTTGGATGACTTCCATAAACATATATTACAGCAAATGCCAGCAATTATAAATGTATGATAGCTAGGAATTATAAGAGCGAACTAACAGAGTAATAGACATCATAAGTAAGAATAAAGAAAAAGTTAAGTACTAAATAATGGTCATACTCGACACAGATCTCGATTTCCCGAACTCGTTGTGGACTCGGAACCGTGACCTTAAATACGTCTAGGTTGATATTTTGAACTCTCTTATGTTATACGTATTGAGATGCGCGATCAATTTGAATGAATTACCCTTCAGCACAGCACGGCCGGGGTCAACTAATGCGTGCGGCACCGACCTACATTTGAAGGATTACAAGTAGCTGCCGAGAAAATTTACCGCTAACATTGCCATATAAGCTGTATGAATTTTAGGTCGGTACAAGCATAGCATGCTCTTGCGCCGACATCTGCGCAAATATTGATTTAGTAAGTAGAAGCCACAATGGCGGCGGTCGCCGGCTCGCGCGCCCTACGCTGCACCATACCTCCGCCTATCGCCGTTCTTTCACCAACGTTCACTATTATCTATGTTAAGTAAATAATATCAGATTTTTCTCACGACTTGTTCACTTACGGGATAACTTATATAATATTTGCTTTACAGTGAGTAAAGAGCTTGTTTAATAGTGGAACAAGTTTTGCGGTGGACATAGTCATACTCATTTGTTATGAGTATACCTAAATCCAATATTTTTTTATATAATACTAATTGGAATTTATTTTCAATCGAGTCGAGACTAAAAATCGGTACAATGACCGCGTCCGGAGATCAGCGTGAGTGTCGTGTTTACCCGTCGATTATATACTTGGAGGCATTTCGTTCGCTTTGAATCACCAGTTAACAATATACTGATCGGACTCACTTTAAAAGCTGTTAACTTTCTGTGACTTGAATTTAGTTAACTTTATTTACAGTTTCTTTTAGTTTCAAACTGTTTATTTCTGAATCGTATATTTTAAAGGTGGTTTTAATCTTCAACTTAATACTATCGAGGGAAAAGCACATATAAGATTTGCAAATAACTATTTAATACCAAGAGCTGCAAGAGCAAATAAATAAAATTAAAGCAGACTTAATATTAGGACTTTAAATTAATATATTCCACAGACTCGGATTTAAGATAACCGTTACAGGATATTACAATTTTAATCACTTTTTTTCAGGTTTCAAGTGTACATTTATATCACTTTTACTTAATCACTGGATTTGAGTTTTATGTTAAGTTGAAACCCAAAAATACTTGATAATTTATCATACCAACCAAAGCACTAGATGATTCTGTTTCGTATTTATATTAAATTAAAGTAAGGAAGCACAATTATAAAAGATTACATCAGTCCTATAGTTAGCTTAGTTCTATAATCGCCATCAAGCACGATGTCTTTTTTTAAACCTTATGAGAACACCGATGTTCGTGATTAGCTCTAGCAAGATATTGAATGAATACTTGTAAAAATTATCATTATTAGCGTGGAAAAAAAAGGTGAGAAAAAATGCCTATGTTATTTCAAGGTGAAGATGTCGGCGCACGAATGTTTTAAAGCAAAATCAGGGAAGCGCCACGAATCAGGAAGTAATACGCCACAAATTAATCCTAATAACCTAATGATCGTTGTAACGCGTAGACACGGAGCTTCAATCTGTAAACACGACAGCTACTATTGTTGAAAAATACAATAAACAAATTAAGGCGCTAGTAAAAAAATATGTACTACAAACACTGTTTGTAAGACGGAGACTCAACATAAAATTCCCCGTTTTGTAAGTTTTGACTTTCGAAATCGTATAAACGGATTATACAAAGAAGAAAGCCAAACATTTGGACGGTAAGTATATTTTCATCTCGTAATACCTTATTGATTTTTAGGTATTCATTTCCTTTGAGTATTCTTCTTGCGTGAATAATTCATGTGGGGCCTACGTTGACATATTACTTCCATTGAGACCCTTTCAAGATTAAAGGAAAACAACGGCCTAAGTAGGATGGTATGTACTTCATGCTAATGGTCGGGGGTGAATATCTCAATCTATACTTGCTTAAAAGTTACAATACGTTATTAATGTATTCTATTTTCTTCGAGAACTTTGTGTAATAAGATTCGTGTTAGGAGCATTTAAGCGTGCATGTGCAGAAGAATAATATTTATGACGAGAGAGTTGCTTCTATTTACTATCACATTGTGATTGTAGATCAAGTAATGCCTATTCGATTCAAGTACGAGGAAACGTGAGAAATGGTTACTTTGCCAAATAAACGTAACGGCTCTGAGGTATGTACAAATTGTACACGTATATGGTGGAGGTGCTCGCGAGTCGCCGACGCCGGTGGCGGCGCGGCGGCGGACCGCGGCGAAGGTGCATGCGCCTTACCCACTCGTAGGACAATGACATCGCACGTTCCGCACTATAAAACAATCTCTGGACATTATGAAGCCTTATCTTAGCCTTTTTAGTAACGCAAAATTTAGATACAACATTACTGCGTCATTCAAACTTTCATGCTTATTTTGCGAACATTGATCCATTGCAAAAAGAGCGTCTATTATTTTTAAGACTCATGAAAGTTTCTACCTACTCTACATAATGGCCATAAAAAATATTTTACTTACAAGTACCTTAAAAATATTATTTAGATCATAGATATTATAATTCAATCATTATTTAATTTCGTAATAGATTAATATAACAAAAAAATATTCTTTAAAACGTAACATTTACTCCAATCTCTTTCAGAACCTCCGTGCTATTTATATCCGTTTTGAACGACGAAATCTTTAATAGTTCACATGAAAGTTCAAAACGACTGGTGTTTAAACATAAACAATGGGCTGTTAGTCGTCGAGTCTTTATTCTCTCACACTTTAGATCGGCACGCAAGGGTCTCGGTCACTACGGTTCCTTGAGTGCTACAGACAAACCATAACCGACACATATAATATGTCGGTCGGTATAAATACTAATTGGTAAAAGACCTAATCAAACAATACATGAGAATTTTTACACGGTAAATGGTAAAGTGGACATGTCTATTTGTCTTGTTACTTAGTGTGTGGGTGCCATGAGCGTGGGCACCGGCTAGCCACTCTTTAGGGAGGTAGCTAATGCATCGCTTTACCCGAGAACCAGGCCGTATATCGACACGATCAATTTCACCTCTAGTTATAAATTCAGTCAGTAGTATAAGTCTACTCCATTCTTTATTGTTAACATGAATTTAATAGCAATACTTGGAGGTTGAATGCAAAATATCGAAATGAAATGAGCCGTCTTGCAAGCACCGATATTATCATTTCTTATTGTTAGGCCCACGTATGAATATGACTGCTTGACAAAGCGCGACGATGTGAAGAGCTTTTTCGCATAGTTATAAATCATGTTCTACTTGGAACGCCTTTGCAGTCGGTTTGAAATAATTCTTAAAAATACTTAAATTGATTAGGGATGCATTTTGCTACAATCTTTTTTGCAATCCTATGAATTAAAAAAATATTAAAACACCTTTTTATATAAAATATGTGACATCAAATTTTTGTAGTAACTTTCTCAATATGTATAGTTAAATAAATATTTTAGAGATAACAAAATTGAAATATATTAAAACAAAATTGTTGGACGAACATAAAACTATGTGCTGGTTAGTCTATTGTTAGAAAAACTCCTAATTTACATTGAACAGGTCATGAGAGCAAGACATGAACTCAATAAAATAGCCGCAGGTATCACATTGAACAACACCAAATTTAGCACAGTGACGTCAATACTTTCACGCCTTATATGAGATTGATTGGCATGGAAAGAGATAACTATTACCTATTGTAGGTGATAAAAACTCGAGCCGGCAAAAAACTTGGGCTAAATAACATCATAACCTACATTCCAATTGGTGGTACGGAGCACCAAGCGAGGTGTTGCCACTGAACGTGAATTTTAAACAGACTTAGTGTAGGGCTATATTCGTATGTTTCTCTTTTATCGGTCATTGTGACTGGCATCGCGGCTTGGTTATATTCCGATATTGATATTCAGACGGCGACGCGTTCCGAGGCTTCTTACACACTTGCACCAGCGCTATGTACATCGGAAACCAATAACCATCCTGTAGTGGAACAATACTTCTCATTGTGCGTTAACATAACACGATATGATACGCTATGGGTAGTACAAGTGTGTCTTACGTCTCTATATCTGTGTTAGCTTCTGGTGAAATTCAGATATTCATTGTTATATGCTTTTATATCCACATACCCACTAAAAATACAATAAATTAAACTGGCGGAAGATGATTATTATAATAAACAATATCACGAACTACACGCTTTGATTGTTGCATAATAGTACACGAGAGCTATCTATTGTTGGTAAATCTACTTAAATATACCATGAAATAAAAGTCACGTCACAAAATTACAATATAACAAGTGAAACAGAAACGGTTTACGAGCTTTTTTGCGACATTTTTGTGGTCCGGTAACGGTTTCAGCTCCTACACCGGCGCAGGCGGCGCGGCCTGGCGGACACATTGCACTCGCGCCGACAACCGAGTTTCGATGCCATCTATAAAGCTACCGCGACTATTTTAATACCACTTCATGTTTCTACTCGGCGTGATTTGGATCATCATTATTATATTTATTTATGTTATCACATGAACGTCAACATTTCAAAATTTAGTTTGCTACGATGATAACCGAGAGAATAATATAGGTATTACAAGAAAATCAAAGGTTTAGTGAGGATTGTTGCGGAGTCGATACACCACAGTCATTAAACCCATAGTTTATTCCGCTCCATTGTGGCTTTCGATTCTTACGAGTCTATAAACCTATATAAAGTGGTGGTAGGTATGTGGGTAAATATTAAATGTGAATGGCAACACATGTGCGTCGAGTGTGGCAGGTTGCGCGGGTCAATGGCACCTGCGAGGCCCAGATTCAGTTCCCCATAAGTTGCCATTTTCTCAGGAAGCGGCGGCGGCGCGTGGCACGCAGCTCTGTCGACGGACGCCGCGAGCGCATTCTGTCACGGCGGGACTGCGTGCGCGCATATTGACGCGCGCTTTCATTAATGCGAAGTCACTGGGGTCGTCGAAGACGTTGCTAACTTTTAAGGATGCTTAACTTTATAGCTGTCATATACGTATTACGGGTGTATTTCAGAATGCCTGAGACGAATAACCGTATGTAACATTCTACTTAGCGGGGCCAGTCTACAACAAGATACAGTAATAAAAATTGTGAGCACATCTTTGTTACAATCTATGAGCCTAAACTGTGTGCACTTGTATTGTTTTTGTCGTTACTAAAAAAGCGTAGTTAGTTTAACATCACGGCCATTAGGTACATTTAAAGGAAGAACGTCATCCAGTCATTTAGCTCCCGTCAACTAGGCGTATTTCCGCGCTCTAAGTGTGAAACGTTTAAACAAAAGAATCGGAAGCTCGACGACCTTGTGAGACTACCATCATCAATGATTGCAGCTATTTACATTTATTTTACCCTTAAAATTTGCTTGTCATATCATTCATAGTACAAAAGCAAACCGCAGATAGGCTGCGGTTTGCTTCTTATCTTGTACAAATTGCGTAATAGGTATACGTCACGCATATATTAAAAGTTTTTGGTCTAATACCGTTTTTTTTCACTGTTACTAATTACTGTTGGTTGGGGTAATTACTTTATCTCGTCTTATCTTTCACCGTGGTAACGGAAACCTATCTAACTGGTACCTAAGTAGGAATTACAAACATAAAATAGATACAGAACATAAAAAAGCCAAATATGTAAATTAGTCACAAAATTATTCTAAAACAGAATGGCGAAAAATACTGAAAGACGAAACTGCAACTGTATCTGGTGAAAATGGTGTTCAAACTAATACCGAAATTAATAGCAAATTATGCATGATGAAGCAAAGCTAAGATGCGGAGGAGGACTCGGGCAGCGTTAGTGGCAGCAGCGGCGGCGGCAGCGGAACCTTCACCCTGCACTTGAACTCGGCGGGCGCGGCGAGCCCACCCGCGCCGCCCGTCGCCCGCCGACCGACGCGCGGCGCAATCAACCGAACCGAAACCGACAATTCGTACAATACATTCACCAACTTGCGTTACACATTTTTGGGAGAACCATTGTAGCACAAAAGGAAATCCCATAAGCTATAAATTATAACTTCTAAGAAAGCTACCGTACAAAATCTCCTGGGAAATAAACTTCCGTAACTTTACGCGAATTTTACTTGCACAGAATTATTTTCATAAAACTGTGTACAATAAAATTAACGATCAGCTTGTGAAAGTGTTCGTAGCCGTCACAACGCCTTTGATGCGGTTTTATTATTTGAACCGTATAAATTCTGAGTCAGAGTTCGCAGAGGCAACACACTGACCCCGAATAATAAATTTCGCTGCTAAATGAGCCCCGAGGGGGCTGCCGATCCGCAACGAATCCAACTCGAGATAAATACGACCTATAGGAAACAGACCGCCGACTTCTCATCTCAACTAAAACCTCAAGAGATAAATAAAATATTGTAGTTACAAATAATTTGGTTCAAAAATAATAGCTTTATACGTAATACTTAAAACGTATAGGGTAAGTGCCATTTCCCCTAGCTTTCATTGTTTGTGAATAAAAAGCATTTTAGCTAAAAAATAGTTTTTTTTTAAGTATTCATCATATTGAATTTACTGCATGAAAATACCTTGCAGGAAAGTATTGGAGTAAAGATAGGAAAATATGCTGACACAGCATTTGTAAGCAAAACTTATTGTTAACCATGTGTAGGGCTAAACTAAGAAACAAGCCGTGCTCCCAGTGAATGCGTTTCCTCCCTTAAGTGTTCGTGCCGCCGAGTGCGGAGTTTCCCTAAGACAAGAGAAGTATCCCTATTCTGTGAGAACTTATTATAAACGTATTCTGAGATGAGAGATTCAATTCTATATTAATTAAAAAGTAAACGATCCCTGAGATTTTTTGTGTATTAATTTAATTGGTGTCAAGATATTTGTACAATTATTTTGTGAACAATATCTTGTGTTTGCATCAACTGCTTGATTTGAATTCAATCTACTTTGTAAGTACAATCGTGAATGATTAGCGGTGGTGACTGTGAAACATTGAATCCGCTACGCTCGTTGTTGTGGCACGCGGCTGTATCCGATTCACTCACGCTATGTATTTCACCTTTATTAAATTTATGCCAATTCAGCTGTTATTAATCATTCAATAAATTAATTATTATTATATATAATTGTTTGTTAAGGATATTTCGCAAATCGTTTTTAACAATCTAAACTTGTAGCCCGCTCTTTTTCACAGATTAAATCGAAAAATAAACTGTTTCAAAAACATATTTATTAAGAAATTATAAAAAATAGATTTTATGCACGAAATACTCGAAAAAAAGCAAATGGCGCTTTATAATATATGTTCGCTACATTTCATAATATGCCGCGGAAAATGAATTATCAAATACATCGATAAATTGAATAAAGAAATTGGAATAATGCAATTAAAGTTAAACCATATACACATTAAATGCTATTATATTTGTTTCAAGTATATGTTCTTAACGGAAAAATTATCGACTTAATCACACACGTTTTGTGGCCTGAACTGAGGAAAAGCTCGTAGATCGGCTTTTTCAGATACCTCCCCAGTGCGCTCTGCGTCTATATCAAATAATCTTTGGCTGTCTTCTTCACTAACTCATCCAAGTATTTTTTCTTTTAAGAATACTTATTTCTCTATTGTAAAATGCACAAAAAAATTATGAGTTTCTAAAGTAAATAAAAAAAATAAGAATACTTACCACTCTTTCACAATGAAAATATTCGCGTTCACTAGACGGCTGGCAGAGTATAATTCAAAGTTGTTGATACTGTGTGTACCAGTGTCCTGCAGTTAACAGTTAGATCGTATCGTTGCCGGAGCGTGGTGCTTTCGGCACGGCCGGGCCGGCACTGACGCGAGGCGGGAGCTCGCGCGATGCCGCCGCTCTCGGAGGCTTCGCGGCGCGAGCTTTCAGCGACACAAGACCCGCACGCACTGCACACTGCACTCGCCCTCGTCTACCCACGCGTTGCGATTCTCTCGATCGTCTACTGTTCCGAGCGCCCGACGCACGTTTGAACTCTTAGCGGCGTCCGCTTTAGCGTATAAATATGAGGTCCGGTGGCGGGGGTCGGCGTCGGGACCCGACGCATCGCGAATCCACATCGGCATAAATTGAAGATGCAGCCGATGTCCTCCCCATTGATTTTATTGCTTATCTATTAGATATAGCCAATTAGCAAAATTCTCACTAACGCTGTCGTGACCGTTTCCGTAATCAATGCGCATGTTACGTATAAATTATTAGATAAGAGATAACGAACATTACCAACAATGTTATGAGTCGTGTAACGTATGCATAAACCAAATTGTACTTAGATATTATGACAATGAAAGAAAACTACTTTTTAATAAATGCTAATGGTCAAGCTTTCACTCGTTGTAATATATTATAGAAATAATTGTGTATCATAAATACCGTTTTATAGGAAAAAAGCAAAAGCAAGTGTGGCCTGAAATGATAAATATAAAATATCTATTGTCTAAAAATTACCAGCCAATCAATTATTCGGTTTTTGCAATGCTTTTACGTATGGGCTAAAAACTTGTGATTGATGTAGCACTTTCACTGTTGAAACAAAAAGTATGTCTATAGTAATGTCTATCTGTATTAAGTGGAACAATATGATGCGATTGAACTTAACCCTGACTTTTACGGCTTTTGTTTTAAAGTAAGCTGCCGATCCTGTGACATAAGATTATACAATCAAGACCTTCCTAAAATATGTATTTTGAGCACCATGCTAATGAGATATGACGAGTAGCAACGACGCGCGACGCACGACGCAGCGCCGCCGATGCAGGCGCGATGCACCGCGTATTCGCGTACTCACGTACTCGCGTACCTAAAGACCTACACATGCAATACCTTATAATTCGATATGGCTGAACACGTCAATTGCCAGTTACTTTTTACTCAGTCACATAATTTCATGAAAGAACCTTTTCAAGGTGCCGCATCAAACATGTAAATACAAGCGCAAAATGAAAGACTAAATTAATCAAAATAACAACTTTGACATGTTAATTAGGTGTTTATAAATTATAATGTATTCTTTGACAGTGTTTGTTTTATTTTTGTTTTTATCTATGTTGGTGGAAAAATTTAAACCATGAAATAAGTGTTTTATGCTAACAAGTAACCGTTCATGAAAATTTATCATGATTACAATATTAGTAAGAGAGAAGGCGTTGTGCAGTACGGAACAACGTTAGTACTACGTACGGTGTCTAATGTAACACGTGTTCTAAACACACCGTGACATAAGAACTAATGCAGCTAATTACGCAATCATTTTCAGATGATTATATAGAAACTGTATCATTTTATAATATTGTTCTAATTTATATGAAAATCGTGTTTTTCAATACTTATAATATTAATAATTTCACAGGAAACCGGTAAGTTATTCAATCACAAAAATGTATATTATACGAATAATCACAATTTCGATAACATACCAACAATACCTACAAGTACCTATTATTGTTCTTGAAAATTTCTTTATTCAGGTGTTTTCTGAAATCTGTCACCTTCAAGTGTGATCACGTAACGGACGCGTCACCGCGTACACTTTCGTTCAATGTGACAATAATTAATGGTAGTGATTGTTATACTTACATTGTTGTAATATTTCATAATTGAAGTAATATCTCTATAATAGAATGACTTACAAAACCCTGAACACTTATCGGTAAGATATTGCATTTAATATGTATATCTAGAAGAAATTTATTTTTTCTATTACTTATGACTCAAAGAGTACATTTTCTCGTTAGGTACTTGGTAAATACTCCAGAGCCGAGAGTGTGACGATCCTAGTATGGCCGCCATCTCATTAACATTACACCTTTAATTATCACGTTACGGCTGAATATATCGGCCAAGTTTTATAGTCATGCTGAAGATACGATAATTATGTACTCATGAAGGCAATTAAGTATTTACTCATCTAGTAGTTTTATAAGACGTGTTAATTATAATCAAAATGTGTCGATAGCTTGGCACCGTTACGTATTAAAGTAACGTTTATTTAAATCTTCCGGAAGGACATTAATTAATTCATACAAATTCCTTTTTAAGTGCTAGACATCATTATAGAATTTGAATATTACGTTTCTTTCATGTAGTAACAAACATAACAATAATTATGTAAATATTTTTTTGACGCATCAGTATTCTGATGAGCTACAAGAAAACCTAACGTAAGGAGAAGTTATACTATGTAATATACTTAAAACACAGCAATTCACATACTTCTCATTGTGGCGTAGTATAGCGTAACCAGCTCCATTAATTAAATTATTTTTATTGAAATTCATAGCTGTTTTTACGATCTGAAAGGCTCTGTATGTATATTTTACTTTTAATAATCGGGATTTATAAAAACAATATTGTTATAACTACTACATCATTCCTTACACTTACATACAGGTTTAAAGAAAATAAGTACGTTGTTATCTTAAATCTACTCCTGTTTCTCAGGTTAAAACTGTAATCCTTACTGCTACACATCCAGACTCGGTCAGTAAGGAATCTAAGTATTGGTGACGTGACGAGTGGCTCTTTGCCAGACTACGGCAGTATCTAATTGTATTTGCAACGTACCCTGGTCACAATTCACTGTTATGTCTTGGAAGCTTTATTTAATGAGAGTTGCTTTGTAGCTACAATACCTACTGCCTTTTATTAGCTATTCATTATTCAATAATACGGCTTATACGGTATCGATACAAACTGCATCTTTATTTTATATCGGAACACTAATAACCGCAATATTTTTTATTTACATTTCCTCACGAGATTTTGTTGGAGTCAGATCTGCTGAGGCCAGTGACATTGCGAGGCGCCGCTTTTTTATATTAATTAAAGCGGACTCAATCCTAACATAACGGCCTCAAACATTACTATGCTAATTTATTATTAGGGTATTTTCTTGGCATCCGCAATGTGACATACATTTTTTTAAGACGTAACTGTAGCGGAAATATGATTGATAGTTGACCGTTCAAGTATGCTTCAGTTGTCCGTATCTCTACTAGCTTAGCCGATGTGCATATCTTAATCTGTGCGCCACATCGTAGACCTGTATCCTAAGTCTATACATCAAAATATAAATTATCTCATGACAAAACTAAACTATTTATAATTCTAATATATTTCTTATGAATAAGGATGTAATTTATAACGTGTCGTTATACATTGTTTGATTTATGCAGTTATTTTTACATTTGTCAAACATATCGGTACGCAGATCCGTAATCACTCCTAAGATTATAATACAACACAAATAACGACCCGTCTTTACACACAACAGGGTGAATAGAATACTGCTTTTTCCCAATTGTCTAGTAACCGAGTAGATGTAACGCAATATTGGAAATTCTCCTGTACAATCTTATAAACTCGGCACCCTACGGTAGACCTACTTAAAAATATGCATACGTAGTAGCCATAATATTAAGTTCATCATGAGCGCCACCTGCTTGGGAGACAATAATTTTGGGCGTGTATTCGGGGCGGATATGAGCCGTATAAAGAATCGCGATGTGTGCAGATTTCACGGGTGTAGTGGTAGCTATTCGTAGGTAGCGACTATTGATTTTGTCCACCCCAGACCGCACACCCGCCGAACTGCATCCAGTTCCGCTGCCTAACACTTAATACCCATATATTATAAGTAGGTAATCAATTTATTGACTACTATTATATTAGCTCAGCAGGCTCAGCTCTCAGTTGGAACTCCTGTTCGGATCGAATGTGGGTTATATTTGTGTGCTTTTTCTTGCTGTATTATAGTGTAGTAATGTTTGATATCAGTCGGGAACTATGAGAGTTTATGAACTTGTTTGCGTTGACTTATTTTGTTCAAATTGTGATATTATTTACGTCGAATTTGGATATTTTCCTAGTGTTAGTACCTTGTTTATTAACTGTTATGTTTATTAGTAAATACGTTCATAATTACGTTATTTAATTATGGTTGCCATAGTAATTTGGAGCCTTTTGAGTAATACTGAAAAAAAATACGGTCATGATTCAGAATCTTTCATACTACTGACGAATTTAAATAATTTGAATACGTTAAAAATATAGGGATATTGTCTTTTGTTTTTTAGGTTTCTTTGTTTAGTTCAATTCAATAGTTACGGGTTAAGCCCGAGATCATTATTAAATGATATAGGTAACAGTGTTGTAGAATGAAAAACACTTTTAAAGATTCCAGTATTTAACATAATTCTTAAAAAACATTCTTACCTTATACAGAACAGATAACGAGAATTTGTATTCCGAATACTTTGTGTATCTGAACAACTTTTTGATAGCAATTGGCACCATCACCTTTATCGGTCGTTTTAGCGTTCCCGTCGCATAAAATTTAATACTCAAGTGATTTAACTTTTATATTTAAGGTACTTATGCTCCCAGGTTTTGTATTTTTTACGGATTTGGGTATGGTATTGTTAATATTAAATTTTATTACAAGTTCAAGGTTCCTTACTATAGATATACCCGTATAGTTGCGGCCCCTGGCCAGGGAATAAACAGAAAAGCAAATTGATAGAGGTTAAAATTTCTGCTTACTTCATTATGGTGAGCTGCGTGAGTAATACACAGTGATACCTGTATATTACTCGTTGATTTTCCTCGCTTTGTGCAAAAAGAGAGTGACCACTCGAACTCAAGCGGGTTGCAGCGAGCCTTCCACGAATTTCCCGATTATAAAACCGGTTAATTGTTCACCGATTCGATGTCTCGAAAAACATGATAAGTATTCGAATATTGTTTCTGAAACACAGTTAACGCAATTCCTCCCTATGAAACAGCCTACTAATTCCAATAGCAAACAGTTCAGGGAAATCATGCTCATATTAGCATATCTTGAGGGCAATGTAACCGCGGAGTATACCGTTAATTCTAAACGATGCTAAGTACACTCTACCCCAATCATATGTCGTGTACTAAAAAGTCACGCGAAATCAAAACGACAAAACTCAGCTCAGTTAAGGAAGCAGAAACTTCCGTTTGCAATTTCGATTTTAAATCGATTTAGCCATCTACTTACCGTTAAAACAAGAATTTTATTCTCTTTCTTTACTATCTTGACTGTGTTCTACATAACGCTAAATAGTAACGGGTCTCCTTATTTTTGTAGCAAAACTTAATTACATCACCTAATTCATAGAATATTCTCACGCTTTGCATACGAGGCGGAGGTAAGTTGTGGAACTGGAATATTTTATGATGACTCATTTAATGTGTATCATCCCAGAACCTATCGATGAATTAATTTGCCGACGAACTCATCAAATATACATGAAACATAATTTAATGGAATGGTCTATCGCAAACTGGAATATTAAACATATACACACCAATACCATCTTACAGGCTGGATTTAGAGCCAACTTTAGTAAATTATATGTAATTCTATCCTAAAAGCTCTCTAAACTCTATTTTATTATCCTGCATCTAGGCACTCGTCTTCTCTTTTCTACCTGTTGCTACCCACCTTCTTGGAAGGTTTGTAGATTATCTCGCTTTCCTAGCCGGAATCCACCCCTTTTAATATTCGGGCAACCAGAATGATAGAAAATCAGATCTTGTACCCGACTGCTTTAAGATTTCGTTTATCACAAAAGTTGCTTATCCCCGCCATTAAGACTTTCTCATAAACTTAAGGTCTAAATTATCAAGAAACCTACTATCTTGAATATCCGACGAAAAATTTATTCTGTTGCCTGATTTTCAATCATGTCCCAATGGATCTTCCAACCAAAAGTTTAATCTTCAGTGTCAAATGTAGACAACAACTTATTTGAGATGCGAATTAACTTTTGTAATGAAATTCACTCTTACAAAAATATTGTTACCTTTAAATATGTGAAATAAATTTTATCTTCGTAATATTCTTTTACAACTTGATATAAGCGAATAAAGCCTGCCTTCTTGCGGACGCCGAAAGGGGATGGTGGCGCAGCTCGCACTCGCTACTGTAAACAGATCTACACTCAAGGCTCTATATTTAGCACAGTCGGCTTAAAAGGAATACCTGATTATAGAATCGATCTAATACCATTTATTTTATACTTTTTTATTTAAGCTTCCATTTTTGTTTATTGAACAGTTACTCTAATAATAACTGGAATTGATATGATCACATGGAGTCATTATCAACAAGTTTTTTTGGCCGCATTAAATATGTTTTACTACTACTACTATTTTACATCGAATTTTAAATTATAACGTTCCAATTTACATTATTAGAATAGTCTCGCGTTTTTTTTATTAGAATAACAGACAAATGTCTTGATTTATCTAACAACATTAACGTTTGTTTCATGGCTTGTTTTTGTGCCTCTATTTGTTGCTTATATATTTATTTATTCCTTACGAACTCGTCAAGGTTAGTAATTTTTTTAATATACCGATCCGATTTATAACAGGTAATTTAAGACTATAAGTGAGTATCCTAAACCTCCTCCTAATAAACTGCCCTAAGCAGATCACTCTAGGGTTCGGAAAATTAGATTACGTACTCGTACTTACGAAGTTTATTTAAGCGGTTTATATTATTAGATCGGAGCGAATGTGTAAGTCTTGTCACGTAAGTATCTACCTTCCCTCTATAAATAAACTACAGAAAACCTGCTAGGGCTAATGTCATAAAGAAATAAGACAGCCAATTTCTAAAATATCATATATATCAACTTAATGTAATTTTCATACGTAAACAGAATTTCAATTTGAAAAAGAATATTCAATTATCTCAAGATAATTTAGTAGTAGTACATTGTGTCCGTAAAATGCATATACTGTCATTGGATGAGATGTCATAATTTTTTATTATGGCTTTAGTTGCTGTATTGCAGTGAACAGACTGGGCGAGGTGCGGCGCCGGCGACGATTCTCGTTTGCGCGATGGCTATCAGAAGCGCAATCCCCTATTCCTCGCAGTGCTAATCAATGAATAATTACTCTGTTTAAGGGGCACCTCTATAAATAGCCGGCTGGAGCGCTGACCTGGAGCGACGGGTTAGTCCGGCCTGACAGCCGCGGACACTCGCAGCAGCCTCGCTCGCTCCACCCCCCGCGCCATGCGCCGCACCACCGCCTCCGCCGCTGCCGCGCGCACAGGGCTGCCAGCGCCGCCATAGCTTTTCTCAGGCTCCGTGGAAATGTCGCCTCTTATCAACTATTTTCATTGCCTTGATTATGAGTTTGCCTATTATAAATTAGATGAGGGCGATTCTCTTCGCCTATCATTCAAATGTTTTATTGCTGGCATATCGACAAGCGTCTTTGGAATCAATTAGTTTTCAGGAGCCTACTGATATAACAGTGGGCTCACTTCACAGCTGTTGCAGCCCTACGCCGCGGCCGCTCTACTCGACACGCCTCCTACTCCGCATCCTGCCGTTTTTTGCAAAATTAACTACAAAGGAATCTTTGTAGGCAAAATGTGGACATAGTTTTTCCAAAATGATTCATCTTAGTCGTCACTCTGTTTACATTAAAAATAGTCTGCTTTTTAAGACGACTTTTATTTAACACTGGTTTAACACCTATATCTATAATTAGAAATAGAATTCCTTATGCATCGATAGGTGGCTGGTGAGCGCCGCAGCACAATGCTAGTAGGATTGTGCGTGTGATTTTACAAGTAACGGCAGTTCTAACCGAGCTATCGGCTCAGGTACCTACGGTGCCAGAGGTTATCGGTTATCGAGCTGTCTATACAGAGATAACCACATATATGGTTCCTATAAGAATTTCCGATTGAATTGCTTAAAAGTAAGCCTGGCAAAATAGATAATATTCATCTGTTCTAGCATTTTATGTGTGTTTGTGTGTTGAACAGCAGGTATAACTTTCTATATGCTTATTATGAGCAAATCAAGTTAAATCTATTCTATTTAATACCCGATTCTATTGTACTTATTTAAGATGCATCCCGGATATTATGGCAAATATCGACAAATGATAATTTATTGTGAAGTGATTGCGACGAAACAAATAACAATGACAAAGACATTGGCGAGGTGGGTACAAGGCTGAATGTGGCGCGATGTGCGGCCGGCAGAGCGGCCGGGCCAGCGGCGCGGCGCAGCGGCCGACGGCGTGGAACAAATGCGGAGACCACGCCAATTTGCCACTCGTCATGACAAACACTTGCCACCTTATTTATATAACGTTAACATACTCCTCTAGATCTATATTTGTTTCTGTGCCCAATACATAAACATACAAAAAGGTAAAGGTGATACATAAAAAAGTAGTGAATGTGTATTTTTTTTTATTTTAGAGTGCTCTCAGGCGGCTAATAAAAAGCGGTCGTAATGAAGTCTGCAAAAATAGGTCCAATGTGAGTTTTAATTAAAAATTAATTTAATCCAGCTAAGAATATAGACGTAGTCAAAGTTAGGTCAAGACCAACCCGCTGCTATTAATCTATTCGATAATATTATTTATGGCACTCCTGTCAGGACTCCAGACGGTAATTAATGTTTATAAAGCGGCCTTGGGTATAAGACATGATAGAACCTGTAAGGGAAAAAATGACAAAAATAACTGCGCACCGATTAAACTTCTTGTAATGAATTACGGCATTGCAAGGACGCAGTAAAGTTGAATATTGCATCAGAATGGTTACGAACTCAGGGAGGCAACGATCGCGTGGAATGTTGGCGCGCGGCTGTAGGCTGCGCGGGAGCAGGCGTCCGCGCGCCGGGCGGCGCCGCGCCCGCGCCCGCTCCTGCGCCCGCCGCCGCGCCGTCCATGACTCACGCTATCTCAACTCTATCTAGATTGGGGAAGTACGTGCTTAATTCTTAGAGGTACAAAAATTCATTGGAAATCAACCAGATTGACGTCACACCTTTTCGATCAATTATTCGACCGAGGCGTTCCCTTCGTGTGCCAATACGTACTTCCATTATTTATAACTACAATCGGTGAGCAGGTACAAAGATCAATATTAAGAACTTTTCCATAATAGTTTAGTTTTTTAGAGACTGACCAAAGTTAATAAAACCATAGTGGTGCAGGAGGAGGAAAATGATTATTTCTGATAATTTGCCATCGAATACGCAGCAAGAAACTGTGTCATCAATCCTCTACCTAACACACAGTTTACAGGTCCGTTGTGTTGTGTCGCTACTCACAAACAGCTCGCTACAAGCTGCCCTGCGGATATATTATTATTATTATTAAATTGTTCATTAAAGTTATATTTTGATACTGAAATGTCTTAACATTTCAGTCTAGCAAATTTGAATTCGAATTCAAATATTAGAATTTTAACAAGTATGAAAAGCAATAAATGGACAGTATTTACGTTAATTTGTAATGGGTTGTAGACTATCATACATTAATCTTAGCCAAATCTAGATAACTAAGGTTTTAAATATAAACCTGTGTAACTTTCAATAGACTTGATACGCTTTTGGTCTATTAAATCCAATTAATAACTATAAAAAAAACATTAATGAAGTATTTAAGCAAAACCTATACAATAAAGATTTTTGGTTTTGATTTAATGTTTAGAAAGTTTAATCACAAACGGTTTATTTTTTGCGATAAACGAAATGGCTGCGTATTAAATATATAAATACTTAATTACATGCCCCAGATTCGATTTATACGCTCGGAAAATAACAACTATTTTAGTGAACAATTTAAACTAATGGGCAACATTTTCCGTGTATTATTTTATGAATTTTATAGATATGAAAAATAATATGTTGTAACTTTAAAATAAAATTATTATTCTGTAACGTAGGATATAATTCATTCTACAAGCTCGATTCTGCCTATTACTTTGAGAATGGCGAAACAAACACACGAGTCTAGATAAAAACCCTTACAGAATTGTTCCTGATGTTAATTTGTGTCAACTAACTAATTCTGTATTTGTAAGTCAACGGGTATGAGGAACAAAAAGTAATTGCAATTTTTCAAGAATCATTCCAAATTGACAGCAATAAAAAATCAAGGTAACTTTGAGTAGAATATTATTGACATTGTGAGATCACATCAGTTTTTTTATTTTTTTGATGCTGAATCACTGTCAATAAGGGTGTACGATTGACCTGTGAGAGCAGCGGACGCGAGCGAGGCCGGCAAACGCGACTTCACCGATATATCTCCCGGCTGCTAAATAATATCGATTTGATGGCGCGGCAGATGGCCGGCCTGGAGCCAGAGACCGCCGTCTGCGACCCTCCCGCGCGCTGCACCGCCTAACTCTCTTCACCCCCGATTGAGATTTATCCTCCCAAAACATCCCCTGCACAAGAATAGATTATTCGATTTATATTAAGTTTCCGCAATTTCTACTTAGAGGGTTCCCAAAGCGAGGTAAGCATTTGCGCGACGGATTTGGTGTTCCTTTGTCAATATTTCGAAGGGCATGTCACCGAGCGACGGTCATTAATAATAACAATGGGTAATGTTAGTGGACTAATTTCCAATCGATCCTTGTGCAGTGTGCCATCTGCCGTTTTTATATTCCTATTCATTCTACTTTGTTTGTTTTGTACAAGAGTAATATAGGACATTAATTTATAAATGAGAGTTAATTAGAAAAAAAAAAAATGACTAAATGCATTTGGCGTCGATTTATCCTATTGTAATGAATTTCGTCTGAAATCTGAAAATATGTGTATACTTAATGAGCAACCGTGCAGAAGGGTAAAAATCCTGATAAAGTTTGAAAGATTAAACTCATTTAATCATCAGAAATATTTTTGGATTCCTAGAAATTATATTAAATAATGACTTACAAATAATTTTATTTTGACGGCAAAAATACCGCCAGTATACCCTTGGTTTTCGTTCAGAGCAAAAACACATACGAGCTTTTCAATATGATATTGATTGAGCGTACATACTGCATAGCTCAAAGGAAATATCTCAATAAGAAATAAATGAGTATCCATATCAAAGAACGTAATACGAATTTGCTTTTTCGATAAAAGGCCGTTAAAAGGAATAAGCTTATATTCCATTTTACATAATCTCTGTCTAGACGGAAGCTGGCCGCTCCTACGGTTGGAGTTCTCTTATTGAGTGTGGATGTGCTCGCAGCTCGAGACTCGAGCTCGGGATTTGCATCCCACGTTTGTTTGTGAACTCCTGATGAATTATGAGCGATTTTCACAGCTCCATAAGTTTTGATCCAGGTAGGCTCGTAAACTTATCTCTACCTTCGACTTTTTAACTCTATTAACAAAAGGTTCGTAGTCGCGCGGTGAGCGCAGCCAGTCGTTAAGTTTAACATAAAATCATATTTCTCTTTTGTGTTGAATCCGCGATTTAGAAAAAGTACAAAAAGCACAGAGGCGGTTCGGCGGTATGTATCATGTTTCCTTGTGTCAACGGACGCCTCTGTCCATTTCTCATTAATTCTAATTACGCTCAAATGTTTAGGGTTTCACAGGGATCGTTACACAATAAACCTTTTGAGCTTAGAGACGTTAATTTTCATTAATTATTACTGCTGCTAAAGATGTACATTTACAACAAAATCTTTAGCACTTTGTTACTTTGTTAACTAAATTGTAACTGAATATTTTTGTAAGGGCAGCTAAATTACGTTGTAAAATCAAAGTTGAAGTTTTACTCATCACAAGGTATTTTAATTAAAACAATTAACAAAGGCTTTAACAAGTTTTTATGTAAATAAATACAATGTTTTTACATTCGTTTGTAAGAAAATATTACCTCATCGGAGGCTTAGTTAAGTATAACTTACTAATAATATATTACTATTACTGGCATTATTCTTCTATATAAGCAGCTGCATGTGCAAGTAGGTACTTACATTTACTATTTACTTTTATTGGATACATAATAATATTTCATCTTCGATTATAATCTCCTCAATATTAAACCATTTTACGATGCATATTTTTAAATGATTAGTTTTATCGACTAGCACAACTTCATTTACATAAAGCAAGCTTAATATATATGTATATATAATTTAATACTGCATACCTTAAACCTAACTTCAGTCATAGACCCCCATAGCTAAAGTTAGGTTAAGAATATTAAAAATCAGTATAAATAAAAGCATAAACGATAAATTGCATTTCAAAAAAGTTTTCGTTAGCGATCAAAACAAAGCCCGGTTTCTGAGAAGCTCGCGAGCCACACATTTGGTAATGGTTTGCACTTCCGCTTGTTCCCATACGCTTTTTAGTCAGCCCTCATGCGTCGTACGAAGTTCAACGAATTAATTTAGCCAATGAAAAACGCCAGCCAGCGCACAGCAGCCGCGTGTCTCATTATATCGCCCGATACAAACAACCAGTGTGCAACTTGTCACTTGGTACATTGAATATTTGTTTTTTCCTCGCTCCAGCCTCGAGAGACAATAAAAATGGAATTTGCTGTTTTCAATTACGTTTAACATGTAAAAATAACTTGCGGTGAAAATAGCCTAGAGTCGACTTGAGATAATATTTTTATGGAGCAGTAAGAAGTTATTTAAAACTCCATAATTTCAAAATACTTTGTTACTCACTTCAAATATTTGTATGGGTATCTCACTCTTGGTTTTTTTTCTTGATTTCTGATGAGCTAAACACGGGGCGATGTTCTGAAGATACATTTTGGTTTTGGAAAAACATTTTTATTGTGCTACATTATAATTCTAAGAACGCTACATAGCTGTGACTGTGAGTTAGTCATGTCAGTTAATCGATAGAAAAAGAAAAACTCAACAACGGGCATTTTAATAAAATGATAAATTTCTTAAGTTCTTTTATTTTATCATCAGCTTACTCACTATTTTAATGTAAAATAATGCTATAATTAGAACGTTAAAGTTGAAATCGATATTGAGGCACCGTAGTCGCATTTTTGTGCTTATCAAGTACATTAACATCATGCCCGTTATACCTACCTACCTATGGTACCTACAGTGTGTTTTCTCAGTTAAGAACAACCAAGTGCTTAAAAAACGTTTGATCGACACCTAAACTGCAACATGCCTTTTACACAGTCACCTGCTGATTTATCAGCTACACACTTTATAAAAACACATTGTTTCGCAATAAAACGCTAACAAAAAGATATTGTATTTTTTCAACTTTAATGATTTGCGCAAAATTGTGGTGACATCATTGTTCACCGGTGATGCGTGACGCGCGTTCTTATGGTTCCATACCCAAATAAAAGTTCAAGTCGCCTCTGAAACCCCGAACACCAAAATCAATAACCATATCTAAACTAATTATATGACCCTATCAGTACTTTGATCCGCTCTACTATTCGATTTCCAAACAAAACTGGTAAATAGAGGGGTCGAGAGTCGAAACACATTATTAGATACGTCATTCATCAAATTCGGTCGATGCAGACGCTAAAGCAGAACAAGTGAAGTTACCCGTACTCACGGAGAATATTAAATATATTAGTTACTTGGCATTCCGAGACACGCTAAATTCGACGAGTAATTTGTTTAAACAATTTATATCAAATAAATGAAAAGTACTAAAATTCTTACAGATTTTTTGTCTTTCTCTTGGAATGTTGTAAGAGTCTGCAGTGCACGACAAGTTTAATAATGAGGCTCGTAGATTACCTGCTATTAGAGTAGTAAGAGGCTGACATTCGTATAACAACACACATTGTTTTATGATTAGTTTACCATCGTTATTTACTTTACTCGTTACTTGATATTCAGCTAACGTAAGATGACATGGTTTTACAGAAGATGCTTCATGCTTCGACGTCACTATTTAGATACACAAGTATGCAGCTATTTATAAAAACAAATTATACGAGACACAAATCCCACGATCCACGTTTCGCACTTGACTGACTTATTCTTAAGAATTCTAAGCCGATTTACATATCAAGCTTAAGATTCAAATCTGCTGAATAAGTTTAAACTGTGAATATAAATAAAGCACTAGGTATAACGCTTGCGGACTGCAAAGTTGTCACCAAACGTGCGGCTAACTGTACCAGCCAGGTACCCAAATATTTAATGAGATTAAACGGTAATGCTCTGCAATCATTATTGGTCTCGCTGTAATATCCGCCGCGGCTTTTTGAATTTGTGTGCACGTATGGGAACATTGCATGCTTTTAAACGACGTCCAACGACAAACTAAATATTCCAGCCTGGGAAATGAAACAGAATAAAGTTCCTAATATAAATGAAAGTTATAACGTAACTAAGTATTAAATGGATTTTGAATACGTAGGAAATATTTTATCAAAAAATGTGGATTAGAAAAAAGTAAGTTCTTCATCGGTCGTTGAGTTGAGTAAGTGCACATATTGTGTTAAGGATGGAGGTACACAGTAAGTCTAAACACTTACATGCCTAGGAAGTACCGTAAGCAACTGTGGGTCATTGGCTCATGAAGATGTCAGGAAAGCAATAAAATTTATTCTATCAACACGACAGCATCGTTAAAATTAACAATACTGCATTGCAGTCTAGGCAGTATAACGATTAATCTCGACGCGAGGCAGGCATTCCAATGACGCGCAATCTGCGCGGGCGCAGAACCCCCGTTGCATACGAGCATGTTAGCGAGAAGCCGGCGATGGCGGACAATGCACCACCGCGACCTGCCACCGCCGCCGCCGCCACCACTGACGCGACCCCACCCAGTCAACACAAGCACACCGAGGTGCTCCTCACTCCACCTGAAACCAAACACTGCAAACCGTAATGCACATATCAATAATCTTTAAATATCACACTTAAATATCTTTAACAAGACTTTTTTAAGTACTATACTTGTCTTACCTTGTTAATCTTATGATTTCAATGTAACGCTACACTCTTTTATCGTATAA
This sequence comes from Plusia festucae, assembly GCA_950381575.1. NCBI lineage: Eukaryota > Metazoa > Arthropoda > Insecta > Lepidoptera > Noctuidae > Plusia > Plusia festucae. The sequence goes on along the minus strand of OX494436.1, from coordinate 7,593,665 downwards.
ATGTTGAACAGTGTGTCCATTAAAAAACTCGGTAATAAGATTGTATTAATACACACTCATTGGCAACTGTTTAACGATTCCAATGTTCTTACGTTATAAAAGTTAATAACAGCTTAAATAATATGCCTACGTATTTTAAAAGTAAAGGGAATTTGTATATGAATTTAAAAAATAAATTACAGTTTTAACGAAGGAGTGGAAAATAAACATAATGTGTTTACGTTACAGTATAAATATGTATGTATTGATGTGGGAAATGGTAGAGTACTTGACAATCGCACGATAAGTCCATAAGTCGTAGAACAACACACAACTTACCAGTTTAGTCTTCGGCACGAGTGATTTATTGCCTCTCATGGGATGCCCCATTACCGTGTCACAATCAATAACCACTATACTGACGACTGATGAATTCTGCTTGTTTCTTCCTCCGAGCCATCGAACACCCGATGCTTCCCTCTATTATCGCCAGTCAGTCGTAGAGCTTAACAAATGCTCGTCCACGTCAAACAAATTCTCTACTTTATTATCTTTATAAATAACGTATAATGAATTAGTTAAATATTAACAGTTATGAAATATTCATATGCGCCATGATTTTAGTATATGGACGTCGTGTCAGTAATGCATTCTCAAGTTTCCAAATTAATATTGCAATAATAACGTTTTTAGTATCTTCCCATGCATATTGTTCTGAAGTACAATGAGAACTTAATTCTTATTTCTAATAGAAAAATGATATATTGCATAATATATCAAAGTGGCGATAAAACATTTGAGTAAAGGGATAACGGGAGAGAAGGGTTATTACCCCTTTTGGTTTGGGTCACCATATTTAACAAATTACAAAGATTTGGCAGTTTTGACTATTTAAAAAAATCATTAATTCGCCTAACTTCTCCTTATTTTATCTGCACTTGAGCATCTATTGAGCCATTTCTAATTTTGTCAACTCCTAATGATTTCATTAAAAGATATCTTTAATTATTCAGACATTTTGTAAGATATAGAGATTTGGAGACCATTATTATATTGGTTTAGGAACCAATATAATAATGGTCTAGTAGAGCGCTCCTGACTCTTGTCAGACATTCTATTACTAAAATAGTGAGTTTAATCATTATGTATTTCATTAGTAAATAGGTCCATTGAAAATATATCCTTTTATTCATAAAGCTATAAAGAATTTTCAGGAAATCATTTGATATCACGTTTGTTCTTTAAATTAAAAACAGCTTAAATGTAGCAATTAAGAGAATACCGGAAGCGAGAACTAAAATTTCATATTATAATTCCTTAAAAATTGCAAACAATATCGAATCATCTACATTTCCGGTAAAATAAAAAAAATGTTTTCAATCACTGGCATTGACTTTGCAATCAATAAATAACCTACAATAAACATACTGATTCATACGCACGATGTAATGTAGACTAATAATAAAATACAGGCGATCAATCATGATAATATTATTTTAAACTGTTGTTCATTGTCCCAATAAATTAATTGATACACATTGAGCTACAGTTAATCGATATGTGTAAAACATACCTACTAATGTGTTCACAAAAAATATGCTAATACAACACCGGTAATATAAATGTCTTCATGCAAGGTAATCAAACTCGGAACACGGCGACTTCTCCACTCAACGGTACTTGACATAATTCCTACCGAGCTTTTTCTCTAGCCTCAACACAGACTCAAGCATAATAAATAACATAATAGCCCAAAAGTGTTTCATTAGGGAAAGTAAAATCGAAATGGTTTTCATGATATAGTTATTTACAAACAAGAACAGTGGGTTCGGATTACACAATTAAGTAGGTAAATGTGACATTGTATTTAATAAAAAAACTCAATCAAAAGGAAATCAATTAACTACCTTTCACAAGTTACCTATTTAAGCATCATTTTTCTTTGTTAGTGTATAGTGCAAACATTTCCTTAAATTTGCTACGAGTCCACCAACACGCGAGAACAGTTAGGAAATAAAGGTACTTGCATACTTGCTTACAAGAATTCCGTATTTACCCTCGGTGATTATTTACATAGAAGTTCTCAGGAGGTTTGTGGTCGTATAGGTACTTGCGTACACTCATACATGGTCAAGTGAACGGAGGTCTGTGTCAGCGCCGGAACCTCTATTTGTCTTAACGCAATACCTGTCAATAACCGTCTTAAGTTCATTGGCACTCCCGCTTTAGCGCATCCATTGCGTAGATTTGTGCAGTGCGCTCGCGCACCTCCATTTGTTCAATAGGAACCCATCAAACTGGTACCTAGCGTTGTAACATGATCTCTGTATGCCATTAACTTATTGACAGTATAAATACCTTCTAAATACTGGACATATTGGTGGCTTCTCATAATGGTGACTTCTATAAAACATTACTTGCGTCTGTCAGTTCAATTATAATAAAGATTACCGGCGCCTGACCTCGTTGCGCCTGGACGCTCTTAATCAGTATTAAGGATCACCGTTTGAATTTGAAACTAGTCGTACAATCCTGACTTGCTAGAGATTTATCATTTTATTTTTAAACTTGCAATATTGACGGAGAAGTGGTATATTAATTTAAACTTTAAGTGTTCACGATTTGGGTACATATTTGTAAAATTTTGTGTTGAAATAAGAGTATAGCATATAGGATAGCCAGCCAGTCAACCTGATGTGCCGGAACCGTCCGAATAACGTATTATTACCTCAGGTTAGCAAGCACCATTTATTTTTTACGAGCGCCATCAAATAATCTAATTTCCCTTCCTAGATTGTTATGACCTGCGCGAGACGAGGTCTGTGATGCTGGTGTAGTCGACCACTTTTATAGGACTTTCTAGAAATTTATTTATAAATTATCTTTGCTATTTAAAATTGTTAATTAATTCACATTGCATCATGAACAAATAGGACGTTGGACAGTCATACCATGTTAAGTAGGTTCGAAATCGACTTAACAAAGCGGAAAAAGGTTCAGCAGAATTGATAGCTTTCAATAAAAGGCGCAGACTCGATCGCTTTCCTAAATCTTAGTAATATTTTCGTTTATAAGGACTCTAAGACATTTATTATATCCTTTAACAATTTAAACAAGACACAGTTAATAATTTTCCAGTTACTCTTAGCTGAAAAGATAAACGTTCACAGTTCTCGTTAATATTTCAGAGCTGGTTTTCCCTGACTCCCGGACTACATGAGACCGCAAAAGCAGTAGACACTGTTTCCCAGAAAGACTGTTATTTCTATGAGTAACACTTAATTCTGTCTTCAAATTTGTTTTCTAAGAACATGTGCACATATGCGTACCGTATACTATCCTAATTGTTGAATTGTTAGCTTTACCACCTGTAAAGGTCAATTACCTAACCACACCTATATTCGATATAACACTGGCGTCTATGTGAATTACTTAAATTTCGTAACCTCTTTTTAACATGACCGAACTCTAGCTGTCAATACATGTCATAAGTAATTTGAAAGCTGGTGTTAAATAAAACGGTGTTCAATATTTTGTAACAAAACAAGGAACACAAAGGGCGTTACACTCTTTAAGCAAACACTGAGCAATAAGCGCAGGCGCACGACACGTGTCTCTCACGCTCACACCACTACGACGGTACACTAATTATAATCACAAAACTATCACACAAAGAAAATTATAAAATAATTACCTTTGCAAAATCATTATTTTTTAAATATCATAACAATACCCATTTTTTTTATTTTCAATCTTTGCTTTTTAATCATTCCATGAAAGCTATTTTTACTGTTTTTTAATATTACTGTTGTTAAGATTTCATGTCTAGATTTAGCCCCAAAGCAATATAATTTACATTTCGTTTGAGTGTTATGCATCAAGTGTTAAGTAAACATGAATGCTTGTTTGGTAATTGTAAGTAGGTACAGATATTAATAGGCATGTACTAATACACTCGTGTCAACAGTTAATGTAACGGTGATAACACCACGCAAGGAACTAACGTTTTCACACGTAGGTAACTAACAAACAAAGAAAACACAAACTATATACCATATGTACCTGTGTTTACCCATTTTCACAATCCAAACAAATTCTGTTTAAGAATTTATAGGAAATCATTAAAATAAGTTTATGTGAAAGGAAATTGCCAGTCTGTCATAGACCTTTGTAATTCCAACTTACAGTAATAAAGTACAAGCATTTAACTGCTTGAAATTGAACTACACTGAGTGATGTTCCCTGAAATAAAATAACCATGATTCTACGCAATTGGTATTTTGTATGATTTTACATGTAAATGTTACAATCATTATTTTTTGTTTGCGGTTTATAATAAAGTATGAAAACACCTATTACTCACTATACCATATACGTGAAAGTAATTACGCTGCCGTTTTAAGAATATTGATGATTATTATTGTTAGTCACCTAATACTAATACATACACACACCGTATAAAAATATTAGTAGGTACTATGGAAATATTTATAACAGGTATTTACAAAACGTGAATAAGAAAACGGTTTCGTGATTAAACAATTCAAGACATAGGTTAATTCGTTACAAAATTATTTTTAATAACTGTATCGTCTTTAGCCTAAATTGTTTTGCATGATTAAATAAGTATGGCTTGTAGGAAATGTTAATAATATCCCATACATTTTCACTGTAAGAGGACAGGGTCATGCAGATATGAGAGCTCTAAATAATTTTCACTAAAGTAGGTATATAGAAAAATTGTAATAATTGTCACTTTTAACCGATAATACCGACCGATAAAATAGACAATTTCAATTTTCTCAATGCCAGGTGCACACAACTTGCATTATTTATGTACCTATATCTAATGGACGGATAACTGTTTATATCACATTTACATAGAACCCTAAACATGTTTCAATAATTTCGCGGTACAAGAAGTAAACAGGTGTACTTAAAATAAATAAATGTTCCTTCAATACACCAAATCGATGCGTCATATCGCTGGAATCAATTAGTTGCGTGTTATTAAAATTTCTGCCACTTTTTCAATCATCACTCTTGATCGGATGACATCATATCAAATCAATGATTGTAATTCTAAGTTCCTTGGCCCTGAATAATTTGAGCAATTAGCAATTCAGGATACGATTTCGGGTCACAACGCGAGAACAACACTTTAATCGAAGTATTTCTATGCCTACTCCACGTCTCTTTAATAATTTATATTGGAAAATACGTTTTGTTTTTACTGTCATAATTGGAAACGAAAAACGAAAAATACTTTTGTAATAAGAACTCAGTATCTAAAATATATTTATTTACACTTTATATAGGTACACACACAATGGCGGACTTAATGCCTAGGCATTCTCTACTAGTCAACCAAATAAAATAATAGTAGAGCAAATTTAAATAATTTAATCATTGCCATCTAGAAGAGAATTCTTTGAAAGTTTTTCAAAAATATTTCTTCTTTGATATCCAAATTTTAAACAAATTATAACAATATAACAGTTACCTATACCGTATAATTCTGCTTTACTAATTTCCTGTAATCTGGTTTCGACAACCACTCCTAGTTGACATACCTAACATTTGCGAGTGTTTTATAGAAACTGCATCAGAATCCGCAATAAATAATAAATGGTTTTTTTTTTAAAACTACTGAAAAAAAATGTTATTCCGAAATTGCGCAGTAAGCGATGCGGATGCGGTCGAGCTTAGTGGGTATAGGTAGTGAGCTCTGGTACTGGTTCGTAGCCGCCATAATTCGGGCAGTTGAGTGTGACGAAGCGCAATCCGAAGCTGCGGTCATTGCTCGGCGCCCACCGTTTGGAAGGTCGCGGCGCGGCCTTCTTTCGCGCAGCCATCAGCGTCTAATGTGGCCGCGCCCCACACCCTGTATTTATTTCGATACACCAACAGTTATGAGTACTCTTGCATGTTTATATGTAGGTTATTTATCTGTGTCGACGTGTATTTTGATTTTAACACGAATAACTTCAATGAAACGGATAATTGGACTCTAAACGATCGCAGAGAATTTTAAATTGCACGAACGGATACCATATCAAATCTAACCCATTCATCGCTAGGCAGGTCATTTCTTAGTGTTTTCTGATCTCACGGTGACATTATCATAATAGCTTAATAAGTCTTTCCTGCAAATACCTTTGTGAGAACGTCAGGCCCCGAACTGAGTCACACTCACGCGACACGCATTCTGCGCGAACCCTTTATGTTTACGACGCGTACGAGCTTATTGTGTACGTGTACAATACACGTCAATATGGGTTTGATGAAAAGATAGTATTTAAATATTATTGTAAAAATATTTGGTAAGAACTTTTGAGGTGAAGGTACCGAGTGGCTATGAGGTCGAGCTTTATGCGGGCATTCTGCCTTATCCTTGCATACGTCAATACCTATTGCTTAACAGTTAACTATTATATTATTTGATTTTATTTATAATCAAGTTATATTCAACAAAAATGCTGCAAAACACTTATAGCATTTTATCAGATATCGCTTTGTATACCAAAATACTTAATACGATCTATTCCATTTCTTGCAAAAAATATTCAAATCATGATCCGCCTAAAAAGCATGTAACATGCTTTACAAAGAAATAAAGTGACCTCGAAAAGAAATATATCATGCAGCGCTCCTACCGTTACAATAACGAGGTCATTTATCAACTCTATATTTGTTTGTTTCTACGCATTAAGATGCGGGCTTAGCAATCTCCATTCACAAATTTGTTTCGAAGACCGTACGAGCAAATCGGTTGAATGTTTACCGTGGCATCGTGATTGCTGCTACTATAATAGGTATAATCACGATAATAAACATGCAAATCGATGTGTACGTATGAAATCAAACGGACCAGACTGGTCGGGAGTCGGCGATAAATCACGAACTCTCCACGATCTTCGCAGGAGGAGGAAGTGACCGCACAAGTATCTCCTCCACCATCGTGATTCCGCAATTGAACATTAATCAAGTAAACTCGTTAACATAAACACTACCTTTAAGTTTTTACTTTAGTGCAATTTTGAACTGCATAAAATCTCACGTAACCAGGAAGACGAAATTGACTCCATGAACCAAACGCAATGCTACTAAAATGTTCCAATAGAAGTCCGTTAACATATTCATTAATAAGCCTGAATAAATTGATGTCGATTGTCTAAGTATCTTAAATTTGCATGTGAAATGAAATAGCACTGCTGTAATTGGTGTAAATGGTAACTAAAGGAAATCTTAAAAAAAAGTGTTAGGTATGCCAACAAGTATTATCTATCTGCATGTATTGTTTTATTAAGAAAAATATGTATAAGTTTAAGTATAGGCCTTAATAATAAAATTTGTCAAATGAAACGCGAGCGCTTCTGAAATTTTGTTTAGATCAGCTAGACGTTATCTCCCTCGAGGCCTGAGTAAAATACAAAACAAAAACAGATTCGTTTTTAAAGTTTAATAAAGACAACGCGATTAAAAGTTGCGAAAGGAGATTGTCCCAAATAAAATACTGGCAAAGTATACAAAGTTCAAAAAAAGATCACAGAGACATGATCAAGGCAGTGAACGAGCACTTGAGGGAAATGGGTTTCAGGTAGGAAAGTTTTCGGGAGCGCCGCGGATCGCCGATGAGGGGGCTCACCGCGGGAAGGGAGCGTAATCAAATACGCAGGCGAGACGCAGTTAACAAGTGCCGCAGTGCAAATTGCTTTTTTAACAAGTTTATTTTACTTAAATTTGCAGTCAATTACAAGAATCACGATTAAAACAGTTTGATATGATAATTTGTTCACGCATTTGATTTTGGTTAAATCAAAAGTATTATAAACGACCTTTTATTACGTCCTTGTGAAGGCCGCTCGTCTGCCTATTATTAAAACATAGTAAGTAAGTGGATACGTGACGAGGCTCTCTATTACGCAAGCTCCAAGCACGAAGAACAAGGAAGTAACCTTTATCATCTGAAACTGTTCAAACAAATATAAGTATTACATTACCTGTTCGATATGCACGATTTTACTTAATTTATAGGCGATTAAGTTAAATATTTATCAGGTGAATTTGTTTATTATCCCAATAAAAGACCGTGAACAATAAATCAATGACTGTAACTGTAAACCTATTTAGTTATTAGTTACACTACCTACCATTATAATTCTTAATTAGTTTATACTCGATTATAAAAAGTATCTAGCTATAGATTAATATGGAATCATCAGCTTCGTGCAAAACGAAACAAAAGCATGCATTAACTAAATGATCGTATATACCTTCACGAAGATAAACAGTACACGTATACTGAAATCGGGTATGTCGAAGCCTAAGTTATAAATTATAAGTTTAATGAAGTGTCATAGATGCGGGTGCGGGGGTGCGCGGCGCAGACGCCCGTGTGGCGTGCAGCAGCCGCGCCAAATCGCGCCGTGCGCCGCGCCGCACTATGGGCCAGAACTGTGCGTACCTAATGGTCCACTTAAATTATTTTTAAATAGAGTACTTCATAACCATTCCAATGACAATAATATATCACACTTACAATGCTGTGAAAATAATGAAAATATGATAACGTAAACTGGTGAAGTTCTACATAATTGACATAATTTAGAGCTTCAACTTGCAAGCCTTCGTCTAATAGTCAAATAAGTAATAATAATTATTTAACACACCGCCGTCGACACCGCCGCCGCCGCGTCAGCTCATGATTAAGGACTCCTATTGAGTCTGAAACTAGTCGGGCGTTCCCGAGAATGCGCGTGAGTAAACCGTTGAATCCTTAAATAATTATGAATTCGTCTCACGGAAGTTATTATAATAAGCAATAATAAATTTAAACTGCTATGTAATACATTAACAAAATATTAAATATAGAACATTACGAAAACCTATTTTTGAGAAGGTACGCACGGTTCTGGCCCATAGTGCGCCGCCTCGCCGTAGCGCGCCAAGCGATGATTGATGTTAGGCGCAGTGAAAGCACTTGTATATGTACAAACATCTTGAACCCTAGTATCAAATCCAACCACAAAAACAGCGTGCCCAAAACACGCGTTACAATTTTTCTCCTACATTGCACAATACGAATCTGTTAACGGGAACCGGCCATCTACATTCGACTTTTTTGTTTGTGCACGGGCGAGTATAAATTGATAATGTTGGTAATTTGGCGCCCGACTCGAGTGCCGTTGCCCGCTACACTAATGAGTTTATAATGGACACAATAATATACGATGATAATATATTTTCAGAATCAATGTCTAGGTCGAGTACGCACTGCACGTATAATAGCCAGGTATTAACATGTCACGAATATCAAAACATTATATCCGGGAGAAACCGAGGTACCTATAAAAAGGTATTGATTGGCCCATGATAACTTAGAAAGTACACAGTTGACTGATAACACCGAAATGACAAAACTCAAAAACAAATTAAAAATATCTTTGAATAACAAAGGCTCTATTTCTTATCCTATTTTTTTATGTTATACCTACGCCGCGGGGAATTAACAGCTAGTACAGCCACAATCTTGTTCTTACAAGATTGTGGCTGTACTAGCTTAGTACTTAGGTCAATTAACATAATATTAATTTTCCTTAAAAACCCGAAAGCAACATGGAAAACAAGGAAAATAGGTAATAACTTGAAAATTGTTTTGAATTGTATCATAGTATCATATATGGCCAGCACTTCAGTCAGAAATAATAATCTAGCTTATACATATAGTTACATCTCTAACTCTAGCACTCGTCAGTATCTAGCTATAACAACCAGTATCACACCGCCTATTACTTAAATTATCACGTTTGTACCTCAATAAGAAAACCTAATCAAAGTAACAAAAAATCTTGCCCACTATGGCTACAGGAAATAAATGAGTAAAACCTAAATCACTAGCAAAAAAAAATTAGATTTATTAATACTTGTCTAATCCCCGTCATTAATAAAGTGTTTATATTAAAACGGTTCTAAGAGCTGCGCGGATTTGTGTCACGCACGAACAATAGCGAGAAATGCCTTGCCTGGGATCGTCTAGGGCCCAAAAATAAATCAAGCATGACATCAGACCACGCAGCAGAGGTTCCACCGTACCGCACCTTCTATGAAACGGCTCCACTAAACAAACCTGCAACATAATCTGACCTAAAAATAGGCGTACAAGTTAACTTGTTCTTGGAAAACATCTGGAGTGAGTCTACAATTTTAATAAAATTCTTATTAATTAGATAACTTTACAAGTAGCAGATGTACAAAAATAAACAAAGAATAATAAAAATAACTTCTGATATTATAAATTAAGTAATCAAATCTTAAACTACGATAGCGATGTGTTGAGCGATGATGAAAAAATATGTTTTGATGAAACGTAGACATCAACAGCTTGGTGCGGCGCAGGCCAGGATGACGGCATTGCCTTCTGATCTTCCTTATACGTGAGTCATCCGCCAAACGTTCATGACCTGATGAATTTGTTTACTGCCCGCTACTAGCCTGTTAGCGAAATATCTTAACTTTAAACATATACATGTATACCTACCTATTACCTGCTTAGCCTTTTGTAACTCTCTTAATTGTGGAAATACCTAAATTAGAGGAACTAACTAACCTAACAGAAATACAAAGTTACATACTAAGTAAGTTCATATTGAAATAAATGGAGTGTACTGAAGTAATACAGAGTCACAAAGATCGAACACATAAAAGTTTGCGGAAAGTGCCATGAATTGTCAACTAAAGTTTACTAAAGCATTTACTAATTGCGATTACATGTAAGTACGTAAAAGCACTTTATTACGAGCTCTCGAACAAGTCGCAATACTCGTTGAAGGCCAATGGCTTAACATAATTTTGGTTTTCGTTTTAGTTATTTTGAATAAATATCAGTTGTATAAGAACAGTGAAGTTAATCGCACGCCGTTCTTAAGAAGTCGTACAATCCCCGGGATTGCACATGATATCTGGCTGTAAAATGCAAATGTTGTGTTTCACATCCGGCTCGGAATATCTCGAGATATTATTTAATCTATGATTATGATTATGCCTGTATCACACTAGCTCTTACCGAGCTAGCTTTGAATAAGGTGACATTTAATTTTTTGCCCATCATTCCCTTTTATGAGTGCCTACCATCATAGACATTTGTAATGCAAATATAAATAAAGATTACACCGACACGATATTGTGTATGTATCTTTATTCGTATTGACCTTCCTTTCATTAAAGACGTTTACGGCAATTGAAGATCCATAATCAGTGTGGTTCTGATATTGTGGAATTGAAGGTTTGTTAGTTGGTTTATTCATATAGATATTATAAAAATAAAATAGTCGTCGTGTTAAAAAAAGAATTACCATTCTAAATTAAGAAGGTACAGTTTAAAATGTAGTACACTAAATGAAATGCCCTATGTTCCACCACATAATATTAAGGTATATCGTGAATATACAGATATCGTCCATAAACACTATATAAATACAAAGATAAATGATTGTTATCGGAGATCGTAGCAAAAACTTGTAATGAAATAATAACAGCGGGGCTGCGCCGAGGCTGTTATGAGACTATAAGAAATAAGCACGTATCCATTGAGATCATTCAACGATATCGTAATGTGTGTCTCGGCAAGTACGTCTACATGATCCTTGTAGCATCGGTCCGTGTAGGATCATCACCTCTCCTATCGACGTAACGTCTCAACTATTTACTTCCGCCATCTGTTTTTGTAATGTGTTCTAGTATGTACTTAAATATACGTACCGTTACCACTTAAAACTTTCGTGAGAATGTAGAAACACTCAAATTAGTTTCGATTCAGTGTGCGAAGACACGCGGATTTAACTGAATTGCATTGCAAATACAGACAATGCGGGGTGTACAGTTAATAAAGGGAGCTTTAGAGTCGAGCGATCTTAAGTCGTCTTCGAACTTTACTTGGTTAACGTTGTCATTAAGAAAAATCTTAATATGGTTAACGTTGTCATTAAGAAAAATCTTAATAAACCACTGTAAACGTAATTTATTATGCTACCAGTTTTAAGAGTTCGTTTCAGAAAATGAGTAGACTTCATCCGTGGTTTTCAACAGTTGAAATATATCAATCTTTCTATAATGCTTTTATAATCATTATTTGTGAGCCTTATTCTGAAAACATTATGGTTGTCTAGTAGTATATACAGTTAAAGTAATAACATGGAATCAATACTTCTTTCCCAAAATTATTAATTTAAAAACGAACATTTCCTAAACTACCATAAGTGGAGACCCACTAATAATGTGGTATGTTCTACTTTTGCGGTATCGCTTTAAATTGACGGTAGCGTGGAGTACTCTGCAGTTAGTGGCAATCTGGCGATGTGGGCCGACGGTGGCGATCGGATCGTGTTAAGTAACGGCACCTAACTAATTATCTATTAAAGGCAACAATGGTCTCACGTCGACGGTGGCGGGCGGTCACGTCGTGTCGCACGCACCACTCGGAGCACCCGCACCCCCCTCGCCCTCCTATACTACTGCCACCACCGTGACTTATAAAACTTACCACTGGCTGAACCCTACATCAAATGCCTTTAACCCTTTGGCGTGAGACGGCAGACCTCATGCTTCCTATAATAATAATCAAGTTTGACAAAACACATTAACAGGAGTTTATTAACTTTAATCAAAATAAACCGCGATAGAGTCCATTTAGTTTTATTTCTATGTCTAGCATTCGCGTAAACAAGAGTTTATCAACTCGCGATACTTAAAGGTAATTTTGTATCCTAAAATGCATCCTTTGTGGTGTTTATTAAAGAATATTAATAATAATATTAAAAATAGGTACTTACACTACCTACTTACATTTGGAATTAATTTCGCACAGACATACAAACATAGTCGAGATACCTGACCTAATCGTCATTAGAATACTATAGAAATAACCAGGTCAGCCATTTACCGACTACTGATCTATTATCAACTATCGAACTAACTCACTATGACACAAACCGTATTTTCTGTTGATACGAAAGTCCCGCTGTTGCTATTCGCCGATTTTGTAGAATGTTATAATGGTATAATTTTATTCGCATGTAAATTGTATTCTACAGTTTTTTAAATGCACAGCTTCATTCGTAGTTGCAAAGCGTTCCGCTTAAAAACGCTAAGGATTTTCCGTGACCGAATGAGAGCACTATCTGGCTGAGCTATTCCCAGGCCGCATAAACAAATTCTGATCACACCGGCGCACGGCGGCGGCGGCGGCGGCGCGGCGGCGGCGGCGACTCGCCGTGGAACGCCAGCTTAACTGAATTGCCCACTTTAGATGGTTCGGTACGTGTAGGTACACTTATCTCTCGGTCATCACCACCAAATTAGCTCTCTGAACACCATAGCTAGATTTACTTCGAGGCTTCTGTATACAGTTATAAATCCTTCTATTAGAAATTCTTTCACATTCTTGACTCTTAGAAAATAGCTAATTATTAAAAAAAATTGTCAAATTTAAATTTGAGGGGACGATAGACGAATCACAATAAATATTTGTATGGATCTGAAACATTTATTTTGCTTTTTAAACGTCAATCTGGTCAGTGATTACGAAACGCACACAAAATTTTGCGTGTGAAAATCAAATATGCTCGTTAAGTCTCTCGAAAATATTAGTGTTTACATTCTCACCTTAAATACTAGATACTTGAGTGTCATCAAAGTAAGAAGTTTTTTTTTTCAGTTAGCAAAAGCTGCCATAAAGCGTATCCTTAAAAGCGCAATAGTTCGAACCAGAAAACTGATTTAACTCCTACAATAGGCAATGAGTACACTTTGTATGCCTTAGGTAAGGGTATTTATGAAGAAGGCTGCGTTTACAGGATACAGGTTTGTCAAGCCCGCTTTTAAGTTGGTAGGCAATTGAAACATGTCATGGTATCAACTATTGAAGGCTAATAATGAATCTCCTACAAACCTTCCCGACGTGATAATTACAACTGACACTAGTGCAGGAGGTGGTTGAATTGTGTTACGTAACGATTAACGTACGTGATATGCAAGTCCACCAGAAGATCTGGTGATGTCGGTGAGTGGGCATAAGATTCAGGCGCTCGCAATAACGGTATCCCGCTGGCGGCTCTGCACACAAATTAATGGTTGCCGCTCAAGGCCGCCTACAAGCAATCGACATAGATACATCGTTTTGTCGACTATGAGAACACGGCGCCTTCCGACTATGGTCAAGAATGGGGCCGAGAAAGCGGTCTCAACACAAGCAGTCGCGAGCAGCCACTCCCGACATCGCCGCGCCAGCCATCTCCCTGCCAGAAACGAAAGTGCTCGTGATTGTTTGAGTAATTTGATGGCCGGCATGCTAATTGGATTTTATCAAAATTGTAATTGAAAAGCCGACATAAATTGATCGCTTAGTGGTTCGATTTGAATCACGACCTATACTCTCCATTGTAAAAAAAGAAAAATATTTGTGTCCATTTCGCGTACGAGTACGTTGTGCTAATGAAATCCTTATCGTTGAGTCGAGACGCTATTTGTCTGGCGTCCATTCACTATTTCCGTGTCATTAAATCGAATAGGTGGATCACAAAGGTGGTAGTCGGTGTAAGTCGCTCTGCGTGCTCAGTTTTTGCGTGGGTGTACTGTTACTGTTAGCCGAGTTTCGGCCGCCCCGCCATCGACTAACCTTGATACTTTCAGTTACGACGTCTAAGTCTATTTCGCACTCCTCTTGTTACCGCTGTCATCTTATTGTAGCCGAGTTAACTGACAAAAAATATCAATCAAAATTCTAGCACAAAAGCCCGCGGCATTCGCGCTGTCTCTTGCTCAACATATAAACGAGAAGAAAAATATCTTAACAACATCACTCTTACATGTGTAAGTGGAGCCGTGATCGCTACGTATGAATTGAGTGTTTTATTAGGATTTATGGTACACACGTGTTTTTGACTCGCATGCATATAATTGCTATGCAGGTACCACGAACTTATAAGTGCTCGCGTTATAGATTGCTACTAACGGTAGTTATGGACGCATGGACACAAATTGCTGTTTCTCAACAATTTCGTTAGTAGATAGTAATACAGAAGAAGTAACAATTTTCAAAACAACTCTATAGAAATAGAAAAAGTTGTGCTTGAATTTTAGAAGATCTTGAATATAAAACTATTTTAAGGGCTACAATTACGCCTATTCCGAGACAAATTCCGGAAAGATGATTTAAGGATAATATTATAAATAATGAATACAGAGCTAAGGGTGTACAGTCGTTCAGCTCTATTCTAGCTTTATAAAATATAACTTAAAGTTTACAAAAACTTTAACGAAGTGTGAACGAATTTGTTCAAGGTAAATAAGGTTTCCATGTTTGACATTCCAAATGTTATAAAGTTTCCCTATAACTGTAAGTAATGTCTTCTTCCCCGTAATTTAATAATTACGTGGTTTCGTTTCCGAAACACTTGTCATTCCGTGTCGACCGTTTACCTCACAAAAAGTTGTTAAAAATATAGGTGACATCCATTATGTGTAATTACGTGTAAAAATATGTGAATTTTCTTTTTCTATATATCTACTGAAATCTCAACGGGTTCTTTAATTCATATCAATTATATGAATGCCGATTTATAGAAAGTAAATTAAAACGTTGAAATAAAAATAGTAGGTCTAATAAGGAGAAGTAAAGATAAAGGTGCATTTAATTAAATAATAAAATAATTGTGCATATGATTTAGATGTGTAGTACATTTTCGAAAAGGTTATAAATATTTTAATGATTTAATTAGTACCTACCTAGAGTGAAGAGATATAATAAATTAAAAAACATACTCATATGTTTGACTATAAGAACACAAAAAGACAAACAATTGTGACAATTATTAAACTTGTTTAAATTATAATTTAAGACAATAATTATGTGTTATTGACAAGAAAAATTAATTCTCTCTATCGTGTACTCATCCTGCTCAAAATAAAATTGTAAGATCTAGGCAATGTTTATATTCGTGTATTCTTGGTTCAAGCACAACGTGGCACATTTTCCACGTCCACCGTTAACTCTTGATTCCAGAGCGGCAATGACGTCTAGTTAGTTGGTAATTGATTAATTGCTTTAATATACCCTAAAAATATATTAATTACTACCTATAATAGGGATGTCGTATCTTTCGTAGGTACACGTATTGTATTACCCTGTCAACCACAATGTTGTTCACTATATGGCTACCTATAAAATTGAGATGTAACGAACAGCATATTTAAAATTAGAAAAAATATTATATAAGTTACATATAATATTACTTCTAATATCCATGGGGTATACTGTGGGTTAAAAACAGGTTCAATAAATTAAAAGTCATTTGATTGTTTCAGTTATTCACAAAACTTAGAAATCCGTGGATGATACAGCCTACAGCAACCGCTTTGGTGTATCAAAGAACCGAAAAATAAATATAAATCATAACTAAATTTCCTTCTTAATTACAACACGAAAATATTTTCTTGATAAAAACCATAACTTATGCCATAAATCGAAGATACATCAAAGTGTTTAACCCGCTTTAACTATCTCTCGTCTGCCTTTATAATAACAAAGATATTTTACAATCACAAGAACTATGAAGTAAGGAACGAGATGTAGCATGCGACGTGCAAGTTCAGTGACTTTACCTTTCCTTCGGGATTGGCAAGAAGCGCATTCGCGTTCCCCGAACCTGTTTGTGTATCCCAATATCGTCAGCGTGGGGATTTTGGCGACCAATTAAGTGTACTGCAAGTACAACGTCGTAAAATTGGCATGTACCAAATATTTGAATGCGTGGCGGACGATGCACGTAACTTTTCTCTGTTACATAACAATTAGCAAGCGAGCTGGTCGCGGCGAGGCGCGGGCGCCTGCGTGCGGGGTCATTGGCAACGCGGCCGAGAGCTGCCACTTTAGGTTCAAGGGTATCTAGAACGGGCCTACATGCCATCGCGTCCGGACTGCGCGCGATACGCGATCAATTACCGCACTCGACTTTATGTAAAACGCGATATTACACTCACGTCATATAATACTTTTATTTTCTGAAATAATCTCTTAAAGTGCCTTCTTCCGGAACTTAACGGTAAAAATACTGTAGAAGAAACAAAACTTTTCTTAAACTTTATTTTAAATAATCTTTATAAAAATGCACTTCTGTGACACAGTACAGACATTTAAGTGACACAGTCGTGTGAAGTTGCATGTAAATAAGGTTTTCAAACGGTAATGTGTCTATGGCATTCAAGTCTAATTTCTGAAATAATTGCCTTTAGTGTCGGTCAGGTGTAGTTAAGATATGGTGTTTGGGTATAGTCGCGGTCTCGCAATGACGACGCCGCGCCGCGACGCCGCCGTCATGTAAGCCGGCCGCATATCCGCTGTTCTTTGTCATTAGCGTACTCTCACGTCTAGTGCATTAGCTAATTTGTCATCGCTGGGTGCGCTTCGCTGATCGATTTTACATTATTACAATACACTCCTTTATTTCACACCGCGCTTCTTAGAAGCTCTAAGAATAAATTATGCAATTAAAATTGTTTTTAAATTACCCTTTTAAACTTTTCTTGTAAGTCACTGATTAATAATAAATGGTTGATACATCTGAGTGATACGTTATCCTGTCAAGTGTGTTTTATTGACTATTAAAATCTATTCATATACTTTTGATTTAGCTATGGCATACTTCTTCCTAATTGTCTATAAAATTCAAAATTACTTAAACGGTCGCATTATGCAAATTAAAAACAATTTTTATAGGTCCAAATACGATATATCCCACGAAACCGCAACATGCATAGTATGGAGGTACGTGTGCATAAGGTTTAAGTTAATTAAAACACAGCCATAAAAATTGAATGATGAAGTGTCGTTTCCGTTAACTTTTATTGATGTAGTAAGCACACTTAGATGAGAAACTACAGCTTACATATTTTTATTATTTCCTTAATTTTAGTAGTTTTCAGAATATTTTATTATTATTATTTATTTATTCAGGTAATTTACACCCATAGAGAGAAATAAATAAAGCAGTAAAATAATGTCACATCTAGCATCATCCTACCCCAATCTGCAATTTCAATTTTTTATAAAGAGATAAACAGTTAAAAAAACAAAGTAAAATAAAGATTAGGCAAGGATTTTACACTTACATTGTGCTAACCAGTCTAGAGCTAATGGTAGATAGTTTTTGCCGAAATACACTAGAATGGTGTTACTGGAAAAAATCATTTAAATAAGTTTGTATGTTAATCATCTATAGATCAGATTAAAGAATAACTTATTGTGGTACATATTTATTAGTCTAAGTACCTACTTCAGTCAGTTCCCCTTAGGTATTATTGTAGCATAAATGATCGTGCGTACCACACGTCACGGACGCGGGTTGCATCACTCTCCAAACAGTTTTAAGAACCTTAAACCCTTCTCGTTTATCAGAACATAAGGCAATTCTCGTAGGAATGATGCACGACTATGACGCATTGTCTGCAGACGTCCATCACGAACTATACTCGTGCTTCACAATTCTTTCAGTTTTGCCTATAAATAACTATTAATAGATACCGACCACGAAAAGCAATCTCGCAGAATGGCAGTTAAGAGCCCTCAGCTTATTTTACAACGAAGCTCATTAATGAGTGAAAAGCGAAACTCTGGGAATATGTGTCCAGCCTCTTCGCCGTAGAGTCGGTTCTCTCATGCCGCGCACGCGACGCCTCGTCTCCACAACATTGTATAATTATTACTTAATTGTATAATTGATTGTAATACGCAAGTAGACATCTCGTTCGCTTGCTTCGTATATCCGTAACTACCTAACAGTAAAATATAAACATTAAAATTTTAGCCTAAGAAATAGCTATTCTAGATTAACCGTATCTAATAAGTAAATTTTACAAATTGATTTAAGCTGTGTAACCGTATTTTGTTGTAAAATGATTAAAGTTTATTTTTAAATGTTATCTAATAACGATGGCCACTGTTTGAATGATATTGAGGTTTGAATAGAAAAACTTTAAAACGTTATTAATCATCGAATGATTCTTTGAATATACGTTGAACACTGTGTACACTGATGACGTGCTGGCTGCGTTGCGCCGGCGTTGATGTCTAATATAAAGAACGTAATAGGTCCGCGTACGCGTAATTCCCATTCAACTATAGAACGTGACATTATAATAGACGTATGTAAGTACCTAACTACTCTTGACTTAACATTCAACTTTATGAATAAACAGCATGTCGCAAGAATCTTTTATTTACAGATAAGGTCATTTTACTTTTGACTACAAAAATAAAATTATGCTTGAAATACATTATGTTTGATGATTAAAAGAGTATTCATAATATCGTCGACGGTTACTGACAACAATAGGCACCAGTGCAAGTTGCCATCGCAGCTCAAGCGAGATCATGCCAAAACATCGGAAAAACACTGGCATTATAAAGTAAATTACAGTTTTTTTTCGCAAGGTTATCATATTTTATAATAAAATGATGTAACGGGAATTAACACAAACACTTTTAAGTAATATTTCCTTAGGGCGGAGGAAACCTAAAAGATTAATACAGGAAAAAGATCAAACATGTTTAGTAAAACCTGCAACTGAGTTTGCATAACTCAGAATTTCCCGCGGTACCTAGTTTTTGTCAACGGCGGGTTCAGGGTCCATAAGAGACTTGAGACCCCCAATAGCGTTTAAATTTTACCGTGAAAACCGTAGTGAACTTTACAACCTTACCTAACTTAAGGTACAGTTGTCAATTTGTCATAAATTATAACTAAAGAATATATTTAGATAACAATGTTTAACTACCTATTTTCTTTTCTATAATCTACCCTCAGCAGCATCCACCCAATTTCACAGAACAATCCTGGATCCGCCAAATCATTAATAAACATTAAAAAATATAACTTTTAATTTTATGGAGTAGATAGGTACTATATTTATGTTAGCACATATTCCTTACTTTTATTCTCAGCAATCCATTACTTTTTGTACAAACATGATACAGTGTTGTATACGCACAAAGGTCGCAACCCTTAGGGAAATACATATTTCAACAAATTATGTGTACCATCTGTGTATCCGAGCCGCTCCATAACTATATTCCCTTAATTGGTTCTTTTGACATTTATGGTTAGAGATCGGGTAGCCTATGGGAGTATACGGTAAAGATAAACTCTCAAATATATATTGTTAGCATAGAACATTCATATAGTTGAATATCGGATATCTGTATACAAAGAAAGTCCGGTTGCTGATAAATTGAGTTGAAAATAAGCAAAAAACGAATACAAAATTACTATTCTTACAGAATAGATAGCGACCTAGTATCGCGTGTTTACTATTCTCTAAGCAATTAAAAGCTGAACTCTAAGTATTGGTTCCCAAGCTATGTAGTATGTACCTTATACCTATTATATATTTTTTGTTAGAATCTAGCTGACCTGATGTTGTCTTTTCCACATATCTTATGTGCAAAAAAACAACAGAAAAAAATTTGTCGGTTATTATTTTCTGAATTATGTGAATTAACTTTATAAGTAGGAAAGTTCTACATTAAAAAACTGGACAAGTGCGAGTCGAGCTCGCTTGCCGAGGGTTCCGTAAGACTATGTTTTTTTATGATTTGGTTACAAATGTAAAACTCTATAAACTTTTTAGACTTTATCCTGTACTTGTAGTATAAGATGATTTTTCTTGCCTTTCATAGTTCCAGGTCAGGGGAAAGTACCCTATAAATTTTGATTCCCTTGAGAGTGTCAAAATATACGTTTTTTTGCCGCACAGGTATACAACCGTTATAATAATACCGGCCTATAAATGTCCCACTGCTGAGCACATAGAGAAAGAATGAGTATTTATCACCACGCTTGCTCATTGCGGGTTGGCGATTTCAGATTAAAATTTTTGGAATCCAGGTTTTTTTCTTAAAATGTTTTCCTACACTGTTAGTCAATGGTGTCTTAGAATAAATAAGAAAGTACATATACCTAACTTTGAAAAAGTCACATTGGTACTTGCCCGGGTTCGAACCTGCAACCATGTGCAATACGAATCCGGTCGTTGAGCCGCTAGGTACCACGACTCTTCATCTTCTTCTTCAGCCGTTACTTTGTTCAGAAACTTGTTTTTTTTTCACACTTTCAAGGGACTGTTAAAATGAATACATAGTTTTAATTTTAACTCAATACCTCCACGCGTTCCGACAGACTGGCGGTCGGACGAACTGTCAGGCCGATGGACAATATAGTAATCCTATAAAGAATCTGTTTTCCTATTGAGGTACGGAACCCTAAAAATGAAAATAAGTAAAGACAAATCGGTATGGAGGTTTACCAGTGATGCGCTTACTAATAAATCTTTTTTTTTATTATTATTTAATTTAATTGAGTAAATAAGTTGGTAAAAGCTATTGTCGCTGATGTTAGCAATGCCGTCATTTGTGTAGGAAAATCGTGTTCGCCGAGGCCTTCCTCGCGCGCCTTCTATCACAAAAACCACCAAAATGTTTGGCGGATGAGCTAACCCGCCCCGTACCAGCGCACGACTCATTGATTACCTTGTAAAAAATTCAATCATCGGCTAAAATTAATATTCCCAACGGACTTATTGGATTTCAACTTAGTAGGTGAGTTTACCACGCAATCGCTCAATCCACGGAACTCAACGAGCGCAGCTTGAAACTGCGCAGTTCTTTACCGATTAGTAATATACATTTTCCGTATATTTAAGTAATTCCTCATAATTTGCAGTCTATAAATCAAATTGTACTTATGAAAAAATAACAATGTTATTCCGTGTTCGAACTCGGTAGTTATGTTAAGTACGTAGCACCTGCGGCTTATGATCTAAGTAAGCTAGGTAGCTCTAATACGAACGAAAGCAAAATTACATTGTGTTAGATACATGTAGATGTATGGCGCGATAGAACCCTAATTGAACTGATGATTCATGGATCTATTGCGGGATCATCATGGCAGACAAACCGGATACTATTATATTATAAACATAAGCTGATGTCAACAGGGATGACGTCTTCGGTGAGGTTTATCTCTGCAAAAAGCACGACTATCACGATAATGCGATAAAGACTGTGAAAAAAATGGCTTCGAAGTAACGATACCTCTTTATTAGTCATATATCGACAAGTATAAGAACCTATTAAAGTTTTTATTTCAGGGTTTTTATCGTGCCTCAGGTAAAAGACTCGAACCCCTTTTCTCAACTCTTCGCGGTTCAGAGCTTTTTGCTATTGACCTTTATGTGAAACCTCCTGACCTCGTCTATCGACTACTTACTTAATATGGAAACATTTAGCAATGGATAGATAAGTATATTTTGTTCAATCGAGATTTAAAATATTGTTTTCTGAGGTTTACGCGAATATTAGACATTGAAATAAAACTACTTTAAACGGATTCTATCGCGGTTTATTTTGATTTTAGTTCCCGACGTTTCAACACCTTTGCAGGTGTCATGGTCACGGTCGGCGTACTTTGTTGGCTATGTCCAGTCCGTACTGGTGTACATATTGTTTTCTCAGGTTTACGCGAATATTAGACATTGAAATAAAAGTATAACAAGTGTCATGGTGTTGAAACGTCGGGAACTAAAATCAAAATAAACCGCGATAGAACCCGTTTAAAGTAGTTTTATTTCAATGAGATTTAAAATGTTAACTTTTTGTGTGTTGTAGAATTAATAAAAATATTATATTTACTAATATATGAAGAATAAATGAAAAAAAAATATGTAGTAATAATGTTCTATATTATATTCATACATGCATGTTCCTGTAGGTAAACAGTCGAGAAAAGTATTAACAACTCTATTCTGCTTCATACGATGTAATACTTTCTGTAAAGTGTTTTATACACAATAATAAGCAATTGCCCCATCTATTATTAACGTGCTATTTTCAACATCACACGATACTCTACAATTTACTCCATGTTACGCGTATGCATGCATAACGGTAACTGTACATTTAGAAGAATATCTAATTGTTATCAGCATTTTTAGAGTTCAGTTCTCCAAAACGAAAAAAAAACGGAATCCGGATCGAAACGGAACTAGGATCAATTCGTTGTCCGTTTATCTGTCCGTCCGTCTGTTTCTCAAGACCCTTTTATCTCAGAAACGCGTGCACGTATCGAGTTGAAATTTAAACCATTTATTCAAGTTTTTAAAGCTGTGAAAATTTTAACTTAAAAAAAGATAAGTATTAAAGTTTATACCGCCCAAAAGTGTATTATTGATAGGGTCCTCCCCGTTGGCCTAGAACTCTTAAATATTGACAAGCAAATTTAGTCTTATACTACCAGTAGGTACGGTAACAAGTCTTAAAAACTATATATTTGTAATTTATCATAAAAATATAGTCTTTGTACGGAACCCTCGGTCGACGATCCGCACTTGTCCGGTTTTTTTGTATACGGCGTCACAATTCCATACAATCGATGCGATACACACAAGCCTGTAATTTTGTTATTTTTCCTTCAAGGCCCTCGTAGAGTCCCCTTGCATCATTAGTGATGAATCGTTAGTGAAGCAATAACTTTTTATAGCGCTGGAGTAGATATGCGGGAAGTAGTACCTAGATGAAGCCTATAAGAGATCTATCATTGAATCTGCCTAGTTTACAGTTAGTGTTCGGTTCTCCACCCCTATAAACTCGGTTTCAAACATAAAATAAGGCCATAAAGTTGCAATCAATTAAACATTACAATTCTGACGTCGGCAAGGGTTATACAGCTGAACATAAATCAATTGCCGTCTATAAGGAAATTGGCACGTTTATGTTTTGAAGGATACATCTATGTATGTTTGTATAATCGAAAATATAATTTTACATCAGTTTATCGATGCGTGAGTAAATTGCGATAATTGTGAAGGTTTTCGTTGGAATCACAGTAGTGTATTATTAGATAGCCAATTAAATTTAATATAATATTTTTGTACAGATTTTTATAATAGTAGGTAAAATGAAGATGATAAAATGATTTCATGGAAGATAAAATAACATAAAATAGGTATAGATGATTATTTCATTATAGTAAGGTTATAGTAATGTAGTTACCTATTAATTTTGTGGTCTAAGATTAGTCAGGCGAGCTTTTAAATGTACCTTATTATCTTCTTTAATTATTTCATTGAAACTTTTAGATTTGGACGCTACATAATGTGACAGAATATGCTGTGTTCGATTTAATTACTTAATTATCTTTAAGACCTGTGTATAAGTGTAACGATGTTTGTCCGGGATGAACTCCGAAACTACTGAACCGATTTTAATCAAATTTACACAACGTGCAGTTTGATCCAACTTGAAATATAGGATAGCTTACATCACAAATATATAAAAAAAAGTGAGTCCGCGGGTGGAGCAGCGGGAAACAGCTAATGTCCTATATTTTTCCAACTAAAGATACTGATTAAAAGGTCATGTCATGTAGGGGCATAAAAAGGAATAACAAAAGGCGAATATGTTCATAGTACCACAAAATCTAAAAAACGCGGACGATGTTGCGGGCGACAGATAGTCTATGATAAACTTAATAAAATCAAACACCTAGATAACTTCATTGAATATTTACTCGACAAGTTTAAGATATTGATGATCCCTCCCTAGTTATAGGCGCCAATAATCTACCTACTATGGCGCCTAGCTCATCGCATAGCCAAAGGCTACTCGCCGTACCGGCTTGGCCGACGATCGGCGCTTGGAGCGCTAGCACGTCGTGCCGTAGTAAGCTGCTATTAAATATCTTATTTTTTTAGGAAACCTTTTCTCAGTCACTAATCATTTATTAACCTAGAACTTACCTAGAACGAGACTCGAAAGGACATAAGTCCTATAATACTATAATATAATCTAACTTTGAGTCTTTGAGGGGCCTATACTACTCGTAGATAATGCTTATAAAAATTATTAATTTTTTTATGTAGGTACTGAAAACAGACGTACTTATAGAATCTATCTTGCGATTTAGATTTAAAAAATAACGAAATAAAAAATAACGAGCGGCATCGTGACGCCATAGCTGATACGCCATAAGAGACCTTCTACTTAGCGTCTTGATCGATGGCAATTTTGTCACTACTCAGCCAAGCAGACAGCAGTCGATGGCGTTGTTATCGTTTGTGTGCTGGCGGTGGGACACGCTGAGTAGGTAATTAAGCAGATGGCTAGCGGTGCTTAAGATCCACCTGCACGTAGGTAGGTATCTGTCTCTGAAACCTGAGGATTGGCTTTGATGTATTTTTTTTAGATTGATTTGCAGCCGATTGTCAAATCTCTGACTGAAAAAATTGCACATTAGCAAGTTTTCCGATGACCACTATGCAAAATAGGTGCCTAAATATATGTGTTCACCTTGAGGGGCTTTGAGACTATATGGGTAGGTTCTCAGATTGCCCGATGATTTAGTTGTCGAAACTTAGCTGGGCTACCAACAGCGTCGTTCGGGTTGGAATCCAGGGTCGGTTCAAAAAGTAAGTATTGGTTTCAGACAGTTAGGTCACGGTATTTACAGTCCAACCCCTCCGATAGCATGTAAAATCGTTGTTCCGATCGTCAAATAACTTAGACAATCGTTAAGTCATTAAATTCCTATCCAGTGCTAACAAAAGATACTGAATTACCCAGTTAAATGGATTGTGGAGGTCAGATAGAATACGGAATACACCTGATACCGGTGAAACTGGAAGCCGACATCGACATAGCTTGCGAAAAATATTATAATGATATTTTGAAGGTACCGTTTGATAGGCACGGGGGTAGCGTAACCAAAGCTGAATAAAAACAGTAATCTGCTTCGTTTATTGTCAGGAGAAACTGTGCAAAATATAAATTTTGATCGAATTGAAGTTTGGCACATCAAAGCTGTCAACGGCAGGAGTTATTTTAAGAACCATATACCTACATAATATATATACTGGATTATTTTTTATGGAGCGCGTGTAGTCTACGGTGCATAAAACTGAACAGCTTTCCCCAAGGAACATAAGTCGAAATCTTAAAATTGAAAATGAAATAAACATACAAAGTGATAGGTCACGTGACTTATGTTTGTATGAAAAATTAATTCTCAATTTTAAGATTTCGTCCTATGTTCCTTGGGAAAAGTTTAAAGTCTAATTATAAATATAGATATATATTACTTAGGTATATTATAAATATGTATATTATTATATAAGATATTGGATATTGTGGCACGGCACTCTACCACTAAATTTAATCATTTAAAATAAATGTTTTACAGAACTATTATCTTAAACGAAACAACTTTATCAATCTATCTATCTACAGGAACTAAAATGAAAATATACCGCGATAGAATCCGTTTAAAAGGTAGATAGTTTTATTTCAATCAATGGCTACATTCGCATAAAACTTAGAAAGCATTATTGTTCTTTACTTTAAGTACTTACCTTCTGACAGATATTTATTATCTAGATATTATTACCTTTAATATCCACCTATAACATTAAAAATTAATTACATTTTAGTAAGTAGGTACGTACACACCTAGTTACTGAAAATGTAAGATGATGAGTAAAACTTGTATTAGAGACGTGAAAAATTACTGTTATGTTAAAGATGATTTAGCTATTCAATTAAATAGCTGAACTCCATTAGGGCGATGCTGATTGAATGAAGTCGTTAATTTAACGGGCTAGGCTAGGATTAATGGAGAAGCTAATCAAGCTGGATGGCTTCGACGTACACCTATAAAGTTGCAAGAGTTATTCTGACCCATATAGGTGTGTTCGAATTGATTTCTCGTAATTTACTAAAGCATAATGGTTTACTCTTAAATACAATTTTAAAATTAACTACGCACATATACCTACATTTAATACAAAACATAAAGTTGTATGATGCAGTTTAGTGAATCGAAACTATCTTGAAGTTCCTTCACGGAGGGCGGATTGGAAGTTTGGTAAGCTAAAGTAAAAGTGTGGGTTTGACCTCCGACCACTGGAAGTCTAGGTCTGGGTTTTCCGTGTGTATAGCTTCAGTGTTTTGTAAAATCAAACACAGATAATATTTCTAACTGAGTGAGATTCTTAAAACCAAAGAAAAAAAATTAGTGCCGAGCAAATTGTTGAATTTACAAAATTTGTACCTCAATACTTAAATGTTTGTCCATGACACAGGCATATAGCAAACACCGAAACGCGTAATGTTTATGTTTTACGGGAGTATTGAGCTTCTAACCAATGTTTACCAACCTATCCTAATTACCAGGGAGCCGTACATTATTGTTTAAGCATCGTTTCCGAACGCATTGGCGCAGGCAGCAGCTCCACGCACGGTGTACTAGTATAATCCTATCAGGTTTCACACAATGGTAAAGAGATTTCAAATATTTACTTGAGTCAACGACCCTCGTATGTCATTATTGAAAGACTAATATTGAACTTAATTAGCATTGCAGGATTAAGAAATAGTTTGTAGCTTAGCCTTTGGAACACAGGTTTTTAAAAAATTGTAGACTATTGGAGAGGCAATCTCTTATAATATAGAATACATAGGTATTATAAAGCTGAAGAGTTTGTTTGTTGAAGTGACTTAAACACTTCCAGTTTCTTTTACAAGTTCAAATAAGTACTTTGTTACTCCAAGTTCGAGTCTCAGTCTAGCTAAACTTTTTTAAGTCTTTTAGTTCAAAATCAGTTATCATTTATAACTTAAATAAATGAGGTTCAACGTAGTGTACCTATGGTTGTTATTAATATTATTACACCGACGTTGTATTTTGTTTTGTTTGTTGTTTTTGGACGAAATCTTAAAATTGAGAATCAATTTTTCATACAAACATAAGTCACGTGACCTGTCACTTTGTATGTTTATTTCATTTTCAATTTTAAGATTTCGACTTATGTTCCTTGAGAAAAGCTGTTCAGTTTTATGCAACTGATTACCTCGTAGACTATAAGCGCTCCATAACAATTAATCCTGTATACTAATATGTATAAGGTTCTTAAAAAATTGCATTTGCATTAATGCATTTTTTTGGGATATTTGTTTCTGTCTGTAATACTAGCGCTATTGATATTTTTCGTTTGTGATTGTATGTAAAATACTATTAATCGACCAAGTTACAATGGAGCTAGGGTTTATACCTAGTTTTTGAGTTTCAAACGACTGTTTTACTTTCTCCGCAGGCCCTCTTACCCCACCTGACCTTAATGTATTTTATGTTCCAAATAATAGTTATTTTGATGACATAGGTGGGTACTAAAACCTAATGCGCTAGTTTATTCCTACTATTGACTAGTGACTACCAATCCTTTACCTTAATGATCTCTAGGAGATAAGACTTGTTTGAAACACCTAACTCTAACTAACATTGTGGTTATCTCATTTACTGTCATTCTTTCCCGGATTGTTCAGAAAAACACACAAACTAAAAATCAGTAGAAAAAAGTTAAAATAAAACCTTGGAATACTTCCGGCCTCATACGATGAATGAGACAACGGGACAACTTCATTTAGATTGAAGAAAATATTCTAACGATAAAATACGACGTTTAGTAGGTACATACAAGGTACAGAAATTTCTGTAACAATTCGCTTCAAAACCTTAATTAAAGCCTCACATAACAGTTATCTAATTCATGAAAACAACAGGGCCTCAAAACAACTCTGGAAAGCTTTGAAATCCATCTACGACCCCAATAATCAACCTAATAAACCATGACCCACTAAAATCTCTGAACAAGCATGCAGTATTTTGATACAGCAATGCTCGTCAGGGAGACAGTATTATATGTAACATTTCAGATAGTTCATTACAGGCGATTTTTTCGGGTTAATAATGTTTGATGACCTTTGAACATAAAAAGGCACGTTAGCTACTTGACGGCCATTTTTGATTTTTTAATCAAATTAATTCTATTATCATCTTTATAAAAGGATAAAGTAGGAAACTATAAGGTTCAGCACCACAAAGTACCTGCATTACTCTTTGAAGTTCTGTTACATCTATTTTTTAGTTTTATTGATTATTATATATCTGACAAGATCATCACATCACCTTCGCCGCGGTCGACCTAGACGCACATCGCTAGAAATCGCCACAGGTTTGAAAGAAAGAAAGAAATATTTATTTGATAGAAAATATCACAAAAGGTGTCATACAAATTAATAAGATCTTATATTTGTAAATTAAATCTTTGCCCAGCAGTGGTATCTAAAATAGGCTACTATATAGGAATAAATAAATAGGTACGTCCCAACCGCTTCGCAGCAACATACGACGGTATTTATGTGGTAGGTATTTACGGTGTCGTATAGGTACACTACTTAGGTAGTTACCTACTCTGAAATAAGACAATTAAACGCTAAGTAGGGGAAAATATTTCCCTATAAAACATTTATTATATATCTACTGATATTAACGTCGAACATATAAGTAAGCAATTACAGATTAAACTTGGAAATAAAACGTTAATATACCTATACCTCTAACGCTTTTTAGGTAAGTTCATTGTTAGCCTGAAATTAAACAATAGATATCTATCAAATGAATGCAGAACGTTAAATTCGTAAATTCTTAATATATTTAAGGCCAGATTTCAATTTGCCTGCACTATAGGTACCTACTACATAGACGGTATCCCGTTACATGTACCTATACACAATGAGTAGGTACCTAGTTGCGCAGGTTTAATTAATACATTTAAGTTTTCAATTAATTTACAATATTTAGGACATCAAATACAGCATGTGCATCTCGTATATATTCTAAATAAGCTAAAGCAGCGCCTAAAGCAAGATGCGCACGGTAAATAAGTATAACGGTGCTTTTACAACCTCCGCACCGGTGCGCGCCTAGCCTCGCCTCGGAACATTGCCAATTCCCATTGCAAGTCTTAACATTGGAATTTCTCACCAGTAAAACATGAATAGATTTACTGTTTATTACATTATATATGAATAATATAAGTATGAGTCTTCAGAAATTTATTTCATAGTCAAAAGGTTTTAATGTACACTACCTTTATTATTTTCTCTTAAATATGCAGTTACAAAAATAGCCCTTGACTTACTATTATTTATTTTATAAGCTACTGAACCCGGTCATAATTATGTATCAGGCAGACGGTTCCATTATAAAATTCTGTAATGTTCCAAGAAAATCAAAGTGACTTTATTAATATTAGATACGTAAAAAAAATACGGATAGAAAATATTTCATTCTGTACAAACCTGAAATTGAAGGTCATGGAACAGAAATTAAGAAGTATGTTAGTATATTTGAACACTATCTATTAAATTTTTATGAACTTTTTAAGTAGCTAAAGCTGTGTTAAAAATAAAAAGCAACGAAAGTACTACGAAAACCCAAGACAATATATAAAAATGGTTTTCTTCAATGACCCGTCCGAGGATTGAAACCGAGACCTTTAAGTGACGACACATTGAAAACCTACGTGTGTGTACGACCCTGAAGTACGACCACCGTAGTCGTAAAGGGTATGTACCCACCTAAACCTTGCAATGCTTAGCAAAAAGAGTAATCGAAATATATATTGTTTATAAGCTTAATTTCAAAGTGAACAAAAATTCACATTTCATCAAAATCGGTTAAGTAATTTTGAATACAGACTGTTAAGAAAAGAAACAGAATGGAGAAACAAATAAATCCAATTTATTTGGTATAAAAATGTCTTGTTTCAATTATTTTTTCAACATGCAGTGTCGGCGCATGTATCCAATATCACTCCAGAATTAATAATAGTCCTTCAACTAGTAACTGTCGTTACTCCGTGGTCGTCACCCATGACTTGAACGGCAGTAATAGATAGAAGGTATAAGATTAACTGTGTTATCTTTGTATATACCAAGTCATAATGGATACATAGTATTATTCATTTCTTTTTATTTTTATATAGGATCGTTACCTGATCATTATTCTTTTCTTCATACAAAGTAGTAGTGACTGCAGATTCATGGCTCTATCATTTATCCTAAAAATTGCTTTCAACAGGTGTAAACATCGTCATAATACATTTAGTGGCATGAAGGTTAGCGCAAGTAATCATATAGGTAGACATGCACATTAAGTGTAATTGACGTAATGATGTTCACTATCCATCATTTTATTACCTACAATAAGATTTCTTTTTGCTAAAATAAACATGGCCTTTACTAAGCACGCATTCGATTGTTTTTATATTATCATTTAAATATACATAAATAAAGTCATTGGGTAGTATTATCTCATTGATAGGAAGAGGAAGGCAGTATAAAAACTCTTTATTTTGAAGTAATTCAATGTTTAATTAAAACGTCATGATCAAGACAAAAGTAACAGCATCAAATGTTTCAAAAATGAAAAACTTTGTTACAATAGTCGTTAACGATATAGTTATCATTATAAATCTGTTTTTACACAATACTTTTATCTGTATGTATAGTAACCTGTTTTTCAAAGTAAAGCGACTATAGTGTTTAACAATGTATATGAAGATTTATTCAATTTATTCAACCCAATAAAGTGGCTCCTAATACATGTCATGACAACATGCAGTTATTGCCGACATGCATTCGGGATACAAAACTTACCTATACTCCATTTAAAATAGCATTAGACAGAAGTTAAAAAAGGTTATTTATAATGTACACTTTGTTGCAAAAGTACAATAAACTTGTTACAGTTACGATTGACGCCTATAAATTAAAATCTATTTACATACCAGTGGTCGAACTTATTTGTAATCATGTTAACCATTTTTCATAACAAATTATGTGGCTTTCATTTATTTATAATATTTCATTCCAATCTAAAATGACAGTGTCAATGCTAAAAAGCTAAAAGAAGCAGTGATGAACAATACTGGAACGTTTTTCGTTTTACTATTATCCTACCATTATTTGTTTATTTATTATTTTATTATGACTCAATCCTATGATGAAGACGAAGAAGTTTCACTATAGTGTGTTGTAAGTTGTTATTTTAATTAAAATATTGTTCTAAAAATTACTTTTATTTTAATCTTAATTAAATCTAAGTCATCATGACATGATTGGTTGTCTCATTCATTGTTTTGGTGTAAGTTTGTAATGTGTGATGAAGATATTGTTATAAATAAAGCGTAATTTGAAAAAAAAAAAGTTTTATTTCGTTTATTTAAGTACTTAAAACAATTTCTTTGAAATAAAATGTTTTCAATTCCTGCTTCTGCGAGCCTCTTTTTTCTAATGCTATAATAAATGGAGTATAGTAAAAAATTCAAACTATTCGAGTGTATAATTGCATTTATAGATAGACATTCCGATGCTGATAAATATAAAAGTGATGAAATATTTGCGTCTGTGTTATCTATTCTAGTTCTATACAAACCTGAGTAAAAACACCAAGTGTCCTTGTAATGTCAAACATTTTGTACTACTTTTCAATATAAAATTATCATGATGCAGTTGCTCATTCGAATTATAAAAAGTGGCAGACGGTAAGTTGAAGTGTTTAGCTATCTGAACTTTAGACGTTTGCTTATTAGTACACAATTAAAATAGTTTATTCCATCAAAAGTAGCTGTTAATATAATTTCATATTAGGTAGAGGCGACACATCCTGAGACACAACAAGAGAGGATGATAATGGCACGTGACACTTGATAAAATCATGCAAAAACACATAAAGAGATAATGTAATGTACTTAAATTCATTCAATTAAAATTATAGTTTCTAAAAATCAAAAATATGTAGACGTGCAGTCATCAAATTATTAATTCATTAATGATCATAATTAAGTTAGTTGATAATATTGTATACAAACGATATTATATACTATGTGTCCTGTACTTCAGTTGGAGATAGATCATACAATACATTTTGTAACTATCACCTAACAGAAAATAATAAAAAATATACTTGCTATATTACAAAAAAAAGTAAATAAAAATAGCTCAGCAACACTGAATTTCCGATTTATCTAACACCTTACAAACAAAACGGAAAATACGTAAAAAAATAACAAAGTAAATGTAGCTCAGGAACACGGAGGTGGAATCCTTTAGCCCTTAACAAAATCTATTTATATTTTAACCATCTATTGGTGTATTTAGTTTTACTTAATCTATTCAATTCCTATACTATATTGAGGCGTATCCGTATACCTCGGACACATACAACAAGCGCATGCATCCCGGACTGAATGCTACGTTAACTTTATTAAGCACTATTATCTTTGCAACATTAAGTCACCTCGCTTTTCACGTTAATTATAAAGTAAATCAGAATATGAGCTAAATTGTTGTCACTTGGGTCGTTTGCACGCGCACCCGTCAGTTACAGCCGGCATTCGTGTCGTCGGTTGATGTCGGCTGCGTATTCTGTAACAGAGAAAACATTTCAGTTTTATTTTTATTTTCAGAGATTCTGATTAATATTAAATGTGATAAATACCTTTGTTACCAAAACACAAAGTAGGATAGAGTAAATTACACAAGTTAACTACGTTTAAAATATAAATGATTATGCACCGAAGTATCTTCACGGCTCAGTCCAGCCCACTGTACGAAGGAAGGCAGGTCTCGTGTGGGCAGCTCGGCCGCCAGCGCCTTCACTCGCAAGTTGCGGTCGTCAGTAAGCAGCACCACCTCGCGCACACGACGAGCCACCTTCGACGCCTCTCTACCATCATCCCCACGAGTGTCTGCAAAATTATAAAACCTCAAATTCAACATCCTACTAATATTATGAATGGCATAATTGTGAGGAAGGATGGACGTTCCAAATATTTTATGAATTGGATCATTTTTATGCGAACGGAAACAGGAACTACGCTGAAAAAACCGCGAGTCGCAGCTAGTGCGGAATAGAGCTCGACACTAACACATTTTGTCGCGCATCGAACTTTAATTAAGGAAGCGGCATTCAAACAAATAATCCGCGGCGCCAACTTAGATAAAATCACCGTTCACGCGAGCTAAGATATGTACTAACAGGCCGCCACCGTCTGGCCGGCGGACTGGGCGAGGCGGCCACTGTTCCACTGTTCATGAGCGCACGCACGCGCGATCTGTTCGCACACCAGTGTACTATGTTACAACTAATTTTGTTGGATAGAAATAATAGATTTTGAGCCGATATTTAAACAGCGCTCTCCAGTTTTTGTTATTGCTGTGCATCATAATACTTCAAATGTAACGCCAGAAATAAATTAAATAAGTAAAAACTAAAGTAACAAAATGACTTCTATTAAACAAAAAATAAATAAAAAAAATAGGCATCAAATTCAGAGGTGGGGGCTTGTAACGTCAAGACGCAAAAATTTTAGTATAGAGTGACGTCACGCGATTTTCCCAGTCACTGTATCTTCGTGGTTTTTTGTTTTCGAGTCAAAAGATCATCTACCTAAAAACCGGACAAAAAAAATGATCCTACTAATATTATAAATGTGAAAGTGTGATGTTTGTTACTCAATCACGCAAAAACGGCTGAACGGAGTTGGATGAAATTTGGCATGCATGTAGCCTTTGACATGGAAAATAAAATAGGCTACCTTTTATCTCCATTCCTTAAGTAGTTCCCGAGAGACGACCCAATTCTGAAGTCCACGCAGACGAAGTCGCGGGCAGAAGCTAGTAATTAGGCTTTAGTTAAGTAGTTCTCAGAATAATTTCAAATGTTTTTATTTAGTATTCATAATAAACGTCTTTGCCGACCCTGAACATTACGTATAATATAACGGAATTATTTATGGGAGCCCACTTCCTACCATAACGCGAAATTTGTTTCGCTATAACGTCGCATTAAAAAAACAAAGTACCTATTGAGAAGAAAAATAAGTATACATGATTAATTACTTAATTCATTAAAAAATTTTGTTTGCCATCCAGGAAACAGATACAAATTATTGAAAGCCAGCCAAAAATTATGTAGGTATATGTAACGAACAGTCGTCTACTGTCTTCATGTTCTTGGATAATTATCTTACTGTCTCACTACACGATGTAATAACGGCTTGTATTAGAATCGAATGTACAGTACTCCAGCACTTATACAAATAGCATTTATACGACATCCGACCATATTTTCTCAGCGACTTACGTAAACCTCAGAAAGTATTACGACTTGGTTTTTTTTCTGTGTACTACTATAAATTGATGTGATTATAATTTTTGGATAGTAATATTGTAGGCGCGGCCGTAATATCTTTTTTTTTAAAGCTTACTAGCAATGTGGGTCGCATATTATTCTTGTTAACCTCTCATGCTAAGCTGAAATGCCAGGATGAAATGTAGTGCAGCGACGTGGATCATAGTCCTGACAAGAAGTT
Organism: Plusia festucae; assembly: GCA_950381575.1. Taxonomy (NCBI): domain Eukaryota; kingdom Metazoa; phylum Arthropoda; class Insecta; order Lepidoptera; family Noctuidae; genus Plusia; species Plusia festucae. Next base: position 7,558,367 of record OX494436.1, on the reverse strand, counting down.
TATCAGGATTACTGGTGAAGCTTGTAGCTAAGAGTTGTAGGCTTCACAACTAAGTTTTTAAAAATAAGTTTCACTTTAAAACTACTCTAGGCTAGGCTCTAGGCATCAGGCACAGTAACAGTGGCCGTGTTTAATTAATATCTTAATCTATACATATAATAAAACAGTAAAAAAACTGTGTCTGTACATTGAATATATTAAAAAAAAAATGAGGCGGGTTTAGAAACCGTAATAGAGACCGAATCCAAAAACAATTTCTGTGTGTGTTTGTTTGTACACGCTTATCTTCTACATATATAGGATATAATTTATCTTGGAAACTTGAATAACTGATGCAGAACCGCAACAGACCAGCTAAACTATAAGAAATACAAAAATGGTAGCATAGCAGAATTTTTTCCACGTGATGAGCATTTTCTGCTGAGAGAATTAATTTGAATATTTGGAACACCTGATGCTGAACTCCAAGAGCCCAGCTACACTATAACATATTATATTGGAATGACGTCTTAGCCAGAGTTGTTCAGCCCGATGAGCACTCTCTGTATGAAAATAACTGACGTATAAAAATTTAAGATCTGATTGATGTGGAACACCTGTTTTGGAATTCCAAGCACCCAGCTACACTATAAAATATATAGGAATGAACTGTGTGTTACGAAATAACGCCTAAACTACTGAACTGATTTAAATGAAATTTGAATGAGTCAGGAAGTGAGGCGGTGTTTACACCCCCGCGCCTCGGAAAGCACTTCAAGCCGTTAGGCCAGCGCTTGATCTTTTTTCGGTCGTGTCGGTTTACCGTCCCGTTGGACTATGGGAGTGAATGAACAGAGTGCACCTGTGTTTGCGCACACACTTGAATACTATAATATCTCCTGCGTTCACGGCTGATTTTGGCCGCCGAGGCCGAAATTTGGTCTGGAGATTATTATTATATTCAATTAAGTCAGGTTTGATACAACTGTATTACTGTAATAACTCGAGAACCGGTAGACCGATTTCCATGATCCTTGATTAGTTACTAAAAACAATTGATGTTTACAGAACCAGGGATAACATACTGCGTTGAAACCTTGGAATTTCGTTAGTTATAGACAAATTATAATAATATCCAGTGTCATCACATCGAGATTTAACCTAAACGGATATCGAGGGTCACTAACCAGTACCCAGCAGGTCAGTCATCTATCTACCACCATGTGAACGAGGAAGCGCTACATACCGTCGGCGGTGTTGGCAGTGTTGGCGGTGTTGGCGGTGTTGGCGGCGGCGGTGGCGGCGCAGCTGGCGAGCAGCGAGAGCGCGGTGGCGAGCACGCGGTCGTCGTTGGTGGCGCGCGCGGCGGGCAGCTCGGCGGTGCAGGCGCGCGACGCCAGCAGCGAGCCGCGCGACGTGGCCAGGCGCAGCGCCGCGCCCGCGCCGCGCACCCAGCGCAGCGCCGCGCCCGCCGCCGGCCCCACGCGCGCGCAGCGCCGCAGCCCCTCCAGCTCCGACATCACTGCCGCAACACACACAAATATCACTCCTACAAATCCTCCGCTCGGAAACCGACCATCATTATAAGTTTCAAGTTTGAGAAAGGACTTAAAGTTTTTGCTGCGATATCTATATTGTATAAATCTATATATATAAAACTCTTCCGTTACTGACTGACTGACTGACTGACTGACAGACAACGCACAGCCGAAACTACTGATCGTAAAGAGCTGAAATTTGGCATGTGTGTTTGTTGGAAGGAGTAGGCTACCACTAAGAGAGGATTTTTGGAAATTCCCCCCCAAAGGGGAGAAAAGGGTGGTAAATGACAGACAACGCACAGCCGAAACTACTGGTCGTAAAGAGCTGAAATTTGGCATGTGTGTTTGTTGGAAGGAGTAGGCTACCACTAAGAGAGGATTTTTGGAAATTCCCCCCCAAAGGGGAGAAAAGGGTGGTAAATGACAGACAACGCACAGCCGAAACTACTGATCGTAAAGAGCTGAAATTTGGCATGTGTGTTTGTTGGAAGGAGTAGGCTACCACTAAGAGAGGATTTTTGGAAATTCCCCCCCAAAGGGGAGAAAAGGGTGGTAAATGACAGACAACGCACAGCCGAAACTACTGATCGTAAAGAGCTGAAATTTGGCATGTGTGTTTGTTGGAAGGAGTAGGCTACCACTAAGAGAGGATAATTGGAAATTCCCCCCCCAAAGGGGAGAAAAGGGTGGTAAATGACAGACAACGCACAGCCGAAACTACTGATCGTAAAGAGCTGAAATTTGGCATGTGTGTTTGTTGGGAGGAGTAGGCTACCACTAAGAGAGGATTTTTGGAAATTCCCCCCCAAAGGGGAGAAAAGGGTGGTAAATTGAAAAAGTTTATTTCTCAATGGATTCACTTAAAACTTTGTATATAGGTTCCACCAGTGAAGCAAGTGAGCATAGCATATGTATAAGTGAACATAGCATTTTTAGACCATGATTTCATAGAGACAAATATTTCTAATATAATTGTAAAGGGAGACAATTTGATTTTTTCAATGTTTGTTTACACATATGTAATCGATAGACCATGGAACAGGCGATAACTAAGTGAAAAACCCAAACTCTGTCGGAAGTCATTACTACACGCGGACGAAGTCGCGAGCAAAAGCTAGTATAATATATATACATAGATATCGAAAAAATTATAGTATTTTTTATTTTTCTTTTTTTTTGAACATGTCTTCCACAGTAAGCCTAAGCGCAGGCTTTGACTATTTCCTGGGACTTTTTGATGACACCATAAAGGCCACCATAAACCAGAGTAATATATAAAAGCTGACTACCATAGCAACATTCGCTGGCACCTCCTCCTGAGAAGTTCGAACCTCAACTTAAAATAAAAAACCAAATGAAACTTTTATACAACTATGATATGAACAATCTTCAGTCATTGCTCCACATAAATTGGGAGGATCTTTTAATAATTTAAGTGGTTTTTTTTTGTATCCGATAATCCGATAAACATGACATTTAAATACATACTTGATTGGATTTTAATTTTAGTTGCATACTAACCTACGACAGGCACAGCCAGGGTGTAAGGTTGTGAGGGAGCGTCGACGATCGCTTGTAACAGCGAAAGGTGGTCAATAAAGCAGTTGGTGTCGGGTACCAACAGTCGAGGACGAACTTCCACCTCCGCGCCCACAGAGCCACCGCGCAGTATTTCCTAAAACAAGAATAATATAGTGATCAAAAATAAAATAATGAATCATCTCTGATCTGTTTATAATGGATCATTACAAACAACTTACACTCGAGGCCGATAAATTAACCTCTATTTCAATATTAACCTAATTTTTTGCTACACATAAACGGTAAATGAACTCGAACTGTAATTTTTCGTAAAACAAAATCAGAAAATAGTTCAGAATTAGTAACCGAATCGATCGCAATGATGTTTACACCAAGTTACATTTTATAGAAACGCGGCGAAGAAGGAGGCAAGACAACAAGCATGTAATTTTGTGAGTTTCCATCGTGCAGGCTCTCTTTACATTAAAAAATTTGACACATGTATCGATTTTAGTATATACTAAAAATAAGGTTGTCTAGCGCCAAAAGTACTGATTATTTTTTCTCGATACATACTTGCATACGTTGTCGATGTTTTTCGAGCGTCGCTTTCCTGGTCTCAAGTTGTTCCTTGCGTCGTAGAAGTTTTCGAGTTGTTTCGTCAGTCCCCTCTGCCTCTTTGCCCTCAGTGTGACTGCTGGGCCCACTGGCAGCTTCGCTTGCGTTGCTCTCGTCTTCGGAATTTTCCGACTACAAATAATACTAAATGTTAAGACTTTCCTACGAAGAATCACCCGTAATACGGTATTTTATGTGATTGCCTGCAGTCTTACAAAGCAAGTCGTAAATGCGTTATACTCTACAGCTTGACAGATTCGTACGTGACGCTTCCACCTCATGTATGGTCTGTTCATAGTAGTGTCACGAGCACATTGGCCAGGCCAGCTATTGGAGTAGGCAATATAATACCGTGACAACGGTTAACAATAGACTAACTTTAAGGTTCAACGAAATGAACTGTATGTATCTGAGTGAATTATCGCAGTTAACTAGTTGTAATGCTCTTTAAGATTATAAAATTGTTTCGTTTCTTTACAATAGGTGAATATTAAGTTTTATTTTTATCAGCTAAATTTTTCCAGCAATGCGAATCTGGTAATACACTAAGTTTATTGCTGTAATCATAAAGTTCAATAATATAATTTCAAGCTACATTAACACTAATTAGTCAGGTAGTCAGAGAGCTATAAAGTTATCCAATAAACTTACGTAACGAACACTAACATTTATATTACACACATAAAATGTACACCACAACTATTATGTTTATTGGAATATATAATAAGGAGAGATGGTGATAATGTGCATAGAATTTTGCTTCCTTATACCTGACCTGAAATATATGTTGTATATAATATTATTAAAAGTTTGTTCATGTCATTAAAAAATAAATAAACGTTTTCAAAGCTTATCTGTTATGGAAGACAAATACGTGTTTTTGTATATCTCTACACTCACAATAATCAGATGTTCAATAAAAGAAATCTATCTTATATCTTTAAACGAGCAATTCTTGTACTTTAATTCGTTTTTTAATTTTATAACAAAAAAAGTACAAATTAAATATCGAATAAGTAATCAACCGTTTCGCTGAAGTGGTATGAAACCGCCTTAAAAGTATTTAACGAATTTATTATTACTTATTTTTAGTAATATCAAAAATTTAATCGTTTAACCAATTGTTGCAGTGGAGGGTGGTGTGGCTGCACTCGCTGCACGGCGCTGATGTATCGCGGCGCGGAGTCTGCGGGGTACTCCAGCCGCAGCACTGGAGGCTCTACGCCTACCAGGTATCTAGAACATTTTAAAACACCATAATCATTACGTTCGAAAAAGGGCTAGGATCAAACAATACATAGAAAAAAATGTTAAAATAGAATGAATTTTGAAAATAGTTGGGCTCACAATTTAAGCTCAATATCCATAAAATATAATATAACATGTTCAAAATCTCTACCTTACTTTGACTGGCCAATACTACGGCCTACGGTTTGAGCATTTGCCATAATTTTATTGGCGACCCAAGGTTGAGCTGCCTATTTACAATCATTTTTAAACTGTTATAACCCATGTGTAGAAGACTGTACATAACTAAATATATAATCATACGCTAATACAAGGCACATAGGTATTCGTCAGCAGTGGGCCAGTGACAACTAACATACAAACTATTAAATGTTGATACTTACTCAGTTCCAAAGAATAGCAGCTTGCTTATCCTGAGCGCGTGCTCAGCGGCGTGATGCTGCACCGGCTGGTCGGTGCGCACCCACGCCACCGCCGGCTCCATGTACATGAGCGGCGTGAACCCGCCTAAAGACGCGTCTTCAGGCAAGCGAACACACACGTAACCTGAACATTGGAATTCATTATTGGATAATTTGGAGAGATAATTGGAGAGCAAGCACGTTAAATTAATCCCTATTTTCTGAAAGTTCGATCTACCTTAAAAATATATTAAATAATTTGAAGATTATTTAGATACTGAAAACTCTTAGTAAGAGTAATCTTCAGAGATTTTATGTTCCGTGTATGAGAAGAAAATAACTCGCCAAAATAAATCTTTGACTGCACGGATGGCCGAGTGGTATAGGTCACCACGCCAATTACCACTGTGCGCGACGTGCTGCGGGTTCGATCCCCGCATGGGACAAGCATTTGTGTGATCCACAAATGCTTGTTCCAAGTCTGGGTGTTCTTTGTGCATGTGATTTGAATGTTTGTGAAACCCCCGCGACACAAGGAATAAATTCCTTAGTGCGGGCGTCGTTTTAAAAAAAAAAAAAAAAAAAAAAAAAAAAAAAAAAAAAAAATCTTGTAAACAAATGAAATGTAAAACATATTGCTTAGGAAAACGCTATAGATTTTACACAATGATAAGAATGAAAGTTTAATCAGTACAAATATGAAAAGGTTACATGGCCTTACAAATATCAATCGGTCGATCAACAATTTTTAATCATGTTTCTAAAGAATACATCCTTACAAAGAACATAGACAGCATAACCGGTCCTAAGTAAGCCATCGTTGTTCCCAATAGATAAGAACAATTCTAGCTATAAGTTCGGAGTACTTACTTTCTAGTTTAACACTTACTGCCATGATAACAATTCATGATAATAATTGCCGGCGACGTTACCGCGTTCTTGTCATGTTACGACTTTAAAATGTTGTAAACTAGATAGAGATAACGTCCTTTACCGCTATTAACCCAGTACTAAAAATAAAGAATATATGGTCCTAATATGGTCTTAATAGTGTCAACTTCCAAAGCACACCTTTCTAAAGATCAGGCTTCGAACAGGGTTTAAACAACATGACGCTACGTCCATATTATCTTTATACGATCTACGGCAGCTGCAACACTAGATTCATAGTTACCAACCAAGCCAGTACGAACGACACGATTTTAATGACAAGAATTTACTTCTATGTCACATACACTGAAAATGTGATGGATATAGTTTGCAAAGTGCATTTTCCTTTTAAAATGCAACCAAAATCTAATTCAAAGTACCTCTACGATCAACCCCTTTTTTTTAGTTGTCTATTAAAAACTTATTTTTTAGCAAGTTTTTTTATTTTTTCATGACAGAATACATAGGTACGTTGACAAATTGCGGTTAGTGCGGATGAGCAACATCGCACCTCTATTAACGCTTAAGTTGTTCACAACGCCAACATATACGAGACTCACCTTCTTTTATTTCGTTTTCGAACTGTATCGTCTTGTCATCAAGAGGTTCCAGTATATTCATAAGTTTGGCGAGCCAATCCCATGGGTCGTTATCGGCACTAAAGAAAAGAAAAAACATATATATTTAAATAAATAATCACAAATAAATATAGATTTTTAAAGGTATACTTACTCCATATCAAAATTTTCGAAAGATGGTGGTGGATTCCATACACTACTGTGACACAACATCCAGTCGGACCACACCTTAAAACATAAATAACTATAATAAAACAATCACACTTAATAAATTATGAACATATAAACACGTGCTCACGCGTTTACATTTAATTACAGGTTGCTTCGCACCAGCGTAATAGGCATAGTTTAACTGTGCCTGTTAATGTTAAAGAACAAGATTAGGCTGGTATTACAGTAAGCCACAAATCAAAAGGTAGACCAAATAATTATATAACTGGCGAGCAATTTATCAAACTGTTATGCTATGCGTTTACAAAAAGAACGGAAGTACCTACAAAAAAGTGGAACTTTTTTTTAAACTTTTAATACGGGAAACGTTAATGTATGTTGTGATTTGGAAGAATGTAAGCTGATGATTTAGTGCACCTTGATTGCAGGTAGTAGGAGTAACGCGTCGGTGTGATGCTGCGACTGCGGCGCCTCCGGCAGCAGGGCGCAGCACCGCTCCAGCATCGCACCGAACATCAGCAGGGACACGCCGAGTGCGCACTCCAACCATGCTGAGCGCTCTCCACCCGTTTTACTCCCTGACACACAATTTACAATACAATTATTTATTTACTAGCTGTACCCGCGACATTATTTGTGTAGATCAGTGTATTTATTAACGGCATTTACTGAACGCGGTATTACGAAGAGAGCTCATGTCGAAAGTAGTAAGCTCTGCTTATATTCTCTCTATCTCTGAAAATTGTGGACCGTAGTATTTTTTTTTAGAGTAGGTTGGTATGTCTTATAATATGTACCAAAAGGGTAAAAACGGGACCCTATTACTAAGACTTCGCTGTCTGTCTGTCCGTCCGCCTATCTCTCATCAGGCTGTATCTCAGGAACCGCGGTAGCCACTAACCACTTGAAATATTCACAAATTATTTATTTCTGTTGGCGTTAAAAAATACTAAAAACAAAATATAATAAATAAATATTCAAAGGGGACACCCATAATACTCAGTTGTATTTGAAACATCTTGAGTAATTTAGTTAACATCGGAACGGGGATATGATTGTTGTTGTTGACACTTTTGTAAATTTAACTCTCCATAAGCTTAACTTGTATCGATAACTACGAAACATTTATGACAAAAAACTCTTATGAGATCACGAACACAGCTAATTAAAAGACCCTAACTAAGGCAATAAAATAGCATGAGCAGCAGACTACCTCTCAGAGAGTATTAAGGAGTTTGATATTAAAATGCATAGAACTTGATATAAAAATAAACAATAAATTATTTCTGTCCAAGGAATATAACAGATCAACAAAAGACGACGTCGGTATCATAATATTAAAAACGACCATTAATCACTCATTTATTCAAGTTAAAGGTATAACTGATTTAATAATTGATCACAAGAAAAAGTTATGAAAAAAGATTTTGACCACAAAAAAGACACAAACAAGCTCGACTGAGATTCGAACTTGGAGTAACAAAATTGTTAAATAAACTGGGCGTTAAAAACAAAACGCAATAGTTACACCTGGATTTGAACCCGCAGCAAGAACATTAATTTCCAATTGATCCAACCACCGAGCTGTTTTCACGACTTTTTGGTAAAAAAAAAATATACTTCAATCCGTCTGCAGATGAATGTGAGATTTTGGGATGTAATACTGTGTTTAAACACAGCATTATTGTCTTTGTTTTTTTTTAAATACTTTCTCAAACAGTGAAGAATACAATATTTTTTTCTGGATAATTCTACATAAATTTTGATAGCCGGCAAATGAATGTTGTCAATTATTTGTTGTCAATCATGTACCTATGTCCATGTTGTCAACATATTCCATACAAACGTTCATCACCTATTTCAACCTTTTACAGTCCTTTTTAGCAATAAAGTTGTAAATTGTAGACCATCTCTGTACCCAATTTCATTTAAATCGGTCAGTATTTTCGCCGTGAAAGAGTAACACACAGACAGTCTTACTTACGCATTTATATATTAAGGATTTATAAGTTTTTTTCATCCAAACTAAATGCTTGTGTTAAGACTGTTAAGAGTCATGTCAGTACGTCGATAGTGGGTGTATATCAAATCAGCAACCACATAATCGCAATTTCGACGGCCTAGCTACCGCCGCGTACCACGTATATTTCATTGTTTGTTGTTCATAAAATTATAACTAATCGTTTGACACTCCTGCCCTCATTCCAATGAATTTTGATTCGGCGCAAGATGATCTTTATTTCAATCTACTATCTTTATGCAAAAACGAAACGAATTAAAAAATTTTTCTTCGTTTATAACTCGCCCTGTTGAAATTTTCCTATTTCTGAAAAGTAGTTAAAAACGTACAGCAATGGATCGGTGATCCTTAATCACAGACTTTATCACTGTCATAATTGAATAAATAGAATATTAAATATTTTAATGTCTAAATTTTAATGACGTTTCTACAGCCAAAATAAAGCTGAGATCCCAAAAGCTCAAACATTATTCAAAATCAAATATTTAAGTTTGGTATGATCGACAGCCAGTTTATTTCAGTCAAATATTTACATGTTAAGCTGTACTATTACGTATGTATGTGCATACAATCGTGAGTCTCGTCCACTTCGTACGAAGCAGTTTGCATTAATCAATAAATGATCAGGACCAACCGGAACTAGCTACCTGATGATTCATCGTGTTCTCCGTGAGCAAGACAGGTACCTGCGTCGAAATGAAACAAACGTGACCCGAAACAATCAAATGCTGTTTTTATACCGCATGCTAACATTTTTCCTATGAAATCATTAAGATAGTTCCTTGTCCCTATGAGTAATACATGAATAATAATACAATAAATAAACATTACAAAAAAAACTTCATTCATGACTTTTCAAATTACATGAAAGCCAACCTTCAATATTAATAGACAAGGACGTCATTTATATTCATGTTCTACTAATAAAGAAACAAAGCTCGATGTGTGTGAATTGTGATAGAAATACGTCGTCATCGGATCATCCACCGACAGCTCATCGGTCGCTCCGAGCCGGTCCGATATAAATAGTCGTCTAAAAATACACAGCACGGATTGCACCTGCAAACGCAAAACACCTACAATACAGCTTAACAAATACCTGGGTAAATAGACGCAGAGAAATGTCTTGGGCAAGGAAATTCGTTGTGTATGTCATAATAAATTCAAGCGCTGTAAAATATTAAATGGGACGAGGGCGCAGATAAAGGAGTGTCTGGATGTCAACTATATAAATGAAATCTACATTCTTGCCGCGAATTATTTAAGGCAGTACGCACTCAGTGTACCTGGGCACTCCAGTACGGTGGTACACCCTTTCCCATAAACATTTTATGAACATGTTATAAGAAAGTAATATCAGAATGTCTATGAATTCGATTGTTATTATCTCTTAAAGGTGAAAGGTACTTGCGTGCAGTATTCTATGTACAGTTACCCAGAGAAGGGTTTTGTAATTGTACTTTATTTTTCTTACTTTGGTTGATTTATGTGTATGTCTGTACATGCACCGTTATCTTTTACAACTTTCCAGGAACTGTTCTTGTCACAAGCATTGCCGAAGGGCATCAGCTTGCCGAACATCATAATTAAAGGTATGCTACGCCATAATTTTTCTATAATAATTCAAAACATTATTACGAGTCATGGTGTAAGAGTGGTCGTCACCGTGCCGACGCCGAGTCAGTTTGTTGAACCTGTCGCCATCAAATGTGTGCATTTGTGCGGTGCGCGGGCGCAGGCGGCTCGGCGGCGACGGAGTGCAGTGCATCAACCTCCAATAACTTGTAATTTGTAATTACAAACCTTTACTGCGCCCGGACGGAGCCACAGGAAATGGCCACGTTTACAGCTCACGTTATACATTAATTTCGTAAATCGAATACGTGTACGTACACCATTGCATTTCCATTACTAATAAATATTTTTAGCTCTTTACTTCGATCAGTTGTTTCAGTAATTAAATCTAATTACTACGTAATATCGAAATAAACGTCTTACTTATCGCTAAACATTTCCGCCCATTTAGGGACTCTCAAAAGTTGCCGAAACGAATGCTATAAAAGCTAAATTTATGCCACAGGTTTTAATTAAGCAGTAAGTGTATTTTTAGCCCAGTAACGTATTTTTACTCGAAGGTCAATTACACGCCGCATTTTTTGGAAGAAACTTTTTTATATTATTTGTCAAGTACAAGTTAAAATCAAACCTATTAACTTGTAATTACTAAACTTATTCACACGATATACGTCGAATTATTATTTTTTCATAGTTTCTATACGCAAAACAGTCATGTTGGGATTCTTATTTCCGCTCTCTAGATCGATCGTCGGTCAATCTTGAAAACCCGATACTAATATATATAACGTATTTTAATTTCTGTATGAAAAAGTAGTCTGTGCTACAATTTCTAAATATAAACGATTTCTTTTTATAAATAGGTAGGTATGATATCAAAAAGAGGAGTTTATACTACTATGTACGTACGTAACTGCCCGATATACATTAAAATAATACTTTTGCAACTGCCGTCGAATATAAAAACCATCATAAAAAAACAGCTAGCTGCAGCATCGAGTCGTGGAATAGGTACAAATAAATTACGCATTTAAACCCACCGTCGCCGTCGTAAGCCTCGCACTTGGACGAGTAAACATTTTGTCCACATAAGCTATACCTACAGTCTATAAGCTACCCATGTTAGGTGGTTCATTAAGATTTTTATAATCTTGTTAATTGAGCCGTGAAGAGTATTTGAAGTCATTTCATATTTCTTAATAACGTGCTGAGGCTAGCCATTACTTTACATGTATAATGCCATATCGTAATAAAATTATCGTCTGTCTGTTGTGTGATATAGGTACTTTTTTAATTAAATATTTTGTTTTGTAGACCTTGAATGATATATGTAGAGTTATTTTGTTTGTAAAGTTTGTCCTCTATGAACTAAATAAATGAAGCCAAAAATAGTATAAGCATATGACAAATAACAATTAATTATGTGAAAATCGTTGGACCTACGAAATTTAATTAAGTAGCTTTGCTCTTACAAAATTGTTTTACGAATTAATGCGAACCTATATTCTTATTATTAGGTATTTAGAATTCTTCCAGCACGTTAGTTGTGAATTAATTTTTTATCTACTGTATCTTCCACTTCTAAGCAAAGGCCCCTCTCTAAGTCCTTCCATTTAATCGAATCCGGCGCCAAAAGACCGGTTTCAAAATAGAAAATAGCAATTTAAAATTTTCTCAGACTGCACTTACGCACTGTTATTGGTCGAGCAATTTTACAAACGCTGTCACACCATTGATGACCATTGGTTGATCATAGTTTTAGATGTTCTCAAGTATTAATTCTTTATTCCGAAACCGGCTGTATGTCATCCTGCCGCCTCTTCCTGTGCCCACCTCGACGAAGCCATCCTTTATTGGTGCCCATTATGTAGAGACCTTCGCCCAGTGGTCACAAATGCGGTTGACGTTACCAGTCCAATTCTAACCTAGAAGCCCTTTTGCCAACGTCGCGTATTCTAGTTCTGGAAAGCAGCGAGCTGTTCCGAATTCGGTCTTGTATATTGACACCAAGAATGCTGCGTTACGAACTTTTGCGAACCTGACCAGGTCTGAGCACCGTAGATTAGGAGGACTTCATATCAAGTAATAACATACAAGTCCAAAAACTACGAGTTTCTATGTTTGACTGTATGTATCATATTTCTCATGTTTAAAATTGTAGTGTCAATGGCAACGTTGGTTCCTAGTCGGTTATTTCCCGCAAAATAAGCTTCTTGTATCTAAGTCAAATAGATCACCGTCTGGTTGTACGACATTATTATAGCTTGTGTACTAATTAATAAATTATTACAACAAAAGGAGTTGATCATGGCCATTGAATGCAGCGATTCCTCTGAAAACACGCAGTTTTACCAAAAAAATCTTAAAACTAAGAAGTGTACCAAATGTAGAAGGTATAGTAATATGGAAGTCAGTCCTTCGCAAGGCCTCAGTAAACAGATCAGCTCCATATCAATGAGACCTCATCTATAACTTTAAGACAGAAGATTTTGCTATATATCACGCAAATAGTTTAATTACCTTTTAAGGAAGCCGCAGTGGTTTCGACAGCGAACATGTTGAGAGCTGTGAGCTGGAGTAGTCGTGCCGCGGGCGTCGGCAGTGGTTGCCGATGTAGAAGAGCGCGGAACTGACGCAACATCAAACTTGCGCTCTCGTAGAAAGTTTCCATTCTGTTAGTTGATAACAGTATTAAATTTATTTATTTTACAAATCATAATAATAAAGTTTATTGAAAGAAAGAAAGAAAAAAAAAATATTTGGTGGAAAACCGCAGTTAAAACTTAGCCTAATTAAAATTAAACCATTAATCTAAAGTACACATACAGTACAATAAAAATAATTAAGAGATTACGATACAATAATACATAATAAGAATATAAAAGAAAACCTAAATTAGACTAGACTAAAAACTTATAATATAAATAATAATAGTCCAGTCAAAATAGACATTTGACTTAGCCAAAATTCGCATAGAGCTGAAAATTGGGAGAGACGTTAAATACATCATTATAATTAACATATCAAAAATCCCCTTCGATCCTACTTCTGCAAAAAAATTTATCCTAGGTCAAACAAACAAAATTGAGGTTTTTTCCATTTTTTTCGAAAACGGTAAATTTTATCGTAAAAATAGATAAGACAAAAGTTGTAGATCATACAATTTTCTACAAAAATGGTCAGAACACTTTTTCTCTTAAGACTCACCATTCGTGAGATATCGCGGTTTTAAAAATTACAAAATTCATATTTTACATAAAATGCACACATTTCCGCACCACCTATGAGGTAATGTACTTGGCGCATTTTTTTACGTTTTTATTTTATGCGAAAAATTTTTCAAGTTAATCTTCAAATGTCTTAGTAATGCTCATGCGTTGAAATAATATTACAGGATCTATGGGCACTTTTACATAATGAACTTTTATGACGCTACTTGCACTTAAAAGAGGAAGTAACTCTATCAGCGCGTTTTAATTGAATATTATTAAACGTTTGGCCACTCATTTTGCTTATAGAAGTACTTAAGCATTATGACAATTAATTTTATCATCACCGACGACTCCGCTGGCAATGGAAATAATTCTTGGAATCACAGGGAACGAATCATGTGATAAAAACCACTCCACAAGTTTATAAATATCTTCAATTTCTCTCTGTACACGAGAATTGTCACAGATTGCTTGTCTTTCAAGTATTCAAAAAACTTATCATTTCTTTCAACACTTGCATCAATCAAAGTCTTAATTCCACCAACAACAACAACAACTTTACTTTCTTTCAAAGGTTTAGCACAAATGAAACAAACTTCTGACATTTTGTTAAAATTATTTAACAGCACAAATTAAAATTGAAAATATTACCAATAAGCACGCCTGCTCACTGCAAATAAATTTTCAAAACTAACAGTATATACACATAGGTAGGTACTCAGATATTTCGTTTACTTTCTTCAAAAATAGGTAGGTATACGACCCTCCACACTCGAACAAGACGTAGCTAGCAGATATTGTTACTCAAGGTTACCGACGAAGGGAATTAAGGACTGATAGTCTTTTATTTTAAAATACTCGTTCAATTTATACAAGTTTTATTGTGTGAGTAACACAAACCAATAGTATCTTATTTTCATTCATATTGAACGCCCAATGACGTGTACAGGCTGCATTTAAGCATATTATGTAAAATATGATTTTTTTAATTTTTAAAACCCTGATATCTCACGAATGGTGAGTCTTACGAGAAAAAGTGTCCAGACCATTTTTGTAGAAAATTGTATGATCTACAACTTTTGTCTAACTTATTTTCACGGTAAAATTTACCTTTTTCGAGAAAAATGGAAAAAACCATAATTTTGTATGTTTGACCTTGGATAAATTTTTTTGCAGAAGTGGGATCGAAGGGGATTTTTGACATTTTAATTATAATGATGTATTTAACGTCTCTCCCAATTTTCAGCTCTATGCGAATTTTGGTTAAGTTATGACTTATTTTTGTCTATTTTGACTGGACTATAATAATTATTATTATTATATTAATCGTTTCATAATAAAGAAAACGCCCGAGAAAATTCTGGGCATAAGAAATACTTTATCACCTAAATAATCTGTTTGTCTGTTACACTTCTTTATATGTTAACCCGCTGAACCGACTTTGTAAAACATAACTTGGCAAGCTTGGATCCCAAACAAGGACATATTAATAAGCTATTATCGCGATTCAAGCTTAAGCCAGTCATATATATATATATATATATATATATATATATATATATATATATATATATATATATATATATATATAGGTATATATTTAAAGTGATTAGTTTTCAAAGATGTTTCGTCATAATAGTTAAGACTCTTTTCAATCCGATTGAGATGTTCTTAGGTGTATCATTTCATGTGGTTGCGTTTAAATGGTCGATAAAATAATTGCCTATTAAATATTAATGGTTTATCGCATTCTGATGTGATTACTACTTATCATAATTTTAACCTTTATCGCCCTCTTGAACGATGTTCCGACTATTGCTTTATGCATTGCTTTATGCATTTAGTACTGGCGCCTTTAAAATTCATAACAATAAATAAAAAAAGGTTTATAATGGATGAAAAGAAGATGTATGGCGACATTCATCTAGGATTTGTCAACCAATTATAACCAAATTATGTTGTTCATATTATTAGCTTAGACAGCATATCTCGTAGCATAAGTTTATTGATCACTACGACACAAACGAATCGACATCAATGAAAACCGATTAGCTTGGGATTTGGAAAGAGGTAAAGACTTCCAGTAGCTGTTACTTTTCTATTGGAATTCTGAGACCTACAAGGACAAATCCTAAGCGTTTTATTTATTAATGCAAAATTATTTAAATCAACATAAAAGTATTTTTGACTTACCCTATTTTTGTAATAAGCTTGCCATGTACGTGGAGATAACTGGTAATGAAGTTTTTATTCAGCTGTAACAAAAAATACATGTAGCTTAACAATAAGTGGCATTTTATTTAAAGGCTGTAAATGTACTACGAACGTGTATTTTATAGATTACAGTGTACGCAATACGGACAATCTTCTGTCTAGTCGTTTCCCAATCTATACTGGAGTCGCATCCATTCGTACGAATTTGCTTGAATATCATATTCTACATGGAGGGAATCTAACTGACCGCCACAATCTATTTTACTAGGTAAAATGGTTGTCAGAATCGTACTGACTTGACGACTGCCAACGATCACGATGCATGATAGTCGGCACTAACGGATTAATGTGCCAAGGCGCGGAGAGGTCTCGCGGGCATCGTCGGTATGTTTATAAAAGAGTTCCCAGTCACTGATCAACCGCAGAAAACGTGGAATATCCTTTATTATTGGTCAAACCATACGACTTACTAATAGCCACGAGCCCCTCTGAGGTAATACGGATAAAAAATATTTATCCATTTTTACAATATCTTACTTCAACTGACGTCATGGAGGCAAGTTGCTCGTCCCTTGAAGCAGGACGAAACGTAGTAGTTCTGTGTCCGCTCGGCCTGACCCACACCTCTCTTCGCATGCCGGCTGTGTTCTCAGCGTTGCTAGCACCACTCGATGTCCCGCTTTCGGCATTCTTTGTCACCTCTAAGGCAGCTCGGCGTTTGCGCTCCGCTGCTTCGTACTAAAAACATCCATAATGTAGGAGTTGAGGGTATTATTGATACTTACTGTAATAACAATATATTCTTTGACGTCATTACCTTCTTTCTATTTTCATCAAACAGTGATAATAAACTTTCTCGTGCTGAATGAAATGGATTAGATGACATTAAACTTCTCATGTAGTAGTAAACTGCGTCTAATTTTCTTCTCTGTAAGGTAAATGGTATGGCGTTATACTTATTACCATGAAGAATTATTTGATTTAATTGTAACAACGTTAGGTGATAAGACGACTTACCGCGTATATTGCTAAAATAGCTAACTGATTATATGGTCTGCCATTCTTAGGATTAATTTGTTGAGCTTTAGTATACCAAAATTTACTCTTAGCGTAATTATTTGTCTCATTCACTTGTTCCTTATACCGTGCTAAATCACCCAAGAAGACATATATTTTTTGTACTGATATCAAAGCCAAGCCCACATATCCGAGACCTTTAGGTGGCAAGACATGATTATCATTTATGTAATCGTCAACATTAAACTTATATGTTTTCTCCAACATTTGCACTAGGTTCTCAAAATAAGTGTTTCCTTCTTCAATAATAACATTAATTAGTTTTGTTATTTTTGGCTTATCTTCTGGCGTAACTTGAGGAAAACTTTTTCTTAAAAGTTCTATGAAATTGTAGTATAATATTTTCCAAAAATGATGTTCAATATTGTCTGCTTGACAGTACTTGAGATCTGACATGAGTAGTCTGTGAAGTGCATTTTGCAAGAAAGCCCTGAAAAAGAAAGAAAATAAGAATTTTAGTATCTATTGCTTATAAATTGTATTTTATGTTTTAATTGGGTCGTACATTAGTAAAATTCTTGTTAACCCCTCGTGGTAAGCTAAATGCTTGTGTTACGAGTGGGACCACGTCGGTATTGCAATGGGTGGGATTCGATCTCGCGACCACATGATCGCAAGCCTCAACTGATTTTGATGACATTGACTTACCTAGTTTCTGTGACGTCAGGCCAATGTTCCGCGAGCCCGAGTGGCCCCCTCAATATATGTGTCTGCAGGATAGCGTCAGCGCGGTCCACCTCCTGCAGCAGGGAGCGGTGGCGAACAGCGCGAGCCGCGTCGTTAGCTTCGTACCCGGAACTGCCGCGGGATGAACTCTCTTTCATTCCTAAGGATAAAGCGAATCGGATATGTAAAACACTACTAGCTCTTGCACGCGATCCTTATTTTTTTTCTATTTAGAAAAAATATGACTATGCATAAATATAAAAGATTGTACTCAGGGATCAGGGATTGTAATGTAGCATTCTAATGGTGGAAGAACTTTGAAATGTGACCAATAGTTTTTGAAATCCGTTACAAACATACAAAAATACATGTTTTTTTCTCTTTTTAATATTAGTGGGTAAATTATGTATCCAAAGTCAGAACGAAACTTTACTATGTTGCATTAGGCGATTTGTACAGTCATCAAAAAAGTTGATGGACACAATTACATTTACAAAATAACTTCATTCAATTAGTCTAAATTGACTACTAAGGATATAATAGCGCAACGATGATAGTTTTTAGTTTTCTAGTATTTTAGTGTCCGAGTCTCAAAATCAATTTGTGGACTGTGATTATTTTAGGAGTTTTGTAAAACTGTTTTCTTGTTCATTTACTTTTGTAGTTGACTGTACTGTGATCTATGTGCATTTTGAATTCCTTGATAAATTCAGATACAAAGCTTTATCAATCAGCTTGATAACTTCAGTAATCACGCATTAAATCTGTATTGTAATTTATTTTTTAATTATTTACCTAATAATCTTATCTGGGACAGTCATAATCATGTTACAATATAATTATTATGATTCTTAAATAATATTTTTTTCTCACCTCTTTCCATTCTTATATCTACTTTTGTTGGACTTGTTTGTACAATTATAGGTTTGGATGGGTTTTGATGATCAAACAATGTTTTTTGTGTTTCTACAGAACCACCCCTCCTGAAAACAACAGTAAAATAATTTATGTTAAAACGTTCGGGTAACTAATAAAAAAAATAACTCGGCAGATGATAATTATAATCTATCAAAATAATGTAATTTATCAGTATCAGATCGTACCCCATATCTTTCTGCATGTTTGTTATAGAACCTTGCGGTAACATAATCAAGCCAGGCTGTTGCGCAGACGAGTCTGGGGCTTGTTTATTGCGAGTGTTTGCATTTTCCGTATGTCTACAACAGAAATTGTTACATACATAGTTGTTAAAAAAATACTTCAAAAGAATAAAAAATAATGGGTTTTAGAGTGAATTACATACTTATCGTGAGAGTTGAATTTCTTGGACTCTAGTATTTCTTCCCTCCAATTCATACCACTCGGAGCGTGCGAATGCGTGAAAGGTGTTGCAGGCGGCACGGGTACCGCGGATGGAGTGTGTTGCGAATGTTGTGTATTTGACGCGTGCTGTGTATGTTGCGGGTGTTGTTGCACATGTTGCTGAGCATGTTGCTGAGCATGTTGCGCGTCGGAATGTCGTCCGCGACGGCGGCCGGACCGCTTGCGCGACCGTCTGGCGGAGCCGCCGCTCTCTCCCGCAGCCGGAGCGCCGCCGGTGCTCACGTGACTGGGCGCTGGTGATTGCCGACCCCGCTCTATACTCGATGTACGCCCATTTGTCCATGATCCATTGTTTTTCTTCTAGAATAAATACAACGCTCTAATACACCATCTTCAGATGTATAAAATAACACTTCATCCTTTGTTCACTAAGAAGTTACATGGAGGCCAGCCCATAAAAAATATTATCTTCAATTACTATTGAAGATAATATTTTCCCCATAAACCATCTACAATTGTATAATATAAAGAATAAATATACCTGATTTGTGGACAACCACGCAGCAGACTTGGAAACAGAAGACGGGATTCTAAAACCATCGTTATCCCTAGGACTGACGGCACGATTCGTTGATACGTCTCTACTGTTGCATTGTGAAACTATTCTCCTGAAATGGAAATCAATGGTAATTAATGGTATTAATTTTTCTATCTATAAGTAATTTGTCTTTATCTTAATCTGACTGATATTAAATATTTTCGTCAGTAGAAACTCATGTAACTAACCCTTCAGTACTCTGTTCTCTACTGAAAGATCGCAATGATCGCCAACGATCTAAGTCATCTCTGCTGTTTCCAATTGTAGAAGATCGATTGCTCTTGTGGCTGTCTCTCCGCTCTCGCTCCCTTTGTTTCAAGCCCGAGTGTATTGTCTCAAAATGTATGCTAACATTGCTGTCCTTCCTGTTTCTCTCTGGTTCATGCTGAGTGCTTGCTGTACTGTCTTTTCTATTGCGTTCAGTTTTCTTTTCAGGATTCCCCAGACCTCTACTAGAACTTCTGGAATTATAAAATGTAAAATTATACGAAGCATGTACAGTGTGAGTCAGTGAGTCAAAAAGTTCCATTCATTTGCAATATAATTATTATGATAGATTTATAGAACTTGTAGTTATGGCTATTATAGTTATTCTAGTTAGTCTTACCTTCGATCTTTGCGTCGAGATCTCCCACTACGCTTGGATTCTCGAGGTTCAACAGGTTTTATATCATCTTGTACAGATATTTTTAATTTTTGTGAGAAACTAGCTGAGGAATCACACACATCATCCAATTTGATGTTCTTTTCTACTTCTTCAGTCCAATCCTATAAAAGAATATGTTGTTTTTGATAATATTGTCTTTTTTATGTGTCAACATAAAAAACATCTAAAGACTACACATAAGAAAGCTATTTAAATATGTTTCTTACACCAAAATCACTAATTTATTATACAGAGATGAAAAATAAACAAATTACTCAGTGATATTAAGGAGAAACTAAAACAAAAATAGACAAAATAAAAAGATGGTAATTATGACCCTATAAGCTCTTTATCCCAGTCCAGCAAAAAATTGCAATAGTAATGATAGAATTATGCTGGCCGTGGTGAGCAACACTTATTTGTGTTAATTGCAATTAATGATAATAATAAGTATTGAAAGTTTTTTATTCACCATGTAATTTTTGCCAAGGTTAACTTACATTTTACTATAAAACCTCCTAGTAGATACTACATGGTGTGATTACTGAACATCTGAACAAAGCTACATACAGACCACAATTAACTATGTAACTGTGTACAGTCTGCAGAACTGTGCCACATATACCTAAGACACATGTACAGTCACAAGCATAAATATGTAAACACATAGCGAAAAACAATAATTTAACAGGAACTCACCATCAATTCAACTTTTAATCATTTAACAACATAAAATTATAACAGTTCTCAAATCATGTATATATTTTTGAGTTTCAACAAAAACTTCTCACCAAATAAGTTTTACAATTTCACTATGTGTTTATTTATGCTTGTGACTGTACATGTGTCTTAGGTATATGTGGCACAGTTGCCATTACTAAATCAACAGCTTATTTCCAGTATGTTTTTGTATAGGAACAGATAATTTAATTAAATATTGTAGTGCTTCAAAACTCTGTATTTGTTGATAAAAACACCGATAGATAAGATGTTAGGTTTAGCTACATGCAATATATATTTATTGTACAACAAAAGTATAATTACCAAATTGGAGATGTCCAAAAGAGTTGCAGAGATCTGCGATGTGGTTTCACTGTCATGTTCATTATCTGTCTCTTGTTTTTGCTGTTCCAACTGGCTACTTGATACTGTATTAGCCACACTACTTGTCCCATTCTGAGATGCTGCAAATTATAAAGTAAGTATAGTTCGAAAGTTTTGGCCAAAAAACATAGGCATCTTGTTGCATAAAAATAAACAAACTGTTCCAAAAACAAACATAGTTTATGTACCAAAACAGGGAATTCTGTACGTACTACTACTATTTATTGCTTTAAAGTACTTGTACAAACTTACGAATTTTAGTCCTGACCATCAGAATATTTATTACAGTATGTCAAATATGTATATACAAATATTACTTACCATCATAAAATTCTTGACTCTCAGTACTACTGGGTCCAGTATTAACTTTCTCATTAGCATCTTTGTTGTCTGTTGAACTCGTGTCATATAGATTTAAGTAAGAACTACTAGGTGTAGATTTCCTAGATTGTTGATTATCATAATTTTTCAAATATGTACTTATAAATTTTTCTCTATCAAAGCTATCATGGTCTCTTAGTCGTCCTCTTCCTCTTGACGGCAAAGTCTGAGACCAGTTAGTAATGCTGTAATATGTATCTTGGTTATGTGTAGGCTGAACAGAATGATTTGAAGCATATTTGTCTCTACGTATTTGGTCAACGCTATCAAAACTGTGATGACCAGATTGTTCTAAAAACTTTTTCCTAAACCTTGGAGGCAAATTATCTAAATTGACCATATATTTAGGTCTGGATGAGTCTGATGTGTAGCCTGAGGAATTTCGTCGTCCAGAAGGCGGTTTGCCACCAGAAGACATGTTGCGCCCAGCTGATGTTTCCATACTTCTACTATCTCTATTTCTATCAATAGAGTTTTGATCCTGTAAATGTGTAGGTGAAATGGACCTTGTTTCTGATGCTTGTCTATATTGTCTATTATAGTTAATATCATTGTTTACACCATCTTTGTGATGGTAATCTGCAAAAGATCTATCTCTTTTGGAAGCACCTCTAGAAGAAGACCCTGAACCACTATTCACACCCTGTCTGTCTGGAAATTTATAATTTTTTCTATTGAAGTACTGACTAGAATTATCACACCTCATTGGTACTTTAGATTGTTTATCATTATCAGAACATGAATCTCCTGACTTAGGCACGTAAAGCTGTTGCTCAGGCTTTTTGTGGCGCATATTTGTCCCTTTGAAAGTGTCGTTTATATCGTCAGCAATAGAATTTTGAGATCCATAATAGTTTTGGTTTCGGCTTTTAGAACCTCCGTCTATGTCGTTTGTGTCCATTTTTGCGTCCAAACCATAACTTGATCGTCTCAATGGTCCACTACCAGGTTTGTAAAACTTCTGCTGAGGTTTATTTCTTCTGTATTCCTTAAAGTCATCATCCATAGCAATCTTATTTTTTATAGTTAAACCATTTATGCTATTAACATAATTGAATGGATTTCTAAACTATAACATATCAAATAATCTTTTACTGTTATCACATTTAGGTTATGTTAGAATTACCACTTCAGCAATGAAACGAATGCTAATTACTTCAGTAACTGAAAAAAATGATTCAGCTTAAACTATAAAACAATATCAAATTTTGTAAGTTATTGAAAAGAGCACATCTATTCATTCACTACTTTTCTTATTTTTCGGACTGTCGAATTCTGCATTTATTTATTTTAATTTTTTAACGGACAACCCTGCGTGATTGAACATTCTTGACGATTCTTGAAAAGACATAGAGTAGCCATATTGCCATAATAAATAATCTTTGTTTTGCTCAAGCAACAAAGAAACCAGTTTGAGTATTGCCAATTACGTAGTAATTTAATCATAACTAAATTATGGATTAGATTAGTTTGTATTTATCTAAGTAATTTGTAGTTATTTTGAACAAACTAGTTTCACTCTGACTATACAAACAAAATTTGGCCAATAAAATGAAATGCTAAGCCACAACACTAGATTTTTGGGCACAAATATAATCTAAGTTTAGGCCTATGGTTTAGGCATAGTGTCAGATTTGTATGTTGTTGATATAAGGGGGTGATACACGGAACAGCAAGTATGCGAACGGCTCGACGACTTTTTTCGCTCATGTGTCATACTTTGAAACTGCTGAGTAAATTTGTTGGGGATCCGATTCCGATATGTTTGATATTTTGCTCGTGGCCCGCCTCTGCTTGCAAGTCTGTCAGCACCGCGAGCTACGGGTTGCAATTATTTATATATTAACCGTGGACAACGGTTCGTCTCTGCCCACGGTCCATAATTAAGAAAGATTATTTTTGAATCGGTCCAGTCGTTTTCTTTTTATTCCTATTTGAAATTTGTGTTGTAGCTGTAGATTTGCACAATCATTATTATTTTATTTCAGATATATCTATCTGAGATAAGTATGGGAATAACCTTCTCTTCACGTATCTCTCATACTAAATTCAAATGCGATAACCACCTCTTTCCACCCACTTTTTGTAGTCCAAACCTTTTTAACACTTTTCGATTAATTTTAAAATGTTTATTACATGATAATTATAATTCCTAAATACACTTTGTGAGCAAGCACCACGTATGGAACTGACGTCGAACCGAATAAGTTCGCGATCTTTAAAACCGTGTAAATCTAAAAGGGTCGCATGTTTGTCTGCCGCTTTAGAGTTTTACTATCTCCATTTTGTTAAGACATGTGATCATAAACCTCGAACGTAAAAAGCAGATAAAAATTGTTGATGGTACCTTTTATTTAAGGGCAACATTGAGATGATGTAAAATGTCAATTTTAGAAAGTTGTCTATTACTATAGCATGATCACCAATATTTGACACTTGTAACTCTATAAATTTACTTTGATTTCAACACTGTAATAGATCAAAATTGGTTAATCGAACTATGTTTTCAACCTGCAAATTGCAATGGGTTCATAACCCGTAGGTGACGTTAATTAATTTTATTTATTTATATGACACAAAAATTGTACATTTGTATAGTGATAAGTATAATAACTGTGTTTATTTTTATCATTTTTTTATCATCTTGTTCATGAATAAAAAATAATGTCCTTCGAGTACTTGCCCGTGGCTGAAGATGAAAATGAGGAACCCATAGAATTACCTATCGAAGAAGATGGTACGTTGATGTTAACAACTGTATCGGCGCAATTTCCAGGCTGTTGTGGCCTGAAATATCGTCACCCCGAGACGAAAAACATCAGGGGTATTAGATTAAGAGATGGCAGATTGTACCCTCCCCCAGAAGGATGGGGCAATCATCTTTACATATGCAGCTTTCCTAAAGAAACTAAACGTAAATCAGGTGAAAATTCCGAATCAGCTGCGACGAAAAGCAAACGCAACGATAATCTATGCTCTGATCTAATAGTGTTGGGTTTGCCTTGGAAAGCGACAGAGCAAACTGTTCGCGAATACTTTGAGAAGTTTGGAGAAGTTCTAATGGCACAATTAAAGAGGGATCCTAAGACCGGGATGTCGAAAGGCTTTGCCTTCATTAGATTCGCTTCCTACACCTCTCAGATGAGAGTACTTGCCCAGCGCCATATGATTGATGGGAGATGGTGCGATGTTCGGATACCTAATTCAAAAGAAGGTTCAGTTGCGTCAATGCCGTGTAAAGTGTTTGTAGGTCGTTGTACAGAAGAACTGACATCAAATGACTTAAGAGAATATTTTTCACAATTTGGGGAAGTAACTGATGTGTTTATCCCAAAGCCATTCAGAGCTTTCAGCTTTATTACGTTTTTGGACCCTGAGGTAGCACAAAGCCTCTGTGGTCAAGATCATATTATAAAAGGTGTCTCTGTAAATGTTTCGAATGCCTCACCTAAACAAAACAAGAGTGGTTCCAATCAGCGCAACATGCCAGGCAGGAACTATGAAGAGGGGCACCCTCATAATGCTTCTAACAATAACTCTTGGAGCAGCCGTAACATGGATATGGTAAACATGCAAGCTTTGAGTATATCAGGACAACATGGACAAACTGCAGTTGCTGGAGGAGGTGGCCAGGCCCAAGGCGGGAGTATGCCTTTGGGAATGGGTGGCTTGCCAGTGAATCAGGCACTTGTAGCAGCAGCACTAAACCAGGCAGGCTGGGGCCTTATAAACAACATACCGTCTGGTGGTTCGGAGCAAGGAGCGTTTGCAGGGCCGGCGTCCTCCGCACCACCAGCTCCACCCAACTTTCTGTCTTGGATGCAACAAGGTAATTCTGCACAGGGACCCTCTAGTCAGTGGGGACAACGGCATCAGTCCCAAGGCCACTCTGTTTGATCTAACATCTGGTTGAAAGCTCACAATAATTTCTGTGATTGTAGCAACAATTAGATAATTATCATTTGTTTTATCTACACTATACAAAAGGGTTGTTCTATGGGTGATGTGAGTGGTTTACATACATAGTTTGCTACTGATGTTATTTATTTATTGTGGAATCGCTTGTGTTTTGTTAGTTTTCTTGACACCTATTTTATTCTGAATATTAAGTAGAGACAGTATCAGAAATCAAGCATTCATTACTCACTAGATGCATTATGTAATATCTATAATGATAATGAAATTATTGCTGTTGTGTGTATTATCATTTTATATTATTTAATTAAAATTAACCAACCAAAATTTGACGATGTTAAGCTTTATGGTACCTATTGCTTTTTTTATTTAAATGGAAAAATAGGAAATAATTATTACACATTCATATTATTCATTCAGTGCTATGAGGTACATTATGACTCCAAATCAAATTAACACTTATATGTACCTATCGTTAAAAAAATATTCACATTTTAAACTATGTAAAAACATAAACAACAAATAAATGGTATTATACTGCTTGAAAAAACAATGTGAACAGAGTGTCCAGTCCACTGTCCAGAGTGTCCAACATTTTGAGTAGTCATTATTCATCAGTAAATATTTTTTGTTCATTCTTAAAATATAATTAAGATTAAATGTATGAATTTATAAATAACTATCAAAATTGTTAACATCTAAAGTCTTATATTGTTGTTACCTTATTCTGGCTTTGGATAATATTTCTTATCCAGAATTTGCAAAACTATTGTTTTTATTTTATTGTTACATGGCATTCACTGCTTAAAGCTCATGTCAAATTTATTTTACGTTAATAATATTCTGTAGTTTTCTATATATAAGGAAGGATTCTATTTACATAAAGGACCTAGATAATAAAGGCCTTTAAAAAAAGTTACCATTACCAAGGATTCAATCTATCATGGTTGTATAGTAAAATATTATATAAAACCATTGATATAAAAAAACTCTAGATACACAGTCAACAAAAGTCTCTGCTAAAACTATAACTGTCTTCAATTACACATAGGGGGTGAAACAGTGACTGTTTTGGAAATAATATATTTTTCGCAAATTCGACTTTATCTACATGGCATAAAATTGTTTTTGCAATGCGAGAATCTTTTAAATGACTGAACTTGTGTAATTTTTTAGGCATTGATTTGACATACTGTGCATCTTAGTTTAGTTCTATATCAATGGTTAAAACATTATAATATTGCTTGTATTTAAAAGAACTGCAGCCAGCAAATATTTGCTTTATGGATTTTTTTTTAATAATAATGTAGATTTTATAATGTTGAAACATGTACACAAACACTACCAAAATATTTACTAAATTAGAACTATTAAAACTACTGTATTCACATAAAAATTATTAATGATTACTGACAGTTTTGTTGGAAATATTTTTTAAATTTATCTCATTGCAATAAATCTTTCGATGTCATGCAAGTTCAGTGTTAAAATGAGTTTTGTAGAAAATAAGTGTAATGTGCTTTGTACATGAATAGGTAAAATATGATTTAACAGCAGACTGTTGAGAGTTCATACATTGTATAGTAAAAAAATAGAAATCTATTGATTGTTATCATTGTTTAACAAATAATGTTGATTATTATAAATTTATTGTGTATGTTTCCTCCGATGGATGTGGGTATGAAAATTGTAGGCAGATGTCTATTTTTGACGAAATACATAGTTAGAATATTTTTGTTACTAAGCAATGTGGGATTGTTTATTGAATGGGTATACATAGGCGTAGCTGTAGAGCACGGATCCAATAGACACTGTATATAACAATTAGATGAAATTGGAAGGATGGTTGTACAAATTGCAAGACTGGTTATATACCTAAATGAGGTAAATAATACGACATCCATTACAAGTAATTATGTCCAAGGAGACAAATACATTATTAATGGAACTGCTAGTTATGGGTCGTCCATTAATCACGTATGGCGCGAAAGCAAGTGGGGTTCGTATAAAATTATGAAATATCACTAGAGAGAGGGTTTTCTTTCGTGTTTTGATTACGGTGCTTAATTTTCCAGAATTAAATAAGATTTAAAGAAATACACGTGATTTTGAGGGACAGGTCAATCTGGAACTTCACCACATACTTCAAGTTAAAAAAATAATAAAAAACATCACGTGATTAATGGACGATCCCTTAACTGTGAAAACAAACAATAATGGCAATTCTTAGCTTGGAGCTTAAATTTTGTATTGCTATTATTATTTTTATTAAAGTATAAGAATAAACCGGCCGCACTGGGACAGTTCAATAAAACCTTTGCTCTCGATTCTTGTATCTTGATTATGTTTACAAAAAGTAATACTTGATAAGTTTAAAGTATGTAAAAGCATAAATATATTTTTCTAAGAATTGCCAATACACTTTTGGTTACAATAAATATCCTACTGGAAGTCTTTCCCAATAGTGGATAGAAGTATAAAATTAAACCAATTAAAATATTACAAAAAAAAAAATATTTTTACAATGAATAAATATAAATTCTAATTATTACTTTGCGAGTTCTAAATCTTCATCAAGTCTTGAACGACAATGCGGAGTAATGAGCAAAGTAAAAACTGAGATGTATCTTATAAGCGTTGCAACAGACACAAAAATCAACTGAGGTGTCGCCATCTTAAAAATGAAAATACTTTTTCATGGTCACTTTTGAATAGCTATTGTATGGAACCATAAAGCTTAAAAGTCCAACCACTGAGAAACTTACCAGAAAATACATATCAGTGTATTTGCTCATTAATTCGTATGTGCGTAATAATTAATGTAACAATGTAGGTACCAACTTATGTTTAAACAGTAAATCGGCTACTTTTGTAGCGTGTTACCCAAACTATTAAGTACAAAATACTTGATAATATAATTAAATTAATTCGGAATACGAACGGATTATCTAACTTTCCATTGCATTACATTATAATTCTTGTAATATCTTGTATACAATCAAATGTATAATACTTAGTACATTGTATTTACATATAAAATCTCCATTTCATGTACCTATCGACTATTTGTAACTGGTAATAGATAATCATAGTACTGAAAAGATATTATCATTTTCTATGAGGGATTTAGTAAAATAAGTCCTTCGCGTTTTAAAGTACCTAGGCCGCCCGTACACGTACTGCTTGAGCAGTTTCCTTGATTCTCATAAGAGCGGGCTGTGCCCGGGGCAGGGCATGAAGCAATATATATTACACAGTGCATGATCCGTGTCCCGTCCGGGCCCGCTCGACGCTCGTCTACAGCACGGTTGTTGATTGCATACAAAATGTATTTAAGTACCTAACATTTGAAATCTTCCGTCGGTCCGTCCGCGCCACATACACGGCCTGCCCCGGGCACAGCCTGCTTTGATGAGAATCATCCCTTCGGTGATTTTGGGATGAATGCGAGTCACGTGCGTCTCCAGCCCGCTTGTCTTTTTTTTGTCGACCGGCTTGAAACAGTCGAACTTCTTCCAGCAGACATATTTAAAATCTATAGTTCACTATTCAGCCTTAGCTTTAGACAGGCGATACTGACTGCTTCAAGCAGTTCGTGTGTGGGCAGCCTTATACTTACTTAACAAAAATTATGATATAAATAGTAGCCTGCGAACCCACACTATAAGTTTTGTCAAGTGCTGACCACAACTACCATTTATGACTTGTGGAAATGTAGATAAATATATTTCTTTTTAATTAATTTTTCAGTAACTAGCCTTTATATTTGTTAATGTCCCAACAAATTTCCAAGATTAGGTTCCCTTATAGGCACATAGCCCACTACAAGTTCGCTATGAAATTGTAGGTTCATTGACTAGGTACCTTACCTTGGTACCTTAAAAAAAAACTGCTCTTTGTTTGAACATTTTATAAAATTACTTATACCTAATTTGTGTAGGATATAAGTACCTAATAAACTATAAAATATACAAAGAAAGCAGCTATTTGACGTGCACACGAGTAAATGTATCCGTAGCAAATGTTTTATCGTTTCCGTGTCTAACCGAAACATCAAAACGTGAGCTTGTTTTAACTAACAGCAACTTTAATGGAACGTTTATTTTTTTGGTAAAGATTAATTTTGTTGCATAACATGAACCAAACCATAACACTATATTGACTATGGTTGCTATGGGCGGTGAACAATATTGTGGTCTCTTTTTCTATGTCCACATGCAACTGCAGGCGCAATGTAAGAATTTTATTAACATATAGTGGATCATAAGGAAATTTTAATATCTTTTCGTTAATGATTGCGTAGTACATAATATTCCGAAAATATAAAAATATTGACGATAGGTGAATAGGTATTGTTTTTCATGTGTATGTTTTCGCTTGATTATGTTTATTTTATTAACTTATTTGGTTTGGCCATTTGTTGTTTGGTTTTAATTTATATGCATGTCGATTGTCGGTTTAGAGTAAGCATTGTTAATGTGTGTTAAGTCTAATATAACAATATTGCATAGTTTAATGAGGTTTTTTTTGGAAGCACGTGACATACTTAAATCAATAAGTCAATTTTTATCGGTATTTGGCATAGTTATTTCTCAGCAATTTGTGTATAAATAACTACTTGTTTGCATAATTTTCTTATATTATTATCTAATAAATATATTATTACATGTGAAATATAAATTTTTCTACTATATATATTTAATAAAAAGTCTAGAAACAAATCGTTAAACGAAGAATAGCAGTTTTAGCTAAAATGCAGATTTGCGTCAGTACGTTTTACTTGGCCCACATCTTTTTCGACATTACAGAAAGTGCAAGAAGAAATATTTACACAGCCAATGAGCCCTAAACAAGAGCCACCAAATTTCGAGCCTATCTACGACACGCGATAGCGCGGCGGTGTAACGGTCAGCTTGATTTATCGCCAATGCAACGCTCAAAATCCTACGCGTGATACGGTCTCTAGGATATGTCAAGTGCAGACGACTTTAACAATGTTATTAGAAGGTGGTCGCTGCACTTGTTACTTGGTACCCAGTAGGTACAGTATTCGTTTTGTATGCACGTTTGAATCCGTCAAGGCATATGGACGCCACATGTACGATTATGCCGCTCTGTTTTAATAATTTGTCAATTACTGTAACTAAATTTATTAAAACTAGGCTGTAATACTTCTATTCTTTAAATCAGGAATGGTTTGCCTTCTTTACATTTTAGCAATATAAATAAAAAGGAATATTGTTTTAAGATAAGGACTATGGTTACACAAATCTGACTATGCCTTAAAACTTTTCATTCGTCTTCTTAGATAATTTCCATGTTATTCTATGTAATATGAAAAAATCTAAAAATAGAGTAGATTAACTAATTTACTGTAGAAACAAGTATTGAGTAAATCTGCTTGAAGGTTTTGTTATTCTTTGTGCAAATAAGTATCTATTTATTCTTTGTGTATACGGAAATTTACGGAATGAACAATCTTGTAATTAAATAAGTATATAAAACCTGGACCTGATTGTATAACCACAAAGATTAAAATCGCTAGAATCAATTTAACTAGGCGTCAATAGCAAGGAACCGACTGCTAGATACATATTGAAGGTGCTTCGCGTCATGGCTCTTGCAAGGTTCATGTGCGTTTACAAATAATTATAATGAGAATTGATTGCAATGAAAGTTCTTGTAAAGTAGAGTAATAATTGTGTATTTATTATGAGTGAACTGTTGTTGAAGACTTGTAAGTAAAGATTTATTTGTAGTAAGTGTCGTGTGACGACGTGATTGCGTGGTTTATAGGCGCCATATGTAAATTACAAAGTAGAACCTGTCCATATAGACCATATTGTATCTAATTAATCGAGAGTGAATTATATGTTTTTTATTTCCGGTACAAGACCTGAATATAATACATAATATATTTTTAACATTAAAATACCTACCTATCCTATCTGTATGTTTTATGACATATTATTATGGTATTTGACTATTTGTATAACTGTAAAATGAAAAAAGTACCGTACCTTATTAAAAAAACTGTATTAGTCCATACATAATAGAAATAAAACATAAAAATACGCTTTTATGTAAGTACCTGCCTACATAAATTAAGTTATAAGCTTTTTAAGCCTCTTTTTCTTGAAACGATTATTTGTGTGGACTACCGCAGTTTTTACTTGAATGGAAATGTAAGCAGCTAACAACATAATGTGTCTAGTAAGCCACATTGAAATTAATGTTAATAACTAACTAGTTACATCAGAATATAATTATGGTATTTTTTTTTATATAAAGATATAACAATACATTGGTCAGATACCCTACAAAATAAATAAGCGTTATTATTATCTGGTACTTATGACATTATACAGGTTGTTATTTTTGAATGCCGCCTAGTGGGAAAACACTCACCGTACTGGAGATAGTAACAAAAAAGTGCTTTATCTAACCCATCTTTCTTTTCATTTCTTACCAATTTTTTTTACTGAAAACTTATCCTTACGATTGTTGCCATAGAAGTACAGGATATATTATATTTTATTATTTTAAGCAGTTATATTCCTAGGTGGGCCGTGCATACTCAAAATCCATGTATTCAGTTTTATTTCTTAAAAAATAAATGGAATTTTTTTTTGAGCATAATTTGCCATCTCCAGTTACTACTAAGTATAAACTTTCCCTCCTGGTGGCATTAAAAAACCCCTCCTGTATATTGCATTAAGTTATACTAGCCTTAAAAGGTCAGGGTGTAAATATGTTTTATTACATATTTTGATTATTTTTCTAATTATTGTGCCTACCGTGTGTAATAAGATTCACCATATTCTCTATAGTAACTCTCAGACGCGTCAGTCAATATTTATTTTTATAGGCACTACTAAATGTTAATTAGCAATTCCCTTCAGCCATGACGCTGATTTAACATAATGAAGAAAAAAGATATATTTACAATACATTTAGTCAACGTTATTTTGGTTACAAATACAATTTACGCACCTCTAATGAATATGCACTTCCTTGTTATTTGCTGCTCCGTGATATTAAAAATCTACTAATGCTAGACAGATTCGATGTTATTAAGTATAAGCTGTACATTATAATTTGAGTGTGAAAACCTATTGACATGAAATAAAATTTATTTAGCGTTGCAATTTTGTTTAACTTTTACCTACTCTTATAATTTTAGAATTATTTACGTGGTGGTCAATGCTTGTGCCTTCTCTATCTGGGCAGAGGCCATTTTTCATCAGTGATACAGTACAGATACAGGGTGTAGGGGCATCGACGTACAAACGACTTCTAGACCCTCCCGCGTTGAAATTTTTCGTCTGTACTTTCCTCATTTTTTTTCGTGTTTTCTTAGGAGGTTTTTGTTTGACTACTTGTTATTTTTATTCTGACCTAACCCAATAAGATTTTCAATAAAAATATTAACTCACTACTTTTACTAAAAAGAGCGATGTAAATAAAACCATAAAATTTAGGTATCTGGTGCCATACCATGAGCTTATTAAGCAAGGTTGTTGCCGCTGTGGAAGCGAGACGCTGCTACGTGCATTGTATAGCGCTGTCTCGCTTCCACAGCGGCAACAACCTTGCTTAATAAGCTCATGGTATAGGCACTGCTCAGCTGTTTTGCAAGGTTCAACGAAAGGTCGCATTGTACACAATACATTGCGCGCTCGAAAATGACAATTATTGACAATGACAATCGGAGGCTATTGGCATTAGGTGTAGCTTTTTCGCGAAGTTTGCGTTACGATGTGACACCCAGTATACAGTGTAGGTAGTTAGGTACTCTAAAATAATAAAAAAAACTTCCTATTTAATTAGGTACCTACCTACCTACTTTGAATAATAACGAAATTTTAAAGCTTAAATGTGGAATAACAATTGCTTACCTATTAATAATGAGGGCTTAGGTACCTATTAATTCTAGACATGTGAAATTCTGAACAAAGCTGATTCGCATCGCGAAAATCCTCAGTGTGATTTTAATTTTTTTAAATTAATAACGAGGAATTTGACCAAACATGCTCAGTCGTACAAACCTAAGTAGGTACGGGTTGTGAAAAACAAAGTTATGTAGGGGTAGGTAACTAGGTAGGTATGTAAGACATATCGTTAATGAAGAAAGTGCATGCTTTTTTACAAGCGACGGTAGTCTAATGGCTAGGGCTTCGGACTTGCGATCATGTGGTTGCGGGTTCGAATCCCACCCATTACACTACCGACCGATGTGAACTCGTAATACAAGCATCTTAGCTTAGCATTATCAAGATTACTAGTAGGTACTTAATGTGCGACTCATATTACTATAAAACATTTAAAAAATTAAATCTCGTCGAGTTTTGGGCATTTAACCTCCATGTCCGATAACTTCAAATTTCAATATCATAATGTATTCGAGGGCCTAGCATAAAGTTTCTAATCTAAGCTCAGATTAAGATCATCAATGAATTTAAGTACCTACCTATTTCGTCATCCGTAGTACCTAATACACATAGGTATTATCCAAACAATGCGAAACTCTCTTTTTCGTGATCCCTTATAGAGTAGAGATCCATAACTTCATGCCGTAGCATGTTTTCTTAGGGTTGAAACAACGACCATTGGGCTATATGGTCGTTGTTGTGTTGGTCGCTATATGGTTTCTCAAAAGTGACACAGACAATTCAATTTTAATATTTGCTTTGTTTGTATTGAGCCGAAGGGAAATGGATGAGGATGATATCTATTGTCAAACAAAATATTTTCCACTGACAGACTGACAGCTAATCAAAATTGTAACAGTACATATTTACAAATCTTCTTCTCACATTTCTAAATGAAATAAAAGTAAAATAATGTGCTTTCATACACTAGAACAATGGATCCTCAGAGACAAACTGTTGCCGGTCCAATGGCTCCAACTAGTATGAAGAATGCAAAAAAAAGTTATGCTATTAGCAATTCTTACAGCAAAAGTCATCCTAATAACAAAGAAATAATCAGTGTACATACCAGCACACCGAATGTGGAAAAGCGGACTTGTAACCTTGAACAAAATCAAATTTACCAAGGAGAAGTAAACGTACTTTCGATTATGTAAGTAAGTAATATTTTCCACTAGGTAGCTAAGTATTTTCAGTGTATGGGGTATGACCGTGTACCTACTTAGACTGCTTCCGTCAATGTAGGTAGGTAGGTAGATAGTTAGAACATAATACATTCCAAATTAGTGCTTTATCTAAATAGCGATTTGCAAACGTAGGTATGGAGTCAAGTAAGTTATCGATCAACACGATATGTGAACCTTTGCATAGAGAGAGAGCTGATGGAACTCACAATATAGGTGCTCAGCCGGATGGGATGTTGTGCTCAAACAAACATACATATACATGGGTTCAAATTTTTTTTTTAAATCTCTTCACAATTTCCTAAAAGATGCGTGGCAAACCGTCGGATAAACCACAAAGTACGTTCACAATATAACTGAAATAAAAACATAAACGCGAGTGGCACTAGATGCCTCAGCTAAAAAATCGTGTGTGAAGATTTATCTAATGATAAAGTAGACTTGTATATTTTATGACTTCTATTTATCTGAACATAAACTTGGGATGCGGTTGGGGCTGTTTCGCAAGCGACCAAGGAGCGAAGTAGGTACACCTCTTTCTTACGATGGCATGAAAGCCGTCAACTTACGCATCCGCGAACATGCCAGAGGCACTTCAATATCGTGGCAATCTCATGAGCCCTACAATAATATGCATTATTGTATTTATTTTATATGCTCTCTGCAAAAACTCTAACCATAGGTTACTTGTTTTTATAATGTCATTGTATGGCAGCAATATTTTAAAATTGACACTAGCCGACTGAACAGAGCGCAAACCTGTGAGTTAACCAATTGCAACAAACAGATAATGCCCTGCGCTCTCATATCTAAGTAGGTACATCGTCCATCGGATCCTCGGTTTCCTTCATTCGTCAACTTGGTTGGTTACCTAACTCGTTGATGCTAAAGCTAAAACGCTTGTATTACAAGTGAGTTCACGTCGGTAAAAGGTGGGTGTTGAACCGGCAACTACGTGATCGCAAATCCAAAAGCCTTAGCCAGTAGGCTACCGCCGCCGGAAGTTTATTTATACATATTAGTTAGTAGTTATAATAGTTTAGCAATTTACCACCTATCTCTTTGACCTTGTTGTGCCTGTTTAATAACTTTTGCTATTATGTCTTTGACTGATTGCAGAGATACGAATAAGGATATTATGTGCTGTAAATATACAGAAGACATGAATGAGGTAGCAGCTGGGTTCACAGACGGTACAATTAGAGTGTTTAGTTGCAACACAGGAAACAGCATTCACACTCTCGTAGACGAAGAATGTCGCTCATATCCTGGACCTGTAACTGCTATCAAACACCGACCAGTCAGCAAAGCTCATCCCGTCACAAATATGTTATTATCATCTTGTAAGTATGTATGATGTTATAAGGACATTTATTTCATGTTCGGTTGACACTTGAGCATAATATAAAAAATGGGGAAAAGTAAGCATAATTTAGAAAACAAATAACCGGTAAATTTTATTATTTCCTGTGTCGTACTTTCGTATTCAAATTATTGCAATTTTTGTCGTTAGGAGACACTATGGCGGCGCTGCCAGCAAGCGCTCTGAAAATAGGTCTGAAATCAATCTGAAATGAATGTATAACCTCAGTAATGTCTAATTAAGTTAAATAAGCAATGATATGAATGGTCTAGGAGCTTAAATATTATAAAAACACTAGATAATTATGTTAAAACCATGCTAAAACTGATACTTGTATTGGTATATCTCTAGACAGGTCTATCTTAGATCGTACTCAATGTGATTCATTTGCAATGTAAATAATTGCCTGATACATGTTTATTTAGTTACATATTTTCACTGAATTTGTACATACTTTTACAAGTTCTAGACAAAGCTCCATACAAAAATGAAACTTCTCCTTTAAAAGCTTTAGCTATGTATTAAGAATTTTATTTAAGTCTCTTAAATAAAAATTCGTAGCAAAAATACATAATATACCTACACTTAATTGTGAATTTTTTTAGATGTTAATGGATGTATCAAATGTTGGAAATATGAATATGATCAGTGTTTATACACAATACGCGAGAAACGACAAACTTTGGGAATAAGTTACCATCCCTGTGATAGTAAATTTGTAACATATGGAGATGATGCAAAGTTAAACATGTACGACGAAGAAGCTCAGACTCAAGAACGCGCATTTTACTCCAGGTTTGATAATTGTTTTTCTTTTGTGACCTCGCTCACAAGTGTTTTTCCGGTTGCTGTTTTTAACCCCCGACGCAGAAACGAATACTTACCTATAATTATGTTTCTGTCCCTGGTGGTGTCCCATTGTAGCTCACAAACTAATGAATCATTTTTTTTCCATTTGAAAGCTGATATTATGAGATCGAACTAGACATTAGCAATAATGCGATTAAAACACAACTTATTTATGTTCCGATAAAACTACTGTTGGTACTTACCAATCTTGATAAAACTTGCGTTGTTGCTTTGAAGTATCCCAATATTCCCAATAAAACGGAATGGTCACAGAGTAAGAATTCTCGGAGGAATGTGTGTACCAGTCCTGGAGGTCAAATGACAGATAGGCAGTTGCTCACGTAATTAATTTTACAAGAGTTTTTCAACGATAATAACTGTTAGACAAGAGATATTGCATATTTAAATTATTTACTTTTACAGCGGACAAAAGGGCACAATCGATGGTCACGATTCTCGAATATTTGCATGTGCGTTCAATCCTAGGTCTCACCATGAACTGATCTCTGGTGGGTGGGATAACGCTGTGATGTGCTGGGATGACCGACAGCCGTATGCAACTCGTTATTTCCTTGGTGTCCATATGTGTGGTGAAGGCTTAGATTTCGATAAGCCCGGAAGGCAGGTGGGTTACTACTGCAACATTTGTGTTGAAATTATGTAGGTAGGAAGCTTATCCTGTGTTGCAAGATTAATAATCAGTAGTTCTCCCAATCAATTAATGGAGTAGCTGTCTAATTTTTTACCGACTTTCAAAAGGAGGAGGTTCTATGTTCGACTGTATGTATTTTTTTTGCCATGTGTTCTACTATACAACATGTAACAAAACCCCTGTCCGATCCAATACCGTCTCGCATAGGCGGCTTCTTTGACACAAAACTGTAGGTAGTAGTAAGTGCGTGAACTTTGAGGAACGGGCAGTGTTGCTGTTGCCTTGGATCAGTTTTTATTTTTATTTAATTATTTTCATTTCGGAAAAATAATAATCTCCAATCCATTTAATGGCTACGTATATGTGTTTGCAGTATGATACCGAATAATACTCTCAGGGATCGGACAGGGTTTTTGTTACATGCTGTATATAATATAATATGGTACCTACCTACTAAAAATATTAGATGGGTATGTATTTTTCTTTAATTAACTCAAACGATACGAATACGTAGTTTTGAAATGTCGCATAGCATCACAACTCCTTACATTTTGAGCACAAGCACGAACGCGACTTCACAATTTCGTAGGTACATTTTGTACACAATCATGACGTCATTAGCTTCCCAGTCTGATCTTTGTTTCGCTTTATTAATTTACGGTTTTCTTATTTTCATAAAGCAATTTTACGTGTCTTATATGTTTTTCATACCCAGTCTACCCTATTGGACACGGAAGATGCGCCAAAAAACTAGATGTGCAGATTTTCGCACATATTCCGCTACTTTTTATATTCTTAAGCTACATCTGGCTTAAGGGTGTCCAATACTGCTTTGCAGATTCCGGGTCTCAAGGGCAGTCAAGGGCTTGTTCATTTTAATATTTCTTATTCTTATTTAAATAAATGTTACATTTATCTTTTGATATTTTTTTAAAGATACTAACATGCTCGTGGCAGGAGAAAGATTGCATTCAGTTATGGGATTACGGGTCATGTAAATTGATCGAAACGATCGTGCCTGACAATTTTCAATCGAAACTTTATTGCGGCAAGATAGTACCACGTTCTAACTTGATTGTTTGCGGTGGATCCGATTCAAACATTTTGAGAGTCGTAGACACAAACTTGAAAGTAGTAAGTTTATAATTTGCTCTGATTTCTTATTATAGCTATTAATATTTTATAGCATAAAAATATTTTTCTAACGAATATAATATTATATTAATTTTATATAATGAAATAGTTGAAATTACTCCTTAACTTTGGAATTATTAGATTGGCATCTAAGAATAACATAATTAAAACAACGTTTATTTATACATTTCAGACAGAGTGTTGTATTCGAAACAATCCTGGCGGCATTTATGCGTTTGATTTTGGGACAATAAGAAGAAAACCTAAGAAAGCTACAGAGACTTACAAAAAAATAAGCGAAATCCCAAACGTACCACGTGTCTCATTTGTTACTGGAAAACGACTACAGACTGTAGACTTCGGATGAATTGTACTATGTGTATATTGAAAATAAAAATTGTACTATGTAACTATTTAAAATGTTGTAGTGAAATAATATTCATCTTAAGCTTTGAAGATTAGTAAGTAAGTAAAGTATATTAAAAATATTTAATTACTAAATGTCTGCTCTGTAGGCTTGGTCAATATATAACAAATTAAGTAGTGCATGTGTATTATATGTATGGCAATAAATGTTATTTTTTCAGTACAGTTTGTATCAGTTGGGAAAGGTTTCGTATTAGAAACGCTGACGTAAAAGTTGTACATCAGTTGTATTGAATTTATTCTCCCTTTAACATTTCTCTACTCACAAACAGCCGTTTATACATTTTAAGGTGATAGACAAATACACTGTGATTTCATTTTGTAAATATAGTATATAAACTCTAGAAAGATAAAATATCGAGTTTGGCAAGAATTCATAATAAATAAAAAACATAAATACTTCTACATAGTATTATATACAGGATTTGAACATCTATTATTTGACCGATTCAAGTTGAGCCTCGTCAACGGATGGGTCTTACCATGTTGTAATTGTTTTTTAGTTTGAGCTTTCGACATCACAGTAGATACCAACACTTCGCTGTAGTCGATGGGGGCCAGCGACACGACCGTGGGCGCGGGCGGCGGGCGCTCGCCGGCCGCGCGCACGGCGCCGCAGAACGAGTTGCGCAGCGCCGACCGCGCTCGCGCATCCAGCGCAGAGCTCTCCGACGTCAGCTTGCATTTCTTCGAGACCAGTTCATGCGAAGCTTTGCTGCGGCGGGACTCGCAGTTCGACTCGCATCGCGCTCTGCCCGGCCGGTCATACCTGTCCACCAAAACCTTGACCGACAAGTCTTCACCCGTAGGCGGCGACGCTGGCGGTCTGTCCCGTCCGTCAGCGGCGACCGGTCGAGCCCTGGCTTCGGGTCGGCGGGAGTCGGACTCGGAGCGTGCCTCGAACTCCTTCTTGAGGTTGCTGACGAGCCCCGCGGCGGTGGCGGCGGCAGTGGCGGCGGCGGAGGCGGCGGGCGCGGCGCGCGGCAGGTCGCCGTGCGAGGCGCAGGCGGCGCGGCGGCGACGCAGGCCGGCCCGCAGCCACGTGTCGGCGGGTGCGGACGCCGACAGCCGCCCGCTCCACGTCGACACGCCGCGGTCGCGCGCGCTCTCCATGCGAGCGGCGGCGTTGGCTAGCTCCTTCAGTATGGCACACGTTTCATTGAACTTTCGTTCATTGTCAGCCCGCCTGCCTCCCGCGCGCGTTTCGATGTGCTCGCTGATGATGCTGAGGTCCGACGTCGGCTTCTGGGGAGGGGGAGGCGGCTCGGAGGGCTTCTCGCTGTCCTTCTCCTCTTTCCGCACATTTCGCTCGTCGTTGCGTTCCTTGATCCTTTTGGGCTCGTCCCGCGGCACGGGCAGCGCCTTGGCCGCCGCCCTGGTATCGTACGAGCCCCAGGAGGAATGCCGCGACAGGTCGAGCACGACCGCGCTGTCGAACGAACTCCACGAACTCTGTCTGCTCGGCGGAGGTGCATCCTCGTCGACAACTCTCCTGTCATCACAATCTAAACTGGAACGTTCCGCGGAATTACCGAGAGCGTCACTCGTCGTCACTTTATTAGTTTTCACATCTATAATTCCACTGTCACTTTTCACTATATTATCACTAGTACTAACAGTCCTACTTTCTTCGCCTCTTGGCCACGCAGCTTCCCCCGGGTCCCAAGTGTGTATTTTATCGACTTCGAAATTCGATTGTGGATATTTGTGACTTAGATTTCTCGATGGAGAAGCTTGTGGTGGTTTGTTAGGCACATCCGTTTGATTTATCGAACT
This sequence comes from Plusia festucae, assembly GCA_950381575.1. Taxonomy (NCBI): domain Eukaryota; kingdom Metazoa; phylum Arthropoda; class Insecta; order Lepidoptera; family Noctuidae; genus Plusia; species Plusia festucae. The sequence continues at coordinate 7,517,334 of OX494436.1, read as the reverse complement.
ACCCAATGTATCAGTTAGTTTACTGTTTTGAGTTTCATTCTGAGTACCAAAATTTAATCTTTGGTATCTTTTACTGAATTCCTTTCGATCACTTGATGCCGCATTTTCAATTTCGTTTACTATATGCTTGACAGATGGAGCACCTTCCTCTTTTAACCTCATTATTTGATTTGGAGAGACGCTATAACTGCCGTTTGCACAAGGCATCAACATGTGTCTGGTCTCGAAAGCCAAATTTTCCAAAGAGACTGACGTCGGCACGGGCGGGGGAAGCAGCTCGGCGGCGACCTTGGTGTCGGGGGACCACGACCGAGGCCGGCCGGTGTATGACCCTGTTAAAGCTAACACCAATGGCGTTGGATCCATTACTTTGTGTTCCGTTTTGGATGTATTTTTTGGAGATTTCAAGTTAGTTTCAGATTTGGAACGCTGTAACTTTTCTTTGTTTTTCATTGCATCAAGAATACCTTGGTATGTTTCAAGTTGGTTTAAAAAATTCGTGTTCGGTTTAATACAACTGCGCTTTGTTTTAACGTGTCTGAGAGCCTTATCGAAATTCCAGTTAAAAGCCTTCATGGCATAGGCAATCACGACTGATGCCGATCTACTAATACCCATTTTACAGTGAACAAGCACTTTTGACCCCTCGTTTCTGGCTTTATTTATATATTTGTAAGTGTTGTCCCAATGTTTCAAAAGGTCAGTCTTCTCATCGTCGTAAACTCTAATGTTAAGATAGTCAAACATACCAGGAAAAAAGTTGTCAATCTCTCTTGTCACATTCAATATGTGTCTTACCCTGAAACAAATTCGCAATATTAATTTCGTGAACTCGTTAATACCTACGTTTTAAATTAAGGAAGCGATATCTAGTTGCGAACTACTGTAACATCGATAACTTACCCATTGCGTTGCAATTCTTCAAGATTACTTGCATTCCATTCAGAGCCAAGGTAAACATGATCAAAAATCTCCGTAGGTGCATCCATTTGGCCCAGTATGGTGAGCATCTCTTGGTCGATGAACGACTTGTACTCTGCGAGGTCCATGTCTAGTTCCTCTTCTAGCCGACCTCGGATAGCTTTGCTTGTAACTTCGTCTAGATCCACACTCATCATAATTTCCTTCAATGTACATCTAATAACACGTTCAGTTTCATCCCTCTCCCGAGGCCTAAGAACAAAAATATTCATTAGTTTCCGACAACTTAGATGTAACTAGTTTTTGGAGGCGTCTGTCAATTATAGATTTCTATTATATTACAATATCTTTGAAAATAATTTATGCAGGCAATTATCGTGTCAGGTTCAATATTTATAACACGCTACTGGACCTTACTATATGCCCTTCATCAGATATTTCCACTTCTACACTAATATTATAATGAGGAAAGATTTGTATTTTTGTGTGTATGTTTGCAATGAATAAACTCAGAAACGACTGTGCCGATTTCAAAAATTCTTTCACCATTAGAAAATCATGACCTGAGTAACATAGGCTATATTTTTTACTTGAATATTAGGTACCGCGGGCGGAGTCGCGGGGAACAGCTTGATTTGATATATTTTTTAAATGTAGGTAACACACGTCAAACTGCGATGGAATCCGTTAAAGCCTTGTTACAAAAATTAAGGTTTTTTCCTGCCGTGATAGTTTTGACCTATTCCAATGCTGGTTGTATATTCTTCCTCAGTCTAATATATCGGATAGCAATCATCGTAACCGACTTACCTACTATACACGCGAAGGCGGTCATACAATAGTTAACATCTTTGCAAGCTAGCGAATTGTTAATTAACGTATTGGCGTGTTTTCGATCCTTTTGTAGGTCAAGAAACTAGGTCTTTGAACAACACGCATAATCACGTCATTTTACACTTAAGCATCGTTTTGGTAATTTCAAAGAAACGAATAAGATAAAGAAAAGATTTAAGTTGTTTGGCCTTATCATATTTTTCAATAAGACTAATTAAGTCCGGACTGAATTTCGGGGAGATCAGCCATGTCCACAGGTGATGTGTACGCAAATACAGGTGCACTCTGTTCCTTCACTCTCATAGGCTGATGGGACGGCAGACTGACACGACCGGAAAGAGATCAGGCGCAGGACCAACCAACTTCCTGGTTCCGATCGATATTGAGTATTTCAAAACAGAAAACCAAGTTACTACAAAACCGAGACCTCTGGTATGGCAGTCCCGTTTGCCACCACTAGATCAACAGAAACAGTCAATTAGACTACCTAACAACTACTAGCCTAACAAATCAAAATTCGTGTGATATTAGTTTAAGACTGAGAAAATATTATTCGTAGGTCATTAAAGACTTTTTAAAGCTTACTGGCAATGCTGTAGATCTTTACTAGTATTCTTGTCAACCCCTCGTTCTAAGCTAAATGCTTGTGTTACGCGGGTTTTTATCGGTAGTGCAATCGGCAATCACATGATCGCAGGTCCGATGATCCTAACTTGAATCGGAGTTGAAGTTAACTCACTTGTGCCTTAGTGAATCAGGTGAAGGTGGTCGTCGGGACTCGATGCAATCCATGGCGTGCCATTCGTTAAGACAAGAGCGGTCCGAGTCGACGTGGCTCTCATAGTAGGAGCACCACGAGTGCGACGTGCCACCGGCGAAGTGGTTCAGCTCCCGGGCTTGTGCGCTCGCGCGGTGGAGAGTCTGCAATGCCGACCTGCAAACATCATACACTTTATAAACTGCAACTAATCATATACAACCTTATTTTTATTTCATACGAAACCTGAAAATAGTTTGTCAAAATCAGTTACTATATCGATTGCAATGATTTTTACACCAAGTTCAAAATGTGCCGCGTAAGTGACGGCACTTATGAAAAGTTATTTTCACGGGAAAATAACTTTTCGCGAACACTGAGGCGACAAGCATGTAACTTTGGGAGTTTTTGTCCTACAGTTTTAAATTTTTAATGATGGGGTGTCTCGGTTTTAGTATATACTAAAAATAAAGTTGTAGGTAAATTAACAAGCAATTTTTTAATATCTATAAACATAAAATTTAATATACCTGCCTTATTTACTGGTAACTGTTTGAAATGATAGGTACTGAGTGTACTCATCATGAATTATCATTAATGGAATGTAACTGTAGCTCACACTTACCACATGGCCTGTACGGATACTGGCTTGAATATGTGTTGTTGGTTGCACACACACACACTGAATCCTCTGTAGACAATGAATTATTAATTAGGCAGGTTGTTATTGTTCTGAATTTGGTAAATATATTCAATGATTTTTTCCATATGAAGTTAGCTTGAACAGTAAGGAAGGACAGGCTAATTATTCCCGTGATAACCGTCATCGCTGCAGGCGAAGCCGCGGGCATAAGTTAGTGTATTATACATCTTAATCACGCTAGTATCCCCATAGGTGGGAGACTGTACGAGTAAAAAAGCTCAAGTTGTATAAACTAACTTTTGTGATAGCAGGATAGGTTTTGAATTAATGTAGCTTATGTTTAGTTGAGAAAAACAAGTGCAAGAAGAGAGGGAAGGCCTTTCCCATCAGTGGGACATTTAAGGCTAGCAATAATAATAATGTTAGGTGGAAGAACTTACCCATCACCATCTAACTTTATAGAGGTATCAGCAAGTACGCGCAGCACGAGGCCAACGGAGGTGCGCTCGATGCAGTCGATGCCGAGCAGCGCGGCCTCGTTGCTGCGGCACACCACCACCAGGTATCTGGTGCGACCTGCGTGAGCGCTCTCCAGTTTCACCGCCTACCAACAAACAAATATATTTCTTTGCTTATTCGATCAATGGAAGTATTATTTTCACTATCCTTCTGTAAATTTATTTTCATATTTAAACTTTATGCACAGTTATAAAAATAAAGAACAATGGCGGTTTTAATGCGCTAGGCATTCTATACATATCTACCAAGGGTGGTGTAGACAAGCATGGTAGGTGCAGTAACATCCAGTGAGGTACATGAGAAAAATGTAGTTATTTACTATTTAGTCTACCATCGTACTTTATACATATTTAGCTCTAGCCTGGAAAATTCAATCACTGTCATGGTTCGCGGCCTGGCGGGGAACGTTACTTGACCACGTCAGTTAACCGTCCCGCGCGTATATATTATCATTCCCCCTAGATTATACCTGATATGCCTCCATCACCCGCACACTATGGGTGTCATGAACGAATTTTTCAAGTTTTGCTGTAGATACTTGTCTCCATTAATAAAGGAAGTTCAAGGAAAGTCTTTGTTGGAGATCCAAATAAATCAATGGTTTTCTGAACCAAATAATTTTCTGTACTAAGATAATTTCAAGGGATGTAATAGCATTGTAAGTATGGAATTACCATTTTGAGCGTTTCCTCGGGGCGCAACAGGTAGAACATGGACTGCAGGTGGTGTTGTATGTCAGGCTGAGGAAGCGCGCGCGCCGGCGATTGCCACTGGCTCGTGCAGCCGCGCTCCGTACCGCCCAGCACCACAGCTGCACCTTTATTTGCGAAGTAGCACTCATTGAGACTGTAACAAGTCAGTATTCTTAACTTATTTAAATTAAATGGGACGAATTTTGAATACCAAACTGCGCAGATTGCTCTTTACTCTTTTTTCGAAATTCAACATTCTTATACTGTTTAAATGTAATAAAATAAGGTTAATTCCGCTTAAATATAAGTCATGCTTATTTCCGCGTCACTCAACCCGAGCCGCAACTGAGAAAGTTATCGCAGTTTCCTCTTACTTCACAATTTTTAACCTTGAATTCATTACAATAATTCAATGTACGAATTAGTACAACATAAATAATGATAACCTAAATACCAGTAAACTCATACAGTATGTAAATCATAGGTCATAAATTAACATAATTTAGTTAAAATACGTATTCTAATTAAATATTTTGTTATCGCGTAATATAATCGCGTACCTTGATGTTAATTACCTTTAAAACATAAAGTTACAATGAAATGTATGAATGACGCCATTTTTAGTAAAGTTGTTGCAATTCGTCTTGCGGGCGGCGCATTTAACCTCCCTTTCACCGGCGCGAGCGCAGGCAGCTACACGGCGTGCGGTGCGAGCACCGACGCGCTGGCTGGCTGGCGGGCTTGCCTTAACGCCGACATTTGTATTGTATTATTTATAGTAGGATGTTTGATTACTCATTCATATTTATATTCAATCTTGTACGTTCGGTGCTTTAACTGCTTAGTATAATTAATTAATCAATTATGATTAATTTATACACATTATTATTATTAATGTTTACACAAGGAAAATAAACCGAAAAGGATAAATTTTAAGCTCTCGACATAAACAGCTATTAATAATAATAAGTCAAAATAAAATTATTATTTTTGATTGCTGGATATCATAAGTTGAGAAGTGTTGAGTGGTACGGATATAAAAACCCGCATTGAATCGAGCGTACCTAATTACCACACTATGACATTTACCTTCATACGGGTCGAGTACCTTTTAAAAGAAGGCAAGTGTTTATACCGAGCCAATAATGTATGATGAGGTCATCCTAAAATAGCTCAACGGGAAACATGTGTATATTACTATACATGGGAGGGTGAAGTTATGCTAATAATAGAGTGAAAAATAGATTCACGATGATAGTAAGGCACAAATTGAATCTTGACTTGCATTTAAGCGACAAGGGCGGTTTCTCTCAAGGTTCAATAAAAATAGCGCGGTCGGAGCGTTGCCAAAACGTTTTGCACGCCTATACTATACGTAGACACGAGCGTGAACGCTGCGGCCGCCCATCATGCTCCGGCAACCTTACCCAATTCGGAGCACGCCACACCGCGTCTTTTGTTAGTTACCACATGGCACTTTGATTATATTTATCTCTACCCATTCCATTGTCTTCTAACTCACTAGGAAACAATATGAATACAAAACTTCTTTCTTCTAACTTTAATCCACTGTAATATTATTTAGACTTTGGCATACAGTGAGTGTGATCTCCAAATAAAAAAACAATCGAAGATTCAGAAATTAGGTGCTCTTATTAAATTAACAGTCATTATTTTATAATAAATCTAATGTGCATGGTAAAGACAAGCGGCGAAGAATTAGCTGTCAGAACAAGCGATGTAGCCCTTATTAAAAGAGAAGTCTAAAACAATTCTTAATTAATTAGTTATAGACAGAGATGAAGTAATTCGGCATTATTACCTCGTCGCAAGTGTGCTGAACCCTTCTAGTTCTACTCCTAATAAGTACTAATATTATTTAAACATAGTTTGAAGAGGATGAATTGCTGAATATTTCTCCAACTCTTTCGCGCTAAAACTACTGTAATGATATTACTATTTCATCCTATTATATCAAATTCTTAATTATAAAAGAACAATAATAAGTACAGATTAACAAGATTATAACATTAATTTACAGAATTTAATTATATATTTTTATCATTTTATTTAATACATCTAACGTTGCTTAACTGTATTATTTTATTGATAATCTGCAAGTACGCATCTGAAGAGATTTTCAATTGTTTGTAGTTATCATCATACTAACTAATCTAATGAATAGCTCCTCATTATAGACCAGGGCCGATAATTTTTAAAACCAAAAAAAATAATAGTAGGATGAAACTAATTAGAAAAGGAAGGGAATATGATAAAAATTAAAGAAAAAATAAATTACGGTCGATCCGAGTTCGGGAAGGGGGGGAGGGGGGGGTTTTAAGGGTAAAAAATGGTTTATCTTGATTTCCAGCAAAACTACAAGTCCTATGGAAAAAAGTCAAATGGCAAAGTTGTAGGTAATAAAAAGATCTACAACTTTTGTATTTACACTTTTTTCACATAACCTCAAAATGTATGTGAAAAATCCAAAAAACCAAGTTTTTGGTTTTTTATTTTTATCTTATTCAAAAATATTTTTTTTTTTCACGAAATTTGGTGAAAACTTACCTTTTTATGTCCCAAATACGCTGTAATTTATTTGATTAAAAATATTTATTTTTTCACCTTATTTTGAATTAATATAAAAAAAACACCCTAATTTTCAATCGAAAATTCACCCGTCAAAATATCAGCTTTTTTCAAAAAGTATGGGAGTTTTTTGTTCGTTGAAATCTCTACTTTCTGATGGTGTAAAAAAAAATATACATTACTATAGTAAATGTTCTCAGAAAATGCATAATCACTATGTACAATTTCATCAAAAAAATGTCATTGCTTCAATTTTTTCCAGTCTGCATTAGTTCTTCATCCAGAATTTCATCTGAATCATTTTGTGAGATTTTCTATGACATGAATGTAATTCGAATTTAATAAATAAACTTTAAACTGAAAAAAAAATTAAGCAATGTCATTTTTTTGATGAAATTGTACATAGTGATTATGCATTTTCTGAGAACATTTACTATAGTAATGTATATTTTTTTTGCACCATCAGAAAGTAGAGATTTCAACGAACAAAAAACCCCCATACTTTTTGAAAAAAGCTGATATTTTGACGGGTGAATTTTCGATTGAAAATTAGGGTGTTTTTTTTTATATTAATTCAAAATAAGGTGAAAACATAAATATTTTTAATCAAATAAATTACAGCGTATTTGGGACATAAAAAGGTAAGTTTTCACCAAATTTCGTGAAAAAAAATATATTTTTGAAAAAGATAAAAATAAAAAACCAAATACTTGGTTTTTTGGATTTTTCACATACATTTTGAGGTTATGTGAAAAAAGTGTAAATACAAAAGTTGTAGATCTTTTTATTACCTACAACTTTGCCATTTGACTTTTTTCCATAGGACTTGTAGTTTTGCTGGAAATCAAGATAAACCATTTTTTAACCTTAAAACCCCCCCCTCCCCCCCTTCCCGAACTCGGATCGACCGTAATTTATTTTTTCTTTAATTTTTATCATATTCCCTTCCTTTTCTAATTGGTTTCATCCTACTGTAATTTTTTTTCACTTTTTACAAATTTTGAAGGCTTCGGCCCTGGTCTATTATGCAAATTACAAGTTATGAAATTTAAAGATACCATATCTAAATCGATTAATATTTTAGCCAGTGGAGGACAACATTACTTTTTATTTAATAGTGTTAACTTTCCTCATAACCTGAAACGTCATATTTATATTACAGTTGACTTTAAAATAATGCATAAAATAAATTTAAAGAATAATTGATGAAAATAATATGGGGCCACTTCTGTTACATGTCCACCATTTATGAATTCTATCAACAATTGCCACACAGCGCAAGAAAAAAACAAACAGTCAAATTGAGAACCACATCCTTCTAAAGTCGATTAAAAACGAAGTTCGTTCTATTATGGACTACTTTTTTTTTGTTGTGTTAACTAGAGACAAGATAGCAGACGATCCGATTGGTTTGAATCGCAAGTTGGGTTGAGAGAACGAGGTAAAAATATCTAAACTTGGAGAATATGGCAGAAACATAATAATATGTATAATGATTGTAACCTATAATAATAATTGATATAATTATAACTATCTAAAGAGTTTTTGTTGTAAAAACTAACATACCAGTCAAATATGAAACTACCAGTTAGACTTGAAAAAATCTTTTCACATTTTCTAGCCCAATTCTCGAGGAAGGTTAGCTATTTAACCACGTTACTTGCCTTGGAAGACAAGCAAGGCGAAGGAAACCGTAGGGCATGTCTAGTTAGTAAAAGGTTTCGAGCTACATATTTACAACATACTGTTCATTTCAAGTATCGTATCGCAATCTGTCTATACATATGTGTGAGTTGTTGCCTGTCAATTTTTTATGGTGCCACTGGCGGTAATGTTATATCTCGGGATGTGCAGCTCCCTCAAAAATGGTTGAGCTCCTTGAGCAATTTGAGGCATGCTTGCCGGCTGTTGGTACAAGGTTGCAACGATATTACTCGTGAAAAATTGCCTTGAATTTAAAAAAGACTATGACCCCTGAGTTTGTTTCGACATCTTCATAGGGTAGTCAGATAGGAAATGTCGACCTCATCTAGCTCAAAAAATACATATGAAAATGATGCTATATCCTGTTTGCAGAAGAAATGATTTCAATTTCACCAGCCAATGTCTTAAAATAAGTCCCTAAGATCCCTTTAGAAAGCGGACAGTTCCTATTATGATAATTTGTAGGTAAGTAATCTATATATATAAAACTCTTCCGTTACTGACTGACTGACTGACAGACAACGCACAGCCGAAACTACTGATCGTAAAGAGCTGAAATTTGGCATGTGTGTTTGTTGGGAGGAGTAGGCTACCACTAAGAAAGGATTTTTGGAAATTTCCCCCCCAAAGGGGAGAAAAGGGTGGTAAATTGAAAACGTTTATTTCTCAATGGATTCACTTAAAACTTTGTATGTAGGATTCACCAGTGAAGCAAGTGAGCATAGCATATGTATAAGTGAACATAGCATTTTTTAGACCATGATTTCATAGAGACATATTTCTAATATAATTTTAACGGGAGACAATTTGATTTTTTTAATGTTTGTTTACACAGTTAATCGATAGACCATGGAACAGGCGATAACTAAGTGAAAAACTCAAATTCTGACGGAAGTCATTACTCCACGCGGACGAAGTCGCGAGCAAAAGCTAGTTATAACTAAAACTTAGAAAAAGATTGCCAAAATGCTGTTAAAAGGGGTTGCTTATGCTACACTGCGGCAGAAGACGCTAAGCTCGAGTCAAGATCACTTTGTATGAAAATGGTAGTAATAACATGTACCGCAAGTAAACACATGCAGTTATCGCGGCGTGGACTTTTTGCACCGCATTGGACCAGCCCCTAAACCTAATGGATATTGAATAAATATTTTTACTGCGGGTTTTATGAATATTCATGACTAAACTTGAAACACAAAACCGCCGAATTACATACTTACATAATAAAGGGTCATCATTAAAACAAAATTAGCTATAATTTTCCTTCAAATTACCTAAACTGTTTATCCTGCTAGTTTTGTAGACATTTATCTATGTTCAAATATTGATTCTGTGTAAGAATGGAATCCAATTTATACCCGGCAAGAGGCGTCGTAATCCCAGGTTTTTCATAATTTATCTCGCCTATATTTGATTTACTAATTAGTTTTGTTAATTAAAATTAATAATTATTACCGATAAGATAAGACTACTTGCAAAGCACGGGTCTTATGGACAATTTATTTTTAAAGACACAACTTATTTACTTATTTAACTGTTCATTAACGGTAAATAAAAATAAATCTTGGTTTTAAGGTATCCAGTACCTAGGTACCTACATAGTACTCTTATAAGAAAAGACTAATTCTTTGGCAGACTTTTGATATAAGACTTAGAATGAAACGCTGGCTGTGTGTTTGCAAAAGGTTTACACAAAAAAATGAAAATAATTAGAAGTTCCTTGCAATTTGTACAAAAAATCAGGGACAGATAATTTCTAATTTTCCGGATGTCGATAGAAATAAATAAAAAAATATAAACAAGTACAATTTGTTGATTACCTGCATGCAACCATTTTTGAATCCAAGACAACAATATTTTTCACTAAATAAATCACCAGCACGAAAATTGCATTTCGATATATTTTTTATTAGGACGGGGTACATTCACATAGCGACTGCGTATTTTAGCCAACCATGGCATGGGTCCCGGTACACGATGCACCATCCGACACATCCCGAACGATAATAAAGTGCGTGCGCGACGCAACAACGAGCCCACTCGACAAACGACGTCACAACACTCATAGCTTCCTTCTGCACCGAGCACAAACTACCGCTTAAATATAGAAACACGACGCAGAACAGGAACACGAGGCGTTCGGGAAAGGAACACGCCTTGCTCTCGGACTACACGCGCAACTTGTTGTTTCATAGTTGAATACAAAATATTATTAAGTATTAGGTACAAATACAATCCATGATACAAAATGTTGCAAAGGAAAATCTACTACTGAATATAAAATCATGTTTTAACAGGATGCTTGGTGCCTAGAGTATTAATGTTAATCCGACAATAATAAAGCTAACCACAAACATTATTACAGCCACCTAATCTATATAGGTATGTAGATTTACCGCTAGGTAATGCACACTGAACTGTTAAGGTCAAACTCAGAACTAAGATCTGCTTTCAGATTTCTGTCCTTGGTATTTAAAAAGGTGAGTTTAAGTACTCAAAAATTACATATACCAGATCCCTTCTCTGAATAACCTTTGATATCCAACTGGTAACATTTTTAGTAAAAATTCTTACACAGAATAATTCAGATATGATTATTATTGAATTAAAGTGTTTTATTTTGTGCACTGAATTGCATTGTAAAATATGGTAAAATTATGTAATTTAAAAATGGTAATGATGTTTATAAACTTATTTTTTTTAATATAAAATGAAAGAGGTCTAAGATATCTATCCATATTGTTCATTAATTACTACTAGCCTTAGACAAGGTAAGAAATTAATATTTTACTTTCGTGTATTTGTCCAAGTATAATAAACAAATACAATCAGAGCAAACAATTTTTTTAAGATTACTAGCAATGTGTGTCACACATTACTAGTAAACTTGTTAACCCCTCGTGCTAAGCTAAGATGCTTGTGTTACAAGTGGGTTCACGTCGGTAGTGTAATGGGTGGGATTCGAACCCGCAACCACATGATCGCAAGTCCGACGCCCTAGCCATTAGGCTACCGCCGCTTCGAAGTCTCAGTCTTAAAGATTAATAAGCCTAGCTTGGATTTTTTACATTCATAGTTGACAGTCTTGGGCATTGGGCAAAGTAGAGATTGGCAATTGTTGAAATACTATCCAATTCAATTATTTTTAATTATAACAAAGTTTTAATACTTTTACATGAGGAAGCATGAGTCATATCTATAGAATGTGTATAAATATAATAAATAAACATACAAATTTTATATCTTACAATTTTAGTTGTTTATAAGTATAAATTGTGCATTAGGCCTTAGTGGTAACATTTTGGCTAAAGAAATTGGAAGTATCATGTAGTCACTAGACTGTAAATATAGTACATACATACATAGTATAATACCTATTTTATTTGATCTTTGATTACTCTTTTAGCCTAATATAATTATTCTTTTCGTATCCCATTTTTTTAACAAAGTGTATTGTTCATAGTACAAAGTAGCAAAGCTGATTCTTCTGATTGTTACCATTGATGTGCAGTGGATCTTACCTTGCAAGTCAATAAAATAAAATGAACACTTACCCAAACATTTTTTGTGTTTGGTTGTTTTCCATTTATGATTGTTAAATTTTACTACCCATTTTTGAAAATGTTTGAATCATAGGCAAGCTGATGGTGAAGTGCTATCCATTAAAGATTTTGATAACATAATATTACCTACCTCTTGCTGATACGGTCCCCAACATCGTCTTCAATGTTATCATTAGCTTTTCCTGTCTCATCCTGAAATAAAACAGTATTATAGAATCACAACTATGTTGGTACTACTACATCTTCTTTGTCAAGATTATATCAACACACAGTGCTTGATGAAATGACAATTTAGTACATGCACTGATTCCAAATGGTAGAAGATAAGTCAAACAGATTGCAAATAAATAGGCCCTGTATTTAGTGTTGCATTACTTAACAATATATTACATAGTTGTGGACAAGTAAACTATTAGTGTATACCTACGTTGGAACTATATTCCTTACCAGTCAAATTCATTGTAGCCAGCCTCATGTCCATTTTGACACAACATCAAAACACAAAAATATTTTTGTTGAGGAGGACAAATACTTACCGTTTTCCTAGGTGTTTGCACACTCGGAGATCGTCGAATTGTAACAAGTGCCATACCACATTAGCGTTAACGAATCATTATCAAGGTATGTAATACAATCACAAACATATAGAGGAATACCTATTGACTTATCATAACACTAATCCTTAGATCATTCAATATATGTAGGGTAAAACTTAGTAGCGTATATCACTATTTAGACACTTCTAACACACTCTTAACTGATTGCAACAAGTACAATATATCACAACTTCGCCCATTTTTTATTTTACTAAATTCTATTCATAATCAAAGAAAAGATGATGGATGAGTGAGTGAGTGTAAGCCACAGATAAATAATTTATTTTATAAAATAAAGTCCATCGCTGTCCATCGCCTAGGCCATAGGCCATCGGTTGGCATAGACAATAAAATTACAAAACGATAAACAGAATTACAAATCTATTTTGGGACTATAGAACATGCGTGTGTGGTGCAATGGTGCTAACATTTTAAATGTATGTCGTCGATTCTACTAATGTCAGGGTAATCACAAAGTTGGGAAAACAAATGGTTTTAAAATTATTACCTTTTATTACAAATTATTAATTTAAAGATGAAATATAAAATTTACTATGAAAAATAATTATAAAATTAACTATATTTATTTACCTAAAACTATATTAGATACACAAAAAAACACAAATGGCATCAAAAACCTCTTCCACATCGCTTTCGCATTGTTTAGTACTGCCACGTTGAATGGCAATACTAAACCGCTAAATATAGTAAAAACCAGCCCTTGGGTCACAAGAGGTTTCAACAAGACGCTTGGAATAATTCTTTAATTATATTACACACTCGTGCTACAACTATATTACTACTAACATTAACCTTGTACCACCATATTTCAGGCAAATAAACGATTTGATTTGATTTGATTTGAACTATGGAAATAAACATGTCTACAAGCTTGCTGGAAAAAAGCGTGCCATGCTTACCATTTTTAGCAACGTTTGTATACTCATGCTTTTAACTAGAGCCTGCTTATTACGAGCATGCTTTCATGCATTTAGAATGCAAATAAAAAACCTAGTTTCATGGAATTCCGATTCTGAATCCCTGATCAGGAAACCTAATCCAGAAAACGAACGTGTGCGGCCGGCCTTAATGAATTTAAATCTGTGAGCTAGAGCAAGATGGACATAAAAGGGTGTTTATTAATCTGTGGTTTTTGTTCGAGAGACATTGGTCGTCAATCGTAGGCGTACGTAACGTCAAAATCGTCAAAATTACGAAATTATTTACGTGATCTACCACTAAGCCTGAGCATAGCAAAGAGGATTTTCTTGTAAATGTTTATGTTCTACAGAAGGTGTATCACTAATGACTCAAAAGTTGTTATGACATCTATACAGTTATATAAACATTTATTGAGGCAGTGTGAAAAGCTTCCACCGGACGCCTGTAAACATTATAAGTTTGCTGTAAAGCAGGTGAAGTTTTATGTTTATTATTATGTTAATTATTTTTTTTATAGAGTGATAATACGTAATTTAAAAGCGCCCGCATATTTAAAATGATTTACTATTTTAGGTAGTCAAGGGCGTAAGTTTAGCAGTGTGTTGTGACTAGATGATAATGTTTGCAGCTATTGTGAATTAAAATTTAATTCGTATAGGTTTAGGTACTCGCTAAACGTAAACACAATTCCTTTTTTGAAAAACTTAATCTAACAATTTAACAAAATTAATTATTTATCATAAGAAGTATTACTATTATGTGAAACAGTTATTTCAGATGTTAACAATGTTTTAGTTCTATAAAATTATTTTAGAAAAGTGTTTATTATAACTTCCATATTTGCTTGTTAGTGGTTAATAAGTTGCCTTATTGTTATTTAGTTATTTTTATATAATTAAAATTTATGTTAGATATTTGTTTGTATTTTTTTTATTACATACCATGCAATCAATTTATTCTAATAATTGACATAATGAACATAGAAATACATTGATATTTACCCGGGGTGTGCACAGTGAAAAGTGTTACAACAAGGGTAGTGTTGGGTCAAGATGACTTGTTTAAAACATTAATGTTTTTCCAATATATGAAGGTATTTTAAGATGTGTTGCTATAATTTCATAAAATATATATAATTTCGTAAAAATAAACGAATTCGTTATAGAATAGGTGTTTAATGTAAAGTAAAAGAAATTAATATGAGAAATCAAAGTAAACAAAACATAAATCTTCTAAAAAAACTACTCTAAAATGACACTTCTAACAATAATTTTCAGTCTTATAAGTTATCAATTTCTGGCTCTCTGTAATATAATACTGCGTGTTCAGTACATAATTATATATTTATTACTTTTTTGGTGGGACAGTCTTGACATCGTTTTCTTAAATTTGGTTTCTTTGTTGCTGGCTCCTCATCTGGTTCTTCTAAGAAATCTTTTATTCTTTTACATATCAGTCTTGGCAACTAAGAGACATTCTTATGTATTCCTGAAGAAATTTGTTCGTTTTCAGAGTCCAATTCTTCTAATATGGCTAAAATCCGCTGTCGTTTGTGTTCTTCCCTAAACATTTTGAAAATAAACCTAAACATGTTTTTAAAAAAAGGCGCGAAATTACGACATCTAGTGCATGGTTGGGTCATAGTTACCATTTTGGTGCAACCCAACTGAATAGTGGTAAGAAACGAAGAGGGGGGACTGTTAGCTCCAGCTACTGAGAAAATACTGCTAAAATACACGCCACTTAAAATGGTTTGGGTCAAATTGACCCAACTGTACTCACCCCGGGTTAATAATTTTTATGTACTTTTCAGAGCTACAAGCAACATAAGTTTGAACCGGATGCAGAGAGAGTAAAAGAAATCATTTCTAAAAGTCTGGATGATGCTAAATGGATTCTCAATAAGGTAATAAAATTTTTACAATATAGTTAGCAAATTTGGTATTTCTAAATTGTCAACTTGGTCTAGCACCTTTCTATTAAGCCTAAATTAAATCTAAAAACGATTATTTATGAGATGTCTCTGAGTATCAAACCTGCAATGGAATAGAAAGCATTAAACAGTCACTGATATATATACATATATATAATATTTAAAAAAAAATATATCATTTCAAGTAAATGTAATATATTGTTATTATGTTTATGAAAACTTAATTCCCATTTATTATTTCAGTACACAAGAAAATAATGGATGCAATGGAAATGGATATTAATGGATTTCATAAAAAGAATAGTTTCATTCATGATACTAGAATATTGTAAAAGCTAAGAATGTTTGGGGAAAAAATTGAAGACTACGAAATATTGGAACATCTTGGTAAAGGAGGGTTTGCACATGTCTATAGAGCAAGATGTCGACAAACAGGAGTATTTGTTGCTATCAAAATGATAGACAAGGCACTTATGGCAAGTGCTGGTATGATTGGCAGAGTTCGTCAAGAAGTCACCATTCACTCACGGCTAAAACATCCAGCTATTTTAGAGTTATATACATTTTTTGAAGATGCACATTATGTTTATTTAGTTTTAGAACTAGCACATAATGGTGAGTTAGCCAAACACTTTAAGTTAGGAACACGTGGCCTTTCTGAGAAAGCAGCAGCTGATATATTAAGACAGGTACTAAGTGGAGTATTGTATCTTCATACACACAATATCATTCATAGAGATTTATCTTTGAATAATTTACTTTTGACAAAGGATCTTAATGTTAAAATAGCTGATTTTGGCCTTGCAACCCAGCTAAATGGTCCCGATGAAAAGCATGTTACCATGTGTGGTACACCAAACTATATATCTCCTGAAGTGGCGTCTAGAGAATTTCATGGATTACCAGCAGATGTTTGGGGGCTTGGCTGCATGTTATACACTTTATTAGTGGGCAGCCCACCCTTTCACACTCAACATGTTAAAACCACTCTAAACAAAGTGATTAATGCAGATTACAAAATTCCTTTGGAGCTATCCCTACAAGCTCAAGACTTACTGCAGAAACTCTTGTGTAAAGACCCAACAAAAAGGATAACTTTAAAGGGTATTCTGGAACATCCTTTTCTAAATAATGCTCAAAGTACTTCCAAGCAAGATATTTCACGCGATTCCGGTTTTCTAACTACACTACACAGCACTCAGCATAGCAATCGATTCAAAAATGATGATAAAGTTTGTGTTATGAAGGAATTTAATATAGGAAAAAAGGAAGCTCATCCTGTGCCATTTAACATATTTACTGGTGCACAAGAAACTAGTTCAAATTCAGCTTTTTCCAACAATCGTCTTTACAATGTTTGTACAGGATCTGATAGAGGATCTGCAGAAATATTTGATTTTACAAACCAGCAAAATAACATAATTAATAAAAAAACCGATGATAGCCCTTGCACCAGCAATCTTTCATTATTGGAAAAGAATATGAGGAAATTGGATGTAAACTGCAAATTAGTTCATAAAAGTATGAATCCCAATTTAGAAGACAACAAAGAGAATATACCTAAACCATGTAATGTTAATTCTAAGAACCATACACTGAGTGTACCTCCCTTATGTGCTGAAAGATTGCCTATAATATCACACCGAACACGTAACGCCATTCTGAAAATAGACTCTTCTGGCGTAATAGTAGAATTCATTAAAAAAAAGGGTAAAGATCGCGAAGAACAAATTGTAGAAATTTGTAAAATATCAAAAGATGGAATGAAAATAATAATATATACAGTTGATAACAAGAGCAGAAGTCTAGAGACGGACCATGATCCTAAACCTGATGAAGTATTTACTTATCATAACCTACCACAAAAGCATTGGAAAAAGTATCTATATGCTTCGCGATTTGTTGAGCTGGTTAAAGCGAAAACACCCAAGATAACACTGTATACATCATTAGCTAAATGTCAGCTTATGGAAAATGGCTCGGATATTGAAATATTTTTTTACGCCGGCGAAAAGGTTACTTTTACTACTTCTGATGGTCTAAAAGTAATTGATAAAAATTTAAAAACTCATTACAATCTGTCCAAGGCGCCTGATCTGAAATATATAACAGATCACTTTGACGAATGTTCAAACCGCATGAAACGTGTCCAAACAGCGCTATCAGGCATACCTGATGAGTGTTTCCCATTAATAATAGGCAAAAGGCCAGTTCAACCAGTCAGTAATGTGTTATCACCTCACCAAGGTTCTACAGTAGGCACATATAGTACACCACTTTTAAATATAGGCTCATTCCACCGTACTACTGCTAGCTCTAGTCAAGCACCAAGTGAATACAATTAATACAATTTGTGAAAAAACAGTTTGAATCTTCAAAATGTAGGACAAATTCGATATGAAGGCTTAACTAAATGAAAAATACTAATACTATGAATTGATTTACTAAATATTGTATTCCCATTAGAATTATTGCTTCATAGCATTATTAAAAACCTATTTATGTAAGTAAATACATAAACATGTCTTTTATTAATATATTAGTAATATATTGGTAGCCTAGTTTCAATACATGCATGGCTACTACTAAAATACCCAAACTCTCGAGAATATCCAAGAGAGTTGCACTACCAAAACCAGGCACCAGAAGACCCCAGAAGCTATAGACCAATATCTCTGTTGTGCCACACATGTAAGCTTTTCGAGAGATTGCTGTTAAACCGCCTTACACCATTGAGTCAAATTAATATCCGAGCAGTCTGGCTTTAGACTAGGAAAGTCCTGCTCCAGCCAGGTTCTCCGACTAACTCAATAATTGGATGATGGCTACCAGGCCAACAGTGTCACTGGAGTCGTATTTATTGATCTTTCGGCGGCGTACGACACAATTAACATTAAAAGACTGCTGGCCAAAGTGAATGACCTCACCAACGATCAAGGCTTCGTCAACATCCTTAGCGAACTCCTAACCAACCGTCGTTTCCAGGTGTGTTTTCAGTCAAGTAAAAGTAGATGCGACTTCAAAAAAATGTTCTACCTCAGGACAGGCTGCTGGTACCAATACTTTTCAATGTATAACTACTATACTTACGATCAACCTGCCATCCAAAACACCGAACGCTTTTGGTAACTCAATCAGTCTTTTGAGGACGTTGAAGATAATTCCCTTCGACCAAACCCGTCTAAAAAACACAATCATGCGCTTTTCACCTCCGCAATAAACATTCACATAGATTCCTTAACATTTCATGGAGAGGTACGAAAGTGGATCATTGTCCGAACCCTAAATACCTGGGTATCACGCTAGACAGGGCACTTCCATACAAGCCACAGTGTAGTAAAACCAAACATAAGGTTGCTGCTCGAAGTAATCTGTTGTGGCTCCTTATTTCTACCAGTAGGGGAGCGGCACCTGACGTACTGCGCACAACTGGCATGTCCTTATGTTTTTCGGCTGGAGAATTGCGTTTCCAGTGTGGTATCGATCCGCCCACGCATGGCAAGCCGACATAGCTCTCAATGAGAGATGTAGGATAATATCGGGCTGCCTAAAGCCAACACCGCTCTATAAGCTACACCCGCTGGTTGGTATAGCTCCACCTACCGTAAGAAGGTCGCGTGTGCGACTGAAAAACATGCTCAGGAATCAGATGCCCGACATCCTACGACTACAATAATACCCCAGGAAGCCTTAGGAGCCGAAAGTGTTTTAGCACGGTGCAAGATCTGGGAAGAACAGCACCCACCACCAGCTAACTACATTCAACCTCAGGAACATTTGCCGCCCGGAGGGAATCTGCAGTGGCCTATATGGAAAGCTCTCAACCGTTTGCGAAGCCAGGTAGGTCGCTGCAGACACAATTAGGCAAAATGGGGATCATAGACCCTTCGGATACCCAGTGTGAGTGGCTTTCCCCACCAGACAATACCGCACTTATTCGAGTGCCCAAAGTGTCCGGAGACCTGCACTTTGAAAGATTTAAATCTAGGCAATGACGCCACAGTTAATGTGGCCAACTACTGGGTGCGTCTTTAAGCACTCAGTTTTTTTTTAAAGTTTACCATCGACTCGACAAGATGTAGAAGCCTAGTTTTAGTATAATTATATTGCCTGAGTTGCCCGACCTGATAATAATTTATTATTATTATGAGCTTTTTGCCTGCGGCTCCGCTCGCGCGGGTGTCAGTTATCGCGGATAAAAGTAGGCTATTACATTTCTTAGGATCGAAGCTTACCCCATGCTAAGTTTTATCAAAGTCGGTTTAACGGTTTATCCGTGCGTAGCGTAACAGAAAGACAGGCAGAACCGTTCTAATTTCGCATTTATAATATTGGTACGGATTGTTTTAATACTCGGAGGCTAATCATTATTTCCAGGTAAACCCATACAGGTCACGATAGCACTTTCCTCGTATAAGTAGGTATCTATCTATGGCCTTACAAAAATGTGAACTGAGTGACATCGTACAGGCGTATCTCGTATTTACATTGTATGTTAGGTATCTAGTTCGACAGAGTGGTTGTTTGAACGAAAAGCAACTTGCGCAATGCGACATGATGTTCCTTTTGACTGTTCAGATAACTAAGTGGTAATACGTCAGAACTGTGCAACGAGCTACGGGCAGATCCCCGTATGAGGCAAATAGTTATGTGATCTAGAGAACAGTTTTTACCTACCATTATTAAATCTGTGTTTTTATTGTTTGTATGATGAAACGTCACTCGCATTAAATCCATAATATTTATTATCTTGGGACAACACAGATCCCAAACTATGTAGAGCAGTACATGTAACACATTATATGTTAGGTATCTAGTTCGACAGAGTGGTTGTTTGAACGAAAAGCAACTTGCGCAATGCGACATGATGTTCCTTTTGACTGTTCAGATAACTAAGTGGTAATACGTCAGAACTGTGCAACGAGCTACGGGCAGATCCCCGTATGAGGCAAATAGTTATGTGATCTAGAGAACAGTTCTTACCTACCATTATTAAATCTGTGTTTTTATTGTTTGTATGATGAAACGTCACTCGCATTAAATCCATAATATTTATTATCTTGGGACAACACAGATCCCAAACTATGTAGAGCAGTACATGTAACACATTATAATTTCCACGAAGTAGATTTGTTCTATACATCTCCAATCAAGTGGGTGAAATGCTGTTCTCCTAGCTAGGCTACAGAATAGCCTGTTAAAGAGTACCAGCCCCGAACCCCTCTAATAATATTATTGTAAGTTGTATCTATTAGTGCATTATGTAAAATAAATAAGATATACTAATTAAGAATACTACGACTTTTTAATAAATTTGACTGCACGGATAGCCGACTAGTATTGGTAATGGTGGGGATTCGATCCCCGCATGACACACGCATTTTGTGTGTTCCACAAATGCTTGTATACTATGTACCAAGTCTGGGTGTTCTTTGTGCAATGTGATTTGAATGTTTTTTAAACCAACTGCGGCACAAAGATCCTTAGTGCGGGCGCCGTTTTTTTTTTTAAATATAATTAATAAGCGTGAGCGCCAATTATGTGTTTTTAGTGAATTTGTGTGTGGATGTATGTGTATGAGACATGAGTGTTTATGTAAGTACGTGAGCGTAGCAGTGTAAATGGGTGCATACTTGCTGAATTGCGGGTTTAATGTAGTGTGGTACAAGATACAAGTGGTTCTGTTTTGTCATATTTTTTATTTTGGAGGAATAAGCGGACAGTCTTTTAGCAATTATTATAGGTTAAATGATATATTGGGCAATTTTTTATTATATTATTATACAACATGTAACAAAACCCCTTGTCAGATCCAATAAACGCGTATACGTGGTAGTTCATGAACCGTCTCGCATAGGCGGCTTCTTTGACACCAAACTGTAGGTAGTAAGTACGTGACCTTTGAGGAGCGGTCAGTTGTTCAGCTGTTGCCTTGGATCAGTTTTTATTTGTATTTAAGTATTTTGACTGGGGAAAATTTTATTATCCAATCCATTAAATGGCTACGTATATGTATTCGCAGTACGATACCGAATAATACTCTCAGGGATCGGACAGGGTTTTTGTTACACGCTGTATAGTGACGGGCCTAGGAAATAAAAGAATCTTTTGGTAAACTGCAAGCGAGTTTGTGGAGTAGAGTGCGCGCAAGATAAGTTTGCGCGCGGCCAAAATTGGAACTAATCATACCTACATAGTCTACATACATATAATATCACATCATACATACATATAATCATATAAAATACCTAAATAATAAATTAGAATAACAATATAGTATAGAAAAACCCAAAATTAACTTTAAATAAAGGAAAAAAAATATTAGTTTGGCTAGCACTCCACCAGTAGCGCGCAGACTTATCTTGCGCGCATGACTTTAGCACAGATTATGTCTTTATGACGCTTGCTGATTTTTTTTAAAGCAGTTATGCGCATTATTGTTTGTAGAATAAAATGTTGCCGCACGTTAAGGACGTTGCAGTTTTTGTATAACTGGTCAGTAGGAAAAATAATGGGACGAAGGGTAGCTACTTTCAATAAGGCTCGATGAGCTACTTCCAACGGCTTGAGGATAGTTTTTGCAGCACCACTCCAACAGGTAATACAGTAGGTAACAATGGAGAGACCAAGGAGGTTGTATACTAAGGGAGTGAGCGCTTCGTACAAGTAAAACGGTCCGATTTCTGTGACCTTGAAATGAATGAAAGGCACCCAGTGTGGTATTTTGTCTCATTCTAATAAGGTGTCCATGAAATAATGTTTCTCGAGAAAATGCTCGATACGGTAACGTTCGAAGGAATATATTTTATTCTGAGACAGATAGCCTCTGGCATTTAGTCATATTGTACACTTATGGATTTAAGGATAATAAATAAATATCCTCAAATATATTTTCTAAAACGTTAAAAAATAACTTGATAAGTGTTTTGGAGTTTCAAATCTTTATACCTACTCTGTTAAATTTGGATTTGTCATAATTGCTAAGTGCCTAGTTTCGGGAAAACTATATATATATACAACATGTAACAAAACCCCTGTCAGATCCAATAAACGCGTATACGTGTTAGTTCATGAACCGTCTTGCATAGACGGCTCCTTTGACACAAAACTGTAGGTATTAAGTACGTGAACTTTGAGGAGCGGTCAGTTGTTCAGCTGTTGTCTTGGATCAGTTTTTATTTGTATTTAATTATTTTGACTGGGGAGAAATTATAATCTCCAATCCATTTAATAGTTAGGTACGTATATGTGTTCGCAGTACGATACCGAATAATACTCTCAGGGATCGGACAGGGTTTTTGTTACACGCTGTATATTAAGTGTGCTTAAACAAAATTGTCTAATAAAGTAATAAAATCACATACAATAACCCGATTATAATAACCACATAATATATATCAACAAGTTTTTACGTAAAATATGGAGTGGCAAGGAAAAAAAGCCTTTACAATAAACTAAGCTTGATATTGTTGCGTTTACCGGAACTTAGTTTTGCCATAGATTTAATAATTTATTTATTTTAATTCTAGTATGAAGACATCTCTAAATTTTACGAACAGTTTGGTCACCCTACCCAAAATAAAATAGTGATAACAAAAAAAACTGAGAACTGTCACAACGACGCCATTTTCACAATATGACATTTAAAATAGTGTTGCCATTTAAATGATTATTTACACCTCCTTGTTTTTGGGGAAAATATATATTGAGTTTTCGTAAAAAAAATAAGAGTGACTTATTATAACTATATTTAAAATATATTTTGGTAATGGTTGAGCATTTATTTAATATTTATTTTTCATTAGGTTTATTCGGTTGCAAAATATAAATTAGCATTAAATATTATTTCATTAAAGTGGGACTTTTTTTTATGCACGGTCAACACATGGGAAATGACAGAAGAGTACGAAATACCAATTTGGGTGCCTCTCTTTCTAAGAAAAATTGGGAACACTTTTTTACAGAAAGCGCTCACTCCCTATACTATATAAACTCCTTGGGAGAGACACAGGGCAAAATGTATATTGCGTATTATTAAGGGATTGGCAATATGTCTCAGAGTTTTAAAAATATATATTAGTTTGCGAACTCTGCTAGTAAGGACATTAAAGAGATTTAAAGTTAAGATTCTTGTCAGAAACTATACGTGAGTATATTATTTGATCAGTAGACGATATATACGTATAGATATATACGAACAGTTACAGTATAGTCTTAGATTTTGAAATTTACATGAGTGAGCTTTAATTGAAATTGTAAGTTTGGTTGGGTGGAGGAACAAATGGAATAATTAATAAACTTGGTTTTGGAAGTGTTAAGTGTGTGGAAGTTAAGCCAGTTTAGTGCTACATTAAAGCCATATTGTGCATTGCACTCCAGTTCAGACCAAGTGTCAGCGACGAAAGTTATGGCAGTATCATCAGCGAACGAAGTAATCTTCCAAAGGTTATTTATGAAAGAAATAATGTGGGATCCAATACGCTTCCTTGCGGGACACCATAGTCAATGGAAAGATCATTGCTGCTGTAACGATCTACTTTTACTATCTGGGTGCGATTTATGAGGTATTTTCCAAGGAGATTTAGTGGTAACCCTCTGACACCTATCCCTTCAAGTTTGGTTAAGAGAGTACGTCAGGAATGGTGTCGAACGCCATCGCAAGGTCTAAGAATATGGGTGGGACCTTTTTTTATTATTCAAGTTTAGCACGACAATATTAGTTCTCCTGTACTGCATCACAAGTTGACTTGTTTTACGGAACCCAAATTGTTGCGGTGATAGAAGTTTGTAATGTTCTAAGTAGGGTAAAAGTTTTTTATATTGATAAGACGTTCGAGAACCTTAGATAACGCAATTAGGCATGTTTCCGTCGACTCCCTTGAAGTTTGGATGAATAATTACCTTTTTAAATAAAGAGGGAAAAAAAGCAGTCTCAAAGCAAAGATTAAAAATATGGCATAAAAAGGTGCCAAATCCGTAACTGTAAAGGGGGTATCAGACGGTTCACTTGGATGAATGTTCACTTGAGTGAATCCTTCATTTTTCTTTCATTCCATGTTTACACAACTTAGCTTGAATGACATAAAAAAGAACATTCACCACTCTTTTCTGTGAATATGGCGTCCAAGGAAGTCGTGTGTCTTGGAATAACTTTAATTTGTGATCATTTAATCAAGGAGTTGACAAAAAAGAAACAAAGAAAACGTCGACGATGGTGGGTGCGACTATGGATTGCAAGAAGAAATTTATTTGGAGCTTCAAACACATTGCTGAGAGAACTAGCCGATGAAGATCCTGAATCATATTACAATCATCTGCGAATGGATAAAAGTAAATTTGAAGAACTTCTAATACTCATTGCTCCGCTAATCCGAGTGAACGTTCTCTCCGTGTTCAGACTGTTCATTTTACGCTCATTCGGAGTGTGAATGAATGATGCCGAATGAAAATATCCAGCATTGTTGGATCGATTCACTAATGAATTCATTCGGCATTTTTGTTTCACTTTACGTTCAGACGTATCACTTTGAGTGAAAGATGCGAAATGAATCAAGAAAATGAAAGAAAAATGAACCGTCTGATATCCCCTTTTAGGAACTTAAAAGGAATACCGAAAAATGCTCAAAGGAGTCCGATTTTGATGATAATAAAAACTGCGTCATTGGATTTTCGAAAAATCAATAATCCTAGGCAGGAATCGAACTAAAATATACCGAAAAAAAAAACCACACCGTATTATTAAACCATTCGATAGTGTTTTTAATAAGAATTGATTGTGAAAAATATTAAACTTTTAATAAAATGTTTCTTGTTTCACCTTGGTTGAAGCGATATAATCAAAGCGTCATCGCTTTGATTATCGCTTCGTTATTATCTCTAGCTAGCCAGTTAGGCAAGAAAGAGCTGGGAGCCTTCCCTAAAGAGTGACTCTATGGAGCATTCAGATCCGTTGTATCGCTTCGCTACTCACAAACAGCTCGCCACAAGCTTCCCTGCGGATGTATGCTCTATATAGACCTTCAGATACCTACATGTTTTCTTTTAATCTTAATATATATTTATTATGTGCTCGCCAAGACCTTTCTTTTGATACTAAACTCGAGGTGAATATCGCAGTAAATTTTTTTTCGAGGATAGATTATTTGGTTATTCCGTCGTATAAGATTTTAATAACATTTATATAGCCTGTTACCCGGCTTGTTTTTACGAATCGATTGACACCTCAATCAATAAAATCGGTTCAGTAGTTTAGACGCTACGGTGGAACATACAAACATACTGACTAAGGGCTTGTACACAAAACTGCGATGCGACGTCGCATCGCAAAAATCTGCGAGCTCCCTCTACGCATCGCAAGAACTTGCGAATTGATTCGCATCGCGAATGAACCCAAAATCTTCTTTGTTTCTTTTTTCTATATCTCCTAAGCAATAATAAAAGTGCACACTTCTTTTTACGATCCATGTCACGACCTAGCTTTCAATTCAAAATACGTTTAGTACGGTTAACGGTCGTCGAAGGAATGGTCACACTGGGAGACGCCTTGCCGCACGAAATCGCATCGCAGCAATTCGTGTCGTAATTTTCTGCGTTGCGAATTCGCATCGCGTCGCATCGCAGTTTTGTGTACAAGCCCATAGACTGCCAAAAAAAAACATTACACTTCCTTTTGGCTTCGCCGTAGTCGGGTAAAAATTGAAAAACTTTAATGTTGACTATAGCTAACTTCAGGGTGTCAGTTTTTATTTCTATTTAAATTTCATTTTTCTATTTCTATTTTTACAATTTAATAATTATATTTGTGTGAATGGAATGTAAGATTTAGTCCAAATACTTTTTTAAATTTTTACTTTTCTTTTGAAAATATAAAAAAATGTTACCAACGGAAAATAGAAAAGGCAAAATGTAATGTCATGTGGCAACACAATCAGTGATCCTCCATCTTTTTTGTCACGATGCCTCCTAAGAAGCAACCTGAGAAATCCGGTATGTAATAGTATTTAGATAATATTAGGAAGAAATTTATATTCGATGTGTGACTTGTAAGCTACAATCGTTTTCGTGAAGTTAATTAACAATTGTTGATAGTGTAAACTTTATAATTCTCGATATGATCCGTGTGACGGTGTGACATTTGTTGAGCCACGCGGTTCTTGTTTTGGCGACAGAAGTATTGTTGCTATTTAGTTATTAGTTTTCTATGATATAATTATTTCATACAATTGTAAAGGATTTATTCTCTTCAGACACCGTGTTATTGAGTTTGTATTGAATTAAATTACTTATCAATTGAGGTTAGGTCATCCATGTCAATTCATCGTATGCCATATTTCAGGGTCCTCCGGATCCAAGCCCGCGGAAAAGAAACCCGCAACTGCTAAGACTCCTGCAGCTGCACCTAAAGCAGCGTCCACTACTAGCAGTGCACCTAAGCCGGCGTCTGCCAAGACACCAGCTCCCGCTCCTAAGGCGGCCGCTCCTAAAGCAGCCCCCGCGGCCAAACCCGCCGCTGCTAAGCCAGCATCTGCACCTGCTGCTAAGCCTGCCGCAGCAGCTGCTAAGCCCGCTGAAAAGAAACCAGCGTCAGCTCAACCTTCTGCGAAACCTGGTTCTGCCAAGGCTGCTGCTCTGAAAGCTAAGTCTAGTGCGAAGCCTTCAGTGAAGAAAGCTGCGGCTGCTTCAAAACCCAAGCCTAAACCAGCAGCGGCTAAGTTGAAGATCGCACCCAAGCCCAAGAAGACAGGCATTAAAGGACAAAAGAAACAAGTTGTGAAGCCAGTTGCTAAGGCTCTTAAAGCTCAAAGGAAGGTATGTATCATCAATAATACTTTATTTCTTATTATCTTGCAAGTATTTATTTCTCATATTTGAAGCAGACTTTCTTCTCTTGGGGTAGGAGTTGTTATTTATGGCAAAGATATAATAATTTTTATTAATTTATTATTTTCGATTAAAACCAGCCATTGTGTGTCTTTTTTAATGTGAGTTTTGAGGATAAAATTGAGTGATTTAATGTGTTTAAAAACTGCAAAGAGCATGGTTATCCAACAGTTCCAGATGTTGTTTTTATGTTTACATACAATGTTTTGCCACTTTTATTTATTAGCTAGTATGCATTTAGTAAAATAAGTGTCTTTTTTTGTAATCTTGGTTCTGTTAGGTTTAATCAGTTACTGCAGTAGTTCCTATTTACACTTGAGCACATTGAAAGAATTTCATATCTTGAAAAGTTTTTAAAATTAATTATGAAATAGTCTTAGTCAATAGTCAAATTGAACTAACAAACTTGTTTATTTTTGTTTAGGTTGTCAAAGGTGAACATGGCAAGCGTGTACGCAAGATCCGCACGTCAGTGCACTTCCGCAGACCCAAGACCTTCGAACCTCCAAGGCACCCCAAGTATCCCAGGAAATCGCTTCCCAAGAGGAATCGGTGAGTTTAAAATAAAGTTTTTTTTTATTATGAATATCTGTAGTTATATTATAATGCTGAAGAGTTTGTTTGTGTTGAACAAGGGTCGTAATCTTAAAATTGAAAATGAAATTTTCATACAAAGTGACAGGTCACATGACTTATGTTTGTATGAAAAGTTGATTTTCGATTTTAAGATTTCAACCTATGTTTCTTGTGAAAAGTCATTCATTTTTATGCACCTGATTACCTCATTGAATAAATGCACCCCATAAAAAATTATCCTGTATAGCCCAAAAATGTCACCCTGCTGGATATCAAATTCAAATTCTTTATTTGCAGAATATGGGTAAATTAACAAGATGTTCTTAAATGAATTTATAAATCGCCATAATTAAGCTCACTCCATGCAAATTTAAATGCAAATTAGGTACAGACGAATCAAACACAGTATCATGCAAACATATTGATATCTTACAAATACGAAAAATTTCAGCGTACAATAATAACATTCATTATTACATGCAACTGTTGATCTTAATGCTAATGGAAACAATACAATACATAATGTCAAAAGAGCAGAAATAGTCATTAGATAATCTTGAATATTAATATATTTTTTTCACGTCCGTTAATAAGGGAAGGGAAGGGATAAAGGATAGGTTTCCACACATATGGAAGTAAACCAAGCATTGATCACAACATGCTTGCTTATTATAGATTTGCGATTTTAGATTTTTTTTTTATTCATGTTACTTCAGTATTTCCTTTCACCAAGTGTGATTATAATAACTTTGAATAATGAAATTAATATCAGTGGATTGCTCCAACTGACATTAATTTAATTATTCAGAATGACTTGTGTCTATTATAATATTTTGCCTGTAATGAGTTCAAACCTGCAACAGATATTTACCTTCAATGAACTGCTAGGCCAACACCTACACATTTTTTTCTATCAACTCTGCTATACGCCATCTATACCACATTACAAGTATTCATTAATTTAGCAATATAATTTTGCAGTATGGATGCTTACAATATCATAAAGTATCCTCTAACATCTGAAGCGGCTATGAAGAAGATTGAAGACAACAATACTTTGGTATTCATTGTTCACACCAGCTCCAACAAGCACCACATCAAGGCTGCAGTTAAAAAGCTATATGACATCAATGTTGCTAAAGTTAACACCCTTATCAGGTAAATGTTAAATAATAATAATTTCTTTTTATAGAACTTTAACATGATGATATATCTGTGGGAATCTCATTGATTGAGAATGATATCAAAATAACACACTTCTGATGCTTTTTATGATCATAAATATATTTACGTATGGTTTCAAATGTTCTCAACATACATTTTTGTTTTAGGCCCGACGGTAAGAAGAAGGCGTACGTACGGCTCGCTAGGGACTATGACGCATTAGATGTTGCCAACAAAATCGGCATCATATAAACTAATGCTGTACTGTATTTTATAAGAATAAAAACTTAAACTATAAATTTGTGCTAATTATTTCTGCCTACTTTCTGAAGAAATGTAAGTCCTATCAATCTAAGCCTATTTGTAATAAACGAGGTTTAATAATTCAACTTAATATTAAAAAAAGCCTTGATTTGTTGATGCCGAGTTTTTACTCTGCTTATTTTGAACGTATTGTGTCTAGTCTCCGTTTAATGGTAAGTAATCTGTGTGATCGTTTTTTTTATTTCATCATTATGCCTCCATATTAACATATTAGGTAGATACAATGGCAAAATTGTGCACATGATCGCACATCACTGAACTCCACTTAACCAGAAATTGGTGAGTTTTAGGGCCGATTTTACCAGTTGCCCATTAAACGGAGTTCAATAAAACTAAGTTCAAATCGATCGCGTTTACGTAAAGCGTTCGATCTTGGTTCAAGCACAAATTGATTTTACCGGCCACATTTTGATCGCGTTTACGAAAACTAAGTTTACTTACAACATAGAACGTAAACTCGCAAACAATTGCAATAACCATAGACAAAACTTGAAAATATTATATATGTGTTCTAATAATGTTTAATTGAATTATATTATTACATCGCTATAAATATATGTATTATTGGTAATTAAAGTATAGAGTAATTTTATACTTTAATTACCAATTATACTTAAATACTATCAATTTGAAGTTTAAAATAATGAAATCATCTTTTGTTCCGGAAATTTTATTCTTAATTGGCAATACTAACCTCGCTTTTCGGGATTTTTTGAATTCTGTCATTATTACCTACCATATTTTTATTACCGACCGGTGATACTTTCGTGTGGATGTACCTAATTCGAATTTTTAAGATTTTTTTGGACTTTTGCGCTACTAGTGACCACTACTGTATTCTGTGTTGCGACTGCGTAATGGCATCAAAACGCTAACACTGTGTGTTTCGTGTGGTTTCGTGAGACAAAATCTTGTTACAAAATCCTTATGATCAAGGGTGTCAAAATGTTCTTCTCGCTCACGGATCCATCTTGGTCGGCGATGGCGAATAGTATTTTCATCGTAAGTTTCATCAAATGCAAGCGATAGAGCCCTTTTCATGCTTTTATTTTATTAATAAAAGCCGATGACAAATGTCATTTGATTGCGTTTAACCACGTTAACCGTAAAATATTGGGCGTTCAGAAATTAAACGAGTTCAAGCTCTAACTGAGTTCAGTTTGTGTTGGTAAAATCCAATTTGGGCTTTTGAACTCAGTTATATGCCTAAACTGAGATCTGTGAACGAGAGTTTTGTTTAATTATATACTCTTAAATTATAATTATATATATCCTAACAAATATGTCTTTATTACGTATTATTTTATCCAGTAGTAACAATGTAACTATAGAATTGTTGTGATTTCTATTTTAAATATAATTTTTCAGTATGGAGCTTTGAATAGGTACCATCAAGAATCCTCTAACATCTGAAGCGGCTATGAATAAGAGAAGACAATACTATTAAATACAACAATACTTACATACCTATTCAATGTCCACATGATTGCCAGCACCACAACACGGCAGTCAAATATGTATCTCGTTAAAAAGGTAATTGTAAATCACATTTTTTCATATTTACTATAGCCCGACCGTCTGAGTCCTCGCCTGCGCGGTACAGGGGCGCGGGGGTATGACGACCAAGGGGACTGAGACATGTGCGGGCGGTGGGTGACAGGTGCGCCCCCACCGTCGGGCTATAATTCAATATGATGATATATTTGTGGGAATCTCATTGATAGACAATGATATCAATATAACACATCTCTGATACATTTTACTCAAATATGATTATTTAAGGTTTGAAGTTTATGTACTTACAAAGATATTTTATTTTCAGGCCCACGTGTATTTAATCTCACGACGGGTAGAAGATAGTACCTACTGTAAGAAGGCTATGTACGGTTCAACAAAATCGCAATCATTACATAATATAAACTATATAATTATATGCATTTCACAAAAATAGAAACATAGAAACGTACTAGTGAAACAAAAAAAACTTTTTTGTAGGTATTAAAGTTTTGCCATTAACCGTACCTATAATCGTAGTATTAATTATTCCTCTTCCTCCTGTCACTGCCTACTACACTGATGTAGACAGTCTTCTTTATCGACTTCAACTTTACATTTAAATTAGAGCATTGTCGTTGAAATACTTAATTTTTCCATGCCGATCGATCGATCTGTGCAACCTGTGTCGAGCCATGACCATCTCATTTTGGGAACAAGCACAAGGTAAACTAATATTTAACTAGCTGTAGCCTGCTACTCCGCCTGTATGAGTGTCAGTTATCGCGGCCAAATGGCAAGTATCGTATGTTAATCCTCAGGCTCTAGCTAGAAAATCACTGTCCCAAATTTTCATTTTATTCTGGCGTAATTGCGTAACAGACGGACGGTTACTTCTGCGTAGTAAGAATTTATTGTAATTTAACTGGAAGGTTACCTTGCCCTACCTATGACCAGAGTGCTGTTTAGTTCCAGTTTATTACGGTATAGCTAATTTAGGTATACCGTAATAAACACGAATCGTTCTGAGCAATTTAAAAACTGTCACGGGGACATACTAAATGGTTAACTTTAAGAGAGCTTCAGAATGGCAGGTCACTATTCATATTTTAAACGAAATAATTAAAGAAAGTTGCTTCTAGTTGCTACTAATCTGTAAACAACTGCTACCCTCTCATTTTTTTTAATAAACTGCTTTATGGTGACCGGTCATTCTGACCTGAGTACATTTTATAAATAGGGAAATTTTTATGACATCAGAAAGGCTGGTCTCCAGTGAGAACAATCTTCGCAAATGAATCTTTTTTTTTTTTTCCAAGATTTGCTACTAGACTGCGATACTTATATGTATCGTTTTGGACCTCAAAGCTCCAAAGGATAAGTTAAATTATTATAAATTTACTATTTTGATGCGTAAACCCCTGTAGAATTAAATTAGCAAATTTGAAATCGACTACAAAACAGGTATTTTTGTAAGTAGGCGCTAACTTAGTCAGTGGGGCAAGAGAAACGTACTTTAATTTAGAAATAATGTTTTAAGTTCTTGCTAGATTAGCACGAAAAACACCAATAGCGCTACTATTAATCGTTTAGGCGCGATTGGTCCAATGTTCAAAAAAAGGTCCAATTCGCAGTTGGTCCAATTCGCGATTGGCCCAATTCGCGATTGGTCCAAAATGGCAATGTCCAATGTTTCCGAAATTATACAATATACTAGCTGTTTCCCGCTGCTCCGCCCGCGGTCTCAATTTTTTTTTATATTTGTGATGTAAGCTATCCTATATTTCAAGTTGGATCAAACTGCACACGGTGTGCAAATTTGATTAAAATCGGTTTAGTAGTTTCGGAGTTCATCCCCGACAAACATCATGACACTGGAATTATATATAATATCGATTGATGCCAAAAAGTAGGTACACGGTGCTAGTTTTTCGCATTTTAGCCCATTCGATTCCCGGTCCGCAAAGCGTATTTTCAAACATCAATTTAATGCAGATTTATTTCTTTAAAAAAATAAAAGAATGTTTTCTTTGAGTCTAATTTGCTATTCTTCAGTATTGAGAGTACTTTCTCTTTTTCTTTCTGGTGGCAATAAAAATCCATCCTGTTTATCATAATATAACCTACGACCTACTCTCAGACCTACCAAATAGACAAACGAAAAAAAAACATAAAAGTCTGCGAGCCTGATATTTAAAGAAGAAAACAGTTTTAATATCATTGCAAGGAGTTTTGACAACCTTGTTTATTTAATTGATATATAACCTCTATGGAGGAGGATCTGGAGGATAGTAAATCGTACTAAAACAACAAAATTTGGTCGTCATGGCAACTACCTACTTACGTTTTTAATGTCAATAATCGCGATGTTAATAATTGATAAAAATTAAACAAAAAAACATTTCAAATTGGACCAAATTGTGAATCTAAACCATCCTCGAATCCACCTGAAGAGACACAGCAAATTTCATTATAATCGG
Source organism: Plusia festucae (assembly GCA_950381575.1). Taxonomy (NCBI): domain Eukaryota; kingdom Metazoa; phylum Arthropoda; class Insecta; order Lepidoptera; family Noctuidae; genus Plusia; species Plusia festucae. Next base: position 7,483,723 of record OX494436.1, on the reverse strand, counting down.
TCCAGCCGTCTAGGAGGAGTTCAGTCACATACACACTCACAGAAGAATTATATATATAAAGATGTATATACTAGCTTTTACCCACGGCTCCGCCCGTATGACAGACATACAGACAGGAGACAGACAAAGACAGAGAAACAGACACAGACAAAGACAGAGAAACAGACACACACGAGACACAGACAAGACAGACAGACACACAAGCATATAGACAGAATTTATTATAATTATCGTGTATCGATATGTACGTTTTTTAACATTCTATTAATAATTAATCTATGCTAATATAATAAAGCTGAATAGATTATTTGTATTAGTACAAAATATCAATATGATAAAAAAATGTATAAAAATAATTTATTTTAATGTAAATCTAATTTCTAATATTTCATTAATACATGATTACTGCATTATCGGTTGCAAAATCAAAACTCACAGGAATATCACCGGAATTGAGGGTAGGTAGTAAAATAATTGGTGTCACAACAAATCTGTCATATTGTATTATGTGGTTTTGAGATTGTGGCATTAGTCGTTGCATTTGAGCTCTGTACTTGAATAATTTATAATTCTGTTTAAAATGGATAGTTCTTTCTCCCTTATCTTATTGAGTTATCTCAATAAGATAAGGGAGAAAGAACTATATTCTTTCTCTTTACTTCTATATAAGATGGTTTCTCTCTTGCTTATGCAAGAGAGAAACCATCTTTTTATCATAATATATTTAATGAAAGATATGATAAAATAATAATCACGAAGGTACGATTATAGTACTTTTTTGAAGTGAAACTTCTTTTGGCGCATGAGGGTAAAATTTTTACAGATGAAACGTCACGCCGGTATGCAACGGAAGTAGTAGAATACATTACAATGTCTTTGAACGGAAGTGTCAGAAAAGAGAGAGAGAGTGATCGAGACCATGAAGGTTTTCATCTATACCTTCATGATCGAGACCGATTGAGAGAGAGTAAGACAGGGCGAACGTAGCATGAGCAACTAGCCGTGGAGTGAGAGTAGGGAGCAAGCGAGTGAGAAAGATTGAGAGAAAAAGTGAGACAGAGCGAATAGTTCTATTAGTTTTAATAAATATAATAATTTGATTAAAATGGGTGCCAAGCAACCAAGATGGCGTCGACGACAATTTGCAAATTTTTCGTCATGGGTGTCATTTTCATGATTCCCGAGGTCGCTTAAACGATTATGGGGTCGAAATTAAAACCCAAGATGGCGCCGAGGAAATTTTGCAAATTTTTCGTCATCGGTGTCATTTTCATGGTTCTCAAGGTCGCTAAAAACGATTATGGGTTCGAAATTAAAACCCAAGATGGCGCCGACGACAATTTGTAAATTTTTCATCATGTGTGTCATTTTCATGGTACCCGAAGTCGCTAAAAACGATTATGGGGTCGAAATTAGAATCCAAGATGGCGCCGAGAAAAATATGCATTTTTTTCATCATGGGTGTCATTTTCATGGTACCCGAGGTCGCTAAAAACGATTATGGGGTCGAAATTAGAATCCAAGATGGCGCCGAGAAAAATATGCATTTTTTTCATCATGGGTGTCATTTTCATGGTACCCGAGGTCGCTAAAAACGATTATGGGGTCGAAATTAGAATCCAAGATGGCGCCGAGAAAAATATGCATTTTTTTCATCATGGGTGTCATTTTCATGGTACCCGAGGTCGCTAAAAACGATTATGGGGTCGAAATTAGAATCCAAGATGGCGCCGAGAAAAATATGCATTTTTTTCATCATGGGTGTCATTTTCATGGTACCCGAGGTCGCTAAAAACGATTATGGGGTCGAAATTAGAATCCAAGATGGCGCCGAGAAAAATATGCATTTTTTTCATCATGGGTGTCATTTTCATGGTACCCGAGGTCGCTAAAAACGATTATGGGGTCGAAATTAGAATCCAAGATGGCACCGAGAAAAATATGCATTTTTTTGTGATAAGTCATTTTTAAGATTTGCGAGGTCACTAAAAATAAAAATGAGGTCAAGCTTTCGCGGAAATGTCTATCGCGCAAAAGTTCCTGATCCAAGATGGAGGACATTTCTCTATATGAAATTACATGTATTCGTCTCAATCTCAATCTAGAATTTTTGCATGTGAGACCATAGACGAAGCGCATTTGCATAATAGTTACTGTTTTACAAATTGTGTATCTCGCTATTGTTAATTATTGTAACAATACTTATTTTTATTTATTTTAGATAAACGTTATGTCAAACAATGTAAATATTGAAGAAATAAAATGAAAAAATTAAATTTATAATTTACATTAATTTTCAAACCTTTTTTTATTTTAATGACAATTAAATTCCTAACCTATCTTCCTTTTTCCCTTCCTCTTAATCTTGGAAATTTAAAGTTTTAGATTTGTATAAATATAAACAAGATTTATAAATTAGTTCGCCAAAGAAGTTTCACTTCTGACATGTGTACTTTGTACGCACGCATGTTTTTTTTTTCATTTTGTTGATTTGTTACAAATGTACAAAACTACTAATTGGTAGGAGCTTGAAACACGAGATATGACTCAAAATATGATTATGAATAAATATACCTAGTACAATATTTGTACAACATAAAAATGTCATTTTGGTAATACCTTTATATTGGACCAATCGCGAATTGGACTAATCGCGAATTGGACCAATCGCGAATATGGTGGATTGGTCTAATCGCGAATTGGACCAATTGCGCCTAAACGGGCAAGAAAGAGCTGCATAGCGATTCCGATTAATACATTAGACAAAGTCACAGCGAATTCGTCGGTGAAAACTAGATTTCGTATTCCGAAAACCAGTGAAAACTAAAGTGGCGACGCCAGTGTGAGTTGTGTCGGCGAATAGAACTAAATAAATGTGAAATCTTTTCACGAGTACTGTCAGTGACATTATCAATCGAAAACATGACATTTGAAAGGGGCAGTTGGTATTCCGAAAACTCACTTGGCACTTTTCACGTACGAAATCACCTGTCAAAACAAAAGTTACTTATTTCTCGGTGAAAACTGAGGTGAAAACTTACGATAAATCTTTTTAATGACTAAATTACCTGTAAATTACCTAACATTGTTTCTCATTAAGTTTTTTTTCTAAACCAAATTAAATGTTCATTATTTTAGGAATTTTAGGAACTATCCTATTTTAGGTATTAGTATACCAACAACAGAATAACGGCGGCTTACCCTTTATATCCATCGGTCTGTATACCTACGACTTGTATTTAGCCACGAACCCTTCTCAATAAATCACTTTATGGAATTTAGATAGACACAAGCACTCATTATTTAAACCGCACCAGTTTTTTCAAATGATACCTACGCCTAATACAATGCCAAACTTGTTAACATTTAGAGATAATAATTTAGATTATTTAAGAAGCAGAAAACGATATGTACCATCTTAAATAAGAATTTTACATAATCGTAGTTGGTGAAAAACCACTTGAATATCGAAGCACAAAGGTTTTTTTATTAATTAGTTAAAAACAACACCAAACACAAACTTCTGAATGTACACAAACAATTTGTTTACATTTAACAACTTTTCGTACCGAGTGCTGTCATAGCAAAGGTAATAACACATACAGCCAATACAATCCTATTAAATTAAATAACACCCTTTTAGCTTCTTGAAGAATTATTTTAACCAACAAACATTCAGTACCTAATCAGTCTCGAGAACATATCTTATGGAGTCTAGATCCTTAAATTGAGTAAATTATTTAAAAATTAAGGTTTATTTGATGTTACTAAAAGCAAGTCCCGTCTAAGCCCACCTCTAAAGTTTTCACCTGAGATTTCGACATCTCTTGAACTTGAGTGCGTGAAAGCAAAGTTTCAGAATACGGTGAAAAGTACAAGTGAGGTGAGCAGTGAAGTGAGTGTGAAAATCTATGTGAGTGGCGAGGTGAGTTTGGTCATTTTCGGAATCGCTGGGCTGGAATTCCAAGTGTCTCCCTGGAGCACACCTACTTAAGCCCGTTTCGCCACTAACGGTTTTGCGGATGTAACTAACTTATAAACTAACCTATGCTCATACATAAACTTTCAGATGTACCTAGGTATGTATGAGCCTTTGTTTTGAATTGAATTTGGCTAGAGTAATAAACCTCTAGACGATTAGGTGTCTTTGGATAAAGTATATGGAAATTATAAAATATTTGTAATGGTGAACAAAAAAATAAAGGCGTTGCTCAGCAGCGTCGCATGGAGACGCTACATACGCTACGCACTAAGTAATTTTGTACCATTGCTATACACGTTACCCCAGTTCCTGCTATCCGTATATAAAAAGTACTCTGTGCTTCTGGCCCATTGCCATTGGCCAAACCGTGTGACAGCTGGTCACAAGAATTTAACATGTAATTTCAAAATAATTTGTTTCTATTTGTGGACAAAACTTACTCCATATAAGTTAGTATCAATATATTATAAGTAAATGTAATATATCTTGATTAAGTTTTGAAGTTAATTAGTTTCTATGGCCAGGAGCAGAATTTCAAACAATGACCACCTAATTCCGTATCGGTCTGTTTATGTAGGTAAATAAAATAATGACCATGATTATTTTTTAAGTTGACTGTCTCGTTGGTCTAGTGGTCGCAAGCGCGACTGCCGTGCTCGAATCCCGGGTCGGGCCGAAAATAGTTACTGGGTTTAGAAGTTCTCAGTACTGGAGTCAGGACCTGTGGCGGTGTTTACACCCCTTTGCCTCGGAAAGCACGTAAATCCGTTGGTCCTGCGCCTAATCTCTCTCCGGTCGTGTCCGTCTACCGTCCCATCAAACTATAAAGGTGAAGGAACAGAGAATGCATCTGTGTCTGCGCACACACCTGTACACTATTATATATATCTCATGCGTACAGGGCTGATCTCTCTTGAGATTGGCCGCCGAGGCCGAAATTCGGTCTGGAGATTATTGAAGTGAAACTTCTTTTGGCGCATGAGGGTAAATTTTTTACAGATGAAACGTCACGCCGGTATGCAACGGAAGTAGTAGAATACATTACAATGTCTTTGAACGGAAGTGTCAGAAAAGAGAGAGAGAGTGATCGAGACCATGAAGGTTTTCATCTATACCTTCATGATCGAGACCGATTGAGAGAGAGTAAGACAGGGCGAACGTAGCATGAGCAACTAGCCGTGGAGTGAGAGTATAGCAAGCGAGTGAGAAAGATTGAGAGAAAAAGTGAGACAGAGCGAACGTCGTATCACGCATAGTGCTATCACAGTCTTAACATCATACAGTCGTTCGACGAAGACGTCTAGACAGGGCAATCGTGCGGGGTGCGAGGGGCGAGACGGGGGAAGGGCGCTCCCGAGCTGCATACATTACCATGTTAGTAGCTCGGGAGCTAACTTTCAGGGCTATCTGGTGTTAGTTTAGTTCTATTAGTTTTAATAAATATAATAATTTTATTAAAATGGGTGCCAAGAAACCAAGATGGCGTCGACGACAATTTGCAAATTTTTCGTCATGGGTGTCATTTTCATGATTCCCGAAGTCGCTTAAACGATTATGGGGTCGAAATTAAAACCCAAGATGGCGCCGAGGAAATTTTGCAAATTTTTCGTCATCGGTGTCATTTTCATGGTTCCCAAGGTCGCTAAAAACGATTATGGGTTCGAAATTAAAACCCAAGATGGCGCCGACGACAATTTGTAAATTTTTCATCATGTGTGTCATTTTCATGGTACCCGAAGTCGCTAAAAACGATTATGGGGTCGAAATTAGAATCCAAGATGGCGCCGAGAAAAATATGCATTTTTTTCATCATGGGTGTCATTGTCATGGTACCCGAGGTCGCTAAAAACGATTATGGGGTCGAAATTAGAATCCAAGATGGCGCCGAGAAAAATATGCATTTTTTTCATCATGGGTGTCATTTTCATGGTACCCGAGGTCGCTAAAAACGATTATGGGGTCGAAATTAGAATCCAAGATGGCGCCGAGAAAAATATGCATTTTTTTCATCATGGGTGTCATTTTCATGGTACCCGAGGTCGCTAAAAACGATTATGGGGTCGAAATTAGAATCCAAGATGGCGCCGAGAAAAATATGCATTTTTTTCATCATGGGTGTCATTTTCATGGTACGCGAGGTCGCTAAAAACGATTATGGGGTCGAAATTAGAATCCGAGATGGCGCCGAGAAAAATATGCATTTTTTTCATCATGGGTGTCATTTTCATGGTACCCGAGGTCGCTAAAAACGATTATGGGGTCGAAATTAGAATCCAAGATGGCACCGAGAAAAATATGCATTTTTTTGTGATAAGTCATTTTTAAGATTTGCGAGGTCACTAAAAATAAAAATGAGGTCAAGCTTTCGCGGAAATGTCTATCGCGCAAAAGTTCCTGATCCAAGATGGAGGACATTTCTCTATATGAAATTACATGTATTCGTCTCAATCTCAATCTAGAATTTTTGCATGTGAGACCATAGACGAAGCGCATTTGCATAATAGTTACTGTTTTACAAATTGTGTATCTCGCTATTGTTAATTATTGTAACAATACTTATTTTTATTTATTTTAGATAAACGTTATGTCAAACAATGTAAATATTGAAGAAATAAATTGAAAAAATTAAATTTATAATTTACATTAATTTTCAAACATTTTTTTATTTTAATGACAATTAAATTCCTAACCTATCTTCCTTTTTCCCTTCCTCTTAATGTTGGAAATTTAAAGTTTTAGATTTGTATAAATATAAACAAGATTTATAAATTAGTTCGCCAAAGAAGTTTCACTTCTGACATGTGTACTTTGTACGCACGCATGTTTATTATATTTTAATTTTTAAACTAATCTATTCGACATGTTTGATTGGTTATTTGTCAATTTTATTTTTCTTCTAAATAAATCTTACTTCTCAGGAGGCATTTTGTTCAAACTCTTAAAATAGACAGAAAACATTAAAACACTAAGAAAAAATATAAAAGATACTTAATGAAAAAAATAGGCGCAATCTTGGAATTGAGACCTAGGTACGTACACAAGCCATTTGGCCAAAGATGGAGAATGGCCACCTGCATACTCTCACTCAAGAACGTATATCGATAAACTAAATATAATAACTTTTACTAACTTAAGTTCTACTTAAATATTATTCTCTTAAAGTTAACTCAAAGAAACATAGAACTGAATACTCATCTGTTCGCCTTACCGATTTGGCTAAAATATTTTCATTTTCCCCTTTTATTTAAAATGTTTTTTCTCTATACTGATGTTGAAAATAGTAGCTGCCAACGACACCAGAGTTGCCATGGTACAATATTTTGTTGTGAATTCCTTAACTACAACGATTTAAAATCTTAACAGGCCACTAAGGGGTCATTGGCCGAAACCGGGTCATCTGCCCTACTATTTGTAAATTATTCTGATGTACCGACCTACAATACGTATTCTGGATTCGAGGATTAGAAGAGATCCTCACAGACAGCCGTCTGTCTAGTGATGTGTGTACATGTACAATGTTACCTTGTGTGTTTCATAAATGGCTTAGAAACCTTAATTTTTATAGGTACTGTTAAAGAATTTATTGACAAAAGAAATTAACTTTGGCTTTTTATTATTGTCTCAAAATTGCATGCAAAACGTGTAGTTACCATATTTTTAAATGTAACTTTTTTATACCAACCATCCTATTATTATTATCGAGTAGACTGTTTTAAAAAACGTGAAGTTATTACTGTATGACGTTGACGCGACACGCGGCTCGATCACAGCACGCCAAAGCAGCCTGACTGGCCCTCACCTTGAGTATCTGACCTGTTATTGCGTCACACAATCATACATATTAAAATGGAGGGCGACGTGTTTTTTCCGCAACATCACGTATTTTAAATCTAAACGTTTTGATAAAAATAAATCGCTCGATTATAATTCTAGATAGAGCTTTGTATCTCGGGTCGGATATGTTGCTATTTGCAACAGGATTTATACAGGACATTATTGTCGTCAAAATGTCTTGTATTGCAGCCATATATTTTCGTACTTTATAAAATATTTGCTTTTGCTCGCATAGGCGTCGGTTATCGCCTCAAAAAGTTGCATTAAGCCTTTTTCGATGTACCTAAGGATTAACTAAAACTGAAATAATTCAATCAATTAAAATTAGACCACTAGTTTCTGGAATGAGCGCCGAGCGTGTTCAACCAAACTAACAAACAGAAAAAGTGGTGGTAGGTACTAATTTTAGAGAACTGTAATATTGTAGGTGATTGGTAGGCACTTATTTACATACTCGGTAGTCTGTGACCAAATTCACTGCCTATTAAATGTCTGGTTACCAAGCAAGTCTACTACATTATTTTCTTTTTTAATTTTGTAACATTCCATTGGGCTAAATTTTAAAACTTAAAAAAAAATTTAGGCAATGGAGTTTTTAAACAGGAAACGCACTGGGCTAAATTATCTTCAATGCCCAGTTTTTTTATCCCTATTTAACTCAACAAATGGTCAAATAAGTCTAAGAGATAATTATATAACCAGTTGTTAGAATAAAAATTGATGAATAAACACGTTCTACCGAAGTTTGAAACCAATAGTTAGGATATTTAACCATTGGTTGAGTTAACTAGGGATCAAAAACTGAGCCTTAGTTCAGTAATGGTCATCGTGGTCGTCTTTTAGGAATAATCATACTTTCTTCCAATAATATAATGTAAAAGGCTATTGTGGTGGATGGTAAAACATCCATCTTAATATCCTTCTTATGCAATCGTTTTGTAGAATGTTCATTTTTACCCTAGGCGGGTGTAACGGTGGTGCTAAACTCTCAAGATTTTTTTTATTCATAATCATCATGACAATTCTAAATACTTATTGATGTATCATTCTGTATCATTCATTGATAAATACTAATTTAGTAACACCTGAGTTTAAAATATATTATCTACCTATTATATATACCTATTATATACCTGTTCATCCTTACTTGGCAAAACATCAAAACAATTATGGCGTATAATCTAAGAAAAATGACAATAAAATTAGTGATAGGACACTGAAAACTCATAATATTCATATTCAATCAGTGATTGATATAATTTAATTAAAATGTTTTTATAGCGATTAAGTGCTTATAGTATTAATTAACTCAGTCATGGGGTGGCATTTTCCTAAAAAAAAACCATATAAAATAATTAAGGACTCATCAAGGAGATCATCATAATCACTTTGAGGAATGGCCGCCAAGTGTTTATATAATACTAGCTTTCGCTCGCAGATTCGCCCGCGTGGATGTCGGAAAATATCCCACGGGAACGTATTACCGGGATTAAAAGTACCTACCCTATGTGTTAATCCAGGTAAAGAATGTCTTCTCACTCTGCTATTATAGTATATCCGAGGTGCGGCGCGCGGATTGGTATATGATTGCTGCAGGCAGCTGGAGGATAACAAATCCTAAAATCTACAATAGTAACGAAATACACATCGGAACTGCAAATTACCTACTTGAATGCCATATTTGAAGGTAACTGTAAAACGAAAATTTGAATTCTAAAATTTAAATCCTATAAAAAGGTTAAGTTACCTAAATCATTCAAATTACGTTTTTCCATACAAATTTTTCATCCCCTATTTATCACCCTTAGGGGTTGAATTTCGAAAAACTGAAACGCGATTTTTAATCTGAATGATTAAAAATTTAAAACCAATTCTCATTGTTTAATTAAACCACAAAAATTACGATTTTCCAAACAAACTTTCATCCCCTATTTAACTCCTTTAGGGGTTGAATAGCGAAAAGCACTGAAACATGTGATTTTTTATTTTACCCCATAGTGATAAACACCCATTTGAATGGTTTAAACTACAAAAATGACGATTTTCCATACAAACTTTCATCCCCTATTTAATTCCCTTAGGGGTTGAATTTCAAAAATACTGAAACACATGGTTTTTTATATTTTACCACCAATTTTATGGTGATGTACTGATAAGGACTTTATCCTACTAATATTATAAATGTGAAAGTGTGGATGTTTGGATTTTTGTTACTCAATCACGCAAAAACGGCGGAACGGATTTGGATGAAATTTGGCATGCATGTAGCCTTTGACATGGAAAAGAACATAGGCTACCTTTTATGCCGATTCCTTAAGTAGTTCCCGAGCGAAAAATTTAAAATTGTTTCATGGCTAAGCCGTGGGCAGAGAGCTTATAAATTTGGTATTTTTCTCTATTACAGCGCAAGCTACCTATAACACGGGTGAAAAATTTATTCCATTTTTCATTACTTTCACATTTTTAATTTCTTTTTGGACCCAATTCTGAATTCCACGCAGACGAAGTCACGGGCAGAAGCTAGTATATAAATGACTTTCATTGAACATTTAATTATGTTTTATTTCATTTAACCAATAAACAACATGTAACAAAACCCCTGTCCGATCCAATAATGCGATGTATTCGTGCTACAGTTCATGAACCGTCTCGCATGACGGCTTCTTGGACACAAAGCTGCAGGGCCCCAATTCTCCTATTTTATAAACCTTCCGATGGCAGTGTAATGATCGTAGTTTCGATTGATTTTGGCACATTTGGTATTCTTCTAAGCATTTAATCTGTGAAATCGTGTATGTCATAGTATCTTAGCACGATTGCCAATAATTTGGTAATCCCTTACTGACATTTCAAACTTAATGGGCTTTATTTTTTTTTACAAAATCTTCGACATTACGATCATTACACTGCCATCGGACGGTTTAAAAATAGGAGAATTGGGCCCCAGGTAGTAAGTACGGGAACTTTGAGGAGCGGTGATTGATGCTCTTGCCTTGGATCAGTTTTTATTTTGATTTAATTATATTTAATTAGGAAAACAAATAATCTCCAATCCATTTAATGACTACGTATATGTGTTCGCAGTAGGTACGATACCGAATAAGAGTCTTAGGGATCGGACATGGGTTTTGTTACTTCTATTATATATAAATAATTCCAGTGTCACGATGTTTGTCCGGGATGAACTCCGAAACTACTGAACCGATTTTAATCTTTGCACACCGTGTGCAGTTTGATCCGACTTGAAAGATGGGATAGCTTACATCACAAATATAGAAAAACAAATTGTGACCGCGGGCGGAGCAGCGAGAAACAGCTAGTATTGTATATAAAACAATACCACATATTAAGTAGGTAATCAAAGAAAAAATCTACTTTACTCCAAAGTATATCTCTCGCACTTGGGATAGGGAGTCGCAGCTCAACGCTTGCAACATTTTTCTCTAACAACATGCGCAAATCTACGATATCTTACACCAAGTTACGCACACAAAGCCGAGACTAGGCCTCACTTATTTCGTCGCGATTGTTTACGACGACGGCTCCGTCTATACTTTTTTATGAGTTGAAAGCGCCACGAAGTTGACAAAACTCATAGCGTCATCTTAGACGCTTTTATAAGTATTTTAATAACATCGTACAAAAAATTTGTATGTATCTATAAGTGTAATTTTATTATTAATACTGTTTACAACACGACGCTACCGAGTACCAACTATATTTTAATGTTAATGGGTTCGCTCTCGATGCCTTACGAAATCGATGTTATTTTAAGATAAAGTTATTACTAATTGAAATATGTCAAAACTTCGAAGGGCTATTCATTGATGATAATACAATGGAGTTCATAGGGTCACGTAGGTACTATTGTACCGTCCCCCGAAATCGGAAATCCCCCGAAATTGTGTCTTGGCTAAATAGCAGACCACCGCCGGTGGCAAGATACCGAGGCAATCGCAGGAAGGCCTAGAGACAGCGATAGGGATCGTGTTATCGTATGTCAAACTGCTGCATCTGACATCTCCCCGATCGTAACGGTTCACCGCTCCATCGGACAAAGAGATGTTAGACGAGAGAGTGCTCTTGCGTTTGCGCGTATGTTTGAGCACTATAATATATCCTGCGCATCTGACTGCTTCCGTATAATGGACTCCGATTTGGCAAAGACTGGTGGCGATGGGTTGAGGTAGAGAGGTTCGGGCTGATGCAACCTGAGCTTTGTCTGAAACCTGCACACTAGCGGCTCTGGGGGTGTGAGTACTAGAAGTTCATAAGACTCCTGCGACTCCTGCATGATGACATGCAATGTTGCGTAGCGGTTGAAAATGACCAATCAAGCTTCTTTTCCGTCACTTGTGGAGTGAAGCAAGGTTGTGTCCTGGCTCCCACATTGTTTGCATTATATTTCGCAGTCGTAGTCCGGGAAGTATTGACTTCTTCTCCTGAAGGAGTTCGTATTCGTTATCGGACTGACGGCAGACTTTTCAATCTGAATAGACTCAGGGCGACCACAAAGGTGTCCTATGCACATATAGAGGACATTATGTATGCAGATGATCTTTGTTTCGTAGCTGAATCCCCTGAAGTCCTGCAACAGCTAGTCACAAACCTTCACAAGCAGTGCTGTACATTTGGCTTAAAGATTAGCGTAAAAAAGACAGAAGTGATGTCACTAGATAGTCACGGACGTGAAGAACTGACCATCATGCTTGGTGGAGATGTGCTGAAGCAGGTCGATAAATTTCGATATTTGGGGAGCACTATAACATCAAAGTGCGACCTTGACGCCGAAATTAATAGCAGAATTGGTGCTGCAGCTGCTGCTTTCGGCAAACTCGACAAGAAGGTCTTCAGCTCCCATGACATAAAGCTATCCACAAAGGTCTCTGTGTATATGGCAGTGGTGTTGCCTTGCATACTCTACTCAGCGGAAACATGGACGCCGTACCGACGCCACATCAGACAACTAGACCGCTTCCACCTCAAATGTCTGCGCAAAATATTAAATATCCATTGGTCTGATCGTGTGCGTAACACAGAAGTGTTAAGGAGAGCCAATGTAGGTGGCATTGAAGCATACCTCATGAGGAGACAGTTTCGTTGGTGCGGACATGTACTGCGCATGCCGGATACTAGAGTGGCCAAACGCATCCTCTACTCCGAGTTGCAGGAGGGCAAACGAAAATGTGGCGGACAGCTGCTACGATACAAGGATGTGCTGAAGCGCCACATGAAAAGCTGTTCTATAGATCCGTCTCAGTGGGAGAATCTGGCATCAAACCGCAGAGACTGGAGAAACCGCGTAAAAGCCAAAGTCTATGACTTTGAAGCACGCCGACTTTCTGAGCTGGATGCCAAACGAGATGAGTTGAAAGCTCGACCACCCGTAGCTATCAACTACAACTTAGTGGCTGGTACCCTGACATGTCCGCAGTGTGCGCGGACTTTTACGCATAAAATTGGGTACGCCAGCCACATGAGAGCACACGCACGCCAATAGAGTCGAAGCAGTCGCCGTTACCGAAATCGGTGTGGAAGATTATTATTGTACCGTAACTTGATTTTGGACAAACTTATCTCATCAACTAATCGTAGCACAAGGAAGTACCTACTGGCGTAGAGTAGGTAAATACCTCCTATATAAATATATTGTTTAGATGAGTTTATCGAGAGGTCTTATAATATAAGTACCGGTAGGTAGAGATCGTTAAGACATATATGACTAAAAGGCTTGTGTCAAGACTAAAAATGGTCTACTTACACTAAAATAAAGGAAAGCAGAGTAACCGCCAGCAAGTAACTTGCGCAATTTCTAGAGCGAAAGTCCACGACTGTCTCTACTGTCTGCAATTTTCTAAAAGCAAGTTGCTTGCAGAAGTCTGTACAAGTTAACTTGCTGAAAAATCTTGCAGAACCGTTTCGACACATGCATAACAATGTTGCTTGACCAAGATAGGTCAAACACACGATCACGAGTTGCAGAAAAATACGAAAATCAGTTTACACTTGGGACTTCCAGTAAGTTCGGCAAGTCGCTAAAACTTGCGAAAGTACGTACACTTCGCGGATTTGGAAATTTAAAGGTCAACTACTTAGGTATTTTTATTTTTGCGTTATAAAAATAGTAAAGCTTTTAACATGGATATATCTTCTCTAATATATAAAATTCTCGTGTCACAGTTTTCGTTGCCATACTCCTCCGAAACGGTTCGACCGATTTGTATGAAATTTTGTGTTCATATCGGGTAGGTCTGAGAATCGGCCAACATCTATTTTTCACACCCCTAAGTGATAGGGGTGGCCCTCCAGATTTTTTTTAATATGGCAGAACAAAGTTTGCCGGGACAGCTAGTAGTTTCTATAATATTGTATAGGTATGTAAAGCAATGAGGCCATTCAGTAAACGAAGCCCGGTGAAACAGTAAAAGCCTGAACTCAGGCTAACTGCAGTAGATCTCCTCAAAACCATTCTGTTAATCTGTGCTATTTTCAATTGTGCTAATTCAAGGGAGATCATACTACTAAATATAAACCACGAGATCCTACAAAAATAATTATTCCATTTTGTAGAACAACTTTAAATAAAAAGAATGTGTATCACATGTGCATATCAGTGTTTAATAAGCTGCCTAGGAGTCTAAGAGAGCTTCCATTTAAATATTTTAAAATAAAATTGAGAGAATGGCTAGTAGATAAGTGTTTTTATACGATAGAAGAATTCATGCAATATAAAACTAATGTATCTGATTATCTATAAAATTAATATTATACCGAATGTAATTTAATAATAATAGTATTATATAATTTAATAATCATAAGTTAAAATAATAATAGCTTGACATTTTGGTGTGTAAAAGAATAGTATTGTAATTCCTTTATATAAAATTATAAATATTTGCATGCCTAATACAGGCAGAATATGGCTCGAACTGTGCACCAATGTTAAATCTGGTATTACCTGTCTTCTGTGCAAATAAATGTCTTTCTTTCTTTCTTTCTTTCTATTAGATAAGACATTCTTACTGACATAAGTTTTGCTGTATTATATGTTAGCAGATAAGGCTTTTGTCGTTTGGATGGCTTTTGGTTCATTACATACATACCTACCTAATTGCTGTACTTAACATGACTAATACCTATGTTTGATAATTAGTTGGCTTAATCAGTCAAAGTGCGCGAAGGTAAATAGCGATACTCAAAGTTATCAGTGTAATTATTACTTGCAGTGTTTATTCCAAGGTCAAGTAATCAAATTTTACAAAAGACCGTACATTTAGGTAAAAGAAAACGCGGAAATTTTGTTCTTTATACATGCATAGATACAATTGTCAAGCAATTAAATATTTGGATACTTATGCGTTAGTAAGGCCGGACATACAATTATCATCATTATAGGCATACATCATTGTCATATTAAAAAACATGTGAAGGTTTTTGTAGCAGTTCCTGACTAAAAATAAAACACACGAGGACTTTTAATATCTTAAAATGTTCGTCAATATTTACCAAAGTCCTCTTATTAATGTTTTAGTTATACCATGTTGTCCGGTATACGGTGTTTACCTCCATAGATTACTAAGACTTCGCTGTCGGTCTGTCAGTCGTCTGTTTCGCTCGTTCTTCGTCGCAACCCTACCTACATACTCATTACTACACACATACATACATACCTAGTTACTAAGCTAAGTAAAATCTAGTGTTGTATCTTACCTCGTGTCCTGTAGGTAGGGTTGCCACTTGCAACTAGGTCGCCAAACTAAGTTACTACTAACTACTTACTGTGAACACATTTAGCATTTCTGTGTTGGTAGATACTTCGTTCTCGTCTTCCCTCTACTTACTTACCTTACTTTTATAGATGTGCCTATACCTACTGTACAGAACTTTATAGCTAGAAGCTGGGAGAAAATCGTTTTATAAAACACAACACAAATAGGGTAAACGTACCGGTTAACCGGCCACTACCCCTTTTCGGCCACTTAGCTGGTTACTTTGAATAATAACCAATGATAAAGACTGCTCCTTTCTAATTTCGCTCCATTCGATCCTGACAATCTTCACGGTTCATAATACAACGGCATGGTCTCGAAATTTGCGAACTGAGGCCTCAGTCGCCATTTAAAAATTTTGTATGTGA
Source organism: Plusia festucae (assembly GCA_950381575.1). Classification (NCBI taxonomy): domain Eukaryota; kingdom Metazoa; phylum Arthropoda; class Insecta; order Lepidoptera; family Noctuidae; genus Plusia; species Plusia festucae. The sequence goes on along the minus strand of OX494436.1, from coordinate 7,467,770 downwards.
ACGCGTGTCAAATTTAGGAGAAAAAATAGCACGTGGATTGATTTTCAAAGATAAATTTTTAATTGTTACTGTTGGTTTATTGGTGATTGATTTGGTTTGTGTGTATGTAGCATGTTTAATTTTAATATCCAATTGCCTAAACTTCATAAAACTTATCATAATTGTGATATTTTTGGTGGTCGGACAATACGTCAACGATTTATTTCAAAATCTACTTTCCGACCAGGTGGTCGCAAAACCGGTTTATTCAAGTCATTTCTCCTTGCCTTTATTGCGGAAACCTTAAATTTACCAACATAGTTCCCATAATATTTGTGAACACCTAGAATTTTGTGAATTTAAAATTAGATTCCGGCCGCCAATATACCCCATATTTTCAAAGATATGACCATAAAAACATTACATTTAGCGGCCGATAACCAGTAAAAACAAAACCTGTATTCGGCCGTATGAAAATTTTGAAATAAAGAAAAGCCGAAAATTAGTAAAAATTTTACCTGTTGGATACAGGTAAAATTGCCGTTTGAAATAAAGGCTGCCGCTAAGTGGTAAAAATGTAATCTTCATATTTCTGGCATCGCTTTTTATGATTTTTTTCTTTTTTACTTTCATACTACTATCAACCCTATGAGCTAATGAATATGAGTCGTTTTTCTACCAAGGATTAGGTGGCCGATAACCAGTGCACTGGTGGACGATAACCGATAGAAAAGGCCGATAGCCGGTATATTTGCTATTTTTACGAAAAATATTTTTTGTTTAATTATGTATCAATGATACGTCTATAAACGCTAGGTTCTATGAAACTAGACTATTGTAGGATGAAATAAAAAAATATATTAATAGTCTTGTAGTGCAGCATTATGATAGATATCCACTTTGAAGTCAACAAGTCGCTTAAACGGCCGATAACCGGTAAGTTTACCCTACCTACCTATAAGTAGGTACTTACTTACATGAATTAAATAACTTAAACAACCACAACAAATAAACTAAATTAACTACTAAACAAACCAGTAACTATTTCAGTATTGTGTTGCTTGGAGAAAGGATAACTTAATTAAAATACTGTTTTCAGAACCCACCAAAAAATAATTTTCAGCCTTGTTTCGGAGACATTGTGTGAGGCTAACTTGAAATTACATAAAGATAAGATAGGTACACTGCATTATTTTGAATGGCTAAGCAAATGGCGCAACCAACGCAAGCAAACACAGTCGTCGATTTGCTTGTGTTACTTGTCAACGTCATCACATTTGTACTTATTGCATTTTAATTTCTCTATTGTACAGTCTATCCACTTTTCGGGCTTACATTATCAACTTAGAGCAAAAGATCTTTTATTTGCGTATCATTTCATTCTCGAAAAACTACCAGGGCAAAGCTACAGAGTAGTAATTTATGTATGCACGTGGAGAGAAGGGAGTTGGTACCTCTCGCTCGTATAATTTATTACGAGTCAGACACAGTGCTCACTGCTCAGCTCACACTGCTCACGTACGACAGACACTTCGGCTTTATTCGGAAAAATTCGTTTTAGCTGTCGTGTCGACTGTCGGCTGACCGTGTCGGCAGTAATATCGGTGTCGGCTATCGTTCTCTTTCTTTCGTTTCATCGCAATATTGCCTTCCAATTTACTTCCAAATAGAACGTAACTTACCATCGCCGATCGCGTCACATGAAGTCACATCACTTTTGAGTTTTGTGTCAGTGCAGTGTATATAGTGCTGTTAGGTGTGTGTCGCCTAATGTGACGATTAAAAAGTCCTCACGAAAAATAACTTTTGTCAAGTGACCTTGTACCTTTTCCAACTAAGTGACTACCACGTAATTTTATACTGCGCAAAGATACCTAACCTACAATATGTCAGACAGCGCACAGGATGTCCTAAAGGATGCAGCGACCGGCGCTGCCGCCGCTGCTGCTGCTGGGGGATCATTATTTAGCACATTTGATATTATTGTGCTAGTAATTTTATTAGGAGGCACTATTTGGTGGCTATATAACTCAAAGAAGGAAAATAAAAAAGATGAAATACTTCTTAGTAAATACTCAATTCAGTAAGTACTTACTAGTTTTATTTTAATTAATGCTCATTAAATCACTACTACATATTGCTCCAAAATGCTTCTACTTTTATGTTGTTTGAAATTTTGTAAAGGTAAGCAGATTTAAGGTACTTCTATCAACGTATAGGCACTAGGAAATAGGAATATAATTAACAAAGTAGAACTTACATAAATGTGATTGTGCACCTAGTATGACGTAGTAACAACGGTATTTTAAGTACGATTACGCTTTTACACTAGCATCTTTCATTAACATTGATATAAATTAACATTTGCGTTTGTCGTTAAATGTATGCATGGGTACTTACGTGACTTAACATAAATTAATTGTTGAATAATTTGAAACAATCAGTACATACTTACCTAGACTTACTTAAAATGTTAATAATATGCTTATAGTAACCGTATACCTTTGTACGTACCTACTTATCTCAATAATTAAAATTATGGACATTTATTTTAAATTATTTTCGTTCGCGATTTATCTTGGTACCAATGACATTGACAATAATAAAAATAACATAGCTTATCGTATCGCGTAACCTAAAATAAAATAATCCTGATGTACCATATTCCTTTCCTGGAGTTCCTGACGCTTTGCTTTTGACTTTGACTAGTGTAGTAGTGTAGAGTGACGGCGGAACGTCACTCAAACAGGAGAAATGACAAGAACATTTTTAGCTGGCCAGGATAACAAGTCTTTTAAGATCTGGCTGTATTTATTGTAAAATGTGATCGTATTGTTTTCTGAGGTTTACGCGAATATTAGACATTGAAATAAAACTACTTTATTTAAAAACGGATTCTATCGCGGTTTATTTTGATTTTAGTTCCCGACGTTTCGACGCCTTTGCAGGTGTCATGGTCACGGGCCGACTGAGGTGGTATTTGTCTTGACAGGGGTATATATAGTGTTGCTCGTTGCTCGTTCTACCTTCATTTATTAATTATTTTTGTTCCGACCTACGCAATATGAGCTCACTGTGTCTTGAAGTCTTGCAGCGCTGCTCTTGGGTTTGGTTTTAATTTTGTGAATTATTGGGTCCCAAGTAGGTGATATCTTCCAGCCATCTTCTCTATTGAAATTAGGATGTTTTTTAATCTCAATAGCCTCACGAAACATCCTTGGTAGGAATTTGGATTCTTTAGCGAGGATCTGTGGTTTATCAAATCTAATATAGTGACTGGAGCCTTCTGCATGTTCGGCGACTGCAGACTTCGTTGAGCGGCGGTGTTTTACGTCAGCTATGTGTTCTTTTACGCGGATTCCTATACTTCGTTTAGTTTGACCAATGTAAGAGAGGCCACAGTCACAATCTAGTTTATAAACTCCTGCATCTTGTAGAGGTATGTGACACTTGACAGATGGTAGGGATTGACTAATCTTCTTAGGCGGCTTGAAGTATGTTTTGATTGAAGCTCGCTTCAGAAACCGAGTGAAACCAGCCACAGTCGACCGTATACCTGCTGTACTACCATATGTCAGAGGAGTCACAGACAAGATTGGCTACATCCTGAAGCGAGCTTCAATCAAAACATACTTCAAGCCGCCTAAGAAGATTAGTCAATCCCTACCATCTGTCAAGTGTCACATACCTCTACAAGATGCAGGAGTTTATAAACTAGATTGTGACTGTGGCCTCTCTTACATTGGTCAAACTAAACGAAGTATAGGAATCCGCGTAAAAGAACACATAGCTGACGTAAAACACCGCCGCTCAACGAAGTCTGCAGTCGCCGAACATGCAGAAGGCTCCAGTCACTATATTAGATTTGATAAACCACAGATCCTCGCTAAAGAATCCAAATTCCTACCAAGGATGTTTCGTGAGGCTATTGAGATTAAAAAACATCCTAATTTCAATAGAGAAGATGGCTGGAAGATATCACCTACTTGGGACCCAATAATTCACAAAATTAAAACCAAACCCAAGAGCAGCGCTGCAAGACTTCAAGACACAGTGAGCTCATATTGCGTAGGTCGGAACAAAAATAATTAATAAATGAAGGTAGAACGAGCAACGAGCAACACTATATATACCCCTGTCAAGACAAATACCACCTCAGTCGGCCCGTGACCATGACACCTGCAAAGGCGTCGAAACGTCGGGAACTAAAATCAAAATAAACCGCGATAGAATCCGTTTTTAAATAAAGTAGTTTTATTTCAAAATGTGATCGTCTAAAAACTTCACTTGAACAAATAATTACAAATAATTACAACTTGTCCTCCTTGAATTAAAAAAATCATTAGTTTGTTCGTACGTAGATAGTCATAATTTCTGATCTGTTACTTTAGGTCGTAGGATAATGAAATGTCGTAAGTATTGAGTTTTTATATGATTTTCAGTTGACTAGACGCATGATTTATCAAAATAATACAACTTGTACGTACATCAAAAATTTTTTAGTCTTCTAATATGGGACAAATTTTTATGTACTTGTCATTCATTAGGTAAGTCGGTAGGTAAATTCATTTATTAGCAAATAACATCAAAAGTTTCTGTTGTTATTGGTAACGTTTATAGTACCTACAGGTAAAAAAAAAATATAATTATACACAAGAATCAAAACGCCCGAGGGAAACGATGTTTGCATATCGTTAAACTTTTGTCCAGTTAAGGTAATAATATAAATACTCCGTGAGAAACAACACAAGTTGTACAATGCGCAATTTAGTTTAAGTTTATTTTTCGTTAGTAACAGTGAATTATAATACAATACTTTACTGCCGGTAAACTGACTTTATGCAAGGTAAAAAGAAACAATAACTCAATTTACTTTTATAAGGATTTAACAATTTCTCTGTACCGATGATGGTATAATTGAGTTGCTGCTTCTAGGCAGTGAGCACGTTCGTATAATAAAACTCATGGCAACAATAGTCATTGACCTTAGACACTTTCGGTATACACAACCTGTAATTATTTTAACACGTACATTATACAATGGACCAGTGGTCAATGTGTGAGGTCTACCGTTGATAAATAGTTTTAACTACATCCCTTGTGGACTGCCGTTGGATGAAGGTTTCATTAGAAACTAAGATAAAATATTACCTTCACATTGATGCTGCACCATTTGTATCCAGATTTAACCAGGCTGTTCTATAAATAACCTAGTAGATTATAACTTTTATTTCATCCAGCGATTAGTTTCATTTCAACCGGTTACTTATAGCGATGGATGATAACAGAAATATTACCGACATGATGATGTAGGTATAAGCAATCGGAGCATGGAATTATGTGATATTGAGGCCTATCGCTTGTCAAAACTCCGCTAGGGTCGCTAATGTCGCTGCGGTCTATGTATGTGTCAATTTCGACCAATCGCAGGCCAGTATCTTGTCTCTCATTAGTGGAGAATGATAGATATACCATACGACACGATTTTTGACACGCCATGCGCCATTTGACGCGATAGCCATTTGTTTATTTCAGTATTTTGATTAACGAATTTTGAACTTCGAACATCATGTATTTTGAAACATGATGTAAAGCACAGTTAAATAATAATGCCGATAGGTATGTTCAAAGTCTGCCGCAGGCAGTAGGTACCTAGTTACTAATATTATGTTTACTCATTTATTGTTTTGTATAAAATAAAGACCATGCACTAAGCCACTGACAGTTTCAAGTTGTACGACTAGTTGGTTTTTTACTAATAAAACTTAAAAATTATACCGAGTGTCTAATACAATGTATACACGTTCTAAATTTTATCCAATCACCGTGACTTAGATTTTTTTTAATACTTACATATTGGGTTTGTCATTAATAGTAGTAATAAATAATTTGTAGTTCTTACATCATTAAAACTTAATTAGTGAAGTGAAGAAGAGGGAAGATTGATCTATATTCTATATTCAACTTTACAAATAATAGATAGTCTTCAAATTGAAGAAATTGAAGGTCTTGTTGTCTCTACAAGAGCCAGATTTGCACTCCTAGTCACCGATTCCTAAATTCTTCTGTTGTCGGGAAAAAAAGGCTTAACAAAATCCCTAGCAAGATGCTTTCGAGGGTTGATGAGAATGTGACGTAAAAAGAAATGTTAAATGTTGTATCGGTCCGTGAGATAACTTGCATGTTCAATCGAGAAAATGCATCCGCAAACCCGGACTAGCACTTTGACTTTGATAGAGTCGTAGGTAATTTAAAGAGCACTGTGGTCTTGGTGGCACTGTGGGTGACTTTTGTAATTCTTTGATAACAGCATTGATTTACAAACGACCGTACGTATCTACACAAACATGTGGTCAATAAACTGTACGATGAGGAAGGTTATTTGATCAAACCATTTAATAATATCCACTAGGCTGCTATCACATTGTACTAGCTACAGGTTTTGAAGAATTGTAAACTTTAGAAAAAAAAAAATGGCTTTAGCTAGGTTTATGATCAAAATTCAGGTAATAAATTTTTGAAGCGAGCAGTCTTATAATATTATTTTGTCCTGTCAATATAATAGCACTAACCAGGTCGCATTTATATCACAAAATTTTAAGGAATTTCTCGAAGCAAAAACCAGCTTCCGGCCAAGGAACTCTACCTACAATGGCTTTACAATCATTCTTAAAAATAATCCATGTCCAATAGCTTCCGAAAACTTTTTACATTGACAATAATAACATAGATTTTGAAATAATATTAAGGTGATACCTCCGATGTGGCCCGCGAAATTCACATTTTCATATGTTTTTTGCAATTTGCTTATCAGTGACAAGTTGTAACTTGATCAAAATTCGATTCGCGACAATAACAAGTATAATTTTAAATATAAAAATGATCATAACATGTGCTCCATTCATTCTCACAAAGATTAATTCAAAGTTAGTAAAATTTCCGAAATTTAACTCATTTTCAATTATTCTTTGTGCGAGCGAATGGAGCGAACGTTTTAATCATTCTTATATTTGAAGTTATATTTGTTACTGTCGCGAATCATATTTTGATCAAATTACAACTTGTCACTGATAAGCAAATTGCAAAAAACACATGAAAATTTGAATTTCGCGTCCACATCGGAGGTATCACCTTAAGCTCAGCCAACTAATAAATCTGTCATATTTATCAAAGTACTTCACAAAGTAGTTGGATGTAAGATACTAGGGGATATCGATTTGTCGTTTGTAAATACCTACTTGGTAATGGTACCTAAGTACTCCATAATACAAATATTTTGGGAAAATATATCTAATCTTTTAAGTACTTATCCCTACGATAAGAAGATAACGGTTACATTAACCAAAGATAATTATGGTAAATAAAGTAGGTACCTAATTATATTTATGGTTAATTAACTAAAGCATGCATAAAGTAGCACTTATTAATTAGGTACTCAACAAATTTTGATTGCACGAATAGCCGAGTGGTATAGGTCACCACCACACTAATTACCACTGTGCGAGACGTGCAGCAGGTTCGATCCCCGCATGCGACAAGCATTTGTGTGATCACGTCTGTATTCTTTGTGCATGTGATTTGAATGTTTGTGAAACCCTTGCGACAAAAGGATTAAATTATTAAGTGCGGGCGTCCTTTAAAAAAAAAATAGCAACACCTCTTAAGTCTTACACCATTCAGTAACATGTATTTTGTTTGTTGTGTTTATCTTCTACATACGCCCTTAAATTTTACTTACCTTCAGTAAAGTATTCGAAGCGAACTCCATGAAATTATATTTCCTCATTCATGTTATCTACGATACACAAATACACAGATATCAACAGAAGTAGATAAGTTCTTTAATATCAAAACTCGCCCACTATATTATTTATATTAATTAGTCCTCTGAATACAAATGATTTCTTTAGGAATGATTGTTATGAGGACAAGTTTTTTTTTGTGCATGGTATCTATCTCCGTGGGAACCTGTATGAACTCGATTATAATAATATGAACTAAAACTATCAATGCGAGGTGTATGTACCTATCATACAATGTGTTATACTAACGTCCGAATATTGAAACGCTAATTAAATTTAACACGTTCTTAAATATCTATCTGTCGCTACTTTTCACCTTGAAGTGATAGTGACAACAGCATGAGACTTAATGGCGGCTTCAAACTGATTGAACCTTCAGTATTCGGCCGTAAGATGTTTAAAGTTATTGTTATCCACAAACATATTATTTAATCAAGGTAAATAAACCATTAATAATAACATTACGTGTAGTGCCACGGTAATGATATCTCTAACAGGCCGAGTCACAGTCTACTGCTTAGATAACATTATTGTGGTAGTGCATTGTGTGTTTATAACTAGGTACATTGACTGTTCACGTTAAGTAATTACAATAATTATTATAAATGTAGTAATATACAGTTTATTGTTTACGTTTACCATCATTTGCCATACAAGAAAGTACGGGCTTCCTTGCAATATTTTTCTCCAGATGATAAAAACTAGATAATATACCACACAGCTGGCATAACCCGTTTGATGTGGCAAACCTAGTTAGTATTTTAAAGTGTAACGATGAATAACACAATTTAATAAATTCATATACGGACATTCGTATCAAATATATATTTCTGATTCTGTTTGAGTGAAGGCAAACCTCTGATTCTAAAGGATGTAGAATACTCTTATATCAACTGAATGGGAGCTTGAATATGTTCTTTCATACGCAGTTTACCAGACTGGTATGATACCGTCAACCGTGTTTACTTACACGAGTCTGGTGCATGTGCCTCTTCTGAACATATCATTTACTAACGGAAAATAATAGAGCAAATAACTTAAACAATGACACGCAGAAAAATATTAAGATAATATAATGAAGTACCAGTCATGGGTACAAAGAGTATTGATTGCAATGTGCCAGTCATGCTAGAACTAAGATTTTGCACTTCTTTCCCTATCACATTTTGAAGGGTTGGTAATCTAATCACGGCCCTGCCAACGTTCTCTATTATTTTCCTGGTAAGGAATATAATTATAGCCTATAGTATATATTTCAGCTAAATCCGATAAGTCTGGAAGCCGACCCCAACATAGCTTGGGAAAAGGCTAGGCAGAAGAAGAAGTATATAGGAATAATGAAGCATTATAATGGTGAAAGAATTTTTGAAATTGAAATCGGTCCATTAGTTCTTCAGTCTATTTGTTGCAAATATTCAGAATGAAATAAAAACCTTTTATTTTTATATCTCTCTGCTTCCTCTCGGCTTTTCATGGGTAGCTCAGGTATAAAATGCCTATACATAGTTATCCTCTTGAATAACTCTACCAATTGCCGAATACTGCAAAATAAAATCCGTTGCGTAGTTTAGAAGATCTAAGCTTACAGCGCAAATGATTTTGTTGTTCTTTCTTTTCTACTGCCTAGCCTTTTCCCTAAGCTATGTCGGGGTCGGCTACCAGTCTTACCGGATTTAGCTGAATATCGTATTGTACATGGATCGACTGCCTGTCTGAACTCACAACCCATTGCTGGGTAAATACCTAACTAATACAGTATTCCATAGTAAGACCGGTTGACTGAATTGTAATGACTTAACGAATTCGAAGGTCGATGTAAGTGACTTTGCTCTATACTATGTAAAGAGATATAGATAATAACATTATAACACATCAACACAACCATCGAGCAGATGGGCAGATCACGTAAAAAAAGTGTCTACCTGACGCTAATAATGCAGAGGCATTGAAGCTTCCTAATCATATATGTAAACTTTGAAAAGGTAGAGAACTTACATTTCCATTATTATTTTATTCATAAATCTGACTAAATACAACCATAATAAATGCATCGTCAATCGTCCATTAACAAAATACCAAATTAACCTTCGACAAACGGTCAACTTTAATAAATATCTTTTAAAATTCGTATTCACTTAGTAAATTAGGTTTTGTTCTTAGAACCCAAACCAACAAGTAGATTACTAACATTAAAGTTGAAAACATCAATTAATGTTGACGGATTAATTTTAACTTGCGTAACATCTTCCTAAATGTTTTAACGTTTAATGAAGCTTACTATTTGATTCACGGTGCTCATCTATGATTAATTATACTTACACAAAAAACTTCATTTTAATCAGTTCGAACTTCCCATACTAACTTTCAACCCCTATTTCACCCTCTTAAGGGATGAATTTCACCTTGATCATGTGTTTTGTTCAAATCATCGTCATAGAATTGGCTTCTTTAATAAGTACCTACTTAAATAACGAAATTAGTTGCTTCCTTATACAATCTATAAGTAAATACCTTATGTAATCTCAGCACCCGGATATCAAACACGTAAAAAAACTTTAGTAATAATCACTAATAGGTTTTGATATTATCTGCCAGGTAAACACAACGTGAACGATATGAATTTTGTAACTCTGTAATCGGTGTGATACATATGAATAAGGCATCAGTTTAGATATTTGTAATTCATTATTATTTCATATAGATTACATGCCAACTGGTGTAATAGTAGTATCACTGTACTATGCACCTAGTCAGCTGATTTGTTAAGCTGGGCCAGCTAACCTTGACGCTTTGTTTTTTTAAGGAATTTACTAATATTGATCGCGAATAGTATTCGAAAAAATGTTTCGGCAAAACCTAAGACTAACTAATAAAACCTTTTTTTACCAACCCACACCGAGACTTTCTCTCTGTCTGGTACACTGGTCCAGTCTCTGTCTTGGCCGGAGTCGTGGGGTCGCTCGCGCAGGCTCTGCTCGACGCCGACTGGAAACTAAATAAGTAAATAATACCTACCTCTACTTTGCTTTTAAATAACTTTAATGATTTATGTTTTAGGCATAAGTACTAATATATTACTTATTCCTAACTTATTGTGGAAAAAAAGGCTAAATAATGTAGAGAGCCTTAAAAAAATAATTTCTTTCAAAACTTCATACTCTAAACTTGGCTTATAAAAGAAGAGAACGGGCGACGACGCAGTGAACTTGTGTTTTATGTATTACACGAACAATTTGGATTTTGAGAATTAAGTTACTCATAATCTAAACATATATATTCTTTAGGCTAACTAGAACCCCAAACTTAAGAGTGTAGCTCAATAAAAAAGGGATTTTTCTCACTGACTGACTGACCTAGCAAGTTGAATTTGACGTCCAGCTGGGAAATTGTGCGTTTACGCACCTAAGTAAGAGTCAGCAGCCTTTTTTACCTTGGTAATATTTACCACAAACCAGTTTTTATTTAAGTACGCACTAAGCGCTTAGGTATCGAATTCTTAATAGTAAAATTGAATTATAATTTCGTAATCATCTACAGTTAGAGCTAGCGTAATATCGTTTTAACAGTTATCTACACATTAACTTATATTTAATGAAAAAAAAATTAAAAAAATAATGGGATCCCAACATAAACATAAACGTGAAAATGGGTGAAAGTTCAATATTCAAAATATCATGTTTTGACTTGGCTAGTTTTTACATACTTACTACTGTCTTATAAAATACACCTTAGGTCTAAGAAAAAGTAGTAGGCAATTTTTCTACCCCTAGTCGATAAAGGGTTAAAATGATTCTCTAAGTCCAAACAACCTATGAGGCATCAACTCAGCTTCTCGCGGTCCACTGCTGGACATAGGCCTCTCCCAAGTTGCGCCACAACACACGGTCCTCCGCCTTTCGTTTCCAGTCCGACCTATCTAACTTTTTCAGGTCATCAGTTCATCTGACTGAGGGGCGTCCTACACTAAGTTTACCGATTCGCGGTCTCCACTCAAGGACTCGTCTGCTCCAGCGGCCATCAGTACTTCGACAGATATGACCAGCCCACTACCACTTCGGCTTACTAACTCAGCAAACGATGTCGGTAACTCCGGTTCTTCTTCGAATAATCTAATTCCTGATTTTATCCTTCAAAGAAACTCCGAGCATAGAGGTTTCTTTTTTGTGACCTTATATTACCTTTATACGGCCACGTCATAAGTAAAAACACGAATACAATTGAACATATTCTTGGGTATTCGTGTTTAAAATGTTTTAATGCTATACGAAACGATAGACCAACAATTACTTAATTTAATAATACGTCTACTAGGTAGGTACTACCTACCTACAAAGGTGATTATTATGCAATTTTTAGTTTATCTTTAACCACTGCTTATGCTCCTCGTTAATTGGGTAGATAATGCTTGTATGGTTTGTATACAAAGTAGGTATTTTAACTTTGGCGCACTTGTCACAAGGTTAAATGAGAACTTATCATCTTACAATCTTATTTTGTACCAGTGTAATTAGCTACAACTATCCTTTTGACTACTAAATTGGGGTTGAACTGGCATCAAGTTTGTTGTTTCGTTTTACCTATTTTGTTTTAGATTTTGCCCTTGGTTTCGCCCGCGTGAATGTCGGTCATCACGGCAAAAAGTAGTTTATGCTCTTTTTTGGGATCCAAACTTACCCTGTGCCAAATTACATCAAAATCAGTGCAGGAATTAAGCCATGAAAGGGTTATAGACACAATATTAGAGAGCTTGAGATTTATAAATATGTAATAGGTAGGTAATCATTAAAAAAAATATAGGCCTATAAACGTCCCACTGTTGTTCAGCGGCCTCTTCCCAAGGAATGAGCATTGATCACCACGCTTGCTGATTGCGGTTTGGCGATTTTAGATCTGTTTCCCTTTTTTTTTGTTTTCCTTCACTGTTTGTCAATGGTGTCTTGGAATACAATAAAACTTTAAAAGTCAATGTGACTTTCCCCGTAACCGGACCGGGTTTGATTGTCTTTTATGAATTGAAATTACTTAGAACATACGTCTAGGTACTTATATCTACTAATAATAGGTACCTAGGATTTTTTAGATATTTGTATGGTTTTACCGAAAAACTAAAAAAATACTGGACCGATTAAAAAACAAAATTCACTATTAGAATGCTACATTATACTTGAGTAACTTTGGCTATGTATGTTTTACCAGAAAAAAATAGGAGCCGCGAGAAATAGCTAGTATATGATAAACTTCATCACAACAACAAATTACTGCAATCATTTTTCCAATTACGTTAGTAGGTACTCAATTTAGATATTTTCAAACTAAAATAAATACTGCAACTGATAAAAAATAAATGCCACGCAAATTACATCAGCAGTTTGATAACAATAGCCTCGAAATCTTATCATGACAATGTATTAAATCAGAAATTTCTAGATATGAAAGACGTGCACGTTTACAAATTTGAGTAGCTACCTACCTCTACCCACATAATTAATTGAATTAATTCAGAGATTACACGTTTATGAATACTTACAGTTATTAGGTTGGCATTGAAAAAGATATGATTGTAGTAGGTACCTAATGAAGTAGGTAGTGACATTATTGCGTTAATCTTGCCACATAGCATGTGATAATGCGTGACTCGCGACGTTGTTTTCAGTTTTTCACTTAAATTATTTGCTACAAAAGAAGCTGATTAAAAAATCTACAATCTTCATCATCAAATATTAAGATAAGTAGTAGGTAGATAAAAAAATAAACAAAATACCTATACATGAATGGCAAATTTCTTAATTTAATGTTCAGATTTTAATGCCTAGAACTTTCGACTTAGGCTTCTACTCTTGACTTTGACCTGGTGATATATCGTCATTCAATGTAGCGATTAATGTACCTACTACTTACCTACTGCTTATGTTATAACTGTTATAAGTATACAACATTCTTACAAAATGAGATCCATCCATCAATTCAAAATATGGTCATCTATCACTATGATAGGGATTATTCAGTGTTATGTAGATATCTAGGTGTTTCTGCATCGAAACTATCCCTAAATACAAATGTGTGGAATAGGTTTAACAAGACTAATTACTTATTTCTAACAGTTTAATTGCATTGTATACATTATTAAACTCCTTATCTCTGCATTGTTTACTCAAACAGTCTCATACCGATAAGCAGCTAACTACTTACGAAAATAATTATGTTCCTGTCTGTAGACCATTCAAACACTTTTATGGTTTTTTTTTTGGGTTTTTAACTAGACGGGTCCTCGCATTGACTCTCGAGTCCGTATTCAATATAATAATATATTTGTCCGTCGTCTAACGGTCTGACATATCGGTTTCAGTCATACAGAACAGTTGCAGTTATTGCTGTGTTGAAATTTCCACCGTACGTTTTAGTCGACTTGACAAGACAAGTGCGGTCCCTGACATAAATAAGTAAAGCTAATACTTTTTTAGCTTTACTTATTTATGTCAGGACTTTAGCTTTTTTATAGACATAAAAAAATAAAAACCATTAGCTTTTGTGCAGACTTAAACTATTGAAGACGATGATGTTATAAACTTTAATTATTTTTTGCGGAACGCATCATGGACCCATTTTCTGGCCTTGTGCCGCTTGAAGTCATGTTAAGTTTTTGTTTGTTTAAATTCCGCGCATGTGTTTTATTTAATATTTAATAATCACACGGTAGTAACTTATAATATTTTTAAAACAGATTATTTGTATTATGCATAAATTCTAATAATGTAACGTCCCAGGAAGTTGAGTAGTGTAGTTCGGACTTTGGTCAAGCGAATTTCGACAAGCACTTCGTCAAAGCGACTAGCGAGCGAGTAGTGTTTTGAAGGTTAAAAAAAATTCAAATTATCATTTTAGTAAATTTTATTTGTAAAGAAAAATAATCTAAAGAAAAATAATCCGAAATCATAACTAAAATAAAAAAATGATAATTTCAAATTAGGCTATTATGTAGCACTTTTTAAACGTCTTTTAGACAGACAGCACTCTGATTCGTCCACCCTTCACCACTTTCTAAGTATTCTAGCTGGGGAGAAGAAAAGGCGCAACAAACCCCCTAGACAATTTATATATTTTTAAGACGGGATGCCGAAAGTGTTTTAACCCAAAAGTTACCTTATAAGTACGCGAGAGGTGAATAAAAGAAGATAAACCTGATTACACAAATGAATTACCTACTTACTTAAGAATTACGTATTTAAATGTTAAGTTATCTCTGCTAGTCAGCGTAAGTGCGTACTTAATATTCTAGGTGAAGTCGTGAAACAAGAAATTATAACTTACGAGAATGCTTTCTTTGTTTTTAGGGCTGCCGGATCAATTCAGGTCACGGAGAATTCATTTATAAATAAATTAAAATCATCTGGAAGAAGTTTAGTGGTCTTCTATGGATCGCAAACAGGCACTGCGGAGGAGTTCGCCGGTCGTCTTGCCAAAGAGGGAATACGGTATAGGCTGAAAGGCATGGTTGCCGACCCTGAAGAATGCGATATGGTATGTTAAAAATCTCTTCTGATCTAAATAATCCGTTATTTAAAAAAAATTACCTTCATTCTTCTGTAATAACGCTTATTATAATATATTTCTAGGAAGAACTCGTGAAACTCAAAGACATTCCGAATTCTTTAGCTGTGTTCTGTATGGCAACATATGGTGAAGGAGATCCTACAGATAATTCTATGGAATTCTACGAATGGTTGAAGAACGGGGAACCTGATATGACTGGATTAAACTACGCTGTAAGTATATTATTCAGGCCTGATAAATGCTAACGAGCTTGGTCTATCAATACGTGTACCTATAACAAAATAAGTTACCAATTTTTTGCTTAGCTAGCAACACTGGCAATAATGACAACTCCGATAACAGTTTCCATGGGCCTATCAAATAAGTCATTAGTTAAAACAAAGCTATTCACTGTGACTGGAGAAATTAATGAGATAATGAAAATTATGAAAATTATTAAACCAACCTTTTGATGTTGTATTGTTTTATTTTGATAAAATAATATGGCGTGTCATTTAACATAGACAAAAATTATAAAACAGCTGTTGCCCGCGGCTCCGCCCGCTTGTGTGTTATCGCAATTTTTCCTTGAACTTCTACAAATCAAACTTAGGCAATTCGGTTCAGCCGCTTGCGATTTTTGTAAGTCTAATAACTACAAAGCGAGTCTACGGCGCTGAGGCGTTAGGCGCCGTCCTATTACAATCAATAGAACACAGTATATTATAACAAGCGTTGCCAGATTTTTTTTTTGCCAAGTCGGGATTTCGGAACTATTTAAGTGAAAAAAGCGGGATCCTTTCGTTGAAAGCGGGACATAGTAAAAAACGTATATAATCAAAAGTTTTTAAAAATATATCTTTTTATTTTTGTCCAAATTACGAGAGCAAGAATATTCATTAGAAAAATATGGCGTTTCAAACAATGAGGAGTGAGTGGTACAAATTGCAACTTACAAGTTATCTCCGAAAAGCGGGACTGAGCCTGTCCCGCGCGGGACTTTTAATTTTAATTGAAAAATCGGGATGTCCCGCCAAAATCGGGACGTCTGGCAACGCTGAATTTATAACCTAGACTCTTCAACGTGTACAATACAATCTTGTAACCGAGGAGAACACCCATAACAGCTTTATCGCGGTACTTCTCGGTTTGGTATCATGCAAACTATGCAGTTCGTTGGCAATGCGCAAAAAAAATGGTTTACTAAAATACTGAATATTTCAAGATCCTATAAAGATCTTTTTCAAACAATAGAGACTGACTATTTTCACGGAAATAGTAGATAAACCCCTGTCGACAAAATACGGGTATTAGAGTTTTACAGATGACAGTGATAGCGTTGAGAGAGACGGTGAATGAAATACTAATATGCACCGACTATAATCGTCAGATATTTTAAAGCAACGACATGTGAAAAGGCTCGTATGTCTTTTATACCAAGTTGCCTCTGTCAGGTGTAAGAATTTAAAACAAAAATAACAAACGTCAAAATGTCAACTGTCAGTGTCAAATAAACGTCAATTTCAAGTCAGACAGACGTCAGACTTGTCAGACCGACACTGATTGAGTTTCACGAAGATTTTAGCCAAAGTCAATGTGTAATTTATTAGATATTCTAAGTAAATTTGATCTAAATGTCAAAAACAGATTAAGGCAAAGTCCAAAATACGAAGAGACACATACTATGCATAGAATCTAAGTGTAATCTAAGAACCTTATCCGGCTTGTGATATTATATCGGTTTTATGCTGTTCTAAAAGTGCTTTTACGTAAATAACCTAAATGACTTTATCTATTGATAGTTTAAAAACAATTACAAAATGAAATACATTGCCAAATGCAATGAACTCATTTTTAAAACACGTTAGCATGATAAGTTTAATGCTTAGTAAATGTCAAACGTTCGTAAAAAGTAAAAACATTAACTAATTGGTAAACAAATTAAGCCAAAATTAATATAATAAAAAATTGGTTTAAGTATAAAATTATATAACATCAAAAGATTATGAAATATTGGTCACAGTGTATGTTAACAACCTGTCTATTGTAAGAAATTTAAAATCTTTAAATAAATATGAATGTGTTTGTAAATATACCTAAGCTTCTTAGTTATAGAAGACTATTAGTTTCATCTATGCAGACATTACGTTGTATGGTAATCAATGATTGATATATTTTAAATTTTAGTTTTGGTTAGGTTTATAAGCAGCTTCAATATATCTCTATAATTTTTCAGGTTTTTGGACTTGGGAACAAAACATATGAACATTATAATGCAGTGGCAATTTATCTAGACAAGCGTCTTGAAGAACTTGGTGCTACTCAAGTGTATGAATTAGGTCTTGGGGACGATGACGCAAAGTAAGTACTGTTTCCAACAAACAACGGGGGAAAGATACAAATTTATATTATACTGTGCTATTTCTAATTAAGATGCAGTTTTTTTTGTACCAGTGTTTTTAGAAAATGTTTCATTTACTTCCAGCATTGAAGATGATTTTATTACTTGGAAAGATAAATTTTGGCCAGCTGTCTGTGAGAAATTCAACATTGAGAGCACTGGTGAAGAGGAACTGACACGTCAATTCCGTCTTGTCACACATGCTCCAGACGAAATTCTGCCCAACAATATATTTACCGGTGAAATTGCAAGATTGCATTCCCTGCAAGTACAGAGACCGTTAGTATATAATTATTTATTAACTGAATACATTAAATACTTATTTATTATTTGAGAACATTCTAGTTACTAACCAAGTTATTAAATTCTACAGGCCATATGACGCTAAAAACCCGTTCTTAGCTCAGATAGCAGTAAACAGAGAACTACATAAAGGAGGTGATAGGTCCTGTATTCATGTGGAACTGGACATTTCAGATTCAAAAATGCGATATGAAGCAGGTGATTATGCTTGTCTATAAATTAATTGGACTGCTTAAAAAAGCAATACATTAATGTACTAGTTAATTTTTGATTAATTTTACATTTCATGTAATTAGTAATTTAAATGTTTACAGGTGATCATGTGGCTGTATATCCAATTAATGACACTAATCTGGTGGAACGCCTTGGCCAGTTAACCAATGGCAACCTGGACGAAATATTCTCGCTCATTAATACTGATCAAGAAAGCAGTAAGAAGCATCCATTCCCATGCCCAACATCTTACCGTACTGCACTCTCCCACTATGTGGAAATTACTGCTTTGCCTCGCACACACATTTTAAGAGAATTAGTGGAATACTGTTCCGATGAAGAAGTAAGATTACTTTCACTCGTAAATTATTTATAATATTATTTTAAAGAACAATATTTTGGATTCCCTATTGCCTTCATTTTAAATTCATGCGAAGTAGTTACTTTGCAAGAGTCCTATTATAAGGTGAAGAAGTAATTCAAACATCTTTTATTCCAGGATAAGAAAAAATTAATGCTTATGGCCACCAATTCACAAGAAGGCAAAGCTTTGTATCAGTCATTTGTTGTCGACGCATGTAGAAACATTGTACACATTTTAGAAGATATACCTTCATGTAAACCATCACTGGACCATTTGTGTGAATTATTGCCCCGCCTCCAACCAAGATATTACTCAATTTCTTCCAGTCCTAAGGTATGTAAATTATAATGTTCTGGTGCCTGGAGATATATCAACTATTCCTATGAATACTATCTTCAAATGAATGTTAACATATTTTAGCTTCATCCTGAGACAGTGCATATCACTGCAGTAGTTGTTCAGTATAAAACACCTACTGGTCGCCTGAACAAAGGAGTTACGACTACTTGGCTGGCGGATAACAAACCGGAGCCTGGCAAGCCTCTGCCTCGCGTACCTGTTTTCATCAGGAAGTCTCAATTCAGGTATTAAATAAAGAAATTATTACATTAAAGTGAATTAAACTAGAAGTATGGACCTTATAATAATGAATATTTATTTGCTTATAGACTACCTCTCCAAACCCAAACGCCAATTATAATGGTCGGCCCCGGCACAGGGTTAGCTCCCTTCCGTGGATTCTTACAAGAACGCGCACATGCACGTGCCAATGGTAAAGAAGTTGGGGACAACATTCTGTATTTCGGATGCAGGCATCGTGGCCAAGACTACATTTATCAAGACGTAAGAAATATATTTTAGTTTTTTTAATTATTATTTTTATTCTCAATTTATTACTCTGAAGAAATTAAAAACAAATGTTTTTATTCAAAGTTTTAAAAAACAGAAACAATACACCTTCATTTATTAAATTATTTTATGAACATTTTAGGAACTCGAAAAATATGAAGAAAATGGCGATGTCAAATTAAACCTGGCATTCTCTCGCGATCAGAATCAAAAAGTTTATGTAACACATTTATTAGAAAACCATATGGACGAGTTGTGGGACATCATTGGTAATCGTAATGGACACTTTTACATCTGCGGGTAAGATTTTTTTGTTTTTCTAATGAATCTTTTTTCAAAACATCTAAGAAATAAATTTAAATTACATATTCGTGATGATTATTTAATTTTTATGTTGAGTGAATGATATGAAAACAATTTTGCTATAATTTCAGTGACGCCAAAAACATGGCTGTTGACGTAAGAAATATCGTTCTAAGAGCCATACAAGAGAAGGGTGGTCGCACGGAGTCTGAGGCAGTTCAATATATCAAGAAACTTGAGTCCATGAAAAAATATTCAGCAGATGTATGGAGTTAAAGTGTTGCACACATAAGTAGACGAATTCGTGGAATAGTAGAAATTTTCTGTTATGACTTGTAAGTACTGGTGACGTTATGTAATTAATAGATTGTGATATTTTCGCACAGTTGGACACAAGTGGTTTAGTTTCGACCTCAACATGCAACAAAAATATTTATGTGTAAAACTCCGATTCATCTTAGAGTTCGATTTATCTTAGCTAGGTACACGTCATTAATATTATGTTTCAATATAAAGTAGATTTTATTTAAAAAAAATAAGGTATTGAATGTATGTAAGGAAACAATGAACAACTTGAAAAATAAATAAAAAAAGGTATACAATGGTATAAGTCCAGAATATAATTATATTCATTGCTATGGAACATTAGAGAAGGTAGTGTGAGTATAATTTACATTGCCGCTGAACATAAGTTTAACTGAATAGAAAATGTCAGTTTAATTGTTTATCTCGCGTTTTTGCTCAGACTGACTGCAGTAAGTGGTCGCTCGCAATCTGCCTTGATCGACAACGAGCCGATCATCGTCTCTTCGTCATAAAGTTCCAAATCTACACTCTACCTTTACTGATTTTTGTTTTCTTCTCCTGCTTCATAAAATAAGCGAATCAACAAATACAAATTCATCTGTCCTTCTTATTTAACAAACTTAACATAATTACTTTTGTTCGGCGGCAATGACGTTTAGGTTAGTTATAATATATTAATTCAACGTTCTATGTATTTCACAAGAACTTCTGAAACTTGAGATGATGAGCATCATAATAAAGTAGACAGTATAACTAATTATCTAATTTATACAGTTCGGAAAATATTTTTTTTATAACTGGTAACTCATTAGCAGCAGCTGCAATAACATTCATAAGTAGGTATTATGTGCCTCGTAGGTAACTAAAATAAAAGCTATATTTTTAGAAAAGATTTCTCTACAAAAATGTGAAATATAAACATTCCACCCGCATCTTCGATAGGCAGAGTCGAAGTTATCCAAGTGGTGTATCGTCTTCTGTTTAATGTCGTGGCCTTATGGCAGATTTATTATGAAGTAGACCATTTAAAATGGTTGGCCACTACATAAAGCTCAAAATTAGTGACCAATGAGGCAATGATCATGACGTAGTTCGAAATAGTTACAATAACCACCTTTATAGGAGTTGATATAGTTTTGTTTTCTCTCGCCATCTGCCAAATCATGGAGTAATGAATTCTACCATTCTGCCACGACTTTAAAATATAAAATCATCTGGATGAATGTGCAATTTCTAAAAACCTGCAAAAATATGCTGACTTTTATTACTTGTTATGTATAATAGTACAAATGTCCATTTACTAACAATAAGTTAAATTTGTCTCATGTGAACTTAGCTTAGTTTTGCATTCCTGTCTAATGTTTATGACTAAGTACTTTATCGTAAATTCAATCATCTTTGTTAGCGAGCTAACATTTAAATAATTTATTTTAATTGACGATCAAGATTTGTTTGTGCAACAAAATACTGCGTGTATGTTTGTATTTTTTTTTAGATATTATTTGATGCTCCTGTTAACAGTTTTTCTTCTAATACGTTAATTGTAATATCTTCTACCATCATCGACATCTTTTGAGTTAAATATGATATTTTGATTATAAATTCTCACAGAAAACGTAAATTTATTACTCAAGATAGATCGCGATACGCGTTCTATCTTGAGACGATGTAATTAAAATCTTATTGCAGTGAATGTTTAGGTCGTCCTGATCTAGAACAACTAATTGAAAATATGACTTTTGTTATAAACCCCATTTCGACGCCCGAACCTTTGGTTCGGCCTAAATGTAAACAAACCAAGTGTAAATGATTTTATTGATAGATTTAAGTAACAGCTGTTGTTTATTTTTGCAAATATATGAATTGTTGACATTTTTATATATTATGTGGACTGGGCAAATAGATAAGTAAATTAATAAATTTTTATATTACATCTTGTATTAAATGGTTTTATTTCTAGTAAGTAATACATTATTAACGTAATTTTCATACCATAAATAATTATAACAGAATAAATAATAGGCGGCGGTAGCCTAATGCCTAGGGCATCAAACTTGCATTCATTTATTTGGTCGCGGGTTCGAATCCCACCCTTTTCACTACCGACGTGAACTCACTCGAAACACTAACATTTAGCTTAGCACAAGGGGTTAACAGGAATACTAGTAATGTGCGACCAACAAATATAAATAAGCTTTAAAAAAGTATAGAGGTGCCAAGAAGTTGCATTCGTTTAGTCTAGAACACAGAGTACATTTTACATAGGTCTAGAATACAAGAGATACGTGTACGTATATGAATTTACTAGCTTGTCTTTTGATAAAATCCAAGCTTATGCCATGCCAGGACTCATCCAAATCTTCAATATTCAAATCGTTTTTCCGTTTCACGAGTATTCCAACGCTTCCGAGAGACTGGTTATATCCGAAGACGAAGGTCCTCAAATCGACTTGATATAGGATTTTGTCCGAAGACAACACTTCTCCAGAAAATCTGCTGTGTAATAAAATTTTAAAAAAATTGTGCCCGTCTAAGGAAAAATTTATTGTTAACCTTTTGGCCGCCCATCTATATAATACGCGATGTGTCCTCCAGCGCCACGCTACAAATGTATAACGTATCTATAGTTAAACGTAGGGATGGGATTAATGTCCTATCGATAAATAATATTATAAGTTGAAATTAACGTTTATTCACCAATTTACGAAGCTAAATAAAAACTGATACCGTATTTTCATATTTTGTTTCATTTCATAAAAAAATTAATATGAAAACCTGGATATATTTACCATAATAAAAGAAAAGAATTGTAAATTTATTAGACGTGAGTTCTAGAAGGCACATCCCTATTTGTGTCCAAATGTAATCCTTTACTTCATAATAAGTCGTTGGCGCTCGAGGCACGTCAAAATCCTTTCTGATATAAGGATGTCTAGATGTCGATCCTTTTTTCTATTCACTGTGGTAGTTACACGTGTATAACCTCAACCGATTCATGCATAATTTATTTCGTTTACTTACAACGAATAAAATCAATAGAAGCTAGATACGTGGTTCTCCACGTGTTTTTTTTTTAAATTAAAATGGAGGGTAAGTGACTGTTTTACGCAGATGTTACAGATCTTTTTTTAATGGTAGGTATAAGTGTCGCAAAATACTAGCAATGATTTTTCTTGTTTTTAGAAACTAATAGAAAATGGAAGTACATTCCTGAAACGGAAGTTGACAACTTAACGGAATGTCAAGACGACGAACTATTTCAAAATTCTGATTATTCACAAACTTTTTCTTATGATGAATCTACTCAAAAAGAAACAAAATAAAACTCGCAATAATTCGTTATATTCACCGTCACTCATTTTTTATAACAACACCGTGCGCCAACGCCAGATGTAAACATTGCACTACACTAAAATGCACAAAGTCACTATGACCTTGAAACCCGTCCGCTTATGACGTCACAGATTTACTTCTATACAAGTTCGTGGCGTTGTGCGCACTGACAACTAGCCTCTTTGTAAGGATGGGTCTTTCAAACGGTGTTTCACTATCGACAATGATTAGAAAACCTATTTTTTCTTGAATAAGGTGAATAAAACGTAGTTTATACTTTACAATATTTATAAAATATTATTTATTCACGTCATTTACTTGCAATAATAGTATATTATGATCGTTTCGACGAGATGAAATATAGCGAGGTTTTCATCGTGTCCCATCACTGGCTTACTTTATATCAAGTACTTGGCGTTGGGGGCATTAAAATATTTTCTGGCGTTTTACTTTCTATTGAATATAAAACAAACAAGAACTTATTAAGTGTGAAAAAGTTAAAAATATGGCTTATAACAGGGCAATTTTCCATAAAAACAAAATAGAAGGTCTTGTAAAAGTCGTAAATTTATTTTATACTATTATTACTTCTAATCAAGTAGTGGCGCTGAGGGCACGAAAATCTCGAACTTGTATAGAAGTGATTGGCGTTCAAAAGGTTGTTATTATTGTTAATTATTGTTAATTTTATTCTATATTTTCAATAGAGCCAAGCTATATATATATAGCTTGGCTCTATTGAACACTTCGATTGAACACTAGAAATATAGAATTATTTCTATGACATTAATACATTTTTGAACAAATAAATACAGTTCAATAGCAGTTAATATTAAATTTGAAAAAAAAAATGCATCTTAGTGTATTTTTATTAGCTAAATAGAGAGCATTATAATGGTACCTACATTTAAAGATCCTGTATCAATTATTTTACTCAAATAATCCTTTGACTTTGACGTGGATCTAGAAGACAACGGTGCACATCCGAAAGAGACGTTTCCTTCATTGTTTCGACGTCTTTACGAAAACCGCGATCAGCTCGCAGAACTTATGTAAGCGTCTTCACGAATAGAAGAAGAATGTGGGAGAAGAAAATTGCAGCTCACATAGCTGCTAGGTACAGGTCCAAAAATTCACTGCACAGTTTAGGAAAACCAGTTGCAATTTGCCCGTGACCATGCAGATTGGACAATAGATGGAGGGATGTGCTCTTTTCGGATGAGACGAGGGTGTAGGCAAGGGGAATGATTTGCATAAGCCTGTATTCTGAGACAGTGGAATACGGGGGAAAGGGGTGTCTCGTGCATGTTATGGGGCGGCATGGCAATCGACGGCAGAACGAACCGGAACTGGAAGTGCTCGGAGGCATCGATCGCTGACTGCTTCTCGGCGGCTTACGAAGTAACTATTTAGTAATCTGTGTCCTAGGTACATAACAGAAATTTCATACATAGCAGGTCGTCACTCGTTCGGGTTTTGTTGGCAGTGCAATGGGATCACGTTTGCTCGATAACGCCCGCTTTAACACCACATTAATTGTAAGAGACTACCTGCAAGAAATTGGGATCCTTGTTATGCGTTGGCCCGCGCGAAGTCCAGACCTGACCTCTATTGAGCAACTTTGAGATGAACTGAATCGGCGAGTAGGTACCTACATGGCAGGCAAGTGATCTGAATACGTGAATAGCTGACGAGAAAACATGAAACACGTAATACGTGGCTATAAAAGACGGTTTCCCTCGATTTCCCTGGAATCCCATCATCAGATCCTGACATGGTGATGATGGGACCACCTCGGGAGTACCTTTCAAGCAAAGAAATAATTTTGAATTGAGTAAGTGTCTTAATAACACTGTCGAAAACACACGACCGAATTTCAATATGATTATGCCTGTAATTCTATTTGAATTACTGACGTCTCTATAATTATGCCGAAATTACGTTGCGTTAAAGCGTACCTACATCCGAACTTCGGTCGGGTGAAAGTTCAACGCTAATTCGTCGCAAAGTAAGCAAGTTTTTCGGGTTTCGCTCCTCAGAAGTAATAACGGAAATAATAATACAAAGTTGCGCAGCGGAATTTCCGCCACATAAGGTGGACACTTCAAGTCTCGTATCATATCAGCCGAACGTAAAATCATCAGACGCGCGACTTCAGTCTCATATCTTCGGTATAATGTGTTTTGACACAAACAAACATTCATCCATCCAAACTTTCGCATTCATAAATATTAGTAGGTACTAGCACAGTATAGTACTAACTAGTATGATATGGATGACCGCTAGGGGCGCCGAAAAGGTGCCCAGGGAGCTCAGAATAAATGATCAGCCTTTGAGTCGGTGGTTAGTAATTTTCCTGTAGATAATTACTCGAATACTTATTATAGCGTACTAATATCAAGCCATACTCGAATGGAAATCAGTAAAAAATATTTACGCTTGTGTAGGTACACGGCAATCACAACACTGTTGCCGCACGTGCTTAGAGACGGTCATTCACCACAAGTCTATGAAAATCAGTAATTTAGTTCCCAGCAAACATGCCAGACGAGATCACATGTCTCACATATTCGTATTCTTGTTTAATTTATAGAATATCCACGACACGATAGTTATTCATTAGAATATTAAGATACGCAGGTAAGCACCTACCTAGCGTTTTAGCAATGCTATTTAGTTAGTGTACGTGTCACTCCCATCTTGCGGCTGGCCTAATTAAGATTATAATTTGTTGTACCTATAATTAAAAAATAAGACTGGGGATTCGAGCGACAGGAACAACTATAGACCTATTTCCTTGGCCACTATAATAGTAAAGATACCTTGATAGTCTGATTGATCGACAGCTGGTCCTCTGTCTCAAACATACTGTTCGCTACCGGTACGGCTAGGAAAACACCTGTGTATGACTGTTTTCTGGATCTCTCCAAGGTTGTTACCTAGTGTCATATGACAGCATGTTGAGGAAACTATCACCGAACACCGATCTGCCACGGGATCTTATCCAGTTGTTAAGGCACTGGTACAACAATCAGTGTTAGTTTTAGTTTCAAAAGCGTTACTGAATTTAAATTAGAATTGACATAACTTCTAGTAATGTGTTTAAAATTGTATAGACCATAGTCTGAAAATAAAGTATTATTATTATTTAATTGCCTGACTGTTAATAATCGGCAGCTTCTATACAGTTCTTGAGTACAGTATATGTAGGGCATAGAACTGTAACGCCTAGAAACCGAGTAGGCGCTCGAATAGTGATACAAACTGTATCATATCATTTATCAACACAGTTGGTACTTCCGAAAGATCCGTCTGTCGTCAAGGACAAGCTTGCGCTTGTGCAAATATATCCTTATAACTAGCTGTTGCCCGCGGCTTCGCTCGCGCGTAAAGTAAAGAGTAGTATTAAAGGTAGATGTATTCTGTGATTTTCAAAGTAAGGAGAATGTATAAAATTTTTCATCTAATCTTATGGCGTTAAAATAATAATAAAAGTAAAGTAAGTAGCAAAAGCATTTGTGTTATGGAATCGGAGACAAAAAGGTACCATAAACACCCAGACTCCAGACTATGTATAAAAGTGATTTTCTACATGGACCCGTCCGGGGATCGAACCTGGAACCTTAGAGCTGGCGACACCTTCAAAACCGGAGTGAACGCCACTCGACCACGGGAGTCGTCATTATAGATATGTCTTAGATGGTCATTATCTTATCTATTTATCTTTTCATCTGTCTATCTTTGAGAATACTAAACTTCACATACCAACTATTTCAGCCCTTATTTCACCCCCTTAGAGGGTAGATTTTTAAAATCTCGGAAATACTTACATCTTATTTATTTCTAACTAATAACCCTTGTATGAAATTGAATGTGTCTATCTTTGAAAACGACACAATTCATATGCCTACAAACTTCCAACCCCTTTTTCACCCTCTTAGGGGGATGATTTTTAAAATCGCTGAAATCGTGTTTATTTATTTCTATCCAGAAACCCGTATACGAAATTTCATGTGTCTATCATTGAAAATACCGAACTTCCCATAAAAACTTTCAACCCCTATTTCACCCCCTTACGGGGTAGATTTCTAAAATCTCGGAAATACATCTTATTTATTTCTAACTAATAACCCTTGTATGAAATTGAATGTGTCTATCTTTGAAAACGACACAATTCATATGCCTACAAACTTCCAACCCCTTTTTCACCCTCTTAGGGGGATGATTTTTAAGATCGCTGAAATACATCTTTATTTATTTCTATTCAGAAACCCGTACACGATATTTCATGTGTCTATCATTGAAAATACCGAACTTCCCATACAAACTTTTAACCCCTATTTCACCCCCTTAGGGGATGGATTTCCAAAAGAAAAGTAGCCTATAGCCTTCCTCAATAAGTGGACTACCTAACAGTGAAAGAATTTTCAAATCGGACCCGTACTTCCTGAGTTTAGGGCGTTCAAACAAACAAACTCTTCAGCTTTATAATTTATAATATATATAAACTATAGATAAATAATTATAGTATCTTAGCCGTGTCACAGATTAATAAATAGTTACTTGGCCGTGTGCAGCGCCCCTTATTGAACTCCACTGCGGGTGACGTAACCTACGACAAACTTATTATTTGCGGTTGGTACAGTATTCGGGTCTAGGGATCGAACCGCAAAATTAAGTTTGTTTTTTTTTTTATATACTTTTCCGGGATAAAAACTACCCAGTGTGGTGCCCAGGATATTAAAGAACAATCATACCAAGTTTCATGGAAATTGAACCGGTAGTTTTTGCGTGATGCCTGAACAAACAGACAGACAGACAGATAGACAAAAATTTTTTTAATCACATTTTTGGGTTCGGTGTCGGTCTAGTAACACACCCCGCCATTAATTTTTTTGATATTTTCAATGTACAGAATTTTCACTTCTACAGATTTATTATAAGTTATAAGTATAGATAATATCTTGGGACAACTCACACACGGCCATCTGATACCAAACAAGGCAGATACTTTACTGTGGTAACCAGACAAATGATAAACAATACTTATATATTTATAAATACATGTACATAAGAGAAATTACCCAGACACATAACAAATGATCGTGCTCATCACACAAAGATTTTTCGTGAGTGAGAATCGAACCCGACCTCCGGCTTAGCAGTCAGGTTCACTAACCACTACACACCAACAGACCCGTCATTTTTATTTAATGGCGGTTTATGTAGGACTAGGTACCTACTGAATTGCTGACAATGCATGCTCGATGCACACATCCAGTGATTTTGCTCACTTGTATGTGAATATGCGATGGGATATTGTGATACAGATGGTTGTCGCTGTCGTGGTTCCGGTCGGCGGAGGACAAGCTGGCAGACTGCGTGCTGGTGGTTTTTGCTTCACTGTTAGCTTGTCGCTTGTTCGAAGATTATCTATCTAAGTGTTATTAATCTATGATGTGAGGTTTGAAAGTCATCACTTTATTTCCTTAATTCGATGAAGACCTTTCTCATCAGTACATTGCACCTCATCCAGTCTCTCTATGAAATACTACTGCAGTATCATCCGCATATGTATTTTTCTATTCAAAAGCTACATACCTATAGGAAATATATTAGTCATTTATGTAAATCAGGAAGAAACTTAGGCCGAGGATACTGCCTGGTCGAGCGCTGTACACGACATTTAATTTTTACTTACCGTCTACGGTTGCATAGAAAGTCCTCAGTTCTTGTGGCGTTCCACGTACTCCAATATGATCTAACTTATTCAGTGTAGAAATGGAGACTATTTCTAATGCTTTAGCCAGGTTGAAAAATACGCCTCGTCAACTTAGGAAAAGTAATGAACATGGTATAGGTACATTTTTCACCTCACGTCCATGTGACCTTTAACACGTTAACCGCCAAGGGTGGTAGTACAATTCTCACGATTTTATAAAAAAATAATATTTGCCGTTATATTGCTTTATTTATATTGTTAACTTATTTTTACCCTTCCCCCCCTCCCCCTCCCCCCCTTTTCAAGATCTTTTCAGTGTGTATCATTTAGTGGTGCTAAATTGGCGAGATAAAAGAGATGTGAGGATGCTTACTACTAAAACATCTGCTCTCGAGATGGTTCCTATTAGAAACAGAAGGACTACTGGACTGTCTCAAAAACCAAAATGTATCGCAGATTACAACGAAGGTAAATCGTCAATAGATCTCAGTGGCCAGATGGCCACCTATGGATCTGCCTTACGTCGTTGTACCAAATGGTACCGTAAACTGGCTTTTGAAATAATTTGGGGCACTAGTTTAGTAAACGCCCATTTTCTGTACAACGAAATATGTTCTAATAAAAAGAAAATGTCAATAACTGAATTCCGCGAAGAAGTAATTCTAGCTTTATTGGAGAGAAATTCTTCAGAACCTGATGCAAACCTTCATCGTTCACGGTCAAAATCAGTAAATAAACATTACTTTATTCAAAAAGTTGTGAATGAAAAGAAGATTCGGGGTCGTTGCGCCCAATGCTATAAAATATATGGGAGAACGGGCAAAGAAATTGGAGGAAGAAAGAAAACTGCTCCCCAAGTGTACAATATGTGTACAATGCTCAGTTTGTGAAATTTTTTGTGCCGTAATTGCTTCAATAATACCCATTAATCTTTGACACCTTTATTTTTGATTATTTTTAAAATAAAATTTCATAAAAAGCAATCAGTTCTTTTTTTCTCAGTCACTTTCATATTTTGTCCCAATATTTTTTAAGTATACACTGTACCCCAAACCCACATACACCAAAAGATTCGCCCAGGCCAGAGCTTCATTTTCTTCATAGTAAATGTATTAAAAGCGTGTGCATTTGCGATACACAGCGCTTTGAAAAAAATAATCGCGGTGTATCATTTTTGCACACGCATGTGTTAACAGGCGTGTGCAAAAATGATACACTGGCGGTCAAGGTGTACCTATGCTGACCTTTAAAAGTTTAAACTGATTAAAAGCTTTAAAACAATAATGATTGTTGTAAATCTTTAAATTGTCTGGCCAGTCATAGGAAATTAGGAATGACTGGGTCATTCCTAATTTCCTGTCCACCCCGTTTTATTAAGTTACGCGCTAATACTGGGAGCGAGACAATTCTGCCGTT
This sequence comes from Plusia festucae, assembly GCA_950381575.1. Taxonomy (NCBI): domain Eukaryota; kingdom Metazoa; phylum Arthropoda; class Insecta; order Lepidoptera; family Noctuidae; genus Plusia; species Plusia festucae. The sequence continues at coordinate 7,437,249 of OX494436.1, read as the reverse complement.
TTAGACTTATTTTTTTATCTCGGTGTACCCTCACAATGAGTGACGGCCTGATAATGAAAATTTAAGGCATGAAAAAAAAAACCATTTATTTTTAAAACAATGTATTAAATTAACCGCATTATATTAGTTTATATACAGTGACGGAAACAAAATGCAAACCATCTGTTTTTATAATCAGTAAGTACAACGAACTGATTATCATCAATCATCAAATAACAAAGTTAAGTGAATATTTCGAGTTACCACATTAGTCTGGTACTTGATTTATTTATCTTAAATCTGTAGCACTCACAGCTGTAAAACCGAGACAATATTAACATTCTAACCTTCCCAAAAATCTGAAAAATAATCAGACAAAATACATGTAAATGAAAATACTCAACCTGTGTTTAATATAATTATTTGTAACCAAGTAAATGTAAGACAGTAGTGAAACTTGAAGAACTAAATAAAGCAAGAATGATTCAGCCCAGCTTTTTTTCAAATTTAGGGAAGGAACTACACAATATGCGTACTCATACATGACGATTACTAAAAACAAACTCTATTTTTCAACATATGTATTAAAATACTGGATTCACTACAACAATGAAATATCAAATTGCTTTCATTACACTAAATCTATTATGTACACTAATTAAACTATTTATGAGTCAGGATAATCAACGTGCTCATTATAAGACATTTTTAAGTTTTACCAAAAAGCTTCAGTAGCTATATTCCTCGGGTAAACATGAATGCTATTGCCGACTCTTCAGTGCCATCTGAAAGAAAATATCTAGACGTATTTACCGCAAAAAGCGTTTCATTAACAAGATATTTAGAAAATGCAGTGTTTTATGTTAAGTTATAAAATGTAAATTAAGTAGCTATTGGCATTAGAAGTTCACTGCACGATTCTAGATATCTTATCAAAGAATCGGAACGATAAACCGTATGTAAACTCAAATACCATCATACCATTAGTCGGGCACGCAATTGTACTTTTTTTACACATATTTTACACATATTTAACTGTACATAACTATACATTTTCAGTCTTCCACAAATAGTAAACAATTTAAGTCGGTTTTATGATTTACAATTTTATGACATATTCATAGGGTACTACTTTGTCACAACCAATATTGTTTGTAAATGAATAACGTAAAACCAACCATACTATACTTGTGACAAATATTTATGTAAGTACATGCACTGCAGTTAGTGATTTAACCGTAGAACCAAGAGATATTCGATCACTATTAAAGCGGTTAGATTTGAATGTTTATTGAGTGATTGCAACTATTTATGTTGTTTTTAGAACGCGGCAATAATCCAATACGAATTAGTTCCTCGAAAAAAGTTATTAATAAGCTGTTAGTATGAAGGATGTTATTGAATGTAAGGCAACAGAATTGACTTTGGGTTATAATGAGCATCCTGAACTTTTCATAGATAACTTCGCTATTCTTAAAAACACCGGATTATTAACCCTTTTAAAGGTATCTATTTAATAATGTTCTTAAAATTAACTACGTAACATTTGTAGTATTTTTTTTCTAGAGTTTATATAGTTCTTTTAAGCGTATTGTAATTTATATATTTCTGTTGTTGGAATTTCAGGCAAATTTAGTATCAGAGTAGTTATAAGGTATAAATATCCTTCTTAATGTAGTTTTGAGTTCATAATCACAAGTTCTAAAACTATAAACGCGTCAATACCGTCTCTCACTATTAAAAATAACTTAAACTATTTAACTAAGAACTGAAATAAGAATTGAAAGGAAACATTTATTAATTTATAAGCTACGTGTCACAAGTCATAAATAAAATGTGAGAATGAAAGTAAAAAGTAACTCACGATGAGAGACCTAGCTTCTTGCACTACAATAGCCAGCAAAGGTTGTCTCCAATGTAAAAATTATGTACATTGTGTCAAACAAAATGCAATACCATAAAACTAATCAGCGTCATTACAGTATTTAACACGTAAGAAGTTACGCCGGCTGGCGCGGCGAGCACTGCCGGCCAACGAACGCCGAGCTCACGAGTCCGGCGGGATGTCCCACTCCGCTAACCCGCGATCCACTAACTCTCTGTTCAGGAATATTACCTGCTGGAATATACAATAAAACAATTCAGCTAATTGTATTTAGTCTTCAGTATTTAGTACCGGGATAAATGCAATTCATTAAATTATCTCCTAAACCTTTTATTTTAGGAAAGCTAGTTTGAGTTGTAAATAAATACCTGTGGATGTAGAGTGAGGTAGAGGTGTACGAGTGGGAGGCCAGCTTCATCATAGCCGGCAACTTGCGCATGCAGTAGCTGCCCTGCAGTCAGACCGGCCATAATACGGAGAGCCTCTCCGCTCCACTCTGGTTCTAAAAAAAGAAATTTATTAGACACCAGAAAAAAATGCAAAGTCAGCCTTACACACGACGTTTACCTACCGGTAAATACTAACAATAGGGGTTACTGAAGACGGACAACGCCGCCGAGATCGACCCAGAAAACGGTGGCAGGACAAGACATACAGCTAGGTTTGTTTCTTAACTCAAAACATAGGGAGGCCTAACAGGCAGGGAGACAATCCAGGCATCACCGTTAAATAGTTTTATTGTTTGCATAAATAATCAATCATGTAAGTTTTGATCGATAACTGTACAGAACAAAACACACGCACTCTTTTTTTAATGTTGTCATGTAAGTCGCAGAAAGCTACCCAAAAACTTCATCAGGTCACATTATGAAATTTCACATATCATATTATAAAATCATATATTTCAGAGTCTTGTCCCACCGTGGGGAAAAGGCCTGTTCACAATCTAGAGCTTGGCTGAAAAAAAAATACTTTTTTTTTAATTTATTGATATACCTAATCACAATAAACGTGTACAAATGCAACATTTCTAGCCTGCATGGGATGAATGCTCTCTTCTTCTTCTACATAGCCTGTTCCCAAACTACGTTGGGGTCGGCTTCCATTCTTACCGAATGCAGCTGAATATCTTATTTCATATGGAGCGACTGACGGACTGCCCATCTGACCTCCACAACTTTTTCTATTGGGCAACACAGTATCCAATAGAAAAGACTATCAAACCGTACGGCCATACCGTATTTACTTAGCCACGAGCCCCTCGGGATAAGTGCTCTTAACAAAACAAATATTTACATAACAAGTAACAAAAATATATAAATACCTACTTATAAAGATAATGAAATTAACACCGATAAAAAACTGACAACGTTCAGTATACATTGAGATTACCACGCATTTTCTCATACCGATATTGTTTATTACTTCGCAAGTTCGTAGCTTTTTGTACGAACTTGCTAAGATTCTTCGGCGGTATTACATTTTATAGGTAAAGCATAATAACTGTTTATATGTAAACGGTTCAAGCGCGCTAATTTTGTCAGGGACGCTCAAATAGTTTCGGACTCGAACTAAAGTTCCTAATAAAATATAATCACGTACTCACGCGAGGAGTCGTGCCTTAAACCGTTTACTATAATACAAAATATACTTAAAGGTTATAAGAAAAAAAAAAAACTAAATAGGTATCTCGTGACGCACAGACTGTTCATCCTTGAAAACGCACTATCACACTAATATGACAAAGGCGAAAGTTTGTTAGGATGTATTATTAACTCTTTACAATCAATCGGCTGGGCTAATTTAAATAAAATTTGGTAATGGAGGTAGCAGACACCCAGGATTAATACGTATGCTACTTTTTATCGCGACAAAGATGAGGTTATCCAATAACCCGCGGTTAACACCGTGGGGCGCAACTAGTAATCATAATTATATTGAATTCTATAACTGGTTCAATATTTTGTATTTAACTTCATGCTATCGCGAACTGCGTTCGTTACTAGTAGATGACCGTGATTAACAGGACAAACTATCACAAGCTGCATATAGATCACCGTGATTCCTAAAGGCTATTCTGCCGTTTTGTTTTAACATTTCAAGCCACCAACTTGTTTTACATAATTATGCTCCTATTTATAAAACACAAAACCTCAATGATTTAAAGTTAGGCATTAATAAAGTGTTACTACTAAGGCTTACCATTGTTTGAAGGCTTTACAAAAGCCAGAACGGCTTCTGTTGCCTGGAAAGGTAATGTCATAAAATCTGAGCGGATCTGCTTGAGTTGATCATTGTCGACCGTTAGATATCCGCCGAAGTCCACTAGTTTAACAACAGATGTGTCATTTTCCTCTGATGTAGATATCACTTGTGCACGATACCAGTTGTTTTCAGTTGGTGCAGCACAGATTGAACCCTCTACAATTATGAGAAAAATGTTTAATGCTTTGTCAATTTAATTTTGAGTTAATGCAACTGAAATCAAACAATTAGAAATGATTTAAATAAAAGCAAGTTATGTACTTTAACAATATTTTATTTACCTTTAACAGGATGTGGCAGAGAAGGCACATCTGGGTTCTGATATGTTGCTGCCATGAGTCGGTGTAGTGCGTGTAGAGATGGGAAAGTAGGGTGAAGGGGTTGTTGCAGGAAGAAATGTCCTGCGCTCACCAAGCATGTCATGATTGTGTCATTGTTCACAGACTCCACAAGCTGTAATAATAAATATAGCAGTGCTTAAGTTTAACCAACTTGTTTATTATCATTTAACACATATTTTAGTGATCATGTTATCTGTTAGAACTTTAATTTAGTATATTGACAGATAACAGACAAGACTATGATTAAGAGATTATTTAAAATAATAAGAAACAAAGGTGACCTAATAAGGACTATGGCTGAGTCTATTGGTTAGTACCATTAGGATTTTGTTGAAGTGTTGAAAAAATGTGCATGCTGTCTTCATAATGTTGAAAATATTGGGGTTTAAACTACCAACCATTTATCACAGTAATAAACTTGCATTCGATTTTACCCAGGCACTATTAATCTTCAATATTAATAATATTATTAATAATTTCTATAATGATTCAAATTATAGTTTACAAGTGAATGTTTACCATGAACTTACCTGTAAGAACTCTGGTACTAAAGGCACCAATCTTTGATATAATTCTGCACTTATTTCTTGTAAGGAAAAGTTGGGGAATTTTTTTTCAGGGAACTTTTCCTTAATCATTTCTAAAGCTGCTTCAATTTCAGTCTGGGTTCCTAAAATAAGGTGGTGTTTAAAGTGATTGAATGAAATAAGTGTTTAAACAAAAATATTTAAATAAATAACTTACCTTCAACTGCACAAATCTTTTGCTTAACAGAATCAGGATGTCTTCTCACATACACACTTGCACCTGTCTTGGCTTTTATTTGTGTTACAAAAGAGCCATGTTTTCCTATTAAGAGCCCAACAAGACTCTGTGATATAACAAACTGATGTATTCTAAGAGCAGTTTCAGAAGGAACCATATTTAAATTTGCAGGAGGGGGACTGGCTGCCTCTGAACAACCCTTACCACTGTCACTAGAACCCTGCAATAAAATAAAAGCATTATTAATCTTAACTTAAAATATGTTCCACAAGAGTAAGAGCCACATTAATGATGAAAAATATTGTAAAAGTGTACCTCGCTGTGGTTATCAGAGAAGTGACACATTGATGGACTAGCTAACATAGGGTCCACGGGACTATGATTTGCAGAATCTCTTTCTGAGATATGTCTACTTTGTGCTGTGGAAAACCTGTTATCACTGTCATTACTATCAATAGGTTCATCAACTACATTAACATTATTATTAATATTAGAATCTTCTGTGTCACCCATAGTGCTCCCTTCGGTTGTGTTTACTTCTGACACAATTGTTTCCAATTTTGTAATTTCATGCTGCAAAAATGGCTCTGATATTCCTGGCATATCCTGTGAATTAACAATATTTGTTTTGCCAGCCTTAACTATTACTGGGGAACAATCAATATTATTTTTACAGCAAGTGACTACAGTTGGAACTGTGGAGCACATATTGTGTGATTTTTCTTTGAATGAAAGTTCTTTAGAGCTTAAGCTCGTAGAGTGTAACTTGTCAAAACCAGCTGACATTCGTTTTTCTGTTTTCATAGATTCTTTCCTAATTAACTTTTCTATCTCTATATCAAATTCTTCATCTGTCAATTCTAAAGGAGAAGACTTTTGGGAATTACTTCCATTAGGAATAATGTCAATAGGTGCCGATTTAATGATGGAACGTTCTGCTTTGCCCAATGGAGATGTCCGTTTAGCTTCTGCTTGAGCGTTTAATGCTTCTGCAAGTTCCTCTTTTAAGCTTTTAATTCTTTCTCTTCCTCCCGGGTCAGATTTTGCATATTCCCTCTTTTTTCTGAACCAAAATAATCCTAGTAAAACTGCTATGGAAGGGACTGACCACATAAGCAACTGACGACAAGGAGCCATTGTGATAAGCCACTTTTATAAAGAATCTAAAACAAAAAAAAATATTGGTTACATTATTAAATAATTTAGAAATAATATGTGCGAATTTTGTACTTTATTCAACAGTCTACTGAGTCCTAATGCATCTTCAATAAAATGTTTATTTCATCTATTTATAAGACCTTTTAAATCACTAATACATTGATGATCAAAATTAGAGAAATAAATAAAACAAAACGAAATTTAATTAGTAATTATTTTGCACCTATATAAATTTTTGCTGACAGTTGTTAAATATAACCTTAATAAATTATTAATATCAACATCTTTTGCAATGTGCCTGACCCAGATACTTTTGTACAATAAATTATGAAAACAACATGTTTTATAGTTACCTATTTTTTTTACAGACTGATATCATGACATACTTTACGGATTTTAGAAGCAATCAATTAGTTTAACAAAAATATTTCCTTATTTTATTGGCCACACAAATTAGAGTTTATGTTTAGGTTAATGTCCCGCGTGTTTATTTATTTTTGAAACTAAATAGGACACCTACAAATATGATTATTTTTCATGTACTTTCTACTTCTAGTGGTAATTAGTTTCTTTACTGCATGTTTTGGAAATACCGGTCCTTATTTATTATAATGAAAGGAAAGCGTGGTTTATACAAAAACTAAACAAGTCGAAAGCGGCCACTCTTACTCGGCATTCACAGTTATGTATCTACATTAATTACAATCTGCGAAACTACCTACTTTTCGAGTCAATGCTAATAATACCTACACATCCATGCGCTACGAATCTTTTTCGGTACACAAGTTATAAATGTTGTCCGGTGAGGGTCACGAGCAATATGTAGGAAACCTTCACAAGCAACACGTAAGCAAATGTGGAACCATAAATGAAAGGTTACGCAATTATATGCGTGTCAATATCTTAAAAAAACTGCAAGTAAATAATATTTGAACAATTGATTTACCACGTTTCATTTACAGGATGCGTATGTTTATTCTCAACACATGAGTTTGAGTACGTTCAATCCCCCCGTGATCAAAATTTAGGATCATGCAGCCGGCATAAAAATAGTAAGTTACTTACTTTAATATCCAAGAAAGAATGTTCCCACTTTTAAATTGTAAAATAAAAACAAGCCGAAAAGATAAGTTAACTGATATTACTACCAAATTTCACTAAATTTTATCCAACAATCCACGTGCTCACAATGTTTTCGAAGCACAACAAAATTCAATATGGCTGATGGAGTGCAGATTGGCAACATCAAAAAATCTCTATGGTTTTGCTCTATAGATTATTAGTATCAAGTCCACAGAAGACTAAAGGAGGATAGAGGGAAGGAGTGTCATGTCTTATGTAGAAATTTTTCGAGTGTTTAGCTGTAATCAGTTGAAAAACCTTCCAGAATGGCCTTAGTGTAGACATAGGGTTGAATGAATCTCAGTATGACTATGAATTTATGAATGAATGTAGCAATATTAAATTATTGTCGATTAAAGCTCTACGAGTAATTATTGAAAATTTCAACTACTTGTGTGGTACAAATGTAGTAAATATAACCTTAATATTCTTACCCTACCTTTGTAAATCCTAATATTTCACTTCCACCTACATGACCTACCTGGTGGTTAATTAGATGTTTCATTTAATATAAAAATTACTAGTTTATTACCACCATTCTTAAATATTTCAAACTTCTCTACAAACCTAAAACCACCCTAAAACTAAACTATAATATTTAAACAAAATTGCATAAAAAACTCTTCCACATCGCTGTCGACTGGGAGTGTGCATTTTTTTTTTTATATAATTGAGAATGATTTTAATATCCTATTACATAAATAATCCAATGGCCGCTTTTATAATTTGCCGTTGCACAGCACGGCACGGCAAGTTTTTACCGTCCCGGTAAAATAGGAAAGTAAAATGTATGGAATCATATGCAGACGCTTTTAATTAAACGGCCACGGCAACGGCAAGCCGTGAAGTGTGAACGGCAAAAGTCTGCCGTGCCGTCGCCGTAGCCAGGGGTATGAAACTCCCCTAGAAAAATGAGATTCAAAAAATTTCATAGAAAGTACCGCCATCTAGTATTCAGGGTCATCAGTTATCATCCGGATATTGACATAAATGACAATAGAGGGCAGCAGCTACTACTAGGCATAAGGTGAAGGAGAATATTTGCAAATAAAATATTTTAAATACATCTTTCTAACACATGTTGGTCTTTTCAGGATGTAATTCAATTTAAAAATATAAAGTGTAACAAAATTAAATTTGTGGAAATATATACTTAATTTAAACCGCGGCAACATTATGACGAAAAGTTAAGTTTTCGTTACTGACAGACAGCCATATTTGAATTCTCATTTTCCAACTTTTCCACTTGTGTTTTATTTTGTTTCGGTTTTTTGTTTAGTGTTCGCTTGTTTTTTTTTTATATCTCGATATTTATATAACTACTTGCTTACGGTTTCTGATCTACCTACGTTTTACGATATTACTTGGCTTGTTACTTGGACCCCGGACTGATAGCATAAATAATATTTATGATAACTCGGCACTTCATCTCTCGGACTTCGATTTTATAACTTGGATTTTAAAAATGCCGAAATCATCTCATTTAAAATGTTATATTGAATGTGAGATCGATGGTAAGTTAAATTAATTAACAAAAGTTTTTAATAGACTTATTAATATAAAAGTGACATGTTATTTTTGTACTGTTTGCTTAAGATTTTATAGTAATAATTGTTTTATTTATTTAAAGGACCTCTACACCATTTCCCTTCTTATGAATATCCTCATACTGAGAAGTTAAACCAGCAGAAGTCTATACTTAATATTGCAACTTGTGGGAAGAAATATATGAATAATATCAACCAACTCTTAGTCGTGTGTATTATTTATTTTCAATACAGAAACGAATTCAAAGGAAGATAATTTTTGTAATAATAATGACAGGCGTCACAAGAATGTCCGAGCGGGGTATAGACTAGCGCCAGAGAGGTTGTATATTAACCTATTACTGGCTCGCTACAGTACTCCCCCGCCGAGACCGCTAGTGCGGGCGATAGTAGTCAGGGAATTTCACCTGACGTCCTGACCTAGTTCTTCGGTCCTCGCCTTCTGCTGATACGGGTGCAGGTGAAGAAAGTGCTGCTCCCGTGCTTAGTGGCGTATCGTGTGCCTCGCTTGTCATGTACGCGGGTTTTAGACGATCGATGCTTACAGTGATCTCTTTTCCACGTACATCTATTTTGAAGCATTTGGACTGCCGTTCTATAACCCTATACGGCCCGACATACGGTGGATCTAGGGGTCTTCGTACTAAGTCCTGCCGCAAAAACACGTGAGTACATTCGCTGAGATTATGAGGCACGTAGAAGGGTCCTTTTCTGTGCCAGGAAGCGGGTTTCGGCGCAAGATTGGCCATGCGCCTTCGCAGGCGCGTTGCGAACTCGGTGGCATCGGCCGCTTCGAGGTCATCACCAGGTGCCAAAAACTGACCTGGTAGTCGTAGTGGCTCGCCGTATACCAACTCTGCAGGTGACGCTTGGATGTCAGATTTCCACGAACTTCGTATTCCTAGAAGTACTAGGGGAAGGACTTCGGTCCACTGCTGCGTAGCGTGGCACATGATGGCCGCCTTCAGCTGGCGGTGAAGACGTTCGACCATGCCGTTGGCCATGGGATGGTAGGCGGTCGTGCTGTAGTGCCTAGCGCCTATCGTCGTGGCCATGGTTCGGAAGAGATGGGATTGAAATTGAGTGCCTCGGTCAGTAGTAATTCTGAGTGGACATCCGAATCTGGCTACCCAGCCAGATATTAATGCCGCTGCGCAGGTCTCCGCAGTAATGTCCTTGATGGGATACGCCTCTGGCCATCGAGAAAACCTGTCGATGACGGTGAGGCAATATCTGTAATCACAAGAGCTAGGTAAAGGTCCTACGATATCGAGGTGGATGTGGGAAAACCTCGATGTTGTGGGAGGAAACTGGGAAAGGGGAGCGAGGGTGTGACGAGTTATCTTACTGCCCTGGCATTTAAGGCATCTGCGAGACCACTCTCTACAATCTTTACGGATCCCTGGCCACACAAATCTGTGAGTAACCAGTCGCACTGTAGCTGTGTTTCCCGGGTGGCTCAAATTGTGAAGAGAGTCGAATACCTGACGTCGATATGCTGGTGTAACGTACGGTCGTGGAGTTGCAGTTGAAACGTCGCAGTAAACTTTTATGTTAGTATCTGGTATGCCAACCTTCTCCAATTTAAGTGATGATCCACCTTTTAGAAGCTCTTGTAACTCTGGGTCTGTGTCTTGACTACTAGCAAGTTCCTGATAGCTGACACCTTTCACGTAGCGTATTTCTTCTACCCGAGATAGTGCATCTGCGACGACGTTTTCTGTTCCGGGTATATAGCGTATATCCGTTGTGTACTGTGCTATGAAGTCAAAATACCTGTACTGACGTGGTGAACATTTTTCTCGACTTGTTGAGAAAGCGTATGTGAGTGGACGATGGTCTGTGAGGACAATGAAATTACGAGCTTCAACCATATGCCGAAAATGTTTAATACTTTCGTACACTGCAAGCAACTCTCGGTCATAGGGGCTATATTTCCTCTGTGATGAGCTAAGTTTTTTTGAGAAGAAAGCCAAGGGTTCCCACTGATCCTTAATGCGTTGTTGAAGCACAGCCCCTATTGACACATCTGAAGCGTCTGTCGCTATAGAAAGCTCGGCGTTAGTGTTAGGGTGAACTAAGAGTGTAGCATGAGATAGTGCCTCTTTGCACTCAGTAAAAGCTTCAAGCTGCGCCTTTGACATATGAACAGGCTGGTTCTTTTTAGTTGATCCGGCAAGTAAAGCATTAAGCGGTGCTTGCGTTTTAGCCGCGTGCGGTAAAAAACGTCTATAAAAATTCATCATACCCAGAAACCTTCGCAACTCTTTTGTTGTGCTAGGCACAGGAAACTCTTGGATAGCTTGAATCTTGTGTTCCTGTGGTTGAATTCCAGAAGCAGAAACCTGGTGGCCGAGAAATGTCACCTCAGTCTGACCCCAGACACATTTAGCTGGGTTCAGCAATATACCATATTCTTGTAAGCGATTAAGCAGTTGGCGTAGATGCGTCTTATGAAGTTCTGGAGAGGGAGAGAAGCAGAGAATGTCATCCAGAAAGCAAAAGCTGAAGTCGTCCAGGCCGGCGAGCACCTCGTCCATGAACCTTTGAAAAGTTTGAGCTGCGTTACGCAAGCCAAAAGTCATGTATGGGAACTCAAATAAACCAAATGGTGTTGTTATAGCTGTCTTCGGTATGTGCGGTGCATAGACAGGTATTTGGTTGTAAGCCTTTACCAAATCGATTTTTGAAAAGATTTTACTACCGGATAGTTGATGCGAAAAGTCCTGTATGTGCCTTACCGGATATCTATCGGGTATAGTGCGGGCGTTGAGGGCACGGTAATCTCCGCACGGTCGCCATCCATCATCTTTCTTTTTGACCAGGTGGAGAGCTGCAGACCACGGGCTATCCGAGCGTTTAGCCGTACCGATAGCCAGCATGTCGTCAAATTCTTTTTTTGCTATTTTGAAACGGCATGGATCCAGTCGCCTAGGTCTGCTTGATACCGGCGGGCCAGGCGTGGTGTTAATGTAATGGACCGTATTGTGTTTAGGTTCTCTTATAGTACCTGCTGGGCGTGACACATCCGGAAACTCACGGAGCAGTTGGTGGAATTCCGATTCACCGGTGACGGTCTTTACGGATGCCACATCATCTGGTATATCCTGGCGAGATGCAGGCACGGAGAGCGAAGTGGTACCATCGAACAATCTAAGGCTGCGGCAGTCTATAATCAGATTATAAAAGCTTAAGAAATCGATTCCTATAATTGGCTTTGATATGTCGGCTATCGTAAATTTCCATGAATAGGTGCGGCGTAGCCCCAAGTCCAAAGTCAATTGTATGGGTCCATAAGTATGTATAACCGAGCCGTTTGCGGCTGTCAGGCTATAAGTGGTACTTGAGCAAGGCATGTTTAGAGCTTTGCGTGGAAATACACATAAATCCGAACCAGTATCAATCAAAAATAACATTTTAGAATGACGATCAGTCACAAAAATACGGCCTGGATGATTGACGCAGTCGTGGGCCGCTACTTCCGACTGCCCGCATCGTTTCCCGCTTTAAAGCTGCAGGGCTCATTGCACTTTTTAGCCTTTGCTCCAAAATTATAATGATACCAGCAATGTGGGTGATTGGATGGCGGGTGACGGCTACGCGAATCACTGTGGTTGCGCCGGTCGCCAGATCTGGACCGAGGACGTGCTCGTGACTGTCTATACATATAAGATGTTAATTTAGCTACTTCTCTTGATAGGGCACATACTTCACGCCCTAGTTCGTCTATACGCAATGTTGAAGCTGAGTCAGGTGAAGTACTCGTCATAGCAACCTGATGTGGCAGTGTGGGCGGCGCAATTTCGTGAACTCGATCTGCTAGTTCGGCCAGTTCGTTTAAAGACAGCGTTGGTTGTGAAGCTAAAGCCGTTTGCAAGCTGTGTGGCAAGCGTCCGGTCCATAATGACATCAATACGTCTTCAGGAACAGTAGGTCCAGCGAGATTTCTAAGGTGACGTAAGAATTGAGATGGCTTTCGATCTCCTATATCTTCGTGAAGAAACAGTTGTTTTAATTTCTTTTCTTTAGACGTACCGAATCGTTTAATTAGTTCACTTTTCAATTTTTCAAATTTACCTGTCACCGGTGGTGCATATACGACGTCTTTTACCTGCGAAACATAAGCATGTTCCAGGTTGGCGACTGCGTAATAAAACCTCGTTGAATCGCTTGTGATATTAGACAGCGTGAATTGTGCTTCTAACTGTGCAAACCATAGTTCTGGATCTTCGGCATAAAATGGTGGTATTTTTACACCTACACGCCATACTTCACCCATCTCGCTAACCGCAGGTTTAAATTCAGTATCTGATTCCATTTTAACTGCTTATTTCTTCGTCGGGGTCACCAATTGTGGGAAGAAATATATGAATAATATCAACCAACTCTTAGTCGTGTGTATTATTTATTTTCAATACAGAAACGAATTCAAAGGAAGATAATTTTTGTAATAATAATGACAGGCGTCACAAGAATGTCCGAGCGGGGTATAGACTAGCGCCAGAGAGGTTGTATATTAACCTATTACTGGCTCGCTACAAACTCAAGAGAGAGGAAATTGTTATATACAAAATAATATTTGAATCTGCCACCAACACTGAGGATTATTATAAAACACCAAGCAGACGTTTGACTAGAAATGCGATACCTACATTGAATTTGCGTAAGCCTTTTTTACTATTATTTATTTCAATTTTCTTTATTGGTTCATACCTGTATATAATTAATTATACTTTACCATAGTTCTATTTTTAACCGACTTCGAAAAGGAGGAGGTTATATGTTCGGCGTGTCACTATTTTTTTTTTTATATGTATGTTCACCGATTACTCCGTCAATTGTGAACCGATTTTTATAATTCTTTTTGTATTCGAAAGAGTATTCTCCCGAGGTGGTCCCATTGTCACCAAGTCAGGATCTGATGATGGGATCCCAGTTAAATCGAAGGAAACCCTTAAATTTTAAAGAAATGTCGAACGTGTTTCATTATTCTACTGAGCCTATTTAGGTATTTACGTCCAATAGTGATCACCTCAAGGCTTTTGGTAAATACTGAGCTGATGATGGAAGAAACCTTGAGTTTTAGGAGTTAAGGGTTGATTTTTTTTATATAATTCACTTTCACTTTTTTCACTTTTTTTTTTTTTTTTTTTTTTAAATTATGTAATTTGTATTGACCCTCATTTACATTTTTTAACGTTTCTAAGGTGAGCTGTATTGTATTATTATAATAAATATTATGAACACAAAAAATGAAAAAATAAACAAACTTTTGAAAAAAAAAATTAAACCGACTTCAAAAAGCAAAACAAAACCTAAAAGGCACAAAATAGTGTAAAATAAACTTAGAACTATCTAAAATATTAATACAAAACTAGAAGTGATCTGTTTGAAGTCGGTGCCAAACAACAATATACCAACAAAAAATAAATACCTACAACTACTAGTACAAATACGAGTATATATAGTTTGGCACCAACTTCAAACAGATCACTTCAAGTTTTGTATTAATATTTTAGATAGTTCTAAGTTTATTTTACACTATTTTGTGCCTTTTAGGTTTTGTTTTGCTTTTTGAAGTCGGTTTAATTTTTTTTTTCAAAAGTTTGTTTATATAAACATGCTGAAAAAAAGCTGCTATTAAAAATATGGACACACTAATCCCGAGTTCCCTTAGCCACCTTCCATCATCAGACCAGAACTAAATTATTCTAAATTACCATAATATTGGGTTTTAACTTGTGCAAAATTTCTTATTATAAAGATGTCAAGAAGTGATAATAATTTAACTTGCAAGCTTTTTTTGTAATGCTGAAATAATAATAATCTATTCGTCCCTGAGCGGCGACCGGTCACCGCGTTACAATAGAAAATCAATTGTGTCTCATTAACGGTGATTAGAGAGATTAAAGATCCAAATATTTATTTTACAGCCTTCAACAAAATGCCCAAGTAATTCTGACATCATGTGATGTGATGTTCCTTCAACATCAGACATTTTTTATCAAATAGAAGCAGAGCCAGCAACAACTTCATCAAGCGGTCAGTAAACTTACATTTATAATTGTAGGCTCATTCTGTTTAATGTTTTTTCTAAATAAAGTTTTATTACATTATTCTAAAAGTAAACACATTTCTCTTGTTACTTTTTAATGAACAAAGCTTTTCTAAGATTATTGTAAACTGTAAAAATATGTTTAAATAATCCATTAAATTCATGTAATTTTATTGACACATAATGAAGCACATTGTTCAAAGTTCATTTGACTTTCCTCTACATAATAATTATGGTGTCCTGTAGATTTGTATGAGTGAAAGCAGTGTTAAAATGTGAGATGTTGACCAACAACTTGATACTTATATTTATTAGACTTATTGTTTCTTTCAGCTCCTGAGAAGAGCAAGTTTAAATTTTCTGCGCAGAAAAAAGGAAATACAATCAGAAAGTAAATCAATTATTAAATGGAAAGATTAATTCTTTTGACGGTAATGACCAGATAAAGAAGAAAGCTTTTGATTATTTATTAAAGAAAGCTATAAATAAATACTATGAAATGACAACTTGAAGTTTTTGTTTTTACCTTTCTGTTTAATTTGACCTAGATAATTTTAGTAACTTGTTATAATATAATTTTTAAGTGTTTTTAATCTTTGCTTTTTATTAATAATAAAATTAATTAATATAAAAATAAATAAATTGAAAAAGTAGTATCCAAGCGCCACCTATAGGGCCGGTGCGAAAAATAATTGTACTTGCGCGCCATCTAGTAGTCAGGGTAACGACATAACTTCCATTTTGACCTTAGGAGTGGCGCATCTATACCAGTATAAGTGTATAATCTATGGTCTGCTTGGTGTTTCATAATAATCCTCAGTGTTGGTGGCAGATTCAAATATTATTTTGTATATAACAATTTCCTCTCTCTTGAGTTGCAATATTAAGTATAGACTTCTGCTGGTTTAACTTCTCAGTATGAGGATATTCATAAGAAGGGAAATGGTGTAGAGGTCCTATAAATAAATAAAACAATTATTACTATAAAATCTTAAGCAAACAGTACAAAAATAACACGTCACTTTTATAATTAATAAGTCAATTAAAAACTTTTGTTAATTAATTTAACTTACCATCAATCTCACATTCAATATAACATTTTAAATGAGACAATTTCGGCATTTTTAAAATCCAAGTTATAAAATCGAAGTCCGAGAGATGAAGTGCCGAGTTATCATAAATATTATTTATGCTATCAGTCCGGGGTCCAAGTAACAAGCCAGGTGATATCGTAAAACGTAGGTAGATCAGAAACCGTAAGCAAGTAGTTAAAAAAATATCGAGACATAATAAAAAACAAGCGAACACTAAACAAAAAACCGAAACAAAACAAAACACAAGTGGAAAAGTTGGAAAATGAGAATTCAAATATGGCTGTCAGTAACGAAAACTTTTCGCCATAATGTTGCCGCGGTTTAAATTAAGTATATATTTCCACAAATTTAATTTTGTTACACTTTATATTTTTAAATTGAATTACATCCTGAAAAGACCAACACGTGTTAGAAAGATGTATTTAAAATATTTTAATAGCAAATATTCTCCTTCAGCTTATGCCTAGTAGTAGCTGCTGCCCTCTATTGTCATTTATGTCGATATCCGGATGATAACTGATGACCCTGAATACTAGATGGCGGTACTTTCTATGAAATTTTTTGAATCTCATTTTTGTAGGGGAGTTTCATACCCCTGAAGCAGACGTTTGACAAGAAATGCGATACCTACATTGAATTTGCGTAAGCCTTTTTTACTATTATTTATTTCAATTTTCTTTATTGGTTCATACCTGTATATAATTAATTATACTTTACCATAGTTCTATTTTATAAACATGCCGAAAAAAAGCTGATATTAAAAATATGGACACACAAATCCCGAGTTCCCTTAGCCACCTTCCATCATCAGACCAGAACTAAATTATTCTAAATTACCATAATATTGGGTTTTAACTTGTGCAAAATTTCTTATTATAAAGATGTCAAGAAGTGATAATAATTTAACTTGCAAGCTTTTTTTGTAATGCTGAAATAATTTTAAGTTTAACCTAACCTATTCGTCCCTGAGCGGCGACCGGTCGCCGTGTTACAATAGAAAATCAATTGTGTCTCATTAACGGTGATTAGAGAGATTAAAGATCCAAATATTTATTTTACAGCCTCGCAACAAAATGCCCAAGTAATTCTGACATCATGTGATGTAGATGTTCCTTCAACATCAGACATTTTTTATCAAATAGAAGCAGAGCCAGCAACAACATCAACTTCATCAAGCGGTCAGTAAACTTACATTTATAATTGTAGGCTCATTCTGTTTAATGTTTTTTCTAAATCAAGTCTTATTACATTATTCTTAAAGTAAACACATTTCTATTGTTACTTTTTAATGAACAAAGCTTTTCTAAGATTATTGAGAAATGCCACTGTAAAAATATATTTAAATAATCCATTAAATTCATGTAATTTTATTGACACATAATGAAGCACATTGTTCAAAACTGTGTGACTTTCCTCTACATAATTATGGTGTCCTGTAGATTTGTATGAGTGAAAGCAGTGTTAAAATGTGAGATGTTGACCAACAACTTGATACTTATATTTATTAGACTTATTGTTCCTTTCAGCTCTTGAGAAGAGCAAGTTTAAATTTTCTGCGCAGAAAAAAGGAAATACAATCAGAAAGTTAATCAATTATTAAATGGAAAAATTAATTCTTTTGACGGTAATGACCAGATAAAGAAGAAAGCTTATGATTATTTATAAAAGAAAGTGATAAATAAATATGCAATGACAACTTGAAGTTTTTGTTTAATTTGACCTAGATAATTTTAGTAACTTGTTATAATATAATTTTTAAGTGTTTTTAATCTTTGCTTTTGTACTAATAATAAAATTAATTAATATAAAAATAAATAAATTGAAAAAGTAGTATCCAAGCGCCACCTATAGGGCCGGTGCGAAAAATAATTGTACTTGCGCGCCATCTAGTAGTCAGGGTAACGACATAACTTTCATTTTGACCTTAGGAGTGGCGCATCTATACCAGTATAAGTGTATAATCTATGGTCCGCACTTTGAAGACGCAAAGCGTAAATGATTTTACGGCAAATTATAAAACCGACCTACGGCACGGCTTGTCGTCGACGGCTACAAAATTACCGGTGCCGTCCACGGTATTACCGTGCCGTGCCACGGCAAATAAAATTATAAAAGCGTCCAAGTCCAATAAAACTAGAAAATGGCAGTTGTGAGGTGCAAATAATTTGTATGTTTGTTTGGACGCTTTTATAATTTGCCGTGACACGGCACGGCACGGTAATACCGTGGACGGCACAGGTAATTTTGAAGCCGTCGACGACAAGCCGTGCCGTATGTCGGTTTTATAATTTGCCGTAGAGCTGGGAGCGCAGTGTGCTACGGCGACGGCACGGCAGACTTTTGCCGTTCACGGCTTGCCGGTGCCGTGGCCGTTTAATAAGCGTCTGCATACGATTCCATACATTTTGCTTTCCTATTTTACCGTGACGGTAAAAACGTGCCGTGCCGTGCCGTGCAACGGCAAATTATAAAAGCGGCCAAAATCGACCATGCCGCACTACTCCGCGGTAATTTCGAAAATTAAGCAAACATTCGAAATTTATTATATTGTGTCGGTTGATACGACGGACGCAACGAACTTGGTCCATTTACGCTTCTCTACCTCAATCAATGATCAAATTTTAATCAAACCCGTACATGTGGGTATCTATGGATACTGGATAGGTCTTCAAAATGTTATTGAGGTTTCTAATGTAAGTAATTTTTTTTCGAAGCTGAATAGTTTGCGCGAGCGACACTTCCAAAGTGGGAATATGTAGGTATATCCCCCCCGTAACTTCTAAAATAAGATAATGATAAAACTAACAAAAAAAATATACTACCTACTAATAATATACTTACATTACCATGTAAACTTCCACCGAAAATTGGTTTGAACGAGATCTAGTTAGTAGTTTTTTTTAATAGGTAATTAGGTGCCTACGTCATAAATCGTTAACCACAATTTACCTTTCATTCAATCAACACGTCATGTTACTTGCTGCTACGGAACCCTTCATGGGCGAGTCCAACTCGCACTTGGCCGCTATTTTTTACAGCGGCCAAGTGCGGCAAACTGCATTCTTTTATTGAAAATACGCCTTGTACTGGTACAGTGTAAACCCGGGAAGCGAGCCGAGCCGGCTAAATGTAAAAAATATTTCTCCCGTTTTGTCAACATTTCTCATTGGTGCTCTGCTTCCATTGGTTATAGACTTATGTTATTATAGCTTTAGCCTAGCCTTCCTCGATAAATGACTAGCTAAAACAAAAATATTTTTTTCAATTCGTACCGAGATAAGCTCGTTCAACCAAACAAACAAACTCTTCAGCTTAATAATATAAGTAGCGATAAGTGGAATACCTACGTGTAGAGGGGTAGTTCGTGAAATCTTAGCTCGCTTCGGAGGTCTACCGCAATAAAATTTGCCTGAGCGCAGGCTTTGACTGCATCACCGGACATTTTGGCGAATCCATATACAGCTAGAGCAATAGAAAAACTAACTACGTTAGCAACGTTCACTAAGGGCACCCCCTCGGACTCGACTTAGTGCGTTGCTAACAATCATAATTAGGCAAACAGCAAGAGAGGGCTGGATATATTTTTTTATTATTTAGGGCATATTTTTATTGCTGTTTTGACCGGCTCGGGTCAGCTTGATTGACGGAGGGGTAACATTTACGTTTCTATAATTTATAATACGCGATGGGTCTCGCCAGCGCGGCAGCGAGGGCGTAATAAACGTCGGTTGTGTGTTACTTCCTGAAGAAGCGTTGTATTGTCGTCGGGATAGGAGAGGTATGGATGGACGTATGGTAGATATGTCTAGGGCGTTTTGGAAATACTGAAGGTCGGTATCGCGTTCGTCGGTATAATACAGCATGAATTTCATTTAATACCTCGTACTAACCCTTGAGTACGTACGCGGTTCAGAACTGTTGCCTTTAATTTGTATTACCGCATCAAAATCGGTAATTTAATTTAGAATCTCCGATGTCACAGACAGACATTAAAGTTATAACACTCCTCTTTAGCGTCGTATTTACTAGCTTTTATTTAGTTGCCTTAGTTCATGAGGGGCACCTAGATCTTTAGATGTAAATGATAAGACCCATTTTCTATGTGGAACATGCCAAAACCTTAGGGCTATGAGAGTACAGGAAAGAAAAGGAGGCAATCAACCATTCAACTAATGGTAATTATATCACCTCAATGTTTCCTGGATTCTGTAGTATTACTAAGTTAAGGTAATTTTTTTATGGCATATTATTACACTGTTGTATATAATTTCTAAATTAAATACTTCATTATAGAAGTACTGTTTTAAATGACTTGTGGATAATTTACAAGGTTCTGGAATAGCAATGATGTAATTTTTTTTTTTTTTTAGAAATTCTGTCAGATGGATTTATAGAAGAACTAAAGTAAATTAATTACTAAGAAATAATAAAAAAACCATTTTTTCTTTTGTTTTGTTAGCAATAAATAAGGAAGATAAAGTCAATGGATATGTCGCATAATGTCATACCTAAGTACAATTTTTACTTAAGAATGACCATACAAGCGCCCTCTTCTGAACTTGCATCTTAACACTGAGTTTAATGTTTTCATATCTAACCGACTGATAAATTGATTTTTCTTTTTTATACCCAGTCCAAAAAAAGCTTTAGTGATAAATATAATTTTCAATGATGATGTGGCTAGTGAAAAATAATACTGAACTTACGTATCTAAAACCCTTAGGAGAAAGTGTTTAAAAAACTAAAGATTTAAATTTTATATAATGCTTTTTAATAAATCAAATCTAGATGCTAAACATGAAATCTTGCATACTTGTGTAAAAATTTATCATTTTGTTATAGAGTGGGATTATAACAATAAAAACATACCTTAACATCTATTTGACCACTGCTGACATTGAACATGTTTTTAATATACACATAAACAACCACACAAAATATATTTGTTATACTTGCAAATATATAATCATAACAAATCATCTAAAGAAAGACAATAAACAATTACTTTACTCTAAAATACTCTTGGTTTTAAGACAGCTAAAAGAAAACTAGTGGAAAACTCAAGTTTGAATTGTAACATTGATCGAATAAATTTTGGCACAGATACCTAGTGCCAAATATGATATAAGCTAATTAACCAATCACATCTGATCTTGACTCTTACTATATCTGGTTATCCTCCAAATAACTGTTAAGCAATCAATAATTTCCTGATAACAATATTAAACATACAAATAACATGAATACTTCCAGAGTTGGTTAGGTATGAAAATAATAGATGTAGAGTCTTGTTGGTATAATTATTTAATAAGTATATATGTACATTCCTTATTTTGGATAATCATTTCTCACCTGTGACAAATGGGATAAATTCAAGGAATGTTGCATAATCATTAGCTAAAATTTCATATTAATGAAAATCTTGTAACCGGAATAAATAATATGAAGTATTGTTTTAGTGTCACAAACACTACCACATTGTAATTAAGTGCTGCAAGTCTAAATGACAGATAGTTTACAATTTATGTATGTATAATGAAATAATTTCGAAAACTAAATATATAAAATCACATAGTCATGTTTATTCATAACAGAAAACAAATTTACATTGACTTGACTTACTGTAGATACAAATAATGCTAAGTTTTATATAGCATCTACTGCATCAGCTTCATCTTCTGAACTAACTTCGTCACCAAATTCAATATCCTCATCCAGACCATCTACAGAATAGACCACTGTCTCATTGATTCGTACTGTCTCTGGGAATTCTCCATAAGTCTTCAGATTCCTTGCCTCGTCCGGAGTATATTTCAAGATGACATCAGCCTTAGCGTCTTGATAATCTCGCAAGCCTATTAGTATTATATCGCCTTGATTTATCCATACTTTTTTTCTTAGTTTTCCTCGGATATGACATAGACGTTTTATGCCATCAAAGCACATGGCCTCCAAGCGGCCATTACCGAGCATCTTTGTGACTTGGGCGTACTCTTGTCCGTCTTCTTTGAAGACCAGTTCACGTTTTTCTGTTTCATTTTCGTTCTTTCCTCTCCTCCTGTTTTTACCTCCTTTTCCTTTATTCTTCGGCATAGTTTATATAATTTTGAGTACAAACATACAGTTGGACTACGAAAATCTCATAAATTTGCTGTAGACAGGTTCTTTTGACAGTTTTTTTTTTAATTGCTTGGTATTCGCTTCATTCGTGTGCGTTGCACTGTACAGATTAAATAAAATGAGCCTGAATGCTGAACTGAATGTCTTTGTGTTTCAAAGACATTGTAATGTATTCTACTTGTTTTCATTTAATAACTTGCGAAAGGCACTAATTAGAGGTAGATTTAATTAGTATTTAGATGTACATGTAATTCTAGTAGCGATTTTACTATTAATTTTGAGTAAAAAATCAAAATATTAATAACATCGGCTTTTAATTCTCGATAGTCTTACTCATACCCAAGCACTGTTTGATCCATGGCAAGAAAGATTTATTGAATTAATAGGAATTACTTAAAGGATTAAATCTAAAAAAAACAATCATTATTGTACGTAGCATATATTTCATTCAATGAAAAAATAGTATTTAATTAATAGTATTTCATATATCTGGTGAATTAAAAATATATCAACCAAATAACCAATGAGAGGACGTCTAGTTTTAGCTGAGAGTTTTAGTCTCTGACTTAAGAAAAATATACGTACGATTCAAAACTAAATAAACTCGAAAGCATGCTTATACTGAGCATGTTCTAGTTAGAAGCAATATTGTGTATAAACCTTTATTCCTTAGTCTGAGGTATAAACGATGCTTAAAAATGACATGCAAGCTTTTAGGTTGTATTATCTATGAAAAAGGCATGCTAGTTTCGAGCATGTTAATAAGCATGCTTATTTCGAGCATATGTATTATGGGCAATATTCACTGTCCGAGCACTTGCTTAGCGTGCTGTTACGTGAGGGGTTAAGGTGATACCTCCGATGTGGCCCGCGAAATTCAAATTTTTGTTTTTTGCAATTTGCTTATCAGTGACAAGTTGTTATTTGATCAAAATATGATTCGCGACAATAACAAATATAACTTCAAATATAAGAATGATTAAAACGTTCGCTCCGAATGGAAGCGCGGGAAACTTTGAAAGGAGCGGTGCACTTTTTTCTTGTTGAAATATTTTTTGAAAATATTTAAGATTTTAGGATCAGTAGAGTGTTAAGGTGTAAATAATATTAGTATTTAGTGTATTTAGTAGTTGTGTAAATATAGAAAAACAATCTAGGTAAGTATTTTTTATGATTTTTTATTAGAACCATGAACGAGCCGCCCGACCCGATAGCGTCGGGAGGAATGGTTCCCCCGGCATCGAATTTTATTACAATTTCCTCTTCCACACATTCTGTTTTATCTAATGAGTCGGGAATGGAAACCGATGGTTCGATGGCCCAGCGTACCGGTCGCAAAAGAAATAGATTAAATAAAATTATTTGCAAAACGTGCAATAAAAAGAAGAGGAAGCACGCTAAGGCTATTGATGGCAAAACAGGCTGTTGCTGTAGCAGTGAAAATAGTGATACTGCCAGTAATGACACTTTTAAATCGATTGAAGCATCTTCTGTTGTACTAACAAATAATCCAGTTCCCGCCATTTTTGATAACCACTCCGTTCCCCAAGTATCTTCTTCTGTAGCCAGGAACACATATAACCAAAGTTATATTTCTCCTTTTGTTGTTCATGTTCAAAGAGAAATGAAGTCCCCTGAGGATGGAGTTTCTCTGCACCCGGTTACATTTGGCAAGTTTTTGAAAAAGCATGTTATTAAAAATGTTGTAAATGGTTCAGTCAAAAGAATAGGTAGAAATAGGGTGTCGCTGGAGTTTTCTGACCATGTTGACGCCAATGCTTTCATCAGCCACAGTAGTCTCGCAACAATAAATCTTAAAGCGTTTATACCTTCTTTTCAAGTTACCAGGATGGGTGTTGTCCGCGGGGTACCACCCGATTGGTCACCTGAAGAAATAATGGATAATGTATCGGTACCAATGGATTGCGGTCGCATTTTGAAAGTTAGGAGAATAAATTATAAAACTATTAATGAGGGCTTGGTCGTGTGGAAACCGACTCAAAGTATTGTTGTAACCTTTGACGGAAAGGTCCTACCTTCAAGAATATTTATTTGTTATAATTCTTTACCTGTAGATCTTTATGTGTATCCTACCAATGATATTATAAGTAAAAAGGTGTAGATAGGTTACCTACACAAAATTCGATCTTCAAAAACGGCACACTAACTCACACATAAATAACTGAATATTGCAAAGCACACTACATTACGATTAGACGTCAAGGTAGGATGGCATGATTCGATTATCGCAAGCAAAAAAGAGACAAATGTAATTGGCGACATAAATAAATCAGAAATGACATTTTACCTTACGTTAAAATGTGGCTAGTTAGCCACATTTTAACGTGTCGCTTGCTGAGCGCCTATAACCTATCTACACCTTTTTACTTATAATATCATTGTATCCTACTATCCAGTGTTACAATTGCTGTCGATTTGGACATACTAAGATTCAGTGTAGATCAAAACCTAAATGCTATAAATGCGGTCATGAACATACAGCTGATACATGTGAGACAGAGGAGGAGAATATATCATGTTGCCATTGTTCTGGTAGTCATTTTGCTATCAGTAAAATATGCCCTGAATTTATGCGTCAAAAAAATATTAAATTAGCCATGGCAGAAAAAAGTATTTCCTATTTAGAGGCATCCAAATTATTTCCTCCTACATTTAAATCATATGCTGACGTAGTGAACACTAAGCCTGTTTCTCTTTTTCACACTCTTTCAACCTCTAAATCAGAATCTAAACATCATCCACAATCACCATACAGTTCATACAAAAAAACAGTAGGTATATATAAATCGTCGCACACCTCCAAAGCAAAGTAAAGGTTATGATAAAGAAAAGCATAATAATATAGTAAATGATTTTAATGTACCGGCCCCTCAAAATGGCTGCGCTCTTAATCGGCCTGATTCCAATCCTTCCATGATGTCTACATCAGACATAATTCAGATTCTTATTAACACATTAAATCAATCAAATATTAAAATACCGTCCCACGTCGCACCAATAGTTAATATGTTTAATACACCAACATCCTTTAATAATGGCAATAATACAAAAGATAATTCAATGGAACTGCAGAAGTGCAGTCTCTAAAAAAACTGAAATTATTTATTTAATCAACAAACACAATGTTAGCTTATTTGCACTTTCGGAGACTTGGTTAAAACCAAACTCCATTTTTAAAATCCACGGATTTTCTTGCTTGAGAGATGATAGGTCTGATGGGTATGGTGGTGCAGCTATACTCATCAGAAATAACATCCCTTTTTGTCCGTACCATCTTCCTGTATATAGTGAGTTTTCAGTGATAGCAGTTAAAATAAATAATATCTGTATCACTTCTATCTACATTCCTTCCCCTTCCACTCTTGCCCTTCAACAATTAAATAATCTTATTTCAGTCCTTCCCCGTCCTTTTTTAATCTTGGGAGATTTTAATTGCCACCATACTTCTTGGGGCTCTTCCATTTCTTCATACTGTGGGGAAATGCTATTAGAGCTTTTAGATTCACATCAGATTTGTATATTAAATACTGGATCACCCACTCGGCGCACCTCTCCAACTGAAAATGTCAGTGCAATAGACCTTTCAATTTGTTCCCCTAATATGGCTTCATCACTAACATGGTGTACTTTGCCATCTACGTATGGAAGTGATCACTTCCCAATTCTTATTTCTTATCCATATAACAAATCTCCTGTCACTTGTAATAGGACTTGTAAACCTCGGTTGAAATACAAACTTACTGAAAATAACTTATGGCACAAATTTAAAACTGCAGTAGAACTTAAAATTTCATTGTTTAAAGATAATAATATATCAGATGACATTACGGATTGTAATAATTTTTTTACTAAAGCCCTTTTAGAAGCAGCTGATGAGACTTTTCCCCTAAAAAACTTAAATAATAATGTGATTCCTTCTCCACCTTGGTGGGACAAAGATTGCACTAAAATTGTAAAAGCTAGAAAAAAAGCTGAAAAACAATATAATAATAATATGTCAAATGAAAACTTTACAATCTTAACTGATACTATAGCAAAGGCACGAAAAATACTTAAGGACAAAAAAACTCAAGGATGGAAAAAGTTTTGCCTTTCACTTTCCCCCTCAGTTACCCCATCAATTGTTTGGCAAAATATAAGAAGATTTAGAAATGGTGTAACTGAATCTCATACTTCTAACATACCCCAAAACTTAGCAGATGCATTTCTTGATCGTCTAGCTCCACCTTTTGTCCCAGAACAGATGCTTTTACATGATATGATTCCTTCCTCCGTCTCCAAAAACCGATGTTCTCTCGACTCACCCTTTACATTACAAGAACTAGAAGGGGAACTTCAGTTAAAGATACTGCTCCAGGTGAAGACGGCATCCCATATTCATTTGTTGCCAACCTCAGTCAATCATCACTTTTGTATTATTTAAATTTAATTAACAAAGTAATGACATCAGGCGATATCCCTCTTTCTTGGAAATCACAAATAGTTATACCCATTCTCAAACCAAACAAACCATCAAATGAACCCTCCTCTTATCGCCCAATAGCCTTGTCACCTGTAATTGCAAAAATTGCTGAAAGTTTAGTTAAAATTCGACTTGAATGGATTGTAGAAAATCGTGGCATACTACCAGAAACACAGTTTGGATTCAGAAAAGGCAAGAGTGCACTGGATAGTGTGGCTACCCTTGTTACCGATATAAGATTGGCTTTTACTCAAAATGACTCCATTCTTGCAGTTTTTCTGGATTTAGAATCTGCATATGATAATGTACTCCTTAATATTCTGAAAGATAAATTAGACAAACTTAAAATTCCAGATATGCTTTCTTGTTTTATCATAAACTTGCTTTCAGGCAGAACTATCACTTTAGATAAATCACATCAATGTAGAACTCTTTGGAAAGGTCTTCCTCAGGGGTCAGTACTAAGCCCTATATTATTTAACTTATATACTTATGATTTAGAGTCTCTCTTTCGGAAGTCAACCGCAATCCTACAGTATGCAGATGACATAATTTTATATGCTGTGGGTAAGTCAGTGGGGTCACTTTGTGATGAAGTATCAACATCTTTAAAAAAATTAAACACTTGGATGAAATCAAATGGTCTTAGTATATCAGCACCAAAAAGTTCAATAGTATATTTTACACGTCAACGTATTCACCCCAACATATCAATCTATTTTGACAGCCATAAAATTCCAGTTAAAGATAAGTTAAAATTTTTAGGAGTAATAATAGACTCAAAATTAACAGGTGTGTCTCATTGTGAATATCTTGTAAATAAATGTGAAAAACTTATTAATATAATGAGATGTCTTTCGGGTGTTTGGTGGGGTGCGCATCCGTCTACCTTGAAACTTCTTTACAATGCTTTGGTAAGGAGTGTTTTGGATTACGGAACCTTCTTGCTAGAGCCTTGTGGTGTTGCTGGTTTGGGGAAGCTGGATTCCATCCAATCAAGAGCCTTAAGGATAGTTACTGGGGCTATGAAATCTAGTCCTATAAATGCTTTACAGGTTGAATGCAATGAACCACCTCTTAGTCTGAGACGTCAGTTTCTTGCTGATCGTCTTTTTTCCGTGTTTTGCAACTTTCAGGTAGTCCAGTAATTTATAAACTTCAGGCTCTCTTTGAACTTATAGAGTCATCAAACTACTGGCAAAACAAATCACTTCCATGCTTAGTTAAAAGTTACATTCGGTTTAAGTCGTTTCATGCTCCAACCCATCGATCCCTGAAACTTGGTTTATTTGATTGTAAATACAAAGCCCTAACAAACAAACCCACGGTAAAATTCATTCTCAATATTGATAAACACAATGCTAACGCATGTTTTAATTCCATAGTACAGGATAAATGGCCTGATTGGCATCATGTTTAGACTGACGCTTCAAAGCACAGATCTGACGGTTTTGTAGGAGTAGGAGTTTATCATACACAATATAATATTGTCCAAAAAATTAAATGCCCTTCTGAAGCAACTGTATTTTCGGGTGAATGTTTTGGCGTAATTAAAGCCATAGAGTATATCTCACTTTTTAAACTAAAAAATACAATAATATTTACAGACTCTATGAGTGTCCTACAGGCTTTACAGAGATTTCCCTTTAATTCAAAATCTTTACATACACTTATAATAGAAATGAGGAGTAAATTATTTGAATGCACTTCTAAGGGTAGTTCTATAATTTTTGTTTGGATACCGAGCCATTGCGGCATAAAAGGTAATGAAAAAGCTGACACACTTGCGAATGAGGCTGTGGTGGTTGGAGATAAATTTCCTTTCATAAACTATCCACAGGACTTGGCTGTGCTTCCCGGACTCTATCTGAGGGATTTCTGGGATAGAGTCTGGAGAGACAGTAGTCGATCGAAGGGGAGATATTACTTTGATATACAACCTCAACTTAGTAATAAGCCATGGTTTTCCATACTAAAATTGGGCAAAATTGCCTCAAGTATAATAATTAGAATGCGACTGGGGCATACTACATGTCCAGCCCATTTGGCTCGTTTTAAAATTATCAGTAGTCCAAAATGTGAGTGTGGGTTTGAAGTGGGGGACCTGGATCATATTTTCTTTGCCTGTAATAGATTTGACCGTTCCTCCTTTATAAATAGTTTAATTTCCCTCCGTGTTCCTTTCCCTACATCTATAAAATCTTTACTTGTATCCAATAGCCCAACATTGTATTCCGTTATTTCCAAATATATTCTATGTAATAATATTAAGTTGTAAAATTATTATCTTTATTAGTTTATATCATCTAGTACGTAGCCTCTAGCTCTTTCTCGGTTTATTTTCTTTATTTATTTATTTTTCCTTGTTATAGTCGTAGATTTATTTATTATATTTATCATATTTTTTATTTTTTTTATTGACCTCTCTTGATCCTATTTCCAAATTTTAAATGATTGTAAATTACCTTTAAAACATTCCGTTTCCCTACCTTTGTAAATACAAATATCTCACCTACAACAAGCTAAAGAATCCTGTGAAGAATCAAATAAAACTTGAAAATGGCAGGTGCACCCATGTGTGAGCCCAAATACTCCCTATCTCAAGCGGGAGTGAAGAAAAAAAAAAAAAAACGTTCGCTCCATTCGCTCGCACAAAGAATAATTGAAAATGAGTCAAATTTCGGAAATTTTACTAACTTTCAACTAATTTTTGTGAGAATGAATGGAGCACATGTTATGATCATTTTTATATTTAAAATTATACCTGTTATTGTCGCGAATCGAATTTTGATCAAGTTACAACTTGTCACTGATAAGCAAATTGCAAAAAACACATGAAAATTTGAATTTCGCGGGCCACATCGGAGGTATCACCTTAAGAGAGCCGTTTTCTCTTTTGATGTACTAAAATCTAAAAATCTGTTTAATTGTCTAAAACGTATTACTAAAACACTAACACTACTAGGTGACACTTCGAACACAAATAAAATTGGCTACCCAGGTAGTTCAACTTAATCTGCGTTATGCCACGTTATATTTTATTTGGACTTAATAAATAAGGCCGGCCGCACATGTTCGGTTTCCGGATTAGGTTTCCTGATCAGGGATTCAAATTTAGAAACCTGAATGCTTTGCTTACATACAAAATGTTCACATTAAACTTATTTTTTTCGAACGGAAAAAAAACCTAACTTTTGATTCGGTACGTTCGGGACGTAAGAACGCAAAGAACGTAATGACGTCATCCCGAACCCAGCGCTCGCGTACATTTTGGCTCGTCCGCCGCACACGCATGGAAATTTCCATTCAGATCAGTGCGAGCTTCATACAATACGGCTGACGAATCTTGTTGAGCCAGAAAAGAGGTACAAGACAGTATCTTGTATCGCTTTTTAGGCTCGCCAATATAAAGTGGCCGAAGAGTACCGAATAATGAACCGGCGCGCGGCGTCGTAGGTTTCAGGTTTCAAAATGTGTAAGTAATAAAATTCCGAATAAAAAAACCCGACTTGTGCGCGTGACTCATGGAATTCCGATTCTGAATCCCTGGTCAAAAAACCAAATCCGGAAACCGAACGTGTGCGGCCGGTCTAATGCCCCTGTTTCTTTATTAAATATACTTTCTTGAGACCTCATTGGGTATAATTGTATAAAGTATGTCTTTAATGAATAAAGATAGCTCACTGCCATCTAGGTGGCGCTTGAGTTGTGGCTCAGTTTTACAAACCTTACTAGATGGCGTTTGTGTAGTAATTCCTGAATCGCGATGTAGTTTTTTCGTTACATCCATCGGTTTGGTGACTATACAACGCAAGGCTTTATAATATTCTAGATTTTTTTACCTTCTATCTTGGATCTTATGGTTCCATTACTGGATGAGAATTATGAAACAAAGGGTTTATTGTGCGGGCATTAAATGGAATTATAGTATCTCACTATGTGCACATTTTTTAACTCAGAAAAGCTTGCAGATTATCACTCTGGATGTTGCCAGGAGGTTTTTTTGGTTCAATTTTATTTTTATAGCCCATCCCCTTAGATATCGAGTTAAAATTGTCTGCTTGCGATCTTTCTAATATTGTATAAATGCCTATCCTCTTTTGTTAGGTACGTTTTCCCTAGTCCATATTTCCTATTTCTTTTTCCTTAGCCTATACTGTCCCACTGCTGGGCAAAGGCCTCCCCCAAGTCCCTCCATACATCCTTATCCATATTTCCTTAGAATATATAAGTAATTCTTCTGCACCTTCTCTAACAATTTTAACTTCTTCAAATTTTCAATGCGCTAGAATAGTACGAACATTCCGAGTCCCGATTCTGCAAAGTTATTAAGGATTTTAAGTACCTAGTTTTTAAAAAAACGTAATCGGTACAGTTTGTGAAAAGGTAGACACGTACAATAATTTGGGTAAAATATTGTTATTTTTATCACACTCTCGTTTAATTTTTATGAGACAATTGGATACAGTCACTAAAAAGATCATAAAAATAATTCCAAATCATTCGTATAATTTCATTAAATACAAAATTCAAAGTACCAAAACGAACTCTTTATATACGTAGAAACCTATGGAAACGTCGTGGATTGTACAGTTGTTAAAATTTTGGTACTAATACTTTATTGTAACCTATATTGTACAATTGTCTGTTTTCCCAAATACAATAAAATAAAATAAAATCGCCTGGAGATATCGGATGTTATCAATTGGACTACATCCTAATGAAAACCAAATTTTGCCAAAATGTTAAATCATGCATTACCTTTCCATGTGCAGACCTTCATGTGGATCAATATGGATTCGGAAAAAACAAAGGTGCAAGAGAAGCTATTCTAGGTCTTAGAATTGTAGTAGATCGGCGTTTATTTTATAATTATAAGAAACTAGCTTCTGCCCGCGACTTCGTACGCGGATCCTGTTACTTATGCCAGCGACAACAGGGTCGTCAAAATAAAAGATCTAAAACGTCTGATCTCAAATTCTAAGAGCCCGGGGGCGGGAAAGCAACGTGATGCGCGAGACGATTTGGGACCCTCCAGATCTTTCATTTTTGTAAGATAGCAGGAAATGCCCATCAGAACTTTTCCTCACGATCAGCGGTCAGTCGCGCATCATATTCTTCACAGGTTTCTAGAGACGTGGATGTAGATGCGTAAATACGATGAGAATGCAGGCGTGCTTCGCGATCCGAAGCTGACGCTCTTCGGTAGATTCTTGGGATTTCATGATCCTCAATCTTTTAGCTCCTTTGGAACATTGGGAAAGATTTGACCTCTTTCATCATGGTTATAGTTTTATTGTGAAGATACCTGATCAATTAAAATCTAAGAGACTGCAAAGTAAATTAAACGCTCAAATAACATAAACCCGAAAGCATATACATTCGATAAAAAAAACAAAACTGGAGTTTTGGCCAGTAGAGTCGAATTATAAATGATAATAGGTACCGTCGTCATCGAAAATCAGTCCTAAAGGTTATGTTATTTTATAATTATACAGTGAAATTAGTGATAGCTTTGATTTCCAAGTCAGATGTTTCAAATTTTCGATTTTTATAAGTCAACAGGGAATGCCCATCAGACCGTACAACTTTTGCTAAGACGCCATTCCTATATGTGTTATACTGTAGCTGGGCTCTTGGAATTCCACATCAGGTATTCCAGATCTTCAAATTTATTCTCTCAGCAGAAAATGCTCATCACGTGGAACAATTTTTGCTATGGTACCATTTTTGTATCTCTTATAGTTTAGCTGGTCTGTTGCGGTTCTGCATGAGGTGTTCAAATTTCCAAGATAAATTATAGCCTATATGTTACCCAGACTTAATACCTATATAACAAAAAAAAATCATTCAAATCCGTCCAGTAGTTCCGAAGATTAGCGTGTACAAACAAACAGACAAACAGAAATACAGACAAACAGACAGAATTTTTTTTTTGGTTTCGTTGTCTATAACTGTTTGTAAACCCCTCTCAATTTTTTTTTTATATTTTCAATGTATAGACACAGTTTTTTTTACTGTTTTATTGTATAGATTAATTGATGCCAAAAAGTACACGGTGCAATTTTTTCGCATTTTAGCCCATTCGATTCCCGGTCCGCAAAGCCTATTTTTAAACATCTATTGAATGCAGCTTTATTTCTTTTCAAAAATAAAGGAATGTTTTCTTTGAGTCTAATTTGCTATTTTTCAGTATTTAAAGTACTTTCTCTCTTTCTTTCTGGTGGCAATAAAAATCCATCCTGTTTATCATATAGGTAATCAAATAGACAAACGAAAAAAATCATAAAAGTCTGCGAGCCTGATATTTAAAGAAGAAAACAGTTTTAATATCATTGCAAGGAGTTATGACAACCTTGTTTATTTAATTGTTAAATAACCTCTATGGAGGAGGATCTGGAGGATAGTAAATCGTACTAAAAATAACGAAATTTGGTCGTCATGGCAACTACCTACTTACCAATTTTACCGAGGTTACCAAGGTTACCGCATTGTTTATTCGTTTTTAATGTCAATAATCGCGATATTTTCCCTTCCTGCTTTTCTCTTTTAATTTATTGAATTTACTGAATTTTCTTTTCTATAAACCTCACGGAGCCCGAGACCTTTCCAACGAATGCAAAACCGTGGAAATCGGTACGTGCGTTCTGGAGTTATAGCGTCAGGAAGGAAAACCCGACTTATTTTTATATAGTAGATAATACATACATAGCATTTATTGATGTGGAAAAGGCATTCGCTAGAGTTAACTGGCACACAATGTTGCAAACACTTAAAAACGATGGTATATAATTATAGATTTTAGAGACGGGCGATTAATATATAATCTTTATAATAAACAAGAAACTTTAATAGAAATAGAACAAAATAAAGTTTTGGCAAAATTAAAACAAGAGGTCCGGCAAGGTTGTACCTACACTGTCACTGCTGCTATTAAACCTGTTCATTGAACAAACCATATTATCCAAGATTTCGGAACAACAACAAAAGAATTCGGTTTGCAGGAGTTAAGCTAAACGACAAAAGAATCCTTTTTGTAAGATTAATTGCGAACGATATTGCAGCAGTTGCTGAAGACTACATGTAACTTGAATACCTACCTGCTTAATACCTTGCTGTCACCTAATGCCGTATTGCAATTGCTAGACAAGCATTTCATGCAAATTAATATTTATTTAAATCAAACAAGTAAATCATTCGAAAAAAAAATCATCAAGACGTTTATCTGGATTGCTTAGTACTGATGTGTTACGTGGACAGTGCTGAAAATAAGACGGCTGGAAGCAATTGATATGTGGTGCTGGAGACGGATGGAGGGAATTAGTTGGATGGATAAACTCGGAAATATAAAGGTTCTGCAAAGAATAAGAACGAAAAGACAACTGCAAAATATAGACATTAGCGAGGAAAATGGTTGGTTGGTCATCTTATACTCGTACGTCATGATGATTACATAAAGAACATAATAGAAGGAAGGAGGTGAAGAGGGCGCCCAAGATCTAGTTACATCACACAAATAAAAGATAAAGTGGAAGTCTACACCTTTAAGGAGGTCCAAGAGCTGTAAATAAATATAAAAATGTGGACACATACCTTGCTCCGAATCTCGAAGTAGCTAAAACACTTGTGTTATGATAGCAGAGACAACGAAGGTACCACAAAAACCCAGACCCGAGACAATGTAGAAAAGTGTTTTTCTACATTGACCCGCCTCGAACCCCTCAAAACTGGTGACACCTTGAAAACTGGTGGAAGCGACGCCAGCACCAGCGGCTAGGTATAGGGTCGCTATCGCGAATCGCAGGAGCGAATTCTAAGAAGGTTACTCTCACATTACGCCATTACACATTTCCACTCCCGAGCAAAATATATAGCTTTAGCGAGCCCTAGTCTAGCTAATCACAAACAGCTCGCTAAAATCTTCTCTGCGGATTGCTGATGTTATGTGTACTTTCTTATAGGCCCAGTTTTTTTAACCCGAGTTAACTAAACCATTTGATGATTAAATATGCTAACTTATGGTTTTAAACTTTAAATTTTTTTAATTTTTTAGTCACAAATGGTTAAATTATTATCTCTCCAACTTATTTAACCATTAGATAGTTGAAAAATAGTTGGAAAAGCACGTTTTGAAACTATTAGTTAACATATTTAACCATTGGTTTAGTTAACTCGGGATCAAAAAACTCAACTACATTTTACTAAAAATTATCATGAGAGTTCCACGCTTGTTTAACAATTCTCAAGGAAGGTATCCAGTTCGTCCTGTTATCCTTTTCGTGGTCTGCCGCGGAACCGTTTAGTTGTTATAGGGCGCCCAAACTAGAGCTCTGCGAGTAAACCTAATGGGCCTCAAACCCTTATGAATGTCATGATGACTTGATGGTTAAAAAAAACATACAGTCGAATTGAGTACCTTCTCCTTTGGAAGTCGGTTAATAAAAGCTGTTGGTTATAGCCTTACCAAAATGTTTTATTTTCTTCCAAAATAATTAAACCCTAGAAAAAGTAGAATCGACAATATTCTTAGGCCTAATTAGTGATAAATACTGTAGATGAAAACAATACAGATAAAATTTGCTCTAAATTGGATAGTTATGTACATATTATTATCCGCTTAAATAGAGGTATATTAAGTCAAGTTGCCACAATAAATGCTACCCTCTGCGCGTATATTGGATGACATTCATTTTTTTTACGTTACGAGTTGGTCAAAGTCGAGCGGATTACATAAATAGCTGTTTATTATTTTAGCAACCAAGCAATATAATTATACAAACGGTATTTTTCACTTTTTACATGAAATGTTTTGTTATCTAGAATTAAAAGTTATAATTGCTGTATAACAATAATTATATAAATAATATAACATTATTTGTATACCTGAAAGGATAGAAGATAAGATCTAATTTGGAATTGTGCCAGAGAACTGATAGACTCACCCCTTTGCATAGTGATCAATTTTGCGACAAGGGTCCATTTCGAACGTATTATAACGGGATATCGACGTCACTTTGTGAAATGTTGGCTCTGACATTACATTTAAAATAATTAGGTGGAATATAAAAATGTTAGTTTCTTAGGTACTTACTACCACAAACTTAGTGAAATGTTCAAGCGCTGCAAAGGTGAACATTCACCTATTATTGCAGTGCGTGAAAATATTCTTTCACGTCATTATTCTCGCTTATCTACCGCCCATTGTATCTTACCGTAGGTACCGCCTCAATGTTTTTGTATGTTTATTTAATTTGAAGAACAATAAAGCGTATTCATTCATTCATTGATTTGAATCCTTATTTACAAACACAAAAAGTTCCCTAAATATAATTCAATGTAGGTAGCTAAGAATTGCAGTATTTTCAAATAACGTTGACAAATCTTTCGAAGCATACACACATATTTATTACAATGGAGAAATCTTTCTCGTCTAAGCCGGAGACCGAGACATCTTACATACGGTCAGTATCACGCCTAACACGATATGAAGACTAAAGATGGCCACATAACGACTTTAGATACGGTGTATCTTGTTATGTGCACGATTGGATCATTAATCTCGTTCCGTGGAATATCGTGACAATTTTTATAACAGGGTATTTAATATTCGTACATTTAGCGATAGGTACCTAGTAGGTAAAAAGTGTTGGCTTGCAGTATGGCAAGCGTGCAGTCGGGTCGGCGGCTAGGGAGGGTGGGTGGACGGTAGGGGTGAGGCCAGACGGCGAATGAACTGCAGAAAGGGTTAACGTTCGCTTCCCCTGCAGCGCCGCCTGCGCTCGCCCGCCCACGGTCTGTGCCACTGATA
This sequence comes from Plusia festucae, assembly GCA_950381575.1. Lineage (NCBI taxonomy): Eukaryota > Metazoa > Arthropoda > Insecta > Lepidoptera > Noctuidae > Plusia > Plusia festucae. The sequence continues at coordinate 7,400,627 of OX494436.1, read as the reverse complement.
CTTACTTACCTATGGCCGCAGAATGCCTGTCAAGTTTTACTGGAACATTACACATTACAAAAATATTTTAATCACGGTATTACTAAGTACTTATTTAGATCGAAATTACAAATTGCAATTAACAATTGCCAACGGTCAACCAATAAGAAATCTGTACGTTTTTGTCAACTACTAAAAACTAAAAAGATAGATGTATTAGCTTCAGAAATACGGCGAATATAAAACGCAAATTATTTTCATTTCGTATTCAGATTTTTATGTTGTATGACTTCTGAGGCTTATACCTACACCTTATAGCAGTTACCTATAGCTGAAATAAAACTAGTTATTACACTAGTATCTTTCGTGATTTATGTCATATATAAATTTTAATTCCAAGCCATTGGATTCTTTTACCGGAATAATGTTCTAGTTTTGACTAGCCGTTGAGTAAATCATTCATATTATCAAAGTGAGATTGTGATCGTATAAAAAGTTATAAATATAGGATACAATTACAAGAGAATCCTTGCCAATAGTAACAAGGATTTTGCATTTTGTAGGTGTGCTTTACCTAAAGCTTACCCGTGATCTTCACGTTCCTTTAATAGGTAATTTGATTACATATAAATGAACGTTCTTAGTATTTTATTAGTTTCCGAAACTGTATGTAGTTATCGAATAAATATCGCGACAAGGAGAACGAAAAATTGTATCCAGACGAATTGAGAACCTTACCTTTTAAAGTCAATTTATTTAAGAATCAAAACAAATAAATAAAAACTTCAGACTTATAGAAATAAAATTAGTTATTGTAACAATAAATAGGTAAGTACATAAATAAAGATCTTATAGATTTATATTAAGTATAAACATTAGCGGTCTAATTAAATATTATATTATACCTATATACATATTATATTAACAGAAAATGGAGAAATAATATTTATGATTGTTGGACGCGCTCCTTGTTTAGGATAGGTATTTTCTGAAGGTCACAGGACACACGACAATGTTTAATACCAACCAACTCAGAATCTACTTTCAGGCTATCGGCTGTCAGTCTTACCGAATTAGCTGAATAACGTATTTTACATGGAGCGACTGCCTATCTGACCCCCACAACGGCCACAACCCATTGCTGGGTAATACAGTAACTTTAACTTCTTGCGAGTTGCGATGATGAAATTTTCAATCATAGCAAGTTATAGTTATATCTGCTGCTCCTTCAAAAGTATCATGGTGTTAACTGGACTTGACTTGGTAATTGTGTTGAGATGTGAATATTCAAGCCTTTAATTAACTACTTAAGGCACATATGGTACGAGCACTTTTACATTGATAGTATTTTATATTTGACGTTAAGCCCGACAAAGTACCCGTTAAACTTATAACAACTATGTAAACATTCAGTTCACTGACGACCTCCGTGGTCGAGTGGCGTACAGTGGTTTTCAAGGTGTCAGCTCTGAGGTCCCGGGTTCGATCCCCGGACGGGTCAAGGTAGAAAAAACACCTTTTTACATTGTCTCGGGTCTGGGTGTTTGTGGTACCTTCGTTGTCTCGGATTCCATAACACAAGTGCTTTAGCTACTTATGCTATGGAATCCGATTAGCTACGTATGTGATGTTGTCCACATTTATTTATTTGTTTACTGCTACTTTATTTCTGACGATTGTCATATCCGGAATTTGAACCCACAGAGAAGGTAATCACTACGTTAGATTTGAATCCGAACGAAACTGAAGTACATTGAGCAGTTAAAGGTGGCGTGGTTTCCTTATTCCACTGTGCTATTTGTGTACTCAAAATTAAAAGCAGGTACTTGTGTTATTACAATTGAATTAAAATAATTCAACACTGAAACTTTGCTCCTTCCAATCCGCGAACTGACCACAGCGCCATCTATGTTTACGAACAATATATGCCAATCTATGATTATAGGCGTAACAGGATAATGTAGCTCCATCTGTTACGTATAGATGTCGTAACGAGTCCGCAGAGTATTGATTTCCAATTGTTTGTACAATAAAAAGTAAGACGTGTATCTTATTTCAGTTATTTCTTCATCATTTACAAAGTGGGTGTATATCAAAAAAATTTCAAAAAATGTGACCAGCGTTAATATTTCTAGGTATTCCAAAAACGTCTTTCAAATGATAAGCAGTGATTGTTTTATTTACGCAAATTCTACTCGACCCAAATTCATTATCTATCTTTCATTTCATCTTCAACCAGTGGTTCGTTTCAATCGTTTCATAACCTGTCGATTGGCCTCCCTTATGCATCGCATTCGTCTTTTCTCTGCGGATAATAAATTATGGAATAAATCAGGGTAACAGCCAGGAAATAATTAATTTCTTATTTGTCCTCCACATGTATATCTAAAATGTACATGGTGACCTATGGACAAAATAGGATCAGCAGAATAGGCAAGGGAGTAAATAAGAGCTAGGTAAGTTTTATTAAAGTAAAGCTCGAGCAATGTATTTAATTATCTACGGAGATACCTCGTCTCGGGATTAATTACTAATTAATCTCTGGCTAAGCCACTACGTTAATAACTGGTTGTTATGCAGAAAGTGTCAACATGTATTAGATTTAAAATAAAGGGTGGACACCTATTTATGTATCATTTGTATAGGAGAGTAGAGAAGTGTGCATGTATTTTGTAAGTAAAGGAATTATTATGTGGCAATTATAAATTATTAACCTAATATTAGCCGACCCAACGAAGGCCTTGATGTCGAAATTTCAATAATTTCGAGTCTTAAAGTTTTTGAATAAACATTAGTTATTATAAAAAAATCGAACCCACTACTATTCTTATTATTCTGTATCTGTTATTTTGCTTTAGAGGTTATCCTCAGTATTGAGAATACCTAGTGCTACACGCAGCGGCTTCTTGGAGAACTTTACTCTAAAACGGGATCTATTATTATTTTCAATGCAAATGTTGATTTCAGAATTGTAAAGTATAATATCACTAGACAGCAATATTTATCTAGCAATTAAGTGATGTCAAGCAAGCTTGGCTATCAACTTTGAGTAAAACAGTGAATTTTAAGTAGAAATGTAATGAAATGCCGTTTTCGTACCAATCCTGTAATCGAAACACCTTTGCAGACTTACATGATGAAAATTGTTACGTGTCACGTTTCTTCCATATGTGCATGAGGACTTTAGACAGTTATATTACCAATAGTTTAAAAATAAATTAAAACGGTACAGTCTAAGGTCACATTGTAGCAAAACATCATCAAACTTTTTACGACAGCTCCCAAGGTAAAAGTAATTAGAATTCTCGGCAACCATTAAGAACAATTACGGAATGTTATTTGTGTAATGTATAACAGGACCATAACCGTTTTTACATACGTTTGCCTTCTAAATTACTAAGGCCCAGTTTTTTAATCCCGAGTTAACTCAAGCATTGGTTAAATTTGCTAACTAATGGTTTCAAACTTCGGTAGACCGCGTTTATTCATACATTTTTAGTTTTTTCTAAAATTTTTGTCTCCAACTTATTTGATCATTAAAATTTGATAGCCAAGCAATTGATGAAAAATTACTCGTCAAAAATTAACTAAACTTGTCAACAAGTAGTAAATTATGGCCGCTAAAAGTCGGAACGTAAAAACTATTCAGGGGAGACACTACTTTATTAAAAAAAAAACGATGCCTGTAATGTAATACAATCATTATACTTAAAGTTGTATATAGAATAGATAAATAAATAGTCGATTTGACCGAATTTCGGTCACGATAAGCTATCTGCGCGGAACATATCTATAATGCATCTATGTTTGCGCGAATACAGTTGCATTCTCTGTTCCTTCACCCTCATATACTGATGGGACGAGAGAGAGATCAGGCACAGGACCAACAGCTTTACTTGTTTTCCGAGGCACGGGGTTGTAAACACGCTTATTAATGATTTACAGATAGCTGCCATTGGTACTCAAATCTGGGGCCGACAAGAACTAGCAACGGCTGATGCTTTTTAGATGTCAATGAAAGCCTAAACAGAGCAAAAAGAGAAAATAGCAGGGCTTTATCGCACAACGGCTGATTTTGTCGTTTTCTCTGGCCCTGAGCACAATTATTTGCAGATCAAATCATATTCAAAAAGATCGATGAAGGGCTTAATACAATAAATTTAAGGCCTTTAAGTGTTTTCAGCACTCAAGAGTACTCGTTAATTAACTACTAGCTGTTCCCCGCAACTCCGCCCGCGGTACCTAATTTATTAGTAAAAAAACACATCCTATGTTACTCAGGGTGAATGTAGCTTTCTAATAGTGAATGAATTTTTTGAAATCGGCAAACTAGTTTTTGAGTTTATTCATTACAACATACACACAAAAACACAAATCTTTCTTCTTTATAATATTAGTATAGATAAAGCTACAAGTCAATTCGCAATATTACTTTGAAGAGTTTTGTGAGATCACAAAGTTACAGTATTTTTACAAAAAGGTGGTCTCAAATTAATTGAAAAAACTATGTAAGTTCATTTAATAATATATAATAATAGGTATCATTATGTCCATAAACAGAATTTTATGTTAATCGAAACAGTAACGGTATAGCGAATCTGTTCATACAAGAATATCAAGACCTTGAGAGAAATAACATTAGCTGTGACGTTACCTACATTTTGTATTTCGACTGGGCCTGGATTGGAACGCTTATCTAAGCAAAATCCATTATACATATTTTAGTTTCTTTTTTCAGGATGACATACTTGAAAAAGAGAATAGATTTTTCTACTTTCAGTGTATGAGCTTTGCTGACTTGGCTACAGCAAGCGAAGCGCGTCGCGCAGAGTTTAGTAAAACAGAAAGCAAACCTAAGTTTTCAAAGAAGTTAAGTGCGTTATATAATGTTGTCAAATACATTAATTAACCTAACATTGTTTTGTTGTAGGTTCATACCTACATAAAAACAATGTTAGGTAAGGTTAGCCATACCAGGAAGTAGTGTCAAATCCGTGTTTTCGCGCCCCAGTAAATAAATGTAATATAGGTATTTGTACAATAGGCTCGTTCGTGGTACATAAGATGATCCTTTCATAACGGGGTCAGGGCACTATGTGACGGTGACAGCGCGTGCGCGTGTAAAGGTCAAGGTCAGGTGCCCTGGAAGATTTCCTCGGGGTCGTCGGCCGTGGCGCGTATTTTCAGAGCCCTGGTCCGGGACCCGCGACCTTCACCGCGTTATGACCCTAACACGGCACGTGTATTGCTTTGCGTAGGCGTTACTTTATAGGCCTGTATTAGCGTTACCAATGTGTACCTATTTTGTTATGTATAGGCCATTTACTTACTTCTATCAGCACTTTACGGTGATCTAACGATGAACGCATGCTGAAAGGTGCGCAAAAGTAAGTATTTAAAATGGGCGTCTATATAATAATATGTCGTAGTCTTTGTGCTTGCTTGCCCTCCTAATTCAAGAGGGAAACAGTGAACCACTCCACAAAAGTAATAAGGACGCAGCTAGGACGACTACAAATAAATTAAAATTAAGTAACCCTAGGCGTAATTAATAATAAGTATTCCTGTCACACTTGTATTTATTAAATGCACAATCATCTGCCTAGCCTTTTCCTGGATACAGAAACTGCCCTCCTTGTAATAACTAAACGACTGTCACTGTATAATATTCGAGACCAACGACCTAATGTGCTTTCCGTTTCTTTCTTTTTCCATAGACATCCTAAATTCCATAAACATTTGTGACCGAATGTAAATATTAATTCTTCAATGAAATGGAAAGGAATTGCCTTTATTAATACTTACATATTACATTTTTATTTATTTCTATTTGTTACGTTTGCATGTAAGAACCACAGGGAAATGTATGAGATGCGATTGTTCATTGTTTCTACATTAAAACACAAAATAGAATTTCTGTTGGAACCAAACTAAGTTTACTTTATCCCAAAGTTTAAATCACTGAAACAATCGAGAGTTATATCAAGAATACTTTATTAAAGAACATGATAGAAGTTGGGATTGTAAAGAAGTTGCTAACAGTTGGAAGCTCTTCAGAGATTAACTTGAAAAAAAAATGCTTTAAGTAATAAAAGCCGCTAAAGTTCGACTCGGACTCGCCAACGTACAAGATAATTTATAACATTACTAGCTTCTGCCCGCGACTTTCTGCGTGGACTTCAGAATTGGGTTGAAAAATAAATGAAAAATGTGAAAGTAATGAAAAATGGAATAAAAATTTCACCCGTGTTATAGCTTGCACTGTGATAAAAATACCAAATTTCAAAGCTCACGGATTAGCTCGTAAACAATTTTCCCTCGGGAACTACTTAAGGAATCGGGATAAAAGGTAACCAATGTACTTTTCCATGTCTAAGGCTACATGCATGCTAAATTTCATTGAAATCCTTTCAGCCATTTTTGCGTGATTGAGTAACAAACATCCAAACATCTAAACATCCAAACATCCACACTTTCACATTTATAATATTAGTAGGATTAGTAGGATTTACTTATTAATGGATGCATGCAAAGGAATTTCAACCCTATCAGGAAGGTAAAGGTTTGCAGTAACAGAAATACACACTCCGTGTTCAAAATTACAGGTTAATGGGATACCCCCCTGTGTTAGACGGACGGAAAGTTGAGGCTTAGTAATGAGGTCACGTTGGCGGGTTCGTATACGGAAGCCAAAAAATGATTTGAATAGCGGCAGCAAGAAATTAAAAAAAAAACATGTTGTGTTTTTATTACTTTGTAGTAACAATATTTAACACTTGAGTAACAATTATATTACATTATAAGTGCGATAGCATTGCTCTAATTAGGGGATAATACATAAGTTTTAAACAAAAACATTGTTATAATCACGGCTAAGGTTATCAATTCTTGCAATTAAAGGACACGGACGGTTAAATGTATTAATAAAAACATATAGATATTTATATATTTATATGATTAGGTTGATATTTATCGTGCACGTTATTCTTCACGTGTGATATTATTTAAAGAGTGCGATATGGATATTTTGCTAGAATAACAGATAATACAATTTTAGCTGTCACGTTTTTGTTTACTTAAAGGTAGGTACTTTAAAGCTCGGATCGGGCTGTAGAGTCACCTTCACAATATCTAAGCAAGGCGAGGATTGTAATGAAGGCTATTTCAGGTATTGAAATATATAACACTGTCTAAGATGCCGCCTGAAATCATCTAATGCTAACTGCACGGATAGCAGAGTGGTATAGGTCACCGCGCTGATTACCACTGTGCGCGACGTGCTGCGGGTTCGATCCCCGCATGAGACAAGCATTTGTGTGATCCATAACTGCTTGTTCCAAGTCTGGGTGTTCTTTGTGCATGTGATTTGAATGTTTGTGAAACCCCCGCGACACAAGGATTAAATTCCTTAGTGCGGGCGTCGTTTTTTTTAAAAAAAGAAGACAAAAAAAAGAAAAAAGAATACGCGATACTAAGAAAGAACCTCCTACTAGATAAAAACAATTCTGTTTTTTTTTTTATAATATTAATATCTAAATAGGAACCTATTGCATGCATTATCAGATAAGTGATTCACTTGTTGTTTATGCCTACCATTACTCATACCATTATCTGAAGCAGAGTTTTATCATAACATTTCTTTAGTTTGACCTTAGAGAAAAGCTTGCAAGTCACATGCGAGTTGTTTTTGAGCCCAATAAATTATTAATAAAGTATTTGTAGTAAAATACTTGTGCGGCAGTGGGTTTATTGGTAAGCGCGGGTAAGGCCGGGCGCGGGCGATGGCGGGAGCGCGGGGCGCGGAACAGAGGAGGGGGGGCGGTCACGGTCGAGGACGCGGCCTTGACACGCGCAGCGCAGCCTCCGCGGCTCGCGCTGTTCCACCCGTAGCGAATTGAAATTGTTCCTAGGATATTATTGCTAAAAAATATGTATTCATTTATTAATGTATTAAAATCTACTGAAAGTATTGAAGAGTTTCGTAGCGGTTTGTGTAATAGACGCTTTAAAGCAACACGTAGGTACTTTTATCTTGGGTAAAAAGATCATTAACTTTATTTTTGTTATTTACTTAGACGGAAGAAAGAATAGATTTAATCATAATTATGCTACTCAATTGTCATGTGTCAATTACTTAAGTTAGTTTTTATTGCAATTACCTATTCGTTGATTTGGTCTTGTCTGAACTTTGACCTTGTCACGAACTTAGTATGGGTATTTGTAATAATAAAAGTACAACTTGCTTACACATGTTTTTATGGAATTTTATTCAAAGTTTTTTTTATTGCAATGTTTTTAGCTTAATTTGATCCACTCTGCTTTACACAAGATAGAGCATGGTATTTTCGGTACTAATAAATAATAATAATATCTTGGGAAAGCTTACACACGGCCATCTGATCCCAAACTTGGCAGAGCCTGTACTGCGGTGACAGAAAACTGATAAACATACTTATATACTTCTAAATACATACACATTATAGATAAATAACACCCAGACACAGAACAAATGTTCGTGCTCATCACGCAAAGATTTGTCCTGGGTGGGAATCGAACCCACGACCTCCGGCTCAGCAGTCAGGGTAACTAACCACTAGACCAACAGGCGTAGTACCCTACCATCATTCGTCGACGGGCTTCTCTCTTCCTAGCTTCAAGTTGGGACTAGATAAGTTACAGATAAGGGGTACCTTATCTAGTCCCAACTTGAAGCTAGAAAGATACACATAAGCACCCTGAAGTAAACGATGTCAATCCTTAGTGTCCGGGGTATTTGATTTGTGTTTACTATTGCCCACATTAAATTTTGCACCGGGTGATATCACCGAGGTGAAATTAGCAGATAAAATTTAGTCTAAAATATGAAATACGCATTTTGTTCCTTGTTTATTCATGTTATGACATGAAATACTTAAAAAACTTAATAAGTTATTAAATAAGATTAACATATTAGTAACTTATGCTCTACGTTTTGGTACGTATCAACCTTCTGCTAATGGTTACGTTTATGTAGCTATATCTACTGCCTTATTATAATATGAATAAATTTCATTGCAGATTTATCTTTCTACTAGCTTTTGCTCGCGGCTCTGCCCGCGTGACGGTCGGCTATTGCGGCTTTGAGTAACTTAAAGCGTTCCTCTATTAATGGGCTATCTAAAACTGACTTATTTTTTCAAAATTGGACCACAGTTACTGAGATTACAAACAAGGGTTTCAGCTTTATGGTATCGATTAGTATAGATGAATAGGTTTGATATTTTTTTTTAATACTGCTTATAAAATCAGGAATTGTTGGTCGATATATATGGAATAACCTAATTTGAAACGTCACACCTCGTTCAGCCAGTTAACTGTAATTAAATGGACATAACATTTGATATAATGTAAAAAAATTGCTGCAAACATTAGGTACTAAGTTTGAGCCTGGATTCAGTAAACCGGTGTTCCTCTAAGAAAAAACCCGAATGATGGATACCGAAATACGTTAGTGAGGTTACTCTTGTCATATTGGTATGGCTTTAAAGAGTTAATGTTTCTCTCTCCCTAAATTGTATATCACGTAGGAGAAAAACAAAAGGTTGTAGCAATGATTAAGTCTTTATATAATTATGGGGCTATCAAGAATCCTTTGTTGTGAGTTGTTGAAATGTAAAATTAATCTGGACCGTCGGTCTATTGTTAAAGAGACCCTAATTGATAAACTTGAGGTCCTGGGTTCGATTCTCACTCAGGACCAATCCTTTGTGTAATTTATCTATAATATTTATGTTACGTATAGAATTATTTAAGTAAGTATCAGATCAATGACAACTGATAATGTCTGTTTGCCATAGAACAGGTTCTGTCTAGTTTGGAACCAGAGGGGTATGAGATGTCCCAGAAGATATAAATAGATTACTATATTTTACTCAAAGTACCTAGGTATTCTTACATAAACAGTAACAACAAAAAGCCATCTGTTTTCTTAATTGTAAAGTATTCATCGTGAATTTCTAATAATAATTAATTATGCTAAGGCCTACTAGATAATATTTTAACTAGTTTCATGCTCATCATTAACAATTTTAATTTACTGAATAACTTGCTCCGTGTCAATTAAACCTTTATTATTTCAACCGTCCTGATAACCTTGAGTTTGAGCTTAGCAAGTTCAAGGTTGATATCGTCAGGTCACGTAACTGCTATAGATCGAAAGAAGACAAAGAATTTATGTTAGAGTAAAGTAAAGGCAAGGAACAAAAATTAACTACAATTTGTTAAGAAGACGTGTTTTGTGCAATTGTTTGCAGTTGGTTTTCATTTGTGAACTCTTTTTTATTGCAGTGTGGCAGTTTTTTTATTGGTTCTTGTAAATGAAAGAACAATTGAAAGAAAGAAAGAAAAAAAAAGTTTTTATTGCGACCACAGAAGAGACGCGCACACACACATACATATATTGATAATAATAAAATAAAAATATTTGTTTTTATTAGTTGCTGTGACGGGAGCTTCGATTAAAGTTTAAATAAAATCTTTTCCTTTTCATATTTTTGTTCCATAACATACCTATTTTAGACCGGTGTATGTTTTTATTCCAACGTCAATCCCATCCCTCGCTACAATAATAATATATCTATTGCCGAAGATTACGGCCATAACGCATTCAATGCAATTGGTGATATGATAAATAATGTCATAATGTATTACGAGTTACGACGCATAAACATAATTGAATACGTAACTCGTATGTGATATGTAATTTTGCTTTGCAGCTCACTTTGGTTTTGTTAAAGTTCGAACGAAACAACTTTTATTTTTCTCGGCCTTAATTTTAAAATAAGGGCCGGAAAGACTCCATTAAGCATTGAATATCATCCAGCGTTTAATTTAAGTATTGGTATGAGATACTTCCACTAATTCCACACAATTTTGTATTTCATGTAAGATCTGCACTCCTTAGGTACCGACTTCTAATTGTATTTTCTATTTTACAATTTTTTTACTTATTTCTCGTTACAATAGTTTTAAGAGCCTTATAAAGACAACATAATTTCGCCATTTGAATAGTTGGGTTTTTATTAGTAGGTAGTACAAGGTGGTTTTTCTGTAAGTAATAATGTTCATCACACTAATATCATAATATGTATAAAAAAACCGAAAGTATGTGAGCGAGTGTTTGTTCTTTCTTTAATGACCTATAGCCTGTTTGTCCCGGAAAATATATCGGGTATATATATCATTACAAACAGGGATCTTCCTCCGCCTAGCCTTTTCCCAAGCTAGTTTCCAAGCTTGTCGGGACCAACGGCTTAACGTGCATTCCGAAGTACGGAGGGGTCTCGATATGTTTACAGATGCTCACCCATCCACGGACCAACCGCGGCGAGCGCAGCTTAATCCTTATTATCCGTCAAACCGTACGCTTGCACTTAGCCGCGAGCCGCTCTTCTCATTACAAACAGGGATATGATTGTAAATCTGACTGACTGTACTGAATTTTATACTTTGCATAGGTACTTAATATGTTTCTGTTCGTCAACCGACTACTGCTTCTTTTTTGTTTTATGCTCTAAAATACTAATTGTGAAACTTTTAATTGGCCTTCATTGTTTGTACTCTTTTGAATTATGTTTTTGTTTAGCTGTAAGTTTTTTGAATAAAATTAAATAAAATGAATCCATATATATCTATACTTTTATTCTAATATACCTAATAAAGAGGAAGTATTTGTATTTTTTATGTTTGTAACGAATAAATTCAAAACTAACGAACAGATTTAAAAAATCAGAAAACATAGTTTAGATAAAGAATTCTGCATTATCCCTAAGTAACATAGGCTTTAAATCTTACTAGAAAATAAAGGGAACGCGAGCAAACCCGCGGGTAACAGCTATTTACCGATTAATATTAACTCACCATTGCGATGAGACGCATTCATGTATCATCTAATAAATCGGGCAAATCAACAAAAAAATATTAAATACGGTGACTGTATCATTGTCTCAAGTATGCGACCGAGTAATCGTTTTCATTAGCTCAACGAACTGCCGGCGCGGCGCGCGGCGTGGCGGTGCGCTCGATGTGATGGGAGCGTTGCAAAAAGCGTGGTGCGTGGCGCGCCGGATACGGGTTCCCGTTGGAGGGCGCGGGGCGCGGGCCCGGGAATGCATCGGGACGTTGACTGTCTGGGCCCGGCCTGCGTTATCTGCAGTTGCCCTTTCGTACGATGCACCGTAACCCTCCTTCCACCCTTACTGCGGGGGCGACCAGACTACGGCAGCCCCCTCTTTTCTAGAATTTGCTATTGACCTGAAATATGAAAGTAAACATGTTTTGGCGATGTCGATGAACTTTCTTTGATTAGATATGTATCATTATCGTTGATTATAATGCATTATGCGCTATTATTGGGACTTAAGTAACTCTTTTATGCCTGTATTGTTGTTGACAATGAAACACAAACGTAGATACCTAGTTCTGTCTATTGTTTTTGTTTATTTGCTTTACTTTATTGCAAGCAGGTTCATGGATATGTTTCAAGAAGTAATCCATTTGATGGCTATATACGCCATCTCTAACTTTAAACCACATATAATAATGTGGTTTAAAGTTAGAGCTAGTGCCTAGTTATTAACGAGTAACATTATGTTCGCAGTGTAGTCGGCCGAGGACGCGTGATAACGATAGCACATAAGTTATGGCCGACAAGCCTTGAACCTGTAGTGTAAGGACCTTCACAATGTCTCGTTTATTGTTTATTGAGCATTGTTATATGACCAGTTTATATAAATACAGCTGTCTTGATTGTTCTAAGTAGATCTAGTGTTCGACACTTAGGTTCGTTATTATGTATAATTAACTATTTCTGCCCTGATTTTATTGAAGGTTTTTATTTTTACTGGAGGGAAAAGTACCTTTTGTATGTAAGATATCCACAGGTACTTAGCCACCTAGGTATATTTAAACTATATTTTTATACAATTTTATTGTAAGTACCGAATGTCTAGGTTGGCTCAATTTGATATATAGCAACTTTGTCTTTCATAAATGATTTTTTTTGAAATCCATGTGTTTTTCAATAGGGTCGAAAAATACGGGTAAGCAGACCTGTATTCATTATTATAATAACGGCACATCTTATGTAAAAAGTTTTATAAACATAATATAATATTTTTTAGAATTCAAAAAGGCTTTCGTGTTTGTTCATCGGCCTAGGTTGCCGTTCATTGCTCTATTCGAGTCAAAACGTCCTCCAAATAAGTTCAACCCATATTCGTAGAAACGGCTATAATTATTAACGATTTTAAAATAACATTCCAATGAAATTTTTTTTTTTTTTAATTTTAGTTTTATGTCTGTAGTAATTTAAAGCCTCTAATTGAGGCTTTTATATTTTTCTCACCTTTTAACTTTATTAAGATGAATTCTGAAGTTCACTTTAAAAACAGTATTGGTTTATTTTTTATATTATAAGAAGAAATTGCATCTAATGAACTTTTAAACTATCGCGTTGCATGATTATAATAAAATTGCGTCACGGGAATTAACACGAACACATACATGCATTTACCTTTAAGGTGGTCACAAGTAGACGGCAACCCGGCTGAAACGTCAAGCTTTAAAAGTTAAAAGGTAAATGCATGTGTACGCGAATTAATTATGGGACAAATGTAGTAAGTTGATTTTTTATTCACTCTGAACTTAAAAAGATTTATAAATATCTGATTATTTTTGGATTAAAATATTTATTTGAATTCACATTACTGCTTTTCTGAATTTCGTACCATAATTTTCATAAATGAAATGAAATATTACAGTAAAGTACCTATGTTGGTAAGTACACTGAAACTGTAATCACTTACGTACCCACTTCTATGTTGAAAAAGTATCAAAATATTATAAGTATTTTATACAGAAAGTCTTCTTTCCTAAGTTTTTGCACATGTACAAAATTCGTCAAGTCTGTTTTGAAGTAGGCCTAGCATAGTTTACACAGTAAGATTGTGATTGCATCCATTTCTGGCGATGATCAAACTTTCGTAAAGAGTTTAAGGGCCGCTGTTTTTGGCCGAACGACCTTGGAGAGTGTGTCCTCGGCCGATGTCAACGACAGCAAAGACTTCGGCCTCGGCGTGCTGAATAACCCCCTCCCCCTTGCCTCATCCCACTCCTCCCCTTTCGTAACCCAAAGAGGGACGGCGAACAATTTCCAAAAATTTTATGAGCTTGAAATATGATTCTGAATATCTTAACTACGTACACATCTTTGTAAATTGGGTTGGTTCAGCTTGTTATTCAGCTGTCTTTTTTGCGTAAATCTGTATTTTTTGATAATAGGTACACTTCTGTTTTGTAATATAATTGGAAAAGTATTGTTGTAGTAAGTATTGTCATTCTATAAAAAGGTGCACCATCGCCTGTACGCAAAACCTTTCTGTGTTATGTAAAAAACCTTGTATACTTTGTTGTAAAAAAAAGAATAACTATGATACAAGAAATAATGTTCATCAATTAATGGTTATTATGCTATACCTACATAAAATATTCATATGGGTATGCGTGTAAATTATACACTAAAAGTATATAATGTGGCTCATTGGAGTAAATACCAACACCCTGTTGGTATTTGCTTTCAAACAATTTACCACACATCTTTCTCGCAGTTTTTATGAATCGTAGTCCACATTAGGCCTTACTCAATAAAGCCTTCATAGTCTATGCACTCGCGATACGTGCGTGAACTATAACATTTATAAAAATAAGAGTAATGTTTATATACAAAGTTGTAAGGCAGCTAAGGTAGTAGTGCAGGGCAGAGTGCGATGGCCGGGGGTAGTGAATCTGAGGGCGACGACTGGCACCCAAAGCCCGACATTGAGGTACCCTTACGAGGGCATTCCACCGATGCACTCTTCAAGGTTTCAACCTTACACAATTATATGAACAGATCAAACTAAGCGCAACTGTCCGAAATACTGGCGTTGATTTCCATTGAGTTTTTCGATTTCAAATAAAAGTTTTAACTTATTACCTGTGAATTATGTTATTGTTTTTACTCAAATACACCCAACATTTTTCAAATAGAGAAATTCGCATAAAAATCTATTATCCTAATAAAGTTCAGCGGGGTGGAGTCGGGTAAATTAGTGCAATGGACCTGTTATGTCTAGGAGAAGAAATACATGTCCCGACGTTGCATATTGATCGGCGAGACCGCGACGGCCACCGGCTGCCGCTGCAGGCCCCATTCACACCGATGCCATCCATGCACATTAAACTAAACCAGAAGAAAAGTAACAAGAAAGAAGAAAAAAATCTGTGTTAATTTTTCCACATTAGAATTTTGCAACAATGTAAGATATTTTTTATTATTTCAAGTCGACTGTTAAATAATTTCCCAATTTTAATAAACTGTATGAAATCAACCCGTCATTCTAAATTATTCTAATTGAATGAATGTAGAAATCGGCAAAATCTTATTCGACGTGACTTTCGTGTAAAACATCAATGTCGTAAATTACTCTACCTGGAAATATATTTGATATATTGATAAGATTAACGGTAATTTAAATATATATAAAATTTATCATCACGTATTTTTATAGAATGGATATTAAATAAAATAAAAAGAACTAAAATATACGATAACCACGCATTATCATCCAATTTAAGCAGGTATGCAATATTTCATTAATCGGAAACCGGGTAGTGGGTCAAATTTAACTTACAAGGATTTTTTTTACATGCGTATTGATTAGTTATAGGTAAGAAAAAATAGATTTTAAAATGCAAGTTAGATAGTTTCCTAAACCCAGATTCTTTGCCAGATACTGAGTCTGGTTGTTAATGTTGTTATTGTAGTCATCTTTTATTTGAAGCTTAGTCTTGTTTTTTTGCTATATAGGCCCCAACATATATTCGCTCTATCAGGCGTTCTGTGATTTGCACCTCGCCAATGTTTTGTCGACGGTTCTCGTGTAAGGGCATCTAGTCTATTAACTGTTTTTTTGTAATTCCTGTGAACACCTATAAGTGAACGTGCACGAATTTAGTCAGTAAACGACAGGATCATGACGAGAATGTAATATATTTACTTAGCTTATGTTTTCCCAATTATACAGAGTGCCTTTAGCTTTTTAGGGTAGCCATTTAAACGTAGTTAAGTAGTAGTATAAGAAAACATACAACGAACATGGCCAACGGTACAAAATTTCTTGAAAATATGTTTATCGATCTGTTAGTGTAATATGACTTTTGCTCTTAAATTGATGAATTGATTTTGATCATCACTTTTCGTTAAAAAAAGCGACCTTATAGCGAGAGTGTTGACCTAAAAATATACCAAAAAATATACTACGGGAAAAGTTTAGCTTTTCCATAAACTAATAAAGTTGAAGAAAAACTAACCTTCGCCGCTTAAGCTTCTTGAAGCCGTTTAAAAATTATCAACTTTTTCATGTACCTATATTTTTTTATTGATATTTTTCAAGGATAATCGGCGTCTGATGAGCTGAGACGGTCGGTGTGAGCGCAGGCCGTCGCAGGAGCGCTACGTGACCGTGCATGCGCATGCGTGCGACGCCGGCGGTGCGCTATCTCCGCCACCCTCGTTTGCACCCTATTGCGTCGTGTCCTGGTGCCCTTCCATGCCATCCAACTTTCACTCCCGAATACACCAAGCTATAAAAACCTATTGATAAAACAAAGTGTTGCTACAATATTAAAGTTAAAGAATTATTTTAACTACGAATTAGCTCGCTATCAATTTCCAGAACTTGTGAAAAAAATAGATCTACAGAAATAACTTTTAAGATTTTGAGTTAGTTATCTTGGTTTTGAATCGGCAGAAAAAAAAATTTGGTCAATTCTAAAGTTCGTCTACCGAGAAAATATTTCTTAACCAAGCTATTTTCCAGTTAAATGATTAACTAGCTATACTATATTACTTACTAGAGTTACAAAAAAATATTATTGCTATACGTGGGTACCTACTTATGTCTAACATCTAGAGTCAATAAACTGAAAACTAGAAAGTAATTATAATGTCGAGTCAATATGTTTACGATGCATGACACTGGCTGGAGTTCACAGCGACTGTCGCCAAAATAGTCGTGAACGCTGAATCCGGCCATGAGCCGTCGGTGGCAGTGACCTCGGCGCACCCTGCGACTGCACTGCACCCCACTCACCCTCTGGAGTCACCTCGCTAATGCCACTACACTCCAGTCTCCGACCACCCCCGCTTTCCCCCAGCTCTTATGTTTATAATTCAGAATGCTGCGTTAAATTCGAGAAAATTGAAACAACTACATACGCTTTGTATGACGAGTGTCAGTGTCCTAGTTCACATATATTCCAACTTGTGCCCAAACCTCTTTGGAAGGGCACTCACTTTAAACTTACACGGGGTTAATGCTACTCGCCTTTGTCTATTTGGATCTTTGAACTTACATAGACGTTCTAATTTAGACAAATGTACAATACATTCCAAAAATATTTGCAGCCCTATTGAAGAGTATAATTAAGTTAGGATGAAACAAACTAATCAAATAAGCTTCATGTATCAGCTAAGGCTCTTCATTATATAATAAAATAATTATGAAAAAGAGATGGATGGATATGAGACAGAAAGAGTTGAATCCTGACAGGACGAGTACATAGTCGGGCTGTATGGAATAAAATAACACGTTTATTTTTTAGCTACAGGGCAGGTAGAATTCTTTTTAATGCACTAAACTGCCCTGTGGCTAATTAATAAAAGAGTAGAAGAGTACGTTTGTGAATTTTATGATAAAATCTTAATCTCAACCTTGTTCTTTGGAAATATTTCTGTATGTATGAAGATTATGAATATTATATTTTTGGTGCGGGTATCTTCAAAGAACAATGTGAATATGTATGGCCTACTTCGTCTTAGTATACCGATAGTATACCACAACGCATAAAACATATCACATAAGTACTATTGTATAAACCGAATTATAAATAGTTAATGTAATGAATATGAACACAAGATAAAATAAGTTATTTTAGACAGCTACATACATGGGATGACACAAGTTTTATTTAATTAAACTCTATATTCATTTTAGATATTTCTCTCATTAGGTTAGAAAATAATGCAATACACATGTAACATACCTTACACAAAAAAAAAGTTTTCTAACAAGTAGCTCTTTCCATATAACGTGACACTAAGATGCATGCTACCTCAATCACCGGTGCATTACAAGCCACCTCATCACTCTTTAAATCGTTAACATAATAATAATATCTTGGGACAGCTCAAACCCGGTCATCTGATCCCGCACTAGGAAGAGCCTGTTCTATGGCAACCAGACAACTAATAAACATACTTATATATTTCGAAATACATACATATTATAGATAAATAACACCCAGACACAGGACAAATGATCGTGCTCATCGCACAAAGATTTGTCCTGGGTGGGAATCGAACCCACGACCTCCGGCATAGCAGTCAGGGTCACTAACCACTAGACCAATAGGCTAGTCAAATATAAACATAAAGCGAGTTGCAAGAGAATACTCAATCTTTATTCAACGTCACTATGAAAAGTAAAAAATATTTATACAGACTGTCTTTCTCTTCCTAATATGTGCGTCACCATATACTTTATATTTATCACGTTTATATTTATTTGCTAAAGTGAAAATATGTTTTGTGTTAATACAATCGAATAAAAAATCTATAGCCTAGAATGAGTGTATAATGTTGAACTTGGTATTTACATTGTAGGAGTCTAATAACACGAAACCTTCAGTAAGTATATATAGAATCATTCAAGCAAACCTTAGTAATCTTAAAGATGATTTTTTCTAAAAAAATCTCCTTTAGTGGAATTTTAAGATATAGTTAGCATCATGCTGTATCAGTCTCACAAACGTCCTATCGAGCACGTCACAGAAATGATACAAAAAAAACGTGTATTATCTTATATCAGCGATAAAGAGAGTGACATAAAGCACATAACAGTTTAGCTCGTGTCCAGTCGGTGTGCTATCTACTAGATGGTTATCAGTGTTATCAGCGATCGTGCTCGCTCGGCCAGTGAGCATCGATCGAGCGCATTGTATCACTCCTATGCCTTCGCGGAAGTGATAACAGCGGTTACGTTTTATCTATTACCATTAACACTGACCGGGTTAATTTTAGAATACTCAGGGTCACTTGGAGCTTGGAGTATTTAGAAAAACTATTGTCACGTGTGCTATATTTTTTACAGGAATAATTCATCATGTATATATTTCAATGTAAATGAAATGATTAATAAAGAAATGACTATATCTATTACAAAATATCAATCACAAAAGCAAACAACTGAAGTCAACCAAGAGAATTTAAAATTCAGAGGCCTGATCAGTTTAGATATTATGTATATTAGCATGTCATGTTTTCAATTAATATGACAAGCCAATACTCTATAAGGAGATATTTTCCAAAATAAAAGCGTTAAATATTGTAACAGCTTGAACGTTAACGTTAAATAATTGAATGTTAACCTTGTTCTTGCTTACGTCAATATCTTCAAGTTCAAGGGCGTTATGTACCGTAATTAATTCAATTGGAACAAAAACATGCAGATTTCATTACTGGCTTATTTGATGGTGTAGGTAATTAAAAGTGATAATTAGGTGTTTATGAAACTAGCCATTAGTTTGTATAATTATATAAAATTTTATTTTTTACAAAAAAGTGTTTATTTACTTTATTATAAGTTAAAATATTTGTAGAATTTAGCGAGGTGTATCGTGAGTGCAGTGCACTCTCGTAAAGGTCACAGTTAAGGTTAAAGTTGATGTCGGATGGGCGTTGCAGCGGCATCGTCGGCGACGGCTCTGGGCGGGCGGTGCAGGGACACCTGAGGGCGGGAGAGGGCGAGGGGCGCACGCTGCAGATTCACTTTCGTCCGGCTGCGACCGCCCGCCACGCCAGTGAGAGAAAGTTGGTCGCGGCGAGCGAACGAGTCTCGCGAGTCGAGCGGCGCGTCGCGCACGCACGAAACCGCGCTCGAACTACGGCGACCGACCGCACTACACTTGCCCTTAAACTTCGCACTAGATCCACGTAAACAATGCGCTGAAATGTCTAATGCATAAGAAGATTTCCGTATTGCATGTGAATTTATTAACGATAAGTGTAATATTTGTATAGTTTTATAGTAGCCGGTATTGAAAGTTTTCCGAGACTATAATAGACGATAGACGTATAGTGACTGACCAGTAATTGAGGAACTATGCAGTGCTATCCGAAGTTGTCCCCGAAGCGCGAACCGATGGAGATGGGGTACGAGTCGGAGATGCTGCCCGGCGTGCGGCGGCTGGAGCTACCGGCGCCCCCGGGCAAGGAGTTCCGCGCGCCCGTGCTGCTGGCGGCGCCCAGCCTGCCGCCGCCGCACTCGGTCATCCAGTGCATGCGGCCGCCGCCACCGCCGCCACCACCGCCACCGCCGCGCCTCCACAAGCCGCCGACCTTCGAGGAACCATCCAGCTCCATTCCAGATTTAGGTAAGATATCTTAAACAATGCATGGATATTACATTCTATATCCATTTATGATTAGATTTTTTTTTCATAACTATTAAGTATTTAATGTAAACTGCTACGGGCCTACGACCTACGGAAAAACTAGGAAAAATCCTTCAATGTAGTAAGTAGTGATTTATTTTCTGTGTATGTGTTCATAATGTAAGAGCGCACTTATCACATTTTAGTAACAGCAGGTTAACGTGTCAATTCACGTGACATAATCTTTGTTTTTACGTCTGTTTCGCGACGCGTTATTTATCAAACACTGTTCCAATAAAAATCATCTTGTAAATTATTATAAAAGAAACAAAAGTTTGTTACTTAGTTAATTTTCTAAAATTATAAAGAAAACAGTATTTGACGTCAACAGTATGATGTTGTTTGTTTCCGAAATAATGTATTATTATACAGTATCAACCTTGAACTATTGTACGGACAAAATAAACTGTTAGCGGAAGAAGCTCATAAAATGTTTTAAGTATTTTAAACTGTTTTACATGAAACATATTAATTTAGTTATTTCGTTAAGATTATTAAGGCATATTAGATACTTTAAGATCATTCTTCGAAGAAAATTTGGGAATACTTTGGATTACGCTGCAGTACATACTAAAATAAAATAAGCTGTAAAAGGGTTTAAGGTAATTAATTTTGAACCTTACTGCTTGAAAATAAAGACACTTTCAATGTCATAATGCTAAGGCCGATGTGCGTACAACTGTACTAACATCAATAACAACTCGGCTAGTGACTATGACCATGAAAAAACTTCACAGAGTCTTCCTAGGAACAATTTTCTACGTACGTAAAAGTATGTTCTAGAACGATTACAATCGCTTAAAATAGGTACTCTGTCAACAATGAATAGCTGAATTGCTTTTCTCCTTTCTACCAATATGCTGATGTTAAGTGGTCCTGTTAAATTATAGATTACACACATATCCTCCATTTTAATGCCTACATATCTTTGCAAAAATAACACGAATACGAGTGTAATATGTCGGTAGAGGTATGATCGACAAAGTGATTTTATTCAAAGCCTAGCTTTATCATTTCGAATTCGATCGACAAAACAACAAATTTCGCTAATTAAGTACGACATAATCATTTGTTTGCATATGACCTTTGCTGTCTATGAAGCTCTAAAGATAATGCATTGGGAAGGTCACTTCCTGCAAAATACGTTTGTCAAGGATG
Organism: Plusia festucae; assembly: GCA_950381575.1. Lineage (NCBI taxonomy): Eukaryota > Metazoa > Arthropoda > Insecta > Lepidoptera > Noctuidae > Plusia > Plusia festucae. The sequence continues at coordinate 7,378,919 of OX494436.1, read as the reverse complement.
TGATTTTGATATAATCATGATTACTCATATCCCTGTTATCTCAACAGTCTTGAAAATAAATATAAAGATTTTCACATGAACAACACGAAAACCAATATTTAAAATGAATTCAGGCGTATAAGTTGTTTTGAGGGCTCTACAAAATTTCAGAATGAAAAGAATCCACTTATGTAACCGTCCATAAAAAAAAGGCCAAGGTTCGATGCCTAGGTTAGTTAATGCTTTTTTCGGGTATTTTTATAAGTGCTGGTATGCTGAATCACATCAATAATATGCTTTTGGGTAGGAATGAATTGAAGTTTATGGGACGAACAATAAAAAATCTGTAGTACGACAGTCAAAAACCATATACGCGGCGCTCAAAAAAGAAATAAGAGAGCTAAGTGAAACACCTAATTTAAAAATATTAAATAATATCCTATATCAATCTTGTCATCTTGAACGTGACCTGCAAAACAGTCAAAGAACTTTTCTTTGTGTCCTCATTATTCTATTATGTATGTTCGCATGATAACGCACTACGAAATCCAAATAGCGATAAAATAAGACGTGTCACCTTCTTATAACATTATGTAAAATCGCTACAAGAGAAAATCCGAAAAACATTACTTTAGTCCAGCTACGTGAGACACAAAAACAACTTACAAAAAAATAAAATATGCAGCGTTGATTGTTTACCTGAAGCAATGAGTTCATTCGAAACCATTTTATGCCTCTTTAGTAACCCATATATGATTTATTGGGGTTTTTTCAACACAAAATAGCATTTCTTTTTTTTAGTGATCATTAAAATCAAGCGCGTCCCGAATTTAATTATTCAAGGACTTGAACACGCTTCGATACAATGTAATCCAATTAGAAATAACAACATTATTCAGTGTCTTTCCTAAAAAAATATTCATAGTAACTAATTTAACGATTTCCTTGACCCGAGAATCGCATATGAACATTTCCATCGTTAACAATTGCGTCTACTAGCAGGACAGAGATGTTGTTAAAGTTGTCATTAGAAAGAAAAACTACTCAAGCTTACTTAGCAGTTTGATATTTAGTAGTAGTTAAATTCTGTTTAGTAACACAATTCTGTAACCTAGGTCAGAAGACAGTGATTTAATAGGGAAATTCGTAAAAAGTTTTGTGAATAAATTTTTTTTTTTTCATAACCTAATTATTGTCCCACTGCTGGGCAAAGGTCTCCCCTGCTTGGCTCCAGACCTTTCAGTGTATTATTATTACTATTAAATATGAACTCAAGACTAAAGACTCTGTCGACGACAAACTCACCTAAGAAAATCCTTTGTGTCTTAGTTCGTCATTTAATCCTAGACGCGATGTCACATAATTATTTTTCCAAACGTATGTAATGGAAAGTAGTAGAGCCTAATCAAAAAAGACCTTCAATCATACGGCCATAGTCCATTCATAATGCACATGCACAAACGTAATGTCTAAGATTGGAAAATTTAATTTAGAATTCCAGTTAAACAAACACAGCATACTGTTCAATACTGTGAAATTTTACTGTAAGTGACTATTGGTCTATTAATGAAATATTGATTTATTATTGACACACTGTCTAAAACTTTCAATAACAAAAAACTAGATAATAAGGGTTTTTAATGATCTAAAAGTTACAGCGAGAATAACAAAAATACTTTATTGCGTTAATATTTATTATTGTTGCATACACGATAATATGTTGTTTATTTTTGGATGAGATACCTAACCTACTAGATACAGTTCAAATAATAATATGTATTATATAAACATGCCACTTAAAACTGGTTGTAAAAAGAAAAAATAATGTGAACATTATTTTATGAGCTAATTATCATTTAAAGATGATCCCGTGGTATTTAGGTAACATTCACGCTAACCTTCAAAACATCAGGTAATACCTATAACAAAATGATTGCGTATAATAATTTTACATCGCCTTGGCCGCGGTGAATTCATACTTCCTGCTTCGGAAAATTGTAACAGCGTATACTGCTACACAGCGACTTCCGGGTGATGACGACAAATCATGAAGGCCACTTATTAAACATACGACATATATTATTGCAATGATTAATTTATTATTACGCACTATAGTGTTAAATAAATAAAGCTAATTGAGTAAGGTTTAATATACCTACGAAAGGTCGAAGCACCCCACTCTTCATTGTTTTCAACGTTTCAGAACTACTTTTTCTTTTTCCCAACATGTAACAAAAAACTACTTTGTTGTTCGCTTATTGAGTATTAAAACAGCTTGAATTTATTGATAGACCTAATTCATGAAGATTATTCACTTGTTACTCCTCGCAGACGGCGGAACACTTGGTAGTGGACGCAAAGAATAGCGAAACGCGACTTTAACACTTTGAAATACAAGTGCTTTTAATATAGATGTTTTAACACTCACGGGGTTGACTGGACCGTTCTGGTGACCAACTTAGGAAGCGTGAACGTGCTCACGTTTTATGTGTAGTTACGCACGTGCCCCTCCTGTAGCGATCTGTCATCTAAATATATTTTTACTTGCATTGCTTTCTCAAGTTTCAGAAATAGATCTATTTGAATCTTCTGTAATGTTGTATTTATTCTAGAAGCAAAATAGGCAGCAATTACTTTACAGATTTTTTATATAAGAAAAATACATGCACAATGCACATGTAACAGATAATACTTTACAAAAACTGAAATAGTTATTTGCAGTAAGTACATATAATTTACGAATTATTTTTAATGCCTATCTGAATAGAAAAAAATACAAAATAGGGCAAAATTTAAAAAGCTATATAACTAAAAGATTTTACAAGTAGCATTGTATTGTGTGTAGTAATGCGTAAAGTTTCTAGCTCTACATTTTAAAAACTTTGCTGCACATGTCACTGATAATACATAGATATTTCTTTATTCAACATTTTATGCATAATAAATAACTTTTGTATCGATGTCACAAGACCTAATTGATAATTATAATTTCTTGAATTCTGGGCAATAATAATGCAATCTGCCGAACGCGTAGCATAAAATCTGGCGAAGAGATATGAATGTTATGCTTAGAGATCATATGAACTTGATATGATATTTTTGTGAAATGTTCCTTTGTCTGGTCTATATATACCTACGCTCTATAAAAACACTGACATATATGGAAAATAATCGTCCTAACAACATTTTCGCGAATAAGATTAGATAAATATCGCAAGGTCATAGCGACGAACGTGCGCGGCGCGTCATTTGGTGTCATTAAGGTCACTGTGACATTGGACGGATAGCAGTGACAAAATAATAGCCGTATCTTATCTGGCAATGTCAGGCGCGCGGGCGCAGCAGGTGCGCGCGACCCCTGCACCACGGTAATACTATCTATACAGTATTGTAACTTCATACAAACGGACGAAACGCGAGCTATACCTACGCGCCTCGATCTCGGATTGCGCTCGCGACGCCGACAGTCACGGCTGTACGGCAGTGTCAAACGGATGGTGTGTTGTTTTTTTAACAATAACCGCGCGATTTTTTCTCCAAAAATCAGTTTATATGACGAATAGGAAATATTGTGCTGTTTTTGGTTGTATGAATTCGTCAATAACGCATCCAGACATAAGTTTTTTTAAATTACCTGGAAACTCTGAAAGGTTAGGTAGGTAGGTAAGTACATAATGTGTGTCTTTTTAATGGATAAGTATTTCCTTTTATCTCGCGAAAAAAAGGTGTTTGGATTAATAAATAAAGCGAATAGAGTAACGGAAAGTTATTGAGACGAGTGAAATAGGTAGTTATGCTGTTCTGAATGAATCATGATACGGTAGGTACCTTTTTATTAAATCTACCAATCAAAAAACAACACGCATTTTTATTGAACACTTCCTATTCAATATACAAAGTATTTCATTTATTTATATAAAAAGGATATTTACAATCACAAAACTAAATAGAAGAAACAGAAAGTAGGCAAATGTAATTAAATTGCTGGAGACGGGCAGCCCTAACGCATGTTTACGTAGCGCGCGGCTGTAGGCATTTATTTCAATTTTGCGGCCGAGTTACAATACTGTATAGATAGTATTACCGTGCCTGCACCCTACTTGTTTGCGGACCCTCTCGGACGCTCTAAACACTTTGACAGCAATCCGTCAGATGAGTCACGCGATATACTTCGTGCTCCTACATCATAAATCACCTGTGTATCAGTTTTAAAATAGAAAAAGTCAAGGAGACCTTGCGTTAGGTCATGTTTCGCTTAAATAACTCAGTGCACTGAGAAAAAATTGCAGTACCTTTTTTAATTTTTTTATTTATCGGTGACTGTATTTTGGAACTTTAATTGAGGCACGTGTATGTTTGAGTGTGTGCAAAGATTTAGCTAAAAATGATGTGTTATCAGTATAACCTTCTGTTTGAGCAAATTACTTCCTGTTCATTCGAGATAAATATCTAATTATTTATCACGAGTTATTTTATTATCATGCAGGGTTTCTACTCAACAATAACATTGTTATACGACACTATTATTGGATCGATAATATTTCTTGAAGGACAGTTAACATGACATGTTTGACGACACAGACACGTGTTTGGAAAATTACAATATAAAATAAGCAATAATTTATCTGGGCCAGATTAATAATTTAAGATTTTAGCAATATTATTTTTGGCATATAACCCGAAAATGCATAAGAAAATCATGCTTACAGAACTATTTAGATTCACTCATTAAAATTATCCCGGAAAACAATAAATGGGCATGTGATTTGATTGCTCTGCGCTATTATAGCTGCCATGTATAGATTTACATAAGTATGTACGCTATAAACGACTGAGTATACAGGGAAGTGTTGGCTCGCAACCTTGGCCGAGGTCGCGAAGCGTCACTCGCTTCGCAACACTTATAAATTGTTTCATAACAACTCATTCGTAAATCCACTAATTGCTCTGAGAGCTGTTTTGTTGGGACTTTTAGTTGGTGTGGAAGTGGTGAAGTTTGTAAGGTGTAGTGTGGTTTGGTTGTGCGGCCCGCGCCGGTGTCCTTCGCTTTGAACCCGTCCCGCGCACCGCACCCTCTCGCCGTGACCACTAGAGGTCATGGCCACACATATTTTCGAAGCACGTGCAAAATCAATCAATGCAAGTTCATAATGTATTTAAGGGTTTTTTTGGTCCCTAAGCTATTCCTGTACAATTTAATAATAACGTCATACAACGTTCACGTCTATGTCAAAAAAGTGCGACGGCAAAAATTGGCCTTTAGTTTATAAATATCCTAGTCTATTTTGTAACGTTATCCTAATCCGCGTTTGCGTCTAATACAGATGCTATATGAAGGGTAGTCATATTTCTTGTCATCATAAGATATTTTCATAAATCTCTATCTATATCAATAATATGAAGTAATACTTTTAGACCTCTTTTAAATCATATTTGTGGTCTATTTTGTAAATAAACCTTAATTTGAAGTACCAAGACAATATCACAAAAAAATAAAATATAATACTTTTGTATTTGTTTGATTGTGCAAGTCCGAGAGTTGTATGAAGGTCATTGATAAGAAATCAGCAATGTTACAAACGTTGTTTGAGGTGCCTTATGCCTTAACGTAATAAAAACATAACGTAATCATAATAGGTACACATAGTTTCTTTGATTAATTAATACCTTTTTTATTGAAATCACGTTTTCATATTTTCAAGGTGAAGTACTTAGCAGTAGCCTTACAAGTCAGCACATTGATTATGTGCTCTATGAATGTCAAAAGTATTATCACATAACATTCAAGCAAATAAGTAAAAACTTTTTGTACCTTTTATGATATTGACATTATTGAATTAAAAGATCACGTTTCGGCGACCAGGATTTTTGATGCATAAAATAATAAAAAATCCACTTTGTGATCAGTTTATTACATTGTTATTTGAAGCAACACTGCTTTGAGTATTTTCCTTGACATTGTATGCCTGAAGTTATAAGGTATAGCGCCCCGACTGGCATGTCAGGGTGACTGCGAGACTAGGTTCTATTCTGGCAAGCTACCAAGGGTGTTATTCAGTCTGTCTGCCGAAATAGTGGTATGAGTGAAAAAATATCTACTTTGTAATTAAGAATAACTTAAGACGGCATTAATCTAGTTTACTTTAGTGGTATCGATGAGAATATTTCCTCATTACACTTCTTAGAACATGTAGGTATATAATGTATACAATATGTATTAATGTATGGAGTGTTGCAGTTTATTTTGTATAGTTATATGTTTGTCTCATTATTGACGGTTAGTTATGGTAAATCAGGTTGCTTTCTTCTATTCAACATTTAGTTTCATCGACGTCATAGTTTGATTGGAATACATTGTCACATGAACCTACACTACTTATAATTATTATCATATAACAAATAATAGGTTTGTAAATAAATAATTTGAAAAGGAAAGACACCTTAAAAAATAATTTGATATGAAAATAACATTATCATATTCATAATATCAAAGTGCGTACAAAGTTAGTAGTTACTCTTTTGATAAAAATTTGGCACAATTTCTTATCTTTTATAAAACTTGGCAATCCTTCGTCGACCGGGTCGAACCGATTACATTGCATTTGAACCCATTATGTAGTCAGACAGAAAAATATAACTGCCGAAAGATGTAGTAATTTAAATAACATAACAATATTTATCATATGTATGTTTAAAACTGGGGATTAAAAACGAATAAACATAAAAAAGTAACTAAAAGCTAAATGTGTAAATTAATCTTTTAGCTACATGGTTCATGTTTAAAACGCTGACTAATGTGACTATAAATGTATTTGAGGTAAAAACGCTTATACGGAGCAGCTTAACAACATGGATGTATGTAAGGTTGTAGAACCTTGGTAATACAGAACAATGCTGGATTTCCTATCTGTGAAAGGCGAGAGCAGGAACTAGTTGTGTAAGTGTGTTAGACGAGCGAGCAGAGCGAGGGCGGCGCGCCCCTGACCCACGCACTCCGCTCGCGTTGCCATGGTCACGGCCGATCGATGCGGCCGGGATGCACCCGGAATTCAGTTTAATATCCATGTTCAAGGTTCCTCACTACTATCGAGAGCAACTACAATTATACGATGCATACAATTCATACAAATGTATGCCGAGATATTTCAATATAATAATAGACTGTTTGTATCTTACGGTTTCTCTCTTTGACACAGTTTTGCAAACATTAATCGTTTGGATACATTTTAATATTGGGGTTATCTTATGAATGGCATGTTGGTCTATTGTTTAGTGACCCTGACTGCTAAATCGGAGGTTGTGGGCTTGTGTGATTATTCCAGGACCAGTTTTGTGGGATGACCATTATAATTTTTTCAGTGTTTGGGTGTAGTTTATTTATAATATGTATCCATATAGAAATATTTAAGTAAGTTTATCAGTTTCCTGGTTGCCATAATGCAGGCTCCGCTTAGTTTGGGTCTATCTATCTATATGGCTGTGTGTGAGTTGTCCTAACATACTGTTATTATTGTTTGTCCCTTTCGGTAAAAGTTTAATTTATGATAGGTGTTAAATTATTGTAGGAGAATAACACAAAAAATATATATTTTTTAATAGTATCTAGAATAACATAACGTAATATTAATCACGTTATTACAAAGGATGACATTTATAGCCTTGGTGTAGTCGGTAATACGGAGCGGTCAAGGGCAGGATGCTGTGTCCGTCAGCTATAAGCTGGTTTCACGGTTAAGTTACGTGGGAATTTATTCAATAAAAAGCTTTAAAAACTGTAATTAGAGAAATACATTATGCACTGTCGTTTATCAGGTTCGCTAAACACGATGAACGAGCCACGCGGATAATAGTCCTTAAAAACTGTTTCTATAGGAATATCTAAGTTACTGTCCTTTAGATTATATGTAATATTACCTAATAATTTATAATGAAAAATAATTTAATATAAAAAAGACCTAAAAATACTCATTTGAGTTGGCAATTTCATTTGACACAAATGACGCGACAAGATGTTCCCGTAACGACATAACACATTTGTTTGTTGGGACTGGGTCAACGTACGCTCGGGTAAAAATAAAGAGCTCCCTAAACGTGGCACGTACATTCTAACTCCGGCTGCCATCGGAGAATACTAATAAAATTGTAGCCAGCAAGAAAAAAAACGATTCACTAACAATATTATACTTTGCTAACAATAGAATTGGTATAAGATTTTCTGGGTTAAGCAGAATGAGGATTTATCAAGAAAACTTTTCAGCATCAAAAGTATTTTGATCAAATTTCTACAAAGCAGTTCAACTATTAATGATTCGAAAGATGTCTTATAACTCCTAAACCAGTAAGAACAAAAACGTTTACGATATATGACTTCTTTGAGTTCGAATTTAATAACTTGTTCATTTGATGAAATTAGTTATTGATTATCCATTAAATGGAATAAAATCCTAAATATATACGAATTCAACATGAGAGCAGAACATAAACAAGCAAGCAGACTGCGGTAGTATTCAATGGATACGTGCGATAAAAGAGCACTATTTGTATCTCGAGATCTCGGAGCTAAGCACTTGTTCGAGTAACCTTGCACGCATTTATATGCACTAGCAACTCTTTCGATCTAAATAAAATATTGTCCAAATGCCTTGAAATGGGTGCTTACTAAACTGGAAAGTAGGTTTTAAAAAGATGGTTTTTCATTTTAAACATAGCATCGCTTAACACGTTATGTAAACCACTGTGATCGCTAGATATATCTGTTATCGTGAAACAAGTAGCTGTTTCGTATGCGTCACAAGATAATATTGCGACTCGATTAGCAAACAATACTGCTCTAGTCCTTTTCAGATGTTTGGTTTTAGGACCAGAAAAGGGTTGTGGAGTGTTCGAACCTTTGCCACCAGGCGAGCAGAACTTGCGAGGCGTTGCTCGGCCGCGCCGCGTCGCCCTACCGTCGTCACAGCGACGTCATTGCACCGAGTCACTTGCATACATACGAGTATGTATTAAACTGCATTTAGCACGTCGCGTCGGTCGACAAGTTTTATTATTTTTACTATTATAGTTTAATATAATATAAAATACTGTAAATATTTCAGTTGTTATGTTGATTTTACTAAAGTAAGCGCATTAGTTACGCTTTAGATAAACAAATGAGTGGTATTTTTAAACAAAATTATTGAATTTATCCCATTTATTTAGAAACATGAAGTCCTAACTCTTGTTATTGCATATGATATTATCGTTTTTAAAGTAAACAAAAGTTAATTGTATAGTATGTCATTATGCAGCTTTACTCGCTCGTAGCATGGGGTAGGTCATGAACGAAGCGCAACAAGTTTTTTGCAACAAGTAATACACATAGACACCATAACTTGCCCCTTAGGACTGCCATAAAAAAAAGTTAATAGTTCATGTATGTTAAAAAAGAAATGGCATGATGATGATGAACAAATGAAACACTAAGGGTGTTTAGTAATCTTATTAGTAAGTAGTCAAATTTGAAATAGCTTATATTTCCAGGTTCAGTACATAAAGTTCCTTTCAATGACGTAGGAAAAATAAGTAGCCATAATAATGTTCTGCCACATAGTTTACAGCCAATCGAATTTGTGAACGTATCAAAATGCATACAGATACACACAAGCAATTGCCTCATGATTATCGCATTGGCAGTTGCACACATGCGCATTTTGTTGCTGTCCTTATTACACGCGCAGGCTTCTTACTTTACCTCTTTCAGACTGCATGCGAATGCATTGTGCGATTTCCTTGGCACGTGCAAACTCTTCGCTTGTTCAGTTGCCCTAGTAGATAGTAGCGAAACTTAACAGTTCAAAATGATGTTTGTGAATTCATTATTACAATGAAACATGCAAATTGTATGGATGCAGTATTTTGCATTTTATATTTCTTCTTACTCGCGTATGAATGAAGAAAAACAAAAAAAAAGGAAATTGCCATAGGTATTATTTTCTACTCTTTTTTAATTAAGTAAAATGTGAAAGAACTTAAATTTTTGTTAAATACGATTACGTTACAAGCTAATTCCCTTGACCAAAACGATCATTCAAAATGATTAGTGCAACAATAAAGAAAATTATGATAAGTGTGGCTAAATTACATAAAAATTAAGTCGCAGCAACATCGCCGCGCGGCTCTCAACCTAGAATGCAGTTTAGTGCAACCGAGTACCAGGGCAACATAGCGATACAAGAGTTTTGAATGCACTTTTCTCCCACTAACAGCACACACAAAGTGCTATAAGTATTATGTTTACCTATAAATAACATCTGTATACACGTGCCGAACATATTCATTGCATATATATTATATATACATCTATATGTTTCTAGTGCAACCGATTATATGTTTTACATTTCATAATACACTATAACCTTAATCAAAACTAAAAGTATGCATTTTCTTATCTTATTGCTAAGAGAACGATATATATGAGGTAACGATAGTTTTTACCGGTGATCGAGTGACTTGAAGAAATCTCTATGAAGTTCACTAAGAGCACTCACGGCCACGCGAGACAAAACTTCATTTTTCATTCAACCGAAATGTTTTGAATAACACTCACTGAATTGTAATGTCCAGCCTGCAGATGTATACAGCCCAATTTGTTTGACTTATCATAACACCCTCTTATGCAAATATTTTTCTTTATTGTCATTGAGGATTTAACGATTGTTATCGAGATGAGTTTGAATATGGGAAAGCGTGGGAATATAATGCGGTACTGTCAACAAAGTACGGATGTCACCTGCGTTGACCGGATGGCAAAAGTTAGCAAAACTTCTTATTGGATACCATACAATATTGAAATGAGTATGCTCTCGCTTTTACTTGTACCGAAGTGTGTTATTACGCGAGACTTGCAGTAGTGCGCGTTAGACGTAATAGGCGTTGCTTTCTAAGCAGTGAAGGTGAGGTGCACGCTCGGCGCATTGCTCGCAGTTCAAGTTTAGAGTTGCGCGGGCGCAGCGATAATTGCAGAGATCGTTGCACTTCTAACGCCCTGCGCAGGGGCAACGAACGCACGCAGCTGCCCGGGAAATAGATCCCGTCCCGACTATTTCAGAGCATGCTTACTTAGTTAGATAGCGACTGCTCCCGTGCGCCGGCTCACCTAACGACTTACCTGTAATGTGAGAAGCTGCTCTGGAAAAAAACCACGACAAGCTTCAAAGGATAATACATTGCATACAATACCGCGCATACGTTAAAGATTTGCTCTTTTCGTATTCATTGTTTCAGAAGAGACAAAATATAAGATTTATTTGTTAAAAATTTAGATTATGTGTTAAAAACGATCACATAGTCATTTATTTTGATTCTAATTCATGTTTAATATTCCAATAATAAATATATATATACCCTATACTTTTATATATGAACGGTCCACTTAGTAGCGCGAAGTTCATCGGGGCGTTGCACTTTCTGTGCAATTCAACTGCGCCGGCGCAACTCGTCCGCGAAAGTGATTCATTATGACATGTGATCTGTGCGGTGCAGCGTGCACTTCTATTGTTTGCATTTGCCATTCATATAAATTCTCTAGCTTAACGTATTTCTTTTCTTAACGTTGGCGTGTAAACGAATCTCTAAACTATTAAAATATTCTTTTTTTCTATCATATCTTTCTTACATATCAACTATGTAAGAAACAACGTGGCAGTCGCAATAAAATTTAATACATTTTACTCAGTGCGCTCACATAGAATTTATAAAACTAAACAAGTTAGTTAGTTTAAAACAAAACAAGTTAGTTTTGATTAAAATACTACATTTTAATCAAAACTAACTTGTTTTATAAATTCTATTCCGATATAATTATTTATTTTCTGCTTCGGGTTGTATTTATTATTCTAAACCACTTTATAATGAAAACAAAAGTATGCAACAGTTTCACGACGAAAGCTTATTCAGAAATTAATCTCTAAAAATAAATTATATCTTTAAAGATCATAAACCAAATCTCTCTATCACTCAAAGGTTTGCTAGTAGAAAACTCAATTTTGAGTTAAGGCCGCATCTGTACATCAAATGTGTATTAATAGGTTTTTCTAAATATTGTCGTGTGTAAAGAATAAGAATCATAGTAATCACACAAATAGTCTAACTAAATAATTTTAGGCATTATAATCTATACAAATGCATTCTATATATAATTCAATCAATGTTACCCTACGTTACCCACCTACCTGGTTTAGTGAGAGTAGCGAGCGCTGTAAGTACTTTATAAAAGTTGTTTGAACGCAGCGGGTTGGGAATGTTAGCAATAGAAAAAAAAACCTGCAATGTTAGAAGTATCTAAGCAAGTCGGGTGCAGTGGCCGAGCAGTGCCAGTGACCTGCAAGTGAACGCGACGACGTCGATAAATGCTCTAGAGAACTCGTAGCCACCCGCTACGACATTGCTACGGACGTAGATCACGTCTTGAAAACTTATAAGTTTTCCATGCAAAAATGTTTAAGTAACTTTTTATTCAGTTTGTGGACTTAGGTCGTAACTTTGATTTTGCTATCAAGCTTAATGTGTATCGTTTGGAGACAATATATTCCAGTTTCGGGGAAAAAGGATGTGTCATCGTCTTTCTCTATAGGGTGTTGTATTCTGATCAATAATGGAAATCCCTCTGAGCTGGAAGCTACGATGACTCACTAAAAAAGTGGCTGAATATATAGGGATGGTGGTGATGTTTTGATTAGTAATACTACAAATGCTAAATAGGTAGCAACATTCGTTATGTTATAACTTGTAATTAAGAATTTTAAAATAGACTAATTTTTCTGTCATTTATCTTTTCACGTTACATTGTTTGTTATTGACTACCGAAACGGGTACAGAGATTTTTATGTTTTTGTTTTGTGGATATTTGGTATGTCTGAGAGTAAGTCGTAGGCTATTTTTAATACCCCTAGGTGATAATGGTGGCCCATCTCCAGAATATGCAAGTATATATTTATTATTGTTGAATGTATTGTCAAATGTGTACTTAATCGTTAAATTAAATGCATGAATTCAGAACGATTTGCAATGCAGTAAGCAAAAGGTGTTGGGCCTTCTCTTGTAGATGTCATCGTACGCAGATGACCGACACCTCACACTAAATATTTATTTGTGTGAAGTGTTCCAGTATTTAAAAAAAACGCTTCTTATATTTTAATAACAGGTAAAAAGGCTCGAATTTGTATGTATTAAAAAAAATCTATGTCGCCTGAATCGAAGTAACTCTTAAAATGTTTTTTCATAATCCTTACTAAAATCTTGTTTAGAAAACGTAAGAAACTAGTTGTAAATACTGGAATGCGGAGAGTAGTGTAATAAGCAGTTGAGTATGTTAGGGGTACGTCGACTCCGCGTGGAAAGTGCGAGTGAAAATGTGCAGCTAACCGACACAGCACTGCCCAATCACTTGTATGATACGTAGGTACGGCTCTATGATTATTAGATAATTAGTTTTCCGGAAAGTCCTGTACTCCAAGATTACAGCAGCACCTCTCTCCAATTACAGAAACTACTTTTATTTAAACGGTTGGTTCACGAACCACGTTACTTAAACTAATTGAAGGAAGTTTGTTGAAAGTAATTTTTTGTATCAGGAATGTGATTTTGTGTTGATAAGATGAAGTTGTATAAAAAATGAAGGTACAGCTCGCTGTACTCGTAAAAAATATTATACTTCTATTAGGTTGAAGTAGACTATCATAGATAATTTCTAATGTTATTATTATGTGTTCGTAAGTGTTTTAAGTTTATAGTTCTTGAAAGTTATTGGATGCGTACTCTAATTTTATAAACGATCAGTTTGATATTTTTATTATGGTTTTTAATACAATTAAAATATTTGAGGCACGTAGAAAGACAATAAAGATGATAATGGAGCAATGTAGTATCATTGAGCGGTGCGCAGACGCGGGCTCGGTAAGTTTTTGCAGCGTGTTGCGTTTGCGCATACTGATGCGACCCGCGGCCGGCACGCGGGCGACGACCCGCCCCTCGCGCCCGGCGCTTGACCCCGCGCGCTCGCTCTCCGCCCTGGGAAAAACTCGTGTAAGCTTCTCTTATGTTTTTCTTATTATAAATATCACCTATTCTATAGTAGAAGTTTCTATATATAAACTACAAAGAAAATTGAATACATGTTTGAGTCGGTGTGTTCAATTTCGCAAGGCGCGTTATCACTGCAGTATGGTAAATTAGGAAACTGTTGAACAATTTCGGTATATTTCAACAATTTAATAAATAGATAACGAGTATTTTTAGACGGGTTACCATAAGACATTTTTATTTTGAGTCTATTAGAAAAATATGCCATAAGCAAAAAGCCGAACATTACATTTTACCACTATTAATTTAAATATAAAAAATACTATAAATTTCCGTCGAAACACTAATATTAAATTTCCTATTTTGGCTGTCTAATAATTCCATAGAAAATTATTTAAAATTATGTAAACATCTTACTATATTTAAGTATGAACATCGATAAAATATCGTTTGAATCACTTGTCTCTGAATTGGGATCGCAAACGTTCGGTTTCCAATGCAATTTAATAGTATGAATAAATTGATGTAATGTTTGATTACGAACTTTAGCAGACTTCTGTCTAGACTGAAGACACTAAAACTTTAAGGTACATGAGCTGTAAGAGATTATGACAGCCGCCATGTTTTCTATTACAATTTTCTATGAATCACGTAAACCGTGATGAAGATTAGATTTAAAAATAAATAGACATGGTGATGTTTTTACGACACTATGCATTTAGTTCTAAAAAAATCAGCTAACCTATTTGGAGCTACGATGCCATAAACAAAGGTAAAGTTTTACCACCGCTCTTTTTGTGATACTTAAAAGTGATTCGAGTCTCATTTAAAATCGATTACATATCGATTGTTACAATATGGCACAGCAGATGCATTCCCTACACTTACTCTAATTATAAACTTGTGATAACCGCGACCGTGTTTGTCTATTGAGAATTTATAGAGTGGTAATAAAATGAGAAGCAAGAAATAGTAGGGCGGTGGCACGGGCGTCGAGTCGACGTCCGCGGCCAAGGCCCGGCGGTCAGGGACACGCTATCTAACTCGATTATACCGACATATTAGAACGATTTGCGATAGAAACCGTGTTTCGTGATACGGAGATTTTGGATCTTATTCGACCTGTTTTAGAGATAATCATGTCAGTTTGGAATGTTATGTCCCGATCATTTAGTATATATTTAAATCTAACTACAACATAGTTTAATTCTATAGCTTTGCGTCATAATTATGGGAAGGTATAAAGGAAAGTATTAATGTTACTATTAAAAACATATTTGTATCTGTTGGAAATAAAAAAAAAATGTTTTCATTTGCTTCTCTGTAGGAATGTTGAATTATATACCAACGTTAACGGTTCCTATATTTTCTATGTGGTAACTATAGTCGTCACTATTTGCTGTGTAGGTATATGCATCAATACGAGAATGTAAATTAATAAATTGTACATATTAAAAAAAAGCATCTGCGCGTCGCGGTGATACCCGCAGTTTAACAGTATACATTTTTTTTTAGGATCTATGAAGCCTATGTGTTAATTTTAGTCCTTAGAAAGTTTAATAAAAATATATCAAGTGGTTTGATCGTGAAGAGGTAATAAATATACACATACAGTCACAAACTTTTGCCTTTAGAATTTTAGTGTGATAATTATGTATAATGTATTTCTCGAACTTGACGGGCCTGTTGGTCTAGTGGTTAGTGACCCTGACTGCTAAGCCAGAGGTCGTGGGTTCGATTCCCACCCAGGACAAATCTTTGTGTGATGAGCACGATCATTTGTTCTGTGTCTGGGTGTTATTTATCTATAATATGTATGTATTTAGAAATATATAAGTATGTTCATCAGTTGTCTGGTTACCATAGTACAGGCTCTGCCTAGTTTGGGATCAGATGACCGTGTGTGAGATTGTCCCAAGATATTTATTTATTAAGATATTTATTTACTTAACTATTTCTCTAAGAAATATTGACATGTAGAACTGTAACAATATTTCTCAACTGGGAGACGTATTCATAAAATCCTTTGATAGTGTGAAGCGTGTTCCGTTGGCTTACAATGTTGCAGACTGTTGTAGACTGCGATTACCCTCGTTACATGCAAGCGTATATTTGTGTATGTTCGGTTACACTACACTTTGGTGCGGAAACGAGGTGCGTCGGGCTTCTCCCGTCTGGCCCCACACCACCGACCCACCCTGTCTGCAAGCCAACCCTACTCCCCCCTACAACCCTCCCTCCCGCGCATCCGCCATGCACCGCCACTCCCCCCCCGCTCGGATGTAATTCACTCTCACTAACCCACTGCAGCACAGTCAATCATGCATATTGTACTGTCTACCTAATTCAAGGTAATATCTATGGAACATGCAGATAGTATGCAGTTCCAAATGTTTGAGAACGTTTTATTATTGATAATTTTAAGTAGAGGCTGACAGATGCAATCAGCTACTAGATATATTATAACAGTTGAGTAGCAACAAATCGGTCAGACATTTCTTATAATATTAGAAGACGTATGTAAGCAAAGAACTATTAGATTGCTTTGAATCTAATTGCCCAGGTGTCCACCACCATATTTTCGTATCTGTATTTATAAATTAGCTACAGATTAAGGGGATTTTTGATTAGATATATTTATCTATTAATAAATTATGAAAGGTGTAGAGAGAGCAAACATGAGAACGTTTTATTATTGATAATTTTAAGTAGAGGCTGACAGATACAATCAGCTACAAGATATGTTATAAAAATTGAATAGCAACAAATCGTTCAGAAATTTCTTATAATGTTAGAAGACGTATGCAAAGAACTATAAGATTGTTTTGAATCTAATTGCCCAGGTGTTCATCACCATAATAATATATTCGTATCTGTATTTATACATTAGCTGCGATTAAGCGGATTTTCGATTATATGTAAGTATTTATCTATTAATAAATTATGAAAGGTGTACAGGTACCAACCTACTACACGTAAATAATGTTATATTAGAGTGAATAAAAGAACCACACGTACTCATTCTATACTTACAAAGCCGCTTGCAAGTCGCGACAGTTGAGTATGTTATACGTATAGAGAGCCCTCATTTCAAATGCTACGTGAAAACACCTTTTATAATTTTTCATCTCCATTTCCCCAGGTTTTTTGTTCGCATGTCACACACCGCGTCACTCAAAAGCTCCAGCGTGTTCTCTTTTTATAATGTCTGCAAGTCGGTGGTGAAAGCGCCAGGGTAGCGGAGAGGGGGTGCGGGGTGCGGGCGCCGGGGCGGCTAGGGGAAGTGCCCCCATGTCTAGACTGGGTCGGTAGTTTTCCGGGATTCAGTTGGCTTTGCCTGCAGTCTGCTCACCCACTCACTGCATGTACATACATAACTGCGGGTGTATAGACCATGTCTGAGGACCCTCGTCGCGTCTGACGCAGTTTTTGTATTATTTGTCTATAACGTTATTATACTGTGTCGGGTGGAATGTAGCGAGCTTCTGTCTGGGCTGCCTGAGGATTCTAAGTAGATATTATTTCATATTGAAAGTTGATTGCGTTGCAATTGGATTATATAAGACATACATTAAAAAAAAAGATTATCAAATCAAATTCCAATTTAGATAGATATAACATTTCTTATCTTAAATGTATAATGATGATATAGATGAATAATAATTATATTCTTTGCCTCAAATCTATATTGTATTCCAATATAACACATCGTAATTTTTGTACGTGACGCAAAATACTTAAAAAAATTATAATTAATTTTATTATAAGAACGTGCTACGAATTTATCATAGTAGTAATTTTAACCGAATTACTTTTTACACAGGTCTTGAGTATGTTTTTAGCTAATAATCACTAATTTTGTGCTAAACGCTGTATACTATGATTGACATAATTATACGGTAAATAAGTAGAGCCTATATATCCAAGTTAATTGTTACATATGTTACACGTTAGTGCATTACAGACGTTGCGTAACTTCCTTGCTACTAAATTAGGTATACGTATGAAAGTAAGGGGACTTCCATGTTTACCTTTCGTATAATTCGTAAATCTTAGCTTATAATTGCTCAATTAATTCGTGAGATTGGTATAAAATTAAGTTATATTGTTAAAAAAAGAAATTTATTAGAATCTTTTGTAAAGAATATTGTTTGAATTAACTGGCGACTAATACACGTAATACTTAATAGTAGAAGAGAAAAATATATGTACAAAAACAAAATATTTTTTTTGTAAATGGGTAGATATTTTGGTTTATTATCTTTAAATTTATAACAACATTAGTTTTGATATTTTCAGAACAGTGGCGATTTATGCCTGCCTCTAAACTATAATATATAGGGGATAGTTGTTGTATCCATATAAATTGCGTTTAAGATACAAGCCGAAAAAAAGGACAACTATACCGTAAAAATATCATCGCACCTTGCCTTTGAATATAATGGCATAGATTTACGGAAGCAACGGATAAATAAAAAACCTGTATTTCATGCGCGAAACTACAGTAATTGAATCGAGGTAAATATACCCCTGGCACAACTATCCTGGTTTTACCCCACACCAAATAAAAAGCAGTGTAAAAAATAAAACGTGTATTATTAGAAATACGAAAGTCATTCTGTCACACTTTTACGATATAATCCGAAATTTGGTACTGTAATGAACCAACAATAACTAATAACATCGCGGGCGGAGCCACGGGTAAAAGGAAGTTTAAGAACAATATTGATACAAAATAACAGATCAGAAGGATCTTGTAATATTTTATTTTTAGTCGTAACAAGAACACAATGACTATTATAAACCACAGGTGTCATTTCAAAACACTGTTATAATATTTGGGAACACCAAACCTTACACTCGACACACCTGCGTTATTTTTTCAATGACAGATTTAGCTTGCTTTATCTGCAACTGTTAATAAGAGCATCGTGAACTTATTAAATGCTATATCGATATTACGTCACACTTTCCGAACTACAAGTCGCATCACTGAAAGCTTAAGCTAAGCTTTTGTCAGAACATTTACTGATAGGAACAACTTTTCGGCAATCAATTGAGTTTTATTAATGCGATTTTATACACTCTTAATACTAAACTATATTAATTAAACAAAACTAAAACTAAAAAATAACATCAAAAAACTCTTCCACATCGCTGTCGACTGCAAGTGTGCCCATAAAGCTGACAGGATTGCCACGTTGAATGGCAATGCTTAACCACTGACCAAGATAAAAAAAAACCAGCTCTTGGGTCACATGAGGTATCAACAAGACGCTTGGATAAATCTTTAAAAAGAATGTGAGCACTCGGACCCCACGGTCCCAATGTTTCAAGCCCAAACGGCTCGAAAGCTTCTAACTAGGTTGTTATTGGAGTTCGAGAAATGAAATGTTTAATCATTTGTACTATACAAAAAAATCTCAAAAAACATTGCATTACGTAGACAATATCTACAAAACGATGAAGCCTGCTTGACAATGTGCGTTAGACTTGTAGAGTACATTTTCTACTAACCTGCTGATATGTACACAAGCGTGTTCCATGAAAGTCTTATCGATGGCCAGCATATGATGGCGTCCGCTCCGGTTCTCCGAGCCGAGTCCTATTCTAAACTAAACAAGTCATTGAAGGTTCACGAATAGGCGCGTCTATGAATTAACAACAATAGGCCGTTTCCTTGTAACAGGCCTTTGTGATATTGAACTATATGCGTATCAATAAGCGTAACTTGGATCGAGGCTGTAATAAAAGTGCAAAGTGCATGAACGTAATACTGACCAAGGGTTAGGACACAACGATTGCAAAACTCGAACTCGAAAAATAAACACTCAATTTGGTAGAGTAACCTTTTGTTAGACGAACAGACAATGAAATGTGAATGAGGGGGTAAAATACAGGAAACAAATCGATATACAACATTTAAATAATTTGAAACAATAATTAAAATGTGATGTAGTATAATTATAGAAAGATTTATTCTCAATTATATATTTAAAACAAACACATTGAAACTTAAACTCAATTCTCAGTTTAATACCAAGAAAGTTTCAGGACGCGAGTATTAGTATGAATACAACCTTTCGTTTAAGGTTTACACAAACACAATAAGGTCTTAAAAAGGTCTTTTAGCCGATATCAATAAAAAGCTTGATGTAAACCGTAGTAAAAACGAAGGTAACACGGTTACTTATGTAATATTAGTTAATATTACGATTTATAACTAGCGTCTACGGTATAAATAATTCTAAGTGAATAATTCAGTGCAAAATCTATAAATAGGGTCATCTTAGCCGTTGTCTTGGAAGGAGACGAAAAGCTGTCTTTCTAGAAATAGTGAAGTTAATTGTGTTTCGTAACTGCGGCTTGAGGGGTCGTGTAGATCGAGGAACCTATATTTAGAGTGTAGGGACTCGCGGGGGAGGGCGGGGGAAGTGGCGCCGGTGACGCGGAAGCGTAGGGCGGGCGGAGGGCGTTGACCGTGAACGTGGGGCGGCATCGATCCACCAGCCATACCCTCGCGCAACGGAAAGTGTATGCCGACGCTGTTGCAACGGCTTAGGGTAACCACATAAAATCATTACTAAAATATGTCGATCATTAATTTAATCAAAATAAAACATGAAGACAATTTACGTACCTATTGGTGCGTAGGATTATTCAAATATTTTTTTTTTGTTAAAAGCTCTGTTTATCCTCAATTATTTGATTTAAAACTTTTTACACATTTCATGAATATAAAAAACAATTGTAAATAAGATGACGTGTAAAAGTTCTAATAATTGTTATTAAACTAGTATATGAAGTGGACTGCTAAAATAAGAAACTGGAAAATTTAGCAGTTTCCTTAAAAGAACCGAGATGAATAAGCGTCCACTACGAAATCGTTTGAAGCGATGACGTAACTAGAGGGCAATTCATTACCGAATTTGTGAAATAAGATAAGTGTTTCGAGCATATGTAAATTTGGCAACCCATAGGTTAAGAGCTCGTTTAGGTGCACATTTTTAGTATTTGATTCTAAGGCGTGTAAAATATCTCAGCACGTGTTTTAACTTAACATCAAATTGTATAACTTAAACTTGATATAAAACCTTGATTTGAAATGAAGATTAGTTAGCTAGTTACGCAGCAACATAGGTAAATCGTATTTTGTTTTTCCGGAGTATTACGACACAATATCCGTGTAGACGCGAAATAAACTTGAACCCTCCTTGCGTCTATCCCTTCGATCTAATAACGAAATAAAAGTTAGTAGGGTGCCCTGGTCACGAGGGTAGACTGCTTATAGCCAAGATACACGAAGATATGTAGGTATGGAAAGGGGGCTGGAAGTTGTTTGTATAGAGGCCTATGTGCGTGTCAAAACTCGGTCTTAGAAGTATCAAACATTATCGCGATAAATATTCATGATATCATTAAGAAACTTATAATTGCATTTCCTTATAACACGCTAAGTATATATTGTTGTTAACCCTTTAATACACATTGTTCATGTGTAACAAGCTATGTGCGTATTATTAGCACATAATGTATTTCAGTAACACCGCGGCAAAATTAGCGCACGGAAAATCCTGTATCACGCTATAAATACTCGTTATTAATAACAAAATATACTTAGATATGAAGAGAAAAGGTTTACAAAAAATATTGCCAAAGAATTGTTCAAGGAAGAATCCATTAAACGCGCACCAGACTAAAAATACAATGAACTTAAATATTAACGTTTATAGCAATCGGGTGCCGATATCGTGTGTGCAGTGGGGGTGGGTTGAATGTCGGGCAAGGGCGGCATGAGTCATGTCACGGCCGATCAATACTGCAAGGGAATGCGTGGCTGCCTGCGTCGCGACGCGCCCCTCGCCGCCGGCTGCACTGCCGATTAATTTGATACCATTACTTACCCATTTCTGGCTAGTTCACTGTGACAATCTCTGTTTCTGCAGAGCATTATTATGCTATCCGAATATATTTCAAATGTTATTGTCTCACAACGTAATATACTAATATGTGTGTGCATTCAACGTTATAACACCCACGTAATTACCGAAACATGGAGAAAACATCTGGGAATCTGTCAAGTGTTTGTATCATGAACTAAAGCGGTTTATGAGAAAAGGGCAAAAATCTTAGTTACCATGACAATAGGATAGTTGTAATTAAATGAAATAAATAAGATAATTATCTCGCAATAATTTTGAACATCTATTGCGCAAAAAAACACCTAACAAAGAATCGTGTTTGTTGAATTCAATATTATGTTAGCAGTAAGTTAAATATACAAAATCAATCATAACACATGTATGTTAAACTAATAAAATCATGCAGACAACTGACACCGTGACTTTGAGAATTAGTATGTTGGAAATGTCCTGCACGACCGCTTTAGGACGAACTTTGATGACGATGAGAATAAACATAATAAAATAAGCGCATAGTAGTGCGAGTTCGACTCGCAGTTGTCCGTTTTTTTTTCTTTAGGCCTTGGTGTACCACAAAACATTTTAAATATAAATTCATCTAACAAATAACATACGAAAAAAACTTGTTGAAAGCATATCTTAAAATTATTAAGTTATTTCAAAGTTTTGTTCCATTTCAGGGAATATTATATATACGTAATTTTGGCGGTAGTTAACTGGAAACTTGCCATTTGGCCCTAACACGCTCCTGTAAATATAGGTAACATGATAAATTTATTAAATAATGTACGCTTCCGTGTGTGAGTTATATACTTTGTTACAATTTAAACATAGTCATTACAAACCAATGATACTTCACAAAATATTATTCTAAAACAAAGTCCTCTGCCGTGTCTGTCTGTCTGTCTGTTCGCGATAAACTCAAATACTGCTGCACCGATTTTCATGCTGTTCTCTCCAAGGGATAGAGAGGTTCTCGAGAAAGGTTTGAGTATATTATTTATCAAGTTTTCCACGCGGGCGAAACCGCGGGCACAGCTAGTATTTCATACACCACTTCAGGTCCAAGGTCTCTTATATAGCGAAGGAAAGACTACTGATCATCACGCTTGCTTATAGTGGGTTGGTTAATTTCTTCTTAATACATGGTACATTTATTTTTTTCGGGTGTATCATCATCCTCTGTATATGACTGAACTGACCGCGCGAAAACTTCTGTTTGAATATATGTAAATTATTTACAATTGAAAAATTAGCTGAAATAACAAGATATAATATAAAACACAACAAAATTTAATTGATTCGGAAGTGGTAAAGTAGTGATCCATCATTCTCATTGCGTTGTTTTGAGATCTCCTACTAATCCTACTAATATTATAAATGTGAAAGTGCGGATTTTGTATGTTTGTTACTCAATCACGCAAAATGGCTGAACGGATTAGGATGAAATCTGGCATTCATGTAACCTTTGACATGGAAAAAAACATAGGCTTTCTTTTATCCCGATTCCTTAAGTAGTTCCCTAAAGACGAACCAATTATGAAGTCCACGCAGACTAAGTCGCGGGCAGAAGCTAGTGTTAAATATATTCAAGAATAGTTTGTGTAATTCAGCCTAGTGACTATACTAAAGAATTAAACAATTCACATTCTAAGTCTGATTGAAAAATAACACTATATTATGTGTTTTTTTGTCACTCTTCACGTTCACACGACTTAACAAATTTTGATATGGAGGTAGCTGACACCTAGCATTAAGACATAGGCTACTTTTATAATCCGTGGTAAACACCGCGGGGCGCAGCTAGTATTTTTATAAAAACAAAACCCAACAACGTACATTTTGACATTGTAGAGTCAAATGAGAAGATTTGGAAGTGTTGATTTGGTACTCGTCAGTTGGGACGAGAGCTATGCAGTGTGGTACATTTTTTGCGTCTAGTTACGTCGTTGATCGTAATTATAGCATAGTTGAAAGAAAAATCACCTCAGAGTATATTTGTTCGTCCGGCGATCCGCCATAATGCTTGCGTGTGTTTTGTGGCATTGAACACTAATAATAATCGGTGAACTTGACATTGAGAACGGAGGCTCGTCATCGTAACAAGATTCTCCATCTCTTCCGCACTATACTAAATTGTGGAGGTTAAAAAAGGATGGCCGACATTATCTTCTGCGTTCGCGGCTGTTTGTAGGTCAGTCGTGTATTTGTTCCGGACGATAGTCCGAAAGTCGGCTGGAGGTTACATTACGTAGTTATTTAAGTTAGAACTCAACAAACAATGTGCAAATTATAAACATAGCTGAAATCTGCTGAATCAGACCACTTAGCATGTCGTCTCGTGACGGAAACTTTAAACATTGCCTGACCGTCTGAGTCCTTCTTTGTCTTCATAGCATTTATTACGCATGTCCTTTTAACCTATCATAGGTTAAAAGGACATGCACACGTCAGACAAATATTTTTAAATATGTCCATGTACTTCTGGCATCACATCATCGATGTTATTACCTAATCATAATTTGATTTGCACTGTTCACTTCAATAATTAGTCACGTAACTCATAAATAAATTAATATTAAATTATTAATGTAATATTTTTTAGATTCCTTCATAGGTAATGGTAGTGTGACAGACTGTGACAATAAATATAAGTCCTTTTTATTCATTGTTTTTAAATAGGTAATCACTTTTATTTTCAATTATGTTGTCGAAAATTTCGATGAAAACATTATTTTTTATTTACTTATTCTACAATATTAATGAGAATATAACTGATTACCACTTTAAGAACAATGGTAAAAATTATAAGGATACTGTTTAACACAGGTTTACCATACCTTACGTAAAAATTCTAGCTAAAACTAAACTCTGAAAAGCGATATCTAGTAGCGTTTCCAGGGCTTTCTTCCAAACGCCAACCTTATACAGCCTACGTCGTTTCGGAAAATGCCACTAGATGGCGCTACTTGAAGGCTGCTAGCAACTTAAGGTTTCTAGTAATCTTCAGAGATGGCGCTGCCACAACCACGTTGCTTGTTCAACATCAGCTTTTTTTAATAATATAATTTTAATCACAACGCAAATTACTTCAATACTGTAATGAAAAAAACATTTTAATTACAGATTAAACTATAATTTTATATTTTTTTGTTCTACATTTAACTCTTTTTGTGGGTTTAACTTTTTAAAACAATTTTTTTTTGCTAAATCTTACTTCTTCTTCAAAAAGTTGTTATATTTACTTAGTACATAGTAGGCATATTTATGTTGTACAAATCTCATAACATTCTACCATCATTTGACAACCGATACTGCACTTTATCGGGCGATGTACTCAAAGCGAAATTATTGTTATTGAATGATGTGGGCTATAAATCCGGATCTGTACTTATAAACAAATAAAACAGTAAGTTGGGCTACGTCAGTGCGACGTGTTGCGTGTTCGTGTGGCACGTAGAAATGCGTCACTACTCACTCACTCGCGGTCGTCGCTCCCCTTACAAACGATCTGACTCATAACCAACGTTATGGGTATTTTTGTATAATAAATACTTAATACAATCATATTTCAGTCGTTGAATGTAAATATAACCGGCTGATTGTTATTGTTGTCCCTTTTTCAGATGTGAAGAGTTATGGGTGGTAACTTACGCTGAAAATGTTTTAAATCACTTTTTTATTGATTAGCTGTGTCAATTGTTTTATTTTAAATAATAAATATGTAGGTATCATTTCTATAAATTAGGAATTATCACATTTATTTCATTACAATTACGACTCCACATTTTATTTTCATATTATAAAATTTCTTATCTCACGAAGAGACAGAATATGCAGGAGTTTATTTTATTTACCTACCATCTTTATTGGACCCAACCGATTGACGCTATAAAAGTGCAGGGTGTTTTTTTTTCTGATTTCTGCCGTATTTTTGTAGTGTTTAGTATTTTAAAAAATGTATGCGTACTTTTATTTCCTTTTAACAATAAAGAAATTGGCCATCTCCAGTTATTTTCCTCCAGGTGGTATTAATAAATTCAACCTGTATATTAATTTTGTACTAACAATTTGCTACCAAATATTTATTTTATTGCAATCTAAGAACTAGGTAACATATTTCCAATACCTGTAGACCTAAGTTTCTAAAGTAGAGTCAACGTGGACTGTTGAAGTACTTGTAAGGTCAGACATTCTAAGTTGCCGGCACAAAGTATGCAGTTGCTTAAAGAATCATTAAAGTACCTACCTTCAGCCCCGTCGATTCTAATAAGATATTTTTCTTAAAGGTTTTCAAACGTCTTCGGATCAAGGAGGTTTTTAATTTCTGTTCTATTCAATGAAAATCTGTAGGTATGTTTGATTTTAATTAGGAATAAACGAAACATTTTTTTTTCGACTCGGGGAAGTATTAGTTCTCATAGATCTTTATCGTTTTTCGCGGGAACGATTCTTACTAGGTTATTTGCTTTGGGTGTATCATACGAGGAAAATTGATACAAATAGGTACTTGCCTTAACAAACTCGCACACTTAGTCTAACGAATACAGTTTTGCGAGGTATTCAACCTACGACCCTCAATGCATATAAAAGGACATACCAATTGCGATAATTGGGTTACCAATGATTCAATCTAAAATAAATTGATAGTTACTTTAAGTCATGGATCAAGGATGTATGATTATTATGCAGCTATCGAATATGAATAAAAAAAGTGTAGATATAAAAAAAAATGTTTAACCAATATATTTAAAATGTAATAATAATAGAATAATCCCATGATTAAGCAAACCAATGTAAATAAATTAATGTTAATTTTTCAGTCTTGGTTCTGCTACTCGTTCACAGATGGCAGCACGGGTTGTGTTTGTTAAGAAGTGCGATGGACTCGTCCAGAACAACAACCTAATGGGCGATAGTTTCGTAAAAACCATACTTATGGGTTAAACATTCTTATTATTGTTGTTTAAATATAAATTTGTATATTTTATTTATATCTCATTAAATAAGCTTTATTTTATAGACTCCATTGATTTAACATAGTGTGTTACAGCTATCAGTATAAAAGTAATATTTATAGGTAGGTACAATAGTTAATTAAAACTAACCGTGTGACATAATTACTCACACAGAAACCACGATATTAACCGCATTACTTAACAGAATAGTGCATCACGTTTAATTCCATAATTATAGTATCAATTAACGGTCGTTTAGACAAAGGTACAATCTTTAAGACCTTCGAGCATAATATCGATATGACAGTAATGTAATAAAATAAAGTAGTTTGCCGGAGAAGGGCGGGCGATATCGTAACTGTAGCCAGCGATAGCGGAGTCGGTCGCAGTGCAACCTTGCAGAGTTTGTTGCTCCGACAGGGCGACGGCGGGGCGCGGCCGCGGGGGAGGTGGCCATCTAACCTCCAGTGACACGGTCCAACTACACCACAGATAAACAACAACAGTACGACAATCTAATTTGCTAAGCTTACACATACTTAAGTAACAATTTACAAAATGTGCGTTACGCAATCGGTTAAATTCGCAACTAGTAATAGAAAATATTTTTTAGGACACGCATATGAAACCTTTTGTTTAACTGTAATGTGTACGCTGTGGCAAGTAGTAGTAAGAGAGCCTATATGGAATATTGCTAGGACTCATCTTGCATGCATATTGTTTGGCACTAAAAAGATTTTTTTTATTTTTATTTTTTTATTCCTACCCAAGCCTTCTGATTTCTAAAGTTGAGCTTCTGTGAACGTATAAGTCGTTATGCCTTGATGTTTCACTAACGATAAGCATGTTTACTATATTGCTACAGACTCGGTCCATCGCCAGCTTATAATATGTCCTTTATCTGTGTATGTACAGTTTATCCTTCACACCATATCGAAAGCAACAAGGTTCATAGTAGCATTAACGTCAGTAATATTTTTTTGTTCTTGTAACGAGAATGCGTGCTTCATTCTGCTAATTTCAAGATAAATATCCATCTGTTCGAAAACATAATGAGATAATTACTTAACTATCGACCAGAATTATCGGTTGTTCTTGATGAAGTTTATTGTCCCAAATACAGGTTGTTTACATTTCCACACATGCATTGCATTGATGAATTATCCTTCACAATATATGCACATTGTTTATTAGAGAAGAATGTTTGAGCGCCCGCACACCCGACTGAGCTCTCATATCTGTTACTAACCGATTTTCTATTCGCTATTGCATGTTTCTATTTTGTTTTCAACGACAGCTTTGCACCTGTGGAATTTAAATAAGATTATACATTTGATGTGATCAGCATCAACATTTTTAAATGGAAATCGTTCGCATAACAAAAGGTTTCTTCACGATTTTGCCCACCCACGGCCGTCACGGTTGCGTCTCCATCGGTGGCTTGTCCTAGTTTTTAATGCAAGAACTTATATAGCTAAGATAGTCTGTCGTCCCCCAAGCTGTAACTACAGCTGTTTACGTATCCAACGTCGGCTTGACCTATATACCAATACAATTGTATTATTCAAGAGCCTGTCACTCGATTGCCTTCGTCGTACATAATCACACAGTCCTGTATAAGTATACTTGTGTAGCACTTTAACAATACTGTGACCTATTAATGTAAGCTCGTTGCACATTCGGAAGAGTATAACACAGATTTGATCTGACAAACCATACCTGTATAAAATGAAAAAAATATTAACTACCTTTTTTAATTTACGGTTACTTTTCAATATTCGCTTTTAAGTATCGTGTAGTAATAGCGGTTCAACGACTGGAGTCGTATGCACATGGTTGCAGGTTCAAACCCAGGTCTACCAATGTTACTTTTTCATAGTTGTATGTACCTTCTTATTATTCTAAGACACCATTGACAAAAACTAAAGGAAAACATGGTGAGGAACTGAGGACACCTGGATTCCAAAAAATGTAATCTGAAATCACCAACCCGCAATAAGCTAGCGTGGTGATCAATGTTCGTTCCTTCTCTATATAAGAAGAGGCTGGAAGCCCAGCAGTGAAACATTTATAGGCCAGTATTATTTTAATTATAGACTTTTTTCTGATGTATTTTTACTTCAGGCTTAGTTACCAGTTGGTAACTAAGTATATTTTAAATTAAAGGTCGTAGGTACACGAAGAGGGCTACGAATGAACTTAGGTATTTATATTAAGTATAATTTTATGTTTATATCAATGTATAGAAAATAATTAATGTAAGCCATTCATATCATTGCGAATTTAATTCCAACGTAGAAAAAATCAATGTGTAACATTAAAATATAATATTATTTATTTATTGATCCACTTAATATTTTATTTATTTATTTTGACATCAATGATGAGACAACGTCATATTATGAAATGTCACGGAGGTGGGAATATTGAGTGTAGATCTATTTCGGGATAGTTAGTGATGCGCAAATATCGTCGTGTGCAGCGCGACTCGCTCTCCCGTTGACCTAAATGTTGAGGAATCGTGGTCTACAACACTCAACAGAAAATAACCAAACAATAAATTATTAATTAAAATGATTCTATCTTAATAATTTATATAAACTGAACTTACAAAATTAATAACGTAATCGCTACAATTTTACTGCAAAAAAGTTTATTAAAGCATTTAAATATATAATCGTAAAACCTGTCACACCATGACAAGATAATAATCAGGATCACTTAGATACTAATTAGATATTGTAATTACAATTCAATAACAATAGTGATTGGCATAACGAAGGCATTTAAAGACTAATACCAGTATGTATTACCAACGCAGTGCAAATTCGGTCAATGCTATTCCAATGCATGTTGCTGTACAACATTAATTATATCCGTCTCTATGGAAATAAGAATTGAAAGGATTATTCGTAGAAACTGTTCTATGGACTTGATAAACCTTCTAGAACAAAATAACCTCGGATCTTTTGTTTCTACAATAAAAAGTAGATTCATCTCTAAATAACCATGGCCCATATAAAGTTTTGGTTTTATGCAGTGGGGCTATTAGTCAGGAGCGTGTCGTATCTCACGAGGGCGATAATTGCGAAGGTCGCGTCGCAGCTGGATGTGGCATCACACGCCCGACTCTTCCATTTGGTATCACTAGATAGGTGCTTCGTTACGATATATCGAGAAACAAGCGGTTCGTGCAAAAACACAACGTAATACAATAAGTAAAAGGTACGATTTACATTAACGCTCGCAACGGTCGGTGGCCTTACCTCGTTAGAGTTCATGCACCCGCGCGAAACTGGGGCACGTACCGCGTGCTCCCCCCTCCGCCGCGGCCCGCGCCCCGCCGTCGTCCCGTTACCTACCACTAACTTTTCATTGAATTGTTTCTATTGCTTGCTTTAGAAATATTATACTATGATAAATGCAAAAATACTTTACTAACTTTATAGTATGTACGTGGAACAGTGATTAACGGACTTAGTTCCCTTCTTTGTTTGTGGCAACTTACGTTTATAATAAGTTAAGGTCATGTTGTCGTGTAATAAAGAGCTCGTTAACTGTTGCTACTAAAATTCTTCAGCGGTTAAGTCACTGGCTGTTGGTGACATTATCGTAGTGTAAGATTAGTTATTATCTAGCAATAACTGGTAGGAACGTTGATGTAAATAAATGGAGGTGGAAGAGAAATGCTGTCACCGCGACGAGTCGAGTAAACCAGTATTGCGCCGTACTAGAGTTGCGCAAGCGCAGCGAGAAAGTGCGAGTAAAAGTTGACGCAACTAACGTCACACGCCGCTCGCCTCGCCACGTCACACATACATAGTTCATATATAGCAAGCTATGCAAGTGTGCGTGCGCGTGTATGTAGTTATGTACACGTACATAAGTGTCATGCACTGACGACACTTGATTACAATCGAACGTGTTATACAATGCCTTTTATTATAAACATTGTTACGAAGACGTTGCCACACGTAACTAAATAGGGGTGCGTTTTCATAACACTTATTGAGATAAATGACGAGTTAATTTGTTTCGCGCCGTGGCCGCGTTAAGTTATAGCAATTACTTAAACACAATGAAACAGCTATTATCGTGGTCGGTACATGACAAGCTCGAGTGTGGTCACCGCTTGACTGTTCGGCTCACGTGCATTCATTGATACAGCTGTTATTGTGCGTTCGCCGAATGCATTAATAAGATTAATCTAAATACAACAGAACAACTTATTATAATGTTGTGAAAAAACCTTCTAAATATTGAAATCCTATCGGATTTATTTATCGGTGAAAAGGGAACACACTTGAACTATAATGAAGTCAACCCACTTAGGCTTATTAATCATCTTCAATCAAGACGTTCGCTTGAAAGGTGATTAGATGTTAGAGTCACGTCAAAATTTTATTAAGAGTCATAACAAGTATATGATTCACCAATGTCGTCACTTGTTATGAATTCTGAAATCTTAAATTTTCGTGTAATCTTAATTTAGATAATAAATCTCTTCGTCTATTCTATTCATATCTAGTTTATGTAATGAATACAAAATATTTCAAAAGTTCTACTCAACAATCTAATATCAGTTTTTTACTTAAAATTACTGTAATTGTGGGCAAATTGGAGTAATTTTCAGCCGTTGAGGATCTAGGGGAGATGCGAGGCACGGTACGGGGGGAGGGGAGCGCTGTGGCGACAGAAATAGGGCGCGGAGGACAGAGCAAGGCTGCCCCGGTTGCCGGCCAACGACCCGCGCCCGTACCTACGAGTACGTAGACTACGTAGCTACGTAGCCTGCCGATGTGTGCGTAGCCACTCGCTACGATCTACTACGGGCCGTATGCGCCTGGTGACGTGCCGACGTACTATCGCCCCGACAGGGATGCACCCACCTAATCTACGTTACGTAGACAACGCGTTCGTTACGTTCCAATTTATGAGTCGTTCTATTAATGCGTTACGTAGGAATACATAGTGGAATTAGCAAACATTAGACTAACGCATAGGTACCTTTAATTTATCGTAAAATTAAATTTAAAAGCTATTGCCTATGAATAATTTCGAGTTAAAAAATCTACTCGAACGTGTTAGAAAATTAAAATCTTATTGTCTTATTGCAGCGCCATCTGTCGTAGAATAGGAGTAACGTTAGTGTATAACGAGAGTCGTGAAGCCGTTCACACCGCGCGCCCCGCTTCTCCTGCGCGATAAGGGCACGAGTTCGTTGCCCCGATAGAGACTGACCTCAAAAACGAGGACACTGCAAAATTAGGACGATGACAACGTAATGACTTGAGCGCCTGCACGCTTCACGCGATATTCAACTTAATATTTGAGTCAATAAGAAGTAAATTAGATTGAAACGTCAAATTGAACTACACGTATTTCATCAATTAGGCAAATACGCTGACTTCAACAGCAGCGAGCTAGCTTAAAGTGTTTTACTGTACGATAATAATAGGTTCAGGTTATTCCTGGAATTCGAATATAGGTAAAGTGTTTATTTGATCTGTAAGTCGTAATTCAAACTGTGAATGAGTTTACTGTGGTAATAATTAAACTGAGTTTCAATTAGAGACATAATGTTTTCTTTTAACTAATGAGGACAGGAATGGGTACATGCTTACGCATTTAGAACGTCCTACACGTTCTTGTGTTGTATTTTGTTTCATGAATTCGGAACGTGACCTAAATGATCGTCGTTCAGTTCAGCTCCTCTGACAATTTGTTCGCTTTACTTATAGATAACTTTCTTTTGTTTCAGGTATGTTAAAAGATTAAAGGTCATTCCTCTTTATGATAGTGAAGAACCCCGACATCACTAGCATAAATAAAACTGTCAAAAAGGTAAGCCATTTTAAATAGATTGTGGTGTATCAGTATACTTTGATACCTAGTACATTTTAATTGTTCTGGATTTAATTTATTTGTATAAAACGTTCAATGAACACGTCAAAAGAACAAAAACAGTATTTACATCGTCTTTCAAAGAAAACACTGACGTAATTTTTCAGTTAGATATTACAACACGCTAATAAACGTTAGCCAGGCATTGTTTGTATTTAGTAACCTTGTTAAAGGTTTATCTATAACAGTTCATAGACGCGACTCTAAGCTAATATTTAGAGGATCAATTGACACAACCATTCCTCAGTAAATATGAGATGTTCAGAGGATTATGCTGAAAATCTGACGCGCTTATGAATTGTGATAACGATTGCAATGGAAAATAAGTGCAGGATGCAGCGGTCGGGCAGAGAGCCACCGCTAAATATAGCTCGGGCGACGACCCACAAATAGGTCACTCCCTGCATCGCTACTCCATTGCCACTCCACCGCCACACCACCGGCACCACTGCAGCCAGGCAGCCACCCTCTAATCATAACCCGCAGAAACACTGTTATATATTTCACCGCAAACTCACCTTAATGACTCTGCTGCACTTCTATTAATTTCTAAAATAAGCAACAATATATTTTTGGTGATATGAAAGAACGAAATTTTTAATAAGTTAAAGATTTATCCAAAATCAATGAACAGAACAATGGGTTTTGATAATAACTATTTTTCTTACTTAAAAATAAAAATTACTTCGAGGAAATAAAATACACATTCCAATTAAAGTGTCCAATGTTAAAATTGTTAGTGAATACATAAACAAAACGTTTCGTGTAAGCAGCGTAGTAATTGATATCGTTTCACTATTTTAAGCGGTCAATGTACATTGATTGTTTGGTTGTAATCTATTTACGTGTGTTTCAATTGTTAATGGAGTTCAGATTCTTTTCAATCATTCACGTAACTCTTTAATAGAGGTTAAAGCCACAATTAGCTAAGAGTTTGACGTAGAGAAGAGCTCGCAATAAATTGCAGCAACATTTTGGAATTGGCGATGTCGCACTGCAATATGCATTCATAATAAAGTAAGGACACGTCAGCTTGGTGGCGTGGGTGTTGTTGTTTTCCCCATGGTTTATGTTGGCTGAGGTGGGCCTGTGCTGGCGGGCGAGAGGGGACTCAGAGAGGCGCGGGCTGCGGGGCGCGGGGCGGTGTCGCAAGCCGCGGGTGCATGGCCGGCCGTCGGCACCGCGCCGACCCTGACTGACTTATCTTGCGAACGTGCGGCGCGCGCAAAATCTAACGCTGGCAAATTTAACAACCAGTAGATTATTGTTACACATTGCTCAGAGATACGTTGCTTACAAATTCTAGAGCTAACGTTTTTAGCTCTTTACCCTTGTTTAGGCCATTTTCGTATTAAGCATCAGCTATGTTGGCTTATTTGTAAAGGTACTAGTTTTAAATGTGAACTAAGTATACAATCACAAACCAATGCCACCAATCAAGCTTTCCAAAGTTGATTCGAGATATTTACGTTCAACGTTATTTTTGTTTGTATGTGGTATAATGACAGTGTACTACGGACCGGAAACAGTTTCAACATAACGTTCTCGTTCTATAAAGTTTCGATCCGAATTGTATTTATCATGTCGTTTCGTGTTCGTCCCTGGTTGCACACATAATGTCCTGTCGTCGTCGAAAGTAAAACGAACATTAAAGTCGTTGAACTGAAAGCTTATTATGATTTATGTTATGACCTGTTTTACTACTACATTACACCCACCCTTGAGTTGGAAAACATCAACAAATCCATTTTCGGTGGCAAACTGAACATTCGGTGATGGTCCATCTGGTTTTTTTACAATTATTATTTATGTTTACACACTTCCTGCCATATATTGAGACAAATTTATTAATGAATTGTTACATTTATTATTATCTGTTGACTTTATTGAAGTAGTAGGAAAATGACTTTTGTTCTTAAAGTTCTAGAACGTATTTGTCTTTTGCAAACTGAGGACGACGTCATAAGTCCTCATTCCTACGATTACCTACCCCTTAAAATGTGTTAGTTCAGCAGGCTAACAGAGAACGTAAATTAATACATGCCTTGATTGGCACCAATAACAATGTACTAGGCCACTGAAAGCTAGTTATTAAAGCACAAGGTACTGGCTGTTTGTTTCACCTTGATGTAATGAGTTACAGACATAGGTTGTAGGTATCGGCGTGCGGTAAGAGGCGAGCCTAGGCTGGATCTCAAAGGCAGAGTGGCAGGGAGCGGCCCCGGCCGACTCGGACTTTGTAATACATTCGGCCTAGTCAGCGTTCGTTGCCCTGCGTCGCTCGAGGTCGCTGCAAAGCGCTGCGAGAGACGCCAACCCGAGTGCGCCCGAACACCCACGGAAATTACCGAACAACAAATTGGCGCGGATTTTAAAAGCATTACGTTTTTAAACACTACGCTACTATATTTACTATTTTAAACAATAAAGATTACACAGACACAACACCATGACTTTTTATATTCGAATTGATATCAATTAAAAAGTAACTTTTGTTTTTAAATAAATGACAGACTTTAGGTATACCTACATCGCAAATTGTTATTGTTGATAACATTTGTACTTAATTAGGTAAGCCGCACCCAGTACGGTCACATAATCTAAGCATTCAAACTGAGAAAACAATCAAGTCTCTCCGGCTTATTGTTTGTAATTTCTCTATTCAAAAGCAAAAGTTGAATGGTTATGTAAGTGGTTGGAACGTCACCGTGTGACACTTTAACCCAGTGCTGCATATTCCGGAGTGCGGAGTCCAACGCACCCGTTTCGCGCTCATTAGTATGGAGACAGCGGCTCACCACTTTCACTCTCGCCAATAACAAGTGTTACGCAAGCCGGCGTCACCGTCGCCGCAGCTCTCTACTCTCGACGACTATCTCCGAGGCGCGAACACTTGCTCCGCCACGCCATCAATAGATTAGCGCGCAAGAAAGAACTCACATTCTCGCAATAATGGTGCAACAGTGACGAGACAGCGTAAGACGCATCCTCGGACCTAATGATAGTCTCGGCAGAAATGAAAGTGAATAGTGTTTCGGTTAGTTCATAGTGGGTCAGCGGAGTAGGGCAGCGGGGGTCGACGCCCGCGCAGCCTCGCCGGGTGAAAGTGGCCCTCCTCGTCCCCGCGCCCTCCCGCGTCCTCCCGCTACTCCAGCGCTGAAGGCGCGTCGACGGCTTACCAGCGCACGCGCTGCTTTTTGCAACTTGGCCATGGAACCTATTACGATAACTGCGAAATAACGCTCAAGCAGCAAATGTAAATGCATGGCCTTTATTTGTGCTCGATCACACGACATACCTGCAGCCGGCATGCCAAGGAATTCTAAAATCACTCTATGTAGCTTCATTATACCGCAACTAGATATAAAACCTATACCAGACAATAAAGATTTTGCTACTAACTTTAAAATATCGATTTAATTTGACTATCCAAAATCTTTTAGTTAGCAATTCATTCTACAAATACTACGACGCCATAACATTTAAATAGTCATAGACTGTTCAAAGGAAAATCCTAATATCAAGATGATTTCCTCGCGTTTTCAAACAAGTAGGTATATAATGTGTATATTATTATAATAATAAAATTAAATGTAATATTAGATTAGTAGCAATTAAGCTACATTAAGGTCATTCATGTTTTAGTCACCATCAAGAAACAGGGCAGTAGTTTTTCCTTAAAGTGACATCATCAGCTCATAATGTAACAATGAAAGCGTTTATCGTTGTTCGCGAGCAATAGGCGAAGTTTATGTAACCGGCAGACGGTAGTAACTAGTGATTGAATAGGCCCATCTTACGTAAATGTAACGTAGGTATGTACTTGCCTACATATCAAGTACTGTTTACGTAATCAATTACAAAAAATAATACT
Source organism: Plusia festucae (assembly GCA_950381575.1). Classification (NCBI taxonomy): domain Eukaryota; kingdom Metazoa; phylum Arthropoda; class Insecta; order Lepidoptera; family Noctuidae; genus Plusia; species Plusia festucae. Next base: position 7,342,224 of record OX494436.1, on the reverse strand, counting down.
TTCAGTTAAAATATAGAACAGTATGACGAAAACCCAATATAAAATAAGGAATAATAAACATTATTCGAATTTAACAATCCCCGTTAAAATTACGTCTGACCTAATCTGAATAAAATAATTGAGAGAATTGCTGCTACTTTTAACTCCAACTGCGTTGATCTTGTTTACTTTTGTTAGGAAATAATGGCAGTTTGTTCTTTCCTTGACTTAATTATAATTTGGAATTTTATAGACTCATTCCCACAAATTAGATACAAATGAGGCCGTCGGGAACGATTCTAGTCCGCTTTACCAGCTATTTTAATTTAGATGAGTGAAGGTTTAATAAAGTGATCCGAGGCTGCGGCTGGAGCCCGCGGTTGCGACAGCACGAACAAAGAAAGCGGCACCGAGCCGGCCTTGCGGAGTTCATCGACCGACTTTTGCAGGTCGCAAGGTTTCGCCAATCGGGCTTCTCGTAGCTCCAGGATATTGCCAATTCAGTGCGATCAAGGCTGCGTACTGCCGCCCGGCCTGACCGAACCTCTTACTTTTCATTGCAAAGAAAATCATCCACACATTTCGCTGCCCATCACCGGTGACAAATGCTTGCTCTTTGTTGCGCAGATGACGATGACTAATTACAGCATTAACAGTTTTGCTTACAAACTGTGCCAAAAACTTCTGCAGACAGATCTTCTTAGCAACGACCGAAGTTACTATTAGTGAAAGTTGACTGAAAGTCAAGACAGAAAAGTTTATTTAAAGCTATTTAAAATTTTAAACGCGTTTTTGATTTATTATATTTACAACTTATTATAAGTATTTAACATATCATAAAGGTATAATATGTAATAGAAATTCCTCATTATTGTATTGTTCAGTATTTTGACTATAAATTAGACGAAGCACGTGTATACAAAATCCCATGGTCAGTGACTTAGAAAAATGTGCTGTATGGAGCTTTAATAACAATTTAAATTACTCACAAAGTAAATAACGGGTTCACACATTCACAAGTCAAACGGATTCGAGGGCACCCACTCTCCTGATACTTGTCCAATACATCTGGCGCTACTTTCCGTTCATAAGCTTAATTGTTTCAACTTAATACTATTTAGTGATTTTTATTCAAGGCTGTCTATATATACGCGATGGCTGTCATTAGTCACAATTCCTTATATTTATTATCGGTCTCTATAAACTATAATGTACGCAGTTGTGTGTAAATGACCTCCGCGATCACTAATCATAAATAGTTTAATACTTTATGTTACAAGAAATACTTGTAACTGCTGTTGTTATTACCACTGAGTAAATAAAACAAAAGTTTCTTATTTATTGCCTCATAAATCTCTTTCAGATATTAATCTATAGATAATGTTTAAAGACCTTCTACTAATTCCTTAAACAAGGTTTTCATCTTAACAGTCTTAGTTTTTGAAACAGTTTAAAAAATATATAGTTGTTTAAATTTTGAAACAGCCTCTTCGCATGCGGCCGTTATTATACGGACAGCCCCTGGAGTACCATATTTAGAGTCTAATGACAAAAAAAACACCAAGAGTGGGTCGCGCTGTCGCCCTCTTTACGTTTTGACATACATAAATTTCTGCCAACATTCATACAGATCAACAAAGTTACGTGCTCAAAACCTAGATCCTCGGTGCGACACGGTTAGCTTTATCTGACACAATCGAATTCATTGCCTAGGGGCGTATGTATACGTAACATATACATACAAGCAAAATTGTTTGTAATAAAATGTATTATTATGGACAATAGTTTATACGATATAACGTGAATTAGTTATTAAAGACTATTGCTATGAGTAGGGTTGCTAGTCAGTTCTCAATTACATTATAAAAGGTTTAAAATGTTTGCAATAAAAATATTCTAAATAATTTACGTCGTTGTACTCCATCCTTAAACCATGGTTAAAAGTGTGAATTTTTAGAGTGCTGGTCAAGGCACTTTCTAAGAAGAAATATTTTTCATATTATTAATATTGTATTCTTATTTTTCCCAGGATCCTGTATTAATAGTAGTTTTATACAAAGGATTACAAATAATTACATATATTATAATGCTTTTTACAATCTTTAAATGTCGATTGAACCAGTGTTAAAAAAAACTATGTCGACGCTTAACATATTTTGTTCTCAGTTACCACAGCGTATGATAATACATTTTAATAAAATATAAATTAAAATAAAATCGTTGTAACATTGACTAGAAGTAATGAGAACAGTAGGCCTTCAGCTGCGATATTTTATGACAAAGTAAATGAGTCGCGCGACCCTGAATGATAAATACCAAGTCCCGTTAGTCGGGACAAAAGCGAGTCGTATGTAGTTCAGATGTAAAGTCATTTCCTGTGACACGTAAACACAATGTATGCACGAGTTAAGCTTGCAAGAAAAATGGTTCATTACCATTGAATGGCCAAGTTGTAATATAGGCCATGCATACAAAAATGAAAAAATATTGTAATGATATGTCCGTCTGTTGTACGTACAACATTGTAGTTCTTACATTATTAAGGATAGGCTATTCGCGCTAAGGCCGATATCACTCAAAGGTCTTTCAACTCAAAAGGGTTTATACGCCAGTTGGTATTTTAATAACAAATTTACGTGGACAATATTCGATATTACAATCAAAAATGGTTTATACATTTATATAATTTTGTATATTTTAAGTTAACCTTCCTTCCTGTATGAGAAGAGTCATATTTTGCTCTATAGTTGACAGTTTATAGAGTGATTTATTGTTGATAAGTAAACGACTAACCTCCTTGTATCAAGATCCTTGTTAAAGTAAGTTTACGTCATTAAATTTATAATCTTGATCATATAATCTCCGGTCGAGTGGCGCTGTAGTAATGGTGCCGCGTCAACTGATGCCTGCCCTACTTATGGGACGCGAATCCGGGACGCATAGCATTTGTGGGCGAAATTTTCATGTTTCCATATTCATAAGGTACCGAGCGTGACTGATCGGACCACATTCCACTTAGCTGTTTCTGTTAATGTTCAAATACTTTACAAGGCTGATTATTGTTGCGTTTACGATACGAATCATTTTAATTAATTGCTCAAATATGAACATTTTTATACATGTAACATATTTATTTTTACACAAACATCTGTTTACTGTTGGAATTTTGTTTTAATTAATATAATCTACTGTTGCTATTGAATTAGAGAGCATTATTGAAATGTTTATTTTATCAAATCTTAAAACGATTATGCAGTGAAAGCCAGTTTTTATTACTTATTCTAAAATCTTAATCAATAGTGACCGTACCAATTTTTGATTCTGTAAACAATGGTGAACTAGTGTAGCGGTTTATGTAAAAGTTTGATTGTAAGCAATCAGTATCCGCTCTGCGTCATCTGTTATTATTGAAATATTGAAAATCCGTGTTCCTGTCCCACTTGCCTTAATTGTTTTATAACTTGCGGTTACGTATCAATGACCTCTGATACATACACATCTGTTACATTCGTTTCATTGTAAATTGTTATACCACCTAGCTACATAACACAAAGCTATTTTAGTAAAAGTATTAGAAAGAAAATCTTCTTCGCTTTCATCGCGATTCTCGGTTCTCGATGCTGTTACTAACCAAGCCATTCTAACCATTAAAATGGAATATAACAAGTCAAATCAAGATATTCCCTTTGATTTGAATCGCAGATTTCAAATAGTTGCATGTATGCACGAACCTCATCTAGTTTAACTGGTTGATTCCGCCGTTTCGTGCAAAAAACGAAGTTCCGCGGAAGAATAAAATATATAGATTTTAAGTTTTTTTTATTTAATAATCCAACTAAGAAAATCCTCAGATTCATAAAAAAAAGGAAGGCACCTTTGGATCTTATTTAGATACGGAGAAAATTACAATTAAAATTTTACAACTGGATGGCAATGAACTTGCACGCGATGGTAATGATTCAAGTCAAAAAAATACTGGATTTGATCTATCAATATTTGTTTTTCGTCAATTGCAATGATTTTCTGCCTTCGATAAAATGGTAATTAGTGAAGTAGCTTATATTTTCTCAGACGTGTGTCATCTTTAAAATAACTGTAGCTACAAGGTTTATTTTGTCGTTTTTAGTCATAGCTGTCTTGCAGATTTTGCGTAATAATTTCGCTAAAAAGTAGTTGTTTTTTTACTGCTTGCTTCTTTTCTGGTTGAATCTCTATCAATACTTCATCAATTTTTTTTTCGATTGTGTCACATAATAAAATTTTAAGTTATATTACGTCGTTTGCGTAATACATCCTTTTCTCTTTCTGTTTTACGAATTCTATCATTCAATCTCTTTATAATCTTGGTATGATTATAACGTATACGCCTCAATTGTTTATTGGACTTCAATAATCGTACAGATATATTTTGATTGCTTCTGCTTGGACCAGCCTCTGCAAGTATTAATAGATCTGATCCAGAAGGTTCTGGATTAACATTATTTTCTGAGTCTTTTATCAATATTTTCTCTGATTTGCAGATTCATAATATTTTGCAGTTCCAAATTTACGTACTACCAATTTTATATTATGCTTTAATAAAATAGTTCGTTTTCAATTAATAACTAAACAACCAACACTTCATTACCTCCCAAAACAGTTCATTACCTTCCCGCAAAAAATTGGAAGGAGCGGATGGTAATGAGATGGAGATGAATGAAAAATTTAAACATTTTCTTAAATAATTTAAGTAATGAATTTATTACAAACTTGATAATAAAATTGTATCACTATGATTTGTAGAGTTTACCATATTAGGTAAATATAATAATCTATTTGCCACAATACCTTGGGAAATCCCAGGAATGTAATGAAAAGATTTCTGGACAAAGCACTCACAACAAAACGAAGAACGTAAATAATTTTGCTAGCGATAGGCGTACGTCCACCTCATTCGGTTGACACGTCTGACAGACCCGTAGAAACACGTGGGAACCTGAATTAAATTTGGGATGTTACTAGTATTGATGAAATTAAAAAGTTTCTGGATACGGATGGCGATGAAAGTTTTTCCGTGACAATTTTAAAAGTTAACTTTTCTTGTATTAATATACAATTTAGTATATAATTAAAATAATTAGTTAAAAAGCTAAGAGTTTGAGTTTAAAATGACACATAAATGAAAGTCATAAATCGAAACGCCGACTAATAAATGTTAAAAAACCTGGTGAGGACCCTATCTGGAAACAGAGAGGAATGATTTTTGAGGCAGTTTTGTTTTTTTCATTCGATAACTAAGCAATCAATTTGCAATATTAAATATGCAACTTTTAAAGATTTTATGTATAAACCCATTATTAAAATTATATTTGAGATAAAAACAAAACTTAATGGTTAAATTAGGGTGGAATTGGTTTTTGCACGAAATGGCGGAATCAACCTTCTAAACAATTTCTTGAATTAAATGAAATGGATTAATGGCGGCTCTCAATTATAATAGACAATATAGTCACACAGGAAAGTGGGGCAATGAGATGACGTTTAGTAGTCATCAGTCACACTGCAATCACAATGCAATTAGAAAGCGAATTGCACAAGTGCCGCTCGCGCCGCGGCGCTATCAGAAGAAAGCGCGTCCAACATAGGAAAGTTGAATCGAAGGCGGGGCGCGGGCCGCGGGCAGAGAGGAGGGGTAGATGCGCGCACGCAGCCACTAAAGTAGTACACTTTCGATCTCGACTCGCGTCGGTGAGAGTTGTGCGAAAATGAAAGTGGTGTTGTCATTATGGTCCACTTTCCACGAGGAGGTCAAGAACCTCGCAAGTCCAGTTCTAAGCCAGATTCCAGTTAATAGGCTGCACAGCCATCTAGAACGTTCTTACTTGTTGTTGCGCGTAACCTGCCTGCTGGCGCGACTGTTTACAAGCAATGTAAAAATAATGTTGCAGAGATAGCACTTAGTGCACAAATGAATTTAAGGTCGCGTAAAGCATACAAAACATTTTCGACATGTATTGCGCACCTTTATCTGATTAACAACATAATGTTTCTTTTACTTTCAATTCTTGGCTGCGGTTAATTAACTGTCCTTAGCTGGTAGCAAGCATTTCAATCGTGGGAAATAGAAATCACATTTTTGAGCAATATTTGAGTTAGTAGTTTATCTTTCGGCGGACATAATGTAGGTGATTATAGTTTTGTAATGATCATTAATGAATGTCGGGCTATGGGGGTACTTAATTATTAGTGATAGATGGTCCCTGCATCTATCACTCGTCAACTGTTCGTTATATTACTACCGTAGCAACAGCCGTTTTTGTCAAATCAGAATGTTCTAGATAGACTTATTATTTTGCGTAGGATAGATTTTATTTTCTTTGATGGCCCGTCGTATCTATTTTGTGTTATTTGTGTAACATCATGAACTCATTTGTAGAGATGTTTAATTTAAATAGAAATAATAATATTCCAATTTATTAATGAAACACTATGAAGTTTAAATTTAGGTTTACGTAGGAATCTATTATGTAGACCAAGCGAACTATTCAGACTGTCGCATTTTTTTCTCGTTCTTCCAAATTAGCGCCATTGAATGCACATATCAGGACACGAGTGCTGCATGGTTGTGGAGCGAGGGTTGCAGAGGTTGAGAGGGGCGGGGGGTGAGGTGTGTGAACGACCGCTGCTGACGTCAGCGCGACCTGATGCTGCCCGGCTTCAGCTTAACCCGAACTCTGGCCTCATGCACTGATGCTTGCATATTTTACTTAAACATAGACCAATGATTACTCTTCACAATGCCGCTCTACTCTCATCTCTATGTCTCTAAATATAAGCTTCACATTCCAGTGTTTACTGCTTATTGCCACATCGTCGACTCAGATTAAGAAGTTATTCAATTTAATATTGATAGAACTGACAGATAAGGACTTGAAAAAGCTTTACCGTAACTAAAAGTCGCACGCCTGTACTTCGAGTTGAGCTAACTTTTACTAAGTTCTTCAACGTAGGTACCATTTATAGGAAGCTGATCATTTGCATATTCTTTATTTTGGAATAAAAAAGCTCTATTATCTTATCACACATAAACATTTGTTGTTGAAACAGGATAATAAACGTTAAATAATATACTTTAGATTTCTAATATCCTTTCAAAGCATACAGGTAGGTTTTATGGCAGACCTCGCTAACTTAAAGCTCGAATTAGTATATTATGAAGGCAGGGTTGCTCGTAAATCCGGTGCGTCCGTTCATTATTGGGAGCCATAAAAAAGTTTTATTTACAGAGTAATGATGCAAATAATGCACGGACAAGCGGTCTCCTAGACTATAATTGGTTGCCTTGGCCTATAAACTGGCCACTCTGCTCACGACTGATTCGCCAATTCTAGATTTAGGTTTTCAGTTCACTGGGTTGTTAGCATTTCCTATGTAAGAAAATTAAGATTTCGACAATTTATATCTTCAGATTGTTAGTGTAACCCTGTATTTATTTATACTAACTAGATTTGAATTACAAAAGTTGAAAATATAATTTAATTTGATATACGAGTAAGTTAAGGTAGTTACCTGTGATTTAACATTAGTTATATACAGTTAACAGTTGTTTTATAATTTATGGCGTTGATAAAGTTAAAATTAAAAATATAAGCAGCTCAATAGCTTTAAGAGTAGAAACTCATATCAGTCCTTGTATTACTGTCATTGATGAGAATTCATCTTAGGTCAAGAATGTTGGGTCGGGTTACAACGCCTACTAAAACTTTGAGCAAACAATTTATAAACAAGGGAATTTTATTTTTAATATCAATGCATAATTCATACGTATTTGCAATAGAGATGTCAAAAGGTGACGGTCGTTGTTTGAGGTTGATGCAGTAGTAACTGAAACAAAAACAATCAGTATCCTGGCCTGGAACAGGTGTAGTAAGGGATGTTAGGGGCGGGCGGCGCGTAGCGTCTACGAGGGCAGGCGGCGTAGCTCGGTCGCGCGCCATTCGCGCTACCGCCGCCGCCGGCCGCACGCGCCCCATCGCGCGGCTCATGCGTCTCCCGCTCGACATGACTGTGACCGAGTGCCCGCGCCCGCTGCACGAGCCCAGCGCCGCCGAGCCCAGGCCCACACCACCCAACGACGCAGACGTCCTGCTCGGCAGAGTCCTCGCAGGTGAGCGATCAGCTGATCATGACACCTGTCAAAACTCCCGCCATGTGATCATAGTTGTGTTGTGAATATTTGGATGGTTCTCCAACTAAGTATTTGTGTATTTTTCATGACGGTTTTGCCAGTTTAAGTTATGACAACAGTGACTTTACCAACTAACTGAAGCAACTTAGCCACCCAGTATGTGTTAGGTTTTATCTGTTTATTGTTGTTGTGTATAAAATTTTAATAATATGATAAAAGGATAAAATATAGTCCTTTTCACTTTCGTGCGAGTGGCGGGCGCGCGGCTGTACGAGCGCGCGGCTCGCGGATCTAGGTCAAGCGGAGTTCGTTGCCCTCGGCCTTCCCGGCTATATTCGACGTCGCTAATCACCTCCCCCCTCCCCTCTGCCCCCTCTATTCACTTTGTATCCTCGCTCCTACTGGCGCTATAATCACAGAGACGGACTTACAACGATTCTCGTATAGTTGAATTTACTATCTATTCCTAAGTTGTTACATCGTCACATATAGCTATGCTAATTATATTTTTGTATGCTAGTTACAACTATGATGATGTTTTCTTACATAACATAATTATAATGCTATAGGCATTGTTCAATTAAAATCAGTTCTCATGACAATTTAACATATTTTTTTCCAAATTTTTTATAGATGTACTTAGGTACGTTTACAGCATAATAGTTTTGCAAAGGCAATTCACGTTCAAATAATACATGTATTAGTCAATCAATAGTGATTGCATTATTCGCAAAGACGAGCGAGTATCTGCGCTCGGCATCATGGTCGAGTCGAGTTTCGCAAGTGGAGCCCATCGCTGAATGCCATTTTATTTTGGAGGCCGCGCGCAGTCGGAGGGCCCGCGGTCATCGGCCCCGCGGCTTATCTAGGTCGCCTCAGAATAACCTAGCGCCGATACTCTAATAATAATCTACATGAAGCCTTGAAATACTGTTGTCCCACTCTCACTCACGACACCTCCATAAGCGCGACTAGCAAAAATCCGTATTTCGTAAGACATGCTCTATTCCGTGTGCGCAACGGCTAAATAGATCTGACTGTCTCTTTTACTCTTGCAAACCTAGACAGAATAAACAAGTGGAATATATATTTCTAGATTTTGTCTCATCAGATTTTTAAGTTTACATAACACCTGAGTAGTCTTTTTTTTCACTACTTTTATCATACTAAAAAAGTTGGACACATATACATAATATCAATAAATTGCATAGGCAAATATAATTCATTCTTAATTAGAAATACGCATGTTTTGACCTAAAAAAATGTAAACAAAAAAGTAAATGCATGCGTAATACGAATAAATAATAACAATTAGTTGTCTACATTGTTTGTAACACGTAGTTAGTAACGTAGTGTGACCGTAAAAATCTAATATTTTTATGAGGCATGAATTTTAAACAAATAATATTGAAACAATGTGTTGCGTGTGGCGCGCGCTGTGACGTAGGTAGCGCGCGGAGCGACAGCGGGCGCGGGTGACGGGCGAGCGCGGGGGGCGCGCGGGCGGCGCGGTCTCGGTATTGCGATCAAGGCCCCGAGTTCGTTCACCCGATTGCAATTGGGTCACGCTCGCCGCCCCGCGCCGCGCGCCTCGCTCCCCACACACAAATAACTGTTTAAATCACACTAAATCCGTACCTGTAACGTCACACTAAGTATGTAGGTAACCTTAATTGTTTAATTTAAAACGTTAAAGACACATCTATCGAAGGTATTGCGAGATTGTATTCTAAACTATTATGCGAGTGAACAGTCTATTAGCAAAGAACAGTCATACGAAATTAATATTAATGAGTGAATGTTGAAAGCATGTTATAGAAAAAGGAATGAGCAAGATCGTTTACTGAATTTGATTGTCAGCGTAAAGAAAGTTGTTATGCAGGTACCCATAACTTTTGCACATCATAAACATAACTTATAATACCTACATCTGTCATTATTACGTCATATTCATTCAATTCTACAAATCAACACGTATTGTACGATTTCATAAATAAATGACAATAAAGTACCTAATTACATAATTATAATAATTAACGGACTGCAGTTTATTACTGCAATACACGCAATCAACTGCCTAATAAATAAATAATTTATTTCGTACAATTGTACAAAGATATTTTAGCATAATCACAATAAACTCAACAATGTAACTTGTTGATTTTCTAATAAGATAAATGTTTACAAGAAAACGATTTGTTCGTAAAAAATGAGATTAAAACAAGTCGCGAATGTTCTGAGGACGTTTGTAAGGGTAGTGGGGTGGTAGAAGGTTGCGGGGGTGTAACGACAGGGGGGGCGGGTGAGGCAGCTGCGAGAGGCTGCGGGTCGACGCCCGCGCCGCCCTGACCCCAATTTGATCTGCGCTCGCGTCATATCGCGCGGACCTCTCGTCCAGGCACACTCAGCGGAAAATACCCATCGTTTCAACATAACAGCTTTATGAAATGACTAACTAAAACGGTGCTTTAGAACGTCTTTTTTACTTCAGGCTAATATTAATAATTTCTTAAATATTATGCTTACTGTGCTCGGCTTTGTTGTGGCGCCCGAACATCTCAGATCTTTGTGAGACGGCGCTACCTGTTGACATATCAATTCAATCGGTTTTATAATATAACATGAATGTTTTTTAGAGCACCAATTTATTGAGGATGGAATCTCTATCTTATGTGCCTCGTCATATTTGCCTGGTAACCCGCTGACCTGCCGCTCACTACATAAAGTGCCGAACATTGTGTTCATTACCTCTTTTTTTATATAAATCCGTTCATGTAGATACTTAAACTTGTCCGAAATTTTAACAAACTATTTTTTGTGATTTTTCTAGGTCATACGAAGTTTGTTATTAATAACGGTTTTATTCGATTTCATCAAAACATTGATAGTATTATTTGATATGTATTTTAGTACCTAGAAAGGTATGAAATTTTTTCTTACACAGATAAAATCATCATCATCCACAGTCCTTGTCATCCCACTGCTGGTCATATTTCTCTCTCTTTTTACTTGTTCTCTCTGATCCTTAGACAGATTATATAATCGGTCCTTAACATTATTAAACGTTGATATTCTTCTCACTTCTAAACTTAATAAGTAAATATGTTGAGTGGTTTGCCTACTTGAACAGTTTGTTTACTGAACACTGTTATATAACAATTTACGCTGAACGATAGTACGTCAATACGCGCAACAAATGTAGGTAACATTGCAGTGCAGTTAGAAGGTAACATTGTGATCATGTTTTACAAGTATAAAACGAAAGACCTTTATTTGAATGTGTGCCATCTATCAATTGAAATATTTCGCCTTGGGAATATGAACGCACCTTGAATCTCCCACTCGTTGCTTTACATCAATGTTACAACTACGTCACCGTAATTTCTGTGTATTTTTAATTCATTTAATGATAATCTAGTCTAGACCTTCATTGGATTACCTTTATAAGAACAATCGCTAGAATTAAATTCTAATATTTAACTGGACAAAATATACAGCTCTATCATACTTAGAGTTTAATAAAAATAGGAGTATTTACTTGCTACATAATATTAACATGTTAAATGACACATGACAGTCATAATACTATTAAAGATTTGGAAATGATATCATATTAAAGTAAATCGTATCTGTGAGAAACTTTTTATTACTATACGAGTACATTTGCATGACTTTGCAAGTGAGCTTGCATTGGAGAGCGTGTTAGCAATGGTTACGCTCACTCTAGCCGCTGATGATTAAGTGTAGTGGGTCATACCATGAGTCAGTTCTGACCTAGATGCGGCAGGCTGTATCGACGGTAAGCGGGAGCGCGGCCTACGTGCTCTAAATACTCCCAGAGTAGGTTAGGGAGCGGGGTCGACGACCGGAGCCCTGCCTACCCCGAACTTTCCGGGCCATCCAAATTGTGTGCCCTACTGTGTCGAAATCTACGAGACCTCAATGTTTATCCAAAGAAATTATTTATACCTCGTTCAGTAGAGCAAACTAGATTTTTTGGAATAAAGCAACACTTCTCGCAACACGTCTTTTCTTATAAATTTCAATAGTCTATTTTTATTTTATGTATACCTATGTAAATCCAGTCAGCTATTTTAATTGTGGAGATATAACTAATTTACGAAATGTAAAAAAGACCGTTGGACATGAACACAATGCCAGACCAATGCCAATGACCACGGTTTGGTTTTGCTGTAACCAAATTATTTTTTGCAAATATTTGTAAATACTAAATAGATATGGTATGTTATTTATTTATCTTTTTTCTAGATGTGACAAAATAGATATCGATTAATGGTTTAGATATTTTATATCTTGATCCTTATGTTATTATCCGATTTTATATTGACGGTGTAATTATTTTCTTTGTCAAAATATTTTTATTTACTGTTCCATATATACAAAATTTCATTTAGGTATCATTTCCAAGAAGAAACGACATGGAAAAGAATTTGAGCCACGGCGCCATCTGGCGTCGAGTAGAATCATTGGAACAGTTTCGATAGATGTCGCTAGTATCTGGTATTAACAAAAACAACAGAAGACTTATCAAATTTTCTTAACAATAACATCAAAATACGTACTAGTTTTATCATTACATGTTTTGCATTTGTAGCTTATGTATTTTTCCATTATAAATTTGTAAATAACGATGTTTAATCTTTTATCAACAAACAAGTCATTACTAACGTCATGGGAACCTACTTTTCTATTTATACTTTTAATACCTACCAACTTAAATACGTTGATTATTACACACTTATTTACATAAATATATGTAGTGTTGTATCACACATTTAATATATTACATAATAGAAGTCATGTACGTCTATGGATTTAAAATTAATTTTGATTTCCGTATAATTTCTTTATTTCCGAAAAATAAAGTAAATGATTAAGCTTACTAAAAATAGACAGCGATGGTTGAGCTGTGGACAGCGGTAGGGGTGGCAGGGTGGCGGCGCCACTTGGCCGTGAACTCCGCCGACCCTACGCGCCCGCAACGCCCGCTACTTCCAACAACATTACGAGCTGTTGGCAGAAAAATATCAAATTTTCATCCATAAAATAATTGAATTTTTTTTTTTAATTTAAGATAAGATATATTTCGTACAGAAACAAATAAAAAAGATTTGGATCCATATCAGTACCTATGTAAAAAAATATTAGAGAATATTACGTGACATTTGAATGATTTAGGTTATCTTAAAATATAGACAAATTAAATAACTTTCTTAATAACTAAAAAAAAAAAAGGTTTTTTAGCAAGTTTTATTTTTACAACGTGATATGATTGTGATTTCTTAAGTGAACGTTACGGCTGGTGGGTGTAAAAGGGGATCCATTGACGTCACGGGGGCGCATGCGCGCTATTCGCCCACGCGTTCACCCTGCGTTCGTCAGGCACACTTTCGCGCCAAAGCGTTGTTGGTCTCGCGCCGGTTATAACCTAAGTTTTAACCTTCTAACTAACTTCGACTAAATCATATACAAAATTCGTTCCGATGTCTAAAAGTCATGGAGGTTATTAGTGAGAACGGTGTGCCGCAGCAGCAAACAGCCGGTGAGCATTTTATCAGTTTTTTACAAATTTAAGTGACCTTTTGAACTTGAAATTTACATAAAGGTCGTCGAACTTTGCTCTTTTTGTATAACGATATCGAATTCTTCAGTCTGGTTAGGAGTTACATAACTAGTTTATATTATTACCTTTATATAATTAGACGATACATAATTATTTACATTCGAGTGCTCACTTTGTGGACATTAACGTTTTTAATCTTCGATACGATTGTATCTATCTTTGGAATTAGTAGTAGGTAATTAAGACTACAATTTGTATAAAAAAAAAAAATGAATTTAGATTACTTTAATGTTTGTTTTCCTCTGGCAGTAAACTTTTGCCAATGTTTGTTTCGCGATAAAATGTAGAGCCAAGCATGCATATTTATTTTTAACTAAAATTTTATAAGCAGTTTGTGAATAGTGTGTAATTGGTATTATTTTATGTACATATTCAATTTATGGACATTTTGGACTTTCATATTTTATCATAGACAAAACCTATGACAACGCTTCATTTAAATCTTTATTCCTATTACTACATTTTAGTTTTGTTTGTCATATTTTCACAGAAATGGCTCAAAGAGATCCTAATGGAATTTGGCAAGGACATGACCTTTGATTTATAAAAGCACTGTAACGTGTTGAGTTGCGATGAAAAACTAGTTCGTTATTAATACATATTTCCAAAAATGATATACAGTGAACGTAGTACCTATATGCGATAGGAATAATGTTTGAATAATTTATCAAGAATTCAAATGTTTAAGAATTGTTGTCGGATTGTCTTGTTTTGGGTTCTACTCATACATTTAAATGAAATAATATTGCTACATCTGAATACCATAAATACATACATTATATAACATAGTATGTATGTACAAAGCTCAACGCTTGACTTTATTGCTTAGGACTTTAAAATATGGTGCATTTGCATTTATATTTATTGACTAGTTAGAAGTAAATTTATGTATATTTTTTTAAATATATTGGTTTGTTTCGACAGAGTTTACAACAAATCTATACGTAAACTATTGTCATTAAATGATACTTATGAACTCGCTAGCCCGCCGCGTGTCAGTTCAGGATAAGGATACGTTTACCTCGTCCGAAAAAGTCGGAAGTTCCCGGCAAAAGTTGGACATTATCGAAAACTGCTTGTGAGTGAACCCATAAACAAGCACCTCAATTTTTAAACTCACTTTCTCAATACTTTTCGTGGGCTATCAAAAAATTCTCCTAGTCATCCTGTCATACTTGTAAACTGCAATTGTTTCAAATACTCAAAAAGAATCCGCATAGCTTTGCGGTAGCGATGGTGCTTTTGCAGATATGATTATTTATTTTGCTTGTCTATACATGTATATTGAGTTAATATAAAGTTTGTTACACATATGAATATCATTGATAAGGTATCGAGGAGGTCAGGCTCCGCACAGGTCGGTGGTGCATGAGTCAGCCGCATCCAGACCGGAACCCGCCGCGTCAGCACCCCGCACCTTTGCACGCACGCACGCATTCACGCATGCATGCATATTCCATTGTAATGCATCGATATCCGTTCCACTTTTACGGTTATCTGCCGCCACTTGCATGCGTAAAGTGCAGTGTCACTTGTTATGGGTAAAACTTTTCGTACTAGCTGGCTGCCGTATTTGGTGGGATATCCGGTGGTTGCGAATTGCACTTTGTGGGTAAAAGTTGAATCGAATTAATCTTTTAGATTTTATAATTCGTGAATAGTAACCGAAAAATTATATAAAAAATTCAAATAAGTTTCACACTTATATCTATGACTCATAGACATAAGTGTGAAACTTATTTGAATTTTTAATGTAATTTTTAATTTTAAAAGGAGAGGCTTTCGCCACACCAGCGATCTGCAGAGATCCTTTTCCCCTTTCCTTTTTTAGTATTTCTTTTCCATGTCGTGTAAAATGGTCCTTTCACGACAGTCTCTGCGGAGCTTACAATATATGTGTACGTGCTTGTTTTGCGTGTACATAAGCATTTCAATCTTCTTCAGCATTGAAAGTCTTCTTTTCAAGTTAACTTTTTATGTAAAGAGAGACTCGTCGGCGCCCTACACTAGTGCACCATAGAAAAAATAGGTGTGTGCCTTAGTGTGCGTCGAGTACGCCGCACTACGAGTGTGTACTTAGAGAGTGCATCGATCCCGGGCGCCGGTGTCGTCGCACTGCATATAGGCCAGTGCACGCGAATGCCCGGACCCCCCCCCTGAACCGCCGCCGCCCCAGCTCCCCGCTGCACTTCGCGATTTTCCATTTCCATCGTATTGCCCGTTCGCTAATTCCAGCGGTTGACTCGGCCCGATGTCGTAACGCGGGGAAATTTCTCAGGCCTTTCTCTGAGCATGACTTAGCGGCAATGACGTCTTCCGGCAAAGGGCATTCACAGCTCACTAGTTCGACATTATTAAACTTGATCGATATTATTATGTAATAGTTAGACTTTACCCACTTCCAGTTGTATGGCTAGGACAACTGTCGCTTGCAGAGATATAGTGCTTATCACATTATAAGATTGCAAAAAAATGAAAACTTTTTATTTTCAGTATTAAGCCAAGAATAGCAAATAATAATTTCAACATCTTATTAGAATTGACAGTTCAAGGGCATTGATGGCAGAATGAAAGTGATTCCGAAAGGTATCGCCACGTAGGTATTGTGTAACGTTTGTCGTTGATGATATTTATTGGTTACTAGGCATATTAATCACAGGGACATGTGCAATAAATTGACAATTTATATTAGGCACATTATAATGCGGAAGGTATATCGGTATTGCTAAGACGCCTGTGCCCTGTCGAGTGTGGGTTCAAAGCGCTCGACGCGGGTAAACAACGTCGTAACAATGTTCGGTGGCTGGCGCAGTTACGTCCGTACGGTTCTGGCCCCCCGGATGTAGTTACAAGTTCCCGCGGTCGTTGCCCGCGCGATGCGTGCGCGACTCCCCTATATCGGCTAACTGTGGCGCGAAAACTAAAAGCGTGCGCCGCGACACATATTATGTGCTTCATATACGCTCGTTATATAATGCGGTTCATGTGTCCCCTTAAATTTACGTGGCCTATATTTAGAATAACAAATATTATTTTAATGTGAAATAAAAAAGTGTAGAGCAACTAAATATTAATGAAGGTTTTATTTATGTAAATGAAAAATGTAAAAGTATATAATTGGTTCACCTACTTAGGTGAACCTTATTAATAATATATTAATATGGCGATGGTGCGGCACAGGATTAAATTATAATATCAACTGATTTAATTAACTTAATTCTTGATATCTATAAAAAAACTTTGGAATGTTGGCAATTTGCATTTATGTAAATACTTTTAAAACATAGTCTACATTTCTAAGCATGCATGTCTATATATATTCCCACGTGCTGAGTTTCATTGGAACCTGTGAAATATTAATAACTAATTAACAATGCAGATGGGATTGCGTGAACGCGGAAACGGTTGGGTGCCGTTAGCTAGGTAACTGTACGAGTTTAGTCTAGAACAATCCTAGCAGCGCGCCTGTAGGTTGGGGTCACGTGTCCAGAATTGATGAGCACGCCGCGATTACACGATAATTTGACCGCAATATTTAAAATTACGGTCAACGTGAGCTTAATACTACTTGCTATCTTATACCTATTGATATAATCTCTTTAATTCATTAACGTAATTGCAATAACCAGCGGCATTAACCTATATTTTAAGAGTTATTCAATTATACTCACACCATGCATAAACCTGAGCAGGTGTTCCTACGAAGATGTCGCATCACCTACCTACTTATGTAACAGAATTAATACCTTCAGCGTAAATGTGTTGCGCAACGTTTTTTGCGCATCTTTTGGATATACCTATACGTAATTTCATAATCGATGATACTGACGTATTGTCATACTTTTTACATAAACACAGCAAAAATAACAACGTTGATATTTTATGTATTAAAATTGGGACAGTAGGACTTATCAGTGTGTACAAAAGTAATGTTCGGGGAATGTTGAGGTAGAGGGTTGTAGGTTGGGGTGCGCGTGGCGCGGGCGGGTGCGAGGGGTTAATGACCGGCTGGTCGTCGGCGCGTCGCATTGTCGCGCGGGTGTTGCGCTCGCCGTCGTCGACGCGCCGCGATGCTCTACGACACTCTATGACTCCACTTCAGCTACGTGCACTGCACGCGATCTTATCTACAATATCTATAACAAGTTTATCGTCATATAAATAGATCGTTAACATTTCGATGCTGCTCCCTACATGATCGTCATACATATTTATAGAAACAGCACAGACGAGCTATTGATGCCATCCGCTATTAGATAGACTATAACTTGCGGATTGTGAGCGTGTGAGACGTGAGAGGTCAATACCTCTATATTATCGTCTGTCTAAATTAACAAATCCATATTTCTATCTCCAATGCCGGCAATTTCATATTAATTTGCATAATTGACCCTAGTGGCACGTAATAAGGATACTATTCGAACGATACGATCTCGATTAAACCATGATAGTCGATTACTCCGCTGACGTAAACGGCGTCCTTGGAGCGAATCTACAAACACAATTGTACAAATATCTGCCATCAGTAGGTCACTCACCCTCTACCGCCAGCTTTACCGCGATACGTCGTACAATCAATATAAAATACATATGGTATGAAACGGTTTAAAACTACAATGACTCTTATTTCTTAAGGCTAGAGCATAGTGTAGTCACACGTAGGTGACAACCAAATTAATGATTTAAATAACTCATAAGAGCAAGGCGGCCGCCACACAATCCGTTGTTAACGGTCTCTGAGATTTGGCAAACGAAATATTTTTTTAAGAACATTTAAATATAATTTTCTACTTACACAGTAAAGTAAGCACTATGATGCTGTTGAGTTTCTAAGCACCTGCATTTAAACGTGCTCTGCTCTTTTTATACTTACTTGCATGCATTTAGTTCCATTTCATTGGTGTGTCATCACTCTTACGTTCCGATTTACATATTCATACATTCTTAACATACGCTCATTAAGAGGCGTGAGGAGAAGATAATAAACTATTTTCAGCTGGATTTGTTCGACGACGTCGCGCCGGTTAACGTTGATTGTCACAGAGATTCCGCTACACGGTGATGGTACGTCAAGCACTGACTCATGTCAGTTCACTCACAAGTACATTGACACGAACCTTTTGAAAAATATGTCCACGTCGCCAATCGCGGAGCAAATCTTAACATCAGACTTGTTAACAAATAATGAATAGTTACGACCACCGCATATTCTTTCAAGATGTGTTACATAGAAAAATATTGCATTATAAATAATAAATAAAATAAAAATAAATAAATATCTTGGGACAATCTCACACACGGTCATCTGATCCCAAACTAGGCAGAGCCTGTACTATGGTAACCAGACAACTGATAAACATACTTATATATTTCTAAATACATACATATTATAGATAAATAACACCCAGACACAGAACAAATGATCGTGCTCATCACACAAAGATTTGTCCTGGGTGGGAATCGAACCCACGACCTCCGGCTTAGCAGTCAGGGTCACTAACCACTAGACCAACAGGCCCGACAATTATACATGTTAACCCCGCAAAAAGAAGTAGTAGTAAGAAGGTATTTCAGTTGAATTTCAAATACTTGAATAGATTGACACGAAATATAACCTTCACCTTACACGGCAGGAAATTTGTATCTAAAAGTATTGAGAGTTGAAGTAGTTTCGTTCAAACAAACAAAGGAACAAACAACAGAGTATTATCAGTGACATACATTGCTAGCTCGATAGCATAGCGGCGATAAGCCGAACAAAACATCGCTTCGGTACAATGACCCAGAATTATATAAAAATGTCCTCGATTTTGATAACGCTGTGACAATGACATTTTATTGCGGCCTCGAGCTATTATTATTAGTTAGTTATAATTATTATTACAGTTGAAGAGTAACGTTCAATATCAACAAGTCTTGCTTCCATTATTGTGGAGTAGTGTTGACGTTACAACAATCACGTTGGGTGCCATATTTTATTCTAGTATCCAACATTTGTTACAAGCACAATTTCTGACATTTGTGTTCAGAATTTTCCGATAAACATCTTTACTACATGTACCTAATAGATTTTAGGATTTAGACTATTAAAAGTGTAAAGACCCTATTTACCCTTTGAAAGTATCCTTTGTTTGATGTCGATAGCGAGATGTCACGTGTACAACATTAGTACAGCGCTAGTGCGCTACTACGTATTATTTGAGGGAGTTGCGTCGGTGCTAATTGGGGTGCATCGCGGTGCGTTGACTCTGGGCTGAAAATGTTGGCCGGAACGCTGCACGAGCGGATGTCAACTTTCTCGCGGTTACGTAACGCGGAGAGATGTGAGCACTAGAACGTTCGGAGTCATCGACCACGGCCGCCAGTTACGAAACATACTACACTGCGCCGCGCACAACAACACTGCAACTTATGTGTTTCACTTTGATACCACTTCGACGTGCTTAAAACATTACCATGTGATTTATATCGAATCATGAATAGCGATAAACCTGGTGGTACAACAACATATAACGTGGCGCGTTAAAATAAAACGCTATAAAATAAATCGTATCGGTGGACGTAATTGTAATTACACGCAACTTATACAGCTCCATTTGTAGTATTAATAGTAAAAGGACTTTGATGATCTGGTAGATTTATAAGAGCGATGTGAAGTTATTTATTGTATCAGGTGGGACTATTAGCTGGTCTATTTGTAGTATAAATTGGTATAACGTGTAGTCAGTACTAGCGGCGCTGGGTCGTCGCTCGCCGCGCGAGGTCAACGCCGCGGCGCCCGCCACCCGTTCAACTTACAGCTTTCACGGCTTACTACTTCAATACATTTTACAAATACATGGAATTAGATTTAAATCGCCTCGAAGTTTCTCAAACTTTTCCTATATAATAGATTCGTGTTGACCCTTTCGATGTGATCAATTACGTAAACAAATACTTGTATAGAGGTCAATATCAAAACAATATTATTAGTATTTATTCTGTATATGAATTATTGATTGATTTTATTTACTTTCTACGTTATCATGTCTTTATAGGTCGGGGTAGACAATTTATAATTTGGATGTTTGTCTACCTCTTCCTATCACGTTTTTATAATTGAGGGTGATATGATTCACTTTAATTGACTATAACTATATATTCGGTCAACAGTCTTCAAGCGTAACATTCACGTTTACATTCGAATTAGAGTTTTATAAAAAACATTAGTCTTATTAGAAATCCCAATCAGTTGCAACCATTGACCATTTGTGACTGTATGGTGTCACTGCGGCGGTGTTAACACGGTCGACTAATTTGACTGATATTTTTTGTCCCGAACTGTATGTAGAGCGTAACAGTTTACGTGATCATTAGCGGGTTGAAATATTTCAGGGCCGGTACACACGGCCCAGAAGTGAAGGGGTCGAGCACACGTTCATGACACGCCAGCAATTATAAGTACGGAGGCGTCATTGAACCCGCGTTATTGCGAAACAACGGAAACCAGTCCAGTGCTGGCCTTCCCCCCTGCACCGCACATCGCGATCCCCTCCCACACACCTGCTGCGAATTTTTAAAATCCTAGATTATAGTTGACATGCGACTAGCTCCCAACCGACGTGATTCGCATATCCACTGAGTTACATCACTATCCCCTGCAGTCTGCAAATACCGCGCTATTCTTATATTATTAAGTGTTTATTAACGTTCTAATAGCAGCATAATAATAATTGATTTGATCATTGCAATTAACAGATTTCTTTAATTGATTTGATAGTTGTTAAAAAAATTAAATTCAACTTTTATATAATTCTTATTAGCCACGCAGGCGGATTGTTTGTAAGATTTCTAACTTCAAATTTGAACGAATCATAATTTCACTATATAACTAAAATAAAAATGTTGAACGTAACGTATGTTAATAAAAATATTAACATAAGATACAATTAAATTATATTTAATTACAACTTGATGGTAGGAAAGCTTTTTTAAAATAATATGTGTGTGCGGTAGTAGTAATATGCTGTCGGTACCTTACCTAGCACCGACCGGCGACCTATAAAGATACGTGCTTGATAGTGGTGCAGTCAGGGACAACGGCCGGACTGCCTCATTCGCAAGAATCGCAGGTAGGCTAAGGGGTTAAAGAACTCCATTGCACTATATCAAATACCATTGAACTCGCTCCGTCCCGCTCGCACACCGCACCCCGCGGTGCATCGCCTGCACTCCACCGTGCGAATCCTGTCTGATTACGCGACACGCATGCGTATGACATTATCTACGAGTAACTATGGTGCACGTAAACCGGTATATGGACGTTACCTATGTGCTGCACTTATATACGCTAGTCCATCAACATAGTACATACATATTGCAAAGTTCACGCGGTGGGACACGCGATAGGAAATAGTTTTGGATTAGATTAACAGGACGATGTCCGAAAGGTTACTAGGAAAATAAAGATATATATAAGTTGCAAGATTAGTACTTTCTGTAGTAGATACCTAATATACCTAACCTAATGCGCTTAAATAAACCAGAAAGCTATCAAACTTCATACCAAAATTATGAATAGGCAAAGTTGCAATAACTTTCTAGAAACTATTCACCTGTTACATAACTCGGTGTTAGCTCAGCTAACGCTGATCGTGTGTCGATAATTAAGTTTAACGAGTGGAAAGTTCAAAGAGGGCAACGACATCAGACGACAGTGTCGGCGCTTTGTCGCGCAATCGCCTGAAAATCACGCTAATTTATATGAAACTCGATCGCGTGATACCGCAGGTGACGTAGCCGAGAACCAGGAACAAATAACCAAAGATCAAGTTTCACGGGCATTGACAGCAACATGTGCGCTGCGGTAGCCGACATCTAATTTTCTATTAGAAAATACTAGTCATGTTACGTCAGCTTCACAGTCACACGACATGCAAACAAGAGTAACCACGTAAAGTAAATTTGATAACTTATAGAAACATTCTAAATAAAATACATGATGAACAAATAAATAAAATTTTACCAAATACATACAATAAAAACATAAATTGATTTGTTCTTTACTAAGAAATGTTTGGCACGTTATTTATTTGGCAGACAATAGCTAAAACTCAAGGAGAAATGATAAAATGTCATTGAACTTGATAAAAATAATGCTGCACGTTTTTTCGTTCGTGAATATTCAAAAGCAAACACTCCATCACTTAACAGAAAATTTGATACAATGAACGATAAAAGCTATTTAATCAGAAAGTACCTATTGCTAATAAATGTGATATAGTTTTAACACAGTCAAGCATTAACATGATTATGTAGTCGTACCTCCGTTTTGTATATTAATGGGAGCGCGGCAGGTACGTGGCCCCGTAACCGGTGGGCCATTTCCCCAAATTGTAGCGGTCGCTTTTCCTACAGACCTCGACTCGTAACTCCCTAACCCATCGCCCATACTACTGGCTCATTGACCACTCTCTCCCGCTCCACTTTATTCCACCGCTTCACAAAATCGTAGCGGTTTCGTAGCAACCTCGTAGCACTCGTTAGCATCGTAGTCATGGAGCTAAAAGTACACTTTATTACGAAAAAGGTATTATTCCAGTTTTATGATCTTCAAAAATACGAAGAAATAATTCAATCTAGTAAGGTGCTGTCATATAAAAAGTGATAAAAGTATTTGTGTGTTTTCAACATATTATGGACAAAACGCTGCGGAAGTGTGATGTTTAAATTGAGTTTATATTATAATTTACATTTTGAGTATTCGACTTATATAGGACAATATTAGCATGTGATATTTTTTGAATTTTAGACTTGAATTTTTATTAACATTTATTGCGTCTCTAAAATGTTAATAGGAACAAAGTAGTGATCGTAAACAACTGCCACGTTGCTTGACGTAAACAATCGATAAAATTATTATTATTACAAAAGTTAATATCGTATGTAATGCAGGATGTAGAAAGTAATAGGTATATTTGGTAATGTCTCGAGATCACGTGTAGTAGGTGGATTTGATAAAAAAAGTCATGCTACGTGTAGATAGGTGTCGGTCGCATGTACGCTGGCACTTGTTTACCGCGCGATGCTCGCAGACCTTGAGATTCGGCGGCGGTCAGTGGCCCGAGGCCTCACACGTAATATAAATCTTATTATTAACCGCCGACTTCGCTGCTTCACCAGTTGTTCTATTACTAATCGCAAAAATTTATCCGGAAATTAGTCATTCTGCATTTATGTTGGATTTTGGCCGTTTTCCTATAGTCTATTATTTTTGAACACGTTCTTCAAACAGTCGTTTTGTAAAGTCAACGAATGGTGATTCTCCAAACAACTAGCAAATATAGCACATTTTAGGGGACGTTCGTGATGATATTGTCACTCAAATCTAAAATTGTTTCCTTGTTTTATGTACGTGATTAATAACATTTGTAATGAACAGTTTATATGTTAAAAATACACGTACGAAACAAGATGAAATCAGAACAGTGTCACATGTTTACGGAACGTGATGAAGGACCAGTTCGGAGATATGCAACAACTCGGCGGAACTTTGCAACGATATTAATCTTATTCAAATTATAATAAGTCTGATAAACGCGACTTGTTGTTTTCACGTACGATTCATTTTTCACATTACGGTTCGTTGACTCTGTGCTTGCATGTGTTGGTAGCCGAATTCAACTCGTAATATCGGACGGACGGCGGTGTGGGTTACATTCTTGTGCTATATAGCGCCGCTGTGTGCTCATCGCGGCAAGCTGAGATGTGAAGTAACCGCGCCTGTGTTGGTTATTGCCGATTTTGAAGGCGGCTCAAGGACACCCGGCTCAGGTTCAGTAGCCACCTTTGGCAGTGAACGACATCATTTCGTGCGTTGACCCTACCCGTTTCCTGTGCCAACAGAGGAAAACACTATATTACTTAACGTTTCTATTTAATACATAATGTATGCGCACCATTTAATTGACTTTGACTTAGAGACAATACCTTTATTAACATATAAAGCGATTATTTAGTTAGAGTGTGAATGGCCTCGATATTCACTAAAGCAGAACCTATCAAAAGAACGATTGCTTTTTGTATTTAGAGTCGTCCCTATTTTGCTATCAGGTCTATGGCGTTTTATATATACATTTGAATAAAAATTCGAATAAATGTTAATGTTTGATTTTTTGTTTCAGGTAAGTTACACCACCCGTCGTGAACTCTTCGAGTTTGATCGCGGTAAGGAGGTAAAGTTAGTTGGCTCGCTTGATATGATTGCACATAATGGTGTGTTCTCGTTAGAGCACAATGCACCAGGTTGCAGTGGTGGAGTCAGTCACCCCGGGCTAACGGGGCTCGCCCTATGCCCGCTCGGCGCTCGCGGACCGCGGGCTGCCGTCATCACGCCGCGATTGTCGTGCAATCGTGCTTACTAATGCCAACTGGACTCCATACGCATACATAATATTATGGACATTCGCATCGCCTGTGCCCCTGCTATTCATATAGCGCATTGAGGAAAACAACAGAAATTCACTTACCAGCTATTGTAAAAAACGTCCAAGAGTCCCGCAGCGTTTTTGACATTAGTATACACATAACTAAATAATTAGAAATAATGGAAATTGAAAAAAATAGAAATGTTACTTCGCCTAAAGAAATTCGATAAAAAAAAACATTTAAAATTATAAGTCTAAAATTGGAGTGTCGTAATGTACAACTCGATAACTAGAAACTTATAGTGAGACATTAAATTCTGTAAATTTACACAATTCTAAATAATATTATTTCTACTCTAAACGACAACGGGCCGAATAAAAAAAGTAAAAAATGTCGTTATTCAGATCAAATTAATGTAAACTATATATCAAACTTGTTAATATCTTCACGTTTTAAGAAATTTTAATATAAAACAACATTATGAGAATACAATATTGTGAAAATATTGCACGGTATCCCGCTGATATTTTATCATTAAGACGAAGATTTGAAAGGGCATCCCTCGGCCGCGATATCGTTTAGCGACGACACAATACATCAACTATCTGGGAATGTCGGTTACGAGCCGAACTAACAAAAGGATGTTAAAAAACTATCGTAAAAAAACTAAATCCTCACATTTATTGTACTCAAAAAGGTTTCCATTAAACAATAATATATTTTTTCGTCTCAGAAGAGTTAGATATCGCGAAACTTGCACAATAACGTGTTGTCGGCAAAAAGTTGGACTTTACCTGTTCGTGAAATCCGAGCTGAGCAGAAAGGGTAGGTTGATTCGCAACCATTTTTTTGGCAACAGGATAAAACAATTTTGCTTGCGTTTTTTACGTGAATCTTAAAAATTTCAACCTTAGAAATCGAAGATGAAAGGAAGTTGGGAGTAAGGGTTAGAATATGGCTATTGTTTACTAAGCAGATGGTATTAAATTTGCTCGTTGCTCCTTGATCCATTGACAATGTGGGTCACGATACTCACGTCCAACCGACAAACCCTTAACCTAAATCTAATCCCAGCCATTCAAAATACTTGCGACAATAATACAATGGCTGCTTGCTGCTGGAGAACCGACCTCAGAAACAAATGCTGGAACAAAACAAAAACGTTTTGAAAAGACCTTTCTACGAAATCGTCATTAGTAATTATTTACATCTTTAGTAAAATTTGCTGTACCGTTGTGTTAAGCCATAAAACAATATATTTCACCGTGACAGTGGTTTTGTGACTTTGTGGTCGAAAACGTTCATGCAATGCATGTTAGAATTACTTGGCTTTGTTTCTTTTACTAACAAATTTTATTTTGTTCTTTTGATCGATATAGTTTTCCTATTTGCTAAGCGAATAGCTTTTGATGTAACTATAGAGTGGACTTTTTTGCTAAAGTACAGTCATCATAGAGTATTTAATTTATAGTTATTAGCGGAATGGTGCACCTAGAGAGTGGTGCACCGTTATACGCACTCGTGGAGTTGAGTGCACGCGCGCGCGGTCGCCGACTCTTCTACACCCATGTCCTCAAGACCCTTCCTTATATTAATAGACACATCAACATTCGTCGTATTTCAGATAAAATTTGTTACGTAAATAAGATTACCAAAACATAGATTACGTCACGATTCTTGGGAGTACCACCCACCAACATGTGCAGAGTGGCACGCGGCAATCGCGCGTATGGCATGCGATTACTTGTATAAAAAAACAGTACAATGGACCCGAAATATGTAAATAACGATGTTTTTACCAATCCACTTTTTACTAATAACAAGGTGCAGCTTGATGCCGCGTTTCTCCGCCAGCTGGGAGACGAGGAAGTGGGTTCACAATGACGACCGCGCAAATTATTGATTGCCAAAAATCGAAACTGCTTCGATAATAACCATTGTGATCTTTGGGTTAACAAAGAGAATTCTACATCGCCTATATCCAACTTTTAAAATAGAACCAAGTTGAATGACTGAGTTATTGTTATTTTTTGTGGACTAAGAGGTCAGTGTGCGTGATATTATTACATTTGAGTCCCGCTACCAAAGACTAATTTAGAAGGTATCATATAATGACAACCGATAAATCTCTACTACACTATAATAATAGCAATTGCAATAATGGCTATGGCATCCTACGCAAAACGGTTGTAGTAAACTATGTTAATTAGTTTATTGGACTGCAACTTACTAAAGCGTTCTGCTTCTAAAATAATTAGTACATATAAATATATCAAGAACCACTCCAATAACCTAATTAATGTCCAAATATCTAATGAAGGTCGGCCACCAACTCCTGGAATCTATCTCTGTGTTTTACAAAGCGGAAGTTCAGTTTTGCTCGAGATCTCCGTCCACCCCCTGATGTTGTGGACGACTTCTTTCTACATCTTTGGTTGCTTAATTTAGATTATAAACTTACGGAAAACTTACTCCATTCAATTTAAAACACACATACCCACTCACACACTCACACACATACACACACACACACACACACACTCACACACTTACTTACAATCAACAACAACATTAGAAATCTTATTGAACTTCTCCTGTATTATTACACACGACAGGCATTTTCTTATTTTTATTTTTAATCTTATTTTTATTCAGCTTTTAGTTAAGTTAGTTATCTCATAATTTGCATCTACCTAGACTTATTCTCCTAACGGCAGCTTTTAATAGTATTACTATAACATAAAAAGTAATCCAGTATATTTATGCTCCTGCTTTCCATTGGGTGGGGACCTGGTGATCTGTAATACAGGCTTTTTATGCCTAACTCAGACACCAGCTCCTCACATACCCTAGTCTTAGAGGCTTCCTTATTTTTTATATATAAGTTATAAATGTATTATTGTATGTGAGGAGAAATAAATAAAAAAAATTATTATTATTATCTAACTTGTCATCGCAGCGCGACCTATATTAATTGGAGTGGCTCCTAAATAAGAAGAAGAATATACCAACCTATAAGCTCTTAGCTTGGTGTTAGTTGTACGGTTTGACCGATAAAAGAGAGGAAGCCGCGCTCGCCGCGGTTTGTCCTTCGATGGGTGACTATTTGTAAATTTACCGAGACTTCTTCGTACCTCGGGAAACACGTTAAGCCGTTAGTCCCAACTGCCATAGGGTGATCTTTGAAAGTAGTAATTACAATTCCGAAAACCATTCTTACTATGGGATACAGTATTACCCAGTAGAATGGTTATGGAGGTCAGATAGGCTGTCGTTCCATGTATAATACAGTATTCAGCTAAATCCGGTAAGACTGGAGGCCAACCGCAATAAAGCTTGGAAAAAAAGCTAAGCAGGTGATGAAATATATCAACGTTTTTTTTATTGAATTGTGTCAAGTTATGATAGATACATAGGTAGATCATCGTACTATATAATATTTTGAAAGAAATACTTATCTAATTAAAGTAACCCAGTAAAGCATATAACACTGGCGCGTATGTACTCTAGAAAAAAGTTATTGGAACCGGTCTCTGATAAAATGAAAGTTGGTTATAGGTAATGCGCAGCACTTTCTCCGCGAAGTACGTTAGTACTTCGATCGCAATGCTTCCCTGCGCCAATCTAAAGCTCTTTCCTAGCAGTTTCAATGGCTGAACGATAAGAATACAAAATAGATAATATCGCATACTAATTATCACATTTACTGAAATAGTAACATAACTGAAATAATAACAATCAATATGATCACTTTGAAAACACGTAAACAATTTACAACCGCTGTCGTAGTGTTACATGTGGTGTTTTTGACATCATACCTGTGGCGTATTTGTTACAAGTTGGCAGTTATCTCATTGCTATTTATTGTTTAAAACATAACATTCAAAAAAGTATTTACAGTCTATGTGAACGGTTGGCGGAGTAGGTGATTTAAATAAAGTCAAGGGGATCATTTGCGTCGCAAACAACGACGACGGGGTCAGTAGACTCGCGCGCTCAACTGCCGAAATAATCGCGGCCGGTACACGCGCCGAGCGCCCGCCGCGGCCAACGAACGAGCCAAGGCCAAGCTGCCTCCCCGGCCCCTACCCGCCGCTCTAATCTTCAGAGCTCCTGCTGACAGCCTAGATAAATTGTAGCGCATCGATCACCCTCCGTGTAGGTACATAAATATAACCCTCGCCTATCGGGCAACACGAAGCCTTGAACTGCGATAGCGAACCGATAAAAACGCAAGGTTTCAACATCAATAAGTGCCTGCCTAAATACCTAAATTCTACACTTTTTATTGACTTTCACGTAGGCTTGAAGTGCCTTATACATACCCTTGGTTTACAGAACCTAGTAAAGGTTATTAATAGATCGTGTAATAAACGTGGAGCGGGCAGGTATTATCATCGTAGATGCGAGGCTGTGAGGCTGGGCGGGTGGCGGAAGCGTCGGCGACGAGGTGCGGGCGCGCGCGGGCGAGCGCGGGCGCGGGGCGCGGCAGGTGGTAACGTCAACGCGCGGCCGTGAACTTTCTTCGGACACGTTTTCAGGAGTTAATGCTGCGCAATATTTTGCGGCTTAGCCTCCCGGCGGCCCCCCAACCTCCGCTTCTTCCCGCGTGCCTTCCTGCGTGCTATCCTTACCATTTATTTATTACAAATGATTTTGAGTTACGTGTACCTCGATAGAGAGGTTTAAAAGATTATATAACGAAAAACAATGATTTTTCGAATCTTTTTTTTTAATACCAGAAAAAAATGAATTAGGTCATATTCCGAAATGTACAGTTATGACATTAGAACGCAAATTCATGGACATCATATTTACTCTGGTAATATATTAAATAGATGTGGATTATAGTTTCGTAGTCGAGACTTGACTTGTGCTTATAAAAATGTAAATTTTACGTATTTAGTTCGGGATCAAGTATTCATCGCATGTGTAGGAAATTCAGAGTGAACCAGCATAACTTGTTGTTTTGCTGACATCAATTGGTAACGAAAAACATAAGCGTCCTCGCTGCTTACATAACCTAAATCCGATCATATCAACGAGTCTGCTGTAATATCAGTAACAGAGCCAACAACATATTTTCGAAACAAACCATTGAATTTGTTCTAAGACGGTATGTAGCATTAATGAGGACAAGTAAATGTAACACTAGGAAATGTTCGGCATACACTTCCTCATTGTTGCGCATAGTGTGGATTGTAGGTGAGTAGTGCAACGCAAACGCAACGCCCGTGCTGCAGCGAGGCGGACGGCGGCGCTGGTGCACCGCGCACGCGAGACCGACGCTCATTATACAACGAGGCGCATCATCGGCGGGGGACGCTCGCGCTCATCTAATTACGCAAAAACCATCTACGCAACACTTTTCCTATACTTTACTACATTACGTTGTTGTACCGTATAATTAAACCAGCCTAAGCTCCACAGTCTTGGACCAATAGCCGATTTTAATGCTCTACTTGGCGCGTTCGCGTTTTGCTTGTTACCTATGATACGATGGAAAACATGCTTCGTTCCATTTTGAGTGTTACAAGATACATTGGCGTTAATAAAATTAAACAATAATTTAACGTTAGTAGGATGTGTTAATACCACGTAGTCGTCCTCTATAGAAGCAGGAAGTCTCGACTTGATGCAAATATCAAGGTGAGGAGACCGAGAGGAGAAAGGTTCCTTCATCAGCACAATTTATGGACTTGTATAAATATATAATTTATACAACTTACCATAAATCGATATACAGGTAGTCGAACCGTAATTGACAAAAACCAATAATCATGTCAGCAAGAAACTGGTATGGAAACCCCTCTTATTTAATAAACATCAATAACATTACTTCGCGGTGAACACATTGTTTCTTGTAAATACCAAATCAAACATTCGTCGCAAATACATAATTACCTAGTGGGCCTTCGTGTTAATATACCTATTTTGCGTGGCTTTTGTATAGTTGTGTGAGCTCTATGTTTAGCACAATGAGGTTTAGTCAACAGTCGAATTTCCTCATGTCGGGGCGTTGCCTTGAGGTTGACATTGCGGCTAAATCAGCACAGTTTGACATTGACATGTTCCGATATTCAAACGAGGAAGTGATCCTAGTTTATTCGGCAGGGCCATTCACATGTTTAGGTTTGCAATATTATGCTACTGATTTCGGTACAGCAATAGATATCGTTAATTTTTTTATAGCGCACTGGTGAAACACAAAAGTCATATACATACAATTGTTGTAAGAATACTGATGACTACATATTATTTTGAGCTCTAAGTATTGAATCACGCCGGGGTCGTTGTAGTCTCTCATTTGCGTGTTTAGTATTATTTTTTGCCAAGTTTTGAAGGTCGCATTGCGTCATCTTCCTTGGCGTTAATATTTTTTATTAAATTTTAATACTCCCCATTAAAGGAAAATATCCGTCACAATTCAAAGTGTTAATAAAAGTATAACCTTTAAAACGTGTACAAGCTTATTTGATATAAATGAATAGCTAAGATTATTTCCTGAGTAGGTACCTGCAAGAGTCAATGCCACCGTATCAGTATGACTAACAAGCCCACACTATTAATTGCCGAATATGAGTGCACAAACAGACGTAAGTTGTGTCAGTTGTGTGGGGCTCCAGGCGTCACCACATTCAGCTATTAATTGAGCACACCCGACAAATTGACCTTGGCCTTGGCACGGGTTGCCGAATCAGCCGAGGTCAACCACGATTGAGAGCGTCCGGATCACACGGCTTGTATGCGATGCTGCCATTTTCATGGTAATAATATATTCTGGCAAGCAAATATACACGGTTTCTACGTATTGTAATATTACAGTATTGGTCTTCTTCCATATTTTTTATGATTAATAAACATAAATAAAACACTCATAAGTCTAACCTCTATCGCTTATTATTTATTAAATATAATTTATTTTGTGATCGATTTTGATAACGACTTATTCTGTTCGAGCAATTGAGTTAGCCAGTTACCTCTTTGCTGTTACAGTACAGGATTGAAATAGTGCAATGTTAAGTAAAAGAATATTATATTTACCTAACAACTGTCTTCTAAACAAAATGACTTAATAATACAAATAATTGTGTGGCATTTGTGGCTGTATCGACGACAGCGAAGCAACAGCATGCCCGAGGTAATTGACTCATGCTGACCTCGCACTGCTTCGGAAAAACTCGCCGCAACTCGGCACTGTTCGCCATAATACGTACATTTTGATAAATAAAACATTATACATATTATTGGAAACCCAAAAAGGGAATATGTAATGTCTTGTGGTAAACTTTTGGTAAATGTGCTTGGGGTAAATTTATGGAATTAAAACATCCTTTAATATAACTTTATTCATACTTCATATGATAATTTTATATGTAATGTATTAAACCAAGTTCAATTAAAATGAACATAACAGTAGTAAACATTACGTAGTTATTACCTACATTAAAAAAAAACCGATAAGCAAAATCAGTTTTAGAAACACACCCGACAGTACGGTTCAAATTTAAGCCACGTAATGATTGTTCTACATAACTACCAACTGGTTGGTCAAATATGGCTACAATAACAAAAATAGTGTCGGCGTGTCGGGTTTCCGATGCGCATCGAGTGTAATCGCGGTCTCAGCGCTGCGAGGCCTTGACCGCGGTTGTCCGCTGAAGCTACGGACATTCGGACTCGGTTGCGACCCGCCCGAATTGCCAACGAAGCTCCTCGTGACTGGCAGAACTTTAGCCAAATCCAGGCCGACAGCATCCAATTACAACAGTATTGCGCCTTTAATTTTATAATTTGTTTTAAAAGTATTCTGTAGACAATATGTATGTACAAACAATTCAGTCTCAGTAACTTACATTTTTACATTATTTATGTTCTGATTTAACTGTTCCGATTGAGAGCGATCCTCCAAACAGTGCAAGTAAAATTTACGTCTCATGTTTGACACCATAATTCCTTGACGATCAAATTCAATGGACTTTAAATTAACTTGTTCCTTTGCGGTTTACTGTAGTAAAAGGGATGTTTTAATGACATTCTTTGAAAAGTTGTTAAGCTAATTTATGAGTGGGATAATGGGTGCGATGTAAGTAAGTGTTGAGTCCCGTTTGTCCGGAGGCTGGCACGCTCGCTATTGTCCTGGCGTCCTTCGTCTGTCGCGAGAAGGCCGACCGGCCCCTCGGTTATTGTTGCCCTTTATTTAGTCCATCAAGTTTTCAAATAATACTCAAAGGCCATGTTGAATATTAAACACTAATTGTGTGGCCAAACTCCTCTCTTGCTAATGGTTTTTTTCGACAGCCTTCACACTTGGCCGACTCTTTGTCCTGGTTGACCTATTAAAGTAAATGACCATAAAACATACATGGTTAAACTTGTTTAAATATTTTTTTTATAAATTATGGGAAAAATATAACAATCCGGAAAAAGTTGAAACCATAAATTGCAAAGAATATGGCATACGGTCTACTTTTTTATGATGCTATAAAAAATTGGCTGCTTAATCGGGATCATCAACTGTGGTCACAATGAACAATACAAAACTATACATGTGGCTACCGACTGACGATGCCGGCCGGCTTTGTAATGTTGGCCCCAAATACGTACGATAAAGAACTCTATTTTTAACAGTGTAGTGTACAGTATTGTACTTCTTTGAAGAGAAGTAAAAGCTGACATGAAATTTGATATTCGCACCCCGGTATTAAAAGTGAGGGCAGCGGAAGGAAGTAAAAAACTGGGTTCCTATTCAGTTTCACGTTTTAATCGACACACATGTTGCCTTAGTTTTTTATTGTTTGATTTAAGTGTCAGAGATCAGGGACAAATTACAAAGTTAATATTATTATTAATAGATTATACCTAAGATACGAATGTTGCGTTATCTATACTTTAAAAACGGACCAGGCATACTGTTAAATAAAACTTGCATTATTTCTACGGTAGGTATCCTCTTTTGTTGCCTGTTGATACTTTCGCTCCATATGCCTTATTTGAAACATCATCATCTTCATAACTTGTTAAACTATTATTAATAATAAAAAGAAACCATTGTTTAGTGCATGTGCGCAGTAGAAAAGCTTTACTTTTTATAACAACACGTGGGAGGATATTTGCGAAACCCTTTAAAAAGTTTCCTTTTGTGCAAAAGGGAAAGTATTGAAGCGAAAAAATTGTGGAAAAAAACTTGAACACCTTTAAGTTGTGTGTTTATTACAAAAAACGCTTTTAGTATCCAGTGTTTTTGCAAAGTTATCAATATAGATATTTATAGTTATTTATATACCTTTAGGTATATGTTTTGTTGGCAGCTATTTCTCTCAAAATCCACCTACAAGCAAACAACGAATTACTGATTACGTACCTATTCGTTAAAATACCAATGAACGTGAATTTCATTCATTTAATTTAGCTATGCAAAGGAAGCTATTATATCCAAGCAGGCAAAAATGTCTTGTATCGAATATCCAAGTTAGAAGTAATCGTTCGATTCGTGTGTGTCAATAACATTTATTTTAAAGAATTTAGGGCAAACTTCGTTATTTTAAAAACAACAATAACATATCAAATAACTTTTAATATAATTTAATCTGCTACAATCATCATATTATATGATAAACTCTTGTATTTAAATAGATAAATGTATATCTTGGTTCTAATTGCTCTTTGAATTTTTAAAACTGTGCCAATTTTTCTCTAGACCACATCAGTGTTGAGCTGTTTTTAGAACAAAATTGAGATAATTCTAATAGTTTCATCACGAAATGTATGTGTGTCGTTGGCGAAAAGTGAAGGATGTTCGGGCAGTGTCAGTAGGCTGGTGGTGGAGGAGCGCCTGCGCGCCGCGTGCTGCCGGTGGCCTTGACCGGCCTGCGCCAAAATTTCCAGGTCATTCACCCGCCGCGACGCCCACCGCCACTCGTTTTATCTCGCGTAAATAACTTCTCGCGCAAACTAATACAAACCGTATGTTCCTTTTAATAAGACCTAATCTTCCGCTTTCGCAACATTTGTATCGTCAGTGTTATATAAAGTCGTGTTTATGTACCGATTGTTAAAAGAAACTTGTTTATCAATTACAAGAAGGTAGGTAGGTAATACGTATTATGTAGAGTTACACAAAGTTTCTTCTTACGTAGTTAGTACAGTATTAATCGCAGTCACATAAAGGTAATCGGTTATTCGGTACCATAGAAGCTCTAATTTGCCCGTGCTTTTAATTATCTCACTTGCCTATCGAGTATTGAGTCACGTGTATTCAGTTACACAATATTTTTATGCTATAGTGTATCACGTTTTTGCAATCTAGGTACCTATTTGTTTATTGTATTATTGAGAAACAGTGCGTACCTACTTTTTGCCGGGAAACTTAAACTTTTAAAGACTTAAACTTGGAAATGATGGTCGAAATTCCCGGAAGTGTGTGCTAAGAAGGAAGCAGGCAAGCAGGGCGCTCCGGCAGCGGGTCAGTCCGTCACGCGGCGACCTACACCGCGCTCGCCATCCATTAGCTCGATTTCGTGTTCAAGTTCACTCGCGTTCCATCACCAAAAATATTTTCGTAGTGTGACGCAACCGGCAACGGCTACGTCCCACTCGAACGCTCGGCTAGTCTCTCTGTCGGTGCCGCTCCCGCGCGACCTTGGCCGCGGTGAGCCGCAAGGTTCGGGTCTTCGAACTCGCGCTGGAGCGCGGGCCGCGGGGAGCGGAGACGCCAGCCCTCCAATCGCTCGCCGCGCACGTCTGCGCGTGCTTGCGATTGGTCGGTTGTTGGCGCGGCAATGACCTCGGAGACCGGAGTTCGAAGCGCGCCGATCCTCGCTCTGAAGCGTAGAACGACAAGCTCAGTCGAACGATAAAGGCGAATTTCGCTTAGACGGCTACGCTTCATCGTCGAGGCGATTGTATCGCACGGAGCGCTGATCTTTTTGCAGACTTTCACTCTTAAGGGGAGACTCGCGCGGCTTCGAGCAGGAGCGCGCGCGGCCCTCGCTCAGTTCGTCGATCGAGCTCGAGTGAGTCGCACGCGGCGCGTGCAGCGGCTATAGCGCGGAACGAGCGACCTTCATCCCTCGACGTGCCGGCCGCACGACTCGGCCCATGCACTTCTGTCCTATATTCAGTGTTACAGCGCGCAGGACGTTTAATGTCTGAGAGCCAGCGGGCTTCATGTGGTTTACGTGTAGTGCAGTGCGGAGGAGGACTAAATAATTAGTTTGTAAGCAGATAAACATATAAATGACTTTAGTGATGTCTCCTGATAGCAGTTACGGGCGATATGATGCGCCTACGCCGGCTGACCATAATATGATGAGCCCGGCGCATAAGGAGCGAGAACCTGAGTTGCATATAGGTAGTGCCTTTCATACAATTATTTTGTGTTATTTACATCTTGTATTTACATTGTGTCATGTTACGGTTTGTCAACTTTGTCGGTATTATTGTTATTGTTTAATGACTTCGACAGGATCCCCATTCCAAATACTTTTGCGAATAACCAAAATCAGTAATTATTTAATTGGATAGAAATTATTTCAATTTTTTTTACCATAAAATAACATAAGAACAAATAAGCCTAAAATTATAACCCATATTAATATTTATTAGTAATAGACCGCTCAATTATATCGAATGCTTTTTTTCTTAATAGAAACTGTATCATATCAATAACATTCAGTCTGGACCTGCGCTATTGTATGTAGTCATGTACTCATATCATAAATATAATACAATATTTATGAAAAAGAAAAATAATTTTATTACAATAGGTATTAAAAACTTTGAAGTAAGTAGGTACCACAAATATAATATCCTCCTTAAATTAAAAGCTAGGTACATAGGTAGGTAAAACACCAAGTGTACCATAGCTGTCATAAAATAACTTTAGGAATTCAACATTTCATGCCAGACTAATCGTAACGACTTTTTGCGTAATTCTGATTAATGATATATTTGTTAGTACTGAAAGGGTAACTAAAATAAAAAATCAATTTATCAAAACTTCCGCAGAACGAATGTTTGATGGATGAATTCTTATACATTTCCGATCGAAAGGGCCCACCGAGAAACAATTAAAACTGCATTGTGCAAAATAATCGCAGTGTACAACAATGTCAATAGTTTCTCAGTGCAAATCGATGGGGTCCGGTCCCAGCCACGGCTGCAGGGAGCCCTTGAACATTTGCAATCAATCCCTAATGATGTTATCGCTCTTTATCGATTCCTTTTGTGTATTTTTCCCATGAAACTTACAGACCAAACCAGCAAAGAGTTGCACATAAAATTGCATCATTAAGACTAGTTCACATGCGTTCCTAGGTATTTAATTAGATATCATCATTAAGTTCTAATACATATAAGTAAATCCACATTAAGTGTTAGAAGCGCAAGCGAGCGAGCAGGTTCTACGTGGCAAAGGCAACTACCTCACAAGTCACACCACACCACTTTTACTTTTCTCTGAATGCCCATTACTCAAAACAACTCGCTTGCAAATATTTGTTTAGGATAAACTGGTTGTTTTAGCACGTATCAGAAGTAACTTTTATTATTATAACAAACCAATAAAACTGTCTAAATACGAAAAATCCTAAACAATACAATTGGTTCAGCTACATTGAATAAACGTGTTATCGGACGAGGAAATCAAGTGTGAAACGTGATTTTGATCGTCGTCAAGTACAAATTATTTACAAACAAACATCACCGTGACACAGATCCGCGGTCGGAATGGCCGCGTCAGTGTTCTGCACGGTCGACGGTCGGCACTCGTTACGTGGACGCGAGACTTTCTCGCGCACTTTCCTCGTCTTTTAATTGACGTAACGAACGAGCGACTCTCACACACGCCACAGAAAAACGCGCGCGTTGCATCATACGAGGAGAAATGGCTGCACGCTACTGTTGCAACTGCACAGCATTACGTCTGGCGTATGCTTTCTATGCTCCACTGTAAGCTGAACTCAGCTAAGCAACAACTACTTTGTGCTTGTGCTGTTCTTTCAGACGATATTAAAATTATTACTCCGAAGACGTACATACGACATCTGTAGAAAAAAGAAAGTAACGACTATAGAAAGCGACGGCGTCGAACATCGACCCGCGGCGAGTGGTGTACGCCAGAAATAGAAAGTTTGTTCCAAAAGGCCCGACAAGCCCGCGCCCTTAACAAATAAACAAACGCTGGAAGAGGAAAGTGAGAGCAGTCTGGGGCGCCACCGCCTGAACCAGTTCCCGCAGGAGCCGCGGAGCCGCGCCTGTTGCTGACGGACTGCACCTATCACTGACCTATTAAACATTATTACTTAAACCATTAAGACAACTCAAATTCATATTTACTCGACGATAACTCTACATTATTAATTATGTCTACAATTAACTTATTGGATAATAATGTATATGAACACGTAACTTTTGACCTATTAAGGTCAATATAAAGTAAATCAGTTTATATCTGACATGATCCAAATCACTACCGAAGTTTTATGAAAACAATGTTGTTTGTTACGAAGAGGGGTCGATGACTCTGTCAGCTAAGAGACTTTCTAAATGTTTATTAAGTGTCTGTCACCTTGAGGCACGCAACATGATCATTGCAATACGATACATCACATTAATACGTGTATTTAGACAATCAATGCAATATTTTTATGTGTTAATTAATACAATTACCATATAACTGACACAAGTGAATAGGCATTGAAAATAATTATGTATTTTTCACTGATCAGGACGCAGTAAAAAATGCTTGCAAAATCTCTTATCGTGAGGTAATGTTATGAGTTGAAACGAAAGCCAAGCTAATAATCACGCGATCGCGACTCACGTGTACCAACTAGCTGAATGCCTCTACACTGTAATGTACACGGTTAAAGTATAACACTGTAAATAACTTTTAAAACCACGCTTATCAATTTTAAATGACGTATATCGCAGCTGTCATGATCGCACTGATAACGTAATTTTTACTTTTATTAAAAACAACTTCGCATTTGATGAAAGCTTTCTCTACTACTAGCTCGCATTATTGAAGGCACACGTGACGTACTATTCGTCAAAATAGATTTACATAAAACAATTTAATAATTTCCGCTTGGATGTTGATAGTCACATTGATGATAACATTGAACACTTAAATTAGACATCCTGGAATCGAAATGTCGAAATTTTCGCAAATGAGTAATTACAAACGTGTGAGCAGTGCCTGCGGCGACGACACGGTGCGCAGGCGCAAGGTCACGTGCAATCGCCACAATGTTTGTTACACACACCCGCCGTGTAACACAACTCAGGATGTTTGGCACGAGCTAACTAACGCCGTAATCTTTGAAACGTCCATAAAATTTATCGCGAATTACGTACACAGGTTTCTATAACCGTTTTCTGTTTTGTTGCAGAGTTTGACGGCACTACGGTGCTGTGCCGCGTTTGCGGTGATAAAGCTAGTGGATTTCATTACGGCGTGCATTCCTGTGAAGGCTGCAAGGTAAATATGCTCTTCTTGAAGTAAAATTTTTGTGTAAGATGCCACCGTCGACAATGCTCACCAGCACCTGTTTGATTGACTATACTGCCACCACCACTCTCGTTATGCGCCATTATCTGAACTCCACGAAATACGAAACGTCTCGAGTACGTCTTAAGTCAAATAAGTGCCTCAATTGAATATCAGATGCGGGTAGCCTGGGGGTATCTGAAGTAGGAAGTGTGTGTGCGGGTGACAGCACTCGGCGCCCCCTCGAGTCTCGGCAGTCGCGACAGGTGCCAGTTAGTACGAGCACCAAGGTCGCGACACGCGGAACACAATCTCTGTGCACTCGCTGCATTAACACCGACCAGATGACCTTATTTACTAACAAAATGTTAATTTGATTCACTTCCACGCCGCCAGATTCGTAAATCAACTAATCGGTAAAAAACGTATCGTGTGAACTTGCGTTGTGTAGAGAATGGTTTTTGGGTCAACGGGTAGGTACCTGCTGGCCTCGGTCGGCGACGGTCAGACCCCTGCGCCCCAATTCCAAACATTTTATTTATAATACCTGCCCCGGAACAATCACACGGGAACCGGCTGTCGCCTTGTAAGCCTCAAGATATAAGAAACACATGCATTACATGTACAAAATGGATTAGTATTATTGTAAAGCAGTGAACAAAATCATATTAATTAGATCCCGCATCTAATTTTAAAATTAGAATCCGCAGGTCTCGATACTTGAGAAATTCATTTCTTATTCGTTACTTCGATCCGTAAATAGTTTATGGATTTAAAAACTTGATAAGGTTTTTTCTTAGCAATTGTTTAATTATTAATAAAAATCTTGTCAAATTAGAAAGAACTGTTTAGGCACGTAATACATAGTGTAAAGATTGTTTATTGTTAGAGAAAGCAAAAAAAATACGTGATCGGTGAACGTTCAAGATCTTTGAAGTTGATAATTACTTCCTTATTATACAATGCAGCTCATATCTAAGGTCCTGAAATGTACTGCTTCTGCGAACTGTGTCTAATATCGCCTTGGGACTGACTTGAGGTCATCTACAAGTGTAAAAGCGAGGAAGCAGACTGGGATGCAAGTGCAAGTGTAGAGTGAACCGGTTTGTACGTTATACACTCGGCCAGGGCAGGCTCTGGACAAAGCGTGTCCTTCAGGCCGCGGATGTCGGTGCATTGTGCAACGCTCGACAAAACCACTTACAGACCTATATCAGAGTGACGGCCAGAGCGACCCTCGCCAGACAAGACGTTGCTCTGTATTGTTTAGGACAGATTAATCTGAATGTGTGTAAAGCGTGTATAACACAAAAAAAATATCTTTTATGGGGCCCTTTTTAAGACAAAATTGAAGTTTTTGAAATAAATCTGAAAACAAATCTAGTTAAAAAAATACCATTCGATAAAAAAAACAAACTAGTGATAAAACCATCAGACAGGTTTGACATTATCGCTAACAGCGCCAACTAGCGGCGTAAAATAGAAGCTGATAGAATTAGTTTGACTACTCGTCACTAGATGTCGCGTCAAGTGTAGCGCTACGGTGCTGCCGCCACCACCCGATACGGCGTTGAACGGAAACAACTTGAATGAATGACGAGTGAGCGTGTAATTTTTATAATGATATGAGGTGCGGGGTGTTCGGCCGTACGCATCGAAGTCAACGAACTCAAACTTACTATACAATACATTATTACTATAAGTCTAATAATAAGACATTCCTTTATGAATGCAATGGCTAACAACTACTTCAAACTAACCAATTTTTTAATTCGCTCTCGTATTAAAATTTTACTTGAATGATAAAATTATTGTATTTTTTTTAATAATATAGTCTCAAATAATATAAGTTCATATCAATAAAGTATTTACTTTCAAACTATTATACACCTACAAATAATTTAGATTGTGTAGTTGCTACCTCCAAAGAGCTCACCGACTTCTTTGTTCTCAACGTTGGCCGACATAATTT
Organism: Plusia festucae; assembly: GCA_950381575.1. Classification (NCBI taxonomy): domain Eukaryota; kingdom Metazoa; phylum Arthropoda; class Insecta; order Lepidoptera; family Noctuidae; genus Plusia; species Plusia festucae. The sequence continues at coordinate 7,300,562 of OX494436.1, read as the reverse complement.
CCGTGCATTGTGGGTCGCTTATTTTTTCGGCACCAATTCTGCGGTGTAGGGCGAGCGGCCGTCGACCTCGCTAGCTAGCTTCACGCGCCAGGCTTTGCCTCTTCTCGCATAAACAACTTTTACGGGCATCGAATGTACGCGCAACGTGAACGTAACCCACATTATTTTTGAACTGTCAGCTCAAAAGTTCGTTGCTCTCCGCGCGGTCATATTATTTATTGAGAACATCGCGCGCTTACTGTTGCGTTTGCGTTTACGATTTCCTGTTGAACATACATGTATGTCGAACTTGACTCAAAAAATATGAAAACAAACATTTATTTTATAAACATTTAAACAAAGGCGTAATTAGTATAGCATTCTCGGATAAAATTTAAAACAGTATTTTTTTTAATATATTGGGTGCGTGCAATATTTTACAAAAAAAGTTTAACATTGATATTTTTATGTAGTTTCTTTTCAATAATCAATTCGTGTTGTTCCACGAAGCTTAGGTTAAACCATACATGTACTACCTTTACTTCTAACTCCAATAATTTGATGCCATGTTGCAATAGCCAATAAGGACAGCGGATTACCTACAAGAGTTACGTTACTTACGAAGAATAAAACCGCAATACGTGCACAGAAAACAAATCATAATGACGTGAGTCAGTGTTATCAAGTAAACATCTGTGCCCGGCACGTAGAGTGGAGAGGTTTGTTCGGTCGCTTCCTCGAAAATATAGCGATGTGATGCGTCAGCATGTTCTGCTGAGCCGGTGCTAGAGTCGATGTCCGCTGCACCGTTAGCCGTCGTCACCGCGGCAACACCTCGACGCTCCCGCCGCCGCCGCCTAACCGCGGTTTGTCCCTTCCGTACTAACTACCGATTACTGTATGTATACGTCAACTACATGCAAACATTGTCTTTGTTACAGATAGGTAAAAACATCTTGTTAAGGTATAGGTAAAAAACACCACGTTCAATCATTGCATTCACAAGGAAGTTTATCTCAGTACTCATGATACATTTACCTAGGTGTAGGTACTTTAGAAAAAAAAAATTGTTGCTTATCATAACGCATATTCTCGTTATAATTCACATATGACCAAATCCCGTCAACAAAGTATAAGAGCTGTGTCAGTGAGGAAAGCGACTAGCCGACCTACATAGAGTTGACGAAACCCTCCTCATATCTGTATTTATTTATATGTTCGTGCCATTTATATATCCGTCCTCGTGAGTCACCAAATAGGCGAGAAGTTACGTGAATCCGTCACTTGTCAATATAAGTATATGCGTCACACTCAACTCACTCGATATGTCCTAGTAGGAACCTTAGGAAATATATCATTTAAAAGATTACAGGCTCCTATCGGTTCCCTAGTAACTGAATTAAGTTGCTTTTTTATCTAAAAGCAAGTTGGTCTACAAACTTAACACTTTATAAATGCGGAGAGGAAAACGATGAGTATTGAATATTAATAAACAAATAAGTTATACCATTGTTAGCAATAATGTTGCCCGTTCCAGTTTGGTTCATATTACTTACCTATTGTGTACTTGAGTCATGATATTATTAAAATGACCTAAAATAATTGTACTACTTACGGTCACATTTAATTTTCTGAGTATCAGACGCAAATAGAACCAATATGCTTTTTAGAACTCGAAATGAAGTCACCGTGTTAATTACTTAGCGGTCGTTGATCTTTTAAGATTATTTAATTTTAACGAAAGAGCTGTAACGCTCGATTTTCTTGTTGTTATGAAGAGATAATAAATATTATTGTAGAGATATAGGTATAATAAAACTGTCAATTTTGTTTCGTACGTTAACATCAGTTGCAACTCGTATGTCACGAACTACCTATTTAGGTGGTTTTTGTACGTAAATGTAGGTTCGTATTCGCTAAGTGCGGTGCGGGGTGACGGGCGGGGAAGGTTTTGTTTTCGCGGCAGGAGGTCATCGACCGCACGGCCGGTCACTGCCCGCGCTGCGACCAATTATGGGCCACTCGCACAGCGCACAATGGATCGATGGCAGCGCGAAATTAGGCCACCGACCCGAACACAGCGCGGCCCGCTTACGCTGTTAGCTCCTCCGCCCCTGCCGCCGCGCTCACTCACACACTTCATAGTCAAAACATTATTTAAACATACTAAATAAATAATTTTACTATGGAATTAAAAGATACTTCATGTTAAACGGTCATTACGAATTACTTAAAAGAACAAATACCTAAATATAAACAAATGTATGAGAAATTTCTACCACCATTATTTCAAAATAATATCTGGGTTACGATTCAATCAACTGAATTGATAAAGCTTACTTACTTAATAATATATGTAATACTAAATAATAAACAATTTTTTTAGGGACGAACGTAGTTGTGTTATATACAAACATCTACTCTATAAGTCAAACATCAAGATTTCCCTCACTTTGTTGGTATAAACAGAGCGAGAACTAGAATGATAAATTGAGCAGGCGTATTGTGGAGTAATGATCCATTAATTAAATTGGATCAGAGCAGCCCCTAGGGGAGCGCGCGCGCATTGAGGTAGGCCGTGACGCATGTTTGACGTCACCGGGCGTAGAGCCGGTCGACGACCCGAGCGGGCTGCAGCCCGGCTCCCGGGCGCGGGGGGAACGCGGGGGAGCCTCCGCGGTTGTGCAATCGAGCGGTCGACGACCTGGGGTGAACGGCCGCGCGCCGCGACGCCACCGGGATGCGCCCGGCCTATATCCGGCGCACCGGTGCAGCAGCGGCGGCGCATTCTAGAGCGGCGTGGACCGTTAGGAGAGCGCGAGGGGGCCGGGGGCACTCTCACTTTCTCGGGTGGGTCGGCGGCCGGCAAGTAGGTCGCGCGGGTAACTGTGCGCCGCGCGACGCAGCGCCCGCACAGTCCGCTGTCGACCGCCATCCGCGTCGGTGCAGTGCGCGAAAGCCTTATTGCACGTTCGTGTCGCGTCACTGTTAACGAGGAGAGTGGTGGTGCTAGTGGCAGTCTGTGGTAGTGAATGGTGCGTGCGATGTCGTGCAACGCAGGCGCTGAGTTGCGCGAACGGCACTCGGTGCTGGTGAGCATGCTGGAGGCGCGCCGCGAGTCTAGCGACTCTGGCTGCTCCAGCGACGAGGGCTCCGACAACGAGCGTGACTCTAACTGCCGCTGTGATTCCCAGGGTTTCTTCCGGCGTTCCATCCAACAGAAGATACAATATAGACCCTGTACGAAAAATCAACAGTGCTCCATCCTTAGGATCAACAGAAATCGGTGCCAGTACTGCCGATTGAAAAAATGCATTGCGGTTGGCATGAGCAGAGATGGTGAGTTGAAACACTTATTTACCTTTTGATTATGACTTGTGATGAAAATATTGGAATAACCAAAGAAACGTAAAAAACTGTAAAAAATACAAAAAATTAAAAATTTTGGTGACAAAAAATTCAGTTATCAAAATATTCCACTATTATTGTCCAAAAAGTATTGTTGCATTGTGTACTAAATTGTCTGGTTCAATCTATTACCCCAAATTCTGTATTGCTGTTCAATTTAAATACATCTTTTGTAATACATCAGAGGTCATTAATTCTGTTTCATAACACAATATGTGTTAAAAAAATAATAAAGTTATAAGATATTATATGACGCGGTGATTACGTTGTGACATGTCGGTCAGCATACTCTGGGTTGCAATATGCATACGCAATTAGCACGGGAAGGTCGGGCGCGCGCACGTCTCGCAGTCGCCAAGTGTGCCGCACGAGCGCCGCGCGCTGGCGTGCAGCGCGCGTGCTGCTCTACGGACAGATCCTATTTCGCGCGAACACGGGGACGCGGGGTGCGCGGTAGGCCGCGGTGTGGGAGGACGGTTATGCAAGCGCGGGTGAGCGTACGCTAAGCGGGTCGACGCCCGCGCTACACAGCGCCGCCGCCCCGCTCAGCTCGTTGCGACACTCGCTCGCTCTAGCGACACCGCCCGCTGAGCCGGTGAAAGCAGAGAAAGGCACATTTCGTAAGCGCGAGAGTGAAATTTATATTTTCACTTTCGTAATGAAGTTCGATGACCTCGTGTAGTTTCCCCAAGTAAATCTATTACTCTTTGTTATTATGCTCGTAAACTTAGATCAGTGTTGATATTTGTCAAATAACGTTCTGATAGTCTTACAAAAGTAAATAAAAGAAACTTACACTCAACAACAACAGTAACACTGGAACTTTCTAGAAATTATAAAATTAATAATTTGTTATCACAAAAAATTTGATCATAAAATTACGTTCATACAGTGAATTCCTAAATTAATTAATAAATAGGATTTAAAATTACTGCTATCCACGGGTTAACTCATATATGAACCACTACAGGGTTGGTGACAAATATGGTTCTGCCACTCGATAACAGATGGCGCGCGACTACTTCATAAATATGGCGACACTAGCGCCGTTAAGTTTACGTCAAAACCGTGTACCACAAAAAATATGATGGGACTAAATAAGTTTATAAATTATAATAAGCACTTGACGTGATTTGTAGAAATAACATAAAATAAATGGATGTCGGAAGATATAGGTCTACTAAAAGATTTTGAAAATAAGTTTACAAACGTTACTGAAAATTAATGTCTTTTTATTTCACTTCAAAGAGTAATTAATTTACGTTAACTTTAAATGCTACAAAAGCAAAGTAATTAAAAGTATGTCACAAAACAATAAGATCATATTAGACAGGTATAGGTAATTAGGTACGCAATAAACAATGAAATGTGCAATGTTTTCGGCTATTATTAGCTACAGTTTGAATTTGGAAAGCGACCGTAATATTCCCATGTCACGTCAAATGATAAAATCGGCAAGGTTCGAACGGTAGGTGGCGCAAGTAGTGGAGGGGCTGATGGCGCGGGGGCAGGGGCCTGCGCGGAGTTTATTGACGGCGCCCCCTCCCGCGCGCCGCTCCCTCCCCCCGCTTCAAGTTCAAGGTTGGCGCGGCGCGCGCCGCGGCGCAGTGCGAGGGAGTCCGGCCCGCGCACCGGTCGTCAGCCCTCATTGCTATCGCTATGTTATTAAGTCGCTCCGCAGTTCGGTACGAGATCGCGATACTTGCTCACGGTGACTGCTCCAGTATACGCCGCTGACTACATCGCTACACTATCGGATTATTACTGCTACGCATTGGATTACAGTGAATGTGCAAATTATAATTTATTTTTCAAGTGATATGTGACACTTTACTTCGTGTACAAATTTAATTTAGTCATAAACTAACATAAAGTTACCAGTTCATCTAAGTTATCAGTGGCCATTGGCTGTGAACTAGTTTATAGTGATAAACTGTAATGGTATCAGACATGGGAGAAGATTTACCAATCCTGAAAGGAATCCTCAACGGTGTTGTGAAATATCACAATGCACGTAGGTATTTTTTAATATGTATTAGTTTAGTAAATAAATTAAATATTTTGAAAATATTATCTTAGTTGAACTCTGCTGTTGAACGATAATAAAAAGTTCGTAGCAGGATGCTACGAGTTCTACACAACTCGTAGCACTGAACTTACATTTTTTGAGTAAGTTCCAAGATTTTATTTGTATTGACTTAATTTAATTGTACTTTGAGTCCAGTTTAATATTCTGCGGGATATGTAATCGTGTATTGGTATATCCAAAAATACTTTAATAATACAACAATAAAACATACTCAAAATTATAAGTAAAAAATCTAAACATCGCGCATCGTGACTATGACAACAAAATTTTGAATTGCTTGGTATTTACATAGGAATTTAGTTGATAATTAAATCAATATTGTTGTTTGTCACATATTGGAAATTAAACAAGAAATATATAAAAAAATAACATTTAATCCGTAAATGTTCACACAAGATCATGTTGAGATAAATAATTGATATAATTCCATTATTCTTAATATAACATTTATTTCTTAACGGTTCCAAATCACATTAAATACAAAAGTTTTAATAAAAACTGAACCAAAGTCTCAGTGCATGCCCTACAAAGGCAAAACCATAATAAAAAATGTTGGTTGTGAACAATGGGATCGTGCATCTGGTGCGACCCACATCGCGCAGCGAAAGTCAGGAGAAATGGCGAGAGCCGCGAGCTCTCCGCTTTCGTTTTCAACCGTGCGGCGTGCACGCAAACACTTTCACCGACGTGCGCGCATGAACGCCGCAAGCGCCGCACCCGCCCCTGGCGCATACTACATTTTGGTCCACGGCATGCCTAGCGCGAGAAAGTCGTAACACTTTTTAGCGTGACCTCGCAGTTCGGGCTTTGTCACTCGTCATTCGAACTAGTTCACTTAACCACGCTGCATTCAGTTTTCCCCACGGATTTCGTATTAAGTTTGCTGCGCCAGACTAGGGTGGGCCGAGCGATGCGACGGCCGATGAACTCTACCCTCGCGGCGTCAGCTGCGCGTGCACATGGCCCGTCGTGCACACGCGCGCACTTAACGACAGCTGCAACCCAGAGTATGTTTAGTCACGACCTTGCGCAACATTCCCGTTGTTAGTTGTTCATACAATGCTCGGAGTATTGTATGACCGTTTTTTAATTAAGTCCTGGAGGTCACTTTGACGGTTTTTGCATAAATTAAACTTTGTTGTCTTTTGTTGCAGCCGTGCGATTCGGACGTGTTCCAAAGCGCGAGAAAGCGCGCATCCTTGCAGCAATGCAACAATCCTCAACGTCACGAGCAAATGAGCAAGCAGCAGCGGCAGAGTTAGACGATGCCCCAAGATTGCTGGCGCGAGTGGTGCGCGCTCACCTCGACACCTGCGAGTTCACGCGGGATCGCGTTGCCGCCATGCGCGCACGTGCTCGTGACTGTCCCACCTACTCGCAACCCACTTTGGTAAGCATAATCTACTTTTACACTACTAACCGTCTCATTACATTTGTTAATCAAAATACTTCCCCATTTTTTTCTTTTTTATCCAAATAAATAACATTATTTTCTTTTGTTTTAGGCTTGCCCCCTCAATCCTGCGCCAGAGCTACAGTCAGAGAAGGAATTCTCTCAACGGTTTGCGCACGTCATTCGTGGCGTAATAGACTTCGCTGGACTCATTCCTGGCTTCCAGCTGCTCACACAGGACGACAAATTCACGCTGCTCAAAAGTGGACTATTTGATGCGTTATTTGTGCGGCTAATTTGTATGTTTGATGCGCCACTCAATAGTATAATTTGCCTAAACGGTCAAGTCATGAAACGGGACTCTATCCAAAGTGGCGCCAATGCAAGGTTCCTCGTGGACTCTACCTTTAAATTCGCCGAGCGAATGAACTCTATGAACCTAACTGACGCAGAAATCGGTCTTTTCTGTGCTATAGTGCTCATCACACCAGATAGGCCTGGACTTCGCAACGTAGAACTTGTTGAAAGAATGCACGCGCGACTCAAGGCGTGTTTGCAAACAGTGATTGCTCAGAACAGGCCAGACCGACCTGGATTCCTTAGAGAATTAATGGACACCCTTCCTGACCTGCGCACCCTAAGCACACTTCACACTGAAAAACTAGTAGTTTTTCGCACTGAACACAAGGAATTACTACGCCAGCAAATGTGGACAGACGAAGAGGGTGTTATGTCATGGGGTGATTCTGGCGCTGACGAGTCGGCACGAAGCCCTATCGGTTCAGTATCCAGCAGTGAGTCCGGTGAAGCCGTTGGAGACTGCGGTACACCTCTTCTAGCGGCCACGCTGGCCGGGCGTCGACGACTGGATTCACGAGGGTCTGTTGATGAAGAAGCCCTAGGTGTAGCACATCTCGCTCACAACGGGCTCACCGTTACACCAGTTCGCCCGCCTCCTCGCTACCGCAAACTGGATTCACCAACAGATTCCGGTATTGAGTCTGGAAATGAGAAGCATGAGAGGATAGTTGGTCCCGGATCTGGTTGCTCAAGCCCAAGATCTTCGCTAGAGGAGCACTCCGACGACAGGCGGCCACCCCCCTCAGCCGATGACATGCCAGTGCTCAAACGTGTGCTAGAAGCACCACCTCTATATCACACCACCTCGCTGATGGACGAGGCGTACAAACCTCACAAGAAATTCCGTGCAATGCGTCGAGACACCGGCGAGGCTGAGGCGCGCGTGGTTAGGCCTGCGCCCTCCGTACAGCCGCCGCAGCATCCGCACCCTGCCAGCCCCGCGCATCCGGCGCACTCCCCGCGACCGCTGCGCGCCTCGCTATCCTCAACGCATTCAGTGCTGGCTAAGAGCCTCATGGAGGGTCCCCGTATGACCCCCGAGCAGCTGAAGCGCACCGACATCATCCAGCAGTACATGCGGCGCGGTGAGGCGGGCGCTGCGGTAGAGGGCTGTCCGATGCGCACAGGAGGCCTGCTGACGTGCTACCGCGGAGCGTCGCCCGCGCCGCAGCCCGTCATGGCACTGCAAGTGGACGTCTCGGACGCCGACGCGCCCCTCAACCTCTCCAAAAAGTCACCGTCGCCGCCGCGCTCCTTCATGCCGCAGATGTTGGAGGCGTGAGACCGGCCCGCGGAGCCACTTGTCTCCGCCACCCCACCCCGACCTACTTTAAATTAAATAAACTAGTAAATAGTAATCGTTCGCAGATCGTTTTAATATATTATATGTGATAATTTGATTAGGACGCGTGAGTGCGTGGCCGGCGCCGGACGAGGAGAGCGCAATAGACTGAAAAATAATTTAAGACTATATAAGTGTAATTTATAAATGCAATGCAGCGCCGGTCGCGGTGTGTTTGTTGTGTGTATTGTATGTGCGTATGTGAGCGTGCTCAGTCATTTGTTTGTTAATATAATGACAGGTTGTCGAACTAAAATAAAAGAATCTTGTAAAAATTACCTCTGTATTTCATTCATAAGTCCTAATACAACTTCTACAAGTTGCAAAACCTTTACTCGATAATTCACATATATTTACCAAACAGGTACCCAGGTTATAAGTTACTTGAGCTTGAAAATAACCAATCTTGTTAGCTGCTAAACTTTACTTTCAAATTTGTAAAATCAATTAAAGCCTGATAGAACTTAGTAAAATCACAAAGTCTGTACACTAGTGCACTCCAACACAGAAATAATAAAGAGAAAAAGAGGTCTCAGGACCTGCCATTTGAAAACTTGACTGCAGAGCGTCAAATGCAGAGAAAAATGCAAATGGTAATGTCTAAAGTAAGTATTATGTTTGACTCTGGTAGTCGGGCAAAACGGTACTCGTACATTGAAATTAAATAAAAGTTACAGAAGTATTTCTTCATTACTTCGATCGTAATGACCATTGGTAAGGGTACTGAGCGGTCGACGACCTGCGGCTGCCACAACTTCCGTGTCGCACTACCGCTTCCAATCATTCCGTGATCACAAGACATAAATCTAGTCTAGTGACAAATATTCAAAATAACTTAATTTATGTAAACATATTCAGTAATATGTTTCCGGTTCTTGACCAGGTTAACTCGGAATTCCTCTACTACAGAGTACGAAGAAGCTTTCTGATTTCCGTATAATACACGAAACCTACAAGATATATCCGTTTATGAAAATTACTCAAGATCTAAATAAAACAATAACAAGTTTTTACTTCCTTTGATCTTCAAGTTGATACGTGGCAGCAGAACAGCTAATAAATCGTTTTCATAAATAAGCGAGTAGATATAGATAACTAGATAACTATCTGAAAATACCTTGCAACAAATACTGCGTCATTAGCTAAGATCAATACAGAATCTGTTGTCTACATTAAAACCGACACACACATAGAGCAGTATCTATGTATAGAACTTGTTGATATTCGTTTGTTTGACTATCCGTAATCCAAAATTGAATGAAGTCAAAGAAATTTTGCAAACAAGCCTAGAATCAATAAAATGACTTGAATGGTAAGCCTATGTATCTATAGAAGGTACCTACAGATGAATAGACGTAGAAACATGTAGAGGCAAACCCGAAAATGGTACCTTATAAATAGTGCGTAGCATTTTCAAAATGTCATCGGGGTGGTAGCCGATTTCCTTTTATGGTATGAAATGTAGCAGGATATTCGCGGCATTTGATGTTATTGACCGGTCGGCGGGCGCATGACATTTGGCGCGGGTGCACCGGCGCAATGCGCGGCCCTGCACTTGACTCGCGCGGTAGGATGCAACGCCCGTGCTCCGCCACGCGTAACCCCGGCCCTACTCCTCCCAACCACCCACCCCAGCATCGCAGCCTCCATTCCAACTATCTATAATATTCCATGTACCGCTATATTGTTCCTGAAAATTATTGCGCCAGAAAATTCCACTGCGACGTAGGTATAGGAAGATTTTAGGTTTGTTCAATGTTTTAGGTGTCACGTTGTTGTTTTCATTTGTAGGGTTGTCTAAGTAAAAAAATGTACTTATAAAGATCCAATAGACATAACTGATTCCACTGCAGACAGACAGCGGAGAGCAATACGATTCTTAGATGTTACGATTGCACTGTTTAACCAAATGTGAGTTAAATTAATTTCCTGGTTGTAGGTACTTTAATTATATTTTTCAATTCATGTTCGATTTAAAATTATATGTCTTTCAATAATGCATCTATTGAACTGATTATTTTTAGTTTACGTTATCATAAGCCTCCTTGAAAACGTTGATTTTATGGCAGCCTTACACTTACTTGAAGGAGTCAAATAAATGAGCGAAGTATTTCTTCTTACATTGTTATACATAGTATAGCTATTGTGCTGTAAATAGTCAATGTCAGAGACCTTCAGGCGGTAGGTACACGGAAAACCCCGAATAAGGCTGTCCACGACCTTGTGCCGGCGAGGTCGGACCCGGGCCGGGCCTCGGTTCACGCGGAAACAGGACACTTCCATGTTTATTAACGTCTATTATATTAATATTGTCTAGACTTTTAAACACGTCGTTCAAGTATTGGCATTCGATACTACTGAATTTATCAATTCCGTGTTTTTATAGTTCCCAAAATATATATTATTAACACTACCTACGGAGTATAATTGCCAATAGTGCAGTAATAGTGTATAATATTTTAGATCCTCGCTTGTTACATGAGCACTTGCAGTGATATAGGTAGGTATTAAATTTTGCACGAGGTGTAGAGCGTGGGCGACCAGGAGATAGGGGGCCGGAGGGTGGCCGTGGGCGTGCGGGTGCCGGCCACCCCCGGGGGGCGCAAGGTTGCGCGGGGCGCGGGCGGTCGGCTCCAAGGTCGCAGAGTCACAGCCGGGCAAGGTCGGCGTGCCCGCGCGTGCCCGACCGCCCCGCGCCTCGTTCCTCACACCCGATAACACCCTAGATTTGCGTGGGACGTGACCTTTATCCACGTTCCGGAGAAATAATTGTATAAATACTTAATGCTTTTTTTCGGGTACGTACGTAATACGTCGTTGTGGTTACTGACTTTCAAAGGTTTAGTGATAAACAGCAAACATAGTCACATGTAACAGTTGATAACTCAATCCTGTTTTATTATTGGGAAAATGTATCCTTGAGTAATAATAATAATTAGGGTTGTGGATCACAGTCGGTGGTGTAGGGGAGCATCAAAGAGGGGTCTGCTCTGCCAGACATTCGGTATAATCCCCAAGCCGCCCCTTTTGCTAAAATGCACCGAACCCCTAGTTGCGTGCGTTGAGTGTATTTTACGCAGGAGACAACATACAATAAAATAGTATTCACAATACGAGATATTAAAAAAGAAATATTGTCTACAAAATCTCATTATAATTAGTAAATAATTAATCTGAACATAGGCTTAATTGTACAAAACAGTTAACATATTTCGGTGACTTTTATACTATTTATTGCGTTGCATGATTATAATAGAATTGCGTCACTGGAAGTAACAGAGACAAACGCTAAGCCTTATAAGGTAAATGCATGTTTGGCATTTACCTTATAAGGCTTAGCGTTTGTCTGCTTACGAGCGCAGCTTCTGCAACATGGTTGAAACTGAGGCTTAAGAAAAGGCTGAACGTATACGCAGGGATAAGGTAAATGTTACATGTTCGCCTTAATTCGCGTGCAGTAATTTTACTATATTTTGTTGACGACGATTTCCAAGCTATTTAATGTCCAGGCCCCTTTTAACGAAATTCGCCGTATTATTACGTATCCTGAAACTTCAGTTCTGAAGAGCAATTACGTAAAACGCGTGGGCGGGTTGAGCAAAGGGCAAAGTCACATGGATATTTCAACTGCTAAAGTTAAACTTTCCACGTGCAACAGTTAACAATCTTGTATGCTAAATCGTTTTTATTATTGTGTATTTTACAATGTATAATGTGTAAAATAAATGAAATAAAGGCTCACACGGAGCTGGCGGGATGAGCTGAACTCCTTAGATAAAATTGCTATACCAGAGCTTATTAGACCCCTCTGTAGTCAAGTGTCATTTCTACAAGCGTCAACTATAATAAAAATCGCTTAGATGACGTTAAATGTATTATTATTCTGAGGGGCTTAGAAAGTCTCGTGACTTAAACATGTCCCTTCCATATATTTCAGCTATTCGATCAGCGTTTGTAGAAATATTACTTTATTAGGGGGGCTGGACAGAGAGCGATAGAGGGAGAATAGACAAACATTTGCCTTGAAAAATACCACACAAGGTAGATAGGACAGAAAAATCAACAGGTCACTGTTTTCATATTAAGAGTCTTCAGCTGTACACGAGGTAATGTAATTTGTATTTATTGAAAACTAGCTGACCCGTGCTCACTTAACTGGGCATCAAACATCACCAAATTTAGCCAATGGAACTCGAAAATAATGTAGCTTTCCACTGGTGAAAGAAAATCGTAATCGGTTCCAGTTGTCAATAGTTCCAGATACTTACAAACAAACACACAAACTCTACCTCTATTTTGTATTCGTATATATTGTTTTGTAATGTTGTCTGTGAGGTTTGCTAAACAAAATGCTTGGAGGAGTAGCAAACTACAATCGAGTAATCTTTCAAGAATGTATTAAATTATCAAAGATTTTTATATCGGTTAGTGGCGGGAGAAATGGAGAGCACCACCCACTCTATATTAAATATCTATAAACGTCGAACATTTTATTGTTTGTGCCTACTTTCTGTACCCAATTGTAGGATGGAAGGTCACCTTAAAAAGTAGGTAGAATACGTAACGAGTGCGCATAACTTTCGCTCTCGGCCTTCTACATAATTTTGTGGTTTGAACATCTCCGGCGACACCAAAGAGAGAGTATGAGTGATTGTTTAAAAGTAAACTCGAAAAATGAACCGATTCTAAAAATATAATATTAATAAATCCTGCAGTTGAATAAGCTGTTTTGTATAACGAGAATGGTACTGCTAAAGTTTTTATGGTTTATGATTTTCAGCCTGTATTTGTGATGTAAATAGCAAAGGCTGAAGTAGATAAAATCAATCATAGCAAGTTTATTTTTCGAAACGAGGTTATGTTTATTTTTCCTTTTTGATTATCCTTAGTGAGCGTACTAAATATGTTTTATAAATAATTTGTTAGCAATCAATTTGGACCGCCTTTTTATGTCAAAATAATCTCGTTTTTTTTATCACAATTTAGTTATGTGTATGTTTGTGCTTGTGACTGTACTACGATAACCTACTAATTTAGATTTAGTGTGGTAACAACACTTACTGTCACTGAGGTAAAATTACTCCACAATAATAATACCTAAGAGTTAAAGTTAAATATGATAAAATTTAAAGGCTTTTTTTTAAGAATTTACTGGATGAACACATTTTGATATAGCATAATTTCCCCACTTTGCCCACAGCATATGAAGTGTATCGTTACTGTATTACAAAGAATCCTTGAAACGTAAAACTATTGTATTCAAATATAAAACAATAATATTATGTATTAATGGTAATATAAAAACATTATAAACATATATTCTATGATTATCATGAAATTACGAAGGTGCATTGGTTTACGGATTGATTCAGGTAGGGTATTGTGTTAAAGACATATTATTCATCATAATACTTCTGCAGACCATATCAAAGATACAGTTATGTTGAACGCATGATTTACATTTAATATCAATACAAGCCGGAAACGTTGCTCTGCCATATTAAAAAAAATCTGGAGGGAGCCACCCCTATCATTTAGGGGTGTGGAAAATATATGTTGGCCGATTCTCAGACCTACCTGATATCCATACAAAATTTCATAAAAAAACGGTCCCACCGTTTCGAAGGAGCTTGGTAACAAACATCGCGACACGATAATTTTAGATACATTTACTGACACGCCTTTGAGTCGTCCTGAGGGACCACAGCAGGGTTACCTGTTGTAGGGTTATATGTTATTACTATATTATTATTTTATACAATGAGTATTCATAAAGACAAAGTAGGAAAATAGTAAAATTACAGAATCAAGTAAGTAAAATGTATTTCTGATTCTTATAATAAATTTAACACTAAATCATTAAACTTTTCCTTTAATATTTTATCATTATTAACTGTTTGAGTACGGAGCACATGCGTACTCAGTTATCGTGCGTAGCGGTGCCCGTCGTAGACGCGTAGAAACGTAGACGCGTAGTAAATCTCGCTGGAGGTTGCTCTGCTCATAACCTAAGTAACATTTCCACAACACTCGACTGCGCAGGTTTAATGAGGGAATGGAAAACAATTAAATTCCAGTATTTCCTGTTAAACAATAGATTGGAAATATTATCCCAGGAACTAATTATCTCACACTTGTACGCTTATTACCGATGCGGAGATAAAAACTCTCGTACTTACTCGTATATTCTTTATCTTGACATTTAATTATTATTGAAACTTATTATCACTAAACTCATTACATACAAATACATAGATGTTAAAGTATATAGTATCATCGTCATATAGTATCTATATATATAAAACAAAGACGGGTTTGTTACAACACTTATAACTCGAGATCGGCTGGATCAATTTTCATGGTTTTTGTTTCGTTGGATTTGTCTCCGCCCTGAATAGCAGAATACATTTTAAAAACAATGAAAACTTGACGAATACTTATTTATGAAAATGAATCATTTTCCATTTAAATATGTTCCTTTGTTGCGTACCTGTCAAACATTTGTTTTCCTCATAGAATAATGTTTTCCTCCTGTCATCCTGTCAAATACTGTGATTGACATTTATGCATGCGTTCAGAAATGTATTTTGTGTAATTATTTAAAAAGGGTGCATAAACTTTTGTCTGTATTTTTTTTAATCAATTAAAAAGGTTGAAAGGTGTATTAAGCAGATTTGAATAAAAAGGGCAGTATCTTAAGTAGTAGTCTATGATCTAAACTATTGTCAATCAATGTCTATGTCACGAAAGTTCAGCTACTGTTATATTTGTTTGTTTTGTGTGGGTTTGTGCGAGTACATATTCAGTATTAGTATTAGTAGCAATGCCACGTCCTAGAAGATCTAATCTTTCCTCTTTCTTTCGCGAAGCCGTACTGCAATTAGGCAACGGAACATCACGCGTCAATTATCTGATGAAGAACGAGACATTGCACGAGAAGAGCGCCGCATTAGTATGGAGCGAAGAAGGGCTTTAATTCGTGCCTCTCAAACACAAGAGGAAAGAGAGGCAGCCCGTGAAACGGCTAGGTTAGAAACGAGAAATCGTCGAGCTTATCGTACAGATCAACAGTCAAATCTGTGGCGATATGTGAAGAAACTTCAACTCTCAGTAAATATGAGAGTTAAATAGTTGCATTGTTGAACGATCTATCTGCTGATGATTTCTCTAAGCAATTCAGTCATTTTTTGCTGACACGTGTTTGAAGTACTTAATTTTTTTTTTTTACTTCTCTTTCCGTATGTATTATATTTTATGAAAATAAAATACTTTTTGATGTCTAAGTATCTGTATTTTTATTTTGTATCATTTTATTACTTTCATCAAAGCCTAAATTAGTTCAGCTAAAAGGTAACCCGACATTCATTGACTGTTAGGGCGGTACAAAGTTCGCCGGGTCAGCTAGTCATTAATAAAACACAGTGACATGGACAGTCGCTGCGTTTAGCGCCCATTAGTCATAATCAGTCAATAGTGTTGTTAAAATGACCAGTAATTTAAAAACATCATTAATTAAAGTATGTGAAACATCGGTTAATCCAACAAATTATGTTAACATTTTTAAGTAAAATTACAATTCATCATAGAATCTGCTAAGATAGTTTATAAATATCGCCAGATAGCCTACATCGTCGGGTTCCATTATATGTATGAAACCCTCAAGAAATCAATAAATATGGTAAGAAACTAAGTTCTCAAAATAAAGTGATTCAAGATAAACACACGTTGGTAAAAAAAATATCGATCCTTTGTGTGAGTCCTTAAAAGCCTGCCGACTCTCAGGCCTTGGTTTTTAGATAATTCAGTCGGGAATGTAGGTCGTATGGAGGCTATCGAGGACAAACTGAAGGCAAATGAAAGGCAACAGGATGACACACACGTCGTAAATGTTGGCCACAAAATTTATTGTTATATTATTTTTAGTTTGTATAGAGGAATTTAATTTTAATGTTTCCTGGATGGTCTAAAATCTGGAAATAGAAAATTATACTCAAATGAAAAATTACTTTAAAAAGAAATCCATCCCATATCTTTAGTCAAATAAGTGTTACATGTTTTTTATTTCATAAAAAATCGTAAAAGCGTTTATTTCATAATATAAAATGCTAAAGCTATCAACATACTAAATTTATATATAACACACGCCGTGTTTACTTGAAAAACTTGATTTATTGATCACGAAAAGGGATAAACGAAACTGTTTGTGGTCTATTTAGTTTATTATTATTAAGTTAATCGGTCCTGCTCACAAAACAATATCACTCTAGCGAGGTCCCGATTGTCGTACAAACATAAACGACGTAGATAGAAAATTCTGACCTCAGAATCCTCGATGAAATTTGGGATGTGAAGGTCAGACAGAAATCGCTATACAATTAAAATTTTCAGCCGTATCTAGTCTGCCTCCAAATACTTCTTAGCTAAGAGAACAAGATATTTACTGTTTAGGCTAATGATGACACCAAGAAGTAAGATAATGTAAAAATATATTAATAAGTCTGAATAAGATATGCGGGAATATCCCAACTCAACTCAGTGCGAATTGTAAACTGAGCCACGAATTTGAAATTAAATCTATTCAAGAAGCTTCCCTGATTGTTCCAAGGTTGCGTAGCTAACACGGTGTCCTGGGAGGGCTGCGGGAGGCAGGGTGCGGGGAAGGAGGGAAAAGGGGGTTGTGAGGCACCGGGGGTAAGGTCGCGACAAGGTCACCGTGGGGTCGCTCCTACCAGCATTGTCTGCAAACATAATATTGTAATAAAAACTGCCTACGCGACCCAAATGTTAGACATTACGTAATACCTAAGTGATCTCAAGGGTATCGATTCAGCTGAGAGCATCTTCAACTAGACGTAGTATGTTAGCAGATATTTTTAATATCCTTATTACGGAACCGTTTCCATACATTAGCGATCCGACTGTCAAAGTAACTACACTACTCACGTTTAAACTGTCTTGGCTGATTAGTCTTACCTGAGATCTATTAGTAAAATCATAAAATTGTGCCGAACAAAAAAGTTGACGACCCAATTGGCATAGTGCCTAAATTGGCTTTCTGTGTTAAGGGTATCGAGTTCGAGTGCCGCACGGTACAAATATTTACAGACGTTATTGAATTGTCGAGCAAGGTTAAAAAAATATTCAAGGAACTAAAGAAAATAGTTGGATAATTAAGCAAATAAATAGGTAAGTAAATATCAGTTCGAAAAGTCTGCCGTTAGTTTCCACTGGCTCCCGTAACAAATGTACTAAGCTGATCCAGTTTCTCCAGAAGAACAAACAGTTCGAACACTCTTAAGGTGTTGAGTTACTTTCTCTTAACATACTCTTTTAGAATAAAAACTATTCTTCTCGTCGCTTGCGTATACATATGAGCTTATAGGTTCAAAGTGAATAATTTTTCTGTAAAGTCGGCAACATGGATGATTACATAAAAATGTTTGATGGTGACAACGGTTATGCAAATAGTATGTAGAATATTGATACAGAATGAATTATTTTGTGTTTGCTTAGTTTATTGGAAAAGGAAGCAGAACCTATACACTCATGTGTATTAAAAACACAAGCAATTATTTGATACTCTACTCCAATTTAATAAGAAAAAATGTATTCTTCTATTAGTCTCCGCAATCTTAAATCTCCGCATGTCATGTCCATATATATAGTGTAAGTAAATAAAGGTATAAGGAATTAATATATATTAAGGTGTAGGTATGTAAATAAATAATTTATTCACTTGCAACTTTGAACCATGAAAATGAGCTTAAAATAAAATCGAACCTGTTTCAACATCGTTTACAATTTTAATATAGGTACGTAATCGACTAATTGACTTGCGAAAAAGGTAAACATCCTATGTGACCTTGACTTTATCATCTAAAGCGAGAACACTCACACATGTTGTGCCAATATTTCAGTAATACATTCACTGACAATTTTTTTCAATTTCTCCTTCTCTTGTTATTAAGGGTAGTGATAAACAAATAAAGCTATCCAAAAAGAAAAGTAATTAATGTAATCGATTTGATCAGAAATAGATGTCTTTGTTTTGAACGTTATCAAATCGAGACTCGTGTTACTTACAGGTGGTTTGGCACGACGCAAATTCGTCGATGGCTCGCTCGCTGACGTCATGTCTAATTTCAATCCGTGACAAAACTTTCGTGATATTGTTATGGTTGACCAATAATGGAAATGTTGTCCGGGTTCAGTGTCTCTATCTATTAAAAGGAAGTTATAATAAGGCGATATCATCCTCCTAAGAAAACAAATTGTGAGCATTATACCTACACTTTTATTTTATACTAGCTGTTGCTCGCGGCTTCGCACGCGCGTAAAGTTAAGAGTAGTAAGTAGTAAAGGATAGATGGATGTATTCTGTGATTTTCAAAGTAAGGAGCATGAATTATATTTTTCATAAAATATTATGGCGTTAAGATAATAATAAGATAATGTGGGAAAACATCACATACATTGAGTTTGGATAAACTTTTAAAATGGTGGCAACTTTTTGGTCAAACAAAACTTGAAAATCATTGACACGAAAAGATGAAGAAGAATCACATTCAATGCTCCGAATTCAAAGAAAGTAAGCTCTTGTGTTATGGAATCAGAAACAACGAAGGTACCACTAACACCCAGACTCGACATAATGTAGAAAAGTGATTATCTACATCGACCCGTCCGGGGATCGAACCCGGGACCTCAGAGCTGGCGACACCTTGAAAACCGTTGTGAACGCCACTCGAACACGGATGTCATCGTAAAGATATGTTTCAGATGGTCATTTATTTGTATCGAACCAGAAACCCGTATATGAAAGGCATGGCCTTATCTTTAAAAATAAAGTCCACAATATAATACCTTGCAACCCCTATTTAACCATCTTAAGGCGTAGATTTCTAAAATCGCTAAAATATGTTTTCATTTATTTCTAACCAAAAACCCTTATACCAAATCTCATGAAACCAAATCTCATCTCTCTCTTTGAAAATGACGAACTTCCTAAAAAAACTTCCAACCACTATTGCACCCCCTTAGAGGGTAGATTTCTAAAATCTCGGAAATAGGTACGTCTTATTTATTTCTAACTCATAATCCTATGAAATTTAATGTGCCTATCTATGAAAACTACACAATTCATATACCTACAAACTTCCATCCCCTATTTTACCCTCTTAGGGGGTAGATTTACAAAATCGCTGGAATACGTCTTTATTTATTTCTATCGAGAAACCCGTATACGAAATTTCATGTGTCTATCTTTAAAAATACTGAACTTCCCCTACAAACTTTCACCCCCTATTTAACTCCCTTAGGGGTTGAATTTCGAAAAATACTGAAACACGTGGTTTTTAATTTTTTACCAGAATGGTAACCACGAATTTTTATGGTTTAAACTACAAAAATAACGTTTTTCCATACAAACTTTCATCCCCTATTTAACACCTTTAGGGGTGGAATTTCGAAAAATCCTTCCTTATTCCTTGCCTACATTATAAAGGAAACCTCTGTGCAAAATTTCAGCTTTCTAGGTCCAAGGGTTTGGGCTAGGCGTTGATGAGTCAGTCAGTCAGTCAGGCCTTCTCTTTTTATTTATATAGATAGATGAAATTAGATTATAGCTACCTGAGTACCTACATGAGAAGTAAAATCTCATAACATATTTTTTGTGGTGTGGGCTTTTTTTATTCTGAAGCTCAATTTAAATTGAGTTGCTGATTTTATAATAAATACAGATTCAGATGATTCTAAATGTATTCAGTTAAACCAAGGTACCGGTAAAGTCGTATGACTTTAGCCCTAAGGGATGACTTTGACCCTAAATTGGTAAAAGTTTGAAATACGCGCCACACCTCTCCTACAGCCTGTTACAAAAAAATACGCGTAAAAATCAATAGATGGCAGCACATATAGTCGGTAAAACAGTGTTTCGAGCTTGTGGTCTTTTCTCTGATTGGTTGATCTAGCTGTTTTCGAAAAGTTTGTTTATGTAGCAAAATTTTGTAGTGCAAACTTTCGTCTATAACATAAAATTAAGGTGAGTTTCCTTCTAAATATTTGATTAAAAGTATGGTACTTACGTCAGTGACTCTAGGCATCGTATTTTTTTATCAAGAAATTGAACTATTTTTGTGATATTGCCAAAAAGTGATTCTGTCAGAATTTTAATAAATTTTTGTTTCACTTCGGCCCATGGACCAAAGTAACCCATGGGTGTATATTATATTGTTTTTTATGATTTTTGTTTTCTTTTCATCGTTACAGGAGAACCACAAACAAAATATTTATCTACTATGCCTTCAAGATATAAAAGGCTGCCAGGAAGTCGCCGCTATGTTGATTACTCCGAAGAAAAATTGCAAGAATGTTTAAGCATGATTAGGTCAAAACAATTAACACAGCGTGAAGCTGAAAAACAATATAATATTCCACGAAGCACAATAAAAAATAAACTAAAAAATAAGCATCCTGGTAAACCTGGTGGTCCAACTGTATTTACAGTAGAGGAAGAAAAATCATTTGTTGGCCACATTATGGCTTTGTCTGAGTTTGGTTTCCCTCTTACGGACATTGACTTAAAAATAATTATGAGATATTGAAACAATAAACGTTAACGTTACCATGTATGTGCTTTATGAAGCAGTTTTTTACTTTGCGTTCCCATTTAGATTTTTTTATTAAAAGATTGTTGAGAACGGAGTAAAATAAAACGCATTTGTTAACATTAAGTATAAAAATATTTAACTAATATTAAAAAAAGTTACTCTATTTGATGTGGTTTTGTATTTTTTCATCAGTAGATATATTTTTTGGAGTTTAGTTTGTCCCAACATCAACAACCTTGCGATTTCAGAACAAGAAAATGAGCAGGCCAAAGTCACGCAAGCCCTAGAGAAACTTTGGCCCAAAGTTTGACAAAAAAAAATTATACTAAATCTTTTAAATGGCTACCAAATATTTATGTGTATAGTTTCCTTATATCCCCAACAATGCAACTAATTCAATAAAATAAAAATATAGACAAACCCCTTTCAACTGTAAGGTGAAAATGAAAATATTGCTGAATATTGGGTCAAAGTCATACGACTCTACGGTATCTAAGTTAGGTTTTATGTAGGATTGTAGAGAGCTGCGTTGGTAATACGCAAGTGATCCCGCGGCTCTGGCTAAGGCAATGATGGGACCGGGTTGTTTTTAGTTGGTTAAAGTCCGACATATCCCCATGCCGTGCCTTCGGCGTGGGGAAGTCATAAGCTAAAGTCATAAGAAAAAAAAAACACTAATTACTTTAATTTAGGTTTTTTTTTGTCTTTATTCCTAACAGTACGGTTTCTTTTGCTTCTCTCGTGTCAGCCTTCCTAGTTTTTATCAAAGTTCCGAACCCTACACACAGATCCTGATTAAATCATCTCCTGAAATTGTTCAAAAGAATATCTAGATATTAGTAATAGACACAGACAAAAATCAAATACTAAATGAATCTGCCACACTATTGCTCATAAAATATATATATATTGCGGTAATCGAACCCGCAACCATTAGCGCTTTAACCACAAAATGAATAATAGTATGCTGATAAGCATGACATTACTACAAATAATAGGCCGGTAAATTGGCAAGTATTTAAAATACTATGAAGTCTATATTTAGCACGTCATCTACGTCGCCGGCACGACAGTGTTTTGAACACATGTCACACGGATGATTTATGGTTTGTTTATAAACATTCACTGTCGTTCAAAGCCATTGTATTGAAGCTGCGTTACTGGCACGCCTTCGGAGATGAGAAAAAGTGACGATCTAAAACAGCAATGAAAATTATTCAAAAGATTCTTACACATATTGACTTATATGACGCTTAATAGGTCTGGTAGTCGGGCATTACATGTTTAACCAGATTTATTGACAGTTATGAAAGGATACTAAATTCAATTAAATGATATCAAATCAAATCAAAACTCATTTATTAGAATTAGGGTACCAGATTGTACTTTTCAAATGTCAAATACATAATGGACAACGCCCAGATTTGCCCACCCTTCACGGCTTGCTAAGTGAAACTCTCCCCAGCTGCACATTGTCTTTATAAATTGCTGTGGGTTTTTCTGTGATCTTCATTTTCGGGAAAGTCATACACTGGTCCCAAATCAAGGGAGTCACGCATTCTAGTTATACAATGCCTCCACATTCTTGAAATAAAAGTGTGAACCTTGATAACGACAAGTAACGCGTGAATCAAGACTGGAAAGTAAATCTTGATTAATGAATTCGTACTCGAATAATGAGTACGTACTCTTTGTTTCACTTTAGTGATTCACACAGACTGGAAAACGAAAGAACAACATGTCGCGTGAAGCGTAGGCAGGCATACTGCTATGTATAATGATATACGTATAATGCCTACAATGATAGGTATAGAGCCCAAAGAGATATAATTAAACAAAACGATTATTTTTATCTTACATTTATGTAAAGTGAAGTTTAGTCAGCTGAAAACTCGTAAGAAAAAAAAGCTAAATGAGCCATGTTAAACCAGCTACTAAGATTCAATAATATATATATAAAAGTGGAGTTTACTTTTATCTCTTATAACCTTTAATATATTTACATAAAAATAATTCACATAACTAAAACTACGTACATTATATTACGTTCAAAGAAGGGCCTTGTATTTAAAGTGACAAAATTACAACGGTTGGATAGGCATATAGGACTGATGAGCGCGGTGACCTTGTAAGGGCGAATTAGCTACGATGTAGGTCAGTAAGACCCATCGCCCTTGACCTAGGTAGGTGCCCTTCATGGCGCCCTCTGCGCCACTCTGCCAAATATCGTTGAACAAGGGTATTGAGTTCAACCATGTATATTTTATCGTCGTAACAGTAAACAATGTTTGCTCAGGGAATTAAATTGAAAAACCGGAAAATCTAGCTTTGTTATTCCGCACGTGTCACACCGTAGCTTCTTGAAAGTGTTCATATCAGACTTTTTGGTGATTAATAACATCAAAAACATTATTTTTCCTAACACATATCTCACTGAAAATTATGGAAAATTTCTTGTTTTTTGTACAATCCTGGTTGTGAACAACATTTAATAAGCAAATGGTATCGGGTGATAATATTTTTGTAACAAATATTATTAGTTATCAATAACATGTCATGTTCTTTTTTAAACTTTACATAATTACTGATAAACTTAGTTTTTTTAGTTCAAATTCATTAGCAATTATACCCAGCATAATGATTGCAACGGTTTTTTTAAAGATAAGTTAATATTTTCCGTGTTTGTTTAATTATTTTAAGAACTAATGCCTTATTCTTAAGCATTTTATTTCGGTAACCGAAATAAAATGCTTGCATTAAGAATAAGGCTAATTCTAAATGGGAATACTTATGATATAGTGCCCCACATATTTTTTTACAATTATTTAAATAGTAAGTTTTATCTAAGAGTGCACTCATACATTGTTTGTTCGTAGCTCATATTGGTGCCATGATAGTGGAATAAAAAAGAAGCAAATTTTACATATTTCTGAAAATAGCGATATGACTTTACCATGACCTTGCTCAAAGCTATGTCTATCGGTATCAATGTTGCAGAGAACGCTAAGGAAAATTGTATTTTCGCGAATTATTCCGGGAAGTGTTGATAGAGGCGAGTAACGGGTTGGCTGTTGTTATTCACATATTACCGCACTCACACTGCCCTATGTATATATATCTAGTTCGCGTAGTGTACACGAGTACTGTGTGGGATTGTGTGAGTGTGTGACATTGAACTTCACACTTCACGCGGCAGCGCACGAGTTGCGTAACCGCGCAACTCCGAGCGACGCGACGAGTTCACATCAACCTCCGCCACTGCGAACATACCAACACACTTTATCTTTTCTAGATACATTTAATTGTTACGCAATCATTACTCACACACACATATTACTACAACGTGCTTTCGAACAAGGTCAAATTTATACTAAAATATACAAATACGTTGCTTGTTAGGCACTGTCTTTGATTTATATCACTTTATTTAGCACATATTATCTTGATATTGCGTTTTTTATTAGAATTATTTCAAAAATTTTATCGAACGCAGAAAGAATGTTTTTTTTTCACGCAATACACACATCGATGTTTACCGCAATTTCCGCTACATACCTATTTACCTATATAAATAATTTTCCGCGATATTTATCTGATACAGTTTGATATTAGTACCTATACTTCTTACAAAATAAATCGTTTAACTTTTGTTACTCTAGTAACTATAAAAATACAGATTTAAAATAATATTATAATATCCACCAATAAATGGTAATTACGTAATTTTATAGAATTGTGATGTTGACTAGGGGCAACAGCACGTGGCGTGATTACGACAACGACTTTGACATTGACATTGGCCGAAGTCAGGGCTCAGTCGAGTGGCCGCGCGGTCGCGATCGCCGACACCCAAAAATTAACACAACTTATAGCAGAAGAACTTCAAACGGGTCCATTAAAAATTAATGTAAAGTAAGTATGTATATCTTTTCAATTTTATTTTGTACCGCAACTGCCCATTCTTAGTTTTGTAGTTACTACGAGACTTAGAATATGCAACTACTACTAAGGAATCTTTTTTTATTGCATTCTAGTACTTCAGCACCGTTTAGCATAAGGGGTGTTCTGACACGTGGTTGCCGTATCAGTTTTTTAAACTTAATACGGCAACCACGTGTCAGAACACCCCTTATGCATGCCTACGTAATAACTTTACCAAATGGCAAATAGTTATTTGACACAAAAATTTTATTTAAAAAAGATACATTAAATCGAAAAATGACACCTCATTTGTGTAAAGTTTTCCATTATTAACCTTGAACCTGATACCATCCATACCATCAAATTATAATATCTATACACATACGTTCATGCATATATTCCCGTTAAAGGAGGCAAATTTAATTTGTGTAGTTATGTGACGTGTCACTTATAACAATCGTTAATTGGACATCATTGATGGGCACTTTGTCCTTGAATGTATACTAATTTGCAAGTGGACGCTTCCGCGACGTGTCGCGAGGTCACCCTTCGGTATTGTTTTAATAATATTTATTACTAATCTGCTCGTGGAACCAGTCTACAGTTCCGCAATTAGAAACATGTAGACATCATGATTAAATATATCAGTAGGTACTATCGTATTTATCTACGAACGTCCTAAAAACGCGAACAAACAAATCCAACAAAGATGTCAAGGTAGGGACGACATTGACTGTTAAAATTATTAGTGTCAAGACCGAGTCCATTAATCAACATTAGGTAATTGAAGTGGATTGTTTATTTAGACAGGTACTAGTACTTTTAAGTAATAACGTCGTAATGAAAATGTCAAAGCAACAAATGTAGTTAAAGAACGAAGAATCGACCGGGTGGCCTCCGCAATCCGCAAATAATAGTCAATAAAGTGGCAAGTCCGGGTGACGCAGATGGTCGGCAGCGGCGCGGGCGCGGGCGGCGGCTCGTCTATCTGACTGTACAAATAGCAGCGACCTTGAGATTCGGCGCGCGCGACAAGGTCATCGCGCAAATCGTTATCAGCGTGACGTTAACGTGTAACCTCCACGGAGGTGCCCGCGAGATAACGCGGCCAGATACCGGTAGCGACCGATAGCAGCGAGTCGCGAGCGCACTCGCCGCCGCCGCCGCCGCCGCGCACCGCGCCGCGCCTCAACATCGCCACCCTACTTCCGCATACGTACCTAATGGTGGTACCATTATATACTCCATAACACATCTGCCACTACATCTATGTAATGCGGAGAAACATCATTAGTACTAAGAATAATTATGCCCTGAAAATTAATCGCACATTTGTTGCAAATGAGGACCTCAAGCTCAGTTCAGATTTTCATCAATTCTGATGAAAACTGTTGAAGTTCATGTTGTTATTAAGAATAACTTGTCGGTAATTTATTGAAATAAAAAATACTATTTAATGAATGTCTTAAAGTATTTTTAATATTATTTTCACTATCAAAATGAAACAATAAGTTACGCTCCAAAGAAAATTATATCTATAGAAACCTTTGTTTTTACCATCAGTCTTTGTAATATTGATCTAAAATTATATGACCTAACATGAAACTACATTTGATAGGTTTCGGGTAAACAAATATATGTATAATATATCTCGGTCTCAGTTTTAAATATGTTTATAACCATATTTCATTTTTAGGCAAAAGTTCACGTACAAAGAACTTAAAAATAACTAAAATATCCCTATGACTTTTTCAGCTGTCTATAGAACTCTGTGACAATACTAGGGGCTGACTTAAAAAAATCCTTTTCAGTTATCTCAATCTATTAGCTTGGAATAAAGCCAAAACAACTTCTTTCGATCAAAATCACTTTCTACACGCCTATCGTGGCCGTTCGAAAATATTGAAGCGACCTTGTGTGTTCATGGTCGTGCAAAAATATCAACTTGACATTCTAACGATTTCCCGATCTTTGAGTTGCTAACCAGGAAGCAGCGTATAACATTAACCACGCCTCACGTCCCGAGGTCAAGAGCTAATTTTATGTACGTATTTACAATTTTATTTTGCACGTACATGCTGATATACATATAATAATGTATATACTTTGTCAACAACGTGTTTGGCAGAGACATTATTTATATACCACAATAGTATTATAATCACATTTATTCTTAAATTGCTACACTGGCTACTTATTATATACGTTATTTCTAGTATTAAAATAAGATTTATTCAAAAAGTATAGTACTTGTATGCCATGTAGGTATATTAATTACAATTAAATTAAATTTCTTTTTACAGAATTTAATTTGGTTAGAATTTAGTAAGTCAATGTGCAAATACAAAATGTAGAGATTTCCGTCGCACGAGAAAGTAAGTCCGGCGTGGCAGTAACGTTTATTTGATAACAAAACTAAACAGCGTGCCCGCTTCATGGACGTACACGTGCTTTTGTACTAAAACTAAAAACATATGTTTTCTTCGTACAAGTTTTAACATACGACGAACAAGAATATTAAATTCCCTGAATATTTACATTGCAGTATTATAAAGATTTTCGATTAAATATGTATCTTATCTCATAATCTATTTAAACATAATTAACATACCAAGTGCCGCTTAACACAAACTATCCAAGCTTCAAGAACTCTATGACTGGCCGTGAAATCTGTTTTCTCATGCATATTTAAAAAAAAAATCTTCTATGTTTCACCTCATATCATAAATAAACTAGAGTGTGTTTGGGTAAGTTGAACATGACCTGAATCCAAATACGGGCACGCGAGAGAAATCTTTCTTAGGCAGCTACGAGCCGGCGGAGACAGCGCAGTCGCACGCTGTGGGCGAACAGATGCAAAGAGAAAGGATCTCTTCCTTTTGGATATGGATGACCGATTTACAAGTATAAGTCAGACGACCTACATGTATACACATGTTATTAACACACTACTCAATCTATAACACACACGTCTTGCCACAAAATTTTGCGTCATCGACAACTTGAATACGTAAGTCGTGTCCACGTAACCTACGTCTAAGTCTTAGTTGATAAGAATGTAATTTACTCTTAACACAAAATACAACTACGCACGAAAAACAGTACGTAAGAACATAATAAAAATCCTCTCCGTCATCATGCTTTCTAATTTATTTGCTAGACATACTTGTCTAAAAAGTTAATATAAGGTAAAGTACTAATAAACAGTGGCAAGTCTGGAAACGGGTTTATAGTTAACATCTTTGTTGGCCACTAGGACAGAAAGTACATGTGGTCGTATTATAAGTGATATCGCCTCAATTTCTCTGAGTGCGGCGCGTGGCAGGGCGCGGCGAGCCCGCGTGCGTCGAGGAGACACCGCGCACAATGGGTGGAGAAAACGGACGGATGCTGTCATCGCACTCTCGCGGCTTGACTTATGACTTACAAAATCTACATACAATCATCAGAGATGTGGAGCAGGCCAGTGGGCCGCGCGGCCACGCATCGCTGCTTGCGCGCTAAACGCTTAGAAAATGTCGTTTAATTGAAAATGACCTGCTATTACTTACTACCTTAGTAATATTATGGGCATCAAATAATACTTGCCTTTTAATATTTAGGTTCATTTAATTGTTGCATTGAGCTCCTTACAAAATATGTACTTCTTAAAAAATGCGACTCGTTGCATGCATTGGATCTAAATTACATTTCTGTAATTCATAAACACAAAGTAAACTCCGTAAAAATTAACATTTGGAATACACCATAGATTAGATTTCACAAATAGAATCATGACCTTCATTCTGCAACTCTTGAATCAAAACTACAGTTCGTAGCGTTTCAGCACAATGCGAAATTCAGTGAGGTGTTTTTTCGCGGTCGCTGACCCGCATTTCACGCTCGTACCACGATACTTGATTTTTCCAATTTATTGCCTTACTTTGCTCATCGTCTTTTTGTTTCACTTTTTACAGCTGATGACAAATTGGAAACAGAAACAAGCACGACGGGCGCAACGACCGTCTTTATGCCAGAGTTACAGAATTAGAAACTTTTAAATATCTTTTTAAACGGAACGATTAAGAACTCGGAGCTATATTTCAACAGGCAATTTATATCCCGCCTAAACAAACATACATATTAAAATATTTTGCCGAAAGCTGCTTTGTCGTGTGTCACTTTGACGCGGCTCAACACGCACGTTAGAAAACAAGTGTTTTATTTGAGGATTACGATGTAAATGTGTTTTTCTCGTATTACAGTCCCAATTTATTTACCTGAAAATAAATACGTTATGTTTTTATTTGAAACGTTAACTCGTTCTTTATTTCTTTAAATGTTGCCAAAACGATTTGTATCCAATGAAGCGAAGTATTTATTTTCGCCACTTGTAGACGATGTCCGGTCGATGCAGGGTCAAATTAACAATAATTTGCTTAGTCGGAATTCGACATGCGAACTTTTTCCAGGGCCATACAGAGGGCAAAGACATAGTTTGTTCAAGCCAAGCATGTTGATTGCGACGCAGAAACGGTTATCGGCCAGACACGTGGCGAACTGCGTGCGCCCGCCATGGCGTCGCAACGTGATCGTTGCAATCATGAGATCCACTCGAGGAATAGGTACCGGGCGAAATAAAAATATTCCAATCAAACATATACAACACAATTCCACTTCCAAATAAGGTTCATTACATGTTCAGTTTTTCCTGGTGTAACCTAGTTATCTAAGAAATTATACGCAATTGGAACATTCTGGCAACTCGTCGCAAATACAGTCTTCATCAGACTCTAATTCTGGAAAACAACAAAGCAAAAATAAACTTATTATTGACAGACAACTGAATACATATGACGCGCATACCTATCTGTCTATTAATTTTTTGCTCTCTTCTATATCAAAGTATTTACACGATTTATTATACTGCAACTTTGTGCACAATAATGCAGCACGTTACCTCATTTAAACTGCAATTAAGTTAAATCCAGGCGGCAGCAACGGTGCTAATGAAGGGAGACCAATTAATTAGTCAGTGTAGCACGTGCCCGCAACTGACTTTCCTCAAAAAAAAAATCTTTAAGCTAAGTGTTTCTATCTACCTCCGTGTTTGGACTGTCAATTTCTACCACATTCGTGTAAAACTTCGTCAGCTTGTTATATATGAGAAAGAATCTTATACGGTGGTATCGAAAGAAGGGATATTCATTGGTAGGGAAGAATCTAACTATAGTGCCTTCGATTACCAAGCTTAAAACGAGAAAGTGACCAGACAATAAGGACTAGCTGTAGCTGAGTCGACCAGGCAACTTCTTTCGATGAGGCTATCTGCTTCCACCCCCTTGCATCGCCCTTAGTTAAATGTCCTCAATTGTCGCTGTATTTAGGGTTCCGTAAGAAGAAAATGGAACCCTTATAGGTAAACTTTCCGTCTTTCCGTCCGTCTGTAAGTCAAGATCGTTTATCTCGGGAATTTGAACAACACTTGAAAAAGTCAAAATTGAACATTTGTTATAAATCATTAAATGAAAAATATGGTTTTTGTACGGAACCCAGAGTAGGCCAGTTCGACTGGCACTTGTCCTTTGTTTCTACATTACATTATATGTGATGGTATTTGTTTTAGGATTTAATTTACCTGGTTCAATTTCTAAAGATGCAAGCAGGGCTTCGGTCTTCCTATATTTGACAAACCTACAGAGCGACCACTATCCCAAACACTTGAAACTAAAGTAACCATGTTAAAACTGTTTTAAATAAATGCATAATTTGCGGAATTATAAAAGTAATTAAAGTATTTTCTCTACAAGTTTACATTGACCAAATTGAAGAGGTTACTCGTCTCTGCGGCCTCCAAGCACATCCGTATTGCTCTTTGGCCTGTTAAATAGATTAAAGCGTGGGTTCATTAATTTCAGTAACATTTCAACTACCTACTAAATGTTCGCTTCAACACTTGTCTTGTTACCAATATTCAAACTTGCATAATTATACATGTCTTTATATAGATTTAAATAATTTATTATTTTAAGCCTTTAAAACTTTTTCTATTTCTACAGAGATCGAGTAATTTAAAGTAATGTAGTATTAGTGACATAGTATATTTTAGGGAATTACAAATTATACATGAAACAAATTGATGAGATGAGAGGACGTCTTTTTAATGTATCTATATAAAATTAAAATATGATGTAATACTTCCTTTATTAGATGTTTATTCTTAATTTTGGCACTGAAATAATCGCAGTGTTTTTTTCAACAAGGTCATTTTTCAAGGCGCACTTTTTAGAAACGATTGGTTTTTGCAACGAGTGGGCAGTCTGTTTACAGCTGCTATCCACTAGTGATTTACTACCGTACATACGCAGCTAATAACATTGTAGGTAATAGAACACAAGGTCTTGACGCAGTTTGGTGGAAATGTTAATATGTATTATCTACTAATTAACTAATGCGAAAAATGTAACTAGGTACGTGAAACAAAATGTATAGAAATCTTGTCTATATGCCTAAAACTATAGTTACGATATTACGGCTTTAGATTGTATTTTACGTAGCTAATTGATTAATAAATATCGCTTGCTGAAAATAAAAGTTGCTTCCGATAAACGTCACAATGCAATGTCAGTAGATTTATTTAGAAAGGTCTCACGAAGGTTTAATCACAGTCACATGAAGGTCTTTATGCGGCATTCGCATTAAGTACAACTTAATGTTGTAATTTATCTTATTAATACAATAATCACTTTGATTGCTATCAAATATCTTTATCAAATGGCGTGAAACTGAATAAACTGCTTCAAGAACGCCTCTATCCAAATCTTTTGTTACATATCCTCTGTAACATATTCTTACAAATAAATCTACTATGATATGTAAGTTTGACCTACAATTAATCCTTCAAAGATTGTTGAATGTATTCACCACGTACAATAAGTTCAATTTGCTTCGGATGACTAAATTAAACTAGATTTGCAGTCCGCGCAAATCCACTTAGGTATTAAAGCTGGCATTCACTTGTTTGTTCACATTTACATAAACCTTGTTCTATTGAGAGCAGCAGTAGGAAGTTATAACCACACTGCCATTAATCCAATTATACATATTTTTATGTTAACGAAATCATATAAAAATGATAGGTGAGGACAATAACGACGCGGCAGACAATGTGGACATTTCTGTATATGGCTGTTTTAAATCCATTTAAGGTGCGGCGGGGGTGTTGGTGTAGTGTTGGCCTTGGAAGCAAAATCATGCGATATTTTTGCTCTCAGCGTTAATGCGGAAGACTATTTCAAGAGTCAGGGTCAGTAGCGCCCGTCACCCGCGCCCGCGCACCTCGTGAGCGGGACGCCACGGTGTCAGATATCCGTAACGTGACATCCAACCCTCTAATAATTTGGTAATTAGCCTATTTCCTGAATATGACAAGACAAATTTCAAAATCTAATAAACTACACTTTACAATACATACCTGATTTCCATATTTACTCATATTTTTCATAACTTAAATTACAAAAGGTGTCAATGCGACGACGCCGGTTGCACTCGTGTATTTGCGGTGAGTTCTGCTGACCTCAACCTGCTTGTATGAAGGTAACCTATAGTGATGTAAATAGGCAGGAAGCCCATGCAATGTCAGAAGATCAATTAGATTCAATATTTTAAACAACGAATTTTGTAATAACTATTTTAATACGTTAAAGGTTGTCCTGAAGGTAAAAGGAATAAATAAGTATGCCTGACAAATGTTACCATGTAAATCACCCGGTTTTTGACAATGTTTTTTGACACTCAGATAATATCGGGCTTAATTGATCGGAAAACATCAAGGCTAATTCTTATAGGACATTGACATGAGCTTCTGCGAAATCAAATGAAGCTTTCTTGCATTGACGTCACCGTTTAGTTATTCTTTATTTAATACAGCATCGGCTAACTAAACACTGCTTTAGGTTTCTGAACACAACTCATAAATGCTATTGTGTATGTTACTTTTGACAGTAACCAAATATGAACGTAAAAAGCAAGTCGAAAATTACTGGGATCAAATAACAGTCGTCTCTTATGACTTTAAAATATTCAAAAAAAATTATTCACCTTTTTATATTTTGTTTTTACTTTATTTCCAAAATAGTAGACATATATCGGTAAGATATCGGCATTCGCCTATTTTTTTTTTCTATACTTAGATGAAGTTATTTTTCAACATAAAACCATTGTAATTTAAATAAGCTGTTGTGCGCGACTGAGATCACCTCTAGACTTTGAAATGAAACCAAGGCCGGTACTAACGTTCGTTTGACCTTCAATTTTTTTCACGAATTTATTTTAAAATACACAATAAGGATGGATCAGCGGAAAACATTCGGTTGCCAAAAGGATTTTTTATTTATCACATAAACATGTTCTTATTAAACTTGTTAAAACCAGTATTTTCCTTTTTTTGGGCCAATAAAGATTTATTGCTCTAAGTAATTTATTTTGGAGAAAATAAGGAAATATGGATAATATATTACTAAATAAATAGCAGTATTTTGTTCATTTAGAGTTTAATAGAGAAATAAACAAACACTTATAATTGCGTCTTAATTTATTATTTTCCATTGATTTCATTTTCATATGAAACCATAAACGTGGGTCCACAAGTGTCTATGTAGCAAATCGTGGAAGTGATCTGAATTCCCTCGTAAGTAAATGAAATTTGAAACAAATATGAGTGCCTCACCACGTGAACACTCATCATAATATTAACTAAGTAGATGTTTCAGATTCGTATAACACCTGGAAGTCGTTTATCAGAGTTCTTTGAAACGAGGTTACATTCGTGTACTTGAAAGTTGACTCCAGGTGGTGAGCGCACGGCGCACTTCACCTGCACCTGCCGATTTATGCAACTGTTCCGAGTTTTCTTCATTGGGTAATGCTGATTTTAAGTATGTAACAATATACGTTCTAGGTAGTTAACTTTAACGATGTTCTTACATAAATTAGTTGGAAAGCCATGTTTCAAGCACAATGACTGAAAACT
This sequence comes from Plusia festucae, assembly GCA_950381575.1. Classification (NCBI taxonomy): domain Eukaryota; kingdom Metazoa; phylum Arthropoda; class Insecta; order Lepidoptera; family Noctuidae; genus Plusia; species Plusia festucae. Next base: position 7,266,452 of record OX494436.1, on the reverse strand, counting down.
GAAAAGGGGAAATAAGATAAATAATATAATCCTTACTAATATTATAAAATTATAAATGTAAGTTTGGTTGTAACGCTATCTCGCGAAAACTACTTAACCGATCATCATGAAACTTTGTACACATATCCTTGGAGGTATTAGAAGTAACGTAGCATACTTATTGAATTAATTTTTATTGAAAAAATATATATTTATGGTTTTGAAGTTAGGTGTCATTTTTGTGGTTAGATGCTATTCATTATTTTAGATTTCTTACTTCACCGGTACTGTTTTTTAAGTTTTTGTATACATTGGCCATCAAACATCCTCGCGGGCTTCAGCTAGTCAGTCTATTTATATAAAATTGCTTGAAGAAATAAAAGTTGCGATACATATTAGGTACATTATTTTTCAAAATAATATTAATATCTGTGGTTATCCAGATAATTAAATTAACTATTTCTAGAAGTTGCATAATCGTTACGTTAAAAAAAAGAAATCTAAAGTTTTTCTGACAAACACCCGTCCTAATCTCGAAACAGATATCTATATTTATATTTCAGTGAAAAAAACAAACAGTCGTTGAAGGAGCCTTCACATGAAAGTACAATGTTTCACATTGGTCACTAGCAGGGCCTTGAACTTTGAGAACGCGTCGGTAAACATGTTTGCGCAGTACTCACTGCGCACTCTTTATTACTATGACGTCTCGTCTTGCCCTATACTGCATTTGTTTTATTTTCCCGGTTTATTCCGTTACCTTCGGGCACGTGGCACTCCAATTGGATTTCTTATCTGGCCTTCGGTTCATCCGAGACAAACGTTTATGGTGTCCTACGACATACCGCCGTTCAAGGCTAGTTCTCGTTTATAGTGCTTGTATAAATCATTGTACGCATTGTACCTACGTCGATAAAACAGAATTATATTCCATACCTAATACAAAATAAAATGTATGCAATGCGTAGTTAGTATTATTATTATTACCAAGGTTAGAAAAAAAATATTATCATAGCTGTGACAAATAAAATTTAAAGGATTTAGCCAACAATGTAATTAAAACTTATTTTATGGAAGGTGCGTATTGATGTTTACAACAATAATATCTGTTTGCATCACAATAGTAAGTAATAAGCTCAATATTTTATGAGTATCAATAAAAACAACTTCCTAGTTGTTCGAGTTCAACTTCAACATACATAGTAAGATCGAGGAAAACATTCCTGTTTATGTACATAGTTAATAAAGTCCTTTGTGACGTAGTATAGTATGGTGACCGAGGTGGCCGAGATAATGAGTTCGTCAAGGTCAACGCGTGTTAATTACAATTACCGTGAGTGGTCATTCTTTGTTCCAATAATGATTAATGCCGGTCGCGAGTGGCGAGAAGTATCGTAAATGAGATAACAGGAAGCGTCCGTGTCGCGCCAATGTCACATGACAAGGTCGCATGACATTGGCCTGCGTTGACACCCGCTTTCCACCACGGCCGCGGAATCTGCAACCTGCAACGGACCTATAACCACAACCCAACGCTACCCAATACAGAGCGGCCTCTTCAATAGTTGAAAATTAAAAAAACAAAGGGAACTTGAAATGTTAAGATTTTCACGGCTTTTCTTGTCATATTACTTTAGTTGTTCATTATAATGATGCTGGCATTAATGGATTTATCCAGAACCATTATTTTAAACACATTGGGGCAAAAACAACAAATATATACCTAGGCACTTTAGTATAAAAGTATGAAAAGTAAAATAATTTAAAACAATTTATCAATCCATATGTACGTCAAACCAAACACCAAAGTGCGGTGTTTTTCATACGTGTAAAATATGACCTTGTGCAAAAAAATATATCAGCAAGTGCCGTTATTGTTTTTTTATTTAGATACTGTTGCATAAGCTGAACTGAAGCTTATTAACGTACACTAAAGTATGAAATTGCGTTGACAGTGGTATTTCTTATCGCCTAATCAGAAAAGCACCGAGACCTTGAGCCTGACCCTGGATATTTTTATCCGCATACATATTTTGCGAGTTTTATGTAGAAGCGAAGCAACGTGATGAGGAACTGCCGAAATCATATTTAAGCAATAGGTATCAGATAAAAAAATATAAGATAATTTTTTTATGTAACGTATTTGTAGAAGCAAAATATTTGTTCAAGGATAAAGATATTTGTGACATCATAAAAACACTTATGAATGTGTATTATGTTCTTATGGCCAAAAGAGGTATTCTTTCTCATTAAAAGTTTCTAGAAATAAGTCTGAAGGGGTTGTAAATATAAAAGTATAAAGTAAATGTTTATGAGGAGTTTAGGGGCGGGCGGAGGACACAGCGGCAGGCGGCGCCGGGTGGCGCGGCGCGGCTGTGGCGAGGTCGCTCGCTGCGATCTAGGAAGTCAAGCCAAGCGACCTCGACCTTGTGTGTGCGAAAAGTATTTTTCGACAACGACGCACATACCCATCCCCCTCCTCTTTCTTCTAGACCCCCGTGCTTTGTTATACATAATTTACATTAATCATGTCAAATTAATGTATTAGCATTTCTGGTATTTAACAATCACAATAAGTTTATACCGACGGCAACCAGAACATCTTCACAACAAGATTACGAATTGCGGAAAAGATTGAAGGTCGTACGCATACATCGGTGGAAAATATAAAGAGCGGGTTAATTCACGAGAATCATATACCTACGTTTAACTTAAATATCAGACGCGGAAGTATGTGACGAAATAAAACAATAAATTAATCATGTGGTAGGTATATTACTTGTCAGCTTCGTAACTAGGATCGGCTGCCACGTGATCCCTTGACTCATCGCCGGCAGACAGAAACACTTCATTACTTTAATCAACTCATGACAATTGCAACACTCGAATAGTTTCTTAGAATTTTGGTGTGATACTTTTACTGAGAATGCTTGGTACATTTTATCTCATCCAGGAAGTCGATATTCTTCATATTAATAAACAGAGATTCTAAGGAACCTCATAATACGCCTACATAGGATCAAGTTTAATAGTGCATAACCAAAAATAGAAAATTTTTACAACCATGTTAATTTTAAAGTGGGTGGAATGAGCAAAATTATAATCGTTAACATCTGCGAATGTTTAACAAAAGGACAGTTTATTTTTTCATCAGTCCTTTATACATCCATAAATTTAGATTCCTGATTGTCACATTGGTTAGGTAAATTGGTGGATAGGCCAGAGTAACGGAATGATCTAATCATGCCTCTGTAATTATTTACGCAAGTGCAAGCCATGTGAGAGAGCTGCGAGCCGATCTCGATTGTCGTCCGATATTATGGCAATATTTCACCTCGGCCGCCATTGTTCGCCTTTTGTTGCGCAACACCGTTTGTTAAACATTCGCAAGGTAGCCCTCAATTGTTTTCGTTTACTATATAAACAGGCTCACACGAACGTACGCTCCTCGTACTCGCTGCAGAATGTTCTAAAGGTGTTTATTGACTGTGCGCCAATGATTTAAAATAGAGACTAGTAATATATTTAACTTCATTTAACCATTCGTTAATGTTACCTACTGCTTATGAGTCTAATTAGAGAAATTATTGCGTAAGTAACGTTTATACGTAGTAATTCTAAACCGAATTTGCTTGACGGCATCATTTAGCCTAATTTTAATAAGCTTTACACATTACAAACGCATAATCACATTTACTACTTTGTATAACGGATCTATTTGATAGCATTGTACAATGCAGCTCATTACATAAAATAATAATATATATGTACATAGTGATACCCTCGAAGCGCGACGTGTGACATTAGATGGTACGGCCTTAATCTTGAACGATAGAGCTCGGCTCTGGCCAGCGTGCAGCGCCCCGCGTTATCTAACGCCTGTTGACTTTCGCCGTCACAACACCAGGGCTGCCACTGCCACTATCCTTCTCCTCGACTCTTCATGCAAGTTATCTTGACATAATTATTAATTACTTCTATAACAACATTTACGATAAAGTAAGTGGTGCATAACCTTAATTAGTTATGAACGTAATTGTAATGTGGACTCTTCTTTTATTATTTCAATAATAACAATATTTGTTATTGTTACATACCTAAAAATTACATATTTTTCTTTTATAATCTAAATAATCTTTTTATTAACTTCCTTGAGGACTTAAATAGGAAGTAATATATAGCGGTAATAGGATACAAGGAAATCTTTAATTTGCTTAAGAAAACAATAAATCATTCAAGAACGACACGATGTTTGGAGAGGAGTTCATTAATCTTTATGATTACAATTATTCCATAAATTTATTATATCAAGTAAAACATTAGAGATAAGTGTATGTATTACGTATTATTGTGTAATAACAATAAGATCATACAAAAAAATGGTAACAAAGGAGAGTACCCATCAATTAATTAATTAGGTGTAAATAAAAAAAAAATCGCCTTTAAAAACTTTCTACAGATCATTCAACAAAATGTAACCCACAACATAAAAAAACAAGACTAATTATAATTATCATCAGAAGAAACATGGTACCTACCTAAGAAACAGTTGAAATTCAAAAATTCTCTCCATATTAGGTACGCAGAAAACAAAAAAAAATGTATTTGTGGAATCGATAAAGTGTTGTCAACTGACGCCCACAGGCTATGAAAGAACTTTTTGTGTGTTGTACAAACAAAGTGTTGTTCTAGGAAGATACTGTTTGAGTTCTTTGTTACAGAACCATTCTCGTTATATTTTATTTATCAGGTACTACTGCAACGGCCCTGTTTTATTCCATGAATACAACATTCGCAGTACTTTACTATTTTTTAAATACTTAAGTACAGTTTGTAACAAAAATAATATTTTTAAGTTAGATGTCCCAGTCGACATAAAATAACATAAACTCCTAATGTAATAATAAACCTTCTCTTCAACGTTGTTTATGCGATTATCGTAAATTACCCTTTTTTTTTTTATTCATCTGTCATTTAATGTCCATAAGTTAATAAATTTACGCATGTTAGACCATTGTAGACATCCTGTTAAGTAAATATTACATTTGTTATGTGTAATAAGTGTCACTGTCGGCCCTGAAGACTAGAGATTATGAGTAAATACGCTACAATCTACATATCTACCTCGTTGAAGTAATCGCGGCACTGAACACCCGACCACTTCCTTGTTTGTCATCGCAATCTTATTATTGCAAAAATAATACCTAACAATACTGCTTAACTCAAGGTTACTTGACCTGACCTTGCTTACACATTTGTTTTTATTTAATTAATTCTTAATAAATTTGTATGTACTGACGTCACTCCAATTTATACGTGTTATTTACAGACCGTACCTACATTTTTAACAATACTGATATAAAGTCAGCAAATAATCGTAAAATCGCGGAAGTTTACTTATCTACCAAGGTATATATAGGTCTGACGTCACATTTGAAACCTGTGCATCAGTAATGATAAGTGAACCAGTAGTGAAGTCAATGTTTAAGAATCCATTCATGTGTACACTATTATAGATTAACAGATACACATATGACGGTCAACAAAAACAAATACCAATAGTCATTGAAACGCAAATGTGTGTCAAGTGTGTGCGAGCGCCGGCACCGCATGCGCCGAGCGCGCGTAGGGCCGAACACTGCATCTGCTGTTGGAACGGGGGCGTCATTGTTAAATGCGACCATTCGACGAAACTTAATTGGCCCGACCTAGCTCGTAAAAGCGTTGTAAAAAGTGTGAAGGTCTGGCGGAGGTAAGGACTCGACAGAAAGAGGTCAAGTGTAATGCTTCGTGTTCCACTGACCTCATTTGGGAAGCGACTACCGACAGCCGACACTGTTCGCCGCACTCGCCGCCTTTCATATAAATATTATGTCCTAGTTTGCCACTGTTCTACAATTACTGTTCTTTGTTAACATACCTCAGAGAACGCACTGGTTACTCGCTTTTTTTAATTATTTATATGTATGTTTATCTTATAAGTATTACCCGCACCTGTTTATTTTGATAACAACAAAAAAAAACTTTTATTGTGTTAATAAAAGTAAATAACTAACTCTCTAAAATGCATATTCAACTTAAATAAAAAACGTGTATAATTAACCGTATGCATTTTGCACAGATTCTTGATATGTACATTGATTTTACATCACACATTTTTTTCTCATTATCGATTTCATTAAAGTATGTCAATGTTAATTTAAAGTAAGAGGGATTGATTTATAAAGAATAAAATACTTTCACTGAACAAGACCAATAGGAGATGTACAAACAAAACGAATACTGACATCGTATTCTAAATTAGAATTACAAGTACCTACAATGAATAATCCGGAAACTACTCTAGAAGAAGTGACCTCCTCTTGTCGAATGAAACCTTCAGTTGCTATTATTAACGTTATGACCGCGAAATCGGAGCACTGACACACATCCCGCCCGAATAATACCATATACTACATAATTCATAGGGACCTTGGCCCCAATGCTGCGTATGCGTGGCTCATCAGCACAGCCCGCTGAGACCTATCATGAAAAAATTACGATTATCTGCTGACATAATTCATAATACTATATTAAGTACTCAATATTACCCACTCTACCAATAATTCTACTTAGTTTCTTTCCACTTTAACTTTAACTTTCCATATTTTAAAATCACTAAAAATAAATCGAGCATTTTAATTCGAATGTGAGGCTTATATCAAACATTTTAAACAAAGGCTATGCAAATGAGTAATTAAACAAAGGACAATAATAAAAAATACAACCTATATCTTAAGTTAGATCAAGGTAAACTCAAGCGAACGTATTCAATATTCTTACGGCCTCTGCCTATAGACATTCATTGTTTTTTTTCTTTAAAATCTTTGTGAATAATGAAAGGTGTCCTTAAAAAGTACATTTATAAAACAGTTCAATTGAAAACATATTTACAAGACTCCATGGCAGTGCGTGGTTATTATGTGATTAAAAAAACACACATTTGTGCCTGTCATTGAAACATAATGTCTAAATCAAATATATATCAGTGTGAGTCTATATCTATACATATAATAAATCTGTAGAAAAGTCATTTTTGTACATTGAAGAAATTGAAAAAAAAAATAGCCAGCGTGTGAAAAGATAACTAACAGAACCCATTTCCATCACTTTTGAAATTTTTGTCTGTTTGTCTGTTTATCTGTTTGTCTGTTTGTCTGTTTATATGTTTGTTTGTGCGCGCATCACGTAAAATCTATGAATCCCATGCAGACAATGTTTATATACAAAAATTATACGTAACTTGAGGTATTACTTAGTTTTGGTTTCATCGAAATCGGTTCATAAACAAAAAAGTTATGTAGGTACATTTGAATCAATAGAAAGCGATATCGGCGACACAAAGTCCAATTTAGGATGAGCTCTCATCAATATGGTCGTCCATATTAAATAGGGATCAAACTCTAAATTTACATAATCTCCATTCGTCTGTACACGTAATCTCTGACATATAAACAAAAAAGTAACCATGGCGAAAATAACGTTGCCATAGCGATCACTTTATTGAAGTATGAATAACTATTTAAGATGCTTACAGTAGTATTAAACAGCTCGGTGGTTATACGATAGGAAATGTGAAAAATCTTGCTGCGTGTTCAAATCCTGATGTTACTACATATTTTGTTTTTTATTTCTAGAACCGACTTTCTACGAATATATCGAGCTAACCCTTTTTGTGTTTTGTATTATTTTTTAGTTTGTAATTTTTTACATGGCTAATTTTTTAGATAGCTTGCTGCTCATGTAATTTTTGATGCCTGATCGAGACAAACAAAAATGCATAAAGTTTTTACAATCACACTTTACTGTTAAACAGGTGAAGTTCATAGTCAGTTAGTTGATAAGTCCATCATCTAAATCCCGCAATTTCTGCGACTTACATAAAAGAAACCAAATTGTCAAATACCCGTATCAGGCGACTTAAGCCATCTAAAGCGCATTCAGTGATTCAGTCAGTCAAAAATATTTTTCACATGCATACCTATTACGACTGATCAGCGCGAACAACGTCGCGGGTACAGCTAGGTCATCAAGGTTACTTTATTCATATTTTTGTCTTTATAAAACTGAACGGACGGTATTTGAATCTCGCATCCACTACTGATTAATGCCTGTGTGTGACGAGATCTGATGGCAAACTGCTAAGCTGGCAAAAATAAATATACTTACAGGATATAGCGCATGTTCCAGCTTTTGATCTGGTCATTATTATCTATACCTACTTATATTATAAAGCTGAAGAGTTTGTTTGTTTTTTTGTTTGTTTGAACGCGCTAATCTCAGGAAGTACTGATCCGATCTGAAAAATTCTTTCACTGTTAGATAGTCCACTTATTGAGAACTATAGGCTATTTTTCTTTTGGAAATCTATCCCCTAAGGGGGTGAAATAGAGGTTGAAAGTTTGTATGGGAAGTTCGGTATTTTCAATGATAGACACATGAAATTTGGTATACGGGTTTCTGGTTAGAGATAAATGAAGACATATTTCAGCAATTTTGAAAATCATCCCCTTAAGAGGGTGAAATAGGGGTTGGAAGTTTGTAGGTTTATGAATTGTGTCGTTTTCAAAGATAGACACGTTTAATTTCATACAAGGGTTATTAGTTAGAAATAAATAAGACGTATTTCCGAGATTTTAGAAATCTACCCTCTAAGGGGGTGCAATAGGGGTTGAAAGTTTGTATGGGAAGTTCGGTATTTTCAATGATTGACACATGAAATTTTGTATACGGGTTTCAGGATAGAAATAAATAAAGATGTTTTTCAGCGATTTTAAAAATCATACCCCTAAGACAGTGAAATAGGGGTTGGAAGTTTGTAGGTACATGAATTGTGTCGTTTTCAAAGATAGACACATTTAATTTCATACAAGGGTTATTAGTTAGAAATAAATAAGATGTAATTGTAATTTCCGTGATTTTAGCCTTTTAGGAATCTACCCTCTAAGGGGGTGAAATAGGGGCTGAAATAGTTGGTATGTGAAGTTCGGTATTCTCAAAGATAGACAGATGAAAAGATAAGTAGATAAGATAACGCCCATCTAAGACATATCTATAATGACGACCCCCGTGGTCGAGTGGCTTTCACTCCGGTTTTTAAGGTGTCGCCAGCTCTAAGATCCCAGGTTCGATCCCCGGACAGGTCCATGTAGAAAATAACTTTTATAAATTGTCTTGAGTCTGGGTGTTTATGGTATCTTCATTGTCTCAGATTCCATAACACAAATGCTTTTGCTACTTACTTTACGTTAATTATTATTTTAACGCCATAATATTTTATGAAAAATTTTATTCATACTCCTTACTTTGAAAATCACGGAATTCATCCATCTACCTTTAATACTACTCTTTATTTTACGCGCGAGCGAAGCCGCGGGCAACAGCTAGTTTAAAATAATTAAGGTATATAAAAAATGGGATCGCGTAGCTTTCTAGCCCAAAATAGAGAATATTTCAAAGTTATTTTGCTTTAATAGAAAAGTTAAGTTGACTTTGCTCTTTGCGTGCACTTGTTATGGTGGTAAAAAGTACAAAGAGAATGAAGCTTGTTAGTAATAAAACAAGATGTGTGACGTACGTATTGAGAATCAACATAAAGCCATTGTTAATTCGTTGACATTTAAGTTTAAGCTTTTGTTTGTAAGGCCATTGTGTCTGAGTTTACATTACACAAAATTAAACTGGCTGTTCAATTTTTACAAAGTAATAAAACAAATGATATTAGACTACTTGATTAATTGCAATAAGTATAATAAAAGCTTATTTTACCAAGTTTATTAAAAGCTTAACGAATTTTAAAATGGTTTTACAAGGAAAGGTAGAGTCAAGCGATTATTTTAAAGCATGCGCAAAACTGGACTACATCATACTATTCTGGAAGTGTTTCAGTAAAAAATGTGACATAAACAGCTTTGCTCCAATGGACTAAAAAGCTTTTGCAAAATTTCATATTTACTATGAAATAACAGTAGTAAAGTAATAGTATGAATATTGTTTTCTGCAAAAAATAACAATATTAGCTCAGACCAATAAATACTTTTTTATTGATCTGAGAATATGTATTAGTAAAACTTTACCATACTTGGATGGATCTTGGAAAATACATTTACTGTAGGAAAGATGTTTCTAATTATTTAAATTCTGTGAAACAATCAACACCTTTTAAAAAATAACTAGATATATGTTTTTAATCTTTACTGTACTTAATCTTCAACGATTAGCTAATGTCGAAGTTTCCCACCAGGCCACTTGACGGAATGTTTGTAATATTTCATTGTATTTTATTTTATTTCAACATGAGATCAGCGGGTCCTAATGTTTGACAGGATAGGTATTTATATTAAATTATGTCACTTAACTTAACGACAGTAACGACGGGGAGAAGTGGTTTAACACTTGCATTCTCCCTCAGACAATGTAATTAGAAAGAAAACTTAAACTATAGAATTATTATTATTAAATAAGTAGACATATCATTGAATAATTATATATAATACTAGCTGATGCCCACGGCTTTGCTCGCGCGTAAAGTAAAGAGTAGTATTAAAGGATAGATGGATGTATTCTATAATAATTAAAGTAAAGTCAGCAGCTTTGAAAATGACGAACTTCCTATAAAAACTTCCAACCCCTATTGCACTCGGAATTTACCTTAGATTCGAAATCTACCTTAGAGGATAGATTCCGAAAATCTTGGAAGTACATCTTATTTATTTCTAACTAATAACTCTTGAATGAAATTTAATGTGTCTATCTTTGAAAACGACACAATTAATATACCTACAAACTTCCAACCCCTATTTTACCCTCTTAGGGGGATGATTTTTAAAATCGCTGAAATACGTCTTTATTTATTTCTATCCAGAAACTTTTATACGAAATGTCATGTGTCTATCATTAAAAATACCTATTTCATCCCCATAGGAGATTTATTTTCAAAAGAAAAGTAGCCTTATAGCCTTTCTCAATAAGTGGGCTATCTAACAGTGAAATAATTTTTCAAATCGGACCAGTAGTTTCTGAGATTAGCGCGTTCAAACAAACAAACTCTTCAGCTTTATAATATTAGTATAGATATAAAAAATATTAGATGATCAGTGTTTGGAGTATTATTTCTGCTGAGTCAAATTTATTGTAAATAACCCATGTATTCGTCTAGTACGCAATTGGACAAACAACTTATAAGATATGACGTGTTTTCTTTTGGCATCTTACCAAAGAACTATTATCCCATAATGTGTTTTACTTGGACTTTACAAATCATGTGCTTATCGGTAACTACTTACAGTCAACGGATTATTTTTTAAACAAAACGATCTCTAATTGGTCTTATTTTACTGCAAATATAATTCTTAGAAACTGGGAATGAGTCAGACAACAGACGCCTGGTATCCGCATCGCCAGCCACATACTTATTTAAAATTATAACAATACAGAAATAACATTTTAAAAATGCTATTGTTAATTGTTTCAGTTCTTGATACCAGTAATATCGCAAGCGAGTTGAGCGAGTCCACCAGGAGTTGCTGTCACATTAAGATCATTCATTCGATCTTTATCGTTCATTACTCAGTGAATGAATGTCACTGTTTCATTGACTCCTGTTTACTGCCCGGTTGAACTTGGGATGTGATTTGTTTAACAAATAATATATGCTGCAGTTTTATGAGAAAATATTTGTATTTTTATTTAGAATTGTCTTGTTGGATACAAATTTTATTTAGACATCTAGGGTGCACACATGGGGAGATAATATACGTTTTATTACTGGTGATAGACTTTTTAAAGAAAATTCAAAAAGCCTTCTGATGTCAGTGGTAAGCCTTATTTTAAATAAATTTACATTAAAACCTAATTTACAACCAAGTGATAAATCAAAGTTATGTTATTTTAATACTTATTATTAGAATAGTGTTTTGTGTAAATTCGGTATTCCGAGCCGGTCAATAAATTACAAGCTTGGCTTATTCCCAGCATCTGCTGTAATGGCAGTTACAAGAGATATGGAGCTAGCTCACCTGGCATATTATATGGATGTAGGTATTTAACTGACCGATAAAAATACGTTCTCGTCTTTCAAGCTGGAGAGGTCGGATAATATTACTTCAAGGTCTGTTGACGGGCTGACCTCGGCGTATCGGTCGCGGAGGACAGACGGTCGCAAATATTTGCGCGCGTGAGAGGCACGAGAGGCGAGCGCGCGGGGCGCGGGGTGCGGGGAGCGGGGGAGCGGGAGCCAGGTGACCTTGCCGCGCGTCTGCCGCACGACCTTGATCTTGAGACGACCGCGGCAGCGCGCCCGCCCTCGCCGCTATGCGAACTAACGACTCCTGCTCCGGTTGCTAACTATATCAACACAATAACTCATTATAAACATAACTAATTACTTGTGGAAATGCAAAAACGAAAAACTGTTCAACATGAATCATTACAGCCAGGTTCTGTTCTCAGAACTTTTCGATGACTATCTGGAGCATATTTTAATCACGTTGTTTTTATCTTTATTATTCATTATGGATGTCGTCAATTATTTTTTAGATAAGTGGTGTAAAGACGTTTTAGTTCAGTTTTAATTTCATTTTTGTAACTTTAAATATATTAATTAAAAATAGAGCATATATATATATATACATATGCTCTATTTTTATACAAGCAAACTTAACAATCTAAACAAATATAATAATACACATATTAACACATAAATAACTAAAATAATAAATACCTGGATAACAAACTAAAAACTAAGAAATAAGAATAATTTATACAAGAAAGACCTGTCTATGACAGATCTTTCTACAAAATCTTGTTGAAGATATGAATGTTCATCAGTCGAATTGACTTACAAAAGACTCATACAATATACTTATATCACTCCAATATATTTTTTTTTCGATCTATGATCCATATAAATACTCCATCGTATTGCAACTGCCCTAACCAATCCAGGAATGATATTATTTTCAATAAATACTTTCATAAACGGATGACTTCAATGACTGTATATTTATATGGCCGCATAAGTTAAACAGGGTTCAAATTTAAAATGCACACATGCGCCTTACATTGAATTAATACTAACGCACACATCCAGATTCTCGATCCCGGGACCTTTACAATATTCAATGCCAAGTCGTCTGAGGAGCTCCACTTTATAAGGCCACTGGAATATGGTATTAGCCTAAATAAAGTAAACGAATTCCTTTTGAAATATATTGACGTGACTACATAAGTCTAATACTATTATAGTATTTATATGAATTCATGGAAGAAATACTTCGAACATGTGAACCTTCCCAAACGCATCCGTCACTCACTCTTGTGTAACAAAGTGATAAGGTAAGAAAAATACATAGTTTTTATTATTTGAGAATTCTCAAATTATTTAAGAACACAAAATCAAATCAAATCGTTTATTTGCGAATATAGGAATAAAAACATAAGGATGGTAAATACATTGTGAAAAATTTCCCACCTTTTCTAATAACCTCAAATAAATGACTGACCAATAAGCATGTAAACACTATATTATAAAGAGGTAGTTTGATTGTTTGTTTGCATTGAATAGGCTCCGAATCTACTGGTCCGATTTGAAAATCTTCTTCTTCTTTTACTGCTGGGAAGCTACACTATCCCCAGGTAATATAGGCTACATAATATTTTAAAAAAATTGAGACCGTCCGACCAACTAGTCTACTATACTGAGTTAACGGGCTCGCTTAAAAAATGAAGACAGCGATTAACAATTACGGCTACCTGTCGGATTGCAACAGTACTTAGTTAATTTTCTTAACTTAATCGCATTAAGGAACAGAATACGCACCTTTCGCTTCAAAAGCTCGTTTAACCTTTAATAATAAAGCTTTCAAAGAAGTACTATTGAATCTGAAAACAGTCGGTAATTGAAAAAGCTCTCAAAGTCAACGGAATCGAGTGTAGACAAGAGTCCTAGCCAGCAAAAGTAGTTAATTATTACTACCTATGTAAGTAGTTAATTATACTAGCTATGTAAGGTCATGGTCACCGCTAATAGATTAATATATTACATTTGGAACCTACTTATTAAGAAATAAGTAATAACATAGTCATATACTTATGTAATATTAGTAACTTCAACATTATAATAACAGTGTTTAAATCCATAACTTTCACTGAGTGATAATCTGATATGAAAGCAAAAATTACAAGAAAAAATTTTTTTTTATGTATGGGCTAAAACTGAAGTCATTCTTTAGATTTCAAAAATCTTTTACAAGTACTAACAGGTACAGCTGAGTGTGTTAGGTTAGAATTTAATTTGAAAATAAATTAACAACGCGCACGCAGTTATGTACAAAAGCTAGTACTAAGCAATAAAAAAGGCCATGCTTATTTTTAATGTTTTATCTGAAATTGTTGGCAAATTTCGTATTTATAAAAATACAATGAGTAATATTAGTGATGTTGCATGATCTTTTTATAATATGCTAATCTGATACATAACAGGCGATGCTTAACTTCTGTGTAATCCCCAGTGAAGCAACATCTGCTACTTGAGACATATGTGAGAATGACTCAAATGATAGCATTGTACCGGGAATGCTCTCATTAAATTTTATTTGAAATTGACTCATATAGACTAGGATAAAATAACAATCGAATGAAGTTACAATATGTTTAATTGATTGGTTGCATATACTGAGATGTTTCCAGTAGTTTCCACCTTCTAGAGAGGAGCCCTCTATACAGCATGTAACAAAAACCCTGTCCGATCCCTGAGAGTTATTCGGTATCGTACTGCGAACACATATACGTAGCCATTAAATGGATTGAAGATTATTATTTTTCCCCAGTGAAAATAATTCTCCGCTCCTCAAAGTACACGTACTTACTACCTACAGTTTTCTGTCAAAGAAGCTGCCTCTATGCGAGACGGTTCATGAACTGTACCACGAATACGCCTTTATTGGATCGGACGGGGGTTTTGTTACATATTGTATATCCGTTCAAATTAGAACTTTGTAAACCTAAACTTTTTAAATTGATTATAATCGAATTGAAATAATTGCGCATGTAACTCTTCTTCCAGAACGGAGCTAAAGATTTTCTTTCGCTATTGTTGGAACTTTTATCTTAAAAATAACTGAAAAAATGCCTAGCAACAAATGCAGTCCCAAACTAAGTAGTTACCTACCTAAGTTAATTTTTTTATAATTTCTAATACTAATAACAACAACAATAACAAAACATATAAACTATTTAAACCCGGCCTATAAATTAATGTCCTACTGCTGGACATAGGCCTCTTCTCATTAGAAAAGGAACGAGCATTGATTACCACGCTTGCTCTCTGCAAGTTGGCGATTTCAGACTCCAATTTTTGGAATCCAGGATCCTCACGATGTTTTCCTTCACCGATTGTCAATGATGTCTAAGAATAGTTAAGAAAGTACCTATATAGGTATAACTTTGAAAAAGTCACATTAGTTCTTGCCTGTACCTAGTGGGTACGACGCTGCACCCTTACGCATGAAAATCCGTTCATTGAACTGCTAGGCCACGACATAACATATAAACTAATCCATACAAATATAAACTAAAAATACTAGTATGTTCCGCGAGGTTTCAGGGTCGTGTTGCGCTGCTCGGCGTCGCGTATCCTCCCTCGGAAACGCCGATATACGACACCTTTCGGCCAAAATTCTTCCTTGCGAAAGATTTTATAGGTATTTATAGCTTTATTAATAAAATTAGGATAAAATAAAAATACCCTCGAGACTTATTAACAATAAGTCTGCATTGGATTTATATAGAGACTGCGTAATATGTTTCTTATTCTACATACATGTGCCGTTCAGTTAAAACGTAGTTAAGGTAGCAAGAAGGCATAAGCAACGTATAAAATGGTCAGCAACACGTGGACGCAGCAACCTTGCGATAAGCGGCATCCGCTGATAACACGGAGCACGTCACCGCTGCGGCCGCGCATTTCTCGCGCCCGCGCTCCGCACCCCGCCTCGACGCTGCGCGAGCGCATGCGGCAAGGTCACGCGTGCACCCTGCACCGCAATAAACTTTACACGTGTCCATAACACATCACTGCAAACAATAATCTCTATAAATTTGCATTAGATCAAGAACCTCCTACTACGTACTCTGCATTTACTACTCATTGTACGATGTCATTATTAAATCTTTACGACACACTATTCTAACGCTTCTATTAATGTAGCTAGACCACGCTTAGACTTGGGCTAAATATTTGTTCGCCGGATGTCACTAATTATTCATCGTTCTGAATATAAACATCTGTAGAGCAGTGTCTGTGACAAACGCTTCGGACTCATCATGTATCTTAGCTGGTACGCCCACTCTAGATTAAATCTATTTTCTTTGATGCATAATGACGGACAGACCAATAAAGAGGGCAAAACAGAAAATAAAAAGTCATCTAATGTGTTACAACTAACCAAAAGAATCAATGAAAGTCTGTAGTCACAACAAAATCACGGTCCCCAAATAAAACACTAAAACCACCCTTTCATTTAAACTCTGACACAAAACCGGGGGTGAGATCAACCCCCATGATGCTTCTCCCGCGCCCTGCCCTTGAGTAGATGTTTTTTCCTCTCAGATATTTAGAAATCCATTATTATGAAGGCTAATACACAACTACCCGTAAGTCATATTGTATTTGTTTATTAGATTTATTATTTCTTGTTAAAGTTTAGCAATAGCATTTTATGTTACATAGTGTTTTGTTTGACGCAATAGCGTAATCTCTGTAGGTAAGGTAAGTAAAACCCGCGAGTACTCGGAAAGTCCCTGAAATGCATATGAGCGTCATGCACATATTGCACATGTTCTACTTCGCCTATGTATTGTAGAGAGGAAACCAGGCTAACATTGGATACCATTGATTATTTGATTTGATGTATTATAATAGGCGTGTGAACTAAGTTATTTATTTCGACTATCAAGTAGATAGATTATTAAAAACTTAAAAAGTATTAGACACGTAATTTTTCATTTTTCACGTGTTCAAAAAACGGAGATATATTGAGTTGTAATGTCACATGACGTCACGCCTTGGTAAAATTTATACCGAGCCATGACGCAGTGAGCCCCCCCTCTCCCCAACTTTAACGCGTTTTAACTAAGTCATTATTTGTTAATTTAATAAATCAAAAAATATGGGTGTAATATTTTAGTATTACCTAATTGAAGGACTAAATAGAATTACTTTTTCTTTACCCAGTCAACATGCCTATTGTTAAAAAATTGTGCAAATATATAACACCGTCCTTGCGTCGATGTACCTATTCCATTCTAGGCGTATTTCCCCTTAAACAATAAGCAGTACACAAACAGTATTAATATGTAAAATACACATGTGTTATTAGAGATAATTTATTTGATCATAGATTCGTATAATCTGCAACAATGCTGTTAATATAAAATTATGAATGAACACATGTAACTGAAGGTGAAAACATAAATAACTATGTTAAATCTGTTTTATTATGCGCCTTGAGAATTGTTTTATATTTTCCGGATTGCAGAACTGTTGTTGTCTGAGCAGAAATATTCCATGCGAAATTAATAGGTAAAATATTAAAGGAGTACGGTGAAACCGATATGTAGCGACATAGGTTCTTTTGCGAATAAGCAATCAACAGCTAGGTATATTTGACGATAATATTTATTAAGATGTAGTTTAACGTAAGTTAAGATCACTTGAAAAGGTCGGGGCAGGTAGGTCGACGTGTCAATTGACGTTTTGTTGTGTTGAATGTGACCGGCGGCTGCCGCGGACGCCGCGTCTTGCCGGATGGGGGGTGACATTGTGTGACCGCAACGTTTTTATACAACTATTTGATGATACGGTGACGCAAAACGTCTGTTACTACAAGGTCGAGTTTAATTGTATCGTTGAATTTATTTTTAAATATTAGCAATGTTATCACTTTAGCAGTTTTACCCCCGGTTTCTGAGTTGATCTCTTTAGGTTGATCCACAAAAAAATTGACAATTATCCAACTTCGTGTTAAGCTCTGTGATCAGTAGTTTTTCTGCTGATTTGAAAACTTGAGTTAATACAAAATGAAGTATATCTACAATACAATGATTTATTTTTAATCCTACTAATTTTCATTTATTGCAATAAGAATCTTCGTGCTTAATTAACTAGGTAGGTACATATACTTTCTAACTCCAATCTAATTGCGAAGGTTTTTCTGAACTTTTCTTTTCAACAGCCTTTCTGTTACAAAATGAAACCCGATAAATAAATCGATAAGAAGAGGCCACTGAAATAACATAAACATTATTTACGCAATTTGTTTTAAACTTTGTATAACTCCTGTAAAAAGTAAACTTACCTGTGTCATGTAATATTTACCTACTACGACAATAATTGGAACATTCGATTCGACCTTGTATACGGCGACGAATATTGGATTCTCAGTACTAAAATGAAAACATTTCGAGAACAAACACTCGCAGTTTTTCCGAGGGTTATCTCAATGATGTTCTACGTCTATACTATACATTATGTTTTTGTGTTCTTCTTTGCCCGCAACTTCGACCGGGTGGAGTAAATAACAATTCAAGTTCAAATTAAATTAGGTAAGTAATTAATTTAAAAGTAGGTATTCGATATTGTTTGCGTGCTTATTGATTAGGTTATAATGTCTACTTCTACGTTTGTTGCGTTTCGCATAAACTGGTATATTTATGGTGATGTAAACTGGGTTTTAAAGTACTGTGAGTGAACAAAACATGGACAAGGACACCGACTATTTTTGAAACAGGAAAAGCCGCGGATTTTCAATTACTAATTCCAAATACGAGCACGTGTGTCTATATTGATGTGTTTATAGTACGTCATAGGTCTTGTGATGTGGTTTGTTTCCATCATAATAAATAAACTTTCAATCTTAGCATAAAAATAAGGAGAAGGAGGCAGGAAAATCTGGAATGATATATAGGAGGTCTACGCCTCAAAGGCGACTATCCTGCTCGTTACTATACTATTATAAATAAATATATACAAGTGTAATACTATACAGGTTAGTCTTCTTTATAAAATAAGTAACCAAATGCTAGTGATTATTAGGTAAAACATAAGTATTCTATTGTTAAACTGTTATAAATATTCTTTGTGTAGAAGAAAAAAAGGGCTTATATTATAAAATAAAAGAATTGAAAGTACTATCAGACATCGAAACGTAACTGAGGTGCCCGGTGCAATACAACATACCTACATGTGTTGTGACATACAAAGAGAAGAATTTTTCTATCTACTAACTCACAAATCCGGGAATCTAAATTATTTTCCGTTCATGCGATGGTACATGGCGATAAAGATGGCAACTGCGCTGTAGAGCGCTTTACGTAGAGTGGCTACTACGAACCTTACTCTCATTGCCCTATGATGGTACAAAACGTTAACCGATCAACTAGCTAGAGTTTTATTACAAGTGCAAAGCTGCCCTTGACCACCTGTTTTTCATTTTATTTATTTATGTAAGGGCCTCCAATACATCAAAATATTGACAATGCGTTTTATTTCTGTGTTGCGTACAGCTAAAAGTTTGCTAGCCTAGGGTCTCCCTGTGGGTGGGTACCGTCTTATGGCACGTTGGTCCAATTTGAACGACGACATCGTAGCTTCCTTCGATTTTTTCTATATTCTGCGTCATTAGATATTCAGGTTTACCTGTGCCTATAACAATATTTTTTCTAAGTAATAAATAATAACAAGGCCATCATTGTATTACGTGTTGCCAATGGCTAGTGATGCATGTCTTTGTCATACACGCACAGTCGCACACATACCTGACTCATCACTGTAGCACTGTGGTTAAAGGCCTACTTACGTCAGTGGAACAGGCCATACAAATATAACTTTATGCCTGACAGGTCAATGACATAGGGAACTTGATCCAGAAAGAACGAGTAGGTTCTATACACTTGATACTAGAAGTGCTAAGACTACGCTTCTGCCATTTCTGACAATTCTTAATCAATTTTTTTCAGTGGAAATTCAAACGTGCCTTTGTTTTCAGATAATCTTGGTTACCTTTTATCAAAGACTGTGTAAAAAAGTAGTTTCATTCTTAATCGGAGACCAAAACGAACATTACAATTTTTTGTAAGCTTTATCGCAATAGATCTAATATTGGCTAGAAAAGTGATTCCTCAATGGCATTAAGACCGTCTACAATACTAATTTTGAATATCTAATCACGCCAATAAATCTACAAAGTACTCTCTTTGGTAAAACTGTGTCAGTATTGCCTTTGCGTGTTCGTCGTAGCATTTCGGCTGAAAGTGTGAACAGGTGACGAGTGCACGCTGCGCGGTGACGAAACAAACTGAGAACACAAAAAATAACAACATGCTTTTTTATAAATAAATGTGGACAGCATCAAATTATAGCTAAATTTAAATGAAAGTAAGCCAAATTAAAGCGGAGGGATGATGGCGGTTCAAGACAGGGAGGGTTGCCGTTCTTTGGGGGAGGTCCACCTTCACCATTGGACAGCGATAGGCTTATAATATGAAGCAGTATAAAAATAAGTTGATGTTAAAATTTTCCTATTATTTTGAATTAAATACCAAACTACTGAATAGGTTTTGATTAAATTTTAATGAGACCACCACAGGAGTACTTTTTCGATTACAAGAATTTTGAAAACTGTCCTAAAATTTACAGAGAAATCGCATGAGCAAACATACAAAAATAGACAGTCGAATTGTGAACCTCCTCCTTTTTTTTATGTCGGTTATATAGTACTTCGAAAGGTAACATTTTTATTCAGAGTTTTGGAATCTACATAGTATTTCCCAAAATAGATAATTCATGGAGCTGACTCATAGCTACACATGTACATAATACATTAAAATTTACATACGGATATGTTAGGGTTATAAGTATATGCAGTTTGAAAAAAAAATAAAAGAATATTTTGTATATTAATTAACATACCTCGTGAGAAATATTAACTTATATCTGAATGTTAGGGCTTTAATCACGGATCACTATCGGATAGTAGTCAGATCTTCAATATTGACAGGATGATATGAAACGTTGGTAAAGCAGTTGCAGTCTTAACCTAATTAAAATACGATTCCGTTAATAACATTTATCCTGAACTTGATCAGAAACAAAATTCCTAATTAGTATGTAGATACGAGTAGAGTATAAATGCTACGTGTCTGTATCATCGGGTACCTACGAGTACATAACATTTTAATTATCTAGGGACGTCAATACCTCCGATATGCAGTTATCGCATAACAAATATATACAGGTTGCCTTACACGTGCCAATGAGGAGTACAGGTGGGATGCGACCCCGGCTCGTGCACGAGGCGACAGGTTTTTGTCGTTTTCTTACCGGCCACTCTGCGTACAACGCTAACATTAACACTAGCCAGTACTCGGCTCCAATTTCAAATTATTATACCTATTTAGTTTTTTTTTAAATAGGTACAAGAGAGTTTATGTACACCCGCAATATTAACCTTACACGTGTTAGTAAGGAATAAGGTGGAAGTTGCACTAGTCGACAGCTTTTTAACAGTAAATCCAGTTCTTGACAGAGTCCTGTCGAATGACACTATATTTTTTAATATTTTATTTTTTATGTTAAAAGGTCAGATAAAAAGAAATGAACACAGAATAGACCTGTGACCCTGTGACTTTTACTCGTGACGGGAAATCAATTTATACCTGAAGGATCTCGTTTTCCTGGTAGACTATCGACCCGGTCTCTTAAATCTGTTCATAGCCGTGAAGTTCCAAGTAATTGAGGCGTGGGACACGTGCGACCTTCATACTCCTTATTCTCCCCATATTATTGGAAAATGTGTATTAAGATAAGGTTAACTAAGATCTCGATGAAAGGAAAGGGTCTTCACCTACATGTTGGCTTTCGAGAAATTTTGGTTTCTATTTACCTGAAAAAGGAGACACTTCTTTTATAATAATCGTGTATGTACTTACTGTACTAACTTATTAATAAAAAAATATCATAATTAAAGAGTTATTTTAAATATTACAAATAAATGTCTACTTACGCACCCCTTATTGCCCTTTGGCTATGAATGAATCAATGATGTAGCGTTTATCTGTTATTATTTACGGTATTAAATATTATTCATAAAGTATTTTCAGTTCTAAATTACCGACATACACTAAAATAAAGTAAACAACATGTTTGCGTAAATTTTGCTATTTATCACGTCTCAGTCACGACAATTCAAGCTTACTAGTGTTACAAATGCAATTATGCGTAACTTTATCCGTTTCTTTGTTTTTTTTTTACTTTTATTTGTTTGTTTTCACCCAGGTCTACCAACGCATGACATGGGGTTCGGAGGACCATTCCTCCGATAAATTTACCTGATGATACCAAATTCCATAATTTGGTATCATCAGGTAAATTTACCGGTCCTGAAATTTGTTTTATGGCAAAACGTTATCTGCTAGAAATCGGTAAAAAATTAGGTGCATGCTTAAAATCCACCCAAAATTTCATTTTGAGTGTTGATGTCAAACACTCAAAGTAACTTTTTAAGCTTAAGTACCTCTTCAACGACTAATCTTCTCATGTTTAAAAAGTTGTTGTGTCTTCACATCAAACTTCTTGCTTCAAGCACTTAGCTATGATTCCTATGCTGATTAAACGATCTATAAAATGCTTTACCATTAACATGTTATAGGGATATTTGTCCAACAACTTTTTTTTTTGTTGAGCGGCAATTCAGCGACCTTTATGGATCTATTGTGAATTGCGATCGCCGCTGTTTTCCTTCAACTTACTATAGAAGTTTATTTATACCAAACAAACAAACTTCTTGACTCAACTCAACTCAGATGGGTAGGCCTTTAGTGTGGGACGCTACATGTGTCGATACTCTTGCGCCATCCCATCTTCCAAGTTCATCGTGCTGTGCTGGTGCTGCTGCTGCGGCTGCTGAAAACCTCAAACGGCGGAAATATAACAACCTAATGGGCAGTTATATATTCGAGCCGTTTGGGGTTGAAACACTTGGACCGTGGGGCCCGAGTGCACATATGGTTTTCAAAGATCTAGCCAAACGCCTTGTTGACACTTCACGTGACCCGAGGGCTGGCTTTTACCTTGGACAAAGAATAAGCATTGCCATACAACGTGGCAATGCAGCCAGCCTAGTGGGCACACTTCCGGTCGACAGCGATGCGGATGAATACTTTGACGCCATTTTTTAAACTTTTATTAATATATATTAGTTTTTTATTTATTTTTTCGTGTGTATATATCATTTATTATTTTAGTTATGTTAAGATTGTATATATTTAAAGTTATTGTAAATAAATCATTCTTGACTCAACAACAAACTTGGGCCAGTATCGTCGTGGACTCGATGTCGTCACAGGAATCGATGTGTTTTCATACTACCGTTAGGTAACCTTTTGTTGCTTACGCTGAATATAATTAACCGTTCAATTGAGTTTTTTAAATAGTTGACCGCAAATAAATTGTCGATGAAATTAGAAATAGAACGTGTTTGGCAGTGCGCGGTGCAACGACGTTTTATATAATTAGCGATGCACAAATGAAGTGGCTTCGAAGGAATTGGGTCGATGCGCGTGGCGGGAGGGTGCGGGCGGCGTGGCGGTGCGGGGGGCGTCGGAATTCGCGTAACGTTACGTCAGCGGGCGTCGGCCTCGCGGCGGTCGCTGACCTGCAGCTATCTCTAGCGCGGCCGCTAGTCGCACGCGCATAATTGCGCATACACACCACACATGTGCTGCATCACTAAGCTGCTAAATGCAATTGACTGGCCGCTCGAAACATCTGCGTCACCGACATCTTAATTGCATCAACATAGTTGCGTGACATGAATTCTTTCGCTAACGAATAGTCCTTTTAACTAAGATAAGATCAGTGTCTCCATACCTACTAACAACTACATGCTTAGTAACTAAAGTTCGAATATCTATAATAACAAAAGAGGTAATACCTATTGTATAAGAACAAGAAGTACCTGGCAAACGATTAGATTGTCGCGATTGTCTTTCTTTAAAAAACGCGTACGTTTTGGTTATTATTTTCATGTCAAGAACCGTGTCGTGTAACGTCCTCGAGGTTGTCGACCTGGTTCTACACAGTTCTTTTGTATCTCGCAAAGGTTGAAATGAAGGTACGTGCCTACTGTGTTCAAAACGGGAAATAATACGGTTCATTTCATTCATCAACTTTATGTTCTTCCACATTATGTAGGCGTAATGATGCCACTTTGTAATTCTTAACTACAATGTTATGAACTCCTAGTTTTAAAATTAGGTTATCATTTAATTAATTATTTCATTTGGAATACTATAATGATGCATATTCTTTGACAAAGTTCAAGGCAAAACCAAAAATATATTTTGATTCCTAAATAGCTAATAACTCTGTGCTGAAGGCTAATACGCTTTGCTGTCAATGACCGATAAACGCTAGTCATTTGTCACTTCATAATAAATTGGTGACAAATTAGAAGATATAAAACCTGGTGGTATCTTATTTTGTGTAACGCTGTCCTTACCTCATCATATAAAACGATCACCCATCTGAGTCTTGACCGTGGGAAAATCCCTTATCTAACCAACATTGCGCACTTCTACAAGTTATTTACTCGCCTCGGTACTATGCAAACAACCTCTAACGCTCTCCGTTTATGATTTGCTGGTCAATAACTTCCCGTTAATTTCGTGCGGTTCAATGAACGGACTTATATGCATAAGGTTGCAAGTTTGAACCAAGACAAGTACCAATGTAAATTCTTCTTAGACAGCATTGAAAGTGGCAGTAGAAGAATAACATCCTTTTATTATAACTTCCCGTACCGAGTCATTTAGAGAAAAATATAAAAATAATATATAATAAATAAATATAAAAAATAATATGACCATTTAAGTTCACAATACATCAAGTTATTTATTACAAGTTATTTAGCCTTTAAAACAGTTAAAGGCTATATGTAAGGTAACGTCCTAAATATGTATGACGCACTGATACACTGTAACTGTAAATTATTGTTCCCTAACTTTTACATGCAAAACATCCGGATTTAAATGTTTTATACAAACGGTACTTTCTTCAATTTATCGGTATATAATATACCGATTTATGATTTTTCATTTCATTTTCATTTTACTTTGCAGTTTTTGTTAACCGACATCTAAAAGTTATCTAGCAGACGAGTAGACAATCTGCTACATGTTGATACCTACTGATAATCGCAAAGCTCCCATCAACGTCGCATACAAAGTTGGCCTTTACGAACACACAGACAGACAGTGCGCTAATGATCAAAGTGATAGTAAACAGCTCACGACCGCATATCGCCCACAAACGTTGAATATAAACTTGATAGTTTCTCGTTGAGCGCACAACTTGCCACTAATTGTGGCTACCATGCAAATATAACCCGGACAAACTGCACTAAATAAAATGCATTTCTGCGAGTAATAAACGGTTTTTATTTTCTAGTCCTTATAAAAGTAGTACAAAATAATGTAAAGAGGATAACATACGTAAAAGGTTGTTGTATACGTGAATCCTCGTCATGTAGCACTTCTAACAATACTAGATATTCAAACGCTGAATCAGTAGTGTAATTGATTGATAAGCTGAGTGAATGTATGGCCGCGACGAACCTTCAGAAGCAATATTTTGACGTTTGTTATATGTAACTAGGTCAGTAGGCCAGTTACTTAGTGTGTAGGTCAAGCAATATTGCTGTCTGAATGACAACAGCTAAAATAAATCTACAAACAGAAATAAATACAGGTTATTCACATATGAGAAAATAGAAGGCGATGAGCGAATATCCACATCTAAAAATAAAAAAAGGAAAAAATTCTAGATAATCAAATTTTATATTTTTTATATTTAGAATTAGCTATTAGTAATACCAGCGTTACGTTACGTTAACAAAGCTCAGATACTGATCAGAGCAAACATTTTGAAAATGTTTATTAAATTAGACATGGCTATGTAAATGTGGGTGAAAACCAAATCACAAGCGATTAGATAAGCTAAATACCAGTTATGACTACTAGGAGGTCAATAAAAGATCTTCTTAAAATAAAAGACAGTAACTTTCTCGACAGTGACAGTGGCAGACGATGACGGGCGGGCAGCATCGTGCCGCTCTTGCCCACTTTCTACTGCTGTATCAACACTCTTACTCGACATCATTTAAACCATATAAATTCAATATAAACAACAACTAATTATTCTTGCTAATAGTTCAATAAAATCCACGTTCACAAATGCGTTACATAACAATATTACAAACTTTTATGGCACAAAACGTAAACTTTCTCCGAGATCGGTTTATCGCGATCATTTAATATCGCAAATTACAAAATATTAGAAAATCTTTAGTTTGAAATTCTTCTAGCATTGCATAGTTGCAATAATCATATATATTATACATCAATAAATATGTAAGATTCTGTGATAACAAATGTTATACTTTCTCCTAAACTAGCACTTAACCCATTATTTACAATGGTGCACTTCATATAAACGAAAGGAACTTGGCTAAGATATTACAAAAGCAGGTTTTCATGTATCATTGATAGTTATAGACCATTGAATAGGTCCCAAAGACTTCATATGACTTCAACTGTTGTTTCGACCCGTTTTTGCTGATGGATTTATCGAGTGAGACGAGAGTGTAACTACGTCATAAATACAATATCATAACATCCAATATTGTATTTCTAAATTATAGAACGTCTTGTTATGATTGGAACAGGTAATTTGCATTTATAAAGACATGATATCGCTGCATCGACTTCCGATTCTAATAATGCGAATATTTTAGAAATGCTTCCGGATGTAAGCAAACAAACAACTGTAACTAATAGATTAGATAGAAAAAAGTGCGAGAAAGCGAGCGGGGTGAGGGAACGGGGAAGTAGGACACTTTCATTTTCGTTCATTTCTTTTCGGATGCAACGCGGCGAACATTTGCCGTGCTGCTTAGCACGTATCCATTACCTCCTTTCTTTGCACACTTATTAGTAGAACTTGATGGTAATATGGGATTAAATTTACATTAAATATAAGTTAATAGGATTACATTAGGTCAATTATTGGTGCTGCCGACAGCTATGGTTGCATGAAGAGATCTGAAGAGAAGTCTCTGTAAAACAAAAATGATTCCTTATCTTTTTTATTACCTTTGATTGTTATCGTAATCTTCACAAACTTTAATTTGTGTTTAATGATGTGTTTCTGATCCAGATATCATCTATATTTTTAAATATTTTTCTGTTTTTTTCATATTATTTTCTGGTACTTGCGTCGACGCCTTTTAATTGCAAGTGTCACGATTGGGGTGTTTCTAAAGTGAACCGGATTTTAGACAGAAGATCAGCGTACAATTACGGATCTGCGCGGGCGCAGCAGTCGAAAGTAAGGACTTTCTAGGCCACTATCCACCGTCACGCTAATCACGCATTTTTATAATGGATGAGTTTTCTAATATGTACAAATCTACCACTGCCAATTCATAGTAAAAGCTTGAATAATTAGTAGGAAAAAGTGGCAATATTTTACAATTTAACATAGCATTTGATAAGTGTCATTATTCGTTTAGAAATCAATTACAATATTTTAGGCAGTAGGTACTTTCAATCATATGATGTGCTAATTAATGTAATGGACTAATGTTGTTATCTTCGTCTGTGTAAAGGCTTTAAAATGAAAGTTTCATATCAGTTTAAACATAAGCAAAAAACTATTTGTAAAGATTTCAGTTCAAACTTTATACACAACTAGGCAAAGTACTGAAAACATCCTTTCATATAATTTGAAACAATACCACGTTAGAAACGTTCGTTTATTACCCATTCTAATGAGTTCCAGTAACCTAATTTAGTGTAAAACCGATATAGCTTTCTACGGCCAAATCGCAACAGGTCAAACTACACTGCGATAGTGCTGTGGAAAAGGTGAAATTTTGCAGAGCGAGAAATCGACGGGATGTGATGTTTATTGTAACGAGCCCACGATCGGGCGTGCGCGCAAGAGAAACTGAAAGTAATGGCGCTGCATTCAACCCACTTTCACTGGTGCGCTGTGCGGGCGCAGGCTGCGTGCGACGCCACCTCTCGTGCCCTATGCCGTGCGCGAAATTTGATACACACGCTCAACACACTAACATTTCGTATAAGAAAGTACTTTCACGATTACGAAATGCTTACTATTTTTAACTTGACATTGACGATTAGGAAACTTCATGTGCTAATGTTTACTGTAAGAAGATACGTTCTAGTATGGTGCTGACAAAACTTTGCACAGATGTGCATATTTTGGTTTGTGATGCTACGTTTTTGGACTTTGTAAATTAGAGTTAATCTTTTAGCCTATGGCATACGAGCAAATAAATGATTTTGAGCAAATAAATTTATTGTAAGTATTTATAATTTGCATAAAATATACAATCGCAATGTCCTCTTTTATTTTTATAAAAACGTAGGACGTAGATCGATTGAACGATGTGCCCAACATAATTAACACAGGAAAATTTACATATTCAAAAAATATAGGTACTGGGGCCTACAAGAACCAGATTTAAAATAGTTGGAAAATCCAAAAGTGCACGCCTCATAATCTCATTCATTACAATAAAATTGTCATTATTTGTAAATAATAATTAAACTTCATCGAATTATACCGTGAAAAGTAATAGGCTTCTATTCCTCAAAATACTGAAGCCTATAAAAAAAAACCAACTCGATAAGTATTTCGCTCGTTATCGTGACCACTACATACGGGATCCGCATATACAGACACACGGACGTCCAAGACAGAACTTTTTTAAACAATTTTTTTATTAGTTTAAATAATAAAAAGAGATTTAAAAATATCATGAGTGTAAAAAATAGAGTTTTTTCTCAACATTTGTCTATTTATATTCACTTATAAAAAAGTGACATTTTAAGTTGGAGAATCACTCGGTGTCCGTAAACTGACAGTAATACCCACCTCAACGCTTCGCTTATGAGGCGTGCAAAAGAATAGAGCAAATCTACTGCATTTTATCTATTTATGTTGGAATGTTAGTAACAGTTTTTATATAAAATTACAAAATTATGATTATGTTTGGTGCAACTAACCACCGTTTTTATTAAATACTTACACCTATTTACCAACATAAACAATTAACATAAACAAATATTATAACCATTATCAGCATTTACCTATACTCATTTATTAAGCCTTTGAACTATATGCTTTATACTATTATACTGATTTATATAATTAAATATGGACACAAGTTTACGAACAGCTAGCGCAACCACGGCCAGTAGAAACCTGAAGTAGGTTATGCTTGAGATAAGTTAGTATAAGACAGTTTTTACCTTTTTTGTCAGTCGAACAACGGATCGCTACTTACACACCTTTCACCGGCTTACGATTTTCTATTTGGAGATTTTTTCTATTACCTTTGAGGAAACCTAGACCAGTCAATAATGTATGTAAACGCATGCATGTTACGCAGATGTTTTGTGCTTGTTGCATGTTTTGCACTAAGACTTGCTTACATAATAAGCGTACATAACACCACTACCCCCGACACGTCACGGCCTTATTCACTAAATTCAAGCAGTCAACGTGCCGTTACGTTTAGGGTTATGAGAGGCGATATATCTTTCGGCTTACAATACTTTTAAGTAAAAAATCTGTTACATGGTCTAACACATACGTATATTCTAACACGACTCAGTGACTTTTATAAAACAAAAAAGATTTGGCGACCTGGTGTAGTTGAACTATAATCTACGTTATGTCACGTTATTAATGTTTGTACTTTGAGAATAACCCCTGAAATACAAGCACAACAAGTGCCAAACTATAAAAACTAGGAGTTAAAGGTGATTGTCCTATTGCTTACGACTGGCGTCGCGTCGGTCGATAAACCGACGATATTTCCTAATCTCTTCGTTGGAAAAACACAAATAATGGTAGAGTAAATACCTACGCATACAGTAATTAATAACAATAATTGATAACTACATTAAACTATGTACAATATTTTCTTTCTAATAAAATGAATAAAATAAATTTTATCTTTTACAAGAAACGAGATTAGAGAAACAAAATACCGATTCCAAATCATATATCATAATCATATCGGAAGATAATGAGTAGTAACATAACACCTTTTAAGTTTTTCATCCTAGTTAAACGACGGTTTTGTACATATAATATAAAATCTAGTTTATTGCCCTCTCTGGTACTAAATCTGGTTAATGTTTTTTTTCAATAGGTCCTACAGTAACAACAACAAACTAGTTAAACATGCAATTTAAAGGAGCAATGATCCAATTAATAGTAAAGCGTGCGCTTATCGGCCGCTAGAGTGGAGCGCGAGCGAGTAGCGGCGCGCGGCGCGGCGCGGTGTCAGCCGGTGTCGCTGAACCGCGCGCAAGTCAAGGGCCTCGGTCGACGACCGCACGCGGCCCGCGGCCCCTTTTCCTCTACCACAATACACACTAAATTGGCAGGCCGCTTTACAATTCATTAAATGTGACTCTAAGCAACATCTGGTTAACTGTATATTTATCTTTTAGTATTGTTATACTTTGCATTGTCGTTTAAGAAATATTAACTTAGCAATGCTTCATTAGAACCATGGTGTAAGATACGATAACTTGGGGGCTTTGTTGCCGAAAATTCATGACCGAATACTCAACCGCGACTCAATTTTAAGAGGCCGTCAAGTCCGAGGCTGTCTTTATAATTTTTAGGTGAAGAGCGGCAACAGATAGACGAAGATAAATTTAAATCATCTTAAAGTTAGCCGTTTTTATTCGGGGATCAGCGTTGTAAATGCAAGAACAAACTTAATGTTAGGAGAATTTTTAAGTCATTTAATTAAACATAATGAATTCATACAAGGAACTGAATTATTCTGGCTTTGTTGGCTAACGCCTTGCTTAGTTTTGGGTAATTTTTTTTATAATCCAGAATTATTATCCATTAAAATTGATATACCAATTAAGTAGGCATAGACATAGAAGAATACAAATTTATGTGACTATAACTTTATATAACAACGCACTGCGTGTATGTTTACTAACACGCGCGTACGAGCATGAATTGTAAGTTTTCATTGAATATTGAAGTTGCAATAGGTGGGTAATCGGTCAAATACGTGGCGTGCAGTGCGTGCGGGGTGAGCGGCGCGGCGCGGCGGCCTGCCACGGCTGGTCGACGAACCCGCGCGCCCATAATGCTCGCACACTGACTCAACAACCTGTATTGCTACAAATTAATTGAAAACTTAATACCTGCAATTTATCAATCAAGGTCTACGTCCGATTTCTTTATTTAGTTGAAAACAAAATGCTTCTGATATGGATTAGCTACAAAGTTTGTATGTTTGTAGTTGCTTATTTTGAGATCACCACATCACCAATTTATATCTTATCTTTGTTTAATTACTTCGGCAAGCCATTACGGTTAACGGATTTTGATGATATTTGGTACAAATAAAAAATGATAAAAAAAACAATAAACAGTCTATACAAAGAGTTAATTGTATGCTGCAAATTCCTAATAGTTTTGGATCACTCACTTTGGATCACTCACGCTGAAACGCGGTCTGTCTCTCTCATTTCCTCTCAAAAGTCCTTGATGACTGGTTTGTCAGGCCCTATGGTTTTGCCAACAAGTCTGGTGGAGCAGTCAAAGGCTATGGCTAACTGCGCCAGACCTCTTCCAAAGAAATACCGGTTTGAAACTTTCAATATTTAATTGATTTGTTGCTCTTTACCTGGAATACCTATCTAATTGTCTATTATAATTATATCTTTTATTAACTAGGATATTGTGTTCAAGCTTTGATGGAATCCTTTAAACATATTTGTAAGTCAACTTACAATTATTACTCTCCTTAAAAAAATATTGAAACAGTTTTACCACACACTGGAATTCTCAAACACAGTGCAATACTAAAAATATGATTTCATAATCTAACTGTGACATGAATACCTAATGATGATATTTTCGTCAATTTGATTCCAATATAATAGAACTGGAAAAACTTGTTGACAGAAAATCCTCCACACGCAACAAAAAAATAATTGAACAAACCTATTAAAATTTCATCGTTTTTAATAATATAATAATAATAATGCATTTATTTGTAAGAATATTGTTACAAAGATGTTACAGTGTATGAAAGTCCATAATATTCTGCCATTTCTGGCGTACAAATATTCAAGTCATTACACTTATGTCTTAATACACACATAATAAATGTCAATTTTCAATCTAATATCATTAATAAATAAATTAATTAATTTTATTATATAGTTTTATAAGACTGTATTTGAATGAATGAAATGAATGTAAGTTACTTCTGTACAAAAAACATGCTATCAATTATGATTAAAAAATGTACAAAATATTTTGGAAAAAATACCAAAATATTGTAGTTAAAACTTAAATAATTAGCTGTTGCATGTGACTTAGTCCTTGTGAATGTCGGATATGCGGTAAAGAGTAGTTGATTTATGTCCTAGAGTTCTGGTTTAGGTTCCAAGCCAAAATTTCATAATTTGTGTTTTTTAGCCAAGAACGTAATATACGGAATTATTTTATATATGGTTTTTATATTAGCGTGGATGATTCAAAATTTATATAAACACAGTACATGAAAATAGCGGCTTGCAACCTGCACATGGGCACATGACACTTCTGCAGTTCGTCACAAACTTTATTGTCGAGTTGTAACCGTAAAATGTCCAAATGTTATTTGTAACCAGAATGGCATCACCTTCTGAACCTATTTAAGTAGCCATTTCGGCTAACGACCGTCTGGCGAGAGGTTAATCGTGGTCCACCTGCGGATAACTGTCGTCGCGATGGCAATGTGTGACAGCGGCTTTGTCATTGTCGGTAGGTAGGGGTTTTGCGACACTGACCGTGAACGTGGTCGCTCACCCGCACCGCGCACTAAACTTGTGAACTTTATAGGGCGGGGGCGGCCACCTGTCCGCAAGATTTGTGTAACGTTCTCCACAACAGACAATCCATCCGCAATAGATGTTTCTCGTCACTGAAATAAAGGAAACAATATTTTCTTATTGAGTCACAAGCCTTTGTTGAAATATTTAACCGTAATTCTGTTTATTTATAAACTTTAATGAGGTCTATCACCTTTAATCTTACTAATCTTTAGCGATACACAAATCCCCGCGTTGAGACTTCACAATGTTGTTCTAAAACCATCATGATAAGCAGATAGCTACTATGTCTACACGTACACGTAGATATTTAATTGATTTACCTAATAGCCAGTAGCTTCGCTTGTCATCTATACTAATATTATAAAGAGGAAAGATGCCTTGATCCTTAGGTACCTAAATAAATTATTTCTCAAGCAAGGCTGTTTAAATTCCTGTAAATTACTTTTTACGTTTTTAGTTTATTAAAATTGGATATGTACTACGAGTTTATAATAAAATAGAAATAAAATTTATTCTCATTCTCACGATGTTTTTCTTCACTGTTTGTCAATGGTGTCTTGGAATCATTAAGAAAGTAGGTACATAACTTTGAACAAGCCACATTGGTACTTGCCTGGGTTCGCACCCGCATCCTTGCATACAATGATAAAGTTAAGATATAAGTACCTATATGCCTAATGAAAATTTCTGTGGATGTGAAAGCTCTTTAACATTCAGGAGTGGGGGCTTGCGACGGCTACGTCACGCTTGCTACAGAGAAAGAGGCTAGGAATGACGTCACGGGACAGTTTCATTCACTGTATCTATTTTTCTTATTTACAGGTCAACAGAAAAATGTATTTGGATATGGCGTCACCCCTATTTGGATTACTACACTATAATAATAATAATAATTTATTTATTGGACCAGATATGTGTTTTACAGTGTACATTTTAATATAAAATATATCTTAAACAGAAATTTACATAATTCTTCAGTTACACAAGAATAGAACTAAATTAATGGTTACACGTGTAGGTATTAATTGTATTATGTATTAGTGTTCAAAATTTTAAAAGCTGCCAGCCTGAACTAGGATAATCCTGTGTTTCAGGTGAACGCTTGACGTAAAGATTTTAAACAGGTTATAATTAATTTATATAACGTACTATAATATTGAAATGAAATTAAGTTTATATTTATGTAATTAAAGACTACTTTAGACTACTATCACATTTAAGGATATCCACACAAGTAAATATTTATTACAAACCATGTCCGTCTCACTTAACAATTTCTAGTATTTTTTCTGTGTCTGCGTACTATTAGTTGTCCCAAGACCCGAAACACTACTATTCGCAATCTCAATTTGTATAGTCATCTCATATACCTACCAAATCTCTATCCGTACTTCTCAAAATCAAAATATTTTTATAAGCAGAACTTTTCAGGAACTTTCAAAATTAATTTAACTTGAGTAAATTCAATTACTTTACGCTAGTGGAATCTTCAGGTTCACCTTTAGAAAAAAAAGTATTCGAACTAAAATTCTTAAAACTATGAAATCCTACTAAAACCCAACATAACAATATTATAAAATATCTTGGTAAATAAAATAAATAGGTATCTTGGGACAATCTCACACACGGTCATCTGATCCCAAACTAGGCAGAGCCTGTACTATGGTAACCAGACAACTGATAAACATACTTATATATTTCTAAATACATAGGTACATATTATAGATAAATAACACCCAGACACAGAACAAATGATCGTGCTCATCACACAAAGATTTGTCCTGGGTGGGAATCGAACCCACGACCTCCGGCTTAGCAGTCAGGGTCACTAACCACTAGACCAACAGACCCGATATATTAGGTACGTACCTAAAAAAAGTAGGTACCTGAGACTTGGCTCGTCTCACCTTATTCAAAATTGCCGATTTGTGTAGATTCAAACTTAAGCAAAATCTCTCAATGTGTCTCAAAATAATTTCATCTTACTGGGTATTTACTGAGTTTTCTTTCAACTTTCAACTTCAAAGCCTATTTGCAATATTTTAACTAGGTATGTGCTTAAACTACATCTATTCTGAATAATGTTTTTCCTCTGTTGTGTACATAGAAATAATTATGTTTCTAAGGTTGTGTACTTTTAGCCTTAGCTATTAATTAATATAATAATTGATATTAATCACAAATAAGTATAAAAATCTGAACAAAGCAAGTCAAACGCTTTATCATGATAATGTATCGAGAGGCGAGAATCATTATAGAAGATTACTACAGGGAGGCATGAGTGGCGTGGCCAAGTGGAATGGAACCAGCGACCTTGTCGAAGCGAGGTCACACCACCCGCCCTCCCCTACACCACCTCGGCAGCTTCTACCTGCGCCTCCGCGGACGTCACTGCGAACAGTGCCACCAAATTTAGAGAACCTTCGTCGCTTATAAAGGTACCTACCGAAAACAGAGGCTTGAGAAACAAGGGTAACAATTTAAAACAAGCTCATCACTTTGAGTAAGTGGGTACTTATAGCTAACATATAGGATAACATTATTTTAAATAGGTGCGTTTTTCAGCACTTTTGAGCTGAACTACCCTCGATACTATAATTACATAACAAATTAATAACGCAGTCCCGGAGAACAATCCCGAACGCCTAACTACGCAATAAGGTTCGTTAGTGTTGTGAACACGTTGTTTAGATATGGACACGATTTGCGGGTACAGGGTACGGTTGGAGTCGGGAGCTATGACGGCGTTGCGCGGCCTTGGCCGTGATCGCGCGCTCGATATAGCCCGGCCGAGCGCCCCGCCTAGCGCCTACCTCCTACCTCCCACGTACCATCATTTCCTCCCTACATTTTACCTCACACCATATTTTATTTTCTTCCGAGTATCTTAATCTTTTCAGTTACCTACATCCGATATGAAATTGAAAACCGAGCTCTAGAAATAAATGTTTAGTACCTACAGATAATTATATACTATTTATCTAACATTTTGTTATAAACATACCTACTTACTTAAAACATACACAACTACCAAGAAATGCAAAATAATAATATGTTATTTATATCATTGTAAGGATGATTGTGATTGGATTTAAGCATGTAAATAATTGTTGTGTTTGAACCAAATAACACTTATTAAGTATGGGAAATACAGTAAAGTTATACGTCTGGAGGGCAGAAACACGGCGTCGCAGAATATTTATTTTGCAAGCTGGGCATGAAGTCGCTCAGTAGTACTTAGTAGGCAGACGGCGTAGTTAGAGCGAATCAGAATTAGACACCAAGGCCACCAAGCGAAGTGATATCATTTATATGGCGTGTCTGTCCCTGAACTCCGGCGAATGACGCACGTGGATTCAAATATCACCCTGACCTTAGTCGTAAAAATAATCTTCGTAATGCCAGCTAATGGAACTACTTTCCACACAACACATAATACCAAGGGTCATTATTGTAACTAATTTAACAACCACAATAGAACAGAAACAAAATGAAAACATTATAACTATGCAATTATAAAATTTACGATAATTTTCATACCATCTTGTTAGAATCAAGCTATTTAAAGAAAATTGCTTAGTTATTTTAAAAAGTTCGTTATTTCGCAACTGTTTCCATTGGACCACGTTTTCACGCAGGGTGCTACGCACGACACTCCGTAAATACTTCGGGCGCCAATACATTATTATCTACGACAACATGTTTTTTGTTTCGTATAAAAACTAAGTAAGGTACAGAGGCATGACATCATCCCAAGTTTTACATTGCCTTGGAATTCAATTAGAGGGCCAGGCTCATAAAGAGCTGCAGGGAGATCAGTTTTCATTAGTGGCAGATAGCAAGAACCTTTTTATAGTCAGTTCCTAAAAGTTTTATTGGAGCCGGTGAGAGCTACATTTTACTGTGCGCTTTATTGTGATTTGTGGTATGAAGAGGATCACGTGCCGTCAAGAACATACCTGGTGCATTGTGTTCCATTGTGTACAATGGAGCATAGAAATGTAGACTATCTATCAACATCCATCATATCTGGTGAAATTCAGGACCATACTATATGAATTTAATTAAAATGGACTATATACCTTTTCTAATGATATCTATAATGAAACTTAATTGTGTTACTTATGTTTAAGTGCTATTTTTTGTATTCAATATTAAAATTTCAATTTTAATTCAGGAGTTTCATATAATATATTTATTTAACATCACATTAAGCTTAATTATTTAGCTTTTTTCCCCTTCCTTTTAGGCGGTGCTTTGTGCATTTTAGGTTTTGCATTTTTGCCGCGACCTTTTGTCTTCTCCTTGGCTTTCTGAGCGCGCAAGTCTTTCTTCATACGAGGGTCGACCACCTTGTAATGTCCTTTAACTCCTTGCGGCCTCTTCATCCTCTTAGCAGTAGTGTGTTTCTTAGCTACTACATAAGTTACTTTCTTCTTCCCGTCTGTTTGCGCCTTTTTGTACAAATGTTTGATTTGCTGCGCTTTCTCCCTCTCCGACATATCAGCATTTTCCATAACTGCTTCCACCTTCTTCTTTGCGCGCTCCATTTTCTTAATAGTGCGCTTCTTCTTTCTTGCTTTAGCTTCTATAACTTTCTTTATCGGCCTAGCATTGATGTCTTGTAGTTTGGTCTTATATTCTTCTGTGTATTTCTGAAAATACAAATTAACAGAAATAAATAAAATGTCCACCTGCATAATATTTCTGTGCGCAATAATGGTGCTGATTATATATTCTGATTAAAATTCATGAATTATATTTTAAACTTTCAAATATAAAAAATTACCTCTGGAACAATAATAGGCTTTTTCATGTGTTTCTTTTCATCATCCACAAACCAGTCTGGCAAATTTTTGTCGTTAAAGGCGTAACGATTCCATCCATCATCAATCAAGTCTCTTTTGAACTTCTTTGATGTAGCTATCATTGTTCCTAACGCAAGTGTTTCCGCGTCCATCTTGAGAGTTTTCTTCAGCTTCTTTAACTCTATGAAAAGTAAAAAAAACCTTCAATACCCTGCATTTAAGGATATTTTTTGTTAAGAGCTCTACATTGCACTCCTGTGGCGAAAATAGCCATAATTAATAGAACTAAATGCATACACACCAGGGTCTTGAGAAACTACTTCAAATCCATCTTTTTTGTTGGTTTTTGCGCCAGCGTCTCCAGTACTAGGAGCAACATTATCCTCAACGTCGTAATCACTGTCTGATGAATCATCGTCGGAGCTATCCTCCAATTTTCTTTTTAAACCATTTTTCAAGCTAGCAGGCTTTCCATCTTCTGCCACTTTTTTACCTTTTTCTACATAAGTTTCCGCTAATTTGTCCAAATCTACACCTTCATCATCATCTTCATCAATATCTTTGAAACTATCTTTCTGGAACCATAGATCTGCTTTCATAGAACGTCTAGAGACTGAATCAGTATTATCTAAATCAGTCAACAGCGGGTGATTCTTAGGAACTGCTTTAGTTTTTGGAACCTGAGCATTTCGTAAGGTATTTAGTTTTGTAATTTTGGCAATTTTCTTATTTTCTGTATCCGAATCTGAGAATGCTGGAAAGATCATATAAGTCAGAAATCAATCAAAATTATCAGCCCATTTAATAGAATAATAATCTGCCTTCAAAAGACTTACCTAGTGTCTCCTTGTCTTGTTCAGTGTCAGAATCTGATTCCATTTCCAGTTCACTGTCTGAGTCTTTGTAATACATTCCTGAAGAATCCAGTTTAGATGACTCTGTGTCATATTTCATGTATTTCTGTTTTACTTTAAATTCGTCATCTGAATCTTCACTTTGTTCTGCAACTATATCAGGTTGCTGATCTACCATGCGTGCTAGTTCCTGTAACAAATAATTTCATTAACATTATAAGACTTATGTATAATTTTGCTTAATAGAATACCTCTGCACTTTTAATTTGTATTCCTTACCAAAGATTTGTCAAGTTTATACTTGACAAATACTTTCACAATTTTATTTTTTTCACAATTGAATAGTACTTTAGTGTTTCACAAACAATGAGAGTAACTTACCTCAGCATTTTTAATGTCAGATAGCTGGAACATATCATTACTTTCCAGAATAGGGCCACCATCACCTTTGAGTACCATTTTCAGATTCATTTTCTCTGCTAACTTTTGTCTTTGTTTGTTCAGTTGTTTTCTCTTTCGTTTTGACTGACGTCTTTCTTCATCCTAGACAGTAAAAATAATTATACAAAGGTTATAATGTACTTTGCACAAGTACAAGATTGTTTGACTTTCAAATCAAATAATATAAAATTATTTATTATTCAACAACAACATTTATGTGCACCAAATATTTTGAATCATATAGATAGCCAAATAATTATAGTTTACATGGTGCAACAAAATACCTGACCTTCTGACACCTCCAGCTTATATGTTCCTTGATAGAGCACTCATATGGCCAAAAAACTAAACTTAATGTCCATAGCAATCTTGCCAACCTCCGTGGTCGAGTGGCGTACACACTGGTTTTCAAGGTGTCGCCAGTTACGAGGTCCCGGGTTCGATCCCCGGACAGGTGAAGGTAGAAAAACTCTTTTCAACATTGTCTCGGCTCTGGGTGATTGTGGTACCTTAGTTGTCTCTGATGCCATAACACAAGTGCTTTAGCTACTTACCTTGGATTTGGAGCAATGTATGTGATGTTGTCCACATTGATGGCAATAAGTTTCAGTTGAATAAATGATTTTTAATTTACTACTATCTATAATTACATACCTGTAATCCAGCAATTTCAGCATCAACATCATCTTCTTCATTTTTCTCATCATCTGCTTCCTCTTTTGTTTCCCCATCATTACCTTCTATTACTTCTGTTTTTTCTTCCTGAAAATGTACAGCAAATATAATAAGCTGATTTTATATTTAAATTTAACAATCATTTTAGATGTTTAAAGTTTTCAGTTTGTCTTGCAACACCTCACCATGCTCATCACGCATGATTATGGACCCCAGTTGGGTTCGACTAGTTGGGCTGCTCCAATTAGTCTACATATTTAAAGCCGGTTTATGTTTCAGATATTAGTTAATAAGTCATACAAAAGTTATTATACAAGATATTAGATGATGAAGAAAGTGTTATTTTCATCATAATTTGTTAATATTGAGAATCTAAAATCCAATTTAAAAACAGAATATGTGTCATTTGTATCTTATTACTAAGTTTTTATTACCTGTGAGGCCTTCAACTCCTTCATCTGCTTGAACCATGTAAGCAAAGATTTCAGATCCTTTCTACCAAGTACTTTGATATCTTTACAACATTCTTTTATTTCTACTGTAGTCTTAGGATGGTCTAAAATAGATTTATCATCTATAACAATCTGAAACAAAAAAAAAACTCATTGTTACACACAAAACATAATTATATTGAAAGGATATAAACCACAGCTTCCATCCATCTTAGGCTACTAAGACGAAATTGTTAGTGTACAAAATATTATCATTACTGATTTGCCTGTATTTTATTAATGAATCTATCATTACTAAGTAACACACCTCAGAGCATCCTTGCAGTAGATCTATTGGATCCTGGTCTGGTTTCAAAAACTGTGAGAGTAGAACTTTGTGGTGAGTAGTATAATCATTTTCAAGATACCCTTCAGCCTTAGCTTTCTTTTGTTTCTCAGGATGCATAATATTGATGTGTTGCTTTTTCACAATATCCAAATCTTCAAACACACTCTTGGGATCAAGGAATTTGGGGTCAATGGTATCAGGAGCAATATACCCCTGACATACCACAAATATTTCAGAAGACTCATTACGAGATGCCTGTGGCTTTGTAGCATGAACTTTCTTGAAAAACTGTTTTAACACCCACAACAGGGCATGATAATCCTTTGATCTGAAAACTTTGGTCACAAACCAGCCTCCTTCTCTTAAGAAATGTGTGGCCAATTTCAAGGCACTGAGTGTAAGACAAGCTTGCTGGTATGCATCATGGATCCAGTTCAAACCGACATTAGGTGCACCATCATTTAGCACAACATCAGCCTTCCATGTTTTTATTTCCTTTTTTATAGCTGTTTTACATTTTTCTGTTGTAATGTCTTCAGTGAGTCCAATACATCCAGGAACTGGTTTGATTGGAAACAAATCGACGCCAATGACCACACTCGAAAGTGGCATGTTCTGATGCGCCACCTGCATCCACCCACCAGGCGCAGCACACAAGTCGATACATACTCGAGACTTTTGAAGGAAACCAAATTTACGATTTAATTGAATTAATTTGAATGCGGCTCTAGACCTGTAACCTAAAATCACATAATTATTTAATTATAATACAGAACATCACACATGTACTGAAGTAGACTTGCGAAATCAAACAAACTTACCAGTTTCTTTAGCTAGTTGATAATATTTATCCTTTCGCTGTTTTCCGACTTTAGTTTTTTTCCCCATCTTGACGAAAGACGAGGATCACAACTACAAATAAATAATTACAGCGTGTTTACAAGTACACATGCACTACCATTTTAAGGTTATGATAATTTGAGGATCGGATCGGGCTGACAATCTGTCAATTCTGTCATACGTTTTATTGACACATCAAGCGCCCTGGTACTCCATACCTGGTACAAAGTACAAACGATTATTAAAGAGTTTGCATTTTCCAGAAATGTGTTTTGTTTTATATAGAACAGTATTATTGCGATATTTTTGCTTAGTTTATAAATAGAAGAATTATTAACCTGCGTCTAGCCAACTTGCTAGGTTTTGGCCTTACATCAGCTAACATTAAACATGGCTTTTTTTTTTATTGTTGGCAATGTCTATTTCACGCCTTACGTCACACATATTGCTGAAAATGTGTTGCTTTACGATTGGCTATAAATTAAAACTCTCACAAAATGCTCCATTTATGTCTTAGATGAATAACCAAATTAACCCTTAATCAAATGAGGGGAAATTATTTCCCACTTCGTCCGGCTTAGCAAA
Source organism: Plusia festucae (assembly GCA_950381575.1). Taxonomy (NCBI): domain Eukaryota; kingdom Metazoa; phylum Arthropoda; class Insecta; order Lepidoptera; family Noctuidae; genus Plusia; species Plusia festucae. Next base: position 7,224,442 of record OX494436.1, on the reverse strand, counting down.
TTCATTTTTATTTTTTAAATGACCGGACTTAGCCGTGCCAACCATAGAGAAAAATAATCTTGGATATATTTTTTACTAAATAATGACAGGAAGAAGCGCGGGAAACTTTGAAAGGAGCGGTGCACTTTTTTCTTGTTGAAATATTATTTGAAAATATTTAAGATTTTAGGATCAGTAGAGTGTTAAGGTGTAAATAATATTAGTATTTAGTGTATTTAGTAGTTGTGTAAATATAGAAAAACAATCTAGGTAAGTTTTTTTTATGATTTTTTATTAGAACCATGAACGAGCCGCCCGACCCGATAGCGTCGGGGGGAATGGTTCCCCCGGCATCGAATTTTATTACAATTTCCTCTTCCACGCATTCTGTTTTATCTAATGAGTCGGGAATGGAAACCGATGGTTCGATGGCCCAGCGTACCGGTCGCAAAAGAAATAGATTAAATAAGATTATTTGCAAAACGTGCAATAAAAAGAAAAGGAAGCACGCTAAAGCTATTGATGGCAAAACAGGCTGTTGCTGTAGTAGTGAAAATAGTGATACTGCCAGTAATGACACTTTTAAATCGATTGAAGCAACTTCTGTTGTAACAAATAATCCAGTTCCCGCCATTTTAGATAACCACTCCGTTCCCCAAGTATCTTCTTCTGTAGCCAGGAACACATATAACCAAAGTGATATTTCTCCTTTTATTGTACACGTTCAAAGAGAAATGAAGTCCCCTGAGGATGGAGTTTCTCTGCACCCAGTCACTTTTGGCAAGTTTTTGAAAAAGCATGTTATTAAAAATGTTGTAAATGGTTCAGTCAAAAGAATAGGTAGAAATAGGGTGTCGCTGGAGTTCTCTGACCATGTTGACGCCAACGCTTTCATCAACCACAGTAGTCTCGCAACAATAAATCTTAAAGCGTTTATTCCATCTTTTCAAGTTACCAGGATGGGTGTTATCCGCGGGGTACCAACTGATTGGTCACCCGAGGAAATAATGGATAATGTATCGGTACCAATGGATTGCGGTCGCATTTTGAAAGTTAGGAGAATAAATTATAAAACTATTAATGAGGGCTTGGTCGTGTGGAAACCGACTCAAAGCATTGTTGTAACCTTTGACGGAAAGGTCCTACCTTCAAGAATATTCATTTGTTATAATTCTTTACCTGTAGACCTTTATGTGTATCCTACTATCCAGTGTTACAATTGCTGTCGATTTGGACATACTAAGATTCAGTGTAGATCAAAACCTAAATGCTATAAATGCGGTCATGAACATACAGCTGATACATGTGAGACAGAGGAGGAGAATGTATCATGTTGCCATTGTTCTGGTAGTCATTTTGCTATCAGTAAAATATGTCCTGAATTTATGCGTCAAAAAAATATTAAATTAGCCATGGCAGAAAAAAGTATTTCCTATTTAGAGGCATCCAAATTATTTCCTCCTACATTTAAATCATATGCTGACGTAGTAAACACTAAGCCTGTTTCTCTTTTTCACACTCTTTCAACCTCTAAATCAGAATCTAAACATCATCCACAATCACCATACAGTTCATACAAAAAAACAGTATATATAAATCGTCGCACACCTCCAAAGCAAAGTAAAGGTTATGATAAAGAAAAGCATAATAATATAGTAAATGATTTTAATGTACCGGCCCCTCAAAATGGCTGCGCTCTTAATCAGCCTGATTCCAATCCTTCCATGATGTCTACATCAGACATAATTCAGATTCTTATTAACACATTAAATCAATCAAATATTAAAATACCGTCCCACGTCGCACCAATAGTTAATATGTTTAAAACACCAACATCCTTTAATAATGGCAATAATACAAAAGATAATTCAATGGAACTGCAGAAGTGCAGTCTCTAAAAAAACTGAAATTATTTATTTAATTAACAAACACAATGTTAGCTTATTTGCACTTTCGGAGACTTGGTTAAAACCAAACTCCATTTTTAAAATCCACGGATTTTCTTGCTTGAGAGATGATAGGTCTGATGGGTATGGTGGTGCAGCTATACTCATCAGAAATAACATCCCTTTTTGTCCGTACCATCTTCCTGTATATAGTGAGTTTTCAGTGATAGCAGTTAAAATAAATAATATCTGTATCACTTCTATCTACATTCCTTCCCCTTCCACTCTTGCCCTTCAACAATTAAATAATCTTATTTCAGTCCTTCCCCGTCCTTTTTTAATCTTGGGAGATTTTAATTGCCACCATACTTCTTGGGGCTCTTCCATGTCTTCATACTGTGGGGAAATGCTATTAGAGCTTTTAGATTCACATCAGATTTGTATATTAAATACTGGATCACCCACTCGGCGCACCTCTCCAACTGAAAATGTCAGTGCAATAGACCTTTCAATTTGTTCCCCTAATATGGCTTCATCACTAACATGGTGTACTTTGCCATCTACATATGGAAGTGATCACTTCCCAATTCTTATTTCTTATCCATATAACAAATCTTCTGTCACTTGTAATAGGACTTGTAAGCCTCGGTTGAAATACAAACTTACTGAAAATAACTTATGGCATAAATTTAAAACTGCAGTAGAACTTAAAATTTCATTGTTTAAAGATAATATATCAGATGACATTACTGATTGTAATAATTTTTTTACTAAAGCCCTTTTAGAAGCAGCTGATGAGACTTTTCCCCTAAAAAACTTAAATAATAATGTGATTCCTTCTCCACCTTGGTGGGACAAAGATTGCACTAAAATTGTAAAAGCTAGAAAAAAAGCTGAAAAACAATATAATAATAATATGTCAGATGAAAACTTTACGATCTTAACTGATACTATAGCAAAGGCACGAAAAATACTTAAGGACAAAAAAACTCAAGGATGGAAAAAGTTTTGCCTTTCACTTTCCCCCTCAGTTACCCCATCAATTGTCTGGCAAAATATAAGAAGATTTAGAAATGGTGTAACTGAATCTCATACTTCTAACATACCCCAAAACTTAGCAGATGCATTTCTTAATCGTCTAGCTCCACCTTTTGTCCCAGAACAGATGCTTTTACATGATATGATTCCTTCCTCCGTCTCCAAAAACCAATGTTCTCTCGACTCACCCTTTACATTACAGGAACTAGAAGGGGTTCTCTCTTCAGTTAAAGATACTGCTCCAGGTGAAGACGGCATCCCATATTCATTTGTGGCCAACCTCAGTCAATCATCACTTTTGTATTATTTAAATTTAATTAACAAAGTAATGACATCAGGGGATATCCCTCTTTCTTGGAAATCACAAATAGTTATACCCATTCTCAAACCAAACAAACCATCAAATGAACCCTCCTCTTATCGCCCAATAGCCTTGTCACCTGTAATTGCAAAAATTGCTGAAAGTTTAGTTAAAATTCGACTTGAATGGATTGTAGAAAATCGTGGCATACTACCAGAAACACAGTTTGGATTCAGAAAAGGCAAGAGTGCACTGGATAGTGTGGCTACCCTTGTTACCGATATAAGATTGGCTTTTACTCAAAATGACTCCATTCTTGCAGTTTTTCTGGATTTAGAATCTGCATATGATAATGTCCTCCTTAATATTCTGAAAGATAAATTAGACAAACTTAAAATTCCAGATATGCTTTCTTGTTTTATCATAAACTTACTTTCAGGCAGAACTATCACTTTAGATAAATCACATCAATGTAGAACTCTTTGGAAAGGTCTTCCTCAGGGGTCAGTACTAAGCCCTATATTATTTAACTTATATACTTATGATTTAGAGTCTCTCTTTCGGAAGTCAACCGCAATCCTACAGTATGCAGATGACATAATTTTATATGCTGTGGGTAAGTCAGTGGGGTCACTTTGTGATGAAGTATCAACATCTTTAAAAAAATTAAACACTTGGATGAAATCAAATGGTCTTAGTATATCAGCACCAAAAAGTTCAATAGTATATTTTACACGTCAACGTATTCACCCCAACATATCAATCTATTTTGACAGTCATAAAATTCCAGTTAAAGATAAGTACAAATTTTTAGGAGTAATAATAGACTCAAAATTAACAGGTGTGTCTCATTGTGAATATCTTGTAAATAAATGTGAAAAACGTATTAATATAATGAGATGTCTTTCGGGTGTTTGGTGGGGTGCGCATCCATCTACCTTGAAACTTCTTTACAATGCTTTGGTAAGGAGTGTTTTGGATTACGGAACCTTCTTGCTAGAGCCTTGTGGTGTTGTTGGTTTGGGGAAGCTGGATTCCATCCAATCAAAAGCCTTAAGGATAGTTACTGGGGCTATGAAATCTAGTCCTATAAATGCTTTACAGGTTGAATGCAATGAACCACCTCTTAGTCTGAGACGTCAGTTTCTTGCTGATCGTCTTTTTTTCCGTGTTTTGCAACTTTCAGGTAGTCCAGTAATTTATAAACTTCAGGCTCTCTTCGAACTTATAGAGTCATCAAACTACTGGCAAAACAAATCACTTCCATGCTTAGTTAAAAGTTACATTCGGTTTAAGTCGTTTCATGCTCCAACCCATCGATCCCTGAAACTTGGTTTATTTGATTGTAAATACAAAGCCCTAACAAACAAACCCACGGTAAAATTCATTCTCAATATTGATAAACACAATGCTAACGCATGTTTTAATTCCATAGTACAGGATAAATGGCCTGATTGGCATCATGTTTATACTGACGCTTCAAAGCACAAATCTGACGGTTTTGTAGGAGTAGGAGTTTATCATACACAATATAATATTGTCCAAAAAATTAAATGCCCTTCTGAAGCAACTGTATTTTCGGGTGAATGTTTTGGCGTAATTAAAGCCATAGAGTATATCTCACTTTTTAAACTAAAAAATACAATAATATTTACAGACTCTATGAGTGTCCTACAGGCTTTACAGAGATTTCCCTTTAATTCAAAATCTTTACATACTCTTATAATAGAAATGAGGAGTAAATTATTTGAATGCACTTCTAAAGGTAGTTCTATAATTTTTGTTTGGATACCGAGCCATTGCGGCATAAAAGGTAATGAAAAAGCTGACACGCTTGCGAATGAGGCTGTGGTGGTTGGAGATAAATTTCCTTTCATAAACTACCCACAGGACTTGGCTGTGCTTCCCGGACTCTATCTGAGGGATTCCTGGGATAGAGTCTGGAGAGATAGTAGTCGATCGAAGGGGAGATATTACTTTGATATACAACCTCAACTTAGTAAGAAGCCATGGTTTTCCATACTAAAATTGGGCAAAATTGCCTCAAGTATAATAATTAGAATGCGACTGGGGCATACTACATGTCCAGCCCATTTGGCTCGTTTTAAAATTATCAGTAGTCCAAAATGTGAGTGTGGGTTTGAAGTGGGGGACCTGGATCATATTTTCTTTGCATGTAATAGATTTGACCGTTCCTCCTTTATAAATAGTTTAATTTCCCTCTGTGTTCCTTTCCCTACATCTATAAAATCTTTACTTGTATCCAATAGCCCAACATTGTATTCCGTTATTTCCAAATATATTCTATGTAATAATATTAAGTTGTAAAATTATTATCTTTATTAGTTTATATTATCTAGTACGTAGCCTCTAGCTCTTTCTCGGTTTATTCTCTTTATTTATTTATTTTTCCTTGTTATAGTCGTAGATTTATTTATTATATTTATCATATTTTTTATTTTTTTTTATTTACCTCTCTTGATCCTATTTCCAAATTTTAAATGATTGTAAATTACCTTTAAAACATTCCGTTTCCCTACCTTTGTAAATACAAATATCTCACCTACAACAAGCTAAAGAATCCTGTGAAGAATCAAATAAAAACTTGAAAATGGCAGGTGCACCCATGTGTGAGCCCAAATACTCCCTATCTCAAGCGGGAGTGAAGAAAAAAAAAAAAAAAAAAAAAAAAATAATGACAACATTTGTCAAGAAGTTGATAACCTGACGTCGTATGACAAAGCCAAACTCACAATTTGTGATTTTTCCGCGAAAATACTTGCTGTGTTACGAATTTTAGAAAGTTTTTTGAAAAAAAAATCTGTTAAGTGGGTACACGTTATAATAAACTAAACTAGACTTATTTTCCGAACGTTTAGCTGAAAAAGAACCGTGAAAACAATTAGATTTCTTGGAGAATTTTCATCTTGAATTAGTGGGAAATAATTTCCCTTTGTCTGTCCCCGTCTTCAAAAAATTCTTTAACTATATACAAAATAAATAAATTAAATAAATAAAATAACTTGGCTGATTTATTTAATTAAGTTTTTTATTATTAGGTATTTGTATTTTTGTATTTTTCTCATTAAACCCATTGTAACCCTAACATTATTGTTTAATTTTGCAATTTCATGTTAGAATTTTTAATTTTATATTTAGTAAGTATTCATAAAATATAAAACAAAGCAGGGTGAGGAGCTAGTATAAAAACAGTACTAAAATTCTTGAAAAACTCGTAACCTATACCGGATAATGGGAAATAATTTCCCACTTGGTGATATTTTGCAATGCCGTTATGAACAAGGGGAAACTATTTCCCACCGCAAAACCCCCCTTTCCCCCCACTTTTCCAAGTTTTTATCATAAGATTTGAAATCTACTCGCAAAATTCACCTAAGAACCGATCTCAGTTTTTATTTATCTCACAAAAAGTATTCCATTTGATTAAGGGTTAATATAAGTGCTAAGATAATCATAATTTTGCAACACATCACTGATTTGATTTCCAACCTATTTTGATATTTTTTTTTATCTCACTCTAATATTTATTAACTGTTGGTTGTTCTAATTTGAAGTAGATTGAAATCGTAAGTTCTAACTAAATGATCATTATTTCTTGGTTCGATTAATATTTGCCATTTTAACAAAATATTATCGACGCTATAAAAAATATCATTATTTTGCATTTATTTTGTTTTCAGTGCACCCAACTAGAATATCCGATAGATGACGTCAAGACTTCAAGAGCATTTTTTTTACATTGGCAATCAAAATTTCATCAAAATCACCATTGTTTCGTACTGAAGAGTTTGTGGATTGTGCGCATTCTATAAATAATCAGTTTATACTTTTGCATCGTGCAACAAGCTAGTTACTAAAGTAATTAAAAGTGGTTTTAGTATTTCATTGGAAAATATCTGTTATAACAATTTATTTTTGAGCTCGTCATCATGACTCCTAATCTGCAAACTTTCGTCAATAGTTTTCAAAATCGCCTGTGAGTATCATTATCATTCATTTTACTTAGACACACATTAAGCAAATTCCCCGTTTAATAGACATTAAAATATCTCAATCGATTAACGAGGCTAAGTTTTTATTGAGAACATCATTCTAGAACATTACATTAGTACAAGGTCCATTCTATCTATTCTATGACAAGCTGTTTGTTTGTTTTTCGGCGTTGTACATTTTCGTTAGATTATTGTCAACCTTGCCTTGGAGAGTCATCACTCATTAGCACTAACTAATCTCGAAACCTCGAAAATACACAAAATGGTTAAGGTAAATCTTGGACCTACCTACCTAGAATCAAAAATCATAAGCAAATAAAAAAAATATTATTGTATTTTTAAAACTGGTGGTTATGTTATTTTATTTTAGAGAACCTCCAGTGCGTCAGCATTTGAAGAATGTATATGGGACCCTGATGATGACATGTGGCTCAGCTTTAGCAGGAGTGTATGTTGACATGTACACATGGTTCCAAGCTGGAATCTTGTCTGCCATTGCTGGAGCTGGTCTTATGCTGATGCTGATTGCAACCCCTGATACTGGCAAGAATACTAACCTGCGTCTAGGCTACTTGCTAGGTTTTGGCCTTACATCAGGTTTGTAATATAATCTATTCTATCTTAATGTTTCACGCCCCACTTGGCGACCTGTAGCCACTAATTAGTACTTAATAACAATTTACATGATCCAAACAATAACTCATTAACTACTTGAATCTGAACTGCTTCCAATAACTGATGATATCAAACAAAACATGAATTATTATGGATAACAAAAAGTAAAAAACTGGTTACCAAATATCCGCTAAATAATCAGATATAAAGAGGCCTTTCATGAATCTGTCAGTTTTAAAAAGATTAAACATTATTGTAAAGGCTTATTGTTATCACAGTGAAGTTGTACAAATAAATGTTGTGATTTAAGATAAGAATGAAACCACAAAACACTATTCAATTCACATTATATACTTTCAAATTATATTTGCCAAATAGTGATGTTTATACAAATATATCTATTTGTATTATTTTATACACAAACATGTAAAAATGATTGTGTGACGTATTTACTCTGACAAGAGTGTTACAACCTAAACTTTATTCTAGGTATGAGCTTGGGACCGTTGCTGGAGTATGTCAGCTTTGTTGATCCATCAATCATAGTGACAGCTCTCCTGGGCACCACACTGGTGTTTGTTTGCTTCTCTATTGCTGCCATGCTTGCTGAACGTGGAAGCTGGCTTTTCCTAGGAGGAACACTGATGACATTACTTACATCTATGTCACTCATGACCTTGGTCAATATCTTTATGCAGTCTCAATTCCTGTACCAAGTAAGTCAGAATTTTGAATTTTGCTCAAATTTTATATTAGTACTACATAGTTACTTTTAGAGCGATTTTTTTTTTCATTATATATTATGTGGTATTTAGTATTAGCAACTAAATACTACACTTATATGTAGTCCGGTCCATTATAATTAAAATAGCCAGTCACTGTACAAAGGTCAGTCTTTAATTAAACATAATTAATGTGTGTATGAATATTTATTGTCAGTTTTTATTGTTTGCCACATACAAAATAAAAACATATCATAACAATATTTATTATTGTGGAAGCTAGAGGATGTAACAGTATGCAATATTCATAATGTTTAGTTTAAATAAGCTTTTAATGTTTGTTTATTTTTTAGACTCATCTGTATCTGGGACTTATGCTAATGTGTGGCTTTGTCCTGTTTGACACCCAACTTATCATTGAAAAACGCCGAATGGGAAGCAAGGACTTTGTGCAGCATGCCTTAGAGTTGTTCATTGACTTTATTGGAATGTTCAGGAGACTGCTCATTATCTTGTCCCAGAAGGTAATATTATTTTCTGCTGACTGTCAAGGTATTATAAATTGTGTAATCTTGTTTTACAATGTCACGATTTTTATTTACAGGAAGAACAGAACCGCCGCCGCAAACGTGATTAAATATTGCTTCTGTGAGCAATTTCCTTATTTACGCAAGACTTAACCAAGTTACAAAGCATTTACGTATACACTTACGTGTGAGTTGCTGTTCATTAGTCATCTGCTTCTGACGCAACGAGGGAGTTAAGTTTCGCGAAGGCAAGGATATTCTACTCATACTTTTGGGAAGGACTCCTTCAAATATTGTTTTATTTATATAATTTTGTTAACTATATAATATTTAAGAAATTTACAAGTTTAATAAATGATATAACTGATTGGAACTTATTGGAAAATGTGTTTTTTTTTTACGAACAAGTTAAATTGGTTGACTTTTGGAATTTAAAATTAGGCAACTGAAGAAAAGTTCTCATTTATTCATACAAGTTTAAACCTGTATTAAATTTTGTTGTTATTTACTAGATTATTGAATTAATTCTACTATTAAGGTGGTTCTACAAATAATTTGATTCAAATTCATACAAAAATATGTCGTTTATTCTTATATTAATTACACAACTACAACAGCAAGTAAAACCTTAATTAGTATTACACAGCTGTAGATATCAAGATACATTACACTTTCTAACATTATTTTTGGTTTCTTTTTTGAAAATCAATCGAAAAGGCAAAGGTTTTGTGTAACTATTTGTATACATACATTTTTTTTAGCTAGGTACCTGTGTCTTTTCATTAGATACCTACAAATACTATAGGTCGAAAAATGAGACGGATTTTGGCCTAACCCACAATTTACTTCAAACCTTACAGTTGGAAAACATTGTTTAAATGATCTAATTACCGCAACTTGTTATTTAGATGTTGACGTAGTGAATACCTCCGTAATTGTTTAGTAATTATTGCCTGGTATTTCTCGGCGTCAGTTTGGTCTTCAAATAATTTTCTGCAATAATTCTTTTTAGACTTCTTACCAATTTGCGAAATAATATATTATTTCTGACGAATTAACAATATTAGCCAATATTAAATTGTACTTTGTGTTAACTGCCATTGTTTTCTTCATGTGGGTGCACTTTGTTTTTGTCATACATGAATATTTTCTTAGCTTTACCTAATTCGTTGTTAATTAATATGTTAATAAAATTTAGAACATTTGTCTCACCATTTTGAATACCAGTACGTGAATTCGAAGCATCCAATTTACCAACAATAGATGCATTGTCAGGATTTTCCTGAACTTGTGATTTGTCTTTACTTCTGGCAGTGTATACATTTTGTGATATATTTCGACAACACTTACATAATATACATACAGTCATACAATTCTCATAATGTGAAGCTCTTGAATCTTCACTTCTTACTACATATTCATAAGTAGTTACTCCTAACAATGTAATATAAAGATGAAAACAGCATAAATGTAATAAGGCACAGCCAATGGCCGACGCTGTGGCCAAAAATAAAACCAAAAATGTTAATATAGGCCACGAATTTTTACAGAAAGTTGTGGTGGAATTGTACGAAGAGCTACAATTCATAAAGTTTTGTGCTTCATTACTTAAATATTTTGGATTTATAAATAATATAATAGTGTCCGTAGCACATAAAGCTGCCGTAATGGTGGTTATCATTAGGGCCGTGGTGACGCATGCAATAAACGCTACGTAGTTTCTTCGACCGATGCAATTATTAAGCCACTTGCAGTGGTGGTCAAAGTGGTCCACACATTTGTTGCATATGCTGCAATGCTTTGTTCGTCTACTGCTTGTGTGTATATTACAGAGATGACATCTTCCATTTTCAATAACATGGGCGTGGACATCACGATTGAACTCCGGAACATTGTTAACTTCTAATCTTCTCAATTCTTCCTCACTTGGATCTATAAGTGACGCAGTAATATGTGAACAAACGTGAAACACATAAAGTACAATAAATATCACTAAAGTTATTGTTTTCATTGCCTCATATTGTATTTTGATCAGAATAAAGAAGTTTAATGAACCAGTCGCTATGAAGACAAACCAACCAATAACTTGTTGATAATTTAATGGTAACTGCAATCCATGCAATCTTCTTTGAGGTCTTCGTGACTGATGTGTGGCACAACATGTGTCCATTGGTTCTGTTATATTATATATTGGAATACAAATATAAACAAATGTCGTCGTGGGCTTTAGCTTAATCTGCTGCGATGAAGTTTCATGCTCTTTTATGTTCACGACACTTGTACAAACACTGAACGATCAAATCCGATAGTTCTAGGATTATTTTTCATGTGCATAATTCTCTATAGGTATCACAATCACTGATGACCAAAAGTTTAGTCTGTACACTTGGTATTTTAATCGCTGGACAAGCCCGTATATAGTGCGCGCGCATAAGTATTCAGCTATTGGTTAACGATTTTATGTCTCGCCCTAGTTCGGCTTGATTGTTCATTGGTACATGGTAGGTACATCTATTATCACATTATTTCATAACTTAATGAAATAACAGTAGGTAGGTATCAATACCTACTAAATACAAACCGCGATATTTATATTTTAGTCTGTACCATACCATACATAATACGTTCAGTCAGTTTCCAAGGTAACAAAGTAGGTACCAAAACGAACACGGAATTAACACGAATTCTAACGTAAATAACATAAGTGTCCGACTGAACAGCTTTTATTCAGTCTGCACCTGTACGTGCCAACTTGCCTCCGACGACGATGCGTTTTACTCAAGTCGCTTACTAGTTAAAAGAATCCAGGCATTTTCCAGTAAGCCAGTTCCAGCGTACTGCCTGATAAATTAGCTAGATATGCTCGATGTACCTGGTTGTCTTTCTATCTAGAACCATATTTTGAACATTATCCTTTAGTTGAGATGACGAACAAAGAAACGTTGAAATGGCTAGAAGAAAGAATGATACGTACATGTGAGACGAAGACAGAGAGCTGCGCCGAGCGAATTGAAAATGGGGTACTTAAAGGTAGGAAGACGATGTTGACTTAAATAAATAACTGCCGCAACGAGCGATGGTTACGTAAAAGAGCAGGACTCGTACTCTGGTATCTACAGACAATCATTACATAGGACACAGTAGACTGGGAAAAAGGTGGCGAGGCGAAATATATCTCGCAAGTTGCAGGAACAAGTGTAATAAGTGAAGGGATTTTAGGAATGAAACCCTATTAGCTTTGACACCGTACCCGATTTTCGTTAGGGACTATATTTTTAAACTAGCTGTTGCCCGCGGCTTCGCTCGCGCGTAAAGAGTAGTATTAAAGGTAGATGTATTCTGGGATTTTCAAAGTAAGGAGAATGTATAAAATTTTTCATCTAATATTATGGCGTTAAAATAATAATAAAAGTAAAGTAAAGTAGCAAAAGCATTTGTGTTATGGAATCGGAGACAAAAAAGGTACCATAAACACCCAGACTCAAGACAATGTATAAAAGTGATTTTCTACATGGACCCGTCCGGGGATCGAACCTGGAACCTTAGAGCTGGCGACACCTTAAAAACCGGAGTGAACGCCACTCGACCACGGGAGTCGTCATTATAGATATGTCTTAGATGGTCATTATCTTATCTATTTATCTTTTCATCTGTCTATCTTTGAGAATACTGAACTTCACATACAAACTATTTCAGCCCTTATTTCACCCCCTTAGAGGGTAGATTTCTAAAATCTACCCTCATAAATACATCTATATTGTATTTCTATATATATAAGAAATACATCTTATTTATTTCTAACTAATAACCCTTGTATGAAACTGAATGTGTCTATCTTTGAAAACGACACAATTCATATGCCTACAAACTTCCAACCCCTTTTTCACCCTCTTAGGGGGATGATTTTTCAAATCGCTGAAATCGTCATTATTTATTTCTATCCAGAAACCCGTATACGAAATTTCATGTGTCTATCATTGAAAATACCGAACTTCCCATAAAAACTTTCAAATCGGACCAGTAGGTACTTCCTGAGATGAGCGCGTTCAAACAAACTCTTCAGCTTTATAATATTAATATTAGTATAAATAAATAATTATAGTATCTTAGCCGTGTGCAGCGCCCCTTAGTGAACTCCACTGCGGGTGACGTAACCTACAACAAACTTATTATTTGCGGTTGGTACAGTATTCGGGTCTAGGAATCGAACCGCAAAATTAAGTTTGTTTTTTATTGTATATACTTTTCCGGGATAAAAACTACCCAGTGTGGTGCCCAGGATATTAAAGAACAATTATACCAAGTTTCATCGAAATCGAATCGGTAGTTTTTGCGTGATGCCTGAACAAACAGACAGACAGACAGACAAAAATTTTTTTAATCACATTTTTGGGTTCGGTGTCGGTCTAGTAACACACCCCGCCATTAATTTTTTTGATATTTTCAATGTACAGAATTTTCACTTCTACAGATTTATTATAAGTATAGATGAATTGTTATTATGATTGTACATACTTGATTATAAATAGAAAAAGTGTAAGTAGTCATACAGGCACGAAGAGTACCTACAAGAAACACTGGATTACATTCACCCTCATCATCATTGTCATATCGGCTATCAGCCACTAGACGTCTACTGCTGAAACTAGGCCTTCCCCAATGATTTCCTGATCGGCCGGTTGTAAGCGACCTGTATCCAGCGGCTCCCTGCGACCCTTATCAGGTAGTTTTTCGACCCTGTGGGTGGTGGATGTTCTGCGCTGCGCTTGCCGGTACATGGTCTCCACTCGAGAACTTTTCTGCCTACGTGCTATCTGCCCCGCTCACTTCCACTTCAGCTTGCTAACCCTCTGTTCTATATCAGCGACTTTTGTTCTTTTGTGGAACTCCTCATTTCGATCTCGCAAAGAAACACCGAGCATAGCCCTTTCCGTAGCACCTTGAGCTTTGTTATGAAGCCCATGGTGTTCACCCTAATTTACTCTCAAATGTTATCATCACATTAGTCAGCGTCCAACATGACCCTCCCGTCGCCGCTTGTAGTGCCAGGCAAGAGAGAACAAGCGGTGAAAACGTAGCGTAACTGCAACTTAGTAATCGTATTATTTTAACGATAAACCTTTGTAACCTCCTAATGGCTTCGGGCGACGGGACTCCGCTTTACTCAACTGGTTTATCAAATTGCTTGATCGAGCAACACGACAAGAATCCTCGGGCGAGGCGATGACACTACCACGGAAATACAGTTACTCTTTAATCACTAGTATAATAATCAACCTTAGCACTATTACAATCGCGGAATCACAAGAGATTAATTAAATAAATCTAGATTAAAAAAAATATATGACATCGCTCAACACGAGGTTGCGTGCGCGCTCGCTCGATGTCGAATGAATAATGAATTGCGTTCATCAAACCCAAGATGGCCCCCTGGCCGCCCCTCCAGTATTTTTCTACTGCGCTACCTTCAGAAATCAGGAATCAATCAATAATCCGTTTTTTACGAGACGATTTTTCGCTGTGCCGACATAGGTAATGAATGTGTTTATATTTGAAATAATTCATAAATTATAAAAGATGAAATTACATTTATTTTGGTAAATACTTATTTAATTTTATATTCACAATGAAAAAACAGTAGACTTACTTTATGTACAGTTTAATTGGTCACAATTTCGGTGCTTTTGTCAATATTATTTGAAAACTTCTTAGCCATTTCACGTCTAGTACGCACAAGTATCCTGTGGCCTGCACAATCTAAATCTTCCTCAAAGCATTTATTTCTGCAACATTTTTTACACAGCTGATACAAACATTTTCCACCCTAAAAAAAAATGTTTTTATAAAATTTTTGTTTGTAAGTACCACTAGAAATATATTTTGTCCATACAAAACCACATGAGTACTCACAAGGGGATTTGGGCAGTCTTCGTTTACGCATATTTCTCCGTTTCTGCCATTACTTTGTTTAGTGTCTTGATATCCTGGTCTCCTCATAATCCTCTTCAACTTTTTCATTTTCTTTCTTGAAATGGTAATTCCCTCATTTTCTTCAAGTGTTCTCTTGGCGGCAGCACTATACTGCAAACAGTATCTGATGAAATATTTATACATTACTACCTGACCAGGCAAATGTATTTCTGCCATATTAAAAAAAAAATTAAGTGGCCCATCCACTTAGGAGTATGAAAAATTGTTGTCAGCTGATTCTTAAACCTACCAGATATGCACTATTATAATACTCGTATATTAACTACAGTCGTACATAAACTGTAGATTGCTTTAAGTTTATTATTTATCATACTCTGTTTATTTTTTTTCTAATAATGTTGTTAACATAACAACATCCATTCGAACATTATAGTGTATATTTTAATTAGGATAATAAGGACCAAAAATTTACAATTTAGAAAAATCCTTAGTTTTTACCTCATTAGTATTTAGTTTCTCCATTTTTTGAGTATGTTCTTCAGGTGACATTCTCACATATGGTTGACATATCCAAGGGGGCAATATTAAATCATACCCTTTCCTTAATATATTTTCGTCATCTTCATAAATAATTTTTCCTTCATGGTATGGCAAATATTTGTCTTTAACATTAGAACAAACTTTTCTAAAATCATCTAAATTTTGAGCTGTTGCTAAAATTTGTCTGTCATCATTGTTTTCTTCCAGAGTAAATCTTAAAATGAAAGTACATTATTTATTATTTTTATAAAAAAATAAGAACGCATAATTATACCCAACAAGAACCCAATTAATGTTACTTACATCTTATGAAACATTTTAAATAAATGACCCCTGACATACGAGGTTGGACAAGGGTATTTCTGAACTAAATCAAGATATTCCTCAACCACCTCCCATGACACTGGATTGATTCCTGCATATAAAGCTGGGTTAGTAAGAATACCCTCTGCACTCATGACACCATCCACTTTAGTGTACTCCAAGCAACGGTAGACATCCTCCACACTCTGAATATTGCCATTTGCCAGCATAGGAATTGATGTTGCATCCCTGTGAAAAATAAACTCGATAATCCTATGGTAATTTGTATATCTATACTAATATTATAAAATTGGGGAGTTTGTTTGAACGGAACTACTGGCCCAATTTGAAAAATTATTTCACTGTTAAATTGCCCATTTATTGAGGCAGGTTATAGACTATAATTTGCCGCAATAACCGATGTTCACTCAGGCGGAGCCGTGAAAAAAGGTAGTAGCTCATAAAATATTTTTTTTAGTTAGTGAGAAGCTTTTAGAATTGTTATTTTATTATCAGGTAAAAATACAACTATATAATATCAGTAGTAGTAACTATTTTTATTATCAGTAGGCAGAGGATAACCTGCTTATCAATCTTCAGATTGTTCAGATATATTATCAAATAATTTTATAATCAAGCCTTTTTTTAACCTTGGGTCTATTTAGAAAAAGAAATTACATTTAGTTATTTAAACCTGTATGAGTAAGTAATCACCTAACTGCTTTGATGTGTTTCCAGCTAGCTATACCAGTTAGTGGACCTTTTTGCTCCCTTGTTCTTCCATGAACAGTCAGCATTTTGCATCCTGCATTTTGTAACATGAGTGCATATTCTACTGATGTTTCAATACTTTCAAATATTCTCACTTTGCAAGTTATTGGTATTGACACTGCTTCAGACATAGCCTTTACTGTAACAACAAATACACAAGTTAAAAATTCTAAAATTAAAATAAAACCACTTTAAACGGATTCTATCGCGGTTTATTTTTATTTTAGTTCCCGACGTTTCAACACCTTTGCAGGTGTCATGGTCACAGGCAGACTGCGAAATAAACCGCGATAGAATCCGTTTAAAGTAGTTTTATTTTAATGTCTAATATTCGCGTAAACCTCAGAAAACAATTCTAAAATTTATATAAAATACATATATAAAAATTAATTTTAGAATGTTGATGTATTTTTCTGCAAATAGTTTTACCTTTTAAATAAGTTTTTGGTTGACTGGCATTTGGTTAAAATCAAAAACTATCTACAACTCCAGCATGTTCATAATAAAATTGTTGTGTTTTTATGTAGTAGTATGTAGCCATGAACTCCTGCAAATGGAGGAACATACTATTACATAGTCATCACAGTACAAGTACTCACAAAGTGTCTTAGTTAAATGCCAAAAACTACTTAATAATTTATAAAATTATGTAAACCAATTGAGATAATGGAATTCTTACCAATTTTCTTTAATAACTCCCATTCATCTTGTAAAAATGACCCATACCTGCCCCTTTTAGCAATTGATTGTGGGCATCCAAGATTTATATCTATGGCATCACACTGTCCTTCCACCATTTTTGCAGCTGCTGCCATTATTTCAGGGTTATTTCCACAGAACTGAAAAATAAACATATTTACATTATTTATTTTAAATTATATTTATCTTGACATTTTTACACTTGGTATTTTATTTTATGTCATCATAAGTGGTTCCTTATTTAAAGAAATTTTGAATTTTGTTGTGTAAATTTAACATTTAATAAAGAAGCATAAAAAATTAGCTATGATAATAAAATTATTTAGAAGAAAACTCAAATGGCAGAATACTGAAATGTCACTCAGTTAGAAGTCACGGTTTAGTCTCATGAAGTCACGGTTTAATCTCATGCTGTCTCTGTCACTTTAATAAAGTAGCGGGAGATATTCGTAAATATCTTAAAGTTAATTCGCTTTTCAGCATTCAGTTAGATTACCTACGTATTAAAAGCAGGTTTTATAGTTATTTTATATAGAGCAGTAGCACCATACCTGTACGATTAAAGGGCGATCTTCGTCACATGTAACCATGTTCTCCTTTCTATACTTGGGATCTTTGGTGAAAACATTACTATGAAACATGGGAGTATAGCACAGTGTAGCACCATGTCTACGACATAGAAGCCGCCAAGCCAGCTCACTGGCATCGACCATAGGAGCGACAACAAATTTGGGTCGCCCTATGCTTTCAAACCAATCATAAGACATTGAATATTCTTCCCAACCTCACTTTTCAATAACAACCATGTAAAACCTTAGCTTATGTAGTTTATAGAGGTTATTGTCTAGACCTTGAAAAAACTTCTAGTTATGTTATTTGCCTAACGTGTTTTTAGAAAGTATACCTTGAAGACTTAATTTAAAGTAAAGCATGTGTACAACGTGAAAGAAACTGGCGAGAACAGAAAGCAAAGCACCATCATTTGACTTTGTGATGATAATAATGTCAAGTCAATGTCAAAACTGACAGAAGTGTGACGGGGCAAAATGCTGAGGGTTGCACGTTTAAAAATTACCGATAGCCATAGTCAAATCCTAGGTTTTTTTTACAGCTATCGACATGTTATCTGTGTATGTCATTGGCTCGCTGTCTTTTTTTTTAATCTTTATTTATCCTTGCTGTCATTGTCATTATGTGAGAATGACATTTGACTGACTGACGTTAATGGTAACCGCGCCGGTTTCGCATATTTATTTGATCTTTGAGTTAAAATAAAAAATATCGTTACAAATTCGAACCTAATCTGACCCACCATACACATGGGGTTGAATATAATAACTGACAACTCAACGATTTAATAGCCTGACGGGAAAAAACTAATAAAGTTTATGGGTGACTGTGTGATAAGTTTCGTATGCCTGTAGTTTTAAACTCTCTGTTGGTAATTTCATAGCTGGACCACTAAGCCTGAACCTGAAACAAAAATGGCCCACGATATTATGGTAATTATTGGCCAAAAATAATGAATATTTTGTAAATAATGTGTATGATTTTAAAGTGACTTAAATATCATTTCAGAGTCAGTTTTATACAAGTCTCAACTTACCGCTCCAAGAAAAGCTTATGGAATTAACACGAATTATAGATCAGTCAACTCCAAGCAAAGATTTACAAGCTTTATTCCCACAGTTAATAAGCAATATATTCTCATCAACTTTTAATAATGGCTGGGGATTAAGAACTGTTACTGGTGATACTAATAAATATGCATTCGAAGCTTTAATAAGCTTTTTTGAACCACTTGGTCCAATGTTTCGGTTGTGCTACAAATTACTGTCTGAACCACAGTTAAAATACAACTTACCGCTAAGTGACTTACCTGTAAGTATTCTAATCTTATATTGAAAAAAAAAATACATAAATGTAAATACTTGTTTATAGACATCTCAGCAATGTTCAAAAGTATGTTAATTATACAATAATATAGATTTGAAGTGGTTACTTATTATTTATTTTATTATTATAGGTTAACTATACTTTAAGCAATCTGACTTTCATGAAACTAAAATCACAAGTTATGTAGGCAAAATCCTTGTAGCCATATTAAACATACAATTTCATTTCAGCTAGACCTACAGATGACCCTTGAGAGAGGAAGATGTCCACAGTTCTACTCCGACATGCTGGTTACAGACTCTCAGTCACTGAATGTAGTAGCTCTAGCACTGAGTATCCTTTTAAAACTATATAGGTAGTAACTAAATAAAGCCTGCACTCTGGATGATTGTAGACCTACCTGAAATTTATGGGAGTTAAAAATCAATTTATTTCTTTGCACATAATATAATTATGTAAGATTTACATTGTGCAAGAGAGTTAAACTGTTTTGAATAGTTGATATTGTCAATTTTTGTTTAATAGAGGTGTAAAATAGTATAATGCCAGCTCTTAACAATATGAGATAAAATACAATCATGATTTTCAGCTCCATTTATGAAATAAAAAAAATTGTGTATGACAAATAATTGATTTCCTTAATGTATGAACCAGATCCATTTGACTACTACATCTTTAACTTTGCTTTACACCTCGTAAGTAACAGCCAGCAGAAGAGTTCCTGGGAGAACTGGAGCAGTGTATACTTTGCCCTAGCATGTGATTACCTCATGCACTTCCTCCCAGCTGATCCAAATGTGTCTGTCATGCCACATATACCTAACTACACTGGGAAAGTGCCCATGGCTGCTCCTCTACAAACAGCTAATAGGTATAGTAAACAACACACAAGCCAACTAATTGTTTGTTTTCTATGTAAAATATAAATAATTACATTATTATTTAAACCATTTCTGTTTCCGTCATTTTCTGCAAAATTTCTTTGAAAAATCAAAAAGGACCCTAATGTATTTTTGTATTTAAATCAGCAAAGAAGATTCTTTAAGCATTGTTATGTTTGTTCATCTTAGTTATATTTATTTACAGGCCACTGTATTCTCCATCGCTGCTGTTAATTCCTGATCTATCAGGTTCCAGCATGAGTAATCAGCATACCACTCAGAATCAGTCAAGGAATGAAGTGTGGAGATCAGAAACAGTCCTGCAAGTTTTTATAGATATATGGATGAGTGTTGAGCACTTTAGTGCTAGGAATGTTGAAGTAAGAGAATACAGTTATTCAATGCTTCCATACTTGAATAATTGTAGAAATTTGTGTTATTTAATCAAGCTAAACAATGAGAAACTTTGTGTAGTCTGAGGTTCATGGTTTATTTTATATATATTTATTCTTTCACTTTAACTCCCAGCTTAAATAAAAAGGTTTTATGTTTTTGCACTGTTGGCTGACTGATTTATATTATATTATTTTAACTTACAGTCGTTTCAACGGAATTACGCTCTAGTAGCTTCTAGTCCGGAGCGAGTGAGAACAGTGAGAGTGCTTGTCAAACATTTGCACTCATTTTCTGCAAAACATATGTCAGACCCCGCGGTTAGATCATCGGCGCTCAGAAAGTATGCGCGGCAATTAATGTGCGTTCGCGCCTACCATTACATTAAACATTTGGTTACAACTTGGCCACTGGACGCATCTTTTAGGCTTGTTATGGAACTGTGGCTGAGTCTTATACAACCGTGGAGATATGTTAACAATACTATATCTCAAGATCGGTAAGTACACGGACAAGTAACTGTTTATCCTTACTCATTTTAACTGCACATATAGCCTTGTGGTAAGGTCACCACGCTAATTACCACTGTCCGCGAGGTGCTGCGGGTTCGATCCCCGCAGAGACAAACATTTGTGGGATCCACAATTGCTTGTTCTAAGTCTGGGTGTTCTTTGTGCATGTGATTTGAATGTTTGTGAAACCCCCCGCGACAAAATGATTAAATTCTTTAGTGCGGACGTCGTTTTTTTAAAAGAGATCAAAAGAGAATATTATAAATACGAAAGTAACACTGTCTGTGTGATACGCAATCACTCCTAAACTAATCAGCCGATTTAATTGAAATTTGGTACAGAGATAGTCTAGAGCCTGAGAAATGACATAGGCACATAACATTGTTGATACGTCTACATACTAGAAAGTCAAATGTACCCAGGCAGGTTCTATCATCTTTCATCATCTTGCAAACAGTAAGATATTGTACTATTCTAAAAAAAACATAAGTAGGTATAACCTATAAAAATATTGTTTTAACTAGAGTTTTATTTTGACCAGTTTGTATGTTCTTACAGTTTTCCCATTCTGAACAATAATCAAGAGGAAGGCGCCACTAATACGCTAGATGCCAGTTTTACTCAATTTATTGCGGAAAATTTTCCATCATACACATGTATTTTCCAACTTGTGTTACCAAGATTCATGAGACTTGACTTAACGGCCTACAAAAACGCCGTGATGTTGTTCAGATTAGGCAAGGTAAGTTATTAATCCAAATAGGATAGGTACAGGTGGTTAAACAAACACTCATAGTGATCATTCAAATAATCATTCCAGGTATTTTCACAACAGCATCTGGGTCCCATTTTGTGGAATCTGGAACAAGCAATTCTGGACAGTGGCTCTGGTTTAAACTTGAGTCCTGACACCAGTTACAATAATTCTGGTATTGAACAAAGGTAATTTCATACATGTGTATGTTGCATGTATATAATTATATTCTTAGGCATTAATTGACCCTTATTCAACAGTTATACATACAATGGAGTATCATTACATAAATGGGTGACCATAGCGAAACAAGCCATCTCCGAGTTTAATTTATCTGCAAACTTTGAATATGAACCTATTTGGAGTGACAGCATGCGAATGTTTGCATCAGAGCTGGTTAAAAGGATTATCTCCGCAAAGCAGACCGCAGAAAACAACGTTCAAGAGTTCAATAAGAGGTTGCGGCTGCGTAATCAAGGTATCCTAAATCATATCAATATATAACGTACACAACATATCAGCCAGTCCACTGCTGAACCTAGGCATCCCTCAAAAAGCGCCAACCATCCGTCTTATCTACATATCTATAATATAAAAATGAATCGAAAAATTAATGTATTGCATAACTTTCGAACCACTGCAACAAATTGGATGATTTTGAGATATTATAAAAGAAAACAATGAAAAAATATTGTTAAAATTTCATAGTTTGAAAATTTCGTGAGAGAATGGGAATCAGGAACGGGAACTCCTTACGCGGGTGAAAGCGCGGGTCGCAGCTAGTATCACATATTAAAACAATATTTATCCTGTTTTCTTCTTTTGCAAGGCATAACATGGTAATTTTTGTTTTTCATTCGCTATTATTTCTAAGCCTTATATATAAAATTAAAAAGGCTTATCTGTTGATAGTTTCTTTGTATAATTATGACGTCATTTTCAGTGTGTGAGAGTGCCGGTATGGTCCTTTTCTGTTTGTCTGCAACTTTTATACATATTTAATTTTGCGTATTGCATCTGTTATTCACAATCTTTGTTTACCTTTTAGGTCTCTGGTCCGCAATAAAAATATTTTTGATGATCGAAAATGAACATGAAGAAGTAGCTTTATTGGAAGAGTCTAAGAAAGTTCCTAACTATTTAACTATAAGCATTCATCACTTTTCGACAATATTTGGGGTAATTATAACATGGCTAATTATTGCAAAGTGATATGTAACTCACTGGTTGATAATTAATGTATATTCATTTGATTCCAGTTAAATGAAAACACGTTACTACCACCAGAACCTATTATAGAAGATAATTCTTTGGAACATTCGTCTTTCGTCAATTCAACAAGCTTTCCTCTTTCTATCACCAATAAGGTAACATGCACTCAACAATATAAGTATTGGCACAATAACAGAAAATCTCGTTAATATATGCTTATGTTTACAGTTGCGCAGCAAATCTACTTCAATACACTACATGGGAGATCCAGATTTAATGCCAATTACGTCTTATGAGAGCACAATATTAGTGAGAATGTTATACCAAATAGCTTCAAGACTGAATGAAGTAGTGAGTATTATCATGACATACCTTTGCTTTCTTTTATAAAATGGCATATTGTAAAATGTATAAATAGAATAGAAAATAAATTATTATAGACAGCAGAAAGAAAGATAAACGAGAACTGAATAATAGATAAAATTTATCGTAAAATGCATTTTGTTGAACTACATAAGTACATATACTTAAGCGGCGGTAGCCTAATGGCTAGAGCGTAGGACTTGCGATGATGCGGTTGACGGTTCGAATCCCATCCTATGCACTACCGACGACAAGTAATTTAGGGGTTTACAAGGATTCTAGTAATATGTGAAACGACTTGCTCGAAAGCTTTTTTTTTAATTTGCTTACTCATTATACCTATAATTTTCTTTTTAGTATGGCTGCCAGTTCGCTGGACTTTGGAATCGAGCAGACTTATTAGGATTTATGGCCCGTGAGGTACTACAGAGTCCTTGCGCGATTCAGACTTATGTAAAGGACGTGACCAACCATCAGAATATCGTGACCCAAGAACTTCCCGCTCGCCTGTCCCTTCGGCGTCTCGGATCCCACGCCTTCGTCATATGGGTCACTCTAGGCTATATCATGTTCAAGCTGTTTTCTTTCAGCGGATTTTTTTATTTATTTATCCTGGCTTTTATATGGATGTCGTACATCTTCACAAAAGCCAGTTTTAAAATGTTAAGATTAATTTAAATCAAGAATTTCATAATTTTTATTCTTTATTCTTAAATTGAATAAAATATTTTTGTATGATTATTTTTTATTATTATTTGAAACGATTACTATGATATGACCCCTTTTTTATTTGGATGTGTCAGAAGTTGTTTGAATTCTTAAGGACGCGTTCTCCTTGATGATCGGTCAAATTGGCAAGAGGAGAGTTGCGTATAATGGCCACTAGGCAGCACTGAGCTTAAGTCATTTTGGCATGCTTCAGTATGACGTCAGCATGCATTATAGACCAAGACCCGAGGGACATACTTTTAGCAAATAATAATCTATCGAGCCATAAAATGCAGTTTTCACCAATAAAGTGATTGAACAGTAAGATTTTTTGAAGTAAAATCTTCTTTAGCTGCGATGTGCACTTTTTGGGTTGGGTAAAAAATTAAAACTCGCGTCGAGACACGTGACCCTTATCGAAAATTCCTAAGACGCGGCGCAGGGCGCTAGGGCGGTGTGAGATGTCATCAGTTACTATGTATGTCAATGGGTGTCGGTTTCATATTTTTTATTAAGTATATTTTATTATTCAGGTAAGGTTTAGATCGAGTCTATCGTACTCCTTGACGATTTACGCATTATAGATGTAATATTTGTAACATGTTTATACTTTTATAATATCACAATAAGCACACGTGCGGAGTAAGTTTTAAAATTGTTTA
The DNA here is from genome assembly GCA_950381575.1 of Plusia festucae. Lineage (NCBI taxonomy): Eukaryota > Metazoa > Arthropoda > Insecta > Lepidoptera > Noctuidae > Plusia > Plusia festucae. The sequence continues at coordinate 7,199,736 of OX494436.1, read as the reverse complement.
TTTAAAATTTATAGAGGTGTATTTTACCACATAAATGATAGTACTTTTATACTGATAATTAAAGCAAGTCATGCGAAATTATTCCCTAAACATTTTAAAAATATCAAAAATGTACAACGTTATGGAATCAGAGACAAACAACGTACCACAAACACCCAGACCCGAGACAATATAGAAAAGTGTTTTTTTCTACATTGACCCGTCCGGGGATCGAGCCCGGGACCTCAGAGCAAGCGATACCTTGAAAACCGGTGTACACGCCACTCGACTACAGAGTCCGTCAAAATAAAAATAATGGTATATACATACATTGTTTGTTTGTATGTGTCCTCGTGAGTATGTAAATTTGTAATATTACTACACCATTTAAAAGTACTTCAAATTATGGTTTTATTTTGTCTGACCCTAACAATAGCGAGCACGAGCCAATTTTAATTAAATTTTATATGTAATGGCACCTTCCAAATGTATTAAAATCGATTAATCTCACTATACATTTAAATGAAAAAAAAAATGTTTCTGCAAGTGGCATAATATGATCACTTTTACATGACATATATTATTATATGTATTATATTAATTTGTGAGCTCACTGGAGTCGACAATGAGTGGAGATTTAAGAATAGTTGGAAAATTCAAAAGTGCACGCCCTCATAATCTCATTCATTACAATAAAATTAAGATTATTTGTAAATAATAATTAAACTACATCGAATTATACCGTGAAAAGTAATAGGCTTCTATTCCTCAAAATACTGAAGCCTATAAAAAAAACCAACTCGATAAGTAAAGTATTTCGCTCGTTATCGTGACCACAAGATACGGGATCCGTACAAAGACACACGGACGTCCAAGTCAGAACATTTTTAAACAATTTTTTAATTAGTTTAAATAATAAAAAGAGATTTAAAATATCATGAGTGTTAAAAATAGTGTTTTTTCTCAACATTTGTCTATTTATATTCACTTATAAAAGCAATAAAGAATAAAAAAAGTGATATTTTAAGTTCGAGAATCACTCGGTGTGCGTAAACTGACAGTAATACCCACCTCAACGCTTCGCTTTTGAGGCGTGCAAAAAAAAATAGAAATGACAGAAGTATTATATGTGTGCAAAAATACAAAATATGTCAAGTTTGTATAATAGGTAGGTACTTATAAGGTGCAGTTAGTATTATGAGACTATCCGGAGTAACCGGAGTGATCGACATAGCTTGCAGAGTTAGTAAGCTGAAGTGGCAGTGGGCTGGTCATGTCTGTCGAAGAACTGATGGCCGTTGGAGCTGAAAAGTCCTTGAGTGAAGACCGCGAATCGGCAAATGTAGTGTAGGACGCCCATCAGCTAGATGGACTTATAACCTGAAAAAGGTAGCCGGGTCCGACTAGATGCGGAAGGCAGAGGACCGGGTGTTATGGCGCAACTTGGGAGAGGCCTATGTCCAGCAGTGGACCGCGATAGGCTGAGTTGATTGATTGATTTAAGCAAGTACTCTAGTACTCTAAATACTGGAGATAGCAAATTATGGTCAAAGGAATTATGCCTTTATTTAATTAAAAGCAATAATTCTACATTCATTATATTTTGAAATTATGCGTTGAATACAATGCGGAAAATGAGCACCTTGTACTTTTATGGTATTAATCATGAAGCCCAATTCTATCTTACAAAAAAGTAAATTAATTGAAAGAAAAACAGTCAAATATGAATTAGGATTATATTTTTTTCAAAATTTATGCGTTTCCGCAATACCAGATGTCGTGTGTGCATTATCCTGGCTAAGACTTACGTAAAAAAAACTTGCAAATCGAAACGAAAAGTTTACAGTTGGATAGTCTGGTTCATGTTTGAAGCAGCGAACTCTTTAATGAATGATACCAATTTTTATTGCCTAGAGAGTTTTCAAGGTCCTGAGTAACTTGCCTTACGATATAATATGTACGAAAGTCAATGCCAGTAATATTTTTAATATATATGTGCACTTGCTATTTTGATATGTTTCTTTACCTAACTTTAACTCCACTATCTTCCTTTAAAAAAAAATATAGTGTTCGGTAACTGGTCGGCCTATAAAGTTTTAATTTGAAAACAATATTAGTCACAATCTTTCCCCGGATCTCGAGCTACACATAAGACAAAAATTTTGAAATGAAAATAAATAAATTACGTCCTCGATTTACTTTTATCCAAATTATGGTCGAAGAAGCTATAAAGTAATAATGGTTCACAGTTTAATTCATTTCTTTTGAAATTATTCACATAACTGCAGACGATAATGTGCGAAAAAATTTGACATAAGCCCTACCTCGATGACGTCCCGCAGGACGGTACGTTCACACGGCGTCGAGTGTTTCTCTACCGGATCGGTTTTTTGCAGGATTCGGTTTAGTGGCAACAGTATTTCAATGAATGAGTTCACACATGCATTCGGTTTTAAGATACGGCAAAAAATCGTATCTGGCTGAAGTTGACATCCGATTTTGCGACTACAAACCGATCCGGTCGTACTGCAAAATTTAAGATCCGGTTCAGTGGTATAGCGCATTCAATACATGCGTTCATACGATACACGCAGGGTAGATTCGGTTATTTGCCGAATCTCTTAGCTGTTGCCTTTTGCCGTGTGAATACCACATTCGGTTTTTCCAGATCCGATGAAAATAAGATTCGGGAAAACGTGGCTCCGTGTGAACGTACCGGGACACTGACAACTCTGACAAATGGCTCGTTTATCGAAATTTCATAGAAAATCACATAAAATGCTCGATATTTTAATTACGGACGTTTAGAAATTGGAATCATCATTGAGAACCCTCCTAAAATGAATTATCTACTAGTTGGTACTAATTTTAAAAGAAATGGAGTATTGATACTCGTATAAAACGAGATTTAGCTTGCGAGTCGACTTTATTTTCGGATTTTTTTTTCATCGATAAAATTTTAAGTAATTTGTAGAACAAAAAATGTACCGAAACACAACCTAGTATCGTAAAAAATTTTGAAAATGGCAACGGAAGATCGTTTTTACTATATAAAAAACTATAAATCTTCATAATGTTTTCTCCAGCGTTTGAAGATAAAGAACCAATCTATACGTGTGAGTTATTAGTTATATTTGATTTGATTTAGTCACAAAGTACCGAAAAACAGCATAATTTTGACAGAATTGAGAACGCGTCCTTAAGTAGTTTTAAAAATAGTTTTACAATACATGCACTTTTAGGTTTAGGTAAACACTTCGTGTTTTTACTAATGTCAGGTAAAAAGAGAAGCCTATTGATGAATTAAACTCAGTATTATAATGGTGTTACATTTTTAATATAACAGTTTTAACTTAAACATTTCTGTTATAATTACGAAAACACTAGAGCTACAAGCTCCTTTTTTTTGAACTCTTCAATAGTTATCGCTTGGAAACAACGCTACGTGGGTATGTTAATATTCAAAAGGTAGATATCTTTAATTGCACGTATGCAAAGCTCAGTACAAAACAATACACCGCCAAAAAACTTTGTTTCACTAAGAAGCAGTAAGCCAGTAAGTAAGGTTGTTATTCATATGCACCTTGTCATACAATAATTTACTTGGTTGACAAGACCGGTAAAGAGTTAAGAGTGAGCTTAGGCACTATATTCATAGACGCCAATTCCTGGAATAGCAGCTTGCAGGCGTATGGCATTTCAACGCTGGCGACTGCGGCTGAGGAATGGCAAGCGTGGCACCACGCTCGGCTCGCTAGCCGCCCGCACGCGCCGCAGATGTCCGCGCTGAACGCATCCGAAGCCAGCATCAGGCGTTCCATCAGCAGCATACTGGAACCGTAAACTATATGAGCATCCTATTGAAACTTTGTACCTACACATGTTTTACAAAATCTATCTTTAAAACAATCCATAGCTTATGGCGTACCCACACTTTTATCGTGCAAAATAATGTAACATTAGATAATAATCTGCAACTTTTGTGGCTACTGTCATGATCTAAGCACACAATATTGTAATTTTAATCATATACATAGCTGACCAGACAAACATCGTTCTGTCATATAAAAAAATCTGGAGAGGTCAACCCCATCATTTAGGGATGAGAAAAATAGGTGTTGGCCAATTCTCAGACCGAGATGCACACAAAATTTCATACAAATCGGTCCAGCCGTTTGGAGGAGTTTGGTGACAACACCTATTTTTCACATCCCTAAATGATGGGGTTGACCTCTCCAGATTTTTTAATATGACAGAACGACGTTTGTCTGGTCAGCTATTTATATTATTAAAATTACAATATTGTGTGATTAGAACATGACAGTAACAACAATCAAGATAGGGAGCAAGTAATAAAGGTAGGTACAGTTTTGTTTATAATCTGTGGTACCTACTCCCATCTTGAAATCTTTCTTAACAAAGTGATCAGATTTGATTGCCCGACTCGAAAATATTTACCTTGCACCATAGCCAATGAGGCAATCTCGTTCCATTTCTCCGAGTCGCAGACCACCGTCACGCGATCGACCTTCCGTCGGCTGCCGAGTGAGGACGGCGCGAGGCCCTCTAGCGCGAGCGTGCATTTTGTCTTGAACCATATGCTTCAGTTTTTGATAATATACCTTGAATAAAAATTTAATAAAAATGCTTATTAATAAAATTCCATATAAACATCCGGGCATAGAATGTTAGAAACTTTCAAGGTGAAGAAATATGTTTATCCCCAACTTCTGGATAATACATTTATAGCTAAATAAATCTATACTAATATTATAAAGAGGAAACCTTTGTATTTTTGTATGTTAGTATTGAATAGGCTCAAAAACTACTGGACCGATTTCAAAATTTCTTTTACCATTACTTAGAGGGATTCTTCCGAATCCGTATAGGCTATATTTTATCCCGGAAAATAGATAGGATTTTTCGTGGTAGTGAAAATTGTGGAGTAAGTCGACGAAAAAACTGCCGTACGTTAACGATTCTCGCGAACGCTGCCTAAAAGGTTAGAGATGTATGGTTGACTTCTATAGAAAAGTTGTAGAACTCAATAATGCCTACAAAAAAGTCCGTTTTAGTATAAACCAAACATTTATATTTTAGCCATTATAACCACTTTTCCATAGAATAAAAGTAATTAAAATTATTAGCCGATGTTTATTGATCATATTATCGTCAAATACTAATCCTTATCCAAATAAACTAATTACTGAGCAAGATTGTTTCAATAGCTATAAATTACTTTTTATTTTATTCCAATCGGACAATTCATTCAAAAGATATTACGAATTTAAAATTGTAATTGGTATTAAAATGAATGATGGCCGCCGGCCGATATGTGTCGCACGACTATTACGGCGAAACCGCAGGGGAGGGGGATGCACATCTATGAAGAAATAAATGTCCACCCGTGCGAAGCCGGGGCGAGTCGCTAGTAATAAATAAATGTGGACAACATCACATACATTGCTCCGAATACAAAGTAAGTAGCTAAAGCACTTGTGTTATGGAGTCAGAGACAACGAAGGTACGACAAACACCCAGACCCAAGTCAATGTAGAAAAGTGTTTTTCTACATTGACCCGTCCGGGGATCGAACCCGGGACCTCAGAGCTGGCGGCTCCTTGAAAACCTGTGTGTACGCCACTCGACCACGGAGGTCGTCAAATAGCTGTTTCAGGGGAATTTAATTTAAATATGTACAGGTACTTACAGGACCAGAATAAATATACGCTTCCAAAGGCTCTCCAGTTAAACCCGAGTAAAAGATATCCTTGCCATGATAGTTATAACCATGTTTTTCTAACTCGGCGCATACATCCCGCACCTTGGAACCTCCGAATGCAGTACCTAATCAAAAATACGATGGTTAATGTAAAAGATTCGCATATTTTAATTAGTTACAGGGTAAGTAGAAAATTAAAAAAAAAACAAAACGGATTACCGTAGTGAAATTTCCCTTCCATGAGACCTGCTTTTCCTGCCAACAGTTCGATAGTTTTCCCAACTGTCATTCTAGAAGGAAAACCGTGAGGGTTCATGATCATGTCGGGACAAATCCCTCGATCATTAAATGGCATGTCTTCTTGCTGAACAATCAATCCAGTTACACCTTTCTGACCGTGACGAGAACTAAACTTGTCGCCTATCTCTGGAATTCTTGTCTGTCGCAGCAATATTTTGATAAGAAATGCGTCTTCAGAGTTCGATGACACCATGACTTTTTCTATGTAAGATTCAACAGGACCTTTGTACGTAATAGGAACGTCTTTGTAGTCTACTTGTTGAGGCTGGCCCTGTGTGACAGGGTTCAAGGTAGCTGGCGGCATTTGCTTGTTTATCAATACTTGCCTGTTCTCAACCATTTCGCCGGGAGCAGCAATTCCATCAGTATCTAGAATGTCGTGTGCTCTTATAACTTTGCCAGTCGCAGCATCTTTTGAAGGCCCCAAGATTCTGTCAGAAGTTTGATTACTGTATCTCTTCATTGTTGTTTTAGCACTTTTGTAGACTAGACACCGGCCATAGCCTCGGTCGATGGATGCTCGGTTGAGAATCAGAGCGTCTTCAATATCGTAACCGCTGTAGCTCATGACTGCAACTGTAGCATTTTGTCCAGCCGGTAGTTTATCAAAATTCGTTAATTCTATGGTTCTAGTCTTAACCATTGGGCATTGAGGGTAGACTAAATTATACATAAGTGTATCTATTCTATTTTTTTGGTTGTATCCAATAGTTCCTAAAATAAAGAGCCAACATTTTCATTTGTCATGCTGTAGTTTACCTACATTATTTTACGGTTCAAATAAATTAAGTATGCATGTTGTTACTTACCCATAGCTTGTTTACCCATAGCGCATTGGTAGGTGTTCCTAGGACTCTGGTTGTGATGCGGGTACGGGACCAGCCCGGCACAAACACCCAGAATAGTAAAAGGTTCAATTTCCAAATGAGTGGTGACATACGGATCTATTTCAACTTCAACAGTGGCAATATGACTATCATTCTCCTCATTGACATCTAAATATTCAATGAGACCATCATTCAAGAAATCTTGAAATTTTCTTATTCCTCTATTGAGTTCATTTATGTGAAACTGTTGAACTAATGGATAACCCTTTTCTACTATAATATACGGGCGACAGAGTCGACCACCGTCGCTGCAAATGTAGACTGTTCTTTGATTATGGTTTGGGTAAATTGATACGAACGCCGATATAAGACCGCGGCGTCTGAACATCCGAAATACTTTTATAAGCCTTTTATATTGTCTTGAGACACCCAGAATATTACCTAAAAAATGCAATAAAATAAAATGGCGCGTTTTTAATTTTTTTTAAACCACGGTTAATGTAAAAGATAACTTACCATTAAGAAATACCACGTAGACAGCTGGATGATTAATTTCCTCGCCACCTAATAGCCTCACGTCCTCAACGCCAGCATTGCGGGCTAACCTTGCTATGGGTTCTTCAGAACACTCCGTTGTTATATGCGTCATAAGCGCAAGGTTCTTCACAAGACCACAAGCTTCACCTTCAGGGGTGTCAGAGGGACACAGCATACCCCACTGCGACGGCTGTAAGGACCGCGGCCCAGACACCTTCCTAGTCTTCTCAAATTGAGAATTCACCCGAGTCATCATACCCAAGGCAGAAATGTAACTAAGACGACTTAAAACTTGCGTGACTCCATGCCTTTCCATTTTAAATCTTTTGATCGTCCAATTTCCCTACAAAAGTAAATAATTACAAACGATATCACGTAAAAAAAAAATTAAGTTTCAAAATATTTAATTACTTACGGAAGAAATGGCGGCAAACAGTCCGTTAGCTATCAAATCAGGTCTCATGTGCTTCACAACATCAAATGGTGCTGCTTTTACTTTCGGTATTATTTTATCTGCTATTGATTTCAATTCCCAATTAAATCTTTTAAATAGATCTTCAAACATTAAAGCAAGCAAAGAACCCGCCAACTCGAGTCGCTTGTTTCCGTAGTAATCAGGATCGTCTATGGCAGCTTTATTGGTCTCCGCTTCAATAACTCTTTTCACCATGATAGCTAAGTAGATAGCTTTTACATAGAAGTTATAATTTTCAACTGCGACATGAGCAAGAATCGTAGTAGCTAATAGGTCGCGAGCCTCATCAATGGGAGTACGTACTTTAGCACCACCTGACTGAAACCTACAATCATTATATATTAATAATTAAGTTAGACATCTACTTTATTATGTAACTAGTAAAAAAAAAACATACTTCAAATGTTCAAACAAAAACAAATTCATACAGCTAGTAGCAATATCATTTAAAAGTGAAATGCCCTACATAAATAATACCAGCCTGTAAATGTCCCACTGCTGGGCACAGGCCTCTTCCCGTATAGAGAAAGAACAAGCATTGAACAACACGCTTTGCGGCTTTGTGATTTCAGATTAAAATTTTTGAAATCCAGTATCCTCATGATGTTTTTCTTCACTGTTTGTCAATGGTGTCTTAGAATAATTAAGAAAGTCAAGGTACCGGTACATATAACTTTGAAAACTGCAACCATGTGATACGAATTCGATCATTGAATCGCGAGGCCACAAGAACTTTTATAATTTTATATACATATACATATACATAATGTTATAAATAAGGCGAAGTTCATATGACGTGTGGTATAAGATCAAAGTAAATAGTGATTATTTTCTGCGTCACCGTGTGAAACCTCGCGGCAACGCTCGGCGCGCTCCCATACTATGTCCGTCATATGAATGAATGAATGTGATGCGCGCAGTCTTACTAATTTAGCCTAAAAGCCACATACAGTTTTTTTTTACCTTTTAACCTTAAGTTTGCTTCCTATGTATGCTAGAGCTTGATTCTGAGTAAATATTTTTAAGTTATGACAATCCATTATGCAAGGTGCCATCTTTTTCAAGGATGTATCATCAGTTCCAATAAGCTGCATGATCTCTTGGTCACTACATATGCCCATAGCTTTAAATGCTACTGCAATAGGTATGTCCTTAAAATATGAAAACAAAAATTAATTGAAATCGTATGTTGTAAGTAAATTAACACTAAAAATGTATATGGGGTTTGTGCCTCAAAACGAAAAAACGGAACTTTCAAGGGAATCAAAATTAATAAGGAAGTGCTTTATTAATTTTGATTATTAGCCTGAACCTATGAAATTTGCCAAATAATATATGCATTTATAGTCTTATAGATACTACCAGCTCAGTAAAAAGTCTAAGAACTATACATTTATAATTAAAACATAAAAAGTATAGCCATTGTACAGAACTTTTGGTGAGTGAGTCTGACTCACCTGTATCAAATTTTTTATAATACCCACTTTTCCGTATTATCGTTGAAACACACCCATTTGTTGGTAACAGTATAAATATACCCGTTTATTAGTAACCACTTTTTTGTGTCCTCTCAAAATGCATAATAATGTGATCATATTATTAGTCCATAAAAATACCTTCAATTTAATAAAAACAAAATAAAACTTACATCTGACAAAGCATTGTGTCTTAATACATATTTGCTATTCTTAACAATAACATTAGTTCTAGTTTTCTTCTCATGAGTAGAACTTGTAACTTGGCATTGTATGGCTCCTTTAAATTCATCAACAATCATCCGATTTCTTGATAACTGTTCTTGAATTAATATAACTTTCTCTTGACCTGTGGGAGAATTTAAAATGATTTAAATAATGTTAGTATTTCTTATGTTCCATTTTAAGAAAAAAGCAAGTCTGCTGAAAAAAATAGAACCTTTTGTACCTACAAATTTTTAAGTTTCTACTTTATATTATTATCTGAATGATAGTTATCTACACATATATATAGTAATTAACTAACTCAAAAACTATGGTGCCGATTTCAAGAATTCTTTCACCATTAGAAAGCTACATTTACCTTGAGTAATAAATAAGCTATATTTTTTACAAAAAAATTAGGTACCATAGGTGGAGCCGCGGAGAACAGCTAGTCTTATGTAAATTGTGAGTATGTTTTGTTTCAAAGAAATATATATTAGATAATGAATGTGTTACAAAATTAAAATGTTATACATAATAAATTAAAATGTTACCTCTAATAATGAAATAACCGCCTGGATCATGTGGACATTCATTACGTTGGGCTAGCTCAAAATCAGACTTATCGGTCAGGACACAATTGGAGGAACATAACATCAATGGCATCCTATAAAAATTAGGGCAGTTTAACAATTTGTACCACAAACAAAACACCAAATACCAAAATTTTCTTATCTACTATCTATAAAAGTCATTTATACCTTTAATTTGAATTACATATTATTATAGTTAGTAATAGGCTAGTAATACATTAATTGAATTGTTGTTCTAGTGGTTAGTGACCCTGACTACTAATCAGGTAGGTTATAGGTTTGAAACCCATCCTGAACAAATCTTAGTGTGATGAACATGAATATTTGTTCTGTATCTACATGGGTGTGGTTTATGAGTTGGCTGGCTGCCATAATACAGGCTCTGCCTAATTTGGGATCAGATGGCAGAAAGTGAGTTGTCCCAAGATATTATATATTATCAAAGCAGTAATTACCTTCCAATAAGCTGTTTATTTTTTATTACTCTTTGATTCCCTCTTATATATTCTATATCAACAGTGATAGGAGCTGAATATGTCATATCTCTGAGCCTACACTCATGAGGTGTAGTTGGTTTGGTCACATTATAACCTTCTTCTAAATCTGGTGTCCCAACATAAGCATTTAAATATTTTATGTAAAATAAAGGATCAGAATCACAGAACACTTTCTCATTAGCTTGAACTATTTTCTTTATTTCTACATTGATGAAATAGTTGAAGGAGTCAATGTGTTGCTTGACCAAACCTTTAACTTGTAAAAAGGATGGAACCAATTTCCATTTGTCCTGAAAAATAAGCACATTAAATATATGCCAGTTACATAAAGTAGTAAGAATAACAATTGAATATACATTATATTTTGCATGAATACTAATTTATGGTGTTTATTTAATTTTGATGATGTGATGACTGGTAAGCCCATAAATGGCACTGTTTACTCATAAAAACGCTATAACTTGGAAAAAAGATAATTTAATTTACCTCTAAAGTTTTAATAGGATCTCGTGAACCCTTGGATCCAGAGTCCCAATCGTTCTGTCTTTTGTTGATTTCTCCCATAGTCACAAAATTAGGTATTCATTAAAATTAATAAGGTAGTTAACTTCTTAGTACCGGGTAGTACCAGGAAGTTTCGGCAGAAGTAAATAAATCGTTTATTTAGTTAGGAAATAACCACAATCAACCACATTACCAATGAAATTTACCACAACAAACTTAAAAACCGGCAACACATGCCTGCTGTAAATATGACAGCAAATTGACATGACACTTGACAGTAGAGAACTAGAGAGTACGAGGAAGGAGGACCTAGGAGCTAGGAGGACTTACTGGTACAGATGTATGTTCGAAATAAGCATGCTTTTTGCACGAAAGCATGCTTGTTGCACTTGCTCATAACAAGCATGCTTTCGTGCAAAAAGCATGCTTGTTATACGCAAGTCCTAGAAAAAGCCATGCTTTGTTTCGTGGCGTCGCCCTCATTCGCTTGTACTTTTGTTCCTGCCGCTCCCCGCACCGCGCGCCGCTGTACCGATTCGCTCGGATAAAACCGCGCGCGTTTTCGCTATGAGCGGCGTCTCGTGGCGTGCTTCAAACATTTTTATACTTTTGGTCTTACCGCTCGCCGCCCCGCGCTTAGCTGCCGCTCACAGCGGCAAGGTCGTGAACGGGCCGTTAATCTGAGCTCGGAACTCATCATTCTAACGTAGTGATTACCTTCTCTGTGCTCATCATCTATATAAGCATATCTATTTAAGCAGTCACATCAGCCGCCTTTCGTCCTTCTCTCAGAATATTAAAGGTACAGATTGCTCGAAACTAGCTTGCTTATGAGCATGCTCGAAACAAGCATGGCTTTTTCTAGGACTTGCGTATAACAAGCATGCTTTCGTGCAAAAAGCATGCTTGTTATACGCAAGTCCTAGAAAAAGCCATGCTTGTTTCGAGCATGCTCATAAGCAAGCTAGTTTCGAGCAATCTGTACCTTTAATATTCTGAGAGAAGGACGAAAGGCGGCTGATGTGACTGCTTAAATAGATATGCTTATATAGATGATGAGCACAGAGAAGGTAATCACTACGTTAGAATGATGAGTTCCGAGCTCAGATTAACGGCCCGTTCACGACCTTGCCGCTGTGAGCGGCAGCTAAGCGCGGGGCGGCGAGCGGTAAGACCAAAAGTATAAAAATGTTTGAAGCACGCCACGAGACGCCGCTCATAGCGAAAACGCGCGCGGTTTTATCCGAGCGAATCGGTACAGCGGCGCGCGGTGCGGGGAGCGGCAGGAACAAAAGTACAAGCGAATGAGGGCGACGCCACGAAACAAAGCGGCGTGGTGGACAGCGGTGTAGAAGTGACGTACTCAGCGGCGTAATTAAAAACAAAAAAAAATAGACGATTTTGTGGCGGTTATGGATACCGAGGCATTTATTACAGAAATTTTAAATCAACTGCCTATATGGATGTCAAAACATCCCCAACATAAATATAATCTTCGTATAGGTCACGAAATTCGCCATTTAAATACCGATCTTTATTTAGTTCGTGCACTCCTTCTCTCATATTAAGAATGTCTTGTTTTAAAAATGTACTGCTTTCTAAACATAGAAAGGATAATTTTGATAACGCCATGATTTTGAGCACAATTTGACTACCTAAATACGTCCACCGCGGCCGCTGCAACTAACCGCTATGAGGTACGTGGCGTGCAAAACGCACCGCTCACCGACGCCGCCCCGCTCGCCGCGCCGCCGCGCCGCGCGCCGCTAAGACCGAAGTCGTGAACGGGCCGTAAGAACTCAGTTCTGAGGACTGCGGGCTGTTACTGTAATAGTAAAGTTCACAGGACACAGAGTGAGTTATAAAATACAAAACAAGTCACATTTTATAATAGCCCTCAATAAACGTAAAATGTTAAAAATATTTCATGTTTGGCGTATTCTTAATTGTTATGTTCTCAATTATAAATGATTAACATTTTATGTAATGGCAATCTTGTGAAAAAACAAAAATTATTGGAATTTGACGGTGACACTGACAGTACTATTTGTCATAATCAACTAAAGCTCGAACTCTGTGACTTGATAGAAAAATGAAGATATGATCAAAATCAATCTCTAAATTCCGGCTGCGTTTACTGTGACCAACAATTTAAAAACACAAAATTTGCTTTATATATATTTTTCTCTCAAGGAAATGTCTCTATACGTAATATAACACTTTTCGGAAATAAACATCAAAATGGTCTACGAGTCTATACCTCGAACAGTTCGGATTCTTCTATTAGGCGAACCAGGAGTGGGTAAAACATCACTTATACTCTCCTTAGTGACTGAAGAATTCACGGAACATGTGCCGCCGAAAGCTGAGGAAATTACAATTCCTGCAGACGTTACGCCGGAGCAAGTACCAACCAACATTATAGATATATGTGGTATGTATTTTATATTTTACCATCAAATCTTTGTGAATATATCCGCTAAACTTTAGAGGATAGTTTCTGTTTAATATTACTATGTTCATCGTCAATTCGCTAGGCACATATAAATGCAGTAAATGCAACCATTACTGTAATTTAAAATTATTGCAGTTCAAAAGTACCTCATCACACATTAAATTAAATGTATTATTATTTTATTTATGTATTGTCAATCTAATCCCAAACACAACAAATGATTACATAATCAGTGTTGGTATTTTATTGTGAAGCATGTGTACAAATGTGTAGCACATATTGGAAACTTTCAAAACATTGTGTTCAATCATCAGTAAAGTATTACATCACTGGGATACTGCTAGAACTGATAGTATTATTATTGAACTCTACAAAGTATGTACTGAATGTATTGTTATTTAACCTTTTAATCTGCTTTTGATATTGAAATTGTAGAATAACTTGTGTACTATAATTAAGTTGTAATAGCTTATAATATCAAGCTTAACACAAACAATAACCATTTCAGTTGCTGAACAAACAATTGAGCAAGTGGCAGAAGAAATAGAGAGGGCTCACGTAATTTGCATAGTTTTTTCAGTGGATAGACAAGAAACACTGAACAAAGTAGCTTCATATTGGTTGCCATTTGTTAGAGAAAACTGCTCCGATGATTACAGAAAGCCAGTTATTCTTGTTGGCAATAAGATTGATTTAATTGACTATTCTGTAATTGATGTAAGTTAATTGTATTATATCAAACACATTTATTATTATCTATCAAACTTATAAGAAATAATTCATTGTAATCTATTATGTGAAATATTTTTTTGTAATTTCTGTTACAGAATATTTGGGATATAGCAGAAGAATATCCTGAGGTTGATAGATGTATAGAATGCTCTGCAAAATCACTCATAAATGTATCTGAGATGTTCTACAATGCACAAAAGGCTGTCTTGCATCCAATCAATCCTATATACAGTATTGAAGAACAAGAAGTAACTATTTACTTATTTATGATAATTATTGTTTTGTTATTTCAGCCATTCAAAGCCATTGCGGTCTCATATTGCAAGTCAAACAATTGTTTTTGCATGGCTTGGTATTTGAATTGTTAAAATGAATTTTATTATAATAATAACTATTGTTTCAGCTAACTGAAAAGTGCAAAAGAGCTTTAACAAGAATATTTAAGATCTGCGATTTAGATGGTGATGGTGTTCTAGATGATTATGAAGTAACAATCTTTCAAAGAAAGTGCTTTGATTCACCTTTGCAATTACAGGTATTTCTTCATTTTGAATAATTGGTTACAAGGATAATGGCCAGTCACTTTAAAATACGTATTTTTTTTTTAATATTTGTACTCATGTAATACTTATTAGTAATAAAATTTTAAAACACTATTCATATTGCGAAAATTGAAAGTATGTCATTACCAGTACACTATATCATACTTTTTTACTTCAGGTTTTAGACGAAGTAAAATCAGTTATTGCTCAAAACGTCGCTGGGGGAATAGAAAATGATTGTATAACTATAAAGGGCTTTATCTTCTTGCATTGCTTATTTATTCAAAGAGGTAGAAATGAAACCACATGGACAGTACTTCGTAAATTCGGCTATGAGGAGAGCTTGGAGTTAACTCACAGTTATTTATATGCTAAGTAAGTTATCGACTTATATCATTACTAAAAATAATTATAATAATATTATCAGTTTTAAAAATAAAATAAGTAATTAAGATTAATTCGTCTAAAATAGTGTTAATGTTATTTTTTTTTTTTCAGTATTAAGGTACCAGTAGGCTGCACATCTGAACTATCGTACAAAGGACAGCAGTTTTTAACACAGCTGTTTGAAAAGTATGACAAAGATAAAGATGGAATGTTAAATCCAACTGAAATTAAAAATGTTTTCTCTTGCTGTCCTAGAATACCATGGCATAATTTGCGATATACCGTTCCTACAAATGATAAGGTATTCACAACATCTATATCTACTAATTATGTAATCCTATTTTTAATGTTACACATAATTTGACATGAAAGAGTTAAAAGTAGTAATACAAAAAAAAGGAATTAAATTTATGACATTATAATCAATGATGGTATTCATTTTATTGACTAACAATAATAATATATAGCACTAATGTGCCATATATGCTTGGCAAAAAGCTTTAGGAGTTAAACATTTGTTCTGTTGTCATTACAGGGTTATTTAACTTTACAAGGATGGATGTGTCGTTGGACTCTAATGACATTACTGGATTTACAAAGTACTAGTGCCTACCTTGCTTATTTAGGCTTTAATTTTCTAGAAAATGAAACTCAGAAAGCTGCCATTCATAGTAAGTTATAAATATGAAGTATTACACTAAGAAGTATTTTTAAATCAATCTCTTAATTTACAAAATTAATTAATGAAGCTTTCTTTAAAAACGAAAATGTGAGGACTTTGCATTACTATTATTTTAAAATAAGATGAGAACAACTTAGAACCTTGGCTACAAGCCAATAATTTTTCAAACTTTAGTGTATTTCCATTCTTAAATTGAAACTGTTTTTTTTTTTCAGTAACTCGAGAAAAGAAAGTTGATATTGCCAAAAAACAGTCCAGTCGTAATGTCTACCAATGTCATGTTATCGGTCCACGGTCATGCGGAAAAACATCTATATGTAGAAGCTTTCTTGGTATAGCACATAAGGTTTGTCAAATGTTCCTACCACTTTGGGAGATGATGGTGCAGCTAAAATAACTGGTTCTGATTTTTAATGTGGTTTACTTGATTCATTTCAGAAAATAAAGCCGCACGCCAATGAACGAGGTGACAGTAATTTATCCGAGAATTGTTGTATCAATACTGTGTTGGTATATGGTCAAGAAAAGTACTTAGTGTTAAAAGAGATACCAATAACTCGTGTCTCAGATCCACTTCAGCCCCATGAAGTCAATTGTGATGTTGCTTGTCTCGTGTACGATGTTGCTGCCAGTCGGTCATTTGAATATATCGCCAGAATATACATTGTTAGTATGCCTTAGCTTTAACTTCTAGATACTTGAGTATCATCTACAAAAAAAAATATTTTGTTACTATAGATAGAAAAGAGTAAAACCTTAAAATTTTATTTTGACTTTTTACAGAAATATTTCGCAGAAAGTCATATTCCCGTGTTAATAGTTGGTACAAAAGGTGATTCGATTATTGCGAGACAAGAGTACATCTTGCAACCAGATGTGTTCTGCAACAAATACCAATTACTACCTCCTCAGTTGTTCAACATCAGAGAAAATAAACATGATGTGTTTGTCAAACTTGCTACAATGGCTGCATTTCCGTAAGTAAACCCTATTGGTAGCGCTTTTAAATAACAATGCTCAATTTTTGTCATAACATAAATAGGTAGAAATATTGAAAATACTTATATTAACGTATTAAAGTACTATCTGAACCTGGATCACAGTTATTACGTCTAAATTAGCGTGGTACCTTAAATTGTGATAAAAATTTGAGAATTGCTTGATATTCCATACTGTTATTTTAATTGTCTTTGTCAGTCAATTTCAAGCTGCTTGGATTTTGTTCAGCAAGCACAGGTTAGTCAAAATAAATTTCAAGTAATCATAATTTCGAGGGAAGCCCGTGTTTTAAAGTAACGTTATGGTTTTCAGACATTTGAAGCACTTTGCGAGCTTGACGGGGGACAATTCGTCATGGTGGAAAGCAGGAATTGGAGTCGCGGCTGCCACTGTCGTTGGTCTCGTCCTTATTAAGATGTTTAGCTTTCAGAAACGTTAGTTAGTGAAGTACTGCTGCAGCTGTTTTTTATTTATTGTACATAAATTATTTTATGTATTAAATTTAGTTATGTATTAAAAATAGTATTGAATTACCTGAAAAATTTATTTAAACTTAGACCAAAGAAATCCTTGAATACGAATACGTATACTTATTTTGTTTTCAGTTGTAAATAAAACATTTGATTGCAGATAAAGCTTTCATTAAACTATATAATTCCCTAGATCAAGCTGGCTCGAGCCGGCCAAACTAGCAATAATGATCAGCCCCTATGTAAGACAAATTTAGATTTCTTGTTGTTTACCTTATTAAGATTGTTAGCAACGCACTAAGTCGAGGTCCGAACCCCTGCCTTACGGAACATTGCTTATAGCTCTGGCTGGAGGCCCGGTTACGCCGGAAGTCCAGTGAAGCAGTCAAATCCTGCGCTCGGGCTAACTGCGGTTGACCTATAATAATAATCAACAATTTAAGAGCTCGGCTCTTGTCGGTGCAGCTCCTTCACTTTTTCTCCGGACCTAATTGTATGTCAAGCCTTCCACTTTATCTTTTATTTTTGTGATGTACCTAACTATATCTCGGGCGCCCTCTTCACCTCCTTCCTTCTATGAGGAAATATATAATAATACCGACCTATAAATGTCCCACGGCTGGGCACAGGCCTTTTCCATATAATTATAAAATATACTGTGCTTCCTATATAGAGAAGGAATAAGCATTGATCGATATGCTTGCTTATTGCAGGTTGGCGATTTCAGATTATTTTTTTTGGAATCCAGTTTTCACCATTTGTCAATTGTGTCTTAGAATGAAATGAAGTAAATAGAAAAACAAAAACTACAATTAAAACAATATTCTATATGTATTGTGCTGTCTCACACACAATTTAAGTGGAGACCGTCGCAGTACGTACACTACGTACCCATATTTAAAATTGAAGTTATAAATTAAAACTTCATTTTTTTTTATTTTGGCCATGTGGTCAAACTTTCTATAAGCAACTGATTCACCCTTGTGACCGGCGTTGAAAAAAGACGAAAAGTAATTAGGTATTTGCCTTTTTTCAAAGCCAACTGAATATCCTGCAGAAAGCGTCAAGTAAATCAACAATTAACTTGTCCATTTTATTTACGTTGCCACATTAACTAATTCAGCCACTGAATTTATATCTGATCACCATTTTACGTTTTACAGCTGAAAAACATATATATAGTTCTAACTTCCATTGACAACATCATTTAGTATGGTTTATTAGCATGTAAAATAATACATCATAATTTTACATCGTGGAAGTAGCTAGTGTAGCTACTGCAAGATTTAGTGCGAGAACGCGAGACGATAGCGACCGGCCGAGAGTACGAGAGCGCCATACAAATCATGTAACTGCGGTTTTTGTTTGATTAGATACTACAACTACTATATTATGATTTTTTTACTGTCTCGTTGGTCTAGTGGTCGCAAATGCGACTGTCGTATATTAGGTCTTGGGTTCGAATCCCGGGTCAAATCAAAAATAGTTACTGGGTATTCTGTTTAGAAATACATACTCAATACGGTCCGGAGTCTGCAAGTTGAGTGGACATAGCAACACCTCATCGGCGACACGCTTCAGGCGCTGCTTCATAATAGTTTAGTTATAATCACAAGTATATAATACTTAGTTTATAGGGAGGTGTCAGTCATGTTGAGGGTCTTGCTCTAATTTCTTTCTTTGTTACTATCATTGTCATGTATGTAACTATATTTATAAGACCTTGTTTTTGCAAATAAATATTTTATTATTAGTTGCCGAGGTTTACACCTAACGACTCGCTTGAGCACAAAAGAAAAGAATACACAGGAAAATGAAAAAAAAAGCAGTATTAACTATTGTTAACTTACTTTATTGAATGAATGCAATGGTATATTACATAATACTATCTTTACCTAATATTATCAACGTAACTGTCATAATATTCAAGAATATATTTATTTGACAAAACGAACCTGTTACATATAAATTCTAGTTGTAATCAAGAAACACATCACTGTAGCAAAGTAAATGAACAGCTAATGGGGTTGTTTAATGATTTTAAATAACCTGTTTTTCTAGTAGTTGTATGTTCTTTTCTAATACACTAATACTTCGTGAAATTGTTTAATTAATTGAAATTTTATTGTTCCGGACTAATTGACAGTTACTTGTTATTTAAAATATTGTGTTGTTGTAACATTATTTTAAAGTCTTAATCGGAATATTCATAGTTCTGTAAATTTAGTCAGAATATACCTTTCATTACACAACCAACATATTGGTAATAAAAATAATCTAGGGGTTACTTCTTAGTATGGTCTCTGCCGATCTCTGCTACTGAAAACAAAAAAAAACTCATATAAACCTTTGTATCATCAAGCAATAAATGTTTTAACAGTTATTATTCATAAGAAAATCTTTCACTACTATTTCTTGGTTCCTTTTTATTTTACAATTAGTACGTAAATAATATGCTTAATGTTTGATATAGGTTGATTTTATAAGTATAATTTTCCAATTAATATTACCCGCCGTCGCCCCTCATGGCGCCACCTCCGCTGCGGTCACCTCCGCCGCTGCCGCTGCTCCCGTAGCTGCGGCGATCACCGCCACGGTCTCCCCCACGGTCGCCTCCGCGGCCGCCACCTCCCCAGCCGCCGCCGCCGCCTCTACCGCCGCCACCGCGTCCACCACGGCCGGGCGGGCCGCCTCCGCCACGTCCGTTACCACCGGAGGGTGGTCCTCCGCCGCCTCCAGCACCTTCTGGTTTCTCTTCATTGCATCTGTTACATGCTTTTCTCCACGAAAAGTTTGTATTTCCACAACTTGGATTTGGGCATCGCCAGTCTCCAGCTCTATTTCCTGAAGGTGGGCCGCCGCCACCCCCACTGCTTGCGCCACCGCCGCCTCCGCCGCCGCCACCACGAGGCCCACCGCCACCACCACGAGGACCACCGCCACCTCCGCCGCGACCTCCGCGGAAACCGCCGCCACCACCACCGCCGCCTCCTTTGCTGCCACCCCAGGTATTTTGACGTTGAGCGAGAGATACTTTGATAGTAGCTCCATTGAAATCTTTCCCGTCAAACCATTGAATGGCTGAAGTTGCAGCATTAGAATCTTCATAAGTGACTGTAGCTTCTCCTTTTGGTTGTCCAGATACTTTATCTTTGTACATCCACACCTTTGGTCTTTGGGTTTTCTTGTCTGTCTGTAATTAATGGAATTTGTACTTAATATATAAGCATACAAATAATACATATTTAGTCTGATGTAATAAAATATAATTGAATGGTACCTTTATGATACCAATGGATCCAAAATGTTGGCATAGCTCATCTTCTGTGGTCGATGGGTTCATGCCTTGGATAAATATGGTGTCTTCTTGTGTTACCATATCACCCCCACCCCGATCACCACCAAATCCACCGCCGCCACCTGCAGGTAAAAATGAGGTTAGTATCTGTTATAACAAAACTATCTTCTTTGAAGCCTATTTCTTGTTTACCTAACACCAACCGATTAATTTACCTTCAAATTACGGCGCTTAAATGGTTGGATCAGTTAACCCAAAAACTATGTCACAATATGGCGATATGATTTTGTCGTGAGGAAAATATACACTAAGCAGTTCGTAGTCACACAATCCCTTTAAACCTTCAATACGATTAAAATCGCAACCTATATGTTCACACATAGAAAATAATTGGAGATATTATTTAGTCGATAACATTATTTCGTGTTGAAAAGTTTGTGCTTATGTGAGATTATCATGTCATTGTCACAACAGCACAATTAATTATTTTCGCATCGTAAAAGTAAACCACTTTATGTAGAAACCCTTCCAAGTAACACATTGACTTAAATTTCATTGAAGTTAGGGCTGCCAAAACGATAAACATGTTTCTGGTATAATGTGTTAAATATTAAACTTACTACTAATAACACGCAGATCTTAAATAATTACACCAGTTATGTTACTGTAACACAACAAGTAACGTCAGTCGTGTATCACCAGCTTATAGGAAGTAACCAAAACCCTAATTTAGAATAACATTAATTTTACCTTGTATATAATAAGAGTACCTCGAAACATACACGAAAACACATTTTTAGTTCTTTAAACCACACATTTAACACCCTGAGTTAATGTTTGACACCGCGCTGACCACTCAACCAACTGTTATGTTGCTTTACTTATTTTCATTTCGTCGAGTATAATCGCAACGAGTAGCTAGAACTTAAAGAACTTTTAAAAGCTAAATTAAACCAATGACTGTTCTAATGAAATACTTTCAGACACTTGTTGTTTTTACCAGAGGAGAATGTGACCTTATTTTATTTAGACAGTGACAAATCAGAAAAGAGCTACGTGATTTGTAAAGTTAGGGGACCCCATAATATTAATATTCCGGCTGAAATGTAAAACGCTGAAGACGTAGTTCTTTATTTAAACGCACGCAACCACAGGTTTTTCTTTACCAGTGAACCAATAGAATACCAGGATTGGCAGCCCTTAGATAATTACAAATTAATAAAATGTTAACAGCACCGCTCGCTCATCGCGAGGAGCTTTACCTTTATTATAACCACCCCCCCTGCCGCCGCCACTAAAACAATAAGAACAGCGTTTAGTACACTGGGCAGGCTGGGGACACACTGAACGGCCACGTTGATTGATTGACACCTAGGTACACTTTAAAAGTGTCCACCCTTAGTCCACGAGTTGCATCCTTTTCTTTACCATAATGTTTAATACCTTGAAAATCTTAGAACATTGTTGATGATGTTATTATTGTACAAGAATTCTTGGCACAGGCATGCTAGCACTTACAATACAAATTATTATAACAAGATAGCTTAAATATGTAAACCAATTATGAAAATAATTATTTTCATTGAGATAAAGTGGAAACATATTTCTTTTTCAAAATTGATTTATCGGCTACATTACTAAAAACATTTATATGGTTTTAACTCAGTTTACGCTTCTATGATCCGTCTATATTTTGTTTCATAAACGTCGTAACTACGGACATTAGAAATGAGAACATGGGACTAGAAGCGACAACTGAGAAACACAATGCTTGCTACATAACTATGTACACTAACAACTTGTAACTACTTTTGAATTCTTCATGTTGACATATAATAATATAAGTATTAAAATTGAAGCAAATTCAGGGCAACTACCCTACTTATTTTGAATACTACAGCTATCTAGCTATAGTATTCAAAATTAAGTAGCTTATTACCCACGACATTACATTTTCATTGCAATTGGATCAATACAACATAGTACCTATAGCTTTGATATTTGTGATAACGAAATGTGGGTTTTTATTTCAGATCCAATAAACAAATGTTTAAACATTATGAAAGTGTACATAATTATTAAAACAAACATTTTATATCTACAAATTCAGTTTTAATAGACCATTACGACTTTCAGCAGATTTTTTTACAAAACATTTTCTGGTTTATAATCCCCAACATACAGAATATTTTATAATAAAAGCATTGATATAAAAAAAATCCTAGATACACAGTCTCGAAAAAGTCTCAGCCAAAACTGCCTTCATAAATATATTTTTCCCAAATTCAACCTTATCCACATGGAATAAAGTTAAAAAGCAGAGTACAAAAGCACTTTTTTTTTAGAGTAAAATCCCAGGGCCCTCAGGCCTATCTTATTTTCTGATGATATTATAAATACTGCCAGACACCTTCTACCATTATTTATTGATAAGATACTTTAACTTAAAGCGACAACACTGTTCGCGCTTCAGTCCTATCATCATTCGTGAGCCTGAAAAAGCTGCGGAAAAAAAGTCTCTGGAGGTATTAATTTCGAATTGTTTACAAAATTTCGTACAAAAAAGCAAAGAATTAATCCTAGTAAGAGTGACTACAATATTGACGAACCTTTAGCACCTGGTACTTGAGCATTGGCTGCGGGTATGTACCAATCATTGTACACTAATATTACTCTATTTTACATAATTTGTTTTTCAGAAAATAAGTAAGGTTTGGAGGCCCAAGGATGTGGGACCATTTCAAAATGACACTGGAAATGACTACATTCATTTGGCGAGTTTTTGAGGACGGGTTTGAGACACTGTCTGTGCATCTTGGCTATTTTCTATATCAATGATTAATATGACACACAAATGACCCATCTATGTTTAAACTGATCTCTGTTTGTTCTTTTTCTTCTACATGTTGTATGGTTCTAATGAATAATAGAATAAACAAAATTAGTAATACCCTCAGCTTGATATAAACATGTGATAGTAGTGTACTAAATTACAGTTTTAGAATCTCCATTTATGATGTAAATACTTGATTTAACCGTCCTTCTTGATACATCACCAATAAACAGTACAAATAAACACTATTACACAAATAGTTTCACTGAAGGAGCCTGTCAAACACAACCTCAGATTTGTAATTTTTTTTTAAGTAACCAGTATCCCAATTTATAGATGTTTATCTAAATCGCCATGTTGATATCCAGGTCCCAGGCTTTTTAATTATTGCTTTTAACCCCCATACACTGAGACCTTACTTCACTCAGCATTAGCTTAAAGGCGACTTGAAACTGATAGTCATTTAACTATTTGGCCTTAAGTGTAGTTAGATAACAAACGGAACATATATTCTCTCATTAATATTAATGTGCTGTCCTTCTTGCATTTTTTTTATTGAAGCTTGTCAATGTAAAGAATCTTTCGGAACATAATAATCTTTTTATGTCAGTTCATAGTAATAAATTTTTGTTTGATTGAAATCAAATTTTCGTTAAGCATAAAATCTGTCCTCATATGCATAAAATAGACAATTATTAGATTTTCAGTGACAAGCTAATTTACATTTACACTAATAATATTCAATAGTTCAACCAACTTATTAATTTTTTTCTTTTAAAAATATTGTACCTACACAACAAAACATCTTAAGAATAAGGTTTTTAAATGTATAAAAACGTCAAACACTTTTGTAGAATATAATATTGCTCACCATTCAAAAGGACCAAGTGCAGTGTAACTTCAAGTAGACTTACATCCAGTAACAAGAAGATTCAGGCTGATGATGATAACAATGTTTAAAAATAAAAACTTGAAGCAGTAGATGAAACTCATTGGCAGCATTAAAAATAAGTTTACTTTTTGTGATACCAAGAAAGCTGGTTGTGGTATTGTGTTGTTCCTAATCTTACGAGAACTACTTTTTATACCAAAAGAACATTTGTATCCAAGCAAGTTGAGTAAATAAGTCAATGTTATTAGTTGTTTCTTGAATAAATAACAAAATTGTAACATGAAGAAAAATTTAAAAAGCTATTTAATTTTTCTTCATGCATATAGTAGTATGCATATAACAATTCCACACAACTTTTTTTTTTCATTACAATGTATTACTACTATAAATAAATGTAGATAAACAATAAATAACCAGTTTAGAGAAGTGGCTATTGATTAATTGAGGTACAACCCTAATTTACTTTAGACATTGCACTAGCTATTGCCTGTTTCTGCCCGCAGTCTACCATAAAAATAATATACTGCATATTGTACCTTTCCAACTTTTTTGATTTGCATGAGAACAGAAGAAACCCACCTAATAGAGAAACAGTATAGCATGCTAGTCAACAAGAGCAGCTTATCAAGAGGCGCCAACGAAATTTGGCCCCACACTCACCAGACTAAGGACCACATTTGGAAAATCTTTGGAACAATAACCGGACATTGCCCCTTGACAAGTATTTATTTATAGTAGTTAAATATAAAGACAGCCCTCTATACAGAGGCTGCATGGATGAGGAAGAAATGCCACAAAATGTGATAATAGAATGTAGGAGCGTGGCCACATAACTGACACAAATCCTCCAGTCACCAGCATCACAGCAGGAGGCTTGTAGTAGTCTGAAAAGGCTATTTATTAGCCTTCTGGGATGACCTGGAGGGGCTGAAGCAATGAAGAGTGGATTACACCGAATGGCCTAATCAAGTCAGTCTAAGTGTATAACCAAAATACCGTTAGCAGCCTTAAAATCTACAAAATGTAAATAATGTAGCCTTTTAATGTAGGTCCAACTGATAACAGAATTTTAGAATAAAAATAATGTGCTCATTAACAGTACTCAACTTGCAAGGATTCAAACAAACTCTTAAATTTTAATTCATTATATCCACTAATGGCCCAGCTCAATGTGGGAAGGCTCAAGAGAGGATTCACCAATATTTATACAGCATAAATAACAATTCGATTTTGATGACACTCACCCATATCCTCCATCTCTATTCCCCCCATCTCTATTGTAGCTTCTATCACCTCCTCCATACCCTCCTCTGTCACCATTGCCTCCTCCTCCACCAGAATAGCTTTGTCTGTCACGGTCTCTGTCTCCGCCATAGTTGGAACTGCCACGATCACCTCCTCCATAGTAACTGCCTCCCCGATCGCCACCACTCACATTATAACTACTGCTGTTGTTACGATCATATCCACCACTGCCATAGTTAGAGTCGTAACTCTGACCGTAATTGCCCCCTTGCTGGCTACCGCCCCCGTATGAATTACCTCCGCCTGACACAGAAAATAATAAGTAATTAATAAATTACAATTATATTATTACAACTAGCAGATGCTGACGGCTCCAACCGCATGGGTGTTGGTTATCGCAGCAAATAATAGGTACTCTATAAGATCAATGAAGTTTTATCAAAATGGGTTCAGCGGTTTAATGCGCAACAGCAGGCCCTTTCTTTTGTAATTTTAATACGTATGGTTTATAAACATAGCTGACTACAAAACTCGATTAATAAACCAATAGTAAATATGTAAGAGATTCTTAAAATCTGTTTCAAAAGATATAACCTCACCGGAACTCTGTTGATTCCAATCTTGATTTTGGCCAGCAGAATAACTGCTTTGGTATCCTTGTCCAGAACCAGAGTAACTGTTGTCACCAGAAGCCATGGCAGGAGGTGGCACAGAATATTGAGCTGAGTAACCACTGCCGTAATCACCCGCTGATGAAAAAAAGCAAAGTATTGTATTTTTTTATAGATGGCTGCTATTTCTCTAAGGCTTGAAACACATAATAATTACTACTTACGGTCACCCATTTTATCCACAAATGCTTTTAAAACACTTTTTAAAATTCAGATCCAAATACAAAGTAAAAGAACTGAAGAGCCCCGACCCAAGCCACGCTACAGCATCGTTTTCCAAAGCAATGGCCGACGCAGCCCGCCGAATCGGCTAAATCGCGGTATTTCGCGTAGCGGTTGTTTAGTTTAGTGTTGCCAGCTTGCCATTCGCCTGCATTCAGTATTGAGCATTCAGCATTCATCACAGAACACTAATACTCGCATTCATTCATACATTGAGTTTATGAAAATAGCAGCGTTTCTAATGTTAAAGTGGCGGCGTTAAAATCTAAAAAAAAAATGTATTCTTTCAGCCTATCCAATTAAACAGTTTGATTTAATGGCAAAATTATTGCCATTCAGAAGTGGCAAAATTATTGCCATTCATAAAAGACAAAATTATTTTTAAAATTGACTTCTCAAACAAAAGTTATATGTATGTAATAACTTAATCCTACTAATGTGTAAGTGTGGATGTTTGGATGATTAGATGTTTGAATGTTTGTTACTCAATCACGCATAAACGGCTGAACGGATTTGAATGAAATTTGGCATGCATGTAGCCTTAAAAAGCATGAAAAGAACATAGGCTACCTATTATCCCGGTTCCTTTAGTAGTCCCTCCCTGAGGGAAAAATGAAAATTGTTACCGAGCTAAGCCATGGGAAGACAGCTTCGAAATTTGGTATTTTTCTCTATTACAGCTGATTACAGCTCAAGTTACAACACGGGTGAAAATTTTATTCCATTTTTCAATACTTTCACATTTTTCATTTCTTTTTAAGTCAATTCTGAAGTACAAGCAGACGAAGTCGCGGGCAGAAGCTAGTTGCAAATAACTGACAAGCTCACCAGTATACAAATATATAGTATGGTAAACTTTATTGATTTTACCCAATATTTCAACCTAAATTGGACATGTATCGCCAATGGAGAGTTTCCAATGCACGTATCTTTTTTCTATTTATTTATTTATTTATTTTTTGCAATATGTAGTTTACAGTATACACATTACATAATAATAGTATAAACTTTAACAGACATAGACCCTGTAAGGGCGTTGCAAGGTAACTTAATATCTAGGTTTCTTAAATTCTAAAAATGTATCTTCCATAAATTCCTTTATAGAATAGTAAGATTTCTTTACTAACATATTATGTTTTAACTTAAATTTAAATATGTTTGTTGTTATTGTGTTTTTTATTTCATCGGGTAACATATATATTATTTGGATAGATCGATACTGGGGGCTATTTTTATACATTTCTATTCTGGGTACTGGAAGAGCTAGTTTATTTTTATGTCGTATGTTTGTAGGTATTAAAATTGAAAAGGTTGATATTTTTCTTTACAAAAACGGCAGTTTCGAGGATGTATATAGATGCTAGGGTGAGGATTTTTTCTTTAATGAAATTTTTCTGTAATTGATTTTTTCTTTCTTCTATGTGAAACGATGTGAAAGAAACATATATCAGGACATAATTCCTAGCGGCTCTGACTCCCGAACGTATCAGCCGAGGTAGGTCGCTTGCTCGTTATGTACTCGTACGGCCTCGTGTCACAACTTCGCGCATGCGCCCTACGCCGACCAATCACAGCGCAGCGCTGGTGCGCGCACGATAGAGTAGGAGTTAGGCTTAGCATTAGTTAGTGAGTGGATCCTACGTGACGAACTTGTAAAATTTGTGTGTTGTGTCGTGTTAATAAAAGTTTAGCGCATCTTGTTTAGTCATCTTGGCGCCCAACGTGGGGCGCCAAGATGTAGTCAGGGTGGGTCATTAAATTAGTAGGGCTTTGTTTTAGGGCATAAACTTTTATACACACGACACAACACACAAATTTTACATACAAGTTCGTCACGTAGGATCCACTAACTAACTAATGCTAAGCCTAACTCCTACTACTCTACTGCGCGCGAGCCGGCACCAGCGCTGCGCTGTGATTGGTCGGCGTAGGGCGCATGCGCGAAGTTATGACACGAGGCCGTACGAGTACATAACGAGCAAGCGACCTACCTCGGCTGATACGTTCGGGAGTCAGAGCCGCTAGGAATTATGTCCTGCTATAAACAGCTACTAAATGTTCAAGAAAGTTTACCTCATTACATTAGAGAAAACCGAATTAAAATAAGTGGAGCCATTTCTGAGATTAGCGCGCACGAACACACAGACAAACCGACATGACTTCCCGGTCGTTTACGACTTTATTATCCAACAGTTTCAACCGCTAATAACTGAAGAATACTAAGGATAATTAATAAATATAATCGGACTGGAAGAGGAAGAGAAAATCTCATTGTAAATTAGTTTCCCTTTTAACTCTTTAAATACGATTCTCAATTTGGAGCATCATTTATATATATATATATATATTTTAAATGATAAATGATCCTAATGCTGTGAGCCTAAAGGACACCGATAATCCGTAGATGGGAATCTACAAGCTGCGTTACGCCTCATTATGTTTTGATTAGACTTATACAATAGAATCCCCCTGTGTATTATTCAGAATATCTAACGGGAGCGAACTAAAGCAAGTATGCACGCTATAAAATCTCAGTGAAAGGTTTTTTAAAATCATTTAAGTGTCCCAATGGTTGGCAAAGGTTTTTTGCTTGCCCTAACTTGCTCCAGGCCCAGTTCAGCATAAATAATTATATTGATGTCATCTCGCCAGCGTCTTTTTGGCATCAATAAATTTGAGCGACATGGTTTTTATTAAAAATAATTGTTATGGGAAGCAATCGTGTCTAGCGAGCTTTCGATATCGAAATATGTTGATATAAAAAATAGGAATATTGATAACAGATAAGTGGGAATTAATGTACAGATATACATTCTCGAAACTAGTACGGAAGCTTGCTTGTAATGAATTAGAAGCATGTGTGAACAAACGTTGTAGCAATTAATGGAATGCGTTATTTTGATTGAAATTGCCGATCAGTATACTAGTTTACTAGCTTGTGTATCCGTACCTTTATAATGATTCTTAAGTTCAATTGTAACATTTAATGACTTATTTCTGTAGGTAGAGATATACATACTCAAAATAAGTATATTTAAAAGCATCCTCGAAACAAGCATGCCATGCGACGCCTTCTTTCATTTATAAAACAACCTAATAAGCATCAGGCATGCCATTTTCTGGCAACGTTTGTTAACACATTAATAACACATGCTTTTATCTAGCAGTTGCTCATTACGACCATGCTTTCGTGCTATAAGCATGCTCAGTTCGAGCATGTGTATTTGTATTGTACCTTATTGGATTTGGTCCAAAGAGTGGAATAGAGATTTTTATTGTTTTTAATTTTTTTTGTATAGATGTCTGAATGTTTTTTTTTTATACCGTCAAAGTGTCAATTACTGGCTGAGTGGCTGCCCGCTATAGTAAATGCTAATGCTGTAATAAATAATATTTTGTCACCCGATATAATATATCGATAGCTAATTGATCATACCTCAACTATTTGCCACATAAAGACTATTATCGATGTGAGAAATTCAAGAGGTGTCTAAGTTGTAACTAGTTAACCAATCTGCAAAAAATTGTCGTTATTTGTTAGGTATATATTATTTACTACATAAGCAGAGGGTTATTTTCGCGCTTTCCTCTAAAGATGACTTCGTATGTTGATATGAGTTTAGAAGATATTATCAAAAAGAAAAGAGAAAATTCAAGGTAATAGTCGTATGTTTGCTAGTAGTCTCATTGTTTGTTATACGTTACATATCTCCGGTCTATTCACAGTCATCGTAAAATTTAAATATTACAGAGTCAAGAGAAGTAAAGCAAAAGCTCAGCCGCCCCCTCAAAAGGTTCCTATAGCTGATGCCAGAAACAAGATAATATCAAAGAAAAGAACCCAAATAACTGATGCCAGAGAAAAACTGGCTCAACTTGCTAAACAAAAGGATGCGCGTTTGAAATTAGAGAAGCTACGGCAAGAACGAGTGAGTACTAGTCAATATCTTTTATCTCCAGTATTATTTAGAAGAAATTGCAGGTTAAAAAATAAAAAAATCCAAAGGGCAATGGGAATTATCTATGGCATCCATGCCCACATCCAACAGTTATCATTCACTTAAATTTAAATTATAATTTCTGTAAGTAATATGTACCATGTTTGTTTGGACAGCATGTTCTATATTTTTATACTCTGACTAGAAAAACAGTATATTGCAAAATATTGCTTAGCAGTACAATATTAAGGTCCTCAAAATCTATTCCTGCTCTCTAGGTACTAAATGATGCAAATAACTATACCAAGTCTTAACCTACGAATCCAATATAATAACGTCTTCAGGATGATGTTGGGGCTGCCTCGCTTCTGCAGTGCATCATGGATGTTCGCAGTTTATCATACTGACGGCTTTCATGCCATCTTGCGCAAAAAGATAGTATCCCTGATCCACAGAGTGCGTGGCAGCCGCAATAAAATCCTGCTGACGATATCTAATAGAATCTCGTCGCCTCTTTGGAGGTCGCTAATTAAGAGGGTGATTTGATTAGTGTGGAGTAAGTTTTTCAGTCTCTTAATTTTAATTTTATTTTCTACTATGGACTGTAATAGTTGTCTGAAATAAAGAATATTTTATTTTATTTTTATTTATTTATTTAAGTCTTCAAACAGAATTTATCATTACGTTTAATATGTTATACATATACAAGTGGCTCAAGACCGAAAGGTCTGGAGCCAAGCAGAGGAGACCTTTGCCCAGCAGTGAGACAATAATTTGGTTACTTAAAAAAAATCCATTACCTACATATTTAAAATTGAAATAAAATACTTTTAAACACCTTTGCAGGTGTCATGGCCATATACCAGTCAGTCTACCAATGACCATGACACCTGCAAAGATAGAGAGAGAAAGAAACATTGGGAACTAAAATCCAAATAAAATTTATTTCAATGTCTGCCTGTCTAACATTCGCATAAACCTCAGAAAACAATATATTTAAAGTAAGCACCATAGAAAGAAGTTATTTGTCTGATGAGGCACTTCAGATGATACCTGTTTCAAGTCTGTTGAAATGTGTTTCCCATTATCATTCCTCTCAAGCTGTCTTTAAGAATATTTGTTTTATTTTTGTAGTCCTTTTTTTTATCAATATGAGGTCTAAATTAATGAACTTCTACAGCTATAGCTGTTAATTCTATCTTCAAGGATAAAACAAAAGCATTCCTTAATAATTGAGAAGGATTCAGGCTCAGGCTGAGAAAAGTAGCAACTGTACCAAAATTGCAGTAAAAATAAAATGTAGGCAAAATAATAGAAGAATAATATTAATAAAATAAAAAGTGATTGATGTCTTTAAAAAAAGGTCTAAATTACATAATTCAACATTATTTATTAAAATATCTGTTCAACTTATTTTACAAAGGTTACTAAACATTATGAGTGTTATGAGACAAGATCAATATCCTGATTTTAAAGGATTTTGATATTAGTGTACAACTTAAATTTGTAATTTTAATTATTATTTTTTTGTATGACTGCTTTCTTTTTTAATGAATATGATACCTTTGCCTATATTATGTAAATATATGGGTTTTCATACTTATGTTTTTCTGGGTATATTTACATGTATTATTATAAATACTGCATGTAATAATTCCTTTTTTTTTGTCAGTCAAGAATTCAAGGGGCTGTCAACACAATCCCAAATAAATTTCAAAACAGGGGAAAATTTAATAGAAATGGGCCACCACATAAGGAAAGAGGTATAAGCGTCTGACATATTCTCATATAAATGTTTAAATTTAAAACAAAGAGCAAACTTTACTCATAATGTATGCACAGTATTTACAGATGCTTCAAGGCAGGTTGTGTCTCAGCCCTTACATGTATCCAAACCAGGTGGCAGGCGTCAAGTAAATACAGGAAGGTTTTTTGATAGCAGGGCAATTGAGAAAACAAGATTGTTTGGTAAGTTTATTGAAAGTATTTATCTACTTAATTTATGACACATTGTGGAAAAATGTTTGGCCCTGGTCTTCCTTAACTGATTTAAATTTTTCAGATTATGAACAGAAACTGTCTCACAAACCTAAACCTATACTAAGAACTGTTGAAAATGATTTGGAAATCATCGATGACCCAATGGAAGATGAATATATGCCACCATTGCCAAAAGTATCACCGTTAAATCGGAAAGCAAGTTTGCAGCTCAAGATAACAGCTCACAATAATGATCTACGTGATCAGAGAATATCCAGTGTTCAGAGGTAAAGATAGAAAAACATGTATTGTTCATTTTCGACCCTATTTCGAAAAATCATTGTGAAAGGATCGGCCATCAAGACTGCGTTACGTAGTACTAGCTGTTACTAAATACCAGGGTGTGCCAGGCATTTAGAATCTTGTCTTTGATTGATTAACACTGCTCGGAGAGTCTCCTCTTATGGACCCCTTTCTTGCATCCTAGCAAATGCAATTATGTATAATTTTTAGTCTTGGTGTGAGCAATTAAACTAAATATGCTTTTAGGTCTGCGGTAGTAGAAAAAGAACAAAGCCCGCCGAGACCGCCTTCAATTCTCAAGAAACGTCCTATGGCAGCTCTGAAAAGCGAAACTGCAAAAACTCAAAAACCTGAAAAGCCTATCTTAGAATACAGAATAATTGTGAGCAATTTACGTAACACTGTCACTGCCGGAGATATAGAGGTCAGTATTTTTTGTTTACATCTTTACTTTACTCTTATGACCACTTTTTAATATAGATTACGCCAAGAAATTGGCCCCATTTTAAAACAGTGCTGTATTTAATGACACTATGTTTTAGGAATTATTCGGAGATGTCGGAGGTATGCTGGAGTCCCGATTGGTGCGTCCCGGCACAGCGGAAGTAATATATAAAACGCAAGAGGATGCCCAAAAAGCTGTTGATTTGTATCATAATCGGCAGTTAGACTGCCAGCCAATGAATTGTCTTCTTGTTACTCCAAGATCACCTACATCAACTGCAAGGTAACCACTTCACTATGTTTGTTTACTATATTACCTAATGTTGTTGTTTTGTTGTTATGCTTCATTATAATTGTTTCAGAAGCAGTAGTAAACCTGCCTTATACAGCACAAACTCAAATGTAGAACCTGATATTTCTACTTTCCATAAAGTGCTCTTCAGTAATTTGTAAACAGTTTTGTTAATTATGGAGTGGCTGTCAGTTTCGTCAGTTTCAACATCAAATAACAAATTTCAAACCTGTCAATCTCAAGGTGTTATCACCGAGATGCAATTGTCTACTATACCATAGAATTATCAATTAATACATTGAATAAGTATTTCGAAATTTTGGTAACCATGATTTTGCAATAATAGAATAGTCAGAATAATAAATAAGCTAAACTAATTTGTTGAATAATCTAGTAACTCTTTCTTGTAGTTTGTTTCTTTTGTGAACCAAATTAATTATGTATCATCAGTTTATTCACATCATTTCTAGTAATCTAAAAGTGGAATATTAAGGATAACTTAAAAATAATATTGAGAAATCATTTTTTCATGATCTATCTTCTTTTAGAAATAAGAGCATTGAAAGAATATGCAGATATTTTGTGAACTTATAATAGGTATAAAAATAATTTGACTTGTTGTATTCATAAATAGATAAATATAAAACATAACTAAACATATAAGGCTAAGCGCGCACTTCTCTAAAATATCGTTACGAACAAATATGGTAAATGTCAATCAATGAACAACAGAAATACACTTATACCGCGTACCCACTGTGAAAATAAATCTTTAGCGATTAAAAATAGCAGATGCGACATCTTACATATATTTTGTACCCCAGAAGCGATGCCGAACGCCACACATTGCAGATAAATAAAAATCGTAACGAATTTATTTCGTAGTGCGCGCTTAGCCCAATAGGTTAATAAAATAGATAAGTTTATTATAGAATTAAACGTATCAAACTTGTGTAGTTATCAAGAAAGAAACTTTTTAAGTATAAGAATATAATTGTGGAATGCAAATATAGATTAAATTGAACTGCGAGAAGAAAAATTCCAATGATACATCATCCAAAATGTATAACACCTATTTACTTTGATATTTTTGTTTAACAACATAATAGGTATTTTCTTGAGCTTCATTTTGTCCTTTACAAAAGTACCTAGTGGAAACATTGTGTGGAACAAAATATAGATTACAAAATTAAATAATACGTTTAAACCTATACATAAATCTATCTACGAGTACTACATAAGTTTCCCGCGTAAAATAAGTAGTATCAATGTGTGTATAAGGCTGCATCTAATCAATAAAGTTGCTGTATCAATTGGGTATTCTGTGTTAAAATTACAGATGTACTTATTTAAATTGGCAAACCCAATGAAGGTTTTGCCAAATTGTGTTTTTTTTTTACATCAATTATGAAAGCAGTTATGGAAGTGAATAAAACACCACAGTAATACACAATAGATGCAATCTCTTGTCACTGTTCTCAAAACATGTATTTCAATATTTGAGTAATTTGATAATAAAAGATATAAAATTATACGTGTTGTGTACATACGTTACATTAATTTGTCTTCTCCTAGTAGCCACTGAAATCTGCATATTGTGAGTAATTACCAAAAGTATTTACCAACTAATAAGTAGGTACATAAAGTGATGAATGCTTCAGTATTATAATCACACTGAACAAAAGAAAGCACTCAAGTTCAAAACCCAAAATACCTAAAAGCGAAAAATAAACTGTTAACCTACCTTATAAAAGTCGGTGCCAAACCAAAAAAAGGTACTTGATACAGACTTCAATTGGCATGGGCACCGACTTCAAATAGATCAGTGGGTAACTAACAATTGAATATTGAAGGCAAGTTAAGTACAGCACGCGCCAATTTTTATGGCCGCTCTGAATGTAGCCAAGACGTCGTCGGTACGAATTCGCGCATGGTACACACTACTCATACACTCCCACTAACGCACGAGAGGCGAGAACGCTTGCGGGTGGAAGACAGCGCGCGCGGGCGTGGCCTGCCACCACGCCCCGCGTTCGTCCCGCTGATACCTGATTTTGTGTTCTGCGCATTCGGAGCGGCCATAAAGTTAGGCGAGAGCTGTTTATAGTTTGTTTTTCGCTTGTGGTTATAGGTATGAGTTTTTGAAGTCTGTGTTCTTTGTTTGTTAAAAGTTTCCTATTTTTTAGTTCAAATAATCGTAGTAAGTTGAACTATTTCATTGAACTGAGTAGAATCATTATTCATTATGTAGTATCATTGTCTGGTGTACACATGATGCTACAAAATGATAATTGTGCTGTAATTTGACTTTTGACTGTGACTGTTAAGGAGTTTGGGATCTGGGATCCCCTCATTAGATCCTGACTTGATGACCACGGGACCAGCTCAGGAGACAATTCTTTCGAATAAACAGAATTTGCATAACCAGTCTAAAGTAGATAGTTTATTTAAGAATGTTCCTTCCACTCCTAACTGATAAGAAGTTTTACCTTTCATCGTGAGCTGATCATCATGAGTTGGTGACTCCCAGGTGTGAATACGTTAATAACTTAAGAAAAACGAAAGATAAAATACGTAAAAAGTGCCTTTAAAATTTGAAACTTACCCTCCCTAGGATTCCATCATCAAATCCTGACATGGTGTTAATGGCATGGCACTACCTCAGAGGCTCAGAAGTTCATTGAAGTTGATTGAGGTTTATTTATATCGACTGGCCTGTTGGTCTAGTAGTTAGTGACCCTGACTGCTATACCCCCGGTCGTGGGTTCGATTCCCACCTAAGAAAAATCGTTTTGTGATAAGCACGATTATTGATTTGTCCTGTGTTATTTATCTATAATACGTATCAAATTAAAAAAAAAAGTAAGAAATATATGTATAAGTATGTTTATCGTTTATCAGTTGTCTGGTTACCATAGTACAGGTTCTGCTGCCTAGTTTGGGATCAGATGGCCGTGTGTGAGTTGTTCGAAGTTATTATAATTATTATACCTACTTTCCAACGAACAAAATATATTTTTGACGGAAATATCGGTGGGCATTCATATAAAAAAAAGAAAAAAGGTTTTAAAAAGTGCTTGAAACGTATTAATTTATAAGTTTCAATTTCGTGGTTAATTTTAATCCCTGATAAAAAAGAGGGGTGTTATAAATGTGTGTCTGTCTGTGGCATTGTGGCTCCCGAATGGCAGAACTGATTTGGATCTAGTTTTTTTTGTTTGAAAGGTAATTTATCGAGAGTATTCTTAAAACTATGTTTCAAAAAGATCTGATCAGCCGTTAGAAGATCGTCAGCAATTTTCTAATTGATTAAAAGTATTTGAGAAACTTCTAATAGTCTGATCAAATGGAAGTTTAATATGTGATTGACTTGATGCTGCAGAATCACCTGGGAGCTGCAAGATATCCTCACCGACGTCTAGCACCGGTACCGTCTTTGGGCTCATTGGAATGGTCTCAATGAATAAGTTACAGATAGGTAGGTGCAGGCGCGGTCGCAGCCTAAAATTTTGGAGGGGGTCATTCACTACACATAGTCCATTGAAAAGTTACATTTGGGGTTGCGTTTTTTAGAGGACGCAATTTATTTTTTTTGTTGTGTAGGGGGGTCAGTGTAAAGCTCAAAACCAAGTCTGTGGGGTCGCCACCCTTGTCCCACGGCCGCCATCTTGAAAATAGGGGTTGAAATGGTTTTTGAGATATATCTCTTAAACTATTTATGGGATGAAAAAAGTTAGTTAACATTTTTTGTTGCAAATAAAATTATCTACAAGGTCCATTAATTTTTTGTCGTAGAACTATAAATAAAAAAGTTATAAGCGAAAATGTTCAGAAATTCGAGATTTTTTTATTTTTCGATGGGGATAAGAGTCATTAATTAACTATTAATAATATTGCTAAATTAATAATTGAAAAAATTATACTAACAAAATATAGAGATAGATATTTATATCGCAAAAACCATTTCAACCCCTATTTTCAAGATGCCGGCCGTGGGACAAGGGTGGCGACCCCACAAACTTGGTTTTAGCTTTACACTGACCCCCCCTACACATAAAAAAAAATAAAAATTGCGTCCTCTAAAAAACGCAAGGTTAGGCCTAAAAAATGTAACATTTCAATGGAATAACATAAAAAATAGGTATCTCTTTAATAAATATCTTGGGACAATAAGAATTAGAATATTGTTTTACAATCTTTATCATAATAACGCATATCGATTTTGCTAGGATTACCAAAACTACGTAGTTCGGGTCCTTGTTTCTAAACTAAATGCCATTTCCAAGTTATTTTGGCCATCGTACGTAGTTCATAAAAACACCTCTAGATGTCAGCAAACTTTATATTTATCGCTGTAAGGGGATAGCTAGAAATTTCCTTTTATTATTTGGCAATTTTTTGAGATTTTACAATTTGACCTTAGATTTTGGGGGGGGTCATGTCCCCTGTGACCCCCCCCCTTCGGACCGCGCCTGGGTAGGTGAGGTAACGAGGCAGAACTCGTTACCTCATTTTTTAAACTTTTAAGGGATCCTAGGTAGGCTACCTTCACTCGTTCAATCGATTGGTAATATGTATACCTACGATGTGTTTGCATGTATACCTAAGTACCTAATAAAATCTTGAAAATAATATTTTGATCCAATCATCGCGGCGCGTTGGAGGACCGATAAGACAGCGAAAAGAAACTACCTACTTGAGCCTGATGCCCTCGTCTAGTGTTCTGTGCTGAAGGCCGCAGCCGCCGTCGTCACTAATTTGCCTGAGTTAGAATTATGGAGGGTAGAGAGAAGGAGTGTCATCTCATTATGGCAGAAAATTTAAAAAGGTGTCCAGCTGTAACGGCCCGTTCACGACTTCGGTCTAAGCGGCGCGCGGCGCGGCGGGCGGTGCGGCGTCGGTGAGCGGTGCGAAATGCACGCCACGTACCTCAGTAGCGGTAGCCATAGATTATACAGGTTGTAGCGGCCGCGGTGGACGTATTTAGGTAGTCAAATCGTGCTCAAAATCATGGCGTTATCAAAATTATCCCTTCTATGTTTAGAAAGCAGTACATTTTTAAAACAAGACATTCTTGATATGAGAGATATAAACATTAAATAGAGATATAATAATTAATATGAGAGATATAAAAATTAAAACATTGTTTAATTTCTTCCCACAACCTTCTTATAAGATATTTTTGTTGGGGATGTTTTGACATCAATATAGGCAGTCGATTAAAAATGTCTGTAATAAATGCCTCGGTATCCATAACCGCCACAAAATTGTCTATTTTTTTGTTTTTAATTACGCCTCTGAGTACGTCCACTTCTACACCGCTGTCCACGCCGCTCTGTTTCGTGGCGTCGCACTCATTCGCTTGTACTTTTGTTCCTGCCGCTCACCGCACCGCGCGCCGCCGTAGCGATTCGCTCGGATAAAACCGCGCGCGTTTTCGCTATGAGCGGCGTCTCGTGGCGTGCTTCAAACATTTTCATACTTTTGATCTTACCGCTCGCCGCCCCGCGCTTAGCTGCCGCTCACAGCGGCAAGGTCGTGAACGGGCCGTAAGCTTTACAACAATGAATTAGGCTGATTTAATATTATTGTCGACTAACGTAGTTACTTATTGAAAATTTCAACTACTTGCGTAGTACAAAATAATGTAGTAAATATAACCTTATTAAATGTGAACGGCGTCTAATGGGCGTATTTTTTTTTCTTTGTACCTTGCATTTTTTCACCTGTTACGTCACTTGTGCTCATGGCTTGTGCTATTAATTAGTTGATGAAAATTATTAATATTTATTATGCGTATAGAAAATAAAGATTAAGTGTTTATATTTGTATCGAAATATGATTTTTATTGTGAGATTTTCCTTATATTATATTTTTTATGATATTCTGTAAGTAGACGAAAGTAGGAAAATGTTATGTAACTCATTGTATACAGTGGTTTAATCCTTAATTTTACGGCATTTTTTCCGCCAAAAAACTTTAAATTTTTACTGAATCCAATGACAGTTGTATATTTGCTAACGTTCATAACGCTTAACACGGAAATATCAACCGTAAAAAATGCGAAATACGACTTTATTTCTTGTAACCCAAATTCGATTAAGTGGAAAATTCCTACTGAGTTACGCAATTTTTTACTATATTTAATTTATTTCTACCGAATCTAGGTATATTTTTCAATGCAGCAATACTAACTTCAAACGTCAAAACTATCAGTCACTTTTCATACCAAATAGGAAAATTCGAAAATTCAAAGTAATACGATTTCTATAGAGAATTTGTTCAGTTTTTAAGGAAGATTAAAGTAAATACCTTTAATTTAAATCAAAATTTACGAAAAGGGATAATGAATAACCGATAAATTCATGTTTGTATTATTATCTCACATAGAAGCGTTACGTCCACTGAGAAACATTTCACTCATTGTGTTTGTTGTAAACAAAGCTTTACTCGTTCCATTTAGTTATTTTGTGATAAGAAAGTAAAGATATTTCCATATGTTCCATAATTAACGTTTAATTAATACCAAATAAATAAATATGTAGGTATGTTTATTCTTTTAAATTTTCTTTGATTTTACTGGCTAATTTGTCCTAAAATACGTTTTTAAGCAAACAAAAATGTGGGTCTACGAGTACGACCAAACTGTAACTCAAAGGAGAGTATATTATATATTATATATTTATAGATTATTATTGATTAAGCTGTGTTTAAAGGTTAAAATTTTAATAGATAAGTGTAGTACTAACTGAATATATATGAAATAAATATTTTTTTATATCTAAGTGGCCCATTTAATTTATAAAAAATGTATTGATATTTCGTAACTCAATGGAGCAGTTTATCAGTTCTAGCACATTAAAAATCGTTTTATTTTAAAACATATGGTTTTTACCTAAAAAATATATTAATATTCAGATAAGAGATATATATGTTACCGGCCAAACCCGATTTCAGGACAAACTAGTTTTGCCTAGGCTAAACTAGTTCTTCCTATACGCGATAGGATTAACTAGTATAGCCTAGTCCAAACTAATTTGTCCTAAGCCCGATAGGATAAACCAGTTTAGCCTAGGCTAAACTAGTTGAACCTGATATAAATACGCACACTCTAGGAGAAACTAGTACGGCCTAGTCTAAACAGTAAGTATATCTGTTGTGGACCAGGTGATTAAAGCGGGCATTATTTATAATGCACGAGCATTATGAATAATGTCTAGCTTTATCGGGCTAAGTGATTATTTACTATCTTAACTTCATTATTTATCACATTGCACGGTCATTATTATGTTGCTACATGATAGTTGGGCAATTTGATAATAAAGCTATATTTAACACACATAAAGTCGTGAATCGCTTGAAAGGTTTTCCAGCACGGGGCGGTCGCTGCCGCGACTCCGCTCGCTCCGCTCGCCGCCCTCGTGCACGTAAGGGTCACCATATTTTTTTTTTTTTTTTTTTTTTTTTTTTTTTTTTTTTTTTTTTTGCGTGTGGGGAATCCATTTACGGACTTCCGCCGCCCGGGGAGGCGGCGGGGCGTGTCGGACTCCACCCAAAAGGGGTGACTACCGACTAAACCCCACACGGGTGTTACGCCTCTCCACTTTATTGCCGGGGTTACGGGAGCGATAAATCATTCATCCGCGACCCCGGCAGTGGCGGACCGCTTTAAGGTGCGGTCCTCGGCTCCTGAGAGAGGGGGGCTGTGTAGTCCCCCACCTGCCAATCCATGAGTGGGGCGCGGCACACTCCGACCGCGCCTCCATCCCGGGCCTACTGCTGGGCGGACAGACTTCCCCAAGTCTGCCGCCCGTGGCCGCCTACGGTGGTTGGAACAGGGCGTTGTATGCCCTGTTCCTGCGCCCAGTGCGTCGGGCGCGGATTGGATGGGTGGAGGCAGCCTCCCTCTCTCGTTCGGCGACCTCCTTG
The DNA here is from genome assembly GCA_950381575.1 of Plusia festucae. NCBI lineage: Eukaryota > Metazoa > Arthropoda > Insecta > Lepidoptera > Noctuidae > Plusia > Plusia festucae. Next base: position 7,158,309 of record OX494436.1, on the reverse strand, counting down.
GCGGCGATGACCTCCTCGGAAAACGAGGCCACCGCCCGCCACGCGGATTCACTGCCGACCATACTGGCGGTAACGGCCGGCAGCGAGAGGTCGCCGCCAATCTGCTCGGTGAGGACACGGCGCTGCTCAGTCCAAGCAGAGCACTCGGCGAGCGTGTGCTGCGCCGTGTCCTCTAAACTCCCACAGTGGTGGCAGCAGGCGTCCGGCTCTCTCCCGGCTATATGACACAGATACCTGCCGAAGCAGCCATGCCCCGACAGTACCTGCGTCAGCCGGAAGGTCAGCACGCCGTGACGCCTGTCCATCCACTGTGCAATGATGGGGCGAAGGGCCTCCACCGTACGGTGGCCGGCCCCTGGACGCGCCAGCCGCTCCGCCCATACGGCGACTGCCGCACGCTGAAGGTGCGCCCTGCACCGGTCCACCTCCCTCGGGACCACCGTCACTCCACGATCCCGCAGATCCTTGCGCCATGTAAAGAGTGACGCAAGGACCCGGGCGTCCAGGTCCCAAGGGAGGGACCCCGCAAGAGCGCACGCCGCCTCTGCCGAAATTGTGCGATATCCGCGGATAACCCGAACGGATATCGCACGCTGCGGCCGTCGCAGCATGGCGGCGCCCCGCCCCGTCACCTCGGTGGCCCAGACAGGGGCTCCGTAGAGGGCTCACCATATTAACCTAACCTAAACCTACCGGACGTTGGGCAAAAAGTTTTCAACACAAAGTCGTGGGCGTATTTATATTAGGATCAACTAGTTTGGCCTAGCTAGGTGAAACTGGTTTATCCTATCGGGCTTAGGACAAATTAGTTTGGACTAGGCTATACTAGTTAATCCTATCGCGTATAGGAAGAACTAGTTTAGCCTAGGCAAAACTAGTTTGTCCTGAAATCGGGTTTGGCCGGTAACATATATAAGATCAATGATATTATACTTATAATATCATTGTATAAGATAATATAAAAAAAATCAAAACGTATTTTATTGAAGTTTCATATTAATGTAAAATATGGTACAAGAAAATAAAAATACGCCCTAATAGCACGTTTATTGACTTCACAACAGCTTCCTTATGTACCCTGTTGCTAATGTGGCGCCACCCTAATTTAATGCATTTTGACGGACACTTTTCATGTAGGTACACAGATGACCGATGACACTCCTTACCTCTTCAGATCTTTGAAACATAATATGCAAAGACATTGTACTCTATAGAGTACATTACAATGTCTTTGATAATATGTTTTAATTTTCTATTTTTAATAAAATCCTGCTTATCCTCATATCGTCCGGTCATCTCAACCACATGAATTATGTATTCTTCATCGTCCGCGGTTATTTATTCATTCGACAAGTAACAGTACCAAATAATCTGCATATTGTGCCCTCTTTAATCTGTACCTATACAAATGCTGTCGCCTGTCAGACAGACAGATTGTCCAAATGTCCATTGTCAAATTTGTCAATCAATTTGTCATTCGTTTGGTTTGTTTCGCCACATTATTTTGTATTATTAAAACAAGATACCTTATTAAAGGTATCGAAATAACGTGCTTAATAAATAAGTACAAAAGACTAACATTTCATTTATCAGTAAAAGTATATCGTTACCTAAACATGACGGACAGAGAAGATGGTGAAATGAGCGATGATAACGCTATGCTTGTTGATGATGATGTAAAAGAACCAATTTCGTATACTGAGGATTGTACAGTAGTAAGTGTAAAATACTCATTCTAATTATGATGTTAATATTGCACGAGTCTTTTGTTTTCACTAGTATTCCTATTTTAATAGTTTTTTTTCTGAATCTTTTGTTTGACCTATTTTGTGCAAACTATTAAGTCAAAATATGTTAATGTTTAATTTTTCCAGGTTTATAAAGCAGATAAAGCCGGTCTAATAATTGAAAAATTGGAGAAGGTTGATGCTTCTAAAATAGAAGAGAGAGCTAAAAGATTTGGCTTAAATCTAACAGGGAACAGAGTTATTACTCAAAGGCAAATAGATGAACTTTACTCAAATTTTGGGATTGAAAGTGGCAATGAGAGGCATTTCCGTTTTGATGCATTGAACATAAATGGTGTGGATGGACTAACTACAAAAGAAATTTTTCAATATTTGGAAGACTATAAACCAGTGTCTTTAGAGTGGATTGATGAAGTTTCATGTAAGTTTAATATCAGATAACTTAGTTTAGTTACTTTTTATTTTAAGAAGCCTAAACACCAGCTGATAATTTGTTTTGATTAAAAGTGTACAAAATTTTATCACAGAAGTTTTTAAGAATTCTTATTTGTATATAATACAATGTGCGGTTTATTTGGTTTTTGTTTTAATCAAATACTTTCTAACATTTTTGATTGTTTTTAGGTAATGTGGTATGTCAAGATCACATTTCAGCTGCTTTAGCACTTTTAGTGCATTCCAGAGAAATCAGAGATGGAAATTTAAAGCAGATGCTTGAAGAGAAACCTAATCATCATTGGCGTGAAGGTATGCCACATCCTAAAAAAGACTTAATTTTGATGAGGTTTGCCACCAATGGTGACAAAAAAGTCATGAAAAAGAAGCTTCAAAGTAAAAATGTTGATGAATTCTATGATCAAAGTATGGATTCTGTGAGTAAAAATCCTTGGGGTGATTTATGTAAATCTTGGGGTGTTTATGATCATCAGGAAGTTTTTCACAATAAACCTAGATATAAGGATGAATATGATGATGATGATGATGAAGATTATTACAAGCCAGATAAAGTAATAAGAATAAAAAATAAAAGCTTGGCAAGTAGACTGGGCAAAAGGCATGTAGATATTGATGATAACCAAGATGACAAAACTGAAGATAGTGGATCTGATTCTGAATGGAAGATTAAATCCAAGACACCTAGGATGAGAATGCATGCAGATGATGAGGAATCAAGGCAAAAGAAAAAGCTAGCTTTACAACATTCTAAGGATGTTGATGGATATTCAGCATTGTCTATTGAAGTAGAAAATTCTAGGCGAAATTATGTTCAAAGAGAACACTCAAAGCTATCTGACCAATTTAAAAAGCAAAATATGCACAAAAAGAAGCATGGAATCCAGTCTCGTTTAGGTGAGAAAGTTGTTTCTCAAGAAGATAGAATCCTATCAAGTGATGAATCATCACAGAATTCTGACAGTATTGTGATGAGCAGAGTGCATAAAGTGAACAGCACAAATAGTGTTTGGTCTAGATTAGAAATAAAACCGACTAACACAAGTTCTCAGAGTGATTTGCGTCAAATTTTAAAATCAAGAAAGCATAAGAAAAATGATGACCTTCGAGATAAACTTGGGAAATCTAAACAGACTAATTTAAGAATCGAAATAGACAATAATTATGCACATGATTTATAGTCTTTTAGTCTAGCATAATTCTAACATTATATATTATGTTTTAGCTAATTATATGTTAGTATGTTTGTTTTTAGTGTTTGCAAATATTTGAAAAATACATTTATTTTCATGGATAATTTTGTGATCTGTAATGAATTAATGAAATGAACTTTACATATTTTACTTAATCAGTCATGTTTATTTAAAATGCTGACACAATATTTCTTTTATTGTTATGATTTTTATATAGCTCAATGCAAGGTGAATTTATTGTCAGTAAGATAAAATAGTTTTGTGTTTAAAACATGCTGAAAACAGACAATATATTTTTTTCTTTTACTATAATATTAAAAATAAACTACAATGTACTTAAAAAAATACTTGCCCAGTAAATTGGCTTTTTCCATTTACTACTGGAGTCACACAATTGTTATTTTTTTACATTTAAAAATGTGTTATGAAAACCAAGGCAAATATTTGTGTTTTTTGCCTTTTCAATAGATTGAGTTTCTGATTCTGAACAAAATATTTTCATATTTCGTTTATAGTTTAATAAGGTAATAATAGGTATTATGATTTGAGATTTGGCGAACCATAATTATTTGGAAAATCAATAAAATACATTCAAACTGGGTATCTTTTTTATTTTTGTGCTATTTCATGTGCATGATTTATACTAAATTAGAAGTTGTTTTGAGTTTGTAATTAAATAATTAGGATACTTTGTGAGGTTAGTAAATCAATGTGATGTACAACATAATGTACACAAACTACGGTTTCATTTCTGGATGAAAAATGTTGGAAACTTTTGCAAACAAATTTTTGTATAAGTTCTGGAGCTAATTATAGCTGCATCGAAAATTCAAGCGAAATAGACTAAAGAATACAATAATATGTATAAACTTTTATTATAAACCACAGGATGTTCACAAATAGTGCCGTGAAAAGTAGCAACAAAGACAACACTAAATAAAAATGTATAATTCAGAATGTAAAACATCACAAATCAATTTCTTAGTGCTCATTACAATGGAATACTCAATATTCTGTTTTAAAGCTTTGCTTCTTAATTATGACAAACATTGCGTTTCGCTAATGAAATACCTGTATTTAAAAATAATCATATTAATAAAAATATAATCGAGCAATTGCTAATGCAACAAAGCATAAATATTTTAATAATTCGGAAGACGAGTATTTGTATTGACTATATTAGTGCTATGTTAATATCTATAGGCACGGTGTTATGAAACTAACAGATGCGTTATTAGATGGAATTTTATAAGCGTCTAATGAGGCGACTAAAATAAAATTAGTATTAAAATTAAGATTTATAGTAAGTGGATTTTCAACTGGTTTTAATTAATTTTAATTTTTAATAAATTGAGTTTGATAGATTTGTTCAAGATTAAAAAAAACATCAATATTATTGTGTTAGTTAGTGGCTAAAATGTAATACTGTAAAATATTTATAGTGATTTGTTACTAACACTAGATATACGTTAATTAAGTACGTGAATATCATCAAAAATCTATTCATTACAAAACTTAACGATAAAAAAATATAATATCATTTGACCTGTTTGGGGGTTACAAAAAATATAATTATTAAATCTTAACGCAAATAATGTAAAATATTATTAAAATTTAGGCACGCGTGTTAATGTTGTTAGCTAAAACAGTAAATATACTTACAAACATTTTGGTGCTAATTGCAATCTATATTATAACGTGCGAGTCTATGTCTAATATATTTTAGGATTATGCAACCTCCAGTTATTGCTGGCACAACAAAACATATGTATTCAACAGATCAATTCTTAATATTACTATCTACATATCTAATTCTGGCACGTAATTTCCACAATCCAGTTATTTCAAATAATTGTTAACTTTTGTTCTTAAAGTATAACATTTGTAAAATAGAAATGATATAAATATAATAAAATTCAGCATTGATTTAATTAATGTAAATAATAAATATATTTAGTGGAATGTTTCAGTCTTACTTATAAGTACTTCCAGTACGCCAAAGCGTTAAAATTATCGTATTAATCATGTTAACAGTGAAACCTGATTGTAGGGTTCAAGCGCTGGTGTAAAATCTGCACAATTGCCGGCTTGAACTAAGTCTACTACTAGCCTAGCATATAATTGAATGACCAGGTTAAACTGTTAACAGCATAAAACAATTTTAATACCAAATATGGTAAAATTAAATTAGACAATAATAATTTGATTGTGTCAGAATTATCTGGTCATCATTTTAGTCTTTTCTCTTTATCTGTTTTCTCTTCCTTTCGATCGCTTGATTCATCTTTTTTCTTAGATATTAATGAGTGCTTGGCTTTCTTGAATTGTTTTTTAACTTTGTCTTTAACTTTATTCTTTTTGGGTGTTGGTATGACTTCAACTGATTTCATTGATGAACTGTTTGATTCGCTGTTCCTTTGTGCTGAAATACAAACAAAATGAAATAAGAAATAGAATAATATAGAGCTATTACAAATGAGAGATTTTACGAACAATATTGCACATTATTTGTAATCATGTCCATATTATAGCACGGTATACCATGAATCTTTATCTATAATAATATTATGCTGATGAGTTTGTTTGTTTGGTTGAACGCGCTAATCTCAGTAAGTACTGGTCCAATGTAAAAAAAATCACTGTTAGGTAGCCCACTAATTGAGGACGGCTATAGGCTATAATTTGCTGCGATAACCGACGCACACGCAGGCGAAGCCGCGAACTTAAGGCTCCCGCTGTTTCGCTCCTCCGCAGTGAATTTTCAGCAATAGATACAGTAATAATTATACTTTATTATACTTGCATGGATAGCACTGTAATGTATACTTAAAGTATACATTACAGTGCTATCCATGCAAGTAAAATATAATTATGCGAATTTTCAAATCTATTGACGGATTTTTTTAATTCGCATTATACGATGAACCGAATGAAATGAAAAGTCTGTATTAATGTCGTAATTACCTCTCTTGCTAGCGATAGAAGCGGCAATCGCGAGGTCTTCTTGGCGTTCTCGACGTCGTTCTGCGTCAATCTGCTGGACTAACTCGTCCCGCATGCGAACTATTTCCACGAGACGTAATACTAGCTTCTCCTCGCGAGCCTATAATCATTAAAAATATATTATCCACTACACAATTGTTACCAGTGCTCTGGCGCAACTTACGAATATGCCCAGAATGAGGACATTGGCATTTATAAGTTACAGTTATAACAGCCTCAGCAAGTTAATTTTCTATGAGGATTAACAATATCTAAGACTAATAATAAATACGTTATCATATTACCTCTTATTCTTAAAAAATGACAATAATAAATCCTTATTTAATAAATGTGTTGTAGAACAATGCAGAGATATTTAGCCATAACAAAAACAAACACAATCTACTACACATTAATCAAAGTATATAGGTTGAGTTACTGCCCCTTTAAATAGGCTACAAAATAGCCTGTAGTAAGGAGAGTCTTGCCCTCAGGGGTAACAGAAATAAGTGCTGTTATTGGAGGATATTCGTAACATTTTTAAAAAGAAAACTTAAATATAATAAGAATAATATTTTATGATATTTTTTGCTAATTAAGGAATAATTGCACTTGTGTGTGTATATGTGTAGTTTTAGGTGTAAGGTGTAGTTAGTGCATGTGTGTACGTGTGTGTTTAGTGCACGGCTGGTAGTTTCAAAATAGATTAGATGTTCTTTTTCGTATGTTCTTAAGAAACAATGTGCGGACGCTAGATTTACCTCTGTTATGTGATAAACCGTCGTAGCGCCGGCATGTCCGCGGCATGCCATGGCGTAAAGAATGCCGTGCAATGAAATCCCTTTTTAGGCCACGGCATTATTTTAAAGCATAGCAATTTATGTCTTTCCATATTGATACGTTCGAATTTCCATTCTTAAAAAAAAACCCTTGCCACGTCCCGGTCTGAGTTGGTCTTTAAACGCCCACAAGAAAAATATTTTTGTCAACGAGTTGTGAATTTATGTATTTAGTAATATAATAATGTTATTATGATATTTGTCGTTAAAATGAACTTCTAAGTAGTTTGAGTTCTAAGTTAATGCATACATCTGTACACAATATGGAAACTCTCGATGAACTGTGATTATACGAGTAAATGTCCGAACAAGTAATGTAGGAATTAATTAGAAATTTGCCTTTGTAAGATGAATTTTACATATTTATGGTAAGTGTTTTAAGCTAACCATAACTATTTACTATGGTTTTTTTATGAATAAAATACTGAAACAGGGTACCTATAGTTGTTTTGATTTTTGGAAATACCTAGTTGATAATTAGGTCGACGGTATGCGTTTTAATTTTTCCCTATCAGCAAAAGTGTATCTTATACCGCCTGGTAATTTGTGTAAGTTTGTTTTCACTTTTTTGTAGTAATCAAGTTTGTAATAACATTACCGTTTTATGACAGCTAGTTACAATTTGAAGCGGCGGCAGCCTAATGGCTATGTCGTCGGACTTGCAATCATATGGTTGCGGGTTCGAATCCCACCCATTACACTACCGACGTGAATCCACTCGTGACACAAGCGTCTTAGCTTAGCACGAGGGGTTAACGAGATTGCTAGTAATTTGCGACCCACATGGATAGTAAAAGTAATCTATCAATAAAAAATATTAGTATTAGTTAGGTGTACCTTGTCAGAATCGATGCGGTTAACAGCTGGTCGAGATTGTATGACACGAATTTCGTGTTCAATGTCAGCTTGTTCCTGTTCCAACCGTTGCTGTCGTCGTCTGAAATGTACGATTTTGTTGTAAATGTTGAAATGTTCCTTTTTTATTAGTTATGTATCAAAAAGGTTGACTTTACAGCTAGCTTATGTGCATACATTATACATAATTGGCAGAAAAAGTGAAACCAGCAGTTGTTTTTTTAAACAAGGAAGGGTATGTCACAACATCTTAGGACTTTCATAGAATAGAATGATTAATAAACTAGCTGTGCCCTACGGTGTCACACGTGATAGTTGTAGAAAATTTTTCATTGTTTTTAATATTTATTATGCTATTTAGGACGGAGACGAATCCAAAAAATTAAAGATCATTAAACCAGTTCACCCCTTCTCGAGTTATGTGTTGTAACAAACCTGACTTTGTTTTATATATGGAGATGAGCTCTGATGATTCAAGATGTAAGAACGTGAAGACGAATGGGACTTACATGTACATCAATTCAGTTTGTTTTCTGAACAAGTCATTTTTCTCATTGACCAGTTCACACAGCTGAATTACTAAATCTTCGACTTCCTCTTGCGGCACTGCGACGGCGTCATCGCCTGTAATAGGTGCCATTATATATAGTACTACGCTTACGATTGTTAGAAATACTTGAACTATTTGTTGAACTATTTACAATATTGAAGATCATGTCGACCATTAATTATTATCAGTCGACCTACTTTACTTCTATACATTTATAAGGATTAATTAACACATATTTTAGAATATAAATAAAAAAAAAAGATAGAGTGGGTGCTCAAATAGTAATAATGTGCATGAATATGTTTACCCTCACACTTGTCGCGTATCATTTTCTCGATGAGCACTCCTTGTCGCTCCAGGCCGAGTTGCTGTGTCTCGAGCAAGTCTAGTTGGACTTGCAGATCTTCAGGAGACATCTGTAACTTTACTTCTCGTCGCTCTGGTAGCGGCAGACCTGGGGCTGGACCTTTAGTTTTCCTTCCACTTACTGTAAATAAAACAATAAATAATTTGATGGAGATACAAGATATCTTAAATAAGCAATTTTAACGAAATTAATTTGGAAGAAAGAGTTTACTTTAATATTACTTACCTTACCTTATTTTAACATGCAAAGTTATCAGTTTATATAAGTTGTGGATGTGATGAGTACATACCATCGGATTGAATGCTTCTCATACCAGAAGTGTTGATGCCTTTCTCCATGGATCCTCCACCGCCTGACACTGTCGACAGACTATCTGGTGGGGTGGGCGCCGGCCGTCTCTTCTTAAGGATCGGTGTCGATTTGCCAATCGATTTCTATAAAATATCGACATTTTGTAGATCTATTTATTCAAAGATTAAACGCCAAAAAGAGGGTACTATCTTTAGTGCTCAGACAATACAATGATTACATGAGGACGAGACAATAAAAGATTGTTTATATCTTACAGACTGAGTACATTTAGGCAGGCTTAACCATATTACTCGATAACTTATCTATACTTATATTATAAAGCTTTGTTTGTTTGTTAGAACGCGCTAACCTCAGGAACTGCTGGCCCGATTTGAAAAATTATTTCACTGTTAGATAGCTCACTTATTGAGGAGGCTATAATATGCTGCGCCTGCGTGGGCATAACCGACGCCCACGCGGGCGGTGCCGCGAGCAAAAGCTAGTATAAGATATGTAGTAAAAATATATGATTCAACAGTGGTATGTCAAGAGACATCGACTCTTTGCAGGTTTCAAACGACTAATTACCGAAAAGGATACAAGTCAGCTTCGTAATTAATTATGTGCCTGACCTATGACATCAACGACGAAAGTTTACGCTCTACTAATAAAATAGACGGCTGCCGTCTTAATGAGTCTTTGGTAATGTCAAGCTGACTTACTTGATCCGAGTGGATAGTGGAGTTATACGAGCTGAATGATGATATGCTCGCAACGTCATCCATGGAGGTGGAAGGATTTTCCATTCGTGGGGCTTCTGATATTGCGATGGCAGGAGGTGGAAGCGGCGCTTTCGCCTTCTTACGACGCGCCATACTTCCTGGTAGATTTGGAGTACTTGTTGCCATTGAAGATCTGTACATAGAGCTGGAAAAAACAGCATTGTTATAAATACGCTTTTGCCATATGTTGGGATACACTGAATAATTACTCGAAATTGAGAATAGAAATTATTAGAAAACTTTAATAATCACCTCTTGTTGTGCGATTCATCTTCATCTGATGACGGTTCTTCTCCATCAGACCAAAAGGGATTGACAGCGATAAGTCGTTTTCTGTAATAGGTATCAATCAAATAAAATACACCTAATAAAAAAAACCCGCATTATAGGTTTTACAACATGTATCTAGTCGTTTTTTTGTTTTAAAATATTTATATAATCTAACGCAATTATAGTACTTGAAGTAGGTACCTATTTAAAATTAAATAATTAGACAAGATTTTAGTATTGAATAAAATCTTGAGACAGGTCTACTATTAACCACTTTCATAATTTTACTCACATCTTGGTTCACATTTCTAGTAAAAAAGTAGGGTTTTAGGTATTATTGTGGTTAAAATTTAAACTCAAACATTCCGAAAAATCTGATATTTCGGGCTATTTGAGTTGATATATTATGTCCAAACATCTAACCCTACGATCTCAACGTGAGACCAACAAGGAAAGAGTCAACATAATACACATATTGTTCTTTTGTTATATTGTGCTGATCTACGTACTCTGTATACATAATATACATATATTACGAAGTGGCTCAAGTGGCTATTTGAAATCCACATTGCTGTAAATACAATTAAGTAGGTACGTGGAAGTCATTCAAACGGAATGAGATGAAATAGCTCATTTGAAATTGACCTAGAAAAATAGAATAACTTTGTAACCAATTATCTAATTGTATCACGCGAATAGGCATGTATGGCGATGGCACATACGGATATTGTAGTCTGTATACTTTGAAAAGGTAGGCAGAAATGGTTATATGTGTACTTTTCCATCAAGTCTAGAGAATTTTTGTTATACGTTTATGTGGAGGTACGAATGATTTTGTCAAATTTTGTGAAATCATAATGATAGATAAAGTAAGAGTTTGTGAGATAAACTTATACTCCTACTAGACCAAATTTGTAGTTATTTCTCTCTGTAAATCGTTATTACAGACATGTTGCGCGCGCAATACTTAAGTTATTAACAAAACCCCTCTCCAGTCTCCAGAAGAACATTTAAGAGCAGTTTACGTAGCCCTCAATTAAGTACTCTCTACTAAAGCATAAATATAGGATTCGTATTTTACGTTTTGTGAATTAATGAAGTTAATGCTATAGTACTCACACAGGTGTCGCTGCTGCATTTGCAGGTTTTGATGCAAGCTGTATAGGAGGAACATCGTCATCTTCCTCATCACTGCTACCAAACGGATTCGTACTGGCTTTTTTCGGTGACTGAAGATTTTCATTCTAAAATGTTAACATAATCATAACAATGGGAAGCTATTTGAATATTGATAATATAACATTTTATTTACAAAGGATTTTTACCTCATCCTCATCATCGGAGAATGGGTTTAAATGAACTGGATACTCTTTAGTATCTATCGCATTTTCTTTTTCCTTTTTAATAGCAGATGCTAAAGCCTTTTCCAAAGCATTCTGCTTCTTCCTTCTAGGAGGAACACTTATTGTTACTTCTTGATTGTCTTGAACCTCTTGTGATTGCTCTGATGGTATGGGATCATTATTTGAGGAAGTACTATTTGCTATCCTGCTGTCATCTGTTGCATTGCTAATTTCTTTATGTACACTATCTGTATTGTTGCCATCTTTGGCATCTTCTAATTCTACTTTAGGGATATTATGTTCAATTGTATTTACACAGTCTTTGTCTTTGTTACTTGTTTCAGTTACAATTTCTTTTTCTATGCACTTGTCAATATTTACAGTGTCATCGGCCAATTGTGTTTGTAAGAAGTTGAATTTGTCAATGTTGCTTTTATACACTTTGTCTGGAATATTTTTGTCAAACATGTTTTCACTTTTACACTCTGGTTCTATACTTTCTGTTAAAGGTTTAGAGTCAACTTCGTTTTGAGATCTACTGCTACTGCTAAAGTCTTCAGGTTTGCTAATACTATTGTCTTTTAATGAAACATTAGAAATTTTATATTCAATGTCTTTATCTATGTTTTTCTCAAACATATTTATTTTCTCTGAAATGTAACTTTTCTATTAGCCTGGAGTAATTACATGCAGGGTTTTTACAAACATTTTATTGAACACACAAACAACAAACACATTACAGAAGCATGGCCTTTTTTATAATGAAATCTCCTCTGATCATCTCTACTTGTGCAATAAGAAAACATTATAAGAGGTTGAAGGCAGCATTCAGTAAAAAGCGTGTAATCAACATAGCCAGAACATGATGCGGAGCAGAAAAATATTGAAATAAAAAAGTTTCTAGTAAATTCAATGTATTTTACTGTTAATCAACTAATTCCACTAAACTTGATAAAAACGACTAATTATATTTCATAATACATATACTATGTTATGTTGCAACAGTAGCATGTATATTTTATTGATAAGGTAAAATTTGATGGCGCATTATTGGCTTCTATAAAACTGATTGTGATAAATATGTTACAAATGAAAGTAAATGAAGCACTCACCCAAAATAGACTGCGGTCTTGGTTTGTATTTAGGACTAACAAGCCCCTCATTCAAGACCGATTTTGTATCTTGTAAATTATCAGTGAATGCCAGCATTCCCATCTGATCATGATCATTATTATTCAGATATTTTGATAAAGTCTTTTCATTTTTACAACTATCACAGGTGAATTCAGATCCTTCTACTATTTCAAAGTTCTTAGGGTTTAAATGTCCAGAGCATTTAGAGCAACGGAAACATCTCCTGTGATACAGTTTGTGAGAGACAAGTAGTCGCTGGGCAAGGTATACAGGCAGACCACATGCTGCACATTTGTCTAGACCAGTCTTGCCAAACCTTATTGGTGCCTACAAAGTAGTATAAAGATAGTTATAGTGTGTGACAGAAAGTATTAGAGAAATTAGAAAACAATAGTTTCACTGCAAACACTGCACACAGATTTAGAAAGTGAATACTAGATAATAAGTTTGTACTAACAGGTGACTCAGTTGTTGATGGTTTTGGTGACACCTTTGACTCACTCTCGGATACCTTGGTATTAACTGAAAGTATAACATTTAATTACCACCTTTTACCTGTATAATATTAAAACTGTATATATGCAATATGCATGGAAGTATAAACATCAATATATCCAGCATCAAACAAACATAGTTTATTATAAATAATGTATAAAACAATATTCTAGTGTAAGTTACCTGTGTGGCCTAAGCGTTGGTAAAACTGAGACAAGTAGGTTAATACTGATAAGCGATCGGGCACATCATTCTCCACCATATCCTCAGGGTCTAGCAATGCAGGAATTCCTAAATGCTTTTCAGCAACACTATATGCCAATAGATTATTTTCATAAATATTTTCAGGATTTAGCTTGGACATATCACTGAAAAATTTAGCAGAAAATACAGAATATACATATAATAGATATGTAGAGATGAAATTTTGTATTCCAATACAGCTGGGACACAACTTACATTAAATCTGGCCTAAAATGATGGACCAATGCACAAAATGCTATACCATTTCTCCATGATGTTGTCATATTATCTATATGCACCTCAGGGCAGTCTTTTACTAAACGCTTACACCATAACTCCAGAGCCTTAGTGCCTTTTCTTTCAGACATTTTTTATAACTTTTTAAAAACTTTGTAAGCTATTCAAAACGTTCATCATCTATGACTCATTACGGAATCTTTTCACTGAAAATAACAAAGCCATTTTTGTTTTATATCGGATGTATAACACAGTATAAATTTTACCGAATACTAAGCATTGAACCGTATTTCAAATATAAGTTTTTATTAAAATATTCATCACAAGTTAGTGCCTTAGTGGTTAGTTGGCAATTTGGCATTGGCTAGGGATGTTCGCGTGTCTTTGTGCAACATACGTCAAAAATATAGATTTGACATGTTCTTTGTTGATTAGTCGATTTATTAAATTGACTAATTTTGTATAATAGAGACTAGAAACGATTGATTAAAGAACAGGTTACTAGTAGTTTGACGGTTACTATAAAGGCAATCCTTCATTCTTCCTTGGGAGATTCTTCCCTATTTTTGGCCGGCCATATTTTTACCCACTCGCCATTTTTATCGATATAGCTATAACCTGGGACACTTACGACTATAGAAAATGGATAGATTTTGTCAATTTGAATAAAATAATACCTACATTTCAGATAAACAACTACTTGCAACTAATAATAATAAATAGTTATCGTGAGCATTATAGTATAAAGGTTTTTGCCGGTTAATACAGTACAATACACGATAAACAAACGTCGTGTGCTGTTCAGTTCAGACCATGGTTCAGACCATGAAGGTATAGTCTATACCTTCATGGTTCAGACTGAGGTTCAGACCATAGAATAAATGGTTCAGACGTAGTAGAGCTGTGAAAGAAACGAAACATGCCGCTCGTCGAATAAACCGATTAATTTAGGTTTATATAGTTCTCAAAAAGTTTACGTTCCTTAGAAAAGTTCAGTGGAAAACCGAAATAAACCGGTATTTTTTTAACCGGTTTCGAGCCTTGGGCACCAGAGTGCACTGCACAGTGCCGTGTGGCTACAACACATTTTTTAATTTAAAAAACCGGAGCGGTACCGCTTTGGCGCCGCTCCACACCTAGGTATTTGACTTGCTCCCAAGGGAAGTGCTTGCCAAAGAGGGTTATGGGCGGAGGGAGCGAGGGAGGGTGCAGTTTCTTTCTAGACAGCACAGCTGCGTTCTTGGAAGGATGATGACCGCGGCCTGGAGAGTTGGACCTATCGTTAAGGGACTAGTCCCTGTATAATAGATGGCCAGCGTACAAACGCCTTATTTGATTGTGATTATAATATGGATCAGCAAAAAAAATGCATATTATAATGGTACATTTGCATTCGTAAATTGTATTTCTACTATTTTACTAGCAATTTTTTTATTACTGGGACAAGAATTCCTGTTTTGTTTTTTATTCCGTCCCACAGCTGGACAAAGCCCTTCCTCTATTCCTATTACCGAACCTGGCTCGCTTGCTTATTTGTTAGGTATAACTATTGTTTAAAAGTGTTTAGCTAGGTAGTAGAACGTGGTCACTCCTGTGCTGACTGTGCTGAGCAAAGGTTTCTCCCCGACGAAGGTTTTAACTACTATCCTTAGCAAGCTTTTGGCTGGTAGGTACCTCTCTTACAAATTGAATATATCCCTCAGGCTGTGGATGACTTAATATATAATTAAATAATACAAATAATTTAATCTGATGGTTTTATTCAGTTATTTAAAGTTCATGATTTTGCAGCAAAATCCAAGAGCGTCCAGTTTGTAGCCAATAGGGCACTGTTATGTTACACTGATGACTTTTTGATCTCCGCTTTGTTTTTTAAAATTATTGATGTAGTTCTCGATCCAGGTTCTGAGATCTGTGAAACAGTTTACTGATTATAATTGATTGAATCTAAAACCAGTAGGTAGTCGTTACCGGAATCCTGGAACCGTTATTTTTTACGATTTAATAATAATATAATAATAATACCGACCTATAAATATCCCACCGCTGGGCATATGTCTCTTCCCATATAGAAAGAATGAGCATTGATCACCACGCTTGCTCATTGCGGGTTGGCGATTTCAAATTTATTTTTTTTGGAATCCATGTTTCCTCACGATGATTTCCTTCACCGTTTGTCAATAATGTCTTAGAATGATAAAGAAAGTACATATAACTTTGAAAAAGCCACATTGTACTTGCAGGATTCGAACCTGCAACCATGTGCATACGAATCCGGTCATTGAACCACTAGGCCACAACAAAATTTACGATTTGTTCTAATTTGTTAATTCCGATAAGTAGGTACATAGAAAAATCCTCTTCGTCTGTCTGTTTTTAATAATTTCTGAATCAACTTTGAATAATTTTAAGCCGCAATCAATAAAATGAATCCATATTCCCTATATAACCCTATTTAAAAGAATTACCATGGTAATTAATTACCTTCGTGATCAAACTTGAAGTCAACACTAATCGCTTGTACTTATAATATGATCAAAACATACCTAAAGGTTAGTATCTTAGGTACTAATTAGACAGCTGACTCGTAATTTTTTTGTTAAAGGTACATAAATAACATATAGATATATCGGCAACAAATTTTCATGAGTGGACGGATAGGTGAGAAGGTCTTCGTTCCAACCACCAGTATGATGTTCATAGTTGAGCCTCGCATGGGACTAATTTATTTATTTATATCAAAGAAAACCAACTGCTACACAAAATTATTAATATTTGTTGTATCCATGAACGATACCTATATCCGTGTATATTTGATCCGACCGGGTGGCCGACAACTTATTGGCGTATTTACCCTACCTACGTATTCTTTTTTTTATGTGTGAACTTAAGTTTTTATCCCTTCCTCAATAAATGGGCTGTCTAACACTGATATAATTTATGAAACAAACAAACTTTTAAGCTTTATAATATTACTTAGTATTTATATTATTGTTTTCTGAGATTTACGCGAATGTTAGACATTGAAATAAAAAAAAACTAAAGTTAGTATTTTCTTTTCATTTATTGTGATGTTTTACTTTCTTATAAAGACAGTACTATTGTTCAAGTGCACGGAAAGCAAAAACTTAAAAATACTATTATGTATACAGTTATTTAATAAATGTATGCTTATCGTGATATAAAGCTCCTGTCAAAATAAATCAAACTAATAAAATTTTTCCACGAGTCGGGTTCGTGGAAATTTTTTATTATTTTCACATTATTTATTATACATTTCGTATAATCGCGACCGACCATGGGCCGTGAAAGGCCGACTTTAGGGTTTTTTCGTTCTCGACATAATTATTTGAACTTAGGTACCTACTTACTTATAACTTTTTTCTTTTAGAAGAAATTTTAATTTTAGGTAAGTCCAACATGATATATTTATCGATCTATCCAAAACCACATAAGCTATTTTTAGTTGCAAACTGATGGCGACAGAGCAAACGTTAAAAATTCCGTTGTGGGGAGGCCGACATTTAGCATAATATGTACCCTACTCAAGTACGATACATTATCTCAGCTCATCGCCTTACACCACTTTATCCTTCGATCAATAATAGTACTTTATCCTTAAATTTGCATCTTTGGGCGAAAATGTATCT
Organism: Plusia festucae; assembly: GCA_950381575.1. Taxonomy (NCBI): domain Eukaryota; kingdom Metazoa; phylum Arthropoda; class Insecta; order Lepidoptera; family Noctuidae; genus Plusia; species Plusia festucae. The sequence continues at coordinate 7,140,877 of OX494436.1, read as the reverse complement.
TATCAGGAGCAGATTCTATTTTCACAATATTTATCATAAGGTTTGTGTGCTCTTTCATTAAAATAAGTTGATCTCGTAAGCTTTAATCACACATTGAAAATATGAATCGTTCGTACACTTTGTTGTTAATTTATTTTATTTTTAGAGAACGGACATCGGTGCCGTCACAATATGAGCGCGCCAAAATAGTGGCGTTTAAATCGTCCGAAAATGATAGTAGGTACCTATCTAGTCTTTTTTAGCTTAATTTGATAACATTAACTCCGGTTATTAAATATATAAAGAATACTTAGTTTAAAATTCTATCTCTATAATATTTTCCTGAATTGAGTAATATTTTGTTTGTAGTTATTCGGTATACCTACTCTACTAGTTTTTGGCTTTTACAAAAAACATCAGGGTTGAAAAAGTAAAAAAAAAACAACGTACCTAATAAAATAGGTTTGAAAACAATGGGACTCACCAGTAACGTAACCAAACGTCACGACACGTTTCATTGACAAATTCTTGTCCTTCGGGACAATTCGGAGGCACTGTTATCATGTTAAAATTGTTAAAAATATCAGGCACTACGGTTACGCTGACGTCAAGGCATTGTCCATTTACCCACTGCTGGCCAGCCATGCAATTTGCAGATCCAAAATAGGGTCGAGCACTACAAGTACTAGCAGAAAAATAAAGAAATGTGATCAATAAAAACATTTTAGAGCTGAGCATTCACAAAAATATTTTAAAAATCTATAATGAAATCACGCAGTGTACTCTCTGTGATTTTATTTATCAGTTCAAATGTAGGCGTATTCAGTTGATTATGATTTTATGTTTTTGAGCTGTCTTGCCGAGTGTTTTGTTTTATTTCAGGTATTTATTTGCATGAACCGTGTTTTTGCCCTTTGTGGATTTGTCATGAGGAACCGTGACTGAATCGTGGTCACACCTGATTGCCACACTAGTGTAAATAATTAACATTTTCCTATTTTTATTAAATATTTTTATGCCATGTAGGTACGCCATTTAATAAGTGCCTAGACCTACTGCTATAAAAAATGCAATAGGTACCTACCTACATTTTTCCAATAACTGCTTCATTTATAATAATTAGCCCAAGACTCCGCCCGGGTCTAAGTAACAGAGAAAGCATTTTATGAATAGTAAACTTATGTATCTAGAACCTAAGGCCCGTATAAACTCTTAGCCATCAAATAGGTACATGATAACTAGTAGGTACTTCTGCCGTAAAAAGATGTGAGATTCATATGAATAATCAAAGGATTCACGTAGGTAATAACATGTCGGTTAAATTATTCAGTGTCTACTTAAGGGTCCTTCTGTCTTAAGTTATTACGTAATAAGCTAACCTAACAGTATCATAGATAGAGACCAAATTAATATGTTTTTTAATGTTTTTAATAAATAACTTGACTTGGCAATTGACTTGAATTGACACGTCACCTATGGTGAAAAATAGCATTTATATTTCCATTAGTACCTACCTAAGGATTGTTCTATTGGAAAAGGTCCCCCGTCGATTTTTAAAATACATGTACCTACCTAGTCAGTTTAACAATCGCTGTTTACCGTTTGGTTTTTGCTCCCAGAATTTTTAGTAAGTACCTACCTACGTTAATTTGAGCCTTAGGCTAAAATGAAATATATACTGATATTTAAACGAAGAATAATGTACTGTTTGTAATGGACATAGAGTCCAAGAAAGTTGGTCATCAATCGCCGGCGACGTCGTTGACTTTAGTCCCTGGAGACTGGTCTGGATGAGTAATTTCCGGCTATTAACCAATAGATTGCGTGTTTCTGTATCATCTTCGTCTGTGTTATTTTGTTTCTAGAAGATACGAGTAATATAATATTCAATTGTAAATGTAATGCCAAAGTAAAAAATACAATTTAACTTAAACACACACGGAAAATCTAATCGCGCTTGTAAAAATCTTACGTAAGCAGGGCCCCAATTCTCCTATTTTATAAACCGTCCGATGGCAGTGTAATGATCGTAGTTTCGATTGATTTTGGCACATTTGATATAGGTACTTCTAAGCATTTAATCTGTGAAATCGTGTATGTATGTCATAGTATCTTAGCAGGATTGCCAATAATTTGGTAATCCCTTACTGACATTTCAAACTTTTCGATTTGTAATTGCGGAGTCGATCGTGCTACAGTTTGACCAGTACCTATCTACCAACGCAACGCACAACGTTAATGAACGTTCGTATGTTTCATCTGCTCATGAAGCTCTGTACTACGTACGCGCGCGCGAGCGACCGAAAGTAACATCCTCTCCAAGGTGCTGTTTTTAAACTTTAAATCGCCAGTGATTTATAACAATTTTGAAATTTCGATTCGAATTTGTCTTTTTCAGCATCCCAAGCTCAAACTGCTTCGTGGAAAGGGTTTTGTCACAAATGGTATTAAAGTTGACCGATGTCCGAAACAAATGTACCCCAGACTTAATAAAAAGTGAACTAATGACTTCTTTTAATAATTATGATTATAATTGTATAAATATGATTTTTATAAATATGTAAAATCCATCAAAAATTTGATTAATCTTACGCATACTTCTCCAAAATATTTTAAAAATAATTAAATAGTTAGGTTTTTTATTTATCCCGGATAAAAAGTTGAAATCCCGTATTTTTTTGGCCATTTAAGCGTTTGTCCCTTACAGGCTGAAAAAAAATCTGACAACCCTAGTACCTATGCTTATATAATTCTCATGTGTACAATTTATAATATTTTTATAAGCGTGCAGTCTTGAATATCTATACTTATAATAAATCTGTAGAAGTGAAAATTCTGTACATTGAAAATATCAAAAAAATTAATGGCGGGGTGTGTTACTAGACCGACACCGAACCCAAAAATGTGATTAAAAAAATTTTTGTCTGTCTGTCTGTCTGTCTGTTTGTTCAGGCATCACGCAAAAACTACCGGTTCGATTTCGATGAAACTTGGTATAATTGTTCTTTTAATATCCTGGGCACCACACTGGGTAGTTTTTATCCCGGAAAAGTATATACAATAAAAAACAAACTTAATTTTGCGGTTCGATCCCTAGACCCGAATACTGTACCAACCGCAAATAATAAGTTTGTCGTAGGTTACGTCACCCGCAGTGGAGTTCACTAAGGGGCGCTGCACACGGCTAAGATACTATACTAATATTGATATTACAAAGCTGAAGAGTTTGTTTGTTTGAACGCGCTAATCTCAGGAAGTACTGGTCCGATTTGAAAAATTCTTTCACTGTTAGATAGCCCACTTATTGAGTAAGGGTATTGGCTACTTTTCTTTTGGAAATCTATCCCCTAAGGGGGTGAAATAGGGGTTGAAAGTTTTTATGGGAAGTTCGGTATTTTCAATGATAGACACATGACATTTCGTCTACGTGTTTCTGGATAGAAATAAATAATGACGATTTCAGCGATTTTAAAAATCATCCCCCTAAGAGGGTGAAAAAGGGGTTGGAAGTTTGTAGGCATATGAATTGTGTCGTTTTCAAAGATAGACACTTTCAATTTCATACAAGGGTTATTAGTTAGAAATAAATAAGATGTATTTCTTATATATATAGAAATACAATATAGATGTATTTATGAGGGTAGATTTTAGAAATCTACCCTCTAAGGGGGTGAAATAAGGGCTGAAATAGTTGGTATGTGAAGTTCAGTATTCTCAAAGATAAATAGATAAGATAATGACCATCTAAGACATATCTATAATGACGACTCCCGTGGTCGAGTGGCGTTCACTCCGGTTTTTAAGGTGTCGCCAGCTCTAAGGTTCCAGGTTCGATCCCCGGACGGGTCCATGTAGAAAATCACTTTTATACATTGTCTTGAGTCTGGGTGTTTATGGTACCTTTTTTGTCTCCGATTCCATAACACAAATGCTTTTGCTACTTACTTTACTTTTATTATTATTTTAACGCCATAATATTAGATGAAAAATTTTATACATTCTCCTTACTTTGAAAATCCCAGAATATCTACCTTTAATACTACTTACTCTTTACTTTACGCGCGAGCGAAGCCGCGGGCAACAGCTAGTTTATAATAAGTATGTGTGCCAAATCAATTTCTAACGATTAGAAACTGGTATAAAAAGAACCGAGTCATTCGTAATTATCTTTCTACTTAAACTCTATATTATTATTATAAAGAGGAATTATTTATATTTTTTAGGTGTCCTAGTCTGCAATCCAGTCTGCTTGCGACCACGGTCGGTGCAACTCAGTCGATACGTCAAGGCTAGGTAAATACCTATGCACATCCAATGATACAGGATCAATTTAAAAGGAGTGCGTATATTCTACGAGGTAATCAGGTGCATAATAATCACTTTCCCAAAGGAAAATAGGTTGAAATCTGAAAATGAACTATTCATAGAAAGTGACGTGACTTATGTTTGAAAGAAAAGTTGATTTTCAATTATAAGATTTCGAACAATGTTCCTTGGTTAAAGGTGTTCAGTTTTATGCACCTAAGTACCCCGTATAATACACCAACGCACTCCATAAAAAATAATCTAGCCTCTGAGGATCCTATAATAAAATAAAATACATTTTAAAATTACAGTTTTAGGAGATAACGCGTAACCAACATACAATATACACCCACATTTCACGTTGTACAAGATATACTTCATATCACCTAACTTAGTAACATTACCTACTCGTAAATTAGGTTTTTGTTTTGCTCTAGCTTAATGAGGCGAGTCCACACCAGACGATCCAAAATGGAGCGGCGTTCCCGCGATCCAGATCGTGATGTTTAATGCGTGGATAGTACAGGCCGAATCAGATTGTTGGAACTGCTATCCTGAACTACGCTCCAAGCGATCCATAGGCAATCCGTGATTCAGTTGAACTTTAGCTGGTGATGGAGAGGATTCCCGAAGTTTCTAAAGCAATCATTAACCTGTTAAAGGATTATGTACGTGAAGGTAAGTAATACCATACTTAATATTTTTATATGTATAAAAATGAACCCCTTTCTCTTGGTCAGTGACCCTGTGAGGCTGTGACGTATAATGAAAATTAAATCGCGGGCGCCGCGGTTGGTCCGTGGATGGGTGACTATTTGTAAACATACTGAGACCCCTCCGTGCCTCGGAAAGCACGTTAAGCCGTTGGTCCCGACTATCATACAGTGATCTTGACAGTCGTTAAGCCATTACAATTCTGACAACCAGTCCCATAGTAAGGGATACTGACTGTATTACCCAGTAAAATGGGTTGTGGAGATCAGATTGGCAGTCGCTCCATGTAAAATATAGTATTCAGTTAAATCCGGTAAGACTGGAAGCTGACCCCAACATAGCTTGCGAAAAGGGTTGACAGAAAGAATTATTTATTTCACCCATATAAAAATCTATTAAGGCAATGCAGTTTGAAAGTGCTTTGATTTTACTTGGACAAAATCACGGGCAGAAGCTAGTTTTTAATAATAATGTGCACCATAAAAGCCGACATTTTTTAATGTGAGTTAGTTTATCGATTACTTCCCGTGCCATAATTTACAATGGTGCAAACAAACATAGTTGCCTAATATAGGTGTATTAGGCGACTATGTTTGTTTGCACCCTGTTTTTTAGGTTGCTACGTTGGATTATTGATTCTACGAAGAGACCATGTTGTTAGCGTGTGGTCAGTCGTAACGTTTATATAGGTAGGTCACAAACACCTATTGTATATTACTTGCTACGGTATGTCGTAGTGCGCAATAGGGTGGGCGTTCGACAATCGACCATATTCCTTAGGTTGACTCACTTAGCGTTCGAGAAACAGAGTGTGCCACACAGTAGCACTGCGCTGACGTACGACTGTATCAAGTGAATACAGTGTAATATAATACTGTGAGACATTTATTCTGTGAAACTATAGTGATAACCTAAGGACTGAAAATGAATTTCCAATATCTAGTACTAGTGGCATGTACTGTACTTCTAGTAGTCAGTGTCGAAGGAAGAAAAACATCCAGAGGCCGCGGTTCTGGAGCTTCTGGCCGAGGATCCAACAGAAAAAATAATAACAACCCACAACCTGCACCAACGTCATTTAGTAATCCACAGGCTTCAGCACCAAAACAGTCTTTGTCTGGTTGGCAAGAAAGACCTGCACAAAAATCAAATACACAACCTCTTTCATCGTCGAATGGTCAGAGTCATTCGTATCCCTCTAGTAATACAGGACTATCAGGAGATAAACCGAAACAACCGGCAACTAATCAAGAAAGCATACAACGGAACAGTGCATCAAACAATTTTGGTCAGCAACAAACAAACAATCAACCCAGTCATTCCTATCCATCTTCAAATGGATTGTCGGGAAGTGCGGGATCAGGATATCCTCAACAAAATGCTAACAAATATCCCCAACAACAAGGATCAGCTCTGTCAGGTACAGGAAGCCAATCAGGCTACCCACAATCTCCTGGGTCTGGATTATCAGGAAACACCCAGCCTGGAGGTACACATCCACAACAACACGGTTACGGAGCGGTGGGTTCTGCTGCTGCGCCACCTCCTTATCCCGGGCATGGCGGTGGTTACAATAATCAAAACAATCATGGAAACAATTACCATCCTCAAGGTCCGCCGCCACCTTATTCAAATAACAATTATGGATCAAGCTATGGAGGAGGATTCGGAGGACACGGACCGCATAATCCTGGTTATGGCTCGCAATCACCTGGCTACTTTGGAAACTATGGTAAAGGAAACGGAGGTCTTAGTCGAACAGGCAGTGCTCTCACCGGAGTGGGTATAGCAGGTGCTGGTATTGGAACAGTACTAACTGGATTGGCACTCTGGAATTTAGCCCGATCGACTGGACAACATCACCATACCGTTATTTACGATAATCGTGGTCAACCAGTAGCAGTCGCTCCAGGTAACGATACCGCTCCAGTCGCTGATTCTATTTTATCTGATTTAGTGAACTGTAGTTTAACAATAAGCAGTGATGAAAAAACAGAAGTTCTCGCTATTCCCTGTTCAATTGCTACATCATTCACACCAGATGCGGATATAAAGGACTCCGCTATAAATAAAAATGCTTCAGATAATACAAAATGTACAATTACAGTCCTGACAAAAGCTTTAAAAGAATTCATGACAACTATACCATGCTCGGTTCTTCTTAATACCGCCGCTGAGAACAACGTTACGGAACCTCCTGTGGTAGAAAAAGAATCTGAAATTATGAGTAACTTTACTGGCGACGGTAACAATTCGACGGAAATCCAAAACGGTACTTTGACTACAGACATCATTCCCTTAAATGAACCTACAGCACTTAAATTGTCAGGCGGAGATTTCAATGACACAGTTGCGAATTTAAATTGCACCCCACACTCTGGAGAGATAAGGGACCCAATAAATCCTTGTTACGCTGTGAACCATAACCTAACAGTAATACCATTACCAGCGACCGATGCTCCAATATAATGTTTTAAATTAGTTCCGTGCGCGTATTCCCGGTAAACTGATGGGTTTTTTTCGCTCTGCAAAGACATAGCATAATGTTTGTAGTTGTCGATATGGTGTAACAATATTGTTATGTTAAAGATTGAATTAATTATTGTATATTTTTTAACACGCACTTAGATTTAAAAAAGTGAGTGAGTCCAAACACAAAATTGTTTTATAGTAGGAACCCTATTGTTAAAATATGATTCATAGAAGCTGATACTAATCGATGAATTTGATTAGGTACCTAATTTAAACTTGTAATAAATGGTCATGATTAGCTTATGTGCCCAGTTTTTTTTCTCATTACTGTGTGGATGACCTAAATATATCCAGCCTTGTGAAAGACCTCTCTGCAAGGTTGGCATAATGTTTAAACGATAATCAAGAATTGATCGGACTAAGGTTCTTGTAATTAGTGATCCGGATCTTCAATTACAAAATCTCCTAAATTGTAGTTTGGTAAATAGAGCAAGTTTTTGTTTGAATATGCCAGATTGTTGTTTGGAAAAGTACAGAGAGGATTGACGTTATCTCAATATCTATTACCTTACCTGCATTCAACACCTCACATTAGTAATGTAAGATTTTCATTTTGTGATATCTATGAAATAAAAGTTGAAGTCCACGTTTGTGCGACCTCAATAGGGTAGGGCTTTTAATGTCCTGTTTTTTAGATTATAAAAAAATATTAGACACGTCAAAATCAAATCAATATACATATTTTTATTTCAAGTAGGTCTTTTCAGGCACTTTACTTTCGAACGGCAAAATTACTACGCCACGCGGTTCCAAAATGTCATTCATAAGGAGAGGAACAGGAAAGAACCTCCGTTGGTTACTCTTTTAAAAATGATATTGAAGGTATGCAATGTTGACAACAACGTAAATAGCAAATTATAGTACGTGTCCAAAGGGTGTGAAAAAAAAAAAACCGTTAATTTTCTACAATTTACCATGTGACACATTTACAAAGAATCTGGTGCAACGTAGGATGTATTCTATCGTTTCGAAAACAGGTAACTACGAAGAAAGAGTGAATGGTAAATTCGCGTGACGTCAATCTGTCGTAAAATTCAATTCAAAAACAGCTAAGTCCAACGCTTAAGGTTACATTAGAAAAGTTAATATGGTTCTTAAGTTTTCTATTTTTAAAGTATCGCGGTCCGCGGAGGTTTTTATTTTTTCTTTCTTAAGGTCCTCCTGATAATAAAGAAACTACACAACTAATCTACGCGAAATTGTGATTCACGTGTGATGCCGTGGCTATCGGAAATAGGGATTCATTTATATACGGCGTTATTAATCTAAGACATAGAGATTATTTATTGTAGTGATGATTCATTGTTTAAATATTTAAAAGCAAATAAATACATATATCGAGTGAACTTAAATTAGTGTTTCATTAGTCTATCTAGTAAATTATAATCCCATCAAAAATACTCTGTAAAAAACTAGCCAAGTCGCGATATAGCTGCGTGTTTATCTCTAAAAAGTAATTAAATCTAGACAAAGTATAATTTGAACATCCTTCATACGTTAGTACCCAACGGCCAAGTCACAAAACATTAACTATAAATAATAAAGAAATTGCAGTAAGGAACCTTAGACTTGGCACGACTTTGACTCGATTTAATTACTTTTTAGATATAAATAAGCAGCTCCAGCGTGACTTGACTAGTTTTTTACAGAATGTTTTTGATGGGATTCCACTTCTTGTAGAAACGTGGGCTTATTGATTTATTATATTAGATTTTTTTTTTGACACAGTTTTTTTCTTTTTAGGAGTATATAATATCGGCCTATAAACGTCCCACTGCTGGGCACAGGCCTCTTCCCATATAGAGAAGGAATGAGCATTGATCACCACGCTTGCTCATTGCGGGTTGGCGATTTCAGATTCCAATTTTCGGAATCCAGGTTTCCTCACGATGTTTTTCTTCAGCATTTGTCAATGATGTCTTAGAATGATTAAGAAAGTACATATAACTTTCAAAAAGTCACATTGGTACTTGCCCGGGTTCGAAACTGCAACCATGTGCATGCGAATCCGATCTTGGAACCGCTAGGCCAGAGGTTCTCAAATAGGGGCCTGAAAATGCGGCGAAATGGTTCCAGTAAAGGATGGTACGGCAGTGTTTGCTTCGCGCTCGACTTAGTGGGATCTGTAATCAAACTCAATTTTTTAATTGCAAAAAGAATACCTACCTACCTATAGATATACAATACCTACTTACATAAGAAAATATGTGTTCAAGAGCGCGTTTCCGACACTAAATAGAAATAGTTACGGCGAAAACATAATTTTGTAAAATTACGTAATGGGAATAAAAGGAATTCATGCATTTATTTTGTGTTGCACCGGCCATGGCCGTGGGCGCAACTGTGAGTAGATTTTAGCAGATACATATTACCCGCATAATATTAAAATAAGTTCGCAATATTTCCCGTGAGTAGGTATACGTAATTTCTGGTGATGAAAATGATTATTCGACATTTAGGGCACAGCATATACTTCAAGCTGGTTACATAATCTCGGTTATGCGGCATGCAATAGAGTCATAAAACTAAATTTTTAATCGTGTTAGAATCCGCGCCTTACCACCGTGGCACGCATCCCGTGAATGTGCATCTACAAGGCGTCTACTTAATTTATCTTGAGTTAATTCCGCATTGAGGCCACAATGAAACGTAGTCGACTCGTGTCAATTGTTATCTAAATTTTGAGTATTCTGTTACTTATTAATTTTGCACTGTCATTTTGCCATCATCACAGCTATCACAGCATTTGCCAGAACTGCATTAGTTTCCCCTAATTTTCATTTCCATTGTAATAGCACATAAAGTATTTTAATATCATCGTGCCCTTAACCCAATTTTATTTGTGGTGGTGTGGTATGCTGCGCCAGCATGGCTTTTTCTACCATACTTCTCTATCTGACGTCATCTCACATGTAACGTCCTTTTTAGCCATACCATCTTTCACACAATCCATCCATCGTTTCTTTGGTCGTCCCCTTTCTGTATATCCATCCACGTTCATGGTCAAAACATTTCTTGCAATATTATCCTCACTCCTTCGCATCACATGTCAATACCATGATAACCGGTTTCCCACGTACTTTTTCGGATACCAGTGCCACTTTCAACTTCCTCTTATGTACTTAGTCATAAATCTATCTATTTGCGTAACCGTAACACCACACATTCTCATCATCTCTGATGCATGCAGTTGTTTTACATTCATCCTTTTTGTGGCCCAACACTCAGACCCATACAGGAAGGCAGGTCTAACCATGGTTTTGTAAATCTTCCCTTGAAGTCTAAGGGGAATGCGGAGGATCTATTTCGCCACCACATAGGACGAGTGAACCGAGCTGCAGAAAGTCAGAGCAAACTGGAAGAAGTGCACCATCAAGGAGAAAGAAGCCGCACCAAAAAGCGGGAGTTCGGTACCTGACAAAAAATGCCAAGTTGTGTGTTCAGAAAGTAAAATACTTATACTGGGCCGGCTGGAAAAAGCAAGAAGTTGTGTCTTTTTATTTACAAGTCTGTCTAGCCTATTTAAAATGGAAAATTATTAATATAACTTTACTAATTATTACTGACGCGCTTTTGCCATTTAACACCTACACGACCGAGATAGGTATCTAGTCTCTGCTTGAGTATTACCTGGTATTACCTAGTGTTCTGTGGGTAGAATATAGCGACCTTAGATAAATAGATCTGAGATAGCGAGCGGTAGAGCCTTTAGACATTTGTGCCTATGCACCTATGTTGAAACAAAGAATACAAGACAAAGATCTTGTTATCTTTGACATAAGCGCATATTTAGTATAATTCAATAGTCTAAATATGCGGTCCGATAAAAAAAACACTTACCTACGTAAAAGATAGAAGAAATTTTTTTTTCTAAGAATATCCCTTGAAAATGCCTTCTTTCTTATCCAAATAGTGGATATTCATGACATGTGGCAACACTTAAGACAGCTAAATCTGTTCCATGTGCGGACTACTTGACTTGTACTGCGGACATGCTGCCAATGAGATTCAAAAGCCATAGTCAAAAGCTTAGAACCGACTGTCACGGCTCTGACAGTCGGTGTTTGTTTGACGTTTGTTATCAACTATCAACTATGTCAATAAAGTTGTAATCAATGTTCAAATTAATGTGAGGAGTGGAGTTTAATTATGCATTTTAATTTGAATTAACAGTGACTTAAATAAGGCATAAAGAATAGTTTGCTAAACAATACTGAAAAAGGAGATGAAAAATAATTAATCCAGTCACTTTGGTCAAATACAAGTAAAGAATCTACACGTTCAAACGATGTCGGACCCCACAATCCAAACGTTTTGTTGTCATCATACTGGCAATAGAGAAGATTTTGCCGTAAAAATCATGGATGAATTTAATACAGATTCGTACAACATCGTTTGTTTGATTTCATCAACAGTTGGAATCTTAGGATCGGCATATCAGGTAGATATTTAACTTGATAAAAAGTAATAACTATGATACTTTGTGGGAAACCTTATTTCTCCATAGGGTTCTCAAGTTACAATGCAACGGTTTGAATTACAGTTTAATAAGGGCAAGTAAGAGGTGGAGTAGCATGTGTAACTTTCATTTTTGTTATAATCATGCGTTTGGTTACCTAATAATTATTATTAAAATATTTTTAGATATTTCCAGATGTCTTAAAAAGGATAAAGAGAGGTCATGTTTCAACACGGGGTCGCAGAATTATTATTTGGTTGGCTGTTGCAGATCTACTAGCATCCTTTGGTAATACATTATTTTAATTATATATAATATTGCTTTTATAAAATTATTATGTAATTTATTTTATTTTATTGCAGGTGTTCTAGTACGCTCTTCTTTGTGGCTCAGATACAAAAATATAATGCCACAGCCAGATGATGATGTCAGTGTATTATTTTGTAGCATAACTTCAGTAAGTGTCCCACAAAATTAAAATTTTAAAATAATTTTAAATACACTTCAGTTAATATTTATTTTATTCCAGGCTTGGACTCAATACTTTTATACAGTGACTTGGTTTTGGACTTTATTTTATGCTATAGACACATGGCTAACTATTAAAGGTCGTGATTCTCATACATTACTTTACCATTCTATAGCCTGGGGTCTACCTGCAGCCACAACTGGTGTAGGATTGTCTATTCTATATATCCCCAATGCAACGTAAGTATAACATACTGTAACATGAATGAATCAGGAAAAAAAAAATTGTGATACCAATTTTATTATATTACAAAACATAATAATATATGCACTTAATTTCTAAATGTGTATTGAATTATACATTCTGTATCATTATTTTTTTTGTTGCAATTAATTATCAATTTAAACTAATATCCTTCCAATATTTTTGTAATTTCAGATGTCACAACCTACCCACTGTTACAAGTGCCTTGTACAAAATTTTGCCTAACTATTGTGCCACATATTTACCTATTGCTATGGTCATGATAGTAAACCCAATTATGTACGTACTATCAAGTAAAGATGTGGAAATGGCAGTAGCAGTTCCTCTTGCTCAGGTACATTTTTTATATAATTGTATACATACGCAGATAAATGTTTTTTATAAATGCCATAATTATGATTATTTGCGCTATAAATATAAATTATTTAATTTAATTGGAATAATGTTTCATATTACATGAGGGGCTCGTGGCTAAGTGTAAGCCGTACGGTTTGACCGATAATAACGGTTAAGCCGCGCTCGCCGCGGTTGGTCCGTGGATGGGTGACCATTTGTAAACATATCGAGACCCCTCCGTGCCTCGGAAAGCACGTTAAGCCGTTGGTCCCGACTGTCATACAGTGATCTTTGATAGTCGTTAAGTCATTACAATTCTGACAACCAGTCTTACTTTGGAATACTGTGTTACCTAGCAATAGGTTGGGGAGGTCAGATAGGCAGTCGCTCCATGTAAAATACGGTATTCAGCTAAATCCAGTAAGACTGGAAGCCGACCCCAACATAGCTTGGGAAAAGGCTAGGCAGGGAGAAGAATGTTTCATATTACATACTCTTATTTCCAGTTCACAAGTAAAGAAAGAAGAGTAGTGGACACATTGAGACTAAAGTTTTTCCTAATCAATGTGGTGTTTTATTTGTGCTGGTTGCCAAATCTGCTAAATGGAATCCTGTTATGGACAATGTGGTTCAACATTCCTGTTAAAGTTATTATTACTATATGGTACATTATGGTCAGTATTTTAGTTATAAGTAACGCATATTCTTGTACAAGTTATATTGCAATTAATATTATTTTATATGAATTTTTATTTATTTTACAGGCATTAACAAATCCCATGCAAGCTTTATTAAATGCACTTGTATATCGAAAATGGAATACAAACAGATGGAGACATGATACATTTAGTAATGAGATGAGGAAAGAGTTCCGTTTTTATGATGAACAATCTCCCTTATTAGGTTCTGAACCTCCAAGATTACAACTATCACCTATTCCACCAGGAATTAATAATTATTCAACTTTGTAATGAATTTAAATAATTCCCAGTATTGTTTGCATTTGTTATACATTTTTTATATTAATAAACGTTTTTTATGTCTTTAAATACTTGTATTCATTATTGTCTTGAGTTTCCATGGATGCACAGTGGAAATTTACAAAAGAAATATATGTAGTTTTCTCAATATTAAGTGAAATAGATGATCTTTTATTAGTTACAATTAATATATACAATATAATTAAATTTACAAAATATTTACGTAATTAAATGATAACTATCACATATCTTCATGCTCATTATCCGGTGGGGCCATTGTTAGATCTGTGACATCCTTAACTATCATGTGAGCTATTTGCCAGGCCATTTCTTCCTCTACTTTAGAGGTACTTGTGGGCACAAAACGGCTCACCATTTTTTTTAGGACTGATTTTCCTTTTTTATCGGGATCTGGTTCGAATTTTGATTCAAATCTGCCTAAACTATTTACCCTTCCAAGGTTTAAACCCTCAGATCTATTTCTTTGCCATAAAGCATCAGCATTGTAAAGCTGATTTGAATCAATTGTCATGTCAGGTACAGAGAGGTTGCGTTTCTTCTTACGGAAGACTGGGTCTCCCATGGCTAGAAGAGTATTTTGTGTGCTTATACTAAATTCACTGCTACAATCGGAATGGGATTTGTGATGGGAGGACCAGATATTTTCAACTGAATGTATCATTTCTGAAAGATATTTAAAATATAGTTCAGATTCTAAAAAGGTTTTGACATACAGTGCCAGTGTTTTAAACACAATTCTGTAAGGCAAATCAAAACATGTAGGAAGTGGACCTTCTTCTCTACATATGTCACTTTCAATTCTAAGCCGAATTTCAGTTGGGAATCCAATTGGGTGAGTTGCCTGCAGGGAGAAATATTTCTCATAAATGGCTATAGCATCTGCTTGTGCTTGAGCTGTGTCTGGGCTGTTACCATTTAACAAATTATCTCTGAAGTGCATCACACCCATTAGAAATTCTAACAATACCCTGCAGGATTCTTGTTCCAAAAATTCTGTAAAATAGAACAGTATTGTTTCATTGTGTAATATATCTTTAAGGTTCAGAGAGCCGCTAGTCAATATGTCAATTTGTGCTTTAATGTAGAAGGGACTGTTAATAAAATCATTAAAATTATTATTCTCAATTTGTTTAAACAAAATGTCTTGAACTGGCTTGAAACAGTCTTCTGTTATCTTTCCTTCAGGTTGGCATATATTAGAAATTACAGACTTTCTATTACTGTCAGGTAAATCTAATTGATACGGAGCTTCTAAAGCAACATATTTTTTAAATATCTTTATAGCTTCATCAGTATAATTGCCAGGTATCACATTTTCTTTTGTTGTGTCGGAGGTTTTACTTGTTAAATGTTCTGATAAGTTCCTACATGAACTCATGGAACATTCATTTTTATATCTTGAATTACTAGTACTAGTAAATAAATCACTGTTATCTTGCCAACTAAAGCGTTGTGTATTCACATCCTTAGCATGCTCTTGCTTTGATACACATTTGCAATGAAGGTCTAAACTTTTAGTTCTATTAATTTTTGTATAATTTCCATTTTCATTGCTATTGTTTATTTGCAGTGTTTGGTTTTTAAAATCCTCTATCTCCAGCCAACATTTGATAAGGACTTCCTTTCCTATACTTTCCATATATTGTACAAAATATTTGATTGCTTTCTTTCCAATAAGTATATCATGTAAACTTAGGGACAACTTAGAGTTCTTATCAAATATGTGTTTAGGATCTGAAAAACATTATTTAAATAGTTTTACATGATGTTTCATTTTTAATATGTTGATTTATGTATTGTTATATACTTACCTTCTTTTTCTTCAAGCAAAAGTTGTGTATTAATTAGACTCTTGATATCAGGCATGCCAGTAGATTTCAATTCTGGAGGCCGCACAGGGCAACCGGTTTTACCTTTCGCTGAAACCAATAAAAATTTAATCGTCGACTATCGAGTAGTTAGTATCAGCGAGTATATGGATGTTATGAATAGAAAACAATGATTAATTTTTTCATAGGTACTTTACCTGCACTTTTCCAGAACTTAATCATTTTTGTATAAATTCTTCGTTATAAGTATCGATTGGAGCTATAAACCACTGCAGAAGTAACCTACGTAAGCTCTTCATAAGTGCGTTTTATGACCATAAGCGTAAACAATAATAAGAAAATGAAAACAATTTGTTTATGTAGTACTTGGGTTACGTTTACATCAGAAATGTCAGTCAGTTCAGTCAGTCAGTTGGATTATGTCAAAAATAAAGAAAACTCGCACATTATTTGAAATCGGTATCTAGTCTTTTTAGTTTAAGAAGCAAAAAAAGTCGTTACATTTTCTGAATATTAATACTAGCTTTTTAAACGTTCGTTATTTTAACGGGTTTGGCTGTCAAATCCACTGTTTAGATTGCGGACCTAACATTCCCATAAAATCCCTCAATCAAGTGAGAAATTGCAATAAACTGCTCAAAATAACCCTCGTCTAAATTTCAACAAAAATATAAAATTAGATTTGAACCTGCATGCGCTGGGTGAAGGTAGTGAAGGTTGTTAATTGGAAAAAAAAAATCTTTTCCGAATAATCTAATTTCTGATCTTATCCTACACAGAGACTCCGAGCATAGCTTGCTAAGCGACTTTAAGCTTGTGGAAATGTGGACTAGCTCAACTGTTATTCACACTTACACCTGCGCAATAGAATCGGCTTTGTCGGTTGATCGTGGATCTTGACAGTCATGGAAGCCGCAATATAGAGACGTCGCGATCGCTGCAGAGCAAACAGAACCGCCTTCGTCGAAGGCTTTTTCGAAGTCGATAAACGTCACATACAGCGGCTGATTGTATATGTCGGTCTTCTTTACAATCTCCCGTACAGTATGTATGTGGTCTACGATGCTTTAGCCATTTCGAAACCCAGTTTGCTCCGATAGCTGGAATTAGTCGAGTTAGTGTCATGGCGCAGGAGAGATATGGGTCTATTTTTTCGTCAGGGTGAAACTCTAATGACTTCAACCCACGCTAAGGGCACAGCGTGGGGATATGTCGGACTTGCACCGACCAAAAACACCCCGGTCACGTCCGTGCCTTCGCTGGAGTTGCGGGATCACTTACGCAAGCTCTGCGCAGCACCGGCAGGGAAGAGAGATGGGTTTTATAGCCCTTTCTCAAAAACAATCCCACTGCATTCCCACTCCACGCCTCCGTTATGGTGTCTTAGTGGATAACCTCATTAATTTTAAGCATGCGAAGCACTAATTTACACTGTAATGACTAGGTGCCGTTGATTAAGTTATCAGTAGTGAAGTAGATTTATTTTACATTGGTACCTTAATAAAAACAACTGCGATTAATTACCTACCTGTAGGTATCTAACCAACTTTTGCCACATTGCTCCACGGTTTCAAATCCTTATATAGCCGGATGCCTAATCTATATCCTCTAAACTCCCTCATGAATTGCCGTCAAATGCAAAAGTATTTATGAGTAAGTAAGTAGGATTCAATTTTCCAATAGGACCGGTAAGTAAGCAGTTATCCACCTGTTAAACAAAAACTGCAGTAGGTACCTATTATCTGTATCAGTAGGTAGGTATTATAGATTAGGCTTATTTAGGTATTACTATTTACTTTAGGATTATTATGGACTAGCTTTTGCTCGAGGCTCCGCCCGCGTGGGCGTCGGTTATAGCATATGGCCTTCCTCCATAAGTGGGCATCTAACAGTGAAATATTTTTTTATCGGGTCAGTAGTTCCTCAGATTAGCGCGTTCAAACAAACAAACTCTTCAGCTTTATAATATTAGTATCACGATGATTAGTATAGATTAATAGGCAAAAAGTTGTAGGTAAGTTAAAATGTGTAGATAGGTACCTACTGCTGCTGCATGCCTAATGCAGTAATGCATACTTACCTATTAAATATTTATCCGATCATCAAAACCCATCTTCACATAACATAATTATGCAAAAATCCATACCTATTAAAATGCCTAGGGAAACTTATATATGGAGGTCTGACAATAAATATATTTTCAAAGGCAGTTGAAGCAGACATTACAGTTGACTAGTCATATAAATCCATGGCGTGGCAAACGACATAATGAGCGAGAACCTATACGTCGCAAAGTTTGCGGTCCTTGCGTAATCCGAAGTTGCGATGCACTGGCAGAGGCTATCGACCTTCTCAGCTACTTGATATAACTGTTATGTTGTTGGAAATAAACTTGTGTTAAGGCACTGGGTAACCGGTGGCTCGGGTCAGTCGCGCATCATCGCGGGACTCGAAAGCAATTCTTACGCTTCTTACATTAAAAGAGTATATTTTCAAAGGAAAAATGTCCATGTTCAAAGCTTTAACTTTGTGCTCTATATTAGTCTTAACTACGGATTGCATTTCCAGCTCGAATTTTGATCAGAGACAAACTGGAGACCTAAATGTGCAAATTGGTTTGAAAAATATAAAATTAATTGCTTTACTTAAAGGTGGAAAAGAAGAATATGTGGTGAGTGTTGAAAATATCTAAACTGTATGTTGTATTATTAGGTGTGTGCCTATTTGAAATCTGCAATTTTACATCATGTCCATATCGATAATGGGTTTTCAACAACAACAACGATAACTAAATATTAATTTACCATGATCTATGTTTACCAACGTGTAGGTAGGTAATTTAATATGTATTTATAAGCTTAGTTAATTTCATGGTATTTTGTGAATTCACTTTGCAGGATTACGATTACGCTTACGATTACTCTGATATGACGATAAAACCGCCTCATGGGTCAACTCTGAAACCGTTAAACACAACAAGCATCGTTATTTCCAATGAGACGCAACCGATCGTGAATAGTTCTACAACAGTATTACTGGAACAGACAACAGAGGCCGACATAAAAACTAGTACCAATGTACCTGTGAAACCCGCTGTGACCTTGATTCAGGCCACCACCAACTCTGTTGATACTGCGACAAAGATAACAACGGATACAACCACCACAATATTACCAGATTCTTTAAATGCCACCACCGTCAAACCGCAAGCGGCAATTAAATGTAGGAGAGGTTTTGTTCAGAACAATGAAGGAAAATGTCAATATAAAGTACATGGGACATCAAATGCGTAAGTAAAATTGATAAATGTTTGGATTTGACGCTGTGCTGATTTTTTTTGCACTGAGATGACCTCAGTGCAAAAAAAATCAGCACAGGGTTCGATTCTCTTATTCGTGGCTAACTGGTGGTTTTTTTTTGTAAAACCATTAACCTTAATCACAGTTTAGATTCTGGATGCAACGGTATTTTTAAATGTTAATTTTTATTTAGACATCTGTACTAATTATAAAGCTGAAGAGTTTGTTAGTTTGAACGCGCTAATATCTGGAAATACTGGGCCGATTTGAAAAATTATTTCGCTATTAGATAGCCCACTTATTGAGGAAGGCTATAGGCTATAAATTGCCGTGGTAACCGTCGCCGACGCAGGCGGAGCTGCGAGCAAAAGCTAGTGTGACTATAAATTTGTAGCATCGTAGCTTAAAATCTTGAATTTTATTTGTTACTATGACAGCAAGCATTATCGTAAGCAAATACTTTACCAAGTATGTAGGTACGGTATATCTCGGTGTTTTATAGACCGTTTATGTTTACGTGTAAGTATACTTAGTTAGGTACAGCTTATCGCATGACACCAAAAAGGAATTTTCTAATCTGAAGATTATCTGGATGGGTGTGATTCAAGATTTACAGAAGTTGTAAAAATAATGAAAACACGACGTCATTTTAATTTATCTATATAGATAATAAACAGCAAGATGTTTTTCCAAAGATATAGGCTTCTCTATTTAACTACAGGTAGAATGACGTTGAATTAATTGTACCCGTAAATGCATTTTTTACTTATAATTGGATATTGCTTACGAGAGTTCATAATAATATTTATTGATAGGAAGTCGTACCATTTTAGAACAGCGAATTTGCTGTAGGTGAAAATCCATGATAATACGACTCATTATCAGAACCAAAAAGGCAGAAGTGAAGGAAGGAAAACACGGTCACCTTTATGGAATTTAACCTAGTTAATTATATAATGATTCGTGCCTGCGGTATGGTAACCGGTAAAATAGATCTGAGGTGTGTGCCAAAATGTAGCTCATTAAGATATTCACGATATTTTAATATTTACAAATCTACAAGGACCTCCCTACCTGCCAGTAAAAATAACTGTTTCCATCTACAAATTTTGTAGCTTTTGCCCTCGGCTCCGCTCAATTTGGTGTCGGTTGACGCGGCAAGTAGCCCGTGTCCTCTCTCGGGGGTCTAAGCTTATCCCATACCAAGTTTTATCAAAATCGGTTCTGCGCTTTAGCCGTGAAAGCGTAACAGACTTACTTTAGTTTAGTTAGTATAGTATAGATGTCGGGAAATATTAAAATACTGGTTACCATTTAAATAATTTACGAACCTTCTCATAGTATTTTATAAACCACCACTAATGGCAGAATACATTTTATTTTTACTCTAACTTCTATATGGTTTTTCAGATTACGGAGAATCGTGAATCTAGCTCAGAAGATTAAAATAGGCCGAGAATTCAAAGAACCATAAACAATTTCCGATACAAAGATCATGAGTGGCGACTGGTAAAGAGTTCGACGCGTGTTCATATTTGGAGAAATTTTCGTCGACATAATATCACTGCGTGGACTTAATTGCAATTTTATTATTAGTACTTAAATTAAGTATCTAGTAATCATAAAATTGCAATTTTATTATTAGTAGGTACTTACGTCGTAATATTAATAAAAGGTCGTTTAAATAATAATTATGAATATGGAATGTAAGACTGTTCTTAATAAAGTTTTTAAAAGTAAAGCGTGACTTATTATAGTTGTTCTATTTCAGTGCAGTAACTGATAGCGTATTTGAATGGTACCTATATATTTTTTATTACAAATACACAGTTCTTCGTGCACGAATATGAAACCTTTTTAATTCTATATACAAGAATATATCAATATACCTGTGGCTTTATTTACTACAGGAAAATAAAGGCAAATTAAGATTAACTTATGTGATCAGTTAAGTTATAGTGTATTAACAACAGTTCTGTACCCAGACATGGGTCATATTATAATTATATATCTTTTGGTCATTTTTAGGGTTCCGTTCCTTATAAGAAAAAAACGGAAACCTTATCTATAGGATCACTTTGTAGTCCTAGTCCATGTCCTTTTTTTCTGAGGAACGCGTGGAGGTACTGGAGGTATCAAGCTGAAATTTTGATCAGTCTCAGGTCTACTGTCCCTTGGAGCTGTGAAAAAATGAAACTTCTAACCCAACTGCCGCAAATTTGCTACAACCGTAAATTTTTAATTACATCAATAAGAATATTTTTAATAATTTTAAACTTAGGTTCGTATGGAACCCTCGGCGCGAGTCCGACTCGCACTTGGCCCTTGTTTTTTTTTATTTAATTGTATCAGGTCAATTATGCATTGAACATTATTACATTCAAGAATAAGTAAATATTAGGTTAATAGCTTAGCAGGAAAACATTTAGTTTCCTGGTTTTAATTTATATCAAACTGTACAGACCTAAAAAAAATTATTATTATTATGACAAAATCATAGTTTAATTGATTTACTGCTAGAAAGTAAAGGCAGTTTTCAAATAAACAAAACATATTTTTTAATAAACTTTATTATTAGTAGGTACTTACGTCGTAATATTAATAAAAGGTCGTTTAAATAATAATTATGAATATGGAATGTAAGACTGTTCTTAATAAAGTTTTTAAAAGTAAAGCGTGACTTATTATAGTTGTTCTATTTCAGTGCAGTAACTGATAGCGTATTTGAATGGTACCTATATATTTTTTATTACAAATACACAGTTCTTCGTGCACGAATATGAAACCTTTTTAATTCTATATACAAGAATATATCAATATACCTGTGGCTTTATTTACTACAGGAAAATAAAGGCAAATTAAGATTAACTTATGTGATCAGTTAAGTTATAGTGTATTAACAACAGTTCTGTACCCAGACATGGGTCATATTATAATTATATATCTTTTGGTCATTTTTAGGGTTCCGTTCCTTATAAGAAAAAAACGGAAACCTTATCTATAGGATCACTTTGTAGTCCTAGTCCATGTCCTTTTTTTCTGAGGAACGCGTGGAGGTACTGGAGGTATCAAGCTGAAATTTTTATCAGTCTCAGGTCTACTGTCCCTTGGAGCTGTGAAAAAATGAAACTTCTAACCCAACTGCCGCAAATTTGCTACAACCGTAAATTTTTAATTACATCAATAAGAATATTTTTAATAATTTTAAACTTAGGTTCGTATGGAACCCTCGGTGCGCGAGTCCGACTCGCACTTGGCCCTTGTTTTTTTTTATTTAATTGTATCAGGTCAATTATGCATTGAACATTATTACATTCAAGAATAAGTAAATATTAGGTTAATAGCTTAGCAGGAAAACATTTAGTTTCCTGGTTTTAATTTATATCAAACTGTACAGACCTAAAAAAAATTATTATTATTATGACAAAATCATAGTTTAATTGATTTACTGCTAGAAAGTAAAGGCAGTTTTCAAATAAACAAAACATATTTTTTAATAAACTCAAGTTTTTATTTACATAAAGTGCATCTGCTCTGCACATGTGTGCGCATAGTGTAGAATTTAATTAATATTTAACATGGGACGGGCACTAGTTATTTCATATTTATTGGCTTTGTACTATCACCATTGAGCTTTGATATCAAGTGCTTGGAAATAATGACAATTGATTTTTAAAATAAAATATAACATTTACCATAATAAATAGAAATATACTAAACAGCATACAATCACACGAAAATTAAGTAGGAAGTTAACTCATGCAGAGATTATAGTTTACATAGGCAGAACAAAAGTGGAATAAAAGCACCCATGGTTATAAAAACTGGGATCAAGACAGAGCTCTCATCCATAGAGTATGGGTCTGGCTGCTTGGGCCCGCTGGCACGACGGGGAGTAGCACTCTTCTCTTCCACCTCATCTCTAGGCTCTTCAGCTTCATTGTCTGGCCACACTAATGGTGGCAATTTAGGCACTTCATCAATTGTGCCTCTCATAACATACAATGCATTGATTTTTGGATTGTCTCTGTAACCTTTAATGAACTCTACCTTAATTTTACCTCCTCTTATATCAGACTCCTCTTCATTATAATATAGTTTACCATTCTTAATTGCATAGGGGATATATTCATCATGGGCAACACCACGGCCTACTTTATCAAAAATGTCTAAGTCA
This sequence comes from Plusia festucae, assembly GCA_950381575.1. NCBI lineage: Eukaryota > Metazoa > Arthropoda > Insecta > Lepidoptera > Noctuidae > Plusia > Plusia festucae. Next base: position 7,117,513 of record OX494436.1, on the reverse strand, counting down.
GCAACAATTGTGTGATCGCCATTTAACACTACGTCGAATACTTTCATGTTTGGTGCATTAAAGTACACTTCACTAAACTTAAGAACCAACACGTAGTCACCGTCTCGGTTGGCCGGTATGTCATACCCAAAAGTGCTGTGGTGGTATCTCTCAGTTTGATACAATATTTCATCTTTTGGGTTCACTCTACCAATCATAACCAGTTGTTTACCATAATCTGATGCGGTACCGATTCTTCCTTGTAATGGATCTTTCTCATAATGGATTCCATATATATCAGTATGAGCTGGTCCGCCAGCGTTAATCGCGTATATTATTTCACCTAAACCAGTAGCAGTTTTTAACACAGAAAAAATTGTAACGACGATATAAAATATAAGCTGACACATTTTTGAAGCGACGACTCTCCTCGTTTGGGTTAAGTAAAATTAATCACTGGTATCAATAGCTATAAAAATATAACTTATTCAGGTACAGTGCTCTCTAATACATTTTGTTTTTAAATAAAGTAACTTTTCGTTGAAAATTGACACAGTAAGCAACAGCCGGCAAACTGCAAACCGTGCCATGCCAAATTCTTGTAAATCGATTTTTTAATGTTATTTCTCGGCTTCGCAACCAAGTCTTTTGCTCTGTTGGAAAGATGTCAGTGCTTGAACAAATTTTTATTAGTATGTTTTAAAGTTTTTTTTGTAATATTTTAGTAGGTGTGTATCTTTGTACCCAAAAAGTACCATATTTTTATATGTATTTTATATATATATATGTATTTTTTCGACACCTCCGTCATTACTGGACCGATTTTCAAAATTCTTTTTTTTTCTTTCAAAGGTCATACTGCCGAGGTGGTCCCATTATTACTTTATAGGATCTGACGATGGGATCCCAGAGAAATCAATGGAAACCCTCGAATTTTATAGGCATGTAGTACCTACGTTGTTCATGATTTTCTTAAGCTATTAAGTATTAATGTATTTGCATCTGGGAGTAACCACCTCATGATGATCAGCTGGTGATAGAAAGTACAACTCCATAACGGCAAGGATTTGTAAATTATTTTCATTAGACAGAATAGTAGTAGAGCTGGTCCCATTGCCACCAAGTCGGAATCTTATGATGGGATCCCAAGGAAATCAGAGCAAAACTCAATTTTATAGGCACGTCTCTTGTATTTTAAGTTTTTTCTAAAGTATCTATTTAAATCACAATATAGGAACCCATACAGTAGTTTAGTAGGTATAGTATAGTAGTATTTGTCCAAAGCAAACAATACCTATTATATTAAATATTTTTTTTATTGCAGATTTTGATCTATACATACATTAGGTATGTATATTAAAACCTATATTATATTAAAACCCGGCAAACGTTTTTATGCTATATTATAAAATCCCTTATCATTAAGGGTGTTCAAAATAAACGTTGGACGATACTCAGACCTACTCGATATGCACACAAAATGTCATAAAAATCGGTCCAGCCGTTTCGGAAAAGTTTGGGAACAAAGACCGGACGGACACGGGATAAGATTAATGTTTCTATATGTCATATATAGAGTTTCGTAAACTATGCATTTGATCATGTGACCACAAAGGCACGGTAATACCTACTATCTATACAGTATTGTAACTCGGCCGCAAAATATAAATAAATGCCTACAGCCGCGCGCTACGTAAACATGCGTTAGGGCTGCCCGTCTCCAGCAATTTAATTACATTTGCCTACTTTCTGTTTCTTCTATTTAGTTTTGTGATTGTAAATATCCTTTTAATATAAATAAATGAAATACTTTGTATATTGAATAGGAAGTGTTCAATAAAAATGCGTGTTGTTTTTTGATTGGTAGATTTAATAAAAAGGTACCTACCGTATCATGATTCATTCAGAACAGCATATAACTACCTATTTCACTCGTCTCAATAACTTTCCGTTACTCTATTCGCTTTATTTATTAATCCAAACACCTTTTTTTCGTGAGATAAAAGGAAATACTTATCCATTAAAAAGACACACATTATGTACCTACCTACTAGTAGGTAAGTAAAATTATTTTATAGTCTTACCTTTCAGAGTTTCCAGGTAATTTAAAAAAACTTATGTCTGGATGCGTTATTGACGAATTCATACAACCAAAAACAGCACAATATTTCCTACTCGTAATATTAACTGATTTTTGGAGAAAAAATCGCGCGGTTATTGTTAAAAAAACAACACACCATCCGTTCGACACTGCGGTACAGCCGTGACTATCGGCGTCGCGAGCGCACTCCAAGATCGAGGCGCGTAGGTATAGCTCGCGTTTCGTCCGTTTGTATGAAGTTGGAATACTGTATAGATAGTATTACCGTGACAAAGGTTTCTGTGTTGCTACGACCAATCGTCGACGGATGGGGCCACTGTTATTTTACGAGAGTGAAACAGCGGGGCACAGCTAGTTAGTCATAAAGTATTACAACAATCAATAATAAACAAAACTACAAGTACCTAAAGTAACCAATATAGCAAATTTCGAAATCGATGCTAAGGATTCTGAGGTGTTCGCCATCTTGGAATTGAAAATGAAGTTTACTTTGGGAATTTGGCATGCCATGGACAAATTACATTATGAACAATAATCTATATAATAATATAATCTATATATATAAAACTCTTCCGTTACTGACTGACTGACTGACTGACTGACAGACAACGCACAGCCGAAACTACTGATCGTAAAGAGCTGAAATTTGGCATGTGTGTTTGTTGGGAGGAGTAGGCTACCACTAAGAGAGGATTTTTGGAAATTCCCCCCCAAAGGGGAGAAAAGGGTGGTAAATTGAAAATGTTTATTTCTCAATGGATTCCACGCGGACGAAGTCGCGAGCAAAAGCTAGTAATAAATAATAATAAATAAGTAGATATATTTATTAACCTTCTACGTGCACAAACATGCATAACATCACGCATCTTTATTTATGAGAGACTTGCAATCCTTAACTTCATAATTATCCCGTATAATTTTAATTGCACCTACTTGTATAAATAAATCATGGTCTCAAACACACTTTAACCTTGAAAATTGTTTCCCGAACTACATTTATTTTTGTTAGTTGTTCGGACTTGCCCTACCCGCGTCTCACCCCGCACGATTGCCCCGTCTAGACGGCTTCGATCGGACGACTGTATAGTCTGTTGTAAGGTACTGTACCAGAATTTTTATTTAGCCGTAATTAAATTGCAGGATATTGATTTCAATTGTATGGTGCACAGAGAAATAACGTCATGCTAAAACTACTCAAGGTAATAAACGTATTTAATTTATGGGTAATTATACCGTATAAGTCGTCTAAATGGCTTTAAAATTCTACATTTATATAAGTACTAGCTATGCCTCGCATTTTCACCCGCGTATAAAGCCTGTGCCCATAAAGATCAATATTGTTTGTAATATTTATTCTGCTATTCTGGACGGAGACGGATCTGGACTGTGTTTTATATCTTTCTATCGCCGTAGGGGTAGAATAAAACCCCCCTTCTCTACTCGTTGGTGTCGTGAGACTCTTACGACGCCTCTTACGGTAAGAGGCGTCTAAGGGGTATAGAAACTAGGGAAATGGGCAGCAGATTTCTCCTAAAGAACGAATACAAAACTGCTTTCATCAACCCTGGGACCTTTACCTGGGCTAACGGTTTGATGAACTAGGACCAGGACAACAAACAACCCTTGATTGCGCACCATAACACACGGCCCCAGGACGCAGTAGACTCAATGAGTCGGAGGACCGGGTGCTGCTGCGCAACTTAGGAGAGAGAGACTCCATCCCCAATAGTAGAATAAATATTATAAAACAATAGCCGTTAAATCTCAAACAATTAAAATAAAACATTAATGAATTGCACGAAAACCTTCCTCTTCAATCACCATGTCTATTGATGAAAACCTTAAGAAAAATCGATAAAATAGTTATTGAGTTCATCGAGTTCAGGCAGACGAACAGAAGCGGTGGGGGATTTTTTTTTACAATTATTCGACATTGATAATATGACAAGTAATTATTTGTATTTCTTGAAATGAATCATATTCACAAAGGTATAAGTAATCAAAAGAGATAAAAATCTTCAGTTTTTTATTTATCCTGCTGTAACAGTCAACCACTAAATTTTAGGGATTTAATTGTCAGGTGCTGAAACTAATGTCTGTATTTTTAAAGTCCGGTGCCTCCTTTTACTTGTAGGTGAGCTATTTATATTGGGTAGATACTAGAGTTCGGAATAATGTTTTGAGAAGGAGACAAAAATATGCCTTACGTTCGCAGTACCAAAGTTTGCAAAAGCTAAAAGCATAGAGTTAATTAGTTTATTGATTCGATTTTTTAAAGATTGATCGAAGTTTTTAAAGAACCCTATGCTGTAATTTCATGGTATTCCACTTCTTTTAAAAGGTACACAACATTGTCCAACGATTAAAATATAATGTAGAAGGTACATAATTAATGGTTTTAACTTTTCTTCTTGACTGTTCTTGAACTCGGCAAGCTTACAACGTAACACTCGAGTCTCGGCGGTTCCGACAGCTTGATAAATGTTTGTAGATGGTGTAGATGACGGTGGTGCTACTTTACAAAGTTCTGTGGAATATAAAACAAATATTAAAACAATTCAGTTTTCATATTTTTACCTACCTAAGCTAATTTAGTACCTATTTCTTGTTCACGGAAATGACAAAAGTGCTTTAGGTCTCTGTATTGTCGGAGGTACCTACTCAATAAGCCATTTCCTCCATCGAAAAATAATAAACGTTGTTACGTACAGGGTGTACACCCACTGTTCAGATTTAGATTGTTGATAGGAGAAAAAAATGAGTGCTAGAAAGTAGGTTTAAGTATTTTAGAAAAACTACCGATATCTCAACGGGAATACGACTACCTATATCCGATTGTAGAGATGCATTTGATGTAACAGGAATAAAAAAATGACAGTAGATATCGAGAACTAGATACCGAGAACTTAAATTGATTAACGATAAGAATTGCGCGCTCAAATAATGGTGTAACAAACCTTCTTTCAATTTGGCCAGCTTTATGATTGTGTTTCGTTGCTATCGACATTTAGCTCTTTTCTACCTGCCAAAACTATTGATTTCTTCGGGACAATAAGTTGGATGTAATACGGCTTAATGTATGTTACTGTAACATATACTTTAGCATATGTATAAATACAGATCACGCTAAAGAAGGATATATATTCGGTTAGGGGTCTTAACTCCTTTTCTGAAGGGCTAAAGATTGAAATCTTATCAGTCGTAAGCATTGCGGGGAATCGGGGATTTCTTTGTCGATTCGTGCGTCAGTAACAAATTCTGTGTGTAAAAATACATGTTTTATCTCTTAAGATGTTTATGGAAGTACATAATATTTGTTTGGCAACATAAAGGGTTTGCAATACTTACATAATTAAAATCAGTAATAGGATGATATACTTTTCTACAGCACACTATGTTCTTGAATATGATGAAACTAGGTAGGTACCTGCATAGCGTGATTAAATCAATCTCCCATGTTTTATAACTACATTGAATGAGGTAAGTATCAAAAAAATATGTAAAAAGCTAAAAGGTAACCTACCGTATTTGCAAATCATGCAGATAATGGAAAAAATCACTGACGTTGCGAATATAACGGAAACAATCCTGAGTTTTCCGATCTAAGGGCGTGGGGCTGCTTTTGATAAATTATTGGAGCTTTTTGCGAATTGACCATAGTTACGGGGATTACGGTTGGAGGCACCGTGCGACGCGACCGGGTCACTAAGTGGGCCGCAGTCCGAATCTAACAATGGGATTACGTCGACCTCCGAAAACGTCAGAATGCTTACTTACAGAAAGAAAAATGGAATAAAGCATGTTGGGTAGCTGTAATAAGTCCCTACAAGTAAATAAATTTGGATTTTTGTATGTCTGATTCGAGATTTTTACTTTTATATCTTTTCTAGGCGCAATTTATTCTACTGTTAGGTACTGATGAAATCAGAAGTATTAATTCATTATTTATTTTATTTTATGTTATACACATAATATACAATGGCGGTCTTAATGCCTAAGGCATTGTCTACCAGTCAACCATAAGTTGATGCAGAATTTATACCTGATTATGATATTACCTGATATTTTATACCTGCATAATGTTCGATACAGACTGAAAAGATTTTTCTTAAAGAAAAATGAGCTCTTTTTTTCCTGCAGAATCCCGCCGACCACAAGGAAGACATTATACATACTACTGCTGACTGATACCTAAATGTTTTGGATTCCTACATTTTACTACGTTTTAATTTTAATTCAAACTGTTGGTGTACGTACATAAGTTGTTTAGTAAAGTGTTTATTTATACCAATAGAAATCATTACTTGTATTGAAAATCGTTACCTTAGAGTAAGTGTTATTACAATTTAAGGTGATTCCTCCGATGTGGCCCGCGAAATTCAAATTTTCATGTGTTTTTTGCAATTTGCTTATCAGTGACAAGTTGTAACTTGATCAAAATTCGATTCGCGACAATAACAAGTATAATTTTAAATGTAAAAATGATCATAATATGTGCTCCATTCATTCTCAAAAAGATTATTTAATTTTAAAAGTAAGTAAAATTTCCGAAATCTAACTCATTTTCGATTATTCTTTGTGCGAGCGAATGGAGAGAACGTTTTAATCATTCTTATATTTGAAGTTATATTTGTTATTGTCGCGAATCATATTTTGATCAAATTACAACTAGTCACAGATAAGCAAATCGCAAAAAACACATGAAAATTTGAATTTCGCGGGCCACATCGGAGGTATCACCTTAAGCAGGAATATAGACGCATTTTTTTATATTACGGCCGTTTGAATGTTGTCCTCATAACATTTAAAAAATTTGCATTTGTATTGACTCTTTACTGACTGTCAAGGGTATTTTATGTCTATTTTACAGACACTTTTTGTACGTATTTCTGTGATTCCAGATTTCCCCGCGGATACTCATTAAGATTCTTCTCCGGAAAAGATTCCACATTTCTATCTAAGTCGACGAATAATGAAGCATTAACTTTACGTTAGGTACGCAGTTTATATAAAGCTTAACCGAAGATCACAGTCGACATTATTTATAAAATGCTTGACTTAGCAACTCGCTGCAAGCGATCAACTCAAAACAATCACGGTATATTTCCCGTAGGTGACTTTGTATTTTCAAAGACGCTTCCATAAGTGTGTAGATAGAATACCTATGTATACAGGATTAATTTAAAAGGAGTTCGTATATTCTACTAGGTAATCATGTGCATAAAACTGAACCACTTTCCCCAAGGAATATAGGTTGAAATCTTAAATTGGAAAATAACTTTTCATACAAAGTGACAGGTCGCGTGACTATGTTTGTATGAAAAGTTGATTTTTTCATACAAACATAGTCTATATATAGAATATACGCACTCCTTTTAAATTAATCCTGTATACTCCATCTATACTTGGGCAAGGGCATATTTTTTTTTTTACCCAATGAACCACGAAAATTTTATTGAGGTAAAACACTAAATTTAAAAACAGCGACGATGGCGTAACCGGGTCAGAAAAGTTTGTGACACTACTCCTTTTGTGTCTAATTGTCTATGGAGCAACTCATAACGTCTATGGTGTGCTAATCACTTCTGTCGTTTGCCGTCAATCATGTTAATTACCTTTTATGATTCCACTTTACTTGGCTTGAGTGAAAATTAAAATCGTAATCTACTTCTATAGCATCAGACACTTTATTTTGTATTCTATTCGGCACCACAATCGAGCAAATGTTTGAGAGATTCAAATAAACCAGAAACACTTTGTGCTGAAATACCATACCATATAATATAAGAACAGGAATTGTTAAAATGATAAACCTCCTTACTGAATCGACAAGAAATATTACCTAATAGGTAATGATCATAGAGATACTGCTTACTAATACTTCTATACCATCTGCTTTTTATGATATTGTATTTTACCACATAGATGTCTTGCAGTGTACACAAGTAAATTCTTCTATGAATAGTAGGTACCTATAAGCGAAAAAATAAACTAAGTAAGTACATAGTCATTTCAGTAGGAAGAAATGAATGTAGGTAATCGGTAAATAGACTTCGGTTTCGTATTTTTGTCGAACAAGTCGCTGTCGTCGTGTATTTCTTCAATAAGTACATTGTTCGAAAACTTTCTTTGCCATTAAACAAAATGTTGATGTAAACTCAATATTCCTCTCACGTTAGCAAAATACAAAATGTTTACGCTTTTATCTATTACAGAATTCAGTGATTTGATCAAAATCGAGCATTGTTTGAACTAATCTCGGTAACGTAAGCGTATTTGAAAAGTTTTAAGAAAATGTAAGAGTACGCGAAATTGTCGAAGTGCACAACGGTGGACGTTGTTCCACGTACATTACGTACATTAGGGCAAACTTGCTGAAAACGACGATTCTACTGTCTCCTGTCGCACACAGATAAAACAAACAGCTACCAAGAGACATTCTTTCTGATAAATAAATTGAAGCTCAGATTGTTCACTTCTATATTTTGATAGATTTACTTGAAAGAATTTCAATAAAGTAATAACTTCGAAATATACCTATTCCGTTAACCTAGCTAGGTAAATAATTAAATTTCCGGTTCCGTACCTCAAAAGGAAAACACGGCACCCTTATAGGATCACTCTGTCGTCCGTCTATCTATTCTGTTCGTCCGTCAGTTGGTCTGTCAAGACACATTATCTCAGTAACGCGTAGAGGTGTCGAGTCGATCCTACATCAATCTGATCATCAATCTCTTGAAGCTGTGAAAAAATCAAATCTCTAAATTAACGTAAAAAAACCACGGACGCTTAAACGGCAAAATACGTCAATTTCATACTCTCTAGGGAAATACAATTTTTTGGGTACGGGTACTTTCCTTTGGACTAGACTTTGAATTTTTGCAAGTAATATCGTCTTACTATAAGTACAGGAAAAGGTCGGAAAACTATACAAATGTCATTAAGTTATAAAAAATATACGTCTTTATACGGAAACTTCGGTGGGCGAGTTTGACTTCGCACTTGTCCGGTTTTATTATTCGATGATAATCACGCAAGGCGATACTTTCAAAGTTAGTATAGCTAAATTAATATCCTTAATTTTATAATTCTGATGACCTTTCAACAAGAAATTGTAATTGTATTGAATGTTTGTAACATGCGAACATTCAATAAAATTACAATTTCTTTTGGTAGGGATTTGATTTCAAAATCTAGGGATGACAGGCAGACCATACTTTACAGATCTTTCGAAAAGAGCCCATCAGTGGTTGGGCTTTATATTTATGGCATACCTAGTCAGTTTAGAAGTACGACATTGATTAGTTTCTGCCCTATTGCAGATCAATATATTTACAAAATAGTATCTCATAGTTGAATTATCGCGAAAATATTTAAATTATAAATAATAATATCTTGGGACAGCTCACAGACGGCCATCTGATCCCAAACTAGGCAGAGCCTGTACTATGCTATGTAATACCTACTATGGCAGCCAGACAGCTGATACACATACTTATATATTTCTAAATACATACATATTATAGATAAATACCAGTAATATAGTAATAATAATAATATCTATAGTAATTTAAATTACTTATCATCTATCCTTATAAGCTCATTATTAAGTGAACTATGTATTGTTCTTTATGAATAATAAAATTCGTTAAACTTATTTAATAGTTAATATATTGCTATATTATTTTAGACGGAACTTACTAAAACCTATGCAGAAGCCTCTAATATGCTAACGGGCAAAATAAACATCGATTTCCAAAATATCAGCGAATTCTACTAAATTATTATTATGATTCCAACTAATTTCTAAACTGAAATCCGGGAAACTAGTTAAGGTAGTATTTGATCGAAGGGTTTAAGTAAATAACGATTTGCATGACTAGAGGCAGAATGTAATTGAAACTATCGAAGCTATGTATCTATAACAGTGAACAACAAAAGTTAATGAACACAATAAAAATGACAAAACACTTAAATGTATTAGAATTCCACAAATTTATAAATAAGGATATCATAGTGTTAACCCTGCGTGATAAGGGTACATTGTTTTGAAACCGACACATCAATTTATGAAATTTACATTGAGATTTAGGTGCTTAGGTGCTTAGAAAGTTGATGTTTTTTATCAAGTATTGTTGCCGACTGTTTAAACCATAATTTTATGAATTGCATGTTTTGCTTTCAACAGTAGACATATTATAGACATTACAAATAGTATCTATCTAAAGGTGTTTAAACTGATCAGCTTGATTATTAAATTTTAATACATGGAAATTTATAATACCGGCCTTTAAATGTCCCACAATGGGGCACAAGCCCCTTCCCACCCTTGGTCATTGCGGGTTGGCGATTTCAGATTCCAACTATTGGAATCAAGGTTTCATGATGTTTTCCTTCACCGTTTGTCAAAGGTGTCTTAGAATAATTAAGAAAGTACATATAACTAACTATTTAGTAATCTGTGATATAACTTTGAAAAAGTCACATTGGTACCTGCCTGGGTTCGAATCTGCAACCATGTGTATACGAAGCTGCTTATTGAACCGCTAGGCCAACATGACATGAAGAAATTGATTGTAAGTAAAATATTTTATATAAATTTATATATTTTATGAAATCATAATGAAAGGGAAAACTTGAATTAATTAATTAAACAGGGTTTTATAATCGGTAAGTACTTCTCTTAAGTTCTTTCACTAATGGATTTTCATTTATATAATTGTTATAAGGTTTTCATTCACGCTCCGATAGAAATCTAAATAAAAAGATACGAGATCGGTACTGGTTAGCAATAAAATCATTCTATCTTGGCTCTTAAAGTGATTAAAGATTTATCGTATCTATAAGCCGTTAGTATAGTTTAATAGAAGTGGAAGATTGAGAGATATGTCTGTTTACCTACATGTAAAGACAAATTGGACCACAGCGTTAAATAAACTTGTTATTCGGGATGTTTTACCAACACCTACACAAATATTCGCGTGCTAGTGCTCAACAGGAAGTGTGGGGCGAACTTACATAATACACCAGCCACGGAGAACCCCACACGAACACGCTCCAGTTAAATTGAGTTGAACGCCAGCGACTGGCGCGAGTCACCGCCACTCATACCGAGCCAAGATTATCATGTGGATTCATACATATAATGTACGACAAGCTTCATCTAAATAATTATGTAGGCTTCACGCCAGGTTTGTGAAGAATTGAGTTTTGTTGGGACATAATATTTAAATATGTAAAAAGATAGCTTTTTCAGAAATATGAAGGCTCGGTGAGGTTCCTCTTTTCGATAGCTGAGCCCGTGTTACATGCGATAGCTATCGATAAAGTATCATAACATGTATGTAGACTATTATTAGTATATAAGTACTAGTATTACTATACTGTAAATACTATACTATAGTATTAGTATACTATACTGTAAATCTTCATATTAATTGGTCGGTAGTCGACTATTGGGTATAATAATATAGATTTGTATGGTAGACGATGTAAAATTATCAAATATGGCTAATAGTTTGATAGACTTACATAAGAGTCAATATAAACGTTCCAGACTAACATTAACCTAAAATATTATAATTAAGTGCTGATTAAAAGGAATTATATGCTGACTTAAGTGATTCGTTAGTCCATTAATAAAATGGCAAAGTCACACTCCGGAGGTTACTAGATTTATTATGTTAAATGTTGCTAATTGGGTCGCTGATTGCTGTGAAAACAAAAGCATTGTGTTAATGTGTTTCGCCGTACTGTGGCCAGAGCGACGCGAAGTGGCGACTCTGTTTATTCTTTTGTCAATATTACGGAACAATAAAACTGGCTAAAGTCTGCTAAAGTTTGTTTTATCACTATTCTGGATGCTAGCAAAATTATTAGTGCATGAAAGGGATATTGTCTAGTACAATATAGGATGGATGCCAATGTGTTATAAAATGAAAAAAAATATATATATACTGAAGAAGATAGAGTAGGTACCGCAATTGAATTAATAGCTTCATTAACTATATTATTGTTCAGAGCATAAAATATGAAATTTAACATTTGTATGCCATATACAGCGTGTAACAAAAACCCTGTCCGATCCCTGAGAGTTTTATTCGGTATCGTACTGCGAACACATATACGTAACTATTAAATGAATTGGAGATTATATTTTTTCCCCAGTCAAAATAATTAAATACAAATAAAACTGATCCAAGGCAACAGCTAAACAACTGACTGTTCCTCAAAGTTCACGTACTTACTACCTACAGTTTTGTGTCAAAGGAGCCGCCTATACGAGACGGTTCATGAACTACCACGTATACGCGTTTATTGGGGGTTTTGTTACATTTTGTATAACCTATTTTAAACCTGGTAAAATTAGGTAGATGGTAAAATCGATTAATAATGCCTCTTAAATTTCAGGGTGCGTAGCCGACAGCGAGCAACCTGTTCGAATAATTGCCGCTAATGGCTTTACTTTCAGCGTTGTTAACGTTATTTTTGTTTAGAGTACTTAAATTAACCGAATCACTCCCTTATTATACCTTGTTTTACACAACATAATTATTTAAACTATATAAAATGTTAGTTATCGTAAGAAAGGTGGATCACATTGCTTTATTTATTTGAAATTCCTCCAAATACAATAATCTAAGAAAGTTCTAGGTAGTGGAATAACGAGATTTAAAACTGTTCAATAAGGCCTAGTCTGCAGTATTTTCAGTGATCTATTTAAAAACAATTTCTAGGGCTTGGATTTCTTGCGTAGCTTATTTTGTGTAACGTAGTATGACTAAAGGGATTAGAAATAAATGTAAGTAAACAAAATCCTTTAGCCACCGAGACAAAAGGATAAAAAACTGCGGGCTTTTCCTCTAATGTTATTTAGGGGCTTCTTTTATGAAAATGTAGAATAATATCTACATAAAGAAAAGCTTTTTCTGTAGTTAATGTTTAGAAAAACCAGCCGTGTTCTAGGTGATTGACTGCTGAGATTGCGTTGAACTTTCTTAGAAAAATCGCTAAATAGTAGCTATTGTAGTCCAACTATGTATTTTTAAAGCAAAGCTGTTCATAGAACGAAAGATTTTTTAACAGATTGGCACATGTATTTTCATACTACCAGTTAAATGATGAACTTTTTTTTTAAAGATAAGTTTGTCATTTTTTTGTCATATTTGTGTTGGTAAACTTGTTCTTCTCAGTGACTTTTTTTCCCAGTAATATTTGGCAAGGCAAACACTTTATCCATCGTCTGTATTTTAGGTATGTTTTTTTTCTGCAGTCAACTTACTTTGGAGATTAAATTAATTTTTAATCAAATAATTATTATTTCGGCATTAAAACAGTTACAGTTTCAATAAAACACTTACCTATAAACACAATCAAGCGCATTGGCAACGTACATGCAAGCAACTTACTTCAATTAAGTGTTACCGAGGTTCAGGTGAACTACATAGGTACTTGTACCATCGACCGGCGACTGGCCGATGGGTATTAAGGCGTATATTTCACGTTTTAGAACCTGGATTTACCCCGTGGATAAACCCGGACACTAGATAGGCTAGACAGGTCAACAACCGCCTTTAAACTTAAGGAACCACGAACTAGAACGTACTATCTTATTCTTTTCGATCTTTTCATTATGCAACCTTTAAGTTGTGGATTGATTTGAATTTATGTCGTGAATTTTCAGACAGTTATAAGACAAGAAATATAGTACATAGTAAGCCAACCCATACTGTAAACAGTCTGATCAGGAAATACGATAGTTTTTACTGAAGGCCATTCAGAAAAAATGTTAACGTATTTTCCTGCTCCATTATCTTCCATGTATAATAAAATAGTCGGAATCATGATTGACTGACAGGCGACACACAACTCTTGGAATGAATATACAGAACTTGGAATACTATTAAACATACATTTTGAGTTGTTCTAGAGGGGAGATCTATTTAGAAATTAAGTTATGCAGGATGTCACTGAAAGGGTAAATCTATTCCAAAGGAGTGAAGAGTAATTCTGGTTTAGAGTCGGTTTTAAAATTTTAGCTCAAAATAAGATAATTATTGATATCCAATAACAAACGAACGTGCATCCACATAATATCTTATTACCGCACACGCTAAATGTACATGTTGATGTCAAATAACTGATATGAAAAATTAGTAAGCACTATTTGGCAAATTTTTTGCTGAAATTTAATAAAAACCTTTTTATTGATAATCTTTTTTAATTCATTACATACCTAATTATTTTCTTGACAAAAGTGCTTTAACTTTTTTATAATATCGTCACTGTTAAAACTACTAATGATTATGAGTATAAACTCGTTAAATTCGGCTGAATATTTTTTTTTAACATGATGAAACATGATGTTCTCGGAATCCTAATTATCAGCATCACTGTAAAATAATAAATAACCGTGCTTTTTACGTATTGAAGAGTAATTTATTCGCATAATTAGTATTGTATCTATTTAACAAGTAAACATCTCGAAAGTGAAAACGCTTCAAAGAGTGAAATAGCTCATTAAATTAATTTGCACATTTCTACAGCTTTGTAGAGACGACCAGGAAGTGTCCTTAATGAAGTAATTATTTATTTGTCATTCAGAAGTGGAATTAAACTTAGTAAAGATGTTTAAAGTGGTGTTTAGGGATTTTAGGCAAAACAAGCGATTTGCGAGGGCGGGGAAAATTGTATGGGTAAGCGATAAGCGCGGCGGTTTCATCGGTTTCAGTAGCGTTTTGGACGCTGTTCCACTCTTGCCAGTCACTATGAGGCCGGGCGAGCAGTAGCACGCGGCGCACAAGTCGCACTCTAGCTTCCCGCTAAGCATACACGATTTGAACCCCTTCGTAAAAAGTTATCATGAATTATTTTTATACCCCAATAGTTATTACAGTGACTCTATTAACGTTTAAAATAAAATATATCAACAAACATTAAAACATGAAGATGTTTTAAAGTTACGTATAATGTTTTTATAATTGTGATGATTGTACAGTTTAGTGATGCTTAAAAAACAATTGAAGAATACCACGTAAGTATCGTTTTAATCGTGATTTTCGTTGGAATTTTACCTTTTTTTGTAAAACTTTCAATATAATGTAAAATACTAACCGAAAGATTTTTTTTGAGTCAAATATTGACACTTACATTATTATGAGCTTACTAAACTATATTTCGTGTTACCTTATATTTAGCAGCATCTATATTTGAACTTATACCTACGTCCTAAATGATTAAATGTTTCACATTTTCTTTATGTCGTCTTGAATTAATAGAAATTATAATAAATAAATTGCTTTTAAGATTAAGAGACAATTTGTTTCTTATTTACAAAAGAGGTAAGCTTTCGGAAGTATTGAATTGAAGCATCATATGAGGATAACGCGAATGTACGCGTGCCTTATGATGAAAGACATGTATTGTAATGGCCCTCCAAGGGACTCATAAGGTACTTCACTGTCTGCCTTCTCGCGAATTTCCCTGGAAAACCCTTATATGTTCACACAATATTCAGCTCATTACCAAGTTCTTTAGTACAATACGTTGTAAAGTTAGGTAGGAACAACATTTTCTTTACTCAATTCAAGTTGAACAAATGGTCTGTGAAGTTTCACATTAGTGCTCAATCTGGAGCAAAGTTCTCAGGGTTGTATCCGGTTAGTCGTCGTTTACTTGCAAAATGCCTCTCCGCCAGCTAAAATGATGATGGTCAAACGGCAAGGACGTGGGTTTAAACCGGAAAGAGACCGTAAAAGCCTTCCGAATCTTGGCCAACGTTCAACGTGTTCATCATTGGCCCTGAGGCCATAAGGCCCGATTAAGGATTTAAGCACCACTGATCCCATAACCCAAGTATGGGTTAAACAACGGAAAGATTTATAACATCGTTTATCATAAAATTAGAATTTTTCAAATTCAAGATGGCCTTATATTTTCTCAATATCCTTATGCCGCATATTATATTGAAAACGAGTAAAAGAAAGGCTATTATTTTTTCAAACCAATTTGTCATTCTCGGAAGTAGGTAATTGATGAATTAAAGTATATTGAATAAATAGAGATTGCGGAAACCGCTTTGGCTTATATTATAAATAAATATATAACGAAAACTTGTATTATAATCAATAGGAACATGCAGAATTCTCATAATAAACCAGCATATAATTGACCGGCCGCAAGGTATGTCATGCAATTAAATAACAGATAAATTCTATTAACTTCTAAGTATATACATAGTTCTGCGGGCAATTATTCGTCAGTATCAATTACTTTTATTTGTTTAAATAGAATACCTACCTCGATCTAATTCGCACAAACGTGTCGCGACGAGACAAACATAGTTGTAACTGATGAAAACAAAGGCGTTTTAAATAATAAACTTTTTCATTACACTTTCTTTTTAATAAAAAACTTTATCAACTGCTTCGAATTTCTCGTGGGTGCGTTTTTGCAGTCTGTTGTTTACAAATGTACTGGAATAATACTTGCGAATTTGCAAAAGGTCATGCTGGGATGAAGATTTTTTTTATGTATTATATCTATAGTCCTTTTTACGCTTAATATAATGCAAATCGATACATGTATATAGTTTTATGTACAAACTAGAAACATTAAAATCGTAAACATAACTTGAATGGTATGCCTGCCAAAGTTAAGATTTCATATCAGATATTTTCATAACATAAAATAAAAAAATATATCATGTTAGAAGTTAAGGCTAAAAAATAATAATTATATTTAGAAAACTTAACAGACTAGTGCTTGTTGTATTCACTAAGTTATAAAAGGAAACGAAAAGCTTTCCTAACGGAGTACCTACTTATTTATAGATGCTTTGATACGGACAATAAATTCATAACCCATATCTATCATTATTACAATTGCTTAAATACAAGAAAATATTTAAATGATTAAATTCAAGCGTTTGGACAAAAATTTAAATTGATGTTAAAACTGTTTTCTGAAATTTTTATTTTATTGCCAAAGCCAAGCGCGTCCAGTTTTCGTTGTAATTATCTGCTTTGGAGATTATGACGTAACAGTACTACCTGCCCAGACAGAATTGATTATTTTGAGGAGGTTACATTTTATGAAATTTTCGTGTTCCTTCAGGGGTCTCTAGCATCCCTATATATTGTATCTTAGGATATTTTCTTAAATATATTTTATATCATGATGATTTGTCTACATATTTTCCTTACTATGTTTGTAGAATGTGCCCCAATGTTGCACATGTTCAAGCAGTATTCCCGATAAAATCATTTTACACTGTACACACGGCGCAAACATTAATCAGATACGTCTTACTTAAGTGCACTCAAGCGACTAATACTGTTTGATTTGACTCATGATATATTTCCGATTAAACTATACCGAAATAATAAAAATATGGGATAAAAGTAGAAGTCATAAGTAGGTAGTATGCTGTTGTAAAAAAAACATGATGTATGGACATTTTATGTTTGAACGTTTTTATTCGTGGTCCATACAAATATGATTTTTTTTTATTAGAAACAGATTGTTCGAGGAACAAACAGTTACTGAATTAAAATTTTTAAAATGATGAGACATAAGCCGATTAGATTAATCTTGTGACCATTACAGTAATTTAGTTCTACAGCCTCATATACAGTACTGTTTTTCTAAATTAGGTTTTAATAAGTAATTTAAATCATTTGTCACATGTTGTTGTTGAATGGCATTTAGTTTCTTGTTTGCAAGTTACGTGTGTATGAAGTCAAACAATTTAGAACTCATTCTTTTTGTATTCCTTAGAAAATTGGTCAAACGAAACACGTACTGACATAAAGTAGAAAAGTTCAATATGGATGGGGGGCGAGTGGACGACACAGAAGGATGAACGACGCCAAAAAGTTCTTTCTATGACATCGTCCCCGATCCCATAAATTTCATAAATTGCTTAAGTTCGTAAAAGTCATTCAACATAATACAAATTCTAAGATTTTTCTTAAGTGATGAATCCAAATATATGTGTAATTTGATGCCAATTAAAACTAATTTCGAGAAAAGTTTTTCGATCATGCTTTTAAATTTTATGCTCTATTCATCTGAAGGTTTAAATTGCTATGTCGTAATAAAGCAGATATTTTCATGCATAAGTGAATAAGAGAATGGTTGTCTTCACCTAGTATCTATTCATACAACTATTCTGGATGATTCGGCATTGACTGAGATTTGAAGTGAACTGACAAGTCTAAGCATTGAAAAAATGTACGACTTTTATCTATTTTTATTCAAGACGTGATTTAAAATTGGTTGCTAAGAGAAGAATGAAACTATTACGCAGAAGAACTAAATCAATTAATATACGAATTTGAATAAAGATATTAGACTAATTTAATTACTTTAAGAATTTTACATAGTCATTGACCTATTACTTTTTAAAAGAAATCACGAGGTGATATTCTGGTTTCACAAAACAATATGCTGGATCTCATTACTTCCAACTGTGTTAGTTTACATTAAAGTAAAAAAAATATATTAAATTAACTTATATTATCCAAGTTTAATAAAGGCGAAATAACATAAGCCAAATTCTGCCCGTTACTGTTTGAATAATTAAAAAATAATTTAAGTACAGAGAGGGCTTACTTGTTTATAATTTAGTTTATGCTGTTCTAAGCTTATACAAAGTCTGTATTTACCTGTAAGCCTCCCTTTTAAGTTACTCAGCCTCGGACTCTAACGACCATTAAATGAATGGAAAAAGCGTAACGAGATCATTTATGTTTATGTGCAAAAAGTTTTCCAAATAGCGTGGGTCGTATTCCCCATTATTTTAATATTTACTTCGAAGAAAGTAGGCGGTCTATAAACCTTTTACTCGCACACATTTATTCGAAGTGAGGAGGTTTGAATTAACCGATATATACGGAATTATAATCTTTATACCTAAGCAAAACCGAAAACAAAACCAAAAAAAGCTTACTAGTAGTATTCTTGTTAACCCCTCGTGCTATGCTAAATTGCTTGTGTTACGAATGGATTCACGTCGGTAGTGTAATGGGTTGGATTCGAATTCTCAAGTCCGACGCCCTAGCCATTAGGCTACCGCTGCCGCTTCAAATTTATTGCTGAGTTTTAGAAACGTTTTGATGATTTGAGATGTGCGTTCTTAAAATATCGTATCTATTATCTAAAACCCCCTACAATTAAGTGTTAGACTTCGTAAAGTATAAATGAAGCATTTTTATCCAATACATAAATACAAAATTCTCGTATCGCGATGTTTGTTCCCAAACTCTGCCGAAACGGCTGGACCGATTTGTATGAAATATTGTGTGCATATCGGGTAAGTCTGAGAATCGGCCAAAATCTATTTTTTACACCCCTAAGAATGGGTGATGTAGGGGTGATAGGGATGGCCCTCACCAGATTTTATTTAATATGGCAGAGCAAGGTTTGCTGGGTTAGCTAGTATCCTATCAATTTCATAGGTATTGTTTTCACTATCTACCTACACTTATAAAGATTAATAGAGTTTCAGTTGCCTTCACTGTTTTCGGGAAATTCAATAAATTACCCACCTGTGATGTTAAACGTAGACATGATGAGATTAAAAAATAAATACTTATTTCTTCGTGGTTACCATAACGTATAATAGTAAAAGTTCTTTGTTAAAAATGATTTGATTAATTTTGATGGAAATTCAATTTAGGGAAAGTAACTGGGGAAAATATAAAATTAGCTGTCTACTTTTTTTATTGGACCGCCCTGTCTTATTTGTTAAGAAGTACAGTCAGCAACAAAATTTGATAATAATAATAAATAAATATCGTGGGACAGCTTACACACGGCCATCTGATCCCAAACTAGGCAAAGCCTGTACTATGGTAACCAGACAACTGATAAACATACTTATATATTTCTAAATACATACCTACATACTATAGATAAATAACACCCAGACACAGAACAAATGATCGTGCTCATCACACAAAGATTCGTCCTGAGTTCCCACCCACATCGAACCCACAACCTCCGGCTTAGCAGTCAGGGTCACTAACCACTAGACCAACAGGCCCGTCCTGATGAAGACAATCAGTTTTACATACCACCTAAGCACAATTAGAACTCCATAAGTTGACTTACTACTCGTTATAAACTAACCTTATCACGAATGCTTAACGCTGTGATATACTTTAAGTTTATTTATGGAACATGGTTAAGGTTAGGAGTTCTGTAAATGTGATTGTGTTCATTGACTTTTGTTGTTGATCGTACGTTGGTCATCATATAATATAATTACTAATAATAGTAATGTATTATTTGACACTAGCTTCTGCCCGCAACTTCGTACGCGGATCCTGTTGCTTATGCCAGCGACAACAGGGTCGTCAAAATAAAAGATCTGAAACGTCTGATGTCAAATTCTCAGAACCCGGGGACGGGAAAACAACGTGATGCGCGAGACGATTCGAGAACCTCCAGATCTTTCATTTTTGTAAGATAGCAGGAAATGCCCATCAGAACTTTTGCTCACGATCAGCGGTCAGTCGCGCATCATATTCTTCACTGGTCTCTAGAGACCTGGATGTAGATACGTAAATACGATGAGAATGCAGGCGTGCTTCGCGATCCGAAGAGGTTTCCACGGAGCGAGTTGCAGCCTGATCTTCTCGAACAGCATCAAGTCTCTCTTGACGCTCTCGGTAGATTCTTGGGATCTTATGATCCTCAATCCTTTTTATTATTTAGCCTATTTAGCTCCTTTGGAACATTGGGAAAGATTTGACCTCTTTCATCATGGTTATAGTTTTATTGTGAAGATACCTGATCAATTAAAATCTAAGTGACTGCAAAGTAAATTAAACGCTCAAATAACATAAGCCCAAAGGCATATATATTCGATAAAAAAAAAAATTGTGAGTTTTGGCCAGTAGAGTCGAATTATAAATGATATACTATCGTCATCCAAAATCAGTCCGAAAGGTTATGTTATTTTATAATTATACAGTGAAATTAGTGATAGCTTTGATTTCCAAGTCAGATGTTTCAAATCTTCGATTTTTATAAATCAACAGGAAATGCCCATCAGACCGAACCACTTTTGCTAAGACGTCATTCCTATATGTGCTATGGTGTAGCCGGGCTCTTGGAGTTCCACAACAGGTGTTCCAGATCTTCAATTTTTATACGTCAACAGAGAGTGCTCATCAAGCTGAACAACTCTTGCTAAGACGTCATTCCTAAATGTGTTATGGTGTAGCCGGGCTCTTGGAGTTCCTCAACAGGTGTTCCAGATCTTCAATTTTTATACGTCAACAGAGAGTGCTCATCAGGCTGAACAACTTTTGCTAAGACGTCATTCCTATATGTGTTATGGTGTAGCCGGGCGCTTGGAGTTCCACAACAGGTGTTCCAGATCTTCAATTTTTATACGTCAACAGAGGGTGCTCATCAGGCTGAACAACTCTGCTGAGACGTCATTCCTATATGTGTTATGGTGTAGCTGGGCTCTTGGAGTTCCACATTAGGTGTTCCAGATCTTCAAATTTATTCTCTCAGCAGAAAATGCTCATCACGTGGAACAATTTTTGCTATGGTACCATTTTTGTATCTCTTATAGTTTTGCTGGTCTGTTGCGGTTCTGCATCAGGTGTTCAAATTTCCAAGATAAATTATAGCCTATATGTTGCCCAGACTTAATACCTATACAACAAAAAAAAAATCATTCAAATCCGTCCAGTAGTTCCGAAGATTAGCGTGTACAAACAAACAGACAAACAGACATACAGACAAACAGACAAACAGACAGAATTTTTTTTTTGGATTCGTGCTCCATAACTGTTTGTAAACCCACCTAAATTATTATTTTTTTAATATATTCAATGTACAGACACAGTTTTTTTACTGTTTTATTATATGTATAGATGTAAATATAAAGGTGTTATAAGATGTATGACGGTCCACTTTGTTTTACTATTACTTGTAATTAAAATTGAAACAATCTCATTCTATTAAATTTTAAGTAATATTTTACACGAAATAATAATAATCAAAGTCAAAAAATCATGAATGCTATAAAATCATTTGTCAGCAAGTTTAGTCGTCAACTGTATAATATAATGTAATAATTTAAATTAAAAATTCAATGATTTAAAATGATTAGGAATTTTATTGTATACTTTATTGCACTTAATATTAAACTAGTAAAATTAAGTCTTGTCAAAGGTCTATATAATTTACTCGCTTTTGGTCGCGGCTCCGCCCGCGTGAGCCTCTGTTATTTCGGATAAAAGCTAGCCTATAGACTTCCTCAATAAATAGACTGACTAACACTGAAATAATTTTTGAAACTGGATCAGTAATTCCTGAGACTAGCGCGTTCAATCTTACAAACTAACAAACTTCAGCTTAATAATATTAAAATGCATGTCGGGAATGTTTACTATACGAACTGGACACATGCTGAAATAGGTCCTTAAGCTTAAAACTAAGTAAACATGCATACAGCATACAGTTAGACTAACTTCCTTAAAATGTAAGGCAAGAGTTATTTTGTTGTAGTCCATATTAGTCTTAGATATTAGCCTTTTTATCGATGAAGTCTGCTGACACCCGTGACAAACCCCACCCTTCGTGCCTTCCTGCTTTGATGCCAGGATTGTTGGATATAGGCGAAGAACACGCCACAGCCGTCACCTGGGTCTGGTTACACAAGGATCACCCCCGGCGCTGCGAGTGCGGACACTGGTAGTATAAACTTATTGAGAAGCAGCCCGTCTAAACACAATAATTTAGTTTGTACAGTAGTGGTGTTCATCACGCAATAATACGCATCAATTGTCTCTGGTTTCAAGTGTTGCCATGTGAGTATACTTAAAGATACGATAGTTTGAACATAATTACAAATCGACCAATTATTTCTATTTTTTTTGTTCTCGGTAAGTTTGAATTGTTTTGCACAGACACTGAAACATGACGAGACTACGATCACAGTCAAAGATTAATACTTACTTTTAAACTAATCATCTGAACATTTGACAATTTATTTAAAGTTAATTTATATATTGTATTTGTAGACGTAAATTCAAAATATATTTGCAAACTAGCTGTTGCCCGCGGCTTCGCTCGCGCGTAAAGTAAAGAGTAAGTAGTATTAAAGGTAGATGTATTCTGGGATTTTCAAAGTAAGAAGAATGTATAAAATTTTTCATCTAATATTATGGCGTTAAAATAATAATAAAAGTAAAGTAAGTAGCAAAAGCATTTGTGTTATGGAATCGGAGACAAAAAAGGTACCATAAACACCCAGACTCAAGACAATGTACAAAAGTGATTTTCTACATACCCGTCCGGGGATCGAACCTGGAACCTTAGAGCTGGCGACACCTTAAAAACCGGAGTGAACGCCACTCGACCACGGGAGTCGTCATTCTAGATATGTCTTAGATGGTCATTATCTTATCTATTTATCTTTTCATCTGTCAGTCTTTGAGAATACTGAACTTCACATACCAACTATTTCAGCCCTTATTTCACCCCCCTAGAGGGTAGATTTCTAAAATCTACCCTCATAAATACATCTATATTGTATTTCTATATATATAAGAAATACATCTTATTTATTTCTAACTAATAACCCTTGTATGAAATTGAATGGGTCTATCTTTGAAAACGACACAATTCATATGCCTACAAACTTCCAACCCCTTTTTCACCCTCTTAGGGGGATGATTTTTAAAATCGCTGAAATCGTCATTATTTATTTCTATCCAGAAACCCGTATACGAAATTTCATGTGTCTATCATTGAAAATACCGAACTTCTCATAAAAACTTTCAATCCCTATTTCACCCCCTTAGGGGATAGATTTCCAAAAGAATAGCCTATAGCCTTCCTCAATAAGTGGGCTATCTAACAGTGAAAGAATTTTTCAAATCGGACCAGTACTTCCTGAGATTAGCGCGTTCAAACAAACAAACTCTTCAGCTTTATAATATTAAATATGTATTAGTATAGATAAATAATTATAGTATCTTAGCCGTGTGCAGCGCCCCTTAGTGAACTCCAATGCGGGTGACGTAACCTACGACAAACTTATTATTTGCGGTTGGTACAGTATTCGGGTCTAGGGATCGAACCGCAAAATTAAGTTTGTTTTTTATTGTATATACTTTTCCGGGATAAAAACTACCCAGTGTGGTGCCCAGGATATTAAAGAACAATTATACCAAGTTTCATCGAAATCGAACCGGTAGTTTTTGCGTGATGCCTGAACAAACAGACAGACAGACAGACAGACAGACAAAAATTTTTTAAATCACATTTTTGGGTTCGGTGTCTGTCTAGTAACATACCCCACCATTAATTTTTTTGATATTTTCAATGTACAGAATTTTCACTTCTACAGATTTATTATAAGTATAGATAACTTTGTCGTTTTGTTTTAAAGATTTATTCCGTTCTAATACCAATAACTAATACCACTGGTATTTGTTTTAACTCATATTTTTTTCTATTCCGAACGGATACCAATCTTTAAATAATTAAATTTAATGTGCGAACGAATACCAACAACTTGAATTTGGTACAGTCAGCTCAGTCAAACCTAATCAAATTATTGTTATAATAATATAGTACCTGGATGACCGAGCTTGGCTCGGATTAAATGACATATTTGAAAATGAATCCTAGCTAGATCGATTTAATGCCCCCGAAACCCCCTGCATACTAAATTTCATGAGAATCGTTGGAGCCGTTTCTGAGATTCAGATTATGTATATATATACAAGAATTGCTCGTATAAAGATATAGATAGATAATTCTAAAACTTTCCAAATTCACGACATTCCAATATTTTTACAAACACAAAGATAGTTTATGTCACAGAACAGAGAAAAACAGGTTTATGTGAATCATCTTGCAATTTTTTTCACCTGCGCGAAATTTCTGAGATATTTTGTAATTTTAGATTGTAAGTAAATTGTTCTTGTTTTGTTTTTTTTGCAACAAAGATATTATGCACATGCACTAGGAGGAACTAAAATTATAATAATGTTGATTATTAGACATATTTTATTATTGAGCTAGACGTTTGTTAATATTTTTACAAACGTCTAAAAGTTAATATTATTTTTTGGATTAAGATACTCTTTTTTTTTAATTAAAAGTCTTACAATTTCATACAAAGCATTTTCACTGACTGTACCTTATATCCTTAAACTTGTTTTGGTATTAGTTTAAACAATGGTACCCGTTCGGAATAGAAAATATATATGAATAGAAACAAATACCAGTGGTATTAGTTGTTGGTATTAGAACGGAATAAATCATTTAATAGATAGAAAGCTATATGAGCCTTATTTTAAGAAGTTGATGATCCCAAAGAAAAACTAGCGGGATAAAACAAGAAAAGAAGAATAAAAGAAGACAAGGCTACCACATAAATTAAAGGAAGAAAAACTCGGGCTAGAAAGAGAAAAGAAAAGCCAGCTGTTCAGTTTCGTAGAAAAATAATATTTGCCTATAATGCCAACGGAACCGCCCAAATATAAGGAAGTGGGAAGTCTATGTCACGTGACTTATCGAGAAGAAATGTCAATAGCATACAATTATATCGGTCATTAATGTCACTTGTCCAAGGAAACTGGTTTAAATACATGTTTCTATTTGTTTTCACAGCTTTATAAAACCTCTGGAAAATTTAACAAAGTAATATTTTATGTTGTAAATTAATTAAATCATAAATTATTTTTGTTTTTCTTTTGCCCACTTGAAATACGTAAAATGAACGTAAGTACTTATTTTTTCACCTCTTTGATTAACGCAAAACCTGACACATTCATTTGTTGTTTAATTCCCACCATTAGCTTTATTAGCATTGAGCTATAATAATACTATGTACTTAGCTATAATTTATGAAGCTCATTACAATGAGAAACGTTCATAGTTATAAATTAGTTAAATTCAAGTTTTTAAAACGATTTATTCCGTTCTAATACCAACAACTAATACCACTGGTATTTGTTTCTATTCATATATATTTTCTATTCCGAACGGGTACCATTGTTTAAACTAATACCAAAACAAGTTTAAGGATATAAGGTACAGTCAGTGAAAATGCTTTGTATGAAATTGTAAGACTTTTAATTAAAAAAAAAGAGTATCTTAATCCAAAAAATAATATTAACTTTTAGACGTTTGTAAAAATATTAACAAACGTCTAGCTCAATAATAAAATATGTCTAATAATCAACATTATTATAATTTTAGTTCCTCCTAGTGCATGTGCATAATATCTTTGTTGCAAAAAAAACAAAACAAGAACAATTTACTTACAATCTAAAATTACAAAATATCTCAGAAATTTCGCGCAGGTGAAAAAAATTGCAAGATGATTCACATAAACCTGTTTTTCTCTGTTCTGTGACATAAACTATCTTTGTGTTTGTAAAAATATTGGAATGTCGTGAATTTGGAAAGTTTTAGAATTATCTATCTATATCTTTATACGAGCAATTCTTGTATATATATACATAATCTGAATCTCAGAAACGGCTCCAACGATTCTCATGAAATTTAGTATGCAGGGGGTTTCGGGGGCATTAAATCGATCTAGCTAGGATTCATTTTCAAATATGTCATTTAATCCGAGCCAAGCTCGGTCATCCAGGTACTATATTATTATAACAATAATTTGATTAGGTTTGACTGAGCTGACTGTACCAAATTCAAGTTGTTGGTATTCGTTCGCACATTAAATTTAATTATTTAAAGATTGGTATCCGTTCTGAATAGAAAAAAATATGAGTTAAAACAAATACCAGTGGTATTAGTTATTGGTATTAGAACGGAATAAATCTATTAAATCTTTAACGTAAACTCGCTTGTTTACGTATGTGAAGTTATTCATAAAATGACGATATTTCTTGACGAATAATCCACATAGCTGTATGATGGATATTCTTAAATGTGCACCAAAAATCTCAAGTCGCGAATTTTGTTTGTAAGCTAATATCATTATAAAGTAAAAATGTTTTGAGAACGCTTTCAACCTTGCAACTTCATATTTTAGAGGGCTCTTGGGTAAAAAGATTTTATATAGACATAGATATAAGTACCTACGTTTTTATAGCAAAGAGAAATGTTAATGTTGTTTGTTTGCGACGACGTTAAAAATTATCCCTCGTTGATTTTGTTAGGGCAGTAAATAAAACAAGGCGAATTAGGTAAACTGGAATTTTCAACTTCGGGTACTATTCGTCCTGTTTGCTGTGTTAGGGAAAACTTGTCGTAGGTACTATACGTCTGCAGGTTGTGACACGTGATTGGAATATATTAAAGGACTTCGGTCCAATAGGATCATGTTCTTATGTACTCTACTAGTCGTAACTAAGTACCAATATGCGAGTCTATGTACAAAACTTGGTTTACGAACGGTTCATATAAATCGGACAGTCCAAATTTAATGTCTTAAATATTTCGTTTTTGATGCATGTATACCTAGGTCCAAAGTAGCAAAAGAAGGAACTAATATTGAGAGATCTAACTAGACATTATCCTTCAACAAAATCCCATAATGTTTGGAATGTAGGATGGCCATTTTATACTTGACTGTTGCTGGACTGACCTGTTGGTCTAGTGGTTAGTGACCCTGACTACTAGACCAGAGATTGTGGGTCCGATTCCTACACAGGAAAAATCTTTGCGAGATGAGCACGACCATTTTTTCTGTATCTGGGTGTTATTTATCTATAATATGTATATTATATTTTGAAATATATAAGTATTTTAAATCAGTTGGGTTTGGGATCAGATGACCGCGTGGGGGTTGTAAAAAAAAAAACTTATAGTCTAATAACATGTATGGTTTCGTTTAAAAAACTATAGATATCTACACATAAGTACAAAAAAGCAAGTGAACTATGTGTTGACTTAGGTAGTTCTAGTAAAAAAAAACTGGGAAATAGTGAATGCAGTATAGCCATGATGGGTTAGAGCGCTGGTGCTGTACTGAAACGTAAATCTGTCAATAGAGGCTTTCAACGGAAAATAGAATGGAAATGTAACTAACTGCAGGCTTTGTGCAAAGATGGACGATACTCATGCACCTGAGTCCACTTTTATGCATACACGACACAATCATACATTATGTATCAATTTAAACACACAGAAAATGGATGAGATAGTATTAAAACGTATATATATAATATATAAATGTGTATATTCTGTATAATTTACATGAAATTCCTTCCTCTTATTAATAATTGATGTTGACTTTGCCTGTTATTCTTAATATCCTAAAATCTATTCTTTGAATAAATATCAACGCTCAAGGTTATGCTAATATGTAACCTACCTTGAAACTTATTCGAATAACTATTTTAAACTAAACGAACGAATTGGCTACGATCGATTTAACTTGTTTACACTGGAACCTTGAATGTGTCAAATGTAGGGCAGAGTAGAGTTAAGTACTTTAATTGGTTTCCACAGTTCCTATATTAGTTGAAATTCTCATGTAACTACTTGTATCAATTATATCAACTCCAAGATCAGTGAATATATCATTTTTTTTCCTTTACCGTACAATTCCACTGACTAAATTTACTATACCAACTTACATGTAAATATTTATATAAATGTATAAATTGGTCTCGTGACACCAATTTATACAATTCTGGTGACGAGCCATGCATGTGGCTTAAGTGTCACAAAAAGAGAAACGTAAAATACGAATTGGCACATACCACCTATTTGGCTATAATCCAAGGCTTTAATTGAACTACAAGAGATAATATTTTATTAACCGGAACTATACCAGGTAGGTTCTAGCGATGGATATAAACATTATGGTTGAATTTTACATGATGAATTAAATTGAATTTAGAAGCGGTGGTAGCCCCTATAGGGCGTTGGACTTGCGATCATGTGGTACCCAGTCCGAAACCCAAACTTTGCACTGCTGATGTGAACCCACAGAAGCATTTAGCTTAGCAAGAGGGGTTAACAAGAATACTAGAAATGTGCGACCAATTATATGATTAAAAAAATAACTGAACAACATAAAACATAATTATTTGCACGTATGACGTAGTTGCCTATGTATTTACACATAACAAATAAGTTATTTTAATGATAATATTATTTTTCTATTATATTACTGTGAGGTATAAAAAAATATTGGTTTACAATAAGATAAAAATATAAGGTATATTTGGTAAGTATTTTGATCTACCAGGTGAGTATTGATACAAAAAATATAATATATCCTTATAGCACATAAAAGGTAGGAGTTTGATACACGTGGACCCGAATCACGTAATAGAATTATATTCCGACCCCAACAGACGATTTCTCATCATCCATAACATTTACAAAGGTTTTTACAGGCATGAAATCATTTATCTATGTTTACTCTTCAAGGTTATCCCTAATATTTTATTTTGACCCTAAATACGACCGGATGTCAACTTTTTGCGATAAAAGCGAACTTTGTACCAAATTTATGTATTTGGTCCAAAATTTCTGTTTGTATTGAGCTATAGCTTAAGTTTATATAACTATAGTTTAAGTTTGGTAGAAGTTTTGTGTACCTAGGCAATAAGCATTGCGGAATAATAATAACAATAAACTATTAGGTAATTGGTTCAATAGAATCTAAATAGCCTTTTTAACAAAGGTAGACTAAACTCTGAAAATAAAATATTTTACCAAGCAAGTAGCCTCTTTTTTTTTTTGCGGGGTGCTAATGCTTTCAACCCGCGCCGAGGGCACTGCGTGGGGATATGTCGGACTTTCACCGACCAAAAACACCCTGGTCCCGTCTTTGCTTTAGCCGGAGTCATGGGATCACTCGCGCATTCTCTGCTCGACTCCGGCTGGGCCCAGTCCTGGCGGACTTCTTCTAGGTGTGGGTGTAAAAGGCCCGAACTAAACAAAGTTTGTTAAACTGAGTGTGTGGTGTGATAAGTTTAGTGTCTCTCGATTATATCGTGTCCGTTGAAAGAATAAAATTATTCCTAAGAAAAAGAACGAAATTTCTTATAAATATTAACAAGAATTAGGTACTTTACTTTATTTTTTTTACTTTATTATTTATGATTTATGATTTAGAGTGCGACCAACATTTCTGTTTTAACTTTCTGATCCCACAGACAAACTGGTATGCACATTCTTGTGGGACTATGTTTAGTTCATATGATAACATTGTACGTGTTCTAATAATAATAAATAAATATATTAATTAAGCTTCTTTTAAAAAAAATAATCTAAATCTAGCCTTAAGTAATCTACAAATAAATTCATCAAACAAGATAGTAAAAGAGCTCTGTTAAAGACAAAAGAACATAAAAATATACCCACGATAATTTATTTTTGAACAATGCATTGTAAACCTGTCTGATTTGTATAGCCATTTATAACATTCTAGTTGATTTCTACTCTATTCAAGGATATCATTGTACTCTCGTTATTATAGGTATAAATATCGAGAGATTATTATTTCATGCGTAGAGTTCTAGAATGTGAATGCTAACCGCGATTCAGTCTCCGCTAATTAGTCGCCGCTTGTCTAGAATTGTGAGTTTTGCATAGTAATACACTAATTAGGAATTTAATATTGTACCTATTGAAATTACCCGAAAATATATTATATATTTCGTGTGAGTTTTAGCATGATAATTATCAGTTATTATTGAGCCTATTGAATAATTGTAACGAATCGCAAATACGTGTTTCAAATTCAGGTTTTGACATGGATTGGAAAATGTTGAGTTATCCGTGACGTATTTTCTTTTGTGTAGGATTCCGAATTGCTGTATAAGCTAGCAATTATGATAATTATAATTAAAAAAAACCATATTTTGTCAAGTTGAATATAATCTTTTTATACACTAGTACTGACAAAGTATATGGTGAATTTGGACCTCAATTAATGTTGGGTGATTCTGAGGCAGACCGCAATGCCACTTTCGGTTACATATATGGTACAGAGAGGTACAAAATTCGACCGCACACATTGAGTGCGGCAGCCTTGTTACCGTATGCCACCACAGCGGAACACTAAGCTACTTACATAGACGTGAGCCCAGTTTCATGAACCTAATTGAAATACCACGTCAATGAACGTGCAGGACACATTTCCCGACATGATGTAATGAAGCCTTCATTTAACAACTACGTAAATATTTTTGTTAGATCTGTCTTTCCTTTTTTTAAATAAAAGTATTTGATCTTAAGTAATTATGTAATTTTATCTTTCGTTTTTCTTTCTCTTCCAAGTGAATAAAAATAATCCAGGTCCCTTAGGTGACACTTAAGTGTTCCAGGCTCCAATTTTGTATTGTAGCATAAAAAGAGTTTATTCATTTTATTACTTTTTTATTTTATTACATTCGGGACTTTAACAGTATTATTTGCCTTGATATGTTACGAAGAAAATGAAAGAGAATGTATAAAATGGACGTAATTATTAAGAAATGGTAGCATTAATATAAAAAAAATGGGAAATGGAATACATTATTATTTTGTTTGTTTCACTTTGTGCGGATTAGTGTTAAGTGAAAAAAGAAGTATAGCCTTAAAGTCCGACTGTCATCGTTTTACAAAATGCTTTAAATAAAAGTTAGGGATCGGGGATAAAAACATTCTCATCGTAAATTGAGTTTAACAAGGAATAATAATTGACTTCAGGAAATTGTTTTAGACTAGCATTATCCATTTCAAAGCTGAATTAATTCGATGGAAGATAAAACTAATATCGTGTGCCAAGCCCGTAATTTTGAGGTTATTCTGTAGTTGTCTCCGTTTTAGAAATTATACGAGGCTCATTTTGAAGTAATTATTGCTTACACATGCCTTCGATGTAAATGAAAAAAATTCATTAGAGACTGAGATTATTTATTCGAGTTTTAAAAGTATGCGCTCGATTGAAATCATAAAAAAATATTACAAATTGATATTAAGTATCTACTCATAGAAATAGAGCGTAAAAGTACTTAGTTCTGCCAATCACATAAAAAATAAGAGAATAGACGGAGGTGGTGGTGGAGGTGGTCTGGCAATTGAATGAGTTTTGAGAACTTTCTAACAAAAAACATCCAATCTGTCAAACGAATTAATTTGATCAAGCAAAGTTGGGTTTATTGCACACAAAATTTAATTCATCAAAGGTGCACAACCTCGTATATAAAGGTAAATGTAACTAGATTTTACCTACATTTTATTCTTATTTTGTCTGCACAAATTTGAAATGAAATAATAATAGAGAAATTATTTTGTTATAATAATATGCTATATTATACAAAGATATGTTTAATAGCCTTATATTCTAATTTTTAAATTTTTTGATAAATCGACACCAGTCATTCTTCTGAATATTGTATTACCCAGCAATGGATGTAGAGGTCAGATCGCTCCATGTAAAATATGGTATTCAGATAAATCCGGTAATATTGGTAGCTGACCCAAACATAGCTTGGGAAAAGGCTAGGCAGATGATGATGTTATTTAGTTTTTTACTGTATATATCTATAAACACCAGTACTTATAGATATTTACAGTTTAATCAGCGCATTTTCGAATCAAGGATCGTATAAATTAGTTTGGTATGCCAAGTCTATTTCCTGCGAAAGCCTCTAACGTTCCAGCGCACTTTAATTAAACTTCATCACACACATACTTCTTGAGCAAAGATCGATCGACGGCCATTGATCAGTGAACCTTTTCATCCATTTCAGATAAAAGCTTGTTCTTTGTTGGTTGTCCGTGCCGAATTCGTCTAAATTAAAAAGTAAATAAATAGCCAACAAACAAATGTTTTTTACAAGTATAACTTAATACTTCCGAAGTATACTGTTACCCTGTGGCAATGGACTAACTTGAGTGGATAATTTTTGTTAAAGCGGTTTGTATCTAGTCTTGTTTCTAATAAGGTCTTAGGTACATAAAATAATATTTTATGTGCGTCAGGGTACTGTTTGCGGTGCCCTCTACAAGTTAATTAGTTAAATTGATCACAAATACTAATTATTATTTCGACAATTAATGCACAGTATAAAGGTTTTCAATGTCTTCAAGGTTCTCTTCAATGGCTTTACACAACCTCTAAAACCTTCTTTCCTTCTTTAATCATTTCCTTCAATATCTGACAACGAAGTTGTTTTTTTTTTGTTATGAACTTCTATAGAAAATAAACGGAAATTAAAATAAAATTTTCCTCGCATGCATGAAAACAATGCTTTCCTATTTTCCGTTAGATTGTTATGAAGTAATAATGAATATGAAAATAGACGGTGAAATTATATTTGCCTTTCCTGAAGCTTTTTATTGTATTCAGTTACTCGTAAGTAATTGACAGAAACACACAATTCTACTTTTTGTTACAATTTAATTTTTTGTTTGAAGTTTTAAAAGTACTTAAATAATAATTTTATTAACTACATTTCTAGAACATTGAAATTGTTTAATTGCGTGGTGCATGTAAGGGGCATTTCAGAGGTTGTTATGTACATAATACGTGGAAATATCGTACAAATATATTAGTTTCCCGTAAAATTCTACTGTATCTGCGTGTATTTGAATAGAAAACAAAATATAGCAAAAAAATGATTTTTTAGAAAACTAGTTAATTAAATAAAGATAAACATAACTAAATCAGCTATCCTCTACTATTATTTATATATACTATATAAAATATGTGTTATTTTCATTTTTTTAAATAACTTTTCATGTTACTTTATACATAATTTTTCACGTCGAGAAAATATATAAAGAGGTTTTGTTTGTCTAGGTATGTAATACACCCACTTTAATAAAGGGCTCGTAGGGTCTAGTAAAAAGGGAAATCGGAATCCTTGTCTGTGACGTGATTTAATTTATCAACCACATATCTCTGAAACAATTTTGGCTACAGAACTTTTTGTGAGAAGTGATAAGTGAACTGTCGTGTATCTAATAAAATATAATGTGGAGTGACTAAAAGTTTTAGCTTTACTTTATTTTTCACGTCACTATCAGTAGGTACCTACAATTGACAAACTCTTTTCAGTCTTCCTAAACCATCCGTCAAAGTCAACCGCTGGAATTGGTTGTAGGTGTTAGTCAACCAATTGTATTACTAGACACTAGTTTCACAAGAAATTGAATTGCCTTCAGCAACCGAGGGTTTTTGATTAATCTTTACAGCATGATGTGACGATTTCATAATACCGATTTATGGAAGTAGTATATCGGTCAAAAAATGCTTACCGTTTTACGGTGTAGGTAAAACATGAAAACAGTTTTTACAGTAATTAATTATTTTTCAAGTAATGCTTATTATTCTAAAGTCTTGCGGAGTAACAAGCTAATGCTTTGACAGTGAAAGTAAATAGTAAAAGCAGAACTTGTGCTATGAGATCCATCAGCAAGTCTGTTCCTATTGTAGAAGCGAGATGGCTCTACACTTAGAATAATGGCCTATCGCCTCCACAATGGCAACAGTTTTGCTATACGAGCTCTTAGTAAGTGCTCAGATCTAGAACTGTTAGTCCTCTCAAGCAACGCCAAATAACATTTTCGAGACACACTAAAGGTGACATTAGCTCTGTTGCTAAGTTTCATTTACTTTTAAGTTAGTTTTGGTTTAATTTTTACGGAAGGCTCGAGCCCACACACAAGTGTAGTTGAATACTTACTGGCCAGAAGGTAAGTAACTTGTGGAGTTTGTTAGACGTTTTATTACTATATTAGTATTAAGTAATATACTTTGCACATATATTCTTTTTTATTCTTAATACTATTTCACAAGAAAGAATGAAAAGAGGTTATGTCTATGTATCTTATGTCTCCAGTGATTTAATTTTAAGTTCAAAAGTAATAGCACCGACTTCATTTAATAAAATACTATCATAACGTTTTAGGGAAACTGCTGGTAAATAACTTAAAACCACACCAATAACGCAGCTCTTGCATCACATATATTTAAACTAATTA
The DNA here is from genome assembly GCA_950381575.1 of Plusia festucae. Classification (NCBI taxonomy): domain Eukaryota; kingdom Metazoa; phylum Arthropoda; class Insecta; order Lepidoptera; family Noctuidae; genus Plusia; species Plusia festucae. The sequence goes on along the minus strand of OX494436.1, from coordinate 7,082,490 downwards.
ACATTGAGCGTTTAATTATATCAAAACCAAAACAATTAACTAAATTAGCTTCGTGTAGAGTAATGCTATTTGAATACAAAATACCGTTGAACATCCGCCATAACAGATCACAGTAAAAATAAATTAAATATATTTAAATATACTTCGTATATTAAATACGAGATATATACATAATACACATACATATACATAATACACATAAATAATGCGAAAAGTTTTGTGTTCTACTTTATCCATTTTTGTACATTTTGCATTTCAATTCGATTCTTGCAGATCTGAGAATGAAAGTCTTTTAAGATAATAAGTAGTGCCTTTGTGGTGGGCGCTTTATATCCTCTAAAGTAACGGCTACCTACCTGATGGATTCTGTAGCTTGTGAATGTATAAAATTTTGTACGGTTGCGGTACATTAAAATATATTATTTTTTAGCGTGTTACCTTTGTACATACATTAGAAGTTCTGTTGATATTAGAAACGGTAAAACAAAACTAGTTCCACATTTGGACATATAATCCCTTCGTAGCTTAGAATAAAAATACCTATACCTAATCAATAGACACAATTATAAGCTTATAAACCAATACTCAGACTAAGAGCAAATATTAAGGGATTATTCAGATTTTTGCTGGTGTTGTTTATAGTCCGATCTACGGTAGCCGAGAGATGTCACCAACAGCTCTCAGCCATCTATTCTGTCGATGTATTATCTACGACTAGCATAATTTACATATTATGTAAATTTAATGTGCAAAGATGCATATAGTTTCATAGACTGTTTTCAAACTTCTCCCGGAAATATCTTCATCCGCAGCAAGTACTTACGCTCACAAAAGATTTCTGATTTAAGTCGTCCTAGCAAAATTTATACCGCATTAAAATGCACAACGCTCGGTGAACGAAGAGTCGGCGTCGTGGTGAAGAGATGGCCGCCCCTACAAAGTTAATGCACGTCTTTCGTTATTTGCATTCCCACTAACTACGCCGCAAACACACGGACGCAAAAAGGCACCGTGAACAGGCCGCGGCAACGTAAGGGCCGTCTATTTCTTTTCTTGTTCTATATTTATATAGGTTTCTCGATTTGTTAGTATAAGCCCCCTTAGACAAGGTACATCTCTGCAATCGTTAACGCTGATCGAATCGCTCAAATTTATGAAAGTGACAGGTCTAAGTCACGTGAAATTTCCGTTTTGTTACAATTCCTTCGTTCTCCTCACAGGTTATTAGCGCAGAGAATCAGAGATGCCCATCTGCGGGTTGCTCAATCTAAGTTAATTGTTTGTACAGCGGAGTCTCAACAGATTGTGCCCATATGCGTGGCCTTACAGATAAGGATGGAATTTGGATTAATTAAACTTAGCCTCTCTCAACCTTCACTGTGTACGTATAGACATCTCATTGTTAATTACCTCCTTCTTGTAAAGAACAAACTAACTCCTCGTAATTCCTTTTATTTGTACAGGAGTACCTTCATCATTTTGTTTAGTCAGCTTTATTTACGCAGCTTTTGGATGTTAATTAAACTAATTATCTAAATGTTTGATTTAAGTTACAAGTTTGTGGAAAGTAGAAACATCAGCCGCTGGTAGAACTACCCGTAGCAGAACTAATATTGAAACTCTGTTTGCTCCCTTTCTGACAAAGTTCAAGCACCTGTTTAGCTAAGCTTTAAACATGTTACTTTAATAAATAATTACATGATGAACTTAGTACAGTCAGCAAAAAAGTTTCATTTTACAGTCTATAAATTAATGTTGCTACTAAGTAACATAATAGCCATAACACGAACGATTAATGCTAAGATATCCTTATTTGTCAAAGTGTGGAATTTTATTGAGGTGTTTATTAAACTGAATAGTGTTCATCAATTTTGTTGGCTGTACTTAGCAGAATTAATATTACTTAAACTTATTTCTGGTATAATGCTCTATTTATAGGTAAAACATTCAATATCGGCACGAAGTGTATTATAAAGGTAAGTTTCGATTAGCCATTGTGAATTCTCCTGAGGCATGCCGGCTAATCAAGAAGTGGTCGGTAGCTTAACTATGTGCCTCAATCCGCCCAAAATCAGGGCTCGGGGGAAGCAGGCGGAATTCGAAGAAGCCCCGGTTCTCTTTCATTTTTTTTAAGGACACATTCTTTGCAAAACCTTTTTTCGAAACCTTTGATGGAAAGTTACAGGATAAGTAATTACTGATAGATTTTTATTTTATGTGTTGTTGTACATTGAGTTCTCTTAACATAATTCGTTATGGACGATTACCGCCCCCTTTATTATTAATTTAACTCATTTGCCACATAAACAGATTTAGATTCGTATTTGCAACTTGTTTCGTAATTAAGTCCTACGCGTGTAAATGTTGCTGTATAGTAATATACATACATATTAATTCACAACTCAACTACGCTGAGTAGCATTCCCTGTAATTAATTCAGGTACGAAATATATTTGAGGGTATTCGATTGATAGTAATTCAGCCTCGGGTATTGTTTGAAGAGGTATCTTTCTCTATTAAGTAGGTAATAGAAACTCGGACTATTTAATAGATGCTATTACAATATTTACATTTGTATTTAATCTGAAAGAGGACTTTATTTATTGTGGCATAAAAAGCTTAGCATTAAATTATGCATATATATACATGAGCCAAATTAGTATAGATCCATATAGAAGGTCAAGGCATAGAGCACAATACTTTATTCGCTATATCAAAATATTTTTCATGAATAGAGTCCATAACGTGTAATGTACAAAAGCCAGTTATAGTAAGTAGCTCCCAAAGCTTCAGTCATAAATAAGCGGTGGTGCTTATTAAACAACATCAATTTCCTTTGGGGATTATTCCGTCATACTTTTCGTTTGTTTGCATAAAACAGTCTGGTGGTTAGTGGCCCTGACTGCTAAGCCAGAGGTCGTGGGTTCGATTTCCACTAAGGACAAAGCTTTGAGCGATGAGAACGATCATTTGTTCTGTGTCTGGCCGTAATTTATCTATAATATTTAAATATTTACAAATATATAATCAGTTGCCTAGTTTGGGATCAGATAACCATGTGTGAGTTTTCCCAAAACATATATTATATTATATCGATGAACGAAGTAAGTTACAAGTAGGATGTAATGAAACCACAGACCTTTAAACCCAAAGGATGGTAAATAATGTTTGATCCTTGAGTAGTTTAAAACAACGTTTTGAGTTGCCGCGGACGTAAGACGATTTTATCACATTACTAAATATTGTAAAATTTGTCAAATTACCATTACTTTTTTAAGTTAAGCTCTATAATATTATATGTATGATGAACTGAGTTAAGTACTAACTTTTAATGTTATTACGGCTGTTCGTTGTTTATAAATGCTATTTGTGTATTCAGACAAATAAATAAGTACCTACTTCATGGGTAAATAAAAGACCGAACGTTTTTATGGTGGAAATGACCTGATTTCCTTCACATTACTTAAATGTAAGAACTGCTCTCAGGGGATATCGTGAGTTTGTAGTATCTTGGCACCAAAAGTACTTAGCATCGAGTCTTTTTATTTATATAATCTAATGAAAAGCTTTGCAAGCGTAGGAGTTTTTATTTTTATAATCACTTAAGTGTATTAAACTTCTTATAATAAAGTATTTTTGTGGGGTGCGCGATATTACATCAAACGTTTATCGAAAGGGAGTTAAATAAATGTGTGTTTCCAAACTACAGTCACGAACTGTGAATTCATCTTATCAGCTTTAAGAGCGCTGTTTATGTGGTGTTAACATTCTGCGTTTTATAGCTGTGGGAGTGAGAATTTTCCCAGATTTATTTGAACTTAGAATCAATGTTTATTGAACCACGACGCTATATAGACTGATTTTCTGTAAATATTAACGGTGAGCATACACTTCATGATAAAAAATAAATCTTTGTTATAACTCAGATACAAAAAGCCTATGGATATATATTTTCTTACCAACCCTTATTCACAGCGGAGATTTTCCGCGGCTTCGCTGGCATTGACATTTATTTTCATACTACAACTAACCGTATAACATCTCGCAATAACGTAGCTGTATATCTGTCAGACAAATATATTTTAATTCTTTTTCTATTTCAAAGATTACAATCCTTTCATTATTAAAGATACATTAATTTTTGTATCAAATACCTAAATTAATGAAAAGTGAAAGTATACTATGTTTTAGTTTAGGAGGAACAAGAGTACCTACCAAACCCTAAAAAACTGAGACAAAGAACTGTTGGAATTGGAATTCGGATAAAATAATCCTCTTTTAACAAACGTTATTTCGTCGTAGGTCCATTAGGCGCCATCACAATCCTAGCGTTGAACCACTTTGTTGATGGTAAATGTGTTCATTTTTTTAACGACAGCAGTATGAGTTAGGCAGTAAGTTTCCTGTTCTATTTTTTGATGGAATAATCTAATAAATCAATACTTAAACGTCCTAATTATTAAATGTGGATGAATGTGGACAACATCACATACATTGCTCCGAATCCAAGTAGCTAAAGCACTTGTGTTATGGAATCCAGAGACAACGAAGGTACCACAAACACCCAGACCCGAGGCAATGTAGAAAAGTGTTTTTCTACATTGACCCGTCCGGGGATCGAACCCGGGACCTCAGAGCTGACGACACCTTGAAAACCGGTGTGTACGCCACTCGACCACGGAGGTCGTTATTAAATAGTATATATCAAAGCCGAGGCACGCGTCAAATATTTTATTTTAATCTCTATTATAAAAGCCCACGTCACTCACTGACTCACTGATTCTGGAACGCTCGCACACTATGATAATTTTTAAAGAAAGAACACATAACAAAGAGTTTATCATAAAAAAGTTTCAAAAACAATATTTTCGCGAAACGTCAATGACTGAAGAAAAGTATTAAGTTTTGTTATGATTCAATCAATGTATAATACTTTACGCGCGAGCGAAGCCGCGGGCAACAGCTAGTATTTTAATGTTAAGAATAAGTATCTTAATAATATTTTTCAAAACTGTATGAAAAAACTCACAAAGTTGCATTCTTGGTATCTACGTTGCTCGCGAAGACAGCATTTTTTTTACGGGGCGTGTGTTTCGATAAAATCAACTCGATGTTAAACATCATTTCAATCGATTCAATTGATTATTTTAAACAAAATTTTGCAGCTTCAGAAGCCGCGAAGGTAAAGATAAAAAAATAAGGTTGTATGAACAGCCGGAAATAAAAAAGACGTGCTCGTGTGTTTCATGTTGGTATTTTTAAACTTAAATTTCAACATAAAATGATATTCACTCATATAATATCTGAGAAAATTGGCTGCTTTACCAATATTGCATTTTGACGTTGAACGTTGTAACTACAAGATTTTAGCTACGAAGTAACATATTACACTTAAACATTCAGCAGGAAATGTCTTATAACATTAATAGGCAGGTACTAAAGCCAGATTGTAAGGCAAAATTTCCATTATAACGCGATGTAATTTGAGGTGCGCAACCCGGAAAGACTTTTCTTAAGCTGTGTTACTGACAAAACTTCTAATGGGGTTGTTTAATTAAAATATTGTATATCCATTATTATAATGCCCTCCATCTTAGCCGACCTTTTCTTGGTAATGACAAACAAAGTCAGGGTTTGTGTTCGAACTACTGTCATTATAAATCACTTTTGTCTTTTAATTGGCAACGTAAAATTTCAGAATAATTAATTAACTAGCCCTTTTAAGTTTCGAGCAGTGTTTAGGTACTTGTTGAGTACGAAAAGGTCAAACTTCGAGTTTGTAGATCGCTCAAGTGAGCTGCGGTCCCATTTTTAATCGAGACCTTCGAAAAGAAAACTTGACATTCTTTTAATGTATACATTTTCCATTTTTATGTAGTATTTCGCCTCGGAAGTGGTTTGGAAGAGTGCTTTCGATTAAGTGTGCCGTGTCACCAAAGAGGGATTATTTTTTGTGAAACGCGTCAAGATTTCTTCAAGTGTTTCTGGGGATTATAGCGCAGAATGAAAGTATCAGCTGTGCGGCGCGTACACGATAATGTCATTAGTCATAGCCGCGAGCAGTATAGTGTGACGTCAGAGTGTGGAGAAGTTTAGATCATATGTTAGCTTCGAGATTATACACTAGACAAACTTTGTCAATAAGCTTCACTTTCTTGAATATAACTATGCCTGCGAGTGTTATTCTTCGCTTGATATTGTTGTAAAAACAAAAATGTTGTGCTTAAACTTTTATTACATGTAAATATGGAGCCCCTTAACAGAAATCTTTTGTTCTATCCACATTGCAGTCTTATCTGCACTATTTCAATGCTTGAAAGAGTCTAACGACCGGGCCGTCCACGTTGCGATTTATTGTTCGGCGAAAATTTGAATAGGTCACTTCTCCTTTGATGCGAAAATGTGAAAGTTTCTGAGGACCAATGGATTTTGCTAGATGCTATTTACCGCAAAAAACACTGACCTGATTTAGGTGAAATTAGAAACGCAGATAGTTATTAAACTGAATTACCAAATGGGATTTTCACTTGACATTTTCTCTTTGTATATCTATGTCTTGGTACAAAGTCAGGCGAGTAAACCGAGGTGAGCTGCTAGTACTCGTATAAAGCTCTCTCAACTAGTTTCTATTCTGAGAAATTTACAATAAGTAATAACTAGTATTGAACCAAAGGATGTTATTAATAAAGGTTAATTTGTAGTGTGGTGTAGATCAAACTCTACCGTAGCATGTTTTCCGGTGTACACCATATAAGTAAGGGTGAACATATGTATGAGTTACAGCTTATTGTTAACTTAGAGGATATTAAAACTTACTAAGTTCCGAAGTCCTTTTGGAATGGCCGGATTAAACTTTGTTTAGTGAGACCATACAGCATTGTATATGAGACCATAATACCGCAACTGGAACAAACAGCTAAGTAGGGTAACTTATAGTGTATTTTATTTGCAAAAGCAATATTAGGTACTTATACTTAATGTATTTTATTTGCAAAGGCAACATTACTTTTTTCCAGACTTACAAAAATATACATACCAGAGTAACTTATGAAATACGGTTTGTATAATTTATTTGCCAAATCTAGCCGGACCTTTCTGACACTTGTACGTATGTATATCAATTCGCTTATTCAGCCGTTGCGGACTATCGGAGAAAAGTGGCGCCAAACTCGACAGAGGGTTTGCGTTCTTTATTTATGATTATTCCATTACTGAGCCGCTGCAGGCACGAACATAAATAACCGAGAACATTCAGATAACACACACGCGGTCGGTAAATCCTGCACCTACATACTTTTCTTACATCCATACATTACAAAATAACTGACATACCTAGAGAGTGAACAAGGGTTGATAAATATTTTTTTTTGTTACAGGTAATACATGTCATCCAGAATAGTTAATGAAGATTTAAAGGCTGGCGCATCCTAAGACAGAATAGCAAAGATGTCGAATGTTGAAGGCGACGGAGTGGCGTACTGTGTACCGAACGGACGGAACTTCCAACACGCATATGTGAAGATCCACGGCTACATCGCGCTACTTATCTGCCTGCTGGGCTGTGCGGCTAATTCTGTTAACATTGCTGTACTTAGTCGAAAAGAGATGATCTCGTCAACCAATTCCATCCTCACCGGACTTGCGGTTGCCGACCTACTTGTCATGATTGACTACATTCCCTTTGCGCTGCACATCTACACAAACATATGCGCACAACTTAATAAGGATACGTACGCGTGGGCCGTCTTCGTCTACTTCCATTCAATTTTCAGTCAAACTTTTCACACAATATCTATTTGGTTGACTATCACGCTCGCCGTTTGGAGATTTATCGCAATAAAATTCCCACAAAAAAATAGAACATTGTGTAACAAGAAAAACACGAATATAGCTATAGCGGTGGCGTATGCCGTGTGTCCAATATTGTGTCTGCCGATATATTTTGCTATGAAAATTCAAGAAATTACGCCGTCCTCGAGTAATGGGCATGAGAACGGTACATTGAACGATACGGACGTAAGAAACGTATCAATGAGCAAGGAACCGGTGTACGTCATCGTTATGACAGATAATAACGAGCTGCTGACAGCTATATTTTGGATATACAGCGTGTTTATAAAGCTTATACCATGTGTAGTGTTATCTATTTTAAGTGTATTACTTATAATGAAAATGAAGTCGAGTGATAGGAGAAGACAAAAATTATTAAAAAAGTCTGCGATCACAACAAACGAGGTACGTTATAATGCTATAGTCTTTACAATTATTCTTATACAGTTAAGTTGAGTCTTTATCTTACTATACCCCATATTATTACAATTCTTTATGGTAGGTATCATTTTAACATTAGCAATGGAAATCCAGGAATTGGAATCGTTACGAAATTCTCTATCCACAAAGCTATGAATATTTGATATTTGCATTTATGATGAACCTGTGCAATATCATCTAAGCTTATAGTTATTTGTATACGGTGTCTATATTTCTATCCTACAATAGTGAATAAAGAGAAAGTTGTTGTATATATGCACACTGTAGACGAAAAAGAAAAGTATGAAAAGAAAATGTTAGTTCCTTTTTCTTTGTTCCTTGTGATCACGGTCTTTAGACAATGGAATGGATTATACATAGATAGATCTAAGACATGTTATTTCGTTTGATTGAGCTAATGAGTAGTAATGACTCATGGTAACAAGTATCCTGAGAATTTAAAAGCCTGTATTATGTGCTCACCTATAATAGATACATTTGTAACACAGCAAACAAATAAATAACGATCGTCACCATGAATCAAAATGCTCCACAATTACTTTTTGTAATCAAACTTGATTTTCTTTCCAATCGATCTTTAGACAATACTGACAAGAGCTGACTTCTAGGTACATAATAAATCTCTCAAATTCACAAAGGATTTTCATATACAAGTTCAATGCATTTCCAACTAGCCATCGGAATGTAATTATTCAGTGTTCTCGCAACTGAGTTCGTACCAAAATTCCTCTTTGATACAATACTATATTTGCAGGGAGAGAAGGCTCGGCTAAACGAGGATGGTGGGAAGAGGGGTGGTGGCGGTGGTAGGACTGACCGCACAACCAGGATGCTGGTGGCTCTGCTAGGTCTGTTCCTCGCCACGGAACTGCCACAAGCACTCTTCGGTCTACTCACAGCCATAGCTCCGCATCTGTTCCAAATATGCTATTATGCTTTTGGTAAGTATTTTAAACTATTTTAATTATTTTAAACCATTTTTTTCCTAGGCGTAAATTTTAATTATATTTACATTAGTAATGTAACAGCTTGCATATTTTATATTTAGCAAAAAGTCAAAGTGTCGATCACTAACATTTTTTTTTAAACATTAACATGAGTACAGACGGTGCGTATGTGTGTAGGTACATCTTAGGTGCAATTTTTATAAAAGCAAGAGTTTTTTTAATACGGCTTACCCTGTACCCTCTGTCACTCATGAACATATGACAAATTATTTATTTTGACGTAAACATAAAACATATCCCCTAAGCCCAGTAACTGTCATTTCTCTACGTTTGTAACTGTCGTTTGTAAACGCTTATCTTTATTCAATAAAAGGATTCTTCTCCCTTAATACTAGTATATTAAATTAATATTTCATATGAAAATCCTTATTCATTTCATTTAAATGAATTTATCTCTACAGGAATAAGTAATTTCACTTTCCAGCTCTTTCATTAATTTGAGTCAAACTTTAGTGAGACTAGATTAGATATCGGGTTTCGATATCGTCTCTTGCATTTCTAATCATGGTAAGTTTAGTACGGTAAAGTTAGAGATCTGGCATTAATTGGCGCTCATTAATCTAGAGTAGGTACAAAGTGAGCAAATCCCTAGGCATTTAAAGAAAAGCAGTTAGGTCGCCGAACAGATGAATGAAAAGTTTACCGAGAATTTTAATCACGTTGCCTACCGCAATGGATAAAAGATTTTTTTTTGAGAACTTAAGTTCTCTTCAAGTAAAATTGATTTATGCCTATTGTTATTGATTTTTTCTGGTACGAGACAGAGATCGGTTCTTTTTGATTAACGTTACATTAGGTGGAATAGTTCAGTTTCAGTAAAAATAGTTGGTAGGAATCATTGGAGTAAATATCGTTATGTACCAAGTAAGAAAAAGTAAATGGTTCTGTCACTCATTGTCAACGTAACCGTAGTTTGCTATCACGCTACTGTAATTAATTCTCCTTTTTTTCTTTTATCTTAACCGAAAATCTATTTATAGTTTACGGGATGTTTTATTTTATGTTAACTTCTGAAGTAGTCCTTTAGCTTCACTTGCGGTGTTAATTAAGGTACTTTCTATTTCAGAAATTTCTTTACCTACCCTTTAAAATTCTTATTGTAACGAAAATATTTTTGCTATCCAGTCTATTGAGAGGTCTGTAAATATTTCTTTACCGCATTTTAGAAGAAATTATAAAATTTGCAGATTTTAATTTGATAAAATTACAAAGAGTCTTTATATGAGCCACTTATATACAGATAATTTATTAGAATATACTTGGAAGTTTAATAAAAGTCTTTTAGTTGAATTGCTGAAGGTATTCATGAAAAATTTAATTTTCTTTTTCTCGTTGTCAAAATTAAGGTAGATATCTAAACAGGGAGATCGTTTAAAAAATTAGGTGAAAGCCTGCTGACCGCGGTTTCAGCTGTGACCGTTGGTTAAGCGTTGAATAATGCACGTTAATGTGGCAAGCCGGCGGTATTACCTGCTAGGGATTTATTCAAATTAGAACAAAGCTGTATTTGCGGGAAAATATTTCCTTATAAATAAAAATCCATGCTTTTAGGGTATCACATTGTTTGAAAGGGTAATCCATATTTTATATTGCATGACATGTTTTACTGACATGTACATACAAGTAACTACGCATTAACAAGGTAGGTATCTATTCAGCCTTTTCTCAGTTGCGCTGGAATCCCAACTTTAGAAGCAGCAAAGGTACTTCGTAATTAAATTGCGTGGTCTCAAGTCTCAAGATTAATTTTCTCTATTTCATTAGAACTCCAAATAGTGCGTAGAAGCATAATAACAAATTCAAATAAGATTATTTATGTCGCCGCTATTTACAATTGAACAAACTTTGTTATTAAATATCAGATGTCCAGAGTCCAGACCAATTCCATTCAGTTGTTTTTAAATTGAAGTGTGCGTCGAATGAAAATACATCGAATTTACTTGATTTAAATTCAATTTTATTTGATTGTTATCGCATTAATAATATAATAATAATAACCATTTATTTCAGGCAACTAGGCCCATAGCAAAAAAAAATACATAAATTAAATCAAAACTTATAAATAAACTAATACATACCTATAAATTTAAAATATAAACTTAAAAACTAGGTCACATGAGGTTTCGGCGTCGTATTGCGCTGCGAGGTGTCGCGTATCCTACCTCGGAAACGTCGATATACGACACCTTTCGGCCAAAACTCTTCCTTGAGAAAGATCTCACTGTAAACAGATGGAACTCGTACCATAAACGATCGGAAGTTCGTGTTATGGCGCGGCTCCAACCTCTCTACTCTCAAGGTAAGGTTGGTCTTCCACCGAATATATTCCACAACCTGCTCAACCGTCATGGAATGGTGAAGTCTGGACACGTACAGCGGCGTAGTTGGCACAGCGGCACGCAGCAGGAAGTCTGAATTGACAGGTCCGCTGCCGATCTGGTTCCTACAAGGAGGCTTCCTTCTCTTCTTCTTCTCGACCTTGATGAAGCCATCCTTGTCGCACGTGTCCTTCTTCGAAACAAACTGTGGCTGTGACTCACCACAGGTTTGTTTACCCCCTTTCGCTTTTCGCCGCGATGTTTGAGTTGCAGCGGGCTTATCGGTGGCTGCAACTGCTGCGTAGGCGCGTTTGGGGGTCGATGTACCTACGCGTGTCGTTGCCTCGGCCGCAGGTGTCAATACAGCGGTTGCGGCGGGACGTTCAGCGCCGTCAGCATTATCGGCAGCCGGTGACGCACTCGAGCTCGCCGACTCAATACTGTTGACGAACGCATTTTGCGCCCCGCGACGAGTGTTCACGTAGGGAGCATCCGGTGTCCTACTTACCGAAACAGCATTGCGCAACAACGCTACTTCGGCTTGCAAATCACCGATGGTAACATCTGACGCTTCCAACTTGCTCTGCATCACAGCCAGGTTGGCTTTGAGTGACGTTATGTCCTTTAGCAACCTGGTGACATCGACGTGGTCGAATGTGACGGGAGGCAGCTTATGCAGGTCCTTCGCCACAAACTCAGGCACGTCGTCAGGGTCGGTCCTCTTCAGCAGGGAGATTATATCCTGCAGGCTCTTCTCGCCACCGTTTGCCGCCATTATTTGTACTGATTGTTGTAAAAACGGTAGTGTTGCGAATTTATTGAGTTGTACAAATGCAGGAAAATATGTAAATGTTAATATCCATACAAATAACTACCTTTTTGAATTTATTGGATCATTTAATCGAATAGTAATTAAATTGGCACTTATTACTGTTTCCATGAGCTTATGAAGTTATTTTAGTCTAACACATTATAATTAAGTAGGCCACACGGAAAAAATATTTTGAATGATTGATATTCGGCTACTAGTTAACTCTTTGTAACCCTACTTTCTTTATTTTAATTTAAATACTGTATCAACACGGTTTCAATTTGTTCCCTAACTATCTAGTCAGTACAATCAACATGATTTAACATTTTAAATTAACCAAAGACATAAATGAGGATCTCGGTAATCGAAAAAGGTAAATTGATGAATACACCTTATTTATTTTTATGCAATAAGTAACATTTTCCGTCTTCATTTTAGGTACTTTATGAATTCCCTAAAGCCGAAATAAACGTTATGTTTAGGCTAATTAATTTACTGTATGCTCGGCCTTTGGTGTGGTGTTAAGCTGTGATTCCGCTACATAATTTATCACAATTATAATGCAATGTATCACTTTAGGGCTTAAATCTCTAAATTTAGGAGGTATTTTTTGACTGGCTTTTTGGTCTAGTGGCTAGTAACCTTAAATGCTAAGCTGAGTTCGTGGGCTCGATTCACACCCAGGACAAATCTTTGGGTGATGAGCACGATCATTTGTTCTGTGTCTGGGTGTTATTTATCTATAATGTGTATGTATTTATAAATATATGTAGGTAGGTATATGAGTTGTGTGGTTATCATAGTACAGGTTCTGCTTAGTTTGGATCAGATGGCCACGTGTGAGCTGTCCCAAGATATTATTATTTTCTAATACTATTTAATCGCAATTATTTTAAGGTACTTAGGATCTTTTAATAAACGTTATGTTCGTTTAAAAAGTTGAGTCATGTGCGTGCTTGGACGTCCTTAGGTGACGTTCAGTGTTACCTAACGAGAATAGGTAAATAATTTGAAATACAACACATCTGGAAAATAAAAATGCTTTATAAATTATTAACTTGCTTCGAAATGGTTCACAATCCACAAGTGACATTGACGTCAATGTCACTTGTGAAAGTTCCTTCAAAGAATATGTCAAGTAACAGTTATAGATTTCATTCATTGGGGTAGTAGGTACTACTGCCAATCATATGCCAGAAGTGACATTGTCATACGAAACTAATTCGTATTTCTTTGAGATAGGTACTATAGCTGTTGTCACAGTCAACATTTTTCAAACGTTGTGCGGTCGACTGTAGTTGTAAGTAAAAAAATGAAGTATGTATTTTTCTGCAGGAAACCATTCATTTTTCATTTGTCAGAGTTTTTACCTCGGCTATTAATTTTCGATTCGATGTTTTTTGTTCGCTATTTTTAAGCGGACGGTGAAATTGATACATTTTTTATTAATTGTGACCATTTAACAATAAAATTTATTTATTGATTGAGGTTCGGATGCTTTTTTTACGTAGGTATTTTATATGAATTTATGTTAAGCTATTCCGCTGAATGGGAAGGTATTACTGGTGTGTTATTAAATATCTACCTACATATTTATTTGTAAGTTGAAATAAGCTCGAGGCAAATAATTGATCATTATGTCATGGGCTTCATAATTATTTAATTAAGTATACGGAGTAATTAAATAAATAGAAATCACGTGTGCTTAGGTACTGATTTGGTCTTTTAAACTTACCATTTTTTTTATGGGTCTGAAGTTATTCCTCAAGATCTATTGTAAATAATACTCATTTAATTTACTTATTGCTACACAAAACTATCCTTTCAGATTACAGATACCTATTTTATTGCTAACAATATACTGTCACTTAACAGAGCAAGTCAGAGGTATTAATAAGACTAGACGAGGCGACCATAGAACACATGTACTTTTTCGAGTAGAATCACCCATTAGCACGGATTAGTTGGTCAGTACCTACATCAGTAGGTTGCCCAGCATCGTAGTAATCTGTGGTCGTCATTCGTTATCCACACCGCTCACGGTCCGGTCACGTACGCTCTGAAATATAACATAGAGTTGTAACAACAATTTCCACAACAAAGCGATTTTTCGATTGGCATTTAAAACTGCAGCACAATCAAGTACTACTGCGGTTTAATATTTCGATTTGTATGAAATGGTCATGTGGTCGTTTTTTATAGAATAGGTATATACACTTCAACAAAATCGCGACTATCATTCATTTGTTTTGATGCTCTGATGTTTTGATTTAATGATGACATTCAGTTAATCGCTAGCTTTTGTTATTGTAGTTTACCACTCTCATTGCTTGCTGACTATGAATTTTCTCAGCGTTGTTACAGTGACAACAAAGAGCATGCAGTTTTCATTATTATTTTCTGTCGAAACAAACCACGCTCAGTTGATTGCTCACAAGAGTTCTGTGATCACAGATACATCGGCAAATTTTGCTTCTGTGAAACACTTTATTGATGTTTCATTTTTCGTTTATTTATAGCTGTAAGTAGATATTTTTTTCGGTGACCTATGTTTACCTACATTCTGGCACCTTAATGGCTTCATATATTATTAATAGTTAGTAGAGTCGTGTGTACAGGTCATAATATTGTTGTTATATATACCTACAGACAGTTCCAACATTCACGAATACATTATGCAGTAGTAGTTAACTGTAAGCACGGTGTAAGTTATGGCTCAGAACACTAATTAGAGGGCAGTCAAGCAGTGCATCATTATTGATTTAATGATCAAACTATAATTATGCCTATTTGAACATATGCCCCTTGTGAGACTATTGGCAAACATAATTAATCAAAATCAAATAATCCCTATTCGACTTGTGTATTATAGTGTGTTGAATATATGTAGTTTGTTTACGCAATCTTCAAAGACTTTATGGAAAAGTTTTTGCTTTGAATATATCAAAGTTTATATATTCAGATAAGCATACAAGGTCAACCAAAATATAAATAAACCTTCCAGCCTTGTGAATTTGTCAGTCTACATCTCCACGAGAATATCGATCTAATTGTCTAACATAGTTAAGTTTATAGGTACCTACCATTGTGTTTTCCTTTCGTCTCAGGCTCGTACTTCAATAATAAGGGTAACTCTTCTTAATGAGCAGTATCCATTAAGATCGTCTTTGTTTCGTCACTAGTCAAGTGTCATCGACTTTTGGAAAATAATGAAAAAAACCGAAACACGTTTATGTTAAAGAATGCTTCAAAGCTTTTATAAGTTGCTGTAAACCAATTTTGTTGATAAGCTCTCAGCTCAGGGGAAACGCACATACTTCGATCAGGAGCTCAAGCATTTTCGTTGTTCACTTGTTTCATAAGTTTACCGATCCTTACTTACGAAGTATTTCTAGAGATAAACTGTCACTGGAATAAATAAATAGTCTACGTATAGGTGTCCTAAACAAGTTTTCCATCGTGTAAATGCTTATTCAGTTTCCGCTCAAAATCAAAAGGATTTTATTCATGCAAACCTTTTACTGGCCCTTATGAATACTCAAGACATTTCAAATACCATTCAAATTGGATATCAAGGGTGAAAATTGAGGCCAACCCTTTATAAATGTTGAAATTTCGTGTTTTTATTAGTTCATCGTTCTTCCGATAAAGTTACACTGAAAACTGGATCCCAACGAAACTGGAAAAAGGATTCACTGTCATGAGTTTCTATGCAAATTTCACGTTTGACTGTGAATAACAGATGAGCCTTCACTCTGCATGTTTGCATAAGGTCTAAAATGCTTGAAAGGCATGCCTTTGATATAAATTTACCAGATTTTTTAAATACCAAAGTGTTAAACAAGTCTGATACAATCTGTGAGATCGGTCGTTATTTATTATATTAGTTACTGGGCGTGACTTGCGATGCTTGAAGCTTGTTACTAACAACAGTTAATAAAATATCGCGTTTATTACGATTTTTTTATGTTTCCTAAAACATAACATAGATTTATTATGGGCAAAATTGCTGTTCGATTCAAGTAATTGATTACATCCTTTAATAGCAAGTTTAACAACTGCTCGCACGCATAGGCCCTTGGCCAGAGAGAAGTCACGTAAAATGAGAGGCCAATACCCAGCAGTGGAATGACAAGGGCTATGGATGATAATGATGATGGGCCTTTAGGTTTTGTTGAACTACCGAAACTTGCGTATTTTTATGTATGTTTTTCTTTTAACTTGTTTAAGTTATTATTACTATATACGATAATTAGAACCAACCACGAGTCCTTTAATTAATGTGTAAAGAGGTCATGTCTAGATCAGAGATCAATCAATCAACAAAATTAAGCGGCTTTCACCCTTTCACCGAGACGCTATACTATACATGTTATATAAGTATAATTATGTATGGTTATAATTATAGTATATACATGATTTTTGCGTTTTAAGATTTCATAATAGGATATTAAACTGTTAAAGTCCGACCGAAAAAGATTTTCAGCCGAAACTGAAACCGGAATCTAACTTTCGGCCTTGCTGCCAGATTCGGATTCGGACGAAACCAAAACCAAAACTTACTTAATGGTATTCAATATTTCCATTGTACACTGTAATCTTGTTTGATTTGAATAGTTTGTTCTAAATATTTGTAAGACAGACGAAAAAGACAAGCTCAACTCCACGCGATTAACGATGGACGTTGGCGAACTGAGCCGGTGGCATATGTGGATAGAACGAGTTAGCCGCGAAGTTCGTCGAAAGTCGCACGATAGTAGGGGCTGTAATCGCAGGCCAGTAGCTTGTTGCTTTGGTGCTCTCATTGGTAGGCAATGAGTGATGAACGTTATGCGGTACTAGGCACCCGAGCAGATTTTTGACACGCGATAGCTACCATTACCGCGATAGACACTCGAGTTTCGGCGCGGCCGAAAGATTTATGGCCGGAACCAAAACTAAGACTGAAACTAGATTTGATGGCCGAGACAGGCCAAAGACGATTTCTGATTTTTAGAAACTGATAAAACATGTATTTTTTTTTTCGTATCGTAAATAGACAATTACGAAGCTAAAGTGATTATAAACTTCACGTAATGTCATACTGTTCGATAAAATTTTTGCTTCATCTTTGTAAATTATTATTGTTTTGATAAAGGAAGAAAGTGTGTCATATTTTTTTACATACAAAATTTAATAGGATTTAGGTTTTCATACCCAGTGTAATACTTTATTGCGCTGAAAATTCACAGCATATTCTATTAAGTTTTTCAGTGAGCAAATTCTAAGAAGATACTTGGGATTTAGAACTCTGCCCAGTGAATAGTAAAATCGCACAACGTAGGTAATAACAATTCAAGGAAAATGTATGCGGTGGTGTTATACATATTTATGGGATTTATGGGCAAAAGGTCAACAGACATAAATAAAAATAAAAATAGCTGTTCCGGCTGTTCCGGCGAATAAAATCTTGAACTACTCGGAGACATATTATGAGACATGCAACGTCAATCGTGTTTAATAGTTTGATTGTCAATAATCAAAAAGCTTTGCTGTCAGTGTGATCGATACCCAATAAATATTTTATTCGTAGATCAATGAGCAACCGGTGGAAATATAAATAGTAACAAAAATCTCAATCATCAATATACTTACATACTTACTATATACATACATTAATGTAACAAATAGGTACGTTAATCTATACAAAACTATTGGATGAATTTCTGGAACTTTCCTCCGACTAATATCTATATCTTCAGTGAGACATGCTAGAGTCATCGTACTGATATGTGTTTTTTAACCTACTCGTATGAATAGATTCGTGTTTAGATAGTTGGAAGTAATAATTTCTCACAATCGGCAAAAATATAGTAAGGCTCATCAAATAAACAGAAAGCATCGGTGGCGATGTTATTTATGAATATATCCGGGCATGCTCGCGGCGAAACTTTAGAAGTAAAATTGTGGCAATAACTAGGTCAGTTGAGGTATTGTGAGGTCAAGCTATATTGGCCACAAGTGTACAGTCCCTTGAGTGTATCTTCAATAATAGTTTAAATTTTGGAACAGAACTACAAACAACAATTGAAACAAATCCGTTCTACCGTGTATATTAATTGAGAACATATGGACCTCAACTAAAACGTTTTATATTAAATGGGAGAATTTCTAGCAGACGGTGTGGGATTTAGTGCCTTGAAACTCAGCCTCAGAATTACGAGTATTCGATATTTATGAGTACCATAACATGAATATATTATTAAAACCTTATAATTTCGCTCAGCGAGCATTTAATATAATTCGGATGTATATAAATACAATTTGCTCTTGAAATTAGGCAGCCTGAGGTACATTTGTGCCGAGGATTAATTAGATACACATTTAGATGAGCAAGTAAATGTCATGAAGCTCGTTTTCATAAACATCTACTAATGCCGTTCATTTAAATTTTAATGAATATGTTTCAACAGAAACTAATGATAATAACTTTGTCAAAAAAAAACAGTCAAAATCAAAATGTTTTTAATAACAGTAAACCTAAAATAGGCGCTTTAGAAACGTTAACTTTAAAAACTACTGACTCTAGGTGCTCTTTGTGGTTGTAATATAGTTGACTTATCATTTTACAAGGTACGACTACATTCGTGTAAAGTTGTTTTCAAATTGCCATCTTTAGATCATTAATTTGTTTCCTAATATTCAATTGTTTTGGCGTAGTTCACTAGAACGACGACTGAAAAGGATAGGCCAGGTAAACAGTGAATTAAGGAACATATAAAAGTGACATAGTCTTGGTTTTGTTCTGGCACTTAAAAACACCTCATTTTTTCAATGTATGAAGCTTTGTTATTATTCTTCCTTACAAAACACATTTTTCTAACATCTAACGAATCTAGATAGGTTCTTAGTCATAAAGCCAATAACCTCGACTAAATCCTGAAATACCGTCTGCACGTCTGTCTTTCTTATACACCTCAGTACACTACTCGTACATTGAATAAGTTATGCAAACTTATTTCGCAAAAATGTTGTTTCTACTTCTTAAAGTTATCTAATCACAGATATTTGAATAAGTCAACACACCCCAAGTATCGGAAAGTCGTATAACAAAACTTAGTCAATATACTGGCTAAAATAAAGCTAACTTTTCTTTTAGCTACCCTTATAATGTATTCTTGACACGTTTCTAAGAAAAACTTAAATTCACTTCACTACTTTAAATTAATTTCATAATGGGTCTTATACTCTTACTATAAAAGCTAAGTTGGTTTGACCGCTGTAGGTACCATTCAATTAGCAACTATAATAAATGTTATCGATTTAATGTCTACTAGTCCTCAACCAGATTCGTATGGTAAGAAAAAACCTGTTAAATGTGTATGTACTGTTCATAGTGTCGTTTCAACATAATGCGTGGCTGTGCGATTTTTTGATATTATTGGCGTTTGTATTGTTACTCAATTTCACAAACACACATATACATTATATGTACATACAATTCACACAAAAACTGGAACTTAAAGAACAAATATGATCATTCACACAAACTCGCAAACTCATCACACACTCGCACTTTTACACTATTCTTCTTGTTTTTGGTATCAATAAGTTTTATTTTATTCTCCTCTAAATTAAAAGTAAATAATAATTAGAAATAAGTAGTTTAGTTTATGTTCAATCATCCATATATTTGTTACTGTTGTATTATTTTGCTAAGGAAGAGCAGGGTCTCCTAACACAAGCAAAAATTTACTTAAAAGGAGTACCCCAACAGAACCACCGATTGTTTTAACAAATTTCAAGAATAAAACATTTTTGTATTTGTATTGTATAAATAGAGGTGGGCGCAACGGGGCGTCCTTTCCAAGGGTTTCATTCAATGTAGTGTATAACGATGTATATTCCTACTTACTTGTTGTGGTTGTGTTTAGTACAGACGATGTCTCGCATTGTCTGTGCCGGATTGAGAGGGCGTGCCAACATAATGTCGATAACATCGCAGTGACAAATTATTGTTACCGAGAAATTGGGAGCAGAGATCTCCCATCCCATTTATATGATAGTGATTAATGTTTATCAATTAAATAATAACTAGCGGATTCATCCCGGCTTCGCAAGGGATTATTCATCAAAAACCTTCCCTTTAAATAACTCTATCCATAGGTGAAAATTATATGAAAATCTGTTCAGTAGTTTTTAAGTTTCCGCGTTTAGAGAGATAGCCCCGCATTCTGAAACGCAAAGTAACTTTGAGATTTTCTTAAATGTCTATCTGTAGCTACTTTACACTTAAAAGTGAAAGAAACAGCATGAGACTTAACGGTGCCTTAAAACTGATTGACGTTTCAGTATTTGGCCAATACACAGACCAGGCGTTGATTTATAATTTGTACTTATTTGTATTTTTAAAACATTAGTTAAACCTACAAGTTGTGTAGTACACACCTATATATATAAAAATTAAACCCGTTTTCCGTTGTCACGACATAGCATGAAAACGGCTTGACCGATTTGGCTGATTTTGATCTTGAAATGTTTGTGGAAGTCCAGAGAAGGTTTAAAAGGTGTAAAACATAAATAATAAGTAAAAAAAAATGTTCCTAAACTCGGGAATTACCTTAATTAATTTACTTTTGACAGAACGAAGTCTGTCCGGGCAGCTAGTTGACTTCTAAATTCAAAACAGCAATGACTTGTCAATTGTTTAATTTGTATTCTATTTTGGTACAGGTGAAGTGATGGATCTGATGGCGTTGGTGGGGTCTGCTGTGAACTTCGTGCTGTACTGCAGCATGAGCCGCCAGTTCCGGTCCACGTTCACGCGACTGGCGCAGAAGGCTCTGCCACGAGGCAGGCGGCCGGCAGAGCCCATCACGTCACTAAAATCGTAGCGTTCCCGCAACGCGACCAACTCGGTCGCGCACCTTTGAATTATTCAGAAGGTATCACAATCACGATCATTCACAACTTAATGTTTTGAGCTTTGAAACGCGACTCATTGAATCTTAAACTCGAAAGTCCTTTAATAACGATCGTTCAAATAACGCAATGAATAACATTATAGAAGTTACGGTTCATCGACCTGTTTTGAGACTTTATTCAAAGTGAACTAAATTTAGAGGCAAAATTGCTCTAAGACATTAAAGGGACGTTTTTTTTTAATTTGTAAGTAGAAGTTAAAGCGGTGCTTACTGTTCAATATGTATTAGTAATAAGGGAATAGGGATTAATGCTGCGAACCAAATCGTTAATTAAGATGTTGTTATATGGATAGCAATTAATGTGAATAGGTATTTACTAAGATTAAATGTAAAATTGTAATAGTTAATTAGTAGTGAGGTCTGAGAAAAAGTGTTTTATTAGATGCACAAAGTCTTGTATTTAAATTTTCAAATCGAAATATGTGTATTGTTATATTTTCATTAAGTAATCTGATACGAGACGCTTAAGTGTTGTTTTATATTTTCACAATATTATTCTAGTGGTCTAGACGACACCTGTTCCAAACGAATTCTTTACGACTGAACGGTTAAATTGTAAACAATTACTTCAGAAGCTTTCGGCAAATATGTATTTTATTGATGTATCTATTATTAGCTAGTAGAGCTCTTGGTATCTTAAGACTTATAATGGATAAAATGTGTACAGAAATGTCTATTTGTAAACGTAGTATAACTTATTTATAATTCAACTGTATATAATTATATGTGTCTATAGTCAAGTTCAAATATGAAGCCAAAATATAACATAGGTATAGTGGGGTTTAATTTAACATTCATATCATACAGTTGAATCATGATAATTGACGGGCATCTTGGTCTAGTGGTTTGCGACCCTGACTGCTAAGCCGGAGGTCGTGGGTTCGATTCCCACCCAGGATCAATCTTTGTGTGATGTTCACGAAATGATTGTTCTGTGTCTGGGTGTAATTTATCTATATTAAGTACTTATGTATTTACAACTATGTAAGTATGTTTATCAGTTGTCAGGCATGGTATCACAGCAGGTATCACATCATAATTATGGTACATGACAGGCTCAGCCCAGTTAGGGATCAGCTGATGGCCATGTGTGAGTTGTCCCAAGATAAAAATAGATATAATATATAATTTAGTTTCATATTTCACAATTAAATTTGACACAGTGAACATGAGTTATAGGTACCTAAGTAGTTAATATACTTTAACTTATTTTGCCTTTAATAAGATCAGTTTGAACAAAATATTTATGCATTTTCTTGTAGAAACTTTGCATTTATTCTGAGCCATTATCGAGTCGACAGACACCTAACTAAACTTAAAGGGACTTGTGTTCCAAAACAAAATTTATTCATGACTACAAAGGATAGAAATTGGAAACTATTTTAATTAGTTGTTTATTATTACTTAACTTGGATCCTTAACAATAGGGGGATAGAGAATAATTATGTTTGTAAGTTTATAACGATCAACTTTAGTTCTTTTACATAAATGACAGACTAAAATGATCTTTTCTTAAGTTTTTTTATAATGTATGTATACTTTATTAAAAATATTGTACGTTGGTACTTGTAATATGTATCTAAAGTAGCTGGTCTCAGCCTTAAAAGTTTATTTTACAGTGTATCTAAAAAAAGTGCCACTGAAGCCCCCAGATACCTTCCAATTTAATTGTATTAAATATTTCATTAGGAATTAGAACTCAGAAAGCTTTACAGATATTGACTATGTACACAACAGCCACTTGGTTATTCAAGATAACAGTTTCAGACTAATATTTATTCGACTTAAGACTTATGTCTTTAACAAACTAAATAGGTATAGTAAAAATAGTTTGAGCAACAATAATTGTTCTTTTGTTACGTAATTAAATGTTCGGACTGAAGATAATTGATTTATTTATATTTCGAAGAACCATCTTACGTAGTTTGCTAGTCTATCTATAGACTAGATTTTCCACGAAACCTAATTAACAGCTAGCATTGCAATGATTTACTTTATTTATTGATCAATTAAAGAGAATTACTTTCAACTTCACGCTTTCCAAGAGGTTGTTCAATTTAATTTCTTCGCAAATTAACGATTGTATGACAAAAATACTAATAACTAATTTCAGCCTTTGTTCAGAGATTTGACCAATAAGTACCTACCTTACTTATTCTTATGCTGGCGGCCTTTCAGACACCGGATAATCAATGAAATAAGAGAAGATGCGACGAGGGTCAACTACCTCGTTGCGAGATTGTCGTAGGTTGAAACTGAGTTCGCGACTTCTACCTTCATTGATTTATAATGATAGAGCGCTTCTCAGAGGTTAGAATTAGGGGTCGTCTGACATCGTCTTCCGTTCACTGCTCGCAGTAAATCCGACAGTTGCCGAACATATTACGTCAGTTGATGCGAACTATGAGTTGTGTGCCACAGTAAGATTAAAATTGGAGAGACAAAGACAAAAGCTTATCTTCTATAGGGGATTAATTTTAAAGGAGTGCGAATATTCAACGAGGTGATCAGGTGCATAAAACTGAACAACTATTTCATTTTAAGATTTCGACCTATGTTTTTTGGGGAAAGTGGTTCAGTTTTTTGTACCTGATTACCTCGTTGAATATACGCACTCCTTTTTAATGAATCCTGTTTGTTTTTTTATTGACTTAATTAAAGACATACATACATTTTTCAATGGCTTCTATATTTATGTCTTAAATATCGATAGATACTATGTATTTTAAACTCACGAGAAACTTAAGAGCAGGTAATAAATCAGTTCGATAGGCAAATCTATGACTGCTTTGAAGCTATGTGACAGTATTTTGAGAACTAAATATTTTAATTATATCTTATCTATGATCAATGCAGCAGTGGAACGTTTATATATAATATATTATATATATATTATAGATTAGGTATAAACTTCTATATCTGAATCCAATAATTAATTATTAGCCACGTAATTACGAATTGTTCCATGTTTTCCGGTCACGTCCCCTGTGCGTCGGAAAGTAATGAAATAGACCCTAAAAGTTTTCGTGATTAGTATCGTATTACCTCTTAAAACTGTCTTAAAATATTTGATGTATATTACAAAGTAGGTCTTACTTAGTAGTAAGTACCTACTTGAATATTCAGCGGCTACTAGGTAATTCTACTATTACCTATTCAATAAAAACATTGTATAATACCTATACCTTACGTTATTACTTTTAAAACTTTAAATCTAAAGCCACTAGAGAAGCTTTGTCTTTGTAAATAAAATTTAACGTGGTATTGTTCCACACGAAGCATCTAAACAATGTAGACTCTCATGTTTACGTTTCATATTGTTTTCCGTTGAGTTCTTTTCCCAATGTTGTAATAAAACCTAGAACACAGTATCATCGAAAATTGCAATAACAACAGTGCCGACGATGAGTAGGTACAGAAGTATCGTGTTGTTAGTCTGTCGTTTATTAGTTATTTTCGTTTGTGATTTTCCATGTCGGTGTAAGTAAACGAGAACGACCTACCTCGTAGAACACAGGAATAAATTAATAGGGGCTCGCTCTACTGTTTGAGTTGGCGGAAAGACCCCAAAAAAGTAGTACAGTAAATGTATCGTCCATTGATGAAAGTAAATCAAATCGATTTAGTTACGTTCTAAAAGGTTGGCCAAATCGATTACAAAAGGACTTATTTGGCATGATCTGCCTTTGTCCAGTGATCAGACGGGAAGATGTTTAAACGTTAGAAATAATTTCTTATTTTGAAATCAAAAACGAATATGATGAATATCACCATTCCTTTATTCGAGGGAAGTTATTATCTATATGTTTCTTCTACTTTAATTAGTTTTAATTTATACCTATGCGTAGAATAAAGGTACACCTACACGACAACAGACTGTACCAACTTAGTTTGAGATTATTAATATTCATGAGGTACCTGTAGGTACGAAATGTGGATCAAACTAAGATAAAACGGCAGTGTTCCGAACACGGTTGAAGTTTCATTCATTTTAGTTTGTAGTTTAAACTTATAGGGTTTCACACTCAAATTTCTTTCCCTAGATTCTATTTACGGGATTTTAGTTAACAAACTTATATTTAGAATAATGGCAACGGTTGGGTCAAAAGTTATAAAAGAACCTTTTCTCTTCTTTTACATAATTAAATTGTATTCTACCGCGGTTCATTAAGATTTTATTCCTGGCAATTCAACGCCTTTACAAAATAATGAATGAAAATTAAAATTCATAATTTATAAACTATTCAAACAGATCTGTGCCCATTACGCGCAGGATGTAATTGTATTTTATGTTCTATCTGATAAACTGCATGAGAACACCTTCCTCTTGTTGCAAAGTATGAAAGAAGTATTCAAACATCTTAGGTTCGTGGTACACTGTATTTTGTTGCAGCCCTAACTTTTCACTGAGAACATTGATCTGAAACATAATAAAGGAAATACTTTAAGAGTGGGTCGTCAATGTCAGCGTCGACATTTGAAGCATTTTTAACTGCTTTGTAAAAAAAGGTTAAGAAGTAAAAAATATAATGTTTAGTCCAAAGAGTACACACTTTACACTGTACTTTTTTGACATCAAGATAAATCGTATGTAATCAGGTGTCAAGATAAATGTGTGGTTAAAGCTGTAATGAGAAATGGAGGCGATATAAAGTAAGTAGGAAATAAAGAACGACGCAAAACACGTTCACAAGACATCCCTTTTTGTCAAGGAAGGAGACAATACAGTTATTTTTACCTGCCTGATAACATATGAAAATTACAGTTCCATGATCCAGGGTAGGTAGTCAGATATAGAGTGAACTGTTTATGAGCATTATCATCTACTGCTACTGATCGAGATTTTGTTTGAATAAACGACGCCCGCACTAAAAAAAATTAATCCTTGTGTCGCGGGGGTTTCACAAATATTCAAATCACATGAACAAAGAACACCCACCCCTTGGAACAAGTATCTGTGGATAGCACAAATGCTTGTCCCATGCGGGGATCGAACCCGCAGCACGTCGTGCACAGTGGTAATTAGCGTGGTGACCTATACCACTGATGAGATGGCTTCTAATTATGTGAAAAATAAATCTAACTTTACTAAAAAAAACTGCGTCTGTTAGTATACTTTTTGGTTTTATATTTATGAAATGATCAAATAACGAGTGTTCAAAAGCCTTGTAAATTGCTCACTTGAGCCACTGAAGTTTAATATCAAGTCTTGTTGGTTCCCAGCTAATACGAGTACATTTATGTTACGATGTCACTAGCATATTATAATACAAAAGCAAAGTCTATCTTTAAGAGTAAATTAAGGTGATTTTATATTTTTTACAGGTCTGTAGTAGCGAGTTTAGCTGCAACAGTCAGTTTAGTACCTAAGCCTTAATTTGGTCAAGTATTAAATGAAACCCATTTGCTTCAACCAAAACGATTTACAGTTAGAATTTTTAAAATACCCAGCACATTTTTTTTAAGAAAATTCGTATAAATTATATCCTTAATCTAAGTCTTTCTCCTACATACCTAGATGTTATATTGGTGATCAACAAAACTGTACATACTACATAATATATGTGAAAGAGACGTATTAGTGAAATACATTAGATAGTAGTTAGATTGATGTGTAAGGTTTAATGTAGAAGTTTGAAGTTATTTTAGGGACTTTATGTGAAATACATTATCATTGTTCTCTGTAATATTTAATATCTGATGCATAATTAATTAAAGCTCTAGTAAAAGTCCTCTCTCTCGTTAATGTGATTTAAATGTTTAAATAACAAGTTCAGTATGTATAGCACGTCGTTATATGTAAACCGATCTCACTTTGAGCATCCATCTTGTATGAGTATTTATTAAAGCATTAAACGTATTAGTGTGTGTAAATTTTACACATAATCATGGGCTGGAAAATTGCAAATTTGTAAAATAAAATCAACGCCTGCTGTATATCTAGCGGGATGGAGAACGTAATAAGATTACTTTTAGAAAATTGGATTTCTTAACTTGTCAATATTCATGTCATAAACATTATGAATCAAGGCGTGAAAATCTTTATACATTTTCTCAGCTATTATACTGTAGGTATATATTTTTGTAAATATTCGCTCGAAATCCATCAAACTTTGGAATGTTCCCAACTTTCCCATTATTTATCATTTGTTTATTTCGTACGTTTGCGTATTTGAAAAATTTGCACTTTGATTGTATGAAATAAATCATAATATTTTAAAATGTAACTTGTGAACATGTCTGACGATATTAAATAAAATCTTTTTGACGTATCTAAAATAGGAAGATGTTTTCACACAGATTCAAAGTCAATAATTGAGGGACCAATGTGGTAGCTTAACATCTGCCTCTTAGAAAATGCTGTAACAAATTATATGACATTCATGATCCCAACATTGACAGTAGTTACATTGACATTTATTATGATTTGAAGACGGTTGAAAAATGAAATGAATTTCGGTAAGGTTATTATAATAAATTTGAACTATTTGTACTTGAGAAAGAAACATAACGCTCTTACTTATCTGGGACCCCAGATCTCAGCTCTACTTAGTCTTAGTGGTAATGTTTGGTATTCCCCGACATTTTACATATTTAAGGTTCTAGAGGACTTAGTAGACGTCTCGTTATCTTAACGTTAACACAACCACTTCAATATGTCATGAGTATTCTGTTGATACCAGCTTGCATCTACATACATATTGTCTGTTAATTTTATAGTTTTATTTCGACAAAGTTGAAATAATTTCTGTTTCGTTACCAATTATCGCGAACTATTCATGTTTTATCATAATTAGTAATACGTCATTGTAAATAACCTAAATTACGTA
Source organism: Plusia festucae (assembly GCA_950381575.1). Taxonomy (NCBI): domain Eukaryota; kingdom Metazoa; phylum Arthropoda; class Insecta; order Lepidoptera; family Noctuidae; genus Plusia; species Plusia festucae. The sequence continues at coordinate 7,054,290 of OX494436.1, read as the reverse complement.
GGTATTTTACAATTAGGTAGATAAAAAAATATTAAACGGACTTATATACGATGTGTCGAATGGCTTTGTTTAAAATGGTATAACAATTTAACAAATAAACGTTAAATGTGTAAATAGATTAAGTATCATTGATGTAAAAAAACAGGTAGGTAGGTGTTTTTGTTGAATGCACAAAAGAGTTTCGAGAAGACTTTATTTAAATTGTAAATATAGCGGCCTGTTATTAAAATCTCAAATGTTCTGTGTAAACTAATTGTAAAAACATTGACGTAGGAAAAACCGTAAATATACAAGTGAGTCGAAACTACCTTCAATTAGGTACACATAGGTGACAGTTTTGACACGAACATATTTTTACGCAAAATCAAAGTTATCCGAATCGCATAAAGATGCTTTTGCGATGCAAGACTTTTTGAACTGACTGTTTTTTTCAGTCGTTTTTCGAGGATGGATCTGAGACATTAATCTTGTGCTTTTTCTACATCAATGTATAAAGTACGGAATTTAGATTGAGTGTGACGGTGACATAACAGAGTGATAAACCCCCATGGTTTATCAGTCTGATGTTAGCGCAAAAATGTATGTTATGCATAAAAATCATTGTAATGTCTGCTATGTATCTAGTTACGACAATTATGTACGGATATATAAATATAAGTAATATTGTAAATAAAGATGTCACATATTTTTATTAATTCTCGCCTTGAATTGTATCCCTCACTAAAATTTACGAACCTTTCAAAATACTCCTTTTAAATCCATCAAGTACTGATCTTGATTATATGTAAAAAAAATGCTCTCTCTAAAATAGCTTTTATAGCGCAATAAATTTTAATCCTTGATATAGTGGAATACAGTGTAAATTGCAAGCACTTTGCTCAGTTTTTTTAATACCCTGCGAGATACACATATTTCTCGTTTCAGAAAACAGTGATATAATCATAATCATATTTCGTATCTACTATCTTCGCGTAGCTCAGTCAGTTTTAATTTTATTGTGTAGTTTTTTTTCATGTAGGTGTATTTATAAATTGAAATATTCGAGCTGTGGAATGTGGAGTGAAACATATAATCTAAAATAAAGATAGTGATAAAAATTCTACTGCATAATTTAAAATATTCCTATAATATTTTCGGTCTTGTAATATTTTATCCGAATAGCGTAGTATACTTGTAGTATCTCCCTACCAAGTCCTACTCAGACGACCAATAGACTACACGTATATTGGGTCTATCCTTTTACGATTTATTACGTTTGTCAAATGTACGAGTTCGTGATAAGTCGGCGACGTGCGAAAATTTCCAGCATCTGTTTTGTCCCATATAAATCAAGAAAGAAATTTCGGCAAACAGAACCATTCAAGAAAATTCAGGAGTAATATTATATAAACCTATGAACATTTTTTATTTACATAACGAATTGTTTATTACTTAAACAAATGAATAATTTGTTTTACAAATAATTTAATCAAAATGTTTTAGATAGTTATTATTTATTAATATACAAATACCATACTTATGGTCGAATACTGAAATATCAATCTGTTTTAAGACTCCGTTAAGTGTCATGCCGTCTCTGTCACTTTACCGTGTTAGATAGCGTCAGGTAGATGTTTAGGAACTTCTTAAACTTAAGCCCTGTTTCGAAATACATAATAGGTATTTGATAAATCTTATAATACCTAGGTATACAATTTATGCAACATAACGCACATGATGTTATTAACAATCGTATTAATAATAATAATAATATACTGGCAACTCCAAACGTCAACAAACACATAAATTTTCTCCGTTTATAATATTTATTGAAATCAACTAATTTTTTTTGTTCCAATAGTGTAATAATGTATATCAATCATTTAAAAAGTATTTTATATTCAAAACTCCTTCAGAAACAATAATTAAACAGATAAATTCACATTAAATCCAAAGATGACATATGTCATCATAAACATAATGAAATTTAATAGAAAGTAGCGGAAGAATGTAAATAAAATGTTGACAAGAAGACGGATATTAGCACGCCCACCACCCCCGGACTCGTCGCCGAGCTCCGCCTCGCAGCTGCCGGACCAAGTTCCAGCACCGGCACCTGCAGTCGCGTCGAGCTCCAGCGACGAGTACTACTCCCCGCCGACGTCGCCAACACCTGTGCGTCGGCAGGGGAGACGCCGGCCACCGTGCAGCTTGGCGCCCGCGGGCCAACCGGCCTCGAACGGGGCTCCCGCTCCCGGTGGTGATGTGCGGCGCATGAAATGGACTCAATGCATAAACGAGAACGTCATGCGCGCATATTACGGGGCTACAGAGGGGGGAACTAACCTCACTGCGTACCGTGCGAGAATGCTGTCTCTGTTTCAGGTTCTTGAACCGGGTGTCAACGTATCCGCTCAACGATTATCGGATCAGGTGCGCGTCATCCAACGTAATCATAGGTTGGATGACGCTACACTTGATCGTTTGCGCTCTGAAGTGCAGCGTAGCCTCGATGTCAACACCCCGTCACAAGCGGTAGTGCCAGTTGTTGATACACCGCCGACCAACCCTGTAGACGGGGAATACGACCACGGGGCTATAACTGTAAGTACCCAGTCCAGTGTCATTATAAGGAGTACTTTGGATGATGCGATTCGGGAGTACCGTACGACACCTCCCGAACTTAGGCCCCGATTACCCCGCTTGCCAATGCACAATCGCAATAAGGCCATAATGGGTGCCCTAGATTCATTGCTTTCCGATTATTTTGAAAGCAGTGAAGACCTCAGTGACACACACTCGATTTTGTACTGTGCTGCTGTTGCGGCATGTCGTGTAGCTAATGTTAAAATAAAAAACAGTAACATAGCTACACGACCAAAGCCAGCCGTGCCAGCTTGGCAGTGCAGGATCGAGCGTCGTGTGGCTGAGGCTAGGGCACTCATTGGTAAATTAATGGCATTCAAAGATGGCAACCACCGGCCTAGAGTCATGCGCTTTGTAAGGCGGGCGTTTGCTGGGACTAATATTAGTCCTAGTGAATATACCGCCCGCATTACAGAGCGCATTGACTTCTTCAAACAAAAGGTTTGTGCATGGGCAAGCCGTATTCGGCGGTATAAGTGTCGAGTGGAGAGGTTCCACCAGAATCGCATCTTCCAAAGCGACCAAAGATGGGTATATAGGACATGGGAGCGACCGATTGTAAATGTGGATGATGGGCGCCGGCCGGATGATGATGCCACCATTTCTTTTTGGCGCAACATCTGGTCGGTTCCTGTCAGCCATTCTGAAGGCGATTGGATGCGAGAGGTTGAACAATCATGTGAACCCATACAAGAAATGGGGGCCATTACCATCAGCCCCCAAGATGTGGCCAATGCAGTTCGTCCGATGGCAAATTGGAAAGCACCAGGGCCGGACGGACTGCAGAACTTTTGGCTAAAGTGGTTGCGGAGTTCACATGGTTGCTTGGCTTCTCAATTCCAATCTGCAATGGAATCGGCGTCGCTCCCACAGTTTTTAACCACAGGATCCACCCATCTGCTCCATAAGACAGGGAGTACCACGGATCCAAAGAATTATAGACCGATAACATGTTTACCAACGGTCTATAAACTCCTTACATCCATTTTGAGAGCAAAAATAAACGAACATATTGATAACTTTTCTATCATGTCTGCTTCTCAAAATGGATGTAGGAATGGATCCCGTGGTACTAAGGAGCTACTCCTTATTGACACGACCATATGCCAACAGGTTCGCCGTTCTAAAAAAGATCTGTCGACATGTTGGATAGATTATAAGAAGGCCTATGATTCGGTACCGCATACATGGCTCATGAGGGTGCTGGAGTTATATAAAATTAATATAACTCTACGCACCTTCTTGTTGGCATGTATGCGGCAATGGAACACGGTACTTCACTATCCAGGATGTCGGGATATCCAACAGAGTGGTGAACCAATTAAGGTAGAGCGGGGAATATTTCAAGGCGACAGTCTGAGTCCCCTGTGGTTCTGTTTGGCCTTGAATCCTCTTAGCACGCTGCTAGAGAATTCAAGGCTAGGCTACTCGTTGCGGAGAGGAAGCCAGGTAATTTCCCACTTGTTGTACATGGATGACCTTAAACTATTTGCTTCCAACAAATTGCAACTGATGAAGTTACTGAAGATCACTGAAAGCTTTAGTAATTCCATCAGAATGGAATTTGGTGTTGACAAATGTGCAGTCATGCATGTAAAACGAGGTGGGATTATGGAATCCCAGGGCATACAGCTCTCCGATTCTATAAACCTAAGGTCACTCTCTGCAACGGAGACCTACAAATACTTGGGTATGTCAGAGGCGTTAGGCATCAATGTTGCTGACATGAAACAATCATTACAGGCGCGTTTCTTTGGTCGCCTAAACAAAGTACTGAAAAGTGTTTTGTCAGGCGGCAACAAGGTGCGTGCCTTTAATGGTTGGGTCATGCCAGTGCTGATGTACTCCTTTGGTATACTCAAGTGGACTCAGACTGAATTAGATGCCTTGGACAGGAGAGTCCGAACACTATTAACCGCAAATCGAATGCACCACCCACGGTCATCGGTGATGAGGTTATATATCCCGCGAAAATGTGGGGGTCGCGGCTTTTTGAATGCTAAGACCCTCCATAATCGCGAGATATGTAACCTCAGGGAGTACTTCCTCCAAGTTGACGGGGTGATGCATCGAGATGTGGTGGTAGTGGATAAGGGTCTCACTCCGCTCTCTCTTGGCAAGGAGAACTGGCACAAACCTGCCGTACTAAGCATCAAGGATCGCAAGGATGTATGGCAAAGCAAGGAGCTACACGGACGCTACTATCGGACCCTTCATGGGCCCGACGTAGATCTCTTAGCGTCCGTGGCCTGGTTACGATTCGGTGATCTCTTTGGAGAAACCGAAGGGTTTGTATGTGCAATTATGGACGAAGTTATCATGACGAATAACTACCGAAAATATATCGTGAAGGATGGTACAGTTGACATATGTCGGGCATGTCACTGTCCGGGTGAGTCCTTAAGACATATAGTTTCGGGTTGTTCTCGTCTTGCTAACGGCGAATACTTGCACAGGCACAACCAAGTGGCCAGGATTATCCACCAGCAGCTTGCTTTGAAGTACAAGCTTGTAGAATCTGAGGTGCCGTACTACAGGTATGTGCCCGACCCAGTTCTTGAAAATGGTCGTGTCACATTGTACTGGGATCGATCTATCATCACTGACAGGACTATTGTAGCCAATAAGCCTGATATAGTGGTGATAGATCGATCGGAGCGCCGGGCAATGATTGTTGATATCACTATCCCTCATGACGAGAACCTCGTGAAAGCCGAAAAAGAAAAACAGATTAAATATTTAGACTTGGCACACGAGGTTGTCGACATGTGGGAAGTGGACTCAGCAATTATTGTCCCGATAGTCGTCACAGCTAACGGCATAATAGCCAAGAGCCTCGACCAACACCTAAAGAGGCTCTCGTTAGGCACCTGGGTCAAGGGTTTGATTCAGAAAGCGGTACTTCTCGACACGGCGCGTATCGTGAGGAGGTTCCTCTCTCTGGAGCCCTAACCACCGGCAGCCTGGACCTTGTTCCCGTTGCCGGTTGGGGACTGCTTTTTATATTTTTAAATGTATTAATTTTTTCTTTATAACGGTATAATATATTTAAAAATGTAATTTGTATGTGAATTTTAAAATAAAGGAAATAATAATACAATGCTATTTTAAATAAAAATGTATCCGCACTAATATGTTTAAAAAAGTATAGATATCGCCTTGGATTTAAGTCAAAAAAGCTTTGGGTATATTTCTAAGTAGCACCGTTTCTTACAGCATAAATAACACGAAAAAGATATCGCCTCGTGAAATGCAGAATTTGGGAAATACTCAAAGAATTTCAGGTAAGTACGATGTTAAAATATTGGCATACCCGAGTGTCGCATTACGTATGCATGGAAACATGATTTATGATGTATAGACAGGATATCGGCCGTGAGTCCGTGACGCCTCGGGCCGGACAACCCCTCTCAATTAATAAACCGTTTTATTGATCTCTATAATATCGACAAATTCCTGTTTTCGTTCAAGGTAAAATCTGTTTTATGAATTCGACGAACAAGCAATGATAAAAATGTTTGTTTCGTATAAAATGCACAGCTCTCTGTCTGCCATCGACGTTGAAACTTTGGCTTTTACAAAATCTTTATTAGAATGCAGTATGGTTGATTTTTGTTTGTAATACAGATATACTGTTTTTTAGTTTCAACAAAGTTTTATATTTCGTTTTATATGTAGAGGTTAACTGTGTGCTGCACATATCGTTTGACGTTGAATTATATATCATCGATCAAAATGAGGTAAAGCTTATTGCAGATAAATCCGGAAATAATTTTCAACAATTTTCCCAAATCGAATGTAATTTCTACTAGATAAATTCTCAGGTTGAGACACGGTTTGTTTTGGAAAATTTAAATTGGTTTGTACTTACGTAATATAACTTAGGTGTTCAATGGACAAATGATATGAAAAGGTAGCTGGGTAGCTGGATCGCACCGGTTGTTTTGGCGAAACTTGGAGTTTGGAGGAACCCATTTTCAGCTGTGATTTGCTGTTGCTGTTTGCTGATTGATGAGCTGTGTGATTGGTATCGAATGAAAACAGTCATAAGAAAAATCGTTTTTTAAATAGAAAATATGGATGGAACTTTTTGGGGAAGTGTAGGCTGTGACAGGTCTATATGTAGTAGTAGACGGCGTGTGTTGTAGAGCAGTAGAAAAAGAAGGAGAGTATTCTTTTTAATAAACACTGCACAAATCTGTATATATTACAGCATTAATAATAGTTTAATACTTTTAAATCTTCAATTTAAAAACGTTCCTGTAAATTTTTTGCTACGCCATTGGTGCACGGCACATTGTGCGTCACATTTGTACCGACCAATGTTACCACTGCATCTAAGGTTAGATGTGTCAATGTATCCCCACTTAGACAGATTATCTTTGCTTCGGCCAACCTGAGTCCGAAGTCGGTGTAAGATGTGGTATCACTCCTCAAATAAGGGAACACCTGCTATCTTCTTCTTCGTGCCCTAACACCTGCACGCTGGATGATTTAATGAAGGCTACTGATAATGCAGTTCTCGTAGCAAAATTCATCAGCCATCGACACGATAAGAAGAATAATGTTACCGCTGTAGATATTTGCAGAAATATCATTCAAATAAAACTATTTCATGCGAAGGTAATTTTAATATTCAGTAATAAAATCCACATTGAATGTTTTATTTCAATAACTGCTTCATTTCGTTGAAAGGTATGGCTTTACCGATTGCCTTGTGGATATTATTGTGTTATTCTGTTGGATAATTGTCAATACCAGTCTGAGTTATGGTATTAGTTCCGGGTAATACGTACGTGTTTGTTTAGTGTTGATACTATCTAGTAATTGCATTATTGAGTGTTATTATTAGTAGAGTAATGAATGATTGCATGCACGCAGGCGAGTAAGGGTAAACATTTAATTTAAGATAAGAGTAAATTGTAATTATAAAACCAACTTTATTTTAATCAATTAACAAAGACTTCGCTATCTGGGGTTTTATTAAGATTTCGTCAAATTTAAACCAACGGGGACGCGAGTCAAAGTTCTGTTAGGTTTGCTAGTGTCAAATGAAGTCTATATGCCACTATTCACGAATGAGTAAATAGCTCACTAGCTATTGACTCATTGGTGGCATATGATTGGTGAAAATTTACAGATCTCTCGACACTTGCTGCCCTGGTGGATTTTTTTACTCATGATAATCGGACCGAAAGGTCTGGAGCCAAGCAGGGGAGACCTTTGCCCAGCAGTGGGACAATAATTAGGTTACGAAAAAAAACAGGCCTTTTGAGATCCGTTACGTTTTTATTAATTTTTATTCAATAGAATTTAGACACTTTTTAAAGTCTTATCTACTTTATTTTAGGAAAGGTTTTGGTTCGTTTACGTTAATCTTATCAAGCTCATTACACTCGGTGGTAAAACAGACGTCAATTACACGAACAAACCATTCTTCGCATTATTATTATTCATATGGGGAACAACATGATGACTTAAAACGCTAATTGTAATTTAAATTGAGCTGAAAACAATAATCTTGTTTTACGTTCATTCGCTGAACGAAAACTTACATTATTAATTAGCTTTAAATTGTAGGCCTAACGCATACATTAGCAGTAATACACAATTAGCATATATTCTAGGGATATTTTGGTAAAGTCGACCCTTGTTACTTTGGACCATGAAGTCCTTAATTATACATTAATTTAGCTAGGACCTAAAACTAGTTGTTTTGTACCTGTCTCTGAAAGGATTGCAAATATTTTCAATAATTTTACACTGTGATTGATGTAGTCGTATTGTGATGCGCCATTCGCCGCACCGTCGCGCCAGGGACATGTTATTTTCTACGAACAATAACAATAAAAATAATAATATGTCACATTATGCAATTTTGTTTTCTCTCTCTACGTCCCTTTTTTTTCGAGATTCAAACATGAAAAATGAAAACATTAGAAGGGTGTTTCGACTTTAGTGTAAAATCGTTAAATACCTACTACATAACTACAAAACAAAGTCGATTCCCGTTGTCTGTCTGTCCCTATGTATGCTATCTTTAAAACCACGTAACAGATTTCGATGCGGTTTTTTTTAATAGATAGAGTAATTTCGTAAGGAAGGTTTATATTCATAATAGAGGAGAAAACACTGAAAATGTGAGAGGTTTGTAATTTGGTGTAGTAAATAAACACACAGCATGCTCCCGTGCGAAGTTGGGGCGACTAGCTAGTGTTTAAACGAATGACTAGTATGTTGAATATTTATTGTTTGTTTTTGCGACTTATGCAAATTTATTGCTTGTTTGTTTTTCCTATGAGATTAGGAAAGCGTATTCTAAATATAATATGTTTATCATTGAATAGATTTATTTTTTGGGTTTCAGATAATTATGTTTCAATATATATTTATTTCGACCAATGTATTCTTAAATAGCACAAAGAATCTTCACCGCTTCCTTGATGTAGTGAATAGAATCGAATTACGTTATTGTTTGTGAAAACACGGAAGCATGTCAATATGTCAACGAGACGGTGGGTTTAAGAGACCGCCCTCATTATTTGTTACAGTTTTGCTTACGTAGTTCCCGACTGGTGCCCACTTTGAAAGGCTTATTTGCTTACGAAAACAATAGATCGGCCCTCGTGTACGCTAAGCTTCAGTGAATAGCCACTTTAGTTATGCTCAGGTTATTTCTGATAAACACCGAACCACCTGTTATTGTGTTTAGAACATTTCCAAACTTGGTCCAGACTTGTTAACAAAATTATTCTGTGAGCTGTTAATTGATGTTACTTAATAACATCGTAAACAAGAAATTGCTTTATCGAAAAGCTAAGTTGAGGTTGGTTAGTGTAATAAACTTACCAGTATTAAGTACTAGCTGACCCGGCGAACTTCGTACCGCCTAACAGTCAATGAATGTCGTGTTACCTTTTAGCTGAACTAATTTAGGCTTTGATGAACGTAATACAATGATACAAAATAAAAATACAGATATTTAGATATCAAAAAGTATTTTATTATGATAAATATCTGATAACTAATATTGATCTGTACGATAAGCACGATTTCTCGTTTCTAACCTAGCCGTTTCACGGGCTGCCTCTCTTTCCTCTTGTGTTTGAGAGGCACGAATTAAAGCCCTTCTTCGCTCCATACTAACGCGGTGCTATTCTCGTGCAATGTCTCGTTCTTCATCAGATAATTGACTCGCGATGTTCCGTTGCCTAATTGCAGTACGGCTTCGCTGGGAAAGATTAGATCTTCTAGGACGTGGCATTGTTACTAATACTAATACTGAATATGTACTCGCACAAAACCACACAAAACAAACAAATATAACAGTAGCTGAACTTTCGTGACATATATGCATTGATTGACAATAGTTTAGATCATAGACTACTACTTTGGATACTGCCCTTTTTATTCAAATCTGCTTAATATACCTTTCAACCTTTTTTTTTTTAATAGCCTATAGTAGTTCCCACTGCTGGGCAAAGGCATCCCCTTTCTCCCTCCAAACCTCTCTATTTTGTGCGATTTCTGGCCACGAGCGCCCCGCATAACTGACTAAATCGTCACACCACCTTCGCCGTGGTCGACCTCGGCGCCAATGTCCTTCCTCCGGCGTCCAGTGGGTAACGATTTTTGCCCATCGGTCAGGCTGCATTCGAGCGACGTGACCAGCCCACTCCCACTTAAGTCTGGCTGTTTTTTCTCCGACATCTGTTATCCGAGTTATGGAGCGCAGCGTGGTGTTTCTAACTCGGTCTGTTAGTTTAACACTTACTATGCTACGCTCCATTGCTCGTTGGCAAATCTTGAGTTTCGACTTTTGTTGTTCAGTAAGTACCTTTTTATTTGATTAAAAAAATACAGACAAAAGTTTATTCACCCTTTTTAAATAATTACACAAAATACATTTCTGAACGCATGCATAAATGTCAATCACAGTATTTGCTAGGATGACAGGTGGAAAACAAATGTTTGACAGGTACGAAACTAAGGAACATAATTAAATGGAAAATGATTCATTTTCATAAATATTTATTCGTCAAGTTTTCATTGTTTTTAAAATGTATTCTGCTATTCAGGGCGGAGACAAATCCAACGAAACAAAAACCATGAAAATTGATCCAGCCGATCTCGAGTTATAAGTGTTGTAACAAACCCGTCTTTCTTTTATATATATAGATGTATCTTGCAAAAGTAAAGCGAAACTGTACAATTATTATTACCGTAATCATTATTAAATATTAAAATTAAATTATAAAATTTGTACAATGTTAATGCGAAACGAAGTGCGAATTATCGTTTTGTCAGCATTTTACCGTCGCTTTTTATTACATTGACGATTTGTGTTTTTGCTGTGTTTCGACTTACAAAGATATTACTTCCCCATAAGTATATCCCGCGTTCAAGTGTTTCATTGTGATATTTCAGTAGTGTCAGTCCACGATACAAGAGAATTCAATTCTAGCGCATTTACGAATTTATTTTAAAGGAGAAAACTAGAATTGTCTGTTTGGTGTTCTGGTTTTGCAATCCACTTATTGCACTAGACAAGGCCACACGGCCCGTATATGTTCTATCTTTTATTTTGTAAACTACAGTTTGTTTCACAATTACCTACATTGTTGTTACGAAAAAGTTGTCCAATCAATGTAGATGGATCAAGAATAAATAAATTAAGGATGCGGACTGCGTGTGAAAGTCTGCAGTTGTCGAACATCCTGAAGGCTCCAATCACTATATTAGATTTGATAAACAACAGATCCTCGCTAAACAATCCAAAATCCTACCTAGGATGTTTCTTGAGGCTATTGAGATTAAAAACATCCTTATTTTAAAAGAAAAGATGTGAAGATGTCACCACCTACAGACTTAGGACCCAATAATTAACAAAATCAAAACCAAACCTAAGAGCAGCGCCGCAAGACCATATGACACAGTGAGCTCATATTGTGTAGGTCGGAACACAAATAATTATTAAAAATATGTATGGAGGCAGAACGAGCAACATCTTATGTTAAGACAAATCACCTCAGTGTACCCGTGACCCTGACACCGGCAAAAGCGTCGAAAAACGGAAACTAAAATTAAATAAATCGCGATAGAATCCGTTTAAAAAGCAGTTTTATTTTAATAGGTACGAAAAGTAAAAATCTATAAACTCCATAAGTTTGTTAATAAAATATTCGATACTTTTTACAAAAGAATAAAGTTTCACCAAGATAAGGCGCGTTAAAGTTCAGGAGTAGGGGTTGTGACGTCACAAGTTGGCGAAAATAGTATCCACAAGTGTAGTAACGAGCCTACACCCCTTAGCTTTTCATCTAAGTAAGTAGATATTCCCCGCTGTGTCTTAGTAAATATTCCTTATTTCGAAAAAGTTAAGTATAACCAAATATTTTTTCTTTAACTAAAAATCGGACAATGAAAAAAAGCAGAAACAGGAAAATGTTAAATAGGAAAAATAAATGTTTTAACTGTTTTTTGTTCAGATAAAACCTACTTAGATTCGATTACCATAATTATTTTGAAGCAATGATTACATTTTCGTCAAAACTTCTAAATATAGACAAAACAAACAAAGGACATGGTAAATAAAACATTGTCTTAGTTAATCACCACCACTTTCATGAAAATAGACTTTTTGCGTACTATGAAATTCTTCTAAATCTTTAGGATTTCGGTATTGAATCTGCCTAATTGCTAGTCTGTTGTACAATTAGTGCTGAGAATCTACTGTAATCCTGAACGTGTAAGTTCTAAAGTTAAAGTTTAGGTCAGACGTACGTATCGCATTAACGCTTAGCCTCTGCCGTTAAATAATGCGTAGCTTGGGGTAATAGCCTGTTCAGTATCCTTTAAACACCGCCGCTAGGACTTTATTACTGCTTGCGGAGACAGGCATAAATAAATCGTTTAATACCCACTTAATGATGATTAAAGATTAAGTAATCTGTGCACACAGTTTTGTTTTACATGTCAGAGAAAGACCCACACACAGACACAATACTATGTATTCTATTACATAGGAATTATTTATGTGTTTCACTCAATTGGGCGGTTTTATGTCATATGGTAAGCTTGAAGATTAGTTTATTTTAAATGATAATAATCGTAACAAATCACTGTCGACAAGAGGCCCATTTATCGCACGAACCATCGAGAATATATTCAACTTTTAGAATGACAAAATATTTCATTTTTGGAATTGATGAGTCGTCCCTAAGGAATGAAGCGAAAGTGTAACCTTGCTTATGATTAAATGGACTGTGCTATGCGGAAATTACATTAGTTTTGCCACAACACACCTTACACACAACTGTTTGTTTACTTTGAATTGTTTTCTTACACGGTATTAAGTACGACGACAAAGTTTCATGAAAACAATGGAAGCTTGATTTAATCGACAAAACTGAAGTATTCTTTATTTAGGTTTATGGCTCTTTGGGATTGGTAGTACGTAACTAATTACATAATAAACTTCAGTTTCTTGTCAGTTTCAAGATAGTTCGAGCCATGAGAAAAAAATAGCTTTGTCTGAAGTCTGTACTTGATGTCCTTTAAAACTTTTTGGCTTAGAACAATCAGTAAATGTCATCGTGAAAAAATTTTTTTTTTCGTAAAATATTATTTTACAGATATTTTCGTCGTTCAATGTTAGGCTGTTATGAAGTGTTGTGTTGCAAAAAATCAAGTTTAGGAATAAATATTCCCTTTCATTTGATTGCTTCTTGATGTTCTCTGTTCGGATTAGGTTGTCTGCAAATACCACTGTCTGTAATGGACCTACCTAATAATGCAATTAACATGTCTGAAGATTTGTTCTATTTGTTTTAGGATTTTATTGGCGACCTAATGAAGGTAAACGTCGTAAAATGGTCGATTCTAATGGCATTGCTTTCAGGCGTAAGCTTTTACCGTACTGAGTGTAAAGCGTCCCTACCGTAAACATAAAATGAAAAAGGTAAAACAGCAATTACTTTAAGTGTGACGTGTTTGCTGACAAATCGGGCCAAGTGGGAGTGAAGAATACCTGTAGGTCTGTTAGAAATAATTGTACATGTACGCAAGTGTGATAACAATAAAATAAAATCTGTTATAACTACCTATACGTATACTGGGTATGGTTTATTCATTAAAAAGAAGTAATTATGGTCGTAAGTTTGTCATTATTCGAAATATTATACGAAAGGATAATCGTCAATTCTAAACCTATACAGTTCCCGATGGAGAGAAATCTTGAGGGATAGTGTTTCGAAAGAGGGAGTTGCCATGGCAAAAAAATCCCCAGAAAGGGTGTCCCCGAGGGATACTTTTCCCAATGGATAGTGTTTCCGAAGGTGAATTTTTCCGTAGGGATAGTGCTCCCGAGGGAAAGAGTTCCCGTGAGATCCATTTTGCTTATATTGTTTTTTGTCCTTCGTTCGTCCGTATTAATCTATATATTTTCTTAAAATTTACAGATTCAATAAAGATGTTATTGTGTTGCAAATAAATTTACTACAGGTTTACGTGAGAAGCAAATAAGTGCGTTATTGAGTAATAGCCAACCAATTTCACTGAGTGGGCTATCATCACATAGTAATATTGTACCGGATTTTGTTCGACTATAATAAAATTCTCTAAATAATGCTATAAAACAGTCAGCAGGTATACAAACGAGACGTTGGTTATTTATATTAAGTGGATTAAAACACTAAAGGTAGAAGCGCGATGTCGGCGTCATGTCAAGATTTGCAGGAACTAAGCTTATATTAATATAATTACACTTACTTACTAACATTTTGTGCGTCACCATATATGCCCCTAACCAATTGTTGCCCCTAAAAATCGCCAAGTGACATTTCTACAAGCGTTAACGCTGATCGAATCGCTCAAATGTTTGGAAGTGACAAGTTTAAATCACGTGACTTAAGGGAATGAAATGTCATTGTCTTTTATACGATTTCTATCTACTTTAACGCTTATGTCATTTGACTACGAGGGCCGGGTACGCCGACTTCGCCGCGTATGCCAGAACCGTAATATATCATCATTAATATATCTTCTAGCGTTCAACATTATCCTAGGCTTAGTTTTGAGCGTCCATTTTGAACTGCCGCCTCCAGTTTGAGTAGGCGGGCTATAATGAGCGCCATTATATTCTACTTTAACTGTAAGAGATATTTAATATTTCGTTCTCAACTACTACATGGATTGTGCATATTTAGTTGCATTTTATTGTTAACAAATAGAAATAACAAAAAGCTACATTAAAAACTCACCGAAAAGCAAATTTACGAGGTTGAGAATGATAAGTCATAATAGTTAATTCAATGTTGTATAATTTGAGCTTAATTGCAGTATCTTAGTGCGTATTAATACAAAGCGTTTGCTTGCAGATAATGGCTGGTAAATTCATTCGAGCTAAGTACCATGAACACACTTACACGCTGCCTAATGTTACCGCACGTGAATCTAATGGACATTTCAAATGTTAATGGAATCCTCATAGTTGAATACCTACGAAAAAATTATAACATGTAATCATTGACTTTAGGTGAAGAGAAATGTGAGGTATATTATACTTGATTTCAATCAATGCGGTTGGAGATCAATGCTTGTTTTTTATCGTATACTAGCTGTTTCCCACAGCTCCACCCGCGGTCTCATTTTTTTATATATTTGAGGTGTAAGCTATCCTATCTTTTAAGTTGGATCAAACTGCACACCTTGATTAAAATCGGTTCAGTAGTTTCGGAGTTCATCCCGGACAAACATCGTGAAACTGGAATTATATATAATAGATAGATAAGAGGTAACCTTAGCTCAGCAGTGGGACATTTACAGTCCAATATATGTTTTTCGTTAGTTAAATTATGGTGTTTTTCCCGCTCGTGCCCACCCGACTGCTTTGCTCACCTGCCTGCTAGTCGCTCTCAGAGCACACGGTGAGTCCTACAGGGGCTACAGGGTCAGGCCCGAAAGCACGACGCGCTCGCAATCCGCCCTGCTGACGTGCTACGTGCAAAAGTTTATACAAGAAAGCATGAAGTTTATTTTTAGATGTTATGCTTCTTAGAAAATGTACACAAGTTTGTGTTGTTATTCCGAAACAAAGAGAATTTGAAAAGGGTGTCAAGCGAGATTAGGTTTTTAATGAGAGGCTATTATTCTTGCTCCATTGCTTCGCACACACCATTAATTTTAGAGTTCGTCAAATTATGTGTCATAAGACGATATAAAAACAAGATTGTTTGGGTTAAGTATATTTCGTAGACTGGACATGCCTGCATTTTCTTTATTCAAACTGACTGTAGTACTCTTTTTGTAATCTTGGGATTCTTCTTTTAAATCTAAACCAGTCAAGATTCTAGCAAGAATTTATTTAGGTTTGATAATAAATAAGGTTCTAACACTAGACCTAAAGTGAATGGAATTGATTTAGTACGATCCTACTGCTTCACTTGGGCATCATTATGTTGGTAGCCTTTCGCATATAAAATCCAGAAAATAGTTTTATTTATTTTGCCTACGTCCGGAGGGTCGACTAATAATGTCAACTCAAAGTAAAATGAGACTTGATTATTTGTCTATCTATATATTTACTTACACAATTTTCTTTATGGAAATCATAGAAAATTTGAAGAAAAAAAAAATTGAGCCTACAATATATAAGTTGATCAAAAGTTATACCTATTCAATCGATTTGGTGTGAGATCCCAATTTTTTTGGGAATATACTATTACAGCTTAGAGAAAGGCAGAAGCAGTATCGCATTTCCGTAACTATACATATATACCTATATATCCTATTGCGTATATATTACCATATTTATACATATATTTATACAAAGTGTAACGGAAGGGTATAAATACGAATTCAAAAGGAGTGAAGAATACATCTGGTATAGAATCTAGTTAAAAATTTCAGCTTTAGAAGAGGTAATAAAAAAAATTGGTATCCAAGTTTTCGTCTAAATTATTCGACACCGAAAATCATATGTATGAACGCACTAATCTCAGGAACTACTGATCTGATTTGAAAAACTCTTTCAGTGTTAGATAGCCCATTCATTGAGGAATGTTACTTAATGATGATAACGACCATGCGGGCGGGAAAGCGAGCAAAAGCTTGCTTATAAATATGTGGTCCTGAACCATAAATTTTGATGGGTACGACCGGGGAGGCTTCTATCAGTTTAAATTTAAGTGGAGATATATCAAGATAAGTAAAGTACGAAGTATCTAAGGTACGCCATATATAGTGTTTCATAGGGGCTACTCGTCCAAGCCGGGAAGCCACGATTGAAGAAAAAAAATTACTAAATAATTACTTATTAAACTTAAAGCTCCTAAGTAAAGTCGGGTAACTTTTAACTTTGTTGGAGGTTTTGATTGAGGCAGTGACTTTTATTCTGTGAATGTTGATTTGTCACTTTTTAATCAACCATTGTGCCATGTCTTTATTCCAAGATTCTGGAAAGTGTATGTTAAAAGATTTCAAGGATGTCTTGTAAAGGATGTAAAATACAAAGTCAGCTAATCAAATTGGGAGCTTAGGTAAGGTCGTTCAGTCGAGTCACGTCCGTTTTTGTCAGCCTCCGTCGACGGCAGTAAATTATTATTATGACGTCAAATAATTTGACTATCCCGAGGATTTATTAACCGTTGAATAATTTGTACAACGTTTGGATGACAAGAAGAGTTTAATCATTTTATTGTAAAATACGCGCTAACGGATCAAGAGGTAATTTGACAACAAACATAACTTTTTTATTTTTGTATTACTCACATGTATTTTTTTTTCTATAAATATTGGCATAGCATTATGGGCCGCACATTACAAGTATTCTTATCCAGTTATCGTAGTCAGGTCGCGGTCGGTAGTGTAATGGGTGGGATGCGAACCCGCGACCACGTGTTCGTAAATCTGATATTGTAACTGTATTTCAAAGTTCCTGATACGCGCATACTAGATTTAGTAAATAATAGCTGAGTAATGGTTAGGTTGGTTTATTAGAACTATAGTATCTTCGTATAAGTACCTATTTAATATTTATGGATTTCATTGTTTTTTAAAAACCTTTCTAGCAATGTGTGTCATAAATTACTACTATTCTTGTTAACCCTTCGGTTACCCTGCTAAGGTAAATGCTTGTGTTACAAGTGAGTTCACGTCGGTAGAGCAATGGGTGGGATTCGAACTGGCAATCACACGATTGCAAGTTTGAGGCCCTATAAATAATTAGGCCGTATAATTTAATTTGTTTATAACACTAGCGCTGGCTTCGCAGAAGTAGCACAGTTAGAAATACCTGTAATTATCCAAACAAACCTTTCTTTTGCATCATACTCAATATATTGCCAAAAAAATAATATTAAAATCCGTTGTGAAGTTTAAGACTGTTTGAGATGTTTAAGACTATAATGATAATTCGTGGTATAATCAAAGTTTTCTCAAAATTTATTTTAAATTTGACTCAACGTTATCCGATCTAAAATAACGGAATCGAACTGTTTTTCGCAATTCAGTAAATAGTTTCATAAAAAGTCGTTTTTTGTAATCCCCATCCGCCAATACACATCGTAAAAGTTTACGTACCATCGATTCAGATATAAAGGAGTAATGAACAGCCAATAAATTGCTATCGGATTCCTATCAAAGTTCCACAAGGCATACAACGTAACCTATATTTTTATACAATCATGATGATAAACAAATATATCGTACTACGACCTAAATACAATAGATTTAGTTCCATGACCATTCCTGTGCAAGAATGAGACAAAGCTACGTAATCCAGATAACGCCATCTCTTTCAGAAAACATTCTCTATGATACATGAATTAATGAATGTAATAATAGTTCAGAATACATTGTTCTTTTGTTATGTTAGTTATACTGTTGTAGTTCAACTGTTTTATTTACTTTCATAGCTTATCTTTCTTAGGAGAAATATGTATTTATGTTTTGCTTATCATATTCTGTGTTATGAACTTCTGAAACCATAAAACGGAGTTAGTTTGTAGTTAGTATGCGGTGTTTTCTGTTTGTCAGCGGTATAAAAGAGGAACTTCATAATAAATAATAGTTTAAAAAAACTAAAAACAGGCTTTTTATGAAAACCAAACTCTTCAATAAAAAGCGTGTTTTTAGTTTTTTTAAACTATTATTTATTTTCTACTTTTTAGTTTAGTTTATTTATAAAAGCGTGATTTTTTAGTTTTTTCTTAAACTAAAAAAAAAAAAATTTATTAAAATAGTGTATTGTCATCGGTCCTCGATAAATCTACAAAGTTTGAACGAAATCTGGCCGTTTAAAGTGGGTCAAAATCGCGCCCAAAGAAGTCGGTTACAAACAAACATACAAACATACAGGTGAAGCTAATATAAAGCGTGTAAAAAATGACTAGATCTTTTACAATGAATATGTTTTTATAAATAAAAAAAACACTTTCCTTAAAAGTCGACGTGAAAGATCAAAAAGAGATGTTCTTTGGATTCGATTTATCTTGATAAATTTTTCTTGAGAAAAATAGCAGTATCATACCAGTGTGATGGCCGGCAGGATAGCGGTTGAATTGACCTTCTGAAATAAATTATATCTGAGTTAATAGAGCCAAGGACAAGATTTCCTTTTTCGGTTTATAAGTTTAAGTATTTTAATGTGAAGAAAATAGGCCCAAAAATCATCTAGGTAAGCAATTAATTGTTATTTTCATCATTACAAGTTGTTTTCGAATTCAAAAACACATTAAAATTGAACAATAGAATATTTTATGTCCTGTCAATATCTGATAGTACTTTGAAGGCTGTTTTTGTTGTCTCTACATTTTTGTTTATGTATTTCACAGATAATAATATGATTTCCTTACCAAAAAAAAATATCCTAAACACATTTTTATTGCTTTCATATTATAATTATGATATTTATATTTACCTTGAAATAAGACTTATCAGTTGAAATTATACCAGTTTTTGTATCCTTCAATTTATTGCTCCTATTATTATAATTTCTCGCGTTTTATAATAATTTAGTCATTATTAGTAAGAAATGAATGGCAAGGAAGCGCTGATTTCACATACTAATTCTGTGACTCAAGCTGTAAGACTTACACTTAGTGTTTGTAACATTTATAAAACTAATCGTAAAGCTTTAGAGCGACGCGTCTTGAGTCCCTTGCTCGAGGATAATACTGATCTACACAACAATTACTTGCTACGACTCTAGCTTACTCCTTTTGTTAAACCCGCAAACATTCTTATAAGGGACGACTCCCACGATCGCTACAGCCACTAAACGCTTCCACTGAAATTCTAACAGCTTTCTTCGTAACTTACAGCAATCAAACGAAACCACTAATAAATAAACTGTATTTCGTAGTTGCTTAAGAGCCATCAGCACAGTGTACAATTGCACATGGTCATCGGTAAAATTAGTCATGCATAATTTATTATATTTCTTTTCGTCCTAAAATGAAAGCATCTGAGTGTAATTTATCTATTATCTATATTACATATAATAAAACAGTAAAAAAACTGTGTCTGTACATTGAATATGTAGGAACAGGATTGGCCATAATTGATAAAAATGAGTTTCTTTTAACCTTAGTAGTTTATCCAACCAACTACAGAGAAATAGCAAATCAAAGTTTGATATTATAGTAATTTGATATTAATTAATTTACAATTCTCATCATTAAACTAAATTATAATTGTAAAGTGACAATCCTAAAATAATCCGGTATAATTAGTCTAGAGACCAAATTATAACCCGGAATAATAATTAATTCGTTTTCACAAATTAATTATCCAGAGCGTCTAGGTTAAGCCAGCAGGATACAACTAGTGCACCGAGCCACGCCAGAGCCAAGACTGATTTGAATATGATCGTTTCACGTCTTTTATACTGGCAGATCAAGTAGTGGGGAGAGTGGGGGCATCGAATGACGCGCTCGGTGGCGTGATCGGTGCACGTGTTGCTTGTAGTTTTGCTAAGGCAGCGCGCGGGCGCCGACACGGCCATGCTGACGTGCGGGCGTCCTCGCACGCGCCTTGTCCTTGCTTTTAGATATCTGAAGAAAAGAAAACATCACACGCTCGATTATCCTGACAATATTATCTGGTCCAGTCCAATTTGACCCTTCAGATTTATGGTAGTTACTCCCTAGGGGCTAGTCCGGAATGATTATTCCCTGTAGCCTTTGCTAGACCGGAATTGTCATTGCCTGTAGCCTTTGCTAGACCGGAACAATATCCCTTTAGCGAATGCTAGACCGGACATCAGTCCCTATAGCCAAACATGCTAGACCGGATTGCAATCCCTATAGCCAGAGGGCTAGGCCGGATCGCAACCCCTTTAGCTGAGTCATTGGACCGGATTTTCCCTTCAATGACTCTTTCCTACATTTTTTTGTTGTCCTACATTTTTTTCTCATTTTTTTTTTTCCTTTTTTTCTCTCTTTTTTTTTGTAAGTATCACATTCCATCTCTTAATTAATTACGATCTTCGTGGTGTACAATGGCATCAGTAACAACACTGACTGACTCTGGTAAATCTGACGATGGACTTTCCATATCATCACCAATAGCGCTTAAAGTACGTGAACTAGCCGTTACAGTGCTGCTGTTAACAGATATAGTGTCGCTATCGGAAAGTTCATCCTCAGCATTATCAATCACAGCTACGTTACCATTATCATGATCAGTTTCATGGACAATATTAGCATCCGCCGACACGTCATCATCATTATAACTTTCGGGTTTGATTACGCTCCTCTTTCATGATCAAAGTAAAGTCACCCACTGAAAGTTTATCAAACCTTTCCTTCGTATTACCAAACCTACGCTTTTCATGGGATGCTGCACTCTCTATATTACGTAACGCTACATCTCTCACAGTATTTAAGTGAAACTCGATTTCTACATCATCTTCTGACATCAATGACAAAAGGCGTATTAGTAACTCTAAGGGACTAGCTAGCTTTCGTCGTTCAGTTAACCGTGTAGATAATCGCGAGTTGGACTTAGCCTAATGAATCCTGCCAAACACGGTCTTTTTGTCTCTACAGTCGTCAACATCGATTTTAAAACTGACATTACCCGCTCTACTTGTCCGTTGGCTGAATTATTTTAAAGTGGAGGAGTTTTGTTTTGAAGTGGAGGTGGATCGTATCCCACTTCTGATGTAGGAACAGGATTGGCCATAATTGATAAAAATGAGTTTCTTTTAACCTTAGTAGTTTATCCAACCAACTACAGAGAAATAGCAAATCAAAGTTTGATATTATAGTAATTTGATATTAATTAATTTACAATTCTCATCATTAAACTAAATTATAATTGTAAAGTGACAATCCTAAAATAATCCGGTATAATTAGTCTAGAGACCAAATTATAACCCGGAATAATAATTAATTCGTTTTCACAAATTAATTATCCAGAGCGTCTAGGTTAAGCCAGCAGGATACAACTAGTGCACCGAGCCACGCCAGAGCCAAGACTGATTTGAATATGATCGTTTCACGTGTTTTATACTGGCAGATCAAGTAGTGGGGAGAGTGGGGGCATCGAATGACGCGCTCGGTGGCGTGATCGGTGCACGTGTTGCTTGTAGTTTTGCTAAGGCAGCGCGCGGGCGCCGACAAATATATTAAAAAAAAAAAAATTGAGGGGGGTTTACAAACAGTTATGGAGCACGAATCCAAAAAAAAAATTCTGTCTGTTTGTCTGTTTGTCTGTATGTCTGTTTGTCTGTTTGTCTGTTTGTCTGTTTGTTTGTACACGCTAATCTTCGGAACTACTGGACGGATTTGAATGATTTTTTTTTGTTGTATAGGTATTAAGTCTGGGCAACATATAGGCTATAATTTATCTTGGAAATTTGAACACCTGATGCAGAACCGCAACAGACCAGCTAAACTATAAGAGATACAAAAATGGTACCATAGCAAAAATTGTTCCACGTGATGAGCATTTTCTGCTGAGAGAATAAATTTGAAGATCTGGAACACCTAATGTGGAACTCCAAGAGCCCAGCTACACCATAACACATATAGGAATGACGTCTCAGCAGAGTTGTTCAGCCTGATGCGCACTCTCAGTTGACGTATAAAAATTGAAGATCTGGAACACCTGTTGTGGAACTCCAAGAGCCCGGCTACACCATAACACATATAGGAATGACGTCTCAGCAGAGTTGTTCAGCCTGATGAGCACTCTCTGTTGACGTATAAAAATTGAAGATCTGGAACACCTGTTGAGGAACTCCAAGAGCCCGGCTACACCATAACACATTTAGGAATGACGTCTTAGCAAGAGTTGTTCAGCTTGATGAGCACTCTCTGTTGACGTATAAAAATTGAAGATCTGGAACACCTGTTGAGGAACTCCAAGAGCCCGGCTACACCATAACACATTTAGGAATGACGTCTTAGCAAGAGTTGTTCAGCTTGATGAGCACTCTCTGTTGACGTATAAAAATTGAAGATCTGGAACACCTGTTGTGGAACTCCAAGAGCCCGGCTACACCATAGCACATATAGGAATGACGTCTTAGCAAGAGTTGTTCAGCCTGATGAGCACTCTCTGTTGACGTATAAAAATTGAAGATCTGGAACACCTGTTGAGGAACTCCAAGAGCCCGGCTACACCATAACACATTTAGGAATGACGTCTTAGCAAGAGTTGTTCAGCTTGATGAGCACTCTCTGTTGACGTATAAAAATTGAAGATCTGGAACACCTGTTGTGGAACTCCAAGAGCCCGGCTACACCATAGCACATATAGGAATGACGTCTTAGCAAGAGTTGTTCAGCCTGATGAGCACTTTCTGTTGACGTATAAAAATTGAATATCTGGAACACCTGTTGTGGAACTCCAAGAGCCCGGCTACACCATAGCACATATAGGAATGACGTCTTAGCAAGAGTTGTTCAGCCTGATGAGCACTCTCTGTTGACGTATAAAAATTGAATATCTGGAACACCTGTTGTGGAACTCCAAGAGCCCGGCTACACCATAACACATATAGAAATGACGTCTTAGCAAAAGTGGTTCGGTCTGATGGGCATTCCCTGTTGACTTATAAAAATCGAAGATTTGAAACATCTGACTTGGAAATCAAAGCTATCATTAATTTCACTGTATAATTATAAAATAACATAACCTTTAGGACTGATTTTCGATGACGATGGTATATCATTTATAATTCGACTCAACTGGCCAAAACTCCCAATTTTTTTTCATTTTTTTTATCGAATATATATGCCTTCGGGCTTATGTTATTTGAGCGTTTAATTTACTTTGCAGTCACTTAGATTTTAATTGATCAGGTATCTTCACAATAAAACTATAACCATGATGAAAGAGGTCAAATCTTTCCCTCTGTTCCAAAGGAGCTAAAAGATTGAGGATCATAAGATCCCAAGAATCTAACGAAGGGCGTCGAGAGAGACTTGATGCTGTTCGGGAAGATCAGGCTGCAACTCGCTCCGTGGAAATCTCTTCGGATCGCGAAGCACGCCTGCATTCTCATCGCATTTACGCATCTACATCCAGGTCTCTAGAGACCAGTGAAGAATATGATGCGCGACTGACAGCTGATCGCGAGCAAAAGATCTGATGGGCATTGCCTGCTATCTTACAAAAATGAAAGATCTGGAGGGTCTCGAATCGTCTCGCGCATCACGTTGTTTTCCCGTCCCCGGGCTCTTAGAATTTGACATCAGACGTTTCAGATCTTTTATTTTGACGACCCTGTTGTCGCTGGCATAAGCAACAGGATCCGCGTACGAAGTCGCGGGCAGAAGCTAGTTTATTATAATTGTGGTAAGTACTATACTTACAGGCTGCCTAGTTTCGGATCAGATGACCGCGTGTGAGGTCCCCCGAAAAATAAAATATATTAATCTCGGTGTGGCCTTTTGCGCTTGTGGCACGTGGCCCGTGTGCAGCGACCTTTACAGTTGGACCTCCGACCGACCTTTACGAAGGACAACACTAATATGGTCAGCAAGACTAGTTCTACTTACATCCGTGCCATAAATCCGATAAATAGCTTCGCTTAAGTGCCTTTATTTCTTCCTGGTGAACCTACCAATAGTATTTATTGGTACGTTGTAGGTGGTTTCACTTAAAGGGAATTCAAGGGAATAAGGAAAATAAAATAAAAGTCAGTACTTTTGTTTATAAGCATTTGACTAATAAAAGTTGACGTTTGTAAACAAATAATAGTAAAATAATACATCAAACAACAGACTTTATTGTTTTGTGAAATAAATTCATGATTCTTTTCCTTTGTGTAACGTTTTGCATTATACTATGCTGCAGCCTTTGTTGACTCAGTTAGCACTAAACAGTAGGTATTCAATCATCATAAACGTGATGTCAAAAGTTATCAAAAAGTGTTTATAACAGCTTACCGACTGTTACCGATCGCTACTTGGGATGTTGTTTTCACAAACACATTCAATTTTTAATGTTATATATATGCGAGCATAATATCTATGCTAGTGTATTTCAGTGGTACCAACCCATCTGACCTTCTATTCTTCTATTCGTTCGATATAATAACACCATCAGATGCCCTAACCAATTGCTGATTTCTAAAGAATCGTGATGCCGTTTGATCAACAAAAGGAACACAGCATATAATGAAATAAGGATATAAGGAAACCCATGAAACTCTCCTTCTAACTTGTTAAACAACTACGCATTTGCGTGGTTTTCCATTCCGCTGATCCGTGTGAATCGATACTTCAAAAGATTCCTACATCGTAAATCTTTACGACTGTAATTCGAGGCATAGCTTATCAAGAAGTTTCATTCCTACATTTTTACTGTCTTGTTGGCAACAAATAGAAATCAAAAACAGTTTCAGAATGAGGAAACTGTAGCTATAAGTTATTCGTGGAATTAAGTTTGATATGGTATTTAAATATATTTTATATATTTTAGCATTGTTCTGGTATAAGTTAAACGTAATAAAATAAATTTGGTATATTTTGTTGAAGTCTACTAGTTATGATATGAGTGTCAATTCTAATGTCCTGAAAAGGTTTTAAAAATGAAACTATACAGGATTAATTTTTATGGAGCGCGTATATTCTACGAGGTAATCAGGTGCATAAAACAGAAAAGCTTTCCCCAAGGAACATAGGTCGAAATCTTAAAATTGAAAAAAATATTTATACAAAGTGGCAGGTCACGTGACTTATGTTTATATGAAAAATTATTTTCAATTTTAAGATTTCGACCTATGTTCCTTGGGAAAAGTTATTCAGTTTTATGCACTTGATTACCTCATTGAATATACCTACGCCCTCTATAAAAATTAATACTGTGTAATATTTTTTTTTCAAACTCCTCCGATATCTGCTAGTGGTCACTGTTGCTGTAACTTCTGCAGCCAAGTTTATCCACTAATAATATTAAGTAAACTACGGTACCGTACTAAGTAAATAGTTCAACAACTGCGCGACTGATAATAAGCTTAACTGACTTCCTGATCCCTTTCAAAAGTTTATCACTCGATTATGTTTTCTAACTATTCGTCACAACCGCAGGGATTAGGTACTTGTATTAACCATAACCTAAGTTCTTAAACGAAACGAGAAGAGTCCTTCCATGAAATAGCGAAATACAAATTAAAAAAAATCTTATTGAATATTGTTATTTACTTGTATCCAGTATGTGGTCTGCATTTTTATTTGGTAGTAAATTTCTGTTGCTCTCGCAGACATTTATGATGGTTATTTAAAATTTTCAACTCACATTTTAGGGGCGTTACACACGACACAGCGTTTTGATGCAATGACCCCGCCTCCATATGGTGACACGTCGGTAGGACGATAAACAAACGACAACACGTGATTGCCAACAGGCATGCAACTGGCACATGGCACCGATGCCGCGATGTAAGAGAAGATTATTTTTTAAAGATTACCTTTGAACTGGATTAAAAATTGATAACCTGTCCGTGTGTGTTGTTTGTGGCTAAATAGGGTTGAACACAATGCTATAAAAATACGACAAGAAAAACACAGATGCACTGAATCTATAAAGATTCAGGGGATTATAGACAGTTTAGTAGGTAGTATGTTAGGATTTTATATACATAGAGTTTATAATAGTGTTCATCTTTATCTGCTGATAAGATTGTTATCACGTCAATTACATGATCCTTCTCTGTTTCAATTAAGGGTACAATATTTAATGCTTGAGGGATCGAGGAATGACAGAAATTAAGATTGATTACTAACGACAACTTCAATTAGGCATTCAGGCCATCATGATTAACATTAAGGAGTTTCATCGACATACCGATAGCATTCCGTTTTGGAAAGCAAAATAACGTATTAGAATAGAATATATGAACCATAAATGCGCTGACGAAAAAACGCAGTTGAAATCCAGTGCTAGGCACTAGTTGACTGGCATTTACGCTGAACGGGGCTTTTCGGGGTACCTATTTAGTATATTTTAATTTGAAATTAATTTTACTTTGATTGTATTTACTATTTATTATTTTTATATATTTAATGTTGTTTAATTAAAACTAGGCTAAGTTTGTTTGTTACTGCAGGCTTGCCCAAATAAACATGATTCCTGTTTTCTTACAATGATCCAAGTAGGTAATACACCCTAAACGAATAAATAATGCCCGATAATAATCCTCTTAAAATTGGTGGAAATTTTAGGGGTGAAATGATTAAGCAAAACATTAATATAACTGCGATTTTCATAAGGAAAGGGCTGTCTGCCGCTCGTGACACCTGAATTATAGCCATCTTGTTTACTTATCTAAGTTCATTAGGCATATTGGAATTAGCTATGTCTTTATTTATAAAGCAAATACCTACCTTAAGCAGAAAGGTCCTAGTTCAATTTACCTGATTTTTGTTTGCACAAGTTATCTCGTATAGACAGAGTTATGTATAAAAAGTCCATCTGCTTTTAAAATGCGATCTCAATACAGTATTGTGTAAAATTATTGACGTCATCGCAACTATTAATATTGCGCAGAGTAGATATTCAGTTCTGAATGTGAGATTTACAATTTTGTAACAAAATAGCTAAGTCTTGTTTATATTAGGTGTCGAATAACGCTACACGATAGCCAACATGTTGCTACTCCAAAAAGGCATTTTTTTAACGAGGGCAGTATATTGTTGTCCCACAGCTCAAAGTCACTTAAGGGCACTAGAACGTGTGTAAAAATAAATAACAAGGAGTTGTTATAACACCATCTGCGATATATCAACGCCACCATTGAGGTCAGCTTATGACCTTGATGAAGAATTAAAGCGCCGCGTACTTGTCCAACAAAATGTTAAATTTAGTGATAAATGGTTTTCTGTTCAGTTTCGTATCTCGGACACCAATTAAGTAATTATAAGTTACAGATTGAATCTATATTAAAATAAAAATCATTTTACAAAATGTGCGCACATATCTCCTAAAAGACTGTACCAAATTGGATAATACTTTTGTTTTGTGTTCTTTATTGTCAGGTCAAGGAACGTGTAAAAGAAAATACGTTGTGTTTTTTTTCATAATATTAATAGTGATTGAAAAGACGTCTGTGACATATCAAATGTTTTACGTGAACAGTACCTACTTACGCGGCTGAAACTGCTGGCCACCCAGCTAGTTTTCAGTAGTTGAAATTGTTATTGTTGGGTTGAAAATCGAAATTTATCATATTTCGAAATATCAACAACTATGTCTGTTTAATGAAACACGTCTGTTTATCCCATTTAATTAATATTGTTTTACAAAAAGTGTAACTTTAAAATGAGTAAGTGGGAAACATAATATCATGCAAATACTGAAAATAAATGACGAAGGATCAATTTACAACGAAGCCTTGCCCATCCTAACCTTTGTAATAAATTAACTTAAACATTGTTATATAAATAATTTTTTGGGCTCTCGGGTAAAAAAAAAGATATAATGGCTTTGTATGGCTATGAAATAAACATATAATAGAGTTTAATACATATTATTAACATTTCAAATACACATGTATATAAATACATACATACTTAAATAATTATAGACGGATACGTATTCGACATTCGTTGACTTCAAAACTCATTATGAAGTTATGAATTTATTTGGGAAGATCAGTTCGTCTCGCGATACAGCCACGTCATAACTATTCGCCTGTGATGATTGATGATGATTTGAAATTAGTCAGTCATCTCCGAACTTATCTCGTGAGTATAGTTATTTCACCCTAACGCCCTCAAACATTTGTTTATTTGGCAAGGTCTCTAAATTATCTTTATTAATATTTATTGTTAATATTGTTAACAAAAAGACAGCGTACCTACTGCTAGGGAGTTTGTTGCGCCGTTTCTTCTTTACAGCCACGATACTTATGAAGCCGTGAAGGATGGTTGAATCTGCGTGTTGTCTATTATGTCATTGACCTTCGAAAAAAGCTACTTTGTACTAATTCAAATAAATTATATAAGTTTTTAGATTTTCGAGGTTTGTATACTAATACAATAAATACTAATGACATAAAAGATTCCAGGTGAATGGTGATGTGAATATAAGATTCAAATAATTCTATCTTTGTCTATAAAAAACTAAAAAGTACACGATTAATTTCTTATTCCTATACCTCCCTTCCTTGGTGTGTTTTCAGGTTGGTTTTTGCAAGCTTTCTATCCGTCACCAAGCTCACTATTTTGATAGGACATCCCTCAACAGGACTATGAGAAATTGAATTGGTAATATAGTCACGCCCATCACGAAATATATGGTGTTAAGGTATATATTGTAAAGAACATTTTTATGGAAAAAATCCTTTTCCTTGAACATGTTTTTGAGTCTAGAATTGTAATAATATTTATTCTTTTTGACTACATACATCTAAAAATAAGATCTGTTTACTGATTTTAAGAAAACAGTTGAAATATTGTAGGTAATTCTTATATTGTAACATGTGTAGTAGAATTATCATGGTAGTCATGGTACGATCATTTAATCAGATAATATCGAGCTTATTCCTATTAGCAATGCTTCTGTCGTCCTACATAGCTTAAGGATTGTTAACATCGAAATCGCAGAACCCTCTATCCTATGATAACAAGCTGATTATACATAATATATGTTTCGGAGAATTGAAAAGCAAATACACATTAAACGTGAACTCGTTATATTAAAATAGTTTTACCAGTTTCATTAGATTTGTATGAGGTTAGTTACAATAGTGATAGCAATATCATTTTAATTAATAAATGGGCGCTTGTTTCTTCGAGTAACATGTACACTTATGCTGAGCGGCGTAATTGTCACGCAACATCGGGAAATTTAATTACGTCCACTGCTATTGTAGCTTCTAAGCATAATGCCTTGTCACGTCAGACCCGCAGCTTTCAAAGTAGTTATTTTATCCAATTTACGTGGTTTACTTCTTTTACGGCGTCTCTTCTCTAGATTCCTCGAATTAAGACTGGGACATCTATATAACTTTACCACTTCCTTTTCTGAGGACCGGTATGGAGGTATGCTCTGTATTTTCTCTATTTTCAAGAAATTTATTAATCGATAAAAAGCATTTTTTATCTGATTTATTCTACTGATCTTGGTTTCCAAACGTCTTTTATCTTCGTTTGGCCAATTCCGAAGAGCGGCAATGACTTCGAGGTGCTTGTTGCATACTCTCAGTTTCTGGGGCCGCGTTTGAGCATTTTTTTTCAAAATAGTACATGACCCACCGGTGCAGCGGTCTAATCGAGGTAAATGTTCGGTGCTTGTAGACTTACTTAACATCCCATATAAACCTCTCCGGCACTGGATGGCTACTTGCCGACCATGCAGAGCACCACTTCCTGCTTGGATACATCTAGAACATGACGATCCCTTGTCGTTTTTTATTATATTGTAGGACGTCGAAGGTATGCTATCATTCAATGGAACAACACTAGTATCGTTTGATCTCGATAAATCTTTGTCGTCATTTGAAATGCCATCACCATTTTTTCCAAATACGCGCTGTCGTATTTCATTATAAAGGGCAGTAGATGGATCATTCATTAATTTACTTACACCCCACAAAAGTCGCGACATAATAATTAGTAAAATAAAATTCTATCAAAGCAAACATAGATAATATACTATATACTGGTAAACAAAAATCAAACATCAATATGACATTTGAAGCTAACTTTGATGTAACTTTCAATGTTACTAATGAAAAATATACCAAATTGCATTAGGCAAATAGTCTGAGATAGGTTTTATTCATTTTTGATAATGAGAATTTAAATTAAGACGAATATTTAGACACATATATTTAGGTGAAAGCCGTGTGCGAAAATCACCACATGTTATAAAAAATCCTTCGCCGCGTCTGCTTGTTGGTCTGTCTGTTCGCGATAAACTTAAAAACTACTGCACCGATTTTAGTGTGGTTTTCACCAATGGATAGAATGGTTTTCGAGGAAACTAATACATACATAATTTTCAAATTTTTGTTTATGGTTGACATGCCGATATCCCCGCGGGCGACGCGCGACGCCGCGGTCATGAGCTATTTATATAGTAAATACATTATAAGAAAACAAACGTTGTTGAAAAAGGCTCTAATAAAGTTTGTCAGTGATTTATCCAAGTGGTGAGGAAAATATTGGAATCATTGCAGTCCACTGATTTGGAATACCCAATTTATTACTTCATAGCAAGCGACTTAAACCATGGAAGGACAAAGATGTATTCTGAAAAATATTTTGTTTTCTCAGTGTTGGTATATTTACTTATAATAATGTACAATTTAGTTAATTATAATATATTCCACATTAAATGTATATTACTGGGTAACTTATAATATCGACAATTTTATACGATATACCTAATTCCAAATATAATAAATAATAGATACATGTAAATAAGTATCACTATAGAATTAAAGTAATTGCTACGAGTAGGTATGTATTTGTGCCCATGTGCAGATTCTTCTTTTATCTCTCCCTGACCTTGCTATATATATAGATATACAAAAACAAGTCACGTGACCTGTTATTTTGTATGAAAATTGTTTATGAATTTTAAGATTTTCACCTATGTTCCCTGGATAAAGTTGTTCAGTTTTATGCACCTGATTACCACGTAAAATATACACACTCCTTTAAAATGTATCCTGTATACATACAAGCTTGAAAAAATATTTGCTTTGAATTCAGATTGTCGTCGGATATTGTTCAAATGTCGCCGAATTTCAAAGTTAAACGACAAAAATTTAGTCAGTTACCTTTGAAAAAGCGGTTCGTCAAATATCAGCACCAAATACATACATATTTCCTATCCTAAACATTCACATCTTTGGGAATCAGGTACTTATTTCCTGTGACTTTTTCTTTATTGTTAGTAGGTAGGAACACATTCTGGTTTAACAAGAAGTCTACGGTACGTCTTTGTTATTTCCTAGTCTAATTTTGTCACTGTGTTTTTTTATTATTTTATTTTCGAAGTAACATGCCTTTATACCTAACATAGTTAAGTTAAGTTAAATAAGATATTTTATGATTACTAATGACGTCACATTCTCACTATAAAAACACACAATCTGTAATATATATAAGCAACATTTTCATCTCTACATAGCAAAAATATTTAACAAAACATATTCTCGTCCTAAAATAGAAAAATTGCGTTTTATTTCGGCTACAATATAGCGGTAGCTGTACCACAGGTTTTCTTATTTCAGTTCGTTCCAATATTCAAAATGAAAACCACCATTTCTAAAGTCCTTGAGGCTATTCAGTCCGAAAATATCGGCTTAGATACACATACAAAGTGTTTTTCATTCGGAATCTACACACTCTATTTAATTTACTGTTTCGTTGTGTATAAATCCATAAATTCTGAATGCTATCTTTGAGTTTCAAGTATATTTATTACGATTATTCTCGACGTTCGCCATTGCATGTTACTACTATGTTGTAACGTCGAAAAAACCGGTACAACTCATAACTCAATTGTTTCCTCATATCTTATGATAATACTTTATAAGATCACTTGGTGAATTGTAAGCATTCCTGCCCAAAAAATGAAATGAAATAGTTTGACAACGAAGAATGAAAATATTGTAGCCATCTCATGTTTTTGTATATTTAATGTTTTGACGAAAATTCTCGAATGAATAATACTTAACCAGATTTTACAAAGCAGGGAGATGGTATTTTATAAAAGATTCGTAGAATATTTGAAATAATATAGGTACACACGAAATTGCTTTTAAACGAATAAAGGAATATTTGAATAACAAAGGTATATTAGCAATGTATATTAACCATAATTATATTTAAATTTAAGTTATTTTATTATGTATATTGTATTTTAGGTTGTTAAGCATAACATTATACATTTTAATTCTTATTAAGGTTTGGAATTATAATCTTGATTTTTACGTGGATGTAATGAAATTATGAAAATCAAAGTCCATTAGTAGGTCCTCGTGCTTCATTACATCGAGATTTAATATTTCTTGAGCTAAATGATTTATGAACATTTAAAACAACAGATGAAGTACCCATGTTAAAATATATTTCCGTGTATAAATAAATATTTCTTTAATCAGTTGTGACGTATTCTTTCAACATTAAAAAAAACAGTAGAAAAAATTGCCAAAATATCCTTTGAGATTATTTAATTACAAGGGTTCTGATGGTTGGTCTAACCGCAACCTCTGTTTCTGACACAAGCCTTAATTAAGGGACTCAATACGGCATGTGGCACTTTTATGAATGAAAGGCACAATCTGGAAAGCGGTGTTATAATGCGGGAATAAATTATCTCATGACCTATAACATTATCGCTTTGGGGCTAAGTGCCTATTTGTCGCTCTGCGCAGACAAGCTCGATTTGCCTGCTATGCCTCGGGGAACTAGTTAAGCCGTGGATAATACATAACGAACAAAGCATAGTCAGAATGCTTGACAGATAAAACCTTTTTGGTTTGCATAATGTTTTATCCGCCTATAGTGTAGTAGGTTTAATGCTATCGTTCGTAATAGTTGAGTACGTAAAGTAACTAAGCGTGGTTTTTGTGTAAATATTATATATTAGGTACTTAATAAATTGTTAGGCTACACTAATATATAAAGAGGAATGATTTTTATTTTTGTGTGTGTGTATGTTTGTAATGAATAAACTCAAAAACTACTATGCCGATTTCAAAAATTTTACCAATGTTTTTTACCATAAGAAAGCTACGTTCATCCTGAGTAACTGTATTTTTTACTAAAAAATTAGGACTGCGGGTGGATTCGCGGGGAACAGCTAGTATGAAATAAATTTATTACGTCATGTTGTGTTAATACGAAAAACTTTTTACTTAAATATTAATTTTAAGTCGCGAACGTTCTACGAAAAACAGAATTTTCGTCTTATTTGATCTTAAAACAAACGAGACCAACTTAATTTCTAACACTAACTGTAACTTAGCTGGAAACAGCCGCGCCAGGCCTCCGACGTGAGAAACTTGGACGGAGAACAAACTCAGTTTCCACTTTATAAGAATTGTTTTCTCTAATAAGTATAACTTTTATTTACACTACAAAGTTACAGATTGTCAAAGCTTTTGAAATATTGCTTTTATTTCAAACAGCTGTATAGATATTTTAACAATACAACTAAGCAGGTACAATGCCAGATAAACCTAATGTTAAGTTCATAATTAACTTAAAATTATTATTACTAACCTGCTGTATCCGCGGTGTTGTTCGCGTTGACCCTTGTATTAGTTGACGTCAATGAAAGTGTAATGAAAGTTCAATAACCGAACTCGTATGCACAGGGTTGCGGGTTGAAACCCGGGCAAATACTAATGTAACTTATTCAAAGTTATGTGTACTTTCTTCATTATTCGTCTATATCGATACATCTAATTTGATTTAATAATTATGTATATCGTAAGGCTTCAAGATTGTACAAATTAAATAATATTATAATTGTACTGGTAATGTAAGATTATTGTTGTACATGCAAGTAGGACATTTATGTAATCGATACACCTTTTTATTTATTTTCTTATCTATTCTTCTTTATCGACAACTATTAAAAATACTAATTATTGATAACTAGCTGCCCCGAAAGACGTCGTTTTGTCAAAAGTTAATAGTAAAAATTTATTAAAATTTTTACTATTAACTTTTTTCTTAAACGTTTTTCCATTTTTTTTATATATTATTAAAACCGGGTTCCGTTCCGTGGACCTTAGGGATCATATAAAAAATAAATTAGCCGAATTGGTCCAGCTATTCTTGAGTTATGCGCTTACCAACATTCATTTTAATTTATATAGATAGATATATAGATATAGAATTTTTTATTATTACATTTTAATTTGAAGAAAATCTAAAATCTATGGCAATGCCAAAGTACTTCTAACATTTGCAAACAAGTGTCTGTCCCCTTATATTTAGTCTCAGGCAGATACATCAGGCTAAAGTGTCTTCATTAGTATACATAATTATGCACATATTTAACAAAACGCACTCAAACTGTTTTATTGGAGTGTCTTTGGAGTGGTTTATTCATGCTCAAAGCAAGAAGTAGTTTTTTTTCCCAACATTATGATACTATCTTCTATTCTTTTTTTTTAAATAAAAATCGGTTAGAACAAAGTTTCTACGACGAGTAGGACGACATATAAGACGCTAGCAAACTTGAGTTTTAAAATCCATCGATGTTTTTTGTGTTCCTATACTGCTAACTGACGTAATAATACAAGTGCGATTAGAGTTAGGTATATACACACATCAAAAGTGTCTAGGGATCAAGCATTTTTATGCGGATTTCTTGAGATTGAGATGTGGCTTTGTAATAAATTTATGATTTTATAAATTTATATGGATCCTTTTTGGTGCATTTCATAATTCGAATCAGGAACTGTGAATCAAATTCGAGTAAAAGATGAAAATCAGCTGTCAATATTTTCCCTATAAAAACATACAACGCATTGAAGACATTATTAGTGCTACTGTTTCCCTACTACTGATTAAAACCAACGTTATTATGGAGCGGCGACGTCATTTAAGCAGGGAAGAAATGCTCAGAGCCATGGGAATGATAGAAGCTGGTTCCCGGCAACGTACTGTGGCTTTAGCTCTGAATACAAGTCAGAGTGTTATCAGTCGACTTTGGACACGTTACCGAAGCACTGGTACCGTGGCTGAGCGCCATGGAGGACGGTATCGCTGCACCACACGGAGACAAGACCGATACATTCAAATCTTAACTCGAAGAGCTCCAACAATAACCGCCATGATGTTAGCCGTGAGGCTTCATCACTCTTCAGGGAACTTAATTAGCGACCAAACAGTCAGAAACCGCTTGCATGAAGTGAACCTTCATTCCCGAAGACCGCTACGGGTACCACCTATAGCAATGCACAATCGTAGGATTCGATATCAATGGGCTCTTGAACACAGAAATTGGGCAGAAGAACAATGGCGTTTCGTGTGCTTTTCTGATGAGTCTCGTTTTGGTATGAGACCGGATAC
Source organism: Plusia festucae (assembly GCA_950381575.1). Classification (NCBI taxonomy): domain Eukaryota; kingdom Metazoa; phylum Arthropoda; class Insecta; order Lepidoptera; family Noctuidae; genus Plusia; species Plusia festucae. The sequence continues at coordinate 7,018,168 of OX494436.1, read as the reverse complement.
AAGACGTATACGACACTGGAGAACCCCTGGACGCCAACAGCGATTAAAATCCTGCCAGGAAGTCCATCCTTATAGTGGTGGAACCATCATGGTATGGGCGGGTATTTGGATCGGCGGAAGAACTGAGTTGATTTGGATCAGAAGCAACCTCAACGCTCAAATTTATGCTGAGACGATTGTATCAGACGTCATCGTTCCTCTACAAGTGCAAATCGGTCCCTTATTTCAGTTAATGCATGATAATGCACGACCGCACACCGCAAGAGTTGTAAGACAGACTCTCGCCGCAGCTAACATCAATGTCCTGCCCTGGCCTGCTCAGTCGCCAGACTTGAACCCGATTGAGCATGCATGGGATATGCTACAGAGAAGAGCTCTGCCGAATATGGAGGGTATCCAGTCGCAAGAAGACCTTTTTTTGTTGTTGCAACGAACATGGGCGGCCATTCCACAGCGTGATTTGGATGAACTCATTTTGAGTATGCCAAACCGATGTTCTTGTGTTGTTAGTGTTCGCGGTAGAAACACGGATTATTAATTGTTTAAGTTACCCAATAAAATTTTAAAGAAAACTGTTATTTCAGTCTTTTTTTCGAACTTTTGTGTTAGTGGTTCAAATGTCAAAAATCCCTTTATTAGGAAAATGGCAAATTTCTTTATTAATGCAAAGGTGACTTGGTTTATCGTTACTGTGACAAACGAAAACACTTTATTCGATGAATCCTTAAAGAAAATTTTAATTAATATCAATCAGGAGAAAAGTTATTGCAAAAATATATGTTGATCCCTAGACACTTTTGATGTGTGTATGTGTGTAAAGCTATTTGTATTTTCCATATACGCAATTGAATATTATATAGTATAATCTAGAAACAAAATGCACAGATGAAGGTGATACACAAACACGCAATCTATTGGTTAATGGCCGGAAATTCCTTATCCAGACCCTGGCAACAGCAACGTCGTCGACTTTAGCCCCTTTGGTCTGCCATAAGGAACGGTAAGCAGCTTTTAACCGTAATTTGGTACAGAGTTAGTCTAGAGACTGCACGGATAGCCGAGTGGTATAGGTCACCATGGTAATTACCACTGTGCACGACGTGCTGCGAGTTCGATCCCCGCATGGGACAAGTATTTGTGTGATCCACAAATGCTTGTTCCAAGTCTGGGTGTTGTTTGAGCATGTGATTTGAATGTTTGTGAAACCCCCGCGACACAAGGATTAAATTCCTTAGGGTGGGCGTCGTTTTTAAAAAAAAAAAAAAAAAAGGACGTAGACCACGATAACTGACACCCACGCCGCGCCGGGTGGAGTCGCGGGCTGGACAACATGTATTGGATTTTTTACAGAAGTCCTAAGAAAATGGTACATGGCATAGAATGATTTTATTATTAGCTATAATACACTCGAGAGCAATGAATCCGGGTCACTTAAAGAGTCCTAAAAATCTCGGAAACTAAAAATGCTAGGTTAATGCAATAAATTGTATTTAATAGACAATGTAATACTCCTTAAATGAAGGTATTAAAACTTCTTAGTTATTGTAAAGTTATATCATAAAAAAATCAAATTTGAAAAAGGGCCACTTTCGAAGATAGAACTACGAAATTACAGCATTTGGTTTTGCTTTTGTTTGTAATCTGTCATTTATGTGGGTACATAAACCATGTTGATAGTGCTCTATATTCATTATTCAAGCTGAAATTATGTCGCTTACGCCTGAAGAATGCACCAGAATACTTACAATGCTGGAAACCGGCCGGAGTCAGCGCGATACAGCCAGGACTGTCGGTGTGTCGCTGTCAACAGTACAAAGAGTTCTCCGACGTTACGAAGTAACTGGTTGTAACCTACGCAGACCAGGAACGGGCAGAACCAGGTGTACCACAGCACGAGAAGACCGATACTTGGTGAACACCATGCTTCGAAATCGCTTTCTCACAGGAACTGAACTCACAAATCAGTTTCGACTCCTCGGAGGAAGTAACCCAAGTGCATGGACAGTAAGACGTCGGCTTGCTGAATCTAACTTAAAACCCCTTAGACCTGCAAACGGCCCTAAACTGGAGCCTGGGCATCTTATTTCAAGACTAAGATATGCCCAGAGCCACGTAAATTGGAGTATTGAAGACTGGTCAAAAGTTATGTTCTCCGACGAATCAAAATTTATGCTCTACAAGCACGATGGAAGACACAGAGTGTATCGAAGACCAGGGGAAAGATTCAAGCAAGCATGCATCGAAGAAAAAGTAGCCTACGGTGGTGGGTCTGTACTTGTGTGGGCCGGAATTTCTTCTGAATGTCGCACAGAGCTGATGATCATAGAAAACGGCTCTTTAACTAGCGATTGATATGTGGAAGAAATCCTCAATGATCACGTTGGTCCATTTATGGTCAATTTAGGTGAGGATGCTATATTTATGCATGACAATGCCCGACCTCATACAGGTAGGATTGTGAATGACTACCTTCAAGAGATGAACATTACTCGTATGGAGTGGCCAGCGCGCAGCCCGGATATCAACCCGATCGAGCATGCTTGGGACGAGCTAGGCAGATGCGTAAAACAACGAAATCCTCCCCCAATCACGCTTCGTGAGCTCAAAATTGCTCTCACAGAGGAATGGGAGAATATTCCCCAAAATCGTATAAGGAACTTGGTGTACAGCATGCCAAACCGCGTAAACGCAGTAATGGAAGCACGAGGAGGCAATACGAAGTATTAAAATTCAAGAAAATCGTAATAAAGTTCATAAATTTCATGTTTCCTATTTTTGTTTAAAGGAGAGATCAGCAGTTTTTTTCTTTATGTAATTTTGTGTTAATAAAATGTATGGTGACTCATATTTTTTTTACTTTCATTTAAGGAGTATTACATTGTCTATTAAATTATACAATTTATTGCATTAACCTATCATTTTTAGTTTCTGAGATTTTTAACATTCTTTTGTGACCCGGATTCATTGCTCTCGAGTGTATGTTGAACAAAGGTCGAGCAATACTAAACTTATATTATTTACACTAGTGTGGCAATCAGATATAAACAAAACACCCGGCAAGATAGCTTATCAAGAACTTCATATCATTATCAATTGAATATACATTTGAACTGATAAATACAATCACAAATCAATTAAAACTCTTGTCCAATTGTCTCATCTGAAAGTACGCTGCGGGCTTTCATAATAGAATTTTAAAATAATTCAGTGACTGCACCGCTCTAAAATGTTTATATTCGTCACATTTCTTTGTTTTTTTGCAAGTACTTGTAGTGCTCGGCCAGATTTTGGAAATGTGCCGAAGAATATGATAACTGCTCCAACCAATTGCCCGGTTGGCCAGCAATGGGTGAATGGACAATGCCGTGAGGTCTGGAGCGTCACAGCAGTGCCTGATTTTGCCAACATGATAACAGTGCCCACGAATTGTCCCGAAGGACAAGAATTAGTCAATGGCGTCTGTCGCGATGTTTGGTTACGTTCCGGGTAAGTCCCATTGTTATCTAACCTATCAAAACTTTGATTTTTCTAAATCTGATATTCATTTTAGAAAACAAAAAACTAGAAGACTAGACCGAAAAACTAAACAAAATCTTCGAAAAATATGATAAATCTTTATCAATTGGAAAAAATATTCTTTGATTAAATACCTTTAAAGTTCTCAAACCGTTGTTCAATTAATTTATACGAGGTTACATATAAAGAATAGCTGGATGCCTACATAAGCAGAACTCTTGTATTCAAGTACAGGTACATTGTATATTGTCATGATGTGTCGCATCTAATCTATAACTTCGCCATTTAATTGGTTCCTACTCACAGATTTTTATTACATTTCAAACGTCCTTTTTCAATTAATCTTATCAACATTTAATATCGTTGATGTGGAATACCTTACCGAAGGACATCGTTCGATTGTCCTTACTATGGATCTGGTTCAGGATCAGGGAACAGTTATTTAGGGAGCTGCGTGGAAGCAACACTCGTGGTGGTTTTGTGTTTTAGGAAGGTATTGTGTTCTTCTTTGAATGCGTTTCCAATCATGCATCGGTTCGAAAAAGAGTTTGGCCGCAGATTCTTGATTTTCCGCATTCTCTTTGAACTCCATCCTTATAAAAGTGGGTGATAGGCGATGGTGGTACAAGACCTCACGCACCCAACTGAGCCGAAAGTGCAGGACACTCGCCCACAGCGTCGTCCTAGCCCTATATCAACATAGCCAAAGATAGTCCAGTCTTCCAGCGCCCTTTGGGTGACATTTTCCCTTACATAAATCGTACTTTTGCTCGTGTCTAATTCACAATAATTCATATCTGTTAGTTCTTATTGTAAGTATTTGCAAATAGTTTTACTTATCTAGCACTTTTGTTGTCTAGACATTTGTTCACTTGCCTGTAAAAATAAGGTAAAGTCTTCTTATCACATTTGTAACTTAACAAAGAACCATACATACTTAACGCGTATTGTCCATGTTTATACGCATATTGTCAATCTGTCGCTTCTTTACGCCTTAAACAGACAGAGTCAGCATGAGACTTAACGGCGGCTTCAATGAAAACTGATGGAAGTTTCAGTATTCGGCAATTAGACGCATAAGATTAACACCTACGTAAATGAGACAAACAACATTCCGTTAGTGGAAATATTAATTTTATCATCAAATGCAATCTGTAATAAACGTCGCCATTTATTAAGTTTTCAAATGATAAGAGGTTGCATCGTATTCATTGTTGCCTACCTATGATCAATCAAAGATCATCTGATAAGAAAATCACGTAGGATGACTTAATTAATTTTATTGCTATCGAGGATATCTATCATTGTAATTATCATGAAAATGAAATAAACACGTATTTATGAACAAGGAAAAACTTTTTGAAAAACTATAATACTCTATTTTATCAAGGTATCGTTTCGTTATAAGTAGGTACCTACCTATTTCTTTTAATCAAAGATGTGAAAATATACTATACTCCATTTAAAATAGCATTAGACCATGAAGGTATTCTATACCTTCATGCATTAGACAGAAGTTAAAAAAGGTTATTTATAATGCACACTTTGTTGCAAAAGTACAATAAACTTGTTACAGTTACGATTGACGCCTATAAATTAAAATCTATTTACATACCAGCTGTCACACTTATTTGTAATCATGTTAACCATTTTTCATAACAAATTATGTGGCTTTCATTTATATAATAATATTTCATTCCATTCTAACATGAGTGTCAATGCTAAAGAGCTAAAAGAAGCAGTGATGAACAATACTGGAACGTTTTTCGTTTTACTATTATCCTACCAAATCTAAATGTCTAATAATCCCTTCATAAGCTCGTACAGCCGGGTTTTTCTAATTTTATCGGTATATGTAGTCTGTGAAATTGAGTGATTGATTGTCATTATAATTATGTCATTCACTTGTGAATGCTGCGACTTGTTTTTTCTTATTCCCAAACTTTCGTGTTTTTGTTGTTATTTGTTACTGTTTTTTCTTTGTTGTTGTTTTATTACCGTTCGTAAATAAAAAAAAAGTTTTATTTCGTTTATAAGTACTTAAAAGAATTTCTTTGAAATAAAATGTTTTCAATTCCTGCTTCTGCGAGCCTCTTTTTTCTAATGCTATAATAAATGGAGTATAGTTACCAAGAAGACATAAAATTAGAGGCTTAGATTGGTATAACGTTCAGAGAACCTCAGAGGACCTACATTTTCCGGAAGAACCTTGAATAATTATATTTCAGAAGCAAATAAAATGCTATTATTCAAGCATTAAGCACACTAAATCAATGAAATTTTTAGGTAGGTACCTATGAATGGACTAAGATAATCTATGTAATTAGGCTTGTTTATATTTGAATCGGGTTTAGTATCGATTCAAGATATCGCAGAAGCTAGCTTTCTGTTCCTGAAAACAACAACTACAGCGACAGTAAGTTCATAGAAGGTCATCATGTTATGTAACGGAGATATCAAAAGTAATCTGGCCAAAACACGTACTTACATGAACCCGTTTACAGGTATAATAAATGAGAACCGAATTCCATTACTAACTAGCTAAAATTTTTATTTTTCCAGGGTGGCTTTATCTAATGATGAAGTTGGGCCTCAAAATGTAGTAACGGTCCCAACTAACTGCAAACCAGGCCAGCAATGGGTCAACGGTGAATGTCGTGACGTGTGGAGAAGCAGTGCCGACAGCAAAAATGTTATTCAAGTTCCTACCAACTGTCCATCCCATCAGCAATATATCAATGGACAATGCCGCGATGTATGGAGGTAGGTGGACATTTTTATGTTATTTAAAGTTAACCCAAAGTAGGAATCCCTTTGCCATAGAGGTTGTTTGGGAGGAGTAAAGACTCATGGATATAAACGTTCGTGGATGGATGGACATTACAAATATTTTATCCTGACTCCCATGCGAGGCTCAATAGGAGGGTGCCTTATTATATATTACTATTAAAATTTGTACCTGTTGTAATATATAATGCAGCTAATAATTTCCGAGTCAGGTATTAGTAAGATAAGTAGCTTTAGGTATGTTTTGATCATATTATATCATGAGCGATTAATCAGGAATTCAAGTTTGATCACGAAGGTAATTAATGACTATGGTAATTACAATTTTATTGATTGCGGCTCATATTCAACGATGACTCAGAATTTTATAAAAACAAACAAAGGGGATTTTGCTATGTATCATAATTAATAAAGAACAAATCTTAAAAATGAACGGTCCCACAATTCAGTTAATAACTACTTGTTTTAGTTTTAATAAATTCTAATCAGTAAACTTTTTCACAGATCTCAGAACCAGATCGAGAACTTCATCAATAACTTACGAAATCAATTAAACACGATTCAGAATAAAAATGTCATCAGTGTACCCAATCAGTGCCCTGTTGGCTACAAGCCTGACGCTCTTGGAAATTGCCGCGAAATCATGTAATAACTAACTGAATAAAAATAAACATCAGATTAAATTATTTGTATTTTTTATTTTGTCACCCACAACCTGAGGAAGATATTAATCATTTCTAAGAGTGGTACCCACCAGCCGGAGGTGCTAAAGATGGTAGTCAAAAGCTTCGGGACGAAGCCTTTGCTCACAGAACAGGGGCGACCACGGTATAGTATTTAGTTTAATAATTAATCTCGTAAATGTACCTAAAGTTGCAGGTTTAACCTATGTTATCACCTAAATATTGTAAAACAATAGTGATAAAAAATAAGCCAGGGACCGGTATCTGGAAAGATGAAGTGTTTTCAAGTTCAGGACTGGGGGCTTGTAACGTCACAAAGATAGCAAAAATTGTAGAACAGAGTGACGTCACGCGAACGTTTCATTTACTGCATCTTCTTAGTTATCTGTTTATGAAGTGATAGAAAACACACGTGTCTAATATATTTACAATATCTAAGAAACATTAAGTCTATTTCACACAACAAGAAGGTTTAGCAGAATTCGAATTTTTCTTTGAACTTTTTGAACCAAAGTCATTCTGTAATAATCAAGCTTTATGAAGGTACCTAGGTGCTGAACAGAATCAAATTGCTCTGCGATCTGAACCTAGATACCTTGTTATTGAGGACAAAAACTACGCACATTGGTAGAACCTGCTGACGTATCATATCTGCAAATTAATAAATATCGTAATCTATGTAGGTGATATTAGTCCACAGTGATATTCAATTGTTGTCATACGGAGTAAAAAAAGAGGATATCGCTGTAGATCGTCGACAACAAGAAAGTGTGAAGCCTACATAAACATATACCTACTTAGCTAGCTTCAAAGGCGTGAACATCATAAAACAATGAATATTTAACGGTTCATTCAAACGATGGCAAAGAAGTTGACACACTGTGTTTGATCTACAAGTCAGTTACATGCGGAATTACGTCATTTGTCATTGACACGCTGAATAGAACTGAAACTTCTAGGAAATATTGTACTTTTTCGCTGGAAAAACCAATGCCGTTATCAAATCGTTAAATTATCATTAAATCTATCACTGTGTCAGCTAGATAACACAAACGTAGGTAAAAAACTAAAGTATCTAGGGTAAATACGCCAAACCTCGGCCACCCCCAATTTTATTATCGGCCGTCTGCACATTTTCAGCTTGCTTTCAAAAGGTAATTAACGGCAATTTTAGCACTCGAATTGCAACCTTATGTCACTTGGTGTTTGCACATTTGAGCATCAGGAGCGATTGCGTCGTTGAAGCGTCAAGATTCAGATTATAAGTAATTGTACTAAATACGGTTGGTGTTAGAAACCTAAAGTATTATGGATCTTATAATATGTAAACAGATATTTTAATTTGGTTTTATGTCTTATTATTATTAAGACGTGGAAAATAAGAATAAACCAAATAGTGTGATGCCTGTGTTTATAGTGATAGTGTGATAATTTTTCTGTTAAAGAAAACATGCGTTAATTCATGTTAACAATTCGGTAGTAATGTATAATTGATATCTATGTATTATTTGTGAATGGTTGGTGTTTTATCAGATGTTATACTGAATTAACATTTTTTTGTATATTAACAAATTATTTAATCACAATTATTTCTCCCTCTCTCCCTACCTAACATTAATTAAGTATAGAAAGTAGTTTGCTAATTTGATTTGTTGACTTTCAGCTAGGTATCCAATTACGTGGAATATTCCAAAGTGATAGAAAGGTGGTGAATGTAAAGATGGAACTATAAAGTGGTGTTTTGTAACAACATTACCATTAGGGCTTTTGAATAAATATTTAATTGTTGAATCTTTGGGAGTGGCATGTGGGCTTAAGTTTTAATACAATTATACAGTTCGTTGCTGAATAATTGCTTGAGTTGACATTGTTTTCTGAACAACAATATAGTTCCTCGAGAATAGACCAATTTTAATAATAAATGAACCCTTCTACTAAATAAAGTTTTGTTCTGCTCTAAGTTCAATTGCAAATCCTAAAGTTTTAAGTTGGGTTAAACTCAGGGGAGTACCTAAACTATAAAGCCACCAACTGAAATTTTAAATAACAGTTTAATGTAATAGAAAAGTAGCATTAAAATGTCTTTGATTTTAAACTTTGACGAGATATCCAAGTGATGTAGCGGGAAATGTAAACTCATAGATTATAGTATTTTTTTCATATTTTTTTATTGGCTACAAGCCAGTCCTTTCAATGAGTAATTTTTCATAATGCCTGTTTATATTTTCTTATTCAATATCATACCAATTAAAACAACATGGATTATAATAAAATTAGCAATGGTAATAAGATCTCAAAAAGTCATGTTACGTACGAGTATGATTTCCCATTTAATTTTACACGTGTTAGCTTCACTTCGTGTAAGCAATATTTATATAGACCGGCAAATAATTTAAGGACGTCAAGTCAGCTCCACCAACTTAAACCTTTTATAATACATTGGAAGTCCACATCGATTATTAAAATAGTTTTCAGTTTCAGGTATAATGGGACAGCATAATTTTCCCGGACGAAATGGATTTATGGCAACTTTATTTGATCACATTGGCTGGGGTTTCAAGTCAGCAACGTTTTACTTTGACAAAAACTTGGCTAAGGTTTCGGTACTTTATCATTTTTGAAAGCCTGATATTTAAACAATAATGTACATTTTATAAAAAAATATATTTATTTTTTTACATTAATTTAATATTATACCTGCTACATTTCTGGTTAATTAATGATATTGTATTAAGGTGACAGGTATGGTTCATTTCATCATACGCATTAATAGCTCATTGTTTCATGTGGTTGACATTTAATCAAACTGAATTGAGCCTATGGGATATACTTTAAGGTTAACCTTGTTTCAATGCGTCGTATAAACTGATTACGCGCATTTTCTATACAATATAGTTATGTACACAAATCGCGTATTTTTGCCTTTGCTTGTTTTCGGTTGCACATCTATTTTAGGCAATGGCTAGGTAAGTACCTAAGCCCCCATGTGTGTGACTATTGAGGAGGAAGCTAATTAACATTTTTTGAGCACTGAAATCAATTGTACTGAAGAAGAAATGTATAGCACATTTCTTTTAGATTAAGAATGCAAATATGGTGAGGTATTAGTATATTACACACACACTTCCGTTTCATACCAACTATCCAACAGATTGAAATGCTACAAAAAGGTACACAGTTGTGTGTACACATCTGCCTGTCTTAGATATAATATATTTTTATGTGAAAAATAGGCTGATGGATTTAATAAACTTTATTGTACTTGAATAACAAAAGAGGCATAAAATAAAAGCAAATGCGAATAGCGCGGTTTTGGGCCGTCGAAGTACTGTCGTAAAGACGGTTTTACTCAACTGGGTGTTATTAAGACTTACCGACATAGCAAAACGATTAGCGTTTTGGCAAAATTTTGCTACTTAATGTCTATTATAACTGAAGAAGTAATAAAGATATAAATTAAAGACCGGAATGCAGTCATGATTATAATACACCCGCATAATGTCGATTAAGTTGTCATAAACACGTAATCGTGAATCGCTTGAGAATAATAGATCACACGTAACAGCGACTAGCAGAACAAAAGGCTATTCCCAAAAGCGACAGTTTAGTGCCCTACTGGGTAACGATTTATGTTGAGATAAATAAATATCCAACAGTGCACTGCACAATATCTTTTGTCTGTGAAAAACTAAAAATCTAAATCTTGTTTTTTTTTTTTCTTTAAGCTTGGCGTAAAACAGACTGCCAATATCAGGCATCAATAAACTAGCTTTTGTTCACGGATTCTCCCGCGTCGATTACGAGGAGAAACTAGCCTGGCTATAGGCTAGTTTCTCCTCGTAATCGACGGTTTCTTAATAAATGGGCTATTTAACACTGAAATATATTTTTTTTAGTTCCTTACATTAGCGGTGAGTATCCTAAATGGTGAAAGGTATTCGTCATATACGTAGCTGTCACTCCGCTGGGCATCAAACATCCCCAAATATGGCCTGGCACTCAAGAATAACTTAGCTTTCTACTTCTTCTTCTTAGCGTGTCGATCATTGGCAATGTGAGTTTTATATATTGTCAGACCAGTACTCGGCCACGCAGACAGCATTGTCGGTGGCGTTGTAAAGATCTTCGCGTGTGCAGGTGTTGGGACACGCTGGGCAGTTCATTAAGTGGGCCATGGTTTGAGGGAAAATGCCGCACTCACATGGCTCAGGTGTACTGTAACCCCACCGGCACATATTTTCTTTGCACTGGCCAACTTGGGTCCGGAGTCTATTTAAAGACTTCCACGTTGGCCATGGTAAGCTATTGCCGGGAGGGAGTTTTTCGCTTAACGTAGAGGGGAAAGTGAATGGATTACCCTCTTTCCATGTTTGGAGCCTGGTCTTTAGGGCATCGCCACGCAGAGGTAGTACATCTACGTAGCTTTCTACTGGTGTGTGGTAAGTGCGGGTCGGACTCGCGTATCGAGGGTTCCTTACAAATCTAAGTATACAATTTTTAAAAATATTTTTATTATATGATGTAATTAAAAATTTACGATTTTAGCAATTTTCCCTTTATCTGTACTACTGTACTGTAACATACTGGTTCGTACCTAATTTCAAGATTCCAAGTTCACGGGAGGTACCCTGTAGGTTTGCAGAAATTTGCGGCATAAACGGCTGCATCTATTGATTGCGTTGGCTTAGAAGTTTCATTTTTTCACAGCTCCAATAAAAATTAGACTTGAGTTTTTGATTTAAATTTCAGCTTGATACCTCAACGCGTTCCTGAGAAAAAGGGTCTTGACAGACGGACGGACGGACGGACAACAAAGTGATCATATAAGGGTTCCGTTTTTTTCTTACGCTAAAAACGCAATTATATTACGCAATGCTCCTTACAATTCTTGTCAGTGTACTTACACGCTGTAGTGAACTGGACCAAGAATTCCATATTTACTTTCACTCCAAAGCTTTAGCATGTAAATACGTCGACGTTTAGTTTATAAAGCATGTGATTTGGGTCGTATTCTATTTAACGTCGCCCTGTCGGTCCTTTGCCAATGCCCCTGGGCGCACTTACCCAACAGTCAGCGTGTGTAACCTTTATTGTACTGGAGAGACATGATGTTAATAAATTACCGCGAGCTACTCCCTTATTTTATTTGACTTTTACTGGTCGTAAAATTTTTACTACAATGGAAGGAATTATTTGGTAACCTAGAAACAGGTTTTCTAATTTATTACATTGGCATGGTGTGCCTTTATTTGGTCTTTGTAAGCAAGGAAATAAAATTGGACGTTAATTAACTCTTACTCCATCCTAGTATTATTTTCCGTCTATGAAACAAAAACAGTCTGAATTTGTTGTTTGGAAATGCATGGCTATCGCGATAGCATGAACTCGTTACCAAACATAAACACATTTGTTTTTATATCGTTGATTGTACTGCCCACGTAATACTCCGAACCAAATTGACCCTTTTTTGTTAGTGTTATTAAAAAGAGAGTCAATTTAAGATTCTATCGGGTTAACACTACTTCCTTTCCTCTTTGAAATTGGCAGCCTACCTTACTATTACCCGAGGTAACTTGCAAAAGTTAATTGGCGCTACGTGTTACCCATTACCTACCTTTGATTTCAGATTACCACGCGCTAGCAGCTGTACCTCTTGAATATTTTCTATGCAAATAATATTGGATACAAATATTCAAAAAGAAACAACGATATGAGCTTTCCAATGTGAATCTTTTACAGTCGCATGACCTTTTTATAGCTCACCCTCAGGTGCGTCTAGCAAAGTTGCGGATTTCAGTTTTCAGTATTGAAATTACTGATTTTCAAACACGTTTTTTTTTCACAATAAGTTTCAAAATTCTAAAATGAATGTGTACGTTTACTGCCCTAGCTTTCAATCAGCTGAAATTGACGGCATTTATTTACTGGGACGAAATGTGAAATTCGCCGGTACCGAGCGAAAAACTGAGATCATTCGGAATGTGGCTCACGCACTCGACCCAAATCCGATTGCTTCCAATCTATGAAATGCGTATGTCGCGCCCGTAACCGATCACTGATGATTGCATACAGGTACAAAGTTTAAAAAAGTTATCGTTCGAGTTCGAGCTGGTGAATCATCTTGTGAATTCGTATGTAGCACATTAGGACTCTGTGGATTTTTTTTACAATATGTACTCTAGGTATGTATAGTCGGTATGAAGAGGTCCGATGTTCGGTAGTTCTATATAAAATACTACTAAATGGCTTTCTTTTAGTTTGGGGTCATGATGAGATGGAAAGTTGAACTCAATAAAAGCTAGATAGAAGAATTTTGTACTTAGGATCTATGACACCATAATAATTACTACTATAACACATTACACAGATATTTTTAGGGCAAGAAATTTTAAAGATGCTTGTTGGGAAAATATCCTAGGATTGTTAACCAAGTTGATTTAAAACCTATCTTCTGGGGATCGCTGTGGCTTGAAGCGTGTTCCCGTAATGTCCCTGGTAAAAGGGAAGGGAAGAGCACTCCAGTGGTTCTAGCCGGTATGAGTCCGACGTACCCCTCCACCTTCCTAAGGGTAGTGGAAGTCCATGAACATTTATCAGGGAAAAAAAAGAAATCCCGTCATATATAAGTCTGCCTATTTCGACATGGTTACCTGGAAATTAAAAAACAAAATTAAAGAATGAGCCACAATAAGGAAAGTACATTTAAATGTAAACAAAGAGTTTTTAAAATTAATACAACTCACCACCTACACGCTTGCGGGTAAATACTTCTGTATGTTAATTTAGTCCATTGTTCCTATTTTATGAAAGAATAATATTGCTGTGTTCACTACTACGATGTTACCTGGCAAACAATTGTGGGCGTTTTGTATGTCATAATTGTGTGGACAGATCTCGCCTAGAGTATTAGTGTTCTGTGGGACAGATAATTTATAATCAGTGGTATTATACGTGACACATAAAAATCTTAAAATAAAGTGTAGGATGATAATTGTAACACACGGACTTTATACAGACTTCATTTATAAAGAGTTTATAATTAAGTTTATAGTCAAGACATAATATGTTCCAAATTTGTGTCGTAAAAAGCGTTTCAGTATAAACCTACACGACACTTTGATTTATTTTAAAGCCTACTTTATATTCAGACCAATTTTCGTAATATGTTGTTATCATTTTTGTCTACGGCATACAATAAAAAAAGGAATTAAGTAGATTAATACCTAGAAATAAGTATAATATAAATGGATTGGTGTCAACATCAGATATGTCCACAACACACCCATTAAAGCTGTGTATGTGCCACGATACCGTATTTCTCACAATTACATGATGCGAAATTATAATTAATAGGAGCTTCTAGTATTTTTCTAGAATAAAGCCTGGCTATTCAATATCAAGTAAAATGTTACTGTTTCCAAGTGTTGTCAGGTGAATCGTGTCGTTTTTTTTATAGCAAATACATCACATTAAGTCCGCCATTGTACTTTATTTTTATAACTGTGCATAAAGTTTAAATAAATAAATAAATAACAATAACACTTCTTAGCCTTTCAATAACTTAGTTCCCTCGAAATACGGTAAATTATGCCCGATATTATCGCCAAGAAGTTGCTCTGAGTCGCTTAAGCGAAGGTTGATAAACACTTACAAGCAGACTTACCTTTCCTTTTAAATTAATCCTGTATATATTTACGATATTGAGTAAAATCAACTTTTTACCAGTTTCGTATTTATATAACACATAAGTACTTGTGTAAATTAGATCTAAAGAAAGACTTGTACGTATGCCACGAACAAAGACGCGGGAAGAACCTTGTTACAATACATTAACATATATTAAACCTTATGGAAACCGTACCATATCATTTACAACTTAAAACGTCGGACGTTAAACCCTCAAACAAAAATTTGTAAAACACCATAAGCTTTTAATCTCACTCCATTTATATTGTTTTATTTCAGAAAACAATATGAAAATGGTAACATTTGTTTGTAATAAAGACTTATTTATGACGTTAATAGAAATTCTCTATATTGTATTGAACAAGCAAATATCTATCGGAGAGAGAATATTCATAAACTTGCCGTCTGGCTATTTGAATACGAATGCGTCGGATTGCAGGAATATTTTAAATCTGGATTTTTTCAAAAAACTATGTTTACTACTACTATGCAAAAGCAATAATATTGCTGATGTATATTCCATGTTATAATAAGATACTAAATTCTTAACGCTGAGAGCTAAGCATCAGCCGTAGGGTAAACCTATGATACAATTTAAGCCGCGCTCGTCGCGGATGGTGCGAGGATGGGTGACCATTCGTAAACATACCGAGATTCCTCTTTGCCTCAAAAAACATGGTATGCCGTTGGTCTCGACTGTTAACCGGTGATCTTTGATAGTAGTTAAGTCTTTACATTTCTGACAACGACCAACCAGTCTTACTATGTGGTATTACTCGGTAAAATGGGGTATGGAGGTCAGACAGGCATTGGCTCCATGTAAAATTCGGTATTTAGCTAAATACGGTAAGACTGGAACTAAAATCCGGTGGGCAGATGATGATGATGCCTAACTATAAAAGACAAAATTAAATACTTTACACGGGCTGCTGAAACGTCAATCAATTTTATATTGCCATTAAGTCCGTCCTTGTCACTTTTCGGTGTAGCGACACTGGCGACAGACTTTTAAGAACCTCAAGTAATGGGTTAGTCATTAGACACCCAAATATTTTTGAACATTGCGTGAACCAAAAACATTAAGATTTTTTTATCTTAAGACAGCTAAAAATGTTGAAGCAAAACATCTTTTTGTACGCGAGTAATCCAGACTAATTTCGAGCTTCTGTATTATATAAATCTTCGGCCGCGAGATTTGGAACTATAAGCCCGGAATAAATAACTCTTAGCTTTGTTGGTCTGGTAAGCCAACTAAATCTGGTTCAATATAAAGGTCGCGTCAAGCCATGGCTTTAACAATAAGCGCTTTCTTGTAACAATGGTGCTTTTGTAAATTACAGCCATGTTTACTGAGGTAATTGTTTATTTAGGTGAAATAATATATTACCTATATCAAACCAAGTCGGTACCGATATCGGTAACGTGTTTTATTAACTGAATCCTACCAAAGAACGTGAACTCGTAACACAAGTATTTTGCTTAGCACGAGATGCTAACAAGAATACAGGATCATGACGTGCTGTTTGCTGTTTTATTTGTGAACGTGAATGAATGAATTTTGTGTATATTTTAACATTATTTACCTCTTTACACATCTGCAGTCATATATACCCGTTAAATCTTTATGTATTTTGGTTTGTTCCGAACGGAACGCAAAATCCGATCTCTTTCATTCAGATAATAATAGCTAGGGTTAATAACATAAGAGATCCGTTCGGAATCTATAAAATAATTACTAGTTCCTAATTTAATTAATCTTTGTTCCGCTCAGATCCCACGTACAAACTGATGACAGTACGATATTTCTTATGGGTTCTTGATGCGAAACGATGAATGAAATCGAAAATTAATAAGGATATTGTAAGGTTAGCGATTATTTAGGAGATAAACGGGCGTGGGTATCGTATAATATCATCTGCACATGCTTTCCCTGTCGGTCCAGCATACTTTTATTTTTTAACTTGTTTTTAGAAGGCTTTTGACATGCCTTGACATTTCTGTTAGGGTTTCGATTAGGACTACACACTTTTTGTATGTAATAGTTTTACTTTTTTTTAATCTTTTATTTTAATTTTGTCGTGATGCGTTTTGCACCAGATCCTGTGTAAATGTGTGAACAAGGTAAATCTTTGTAAAATTAATGGTTTATTTTTACCTTTCTTCGCTTTGCCAGGTCTTCTCCATAGAAATGAGTCATATTACGTTTCGAAAGTGCCTGGAAAGGCCTACGTTCAATAAAAATACCTAATTATTTTGATTTTTATAGAGTATTTTGATTATTCAAATCATAGTTTTTATAACAATTGAAGATTTTCGGATGCGTTCGGAACGAGCCCAAGTTTTTGACTACATTGCTTACGAATCCCACAAAGAATCAACAAAAACTAAATCATGGCTTATTAAACATTAATATTATATAAGGTAATCAAATAGACACAACTCTGTATAAATAGTAGATAGGTATGTAACAATAAAGTAAACAGTCAGTCAGTATTTGACTAATTGGAGTTTGGATAGTATGTAAATCATTTGTTTGATGTTTCTAATTTGTGTTTTCAGTAGAGAATACATTTTAATAATGTAATAACGTTCTCAAATTGCAATTCTCTTATTACACATCATCATAGACATCATTGGCGTTTTAATTAAATGAGTAATTTTAAAATATGATATTACATTCTTTAATTTTTAAATTGTCTGAGGTACAAATAATAATAATAAACGGGATGGCGAAGCACAGACTGGTCAAGATTCGTAGTTTGAAAAATATAAATAAATACAGTAATAGCTGTATAACCAGAAAAATCTTTCAGATAGTCAATTATGTCACTAAATACAACCACCAAATAGACAAACACAACAATTTCATCCACTTATATTATAACACACTCACACACAAAAATAAACAACGAATACAGTAACAGATAATTATGTATTAATATGAATGATTGGTACGAATGATTGGTATGAATGATTGGTATGAATGCTTGGTATGAAAAGACACTAACTAAATGACTAAGCACTGAGTACTTAATGTCATGTAGGTACTTTGTAGTCATCTTGACGAAGGTATAAAGGCCTCTGAAGTGACTGAAGGCGCGTAGTGAAGAATAAGAATTCATCTTTAAATACAGAAAGATACTCAACATATTCGCAGTCATTTGATTCTTTGATGTCATGTCTGACCTAACTCTGGGCATAAAATATCTGGATTTTCTTTTGAAGACTATTAATAATAAAGTGATGCCTATTTTAGTAACAATAAAAAAATATGGAGCGGATGCGGAATTTAGACTTTAGTTTAATCAATGTAAATTAGATTATTTTCTTTACAAATTATTTTGTTCTTCTATACCTAAATATTAAAATTGTTGTTAGTTTGAATATGCAAGAAGTAGGTACCTATTTTCAACTTTAACATATAGCGTTCATTCTAATATTCATTTGGGAACCAAATAATTATTTAAATTTCAGTCAACTTCGCATTAATGCATTTTTTTTACTAAAAATAATGTAATTAAGACGACACTAATGTTTGTTCAAATAATTCCACGGTTTTTAAATAACCCCACTGTACTTGTGAGCTGATGTCAGATAAAGAAGTATGGAACGAGAAATGCCGACCCCGAACAGAATAAGGACAAGAGGATGATGATATGCCATCATTATAAACTACCTTTAGTTTATCTTCAGTTATATTTAAGCCGGCAAATAAGTATACCTCAGTCGTTATTGACGGAACAACATTTCAACCTTTATAAAATAAGGACGATATTTCGGCGCCTAAACATCAGATTACACAATAATTGGTTACCTAATTTAATCGACTGGTAAGTGTTGATAACAGTAAAGTTTATGTGACGCGGCTGATTTAATACTAAACCACTGTTTATTTGTCTGAGAATTGGGCCTAAGTAATTTCCAATATTCCAAGGGAGTTCCAACGAGAAGAAAAATAATGAATTCACCAAGTACTGTTTGATTCAATAATTTATACTGTGTATTTTTCTTTTGGCGTTTAATGTCCCGTGAATTTCTAAGGAAAAATTTAACGATTCTTATGTAATATTCTTACAACTGAGTTTCTGACTTATTTCGAATATCAAATTAATTGGACCATGTTTAATATGTGCTATTGTGCCACGAATATAATTATAATCGCTTTTTCATTTCTGATTTGGAATGGCTAATTAATTGCTAATGGATTTGATATAGCGTAGCACTCTTAAATTAAATAAGTACAAGTCTTTGAATTGATAATATAATCTTTGAATTATTTATAATAAGAAATAAATAAATGTGGACATTTATTGAAAGGTAAGTTAAGCACTTGTGTTATAGAATCAGAGTTAATGGAGGTGTCAAAACACTCAGACCCGAGACAATGTTGTAGAGTGGTTTTTTCTACATTGACCGGTCCTGAGATCGAGCCCGGGACCTTAGACTAGCGACACCTTGAAAGCCTGTGTGTACACCACTCGACCACGGTAAAATTAAGTGATCTATTCTCGGTACCAACTTAAATGCAGGTTGGCGTTAGTTAATCTATGCAAATGTGGATTATATACATATAAAAAAGTATGCTGAGAATGTTTATATTCCATTTTCATAAAGTTCCGTAACAGGCTAAGCGTGGGAAGTGAGCCAAGTATAATCATTGATCTGTTTATTATCATTCCGCTTAGCTGCCACAAAACAGTCGGTAGCACAAATATAAAAACTAATTTACAAAACCGCTGTTGTAGTTAAAATAGGTAATTTAAATTCTAATAAGATTTAAGTGATAAAGTTCTTGGTAATATTTTACCACTTTTAATTAAGTGTTGAATAATTTTATAATAATTTTAGTATTATAATGTAGTGCCGCAAGGCTACAAGCATCCCGATGCAATGTAATTTGAAAGTGCATTAAATTTACTCACGTTTTAATAAAGCACTATGCCTACTTTGCATAAGTGTAATTAATTTTCGTGTAGGTCTTTGTAATGATTTATATCTCACCGTTAATATACAAGGTTATTTGTAAAAGACCGTCGACTAGGAGTAAATAAATATCTTGGGACAATCTCACACACGGTCATCTGATCCCAAACTAGGCAGAGCCTGTACTATGGTAACCAGACAACTGATAATCATACTTAAATATTTCTAAATACATACATATTATAGATGAATAACACCCAGACACAGGATCGTGCTCATCACATAAAGATTTGTCATGGGTGGGAATTGACCCCAGGTCACTAACCACTAGACCAACAGGCCCGCCCGTCGTCAGGAGTAGATAAATAACATCATATGCAACAACATTAAATTTGTTCTACGACTTTCGGTAAGTCTTTAGTTAAAGCTTAAATTATTATTATTATGGTAAAAATATAATACAGAAAAGTAATTTTCCGTATTATATTTTTACCGTGAAATGTAAAACTTTTCTGTTTTATATAGTTCAAAACGAAAATTCAGTAAAATTGAGTTTATTTCCATGACACCACGACACGCTCAAATTAATTCACCATCAGATTTAGATCAGATTTGGCAGCTAAATAGCAATAGCATATTACTGAACAAGAAAATCGTCATTGAATCAACAGTGTAAGACCAAGTAGGGATAATATAACTTTTAGTTTCATTATTGTAGTATGTATTGTAGCTTTATGTGCCTGTTTCGAAAAACGTACATATATTAAAACATAACCATCCTTCTGGCGCAGTTGGGTAAAATTTTAAATGTATTCAATGTTTTAATGACAAATGGAAGTTAATTGAGTGCCTTTGAAATCAAAACAATAAATTAATTAAACGTTCAAAACGCTAATTTTATCAAAGCTACGTAGTAAAACTAAATATTTTGAACAGATTATAGCCAATAAGGTTTCTGATGAAGCTCCACATTGCTTGTGACATTATAGCTATTTTAAAGAGATTTTATCAAATGATGATGAAACTATATGTAGTGAATTTATTAGTTAAAATAACGCCTACTCGTATATTGCGTAGGTTTCTTTTAAAACTCTTTTGACGTTCAGTCTGTCCAATTCTAAGTACTCCTATTATAATCACGATCGAATAATATTTGCACGATGTGTTAAAAACATACACCTACCAAATTTGCGCTAAGGCACGTTAGTAGTTGATGAACATAAATAAAGCAAAGCTTATGTGTTACCAATATTTTACGCATCCTAAAAACTAATTAATTTCAGGTAGGTAATTTTATTACAAACTTTCGAAGGTAAAAAAGTACGAAACGGGCAGCCCGAAGCTAAAATTAAATATAACAAGTGTAAATAAGAAATAAAGTTTCAAAATTACTACGTTTAATCAAGAGACTAAGTTAAGATCAAGAAAAGTTATGCTAAACGAAATATTTGACGAATAATTAATAAATTCGCTGGAATTAAAAATTGGGGACTCACTTAACTTATACATAATACTTTTCGTAGGTACACACCTAGCTACAGTACTTACTTATTTGAAAGTCATTTCAGTTAAATGGTATTGCGAAACGAAACAGGGACAAGGTTCTCTTAATAAGCCAATATCGCAATTTCAGCGCTTTAAAGCGGCTTCTCAGAAGCACACAGAAAGCAAGTCTCACATACCTTGAAGATAGCAATTCGGCGCTTAATAGGCACGACAATCTAGATCTGAAGGACACGCTGTAATGTAGTAGTGTAATCATACTCTCTTGAGCTGCTCTATTCAGCTTCTGCTACTACCTAAGTACCTATAGATATAGATCCTTAAACAACTTAGGTAGAACCAAAGGTTGAGTTGATAACAACTCAGCTTAACACGGTCCACTGCTGGACGTAGGTCTCTCACTAGTTGCGCCACAACACCCAATCCTCCGCTTTCCGCATCCAGTCTAACCCAGACACCTTTTTAAGGTCAATGGTCCATCAGGCCATCACTTTCCGGATCTAAGGAGGCTCAAATAAACTTTTAAAACCGGCAACGCATTGTCGAGACCTCTTTGGGGATAGTGATGGCCGGCAAGAAGAACCGCTAGCTCAATTATCGGCGATATAATAAAAAGGTATAATTCATATGTTAAAAACAGCTGATGTAACCATTACGTTATGAAATGTATATATTTTTCGCGCTTGTTTATTCTGATGAGAAACATAATAAAGGTCGGGTTTTAAACTGTTTTGAATGAAATAAACGTGTCGAAGTGTACCAGGAGATATGCTAATTTCTAATTTTATTTTAAAGTTGGCTTGTTTTTCTGTACGTAGACAAGAGTTCATCGTTTATATTTAAAGTTTAATCAAAATGCGGAAGAAACAACACTGAATCGTAAAACCGGTGAATGTGATAATACGCAGCTTATAGTACTTACGAAATTCAAATGAAGTTTCGAATTGGTGTTACGTATTTGTCAAGCATTTCAAAACAGTAAACAAAAACTTAGTAAACAGAGTTAAACATTAATTTCTAAGCACATTAGTTTAAGCGTAAAATGTCGTCATCTGCAGACCATGTTTCGCTAGTTCTGATTTCGGGTTTAGCCTTCGTTATTAATAAATCTTTGACAAATTTATAAGGCTCAGTTTAAATTAGTTTGTTAAAATTTTGTTTCAAGTTACGTCAAATACTTTTCTTGTGTGTTTATCGTTTTTGTTTATTAATAGTAACAAACAGAGAAAGAAAACATCGCGAGGAAACCTGGATTCCAAAAATTGGAATCAGAAATCGCCAAGCCGCAATGAGCAAGGGGGTGATCAATCCTTGTTCCTTTTTATGGGAAGAGGCCTGTGCTCAATCAGTGGGACATTCATAGTCTGAAATTATCACAATTAATACTAACAAAACAACTAATCTACCTTACTTGTCTGCTAATTCCGACAGTACTTCGTAAGACGACCCGTTTTGTGTTTTATTATGTGACAATGTAATTAAGCTTGATTATTTTCTAAAGTGTAAAAGCTATATAAGTAAAGGTTCTTTCAGTGAAGAGTAATGTTTAAAAAGTAAAGAAAAGCTATAAATATAATATAAATATAAATAAAGCTGTAAATTATATAAATAAATATTATTATTATTTACGCTTATACCAAAAGTCAAAATCATCATCAGCACCATAATTGTCATACCAGGCACAAGACGTCCACTGCAGAACATAAGCCTCCCCCAATGATTTCCAGACTGGCCGGTTGGAAGCAACCAGTAATAAGCATCTTGCAATCATCATGCATCTTGCATCTTGCATCATCATCAGCAATTGTTGAATGAAACTCAGAAAATGCATTCAATGGGGAAACTCGTTTCTTTTCTGTTCAAGATCTTCCGGTTAGAAAAACCAATCATCATAACATCGTAATTGAATAGATGACAAAACAAAAAAATTGGCGGATAGTGTGTAAACTATTGCTAGGATCAATGCATGCCTACCTTTGAACGTGTTATAAAAAACATAAGTAGGTACACTAATTAACGGTAGCATCGACAGGTTTATAGTTCTAGAATATAATAGCAGCATTGCCCTAATTTCCATACATGGATCGTGGAGGGCAACTGGCTTCTAAACATTAACAAGATCAATCACCTAGGCCTGTTCTAGCGTAATTGGACGCAACACAGCCTAATAGGATACCTAAGCTCGGTCGTATTCAATATGAAACGATTTTTATTAACATTTGCACAATTAAACGACAATTTTGTAAACATTTACGACTTTTAGAGATTCGGTTTCAAATTGAATCTACAGTTACGAAGGAACTAAAAGCTTAACGTAATGAAAATGAACTCAGCGAATAAGAATTTATATTAATGGTAAGAAATCGGGACATTATTCGTGAAATATTAATTGTATAACCTATATTAATTATACTAAACTAAAAACTTATAAGATTACCTATTGTATTATTACTGAAATTAATTATTTAAACCTTTTCCTAATATTTTTTCATTATTCCGTTATTATATTATTGTTCCGTTTTCAAGGTACAAGGATGTGTAATTTTACATGGAATAGTACTCAAATTGTCAAGGATTTCATAACTACTGACATACAACAGACCTGCTATCAGGGTGCGTCTAGGTACGACCGGCACTCCCTAAACGGAAACATTATTGCTTGTTGACTCAACCAAACCTCTACATGTAGGCGTATCTTCACTCACAATTAGCTGACGCCAATTAGAAGAAAGCCGAAAAATACTGCTCTGATAAATAGCGGGTGTTTTAAAGGAACATTTTACAGATATAATTTCGTAGGTACATCGAATTCAAGAGTCCTTTGCAGATGGCGTCAAAGCTAGTCATTACATTTTGTTTTACGTGGGCTCGGGATTTTAATTGCCCGCTCGTAAATACTTTTTCAGACATTTTTATATTTACGTTTATATTAGTCAGTTGTTACAGTCATAGTAACTTTGGAAAATTTCAAATTATAGATGTATGTATGTATATGTGGTATGGGAATAAGAAACTAACTTCTAGGTAATTAGCTACACTTAGATAGCAATAGCTTAGAAAGACATGTAGTCTTCAACTATTGTAGAATGTACGGAACAGCGTCCAAGTTTGATAATATTGCGTGATAGTAGACGAAACTTGAGAAAATTTAGTGAACATAATACAGTGTAGATATGGATGTATTTAGGTAGATTGGTATGTACCTACAAAATTGTATGTACCTAATACCAAAAATGTATATGTTGCTGGTGCTGTAAGCGCGTGGGCTTCACGACTTACTCGGTTGAGAATATAGATTTATAGAATGAAATTTTAGCAGCTGACACATTGACACAAAAATTATTGAAAGATTTCTACTTATTCTATTTAATATAATAAAGTGCAATAGATATTTTCGTTTGTAAACGCGCTAATCTCTAGAACAACCGTTTGACTTAAAACTAATGTTTGTGTAGGTTGTGTATTATGATCCTGACCTGATTAACTCCCTCGATCTAGGCTACTTATTTTAGAAAAACAGGGTTTCCGCGCAAAACACGAAAACCCCATGCAAGTAAAACACCTGGGGAAAGTAGTTTAATGTCCTTTCATTTTGGTAGTTTTAAAACAGTATCCTCCAGAGTCACATACAGCTGTCTTTGCTGACATAAATTTCACGAGGACAACTGTCCAGACACGGAATAGGCATCTGTAGTAGATAGCCCGCTTGGGACTGTGACCGAATTTGGCAGAGGGCTTAATGATTCTTTTATAGTTTTAAAACAAAATGTATGGAACTACTAAATTCAACTTTAACTTAAGTATTTAAACAATATATATAATATAATTTTACCATTTATTGAATTAACAACCCGCATTGAGCTAGTGTGTTCATCAGTACTCGTTCTTTCTCTGTATGAGAAGAGGCTTGTGCCCAACATTGGGACATTTATTTGCCGTTATTATTATATGTATTGAATAAAATAATAAAAATTAAACCTGTAACCGGATTTTTTTTTGCTTGCCAACATACAATCGTATACATCTTACAAGATGACTACATTTCTGTTATTCTATTGAACGAAATATTTTCTTCATTTTAACTTGTACGAAAGAAAATCTTATAGTTTTGTAGTACTAACAATATAACTCTTTTAGATTAAAATCAGACGAAAATTGCAAGTGAATGTTTTAACTTGTTTATTAGGAAAGACGTTAATTTTATTTGCGGACGTTTTGTTGATTCAATACTTGATAAGGTCACGTTTGAGTCGCCCATTGCTATAAACAGCCACCAAATGACCGCTGCCGGCTACCAATGGTTTTGTTAGAGTAATTACATTTTTTGTATTTACATAGAATTCCAGTTTACAAACGAAATGGAGATTTATTTTCACTCATTTAAATAAAAGCAATCTTAACTACAATCAAATTATTACGAGCTTTGAGCTTAAGTATATAGTTTAATATACAGGATTATTTTTTATGGTGTGCGTATATTCTACGAGGTAATCAGGTGCACAAAACTGAACATCTTTTTTAAAGAAACTTAGGTGGAAATCTTAAAATTTAAAATTAACTTTACTTACAAAGTGACAGGTCAAGTGACATAAGTTTGTATGACAAGTTGATTTTTAATTTTAAGATTTCGACCTTACATATTTTTTTCGAATTAAACATATTTTTTTAGAAGTTCTATGGGTCTATTTAATTATACTTGTTCCGGAAATAAACTATAGAATCTGTGAAATGAACTATAGAGTCACGTAACCACCATAAAAATACGAAATTAAATTTATGTCTGGAGAAAATCTAGATAGGAAGGTTTTGTTATTGTATTAGGACTTAGAGGGATTGCAAATGTGTATTATGTAGGAAACAAAACGAAAACTAAGCAACAAAAAAAATACTTCGTAGCTTATTTATTAACTTGGCAATAGTGATTCAATAAGTACCTACGAGTACGTGTCAGTAAGTTATAACGGACCTTTGATCGAAATAAACTTCAGAATTCTTCGACAGGATGTGTGTAGGAAGTGAATCGAAAAGATAGATTTATCTCCGATATTTTTCCTTTTCATTTTGCTTTCCTCAATTATATCGGGGTTGACGGCTTCGTAAATACGCAGGTGCGACATAAGGCCTGATAATAATTTCACGGTTTTATGGAGTTACTAAAATCAGTTGTTCCTTATACGAAATATCTGTATGACCAATACTGAAGTTCCTTCTATTACCTAGCCTTTTCCCAACCTATGTAGGAGTCGGCATCCATACTTACCAGGTCTATTTATTTATTTGAATATTATAAGGAAAACCAACAGATATACAAAAAGTGAAAAATCTATAAGGATAGAAAACATAAAGCCAATAAAATTTTGGTGAATACCGTAACCAATAATACTATTGATTTAGATACATTACACACTCATTCAAAAGTTTTATAAGTATCGTTATGACATAATATTAATCAGCGAATTTATAAATGATAATTGTTTTGTTGTGACCTTTGCCCAGCAGTGGGACCAGAATTAGATTACATAAAAAAATATGTACAGAAGATTTAAATTATTAAACACATATTTTATGATACAGGTTATGGATGGAGAACATTAAAAACTTCAAAGTATAGTATATAGTATGTAGTAGTATCATACTCGTGGATTTACATAAATTTAAATTCACTATTGACGTTTAATCCTCGGAGTACTTTGAAACTACCGTTCAAGTTTTGAAGCAATAAATTTTCAGTTAACGTCGCTGTGACTACTCAAAGTATTAACGTGCACTTACTTTTCTCAAACTTTCGCTAAAGTTACGATAAGGTTATGGATAGTAGAAATAGGTTAGGGAAATGGTATGAAGAAACTAATAGAAACCTTACTCTTGGAACCGAGCAACTAAAGTTGCCTTACGTTTTCAAAGTGAGCTGCACGAGCTTTCGAGGCATGCTTGCCTCATTGGCTCCAGAAAAGGCGTCCACAACGTCACTCGCGCACGCTCGCCATGTCACGGGCAGACATGCAGACACGACACTCCTCTGTACTGATACTTAAAGGCTTACTCAGATCGAACTGGTTCTTACTTCAAAAGACCAGTTCATTCTAACCTCAATACCCTTCATTTGTTTACACAATATTATTCTGGAATAATAAATTGTCTAGACTTGGAATGGGTAGTCAGTTAGGAAATGGATAAACTCAAAAAGAAAGTGAGGTTAAAGTGATTGTATGTATTCTAGTTGCATAATAAAGAATTTGAATTCAAAGCACTTTTACTAGGTTTAGTGAACATTTGATTTTGAATCATAAAACGTTACATTGAGTGTACCGCACACTCAATCATTAGTAGTGCGCAAATAGAACCTACTTACCTGGTAATCACTTTTATTTATAGAACTTGAATCTGATACGAATTATTTGCGAATTATGTTACTAAACGGTTTGTTACATTCCATTAGGGTGTGGCATAGGTGTGGACGATAAGTAGGCCAGTCATTTTGTGTAGTGGTTGCCTCTGTTTTATTTGATTGCGTTCTTCCAAAGTTATGAAGTAACAAGAAAATAAATTACAAAATTTGAATTACTCATCGCGTTTCCAAATATAGAATTGCAGTAAAATGTGGTACTTTGCCTGTCTAGAGTTTCTTCATGAAAAAATATTACATATTCTCTGCAATCTGGTTGTATATTATTTATGTTTGGCCTCGCCCCTTGTGCCAGACACGTGACCAGAACTGCAACTGCATTCTGAAACTTTGAAATTGCTTCCGTCTTCTTATGTACAATAAACGTGCAGTATGATTGCTAAAAAGGATTGAATAAATTTTGGAACAGGAATAGTTTATTTGAAAGATATCGTATTTCTAGGTGAGAAAACCTTGACTGATAGAGTTATACAATAGGCATTGTTATTGTGTTACTTATATAGATGTTCCCATTAAGCATTCTCAGAAATGAGAAGAGGTCAAGTATTTTCGTCCTTTTTGGTTTGTCAGAAGGATTCTCGGAAAAGTTTGTTATTATCCTTATTCGTAATCTTTCAGCAACCTTTTCACGAACTATGTTGAACTCGTCTTATTGTCCCACTGGACACAGGTGAAAGTCAGTTTTTTATAATAAGTAACTGCCTATCAGACCTTCACAACCCATTTTGTATTACTGCTCACACTTTTTACCTGATATTATCTTTATATTTATTTATATAGAGCTTACGTTTAAGAACTTACTCTCTTGACTTACGTTATAAGAACAAGATGTCATAGTTAGCGCAACAAGAAGAAATATTATTTAAGTTAAACAGTTGTTTTGTCTTCCATGCATATGTCTTAAATCTAATTAAGGTTGAATGACTTACCTTCAAAGAGTTTCCTTTGTTTGTACTTTCATAGCTCAAGTTTACAATTAAGACACGGGCTAATTAAACAAAAGTTTTAAAGAATATAATATATTAAGTATATAATCTTTTTATTTCTTAGGTAATATAATAAATTTCGTAGTGTAATAAGATTCAGTATAAAAAAATAATGTTTACCGGTACTTATTATGTTCAATAGACTATTTCTATCTTCTTAAATATAATTATAACAATTTCAAAAGCTCGAGATAGGTATTATGTATGTTACTTTGATCTGTTCAGAATCGAAATCCTAACGCAAAAATTTCAAAACGGATGAATATACAATATTATTATTATGATTAGTATATGTAAAGACTGTGTTAGTATTGTGTACATGCAAATCCAGATTTTCGTGTACCTTTATTAATAGTTTATATTCGTTTCAAAGTTTATTTGTGTTAGAAGTCCAATAAACGTTTTACAAAATCATCGTATTACAATGAAAATTAATATGTAAATTTTAATTTTAGAAATTCTGTAATATTTAATTATTGTCCCTCTTTGCCTGGAGTTAACCATTTTATTTTAAAACCGGAATCTTATAAATTCCGCAAATTCGGGTCACCCTGATTAATCAGAAAACCTTAAAGATTTATCAACCTTCTCTATATCTATTTATTAACAAGAACGAAAAAGTTCACAGTCAACAATTTAATCTGTGTTCATAGTTTCATATGTATTAGTTGAGAACCGACTTTCAATAGTTTATTCTTTGGATGTTTATATTATTTTACATAATTGTTTGAAAATAAGACACCCCCTTTGACAAGGTATATTTTTACAAGCGTTAACGATGATAGAAATCGCTTAAATGACATTAAATATATGGAAATGACATTTCTCTTCGATAAGTCGCGTGACTTAGACTTGTCAGTTTTATTCATCAGAGCGATTCGATCAGCAATAACGATTGTAGAAATGAACCTTGTCTAAGGCTCCAGGGGATAATTTCGACTTTATTGGTATTATTTACCTACCTAATAAAAACTTTTACAGTTTTGTTGGACAGTTACAGATCATGCGCCAAAACTTAACGTGCTTTACGTTCTCAGTATCAACGTTAATTTATCTCAGTCAAATAAATTTTTCGTTATCTATACATCTTGGGAACCATAACTTCTTTCAGGTCGCCGTAAAGTAGGGAACTAAAAAAATGAATTACGATTGCAATAAACGTTGCTTCATTCGTCATAGCTGACAGTTATGAGCGTCGGCATTATTAGAGGCTTTATTTGAATAGTGCTTTGTTTAAGAGATTCATCCTTTGAACTGGGTAGGATAATTTTACTGATAGGAAATAATTTGTGTGTGCCGATTTTTTTTTCTGATACAAGAAAAGAGTTTAATTGATAGGTTGCTTGTACTAACAGTTTAGTCAGTAGGTATAGTTGCTGGAGTCCTTGTGTATTTCGAAAGATATGTCAAGATATAATAATACCGGTCTATAAACATCCAACTGTTGGGCACTAGCCTCTTCTCATAATAATATAGAGAAGGAATGAGCATTGATCACCACGCTTGCTGATTGCGGGATGGCGATTTCAGATTCTTTTTTGGAATCTGTGTTAGCTTCACCGTTTGTCAATTATATCTTAGAATTATTAAGAAAGTACATATAACATTGAAAAATTCACATTGGCCTGGGTTCTAATCTGCAACCATGTGCATGCGAATCCGATCATTGAACCGCTAGGCTACCGAGATATTTTTTTTCAAAAGATATAAGTACCTACTATACAGTAACATGTAAAGTACAGTATTCAGCTGAATCCGGTAGACTGGAGCTGACTTCAATAGCCGCAGGAGAAGCCATGACATACTACATATTTTTGGTGATCATTGAAAAAGTTATAAAAACTTTATTTAATTCAATAGAATATTAATAATGTTGAAATAATAAACGCAAATAATAAGACCACTCAAAACTCTTAGCCAATCCCACAATTTTAATGTGTTCGGTCCCTTTTCCAGTTGATTAGAGCTGTCAAAATCAGGCCGACTCTAAAAGGGTAAAAGAGTTAAACCTTATTTGAAACAGTACGTCATCATGAATTGAACCTTTGGCCCTAATTAGTGTGTAATCATTAAAAATAAATGGGTAATTTCCATAAAAGAATTTTCCAAGGTTTTCATTTATTATTAAAATAATTTCCAGATGATATTCTAGCCACACCCGACTTTTTTTACTCACATAAGTACGTTAACAATGTTGTTTAAAAATGGAATTAAAATATTTTTTATCCATAAATTTGATATTTGTTTCGTTTTTTTAATGAAACAACCAAATATAAATCACGAGGCTAATAAATTATTGTTCTGAAATCAAAAAAAGCTTTCTGTTGAAGCCAAGTTAAATTTATAGAATGCTGCGTAGTATCATATTGTTTCAACCCATTTGATACTTTTTAATTAATTTTCCATTTCCAGCTCAACTTTATCCAAAACGAGCTACGCCCCGCGGTAACTCATAGTTTTTCCGGAAATTTATTGTATTCGGGATAAAATATAGACAAGTGTTCAAAAGAGTTTCAGCTACCTTTATGCCAAATTTCTGTTTGTGCGTGACGAGGTAGAAACATACACACTAACAAATTTTGGACTTTATGGTATTAAGAATATAAAATAATTATTATTAGTGTGATGTGTCAGATAACAAAAACAAAAAGAAATTGTCGTATAGTGATTAATTATTCAACTAATTATCTTCAATTGTGAGCAACAAGATTTTATTTTTTATGAAGTAGGGTACCTCCTCAGCTAGATAAATCGACGGTCATACATAAATCTGGCCTAATTATCACACAATTTTAAAACCCTTTATGAAAACTAAGTTCCTTTTCAATTTCAAATACCATGTATGTGCCCGTAATAAACTATTTGCGAGCTCGTACGCGCCATGCCGATCGAGAATAAAAACCGTAAAATTGATACGGCACCTAACCTAAGTACATTATAGGGGTACATTTTACGAGAGAGGTTGCCATCCAATATTCCGTACGCGATGACTGGTCGCTTTCAAGACGAAATTGGTACTTGTAAAAGTTAGGACTGATTTATTATGAGATAGTTTTTGTTGTGTCACTAAAATTCAATCTAGTTTAACAAGTTTCAAGTGTTTAGGGGAAAATGGCCCAAGGATTAGAACGAGAGTATTCTGTAATTGCGACCTTAGTCTGTACTTGAAGGCAGTAAGGTTGAATATCGTTTTATCTACTACGGATGTCTGATCTGCCGTACGTACGTGTTACATGACTTATGATACCATCTCATTTTGTTATCGGTAAATGATATCTACGAATATTACGATGTAAGTCGAAGCTTAGGAGTTTTTCTTTCTGTTATGCAAAATAGTTATTCGTGTGTATAGTTAATTTCATGAAAAAAAATATATAAACGAATTAAAATAATACAAAGTTATAATAAGAAAAAAAGTTATAAAGATTTACAAATATAGCTTGACAAGAGTATTATTATGCTATTATAGTGAGTTTATAACTTTTAGGAGATAGTGTTTAGAATTATTATAATTATATCGATAAAGATTATACGATGAGATTTACTACCTATGGTATATCAAACACAAAAGGTTCGTAATCACATTTCAGGCATGACTTGCTGTTTTTAAGTAACAAAAATTAATAGGAAACTTTAAACAATACTAACGAGATAGAAAAATCGGGGCGTATTAGGATCACCCATCAAATTGAGGGCATGCAAAATCGTAATTTAATATTGCTTTATATTTAGGTAATCTTTGATAGACGTTAAGTCATTACATTTTTAACAGCCAGTCTTACTATTAAATACTGTATTACCTAGCAATGGGTTGGGGTGGTCAGATAGGCAGTCGCTCCATGTAAAATACGGTATTCAACGAAATCCGGTAAGACCTGAAGCCGACCCCCACATAGCTTGGGAAAAGGCTAGGCAGAAGATTAAGGTGAGTATTAAGCAAAGTGCATAGATTATGAAGAGGATTGTTTCCGAATAAACTTAAAGGTACTTGTTCACTTTGAATCGACCCCTGTTTCTTAGTAGACCACAAATAGAAATAACGAAGCCCTCCCTACCCATAAATTATGAGCTCAATCCGTCATAGCTGTTGTACCTACTAGCTTATAAATCAGAGCGATTTCTATTAAACTGATTTATTAATAAATTTGATACTTCGGACATGAATCGAACGGAATCCAATGCTTTGTTGTTTAGAAAATGTTTCGTCTCAGTTTTCAATAATCAAATGGCACAGAATGACCTTTGGGTAACTATTCCATTCTGATAGAGTTTTAATTTTCTGCCTAACGTTTTGTCTTGATTTTGCTTTAAGTCTTGACGACCATAACAAACAGTAAATACTTGTATTTCTAGCAAGCAAAGTCGAAGGAAAAAAAATCTTTAAAAAATCAAAATTATATGTTAGGTACCTCTTTTTGTAACTTTAAAAACTTAAAACTTCCTGAGCATAATATAATGTATCCCAATTCCTGAAACAACCAATTTTCCTCAGTGTATAAAAATAATTGAAAAATACAAAGAATCATCAATAAAAAGAAAAGAATATCTTAATTTTTCAGGAATATTATGATTGTATGTAAATGAGGGAGGAAATGAATTGGTCCCGTGTGGCCAAGTCAATTGAATGGGGGAAGCTTGAATTAATACTACGACGTAAATTTGGAACAGAGCCCAAAGGCTTTTACTAACAAAACTTTATTTTATATTCTGCTAAAAATATGAATACTTTTATATTTTACTTTTTTTGCAGCGTTTGAGTGATGGATACCTTATGTAAATTTTAGGACCAACTTCAACTAACGTATAAAAGAAATCTTTATCATAACTTCTGTGACCGAGTCGTAGAGCAGTTGGCAGTTGTTTGGTGAGTATAATAAAGTAATTCTTGTAAACTGTACCCGAATTTGTTGGTTTCTAGCTTCGCATTATACACAACCTGGTGGAAGTAAATTACGAAAGGAACTTGCTGGGAGATGATTTACTGTGGTGTGGTGTGTATTGGTAAAACCATACTAAAATATCACTAATTATTTGCAGACTCATCATCTTTCTAGCCTTTTCCCAAACTATGTTAGGGTTCGCAACTAATCTTACCGGATTCAGCTGAATACCGTATTCTGCATTGAGTGATTGCTTATCTGACCTCCAATACCCGTTTTATTGGGTAACGCAGTATCTCATAGTAAGACTGGTTGTCAGAATCGTAATGACTTAACGACTATTGTTTTCTGAGGTTTAAACGCGAATGTTATACATTCAAATAAAACTACTTTTTAAAAGGATTCTATCGCGGTTTCTGATGTTTCAATACCTTTGCAGATGTCATGGTAACGGGCAGACTGAACTAAACGACTGCCAAAGAACACCGTGTGTCAGTAGGGACCAACGGCTTAACATGCTTCCCGAGGTACGGAGGGTCTTGTTATGCTTACAATGGGTCACCCATTCACGGATCTACCGCAGCGAGCGCGGCTGAACATAACACACAAGCCCCAACCATATGCACTACACTTAAATATTTAAAGGAATCACACCTTTAGTGATCGATCTGTTACCAACTACCTTTTATAGTAAGTATAATAGTTCTAGTGCTTCTTAAAATAAACAATAGGTACATAATAGTTTCCGTATTCAGGTCCCTATAGTGATTAGAACCGCTCTATATCTGGCGGTTCAATTGTAAAAGCTACCCATATTAATAATCTATGATTAAATGCCTGTACAGGATACACGAATCGGTTACGTATGAAAATAATACATTTGTCTTTCGCCTTAAATTGGCCCATTTATTATGGAAATCGATGTTGAATTACACTTTTGCGGCCTTTCTCCTTTGTGTTTTTTTTGTGGTATTAATTTTTCAACGGTGCTCCAATTAATCAAAGTAATAAATTATTTTTAAACAATAAAAACGAAATGTATTCACCTGATAGGTGATTCATGATGAAATATCATCACCTACGTTGCTAGATGGGTAGGTATTTAATTCTTAGGTAGGTAAGGGTGATCAGAGGTGTCATTTAATATAAACAGACAGTACCCTTTAGAGCAATCGCAAACTGTCATTGAGTATACATGAAAAATAAGTACCAAAACTAATGTGAATGAATAAATATGGCGAAACAACGCTTGCCGGGTCAGCTAGTTTCTTTATAAAAAGCTAGATCTAGCAAAGCACGTAGCTAGATTATACTTAAACCTAGTACAAAATAAAGTATCATTTATGTTACAGAGATAAGTACTAAGATCTTATTTTTATTTGTACCCAGGCGTCTGCGGATCTACTGCAATAATATATCTATCTACCTAGATGTTGTAGATACGGTTCAAAGGTTATTCAAAGGTTTAGGTTAAAAACTGGAGTTTAAAACATAACATTATTCGCAGAACTGTGGTTACTTACTGTTTCCAGAGTTCTCCGAAAACCATACTAAATAAAATAATAAATAAAATAAAATAAAATAAAAAGGCATTTATTGCTACAAAAAAAAAACGGTAAACAATAACAGCAGTCTTACAAAAAAAGGCGTAACTCAGTAGCAAAAGGAGATGGCTCAGCTAATGCCGTGCTGGGTCGGGCACGACCCGTCACAGCGCTGATTTTCAGCCATTCCTTCTCCCTAAGTTGAAATGCGGGAGTTGCAGGACAAGATAATTGGCTATACCATTCGCTAGACAACTTCTCAAAAACTATAGTTAAAAATCTTTAAGTTTTATAACAAAAAATAAAATTTAGTAAAGTAAACCAAAAACAATTCTTACAGAGCTCTAAATTAAAACCATTCGTATCAGTGTGTGTGAATGCGTGCGTGTGTGTGTGTGTGTGTGTGTGTGTGTGTGTGTGTGTGTGTGTGTGTGTGTGTGTTATAATGTATGTATAATATGTGTGTTTATTAGTGGTGTACATGTGTGTATCCATTTTTCTTTTATAAAGGGTTATTTATTAAAAGAAATCCTTTAATAACAACAATTTCCAGTAGGCATGTTTCAGACTTTCTGCAGCTATTTGTCTTTTTAATAGAGCTTTTTTATATGTGAGTTTAAAACATCCGGTGGTTATTTGTAGTCGCAATGGAGGTGGGAGATCATTCCATATTTTTGCTGCAGTAAATCTGAACGTTCCTCTGTACCGAGTTGTTTTATGAAAAGGAATTTTTAATAGATTTTGTGAAACAGATCGCAGATTTTTTAGAACGGTTTTTTCTATCCAGGTCAGTTTTTCAAATAAATATTCAGGTTTTTTGTTCCAGATGACTCTATGAAGCGTGCATGCATAATGTAGTTCCCTTTTGGCACTCATGTTTAAAATTCCTTTACTATTTAGATAGGGAGTTATAAAATCACGTCTAGGTACATTGTAGCAAAACCTAATGCAGGCATTCTGGACTCTCTGGATAGCTCTCTCAGTGTTGGTTTTTAACCTAGGGCCAAATACGGAACTGCAGTAATTAAATTGAGAAAGAACCAGCAAGTCGGTTAAAAGTAAACGAAGTTTTTCTTTTATATATGGTCTTATTTTATATAAAGTTTTCAGTCTAAAAAATGCATTTTTTATCTTGCTGTTGACATGTTCAACGTATTTTTGCTCTCCATCTAATTTTAGTCCCAGATTTCGAGCAGACGTAACGAATTCAAGATTGACACCATTAATTTGCACCTTATCCTCACAATCCATCACTTTCTTTATCTGGCTAGCAGTTCCTAATACCAGAACTTGAGACTTGGTGGGGTTTAGAACCAAAGAATTTTTTCGTGACCAATCATGAATATTATTTAAATCATTATTGATTTTTTTAATAGCCTCTGAAGCCTTAATTCCTTCAAAAGAGTAATACAATTGAGTATCGTCTGCATATAAGTGGTATTTGCAGGATTTTATGTATTTTGGCAAGTCAGCTGTAAATAAAGTAAATAGAAAAGGGCTTAACAATGAACCTTGTGGTACTCCTCTTTGGATAGATTTAAGAGCAGAGAACTTGTGTGATGCATCTTTGCCACTAGTCATTACTGTTTGTTCTCTGTTAGTTAAAAAGGAGCGAAACCACTGACAAGTGTTCGTAGAGAACCCATAACATGACAATTTAGCCAGGAGCAAATCCTTGTGCAAGCAGTCAAAAGCTCGGGAATAATCAAGCAATACCATTATGCTGCTCAGACCTTTATCCGAAGCCTCCGTTAGATCATCTGTAACGTGCAGAAGAGCAGTTTCAGTGCCATGGCCTTTCCGAAATCCTGATTGATATTTTGGTATAATGTTATTGGTTTCTACATATTTAAGGACTTGCTCTAACACAGTTTTTTCTAATATTTTTGATAGAATCGGAAGTATAGATATGGGACGCAGATCTTTTAATTGATTGACAGAATTGCTCTTTGGTATAGGTCTGATTACCGCTCGCTTCCAACTAGTTGGAAAGGTATTTGATTCTATTGATTTGTTTATTATGTTCGTAATAATAGGTAGGGTAACATCTAGGGTTAGTTTTATCATATCAATATTTAAAGAGTCATGTCCTGCTGCTTTGGTTTCAATACTATATATTATTTTACTGACTTTCTGCGCAGTGGTTGGTTTAAGGTCAAATTGTACATGCTGGTTATTATAATGGTCATGAATATCAAAACAGCCTAGATCTTCTTCATTCAATGGGGGTAGGTTTAGGAAGTGGTCATTGATTTTATCGGGGTCGTTTAGGTGGTCTGGGATTAAATTTTCACATTTTGGAAGTATTGTAGTGTTTTTGATGTTCCTCCATAGTAGCCCAGGCTTTTTCAAGTTATCGTTAATGTAAAAATTGAAATAAGCTTTTTTCTCAAGTTCAATGGTTTTCGTTACGAGATTTTTTAAACTACGGTAATATTGTTTTGAGCTTTCGGTTTTAGTTTTTTGTGACATTACGAGGGCCTTATCTCTTAAACTCATCATGAACTTTACCATATTTGTAATCCAAGGTTTAGGCGTATCCTTTATAGTATATTTTTTTACTGGCGCATGTATATCGAAAAGGGCTATACATAAGTCATTGAAACATTCTACCATCTTATCGATATCGTCTATAGTATTAACTAATTGCCAGGGGAATGAGTTAAGATCTTTTTCAAATAACTCTTTGTCGATATTACGCAAAGCTCTTTGAATTTTTACTTGTTTAAACGGTTTAGGTTTTTTAACATCAAAGTCAGCTATTACCATAGCATGATCGCTCAACTCAGGATTATGTATAACGATAATATTCTTACATTTAAATAAACTGTTCGTCATAATGACGTCCAAAAGAGTTTCAGAGTGTTCTGTTATTCTAGTCGGTTCTTTAACTAATTGGTCTAAATCGTGTTGATGGCAAAAGTGTAAAAGTTCCTTAGAATTTATTGACGTATCATTATTTAGGTTAATATTTAAATCACCTAAAACACATAAGTAAGTACAGTATCCTAACGTGTTTATCGAGTCACTTAGTGCGTCGAGGGCGTCTGCAACACATACGCGCTCTGGTCTATAGGCCGTTCCAAGAGCTAACGTAGCTCCTGGTAGTTGGACTTCAAGCCACATTTGTTCTAGTTTAGATGTTGGGTGCTGTCTTACTCGAGTATTAATCCCCTGCCTAACATAAAACCCTACACCTCCACCTCTATTTTTATTTCTACGTGCTTTGTGATGAAATTTATAATGTGGAATTATAGGTGCTAGTTGTTCTTCACCTTCCTTTATCCAAGTTTCATTGATTGCCAAAATATCCGGTTTATAATTTAAAAAAGTTACGTACAATTCATCTGTACCAGTATTTAAAGATCTAGCGTTTAATAACCCAACCCTCAAACATTTTATTCTTGTGTCACTCATTACACATGTTAATGTAAATTTGACACAGAAGATAAAATAGATACGTACACAGACGTAAATATGAAAGCGAGTGTAAATGTGTGAGTTTGTGATGTGTGAGTTTGTGATTTAGTGTGTATGTGTTATGTATATGTGTATATAGTGTTGTTTGTAGGGTTTGGAGCTGTGCAGAGTAACACGAATCATTATTATTAATTAACAAAGTAATATTGCGAGGCATTAGAGTAAAATAAAGATACAAGAAGAAAATATAACACATGAGATCAAACATTACAATTTTCCAAAAACCCGTAACAAGTCAGCTTCCGAGTGAACCCGATGTCCCTTCATCCCCGTGTCCTGGCGCACGTAGATTCTACCATCGCGTGTCCAGACAAACTTGTACTTGAGTTCACGGGCTAAAATGCGAGCTCTATGAAAGAGGTGACGATTACTTTTGGTGAGGCGCTCGTTAATGTATAGAGTGTGTGCGGGTCCTGTTAACTGCATGCCATTCGTATCAATATCGCGACGCACACGAGCCGCGCGTAGCAGCGAGTCCCGCTTCTCCTTTCGCGCAAGACGAACCGCAAGCGGACGAGCGCGTGTTGGCTTATCGTCCTCCTTACCGGACCGCCCTGGCCCTGCACGCTCGGCGCTCACAATGTCCTGCTCATCAAGTTGCACTCCCATTTTGTTAGCAATAGTCAACATCAAATGGACACAATTCTCATTCGAAGTTTCAGGAAAACCTGAAATTTCTATGTCGTTTATCAAAAGAGCTTGATCTCGATCGGATATTTCTACCTGAAGTTGCGATACAGCCTTTTCGAGTGTTGAAACTTCTTTCGCATGAATGTCTTCTGACTTATTTTCTAGCGCGGAAACTCTGGCTTCTAACTGTTCGATACGTGAATTTTGTGTCTTAATTGAGTTCTTAAGGTCGGTTATTGCGTCCAATATACCACACATTTGCTTATGGAATAATTCAGTCATATGTTGTTTCAATTCCTCTATGATGCCGCAATTACCTTCGCGGTATATTTGAGAACTGTTTATATCCATGTTTAAAGAACGTTAATGTTATGTCTAAATGTATATTTGTCAAACTTATTGGCAGCGCCCTCTTGTGGGTTGAGGTTCGAAAGTTTTTTAAAAGTTCAATATTTAATTCAATGTGTTCAGTGCGCATAAATTAGTTATGATGTCTTTGAATAGATGGCGCTAAAACACCTTTTGAAATTGGCTCTGGGTAATTTTCTACAGTTTTTAGGTTATTTCAATAATTTCATTATTGTTTTTATATTTTCACAACACAGATAGTTTGCTAAAGAGAGTAGGTCTTAACTGCAATATTTTATAAAACACTTTTAGGTATAACTTGGTTATAAGTCACGTGAAAACCAACTTTTTTTTTTCGTAAGTTTTTATACTCGAATTTATACTTTTACACTAACTGTTTGTACACTGTTCACTTTGTCCACAATGTATGCGTAAATATGTATATTGAAGTTACTTTTAAACACTAATTCACTGTTACAATCGGTAAATTACTATTATTAAAACTGTTTATTTACGGAGAAGAAGTTAACTCGCGGACGGCAGCCATTATCCTCGTAGTCACGTAACAACACTAGATTAGTGTTGTTACGTGACAATTAAAAATGTTGTAACTGACTGTTGCTTCATGTACCCGTATCATGTGGTTAGACTATATCAATTTGATGAAACCACCATACTTGCGAAATCAGTTATTAATAGCTAAATAAAACTATTGGACTATTCTTTGGTAAAAGTTAAATGTCTTTAATATTAAATTTCTCGCTGATGGGTTGGATGGGTAATATTCATAAATCCTTCCATGTTTACATTCTTTATGACTTAAATATGAATAACAGCTAGTATAAATATTTATTGATTATCTTTGTTTCTTTACAGTACGAAACGTGGTCTTTGCCTGACAGTTTTGTAGCCACTGGAAGCATAATTCTAGTGTAAGTTTAAAAAAATACGAAAACTACTTCATGTCTTTCAAATCGACATTGGCATTGATTTCAACAAGACGTTCAACAAGGAAAATGAACTGTCATTTTATACAATAATACTGTAATACTAATGAAAAGTATTTGTTTGTAGAGGAAATTAGAAAAACAAATTGAAAGTATAATGAGTAATGGAGTTGACACAATTATTGATTAGCTTACTTTATTACTGCTGTAGTTCAAGCACTGTTTGACGTAAATTTAGTTTCCGTAAGATTGTGAGCAACGATAAAAGTTGAAAGGCATTTCTATAAATAATTTCTAGACGAAACAGATTTACACAATGATTAGTATAAAATATATGCCTACCACTCGCAAATGAGCTTAGCTGGAATAATAAGGCAGTCTGAAGCAAGTTGCTTCAGCACTTACTTGGCAAAGTCCGAATGCCTATTGAATTTATTAATAATATAATATAATGTCCTGGGACAACTCACACACGGCCATCTGATCCCAAACTAGGCAGAGCCTGTACTATGGCAACCAGACAACTGATGATTGCTAGTTAGGTAAATAAATATTAGAATGGCTAGTTCTGAATGTACCTAATTCTTTACATTGTGATAATTCTAAAGGCAACACTATACGTACATACATAAATGGTTAGTAAGTATGGGTAGTTAGTAAGTTTCATACTATTACTAACTACACATTTATATGTGTAGCAGAGATTACTTTTAGATTGTCATCTATCATCTAACTTTTTAATTTATCTCTATTATATATTTTACATAGCCTACAATATCAATATTAGAACGTTTGACATTTTGAATTTGTTTGCTACAAGAAGAAGTCTTGCCGCATACAATCATTTTTATTTCGAAAGGTAAAATCAATATGAAATTTAATTAAAGCTTGTTCAAGCATCAGTGTGATTGAGTGTCAAAAATCTTCAAATTGAATATATGTACCTATATATGCGAATGAACGGTAAAAGTCTACATGCTTATGTAGGTATATGATAATATCCATATCATGGGAGTTTCCGACGTGTCGTCCCGAGCTAAGTTATTAATTATTGATTGTTGGATATGGTTCGCTGACATGTTAAATTGCGTTCTGATGTCTCCCTCGGCAACCATGGGTATTCAATAGATAGTGAGCTTACCATCCATTCTGTAATCAAATCAATACATGACTAACTAAATTGTGCATAATGTTAGTAGAAAATGTTTTTTCAGGCCAGTGTTTTTCCGTATTTCCATTATGAGATTGTTTCATTTATATGGTTCCTATAGTGTGAATAGCAATTATGCTGTTGAGTTTTTTCATGACGAAGCCTATATAAAAACCATGCACTCAAGTCTTGATTTTTTGAGGACTCAAGGATCGCTCTAGATGACATGACAAGTTTTACGTATGAACTGGTTTTCCTACATTTTCCTTTTTTCGGTTTCATAAAATCCATCTTCAATACGAGCGAAATTTCATTCGAGTGTCGTCACAGGTGTCCGCTATAAAATGATGAAGCGAACTCAAAAAGGCGAACTAGACTTTAGCTGTAGACTTAGAAGCTTTAGACATCTCGGTGATCACAAAGATTGATGGCTTAGACAAAATCGGGTACCTAGAAACAAGTGAAAACAAGCCCAACAATTTTTTTCTCGTTGATATAATATTCATGCGACATTATATACGGTTATTAAATATGCTATGACGGCACCCCGTGATGGTTATCGTCGCGTTAATAGGCAGGGGGTATTTTAATAGTAAGCTGTGAGTTGTGATGACACGATTGACCCAGAATTTATGACTTACTGAATCGTTTGAGGGTTATGAATGTAACTTCTCGTCTCAACTAATACTTAATGTTTGTTCATGTGCACAGTACCGTCCAAATAGACTCAAATTCCTAAAACACAAAAATAACATGAGCTATTATGTGTATTACATCTGTGTTTCATGTAATTTTAATATTTAGTACTTCTTTTTTTTATTTTTTTTTTGTTTTTTTATACAGACGCCCGCACTAAGGAATTTAATCCTTGTGTCGCGGGGGTTTCACAAACATTCAAATCACATGCACAAAGAACACCCAGACTTGGAACAAGCATCTGTGGATCACACAAATACTTGTCCCATGCGGGGATCGAACCCGCAGCACGTCGCGCACAGTGGTAATTAGCGTGGTGACCTATACCACGCGGCTATCCGTGCAGTCATTCACTTACATATCATATTAAGTAATATGAGTTAATGTATGTACAATTTTAAGATTTTCAATATAAAATTTAAAATACATTTGTTAAGTAGGGGCTTATAGTTAACTTGGGGCGTATAGGTGAAATATTATTTGAAATAAGCGGGTGAATGTGTCCACGGAACAATTTTCATGTCGATTCTCTTTAAAGTTGATGATGCTGCATTCGTATCTAATATTTAGTTTATTTGGGAATGATTTGCTAGAGTCATAAGATTTTCTTTTTAGTAAATGGACTCTTTTTATGTTAGGCCATATATCCCGCAATTTGTTAAAATAAAGTACAGAATGAAAACAACAAAATAACCATTATCATATATGGGGTGCGATTATTTAAATGTTCACACGGAACTATCGTTGAAACTACCGTAAAATATACATTAAACTCATAAACGAATGGCGAACGGGGAAAGTTATGCATTGTTCTCAAAGGGTAAAGGATAGGTATAGACGAATAAGGCGACAACGACGAAATAGGCGACGGATTC
This sequence comes from Plusia festucae, assembly GCA_950381575.1. Lineage (NCBI taxonomy): Eukaryota > Metazoa > Arthropoda > Insecta > Lepidoptera > Noctuidae > Plusia > Plusia festucae. The sequence goes on along the minus strand of OX494436.1, from coordinate 6,975,128 downwards.
GTTCGATATTGTTTAAAACTTTACTAACACCTTCCAATTTAGTCTAGATCGGAAACTGAATGTTGAAATTGTCTAACTACACGTATAGCTACACCTGTAAGTCAGAAAAGCAGAAGATTATTTAAAATATTCCTATCACTTAATAAAAGTTCACACTATAATTTTTATTGAATATGACCTGAAAGCTAATTCAAAATAAGTGCCTTGCCTTTTTTTGACCCGGTAAATCCTCGTGGATTTACCTTACTCCACCCTGATGAAGGCGGAGGGGTATATTGTGGACTCCCGCCGAACTGGATCACCTTCTCTGGCATTTACCATGTGGGAATGCGCTGCAAACCACCGTGATAAGTGTCATGCCATTGTCACTGTGTCGTACGTATATTACCTATGTAAGTATATTCAATTTTGTTTCTTGTATTTACTATGTTTTTGTGTACGTAGTGTTCACGAGTCTCTAAGTTCTACGTGCCACTTCAATTCTGACAACTATTGCTGTAAATATCATCCAACAATTATAACGCTGTTCCACTTTTGATAGTTCTCCAAAGAATTATTTTTTTATTGAAATTGTGCTGATAATAATAAAATAAATAAATAAACATAAATAAATGAATAAATGTGGACAGCATCACATACATTGCTCCGAATCCAAAGTAAGTAGTTAAAGCACTTGTGTTATGGAATCAGAGACAACGAAGGACCACAAACGCCCAGACCTGAGACAATGTAGAAAAGTGTTTTTCTACCTGTCCGAGGATCGAACCCAGGACCTCAGAGCTGGCGAAACCTTGAAAACCGGTGTGTACGCCACTCGACCGCGGAGGTCGTCAAAACATACATAAACATACGTACCTCCATGTATCGGGCTATATTAATATATTGACAAAGCGTCCATGTCAAGGTAGCATATCGTATGGGCAATTTAATTTACATTCTAGTACTCATGCCTCAGTTTTAATTAACTTCGTGTAAGAGCATCACCCTGGCATAACGTGTTCTGACTTAACACTAGTCTAACAGATAGCGCAAATATCGTGTTATTACATGTCTAATGCCTATACACTAACGTATCAAATATTCTGACACATTCGAAATATTTAAGGTTTTTTAAATATTTTTTTGATAAGCTAAGTGAGAAATTGACAGTCGGATATTATAGGAAAATTAAATGTAATTTACAAGAAGATGATAATTTAAACCATGCATAGCACTACACTAGACAATAAATACACCTATAATACAAGTTAAATAGTTTCATATCAAAAAATGCAGAAAATGAGAGAGTCTTCATTTATTCACTGTGTTGATTAATACTGGCATTGATGGCATTGTCAATATTGTGCTGGAATAGGAAAATCAAAATACAGTGCCTATATGAGATGTCTCCTGCTCTCATAATACCCTGGGGAAATATGAGCAAGTTAATAATATGGCCTATCTAATATTCAAGCACCTAATATTGATGAACGAAAGCGTAATTTTGATAGTGCTGACGAATTTGATTTATATACACCGACTCATATTTATATTATTTATGAACTTGGCCTATAGCCTATAACACAAATGTCGTGGTGGCCTAGCGATTCAATGACCGGATTTGTATGCACATGATTGCGAGCTCGAACCCAGGCAGTACCAATATTACTTTTTCAAAGTTATATGTCCTTTCTTCATTCTAAGACATCATTGACAAATGGTGAAAGAAAAAGCAAGCTAGATGGTCAATGCTCGTTCTTTCTCTATATGGGAAAAGGCCTGTGCCCAGCAGTTGGTCATTTATAGGCTGGTAGGCGAAATGTGTTAGCCCAGCTAGTCATCGTTAAAGGAAAATGGGAAGAAATTTGTGGAAAGCCACAGATTTCTTCGACTGAAAAGTTGCGAAGAGGTGTGTAGAAACAGTATAAGATTTTCTAACGTGAAAATTTTCCAAAGAGGAAAAAGTGATGCTGGGAAGACACATGGGACGTGTCATGTCTTTGACCCAGTTTTTCTGAAACCTGCCCAGGCCCTGGACGAGATGGAAAGCGGGGCAAAAATCTTCAAGACGTTTTGCAACGTCAAGATTGATGTCGTTCAAACAACAATTGATATTGTTCAACAAACTGAAATATTATAAAAATAATTATAGTATACTTATAAAATATTATATTCAAAAAATAAAAAAAAATATACTAATAAAATATATTACATACAATACTGCCAAGTAATATGAAAACGAAGTAATATATTGCTCTTCTCTTTTTACTTGTCACGATGGAAAATAAATATTTTTATTCATATCCATTACAGGCACTGGGGATTTCCTTTTATTTGTTATAGGCAGTCGTATCTATCTAGGTCATGTGATATCAAGAGATATTACTTGAATTTTGTATGATGTATTTTATTTGTGTCTATAATGTAAGTCTAGCTGAGTATCATGTTTAAAAAATTGTTCTTCCATAGAAAGTACTAGTGGTGCCCTTATGTAGTATATAAACAATTTAAAAACGAACCTAGTTATGGAGACATTATTTTGGTTCCATCTGCACACTCTAGATGGCGCAAACTCAACGTTTGGGAGTTTACATTTAGTAACTAGAGGACGCTACTTGTATGTAACGGTGGAAATCTGGCATCTGTTAACCCACATTGAAGATTAATGGGTACTCTAATTGGAGACACTTTATATGCTAACAAAATGGTATATTATGATCTAATCTAATATTCAGTAAATTAAAAATAACGTGAGAACACGAATAAAAGCATATTTGAACTGAAAGCATTAACTACTTAAAATACATTTTTCCAAGCAAAATTCTTGGTTGAAATATAATATTTTCGTTTATTCTTTTTAACAAATAAATGTTTGTACCAATACATAAATTGAATTTCCTCTGCGTGCGTTAATTAATATTTTCTGCCTACCTAATATAAAACAGAAAGGTTTAGATCCAAGAGGTGAACAAAGGTACTTTTAGATACTTTCTGTCAGTAGATTCGCGATTAGAGAAATGCCTAATAAAATATCTAGCTTTTCAGAGACAAAATACTTGTTTTAAGAAGAGAATATGGAAAGTATCGCTTTTATTTTAACGGCACAAATAATTTCAAATACGACATTAAGTTCTACCTAAAAGTAAATAATGTCGAATTTAATTATTTAACATAAATAAGCAATAAATTCATATTTTTATTTCTTCGATAATTATCGGCTTGCTTTTGTTTTCCGAATACTGCTTTCTGCTTTCATCCGTTTTCAATTTTCACTAAAAATTATATCAAAGCATTTGTCCAAAAACTAAGGAATAATAAAAAAGCGTATTTTCATTTCAATTTCATTTATTCTGTCTTCAGAACAATAAGAAATAAGAAGCTTAAAATACATTTTAAACGTCGCTTCCTGCAATGTTTTCAAGGTATACTCCAGCTTTTCTCATTTCAATTTCATAAAACGATTTTGGACTCCTTCTCATTTCTTGATATAAATTTTATTTCTGACTAATGATTTTGATTGTAAGCCTGTTTGATTGTATCTTGAACTGGATTATTTTAAGATAAAAAGTATAAAGAAATTAAGGTTGTTCATCTGCCATTTACTGTTTCTAATTACTTCAAGTACGGTTTTACAGTTCACTGTTTAAATAAAACGTCAATATAGGTTTAAAAATTAAATCTAGGCATAAAGTGTTACTGCATTCGTGAATGCAGTGAGTTATCTTTGTCAGAAAATACAAATGGAATAGCTATCCACTCGAATGTTCGAACTCGTACAAACGTTGCGTAACTTCTCAGAGATTATTCATGTTACTGATGAAAAATGCATGCTGTGATGCCCAACCATGCAAATTGAACGAGTGAGGAAAATTTGACGGAATAACACGATCTGTTCCGAAGATCCTTTCGCGCAGTTTTTACAGAATTCGTCAATTTGCGAAGTGCTTTTTTACTTTGTATTCATAAGCTGTTCATTATGATTTAAGTAGGTAATCTTTTAGAGGGTATAAGTAGGAAGACCGCTGAAATGATGTGATTATTTCTTAAAATTTTGGTAATGTTTCTCATCATTCGATTACTTTAATCAGAGTTATCTGGATATAATTATGCTTCTCGTATAAACAGAGCTACACAGAACAGTCGTATTTTCGGCAGCAGGAGAAAGTTCTAGATGATTCCAGATACTTAAATTGATAAGTTATAAATATCGTTCGGTTCTTCTTGTTATATTTACTTTCAGTAAATAAATTCATTCAATATTTAAATATGAGCATTAAAACTTTATCAGTTGCTGTAAACAAGCTTCGCAAACATTTACGTCAACTTAGACTGGTGTATTGTTATTTGAATGCGACAGTTGAACTGAAAACGTTAAATTAAATCAGATATTGACCTATTACGTAAAATACAATGGTATTGTTGGGAAAGGAGTTTGTCAGTTCTTTAATTGTTGCCAGTTGCCTGGCTTCAGTTTGTTCAATACCAGGCTTAGAAATGTTCTAGCCAGCGAATAAACGAGTTTCAGGTCTATCAGTAAAAGTTTGCAGTTGTTTACAGCTGGACATTCCGCTAGCCTCGTGATTGAAGTTTACTCAATAACCTATAGGTAGATAGATGTTGCTGTATATTGCGGAATATAATTCTTTGATAACTGACTACACTTTTGTATTTTTTGTAAACAAAATGTTTGGTTTTCTATATTATCGCGGGAATTCGTCGGAAAAAAGAGGTTTCGATTACCGAATAGTCTATTTTTTTAACTTTATAAACAACAAGTTTATAATATTTAAGATAGTAACAGGTTTACTCACGTTTACATATCGCAGATACCCGACTTGTTTCAATTCCGACCGGGGTCCATAATCTTGAGATTTTGATGCGGGGGTGTCGTGAGACGAACAATTAATATGTCTTCCGAAAGTACAAGAATAGCCTATATTTATTGTTGTGGAAAAAATCGGAAGTGACGCATCAATTCAACAGGTTTTAAATCTAAATTTACATGAATCATGTTTACACACGAGTAACTTTGATTCGTAGGCTTCTAGGCGTCTACATCTTAAAATCAATGTTCATGTGGGTTTTGTACACAGTATTCTCCGTTCTCCGAAGAAACTAATATTCTGAATATGTTAGCTGGATTATTTGTTAGATATTCAGATTTTTATTGTTGTCGTACTTAGTATTTTTCGTGATTCGATGGTAAACAAATATTTTATATAATTATAGTTATCACCTAGCGAAAACGTTCTGTTGTCCGTAAATTACAAAAAAACTAACTATTAAAAAACTAGTTAACCTTTGCCTTAGTTCTTAACGCCTACCATGAATGATAATAAAAATAATCCCTTTTGGGGCTGTACTTTGGTATTTATATCTTTATTTTTATGTCTACAATTTGGCATGAGTGCCCTAGAGCGATTTACTTAAACAGGCTTTCCATAATGTTTATTCCTGAAATGGGCAGGTCATGTTGGTTTTCAATTATAGAAGTAGATAGGTACCAACATAATATGATTGAACTTTAAGAATATCGAATTAATTTGCCTTGTGATTTTTTGCCATGTGAAATAAAGACAATAAATCGTCTCGGTAAATTAAAATGCGACTTAACTTTTAAATTCTGCCATGACACAAATTTACTAAGTCCTAAAAATTGATCTGATTGTTTCGAACCACTTGCAGCAGATCTAAAATTTCGCGTTTCGCAATAAGCCTAGGACAAAATAAAAATGTCACAATATTGTTTCCTGAGGTTTACGCGAATACGAATTACATTGAAATTATCCGCGATAGAATCCGTTTCAAATTAGTTATAATTCAATAAAAATGTCAATTAAGCAAGTTTCTTACACAGAAAATGTCTCAAAATTTTAATATATTTGTCTCTTACCAACTATTTAAGTTATTTAATAAGGATCATAACTTACATAAGTTGTAAGATAGCAAAGTAATGAGTATTAATTCATAATTAAAACCTGATCTCTGTCCTTCAAGGAAATTAATAACGGTTCTTAGGAATTTAGTGTAGTCTGTGTTTTCAAAGATTACAAACACTAACAAACGTTGTGTTATGTGCCTGTAGAGACAATTCCAATTATAAAGTGTATACATTCCTTGGAGAACGAGTGAGTATTTCTAGATAGGTACGTAATGTACGAGTTTTAATCAACGCGTCCACACCCACGCACTGCAGTGTTTATAGACACTAGGTTTTAAAAGCAGTTTTACACGCGTTAGGCCCAGCGCAGACCAAGAGCAGAGCATTGGAGAGGATTTTTTTACCACACTCCGAAATAAACTTTAAAACGATCAAAAGAAAGTGCATAAATGTTTAAACATGACAAAATGCTCGCGCGGTCTCTTTACCACGTGAGCATGAAGGTATAATTACATTTAAGCACTTTATTCTTATAGTTTTAAAGTTTATTTTCGAGTCTCATAAAAAAATCCTCTCCCCTGCGCTGCTCTTTGTCTGCGCTGGGCCTTATGCGAAGCGTTATTAAAAGTTAAGTACTTGGATATCCAAAAATACCTTTGTTTATTTTTGTACTATTTTTTTTGTCTTTTGATCAATTGATTTCTATCAAAGTAAACAAAGTTTCAACCTTCATCACCTGTCTAGCCTTTTTCCCAAGCTATGTTGGGATCGACTTTCATTTTTCCGGATTTATCCAAATACCATATTTTGGCACGGCTGCTTGTCTGTCCTCCACAAGCCATTTTACTGGGTAACATCTAAGTAATTGTAATTACTTAACGACCGTCAAAGATCTTTGTATGACAGTCGGGACCAACGGCATAACGTGCTTTGCGAGTCACGGCGGGTCCTCGGAATATTGTTCGTACGGTCACCCATCCACGGACCAACCGCGGCGAGCTAGGTATACGCATACGTCTTACACTTAGCCACGAGCCCCTTAAACAAAGTTTCAACCTTATTAGGTACCATTCCGTTTGATAAAGAGTTAACTGAAAATGATGATGATGAGACGTGTCTCAGATTTACATGTACATAGTGGTACGGTCAGTAGTTTGTGTGAGAAGCCGTAAGTGAATTTAGGGTAGGCACAGGTATTCTTGATGTTATTATATTTATAACTTCCATTCAATCGCATTAGTTTTATGACGGAATAATGTAATATAACAACGGTAAGGGTAACCCTAATCTTTTAGCAACACATCTTGCTGCTGCTTTCTTCAGTTGATTTGATGTAGGTACTCGTAACAACAAGTCACAAATCAAAGAGAGGGAACGTCCTATTGTACATAATTCATGTACAATTTTAGACGTTGTTCGATTTTGTAGCCTAAAGATTTTTGCAATCTGGTTATCTACAATATGTAACAAAGCCCCTGTCCGATCCCTAAGACTATTATTCGGTATCGTATTGCGAACACATATTCGTAGTCATTAAATGGATTGAAGATTCTTTTTCCCCAATTGAAAATAATTAAATCAAAACCAAAGCAACAGCAACACTGACCGCTCCTCAAAGTTCACGTACTTACTACCTGCAGCTTTATGTCAAAGAAACCGCCTATGCGAGATGGTTCATGAGCTAGGTATACCACGAGTACGCCTTTATTGAATCGGACAGGGGTTTTGTTACATGTTGTATAGGAAGGCTTTAGTTTTAATCTTTCTACGTATGCAAAAAAGGACTAAATCAATATTGTTATGTTGTTTCTTTGCGTAGTTGTAAAAACTAGTCACACAAAATAATTGTAAACTTGGTGAATATGTTTCACTATAATGGATGACGGCAAATAAAGTGATGTGAGTGAGCCTTACATAAACTATGTAGGTACATAAGTTAATTACACAGCGTTATTAAGCTAGAGGCCTATACCCAGACCCATGTAGAGTCTTGTCAGGCGTTATTGAAATAAAGCGTCTTGAGACAAATGACCGACATTTTGATTGAAATATAAATTCTGATCACATTCTATAGAAACATACTACAATATAATTACTGTATTTTATTAAAGTTTCGTTTTAAGTCATAAAGTTGTAATTAGTGTTGTCTAGTTGTATTTTCGAAAGGTCAAGTTTGTGCCCTGCAATAGGACATTAATAGGCTGGTTTATATAAAGCTTTTATAGCAACTGCATGTGTACCTAAGATTCAATTCCCGTTACGTAATTTTAGTACAATCATGCAACGCAATAGTTTAAAAGTAAATAAATATGTTTTGCTTTACATATTATGATTAAGATACAAATGAATTAAATTATTTCTGGAAAGCTAATACTACCTGATACCATACAGACAACATTATAGCTATACAATAGCTGAAGCGGACGCAGTCTTAGGATATGGTAATGGATATTAAATTTTCCGCAAAATAAAAATGATACACTGTAATGTTTATTGTGAAATCAATACAACGGAGAATGTAAAAATCTACTCACTCCATGGTAAAAGTTATTTTATAAATATTATTTTATTAGGTGCGGTAATATTTAAACTTCCATCGTAAAGTCGCTCAAATCAGATAGTGTTGAAATGACGTACTTACCTATTCTGAGCAAACTTAAAGATAACACTGAAGTTAATTACTTAAAGCAATATAACGCGGAGCTATGTACCTACAGCCGCTATTAATGGAATAAATTATAGAAACTGTTTGGTCCCATCGTAATAAATTTGAATTTTGTTGACGTCAACAGAAGTTACCATACCCACGACATTTGAGGCTCCACTGCGGCTCACGGGGAAGCTACGCAAGTGAAACAAACGTGAAAATGGTGGTCATAACATCGAATAGGTACCTACGCCCACGGACACAGCCAACGTGGCGTCGACATCGTGCACCGCGTGTGCCTGTGAAGAGCAGCGCCATAACTATAATTACTCTCCTGTGTACAAATTACCTACACCTGAGTAGATTCAATTAACACTGTATAATTATTAGTTTTTCTGTTTCACAAATAAAAAAAATAGACTGGTGTCTCGTGGCTAAGTGTAAGCCTTTCGGTTAGTCTGTGGATCTGTCATCATACCTCCGTGCCTCGGAAAGCACATTAAGACCGGTTCCGACTGCCATACGATGATCTTTGGCAGTCGTTAAGTCACTAAAATCCTGGCAATCAGTCTTACTTTACAGTGTTACCTAGAAATGGGTTGTGGAGGTCAGATAGGCAGTCGCTCCACGACCTAGCCGAGCCAAGCATAGTTTTTGAAAAGGCTAGGCAGAAATGGAATAAAAATAAGAACTCTATTTAATTATGAAAATGAAGAGTGAGATTGCAAATAATTACAACAGAAGAAGACAAACGGAATAACAAGGCATAATCCCAATTCGCACCTCAACTATTACGTGCTTTTTCACGTATAAACTTAATGACTAAATATTTGACGCGGCTAAACGCTGTTTACAGGCGTTGTTTACCAATGACTTAGTTTGTACACCGTGTTTGCCGCACGCTAATCTGCCGCGTTGTGCCTTGCCATTCATCTGGTAATAGCTTTATTTTACGGCCCATTACCGTTCATTAGCGAGCATGTCTCGTTGTTCCATTACACTTTTGGGCCTTACATTCACATGAATACGAGAATCCACAAGTGAGTAACAATATTTGGGAATGACTTAGTGCGTTTTTGCTGCTTTTGTGCTATCTCTTGCAAACGTATGCTTTTTTAGAACTGAATGTGATGCGGTTCAGGTCATGCGTGCTGTCTTGTGTTTCTAGCAAAATGTACGAATGTTTGCGCGCATGGTGAGTGACCATAAGTTACATGTCACGCTTGTTCATTCGCTAGCAGTACTTTAGTACGTTCTTATGTCTGGGGACATTTGAATAATTTGTTACACCAACACCCACAACCCTTTAATGTAATTGGAAAAATATGACGAATGGTATTAATACCATTTCATTTGTAAACCGAGTAATTTATGAGATTGGACGGTGTGTTTAAATTAAGGAAGGCTGCGAACTGGGTGCGACAGGTAAACTAGGTACGTAAACGAAATTTAAATATTCATAGTTTTAAAATTGAGTGTAAATTTTTATACTCTTTTAAAATTATGATTACACGCTACTATACCCTAACACGCAGTGCTGCTAGGTCAGTAAGGTGTGTATAAGTAGAGGTACGGCAATATTAATATTACCAACATTTGTTGTAGGTAAATCCGATCATGATGTTATTCCCTAAATAGTTCTACTCGTATCTCAGGTATTTCGTAATTGATCTAAAATGTACGGTCAAGAAGGTTAGGTACTAAGAAAGTAATTTATTCATGGTAATTTTCTCTTTCGTACCGGTAATCGAAATTCTTGTTGTAATTTTCACTTCTTTTAAACCTGTTCTTTTACACCCTAAACACCAATTTATTTACCTCTCCACACTAGGCCAGCGTATAGCATAGTAAAACAGGATCGATATTCTTTTACCGTCTAGTTTAACAATTATCCAAGAATCCCTCAAATTATTTTAATTTTGATATACCGATATGTATGTATATACAAGTATAATGATCTGTACTAATAACACTGGCGATGCATTGTACTGTATTGTGAGCATTGTCGATACATTTGACTGACAATCAAAGAGCCCATCCATGTGTGAATGGTTTTGGTCAATCGAAGACCGGCAAAACCCTTTGTATGCCAATCTAAGACAATCTATGAGCATTGACGAAAAAATCTATACAAACTATCGATATGCATGAACGTGTGTAGGTAACAAGGCATTGTTTGTTTTTCTATCAGTTACCTAAATCCAGAACAATAGAGTTAATCAAAATATATTACATGAAAACTACGCTTTCTTCTAGCTAGTTTTTATTTGCTTATATACCTTAAAATAATACCGATCATAAATATCGCGGTGCTCGGCACAGGCCTCTTCTCAAATAAAGAAGGAAAAAGCATAGATCAACACGTTAGCTCATTGCGGGTTGATGATTTCAGATGATCTGGAATCCAAGTTTTTTCACGACGTGTTCCTTCAACGATTATAATGAGCACGATCATTTGTTCTGTGTCTGGGTGTCATATATATAAAATATATTATGTGTGTATTTAGAAATATGTAGTATATCCCTATGTTGGGATCAGATGGCCGTGTGTGAGATATCCCAAGATATTATATTATTAGATGTTATTATTAATGATGTCTTAGAATGCTTAAGATAGTACATATTACATTGTAAATGTCACATTAGTATTTACCTGTAAAGGCTTCGCCCCCTCAACATAACCCGCTTATGAATATAAATACCGTAACATCTAAATGGCGGAATTTCTAAGTGACTCACATTAATTTTACTACAACAAAAACACACGGATGTTATGCAACATTTCGTTCATTCCAGTCTCTTTAAAACTGTCTCGCAAAGAGGCAAATGAATGGCTTACATTGTACTTTACTCCGATTCTATACATTCCATCTGAATTGTTCGTTCAAATAAAGAGCGTCGCTAGTCTCCCGTTCTTTAAATTTAAGTCGGTTACTTGACAAAATTAATGAGCTACCATGAACAGCACTTCCTCCGTTAAACCTAGTAATTATTAACGTTTTACATGACAGGTGACTTTCAAGGTATGTTCAATTTAAATTAAATATGTCGTTGCGTTGGCAATTCTTATGACTGTAACTGAAAAAGTATCTAGGACATGTATTCTTATTTTTTTTAGCTTGATTTATAAGTCATTGTTAAACGAACCTAACTTACTCATGTGTGTCATCTTTATATATTTTTTCATCTTGGGACAACTCACACACGTCCATCCGATCCCAAACTAGGCAGAGCCTGTACTATGGGAACCAGACAACTGATAAATATACTTATATAGTTATAAATACATACATAATATAGATAAATTACACCCAGAACAGGTTGAATATATTCAGTGTTTCAAAAATTGGCAAATACCTTACAAAAAGCCCACAGGAAACCGGATTTGGCGCCCGTTTCGAATGTAAATCAAGTGCTCTGATTCATTAAAGAATCGGAAAATGGAAAGATGAGATGACATGATTCCGTTCAATTATTTATCCTATACGTTATTTTAAAAAGTCGTTTCGTTTAGCTCAGCCTGTCAGAAAATGTTTTTATGATTTAGCAATCTCGTATTCAACTACACTAAAACTAAAACAATACAATTCAGATCCTATAAAACTCCCCCCCTAACAATAGACACTTCTTTTAGAAATACAACATTACAAAACGTAGGCACATTTAACCTGCTCGGCATAACTATAGACACCCACGTGGACTGGAAAGCCCACATAGAACACATAAAAGCAAAATTATCTAAATTCACATACGCTCTTTTCCAAATCAAATGCAGTACTAACATCGAGACGGCACTATCAGCTTACTTCGCGTATGCGTACTCCTGGTTGAGATACGGCATTATGCTATGGGGTGATAGTGTAAACATTCACGACCTATTCGTATTACAAAAAAAATGCGTACGAATCATGGCCCAAATAGGTAATCGGGATAGCTGCAGGCCCTATTTTATTAAATACAATCTCTTAACACTACCATCCATATACATCTATGACATATGCAAGTTTGTATTCAAAAATAAAGATAATTTTACGAAAGTAAAAGACACCCATAATGTAAATACCCGACATAAAAATAGACTGTACCTACCTTCATCTAGAATTAAAATGCTTAACCAAAGTCCTTACTACATGGCAGTCAAAATATTCAATAGTTTACCTAAAGACCTACAAAACGAAACCAAAGAAACAATATTTGAGAGAAAAATTAAAAAGTTCCTTATACAAAAATGCTTTTACTCGACAAAAGAATTCTTTGAAGAAAAAACAAAACACCAAAATTAAATGTTAAAAATCCTACCCAATACATAACCCAACACACCCACAAGCACCTACCAACTAAATACTACACTTTAAGAATACCTACTTACATTTTGCACTAACCCACACAATATATTACATACATACCTTTACTCCGAACAAATCAATAAATACTTATATTCAAAATAAATGTATAAGTTATGCTAAGTCCTAATTAATGTAATTTACGATAAGTTTAGTTCTAGCCCTCATATTTGCTACGCCTGAAAAAGGCCGTTAAGCTGTGCCTGTTATTTCATTAAGACCTGTAAGACCTTAACATGCAAATAAAGATTTTGAGTTTGAGTTTGAGTTATTACCTGCAGTACCTACCGAAGTAATACATTATAGATATTCTTGTAATAAGACATTTATTTTCTCTTTAAATAGGTATTGAAACCTTTCTATAGAAAAGTCAATGTCCAAGACGTGAAATGACGACGACCCCAACTAAATCTATTCTAGGCAATTGTAATCCTAGAGTAATGAGAGTTCATCACTCGCATATCTTATTGATTTTGTAGTAGTAAGTGAAATACAAAATGTTTACTTATTTTCAAATAAAAATACAATACTCAGACTATTTCTTGGAGACGTAACTAGTATACTTAGACCTCAGTTCTTGCTAAGATAAGTAGCTGCCTAAATATATACCAAATACTCGGGCACAAAACAATTGTATGTCGCCAACTGATTCTCCTTCGAAAAGCGAACACCCAATTTAACATTCATAAATATCTATCTGTCTCTGTTTTACACCTTAAAGTGACAGAGACCGCATGCGACACAGGCGACTTGAAACGCATTGACGTGTTAGTATTCAGTCATCTGTCACTTTTGATAAGCAAAAGAGCGACTGATAGATTTGAACTTCTGCTAAGTACGTCATGGATGAGTATTCGAGGGTGACTGTTTCTTACATTTATTTAAATAGATTCCGCTAATGTGGATCTGCGTGCGACATTTCCTTTCGTCAGAGACGGAAAGAATGACGTAAATTTCCTTCCTATTTGAATGTCTAAGGCCCAGTTTTTTTATCCCTAGTTAACTTGACCAATGGTTTAATATGCTAACTAATGGATTAAAATTTCGGTAAAACGCGTTTTGATTGTCTATCACAGTGTCAAATAAGTCTGAGAGATAACATTTTTTAGAATAAAAATTTATAAAAAAGAAAGAAAGAAAGAACATTACATTGACACAGCACAGAGACACAATTACAATAATTAAACAACTTAAACACAAAAACAACATACCTAACTAAATTAAAAAACAAAAAAGAAAACTTTAAAAACATACATATAATGTGTCTCACGACTGACCCAAATGGGTATGCTTTACCGAAGTTTGAAACCATTAGTCAGGATATTTAACCATTGGTTGAGTTAACTAGGGATAAAAAAACTGGGCCTAAGTCCATGTCGAATTCCGTAAAGTCGTCTCTTTGGTTCGCGTTTATTTATAGGAAGAAAAAAGCAGTTCAAAGCTCAGATCCTATCGAACACAAATACATAAATCTTTAAGGGTATGTTTTCTCTTACAGATATGTGATCGTTATTGAAACTACTACATGGGAGAAGTCTATCATTTTGATAGGTATATCAAATACACAAATAATGCTTGATCCCTCTAAGCCAATTTTCTTGCGAGGAAGGGTAGTGTGGTAAGGCTGAGCGCAGACTTCAACTGGTTCACCGGACTATTGCGATAGTTTGAATCTTGTATCTAACATTAATGGAGTTGTTAGTTGGGCAGACGCCTCAAGTAAAATAGCTCCAACTCCAAATAGACTCGAAGTTCAACACAACACAATTGGGTAAAAGCTAGGCGGAAAAAAAAACAGCCAAATGCGATTCAGACCCGAGCACGAAGGGTTCCGTACCATTATTATAAAAACAGGGAAAAAAACTAACATTTGTGATATGGGAGCCCCCGTAAATATCTATTTTATTCTGTTTTTTAGTATTGTTTTTAATCGGTGAAAATTTCAACTGTTTAATAATCACGATTCGTCAGATACAGCTAAATGACAGACGGACGAATAGCGGAGTCTTAGTAATAGAGTCTACGTTTTACCCTTTGGGTAGTAAAGTAAACTAAATCACACAAAAAGTTTTTCTGCCTTCTGATAGAACACCTGTATTGATTTTAGTTCAAATAAAAGTTAATTTAAGTTCATCGACATTTTTTCTTATCTGTGGCATTAAAAGAACTTTTCAACAAAAATAAAAATTTTCACTCAAGTAAGTATTAACTTTATACTACGTTCCACTTAGAACTCATTTAAAACTTATCACATTTGTTACGTTAAAGGAAAGTTTATTATAATTTAGTTAGGTTATTTGTATGGCTTTCTTAGCTGTGAGATTTTTTCTGCAAGCCTTCAAAGTATTAAGGTTAAAATGGTCAACAATATTCGGATGTCAAAAAGGAAGCATAAATTTATAAAGCACTAGCTGCCCGGACAGACTTCGTTCTGTCAAAAGTAAATTAATTAAGGTAATTCCCGAGTTTAGGCACAGTTTTTTTTTTTACTATTTTTTTATGTTTTACACCTTTTAAACCTTCCCTGGACTTACACAAACATTTCAAGATCAAAATCAGCTAAATCGGTTCAGCCGTTCTTGAGTTTTAGCGAGACTAACGAACAGCAATTGATTTTTATATATATAGATTACTTCTTTTTGTATCTGGTGAAAGATGCCTTGAAGAAAATATACAAACAAATCAATCAAAAGAATTACATTTTTAAATTATAATAATACATCATTCGTGTATGTAAATATTTAGAAGAATATTTATTTGAAGAACAACAATGCTTTTGCTAAAAACATTTTTAATACGTATTTTAACTTATTTTGGCGCGCATTTCAATTTAGTTTGTTTATATCTGCAAAGTAAAAATATTTAAAGAAAAACAGCAAGAAAACCGAGACTTAAGCCTCAGAGGTCTCAAATTGCTTTCACAAGGTGAATGAAACCCATCAACGTCTCGTTACGTTTTATGTACAAAAAGAGGCATTTACTCCTAGATAAGTGAAACGATAATAGGCATACTTTGTTCCTAACACTTAAAGCTTCCTAATAAGACATAAAATTCTATTGGTGTTTTAGACATTGGATATATGCGATAAACAGTTTCTCGAATTAGGTATATAATAGGTCGATTTAAATTTAATGGCGGTTGTGAAGTTGGTAACACTGCGCAGTACCTCGCCCCGCACCCCCGCTGGTACCTTGGTACATGAATTTGTTACTGCGCAGCAACTCGGCTCTTTTTCACAACCACCATTTAGTTTGAATCACATCGTACCTACAGTTTTCTGTTACTATTCAGATATATTTAATCTATAAAACCATACAAGAACTTTAAGACGCTGCTTCACTGCGGCGCGCGGCGGGCGGCGTAGTGCATGTTGTCCATGCCCACAGGCCACATTAGTACGTGTACTCGCTTGATAGAGTTTGTATAAATCATGCGTAGCGTGGCCGATTTGAATTTGTGAATCTTGAACCTTGAAACACGTTGGCCCAACACAACGTTGGAACAGCTTTGCCAAAGGCCGCTATAGACCATTGTCTTTATGGCTGATTATTAATTACGTTACTTATCGATTAATAAAAATATGGTAAAAAATCTTATTCTTAGTTTTTCATCATTGCTATTATTATAGTAATGCTATAAATGTTTCATGAAAACCCAGTCTATTAAAAATACCATACCTTTAGATTTCGGAGCGCGAATGAAAATTGATTATCATGAAGCCGTACCACATATTTGCTTTTGTTTCAATGAAAGTAATGTAACAAATCTTGTAATATATGCTAGGCATGTATCCAATTTATAAATGGAACGAATTCATTCAACAGAAAAATTTACGTTCCTAAAACAAAAATGTTTTTATTTTATTATTTCATTCATCTTTTCACAGTATTAATTTGTAGCTTACGTAAAATATGTTTTTATTAAAGCTGCTTTCTCGTGTATCTATTTGCGAGATTTAATGAGGTAGATGCCAAAATTTTCGGCTCATCGCTGAACATCATACTCGTAATGTTATTTTAATTACCGTGAGATAATTTCAGAAATAATAAATAGCATCTTGTTACTTGAAATTAAATATGTATGTATAAACTTTTTGTCTTTAGAATTATGATTATGATAATATTTTAACCATAAGTTAAAATTGAATCGGATACTGGCCCTTACTTATTTGTTAAAAAAAATAATGGGAAATAATAATGGTTCTGAAAAAAAAAATTAATCTCCAGCGATCTGTGGCCGACTATTATTCTAATTAACTAGCGTTATAATGAATTACCGACAAAAAAACCCAAAACATACCGAAAAGAAAAATTATATTTAACAAACAAATAAGAGCACGTTAAAATTACATATCTCCTAAAATAAAATTGAACTTCGAAATACAAAACTAAACTTCTGAATAAAATACTGAACCTCCGACAAAATTACTAAGTTACCGACAACAGAGCTTTAGTCAAAATATTCACATTTTTACGACTTGCATGAACTATTTTAATTTCTATTGTTGGTTATAAAATATATTTTTTACCTCTCAGTATTTATGAAAATACCTAAACTGTTCGGCCCGCGCGATCGATTCGATCGATTTCCATGCTCTCAATTTCTTGAATTATTACTAAACTACTCTTGTAAGTAGATTTTTTTATAATTGGAATCTCGGAAACGGTTGAAACGATTTTTATGAAATTTGGTATACCCACAGGGGTTTTCGGGTCGATATATTATTGTCCTACTTGCCCATTGCAGATAGGTTTAAGTGTCAAATTCGACACAGTAGGTTAGGTTAGGTTAGAACTGCGACCCCCCCGCACGAGCCGAGCGAGCGAAGCGAGCGTGCCGCGGCAGCGGCCGGCGAGTGCCAGAAGCGACTCGCTATGTTTTTACTTTTCCATTACAGATAGGTTAGGGGGTTTACAATCATTCATGTTTACTTCAACTATTTGGATTTATACCATAAAAAGGTATTATTACAAGTACATTTTTATATTTTTTATTAGTTTCTGTATAACCACTCTGAATAGTATTTTCATTATAACGTTGTAGTTAAATTAGCACCAAGTCTATGAAATGTGAAAGGTAATTTATGATTTAATAGTCGGCAAGTAAAGATAAAAATGCCAAAACATAATTTTCAGTAGAACGTAATTTAAGCTGGTAGAAAAGTATTATAGCAATAAACAGTTATGTTTATTTTTCGAAGATTTTAGTATCTGATTCGGTCGTTTCGTCATTTTTATTCGGATGAAAGTAGTCGGAAAGTAAGTATTTTAGGCAGTAAGAATTCTTATTTTTTTGTCGGAGCTTTTATTACTACCCAAAAATAATTACTACTACACAAGCAAACCCGGCCCCGCACATGTAGCACAGCAATAAATACCTATATTTATACACATAAACCTGACCGTTTAATCACTCTATTTATTACAGATTTAGGAAACAAAAATAACCAGTCGAATTGAGAACCACCTCCTTTTGGAAGTCGGTTAAAAACTGCATTAAAATCCGTCGCGTGGTTTAAAAGATCTAAACGTAAGGACAGTGGGGAGTGATTTCATTTTATAATATTTAAAGATATTCATTTCCGTAATAATAATAATATATTCTGTAATAATTTATCATAAACAGGATTAGAAAAGATTTACTACATAAATAATATTCGTATTTGTTATACCTATACAAAATACACCTTCAAGGTTCAACTTACAAAGTACGATCCAAGGACGTCGTCACAAAGTATAGCGCAATTACTAAGTGATTAAGAGGAATTCTTTAATGCTCAGTTGAGCAGATTGAAAACTGTTGGTACCGACTTTGGAATTCCAAAGAAAAGCGTCGGGCTCGTGGCACTTGGAACAAAACGATCCGCGGATGAATTCGCTAGTATTTAAGTGCCTTTACTTGAAACAGCATTCCAGTTAACGAAAACATTTTTGATCTTGTTGTTTAAATTCCTACCACAACTACCCGAATTATTTTTTAATAAAATACCGAACTTATTAAAGGAAACATAAACAAACTTTTTGTATTTTATACGCAACCAGGAAAATGTTTGTACGAAATCGGTAACCGAATCGATTGCAATGACAACATGTTAGATTTTAAAGAAACATGCTGTACAAGCACCATGTTCATATTTTTACGCGGCAAGCGTGTCACCTTGTCAATTTTCATCTTACTGCTCTTAAATTTTGTATGGACTTTGTTCTCATGAAAACATTATGTGTATCGGATTACTTTACACTAAGGTTGTTTATTCGTTTCTTGGTAGGTATATGGACGGGCCTGTTGGTCTAGCTAGTGGTTAGTGACCCTGGCTACTAAGCCGGAGGTCGTGGGTACGAGTCCCACCCAGGACAAATCTTTGTGTGATGAGCACAATCATTTGTTCTGTGTCTGGGTGTTATTTATTTATCTATTTATCTATAATAAGTATGTATTTAGAAATATACAGTTGTGGTCACATAATTAAGAACGATAGGAAATTCCAGATTTTATTTGCTAAATTATATCTTATGTAGTTCTGAGTTCCTTCTCAGAAGTAACTAGTTATTTTATGAAATAGCCACATGAATTGGGCAAATGGGATTAGTAATATATAATAAATCCAATAACCATTTCATTTACAAATTATATTTATTCTCTAGCGTAACAGATTCACATAGTAATGAAGCTGGACACATAATTAAGAACGATTATTTAAATGCTTGAGATGCTGTTTTATATGAAACTTGTATTAAATAAATCAGAGTAATATGGAGTGCGTAAGTAAAATAAACAATTTGATACATTTTAAAATAAAGTTAATAGTCGTTAGCATGTCCACGACTTTTAATCACTGCTTTACACCGGCGAGGCATTGATTCTATAAATTTTTAACATTTACCAAGAGAGATAGAGTTCCATTCTTCTAAGAAAATGTCGTACAGCTCTGTTAAATTGCCACACTGTCGATTTGAAACATTTTTCTATACCTCGCACCAAAGATGCTCCATTGGAATTAGATCTGGGTTGTTAGCTGGCCAATCTAATAAGAAACTGATTGCGATGTGAGAAATTATTTAACGATGTGTGCAGTATGCTTTGGATCAATCTCATGCTGGAATGTCCAAATAACCAGAAGCACGTCTTCAGCATAAGGTAACATTGTTTTTTCCAGCATATTTTGTATTGGAATTGATCCATGTTTCCTTCTATCAGTTTAGCAGGTCCAATACCAGTCCAGAAAAGCGTCCCCAAATTTTCAAATTTCCTCCACCATGCTTTTATGACTTTTTTGTGTATTTAGGGTCAAATGCTTTATTCGGATGGCGTCGTACATAACGTTTTCCATCAGAACATACCCTGTTTATTTTAGTTGCGTCAGAAAAAACAACATTTTTACACTATCTAACTGTCCAGTCTTCATACTTTCAAGCCGGTCCTGCCTATGGCACCGTGTTAACATGGGTACTTTCCTAGCTAACCTTCCGTGCAACTTTTCTTTTACCAAACACCTTCGAATAGTGCGTGCCCAGATTGCTGAAGGGTTGTTTGCACCAAAATATTCTTTTCTCAGCTTATTAGACCCTTTAAAAGGATATTGTTTTGCCAAACGAATGATATTTCTGTCATCTCGACGGGATGACTTTCTCTGATTAGGTACACACAGAAGATTTGTAGTAGTTTGATAAGTTGCAAAATGCTTCACAGCGTGGAAAACCATCGATTTTGAGTATTGCAGATGGTCGGCAATTTTTTTATAAGACCAATTCTCCCGAAGTTTTATTATTACTTCCCTAGTAGATTTATCACAAGTTTTATTTCTCTCCATTACTTTCATATGAAGTAATCACCTTTATTTAAGACTTTTACAGCACCAAATGGCGCCAAATCTATACGAATAGTGACATACAACCACAGAGCCACAGAGTTTTATCTATTTAAATATGAATAAAAAGATAAACTATTCATCGTTCTTAATTATGTGACCAGCCAATAAATAGTAATGCCAGGTTCGGACTTATGTGTAAAGTTAATTTATTTATTTTTAAGACGATCATGAGTATTAACGTATGTACCCCAAGTAAGTAAAAGTTTTGCCATACCGAGAGACATACAACATTATAAATGCAATGAGTTATACTTGTAAGTTTAAAAAAATGTTCCCGTTAAATAAGCGTTCTTAATTATATGACCACCACTGTATAAGTATGTTTATCAGTTGTCTGGTTACCATAGTAGGTACAGGCTCTGCCTAGTTTGGGATCAGATGGCAGTGTGTGAGCTGTTCCAAGATATTATATATAAATAAAAAGCTAGCTTACAGAAGTCGTTTTGGCTAAATAAGCCGAAATATTTGATGTTAGGGAAACTATGAGGCGTCTGATTATACCTACCTCAGACTCCAATAACCTATATCGCTTGAGAGAAACTCCACAATTAGTTTAACTTAGACTAATTTCGTATGCGTCCTACGTCACTTGGTCTTGTGTACGTCACGAAGTTCTTAGAAGTGTCCCAATAAGTTAGCAACAAGATAGCAACAATTAAATAAGATATTATGATATTTGTTACCAAAAGGTCACAATAATAAGTGCCTAATTCAATAACATAAAAATGGTATCGTACTATCGTCTCAGCTTTCTCTGGTTTCTTTATAATTTCTAAATTGTTTTGTCTATCCGATAACATTACTATTTTCAGTTTTCATAACAAAACTCTCCCACGTATGAGTTATTTTTAAACATAGACAAAAGATCCCTACTGAATTTCATTATTTACCCTTTTAGACTATTATTAGATTAGTAATGATCGCGACATTGGATTATTAATAGATACGTTGGCATGTAAATGGATGTTTGTTAACACGATATAAATTTTTACGTCTGATTATAATTGCAAATGAATCGCTTTGTATGTTCTTGTTGTTGTTAACAGCTGCTGGATTTAAAGAGTTAAGTTTGTTGTTTTGTGTCGTTCTTAATTTTTAGACAGGTATACATGCCTGTAGATTCTGTTGTGTATATTTTTAACAGACACTATTTAACTGATTTGAATTACAGTACATTTTAACCATGAATATAATTTATTCATAACTAGCTGAGCGTTGCCATTTACAACGACAAACAGTTTGTCAAACGCTATATGACTACATTAGAAAAAAAAAAAATCTTTCTTGAGAACCTTCTTCTGATTATAACAAACACAAAAAATAATAATTAGCGAAATTCTTCCAGACGATCAGGCGTGAATGCCAAGACCAAGGGAAATAGTGATATTTTTACATACCTATAGGTACAGGGGGCCTACTCTGAAATGTTAAATCCGAAGTATCGGCCGATGTTTCGGTTGTTTCCTACTCCGAAGTACATTATTTTTCGTTCGGTCGGTTCAATCCGTCCGAACTTATTTTGACGCTAGTTGTATCGTAAACCCTACTCTGAAATACAAAACCCGACCGAAAATTTGAGTTTGACAAGACGTTTATCGGGGAATTTATGTCAAAATTCACGACATCAAAATAGCTATCGTTTGAGTATCGTAAATATCGAATTTGATAAATCTTTACAATTATCTTGAGTTTTACATATAAGAATTGTAACAATTTATTAACTTGACGCTATTTTTTACCTGAGTGTTATGTTTTATAATTCTTTAATAAGAAATAGTAAGCGACACGTTCAAGTGCTGGCAAGATCACCTATCATACGGAGGGTCTCAATCGTAATACTCAGAAAGTACACACACCAAACGGATAGATAGTTATTTAGTTTACACTAACAGATAATGTGTAAACGGGAGCATTACATATGATAGTCATTTCTACTACTAACACACTTGCGTTTAGGTAATATTACGTTTGCATACGCGTGATATCGATAGCTTCGTAGGTGTGTCCTGCAAAGCTATCTAGTTTGCTGTGTGCTTGTTTATTGAGTACATAAAAAAATGCACACTAATATCGTAAAACATATTTTCAAGTAAGTAAGAAATACTTTAGATAGTAATGCGAAATAACGACCCCTTTGGTTTCAAAACTCAAATAAGTGTTTGCATACTTTTGTTTGGGACCGCATGAACATTATATGAAACACACCATACATTTCTAAGAATAATACACTCAAGTGGCGTTTGTAATAAAAATAGGCAATAGATAATACTAGTTCTTTATTTCAGATAGAAATCCATAAAATATAAACACAACAATGTTTTACAAATCATAACACGACTTACAAATCTTACACAATGAAAACATATAGCATTAATAAGGAGGAGGATAACATTATTTTGTGTTATAGTGTGTAGGCTGATCCAATGGCTTAGCAGTGGAGAGGCCCACATATCCACGGATACTTTTAAATATCTATGTTATGCTTTTGTGAATGACTTGATAGACGTGAATTCTTTTAGTAGCGAAGCACATTGTTTCTATAGCGCGCCAACCTCAACAGCAGTGAGCAGCAGCACATAACCAAGGGAAACTGATTACAAATTATTCACTGGACCCATATAATTTATATGAGAATACTTAGTTTGTTTTTTGTTGAAATCTCTTAACTTGAACACTTTTCACTTCAGTCAGCTTGATTATAAATAAACGAAATAACCATATAAGTAGGTATATATCGCCATCGTACGATCGCAACAATACGGTGCGACGACGGCGACGCTAGATTTGGTTGAAATTAAGTATTTTTCCTGTTTTTTTCACAATAATGTTTGTTTACTTTGGTTTACTTGTCATCCTTTGACTTTTTATTTTCTTTTTCTTTAGTATAAAACTATAGTCTTTGATTTGGACAATCGGCAAAAGGAGTCTGAATATCAAGAAATATTAAGATTTATTGAGAAATAACACTTATGCATACAAATAAATACTGAATTTAAAGCAAGGATTAATTATATTGATTTTTAAATTAATTTTACGTTGTAATTTATTAGTTAAATTATATCGAAATGAATATTAATTCCCAATACCGACAAACGGTTCAACTCTAGCACTGAATTTTGTTCGGTCTGACACTCTTCCGAATATTGACTATGGTTCCGACCGAACTTAGCTAATCCGAACTTTCTTCGTAGTAGGGTACATAAGCAATGTTCGGTCGTGTTTCGGTCGGTCCCGAAGTATCGGATATCGAATTTCAGAGTAGGCCCCCAGGATATTCAACGAGATTATCAGATGCATAAAACTGAACAACTTTTCCCAAGAAACATAGGTCGACATCTTAAAATGTAAAATTAACTTTTTATACAAAGTGGCAGGTCACGTGACTTACGTTTGTATGTTTGTATGTCGACCTATGTTTCTTGGGAAAAGTTGTTCAGCTTTACGCACCTGATTACCTCGTTGAATATACGCACTCCTTTTAAATTAATCCTGTATAGATACTCAACATGTATTGAAAACGCTACCAGAAATTTAAGTTAAACTTATGTATATCGAATACAACAGTTCTAAAAAATTACTTAATTTTGTAACACGAACTTATTTATCCACACTATGCGAATCACAAAATAACGAAAGATATTACTATCTAACAGCTTGGTTCGATAGTGATCTGCACTATAGTACTCAGCTGTCCTACATCACGTCGGTGCCAGCTGCGACACTTGACATTTTTGGGCGATTGTGAGAGATTGCGAAACACGGTGACAGTTTTACGGATTGACCTATTAGAATGAAAATGTTCTATACAAAATATTGTTTTGCATAGATTTTCGGGAACGGGTTTTGCAAGTGACGTAGTTTTTTCAGTCGAATATTAATGTTTATTATTTTGGTGTTTTTCGAGTAGGCTGTGTGATAATGCCTCACAGTTAAGGCAAATACCCTTCCCTAAAGCGTCGCCTCTCTCTATGCAACAAAGTTTATCGTTACCATGCAATACGAAGAACGAATGACTGACTTATGAGGAATCATTTTCATTTTCCAATTTTCTTTAAAACACAATCTAAGCAATAACAAACTGTTCAAGTAAACGAAAAAAGCTAAAATGAAATCTTATGTACTGAACTGTATCTTGTGTCTTATGTACTGAACGAACATAAAAATATTTCTATTTTAGGAAAACCTTTTCGAACCTTTTTCTACTTTCAAATCATTGCACGGTTATATATATTATAATGTCTTCCTTTCAAGAAGAAACAGCATGAAACTTAAAATGCAATTATTTCAAATACATTAGGTAGTTTAAAAATATGCGACCGCAAAGTTAAATATCAAAAGCCTATAAAGATTATTGTATAATAAGAAACTGGACCATCGAGCTGTAAGTATAATAAAAACTAACTTAAACACAAGCAAAATTCGTTTATTAGTAATTAACTTTGCATTCATAATAGAGTATTTTTGTTGCAAATGACTATCAGGCTTTCTAGCCTGCATAGCTTTTAATTTATCTTTTCAGTGTTTTGTCACTGGAAACTGCAAACCCAGGCTGGCATTTTAAAGTTTATGACCAGAACGATAAAGTCATACATTTATATTTACGTACTACCTAAATATTTGTTTATATTATTAATATGTTAGAGAATCTTTCAGGCAAAACATCGTGTTCTAGTTCCTGTCCTTATCCCATTCATATGGGGTCGGCGCAATGCGTAATTATTTTCCTTCCATTCATCTCTATTACTCGTCATCGCGGCATCCACTCCTCAGGTAAAACATAATATATTAAAAAGAAGTTCGTACAAAAGGGCACTGATTAAACAATATAAATTTAATGTTCTACTCAAATTAAATATTCTATTCCTATTTCTAGTTCGTTCCGAACATACACCCATGAAACATTAAAACTATACAAAACCATAGTTAAGTAACTTAAATACTGACCTCTAAAAGCTCTCATTGAATTTGAAACACAAACAATACAAAACAAACCTTCATACTTTGCAGAGGCTTACCCAAAACTTTACAACAATACTAGAGAAATAAATACCATTTGTTTTGTGTTTAATGACTATTTTTAAATCGTTTAGAGTTTCGACGTGTTACAAGTTAAACACTTATTAAATAACGGGCAGATTTATTTACAGACTCGGTTAACAACTAATTTTATTTCTTTACTCGTTTTATTTTATTTTTCTATAACCTTTAGGATCATGCTGATGCGCCAATAGGCAGTAAATTTGTTTCCGCTTTTTTTTAATAAAAATAAACCTAATACCAATTTGAATTGAATAATTAATAGCTACGAAACAGGGAAATCTTACGCGGGTATTTGGTACTTTAATCATACATTCATGGAATAAAAATTTATTACGTACTCATTTTCATTTGATATTCTTGCTATGATTTTCCATTTATTTTTAGTTCAACATTTATGTTACTAAAGGACACAATCGATTTTGATGATATTTATATGGGACTATCTTTAAAGTCCCTGTGAGTTATCGATGAGACATTGCCGGGATTTTTAATTACTAATTTCATCCTATCGTCCGTTCTATCGTACATGAATATTATCGTTGTGTGGACCTTTCGTATGCCGCCAGCCAGAGCAATTTCATGACCAAACATTTATCAAACACCGGCCTCGGCAAATACCGCTGTTATCAGAATCATACACTGGAATAATGTTTTACTAAGTCCACTGTAAATTTTGAACACGCAATTTTTATTGTGGCGAGTTATATCTTTGTAATTTATTGTTTGGTATCGTTGGCGTATCAAATTATAACATGTTATTATTCGGTTTTAGATTAGTATTGTCTGAGGTAACATTAAAAATATGAATATAGAAACAGAAAGCTGTACGATAAAACTGATTTTGTTGATTATGTAGTTGGTTGTATTTCTACGAAGTTCATTTCAAATGGAAAAACTATGAATAATTTTATAAATCAAAAAGTACCTACCTACTCCATGGCTGTATACCTTTTAGGAATTTACATATGATACTGACCAATTATAATAGGATAGTAGGTATACATCCAGCACATATCATCAAGTTTTGTACGCCACGACACGCGGCTGAACATGTTCGATCATTCTTTTCTATTATAATATCTTGCATGCAATGTATGTATACCATGTTTAAACAAATAAATATACTTACTTACTCTTATATAAAAATTAGCGACTGAAGCTATTATTTTCTTTTGTCATTGAGGTGGGAACACTGCCATTTGTTTCCAGAACTAATTCATTCATACTTACATTTCTTGAAGTTTAGCGTAGAGTCCGTTTCACGAAAGAAGTCCCACAGACGCGGCGCTAGTGTCAGTCATGCTACATAAATAATTCACATGAAGTCATATACACACTCAGCTAACCGTGAACTCATAGATTCATTCATTAAAAAAACAACCACTTTTACCTAAATGACACACTCTAGACTTGTTTAAATAAAACAACTAAAACTTATCTTTTTTTTTTACTTATTCATAATAAGGTAACTAGGAGTTCAGCTCACGTTATGGTAATATCAAAACTATCTAATGAAATAAAACAATAAATGTCCGGTTCCTCCAGAACTCGGAGCTTCGGCATTTGAAGTATTTCTGTTGAAATTTGATAAAGTTGAAAGTGGAAGAGAAATCAGCTTTACTAAGGTATGAAATGAAATGAAATGAAATGAAATGAAATGAAATGAAATGAAATATTTATTTTTTTCGAGTAGACCTTTACAGGCACTTTCAAAACGTTAATGACGCTAGTTGCGCGGTTCCAAGGTGTCATTCCTATGGAGAAGAACCGGCAAGAAACTCCATAGGTTACTCTTTTAAAATTGGTTATGAGTATACAATTTAAATAATATTGAGTAAATAAATGCAGAGTCTTTCCTGGACTGGCCTTTTTAAGAAAGAACCAGGTCGATCTGAGCAAGCCTGTGCCAACAGATGGCAAGCATGCCTCGAATAGCTCATGCAGCTCAACCATTTTCGAGGGAGTTGCACAACCCGACACACAACAATACCACCAGTGACACCATAAAAATATGTGGGGCAACAACTTCCTCAAATCGCCAGATTGCAAAAACTATAGCAGACTAAAAGATGTACAATAATTTAGAATCAAATTAAAAGAGTTAATAATAGACCTGCATAAATTTACACTTACAATACCCATGATCTTATGTAATAATGAATTTAATAAATTGAATTAAATAAAATTGTAAACATAATATGCAAAAGCACAAAACATGTCAAAGAAAAAAATGAAATACAATAATGTATACGCAAAAGCGCAAAACATGTCAGAAAAAATATATGAAATACAATAATGTATACGCAAAAGCGCAAAACATGTCCACAATTTGTATATAAATAAATATATTTACAACATGCAAACAAAACAAACGACAGATGTAAAAGCGAGCAGCTCAATCCCAGGCGGCTTTATCATTCAAATAATCGGATATCTTGTAATATCCTTTTTTACATAATTTTGATTTAATATGAGTTTTGAATTTTCTAACAGGTAATTTACGAATATCAACGGGGAGCTTATTGTAAAAGCGGAATAGGCGTAGTATTTTACATGTACTACATTAGTTTCTTTAACTTTAACCGAAAATGTACGAAATAGTTATACTTCCATCAGCACGTTTAGGTTACAGTATATACCTACACATTAGCTAGTATAATACATTATAAAGTACCTACCGCGGATTTCAATTTCTATGGTAGTATTCTGATTTAAAAAAGTAGGTAATTTCAACGAATTCGACCACCTCTGAATGGCAGTTTCGAAATTGTTGGATATTGAAGTTTATTAAAATTTCATTAAATTTATAAAAGGATATTCCGTAGCAAAAAAGTTATAACAAAAAACGAACCAAAATAAAATAAATATGCTCATAAAAGAACAACAAATTTGTAAAGGTTGAAAAGGTTGTTGTGTAAAGCAATCAATACATAAAGCGGCGTAAAGTAATTGATTGATGGATCGCAGTTTTTCACGGTCGTTCACGTAGCTAAAGGGTTGTCGCAAAATATAGCAGAGCAGTCTTCGTGACCTGTATGTTGATGTAACATTATATCATTTTACAAGACAACCTTAATTATCTTTTTGACAACTTACAAACTATTCAACCAAATATTACCGTAAAATCATGTGACCTTCAGAAGACAGTTGCGAATCTAACGATTGATATCAAGATAGAAAAGACTACGATCTGAAATCGAATGAACATCTTTGCTGGATTTAATGTTGTAAAACCCACACCCATTGTTTACAGACAACCTAATAAAAATAAACTGGATAAAATAAAATTTCACGGCGTCTATCCGGTCGCTTAACGCGCACTTGACCAATATATCGATCTATTTGTATGAATACGGGCGGGAGAGGACAACTGAAATAGACCAGCAATACGGGGGCCTGAACTAAATTGTTTATACCTTCACGAACAATTCAATTGGCAAGCTGGAGTAATGGTCCGTATCAAAGCTTACGATTAGGTTCCCATACAAAATTATTGTGGCGGATGTTACAGAATTTTGTAGCTATTTTCACTCTTATTGAATGTTAGGATGACCTACATTAAAGGAAAGGTGGAGTTTATTCCAAGCCACTTGATATTTTTGGACGGTAAAAATATACATAAAAATTAAATAAATGTAAAACAAAATATTTTATTAATGTAGACTTTTCTTTGATATTTATGACCGCGAGCCATTGGGATCCATTGTTCATGTTCGTCTTTCATCGTTTAGCTGTACTGTAGCACTAACGTAAGCAAACAACCCACACATTATGTTTTTCAATGTTGCAGTCAGAATGAGAATTCAGACAATCCGTACAAACGATTTTCATTTATTACAGCTTTATTTGCTTAACAAATCGCTCTTTTAATTGCTTAAAAAAAGTAAAGTTTTGAGGCCATGGCATAGTTCCAAAAAATGCATTACGTATAGGTTCTTTTGTAATAGGCTTCGTTTCTGTTTAAGTTAATGTACCTATATCTCATCTTAAATTCACATTCATTCAAAAAGCGACACTTATTTTTGAAATTACTTTCGGCCATAAAAACTCGACTGCAGGTCAGTTATCTTCATTCGCGTAATGGGTAGCTTTTCCCATGAGTAACCTTATCACGAATACCCGTGTCTTCACTGACTGGCTGGCTGACTGGCCTTTTGGTCTGGTGGTTAGTGACCCTGACTGCTAAGCCGGAGGTCGTGGGTTCGATTCCCACCTAGGACAAATCCTTGTGGGATAGGCACAATCATTTTCATCATGTTCTGTGTCTGGATGTAATTTATCTATATATAACATATAAGTATGTTTATCAGTTGTCTGGTTACCATAGTAAAGGCTCTGCCTAGTTCGGGATCAGATGGCCGTGTGTGAGATGTCCTAAGATATTATTATTATGTATTATATTATAATGTTAATGCATTACTATAATTAGGTAATTGGAGTGATATGAACTTCGTGGTTCAGACATTCTCTATACATCGGTCAATTAAACCTGTGCAAAAAGCAAATATAATTAGGGCTTATTCCAAAATTAAACGATTGTGTGCTTTATATTGTTAAAATAAGTAATCACAGTGACGATGATTAGAATAATTATAATAAATTGTTATTAATTTATTACGCATCCATGCGGAGCATCATTGACCAACAAATAATTATAATACTAACTCCTTATTAATTTCCGTCTTTATTTATTGTTTCACAGCAGGGATAAAAATAATCTGGCCAAATGGGGTATTCTTCACCCTACCCAGTCGCAGTGCCAGTGTGGAACACCTGTATAGGACATGCAACACCTTCATTGCGCGTCGTGCACAACCACCTGCACTAACTAAGACCTACACGAGGCCAATGATAGAGCTGTACAGGTTGCTCAGTACTGTTCGTATGGAATTTGAATCGAGTCAATCGACACGAAAAAAAGAAGAACAATGGATCCGTTAGGAATAGTGTTTTGGGATTAGTGGGATCGGTTTTTAGGTGGAATCGGTTCGGAAAATAATGTTAGTTCATGTTACGAACGGGTTCAACAATGGGATCGGATGTTGGGATCTGTTCGGAATAAACCATAATTAGTATCCTAACATTAGCCTGAAGAGGATACCAAAACATTAGTTGATTTCAGGATTTCTGAAGTTCACACGTCCACGACGACCTTTACACATAATAATTTACATTCCAGATGTTTAGTTTTTGATTGCTCGACATCACCGTTATATCGCATTTTTGTTCGACGTAACGTTTTTTGTTTGCAATGTTTTGAGTGAATCTATATATTTTAACACGTCTTTCAATTCACTACAGTTGCTTATAAGACAGCCGTAATGCCCCATTTCAACACCTTATCAAACCCGGCTACAAAAGAGCTTATTCCGTGTGTGCAGCTACGTTTTGAACCACGTGTAATTTTATATACTCCAATGTAATACGTAAACTACAATGACGCCTACAGGCCTTAAGAAAAACAAGTCTCTGTTATCTAATATGTACACGTGTTTTAATGGAGACACATTTCCGATCAGTTATTTAGGGCAATAGTTTTAATGACCTAATACCTTTACAGCCCCTGCGTGCCTCGTGATTCCTGTCACCCACGCACTTCTAATCATCCTTGAATCTGTAAGTACACAACTGTATTTAATTTTTATAGTTTCCCTTTTCGCGGACTTATCGCGAAAGAAAGTATCCTGTTACATTGTAGTATGAGAACACATGCTTAGGCCCGAATAAATCTCAGGAAGCTGTTTATTTGGTACATTATTGGGTCATACTTTAGAAGTATAATACCATATTGTTTTCTGAGGTTTACGCGAATTTCTCTTTCTTTCGTTCCCGACCTCCATAGCACAGTAATACAATTAGGAAATATTGTAATACTGTGTCATGGTCTGCCCGTGACTATGACACCTGTGAAGGAGATAAAACGTCGGGAACTAAAATCACAATAAACCGTGCTAGAATCCCTAAAAAGTAGCTTTATTTCAAGTATGATACCAAATTTATTAAGATTATAACTTGTGCCGCAAAATAAGTATTTTAGTGAATCTGGGTTCCAGATATATCTGAATGTGTGTCAAAATGTTGTCATCTCGTGAAAACAACAATCTTCTAAAAACTTTACAATATTAATGTTTGTAAAATCACGATATGAGCAAATTCGTACATGACGCATAGAAATTCATAATGTGTTTTGCGATTTCCAAGTAGATACAACAAATATTTATAACCGAAAAGTTTCTTCATTAAATCATTGTTCAGACTATTAAATGATGTAAATAAATTGGATGTTTCTGATTTCCCCAAAAAATATTGCCCATGTATTCTATTAGACAGTTATGTCCTTAATAATCGACTGAAAATGGGCAAATTGAGGGAATGTGGACGTCCTTTACGTAATTCACAATAAGAATAGGTATATATCAAAACTTGTATTGCCGATAACGTCACGCCTTGATATAGGGGGCTACCGAATCGTTCAACGACACCTGTCACTCTTCCTATGCTCCTCGGTACAATTGAAGCGAAGTTATTTTGCGGTCTTTAGACATGTGTTGTCTGAAGGTTGACAACTATTGGTTTATTGAAGAAAAAACTTTGAATGCTATAAAAAAAGAATTGGAGAATAGCTACAGGTTCCAGCCCAAATCGACAGCACATTAATACAGAATTTGGGGACCAATATCTAGTAGGTCGACTGGAATTAAAAGGAACGACATTTCAAAAGAACGATGTTTGTTAACTACAAAAATAGTTAACATTGTATGTATATTATTATCACCTAATGTATAAAGACCGGCCAAGTGCGAGTCGGACTCGCACACGAAGGGTCCGAACCATTATCTATAAAAGCTGCAAAAAAAACACGTTTGTTGTACAGGTTGTTTTAATTTTATTTAAATATCTATCTTATTATTTATTTATTATAATTAACTTAATATTCTGTGAATATTTCAAGTGCTTACCCGTTGCCATAATATATTGAGCAAAAAGGAGCACTAAATCACGTATGTTGTATGAGAGCCCCTGAAATATGTATTGTATTCTTTAGTGTTAATCGTTATACCGGCAACATAAATACATCATCTGTCACGGTTCATGAGATACAGCCTGGTGATAGACAGATGGACGGACGGACAGCGGAGTCTTAGTAATAGGGGCCAGTTTTAACTTTCGGATACAGAACCTCTTAAAGAGGGTGTTACACGCTTAACCTACTTGGTGTATCTTTTACGTTATCGTAACTCTCAAATGGTTAAACCAATTTAGATTTTTCGTGTATATCGTCAGACTCAACGCACAAGAACACTTTTCGTAACAATAAAAATGCCTGTTTAAAGATTTCATAAATTAATTACAAATGCATGAATACGTTATAAATAAACAAAAATAATATTATTATAAACTTTTTCAAAATAGATAATATTTTTTTTGTGGTTAATTAGCTATATCGAGCTCGCATCGAATACGTAATTATCCTTTGACAAATATTTTCAATAAATAGATTAAAAATTAACCAGCCAAAATAATTATTTTATAATAATGTTATATTTACAAGAGAATGGCGCTCTGGTATAAATGGTTGGGTATGACGTATTTGTATGAACGGCTTAAATAATGTATGAGTCCCGGGTCCCAATTCTCCTATTTTATAAACCGTCCGATGGCAGTGTAATGATCGTAGTTTCGATTGATTTTGGCACATTTGGTATTCTTCTAAGCATTTAATCTGTGAAATCGTGTATGTCATAGTATCTTAGCACGATTGCCAATAATTTGGTAATCCCTTACTGACATTTCAAACTTAATGGGCTTTATTTTTTTTTACAAAATCGTCGACATTACGATCATTAGGTACACTGCCATCGGACGGTTTAAAAATAGGAGAATTGGGCCCCCGTGTTTGAGTGTTTGCATCTAAAATTCATGCCTGCAATTGATTAAGCCCGCAAAATAGGATTACATTAAATTTTAGTTCCAAATTAAAGTATTATTGTTTTTACCTTTTACACACATGTCTCATTAGGTACCTACACCTATGTATTAATGATATCGCAAGCATAAAAGATAGGTGTATTACCACGTTAACTCTTTAGAATTTGAACCTAGGTTTAGTTATTATCTAAATGAAAATAAAACTAGGAAAGTTTTTTCAAACAATCAGATAAATCGTAGATAACATAGTTTTACCTTTATCGTAATAAACGGCTACAGATAGTATCTATCGAGTATCCGTCGAGATTATCGAGAATCGTAATACAAAAAAAAAACGAGGCAGAAATTTTGTAGTTCAAAATTTACGAAACAGGAGCGATAATAATGCATGATTCTTCGTGTCTAAGTTTCAATCTTCTTTAGAACAAAACCTCTTTTATACGTTGAATGATGTATTATGTGTGATATTAAATTTAGCTGTTATGTAATCCATTTCATGATGTAATTTATAGCTGAAGTTTTTACACAGTTTGCATTTTACAAATTATTATTTTTAACTTAGTAAATTTAGTGTGATGAACGATGCTCGAGCTAGCCTATTTATCATGGAATTTAATTGCTAACAGAATTATATTAAGAGATATGTATATAATTTTTTACAGAATTATTGTACCATCCGATTCTATCATGTAGGTATGCCATTTGGCTCGAGTAAAATGCCTAGTAGGTTATACCTAACTTTACATGTTTAGCACGAGTGACTAACTTACTATACGAACACTAAAGATAATGTGAAACCTTTTTTAGGAGGTTTTCTTGATAAAAAGATAGTCAAAACCAAAGTAACCGTGATCCAGGCTTTAACCAGCTTGCCGTAGCTATTTGGCACGAAGGGATTGGCTTTGTTAATGAATGGTCACACGCCTACGACAATTATTGTAATTAGCTATGAGTCATTTATGAAAATAAAACTATTAAAATAAATATAAAACTACACACATATCTCATATACTGCCGCCTTTGTTCTAGTTTAGTTTAGTATATTAAATTAGTTGGAGTAATGTTGTCATGATTAAATACCTAACAATCATAATAAATTCGTTCGTTGCGTTCTTACCAGACCAAACTTATATGGTTACCAAACATAAGTATCTGTGTTGTGTACCAAGCGAATTATGCTTTTTTGGTACTAGGTATATCCGGAAATGGACAGGAATCACAAGTGCTGCGGAGCTGTTCAATCTTGTTAAAGATAGGAAGAGATATGCGGAGCTGACTGCCAACCTTCACTAGTTGGAGAGACACTTTAAGAAGAAGAAGACTGTACTATGAATGTGCGTTATTAGCTACTGCGCTATTGATATTAATTTATAAACAATGAATATCCGTATCTTTTATAATATTTAAATTAAGTAAAAAAATAAAACATTTTATACATCAAACATTATCTGCTATGTAGGTACACAATGTGTTAACGATATAAATGTGTAAAAATATTCGGATAGGATTCTCGCAGAGTTTAACAATTTGGTATTTGGTTTTCCGCCGATATTGTGCGAATAATCTGTCAGGTGCTCGTATTCCCACGTCAGCTGCTAGATTCAACGTACTGATATTTGGATCTATGGTACTGACAATTCTGATGGAAATCTTGAATAAGGCGCGTAAATAAATCCTATTGGTATCTGTCTAGTATCTTCCTTTCGAATGCAGTTCTCAACTAAATGTTTTGACAAACAGAACAATGCTCATACACTAAAAAGTTTTGAAGAAAGTTATTAAAAGTACCTTTTTATAAATTAGTCATGATATTGACTGCCTCGTTGGTCTAGTGGTCGCAAGCGCGACTGCCGTAAACGAGGTCTAGGGTTCGATTCCCAGGTCGAGCAAAAAATATTTACTGAGTTTAGAAATTCTCAGTACCGCTCGGAGTCAGGAAGTGTGGCGGTGTTTACATCCCCGTGCCTCGGAAAGCACGTAAAGCCGTTGGTCCTGCGCCTGATCCCTCTCCGGTCGTGTCGGTCAACCGTCCCATCGGACTATGAGAGTGAAGGAACAGAGAGTGCACCTGTGTTTGCACACACATGTGCACTATAATATCATCACTAGAGATTGGCCGCCTGGGCCGAAATTCGGTTGGGAGAGAAATTATTATGATGTTCCAGAAAAAAACAAAAGCACTACGGAATAACATTGAATACGGAACAAATTGGTACCAACATGGTCTAACAGCCTTGTAGGGACAAACAATGTGTTACCAGTTTCCCACCTTCATGGCCACCAAGACATATTTAGTACACATTTAAAATAATGTATTCGTAATCTCATATCAATTTCAAAGTTTATTTATCCATCAAAACACACCCAACCAATAAACCCTTCGGTTATCATTTAAGGTAATATGCAATTAAATACAGTAGATACATAGCTGCTTTTGTTCATAAGGTATCAACTAAACTTTATATTAATCTATGCATTGATCCTAAAATGTCACCAGATTATTGAGCCATCAGTTAAGTCGCGGCATTGACAGAGGCATTGACATAGTTTCACACAATCACGGACGTATTTACCTGATTAGTAAATTGTTTGTTAAACAGAAATATTTTTTAAAATAGAGAGTGTTAATATACCTACCTAACTGAGAGTTAATTTTACAGTCTGGAGTCTAGCGTATACACGAACTTTGCTTCGAATTATGTCGACACTGCACCAGACGGTCTTTGTCTACACATTAATTATACATAAATACTATTTAGACCGTACCTCCGTAGGTACCTATAGTTATATTACAGTACATCTTACCTACCTTTGCTTATTACCTACAGTGAGTAGAGATAGAACATTCATCTTGTGTCTGTCTGTTCTACCATTTTTCACGGAGACATGAGACGGTTAAGTATAAAATTTGCATAGTATATATTGGATCTTGGTCACGTGCAGAAATTCCGATAACTTAGCCATCGTCTAATGAAATTTAGAAAGTAGAAATATAAAGTTGATCGCCCTTAAATTATTTCACTTTTTTTTTATTTTGTGGTCGATCAACTTTAATTAAAATGGGGATAATTCGTTTTTTTTCGATCGCTAATTGTTTTTAATTTACGTTAATAATATTAAAACACAATAACCTTGTTATCTCACATGGTTTTACAGTAGCTAGTGTAAAGGTATGTCGGATACACTTGGGATACCGCTCGGGGCCATTCCATAATTGCATTTTAGCTAGCAATTTAAACTCTGTATCATTTTTAAAATAGTTTCTTGAAGATTGGCATAAATAAGTATGCATTATGACATAATTTTGCAACATATTCTGGAACTGCATGACTAGCAAAAACATGAATATATTTTATGTGACTTTATCAAATTTAGGAGAGACTCGTGGTTAAATGTAAGCTGTACGATTTACCAATAATAAAGGATAAGCCGCGCTCACCGCGGTCGGTCCGGCGATGAGTGACCCTCCGTGGCCCTGAAAGCACGTTAAGCCGTTTGTCTCGACTTTGATACGGTAATCTTGGACAGTCGTTTAGTCGTTACAATTCTACCAACCAGCCTTACTATGGGATCCGTGTTACCTGGTTAAACAGGCTGTAGAAGGTCAGATAGGCCGCAGCTCCGTGTAAAACACGATAATCAGCTAAATCTGGTAAAACTAGAAGCAGACTCCGGATGGAATATGCTGGGCAGATGAACACTTTATTAAATTAAGGCCTTTCATTAAAAAAAAACTATTATTATGTTAAACGTAGAGGACTAAAAAGAGCAATCCCTACTTATAGGTTCGTGCATATACCTACTCATTCGTATCCACATCTTTTAAAAAAAATGGTTAATAAATTCTTGATATTTGGCACCTTTTCGCATTAAAACCTGTAAAGGTGCCAGCTATGCAATCGTTTCACGACATAATTAAATTATATTTTTTTAACTTTTAATCTAGGTGAAAGCCGGGCTCTATGTGTAATTACTTGTTATATCATAACAACGCTAAAAATATTTTATTTTTGCTTGTTTAAGTTTCAGTTTGCTTCGCTTTGAAATATTTTTGGCATATGCAAGTGATTTCAAGATTCAGTGTCGTCAGTTCAGAATTTTTTAGGAAAGGTTGCCCTGCTAGGAGGCCTCAACACTTAGAAGCTATGTTACCGGTATACCTTTATTAATTTAAGAAAGTGTTATAATTTAATGTAAAAAAATATATAACCCCACTAACTAATGTCAGTTTGTATAGTTATTCGATGTTGAGAACGGCTCAAAAGTATTTGCTAAAATTATAGAATCCAGTTGATCACTATATAATTTTATAGATTGCACGGACGGGCTCGCTGGCTATAATTACTATAGAAGGTGACAACCATCTATTTCAAAATAAACAATGTCCACCAATTGTTTTGGCTAGATAATCATGACTAAACAAATGTAAATTGTTGACATCATATTATAAGTTGGTTTACGTTATGTTTTACATAATATTCAATAATGATGTTATCATAGACAAGGGAATTGTTATGATTATATTTGGAACGTGGCATGAGCATGCAGTTTAAACTATACAAACGGTGGATAAGACAATACAGTTAACACTCCTAGATGTAATTTATACATGGATCAATTTGGGAACACAGATATTGTGATATTGCCTATTGTTGCGATCGATTAATGATAATTGTAGATTTTATTTTTGAAGTAAAACTTTATGTGTGCTTGGCTTGAGGAGTAAGCTGGGAAAAGCGTGTCGACAGCGTTACAAAAAGTTTTATGAGAGCGTTACAAAAAGTGTGATTGGGCGAGGCGAACGCTTGACTTGGGGAGTACGCTAATGAATGCGTGACGAGAGAGTAACGTTTGGTTATTAAATATTCCTGTAGAGGCAAGAGAGAGAGGTGCGACAACACATTTTCTTTCTCTCTTTTTCTCATAGCTAGTTACGTAGTTACGCTTTGTATATCTAAGACACAGTACAGGCTTATGAGCTAAAGAAGTTTTACGTTTTCGTGTGGTCGAAAGCACACTCGCTCTTAATTTTTTTAATAATAGTATTTTGTAGTCGGGGCGGGTCAGTAAATTAGTAGGGCTTTGTTTTAGGGCATAAACTTTTATTAACACGACACAACACACAAATTTTACAAGTTCGTCACGTAGGATCCACTAGCTCACTCATGCATGCTATTCCTAAGCCCAACTCCTACTCCCAAATCTGACACATCCAAATCCCGCGCGCGAGCCGGTACAACCGCTGCGCTGTGATTGGTCGGCGTAGGGCGCATGCACGAAGTCATATCGAAAACCTCTCACTCTACATAACGAGCGGGCGCCTTACCTCGGCCAATACGTTCAGGGAGTAAGCGCCGCTCGGAAACATCTCCTGCTATAATTTATATAATGTCAATGAATAGCAACATAGCTGAAAAAAACAATAAAATAACAACACAGAATAGGTTGTATAAACATTTCTAATTCTCATATTTATGATTTTAGGTCGGGTATTACCAATACCCGACTTATCAAGTCTGGTACAGGACTGGAGAGAATGAGAGAATAGATCTCATTTTGTCCGATCTTGTGCCAGCATTGGGATGAAAAGGGCTCAAGGGGCTCAAGAGGTAAAGACGACAAATTACTCATTTATGTTTGATTGATCTACCCTATGTTCACGAGCATAAAGCTCAAAGATATATATATCTATCAAATTGTATACTATTAATAAGCACTAATGCCAGTTGTACTCGATGTTATGTTAATGTGTTCATTAGCAATCTGATATAATAGGGTTATAATATTGAATGAGACCTGTTAAGGGGCTTCTGATATTATTTATGATTGAACATATAATTATGCCTAAATATTTGTCGTCTTGACAACAACAACGTTTAAAATGTCATCGTTACCTGTCCAAAAGTTTGAAAACAAATAAGCTTATGATATAGCAGTAGTTTTTTTTTTAGTAAAAATTTCATAATAAGTTTAAAAATTTATGGGTTGGTATTTTTTTTGTATGTATTTCGATTTCGAACGCAAGCTACCTTAAATATTCTGCCTTAATGTTTAAACACATAGCCTTTGTTACCTTAGAAACAGAATTTTCAATCGCGCTACGTAAATCTTCGCAACTGTTGATTTAGTAAACAAAATCTTCCCTCACCGCAGGATTACTGTAGCTGTAAGGTACATAAATCCTGACCCACAAACACTAAGCCTATACGGAAATAAGAGCTAAACCCGAATTTACTCAATAGTCTAAATACTAGTATTTTTTGGGTTATTATTTATCAAATAACTTCCTTCTTCCATTCGCAATTCATAGCGTAGATCATATCGGTCACATTTACACAAAGGCATATTTTTCATAGAGAGTAATTTTTTTTAATAATGACTATACGACTTAAGTTTTTGCTTGGTGAAAATATTATTCAATAAAATTAATATAAATATTAACAAGAGTTAAACAAATTACGAAAACATT
Source organism: Plusia festucae (assembly GCA_950381575.1). Classification (NCBI taxonomy): domain Eukaryota; kingdom Metazoa; phylum Arthropoda; class Insecta; order Lepidoptera; family Noctuidae; genus Plusia; species Plusia festucae. Next base: position 6,934,969 of record OX494436.1, on the reverse strand, counting down.
TTTAGGTTGACTTGAATATTCTTGCAAAGATTTAGCTGTCTATGAATGAAGTTTTATGTCTTTTGCCATAATAATCCTATCACACAATAAAGGGGATTCGTAATATACGTCATAATACACTATTCGTCTTACAAGTTTGTAATTTATAGGGCATCATCGTAGGCCAAATTCATCATCTACTTCTATGATTATAAGTAACTACATAAAACTGTAAATTTCTTATCGTGTATAATGACATAAAACATAAAAATCGAGGTTGTTATTCATATTATTATTAGAAGTTTATAAACAAACCATAAGCGTTACAATTTAAAGTTTATCTAAATCATAAGAAATTTATGTTCCACGAGTTTTACTCAACAACGTAATAATGTTCAAACTCAACTGATTTATTTTGCAATAAAGATTTTTACAACAACTTTTACACGTCGCTTTTTGAGCTCGCTCGAGTCGACTCTTCTCCCGAAATCGGTCATAAATATGAATGTAAAATATTATGTAGCCATTAATATGCGAGTTTAATGATGACTGTACGTTAAACACACCCAAAGCTTTAACTATACGCTAATAATGTTCTAATAATTCCTTGAAATTTTCAGTTTATGGATGCATCGCGTGACCCTGTATGTTTAGCTTTGATAATAAGGTTTAACATTATAGTGGGCGCCAAAAAGTAATTAAGGCCAAGTTAATCTTTCGAATGTGGTTGGCTAACATAATATACACTATTTACTATTCGTTAAGAGCTTTACGTTTGCAGCAAAATTTCAGTAAACTTTTCTGCCATATCATTCTAAAATCATTAGGCGTCAGCTGTGGATAGTGAGGACTGGTACTAAAATAATAGGGAAAAATATTACTTTCATCACTAGCACTTGTTACTCTGATGGATGTCCTCGTTTGGCCAAATCATGATTGCAATCAGTAAACCAATCGTCGTAGTCACTGTTCGATCATTTACCAATGTCATAAGTGAAACAAGAATTATACCTGATGGATTCTTAATGAAACGCTAGGGTTTCTCATATATATTTGGGTTGGTCCAAATAGTTATTGCGTTATCTGGTCAGGAAGCCAACCAAGTAGGACTTAATAATTATTATGTAGGTATACGTATATTGGTATACGGTACATTTCGAATGTACATCATTTCAGTGATTTCAGTGTTTCAAAAAAAATACGTAATAGATATTTTGTGTTTTCGCGTTTCAGTAACTGATAAGAACAGTTAAAACCTTTTTACCAAGCTCTTGGCTCTTTATATAATACGATCATAATTTAAAATTTCCCTAGACGACCACAAGTGATATTATTATATTGACTGAACTTACTTGTAAGTATACAAAGTGTAAAATGTGATGCCCCGAGATATTAACAAGTAATATATAGATTGAACTTACTTGTATACAGGTTGTGTGGTAAACGATCTCCTGTCGTCGTCGTCCCTTCGTCTTCGTTCCCCTTATATAAATAAATAGAAAAGTTGACTGAACTATTATTTAAACATAAAAATCTAAATAAAGAGCTGCAATAAAATATTTTCATTTTGAAGAAAACTAACTCAGCTATTTATTTCTTACAACTCAATTCTTCACTAATAACATCTAATAGCTTGTGTTGAACGAAAAATGAGTGTCCAATAACAAAATGGCATTATCGGAGTCTTGGCACGAACTAAAAGATATTTTGTGAATTTTATTTTTAGCAAGAATATAATTACGGTGATATCGGCGCAGAGCGGCGTTGCGTGAGACAGCGAATATGTGAAGTGAATAATCTTTTATTAAAATATCTACTACCGTGTTATAAAAAGTTAAGGACAGTGTTGATGACCCTTTTCTTATATTTAAACAGCTGTTCCAGTCATAAAAAAAGTAGCTTTTATAATAATGTCACCATTCTAAATTATTAATACCATACATACTTATGGAAATTGTTTAAGTACTTTATTGCCCTTAAAATCATTAATTTTTGTAAAAAATCTTTTCGAAGCCCACAGGCATGTATTTAATTAAATTTTAAAAAGAGTTGTGGAATTTTAAACTACATAGACTACATAGAGTGATTCTGTCTGGACCTAAATTTTGGTTGTTAAGATATGTACCTAGACTAAATTTTGTACCTCAATATTATTAATCACCAAAATGTTTTCGAAAATTCGAAATTTTAATCCCAAAAATATCCATGCACTGTTCGCATACAGGCTGCTGTAGTGCGGCGCACGGAGAGGCTACGCACGTGTGTCAGCTTCGCTTCCTGGATAATTCCTCAAAAAACCATTGCCACGCTTCCCATGAAACACTACAAACGCCAACGAGCGGCAAAACGGAAGAACGTGGCATGGATATCGTGCAATGCGTGTGAAGCAGGGACGTGCCGCCTTAAAAAAAAAATTGTGGTCGCCTGCCACTCGAAGTAGTCGTGGTGGTTACCAAAAAAATAAATTAACTCGTAGTTTAAATACGCCAACCTTCATTTATTTATTTTTTCATTTACTTATTCATTTCATTCAATAAAGGTCCATAAAATTACTATAATGAAGTATAAAAAAATATTACATATTACATTATTATACACTTTTTTCTCATGTTTTTTAACCTTACGATAAGGAGCTATTATAATTAAGTACTTATACAATTTTTCGTGTCTGTGGCTCATCTATATTAATAATTTCGTTCAGGGCTACGGTAGACTCGATCGAAACCTTATATGAATAACAAAGCATAAAAAAATATTGATTTCGAGTCGACAACATATATCCGCAAAATTCGGATTATGGAGAATTTCGTTAAATTCTAATGGCACTGACAAACGAAAAAGCCGCAGTCGCCATCTTGGGTAGTGATTACAGTGCTGACAAGGCGTATGACAGTTGCATGATAGTTGGTGTTAAATGAAAGAGGTATGAGTTTCGTATAAAAACCTCCTTTACTCCTAAGTTAATTTGTTCTCTAATTTTAAAATTTAATTGTTTTTCTTTGTTGTGTGTCAATGATGTAAGAAAACATTTGCTCTGATGAAAATATATTTACTTATTATTGGTACAAGATGGTGTTATTTCACATAAAAAGCTAGGCCTCACGATTACTTAACAGTTGGGTCCAGAATCGTTTCGGAACGCGTTTGAAATAATAGTTCAAGAATATTTATTTCGCTTTTTTCACGTTCCGTTGCATACTAGCTCTTATTATACGCCTCGCCAATCAACACGTCGCGTGCGTCGCGTCGCCGCGTCGCGGTCGCGCCAAAGAAGCATCCATCACAAAGAAGTGTGGCTCATTTGACTGTGTAAAACGAAACGTCTTGCCGGAAACATTGAGTGAATCTTAACAAAACTTAAACTTTTCTTCAGTCGTTGTCGTTTCGCGAAAATATTAATATTATTTGTGTGTAAAAAATAAAAATTATGTGTGTGAAAACTATTGCAGTTTTTATTTACTATATTTATTAAACACAATGAACGAAGCTATAGGTACGAATCTATGGCTTGCTTAGGTACATTTAATATTCCTTGAAAACCGATGACTACAGAAATATTTACCTACATTGTATCATGAGTCACATTTCAACCGAGCGGAGCCGGGTTTTCATCTAGTATTACCTTAATGTGATTTACTTACCTATATTTAGAGTTAGCCTGTTTTCATTTTATAAATGATATCGATATTGAAGGCCTTAAAGTATCCTATCGATAAAACATAAATTGGATTAACTTCTATTTATAACATTTATAGCGGAACACAATTTTGCATTATCTCTGATTAGATTTATGGGCAGTATTTTAGTTGCTAACATGATTGCTGCGTTATTTAAAGTTTAATTTGATTTTAAGGGTTCCGTACCTCAAGATGAAAAAAAATAACGCATAAATAGGATCCATTTGTCGTCTATTTGTCTGCCAAGACCTAAATAAATAAAGAGCGAAATCTATGGTTTTAATTTATTTGATACCTTATGGTAGGTACTCGTTTCCAAGATAATCTCTACAGTCCCTTAAAGCTATGAAAACAAAGCAGTTTTAAGTTCATGTCAGAAAAACATACATCAGTTCATACTTACCACAAAAAACGTAAATATCAACACCTTAAAAGAATTAACATTTTAGGGTACTTTCATTTGACCTGATAATTGTGATTAAATCATAAAAAATATAGTCTTTGTGCGGAACCCTCGGCGAGTATGACTCGCACTCCGGTTTTTGTTTTTTTTTATTTTCGAGAAAATTGGTTGTTTATTGTTCATTATTGTGGCTAATTGCGTGCGTTACAATGAGACCAATTAAGTAAATCCTCTACCAAGAAAGATCTATTTCGTACCTGATATAGCAAATTTTTCCATATTTTAACAGTCTGATTATCTTTCATCTTGTCACATATTTGCATTGCCTCGAGAGATAACAATTGTCGTTAATTAATCATGGTTGCTATTTATTCATATAATTTGTGTATTTGAATTGTGTGCAGGTTGAGTTTAATTTTTAATTCAGTAGCAATTTAATAGTGCGAGCACTTTTAGCATTACCGTTGGGATTATAGTCCGACAGGCAAAAAATAAATTATGAGACATATTAAGGGCAATGTGTGTCACGTGTGTTTTAGGCTTATTTCTCAGAAAAGTTTCTACTGTACTTTCTTCTCACTGGCGATTTTTAGGGTTCCCTACCTCAAAAGGTAAAAACGGAACCCTTAAAGCACTTTGTTGTCCGTTTGTCTATCTGTAAAGAACCTTTACCTTGGGGAGGCGTGGAGGTATAGAGTTGAAATTAAAACCATACGTTTTGATCTACCTGAATTACCTGATGTACCTGAATTTGCAAAAGAAAAAAAAAACGAATAATTCGTAAGAGTTAATAGTTGCAGTCTCAAATATTTTAGTTAAGACACAAACAATTGTTTTGACTGGACTTAATTTATTCAAGATACAAGGCCACAGATTACGTATTTCATTAACTGGTATTTTTGTGCGCATATCTTAGAATGTTACGCTTTTCCTACAAAAATCGTGTGACGTCGTATGAATAATGCAGTTTTTTTTTGTAGCAAGCTATTTTTTTTAATAACCTGTGCTGTCCCACTTCTGGGAAAAGGCCTACCCAAGCCCCGAACCAGCTCTCAATGTCTAAATCATCGCTCTACCTCTTCCAATGTTTAAGTAAAAAAATAAAAACAAGTTACACTTAAAATCATGGAAAATTTAAGTCATTTATGGGAGGTTTACAGTTTGTTTGTTGCAGGAAATGTTTGTACAAAACATAGTTTTCAAGAGTCATAACTGGAGGTGTGTAGTGGGATTTTCTTGACGTAAGTGCTGGAAAGATAGGACGCGTACCCACGCGGACTCAGTGTTTGGCGATCCACCCAGCAGTGCGATTTCTGTGGCCGCTGTCGCCAGACGCACCGTGCGCCGCAGTCTCGACGCGACGTTAGAACGCTTATCCACCAATAACACGCGTCTCAAATCACTGTATGAACTAAGAACCATGTTAACGTGTATTATCGAGTACATCACTCGGTAAGTCGTTTATTTTAAGCAACTTGTTGAGCGTGAAAATTAGTTTCGCTATATTTTTGTGGTTGAATGAGTTTTTGGATACTGATCAAGTAATTTCTGTAAGTAATTATTTTTTATATTCGTTTTTTTTATTTTTTATAATATGTTCTAATAGGATTTAATATTGAATTTTATTTCTTGTAAGTGTTATTATATTTACCTACGACATAAACGACTCTACTTACCGCTACGTATCTAATTACTAATGCCGAGTTATTTTTCTTACAATAGTGTGAATTAATTGATACGTCACTATAATGTGTATAATTTAATAAAGAAGCTAATTACGGACTTTATTTACGTTAACTTTTAATCGTATGTAAGTACCTAGTGAACCAATTATGATAATTGATCGAAACTACGTAAGTAATTGACTATTTTAGGGACTCAAACGAACGACTGCTTACATTAATGGAATAAATGAAACTGTATTTACATAAACCTGATACTTCATTAGTATCTTTCAACCAAAAATAAGAGTATAATTCATAACTTGAATGTAGACTTATTTTCAATAGAACTCCGGTGAACCTGGACGCTACGAATGGTCACGTAGATTGGGACAATTTTTCCTTTTATTTGGGGAATAGGTAAGCAGTCGTCTTTTACGGAAGAATCTTCAGACCTTATATTGGATTACATTTGCTCAGAGCTGTCAATGACGAGAATAGCTTTGAAAAATCTAGATATAAGTTTATATATTTAAGTAACGCTATTAGATTTATCTACCGTAACTAATTCGGTGAAAAGACCGAATATTAGGTTAAAAGTTATCTGGTCGACAAATATTAGCATTTATTACCAATAAAGAAATACTTTCATCATGAAAATTATCTAAACAACTACGCAACAACCGGACTAAGTTGTTGTTATTATTTAGTAATGTTTTATTTTGACAACGCCAATGTAAAATTAATTTACATATAAAATTAATGTTCTAGGAATGAACATGGCTGTCAAAATATTTGGTAGAGTTAAATAAATTACTTAAACCTATGTGAAACAGAGTTTATCTGGCTGTCAGTCTGTCGCTGAAATACGGGCTGTCAAATGGAGGATACTTGAAAATAAAATAAATACGAAACTTGTTTATTTTAAAAGAAACTTCAGTCTAAGGTGTGTCAGTCAGGAGATGAAATAAATAGGTTCTGATGTAAAATAAATTGTTAAGTTGTGAGATTTTCATGATATTCATTGATATCAATGAGATTAGATATTAACCGCTATGTACCACCCATCATGACGGTATGACACCGCTCTTGTTCTCAAGCCCCGCCGTCTTTGAGTGTTTAATATTACCCTAATAATATAAGTAGGTATATCCGGGAATTTATACGATCATAAATATTATAGGTATTTCAGGCTCCACGCACTAAAAACGGGGTTAAGTCCTAATAAATCGCAGCAAACACATTTTCTTCTTCTTAAAAGCAATTAAATACTTTTCGTGTAAAATCAACCCTTTGACAAGTTGTAAATTAAATAGTGAAACAAGTTCGATAACTTTAGACATTTTTGGCTACTAAAATTCGAGTGGATTTCGGAGCTGAAAAATTGCATAATACTACTAAAATATGTCATATAACCATTGCTGTACAAATCATATATCATCAATACGTATAGTATTGATTTACAAAAAAAAACTTTCAACAAAACCTTAAAAAAACATACCAAAATATCAGCATCCTGAAATTTATTTTGACCGGAGCGTCAAAAAGATAGAGACAGAATAGTTAGCAGTATTTTGTGTTTTATGAAGACTGTTTGTGACCAAGGCCAAAGTTTATATATGATAATTATTAGAAATGATATTGTTGATAATTTAATCGCATTCATTTCCGCCTATAATATTTTTTTTTTATTTTTTTCGTAATTTAGTAAAGAAGTCAACAGATTATTGGTAATTAATATTCTTCGCAATAACTAAATTAAAAATTTAAACGCTGTGTATTCAGATATAAAACCTCTTAACAGCACTGGTTTTGTTTATATTAATGGAAATAATACAGTACCTAAATTCATAAGTAATTAGTATGAACTACATTTTCACTATTAAATTGGCAACATTTATTTAACTATAGCACTCAAACAAAATTTCACATACAACCTTGATAATGCGATGTAGTTTGACATAATCACACGCTATTGTATTAATTTCCGTTCTTAATTACTTAAAAACATACGCAGAGTTAATGAAAAAATAATTAAAATGAAAATGTGCCATTTGGTTTAGTACATCGGCACATGTTGCGAATAATGATATTTATTGTTATATACATCAACGATAGTCAATATTTGCCAAATAATATCCTGTTTATAATAAACTAGCTTTTGCTCGCGACTTCGTCCGCGTGGAGTAATGACTTCCGTCACAATTTGGGTTTTTCACTTAGTTTTCGCCTGTTCCATGGTCTATCGATTACATGTGTAAACAAACATTAAAAAAATCAAATTGTCTCCCTTTACAATTATATTAGAAATATGTCTCTATGAAATCATGGTCTAAAAAATGCTATGTTCACTTATACATATGCTATGCTCACTTGCTTCACTGGTGGAACCTACATACAAAGTTTTAAGTGCATCCATTGAGAAATAAACATTTTCAATTTACCACCCTTTTCTCCCCTTTGGGGGGGAATTTCCAAAAATCCTCTCTTAGTGGTAGCCTACTCCTCCCAACAAACACCCATGCCAAATTTCAGCTCTTTACGATCAGTAGTTTCGGCTGTGCGTTGTCTGTCATTTACCACCCTTTTCTCCCCTTGGGGGGGAATTTCCAAAAATCCTCTCTTAGTGGTAGCCTACTCCTCCCAACAAACACACATGCCAAATTTCAGCTCTTTACGATCAGTAGTTTCGGCTGTGCGTTGTCTGTCAGTCAGTCAGTCAGTCAGTAACGGAAGAGTTTTATATATATAGAAGATAAGTATTTCCAACATCCTACTTATATAAAATTACATTACTATAAAAAAAAAACCGGTAGTTTTACCATTAATTCGTGGCATTACTAAACAATCTTTGTTAAGCAAAATGTTTTGGACAAAATAAGAGGACTCGAAAAAAAAGTAACTGTAGTTTTATTCTATATCAATTGTAATCTTTAAATACAATGTTTTTATTACAAAAGCACCGTAATCTTCCACTATTTTCGCCATAGGTATATTAAAGTGTCAATCGCTAGATTATAGCTCTATCTATATTTACTGAGTTTAGAAATTTTCGCTCGGATTCAAGAAGTGTGGCGGTATTTACACCTCCGTGCCTCGGAAAGCACGTAAAACCGTTGGTCCTGCGCCTAATCCTTCTCGGGTCGTATCAGTCAACTGTCCCATCGGACTATGAGAGTGAAGGAACAGAGAGTGCACCTGTGGTTGCGCACACACTTGTGCACTATAATATCTCCTGCGTACATGGCTAATCTCACTTGAGATTGGCCGCCGAGGCCGAAATTCGGTCTGGAGATTATTATTATAGCTCTACAATGATAGCAGTTTTATTTATACCATAAACCAAAATATGCACATATATATTGATTTATGACTACGAAAGAGAAATTCGATAGGTCTGAAGTAATTAACCTCGTTAATTGCTAAGTTAATACTTGGCTCTTGGGAGTGTTAATTACAGGTCTAAGTGCAATTAAGTAGGTAACAACTCTTACGAAGAGTACTTACTTGCCCATTTAGGACACCTGTCGCACTGGTGATAATTTACTGATATTGTGGCTTCTATAAAACTTACTTGAAAAATATATATCTTAAATATTAATATACTTTGCTCGCCTTTGTTCGCGGCTACACCCGCGTGGACGTCGGTTATTGCAACGAATAGTAGCTTATCTCGATAAATGGGCTATCTAACACTAAGAGATTTTTTCAAATTACACCAGTAATACCTGAGATCTGTGTGTTGAGCCACACAAACAAACTTTTAGCTTTAAAATATAGTGTAGTTATCTGTTTCTTTGTGATTAATATCCCTAAATATTTACTATTTGTTTAAAAAGGAACCTATGAATTAATCATTCAAAACATCTGAGGAACACTGCTAATCTTTATATCCCACATCAGTAATGTTTAAACCGCAGTATAAACAAAACACCTTTATCGCCTTTCTGTGTTTCATCAAAATGAGCATAATAAATCGCAATAGCAAATATATTTCTGCTGTAATAAAATGCGATTTTATTCCAGCATTTTTAAACCTGCCTGGTTCGTTTACGTTGTCAACACACGGCTTCGTAACGACTCGACTAAACATCTAAAAGAATGTGAAAAATATTGTGGCATAGTGAATACAATGGAAAATGTATGGGTACATACATATACCTACATTGTATACATGAATATGACTCGCGGACGGCTCCATCTGTAAACACATTATTATGTAGACATGTACAGTAGTTATAAAATTGTTAGACTTAAGTCTATTTTTGACGTAAATATTTTCTACGTAAAAATATTTTCTATACGAATTGTAGAGCCAATTATAAAGTACGTAAATATAAAAGTTTAGTTTGGAAAAATCTGACTGTTTGTGCCGTAAATAAATAGTAAACGACCGATGTTTACTTTCAACCTTATTAGTCTGTATACAGATGTAAAAAATAAGGATTATTTGGTTACAAGACATCAAACACTCACGAAAAACGTAGACTAATATTAGTAGTAGTAACAAGTATTCGCTCCGTAAGCGAAATAAATAAATAATATATTCTATGTCCGTCTTTTTCAAATTCAATATGTAAATATGAACTTCAGATTCAAATCAAACCAATCAACTCAGCCTATCGCCGTCCACTGCTGAGCAGTGGACATAGGCCATGGTTTTTAATTCTGCCAGACAAAACTCTAGCTTCAGCTTAAGTTAGTGTTGCTCATACATAATCACACTTTTATGCTTCATTTACTTCATGAATTATTGGATTGTGGGTACATGTCGACATATTACGCTTCGAACAAAAAAGTAACGAAAAGCAAGAGTAATATTGGCATTTGATCCTTGTTATTTGATCGTCCCGACCCCATACTTTGTGAAAGAAATAAGTTTCGGACATATAAAATATATATATAAAATATATATATAAAATATGATAGAGGTTGCTCTTAACGTTTGAGTCGCCATGTTGTATGTCCCTGCTGTATAGGCCTTCAGCTGTGGTGCTATAAATAAAACTATATTCTTTTAGTCATTAACATTCAATGCCTATATTAAACGCACTTTTTGTGTATTTATTTGAAATATTTATATGGATTTTATATTATGGTCTTTAATTTTTTCGATATTATTTAGGCATACCTATAATTATGCAATCATGATCGAGATTTTTACTAAGACTTTTAAATATAGACTTATGAAGCTAGGTAGATAGATATAACAAATATGCATAATCATATATACATCTTTCATGGACGAAAAAAAAGTAAGTATTAGGTCGGTATATTAGGCATATCCTGAGGCATATACACATGGCCAATTTATTTAAATCATTTACAGTATAAATGTATGCATATTACTCAATAAATAGTTTACCAGAATAGTAACTACGAATTTTAAACTACTGTTTAATCAAGTCGTAACTGTTCAATAATGAATAACTATGTATAATAATCCGCCGTTATTACCTACAGGTCATTAGCTTAACCGTCAACATGACTGGTGAACAATTTCTTGATAATCACTTGCATTTAACCCTAAAATTAATACATCAAACTAACCAAACCCTGTGATATTCGAAAATGTATGCCCGATAATTACGGTGTTCTCCTAAAGTAAAGCTATGTCAGTTTTTTAACCTACTTCCAAAATCTAGGAGGTTTAATGTTCGACTGTATATATTTTTTTTATATAAATAAGGCATCGGACTTGCGTTCATGTGGTTCCAGGTTCGAATCCCACCCATTGCATTGGACCACCGACGCGAACCCACCCATAACACAATAATTTAGCCTTAGAACGAGGGGTTAGCAAGAATACTAGTATTTTTGCATATACTATGAGTCACCACCGCATGATGATGAGCTGGTGATGGAAGATACAACTCTTGAACGATTAGGACTTCAAAAATCACAGCATATTTAACGAAATTTTTGAAGTCGGTGTTTTTTTGTGTAGTGTAGATTTCTTCGCTATTAAAGTTTTTGATAGTTTATAAACAAATAAATAAAAGTCCTACATATACATGTACCTACAGCAGTTCTGTATATTACTATGTTCTCGTAAAGTAAAGTAGCCGTTTGTAGTCAAACAATCCAAATTCATATTCTACTTGCCGCCTTTGTTCCAGCCTAGATGTCAGAGAGATTACTTAGACTAAAGTACCTTTAAGCTTCGTAGGGTTCCTCGTAAGACGGGACTGTCCCTAAACTCGGGATTGACATCCAGCTTACAGTAATCATCGTAAAGCTGCGTAGGTTATGTTGGTGACACAGAGTTTGAATATAACTGGGATTACTGCAGTTTGGGATGAACCAAGGCAGATACTGTAATAAATTTTACTGGATAAAGCAGTATCTTTTAAATTTATTATTTATATATATATCTATAATAATGTTTATTTATCTCCACAAATTCGAAATGTTACACAGTATTGACATAATAGAGTTGACACGAAAATTGTAATTAGTGAGAGATCTGGAGTCTAAAGATTCTGTACTATAGATCTCCAGGCCATTTCATAAAATTGTATAGATCATATAAATGAAAAAATCGTACATGAGTTTTCTCGACTTGACTTATATCTGGCAGATATAGTTTACAATCAAAATATGTTAATTTTATGATTTGATTTTATAACTAATAAAAGAACATACTTCTATGTACCTTCTATGTATAGGTAATATTAATAGCATCATGTATTCGTCATTGTGTCGTGGTGGCTTAGCGGTTCAATGACCGGATTCGCATGCTCATGGTAACAGGCTCGAACCCAGGCAAGTAACAATGTGATTTCTCAAAGTTATATGTACTTTCTTAATCATTCTAAGACATAATTGACAAACAGTGAAGGAAAACATCAAACAACCTGGATTCCAAAAAATTGAAATCTTAAATCGCCAACCCGCAATGAGCAAGCGTGGTGATCAATACTCATTTATATATGAGAAGAGGCATGTGCCCACCAGTGGGACATTTATAGGCTGGTCTTGGTTTGGCTATTAATGTCATCATACAAGCCACAAGACGTCCACCGCTGAACATAGGACTCCCCCAATGATTTCCAGATTGGCCAAACGTCATGTAGTAGTATTTCTTAATACTAAATTCTAGTACCTTCAACGCTTAGTCACATTTACCACAAGTCCATCGAGGTGATCCTAATTTAATTAGTATTTTAATTGCTTCAGTGTTGCGTAATTATAAACTTCAAACAAATTCTTAAGGTCTCTACTTTTCTGATGTTTAGCTATTATACGTTGCTTAACCAAGGATTTATTATATCTGGATATTTTTATTCGAAAACGATTTCACCGGAATTTTTTAAGAGGAATTTTTTAAGAAACGTTTTCGACGTTAATAAATTAGATAACATTTGGGGATAGAAAATCTTTTCAAAAAACGCTTAATTGGAAAAGCAAATTTCTTGTTTATATTCATAAATAAAAACTCTCATATTTCTGAATCGCAGACCGAAATGAATTGATTAATAAATAATTAAATTATTGACGGTTAATATTCGAATGAACACTGCCAATTAAAATTAAACATGAATAACATCCATCAGGTCAGTTGAAGAGTTAATATTTATTTGACTGACCTGTTTGTTGGTCTAGTGGTTAGTGACCCTGACTGCAAAACCAGAGGTCGTGGATTCGATTCCCACCTAGGACAAATCTTTGTTTGATGAGCACGCTCATTTGTTCTGTGTCTGGGTGTAATTTATATATGTTATGTATGTATTTCGAAATATATAAGTATGTTTATCAGTTGTCTGATTACCATGGAACAAGCTCTGCCTAGTTTGGGATCAGATGATCGTGTGTGTGTGTGTCCCGAAATATATTATTATATATTACCTACTTATTTCAATAGCAAACTAGGTTCAGTCGTTACATGTCTGACTTGATTACTGAGGAGGACATAATAATTATAGTTAGCATTATTAACTATATTATTATATATACCTACCTAATGAAATCATAAGTCTATAATCATTTAAAAATCGAACTATCCAATGGTGTGCAGGACTCACTTAATACACTTAGCTCATGTTAAAAATTGGGAATTATACAATGTTTTACATTGTTATCTGATCAATTTCAAGAAAACTATTCAAAACAAAAACAAACCATCGCCACCACTATAAGTTTTAATTTATTCACTGACAGCAATAATTGATTTAGTTTCAAAAGCAATTTCGTTAAAAGTTAAGGGCTCTGGGTTGAAAGCTAGAAGTACTTGTTTGAATATGGGAGATAAACAAACATATTATCACTGAACACCGACATTATCAAATTACTTAAACAAAGAGGAAAATTTGGCTTTCAAAATATTGTAAAAACTATTTAATTGAATTGTAGTTTAGGTACTAAATTACAGATATATGAGTACGTAAGGCCGATTACAGAAGTCATTGAAGACAAAAGTGAGCCGTCTTGATCGAGGACCAATGTTGTAAAATTAGTTAAGGTTAGAACCACAGAAATATCTTATATCTATCGTGAAAACCGATCCTTTTCAGGAATTAGAACCTATTTTAAATAAAGTGGAGTAGGTACTGCTTCCTAAGATTATCGCTTCCAGCGCCATTATCAATTAAAACAAATTGGTTAGCAAATCTACTTTAACCCTGCAATTGACGTTATGCCATTTACTGGGTCTATACAATAACTTTACATTAGCATTTTAGTACACTGATAAGTAGTCGAGAAAATGATGTTCTAATTTACGTTTTTTATCAAAAGGACTAATATAAGAAGGTCACCACAAGCTCCCCGCTTCGTACCTTTGAGTAAAGATGTAATAAAGCCGGGCGAAAAGAACAAAGAAAAAAATATACTTTACAAAACCCCACTTGAGCCTTAAATCTTGTTGACCCACAGAATTCTCCGTAACTTAGAATTATTCATCGGAGTATGAAAATAAGAACAATATTTTGAATAATGGTGTACGTTGATATCAGAGGTTAACAAAATTGCTTATTCATAATTATTACAACAAACAACGGATACATTGTACACACAAAAATATAAGTACCTATATTTCTCAAAAACTCTTATATATTTTTTAGTGGCAGTCATCTCAATAGATTTGTTGAATAAATAATAAAAGCTCTATTAAAATTAGCCCTATTATTAATTATCCATTGCTAGTCTCGTACCTAAGTATTAAATTATTCTTCAGATGGAGTATTCATTATTTTGTTAACCTCTCCGAACACGCATTGTCATCAATTCATGTATGATATTCAATAGGAGTACTCATTCCATAAGGTAATATCTGTCCATATTTTAAGCGCAAAATTTATTAATTTTTAAGTAGGTACTTGTCGTTGATATTCAACGAGACTGACAGTGGTCTCTGTATGTAATATATTTCACTTGTATATGTAACGTGTAGGTGTAGATTTTGTCATTTATTTTGTTTAGATATGAATGTTTCATTTAATTTGAAAACACTAATTTTCTTGTACAAAGGCCAGTAACAGTATTAAAAAGATAGTAGCGACAGTAGAATATATAATAAATAAAATTATATTGATATTTGATTACTTTAGAAATATAGCTTATCTACACTAATAATATAAAGAGGAAAGATTTGTATTTTTGTGTGTATTTTTGTAATGAATAAACTAACCGATTTCAAAAATTCATTCGATTTTCACTCTGAGTAACATAGGCTATATTTATTACTAAAAAATTCGTTACCGCGGGCGGAGTCGCGGGGAACAGCAAGTCGATTTATAAACGTAAGAAGGGCTTTACATCCTTTTTTACTTAACATGTACGAGAAGCATCTGACTGTCATATGAATCGATAAAACGGAGCGTTTAAAACGGAATACTGTAAATATTGATAACAAATGACGCACGAAAATGCGATCAGAATAAAACGATTCGGTTATTGGTCCTGAATTACAAAAACAAGATGTAAATAAAGTTAATGGAAAAGGTATCGAATACGTTATTTGTTACGAAAAATGCATTTGGTTGTAAACTCGTTATACATCACGAGAGTACTTGAGGATAGATCATGTGTCTCGGCTAACGAGGGCCGTATGTGTAAACAAAATTGTTTTTAACATTCCTGTAAGCATTCAAAACATGTTCGCGTTTATTACGTACAAATTTCTGGTGTAATATATATAAGACAAAATTGGTTTTTTGAGAAGACAAGACTCATTTAAGTATAAAAGCTTTTTAAGAATTCGATTCTTGTTTAAATATTTTTTTAACTATTGTTTTAAGGAACTCATTTTTTAGAATGAGGTAGGAATTTATAGAAGCGATAAATGATTAATGAATTAGACCGAGTGGTTTAAAGAACTGTTTCATTTTGATGAAACATGAACAATGAAACAGATTGGCGATCCCTAAATTAGGGCTTATTTAGGGATCGGAAATCTGTTTCTTTTTTATAATTACTGACTAGTTATATTCTTCTAATTTAGCTGTGTGTTTTAAATTTAGTACTTTTACAATTACTTAATAGGTTAACTCAACATAATTATCTCCCTGCCCTTTATCCAATTACCTATATGGGGTCGGCGTGTTTTTCTTCCATTCATCTCATCATGTTAGTAAGTACTTTTACATTTTATACACACAACAATTGAACCTTATTGATAAAACTATTTTATTGGTACAGGGCAGGGAGTCTTGGGAATCTCGGCAGGAAGAGCGATATAGAAAACGATATTAGTGAATGCCGATGAGTTTATAACTTGCAATTAAGTTCTTCTAGATACCAATAACAATCAATAGGTTTGCTAATTATCAATTAACAGCTCACACACGGCCATCTGATCCCAAACTAGGCAGAGCCTGTACTATGGCAACCAGACAATTGATAAAAATACTTAAATATTTCTAAATACATACATATTATGAATAAATAACACCCAGACACAGAATAAATGATCGTGCTCATCACACAATGATTTGTCTGGGATGGGAATCGAAACCACGACCTCCAGCTTGGCAGTCAGGGTCACTAACCACTAGACCAACAGGCCAGTCAAATTATAGCCTTATCGTCGTTTTGTGCGTTAGGGTAAGCCCTTAAAAGTTGTCGATTATTGTTATCGTTGTCGCTATTCATGTCGAGGCAGCAGACCTTAATTTTATTTTTTATTTAATTATAATGATCATACTCAATAGGTACTTACAAATTGAACTGTACAATACACAGCTGATGTTCAAACTTCGGAACTATTAAAGCTACTGAGAACCAAGTCTCGTCATTAGATCTGGAACTAAGAGACGTGGGAACTCCTCATCGAATGAAACATTATACAAGGACCGTACGGGCTCTAATTCAAAGTTTCCTGTGTTGTATCGAAATACGTTGGTAATATCGACCAATAAGACGCCGAAATGAGGGCGGATGAATATTCATCAAATATCTGAATAGATACTAGTTCAGTAAATTAATAAAATATATTGTTTTTAATTGTAGCTTTGATAAAAAAGAAATCTCCTGAAAAACACTTGATTTAAATTTCTAGTGGTAGACTGTTTTTTTGGCTTGATTAAGAATTGGTGATATTGAAAAACATTGTTTGATGATCAGGTAATTTTAAAGCTTATAAATCTTTTCGTTAATACTTACGCTACTACGCTTGTAACAACTGCAAGCTGTTCGATTCAACAGACACAAACCAATAACTAAGAACAGGGTTAAGTAAAAATTATTTCATAATGGGAAGGTACTTAACAATATGCATAGACTACATAACTACAACTACAACCATTTTTGGAGTTATACGAATATTCATGTTGCAGTGCAATATGTTATACCAAAGTAAACTCAGCTTTGTATGTTAATCTAACTTCCGCTCTATACCTACTTTAAAAGCTGCAATAAATTTCTTGACTGATAGTTTGTATGCACGCGAGTAAACACTCCACAACACAAACTTCCATAATTATTGCAGCAATATAAATAAAAATATGCACTGAAAGTAATTTATTTCTACACTGCACCGCCAACGCTACTGAAGTAATAAATGCATAACCGGCCGCTGCGGTTTTCGGGACGAAAATTGTCCATCATTTTGTGAATTTCCAAAGAGTAATCTGTATTCAGTTAAAGGTACCTACCTACGTTAGGTAATATGATTACGTTTGAATTTCACATTTATTTTAATTTTGCATTTTTATTAAAAATCTGTTTCCATGCAATACGTCTAAATTATGATCAAATATAATGGCATGTAGTAAATCCAAAAAAGCTGTCATTAACAATGAAAATATATCATAAAGACTAGGCAAGGATTACACGAAAAAGGGTTCGGCGCGTTAAGTTTGATCAAATATAATCCACTTATCGAGTGTAATCCAAAACTAAGTGTCACCGGCCCCGGTCAATACATTACGCAAATAAAATGGCGGCGAATGTCACAAAAGTCGATAGATGAATAGAATAGCCATCATTTTCTATTTGTACAGTATGCGACATCTATTGAAGCTAATGGCTTGAATAACAAACAGAGCACGAACTATCGTCATGATTGATTTGATTTTAACCATGTATGATTTATTGCTCAGATGCGACGGTACTGCGAAATGTTCTTTATATCGCCGCTCCAATCGTAGTAAGTGTGGGAATGGTCAAGTGTGTCACTTCACAAACAAGCAAGCAACCAACAGCTATGGCGTCACGACGTCTGTCAGTTATCGCGTCATGACGCCTCTCTATTGACAAGGAAAACGTCGTGAGGAAACCTGGTTTCTCTCTGGGACCTTCAGGGTTACACTGTGTATATGAATCCAATAGGGCGTGCTATCTGCTTCTTAATCCTAAGGATAGGCTTCAATATTTTTTTTAGATTGATTATCAGCAGAGTGTCAACATAACCGGCAGAAAAAAAAATTGGCGTGCTGGTTTTTCGATGTCCACCGTGCAAAATAAATCCCTAATGGTTCACCTTATGAGGCTTTGAAACTACATGGGTAGGTTCTCAGATTGCCTTATTGGTTTAGTGGATGAAGCTGGGTGTAACCACCAAGAGCGTCCTTCAGGTTGGAATCCAGTGTAGGGTCAAAAGTTAAGTATTGATTTGAGACAGGCAGGCTCAAACTAACACTTATTATTTCACTGTCCAACGTCTGCGATAATATGTAAAAATGTTTATTCCGACCGTCAAAAATGATCTTAGGTCATTCCTATTGAGATAACCAGTGCTACTAAAAGAAATTGAATTACACAGTAAATTCGATTGTGGTGGTCAGATAGAAATAAGGAATACACCTGAAACCGGTGAAACTGGAAGCGGACATCAACTGAGGTTGATATAAATTTGAAGGTACCGTTTAACCAAAGCTGAATGAAAACAGAAATCTGCTCCATTTTTTGATAGAAGAAGCTGTGTATTTTAGTAAATCGTCTTTACCTCATTCCGTAAAGAGCGCAAAAACAATCTCTTACTGCCCTGAGCAAAAGCTGGCGCTGGCGCTGTAAGCCGTATATTTTTTGATCTCATAGTTTTTTAGCTCGTCACAAACAGGGAAAGGGCAGACTTTATTATTTCCGGCTTCCCTATAAGTTGACGGGAGGGGAGGGTTAATTTTTATTTGAAGTCCGTATAGTTCTTTTTTTAATTTATAGAAATCGAAGGCAAGCTTAATTTTATTAATTATTATTTATCGACGCTTAAATTACGATGAAGCACTGGATTAGGTATTTGAAACATTTGGAGTCTTTTAGTTAACTTAGATAGGAACGGGGTTGTGATTGTAGACGCATTTTAATAAATTTAACCATCTATAAGCTTAACTTTTATCCAGTGATTGTGAAACCTTTATGAAGAAAAACCCCTTAGAGATCACAAACACAGATAATTAAAAGATATACCTCGACTAAACATTGAAAATGGCATGAACAGCAGGTGGCAGAACTACCTCTTAGAGAATATTAAAAATTTGTTATTAAAATGTATAGGACTTGAAAAACACAATATGCAACTTATTTACTTACTTATTAACAAAAGACAACGTGGGTATTTTGTTCTTGAAACTTTTACATACATTTTGATAGCCGGCAAATAAATGTTGTCAGTAACTATTTTATATAGTACCTATAGACAAAAGTTGTACAAATACAATAAATCCACTGTCAATATTAACAAATTGTCACCGAGTAATTTACGTCAGCATTCTAAATCCCAGTGCAGTTAATACAGAAATGTAATTTGAAATTGTTACTGTTCGTTCGACCGCACATTTGTGGTAACAACGTGTTAAAATACTCCTTAACTACTTTGAAATAAAGGCTCAGTAAATATCAAAATGTAAGATACTACTGATGTGAACTGGTCTGTATGAGCAAACTTCGTAACTAGTACAAATTGCCTCCATATTAGCAAGTTTCAGAGCCGCGATAGCAAATGTAGAAGCGCAGAGATGATTAAGTTCTTCACTAGTTTGATCGCCGCTCTCAGGTCTACATGCAAATTGTTGAGTGCCACAGGAAATTAACTTCAAAATTGCAACTATAGCAAAAACTTTGCCATGCGGGCTAAAAGTAAATTGTGCTCCTTGAAAGCCGTCGAATTACACATTCCGACAGTCGAAAATACGTACATGCAAAGTTAAGAAGGATAATTGCAATTTAAATCAAAATAAATTAAATTCAAGGATGAAAAGATTTTGCTTTAAATAAAAACAGGATACTGCAAACGACTGCAATATTGAGCTGTCTTTTAAAATGCAAATTTAACGTATAAAGTTCGCTCGCAAGTATTCTGAACTTCATTATCATTGCACACTGCTTTCGCCTAAAAATTGCTCACTTTTAGGTTAACTTTAAAATATCGTGATGATTTTCTCCTTTAGTTAATTTTATCTGAATACCTTGTTGAGATTTAAGCCGATACTGTTGATACCGAAAGGTTCATAGACAATATAGAGTTACTCATTGTTAGTATTAAGTGTGATACTATTAAAGGAAACTTTGAAGTTTTCACTCAAGGGTCAGCTCCAATAACGGCATCTATTACATAGGAAACTACCTAAGCAACAATTAAAAAGTTTATTTTCGTTTTATATCCGGAAACTAAACTTTAAAATACTAAAATATTTACTCGCTACGAATTTTATATTCGTAAAATAATTCCAATTCAAACCAATTTTAAGCTAGAAAAAATTATTACTATTTACTTCTCAAAGAAAACACTGACTGATATCTAACCCATTTTATAGCCCCATTGTTTTGGCAAAGTAATACTTAGAATTCTTATTCAAATAAAAACATACGGCAACAACGTTAGCGGTTTATCTTTACAAATTATTATGTATATCAACGAAATGAATGAAACGCTTCGTGCATTTGACCAGCGTCCTTAATCTTGAGACGCCGAGATGAGAAACAAGAAGGCCAAATTCGCTTCATGAAAATAAAGATAAGTATTACCCGGTGCGTTAGAATACCTTAATAAGCTAACTCACCCGGAAGATCTGTCAAACCAATTTATCTCAAAGTATATTTCGGTGATCGATCCACTTGGTTTTCTCATTCTAAGCATTTTGTCGCAATCTCTTATACGCTTCATCACCTAACGTAATCATAAAATATTTTCATTCAAAAATAAATTGATCGGAGTAAAAAATTGAGATGAACCGATTTGGCGTGGAAGACAACTTATTATACGCATAATAATAAACGATCTTCTGTTCGAATCAGAATTTGACAAAAACGAAAAATGATTATTTATAATTTTAAATGAACAAATAATAATTAGCTTTTGTGTTAGTTTGGTATGTTCCGTTTTTGCTAAGCACTTGGTAGCATAAAAAATAACATTTAGTCGAATTGAGTAGGTACCTCCTCCTTTTGGAAGTCGGGTAAAAAACAAGTGATTAACCACCTACAATTTATGTAATTACTACATTTCATTGTCAATTTTACACTAAGCTATTATATAATTTTCAATATATAAAAAATCTAGGTACGTACGTACTTCTGAATGCTACAGACTCCAGCTACCCACTCCCCCAGTATTCTAGTTGATTTCAACTTTGTCTAAGGGGAGGGAGGTGACCTTTATGCTATCATTGTAGCATCTTAGTATCTTAATGAGAAAATAACACAATGGACCTCATTCATCAGAAAAAGAAAAAAAAAACAAGCAGTCACACAACTCGAGTAGACATTAATGTAATGCGCGAAGTGAAATCATGACATGTATTTAATTGTTTTCTGTTGACTAGGACCTAAGTATGCTCAAGTAGATGATTAAAGATATATATTTCTATCTAGATGTTAGAAAATATGATCTAGCTGTAATAACTTCGAATAATCATAATACATATTGCTAAAAAGCAACGAGTAAGAGTTAAATAAATATTACTTAAGGTAAGGGACTATATTTACAGAAGGTACTTAGTTTACAGCTAGATTATGTAATAGGTATATAAATTCTCGTTTCACAGCGTTTGTAAAAAAAATCCTCCGTAACAGCTTGACTGATTCTTATGCTTTTTTTGTGTATATTCAATAGATCTGGGAATAGAAAGGAAAAAAATATAAACTATTTTTCACACCCTTATGTGATAGGGCTGGCCCTCTCCAGATTTGTTTAATATGGCAGTACAACGTTTGCCAGGTCAACATAGTAAGTATATAAATATAGAGAGAGAGTAGGTATAACCACACACTGTCAATTAAACAAATAATTAAGTATCGAATACATGGCACAAAGCATAGCCTCTCTATAACACCTCTACAGCTGTCATTAAGGAGTCCATTAGTCGCCTTTCACTACACACTCACTTTCATTTTTCTTATTATACCCAACGGAGACACAAAACTTATTCGCAATACAAATATTGGCCTTCGTCCACCGATTAACGGTGAAGGAATACATCAATAAGAAACTAATTATGCAGACATTAATTTGGCTTTATTAAGATATTATTACATTCGTAGTAGGTGATTATTATTATTGTGATGAACACATTGCTATATTATCTTATTAAAATAAAAAAAGCTTCTATAAACGTTTCTTTATTATTTTAACTCTTTCAAAATTGATTCTGTGTTTAAATAATTCTGTATATCCGGACTTCAACCCGTTGATACTATTTTTTTCGTCTGCTCCGAAACTCGTAAACTGTGCGGATTGTGAAATTAATTATACTATAACTAATTTATTACATGGTTTGTACAATGAAAATCTTTATGTACGAGATAAAACAATATGGCCGTTATTTCTAAATATATTTGGCTCATAAAACAGTTTCTAACTGAATATTAAAAATATTACTTTTAGCACTAGGAGTTTCAAACAATGACGCAGTGGTTCGTAAATCAGTCCGTCAACACATTCAAATAATGTTCAAATAAACAATTCGTTACTTTTGTCGCTTGCGAGTAGAAAATGTCTGTGTAAAGCTAGATAAACGATTTTAATGCACATAGTTTGAATAACTAACGACCTTTGGTCAAACTTCGTGACGTATGGAGAGGCTGAAATATTTTATGTATTTTTTTAAACATTCGTTATTTCTCGTTTACTCTGTATTTCGTTTACTGTGCGTTGTAATGGTGTTGTTTCGCATGCATTTGTTTTAGAATTTTACAATAATGTAACATAATGTAGCTAGGTACCTAAACTAAACGCTAAACTAGATAAAAGAAAATCATGGTTGTCAAAAACTCAATAAAATAGTAATATAGAGAGGCTTCTCTATAACACCTCTACAGCTGTCATTAAGGAGTCCATTAGTCGCCTTTCACTACACACTCACTTTCATTTTTCTTATTATACCCAACGGAGACACAAAACTTATTCGCAATACAAATATTGGCCTTCGTCCACCGATTAACGGTGAAGGAATACATCAATAAGAAACTAATTATGCAGACATTAATTTGGCTTTATTAAGATATTATTACATTCGTAGTAGGTGATTATTATTATTGTGATGAACACATTGCTATATTATCTTATTAAAATAAAAAAAGCTTCTATAAACGTTTCTTTATTATTTTAACTCTTTCAAAATTGATTCTGTGTTTAAATAATTCTGTATATCCGGACTTCAACCCGTTGATACTATTTTTTTCGTCTGCTCCGAAACTCGTAAACTGTGCGGATTGTGAAATTAATTATACTATAACTAATTTATTACATGGTTTGTACAATGAAAATCTTTATGTACGAGATAAAACAATATGGCCGTTATTTCTAAATATATTTGGCTCATAAAACAGTTTCTAACTGAATATTAAAAATATTACTTTTAGCACTAGGAGTTTCAAACAATGACGCAGTGGTTCGTAAATCAGTCCGTCAACACATTCAAATAATGTTCAAATAAACAATTCGTTACTTTTGTCGCTTGCGAGTAGAAAATGTCTGTGTAAAGCTAGATAAACGATTTTAATGCACATAGTTTGAATAACTAACGACCTTTGGTCAAACTTCGTGACGTATGGAGAGGCTGAAATATTTTATGTATTTTTTAAACATTCGTTATTTCTCGTTTACTCTGTATTTCGTTTACTGTGCGTTGTAATGGTGTTGTTTCGCATGCATTTGTTTTAGAATTTTACAATAATGTAACATAATGTAGCTAGGTACCTAAACTAAACGCTAAACTAGATAAAAGAAAATCATGGTTGTCAAAAACTCAATAAAATAAGATCCTTTAAAAAAATAAATTGTTTCAAGCAAAAACGAATCTGTAGATAATTTTAAGAGCAATTTCTGTCAGACGACTTGGTCTAATGATCAGATCAAAAGACCTGTGGAGAAGCGAAACGAAAATAAACGGTCATCTGTCAAAGCAGTTTGTCAAAACTAAGATGGCGGTGTAAAAATAGAGAGTGCAATGTAAGCTGGTTCTGAAACCCAAATAATGGCACAAACAAAAGAGGTATAAGCTATATTACTCGTAGACTAGTTCTTAGCTGTAACGTGACCTCACTCCATTAGCTTTTAAACTTGTTTTGAAATTCAGCTCTACTTTATACTGAACAAGATTAAACTTAAATAATAAAGGTGCTTTAATAGCTATAAATCTCGATAACTTTATTCACTTCGGATGTGTGTTTTGACTCATCTATACCTTCATGGTTTTGACTGTTGGTTTTGACGCATAAAGAACTGTCAATACATTTAGCCAATACAGGCGAAGGTATATTATAAGAAGGTATATATTTTTTAATGAAATTTGGTATTGAGGTAGCTGGCAGCCTAGATTAACACATGAGCTAATGTTTATTTAAAAAAAAATAGGGTATCGTGTAAACCGTGGGTAACACCGCAGGGCGTAACTAGTACTGTATAAAAAGCATTGGTCAATGCTATCGACTGTGACTTCAATTAAGAATATAACAGTATATAATATTAATATATCTAGTAGTCCAACCGAATAACTTTAATTAAACCACAACGCTGATTGATGAGGATTAATTAAACAAATTTATCTTTTAAAATTATGGGTTTTGCCCACGACTTCGTCTGCGTGGACTTCAGAATTGGGTCCAAAAGGAAATAAAAAATGTGAAAGTAATGAAAAATGGAATAAAATTTTCACCCGTGTTATAGCTTGCGCTGTAATAGAGAAAATACCAAATTTCTAAGCTGTCAGCCCACGGCTTAAGCTCGTACACAATTTTCAATTTTCCCTCGGGAACTATTTAAGGAATCGGGATAAAAGGTAGCCTATGTTCCTTTCCATGTTCCAAAGGCTACATGCATGCCAACTTTCATCCAAATCCGTTCAGCCGTTTTTGCGTGATTGAGCAACAAACATCCAAACATCTAAACATCCAAACATCCACACTTTCACATTTATAATATTAGTAGGATTGGTGGAAATAATACGCAATGCGTCCACCTGAAATACATGCTACCTACAAATAATTAAATGACCAAATCGTGTTCGCGCTTTTACAGACGATAAATATCAAAATCACTGCAATTTATTCTATGCAGTGTGAAATTTAACAGCAAAAACGTTTTTGGCGTTCTTGTTTCACGGAGTTTTATTTCCACAAATGGCAACGAACGTGTCCGTATGTACTTTACATAGCGCAATAAAATCCGTCAGTGTTAAACTGTTTATTATTATTTTTTTATTCACTTCATAATTATTGTCCGTAAGACTTATGAAATATTTACAGATTTTTACAGTTATAACTTATGCTGGTAGAGTGTCATATTATATTCTGTCGAGTAGCAGTTTTAACGGTGATGGACTGAGTGACAAACATTGTTAAAATATTTTACATGTACCTAATGGACGATACCGAAAAGTTTTAAGGTTCTACAAAAAGGTCCTACTTTTAAAATTTTGTCCATTTGGTTTGCATTACTTACGATAAGTGGTCCCAAACTTTTTACTACAAAGTGCAGTTTTGAGTACAAAGAAACAGTTTTATTTTAGGTTAATTAAATATTTAATATACATACACAACTAATTGAAATCGATTTCTCTAACGTCGTTTACGAGCTATTTTATAAGCAGAAAATTGAAGAGAAAAACCTTTTTTTATCTTTTTATTGTAACTCAAAAAAAATCATTTGAGTGAAATAATAATGTTCAAATTTCTAGTTTCTATGCAATAGAAAGGAAAATGGCAAAACGTGAAACGGCGGCATAGTCTCTCATTCTCATGTTGTTGCGTATTTAAGAAAATATCTAAGACACGTGGCTACATGACCGTAAATTCGGCCTCACCGTCAACCATGACCCCGAAATAATTGTAAATCGACTCTACGAAAAATCTGCTTCATATAATCGATACACATTTATTCCATAAAATGTACCTAAACTTCTTACACACGAAATATCAAACACGCTTTTAAACACAAACATTATTTAAATTGTAAGGTTTGGGCACAAATTAAGCGCCTGGTTATCTATTATTCATAGAATATGTAATTAGTAGTAACCGTTTGTCTTTTTTGTTTCAGGTTATGACAACGAAGCATAGAACGCTGTAGTAAAGTTGTTCGTGGCAAGGCTCGTGACTGCAGTGCCGATGACAAGGTGTGGCGGGACGCGAGTGGAACGCGAGCATGTCAAACGCGACCGACGCGTACTGCGTGCCTGGCGCCACCAACTTCAACAAGGCGTACAGCCGCCTGCACGGCTACATCGCGCTGGTGATATGCATCGTCGGCTCGGCCACCAACTCCATCAACATCGCGGTGCTCAGCCGCCGAGAGATGACCAGCTCCACCAACTCTATCCTCACCGGCCTCGC
Organism: Plusia festucae; assembly: GCA_950381575.1. Lineage (NCBI taxonomy): Eukaryota > Metazoa > Arthropoda > Insecta > Lepidoptera > Noctuidae > Plusia > Plusia festucae. Next base: position 6,908,042 of record OX494436.1, on the reverse strand, counting down.
CGTCGCAGATCTCCTAGTCATGCTCGAATACATACCCTACGCGTTGCATATGAACATCAAAATAGGACCTCAAGTTAACAAGAATACTTACGCATGGACCGTTTTTGTTTATTTCCATTCAATATTCAGTCAGACGTTTCATACGATTTCCATATGGCTAGCGGTCACTTTAGCCGTATGGAGATACGTTGCCATCGCATTCCCACAGAGAAACAGTACTTGGTGCAATAAAAAGAATACGACTCTCGCTATAGTTAGTGCGTATGTGATATGTCCGTTTTTGTGTCTTCCGATTTATTTCGCAATGAATATAGTGCCCAGTGAAGTGACTGCTTTAAACAATTCAGAATTTGCAGAAGATCTTTCTCTGCCGGACAATCGGACCGTTTATGTACTAGAAATGTCAAAAAATGTACAGTTAGTTACAGCAATTATGTGGATTTACAGTGTTATATTAAAACTAGTTCCGAGTATAGCGTTGTCGATATTAAGTACTTGTTTAATATCAAAGTTAACAACGACGGATAGAAAGAGGCAGAAACTTCTGAAGCGTTCAACAATCGGCCCGAATGAGGTAAGTTCAAATGAGAAGGGAGAATTTATTGGAATTGTATGGCTTGGCTTTGGTTATATGTTTATTAACTGTTCCTCTATAAATATTTTGTATTAAAGTATTCTAGAAGGTTTGAGCACATTTATCAATGAATGTCAGTATTAAGGAGTGGTCCTCGAAAACACTAGAATACTTTAGCGAGGAGTCAAGGACTTGACCTCGTTGTTTTACTTTTATTTTCGCTCCGAGACTCGTTATGGGGACTTGAAGTATTTCGTTCACATTCTACAGGGATTACTTTGAATATTATTAACCAGGCAGTAAATACCAGTGTTCAATTTCAATGTCAAGAAAAATTTATTTACAAAAATCAAGGTACGTGTTTTAGTCGAATTTTATTATTCACAAGCCTGTCGGTTGGTGTGTGTTGACAAGATAAATTTCAAGCTAGGGAACTAGACAAAAATAAATGTGTCTAGGCAAAACATACGTATAAACAAACATTGCTCAAAAGTTTTTCTGACATTGACTTATCGCCATAGATTCTCCTTATTTGATACCGTATTTGGTTATTTGAGACACCCACATTCTAACTTATTCGAAGCTTACGGAAGTATTTCTTTAGAAAAGATTTTCATAGGCGTAGAATTGTAGATACACCTGCCACCTACTTATATTCTATTAGCGATGCTGTCTTGAAAATTAAAAGTTCTTAATAAATTTATAGTTTCTATTTTCGGCTCCTAAACACAACCAAGTAAGAGACGGTGAAGATTTTCAACTACAAAAAATAACCTTGATTTATGCACAAAGCAATAATATTCCTAAGATTAATGAAACGCACTTTATTTTATTTAGGTTGGAAGTCAAAAGATGTGTGCGGCATCCAAACACTTATCTAACAAGATAAAAAAAACATCGATATTGAAAAGAAAATGATTGATAGGATGTTGACAAGAATGATGAAAGAAGATTGAATTTACCAATTGTAAACATAAATAATTTATAGTTAGTATAATTATATAGCTTCTATTTCAACTCTTGTAAACAGACTAAAATCCAATAAATACTTCAGAATATGTCAAATATAGTTATAACTTTGAACGGAGAATATTCATTTAAGATTAATTTATGCTACGCTGGAGCCAAAATCTCATATTAAAATGATTAAATACAGAGTACACAGTATTAATATGACATGTAGTGAAGGCTGGGTAGGTACGTTTAAAATGATACAGCTACATAAGCATTTAATAAAGGCTGTTCATCCATCACTCATATTTTAATCCAATGGAAAATATGGTACAAAATTCATGAATGTGTTGCTCTCGTAAACAACCCTTTTTACTTGGAAACTTGATAACATTTTGTTCAAAAACAGTGACCAAATTGATTGCAATGATTTTTACACCAAGTTAGATTTTAAAGTAACGTACCGTACGCGCCTTGTAAATATGTTTATCGCAAACAACGAGGGAGTCAACAAGTTTTGTATAGCCTATTTACATAAATATACGGACACTTATCGGCTATTGTATATATATATTTTTTATTTTTTATTAAAGATTACTAGCAATGTGGGTCGCAAATTACTAGTAATCCCGTTAACCCCTCGTGCTAAGCTAATATGCTTGTGTTACGAGTGGGTTCACGTCGGTAGTGTAATGGGCGGGATTCGAACCCGCAACCACATGATCGCAAGTCCGACGCCCTAGCCATTAGGCTACTGCCGCTAATAATAATATTAACTGTCTCTCTCAAAATAAAAAATAATTTATGCCAACTTTTGAACGTCAAACATTTAATATTGACAGCACCCCTAGAAAAGGCACACCCAATCCCTTCGAAACAGGCAGAATTTTTGATAAAATGAAATACAATGGAGCATGATTAGTAATTTTGAGTAGGTACTAAAAGTATAAAAAAACGTTGTGCGTCATGTAACATTTGCAATTGAATACATCAATCAATTTGTTATAAATTTAAATAACACATCTGAAAGTCAAGAGGTTTCTGATGGTGTTACTCAAAGTAAATCAGATTCAGCATTTATTATCATTTTTTACTTCGGTCATGGGCGATCATCCACGTCGGTGAATCGGTGCTAATATAAATATATTTGGATAACTGCATTATTTAGATATCAACACTAGTTTCTACCTAAGTATTCATTTCTATTTATATTAAAAATTCATTTATTTAAAGGTATCAGAGATTTTGGTTCTAGTCTTTTAAGATTCTATCTTTATTTATCTATTTCTATAAATTAAACATATAATATTAAACGTCTTTAATTAAGTATTTATGTTATTTGAGACTATTGTAAGGTGTTTTAAAATCTGTATAAAAATTTAACGTACAATGTTAGTTGATTTTCCTATGGAAAGCAGTAATTTTCTTCTCATTTTACAATAGTACTTCTGATTATTACCGTTTCTCCCGGCGCGGCGAAGGCGTGAATTCAATTAGCCCATAAATTAGGGTACAAATGGCTCCTTTTGCATTTACAAAGTCAATATTAAATGTCATAAAATCAAATTAAAGTAATTAAGTAACCCTTTGTTCATCGAGCCCTAATGGTGATGGGTCAATGGATATAAATGTGAAATCGAATGTAAATTGAGAGAATTTATCAACTTGAGCCCTGTCGTTATACACAGTTACGACCAGCTGGTAGTACAATTACTTGTCCCTATTATTATTACTAAAAGGAAGGCGTTTAACCCTTGGAAATTACCGGGATACGAACGTTGTTAACACCTTATTACGCATCCAGGAGTAACGACCTCTTTATATACTTTTTGACCGAAAAACTAAACGTAGTTAAAACAAAGTGCCTGCAATTTACCATTAAGTACTTATGTGTTGCTCTTATGAACATTGGATCTAATATTGATGATAACGGACATCTCGATAAATAATATTGATTATTAATATAATAATAATATCTTGGGACAGCTCACACAAGGCCATCTGATCCCAAACTAGGCAGAGCCCTATGGCAACCAGACAACTAATAAACATACTTATATTATTCTAAATACATACATACTATAGATAAATAACACCCAGACACAGAATAATTAATTATTGTGTTCACCATACAAAGATTTGTTTGGCTGGGAATCAACCCCACAACTACCAACTGTCAAAAATCGGTACAGAATTGCACGGACCTAACTAATTAGAATCGAAACTACACATATCCAACCTCCGTTATTATTACCATATATAACTATTGATTGAAACGTAATATATATGATGTAGTGATAACATACTGGTGAATAACCCTATGTTATATGTTTATTGTTCAATCAAAGGTTCACTATGTAGGTACCTATTTGATACCAGTTCACAAAGGCCTTCATTGTACCTATTGTATAACCGTCACAACTTCACCCTGCCAAACATGGTTAGGTCTATAACCAAACTAATCAGTCGCAGCGGCCAATTTCCGCGAAAACTAGCCTATTTCGTAGGAAATAAATAGGTACTCGAGTGTGATCGCTAATACAGGTGCACTATCTAGTTGTGACGAGGTTCATGTTTAGAATCTATGTTATAACCAATATGGTAGATATAGTACACTCGAAATTTTGTTTTAAAAACATTTTATTTATAAAATCAAAGGGAAAAGAAACAAGATTTGGTAATAAAACAAAATCAATAAACAATGAAGAGTGATGATCTCTATTTATTATTATGAAAAAGAAGCCATAAAAAATTATTAGTAAAAGCAAAATATTTAAATTAAAAATTAATAGTGATCAAATTATGTTCATCGCTCATTAATACGATCGATCAATAATAAAATAATTGATGTAAAATAATATAAATTTCATTCATTTTAATCTAATTTACTTCTGAGTTCCATTCGAATCTTTTAAAAATGGCGACTATACAAGCGTACATTCTACACTCATCGGTTGGATTTAGTAGAAGGAACCAATTTACGAACATCAGAATATAAAAGAGTTCGTTGACACCCCAATGCAGGAATTCTGAGTAACTGAATAATTTACTTTTATTGAATTCCACTGCATTGTGAGTAAACATGATTGTAGTTTAAAAAAAACTAGGTTTTTTTGAAAGTCTGTTAGTAAGGTACTTACCTACTTATGGTATTATTATTATTATTATTAAGCCTTTATTGCTGAACAACTAAACAAGTACATATAATACATCTAATAGTAATAAAACTTAAATCTAACACAACGGGTCTTCCGGTTTAGTGATCAGCGTGTCCTGTGACACATAGGCCTCTTCCAGCTGTTTCCACTCCTTTCTGTCTCTAGCTTTCCTAGACCAGGTAGCGCCTCCAATTTTTCTTATGTCGTCTATCCATCTCTTTGCCTGTCTTCCCCTTTTCCTTTTGCCATCGCGTGGTTGCCACTCTGTAATAATTTTTGTCCATTTTAATTTACTCTCTCTCGTCATGTGGCCTGTCCATCTCCATTTCAACTGTCTTACTTTCTTTATTATATCTTCTACTTTGGTTCTGGACCGTATTTCAACTGCTTTTATCCGATCTTTTTTAGTGACACTGAGCATGCTTCTTTCCATTCCCCGCTGGCATGATCTCAGTTTTAAAAGATGTTTTTGATTTAGGGCCCACGTTTGGCTCCCATACGTTAGGCAAGGTAAGACGCAAGTTGAGGACTTTTCTCTTTGCTGCCATGGAAAAGTATTTACTTTTGAGTATCTCCTTGAGTGACCAATATCTTTTCCATGCACAAGCAACTCTTCTTTCGATTTCCATGTCCGTTTGATCTCTGAACGATATTAACTGTCCCAGATATATGTAATTTTTCACGTATTCAATGCTTTCGCCATCTATTTTTATGGCTATTTCATCCCTGTTTGTCATTACGTTTGTTTTAGATTTATTCATAGTAAGACCTACTGTTCTACTAGCTTCTGCCAACTGTTGGAGCATATGTCGCAGTTTACTTGGGCTGTCAGTGATTAATACTAAGTCATCTGCGAACCTTAAATGGTTGAGTTCTTCCCCGTTAATATTTATGCCCACATTTTCCCATTCTATGTTCCTAAATACACTTTCTAGGACTACAGAAAAAAGTTTTGGGGACAACGGATCTCCTTGTCTTACGCCTTTCTCAATAGGGAACTCTTCGCCTGTTGTTTCCAATTTTATTTGTGCTGTGCTGTTTTTGTAAATATTTTTGAATATACGTATGTATTTCTTGGGAATTCCTTGTTGAGTTAAAGCTTTCCAGAGTGGCTCATGATTAATAGAATCGAACGCCTTACTGTAATCCACAAATGCAATATACAGTGTTTTATTGTATTCTTTGGTTTTTTTCTATTAGCTGTTTTAATACATGTATATGATCGATGGTTGAGAATCCCGCACGAGAGCCAGCTTGTTCGATTGGCTGTTGTTCATCCATTATCCCTGTTAGTCTATTTAGAATCAATTTTGAAAATACTTTATAAATATTTGACATCAAACTAATTGGTCTATAATTTTCAATGTTGTCCCGATTCCCTTTCTTGTGTAAAAGGATAATTGTACTCTTTGTCCACTGCGATGGTATAGATTCAGTTCTTAGGATGGTATTATATATTTCTGTGAGTTTTCTTAGGTTTTCGGGTGCAATGATTGAAGTTTTTATCATCTCGTTCGTTATTTGATCTCGTCCAGGTGACTTGTCGCTCTTTAGACTTTGAACAGCTTTTTCTATTTCTGATTGCAGAAACACAGGAATGTACTCGTCTTCGTCGTTTTCTAGATTTGTAGTTGAAGTCTGATCATTAGGGTCTGATGCGTAGAGTGACCTGTAAAAGTCTGTTGCAATTTCAACTATAGATCTTCTTATTGTCTCTTGCTTTCCAGCTTTATTCCTAATGTTTAGAATCCATTGTTTTGACTCCACCAGTTCTTTTAAAGCTTTTTTAACTCCTCCCGTCTTTTTTATGTGATTGTTGAGTATATATAATCTTCTTTTTGCTCTATCCTTCTTTATACTTTTACTTATTTTTTTACTTTCTTCTGAAATAGCTCTTAAATTATGTTTGTCCTTTTTTATTTTTCAACAGCTGTCTTCTCTCTTGTATTAGGGTCTTGGTTTCATTTTCCGTATAACATGCCTTAGGTTTTGCCGATTGAGCATATAGTGGTCCATATATTTCGTTTATTTCTTTTTCGTAAGTTTCGTCTGTTTCATTTTTTGCTTCATATCTCTTTCTTCATTATCTACTAATATTCTTTATGGCATTAAATTTATTTCTGGCTTTTTTCGGCTCTGTACTATTTATTATTGCTCTGACCATTCTATGGTTAGTGTTAAAATTAAGTTGTTTAATAACACTCACATCATAGAAAGCTTTTCTATTATTAGTTGCTATATAATCTATTTCGTTTCTATATGTCCCATCTGGTGATAGCCATGTCCACTTATGGTATAGACGTTTTCTATTCTTTATATTACTAACAATTTTCTCAAATACTGTCCTTATCTATCTAATTTACCTCTGTTAACAAAGCGGTGCTGTCAGGGACACATACTCAACGACGCGAACGATGGTATCACCCTCCATACAAAGGACGTTTAACGCTACGGTAACCACCGCCTGCCAAACTAGAATTAAGGACTGCACAAAGGCAACTATCAACTGTAAGATCATCTTCAATCAGTACGAATACACACAAGTTTATCTGAACCGGTGGCCAAATGGAACTAATATTATTTTACTTATTTCATTTTTATCTTAATAATACCGGCCTATAAACGTCCCACTGCTGGGCACAGGCCTCTTCCCATATAGAGAAGGGATGAGCATTATTCACCACGCTTGCTCATTGCGGGTTGGCGATTTCAGATTCCAATATTTTGGAATCCAGGTTACCTCACGATGTTTTCCTTCACCGTTTGTCAATGATGTCTTAGAATGATTAAGAAAGTACATATAACTTTGAAAAAGTCACATTGGTACTTGCCTGGGTTCGAACCTGCAACCATGTGCATGCGAGTCCGGTCATTGAACCGCTAGGCCACCACGATATTTTTTTCTTAAATATGAAATAATCGGCAATCCTTGTAGATATGGCAAATAGTAGAAAAGACAATATTTTTACACTTAAAACCAAGAAAATATTGGGCTATTCGCTATTGAGTTGAAGCTTTAAATTCAACAAAAGTTGTCACCGAGTCAGGTAAGTTTGCAGCAATTTAAATAAAATTTATGTCTTATTTCAAATTACCAGTGTTTTTAGCTCATACAGTGAAAACCTACAAACTAAAAACAATATTTATTCTCGTCTGATGATGTCGGTCTATATGTTTTTACCAGACAGCATTTATTTACCATTACGGAGCTATTTAAGCAAATTTTCCATCCACAATATTTAGGTTTTCGGAGAAACCGGTGAAATTAAGACAAAAATCCGATGGAACGAAAAGAACGCAGGCCTCAGCTAGGAGGAATACAATAACTCAAATACGGTTCTGCTGGAAATGTTCCTTATGGATACAGCTTTAGGTAGATAGATTCTTCGTAACCAAATACAATTATCTGGCAGCTGCTTTGTATATTATGCTGTTGGCTTGGGAGGAAGTCGTTTTTGTCGTGCCCCGAAATTGTTTGTACAAGCTCGAAGCCATTGCTTTCATACTACCATTCGCAAAAAGACCAACTCAATCTTGAACAGAGTACAAGTTAGCGACAATAACAATGAGAGACGAGAATTGCTGCTCTTCATTTTTTATACAGTTTGTACAAAAACTATTCAGCTACGAGGATTTATAGCATGAAGTCCTTAAAATAAACTGCTGACACGACAGTGTGAGTATGTATGAACCTGTAATTCGTATAACACATTCATAGGTGTCAACAATAAAAATGAGCGCATTGACGTACCTATACTTTTTAAATATCGCCCAATTTTTTCACTGTAGTTCTGTTCTTTTTATAGTGAAAATTCGACGTTGTCACGAGCGTCGCTCAATAGAAACCTTTAGTTATTGTTCTGAGGTAGCAACAGCATATCAAAGCTATCTTCGCAGTCACTCTAAATTCTGTATTTAATATGAGGCACACAGTTCAGTAACTAGATAATGATATGACGTGACGTGACATAATACAATAACGTTACGTCTGATCCAGGATTTAGGGTTGCCTTGCCTCTGGGCGTTTAAATCATTTGTCCAAAATATTAATGTTCAAAAGGAAAACTTGGTGCAAGTACTGATTTAGGCTTATGATAAGTTTGAACGTGCGAATTTTTTTAAAATAAAAATGAGCTCTTAAAAAAGCTAATATTTAAAATAATATATGTGATAAATTTGAATGTCATCAATAAAAAGCAAATGCGACATGTTTAATCTTTGGTTCTTGTAAATAGTTATGAAGTCGAGTACTTTATACACTTGATTTTTAAATAGAAACTGAGAACCACTGAGTAAGGTGTATCTCAGTTCTCGTGGTTAAATTTTAACTACTGCTGAAACACCTACGGGCTTGTAGAATTAATTGCCTAAGTACTTACCAAAATCGCTTGCAATTCAAATAATATAGGGAACATTAAGCAAAAAATATTCATTATATTATATCATATGGACCATTTAAGTGACGCGGCCGGCGTGCTTTATGTCTACATTGTGGCACGAAGCGGTAATCATATTAAAAAAAAATATATATATATTTTATTGATTTTATATACAAGAACAAATATACGAACTCAATTCTATCTGCATTCAAATAGTACTATTGTACCAATGTATGAATTCATTCATTCATGCGAAGTATATTGCATTGCTTTAATAAGCTTTATTATTTACAAGCTTCTGCCCGCGACTTCGTTTGCGTGGACTTCAGAACTGGGTCCAAAAAGAAATGAAAAATGGAATAAAATTTTCACCCGGGTGTGTATAGCTTGCGCTGTAATAGAGAAAAGTGCCAAATTTATAAGCTGTCTGCCCACGGCTTAGCTCGTAAACAATTTTAAATTTTCCCTCGGGAACTACTTAAGGAATCGGGATAAAAGTTAGCCTATGTTCTTTTCCATGTCAAAGGCTATATGCATGCCCAATTTCATTCAAATCCGTTCAGCCGTTTTTGCGTAATTTGAGTAACAAACATCCACACTTTCACATTTATAATATTAGTGGGATAGCATAGAGTGCAAAAAAATACAATATTGATGGAATTAGGTTCCTTGAATTTCCATTGTAAGTGCGTATGTTCGTCGTATGTTTGAATACTTTCCATTAGTTTGGCCCCTGTGATGACATCATTCGTTTGCTATGCTGAATACACAACTGACTACCGATATTAGTCGGATAAATCCTAAACATTACCTTTGGATTACGTACTATGTAGCTAATGAAATGGCGGTACAGTTTGTAATACTTGTAGGTATTTGCGTATAGTAGGTTTATGTATAGTTGCTATTTTGGAACAGAAGAATAAATTATTTCACTGTATATTTCAATGAGAAAGCATGTGTAAAATCGCGAGAGTTAAAGATATTAAACTCGTTTTTTAAGTATCAAATCAAATCAAATCAAATCAAGTTTATTTGTTAAACATAGGTTTTAAAACAATGGTCTTAAATATAACAAAAGTGCGCTATGTTTTGTCATAAAGACATACAAATTTGCAATACTAATATACAATTACTAAGATACAAATATAAAACTTTTATAATTCAAAATTGTACTAACATTTAAAACACAAAAAGAATACAAAACATTATATATAGTACTATGCTAAAAACGGCTATGACAACAATTAAAATAACAATTAGATAGTATCATTCAGAAATTCATCTAGGGAGTAGTAACATTTATCATTTAGTAATTCTTTTAATTTCTTCGAAAATAATTTTATATTTAATTCTTTATAAGATTTTGGAATTTTGTTATATATCTTAGGTGCTGTGCAAAAAATGCTCTTCCACATAAGAGCTGTTCTAGCGCTGTGCATACAAAGCTTAGAATTGTCCCGTCTACTGCGACTAACAACACTTGAAAGTAGTGGAAAAAAATGAGGATTTTGTTTCACAAAAAGGGACACTTCCAATATGTAAATAGATGAAAGTGTTAAAATCCTATGTTTTTTAAAATAAGGTTTACAGCTGTCAATCGTTTTTAACCCAAACATTGATCTGACACAACGCTTCTGCATTTTAAATATTACCTCTTTGTCTGTGGAATTACCCCAGAAGATAACTCCATACCGTGATAAAGAAGCGACGAGCCCATGATATGCCGTAAGTAGGGCATCAGTACTAACAGTTGGGGCTAGTTTATATAACGCATATGAAGCACTGCTGATTCTTTTACTTAATGCTTCAATATGTGCCTTCCAGTTCAGACCTTTGTCAATTATCAAGCCCAGAAACTTAGCATGATCTGTATCATGTACCTTGTTATTCTGATAACTTATATCTAATTTACGAGAAGCAAGTTTTTTTTGGCTAAATTGAATTATTTGTGTTTTTTGTAGTTTTATTCTTAAGTTGCTGTTATCTAACCACGTGATTATTGTGCTTAAGGTACTATTAATATCTGATTCATATGCGTCTATGTCATTGCTAGAAATTGCTAACGTGCTATCATCGGCAAAGAGCGTCATAGGATGGTTAGTTACTTTAGGTAAGTCATTAATATAAATAATGAACAGTAGCGGACCTAGTACACTGCCCTGCGGTACTCCATAAGATATTAAGCGTTCTTTAGATAAATAAACTTTTTCTTCTTTAGACTTCAAATCGATTCTAGTGATTGCAGTTAACTGTTTTCTATTCGACAGGTACGATTGGAGTAATTTGAGAATATTCCCTCTTATACCGTAAGCCTCAAGTTTAGATATTAAGATGGAATGGTCGACATAGTCAAACGCCTGTGTAGGTCATCTTACTTACATGTTGAATAGGTACACAATTATTTTGGTACCTTTGACCTAAGTAAGTCATCACCAGGACCAGTCCGATCGACCAATTCAAGATCCTTGATATTAAAATCTAGTAGCACAATTGTTTTTGGTGTTGGCTTAAATTCTTATAGGAAATGAATATGATGTACCTAAATAAATTATGCGTCCACTAAAAAAGTTGGTCAATAAAATTGACAAAGTACCAGGTCAAGGTAGCATATTGGCTCGGGATCAAAGCGAATGAATTATTTAGAAGCCTACAATAAGCAATATTGCTTATAGCTAAGTTTTCAGAGATGATAGTTAAATAATAAACTTCATAAAAACGTAATATTGCATTTGGAACTCGTTTTATTTTGATAATTTCGAACTTCCCAACCATTTTTATAATGTTGATGTCATTAGTCAGTCAGACAATAACATGCAACTAGAAAAAAAAACAATAAAACAGAAGGTCTCTAATAACATGCCCCTTTTAATTAATTGTTCACTTGTGCGGTTCTGGACCAAATAGATTCTAATCCCACAAACTTTCCGGGCTAATGGTAGCACATATATCCAGAGGACCCCATACCCAAGCCATTAGCGATCGCCAACTTCGAATCAGTCTTTGAATCAATAGTTTTACTATCCCATGGGATATTACGGTACGTACGACATATACGTAATTAATATTATACTACCACTTAGAACTGTTACTAATAGTTTTCTGAAAGTTTCCAAATCCAAGGTTACAGGGTAAGGCATTAAGATTAGGCATCTTAGTACCCTAAATGTAGGTATATATTATATATCTAGCTATACAGTATACTTTTGCTATATTACATTTATAGTTACTACTACTACAATTGATAAGAGCTTGAGGATCAAAACGAGAAATATACCTAATTACAAATCTCGTTCTACCTACAACCGGAGGGCATACAAGATCTCCCAGCCCTTGTCGGGAAAAAATACATCAGCACAGTATTTTTTAAAGCATACTACCCGTTGGGCATTTTGTGGCCAACTGAGCAGAATAAAGTAAATCTTGTAGGCACCTCCTTGAATTCTCAAATAACTCGAGGACTTTTTTTCGTTTTATGTGTCACTGCAATTGAAGCGTGCCTCTTAAAAATTCTGATTCATTTGAATTTAAATTAACAGGTTTTTAGAGATAATTGATCCTTATATTTGATCTTATCGATTATTGTCATACAATATTTTTTTCATTCCGACTTATCAGACTGACTATGTTGATAGTTAACCACACAATATTCCATTCTTATTTCGGTCAAAAGGCAGACCCTTAAATTAAGATGTTACTTGTGAACTGTAACAAACATAAATTGAAGTATCAAATGACGCGATTTTCTTACTTTAAGACAATTTGCCTAAAGCTTTCCATATTTCCATAGTTTCTTCTTTAGTTTAAACTAGAAAAGTTTTCGAATTGAAGAAAACAACTCAAAACTTGTTTGTTCTCATTAGTTCTTGCAATAATTTAAAAGCAGAACTCAGAGTCACTCTCATTTGCCGAATCGTATAACTTATGATCATCAGATCAGCTCATTGATAGAAATAATTGGATAGTGTAGAAATTAAAAAGGTTTTTTTTTATGAGGTCCTCCGCAATTAGCCAAGCTTTGATTTGTATGAGGTATCGCAACAAAGGGTGTTACCACACACAACCACATGGTTTGCCATTTTTATGGTAGCTTACATGTAGATAATAGAAAATTTGCGTGTGCATATTTTGAGACTTGACATTTATATCTACGTAATATTGATAGGTTGAACGATGAGATGAATCTGCCTTAGATATCTTTCTAGGTATTAATAATATTATGGTACAGTAGGTACAGTTGTTATTAGTAATTTTATTAATATTTAATTCGTAACAACTGCACTGCATCTAAGGCTATTTCACCCTAAATCTGTCCATCCGAAAATGTTAAAGCAATATATAATAACATTTTCCTGCTTTTCTAGCCGGAGAAACAGTGCCTAGCAACGGAAGAGGCATTCGCGCGTCGCTCCAGTCGCACGGATCGTACGACGCGCATGCTCCTCGCCGTGCTCGGCTTGTTCCTATCCACGGAGGTGCCGCAAGGGCTACTGGGCCTAGCCAGTGCCCTTGCCCCCAACTTCTTCAAAAGCTGCTACAGTATGTTTGGTAAGTCTAAACATTATCAAACCTGGAATATCCTCTTTGATATTTGTTGCTGCTGGTTGACGTTATAATATTATTAGTCTTCCAACCAATTTCATAGTTCATTGGTTTTCATGTAGGTACTCACATTAAATTAACTATATATGAGTAGGCACGCTAAAGAAATATTAAACCAAATATTATACCAAAGAAAATGTATAATGAATTATTTCATTATCTGTAATGAATCGTGAAAAGAATCTGGAAAAATTTACGAAGCACAAGGGTCTTTTACAATCACACTAATATTACAAAGGCAAAAGTTTATAAGTTTCTTTTTTTTTGTTTCTTTTTTTTTTTTAAAAAGCGACGCCCGCTCTAACGAATTTAATCCTTGTGTCGCGGGGGTTTCACAAACATTCAAATCACATGCACAAAGAACACCCAGACTTGGAACAAGCATTTGTGGATCACACAAATGCTTGTCTCATGCGGGGGTCGAACCCGCAACACGTCGCGCACAGTGGTAATTAGCGTGGTGACCTATACCACTCGGCTATCCGTGCAGTCAAAGTGTGTGTGTATGATTGCGTGAGGACACGCTCAAACGGCTGGACAAAATTAGAACAATTATTATGGAGGTAGCTGACACCCTGGATTAACAGGCTACTTTTTATCCCGAACTAAAGTTATTTGATAAAGCGCAGGAAACACCGTGGGGCACAGCTAAGCATTATTAATAAATAAACATGATCTGCACGGCTAGCATCTACTCGTAAAATATCTTCGTTCTAACGTTTTGTCTTCGGTTGTAACATGGCTGCCTATGGCAATGGCTGGTTCTAAGGACGCGTGCAAGCTGGCCATGTTAGAGTGGAAGACAAAACGATATTTTGACTCGACTCGACTCGATAAAATACCACGATATTTTTATCAAAGTAAATTGAGGACACCTTTTACTAGAAACACCTGAGGTGTGTTTTATTTACGAGTTTCCAGTACCTACTAACTCACTGACATTGGTTATATTGCGACATGACTACCACAAAGCTGGTTTGGTTTTAGATAGTTCGGTTTGAACATAACGTCCGTTCGTAAAAAAATGTACATGTTAGCAGCCACAAATAAGAAGTATACGGACAGTAAACAGTATTTTACTATCCTTTTTGGTTATTCAAAACCTGTATACACAACTTTTGTTCAATATTTTCTATACAAACAGGTACAAAACAAAGCTCCTAAATATTAAATGTGGAAAGGAAAAAACATAATCCACCACCTTAAATGATTTCCCACGAGATTTATGTTATACGCGTCTGTTTTCTATAATTTATAGATATAATTGGTAAGTAAAAGGTTGGCGTAATGCTTAATTTCGCCGAAATGTAATGTAATATTACTCGAGTAGGTATCTACATCAAAGACCTTTTAATTGTTGTTGTTTATTTATCACATGATACTCGATTATACAGGTAATAAATAGCATGAAGTATTTCAATTGGATTATGGTGTAGGTATTAAAAGCAGCATATAATATTGGATATATTGTGCAGCATATGCTGGCCTCCATGGTTGGGCAAAAAAATGGAAGTTTAATCATTCAAAAGCTAAGGGTGGATTTTATAAAAGTCAGATAACTGTTATTCGTCGAATAAAACTGGCGTCTGGCAGTTATTATTTTCAAACATGTCAATAATTCAATTATCCGAAGTTAGCCATATTCGGGGAATAAAAGTTTGGTAACATCCACACTAAGTAGACAAAGAAAATTATACCAAACTATTAGTCAAATAATTCTGGGTGAGTCAAAGAAAATTTGACAGACAGGGCCACAGCGTATCGCAAGTTAAGGAAATTTAATTAAACAAATGACGCAGTTTACTCTGTAGTATGCTGATAACACACTAATTTCCAAATGTTGTTGACAATCAAAGGGCTCAAAGCCGAACATACACCAATACATTACTATGAAGTTTGAGGTACTGTGAGCGAATATATGAGTAGGAGAGGATTAATTACATCTTCAAAGTAATCGATTCTTGGTTGTTTTCTTTTAAGTATCTATAAAATAATGTATGTAACCCAGGGACTTAATTCAATTAAGCGTTTAAAGAGAATCGTTAAATGTAATTAAATATGTATTTGTGATTTGTTAAAATCTGTTTTACTAAACAAATAAAAACCTCTTTATCTTTAAAATGAATCATAATTTTTAGCTGAATTTCAAATCATAAATTGTGTAATGTACCTTAGCCGAAATTGTTAAACATGCTGAAAAAAAACACTCAGTTTAATTTTATATAATTAAGTTTCAATAACACAGATCTTTAAATGTTGAGGTTATTTATATTATTATGCTTTGACTTAATTCGTAATATTAAAATACCTGAACATGTTATTTCTTTTCATTATCTGTGATATTTATTCGTACAATAAGAAGGCTAATTCCTAATAGCCCGTGGAATCTTCATCGACTTCGTGTGTGAAATTCTAAGTTCAATTATTCTTTTTATATTTTGTTAGGTTCAAGCCGATCACAGTTGCTTTTAAAGCCGAGAAATATGGTGATATTCTGAACTAGATTTTATATTAAAAATATATAACAAGCGAGTCGTGAACAAAGAGTAGCTTCAACGTGCCACCCGTGACTGAGAAGGGATCATGGCATAAGTCGGTCATCCATACAACTTACGCCTGATTTAACTTTGAAAATAAGTTATTTTAATGAAGGAATTACCTGTGATATACACCGGTCTATAAATTTCCCGATGCTGGGCACATAGCTTCCTTTCATATAGAGAAGGAACGAGCATTGATCACCACACTGGCTCAATGCGGGTTGACAATTTCAGATTCCAACTTTTGAAATCCAGGTTACCTCACGATGTTTTCCTTCACCAATTTTCAAAGATGTCTTAGAATAATTAAAAAGTTTAAATAACTTTGAAAAAGTCACATTGATATTTGTCTGCAGGAGGTTCGAACCTTGTGCACAAAAAATTGTTCATGGAACCGTTAGGCCACCACGGCACCTGTGATAATTTAACCTATAATTTCGGAACAACGAGTTAACAAACGAACGTGAACAATTTAATAATGATCATGTGCATTCGTGTAATTTAAGTTAACCCTAAAACAAGCAGATTTGAACTGTTTGTTTTAGGGTTAACTCAAATTTAATCCTACGCACACAAGTAAAATCCTGAAAGGTTTTAATATAATCTAGCATCACCGAATTTGATGGATTAATCTGTCATGAACAAACTATCATAATTAATATCAAACAGTTACTGAAGTATTTTAATTGAATTAATTTCAATCATCGTGTTACTTAAATCAGTTCGAGTGCATCACATGTAAACTAAAGTATTCCACAATCTATGTTATCCGTAAAACTGGAAGTAATCTCAAAAAACAGACTTTGTACAAAGATACAACAAAGAAGTTTACGTTGCTTCAAAACATTTTCCTGCTCTCCTTTCATCGTTAAAGCATACCTAAGGCTATTTTACTTACTAAGATAAATAACAGATAAGGTTTATCTCCACTAGACTCTGTACGAAATTATATCTAAATACATTACATTTGGTAATTGCTAAATCATCATAATAAGTCACCAAATCACCAAACAAGATTTCCAAATCAGAATTCTAATTAACATTTGAAATTATTCCAGTTTACGTAAGTTTGCAAGATAATTATGAGTTCAGTTGAAGTCGGTGCCAATTAAGTTCCCTTGGCAGAACGCACGCTATAAATTAAAAGACATATTGAAATGCAGTTATCGACAAGTTTCTTTCAATTTCGAACAAAGTGTCTCGAATCTGGGTCAATTAGAACTTTTCCAAGTTAATTAAGAATTACTTACATAAGATTTCTGAGAGCTTTGTGATGTTGCGAAGTCAATAAAGTTACTGTCGTTTTCTCGAAGAACGTGGATGGAAAAATGTTACGCAATGCCCCTAAACGTCATAGCCAACAATTTTAATGGTGTATCATTATTGTTGGGAAAAATATACGTGCTCGAAATTAACGATTGCGTCACGCCCTGCCAGTGAATACGAGAGTCTGGAAAATCACAGGATTTTCTTCACCTCTATATTTACTCTTATTTATAAGCAAAACACTGAACCTTATTTCGTAAATGATATAATGCTTATCATCACTCATCGTCAGAATTTCAACCGTAACACACCTGCTGCTTTGCTTTAAGACACACGATATGTCAACCTTGAATTTATGATTCTGTTCGCAATCTAAATAAACTCTAAAACACTGGCAATAAATTACGGCATCCAGAAAAATAAAAAATCTTTATTTCTTTCACAATAAGCTGAACATCCAAAGACGTTTATAGGTTCCAAAAAAAAATTAATATACCTCCTCGTAGCGCAGTCGGGTAAAAACTAGCTCATTATCGTCACTGGCAAATTAATTAATCGGCTTGAGATCGAGTCAGAGTATTAATTTCCTACTGTAAAAAAACACGTACATGGAAGAAATTACCATCAGTTGGCTGAAAATTGCCGCAAATTATGACCATAATAAATATTTTATTATGTAGTACAAAAGACTATGTACACATCGTGTCACTCATTAACAACTTTATTTCAAAACGGTATAGTCTATTTTCGTTTAAAAGCAATTGTATTTCAAATTAGCATTTTTTACAGGTGACTTGATGGATGTGCTGGCGTTGTTCACGTCATCAGTGAACTTCGTGCTGTACTGCAGCATGAGTCGTCAGTTCCGTTGCACCTTCGCCCGCCTGGCGCGCCGCATGCTCTCCGCTGCTGAAGAACCAGCTAAATTCGCCAATAAATTAGAACCGACCACGCAGGTATCACAATGTTAGGGAACTTTATTTCTATCAAGCTTCTTTCTTCTACAACACATTAATATCAATGGACGCATTTTGGAAAATAGTTAAATAAACATAAAATGCAAGTAATTTTAAGCTTCTTGAGTTATGGCGCAAATTGGGAAAATCTCTATTTATGTAACACAACATCTATGTATTTGAATCCACAAAATTAATAAACGTACATAGAGTTGTGTGAAAGATTTTACTTTAGTAAAATTCTTGTCTATTAAAGAGATTTTACTGTCAAATAAGTTAAAAAAACGTTAAATCTCCCAACTGTCTGAAAAGTATTTTTTGGGTAAGAGAAACTTGAAAAGTATTTTCATGTTTAAAAATACGAAAAGGAAGAGGAAAAATATCTTACAATAATTTTAGTTTACCTCCTCCACGACGACGATTGTGACAAAGATTTTTTTCAAGATAGGAAATCGTTTCGTATCTTGCAAAATCTTTGAACAGCAGCCTTAGGCGTTCCAATCGAAATGTTTAGGTACATTTATGAATATTATACAAAGTCTTCCTACATGAAAATACAAACACTTATTTTATATATTTTCTACGTTCATAGTGATTTTGAAACCACATAATTTTATTATGTACTTACTTTAATAATTTACGACTACATATTCTTAAAAGACACGTTTGAGTACATGATTTAATATTTAGTTACTATTTTATCATATTTAGTCAGAAGCATTAGAAGTATGAAGTATTTCAATTTGACCTTCTCGTTCGACGGTCTTAGTTAATGTATCGCGATAATTAGAACTTTTTATTTATGTTTCTATTTATAATTAGTCATAGCACAAACTTTTCCAATTCAAAACTTTTTATGAAGTAAACATTAATATTTCTTACAAAGGCCAGTCACAGTGAATGAACAATACAATTTTTGTTCTTTGTATTTTGTTTGTAATAAAACATTATAAAACAAGTTACCAGAAATAGCGGATCAAAACTTTAAATAGCATCATAAACATTTATTTTAAAACATAATTATAAACTTTGGATGAAGTTAATTTATAAAGGAAGTAATAAAAGATAAAAAATATCTGTTATCTTAATAAAATATCCAGATTACCTCTCTTTAGAAGTGAGTGTTTGATGAGAGGATAGATAAATCTTACAGCAGGTGCATCGTAAATATTCTTAACAATGTAGTAGGTATGGTTTGCTTCGAATTCGTAGATATAGTATCGTTTGCTCATGAATAAATAAAAATAGGTCTCATGTCAGTTTGACATATAAATTAATAACAGTTATTGAAAAGAATATTATGTTGATTTATGTACCGTGTGGTACATAAATCAAAATAAAATTCATTTTAAATTTTGTCTGTCAGTCTGACACGGCTGGTCTAATTTTGACGCGGCTAACACTGGCAGGTAGCTGATGTCATAAGGAGTAACTTAGGCTACTAAAAGTAGTTCGGAAATTTCATTCATTTTAATGCTACGGGATCGGGGACAATTTACGCGGGTAAATCTGCGGGGCACGGCTAGTATACACTATGCTTTAAAAGAACAATACAAAAACCTATTAATCAAAATATACATTCCTAAAACCTCTTGGATAATGGAAGATAATCCATTAATTATTCAAAAAAAAAAATACCAAGCCCGTATTCATAACCGGTATCTGACCTTACCTTTTCGCAATGTGTGATTAATTACATTGGCCTCATATGAAAAATTGCCCTTTCTTTCTTCACTACTACAGAGAAATTCACATAATACATATATTATGTCGATAAACACACACAAGGATAAGGGAGACTACCTTCATTTGTTTAATAGACAGTGATAAGCTCGAATCTCTATTATAAAAGCCCACGTCACTCACTGACTCACTGACTCACTGATTCTGGAACGCTCGCACACTATGATAATTTTTAAAGAAAGAACACATAACAAAGAGTTTATCATAAAAAAGTTTCAAAAACAATATTTTCGCGAAACGTCAATGACTGAAGAAAAGTATTAAGTTTTGTTATGATTCAATCAATGTTTCCGGCAAGACGTTTCTATAATACTTTACGCGCGAGCGAAGCCGCGGGCAACAGCTAGTAGTTCAATAATCTAGGATCAATTCTGTTTAGTCTAAGATAGATTCCCTTGCAATAGTCTTCTTATAATCCCATTGTTCACATGGGATAGACTAAACAATTAGTGACATCCATCTTTAGGATTAGTGAATGACAGTCACGACGACCAATAATATACGAAGTGGGTATTAATTGAATGATCTGTTGGTTCGCAGGTCACCGGGCCGCTATAGCGCCAAATCCCCGCCCTCATCAGGGTGGTAGAAGAGAGTATTATATAAATAAATATACAGGTAAGCAAAACATTCTTCTGTATTTAATTGAAATCAATAAAAATACAATTGTTTTTAAATATCCAGTTTCGATATTGGTTGAGCTATGCCAAAAATGGACCAGTGTTAAAACCGCGAGGAATTGCACCGGTACATCAGATTAGCATGCTTCACATGAGTATCTCTATAACCCCTAAATGGGCTGATAGGCACGCTGCACATATTATAATCCCGGATATCTAAATCGTATATTGAAAGTTAGGATTTATTATTAATCCATATTGCAAAAGGTGACGCATCATACATTTATTGGAAATACAATAAGTCTGATTGATCACCCACAGATTAAAAATATTAACAAGTACCGCATATCCGCAGTATAAATAAAAATGTGTGTAATAGTACCAGTTACAGGTAAAAATACTGCTTTTTACAGATAAGTTATCAGAGCGGTCTGTGATATATCAAGCGAATTAAACTTTTGTTCCCATAGTCCGTACTAATTGCTATTTGTAAATATTGTTTCGTCATTTGTTTTTAGGAGGAAACATTTCCTGTCAAAAACCCTGCTATATATATACTACCTTAAAACTATACTAGGTATGAATTATATAACAATACTAGCTTTTGCTAACAACCAGTCTTACTATGGAATACTGTATTACCTAGCAATACTTAGGTTGTGGAGGTCAGATAGGCAGTCGCACCATGTAAAATACAGTATTCAGCTAAATCCGGTAACTCCGGTAAAACTGGAAGCCGACCCCAACATACTTAGGGAAAAAGGCTAGGCAGAAGAAGACTAGCTTTTGCTCGCGGCACAGCCCGCGTGGGCGTCTGTTATCGCGGCAAATTATAGCCTATAGCCATCCTCGATAAGTGGGTTGTCCAATAGTTACTGAGATTAGCGCACAATTCAAACAATTCACAAATAAACAAACCCCTCAGCTTTATAATATAGATACTGTAACTGAATTTCGTAATTTTAATCAAAATCTACAATTTCCTGTCCCCTGTAAAGCACAGGTAGAATGAACGGAATTTCAAGAAGAATATGAATACGTATTATATTGTGAAGCGACCCACGGCAGCGTCATTTTGTGAACGAATGTATAGCTCGATAGGATTAACGTTAATCTTGTGTAAAATATTATTATCATGTATATGTTTTACAAAATAGGATAGGTATTAGCTTACAGCAGTATAACAGCGTGATTGAGTGACGCAGGTTCACAGAATCCAGACACCATATGTTACTAAGGCCCAGTTTTTTGACCCCGAGTTAACTCAACCAATTGTTAATATGCTAACTAATAGTTTCAAACTTCGGTAGAACGTGTTTGTTTATGAATTTTTATCCTAAGAAATGGTTCAATAATTATCTCTTCAACTTATTTGACCATTTGATAAACTAAAAAAATATGAAAAAACGCGTTTTGACACCATTAGTTAGCATAACCATTGGGTGAGTTAACTCAGGATAAAAAAAAATGGACTCAAGTGGTAGTTCTTTGATTTTTTATCTATAATCACATGTGGAACACTTGACTATACATTCTAAAGTAATTACTCAAATCAATGGTTCGCGATACGTTCGTATGAGGAAGGTTAAATCGATGTTGTAAAAGCTCAGTTTTACACATGTTATTTACGGAACGCTTCGTGTATGTAATTTCGGGCGTGACCGGCTTTAATCATAATTAAGGGGTTCGGCTTCAGAACTAGAACATCACTCACGATATGTTTTAAATGAGGTTATCAACAACTGTTCGTACAAAGTGTAAGTAGTACTAAAAGCCCCAAAAGTTGTCGACAACATTAAAACTACAGACTACTCTCTCAAACATTTAGATGACTTTAATCTAATCCCCATATTTATTCCCTTATTAACGAAACATTTTGTGCTTATTATTGAGTTTTATTTATATAAGCGACGTTGCTTTTTGATCCGTTGATGTCGGATCTTCCTATCATTGCGATCAATCAAGACCTCTTTAGTTATCATTCCCCCATCAGAGGCTTTGTACACAAACTATGGTCTTAAATCGTTTTTAATTGACCTGGAATCGTTAATTGCTTTAGTGACTAGATAATGGGACATAAATTATTATAGGGAGATAGAGACAAAGCGTCCTCTCCACCGAGTATAAAATTATTACGCAGCTGCAGTTTCTCCATTGTGAGAATGGACCAGGCTTAACGCTGGCTAGCTGAAAGCTGGATCCCGATTCGATTATTTATAATAGAGGCCGATCGAATAAGGGTTACGAGATACTCCCACGATCCTTGACTCTTAAGGGAGATTGCCTGAATACGCTTAACAAGCCCTTCAGACAAATAAGGCCGATTTATTAAAGAAATAGGTTCAATCGGAAGACATTTGTTAGTGGTAATGTCTTAATCAATTCGCTGCAAATGCTTTTATTTCCTCAAGTGTAATACACCAGTCTAATTCAATCAATTTATTACAATGAAACCGAACCCTGCTAGGAAGACTTATTTGCTTCGGGACATATTTATATAGGACAAGGCTGCCTTCAGTAGGCCTCACAATGTCTAATTTCGAGGACATTATAAATTTAATTTAAAAATGTTAAAAGGTTTTTGGCTTTTACCCAAACTATGACCATATTAACTGCGGGGTCCGTTTCCTATAATGTAGTCCAAATAATAGCTTAGTAACTTCTAAAGGTCAGTTTCAAAACAGTGCACATGTTGACTTTTTGTTTTATTTTATACTCTCATGTACAAACACGAGAGTTCAAAATAAAACAAAAACTACAACGCTTACACAATTTTATGTGATTTGAAACTTTTTTCTTTTATACCCTACGGTAAACTCGTACTAAAAAATACCAGTTTTGTAAATAAATGGTAGCATTTTATTTACTAAACTTGTATTCTAAAAAAAGAAGAACGAAACGAAGTTGGTACTGAATATTTTATGTAAAAGTAGGGAAAATCTTGTTACCAACATTTATAGGCATAGGCAATAATATAAGGTCGAACTATTTTCGTCTTTTCAGTTAGGATTATAGGTTCCTAAGTACAGCCTCCTTAATCCTTGAATGGTTACAAGTTCCAAAGAATTTCAGGATTAAATATTTGAAATGTTTCTATTCTGAACAGTCTCTAAAAAATGAGGTCAAAACATAAGCTCTTAATGGCTTTGATCCAAGCTCCATTGTCTGGCCATCTTATATTGACTAGACTAATGACGCTTGGATGTGCGCCAAACCCTGATGATTTTCCAGTTGCAGAACACCAGTTTATTAATTTAGCAAAACTGGGTCACCGAGTTTTATTATTCATTTTAACGAACTGTTTAATGTCTAGAAAACAAAAGCGATGTTAATGAGTGTCATCTGCATTGTATGTAACATGGGTATTCGACGAACATTTATCTCAAATGAAAAAGGTTGAATACCTCTGGTTCAGTCGATCTAGTTTGAAGCAGCTTCCATCAATATCAAGTGACTTATCGACGGATCCGACAAACTGATTAAAAGTTTAATTGATTTCGAAAATGACTGAAATGGTCGTCTATTCGTTTGTACTAACTTCTGAACGGTCAAAACGCTGTTCTATTTTTGTTGAAGGCTGGTTGTTACACTGAACGTAACACTTATTTTATGTAGATTAGTTTTTTTAAAGTAGATAATCTGTTGTTGGCCTGTTTTTCAAAGCTTAACCTAGTCTCTTAACGGTTAATGCCCGCTTAACCTGTGTTGCAATATGGGTAAAAAATAAATTATAACATTTAACAAGGTTAACATGAATAAGCACGATAAAAGAATAGCTTTGTAAGAATATAAATATGAATAGCTTTTTCGTTCCTATAAATGCAAACTTTTCCACAAAGCTCCAAGAGGAAACAAATAAACCCTCTGTATTGTCGTTTTTTTAATTACCTAGACTTTGTGGTAAATTCTTTGTACACATAGCAAAGCCCATTTTCAATTATGCAGTAAAATTGTTTAAAATTAGCAGAAGACTAATCCTACAGTATAACTTATAAAGCCTAAAGAAGCAAGAAGTAAGGAGGTCCCATCTCAAATTATGCAGAAAATGTTTTCACCAAAAAGGTCTCATCTAAGTAAAAACATAAAAACACCTTCATTGTAAAAACGGCGTCCTTTACTTAGATGTAGAGCATCAAATATGATTCCGGTTTACGTGACGTGTATGCCAATAGTCTGCAATACCTTTGCCCAAGTGAGAAATACTTCGATAGGAAAAATAAATTTGGCACCTACCGGTGGAAATATGTTCATAAAATGTGATCTAGATGATAAAATGAAGCTATTTCTTAGAGGCTGATAGATTACACGCATGACAGAGTATTAATTAGTGTAAATAACTCAATCCCTGTATGAGGTCCAGAATTCTAATGCCTAAATATTAACTCAAAGTTTAAGTGTAGGTGTAGATACTTTTATTAATGAAATAGGAGCTTCGGATATATATTAGGGTGGATGATTTTTAACGAAAGGAATTAGTACAATCTGGAGATATCTTCAAAAATTAACTTTGGTCGATTAGTTCTAATTTAAATTCTCTTTCGAGGGACATCCGAAGATTAGACCATTCAAGGTCCCGGCTTTAGTTGTCATTAAAGATAAGGGTCATATAACGGCATCCCATGCGGTGTCTTGTTAACAAACCAACAAGATGTTAAAATAACATTGAATTATTTTATTACAATTTGAGATTGATAGAGGCATGAACAAAACCAGGTGGGAAAAACAAAATAAATAGGTAGGGAAAATAAGGTTAGATTATGTGTACATCAAGACTTTTGGAGACAGCTACATTATGTAGCTTTCTTACTACTGTCTGTCTCATCATAAAAACTGTCTACTGTCGTCTAGGAGATTTGCAACGTAATTTTGATGTACGTGACACGCGTGACTCTAGCTTGATGACCTATAGAAATATACGAAAAGATCATAAAATGATACAATGGCAAAGTAACTGTCCATAACGTACTATACAACCAAACATCTCAAAAAATTGTTTCCCCAATTAAATACTTACAAAAATTTTAATCTTTGGTAGGTAGTCCTACATATTCATGACTTATAAGCATTTAATTCAAGATCGTTATGGAAATCGATTTCCCTTTAAGACATTAATATCCATTACAATAAAAGTCAGCAGAAAGTACCATAAAACTAAAAGGTCTATTTTATATTGGCAGCCTAACCTAGTTTGGGACCCTAAGCTGATGCTGCCGATTGCTGCCCATAGCTATTTCGCAATTCAGTTCGGGAAACCAATATCCATGACTTGAATTTATAGTTTGGAATTAACAGAGGTCAGTGATTGAATTATTTACTAGTTTGGCGTTTCAAACCTAGAGATTTCTTGCGTTGGTATATTACAGGCATCATGCAAAATAAAGTTATGTCAAACGTCAAAGTCGACGATGTAAGTATAAAGGTACTTAAAATACGTGTCGGCTGATTGAGCTTTGCTCCGGTTTTTTTATATTTCACGCTCTAAGTTGTTTCAATGTTCAAAATAATGATTTTGTTTTCATATTAAAACTGTTGTATTATTTTAATATCTATGAATTAATAGTTTAACAGTCCTGCCTGTAGAAGTAGACACAATAGTTGAACAATCGAAATGTTCAAAAGTGATTCACGTAACAGGGTAATAAGTAATTATTAAAATTCTGTCTCCGTTAAAAGTGGTATAATTATCTGGATTGCAACTATTTTATTACCTACTAAATCTGTGTTCTCCGCCACCCAAGTGAAAAACAGAAATCGCACTTTATGCTTGCTATATATCCAGAAAGTTTTAACCCAGTATACTCCTGTACACGAAGTGACTTGTGTATTGCACTATAAACTTAAACTAGTGCACCATAAAATATTGCACTTCAAACTTCAATAGCTATAAACATGATATAAACAACTTGAACTCAAAGGTAAACTCATAAATATTTTCTGGTATTGTAAATAATGTTCAATACAAATGGAAGTGAAGTTTAAATCGAAAAGCAGTTTTACTGTATTACCTTCACTGAAATGCGATGCGAAAAATGACAAAATAATCTTCGCTAACAATTTTGGCTCATCACACTAAAATGATAAAGGCGAAAGGTTGTGAGCATGTGTGTATGGTTTTTAAAAATTATGTTTATGGAAACGGCAACTACTTATACGGGTCACAACGCAAGGCATAGCTAGATATTTATTATTAAAGATAAAAATACTCGACAATATTATCATAAATATTGTCATAACAAAGGAGTTTGTTAACAAAGTTCTTTTGTTTCAACAATAAATTTATGAAAATGTCTAGTAATTCTTTAGGGTGTAATTCCATAGCAATTAGTTTTAGCGAATACGTGCGTTGATTAGTCACCAAGGACGGGAATTTGCTATATTAGTTGGACGCTAGCTGACATATCGTGTTGGCGTAGTTTATCAACATTAAAGTTATTAAAGTTAAATTTAAACTCTTCGTTTTCGGTCTAATGTAGATAAATTAAATGGGTAATCGTGACAGTAATAAAATAGTATAGATCTGTTACAGTTTTGTTTTTTAAGTTTGTTTACAATGCCTGTATTTATTACGTACTAGTTCAGGCCCTCGTGTTCACTCACGTTAGTAGCTCCCGTTTCCATGAAACATATGATATATCACCCTGTTCTGTCACATTCTATAATTAACTTTTCATATTGTGAGGGTTTTAAAAGAATTGTTGAAAGAAGAAGAACGAAGAGTTTATTTTTTTAGGCAGTAATGAACACAAAATGAAAATAATTATACATTTTGGTGCACTGGTTTGGAAATTATACGCTTAGCAACACATTTGGCAATTCATTATTATTTAGAATGTAAATTGTGTTTTCATAAGTTGATGATATTCATTCAAACACTCAATAACGTCGTTTTCTTATAACCTTGTTTATCCGACCGACATCCATGGGACACGGGACTTACAACATTCGAAACAACCTATTTTATGTCAATATTATTAATTTACTTATAATAAAAAATATACCCTGAAGCCCTTATTTTTGACGCTGTTGTGTTTTTATATTTATAGAAACCACTCGATCAACAGACTTATTAAGATGAAATATTTTCCCTCGCATATCTTTCCGTAAAATACGAATTTTGGTGACAAAGATGAATGGTGCTTTGTTAGTGTTAAATCAAGATTTATCTTTAATAAGGTAAACGCAGCTATTACCGACCCTGTTAAGGTAGTTTTGTAATCGATGATAATTATTAAGAGTTTTGATTGCTTTCACATGCAGTGTTTGGTTTTTATATGAAACTCTTACTTATCTAGTTTATAATGATTACCTTATAAACCCAAAATTAGAAGATTTTCTTATAAATTTAAAAAATATTAAGTGGACAAGTCGATTCTGGTATTACCGACCCATAGGAGCAGCTATGTAGCTATTAACGATTTTGCTGAAGCTATTACCGAGTGTAACAAAACTAGAAGATTAATATTTTGATTAATATTATGTGATTTCGTTAAGGATATTAGCATGGATTAAGAAATGTAGGATAGATTCAAGTTCTTACCTATTTCATACAAAAAATTGGGTGGCTAAGTGGCTTTTCCTATGTATAGTCTTCAACTCAGCCTATCGCGGTCCACTGCTGGACATAGGCCTCTCCCAAGTTGCGCCAAAACACCCGGTCCTCCGCCTTCCGCATCCAGTTCGACCCAGCCACCTTTTTCAGGTCATCGGTCCATCTGGTTTGGGGGCGTCCTACGCTACGTTTGCCGGTTCGCGGTCTCCACTCAAGGACTCGTCTGCTCCAACGGCCATCAGTCCTTTGACAGACATGACCAGCCCACTGCCACTTCAGCTTACTGACTCTGCAAGCTATGTCGGTAACTCCGGTTCTTCTCCGGATAATCTCATTCCTGATTTTATCCTTCAAAGATACTCCGAGCATAGCTCGCTCCATAGCTTGCTGAGCGACTTTGAGTTTGTGGACTAGCCCTATTGTCAGTGTCCACGTTTCGGCGCCGTAAGTCATGACAGGCAGGACGCACTGGTTGAAGACTTTTGTCTTCAAACTTTGCGGTATAGGCGACGAGAAGACTCGACGAAGTTTACCAAACGCTGCCCAGCCCAAACGGATCCTCCAGTCGGTTTCTTTCTAGAAGTTGTGTCTACCAAACTGGATGGTTTGTCCTAGGTAGACATACTCCTGCACAACTTCGAGAGCCACCCCTTCAACGAATATCGGTCTCGGCACGATATGAAGGTTAAACATGACCTTGGTCTTGGTCTAAATTCATGCCAAGACCGACACGTCGAGAAGCTACGTTGAGGCTAAACAGCATCTCGCCCAAATGTTCCAGCGACTCTGCCAACACAACGATGTCATCGGCAAAGCGTAGATGAGAGATGTACTCGCCGTTTATATTAATGCCCTGTCCAGTCCAGTCCAGTGTCTTGAAGACGTCCTCCAATGCGTTGGTAAACAGTTTCGGGGATATCACATCCCCCTGTCTTACCCCTCTGCGCAATGGAATCGGATTAGTCTTGTGGTCGTCGATCTGGACAGTCATTGAAGCGGCGTCATACAAGGATCTCAACATCTCAACGTAACGTTCGTCGATTTGACATCGCTGAAGAGCATCCAGAACCGCCCAAGTTTCAATGGAGTCGAAGGCTTTCTCGTAGTCCACAAACGCCATACACAGCGGCTGATTGTACTCTTCGGTCTTCTGCACAATCTGCCGTACAGTATGTATGTGGTCTACGGTACTGTAGCCTTTTCGAAACCCGGCTTGTTCCGGTGGCTGGAACTCGTCGAGTCTTCTGGCGAGACGATTCGTGACAACCCTCGAAAACAACTTGTAAACATGGCTCAGGAGTGAGATGGGTCTATAATTCTTCAAGAGGCTTTTATCACCCTTTTTGAAAAACAAAACCACCGCACTCCCACTCCACGCCTCCGGTGTAGTGCCTTGGCGGATGACGGAATTAAAAAGGCCCTC
This sequence comes from Plusia festucae, assembly GCA_950381575.1. Taxonomy (NCBI): domain Eukaryota; kingdom Metazoa; phylum Arthropoda; class Insecta; order Lepidoptera; family Noctuidae; genus Plusia; species Plusia festucae. The sequence continues at coordinate 6,878,284 of OX494436.1, read as the reverse complement.
GAGCTCCTTTAGAACTGGAGTACCACCTGCTTTTAAAAGTTCTGTCGTAATTCCGTCATCACCCGGAGCTTTGTTGTTTTTAAGTTGCTCGAGAGCCACCCTAATCTCACCCTGGTCAACGTCCGGGAGATCCTCGGTGTAATGGCGCGTGAGTCAGGCTCTTTGGTCATCGTTGCTGGAAGCAGCTGGTCCCACTATTTGAGCTGAGTATAGGTTCCTATAGAAGCTTTCGACTTCATCGAGCATCTCGCTCTTAGAGGTGACGACCCTGCCGTCTGCGGTTTTAAGTTTCATCAAATGGGTCCTCCCTAACTGCTGAGCGAAGACTTTTGACCCCCTGTTTTGCTCAATCGCAGCTTCGATAGCGCGGGTATTGGAGCGTCGGAGGTCGCGTCGCATCAGCTTCCTGAGTTTAAGGTTTAAGGACCTTCTTTCTGATGAAGACACCTGATCGGATGGCATCTCCAGTCTCTTTCTCATAAGGTCGAGAGTTTCAGTCGAAAGCTTGGATACTCTACTTCTGCGCTGCAGCGGAAAGTGCTTACGGGACAGTTCCTGCAACGTTTTGACCAAAGTATTGGTCTTCTGGTCAATGTCTTCCGTGGTTTCCAACGAGTCGAATCGATTTTGAAGTTCCAGTTGGAACTTTTTAGAACCTGATATGATTTGGGGCAGTGTAGGCCTAAGAGTTGACCTTATCAAGCGCGATCTTTCAACTTTCACATTCATATTTAGAGTGCCTCGGACAAGTCGGTGGTCACTTCCGGTATTAAACCTGTTGATCACGGAGACATCTCTGAATATATGCCGCTTATCCGACATGATAAAGTCAATCTCGTTCCTTGACACATTATCGGGGCTCCGCCAGGTCCATCTCCTCTGGAGCTTCTTCTTAAAGAATGAGTTCATTAAGATGAGCCCCTGAGATTCTAGGAAATTGACCAGCATTTGGCCCCTGTGATTTCTCTGCCCCAAACCATAAGGTCCGACTTTCGATTCGCCGTGTTTTTGTACTCCCACTTTGGCATTGAAGTCCCCCATAACAACGTTGTAATGAGCCTTAGCCGTACCATTGACAGCCTGAGCGATGTCTTCGTACATGGCTTCGGCTATTTCATCTGAGTGCGTTGAGGTCGGTCGGCGCATATACCTGTACTACTTTCAGCTTATACCTCTCATTTAGCTTTAGTACTAGGTACGCTACCCTTGTCGACACACTACCGATTTCCACAACGCTGCTAGCGAGGGACTTATTGACCAGAAAACCAACACCTCCTTGAGAGAGTTGATCACCTTCGCGGAAGTAGAGCAAGTTGCCTGACTCCAGGGTTATAGTGTCCTCCCCCTTTCTACGGACTTCAGATAACCCCAGTATATGCCAGTTAATGTTACTTAGCTCCACTTCTAGTTCGGCAAGGTGATGGTCCAGCCTCATCGTTCGTCCATTATACGTTGCCAGATAAAGTCGTCGGTTTTGGTAGCCTGCCGTAACCCGGAGATTCTTAGCACCCCCCGTTTCACCGTGACCGCAACCGCTACCGTGGCCAGGAATAGTGGGACTACCGGGAACTGGGGGCCGTGTGTTATGGCGCACAATCATGGGGTGTTTGTTGCCCTAGTCACCACGCTGGGCAAGCGGGTTGGTGACCGCAGTTAACTTTGGTTATTTAGGAGAACGCTGCTGCCCATTCTCCTTGTTTTATATCCCTTAGTCGCCTCCTACGACACCCACGGGTAGAGAGGGGGGGGTTGTTATTCTAAGCCGTAACCCCACGGCGAGTATGTATAGTAGTATGTATAGTGCTGCAGAGGAAAAGCCACTTAGCCACCTATTTTTTTTGTCTTGAACATCGTGAAATAACTTCTTCTACTCTGAGCGGAAGAAGTTATTTGAAGTTATAGTGTAAGACTTTTTCTGACTAATACCTACACATGTTCCTTCAGATACCTGTTGCCAGGTCCACAGTAACTTTTTCGAATAACCCGCGAACCTAGCAGGCATCGGCCCTAGCGGACATCCATGTTTCTGCAAAAAGTTATTTTATGTATTTCGTTTGCCTTAACTATATTCATAATTATTTTTGTTATTAGTTTAATATTTTCTGTAACCAGTTAATCAGTGTAATTTAACATTATGGATAATGATTTGTATAGAATCGGTGATAGGCTCCCATACTTGCTATCACCGACTCACATGGATCGGTAATAAGCGATGTATATACAAATATAAAATCGTTTCACCGACTCACAAAAACTAGATAATATGTATTGATTTGATCTTTCTAATTATTACAGGGATTTTAAACAATTGATTAAGCAAATAGTATTAATGAATGCACACATTGTTATACAAAGAAAGGTATTTTAATAATGTTTCTTAAAAATAACAATTAATGAATAATTTTACAAAACGTGGTGAACACAAAATGATAAAACAAGTAAACTAGACAAAATAGTATAGGTCGCTAATAGTGTGTAACAATGGCTGATTATTTGAGATTATAATGTTATATTCATATTTTTTCTTTGTCATCGCATATCGACGGGAAAGCATTTAAACTAAATATAATGTGCAGGGTAATTACCGACCCATGGATCGGCAATAACTGCCACTATTAAAATCATTGAAGCTATTACCGCTCTATTTAAATTTCAAGTTTTATCCTATTAAATTACTTAAACTTTATGAAATACTATACGAAATAAAGAATTCACACTCAAATGAACACATTTAATAATACACAACCAGTACAGGTTTCGTAAATCGATGTACAAAGTCTTAAGCAAAAATTTGATGTGCTTACCTATTAGGAACAAGGACTTGTACTACACGGCCGGCGAGCTCGCTGTCTTCAAGGAAACTAACGAATTTTGTGTCTTTTCCGGGATGCCACACACACAAACGTTAGTTTTTGCGGTGCTCAAAGAACAAACATGCGTGTTTCATCAAGTGTCTTCAGCATGAATCGTTCCAGTAGCGTAAAAAATACAAATTAATGGAATGGATCGGTAATAGCTGCGGATTTTCGATGGGTCGTTAATAGCTGCATTTACCTTATTGGTTTAAATATTGAAGGATATGTAATTGAATATTATACATAAATATTGTACAAAATCTAACCTAACACCAACATACTGCATAGTAACGACTTCGTTTTTTCTCGTTGTCTATTGATTATTAATTCCATAAGTTCTAAAAAGAAAGTCTGGTGAAGCAGTGAATATCTGCGTTCGGGCGTTGACTGCGGCAGACATCTTCAACAAAATTTCAAACATTATTAATTAATTAATAGGTTATTTTTTATGCTACACACAGATTTATTTGGCAACTAGCGTAAGTCCCCGTCTCAGTAAACATCAATTTTCCTTTATTTGCCATATTTATTCTGCTGCTCGGGACTAAGCCGAATCTAACAAATCAAGGATCATCAAAATCGGTTCACCCGTTCTCGAGTTAAAAGTGTTGTAACAAATCCGACTTTGTTTTATATCTTTACTAATATCATAAAGCTGAAGATTTTGTTTGTTTGGTTGAACGCGCTTATCTCAGGAACTACTGGTCCGATTTGAAGAAATCTTTCAAAATCGACGCCTACACTGGCGGAGCGGCGAGCAAAAGCTATTGCTTAATATAAATGTACTTACCCAATATTACGGCAGAACAATTACCATCTTAATATGGAACTTATAACATCAAAATGTGTTTTACTGATACATCTACCTGTTCCATAAATTAGATCTCGATATACTTACCTATTATACATATTAGTCGTACGAGGAACTTTTTCATTTCTCGCTATTATCCCAGCGATAGGTACACGGTTGAATGTCTTTCCCTTCCCGTATTATTAGATGTAGGGTCGAGTTAACAAAGCTGCTAAAGGAAATAATGGACTTGAGTACGTCTTGGGGTTAGTTGTAAGAGTACTTCACAGACAACATCAGCTTTCGAGTATTTTGTATATTACGACTGAGATACAATTCACATAATAATATTTGATAAAACCTTTTTTTGTTTATAAGTCCTTCGATTTTCAGAGGTAGGTGCTAATGGTATTTTTAATACTCCGTTAACATTCGAATCTGTGTAATAAATATGCTATTTCAGGACCCCATAATTTGGTTAAAATGTTTATAAATAACTTTAAAAATACATCTCGAAAATGGAATGGATATTTTGCTCGCCATTTTCCAATGTAAAATGTTTACGACCCCGAATGGAGAGATTTTCATGAAACATGAAAATCTGTGTTATTATTCAAAGGGATAAACTGTGTAAAATCTTTTAACAACATTAATTTAAAATACACAAGAGTCTCTTCAGCAAACGTTAATTTGTGTATGCCAATTAAAACTAGAGTAAACAAATAGGTACTTCAATTTAGTAATTTTCCATTAGGAACTACTAATATGCGTGGGTAGGTATTATTAAATTTAAGGAGAATAGCTAATTTTGATATTTGAACCGTTTTGTCTTGACTAATAATTTATATGCTTACTTTTATTTGTATCTATGGGTATGAATATTCTGAACAATTTGTGCTATTATAATACCAGCCTATAAATGTCCCACTGCTGCGTAGGTACTGGCCCTTTCCTATTTAGAGAAGGAACACACACGCAAACACCCACACACATACACACTCACTCACACACACACACACACACACACACACACACACTCACACACTCACACACACGCACACACACACACACACACACTCACTCACGCACGCACGCACACACACACACACACACACACTCACTCACGCACGCACGCACACACACTTATTCGCGGCTTCAGTTTATTTGTACTCGATAGTTTTTCTTAGATAAGAAACTTTAAATGGGCATGCTTTTAACACCACCAAGTACTATCTATCAGGCCCATGACAAACTATAATAAGCCGATCATAAGTTTTATACATTTAACATTTTCTTTTCTTTTTCAGGTATCAACGCTCTCTCAAACTTCGAAACTCTAGTTCACAAATAAGTAGCTGTCGTAAAAAATAGTGTAGTTAATAATTAACAATCATAGGTAGTCAAAAGTTACTAGTTATGTTATAACTATAAGCCAAAGTTAAAATTAAGGTTTAATATTACTGCACATTTGTTTTTTGTAGTCTTTGCGTCTTATGAGCCGTGACGCAAAAACTATCAACTTTATCGTTATTTTCATATTGTAAATATATCTACTTGTTTATTGTAATCAAGTTTAATAAATAAGGTTGTAATGTAGATTTATATAGGGTCCAATAATAAAATAATTATTAATGTTAAATGTAAATATTTTATTAATTTGTGAACTTTTGCATTTACATTAGGTTTCTCTTACTAGATTTAACATACGTTATTAAAATATTGTAAACGAATTTATATCATTGTCAAAATGCATTTTATATAATTTTTTACTTACCTTAAGATAATAATTTCTTGCTGTACGCTGATCTACTGTATTAAAGTATGTCAACCTATGCTTAGGCACCAAATCGTCTACCAAAGTTATAATACGTGTATGATAAGATAATACCTACGTGTTCATTGTTTGCACTATTATCGTCACATTAAAAACAGAATTATTTATAATTTTGACTTGCTGTTTTATTGACTCTTTTATTTTTTTCCTTTTGTTTCTTCAAACACAGTACCTGTGGATAAGCTTTGGAGTGCTTGAAAAATCCGTATGGATTTACTCCGCCCTTGAGAAAGCCGTGAGGCATGACCGGACTCTTACGGGCTAAAATCAGAGGACTTTAGTGGGGGCTACATGGAAATATTTTTGCAATTATTCTAGACCTTACTTACAACTCCAAGAAGGAGCTTAGTTTGACCATGAGTAAGTAAAAAATTAGAGAAAGTATCGGACATGTACATGTTCTTGCTGTTTCAATTTAGATAGATCATTTAATATTGCAAGCAATCAGGTACGGATAGATTATGTACCCAGAAATAGATATCTCACCAAAAACATGCACATGAAAGCAAGTTTAATATTAACCTTAATGTGGCTGTCGAGTTCGCCGACAAAAGATTTGACATCTATGTATATGAAAGCTAAGTTCTGTGACTAAGATAATCTTGAGCATCAATATTACTTAAATAAATTGTAACATTGACACTTATCTTGAACATGATGCATTAAAATTTATGTTTACTATTTAAAAACACATTTAAACTTCAAGCATTTTCACACAGCGGTCAAGAGTGACTCCAAATGGTTCGTGTAGTATAAAACAAGGTCGCTACGTCGCCAGTTCTCTTTTTTTTAACTTGGCCCGGACACCCTGCCTCGTGTCGAGATAAGGGCCAATTTCATAAACGTTGTGCTATTATCAGAAAAAAAAATATTTATATTCCCAGTCAAATTCATTAACTAGATACGATATCAAGCGATTTCGAATATCAACAAGAATGAAACATTTCACAATAGAAGCGAGGAACTTTACGCAATAACTGAAATGAACTTTCATGCAAAAAAACTTTTACGTAGCAAAAGTTATAAGACAAGGCAAAACTTTGAAAGGAGAATTAAAACAATTCGAAGACAAGAAGAGAAGCTCCTGCCACTGAGTTAGTCACCTGTCAAACCAAGTAAAACAATTACATCGTTATTCATTTAAAATACAGGCACAAGTCATCACAATTCTGACAACCAATCTTAAAGGGATACTGTGTTCCTCAGTAAACTAAGTTGTGGAGGTCAGATAGACAATCGCTGCATGGTAAATAAATAATAAATAAATGTGGACAATCCAAAGAAAGTAGCTAAAGCCCTTGTGTTATGGAATCAGAGACAACGAAGGTACCACAAACACCCAGACCCGAGACAATGTAGAAAATGGTTTTTCTACTTTGACCCGTCCGGGGATCTAACCCGGGACCTCAGAGCCGGCGATACCTTGAAAACCGGTGTGTACGCTACTCGACCACGGAGGCCGTCGTAAATACAGTATTCAGTTTAATCCTGTCCTGGAATAGAAACCGTCACCGAAATAGTTGCGGAAAGGCTAGGTGGAAGACGACAGTAAATATATTATAAGTAGGTAATGCTTCCTTATTCTGTTCTATAAAGTCTCTTCAATATTGACGGCGATGGATTAATAAGTCTTGCTCGAAAGACTTCACGAGGTTCAATTGCGACATCCTATGAGAAATATAAAATATTCACTCGGGTCGTAATATAAGTATAACATAATAAAGAATGAGTAACCTAAAACAAATCTTACTTTCTGTTATAAAAAAATAACCATGCCATATGTGTTACATAAAAATCTGTTTATTTCATACAATTAGTGGGATAAAAGAGGAAATTTCTGTTAATTATGGTTGAAAAGGATATAATACAGGCGAAAACCAAATATCCTCATTAAAGGAAAAACAAAAAGAAATGATAATGTAATAACAAAAATTGTGTTTCCAGGTGAGTAAATAACGGGCACCTCATATGGTTATTTATTCTAGGAAGGAGTGTGATTTAACAGTTTTGTTACTTAACGTGATTGAAAGCATACATTTGAAGATACTGAAGATATTTTTTTGTAAGCCTCTAATCTGTCAGAGTTACTTTCATGAACCAAAAAACACCTTTTTCTATTAATGCGTGCTTTTTCAATTGGCATTAACCGAGGATTGAACAGTTAATAAATAGAAAATAGAAGTTCCCAGTTTCATTAAAAATTCTAAGTTATGTGAACTTATTAGACAAACATATAAAAATTAAATAGGTATTATTTACTATTTAATTTTTATGTTTGTCATTACTTATTTCACATATTGCCATAAATTAAAAAACAGATATACCTAATTATGTAGACATTGCGTAATTAAAAAAAAGTGAGCGCAAAATGTTTTGGAATGAGACACTATTTTAGAATATATTACACCTAATTCTCTCTTACAGATCCCAAAGTTATATTTTTTCCGCTAGAAGATAGTTTAGACTGGACCTTCCACAAAACCAAGGACAAGCAGTGCTCGATCTAATCCATTAGTTTATTTGTTTATCAGGATACTCCATGACAAAGGGATGTGTGTGCGACCGTAGTGTTGTCTGTAATTCATCAATAGAATTGTTAAAAGCGATTGAGTGCTTCGATTCGCTTTGATCACAGTTTCGTCCAAAAGACCCAACAAGAGAGCCAGGATTATCTTTAATCGAATTAAGGCTTAGTACTGAATGCGATAAATAATAAAAAGTAATATTTACTTCCGTATTTGTTCCAAGTCGAGGAATTGTTGTTTAATATAAGTAACGTTAAGTAGTTGTTTTAAAGTCGTGGGTATTTTTTTCCAACTGTGTAAAAAACAGTTGGTTTTAATTATTAGGGACAAGTGTAATATTTTTGTACATGCAAAAGACAAACGACTCAGCTAATCGGGGTCCAATGCTGGACACAGGCCTTTCCCAAGTTGCGATACAACAGCCGGTCCTTCGGCCTTCCGCATCCAGCCGGATCCAACTACCTTTTTTAGGTCATCGGTCCATCTGGCTGTTCAATTGAGGAAAACACTATCAATTAAAAAAAAATCGAAATTCAAGAGTAAAAATAATGCACCTACATTGTACATACAACAAATAAGTTAATGTGTTACAGCTAATTGATTCCGATCTGCCGATTAAATAAAATCACTGATGGACAGATGCTTTATCGTAGATACTGTCTTAATACAGCACAGACTTAATATTGGATATAATAATACATCTCAATGAGGGCACATACATAAACAATATAGACTACTTACCACAACATAATACATTGTGACAATAATATTGTAGGTATACCCATATTTCCGGGACCCTGTTTACAGACGTCCGTACGGATGTTACGGATCGTGCGTCAGAAATATGAGCCCGGGTTCAAGCATGGCTACTTGTAATTCGTTGGTGTACTTCGATTATTTTTAACCCATGAACATAATATGTGCAAAAAAATTGATGACTCGTTTATCATAAAATTTTTGATCGGTCTTCAGGACGCAAAGGGGTTATAATTTTAAGAATAGGGATAATGCTCAACCAGGTTATAAGTCATCATTACTTCAAGTGTGATTGCAAGATATATTTAATGAATTTCGCTTAATAAATAATAAACCTTGCAGAGTGGCATTATATTGTATTAAAAAAAAAACATAAAAATACTAAATGTAAATTTTAGGGACCACAATTGTGAAAGATGACGCATGCGTAGCACCAAACCCAATTTGAATGATTGGCCTCGTTTATAAAAAAACGAGTCCCTTTTCCGTATATCCCAGAAATAAATAAAACAGACAAATCAATTCGAACGCTACTTTTGACTTATTATTCATTTATAACACGTGCTTTGGATAAAATGGATCATGTCTCGTTTGCATTTCGCTACTCTTAAGTCCAAACTTTTTGTAAAAAAGGCAGCTACTTTTAAATTCCCCTTTAGTAAGTCTGACCTCTCTCATTACATCCGGTTAAGCTTCTGCAAAACCTCTGCTTTGCTAGAAGTATCTACTTCGTTTTTTTATTCAACTTCTGATAGGATGAGCATATATACTTACCTATGTAACTAGGCAGAAGGTAAAAAAATAAGTTTTCTTTAAACACCATCACTACATACTGGATGTATTTTAGCATAGATACGAATGAATTATTAATAATAAAGCGTCGGAGCCTAATGGCTAGGGCTTCGGAGTTGCGATCATATGGTTGAGGGTTTGAATCCCACCCATTACACTACCGACGTGAACCCACTCGTAACACAAGCATCTTAGCTTAGCACGAGGGGTTAACGAGATTAAAAGTAATGTGCGATCCATATTGCTAGTAATCTTTCAAAAACAAAAAAAAAACAATATGAATATGCTGTGCTGCAGGGTCATAGATAACCAATGTACCAAGAGTCAGTTGTTAGTAATTCAACTTCTATATGAGCATTATACGCTGTGGAATAAATTTTAATAGGTACCTAAATTGTAGTATTGAAACACTATTTTTTTATAAATCGAGTCAGAAATGTAACTAGTTTAGCTGTCAAAAGTTGTTTTGACAAATTGTAATTACCAATTTATAATTTAAATACAATATAATTTAAACCACCAATTTATAATTATTCCTTTGAAAATTATAAATTGGTGGTTTTTAAACGACACCATTAAGGGGCCTCTACTTGAATACATACTAATTAACTGAGAGTTTCAGCCTTAGAAGAGTCCCTTTTTTACTACAAAAACTATGAGTACCTAAATATTTTCGCGGTATTTCGGTATTCTGAACAAAATCCTATTAGTCCTTACAAGTAACATGCAACTGAACGCGTGTAAGTACGCGTCAAAGACATTCCCTATGAAGAAAATGGCTTCCCCGTAAGGCATGTATAGAAGATCTCGTTTACGGCAAGAGGACTTCCAAGTACACGCATAAGTGTCTCTACTTTGCAGCTAATGTGTTTACCACGTAAGATGCTCTACATTGTGGCTGATATCTGTGATATTATTGGTTACTCTCGGCTTCGCTGCACACGGGTAGTACAGTAATAAATGCCTACAACTACACTTTAAACTTTACTCTTGAATAACTCTTGAAAAATGTAAATTTAAAATTGCTGAAAATGGCATAAATTTAATAATATCTTGGGGAAGTTCACACACGGCCATCTCATCCCAAACTAGGCAAAGCCTGTACTATGGCAACCAGGCAACTGATAAACATACTTACATATTTCTAAATACATACATAATATAGATAAAAAACACCCAGACACAGAACAAATGATCGTGCTCATCACACAAAGATTTGTCCTGGGTGGGAATCCGGGCCAATCCAACCGGTTTAGCAGTCAGGGTCACTAACCACTAGACCAACAGTCCAGTCAATCCGTTGCGTGATCTAGAAAATTTAACCGTACAGACAGCGGGAGTGACTTTGTTTGGTACTGTGTAAATATAACGTATTCCTCAGTAAAGTTTTACGAACATAATTTGAACTGTTTTGAACGGATCATATTCATCATCGTCCAAATAAACTTTCAGAATATACTAACAGAAATATAAAATACAGATTTCGATAAATAGTATATACTTAAATAAAATAATCATGTAATGATATCGTTCATTCATATTGTTTTTATAAATATTCTTTTAGTAGCATGACCTTGTTTGGCCTTTGTTATTATAAATAAATATTAGCTAAAAAAATATATCTTCCAAGAAAGAAAAAATCAACAACAAAATATTTCTTTTACCTATTATTTCACATTCAACTGTTTGTTTTCCGCCGTAAAACAAAGACCGATCAGCAATTCCATTCCATTAAATTATTTATGTACAAAAGAAATTCTTCCAGTCAACGCAAAACGAATTTATTTGTTTAATAAACAGAGAAAAAGCTTTTAAGTAAATCATAATATTTAACACTTTTTAGGATTCGCAGTATACTGGAACATTCTTTGCCAATATGATAAAAGTCTATATAATAATAATAAAGCTTTATTGCAAACACAAAGGTTCATAATCAATTCACACAAATGAGACAAATTTTAAATAAACTATAAATAACATACAATAATAAAAATTAATGTAAAATAATCACAAAAACAAATATTCAGGCTGCTACCGCGAGCCAATGCTTATACATACAGGAAACTGTAAAAAATCTATCGAAAAAACTTCTTATAATTTGTATTTTTACATCCGACAACTCAGGACATAAATTTGGCAATTCCTTCATCCAGTATGGTATGGAGAATGATGATACGTAATGTAGATAAAATATTAAAATCTAAGGACAAAGCTGATGCATACTTCAATACATGCTGCTATTAAAAGTTATGCAGTATCGTACTCTAAGCCTGTACCTACTAAGAGCTCTTAAGAAGAACTATTCCCATTGTGAAAGAGGGAGAGTGCACTACTCGGCACGTAGCTGTCTCGCTTCTACAACGGCAATAGTTCGCTTTGGTGCTCATAGTTACTTCACTGAAAAATACAATTAAATATTAACCAACAATAAGTATAAAATTAACCGGAAGACATCCTAGGAATGTCTTGCATCAGAGCACTATATTAAAGATACCTATGTATGTTAAATAGTAAGTATTGCTAGCTCCGCAATCCATGAAATTCCAAATTCTACGGTATCTATGTACCTATCTGCTAAGTTCAACTTTAGTAAGACTGTTTACAATAAATTGTATGTCTACGTACTACAAAATTCAACTCGCTCACTGCTCAAGACGGACGGTATTAGAAGTAAATTATTCTGCTCTGTCAAGGTTAAAGAATTAGTCTGTTTTACAAGAAGAAAATACTTACTCTAATGTACAGTCAACAGCAAAAGTAGATGGTCAAAATCAGAAATTCAATACGAATGAACGGGGTTCGAATCAGAACTGTGTGGTGTCGAAGTGATTCAAAATTATTTGATTGTAAATTATACCAAACATTTACTACTAGTACAGTTACTTACTATACCTATATTCGTGATCAGTTTTGACTTCAAAACTTATAAACTCAATTCATCATCAACTTTTGCTGTTGACTGTACTACCATGCGAGTTTTTTTTTACATAACAATATATCTAGAAAATCATCTACCTATTCTATAACAATTATTAACTTTAAAGATATTTACTATGAATTGTAGAAAAAGTTGAAAAGATTTTCATACATAGTATCCCAAGGGATACTGAGATTATGAAATCTGTTATCTCAAATTTAGTAAGTTGTACTTGTATAACCTACTGAATTTGAGCAAAAAATCCGTACAAAAAAAAAACGCAAAAAATAACGAAACGAAAGAAATACGAAATTCGGATTCCCATTTTATGAACTAGATGAATTGATTTCGTTATATCTCTTTATTTTAGTTATCAAAAGTCTAATCAGGACACGCTTCCTTCACCCAACATTTCCAATGTGCCACTCTGGTTTTTATCAAGCAATAATACGTTCTTAATTCGTTGCTTTATCTCCTACTTTTCATGTTTAATTTCCATCCAAGCGCCTCGACAAATCTGATTACATGAATTCTAATATGGGTGGCAAATGTGATTAACTTAACACTAGGTATAGGGACGCTTGCCAATACGATTGTAACTTAGTATATTATACAATTTTCTACTAAATTAATTAAATAAGTGCGACGCTGTATTTTAAAAACTACCCAATTACAATACGTACCTTATGGTTATCATAAAACTTAGTATGAGTTTCTTGGGAAACATTAAGTTCTCCGTCTGGATCTAATATAAAATCTTAAAAAGATATAGCTAATCTAAACCATAACGAAACAGGTACTTTTTGGTGGGGTGAAACGCTAATGACTTCAACCCACGCTGAGGGCACAGCGTAGGGATATGTCGGACTTGCTCCGACTAAATACACCCCGGTCCCGTCCTTGCCTTTGCTGGAGCCGCGGGATCACTTATGCAAGCTCTGCGCAACTCCAGCAGGCTTCAGTCTCTGCTAGACCCCTTCTAGGGAACGAAATAGGTGCCTGCTGTATAAATAAATTAACGACACAAAAGTAGTAAGTAGTATAGGTGCTCGCACAATGGTAGGACGGAATGTTCCTTATAAACGGATTACCTACCGGCCACCTTTTTTCATAAAACTATTAAGCGTTTACAAGGCTACCATAAAAGTTACTTCGGCAAAATAAAATTTATTTTGCGGTCAATGAAAACCTACAACGCAAACACTATCTTATCTTAACGTACCAATCTGATTACTTCCTTGGATTGTCATTCGCAGATTTACGGATTCGTGAATAAATATACAATATTGTACTAAAAATAGGTTGTATGAGTTTATTACCTAAAGATAAACCATGACAACCATTTGTATCTTTTACATATTACAAAAAAAAATTGGAGCGTTACCAAGCTATTTAAAACAGTATAGTATTATTCCTTATACAATTTAATATATTAGATACTTTGTGCATTTTATGTAGATCAAAATTGCCCTTTACAGCATATCTTTAAAATGTTAATCTGAGAAGATATCAGAGATTTAAAAAGCGGTGGCAGCGAGCAGCGGATGCGGGCCGTGCCGATAAATTAGCCTTGTATATGTTTGCCATTGTATCTCTAGAGTGTATTTAAAGAAATAAATATCACAGATGATTATAGCAATAAATTTTACTTTAACTTGGACTCCCATCAAGTTATAATAATATTAAGATATAATTACTGCAATTTACTAACACCGATACAACTACAATTATTTCGTACTTACAACTCTTACAAGTTACCAACATTTTACGAGTAGAAGCCAAATCAGACGTAACTGTTACAATGTCAGTTAATTATCTAATACAATGAAGAACGTAACTGAATCGCAAAATTACTCCAAACATCTTGCATAAATTGTTGAAATTAATTTAAGGGAATTGGTGTCGGTACGAGTACCTCCATAAAATTTATCAAAGCAACCACATCTGATCACGTTTAACACATTAAATGTGAATACAGTAAAGGCCTTCGTAAAGCTCTTATAATAATAGACATAGTATATGCCTATTATACACATAAAATTGCATATAAACATATAAAATGACTACGTGTCAGAGAGACTCCAAATAACTGTATGAGATACACAAAATTATACTTCAAAGAGAAATAACATTTTTGTCAGATACAACACTAGTGGTGACGTAGGCGTGTCTTATGACATGTTAACAATGAACATACTTTGACCTAGCAACCTATTACGTAAATATTATACATTTCACGTTTTTTTAATCTATCTCTCCCCACGCGGCAACCTGTTACCGCAACGTAACTCACTAATACTTTATAACTATTTACAAGATCCAAAGATTAATTATACACATAATGGTAAGCATATGGGTTTATACATATAACATAAACTCCTACAAGGAACGACAGTATATTGTGCATAATATTGATCCAATAACACTCTTCATTGGTAACATGAATCGAATAATAATGTAGCACCATAAAGTTCTTTCATAGCATATCTCTTCTTATTTCTAATTTTAGGAATTTTGAATAGTAAGAAAATCTTTAAAATTAATACATGAATAGAATCAGGGCTCAGGCAAATATCAGTTATTGTGAGTTTCTTGTAAACGATGTCTTTAGTATGGTACGCGATTTCTTCGGATTCGCGAACACTGCTGAAAGCAAAGCACACTATTCACATTCAGAACGAGAAACGCATTTGTTGGAATTTTATTTTATTTGGAAGTTTAAATAAACATCATAACGTTTATAATGTTTTTCTAAAGAACCCTCTTTTGAATTCGGATTTTTATAGAACCACGTAAAGGTTTCACACCTTTTTAACTGGTATTAGTACAAATTTGCTGCTACAATATTATTCAAAATTAAGTACTTACTAGCTTCTTCATCTGCATTGCGGTCTAAAAGTTGTAATGTCGCGTCGGCCATTAATGTGCCTTTGAAAAAAAAACAATCGACAAAATTCAGGCTTGTTCCATTTATAAAGTATAAAAGGTCAACACTAAGTGGTCCCCGGCTATTATCATGCAACGACAATTTCCGGCTCGTTTCGTACTTAGTCCGCTCCGGTACAGGCGGGAGCCGATCTTGGTAATGTGACCGTGACAACAAGGCACGGCCGCCATTAAAATCATTTAATAGAAAATAAGAAGAGGAGTACTGTATCAGAAAAGTATGTTACAGTTCTAAGAAAATGATTGAACTTAAATAGTCATCCTCCTGCCCTTATCCCAATTTTATTTTTATTTTTTTTATTTGATCTTAAATAGTATAGATAATTAATTTTACGGAAGTTTTCGCCACATTTTACAATCAAAAAAGTTATAGACTGCAAACAATAGTAAAAACGTTTCGAAAAAACTTTAACATCACTCAAAAACCTCTTCAAATCCCTTTGAAGAGGTTTTTGAGTGATGTTAAAGTTAAAAATCCACTTTGAATGTAAATCCCCATTGATTTTCAGCATAGCATGAAATTGCAGCAAATAAACTGATCCTTCAAGTTCAAAAGCGATTTCAACAAAAAACAAAAATATTCGGTTCAAATTAAATGTGAGCTTTGACGTTAAAACAATCGGTTCTAAATGGCAACTAAAAATTTTAAATGTTACGCACCTACTTATTATTTTTTGTTACAATAGCATTCGAGTCTTACCATACCATGGGATACTGTGTTACCTAGTAAAATGGGTTGTGGAATTCAGACAGACAGTCGCTCCATGTAAAATACGGTATTCAGCTTAATCCGTTAAGACTGGAAGATGACTCCGACATAGCTTGAAAAGCTAAATGCTAGGCTGAGAGAGATATTGTGATAATTTGTCTATTTAGTATCGTAAATTTTTCGTCGAATTATAGACGTTTGAAGTTTAATAACGGTACTCAATGTTCGTAGTATTTTATTCGATTTTTCGCAATCCTTGTGGGGATTTCTCGGAAAAGAAACGTTCACTAAGTACATTTTATGTTCTAAGAAGGAGTTAAAACGTAGTTTTATTATATCCTCTTTGATAGGAGTACCCGAGCGTGCAACAGTGGAGCGATGAATGCTACAACTGGTTACATATTGTATAATTGATTTTCAATTTTAAGATTTCGACCTGTTTCTTTGGAAAAGTTGTTCAGTGTTATGCACTTGATTACTTCGTTGAATAAAAGCACTCCATAAAAAATAATCCAGTATAATATTAAATATATATTAAATGTAGGGTACTATTATTTCTCTACAGGTATTGATTTTAAAATGTACTCGAACACAGGTAAAATTATATCTGATTATTTATTCTGTTTCACGCAGCTTTGTAAATTTTATAAAAGATGTTTTCTTTATTTTTAAACTACGGTTCCTTTGTTCGGTTTTGTAAAGAGATTTTGTGAAATTCCAAAAACTTCTTTTATAACATGAATAATAAAGTTTATTTTACTAGAGTTTATTTTACCGTAGAGTTTTACAGCTAAATTTTAGTAGCTCGTCTGGAGAATTAACTACCACAATAGGCATGACGACTATTTTTTGTTAATGTCAGAACAATTTAAAATTTTAGACAAGTTTTTTTATCAATTTTACCAAAACAAACAATTATGGAGATACAGCGAATGGAAATGTCGCGTGACGTCACGTTTAAGTAAAAATTTTACCTTAATATTATGGTTACGTCACAAGCTTCCACTTCTAAAACTTCAACTTTGTCAATTTTCATTGAATCGATAAATACGTGTTTTAATTTGTTTGCTGTCTAACTGACGGACTACTAGATTTTATATGTTTATACTCAATTGTCATGCTAATCCACTTAAGTATTTATGGTATCATGGTACTTCCAATTCGTTCCTGTAGGCCTATTGGCTAGCTCAAGGTGTCACCCCAAACAATATTGTCCGGTTAAAAATAACGTTAAAAATACATTTACTGTCGGCTAACGTCAGTAAACAACTACGTTGTACAAAATTTTGTTAGTCATGTAACTACGTTTTTTTTTTACTAGTGATTACACAACAAATCTTACTTAACAGCTGCTGTAATTTTTAAAAATATGTTTTTTCAAGGTAGAACGAAGTCTCTATAAAACTTCAAAGTAACAAAATTCTCAAAGAAATAATCCGAACCCGAGGAGAACTACTGTAAAATTTCCTGAGAGCCAGATAATATCTCTTGCATGAGTCTTTTGCGGCGAATTGTTGCTGGTACAAGTTGTAGCCGATAAGACGAAATGGGATCCGTTTTCTAGGAGCAACATCGCTTGCACAGCAAAATGCAACGCTTTTAAAATAATTACATAGTAGAAGTTTCCATAGTTGTGTTCCAAAATTATTTTGCTGGAATCTGTATATGACAATGTTAGTTATTCATTACAAATAATTGAAACGATAAAATAAACGTTACAATAAATAATGCGAATTGTAATATTATTTATAGCAATGTGTACATAATGTGACACATTGCAAAATAAATTCTGTTCTATCGATTTATATAGGTAGTTTATATAGTTTAATCCAACATTTCCTTCATGTGCCTTTTTCGACCCGATCTTGTAGTTTAGAGCTGTCAGAATATACTAAATATCGTCAATATTGCCATAGAATACAATCGCTTGTGTTTCATTTAATAACGCCATTACTTAAATACTCAGAGCTTTTACGGGTAAATGGGACCTATTTCTGTAGTAGTATGTTGTATTTATCTGTCTGCGTGTCAGATTAGGCACGTCGCCCTCAGTAAGAGCTGGTAAAAGCTTTTAACCAAAGAAAACCGCCATTAAACTTGAATAAACCTTAGTATAAATGAATTTACGTTACTATAGATTATAATTGCCAATAACATACATAATTGTAGACGTATAGAAAAAGCCTACATTATGTCTAAAATGAAAAGCTATTAAACCACATTTTATCTTTCAGTCTTAACAGTAAATAGGTAGGATTCAATTACATGATAAAATATATAAATATGAAAGTTGAACGAACAACATCTCCTGTCAAGACTAATACGACGGGCCTGTTTGTCTAGTGGTTAGTTTAGTGACCCTGACTGCGAAGCCGGAGGTCGTTGGTTCGATTCCCACCCAGGACAAATCTTTGTGTGATGAGCACGATCATTTGTTCTGTGTCTGGGTGTAATTCCTCTATAATATGTATGTATTTATAAATATATTAGTATGTTTATCAATTTCCTGGTTGTCATAGTACAGGCACTGCCTATTTTGGGATCAGATGACCGTGTATGAGTTGTCCCAAGATATTATTATTATACCACCTCTGCCCGTGACCATGACACCTGCAATGGTGTCGAAACGTCGGGAGCTAAAATGAAAATAAACCGCGATAGAATACGTCTATGAAGTAGTTTTATTTCAATAATTAAAATAAATTAAAACTTTTTAAATTAGAAGGGAACTATGTATGTAATCTTTAAGATATATATAGGTAAAGTTTAATAAAACACAAAGCAAAATAAGCTGTCACTATATTTCTTAATTGAGATTAAGTTACACAAAAAACACAAGTAGTTAGTACAATACTAAGTAGTTTGTAAACTTGAGCACAGCATGACGTTCTTAAGTAGGTACGAAAGTTCTAGAAACTAATAACAGAATTCCATTAGACTAGGTACTATGTTCGCAAATTTACATATGTATTCGTCGGTACAGAAAAATATGTTGAGAATATTCCAAGCCAGGAAAACTTAGCAAGGACTATCACCGCTCTTAGTAGAGAACTTTTTCTTTGAATACTGGTGTTGCAGGTTGCAGCTGATGCAAATAATATATAATTTATTAAGTTTAAAACCTGTAAAATAAAATGTACGAAATCAGAAACTTAAAACGCTAAATTAATTATAATAATTATGCTTGTTGTGCTTAAATAAAACAGAAAATGTTCAGTAAATAACATTTTAATTAATACTTCGTAAATTCACATTGCTACAATAACCTAATTGTATTTAAGTCTAGTAATTTTAAATGTATTCTGCGTGCGTACGCTGACGTACACTGAATTAATAAAATTTTAATTATACCGCTCACTAATTGTTTTTCCAGTTCACCCTTTATTTTAACGGTCAAAGAGGAGTCAGTTAACTTTAAAATCAGGAATTTGTTTTTTTTAATGTGATTTATAAACGCACTCGGGCTAAAACCTCTTGTGTGCAAAAAGGTTGTCATTGAATCGGTCTTTCGCACGTATTTGCTTCTAAAACAGAATATATATTCAACAATATGTCGTAAACAAAAAGCACTTGTCAACAAGGACCTTGAACTCACTCAACAAAGAACACGTGTTTTTGTCGAAACATGAAATATTTTGCGTATATTGACTCCATCTGAGATAACATTTAGGGATAATCGGAAATCTTTGTTTACATTAAATTTGATGGAGCATTTGTAATAATAAGCAAGAGAATAACAAAAACCAAAGTAAATTATTCATATTACATTGAACCACTTGCGAAGTTCACTGAAAAAAAAACTTATTTATGACGAAAGCTCAAAGTACCCCCGTAACTATGCAATAATATTTATATTAACTTTAAAAGCGAAAATGTATTAAAAAGGCAAAAGCACGTTTAAATTTAGCCTATTCAAAAAACTTTCTAACTTTGATTCTTTTGTCACGAAAACAATACCGTTATAAAAAATACAATACGAAAAATACGAATAATTTTATAATTTCCTAGACGGCAATTAAAGCGTAGATTAATAAAATTCTACGAAAGATCTACATTCTAGTGAACTGTAACAAAAAGGGTAAGACGCACGAAGCATGCGCTTTAGAACCGAGAAAAGGCAAAAATGTCTCGTAGTCGTGAGATATATTCAGAACACAATATGTATTGTGTGACCGCCGCAGACAAGCTTTTCCATTACCCCGCGTACCTTCTACCTTCACGTATTCTCAATCCTTCACCACAAGCATATCTTTTGTCGCTTTCTCAAAATCTAGGTCTCTAAAAAATGAATTATAATACAAGAAAAAAATTGCCTATCATGTAAGGACTGGTATTTGGTTTCAAGTGTAGGCAATGTGTAACAGAAATAATGTGAATGTAGTTTTAATAACAAATTAAATTCGTGTTATAACTAACAATATGATGATTTTAGGAAAGTTATATAAGTTTTATGACCGGATCTTGTGGTACAGACTGCGTAATAGTGAATTAATTTAAAATAGAAAAAAAGTTAAAAAAAACACATTAATAAGGCAATATAAAAATACTAGCTCCTGCCCGCGACTTCGTCTGAGTGGACTTCAGAATTGGGTCCAAAAAGAAATGAAAAGTAATAGAGAAAATACCAAATCTCAAAACTGTCTGCCCGCGGCTTAGCTTGTAAATAATTTTAAATTTTCCCTAGGGAACTACTTAAGGAATCAGGTTAAAAGGTAGCTTTTCCATGTCAAAGGCTGCATGCATGCCAAATTTCATCCAAATCCGTTTAGCCGTTTTTGCGTGATTGAGTAACAAGCATCCAAATATCCAAACATCCACACTTTCACATTTATAATATTAGTAGGATTTATTATTATATAAAACTTGCTAGCAAATCTCAGGAACTACTGATCCGATTTTAATAATTCTTTCAGTGTTTGATTGCCCATTAATCGAGGGCGGGTATAGGCTTTTTGCCGCGATTATCAGAGCCCATACGGGCGGAGTCGCGAGAATAAGTTTGTAGGGAATAAATCAGCTCGACTAGTTTCACTGCCGTAGCATGAGCTCATGATTATTGGTGCAGTTCGGGCTTCCAGTCTGGTAACTTCGATAGTGATGAGTGAGTAAAGCGGTTACAATAATAACGCAAAGTATAAAAAAATAATCGGGTTGAATTCCTGAGAAATACAATCAGTAAACAAAATTGTTCTGTAAAAAAGAGAATTTCATTTGTCAAGTAATTTCATTTCAGTTTATCTCTTTGTATTAGAAATCTAACGACATTAAGTTTTAACAAAACTTTAGTAACAATTTTACATTTTTCAGTGCTGTACTTAATTAATTTTCTAACTTTGTTCTTTAATGTAATTTAAGACTAATGTTCATGTTTTTTTATAACAATCTACGGTAATCGGAACATTAATCTTTGGTTTTCAATTATTGTGGTTGCCTTTGGTTTGCGATATACTTTAATGGTTTCATCATACCCAAACTAGGCAGAGCCTATACTATGGTATACATACATACTTATATATTTCTAAATACATACTTATTTTAGATCAATAACACCCAGACACAGAACAAATTTGATTAAAAGTCTAATCTGAGACAAATATATTTTTTCTTCAGTAGCTTAATTAAGACACATTTTACCTTGTTGATGACATAAATGATGAGTTTCTGGATGTACTTCAACGAACTTAGATGACTTCTCATTAAATAATCACATTTGCAATTAGTTCGCCAATTTACGAAACAAATTTGCTCATCTTAATTGAAATCCGAGGCAGCCAAGTTTCACTAAAACAAGGAATTCAATAATTGACATGTTTCGCTGCTTTAGAATGTATCCAAGTTATTATTAATGTTTTTTATGATTAAAATAGTTCATATGTGGTTTAAAACCCCTTCCTTCAAAGGGATATGCAAACAATTACAAAGGGAAATGTATAGAATAAACAATTGAATAACCTTTCCTTCTCTACGTTAAAATACTGTAAACACTCCAACGTTGATTATACGTTGAGATTATTACCGCTAAAAGGAAAATGACCCTAAAAACTCAATGGTACAGTGAGTGGGAGGGAAAGGGAATTTTGATATAGTATGTAACATGTAATAGATCTATTCGGTGGGTGTTGTGTGAACATCGTCATTACGCGGTGTGGCCATGCGTGTGATGCAGTCCGACAACTAAGTAATGAAAGCTGAACTGTCGAATCCGACAAAATACTAATTGGAATAGTCTTTCTTTATTCTTTTTACCAGTTACTTTATATTTTTAATACAGCGGCGTAACGTCATATGTATTTTTGGTAAGTTAGTTTTATTTTATGTTTCAATAAGGTTTTTGGCAAGCAATAGAAGTAATCTAATAATTTAAGTTGTGCTGAATGCATGAATAAATATTAAGATTTATTTTAGTATGATATTAGAAGAATAATTTGGATAATTTTTAACTGTTCACCAAAAATCTAAATGTACAATTATGTATACATCTCTAAAATATTACTTTTAACCCCATCAAATTATTTTACTGCAATTGAACTACTTGGCCAACAAACTATGATACACCAAACAAATTCAAAATTATCACCAAGATATCACACTTTTTTATCTGTTTTCTTTCACAAAAAATACTGATTGTGCAACAATATTCCTAATTGTTACACATTATATCTAAGGGGAATTATAAAACGAGCGATTAAAAAAAAGCTTTGCGACTGATGATGACATACTGTATTAATAACTTGAGCGGTATGAATTTGAGTAAGCGAAAAATTAACTAAACTAACGACGAATATTGATAAATAATAAAATCCAGAACGAGCTTACAAAAAGTGGAATGTGATTAATCCATTTCATATATTAAAATTTTATCCGAGCGACTACATTACTAAGTGAGCGACTGGAAATACAGATAGGGCAACGATCGTTGAGTCATCTCTGTCTTTCAAGCTTAGACTTAACCTAAACTTAATTAATTTCCAAACTCGCAATTACTCAACCTAGACTTTGTGTTGAAAACCTTTTGCCCAAAGTCCGGTAGGTTTGGGTTAGGTTAATATGGTGACCCTTACGTGCACGAGGGCGGCGAGCGGAGCGAGCGGAGTCGCGGCAGCGACCGCCCCGTGCTGGAAAACCTTTCAAGCGATTCAATACTTTATGTGCGTTTTCTATTTTTAGAGACTTGACTATAAGACACGGATATCCGTGTCTTATAGGCACGGAAATCTTCCGTGGTGGGTGGCAATAGCAGCACCGTATTTTTTTTTTTATGTGAGCTCCTTATACTCTGAGAAATTGCAACTGTTATTAAATAGGTGCCCATTATAAAATATTTTGATGAACACATTTTGGTGCACAATTAGTATATTTGGCAGATGAAAGGCAAAATTAGTTGAAAAAAACTTGAATAAATTGAGGTACAGTTAAATACTATCCGAATAATTTTAAAAACTTTGTAATCTGACCTATTAATCTAAGCTTACGTGATTCATAACAATTTGTAAATTTATCAAGTACCTAAACGAGTCTATATCTATTTTTATAATAACGAATCACACATTCATGAAACTTCCGTCCCGCATTGGATAAATTTCATTACTCCAATCCAAAGATAAATTATCTGGAAGAAATCACATTTAGTGATAAGACCGGCCTTTGTACCAATTATTCACATTCTTATTCTTTTTTATCGTGTCGGAAAATTGGGTCCAAAAAAAAAATGAAAAATGTATAACAAGTAAGTAAGTTAAAATGGATAAAAGTTTCACCCGTGTGCGCTTGCGTTGTAATAGAGAAAAATACTAAATTTCAAAGCTGTCTGCCCTCGGCTTAGCTCGGAAACAATTTCCAATTTTCCCATAAGAACTACATAAGGAATCGGGATAAAAAGTAGCCTATGTTCTTTTCCATGTCAAAGGCTACAATGCATGCCAAATTTCATTCAAATCCATTCAGCTGTTTTTGCGTTATTGAGTAACATCCAAACATCCACACTTTCACATTTATAATATTAGTAGGATAAATAAATTACCAGCTCACGGAAAACTCTAAAATAGCACCTCTTTACGTCTCGCGGTGCTGCCATACTGATCTTGCTTCAAAACATAAGCTCTTTACTAATTACTCGTTAATCGTGTAGCGCTGAGCTTTGAAGCGTGGAGGTTGTAATCCACTGCAAGCTTACGTTCAAACACAATTTAATTTAAGATAGATGTCAGGTGGATACCCACCTGACAACTTGTACTAACAGTTATTAAACACTTTGAAACTTTAGATCCACTAGAGCTAGTATTAATGATTCAAAAGTTGTTCTTGACTGAGTTCTGCAAGACATTTGCTAGATAAAAAAAAGTAAATTGTTTTATGGATTTTTTTATAACTAATTTTTTTTTTCTAAAAAAAAAAAAAACGACGCCCGCACTAAGGAATTTAATCCTTGTGTCGCGGGGGTTTCACAAACATTCAAATCACATTCACAAAGAACACCCAGACTTGGAACAAGTATCTGTGGATCACACAAATACTTGTCCCATGCGGGGATCGAACCCGCAGCACATCGCGCACAGTGGTAATTAGCGTGGTGACCTATACCACTCAGCTATCCGTGCAGTCAATTATTACTGATCAAAACAAAAATCTTGAACGTAAGTAAATACGTCATTAAAAAACGTACGAAAGTAATGTTTCTTTTTAAAGTAAACAATTTTAATACGTCACAATATGGTTGGTACCTATAAAAAATATAAAACAAAAGAAGTCTTGATTTTTAATAACCTTACGAGGTTTGATTTATCTTTGTTAATAAAGGGCATTACACAATACTAAATCAAGTAAAACATGTACTTGGCTGGGATCGTCGATCTTTAAAGATCATTAATTTCAGTCACGTCAATTCTATTCATATACTGACGAGAAAGGATACAGAATATTGCAACCTCACAGCTCCATTTTCTCATACATATTTCGCACACTGGGTAACAGCCAAATATGTAAAATGAAATTATAGTAACATCTGTGTATTTGCCATATTCGCTATAAATGATGCAATTCTATTTCAGCACTAGTGAACCCTGGTGCTGAAATAGCGCTGTTTAAGTTTATTACTTATCTCGAGCCAACTCATTAGGAACCACATAATAATAATGTCAGATTCAAGCACATTGGAAAGAAGTGTGAATTTATTTCCATCTTTATTCAGACGGTGCAAAGATGAGGTCCAAAATTGTGAAAAACCTTCGTGAAAAAAGAATTACAGTATTTCATGCATACGTAGGTGACATAAAATAAATGTTAATTTGAATGATCGGTCAACTTCACTGCGAGAGTTAATATAGTCCTCAATCGGGTCAATTACGGTAGACTGTCCATAAACAAACAAATATCAGCTCATACAGACGCTAATTATGTTAAGTATAACCTCAAAATTGAACAAGAAGGTTTAATTACAGCCGCTAGCCGGCGCAAATCAGGAGTCATAATATAGTGTTTTAACTTTCCGTTGCTACTGAATTACTATTATTATAAAATTCAATTGTATTGTGTTAGTTATTAATTATTATAATACGTTGTCTGTTCATATTTTATTATGGTGTTTCTCAGTAGGTAGAGTAAAATAGTTTTTTCTTCCCCTAAATAAGGTCTGGCTCTAAGGCCCATGGTTAAATATGCTATATAATGGTTTCAAAATTCGGTAAAACGCGTTTATTAATATTTTTTTATTATAACAAATGGTTAATTAATTAACTCTGCAACTCATTTGCCCATTATTTTAATAGGTTAACAACGGATGAAAAAACGCGTTTTGAAAGCTTTAGTTAACATATTTAACCATTAGTTGAGTTAATTCCGAATTGAAAAACGGGGCCTAAACCTCGCTTGCACGAAATCAGAGTTTATGCAATGCACCCAGCCCAGTGGACAACAATATTTTGATGCATCTTTTTAGGTTTTAGGTTTAGATTATGTGCTCTATTTTTTCATTAAAAGTTTTCAATTTTTTTTTTAATTAAGGTTGTCTATATTCTTACTTCATGTGTTTAAAAGCAATAAATATAAATGAGTGTCAGCACCTGGTAGAAAAAAAAGAGTTAATTTCTAACATTGGGACGACGTTGCTAGTATTCTTGCTAACCCCTCGTTCTAAGCTAAATGCTTGTGTTACGAGTGGGTTCACGTTGGTACTGCAATGGGTGGGATATTTGACAATAACCGTCAAAGTACCGATACTTGACGAATCTTCACATCGTATCATTAGATGTAAAGATTCGTAATTAGGTATTAATTTTTGATTAATATAAAAAGCAATACCTAAATATGAATTTCCCGTTCTATAAACATAACTCAACATAATTATAGCACGTCAGTGCACAAATGACTTTAGCAAAACATTTATTAAAGTTGACATTTCAAGTGTTTTCTCTTCTCGCCCGGCCATCGGAAACATGACGGATTTAAATTGTAAATTAGCGTTGTTCACTGACATCTGTCAAATCCCATTTTCTGACGAGCGAGCAAATTTCCCGTACTGCGTCTTAATCAAGATTAAGGCCCAGTTTCTTGATCCCCAATTAACTCAAGTAATGGTTAAATATGCTAACTAATGGTTTTAAACTTCCGTAGAATGCGTTTATTCATCAATTTATATTCTAACTAATGGTTCAATATTTATCTCTCTAAACTAAATAATTATCTCTCTAGTTAAACATATTTGACCATTTGATAGATTAACAATTGATGCAAAAACGCGTTTTAAAGTGTTAACTCATATTATACAAACATTGGTGGAGTTAACTCGGGATCGAAAGACTGGGCCTTAGTCAGTTCAACTTCTGTTACTTAGACACTTACTTAGAAAAGTTATAACTTCGTTATTAAAGTTAAGTGGCTATTATCAAGACCTTATTGACAGAAGTTACAGTCGGAAATTCACAGACTTGGATAATTATTGACAAGTTCTATAACAAACTGACCCGACAAACGTTGTTTTGCCATATTTTAGAGAGGGCCACCCTTATCACCTAAGGGTATAAAAAATAGACAACGACCTATTTCCAGACCTACCAAATATACATAAAAACCCATGAAGCTTTTCGGAAGAGTACGATGGCAAACACAGTTTCATGATATTTTTATAGTTATTAAATATAATAATATAGATGAATATTTCTATTGCTTCATTATGCGTTCAGCATTCTGTTAGCCTTATCCATTAAATAACAAAAGAATGAACAGTCACACATTTTTCCAAACGGAATAAATCAAATGTTATATCCTTGATTCCTGCTTCCTGAAAACGTCGACACCATTAAGATAATCAAATTTTGACAAAAGACTACGTATTTGCTTGTAATTTTGTGATTATGTTGCCGGTAATCGTAGATATTCTAAAGTAATTGATTTGCAATTTCTTTAAGTTAACTTAGAAGATTGATTCTTTTACAGCCTCAAGGGAGTATAGAACTAAGTACATGGTTTTAATTTCAACTCAATACCTCTAACGTTTCCGAGATTAATGGTCTTGACTGACAGATGGATGGACAGATGTTATTATTTAATCCTTGATTCCTGTTTCCTGAAATCGCGACACCCTTTGAATAATCTAATTTTGATAAACTACTGCGTATTGACTTGTAAATTTGGCAAAGGTAGAAATCCCAAAGACACAGATTTGTGAATTCGTTTGCTGTTCTATAGTTCACTTAAACAGGATCTAACCCTGTTACTGCTGTAGCAGCTAGATTTACTAAGCGCTCACCAAGTTTGCTTGGTACTTACACACAGCATTCTAGTATACGGTACCTTGAATCAGCAAATTTCTCAGGACCTACAAATCTATTGCATTTTCAGCTGATACCTCAGCGTTAGTAGAACTTAGATCTATAAAATTTGCCAAATAAAAATATCTTTCTTTTTAATTGTTATGTTTTTAGTAATAAGTTTATTTCTTTATTTTGTTGTTTTAAATATGTGTTTTTATTCGTGCGTCTCTGCTTTGGGATAATAAATACTTTTTCTATCTCTTTTCTTTTCCATAGTGAAATTGATATTTATGCAGTAAAATTATATTTTCGTAATCAAGAAGCTTAGAAATAATAAACAAAACAGATTTTCGCAACGTAATATGCTTTTCCAAGAAATACGTAAACTGTATACATAATGTAATCTTTAATAATTATTCCATAACGTCTTTCTTCCGTTTTCAAATTAAATTCAAATTATTAGGCAGAAATTGTACGTAAAAATATCATAGGATTTCCTGACTTGGCTTTTTTTCTATATTTAGATTATCTGAAATGTGCGCATTTATGTAAATTAGCGGTGATACACATACCTATGCTTATTATGCCATAAAATTTCATGAGGTCTAGTACGAACGCTGCGAACAATGATTCTAAAATTCAGCGGTTTTAGGTTCGGAATTGAGGCAAAATTATTTAGAAAATACATATACTCGTACCTGTCCAATGACAGTATAATTTGGAATTTGTATACTTTGGTAAAATACCTCAAAAAAATATAGTTTAGACCTCCGGTGAAGAATATTAGAAGTATAAACTTTTAGAATATTAAAAGTACGATGCCCATTTGTTTAAAATTTAAGTGGTTATTAATAAATTATTTATTTATGGTAACGTATAACAAGCACGGAAATGTTTTACTAGTTCATGTATTTAGTAATTCAGTCATAGTGCCTACTTACTTAAGCAAGCAGCTTATAGACCAGGGCCGAAGCCTTCAAAATTTGTAAAAAGTGAAAAAAAATTACAGTAGGATGAAACCAATTAGAAAAGGAAGGGAATATGATAAAAATTAAAGAAAAAATAAATTACGGTCGATCCGAGTTCGGGAAGGGGGGGGTTTTAAGGGTAAAAAATGGTTTATCTTGATTTCCAGCAAAACTACAAGTCCTATGGAAAAAAGTCAAATGGCAAAGTTGTAGGTAATAAAAAGATCTACAACTTTTGTATTTACACTTTTTTCACATAACCTCAAAATGTATGTGAAAAATCCAAAAAACCAAGTTTTTGGTTTTTTATTTTTATCTTTTTCAAAAATATTTTTTTTTTCACGAAATTTGGTGAAAACTTACCTTTTTATGTCCCAAATACGCTGTAATTTATTTGATTAAAAATATTTATTTTTTCACCTTATTTTGAATTAATATAAAAAAAACACCCTAATTTTCAATCGAAAATTCACCCGTCAAAATATCAGCTTTTTTCAAAAAGTATGGGGGTTTTTTGTTCGTTGAAATCTCTACTTTCTGATGGTGTAAAAAAAATATACATTACTATAGTAAATGTTCTCAGAAAATGCATAATCACTATGTACAATTTCATCAAAAAAATGTCTTTGCTTCAATTTTTTCCAGTCTGCATTGGTTCTTCATCCAGAATTTCATCTGAATCATTTTGTGAGATTTTCTATGACATGAATGTAATTCGAATTTAATAAATAAACTTTAAACTGAAAAAAAAATTAAGCAATGTAATTTTTTTGATGAAATTGTACATAGTGATTATGCATTTTCTGAGAACATTTACTATAGTAATGTATATTTTTTTACACCATCAGAAAGTAGAGATTTCAACGAACAAAAAACCCCCATGCTTTTTGAAAAAAGCTGATATTTTGACGGGTGAATTTTCGATTGAAAATTAGGGTGTTTTTTTTATATTAATTCAAAATAAGGTGAAAAAATAAATATTTTTAATCAAATAAATTACAGCGTATTTGGGACATAAAAAGGTAAGTTTTCACCAAATTTCGTGAAAAAAAAAATATTTTTGAAAAAGATAAAAATAAAAAACCAAAAACTTGGTTTTTTGGATTTTTCACATACATTTTGAGGTTATGTGAAAAAAGTGTAAATACAAAAGTTGTAGATCTTTTTATTACCTACAACTTTGCCATTTGACTTTTTTCCATAGGACTTGTAGTTTTGCTGGAAATCAAGATAAACCATTTTTTACCCTTAAAACCCCCCCTCCCCCCCTTCCCGAACTCGGATCGACCGTAATTTATTTTTTCTTTAATTTTTATCATATTCCCTTCCTTTTCTAATTAGTTCCATCCTACTATTATTTTTTTTGGTTTTAACAATTATCGGCCCTGGTCTATTAGTAAAGTAGCAGCATTTTAAATTTAAATGGTTCACTTTCAATATACGTGTCGCACAGCCATGAAGGTAACTTTATTTAGTTAAAAACTTTTCGACCTACGTAATGTAAAAATCTTTATAAAATTATGACTCAATTAATGTCATATTTACTGTCACATTTATCTCTAAAAAAAAATATATAACGTCATAGACGACAGTCCTAAATACATAAAACCTTTTTGAAGCATTTTTATTTCATAGACTATCATAGAGTACCAGGAACATGCTTTAATTTATGGATAATGTTTTCTTGAGTGTGCACGCTGAATACATTCATCATCATTATTGGCTATCGCGTCTGCTGCAGACGATTTATGCAGTATAATGTGGGTGACGGCATTTGCACTAAATTGAAAATTAATTAGGTTTATATTCATGAGGAATAGCAATTAATACACTATATCGATACTTTTTTTTAGCACATATAAGAACACAATTAATCCACAACAATAAGACCGTTAACGCTAGCGTTATCCAGCTTCTTAGACAAGGTACATTTCAACAATCGTTATCGCTGATTGAATCGCTCAAATGTATGAAAATTACAAGTCTAAGTCACGTGACTTATCGAAGAGAAATGTCATTTCCATACATTGTCATTTAAGTGATTTCTATCATCGTCAACGCTTGTAGAAGTGTACCTTGTATAAGGGGGCTGACTTTACATAAATATTCATGGACAAAAATGGTAAAGTATTGACGATATAGAAATGTTATTTAATTTACCTCCGACTATGTTACTTCCGCAAAGAAGATAAGTTGACAAAAAAAAAAAATTCGAAAGTATAATTTATTCGTTAGCAATTGAAGAAAACTATACAGCTTCCGTTGAAAGAGGTATTCAGAAAAGTAGAAAGAGGTATTTAGATGAGTAATATGACTAAAATCCGATGGTATGAACGTACACAGACCTGAAATATGGAATTTTACACAAAAATATACGAACAATATAATATTAATATGTATTATGAAAAATGTTTCAAAATTGGGACTTATGTACATTAAACTTTTATAATATATTTTATACCTAACAGCAGCTTTCAAGTAACGTTATAATTCAGTAGATATTTTTATGAAAATTAGTTTTATCTAAAAACTCGCTTTCCTAAACTTCCTTCTAGCATCACGATAAACCGTCAATTTCAAACTTTAACCTCTTTTAACACTTTTGAATTTAGAATCGCTTATGGTAATAAGGTTTTAGTTTTAAAACTTTCAGCGTGCAGGAATAAGCTGAAAACAGCTGAAAAGCTAGCTCGGAAAGTTATACGTGTTAATACGAGTATTACCATACTGAACTTAGGTATTTCGACTTGAAATAAAATGCCGGGATCCTTACCCTTCATAAGAGCGACTAACATTTGAGACGTCCGGGGTATCAGTTTTCGTTTCAAGAACTTTATAGACAAATGACTAACGTAAACGTTGCAATTGGTATGGAGATTTTCCATTTAGAACACCGCTCAACATATAAATCATAGCGTTTGAGATACGGGCACTCGTTTTTATGCCTTTTTTAAACTGGTCTACCGCAGTTAGCCTGAGAGCAACTTTGATTGTTTCACCGTTTTTTATGTACGAAACAATAAAGGCCCTAAATTCTAGCCAGAGCAATAGAAAAACTAACTACGTCAGCAACGTTCTAAGGGCTCTCAACAAGGTTCGGACCGCAACTAAGGCCCAGTTTTTTGATCCCTAGTTAACTCAACCAATGTTTAAATATGCTTACTAATTAATGGTTTTAAATTTCAGTTAAACGCGTTTTATTTGTCTATCAAAGGGTCAAATAAGTCGGAGAGTTAATTATTTAACCATTTTTTAGAATGAAAATTTATGAATTACAATGTTCTACCCTAGTTGGGTAGAACATGGTAATTCATTATTTATTCAAACGAGTTTTACTGAAACTTAAAACCATTAGTTAGCATATTTAACCATTGGTTAAGTTAACTAGGGATCAAAAAACTGTTGCTAAATGCGTTGTTATCAATCATAATAGGCAAACACCAAGAGAGGGCTGGATCTAAGTTGTTTACATCTTAAAGTGACAAATATAACGAGGACAAAAATTTAATTTCACTCAGAACTAAAGAAAAATTAGTTATTTGCTTCCAGCTTTTCGTTGGCTTTATTGAAAACAACATTTCATAACGACAACAGAAATAATGTAATGGTGTGTTAACCCGTGTCGCTGAAACTATTGAAAACCTTCAATCGTTTCAGTTCAGCCTAGTTGACATCCGTCAACTAGGTCAACGCAACTCTCTCAATCATGTTCTCGGTACTTCAATATGTCCCCGTGTCTGTGTACTAACTATGAGCTCTTAATACTGAACTGTTCCGATGCCATTGTGGAAGCGAGTCGCCGCTCCACGCATGTATTACTCCCGTCTCGCTTCCACACAGGCCTGCTTAAAGAGCTCGTAGTACGCGCAGTTCAATCCTAACAGTTGCTTATTCACTAAGCACTCACTCCTGCAATAATACGATTTTTTTTTCTTGATTACTGAAAAGAATGCACTGAATAACCAATGGTTTTTAAAAGCTTAGTTGTCTCATCGTCTGAATTAATAAAAAAATAATCTCCCGACTGAATTTCGGCCTCGGCGGGAGCGAATTTCGGCCAATCTCTTGTGAGATCAGCCATGTACGCAGGAGATATTATAGTGCACAAGTGTGTGCGCAAACACAGGTGCACTCTCTGTTCCTTCACTCTCATAGTCCGATGGGACGGTTGACCGACACGACCGGAGAGGGATCAGGCGCAGGACCAACGGCTTTACGTGCTTTCCGAGGCACGGGGATGTAAACACCGCCACATTTCCTGACTCCGAGCGGTACTGAGAATTTCTAAACTCAGTAAATATTTTTTTGCTCGACCCGGGTTTCGAACCCGAGACCTCGTTCACGGCAGTCGCTCTTGCGACCACTAGACCAACGAGGCAGTCGTCTGAATACGTAGGTAACAGATAAATATAATATATATCGAGATTAGTAACGAAACAGAGGTTGTGTAAATATATTGTTGTTCGAAACGCTGTAAATTGTTTTGTTATAAGTAGTCGTTTAATCAAATTTAAAAACGGATTCTTATTATTTGTTTGCTAATAAACTTCGTAAATTGAAATAATTATGATAACTAAGAAAAAGTTTACACGAATACAAGTAAAATAAAATGAACATTTTAATTGGCCTTAAATTATATATTTCGTTTGCTTTTCTTTGTTTACGTTAACTCATAAGTTTGAATATTTACAACATCAAGGGACTGTATATCTTAACGTATGGTTTTATTTCCAACTATAAACAACGATAAAAGGTCTTAGCAGACAGACGTGGTTCTATAAGGGTTCCGTTTTTTTCTTTTGATGTACCTACGGAATCCGAAAAATGAGGAATAAATATTAAATAGGATCAAAGAATATTAAAAAACAATATTATCGTCCTACTTTGTGAGTCAGACAATGCCAGTCTATACCGAGTGTTCACAAACACGTAAAACATGGTTCGCACATTTTTTGTACACATTTCTAGGAATTCATAACCTAATCAGATCTAACAGATGTGAGCTCCATACATCAGTTTCGTCTACTTACATAAACATCTTTGAATTTACATGTAAGGATGTTTTTATTACTTCACACGTTGTTATGGTTATAGGTCGTATCATAACACGATCTGAGTGTTTATGTCTTTAAGTCAATTGCCTTTATGACATTGTGCAAGTATATTATATTCAAGTATCGTCACAATAAAATTGAATTAAAACAATCCTCAAATATTCGCTCTCCGTTCATGTCGGTCAATCGTCCCATCGGAC
This sequence comes from Plusia festucae, assembly GCA_950381575.1. Lineage (NCBI taxonomy): Eukaryota > Metazoa > Arthropoda > Insecta > Lepidoptera > Noctuidae > Plusia > Plusia festucae. Next base: position 6,844,191 of record OX494436.1, on the reverse strand, counting down.
TATGAGACGGAAGGAACAGAGAGTGCACCTGTGTTTGCGCACACACTTGTGCACTATCTGCTGCGTCCCTACATCGTTGATCTCGCTTGATTGGCCGCTGAGGCTGGAATTCGGTCTGGAGATAATTACTATATTTATCTATGTCTCGGGAAATATCCATTTTTTTTAGTAATATTTCCACAATATAAGGTAGACTACTAATCCAAAAGCTATATTCAGATCCGCGCTTACCATGAAAACTTTTTTCAGCCGGACTGTAAGCGAGACGCCATTATTTACTAGAAGTGTTTCGCCATCTCGCTTCCGAACCACATAGGCAACAGTAGGTACTGCTTCAATAGTTCATGCTGTTCATGGTAGGTACATGTATAGGATTCTCTCACAATATAAAGCAAATACTTGCCCATATACGCTATATACCGCAGTTAGCCCAAGCGCTAGCTTTAAGTGATTCTCCGGACTTCCTAGATATAACTTGAAACTAATAAATGCCTTAAATATAAGTTAAGTAATTCTAGTAAATTATCGGTTATACATGAAATCTTACTAATATTACTATAATATATGTAAATGTGAAAGTGTGGATGTTTGGATGTTTGTTACTCAATCACGCAATAACGGATGAGCGGATTTGAATGAAATTTGGCATGCATGTAGCCTTGGACATGGAAAAGAACATAGGCTACGTTTCATCCCGATTCCTTAAGTAGTTCCCGAGGGAAAATTGTTTACGAACTAAGCCGCGGGCACACAGCTTTGAAATTTGGTATTTATCTCTATTACAGCGCAAGCGATAACACGGCTGAAAATTTTATTCCGTTTTTATTACTTTCACATTTTTCATTTCTTATTGGATTCAATTCTGAAGTCCGCCAGAGCGCCTAATTATGCGAATTGGAAGTAATCCCTGGCACATTAATTTAAAACGATCCTTAATTACGAACGAGATATTAGACTCACATTTATCCAAATAAAATACGAAGAAAAAATTCATGAGACATTTCGTCAGAGAGACACTAATTATTTATTTTCCTTATTTACGTAAGACATCTTTGTGCTACACAAAGATTTGTTACAATCACCGTAATTAAGTTGAATCGGAACGGTTTGCAGATCTTTGACTTATACTATATTTAATACATTATTAATACATAGGTACACATTCTCACATCTCACATACTCTACACTACACACTTACCGTCTCGCACCCACTCGCTTAACACATACCGTCACACACCTTTACACATTTATTTCTATTTAACACTTTTATTTTCTTTCTAACTCGTTCATAAATTTATTTATTTATTTTTTAAATAAAAATAAAAAAATGTATTGTAAATTAAATTTACATGGGAAGAGACTGAATCCCACGGCACAGGGTATCCTAGTGTGGAGTTCAGAGAATCAATTAAAAGGCGTAACCTACATAAATGTAAATATACTCTTATTTATTTATTTATTTCAATCTTACCTAAAGCTACCATTACAAATCTGCGATCCAATTCGATATTATTGTAACCATTTGATACCAATGAGCCATATGGCTCGCTCTGTGAAAAAGTTATCTGATCTCATCCAGACCCAAGCTTTTTACTCTACACGCCCTAACTCTTAGGTCCTAACGTCACAAACTCTACACCTTAAGACAAATATGTGGCCGGGCCCTTTCTTAAAATATGTGTACTATGTGTCGTCTTAAAATGCGTATGAAATACATACAGATAGATATAGGTACGGTATGTTAATACGAAAGTTTAACGTAGCCTCCAAATGTCTATTAGTATTTTCCTGTCAAATCTATATTAATATTTAAACTCTGAGCTATTCTATTCTGTTTAGCTAGAATCTTTGTCAGGTAAACAATGAGAGTGCAGAGAAAACCATTATAACGTAGGTAATAACCATAAGTACCATTGGAATAATGACCCCACGTATATTCCGACCTTTTTTGTAATATAGTTATTAGATATACTTATAAGAGAAAAGCAATTTCATTTTAGTAAAGCGGTCACAAAGGTACTTGAATATTTTTTGTAGGACTTTGTATTATAATAGCAGAATAAGCCGTAATTTCCAGAAGAACATTTTCAAATGAAGAGAAAATTAAATAAACGTTTGCAAATTAATTTAGCTATATAATCTAAATTTTTTCTTTCTTTCGGTACAGCCCTGTGGACAAGTGACTTTTCTACAAGCGTTAACGATGATAGAAATCGCATGACTTTAAATTTTTGGAAATTACATTTCCTTTTGATAAGTTATGCGACTTAGACTTGTTACTTACATATACTTGAGTGGTTCCATCAGCTTGTCAAAATATCACTTGTCTAAGACTCATGTTATAAAATATACATAAAGAGTAAAAGTATTCAATCAAAACTGTGTGTAACTGTCTTCTAACTAATAAACGGTTTCCGCAAAAACGATTCCTTTTGTTTTACTTTTTGTGCCATACAATCTATTCCTCGCTTTTACGAGGACCCAAAGAAAACAAACAAAAGAAAAAGTTCAAAGTCACTTATAGGCCTATTACACAGGCCGGCGAGTTTTTGTGCTGTGTGCCAAAAGACGCGATGTTTCACCAATGTTTACCCATCGTAAAAAGTAAAATAACTTATTGGGTTATTTTTTATCTACGAGCGGAAAAATAAATCTGTTGCTGTACTATTCTTTCACGTAAATATTTACAAACTTTTCGCTCGCATTATCTGGTTTATCCTCCTTATTATTATGATTTTTTTTTTATTCTGCGATCCTGTTTTATTTAGGTTATAATTAATTTTGTATTTTACATTCAATCAACTAAAGCAGCCAATCGGTGTCCACTGCGGACATTTAATAAGCCTCTCCCAAGATGCGCCACAACACCCGTTCCTCCGCCTGCCGCAGTGGGACTAGCGGGAACTGGGAGCCATGTGCTATGATGCAATCATGGGGTGTTTGTTTTTGCCCTAGTTACCACGCCGGGGCCGGCTTGGCCGCAGTTTTGCTTTCGAATAATTCTAGGAAAGGCTGCTGCCGAATCTCCTTGTTTCTATATCCCTTAGTTGCCTGTTACGACACACACGAAAAGGGTTATTCTAAGCTACCACCCCCTATTCAACCTTATGTGTACATTAAATAGTCTTTGGGACAAGTTGAATTAATTAGGGCTGACTTGGCTGAGACCGTTTGATCTGCGACAACCGTTTCATAAACAGCAATCGCTTTGTCTCTCGTAAAGCATGTTAATCAAACGAACAGGGTCTATCCGAATTCTTAATGACCGTTCGGACGAGTCACCAAAGACACGTAATTGGTTTGGGAAACATTGTAGATATTTCACATAAAATTTAGATTTTAACAAGTCTACCAAGTCTAGAAAATAGATTATAACAAGAAATATAATAATTAATTAAAGTGGATGGACAACAGTGCAACTTGTTACAACCGACTTAACACAAGTAGTTCCAAGTCTTTGCTTATCTCAACTTGATTGTGGCAAGAAGCTTTGAAGGAAATTTGTTGAACTCACTATCGCTCGCCAACAGATTCGTTTAGCCGTCAAACACAAACTGGAAACAGTTCCCTTATTTATAATGTTGCTTAGTCGCTCTAAGTTCAAGAAGCTAAGAATGCCATGCGGTTTAATATTAAATTAAGTTAGAACTGTAGCAAGTGCCAATGTGGCTTTTTTGACTAATATTAATATAGTCTTCTAGTTGTTCTAAAAAATGACTGTTTTAAAGGAAAATAAAGTAAAAAAATCCGGTTTCAAATTGTAACAAGCTGGTTGTCTTCTTCTTGTTATTTCTCAGTAAGAGAAGAAGCCGAATATAATTTTAAAGGTCTTCAAAATCTATACTTGCATATCTATGTAATAAAATACACCATCCATGACAAGCGAAATGTAAAAAGTTTATTTTACGATCTATTTTATTATTCTGATTTTATGTCGACATCATATTAAAATGTGAAATTATCTCGAGTTTATTGCCAACCTACGTAACATAGGAATATGACATTTAAATGGATGGGTATAACAGCTCAACTAAATTCTAAAGCTGGGCTATTCTATGACAATTCCCGAAGGTTTATAACCTCTACAGTATCTACGTTGGCAAAGCAATTAATAAAATTTTTAAGTTATTTTTTCTTCGTGTAGCCCGTGATTTCGCCAGTGTGGGTGTCGGTTATCGTGGTAAAAAGTAGCCTATGTTATATCGCAAACAAATTTCAATCGGTTCAGTAGTTAGGCGTCTTTGCTAAACACAGACAGACAGAGTTACTTCCGCAGTTATACTTAATATTAGTAAGGAAGAAAATATTAGGTTTTTTTTTTTTTTTTTTTTTTTAAAAACGACGCCCGCACTAAGAAATTTAATCCTTGTGTCGCGGGGGTTTCACAAACATTCAAATCACATGCACAAAGAACACCCAGACTTGGAACAAGCATTTGTAGATCACACAAATGCTTGTCTCATGCGGGGATCGAACCCGCAACACGTCGCGCACAGTGGTAATTAGCGTGGTGACCTATACCACTCGGCTATCCGTGCAGTCAATTCATGAATTGACTGCACGGATAGCCGAGGTCAGTTTATGAATTGAATATGGATGAAATTGACACAAAGCGACGAAGAAAGACAGAAATAGGGACCTTCCACGCCGTGTTCGACGTGTTCGCCGAGGGCATTACGTGAGGATATGTCGGACTAACATCGAGTAAAAACACCCCTGTCTTGCCTTTTCCGGACTGCAAGATCGCTCAAGCATGCACGGTGAAATAGATCCATTTCCGTCAGTGGATTGTGGTACAGTCAAGCATTATCCTACTTCCTACTAATATTATAAATGTGAAAGGGTGGATGTTTGGATGTGTAGATGTTTGGATGTTTGAATGTCTGTTACTCAATCACGCGAAAACGGCTAAACGGATTTGGACGAAATTTGGCATGCATGTGGCCTTTGACATGGAAAAGAACATAGGCTACCTTTTATCCCGATTCCTTTAGTAGTTTCCGAGGGGAAATTGAAAATTGTTTACGAGCTAAGCCGTAGGCATACAGCTTATAAATTTAGTAATTTTCTCTATTACAACGCAAGCTATAACACGGGTGTAAATTTTATTCCATCTTTCATTACTTTCACATTTTTCATTTCTTCTTGACCCAATTCTGAATTCCACGCACCATAAGCACCGCTGCTTGAATTTTCAGTCTCAATGCTTTCCGCTGGCACCTACTAACATAAATTTCTCCTAGTTTCCTGCTAAACTGTATTATTTTGCGTTCAAATACACAAAAAATACTCAAGCATAGATTTCAAAAGTTGAGGACTCATGCACTTATATTGCTTGGAACTTAGGAACTTGATGTTTTCCAAAAACATGCGCTCTTGATATCAATGAAGACACTGTTGGACTGAAGACAAATCGAGTTGTAAATTCTAAACGCATAGAAAAAGATAGGCGTGTAAATAAAACAGCAAGCTTTTCCTCAAACGCAATAAATCCATCTGGTAATTTTTCTCTGTAGTAACAAGTTAGCTGAGTAATATCTGAGTCTGTAGAAAAGTTATCGAGATTGCCGCGCGATTACTTTCTTCTGTAGTTCTTTATACGTAATAACTCGAATACGTAAGGTTTAAGAGAATTCAGAAGCATTCGCGTCAATTATGAAGTTCTGAACGAAAAGAACTCTAATACGGGTAAAGACTGCGCAGTTCTTGTACAAGTTTCTTTTTGTTCTTAACTCCTGATATGTACCTATGCCTCAATATTTGTACTTTATATCTTTTAGGCATCAAAAAAACTTAAGTAGATATATAACAATAGGTATGTAGGTAAACTATGTTTATCCGTCGTCTGGTTCCTATAATACAGGCTCGGCATAGTTTGGTAGAGATGTCCGTGCCTGAGTTGTTCTACAATATTAATTATTAGATATTATTGCAGTTCATTATTCTTGCACAAATTATGTCATAGGTATGTTGACAAAATATCGTATTTTAAAAGTAATGGATTTTAATATTTTTAAGACTACAAGAGACTTAATTTTATATAATCCTAAGGTTGAAAGGTACATACACAATAGGGCAGGATTTAAATAGGCACCTATTTTGAACCTTATTCATAATTACTATTATTTATTCTGTAAATAGATTACAAAGTTTGCATAACAATGAAAAACACAATACCGAACTCAAGTACGCTTTAGGAAAATCCTGAGAGAAACTTAACCAAGTAGGTTTTATGTAAACGGTTGATAAATGGTTAGAAGCAGTCACGTTTTGGCGCGTTTGAGTTTTATGCGAATCACTATTACAACGAAATACTTTCGAACTGGCTCCTCATTCAAATTACGAACCCTTGTCGGTCACGAAATCAATATTCGGCGTCCACAGCGGATCATAACGTTCTATAATAAAAAGGAGATGGAGAAAAGAGGCCGTCTTTACACGTCCATCTGCCCAATTTTCCGTGAAGAGCTTTTATTTAGTGCATTACCTTGAAATTAATTGATGCTGCTGTCGATATTTAAGGCCATTGTCGTGGACATTCATTTTTAAATGAAGGAAAATCAATACTGAATGTGTGTTTGTTTATTTTGAAGCCTGTATTTGATTTTGGCCACCACAGTCCTTTGCTCTAAAAATGAAAACAACAGCTTCAATTTTAAAACTTAGCGCTTTGTCTATATTCGTAGGTTACATTTTTTTTTACATTTGCGATGTATTAAGTTACATATTTAATTCAAGTGCAGATAGAACACACTTTCACGCAGCCGCAAAGCTTCATTTCAGTCTCGTTTTAAGATATCTACATTATATTAAATTTTGTCGCTGAAAACACAATTTTGTCACAGATAGCACGCTAGATTAAGTACTGTTGATCTTATAATATGCAGTATCTTATGAACATTCCTGTAACCTGTATTAGACCTGTATTAGGTCACAGTGACTGAGAAAAACAATTGCAAGTTTCATGATACTGCAAAAGGTTGAAATTTGACGTAACAAAGTAAATTAAGCGAAGTTTTAAATAACATTCAGTTACTCGCTTCCGAATAAGCTACCAGGAAATTTATTAAAAATACATATAGCGATCCCTCCGCCGCAAAGTACACAGACAGAAGTTTATAATAAAAGCAAACTTAATTAACTACATTCTCGCTATTAGAAAGGTAATTAAATAATCGGCAGCTGGATAGATAGCCTTTCTTTTTTCCTCAACGAAGTAATTATGAATTCTTAATCAAAATTGATTTTTATGCTTCAAGTTACATGGTGTTTTAATTAAGTATGAAACGCTGATTGAGGGAAAAGCGTGCTCAATTATAATGACTCTGGATTCATAATATTATCTTTATTATCTACGCTTCTCAGCCTTAACTTATTATTTGTTTTAGTCAAAGTACAATTGGAACTTTAATGTTGGCTTATTAGCATTTTGTTTAAGAATTTTATTCGGCCTTGTTCCACAATGTACCTATCAAGCTTAAAAAATATCGTTATATACATTCTGTATTCATTTTATCGAGAACGATTAATTTTCTTAACGAACGAACGATTAATTCCCTTACTAGAGAGATACATTTTATAACAAAACGAACAAAACCAATATCCTTGTGAGGCCTGATGACGCGTCAATAGCACGACCTAGGGGAAGGCATTACCTGCATACCTATCAGTAGTATTTGCAACATTAACACCCAAAAAAAGTCTATAAAATTGATTGTTTGACTACTATTATAAAAGTAATCTGTAAAATTGTCAGCATGATGGTTTAATAGTGCGGGGATTACACAGCCGCTACGAGCCATTCCCCATAGTGTTGCTCCCTATCACGCAAACGAGGTTAGTTTAAGAGAAATTTCCTCCGAGACCGCAACAAGAAAGTATAAAAATGACATTTAAAATATTGCTTTAACTTAATATATATTTAGTAGCTACAGTAAAAATACACGGAGCTCTGAATCTAAAAATGTTTGTTGAAAGGAACCAAGTGTATCTTTGTCTGTCAGAAACACTTAAATCTAACTTTTTATGAAGTCACGTAGTCGCTGAATGAAAATATAGCTTCAGCTGGTAGATAGGGCACTAACCGTAAAAGTTTTTTATCGCATGATAAAAGTCGATTATTAGCGTGCAAGAATCACTCGCATACCATTTCTATGACTTGATATTTTCCTTACATAACGGGTCTGAACCCCATAAAGAAAAATTTAAAAAAATACCATCGAAAGTTATTATAATATTATTGATCCTCTGTTAATTAAAATCAGTAAAAACGAATTAATTGATATCAGATTAATATAATTTAACATTCGAAACAATCCTGCAGTAATAATGTCAGTAATTTAATGCATTACATTACTGTGGCAATGTTAATTTCGTTGTGACCCCAACTGTTACTGTTGTAAAACATAAGATAATAACTGGTACACATTCAAACAAAACAACATTCACTAATTTAAAAAAGTATACCTTTGAAATTCAGAGCTTTGTAATTTTTAAGAGCATTGCGTTTTTCGTCGCAAAATGTTATTAAAATAACTTAGAGCTATCACGGACAAAATAATCAAGTATGCTTTCTGAAAGTTCTGTTTACTACAATAAATAGATCTTCTACCCAACATTTATCAAACCCAGGTTTAACTTAAGTACATATCTTTTTCCACCTACCTTTCGGTAGGTACATAATTGTTTTATATAAGCTGAAGCCACAGACTTTAATTATGATCAGAAACTATTTGCACATAAAAGTAGCTGAAATGATCTTAACTCGTACTTACTATTAAAATTTCGAGAAAGCAGTTCTTTCCGCAACATCAGCTTCATTTTTCCCCTTTCATGAATATTCTAAGACTCAATGGGTAGGGTACCGTTAAAGACAAGTTTAATTTTAAAGGTCTGAGCTTCGTGTTACGTCGTGGCAATTCGAGTGGACATTTATATAAATGACGTTGCTTCGTTAATGAAGACAAATATTTAGTAGCAGACAATGTTGGAGTTAGAAACTTCCCAGAACATTTTGTGAACGAGCTTGGTATGTCTCAAGGTAAATAAACACACGTAATTTTATCTGTCTGTCTGTTCCTGAGGAATAGTACGAGGTGTTCTCTTTTTTCGATACATTTGAGACGAGTTAGTACAAGTAGTTAGTACTAGTAGTTAGTACTCCTACTTTTGCTGTGCCCGACAGGGTCCATAATGAGCTGTAACCTTAATAAATAATTGACCACCTATGAAACATTATGGTATGCAATAAAGATTGAATTGAATTGAATTGACAATGACTATAATATATGTTTCACACAATTGCAAATACTTGAAACATGTATTGGTTTACGACCAGGCATTCCCAGATGCACATTCTAGGTCTTTAATATTTGTGATTGGTAATCCAGCTAAACTAAGCCTATTGGGGTCCACTGCCGGACTGCCGGACAGAGACCTCTCCCAAGGTGTGCCACTACACCCAGACATCCGCTTTCCACATACAGATCAACGAAACAAATAAAAAATTGATAAGTACGTTCCCAGATATTTTCTTTTAAATTCAGTTTCATATTCTAATTACCCTTTCTATTTTTGTGAGGAAAAGGTTTTGAGGCCTTTATTTGAAATATGATATTGATGAGAAACCCATCCTTCCTATTATATGATCGTTAGTAAACTAAATTAGATTATTAAACCCAAGTCCACCCACGTACACGTTTTACCATATCTACAAGTTTAACAAGATGTTTAGGTATAATTAAAATATGTTCTTAATAGCTTCCTCCTGTTCAATGTGTTAATTTTATTGTCCCTATTTTGTAACTTCCCCAAAGGTACAGCTATTGTTTCAATAATCTGGCTTAGAAATGTAAGCGATGCGGAAACACGCAGACTTGCAAATATTCATATTTGTCTTCGCAATATGGAGATTAAAACCGCAATTTTAGGCTTTCATACACATAGAAATATACACAAGATTGTATATGGAGCAAGATATACAAAGTCGTTACACCGCGATGTTCTCTTTTACTCTTCAATGTAATATGTGCGCATGTTAATCTGTAAGCATCCCAAATTCGGGCGAATTTTCAAAAGGGTTGTCCCAATAAAAGAGAGTCACGGAGCGGTCTTTTTACGAGATATGTACTGGAACATCAATGTTTACACGCTGTGGCTTTCGAAGTTAGCAGGCTGGAATGCTATTGAGTGCGGTACTACGTATGCGAGAAAGTTTCAGAATGGACACGTATTCAGACGCGAGGTTCATTAACAATATCTATTCATGTTATTCCAGAGTTTATGCTGCAGTCATTCAGTTCACAAATAAAACCAACGTGCTCTGAAGACTAATTAAAGGCAACCGTATTTATTTGTGTGAGATTTCTTGAAATAGATCTTATGATCGAAACGGGACGTTATACAATTAATTGGCTGTGATTGACGACTTCAGGTCTTTGTTAAATGTTAATAATTACGTTCTGAGTAGCATAGCGGTTTGGTGGATAGCATTGTAAATAGTAATTGTTTGGTGAGGGTTGAAGCAATTAAGTTTGAATACAAGTTGGGTACGATATTGCCACACGTAACGAGGAAGCCAGCTTCCTTGTTAATAGTTGATAGCTACCCACTCGAATCACGTGCCTTACATTATAACGTTACTAGAGAAATGACGCCCAAAGAAAATGCTGGCATAAATAAATATTTGTACAAGAGTTAACGTAATTTAATGCCAGATAATTTATTCTTTTGTTTCGAAAATGAGGAAAAGAAATTACAATTCAAATAAAAAATCAGCTTCATCAAGTTGCCACTCGTCTTGAAAAAAATTGTTTTGTTTGCAATAAGAAAAAAACGAGTCGGAGAGTTGATATTTAAACGATTCACTTCCAGTATTCTCAGTAATGTATCAAGTAAGTCTAAGTATTCAATCTATGATTTTACTTACCATGTTAATCTATACTGTGCCGCAGGCTTATTTAATATTCTTCAAAATCTAACTTAAAACATTAGAAAAAATATATAATTTTGAAAACATATTAAATGAAAGTTAAAATTTATTATAATTAATTTTCACAGGCCCTAAACACGGCCCAAGGTTTTTGTTCTTTTTAAATTAAAGGTAAAACTTTCACGTTCTAAGAATGAAGCATGTAACTTCTATGAACTTTTTTCTGGCCATAAATAATGCCATGTCTTTTCATAACCATAATAAGGTTTATTACAAATTGAGTTTTAAATTAAGAAATATAAAAAGCTATATCAAAACGACCAGCAGGCACTTTTAAGGGGTGTATACTTATGAATATTTCATCTTGGTGTGTTTGGAGTTTATGTATTCATTTAACGACATCCTTTAAAAAATGCTTTTTAATGGAAAATGTATTGGATAAAATTGTAACTAATTCGATTTGCTTGAGTATGTTATGCTTATTAAATTATTAGATAGTAATGTACGCTTCCCTTTTTTGACAATAATTGTATTTTACTCAAAGAAATATTATTAAGTATTTGCAATATTTACTGTTTTTACAAGGTTTTGTTACTAATTATTAGTAATGAAGAATTTAGGTATGTTTGTTTAGGTCAAAACTTGCAAGCTAAATCGCATCTTGACATACGATGGAGGTGAAATTTGGCTTATGTAAGTTGGGAAACAATGCAATACTTCGGTGCTTCGAGCTGATGTTATGATGAAGCCAGAAAACACAGAAGCTGGTCATAGGACGTCGCGCGTCGTCAGCACATAAGGCAATACCATCGTGTTTGGACTTATTTGAATTGCTTTTTCGATTACTTAAAAAAAAATTAATGAAAAGGAAATAAAATAAAAAGGAAAAATAAAAAGGATTGATGTTCTAGAACATTTCAATATCCAATCTCAGTTGGATTTCATCAAATGTGTCTGTATCTGATTCTATTGCTATGCTCAAACACCAAACCCTATTTACACTAGACCATTAGGTATGAAGTTAACATAACTTTCGATTCTACGTTCTTTTGTAAACAGGATTACTGAGATGCCTGTCCCAAGTAAAAGTTGATAACAAAGTTTTATAAACGTTATAATAGGGTATATACCATAATAGCTTTAACAATGTAAGTACACCATTATCGAGGTCCTTAAGTGCTTCACAAAGTTACATTGCAAGTTACTTACAAAGTGTAATACATTGGATATTTGTTTTGAATAAGTTTGATTGTTTAGGCTGTAATATTAAGAAAGCATTAATTGTGTTCATAAAGAACTAAGTTTTACAGACATTTCTTTAGATAGTTTGTGGCTTCGTTATCATGGATTTTTTGTTAGCCTTATGTCATTTCCCACTGCTGGCCAACGGCTCTACCCAAAATTTACCCAGCAAACTGGTGAACCAAAAAATAACTATGCGCTTTTTTATATTTCTGATAGTTCCATCTCTCTTTTCAAACCATCATAGCTCTTAAATCAATACGTCACGACACAAGAACAGTCTGCTTAAATGAGGAGCAATCTGATGCTAACTGCTAAACTGTCCAATAGAGAAAGCCAATAATACACCTAAAATAATAATTTAGCTCCCAAATCTCTCTTGGTAAATATCTGTGTTTTACAAACTCGAATCTCGATTTCGTTTTGTTTTACGCACGATTTCCTACGTACTAGGTATGCACTATAAAGTGTGCGTTAAATTAAGCGAAGATGAAATGTTAAATTGTAGAATAATTCGGTGTTCTTTTACCGGTAAGTCACATTAATAAATAAAAAAAAAATGTCACATCCATATTTCTGAAAAACGGTTTTAGTTCATTTATTGACAATATTCAGCAGCTGCTATAAACCTAGAAAAATGTTGTAATAAACCTAGAAAAATTGTAGCGAGAATCCGGGGTATAAAGAAGTTGTGGTACCATCAACCTAATTGGGTAGCAACACTTCCATAACCAAGAGTACTAAAAATTCAGTACGAAGTATTCGAGCCAAATGAAAACCTCAAACTGCAACGGTTCTGAACAAGCAAAAATGCCTGAAATTCAGCCTAAGCCTTACAATAGGTATACATTTTCGAGTCACTTTTTTGGGTTAACCATTAAAACGGTGAATGTTCAAAAGACCTCACAGGGTGCAGAGCCAGCCTTAATTTAACACGAAATGTGAAAATAACTCGCAACTGTCCCATTGAATATCAGGATTAATCACCACACGCTCGCTTACAACGTGTTGGCAATTTTTAACCATTAAGTTCAGGTTCATCGCCGTATTCCTCTCCGTAATTCATTGGTATATGACAAAAAGTTTAAAAGTCCATACTTCATGTAATATTAAACAAAAGAAAGTGTTCATTCTCTGGTATTTAAGAAGTTATTCAAAATATCTGACCTCAGAAGAGTTAGTTGCAAAATATTGAGCCGCAATTTTTTAATTTGTACTTTAGGTACCAATATTTTAAACGTGGGTAGACTAGGGGCTCAATCAACTCAGCCTATTGCGGTCCACATTTGGACATAAGCCTCTCCCAATTTGCGTCAAAATACCTGGACGTCTACCTTCCGCAGTGGAACTATCTGGAACGGCGTACCGTTTGCTATGGTGCGCAATCTTACGGTGTTTGTTGCCCTACTTACCACGGGTTTGGTGACCGCAGTGTTCGTTCTTTAGGAGAACGCCTATTTTCCTATTTTCTATATTCTTTAGTCGCCTCTTACGACACCCGGGGTTGTATTCTAAGCCGCAACCCCATGGCGACTAGGGACTAGATTACATTATATCTATCTACGTAACGTTGAATAATGGACCCCGGTAACACATTTAAAAAAATGCTTACACGAGCCAGACATACAAAACATACTATAATCGTATACCCGTTTCTTTTAAATGTATTTTTTGATACCGAATAGTGTTATTCACCTGTTAGGTATATTTTTATAAAATTTTCTAATACTGATGTAAAAACCAATTAGTGTAAGATCAAATTAACAAACGTAGGTATCATTTATGTTAAAAGAACATTTAATCTTACTTATATAACCCTATGTTTGTAATGTTATTTATACGAGTTAACCAGCTTTATAATAAAATTAGGTTTGTTACCTAATTTTTTACGTTTCAGAAGAGTCCCCTTGTTAATTAATATCTTTAGTCCCTTTTCTGAAGGTAAATAAAGGTCTAAAAATATATTTCGTCGTACGGTCGGTGCGGTCGCTTTTAACTTGCAATATAAGAAGGTATCTTTCAGCGACAAAGACAGGTCATCTATCTGTGGACGGGCACGAGCTTATTAAGTGGCTGTAACTTACCAACCGACGCTATCCTCAGGAACAATCAATAATTCAAGTCTAGTTTCTCGACACTATTTTTATCAGTAAGAACTATTTTTAAACCGAAGTTTGTTAAATCAGTGCACAACTTTTCATGATTTATGTGTTCATTCTATAACGTCGTTAGTATACTTATTTATAGACATAACACAGTATCATAATTGTATTTTTGGAAAGCAAAGAAAGAGTTGCTCCTATAGAACCATCTTCTCTGTTCCGCGTTGAAAATAGGGACAAATAAATGTAAAAGTACAATTGAGGAAGCACTTATCTAGAAAAAAATCTTAATAGTATTCACACGAATCCCAGAGGAAATGGAATACATAGGATGCTAGACGCTATCGCCAGCTCTAATCTTATTACTGCAGTAACCTGCTACGATAAATCCAATCCAAGTAACAATTTACTCCGGCATGTCCAAACAAGATATGATAACGTAAAATTTACAGAGAGAATCTTCGCGCGTGCTGAGCCTAAAATCCACAATAATTTGGCTTCCATAAGATGAGATGTATTTGCGGTATTTCAACTGAGTTATTTGATTTAATTAGCCGTTATGTTCAACTTATCTTTGAGAGAAATTAATTAAACTATTGCAGCGTATTTTTCCCTGCTAGAGACATCGTTTCAATGTTTAAAGAAAACTTATTACTATGTTTTCAGTTTCAACAATCTTTGTTACAATAGCATTTTAAACGATCACGGTTAAAAAAAGTATAGGTATATGTATATATAATCGGTCGTTCTATATCAAATATCCTTAGTATATCTTTATTTTTTAGACGATCATCATCACCCTGCCTTTTGCCGATTGAAGTATAATGGGATCAGTGCAATGCGTATTTCCCTTCCATTCATCATGTCTATTACTCGTCATCGCAGCATCAACTCGTTTATTTCTCATATCATCTTTCACAATCCATCTAACTCTTTTTTGGTCTTCCTCTGCTTGTAAAACCATACACAGTTAAACTCAAGACTAGTTTACAAGTTATGTGACTTTCATCTCTCCTCATAGCATACACCAACCAAGATATACTATTTCGTAGATACTCTACCTTAAGTTATGTGACTTTCATCTCTCCTCATAGCATACACCAACCAAGATATACTATTTCGTAGATACTCTACCTTAAGTTATGTGACTTTCATCTCTCCTCATAGCATACACCAACCAAGATATACTATTTCGTAGATACTCTACCTTTGTCAAATTTATTTTAACAAAGATTCGATGTAGGTACCTATAATAATACTGAAAGGTATGCAAGCTTACACAAAGCTTCCCTAAATTTAATAGAGGCAAAATTGTTGACTCTACACATTCATTAATTATTTTAGAAATTCAGAATTTCTTGTTTAACGTAATACTATGTCCTTATTAAAATATCTTGTCCAAACACAACTCACACTCTCACCCAATATTAGAATCCCAAATCGACAAAATTGTAGAACTATGTAAGTATGTACTTCTTATTAAAACTTTAGGCTATCTCGAAGCAGATGTCCGTCACATAACCAATATTTGTCTTACCCTAAATGGAATATGTTCGTGTATGATATGCCTTCCGGGTAACAGAATTCATTGAAAAAGGTTCAAAGAAACTGTCGAGGCCTGCGGCAAGCTTTTTTGTGTGGATCTTTGGAATTAACCTTTGAAATACCCAGTTGGTACATAATATATAACGCATGTATAGACAATGACACGAAAAATTCAGATTAGCTTCAAGACTTAGATATATAATTTTTATGTGACCTACCTACCATTCGACTTGCCTGTTGGTCTAGTGGTTAGCGACCCTGACTGTAAAGCCATCGGTCGTGAGTTCGATTCCCATCCAGGACAAATCTCTGTGTGATGAGTATGATCTTTTGTTCTGTGTCTGGGTGTAATTCATCTATTTCTTTTATCTATTCAATATATAAGTATATTTATCAGTTGTACAGTTAGTAGAGGCTCCGCTTAGTTTGGAATAAGATGACTGAGTGTGATGTGTCCCCTTGATATTTATTTATTGAATAGAGACAGGTTATACTTATTTCTAGGTAATATTTAATATTTTCCGGTGTAGATTTTAAATACCAGTACTCATTACATATTAGTAACTGAAATAGATGATGTGTTTTTTTATCCGAACATCCACTCTATATCTTTCTCATAAAATAGATTAACAAGATAAAAAAATTAAAAAGTAGCCTTTCAGCTTATTTTCTAAGTCCAAAAGATGACCGGCCAAGTGCGAGTCGGACTCGCGCACGAAGGGTTCCGTGCTGTTATGTATAAAAACGCCAAAAAAAATACGTTTGTCGTTGGGCAGCCTCTTAAATAATTAGTTTATTCTCTTTTAGTGTTTGTTATTATAGCACTTATATCGGCAATAGAAATACATCATCTGTCAAAATTTCAACTGTCTAACTATCACGGTTCATGAGATACAGCCTGGTGACAGACCGACCGACGGACGGACGCACAGCAGAATATTAGTAATTGGATCCCGATTTACCCTCTGGTTACGGAACCCTCAAACCAAGAAACAAATTATATGTCTGAAGTTATAAGCCCTTTCCCTTTCGCACTTACCTTGTCGCACAAATCATTTCCGAAGCTATTGGCTGAATTTACCCGTAGCACAATACAGCAAATTAATAATCCACTCGGACTGTCAGCTGATTGACACAAAAACATGTCGAAGGGAATATAATCAAACGTCAGAATTATTCGGTTTCTTAGTACGGAGAGAAGCAAATAATACTTATTCATTCTGAGAATGTGGGCACTATTGTATAGCTCCCAATGTAAGTCTGTATTCTCGTGTAGAGATTGGTTTCTATTCAGCATTCAAAGTTTGATCTTCTACAGCGGGTGGGAAATTAAAGTTTACTACATTTGTAACCTAACCTATATATATTTACGATTCTAGACAACAAAAGCATTTATATGTAGGTAGAGAAGTGATCAAGAAAATATGACGGTCAGTACCTAAATTTATACAAAATAATTATGAAATTATGGTGTTATGATGTTTTATATTAATTTTGCATGTACCTGGAAGCCTACAATCGCGCTAATTGTGTCCTTTAAATACCTTTAAACTAGATACCAAGGCAATTATTTTCTCAACTGACTTTGATTAGAACCGAGCACTCTTGTAATACTAATTTTCATCAATGATTGACAGATATTTGTGGTTATTTAAATTAATGCTCTATGGAAACATAAAAAAATATAATAAACTCTTTGTAATAAATAAATGTGGACAACATCACATACATTGCTAGGAATGCAAAGTAAGTAGCTAAAGCACTTGTGTTGTGGAATTAGAAACAACGAAAGTACCACAAAACCCAGACCCGAGACAATGTTTAAAAGTGTTTTCCTACATTGACCCGTCCGGGGATCGAATTCGGGACCTCAGAGCTGTCGACACCTTGAAAACCGGTGTGCACGCCACTCGACCAGGGAGGTCGTCAATTGTAAAACGAAGCTCTATGTAAAAAACAGCCTTATTTAAATCATAACCCTATGTAAATCACAGCTGTAAAAGCATGGTTAAATGTAAAATATAACTCTGTGTAAAAGGCAGCTCTATGTAAAACATATCTCTAAGTTAAACGTAGCACATGGCTTTGTGTAAAATTTAGCTAAATTTGTAAAGTATAGCTGTAAAACTATTTTCATTCTCTAAAAATAACTACAATATCCCATCCAGTTAGCGCTCTGACAATATATTGGAAAGGAGGTCAGGCGACATCGCGAAACTGAAATAAAATAGAAAAAACTTTACGGCAGTGAAATCAATTAGTAGTCAACCCCAGGAAAATGGGATACCTCTACTACTGTAACCCACTTAAGATACCCATATCTTTGTTTTAGTATAGTTTTTATGACTCATATGTAGATTTCCCAACTAGATATCGAAGTTTAAAGGATTTCAGGCTGAACTCATTGACAGACAGTGTTTTGTTTTTTGTTCCAATAAAATTCCTTGCGTTACTTATATTTTTTTGTAAAATCTTATTATTTTTAAGTTTAACTAACCAGAACCGTAGGTTATATTTATTTTCTTCATGATTAAGAATTACGGTTGACCCAAAATCTTCAGGTCATCCCGAAACGCACGTGAGTTAAGCCGTTTACAAACAGATTGCGGTTTCAACACATCCCGAGGGTATGTAATACTAGTGACGTTCACCAGCACGTGACCACAACGTGCTTTCATCTCCGATCTCACTTAATGAACGCCTTCAGCTTCGAACGCCATCTTACAACACATTCACGTAATAATCCACATCCTACGTCTATTTCTGAATCTCATTGTTATGATTGATTCTAAGGGCTTCGTCCTTTTAATTTGCTTGTTTTTTCAGTAATAAAATTCAATAAGTAATGTTTGGCAATCGTCTACTTACGTACCTAACTAACTCTTCATTTTTGCAATCATCTACTTTGAGAGTGATTTTGAGACTTACAAATGAGTCTTTAGCTTTGAAACTAATTCTTATAACTAGATTTATCCAAGAATAAAAGTAAAACATCAAGTTCATTAGTGCTTGGAGAACGAAAGTTCATAATTGAGTCACCATTAAAAAGACAACGAACACGATACCTGATTGATTCATAAATAATTGATCACTAGCCAATAGAATGAACTCTGAAAAAGAGAAACTTTTGTTTAATATTTTATGTTCCATTTCAAAACGATTCAGCAATTTAATTGTTTAATTAAAACTCCACCTTTCCTGTGTAGTATTGGAAATCCAGTGTACTACAAATGCAATCTATTTACGAAGTACACTGTACAGATACAGAATCTAATGCTTACAACTTCGCTCAAGTCGTAAGCTTACACTCGACGTACGAAAAAATATGACGAATGATTTCAAACAATACCTAATACCTATTAAATTACTTGGTGTTATTACAAAATCATATTATTATATATAGCTTCATTACTTTGTAATTTTATTGAACATTGTAGAGAAACAGCAACAAATTAAATAGTCAATAAATATTTTTAACAGTTTTTATCCAGAATTTTTATTTCAATTTAAGTTCCAGACGTTTCGATGTCGCAACATCGCAATCAAGTGCGTTCATAACCTGAAAAATGTTACTCTAATTTGTAAAATAGTTATATGTATTCTTTTTTACACATCATATGTGAGCTACGTGTGTGTCACCTAAGTGAAGGGATAAGGTACCTTTCTACACATTTTCATTTATTGGGTTGTTTGTTTCCGACACTTATTATATAAGATTGTAAACTTGAACAAAGTAGTACCTACCTATATAATTCGATAAACAAAAATGTCCTACTTCTAAGAACTAAATTCAAGTAGAAATAAAGAACTTGGTAACACGTTTAATGAAGCCGGAGAAACATTACGAAGTTGAGCGTGAAGTACTAAATAAAACTTTGTTTAAAAGTAAATAATGCCATTATATTATTTCTTACAATTCTTTTATAGAAATCTTTATACAACTTGGAAGAGGTTATAAAAATAATTTTGATAAGCTTAATTTATTAAGTAGGCACGAAAATAACCAAGTTATCAAACATTTGTTGATCCGAGCGTCTTCTACAAGTGTTGACGATGACAGAAATCGCTTAAATTACATTTTATTAAATGTATAGAAATGACATTTCTCTTCGATAATCACTTGACTTAGACTTGTCACTTTCATACATTTGAGCGATTCGGTCAGCGATAAAGATTGTAGAAATGTACCTTGTTTTACTAGGTTGTACCTTGCTAGGTTGTGGGCTCCAGCGTCTACTACCTAGCTATTTATTTTTATGTTAGTGTTTCGGTTTTTCTGACAAATAAAGTTTTTATTATTATTTGTTTGTATGTGTTTTACCCCGCACAAACAATATGCAAAATAATATGTATTTATTTCAGTTGTAAGGCTACTCGTTTGATATTGTTACAGGTCAAATAGGCTTTATTCAAGGGTTTTGGGGCTAGGTGCGTGGGTTGGACCTGAATACTTAATATTGTCAGAATGTCTGGTTTTTATTTCAGGAGTGTACATTGAGGGAAAAAATTTAAATCAAACAGTGAACTGAATTAACCGAGTGAAATTCACAATTATTTTTCTATAAAAGCAACCGTACTGCGGCTAATTTAAAAGCTGTTTTACTTTATCAATCTGCGTTTTTTTTTGCCGGTCGAATTTTGATCACATTTGGTCAACTCGAGTAACTACCTACTTAACTTGTTATAAATCGTGTAGCATTGTAATTTAACAAAAAATATACAATAGACCAAAATGTACCGGATCTTTAATACAATAACAAAAGATGCTTAATACTGTATAAGTTGGGAAGCAACTTCAAAGTTAGCCTTGTTTATATTTAGCCCCGGGGAACGGTTGCCGACATTGGATTATAAGCTAAGTATTGTCGGAGTGGTAAATAATTCAGCATTATTGTATCTGTACAAATGTTATGCGCAGAATAAAGAGCATGTTAAGTAGGTACTACAAGGTTAGAGATGAAAGCTACTTATAAGAGATATATTATAGTATAATATAAGTTATAACTGTTGGTCGAGTGGTAAGTGTACCTGAATGCTGTACCGGAGGGTTCGTTACCACCGAGGACAAATCTTTCTGTGATGAGCGTGATCATTTGTTCTTTGTCTTGATGTAATTTATATATAAGTACCTGGATGTCTGAGCTGTGCTCGTATTTAGGGATATTTTCTAAAAATGGATCCTAGGTAGATCGATTTAACGCCCCCGAAACCGGGGGCATACAACATTTCATGAAAATCGTTGAAGCCGTTTCCGAGTTTCAGATTATATACAAGACTTGCTCGTCTAAAGATATAAGATATTATGTCTGTAGAACTATGTTTATCAGTTGTGTGGTTGCAATAATACAGGCTCCGCCTTTAGAGTTTGGGATACGACGGCCGTGTGTGAAAATATATACATTGTTTATATATGTTTGAAAATTATATACCTCTGATCTACCTACTTAACCTGAACATGACTGAAAGATGCATCAACACACTCCACCTCCAGTTAGATTAATGTTTGCAACTTATATCACCGTCGTCGTCGTATCGGTAATCAAATGGTATGCCATGAAAAAATTCATATCATTTTTAATATTTCACTCGCCTTACCCAGCTCCTCGCTACAAGGTGGCACGACTTTAAAACCCAGAGGTAAGTAAAATATATATAAGGCATCCTAAACGTAAAATGGAGTCTTAGAAAATAAAACACACTGCAGCTGCCAGTTTACAGTAAACTTTTACTTAACTTTTTTAAGGAACTTAATACTGACTATAGTAACATGTTTAAACAAACACTGCTTTGTTTCTGATCCATGTGATGCCCAGAATTCTGCACAAACAGCGTCGAATGTATAGATATTTTTCGCTCCAGCCATAAAAAAAGCATTCCTCAACATGAAATTGCAATTAATACGTAGACGGAATCGCCGATGATGACTACAAAACGATGTCACTTTTATAACATACGTACGTAAATACAAACGTACATATTTTTTATGTAAAACGGTAGGCTCAGTATATTTTTTGCTACTAAAAACGGCAAAACTGATTTATGCAAGAGTGACAAGATTTTGAGTGTTATACATATATCTGTAAGTACCTACTTATTTCTAAATTTTTATAGAACGTTTTATTTGTTTTCAGGATGGACACAGCGTATATCAGTACTATTCGTCATAACGGCTCTTAGTCCCGGAGCTCGGAACCTTTACGACTTGAACTCCATAAATTCTGTCAGAAGGAAATTGTCTTTATACATTTTGATTCCCGAAGCTCAAATAAAATCTGGTTTTAGCATGATGGTCTGTAACAGAAATTGTTGTTAGTAAGTAATAACGTTACACTGCTGGGGATCTATTGTATTTTGAATTAGTAAAATCCTTTGTTGAACGTAAGCAGTGATTGTGATTGCAACGTTATTAAAGTATGCTGAGATATTGATATTGAACCTTGAATACACTTTTTACGACAACGAATTTTCAATTCCCAGTAAAAGGCCAATTCCGTCACAATAACAACAGGTGCTCAAATTCGCATCACACTACAGGACTTTCGGAACGTGGAACGATACAAAAGATGGTGACATTAAAAAGCGACTACTAAAAAGGCACTTAAAAAGGTCTGAAGTATCGACGTGGCTTTCACATAGCTGTGAACGCAGTTTCATTGAACCGTTCACAGTTCGAGTGCCATCAACCACGACGTACCCTTCGACATAACAATCTGTTGACAAGAACGTCGAGAGCCTCGGTGGAGTTATGAAAAAGTAATAAATAACGAAATACGAAACGAGAAAGAAGCGTGCCGCATCTCGTGGTACAAGTCGAAATTTTGGAAGAGGGATCTTAAGTCGACAGCCCTCGTTTCAACTTGATATTGACGTTACACTTCAGATTTTAGCCATAGGCAGATTTCGTCCTGAAATATATAAACATCTCACACCCAAATTCTTTAGAAGTATCTTTATAACGTTTCAGTATGTATTCTCGGATAAAAATAAGTATAACGTACCAAGTAAAATAATCCTGAAGACTTCCTACTTAAAGTTATGAGAAAAGAAAAAACAAAAGGTATTTGTTTGTTTTCAAATGTCAGCTGGATTGTTGTTCTTAATCCAACACACCATTATGAAGAAAAACATTTTAACTAAATAATCTCAGTTCTCGGTTATCTCAGTTCAAAACTTTTGAGTCATTTTGTCTTCGAAAAGGGAACGAATACTAAACAACGACAAGAATATTCAATTCAGAAGTTCGGATATGCGCTAATAAAGTTCAAGTTATTTGAAATGAAAACTAAAAGAGAAAATGTACTAAAGCACTAGAGTAGCGAATAGCTACATAATCTGGAACTTTTCAGTGGTTTTTAACTAAAAACGTACCTGCCAACCAATACTGCGTCCATATTATATATTGTTTGCAAAAAGGTGATAAGCTACTTGCCTGCCTACGTATTATTAACAGTACCTATAAGTAAAGATATTTTGTGTTTTTGAATGTATGCGTTAAAAAGAGACAAATCTTTCCTCTCTATTAAATGAAAAAAGTTTTGGAGAAATAAAGAAGGGATAATCTAAAACGATATTTGTATTTTTATCACTTTTATGCTGGCAGCTCTTTGTTCCAAAATGACTTAGGGATTGCTACGCTTAAGTGGTAACAGATGCAAGTTATTTGACGCTAGCTTTGTCGCAACTGGATAGAGTTTAAGGTATTTCATATCTTCATATGTTTCGACTATAAATCTGTATTTATTAAAATGCTTTTTTTGAATATCAGTATGAAATTGTTTCACATAGCTCAGAATCGTTCACCAATTTTCATATTATTATCTTGATATTAATCAAATGAAATGGAGCTAATCTCAAATTAATAAATAAATGTGGAAAACATCACATACATTGCTTCGAATCCAATGTAGGTAGCTAAAGTACTTATGTTATGGAATCAAAGACAACGAAGGTACAACAAACACCCAGACCCGAGACATTATAGAAAAGTGTTTTTTCTACATAGACCCGTCCGGGGATCGAATCCGGGACCTCAGAGCTAGCGTCACTTTTAAAACTGGCATGTACGCCACACGACCACGGTGGTCGTCAGTTATCAATAAAGACCACTTTTAATTTACGGATAATATTATACCAATTTATAATAGAACTTCAAGTAGGTACTCACGTCTTAAGAATACTTTCCCTTTGCCTAGAAACAATTGCTATAATTAAATGAAAGTGCCCCGATTCCTGTAAATAATTTCTAATTAAATTCTTTTAGATCCAGCAATTGGCGTGCTTTCCTATAGAGGTAACAGCAACAACTGGGTTACAATTTATTTCGGTCGCTAAATGGCACGTTTCCAGGTTCCAGAATTTAATTGGGGTTAAAAATTACGGGTTTAGGTCATGTAATGCTGGACTTTTACGTTTATGCCCTTCATTACATTACCATTGGCCGTTTCAGTAAATTCGTCGTTTTTGATCGATACTTAACCCCTCTTTCGAAGTTAAAATAAAAGGGTGCAGATAGCTGTAAAAACACTTGTTTAATCTATACTTAGGCCATCAAATATTCTTCATAATTTAGGCATGTACAGCAATCTAAATGTGGAGCTAATGCCATGAAGAACATACAACCTAAACTTGCGTGTGAATGTTGATTAATTACGTGACTAGTAAATTTTAACACCATTCGAGCATAGCCGTCAAAAGCAGTTAGTAGTTTTTCAGTTAGAAAATGAGCCTGACTCATAATTATACAATCGTGTGTATCCTTCAGGATGTTGGTATAGCCGGGCGACTAGCTACCCGCATCGTTCGGACGAAAGGACCACGGTGACCTAATTTTGGTCCGTTCAGACTAAATACCCGTTGTTCCACGGAAAATAACACGTCATAATTTTGCACAGACATAGTTAACAATAGATATATACAAGGTAATTCTACATTATGTTGTACAAACAAACTCTACATTGAATAGACTCTTTCATAGAAATTCTATGAATTTAAATGTAATGGTTACGGTACTTATTAAAATTCGAATTTCATTTTTTTTTAACAAGTATCGTTTTTCATAACAATAAATCTCATAGTTTTCATTTGTTTAACGATAAAAAAACTCACCTCGCAATATAAGGCCTGCAATTCTACCACAGATTGGTTACAGGCACAGTTTAAAATACAGGAAGAACGTGTAATGATACACATTAACACAGCGTTTGAATTGAGGTAAAATTGGCCGAACTCTGAAACATCAATCAGTTTGAAGCAACCTTAGAAGCCACCGTCAAGTCTCATGCTATCTCTGTCATTATAACATGACTGCCTCGTTGGTCTAGCGATCGCAAGCGCGACTGCCGTCTACGAAGTCTCGGGTTCGATTCCCGGGTCGGACGAAAAATATTTACTGAGTTTAGAAATTCTCAGTACCGCTCGGAGTCAGGAAGTGTGGCGGTGTTTACAACCCCGTGCCTCGGAAAGCACGTGAAGCCGTTGGTCCTGCGCCTGATCCCTCTCCGGTCGTGTCGGTCAACCGTCCCATCGGACTATGAGATTGAAGGAACAGAGAGTGCACCTGTGTTTGCGCACACACTTGTGAACTATAATATCTCCTGCATATATGAATGGCTGATCTCACTTGAGATTGGCCACCGAGGCCGAAATTCGGTCAGGAGATTATTATTATTATAACATGTAAAGTAACAGATAGACATATAAGAACGTGCTAAAATGAATTTGTGCTTCAGTATTCGGGGGTTAATGTACCAACCAAGATACCTTTTGCAAAATCAAATATCTTTGAGAGCCAATTAGTACAAAAATCGATTAGACATCGATTTTTGTACGGTAGAGAAATGGGATATTTTGTAGGCGCTGGAATTAAGTAGGTCTTGATTTTCTACAGGCAACTTAGATTGCTTCTCTAAATTACCCCGGTAGATAAGATTAAACTTCACAAAACAAGAAAACTTTAACGATTTTCTGAATCTGTTTTCCTTAAATTTGTACAAGTCAAAATCGATTTGAAGGAAAGATTTAAAATTTACAAATATAAATGCTCTTCTAAGTACACAATTTTTTTTAAACTTAAGCCGTAGGTAATATTTTTTCCTGTCTATGTAATATGGTTGTGGCTTTGTGCCACTCATACTTTAAGGTATGATTAGTAGGGACCTACATTCAGTATGTGCATATAGTATAAGAATAACACCAATAAATAACCATATTAAATTAATATGAATCATGGACTCGTGGGCTTACACTTAGCCACGAGTCCCTGATTGGTTAGGTTGGTCTGATAATAAAGGTTAAGCCGCGCACGCCACGGTGGGTCCGTGGATGGTTGACCATTCGTAAACATACCGAGACCTCACCGTGCCTCGGAAAGCACGTTAGGCCGTTGGTCCCGACTATCATACAGTGATCTTTGACAGTCGTTCAGTCATTACGATTCGGACAACCAGTTTTATTAAGGGATATTGTATTACCCAGCAATGGGTTGTGGAGGTCAGATAGATTGATGGCAACCCAACATAGCTTAGGAAAAGACCAGGCAGATGATGATGATGAAATTATTACAAATATCAAATGGCCTAACTGGGTTTTCTTTGGCAATAGCGATAACGTAAAATTAATTTTACTTCAATATTTTTTGTGGTTGAGTAGAATTTACGGGCCAAAGTTATTAAAAAGAAGTATCCACCTTTCGAAAACAAATTAACCGACATCAAAGAGAAAGTTTCCTTAAGATTCTAGGTTCGCGAACAAATTTCATTATCACAATAATTTTACTACCATTAGCAGTATGATGTAACCTAAGTCAAAACTCCGATTACAGAATTGTAAAGAGAACAAGATTGAGACACATTCTTAAACGTAGTTTTATTCTAAGTGTTAAGATTTTTAGAAGAATGGAACTTGAAGATCCATTGTTTCATAACAACAGCAGAAAACTTTTCGTTGTTCTATTTCTTGTTGGTATATTTCTAGATTCCTCAGTTTTACAAAAATAGGAACAAAATTGTTTTAAATATAATTTTAGTATCTAATATAGTATAATAATCTATCATAGTATAGTATAAGGAACTATAGATATTAAAGAAGTACAGATAAGAAATTAAGAAATGTAAATATATTATATATTATCTTGTCGAGAAAATTGCAATTATCTGGCTCTAAACTACGTGAATGAGAGCTTTAAATAAATAAAGAGACCTACCTATAACTCTCTTATTGCGTCGTACGCTTGGCAAAGTTTGTCGTTCTATTTGTATTCCAGTTTCGAACTTTATAATGAGCTCACCATGTGTCAGAAAGAAATTAATTAGACATCTTTGCAATTTTAAGTCATTGAAGTCAATATTTGTCAAAGTGAGTATACAGGATTAGTTTTTATAGAGTGCGTATATTCTACGGCGTATATTCTACGAGGTAATTGTATTGAAAATCAATTTTTCGTACAAACATCAGTCACGTGACCTGTCACTTTGTATGAAAAATTGATTTTCAATTTTAAGATTTCGACCTATGTTCCTTGGGAAAAGTTGTTTAGTTTTATGCACCTGATTACCTCGTTGAATATTTATAACTATTATGCATACCATAAAAAATTATCCAGTATAAACAAACAAGTGTCAAAAAAAACCAAACAAAGTCTATTATCAATAGAAAACAAAATGAATGACGTCAATCCATATTCAAAAGATTTGTCGTTTCGTCAGGTACCTACCGATCCAATATTTATTTTGAAGATATTGTGTATACAATATAGGTACAAAGACAAAGACAAAGAAAAAGTCTAGATTTATGATGAGCTAGTTCGACGTTTGATATAAGACAATATACGTTAGCTTACTTTGCTTTCGATGCAAAATCCAAGGTACCTACATATTTGAATTTAGCAGGGATTTATTTGGGTAGCTATATCGCTGAGGTCATTTACACCCATGTGGGTGGATCGTAAACACAGCTCCTATGAAAACTCACCAACCCCCAGTTTCGCTTACGACATTTCTAAGATTTATTATGTACACAAAATGCAAAACCTTTTTGAGCGAAAAAGCATAAAACTGCAACAGCGCTTTTCACAAAAAACTGATTAGGTACACTCACTTTTAGTTTTTCATCACTTTTATAGTTTACATCAAACAGCTCACCTGATTGTAATCGATCACTGCTGCATCATTGCTTATGGAAATCACGAGGTTTTGAAGTGACGCTTGGGTGAGCTTGGGCCTCCGGATATCCCAGGAAATTAGAACCAAATGCGAACCCGCTAACCTTACAGGTTTTTAAGTGCGATGGTACTATTTTATCGTGCGTTTTGACACATATTGCTGAAAACTGACGCTTCGTAAAACTATCAGTCCCCTTAGACAAGGTAAATTTCTACAATCGTTATCGCTGATCGAATCGCTCCAATGTATGAAAGTGACATCTTAGTCACGTGACTTATCGAAGATAAATGTCATTTCCACAAATTTAATGTCATTTAGGCGATTTCCATCAACGTTAACGCTTTTCTATTAGTAATCAAAAATAATGATATTTGCTTTACAACTTTAATGACTGTGGATAATATGCAAATTCCTGACAATATAGGGGTAAATTTAAATTTATTTGAAAGTAATTTTGAAACGAAGTAATTAATTTGTCCGCCCCAGATAAGCCGGCTGACAAAGTTGGTGCCATAAATCCTTCTCATGTTTCACGCGAGTATTTTACAATCCTGTTAAAAATTCTATAATTTTACATAATTAATCTGGAATAAGAGGTTAATCATTTTATAGAGTCAGTCGGTTTTGCAATGAGAATAATAAATTAATTATGTGGCTCTTTAAAGAGAGACATGCGAAAATGTCTCGTGACACCGACACGGCCGAGTAAGCTCATGGTAATGGGCCCCGGCCAGGCTTGTAACTAGTCGCCTCTTTGATAAGT
This sequence comes from Plusia festucae, assembly GCA_950381575.1. NCBI lineage: Eukaryota > Metazoa > Arthropoda > Insecta > Lepidoptera > Noctuidae > Plusia > Plusia festucae. Next base: position 6,815,451 of record OX494436.1, on the reverse strand, counting down.
TATCCTACTAATATTATAGGTAATTGTGAAAGTTTAGATATTTTTGTTTAGATAGATATTTATATTTATTTTTTAGATAGTTTTGTTTAGATATTTGGATGTTTGTTACTCAATCACGCAAAAACGGCTGAACAGATTTGGATGAAATTTAGCATTCGCCCTTGACATGGAAAAGAACACAGGCTACCTTTTATCCCGATTCCTTAAGTAGTTCCCGAGGAAAAATTTAAAATTGTTTACGAGCTAAGCCGCGAGTAGAAAGCTTTGATAATTGGTAATTTTCTCTATTACAACGCAAGCGATAACACGGGTGAAAATTTTATTCCATATTTTATTACTTTCACATTTTTTATTTCTTTTTCGACCCAATTCTGAAGTCCACGCAGACGAAGTCGCGGGCAGAAGCTAGTACGTAAATAAAGCCGTTATAATCTTACATACTAATTCAAAATCAAAATAAAAAGAAAATGTTTTTATTTCTTGTACTTAAACCTAAAAGAGGAGCTTAAGAAATGTTAACGTTAAAACTAAATGACTCTAGGTGCGCTAGGTTCTGCGTTTCGGCTCAGGTCGAAAAATTAACAGTTCAGGTCAATCTCCTTAGCCACAAGGGCGTCGGTGCTGAAGCTGATGGGGTTTGTGCTTTGGCAAATGTGAGCCACGACATAGAGGCTCAGTTTAGGCGATCTATCGCTCTAGAAATAGGAGGAATGGTGGATGCCAAATTGGCTGCTTTGGAGAGCAGGTTGCTCCCGGAGAAGCGGTTACGCCCACCTCTCGCTGCTGATACAATTGGGGCCGTTGCATTACCTTTGGTTGCTCAGGCAGAAACGGTATCTAGTCAAAAGCCTTTACCTAAACCTGTAAAAAATAAGGGAAAAGGTAAAGCAAAAGTTAACAGCATTCCGCCGGTAGCCGAACTGCCGGCCGTGGCCTCTTCTTCATCTGCACTGGCTGCACAGGCTGCACCAACGTCTGTGACAAGGGCTTGGTCTACTGTAGTAGGGAGCAAGGCAAAGAGGGGACAGTCTACCCAAGCCAGTGATAAGTTGAGTGCCCCAGCTGCTAACTCTCCATCATCCCACTCAACAAAGGGAAGAAAACGGCCGGTTAAACTTCCTAGGGTACCCGCTACGGCAGCCATCACTGTCTCTGTAAGGGAGGGATCGTCGGCTACTCTTGCCGAGGTAATGTCTACAGTAAGGCAAAAAATACAATTAGCGGAATTTGGCATCGATACTGTGGGTCAAAAGAGAGGTGTTGATGGTGGTTTAGTCATTTCCGTTCCAGGATCCGAAGCTTCCTCAAAAGCTGATCTATTGGCTAGCCGAATGCGGGAGGTTCTTTCCGAGTCTGACGTGAGAATTGCACGTCCAACCAAAAGGGCTGAGGCGAGGATCATGGAACTCGATGATGCTGTCACTTCAGAGGATGTGGCTGTAGCTATTGCTGCAGCGGGAGGGTGTACACCTGGAGATATCACAGTAGGTGAAATTCGTCGTCCTCCTTCTTCTCTGGGGCACGTTTGGGTTCGTTGTCCACTGGCAGTAATTAAAAAGATAGCTGCTGACAAACATCTGCGATTAGGTTGGTCGGAAGTTAAGGTAGAGGTATTGGAAGCTCGTCGTTTAATGTGTTTTCGCTGTCTCGAGCCTGGGCATGTTCGTCGTCAATGCAATAGCGCGGTCGACCGAAGCACTAGGTGCTATACTTGTGGTGGAGCCCACAAAGCGAGGGAATGCAAATCGCTGTCCTTTCGGTGTCCTCTCTGTGCGGACTTCGGTTTACCAGCGGATCATCGTCTGGGAAGCAAGAAATGCAAGCCGCCACGCAAAAATCGGGCCTTGGTTGCCCCAGACCCATCACAAGGGTCAGTGCCAGCATCTTTGGGTTCAGGACCCGCGGAGGAAATGGAAACTTCACATTCTCAGCCCTAAGAGTTCTCCAATGCAACCTAAACCACTGTCGCAATGCGCAAAACCTTATTTTGCAGACTATTGCGGAGTTGTCGGTTGCTTTAGCAGTGGTAGCGGAACCTTATGGCCTTCAGGATCATCCTCGCTGGTTTAGAGACGTTGTGGATTCCGTAGCAGTTTATTGGAGTGGCGGAAGCGATGAACCACACTGTTCTATGCTAGAAAGGGGCCATGGGTATGTGGCGGTGGAATGGGGTACCCTTGCTGTAGTGGGCTGCTATGTGTCTCCTAATATTTCTCTTATAGAGTTTGAACAATACTTGGATAATGTTGCAAATTGCATTAGAAACAAATGTATGCCTCGCCCAGTGCTCGTATTAGGGGATTTTAATGCTCACTCTAGAGTATGGGGCAACATCCGAGACAGACCAAGAGGACACGTATTGCAGGACTGGGCAGCATCGCTTGACCTTCGACTTCTGAACCAGGGGTCTGTAGCCACATGCGTTCGGTGGCAGGGAGAGTCTATCGTGGATCTGACATGGGGTACTCCTTCTGCAGCCCGCATGGTGTCAGAGTGGAGGGTTGCGGAGGAGGTTGTAACACTCTCAGACCATCGTCATATAACTTTCGAGATATCATCGCGCTCCGTTTATAGCTCGACGCATCCCGGACCCAGACCACCAGTGCGACGATGGGCCCTTAAGAAGTTAAATCATGATATGCATGTTGCAGCTGCCAACGTTGCGGCATGGTCGGTCGGAAGTGGTTCAAACGAGGGAGTGGACTGGTTTCGTGATAAGATGACATCAATTTGTGATGCTTCTATGCCCCGACTTAGATGCGCTCAGCGACCAGGTGCAGTTTACTGGTGGTCTGAGGACATAGCACAATTACGTTTTTTGTGTCTCAGATCTCGACGCCAATTTCAGCGCGCTCGACGTAGGAGGCAGCCACGAACTTCTGAGGTTGATATTGCTATAGCTTATAGAGCATACCGGGAGGCTACGATGTCACTTCAACATGCTATTACGGAAGCTAAATCTCAATCATGGAGGGAGCTTCTGAAAGGTCTAGACAGGGATCCATGGGGTAAACCTTATAAGTTGGTTATGGGTAAATTACGTCCATGGGTTCCTCCCATCACTGAGACTATGGATCCAAGCCTTCTGGAAAGAGTTGTTAACAATCTATTTCCTATAGTCAGTGTTAGTCCCTCAATTTTTGCACCACCCTCAAACTGGTCTGAAGAGTTCGAAGTGACAGAAGGAGAGCTGGAACGAGCTGTTAGACGCATGGGAGCACGTAATACGGCCCCAGGTCCAGATGGTATCCCTGGCCGGGCATGGGTTCTAGTTCAGAAGGCTTTGGGAGACCGCTTGAGATGTATGTTCGACAGTTGTCTCCATGTAGGCGTGTTCCCTTCTAGATGGAAAGAAGCCAAATTGGTATTATTGAGGAAAGAAGGAAGGCCGGCAGATTCGCCATCTGCATACCGTCCTGTTTGTCTGCTCGATGAAGTTTCTAAACTCTTCGAGAGAATTCTTGCTGAGAGACTTGTCGCACACCTTTCGAGAGACGGTCCTGATTTGGCAGATAGTCAATTTGGCTTCCGAAAACAGCGTTCAACAGTAGATGCAATTCTACGCGTCCGTTCTCTGGCGGAACAAGCACTTGTCCACGGTGGGATGGCGTTGGCAGTGAGTTTGGATATCGTCAACGCCTTTAATTCCGTGCCTTGGGAAGCCATCATGACGGCGTTGCAATATCATCGTGTGCCTTATTATCTGCAATGCATCATCGGGTCATACCTGCGCGATAGATACATTTGCTATGTGGGACAGGACGGTATAGTTCACCGGAGAAACATCGCTTGTGGGGTTCCACAAGGATCAGTTTTAGGTCCTCTTCTGTGGAATCTTGCATATGACGCGGTCCTGCGTGTCGATCTTCCAGTTGGGGTAAATGTAATATGCTATGCGGACGACACACTAGTGTTGACTGGCGCGGGAACTGTAAATGACACAATTCGGCTTTCAGAGATCGGGGTTGCAAAAGTTGTTACTTCAATTCGTCAGCTAGGATTAGAGATCGCACCTCAAAAAACAGAAGCCATATGGTTTCATAAACAGCCGAAGAGCAGAGAGCCACCCAACTCATTTATCCGGGTTGGAGATACGCAAGTCCAGGTGAGAGGATACATGAAGTACCTTGGCTTAACTCTAGACAGTAGATGGGGTTTTGAAGAGCACTTTAATCGCCTGGTCCCCCGGGTCGAAAAGGCAGTGGGTGCTTTGCACAGACTGCTGCCTAACATTGGGGGTCCTCGAGAAGAGATTCGTCGTCTCTATGCAGGTGTCGTGAGATCAATGGTCTTGTACGGGGCTCCTGTTTGGTCGAGTAGGCTTTCAGCCACTCGACGCTGTAAATCTAAAGTAAACGGTCTGCAGAGAAAGATGGCCATTCGCATCTCGCGTGGATATCGGACCGTATCTTTTGAGGCGGCGACTCTTTTGGCCCGCTTTCCACCACTAGACATCCTGGCCCAGATGGATGCGAAGGTTTATGACCAGATTCGTTCTATTCGTCAAAGCGGTCATAATATACCAAGTGGCGCTTTCGTTAGACTGAGGCGGTATGAGCGGATACAGGCACTCGAGCGGTGGCGCGAGAGGTTACAACAGCCGCAATACTCGCGTAAGCGCGTAGTTGAAGCTGTCCTACCAAATTTCGAAGCCTGGTTGAAAAGACAGGAGCGCATCACCTATCGACTCACTCAGGTACTCACCGGACATGGCTGTTTTGGTGAATATCTGCACAGGATTGGGCGAGAGGCCACGGCGAACTGCCACCATTGCGGAAGCGATCAGGACTCCGCTCAACACACACTCGAGGATTGCTCTGCATGGGACTCTGAGAGGCGGATCCTGGTCGATAAAATCGGGCAAGATCTTTCTCTGCCAGCAGTAGTGAAGGCTATGTTATTAGATCCGGAGAACTGGCGAGGCGTAACCTCTTTCTGCGAAACTGTGATGACACAGAAGGAGGCTGCTGAGCGAAATCGAGAAAGGGCTGATCCTTCGCGGAGAAGAAGACGCCGAAGAGGTGATCGCCTCGGAGGCGCTTAATACGCCGAAAACCCACCAGTAATATTCACGTAGGTGGGCCTTTAAGGTTCCGGGTGCTCAGAGAGGGGACTCTGCCACCTATAAAGTAATCTTAGAGAAGACGGCAACACTAATAAATGCTGCCGTGCATAGCGAAGCTCAGGGAAGACCCTCTACAATCTTCTCGGAGATGTGCTTTAACAGGCGTGGCACAGGGGGTTTCTGGTTTGGTCTTTTAAGAGGTACCAGAAGCCCCTCATCATGTGCAGATGGTGAACAACGGGGTGGTTTTAGTGAGGTAATAATCCCACACTCCCTGGTCTTATAAATCCCCCATAAGGCCGGGCGCCTTTTGAAGGTTTCCCCCCCGCAAACAAAAAAAAAAAAAAAAAAAGGTGCGCTAGGTTCTATTTAATATGTCTAACGAGAGTTGCTATACAAAAATAAGTAAATTATTTGTTCACGTAAGAATAACAATTACTAGTACACATTCTAATAGCATTCTACATAGGTACCTACTAGTATATTTCTCAAATATATTAATTGGTACAATGTTTAGGTTACATGTTTCAGTAACAAATAGAGTTAGTTTTCAATCATTCTCCAGCAATTTCGGCATGCCAATCCATAACATATCTCATTTCATTTGCAATCAGACAGAAAGTCCATGAATCCTAATAACATGTCCGTGAATTTGTCATAAGCATAGATAATAAAGCTTAATAACGGTCGGTGGCATGAGAACATAAATTTACATAGACCCTATATTTAATGCCACTCAAAGCGGCTCAAGAGACGTATTGTGTAATGTGTAAAGACACATTTCTAATTACGAATATATAATACCGGCCTATAAACGTCCCACTGCTGGGCACAGGCCTCTTCCCATATAGAGAAGGAATCAGTCATTGCGGATTGGCGTACTCAGATTAAATTTTTTTGGTATCCCGGTGTCCTCACGATGTTTTCCTTCACCGTTTGTCAATGATATCTTAGAATGATTAAAATTGAAAAAGTCACATTAGTACTTGCCTCGGTTCGAACGTATAAATAACCATGTGCATACAAATCCGGTCATTGAACCGCTAGGCCATCACGACATTCACGATTAAGAATACTTCATCATAAAAGCGTTGCCTCTGCGTATAATTATAACGACCCTGAATTCAAAATTTACTTTCTGTTATCACCTGGTCTGGGTTTTTCTTATGGTTGAAATTACCTTTCACCTGCTGTGAGTAAAAAAGAAAAATTAAATATAAAAAATAATTCGGGGAAAGATAGACCTAAAGCTGAATTAACTAAGATTGTATGCTTATCTATTACAGTTCTTGAGATTACAGAAATTTAGTCAATCATATAAAATTAATGATTATTATTGTACATTAAATCTGCAGTAGCGTCACAGTTAAAGTACTCCCAACTAATCGTAAAAGTTGAACATTTAAACAAAAACTCCAGACATGAACAGGTGTCTTTGCTAATGGCCCATTTGAGACGCTTAGGCACCCTAATAGATTTAGACAAGGTCTATAAATCTCCACAGTCAGACATGTCTACGAGACGGCCTTTTTCTATCTATAATAAAGTTACATTTCGTATCAATTACAATGGCAAAATTATATTTAAAACTAGCTTTTACTCGCAGCTCCCTCCGGATGCGCGTCGCTTATCACAGCACAACGTATGCCCCATAAATGGGCTATTTAACACCGAAAGAAATTTCCAAATCGGATTAGTAGTTACTAAGATAAGCGCGTTCAACCAAACACAAAAACAAACTCTTTAGCTTTGTATTATTACTAATAAGTAGAGATACAGAGATTGAAGAAATTTTCGTCTAGATTTTAATTGACTGCACGGATAACCGAGTGGTAGGTATAGGTCACCACGCAAATTTCCACGGTGCGCGATGTGCTGCAGGTGTGATCCCACCATGAGACAAGCATTTGTGTGACCACAAATGCTTGTTCTAAGTCTGGGTTTTCTTTGTGCATGTGACTTGAATGTTTGTGAAACCCCCGCGACACAAAAACTGAATTCCTTAGCGCGGGCGAAAAAAAAAATTATGTTTCAGAATCTTCGAGCCTTTAGCTTGAGTACTTTTTTATTACTTTACACATGGTAAGTATTGTTTGTGGTATTGGTCGAAGTTTAATGTAAACAAAGCTCCGGCTTATGCACTCGAAGACGTTAACAATAACACAAAATTAACTAATATTATGGAGGAGTATAGCGTTATGTTATCTTTACCAGCTAAAACCGTTTGCATAATTCGCAACCCTAGAATAGCTTGTTTATTAATATTGCTTCTGCATTGCGAATTTACAAGTACAGTCTTTGTTAGTTGAAGGCTAAGAACAAACTTTTTTAGTCGTTGACTGTTTAGGTACGTCTATGATATAAACTTTATTAAGTTCAAGCATCATTGGTTTGCATGCTATAGATAGGTACCTATATTACTAAAACTTCAAAATGGTCGAAATAGATTTTAATAAAATGGCAGAAAACAGAAATGGACTCGTCCTTATATTTATTTATTTACCTATTACAAAACTATTCATGTAAATACTATAACCTATAGGGCGTAGTCGTATCTACTCATCTATACATAGCTATAGGTAGACAAAGTAGCTATGATATTGATTTTGTTTTGTGATAATCGCAAAATTTATATCCAACCAAATCTGAACTTATTGTAGCCGAGTGAAACTTAGCACGATTATAGGTACACTAGCTGATGCCCGCGGCTTCGCTCGCGCGTCAATTAAAGAGCAGTAAAGGATAGATGGATGTATTCTGTGATTATCAAAGTAAGGAGTACCTATGAATAAAATTTTTCATAAAATATTAAGGCGTTAAAATAATAACTATAGTAAAGTAAGTCAAAGCACTTTGTATTATGGAATCGGATACAACGAAGGTACCATAAACACCCAGATTCGAGACAATATAGAAAAGTGATTTTCTACATGGACACGTCCGGGGATCGAACCCGGGACCTTAGTGCTGGCAACACCTTAAAAAACCGGAGTGAACGCCACTCGACCACGGGGTTCGTCGTTACAGATAATTTATGTCTTAGATGGTCATTATCTTATCTACTTATCTTTTCATCTGTCTATCTTTGAGAATACCGAACTTCACATACCAACTATTTCAGCCCCTATTTCACCCCCATAGGGGGTAGATTTTCCTAAGAAAAGTAACGTATAGCCTTCCTCAATAAGTGGGCTATCTAACAATGAAATAATTTTTCAAGTCGGCCCTGTAGTTCCCGAGATTAGCGCATTCAAACAAACAAACAAACTCTTCAGCTTTGTAATATTAGTATAGATCATGTGTCTATCTTTGAAAATGACACAATTCATATAAAAACTTCCAACCCCTATTTCACCCTCTTAAGGATATATAATTATATAGATTATCAGAATTGCTGAAATATGTGTTTATTTGTAACGAACCAGAAGCACGCATAAGAAAAGGCATGTCCCTATCTTTAAAAATTAAGTTTTTAATATAATACCTTGCAACCCCTATTTTACTCGGGAGAGGTTTCCAAAATCGCTAAAATACGTGTTCATTTATTGTTCTTATTTTCGTGGGGGATACTCACACACCACGTACTGGCGCCGTTGTAGTACATGCTATGTATCAGAGATGGCGCTGTATGTGAAAATGATTTTTATAAATAATTTTTTTTTCCTGCTTTTCTCTTGAAATTTTCTTTACTATAAACCTCACGGAGCCCGAGACCTTTCCAACGAATGCAAATTCGTGGAAATCGGTTCGTGCGTTCTGGAGTTATAGCGTCAGGAAGGAAAACCCGACTTATTTTTATATAGTAGATTTTTTTTTCCTGCTTTTCTCTTGAAATTTTCTTTACTATAAACCTCACGGAGCCCGAGACCTTTCCAACGAATGCAAATTCGTGGAAATCGGTTCGTGCGTTCTGGAGTTATAGCGTCAGGAAGGAAAACCCGACTTATTTTTATATAGTAGATAACTCTAATAATCAGAAATATACTTAAATCAATTGAACAAATATAATTTTATCGATACAAATATATGAAGAAGAAACTACCTGCATAAATATATTTATATGACGAAATGGTTAAGGCTTCTAAATATAACCGCTACTATAACACAAGAGAAATTTAAAACTGGCTTTCTCATTGACATCAGTCCCTAGCGGCCGATAAGTGTCAATTTGTCTGAGAGGTCACTACATACTAAGTTTAATTGGGTCGCTGTACTATAGCAAAGGGTTCATGTTCGTTCAACATAACAACATCTTTACTGTATCTTTTTTTTGGATTTCGTGAGGGCGGCAAGATGTTTTGACGTGTTAATGGAAAGAGAACATCTAATTGCGTCATAATAAGGATTATATTAATAAAACTTTTGGTACCTGTGATTGATGTTTTGGTATCATGTTTCATAAACAAACATGTATATTGTTTACTTGATTCGCCTTATTTAGCAGAATTCGTAAACGAAAATAAGATTTAAGAGGGAAAACCAAAAAAATATCATAACATTCATTTATAATTATTGTTATTGCCAATTAGCTGGACGCCTGAAGGCCAATATTGAAAGGTAAGACGTAGCTACTGTAAATACTTATACAAAAATACAGCTCTGTTATTTATTATATACCTTCGTTAATGTTCTACGCTCATAAAATGGCTCGTAACTCACATAACACAATTATATGCAACCTATAATTGTTCCCAACGTAACAGATAACATTACTAAAAGCCTGACCTACCCCGCTTTACACACCCTGTATGGCCATAATTTTCTAAACTGCAAAATAAACTTACATAAAAATGCCATTTGCTCGAAATAGAATTCTGTTTAAATAGAGAAAATAAAACATCCACAGAGTACATTTTACATAAAACATCTCAACAATTTTGTGCTATCGTTCGAATATTAAATTGTCGCCTTTTGTTTTTTTTTTCATTAGGCATTCGCCTACAAAATATTATAATCAGAAAGCAAACAATAGACCGTAAATTGTTCAAAATATCATATCAAAATTTTTACGAAAAAAATATAGATTTATTCCTTTTGGTAAAATTATGCTTAATAGTTGTTTAGCAACTTACTCAAGCAGGATCCAGCTTTTTAATATCTAGTTAAAAAAAAACGAAACTTAAATTCTCTGAATTAAATAGGTTACATAAATATGAAGTTACATTGCAATTCGGGAGGAACTATTTAAATTGAATGGAACACTGTATGCACAGTTATTTTAGTTTCATCCTTAGAAAGTCTAGTTCTCAATAAGGAAGGTGTGAAGTTATGTGAGAAGTTAAGTAAAATTAGCACTCAAGTCTGAGTTTCAGCAAAGTATTTAAAAATATCAGTTTTTGAAGATCATTATAATATATACTAGATAGTGTTATTTTTATTTCTTATTCTATTCTGGGTGCCTATCAAAGGCAAGGAAAATAAGATAGACGAAGCGGGGCAAAAGGAAACAGTACCTAGCGTTTAATGACGTGAAAACCAGATAACACAATTCGTATGTTATATGAAAATATAAAAATCCTAAGCATAATTTTCTATTTTTATAAATTAAAAATGTACAAAACGGGACCGAATATTTTAATTTCGACGCCCATTGTTTAATTTAACTAGCAAAGGTTCCAACTTTTTCACTTATCCCTTTGAGTAATTAAACTTTCTTTCTTGAACAAGAGCAGCATAATTAAGTGTTTATGGCTAAAACGGTTTCTCTATGCTATATGCCAATTGAAATAATTGTTGGGTAACTATTTGGAATGCCCAGTATTTAGTGTGACAACAGGATGGCACTATTTGTGTACCTAGTGACTTAGTCTTGCAATGGCGACGCGTCGTCGCAGCTCTTACTTGTGCATGAGACAAATATTTGTTTATCGGATATCGTTTCTGAGTTGAAAAGATTACGATGAAACTACGGCAGAAAAAGAGATGAAATGGAACAAGAAGGAAAGTACTTAATAAACAAGTTAATATAAAAAAGTCAATTGAATTTTAAATTGTTTTGATAAATATGGAACGAGGGAAAGCGTTTGTGAAAATACCTCAAAAAAATTTAGAAAACATTTAGCGAAACCACATTTTGTTGGATGTTTTATTTTCACCGTCGATTGGAAGAGTTCCTGACTAATCTGCGTGCGATTGACTAACAGCTTCATTTTATTTTCTTTTTCTTCAGAAAACCAAAGCCATAATAATAATCACTTAATAAAGTTATGTTTGTTCGAGTTTGATTTCTTGTTAAAATTCGGAGAAGATAAATACCGGTAGTTATAATCGGTCGGAACTTTTTTCCGTTTGGAAGGTTTAGTTTCTACTTGAACTATATCTATTGCAGCTGAATCTTTAGTAGTGGAAATGCTAAATAATTGTGGCCCCGTAGATGAACAAAAAATAGTAGGTACTTGCTGATCACGTGGGTGTAGGTAGTATCTAGATGGCTGACGGCTAGCTCAAGACAGATATGAGTGGTATTTGGGAAAGGAGGCTTTCTCAGCAGTGAGTTGGTTATAGAAGGATAAATGATAATGCAAATAAATTATAAAAGTTTGAATAGATGATATTTTTTGGTACAATGTTATTTAAATCTATATACCTCGACATCTCTGTTATACAAGTTTAAGTATTAAACTACGAATTATTGCTTTGAGCAATGCAATCTCGGTTGATAATTAAAACCACACGATCCGGCAGATAGTAAACCAGTCTACTTTATGTGCAAAGCGCCTCTGCCAATTCATTGCATTAATGACGCCCGTATAACCGAAAATTCATAGTTTACATACAGTGATAGAACAAGCAGTTATGTACAAGCTACATAATGAGAACTGCAAATAAAAGTTAGTTGCTATGCATACTTAAGTGTACAAAGCAAGTATTCCAAAAAGAGTCCACACATTTTCAATCACAACTGTCAGAACTTTAACCATGCGGTACTAGATAATATTTATGTTTTGTCGGATACGATAATTCTGACACCTCTAATTCATAAACACGTGTACCTATTCAGCATTTATTACGACATAACACCAATGGTTAAGTAAATATGAGTACCCTTTAACATCAATCTACCTATCGACTATGAAAATGAGTTGTCAAAATAATTTACTCTTTAAATACATGATATGAATAAGAATTTTTATTGGTGTTTTCTTTTACTGATAATATTCTAGTCTACTATTTGACTACTATATTGTTCCTAAAGATTTTTCATTCAAAAGCCGTAATTGTTTCACTGTATCTAGGTTAAGGGCTATTTTCATTCTATTTGACACAACATTAGGACCCTTAACTTGAATTAAACAGCTACTCTGAGTTTGATTAAATCACTGTAAGTTAGAATGAAAAGTAGGGATCGTCGGAAATTCCATTGTTGTGTTAAAAGCGAAATAAATGAAGCAATATTCCCTTCGTTATTGTATGTTCAAGTAACTTAAATAACTGAAGTTCTTAATGCTACTGATACTTAATAGATCCTGTTATTTCGATAAAGCTTACATCAACGCAACCTGTAAATACCTAGCGAGCTTTTCTTATTTTATTATACCTACAGAAATTGTTATTATTATCTTCTAATATATAAAATTCTCGTGTCGCGATGTTTGTTTCCAAACTTTTTCGAAACGGCTAGACCGATTTATATGAAATTTTGTGTGGATATCGGGTAGGTCTGAGAATCAGTCAACATCTATTTTTTATACCCCTGATGATAGGGGTGGCCCTCACAAGATTTTTAATCTGGCAGAACAACGTTTGCCGGTTCAGCCTGTTTTTATAAATATGCTTTCCTCGTTTCATTTATTTCTGTTAAGGCTTACATGGGCCAGTTCCGCGCAATATGTTTAATGGGTAAGTATAATATTAATAACCAACCTAAGGAGGGTTAATTCCCGCCAGCACGAAGCAATAAAACTTCAATCTTTCACGAAACGAATGAAAGAAAATCCATTAAATTCAACTTATTTACGAGCTCAACAGCCAATCCTATAAGTATAAATAAATTATTTTAAACTGTCTTCCTGAATTTTACGACCTTCTCGTAAAGATAAACGTCGCTACGGATTCTTTATTCAACGTCTTCCAAACCCTTGGCCGTGAACCCACTCATGCTTAATTGATGTTTACATAACGTAGACAAACCAACTAACCGTAAACTACATAAACCTTAAACTATCAATCGCCTGCTTGTATGTACTTAAGTACATTATGTACACCGATTAGAAATAAGTATCTACCTACCTAACTCACAGCGTCGCCATTTTTGCTGGTTTAATTTAAAATCAAGAATTACTTCTTTCAATCCCTGACAAGATTGTCTGTTTATCTTCTACGTGAGTCTGATAAAGACAAAATTTATACCTTGGTAGGTAATTCTGCTAGACAAACAGAGACAGAGGGAAAAGTTTTTTTTATTGAAATAAGGTTGGTTTTGTCATTAGTTAGTTTTTAGTTTTAAATAATTTCCTTTTAAATTTTAACTTCTATGTTTTGTTTTATATTTGTAGTCATTAAAATTTTATCACTGTGATTTAATGTAACTAGCTTTTGTAACGAAACTAGAGTCACAAGATACAAGTGTAACTTAGTTTGTGACTCGACGAAATTGTGATTTATAAAAAACTAATCTGAATAAATACATATTATTATTTATTATTATTATTTATTATTTCATCTCGAGCTGAACATTGAAGGAACGAGAACTGTAAAAATGAAAATTATTTTAATGACGCAATAATTTACCATCCTCTTCGACCCAGTCTGTGTGTACTGCAGACCCTGGTAAACTATAGGTACTCAAGAGGTAAGAAGCTAAGCTACGGTACGTCGCTACTTATATCAACCTTGCACAATTAAAATAAATTTATATTTTCTTATTTTAAAAACACAGTCTTTACATGAGTTTAAAAATCTGGCTTTTAAAGTTTTTCACAACGTTCTGTCTCAAAGCAATGTCGAATTTATTTGGACTTAATCAACCTTCCCATCTTATCAAAGGTCTCAATTAAATGTTGAGCTATTGACTCAGTTAATTAGAATTCCTTGTTCTCTTGAAAATACTCATTATCTTACAAAAAATATTCTTAGAGGCGGCTTAATTAAGGTAAGCAAAATTGTTGGTTTCGGTGAAGAGGTTCGTAACCAAAGGCGTTGTTCAAGAGCCATTTGTGTAGATGCTTTCCACAATACCTTCTCATTACATCGATGTACCTATGTTATGTCAATATCATTTTATACATACTAAAATTATAATTATAGAGGAAAGATTTGTGTTTTTGTAACAAGAAGCTCAAAAACGACTAAAACTTGTTTACTTTTTGTAAAGAATACTGCAACGAGTAATATATATTATATCTTTGCAATCTGGCTCTGTGGGCCTACCTAATGAAACTTTTTATTTGTGTACGCTCCGTTTACTTTGGTTTCTGTGGTGTGATTTAAGGCGTGTTCCTTTCCTTACCAACCAACATACTATAAAATAACACCAATTTATGACTTCCTGCAATATAATATATGTCGTGGAAGGTGGATGGAAGAAATCTTATCTCTTGACGAATGACGCTTAGAAATATGTGTCTCGTAACGCCGTCAACATCCAGCTGTTTATTTGACATTGTGCTGACGTTTCCCTATATTTGTTCCATAGTTGTAAAGAATTTTGGGCGATGATCATTTGAAATCTGTTAGGCAATTAAAAAATTTATAGACAATATTATTGAAGTGAAACTTCTTTATCGACGTATGGGAGAAAGTCACGTGATGAAAATCGTCACGTTTTTCGGTTACGCGCCATGTTGCTTTTTTTATCGAAGTTTAGTATAGTGACGTAAAGAATATAATGTTATATATGATAATAATAACAACAATATATTAGTTTTGAAGTTTGGTTTGAAAAAAGAATAACAATATATTAATTTGAAAGTGATAAAATAAAAAGACTTGTTCAAATTTAAGTGAATTAACAAGAAAAGTGAGAGTGATTATATATTTCGTTTTATAAATTCAACACGTATGAGCATGATTTTAATATTTATTTGAGGTTAACCTCACTTTTTGATTGTAAGTATCAGTGAATGTATATAATAAATCTGTTAAAATTAGCAAGTATTAATAAATATGACTGTAAATCTAGTGAACATTATTAATTCTAAAAACAATAAAAAATATAAATTAAATAATAATTAAATAAAACAAAAAACGATTAGAAAATAAAGAAGTTTCACTTCTTACCTGTGTACTCTGGTACACACACATAATTTTTCAAAACAATCTCCGTCGGGACTAATGTTATAAAGAGGTAAAGTTTGTGTGTTAGTTTGTAGCCTTGTAGGAGTAGGTACTTAATCCCTGGAACTATTAAACTGATTTTTAACATTTTTTCACCAGTAGAAGTTTTATAAATGACATATTATTGTACCTACTTATCTACTTACAAAAACCTTAAGCAAGGTTTTGAATTGAACATTGAATAGTCTTTCATACAATGAGAAGTGTTGGAAAGCAAAATCCATCTCGTCCTGTCCACGCCGACAACTAAAGTTGAGGAAGTATTTTTAGAAAATGGGTTTTAATTCATAGCTTTTACACGCGCGGTAATCAATCACTTGCTTGAACTTTTTTAGTGTTAAGAGCAGAGTAAGCTAAAGAATATACCTTCGTAGCGTTTTGTATAGTTGACTGACAAAAATAAACCGAAAATTTTGAAACTGTATTAGCATTTACTTTATATTATGAATTTATAAAACAATAAGTAAGATATTGAGGAGCTTAATATTAGGTATAAAAGAGTGAATCGGCTTACAGAATTTCAATATTGAAAAGTGAACTTAACCAAATTCGACAGAGCAGTATTTCATAAGAAGCGACCTTGTCTCAACCAATCATCCATTAATAAGGACCATCAATACTCGGAATGGGTACCTACTCCAATTTCTTTAGGATATTGTGAAAGGTCTGAAAACCAAAGGTACATAAAACCTTTACAAGATTCAAGTAGGTATACTTTAATCTCGTAAAGCTCCTTTTTACAACTTAAGATCCTTTTGAGTCCGAAGAATGAAAGGTAAACCTTTAGACAAATTCAGATCCTTAAAATCACTGCCAAAGTTTTAATGATGGGATTTAAGTAATGTCCTTACGCAATAGATTTATGTACTTATAGCACTCGCCAATCTTTATGGCCGCTCTAAATGTAGCCGTCGGTACGAACTCGCGCATGGCACTAACGCGCGGGAGGCTAATGGCTAATGGCCTAATACTAAAACGTCAATCGATTTCCTTATTGCATGGTACACTCATACTACTACATACTCTCGTACACACTACTCATACACTGGGAGTAACGCGCGGGAGGCGAGGACGCTTGCGGGTGGAAGACACCGCGCGCGGGCGTGCCCTACCTCCCCGCCCCACGTACGTCCCGCTAATACCTGATTTTGTGTTCTGCGCAGGCGCAGAGTAATGCGGCTAGGTTCGGAGCGGCCATAAAGTTTGGCGAGAGCTAAAAAATAAGTTTTCCGTTTTTAGTGTTCCTTGCCTCAAAACTAAAAACCAAAGCCTTTATAGGATCACTTTATTGTTGTTGTTTTATGCCGTCAGGCTGTATGTCTGTCTATAAAAACCCTGCCCGGTTTTTTATTATCCTTTATAATCTATCATAAACTAAGTTTATTATGTACCTTGTTAATTCCATGATTAATTGCCGCGTAGACGCTGTTATTAGGACGATATAGATAGTTAGCTCCCATTGCATTAAATTAAGCTCAATAAAACTAACGGTTTATGGCCACATAAATAATAATTAACCTCTGTACCAACGTACTAACTTAGGTACATGCACGAAATTCTTTACAAAACAAAAGAAATGTCTATGACCTCATGCAAAATTTAAAGCAGTAAAGTTTATTTTTCCAATTAAATATTTTTTAACACTTAGAATGCTTGGATTCTATTGGCGGGATAACTGTTACCATATAAGGCGGTTTGGCTGAACCTATCTGTATGGCTTTTTAAACGTCTCGACCTTTTGAGCGACTATAGGTAATGTTGAATTGTTGAAACTTACCGATATTATTTACTTTTTTTTTCTTTCTTTTTGGCAATATAATAAAATTAAAATGGTTTTCAGCGTTATTTCGGTGCCTGAAACACAAATATGAATGTTAGTAGAAATAATAAATAGCAAAATAATATTTACAAACAAATATATTAAATATCATAACTTAATATTGTTAGAGATGATATATTTAATAAAAGCACATATAATTTGAGGGTTAGAGAAAAAGGAAAGAAGGTGGCGGACATTCACGGGTTTTTGAATCTTTAGGTTTTTTATAACTTGATCCAAGGAGAATTTATCATTTAGTTGACAATTTAACAAAATGTGATCCAGAATCGTCTAGGCCACATTCACACAGAGAACTGTCCCAGACTCGAATTTTTTGAAGGAAAACTGGAGTGCAGCAATGACTATTTACTTGCGTCTATTTATTTGAATACCCTGAGTGTCACTATTTGACGCTGACTGTACGTAGATACCTACCTACTTACATCCAACATTACTTTGTTTATTATAATTAAATTTATGCAATAACTTGTCTTGTTGAATAGTGAAAACGATCACAATGAATTTGACTAATATTGTACCGACCCTGTAGGTAGGTACGTAATATTTTTTCCTAATTAGGTACGTACCCTACTTAGTACCTACAAGTTAAGTTCTTTTTTATAAACAATATTTATATCTGCTCATAAACGAGTATTTTTTTTGGGAAAAATGAACTTTAATTTTAATTTTCTCGCTATTGTACTTATTCATTTTGAGATTTTTGAGACTTAGGTATCGATATCTTAGAAAATTGAATGTACCAAAAAGGAACAATGCGGAAGTTTCATATAAAGTTTTGCATAATACGTAGGCTTATTAAAACAAAAGTACCTACATAAACTGGAACGAGTTTACGTAACCTAGTTTAGTAGCATCCTCCACAAAATAACCGTTCCGCAAACGTATCAAACCACAATCAAATAACTCCCGAACATTGTTTACGAGTAGGTAACCGCTTATCAGACCTCCGTTATCAATAGGTACATTTTCCTATCTGAAGTTGGTATTATTAACAAATTCAAGTACATATACCTACCTATAAAGTAGAATTGAAACTAAATAGTAACGGTTTTAAATAGTAACGGTAACAATGAAGAGTTCTCTCTTTTTTGTGATCCAAACTTAACCCTTACATACCAAGTTTCATAAAAATCGGTACAGCATTTTAGCCGCGAAAGAGTAACACTGTCTGTTACTCTTCCGCGGCTAAAATTTTTTTTGTAATTATGGCGCTGCTCTAGCTCGGCGCACAGAGAAGCTACACAGGTATGTTTCGTTTTGTATGAAAATATTAGTGGTGGTGAGTTACAACTACAATTTTCAGTGTGTGTGTCCGGTGCATTGAACAGACGCGACGGAGCGACTCTATGCAACTAACGCTTACAAGTGACACACGCCGACAGGTACTAGGTATATAAGGATAAACGTTTGAGAGAACTTTGCAAAGGTGTTTATAATTTTTTTTATGACAAGTTAACACGGAAGTGTTTAATGAGTAGACAAATAAAACACAAAGAGTAAATAATAAATATTCGTACGATAGATTGCTCTTTATTGTCCACTTTTTTTAGACACAGCTTCTTTTTCGCATAACAGATTGCCTTTTGAAATAAAACAAGTTAAATCTATGATCTTAAAAAAATGCAACTACAATAGAAAATGCACTACGTAGGTAACTTAACACTTATTAAAAGATCATTCATAATACGATTGGTTTTCTGCTATAAAACATATTCGCTTTTCTAAAATGTTTAGATTTCAAATAAAACAGAGATTATCTTTCATAGAACTACTACATTATCCTGGTACAAAAGACGTTTATATACCCCAAAAATAGGGGTTATTACATCTAAACCACCACATGCCGTACATAATGGATACGCAGTAGGGTAAATAAAAACACCAGCATAGATTAATGTGCGGTTATAATATTATAAAATACTTTCAGCCTATCGAAACATAATCCTATGGTTTCTATTCGATATTTACATAGAAATATGAAAGGCGGGAGGACATTACAAGTCTATAAACAAGAGCCGGCAATATCCCGTGCTCGCCGACCATCGGATTACACCGATTACTTATTATGCTTGTTATCGTGAAAACAGTCAGTAAAGGCTCGCGTGCTCAGATGAATATTCGTGCAAACCAGGTCCCGAGCTGGCGCATGAATTTGTATATAACTCTTTAGAGTTCACAGACAGTCCTAACCTCAAATTTAGTGATTAATATCACAATAAAAAGTTCGGGTCACTTGTAAAATTAATATAAGCGCACCGCTCGGCGGCGCAGCTTCCTCTAGTCGTCGAGTCGCGGCTCCGGGAAGCCGCGCGCGGACTGCGGGTCCGGCGGAGCGAGCGGGGCCAGCGGGGCCAGCGGGGCCAGCGGGGCCGGCGATGCTGGCGACGCCGCCGGCGACGCGGCCGGCGAAGCACTGCCGCGCGGCGACGGCAGCGTGGCGTACACCGTGGGGCGCGGCGGCTGGTACGAGGGCGCGTACGAGTCGCTGCGCGGGTTGTAGAAGGGCGAGTCGTCGGCGCAGCAGTCCAGGTTGGGCGAGTAGGGCGTGGCGGCGCCGCACGAGGGCGCGTCGTCGCTGGGCCGGTAGGCGGGCGCGGCCGGCGCGTACACGGCGCGGCGCGGCGGCGACGCCTCGGGCCGGTGGTGCGACGACGGCGCGTACGCGTCCGACCAGCGCGCCTTGCTCGGCGTGAAGTCCCCCTTCACGTACAGCTGGATCGGCCGCCGGAAGCCCTTGCTCGCGTGCTGCGGCACGCCCAGTATGCAGCACTTGCTGAATCCCACTTCGGGCGACAATAAGTACTCGCGAAATTTGTTCGGGAATAATTCAATCGAGTTGAAGTTTTCATATATCGTAGGCTGAAACAAATAAACAGAACTGTTAATTATGTACTGTAATATTTATACTTGTATGGAACTAAGTGTAAGACAGACTGAAGTGTTTCTTTTACAATACGTTACGTATTAATATCTGAATTTGAACTATTAACTCTGTCCTGATTACATGAGCATACAGAAAACGATATACAGGACAAGACCTTTTTCAGTCATAACTTATTCTTATAACAATAAAAATCAATAAAATGTTTATAAAATTACCGTTAAACGCTTCTTTTTCTTATAGCTAGCCCAGTTTTGGGCTTCTAGCACCAGTTTCCCGCCGGGACGCAGGTCGGCGAACATCCTGCGGAAGGCACGCTTGAGGCCCGCATCGCCCCAATTTAAATGCATCCACTTTGTAGTGGAGAGGCACAGGATAAGATCAAACTGGGGACTCTCGGCGCCACTGCCGACTGCCACTTCTTCACGAGGCACATAATTGCCCTGAAAAAGCAAAAATATAGTTATAAGTTATTGCACGTAAAATTCTTAGTCAATACGTTACTTAATATAGATAAATATAGAACTTAATTCTAATTTTTTTTTTTTAATTCTTATTATTCTTCTTAATTTTTTTTAATGCCACCCACTAATTTATAATCATGTCATTTGGAACAAACTGCATACACACATTTTTTATGCACAAAGATCATAGTCAACGTATTTAAGCCAGATGGTAGTCACATGTGTAAACTTCTTCAGTTTTATTAGAAAATTAATTACAGTTCCCCCTTTTCTTATTGGACATTGAATAAGTAAACATTATGATGTTCCAATTTCACTTCGTCGTTTGAGAATTTATTGTTATAATGGTGACGAAACTTCATCAGATAAATTAAATTTAGATTTTGACCATCTTGCTTACATTCGTTTTTAAACAGTGAACAAACTAATGGATATGTCTATAATCAACTGTTTGATGTACAGACATTAGTAATAAACAAGTACATTATAAGCAGTACATACTAGTGAACTCTTTCACAATATAATGAAACCACAAATTCGCTGCATTTCACAACCTGACTTATCATGGAGCAACCAAATAATACCACGACATTAAACATACCTGTTTAAAAGTAACATTGTACGGGAATGCAGGTGGTACCACTTCAGCGGTCGAATCCCCCAAAGGTCCATACAGCATCGACATGGACATCGGAAAGAAGCACTGACCCTGCTCCTGTTTATGTACCGCTTTCCTGTTCTTTCGAGGCCTCCGTAACTTCCTTCCAGTGAGAGGCAGCGCCTTCTTCAAATCCTCACTCTTATCCAGTTTCTGATCAGCATTACAATCTTCACACTTATCCTCCTTACACTTATCGCAGTCTCCTTTTTTATCGTCTTCTAATTCTGCCTTTTTGTCGTCATCCCTCTTTGGTTCAGCCGGAACTGGGATGAATGAACTTAAGTTTTTTCTAGCACGCCCTGGAAGGAGAGATAAAAACTTAAGTTTTTTGAACAAATGTTTTATCTCAAATAGAGTAAGTATGTATTGTTTAAATATTCCCACTATTTTCCTTTTAACAGATCATTTGTTGTGTCCACTTGCACAAAACACTTGATAATATAACGATTAGAAAACGTAACGTAAATAGACCGAAATATTGTAAATTATATTTCCTTTCTGTAGGTTTGTTTTTCTGTCAAATTAAAAAGTATTATTATAATAAATTTTAACCTTTCCAATTTCCCTTTTAAGCTACAAAATTCCTAACATGTACAAATTAATACCATGATTTTCAACTAATTATATGTAAATAATAAAAAAAAGAAGTTCTTTGAAAATTATTTGTTGTATATATTTTGGTCAAATAATATCAAATGTAAAATAATTTTCTCGATACAGAAGCTGTAACGAGTTATGAGAAATTCTTGTTGTTAAAACTATCAAAGATAGTGAAACTGCTGTATTTTGTATAATTTTATGGGACAGCAATTTCAATAACTGAATCACTTTCTTCAAATACTTTTTCGATACAATATTGGATATCTGCCAAAACTATAAAGTCTATGTTATCATGGTTCAAGTTGGTGACCTACATTCCAAATGTTGGTATAATTTCAAATACTTTACTAGCCCAACTTACAAAAAGTAAAGAATCATATAGCAGTATAATATAAATATATAAACATACCTATCAGCACAGGGTCAATATCCATGCCAACAACTGACCGAGCTCCAAGCGTACGTCCCACTGCTACTGAAATATGTCCAACATTGCAACCAATGTCCAACACATCTTTGTTCTGGAACAGATGCCTGTGCATCTCAAATACTTGAAGCCGGATATCCATCATCGCATTCAAGTTCCGGTAGCCATAATACCTGAAACATTTAATACAAATGGTCAGTTAATATAATTTACATAAAGATGTTCAGTAAGT
The DNA here is from genome assembly GCA_950381575.1 of Plusia festucae. NCBI lineage: Eukaryota > Metazoa > Arthropoda > Insecta > Lepidoptera > Noctuidae > Plusia > Plusia festucae. Next base: position 6,793,006 of record OX494436.1, on the reverse strand, counting down.
CTCCTTGAGATTTTACTTTTTATTTGCATAAATAATACCCATTCATACTGTACACAATAATAATGCAAAATACAAAGAATTTACTTAGAGTGGCTGGCTAGCAGCAATTGTCATGCAAATGCTGCTAGCCAGCTGGCAAAATAAGATAACTAAATTTACATTAAAACTGTTTTACTGCCTTTCATCTTCTTACTCCCCTAGATTTCAAGTAGAAAAACTTATTATTATTAAATTTACCTGTCATAATTGCCATACTGGTATCTTGAGTTTTTAAGATGAAATGTAGGCAACTTTTGATCTTCATCAGTCTTACTCTTGAGTTTTGCGCGATGAGGCGATACTGGCCGCTCGGGAGGCGCTGCGCGCTGTTGTGGCCTTGCTCGCATCCAAGCACCTGGCTGAGGCACTACGGGGCTCACTATTTTGTCCAATGAATCCATCCTACGTAACTTTTTGGGATCTTTTCCTTTAACAGAGGCATTGTCACTATCACTACAAGATCTTTTGCGTGATTTACATGCTGATGTTGAAGGCTCAGGAGGTGGTGGCTCTTTTATACCCTCAACAACATCTTCAGTAACTTCTTCTGCAGTTGGAGACGTATTGTCTGTTGTGCGTCGCCTTAGTCTAGCCTTTTTTCGTGGCTTTCTCTGCTGCATCTCTAATCTCTTTTCATATTCTTCATTATCCAAGGGTTCCATCAAGTTCAAAGGATCCCTTATATTAGGGGGGATAATAACATCAATTTTAGCCTTATGGCGGGGAGGTGTAGGTAAAGGTGAAGATTCTGGAGTAACTGCATTCATGGCTCTATTAATATCTTCGTCTTGTAGACTATTCAAATTCAGAGGATCAGATATATTACCACCAAGCAAAAATTTGGTAGGAGGGATGAAAACTTCTTTACGTGGTCTCTTGTGTGGCAAGAAGAATTTTGAAATTGAAGGAAAACTTTGTGCCCTTTTTCTGCCTTGCTTAAATTTGGCGCCAATGTAGTTCACACGACGCACAATGCTCCTTTCGGGGTTATCTTTAGCGGGTGTATGGCCCTTTTTGCCATGCCGAAATTTCTTTTTAGTCTTTTTCGAATTACCCACACTTGATGTATCACCATCTTTGGAAGTGTTAGCATCACCCGACTGAAGTGGATTCGACTCACTAATATTTATAGATGATTCGGTAGAGTCACAAACTTCGTTCTCAGAAATATCACCAGCTGTTTCATTTTCAGTATTATCAACCACATTGCTTTCACAAGCAATCACATTTTCTTCTGGGCTACCCATTACGTATATCAAACACAACAAAAACTACATTATAAAGTACTTATTCATTTGAAAAGTCAAATTTACCGCCACTTCACTTCTTGCAAAATCTACAAGGACATCCGTCAATGGTGATAAACAGTTTAACAATGCGGTTTGTTTTTATTCTTACTTCCCACTGAAACTTACACCTTAACGATATAATTAACCAAAGAAACTGTACTATGAAAATATTTCACTTTACACTTAAACACAATAAGAAAACTAACCACTTTTTAAAACTGTACACAGCACTTCGTGCAATACTTTGATAGCCTGATAGGATAGCAAATGGCAATTTGGTTTCATTTGTTTTCGTTCTCATACACCCGTATTTCACAGTAAAAAGCGGTATTTAGACATCTTATTGGTGGTTATTTCATTCACTGTCAAATTTCAGCCAATAAGAATCCGTAACAAAGCGTTTAGGTTACCGCTTTCATAAAGAACTAATGGATGTTGCAAACGGTGAAAAAAAAGTATAAAAACTTTGTTTTGGTGACTATATTCTCGCATTGCTCACTCACTCAAAGAGTACATAAACCCTATACTCACAATTTTCCTGTAAACATTTTAGATCACCTTTTAACAATATATTGCAATTTTAGTATATTACTAACGTAATACATCATAATAATACGTTTTTTATTAAATAATAATAGTGCCTTTAATTTTTATGTCATGGACACACATTGATGATAATTAAAAAATCTTTTGCTTATAAATATAATTCATATTATTATGAATACTAATAAATTGCGTACGCACAGAACTACTTCGTTTCGTATTACTTCGTTAAGCATTCTTTCTCTTTTTCGCCAAGCGATGACTTGTACGGTGTAGCCGCTGATTAGCATTGCGGAATAAAATATTGACCCCACAACACAAAGTTCTCTCAGTTGTTAGATCAAATGTTGCTATGTTATCAATCAGGTCAACATGAAAACAAAAGTTTGCCGTTCAACCGTGGGCGGGACGGGCTTTTTGGTCTACTTAGTGATCCTGACGGCTAAGCCGGAGGTCGTGGGTTTGATTTCCAACCAGAACAAGTCTTTGTGTGATGAGAACGATCATTTATTTTGTTCTGTATCTAGGTGTAATAAATTATTTATCTATAATATGTATTTTTTATTTTTATAATAAGTAAGTTTATCAGTTGTCTGGTCACCGTAGTACCAGGCTCTGCCTAGTTTGGGACCAGATGACCGTGTGCGAGGTGTCCCGAAATATTATTATTATTCACACTTTCGGATTGTATGTGCGTTGGATAGAGAAAAAACGAAGTTCAGACTCAAAACACTCTAGTCCAAAATATTCACCGTTTTTATTTCATTGCAACATTGATAACATAAGGCGTCATAGAATATTTGAATTTTGAATTCAATCTATTGAAAATGTCCGTTGTATTTCGTTCGTGTTGACAAGCTTTCGAATTTATCGTTTTCATTGATGAATATTTGAAGAAATTATAGGTAATTCTTTTATGCATAGGACTTTTGTACGAAAATAAGTGTAGTGTTTCTGTTTTAAGTGCTGTTATTTGTTTTACGAGCATTTGTTTCGTACAATGTGGTCCTCGAAAAGATTATCTTGTTGAAATAGTTCAAACTTTTTGTGATAATTAAAAACCTAATGGTAATGTTGTTTTCAGGGACGTCTATCTGGGTACAACAACATATTTCCTTCGCATTGTGATGAATAAGGTATAAACAATGTTTTTGTGTTATAAATAGATCTCAAAACGGCCCCAACTCAGTTTTACGTGTTTTAAGAACTTAGATTAATAAAGTCCAAAATATTGTACTAGCTACATAAATCAGTTACTTTAAATAAAAATGTTTTCTTTTCCAGATGTCGCGAATACCCAAAATGCCGCCTGTAACTGCAACTAAAGAAAACAAACCTAGTTTGTTGAACCGTCGCCCAATTTCTAGAACACTAGCTAATGGTTTGAGTGATGCTGACAAAAAGGATTTATTGATTAATCATACTAAACCTGTGCACAGAGGCCCTACAAGTTCCACAACAGTTCCAGCTCAACGCCTGAAGAGATCAGCTACTGCTCCTTCATCGGTCTATGTGCCCCCACCAAAAGTAAACAAAGTTGAGAAAAAGGTTACAGTTGCTCCAAAGATAGCTCCTTACGACTATAAGGCGCGATTCAATGACTTGTTGGGTAAACATAAGAATATGAAAAGTGAATTTGACGATTTAAAAGAAAAACATATTGAAGTATCTGACACTTATGAAAAGACCAAAGATTCAGTACAGACTACGATTAACGAGAGGGATAGATTGAAAGAAAATTTGTTAAAATCTCTCAGTGAATTGAGAGAGAAAACTACAGAGTATGACAAAATGAAGGTTGACTTGGACATACAGAAACTTGAAAATGAAAATCTCCAACGTAAAACTGTTTTATTGGACGAGATAACAAGCAGTCTAAAACAAAAGACTGCAGAGTTGGATAAAATTCAATCTGACTTCACTGAACTGACCAGACAACATAAAAGTCTTAAAGAAGAAACAGAGGCTTTAAGAGTTTTAACTGATCACCTCAAAAAAATATCTATTGAGTATGACAAATTACAGCTTGATTACAAGGAAGCTAAAGAAACAATTGCTAAATATAAGTCTGAATCTGAAATACTGCAGAATATTTTAGCTGCAATGCACAAGGAGCAAAGAGACTTAAGAAATACTATTCAAGACTTAAAAGGTAACATTCGTGTGTACTGCAGAATACGACCACCATTGGAATCGGAACTGACAAAACCAAAGTTCAATCTTAATGTTCTTGATGCTTGCTCTATTGAGGTAGAAAAAGTTGAATTATTGAATTCAGCTAGGAAAGGCAAGTCTCAACATTCCTTTACCTTTGATGGTATATTCACACCACATGCATCTCAGGAAGACGTATTTGCTGAAGTATCAACCATGGTCCAGTCTGCATTAGATGGCTATAATGTGTGTATTTTTGCATATGGCCAAACTGGTTCTGGTAAAACATACACAATGGAAGGTGGATGCGGTACTGAGCAATATGGTATCATACCTCGAGCATTTAACATGATATTCACATGTATGGAAGATTTAAAGCGTATGGGTTGGGAGTTAACTATAAGAGCATCATTTTTGGAGATATACAATGAAATCATATATGACCTGTTGAATTCTTGCAAGGATCAAGAAAGTCACGATATTAAAATGGTTAATTCTAAAGGTACAGACGTGTATGTCTCTAATTTAAGAGAAGAGGAAGTTAAGAACTCACATGATTTTATCAGGCTGATGATTTTTGCCCAACGTAACAGACAAACAGCTGCTACCCTTAACAATGAACGCAGTTCCCGATCTCATTCAGTTGCTCAGATTAAAATATCTGCTATACATGAAAAACGCAAAGAAAAATACACCAGCAACTTGAATTTAGTGGATCTGGCGGGTTCGGAAAGTGGTAAAACCACACAGCGGATGGATGAGACAAAGCATATCAACAGATCTCTGTCAGAGTTATCTAAAGTAATATTATCACTGCAAACTAATCAGTCACACATACCCTACAGAAACTCCAAGTTAACCCACTTACTGATGCCCAGCCTGGGAGGTAATTCAAAAACCCTTATGTTGGTAAACGTCAATCAATTTGATGAATGCTTCAGTGAGACTCTTAACTCCCTAAGGTTTGCAACACAAGTTAACAATTGTAGAGTTGTTAAAGCCAAGAAAAATATTACAATGTTTGACTCATAATATTATTTTTATTGTTGTTAATGTTTTGACATGATAATGTTATGTAACAGTTATAAAATTGGAAGGAGGTGAAGAGAAAAGGAGATGAATCTTTTCAATCACTTAAGACATTTAATTAGGTCTATATTTTATGGTATCTTGAATAATCTTAATAATACAATTAGAAACCTTTAAAAGCAGTGCTTAAACTCTGTGGCTAGAATGTAGTATAGATGGACTCTTATTTTTGCCTCACAATGAGATTTAGTCTTAAATTTTGAAATTTATATTGATGCTATAAATAATCTCTTTGAACAGACATTAATTAAACTTCTGAAGATGTCAGATGTTTATTGACAATATTACGTATCTATTATGTTTTCATGTTGTTTTAAATTAAACTTAATTGCTATAACTTTTACGTTTTAGAGGTGATTATGTACACCCCTTTAATCATTAGATTATACTTAATAATAACGCCTCTTTTATTTAATTTTCAATAGTTATATGTCATACAATTATGTTATTAATAATTTCTATGTGTAATTGTATTGTTTATTAAATATAGTATACCTAATAATTGTAAACATTATTTTATTTTTGAGACAAAATCGCGGATTTCTTTGGTATGCTTACCACTAGTTATTTCACCTAAAATGGTAAACATACCAAAGCTACTATTGTATGTTGTCGAACTGCGCAACTTAATAATGCTGCGGCACTTGTGGCAACTTGAGTTTATTATTTGAAATTATAGATGGCGTTACTAGTTCTACACACAGTACACACTATAGTAACTTATGATATGTGGATGCGTAAGGCGCCTCCCGTTGATAACGCTCTAACCCTAAAACTAATAAAGACCGCAATTGCTCCATCATTGCATTTCTTATATTTTAATCTGGCCAAGGATGATTCACGTGTTTAACGTGGAAGGTCTTAATTAGTTTAATAAAGCATTACCAACAGGAGGCGCCTTAGCGCATCGAACGTATACTATGCTTGTCATTAGCATCGTGCTTAGAACTAGTAACGCCATATATATGCATGCCAGGGCTCAGCCTAGATACCGGCCAAACATTCATAGTATTATTTTGTATGAAGTAATTCATGTTAGGCTGGAGCGTGGCGTCGCAATGTCGGTGGGTATGGTTTCCCGGCTCCGGTACGGCCCGATCAAGATACGTAACGTGAACGTGGTCTCCGGGCGGGCGGAGGGTAGTTTAAGAAACATCTTAGTTTAATCGTCTGACGCAATCCTTACTTGTACAGACAATCAGGTCGTGCAATATGCTCGGAAACTAAGAGTAGTTTTAGTACCGGCCGGACTAGTCATTCATGCTACTCAGAGGAGTAGCATGAATGACTAGTCCGGCCGGCAAACGGTGGATACGACACGGTTGCACACCGGCACGGTGTTGTCGTTCTTCTTTTCTTTCTACGTGTCACTGGCACAATTTTTTTTTAGATTTGAATATGGTTATTCCTACTGTAGCGATTCCATTACTGCAGACAATTTTTTCATATATCTGCGTTGTTATTTAGTAGGCCCAGTGGCGTAAAAATGTTTGTGATATAGCATTATTATACTTACTTATTTTGTTGTCAGTTTTTGCCCGGAGACATTGACAGCCGGCCAGCCGGCAGCCCTTCACGTGACTGAAATTGTTTTCTACACTTCTTCAATTTTATGAGCCTGTCTTAATTAACTTTTGCTTAGCCTTTTCATAAGCTTTGTTGGGGTCGGCTTCCAGTCTTATCGGATTCAACTACCTACTACTAATACCGTATTTTGACATCCCATAAATCAATACAGGTAAATAAGTATGAAAGTCGGGACCAACGGCATAACGTGCTTTCCGAAGCTCACAGGGTTGCACGTCTTCACGACATGTTTATTATAATGTTCACCACAGTACCCAGCCCACTCACGGACCAACGGCGCGTGCGGCTTAACCCACATCGTATCAATCAAATCGGTCATTCTTGTATCAATGTTTATCAGTTAGAGACAACTATAGTTAATAATATAATTAGAGGAAGTAGGAACTTAATAGTAGTTGTAATGTTTTACAGTTTTAGAGTTGAACCAGTCGTTTTACAGTTGAACCAACATCTATCGAGTTTTTAGAAGTTTCAAACTATTGTCCATAGATGGCGTTTGTGGTATAGATTTAAAGAGAAAAATCATTAAACCTATATAGTTTCTTAAGTATTTTAAAGGTGCATCGTCAAACTCAAGGATCTTAGATGCTTTTAATTATTATATTCAACGTCATTCTCTTTAGGTTATATATTATATTATATTTTTCCACAGCTGTTCAAAAATAAATATATAAGTAGTTACTGGGTCTTTCATCGTACAGTAAAAATAAAGTTATAATCTTAGAAATACTCACCATATTTATCAATTACGTACTTAATCATCATCATCTGCCTAGCCTTTTCCCAAGCTGTTGGGGCCGTCGCCAGCCTTACCGGATTTAGCTGCATACCTTATTTTACATGGAGCGACTGCCTATCTGTCCTCCACAACCCATTTTACTGTGATATACAGTATCCCATAGTAAGACTACTTCGCGTGAAATATTAGGAAATTGTTTAGTATACCTACTGTCATGGACACTACATGACTATATGAGCCTGACATAATTAACTTTTGCCTAGCCTTTTCCCAAGCTATGTAGGGGTCGGCTTCCGGTCATATCGGTTTCAACTACTTAGATACCGTATATAGCGATAGCCAGTTAAGTATATATTTAAACAGTACTGTTCATACTGGATACAGTATCCCATAGTAAGACTGGTTGTCAGAATTGTAATAACTTAACGACTGTCAAAGATTAGGTAATGCATTGTCTACTTAATAAGGTAATAAATGAGTAAAAACGGATTTAAAAATCATGACGAGTTTATTTAAATAATTAAGGACTAGATCGAAACATTAAGCGATACATCGCATTTCTCTTTCATATGCAAAAATATACATAGTTTTTATGATACATCTCTCCGTGCGTCAGGTCGGGCGCAAGTGGAGCAGTACTTGGGCGCAAGGCCAGGCTAACGGTGACAACGACCGAGGGGCGAGTCCAGGGTCTCTCGCCAGTTCATGTTCAACGTGACACATCCGGTTCTGTCGCAGCTTCGTCGCCAGGAGTTGGAAGTTTTGCCGTTTCTATAGTATTTATAAGTCTATCTAAGCCATAAAGAAATCCTTCCTCATGGTTGCCTTGTTGCCACTCAGCACGATGATCAACATTAAGACCTTCCGGTACACTTCTAGTTTTTGCAAAATCGATTAGCCAGGCTCCGACGCGTTCTTCATCATAAATGATAAAAATGCTGCTGCCGACGATTTCATGAGTTTTAAAGAAATCTGAACGTTCAAACAGGCCTCTAATTTCACGAAGTCGAGTGATGATAGCGCGACGTGCTCTTTCATTATTTCCCAAGAACCTCGCCACCGTAGTAGCGATTTGTTGAGGTTCACGAACTTTCTGAAGATCGGTGAGAGGTGATTCTCCAGGGACTTTCACTGCTTCAATACGGAATCCTTGTTGAGCAGAAGAGGACTGTTGCTCTCGGAATTGCATGTAACGCAGTTTGGTAACTGCACGAGCGGCATGCTCGGCCTCAGTGGGGGCTTTGGGATCCAACCGCACCATTTTCTCGTAGAGGTCAGGCCGAGCACGGGCGTTGCTAACTTCGTCTTCCAGGAAGGTTCGGGTGCCCATCTTCACGTCCATCACGTGAGGACCCCGGAAGCCGTGTAGCAGATCTTGAAGCTCAATAAATCTTTCACCACCGTATTCCAATTCGCGGTAGTAGCGTGGAATAGCCGAGCGCATGTGCGGGCAGGCCGCGAGTGCTTCGTAAGCGTCGCGCTCCGGGTTGTGAGCGGGGTGGTCGCCAGCGGCGCGGCGCTTCCAGACAGTGCCGGGGCCGGCGGGTGCCAACGAGCCGGGGTGCCCGGCCAGTTGGAACCATTCTGATGATCGAGATTTGAGTAGCGCATCAGATGCGGGAGCAGATAATTCCAATGCATTCTATAACAATAGAAATAAAACTGTTAATATCAACTCAAATATCAACAAGTATTGGCCTAAGTACCGAACAATAAAGAAAAAACAATTGATTATTATTTTTTTAAATTTGGTATTTGTTTTTTTCTTCAGTCTAGTGTTTGCTGTGGCTTATGAATTTTTATAATAAACATTGATTCAAATACTGAGTTTCTATGTTATAAAATATTTTTATAGCAATACTTACAATAGCTAGGAACTTGAGAAGCTCGGAGGGTTGTGCAGCGGGCGCAGTGGGCGCTGGCGTGGAGGTGGCTTCAACGGGGGAGGCGGTACGCCCCCAACGTTTGAAGAGCGCACCTTCATCTTTGCTACGCCAGCGTTTCTCTTCTTTGCCAGGTACTGCGACCTGAGGACAACAAAAACACACGTTTAAACACCAATTCACACTCCATGGAACACTGTCGACTTAAATTCACTTTCACACAAAATTTCGAGCACTGAGCACATAACGATGACGTACCGCTAAAATCTTATTGGCAGCGTAGAGTAGCCCACCAGGGCCGAGGCGACTCAGCACGGACTGGCGGGAGACACTGTTCATCTTGCTGGTGACGGTCATGGCGTACGAGTGTGTGCGTGGAATGAGCAAACACGAATGAGCGATAACAATTGGAACGCGGGAAGCGAGCGAATGTACGTGGAGTAACGACTGCTGCTAGCCAGCGTGTGATGTAAGTGGGAGGGACGGCGGCGGTTTTATAGAGACCTCGGCTTTCTTGTGACGTAGGCGCTCGGCCGCTCGCTGCCCCGCGCACACGCCACGCCGCCCCTGAGTTTTCCTAGCGCCTACGTTTTTCACAAAAACTTAGCTGCATTGATTGATGGGACTGCGAGAAAGATGCACGTCGCGTGTATTTTTTGCTCTCTCTATAGTTTCAGTCTCAAGGAAGTGTTCATAGACATGAATCTCTCATTAAATTACTTCCATAAATAAAATTCCCAATTAAATATTAGCATAGAGCTGATATCCGATCGATATAAAATAGCAGTTAGATGTTTTTTTTTTGTGTGTGCAGGAAATTCGAGTTCTTTAATATAGCTTAGGACTTAGTTACTCTACTAGTATAATTAATTGTTATGCAAGATATAATAGCAAATACATCCCACGGTTACAGCGTACTTTGTGTTATTTAAGTTTTTTGACTAACGTTTAACTACAAATTACTTCGATAAAGAATCATTTATAAAAAATAAAAAAAGGTAACGCAGAATTCAGTGTAGCACAGTAGTATTTAAAATAGGTATTTCTCATGCTTAATGTTTTTCTTTACCTGCGAGTATGAGTACTATTACGACAGCATAAGATATTTTAAATTTTTAGTGGTGTAAAAATACTAGATTCCACAGTTTCTTACAAGTGGTTACCGTAGTTATACAGGCTACATAGGATGAGACTTTCCTGTTTCTGTGATCGCAACTTACGACATCAGATTTTCTTTCTGATATTGATAGTCGTGTAAATATATAACTTGTTACTAGAATATGTTGTACTACGAACACAGAACGTCGCCGGCGCCACTATTCATATTCGTTTTCTAGACAATCAGACATCAGTATTCCTCACATAAATATGTAGGATCTATCGCGATTCTTTCGCGCTCATTTTATTATTTCCCACCGCTTTTATGTTTAAAACAAAGTATGTTTAATAGCGAAAAACAAAATATTTTTCTGGTTTTGTTAATGTCATCTAAATATGTATGCAATGATAATAGGAATAGCTTGTTCGACGCTTCCTTTGTCTGTAAGGTGTGATTAGTCAAAATAACGATTTTTGTGATTTAATTTTTGTCGTAGTTGATAGAACATAACATGTTATTCGATTTTTTAATTTAAAATAGGGACGAGTCCTTTATCGCAGAGAGCACAGTACCGTGCCGAATCCAGTAAACATCGATGAGAAAAATTACAAAAATATTGGTTTTACGCATGTTTACGATTCAGCCTCCAAGATAATTTTATCACTGCCTTATCGTTACCAACGTATTTCCGCTTATTTCTGTTACATAACCAACCGAAATCTTAGATTTTCGTCATGAAACGTAAGCCTGAATGACGTATATACGCGTCCTTAATGTGTGACGCAGGGGGAAGACAGTCGCGCATGGCAAACAAATGACGGTTGTGAATTTATGATACAGGCGAGGACGGGCACGGCCACTGAACACGCCGCCCGCCTAACTGGAATAGTGACGTAGGAGATATCCACACTAATTACGCACATTAAATCAATGACACATAATATACTTAAAGAATTTTGGTACTTAGTCATTTAATTGAAGATACTTAATGGTTTATTAATTTAACCTTTTTGTAACTGTACATGCTAGATAAATAGAGGCTGTTTTTATTCAGGTATAAGATGACCGACGAGGATATATGACCACTAGGAAAATCTGAAACTAATGTGGAATGTATCGTTTCCACTTGATGCCGTCTAAATATCCCAAACTAAGATGTTCAAGTTTTAATTTCAGGTTTACACTTTGAAGGTAACATAATAAGGACCTTATCTATATCAACTAAGCTTATCTCGGTCTACTGCTAGACATAATTATGCCTCTCCCAAGTTGCGCCACTACAACCCTCCGTGTTCCGCACCTTTTTTAGGTCAACGGTCTGGCGAGCTAAACTTCGTCAATGGGGGCCGAGTGTTAAGGTGCACAATTATGAGATGTTTTTTACCCTAATCATCACTGGGCAAGCGGGTTGGTGACCGCAGTTTTGTATTCGTTCTTTAGGAGAACACTGCTGCCTATATTCTTTGTTTCGATATCCCATAGTCACGTCTTACGACGCCCACGGGTAAAGGATTTATTCTAAACCGCAACCCCACGGCGACTCTATTGTACTTCATGTTTTGGCTAAATAGTAGTCTAAGTAGGTAAGGTAAGGTAACCGACTTACGTAAAAAACAAAATGACGCACAACTTAAGCTGCAAAAACTTGATGCCGATGGCATTGAGTTGTTCAGTAACTTGAGATTACTACTCTGTTTGTTACGTAATTACAATTCGAATTATAAACAATACCTACATGTAGGTAGAGCAATGACCTCTACGTATGCAACGTATTGCTGCACTTAAGAAAGTTAAATAGAGCAGATGAGATTTTATTATCTGTTGTGGACTTTAGCATTTAATGAAACGTTGGAATATGATGTAAGTAAACACTGATTTAAGTCAGTACACAGGTCATCACCTCTGTCTGCTGACTCGTATGTAAATAAACTAATTATTTATTTTAAAACATTATAAAATCATAAATAATTTGGCCTATGCTCAAAAGAAGGACAACACAGGCTATTAAAAAAACATCAAAATTAATATAACCCATCTGTAGTCCAGTTAGAACTAACAATAGGTACTTAAAATACCTATTGTTTTGTACCTGTGTGTATCGTAGCTGTGTACTGCTTATAAATTAATTTTTCATCACAGTATAGGTGTCTATCCGTATCAAAATTCAATTGTTACTTTAGCTGGAGTAGAGTAGCTTTCAGAAGTAAGTTCGAAAAATGGTAATTAAGTTGAAAAGGTAAGTGACTTCAACCCACGGTTAGGGCGCGACATGGAGGTATGTCAAACTCGCACCTATTAAAAACACCTCGCTCCTTCCTTGCCTTCGGAGCCGCGGGATTGCTTGCGCATGCTATGCGCGGCTCCGCTTATCCTTTGGAAAAGTTTAAATCATAAAATTTGTAAACAGATCGTATATGTAGAGCACATTACCTTACGGTTAATCTATTCACAAATAATATTTAACAAAGGCAAACGGAGATTACAATCTTATAATCCTCGGGCATTGCTTAATCTTGGAGAAACTTTACTTGTTTTGTGTCCAAGTACTTATGGCCAAGTAGAGCCACTTTCTCTTCAGGTAGACGCTCAGACGTTTCGTTTTTGATAAATAATTTTAAGCGTCATCAAACTCACGAGGCATTAAGGAAGATAAATTCTATCTGTTTCGGTTGTCATGCATAGTACGTATACCTATGACATTTAAAATACTGGTTTTATATTAGGCTTAAAAGGAACTATTTGAGCGCAATATGCTGCAAATTTAAATTAAACATTAGATGTCAGTGGAAAAATGTGTCATTTTTTTGAACTACTCCATATAAATTCGCAGATATTTTAGGGTATAATAACAAACATATTTTTGCAGAATACATAATGAGTAGGTAAGTCATACGTCTGAATTTATTGTTATAAGTAGGTTAGATATAAACACACATGTGCACGTCATGGAGTGGAAAGGTTTTATGATCTAGCGTAGGATGCATCAGTTTCGCCTCTCGTGGCTACAACGTGGTCATAGTTATTTTGGCCGCAAAAACTTAAGTATTTCGTTTAACAATATTTAGACTATGAGTAATCCACATTTTATAGCATACTTAATTGATACAATAATTAGTAGAATTTAATGAATTAACATCTTGAAAAATATGTAGTTTTTTTCTACTATTTACAAATTAATACATTAATAATTAGTTATTTAAAATAATTCTAGTTATTTATAAAGAAAAGAAGATTTCAGAAATCACGTAATGAGGTTTTAGATTATCGATTGTTTTATAGGACCACCTTTTTATAAGTCCTAAGATACTGGTTATGTTTGACGAGTGGATATCCCTAATAGTAAACACTTTTGTTTAAATATTTCCTATGACATCCATCACTATATAGAGTAGTGATGCTTAAAATAAATACGTTGCTTTTCTAGATTATCGTAGAATATTCTACAGAAAATTGAACCAACCTCATAACAAGAAGAAAAATAAGATTTTCCGATGATCTCATAAAGTTTTTTTTTTTCAGGAGTAGAATAATGTGACAGGCAAAAAATAAAGTTGAGTAGAGTCTATAAAATTATAAATCAAAGGCCTCGCAGGGTTATTTTTAGAACGATTGTAAGATTGCATCTTGTATAGAATAATTATGAATTTAGGCGTGTAAGTAGATAGTTTGCACGAGTGATATAATAGACAGGTACTTAGTTCTTTGTAACGTATCAAAAATCAAAATCAGAAGCGACGCTGGCATGTTGTAGATTGAAAATTACCTACTTCAATGGATAAATTGTAAAACATGTATAATAATATAATATAATATCTTGGGACATCTCACACACGGTTGTCTGATCCCAATCTAGGCAGAGCCTGTACTATGGCAACTAGACAACTTGCAATTTTATAAGGAATGCTATCTTTTCTGCTCTGAAAAACTTTGTTATATAAAAGATGGTTTAGGATTAGGTTTCAAATGTTATACGTTTTTTATCTACAGGTTTACAATAACAAAAGGTAGGTAGTAAGTTCAGTGGTATCGGGATCAATAGTTGCTTCGATTATATATTTCTTGAGTTGAAGTCAATGTCAAAAGTGTTTTGTTTATTTGAACACTACTTCTACGGCGCCTAGTATGTAAATGCCTGCCTGCCTCTAAAGACATAGGTAGCTATAGAAGATCTAAATGTATTTATTGAATTATCTTGTGATAATTCGGTACAGTTACGATTACGCTCAACATCGAAACTTTAAAAAATGCGATCGAATAAAATAGTGTCTTGGTTGCGCTAAAAAATCAGTGCTCTATGCTAGAAAAACAGTGCAGATTATAAAATATGCAGTATTATGAATAAAGCATAGCTGCAAAACAGTGGCCTAGTGTCTTACTGAAGGTTAGGTCAAGGTCTCAACATTAAATCTATTGTCTGTTACTGCGCTGTTCCAGTGCACTGCACTTAGGGTTCACAAGCACTAGGAATATAAGCATTCGAAAAAAATATAAAATGTTTCATTTACGAGTTGACTTCTAGATATGTTTGGACCTACATAGTCAGATTGGAGAATTAAAATGCTTAGGAATTTGGATGATTGATTTTGGTAACTAGTTAATGTGTTTGTGTCCTTGTTCGCCAGCTTGATTCCTGTCATGACATCCCTGGATGCAGCTAAGTGCATAATGTACGGCGCGTGGCTTTAATGTGCTCTGATGCATGTCTCGAGGTCGTCCGTTTACATAGATTTGAGCACTTCACTCTTTGTCACATTACGAAAAATATAGGGTATAAAGGATTACATTACTAAGTAGTACCTAGTATTGGCAATGCCGTAATCATCTATATGAATGCATCCAAAAGATAGGTCTTATACAAAAATTAGAACCAATGAAATTTTTAAAATCGTAAAAATAATAAGAGGAAAGCTTATTTAATTATCATAATTATGTTTAAAAAATATAGTGATTCATGTACTTGTAAAGATTAACGGGACATTTATTTAAAGACAATGTAGTCATTCGAATTCTTAGTTTGAAATTTTTGATTAAAGAAAAAGAAAGAATGTTAGGTTAGCTGTACGAAAAAAGTGTATTTTTTCATACAGCACTATACAGATAGTAGGTATATCAATAACGTGCAAAACATACAGTTGAAACAAAAGCATGAACCTAATGGCTCAATTAATATAAATGTACTAGCTACTATAAATAAATCTAGGCGTTTGTGCACGTTACACTAATGGCACCAAACACACCCACTATATTACTGACATTAGTTTAAGTTCTTTGAGCTAACAAATTTTAATGTTTATATTCTTTTAAAAGTAGCCATTTATTATCTGAAGTAACAAAAATAATGTATGTAAACTATAGCACCTCATTACAAAGATAAGTTATGTAACGTTCTATTTTTCTAAGTGACTGCTTTTTAATTTTCCTACATATTTTAAATAGAGCCAATCTTCCCGACACAAATGAAAATACTTATAGAAATTTAAAATTCATAATTTGACATGGATGACAGAATTTCTTAATATTTTGAGCATATTTCTTCATTCTGAATACTTTTTGATTACAAAACATAATAGGTAGCAGACGACAAGTATATAAGTGTATTTTATTAGGTAGTGATGTCATTATTACTTAACGCCTTCCTTCTGTTATAAATATCCACACCCGATACAAAAAATTAATATGTTTTTTAAGACTTTTAGGTTCACGAAAGCTATTTTTGAATTAAAAAACATCCGTAACAGGATCCGAAGGGTCTGTTCATTGACTTTATTTTACCTGCAGTTATTATTAATCTTTGGCTAATTTAAGAGTTATAGCACGTTTTATGCGTCAAAATCAAAATCAAAATATTTTTTATTTCCTTTCAGGTTTTTTTTAGGATTAAGGCTATCAAATTGAATGCATGATATTTATAATGCGAAATTTAAGTTTAAAATTAATATTTGAAGGCTTTTTAATTCGAAAAGGAACAATACATAGCAGTTATAGTATAACATCTGTTCAGTTCTGACGTCAGAAACGAATAACTTGAAAATATTGATTAGCTATGCTCGTTACCGAAGCATTTATTGTAATTTTAATACTGCTAAAATTACTATTGTTATGCTTGAACATTTAAAAATATATTGTACAATTTACCTACATATTACCTACATTTTAATATTCGTGTGCAACATAAACACAACTGGTGTTTTTTTTCATATATTTTTTTAAAGGCTATCAAACTAAAACAACATTTTTTGAGGTCATATCGGCAAAATTCGTTTGTCTTCCATTCTTTTTTTCGTAAAGAGGAGGAATATTTTTTTTATTAGGTACTATTTAGAATTTTAAATGTGTTTTTACAAAATATTTGTCGTCTTATCCTAATCGTAGTATATTCACGTCGAAGGTGCCTGGTCGGCGTACTTTTCCGATGTTTGCGGTGAGGCTACAGACAAGTCGTGGCGTTAGCAATCGTTATGTCCAAATCAAATATGTTTAACAGCAGCTAATATACCATTAGTTTGCTCTAAAACTAGACACGCTCAACACAATTTCATTATTGAAAAACATAATAGTATTGAAATCAGATAATGATTTATGCATATAAGTGTGTTTATATTGTGTACAATACACTTTACTCGGTGATAGGAATCTCTAACCAATATTGTTATAATGTCATTCTGCAAGTTTATGAATTTTGAAAAAAATACAGTGTATTTAAAGGGTCTCATGAAAGGTTAAATTACAAAATGTATCTCCTCGGTCGTTTCATATTATTAAGCTGGTACCTTGATATGATATGCATTTAATTTTAATTCATTTCTATTGAATAACGTATTTGCTATTTATAACTATATCTTACAAGAAAGTACCTGTTTTGTCTTCTTACACAATAGGTACATAAATTGCTGGGGTGGTCATTCGTTTAATAAGTTATTTCAGTGACGTTCCAAATATAATTAACCTCTATTTATAGAAGTGGGTAAACAAGTTTAGCTGTAATAATTTCCTATTAATAAACCTCTAGTAGATAATAATTCCATTGAAAGTGAACATTGTCGTGTGATATCTAAATTCATTTGGAAGGCAGTGACGCAAGCATTTTTTTTATTTATACCCTTTAGTTTATGCCTTTTATGTTAACTACTTTTAGGTGCCCGAAAATTATGTATGTACCTACCTAGCAATAATATTTAAATTACTTTGTCTTCAGCAACAAAAGTCGGCCTAGATAGTCGTCATATCAAATTAACAACACCTATTAAGAACTACAATAAAATACTGCGGCAATTTGACATCTTGTTTTCTTTTACCCTTTAGAAAAAAAACAAGTTTTTTTTTATGATATATGAATTCCTTGTCATAGAGTAACAATATTATACAGTTTCCTTTATTTTAACGTTTCTTTATTGTTATCCAGTTTTAGTGTATTATCGTGTGAGCCAATATTAATACTCTTTTTGTTCTAGCTGTGTTGGCCATGCTAAAGCGATAAATAGCGCCATTTATCGACTGCCGCTAAGCATTGTGCACGTTTCTACACAGTGTTAATATACCTAGGTGCATTTCTAGTTGATATAATAACTTATATGATTAAAAATCGTTCTGCGTTTCTAATATTTAACTGATCATAAGCTCCGAACTTTTTTTTGGATGTTTTTTCCTATTCCTGGACTCTAATAGCTCTGTAAACTTTTTATGTATACATGTAACTAAATAAGCCTTTTCTACTTTGTACTGTTTTCCAAACTTTTACATGACAAACAAATGAGATACTCGTATGTACTTAAAGTGCCACAAATTTCTAACCTGGTGGTCAAATCTGGAACTATGTTTGACTAAATTTATTTTGTATTTTACTTACATACGTATAATACTATCGGAAATTAATATTTCATTTACGTCTTGTACTTGGGAGAAAGTACATATTATTTTTACCCTAAAAACGAGGTAAGTACTTAAATTCTATTGAGTCAAACTGAAACATTATATTCAACAGAAGCGACGCCGTCATCGGCTCAGAATATGTTTGTAGTTCGATTCGAGTATACTTAGGTACTTTCTTTGGGTACTGTTTGTACACAGTTTCATTCAAGTGACACATATGACCGTTTGTAACGTCAGTACTTGTTTAACAAATGAATATTTTTACTTAATGAATGTGTGTTATTCAACAGCGCGGTGTGTCGAAATTCTCTAGATGACGCAAAATGGTGTTTGGTTCTCCGCAGGTGTTACTATTAGCTCAGCTGGTCAAAAACCCAGCGTAATAAATTTAAGCGAACCACATTAGTCATGTTCACTTGCACTACAAACATTATACAAATCAAAAAACTATGATAAACTGTACCTAAATTAATCCTAATACACCTTTAAACTCCGTTATTTACACTTTGAACCGCAATTTAAACAATAAAAAATATTATTATTTAAATTGGCACTTTGTGAACAACATAATAACAAAAATGGGAACGAAATAGGATCGGCTTTTGTTGTTCCAGTATCAGTTAAAAATACACTCATTACTCATTTATTTTTTACTCGCTCTAATGACCTGATTTATATTAGCGTCGGTATTCAATAGATATTCACGTAATTACATAAGCTGTAAATGACGTTTACTATTTTTATTAGCATTAGCAATTAGCATAATAAATTGTATTATTGATAGATCGCTGCCCCTGTAGACAAGCGTCACTTTAAAAAGCGTAACGATGATAGAAATCACTTAAATGACATTATATGTAAGGAAATGACATTTGTTTTCGGTAAGTCACGTGACTTAAATCTGTCACTTTCATACATTGGAGCAATTCGATCAGCGTTAACGCTTTTAGAAATGTCACTTGGCTAGGGTGTCTGCTTAAAAGATGAAAACAGACTGCATTATTGCGTAAAAGCCCTTTCTAAGTAAATAATCTAAGTACGCAAGTAAGCGGCTGTACGTGTCAATGCTAAGTTGAAACCTTTCGTAATGTTTTGAACACAAACAGATGTCCCAAAAGTTTCACAATGGGCCGTTAGCCATATACAGCCGTGCAGGAATGCTGAGCGGGCCAAAGAGCCAAACCTAACGAATTAACATAACCATAATATCTTAGGGCCGATTTACATTGCCTCGAGTCAGTCAAGTCTTGACTGACTCGAGGCAAATTGATCTCCGTGGTTGAGTGGCGAGCACACCGGTTTACAAGGTGTTGCCAGCTCTGAGGTCCCGGGTTCGATCCTCGGACGGGTCAATGTAGAAAACAACACTTTTTTTCATTGTTTTGGGTCTGGGCGTTTGTGGTAACTTCGTTGTCTCTGATTCCATTCCACAAGTGCGTTAGCTTTGGATTCGGAGCAATGTGATGTTCTCCACATTAATTTATTATTTATTTTATTCAAATCAGTGCTGACAGAATTCTGTTATCTAATAGACTAGTCTAAGGGCTAACTTAAACATTTCCGATTGAATGTTGACGATTCAGTCTGGTCCCCTGCCACTTACACCAGTTATTGGCCCCGCGCATATCTTAACCCATGAGTGTTAAAGTTACGGGGAAATGCGAACATTAAAAAACGTAAAAAAAACTTGTTTTGGTAACGACTGCCATGAGTGCCATGTGCAGCTTACCTACTCGGCCTCACTTTTATTGCTGTCTTTGATTATATAAAGGTCATGACTTTAGGATCACACCTTCCTCTATTGTCTAGTTACGTTTTAAGTAAATAACAGCAACGAAGAATACTAATATTGAAATATCTTAGAAGAAATTATATGTACTTTCGTAATTATTATAAGACACCATTGACAAACGGTAAAGGAAAACGTCGTGAGGAAACCTGCTTTCCAAAAATTAGAGCCTGGAATCGCCAACCATGAGCCAGCGCGGTGATCAATGCTCGTTCCTTCCGTATATGGAAAGAGGCCTGTGTCAAGCAGTGGGTCATTATTAGGCCGGTATTATATAAAATATAAACTATATTAATCGACACACTTTTTCAGATTAATCAATTTTCATTTTAATATTTCAGTATCTGAAAACGAGCAAAACTTCTTGTCGTGACCGACTAACCGACCGAACACCGCTAAGCTATTACAGCCAACAAAGTAAAACTAATCGATTTCAGATAATAACGGAGTTACTATTAAATGTTGTATCGTTGGAGAGTATTAAAGTTGCTTTGCTCTACGAAATGATATAAGAAGTTAAAAGATTTAAGCACTGGATAAATCGGAAACTGTCTGAAAACTACAGAATCCAAAATTGTTTACTAACATTCTATATTTGTAACTCGTTCTTCCTAAAAGTACGTTTGACATAATTAAGGAAATAATTACTTATTATGATGTATTTGAGTTGATATTTTTGTCTATGCCGTTGGTACAACTACTGTGTACGGTCGACAAGAACATTTTAATTTATTTTCACATAAAAACCAACCTCACAGCTTTGAAATAAACGCTCTATCTAGGTTATAAAGTTACTATTGTGTGGTCGATTGTACGACGAATCGGTCGAGCGGCCGAGCACAAAACATCCACAATACTCAAGCAATTCGGGGTCAAATGTTAATAATATCGGCAAGCGGAAATCTGTTCTCGCGAATACAAAATAACGAGCCAAGTGTGGCCTGAAGCGGAAGATAAGCTACCACCGCTTGAGGATAAATGAGGCGGGAGGCCGGCGAACAGGGCCAAGGTATCGACCACGCAAACTGGCTTTACACAGTCATATGATCCATAGGTTAAGGGCCACCCATAAAGAAACAACAGCCATTTAAAATAAGAATGCTATTCTTTTTATTCGAATTTAATTTGAAATCAGGTGTAAATATTTGTCATTTGAGATAATAAATATCGCTGTTTTAAATTTTGGCATTTTAGACGTGAGTTTTTAATTGAAATTTCTTAGAAAAAAATATAAATAATTAATTAATAGATTTGAAACAGGGATTCCTGGATTGTTTTGCAGGTGGCGTTACTTTAGAAGCCCCTTATAAGGTACCAAGAAATTATTTTGTTTTTATTTCACTCTTGGTATAGCCATAAAGACTATTGATTTAAGGTTTATGAAAAGTGTCAGAGACTGGCATTGTTTATCTCGGAACAAGACAAGCCATCCATAATAACTGTTCCTAGATTCGTTATCAATAAAATGATGGCATAGCCGAGCCACCAAACAATGCAGTAACAGGAAGTATTTAATTTTATGATGGTTACGATGAATCACATACATACCTGCATAGTCGTCTATAACACTGACGAATTAATAAGTTTGCAGTGTATTACATTTAAAATTCGGTATAAGTATAACATAGCCGCCGATGCGAGGAATTGTACTGAATAATTAAACAAAACTGTCAAATATTGCTGTAGATATGGTGTAGAAAAAATAAACGATAGCTACTTGGACTACTTCATTAGTAGAAAAGGTAAATAGTGTTATCTTTATGATGAAAACATATTATTATGTATTACAAAAAAATGTGTTCGGTAAAGAGAGATGTAGAGGATCATTCAATAATTAAGTATGTAGCAGACATAGATAATACAAAACATGAATCCTTTTAATAAGAATTCTTTACTTAGAGAAAGAAAATAGAAGAACACCGAAAATCTATTAAGTACATTAATTATTGCTGTTCGAAAACATAGCGAATGAAATTTATTGATACTGTGGATTCAATTAATAATAATAGATGGTACTCATAAAGCAGCCCAATTTTTTGTACGTAGACACCTACGAATAAAACACAAATGATATACAAAAAATAACAGGAACTTATCTCTAGTCTAATTTTGGATAAGCGTCACGTCCATGTGAATATTTTATGGTAATTAAAATATTAACGCACGCAATAATCATAATTCAACATGCCAATATTATAATCACATAATAACAGTGTTAATTTTATTATTGGATTATAAATCAAAATCTATAAATATCTAATAATACCTAACTTATTTTGAGGCCTACAGGTTTTATGTAGGTAATGGCGAGTTCTACTTAAATTGAGAACTTTGTCATGAATAAATTAAAGAGTAGGTAAGTAATATATCTTAAAAAAAAAAGTGGTTGCCTAGCGGTTGAATGAATGGATTTTCATAAACAAGGTTACTCGTTTGAACCCACCATAGGCAAGTACCAATATGACTTTTTCAAAATAATATATACTTTCTTAATTATTATGATATCATAGACAAGTGGTGAAGGAAAACATCGTGTCCTCACGATGTTTGGATTGAACTTGGATTCCAAAAATTTTAATCTGAAATCGCCAACCCGCAGTGAGCCAGCGAGGTGATCAATGCTCTTTCTTTCTCCATATGAGAAGAGGCCTGTGCTTAGCAGTGGGACATCTATAGGCCAGGATTTATAATATATATATTAATAAAAATCAAAATTAGGTTAATTGGTTCATATTTGAGTCGTAAAAGTTATTTTGCCAACCTTCACGGATCATCTACATACATAGGTATATGAGAAAAGCATCCATAAAAAACTTGTTATAGCTATTTTGCAAGTCCACTATCACAGACGGGTTTGTACCAATCGGCATTGAAACATAACTTCTCCAAATAGACCTACTACTACTAAGTACTTTACCATTACTTATCATAACTGCCTTATATAATACTGTGCATTAATTTTATTAATAATTTATAGAATGGTAAAGCACTCAAGGAATACGATCACCTTATACTATTGTAGCCTTTGTAACTAATTAACATACAATCTAATTTGTGTTTGTCATATTTACCATCGATTACTGAAATTTAAATTAAATTTCGACCATTTAAATATCTACTTGTTGCTAATTTGCATATTTAAATAAACCACGAAATCGTGCTAAAAAGTTTCAGTAAAAAGGTTTACACTTAAGGTTTTATAATTAACTAAACTAAATGTAGAACATTACACAACATTACCTGTCAATAATGAGGCTAATCAATTTAAAATATAAATAATATTGTAACAGCAGTATCCGCCACTAAACACAGGAAAAACATGTACGATGTGTACATATCATAATGTAATAACAATTAATTACGCAACAAATTAAATGCATAACAAATCTTATTATTATCTTAACCTGTTGAACACTCTAGAACATGACTTAAATATTTAAATAATTTAATGATTTAAATATTTTAGGTAAAGACGACTAAAGCACCTAACGCGAATTCCAGAAACCGGACGGACCGGACGTCACAGTAAATAACAAAAGTGAACTTTATCGTAGTGTAGGATTCCCCTATCCCAGAATAGGATAAAAAATACGTGAAAAAGGGAGAAGGAAGAATTTAGCCTGGCAGTGGGACCAGACAGGCGTTAGATTAGATTAGCAGCTCAATGGTACCACCAGGTAGAATTCGGCTTTCCACTCTATTGAGAGTAAAAATAGGTAACCAATAAGTACTACACCTCCAATCTATTCCTACGTTTTACGCATTGAATAATCATATAACACATATCATAATAATCTTAAAATACACATCAGTCTGCAAAGCATTGACTGTCCTGTTGGTTTAGTGGTCGCAAGCTTAACTGCTGAGCACGAGGTTTCAGATTCTAATCCCGGGTCGGGCAGAAAATAAATAAATAAATAATAAATATCTTGGGACAATCTCACACACGGTCATCTGATCCCAAACTAGGCAGAGCCTGTACTATGGAAACCAGACAACTGATAAACATACTTATATATTTCTAAATACATACATATTATAGATAAATAACACCCAGACACAGAACAAATGATCGTGCTCATCACACAAAGATTTGTCCTGGGTGGGAATCGAACCCACGACCTCCGGCTTAGCAGTCAGGGTCACTAACCACTAGACCAACAGGCCAGTCAAAGTCAAAGTTATTTACTGGGGTAGAAATACTCAAAAACCTCGGAGTCAGGAAGTGTGGATGTGGTTACACCCCCGTTCCTCGGAATACACGTAAAACCGTTGGTCCTGCGCCTGATCTCTCTCTCGTCATGTCGGTTTGTCGTCTCATTGGACTAAGAGAGTGATGGAACATAGAATGTGTTTAGGTAAATACTCTGGTGTACTCTCTCCTGCGTAAATGACTGCTTACTTGAGACTTGACGCAAAGGATGAATATTATTACTTATATTATACCTGCAAAGATTTGACCCGTGACGAGGACTTCACCCCATAAACAGCAGTAAAGAGACATATTATGTTGATTATATTACCGCTACACTATGACTTATTAAACAAGATCGCTGTAGAACCGGTCTCATCACAATTATTACGTACAGGAATATTAATACTGAGAAATATTAATAGTCACACTATGTGGACCATGTTGTCATTGGAATGCATTATAATGCTAATAATTATTGCTACTGCGAACAAACTTATTGAATTATAATCGTAATACGTTTTTACTTCTTTTCACTGATTATGGCTTGCTTTGATATCAGGACTTTTTGTATGTTCCTAGCGTTATTGACTCACATATTTCATGATCCATTGCAAAAAAATATATTTTTTTAAAAGAGTAAGCTATGGAGTTTCTTGCCGGTTCTTCTTCATAGGAATGGCAGTTTGGAACCGCGCACCTAGAGTCATTTATTTTTAAAGTTAACGTTTCTAAAGCGCTTATTTTAGGTTTACTAGAAATAAATACATTTTGATTTAGATTTTTTGATTTTGACACGTTCTTATTTCCACCATGTTTCTGAAAAATAAATACCTACGTGATTGTAAACGATAGGGCTACTGGTTTCAAAATCTTACAATTAAGTCCGAGGTTATTATTGTTTCACTAGTAGGATCTGCTATTCAGTAATTATATTAATATGTTTTCCTGCCACATCATTAATAATTTAGAATGTGGATTTTTATCAACTAAATGAATGACACGTTATTTTCCTGTAAAATGGATATTATTTGTGTATAACAGTACCTACTCTACATGCGCTTTATAATGAGAAAACATACAAATGTGTAGCCACTCACGAATAATACGGATCATTTTATTCTTCAAATATAACTTCCTTTTCTCTACAAAATAAGCGGTAACTAGAGACTTCTGGCTTATACGTTCTGTTTCATTTTTTTCTGTATTAAAATTAATAATAATTTACCGAACCGTCAATTTAAATAATTACACCCCCTCGACTATCGAGTTTACGATTATGAGACCTATACACGTTTTTCTTTTGTTTTTCAATCTATTACAACTTATTATGAGTGACCCTGAGCTTGCACGTGAGTGTCGTAAGAAGTAATTAAAGGATTACATCAGGTACATAAGCAGGTGCACTTTTGTTAATTTTAGTACTACTTGGTTGAAAGATAACAATATTGTTGTAAAGATTATAATGAGAGTACTAATTATTTGTTTAAGATAAGTGCTCAATTAGCGGGAAAATCACAGTTATTTAGTAAAACAAGTCTTAATCAACATAAATCAATATTAAGTTAATAATTTTAATATTGAATTATATTTATAATTATGATCGATAATACTTTAATTGTGAGACCATCACTTATATGTAGGTATATATGTTTAATGTTATGATCATCGCATCAGCATTTTCGACAAGCAATTTATGTCTTCCTACACAAGTATTCATAATAAAGATCAAATAAATCAAAATTCAGGGTACATAGCGGAAGGGGGAAGTTGCAGACATCCTTACGTGCTTGCATCCTGAGTATCCTGTTGAGCAGATCATACAAATATAAATGTGTTTGTATCACCTCCTTCATTATATGTTAGTCTCTGAGGAGGATTGACGTCACACAATTTAAAAATAATAATTACCAAGATTGTTTACGTCGTTACCATGGAGACACAGTGAGTTTTTTTGTGAACTTCAACTGTTTTGATCTTTTATTTTAATTAATCATTTCTTAATTTCAAGACTAGGTATCTTAATTTTGTTTTACCTACATATAATGCTTCGTAGTTTTTTCCTGCGATATTTAATTTAATTTTGCTTGGGCATAATAAATTAATTTTAATTAAAATAATAAGTTGATTGCAGTACGCATAAAACGCTACAGATCAAGAACTTTCATCACCTTCAAACATCTGTGTTTTAATTTTTTGTTTAAAAATAATATTGAATTTAAAATAACTTTATTTTAGGGCCCGTAAACTAACACAGAAATAGTCGGTCATAAAAACTCTATAAAATAAATAAATATACTTTACTTTCATACAGTTGTGTAGGTATTTTTATATGTAAAAGCATATAAAATTCGAATCTAACGAAGCTTATGCTTATATTATGCCTATAGGTCAATAAGCATCGGAATTTTGTTTTGAAGACCACGCATCTAATAAGATACTACGTGTTTTGTATATTAATAATTTGTCGAAGAAACGTGATCCGCAAATGAAGGTGTGATTTTAACAATCAGGCGGCCTTCGAGGGCTAGTTACTCTAGTTAGTTCATTCATTCATCAGAAGGTAGATAATAGCCTTTAAGCGTAAACAATATTGATCTCTTGTTAAACATAACTGCACTATTATCTTTAAAACGTGTCTGTATACTAACCAAAGTGACATAAGCTCGCGTTATTTCTAAACAAAGGATAGTAGAGATAGAAAAAAATGATGTCAGCAAGTTGCGGCAAAGAGTTCATCGACCTATGCCCTTGTAAATTGACGAAGTATCGCGTAAACTAGAAGTCAGTATTTAAAATATGTTGTTACATTTTTATAATGCTTCGGGACACCTCACATACGGTCATCTGATCTCAAACTAGGCAGAGCCTGTACTATGGTGACCAGAGAACTGATACTTATATATTTCTAAATACATACATAATATTAGATAAATTCCACCCAGACACAGAACAAATTATCAAGCTCATCACACAAATATTTTTCCTGGGTGGGAATCAAACCCACGACCTCCGGCCTGGCAGTCAGGGTCAATGACCACTAGACCAACACGCCAGTGAAAATTGTAACGTATCCGAATATTTATCTCGTTAGCCTGTCCGCATTATTGAATATCCATAGAGAAATTCTGTGTTTTGCGAATTCTCTTTATCTTTAAGATCCGTTGAATTCCATGTTCGCTTTCTGCGCTAGATAATTTCATATGCAAAATAAGAGAAAATACATTATTGTGTTACAATTTCCAATATATTATTTTCTGAGGTTTACGCGAATGTTAGACATTGAAATAAAACTACTTTTTAACGGATTATAAACCGCGATAGAATCCGTTTAAAAGTAGTTTTAATTCAACTTCCAATATTTAAAGTAAGTTTTGGTTACAGAGCTATTCTACCTTCACCTATTGTGTTTAAAAAGCGGGAAACCACAAGAAACAGTAAGAATATTAAGTGTTATTGTTGTGAGTACGTTCATATACGATTTCCCGCGACTTTCCTTATGCACCTGAGTGGTTGTGAAATGTGCGCATCCACAAGGCTAGAACTTGCGTCACCTTACCACATTATTCACGAAACGTTTCGAAACTCAGCTAAAATTTATTGCTATATCAAGCATAAATATTTATTCGCATTTTTTGTCCCTAAAATTGTTTTAGCTTACTTATGTACATGTTCTCAGTGTGAAAATCTTTTAGAATGTAGTAAACATGTCAACTGCATAATAAGACGGAGTATATCAGATTAGATAAATTCGGGAAGTCAGGTGTCGATGAAAATGTTGATCGGTGGAAATAAGTGGAATCTTATCGCTTCCTTGCCTATAATTGTGATCGACACACGGTAGGTTCAACATTTTATATATATTATATTGATGACGCTTTGGGTTTGTCTAGTAACTGTATCTACACATCTTAGATAAAACCCAGTCGGTGATAGGTCACTGACAAACAATATTACTTTAACAATTTAATGACGTTCAATTGTTGTTCTTCGAAAATAAGATTTATCTAAAACATCAAATTAATAAACTAAAAAATACCTAATAAAAATATTTAATATATTTAAGTATTATTTTCAGAAGGTACCCTTTTCAGGAACTTTCGAAACATCAAATGCATGGGACAAGCATTTGTGTGATCCACAGATGCTTGTTCCAAGTCTGGGTGTTCTTTGTGCATGTGATGTGAATGTTTGTGAAACCCCCGCGACACAAGGATTAAATTCTTAGTGCGGGCGTCGTATTTTAAATTAAAATATTATAAAATTATTTGGACTATTTTGAGTTGGATCTCACAACTACTCGGTAGTACGAGTACCTACATCGGTATTACGTTCGTATTGTTTTGTTTCGCTGACGCAGATATAATAAAGCATCGTACAAATAGTATTGTTTGTTCCTCACTAGACAATTTATGTGGTTGTTCAAGTTTCGCCGGTAATGTTATTCAGCACGTACACTTGGCATGTCCTTCTAATACACCCGTCACCCGTTACATAAGAAGGAGACATGTGAGCGTTACAACACACATTAATAAAACATGTCTTATTATGTAAATACTGACTTGTTTTTGAAAAGTTGTTAATCAGCATCAAATAATCTCTTTATTTTGGGATTTTCGGAAAATAATACGTTATATCAAGCTAATGTGTTGTTAACTTTTTTATTTATCTTTAGGTAATAAGTATTCTGTTTGATTACAAATATCTGGACTTTGTCTAGCTTAATTTTGCTATGTACCAAGTTGAATAAGAAAACGTTACGTGGAATGACTTTTCTTATTTTACAAGTTAATGCAACATATATTTGCTATTCACATTGAAAAGTATATAATTTGAATGCGCCACTATACGCGACCAGCGTAAAGCACATCGTACACGAGGAGATGTAAGTCGCCGATACGATTGTAGACTCCAGGTCACTACCGCAACACAAACTCATAAAAGTTCTTACATATTGTTTGCGCGCGTTGATGGAAAGTGTGTTAAAGTCGACGGTATATGTCGCCTCGTGTACGAAAGGCCTAAGTGTATCGACGCGGCGACGTAATTTCTTTTACAACAGGTATGTTTTTATTTGTTGTATAGTAAATTGTAATTGTTTACTTAACATACACCTCATTCAACCTCGTATATTTTATCCAATCTAGTTGCGTTCAAGCTTTTGACGAAGTTGGTGCGTAAATAAGTACAAGATATTTCCATTAATACGGTCTGGAAAAGTTTCGTTGAGTATAAAGCCTTTTTGACATAGCGAAAATTTAATACAACAAGAACAAAACCAGCCACAATTCGGCATGTGTTCGCTGGCAAGAACAATTATAGCGTTTGCTAAATAAACAGATGTTATCACATACATATATGTACAAGCACATACGAGTATTGCATTCCATTGATACTTCGTATTCTACGCAACAAAAAAACAATTAACCAACCTGAATTGTAGTTTTAATTCAAGGGCAACTTGCAACCATACCTAATAACTAATAATTAATTACAATACGATTCTGTATAAAAACTTATTTGGATTCTAAGAGCAATGCGTAAGTAGTAGGTAATTTTAACTATTCTTTGGCTATACTATGATTATATACAGTTTGATCTCTATACCCCGTATACTGAAATGCTAATTTTCTTTAACACGTTCCTGACTGCCTATCCGTCGCTACTTTAAACCTTAAAATGACAGAGACAGCATGAGACATAACGGCGGCATCAAACTAACATATCGTACTAAGTACGTAAGTTTGATTTGAGAACATACCAAAGAGTTCAATTGTAATGTGTATACTTACAAACTTAGAAAGAACTTAGGAGTTCAGCTTAAGTTTGTTTAACGTACAAATTCCGTGTAAACTAACTAAACACGGATATCTTTGTCGAATTCAAGCCAACAGATAACGAATTTTCATCGTATCTTTAGTCCCTACGTAATAAGACAAAAAAAATCATTTTTACGTTTAAATAAATACACGAAATTTACTGCTGTCATAACGAACCTGACAGAGTTCAAAGCCACCTCTGACGTATGTGGTTTGATTCAATAATGTGAATTATTGAATACTAGCCTTATATGGCAACACTCTACAACCAGTTTTGGACGTCTTATACGACGCATATGATCGATAAGTTATACATTTTTATAGCTACTTTGTACTTTAAATTTATATCAGTTGAGCTCCTACTAGCTCATTATTTATTTGTTTACTCTTTATTGTACATGATATGTTATTATATTATGTAAGTTATTCAAATAAAAATCATAAAAAGAAGCATTACGGCAATACTTAATAACTTGTAATTAAATCTTGTAGTTTGCTGGCTCAAAATGAAATAAAAAAATATTAATATAAAACCAACAAAGAAAATGATTGGCACTTTCGAGTTAAAAGGCTATAATATTTTTATTCATATTAATAATTGATTTTTAAGTTATTATTTATGAATAATAATAAAATAATATAATTTAAAGGTTTATGAAATTGTATACTCGATAAACCGTTAATCATTTCCTTCACACATTCACACATAAATATTAATTAAATTATTATTTCTGTAAAAAAATGTTTACATAATAGGCTTACATCATACAGATAATGTGAATAGATAGTGAAAACTGTTTCATTTCAGCATTGTGTTGTTAGGAGCCAGATTGTAGAGTACAGTCGCATGCAAAACACATTTGGAGAATTTCCAATACTGTTTCACAAACTGGGAATCTATCTATCACATACTTAATTGCAATACAATTATTAAAATACAGCTTGGGGCTATAAATAACGGTAGTACAGTCTGGCGACTGAACCAAAAAAAAAAGGTTCGTGCTCTACAGCAATGTTAGAAAAACTTTTGTGATTTTTTATACATATTTTTTTATTCTGTTTCAGCTGTATGTTGCGTGATGAAGGAATGATCGGTCGCACGTTAAACAAGTAGTAAATAAATCATTTAGCTGACCTAAGAGTTATCTGAACTGCACGGGGCTCTACCGTGCTAATTATTTTGACACTTGTCGTTGCCCTGGCTTCGTTTTCCCTGTAACTTTTATTTTAAGAATATCTTTAATTGCAAATACTACCTACATTATTTGTTCGTTATATTATTTTTATACATCAAAGAGCCCAGTAACTATTTTACACCAATAATAAAATTAACATACTGGACTGGAGTTAGGTACTTAAAACATCATAAATACTGGTATTTGAAATATTCTAATATGTTCCTAATACACTATATTTTGCGCTTGTAAATATTATGTACTAACAGTACCTACATTTGTTATAACTATAGATTAAAAGTCGTGTAAATAAAACAATCCAATCCGTTATCTACACTTATATTATAAAGAGGAAAGATTTGTTATTTTGTGTGTATGTTTGTAATGAATAAACTCAAAAACTACTGTGCCGATTTAAAAAATCTTTCACCATTAGAAAGCTATATTCGCTCTGAGTAACATAGGCTTTATTTTTTACAAAAAAAATTGGAACTGCGGGCGGAGTCGTGGAGAACAGCTAGCAAATAATATAGAAATACTTTATCAAACAACGGTATCATTCTACATAATTATTACCTCATTTGATAAACATGTGTTTAAACAAATTTAATCATTATCTATAAATATTGCTATAAAACAAAAGGTATTCATAAAGCTAACTTATTTAAGAGTATAGTTTGATCTAAAAGGTTACGATTTAAAATAATACTTTAAGTTCAAGTAGAACTGTTCGGGCACTTTTGAAGGGTAAAACGTCTCAAGTTGCGCGGTTCCGAAATGTAATTTCATCATTCGCTTATGGAGATGAACCGGTAAGAATCTCTCCATAGGTATTAGGATTAGGTTTTTTATATAAATCCTTCAAAATATTGCTAGTTTTGAATAATATTTAAATATTTTGGAATGTACTAGGGTAATGTACGATGTAAGTCTGAACACAAAGTTTGGTAATAACACAAAGAAATACGTACAGGCCCGCTCCTTATCTTTCCGTATTCAGAAATGTAACTTTGATTTAAGTACACGGGTACTACTCGGAAATAGTACTCAAGCTCAAGTTGCTATAAATATCGAACATAAAGCTTAATAACACTTGGGTTGACAACATGAATGCAGTATTATCTATCTTGGAAATAGCGCTCAAAACACTTTAATCTGACTACACTGGCCAATGGCTTAAATGAAAAAAAATCATTAAATGGCTGCGAAATTACTATTGTATATATAGTCTTAGATAGTACTATTTTTAAGCATGTATTTAAATAAAATGATCATGTATGTAATGTTTACGGCCCTACAGATAACACTTCAGGTTAAAGGTGCCAACTAGGAAGTACCAGTACAGCTATAATTTCCGGTATTATCCGTATAAATAGAAAAGGCACTTTACGATAGTAACTACTTTGTAATTCATTACTTCTTATTCTATAAACATAATACTACATAATCAAGTAAACGCTAAATTATAGCTCCTTTCAATAAACACGGTACATTATTATGTAAATAATTGTGCTAATGATACTCTGTTTTATGGCAAAGAAAAAATCATTGTATAAATTATGTTAGTAAAAAAGTCTTTATAGATATACAATCTGTGCTATTCCATTACAAACAAGTTATATTCAAATATAGAAGATTAAACAGATGCAACATATCATATTACTAAATATTCTAGATATTGTAAAGCTGGTTAGCATTGAGCTATTGACGCGTGCGTATGCGCCAACGCAGAAGAAAACCGGTCAAGTGCAAAGTCATCAAAAGGCAATGCGTGATTTATGATTTTGATATGGTGCCATTAAAGCTAGAACTGTTAAGCGAGTTTATTTTCATAGTTTTCAAGTTCAAATTATGCTGGAAAGTTTTTAAATTGACAATCTAGAAAAAAACATAGCAACAGGATGGAATGACTCTAGGAAATGAGACCAATCGATATGCTTGACGTTTTTTTTTTTATATAGAATCGATTTGAAGCAAGTTTTTCAAAGATATTCAACGACTAATGTTGATTCTGCATATCAATTTTCTTTATCAGTAATTTCATAACAAACTTAGATAAGTTCGCGCCTTCTCAGAGCATAACATAAACTTTTTTTTAAACAGTGCTTGTGATATGCTATTGGCTGAGGATGGTTTGGTGTCGTACGATGTTGACGTCACGGGCACATTAACCTCGTCATATTATTTTTAAACAGTTTTTCTATAACATATACCTAAATTTTTGATAGCGTGATTTGGTAGATCTTTAACAAAGTAATAATATTTTCTAGATCATTATATTAAGTATATATAAAAGCAGTCTCTTTTTTAAACCAAGGTCTACTAACTAAAGTTAGAATTTTGTGGAAGTTTGAATTCAATGATTTTATGTGCACTTTATGTTGAATTTGAATGCTAGAAATTTCTCGAGGTACCTAGGAATAAAGTTGTATTTATGTAAAACGTACAAGATTATCACGGAACAACATCTGCGACTAAGCACTTAAATATCATCAAGTATTTTAATGGCAAGAAAGTGACATTACCCAGTATTCTCGGCGGGAATGATGAGAGTGAAATGTTTGCCATTTCAAATACATCTATTAGAAAGTAGGCATGAGTTATGAGACTAACAATTGAACAATAGACAGCTTTCACTGACAGCATTTTAAAGTTCAGATTTTTCAAAACATACTTTAAGCCATGCCACAAAATATAATTTCAAAGCCAAAGACACAATTTCCCCTGTCTTTCTTATGACAATTTACTCATCAAGAAGTAGTTACAGCTCTATCTTCACAAAATAACTATGAATAAATAAAATACAGTTGCGAAATATCTCATAGTATCTATAGTTTAACATAGTCAAAGACAATGCTGCTTTGTGCTCCCATAATCGGGCCATAAATATTATTTATAAAGGCGTCGTCGCAAGATTTTGACCTGTACTTAATCGGCTGTGTGTGCGTCAATGTTTGTCATACTCCCGACCGACGTACACGGCTCAGACAGCTTATTCAACAATGATATTAGCACATATCAAGGGTTATCTATGTTTAAATATACGCAGAAGAAACATGCAATGCTATTTTTATAGGATAACAAAATTATTATCTCTAGAAATAATGGCCTGACATTATTACTATTAATGTTTATTTCTTTAAGTTTAAAGACTATGATGAAACAAAATGGTATATTACAATGAGGTGTTACAAAATTCCACTGGAATCTATTGAATTTAAGATTCTAGGATTTCAAGGTTTCACTTTTTTGGTCTATCGTCGACGTGTCAAACGGTCAATGAACTTTTAGATGTTTATTTAAATTCGATATCATTTAAGTATAAGTTTCTTTATTACCATAACGTTTCACTGTATAATATTACATCGAAACAGTCAGACATTTCTTTGTTGGTTAGATTCGTACCTGGTCTATATATTACAAAATTCAACGAGGCAATGCTGCCAGCCTTATGGGCACACTTCCAGTCGACAGCGATGTGGAAGAGTTTTTAATGCAATTTTTGTTTTTGTTTAATTATTATAGTTTAGTTTTAGGTGTGTTATGTTAAATATTTATTATAAGAATAAGAAAGTTAGAAAAGAGATGGATGGATTGTGTGAAAGATGATACTTATGAGAAAGAAAGGAGTGGATGCCGCGATTACGAGTAATAGAGAGGAATGGAAGGAAAATACGCATTGCGCCGACCCCATATGAATGGGATAAGGGCAGGAAGAAGAAGAAGTAAGAAAGTTAGAAATGAATGTACATAATATAGTGATTTATTTAATTAATAATATATTTCTGTTTAGGAGTGTCTATATTATAAATAATAAGCCTTAGAGCTTTATTACAATAAACGCTCTACTTCTATAATCAAAGAAATGCATTGAATGCAAGGTGTACGGGCTAATATAATACAATTTTAATAGCTTTTTAATTAATTTAATAACAAGTCCTGTCGTTATGCCAAATATGTTAATATCTAATGTAATTTAAATAAGTTCTGTAAAAAAATATATTTTTATGACCATCATAATATATATTAGTCTCTACCTACGTTATTTGATAAAAAGGTTACCGGCCAACAACATAATTTAATTTTATACAATACTAAACATTTAAGAGGAATAATTATAGAGAATTCTAGTAAAACTGGCATACTTACAGATACATAAAACTCGTTATATGAAATATCTTGTTATAATAAATAAGTTGCTGCTTATGTAGATATTAGCCTAAGCTAGTCGTTGATACCTAAATAGACATAATTGGCTTGTTTGATTTATTTATTAAAATTCATTCGTGACTGGCTCCGACACGAAGCAACGAATGGAAAGACAAAGTCAAAAACATTGAAAACTGGTTCTCTAGTTAACATTATGGGACCAACCGTCTTCAGGTATTTGCGAACAATTTGATGGCTTTAAGAAATCTACATATTTAAGGTTAAAATAAACGCCGAAACAGATTTGTTCCATTTTGTTGTCGGACTTTTAAGACGGGTTCCAATTTCGCTTGTTGTAGGTTTTGGATTGGTGATTTGGTGGTGATTGTCTGTAGCAGTGGTTTGACGCGAAAATTCTAAGAACCAGTCTTACCATGGAATACCGTGATATCCTGTTAAATTAGTTTGCAGAGGTCGGATATTGCATGTTAAAGCTATCCGGTAAGGCTTAAAGTCTACCCTGAAATAATTTGGGAAAAAGTAAGGCAGGCGGTGAAGGTCTTTGATCTATATTGGGGGAGGCCAAAGTTCAGCCGTGGACATCTTGTGGCTGATATATAATTGATCAATATTCGCTAATTAAGTTCTGAAAAGCCATGAAAGTAATAAATCGAGCGAACAGTGAATTAAATTGTGAATATAAAATACGATAGCGAACCATTCAATAAATGCGTTCGTCAATCGTGTGTGCGGAAGTGTCTAATCAGCAGCATGCAGAGGTTGTCGGCGTGGTGCGGGGAGCGAGCGGCCTGCTGCGGCACGCGGGCAGGAAGTACCACACACGGAAAGGCGAACGACGTGCCCGCTAGCCATCGACTATCGACATACACCACAACT
This sequence comes from Plusia festucae, assembly GCA_950381575.1. Lineage (NCBI taxonomy): Eukaryota > Metazoa > Arthropoda > Insecta > Lepidoptera > Noctuidae > Plusia > Plusia festucae. The sequence goes on along the minus strand of OX494436.1, from coordinate 6,756,694 downwards.
CTACAACCAATGACTTACACCAGTAACTTCGAAGAACTATCGATCTGTCATTCCTTGACAACGCGACAAAAGCTTATGACGACAAACTATCCAAAGCGTGTCTTAACGCGGCCACGAAGTCGTAGTTTTTTGTACCGTGCGGCAAACTGGTATTTTTGTCGCTCTTAGCTACTTATCTAGATGTCGATTGATTCGATTAAGCACTGTTTGTATAATAAGTGTGACGCTGTAGCGACTAATTACCGTGCTGTAAGTTTATCGACTTTATAGACGTCAGGTAAATCATGTGTTACATAATCAGTATTATAATATGTCCGTAATTTATGTCGTTGCATTAAGTATTTTTCGGTTGGTTATTAGCGTTCTTCACAAGGTTATTAAATATATGAAAATTTAACCATTTTATTAACATTTATAGTTCTTGTATTCTAAGCTATGAGTTGGTAGAGTTCCTACAAAATATAAATGTGTACTTTTTAAAGCTTAGGCAGACGCAAGGAAACCCACGTGGACATTCAGATAAGATAATTTTAACAAGTTTTTTATTAATAGATTCTGGTATTGCCTTAAAAGTGTTGGTTGCCACACGCGTGAGGTCGGTTAGTAGAGTCAATAAATTGAAGATGTTATTGCACACACAGTCAGCCTTCCACTGTTTAACGTCATCACTGATATTTAACTTATTTTTGTTTCAACATTTATCACTTGAGAGAATTGACGTCCATGCATGTTTAAAACAAACTTTATTTCTGAATATTTTTGAATAAAAACCATTTTGGGTAAGTAAATAAGGCTAATGAGTGTATGCTGTAGATACTACGTAAGTATATTCAAGAGTCCTTGAGGTTAAATTAAAAATCAATATCTAGGTAATGTAATTACTTAATTGAATGTGCGCAGTGCTGTTGCTGATACAGTTAAGTTTTCATTTTTATAAAACAAATAGGAGATTTCCTCCTGCATTATTTGACAGCTGGCTGGTAATCTATAACTTAAAAAAAAATTCAAGCATGAATAATAGAGCTGTAATAAAAGTTAGATTCCCTAATTAGGGCGTCAGGGAGGACATGCTACTATGTACTCTGTGCTGACAAAATAGAATCTAAAATCGATGTGTCCTTATTCAGTGCAGTGTAATGCCTCATCAGTTCAGTTTCAATGAATCAGTTCAGTTTTAGATTCTTTACTGCCAATATTTTAAACCGAAACAGAAAAAATATTTGTTATAACTTGCTATTATTTAACTAACAAATTGAAGCATAATTGCACGTGCCCACGTGTTTCTATTAGTATTACAAGAAAAGTGTTCAATTTTTGTAAAAAAAATCATTTAAAAGGTTAATCGCCGGATATTAAATAGGCAGGTAGGTACTATTATCTCTTATTCACATAGTTTCATTCATATTTCAGTTCATGTTTTTTAGTGTTTTGTTTTTTTACAAGCACACTTATTGACCTTGACGACTTCACTAATAAGTGAAAAAAGAATACTTCTTAATTTTACACATTAAGAATACGTGAACGCAGTGTAACCGATTCTTAATGAAACCGTTTATTATTTTATAAATTATACAGTATTGTAATGCAACCTTAATAAATGCAGTAATAAAATAATATGGAAGAAGACCCGACAATACACTTGATAATGCAAATGTTTAAATGACGTCAATATACAAATCGCGCTGGCTTCGAATTAATTTGTTAAAGAGCTCGTGGGCGGCGCCGGCGCAGCACGACCTTGAAACTGATAAAGCCCTCGACGCGACCGAGATTACCTCAGAGACGACTCACGAAATATAACAAACGACCGTTTGTCCTCCGAACTTGAGCTTAAAAAGCTCAACCTTTTTCGGGTCATGGCATCCAAATATGTTTGTAAAATAATATAATACGCGATTGCTCGTGCGTTGAATTACTAAATTATTAAAATATAGTTATCAAAATATACAACTGATGAATATTAAAATAACAATAGCTTTTTACAAGCATAATACATTTTAGCAAAATTGATAATGTCGACGCTTGTAAAATCCGTGCTCAGTTTCCACAAGCTTCCAATTACGTTGCAGGATATAATGGTTTAGATTGAATATTGAGTCATTATTACTTACGTATGTCTAGATGACTGTAATATTCATCCGGTCGGCTTAGGGAATATTAAAATTTTCCTCAACAATTGTAGAAACCATATGATAAGTAAGAACGTCCAGGAATTCCCTTTTGAAGGACTATCCTTCATTATATTAATTTTGCCTATAGTAAAGCACAGTCGTCTACTGTTCTTCTATCGGTAAGTATTCATCTACTTAGCTTACAAATAAGTATAATGTTACTTATGGAGGATACATAAAAAAACAATCAAAGCATGCCGCAAGGTTAAGCTAACTTAACGGCATTATGTAAAGTTATAAATGTCGTGATTGTACTCGTAACTAAACATAACTTGATCTTAGAAAATAGTAATATAAGCACTAGCAGAGTATTATCAAAATCTATAGAGGTGAAACATGAACAGAGTTATGACGACAATGCTTACTTTGTCTTTCGAAGATAGGCGTCTCAAGTCTAGGAGCTTTTGGTACTGGCGGAGAGCTCGCATGTAGAGCCGCACCGGGAGCTCGGCTGCCGGCAAGGACTCCGTCGTCCGGGAAGCCACCCCTGCTCCACTCATCGCAATCCAATACACAACACTTGTTCTTTATTCATAAGCACCAAACGCCGACATAGACACGAGCGCCACTCGCGCGTCCGAAGTGAACGTCGGTTCCGTGCAACACTGACGTATGGCTCGCTCCGCGCATGCGTACCAAACACGCTACGCTTGCAAAAAAGAAACCGAGTTACCACGCTCGAGTGACTTTCCCTGCTTCGTCCGCTGACTGCTGGCCACGGACATGACCTGCTTTTACCGTGTCTCCAGTGATTGAACTGTACCAGGAAAATACTAGTGTGTCTCCTTCCATATAACAATAGAAGCTTCAAACAAAATTCAACTATTGTGATTGTCTGCTGATAGATTGACAATGAATGCGACAATTCGATACACAAAATGCAACGTTTAATTCCAGTCACTATGAAATGAAGACTAACCAATCAACAAGATTTATAGCTACATTTTTATATGTCAAAGATAAGATAACAATGATTTATTCACATTTTGCGAACTTTTCCAGCAGTTTGTTGTTAACTAGATGTAGCTGATGATAAAAACAAAAGTAGTTTGAAGAACTAGTTCTAAAGCTTTTTGGAAGTAGTTATGTTGCTTTCTTAAAGTTGTTCTTTATACATTATCGGCGTGTTTTTATTATTATAACAGTTGTTATCTTAAAGACATGATAAACCGTTTTGACATCGCTAGCATTACATTATATCCCAAATGTTAAAACTTGTGGAATGAGGACAATTTTGTTAAAATAAAACCAGTTGTAACAGATATTAAGCATCTACGAGACGGTTTGCATGCATTAGTTTAACTAAACACATGATTCATACTGGTTAAAGTAAACTGAACTGAAAAACGAGCTGTCCATTTTCCGTATAAAATTCAAATAAGATGCAAAAATGACAAAAATCATACAAAAAATGTATTCATTTTACATAATAATATTTTATGGCCTATATCCGACCGGAGTTTAGATCTGATAGGAACATTACTTTGTACTTATTATACACATTATACCAATGACTGTTAAAACAATAATAATTCTAAATAACGCGCAAAACATGTTTATAGTGTCACACATGAGTGAGTCCATTGGCCAGGGATGGTGACACGCCAACTACACTGGATAATTGAATTGATTATGCATTGTAATAGCCTTAGGACGGAACTATGACGGCACTATCCATACCTACCTACGTACATACAAATACTTATATAAGTATGTACATGGACTAGTATACCTTGGGACTGTGGGAACAATCATTATTTTATAGCGTCACCTTCAATCGAAGTGAATGAAAAGTTATTATTGTTTTGTGTAATCATTTTATCGGGAAAATGTACGTATTGAATATTAATTCACACATTTATAAATTGTATTACATTCGTTCATATTTGTTTTTCCCTATAACTAATTAATTACTGAAATATGAGCTTCATTTTTATCTCTAAAACTCAATTTCAGGGAAAGTTTGTTCTTCGAAAAAATCTATCAGTGGATAGTATAATGATTCCAGCCTAAACATGTCCCACTGCTGAGCCTCTTCTCATATCTATAGAGAAGGAACGAGCATTGATCAACTCGCTGGCTCACTGCCGTTGGGCGATTTCAGATTCCAAATCTTGGAATCCACGTTTCCTCACGATGTTTTTCTTTCACCGATTCTTAATTATGTCTTGAAATAAGTAATTAAGAAAGTACATATAACTTTAAAAAAATTACATTGGCCTGTATTGGGTTCGAACCTGTAACCTTGTGCATGAAAATCCATTCATTCATTCCACGACTACTTAAGTACGTATAAAATAATACGACATCTTTTTAGGGAAAATCGTAGGAAGTAGGATTTTTTACCTGAGAAAAAGATCTTAATAAGTTTGATAGAAGCAAGCGAATCGAATTCTTTCTAATCGACTTAAAAAAAAGAAGGAGGTACTCAATTTGACTGTATTTTTTTTAGCAATTGTAGCGCACCAATTTTGTGAAAAAGTAAGTCTAATTGAATGAAATAAAACAACAATATTCTTCCAAACATTTTGATTACTTGTTGTAAGTACCTATAAAAAATTCTGCGACGAATTTTCATTGCAAATAATTACCTTTCTATGGAAAAAAAAAATAATTGAAATTAACATTTAGTGGATCACTTTTAAGATCAAACTGGGACTAGTAATGACAAATGTATATTACATAGGTAGGTACTCTTCAATAATTCATATATAATAGATATGATTTTTTTTATTTTGAATGTTATTTATTCTTTTTTATTTATTTCTTAATTTTAAAGTCCGGCTGCTTTGTTGACATAATAAATCACGATTATGTCAATTAAAAACTAATTGGTCTACGCGATAATTGTACTTTGTTTATCTTTACAGATGTTACATTAGCTTATCTATGTAAACAACTTAACTTGTACCTGTATCAGCTGTTTTTATTTATTATCAAATATTTGAATTTGCCTAACATGTAAATTTGATATAGGAAGTTTATGGATATTCAAGTTTCGAAGAGTATTCTCTGCTTTTAAGAGGATTAGCACTAATCGGAAGCGTACTTAATGAGTAAGACACGTCTACAAAATATGGAGTGGATAAAATAGAGCCGTAGAAACATGATATATTACCTCATAGATACAATAACGTCTAGTTATGTTAAATCACATAATAAAATAGCGGAAGTATCAACAGTTTACTTACCTCCGACCACAACTCCTTTGTCAACATAACCTCTCTTCACAGGAACGCGCACAAATTATAGAAAGACACGTGAAAAAAGGCGGCGACAGAATAAATTTCACTTTCCTATTGTATATTTTAATGTATTCACGTGTCGGTGAGTAATATTTGATTCATTATCGGGATGAGTATGGTGTAGCGCGTCTATGGTTCGCCTGCACTGGGAGCATTCCTCCCTCCCCCCGCCTCGCCTCGCACCCCGCAGACCCCTTCGGTAACCATCCCGAACACTCGTCCCCATTCGCCGTAACGGTTGTTCTTATTATAACCTACGAATAAGCCCAGCGCGTTGAGTATTCGGATAACATTCGGTTTAATGTTGCTATGGGTAATTAACGATACGTTTTAAATCACCACACTAATGAGCTCAAGATATTTCGGTTTTGATGCCAAAAGTTGTAATTTGTAGATGAAAAAAAAAATACTATGTCTAAAAATAACTTAATTATATTTGTTAGTTTAACAATCCATGCGCACCGACTCTACAGTAAATTATCCGACTCTACAATAATAATATGGAGGTCTTTAGCGAGAATCTTAAAAAAAATTCAACTGAACCACAGACTAGTATTGCATTACAATTTGGTCAAGTTATTATTAATTACTTAAACAAACCACTTAAGAGTTAAGTATATATACCGAAGCTCCTAACTTTAATGGAGCTGTAAAAAAGAACTGAAATTAACAATTCAAATGTAATGGATATTCGTTTTTAATCTGTTTACTTTCATTGAACATTAACTAGTTGGATTAGGTCATGGACACTGACGTCAAGACTTAATGGGCTAGAAAGCCATCATTAGATAACCGAAGAAGGTTTAAAAGTAAAAGTAATTTAAGGTTAAATGTTAACGTCATGCTCCACTCAGTAATCTATTCTATACATATATTATAATAAAGCTGTAACTGATCGTTGTATGTACATTTGTATTATTAGATAGGTATTATAAAGCCGAAGAGTTTGGTTGAACGTGCAAATCTTACGAACTATTGGTTTGATTCGAAATATTATTTCAGTGTTTATGCTACTTTAGCCGCAATTTTTTACCGATGCCCACGGGAGCGGAGCCGCGAGCAATAGTTTGCTTTATAAATAGACGATTTTAAGACTTTCATGTTTTTTTCCAATGCACAAAAAATATCTCCAAATTGTTCAGGAGGACTAAGGTTGTTTCATCTTGATACAGGATCTAGAAGTCGAGATATTGTTAATATCGTATCGTATACGTATCGCGTACGAAGTCGTCGGCAAAAGCTAGTAAGAAACAAGCAAGTTGGTATAGACTTTATCTATTAACTTGTATTTTAGTGTTGTTGACCGAAATATAAGTAATCGGTGCCAAAAGCCAATAACAATCGAATGAACGAACAAATAACACATTCGTCAAGCTGTATTGTATCTTTAAATTGACAGTCGGAGTTGTATCCGTTTGACCAGACCTTTAACACACCCCATTAACCAGTAATCGAATGACATTCATTTTATAAAGATCGTGTAATTGGCTGGAGAACATAACGAAAAAAGTTTAACGACCCAACTGGCAACTGGAGAAGATTGATATCTATGGAGTATTTTTATGAATATTTTGTTCTCGGCTCTGAAAGTGCGGACGTCGATCATCGCGGCAAAAGCAACCTTTTTTTATAAATGGGCCATCTAAAATTATTTTTCAAATCGGACCAGTAGTTAGTGAGATTTGCGCCTTTAAACAAACAAAAACTATTCAGCTTTGTAATATAGGGATTATATAGATTGCTAATGATTCATGCTGGTGACTTCAGTTTTTTATTTGTTCTTTAGGATATCACTCCTACTCATTTTCCTTGTTTCTGCATCCCTTAGCCGCCTCTTACGACACCCACGGGTAGAGGAGGGGGAGTATTCTAAGGCCAAGCCCGACGGCAAAAATGTCAGTTTTGAGAGAATTGAAGGAATTAAGTGCCAATATTATACATCTGAAAAGGTGGGTCAACCATAAAGGAAACAAATACAATGTAGGCTCACCAAATCGATCCAACATTTTATTCGCTCATAAAAATATTTATTTTCTGATAGCGTCATACAGCTATTTGTGTTTAATGAGATTATATATGGATGGCCACCCGGCCCGGGCTATTGTCTACCGCGACGAGAACTCCTTTTACGATAAAGGGACTTGTTTTGATTCTGATTTACGACTTGTAGCTACCCGGCGAATTATATGGGGAACGATTCGAACATCGAGCAAAACAGGAAACAACATAACCTTATCCGATATAAAATTTAAAATGAGCTTTTCATACTAAGTGACAGGTCACGTGACTTGTGTTTGTATGAAAAGTTGATTTTCAATTTTAAGATTTCGACGTATGTTCCTTGGGAAAAGTTGTTCAGTTTTATGCACCTTATTCTCTCGTCGAACATTAGCACTCCTTTCAAATTACTGTATATTTTCTTACTCTTTTTTAAATTGTTTAATGTGTGATTTTAAATTGCGTTTTATTTTCACTTCTGGAAAGGTTAATCCCCTACTTAAGGCTTTCCTTTGAGCCTCCTGGATTTTTCTATAAACATTTAGGTCGTGACCGCTAATCTCCCAGGTTCTTCGTTCTGTCTCCGTCTCCGTTTGTGCGACTCTAGACCTACATCTTTTTTATTGGATGCATCGCACCTACAGAAAAAACAGATTTTTGTTAATCGTTAAAGATAAAACAAAAAATCATTTTACTTCTGCGAAGACTTCAAAAGCATAACATTACAGTAAACTTTTCAAGTTAAGACCAAGTTTACGTAAGTTTTCGTATGGTCGCGGCGGTTGCTAAGTATTCTCTAAACAAGTTGGTAAACGATTGGAGCAGTTAAGTACCTGAGTAAGTAAGACGAACAACAAATTGGTGGCACCGCCATGTAAGTTATTTCTTTAAATATTTATCTTTAAAATAAAACGGTTTAAGTGTTATATGAAGCCACAGAAGTAACTTAAAATTGTTGAGAGAAGAGTATAGAATGTAGAATATCTTTGCGTTGTTTTAAGTTATCATTTTTTACTATAGGATTCTAGTTTCCAGAATATTTGACAATCATCACAAAATATATAGCAAATATTTCTTTGTTGGCAAACATGAACACTACTTTTATAATTCATTTTTAGGTTCATTGACTTTTGTGAAATATAGTGGAGAAAGATTTACATGAAATTTCTAGAAACTTAATTATATCCTCCAAACTTTATGCCAAACATATTTAAAATACTTTCTTTAAAGAACTTCACGTTTCCTGATAATATATTAGACTGTATTATATATAAGATATGTAAATTACTTAATCTTAGTTAAAATAAACGGAAGTTATAATTTTACATGAATAAAAAGATCTCTCGTAATAAGTTTACGTAATATGTATAACTTACAATAATTTATATGATAAAAAAAAGTTATCTTCTATTATGTGCTGAATCATTGTATTTCTTTGGTAAACTAAACGAAGACTACTTGCACTTGAGCAGTATTTTTTTTATTTTATCATATACTTGTGCTAAAATTTTATGAAGGGTGAATTACTTGTTCTTACATTTAAGAACAAATAAATATACTGATATGTAAGTAAACTGTAAGGCATATCCAAAGTCGCAGACGATGTAGTTCTGAGCTACATGGATTAAAAGTAAAATACATTAAAAAAAAATATTTATCTTACTTATGTCATACTGCTGTAATTATTGTAATATAAGACTACAAACTTTGCGAACTAATATGTTTACTTGCTTTAAAAATCCTTTATATATTATTGAGTCTTGAATTTATGATTTACGTACGTAACAATTATAAAGATTAATGCGTGCAGATAAAGCCCTGTGGGGAGAATATTTTTACACTTAAGAACAACTTAATTGAATTGATGTTTTGTAATTTAGACATTAACCTACTATCTAAAATGCCTTAATTAAAGTAATGAGAGCTTGTATTACTTGAGAAGCTTGTGGCAGTCACGGTCCGTTCATTGGAGGTTGAGTAACGCTTATATCGATTGCAGGCTTGTAGGGTCTTTGACCTTTGCTATAACATCACTACATATTCATGTTTTTGTCAAGACTGTATGCTAGTGCAGTGGTCCATTTGACTACTCTATATATATAAGGAGTTGCCAAAAACCATGTTTAAACTCAAATAAATTATACTTTGACACTTCAACGTTTAACACAAATCCTGCCTTCGTCGAAACTAACATGGCAATAAAGTTTATGACAGCCATTTGTCGGATTTCAGCATCCTTATTGTGTCATTCAACATAGTAACACAAACGAATATAATGTCGAATCTCGATGGCCGGATGGCAATGATTATCATAACTATGTTACCTAACTCAAAGTCTACACAATCGAAGTAACAATAAACTTTGTACTAACTCTTTTAATAAATCAACAACTAAGGAATTTCGAGCTCAAGCCCAAAAAGTAATGTGTTCGTGTGAAAGAAAAAAGAGGTTTATAGGTACTATTCATACCAACAAACGATGGTAACTTTTTGCTTGTGTTAGTGTTGTCCATTAGCGTATTATGACGTAGAATAAATATAATATCGACGCATTGTAGAAGGCAGTCTTTACAAAATCGAGACAAGGTGATCGCAACGGTATGTTATAAGTCGGATCAAAACATACGCAAAGACGTCACGATTTTGACAATGGGCGGCAATGACTGGTTTTTAATTCGACTTGGCGGTCATTGGCGTACGTTATCTACGTTCTAAGGAACTTTGAAGCAAATGATGTTCAGTTTAGAATTAAGAATTGCCTCTCCATGTAAAGATTTTGAATATTTTTGACAAAGATATTAGATTTAGATATTAGATTTGCGACAGACCATTAACGACATGGCGAGACGCGACGGAACTAGATACATTCTCAGAAAATTGTCAAGAAGAAGCGAGGGACCGGAATCCCGGGAAAGAATAGATGCTTTTGCTTAATAGTGATACGGTACATGCTGAATAAAGTATTAAATTTAGGAAGACCGGATTTGAATGCATATAGTTCGAAGCTGGGCAATAAGCTATATCTACCAGTGCGACTATTTGGCACCTCTGACAATTATAATCGGTGAAGGAAAGAATGCTGATTCTGAATTGGAATCGCTTACCCGCAAGTGAGCAAATATAATGATCAATGCTTGTAGGTACTTTCTCTTTAAGGGAAGAAGCTTTCACCCAGCAGTGGGACATTTAAAGTTCGGTTTTCCATTTTTATATACAAAAGTACTTACTAGATTTGACATCTGAAAACTTAGCATAGAACCTGATTATTCTATCATCAGATTTCTGCACATACGGACGGTATTGCACTTATCAGTTTCTCATTAAAACACACACATAATGTTATGAATGGTAGTTTACACGCCCGCCTTACAACTGTTTACAATTTCACAATACATGAACGAAGCACGTGTATAATTGTTATGGTAATATAACAACAAATATGAATACTGAAAGCCTTGTGATTAAAAAAGGAATATTTTTTACATTTTTTTTATTATAACCTTTTAGGTGTCCCACTGCTGGGCAAAGGTCTGTCCAATCTGCTCCAGGACCAGGCCCCTCGGTCTTGAGCCGTTTCCCACCAATCCGGCAAAAAGCGAATGATGTCATCTCGCCAGCGTCTTTTTGGCCTACCCCGTTTATTTTTTACATTTTTTTTTTTAATTTAATTCTAATTTCAATACCTTTTTTGATCTACGAGAGATAAGTGACAGCAATGAAATATACAAATAATATAAGTGTTAATAACTTCACACTTCCAAGGGTTATCTAGATAACACAATATAACAATTTTGATTCATTGATGAATGGCGGTATTGCGTGTTTATTTTGCATTTGAATCAATGTTAACAATTTTATAATGATCGCGGAATACACCCTACGTTGTTATTCGCATTGTAGTTACAATGTAGCTAAAGATTTTATCTAAAATCTTGATTTAAATTGCATATGTATTTGACTGTATCGGTATTAAAATACGTCATAGGATTACGCAACCGTTGCTGAATGGATTAACGAAATGTAATCAATCATTTATGATAAGATGAATGCATTACATCGAATACAGTTTATCAATCAGTTCAAGATATACCAGGTACGAATTTTAAATGAACAGATACAGCATAAGTGGTAATTAACCACGTACAATGCCTTTGCCTGGCTATATACTACTTAGTTAAAAAATATAACATTGTTGGACAGTGGACACGCTTGTGTTGTGTATATCATGTAAAATAGGATATATTTTTCTTCTGTTTGAATCTACATGAAACGAGGTAACAGTAATATTTTAAATTTCATTGTAAACTTGAAAGCAACAGTAAAACATTGCACGGTCAAAACTCGTTTGGTGCAGTGGGAAAGCGCATGCGCTAAGGGTCGCGGGTTCAAATACCGCACGGGTCACATCTTTGTTTGACCCACTGACGTTGCTTTTAAGTACATATGCATGTATTGTGACTTAACTAACCGTTACACAAAATAATTGACCTGATGATGATGACTATTTATTGAAACAAAGTTTTTTTTTAATTTGTCGCATTGTTTTGATCAAACTGTATCACCAAATGACGGAACGAACTTGAATTTATTATAATATAAAGCCTACAGTAATATGGGAATATAAATCAATTCAATAACGTCACACCATAAAACGATTGTCGAAATCGTTAAAATCTTTGGTCATATATTTCGTATTTAGAGGTTCAGTTAAGTGTAGACCGACCCTGTGGGCTATGACGTCAATGGCTGCCGTGATCCACCTCCGCGATAAGCGCCTACGCACGTGAACAGACTAAATTATAACTAACGAGCCTCTATTGTATTTTTAACTTTAGTTGCATTGATTGATTAATTGCAGTCGTCTGGTTCTAGAAACTCTTTATTTACAAATTCTGTTCATTTAACTTCGATAAATTTACAATCATTGGTCTACTTTTGAAATCACTTTACAGTCGTAACCACTTGACAAATTGCATTTAATTTATTAAATAGTAAAAGAATTGGATCGTAAGAACAGTTATAGCCTCAAAGAAACACGTTAAAGAATGGTAGTTTAAGTCATAGGTACAGCATTATATTGTTAACTTGTACGTTCGGTGTCAGTAATTAATTTATACTAAAATAAATACTATGACGTATATTCAAAACAATAGGTACGTGAAAATATACACGTTAGCGGGACCTGAATAATGAAAGTTCAAGGTTAGATAGTATAACTAATTTTAGGCTAAAACGCTGATACAAATTTTCAGTTTGTTAAATATAAGTGAACAGAAATAAAGTAATTCGTATTTAACTGAAGTATCTATACAGATTTCTAATCTAAACTTATATTATAAAGAGGAAAGATTTGTATTTTTGTGTGCATGTTTGTAATTAATAAACTCAAAAACGAATGTGCCGATTTAAAAAATTCTTTCACCATTAGAAAGCTACATTCACCCTGAGTAACATAGGCTATATTTTTCACAAAAAAATTTGGTAACGCAGGCGGAGTCGCTGGGAACAGCTAGTACTTCATAAAACAAAATGTAGAGACCGATAAATAAAACAAAGTCATTCCAGTTTTCTCTACGCTTAGATTTTTATACTACGCAACGGGTATTGATGTAGATTTTAGCAAAAGATAGAGTGACTCAAGGGGTAGGCTTTAGTGTATAACTATAGGAATTTATAACAGTGCTAAGCCGAAGCGGGTCCGCTAGTTCACTAGGTACCTATAATTATAATGACTATTACCTTTTAGAATATTTGCATCTGTTTACGTACTCAGTGTATTCCTTTCACTGAGTCATACCTACCTAATGAGTTACCTCGGTATTTACGATTCGATAACCCGAACACACGCCGAGGTAGGTCAAATAGAGCAACTATGAAACTTATGTACCTACTTAGTACCCGAACGTTGACTATTATATACCTATATTGACCCCAATTCTGCTAAACACATACTAAACAAAGTTTAGGCCATCGCCATCTTTTTGACTTGTACATATTTACAGTTTAGTACAGGCTCTGCCTAGTTTGGGATCAGATGGCCGTGTGTGAGATTGTCCCAAGATATTATTGTCCCAAGATATTATTATAGATATTTAGAGAAGGACAGACGAAAATTAGAACTGTTAAATTTAGTTCCGACTAAAATCTCATACAAATTTTCCGACAAGTAAAAAGGTGTGCTCTAAAAAACACAGTGATGTTCAAGGCGAAAACTAGTTTGTCATTTCTAAGTTAGTTGTTACCTGTTTTCGTCCTTATCTCACGCTTTATGTTAGTAAAAGACAGCAATGGTTTAAATTTAGCTTAGTTTACGTTCAGAGGAATCAGCACCATTTTATTATACCGTTCTTAGGTGCCGTCAGTGTCCCGCTACATGGGTAGGGCTTCCTCTTCCCTCCTTATTTGCATTTAAGAACATATTGTCATCAAATTTTTCTATAGGTACTCTACTAATCAAGTTACTGGTTTTTATTTTAAGCAGAACACAATGTGGTAAACGTAATTCAAATATAACGAGTATTATACTCGGATTGCTTTTAAATAAAAATACAGAGGAGGCCAACGCGACGCAAGCGATTTAACAACGTCGTATGTATCTGGGAGATCTACAAAGCAACCACTGTGAGAGTCCAGCCGTTGATGATAACAAAATTTAATGTATAAGAACACCACGTGTGACCTATTTTTATATTGTGTGAAATTAATAGTCTGAATCTATTGGTTTTTATGCATGTATGTGTTTTTATATACCTAAGTTTTAAACAGTTATTTGGCAAAAATTAAAGTTAATCAAAATTTGCTTTACTTTACAAAATCATCATCAGTTGATAATAACTAGTACGGGTGACCATTTTTTTAAATAAATTGTCCTATTTGGAGACTGCATATAATACTACGTATTTTCGTAGTACTCTGTAGGCACTTAGATTTAGATTATTTCAATAGATAAATATATAGGTATATATATTTATTTGGAGATAAAAAATGTGCTATTTAACGCCATAATTTGTTATTTTATGTTAATCAACTCACATTTATGTAGCAGTCAGGTAAGGTCAGTTTAATTAAGCACTAAATGTATACCGAGGACTAAGCTAGCACAAAAAACTTTATAAAAACAAACGTTAAAAGTTAACGAATATTAAATCTGTATATTATTCAAATTTAAATGCAACTGGAAGGCACTAATCATGTCTTATCGCAGTTTCAACGCTTTTCACTAAAACATGCATAAATTAATAATTATACCTGTATTCACATGCGTCTATTAAGATGCAGCCTTAAATCTCTGACGTAAGTACTGACTTAATTAAATAAGACTCCTTATGTTAATGACTTTGTCGTTTCATGCTTCATTTAGATTGTAGGCCAACAATTTGCCGAATAACATTTATTCGTGCACGAGAACGGCCGTATAAACTTTCGAAGCGAGTACTGAAAACTCGCCTACAATTTGATTATACAGAATTTTAGGGTAAATCTTTCCAAAAAGGGTAAGATTTATAGTCGGTAAAAAATTTTTTTGCTCATTAAATAATTGATATCCAATTTTCTACATCAATTATTCGACACCAAAACTTATTACAAGTGTGTCACCGTATCACGAGGAACAATATCTTATTATTGCGCGGTCTGATTATTGATAATGTATTAATTGAAGCCAAATTCGGAAAATAGAATATTTTAAATTCTAGTAGGCCTTTTCAGGCACTTTCGAAATGTAAAATGACTCCAGTGACGCTCTGTGACGCTTTATGCTTCCATTCGTTGCTTTTCGTTCATACTGGCCAAATATCTAAGCGAGTCATTATAAACTTTAACTGTAGATACATATTAATAGATTCACGTCAATATATCTTGCGGTTAGGTGAAGTACCTTGCAATCCTTGACCTCGATACTTAAGATAACGTACATATACATAAATGGGGCGAGGGTGGGTCCATCTCATATTTTAGACCACTTACGGTTTTGAGGTGGATGCACACTCATTCCACCCTCCTGTCCGGAGAGTGGTCTGACCAAAGGCCTCTGGGCGAGCACAGGTTGCGTTATTACCCCAGAGGCAAGACCACATCGTCATCCTTCCCGTGGTTGTCGCCTGTCTTGGTCCGATTCCCTCAGAATCGGACGTAGCTGAAACGGTTGGTCGCTTTTCCCCCCTACCCCTATCTCTCCCTGCCATCCCATCCAAAATTTACCTTCCACATCACATCCCAATCATATCCATCCCATTATCCCTCCCATCACACCCCTTCCTCCTCCACTCCTACCCCATCTTATCCGCTACCTGCGTCCAGTGGCCGGACACAGGCTGCAACTCCGGCCACCCTCGTGTTTGCCGTGCGAGGGGACCCGTAAGGGGGGATGAAGGGATCCTGGTGGCTGAGCCGAAGGGAGTTGGCGGTTACACTCCCGGAGGGCAACACTCCACTTTGGCCTGGATTTCCCCTGAACACGGGCGGCCGGGATCTAGCCAGTTCCGGTCAATCGGCTTGGCGACGATCGTGAGGGTGAGGTGTCACGAGTCGCTGGCGAGACGCGGTTGGGCTCTCTGGGAGAGCACTGGGGCTCGGCCATGCTGACGGGGCAAGGGCAGGTGGACCAACTGGGGGGGATTGGATCGTTTTCCCTAGCCACACTGTCTGCAGCCTCCGATGTCGCGCATGAGAACCAACCAGCCGCGTCTATATCTCCCGGGTAGTCCTGGTGTCCAAGCGGACATCCCCAAAGGTGCGGGCTCCACGGTGGGTGGGAAGCTCGGGAGACGAACTACAATCAAAAAACAACAATGGATACCCATGGATCCAGAAACCGACGGGTAGACGGTGCGGCCAAAACCGCACCCGATGCCAACACACCCACACCACACACTCCACTTGTGGGTGGCGCTGCTCCTGTAGCGTTGCCCACAACATCACGCGCCGCACAGGCCGCGCAAGCGGCCCGTGTGGGCGCATCACACCAGGGCGGTGCTACTTCGGTAGTGCCCCCCACCACACACCGTGGCGGCCCTGTTCCGACAGCGGCCCCACAACGCACACACCGTGGTGGTGCTGCTCCGGCAGTGCCCCCACCTCACACGCACCGAGGGGGCGCTGTTGCGATAGTACCTCCTCCACCAACACACCGTGGCGGCGCCATCTTGATGGCACCTACACCACAACCAACGCGTGACGGTGCTACCTTGGTAGTGCCCTCACCGTCTACATCACGCGACGGCGCTACTTCGGTAGTACCCTCGCAGTTTACCTCCCGTGGCGGCGCTGCTCCGGCAGTACCCTCAAGGGAAGCACGACAACCTGCGCGGGGTAGAAAGGCTGCCAAGAAATTGGGGGCCCCGAAACCTAGCGCACCTGGGGATGGATCGCAGCGGTTAGGCTGCAACCAGACCCAGGAAAAGGCCTTATCTACAGCTCCGGCAGAACTCAAACCGAATGCCACGGAGCAGACCTCGACGGTGATCCCCACCGTCGACCCTACAGCTGCGCAGCTTGAGGCTGGCTGGACTCTCGTTGAGAGGGGCCATCGGGGGAAGGCAAAGCCTAAACCCGAGAGTCAGCCTGACAAGCCGAAGCGTCGCAACAAAAAGCAGCGCCGGAAGTCCAGAGAGCGACGAGCGGCGCTTCTTAATGAACAGGCCCCGGCAACTGCAGATGCAGGTGCCCCCCCCAGTGCGCAGGCAGCAACTGGTGCCCCAGCTGCAGGCCCAACCACATCGGGGAAAGGGGCCAAGGACAAGACCGCCGGCGGCACGATGGTGAGAGCTGCGGCTAAAAGGGCGCGCCTCGACGAGACTATATCTCCGAGAGGCCAACCCAAGAGGCCGCGACTCGAACCGACTGCTGCTGCAAGCCGGTTAGCATACGCGGAAGCGCTCAAGGCCGACCTACTGGCCGCTGTTACGACAGCGACCACGGGTTACCTCAGCCCGCACCTAGCAGAGGAGGTCACTAACCAACTACAAGAGTTGCTCCTGAAGGAGGTTATGGCCCCTACATCTACACAATCCCCACGCCCAAAGTTCCGAGGGAAGCCGGTCGTATCGAACGGCGTCCTGAAGCTCTGGTGTGAGGACCAAACAACTCTGGCCTGGCTCAAGAGCAGCATGGCAGCCATCACCCTCTCTACGGGGGAACCGGTTGTCGTGAAGCGGCAAAGCGAGCTGGTGCGAAGAGTAAGATGCGGCATCCTGCTCCCTGGTATCTGGAAGGATACCCGTGCAATAGCACGGACTCTCTGCTTCCAGAACGAGTGGGCAGAGATTGAGACCTGGCTGCTACACAACGTCAACGAGCAAGAATCGGAGACCTTTGTGGTGGTCAGCGTCCCCGAGGCAATGGTACAGACCCTGGTGCAACGCGAGCGCCGACTTAACTTTATGTTAGGCTCGGTGTACGTTAAGTTCCAGGGTCCTGGCGGCAGGTTTGTGGAGAACCCGCCTACACGCAACGCCGTCTCAGCTGACGGCGTGAATACTGCAGAACCCGAGCTGATGGACACAGCCGTGGGGACCGACGCGCCCGCCGACGCAGTCGCTGAGGCGCCCGGGCCCCAGTCTCCGGTGCAGGCTGACCCCGCCGCCGTGGGGCTGGAGGAAGAACTCCTTCTTTCCCAGCCCTCCGACGCTGGGGAGGACTGCACTGCGGAGCTTGGCAAGCTGGCCATCGGTGAGGAGGGAGGAGAGGGTATGTCGACGGAGGAGCACGACTCCGATGGCGGTATCCCATTCTCCCAACTGTAAAGTCCTCCAAGCCAACCTCCACCACAGTGAAACCGCGACGGCTCAGATACGGAAGTGGCTGGAGGACAACTGTACAACCATAGTACTGATCCAGGAGCCGTGGGTCAGGAAAGGAACCGTCTGCGGACTCCGAAATTTAGGAGGTAAGCTCACTGTATATACAGGACCGGACAATCCTCGGGCCTGTATCTACACTACAAAGAATATTCATGTACAACCCCTTACAAACTTCGTTTCTAGAGACATATGTGCCATAAAGGTGCAAGGGGCGCAAAATACAAGTCTGCGGGGGGTCGTCATCGCCTCGGTATACATGCCTGAAGCGGATGACCCGCCGCCGCACGACCTCACTAGGCTGGTGGACCATTGCGAAAGTGAAGGGGTCGAACTCATCGTGGCCACAGATTCGAACGCCCACCACCCACTGTGGGGTATGAAGACAAGCAATGACAGAGGTAAAAAACTAGTTGAGTACCTTTTTTCAACAGATC
The DNA here is from genome assembly GCA_950381575.1 of Plusia festucae. NCBI lineage: Eukaryota > Metazoa > Arthropoda > Insecta > Lepidoptera > Noctuidae > Plusia > Plusia festucae. The sequence goes on along the minus strand of OX494436.1, from coordinate 6,738,047 downwards.
TTAACATATTAAATATTGGATCAGAACCGACATTTGTAAACAGGCGGAGTCAGACTATTATTGATCTGACACTGGCAACCGATAAGGCAACCAAATCCATCACCAACTGGCACGTCTCCAAACAACTTTCGTGCTCAGACCACAGGTGGATCAGGTACGACATTCAGGTAAATACAGTCATTTGTACTCCTAAAAGGAATCCACGCAAAACCAACCGCGTGGACTACGTGAAACGACTAAGCTCCGCCTTATCGATCACACCTATTCCCGACAGAGTTGAGGGTACAGATGAGATAGAAAAACAGGTGAGCATAATAACGGACAACATTATAGAATGCTACCACCAGGCATGCCCCTTACCCGTCCCACCGAATAGCAGCGGTAATAAAACCGGCTGGTGGGGCCCTGAGCTGGAGAGGCTGAGGACAAAGCTGAGGCGGCAACACAACAGAGCAATGAACACCAGATCAGACCAGGACTGGGACAACTACAGAGCAACCAAGGCTAAGTACAAAAAGCGTATTAGGTATCGAAAGTCAGCCTCCTGGCGAAACTTCTGTACCAGCGTGGAAACGAATGCACAGGCTAATCGGGTAAGAAAAGTTCTTTCCAATCAGCCGACAACGACACTAGGCTCACTACGTAAGCCAGACAACACCTTCACCACCTCACCTGAGGAAGCCGAAAGTACACTAGTACGGACGCACTTCCCGGGCTGCGTGATATCGCGGCAAACAAACTGGTGGGAAGAGGAGACCATTCCTACGGAGGAGGAATGGCTGCAAGTACATGAGGTAATAAGCCGACAGAAAGTACAATGGGCCATTAACAGCTTTGACTCCTATAAGTCACCGGGCCTGGATGGGATCTTCCCTGCCCTGTTAAAATGGGGTGGTGAAGTACTCATCCCACTACTAACCAACGTATTGGCGGCCTGTCTGGCACACAGGTATGTACCGAAACGATGGAGAGAAGTCAAAGTTATCTTCATTCCCAAACCGGGGAAAAGCGACTATTCCGACCCTAAATCCTTCAGACCCATAAGCCTCACCTCCTTCCTGCTTAAGGCGCTTGAAAGGTTATGCGACAGGGACCTAAGGGAAAAAACACTAGTGGGATTACCACTCCACCCCAATCAGCATGCATTTAGCCAAGGCAAATCGACAGAGTCAGCCCTACACGCAGTGGTAAGTAAAATAGAAGAGGCTCTCCAAAACAAAGCAATGTGTCTCGGCACCTTCATAGACATAGAGGGAGCCTTTGACAAGACACAATTTAACAGCATAACTGCAGCACTAACAAGACACGGGGCGAATGCAGTTATGATCCAATGGATAAACAACATGCTGAGCAAGAGAGTCATCAGACTCGAAACAGGTGACATGCAACATGCTCTAGTGGCGAAAGGATGCCCCCAGGGAGGCGTCCTGTCGCCACTATTATGGAACTTAGTGGTAAATGACCTCATTTCCACACTAAACAACAAACACTATTACACGATCGGGTATGCTGACGACATAGTGTTACTGACAAACGGTAATCATACAGGTACAGTATGTGACGTTACCCGCTCAGCCCTAGCCATCGTGGAACGCTGGTGCAACAACAACGAACTGACCGTGAACCCTAGGAAGACGGAACTGGTACTGTTCACGAACAAACGCAATTTAGGTAACTACCGACTGCCTACTCTGTTTGGTACAGAGCTCCAACTGTCAGCTGAAGTTAAGTATTTGGGGATAATACTGGACAGCAAGTTGAACTGGAGTAATCACCTGAACAACAAAATCGAAAAAGCTACAATCGCCTTCTGGCAGTGCCGTAGAATGATCGGTAGGACTTGGGGGCTGACCCCCAAGGTCACTCTATGGCTCTACCAGACTGTTATTAGACCAATGGTAAGCTATGGTGCAGTAGTATGGTGGCCACGGACCAAACTATCGACCGTTGAAGCTAAACTACAACGACTCCAGAGGTTAGCATGTATGGCGGCCACAGGTTGCATGAGGACAACACCCACCGCAGCCTTGGAAGCCCTACTGGACGTACCGCCCCTGCATCTCTTTATAAAACAGGAGGCGGCATCGGCGGCGGTGCGCCTTAAAAAACTTAAGCTCTGGAGAACAGCAAGGGTTCCACACACCGAGATTATGGGGGAGGTAACCCGTAGGGAACCACTCATTGAAGCGGTGACGGATAGGATACCCAGGCAATTCGTCTTTGACAAAAAGTACAAAATACAGCTGTCCGAGGAACCCAAAGAAGGTCTTAACCAAAAGGAGTTGAGAATCTTCACCGACGGCTCCAAAACAAGGTCTGGCACTGGCTCGGGAGTTTTCTCAGAGGACCTAAGTATAAAAATCTCTACACCATTAGGAGCACACAACACAGTCTTCCAGGCAGAGTGTATGGGCATCATAATGGCTGCACAAGCAATCATCTCAAGGAAAGTAACGGACTTCCCCATCCGTATACTCTCAGACAGCAGATCGGTCCTACAAGCCCTGCAGAGCTACTCAGTAACCTCAGGACTCATATATGAGTGTCACCAGATCCTGACAGAGGTATGTACCAAAACCAGCATAACCCTGCAGTGGATCAAGGGGCACAGCAATTCACGGGGTAACGATGCGGCCGATGAACTGGCTAGGGCAGGCTCGGAGTTGGAAGTGGAAGGACCCGAACCCATTATACCCCTGCCGTTCAATTGGATACGCAGCACAATCCGTAAGTACACTAGGTACCAGCAACAGCACTACTGGGCCAACCTAGTAACCTGCAGGCAGACCAGAGACGCACTCCCGACAATCTCCGCCAGATTGTCACGCAAGCTGAGGCAACTAAAAAGGCCCCAGCTCCGACTTGCGACAGGGATGATAACTGGTCACACGCTATTAAACAAACACTTATATACTCTAGGTGTCACGGACAGCCCCCTGTGCAGGGCATGCATGGCAGCGGAGGAAACAGCCGCCCACGTCATCCTGGACTGCACGGAGGTGGCAAACTACAGGGCACTGCACCTCGGGATTCCGAGGTCTCTCTCCGAAGCCGTCGGCAACGTGAAGGGTCTGCTAGGCTTCGTGGAGGAGTTGGGGTGGCTGGCGTAGTGCCGACACCCCCTCTCAACGCAAAACAGGCGCAAGGAAAAGTCGTCGATTTGCGGAAAGCAAGCCCGCGATAACCTAACCTTTTTTTTTTTTTTTTTTTTTTTTTTTTTTTTTTTTTTTTTTTTTTTTTGCGTGTGGGGAATCCATTTACGGACTTCCGCCGCCCGGGGAGGCGGCGGGGCGTGTCGGACTCCACCCAAAAGGGGTGACTACCGACTAAACCCCACACGGGTGTTACGCCTCTCCACTTAATTGCCGGGGTTACGGGAGCGATGAATCATTCATCCGCGACCCCGGCAGTGGCGGACCGCTTTAGTGCGGTCCTCGGCTCTTGAGAGAGGGGGGGGCTGTGTAGTCCCCCACCTGCCAATCCATGAGTGGGGCGCGGCACACTCCGACCGCGCCTCCATCCCGGGCCTACAGCTGGGCGGACGGACTTCCCCAAGTCCGCCGCCCGTGGCCGCCTACGGTGGTTGGAACAGGGCGTTGTATGCCCTGTTCCTGCGCCCAGTGCGTCGGGCGCGGATTGGATGGGCGGAGGCAGCCTCCCTCTCTCGTTCGGCGACCTCCTTGGCGGCGATGACCTCCTCGCAAAACGAGGCCACCGCTCGCCACGCGGATTCGCTGCCGACCATACTGGCAGTAACGGCCGGCAGCGAGAGGTCGCCGCCAATCTGCTCGGTGAGGACACGGCGCTGCTCAGTCCAGGCCGAGCACTCGGCGAGCGTGTGCTGCGCCGTGTCCTCTAAGCTCCCACAGTGGTGGCAGCAGGCGTCCGGCTCTCTCCCGGCTATATGACACAGATACCTGCCGAAGCAGCCATGCCCCGACAGTACCTGCGTCAGCCGGAAGGTCAGCACGCCGTGACGCCTGTCCATCCACTGTCCAATGATCGGGCGAAGGGCCTCCACCGTACGGTGGCCGGCCCCCGGACGCGCCAGCCGCTCCGCCCATTCGGCGACGGCCGCACGCTGTAGGTGCGCCCTGCACTGGTCCACTTCCCTCGGGACCACCGTCACTCCACGATCCCGCAGATCCTTGCGCCATGTAAAGAGTGACGCAAGGACCCGGGCGTCCAAGTCCCAAGGGAGGGACCCCGCAAGAGCGCACGCCGCCTCTGCCGAAATTGTGCGATATCCGCGGATGACCCGAACGGATATCGCACGCTGCGGCCGCCGCAACATGGCGGCGCCCCGCCCCGTCACCTCGGTGGCCCAGACAGGGGCTCCGTAGAGGGCCATCGAGCGAATGACCCCCAGGTAGAGCCGCCTGCAGCTGGCATTTGGGCCACCAAGGTTCGGCAGCAGTCGCCCGAGGGCGCTGGCCGCCGCCATCAGCCGCCCCGCGAGCTGCTGGAAGTGGGCCTCAAACCTCCAGCGGCCATCAAGCACGAGCCCCAGGTACCTCATGCATTGTTTGACCTCAATGCGGACCCCACCGATGTCAATGTGGGATCCAGCCGGAGGTACCCTGCGGGGCCCGTGAAAACAGACCGCCTCGGTTTTGCTGAGCGCCACTTCCAACCCCAACGCACGGATCATCGCAACAACCTGCGCCACCCCTGCAGTGGCAAGACGGGCAGCCTCCCTGAACGATCCCTCCCGGGCTATCACGAGCGTGTCGTCAGCGTAGCACGTTACGCTGACGCCCGGGAGTGTGGCTCCCCGCAGGACCCAGTCGTAGCCGATGTTCCACAGGAGCGGTCCGAGGACGGATCCCTGTGGAACACCGCACGACATGTCCCTCGTACAGACCCCGCCACGGGTCGTGTACGTGACACACCGGCCGCGTAAGTAGTCCCCGACTATCCGACGCAGATGGGGCGGCACCTCGTGCCAACGAAGCGCCTCCATGATGCAGCCCCACGGCAGGGTGTTGAAAGCGTTGGAGATGTCCAGCGACACCGCCAACAACACCCCGCCTTCTGCAACCGCCTGCTCCGAGTGGGCCTTGACGCGCAAAATGGCGTCTACGGTCGATCGACCCACTCGGAAACCAAACTGGTTGTCGGACAGGTCGGGTCCCTCTCTCGTCATGTGCTCGACGAGGCGAGCGGCAACAATGCGCTCGAAGAGTTTCCCCACCTCGTCGAGCAGCACGATCGGCCGGTATGCCGAGGGTGAGTCCGCAGGACGCCCGTCCTTCTTAATGAGGACGAGCCTGCCCGTCTTCCACTGCCTCGGTACGCGCCCTTGGCTGAGGCAAGCGGTAAAGAGCTGCCTCAGCCTCGGAGCCAGCACTTTGAGTGCCAGCGTCCAGGCGCGACCAGGCACCCCGTCCGGTCCCGGAGCCGCGCTCTTCGAGCGCAAACGCAGCTCTGCTGCGCTGAACTCGGCCTCCGTGACCTGGGGCACCTGTGGCTCCTCGCGGTCTACGCCGCGTCGCGACCCCATCGGCGGCGGTACGTGCTCCGCTCTGCTGGGAAACAGAGCGGATACAACGTCGCCCAGGAAGGCCGGCTCCAGCGTCTCGGTCAACGGGGGCGCCCATGGCCGGAGTTTGGCTCGTACAAGTTTGTACGGCCGTCCCCAGGGGTCCCCGTTGAGCAGCTCTAGAAACTGCCTGTGGCCAGCCTCCCTCGCTCGAGTGATGCTCAGCTGCAGAGTCTCCTTGGCGGCTTTGTAGGCGTCGTACAGCTGAGCCTCAAGCGTGGGATCGCGACGTCGCCGTCGACGGCACCTTGTGTACAGGCGCCGGGCCGCAACACACTCCCTGCGCAGGCCCGCCAACTCCTGAGACCACCAGTAGAGGCAGCGCCTCGGAGGTATCGACCTGGCCCGCGGCATGGCCGCATCGCAAATTTGCGACATTGCGTGCCGGAACCAGGCCGCCTCGGCCCCAACATCCACCGGCTGCCCAGGAGCGGGGAGCCAGGCGTGCACTATGGCGGCCTCGATCAGGACGTCTCTGTCCAGCCGTTTCAGAGCCCATCTAGGAGCCGCAGCGGTGCTACGGCTCGGGCGACCGCTATTCGGGGCCGCAGAGGACGCGGAAACCCCGAACCGAATATATCGGTGATCGGACAGGGTCTCCACGCCCTCCATCACCGTCCAGCCCCGAACGCGACGCGCCACAGATGGGCTCGCGAAAGACACGTCCACGATCGATCCGCCATGCCGCCGTACGCAGGTGTGTACCGTCCCACGGTTCAGGATGTCCAAGCCCGCTGAGACCGCCCACTCCTCCAGGACCTCGCCGCGCGCATCGGTCGCGGGGCAGCCCCAAGCCGTAGACTTGGCGTTGAGGTCACCGAGGAGCAGGACGGGGCGAGTGTGATTCCGCCCAATCAGGGCTCCCACGTCCCCGAGAAAAGCCTCAAACTCTGCGAGGACCCTGTTGGGCGAAAAATACACCGCAACTACCAGGACACCCTGAACCACTGCTGCAACGCAGCCCGGACGCCTATCCACCACCGCCATCGTCACCCCCAGGGAGGCCTGGCAAATTATTGCCACCGAGCCGGCTGGGTCGCCCGCCCAGTTGTCCCTGGGGGGGACAGAATAGGGCTCTGCCACAACGGCCACGTGTATCAACCACTCCGCCATGCTCTGGAGAAACAAGTCCTGAGCTCTGGCGCAGTGGTTGATATTACCCTGCAGGATTTCGGCGGCCACTACGAATGTGACGGCTCAATATCCGCCACATCCATGGCCGCCGAGGCCCCAGTTTGCTGCGTGAGAGTCACTGGGGCTCTCACAGCAGCCTTCCCTCCCTTCTTCGCGCGAGCCGAGCATGACTTGGCTCCAACGCGATGCTCGGCGGGCTTGCCAGCAGCCGCACACAGAGAACAGTGCGGGGCGGCAGAGCACTGCGCGGCCCTGTGGCCCGGCTGGCTGCAGCGATAACATTGGTCGCTGCGGTCGACCTCCGACGAGCACGTGTGCTGGACGTGCCCGCCGTACAGGCAGCGGTAACACTGCATGGGCCTAGGTTCCAGCAGCGTCACCTTTGCCTCCACCCAGCCGACCTTCATGTGTCCAGCGGCCACGAGGGTTTTGGCTGCAGCCACCGGGCAGCGGAGCCAGGCCGTACCACGGCCGTCGAGTCCGCGACGAATTTCGCCTACCCTCGTGTCCGCCTCCGCGCAGCCCCCGCACCGCGCAACCGCCGCGCAGACCTCTTGGGGGGTGACAGAGTCGTCCAGACCCGACACGCGCAGCTCCGCGCACTTGTTGGGCCTGGAGACCTTTACGTCCTCCCCCTTGAGACAGCCCCTCAGCGCTTCCGCCAGGGAGTCAGCCTTGTCACCGGTTGCGGCTCCGGGTATTTCTAGAATCCGCGCACCGGTGACCGCCCTTTTAAATTGAAGGGAAGGAATCCCGAGGCCAGCAAGGTCCACCCTTCGCTTGGCCTCGGTCAGGACGGACGCGTATGACACGCCCCGTTCCTCTGCCCCAGGCTGCAGTGTGATCACCACTGCAGTGGAGCGTGGCACCCGTAACTTGGGTGCCTTGGCTGCAGCCTGTTTAGCCGCTGCCTTTTTACCCCCCTTCTTCTTCTTCTTGCCCTTCTTCCCGACTGTCTGCCATTCCCCCTCCCGGGAATTGGCAGGCGCCTGGCGCTCTTGGGGAGCAGCAGGGGCCGGGGCAGGCATAGGGGCAGGCATAGGGGCAGGGTTTTGCTGCCCTTTTTTGGGTCCCCCTCGGGCAGCGGCCTGGGTCTTTACTCCCTTTTTAGCCGCGCGATAACCTAACCTAACCTAACCTACATAAATGGACTGTTTACATAATAGCGAGGTCTCTCAGATTTGACACCTACTACAGGTCAACGATTCACCTTATATAATTGTTAAAAATATAACAACTAATTACACGCGCTTCGTTAACATTTGAACCAATAAATACAGGATTATTTTAAAAGGAGAGCGTATATTCTACGCGGTGATCAGGTGCATAAAACTAAACCACTTTTCCGAAAGATAGATATAGAACATAGGTCTATATTTTAAAATTGAAAATCAACTTTTCACACAAACAAGTCAGGTGACCTGTCACTATATGAAAAGCTCATTTTCCATTTAAAGATTTCGACCTGTTCCGTGGGGAAAGTGACCAGACACCTGATAGCCTGGTAGAATATACGCACTACTTTTAAAATTATCCTCTATAGTTATTTAATTAGTACCTACGTAACTATATTATTGTAAATACTACGAATTAATTGACATCAGAGTCCAATAAATACACTATCACCTATTGGATAGTAACATTACGTTGGACTTCCTTTTGCACTTTGGCTCTTGTGTCACCTCGTATAGTCAACAGCAAAAGTAGATAGAATTGAGTTTATAACTTTTTGAGTCATAACTGATCACGAATATATGGCAACTGTACTAGTAGTAAATGTTTGGTTTAATTTACAATCATTTCACTTCACTTCGTTCGTTCATTAGTATTAAATTTCTGATTTTGATCATCTACTTTTGCTGTTGCTGTTCATACCGAAAGCAACTTTGATTAGGTTATTATCATTATTATATATTACCTCTATCATCATGCCATCACTTATCTCTACCATCTTACGAGGCGAAGTTTGACACATGCGTAGCATTATTTATGTAGGTTTCCACTATAATACTAATTCTTAGTTAAGTTACTTTGTTTCGTTAAAGTATAAATTTGCGTCTAAACTTAATCGAAACGTCAAACATTAACTGTATTATAAAAAATGTGACCGCTTTAATTACGCCCTTTGTTCATAGTTGATTATTTGCTTAAAAAACCGCGACATTACAAATTAAATTATATTACAGACTGATTTTACAAATAGCTCAATTAATCATCAATAATAGCAATTAATGAAATTATAGTTTATCTTGTGATGTTTCAGATAAAAAAAAAAATATGTTTTTGCTTGAGAGTGTTGACTTTGTTACAACTAATGGTAATGATTTATTGGTACATTAAGTTATAATAACATAGCATACGGCGATAGAGCAAAAAATACCTACGCACTATGAAAAAAGAACTTAAACAAAAACTATGCACAAGGCTCTGAAAACTGACTGTAGGTACCTACGTTTATGTTATGACCAACCGAAATCAACAATCCTACGCACGTTTTTGTAGAGTGAGCCAAATAATTGTTGAACACAATCAGTATCTATCTTAATATATATAAATCTCGTGTCACAATGTTTGTCCTCAATGGACTCCTAAACCACTTAACCGATTATAATAAAATTCGCACACCATGTGCAGTTCGATCCAACTTGAGAGATAGGATAGTTTAAATCTCAATAATATAAAAAAAAATTGAGACCGCGGGCGGAGCTGCGGGAAACAGCTAGTATATTATATAACACAGTTAAAAGTCTAAAAATTCAGTTACAATTAGGATTCAAAATACGAGTAGCATTGTCAAGAAGGCTTAATGTTATGATATCTTATTTAATTTATGTAATTAAGTCTAGGTGGTTTGTAAATCTTATAGTGTTCTTAGACTTTTGTTGCTGGTTGTACCTACAAATTGAGATATAAAAACTATTATAGGCGTACAAAATACGTAAAAATTAAATTCATTTATCGAGAAATCTTTTATGTACCTGTATGTAAAAACATAAGTATGAATTCTAAACCAAGAGCTATTGCTACTACGAGGCCATTACCTATTGGTTGTTCAATAAAGACTTTGTACAACTATGGATAAACCCACTACACAGTAAATTTAAGAATCTTAAGAGGCCTTATTAAAACAGTGTGATGGTAAGAGCATATACGTAAAAGAATATCTACACAACTCTGTCAAATACTAACGCATGCAACTGATAACATTATTTATCTGCATTGCAGTTTAAACTGGATAATAGTGATATGAAAATGGCGGTGCCCTCGACTGTAACAAACAGGTCGCAACACCGTTATCATGAACCGTGTCGAATGGGACTTCCTCTATCTGATGATTACAGAAGTCTGTAGCCCCAACAATACGAGATCTAATCTCAAACTTCAATGCAACATCACATACTATCAACGGTAAACAGAGAGAACAAAAAGTTACTAGAGGTTAGGTACTAGAGAGAGTTTGAAAAGAGGATCAATGTTTTGCTTCATGTACCTATTATTAAACAAATTATGGTTAAGTTTGATATTCAATAAAGACAAAGACAACAATATCAGTCACCATGATTCTTTGATTAATTAATCTATTCTCAATTTGACAGTATAGAAAATATTTATGCGTGTGTGTATAAAATACATGGTAGTGTGTCTTGCGTGTAATAATTATATTTTTATGGATAGTTAAAAAAATATTAGCATTCTACAATCCTTCTCATATAAATTATAAATGTGCGAAATTTCTTACTCCTCTGTCCGCGCAATTTTCGTAAAATGAGGTACTAAGTTTTCTTATAAAGATAGAACGAATACAAAATAATGAGATGATTATAAAGTAGAACAAATGAAACCGGAACTTTTTAGATCAAACGGGATTAGTTTTCAATAAACAGTAACAATATGGGACTCTATTGAATTGTCTGTTACACAAGTTAGTGCAAAAGTTATTTTGTCTTAGAGAGTGAACTATTTCGAACTCATTTTCTACCACCAAGTCCTTAGTATATTTAAAACATAAATAAAGAAAAACCGGTTAGAATAGTAAAGGTACTGGGGGGATCATTGCAGGAGATGTTGATATTTTCGGACACGTTTTGTGTGCAGTGGCCACGTGGTTGGTAGTATTTTTAAATTACCTATTGCAATGTTTATACTGGAAGACCACCTCATAGGTACCTATTTGTAGTAAATCTCCGTGTGATAATGAAAATAGAGTCCTAAAGACGCTCTTTGTTATATTTTAAAAGCTTTTTTCAGAGATGCGACGAAGTTTAAATATTAGCGTGTCTATTGCAAAGTCTGAAATATTATATTTGTTCAAACATTTGCTTTGATTTTATTTATTTAAGATGTCATGAAATGGTTTCTATTCCTGCAAACAAAATAAATAATAAAATTATATGGAGTCAATGGAAGGTTAAAGGCACATATCAATATTTTTGTATTCGTGACACAGTACATTCACATTGTGCGAATATTTTCATAAACAGTTACAGGATTCGTCCTCTTACATCAAACAGACGGCTCCTAATTAACACTTCCCAAATTTTCCACAGTTGACAGTAAATATACTAAAAATATCCTTATTATCACTAAAAAATCTAAAAATTTATTTCCATTCGCTATTTTTAGTTTGTCCACATGCGAAAACGGACGAGAACTTTTTTTTATTTTGTATAAGTCGTGACCAAAGTCATTATAATGTGGTAATACTGTCATTGTCACATTTATTTGCCACTTATCATAAATCAGCAAAATAAGGTGACTAAAAATAAATTTATTTGACGTATATTTGTCGTACAATTTAAGTTCTAATATGTCACCCCCAGGTATTACATCATCTGCCAAGCCTTACCCAAGCTATGTTGCGGTCGGCTTCCAATCCTAACGGATTCAGCTGTTTACCGTATTTTGCATGGAGCGATAGCTGACCTCTACAGCCCATTTTACTCGGTAACGCAGTATCCCATAGTAAGACTGGTTGTCAGAATTGTAATGCTTAACGACTGTTAAAGATCGAAACATGACTGTTGAGACCAACGGCTTAACGTGCTTTTTGAGACACGGAAGGGTTTCAGTATGTTTACAAATGGTCACACATCCGACCGCGGCTAACTTCTAGAATCGGTAAACTGAGCTACGATACCTTATAATTATCTTAATTTTGAGATGTGTGACTTTATTGATAGATTTCTGAAATTAAAGGTAGTTTATTTGTTGGCAGATTTTTAAAACTTACGGCTTCACTTCTATCTATATAACTAACCAGAAAACAGAAATTAATAAAAATCCCCCTAGCAGATGGCCAGCACACAACCAGTTGCCAGGTTATAGGACCATACCCTATCAGTCTATAGTGTAGCATACTATGTCTATTAATGAAATGTTTACTGTTCCATGCGAGTGATAGCAGTCTCCTACTTACTTCATTAGAATTAATATTCCTTGTTTCGTCCAAGTAAAGCGAACCTAATAACTGACTTCCAATCTTCCTTAACGACCCAAGTTAGATTATTGATCTCGTTACAACGTGAGAACATGCTAAGGTACCGTGACGATCACACTGTAATTTACAATAAATGTCATAAATTCTCATAATAATTACGACAATTATAATTAATTGGGATCATTTTATTTTAAAATGTGTTACGACTTAGATAACCTTTTATCGAGGAAAGGTAAAATAATTAAATAAAACATAGATTAATATTATAATTACAGTTGACAAAGTTAGTGAAACTATTGGAAACATTGCTTTGGGGAAAGGCAATTTATTCATATATGATTTAAAGCAAATGATGTGATGTTAATAGAAGACCTCCGTTGTCGAGTGGCATACACACCGGTTGTCAAGGTGTCGCCAGCTCTGAGGTCCCGGATTCGATCCCCGGACGTGTTAATGTAGAAAAAAAACACTTTTCTACATTGTCTCAGGTCTGGGTGTTTGTGGTACTTAATTGTCACTGATTCCATAACACAAGTGCATTAGCTACTTACATTGGATTCGGAGCAATGTATGTGATGTTGTCCACATTTATTTATTTAATAGCCTACAACGAGGCTAGCTCTATCAAATGCAAGAAAATTTTTAATCCGACTAGTAATTTTAGAGGTTAGCGCGTCAAAAACAAAAAATCTGTTTATATTGGCATACTCGTATTAACCATTTTTTTTTAACACCGCGAGAAAAGTTACAGATTAAAATATTATAGAAGGAAGATTATAATGCAAGGACCCGTTTAAGATATATTTCTATTTTTATATTACTGCTGTTATTTTTCATGATCGAAATGTACATCGCTCAGACGCATTCATTTAAATCCGAGAAATATGTACTCTCAAATAAAAAAAAAAAATTCCTCTACAATTTGAAATAAATAATCATTCAGCTCCTCTACGTATAGGCGAGTATGCTTCAATCAGACAGTATTTCCTGACATTATTTTTTTAAGGGTATCGAATATAATCTCCTGATCAAATTTCAGCCTCGGCGGTCAAGTTCAAGTGAGATCCGCCATTGCCGCAGGAGTTATAGTGCACAAGTATGTGCGGAAACACAGATTCACTCTTCACTCCTTCACACTCATTTTACGACGGGATGGCAGACTGACACGACTGGACCAAGATCAGACGCAATATTTGGTATTGCGTCTGATCTCGCTTCAATCGTCGGCTTTTCCAAGACACAGGGATCAAATATGATAATATATTGAATCAAATCACGTTCTGTAATTATCTAAGTAACATGTCGTTATTATTTTTTGTAGCGTGCGTTATGGAGGCGCCGCGCGCCGGCGTGATGCGCGTGCGCAGTAGACGTTTGCGGGTTATCTCAGCGTGCGGCTGTTTCCACTGCCGGGAGATAGCGCCGTCTAGCGTCTCTGCGATACAAGGACCATTCACACAAGCTTGTAACTAATCCAGGATTATGTAATCAAGTTGGACTTATGAATTCTTATTTCGAGGGTTTGGTACTCCAAAATAACGCTGCCTCAGTGCTCAATTTGATGGAAAAATAATTTTGATGGTAATTTCGTTCGTCGTTTTTTCAGTCGATGGATTTCCAAGTGGACCTCTGAGCATAGCGGTCTGTACTCATAGAAATTTTAATTTCCAGTCCTTATTATGTTAGGTATATACCCATGACTGTAGTTATTTTGATTAATTATTATTATTATTTTGTTTGCACATAGTTGACTGCATTTCTTTGCCATTTCTTCTATTGCGGGCCTGCTGGCAGAGATTCATATGAAATAAGAAGAGCCTTTGTACCATTGATGTCTGACGTATTGTTTTACTATTAGGTATGTGTATACATAAATTAAATAAATAATTAAATACAAAAAGGGATGTCCAAAACCAGAGAACGAAAGTTGAATTGAAGTAAAAGATAAAAAATGAAGGCTAAGATAATCTAGGCCCCACCGAAAGTTAGGAGTATTCGTGTTCAAAAAAGCTAACGGCAAATCGCGCCAAAAAAGAAAAAAAAACCAGTTCACCAAATTCAAAAATCGATCTCTAATAGTCCCGTTATGCACTCAACTTAAATTTCTCTAATTTGTAGGTATTTTCTTTACAATCGTATATAAACTACTTAATAAGTGTGCAATCAGAAGAAAAATTATATGTTATCATTGCACTCTTAGTACAGGAGCATATCACGTGGCTGTAAGCATGCTGACTGGTGTCATTGCCATGACTGTTATCATTTACGAGAAACAATGTTTTAATATAATAATCAATTCAGGTGTAAAAAACTGTGAGCTTAAATAAAAACCACGCAGCAAATGTTACTTCGAAATTAGTTGAATATAAACTCGTTGTGGAGCTTAGCTCTACTAAAGGAAAGTAATAAATTCCACATCATAGGAGAAAAATATGCAGGGGATTTGAGCTGTGTATCATGTTTGTAGGTACCACCAGCAGGCGAAGTATGTTCCTTGGGGAAAGTTGATCAGTTTTATGCATATGATTACCTCGTTGAATATCCGCACTCCTTTTAACCCTGTATAAGAATTTCATTAGTTAAGAAGAAGAATAGCTGTAATAAATGTATTGACTTAATTCTGCAGTCATAACTAATACTCCTCGGTCGCTGTATCTTGGCGGGCGTGTAAAGCGACAAGATATTGTCGTCTCTTTCTCACCCACCGATTATGTGAACTTGTATCTCACAAAATCTGTCTTCTATCTCGTTTCAAACTCCCCATGAATCGTCGGCCGTAGTGTACCAGACAGTGAAAGTTTTTGCATGGTCACCTACACTTAGCACGTGGCAGATCAGTTTCAAATGCACGTTGATATAATATACGTGTTTAACACCTGCTAGCAACATTTATGTAGGTATGCTATATGTAGTTAGATATCAGCTAGTTACAGACTTAATTACCTGAACGTCTGACGTTTGACTTGGTCACAGTTGGGGCACGTGAGAGGTACATGCGAAATAATAGCGCTATAGTAGTTATCGGCAGTTCAAATGCTATTAATCTATTTATACTTCAAATATAAAGATACTCAAACGTACATTGGAAAGATATTATTTGTTGCTTTGAGTATTTTGATGACCAGATTTCAGAGTACTTGCAGGGACCTCTGAAATGAAAAAAAGTACGTTCTTGTCATTGTAACAAGAAGCAAAGCTCAACAAAAAACGTGAGTCAGAAACAAAAGAGTCGTGAAAGGATAGTTTTTTTTTTCATAATATTATAGGCATTCGCCTTGATTACAAGCAAAAAATCTTAGACTGGAACATTCTGGCCTGGCTTTGGTTAAAGTAAATTATTACAAGTTTTAGTGAAAAGTATTCATTGAAAACTGAATTATAAATCTAGTTTACAATACTCTGGTCTACTGGTCGTGATGGCCTAGCGGTTCAATGATCGGATTTGCATGCGCATGGTTCCAGACCTGGATTCCAAAAAATTTGAATCCGAAATCGCGAACCCGTAGTGAGCAAGTGTGGTGATCAATGTTCATTCATTCTCTGTATGGGAAGAAGCCTGTGCCCAGCAGTGGGACATTTATAGGCAGGTATTATTATAATACTCTCAGATTAAAAAAACGTTATAATGTAATTACGACAACAATGAAGGAATGATGTAACCAAGTCATATTGTGTGACCATTACGACATCAAAATCTACTTTTACGTAAATAGTTCCAGTTTTGATAGTATTGATTGTAATGTCAGACATGATGTTAGACAGGCCGCGACCCTTTATCTCGCCTTAATGCGTCCGTCTCGTGACCCTGACATGCTAAATCAGACAGATCTTAATAAAAATAATACCTAATTTTGTGTTTTTGGTTTTGTTTCTCTTCATTTCTATCTCATTCATTGCCCTAGTCTTTTTTCCCAGTCTTTGTTGGGGTCAGCTTCCAGGCTTACTGGATAACGCTGAATACCGCATTTTACTTGAAGCGATCTGACCTCCACAACCCATTTTACTGAGTCACGCACAGCATCTTATAAAAGACTGGCTGTCAGAATTGTAATTCCTTAACGACTGCCGAAGATTACTGTGTGCCAGGTGAGGCACCTGTCTCAGTATGTTTACAATTGGTCACCCATCCACAGATCAACCGCGGCGAGCGCGGTTTAACTTTTATAATTGGTTCAAACATAGCCTAACTACCGCTTAGCCACGAGCATCTCCTTGCTATCTATAAACTAGGCTTGCTCAGAGTTGTTTAACCTCTTTGGAACACCTACTCATAATTATTGTATCATTGGTCATTTAAAAATTCAGTTAAAATGCTACAATTAAAATAATAACATGTAACGTAAGATGGTTATTTTTAGATTTCAGCATCTGTGTTAAATATGAGTCACAGTCAACAACTGCTGTATACGAAACCCCGAAAACAATGGTTTGTTTGACTATGACACGTTTAAATAATTCAAGTTTATGTGCTGAATGACTAGTTAACATAAAATATATTAATCGAAATTCTTTTGAATGAACTACTGACAATGCTTATGACGCATGAAGCGGTGAGCCGGTGTCCTCGCAAATTTCTGGTTGAAATAAAGAAAATGCACAACAAACTGGTGTCTTTCTCGTTATGCAACAGATCATACTCTTGCATTAACAAAAAATTAATTTTAAAAAGGGTAATTTATGATTTATTTATTTGGTTTGCAAAAAATATACTATAAATATTAAATTAATTCAACAGAAAATCACAATACTCAATTACTTATCTATACATATAAAAATAAAATTGGAGTGTCTGTTTGTAATATTAAAATAACCACTTTTTGCAACATGCATACGAATGTGTATTTGTACCGTATACATATTACATTATTATGGATATACGGTACAAACAAAATAACACTTTTTGTCTGTCTGTCGGTCTGTCTGTTTATCCTGCTAATTTCTGAAATGGCTGGACCGTTTTGACGGGACTGTCACTGGAAGGTAGCTGATGTAATAAGGAGTAACTCAGGCTACTTTTATTGTAAATAATCTAGGGTAACACCGCAGGGCACAGCTAGTAATTGATATAATATTATTAGCCCATACCAATGACGTCTTTTTCACCGATGTCAAAGGTGGAGGAGTTATGGCTCGGATTGACATCGTAATGTTTGATAGATAATAATGCTATATATGTTGTAAAGTATTGCGATTAGGTGTTCGTCAAAATATCTAGATCACCATACTCAAAAGCGCAAAACGCTCTGCTAAAACATACCTATATCGCCATATTGCAAGTAAAGTTTCATAAGCACCAGCCCGTAATAAAGTAATGCAATAAAGCTACAAACACGTTTCGTTATAAACTATAAACTATTCGGAAGCTACAAAAGATTTTTATCCAGTTTAATAAGGCATCAATCTTCTCTAATTCTATGTTAATGGTTGTTAGACTTAAACCGCTTTGCTAATTTTATTTTATCAACCCTAAGCATCATATTTTTTTTGTAAAATCAAATTAAATTAATATCATAGAATAACTAAGAAAGTTTGGTAACTGAAAGGGTCGTATTGATATTTGTCTATTAAGCTTCAACCCGTAACCTTGCGCCCTGACATTTTAAACGGAGGCCAAGATGACATAGTACACGTTATTATTAATTAATTTAAATTATTAAATTCTCAATATTATATGTACCATTTACCAAACTTATGCATGTCTGGAATATTTGCTAAGCCTTTTTTGTGAACAGATTTTGAAAAAAATTCAAGATTATCTGTTAGATAAAAGTAATTTGCATTCTTTAATATGCGATGCGCTTAGATAACTAATAAAAAAATATTAGTAAAATTGACGTCAGCACTCAGCAGGCGACAAATTTTGAGGGTTAGACTTAGGTGATGCAAACAAATGCTAATTACAATCATAAACATTTTATTTCGTTTTGTTTATTACGAAATATTCTGGTACCGTTAGAGAATAGAAAAAACGGAGGGACCCCGACGCATTGGAGTTTGTTTAGAAGATTTTTTACGATAAATTTGCGGATCCGCGATTGTGCCTTGCGCCCATGCACAAGTGTGGGCATCTATACAAAAAATCCTTCGTCTATCGTTAATTACTCCATATATTGCTGAATTCAAACCCGTTGCGTAGTTTAAAAGTTCAAAGCGTACGGGCAGAGGGAGTGACTTTGTAAAGATATGTTACTTATTCGTTAAAAGGCACTAAGTAATTACTAACATTTTGGTATTCTCTTTAGGGATCTATTTGAGGAGGTTTTCCGAGGCATTCGTCGTGGCTCCCGTCAGAAATTTTACCGATTTCATTCTCTTATATGAATTAGGTATAATAATTATTACGATTCGATTCGATATAATTCGATGTGACGACAGGACAGTCTCCAAACGCTTTACCTTAAAAATACTGACCTCGTTTTAAATCGTAATGTATTTTTGTCATTGCCTAAATACTTCGAGAATATAAATTCCTAGCATAGAATCCAAATTAGAGCTAGCTTTAGGCGGCACGTGTTCTTAATAATTATAATTTTTATTGCTCATCTATGGCCATGAGTGTCATGATATTTGGTACAATCTAATTCAATACAGGTTGGATTTTTTTAAAGCTGCCTGGTGGGTGAGTACTCCAAATGATGTAGGAAACTAAGCTACGAAGACTCCTTTGATTATACAAAGAAATACAACTGCATACCTCTCATATTATTTTAAATTTGCTTGGTAAGTACACCTAGGAATCGAACGGTCAACAAGATGAAAAAAACATCTTGCATCTTTATGGCATGAAAGGTATTTTTCCTTTCAATAAAATTTACTATCTCTTAATATAAGACAGGAGTCTTTAGAGTACTTTATCTCCAGGTGGTATTCAAAACTCAACTCTATTAAGGTATGTAAAAATAAAGTACCTTTTACTGCGGTAACCGACATCCAGGCGGGCAAAGTCGCCGGCGAATGCTAGTTAAAACTATACAGCACAAATCCAGTTGAAATTAATTTAGATGGTATCGCTTATCATAGATTATCAAGTCACAAAATCGAGAGCAAATAAATGCCAAGAACTATAAACTTGCATATCGTAAACGCAAGTATTTTTAGTATTCGATGAGATTAGGCCAAGGTGTAGTACATTCACAAAAACAATTTATTAGTTAGTCATTTATAAAAACAACGTTTATACTAACACTACACTCTTAGAACACAAAAACGATTTTGCGATCAAGTATGCTATTGCATGTCATGGCAGGTTTTGTTTGGACTAAGGGAATAAGGCCCAACGTGGTGACTAGGGTAACAGACGTAGTATAGGACCGATGAAAAGGCGTAGGACCAGGTTTTGGCGCACCTTGGTAGAGGCCTAGATATACAGCAGTGAATAAATACAAAGCTACAACTACGAATGCTACATCTTTACGATTATATAAGACAATGTTGTTCTGGCAACCTGTATGCTTCTTTTAATTAATTATAAGCCCGATTTTTGCACTGGTAATAAAATATTATGCTACCAGTACAAAAATCGGGTGGGCCCGCTAGTTTCATAATAAAATCTACACAAGGTTTTCTTGACCTACAAGAATTGATACTTATTTATATTTAAAGCAATTTTATAAACAATAAATTGTTTTTGCATGTAATAATCCGGAAGTTGCATACACTCAAAAATATAAACTGCATTATAAATTCGAATAACGTCATTTTACACTATTCGTATTCATGTCAATAATAATAATTAATTGATAAACATTCGAGAATTTCGATATAACGGAAATTATATGTATAACTAATTCTATAACATGTAGATACAGCCTCAGATTACGTTGCACTTTGCATAGATTTATCATAAATATATATTTTGCAAAACTGATAAGCTGTTAGCATCTTTATCTATGCTTTGAAGCGATTATAGATACATATCTAATATAATTAAGCGAAAGATAAAAATCACTAGGTCAACACCGTTTTCATTAACCAAATTCGAAGATAATTTTATAAACGCTAAATTTGGTCGGGCCAACCTCAATTTTAAGTGTAGTGTCTATGAATGGATTTTTAATCAAGTTGATCACCCTTAGCTCTACTTAGATGAAAGATATCAATTATAGCCCATAATAATTAGTTTTGTATAAGCTTTTAACATATTTGTCCCGCGGAAGCTAATAGTCTTCAATATCTCCTTTATCGCTCGAGATCTCTCGAATCCGCAAGCCACGAGCTTTTACGGCATCGGCTTGAATTCCAAACTTTGCTTTAAGAAGTCTATAACATGGCTTGGTTAGGCTAACCCTCAAAGGTGAAATACCTGATACGCATGAGTTTTCTAACTTTTATATGTCTTTTTATTTTTTTTTCTCTGTTAAAGTCAGCCACAAAACTTGATGGACACAATCAGTTTTACAACGACGACAACAACTCAAACCCATTGATTGATGTTATGAAAATAAAACAATATAGCCTTATCAAGAAGGTTCGCGTAATGATGCCCTTGTTTGTCAATTTATTAAATTTTATTGCTTTGAATGATTCTGACTGTATATGTAATTTTCCTTCTTAAATACAAGCCTTATCATATCTACTACTTTGACTGGCCTGTTAGTCTAGTGGTTAGTGACCCTGACTGCGAAGTCAGAGGTCGTGGTTTTGATTCCCACCCAGGACCAATCTTTGTGTGGTGAGCATGATCATTAAAATTTGTTCGGTGTCTGATGTACCTATTGTATCTAAATTATGTATGTATTTACAAATATATATGTATGTTTATCAATTGTCTGGTACCATAGTACAGGCTCTGCCTAGTTTGGAATCAGATTCGAACGTGTGTGAGGTGACCCGAAATATTATATTACATAACTATTCTATAACATTAAAATATCCATAGTCTTATCTTAATCTTAACATCTAATATTAATAGCTGAATTAATAGTTATTCTAAAAACATTAAAATAAAATATTCAGCAGATGGAAACTAATGCTCAGTATTTTATCTTCGTAATAGAATCTTGATTTTATAATATTGCTTATCCACTCGAAATGAGTATAATATCAAAACAGATAAAAAAATATTGATGTTTGAATGTCAAATATGTGGCAAATCTTATATATGCGAATAGAATCGGCGCTTTCAAAAATGTTTCGTGTCTGGGATTATATTATATCAACGTAGTATCAGGTTTTCTATTTTCATATTAATGTGTTGCCTGTCTTAATATTTTTGACGAATTTTTAAGTAGGTATACCACGGTCACATTTTGTGATTTTTGACTCCGCTCAACAAGACAAGTTCCCAATAGGATAAGAATTCCATAATGGGATACTGTTGTTAAAAAAATAGTTTAATTACCGTTGAAAAAATTACAAAGAATCAGCTTCGACAAATTATTAAAAAATATGAAATCTTCAAATACCTAAGTAATATATAAATTTTGGTTGAATGTATTCTATGAGGATGTCATGTAGTTAAAAATAAGTGTTTTGACTGCTGAACCAGTTAGGACACCACTGTATTATATTTAGCGACTAAACTAAATAATTACATTAAGCGTGTCGATAAAATTTTATTATGTATGCGAGGTATCGGATTGACGTCAACGGCCTCCGGCGAGGAGGGGACGCGGCTGTTGGTCGCTTGCGCAGGCGCCGTTTATGCTGACAACCCACAAACGGACATTTACCTCTTAATCTGGAGCATACTTGGCGACTATTCAACGTAAATACAAATTATATAGTCAATGGTTAATTCAACGTTTTGACAAACTCTAGGGAAATAAGATGGGTTGTAATTTTTTGTGTAGTAGTGCCGAATTTATATTCGAATTCGTAGCCGAAAAACAACCATGCTTTATGTGCCGTTTCTAAATATGTATGTGCTTTTCATAAGAGGTAACTTTGACGACTGGCAAGCAAACAGTAGAATCGCTAAAATTCTGGAAAATGTTAAATTACTAGTCGACGATTGCCGATTCAAAAATAGTCTTGTCTTAGAATCAATTATTTTAGATATGATGTAGATAGGAAAATGGGATAACGCCCGTGAAATATTGGACTTATATCTTTTGACTAAGCAAATGTAAGGATTTATTGTAAAGCTGACGCTAGAAATGTTTTCCCAAACCAGAATGCCATTTTGTACCTAATTGAAAATCTTTGGTTTATTTTCATTGACTCTGATCACGGACTCCTCGACGCCTAACTAATGTGCTTCTAAATACATATATCTTTTTAATGACAATGCTTTTAACAGTAATCACTATAATACTTAGAATTATAGTCTAAACAAAATCTATTTTAAAACGTTACAAAACATAGGTAGGTACCTAACCAAAATTGATTTAATTAAATACAACCAAAAAAGGTTAAATCTAATTTAAGACTTAAAACCTGTATGTGCCGCGGTCATAGCAACACTTGTTAATAATACAATGTAATAATATTATTTTATGATTTTTCTATCCAAACGTTGATGTATCATCAAGTTTAAATTTAGTACATAGGTGTGTATTGGTCATATTTTTAAAAATACATGACTCTTATGCTAAGGCCAAAACATACCTAGTCACTATTTGATTAAAAGCGTTTTCATCTCGCTTAGAATAAAACTGCAGCCCAGATCACAGAAATGCAAAACTAAGTCTAGCAGCATGCACTCAGATTTTTTAATTAGAATAAAATATTATTAATATTACATAATATGCTGAATTGTTAATAACATTAAGTTATAACAAGGAAATTGAACTATGACTGAAATCAGCATCTCAGATTAAGGTCAGACAAAATCTTATAGAATTCCAATCTCATGAAAATATTTTCCCACACTTTAAGCGCTGGTAAATAAACAGAATTGTTGTGAGAACGCCGTCGTGATCGATGTTCAATGAGTGATTACGGAATAAAACAATTGACGATGTTTGTGCGATGAGTAAACAAATGCTTTGTTAGGGTTTTGCAATCGAATGGGGAAAATGTATTTGGAGCAGTGGCCGGTAAACGTATCAAGGTGAAAAGCGAGATTGAAGAAATTGCCTACATAAATTATTTTAGACATACAAAGTTATTTTCCAGGCATAGACATTTAAAAAATATATATAAATGATGGTCTATTGAAAAAAAATATCCAAGTATAAAGTGATTGAATGAATGGGCAAAATAATACATTAGTAAGAACGTTATAGGTTAAAGGTAAGAGGTTCAGCTCTTTCTGTCTCCAAGGAGTGCAACCGCATAGATAGTGCATCTCATTAAACTTGAAATACTTATGACGAGTGTCTCTTTTAAAAACTTCAGCTTCTCAATAGAATTTCCTATAAATCCCTAACCGAGCTCCATAAACATAATTAACAATAGGATAATGACAACTAATTATTAATGCTATAAGGGCCTCAATGCACGTCATTAGAGCACGCGCAGTGCGCCTTAGAGAGATCCGTCGACTTATTGTAGATACAGGAGCATGGGGCGACGTGACCAGCCTGCTAGTGAAGCTCTTTACGTAGTCTTTTCATTACGTAACCATTGCAAGCCATCCGAGTGATTTATTGACGCGATACAGTGCCAAGAAGGAAGGATTTGTGCCGCCCAGACGCTTACATTACCGCACAGTCGTCATAAGATTCACAACAATTCCGTAAACACATATAATAAAAACGGAGCTCATATTTTATTGAACGTACATCCTCACTGTTTATTCATACCCTCGGATGATTACAATAGTCTTATTTTTGCAGAGAATTCCATACATGGAGACTTTGGCGCCTCTTCTTCTTTCCGCTATGTTGTAGTTATACGATATCAAAAGCTTTGCTTTTTTCCGATTTGTCGTTGATAAGTAATTCGATTTTGCAGTGGTATATAGAGAATACCCGAAAAAGAAGGATGGTAGCCTAATAAGATTATGTCGCATTGTTTTTTTAGGGAAGAAATATTTTAAATATACAATCTTTATAGAACAATATTATTCACTAAACAGTAACTTTAAGTGGTCTATCGATTGGCTCGGTAGGGGAGACTGGGTACGGTTGAAACAATTTAGCTTTTATTGTTTATAATTTTGTTGTTTATAAACCAAGAAACGAATATGATACGTGAAATTCAAATTTGATGTTTTAGCTACGATATGGCTGCATTATTATAGTTCTCGGGTCACTATTTTTAGAAATATATGATATTTAAAAAATATTTATATTTGTTTCAACCGTACCCATGCCAGGGGCGGTTGAAACAGCGATTGGGGTCAGCAGAAACACACAAATAATACAATAAAAACTTAAGAAACATATTTTATTTATCATTAATACTACTTATAAGAATAATTATGGGACCACATGACAAAATTAATGAGTCTTCAAGATTTTACTACTTCTAAAACATGACATATTAAAAATTTAAAGAAATCGCTTCCGTAATGATTCTCCAGCTTTTACCGCCTCATATGCATTACTGTAGCTCGACACACCAATTTCCCCTCTGAAAGTCTTCCTCACCCGAACTCTCGGCATCTACAAAGAACGTACCCACAAACATTGTTTCAACCGTCCCCAACACCACTTTTGGTAAAATATACTTTATAATTACGACAGTATTAAGAACACATTAAAAATGGTGATTATACCTTATTCTACAAGAGTCATAGTAATCATAAACGCACACTCACTACATTCACTTAAAAACAACAGATAATATAAGCTTTAATGTCAGAAGAAAAATACTTACTTTTGAGTAGTAAAAAACAATATGGTGTCCTGCACACAACCACAACGCGCGAGAAGCGGCGCGGGACTGAAATTCGTGTTCGGACCTGTCGTCCGCTTCGTTTTCCCCTTGCACACCTCACTCCCCACGTAACCGTTTACGAGATATTTGCTCTGTTTCAACCGTCCTTTGTTTCAACCGTACCCAGTCTACCCTATGCAAATACTAAAAAACAATTTGAAGGTCAGAATTTGCACACTTTTTTGCTAAATTAAAAAACATATCTTCATAAAATACGCATAAAATGTTATTAATCTATTAAAAATATTCATATTTTAAAACAGTTGTTAATTTTCAGAATATATTATGATAAACTTGATTATATGATAGACTTGATTGACACATAATACCTACTGCTATGCCGTCATAAACAAAGATAATAAAAGATATCGTTGAGTCTTCACTTATCGCGATATGATCAGCGATTTCGAACGGGTGATGTGCAAGCGCATCGTGTTGGATTATGAAACTCAGCACAAAGTGTGACGTCAATGGTCGGTGGCTTTCTCCGCGAAATGGAATGAGCAATGAACAATAACGTTGTAACGCGTGGGAAACGTGAGTTTGTCGACGATTGACAAGAACATGACCTTTTCTAAATAAATACTTAACTTACATTACTTATAATCAATGTAAAGAAGAACTAAGAACTAATATTAAGGAAATTTCGTTATTAGATG
The DNA here is from genome assembly GCA_950381575.1 of Plusia festucae. Taxonomy (NCBI): domain Eukaryota; kingdom Metazoa; phylum Arthropoda; class Insecta; order Lepidoptera; family Noctuidae; genus Plusia; species Plusia festucae. The sequence continues at coordinate 6,712,510 of OX494436.1, read as the reverse complement.
TGCATTTTCGGGATCGCCCTACTATAGCGAGAATACGATAATTATAATAAGCAGCTGACCTGACAGACGTTGTCATGTCAAAAAAACTAAGTTAAATAGGTTATAAAAGTTAATAATGATGGTCCTTAAGGCGACCATAACTTTTTTCATGTTTTCCGCAAGTTTTTTATTTTATAAAAATATCTAACACGTTATTTATTTTTAATATATTCTTCTCCTGATAATAACAAACACGATAAAAAGAGAATTAGCGAAATTGGTACAGCATTTCACGCGTTATGCCGTAATCAAGAGAAAACAGGGATAGATTTATATATGAATCAGTCATCACCGCAGGTATTATTACAAAAACTACACGACGTGTCAAATCTAACTCACAGAAATAGTAAATGTTTTTTAAAAAGATTTTTTTGATGGATTGATTGGAAATAATAATGGCGTATTGGCAATTAATATGTTGTTTAACGGTGAAGGAAAAATCGGGAGGAAACCTGGATTCCAATAATTGGAATCTAAAATCGCCAACCCGCAATGAGCAAACGTGGTGATCAATGCTCATTCCTTCTCTATATGAAAAGAGGTCTGGGAGGGACATTTAGGTCGTATTACATTATTATACGATGTAGGTACCTAGACCTACATACCTTGAATTATGATGTAAACTCTAAATTAGGATTCTTAATTAAAACTTATTAAAAAATGACAAACACAAAAAATATAAGTCACATAATATATCATATGCTGAAATGGTTTCGAATTAACATAATCAAAATATATTTTCCAAAAACATCCAACCAGATTTCTAGCTCAATAATTTATGTAACTGTGATTTGAAAATTTAATGGCGACGTTTATAACTATACCTACAAATAGTTTATAAATACCGCGAGAATTGCAAAATTATTTTTATGGCCATAGTTTCACATTATCTACTGAATGGAACCAGTCATTGACGTCAATGCTTCAAAGCTGGTTCTAAATGAAGACCGACTGGTTCATGTTTTTGTTTAAACTTACTTTAATATAATGCGTTTTAACTCAATCGCTATATCTATTTTAGTATAGCTATAAAAATAAGCGAAACGCGAAAACAAACTCATTATTATAGGAAAGTTATAATAATATAAATAATTAATAATTTAGCAGCATTCAGCTTTCCGCTACGTACGAGTAGGTATAGTACTTACATTACTGTGTAAAATACTAATATGGTATTTTCTTAGACTATTAAGAGATTTAAAACCTAATTTATCTCTGTGTAGAGGAAATGATAAGTAATACTCACAAATGACAAGAGGATATCAAAAGTTATCCCTTACAGTACTGCATCTATATATATAAAAATGAAACCCGTTTTCCGTTGTCACGACATAGCATGAAAACGGCTGAACGGATTTAGCTGATTTTGATCTTGAAATGTTCGTGGAGGTCCAGGGAAGGTTTAAAAGGTGTAAAACATAAATAATAAGTAAAAAAAAAAACTGTTCCTAAACTCGGGAATTACCTTAATTAATTTACTTTTGACAGAACGAAGTCTGTCCGGGCAGCTAGTTAATAATAAATTTGCTTGGCTAAAAGTATGTATCGTGGTGATCCAGCGGTTCAATGAACGCATTTTCGAGCACAAGGTTACAGGTTTAAACCCATCACCACAATCATGACCAATGTGACGTTTTCAAAGTTATATGTACTTTGTTAATAATTGTAACGCATCTTTGATAATCGGCGAAGAACCAGGATTCCAAGAATTGGATTCTTAAATCTCCAACCTGCAGTGAGCCAGCGTGGTGATCATTGCACGTTTATATGAGAAGAAGCCTATGCCTAGTTGGACATTTATAGGCCGATTGGCTAGAAGCAAGTAATTGTGAAAACTAATCAAACCAACTTAAACACGAGTGGATTTCTGTTTTTTTGCAGAGTTCCAAAAGCTACCTTCTGACTCCATCAACAGACTAACTTGAAAGTGCACTTTCACAAGTATGCATAATTTTCTCTTAATCGGGTGTCTAGAAGTGGTTTTTGTTTTGCACCTAAACAAATACACAAACATAAAATTAAAGTAAAAGAAAATTTTTTTTTTGCTAGCGACTGCGCTCACGTAGGTTATCGCAAAAGTAATTCCTCGATAAATGGACTGTCTAACACTGCTTATACACCTCACTCTATTACTTACAATCAAAGAACTGTTAAGGAACAGGAATTCGAATGAACCAAAGAGAACTAAAAGTTATACTTATCGATCATGAATATTTTTTTAAATTTTATCAGAAACTAATTGCAGTTATTTATTATATGTCAGTCAACAATTGTTTTCACAAAACTTATTAATTAAGGTACGTACATGAAATTTATAAGTGCATAAATTACTTAAAGGCTAACACCACCTGCACTATTTTAGCTTTTTACATAATCATATTACATATTTTAGGATATTAAATAATATCCTAAAATTAACTTAAATGTTGGTCTTCACAAAAAGCTTGACGAGTTGAAAAGAAGTCCTTGGAGAATAGTTTGTGTATTTACAGTTGCAATTGGAGGCGTGTTGACAGAAATTAAGCTATTCTTAAAAACAATTTAGCTCAACTGCGGAGTTAGTTCGTGAGTAGGTATATGAATAATTTACTTGTTTTTGTTGGTTGAGTCACGATGAAAATTTTAGTAATGATTTTTCGGACATTACGCTGAAAATTAGAAGAACTTAGTCATTCGATTAGTTAACAGTTTTATAATAGATAGACGTATGTCTCAGAGAAAAAGGAATGACAAGATTGTGGTTTGCGGTTAAATTTTTGGACATATGAACGTTTACCGATAACTGATTGACGTAGGCAGCCTTTATAAGTACCAAGTATATACCAATCATGAATGACAAACAGGTAAGAAGTAGGTCCTCGCAATGAAAAGCGGATCTCCATACAGAAAGGCACCCACGTGCAACTGTGACACTAATATACGAGGATTCGGAACTCAGTAATGCGTCATATTATTTGAAGAAAGCAGGATGTGAATGTGCCAGACATTTTGAAAGGAAGTGATGTGTAACGAATCGGGCGGATTGTAACTCGAATTACCTTGTTCTACTTTAAAGATTCCTCAATTACCTATTAAAAATTTTACATATTATTTTAGTGTCGTATGCACTTTAAGGCTGCGGTTCCACTGAGGCAGAGCGGACACGAGTTGTGCTGCGATTCGCCAATGAATGGAGAAGAGATAGGGATTTCAAGCCATGTTTTTAGATTTGGATTGGTGAATCAGTGGAACCACAGCCTTAATGTGGCCGGCCCGATCCCGTTGAGCCATCGGTGTCAGTAAGTATGAGGTAATCTTACTGGAATATCATTATTTGAAAAAAAAAAATTTTTTGTATGAATAGACGTTTTACTTTAATTAAGTATTTTAATTTGACTGGCCTGTTGGCCTAGTGGTTAGTGACCCTGACTACAAGGCCTGAGGTCGTGGGTTCGATTCCCACGCAGGACCAATCTTTGTGTGATGAGCATGATCATTTGTTCTGTGTCTGGGTGTAATTTATCTATATTATAGAAATATATGAGTATGTTTATCAGTTCTTCGGTCACCATAGCACACACATGGTCTGCATACTCTGGGATCAGATGACCGTGTGTAAGGTGTCCTATAATCTGATTATTATTAGATTATAATTAATCATAACTACTTATACAGGAAACTTTTATAACTAGAATCTCAATCTTTACTAATATCAAACTGACCATATAAAATGAAGAGGTGATGAGACGATTCCCATTTGTTTGCTCACGAAATTCGTGGAATCAACTCTCATGCGCTGTGTGATTACTATCTACATAGGTGGGCGCGACTATTAAGTTTTACAATGTGAGTAACCATGCCTCGCCGCAAATTAATTTCGCAATCAGTATGCGAGAGGTCACTTTTATTATTGTGGGACCTCAACCACCGTGCTAGTTGGGAATCAGGTGCAAATACTTATTAGAAGTAAGTATTGCTTTAACATATGATAATTACGGAAAGTTTTTCTGCGGTACTTTATGTTCTAGATTTTAGATGAAGAAAGTATACAGAAAAACAAACATTATATTTTCTATGTTTGACCCTAGGTACCTAGTCCGATCTGTGAATTTCAGAAGACAGTTACTTTTCTATTTCGTGTGTACTCCGTTAATATTGATTATACTTGCCTATGAAGGATGAATCATCCTACAGTTTTTTTTTTGTACAAACTTAAACAAATGTTTTATATTGTTTTCCTTATTCATACACGAATTAATGAAGAATTCCAAGAACACGTTTTATAAGCGCCTGAAACATGTTCACGCATGTGCAATATGTTCATCGTGTAGGCATAGACCATATACTTATATTTTAGCGTTCTAGTATTCTCTATTTATCTAGCATTTTGATTATAATTTAAAGAAAGGGATTTATTTGCGTGACATAATAAACGTTATTAATATTGTAATACCTACTTATCAAAATATTTATTTAGATAAGTAGGTTTACATGTGTACTCATGCAAAAGGAGGAAAACTGAAACAAAAGGGAGGCACTTAAAAATCCCCACAGACACTTCAGATTCGTCACGATAATTTCGCTGAAGTAAAACAATGCAGTCATAATCTTTATTTGGTAGGTGTATCAGCCGTTGCCTTACTGGATACCGTAACCGACCTTACTGATTTAGTCTCAACTGAGGCGATTACATGTTGTGAGCAATTCCAGAGAGGGAATGTCATTTCTATTTATATCTATCGGGACATATGAAGCTTTGACCATTAGGGGCGTCGCTTATCAACATTTCGTCTTACCTTAGATTCTACGTCATCCGGTGTCATGAATGGCTCGATAACGCTAACTACTTGGACACCATTGATAGAGCTAGGAAATTAAGGCTGAACATCATTAACGTCAACCTCAAATCGCTTCGAAGCTAGTTTTCCGTGTTCAACAGACGATTTGGCGGTGACATAAGGTGGCTCCGTTTTGGATGGTGATTCAACTGTTTGACGCATGTCCTTATCTCTTCATGAAGGCATGTCATTGGGGAGCCATAGCTGTTCTGTGTTTAGTTATAATCATTTTTACTTTACACATAACATTTCACAAGAAACTAAGTAGTGTTATTTCGACAATGAGCTTTTTTTCCTCGATTTTCTTTTTTGGGGTAATTGAGGTGATTATTCAAAAGAACCCAAAAAACTAATTCATAATACGACTCCTTGTCTAGGAATATCAGTATATGACTAGGCAAGGAGCCGTATTATGAATACTACGGAGTTACGGACTGAGTTTTTAATTCTGCAGAATTCACTTGCAACTTAATTCAAGTTGCTAGTTAATTCTGCACAATTAAAAACTCACGATAATTCCGTATGATTTTAATACCTATCTATCCCGTTCGATTATTTTATACTCTGTGATTACAATCTGAGGCTCATTCCAAATTACTGGTTGTTAATTTTCAATGTCGTTAGTTAAGTTTAACATTCACATTATTTCATCGAAATGAAATAGTTACAATATTTTGGAAATCTAAAATTGATTCTGATTCTGGTTCTTAATTTTTCTGTTATCATCATAACCGTCCTACTATACTTTCTTGCATACTTTTAATTAGGGGTCAGCTTCCCAGCTTGGAAAAACAAGATTAAATTGGGAAGAAAAGCAATTTAACAACCTTACCTTACCTATCGTATCTGCCTTAAAATAGTGATATAAGGCAGGTGGCCAGCAACAACTACACAATGTAATTTCTTGACTTGTTAGTTGGTACAAAACAATGTTATGTCTACAAATATCTCATACGGTTTATGCTTTATAAGAATATTGTTTTCAAAACAGTGTCTTTATGAAACAATGCAATACATTCAAAACAAGACAACGAAACTATTATTTGCTAACAAATGTTAGCAACCCTAATACTACCGTAATTTATCTGATAAAAAATTTTGTTTCTGCAATAAACTTGAAGATAAATATCTTTTAAACTGTTTCTAGCGTACCATGAATCTCCGTGACCAAGAAATCAGCGATGTTATCCTGTTTAGGAAGAAAAACTTGCAGAAGGTAGATACAGTCGATGCATGAATATCAAACGTGTCAGTGCCCTGTCTGAAAAAAAACTTTTATATATATTTCCTAGGAGTATAGTCCGACAACGGATGTGGATAGCGTGTAGTTGGAATACATTGTCTTAATACGTTTTGTAGAATACATTGAACCTAAGTATGATCTATTCGACCTCGAAAATTTAAGGACTAACATGAATATCGAAGAGAATTCGAACGTCTAACAAAAAAAAAACGATGTATTCTACATTTGAATTTTGAATACAAACTCAAAGTTAGTGATCCCAGGAATTTTGTTTTCTAGAAAATCATTCTACGGCATAGCACGTGGTGCCTAATAAATTTGAATAATTCCTTTTTTAATAGCCATTAATTTGTGTGGCATGTGGTACGACAATTTAATAGAGACAAGACAGGTCATTTTATGAGCGCGTGGTATTCAGCCAGTGTTTTGCGAGCTGCACACGAGTTGGTAGGTACATGACTCGTTGGTTGACCGGTCCATGGCCGAGGTCGCGCTGAATATGCAGCATCACAAGCCGCGTTTAATATTAATAGGAAGCTTCTTAAAATACTACCTGGGGGACAATCAGAGTGATAATCTAATGTAGATATGAAATGAGAATGTAGATGGGGCGGTTGACCTGCCTGCCCTGCGCTGGCGCACCATTCGTGATTAGTTCATTCGTTTGGGATTCCGAGGTAAAAGAGGAAGAACATCAGTGAAATACTTTGAAACTTCGTAATGATTCTATCAAACGGTTTTTTTGTAAAGCTTACTATCAAGGTTGGTTGGTTTTATGCTAAGCTAAATGCTTGTGTTACGAGTGGGTTCATGTCGGAGGTGCAATGGGTGGGATTTGAATGACTAACCACGTCATGATCGCAAGTCCGATGCCCTAGCCGTTATCGACGCTTAAATTGTAGTTTAATGTTATGTATTTTACTTACTTTGCCAAAATAAGTAATTAGGTTTTATTTTTTGGTAGTTGGCATGTTTTGTCATTGAAATCCATCCAAACTTGGTGTGGAGAAAGAAGATAAATTTTTCAATAAATTTTGAAATATTAACTTTAAAAGCTTCCTAATCACTACCACCCAGATATTTAATTTACCTATTTTTTAAACGTCCTAAATTATAACAATTGAAATCATCAATGATAATTGTAACTAAGTAATTCAGAAATTAATTATTTTAAAATATTATTGACAAACAAAAAAAGGTTTATACGGACAATTCCATTAATAAAATTCTAAACGAATAAAAAAAGCACTTTTTACGATGGTCCAGTAGCCTAATCAAAATGAGGGCGACAGAATATTGATGTCTACTTCCGCTATCGGAGAAAGTTATCTACGAGAGGTAAATAACCCCTGGGGTAGGAACTTGACTCATACAAATCTGCAAGTCAGCTCAAACGAGTTCATTCTTTCTTTATAGACAGACAAATAGTTCTTTCTCTCAAGTCATTATGAATTTCACGCCTACGTCACATTGAATTGCATTAGTACATCATTCTCCGGTTGCATGTACATATTTAAGAGTTCAAAAAACTATGTTTTCCTTTGGTGATTATATTTGAATTTACAAGTAGGATCACTACAATATTTAATGGAGACGGAAACTTGAGTACGTTGGCTTCCGACCGGGGGCCGAACGTTCGAAAGGTCATGGATGACCACTACTTAAAAAGTATACGAAGAAATTATAAATATTATACTAAATTCATGTATGTATTGATTCACCGATACTACATTAACGAGGCTGGAGAAAAATTTATTGAAATTCGGGACACTTATACTTAACATTAAGTCAATTAATTTACGATACACTAGACAAAGTTAATATCTGTCCCAAATAAATATAAATTGATTAATTGTTATGTACCTATGTAAATATGAACAAGGAATGTAACAAGGACTGGATAAGGCTTTTCTACAAAGTGTTTAGAAATGGGTGAGCAGTTATGAGTGAAATCCACAGGTAATATCATGTCAACATATAACCAAATATTACTAAAACTTACAGTAGGTGACAGAAAATCATTCGAGTACAGAGTGACATAGTAGAGTTTTTTCATTAATTAGAAATTACGATTAAGAGTAAGAGAAAAAAGAAGCTTCCCGGAAACTTTTTTTTATATTTTGCTGTGTTAGTCCACGCAAATTTTTACAAATAAAGATACTTGAATCTGAAAATAAATGTCTCCTGTCTTTCAGTTTCCTAAACAAGTTTAAACTTGTTTCAGAATTCGCTAAAATTACGAATCAATTATACACCAAATAAACTTAAATACGTCACAAACTAGAGATTTAACTAATTCAAATTAGGTATTTGCATACTCATACTCTTTTCATGAAGTTTGGGATTTAAGAGAAATTAAAATGAGCTCGTTAGAATGTTCGCTCAATTTAGATTTAGCTGCGTATAATATCTAAAATTCAAAATTTTGGAAGGGGTACTTCTGTTTTGTATAGATTTAGTATAATGGAGTCAAATCTTAATATTCGTAACTTTATTATTCTCGTTTAAATTAAAAGTTAGTTTAGTACAAAATCATTGGGAACGTTTCACAGACCACCGAAACTCTCTAGGTGTTTGTATCCTACTCTTAATGGGGATGGAATATTAAATATTTAAGTTCAAATATGAATGATGGATGAAGGATGAATGAACTCAAAGAAGTTTCCGGAGACATAACAAAGGAATGCATGTCGATCTTTCTCGAAGGGTATTCCAGATGATGGGGGAATTCGACCGAAGAATACATGCAGTCATGAACTGTGGGATAAAAGATAAATCAATAAGGTTCACCTCGTTGTATAGGAAACTAAGCCGTCTATAGTTTCGAGAAGTACAAAGGTATGTGTAATGGCAGAGTCTTACTTTTAATTTAACTTACTAGACTAGGGTTTTTTTTAAAGGAATAGTATTTTTTTGCATGCATATAAAATATGGGTATTAAAGTGTCCATTATCATTTACCCACTTTTCTGGATTAACTATTTAGCTATAGAAAAGTCCGTGAGTCTTTTGCAGATTGTTTCAGTTGAACCACTTTAAAAATATGTTAGCACAAAGTACGTAGTAATCAAGCTTCTACACTTTACATTAAGGATCTTTGTAAATACATTTACCTACCATACACTTAAAGGTCATATTCCCATGGCCCTGACCGATTGTGATCAATGACATCTAAAAATACTCATTTCCTGGCTGGTCTGCCCACTTGAAATCGACTTACCTATCTGCTCGTACGTCGTCGCCATGCCTTGTCATTAAAGTTTCCTAATAAAGTATTGAAATAAAAAATAAGCTCAAAGTCTTTATTCTTCTAAACTCATTGTTCCTGTAAACATCTTTCTAATTATTTTCATACAATTGACTAAACAAAATCACGTTTGCTCTCAATTTGACCGAAGGTATTTATAAAGGACCTACGCAAAGCCAGTAGAAGTATAGTCTTACAACCAAATAAAGAAGCTGTCAGTGTTGTTCAGTCTTATAGCTATAAGATGTCTATTTATTGATATTACAGGGTTATTTATAGCGCGTTAACCCCTACACGTAGTGTAACATGCGTGTCTATTGTGGAGCTCCACAATCATTGTGTTGTGATTGAAGCAAGCGAGCCACGATGCGCCGGCGCGCGCGCTCTCATTGCGCCGTGATTGATTCGGCCATCCGCTTACCGCCCACATACACACACGCGATTTTTTATCTGGTTCTTTGGTATAATTTTACGTAAATTAATATTTTGTGTTATTATACATTGAATTTGAATATTTGGAACATAAGATTATGAATTACGAACTCTAAAAAATGAATTTACTATTTATTTGTTTTGAAACCCAGACGTAATAATGGTGAATCGTAGACAAGGGTGAAATCCAGTTGAACGATTAAAGATGGCGATATTTTTATGGCCTTCTTACCCAAACTTGTTAGACTTCGCTTTAAAGCTCTTACTTGACTTAAAAAACTGTGTCTGATCCCAATGCCTGATCGCGCGACCCTCAATAGGACATTCAGAAGAACACAGTATACCTACACTCAAGTTAAGTTTTTTAAGCTCCCCCATTCCGCACAAATTTAGGAAAGCATTCTCCAATAGTTATATTGTCCAATCAATATAACACCATGACGGACTCCACTGGAGACATTGATATATTTTATAATTCCATTGATAGTTTTAAAAAATAAATACTTAATCAATTAGATAATATTTAAAACATATTGATCTACTTATAACTATTTTAGATTTGTTAAATGTAAATTAGCTTACTGTGCAGTGGTTTCCCGTAATTAAGGATGCACAAGAAATTGTAAATAAATAAACACGCGGACGCGCTATTATTTTAGTCGGACGATCGCAGGAGCGAGGGCAAAAGGATATTGTCTTATGCTGTCTCTGTCACTTTAAGGTGTAAAGTAGAAACAGATAGATATTTAAGAAATGTAATGCAGTTGCAGGTTAAGAGTAATACTATATTCTAAATGGCTAATATCAGGTATTTTAGTTTGGTTACAGTGAGTGTGCGGCGTGCCTTCACAGAGCACGCGCCACAGTCGTGCCGCGGTGATGTCCAACGCATCGTTTTATATTAAGACTGAGAGTCTGTCACGCCCAATTATGATTTAACCCATGTTTAACCTCAATTGGTTAACGATCACTCATTTTCACTCAACGTTACATGACCACCTCGTGGATCTGATTTATTCTAAAATATGTAGTACTGTCTGTAAGTTTATCTTCTAAGAAAACAGCAAAAAAACATATTAACATGATACGTATCAGGAGGGGCGACACCAATGGTTCGTTCACACTTGATAATAGTATTCCATTCCGTTGTTTATTCCGTGATCTCACACTCAACATGTTTCAATTAACCAAACCGGCTTTTGTTACATTACAGGAATCACTGAAAAAAAAACATTCAAAGAACTACAGTTGTCCAAACGAAAGAAATCGAGTATTTTGTACGATTTCTGGTACGATAATAAATTCTATGCAGCTTCAACTAGCTTAAAGCAGTATTAAGAATAAAGATAGATTATTTCCTTGTCTTTAATTACCAATTAAATTATGTAATACATGGGTTAATTGCAAGTGTGTGCAAAGAACAGATATGAGATCGTGTGTTAGCAGTGACCCGTATCATCACAAAATAATTATCAAAACCTACTCGTGATTAGGCGCGACTATTGGGGGGTTATTCTCCAAGTCCAAGCAAAACGTGGCATAATGATTACTAGATAGCAATGTGGTTCGCACATTACTAGTAATCTCGTTAACCCCTCGTGCTAAGCTATGATGCTTGTGTTACGAGTGGGTTCACGTCGGTAGAGTAAAGAGTGGGATTCGAACCCACATGATCGTAAGTCCGAAGCCCTAGCCATTAGGCTACCGCCGATTACACTTTAAGATTCAGGTCCTTAAATCTTTTTCGAGATCTGAGAGTCACCGGGTAGTGTGCCATTTAACACATTTTTTAGTTCAACGTATGGTAAGTCGAAAGAGATATCGCTTTTCTTAACTCTACACGTAACAGCAAGTTAACCTCTTGGACTTAGTTAATAAGCCCCCTGTTCGATAAATCAAGACTATAATAATTTCTCTACTACGCCTGACAGCTCTGAATATAATTTAAATATTATGTACCTACTTTATATCAGTTATTTCAGTATCATCTTTAGTTACGTCACAGTTTACGCATTTTGTATTGGTTATGGTTAGTTAAGCAATAAGAGAAACGTGGCGTATCTTATCATTTCCTAGTGTTAGTTTTACCTATACTTTCCAACTTCGTGAATGGCCAAAAAAATCAATGGTAATGACTAAGTATTTTGAACTCAGTCAATGAATTATAAACCTGAAATTATTGATTAAAGAGATACATATAACACATATAACAAGGCATAGAATCCCTTGATTTAATAAATACACCTAAATTATAAATTCATCACAAAATGAAAGCAATTTTAGGATGTATTAATAGGGCTGCATGAGTGGCACCTGTGAATGATGGATTAAGGTTAAGATGTCGTGCAACCAGTCTTAAAGCTACGAGTCTTTTATACCAGCAACCCTATAGATAATTTATACAATTGAGAATTGCAGAGAAAAGAATAAACAGGGGTCCGAAAACCAGTCAACCCGTCCTTTAAGAACCACATCACAAAAATATAATGTTAACGAATATTATTACTAGATATGCTTACACAAAGAATCCGGTGTACCTACAAAATAAGTATTGCAGTTAATAATAAACAACATTTTAAAGCTACTCATTAAAAACACGAGCATCAGTATTTCGGCTTTAACAAATCAGCAATGACGTACACAGGTACATTCTAATTTATTATATGTAGTTTTTAAATTTCAACAAACAACATGCGATATATTTTGCAGGAAACACGGAAAATGGTTCCGTATATTATATCTAAAACTGAATTAATTCAGGGGGGTCATTATCTAAATCCTAACAAATCATAACGTCGAATGACGCAGATTAATTAGATTAGTTCAAGAACCAAATCACGGTAGTGTTAGTGTAGATATACGTTTTACACCATTTAAAATATTTTTACTTAAATGTATAGTAACAAGAAATCGAATAATACCGACATAAAATACTTCACTTTTGAAAAAGGTTAAAAAGCTAAATTAAGCAAAAACTATCTCGGGGCCTCGAATATAAAACAGTACATGAAATAATGTGTTTCTACTTGACAACTGTTTGTAAGTCATACACTACCTACAAAGTCGTACGTCACAACTGCTTACTTTGCCGTTGACCTAACCATTTATGATGATTAAATATTACAAAATATGATATGCGGATCGCGGATCGCTGAACGACTGACCGCAGGCCAACTCTAGCAAAAATTGAATTCTGATGCATCGGTTTTATAGAGGATGTGAATGACATCAAACATACCCGATTATAATATTGATCATACATTCATGTATACCTATGATCTTGTAAGTAAGGTATTCTTTATTTATTATCCTGTCGACAAGAAATATACGAGTGAATTATACATATTCGTAGCAGTGTTCACCTGAAAACATTTAAAATCTTTAGGCATTCATTTATGTTTCCGAAAATTTACGTCAAAATACATTTTCTTCCTTATGGTGTGACGAACGAAACAGATTCGAGCGATTTGTATTCTTAAAATATATGTGGATTGCTCGGATGAGAGAAGGTAAGAAAAAACATTACAAAGCTGTTATATCTTCCTAGTAGTTAACAAAATTATCAACAATGTTAATTTAAACAATCAAATATTTCACGTTACGTAAACAAATATAAAAAGTATGCGCCCAGCGGTAATGACTCCTAAATTAGTTTCAAAGAAAACCCCAACTTTCGACCTATCACACTACAACAAAGCTTGAGGGTGCGTCCATATCTCAAAATATTTTTCCTCGTGGAGGTTTTTCCTCCTCAGTGACATGCGTACGTAATTTGCAAAAGGGACTGTCAACATTGATGAAAGCAAACACAGTCCATTTGTCGGGATTAATAATACATCGAGTGAATAATGCATAGATCAGAAGTGCGTTTACCCCAAGGCGTCTGCATTTTTAACGAGATCTCCGATGATGGTGCATTGCCCTTTGCCCTACACTCGGAGATAAATTATCCATTGGGATAGATCGGGACTCATCAATATCCCATTGTCTGAGGCAGGGCACGAAAACATAAAACTATCGAGTCTAGGGTCGTAAACGGTAATGACCCTTTTACTCAATAATTTATTAGTTGATACCTAATGACGCATCGAATGTTCTATAGTTATATCTTTCAGGCAGTTGGATACTTAACATCGCAGCAATCAAAGCAATACGTCACAAACTTCGTCATAGAAATCAAGTTCTAACGTGATTAGTTGTCATAATTACTTCAATTACATTTCCACAAGTATAATAATAATTGAAAAAGTGACACTAGGAATATCATAGTCGCTTGTTACCCATATAGCTAACGCCAAAGTCTCCGATATTTCATACTAAAAGCAGGGATGAGGAAAATCTTAATACGAAATTCCGACTAGATTATTAATAACCCATTAAGAATTGATCAAGTCCCGCCTCCTCGAATTAATGAACTGACACACTTGGGTTTTGTCACGTACGCTGAAGTAAATTAGTTATAAAAATATCACTATCACCAGTTAATGAGAGCAGCAATCATAAAAATCACACTGGCCCTAATGTCCATCGGCAATAAATTAATAACCGCAAACGAAATTGATGCCATTATTCGTCATTATCGTAGGAGTGACGTAGAACAAGAACAGTTTTATGTATCAAGTAAAAATGTGGTTTTGATATTGTTCATTAATTTTGTTTAACTTATTATCAATTAAACTCAGACCGTGATGGTGTTTTGGCGACCATAGGCTTATCTGAAATAAAATAGGTAATTAGTGATTTCCGACCAATAAAATAGAGTACATCCAAGCCGGTGGATTAATTTGCTACAACAATCGTTTTATTTGGAAACTGCAAAGTTACGCTTATGGTGGGTTTACATTAAACATTGGTCCAAAACCACAGAAATTGTTGTTTCAATAGGTACCTAGGCAAATAAAGGAATGCAATGAACGTAGCCTATATTTTTCACAATGATGCGATGCAACGAAACGACATTACTTAAAAGCTCCCAATAAAACAGCAGTAAATAGGTATATATCTTAGGTAATTTTCAAGGAAACGAAAACATTAAATTAAATAAGGATCTTCTTTATTTAATAATCCCTATTTAAATATATAATATCCTCAAAACCCTGTCATTGATTTAACACACCCTATAATTTTACTTCTCCAATACGATTGAATAATTAAGTCCGCTGTAAGTTTCAGTTTTCTAAATAATAATGTCGTAAACGTAAACTATGATCATAAACCTTAAAAACAAATCAAGAGCGATGCTGTAAAATTCTCTGAAATAGTCCTGAACAATAAACACCCACACTATGGGAAAAACTGTAATAAAATGGCCGTAATTGACATCTTGAGCTACTCTATAATTCACTATTTTTTCAGGGACATATCCGTTGACCAAGCGAGCGATTACATAAACATCGTCTAATAACATTAGTTTAAATTGAAGAGTAACATTATTCTGATTTACCTAGAATTATTTTTCCTAACTTTTCTATATATATAAAAATTGTTTGTCCTGACTGACTCACCGACGCAGAGCCTAAACCGTATGGGGTAGAAACTAGAAATGTTGACAGCTGATACGTTTTGTAGTGAAAACACACTAAGAACAGATTTTTTAAAATTCTACCCCTAAGTTGAGGCTGAAAAGGGGATGAGATTTTCAAAGATAGGCTCATGAAATTTCGTGGGCTTTTTATTAGAAATTAACAAACAAGTGTTTCAGCAATTTTGGAAATATACTCCTAAGAGGGTGCAATAGATTTGGAATTTTGTCATTTTTAAATATAAACACATGAATTTGAATATACACGCGTTTTATTGAGTATAAAAATAAACAGGTATTCCGGCAATTTTGGTAATCCACCCCATTTAATGGTGAAAAGAGGGGTTGAAAGTTTGTATGGGAAATTATTAATTTTCAAAGATAGACACAAGAATTTTCATGAACGGGTTTCCGGTTAGATATCACGTAATTATTACACTGATTTTGAAGTCCTCCCCCCTAAGGATTGAAATAGGGGTTGGAAATTTGTATGGGGTGTTCGAATGCATTTTCATATTGTTTTCACCAATGGATAGAGAGATTTAAAAGGAAGGTTTTTGTAAATGCTACCCGTGCGAAGCCGGGCGGGTCTTCTAGTCTTATTACATATTAGACAGCAACTGGTACAAACAACAAGAATCCATCGATTATATTATCATATCGCAATGTAATGGTAGAACTATTATGCTAATTGTATGTCTTGCTGTCACTTGATATTCATGAGCTTATCTGGATAAATAAGTAAAATCTTGCTTCACTGTTGCATAAATCGTAAGGTAATTAAGTTAGGGCACGCGCTCTAGCTGCATGTCCTAAGGCCTACGTGACTTCTTGCAGGGCACGTCGCCCGCATGTACCTAGCCCTAATCGATTTACATTTTGAATCGATTTGATGACCGGATTCTTAATTATGATGGCTAATTAATATTGAAATAAAATGTTTATGTTTTTGTAACTTGTTGACTAAATTACGTTACTCAAAATAGGTAGTTCTAACTAACGAAATATTGTATTTTTTAATATACCCAACTACCGATGCTGCAAAGTTCTATGACCAGTATTCAGACTGTTCTCTGCGCTATAGAACCGGTACGATTCAGGTTTGCTCTGTTACTAAATAAAGTTCATCAACCACGAAGGCTTGGTGCTGTTATCATTTTAACTTACTAAATACTTCATAGTATTAAATAACGTAGTAGAGCTTTGATCTTTGGAAATCAAGGCTTAACGAATCAAGTAGGTATATAAGACACAGCACTGCCTTTCTTAACACCCTTGACCGACGTACAAGTACATTACATATCTACTTATGTATCTAATAATTTTACAAATGAAAAAAAAAGTAAATTAGTAACTAAACTTCTTATGATAAGCACGGGTGAGTCATAGGATCATTGACGTCAATGTTGATGAGAATATGAATCAAGTAACAGATTTAAGTAAATGATATTATTCATAATAACAACTGCGTAAGCGTATACTGTTTTCATAATTTTCAACTATTGAATTTCAAGGTAATATGTACAATATTAAACACGATGCTTATTTAAATATATATTTTTAATATTGTGTTACGTTTTTCTGTAAAAGTAATTCAATGTATTGGTTAAAACAATCGTTTAAGTCTGAAAATGGATGGTTATTGAGACCCTTTGCAAGGCCGGAAGGGCGGAAGAGATAGGCGGAAATATTTCCAAATTTCACAAGTCAGAGGGATACTTCGAAGAAAATTAAACTAAGCTGAACTACCTAAGACATACAAACATAGAGACATCGGTGGTCATAGCTTAGCGCGTCTAACACGAATTACTATCTTACTTTGTTGCATTTTTTAATTTTTTTTTTATTTAGTAATTTTGTTGAATCTATCTCTTAAACGTTATCACGTCTCACGTTATCATAAACTTACCGTACTATGCCTTTCAGTTGATCGCAGGAAGGTATGGCGTAATTTAATCAATATTACAAAACCATTCAACGAGTTTTTGTTCATATTTATTACTGTTGGAGATGACTTAAGTAATCTTTACATAGGTAGGTAGTAAGTACTATTATTATAAATAAAAGAAAGTCGCTGTCGCTGTTTGTACCTTTAAACTGTGCAACAGATTTTAATGCAGTTTTCAGCAGAAGACAGAGGGATTCAAAACTAAAGTTTTATGAATGATTATAGACATTTATAACTGTGCTACTCGTGTGAAGCCGGGCGGGGCCGCTAGTTTATAAATAAAGGTAAGGTGACGATGCTTTTTTTTTCCCCTCCCAAAATTCTGGAATAAGTAGGATTATATAACTCTTTCCAATTACAAAACCCTTTATACAGTCGTCATCTCCATGCCCTTTCCCAATTATATGATTTCAGCGCAATGCGTATTTTCCTTCCATTCATCACTATTACTCGTCATCGCAGTATTCACGCCTTTCATACTCATATCATCTTACAGAAGCCAGTTTGAAATAAAAACTTCAAGTAATAAATATTTAAAGCAGAATAACATTGGGAATTTACAATATTTTGATTTTTACAGAGAAAAGACGTCAGAAAACAAGGAAAATAGTTTGGTAGGTATTTTGTAAAAAAGAAATCTTAAGGTAAAATGTATGAAAAATAAGACGGTATTGGCAAAACCCCGGTGGTCTAAGAATAAATTACTTTTAATCCATATTTAGAAGGTATAATACAAGCTAATCGGGGTGACAAATGTAGTTAGCATTGCGGTGCGACTACACGGTCTAAACCAGCTAACCTGAAACCGACTAAGGTTGAAACGAACAAAAAGAGAAGATATAAAAAAGTTAAAGCGAAAACTTGCTTAATCTTTAGAACATAAAAAGTTATTTATTTACATATATTTAAAACAAAGGTCAATGTCGTTCACTGGGTACATAAACATCTAATTGATTGACTGCTTCACAACAATGATTTGAATCCGTGAAACTTTTTCGAATTCATAAATATTTTCTGGAACTAACCATCCGCGTTGAATGAATTTTAAAGATAAACAAACTTGTTTTGTTTCTTACGTACGGGGAAATCTAGTCATAGACAATGGTATAGGAAAGCGTAACTATTGTCGTAATAATTTTAAATTGTGAGAAAAGCAATAAAATAAGAGAGAACCTATAACAACGTCATAATAGGCCCCCTTACATAATGTTTTTTTTTATATACTTATAATCTCTGTACCTACACTAGTGTATATACATATATATACGAGCAATTCGAGTACGAACTTTGAGAAACATTTTATCCCATAATTTTTCAGCGTTAAAATGTAATAGAAATATACAGCTTGTGTACCTAAAATCCTTACCTACATACATATTTACTCTAGGTACACACTACACACAGATGGAGCGAGTTAGAATTATGAACGCCTAGATTTTTTGAACTACGGAACGGATTTTTAACAATAGATAGAGTGACTCAAGTCGAAGGTGTGTATTATTCCTTATAGGTACCTATTTGTGTTCATTTATTATTCTGCTAGCCGGAGCAGGTCCGCTAGTATTTAATATAGCAGTGAGAATCAAGATCGGTAAGCGCAAAGCATAATCAAAAGTACGAGGAGGTACTTAAGTGAAGGTGAAACAATTTGTCATTTATATTATTGACAACAAGAACAAGTATTAGCAATCCTTTGTAAATGCTCGACGACTTCGTGAACTTCCAGGAATGTCCAGGATAGTATATAAAAGTACTTATCTTCTTTTATGAAGCTTAAAACATATCGCTAGTTACATATTTTCTTAGAATTTTGTTTTTTTTTTTTTTCTTTTAAAAAACGACGCCCGCACTAAGGAATTTAATCCTTGTGTCGCGGGGGTTTCACAAACATTCAAATCACATGCACAAAGAACACCCAGACTTGGAACAAGCATTTGTGGATCACACAAATACTTGTCTCATGCGGGGATCGAACCCGCAGCACGTCGCGCACAGTGGTAATTAGCGTGGTGACCTATACCACTTACCATTATCTATTATTTTCTAATAGGGCACGGAAATAATTCAGAAATGAATATTTTAGATACGTGCGACACTTTGTGAGGCGCAACAGGTACTAGTGATGCGCCTAGGCTAAAAAAATCAGTGTTACACTTGAAACAAAGTTGCTTAAACGATACTTGAAGGCGCTCTCGAAAGAATTCAAGTGCGACTGCGAAATATAATTGTTTATTGCTTGAAGAAGTTGTAATTAAAAGTCATTGACTTTTAACCGCACAATATAAAAATGTGTAGGTAGTAATAGAAATGCCTGGAATTAACATGGTAGATTATGCCCATACTTTATGCCCACACTTTTGGGTAATAATTTTATTATTGTCTCATTTAAGTGAGTTTATGTATAGAATAACAGAAGTTTCTCAGCTATTAAGGCATAAATTACAATATTTTATAACCAATTTTCTGCGACTGTAATAAAATTATTGTAATCTTTTGAAAGTGAAAAATTGATTCATATACTTAGTAAGGAAAGGCCACACTAGCGCCATCTACTTTAATAAGCTGCACATTAAAGCGTACAACTGCTGTTTTCTTACCACATTTTTGGGTCTTTGTTCTTAGTTTGAAACAGATTTTTTTTACATGTAGGCACCATAAACATTATCTGAGATAATGTTTATGGTGCCTACATGTTATTATTCTATTCTATTCTAGCTTTAAAACCGCATAATTAAGCGCTTTACTTAAATAAAAATATTAATTATTATGTAAGTATTGTATCTCCATTAAGTACATAAAAAAATATGTACTATCAAAACAACAGAAAAAAAGTAAGAATTCAATTAATAATAATGTCGCTTTTCGGTAACCAGTTTTAATAACATGCGAAAACACTTCTGTAATTTTTTACACGTATATAAGAACAATAATCTGATATTTGATTGGTATGTTTACGTTTAAGTATGTAAAAAAACTGTGTTATTTAAAATATTTAATGTGTGCAATAATTTAATTAGTAGGCAAAAAAATTTAAGGTGTTATCTTAATGCCGCAAAAAAACCTGATCGAAGAGAGAACGAAACGCTCACACATATTATTAACTTACCTCAGCATACTTGTAACAATGAATTAGTAATAATACTTCTTAATTTAGAGGATGCTTAAATAATGTTGATACGATCGTTAATTCAAATATTTTTTTTAAGATTTAGAATTGAAGCAGGCAAGGTATTTTTGGTTGGGGAATAGGTTATATAAAATAGGTCCACCTAAAATCTCTGTCCTGCTGGTGTAGCGCAGAGCTTGGGTATGTGATCCCACGGCTCCAGCAAAGGCAAGGACGGTAGCGGGGAGTTATCAATTAGCGTTTCACCCACACAAAAAAATTCATGTTTGTCTAATATAATTTGATGATTAACCTTTTTAATAACTTGTATGTTAGGTAATATCTAGTGAGAGAAATAACGGGAATGTCCGATGGAAGACAATTTTCCTCAACTTTTCAACTTGTAAGTATTTTTTTTTAAAACGTATCGTTTTCGTTTTGAATATTCGAGGCTCTTTATTATTGTTTTAAGATTTCTAGTACGTTCAAAAATCTCAATCTATACCTAGTTACCCATATTCCCGACTAAGCAGCAAATTACATTACTAAAAAAAAACAAAATGCTGTAATAATCTAGATTATTCATTTGCTATTCAAGTAAGCAACTAAAAAGCACTATAAATTATCGCTACTTATTGCTTATGTCTTAAACGTGACAAGGTAAGTTCTGAGTCTGACGTATTGACAACACACATGGACAAAATAAACAAAAAAATGCTATGAAAAGGCTGTTTTTTATTAGTATTCAAACGTCATTATGAGTGTTAATCCGGTACGCAACTTTGGGTCATCACAATACTTTTTATTGACATAATTCAACCAAAAAAAATATTTCTATAACACACATACTTGTTATAAATCAACGATCAAGAACAGTTTATATCATTTTTTACCTTCTTGACCTGCGAGCTGATCGAATTACTACACTTCGATATGTACCTACCTATTAGTTTTTCATATACTTACTTTTTGTATTTCCAATCATTACACATCATTTTCTCGTATGTTTCGATTGCGAATATCCGCACTTCAAGACTTCCCTAAGAAAAAGGAAACTAGTTAAGCATACCATTTTCATATGATTATATTTAATTTTAAAAATAAAATAGCAATAAATTATTCATCATTTCCTAGCATTTTATCAAGCAATGTTGGGGTCGGTTTCCAGTTTTACCGAATTTAGCTGAATACCGTATTTTACATGGAGAGACTGCCTTTCTACCTCCACAACAAATTTACTGGGTAATACAGTAACCCATAGTAAGACTGGTTATCACATAGAATAATAACTTACTTTAGTTATTATTCTATGGGTTATCAGTTAACGATTGTCAAACGGCTTACTAAATTATTATAATCGTATAATTCAACTCTAAACGTAACGTACTTTATTTTGATGAGTAATACTACTGTAGGTATATTTATTAGGAACAGTTGAAAAAAAAATTGCCACGGTCTTACCTTATTGCTTACTGCAAAGCAAGTACCTTCCTATTCTATGCTATTTTCTTATTTTAATAAGCAGTGACAAGGTTACTGATAAGCTCTTCAGCAGTTAACAACTGCACGGAAAAAACAGTTCCATAATGAAGTGCCAAGTTAATTAGTGGTATGACGTCTTGTCTGTATGACGAATTGCTTAATTTAGCTAACTAGTTCGAGTAGACTATTCGGGGGTTTACACGTTGTGTATTGTACCAATATCCATTCCAAGCATAAAACTGATTTAAGGATAACGTAGTAATTAAAAATGTAAGCGCCCCCTAAGTGTCGCTACCTGGGCAGTCATCCGGATACCTTTCTTGTTCACAGATCTCACCTAGCTGCAATATAAGTTGTTGCCATTTCATTGCTTAAAAGTTTTTGCTGTAGGTATGATGAAAATACGCCCAGATTAAATCGGCGGTAGCCTAATGGCTAGGGCATTAGACCTGCGATCATATGGTCGCGAGTTCGAATCCCACCCATTGCACTACCGACGTAAACCCACTTGTAACACAATCGTTTAGCTTACCACGAGGGTTTAACAAGAATAGCAATACCTAATGTGCTACCCACATTGCTAGTAGGTAACTTTTTTACAAAAAATAAACGGAATATTACCGTCTTTATTTATAAAACTCTACATTTTTTTTTTGAAAAACTGCCTTTTCAGACAGATCGTGCTAATTTAATTCAACAACATTCAATCTTTTTCGCAGTAAAACAGGTTGGTACACACATCTTTTAAACTACACTACAGATTTTAAAGCAGTTTCAGCAGTAGAGAAAGTGTTTGCGCTTATAGGCATTTATTACTGTTCTTCTCGATGTCCACTAGTTAAGGCTCAACACACACGAACCACACCACATCCCACCGTCAAAATGTCGTCAAGCAGTAGCTAGGTACAAGCGGTCGGTAATGACTGTAAAATGTCGTAAAGGTGAATACCTAGTCCTATTCATGTTCAATCTATAGGTACTAATATTATAAAGCAGAAGAGTTTGTTTGTTTGAACGCGCTAATCTCAGAAGCTCCTGATCCGATTTGAAAAATTATTTCACTGTTAAATAGCCCACTTATTGGGGAAGGCTATAATTTGTCACGATAAACGACGCCCACGCGGGCGGAACCGCGAGCAAAAGCTAGTACAAAATTTACGCCCGACGACGTTATTTGGTTGTGTTCGGTGGTACGTGTGGGATGGCCTATGTAATAATTTATTTTTGTTCAATTTACAATGAACTATTACAACGTATCTATGAATAGAATGCACTTATGCACACTAGTACCTATCACGTGCACGTGCATAATCTCTATTTACTTATTAGGTAAGGACGCTTCCTATCTCTATAATACAAGGCCTTTATATTCTCTCCTTTTTAGTCTATTTATATGTAATCATTTTAAATTCCAAAGTCCATTGATTAGCAGCCATAGTAAATTTCAGGTAGAGTTATAGTAAATAGAGTTCGAGAGATTGAACATAAGAGACAGAACTTCGTTGTTTTTTACCTTTGTTTGAAAACCACATTCCGATAACGATTTAAAAACTCACTGGTTGTGTGGTTTAGTGAATAGCGTTTTATGCCAAATAATGTGATGATTGATAACCAATTTCATTAGCACAGACTAGAGAAAGGAGCATGAAAGTTAGCCCAGCACGCCTATTTCTGATACTGTCTCAAATACCTAATTTATTTTAAGAATTTCATTTTTGTATGATAAAATATTTGGCATTTAATAAGTGACTCTACCGAATGCCACGCACTCGATATGGCCTGTACTGTTTTTGCAATGACATCTATCAAATTCTATAACAACTAACTCAAATTTAAGGAAAGCGAACATCGCTATATAGCTATAGTAGTAAAATAAAGGTACAAGGAGGTCGCAAAGCACGGTTGCGCATAGAGGCGCGCCAGCCCGCAATGCGGCGCGGCCGCGCGAGCGCAGAGCCGCTCCACGCCCGGTAGGTATTTAGTACTCGTACAATGCGGTCACGTGACACCATTGACGTCAATACTGACCTCTGCCAACGGCGGCATCGCGCCTGCCTCCTGCCTGCTTATCTGACTCGAAATACCCTACACATATAGGTACAAACGAACAATTATATTGTTTGTGAATTCACATAATAAGGTTACTATAGCCAGGTGTTTTATAGATCGCATTTAAAGTATTGAAACGAAGATCGAAATTAATTTCAGTACCTACCTTACTAATTTTATATAATGATGATATCATATTTATTTATAAAATTATTGTAACAAATAACAGTGGAATGGGCTGACCGTTTTGACAAGGAAAAATAAGAAGTCAGATCAACTAAAACATTTCTCAACAACGAATTTTAGGTGTGGATGTAGGTATGTGTATGAAGATACAATAAGACAAGCTTTTAACTTTATATTCTAACAGACAAAACGTTTGTACGCTCAAAGTACGCTCTTTTAAGTAAGAAGATAATATGTTAATTCATAAGAGCACACTTTAAGCCGAATACTGAAACGCCAATCATTTTGATACCGCCATTAAGTCTCATGCTGTCTCTGTCATATTAACGTGTAAAGTAGCGACGGATAGATATTTAAGAACTCATCAAAGTTTATGAGCGTTTTAGTATTCGGGGGATAGAAGAACAATTAAGGGATCATAATTTAATTAAACTGGGGCTTGTGATGCGACATATTATAATTTATTTGTCAATCAATTATTCGTTTATTAACGTTTACCAATGACGCTTAATATGATGGTTTTAACAACTTTTAAACGACAATAAAAGTAATAATTTATTTTCTGATACCATTTACGTCATATTACTAATGAAATGCCTTTAAAATACATTATGTATGTATTTATACGTGGTTTATGCAAGCAATTATAAACTTTTTGCTATTGTGACGTTACTGCATAAATTGGAACGGATATTATGTATGATGCTTTAGTATTATTTTTGTCGACAACTAGCAATTTATTTTTAGCCCCAATTATATAATATTAATAATACCCATATAATAATAATTACACAACCTAAAAGTAGGTCTATAACTTTTTTCTCCTCGATTGATCAAACTGATTTATTTCTTACGGAGTCAGTGAGAAAAGGGCAGGGACAAATCACTAAAAGGACGAATTATAGTGGAAAAGTGCGAAGATAGCTGCTCTACTAAATATAATAATAATATGTTAGTACGTATAAGTTACTGGAGCCCTAGCATCAGCAACTTAAGTATAGATACACTGTTCTAGATGCTGGTTGCAGTGTATTTGAAATTGAATATTTTTGATTATAAAAATATGGATTTAATATCAATTTCGGATAAATAAAGATCATATTTATGCATATTTTAATTATAAAACACTATAATTTCTATGGCAATGTGTCCATAATTAAGATACTAGATTTTAATATTCAAGACTTAGTCACAACTTTGTTCAAATACCTAATCACATTAGAATGTTTAAATGTTAATACGGAACCCTAAAACAATGTGTAGGCAAGATAAATAATTGAATTGTGTTAATGGCAAAGTACAAAAACAAAGTATGAATCATGCCCTACACTTAGATTAATTAAAAGGGCAATCACGTTCATTTGTTATTTTGATTTCTCGAAACTAATAGGTTAAGCATGAAGATCACAGCATTAACAAAATCACTTCAAGGATCACCTTCTAAAAGAGCAATTGTGAACAAAGCGCGGTAAATTCGGGTGTAGCAATCCAAGTTAGCGATCAGGTTTAAATTACAATGCTAGACCTCTTTTTAGGGTCCCTTACCACAGATGGAAAGAACGGAACACTTTCTCCTCCGTCTGTCTGTCCGGCCACCCCTTTGTCTGTAAAGACCCTTTACTTATCTCAGGACCGCGTGGTGGTATTGAGTTGAAATTAAAACCATAATTATGTCCAGCCTTAAAGCTGTGAAAAAATCAAAATTCGGTGGGCGAGTCCGACTCGCATTTATCTTTTTTTTTAATTAATCAAAGAGCTACATCTAGTTAAAGTCAAGAGCGGGGTGTACAACATAAAAATAAGTTAAATTTCGAATGCTTTCCACACACAATAACTTGAAATGGTACCACGATACAGAACCAAAGAATAATTATTATTATGTAAATAACCCCTTTATTGTAAACAAAAAGATTCATTCCCTTTATGTCGAGTCCCGTTATGTCGAGCCGAAAACCTTGTCTCGCTTCTGTTACCGCTATGTCGAGCTTAGTTTTCTGTCCCGTCTCTATTCCCTTTATGTCGAGTTCGTTTACCACGCTTTTATTACCTTTACGTCGAGTTTAACTATATCATATTTTAGAAGTACAGTCACGCCCAATGATGTATCCATGCTCATAATTTAGAATCAATTTTTACACAAAAAAGAATTAAAAAACAACTAATGTAAGTCTTAGGCTGCAAACTGGACGGCCGCGGGAGCAGCGTCGTGGTTTGACAACAAACGCCACATGACCACAAACCCAGTAGGGGGATGGCATAACAGGCTAAATAAAAAACTTAATAAAAGACCTCCGCTATATACTCTCATTAGCACACTTAGAGATGAGGCTAAAGATGTAGGTTTAAGATAGAGCAGGTAAATGTCTACAACGACGACAATCAGAACCTAAGAAAAAAAAAAGGTTGGCTATTGATATACGTATAAATTAAAAAGTTGAAGATTTTACAACTAACAAAATTGATTTATTGATT
Organism: Plusia festucae; assembly: GCA_950381575.1. Taxonomy (NCBI): domain Eukaryota; kingdom Metazoa; phylum Arthropoda; class Insecta; order Lepidoptera; family Noctuidae; genus Plusia; species Plusia festucae. The sequence goes on along the minus strand of OX494436.1, from coordinate 6,685,969 downwards.
TGTCTTAAACGCCTATCAACTGTAAGATTTGATAAGTGATTATCTTTTAATTATTTAAAATATACATGTTACCTAGGTTGTCGATAAAACGTAAATCAATAACGCTCATTTAAATTAATTATTTACATACTATAAAGCTATATCTTTTACATTTTTTACATTTTCACTAGAAGTGGTGATTATACTGGATTTATTTAGATTAAGAAAGTTAGTTTTATAAGAAGAATTATTTTTTACTGTAATACTATATATATGCTATTTAACATTTGCAACAATAGTGATGATTATACTGTGATTTATTTAGATTAAGAAAGTTAGTTTTATTAAAAGAGTTATTTTTTAATATAATACTATATAACATTTGCAACAATAGTGATGATTATACTGTGATTTATCTAGATTAAGAAAGTTAGTTTTATAAAAAAAAGCTATTTTTTACTGTAATACTATATAACATTTGCAATAATAGTGATGATTATACTGTGATTTATCTAGATTAAGAAAGTTAGTTTTATAAAAAGAGTTATTTTTTACTGTAATACTATATAACATTTGCAATAATAGTGATGATTATACTGTGATTTATTTAGATTAAGAAAGTTAGTTTTATAAAAAGAGTTATTTTTTACTGTAATAATTACTATATAACATTTGTAACAATAGTGATGATTACCTATACTGTGATTTATTTAGATTATGTAAGTTATTTTTTAGAAGAATTATTTATATACGTGATGATTATACTGTCATTTATATGTTTAGATTAAGAAAAATTAGATATACCTATATATATGAAAATAAGTAATGGAACAAATAATAAAACAATACTTTTATGCCATTGGCTTTTAATTTACTCCCTGACTGTACTTGTTCACCAAACTCGACATAAAGGTAATAGAAAGCGTAAAATATCAAAACTTTGGAGAACAATAGACTACCAGGCTCGACATAACGGGAATCGACATAAAGGGAATAAATCAACAAAAAGTAACATATTCTTGTAGAAAGTAAAAATGTTTAAGTATCAGTGGATTATCACCACAAAATATTAAAATATGTACCTGATAAATTGTAATGGATTTGAAACACGTGTTTGCCGCAAGTGACAGAAATTTTACTCCCACTATCTTTCAGAAAAAGCAGCTAAATCCACGTGACTTGGGCGCACTTACTATTAATGTATGTAGATGGAGAGTTTTCCTTTTTATTTTAATCAATTTCGTTGTAAATTACAATGAAGTGTCGCTTTCGGCAAGGCCTAAAAAAAACAGACGACGAAATCGAAGAATTCAATATTAAATTGAATTTAACATGAGTAAAATTTTGTACCTGCAAAAGGTACAACCAATTTTTTTTCCGAAAACATTTTTATAATTATTTCTTAAGATAACTTCAATTAACTGCCTGTACACAAATACCAAAATAAACATTGAAATAAAACTACCTTCTTTTAAACGGACTCTATCGCGGTTTATTTTCATTTTAGTTCCCGACGTTACGACGTAATCCGTTGAAAAGTAGTTTTATTCCAATGTCTAATATTCGCATAAACCTCAGAAAACATTACTAAAATAAACGTTAGTTCTATCTATGATACTTCTAATATTATGAATGAGGAAGTTTTTTTTTAATAACTACAGATTACACGCCTTTATCATTATTACTCTACATTATACATCAAAAATATGTATAAATAAATTAAACAATATTAATAATAAAAAAATGTCTACGTAACAGGGCCAATAACAACATATTGTTGTAGGTTATAATTTTACGCAAAATCTAAAACAGGATTTTGGTTTTTTTATTTACAGATAGTTTACAACTTCAAATACAAATCGCATGGGAATCTGTTCATCCATATTACAAACGACACGAATGGAAAGACAGAAACTATAAGTAGGTAAGTAAAAAAGCAGTTATTACTCAGACTTATGTTTAAGGATGTACTTATTCATACAAATATCAAATTTATTCAAGTTTTTCGTAGAAACATAGGACACCAAATATGGCCATTTGTAACTTGATTCAAAAGGTTCTGAGAGAGACGAGATTAACTTATCAAAGAAAGAGCAAGCTCGCTATACAGGATTAATTTAAAAGGAGTGCGTATATTCCACGAGGTAAGCTCAATACAGCAACGAAGTTTCTTGGTATTTATTTCAAGAAATTAGTATTTAAGCTTTCTTCGAAATAATGTACATTAGCAAGTACCAAGTTACCAACATTTACATGTAATATTTTTATTATGCTTTAGTAGAATTTCACGTAAACATATCTCTATAAAACGTGCTGCTGTTTTTTTGGCAAATCCAAAACTGTAAAAATATGTTGTGACTTTTGTTAAGTGACATTAAAATATCATGAATATCAAGTTTTGATACATTAAACATTTTTATTTTCTTCCGTGTGATAGCACGTGAGTGGTGGTGCACGAGAGAGCACACATTTTTTGTGACGCTTTAAATATGTGTAAAATATACTTAGCAAATTCGCCACATGTTTTTTTAACACAAAAGAAGGAAACTTTGTGTTTACGCTCACCGAGACAATGCAGTAGTTAAATGAAAAAAGAATTACCATAATTATTTTATTGATCTTTTAATTCTTATTTTTCGTATTTAGCATTCATCATCTTTGACGAATCAAATGTTCATCAGCTTTGATCATAAATCAGAGCTCATACAAAAAAAAAATTTTTTTTTAGAGATACCTAATTCATCCAGTAATAAGCATAGCTCATAAATAACTGGTAAAGGTTATAGCAGGTAATTTCTAGATGCGTCAAAAGAATGCTGAAGGTCATAGAACAACGACCATAAGGTCTCCTCACAAGGGTAGGTCATAGAGGTTACACATTACATTAGCTCTCGTCTATAATGTAAGAAAACAAATTCATATTTAATGTAACATTCCATTTGTAATGAAAGTCTAGGACACGGTCCCAGCGATTAATATTAATGAAATACATTAAGACAGATCAAGAGACTAGGTGACACATGTGACAAGAGTGCATCACCCCGTAGCAAGTCCGGGCGAGTAGTCAAACACCGGTCACAAACGACGTACAAAGTGGAAATAAATCTATTCTACCATTATAAAGCTGAAGAGTTTGTTTGTTTGTTTGATTGAACGCGCTAATCTCAGGAACTGCTGGTCCGATTTGAACAATTCTTCCACTATAGATAGCCTATTTATTGAGGATGGCTATAAACTTTTTTCCGATGACCTGTCTGTGGGACACTCACCCAGAGCCGCAAGCAAAAGCTAGTACCAATGGACTGAAAATCTCATTGTAAATCTATTGTTTATATAACATTGTATGCCTCGGAAACCACGTTAAGCCGTTGGTCCCGACTGTCATACAGTGATCTTTGGCAGCCGTTAAGACATAACTATTCTGACAACTAGTCATACTATTGATTGTATTACCTAGCAATGGGTTATGGAGGTCAGATGGGCAGTCTCTCCATGTAAAATACGGTATTCAGCTAAATCCGATAAGACTGGCAGCCGACCCCAACATGGCATGGGGAAAAGCTAGGCAAATGATAATGATTGTTTATTAAATATGCCTAGAAAGTCTCAATTTAAATTAGTAAAATACCTACTTGAGTTGCTTTGTTGTTTATGAATAAAATATGATAACTTAATAATACTAACAAATAATAGGTACCTAGTATTTAAATTGATATTGTGAAAACCAATTATTTAGTAATCCGCTTTCAGACATGTCAATCACTTTCACCGAATATTGATGTGTAATAAATAATTCAAATTAGCGTGACCTAAAACAACAAATCGGGAATGAGAGAAAATTTTCAGGTTTTTAAAAACCAGGTACTTACATGAAGAAGATTGTATTGGACAGGTACCTATTTATTTCATAAAAAAGAGCTAAAATATAAAAAACAAAGAGCTACCGAAGAGTTCAAATAAAAACGAAAACCTACCGGTCTACATCCAGATCAGATTAAAATTTGTGGAAGATTTTTGATGATGTAAAGCCACAGAAAAAACGGAAGGTGCTTTTACAGTACGAAGTTTTAAAGTGACACTGGCGAAAAACTAAGAAAATGTAAGAGAAACTGTATCATCAGACTACCTAATTATAATCATAGGTTATGCTGATAAGTTAATTAATTAGCCAAAAGTACACTTACAGAAAGTACTAGCACACACACAGAAAGCTCTTTATTCTTTAATGATTCGAATTTTTATAAATATTTTCTTTCAATTGCATGTACCTTCGATGGTGGGCATCGACATAATATTTGGAATTATTTGATAGATGACTTCAGACAGTGAAGGCCCTGCAATGAGTGTTCTAAGGTTACTAATGACGAAACACATATCTCAATTAAATATACTTCTTCCAAATTTAAACATACACATATTGGAAGACGGACTTGTTGCTCTAGTGGTTAGTGACCCTGACTGCTAAGCCGGAGGTCGGTTCGATTTCCACCGTGCCCACCCAGGACCAATCTTTGTGTGATGAGCACGATCATTTGTTGTGTCTCTGGGTGTAATTTATCTTTTGGCCATCTTATAACTATTTGCGCATAATAAACAACGTATCTATAATATGAATGTATTTATAAATATAAGTATGTTTATCATTTGTCTGGTTTCCATAGCACAGGCTCTGCCTAGTTTGAGGTCAGATGGCCGTGTGTGAGTAAAATAATCAAATCGATAAGATTCAAAGATAAGATTGTACCAATATGTGTATGAACTCTGAAAGGATTCTAGAAAATAACGTTTAATATTATTCACTCTTCTAAATGCGAGAATCCACCAAAGTGACTTTACTTTTGTCACAAAAAGATGTGTGTTGATAGGCTCTTACCAATTCTAATTTATTGAGTACTCGTGCTAACGGATAAATATAATCTTCAATTATTCCGTCACGTGCAGTTCAAAGAAATAAAAAGAAAACTGTAATGTACAGAGTTCCCTGGACTGGGAAAACGTGAGGCGGGAATGTTCGGGCGACGGCGACGCGCGGCGGTCACTCACCGCCCGCGACGCGCGATTCATACGCATGCTAGCTGAAACGTTTTGATGCTGTATAAACAAGTGACGAACAAATAACATTCATATTAAAACATTCGACTTTCTACCTGAAATCTATGAAGTGGGCAATATAAGGACGATTATTACTATTCTTACGTAAAACGCATAGCGCTGATTGCATTCTAATTTCTAAACAAAAACCGTGTTTTCTTATCGTGCATATTCCGTGCTACTATTTAGCTTACTTTCACAGTTTCAAATACAAATCGTGCTGGTTTATCAGCAATGACGTAGGACAATAAAAATATCGTCATACCCGCTTACGTACTTCCGCGTTTTAAATACGAGTTCCGTCCTAGACAGATACATTTTAAGTGGATAGTTAACCTCATTTGCCTATCGTATAAAGTTGATTTTGTTTGTAACTTAAGGAAGTCATTTTAAATGAAATTTGTATGACTCTCGTTACTGCTGGAGTAGATCATATAATTATAATTATAATCTATACTAATACTAATATATTATAAAGCTGAAGAGTTTGTTTGTTTGAACGCGCTAATCTCAAAAACTACTGGACTGATTTGAAAATTCTTTCACTGTTAGATAGCCCACTTATTGAGGAAGGCTATAGGCTATAATTTGCCGTGGTAACCGACGCCCACGCGGCAGCAAAAGCTGTATTTAATAAAGCAGATGAAACCTAGGTGATAGTATATAACTGTAGAAAATAAATTATGTAGATTGCTCTACCTTGTATCATCTTAACGATCCCGCTTCTAGTAAGTCCCTAAATAAATTAGATAGGTATTCTTAAATAATCATTTTGGATACCATGGTGTTCGAGAATGTCAAATTAATTCGATACAAATATGTCGTGTCGTTGCGCGCGATCAAAACAGTAGATAAATCCCCATACTTGCAGTTATTTTTTTACGCTGTGCTTGTAGTACCTATGAATAAAGTTAAACAAACACTCGTTTAAAAAGGGGTTTTCCAATTTTTAATATATAAAAAATGGCTCATATAGTAGTGTCCACACACATAGAGAGCACTTGAGACTATGAAAGGAGGCGCAAAGTTTTTATGATAAAAACCCGCGGTATGTGTAAATAAATTATACCTACTAATACAGAATACTTAACTTGTTCTCTAAAGAGAGAACATTACAAGTGCATGATTTGTGAAATATAAATACCTAAAATACTTGGGTCATATCAAATAACTATTTTAAACCTATTAGCCTATTTAAATTACCCCTAAATAATAATGATAAACTAATAATATTTCTCGTAGGACTGACATTTAAACACAACTGAATTTAAACCAAACAATTGAAAAAACGTGGCAAAAATATAAAAGGCGCAACAAATAAAAACATTTGTATCGTATTATTATAAAGGATTAATTTAAAAGGAGTGCGTATATTCTAAGAGGTAATCAGGTACATAAAACCGAACCACTTTCCCCAAGGAACATAGGTCGAAATCTTAAAATGGAAAAATAAATTTAGGCACATACCAAGTAACAGGTCACCGGACTTAAGTTTGTATGAAATGTTGATTTTCAATTTTAAGATTTTGACCTTCTTTTCTTAGGAAAAGTTGTTCAATTTTATGAAACTAAGTAATTACCTCATAGAATAAACGCACTCCTTTTAAATTAATCCTGTACCTATTAATTTGTACCGTTCTCTTAGTTTTGCATTTAATCATTTTGTAGGTTGTCATTTTATAATATACCCTACTGGAAATTTCATAAATTCTTAGATCCTGAAACTCGAAGTTTAATATTTGAAGCGGTGCTAACCTTATTGGCTAGGGCGTCGGACTTGCAATTGCGGGTTCGAATCCCAGTTTTTACTTTTGTTTGTTTTTACTTTTTGTTGTTTTTACTTGCGCCTTATGTCGACTAATATATTTATATTGGTTATATTAGTCGACATTAGGCGCAAGTAAAAACAGGCAGGTTAATTTTTTTTTAAGTTTTGTTAAAGTTTTAGGTATAATTATGTAAAAATAATTTAGGTAAAGGACTAGGTACCGCAGTATGAATATCTACTAAACAACATAATCTCAGCCCTGGCCCGTGATCCAAATATTTAATGAGCATGTAGGCTTCTTTGTTAAATAAATATTATTCAGAGCGGGAAAACCCTAGACTTTGCCAGTATTTAAACTAAATATTTGTTCTAAATACACATACTAAAGTTTTTAAGGCAATTATTAATATGAATAATACATAAGCATATAGTTTGTATGTATAAGGTTGAAGATTGAAGAATTTTTGAATTGATGTAAATACTCATTGCAATTATGCAGAGTGGCCTTAACATTAAGATGTCTAGCTATAATTAAGTATAAACTTACCAACATTAGGGACAACATCCAATGTAAATAGTATAATATATCAAGGAACCCGTGCTTTCCGAGGCACGGGAAGCACGGGTAAAGGTAAGGTAAAGCCGATGGTCCAGCTACTGATCCATCTTCGGTTGTGTCTATCAACCGTCCCATCGGACTATGAGAGTGAAGGAACAGAGAGTGCACCTGTGTTTGCGCACACACTTGTGCACTATAAGTAATATCTCCTGCGTACATGGCTGATCTCACTTGAGATAGGCCGCCGAGGCCGAAATTCGGTCTGGAGATTATTATTATATCAAGGCACGTCACACTTATATTTGACCGTCACAGCTTAATGATGATTATTTTTAAGTAATTATTTTTGTCCACAAGAAAGACCTGAGAATATAAATCTTCATTCTTGCTTTATGTTATCTAGGTATATGGTTTTAGGAAGTCTTGTACCTATTTTAATCGACCATTATAAACGTCGCGACCACAAATAAATAAGTATGATACAGTACCTTGTGATTGGTGGTGTGTGTTTCTTTCCGACGCTTTTCTTTACGTCTAAAGCTAATTCCATTTTGAAACTGTAAAACAAAGATAAAATTACGTTAGAAAAAGAAAATACCGATCGATAGAGAAAAAATCGAATAAAATGGCGCTTAATTATGTATGTATACCATATTATAGAGAAATTATTAATTATCTCAATATACTTACAGCGCAGTGAAAACAGCTGAACAAGGACGAAGGTGGCGTTTGCACGATGCTAGCTGGCGAGTCGGACACTTCACACGAATGTTTGAGGTATTTTCCCACAACCTATAAAAAAATTACAGTACCTAATTAATCTGAATGCATCACAACACAGACAATTAGTAAGTAGAATTATTGAGCCATAATAAATAATATTACCTGATAATAATAAATATCGACAACATCACATACATTGCTCCGATTCCAAAGCAAGTAGCTAAAGTACTTGGGTTATGGAATCAGAGACCACGAAGGTATGTTGAGAAGTATTTTCTTCTACATTGACCCGTCCGGTGATCGAACCCGGGGGCTCAAAGCTGGCGAGACCTTGAAAACTGGTGTGTACGCCACTCGACCACGGTGGCCGTCATAAGTGCCACGTATAAATTGTTATACCTACGTGAATTTGCATGCAGGGAGAAGTCTGATTTTAATATGATATATAGGTACCCATATTCATATCAGACTACAGTTGGAGGAGCTTTGCGGAAAGCTGAAATTATACACAACTAGTTGACCTGACAGACATTTTCATGTCAAACAATTAACAGATAAGTCAAAGGCTATTTAAAGGCTATAACAAATATGATTGTTAAGTTTTCTTTAATTATGTGTTCCGCCAATTTTTTTTATTTCTTTTTACCCTTCTTATGAACGTTATGAACACGACAAAAAAAGGATTAGTGAAATTGGTCCAGTCGTTCACGCATGATGCCATTACCAAGGGAAATAGGAATTTAATTCTTTATAAGTATATTGATAGATATCAGTAACTAAACCAATAACATACATCATTAAACTCCGGTTGCTGAAATCCAAATCATCACAAATTAGTTGACTCGTCTGTTGATCTGGTTGTCATAGGTCAGGCTCGAAGGTCGACGAGCCACATTTGCAAGTAACTCTTCAAGAAAAGTTTGTCTAGGTATATCCTCATCAGCGTTTAAAGCTGGGCATCATGACCAATTAGAAAGAAAAGAAAGAAAGAAAGAAAGAACATTTATTTGGAAACAGCGCAGAGACACAATTACAATAAATAAACAACAATTACAAAGACTCGTCTTCTTTTCTTTATTCATTTAGTGACGTGTACAGTAGCACTACCCTTAATTTCCTATCCTTTTCCGTGTCGTGTCCTGCTTACTTCTCCAGTCTGTCTTTCATGATGCAATTTTGTCCCGCCAAAAATACTAAACCTTTCAACCAATTCTAAAAATAGTTTTACATGGTCTCAAGGCACTTCATTCTTCCCCGTTTTCATAGCTATTAGGAGTATTGTAATCGTAGGTACATTATCTTAAAATTTCTGGATTTCATCGACGATGCATAAATTATCAAATAAGATCACTATTTTAGGTACCTACTGCCTAGTTATACGTAAAATATTACTGAATTCGGCCAAGCTCAAGTGAGATCAGCCATTTAGTTCACTCTCTGTTCCTTCACTATAAGAGTGATGCACTCGATGGAGACCAAAAAGATGGAAGATAGATCAGGCGTAGGATGAACACGTGATTACCGAGGGGCGGGTTTGTAACCACCACCAAACTTCCTGATTCCGAGTTCTCTACTTAGTATCAAATAGAAAAACCCAGTAACTATTTTTGGCCCACCCGCGTTTCGAACCCGAGACCTATCTTACGGCCGTCGCGCTTGCGACCACTAAACAACAAGACAGTCAAGTTATGTGTTGGTACTTATAATTATTGTACAAGTCCAACCCCAATTATCAAAACTATTGAAAATCATTGGCTCATGGACAATGACGTAATGAGTTTTAGCGAAACCTTGCCTAATTTGGTCTGTATTGTTATAATTGGTCCCAGATATCGACAGCCGCTGTGTCCGGTCTTTCAGACAAGGTCGATCGTCGGTCCAGTCTTACATACTGATAATGACTGGCAACCAGCGGTATAAAATGATAATAACGAGATACAGTAGAGCTTTTCTTTATTTTTATGAATCTGGTATCTCATTTTAAATGACGTAGGCATTTGTCAATTTCTTGCTACGCAGCAAAGTCGCAAGAGAAAGTTAGTCTTGACTAATAATTGTATAGGAGTAGGAGACTCACCCCCGTCCCTAGACCGAGCTGGCCAAATAGTTATAAAAATATGTCCCTTTTTTTAAACTAAGATCGAGCCCTCCTCTCTCCTTTCCTCATTGTTTCATTAAGTTTGTTAGCGAAGCACTAAGTCATGGTCCGAACCAGGGAATAGTTTTTTGTTTTTCCCGAGCTATGATTGGGTGAAGATCGGCTTCCAATCTTACTGGATACCGTATTTTACATGGAAACCCATAAGGGTCAATCAATAATGTTTAACCAAAAAGTGAAGCAGTCAAATCCTGCGTTCAGGATAACTACGGTAGGCTTCAGCCAAAAATAAAGGAATAGGAAAACATCTCTTGTCCAGATGTCCAATAAATAAGATACCTATATCATCATCTTGTAAGGTTGAGGTCAGCCTGCAGAGCTATTTACATCATAAAACTGACTGGTATATTTAACCTCCGATAGCCATTTTAGAAAATCTAAGGTAAGACTGTCGGCGCAGCTGTCAGCGGCGCATTTCCAATCTCGTCTATATAATGACTGTCGGTCACGACAATATTACCGTGACAATGTAACGGGTCAGAGAACAATATAGGTTATTTCGTTAATTGTTGTATAAATACTGGCTAACCGTTCTGTACTGCAAAACCTTGTGTCGCGGGGGTTTCACAAACATTGAAATCACATGCACTAAGAACACTCAGACTTAGAACAAACACAAGCGGGTCACGCAAATGCATGTCCCATGCGGGGATCGAACCCGCAGCACGTCGAGCACAGTGGGAATTAGCGTGGTGACCTATACCACTCGGCTATCCGTGCAGTCATTCTAAAAACATACTTCAATTTGGTTGTTGTCACCTTAAATGGAAAATCAATCAGAATGTCTCAGACATTAAGAACATAGGAGGTAGGTACTAAGTTTCTTACTGTGTTATGGTAATATTTTAAAAATTTCATGTAAGTACCTAATGTAAATACAAAAAAAAATCTTCGATATTTAATTCAGGGCCTATTTCACCATCATAACTTTTGTTCGACGAATAAAATTGTCGTTGACAGTTTCTGTATGAAACAACTGTCAAAATTGTTGCAGTTAAAACAGTTGTTTCAAACAGAAACTGTCCAAATTTCAAAATTATTCCTCGTATAAAGTTATCTGACGCTGGAGAAATATGACCCTAATCTTCTTATAAGCGTGTCGATCAATGGCAATATAATGATTATATTTTGTCAGACCAGTAGGTACTCGGACTACTCGGCCACGCAGACAGCATTGTCGGTGACGTTAAGATCTTCGCGTGTGCAGGTTTTGGGACACGCGAACAAGCCCTTAATGAAATCAGTAGTTTTAAAAGTGTTTTTTTTCTTTTGGGCGAAAAGCCTTAACGATGATCGGTGGCTCTGGTAGGCCTCGGTCCTCAAAAGATCCCTGCCAGATATGTAGGTTTATGAAAGCGTCCTAATCTCTAAATTTTTACAGTATTTCAATACGAACGAATTGTTAATAAAATCATTAACACATAATAGTAAAGAATTTGGAATAGCATTATAGAACGATACAAAAAATCCAATGTCAGTCTTTCATCGTATCTAGTTGTTAAGTAGTAGTCACTGAAACCGAAAGTACCTGAATTATATAGATTTTTGGTAGTTTATTGTAGGTGGGCTGGGAACACTTACGTGAATCCGCTTCCGGGGACTAACCTATCCACAAGTATAGAAACGCTTGCGTGCATAGAGACGTTTACGCGTAATATAAAATAAACGCAAGACACTTTTACCTACCGGTAACATAATTATTATTATTAAGATTAATTATGAAATTTTCATGTATCTGTACCAAATTTTACGGCTACCTACCCAAATATTTCAGATGTCAATTTTTACTCATGTGTCGTTCTTTAACAAAATCAGCAACTTTATTTCGCTCATATTGATCGTACAATTAGGATTATCATCCCACCTATATCATGGTTAGATGGATAACAATTGTAGGTACTCTAGGTACCCGATAGGTGCCTACCTATATCTTATAAAACCATTAAAACATACAAATAGAACAGTAAAGATTGTGTGACTTAGGTGCTTTTATCCAAGTAGCGATACCCTTATTCGAGCAAATAGCAAACATTTAAGCGTATTTTAAACGTACACATTTTAATTTGTTTTGTGTACATAAATTTAAATGTAAAATACAACTTCAATTTGAAAATTGAAGCTAAGTATAGCAAGTGTAAAATCATGAATAGTGCCCAACAGCTGATATTTACAATATTTACTTCTAAGTAAGTATCAATCAACTTTAGTACCTAGGTATATGGGGCAGTGGAATGGGAGGACATTATCCAGAGAGTCGATAGAGGCTATGAATCAGTAAATCAAACTGATCTTTCCTGACTAGCAAATTTGACAACAGCTAGTTCTCGTATCAAAAGTAACAGCCACAGAAATATAAGTACCAACTTGTTTTTCCAAGTGTCACCTATAAGTAGTCATGATTTTTCCAAGGAAGTTTAAGGTGTTAATCTTATCACCGTTGTCTCACTTTTTAAAGGACAAACATTGAATTGTTCGACACAAAATGTTAGAAGAAACATCACGTGAGACAACGAAACATATGTGTAACTACGTAGGTAACTGTCGAAATAGTTTTTGTAAATATAAGCATATGCTGTTTTGAATCGTACGTTCAAAATGTTCGTACATATAAGCACTGTGATAACCTTGATAGGACAAAGAACAAAGATGTGGCGCCAAGTGCGTGATCTAACGACATAACGAGCGTCGACCACTTCGGATTAACACACATTGTTTTCAAGTAAATGTTAATTGTCATCAGGTAGGTAATCTATAGTCTGTTCATCTATACTTGTCCAAACATGTAAACAAATATGGCGTATGTAAGAAATGTCAATAAAATTAGTGATGGGAAACTTTGTGTGATCTATTCAGAATTGTAAACTAATTGTGGTAACATACATTGTGTGATTTTTGAGAAAAATCGTGATTTGTAATTGACGTCGGTTTGTTTACAATTTGTGACAAGTATAGATGAACAGACCTTACACATAAAAGTAGGTAATACGAGAAGTTGTCGTTGTCATTTTAATGTGGACATAAACTCATAAAGATTCCTGTAACTATAAGAAAGTCTAAAGCTACCTACTTATGTAGAATATAAAACTTAAGTCGGGTTTGTTATAACACTCATGATTCACTCGAGAACGGGTGGACCGATTGTTATGATCGTTTATTTGTTTGATATGTTTCCGTCCCTAATAGCAGAAAAATATTAAAAATTAAATTGAAAATAAAATTGCCTCAATATTTACGGGAACGGAGACAACTAACGTAGGTGAAACCGTGGGGCACAGTTAGTTAATAATAAACAAGCTCACCGTAACAACCATTGGAAGAAAAACAACGCGTTGCTACAAACTACAAGACAACGCAACAATATTTTTAATGTAACGCGAAATAGTAGCAAATGGGATTTGAATATTTATCACTGTCCAAAGATTAACTAGGTAAGTACCTACTTAATTTGATTCAAATTTATTCAACATTTTAAGAATCTTGAAAACAGGCCGTTTTATTGTATTTTAAATTAAAATTCAGTTCATATTCGTAAATTATACAGTTAATAGAGGCCTCATAACCTTAAGATGTAAATATCAGTTGCTTTTAGGTGGCGAGCCCTGTGGGCCGGGGCACACCGCGATGCTAGTATGCAACGCTGATTGTTGTACCTAATAAGTATTGATTGTGGTCCGCAAAACGAGTTGAATGCACCAGCGCTCGGCGTCGCGGCCTTGTCAGTGTGCACACGCACGCCACAGCGGCGGCGGCTCCGTGATATCGACGCCGACGCCTCTCACCGGTACTTACATTCGCGTTTGTTGTTCCATCACTGGTGTAGACGGCAGAGTAGCTCTCCGGAGGGAAGTTGAACTGCACGGATGACATTACTTCGCGTTTCCACTGCACTGACACTGGATACGGATGACACAGGGACACAAACACTATGTACTATGACGCAATATGTCCGGCGCCGGGGGTCCCGTTGACTCATTATTCCTTATTGATCAGCGCGTGGCGGATGCGGAGTGCGGCATGGACAGAGCGAGGGCCGCAGGGCGCGGGACGCGGGCCACGAGCCGGCGCTTCACAAACACGGATTATCGCTCCTTACGCCGATAATGAGTAACGCAAACTTCCCGTAAAATTAATGTTGGTCGTCGTGTGCGCCGATTGTGCGCTATCGACAGCGAACCTTATCGCGGAACCGGCCGACTTGCGACTGGTTATACGAGACGTGTGTATTTGTTGTCAGTTTTAACACTGGAGACTGCGGGTACGCGTTCCTCATTCCATTATTTATACTATATGTACCTACACAATGTTCAATAAATAAACAATTGAAGTTGCTGCAGATGGAGTTAGTACTGCGAGTATATGTACAATGGACATTGTTACTCGTTATCATCTAATTCAGTTAAGTGTATTATTGTAATGTAGTAGAGCCGGAATTTTTAAATTAACAAAAAAACTGATTGCGGACAATAGCACAAGGCCAAAGTAGACTTAACTGTGTGCATTCACTTTTAGGTTTAGTGGTGATACATTCATAGACACAGTTAGAATAATTCTTATTGTGTTGTTACTTTCACAATACTACTAAGTATCGATTTCCCATCTGTGTGCGTTTCTTAGTTCCTATGACAGAATATAAAGCTGGCATTAGGAAGGTAAATACAATTAACACGAGCAGCGTTCGGGACCGCAAGTTATACTGCAGCTGAGTTCACCCACATCTGTGTTAGCTTAGGAGATATCACTACCTATTAATACGGTGAAACTAAGTATAAACAGGAAAAACTATGTGATATTGTAAACTAGCCTTTAGTGCATAAACAATTTATTAAATACACACTTTACCTTTACCACACTTTACCTAGTAATTTTACAAAGATTTCGTAACAAAAAAAAAAAAAGGTATTTAATTTGTATGTTTAGAAACACATGGCGTAAAATGAGGTTCATAAAAATGTTTGAAGAGACCAATTCGGAAAATAATTCCTACCTAGAATTTGTCGCATACAATATTACATAGTAACAGCTTTCTTTTCTATACTTAAATCCTCACAATCAATACCTTGAATTTATAAATTTGTAAAAAAGAACTCTTTTCTCTCCTGCATTTCGATTTACCCCCATATCTCATTTATATAATCCGGTACTTTAGAGGTGCTTGAACGAGGCCTTCTAAAGGCAGAGGAATGCAGGATCAACTGGCTAGTTAATTTGAACGAGCGCAATGTTTATCAACGCGACTCATATCACAACAGTAATATCTAATTAGCATCAAGTTCATTCAACTAACTTATTATTATTGTCTATAAGCGGATAAAGGAGCGTTATTTATTCAAATACTTATTCTCACTATCATCCTTAGTAAATATTTTATGTATTTAATATTATAAATGCGAAAGCAACTCTGTCTGTACGTGTGTTGAGCCATCCCGCCTAAACTACTGAACCAATTTAAATGAAATTTGGTACAGAGATAGTCTAGAGGTTGAAAAAAAACAGGCTTCTTTTTGCCGCGTTTTACTAATGTTCTTGTTAACCTCTGGTATAAGCGCTAGGTATAAATGGTTGTGTTACAAGTGGGTTCACGTCGGTAGTAGTGAGTTGGATTCGAACCCGTGATCACATGATCGCAAGTATTCGCAAGTCCGATGCCCAAGCCATTAGGCTACCACCACTTCCTTTCTTGAAATTGATGTCTGTTTTTGTATAATATGTTATTTGGTATGTGCGACCAATTGTGCGACCATCTTATATTTCGCGTAGTCCCGACTTGTAATAAATTATTTTACTTACACACGACGAACATAAGTCGATGAAATGTAATAGTAGTAAGATTCGCTATTATTATGCGCTTTGATTTGTTTACATATTTGTTTATTAAAACACGCCTCGTATCACCATCTGATAAACACTAATGACGCGTAACTATGACACCACCTCTCAGACAACACCGTTTGTCAATATTTACCTACGCTACTGGCTGTCATGGAAGATGAAGCTTAATCATTTAGAAATCAAAGGAGTTCCTTACCTAACCTTACTTTCTTTATAAGCATAAATAAAAATTAAAGTTAAAAACTACAACCCGACTAATAAAAGGCGACAGTGGTTGCATGGGTGGGAAACAGACACAGTGGATGCGACTACGGCTACCTATTTATATAGGTTACATAACTTCTGAAGCATAATAATAATTGTTGCTTGCTGAAATTATTTCAGGTGAAGCTTTATCTTTCGTCTCAAATTTATTCGAGTTACTGTTATCAAGTGTTAACGATTAACTTAAAATTGTTATCTCAAAAATAATAAAAGGACTGTGCTCTTATTAATAGTTATTATGAATAACTTGGCTTAATATTTCACATTTTAAAACGGTTACTTTTTTAAAGTAAACAGTTAGTTGTTATTTCAGCTAATAAAAATGCGGTCTATTTTTTAAATTTCCAGTTTTTATAGAATGATAAAATAATATACACGAAACTTGAAATAGCGGATATTTACTTAGATCGCAGATAAAGAATTTAAGTTACTATTTTCGCCAACTCGTGACGACAGAAATCTTGACTCCTGAACTTTAACGCGCCTTATATTTGTCAAATTTCAGAAAAAACACGTTTCCAATTGTTTTATTGTCTTAGGGGGCGTTCATAAAATACGTGAGATGTTTAAGGGGGGGAGGGGGTCGAGTCAAATCTCATCTAATCTTACGTTGGAGATAGGGGGGGTCTCGGCAAATGTGAAACAAAAAAGATTATACTATTTTAGTCTATTTAATCCAGATTTTACATGCCTAAGTTAAATTTTTATTACACTTATAATTAAACTCTCAGCAATATTGATTACTAGTCTTAACTAGTCGTAAATAAAAGCACGAAGCAATTTTTTTTGTTACAGTAACAATCCAACGAGTTTACGTAAGAAACCCACATTTTGAAAAATCTCACGTGAGATTGGGGGACGGGGGGAGGGGGTGGAATAAAATCTCACGACATCTCACCAGGGGGGGAGGGAGGGACAGAAAATTAAAAAAAAAACACCTCACGTAATTTATGGACGGCTTACACTTATGGACTTTTTACTTTCAAGACTAGTCTTAGTGTGTGTGTGTGTCTGTGCCTGCCTATTGTGCAAATGAAATACTAGTAGTTAGAAATATATGAAAATAAAAAACCAAATTCAAGTAGAAATTTATTTAACTATACTTACTTTTTTATTTAAATACATTCGTTAATCCAAACGCGTCTCACAAATCATTCACAAATAATTTACTTACTTATAACAAATAAAGGAACCGAATACTCCATGTAACTATCACAACATGCGGTTTGCGGTACTCACATTCCGTTTCGGACGTAAATACTGATCATGTGACTTAGCAACGACCAAATCATCCAAGTAAACATGAGATTAAGGTGCATACATTATAAAATTCACAAACTGTATTATCAGAATCACGTGCCTTGATGTTCAGGGCGCGAGCTGATACTTAGTACATTGCAACTATATTGTTAACCGAAGTACATTACATTTTTTTTTAAGTCAATTCAGTTGACCTGACAGCAGGCTTTGACTGCTGCACCGATCTTTACAAAGCAGAGAACATAGTAATCTGCAGCAGAGGATCGCGAACTCCCGTTATAGGTCGATCCAAACTTAATGGCGGCGGTGAAGTTTGTTACACACTGCGCAGTACCTCGTCCCGCACCCCCGATGGTAAATGAATTTGTTACTGTGCAACGCCTCGTAACGGTTTAATTTCACCGTACTAAACACCAACTTGCATACACTTTAAATTTGTCTGTCCATCTGTTTGTGTATCCATCGCCCCTACCACGTACATAACAAAATAAGATACAGTTTAACAGCTTTTGTAAGATCTATATTTGTATGAGTATGGTCACGTGGCCTGCAGGACAGTATTGGTGTATGTGAGCAGCTGCAGGGCGCGCTGTGTCTCGGGGTCGGGCGGTGCGGATCGCAGTCGCTGTAAGGAAGTATTTACCGCCGCTGCGACGCCAGCTGACCGTAGTGCCAGCTTAGCCTGCACAGAAAAAAAATCACACTGATATTTAAATGCGAAAGTCTGTGTGTTTATGTGTGGATGTGTTTGTATCTCTTCACGATCTTGTTAAATAGGTGAACCAATTGTCATAAAATGGCATTGGCATGGAGATAGCTCACACTCTAAATTAATTAATACTATGTTATCCGTGTTTGTCAGATAACATAGTATCCTGTTCTGATGTTTAAAAACAAGGTTATTTGTGGATGGCTGCCTAATTTAAAAAAAAAATATAAGCGGCGTTTTCACCAATTCCAACAAAACAGGCCGGTCAACATACCATTCCAAAATCCTTCAAATAGTTCTCACAAACCAGTCTTAGCTAAAGATATATCATGTTACCTAGTAACTACGGAGGTCAAATAAGGCTTCGTATATAATACTGGTATTCGGCTGCATTTGAATATAATAATCACCAATCAGCGCCTAGTACGAACTTGTTTGACGTTACGTTTCGCTCTCCGATTGGTTAAAAGCTTTGAGCGGGCCAATTGAGTCGATAACGTGAAAGAAGCTCGCATAACACACAAACCTTTAGACTACGATGACTATCACAAACGTGTCTTCCTCAAGGACAGATTCTTAATTAATTTGTAAACGTATTAATTTGACATTTAAGCTCACGCAAAAGGTCAAGAGATACAAGATATATTTTTTGTTACTAGTAGCAAGTTTCCTACGTAATTTATATGCAAAACGAAAAGCGCGAATTCGTTAGTGAGTCATAAAATACTTATGTACGCTTTTTATATACTTATGAACTATTGTTGACTTGAGGTTTTATATAACAAAGCTAATAATAATCACCTATCAACCGACTATGTTACAAACATTTACTGTGGAAAGGAAGTACAACCTTAATCAATTAAAATCTATTAAAATAACGGCCTTTAAATATATGTAGCACTGCCATGGCACGCAAAAAAAATACAATAACAATCCAAATAATTACTATCAATCAAGTGTGTTGTGTCACAAAAGATTGGCATTTGTTTTAAACCTATTAAAACCAACAAGTTTAGTATCATTGTGTTGTTGTGATGTTTTTTGTTTAATTCTCGTTTAACTTAAGTATTTTTCTTATCCTCGATGATATTGTAATACCTGTGTAAGATAGGACTTACAGTTATACCACAACATGTTTCAAAAGTCAATGAACTTTACAAATATTTGATATGGAAGTAGTTTATTTAGTAGTACTTTGTTATGTATGTATAATTTTTAAGTCAGATCAACTTCTACGCAACGATAAACTATTGTGTTTCGAAGAATACCTCAATATAGAAAATCTTATCCAATATCAGTATTTTTTTTTTTAAATATAAGTACTACATTATTGTGACTTGATCTAACGGCAGATTAATAAAATTTTCGCCATCACATTTTGTTGTCACATGTCTGCAAAAACAATTTTCTAATTAATATTCATAAGCGACGCAATTAAAAACTAGGTACGAAATTTGTTTTTATCAAATTGTTTAAAAAACCTGTATTTTTGTAGTATGATGAGCGATGCCAATTACTTATACCTATATATAACCTTGAACTAAGCGTTACGTTTCTATTGGTATTCCTCAATGATTTTGTATTTTTTCTATTGTATTTCAATTTTTCTTTTCCAAAAAGAAGCATCGTGTTTCACAACTATTATAATACCGGCCTATAAACGTCCCACTACTGGGCACAGGCCTCTTCCCATAGAAGAGAGAAGGAATGAGCATTGATCACCACGCTTGCTCATTGCGGGTTGGCGATTTCAGATTCCAATTATTGGAATCCAGGTTTCCTCACGATGTTTTTCTTCACCATTTGTCAATGATGTCTTAGAATGATTAAGAAAGCACACATAACTTTGAAAAGTCACAGTTTTATGGCTTGCGCTGTAATAGAGAAAAATACCAAATCTCAAAACTGTCTGCCCACGGCTTAGCTCGTAAACAATTTTCAATTTTCCTTCGGGAACTACTTAAGGAAGCGAGATAAAAGGTAGCCTAAGTTCTTTTCCATGTCAAATGTTACATGCATGCCAAATTTCATCCAAATCCGTTCAGCCGTTTTTACGTGATTGAGTAACAAACATCCAAACATCCACACTTTGATATTTATAATATTAGTAGGAAGTAGGATAATTTAAAAGTCGTGAGGTTGCGGCTAAGAATAAAACCCCCCACGTCTCTACCCGTGGGTCGTAAGAGGCGAGGATATAGAAACTAGGAGGCAGCAGCGATCTCCAACTGCGGTCACCAACCCGCTTGCCCAGCGTAGTGATTAGGGCAACAATCATCCCCTGATAGCGCACCATAGCACTCGCCCCCAGTTCCCGGTAGTTCCACTGCGGAGTCCTGATTTGATGTATATGATAATTTAAAATACATTTTGTGTAAACTGTTCAGTTTTATATACCTTGTGATTATTAGCAGCTAAAGCCCAGACTGCTCGCGCGGCCGATACTACCTCCGCCGTGTCGCCAGCCAGGAGCGTACCCGCCATAAGCTCCAGCAAATCGGCTGAAAAATAAAATGTTAAATATGTATCACGAAAAAAAAACAAAAAAATATTAACCATATACAATTACAAAACTGAAACATGTTAGTAACCTAAATAATGATTTAGGGCCGAGTCACACCGGAATGGCAGCGACGCGGCGAGCACTTTCAGTGTGAAATAATTTTAAACTTTAACTACATAGTTAAAAGACCAGTATCGCTTGAAAAGCTTGAAAAGGTCGCGAGGCCGCCCGCGGTGACGCGAGCGGCCGCGCGCCTTGTTGGTGTTTCCGGCCGCAGCTGCCAGCGGCGACGCTAGGCCGCTCGCTGCACCACGGGCGGCTGGCGCTCCTGTACGATACCAGGCGCGCGGGGGCTGGCCTGCCAGCGCTGCAGCGGCTGCCAGCGGCGACGCTGGCGGCCGCTTCCGGCCGCTACCGGCCGCTGCCATTTCGGTGTGACTCGGGCCTTATGGTTATCGGCATCAGAAAAGGAAAAACTTTTTGGGCTAACTGATTGAAATCTTGTAGGCTCGCTCGCACAGTAGCAACGGACATTCATCGGCACCGCGCGCTCGCACAGTAGCAACGGTAAGAGAGCGCTAGTACTCACAGGACTGCAGGAATGTGATGCGATGATGATGTGCGGCGTGAGCGAGGGCCGGCATGAGCTTGTCGCGGGCGGCGGGCGGCAGCGCGGACAGCGGCGCGGCGGGCGCCGGCAGCGCCAGCAGCGCCGCGCGCTCGCACAGTAGCAACGGTAAGAGAGCGCTAGTACTCACAGGACTGCAGGAATGTGATGCGATGATGATGTGCGGCGTGAGCGAGGGCCGGCATGAGCTTGTCGCGGGCGGCGGGCGGCAGCGCGGACAGCGGCGCGGCGGGCGCCGGCAGCGCCAGCAGCGCCGCGCGCTCGCACAGTAGCAACGGTAAGAGAGCGCTAGTACTCACAGGACTGCAGGAATGTGATGCGATGATGATGTGCGGCGTGAGCGAGGGCCGGCATGAGCTTGTCGCGGGCGGCGGGCGGCAGCGCGGACAGCGGCGCGGCGGGCGCCGGCAGCGCCAGCAGCGCCGCGCGCTCGCACAGTAGCAACGGTAAGAGAGCGCTAGTACTCACAGGACTGCAGGAATGTGATGCGATGATGATGTGCGGCGTGAGCGAGGGCCGGCATGAGCTTGTCGCGGGCGGCGGGCGGCAGCGCGGACAGCGGCGCGGCGGGCGCCGGCAGCGCCAGCAGCGCCGCGCGCTCGCACAGTAGCAACGGTAAGAGAGCGCTAGTACTCACAGGACTGCAGGAATGTGATGCGATGATGATGTGCGGCGTGAGCGAGGGCCGGCATGAGCTTGTCGCGGGCGGCGGGCGGCAGCGCGGACAGCGGCGCGGCGGGCGCCGGCAGCGCCAGCAGCGCCGCCGCGCCCTCCGCGTGCCGCGCCGCGCGCTCGCACAGCCGCGCCCACCACGCCCACGCTGCGCCCGCGCTGCGCACGCGCTCGCGGATGCACAGCCGGTACATGCTCGACAACACGTCGCTCTGCCACACAAAAAAAATTTCATATACAGTTGTATGTATAACTTAACTTCTAGAAGCACAATAGTAGTTACACATCACGCGATATTAAACTATCTTTTATAATAGTATTTTGTTACATGGTACCTTGAGCAGTATGGCGCGGCAGTGGTGGTGCGGCAGCAGGCGGCGCAGCGCCAGCAGACACAGCTGCAGCGCGGCGGGCGCGCGCGTGCGCACGGCCGCCGCCTCGCGCGCCGACACCGCGCACACCTCGCCCACCAGCGTGCGCCCGCCCATGCACATGCACATCGCGCCCCACGCTGACGACACAACCATTCTATTTAGTTATTATAATCGCAATTAGGCGGATCAACACATAGCGAGCAGCTTCGCGAGGCATTTGCCGCGTGAAGCTGCTCGGTCGCTCGTACGTGTACCGCCGCGGGCCAGCGACCGAACGTCCGAGCCACCAAGTCTCGGCTTTTTGGTTTGCGTCAAAGGTAAGGCGCTTTTGACACAATCGTGTGCCGCACGCACTCGGAACGCGTGTATTTTGTTTCATGCTTCGCTCGAGCATACTAATTATTATGGATAAAGATCAGTGATTAAAATTAACATCCATCTTTGGTGTGAACACTTGGCTAAAGAATGCAAGTGATCCTAACTAAAGAGAGGGCCTAAATCGTTTCCATGAATATAATCTGTTTTTGTATAATGTCTGGATCCAATACTGTCTTCGATTGAGTTTTTTTATAATCCTATTTATAAGGACAAAAGCCACTGCTGCCACCGCAACACGTATATTTGGTGCCATGATGTCTTAACTCTCAACCGAATGAAAGAACAAATGGCCTGGTCTTGACGCGCTCAGCAGCCTCGCGATGATACCGAGCTGCCGCGCTCGTTTCGGGACCGTTTCCTCACACGGCAAAAATCTTGCAAGGCTTCTCGCTATGTGCGGACCCGCCCATTCGGTGAAAGTATGATAGCCGAATAAGATGTCTTTTGCTAAACTAGCATTGATAGGACATATCATGTCATGTATGTATGGATCCCAATTAATTTTAAATGGGTTCTACCCATTTTGAAAACCTGTTTACAAGCTAATCTTCTTTCAATCTCCCTATTATAGACCAGGGCCGAAGCCTTCAAAATTTGTAAAAAGTGAAAAAAAATTACAGTAGGATGAAACCAATTAGAAAAGGAAGGGAATATAATAAAAATTAAAGAAAAAATAAATTACGGTCGATCCGAGTTCGGGAAGGGGGGGAGGGGGGGGTTTTAAGGGTAAAAAATGGTTTATCTTGATTTCCAGCAAAACTACAAGTCCTATGGAAAAAAGTCAAATGGCAAAGTTGTAGGTAATAAAAAGATCTACAACTTTTGTATTTACACTTCTTTCACATAACCTCAAAATGTATGTGAAAAATCCAAAAAACCAAGTTTTTGGTTTTTTATTTTTATCTTTTTCAAAAATATTTTTTTTTTCACGAAATTTGGTGAAAACTTACCTTTTTATGTCCCAAATACGCTGTAATTTATTTGATTAAAAATATTTATTTTTTCACCTTATTTTGAATTAATATAAAAAAACACCCTAATTTTCAATCGAAAATTCACCCGTCAAAATATCAGCTTTTTTCAAAAAGTATGGGGGTTTTTTGTTCGTTGAAATCTCTACTTTCTGATGGTGTAAAAAAAATATACATTACTATAGTAAATGTTCTCAGAAAATGCATAATCACTATGTACAATTTCATCAAAAAAATGTCATTGTTTGATAATTTCATCAATTTTTTCCAGTCTGCATTGGTTCTTCATCCAGAATTTCATCTGAATCATTTTGTGAGATTTTCTATGACATGAATGTAATTCGAATTTAATAAATAAACTTTAAACTGAAAAAAAAATTAAGCAATGTCCTTTTTTTGATGAAATTGTACATAGTGATTATGCATTTTCTGAGAACATTTACTATAGTAATGTATATTTTTTCTACACCGTCAGAAAGTAGAGATTTCAACGAACAAAAAACCTCCATACTTTTTGAAAAAAGCTGATATTTTGACGGGTGAATTTTCGATTGAAAATTAGGGTGTTTTTTTTATATTAATTCAAAATAAGGTGAAAAAATAAATATTTTTAATCAAATAAATTACAGCGTATTTGGGACATAAAAAGGTAAGTTTTCACCAAATTTCGTGAAAAAAAAAATATTTTTGAAAAAGATAAAAATAAAAAACCAAAATCTTGGTTTTTTGGATTTTTCACATACATTTTGAGGTTATGTGAAAAAAGTGTAAATACAAAAGTTGTAGATCTTTTTATTACCTACAACTTTGCAATTTGACTTTT
Organism: Plusia festucae; assembly: GCA_950381575.1. Taxonomy (NCBI): domain Eukaryota; kingdom Metazoa; phylum Arthropoda; class Insecta; order Lepidoptera; family Noctuidae; genus Plusia; species Plusia festucae. The sequence continues at coordinate 6,661,280 of OX494436.1, read as the reverse complement.
ATCCATAGGACTTGTAGTTTTGCTGGAAATCAAGATAAACCATTTTTTACCCTTAAAACCCCCCCCTCCCCCCCTTCCCGAACTCGGATCGACCGTAATTTATTTTTTCATGAATTTTTATCATATTTCCTTCCTTTTCTAATTAGTTTCATCCTACTATTATTTTTTTTGGTTTTAAAAATTATCGGCCCTGGTCTATTAATGGAGTTTACTTACATTCATTCGAAAGCCAAAATTATTCATATTAAGTATCTCTCCATTACAACGCAAATCACAAAACAACGCGACTTGTCGAAACTCTCAACCACGTTACTGACTTTTTAGTAGTAACATGAAATCATCATTTAATTCCTCTATTTCGTCCAAACTACACACAATAGAAACAGCGATCATGTATGATTACCATATATTTAACATACCTTTAGGACAATCATTAGTAAACGTGCACAACAGATGCAGTACGGCAAGTCGCAACTGTTCCGTCATCATGCACCAGGGCCACAGCCTGCTGAGAGACACCGTCAGGTTGTCATTCACGTACGTCTCCTTAGCGGCCTGACTGCCCAGCATCGAGCAGTCGATCACCACCAACAGCCAGTACAACGACCGAAGCACCGGGCTCTGAATAATAAGTACCAAACATACTTATGTATTTCGAACACATCCCTACATCATTTATTCAATAGCCAAATGAATTAAATATATATCGTACAAGATAAACAATCCTTAAAGTATATACGAAGGGAATTATTTATATAAACAAAAGTTATTTGTTATTTTGTTTGTACGAAAGTGGACCAAAATTTACACTTGTATTGTTGTTACAACGTGACGAATATGATAATGATTGTGCGTAGTTACACATTATTGAAAAACATCGAACTGACTAAATTATATAGCTTAGTACATCGAGAGTTTTGATTGTTAGAATGTTTTAATACTATTTGAATGAAAGTACACATTAATTTATTTCAAAAGAAACAATATTCAAATGAAAAACAAAATCACTCAATGGAATGCTGGATTTTATTAGGATAGGATTAATAAGTAATTCTTATTACTTTTTTATGTGAATATAGACGGATATTGAGACTAACTAAATCCGTTGTGATTATTACATTGTATCAATTAAGCTTGCCTAGACTACATAATTAGATAAGATAATCTACTCCTTAAATCTATCTCACATTCTTTAGGCTAATCATAATATTATGTCCTTACATTGTTGGCATTCTTGATAACATCAGCCGGCTTTCCCTGCATGGAAAGATGGTCCCTGATGGCGTGTAGAGTAGCTAATAACAGGCGCGTTAGCTGACGATGTACCGCGTACTGCCGGCTGCGAGCGCTCACCGACAGAACGGATGCGAGGCAAGAACACACCTGGATCCAGCGCTCGTCTGGAAGTTTATGTCAAAGTTAAATCTACAAGAACGAAGACCGTTTAATGGCATAAAATGTAATACTATAAAGCCGACCTCCCAGGGTGGGCGATATTGCGGGTCAACCCGCACGGTCGACGGCCATGACAGTCGTGAACATTGCGCCCTGCTCCGTGTGTGTTTTGAGAATTGAATCCTATCTGAACGGACTTAGTGCATACTTCAGAACGCCGGCACCAACGCAGATGTATCTGGTCCACTAAGGACGATACTCCTCTCATAGTCCTTAATATCACACACCGTGGGAAGCTATCTTTATATATTCCGCTCGTCTTGAAATGTATTCAGACGACTAGTAATAAATTATACATTTCACTCACAATGCATAATTTATTACTGGCTCTTCTCGCCTTTATAAGCAGCTGCTGTGCCTCAATAATGCTTTGATTTTTAGCCTTATAATTCATTAGTTTAGGATTTGAGGTCATGATACTATTTAATACTTTAGAAACATAGCATTCCAGGAATTTTTAAAACAATTGTGTCCCCAAAGTTTATTATTTTTAATTTTTTATTCGATAAGAACTTGTAGTTGAATGACAATCTTAAAAGTAACATCAAACTAAGTATAGAGTACGATTATTATCTGGTTGTAGATCTTTATTTAATGTGACAGTAATTTCTTTTATCAATATTGCTTTGCTGAAGTTAAAATATAGATCAAGGATTAAAATTACACAACCCAGTCTCGAACTCTGGTATCAACTACAGATATCCCTTCAATCAGTTGAAGCAGCGGTCAATCGCTTGCCAATACCCAGATATCTCAAGTGAATGAAATAATTAACAGTAACCCCTCAGACTGACAGACAACTAATTGCAGAAATATATTAATAGACAACATATTTACATAAACAAAATTAAATTACGTAAGTTTACTATGTAAATACGGTGTTTTCCGGTCGGCTATTTATAATTAAATAAACAATAAACAAAGTGCAGTATGAACTCATAACATGTAATGTTTATATTTTCTATTTTCTGAATGTTGCTATGGAATATTGCATAAGTATTTGCAGTATTAATTTCGGCACATAGTCTATATTTAGATCAAGTAAGTACGTCTCTTATTCGTACTAACTAACGTTAGTTGTACGCTAATACTTATTTAGACTTTTACCTACGATTAAATTATAGAATATGAAGAATGAAAGAGCTCTATATTATTGAATGGTAGGTATTTCATGGAGTTTCTTGCCGGTTCTTCTTTTTAAGTATATTTTGGAACCATATACCTAGGGTCTGTCTTGATGGTAAGTATTTTAACATTTCTTGAGCGCCTTTTTGAGGTTTACAAGGATTAAATATTTTTATTTTATCACTACCAGCCATCATAAATAAATATAAAATAATTTCTAGTAGTATTTTCTAAATATTATGCTGCTTATTTTTTTTTACTAAAATAATGAATGCATAAAAAAGTTATAAAAGAATATACAAGTATTATAAGTATACATAATTCCTTCATTTAGTACTTTAATTGCATACATTAAATTATAACATAAAGCCACGCATCAATTGATGGCCGTTTCACATTTTTTTTAAAGTCTTAACTGCACAACTCAGGTCTAAGGTCTCTCTTTTCTCTTTCCATACGTTCCTGTTTCCGACTAATTGTTTACACTCCTTATTGTACAAAAAATATTTAAACATAAATACACAGTGTATCTCTGTTTTTATGCTTGTTTAAATATATGCGACGGTTAACAACAAAAGCTTTTAAAAACAACATACCTTGACTGAGCTCGTGTTTCTTATTTTCCATGGACAACTTCTGGTAAAGATTGATCAGAGATTTACATATTTCTTCAGAGAGATACTCCGGTTGACAATCATTACTTGGTACGCTATCACCAGCGTCACAGTTATTCTGGTAATCATTCCAGAAAGGAGACTTTAAGTTATCGTAGTATTCAGAATAAGTGTCGTCTTTTGTCTTGTCCGCATGTTTCTTATGAGCCAGTGATTGAGTCAACTGTGTGAGGCAGTATAAGGCGGCATCTTGGAGTTCTGTAAAGAGAAAATAAAACTCTTGTATTTAAATACTCATACAGTGCAGTGCGATTCAAAATTAATTCGATTCGCCTCATGTTCACAGCCGCCATTAAGTTTGCACCGTACTGGACAAATGTAATTAAATGCAATTACAAAAATTCGCTACGCATGCGGTTTAACTTAATAAATAAAATAGTTATACATGATATTATTCATGTAATTTTTAAATAATGCTAGGTTGAGTAAGATTTAATTGAGTCGATGATAAGAAAATATTATTGCTTGATGCACTGTATGGCGTAAATGGTGATCACATTTTGTATTAAAAGACTTTTTAGTTAAATGATTATTTTTTTCTGAAGGTACACATATACAGGTAACATTTTAACAATGCACTTTTCACAACCCTTTTTGTTTAGTCATTGTTGACTTACTGCAGGGCAAATACCTCAATCCCATTCTTCCACTCTGTGTGGTCTATTGCTTTTTTGCGCCAACTTTTTAATTTATGCATCTAATTTGTATTTTTTCTTGCTTTTTGCCACTTTTCACAGCTGTGGTCTATTATACACATTGCTCAAATTAATTTGATTACTTAAAACTTTAAGCAGAAAAAGAAAATACATATCACAGAACACTGTCTTGCTGTAGCGAACAGTCATATACGCTTTTATAACGCAGAAGACTAAACTATTATGCGGCCATTGTTAACAACATAATGGTTACCAATTTCGTCAGTCTCCAAGCATTGCAGCAGTAGATGGAAGAAGTCTGTAGCGGACGTCTCCCTGAGGTTCCGCCACACGCTGTCGCTGGCCGCTTTCTCTGACAACAGCGACGCGAGGAATGATATAGCCTGCGCCCGCGCCGCTAAACTTAGCTGGTTGTCATCTGCAGATTGTATTAATTGAATCATGATCACTGCTAGATTATCCCAAATATAACATAAAATCGCACCTTTTTTGTGTTCTTGATAAATCATAGACTTAATCTGCCTTGAGGTAAATTAGAGAAATACCACTTTCAACACTACTTGTTTTCTTTCGAAGAAGTAGGAACTTATGTTAAATCTACAATGGCATAATTTGGTTGGATGGTTTCAGATCTTATACATGGCATAATTTTTATATATGCCTATTTGCTAGAAATAACAAGGAATAACAAACATAAACATAACGTTTTAAATATACTGTACATAGAACGTATATTTGCTGCAATAATTAGTAAAACAAACAATTATAAATTATGATCAGTAAGAAGGGTCTGTATTGATCATAATAATTTCTAATGTATGTCTATCTGTAATAGTATGTCGAACTGTCTATAAAATAGAGACCATTACCCATTTACGTCGGTGTATTATCAATATTATTACAACGAGTCTACTTGTATCTGTCTAATGTAAAATTATTAGACATAATTATATAAAGTTTGCTAATAAAATTGTCAATCAACTGCATGATTTAGTTACCTACGTCAAAGAGCCAGTTTATGTACGAAGAATATTCCAACCTAGTAAACATTATCCTCAATCACAAACACATATGACAAATGTGAGTCACATAATTAATATGTGTATTATTTAAATTCTTCGAAACAAATAGAAATACTGTAAAAACCAGAAACAAATTTTTGAGTTATTGTTTTGTTTTTAACTGTAGGTACTTGCATAAACATATTGTTATCAATTCTAAAATAATTAAAAAGGAAGTGGTTCTTTGTTCCTTTGCATCTTAGTACAAATTATAGAACAGTTTACTACCATTTTATTAGTAACTAGCAACCCGCCCCGGCTTCGCACGGGTGGACATTTATTTCTTCATAGATGTGCACCCCCTCTGCGGTATCGCCGTGCGAGTCGTGCGACACATATCGGCCGGCGGCCATCATTCATTTTAATAATAAATTACAATTTTAAATTCGTAATATCTTTTGAATGAATTCTCCGATTGGAATAAAATAAAAAGTAATTTATAGCTATTGAAACAATCTTGCTCAATAAATAGTTTATTTGGATAAGGATTAGTATTTGACGATAATATGATCAATAAACATAGGCTAATAATTTTAATTACTTTTATTCTATGGAAAAGTGGTTATAATGGCTAAAATCTCTCGGACTTCTAATTAACACATTGTTAATCAGAGTCGGTGAGGCCAACCGTAAGGTAGGTTCACTAGATGTCGCATACGTCGCCCTATAAAGACGTCTTAAGTAGAAGGAGAAATTTAAACTTCCAGGCAGTGACCTCGGTAGCTTAGTTGGTAAAGCGACTGGCGCGTCAAGCCAGTGGTCGCAGGTTCGAGTCCTGCCTGAGGTTTAAGTTTTTCTTTCTACAATTTGTATTTAATTAAAATATAAATGTTTGGTTTATACTATCGCGGACTTTTTTGTAGGCATTATTGAGTTCTACAACTTTTCTATAGAAGTCAACCATACATCTCTAACCATTTAGGCAGCGTTCGCGAGAATCGTTAACGTACGGCAGTTTTTTTCGTCGACTTACTCCACAATTTTCACTACCACGAAAAATCCTATCTATTTTCCGGGATAAAATATAGCCTATACGGATTCGGAAGAATCCCTCTAAGTAAAGGTAAAAGAAATTTTGAAATCGGTCCAGTAGTTTTTGAGCCTATTCAATACAAACATACAAAAATACAAAGGTTTCCTCTTTATAATATTAGTATAGATTTAAGGTAAATTATATGCTTCATTGTATGATTGTTTAGTAAAACTATAGAAGTTTAAAATAACATTTTATTTTATCTAAAAAAAAACATCTTTTTAGTTGACCTTTAACATTAGTAGCATCACTGCTGAACAAGTCAGAAATACAGGATAAAACGTATTCTACTTTTTTTTCCAAAATCAACGTAATCAACTTCATTTTGTCACACCATCATCGAAATAACAATTTATGCGTGGTAGGCATAAACTTTCCTCCCACCATTTGTGCACTTTGCAAGATTTTATTAATTAAACTAGACGAAAACCCGGCTCCGCTCGGTTGAAATGTGACTCATGATACACAATGTAGGTAAATATTTCTGTAGTCATCGGTTTTCAAGGAATATTAAAGGTAAGCAAGCCATACATTCGTAAAGCTTCGTTCAGTGTTTAATAAATATAGTAAATAAAAACTGCAATAGTTTTCACACCAAATAATTTTTATTTTATACACACAAATAATATTAATATTTTCGCGAAACGTCAACGACGGAAGAAAAGTTTTAAGTTTTGTTAAGATTCAGTCAATGTTTCCGCCAAGACGTTTCGTTTTACACAGTCAAATGAGTCACAGTTCTTTGTGATGGATACTTTTTTGGCGCGATGCACGCGACGCGGCGACGACGTGTTGATTGGCGAGGCGTATATTATAAGAGCTAGTATGCAACGGAACGTGAAAAAAGCGAAATAAATATTCTTGAACTATTATTTTAAACGCGTTCCGAAACGATTCTGGTCCCAACTATCATGCAACTGTCATACGCCTTGAATCACTTCAAGGAGGTTGTATGATAATAAACTCCTTAAATCACTTTGAGCAGAATTATCTGTTACGGATCGCGGCCTTATTAATTACCCAAGATGGCGACTGCGGTTTTTTTGTTTGTCAGTGCCATTAGAATTTAACGAAATTCTCCATAATCCGAATTTTGCGGATATATGTTGTCGACTCGAAATCAATATTTTTTTATGTTTTGTTATTCATATAAGGTTTCGATCGAGTCTACCGTAGCCCTGAACGAAATTATTAATATAGATTTGAAACATACCTTCTCCAAATGGCGTCAAAGACATCAGCAAGTTGTAGAGACAGTCTTTAGTGGCTGCGAGGGCGACGCGCACGCACTTGTGGACGGTGACAGCGTGTAAAGCTCGACATGAGGAACCTCGCACCTCGAACGTGTCCCGTCCTTCTTCACATGACCAAGATGCACATCTATCAACATACATAGAATTAAAATGTAGGTATATTATAATATCAACACTCGACGACCTCCGTGGTCGATTAGCGTACACACCGGTTTCAAAGGTGGCGCTAGCTCTGAGGTCCCGAGTTTGGTCCCCGGACGGGTCAATGTAGAAAAACACTTTTCTACATGGTCTGGGTGTTTGTGGTACTTTCGTTGTCTCTGATTCCATAACATAAGTGGTGGTGGTTTAGCTACTTACTTTGAATTCGGAGCAATGTATGTGATGTTATCCACATTTATTTTAATATATTTAGGCTATTAGGTTCGGGAGTACAGGCTCTGCCTAGTTTGGGATCAGATGATGTGAGTGAGTTGTCCCAAGACATTATTATTAATTTACTGTCTTTTAGAAAGTTGTTCATTTTTAAGCATGATGCAGTGTATTAAATATGACTACGTATTTCTGTAGCACTTTGTATATCATTATGTCATATTCGGTTTATCAAAGACATTTTATTGCAATGAAGCTGATGCAAGAGGATTTTAATTAATTATACTGCTAATAGTCAACAAGGTACATGTGATAGCATCCTAGGCAATCAACCTAGCTACAATTCCTATGATAGTACTTCAATGGGATGCAATTGCTAATTTTACAGAAGTATCTCATATCTTCAAGTGGAAATGAGCTCTTGAAACGATAATAATAATAACAAATTACAAGTGTATTAAGATATAACACAGGGTACAGCCAATAAACCAGTCTGAGGCGTGCAATGTGAAGGGGCGAGAACTTATTAAGTGTTAATAGCTTAGCGCGTGTTAATGGGCTGCACCTAACTGGTTTGAACTGGTTGAAACGATTACCACTAATTACTTCAGACTTAAAAATAAAATATACCCTTCATAATCATGTAGTGATTTAAACAGGCAATACATTATGCTCGGTCTTGTTCTAAGAATAGTCATGATTACTTTTAACGGAAGTGTGAAGACTGTATTGCTACTCTGTATTGCTAATAAAAATAACGACTTCAATCTAGCGAAGTGAACTATTGTATTGTTCGTAAACGGATTTGTGGTTAGTGCATCATTACTGTCGCAAGGATTGATTTGATTGCTGTTTGACAAAATAATATAATAATACATGAAGTATAAAGGCTGTTTTTTCTTTTAGCAAAGAGCCAAAATCTGCTAGTAGGTAAAAAAATGGTTTAAACTTTATACTAATAGGGAGTCCGATCTCTACATGTATCCACAATAGGTTTGGTTTGCTTTTTTTGTTTTGAAAGTTGACAGTTTGTAAAACACTTCATTACAAAGGGGTTAATTGAGGTCAAAACTCCACTTATCGCGGTAGTATTGCGAAATGCGTTCCCGTTTGGCCCCGGCAAAAGGAAATGGAGAAGCCGTCCGGTGGTTTTAGCCAGTGGGAGTCCAGCAGACCCCACCGACTTCCTCAGGGCGAAGGTAGCCCTAAGGATTTCCAATGGGTACAAAATAAAATAGAAAACAAACGATGATGCATCTTTTTGGTATACGGATATGATACATCTCACTCAAATTCTTATTAAGCTAGGTACGGTAAGTATTTAATCAATTTCGTAGAAAATGTTATCAAGAAGTTTATCAACAACCACTCAAAGAAGGAAAACACTTTAGTTATTACCTATAAATTTATTCTTAGGACTGACATGAAGGCTGCTCAAGACGATATACTTAGAAACGTAGTAATGTCTGAAGTACTATTCAACAAAGGGCAAGATGTACAACAGCACAACAGCTGTATAACAAACACAAATACTAACATTTCTTTAAAATACTTTTGTCCAATATTTATTATCAACTTTATTGAATTTCATTGTTTGTAATATTTTATTATACTCAAAAAATATGCGACAGTATCTAAACGAAAGACAATTCTGAATTCCGATAATGTTTTAACTACTGGCTCCATAAATATCGTATAGTGTGTTAGCGGGTTGGATGAATTTCTGTAGTTCAACCTAACTCAGGACTAAATAATTAAGTTTATTTTGGACTCAAGTACCTGAACAAAAGGCGGTATAGTCCTTGTTCATTCCACTCCTGGACAGGGCAGTTAGTAAATGCGCTAACATTGTGCAGCGCATCGGCAATAGATGTTACTAGCGCCGGCGTGGGCGGGGGGCGGGGCGCGTGCTTTGTTGGAGACGCTACGAACTCCTCCCCACTCTTCTGCGCACGCACCTCCAACTCGTACCGCCGCTCCAGCAGACCCAACGACACATTCGCTTCTAGAAATATAAACAAACTAATCAACACCACTCAATTACTGTTATCATAATCACACATTAATCGAAACAGCCGGTTATTGATACCGATTAAATACTCAATATGATTAACATTCTTGTGGCGTTACTTGTCTCAATTTTTTTATCGTTTAGTGATAATACTTGTTACTGCAAATTATAGAATACATTAATGGCTTTAATACCTTCAGCCTATTTACTATCTTAGTGTTCCATGTATGCAACTGACGTAAGATGTTACCTTTTTATATCTAATCTTAAATAACTCGATATCCGTGTCTGATAAATTATTGCAAGTCAGATCAAATTGTGTCATATAACCTGCAAAATTTGGAATTCTAAATTACTTACCGAAAGTCTGTTTATATTCATTGGCGTTGCCAAAGTCTACGAGTATTTCCACACAGTTTTCAGCGAAGTTATTTTCGTTGAGTTGTTCTAGCACATCGCACTCCAAAATCTGAAAAATTCATCAGAAAACCCTATTACGTATTAGTGCAATAGATATCTGACGTGATAATTTCAATTTATGTTTTTGTATTTACACATCTAGGTTATCAAAAATGGCACACGCTCAGTAATAATAAAACAGCTACTATAAAATCAAAATTTAACATCATTACCAATTGATTTAAAAACAAATACTGAAATACGGAAATTAATTTAAGCAGTTCTTTATTTCAATAATGAATAGCCAAGGATATAAGTATCATGTAAGTAAAATGCCACCTGTATCCTCTTAAAAGGAACGAAATTGTATCAAAAATACTTAATTTTTTGCTCTTGTTAATTAGGACAAGATCATTTAATTAAATACAACTTTGAGCTGGTAAATCGAGTAATTATCTGTGCAAGTAATCTTAAAGGGTTCACATTCCATAAAATGAATTGTCCATTAAAATTCAAGACTTTTAATTGACCGCTTAAATGCAATATTCCTCTGACATATTAAAATACCGCACATGAAATTGGAACGTTGTAACTTGATAAGTAAAAATGGACAAACAGGATACTTCACGTAGACAATATTGCAAGCAAATAGGGGCATTTAAAAATAATGCTTTCATGCGGTTTTTATTTCTATATTGTAATATAACAACATAATACTGGAAGTACACAGAACATAGGTACAAAATTAAATATAATCCATTTTACATTAAAAAAAATTGATACTATAATTAGACAGTGATGTGTAATTTACATCATTAATATTTAAAACATAAGTCGTAGTTTACTATATCCCATAAGATCCTTAAACCTATCTTCTATAAAATAAAAATGAATCGCCAAAATGTCCTAATAAATAGCGAACGACTTCACCAAATTCAAAAAATATTTTCGATTGTATTTGTTATTGTCAGGCCAGGTTTGTAATTTGCATTATAGAAAATTTCAAGATTGATAGATCACATGATTTACGGAAGCGGGACGTAGTTACGCGGGTGAAGCAGGCCACATCTAGGAAGTATTTAATGAATCATTTTACTTAAACAATATGCGATAAAAATATATTTCGAACCCACATAAAACGGTAGAGATAAAATCAACTATTGTTATCGCCATCCGCAATTTTATCCAGTACCTACAATGCCAGTATAATAACATACACAACGCGTATCCTCATATTTGGCGCATATCAAAAGTTTGGATTTTAGAGGGGCTCGTGGCTAAGTGTAAGTCGTACGGTTTGACCGATAATAAAGGTAAAGCCGCGCTCACCGCGGTTGGTCCGTGGATGAGAAACCATTTGTAAACAAAGCGAGACATCTTCGTGCCTCGGAAAGCATGTTAAGTCGTTGGTCCCGACTTTCATACGGTGATCTTTGACAGTCGTTATGTCCTTACAATTCTGACAAACAGTCTTATGGAGGTTGTGGAGGTCAGATAGGCAGTCGCTCTATGTAAAAACGGTATTCAGCTAAATCCGGTAAGACTGGAAGTCGACCCCAACATAGCTTGGGAAAAAGACAGATGATTATGATGAAAAGGTTTTTATTGTATTATCCTAAGATGTAGGCAAAATGTAATCGTGTCATAGAGGCCAACCTTCACAAAAGTTGGCACTCATAAGCGAATTGCTAGCGCCAGTTCGGCTGACGCACCAAGATAGTTACTAGGTATTTGAATGCGTTATCTCACTAACTAAACAGTATAACATTTTAGTTCCGAGTAAATGTTAGCTTGGTATATCAACATGTATGGTGGACTGCAAGTCGGAATAACGAAAATAAACCTTATTGTTTCATAGTAAAGATGCTATTAATATCAAATTGATAGGTACTATTCATGTGCGGTCTACTATTTTTTTTAATATAAAGCTTTTCTTCATCATTACAAGCAACATTGAAACCGGTTCTACCGTATCTGATGGTATACCAGAAAGCGATGTAAAAAATTGATACACATAATAAAGGTAAAAAAAAAAAACTATCGAACCGACAAAGTATAAGTACTCGATATTCGAGTTAACGTTTAAACAGGCCAAATACCAATAAAAAATCCCCCTCTGTTGTCGATCAATATTTAGCGCAATTACTCGAGCAATTAACTTCTGCTACCATGTTTAGACTCAAGTAATTGTTTACTGAACCAGGTGATTGATAATATCGGTTCTCCGGATCGATACACACGTAATTAATAGTAGATTGAGTTAAGTGATATTGTTGCAACGTATCAATTAGCTGCTACACTGGAAGTCGAATTCACAAATAACCAACTTTTAGAGACAAGTTGAATTAAACATCTATTTAAAGATTTAAATAAAAATGTTAGTTTTGTCGTTATAATTTTATTATCATACTAGCTATTTCCCGCAGCTCCGCCCGCTGTCTCAATTATTTTTAATATAATTGATAGGTAAGCGGTCCTATCAAGTTGAATCCAACTACAAGCGGTGTGCAAATTTGAGTAAAATCGGTTTAATAGTTTAGGAGTCCATCCCGGACAAACAAAGTGACGCGAAAATTATATATACTAAGAAGTTATCTTCAAAGATTAGTGCTTAAAATACTGACTAACGAAGATACATATATTAAGCATTTTATGTGTGTTAAATGAGGAAAATATATTTAAATACATCTTATCTACGAGTATGTTTATAAATCAGCTCCATTTCGTTGGATAATTTGTGACCCAAAACAACAGAAATGTAATAGTACAATAGTTTACGATAACTGCATCCGCATGATTCACGCGTTATAAAGAAAACACAATGACTTGAATAACGGTAATAGAATTATCGAAGTAGGTAGGTACGTGTTTTCTGGGAACAAGGAATATAATTCAATGAATAGAATTTGAAATACGTAAAAGCCAGCAGGTTTTATAATCATCAACAAAAGACATTTATTGAAATTTAATGCTAAACGTACAAACATATAAATAATCCCAACAGTGTGATTAGCCTTTACTTAAATGGGCTTATGCAAGAACATGGTTTATAAGAGTTAAAACTAACTTAAATAAAATAAATAAGAGAATTCTTTCTGTACACAACATACACTCGGTACAAATCACATGACAATAAAAATACAATCACACTTCGCAATAATCTAGTATTCATTAATATTTATGGGTAATTATTAAGTCTTATAGTGCCTCATTGTTTGTGCCTGGCTAATGCGAGTCCCTTTACACGTTCAGGTTCTGTACCAAACCTTTCAATCGTACCCAAACTTGTATACATGTATGAATATAATAAAGTCAACACTCCACAAAGATTCCTGCAAAAGTAAACTATTCCACAGTCGCATTGTGTGAAAACAGGTTGTATGGCCCACGCAGTTTGAACAAACATTGAGCTAACATCGATGGGAATTTTCTCACACAAAATAATAACGACGAAACCTAATCACACAAATATAATAACATAATTATATACAACCTTGTTTTTACTTTATATAAAACCAGAGAACAGTTTGTTCAGGACAAGTAACCGAATCGATTGCAATAATTAAAATATCCTTAAGATTGTCCCTATCAATTGATGCCATAAAAGTAGAGTCAGGAGCATAAATATGTATACAGATACACATAGCGAAATTGTAAAACTTATTTGAGATAATGATTTGAGAACTGTTATAATTTTATGTTGTCAAATGATAAAAAGTTGAATTGATGGTGAGTTCCTGTTAAATTATTGTTTTACAATTTCGCTTTGTGTATACATATTTATGCTCGTGACTGTACAGGCAGTTAATTTTTCGCATTTGTGTCCGTTCGATTCCACACATTTATTGTTTTAAATAAAGGAATGTTTCCTTGGATGATATTTTGCTAACGGTAGTACCTATTTAGAGTTCTTTTCCGCCAGGTGTCATTAAAAATTACACTGTGTTTACTAAAAATAAGGTTGTATATTATATTCGCTATTAATTATGAAGACTGTGAGAATTATTCATTCACACGTTTCTGATACAGAACAGTTTATAATTATATGTTATATGGGGACGAATCGCAGCCAGATTCCTCCCTTGTTCTTCAGCATAACGCTTCTAGGGTCGTACTGGATGCGCGGCGTGGTGCGCGCGCAAGGCTCCACGGTAAAGTTTGTGAGGATCGCAGCCAGTCCGGCCGCCACCGTCAGCTGGGCGAACCGCGCACCTACATCAAACATTTATTATTTTAATCTATTGAATTCCTTCATATCATATCATTATATTTAAGTACCCGTTTTTTGCTGTCATGTGAATAATTTTGTCTATTCACTTTTGCACTTTGGCTTCAAATTACCCAGTCAATTTTTATTTAAAACTTGTAAACAAATGACTAAACACTTATCACATTTTATAGTGTTTACTTATTAACTAATCCCAGCAAGGCTTATGTTCAGTTACAGAGTATTTTGTCTTAACGTTGTTTATATGGACAACTGCTCCAGTTTTGTAAACATTATGCTACTAACGAAACAATGAAGGAACTTTAAATATTAGTACTTGAATCTACACAATGGGAACAAAAGAATGTTTAGACAAAAAAAAACCCGCAATTGCCTTGCAATAATATCAGTGCTATTTATAAAAATAATGAATTACCCATTGTCGATATGCAACGGTTGACATAACTTAGGTAATGAACAATAAACTTACCGGGACAACTCCTTGGTCCTTCACCATAAGCCATAAAGCCAGGAGGATTTAAATCGTCTGCAAAGCGATTAGGATCAAATTTATCCGGGTTCGGAAAATGTTGCGCGTCCCTTTGGATACAATGAATAGGTATGAGCACGGGGTCTTTTAACTTCAGAGTTAGATTTTCGTCCAGAGTGCAGGGAGTAGTGCAGAGCCTTGTTGTCATGGGCGTCGGTGGATGCAGTCGTAAGGTCTCCGCTACCACCTGGTACACCAGGCGCATCGCGATCACCGCATCATAGTTCAGTTCGTTGTGCCGCTCTATACATTCCTTAATTTCTTTTCTTACACTATCTTGCATTTCCTGGTCTTTTGCTAATTCGTATAAACAGAAAGATAAAGTAGTAGCTGATGTCTCCAGACCCGCCAACATAAATATGAACGAGTTGGACGTTATTAAAGCATCGGTCATCGGGAAACTAGGATTTGTTTTTTGCTCATTTAACATTAATTGCAGGAAGTCATGTCTTTGGACTCCGGACCTTCTCTCTACCAATACTTGATTAATAATAGATGTGAAAAATGTCTCCACGTCCTCGGAATAAGATCTAAGGTTTAAAAGTTTAAACAATCTGGGAAAAAATGTACGGCAGTAGCGTTTCAGCACCGTACTTCGATCGATCTTAAACATTTTTTGTGACATCGTTAAGAACGGTGATTCAGGGTTTTTGAGAGATCCTGGGTCGACGCCGAATGCACAGCTACCGATGACATCAGTTGTGAACCGCGACATTAAACTGGGAACATTTACTTCGTCTACGGATTCTTTTAACATAGTGTTCTTCAATGTTTGGGCGCACTCAGCTATCAATGGAAACATTGCCTTCATCTTAGCTGATGAGAACGTTGGCGTTACAATATGTCGCATTGCTTTCCACTCGAGACCGCTCATATTCGCCAAGTTACGAAGTAGAGGTTCTCGCTGGGTGTCTGTAGAAGCGGATACACGATCACTGAAACTCTGGAACTCTTTCGAGAAAACCGATTTTGCCATATCCAAATCTATTATCATCAAAGTAGGTCTACGGGCTTGAAATAACCCTACATATTTCTGATCTCGATAATTATCATAAAAAAACTGAAGCATTGTTGTATAACTCCTTCTCATTGTAAATGTAGCACCAAAATTTCCAAATATCGGGCATGGTTCCCTGTAAGGTACATTTCTGGAGAACCAGTACTTTCTTCCTTTCGAAGAATAGTGAAATATTGCTAGTAAAAGAGTCAATAATAATAATATCACTAATAAAACACCACTGACCCACATTTTTACACTAATAAGAACGTCCACTGTGTTTAGTTACGAATCAAAATTGTATGTTCAAAGTCGTATATTTAAAGAGCCGGCATTTCGTGCGTATGTAAACAAGACGGTTCGCGAGGTGCGAGCATGCGCGTCAGAGCGAGCTGCGGTGGCGGCAGCGCCTGCGGTGGCGGCGGCGGTCACTGATCAAGTGAGGCGTATCGCCGCCGCACGCCGAGATAAGCCCTACGCGGCCGCAGCGCCCGCGCCGCGCCATGCACTCAAGGCCATGTGTGTTGATGTACTGCGCCCGTGACTCGCATGTATCCACGTATCGATTCTTACGCCGACTATTGTATTCCGTACGTACGTGAATACTAATAAGAAATACATTATACGCTTTTTGCGGTCATCTCAATTAGTCGCCTCCGATTTAAATTGTTCACAATCGACCATTAAATTAATTGGACTTACATTTTATCGATATATAGTAAAAGAAAGCATACGCATTTGTCATTAATTACATATTTATGATAGAACGAAATAGGATTAAACATGGCTATTCGATCCCTTAATGCGTCTTTTCAATTTTGTACTTTAGTATAATTTAATAAAACTAACAGACCTATAAATAATACTGGTCAAATGAATGAATATTTATACTATTCATGAGTTTTAAGGGTCACAACGAAGTGCTCAATATATTCACGTCCATATCTCTATTAAATTAAACACGACACCCAAGGAAATAACAAAAACATAAATAAGTAACATTACGTGCCACTTAAAGTACGTGTACCCTGTTCTATTTAAGTGGCACGCTCGCCTTCAATGGGCAAATAGAACAATTACATGAGTTATTTGATGGGGGAAGTAATTGAATAACCGTCAAATTAAATAGAGAAGTAATTTTTTAGTATGTTTTATTTCCTTTTCGTTATATTTTAAAAGTAAATATCATCGGTGTGTGTGACATTTTTACATGTTTGTTAAGTACTCAATAAAAATAGATATTTGGCAACGGACTATTTTGCACAGCAGAGGCACTTATGGAAAATAAAATAGGTTTTATTTTATAACACCGATTACGTCATATTTTCAACGTACATTTCAAAATACTTTCGCCATAAGATTATGCGGTTTTGTTGATTCTAATCTTGATTGAATTGAGGATAACGAGTTTCCCAGTGAGTTCGTTACATAGTTTCTACCATTTTACGCTTACAGCGCTGTAAAGCAACTACTAAGTGGTAACATGATTCTATTTTCACAAGCCACTGCGGGTGGTCCCATTCGTATTCGCGACTGCTGCACGTAATTTATAGCTCGATAAAGCGCGTTCTTAATGTTTAGTTCGCCATGAATAGATTACTTTATTTCACGCGGCGGTATTTGTTTAAGAAGAATACTAATTTTTCAAGCAAGATGCGATAAGATATTAATAAAAATATTTTGTCACCATAAACTGTATGTATTTTAAGCTAAGGTAGAACGTTCGTTTTAATTTTTTATTAATGTGAGTGGCCTTACAAAAAAAAACCTTACTAGTAATTGGGTCGCACATTACTAGGATTCTTGTTAACCCCTCGTGGTAAACTAAATATATGCTGTGTTTAAGGTTTACGCCGGTAGTGCAATGAGTAGGATTCGAACCCGTGACCAAATGGTCGCGAGTCCGATGCACTAGCCATTAGGCTACCGCCTATGAATGAATGGAAAACATTAATGGTATGTATAACATACCATATACTTTTAACCTTTTAACATCATCATACATTAAAAACACGTACTTTTTATATCCGTCCGATGCGTGAAATTAAAAAATAGAGTATCAAGGTTTTAATGTAGTGAAATACATAAAAATAAATGGCTAATAGAATCTATACCCGTTGTTACATAAAATATGTACATTAATGCAAACAAGTCCTATTTAAAAAGAATCAATTCGATAACGAGTTCGCGGTAACATTTACATCTGCATTGTTCGTTACAAAAGGCATACCATTGCAATTATACTTAAATAAATACCTACAAGAGCTTATACTAGAATGCCGATAATTTTCCCTCACACTACTCAAATAATCGGTAAAGAATCGGTATAGATGGCTACGTCGCATCACTACTACACCACCGGAAGAACGAAAACACTATTCGGGGAAGAGACATGGCGATGCGGGAGTTCCTCGTGGTAGTATTAAATTCCATAATTGTAATATAATCTATATAGTCACATAACTAAACAAGTTATAGGTATGACTGTGGATGGGTATATAAGCAGAGGGAGACCGAAAAAGAGATGGATGGATTGTGTGAAAGATGATATGAGAAAGAAAGGAGTGGATGCCGCGATGACGAGTAACAGAGAGGAATGGAAGGAAAATACGCATTGCGCCGACCCAGGAAGAAGAAGAAGAAGAATTGTAATATAATCAGTATAGCGTCGCTGGTCTTTAAATGTATTTATGTATATAATCTAAGGACAGTGTATTTCTCTATACATAAAACACACACATAAAAACCACACTCTCAACACAAACACGAATGGTGCACTCCATCATAAACACAAACTACTCGAGCGATAATGTGCTCTGAGATAATATTAAAACTCTTCTTTTTATATATTTATCCTTGATTGTATTACAGATTGCAAATTGTGTCATTCGATAGAGAGCACTGTCCTTTAAGGTTCAGGCTTTATTAGTTTGAAGGGCAGGAGTCTAACCAAATGTGTTAAGCCTGTGAAAATCCTATTGAAAACCAAAAAAATATGTAACTAGGCTAAGTTTATTGAATGAAATTACTAAATTACTAGTGTAAAGATTAATAATCAATATTTTTTTCCAGCAGTTACGTATTCTAAAGTACTTACATCAGACCGTGACGACGCTCTAGACGCAATGGAGGCGAGAAGAGCGGCAGCGGCAGCACGCACCACGTTTGCTTCTCCCCGCTGACAAAATATATTCACCGAGAATTGAGAGAGCGACGAGTGTTGAATAGCTAAAAACATAAAGAATAAAAACATTATATCCGTAGAAGTATATCGCTTGTCCAATTAATCCGTGGACCAAAATATGCACGCAGTGGATTCCATCAAACACAAAGCAGCGACGTAGAAGACCCCGAATGAGTGGGGGAAAGGGAATTAGATGCACACCTTCAAACTTGGCACAAAAAAGCGATAGACCCTAAAGAGTGGAAGAATGGAAAAGAGGCCTTTGCCCTGCAATAAGAAAGTCAAAATCTAAATATTTTATTTCAAGTAGACCTTTTCAGATTCTTCCAAAACGTTAAATGACTCTACTTGAGCGGCTCTAAATGGCCTTCCTATGGAGAACCGATAATATAGTAGGATAAAGATGGCATTTGGTCTAAATCATATCCCAATAAATTGTCTTGTAAAAAAATACATTACAAAAAAACGTAGTTTCGTCTTCCTCTCTTAAGCCAGTATCGATAAAAATGTTTCTACTAGAGTAATCCGCTCGTGAAATATGTCAATATTTGTATAAGTAGTGCTTAGATTTTTAGATAAATCTCGCGTCCAAATATTTGATATGTTAAAAGTTATCTACATCGTGAATTCACTCATATTCATTTCATAGTGCATGTCATCATGATAAAGCTAATTAAATGTTCGCTGACAAAACAAGCTAATTAGTCAAAAACTGTGCATTTATTTATTAAGATCAGGAGTTATCATCAAATCGAAAACCATGTACCTGTCGCAAATGATGTATGGCACAAGTTAAAAAATATAGGTATGATTCTCCTATAAGCATAATGGTCGATAAAATTTCTTAAGCTAAGATGTATAAGGTAATGGGTGATTCATGTGTTCATACTTCATAAAAACGAAAAGATAATAACTGTGTTTTACGTTCGAAGCATAAAACCACAACAGAAAATACAAAAAATTTAGTTTATGTACATTAAGAGCGAGTACACATTTTGCGCTCGGCGTTACCTTCGGCGCGCGTTGGTAGAGTCGATAGAGCGTTATCAAGGGTCCATAGTACTGGATCAGTTGCCATTGCTGCATATTATGCATGGTTGCTCGTTGCCCGTTGAAGTGGTTACTCGTGTATTAGACAACATTGTATATGAGCTCAATATTATGACATAGATATAGCAAACATCAATAAATAAGTTTGAGATTATTAGGTGAATATATCACCTAGTCATTTGAGTACGGAAAAATGACGGCGGCGCATGTATCTAGGAACACGCAGCTGCGACGCGCGTAATTCTCTTTCGAAGGAAAATCTGACTGCACGCGCTTTATGTGTTTACCTTCAACAGATTCTGATATCGAACCCATTTGGGTCAGTCGGACCAAACATTATATGTATGTTTTTGAAGTTTTATTTTTTAATTTAGTTATGTTGTTTTTGTGTTTATTTATTGTAATTGTGTCTCTGTGCTGTGTCCAAATTAAATGTTTTTTCTTTTCTTTCTTTATATCTTTATTCTTAACGCGCGTTCCCAAAACGCGCACGCCTAATGTATACTCGCTCTTAAACCGTAAATTCATATTAAAGTACAGCTAAAGACCATAGATTAATTTCAAATGTCGCATGACGGCACAAAATAGTAACAAGCCTCCATACCATGGATAAATTTTCTTTATCTAAGAAGTTTTTCTGGAATTGACGAATAAAAACTACGCGCCTGATACTTTATATTTATCTAAGCTATGGATTTTATAGATTGTACCTTTTTATGTTATCATCGGCGTCTTACCTTGCATTAAGTGCGGCATGAGTTGTGCGTAGTGTGTTAAAGCTACAACAACTTGCAAAGCAGTGGCGCGAAGTTCGGCACGAGCACCGCTTGTGCACTTCACTATTAGATGGACCACTTCGCCGTTGAAACTTTCACTCCATCGCTAATATACCAAATAAAAAGGTCTGTTTAGAAACGGTATTGGACAGCCAGAAGCAGCAAATTATACCTTAAGAGCGGCTATCTTTAAATCATGGGGAAGGAACTTTATCTGGACATTTACTTAAATATCGTCGTAGCTACTGTTAATACGACGGTAACATTTACAATAAACTTAAAGACACATGTTTCTTTAATATAAGAATAAAAAAAATTGAGATGAGATATAGACTGGCCAACTTTAATATTCAATTCAATACAATATTTATTTATTTGTGAAACATAGGTATAAAAGGTCTTACAAATATGTGGTTGAGCGCTATGTCCTATTATTATTTATACTCGTATAATATTCTTAAATATCAAGTAGAAGATCAAAACAGCTCAGAATGTTAATAAAAATATCTTCAAGTATCAAGATCTAGTGTTAAGATCTATAAATAAGCGTTTAATTTCCTTCATACAAACATGTTATCATTACATGACTTCTTCAACGTATGAAGATAAAGAAAAACGAAGGCACGGCGCAGCGTCATTCAGACTTAACGTATAATAAAATAGGGTTTATCTACCATAAACAATACTCAATTCTATCCATTACTAATATTACAACTGCGATACACACAATAAAACTTTTACAGCAAAATAAACGTAAGAATGCCAGTCGCAGTGAGCATGTCATCATGGAATTAAATATAATTAAATTTAGCATTTATTACTCTGTGAGCTTCATTGAAAAATAAGTTACAGGTTAGTGGAAAGAGGTACCAGTCAAGATGATCACAATCAGAAATTCAATACTAATGAACGGCGTTCGCGTCAAAACTATGTGGCGTCGAAGTGATTCAAAAGTATGTGATTATAAATTTTTCCAAACATTTACTTCTAGTACAGTTGCCATATATTCGTGATCAGTTTTGACTCCAAAAGATATAAACTAAATTCATCATCTACTTTTGCTGTTGACTGCACCTATGATACCAAGAAGAAGAAATACCAACTTCATATTTTCAAGAATAGTTAAATCTTTTTAAATTTAATCGAACAAACATTGCAATTCACGATATTAAAAAATGGTGTCAGGTTTAAGGGCCAACCTGGCAGTTAGTAGAATCATGACGACATCTAATCTAGAGACTGCGGTAAATTCAAAATATGTACCTATTAGCCTGTAGAGAGAAATCAAAAAAGAAGTACTAGCTCCTAGTTGAGGAAATGTCCTTACCTGGACAGGTATAGATTCGTCGTGTATTTGCTTCAACAAGGCCAACAACGCCAGCATAGCATCGAGCCTGCACGCTTGACCCTTGCAGCCACCACCAGAGGCACATCCATTTAGTGTCCCCGTCACCAGTCGCAAACAAAAGAGCATCGTGTCTTCGGATAGCTTGCAATAACGAGAGTTTAGCGCGTATCTTATACAACGCATCAGCTCGTTCAAATATCCTGAAAATATAGTCTTAGTACATCATCAAAGCGTTTTCAACGAACTGCTGGAGCAGTTGGACAGTGATCCACATATAAGGACCAGGTGAGTGTGAGCAGGCTCACTGCATGTTTTTGCACTGAAAGTGATTTAGCCTTAGAATAGATCCACTGATATTCCATTGTATGCGTTATGTGTCAACTATTTTAAGGTAAAAAGAGGATTTATGATTAATTTATATGTATATACAGTAGTACCTACCTATAAATAGTTAAAATTGTATAGTTATTTTGGATGTATGATGTAGATTTCATTCTTGTAATATCACAAATGTGAAAGTGTGGATGTTTGGATGTTTGTTACTCAATCACGCAAAAACGGCTGAACGGATTTAGATGAAATTTGGCATGCATGTAGCCTTTGACATGAAAAAGAACATAGGCTACCTTTTATCCCGATTCCTTAAGAAGATCTCGAGGGAAAATTTAAAATTGTTTACGAGTTAAGCTGCAGGTAGCTTTGAAATTTGGTATTTTTCTCTAATACCTCGCAAGCGATTACACGGGTGACATTTTTTATTACTTTCACATTTTTCATTTCTTATACAACATGTAACAAAACCCCTGTCAGATCCAATAAGGGCGTATACGCGGTAGTTCATGAACCGTCTCGCATAGGCGGCTTCTTTGAAACCAAACTGTAGGTAGTAAGTACGTGACCTTTGAGTAGCGGTCAGTTGTTCAGCTTTTGCCTTGGATCAGTTTTTATTTGTATTTGAATATTTTGAATAGGGAAAAATTTTATTCTCCAATCCATTAAATGGCTACGTATATGTGTTCGCAGTACGATACCGAATAATACTCTCAGGGATCGGACAGGGTTTTTGTTACACGCTGTATATTATGGTCAAGAAGAAAGTTTTTGTTAATGATTAAATAACGCTGTATTATCCGTGCAACGCCGGGACGCGTCTCTAACATATATAATCTAAGTATAGATAAAAGACCATTAAAATTGACTTACCTAATATATGAAAATTCTTCAAGTCAATTTTCTCCAAGCATGCAAGCAATATTTTGAGTAAACTTTCTAACTTGTGGCTGTCGTAATCCTCCCAGTATTCCAGCATCATAACACATCGTAGTAACACCTTCACTATATGTATGTGTAATTGTGTCACTTCTATGCCTTCCTGGATCGACTGTTGTGGATAGAACTCGCCTCGACTCAACAGAGAAATTATGTGAGCGTTGTTGCCGATAAACGATGACTTTATCCAGTCCATAGTGCCATCTTAAAATAGTTTTACAAATATTATACCATATTGTTGTACAGTCTTGTTAATTTATGATCATTTTGTGTAAATAAAAAGGACTTTTGCTTTGACAATAAATGTACCCATAGCTTTATTAATCATTGCATCGTAAGGTGGCAATGCACCCAGCGTTTTGGGCACACAGCGATGCGGGTGAATTTTTTGACGCTTGTTATTCTTTGTGTAATGTGTATAGCAAATTCTTATGTGAGATATTTACATTAGTATAACTTCATATGAGAATGGTCTGATTTCTCAAGTTTTATAGATGTTCCTCTAGTTTTATATTATTACAGTTGTTATAAACTTACCGCAGTTTGGAACATTATCCATATACACGACTACGAAGTGCAATAGGGTGCAAAGCAGTGCGGTATCGCGCGACGAAGCGGGAGGTGAATCTAGGAATCTTCGCGTATGTTGCCAAGGCAACGAACTAAACTCCTTTCTACTTGAACACGACGAAGGCACTAAATATACGTAGCTAAAATAAAAACATGAGACAAAATAATACAATACGGAAGTGTTAACTAAGTCTGTTCCAAAAATATTATCTTCTACAGGAGCAATAAAGATTTATACAACAATGTATTCAGATTTCAGATAAGTACAACACACATAACAATAAGGGAAAAGTTATTCAATAAATATTCTATCGATAAGGCTGCTGTGAAGTAGCGTTTAGCAATTTTGGTACATAGTTGCGCGTCATAACACCATCTGACTTCTACCTAAAGCGTCACACGTCATTGTGCACCTTAAGAGTTGCTTCATAAATATAACCCTTATAATAATCCATCCTACTAATACTATAAATGTGAAAGTGTGGATGTTTGTTACTCAATCACGCATAAAAGGCTGAACGGATTTGAATTAAATTTGGCATGCATGTAGCCTTTGACATGGAAAAGAACATAAGCTACCTTTTATCTGACCGATGCTTCATCGGACTTTCAAGTCTGCCCGTCTGTCTGTAACGCTTTTACAGTTTAACTTCACAGCTGATTTCAATAAATTTTGGCATGCTTTAACTTGAAATTACTTAAGCTACATTTTGTGTTGCAAGCGGAGCCGCGGGTGAAAACTAGCATAATATAAGTTAGGATTACCTCTCCAGTTTATAAAGCGCTTCTGTGACTTGTCTGTGAGATGTAGCATTCTGAAGGCTGAGTAGGGCTTTAGTACAGCTGAAGATAGGGCATGCAGCTCTCAACGCCTCGATATCTCGAGGTGCAGGTCTCAGCGCCAATGGTGTCGCCGGTGGTGCTTCAGTGAGGAGGCGAGAACGACCAGAGTTTGCGCACCACCAACGAATACGAATCGCAGAGCGCCATTCCTCGTCAGTCAACAGCCATTCTTGAACAATAATTGAGTTACGTTACAAATAATTTGTGAAGTAAAAAAAATAAGTGTGTGATGACATCAGTATCCATGTTTTAGTTACGAGTCATGTTTTTTTAAGGAGAACTAGCATAACTGAATTTGGATACATACTTTAATTTACCACTCAGCCAATATTATGCGATCAGCTGTTCATCTAGCAGATCATTTCGGTGATTCACCTAATGTCCTTCAACTGTATAGTTCTTACATTTAACAACTCACAGTATTAATATTACAATTACCGTCACTACAAGTTATAAAAATAATGAGGCAGTTTGAAGTGGAATGTATAAAAAATACATGTAACAATGAATTGGCGAATTTGAGTGAACACATACAACCTTATTATCTGAGGTTAAGAAATATGTTTTTCATGTGATGTTATTCATCGTAGTAGTACCTACAGTAGAGTTGTAAAGGTTTTAATTTTTTATCAAAGTTGTGAATTAATTGGGGTGTGCTAAACATCGAATGATGTTACATTACAATTGTGATATTATGTATAAGTGAGACAGATATATTACCAGCGCGCGCATTTTGAAGATTCGAAAACGTCAAAATTGAGTCAGCTATCTCTTTTACTTCCGTGCTTAGCATATATTTTGTACTACTCATTAGTACCAAGTATCTTTCCATTATTTGGATATTGGCAAGTTAACAGAGAGACCATAAGAGAGACTAGTAACTATGAAGGTAACAAATCTACAATTATAGATAATATATATTTGAGGACATGACAAACAATGTTCCTATAAAAAATTTAACTATTTATTTCATATTGTTTTACGATATTCTCATCAAAATTTTGCACTTGAAGATTGAAAAAATACAAGCTAGCTAAACATTTTTGTTTATAAATAGCATAATTTGGAGCAATCATTCACAGGAAGCAAGTCATTTAACAGCAATTAGATGAGAGGTCGACAAAAATACTGATTAGAAACCTAACAATAACTATAAACGAACTAAAAAAGGAAACTTGTATTCGTCCTTGAGATCGTCAATTGTAAACACGAAACGCTTAACGTATGTATATTTTAAATAATGTTTTCATAATGTATGTCTGTCAGTCACAAATCCATCTGAATTCGATTAGCGTCACTAGTACATTCAACAACAAAAGTAGATGATCAAAATCAGAAATTCAATACTAATGAACGGAGTTCGCGTCAGAACTGTGTGGCGTCGAAGTGATTCAAAAGTATGTGATTGTTAATTATACCAAACATTTACTATTAGTACTGTTGCCACTATTTGTGATCAATTTTGAGTCCCAAAAGTTATAAACTCAATTCATCATCGACTTTTGCTGTTGACATTACCATATAAAAATTAAACATTAAAATATTCTTCAGGAGTGTTGGACGTCCCGGATACACGCATAAATAAAAGTCATTCTGTCAGCAATAAACACATTTACGCATGGAAGTTAAATATTTCAACTAAGAAATATATAAAATAACTAGATGTTTCCCGCAGCTCCGCCCGCGGTCTAAATTTTTTTTTATGTAATTGAGAATTTTCTTTACTATAAACCTCACGGAGCCCGAGACCTTTCCAACGAATGCAAAACCGTGGAAATCGGTTTGTGCGTTCTGGAGTTATAGCGTCAGGAAGGAAAACCCGACTTATTTTTATATAGTAGACTAGCTGTTTCCCGCAGCTCCGCCCGCGGTCAATTTTTTTTTTTATGTAATTGAGAATTTTCTTTACTATAAACCTCACGGAGCCCGAGACCTTCCCAACGAATGCAAAACCGTGGAAATCGGTTCGTGCGTACTGGAGTTATAGCGTCAGGAAGGAAAACCCGACTTATTTTTATATAGTAGACTAGCTGTTGCCCGCGGCTTCGCTCGCGCGTCAAGTAAAGAGTAGTATTAAAGGATAGATGGATGACTGTATTCTGTGATTATCAAAGAAAGGATTATGAATAACTTTTTTCATAAAATATTATGGCGTTAAAATAATAATTATAGTAAAGTAAGTAGCAAAGCACTTGTATTATGGAATCGGAGACAACGAAGGTACCATAAACACCCAGACTCGAGACAATATAGAAAAGTGATTTTCTACATGGACCCGTCCGGCGATCGAACCCGGGAGAGAGTGAACGCCACTCAACCACGGGGTTCGTCGTTACAGATGTCTTAGTTAGATGGTCATTATCTTATCTACTTACTTATCTTTTCATCTGTCTATCTTTGAGAATACCGAACTTCACATACCAACTATTTCAGCCCATATTTTACCCCCTATGGGGGTGAAATTTTCCTAAGAAAAATAACGTATAGCCTTCCTCAATAAGAGGGCTATCAAACAATGAAATAATTTTTCAAATCGGCCCTGTAGTTCCTGAGATTAGGCGTTCAAACAAACAAACAAACTCTTCAGCTATGTAATATTAGAATAGATCATGATTGTGTCTATCTTTGAAAATGACACAATTCATATAAAAACTTCCAACCCCTATTTCACCTTAAGGATATAGAATATCAAAATTGCTGAAATGTGTTTATTTGTATCGAACCAGAAGCACTCATAAGAAATGGCATGTCTTTAAAAATTAAGTTTTTAATATAATATCTTGCAACCCCTATTTTACTCGGGAGTGTTCCAAAATCGCTAAAATACGTGTTCATTTATTGTACTTATTTTCGTGGGGGATACTCACACACCACGTACTGGCGCCGCCGCGCCGTTGTAGTACATGCTATGTATCAGAGATGGCGCTGTATGTGAAAATGTTTTTTTTTCCCGTCCTGCTTTTCTCTTCAAATTTTTCCTGAATTTTTTTTACTATAAACCTCACGGAGCCCGAGACCTTTCCAACGAATGCAAAACCGTAGAAATCGGTTCGTGCGTTCTGGAGTTATAGCGTCAGGAATGAAAACCCGACTTATTTTTATATAGTAGATGAACAAAGACCCAGGCGGAGATGGACAGATGAACTGGACGCCTATAACAAGGTGTGGCCACAATTGGCCCTTGACAGAAGAACATGGAAAGAAGAAAGGAAGACCTTTGATCTGGAGCGGGACTGTTCGAGCTCAAAATAAATAATACATTAGTAACTAATAATAATAATCTTAGGAAATCTCACACACGGTCATCTGATCCCAAAATAGGCAGAGCCTGTACTATGGTAACCAGACAACTGATAAACATACTTCTATATTTCTAAATACATACATATAATAGATAAATAACACCCAGACACAGAACAAATGATCGTGCTCATCACACAATGATATATACTGGGTGGGAATCGAAACCACGTCCTCCGGTTTAGCAGTCAGAGTCACTAACCACTAGACCATCAGGCCTATTAAAATAATCTTGTTTTTTAACTAAAATTTATTTTACTAATCTTGCTTTTACATTCTATTTTACTGTAGTGGACTTACACAAACTTTTTTGTATAATTAAAAAGATGTCACAAATTTTCCTTTTTCCGGCAAAATATTGATTGTTACCGTAAGTAATTTACATGTTATTATCGAACTCAAACAACGTACTATACACAAACGTATATGAATTACAAATTGTATAACATTAAAATTAAAGCGTTTTGGGGAACCCATAACGTATTTGCAAGTCGCTAATTGTATTTGTATGAAATTGGAAGTCCCATTTTTAGGAGATAAAGACATAATTATGTAAACATAGCTAACACGCTGTTTTGACTGACAGACTGATGCTGACAGGTACGTACTTTTTAAGGTAGATGGAAAATCCAAAATTCATTTATAATGCAATTAGGAAATATATGCACTGAAATAAACGGATTCTATCGCGGTTAATTTTGAATTCTATTTCTCGACGTTTCAACACCTTCGCAGGTGTCATGGTCACCGGCAGACTGAAAAGTCGGGAACTAAAATCATAATATATCGCGAGCTTCTATTTATTTCAATGTCTAATATTCGCGTAAACCTCAGAAAACAATAAATATACACACGTCAATTTATTTCTCTCTTTTCTTCTTTCTGAGACGAAATTTCGAATCAAACACAGGCGTCACAATAAATTGTTTATTTACTGGACTTTAAAAAAGTAAATGATTTACTTGCGCATACGCACCTATATAAGAATGCTCGGCATTGGGACTAGTGGCCCAGTACCCGTTAGCCGTGAAAGGCAGGGCGGTCCGCGTTGTCACGCTGAGCGGCAGCGCGGGCACGCGGTTTCGCTGCGCGTCCAACTCCTGGAGAGCGAAACCGGACCACGCCACTAGTGCTAGCACTTGTGCGCACATTAGTACACATGAGTCGTTGGCGGGGAAAACTAGGATAACTGAAATGTACAGTGGTGTTAATAAACTCTATGCTGAATATATCAGAATAACAAATAAATAGTCAATTATTGGTTTTAAAGTTAATAAATAAATATAATAAATAAATATCTTGGGACAATCTCACACACGGTCATCTGATCCCAAACTAGGCAGAGCCTGTACTATGGTAACCAGACAACTGATAAACATACTTATATATTTCTAAATACATACATATTATAGATAAATAACACCCAGACACAGAACAAATGATTGTGCTACTCACACAAAGATTTGTCCTGGGTGGGAATCGAACCCACGACCTCCGGCTTAGCAGTCAGGGTCACTAACCACTAGACCAACAGGCCCGTCAAACTACGTACTTTATAAATAATATTTATGTATATAGGTATCTACTAAAACGTCTCATCACTGACCCAATATTTAGCATAGGTTAGAGAAAAGAAACATGCAAAAGAGAGCATACTTTTACATAAGTCAGTAACCTAAAGAACATTCTAATAAAAAATTGTACTTTTGCCCCCAATCGTATTAGTTAACATCTAAATTATTGTCCCACTGCTGGGCAAAGGTCTCCCTTTAAGTTTCAAAATTTACTTTAAAAAAAACTTAAAAATTGTCGCTCAAATTACCTCTAAGCAAAATCGATGGCAAGTAGTTGATTTTGGCCAAAATGTGTCGAGTTGCAAAACACACACTATTCAATACGGACACGCAACTGATTGCACATTCCGGAAATGCTAGATAGTCGTCCACAGTTAGAGACATTCTGAAAATTTAAAATTAATACAGTCTACAGTAAGACTTCAGCGAACTGTAAAGTTATCTTAAGATAATTGGTCTTCTAATCCTTATTTTTCGGGAAGATACTGACATTTTTCATCACTTCAAATTATGAAACAAGAAATATATATTATGAAGTATTATTGCTGTTAGAGATAGTGAGTTCTGTTCAGCTATTAAGAAAAAAAAAACTTGGCAAATTCGTACGTGACACTTCCATGGTCCGCGGGCGACGGAGGACGTAAGGAAGCGGGAGTTCTTAGTAGTGCGCGTGAGACGGGACTCAACTTACGGAAGCATCATGTATTTTTTGTAATTCAAATTGTATGTTAACCTTTTGTTTTGTTTATTTATATTTTATTTTACAATGTTATTAAGTTTTTAATGCTTTAATTTTATTTTCTATCTTATATTATGTATTTGCTTCTTTTTTTTTCTATATTATGTTAATGTAATTGGTCTATAAACCGTTTTAGCATAAATAAATAAATCATTCTATTCATACGGGTGCCGTCATTGAATTACAACGTCTCCTGCCACTCGCGCGGAACATGGGAGTTGCACGTACCAATTTGCTAATGCCGTTTGAAACAATTTGGCCCCAAAGCTTTGTTCTAAGCAGTCATTGTCTATCACACCAGACGTCTCAAGTTGAGCACATCTTCCCTTTACTTAAGGTACTGAATAATAGATTCTCCAAAACACAAATACTTTTCGATAATATCAAAAAAATAACAAAAAAAATTACCTAAGAGTAGCAACAATAACCTTCAATCCGTCGTACTGAAGAAACGCATCGTGTAGCTCCTGCTGTCTCATTATTACAGCTAGTTGCTGCAACGTGCTGCGCCGTAACGATGGTTCGAGGGTCGGTTGCATCGTTTGCCGCGACACATACTCGTCGCGGTCATCGATAACTATGTCTTGCTTTAACACGTCTAGTATTTGAGTTAATCCTGTTGTCTGTAAGTGTAACGTGTTACTTTAACATGCTTCTTAGAATTTTATAGACTTATAACTAAAGCAATCATAATTATAGGCTGGCAATTTCGTTCGTGACACTCCCGTGGTAAGCGCGATTGGCAGAGGACATTACTACACAATTATAATCATCGGCACGGATCTTGAGCGCTGACCTTCACCTGCGCAGAAGTGATTTATTCGGTCCCTTTTGGGGTATGAAGTGAGGCGCGGGGCGGGATAAAGTGCGGTGATTGGCCCGCAGCGCATCGCGTCATAGCTGTCACTCGGGATTCGTTCTTTGCTACGCTTGCAGTCATAGCTGTCACTCGGGATGCGCTCGGGATTGGTTGCTCGGCATAGCTTGCACGTACGATGCGCAAAGCGATCCCCACGCTTCCGCCGAGCGCTCAAGATCCGTGCCGGCAGTTATACTACACAAATGAGCAGGGCTGCCAGATCGTATATTTGGATACAAAATCTGTATAATCGGACTGTTCATTGTATCTCATATGTATAGGGGGTCCTTTAGTATAATTGGATACAAAAAAGATAACTCTCCTCTAGGGTCGCAAAACACTAATACTCTAGGATCTAGGAAGTCTAGGATGAACTTATCATTATACATGAGAGATAGTCTCCATCTCTGATGGTGATTTACTCACCAACTTGATAATTCTTATGTTATCTCATTTTATTTATAAATAAACAATAAAAATAGTTTAATGATCTAACGAAACGGCAGTGCCACAACTTGTGTGACTTGGTGACAGCGTTGCAGTTGTTGAATTTATTGTTTCAAGTTTTCAACTCAATACAATTTTCGTGTTTTATTGCCCTCGCCTAAGTAATTTTTTTTTTATCGTTTTTTCCAGTTTTGGCCGCTTCCAGGTCAGTTAATTTTGTTTGTAGCACTATTTAAAATAGGTTTTAGCAGTGTTTTTTTATGATATGCAAAAAAAAATAGGTATAAAAATAATTGTGTATAATGCAACTGAATTTTGTATAATTTTGTTTACTGAGCCGTATAAACGAAATTAATATACTGGCAGCCCTGCAAATGAGACCCCCCGTCCCACGCGTACGTTTTACCACCCCCGCTTCCTTACGTCCCTCGTCGCCCACATTTCATGCATGTGTCACGTACCAGTTTGCCAAGCTTTCGTTGTGGTATTATAACAAAACAAACCTGAGGTGTTTTAGATGGTGAACTAGAATTGTCAATATTAAATTCTTGTGGTTTAACTCGACGTATAGCGCTCAACAAAACATCAGCGCGGAGTGACTCCTTTGGAGGCAAATAGTTTTCGTCATCTAAAAACAATACGAAAACAGTGTATAGTAACGTTTATAAGAAAAGAATAAGGATATGACTCCTTAGAGTTAGCAGGGAATCATGTTGCGGTGTTAAGCATTTTTAAATACAATTAAGAAATATTGTATTTGTAGTTAGATATTGCGTCAGGCAACATATTCCTACTAAGGGCTTAAGAATACAGGGCGTTGAATAAATTGCGTGCCATAGCTTAGGGGTAGGTTTAGTATCGATAAAGGATGCAGCTGCAGTACATTATGTCATACTTAATTATCCATAGTTACCTAAGAGTCGACATAGATGGTGGGCTGCATCAAGCTGGACAGCCACGCATCGCACGAACAGGAGTCGAATTAGACCGGACGTCATTTCTGCGATAGACACCCCCATACAATCGGCTATATCGCGTTCCAGAGACTTGCAGATTGCCTTGCCTATAAGGTTTATAATTATTGATTTAATAAAGAGTAATAAATTGATAATACTATGCATATTGCTAACGAGGAGACACCGGTGCCTCCTAAGCTATTTTATTATTGTTGACCACAATGTAAGTCTCAAAGCTCAGCTTCTAAGGTTGTTTGGTAAGGTTATTTTTTGTTTAGCCACCGTCCCACTTCAGGGAGGCCTCCTTTTCGGTTTACGTATAAAAGCAGTAATAGTCAAAACAAAGTCTATTTGTTTTTTCGTGTCAATGATCCTCAAATTCTATATGACCAATGGGTTGCGACCCGGATGGCAAGTGCAGGTTGGGCAAGTTGGATTGTGAAGGATCGATCATGCCCAACTTGCTCAGGTTTACAGCGACGCAATTAGGTCCGTAAAAAAAGGAGAATGACCAAGTGACTGTGGCACTTAGTATCGCTATCAAATATATTGTGCCACAATGTAATATATCTTAATATAAAGTATAATTAAGGTACTTTAAAATACAGTAATTCTTTTTTTAATGATTCCCCGCATTTTGCCGTAGTTTTGAATTGAATTAGTTGATATGTAAACAAACCGACCTCGATTATAAATCACGCAATTTCTCAAAACTCACACAATGTATGTTACCACAATTAATTGTATATACTAGTCCATACACTAACGTACTGATTTCTACGTTCAATCACTTAAAATCTAGTTTAAAAGTAGCAATAAATAAAGATATCGTAAATCTGACAAAGCTCCGGACCGCAGAATAACATTCCGACATGTTAGTGTGACATTTGGCTGTAGAGATGGGTATAAGTGAATAAAAGAACGATACCTATACATACTCTTTTTACCTAATAATAGCAAAAACATTGACCTCTTTTTTAAACTTGAAATTAAAATAATTATGGTCGATTTTCGACCAATTGGGCCTAGTAGTTTTATTGCTCATTTGAAAAAAAAGTGTAAAAAGTTAGTGGGGAGTGTAGATGGATAAACATTCAAATCACATGCACAAAGAACACCCAGACTTGGGACAAGTATCTGTGGATCACACAAATACTTGTCCCATGCGGGGATCAAACCCGCAGCACGTCGTGCAGTGGTAATTAGCGTGGTGACCTATACCACTCGGCCATCCGTGCAGTCAAATATGGATATCAAAATATTTTGATTAAATTGTACAATGTTCATTCACTGAATGAACACTGAATTAAGTACAAAAATTCTGAGTTCCTACCTCGTTCCTACAAAGTGTCCTATCACTAGTTTTATTCGTGACATTTGTTTACATGTTTAGCCAATAGGGTATACATACAACACAAAAACTTTTATTTTTATCAGTTTTTGTCCGGGGATGTTATGGTTATCTACTATTAGATATAGGCTTTTAAATTAAAAAAAGGAATTATTGTTATCGCCAACTTATGGCACAATTTGGATTGAAGCGATACTGGAAATGGTCATTCTCCTTTAATAATAATATTTTTTAGTATCTTGGGCCAGTTCTCAAAGCGCCATCTGATCCCAATCTAAGCAGAGCCTGTACTATGGTAACCAGACAAATGATAAACATACTTATATATTTATAAATACAAACATACTTTAGATAAATAACACCCAGACACAGAACAAAAGATCGTGCTGATCACACAAAGACTTGTCCTTGTTGTATTTTCTATATAGGTAAATATTATAATATTGACATTGTAATAATTAATATACATGGAACCTTTGTACAGTAGCGGTCATAAGTGCAGTAGCAGTTTCACAAATCTATCGCATTACAACAAGTCGCACTTACGACCTTTATCTATAGTTTAGGATCCCGCTATACAACGACCTTCACCGAGCTGGTTAATGGATGAAAGATATTTTTTATCGAATAAAATGTGTCAATAAATATATGGCGAATGTGTTGTCTAAAAAAATTAAGTCCAGAATATGATTAATTAACAATTACATTTTTTTTTTTACTACACTGGTTTGGTTAATGAACAAATTCCATTCCAATCGAAAATAAGAAAGCTATAAATTATGAGGTAGTTTTAGTTAAATTATAAAATTGTGAATATGTATCCGGTAGATTTGAAAATTAACTTGTTGACTAAGGCGCATACCACACTAATAGGAAAGAAAACAGATATATTGTTATCTTTGTCTAGTATTACCCACACACTATCATCTTCTTGTAGTTATACTGTATGACGGGGAAATTTCTGCGTTGACATCACGCACACATGTATGCGCAGTAGCATACAGGCGAATACGATCGTTGATGTGCTACTGGACTTATGGCCCCAGACTGTACATGTATTTATGATGATAACTGGCACAAATTAGCTATGTTTTATTTTTCTACTTTCCTTTCCTGTTATGGTTCTGTCATGTCGTGGTCATATAATAAAAATTAATCTATATACATATAATAAAACAGTAAAAAAACTGTGTCTGTACATTGAATATATTAAAAAAAAAAAAATTGAGGGGGGTTTACAAACAGTTATGGAGCACGAATCCAAAAAAAAAATTCTGTCTGTTTGTCTGTTTGTTTGTACACGCTAATCTTCGGAACTACTGGACGGATTTGAATGATTTTTTTTTTGTTGTATAGGTATTAATTCTGGGCAACATATAGGCTATAATTTATCTTGGAAATTTGAACACCTGATGCAGAACCGCAACAGACCAGCTAAACTATAAGAGATACAAAAATGGTACCATAGCAAAAATTGTTCCACGTGATGAGCATTTTCTGCTGAGAGAATAAATTTGAAGATCTGGAACACCTGTTGTGGAACTCCAAGAGCCCGGCTACACCATAACACATATAGGAATGACGTCTTAGCAAAATTTGTTCAGCCTGATGAGCACTCTCTGTTGACGTATAAAAATTGAAGATCTGGAACACCTGTTGTGGAACTCCAAGAGCCCGGCTACACCATAACACATTTAGGAATGACGTTTTAGCAAGAGTTGTTCAGCCTGATGAGCACTCTCTGTTGACGTATAAAAATTGAAGATCTGGAACACCTGTTGTGGAACTCCAAGAGCCCGGCTACACCATAGCACATATAGGAATGACGTCTTAGCAAGAGTTGTTCAGCCTGATAAGCACTCTCTGTTGACGTATAAAAATTGAATATCTGGAACACCTGCTGTGGAACTCCAAGAGCCCGGCTACACCATAACACATATAGGAATGACGTCTTAGCAAGAGTTGTTCAGCCTGATGAGCACTCTCTGTTGACGTATAAAAATTGAAGATCTGGAACACCTGTTGTCGAACTCCACGAGCCCGGCTACACCATAACACATATAGGAATGACGTTCTAGCAAAAGTGGTTCGGTCTGATGGGCATTCCCTGTTGACTTATAAAATCGAAGATTTGAAACATCTGACTTGGAAATCAAAGCTATCATTAATTTCACTGTATAATTATAAAATAACATAACCTTTAGGACTGATTTTCGATGACGATGGTATATCATTTATAATTCGACTCAACTGGCCAAAACTCCCAATTTTTTTTAATTTTTTTTATCGAATATAATTATATGCCTTCGAGCTTATGTTATTTGAGCGTTTAATTTACTTTGCAGTCACTTAGATTTTAATTGATCAGGTATTTTCACAATAAAACTATAACCATGATGAAAGAGGTCAAATCTTTCCCAATGTTTCAAAGGAGCTAAAAGATTGAGGATCATAAGATCCCAAGAATCTAACGAAGAGCGTCGAGAGAGACTTGATGCTGTTCGAGAAGATCAGGCTGCAACTCGCTCCGTGGAAATCTCTTCGGATCGCGAAGCACGCCTGCATTCTCATCGCATTTACGCATCTACATCCAGGTCTCTAGAGACCAGTGAAGAATATGATGCGCGACTGACAGCTGATCGTGAGCAAAAGTTCTGATGGGCATTTCCTGCTATCTTACAAAAATGAAAGATCTGGAGGGTCTCGAATCGTCTCGCGCATCACGTTGTTTTCCCGTCCCCGGGCTCTTAGAATTTGACATCAGACGTTTCAGATCTTTTATTTTGACGACTCTGTTGTCGCTGGCATAAGCAACAGGATCCGCGTACGAAGTCGCGGGCAGAAGCTATACAAAATAAAAAGTCTGCTTGCGACCACGGCCAGTGTAACCCGGCCGAAACGTCAAGGCTTAAAAGGTAAATGCATGTGTTCGCGTTAATGCCCGTATCGTAATTTTTATTAAAATCATGCAACGCGATAGTTTTAAAGTTAATAATACAAAATAATTATATTTATTTTATTTCTTACTATCCAACCTCTTCAACAGTCCTGATTGGAAATCGAACCTAGAAAAATGATAAGATAATACTGCGGGTTTAACTAGGATCTTCATTTTAGGAGAAGTATTTCAACCAACCGAGCTGTGTATCATGAGCAGCATACACGTGCAGCAACGGCAGCACAGGCAGCACGCAGGCCAGCAGGTGCCACCAGCAACTCTCGCTCAGTACCAAGCGCCCGCGCAGTAAATACAGCATTATGTCCGACGCACTTTCTTCCACCTGACAAACATAATATGAGCTGATAAACTGACAACCCCATTTTACCTCTTAGGGTACTTTTTGAAACCCTCTGAAATATGTAAAATAAAATAATTTATAATTTAAAATAACTCCTACGTGATTTTTTGAGCTCCATGGAGTCTACTTTTCTTATCTTTAAGAAATATTGAAACAAACCCCTATGGGTTTGTTTTTTTGTACCCTCTTGTCTGGACTCTAAAAAGAAAGTCTTTAAGAAATATTGAAACTTGAAACAATATTTCTTAAAGACTTTCTTTTTAGAGTCCAGACAAGAGGGTACAAATAAAAAAAAATTAAGTCCATAGCCAGTATTCATGAGTTATATCGTGTAAACGACGCAACACTGTATCGTGTTTATTTATACCTAACCTAAAGTTTTCAAAGTTGCAGTAACTAATGTTACTGCAACTTTGAAAATGAAGGAACTCTCCGTATACAATTCCAACCCTGAATACTGAAATACGTTTTATGACTTACCGGATCTAGCATTTATATTTATGGATCTCAAAATTAGGTCTACATGCAGTCGCTAATAATTCATATTCAGTAATTAAATAATGATAGTTCAATAATTTTAAATTTATTGTTTGGTTGTGGCTATACTTACCTCTTTCAGCTTTGAAGATAGTCCATGACAACATATTTCAGTCAATATTCCGACATCACATAACAAGGTCAGAGATTTTTCATTCTCAGCCTGATAAGTCTCATTGCCCACCAAGATGGACTTTACCATCTCCGCCAATAACTTATAAAACTTTTTCTGCACCCATTCCACATGATGCGTCATCAAACTAAGAGCTATACTTCTAGCAACAGACCAGTCATTGTCTTTCAGGTCCAAATTCTTTGATTTATTCAGTAAAATATCTGAGATTTCCACCAAAAAGTTTTCACTATGAAACAGCTCTAGGACGGGCAAGGAGGTTTTAATGCAAGTTAGGATTTTCTTGGATTTTTGAGATTGTTTGTTATTCATAAATTGGACGGCATCATCCATGCTTGCAAAAAGTTTTTTCAGTTCTCTGTACTTGCTTTTATATTCTTTGTTGACCGTTATTCTGGTATTCTGAAAAAGAAGGTTAATTTTTATTACTCCCAAAAAACAAGGAGATGCCATGTTCCACTGGATGTATCTGATTTTTAAAAGTAAATATTTTAAAATGGTGTCTGTTGCTTCATTAAAAAACTGTTAACTTCATACATTCTTCGAATAAAATTATCTAATGTTGGAGAAATCAACACCAAGGTGAAAATTTTAAACAAAAATATATGTACTTTTAAAACTTACTTGCAATACCAATTCAATTTTCTTACACAATTCTGGATAAAATAGTTCGATAGCGGGATCTAACTGAGCTTTTTGTAGCGCTGTAACGAGTGAAGTCGGAGGTAGTGCTGAGTCTCGAGCCCAATGTAAGAGTTTCTCAGCGCACATCACAAACCGCAACCAAGCTACACGGTGGAGACATCTGTTTGTGTCATCGTGAAAATAATTTCTGTAAAAAAAATGAAAATAATACAGTATTTTTTTATTAGCTAAATAGTAGATTATGTCATTCTGACGGTTGAATCCTAAATCAATTATTCGACCATAAAATCTTTACGAATAATATTTAAAATGCCAAAGTAAATATGTCTTTCTGTGCGTTACGTAATCACGTCTAAACTACTGAACCGATTTACAGCGATAGTCTAGAGCCTGAGAGAGGACATAGGCTTTTTTCCTCGATAACCAACACCCACGCGGCGAAATCCCAAGCTAGAATTATAAAAAAAAAAAATTATAAATATAAAATATGGCGCACAAGTATTCATATTTTTAGATGCTTATTACGGAAATTGATGAAAACAAGATACATAATCCATTTCAATTCCGAATTAAGGAAAAGAATATGACTACATAATGGATCTTTAAAAAAATGTACCAAACTTAATATACGATGAGGAAGACCCCGAATAAGATAGAGGGAAGCACACATCGAAAATGACGGAATAATGGGAGGCATTAGTCCTACAGTGAGACAATAATAATAATAAAAAACGTGATTGTGCAATTTACCTGTATTTGTCTAATAGATCTCCCAACAATCGCATGACCATGCAGCTCTTGTGTGATATATCCCTGTGAGTCTTAGCATTGTGTTCCATACTCCAAAAGTTTTCGTTCACACAATCCAGTAACAACTCAACAAGGTTTTCTACTAAACACAGACAGGTGTTTAACTCCTTCTAAAAACGACGAAAAAGAACAAATATGGAATATTAAATACAAGAGCTTTTAAATTCAAA
This sequence comes from Plusia festucae, assembly GCA_950381575.1. Lineage (NCBI taxonomy): Eukaryota > Metazoa > Arthropoda > Insecta > Lepidoptera > Noctuidae > Plusia > Plusia festucae. Next base: position 6,621,627 of record OX494436.1, on the reverse strand, counting down.
GTTCTTTAGCGTTAAGTCTAGCGTTATATGAAATCCGAAAATTATCATTAACAACTTAAAACAAGAAATACAGAGATAGTCGTTCGCCAATCACACTATAATATCTTAGAGGCCAAAGTTTGTGAGTGTGTATGTTTGTTACCTCTTCACGTTCAAACGACTAGACCAATTTTGATAAAATTTAGTAGGCTTTTCATCCCGAAAAAATAAAGTTATCTGGTAAACCGCGGGTAATAGCGAGGGGCGCATCTATTACACAAATCCAATATATAAAATTGTCGTGTCGCGATGATTGTTACAGAACTCCTACAAAACGTGGACCGATTTGTATGACATTTTGTGTGCATATCGGGAACGTCTATTTTTCATACCCCGAAGTTATAGGGGGACTCCAGATTTTTTTAATATGTCAGAAAAACGTTTTCCAGGTCAGCTGTTAAATATATAAGAAGGTTCTTCGCATCAATAATTTCTTGGAGAACCATGCAAGAGACATGTACAGCAGTGGACTCAAAATACTGACAAAAAGAATGATAATTTAGTATAGGATAGGTATATTATAATAAATTATCGTCATACCATATCCAAAATTTCGGATTTACCGACAGAATCAGTGAGAACAACACTTCTTGCAATCAGAGCGAGCACTGTGTGTAGGGTATCGAGCGCGAACAGCGGCGCCGGCAGCTGTCTCAGCACAACGAGTCCATCTTCCTCGAGGGGAGTGCGCGGGTATCGCTCGCCCGCTATCTCTTGCAGCTCCATGTTCACTCCCTCGTCTACTACGTCTCGGTATTCGTCTGAAACCTAGAAGGCGTAAAGGTATTTGAGAGTAATTGACTAAAAATATGTTTTTAATGTCCATTTTTTGTTGTGAAAATATATTAAACACAATTTTTTGTCGCGTAATTTAATTTGACGTCACTCACTACCATTTTTTTTTCTATAGCGCGACGTCACAGATCCCACTTCTGAACTTTAAAGAGTTTTATTTTTATAATCATCTTATATTATCTAATAAATGCCGACCCCAAATAAAATTGGGATAAGGGCAGGAGGATGATGATGATTCTTTAATAAATGTAGTGGAAGGACTAGAATTATTCATGTGATTCACTACATACTACAGATTCTGATCTTTCTTAAACATTATATTTTTACGCATACATTTTTTAATATTTACCTTATTCGTTTCATGTATGAGATCTAAGGACGACAGCTGCAGCAGTCGCATACGTAGGGCTCGTGATATATACAGCAAAACAAATAGGGCTTCGCCTGGTCGTCCACCGTGGTTCCCATCGGCTATTGTCCACAAACTCTGCAAGCGCAAAGCAAATACCATGGACTATGTAGAACTTAGTGGCACAGATACTACTTAACAAATTATAGTAAAAACCGTGAAAAGGTTGCCCCAACCATTGTACATTATGTGACTTACTATCAAGCAACCTATGTTTTAATATAGATAATTACTTAGTTTGTTATAAACAAAACTTTGCTCTCTCATGATTATACAGGGTGCTTCAGAAATGCTTCAGCCCACAGAAGTGAACAACTTTTTTTGTAGAAAAACAATATGGGCTTACCATAAAAAATATTGTATGGCTAGTCAAAATAATAAATTTAAGTATAAAAATATGGCTTTCTTGTTCATTTCTTTGGGCAGAGTGTATTTAAAATATGACCACACATTTTTGTAGCACCTTGTATAAATAAGTAAAACATAAAACATACTTTTAATAGACAGTATGTTTGTATTTTTAAATGTCGTAATTATATTGTTTAAATACCTTTATAATTTCAGGCCGATTAAGAAATATTTCAGCAGGAAAGTCACGGAGGAAGACATCACGTATAAACCTGCAGCATCGCCTTGTCGACTTCAACAACCTTAAGGCATCTTCCACAAGGAGCAAAGTCTTCTTGTCCGACTGGCACAGGTCCACCCAGGGGAAGAGAAGTATTCTAATGCTATCTGTTGTGTTTACACTAAAATAAATTGATAGTTTAACATTTTATTTAGTAAGTGAAAATGATAATAATTATTAATTTTATACATCATCTTTTTTAAGTTTATGGATTGACTGAACCTGACATGAAATATTGAAACATGTATTTTGTGGACTGGCTTAGTGGGCATTGCAGTTTTTTGTAATATTTTCAGCCAAGTGCTTGTTAGTTTTTTTTAAATAGATGCTATTGTATTTATAACATATTTAAATTAAAACAAAACATACTTCCTGTATCGATTGATGTCAGAGTCATCATTTGAAATTGATGTGGCCTTGGATGACATAAAATTATTGCCAATATGGTAGTACCCACTGCATGACCCTCCATCACTTTCAGAACTGAAATATATATATTTATTTATTTATTTTTACACAGTTTACATAGGTGGTTTTAATGCCAGAAGGCATTCTCTGCCAGTTGACCTTAGCTTGATGCAGAAAGGTTTTTTTTATATAGTATACTTTTACGTCTAAATCATCTATTGACAACTAACCAATAAATATCATAATATCTCTTGATATAGTGTTCAGTGCCATGTTTTATGTTAGATAAATGTACGTCGTTCTGCGCTATGATTGGCCTGATCCAAGCTACTTTTTAAAATCCTCATCTTAAACATTCTAGTTCCAAGACTTAGTTGTTTCACTGGCACTAAGTTTAGTATTGTGGTAATATTTGGATTCATATAATCTGTCTTTCAAAGTTGCAATGTTGGGGTTTTATTGTAGGCTCGTCCCTCACTGTTATGCTATTTATTAACATTAATGTATGCGGAGCTAATACTAGTGATTAAATACAAATAGAGAGGCAAAATTTGAACCACATGCAGGTGTCAAATTTGCCATTTGATGTAACAGTTCTTGTAAAAAAATCTGTTTAATTTGTTTACAACTTGTTAATTTGTTAAAGTTAAATTTTTTTTACAGCTAAAAACAAATTTTTTATAAATTTAATAACTCAATTAGCAAACCTTGATATTTCAGGTAGTGTGAGCCTTGGGACATTCACATGGACATCTGATTCAACTGTGTTTATGAATCTCAGGGTCTCAATAACATCATCATATATTTCCTGTGCATTAACATCAATTTTGTACCTAATCTTAGTCAAGTTAGACAAAATAGTATCTATGCCAAACTCTTTGGCTATATAAGTACCAGCCTTTGTCTGAAAAAATAAAATTTGTACATTGAGAAGTTTGTAAACCTAGTTAAACATCTCAAATAGTGATTCAATAAATTCAAAAGTATTTCAGAATTACCAGATAAATAAGAATAAGCATACTTCTTTGGCATACTGTCATGGGGTAGTAACTAGCTAATAAGTTCTGATAACACAGGATATCAAAAACTACATTTTATATGTAGGTACCTTTTAAACATAGATTTCAAGACAAGCATGTAGTACTCTACATTTTAAGTTTTTTTTTTGTTTCAATATTAAGAGCCATTTTATTGCTATCAGTTTTTCAGTATGAATAATTGGACTGGCCTGTTGGTCTAGTGGTTAGTGACCCTGGCTGCTAAACTGTAGAATGTGGGTTTGATTCCCATCCGGGACAAATCTTTGTGTGATGAGCACAATCTTTTGTTCTGTGTCTGGTTGTTATTTATCTATATTATATGTATATGTACTTTAAAATCTATGTATGTTTATCAGTTGTCTGGTCCCCATAAAAGGCTATTGCCTATTTTGGGATCAGATGACCATGTGTGAGGCGTCCCAAAATATTATTATTATAAAGAAAGAAATAAATAACTTTAAACTAATAAATTACCTTAATTGTTGCAAGAAGTAATTCGAGTGCTTCGCTTTGAAGAGATTGCTGGGGAGTGTGGAACCAGGCTAAAAGAGCTTCTAAGAGTTCCCTGGTACCAGACAACTCGTCATCCAATTCCCAGCCCAGTTTTAACTTCGCAGTCAACAGTAGAAGTGAACGCTCACGAATTTCTTTTAGAGGATGACCTGAAACATTTAATGTGATTTTAACACGTTACGATCTTTCGTATTGCAGTCTAAATGATGATTGCTTTGAATAAAGTTGTTGAACTTTTCAAAACATTAGTACAAGATAATCTACAAATTGAACAACACTTTGAATGCCTACCTAGTTGTTTAATGTAAAGAGACAGAATTTTAGTATTAGCCATAATTCCCAAGGAATATGAAAATAATTAGACGAAATGAAAATCCTGCATTGTTTTGTTTACAACTTTTAGTTGAGTGATTTGAATAGACAACTTAACGTTCCTAGTTTTTGTTGTCATTAATATTTGCCCGGCAATATTAGGCACTATGTCTTACATTTTAAAAGTGTTAATCTTTTGACAAGATTGTTTTACAAAATATGACGTATTGGCGCAGGCACCAAAATAAAAAAACTCGATAGTCTATGGTAAGGTCGACGGTAAACATTGATGATGATTCATAATTTTGAAGATAGTCGATTAATACCAGGAATGACTGGATCGATTTGAAAAATTATTTCAGTATTAGATAGTCCATTTTTTGAGAACGGACTCCATCACTTCAGTCTAAGTAAATGGTGTAGTTGTCTAAAATTACGACAAGGATTCTATCAAGTTGTGTAGATTAATAAACCACCATCCTGACTTTAAATAATAAATAAAATTCTATATCTTACTATATTCAAACTAATAAAACCGTAGTCAAGCCAGGTCAAGCCCTACCCAACCATAAACGACTAAGCTATTTATATTGGAAAATTGACATTTGTCAATTTGAATTTTGATTGAATATTTTGACAGGTGTTTTGGACCGGACTTTACCGGAGATTCGATTGGCAATTTCACACTGTGATTTCGCATTTGTGTATTACGTATTCTTGATTATTATTATAGATTTTATAAAACCGGCACGTAAATATAATTTAGCATTGGAAAAAAATCTCTTAAATTATATTATTTAATAATACAAGTCTCTTCCTAAGATTCAGATACAGAATCTCACCTAAGAATAAATTAGTTCTTGGAATGTTTCGTTCTAAATATAACTAAAATAAGTGAATATACCCGCAGTAAGTTATCGTTGCAATAAGATTATATTTGGTTATTTTTCTAATTTATTGAAAATTCTTTTAGACATAGATTGTAATATCTACTCTGAGACAGAAGGAAAACTTACTGTTTCGTTCGAATAGTGCACACAGACGGTATTTCCTAGCTAATAGTGTCGTACATAAAATTTCACCTTTCAAACATACAATACCTCTTTGTTTGGTTAAGACTTAACCTATTGCAAGTAGCAAATTAAAAAATTACAAAAAAAAATACTTTAAACAAAATAATGTTTGTTACAACTCGAAAACAGGCGGACCGGTTTTACATAGCAATAGCAGAATAAATATTAAAATCACTGGAAAATTGTTGTTTCCCAGACCAGGGACAACTTCTACGTGGGTGCAACAGTAGGGCACAGCTAGTTGCATATAAGAGTAAGTCATACTTAATTTTGTGTTTCAGATGGCTGACATTAAAGCTTTACTTAAAGATGCAAGAAAACTAATAGATGAGAAAAACTACAAGGATGCCCAAGAATGCTGTAAGAATATATTACGAAAAGACAAACAAAATTACTTTGGTCTAGTATTACTGGGGAAGTCCTTGCAAGATTCTGAACAGGCACCGCTGGCCTACCAAAAAGCTATAGCAAGTAAACCTGACCACCCTCTTGCCTGGCAAGGACTTGCAAACTATTATGAAAGAAAAGACAAAACCTCAGATAAAACAAAATTATTTGGTATTTATAATGAAATGCTAAATCTACAAACAGAAGAGGAAAAATCTATTGAAATTATAACTAAACTAGGGCAGTTAGGGTGTGAGTTAAAAAGTAATGAAGCCCTAGCTACAATAGCTAATTATTTGTCAAAGGATATTTCACCCACTTTGAATAAAGCAGCTGAAAATATTTTTTTGGAATTACTAAAATTGAATATTACATTTGATGATGAAAGTATACCAGTCATTTTAAAAAGTTTGCAAAAAATCTACAGTGAAGATCCCAATGATTCTCTTGAAATACTTTTGTGCAAAGTTATTATAAGGAAATCTGATTTTGCATGTGCTATAGAAGAAATAATCAATCTTAAATTTTTTCCTACTAATGTGTTATTGAGAGATTGGCTTTGTAAACAACTCTGTATGAGATATGTGGAGAATATGTCTTTCTGTGGCTTTAAGATTGAAGATCATATAGATACAATCAGTGAAGGTATAATGAACTCAAAATATCCAAGTCTTTTAAGAAGTATGATATGCTATGAAAAGGGCTTACATCTTGATGCTTATAAACAGTGTGTTCCATTGATTAACTATCAAGAAGCAGATATTACTGAAGCTACATTTGTAATAAAATGTACAATTATGTTAAAAAAGTGGTCAGTTACACAGAAGCTTGCAACTAACTTCCTCACTAAAGTAAAGGATGTTAAGTTTGCTATTACTCTTAAAAGATTTTTAATCTTGTCATTAACAAAACAACAGAAATGGAAGCAGGCTATTACTCATGCTCAAGATATACCCATTGAGTCATTGGACAATATAGAGCTGGCTAGTCTTGCAGAGTGTTACATAGAAGCCAATGAACCAGCAGACAAGATAATGAAGTTTCTGGTATCTACTGATTACTACAAGCAATTGCAAGCACTTCTACTCTTAAAGCAGGAAAAATATGATAAAGTTATTGAGGTACTAGAAAGTTCAGCTGAGGATTCATTGCACATATTCTATTTGGGAAAAGCTTATTGGGAACTAAAGCAATATGATAAGTGCATAATAAACCTCTTAAAAGCAGCCAAATTGAATCCCGACCATGCTGACACTTTCTTATATTTAGGTCACTTCTATCATCACCATAAAAGTGATTTACAGAAAGCTAAGAAATGTTATGAAAAAGCTCACAGTATCAATTCTATAAACATTAGTATTGCTAAGAGTCTGAGTGAAATTTATGTTAAATTACAGCAGAAAGATGATGATTTTGAGTTGTTAAATACATTAACTAAAAATATTTCAAATATAGAACCATGGGTCAATTTCAGATTAGGCTTGCATTACTTAAATAGGAGAGAATGGGAGAATGCCATTTTAAACTTCAGAAATGTTATTAAATCGAATCACAATGATACAACTGCTTTTGAGTGTTTGGCAGATGCATACTATTCTAGGGGATCTTACACATCGGCATTAAGGGCCTATAACAAAGTAATGACATTAGATCCGAGCAAATCTGCCCATTGTCTCACTAGAATAGGCCTCATAAATTCATTGTTGACACAATACGAAGCAGCCATATCCACATTTGAAAAAGTATTCGAAATTGAACCTTATTCATTCTTAGCTCTCAAAGGCATTGCTGAGACATGGATGAGAATTGCAAAGAAAAAAGTTGAAGCAAAAATCTATGGACCTGCTAGAGACTGTGCTCAACATGCAATAGATTATATAACAAAAGCGTTATCCAAACAAAATCAATTTTTATGCTTCTGGAAACTATTAGCAGATAATTTGATGTTTGTAACTAAATTACCTAATAAATATGCTTATGTAAATATGCCTATATTATCTAAAGAAAATGGCAATAGCTTTGAAATAGCAAAGAAAGAGAAACTTGAAATATTTCCCCAGGCCATTGCTTGTTATTCACATATAGCAAAACAGAATCGGCTAGTATCCTCATATGATTTAGCATCAGCATACTTGGCCTTTTATCATGAGAACAAGAAAATTGTCAACTGCCACATTTCGTTTAATTTAACATTAAACTGTATAAAAGAAAGACCCACACTTTGGCGAAATTGGAATTTGCTTGGAAAGATATGTTTAGCAATCAAGAAGTATGAAATTGCACAACATTGCTTTATCAAAGCCCTTTTGGTAACTAGAAAATGGTCTGTCGCAAAGATTTGGTGTAATTTAGGGACATTATACTTAAAGTTGAAACTTTATAAACTATCAAACTACTGTTTTTCACGTGGACAATCAGCACTACCATCACATCCCCAAAGTTGGATTGGTCAGGGGTTAATTGCAGAAGCTATTCGCGAAGAGGAAGCCATGGATTTATTCAGACATGCTTCCCGTTTGGGTTACCACCCAGAGAGTGCCCTTGGGTATGCCGATTGGGTGTGCAGGACTTTGAAGAATAATAAATACAAAGAAAACTCTGAATCAAAATACGAAATAGAGGGTCTGTTTGCTATTCCCTATGCTATTGACTTAGTAGAATGGTACTGTAACTTTGAATCATCTGATGCATGTGCTTACAATATTCTGGGAATATTGCAAGAGAGGTTTGGCCTTCTTCGATCTGCTATTCAATCTTATGAAAAGGCTTTTAAATTTTCAAGTGATGACAAAAAGAACACTACTCTCCTGAATATTGGAAGAATTTTAGTAAGGATGGAGAAATATGATGAGGCAATTAAGATATTCAAGGCTATAACGGAAGCAAGCTTTGATTCTACTACTGGCCTAGCATTGGCGCTTTATAAGAATAATCTATATGAAGAAAGTTACTCTGTGTATGATACAGCACTTCACTGGCTAAGCAATGAAGATGCCGAAAAAGCGGATCTTCTGGTAGCTATGGCTGGTATTGTGTACATGTATAAAGGGGCAGATGATGCAAAAACTCTCTTGTTCCATAGCATTCAAATATCGCAAAAGAGGCCTACAGCACATAGCTTGTTTGCAATTTGTTCTTTGGGTTTGATTCATTCTGATCAGAGTTTATCAAAACTAGCATTGAGCGAGTTAAGAAAATATGAGAAAGAAAGTGAGTATGGTTATGATATAGGATTTTTGAAATCTTATCTCTCTGTTTGTGAAGATAATATGGATCAAGCTATAAAATTATTAAGTGATTGCCTCCATGACCATCCCAGTAATGCCCTTTTATGGTTCTGCATGGCACAATATTGCCTAAGGGCGGCCAATACTAGGGCTAAAGTTGCAAGCTGTTGTGCTCAAAAAGCGCTATCATCAGCTTATTATGGTAAATATGATTGCGACTTTGGTAAAATATTGGCATCAGCTAGTATTGCAGAACATTTAGCGGGAGATCGGCTCAAAGCTCTGTCTCTGGCCAAAGAGGGTGTCCATATGTACCCAAATCAAGCCGAAATTTGGGCAGCACTTCTGTTTTCTCTGCTAGCCCACAAAGCGTGGAGCGAAAAGAAAAACTGGCTGTTAGGAGCAACAACATATATGCGGAAATATTTAAATATTTCAAGACCACTTGGAAGGTGGATAATTCTTATGGAAAAGAAACTAAGCAAATAAGTTTTTCGGATCTTGGCTTATTTACTTGCCAATATAATTATTAAACACAATATTTCTCTTTTATCAGTTTATTATGTAATAAGTGTAACTAAATAAAGTCAATATGTAATTTAACAAGCGTTTAACATTTCATACAATTTTATCTGATATTCTTCTAAATACTGCAACAAATTTATCGCCATTATTTCTGGTAACTTTTTTCCCTTCTTCTGTACTTTCATACAATTTTTCTACAATTGGGTCGGATTTCTGTAAGTACAAGAAATCAATTTCAATTATGTGGTCAGTTCAATCACTAAAAGTTTAGTAACTCTTTCAATGCCCAACACCCGGCTTTGAAAGATCTCACTGTCAATAAAAATTTTAGAAAGTACTACTTACTAATTCTTCATCAGGAATTCTTTCAAATAGTGGATGCTCCTCAAAATGAAACACCATCCATTCATTTAAATCCTTTACATCAGTAATAGTATATACAATACCCTGAAAATTTATAAAGATTATTACCTACATGTAAATGAAAGAAATAAGATAGTTGGTATTATTCATTTTGAATGGCCTGTTGGTCTAATGGTTAGTGACCCTGACTGACTACTAAACCAAAAGTCGATTCCCACACAGGACAAATCTTTGTGTGATGAGCATGATCATTTGTTCTGTATCTGGGTGCAATTTTTCATATATAATTTTTATGTATTTGGAATATAAATACAGGATATTTTTTTATGGAGTGCGTATATTCGATGAGTCTATAAAAGTTAATTCTGTATATACCTAAATATGTTCATCAGTTGTCAGGTAGCCATAGTACAGGCTCTGCAGAGTTTGGGAGTAGATGAGCGTGTGTGAATTGTCCCAATAATTATGTTATTATAATAATAAACTAATATAATTTAGGTACCTGTTCAGCCAAAACATAGGCATATTCAGATAATAACCACTTGTTTATTATCCTCCATTTATGTTTGGCCTTCTTAAAATGTGGATCTGGATATAGAAAGAACATCTTTTTGAGCTGAAATAAGTTACAACTGTATATTAAGTCTTAATTTATAATAAATTTATAATTCATATTTAAATGGCGGGGAGAAGATATATTTGTAATTTGTATATTTATAAAATGCATGAATTAGTTACTGCACAGCAACTCGCCTGTACACTGCCAACATTAAGTTTGGACCATACTACAATTACTAACTTTTGGTCAACTGAAAAAAAACTGTCTCTTTTTGTATTTCTTTTCGTAATTATTATTTATTTATAAGGCATATTACAATTATACTATTCATACCATAAGTTATCAAAACTTGATCTTATACAATACTGACTCAGGCACTGGGCCAGATAGATTAAAATAGGTTTGTAATCCAAATATATGTTTTTATAACAGTAAGATAAATGCATAATTAAATAAATCATTATTACCGACCTGTCCTTTGTAGAAAAAATTAGGTAAATATTTCATAGCATTTGTTCTCAACACTGCAACATTTTGGTACTGGTCTGAATGCTGTGTTCTTAGTGCCTGAATTCTATCATTAACATAATCAGAAACTTTTACACGAATCTCCAATCCCAGCAGTAAGTTTTCAGGAAACATTGGTGACAGAGTCACTAGAATAAAATAGTACATTTTATAAATAAGTAGTATATTTGTTCTAAGAATTATTGTTGGCAAGAAGAAAAAAAAAAAATTTGGAAATGGATAAATGGACTATATTAAAATAGTCCCAACTGTACAATAAATACACAAACCAAGAAGACCTCCATACCCGCAGCCAACATCCAAAAATTCCACTTTTTTCTCTTTGCTTTCCCCTTTCTGTATTATAGGATATAAAACGGACCAGTCGTAGTCGCCTGGGTGTGTGGGGCTGAAACATTCATAAAATTAATAATTTAACTTATAAAGTATGTACTTATTGCCGAATTAAAGTTTAGGGTACTTACTATTCAAAACAATGGTCTGCAATTGGGTTAGAATGTGCACGTTGTCTATAATATTTTTTCTGGGGCAGCGCCATTGTGAAATAAACTATTAACGAAAACTAATAAAAGTTTTAAATTACTGCTTATTTTACAAATTTTGAAACTTTATTCGTGATTCCACGCTTATAGCATCGCGCTTTCATTTTAACATCAAAGTGACGTTTACGATTTAAAATTTTATTGTCAAAATGTCAAAGTGAGGTCAACCGTCAAAGTCAAATTATCACATACACACACAGTTAAAAAAATATATTGAGAACTATATAGAAAGAATACATTACAATGTCTTTGATATAGAATGACGCCTTGTTACAATAAATTTATAAATCACGGTAACTGTACGTAAATTATCTACAAATATCATATATTTTTAACATAATTGTACGAGTAAATTGAAGCGATAATTAAAAATCAATCAATCAATCTCAAGTATCGACTAGTATTGAGATAAAACTAATTTTTAAACGTATTATATTGTGGTATGATGATGGTATCGGAATCAATTTATTTCTAACTCCACTCTTAGTCTTAGTATTAAAAGTCTTTTAATAAAAGATACAAAAAAAATCGATATTCTGAAAAAGCACGTTCTCGTTTCTACTTTCTATTCTGTTAGACGTGAAATGTAATGTCAAAAATTCAAAAAATTATACAAAAAATACATGCGCGAACTGCATGACTGTATTGTAACAATTTATTGTATTGTTTGTTTGACTAACAAAATATGAGTTAATTCTCATAGTGTTTGACTAATAAATACGTTATTTTTATAATGTATATGTGTTATGATTGCGGAATAATGTAGTGGTTATTGTTCAGCACCGAGCAAACAGATCAACAAGCAAGTAAGTGGCGATATTTTTAATTTTCTTTGGAAAAGTAAAATGCTTGTCGTTATACATGCTCTTAACTATCCTAGTTATACTAGAGAATTAGCTTATAATAGAAGGATCGATTAAATTGGTAGTTTTACTTAGTTTTCTTTCAGATTATGTGCTATGTCTGTATTAGGTTTAATTGACAATATTTTGATGATTGGATCTAATTGTTTGTAATCCATTATTTACAAACCGAAGTCAACGTTATTAAGATGAAATTCTTTGTTGTAATATCTAAATAATTAAAACAACTAGACCTTGATTCTTGTATATTTCAAGTAATTAATTGACCTTGAAAAATAACTGTGATTGATGCAGTGAATCCCAACAGCTGATATTAAGTATAAGATTTTTATGATACCTAGGTATATGATTTGTAACTAAAATGTAAGAAAAAGAAATATTACCTACATTTAATCAACAGAAATTGAGATAGGTAATTTAAAATACAAGTTCTTTGTTTTATTTCCTTTCATCACTTACTATTTCCACATCCTTCTTAATCTCGGTAAGCATTGGAAACAAGACTATCCTTTGCTTCAAAAACATATTTTTTTTAATTTATGAGACTTAAAAGATTTATTTCGCAATTGAAACTCAACAACACTAACCATTAAATTACAAGTAGCAAGTAAGGACCATTGTACAATATGAAGACTGGTTTTAAGTGATGTTAAATTAAAATTCAGCATTGTTTTATGGTACATTATCCTCAATTTGGAAATATACGAATATTGGTTGTTGCAAATATTCATGACCATTTTGTAAAATTATATAGTTTTATATTAAATCCTTTGTGAGTCATATTAAAACGAATGAAATGATTTGTTATACACAAAGCAAAGTCCTAATAAACCTTATCTGTGAAAGCGTTGTGTGAGTTGACACTATTTAAATTAGCCTGTTAGTATTTTATAATCCGCTAGTTAGACAACTTACAAACACAAGATTTTATATTAATCATGAAATAACTTGTTATGGCTTGGACAAACATTATACTTAAAGGTTTATTTTCAAGGTACTCGTCTTTTTTAATGGTCCAGTATAGACCATATTATCAAACCAATATAAACAAAAAAGGCAGACTTGGGTACTTAGTTGATCATTGTATTAAAATCTTAATAAACTTAAAAATACTTACCATGAAACACATAAATAATAGTGATTTACTTTCTTCTCTCGCAATATTAAACCGCTTTAATTCCTATATTTATTTGTTTGTTAGTTTTATTATGAAACCATCCAGCATACTTCTCTAATTAATGTCTGTTACCAATATAACTTTTTATGTCAGTATTCAATCGGTTAATAATATCAATACTATTCTTAGGTAGTTAAAGGCAATGAACTAAAAATTTTCCTTCGTTAAGATTCAAAGAGCTTGCAAAATAAGGAACGAATTTACAAACTTTAGGATGCAAGAGCGGCAGCGCCGTTGTTTTGACGTCGCGGCGTCGTCGCCCACGTGCGCCTACCGCCGGCCACCGCGCCGCAGTCTAGCTCTGGCGTCGGTCGTGCCGCACGTCGCTTGCATCGACGTATGCGCCTCAAACCGTATAGTTTGCGAAATATTATCAATGCTAAATCTTAAAAATATATTGTGATATATTTTGTTACTCTTTTTGGTGATGTGTAACCAGTGCTAAAATGAAAAAGGAAGACTCCCAATGTGGGCCCAGCAGAGTGCGCGGGTCGAGGCCTGCACGCTTGCTTACGGATAGTATGTCATCTGATGAAGGACCTGAGACGGAATGTCTACTGACGGCACAGCTTCAAGCTGTGGTAGTGAACCCAGTGACCAGACGACGAGAGTCTCTAACAGCACCACCCTCGCCGAGCGAGTCTCGTAAAAAGAGAGATCACCATCGCCAGCATAACTACAAGAACCATTTACACCACCTGATCCACTGGAGAGAAATCTGGAGCGGGGAACCTAACAAAGGTCACGAGGTATAGAAGTTACTGCTCTACCTATAATAAGTCCTAATCGGCAATAGTAACCATTTCTGAAATAACGCATGTCTATTAGGTACTTGTTGTCGTTTGTTGTTGTTTTGTGCAATGAGTCGTCGCACCGTGCAAGAAAGTCTTGCCATTGTTTCATAATGTGTTGTCTGTGTACCTAACTTCTCCATCTAAACAGTTTTTACAATACAACATACCGAATCACACGTCGTCATATGTAATATAATTAAGCGCGAAAAAATATGATCACGTTCAAATGTAGCGTACAACGTGAAAATACCTTTTTGCAAAAGTTATATTTTCGGTCATAAAAAAGAGTTGTAAACTATTTCAGAATAAGGTAGAAAGTTATAATTTTGTCGAACCCTTTCATTTATTCGTGGTATGGTACTTGAAAGAGGTCATCGATATAAACGTGAACTGGAAAAAATATGCATTGTCTCGGTCTGATTGCGTTGGTCTTATTTATAGAGCTATTTATGATAAGGTCACTGCAGTTATAGACCTCAACCTTTTAGAATATTGTAAACTGGTAAAGCTATAACATTTTAATTAACACTGAAATGTCGTAGGTGTTTTTCGTTCTTACGCTTTTCATCCATAATTTCACCTTCACATTTTATTGACATGAACGCGCATTTTGGTACACGTGTTTGTAATTTCCAAGCACGAAATAAACAGGTATGATATGAGTTTTGTAGCCGAGAAAACTGGAACTACATTATACGTAATCGTATCAAATGGCTTATAAATGACTCAGTCTTTTAACTGCAAATCCCAATTCATAATTGCTACATCCGAATCAGTTGCCATTGACCTAGCAGCGCCCGTCTAGTTCCACAAGCCTGAAAATGTATGTCAACACTCTTTGTTATAATACAGCCATTGCATGACCAATTAACGTGCTGCTTTAACGAAAACATTGGACAGTTTTCCTCATTTGCTCAAAACATTGGTCTAGTGGTGACATTTTTAACTACCGATTTTGAATCATTCTTTCAAAACTGTATATATCTTATTGTCATACTTGCTTACCTAATTCAAGTCTTTTAGTTAGTGTGCGTGACATTTTATTACAACAGATACATGAAATAAAGCTCCTATGACACAAGGCGTATAGAGGACTGATAAATTACCAAGAACGAGCCGCGTGCATTCAATTTAATTCTGACAATCAACTATCATCACATGAGACGCACGTTAACATCTGTGTCATGTTGTATTATGTAACAATCAAATGAAATTTTATTGAAACGCGCCGAAACTACTTAATGTGCGGAATTTGCTACTTCGTTACTTCGGAGTTTGCACGTTTATTAGGTACCTTATTTATAAATGAATCTGCGGAAGATAACAAGGTGGCAAAGTGTCAATTACAGTTCTCGAAATACGCTAGTTCTGATAACGCTAATGATGAACACTACTGTAGGTTGAAAAATAAACTGACGATTAGAAATGCGGCAGGATATAAAAACTATACACTGTACCTACTTCACATCATGTAGACAACCCGAGCTATGTGAAGGAATCTTTATAAAAACAATCTTAGCAATTCAGAGCTTACGTAATTCAGATTCCTGTATCATAATGCGACAAGATTCATAGATTGCAGATATCTGACCTAGTTAAACTATCCAAGAACGAAAAGAGAAAATACATAAGATTAGGAAACATAGAAGGCGATTTATGAATACAGGTAACATTATCAACAACGCTTTGCATTATCATTATCTACTGAAATTAACTAAGTTGCAAAATTATTATCTGTTATAGTTGTAACAAAAACTCGCAATAACTTGAATAGAATAGCAGTGGCAATATATTTTTGCATTACGTCACGGAAGTCGTTTGGGTTGGGTTATTATTTTTGGTCATGTTATGACCAAAGCCAGTATTTGTTTATTTTGCCAAAGGATAATTACTAAGACGTAAAGACTATCGATATCGTTTTCTATTAATTTTATGTCACTTGAAGTTATACAGAATTTGTTTGTCGCCAAAATTGTTTTGCACATAAAATTATAATAAATAATGTACAAAACATCTGCAATAAGCTGTATTTTTAGAGTAAACAATTCTGGCAGACGTCTGAAGCTATTTGTATAGAAGACAGAATTCACAATTACCTATAATTTGAATTATAGGTAATTTTCACATCGCCAACAGTTATGTATAAAAATAGTTAACAGATCGACGGTGACCAATTTGCTAGACAACGGAAGTGAATCTTAGTTACGTAGTAGGTACCTAACTGTAAATTATTGGCACGAATTGTAAGATTGATGTGTGAATTGCATTATTTGAATTGTCAACTATTTGTATAGTACGGAACACATTATAGTGAGGCCATCTGTATCATAACTTATTTCTATTTTAATGGGTCCCTTGATGTATGTTGTTGTCGCTACTTGAGTTTTGACATCTCAATCAAAGCAACTGTTCTTGAACGGCATCATAATTTATGTGCCCTATTAAAATGATCATTTTGACAAGAACATCGATGGCTTTACGACTGAAACTTTACAAACAACGTACTTATGGACCAACACCCCAACGCTTTTAGCTCTACAAACTTGTTGTTATGAGGAGGTAAAAAGCATCATAAGTGCATAAGCACCTAAACTTTTTGATTATTTCAAAGTATTGAGTGAGCGAATTTAATACTTATATAGTTGAGTTGCTTAAGAACTTATGATGGCTGACTATACATATCTCGCCTTACTAAAGAAGCAATTTTAAAAACAAGCGAACAAACGAACTGTGAAACAGTACTTTTTAAACTGACTAAAAAACCATCTAACCGCTAATGACGCCTTGACTGTGTAACAATTTTTGCGTAGTAACAAGTTCAAAATTAGCCAACAAAACAAATACAAGACCTACCATGTTGAAAGCTGGCTTATGGTAATAAATAAGCTTAAAGATCGACCTAATAGGGAAAGGGCATCTTATTACAAGCATTATAATTATGTATAGTAGCGAGTCTATTCAAAAGACTATCAGAGAAACCTCCAAAATAATTATCGCACGTCATTTACAAAAGAACGACAATACTTTTCAGCCATATTTTTCTCGAGCCAGTTACATCATACCGATTATTTGCCAAAGTTGCAAGTACAGGTGTAGGTACCCACTTATGTTAAAGACGTGCTCGTAATTAGTTTTTTTTATTTCTTGTTATTGTACCTAATAGTCCCCATTTATGCTCTCGAAAACACAACTAGTGCATTAATCATAATAATCATTGAAGTTAATGACCTACAATAATTTAGTACAAGATTGCTGTGATTGTTTTGTTTACTGTAATAATTGTTAATAATGTTTCAGGGATAAACTCAATCGTGTCTTGATGTTTTTTCATTCGCTTTTAACGAGGTCCATTCTCTTTATTCATTGTGATAAAAAGTAGTCTTAGCAAGATGTTATTATTCTTAGTTGTTGTCTTATAGAGGCTTTTTTAAAAGATGAAAGAGCTCTATTTGCTAGGTAATTGTTTTCGTTTCTCTTTTTAAGAGCCCGGTTAATATCGGGGAAGCTACTTCAAAGTTTCCTTTTTTCTATTAAAGAATACTCATTGATTCCCTAAACTTGCCATTTATTTCAAATAAATTCTTTGTCATGACGCTACAATTAGTATTTCTTTATAAAAATACTCATACTTTATCATATTTTATGATTTGAATTATATTACACGCGAAAAAGTGAAAAATCTAACGTTTCACCATTTAATTCTAAGCAGTCGGCGGATTTCAAAATATTTAGGGCAGGCAGGATTAATATTGCTGATTAGCCGTTTTATGTTACAAGGTAACGGCCATCACGTGTATGTATACTTCGTATATTGCAAGGTTTATTCAATAATGAATAAGGATAGTTTAATGGTTGTTTGCATATTACACTATTAAACAAATATTATATCGCCTTGGAAAATAGATAATCGTTTATAAATAAATAGGTAGGAAAATAGGTAGAGCCTTCTATTTGGCTTGACCTTCCGCATTTTTTATCGGTTCATTAGGCTTGCCGCATGGCAATTTGGCCTCTGAGCTATGTACAATATCTTGAAGCCCTTTGAATCATTTTCGTTTCATAGAAAATAGTCTTTTACACGCCTAGTTCGCTCAAATTTAAAGGTAGCTGCTACCGTCATTTCTCTCATTCTTGGTTTCGTGACCTACCCATATTACATTTCAAAGAAGCAGTTTTGCGTGTCGTGAGAACATTGTTAGTCCCTGACCTTTTTATTTGTATAATGTTGGAACTTGTCATTGCTAAGTGATATGACTGAAAATAGTGAAAACCTATAGTTACTGGAATGTGGTATGAAGTACGTAAAGAAAATATTTTATGATGACTGTGCTGTATCACAAATAGCTTTAACGACCGTTTACAATTTGATTATTGCATGTGATAAAGTCAAGTACCTCGGCGCATTGCATATGACAATTGAATCGAAGTGCGTGCGAAGCCACTTGTATAAAACGAACTGAGTGTGTAATCACAACACAGCTGCATTCGAAGTAAGAATTGAGAGGATTAATTAAATAACCGGGCGTTTTTAAGTCCTTTTCTGAACTATTAAAAAAACAACTTAAACTTCAGTTTGTGTCGTGAAAAAAGAAATAATGCCGAACCTTTCTACAGAGGATCTGAATTTAGCGCCTTCCCAAATAACTATCATTTTATGCATATTTGCCTTCTTATATTTTTAGCATTATTTCTGGATTTTAATTAAGCCTGATATTCGGTAATAAGCGGATGCTTTATTACATCGTAAATGTATTGTCAAGTTTGCACTATGCAGAAAGCATCTGTGATTTTAATACTTTACATCTTGTTAACAAGTTATTTTGCTAACACATTTAAATACGCTTACCTACGCTAATGCATTTGGACGAACTTTCCAGTCGGCTTTGGATAACTTTCACTGGTCCAGGCGATACTGGAAAAGGAGACCTTTACGCCCCGTAATCATGTTTTCTATATATCAGTCCGCATTAAGCAGTAGGTAATAAGTACATTAAATGATGTTATCTATGAAAAATATTAATTTTAAATACTTAGTTGAAAACACTAAATATTCATAAAAGTTGTTTTAAAATTTTTCTGTCATCTTGATTTGAGACGGTTGTCTAGAAAACTTTTCCAAAAATGATTTGTTTTTAAATTTGTTGAACATACGCTATTTACTTAGGTGTTATATTAGGTATTTTGTACACTCTTGGCATGACGATATGCTTATCTGTTCTGTTGCTGTAACCTTAGTAGGTACGTAGCAGACAGAGATCTTTGTCTTGTCAAAAAAACATGACATGCCTTGAAGTTATCAGGTATATTTGTTGATGAAAGATGTGAACAGATTTTTCTTTATATGTATAACAAGTTTATTGTTAATATTACTCATCTCTTAAAATTCATTTGTGTATTTATTTCCACGAAATCTCATTGTTTGTTCTTAATGATTCATCTGATGTGAAGTTGGTACATTTTATGATTTAGTCAAGGTCTATTTAATTGAGTCCTCATTCGGATGTTGTATAAATAATTTTATTAATATCAAAATAATATAGAATGTTTCGATTGAAGGATTTGTTAGTCGGTGCAACTGGAAATTAAATAGAGAAAGCTTATTTACAAGGCTATAAAAGTGTCAAACAGATTATCAAGCTTGCCCTACAAAGTTTAATTAGTTTTGTGCAATCAGGTGAGCTAAATACAGACAAATTAAATGTATAATTTACACAGCTAAGTAAACGAATGTTGCCAAATGTTGCGTGTATACAATAGTCGCTCTAATTTGTGACCCTTTCAGTTTTTGAGGAATGTAGAGGGCTTGTCAGGCGATGATTCGCACACCAGTTTTCGTAATTAACTGTGTAAATAAGAATTTCTATCGTCCGAGCGTCGCTAGCTTAGTGGTAGTTGTTTGAACAGTTACTAAGCGGCCAAGGTCTTCTCGTTATCTAGCTTTATGTGTCATTATTCCTGATTGTGACATCATCACGTCCCCACAAATACGATTGGCTGGATTTACTATGCCTCTTCACAGAGCATTACAATGAATTGTTTGTTATTATAATAACTTCCGTGAGACGAATTCATAATTATTTAAGGATTCAACGGTTTACTCACGCGCATTTTCGGGATCGCCCGACTAGTTTCAGACTCAATAGGAGTCCTTAATCATGAGCTGACGCGGCGGCGGCGGTGTCGCGAGTCAAACTGATGTCGGTGGCACCACACCGTGCTGCGTAGCGGCGCGCTCGCGCGGTGAGCGGCGGTGGCGCCAGCGTCGCAGATGTAGGCACGGGGGTAGGTGCCGCTGTCGTCGCTATCGTCGTCTGCGCTCCCGTAGCTGTGGTTGAGTCGGTGCATACCAAGCTGACTGTGTCGCGCTCCAGACTCGGCTTCGTCATATAAGAAGACCTCTTTAGTGCCGGTTTCCATGCCGCCGACAATGCCCAACCACCATCTCTATTGAAATTAGGGTGACGGCTGATTTCGATAGCCTCACGTACTTTTCGCGGCACGAAATATTTTTCCCTCGCTAGTACGGAGGCTTTATCAAACCGTATGTAATGTGCTGACCCTTCATTGCAGATGTGTTCTGCCACTGCCGACTTATCCGTGTCCATGTTCTTCATACTTCTTATATGTTCACCGAGCCTGGTTTTAACATTGCGCCGGGTTTCCCCAATGTAACTCAGACCACAGTCGCAAGGTATCATGTACACTCCAGGTACACCTAAAGGATCTTTGTCCTTGGGAGAACGGACATATTGTCGCAACTGCCCGGGCGGCCGATAGATCGTCTTGATGCTGTACCTTCGGCGTAACAAGCGACCTATCTTGTCGGTGACTCCCTCAACGTATGGTAAGTACGCAGGGGTTCGCTCCACATCCGCTGGACGTCCACGAGTCTCGTCCATTCTGTCCAGTACACGGCTACATTTGCGCCACCGATACCCGTTGCACTCTAGTACGTCGCGTACGTGCCCTAGTTCGTTGCTCACATATTTAGGGTCACATAGTGCGAGCGCACGGTTCAGTAGCGTGCGAGGCACCGAAAGTAGGTGTAAAGGGTGATGGTGTGAGTCTGCCCTTAGGTACCGGTCGGTATGTGTCGGTTTCCTATAGACGGTGTGAGTTAAGCGTCCGTTCGGCTCTCGAACGACCAGTACGTCTAGGAACGGCAATTTCCCATCACTTTCTTCTTCTGTAGTGACCTTTACTTTCAAATGCACTCGATTTAGGTGGTCTGTGAGTCTTTATGGAGTGGTTCGAACAAAAAGCGATAGATTCCGCAAGCGTTAGACCTCGATACTGGTGGCGTTATGTTGATGACATTTTTGCTATCGTCGAACGGGATACACTGAAGGACCTCACAGACCACCTAAATCGAGTGCATTTGAAAGTAAAGGTCACTACAGAAGAAGAAAGTGATGGGAAATTGCCGTTCCTAGACGTACTGGTCGTTCGAGAGCCGAACGGACGCTTAACTCACACCGTCTATAGGAAACCGACACATACCGACCGGTACCTAAGGGCAGACTCACACCATCACCCTTTACACCTACTTTCGGTGCCTCGCACGCTACTGAACCGTGCGCTCGCACTATGTGACCCTAAATATGTGAGCAACGAACTAGGGCACGTACGCGACGTACTAGAGTGCAACGGGTATCGGTGGCGCAAATGTAGCCGTGTACTGGACAGAATGGACGAGACTCGTGGACGTCCAGCGGATGTGGAGCGAACCCCTGCGTACTTACCATACGTTGAGGGAGTCACCGACAAGATAGGTCGCTTGTTACGCCGAAGGTACAGCATCAAGACGATCTATCGGCCGCCCGGGCAGTTGCGACAATATGTCCGTTATCCCAAGGACAAAGATCCTTTAGGTGTACCTGGAGTGTACATGATACCTTGCGACTGTGGTCTGAGTTACATTGGGGAAACCCGGCGCAATGTTAAAACCAGGCTCGGTGAACATATAAGAAGTATGAAGAACATGGACACGGATAAGTCGGCAGTGGCAGAACACATCTGCAATGAAGGGTCAGCACATTACATACGGTTTGATAAAGCCTCCGTACTAGCGAGGGAAAAATATTTCGTGCCGCGAAAAGTACGTGAGGCTATCGAAATCAGCCGTCACCCTAATTTCAATAGAGATGGTGGTTGGGCATTGTCGGCGGCATGGAAACCGGCACTAAAGAGGTCTTCTTATATGACGAAGCCGAGTCTGGAGCGCGACACAGTCAGCTTGGTATGCACCGACTCAACCACAGCTACGGGAGCGCAGACGACGATAGCGACGACAGCGGCACCTACCCCCGTGCCTACATCTGCGACGCTGGCGCCACCGCCGCTCACCGCGCGAGCGCGCCGCTACGCAGCACGGTGTGGTGCCACCGACATCAGTTCGACTCGCGACACCGCCGCCGCCGCGTCAGCTCATGATTAAGGACTCCTATTGAGTCTGAAACTAGTCGGGCGATCCCGAAAATGCGCGTGAGTAAACCGTTGAATCCTTAAATAATTATGAATTGTTTGTTGTTTCGCATCGTAATGTATTACGATTACAAATAATGGCAATCTCTTATGATACTATTCAATCAAATGAACGCTACCGTTAGTAAACTGTAGTTCATTATTTAATTTTATTGTTAATCGTCAGTAAACTTGTTATAAGTATAAATTAATATATAAATGTTAAAGATTTAGTTAATCAGAATATACTTGAATGACTTGTCTGGTCAGGTCACAAAAGCAGTTGGTTCTACTTGAATATTTGCCTAATTAACCATGACTACTTTTGGGTGTTACTTAGTTGCTAACTACGGGGAATGTGTGAAGCGTAAACGCTTTTAATAGTCACCAAAGTCATAATTACGTATGCAGTAAACCGTAATTTTGCTGTTGAAATTACAGCTATTAGAAACGATAATAAAATACGAGTTTCATAAGAGTAAAACGTGTTAGGTTCAGCGAAGCTAGGGGCGCTAAATTATACAGATGGAATAAGCTGAATACAGGCAGATCAAAAGCTGGCGCTTTACCTACTCGTAAATGCAACTGCATTAAGTTTATATGAGACAGAAATAGAAAAGTAGAGTTTCTATTGACTCTATGCTGACCATTTTGATGCCATGTCGACAACCTAGAGGTTATATTTGATATCTACAGACAGTCTTAAATGATGAAACCTGTGCTTAATTTAAATGAAAGTAAATGATACTGATATATAGCACAGCAACACATAGGTTTAGTAATAGTTCTAACGGATGTAACGATCACAGAAAGTACCTACCACCTATTTGATTATGTAGTTGGGTATGAAATTGTTTCATATTTTCCAATTTATACGAAAGTAATAAAATTGTAAAAGGAGCGTGGAAACAATAAATAATTTAGCATGGAGTTTAGGCATCTAATCTAGACTCTGATAGCGGTTCGAACAGCATTTGGTTTATGAGTGGCTAGTGCGTGTGAAGTATGTTGCCTTTTAAGCAACGAACAGTTTTCTGATGTTTGAGGATAAAATAATCTTAGAAATAAAGTTTGGCAATTGTTCTAGTTGAAATATTATTGCAGGTAGTTGTAATATTTTTAAATAATGTATCTTCAAATGACCTACATCTTCTGTTTGATCTTTAAAATTGGAACATGATGTCCTATCATTTAGCAAATTGTGTTATGTTTCTGTTATTAATAATATAATTTCTGCTCTGGCCAACTTTTTAGCATATTATGTCATCTGCTCAGGTAGGTACGGATGTTTAAAATTACGCCAGATTTTATGTTTTACCGGAATGCAGAGGAGATGAGATGATACAGAAAATATCTATCTAACTGTTAAAAATAATAATTCAATTAAAATTTACGTACAAAAAAATAAAAACAATTTAGTATCGACTACGATATTTGACTAGGGAATAAATGTCACCTAATCAAGTCATGCCGATAATAAGCGTTTATTATTTTATTTTTTGTTATCTTGCTCGTTTTTAAATATCTTATCAATCCAGAATTTTAATTAAACCTATTCTCTAAAAACTTAGTTTAACCAACACCGAATTTAAATACCCCGATGAACCTCTATGGCCTTTTAAATTAACGAATAGTATCCCTATTGTTTGTTCCTACTATTCATCAACCAACCCATGTTCAGGCAATCCTATTTATTTATTGAACCTTATTCAGTACAGCGTTGGTTCATTTATGAAAATCATGCAAAGCTTTTTGTCACACAAATGTTTTTATTACGGCTCTCAATGCACAACGTCGCTGTTATAATCTTTCGTTCGTTCTCAAGGATTACGGTATTACTGGACTTGATTCAATAAGCCGCTGTAGCACGCCTGACACTTTTGGCTTTTACGAAACTGTAGTATTGGTGAATTGACGGTTCTCCGATGCGTCGTGTTTTTAAGGCTCAACTTGCAGAACGTCATTCGTCAAACGTAACAAAATTTGAATTCTTCGAGTTTCAGCAGAAAACCTCAATTACTGTATGGCGAATGAATCAGAATAACCTACATTAATACGCACTACGACTATAAGAAACTAAAGACTCGATGGTAAATAGAACAAAACAAGAAATTAATTGACAGTTGAGAAACGACTGATGCCAAAAATGCAAGACATCGTCTCAAGAGACTAATATAAATGCCTGGAGTTTAGTGGCACATTGGATTAGAGAGTATATTCGTTCGTACAATGTTAGGCTGTAGCAAAAAGGTTTCAATACCAAAGCCCGAATGACGACTTTTATTAATACTTTATAGGGGTTTACCCGTATTTTACCTCGGGGCAGGCCTTGGTAAAAGTGTTTAGCTATATTCAAATCTTATTGTGTTGTTGTAATGATTGGTATTTTGATCATTACATTTGATACTGCTGATAATTTCATTATGCATCTATAGTTCATATAGGTACTTATCCAGCTAGTCAGATCATCAAGTTGACAACGCGAGATATGATTAGACTTGATTCATATCTATAAGCTAGATTAATCACCTTTGAAATCTCGAGATATTTTTATGTTTATTTATTTATGTTTTGATGTAGTATCCTCCAAGTAAATTTTATTTTCTTTTTAAAATATAGAAACAGTAGTAAGTACCAAATGAATGAAAAACCAATTATGATGCTATTTAGTAAGATTGAGCAAGAGGATCGTTTATAAGAAAAATATCAATTTTTGAACAAAACAATATGGACTAAAATATTTACACAAATTATTTAAGTACAGCTTTGTTCTCCACGGAATTCACATTTCTTTGGGATCCAAGCAATTTAAGCAAATCCTGTCTTGGGATTGCAGCATAGAATTAAACCCCCATCTCTACCCGTGGGTATCGTAAGAAGCGGGAGATCTCCTAAAGAACCAACTAAACTGCGGACACCAACCTACAATAGAACACACGTCCTCCAGTGCCCGGTGGTCCCACAACTCCCGACCAAGGTAGCGGTCGCGGTCACGGGGGTGCTAACTGACGTCGCCGTAACGTGAACACTTAGGTACAGTAAGACGTTTGGGGTTTCTTTGAGGGATAAAAAATAACAAATTAGATTCTGAACCGGAGTGACCGACTTATGTCGCAGCGTTAGTAAGGTGAAGTGGCAGAGGGCTGTTCATGTCTGTCGAAGGACTGATGGCCGTTGGAGCAGACGTGCCCTTGAGTGGATACCGCGAATCGGCAAACGGTAGTGTAGGCCCTCCAGTCAGATGGACTGCTGACCTGAAAAAGTTAGCTGACTTGGACTGTATACGAATGGCGGGGGAACAGAATGTTGAGGCGGTAGGCTGAGTTGATTGATTGAAGGAAATCGTGTAATAAAGCAGTCTTTGAGGGTTTATAAAGAACAAAATTTGTTGTGCGTGTGTACCTATGGTAAATTCAAATCACTTGAGAAGAAAATCAATTGTTCATTGTTTTTGAGTTGGCCGTGCCGTGCCGCACTTGACATCCGATTACTCAGCTAGTAACGCAATTGTTATGTCTGATAATGTATATTATGTTAGTACTTCCTACAAAAATCGTATTGTAATGATGATAAGTAATTGTTACGTAAAATCAGTGCCGAGTGTCACTTATTCACTGAACCTACCTACATAGATCCTACAGGTAGATATCTCTATTTTCACGTCACTTATTTAGTATTACTTATTACGATTTTAAACTAATTTCTCATATTTTCCATTTAATAAAATACCTAGGGCATGGAAAATGAGTTACAGCGTTTTTAAACAAGGTTCACAACAACGTACGCCATCTGTGTTTTTACTGCGAGATCACGGTCTGTCAGAAACTTGCTCACGCGCTTCGGTTCATTAATACTTTACCGCACCTTTTTACCTTTGTACTTTTGCGACTGCTCACAAGATGGCGTTACCAGTCTTATTCCGAGAGTTTGTTCAATAAACTTTTTTTTTCCTAATTTAGTAGGTAACAGTTATAGTTCAAATTTTCATAAATTATTAACATTGGTAATAATATTAGTATAGACTAGCTACACAGACATACTTAATTACGATTCTTTCTCAACGATAAACATGAAGCACAGGACTAAACAAATAAACCGATAAGTTTGATAAGCACTCCTCGTATAATTTAATTCTATTACCTACTTCAAATAAGACTTATCAATCACGCTAGGTGCAGTTTGTCGCGGTATGTTGGTCTTGTACATCCTTTAAATGTTGCCTTCTCGAATTAAATATCAAATAGATGTACCCTCAGTTTAACTATTTAAGAAGTGAAACTGTTGAAACTGCGTTCAAATAGAACGGTGTGTTTTTGCAAATAGGGCAAATGTGGAGATGGCTGACAATGTATTATTGTAGAAGTTATCGGACTAGTGTTGTGTTAAGTGTGAAACCATGTCTTGGCGGGATGTATCTGGCTCCTCCACACCGTTGGCCGAGCGGCGACCTCTCATGCTGGCCATGCGAGTGCCCAGGAGTTACGGCAGTCTCTTTCCATACTACAAATTTGTGAGAGATACCTTCAATGAAACTATTGATATTGAGGTATATATTTAATGTACTTCTTATGCACACAACAACCTATGTACAAATAGTGCAATGACAAAATGACAACCGTTTTTCTACAATGTTGCATATTGACAGTAATGTACTCAGCGTTGTCAATCATAAACAGCTTTTTTATTCAAAAGCATTGACTTGATTTACATATAATAATATGCTTTTAGTGATACTTGTTATTGTATTTCGAGCACAATATCTCCTTCATCTCCTTGTAATTGAAGTTCCACGACATAGTAATAATACAGAACATTACGAATTTCAGAGAAATTGAAATTATCGCATCGGAAGTATTATTATTTGATTGAATCTAATTACCAAATACAGTAATATTGTTGGTTTTAAATTATAGAATTAAATCCTGGTATTTCAAAATGAAACATAATTGACAGATTATCATTATCATTTACCATTTTCCTATCGTGCATAGATTTAAAATATTTTATAACATGTAATATTTATAAATACTGCATCATTCTGATTGGTACGTTTTCATTAAGCATTTTATGTTCGAATATGTACGTAGTTTTGAAAGTTTTAATTAATTGTATTGAATACCAGTTTAAATAATCTGGCCCATTATCATAACGTTAAAATAAATGTCATACTACTGTGATAAATGAAATCATTTTCCGGTAAAGCGGTAGATATTATTTATTAATTAGCTTAGATTTATGTGTTCTGAAAAATACGTGCATTTCCAATTAATAGAGCTGGAAAAATGTACGTTATATTTGTACTAGGTTTAGTTACCTTGCTAAGCGGTAAAAAGTAATTCTATTTTTCTAACTTCTATATTTACGCAAAAATTGTGACTTAATGGCCATTTTAATCTTGTGAACCCTCGTCAAGAATTTTAGATGAAAAAAGCAGTCTTAGTCCCCTGATCTTAATATCGTCAACCTTATAAATCAAAATAGAATTAAGTATGCGATTGAAGCCTTAAACTAAGTGACGTTACTGTCCATTTCAATAGTTCCGTTGTGTAGCACCTGTCAATATGCAGAATTTTCTAATATATATTTCTATAGACCCCTCAAAATCAATATCGATTAAAGAGCCGCGTGTTAGCCATAAAAATTCAAATGTATGAACAGTTCGAGCTCGTACTTACCAACCATGAAATCGAATACATTGCGGTATCGATCCAGGTTTATAAATAGGTAAATGCCTATTGTCACTGGTCTAATTCTGGAACACCTACAATTTATGCATGATACGAAAATAAAACCATGACCCTTAACTTTGTCCCGGCCTTTTATTAAATATCGGATAACAAAGGTCAAATCGTCAGCATACTTTTATAGTTATGCATATTATATCTAATTTTAAATAAAAAACTATATATATCTTATCTATACTAATATTATAAAGCTGATGGACCTGTCACTTTGTATGAAATGAAATATTCATACAAAGTGACAGGTCACGTGACTTATGTTTGTATGAAAAGTTGATTTTCAATTTTAAGATTTCCACCTATTTATGCACACCTGAATACCTCGTTGAATATACGCACTCCTTTAAAAATAATCCTGTATAGTACTAGCGCATCCGTCCTGGCTTAGCACTGATAGCACAAGGAGGTAATCATGCTATCTTTTGCAGAAAACAGCATAAAATCCGTTAAGCACTCCAGAAATAGTCCTGTATAAGTCAAATCTTTATTTACATTATTAGCCATTTCTAGGTATATTATGTTCTACGCTAGTAACGGCATAGACCTATATTTAACAAAGTTTATTAACATTGTGATCGTCTATCATGCATACGAGCTGTCACTTCAGTTATCATTAGGGCTGTTAGTTTCATCGGTCATTGTATAATTATAACAATCAATTTACTAAAGTGCACGCTATTTTGTGCCTGACATGAATATGACCTTTTATTTTATACATACCGACTGGTAATTCCGAAGCTTCTATCTTTATTAAATAGATTTGGTTTTAGTCGGGACAGTACCCTTATCGTTGTGTTAGCTGCTATTTTTTATGTAATAATGTTGAATTCACTTCATTTTAACCTTGAACCCGACTTGTACAGCTTCTTTAAAATGTTTTTAACTACATAATACGCTCGATGGTCTATTCATTCTGTTCCACCACATTTCTAGTGGGTTACTTTCTGTGAATAAAGTCTGGGTCACTGTAACAAGGATACAAAATGACCATAACTATCCCACTTCATTTAGGAATAGATAACGTTAAACTTATCTAAAAGAATTGTGTTCTTATAGACTCATTACGCAACTCTGTCGTGCGATAATAAATTGTAATGACTGGGAGACAGATAAGCACTCATTTATTTTTGAGTACCTACAAGTTCAGCCAGTTTAAACATGGTTTATGATCAACCGCAGCTTCTAAGAAATTGTTGGGTTTGTTAGTCGTTTTTTTTTATTTTGCACGGGAGAACCAGTAGAGGCAGGAACCCTTACAACTAACGTTGAATGGTAAACTTTTTTATTGGCTTCTTATTTAGTCTCTGGCCAGTACCTCTATCACTCAGTAAAGTTTATGCGTACAACTCATCAGTTGGCTTTGTTTTATTTTTAGTTCGGAATTTAAACATGTACTTTATTTATTTGACTTGGGTTATTCATAAAACGTTTGAATGTTTTATTTTAGTACAAATCATTTTTTGAGGTTTCCTTTTGTAAATAGTTACCTGTTTTGTCGGTTTTATTTCCTGATATGTATGATTTAATAAAATGATGTGCATCAGTTTATGTAAGTTATGCATAAAATTAATTAATTAAACACACCTAAAGATAATATGTGTCTAGGAATATACAATTGTAAGGTATAAGTGCTATATGGTTAAGGTGTACCTACACCGTATAGGTACGAGCATGTAAATTTTGAAGTTGTTTATTGCTTTTCTGCATTTGAAACAATAATACATCAAGACCTGAGAAGGCTTAACAGAAATTTGAAAATCACAGCAAAAAGGCCACATGGATTGAATGACTACCCGCAATCCGCATATGAGGCAAAATGGAAAATATATATCGAAAGGACTATGCATCGTTTCTTAAATGTAATTTGTTAAACATTAGGTATATTAAAAAATCTTTTTCTCACATGTATCATCAATAAGATAAATAAATCACTAGTTGCAGGTTTAGAAAAGTCGTTAATGAGTTATGGCTTTTCTCAGCCTGTGTAGATCATAAGCTTCCTGCTTTTAAAGTCATTAAGTACATTAATCTGTTTAGAAACTACATGTACAACTGTACACGGAATGAAATAATAATATGTACATATGCACTACGTAATACAGCAGTAATGTCTAGAACTCTTAGAGTTGACCAGTAACTAGCCCATACTAGTTAAGTGCTACTAAATTAACCCGTTCTACTCATTAGATAAGTAATTTGTATGCAAATGATACCTACATTGTATCTAAGATATCCAGTTTTCATTCCCACCTACATCTACGTGGCAGATTGATTAAGCCCTAATTTTAGTTCTCCGATTAACGTAAGTTTAATCACGGACCTTTGACCCTTCTAATTGAATTGAAATAATTGTTGCTTTAATGAATCATCAAATAGTTCTTTTTTTTTCCTATCTACAGATTTATCGATACATCTTAATCTTTATACGAAGTATTCCCAAGAATACACCACATTTCCCATCCCGCCGTCAAGTGATTAGTAAAATTGGTAACATAGATAGTTTGGAAAAAGGCTGATTATATGGGCCCTCGAGAGATTAGTCTCTTCTTATCGATAAATATTTGAACACAATTGTATCTCAAGTAGATTACTTTGGATCTTTCCTTTTGCCTTTCGAAATAAAAAAAATAGCTCAATAATTTACTGTTATTAAAGTTTCTAACTGATAAACCTCGAAAAGCACGAAACAGTCTATGAAAACTGCTATTGCATTTGCAACACGCAGTCTTGACCCTTCGCAAGTAACATAACGGTGTTCGCTAGTAAAATTAAATACTTGAATCTAAAAATAAACAGTCGTAAACTTAACAGATATTACTAGTTTACCGGGGGAACCGTGCGTGCTTTCCTGCTGGCAATGGGCGAGTAATCTTAATCGTGGGAAAATTCTTCTTAAGTTTCCCTTAAGCTATAGCCGTCATACCGTTTCTTTTGCTCCGTACTAGCTAGTAACCGTTTTATCTTAGAATTCTATGGCAGACTAGATTTGAGCAAAATTTGAAAATTTTACTGCTGCGTTGGTCTGGTACCGATCCCGGGTCGGGCCAAAAATGTTTACTGGATTTTCTGTGTTAGAACAACTCGGAGTCAGGAAATGTGTTACACCCCAGTGCCTCGGAAAGCACGTAAAACCGTCTGTTTTGTGCCTGATCTCTGTATGCGGTCTGACGCCCCAACAGAGTACGAGAGTGAAGGAATAGAGAGTGCACCTGTGTTTGCGCTCACATTTGTTCACTAAATTATCTCCTGTGTAAATGGCTTATATCTCTTGTTATTATTATTATTATATGCGCGGAACAAAATGTTAATTTTCCCTAGAGCATTTAGTATTAATTTCGCTTTAAAGTTTACCGTTTTTGCTCATTAGAAAATTTCTAGCTTTATTATATCGAGAAGTAGGAAATCAATAGCTAAGAACGTTAATAGCTGTGCTGACAGCCACTTTCGGGTTCACCTTTCGTTCATACACTTCGAAACGTTGGATTGGCAACGTCGTGAGTCGCGTTCTCAACATACACATGTTAAGTGACGGATTGTTGAAAGCCTGCTCTCAAATAATCACAAACATTCAATTAGAATTCACTATACATTTCCTGTGCGGAATATTATGCAGGGTCACGTCTAAACGTATGCAGAACCAATGAGTTTTCCCGAAGAGGAATCATAGATATTATGCATTTATGAACTTTGAAAGCACGCTTTGGTTTACACCAACTTTATAATTGATCGACTAATTTGTATTGTCATCTTATGAACTTTAAACATCCGGCAACAATAAACAAAAATTTCAAGAAAAAACTAAAAAATAAATACTTTTAGGACATTCGTTACTAAGTAACCATAGAGCAACCAAATGCAGTATCATTCTTATCTCTCGTATTTATGACCCTGTACAGATTATGCTTTGCTGTACGTATTATGCTGTTATCATATTAATCTTTTGTTTAGAGAATAATCGCCAGTAATCCAATATTAACTTTTAGTTAAGCTTTGGTCAAACATTCTAGGTTATAAGTAAGACCAGTAGCAAAGGACCTTGCAGTATATTTTGTGTCACGAACTGAAGAGTTAAAAGTATTTTTTGTTTAAATAGGTGTGGTAACATTGATATTATTTTTGAAGTGATTTGATTGTTCGGACTTCAATATGTATCGTGCAGCATCTTTCATACGATCTTACTCATTGGTATGGATTTTTATGTTCAAGTTGTTCATTAATCTTGTATTATATGTTTCGTTAAAATAAAAAATAAAGTGAGCGCAGTTTCCAGTTGAGCGCGATCGGCGCTTGCGCAGCGGTTGTGCGCGTCTGGGTGGAATCCTGTAACCCCGTTAATCTTTTTACTCTACTTAGGCTGCGGATCTTAACCTCGGTACACTATTCTTGTTTACTGTACATAAAGCACGTCGCATCTCGCGAACCGGTTATGATAAGTTTTAATAACTGATATAAGGTAAAATACAATTTCACAATCATGACGTGTGTACGTAAATTATTCAGGGTTTTCTTATAGCAAATTACGTAAAGATGTAAACAACAACATTTTATGTCCACAGAATATTTATCATATTCATCAAATATGAACTTTAGTTTCAACTACAAGGTACGCGTTGAAGTAAGATAGCCTTATCACCCTAACGAAATATTTATATTTATAAATAATTATTTACTATCAGTTGTTTGAGGTAAATTATAACTGAAACAACCCCGTCCAAGCACAAAGACCTTTTGGCTTTTTGCCAAGCAACTAGGATAGGTACCCTACTCCAGTTTGCTAAATAGAGCATAATTGGTTAACTAACTAAACCTCATCTACATATTCCTACTCTATGATTATAAATATAATAAAATAACGTAGTCGTGACGTCACTGACCGCCGCGCGCCGAGCGCATTAGCAGTAGACGAAGATGACTCTATTTTTTGTAACTTATCAAAGTTTAGATTATGTTCAGATATGTAGTTATTACGATGATGAATATCTTTGGTGCGTTATACCAATACCCGGTTTAATTATTGTTTCTCACGTGTCACATAAAAAATCTTCGTAACAATTTACGTGGATCACGTAGTCTGACACGTGGTTAATTGGAAGAGTTTCGGAAATTGCAATCAATACTCTTTTATTTCTACAACACGTGTAAAGAAAAAAGGTCTAATTTTTAACCAAATCAAATAGCAAGGTATTGAGGCCCTCTAATTTCTGAATTTTGTACGCCATTGTTCATAGGCGGATGTTTGAAAAACCGAGGGATTTGTCGCAGTGGTCTTGTAAAAACTTAGTCATGTTCCACCCATAGAATTCCACAACTACGAACCACCTCACCAAAATTATAGGTGATAGATCGCACGTCAGTCGCAAAGTATTTTTTTTTCTTTTTCCTGTTTTTGACGAAATTTTGGCAGTTGGATTCATCGAAGCGAAAAGGCAGATTTTAGCTTTTGCTACTTTGAGGTATGCAATTTTTTTAATTGTTTAGGGGCTCATTTTTTATTAATAAAATAGGTTTTAGCTATGGTTAATAAAGGTAGCTAGGTCCATATCAACTGAAACATCTCTATTACATAAAACACGAACAAAGAGCTAAAGTGGAGCATTTTTTGCTCATAGCTTTTTGTAGACTTCTATCGCTGAGAGTTATACATTACTACTTTTCTTTTAACTTTTGACCCCGAACTGAGTACCTAGGTACGCCAAACATACATGTTGAATAGGCCCGTCGGCTTTGAAACTGTGAACCAACCCCTTTTCTTATATACTCCCAACTCTAGTATATGTCGAAACATAACTAGCGTTTAGTTTCTGTTGTATTTTTTAAATATTTTTACTGAATTATTAATTTACTTTGTGTTCTTTATATGATCTTCGTACAATACTTGCCGTAAAACAAGCTTCAAAACTAAAACCTAGCCGCATGTGGTGGCGTCGCAAGCTCAAGTTCGTGCTTATGAGTTATAATTCATGTTGTATGAAGAACGACTGAATGGTTATAATGGGGAACGTCGGCGGCGGGGAGAGCACCGTGTGCGCTGGGTCTGAGAGCCTTAGAGTCCGAGCCGGCCACAGTCCGGTCAGACGCCGCGCAACATGCTGCCCCCAGAGCGCGCCGCGCACCGATCAGCATCCGCGATCTTCAAACGCATCTCTCTACGCTCATACAGCATGTACTCGCTTGTATGTACCCCGAACATTTTTACAATGCAACGGCAAAAATAGCCCTCTAATGGCTCTACCCGCTTCACCGGATTAAATCAATACAGCGCACCCTTACCTCCCCCGGATCTAAAATTAATATAATCTGCGATCGTAACATAGGGACGAGAATAGAATATTTATTTTTATTCGTGGAATATGCAAAACTGATGTTACAAATTACTTTGGTTTTCAAATGTTATATACATTTTAGGTAGTATGGTGAAAATTCGTGTTTTGTTGTAAATTTTTCAGTTCAATCAGTGCTAGTGATCTGTCTGTACCAATACTCTTGAAAGGTTTGCCGTGTTTATCTAAACGTTCTACCTACTCATTTATTTATTATTTTTTTAATTGGTGAGTAATAAGTACTTTTTACCGTAATTTCCATTGTTTAAAACAACATTATTGTTTAGGAATGTAATAAATATCAAAATATTTCAAAGTGCCAGAGTTCCCCTTTAAATAAGGAAATTATTTGTAGTGTATCTTCTAAGAAAACCTCTGTTTTAGACGTCGCTTTGATTTTAAACAGAATAGAGTTATTTCTAGGTTATTTAAATAAAATAGTATAAAATTAGTGTATCGGTTGTATGTTAGTATACTGTTGTTGCAAACAAACCTAAGTTATTGCATTGAGGAGAAAATGTTGCTTTCATCGTATCAACGCTTGAAAATATTGTTGTTGAACTTTTTTCTGTTTACTGGCCGCACTGATAGACAAGTTCATTCATAGCCGCCCTCCGCCCGCCCATCTCCACACACCGCGGAGCGCTCTAAATAGTAACCGCCCAACACGAGACGATTCACGATGCTCGTAGCGCGACTCGATCACCACAATCACTAATCTCTCACAGGAGTCGGGCGGGTCGCGCGTCTTATGATGCGAGCAGAAGAGACATGTCCCTACACCCGGAGCTTCCTGACGCATCCGCAAGCGGTGACAATAATGAGTACGTACACATACGTTGCCTCATTGCGAACATACACAAACCAAGAAATGTGTCGCGACCGCCCTCTACTACTCCGTCACTGGAGATGGTCCTGGAATCACCGACTTCTTCAGACACGGAACAGAGCGTTACAGAATCTGAAAGATCGGAAGCTTTATCTACAGAAGATGTGATGCGGACGCCACCTCCTCGCGCCAAAAGTAATAGCATAGCGGGCTCCATGCTGGCGCCGCCTGCTGCACACAAAAGTCGTCGGAGGTCGTTCTTGCACCTGCAGGTCGGCCACCACGAGCACGAAGGCCCACAGTCGGCGGGGGTGCACCTCAACGTGCCACGGTTCACCGTGACAGCGCCGCCCGGGGAGCAACGCCGGCACAGCCACGGCTTTGCTTTC
Organism: Plusia festucae; assembly: GCA_950381575.1. Lineage (NCBI taxonomy): Eukaryota > Metazoa > Arthropoda > Insecta > Lepidoptera > Noctuidae > Plusia > Plusia festucae. The sequence continues at coordinate 6,585,703 of OX494436.1, read as the reverse complement.
CCCGGATTCGCACTACGAAGACATTCTAACACGGTCTGCCCATTGATATCAAGTGATTGTGATAATTGTGTTGTGATAACTGCAGTTTTTATTATTTAACATAATTGATCGCATATTTATTTGTTTTAATGTGAAATAAATCAAGACGTAATGCAACGTGTGATTGGTATGTGCGCTCGTGTTTTTGATGTAAACATTCAATGCATGACAAATTAATTTATTTAAGCAACAAAATTAACTTGCTTAAAGACATGTATTTTGGTGTGTGTAAAAAATGAATATTATTGCTTGACCGAAGCAGCTATATAATTGAAAAAATATTTCTTATTTCTTTTCAGAAGAATTAAACAAACGTCATATTTTTAAATATCTACCTAATATTTCTAACCCTCTAATCTTTTTGACAATTCATTATTACGCCTTATTACTCTTAATTTTGTATGGTGAGCAAATTATTTATGCATGTGTCGTGATTAACTTTAATGATAAAGATAAATAGTAAATAGAGTAAACTTAAATTTTCCTCTGATATGGTATGTGTTGCTCTAACCTACTTTGTGTGTACTTACATAAAAACAAGATAAATAATCTGAAAAAAGTACGATGTGCGGTACAATATGCAATTCTAAAACCATTGCTACGATATCTATGTATGTGTAAGATACCTGTGCTTAAAGAAATATTTGTTCAGATTTAAAAAAAACATAGTAACAATAACAATTTATGAATCGTGTTAGTACGCGTCTTATTATTTATTGGGCTTCCTTTAGATATCAGACGTTATCACCATATCTATAAATTGTTTTATTATAATACGCGAACTATGTTGAATATACGTTTACTTGTTCTTCTGTATTTTGCGTAGAACATTGTTTCTTTACGTCTCTAGTTTTTGTTTTTTCCTTTTTAATTGTTGCAAACTTTGTGGGTGAGTGACAATATCATGGTACGCTTCAGCATTCACCCGAGTGAGGTATAATATTTCTCTTGTTTTTCGTTATTAATGTTACGATATTTATTACTTCATTTAAAATATGAATCTTTTTTTTCCGATTAATAACATTATTTACCTATATATCTGATGTGTTGCTTTGCACTGAATTCTAATGCCTTAAGTGTGCAAATACTAATCAATTCTGATTGTACCCATTTAATATAGACGTCTAACTTGACCTCAAGATGCAACCGGTTTCTTTCGGCTGTCACTTTCTTTATGCTATTGAAAAAGAACTTAAGGGTAGCAGTTTCACCCACGGGTTCTTGGTTCCGAAATTTCAGTTCTAAATTATTGATCTCCTTGTGTTTTTTTGCATATTCGAATTATTTTGTAATTACACAGTAATGTTTTGTTAATAATTTATTGTTATTGTTGTGACATATTAGCATTGTTGATTCTGCATTTCATACATTTCATACGTATCATATCTATTTATCTCTGTGGAAACTTATATACATTGAAGAAGATAAACAAAGACGTTTATGTAACTTCATCTATAGTAAAGCATACTTTCAATTTACGGATTACATTGAACTCGAACAGGCACAGAAAGATGGCGTATAAAATTATCAGTAATATAAACATTTCTAAGTTTGTAAGTAGTCCTCTCAATGCAGAAAGATCGTAATTTTAATGTATGTTTGATTATAATTTTGTTTGGAACAGAGCCTGCACCGCAGCGAGTCGATGGTATCACTGGCGTGCTTCAAGACGCTCTCGCAGCTCGTGAACAGCGACAACCTGGCCGAACTACAGCAGTACCTCACCAACAACAAGAATGTCACTATCGACGATAGAGACGAGGCAAGTAAACCCACTAAGCCACTAAGGCCCAGCTTTTTGATCCCGAGTTAAATGTTTAAATAAGCTTGATATAAACCAAGGGTTTCAAACTTCGGTTTATTCATTAATAATGATTCTAACAAATGTTAAATCATCAACTCTCCAACTAATTTAATCATTTGATAGCCAAGGATTGATAAAATTTTGAACCATAAGTTAGCATAACCGTTGCTTGCTATTAAATTGAAACATAATGTATTGGTGACTGGCACCTACAGTCAAACCGTTCAATGTTCAATGCGGTTTTGTAGGGCATTGTTTATGTTTTGGATAATTTTAAATGTGATTAATAAAGACCATAGATTACCATACCATTGGTTGAGTTAACTCAAGATAAAAAAACCGGGCCTTAGTGCACTAACTGCCGCAGGGGCGTTAATGGTTACATTTAAGATTGCTTACTATCGATTTAAGTAACCTAACGCTCAGAAGTCTGACTGGCTGAGTAGAGCAGGTACACATAAATAAAAGCTAAATCTCCGTTTTAACTGTGACAGTTTACTTCCATTTTCAAATCTGGTTTAAAACGATTACTTAGAGCATCTTTAATAAGTGCCTTTATTGTTTCTGTTTTTAAACCCTAAAATGGTTTGTGGTACCTGGGAGTAACCTCTAACATTTGTAATAAGTTATTTTTTTTAAATAAGAAACCTATTTCACAATCAACTTCAACTGGACACATTTTTATATGGGTTCCTTTTGAAGACAAGATTAATTATCCGAAGTTATATAAACGAAACATTTTTGGTGTTGATTTATTGAGGTAGTAGATAACTCGAAAATTTCTATTTTTTTTATCTGAATTTTCTCAATTTAGTGGTACTAGTGAAGTAATATTTTCACTTGTCTCATAGGTAGCATTACGTATAGATTGTGGGAGGCAAAATATGAACGTGATTATTTCATCCTTTCCCCTTTGCTGGCTAACAGAACAAGGAAAATAAATCTATTTATAATTATTTTCGAATATGCCAAGGCAATTTGCATTTTTAAATGTGCTAGGGATTCACGAAAACTTGTTTTTGGATTACAAGTAATAAAACTATATTGCATCAAATACGCAGACGTACCTGTCAAGGCGTAATTATACTATTCCACACATCATAAAGATTTTGGTACCTACCCTGACTTTATGCCTATTAGCAGATACTTAAAGTACACCGGTGACTCAATGAATAAATTTAGACTGTGGAAATTCAAGGCCCGTCTAATGTTAAGCAATTCCCAAGGGAATGGAATTTTTAAGGGTTATTTTATTAAATTTATAGGTCCTTCATGAGTGTGAAATGTACGAGCTCATATCTAATCTTATCTTTAAATTATGTATAACTCTGAGTCATGACAAAAAATAAAAATAGTTTAATTAATTCGTGGAATTTTCTCTTCGGTATATAAAAATAACTTTTCGTTCAAATTAAACACAAGTTATTAACTTGTTACCCTTTAAATGTTTTTTGGAGAATAGACCTATTTATTGTTACGAATAATAATATATTGCTTTAGGTATCGGTACCAAAATTGTAATCTGTTTAATTTGGTAATAATGTTCCATACCGGTAATCTGATTAATATTCAGAGTTCCGGAAAGTAGTTCATAAAATTTTGTTTTATAGTCGCTTTAAGAATATCGCCAATTAAGTATTTATTTTTATTATTGCTGTTACCTATTATAAATAAAGCCATTGGGTACGTCGGGTGCTATAACCACAATATTCAGTATTCAGTTAAACTATAAATCCCGCGCGGCTTCGCCCGAGTAATATACTCAAAAACTTTACTCTTGAAACACTCTATAAATAAAACTTGGTGAAAAACTGTATGAAAATACGTTCGGTAGTTTTTGAGTTTATCCCATTCAGACAAACAGACTTAGCGGCGGACTGTGTTTTATACTAAGTATAGATATGTACCTACAAAAGGAATTGGAATATTTATTTAATATTAATATTAATATTTTATCTAGAACGGCACGACAGCCCTCATGTGTGCGTGTGAGAACGGACGCGTGGCGGCGGCGCGAATGCTGCTCGCGTCCGGAGCCGACGCATGCGCTGCGGACGCCGACGGCTGGACCCCGCTGGCGTTCGCAGCCCGCGGCGGACACCTCACCATCGTTAAGGAACTGCTAGACGCTGGTGCTAAAGTCGATTCTAGAGATTGTGTAAGTATTCAACACCCTATAAGATTGTTTTACAGTCAAGCATCTTAAGTGTCTAGTAGGCAGAGGCACTTCAACTAATTCACTATCACAATGGTTTTCATGGGCATTTACTATCATCATTTTTTACTAGTTGTCCTGTCATACGGCGAATTTTTTGTGATTTCGTAGGGCACACAGAGTTATTTTACGTTTGAAGTAAAAAAGAAATAATTTAAAGCTATTATTATTGTTTTGTGCATCAACTAAATAATAAAATTAAAATAAAATCTATAAATGTTCGCGCTGAGTATTGAGAAGGCAAATTCAAAGGTTGAGGTGCATATGCACTTATGATGCTATGCTGATGATATCATAACAAGGTGTTGTGCAGATGATTAATTAATAATAAAAACTCTTTATTGTACACAATAAAAAAACTGTTAACAGAAAAACAATCAATAGCGGGTGCAATGGGCGGCCTTATCTGTGAGGATAGACAATTTCTCTGAATACGGTGGATAGGAACCATCATTTCTGTCCGGCTTAACGCCCTTAAATTACGAACATTGATTGAGTTGGTAGTCTTTAAAATACTGAATATGTTTTCTTGAATATCTGAAGCTCGCGAGCAAGTCCGCTTGCAAACAAAATCGGTTTACCTGTTTCGAAGCTACGATGCCGCAAACAGCACCTTGGGTAGGTCCATCCATATTCCAAATGAGAGTGCAGTAGCAATTAAAACGAAAGAGGACTGAGAGACTGTTCAAAACCTAAATATATTTGACACAACACTATGAATAATACTGAGGCTCATAAATTCATAACCTGCATGAGATAAGCGCTGTTCAAATGATAAATGCCATCACTAAATAATTTTAATCTATCTGTTTTATTATAATCTACATTCTTAATGAATTACATATGATCCACTTCTATTTAAATTGGCACCTACATAATTTGATGTTGTTACTTATCGTCGAGTTGTCCTATTTCTTTTACATAGCGAATTTTTAGAAATATATTTTATCTTGATTTATGAGTGTCTGCCGACTGCAGACGGCTTTATGAAAACAAATGGTGTGTTAAATGATAATATAAAATTAGTATGTCTATTCTATGATCATCAGGATGATCATTAAATATATTACAATGTGAAATTTCCTGATCTTCTTGCTGAATACCCAATTAACCAGTTTTTTGGAGTCAATGAAGATGTATTTAACTTCTTAATTTCTCTCTGCCATATTTAAGCCTATTAAATACTTGGCCGTGGATATTAGTAATTAAATTAGGTGAATAAAAAACAGATAAAGTCTAAAGGACTGAGTTCGTTAACATCCAGTCAAAATAACCGCGCTAAACAGGTGTTTCTTAAATTGAATATCGTCTGCATTGTGACACGTTTTTAAACAACGTGGCACGTGTTCAAATGATTCATATTAACACAAACACGATGCAATTAGTTAGGCGGTTTTTTCTGAAGGTTGATTTTGACGTCATTGATCTCGATTTTGACAGATGTTTACGTTATGTCTGACTTGTTAATTAAGATGTCTGTCACTTAACGTATCTTTGAAAACATCTGGAATACATTACCACATCAGAATTGACAAGTTGTTTTTTTTCCGCTTTTTAAAGTGCATTGTTGCACATGCACAAGTAACCTAAATATTTATAATAGAGCAATGACCAAAATGTATTCTGGACTGTGTACTGAAAATTTGTATATATTTATACTTGACGTGGATCTCTGCCAAGATGTCACTGACATCCAAGCACATTCTAAAATCTGGCTAAAATATAATGTGTTTGTCCAGCCAGAACCAATCACGCAAAACTGAATGGCCTTGTATAGTTTTCTGGATTACTAACTCAAACCTCACACTAAAATATTTTAGACATTATTCGAAACTGTTATAAATTGTTAAATGAATGTACTGACCCATATGTATTGGAGACAGAATTATTTTCATTGCACATGTTGTAATATCAAATTTAGAATAATTTTATTTTTAATTCATTCAGAAGATTACATAACAATTGTTTTGACATTGATCGAGATTATACAGGATTCTTTTTTATGGAGTGCGTATATTCTACGAGGTAATCAGGTACATAAAACTAAACAGCTTTTGTCAAGGAACATAGGTCGAAATCTTAAAATAGAAAATGAAATATTCATACAAAGTGACACGTCAATTAATTTTTCATACAAACATAAGTCACGTGACTTATGTTTGTATGAAAAATTAATTGACTTATGGTATTTAAATATTTAGAAACTTAACATAAACAAATATAATAATAAATCATATATACACACGAAAAAAAACATAACTAATAAAATCTAAAAAAATGGCGTCAAAGTATTCATCCGCATCGCTGTCGACCGGAAGTGTGGCCACTAGGCTGGCTAAATTGCCACGTTGTATGGCAATGCTTAAATCTTTGTCCAAGGTAAAATCCAGCCCTTGGGTCACGCGAAGTATCAACAAGGCGTTAGGCTAGATCTTTGAAAACCATATGGGCACTCAGGGCCCACGGTCCAAGTGTTTCAACCCCAAACCGCACGAATATAGCTTAGTGTATTTGTTTACTTGTGATAATGTTCCGTAAGGATTCCACGAGTCGTTATTTTTCTGCGTACCTGCTACGCATATTTTAGGCTTTTTTGTATAAATTACCACACGCGATGTATCTTTGTGTTCAAAGCCTACACGAGGTCGGCTACGATACGACTACTGATATTTCTACGCATCCTGACTATCTTATCAAAGCGATAAAACAAAGGCAGTATACATTAGAAATGTAATTTTATGCAATCTGTACTTGTCATCAAACAAGGTTACTAAAATTACAAAGTTGTATGTTACGGTCTTTAAGGATAATTGATACATGATAATGCTTTTACTCCTAAATGGGCGAAACAGGCGAACCCTATATTTCGTGAAACATTCGTGACAATTTAATAAAGAGCGCCCTAAAGCTATTCTACAAACAGATCTGATTTTATACTATTCCCATTCAATGGAGGCTATCGCGTATCAAAAATCCGCTAGGTTCGCTCGTGTTGCATAAGGTTTATCTGTCATTCTTCACCAATGAGAGCTACTGGCCGGCAATTAGTCGAAATTGCCAGATAGACCTTAAGCGACAGTAGCGACCCTAGCGGATTTTCGACACGCGAACCCCCATTATAATATTATTAATCATAATAGATACAGTATCAGTTTCATTGACAAAGAACAGATCATATAATACGATAAATTGACCTTGTTTTTTATCCAAAAGTTTATTTCAATAACTCAAAGCATACTATGAAACCATCACACGTAATACATTATTATAATGAAGTTATTTAGTAAAATGCAATAAGGAAGAAATCACTTGAATTGTAAAGGTTGATAATTATTTCAACTACAATAACATTCGCTTTGTGTACAGTAACTTACCATAAGAAAAATACGACACCATACAAAGATTTTTCTTTTGTAGTTCCAACAAATATTAGTGTTAAATGACTGTTACTAACTCCAACATATCATAGGAAAAGGTTTTTTGTTTATTTTTTAATTCTGTTATTTTAGTTATTGATGAAGTATTTTTTTTTCACAGGGTGGGTGGACGCCAATGCTTTGGGCGGCATATAAAGGCCATGAAGAAGTAGTAGCGTTATTACTAGAAAAAGGAGCCGACGTTCATGCACATGGGAACTATAATATCAAGTATGTGACATAGGTTTTGTCTTACAATGCAATTTCAACCTTAAATCTATACGATTAAAGTATAAAATATTGTTGTCATTTACTAAAAAGTTAGCTAATATTTCGTTTAGTACAGAATTTAAGCGGTATTGTTAATATACATTTATGGAGTATACACCATATAATAACGAACAAGATTGTTATGTCTAAGAATAATCATACAAATAACTGTTTGCGGTTAGTTCCATGTCCAATTCACACAAAGTTACTGCATATTTTTGCTTAACAATGAGAGGTACTGTGAGATTTACAACGTGTATTTGAGTATAAACAGTTCTCAATTATGAGATGCGGTTTAATGTCCTCATCTTTTGCTTTTACTTCCAAAACATGGTGTGAAATATTGTCAAGTGTAAAATCTTAATATAAAGGGTAAAGCAGTTTTTGTTTGATGACTGACTTTCAACTTTCATATTATTAAAATAAAAAGTTTAAGCAATTTATGTAGTCTTGTCACTATATACGTTTTATCGTTTATTCATTCACAAAGAAAACTATCAAACTTAAGATATTATTATTTCCTTGCGTCTTTCTAAGATTTTTTATGCTACTTGTCGAACTTGTGAAAAAGTTTTGTTTAACTTTTTTCTACTACATATCAAAATGTAATAATAATTAAAAATTGGTTGTCTGTAAAGGCGGTTTACGGATGCAAATTTTATGTAATAACATCATAAGAAATATTGTGGAAAAATTTGCATACTGTCTTTCTTCAAGTCTGACGCATCGGCAGAAGGAGTGGAAAAGAGATAGATGCGTCACAAGCCGAATGCCTAGCCAATCGTGACTCTTTACCGCTTATGCCGCGCTCTCGCCTGCTAACTCTGCTCAGGCGACACTTTTTCTTTCTTGAGTACATTATAGAGTCATTTCTTTCCAGCTCGCTAGTATGGGCGGCGGGACGCAAGCACAGCGGCGTCGTCCAGCGCCTTCTGGCGGCGGGCGCGCGCGCCAACTCGTGCGACAAGTACGCCACGTCCGCGCTCACGTGGGCCGCGCGAGCTGGTGACGTCACCTCGTCTGCAGCTTTATTGAGAGCTGGAGCAGACCCTAATACCGCCGGCATGTATTGCTGGACTCCACTGCTGCAGGCTACTCATGGTAAGTTTTATTTTTATTGCAATATCCGGCTTGTACTGTCCCACTGCTGGGCAAAAGCCTCCCTCCATGTTTTTCAGCAAGCAGCTGACATGTCCAGCCCAGTCCCATTTTAGATGAGCAGCATTTGAGATCGTCTATGTTATTTATATGTCCCCAGTAAATATAATATTTAGATATAGTAGGGAATTCAAGCTTTGAGCTGCGCTGTTAACACACATAAAAAATAAACATTCGTTCCATGCAGGATCGAAGCCGCTGCCCAGCTATCAATGGTAGTTCACATGGTGACTTTTTCCAGGGCCTAGTGCGAATGTAGTTGTTCGCAGTTATCAGAGACGCATTGTACGAATTGGAAAATAGGGGCAGTCGCAAATTAAATTTTAAATAGATTTATTTACTGTAGTATATTACGTAAAACTGTATTCGTACAAAGTATTGATGAATGCAAATCACTTTAGTAATTGAATACTCAATTTGTCAATCCCCAACTATTGCCGTTAAATTATGTTTCATAAGTGTATTGTTTTAACGTATTACCCATGTACTTTTAGCCAGTAATTATTATATTGTTCTGTCAAGCATTTTATTTATGTTTTTGATTTACGTAGCACACAGCAATTATTTATAATTCGTCTAACCTTATCTTAATTAGTACTTACCTATGATTTGTCAATTAGTGATACTTTTGTAGGTACATAGTCAATTAGGGCCGAGTCACACCGGAATGGTGAGACCGCGGGCGGAGCAGCGGGAAACAGCTAGTCTATATATATAAAAATGAAACCCGTTTTTCGTTGTCACGACATAGCATGAAAACGGCTTGACCGATTTGGCTGATTTTGATCTTGAAATGTTTGTGGAAGTCAAGGGAAGGTTTAAAAGGTGTAAAACATAAATAATAAGTAAAAAAAAAAAAACTGTTCCTAAACTCGGGAATTACCTTGATTAATTTACTTTTGACAGAACGAAGTCTGTCCGGGCAGCTAGTCAGGTGCATAAAACTGAACCACTTTTCCCAAGGAACGTAGGTAGCCAACTTTTAGCATTTTTTTATTATTTACAGGTGCTTGAAACAGGAGCTTGAAATCGTCAGTTTGTTGGTGACAGCACTATCGCACTTATAAATAAATTATCCGTCCAAGTATATCTTACGAAGACTATTGAATGCGTTCTTTTCCCAGGTAATCACTTCGAGATAGTCCAAATGCTGTTGGAACACAAGCCGAACGTGAACGCGCTAGACAAGGATGGCTTCACCGCGCTAGCCATCGCATGTAAAGAGGGATACTACGATATCGCTTTGGCTCTGATTAACTCCGGCGCTTATATTAACGTGCAGGTAATTTTAAACAGCAATATGGTATTTATAAAATAATAACAATATTAAAAAATACTAAGAAGCTAAATACGTAAGGTATTTTTTTCAACTAACTGACTTATCAATTTATCTTGCATTTTATCACAAGTCTAAAATATAATACAAGTATTATATATTTCTCGATCGAACTTTTTTTAATTTAGTTCGTAACACCTATACATAATTTTGCACCAGTATGTTAGCATTTGAATGTTAACATACGGGTATTTAGTGTCATTAAGCTTGCATACTTAGTTTACATACTTACTTGATTTTCTTATATCGTTCGATTAACAATCGCTAATAGTAGTTTTAACTATTATATTTTGCTTATGATTTATATCATTCCAACTTCAATTACTTTTTTTGCGTTTAGTCCCTGTAAGAAGAACATTGCAACAGTGATGATCAATGCTCATTCTTTCTCTATATGGGAAGAGGCCTGTGCCCAGCAGTGGGTGGTTTATAGACCGGTATTTCATACTAGCTGTGGCCCGCGGTTTTAACCGATAATCTTTCCCCGTTCCTGTAAAAACAAAATTTTAGTCTTTTTCCAATCCAGGATCATTAAAATCGGTCCGCCCGTTTTCGAGTTATAATTGTTGTAACAAACCCGACTTTATTTAATGTATGTATATGATAAATATCACTTATTTCAATTTCTAGGATCAATCTAAAGACACGCCCCTAATACACGCTGTAAAGGGTGGTCACAAAAGCATTGTGGAAGCTTTACTAAAGAAACACGTTGACGTCGACCTACCGGGCAAGGAGAAGAAGACTCCAGTGTATACGGCCGTGGAGAAAGGACATGTCTCCATACTCAAACTGCTGCTGGCTTCCAACCCTGATCTAGAACACAGTACCGTCGTAAGTATAACCTTTCATGTATATGTCAATGTTGATAACCTTCAAAAAGTGCTACATAGTAGCCTAATTTGAATAAATGATTTTGATGAATTGAAATATCAGCAGACATGTTTGCGAAAAAGTACACGTTTTAGGACGATATTCGGAAACATTTTAGAAAGGAAATAACAGTTAGTAAAATCTGAATGTGAAATAAATCCCTGTGTTGTTGTTTACACGTAAGTTTACCTTTCGTCACTGGGAAAAACTATAAAAATCCCGACTTAATGAAAACCACTAAATGATAATTAATTGTCATCCGATGACTAAGGATATCATTTTCTTATGGAGGCAGTAATTTATTCTACATAAATAAGTATAATTATTTTACTTGAAGTGTTAGTATACGTTACGTTATGTAGGTAATTGGTTACTATACGTCCTTTTTAACTATACTAATATTATAAAGCTGGAGATTTGGTTTGATCGAAGGTTAATCTCGTATACATCGACAACATTATGGATGTAACTTAGTACCAAGTGTTTACTAAAAATTATTTCTTGTCAACGATGAGTAGTTGAAATGATAGTGAATTCTAGTTACCATGTGGGATTTAATTTACTTTAAAAATAACTTGGGTTGAATAGGTATCTGCTTATACAATAGGTTTCTAATGATAAATTCACTAATAATAATTCGTCCTTTTCCTAGTCTGTTCTTGAGCTTTGTTTTTTAAGAAAGGAAATTCAACTTCATATTAATTGCTGTTAACGTACACATAATAATGTAAAATGTGTTTTTTGGTTCCAATAAATATTATTATTATAAATATTATTATTATTATTTATATGCCGTGTAAAACGAATATTTATTTATTTTAATGTATTTTAACAGACAGGGGATACACCACTGATGCGTGCAGTGCGGTCTCGTCACGCTGAAATGGTGCAATTGATGTTGGAGCGCAAAGCCCGCGTCAACGTGGCTGACAACCGAGGCGATACGGCGCTACACATCGCCATGAGGGCACGATCTAAGGTATATTATATACTTTGTTATACATTAACTATATCTGAGTATTAATAGGGTTCTCAAGATTAAAAACCCGCTAAGTTCGCTAGTATGGCATGAATTCTATCTATACATTTCCACCAATCACGAGCAGTTAGTTTGTTACTCATTAGTGGAGAACGAAAAATAGACCTGCCCCCCTAGCCAAGTAACATTTCTACAGGCGTTAACGATGATAGAAATCGCTTAAATGACATTAAATGTATGAAAGTGACAAGTCAAAGTCACGTGACTTATCGAAAACAAATGTCATTTCCATACATTTAATGTCATTTAAGCAATTTCTATCCGTTATCGCTTGTAGAAATGTCACTTGGCTAGGGGGGCTGATGCCAGATTAGCGAAGCTAGCTAATAGATAATGAAAATGATTTGCCTAACACTCCCTCGACCAATATTACTAAGTTGTTGGATAAAGATATCAAAGAGAAAAAAGTGTACAGTAGATATGCGTAAAGTAACATTCTACATAAAGAATATATTGGTAAGAAGTGGTTTTATAACCACGAGACCTTTTCTCACAAAGCTTGAAGAATTACAGTAATACATCGAATTTGTGATTCAATAACTGTAACATTCCAGTTAATCTTGTTTTACTTTACTTTTTTCCTCAATCAATGTTCAGTCGATTTAAAAAAATAATAACACAAAAAGAAAACGATTTCGAGGAACGTAACATAAACTTCTTCTTGAACAGGAAAATATACCGTTACGTAAAACGTATGAAATTAAATCATGTGCAAGTAAGTCCCTTATGATTAACGTCATAAAAACCAGCTCACACATCGATGGGCAGGTTGACCTGTTTTCCTTAAGATTGACACCTATTCCACTTAATGGTGAGTCATTCAAATAAGTAAGCAAGTTGTAGCTTTATTTTTTCTTTTTTTTCAGCAAATCGTAGAGATTCTTCTACGAAATCCGAAGAATAGCCAGTTGCTGTATAAACCGAATAAGCTCAATGAAACCCCGTATAATATAGACATGAGTTACAACAAGACGATCCTCGGACAAATCTTCGGCGCTCGGAAACTTAATACTAATGAGGATAATGAGAACATGTTAGGATATGAATTGTATAGTGCGGCGCTTGCCGACATGTTGTCGGAACCAAGCCTCTCGGTCCCGATCACTGTCGGATTGTACGCGAGATGGGGATCCGGGAAATCATTTTTGCTCAATAAATTAAAAGGTGAGAGATTAAATATTGACCTTGAACTTGACCGCAACCGTATTTAATTACGTATAATAATCAAGCTGATTTTATTTGAGAGTCACTCAATAAAGTTTCGCAGAAAAACAAAATTTGCCTAAGTTTTTAAATGTCGACGTCGACGTCGTCAACGATTTTTGGTGTTCATCTTCCAGGAATTTCGAATTACATCATCCGTCTTACTTTTGTATCAATTATCTATTAAGAACCAGATTATCATCGCAATAAAGATTAATTCATCTTGAAAACACTGAAATAATCACATGGGTTGATCAATGACTCATATATTATTGGTAAACATTAAGACGCAAAGATGTGACATTACAAAATTAGAAAATATGCGGCACTGAGGCGAGATAGAATTGGCACACTCTCTCGCCACGCATATCTGTCGTAGACTATTAAACTAACAATCGACTCTACAAATCAATCAACATTTTGTCACACCCACTTAGTTGTGGATAGAATAATTTTGCGCGTCATTTGTGAGGTCGGAGTTGTACCGCCTATACGCTGATGTTACTTGGCTCATCTGCAGTCAACAATAAAAATAGATGATGAATTACTTTTCAAATGCGGGAGAGACCTTTTCGTAGTAATGGCATGCGACCTTATAGGTTATTCAAAAGTAGTTCGAGAAAAGCTAACCTAACTTTAGGTAGAGCTGGAGACGGTGAAAGCAACTGTTTAGCAACTGTTTTGATATGCCATTTCATTTATTAACCTATGCTGTGCCACAACTGGGCAAAGGCCTGCCCCGATTCCTTCCATAAATCTTTGTCTCGCATCACCTCTAACCAGACCTTGTGATTGCTTGTGGTGATGTCATAAAGAAAGATGAATAAATATCTGCTTTTTCCAAAAATTATGTATCTTTATGTTTTGAAGATAATTCTTATGATCTAATCATGCAAGATGGAGCCGTAATAAGTGGAAAACGGCGGTCCTTCTGGTTAAATAGAATGTAAGCAAATAGTCTTCTAGAAAGGACTGTCTTTATGATGATTTTGATATGTTCCTCAGAGGAGATGAAGAACTTCGCCCGTCAGTGGAGTGAGACGGGTTGGGCGTGGTCGTGGGCGGTGTCGTGGGGGGCGTGGCACGTGGCGCTGTCCGTGGCCGCCATAGCCGCTGTGGCCGGCGCGCCGCCCTACGTCGCACTCGGACTGTGCTTCGCGTTGTTCGCGCTCATTTATATAGCGCTGTATATATTATGGTATACTGGAAACAGGTGAGATTACTAAATATATTTTACACATTTGAGGATTGAGGAATTATTGTATTTGTTATTTACTGGATGAAAACGCAGGGCTGTTCTTGTTCTTTTTTTATGATTTATTGATGTTTGTACCTTACAGGCTATTTTTTATTTCGTATCTGCACCTGTGATAGAAATAAGAATGTAAATAATATATCGACATACAGATGACTCCCTACTGGGTACAGGTATCTTCTTATGTAGAAAATTAGGTACAAATGTGGTAGTATTATAAATACAAATTTTCATGGAATAAAATAGTTGTCACTTCTTTATGGCATTGAGATGTCATAATGTGGTCCGGGGCCCCTGATGGAAAACACATATTGTCAAATATCAAGAAACAACTCTTAATTTTTCATGCACCTTGAAATTTTTTTTTTCTTTGTATTCCCTTATCGTATATGGTCATGGTGATTGTATATGTAAAGTGTATCGTATATTCTAGGTACGAGTGGTGGTGGGCGGGCGGCGTGCTGTCGGCGCTGGGCCGGCGCTTCAGCTCGCTGCTGCTGGCGCTGCAGGTGGTGTTCTGCCACCCGCCCGGGCCCAACGACCCGCGCGCTCTGCCCGCCACGCCCATACGGTACGTACGGTCGCTGCTGCTGGCGCTGCAGGTGGTGTTCTGCCACCCGCCCGGGCCCAACGACCCGCGCGCTCTGCCCGCCACGCCCATACGGTACGTACGGTCGCTGCTGCTGGCGCTGCAGGTGGTGTTCTGCCACCCGCCCGGGCCCAACGACCCGCGCGCTCTGCCCGCCACGCCCATACGGTACGTACGGTCGCTGCTGCTGGCGCTGCAGGTGGTGTTCTGCCACCCGCCCGGGCCCAACGACCCGCGCGCTCTGCCCGCCACGCCCATACGGTACGTACGGTCGCTGCTGCTGGCGCTGCAGGTGGTGTTCTGCCACCCGCCCGGGCCCAACGACCCGCGCGCTCTGCCCGCCACGCCCATACGGTACGTACGGTCGCTGCTGCTGGCGCTGCAGGTGGTGTTCTGCCACCCGCCCGGGCCCAACGACCCGCGCGCTCTGCCCGCCACGCCCATACGGTACGTACGGTCGCTGCTGCTGGCGCTGCAGGTGGTGTTCTGCCACCCGCCCGGGCCCAACGACCCGCGCGCTCTGCCCGCCACGCCCATACGGTACGTAAGCACCAGCGAACGGAACATGGAAGCATACCTAACATGGAAGCATTCCTAACGCTCAAAAAAGACCCCACGCACATTGTGCCTCAGTAGGCGGGGCTTTCCAATTGTGCCGTGAAGGAGTAGTTAGTTTGGCTTTGGCGGCACATGTCAATGGTTTTTGTACAATTTATCAGTGTTAATTATGCCTTCTTGCGCAGTGAAATGGTGCATCAATTGGTCTCACATGCATAATAATAATAATAAACTCTTTATTTCAGGCAACTAGGCCCATAGAAATAGAATACATAATATATATAAACAAAACTTATAAACTAATACATATTAATATAAACTTAAAATACTATTGCACACGAAGTGTCGGCGTCGTGTTACGCTGCGTGGTGTCGCGTATCCTTCCTCGGAATTTTCGATATACGACACCCTTCGGCCAAAACTCTTCCTTGAGGAAGGTCTCGACGTGGTGAGTTGGAACTCGCACCATAAACGACTTGAAGTTCGTGTTGTGGCGCGCCTCCAACTTCTCCACCCTCAAGGTCCAGTTGGTCTTAGACCGGACATACTCCACGACCTGCTCCTCCGTCGTGGTGTGATGAAGACGGGACACGTACAGCTGCGTCGTTGGTACTGCAGGACGCAGCAGGATGTTGGGTCCAGTAGGTGCGGTACCGCACTGGTTCCTACAAGGAGGCTTCTTTTTCTTCCTCTCTACTTTTATGAAGTAGAGAGGAAGTAATAAAAATGCTGGTATAAGTTATAGTGGGCACATCTTTAATACACATACAAAAATATTCAAATCTTTAATTACTGCGTTTTGCATAGCTTTGACAACTCTTGCTGCCCGTAAAATGTCGCTCGTATTCATTTTGCGCGTCAATGATGACGTAGTTACTATGCGTTGCTAAGCCAATTAATAACGAGCGTCGTCATCACAGCTAATCATTACTTCGATGGTAATAGAGAACAAACTAGCTGTTTGAAGAAAACAAACGTCGCGGGTCCGTTTATTTAAGCGATATTGTTTAAAGTTACTCTTCTATGTTTTTTCATAGAAGAGTAACATGATTTCTAGGAAGAAATTATCAACATCCTTCTAGCCTAATCTCAATTATATTTGGGGTATACCTAAAAATATCACTACTCATGTTTACAATATGCATACACTGAAGCCAATTTATCACTGAACCAAAGTTTCAACCGTTTGAACCTCTACATATAACAGCCGTTAGCGAAGCGGAAGCAGGAAGAGATGGCAAGACGATCTGGATTATTTACTATTGTTTATTAACACTGGTCAGTTGGGGCTTTAGAGAGAGGAAAGTGGATGAAGAGTAGGGAGACCCTTGTCCAGCAGTGGGACATTTTAAGCTATTAATAGTAATAACTTCTACGGGTACTGGGTACTGCTTGCTTACCTAAGCAAATTTTCAGCTACTAGTACCTACTAGTAGCTGAAAATTTTCAAAATCAACAAAACTAAATATATTTTTTTTGCAGGTTCCACTTCACTGAGGGCATGAAAAGTGGGGGCGGGCAAGAGGGCGACGCTATGGTTGTGCAAATGATAGCCAGTCTTGGTGAAGCGTTAGAGTGTCAATACGGTCGCTTCTGCACCAGGCTTGCGAGGGCCTTCCGACCTAAACCAGTGTCATCTACATCAGGCTGGAAGTGAGTACTAGCTTTACTAGAATACGTTAGTTTGACGCCATAGTAGCCAGGGCAGCTAGCAGCCAGTTTAGGAGACGAGTATTAATTCAAGTATTCCAGGTATCAGTTCAATTTTCCTAATCCAAACTCCGAGAAATACGAACCGTTTACGCTGGTCTTCGATGATTTGATTTGGTTTTAGTGAGATTTGGGTATATTCTTATATTTTAGCCAAGGCATTTGACACGGTTTCTGTCCCAATCTTGGTGAAAAACTTAGTCTCGGTATCCGTGACATCAAATTGAAATTACTCCAGGATTACTTGACGGATAGGACACAGTGCGTGAAAATCGGTGATATTTTAAGTGAGGAAGTACCAGTCACGATTGGTTTTCCTCAAGGAAGTATGCTGGGTCCTACACTCTTCCTCGTGTATATAATTGATCTTTGTAATTTAAAAATACCCAACTCAAACATTGTCACCTTTGCCGATGACACGGCCTTACTTTTCTGTATGAACCCGATAAGTTTTTAAATAAGCGGCGTAAGGATCGTGTTTGCTCTTCCATATTATTCAGAAAAAGTCTAGCTCATCGATTTATCTGCTACCAAAGCAACCTGTAACGTGATTTGTGCAGATGGCGCCGCGTTTGCTGCATTCCTCACATATTGACCTTCGAGCTGGTGTTCACGTGCTTGCTCATTGGGTTGTGTGTGCTCATCATGTACTTAACCGACAGGGAACCTGACTCGCAGTGAGTATACTATATTATATCACGGAGATAACACTTCTTAGGCAAAATTACCATAATTTTATGCGATGGAGATAACTTCATATATTTCCTGTCTAGGTAGACATGTAGACATTCGACACAAGTTAATATGGCAAAGATGGATCGATGTTGTTTAAAAATACTCTCATGATTAACATGCGTATGGTATAGGCAATAGACTGACGTCAATTGAGATTTAATTTACTTACATTTAAGTTATCAAAAGACTTCGATAAAAAAATGGTATACAGACAATTTGCCTGTACAAAAATAATATTTAGCTTAAATTCTGTGTGGGATAAAGAGTTCAACAGAGATCTGTTTATCCATAATGGAACCAGTTCACCTTGGCCTGCAGTGGAACATTTATGTAAATGCCTTCAGCTAGAAAATGTTGACTTCATCGAACTCAAATAAATACAAAATTAAAATTGACTAAAGAAATCCATGGATTTATACCTAATGTTTAATGTTGACTGTTTAAAAAAAAGGCATTCGGGGACTGCCGCGGTAAAGCTATTGCATAGCATTTTTTATCAAATTATACAATTCGTCTCGATCCAGCATACGTCTAGTCGCACGTACACAAACACCGTGCCGAAGTCTGCCGAACTGAAACGACGTTAGACGATGCACGGCTTTCAACGCCGCACCGCTGTGCCGGTCGGAGTGGGGGGTGTTAGGTTTATTTTCGTTACGGAATTTCTTGATTCGATCGACGCGCTCAAAGCGATAAAAGCTATGCAATAGCTCAAAAATATTTTGATTTTGAATGATAGTGATTGTAGTATAGATTATAGGGGTAGTTTTATCAGACGACGGGTGAATGAGTGAGAGTCCCGTCGATCAGGCGGCGTGAAATCCAACAGGGGCTGATGATCGCGGCGAGCGCAGTTTGCGGCGCCGCGCTGCTCGCCAACCTGTACACGTGCGGCCGCGTGCTGGCCGCGCTCGTGCTGCCGCCGCGCGCCCGCCTGGCCCGCGCCACCCGCCGCCACGCGCCCACGCTCGCGCTGCGCCCTGAGGTGCAGGCGCTCACGCATATGGTACGTTGTGATATGCAGCTGTTGCTCATAGATATGTACCTGTACACGTGCGGCCGCGTGCTGGCCGCGCTCGTGCTGCCGCCGCGCGCCCGCCTGGCCCGCGCCACCCGCCGCCACGCGCCCACGCTCGCGCTGCGCCCTGAGGTGCAGGCGCTCACGCATATGGTACGTTGTGATATGCAGCTGTTGCTCATAGATATGTACCTGTACACGTGCGGCCGCGTGCTGGCCGCGCTCGTGCTGCCGCCGCGCGCCCGCCTGGCCCGCGCCACCCGCCGCCACGCGCCCACGCTCGCGCTGCGCCCTGAGGTGCAGGCGCTCACGCATATGGTACGTTGTGATATGCAGCTGTTGCTCATAGATATGTACCTGTACACGTGCGGCCGCGTGCTGGCCGCGCTCGTGCTGCCGCCGCGCGCCCGCCTGGCCCGCGCCACCCGCCGCCACGCGCCCACGCTCGCGCTGCGCCCTGAGGTGCAGGCGCTCACGCATATGGTACGTTGTGATATGCAGCTGTTGCTCATAGATATGTACCTGTACACGTGCGGCCGCGTGCTGGCCGCGCTCGTGCTGCCGCCGCGCGCCCGCCTGGCCCGCGCCACCCGCCGCCACGCGCCCACGCTCGCGCTGCGCCCTGAGGTGCAGGCGCTCACGCATATGGTACGTTGTGATATGCAGCTGTTGCTCATAGATATGTACCTGTACACGTGCGGCCGCGTGCTGGCCGCGCTCGTGCTGCCGCCGCGCGCCCGCCTGGCCCGCGCCACCCGCCGCCACGCGCCCACGCTCGCGCTGCGCCCTGAGGTGCAGGCGCTCACGCATATGGTACGTTGTGATATGCAGCTGTTGCTCATAGATATGTACCTGTACACGTGCGGCCGCGTGCTGGCCGCGCTCGTGCTGCCGCCGCGCGCCCGCCTGGCCCGCGCCACCCGCCGCCACGCGCCCACGCTCGCGCTGCGCCCTGAGGTGCAGGCGCTCACGCATATGGTACGTTGTGATATGCAGCTGTTGCTCATAGATATGTACCTGTACACGTGCGGCCGCGTGCTGGCCGCGCTCGTGCTGCCGCCGCGCGCCCGCCTGGCCCGCGCCACCCGCCGCCACGCGCCCACGCTCGCGCTGCGCCCTGAGGTGCAGGCGCTCACGCATATGGTACGTTGTGATATGCAGCTGTTGCTCATAGATATGTACCTGTACACGTGCGGCCGCGTGCTGGCCGCGCTCGTGCTGCCGCCGCGCGCCCGCCTGGCCCGCGCCACCCGCCGCCACGCGCCCACGCTCGCGCTGCGCCCTGAGGTGCAGGCGCTCACGCATATGGTACGTTGTGATATGCAGCTGTTGCTCATAGATATGTACCTGTACACGTGCGGCCGCGTGCTGGCCGCGCTCGTGCTGCCGCCGCGCGCCCGCCTGGCCCGCGCCACCCGCCGCCACGCGCCCACGCTCGCGCTGCGCCCTGAGGTGCAGGCGCTCACGCATATGGTACGTTGTGATATGCAGCTGTTGCTCATAGATATGTACCTGTACACGTGCGGCCGCGTGCTGGCCGCGCTCGTGCTGCCGCCGCGCGCCCGCCTGGCCCGCGCCACCCGCCGCCACGCGCCCACGCTCGCGCTGCGCCCTGAGGTGCAGGCGCTCACGCATATGGTACGTTGTGATATGCAGCTGTTGCTCATAGATATGTACCTGTACACGTGCGGCCGCGTGCTGGCCGCGCTCGTGCTGCCGCCGCGCGCCCGCCTGGCCCGCGCCACCCGCCGCCACGCGCCCACGCTCGCGCTGCGCCCTGAGGTGCAGGCGCTCACGCATATGGTACGTTGTGATATGCAGCTGTTGCTCATAGATATGTACCTGTACACGTGCGGCCGCGTGCTGGCCGCGCTCGTGCTGCCGCCGCGCGCCCGCCTGGCCCGCGCCACCCGCCGCCACGCGCCCACGCTCGCGCTGCGCCCTGAGGTGCAGGCGCTCACGCATATGGTACGTTGTGATATGCAGCTGTTGCTCATAGATATGTACCTGTACACGTGCGGCCGCGTGCTGGCCGCGCTCGTGCTGCCGCCGCGCGCCCGCCTGGCCCGCGCCACCCGCCGCCACGCGCCCACGCTCGCGCTGCGCCCTGAGGTGCAGGCGCTCACGCATATGGTACGTTGTGATATGCAGCTGTTGCTCATAGATATGTACCTGTACACGTGCGGCCGCGTGCTGGCCGCGCTCGTGCTGCCGCCGCGCGCCCGCCTGGCCCGCGCCACCCGCCGCCACGCGCCCACGCTCGCGCTGCGCCCTGAGGTGCAGGCGCTCACGCATATGGTACGTTGTGATATGCAGCTGTTGCTCATAGATATGTACCTGTACACGTGCGGCCGCGTGCTGGCCGCGCTCGTGCTGCCGCCGCGCGCCCGCCTGGCCCGCGCCACCCGCCGCCACGCGCCCACGCTCGCGCTGCGCCCTGAGGTGCAGGCGCTCACGCATATGGTACGTTGTGATATGCAGCTGTTGCTCATAGATATGTACCTGTACACGTGCGGCCGCGTGCTGGCCGCGCTCGTGCTGCCGCCGCGCGCCCGCCTGGCCCGCGCCACCCGCCGCCACGCGCCCACGCTCGCGCTGCGCCCTGAGGTGCAGGCGCTCACGCATATGGTACGTTGTGATATGCAGCTGTTGCTCATAGATATGTACCTGTACACGTGCGGCCGCGTGCTGGCCGCGCTCGTGCTGCCGCCGCGCGCCCGCCTGGCCCGCGCCACCCGCCGCCACGCGCCCACGCTCGCGCTGCGCCCTGAGGTGCAGGCGCTCACGCATATGGTACGTTGTGATATGCAGCTGTTGCTCATAGATATGTACCTGTACACGTGCGGCCGCGTGCTGGCCGCGCTCGTGCTGCCGCCGCGCGCCCGCCTGGCCCGCGCCACCCGCCGCCACGCGCCCACGCTCGCGCTGCGCCCTGAGGTGCAGGCGCTCACGCATATGGTACGTTGTGATATGCAGCTGTTGCTCATAGATATGTACCTGTACACGTGCGGCCGCGTGCTGGCCGCGCTCGTGCTGCCGCCGCGCGCCCGCCTGGCCCGCGCCACCCGCCGCCACGCGCCCACGCTCGCGCTGCGCCCTGAGGTGCAGGCGCTCACGCATATGGTACGTTGTGATATGCAGCTGTTGCTCATAGATATGTACCTGTACACGTGCGGCCGCGTGCTGGCCGCGCTCGTGCTGCCGCCGCGCGCCCGCCTGGCCCGCGCCACCCGCCGCCACGCGCCCACGCTCGCGCTGCGCCCTGAGGTGCAGGCGCTCACGCATATGGTACGTTGTGATATGCAGCTGTTGCTCATAGATATGTACCTGTACACGTGCGGCCGCGTGCTGGCCGCGCTCGTGATGCCGCCGCGCGCCCGCCTGAAGAAATATTTAAGAATTTATTAGCTACATATGAGGTCATATGAATGTTTTCAAGTGAGCAAAAGCGCGTCGGTACGATATTAACCTGCATTACTTACTTTAAGCTACACATTTTTAGGCAAAACGATAAGAGGTATATTCTCTATCTACAAAGAGTATATTTTGGATAAAATGCAACAAGATTTATCATTCCTTGCAGGTATCATGTCTAGACGCGTTCACCGGACAGCAAACCCGGCTAGTAGTTGTCGTCGATGCCTTAGACAGCTGCGAACAAGAGAAAGTATTAGCACTTTTAAACGCAGTACATGCGCTCTGCTCCGACCCCAAGAGCCCATTCATTTTACTCCTGGCTATCGACCCACATATCATCAGCAAGGTAATTATCATAACTATATTTTTTTACTACATTAATTATGCTATAAAAATGTTTGTCTACGACTTCGTACTATCCAAAGTAGTTAGAATGAGCTATGTTGGTTCGATTGTCGTCTTACTACTGATATGAGCGTAACCTGTATGAGTTAAAATAAGATATAAACCTGCATTTAGTACGAAATTGTTCAGTCATCATTAAGGGGTGGAAGTGAAAGCACACATGGAGAAAAAACTCCAAACATCGAGGTGAATATGACCTTGGGATGACCTCGTCCTAAACACATATTTATTACTTAATATGAAAGGCTCATCAATTTAATTTCTTGTCATATCTACCGATTACTAATGTTCCAAAACCGAGGACGATACTGAAATTATTTAGTAATTGGCTGGGAAGATAGATAATACGAGATTATTTTTATAATAGGCGTTGTATTTATGAGAATATGCCATTTTGGCCTGCTCGATTTGGAGCCCACTTTTGCTCTACCCTAGGATATGTACGTCTTTGTACAAACACAAACTTTTAACGAACTTCCAAATGAGGGGTCGACAGTGTAATGCTATTAAAGCCAAAATATGCAATTAGCCTGAAATAAATTTTATAATAAAAATACATGCAAAAATTAATCTGAGTATCTTTAATTAAAACTATAATAAGTGAGAATATACTAAAATAGCTTTCATTTATTTAGAAATATTGTATCATTTATCAACTGTATTCATGATATTCAAGCATTTGAATTTAAAAATTTAGTAAAATATGACGTGTGTCAATTTTCACCAATCACAGGCAAGTAGTTTGTCTCTCATTGGTGGGGAATGACAGAGAGGGTTCAGGGTTATTTTACTCGCTAAACTCCTCATAAATATTATTTAGAATACATATTTTATTTGTAAGATCGTCTAAAAGTCATATAAAATTAACAAAACACAAAACAGTATTATTAGAGACAGTTTCTTATTAGTATTATACATTCCATACAGGTTGCTTGGATGGAGGTCAGTTAAGAATCTGTCAAGTGTTTGGTGTTAACCTTATTTCCTTTAGCTTTGTGAAACTCGATGTTGTGTCGATACCCTTATATCATATATTTGCATGACTATTTATATACAAACTGTACACCTATATGTATAAACCTATCAAATGTATATAAACCATAATTATGTGTTGCATGTTAGGAAGTTTCCTGTATATAATTTGTTGGTTTATTTTGCTGTGTATAGATGGAACAATACTATCCTTTTATTTAGATTCTTGTGATTTTATTCAATAAGTTAATAATTTAGGTAGTTTGTTGACTAAAATTACTTTTAAAATCTGGTTTTTAAACGTACCCTAATTCATCTTAATACATTTAGTAGTCACTACAAAGCATATAAATAAACACTGAGGTAAATCTAAATTAAATATTAACAATTTCTAACCAAAGGTGTTTAAAAAAGCTACTTGTCAAGACCAAATTATAAGAATCAGTTACTCTAACAAAATCCAATATAAATTAATAACTTATCAGGTTAATTTTAACAAAAATAACATTAAATCCACCTTATCCTAAGTATTCTTAAGAAATTATTTCTAGTGTGAAACGCCACTGGCAATTTACTTGTAATGGCAAGTATAACCATATGGCTCTATACTATTCCAATAAAAAAAAAACCGAAGAATTGAGATCCTTCTTTCTTAGTGAGTGACGTACCAGAGAAAAGAACTAACCATTTATAATTTACAATCGACAATAGGCGGTGGAAGTGAACAGTCGCCGCGCGTTCAGTGAGAGTAACATCGGGGGGTGGGACTACTTGCGGAATATGGTGCAGCTGCCCTTCTACCTGCAGAACTCCGCGTTACGAAGGGTGAAGGCGGCCCAGCAGACAGCTTCCAGGAGAATGCAGGCTATTGCCGCTGATGACTTCTCCACGTCACTTCAGAGATCCGTGAGTATAATAGTGCTCTATGAAACTTGGCATAGAAGAGATTTGGACCCTTAGAATGGACAATGGTCAAGCTTATCTTGTTCGCGATGATTTATATTTTCGTGGGCAGAGACGTGGGTAAAAACTAAGCTGATGTAATAATCGTGTTTCGAATAGTGAGATCATTTGATAAATATTGTTTGTGTACGGATTGAAATAGCTCTTGTTGACAGTTTTAAGGGAATTTTGGAAAAAAAATATTTTACACTTTTGTGTAAATTATTTTTAAGCTTACTTTCAATGTGGGTCCCACATTACTAGTATTCTTTCTTGTTAACCTAAAGTTTTACGAGTGGGTTCAAGTTGGTAGTGCAATGGGATTGAACCCGCGACCACATGATCGCAAGTCCGATGCCCTAGACATTAAACTACCGCCGGTACAAAAATAAAAGGACTTAAAGAATAAGAAGTTAATGAAAAGACTGAACTTTTTTGACATACCTACTTAAAGTGGAAAATTACAGTATAGTTTATTTATTTTGTTAATTCTAACATCAACGATCAATAATCTGGCAGGTATCAGCTCGTCGCCTATCATCCACATCGGAGTTAATGTCGAGCCAAGAGCGCATCAAGGGGCAAGCGGCCCGCGAGCGTCGGCTGCGGCCGTCGGAGTCGGTGGCGTCGTCCGTGG
This sequence comes from Plusia festucae, assembly GCA_950381575.1. Lineage (NCBI taxonomy): Eukaryota > Metazoa > Arthropoda > Insecta > Lepidoptera > Noctuidae > Plusia > Plusia festucae. The sequence continues at coordinate 6,560,112 of OX494436.1, read as the reverse complement.
CGTCGGGGCTGCACCGCGCGGCGGGCGCGGGCGCGGCGGGCGCGGCCGACCTGGGCCGCGTGCTGCTCACCGACGACTACTTCAGCGATGTCAACCCCCGGAGCATGCGCCGCCTGATGAACGTGCTCTATGTTACCGGTAAGCTGCTGTGAACAAAATGGATTTTCGTGAATTTTATATTGTGACTAGCTGTTTCCCGCAGCCCCGACCGCGGTAAAATTTTTTTTATATAATAGAGATGTAAGCTATCCTATCTTTCAAGTTGGATCAAACTGCACACGGTGTGCAAATTTGATTAAAATCGGTTCAGTTGTTTCGGAGTTCGTCCCGAACAAACATCGTGACACTGGAATTATATATATGAATATCTAAATATTCCTGCCGGTAAATACTCTCATATCTATATGAGAGTATTTACCGGCAGGAATATTTAGATATTCTAATCCAAAACCAAAAATTAGGATTAAAACTTCTGTTAATTTGACAGTTTTTGTATAAATATAAAATATGTGATAATTGATTCCTCATTGAACAGAAAATAAGTAACATTTTCCAAAGTCAGGTAGCGTTTAAATAGATTACTTTATCAAGATTGATTAGTTTGGTTAGATAACTAAAACTCTACTATCACTTTGTTTGTAAAGTCTCAAAACAACTTACAGAGTTTGATAAATCTTGTTTTGTGTCATTGTGTTGCTGACTTTAAGATTTTTTTTTATTTAAGGTCGTCTGCTAAAAGCATTCCAAATCGAGTTCAACTGGTACCAACTAGCGTCGTGGGTAAACCTGACTGAACAGTGGCCTTTCCGCACTTCGTGGATTATCTACCACCATGAGACTTACGAGGAGCACATCGACGACTCTACTTCACTCAAAAATATATATGAGAAGTAAGCACTACTAATTTTTATTAACACATTACACTTTAAAAAAATAAAAACTAACATATTTTTCCGTTCTAGCGAATTCGTTCGAGACATTTCCGGAATTATACAAAATTAACTTACCCCCGGATATTGAAATTTCAATCAGTTTGAATTATACCAAATTAACTTACCCCCAGATATTGAAACTTCAATCAGTTTGGATTATACAAAATTAACTTACCCCCGGATATTGAAACTTCAATCAGTTTGAATTATACAAAATTAACTTACCCCCGGATATTGAAACTTCAATCAGTTTGAATTATACAAAATTAACTTACCCCCGGATATTGAAACTTCAATCAGTTTGAATTCGCCGTTAAGCCTTCTGTTGTCTCTGTCACTTTAAGGTGTTATGTAGCAACATATAGACATTTAAGAACTTCTTAAAGTTAATTTGTGTTTCTGTATCCAAGGATTAGATTAATAGGAATACTTAACAGCATTGAGCCTTGTTGTCTAACTTTTATATTATGGCAATTTTTAGAGTGAGACCCCTAATGAGCGGTCTCCGTGAAGCCAGCACGTTAATGGAGTTGGACCGCGACGAGCGCAAGTTGGAAGTGTTCTTGAGCTTCCACCGCGCTACCCTCACCGCCGCAGACCTCAAGATATTCCTGCCTTTCACCATCAACCTGGACCCTTACATCAAAAAACTTATTAAAGGTACATTCTAAAACATAGCATTAAATTTAAATATCTACAAAAAAAATTACATATGAGACTAATGGTAATACTATGGTAATGTATTTCTATTTTTATTTAATCGCCATGCCACTAGTAGTTTAAGGACATTAATTTATTGATTGGAAAAGATGACGTCTGAGACATCGAGTATTCCGTGACCTAAAAGTTCAAGCCATACTCAATGATAATTTCACTTTCATAGACCTTTCCCTTCACCCGTGATAGCTTGTCTCCTTTATTTATAAACAACTGTTTGCAGAGGAACAACTTCAGAGTGGCGTAGAAGAAGACGCGGGCGCGGGCGGTGCGGCCTCGGGAGTTCCGTGGGGAACACAGCATCAACGACACCCGCACTCTAAACTCTTCCCCAGGAAACATGTAAGTATAAGAACGACAAGTATTTTCTGACTACTTCTTAGGGGTCTTGAAATTAAATTTTAAAGCGAATAAAAAGAAACAAATTTTGTAATGTATAAGTGTTTTTTGATGTTTTTTTTTTAATTTCTTTCTTTTTACTATTTATTATTCTACAATATAGCACTAAACATTACGAAGTTGCGCTCGCGTCGATTTTCATTTAGAAAATATTCAAGTGTAATTATACAGGATTAATTTAGAAAGAGCGTGTATATTCAACGAGGTAATCAGGTGTATAAAACTGAACAACTTTCCTCAAGGAATATAGGTCAAAATCTTGAAATGGAAATTGAACTTTTCGTACAAAGTGACAGGTCACGTGACTATATAACGTTTGTATGAAAATATGATTTTTAATTTAATCTTGTATAGTAATTACTGGGCGAACTGAAATAATAATAGTAAGTTTTTCTTTTTAAACAGTAGGTATTGTATTTATTTTACTTAGTCACTAGATGGTAAGTATTTTTCCACCGGTGAAACTGGGTGTTAATGAATTTGCAAAACAAATTGCATCGATCTTTCCCAACATAAAAGTTAAAGTATTGTCGTTGCACTGGCAGCGTGCGGCGGCGGCGGCGGCGGGCGCGGCGGGCGCGGGCGCGGCGCAGCAGATGTGGGTGGGCTGGGCCAACGCCAGCGGCAGCGGGTTCGTGCCGCAGCCGCTGCCCGCGCACTTCCCGCAGCCGCAGTACCAGCCGCAGCCGCAGCAGCAGCAGCAACAACAGCAACCCACGCAGAACCCCTACCATATGCTGAGATCTGCCTTCCCTGGACTGGTTCGTACATTTTCCTAGCTTGTCATATATTTGTTGTAGGTATAATGCATCGCTTCCGCCATACATTGATCTAGTTTACTAGTTTGGGATTAAATGGCCGTGTGTGAGATTGCCCCAAGATATTATTATTATTATTGATCAATCGCCCCTTCATTATTTGGATGTACAGAATTCTTTCGAACTATGTTTGGTTAGACCTTCAGCCAGAACAGATCATACGTTAACTTTTGAATAGTGATTGAAATGGATTACATGTTAATAATACAAACATAATGTAATCAATTACAATAATATGATAGCTTCCGATTAAAATTAATTGAAACAGATTATTGTAACAATAAGATTATTGATTTATTTATTAATACATAAGTGTTTATTTAGTAAAGTTATTTTAAGAAATACTATTCAAGCATCATAGGCCGCGGTTAAAAATATATGTAAATTGTGTTTCAGACCGACGTATCCAACATCCGCCTGTCTACGCTGAGCGTGGAGCGCGTCTGCGGAATAGTGCGTGAGGCTCTAGGTGCGGGTGCCACCGCCGCGGCTACGGCGCTGGCTACACACCGCGTGTGCGGACTAGCTCTCGCTGTATGCCGACTGCCAGACCTACAGCCGGTAAGTCACCGTACAATCTTAACTGCAACTTAAAAAAAAATATGCTTATGTTCGACAGAAAACGCTATAATTTGTTTTATAAAAAAAACCGCTTTTTAAAGCCGAATAAGTTTTTTTAGTCTTCGTAGCGTGCCGATCAATGGCAACTAAATTTTCACAAGAAATTTAACACCGTGTAAATATAAAAAATAATCATGTATAAACATGATTATTTTTTATGGAGTGCGTATATCCGACGAGAGAGTTTTCATACAAACTTAAGTCACGTGACTTGTCACTTTGTATGAAAAATCTTGAAAATCATCTTTGAAATCTTTCATAACATTTCCTTACACAGATAATTCAGTCTGTTTCGTTTACAGATTCTCGACTTACCGTTCGGTGATTGGGAACTTTTCAAACTGCTGATTGTAAACCTACGTGAACTGGAAGCGAACATGCCTTCAACTGTGCCAGCCGTTGCAGGTAAATATTAAACCTGTTTTACCGACATTTCTCAATTCTCCCTCAAACATAAAATAGGTGTATATTATTATTTGCACAAAGTTCGCAGAGATATTTTTGCTTCTTGTACATAGAGACTATTAGTATATAATATGTACTAATGTTTTTAAGTTTAAATTATTTTGTTTTCTATTTTTACAGTATTGACCGAAAAATCGGCTGAAGTAGAAATCGATTCGGCCAAGCCGAGACCTGCTTTAGAACACCAACGCAGTCGACCGTCCAATGTTGAAAAACAGGTAAGCAACATTAGTAAAAAAACGCTAAAATATTGCTCACAACAGAACAAAATACAATACAATCTATATTAACGCATGTCCGAAGAACAACCGAGATGCAATTATACAGGAACGATGGGTAAAAGCGAGACGGAGATATTTTTTAGCTCTTTTCCTAAACGTCAAATAATATTGACCGTATTGTGTCTGTGATAGCCGAGGTAAGGTAAAGTGTGTGTAAAAACAAAGCGGCGTAAAACCGCCAACACCGCAAATTCGTTGTTCTAACAGATGTCGACAGTATTGAACAATTGACTGACTTTGTTATAATACGAACGATATCAATATTTTGACTATAATATTAATTTGTCGTGTATTTTACAGCCATACGCGGAATATCAGGTGATTATTAGAGTAACTAAACACAAGTAGAAAGAAATAATTGCACGATCATTGAATAGATTTTCACAAAATTGTTATTTATTGTCCGACTCAAACTTCTCTGCCAAACCTGTAAAAAAATTTGTTTAAAGCCTAAATTAGCGTTTATCTAACATCCGTTACACTTTGTACTTAGAGAATTACGATTACAGAAATCAGAAATAAGGCGAGAATACACCCAAAAAAATTGATGTTAAAGTTCCCAGATATTAAATGCCAGAGGCCGGAATCTCGTTTTTTTTTTCAAATTGAAGCTGCGGTCGAAATAAAATGGACCTCCAAAAAGACGACTTCTTACGACTTTGGTCCATATAACATCATAGCCTACTGGTATGATGTTCAATCTATAGTCTGTTCATCTATACTTGTCCAAACATGTAAACAAATATGGCGTATGTAAGAAATGTCAATAAAATTAGTGATGGGAAACTTTGTGTGATCTATTCAGAATTGTAAACTAATTGTGGTAACATACATTGTGTGATTTTTGAGAAAAATCGTGATGTGTAATTGACGTCGGTTTGTTTACTATTTGTGACAAGTATAGATGAACAGACCTTCTATTATTGTACTATTATATAAAATTCTCGTGCCACAGCGGTTCTAATGAGTGTAACTAAACTTCTCCGAAACGGATTGACTGATTTTTATGAAATTTTTCGTTAGCTGGGTCAGCTGGTTTAAAATATATAATTTGATATACTTTAACCACATTTTGAAAAAGGGTACGGTCGGACTTTTCAGATTATATTATTATTACGTTATATGAAATATGTAAATCGCTAAGTACAGTTTGTATATTTTTATGTTACACTTCTGTGTTTTCGGTTGTTAATCACAGGTATACAACCTGTGTGTCTAGGTACAGTAGGTACCAACTGCACTGTTGTTTTAAATATTTTTTATGGAGACACATTGACAATGAAAGGGAATGCCTATTGCGTATTTGACTTTTAATGTTTCTGCACTAATAGCTAGATTTTTTATGCTATTTGGAACTAGTGCTCTAGTAGCTCTAATAGAAAAATTATAGGAATATCTATTTAGAACTTGTCCTCTACCAAAGAAAACTTAAGTCTAGAATTTGAAATCTATTTCCGAATACTTTTAAACTAAATTATTGTTTTTTTTAGCATTTATTGTTTCCTACTGGTTCCCTTAAGTCACATACAAAGCGTCTGTGATAAGTCTTAATAAATATGATAAATCAAAAATATAATTAATTTGATGTGAAAGCTTCGTCGAGTTGGCACTCAACCCAATGCCTAATCAAATCAAAAGGCAAAGCCAGCTGTATAATAATATGTTACAGTCTTCTTCTTCTGCATAGCCTTTTCCCAAGCTATGTTGGGGTCGGCTTCCAGTCTTACTGGATTTAGCTGCATACTATATTGGAGCGACTACGGACTACATAATATCTGACTTCCACAAACCATTTTACTGGGTAATACAGTATCCCATAGTGAGACTTGTTGTCAGAAGTGTAATGATTTAACGGCTGTCAAAGATCACCGTATTACAGACGGGACCAACGGCTTAACGAGCTTTCAGAGGCACGGAGGGGTCTCGGTATGGTTACAAACCACCCATCCGCAGACCAACCGCGGCAAGCGCGGCTTAACCTTTATTATCGGTCAAACCGTAAAATTATGAGCATTAGAGCCCGCTCAACTTAATATAGTAAAAGCAAGCGTCGAGTTCTCTATCGTCAAATGTTAAACTGAATTTATCAGCAGATGATAATATTGTAAAAACGCGAACCGATAAAATAAATTTGTACTGAAATCTAGAAATCACTTGCATGCTAGCACGCACTATAGCACTAGATCGTATATTTATTTTTGTAACGTAATCTAACAGCAGATTTAATTTTCTGAATTGAGAATTTTCATTAGACTGCGTTGTGGCATTGCTCGATCAATTACGTGGCCTAAGTACAGTTTGAGATCAATATCTCAAACTGTACTTGGCCACGTAATTGGCTTCTAGTTGGAAGTCTCAGTTCAGAACCCCGGCCATATGTAGCCACGAACTTTTCAAGTAAAAACATGACTAGGTTTTGTAATAAATTAGATTCAAGACGAAATACGTCTTAGTAACTAGACTATTGTACATTTGATTATGTGCGACTTTTTGACTGCAGGTAACCCTTGAGGAGCAGATGATCTGCGGTGCACTACAAACGCTAAACGAGGAGGCACTCGAGGACGTAATGCAGTCGGAGCCCCCCTCCCACCCAGGTGAGCCCCTCCACACCATCCGCGAGTACCCGCCCCCCGCGCCAGCCAGCTCCACCCCCGCCCCTCCTCCCGCCGAGCCCGACCTCGAGCCCGAGCCGCGACGCGAACACGTCGTTGTCAACTTCAACGATGATGTCTTCCTATAAATCAGACTGTACTCTACCTACGGTATCAATCTTCATCGATAAGTATCTACGGCTACCCAAGATAGCAGCGTTCGCTATTAAACAAGCCGGCAGTCATCACCCCTGTGACGAACGTTGACGCTCAATTAACATGTTATTATTTGAGATAAGAGTTGATTTGTGATAATAAAGTTCTTATAAAATACTTTAGAACGTACTATCGCAGAGGCATTTTAATGTGTTACAAAAATATAGTACTTTATTTGCAATTTAAGTTCGTAACATACTTTGTACTTATTTTGTTTTCGCAAGAGACTGATGCACGTGGAAACCTGCTTTGTAGAACCACGAGTGGCTTTTTCGTAATAAATATGAAGCTTAATCTGCTTTCTTGCTGTAACACGAATATATAATTGTATACTGTACTGCACAATGGAACGTATAAAAGACATTTTTACTTTGTGATTTAAGTAATCTCCTACATTTTACTGTCTATTTGCTCATACGTTAATCAGGCAAAGACAAAATATGCGAAAAATTTGATCAGATATTATTTGTATGCACTTCGAAAATCGCATATTTCTTCAAAATTGTATTAGTAAAAGTATTATAGTTTAATTTTAAATAATGTTATTGTATTTCGCTATTTGTATCCAGCTATTGGCACATGTAGAATTATACCATTTGTCAGTGATGCTTAGTTATATTATTTGTGATTCTTAAACTTTTATACATAGTAGTAGTACAATAATTTGTAACAATTTGACTTACAAAATTATGAAAGTTCAAAACCGAACTGCGCTTAAGTACATAAAGCTAAGTTTGTAAACTAATTGATGTTTGTTTGACAAATAGTATAATTATACAGTGACCAGAGGTCTGTGAGTTGAATTTAGTTCGTACCTTGTTTGCATTCCAATAAATATTGCCATTTTTACTTTAGTTATAGGCCCTTACTGTCGTACTATATTTCAACGTTTTAAAAAACATACATATTTTAGAATCAATTGAAGTATATTTGTTTGATTTTAGGATATGTTAGAATAATGTGTTGTGCCATCAATACTTTTTTGTATACCATCCTACCCTAAACCTAAATTTTTGAAGGGTTTATTTTTCTATATAATCCTAGTTATGGTTTGTAACTATAAATGATAATATTCAATTTGTGAATCTACATAAATGCAATAATACTCTTTGTCTATTTGGATGATTGTTCACTTGATATATTTTATTGTAATACAGATGGTAGGTAGAAATCTTTTTAAGATAATTGTTGTACTTTAACATATCTTTAGCCTTTAGAGTCTTTAGACAGTTACTGAGTAGATAGGACTTTTAATTAATTTTAATTAACTGTAATTGTAAGATATTTCAAATGTGATATTAAATTGGGTCACTACTGGTCCCTTTAGTTGATGTACTATACACCTTATGTATCATTCCTTCATGTTAGGCAAAACTTTCACTATTTACGGAGTAATAAATATACAACAGTTATAGACCGTAGTTTGATTTCAGTCCTTAGCCAGTTTCTAGGCACTTCGCCGAGCTGCCCGCTGCCGCGGCCTCACGACCAGGTACTCCCTTTAACTGCGCCGCTCCGGTGCTCACTGACCTTTCACTGCTCGTCTTCCGTAGCACCCGAGCACGCTCTGTGTTTATGTTTAGTCTTCTCCGGCTTGATACACCTTAGCGTCTCTTTCAGACGAGGAGAGCACGCTCCAGCTGCGGCTGGCGAGCGGCTCGCAGTGCGGCAGCCCGGCCGGCAGCCCGCGCGCGCTGCGCCGCGACCCCTCCATCCTCAAGGCCGGCAGCTTCCGCCGCCGCCCGCCCGGCGACCCGCCCGCCGTCACCTTCAACGTCGAGAACGAGGAGGACTCCGACTCCGACGGCCAGATCACGTTCAGCGCGCGCCCGCGGCCCGCTCGCGCCCCGCCCGCTCCGCGCTCGCGCCCCTGTTCGCTGCTCGTGCCCGACGACCCGCCCGACGACCTGCTGGCCGCGCGCTCGCGCTCCGTCGAGGACTCCACCAAGACTGGCTCGCCCGTCGTCGACCTCAAGCTTCGCGGCCTGCGACGGACCGCCGACATCCTGCGGAAGGTCAGCTCCGCGGAACGGTTGACGCGACTGCGCGATAAAATTATGTCACGGGGAGGCTCGCGAGAACGAAGCCCGGTGCGAGACGAAGTCAGCGATGACGAGTCTGCGCCGCTTGTGTCACCGGTGGGCGCACCGGTGTCGGTGGCTGCGGCGGCGGCTGCGGTGGCGGCGTCGTCGCCCGGCCCGCCGTCCGAAGCCTCGACGTTGGCGGGTGCGGGTAGCGCGGAGCGCACGCCCACGAGCGCCGAGCTGTCGCCGCGCTCGGACGTGACGGAGCTGGAGTCGCCGCGCGACGCGGGCGCGGCGTTCGACCTGCTGCCGGGCGACAAGGGCGCGGAGGGGGCGGAGGGCGCGGGGCGGCCGCGGCTGGAGCGCGCGCCCAGCAGCGTGTCGCTGGGCAACATGGTGGAGCCCTACAACATGCGGCTGCTGGCGCGCGGCACGTCGGACGGCGCGCGCTGGCTGTGGCGTCAGGACGCGATGGACGCGGGCCCGCCCTGGCCGTGGGACGAGCCCGACTCCGCCGTGTGACCGCCGCCCGCGCTACACGTCTATTGTTTCGTTGCCCGTGGGTGAGAATCCTTCGCTAGTGTAGCCGCTCGATGCGTGGCGGTTACGATGCGGCGATGATTATGGTGTGATATGTTTTAGTCGAAGACTGCCGAAGCTATATTTCCAAAAGGAATCTATATTTTTATAGTCTCGGCGTAATTTTATCGTAGCTAGAAGAATATTTCACCAGAAAGTGAAGAACAAATTCAGAAAATAATGTACCCTACCTTGTTGACAGCTGTAGTAGATTTAGCTTTACAACACGAAGACATATTTTAATTTGACAGATTGCATTTAACTGTAATGATTGACCCAGTATTGTGATAATTATAACCTTAAGCGTATCTTTTATTTGTTCCCAATGAACGATCTGTAGTTATGATTTTTATAACATACCGCATCACTTTTTTGTGTTAACCACGCCTGTAGAACATGAAATAAAACTAAGATTCACCATCAAAGTTATTTTACCTTTCAAACATTTAATATTTACCAAAGAAAAGGAAACATGTGTATGTCACATTTATAATACTTTATTTGTTTACAATATCAGATATTGGCAAGTAATCACATCATAAAAATTTACAATCGTATGTAATTGTTGCTCCCTTTCATTTGAAACAAAAATTTAATTTTTATAACATAGAGAGCTTTTTCTATTATTTTGTAAATTGAAAAACACTTTGTATTCTACTGATTTATTGTGAATGTTATATCTACATAGGTAAATAAAAATGTTCTAACACAGTTCAATACTATATCACACACTGAACAAATTATAACGCTATTCAGAATATTAACAACAAACTAAGATTTAGAGATCACAAACTAGTATACCATCCAGCATCAACTAATATCTACAGTTACCAAGATAGACATACTAAAGTTTCCAACAGAAAGCGCGGATGGTAAATAAAGAACTCTCAGAGATATAGGTAGCCTCAGTAAACAAAAGCATATTATCATAATGCTGAAGACTGGTCAAAGTATGTTCTTAACAATATAAGCAAATTGCTAAGTGAGAAGCTCTTTGCACGAACATATAAAATTTACATCTAAAACACTAATTCGAATTAAGTAGGAATGATCGAGATTTAAATAAGAGCACCAATAAATTAAAATTATTACAACAGAACTGAAATTGGTGGTTGGATTGACTGATATTTACATGGTTAGGTTATGAATGTTAAGGTATTTAAAGGTTTTTTTTTTCAAGAACATTTTCGTTGTAGACATTATTATCATTTCTTTAATTATAAAATTGCAAGTCACTACTGATAGCTCTTACTGACTGTGAAGCTGTGTAAACAACACAATTTATTTTCTTACGATACAATATACACAAGCAACTTTGTGCTATAATTATACGAAATATATTATAAATAAATATACGAAATCACAAATCGTACGCATATAAATCATATTATAATAATCTCAAATTATGTATAAATTATTTTGTTGCTATGAAGAAGAGAATATTTACATTACAATTATGAATTTGATTACAATCACACTCGGGACTCTCAATCGTAAAAAAGTTCCAATGAAGTCGACTACAAATATTTAATAACATTAAATAACAAGATGGTATAATGATCACACTTGAAGCCTAAATAACCTGTATTTTGTTGAGATTGATGGTGTTGTCGTCGATGGTCTTGTCGGGCGGGTCGGGCAGGGGCGCGGGCGGTGGCGTGGCGACGCGCGGCGGGTGCGGGGGGCGCGGGTCGTCGGGCGGCGGCGGCGTGGCGGGGCGCGGGGGGCGCGGGTCGGCGGGCGGCGGGTCGTCGGTGGGCGCGGTGAGCGCGCCCCACCAGCCGGCGAGGGCGCCGCGTGCCGTGGCCAGCGCGCCGCCCACCGCGCGCGACGTGCTGGCCACGGCGCGCCCCGTGCTCGCCACCGCCGCTGTCACCTTGCGCCCACCCTCCGTTGCTGACATCGTGCTGTTTATAAACCACATTTTTAATACACTACACAAAATACAACATTTGTTGCAAATAATTAATCTCATTATTTCTTGCCCTCACTCAATGAATGCTCATTGAGTGAGGGCAAGAAATAATGAGATTCTTTCCTTACTCATATATGCCAGAGGGTCCAGAAGTGAAATTTAATTAATCAGGAATACACGGCTTACTAGACCCACTCCTTGTAGGAAACTAAATGGTTTAAAGATTAGGCAAGAGAAAACAATGAAAAAGTCAGGCAAGACTCACTGTGCAAACTTTAGCTTCATGTCAGCAACTGATAGCTGTCCAGAAAATGGGTGCAAAGGTAGCAGGTTTATAAAAGATTCTATTTCTCCATTATTTGTTGTCTGCAACCACTGTTGGTAGGCAGGTGTTGATTTAAATGCTGCCATAAACTGAGAATTATACGAGTCTATTTCTCGACTTCCTTCTGTAAAATGAAATTTCAACATATATTTAGTTTACATGAAAGTTTAGATTACATGAATAATACTGAAAGTAGGCAAGACACTAGGCAAGAAATAATTACCTGGTAACAAAGATGTCCTTAAAAGATAGATTAAGTAACTTGAAAACTGTTCTCTAATCCAAGTATCGCCCTGAGACGGACCATAACGTACGACGTGATCTGCAAACCGAAGGTCTTCCGTGCCGAGCGTCAACTGTCTACGCAGCATCATGTCAGCAGTCTCTATTCTCATCTCATTTAACTCCACCAAAACATCAAACAATTGCCTTTTCTGTTTGAACAGAACATTTGATGCACCAACTACGAATCCTTGCACTGCAGGGTCTGACAATAAATCTAGATACTGCAGCGATAGATAAGGTAAACAAAGATAACCATCTTCAAACAACGGTAGTGGAAATCCACATTCAGTTTGATCAATCTGGCCAGTTAGGGTATGTAGGCCGTCCACACTCATATCTCTAGCCATAGTGGGGCTCTGTTGTGCTTCTGACAGATTTTTCTGAGGTTTATATTTTTCTCCAATACTGTGACACTTTTCTCTTGTCCCTGACAGATCAACCCTGTCGACCACGTCACTAAGAAGCGTCTCGTCAAAACTTTGACGACTTACACGATCTTTCTCGTCCAATAGGTTTCCAGTTTCTTTTGGGGACAGCTCTTCTTCTTGACTAGTACCATTATGCAGAGCACACAAAGGATCTTGCGCTATTTCGACAGTACAATCAGGTTCTTGTATTTTGTTGTCAGTGACAGCTACAGGAATGGGAGATAATGGTCTTGATAAACTGAAAAACAAGAACACAGTATTACAACTAATCAGTTTTTTTTACACAAAAAATAATATTTGCGTGAAAGGTTTCGTCAAAATAGTTTCTGAATCATTTCCTTTCAAGGTTTCATATCTTGATCAAGATTGAAGAAGGAATTATACATATATAAATGCTTTTATTATGTTTTTATACTCCTTGTCACTTACGTATATCTCCTACACAAGTACTATAAAGTTTAATTTGATCTGATTTCACAAGGATGTTCCTAATATAAAAAAATTGACTAAGTTTGTAAAAATATATTTTTTCCAGTAGGTTTCACATAAAATAATTTTCCACATACACTAATCTATTATTAATCATATATTCTACACATGAAAATCAAAACAAAAACATATTTTTTTGAATCGGCGGTAGCCTAATGGCTAGGGCGTCAGACTTGCGATTATGTGGTTGCGGGTTCGAATCCCACCCTTTACACTACCGACGTGAACCAAGTCGTAACACAAGCATCTTAGCTTAGCACGAGGTGTTAACGAGATTACTACTAGAAAAATTTAAAAAAATATATATAGAATTATTATAACATAATTTTTCGTTTTAATTTATAATATAACTAGCTGTTTCCCGCAGCTCCGCCCGCTGTCTAAATTTTTTTTTATGTAATTGAGAATTTTCTTTACTATAAACCTCACGGAGCCCGAGACCTTTCCAACGAATGCAAAACCGTGGAAATCGGTTCGTGCGTTCTGGAGTTATAGCGTCAGGAAGGAAAACCCGACTTATTTTTATATAGTAGATTATCTACTTACACAACATTAGCGGCACGAGTGAGTCCATCTTCCAGACACAGGGGCAGCAGTGACACCAGTGTCAACAAGGCGGTAGACAGGGGTCCTGCAGGCGCGCCGTAAATAAGAACTTTACGCCGCAACAACAGTAGTTTAAACAGCAAAAGAGCTTTATGCCTCCAATTCTCTACTAATTTCTGGACTGATAATCCTGTAAACAAATACAATGTATTGTAAACAACCCTTTAAAGATGGAACTATTGAAGAAACATAAGCCTAATTAAAATTTATTAAAGGAATTACATATCAAATATCTTAATGATGGCTTTGTTGTATAGTAAATAAACGGGAAATGTTAAATATGAGTCATTATCATCATTCATCAAACCTTTAAACACATATTTAATAATTTATATTGGCACCTAAACAGAAAGCATCCAGACAGGTAATTTTAGTAGAATATTAAATAATAAATTCTATTAAAAAACATTTGATAATTATTTAACAGATTATTTCTGATGTATATACATTTATTTACATGTATCAGAAATTGGTATTTTCATAAAATACAGTCACTTGCAGCAGTAGTCAATACTGAACACATGAACTTTTAATTTTTGGAAAACAATTGAGTCCCAGGTGAGGCTAAGCTCACTTATTATTCAGTGTGATACTGAAGCCTATTTGGTCAAGTTCACTGACCCAACATCTAACACACTGCACACATAAAAGTACTGTTATAATATTATACTGGCTGCCCCTGCAATGTTATCCGTAGTTAACAGATAACTTTACTTTCGGGGTAAAAAGAAGCCTGTGTTAATCCAGGGTGTAAGCTACCTACATGTAAAATTTTATCAATATTGGTCCAGCCGTATTATCGTGAAAAGGTAATCAACATGCATACATACACAAGCACAAACTTTCGCACACAAGCTGTCAGCTTCAATCCCGCAGTGAAGATGACAGACAACAGGGGAACTTTGCATCTGGAGTGAATTTGACTGTCTAGCTATAGAGGTTATGATAGTCATTTACTAACAAATTTTTAAAGATAATAAATAACAAGTGAGCACATACTTAGCATATTTTATGGTTAAAATAATAAACTGCCACTACAAAATTATAACTGTTTAAACATGACGCATAATAGAAAATATTACCTTCAACTATTTGATCTATCTGCACTGGGCAACTATTTAAATGATTGTAAGCATCTTCTAGCAGTTTTGTTTGAGAGAAATCTCCTTGTAGGAACCAGGCTCGTACCACCAGCTCAAGCTTTACAGCCAGCCGGCCAAAGAGTGGAGCTCGGCAAACAACACACACACTCTTTTGGACCGAACTACGGGTCATGTCCTCAGTCTTTTGCACCACTTGCTATAAGATATAACATTAATACAATATGTTATTGATATAGTCCGTATCACAGGCAGGCTAATGCAGTTACAGGCAGATGGTGATGTTGACAAGGCTTTTTTGTAAACAGGTTTATGAAAACCTATTGCCTTAATCTGGAATCCCTAATAGGGTATGTAGTTTAGGACAAATTTTAAGTTCCAGAACACAACACTCTCATTGAGGTTTATTGTGTTCATTTAAGTCTGAAGTTATAAAGAATGTTTTGAAATCAATCTTTAATCGATTGAAAAACATTCTCATTAACAACATAAATCTTTGTGTACAATAGAGGTATCTCTATCAAAGTATTCAATAAATAAGATACAACACAAGTTTAGGGATTCTCTTTTTAAAAAACAAGTTCAAAAACTCTTACCTCCACTGGAATTTGCCTAAAACATGATACACCATATACTGTGTGGGCTGGTTCTGTAAGTCCAGGTAAATTGAAGAAAATAGTGTCTGACAGGTAGTTATGAGAGCCATCTGGCAGAGCTAAAGCTGGCAAATGTCGCCAAGCTGCAGGTAGTTCTGATGGGTTACCAGGCACTAGCTCCGGATAACAGTGTTCCACCTACAATATAATTATCATCATTAACTTTCCACTTTCATACTTTTTATAATTAGGAATATACAGGGCGCCGATTGCTTTTTCGGAACATAAATAGCAAATTATACAAAAGACAGATTTATTCGAATGAGAACACAGTTATTAAGCCCAACTTTCAAATAATACAGTAAATGCAATGAAAGCCTTCTTCGTCATCTCTTTTTTCAGAAATATATTATCGATTGATGAAAGTAATGACGCCTACATACCTGACATCCTTTTTTGTGGTGGAATCCTACCACAATGATATTGAGCACTGGTTCATTGATAACAGACATGATAAGTCTACTTTTACATTTCAATTCGGATTTAATATCACTCCATTTAGTTTTCTTATTTGCGTTTTACATTACGTATTCGCAGTTTTAGGCACCCCCTAGATTTGACATCCGACTTTCATGACGTTTAGTTTTGACTCTTTTGACGTTGTTTTTTTTTCACGTCCTTGGAATAGACTAGGAAGTACAACTACAAGCATCTATCTTCACAGAGTACATTTTCAAAAATGTTACCAATTCATTACTGTTTAGGCTTCGATTTGAGGTATTTCTTATCAAAAACACAACTTACAAAATTATTGCCGATTCACTAGTGTAGCTAACAAAGCTTTGAGGGATATTTTAAAACAAATTATGATTTAAATGAAATAGTCAAGTAGTAAATGTTACATCTAGTCTGATAAAGCTAAAATGATAAAGGTTATTTAATTCAAAACGATTGGGAAGAAAAATATTTGGAACAAGAAAAAAGGGAAACCTAGGGAGGGACTATAATTTTTATTAAAATAGACTTGACACTCGACTTTATAATCCAAATCGATAGTTAACTGCGACACATAGTATAATTGAAAAATTACAGCAATGAATATTTATTTTTTAAATTTGAATAGCATAGAATAGAATAAAATTAATAATAATATGAAAAAACAAACAACCGTAACACGTGGCTGAGTATTACATGTTTTAGCTAACAAAAGAATTGAACATTATTTTATGGTCTCAAAACAAAAAAAAAAACACTTAACTTTATGGTTGGTTGCGAATTTGAAGAAAAAATTTACATAAATATCCATAACTACAAAGTTTATTTTTAACCACAAAGTGTGATTTATCAATTCATCGTTTGATGAATTCAGTTTGTGAATGAGTGATCCAAATCTTTAATATGTAACTATTAACACTGAACCAGTGAATAGACCATAACATTTGTAATTTTTTGATTATTTGAGTTTAAATTCGTCGCCATTTTCGTACTTGGTGCTGTGAAACTTTTGGATTTGTTATAACTTTGGTATTGCGTGATTGATAGTGCTCATAATAATACCTAGCGACTGGATTTTATGTGATTTTTTACAGTTATTGTAACATGGTTGGACATTGCTTCGCATCTAAGGTTAGATTTATGATTTTTACTTACACTTATAAATTTTCCTATACCAGGCCGAAGTAAATAAGCAAAATGAAACGAAATTGATTTGAAATATAGTGTATGGAAAAGTAAAGTAATGACCATTCGGAGTTGTATCGTAAATGATTACTTTGACCTAGTACCTGACCTGTTACATTTTAAACTACCTACCTGACTACCTGTACTCATTGTACTGTATTACATTCTGCTATATTTTCTCTAAAATAAGTACACAATAAGATTAACTTATTTTTTACTTATGTCACCATAGTCAAAATGTATTTTGTTGGCCATAAAATAATGATATAATTATGTACAATTTTTTCCATTACAGGTTTTTTTTTCTGTGTAGACTGTTCCTACCTAAGAAAATTATTTGTAAATAAAGACAGTTTCATACTTTTTAGTTTAAAACTATTACATTCATTCTATGAGAATAATAAAAGAATAAGATGAGATTTTTTTTTTTTATATTATGTAAAGAAATCTTTGGAATGCTATCATTCACTTTTGCTGCTTCTTTTGCCAATGTTTTAACATCAGAGGATGGTAACCTAGATTTATTTAAAATTAAATACCTTTACAGGTAACCGTATTGTATAACATTACAAATGAATTATTTAGTAACAACGGATTAAAACACAACTCTTTAATGTGCATTAGTACTTACTATATTATGTCTATTTTGTGACTTATTGTATGTATAATATATTTTATAAAAGACTTTCTTTTCAGTTTTGTACAAATAATTTGATCCATTAGTGTTTACCTGTGGGACGCAAGGTAGAACAAACTCTAAAATCCAAGTTTATATACCTACTAGCAAACTGATATGAATGTTATCAGTATCATGTGACCTAGCTTTTTACCTAACTACAAGGAAAGGATAAATATTGTATTTTCTATAAGTCACAAGTTCTACCTATTCTGATAATTATGAAGGCATTCTGCAAGATGGTCCAGTATGCAATAATATTAATAAAAAAATATTGCAGATGCAACATTCACCAATAGCATCTGTCCATCCTACCCAAATTAAAAACAGTTTGCCAAGTCGTATTTTTACGCTCGATTTTCTTTGCTGTGTTTGAAACTGGTAAAAACCGGTTACAATATTACGTCATTAAACAACCATAATAAAAGTAAAGCGACAGAATTTTATACCATAATAGACTTAAAACGAGTGTCGCGATCTCGATCAGATCACGGCACATAATTATTATCAATATTTAGCACGTAGGTATATACTTCTTACGAAGTAGAGTGATGTCTCTACAGTACACACGTGTCCAGTCTTTATTTATGGTATTAACAACATACGTGCCATTGATGTATATTTTTTCGGCGCTTCTAATCGAAAATAGGGTAAGATCCTTTCATAAACGACGCAGTAAGCGTGTTCAAGAGGCTCTACCCTCTGGGCCTCTGTTGATTCGTGTCAACAAGGAAGTTCTTTTCTTTCGTACCTGATTACGTTCGGTTGAGTTTTCGTATAATTTGATAATAGATTGGAAACATTTTCGTAATATTATCCATTGTCTATGTAGGTTTAGATATGTACCTTCATACGTCTTATATTCTTATTACGTAGGGCGTAGCACATTGCAATCGATCCCCCCAATTCTTCGATCCCTTTGCACCTGGGACTTTTATATTCCAAATCGTATGGGTAGCTAGGTAGGTACCTATAATAATAAAAACTTGCCCTCATCACTAGAATGGCATTCCCTATTACAGACGTACGATCACTAAACGTAAATAAACTTACGTAAAATCTCATCCGTGCTGACATTTTAATAATTCCATATAGTATCAAAGATCAACATCGCTTTAGCTTTGAAGCTATCTTTGTCTCTGGATTTGGAAGTCTACTGTTTGACCTTCAAAACATTCCGAATGATTGTGTCGGGTGTCCGGCGCTTTATTAGTGAAGTGTGCACACGTTTCGCTCGTGAGTGTTCCATACCTGCGCTATTCCGTTATTCCCAGAGGACAGTGTTATATTCGCTGCTCTTTATGATCCTTTTATACGCCTTAGCTTACGGATTAGTAAGAGAGAGAGGTGCGATTTGTTCGAATTATATATTCGTAAATGGTAGCCGACTGGCTGTGCACGATCATGTGGTATGCAGTAAATATAAACGCGGCATGAGTTAAGAGAGCAAGGCAAATATAGTGACACTTGAGGTATAAAAACAATATGGAATTTTACAGTATATGTAGTATGGTTAACGCGTATAAGCGAGTGTGACGCATCTTCTATACACATAGAACATAGGTATAGCCATAGTTATAATGTGTTTACTACATTGACTGGCCGCTGTTTTAAAATACTTATCACAAATTATCAAGTTTTTGAGGTACATTTTGTTCGTTTAACTATATTGCTTTATTACGTTTATAATTTAAAGTCTTTAGTGATCAAGAGCAGGTGCAACTCAGCAATAAAACCTGTTTTATAATACAAAAATAACAAGACGTTCACTTTCTGTTTATTTGTTTGCAGGAATCGAAGGAGTGCTCTTTAGAACCGCAGGCATGACGGAAAAGGTCTTGCACCCAAGTGAGTTTACACTTCTTTATTTATTGTCTATTCTTCTTAAAAACGTGATATCCAAAATAATAAACTTATCTACCTATGTCAAATGCGGAAAACAGCAAAGAAAAAATAATTAAAAAGAAGGGGTTTTTTCTATACCTGCTATAAATATTGTAGTTGAACATCTGGATACTTTTGTGTTTAAAAGTTGGTACAAGGGTCACGTGATGGTGACGTCATAGACGAGCAGTCACCAGATCAATAAGGACTCGAGGTCATTCCAGTCTGCTCGACGAATACGCCACCGCGCCTTTTACAGATACGGCTTGCGGCAGATTCAATAATATGTTACACCACCTCTATGTATACATACTTTACATAAGTAGTTAGGTGGTACCTACCACCATACTCGACAGTTTTAGGATCTTCAACCGAAACTTGGCTTTGTCGTATCCGAAGAATGAAATTCTAGCGTCCACTACATTTTTGTCTACAAAAGAACCTAATTTAAAAGCAATTATTTTAATTCTTTCAAGATAAAACTTGTAGGTTACCTACCTACCTACCCATCTACACAAATTAGCTCAAGGCACTATTCAGAAAGCTTTTTAAAATTGGTTACATTTGTAACACATAATGACTTCTAAGCTTCTAACTAGTCAACTGACGGGCTTAACGCGATCATGAGATGTCATTCACCTTTAGAACTTAGAACCCGCGCACTAAGATGTCAAATGCGACTCGTAGGGCTTTTACCTACTACCTACGTGAAAAACTTTCTCGACCTAGAAGACTTCCAGAAAATTAATAAAATTGTATCTGCGATATACCTAATTATAATGTTTATTTTAGAGTAGCATATCTTCTACTTAAAAACTTAAAATTAATATGCAATAGGTATCTACTTCTTTTATCAAGTCTTCATAAGTGTGCACGTGTGCAAATAAACATGAGTTTTTCTTTGCTCACATGAAAGGTCATCATTTCAAGGTTGTAAGAATATAAAACGATTGGATTCACTAAGTATGTATAATGTATAGAAACGATGTGTCCCTTGGTGAGATCTGTCTGTGGCCTGTGCGGCAGTTACGTGGTAAGAGGGTGAAGGGGCTGGGGAGTGCGGCGCGAGGTGCATGTGCCTTGCATCGGTTGACGCATCGCGGTTGAATCCCCACATAGGACGCGAGGAAGTATGTAAAAAGGTGTATATAAGACGTGGATCGATGCCGGAGCCGACACCCACCTCCTACTGCACGTAATGATGATAAAACTAATGACGCAGTTTTTAGAACGCGGCGAACAAAATAGAGAGGGTAAAATGGATGAATCACATCCAAAATTAACATTAGGAAATTTGACCTTATTGAGCCAAAATAATTTTCAGTCAAATAGTAGTCAACAATGAGAAGATTACTTATAAGAAAAACATGGAAAAATCTTTAACACTCGAACCACCGCACATGCGCGCTTCAGTGACCTTGACGATTGTGACGAAGTAGGTAAATGTTAACCTACCTAAACCCATAATTAATTTTCTTTTCATTTTACGGCCGAAATTAACTTTTTTGTTGTGTTACTAAAAATAATTGTTTATAAATTAAATAACGTCGCGTTTTAAAGTTTTAATTGGTCCACAAACTCATTCATAACTTAACTTTAATACTGCTTTAAAAACGACTCAAAGGAGTTACGTTTCACATTAAAAAAGTAATGTGTACCTAACGAAGTCTGGCTAGGTATTTGTTTAGTTGCTGTAATGGTGGCCAGGTCTAAATTAGCCTATGGCGTCTGCGTTGTTGCCACGTTTACCTTAGCGCGTTTACGATTAATTCGCGCTGTGAATGTGGCGCTGCGTTGCACTAGCCAGCCAAACCTATTCACAATCCATTCTAATTTAAATCTCATGTTAACTCGCTCACGCCGCGCCGCCTCTGTACGTAACGTATGAAAAGGACAGACTGGACTTTTGTCGGCCAGTACTCAATACAATTAATGTTTTTGCACATCATTGCGTACGCGTACACCTTCCTAGTTGCTGATACTCATAGCAATAGCAGTTAGTTCAATTGTATACTTACCATATAATTCAGTCTTAAAAACAAATGATTAGGTATATAATATAGAGCTGATAGAGAGAGCAGACACCCGCCGCGCACCGCCGCCGCTTTCCTAAATGTCCTGTCTTGTCTCCAACTTCGCATTTATATTATATGTAAGACGATTGTTTTTAGTCACGGCTTGAACTTAAGCATTCCTATAAAGTGGTAAGTCATAATAGGGCCACTGAACTGGGCGCTGCTATACGAGTGAAACCCGGTCCGCTTGAGGTCAATGAACTGTTCATTTCGCTGCATCCGTTGCAAATACTGCGCGGCGGCGCATCGATGCCGCCACCAATTCTGTCGACTGAATACACCACTTTTTCATTTAGCTAAGTAAAAAGTGGTCTGGATTTTAAAGAAACTGCTACTGAGGTTGACTTGCCAATAGAAAGTTGCACGCGTTTTATAACCACTGCGTTCTGTTGTTATTTCTAAAAAATACAAATTACGACGCGAAAAACTACAACTTGTTCTCATTTTCCGCTTACACAAGTATTTATCGTTGTAGGTACTTACTGTTTGAATTATTCTAATTACCACTTGCTTGTAAATTAATGTTTGCAGCTCTGGTAATAGATGTTAGGTATTCAGTTTGTCTGCGTAATCCTTTTATCATCTTACATATTATTAGGTACCTAGAAAAAAAAAATCTTCTCGTACGTAAATCATAAAATGACAATTACATACTTTGCACATCATTAAAAATCTTTACCAATCGTAATATTATATCCAAAATCAAGGAATTTAATGAGAAAAAAGTATCCACTTTCACTTTAATTTGCGTCATAAATCTCAAAATTCCATTAAGTGTTATTAAATCCATAATTATTTACTTAATTTACTGTCATTGACAATAACTAAAAGCGAAATTGAATGTTACGATATTATCTCGCTGATCAGACCCAATCTAAACAGTTGCCGGTCAGCCTTTTCTGAAAAAAAAACCGGTCCACAAAAACCCGGTCCACCGGAAATTTTGGAAGTAGGGACGTAGGTTTAACGTTTACTGCGGTCTGCAAACCCATAAAAGTAAGGACTAATAAAGTTTGCAATACTTTTGATTTATTGGTGTTGGATATGCAATAAAAATGTTCACATAAGACAGTGTTGAATAACACTTTAATTTAATAATGACGTTTTGTTTTTAATTAATTGGATATTTCTACCTTTTTCTAAAGTATGAATTAAATAAAACATAATGCGGCCTTCCGTTTGGTGTGGATTGTAAGACGGGCAAATGGCAACCGTGTCGGGGCGGGCCGGGTAGCGAGACTCCGGTAATAGGCTACGTACGCGTCGCCTTTCGCCCACGGGAACTGGTTTCACGCAGCGCTTGACAACTTGTCGACTCTGATTCAACATTATTTCATTACCAACGATTCCTTGATACCTTCTCTCTGTCATGATTTGTCATAATGTTTCTTTAAATAGGTATATCAGTACTGTCACATTGTGACGATTCTAATATTGGATAGGGAGGAAAAAATATTTAGTGTCGACATAGGCGGAAGGGAGGACTGGGTGTTTAGGGGGCGCCCGTTGTGGGAGGGATTTATATGTATAGTGACGCGATCACGTGTACATTTTGCAGCTTGTATTGATCGTCGTCTTTTTCTTGTTGTCAAAATAATAGGATTAAGCTGCGCAGGTAAATTTTGTAAAATAAGATTGAATGAATACCTATAACTTCTGAGTAAGAAGAGTTAATTAAGAGTCGGGATGTGTGTTGGTGTAATAGACTAGTAAAGGGATGCTAGGAAATACTGATCTATACTTTTAGTCGAGTTGAACGAGATACGATGTTTGTATGTGCACACTCTATTTCGGTGTTTGTGGCGCACTCGGCGGCTAATCGGCGCGTCACGTGACGAGCGCCGGAAGGACGGGGGGTGAGGGCTGGCACCGCGGGCCGCGGGCAGGGC
Source organism: Plusia festucae (assembly GCA_950381575.1). Taxonomy (NCBI): domain Eukaryota; kingdom Metazoa; phylum Arthropoda; class Insecta; order Lepidoptera; family Noctuidae; genus Plusia; species Plusia festucae. Next base: position 6,536,518 of record OX494436.1, on the reverse strand, counting down.
GTCGGAATGCAGTCACCACCGCTCGATGCACACCCAGCATAGCTGCTCGATTGATCGTCAACTAAAGCTCTTGCTCTACTTTACACTCACGCACAACGTACTCAACATATTTAATTATCGCTGCTTAGGGCTAAAACCCTATAACTAGTTAGGTAAACCAAATTTCTTCCAATACTAGCAATTTCCCCCGGTATGTTTATTTTATTCCAGATTAACTTCTTATGACTTGACGGTCAGAGTCACATACTGCCTTCGAAGAGTTTACGACCAAATAATAAAAAAAAAAAATAGGATGAAGCCATATCTTATGTAGGAAACAATAGCTCACAAGGTGAAGTTAAAGCAACTGATTTATTATCAAATTAAATATCCACGTTTATGTGACCAGCATCATATAAAGTTTATTATGATAGATTTATGACTACAGACAATTACCTATAGGTGCCTACATATTTATTTTTCTCGTTTTGAAATCAATTATTGTTATGATAGAAATACAATGAAGTATTTATTTTCATAATGTCATCAGTCATCATGCTAATCATACTGGCATCAATAATGGGTGGAAACCAAAACAAGTTACGTTTTTCTAACCACAGACACGTCGCTGAAAAGCTACTAGACTTAGTGTTTACCTTTTAGAAAAAGGTAGGAAGGTACTTAATGTTGGAAGATTGACTACCTACCTGAAAACATTTAGTGTACAACATGTTTAGCTAAAATATTACGATATACAATGGTTAAGTCAGTTGTAATATACGTAGGCTCACAAGTATTGAATTACTATTCTAGTCTTTCAATGGGAACTTGACCTGCGCACGGGTCTGTTTTGTTTTGCTAGTTATCTAAGAACCTTCGTGCTAGATTTGCTACGTCCTGATTTTGGATTGTATTAACATATTTAATATCAGTGAGTTATATTCGGTATATTGTATTTGATCTCGTCCGAGTTAGGATGAAAATGTGTAGTACAAAGCAGTAATTGCAGCGTGCGGATTGCAGGCGATCACCCCTCGCCCCGCCGCCCCGGGCCGCGCTCGAACACCGTAAGTAAACAGTCTGGTGTTTATCCGCGTCTCGCTCGCACCGACCGCGTCGCGTCGCGCCACTGAGGTGCACTCGCTGTTCCTATTATTTTCGTGACGGGTATTGCGCCGAAGCCGATTCCCGCATCCTCGCCCCCGAGACGCGAGGTCCGGTCTCGCGGCGGAGGCGGCGGCGACGGCCGTTCGCATCGCGCGCCAGTCCGCGCTCGAGGCCGACTGTCGCATTGGTCCGTGCCTACGAAACGTTTGGTGTTTGTAGTCGATGTGTTGAAATTGAAAATGCGGCACGTTCTGAGTGCGTATCACGGTGGGTGAAGAGCGCCCGGCCGCGGTTAGAATTTCATCGGTATCGTGACGTGTTGGTGACAGTGAGTGGATTGTGTATTGGCGTGCCGATGATACACGTGAATGTGGATGGAGTTCGGAGCGGTGTTGGAAGATGCATTTCAAAGAGTCGTTCGCGATGAGCGATCGACCGACAGAGCGTGGCCGGCGCAACTCCCGCTGCAAGGGTGGGTGTCTGCATGCTGTGACGGTTGCGAGCCGTCTGCGCTCGGCCGCTCGTGCTCCACAACACACCATCATATTATATTTAACGTCTCTACATCTGTCTGCTTACGAGCCTCACTGCGCGCTCTATACATTTATGTCACTCTCTGTTACCCACTTATCAGTCACAGGATTCTCATTGTGTAGTATTATTTAAATTATTTGTGTTTAACTAGCATATTAGTGTATCTACATTCGCCATAACATACTTGTAAACTACTAAATATTTCTCAAAATTCGTGTAAGCCAACGATTTACGTTATCCAGCTTAATCTAACTCTTCTTTCAAATTCTTCCAACTGAGGTTCAACTATTTGTAGGTTTTACAAATTAACACTGAACTCTTAATTCGAACAATTTCATTATTGCTTGACTTCACTGTTGACATAAATAAGCGATCAGCTGTAGCGTCTATGAATTCCAGTGCATTTGACACACTCTCTAATTTTCTATTAATACTAAAAATTACTGTTCATATTTCCTTGTTGTTACATACCTAATTAATAATCTCTACCGTTATCAGTTATCAATATTATCAACTGTATTTAAAAACAATAGTGATAGGGCTTGAAAGTTGGTTGGAATTTGTTGTAGCACAAGACGTTGGCATAACAGTGGATTAAAACAGTTTCATCTTATTAATAGACTTTACGATTCAGTCGGTACGGCTAATTAGCTAATGGCTATACTCTTAGCTTTCTGGGCTAAAGGTCGCGTGTTTATTTTAGAGATAACGGTTTTTTTTTACAATATTATTCAATACTGTAATATGTCTATTTAAGTACAAAACAAGCCATCACCATTTACGTAAAGATTTACAGTTTAGGATAGTATAAAAAGTGACAAACATAGAACACAACCTGTGGCATAAGCTGTGCACCCACCACAGTAAAGTATCCTTAATATCACATCATCAAGATGGAAAAAAGTCTATAATAGTGTTATGCAAAATCTAAAAGTTATTAGTTAAAAGAATGCCTCACTTCATAAAAAAATGTTTTTCGGTCTGCATCAAATTATAGTACTTACCTAATTTTATAATGTAACTTTTTTATATAGACAAACTTTACCATGAAATGAGTCGAAATCTAAAATGACGTCAATATAAATAAATTTAAGCCTTGTGTCAGTAAACTTTTCAACGAAGTAAAATTATCTTATAACAAGGTTTTCTCGTTACTAAAGGACTTAGGTATGTTTCTCTTTACTACGTTTGCTGATTCGCGGTCATCTTAAAGACTCTTCTGCTCCAACGGCCATAACCAGCCCACTGCCACTTCAACCCACTAATTCTTCAAGCTATGCTACCCCTTTTATGATCTTACCTTTTAAAGAAACACAAGCTTCGCTTGCTCTATAGCTCGCTAAATAACTTTCAGGTTTATGGACTTTCTCTACCACCTGGGTTTCACGACATAGGATGTAGGTACAAGTTGATGATTTTCAATATCAATCGGTGCGGTATAGGCGATGAGCGGACTCGATGTAGATTATCAATAGTGCTGCCCAGCCGAAACAGATTCTCCTGTTGGTTTCTTACTTTAATTAAATAATGGCACAGTGTCTTATTTATACCTATGTCTGTGATCTTATCACTAGTTCAGATCACCTTATGATTTGAAAATGTTCATTGCTATATCCATAAAACCGTATCGAAACATTTCGTTAGGAACGAATGAAAGGTTAATAATATGACCTTGAAACAAGTAGGTAAATAATGAGCTTATCCTTACCTTACCTTAGGTAATAGCACTAATAGCTAACCTCTATTTTACTCTTAATCCGATCACCAAAATGGAGAAGGTTCTGTGGACCACTGTATAAATATTTTTTTGTATAAAAATGTCTTGATTGATGTAGTTTAATTGAATTTTGCAACAATTCATATTTATATACAAAAGTGTAATGAAGCAAGTTTCCTTTAGGATACCGAAAAGGAAATCTTAGGTAGGTATCATAATGAATCAGTCACACAATTTTGCTAGGCAACGACATTCGTTAAAGGCCTCTGGGGTTATGCGGTGGGGAGAGTGAGGTGTAAGGGGGGAAGGGAGTCGCAAAGGATGGAGGTGAGATCATAGTGGCGAGTGGCCCGGGGAGGCGATCGATATGTACATTGAACATACATACGTATCTATATAAATAACTGTACCTAACTTCTCGCAACTCGACTGTCTGCTCCAGATACTGCGCCAAAACCCTGTCCCCCTCCGACCTCAACCCCTCTATACCTATTCTTTAACAAAAAGATCAATTTTAAAACAAGCACACCTTGTATACTTACATTGTCTACGAATAAAATGATCCAACATTATTCTTTTTGCCATTTAGGTAACTGCTGTTACTTAAAAATGGATGTTCTATAGTTTCTAGTACTTACAAGTTTATTACAATATACCTAGCTTGGCTAGAATGTTGTAAAAAAATTGTCATTACTGAATTACAATTAATATTTAAAATAAAATTTGACCGATTCGCTTGCATAACAGAATACTCGGATTAACAATTGAAACGTCGAATTTTCATAGTTTGTATTCCTTTATTAAATTTTAACATACTTTTTACCCCCGTTACTTGTTTGACCCTTTTTTCTCTTGTGGTTTAACGTCGCCTCTGCTAACTCTACAATTCACGTTCTCTAGGTTTAGTTGCCATAGTATTCTCATAATTTTGAAATAATTGAGACACTTATCGAACGAAATCATCTGCGCATACAATTTTCAGCGTCACGATCTTATAAACCACTATCATATTACTGACACTATTTAATTTTTAACTTACACCTTAAGTATCTTAATTGTAAAGCTATTAATCTCTCTTATATAAAATTACAACTACAATTAATCAAACCACAATACTTTTACGACGTAAAAATATATCTATTAAGCATATTGTAAAGGTTAGGTCACTTACATCAGTTTAAAGTACACATAACAATCATGTATACTAAAGCTATTGAGGTATATCAAATCAGGGTTCATGTTTATTTAAAGGATGTGGTGACATAACCACTTCCATGGGTCCTTTACTATTATCTAAATTGGTCGTATGTAGGCCGCATAACGTCACTTTAAGTACATATTTATGGTATCGTATCAGATCATACAGAGATACCTACAGCCGCTATTGTTTCTAAAGACATAACATTACAGTTATGACGAAACCGTGCCACTACAAACAGTTAAAAGTAAGCATTCACTACGTCGGATAATCATGTCGTTCATTACACACGTAGGAGAATAAAATAATCATTCTTAATTAGTAACAGCGCGGAAATACTCCGTCGAAAGTCACTAGAATATATTAGCCTCGTATAAGTATGCCATAATCAGTGACATGATGGAAATCTATTCATTAGACGGAATATTAATAAGTTTTGCATCGATACGAGGTGTGGTAGACAAGATTGTTATTTACGTATCTAAAACACAACCTTTTACGAAAATAAGACAGTTTTAGGAGGATTTTCAGCTGAATTATTATATTATTTTGACATAATATTATTGTTTGCATTGCTTTCTCGCTTCTCTTCAGTATTTTTGCACGGTACTACATTCCTTAAATAACTTATGTTTACATTTACAAGTTACACTAATTTAATAACAAAAATCATCTTTGTTGAATGATATAAACTACCCATTGTTACGATGTATCCCTTTATAACATCTCGGCATCTTTGCTAGGACTCAAACTCACCGTATTATTATCTTTCGAAAAGTATAATTAACCAGTTTTAAAGCTCTACACAGCTACTAGGGATTTACCCATTTGATATAGAGTAAAATAGGCCATTACTATTTTAGATTCCTTTCCATGTGGTCCCCAATGTATTTTTATGAATGGATAAGAAAAATATATAAAACGTTCCAAGTGCGAGTCGCACTTGCACAAAGGGTTCCGTACCATTTCTATCTATAAAAAGGGGCAAACATTTTTGATTCGTGTATGAGAGCCCTTCTATTTTTATTTTATTATTAATTATTAAAGGAAATACACAACTGAGTATTTTGTGAATATTTGAAGTGTCTACCTGTTCCCATTTGCTGAGATCATAATTACTTTTGAAATAAGCGCCAAAAGGCTGTCAGTACATATTTATTCTCTGTGGTTCTAATATTACCGTGTGTAGTATTTTTGTTTTTTTATTGAAATATACGATTTTATTATATTAGATCGAGCAAAAATTTGCCATTATTGATCCGCGCAGAGGCGGAGGTGCTCGTGCTAAGTGAAAGCCGTACGGTTTAATCGATAATAGAGGTTAAGCCGCGCTCACCGCGGTTAGTCCGTGGATGGGTGACCAATTGTATCATACCGAGACCCCTCCGTTCCTCGGAAAGCACGTTAAGCATTTCATGTGTCTAGCTATCGCTCTTCTTGAGATACAACCTGGTTACAGATAGACGGACAAACAGACCAACAGCGAAGTCTTAGTAATAGGTCCCGATTTTACCCCTAAAAAAGATGGATGCGCACTACTGTCTATGAGTCCAAAAACTCCTTGAATATTCAATTTGTTTTAGATTTACCAGTACTTTTTAAGGATCGATCAACTCTTAATAAAAAAAATATCCTAACATAAGCATAAAATAACGTTTCAAATATGAAAACTGTTGGACTGAATTACATTGGGTATCGGAGTTGTAACGCGCACCATCTTCAACAGGTGCTGGCGTCAAGATGGAGCACTTCCAAGCGGCGCTGGATCCTCGCAAGCAGGAGCTGCTGGAAGCGCGTTTCCTAGGCGCCAAGGTCAGTCTACCTCATATTATTGATAGATTATTTAGCCACACCGTATCGATGCAACCGTATAGTTTCCGCTTCAGTGCGAAGCTCGTATTTCTCAGATAATACGTCAGCTATTAAACTTGAACTTGATCTACAGGACCGGTTATAGACAGTTATAAAAAACGAATATTATGTTATCATAGTTAAATAAAAGTTCCATTTCTAAAATATCATTTAGTTAAGATAATAAATAATGTCTTTATATGCTCCTTTGTGATGCTAAGTCGTACTTGCATATTTTTTACGTACATTTTTAAAGAGTACATTGATGAATACACACTTGAATGCACGTTGCATTCAAGTGTGTACGTAATGAAAGGATTAAATGACAAAAACGTAAACATAGCTCTTCGCATTAAATTTGTCGGCCATCGGTTTTGTAGTCTCTAACCGAAATATAAAGGAGGAGCTCCTCAATTCGACTGTCTGTTTGTTACGCGATATCTCCCGCCATAGTAGATCGAATTTAGAACTATGTCCTCGATAGGTTATATCCCAGAGGTGAAACTAGATAAATTTCATAATAAAATACGATTGTATTTTTTGTTACCTATAATGTCAAAATGAATTGGCGTTTATTCTCCTGCATTTTCCTGCAATTGATTTGTTTTTTTTTACATTAATGTGTTATCATATTTAATAATCGTCAGTAGGAGTCCTCGTAGTGAAGGAAATAAGGAATTGACTAATTCGAATTAAGAAGCTCCAGTGCCAAAGGAGACGCGTTACAGCCACTGAATAGATGTGGATATTCTCGATAATCTATTTGGGTTTACGAGTTAATAATAGAAGAATGGGATTGTTTAGTCAAGTGGTTCGTTGAATCGTGTTCTTAGTTTTTTTACAAACAAGTTTTGTTAGGTAGAAATAAATGCTATCGGTCGTTAGCTAGTTATACAGAAACGGTTGTTATAAATACGATATCTTCACACCCAATCATATATTTTTTAATAATTAAATTATATAGATTTGAATGACATACTTACTCTTTTATACCTTGGTTTTCTATATGAAATCCAGACCCAGAATCGAATGAACGACTCTACAATTTTACGTAGGTAACCTCAAAATATTGAGTTGAGGGTTTCGAAAATTGATGGAATTTTCTATAGGGACTGTATATGTTTGGAACAGTTTCATAGGGCAATTTTGTGGACATGGATATGTATAATCATCATGTACGCATAAGGTGTATATAAATGGCAACTCATATTACTGTAGTGAACATCTGAATTCCATAAGCGAATTGTATAGGAATGTCTTTGTTAAATCAGAAGTGAATGCAATGTTGTTTTCGAAACGATTCTTTTGTTCTCACATTTCCTGCGTTCAGGTTAGGTTCAGTTAGTTGGTTTATCGGTAATAATAGCTTCTCAACGTTGTTGCTAACCTGAGTGTCTCTGCTTGGCAGCAGTCAGGTAGTCAGCATCCGCACTAAAGTGAAATCTTTAAATGCCGACAATTGCGGTAATATTTACTATTATGTACGACCATGAAAAAAATAATGCACAAGCAAATATTTTTAGTCATTTGAATCACGTGAGTAATGTGCAAGGGTATCTTATTGCTATTTTCGGTTCACAAATAGTCATCTAACCAGTTTAGTGGTTATTTAATGTCTCCCCAAGTTTGGGCGACATAACCAATAACGTTTTAGATGATAACATTCACGGTGCCTCAACTATACAGCGTGAGCCACGCGACTGTTATGTGTAGTCGTACCTAGATAGATATTTATATCAGTGCGGCACCAGTCGGCGAGCGAGTACATGTTGACATGCAATGCGTCTATCACGTGATCTCTGATAATGTAGCAGCTCCTGTAGGCCTGTGCCCACCTGCCCCGCTGCCGCCGCGCGCCCCGCTTTCTGTGCCTCGGTCGCCGGCAACATCACGTATGTGCACACATCATCGTCTCGGCCGACCAAGTGATGTTGTAGATATGTAATTCTATTATGTGTCTCTGCTCCGTCCGTTCCCCGCTAACGCTTCGTCCCCCCAGTTCGTCCTATTGACGCGTCATTTGGCCGCGCTAGGGCATCGGTTTTGTTCGTTGTTTTGTTATATTTGTTATTCAAATGATCTCTGTTATTGATCACGTTTTCTTTGTTGCTCACCGGAAAGATTCCAGTGTAGATTTACTTACTTCAGAAACAATATACTTAGTTGTTGCAAATTAATCAGAGATAGTGACTGATTTAGAATTATTAGCAAGAATAACGAGCACGAGGTTAATCCATATCAGTTTATAATGAATATTCATAATCATTGTCTTGAAGTGGCAGACTCGCTTGTCACTGAATGTACCATTTCGTCATTCAACGACAAAATGGCGGACGGACATAAATAGTTTCTCGGTTGTGACTTATCGACCTAAAAACATTTGCTACCTGTTTGTTAGCAATTAGAAATATGAAGCTGGTAAGAAAAACAAAAAATATACATGATAGGTAGGTGTTGCCTGGCATAAATTGTGAATTTTTGATAAGCTTATCGATTTGTACGTATGCAGCTATGTTCAGACGTCAGTGAAATTAAAGTTTACTCAAATACTAATATAACACTTGCAATAACATAATGCATTATACGATGTAGGTACCTATTGTAAAAGGCAAACCAATAATAGTGGGGAGACGTTTTCTAATAGGCTGGTTTACATTGAGCGCATTGATCGCGTGTTTACAGGTCAGCACAAGGGAGATACTAGTAGAAACTCGACGGCCGCCCGAATACAAAACGGTGAGTTGTTTTATAGATAATATTGTAGATACGTATTCACAGAAATCATTGTAGCCTCCGCAAGTTTTAAGCTTCCTACTATCGCCATTCGCAATGATGTAGGCCGGTTGTTTTACGCTCGCACACAGCAAACCATTGCATGATGGCATACATTATAAATAGAAGGTCTATTACGTTTCATGCTACATTTAGGAAGTTGGTTACCTTGATATCGATTAGGCTTTCATCGGCAAATGATACTAGATAGATTTATGGTTTTACGATTTTATATCTGTGTGAGTGAATATATCACTATTGTGGTTACAACTCTTCATTTTGTTATGTTCTTTTAGTGGCATCATTACAAAGCTATTAATGTAGTGATTTTCGTGTGTGAATACAACTAATATTCTTTGTAGTGGGTGCCTAAGAACATTATTTATTATCGTAGCGCGTCCAGTTCGTAGTGTTCGTACAACTGTGAGTAGTGTAAACATACCTATAAATAGCCACTTTACAAAATAACTGAGACCATTTTCGTCGTGCACAGCACATGTACAGATTGTTCTGTATGCAGCTAGTTTCCATTCGCATGTCACGCTACGCAGTACAACTGTACAATAAAACTTAGCAGGTTTTCATTCGTGTGTCACGGTTACATGAATCTAATTGTTTACAATTTATTAGCAAACCAATCTACAAAGTTTATAACAAAAACCTTTGAAATATGAATCTACAATCTCTAACAGAATTATTTGTTATTATTATTGAATCTTTAGTGTTTCATTTAAAATATTCATGGCCATTGACTATTTTTACTGTATCCACACGATTGTGAAAGTTAAGTGTAAAATATGTGGGTATCATGACCTTGGCTCTTCTTTTTTCCGGTATGAGATAAATGAGCAATTATGAATGGCTCGTAGGCATTAAAACTACATATCATATTTCCTGATTGATAGCTGTTAGCTCACTAATCATAACATAAGAGACATAACATGAAAACCTAAGCCAGCGTTTCTGTTATACCTACCTACAATGACGTAATTATCATTTACAAGCGTAGCGAAGTGTGGAATACTGTGGAAGTCTGTAAAGGGTATGTTTTTAACCATCGCGAATAAGTGAAAGTCTTTGTACAGGAATCGATCGGGTACTCCATGACATTGATTTTAATTTTTCTGCTTTTCGAACTTTGATCATTATTCGTGCCGTAGGAGAATCATGTTTATGTTAATGTTTTAATTGCATTATTTTAAATAGGTGTGTTATCCTAAAAGTGGAAACACGATAAGCATGATAAATGGAGCAGGGAAGTATCAGGCCTCGAAGTGTAGGCAAGTCGGGGCCGCGGGGTCACCGACACGCAGCGCGCCGCGCTCTTCACCCCGCACCGCTCCTCACCTCTCTATCACAGAACGCTTGAAATGAAATCGCTATTTTCGCACCACTCTTTTGCCTAATAGACAGGGTTGCCAGGTGGGCCACATAATCCGCATGATTGGATAAATTAATTGCCTCATTCCATTGGGTAAACAAAAACAGGAATTAAATATCCTATGCCTACCATTAATTTCCTCCATTCAACTTTTAAGTAGGTAGTTATGTAGATGTATGTCATTGTTACAATTTTGTATCCCTCTCAAATAGCTCACACCTACTCGGTTTTTATTTTTATTACAAACAAACAGTTACTGTACCTATATCTATCGGTATTTTTACTTTTAAGAATCGTTTGTAGCTTAATTATTATTGTTTTATAAAAGCATCTAAACCCATTTACTTAATTCAAGGTGTAGGTACCTAGGTACGTATTATATTATTTATTTATTAAATGATGGTTCAGAATCGTTATGTTACCCATCCGATTGTTCCATTACATCACGGAATAGTCTGAATACATGTTCAGGTTCCTACATTCATTCCGGGTATAGCCATCACAGCTAACAAACACAATTCATTCTAAAACCGTGTGGTGCCTAATGTAATAGCGAGCGATGCGGTTGAGGCAGATTGGCAAGCAGAGCTGGGCGACTTGTCTCGTACAACTGGCATGCTTATTCCGCACTGAGAGAAAGAGAAGTAGGCACAGCGCAGTGTTCAGTCAGTTGGTTTGCACATTCGACGCGAAGGGAAATTATAACATGGCGCACACGGCCTCGCCCCGCCTCGGCTACAATGTGCCGTCAAACCTCATTCCACCGCTTAGCCGCCCGGTTCCGCAGTTATTTTTACACAGGCCGACCTTTCGCACCGGTCGTCACCGCACTCCAATATTAACTAAATTTATATTAGCACGACGCACTCACATTGCAAATAGTCCTTCATATTAATACACAATATTCGCACATGAAACGTTTTTCAATTCGGTTCTCATAATAAATAATCTTCGAAATAAATATCGTCATAAGTAATACGGAATCGTAAATATGAAGTTGAATGAGACTATCATGGAAGCGAGCGCTCTCGTCCGCTGCCACGGAGGCAATGAACGCGCGGCGGCGCGGCGGGGCGGCGCGCGTCGGGCGGCCCGTCAGCTGAGCGTCACGCCGCGACATTGCAAGGTCCGCCCGTATTGCCTCGCCTGACCCACTGCGCCGCGCGCCATGCTACGACGCTGAACCACCGCCGCCGCGACCCTACGACTTGATCTTCTGAACCTAACCATAACTACCTTCTGGGATATTTTTCATTTAATAATAAATTCTACTTCTAAAATTCAATAGGTTCCATACACATAATAAATAATACAATAAATTATAAAAATCAAATTACAGCAGTCCACATCCATGTAATCAATGGATGTATTTATCTACCTAATAAATTTAAATTTAGGAATTTCCCCAGGTTACTGACCGATTACAGTAATAACTAATTACGAGATGAGTTTAATGTGATCTATTAAGACTGTAGGCAGGTTGATATTCTAGAAAAACTACCTATTAAATAGAGACACATCGATCCTTGATTTTATATTTAATTACACAAAAACATAATCTAATTACAAAATAAAAAATCCAAAAGTGCACGCCTCATAATCTCATTCATTACAATAAGATTGAGATTATTTGTTAATAATAATTAAACTACATCGAATTATACCGTGAAAAGTAATAAGCTTCTATTCCTCAAAATACTGAAGCCTATAAAAAAAACAATTCGATAAGTGAAGTATTTCGCTCGTTATCGTGACCACAAGAAACGGGATCCGCACATACAGACACTCGGACGTCCAAGACAGAACTTTTTTAAACCATTTTTTAATTAGTTTAAATAATAAAAAGAGATTTAAAAATATCATGAGTGTTAAAAATAGTGTTTTTTTTCTCAACATTTGTCTATTTATATTAACTTATAAAAGCAATAAAGAATAAAAAAGTGACATTTTTATTCCGAGAATCACTCGGTGTGCGTAAACTGACAGTAATATCTGTAAGTCAAAGATTATGACTACTTAGGTACCTTTATTACTACATAATTATATTAATTATTATACAAACATGAATGCATGGTACTGTTATTAGAAAGCCTATTCGTGCATTTCTTTGCTGACACTGGTCAGCCAGGTATACCACCTACTTTTTTTACCAACCATCATGTTTTTTTTACTTGTTCATACAGTAATTACTATTCTGACAACCAGTCTTACTATGGGATACTGTGTTACCCAATAAAAGGGTTTGTGGAGGTCCGATAGGTGCTCGCTCCATGTAAAGTACGGTGTTCAACTAAATCTGATAGGACTGGAAGTCGACCCCTACATACCTTGGGAAAAGGCTAGGCAGATGATGAAAAATACATTTATTAAACGAATGATGATTCGATTGCATGGTCAACTGCCTCAAAACAAGATATTCAACATAGCTTTGGAATAAGCTAGACAGATGATGATTAATAAAATCATAATTTACTTTATAATAAACTTTACCTACCTTTAATATAACCGCTTGCATTTTGTGAATCATTCATGGGTAGAATGACGGAAACAAGTAAACTTAATAATTTATTATTTAAATTTGAACGTGAAGTTTTGAAGCAGTATGTAAAGTGAATTTTGAGTTTGATAATTTATTTAGATTGATATTTGATACGTTCAGGAAAACTGTATCCCTTTCTAAACATATTGTCATAAAAACCGAGTTTCTTTTTATAATCTTTATATATAAAATTCTTCTGTGAGTGTGTATGTGACTGAACTCCTCCTAGACGGCTGGACCGATTATAATGAAATTTGCTGTGTGTCTTCAGGTGGATTCGAGGATGGTTTAGATTCACAATTTGGTCCAATTTGAAATGTTTTTTTGTTTAATTTTTATCAATTATTAACATCGCGATTATTGACATTAAAAACGTAAGTAGGTAGTTGCCATGACGACCAAATTTTGTTGTTTTAGTACGATTTACTATCCTCCAGATCCTCCTCCATAGAGGTTATTTAACAATTAAATAAACAAGGTTGTCAAAACTCCTTGCAATGATATTAAAACTGTTTTCTTCTTTAAATATCAGGCTCACAGACTTTTATGTTTCTTTTTCGTTTGTCTATTTGGTAGGTCTGAGAGTAGGTCGTAGGTTATATTATGATAAACAGGATGGATTTTTTATTGTCACCAGAAAGAAAGAGAGAAAGTACTCTCAATACTGAAGAATAGCAAATTAGACTTAAAGAAAACATTCTTTTATTTTTTTAAAGAAAAAAATCTGCATTAAATTGATGTTTGAAAATACGCTTTGCGGACCGGGAATCGAATGGGCTAAAATGCGAAAAACTAGCACCGTGTACTTTTTGGCATCAATCGATATTATAATTATATAATTCCAGTGTTTGTCGGGGATGAACTCCGAAACTACTGAACCGATTTTAATCAAATTTGCACACCGTGTGCAGTTTGATCCAACTTGAAATATAGGATAGCTTACATCACAAATATAAAAAAAAATTGAGACCGCGGGCGGAGCAGCGGGAAACAGCTAGTTAACTATAAACTAGCGGACCCGCTACGGCTTTGCACGTGTATTTTACACAAACCCTAATATGAGTCACTCGTATCTATTAAAAGACTTGAAAGTGGCCGGTTTTTTGTATTAAAAGTTTAAACTTCTGAGTAAAAAGCGTGTAAAAAAGGGGTGGCATACCTTGGAAGCCGTAGAAGGTGGCCTGATTACCAAAAAAAACTGGAAGATGACGTACCTAATTACATGAATGACATAAATGTCTTCGTCTTCAACCTAACCATACACATAAAAATTGCATTTTCTTCGTTAATTTTGATGCAATATAAAACTTTTTCTGGAATTAAAATAGTATTACAAATTACTAACCGAGTTATCTGTAAAATATAAAAGCAGCTCAAATAGAAGTAACTCTAACATCGTTTACATCTATTAAGAAGTGGCGTTAATTTAAACACCAAGCTACATAGTTAGAGATACGCAGTAAAGTGAATTTGGTAAATGTGTGGGTGTCAGCGTTGTCGGCACTAGAAATAATCAATATTGCAGGCTCTGGTTCGAATCTCGTGGCGCCCCGTCTGTGTTGCACACTTGCGGCTGAAGTTGCGCCGCCCTCCCTCTCGCACCTCGCGCCCTGCACACCCCTCGCACTAGAAAATTGGGTTAAACAGCACGGGGCAGAACGCCCGCACCGGAAGAGGGGATTTTGGGGTCCGCAGAACTGCGCTTCTACAATGAATGCGGGACAGAGATGTGACTGAGTATTGATTGTCTTTCACATCGGAGACGCAGTTTTCATGCAGCGCAAATTGCACTATCCACCAACCATATCTAAATGCTCATATTTTGTTCGCTTTACTAGTGATGATACACTTATTATACACATTACACAAATACTCAGACCGATTTACGAACCGACATCGACATTAAAGCAACGTGAGTTTATCTCACGGTAATTCAAACTTTATTTCTAATTTAGATTAGAAAAAAATTTAATCCTATATAAAAACAATAATTATATTAATCATAGTACAATTTTAGGGTTGGACTTAAGTCGCGTCTAAGCAGGAATGATTACTCTTGTTTTTCATTAGATTTGATTATGAATTGCCATAGAGTCGCATCGCACTTTCTTCATCCCTTTTACATAAGCTTCGTAAAGCAACCTACCTGGAACTAGGTGTGGCAATGCTTTGTTACAGTATATTTGTTTTGTATTTTTTTATCGCAGTATGCATTCATTCAAAAACTGTCTTTTCCGCTTGTTTCGTCTCTACTCGACATGACAATAAAACATCACTACATCGAAAAAAACAAGAATGTGGTCATAATTATGGTCATAAAAACGTTGAGAGAAGTTCTCAAATTATTAACTTCATATTATGTTCTTAAACGGTACTGTCACGGTGCTTGTTTGACATCCAAAGTTTTTAATTGCAAGTTTGCAACAGAAACATCAAAAGGTTTTACTTGGCAAATTTTTCAGAAACTTCAAAAATACTCATTTTTTTTATAAAATATAGGCCTTTCTAAATAGCTTAGACGTGTTATTGACGTTACATTTTTTCTTTGTATTGTAATTTATTATTTCACCATCTCGATACGAACATGACAGACGATGCTAGTCAATTTCAAAGCCTTTGTTGAATGTTGCTCTCATTATAGTGCAAGTTACATTCAATGCATTGGAAACTATCGACGTAGACAGAGTCCGTATCTACTCTGTTTATATTACATCTATGTACCTACATGTACGGGTTGCCAGCTCGCTAACTTTCCATTCGTCTACTGCTGCAGGTAGGTACGCTAAAAATAGACACTACAATAAGCACACTGCAAGCAATCATGCGTCGATTTGCTAATTGATCTGATTTTATTAATAATACGTGATGGTTAGATATTAAAATATTGTTGTTTTATCATTATCCGTCTCAAACTGCGATATCGTACAACTTACGTTGAGTTTTTTCAGAAAATATTTATTAGTTTTTGCAGAGTTTTACCGATGTCTCATGCGTTGTAGGTATTCGATTATAATAACAATTTAGCCTCTTATCTCTAGATACGTCATACATTCTTGTAGCCTTGTAAGTAAGTAAAGCGATCGGTGAAACTTATATGTGTACTTATTATTAACTAGAAGCGGAGTCACGTGGTCGTCCCTTATTTTCCTTATCGTTTTGATCCAATCGAAATGCGTTGCGTTCGCAGGCGACTTTTGTTGCTAGCTTGGATTAATACAGGAGGTGGTGTTTCGAACGGGAGAGGAGGGGCAAGAGGCACCGAAGGGAGTACATACAGAACGGCAACGTAACCGCGATAATGCTAATACGCTTTGTCTCTCTTCGCTACAGTTGTGAGTCGTCATGTTGACACCCTGATCATGCACAACACTTATTTAAAACCATCTGGTTTTTACCTGTAGGCCATAGCTCGGTAAAATCAACATGATGTGTGATTTCAAATTGCTTTGTCCTATTCACCATCATTGTTTAATCTATTGTTTTGTGTAGTATGAGATTATGAATCTTATGTTGAATATATCTACCGACCTAGTGAATATAACTTTCTAATGTAAATATTGCATTCATTTCATCGCGATCTATGAAATCTATATGGATTGCTAAGTGTTTCTTATAGTGTAGAATGTATCTTCTTCTGCCTAGCCTTTTCCCAAGCTAAGTTGGGGTCGGCTTCCAGTCTTACCGACTTATTAAATAATAATATATAGAGTAGGATGTGTAATAAAAGAAAATCAGAACTAAAGTTGATATTTTAGAGATATGGAATATAATTATGTCGTACGCAGACCCACATAAATAACCACTTAACCTATAAAACAATGTACCTAAATGTAAGTTACATAACAGCTCTATTTGAATAAGGTGTCAGTAATAAACTTTGAGTTATTATCGTTTCGAAACGTCTATTTTATTTACAGTTGCTAAGTATTTGGTATCTGAGTAGGTAGTTCGGCAGACCGTAGATTATTTCCTGATATAAGCCAAATACATCATGATAAAATTTTGACTCCGTTTCCTACTATGAAGCGGTGTTGGACATTTTTAATCTGTTGCTCTTTCTATAGCAACAGAGCTGGCATCTAATAAAAATACGACAACCAAATTGTGCGCGTATGTATACCTACCTACTTATCTGTCTCAATTCCTATGGTTGTGAAATAAACAAAATTTTTTATTGATCGACAGTTCGACACACTTGTAAAAAGTGTATCGATCTAGCCTACCTACTTGCTTGTAATGTAAATAGATATATACCTAAGTACCTACTTAATTGCACGAACATAACGATCTGTGATCTAGCCTGGTAAATCAGATAACTATGCTAAATAACTAAAAAACATGTTATTTTAACTGCTTTTGGGTCTACTAAGAATAGACAATCAATAAGTACCTATGTAAATAATTGATTACATTGTTGTAGAACTTAATTTGTAACATTTTAAATTTGTTTTAATTATGATAAGGTAAAATATCCATTTAGTACACGTAAGTGCTTATCTTTGTAACAGTCTACCTAACATAACTATTAGCTCAACGTTTTCACATAGGCCAGTTTATCGCAGTAGAACTTTGTTGAATATGAATACTAATACCTAGCTAACTATATGTGCGTACATTGAAGTGGCTGCATAGTAGTCCTATCTGTGTTTATATGTTGGTACATCGCAGTCGGCACAGACGCCTACGTAACACGTCCAGTAAGCAGTTTGTTGTGGGGCACGAGCGCCGATATCACGTACCTACTCGTTCGGTCGGTGGCACGCCGCCCGCCACCCGCCGCCGCCACCGCCACCTCATTGCGGGAATAATCGGTCAACTCGATTTCGTATCCATTTCTTATGTTCAGTTACAAGTGAATAATCCATTAAATAAAACCAACTATAACCTTATTCATTCTTAACTTAAATCGCAGTTAAGATAACTTTAGTGCAAAAATCGAATTAGTCAACAACAACACGACTGCAATCGCGGGCTGTTGACCTGTAGCTAGCTCAGAGCGAATGTGAGTGAACGCAAACGTTCTTTCGTACCGACCAGGTAGCTAGTAAAATGTTTATACACTTTGTGGTTAACGTACAACTGCAGGCTGATATTTTTCACTGGATTTAACAATGCTTTTGGCCTTGTATCCTTGTAAAATGGCGCCTCGCCCGTCGTTATTATTATTACATTCGAAGCAAACTTCGTGACGATCTCTCACTCCTCCCCCCTTGCGCTCCCCGCGGATGCGTATCCGATTGTCGCGACTGGCATTTCGTTTACAACTTGTCAAACTAGTTAGGTTATTTATATGAAGTGAGAAATAGTAGAAATATTGATATGGATACTTTTCCTTACACGTAATTTGTAAGTATAGGTGGCTTTGTGTTCGAATTAAGTGAGAGCAAGAGTTTTACGGATTGAAACTGGGCGAGTCATATGTAAAGACGCCATCTTTCTTTACAGATGTCAGCTGGGTCACAAATTCAGATGGCACCACAAACCACTGTCAACACGGGGCAACCTCTACACAATCAGGACTCCAATATGAGCACAGGTAAATTGTGATTTAGTGATAAAAGTGCAATAAACGTTGGTGATTTGTGATCAGTGCTCTCAGTGTTTACTTGAAGCCGGCTCACCGTCAAAGGTTAACCTTATATACAAACTCTTGAGGGACTAACTTGTGTGAAAAACTGTCATCAAACGAAGGATTGTGACGTCATTTATCGTGTATGATGCCGGATAGGAACCGTGAAAGTGCCGTTTTTCTTCTCGACAACCGAGTCTATTGCGTGCCACAATGCATGACTATAAAAGTGGAGCTAACATAAACCACGTCGGCCTACTGAGCTCCTTGTCAAAAAGTGAGTTA
Organism: Plusia festucae; assembly: GCA_950381575.1. NCBI lineage: Eukaryota > Metazoa > Arthropoda > Insecta > Lepidoptera > Noctuidae > Plusia > Plusia festucae. The sequence goes on along the minus strand of OX494436.1, from coordinate 6,517,586 downwards.
ACTGGTCATGATTTAATTGACGTGTTAATTTATAGAAAGACATGTATTGTAATTGTATTTACTTGTTCATTGTTGACACATCTGTCAAAGTGACTAAAATCATATGTGAATCAAACAAAAATAGCTGATAGCTAAATCAAATATGACTTACTGTTAAAAGACTATTTTCTATTAAATTATGAAAAATGGAAGTGCTTTAAAATTTGTTGTTCATGTTAACAGTAAAACATATAAGATTTTGTTGAAAATTGGTTATAAAAAAGTTTGATTCTAAATTTATATTGCTGCCAGTAAAGTATCAGATTGTTATTATCTCAAAAATAATCAAGCTGAATTTAGTAATGCTAAATATATCTGTTGACAATCAGAAACCCTGTTACAGTTCTCTGTCAGCATTACTGTTCTCACGTTTGTAAGATTGGCCTCCTGTCTTACCATCTTCTTGTGACAAAATGTGAATATTAATAATTGTAAAACAACTGGCAGATATGGAATAATGTATGAAGGAAGGTACAATGTATTTATGTGTGAAATTAATTGAAACTTGTTAAATCCCATTACGCTTATTCCACAATGGTTAGACAGAGGCCTGCTAATGCACTTTTACTTGCTATCAGACATAGTGCGTATTGTATAGAATCAAACCTAATATAATTTATGAAGGGTATAATTAAATGTCTGAAAATCAATAAGAAAGTTTTATATCAATATTATAGTGGCATTATTGCAAACTTTAATTGTAACCAAAAGTTTGGAACATGTAAATTGTATCATAGTTTATAAAGCATCTTGTGCTAAATTCTTGTTAAACTATATTATATATCTCAAAATGTTAATATATGTGAGTATTAAAGAATGATGCCAATGGTTACCACTTTACAGGGTCATCTCATAGCGATAAAGAAGTTGATGCTTTAACTCCAGAAAAGTCTGCTGCTATGCGAGGCTCAACTGTTGCACCTGGCACGGCTTTAGTGCCCCCAAGCGGTGCCACACCTACTATAGCCATGCCAGAAAGGAAAAGGAAACGAAAAGGTATGTTATACTGGCTTTCTATTTTGTTCTTAAACCAAATGGTATTGTAATTACACATTACAATATTGCTTTATACTACTGCAAAAATTTATTCTGTAAAATTAAAATAAGATGAAACATCTTTTATGATGTTAAGAAACTACTGGATTGGTGCTCAAAAGGATTATTATCATAGTAATTATTAATGTCTGTTTCATCAATAAACTTATCGGTGATCGAAAACAACCATGTTTGCAGTTTTTTTTAAAACAAGATACATATGTTCATCCATTGCTGGAATAGTCTAAAATCGAGTACTAATAGCTTTGTAACATCTTTCAGGAGAAGAAGGTGTTGGCGGCGGTGGGGGCGGAGGTGGCAAACAGCGGCATAACTCATCAGACAAAAACATTAGGGAATACTTCTCAAAACACCCCTCATCAAGTCCTGTCAGGCATGCTGGTGCCAAGTCGCCATCGCCGCAGGGCGCTAATTATCCTATGGTAAATATCTCTATATAATTATAATTTAAGATGTGTAAAGTGATCATAGTGCACTAACCTGTGTATTTTAACTGTGTTTGAAATTGTCTGTGAGTTAACTGGTTGTTACTAGAAGTCTTGAATGCCTTGAACTCTAGTGTGTCTGCTTAGTTAAATAAAAAGACTAATAAGATACATAATGCTATAGGTTAACTCAGATTTTCCTACATAAAACAAGACTAATGTTTGGAATATATCTGTTTGCCTAACTCATGACTCATTAAAAAGTTATTAAAACATGGTTCCTATCTTAAATGGATAATTAAAACTACTTGGAACTAATTCTTAGGTATATGGGAAAAGTTTTAAGGAAATCAGATTAGAAACAACCTGAATTCTGATTAATATCCAACTGAGTATAACAGAAATGAACTAATAGGAGACTGAGAAAATACGTAATAATATAACCATAAAGTTAAGGTTATTTACATTAAGAGAACCTATATTAAAATGATTATATGATTATATTTTTCCAGTACCCACCGTCACCCTCGTCGTTACTGCCTTCTGGTGCCGATTTTTTACGTTCGGCATCGCAGCAACGACCCCATACTACTGTTAAACAGGTAGAATATTATTATATACTCCTGTCTAATAACTTATTGTCTTATCTTTGCTATATACTACCACACTTTACAATGTAGTTGGCATCAGGTATAATGTGCAATGTCTCTGTCCTTAGGTTCAAACGGAACTGACATGTCAGAGGATACAGGAGTTAGAAACTCAAGCATCTTCTGACTTAGAACTAAGAAATAATAAAATAGAAGAATTAACAAGAACTAATGAAGAATTGAAACATCAAGTGCAAGCACAGAGCAAGGTATTGTAGACAATAATTATATTACATTTAAATTAGTAAAATATGTAGAGGTTCCAGATTTAATATCTCATGATTGTTTCAGGTAATAGAGCAACATAAATCACACATCAATAAATGTATAGATGTTGTTAAAAAACTCTTAAATGAGAAAAGTACGATTGAGAAGAAAGAGGCTCGACAGAGGTGCATGCAGAATCGACTGAGGCTTGGCCAGTTTGTTACACAGCGTGTCGGCGCTACGTTTCAAGAGAATTGGACTGATGGATATGCATTTCAAGAATTAACTAGGTATGTTTGTTTTATCAGCAAGTATTAAGAGTATGTCATCTTTTTGTCACACCCTGTGCATACTTGTGCACAATTTAGTACTAAATAATTATGTACTTTTCCATTAGGATAATATTACACAGTAGTTAAACATATCAGAATGAAATAAGTTCTTCTTCTTGCGTCAATGAGCGTTATATTCATGATGACCAAAAGGTTTTCATATATTAATGCGACCATTTAAGTTGACCTAAAGACCTATTGATATTCCTTGTAATAATGTTAGTTATTTTTGTATCTTTTTTGGATTTTTTATTTTGAGTTCGTTTTTTATGTATTCATTAAAATTTGACCTCCTAGACCTATTGATAAGATTCATATGCCATTTTTTCAAAGTTGTATGAGGTTTTTGAGTTACAATAAGAATCCGGTAACTCAAAACAAGTGATACACAGATTGGATAAATCACAATTTGCATTGAATAAGAATTGAGGGTCTAAATAGTATATTTTTATTACTATTCAACTCATTTCAGGTCTGCGTCTTTAAATTGCTCTAGGTCCGCGGTTCGTAATGATTATAAAAAGCATTAGCTATAAACTCGTATTAGATAGCCATATATATAAAAATTAATCCCTTTTTCCCTTGGTCACGGCATTGCGCGAACAGCTGGACTAATTTCGTTAATTCTTTTTTGTCGTGTTGGTTATTATCAGAAGGTTCTTGTAAAAAAAACAAAAGAGTTGCGCGAAACATTAAAAAAATTAAGAAAATTTAATGACCATCAACTTTTCTAATGCAACGTTTGTAGCGTTTGACATAACTGTTAGTTGTTTGTCATGCCAACGTCTGGCGGCACAGCTAGTTATCATATGAAAGGGAATTCAGAAGAAGGGGCTGACCAAAGGAACAATTCATGGTGAAAGATGAATTATGGCTAGAAAGACAATATACGATCATGTTATATGTTATATACTTGTGAGATGACGTCAGATAGAGGAGTATGAAAGAAGAAGACATTTTGCACCAACCCCAAATAAAATTTTGGTAAAGCCTGGAGGACGATGATAAGGTATTAAAATATATTTTTACGTCAACAGGCGGCAAGAAGAAATAACAGCAGAAAAAGAAGAAATAGATCGACAGAAAAAGTTGTTGTTCAAAAAGCGGCCGGTGAACAACGAGGGCGGCGGCGGGCGCGGCAAGCGCTCCAGCAGCGCGGCGCCCAGCACGCCGCAGCCCTCGCCGCTGCACAACGGCACCGACGCCCCCACCTTCCTCAAGCCCGACCCGCTGCCCAGCATGACCTACCAGGAGTATTATGAAGCTGATGAAATATTAAAGGTACGTTATCACAACTATTTTGATAGTACCCGGCTTTATATCTATACTCAAACGAATATTTTCCACCTTCGTTTATTCCTTTCCTCCATGACACTTATTCACGAGTCTCTATGCTATTAGTGCTATTACATATCGACTCGTGAATAAGTCCTACCAATACATTCACACAAACTTTTTTGATGCTATTTCTCCATGATTCTTATTTACGTTTGTTTGTCCATCTCTTGTTATTTGTTTTGTAGCTAAACTTTATTTGCCCAACTGGCGTAATTTGTATGTCTGACAACTGAGAACGTATTATATTTCTATTATAAAAGTAAAAAGTTACAAGAGGGGCTTGTGGCTAAGTGTGTGGTTTAACCGATAATAAAGGTAAAGACACGCTCGGCGCGGTTCGTCCATGGATGGGTGATCATTTGTAAACATACCAAGACACCTCCTTCCTTCAAAAAACACGTTACTCTGTTGGTCTCAATTGTCATACGTTGATTTTTGGCAGTTGTTAGGTCATTACAATTTTGGCAACCAGTCTTACTATGGATACCCAGTAAAATGGGATGTGGAGGTCGGATAGGCAGGCGCTCCATGTAAAATACGGTATACATCTAAATCCGGGAAGATTGGTAGCGAACCCCAACATGGTTTGGAAAGAGGCTAGGCAGATGTAGTAGTAGAAAGTTATTATTTTATTATTATTATTTATTTAACTATATTTATTGGACGTGTACCGCGAGGGCTGGTTCGAGGTTGCATGGAATAGGGATGTATGGAGGGACTTGGGGGAGGCCTTTGCCCAGCAGTGGGACAGTATAGGCTAGGAAAAAAAAAAAAAAATTATTTAACTTGGGGAAGTTCCTATTCGTAAATTGTATTTTATTATGTAACATACATCACTCATTCTTACTCTACATGGATGTTTTAAGAAAAATATTAACAGTGATGCGACTACTAGTTGATTTAAAAGAAATACGAACTACTAACTAGTAATTACCACTACATCTCATTTAAAAAAATGAATTTAGATTTTGTGTCTAAAGTGACAAACAATGCATGATAAGAGGTGCCTGTTATGATTATTCAGTCGTTCTGAAGACATTAAATAGTTAAATATTATGAGATATGAGGCAAAGCTTTTCAAACGTACAGATGCGAAGTTGATAGTCTTTATTCTGCCTATACCTAGCAATATGTATAACTTGTTTTTTTATAACAAGAAAAAACAAGCATTAAGTTGTAATTCCAAGATTGGAACACTTTTAACGCAATAAAAGTTGTATTATGTTGTTATGCAGCCGATTGTGAATTCAGTTGCTGAGCTAAAACTTGTATTTTAATGGAATAACTATTTTTGTATAAATTTAAAATGTCAAGGATAAAATTGTTTTGTTTCGCAACTGGTACAATCAATAAAGTATATCATTACTTGTTTCAGTTGAGACAGAGTGCGCTTAAAAAGGAAGATGCAGATTTGCAGCTAGAAATGGAAAAGTTAGAGAGAGAAAGAAATCTTCACATTAGGGAACTAAAACGGATACACAATGAGGATCAGAGCCGGTTCTCACAACATCCTGTGCTTTCTGAACGGTAAGTTACTGTTTTTATGTATTGTCTTAGGAAGATTATTTACGAATATTCACACACATGTACTGAAAAGAACCTAACTTGGAACAAATATTTCTGAATCGCGCATATTTCGGAACCCGCGCGACAGTCCTTAGTGCAAGTTAGCTTATTCGCCTCTTTACCAATTAGCGCCTTTGAAAGCTTACTTAAATATAATTTTAATTTTTGATCTTGAAACTAGTTTCAATGGTTGATAGCATGGTCTCTTTTACTGAATCAAACTTGACGTCATTGGATTTCGTGCTCGATTCTTGGAATTTTTATTGTTTCATATTACATGAATAACAAAAACGAGATGATTAATGACTTCCTTAGTCAAAAACTTAAAAATAAATCCGAACCAGTATAAGCTTCACATTATAATGAAATTCAGATACATGGTAGTAATACGCAATTGATATACAATAGTCGCAAAAAAAACGCCGCATAACTTACTTGACATTCAATACGTGAATATAAAATGGCTCTGCAATATTCGTATTCAAACAAATATCTATGCATACATCCATAATCCACATAGATAAAAGTTTCTGTAAATCAATAATTTGATAACAATTTAACCCTGAACTTATTTGATATAAAAATTTAAAAGGATCAGGCCTAAATAATGTGTAGTCGGTATTTTGAGTAGTTATATTAAAACAGAATAGGTACATTTATATAAAGGTATATAATATAGGCTGTTGATAAGAAGCGAAATTTATCGTAACTTGAACACGATTCTAACGGTCTTTTGCTTAATGGCCAGTTACACCACTATAATTATCAGTGGTTCTAAGAAAGCTATTTTATAAATTCCATACATGAAACATGACTCTGTAACATGTTTTTGCCAAACGTTTAAAGGTGCGAAGTGCCTATTTAGGCTATTTATTTGCAGTACTTGTTATCCCGTTTCATTTTAGATTTGAAAGTATGTATCGATGTCTTAATTGCAAAAAGTACTGACCAAAATTTTGAACTTAACAATGTTGTTCATAATACATTAGAATAATATATCGGTATTTTATAGAGAAACGGAAGCCGTCGTAAGTAGGGCGTGGCGGCTAGTTTATTATTATATCCATACCTATAAAAAAATGGTGCTCATTTGTAAAAAAAATATTCTAAAGAAAACAATTAAAATAAGTTAACTTACTGCCAAATTACATTCATTGTATAACAAGTAACTGGAGAATGAACAGTAAACCTGTATGTATATGTCCCGGCCCTGGTAAAGGCTAGGCAGATGATTACATATCTGGGCTCAACACCTGGTACTTTGGTGTGGTACAATAAATATCTAGATTGTTAAATAAAAAGAATATGTTTTTAGGTATCTCCTGCTCATGTTGCTCGGCAAAGGCGGCTTCAGTGAAGTCCACAAGGCGTTCGATCTCCGGGAGCAGCGGTATACGGCCTGCAAGGTGCATCAACTAAACAAAGACTGGAAGGAAGACAAGAAGGCCAACTATATCAAGTGAGTCCGTGTATGATGGCATGGCATACGTCATTTTCCTCATTGTTTATTTATATTTAAATTACAAAAAGTAAAAAGTTGTCAACACGATAAATCAGGTTTCGCAGAAAGTTGGTCACGTCACATTTTTTATGATACATGCTCTTTTGGAGAAAGATATTTATTTAAACGCCCTGTTTAAAAATACTACGAAAATGTAACCGAAAAGACTCAACTAGGAGCTAAGAGGAAGCTTCCAGCTCCTGCTATAATTCCGGAAAAACTTGAATACAACATTAAATAACTTTTTTAGAACTAAAAACGTTAACTCATAATATTTATTCTTTGTTTACAGGCACGCGCTGCGGGAGTACAATATTCACAAAGCACTAGACCACCCTCGCATTGTAAAACTATATGACGTATTTGAAATTGATGGCAACTCTTTTTGTACAGTTCTTGAGTACTGTAATGGGCACGATCTCGATTTTTATCTCAAACAGGTAAATATACTTCTTTGCAAAATATTTTATTCTCTCCCATGTAAAAATGTTAAATATATTTTTAAATTTTGTTATGCCATTTCAGCACAAGACTATTCCAGAGCGCGAAGCTCGCTCAATCGTGATGCAAGTAGTGTCAGCATTAAAGTATTTGAATGAGATTAAGCCGCCAGTTATCCACTACGACCTGAAGCCGGGCAACATTCTCCTCACCGAGGGTAACGTGTGTGGCGAGATCAAGATCACAGACTTTGGCCTTTCTAAGGTCATGGACGAGGAGAATTACAATCCCGACCATGGGATGGACTTGACAAGCCAGGGGGCGGGCACTTATTGGTAAGTACTTATTTCATCCTAATCCTGATCCTAATTTCCGATAAGTCAATTAGGATCAGAACACCCCTGTTTATGTTTTCAGTTTTGTAATGCCTTGGTTTAATATAATGTATTTATCAACAGGTACCTACCACCCGAGTGTTTTGTCGTCGGAAAAAACCCACCAAAGATCAGTAGCAAGGTGGACGTGTGGAGCGTAGGCGTGATCTTCTACCAGTGTTTGTACGGCAAGAAGCCGTTCGGCCACAATCAGAGTCAGGCCACAATACTAGAGGAGAACACGATACTGAAGGCGACTGAGGTGCAGTTCGCTAACAAACCTACGGTCAGCAACGAGGCTAAGGTATGTTTCATGAAGGTGTTTTTTCAAGGTTTCTTTCAGGGTAAAAATAATTCGCCATTTTGCATTAGCATTAAGCATATCTTCTTCCTATAGCTAGAGCAACAACAGATGTTGCATATACTCTGGTTTTATATTTTTACCTGGCGATTCATTCTAAATCTTGAAGTCCTCATGCGTTGATAGCTAATCAGATTTTGAAAAGCTTAAAAATTGTGGCCATCTTGTCCAAAGAAACCTTGTTACCCTAACTGTTATATGGGAAGTCACAAATTTTTCTTGCATAATACATCTTTACATATGATAAAACAAGGTTGACGTACCGCTCTCGCGTAACGGATTTTAATACTGTTTTCAACAATAGATAAAGAGTTATTCAAGAGGAATGTTTTTTGCATTTGTAACTTTTGCGAAGTTGAGGTGGGTGCGCTAGTGTCAATGTTATATTTTGCTCTAAATAACCCAAACTTTAATTTTTGGGAAAAGGCACTGAAGAGGACTTATTCACCAAGTTCATCGACACTATTTCTACTAGATAAGGCTCCCAATTTAATTATTTGTTTCTTATATTGACAAGTTGAGTGAATAGTATGTGTACATGCGCAGAGCTTCATCCGCGCGTGCCTGGCGTACCGCAAGGAGGAGCGCATCGACGTGTTCGGGCTGGCGCGGCACGAGTACCTGCAGCCGCCCATGCCCAAGTCGCGGGGCGCGGGCGGCGCGGGGGGCGCGGGCGGCGCGGCGGGCGCGGGCGGCTCGGGCGCGGGCGCGGGCGGGGGCGCGGCGGCGGCGGCGGGCGCCTTCAGCTCCAACATGTTCGGCGCGGGCTCGTCCTCCTAGCCGCGCCGCCGCCGCCCTCGCGTGCCGGCGGCGCAGTGACCGCGGTGTACATAGTGGTGGCGGCGGCGACGCCCGCGCCCGGTGTCGTTCGACTCTCGTAGACGTACTTTTTAGTTTTGAAACTTTGTCAGTTAATATCCAGAGTTGTAAAATGACTAAATATAATTTACAGATAAATTGTTTAAGATTATGCTTAACTGTTGACTGTATTTATTGAGCAGGTGATAAATTGTGATTCTCCATTTGTGAATGGTTTTATCCTTTTATCACTAAAGAGGAATCCTGGGGACTATCCCTTGCATATTATATAAGCTATTAAAAAAGTTAAAAATATTATAAACGTGTTTTATTAAGGCTCCGAATATAAATTATTATTATGTATTATTTATGTACAATATTTAATTTTAACTTAGCCTTTTAAAGCATTCGAAAGTGTGATGGCAACAAAAATGTTTTGGACGTGATTGTTATCTAAAACATTTCAGTGGAATGTACATTAACATGATGTGTAGCTGGTTATTGAACTTGTAAGACTTTCTTCTGATTTATAATTGGAGCCCGATGTCCTTAGTTATTTAAATCGTGACAAATTCCCAACTGTATGTTATGTTTTGTAAGAAAATTATACCCAAATGAATTGTTTACATTAGGTCGTAATTTTTGTTTGTTCTTTTTTTGTGTAACTTTCCAGCTTCGTTCGTACCTCTCGTTATACTATTACAAAGCTAAAAAACTGGCAAGCTCAAAATAAATGGATTCTATTGACTTGCGACTGTCAATTTTTTGTAGAAATACCAATGTTTCTAAATATAAACTCAATAAAACCATTGGTTATACAATAAACCAAAAGAAAGGTGAATAAAAACTTGGCCATCTCTATTTTATCCGTCTAACAAACATAAATTTGACTTGAAAGTAGTTTTCTCAACATTTTTCAACTTTTTACGAGTTAAATAATACTTTTTACAAATAAAGTCAATATTTATCTTTTAATGGCAAAAACAAATGGCTTTGCTAATTTTGCCACAGTAGGTACTATAGCAATGCGAATGGAATGAGTGTACGTACTTACGGGGATCTGGTAAAACCTGGTACCATTGAAGTCTAAATAATTATGATATTATAATACATCTGACGCCCATAGCACCACGGCGCGGCGTGGTTGGGGAATATGAAATATGAATATGAAAATAAAAACGAGCCGATTTCGTGTATTCCCTTTCCCAATGGCTCAATTGATTTGGTTTCCCAAGTGGACGGCCGGGAACTTCTTATCTATCTTTCCTATCGTTCCACTGATTGGTTGGAGGGGTACTGGTATCAGAAATTATTTATTAGGTACTAATTTTCATTGGTCGAAATAAGAACGAAATTGTATACTGGAAGTTAAATTATGAGGAGGGATGAAAGTCACATAACTAAACAAGTTTTGAGTATGACTGTGGATGGGTATATAAAAGCAGCGGGAGACCGAAAAAGAGATAGATGGATTGCGTGAAAGATGATATGAGAAAGAAAGGAGTGAATGCCGCGACGACGAGGAATAGAGAGGAATGGATGGAAAATACGCATTGCGCCGACCCCATATGAATGGGATAAGGGCAGGAAGAATAAGAGACTGGTACCTAGTTAAATTGTTTAAAAAGAAAATTGAACCTATAAAAATAGGGACCGATCAGAAAAAATGTCGTATTTTCCCGATCATCCCCCAAGCTACTCAGCCTCTGTGAATAACGGGAATACAATTATTGTCCGATTGAGTTCAAAACATGAATAGGTGGAATGAATCGTAATACTAGATGGCGCTGTGTAAATGTTGCCACTTGTTTGGCTGAAGCCACGTTTCCACTAGGCAACATTTTGCGCGCGACCGACACGCGACGCTCAACATGCACGGCAACGCTGCACAACAGCGCGCGACTTTGCCAGCTGGCGCGCAACATGACGCGCGGCTTGTTGTTTGTTTTAGAGCATCGTTAGTTGAAGCCTCAGAATAATAACTAAAGGTTGAAGCTATGCGTAGACAAACAACGTTGTTCAACAAAAGTTCCGCGCTGACTTTCAACATGTTGGGCAACTTGTTGTGCAACATGTTGCGCGTCAATTGTTGCCTAGTGGAAACGAGGCTAAACACTACATAATATGCTGGACGCTACCACAAAAGCATGCTTGGAATGAGCAAGTACTAGTTAGGAGCATGAGTGCAGACGTTGCTATAGTAAATGGCATGCTAGTTTCGAGCATGTGTATCTGTACCTACAATGTAATTGCAGTTTGCACGCACTTTTGATGTAAGTATGAGAAAGACGTTACTTTTATATTTTACATTTTTTTTTTATTTGTTGACAAAAACACAACACAACAAAAACCTGTTCTTACTGTATGAACTGTACGGTTTTATGTGTTGCTTGAAACAGAAATGAAGCAGCAACTTTCTTATTATGTAGGAACATAAAGGAGTAAGCTGCCGTCCGGTTGTTTGTTTCAAGGCCTGATATTGAAGGCAAGGTATAATTGAAATAAATAATACCTGGCAGGTACAATACTACCAGCCCGTCCTGCAAGTGCCTGGAAGGCTGGAACCTACAAAACTATACTAATACTACCCGTAACCGCGTTTCACTCACTTCACTTTTCTCCCAAGGCAGGCAAGTAATGTGGTGCCGTGCAAATAGCTACACTTCTGGGATATCAAGCTAAAAATATTTTTTTAACCCCGATTGGTAGTTGCAGTGATTAGCGTGTATAAAAAAACAAATAACTCTTCCGTCTTGCACATAATAGGAACTACCGATTTTGTTTTCGTGTTCAGCAATATAAATAAATAGATAAGCAGGGCACATAAACAAATTAACATAAATATTTGTGTGTAAACTATTATACTTGTTTTATTAAGTATTTACATGTATCAATGCATGGACACGCATTTGGTATCTTATACGTTACTTACACCTGCGTTCAGGTAATATTAAGCTTACATATTATTAAGAGTTATCAAAACAGATTTGGTGTGCCTTGCATAGCTATGTTAGTTATCTGTGTGTATGTCTAGTAGTGATGTAACGGATATTCGCATTCGCATTCGCATTCGCGAATATCCGCATATTTTTCAATATTCGCATTCGCATTCGCAAAAATTATGCGAATATTTAGCGAATGTTTTTAATAATCAAAAAGGAAATTATGATATGCATGCATATGAAATAATAATACAATAGGATAACACTTAGATATTTTTATTAAATCATACTTCTACATTCTAAATTAAAGTCTCATTTATGAAAAAAGAACTTCAGAGATCTGATAAAATCTAACATTAATCAGGCTTGTTATGTAAGGTTTGCATTTATTTAGTAGTATATTATTACTCATGTTTTTATGCCACTTTGTCCCTTAAATATCAGTTAAATTTGATAAATAACATAAAACTAACCTTAAAACAAAACAAAACTTTTAGAATTAACTTTCTGATCTTTCTGTGACCGGCTATGTTCAATTCAGTTCAATTTAAACATGGACGACACGAAACGTCAAACCTGTCAAACATTTTACGCGCGCTTTTTTTGAAATTTTAAAATACTAGATGAAAACCCGGCTCCGCTCGGTTTAAATGTGACTCATGATACACAATGTAGGTAAATATTTCTGTAGTCATCGGTTCTCAAGGAATATTAAAGGTAAGCAACCCATAGATTCGTATAGCTTCGTTCATTGCGTTTAATAAATATAGTAAATAAAAACTGCAATAGTTTTCACACAAATAATTTTTATTTAATTGTTTTCGGCAAGACGTTTCGTTTCACACAGTCAAATGAGTCACAGTTATTTGTGATGGATACTTCTTTGACGCGAGCGCGACGCACGCGACGTGTTGATTGGCGAGGCGTATATAAGAGCTAGTATGCAACGGAACGTGAAAAAAGCGAAATAAATATTCTTGAACTATTATTTCAAACGCGTTCCGAAACGATTCTGGTCCCAACTATCATGCAACTGTCATACGCCTTGTCAGCACTGTAATCACTTCAAGGAGGTTGTATGATAATAAACTCCTTGAATCACTTTGAGCAGAATTATCTGTTACGGAACGCGGCCTTATTAACTACCCAAGATGGCGACTGCGGTTTGTTTGTCAGTGCCATTAGAATTTAACGAAATTCTCCGTAATCTGAATTTTGCGGATATATATTGTCGACTCGAAATCAAGATTTTTTTATGTTTTGTTATTCATATAAGGTTTCGATCAAGTCTACCGTACCCCAGAACGAAATTATTAATATAATAAGAGATTCTCATTCGCATTCGCATTCGCATTCGCGAATGTTGAAGATAAATATTCGCAATCGCATTCGCATTCGCGAATGTGAAAAATCCAACATTCGTTACATCACTAATGTCTAGTAGTGAAACCATGAAGCTATAGAAAACCTGTGAAACTACCAATAATAAATAAAGTACCTAATTAAAGGTGTATTTGTACGTTTTATTTGAAACTAGGTGTGTTGAAAACTTGAAATAGTTATCGAAGGCATTAGTATCCACTTGAATAGAAATGAGCATTAATTATGACGAAGACAATATTAAACTGCTCTGTGTGCACTCGACGCTTTTTTGTTACCTGCAAACGATGTTCTATAGTTCTATTCAATTCTTATTCACAGTGACCTCGTTGACGGCGATTTTAATTAGAGGGAATTTCCAAGCTTACTCCCTGGCTCGGAATTACTGCATTTCAAAAGTTTCCTGGCTAAACCGGGTTTGTAAGGGCAAAGAATTAAACGTTTCGCCGCTCGCTCAAAAAATATTTATGGCACAGAGTTTTGACAAAGACTTTTACATTTCTGTAAACGTTTTTAAAGTCGAGTTTATATAGCTTTTTAAACCCAACATTGTGTAACGACTATACTGACTAAACTAACAGTATTTTTAAATTGATTTTCTCTTTTTTTAAGGCTTGAAATCAAAACACAATTAAAAACAAAATTCACATTAAACTACAGAATTGAGCAACTATATTTTGCTATTTCTTCTTTTTTTATGAGGAGAGGCCAGTGTCCAGCTGTGGGACCACAGTGGAGGTCATTAATAGTCACCAAGCTCGAGACTTGAACCTTATTAGAGAATGCTTTAATTAAGTCGGTTCTACTGTCTGCCACCCTGCCTTACTTATAAATTCAGTATCAGTTCTACAATAATTTTCAGTATTCATACACGGTATATGAGCAAAACTATAGGTAGGTACATACGGTCTCCGTACCAAAGAAACCTTAAATTACCTTTCTATAGGTAACTTGGGAATTTACACCAGAGGCACTTCAATACACGTTAGGTGCCACTTTTGTTATCTCCTCAATAGTTTTCCGAGCCGCTGGCATTTGCATCTCATTAGCCCGAGGAGATGTATATTTTAAAACTTACTTTAGTTAATTGGAATTGCTTATTCAGGCTTGATATAATTCCATTAAGTACCTAGCTATAATACGTAATATTTAGTGTTGCTTTTGATGCATCATAATTTCGTATTAATTTTATGGTAGGTATAAATGTGTAGATATTTGCCTTGCATAAGCTTGCATAATACGTAGTAGGTTCAGAATGCATACTTAGGTACCTAATGCTCATGTTAAGCACTTACTGAATTATTAATTTAGGAAAACCTGTGGAGAAACAATTATTTGTCTTATTGTTTTGCGAAACAGTGCAGGTTTGTAAGAAGGGTACATAATAAAATTATGTGGGTACACAAAACATATTACCATGCTTCTAACGAAAGCATAGAGAGGAACGACTAGACGAAATTCTTTTGGCAATGGTTTGTCATTTCTTTTTCTAGCAGTTGTTTTGCGGGTAGCCTCAGGCGGCAGTGGCACTAACGCGACTCAATGTTGAAAGCACATAGACAAAAGAATATAATGTACAAGTATCTAAATACGATACCCACTTATGAATATTTTTTTTCATCTAAGTTACTAGAATATAATTCAAACAAATGCGAAACGCGTTTAATATTTTTTACAACAGATTTTATTGTTAAGAAATAGATCCTTTACATAGCTACTTTACTGGAACTTACACTTAGCCACGAGCCCCTTTTTTAAAGCCCCTCTTCTTTAAAATAATTTAATTGAGGAGTTATTTTCTAAGCAACAGACAACAACAAATAACGCTGAACTTTCCTACTTTTATTTTATTTTAACTTTTTCCAACGCTAAGTTCGTACGTTAACAAAAAAAGTCTTCTAAAAAATTATTCTTTTACAAAAGAATTATAAATTGACCTGAAAAAACCCTCTTCAGTCGCAAAAAAAAATGTTTTGCATTTACAGCTTCACACGAAGTAGAAAGGGTAGCTTTGTTTTTCTCCACATGAATGGTCCTCGTGGGAAGGCTGCAGGGAGTGGTGGGGCTCAGCGGCTCACCCAGTCACCCCCTGCGAATAAAATGCTCGTTGCATTTGTGCAACCGTCGTGAAGTACCGACTACGCCTTTATTGTGCGAGTTATATGTTGCTAACACTTCGACTGAGTGTGAAAAACTGTTTTATGAAAACATTTTGCTCTCACGAAGGATGCGGTCCCATTATCGCGTCCCTTGTTCGTAATTCTAGCAGTTTGATACAACGAAAGTGTTATGCCTTTTAATTAAGTATAATATTAAAAACGACTCTTTTTAAACGAATTCTGTGGTTAATTTTGATTTTTGTAGATAAACCACAAATCATCGCCAAATAATCCAAATAGGTAGGTACCTAGGATGTTTCGCGAGGCTATTGAGAATAAAAAACATCCAATTTCAATATAGAAGATAGAGGCTGGAAAATATAGATAGGTAAGCTACATACTTGGCTCCCAATAATTCAAATAATTAAAACGAAACCCAAGAGCAGAGCTGCGAGACCTCAAGACATAGTGTGCCAGAGTATTAGTATTCTATGCAGTGAGCTCATATTGCGAAGGTCAGATCACAAACGATAAACACAAAAATAAGCATATGAAAAATACAAAAATATGAAGGTAGAACGAGCAACTTCTCCTGTCTAGACGAATACCATATCAGTCTGCCCGTGACCACGACACAGCAAAGGTGTTAAAACGTCGGGAACTAAAATCAAAATAAACCGCGATGGAATCCGTAAAAGTAGTTTTATATCAATGTCTATTATTCGCGAAAAGTTCAGAAAACAATAAGTAGGTAAAATTATTTTGTTCTTTTTTTGGGCATATAGGTACTTACTATAAATTTTTTTAACAATTTTTTAAGAATTCACAAGGTAAAGTTAAGATAAAAACGAAGCGGACACGTTCTTAAGATCTCTAAATATTTAAACAGCAAATGTATTTAATAAACCTTTCTTGAGCTTTACTTATTACATTTTGTTGAATGAAGTAACTATATGTTAAATACAATGACAGTGAACAGTGAAGACGTATGTAATTAAATAAAAGGTCCATATTAGGTCAAAGTGATAATGGATAAAAACATAAGAAAGTAAATCTATTTATTCAGAATCGATGAGATAAGATAAAGCAAGTAATCTCACTATACATAGTTCAACTAATAGAAACAAACAAGTAAGTGCGTACATTTTTAACTATCTGCTCCAGTGATAAGAATACAAAAATTTAAAACGTAAATGATGACGTATTGACGATGAATAACAAGATTCATTAAGTTATTAAAACTTGTTTCTTTCTGGGTCATCCTAAAGTACAGTAATACAAATAAAGTAAACGTCAAAAAATAATAATAATTACAATGTGACCAAAAGATTCCTTCGAGCCGGATTTGAACCAGCGACCTATGGATATCAGCATCTTCCCTCTACAGTCCACCGCTCTACCAACTGAGCTATCGAAGGTACAATATTATGCTTCAAATTAATCATGTGTTTGTCCGACCACGAAGATGAAACATTTAGGAACACGTCTGTAACTTGTTACATAATTGTGCATACGTTGCTTGTGGTTTGTAGAACACAAAACCACAAATACGCACTACAATATTCCGAACACTTATCTGGACTTGGGAATTTGAAAAACCAAAGCGAAACTATTGGTTTAACGTTGTGTATCTTCAGCTTATTTATTAAGATTGAATTGCCTTTATACAGTTGATCTTTTTATTTACAAAATAAGTATATTGTAATTACTCAGAAGCTAATATTAATATTGTATGCCACGATTATATTAGTCGCAGCAAAATATCAATACATACATCAATAATTTGGAGTCGTTAATGGTGCCTCATACAACGATATCAATAATTATAATCAATCAATAATAATATAATTATTCACAAACCTATTAAAGGTTCGTGTTCATAATAAAAATTTAATGTACTATACATTTCAATTTATATTAAACTGTCAAAAAAACAAACAAATTAATTTTACGTGACCAATTTAAAGACATTAATCGTTGATTGAGAGGTCAAGGAAAAGGAATTTGTTCGGCTGACCGATATTCACACGTTATGTCCAGATTCATACATTCTGTACAGAACTGAGCCCCAATTTCTACTTGAATGCCATGGAGCATGGCAGCTTTGTTATCTGTTGCACGTGCCTGGGCAAATACCTGGCGTGGTCAGACAAAAACGTACATCACATAAGCTTGTCATTTTGTTTTCGAACTGTAATTTGTCGTAGCCGGTCTCGGCGATTTAATTTTAAGTTTACCGCAGTCATAAATATAGTACCTACAATTTGTTGACAGCGTTCCTACTCCATTAATTTAATACGTTTTGGTTCACCATATAATAAATTAAGTTTATTACAGACACATTAATTTTACTGATGATATTTTTTAAACAGTTTTCATATCACAAATACGTTTATAAGTTATGTTATCTTCTTTATAAGAGAGACAATCTAATCAAACCTTGTAGTTTTGAATAAAAACATCACGATAATATTATTACAATCATAATAATTATTTTATCCTAGTACTAATGTTGGCAGGATCTATATAAAGTGATTATGGGAGTATGGGAGACGGAGTATACTTACTTAATTAGAAACGAAATTCACTCGTGCATAGTATTAGATAGTGCAGCGGTTTTCTGTTCTACGACTGAAACTGTGAAACATGCTACATAGTTACAGAAGTTCCGATAACTTCCCCAAGTTGGAATAACTTATAGCTAAGCTAGACTATTGGAAGCATACAATATACATGGTTTCTTATAAATGAGTGTTAAAAAAAAAAAAAAACTAATTACCAATTAGTTAATTACTAGTGGCAGTAGAGTAAATAAAATGTTTATTATTAATTTGTCCAAGAAACATTTGTTAATTGAGAAACATGAGATAAAATACCTACATTACCTAAGACCAAAACCTGTATGAAATATACACACAAAACACCTAATGAGTAGCTTTTCTACTTTGAATGTTTTCGTTGGCCAACAAACTATTTTGTAGAAGACAACTCATTAGGCTGAAGTGTCTTTACTTTAAGCTCTAGATCAGGCGGTCATCGCATTCGTAACGTAATCGCAAGGACGAAACGCCTTACCGAAGTATAATTTAAATGGAAGCCAAAGTGGAAATGTTTGCGAGTTCTAATTACGCCCAACTTCCACCATACAATTAACCCCAGCAATTACCCAAGTAAATAAGGCACTATTTGTGAATTACCACGACGGCAACGCTACTGCAATTGAACAAATCGAATCAACATCGTTTTTAGGGAAATTGATGACTGGTGAAATCGAATTCGTTTGCTTGGGGAATGCAAAGCAATGAGATTGAATGGGAGGTAGTCGTTGAGCGCGAGAATTCGGGATTGGGTTACCAACACGAACAAATTCGATTTTTGTTAGTCTTGTCAGTTAATTCAACACTTGCGTTGGGCTTGCCTCGCATCGTGCATCAACTCGTCCTAGTTTCCTGATTGACAGTGCTGTTAATTGGTTGGTTCCATGAGTCCACGAGTAATTTGCCTGAAAGCGTTCCGCCGGCATTGTGACAAGTTATTGCTCATATCGTAATGAAAGTTGGTGCCAGTGCCCTACCAATGATTAACGCGTCTGCTAATGGGAATGTTTACCACTCTTTTTTTATTTTATTAATTAGAGACGACTATTATCGAACTAACTTAATATAATTTCGACTAGTATTGCATCTAATATTTTGCGTAAAGAACTAATTACCTTCAAATTAGCAATATAATCAATGTGTTATGATTTTGTAGATAGTTACCTACTCGGTATGTAATCGAGGTTTACTTTGATATTCAGTAAGTTTGAAATTAAAATCGCAACCTAAATAAGAGGACACATCGATCGACCTCAACGAATTTGGGCCGGTTCGGAATTCTCAAGGGTGAAGATTTCAATAACTTAGATTTCCAATAACGTTGTTATACAAAAAATCTAGAACTCCATAGATTTAGGGAGGCATAATTATAAAACGAGAGGCCCTGCTCGCCCGAGGGGATAATTTGCGAGTCCCGAGGGCTTTGATGTTCAGCGGCCTTGGAACAGCATGCGGCGAAGCGTGAGCTCGTGCCAGCCACGGACTCTTCATACAAGAACTTGACCTTTATATACGTGTCGTATGCGCCTTATACACTACTTACGAGTTTTAGTTGTGAAATATTTATTTGAAAACAGCTGTGGTAATCAAAATAATTAAAAAAATATAAGTTGCTGCGTTTATTTGAATAATATATCTACCGAACTTTTTGCAGATGTAGGCAACTACCGTATGAAAATTCTTATTTTCTGTAAGTAAAATGTGTGTGTGGGTTTTACTAAAATACCACCAAAGTATACTTATATACAATCTTACATTTAGCTATCAACATATAGAACGAGTTAATTGAGAAAAAAATAATATCTATATTTGGGTTAAACACAAATTAGTTTATTCTAAACAATAGGAGTTAATTTTTAACAAATAGCAGATTACACAATATTGTTTATTTTATCGACCTTTCATAGGCAGGACCAGGCCGTATAGTAGTCTAAATTTGTTTAGTATGGCTAAATTCTTGTATTATGCAAAGCTTTTTAGCCTTGTAAGCCCAAGGGGAGCCTTGACTGATACGTATTGTCGACTTGCTAATACTGTCCGGTTAGCTACCTACCTACCTCAAATAAGTACCTTGGTAACTAGAAATTAACATTGGGAAGGGAAATGTACAACAATATTCTACTATTAATAAAAAAGGTTTTTGTACGCAAAACTTAATTACCACGACGTTAAAAACAGCATTATAAAGAGAGCTTCGTTAGCACTGTAAGCGCATCTCTGAATGATTACCAACTTCACTTTAAAAAGGCGAGTCTAGCAATGACATAATTAGCGCGTACGTTTTCTGAAAAATGAAAATTCTATAGGGACTGTCTTGTTAATTAATGCATTTTTATGTTTTATTTCCTTAAAATTCGATATATTTACTCATTGGTTAATAAATAAAGCTTAAGGGTTTACAAAAAGTGTGTGACACGAAAAGTCTTGTGAAGTTAATGGACTAAAACTTGTACATTTGTAATGAAGAAGTTTATTGTGTAGAATCAAAACATCTAAATTATGACACACACTATATCATTTTAGCCACATGAAATGCTTCGAATTCTTACTTGAAAAAAAATTAGTTCATAAATTAATATTCTGTGCCAAAACAAATAACGCCATTTTATCAGTAATTTAAATCCATTATTAGTCGAAGATCCTTCATGTTAGCCATAAACAGATCCATTTCACTTTGGCCTCGAAAATTGAGTGATCGCGTGCATAAGGCGGGAACCCCCTGACCTTTCGCCTACAATGTCAATGTTATCTGATCAGCCTCCATAATGTTTATGAGTTTGTGGCTTAGCAACACTTACACAATGTGTTTAGTGCCTATAAGGCTATAACTTAAATGTCTCCTCTATAAACACTAAAAAAATAACACCTAAACCTACGCTACCTGACTAGTTACTGTAAGTCTAGGAATACTTGCTTATAATTTAATTATTAAATATTGTATTGCCATCCCTATTAAGATAACTTTGTTATAAGTAGTTTAAAATCTATCCTGTACACTTACAAATACAATACATTATCTATATTGCGTATCCTACGCAAAACACTCGTTATTTAAGAATTTACCTTATCCGCCTACCTACTTCATGTCATTGTTCGTTGTTTATAAATACGCTAGTATTAAAAATTACTTCGAGTGAAATTTCCGACGTTTTCCGCTTAATTTATTCGTTTAAACATTTACATAAGATCGAAAAACAGGCGAGACCTAACTAAATACTTGAAATAGTGGTTTATTGCGTGGGCGGACGTTGATTCAATACATAATCCTTTAAGTGTACATAATTATTTCAAGCGCTTTGTTAAACAATTACGAAAGCTTGATGTTGACCAGCCCGTCGATTCCGAAAATACATTAGACAAAGTCACGGCGAATTCGTCAGTGAAAACTAGATTTCGTATTCCGAAATTAAGGTTTATTTGATGTTACTAAAGCTAGACCCGTCTAAGCCCACCTCTAAACTTTTCACCTGAGATTTCGACATCACTTGAACTTGAGTGCAGTTTCAGAATACGGTGAAAAGTACAAGTAATGTAAGCAGTGAAGTGAGTGTGAGAGGTGAGGTGAGTTTGGTCATTTTCGGAATCGCTCGGCAGGTCAGCAAAGAAATGTGAATTCTTATCAAGTTTTCATTGTTAACACCTCTAAAATGTCAGGTCAGCAACCTGTAATTGCATGTGAAACAAGGTCGGCGTTGGAATTGTTTCTTTAATGAGAATTTTGTGCCAATGATCGCAACCTTCCTCAATCGTCTTAGTATTATTTCAGCAAGTGACCTCGGCATCGATCGAGTGCATCGCTGCACCGTGCACCGTGTGATGTCTTACTTCGCTAATATATCTCACTTGGTTTTCGACACACCGATCTATATTTCAGTGGTGTCACGGGATGCACATATTTTAGGTGTTTTCCTTATTTAACGGACTGAATTTATAAAGGTATTTAATAGTTCACACACCTTACTTTATAATGAGATTCTTCAGGGAATTAGTGATCTATCGAACAGTGTAAAGACCTATTTTTGAAACAGTTTTCTCGTACTATCACTTGGATCTACAAATAAAGTCAATTACACATTTTATATACACACTCAGTATTTTTCGTTTAAATAACAGAGTATGAACCCGGTAGTATTCGGTGACTAGAAAAACTATCAGATAACCATCTCCGATAAAACTTAGCGGGGAGAGCTTTCCGAAGGGTGGAGGACACGGGATTAGCAATTAGGAGGGTCGAGTCACGGGGAGGCATGTCCGCGGAGAATGCGGAGGACACGTAGCAACACGGATGAGGAGATTAATGAGGATATCCGGACATGGATCGTGACCTTTATATAGGCTTTCGTGTACCTCACAAATTCACAATAAATCTAACACACTTTTAATCAATAATGCTCTGAGATATATTCGTCAATTTGTCTGGTCTGACCCTAAATGATGGAAAATAAAGCTACGTTTATTTAAGAGCAATATTACTTAGTTATTAGATACATTGGTTCATTTATCTTCCTTATAAAGGCAATAACTGGTATGGGGAGCTTTAGTGTCCTCATTTCTCAGCGACTTTAAATTATGACTCCTAGCTGTCGGTTTTTATGTAGTTTAGAGTTAATTTAAACAACTACTAAGTATTTTATACTCTTTGCACTGCGCATTTCAGTACTAAACTCTCAATAAAAAATATATTGGTTGTCTGTAAAGTCGGTTTACGGACGATAATTTTACGTGATAACGTCATAACTGTATCGACGAAAATTGCATACTGTATTTTTTCTATTCGGACGTATCGGTCGGTGGAGAGGAAGAGAGGTAGATGCGTCACAAACCGAACGCTTAGGACGATCGTGCCTCTCTATCGCTTGTACCGCGCTCTCGCTTGCACGCTCAGCTCAGGCGGGACGTGACACTTTTTCATGTGTGCAGCCGGCGTTCATCGATTTATAAGACGTTATTACGTCAAAAAAATGGGGCTCTGGATTGATATTTAATGAAATAGAAGTTTTGAAGTTATAGCTGGGATCATACACGAATAGCTTCCAGGAAAACAAATGTTAATGGAGTTTACGAGTAATACTAGTTGAGTATAAACAAAGGTACAATTTATTAATGATATCACGATGCCTTTAATAAGGTTAACTGTCCCATCAGCACGTGTTGGGACGTAGGTACACAGTTTGTTTATGTAAATTGAGACCATTGAGTTCTCCACTAGCATAATGGGTTCGTACTGTGAACTAATAATGTGTACTTGGAACAGAATGCACGGGCACAATTGCACACTATTTAACATCTGTTTCAAAATTATAATAAAAAATTATCCGATTTTTGGGATACAAAAACGATGTATCAATTTCACAAGACAATAAAAATACAGGTACCGCGTTACCGACTTATATTGATAGAGAACAATATTATATTTATTGTAGGTAGGTATTCAAATTTAGCATTAACAATTGATAAAAAATGTGAAGTGGTATAAAGACTAACTTAAACGGACTTAAGATATTAATAAATCTTGTTACTGTGCATGTGAAAGGAAGATATACAGAATGAATAAAGGACTGCGTGTATTTTGCGAGGTAATCAGGTGCATATTACTCAACAACTTTCCTTAAAGAACATAGGTGTACCTAAATCTTAAAATTTAAAACATTTTTTTCATTACATATATCATTCTATGACATACGCAGAAACATGTGACTTATTTTTGGTATCTGGTCCATTGAATGAAGGTAGTCACTTTATACTTCTTAATATTTTGTATGTATTGTTAATGCTTAATTTGCTCACAAAATATACGATCAATCCTTTTAAATGTATCCTATATAGTCCTATCCTATGTTTCTATTCATCGCACATTCAACTGATACTGCAGGAGCGCCTGCCAGCTATTTAAATTTTCAGTGAGTTCTACGGCTGAATCCAAGCCGCGTTCATTCAGACATTCATTGTAAAATATGCCTCTACACAGAGTTTTGGACACAAATTGTATGAAACTTCCTAGTGGAGTAATAGCTACTGGAAGCACAGAAACTAGCTTATTAAGACTAAGTTATGAGTGTTATGACTGTTAAGAGCTATGTATTGCAGGGTCTACGAGTAGTTACTGAGCATCTGTATCATGCGAACTACTGCTCGGACTTGGTCGTATCACTATAATATCTATATTTTAACCTATTTAAGCCGCTTAGCTAAAGTATCGCGATGCTGCTTAGCTCTGGATTCACGAAACCTCCCATCTATGGCGTCGCGACGTCGCTTAGGTTGGTGTCGCGTAGCCGCTTCGTTATAGTGTCGCGAAGCCGCTGCGCTATGGAGCCATGACGCCGCTTGGCACTGGCATCGCGAAGCCGCTCTACTATGGCGTCGCGACACGGCGACGCCGCTTAGCTATAGTGTCGCGAAGCCGTTTGGCACTGGAATCGCGACGCGGCTTTACTATGGCGTCGTGACGCTGCTTAGCTATTGCGTTGCGAGGCCGCATAGCTATTAATAGTGTCGCGATGCGGATATGTAAACTAAATCAAAAGAATTTATACTGAACTTACTACTACCAGCAAAACGCTAGTTTAATCATAGTGTGTGACATAACACATTATATACACTCGAGATATCTATCGAAGAGAAGCCCCTAACTCCTAAGTGGATTAATACGACAAGGCAACACATTATAACTAAACAAGATGCTTAGAACACTGGAGGGAATATAATATAAGCTGGGAGGACCCTCATTGTCTGCCAAAGGCTCCGGTAACACTTAATGGATTCTTGACACGCTCCAGCTCTCAGAGACACCGGACAGATCGCTATTGTTTGCTATATTTGTGAAAAACGCATCATTGTTCGTGCAGACCAGTAGTGAAACGGTTTGCAATTGATCTTGAAAATCAGTCGATGCGTTTTTGTCAAAGTGGTTTTTTGGGTCACTGTAATTTTGGTGTCGATGTCGCTCCAAAAATCACTTCTGTCTAGAAAATTGTTCACTTGTATTCAACTCGGAATTTTATGGAAAGACCTACAAAAATATTTTGAATATTAAGATAATTTTGTTGAGTACTTTCTGCCATCACATAATAATTTCGGTCTTTTTCAACCTATTCTCACGCAAAAAATACCTACCTACAAAATGTGTGGCAGCCTCTTCTCGACTTTATTATCAAACAGCCGTACATGTGTATTACGGATTAGTTAAGTAACGTTGTTACTTAGAAGTTCTATAAACACAATTTCTTCGTAATTTTCGCTCCGATTATAATATAATTTCGAGTCCAATATAACAACGCCTTTAGGGTGCTGATGGGGTTGCCACGTTACTGTAGTGCCTCAGGGATGTTTGCAGAAGCCCGCGTAGATTGTTTTTATACAGTAATGCGTAAAAGATGCGCATCCCTGGTACGCAGGGTGCGGGGCAGCACCAACAGCATCCTAGTAATGATCTCCAGCCGACTGGATTGCGCGATCGTGAACCGGTGCTGCAAACTATCTGCTGGACCAGCAGTAGTGTAATGATGTGGCTTGTTATTTATATGTTTATTTAATTTAATTGTATGTTATACTTGTTTATGTATTGTTTTGTTTACTAACATAGTTATAAGTGTTACTAACAAAATGAGTTGTGTTACTCGAGTAAATAAATAAATTATTATTATTATTATTATTATCACTGTAGTTAGGTAAAGAATAGTACCGTCGAATGATATAGAATCTACGTACCTAGTTAATGAGTAAAGTCAACAGCAAAATTAGATGATCAAAATCAGAAATTCAATACTAATGAACGGAGTTCGCGTCAGAACTGGGTGGCGTCGAAGTGATTCAAAAGTAAGTACCTATGTGATTGTAAATAATACCAAAAGTTTTATACTAGTACAGTTTCCATAATATATTCGGTATCACTTTTGACTCTGAAAGTTATAAAATCAATTCATCATCTACTTTTGCTGTTGACTGTACATAGCATTGTGATAAGTATAAATGACATTTCATTGTCCTTGAACCGCTGGGACTGGTAGAAATATGTCTGCACAATGGACAAGTCACGACAAAAACCACTAAAGTTCATGTTGGGGGAATTGCAAGGCTCCACCCTTCTCTTAGACATATTTTAGTAGGTACCGCATATCAGCTTCACTGTATCGATAGTCAAATATTACTCATGGTGCTATATTAATCCACTATTTGTCTAAATATTTTTAGGGTTCCGTACCTCAAAAGTAAAAAACGGAGCCCTTATAAGATCACTTTGTTGTCCGTCCGTCTGTCGGTCAAGACCCTTTATCTCAGAAATCTTCGCGTTTTTAATCACATGCACATTATCATAATTATGATGTCTGTATATTTACAACCTTTGTTAGACGGCCTTAATAAATATATTAATACAGGACTTGTAATACGTAAGGAGCATTCAAATATTTATTCCGCAGGATTAAGTGACCGTTATACTCGAAATAGTGCAGAAAGGTACTTTGAGTTGAGCCAATCGGGAAGTTATATTGTTTAAATACTTAGCTAAGTATTAATAACTTATATAGGTTAGGTTCTGAAAGGCAACTTGACGCATTCACGTCACGGTCACGGATGGCCACGAACAATGGAATTCTGTATTGTGTCTGCTACATGCTAGTCAATATTAAAAATACCAATTTTTATACCTTTTTATCGGGATTTTGTGATATACTGTGTACCTTTATGAAAGACACTCAATTGTTATTTTTTTATACTTTTCCATGAAAGTGGTGAAAGGGTATCCCAATCGGGTCTCCGCGATTGGACCCAAAATGTTTTCTATTGCCTTTCAGTGCCTTAGTAAAATGTAAAATAAAATATAGTAAAATGGAATATAAAATATGATGTAAAAACAAATTCAAATGTTCAAACTCATATTTACCAATTATATCGTTCACTAAATATTATTTATTCTTAGCGTGTCGTGACAATAAAAGACATTATTTATTAAAAATACCTTTGAAGTCATTTCGAGTAGATAGTCTATATTCAACAGTAATAGTTTGACATGCTAGACCCTTCTCAAAAACTGAATCTTCTTAATATTTTTACTTATAAAAACTTACCTGAAAGGATCTTTCCTACAAAATCATTACCTACTGAAGTTTGAAAAAAGTTTATTTGTTAAACGGGTTGATTTACGTATACCTAACTACAAGAAACATTAAAATAAATAATCAATGAGACATTAGATGCTTTTTAATTACAATTCTTCTTCTTCTGTCTAGCCTTTTCCCAAGCTATGTTAGGGTCGGCTTCCAGTCTTACCGGATTTAGCTGAATATATTTTACATGGAGCGACTGCCAAGTATCTACTTACTTACTGGCACTTCACTTAGCCCTAAACCCAACGAACGTGTAACGTAAAAACATTATCATACAATTCACCAGCTACTTTTTTTTTTCGCCGAGGGCACCCCCAAAAAACAGTTGATAGTTTGATAGAAAAAAAATAAAATTAGGTACATATACTAAAGGTAAATAATTTACTTCTCTTTTTAATTTAATACACAATTTTTTCTAGCGGCTCTATTCGTTCTCAGTTTAATCTCTCTGTATTGGCTCCTCTACTTTTCTCCAATCTTCTTAATAGCCCAAGAGCCCACGACGGCCAGACCTTCGTCATTTTATAAAAGCTGAAAGTTCTTCTGTGCATGTCCCTTATACAGGTAAGAACGACCAGCGACTATAGAGTTTGGGTTGTGGTTACTTGGGCAGGTATCAGGTAGTAAAGGTGTACAAATTAGTACCTTAAATTCGTTAAAGTATAAAGCTCAATTTTTTTATATTTTCTTCGGGATGACTTTAGAAATCTCGTCATCCATTGCCGGACACTTATGACAGTTGCTACCCCCTGCCAGACACCCCTAAACTTGAATAAATTTTAATTATACTTTCGTTATAGTATAAAAGCTAAATTTTATATATGTTACTTGGGGACCTATAAAAAAATGTTACCTCAATAGCCGGACAGTTTTAATGGTTTTTACATCTTGCCAGACACATTGAAAGTCCGCTGTAGGTGCGAGCGCGAGTGCTTGTTGCGATCTTTTGAGATATCCAATAAAAAGTAATTTCATTACGTTCATAGCCATGTTATATAAAGTAAAAAATGTTATTTTAATATCATAAAATAAAAAAAAAGTATAATTACATATAAATAAAATATATCGTTTTTATAAATTTCATACTAATAAATAACATACTAATGAATAACAACGCCCTTTCTTAATTACGGCTTCCTCGATGATGCCACTTATTTCATTAAAAGCTAATTGGTGATTTTCCTGATGAAAACGCTTTTACTGGATGGTTTTTTAGAAGAGGATATTTTATTATTGAAACTAATTCTACATTCTGTATGATAAGATATTTTTGGACCAGGTTTTTTTTCAATTTATTAAATAATTCTGCATACTCCTCTTGACCTTCGATGTTGGGTAGTACACTAGATTTAAATTGGTTGGTATCAGATTTATGAAGTGGAAGCATTGTTTGTTACAAAACAGACAAACAATTATTGATAGTCGATATAATTAGTCTTCTTTTTCGTCCGGTCACATCTGGTTCAAAAATTTCAAAATTTTCTTGAGAAGTTGTAGATTGAAGTCCTATTGTTTCAGAAGTTAAACTTGATTGCAATGTTATTGAAGATTCTGTAGAGGAAGACTGTAAATGAGTTGGTTCTGTGGTCAACTTAAGTATCAACGACGAGGTTGTTGAGCTATTGTCTGTAGGTATACTGGCAAATTTTTGGTTTTTACTGTTTATTGTCGAATTTTCAGGTTCAGAAGTTAAGTATTTTTTTCATAAGTCCTGTAAATGCTTTATAACATCCCGGTGATAACCATTTTCTGTATGCTCATCAGAGAGAGTAACGCTGAGGTGGGTTCCGGGTCACGCGGGAGTCGTGGGCAATGAAAATGCCGACGAACTCGCTAGAGCGGGATCGGGGAAGACACTATATGGTCCAGAACCTTTTTGTGGCATTCCCAAAAGTCTCGCTCGAATGACCCTGGACACTATCCATTTGAACAAAGCCTATAAGGCATGGTCAGACATGCCAGGACTGACTCATTCCAAAACTCTTGTTAAGGCCTATGACAGGAGATACACTAAGCTGATCATAGGACTGAGTAGGAAAAGAATGCGCATCCTAGTTTGAGCCCTCACTGGACACTGTTGTCTAAACAGGCACTTGTCCACTATGGGACTGTCCGAAACAAGAACGTGCAGAATGTGCCAGGAGTCAGACGAAACTCCGCTTCATATTCTGACGGACTGTGGACCTTTGATGCGCAAGCGTAGCTTACACCTGGGCAAACATATCCTTGGCCCACAGGATGTAAAACATATCGCCCCCCAAAAGCTACTGCGATTCCTAGTAGATGTAGGACTTGGTGGCGAAATGTAAGGATAATCAATCAAAAGCGGCGATCACAATAGATCGATGACGGTCGCAGTGATACTGGGGCTGCACAGTCCCAGAATAGCCGCAAACCAAAATAAAAAAAAAAAATTAAGGTTATGTTTTTTTCTGATTTTCAAAACAGTTTGTGATTTTTTTAACGTTTCCTCCGAACGTAACGAATTTTTTATTGGATATCTTAAAAGATCGCAGTCGACTGAGCACTCGCACTCGCACCTACAGCGGACTTTCAATGTGTCTGGCAAGATGTAAAAACCATTAAAACTGTCCGGCTATTGAGGTAACATTTTTTTATAGGTCCCCAAGTAACATATATAAAATTTAGCTTTTATACTATAACGAAAGTATAATTAAAATTTATTCAAGTTTAGGGGTGTCTGGCAGGGGGTAGCAACTGTCATAAGTGTCCGGCAATGGATGACGAGATTTCTAAAGTCATCCCGAAGAAAATATAAAAAAATTGAGCTTTATACTTTAACGAATTTAAGGTACTAATTTGTACACCTTTACTACCTGATACCTGCCCAAGTAACCACAACCCAAACTCTATAGTCGCTGGTCGTTCTTACCTGTATAGGGGACATGCACAGAAGAACTTTCAGCTTTTATAAAATAACGAAGGTCTGGCCGTCGTGGGCTCTTGCTCTATAATTATTAACATATTTGGTACCGTATATGGTACTTGTTATATCATCGTTCGTACAAATACATTATATGTACCTACTTTCAGTGTTCGATACACAATTTAGCTTAGCGACCAGATTATCTTCTACCAAGGGCGCTATGGTGAACTGTACGTTATTTCCATCGGCATTGTATTGTACTTAGTTGATGTAGGCAAAGATTATGCCGTTGTAGCTCCGAAATCAATTATAGGGTAACCTAGAAATGATTTTATCTAATAGAAACAAGACCTGATTTAGGAATTCATGTTAAATGCTGATCGTGATTTATCTAGATAAAATAAGGATAATCGTTCTGAAAAAAAAAAACTTTGCAAGTAATAAAGAAAAATTTGGTGCAGCATAAGCCAAATTATTTAATAGTACCTACATATATATCAAATTACTTTCCCATAAACAAATTATTTGGATATCAGAAATGAGGGTTAAAGTTTCGGAGTTGTGGCATCGAAGTAACCCTCGTCGTTACTGTGTTCAATTTCTAAACACGTGTGAACCAATCAACTGGGTTGGAAGGTATGTAGGCTAGGCAGTGCATTTGTACCAGATAGAGTCCGGTTCCAGGATATCCGGCTGGATGGCGCTTCGTCCTGCACAGTTATTACTGAGTATTACCCTGCAAATGTGGTGTTTTTTTTATTTCAACTGGCGTTTGATTTAGTACGTGACTTCAGTTTTAAAGATACTGCGTAGTGGCGATTTGCGAAAAGTTGTCGAAATTCTACTCAATTAACGTCAACCTAATCTGATTAACGCATTATCTGAAATGCTTGTTACTTTGGTAAAAAACTTCTCAGCCGAACAAAACAAAAAACGTACGCTATAAAAAAAACTGAGATGTGTGAAACATTAAACTTTACGAACAGTAAAATTCACTCCAAGCTAAAAGGATATTTTATTCAGAATGCCAAACTAACGACATGTTAAAACAGTTATCCTGCAAACAAAAGGATACATAAATATTAATACGTGTACTCTCTGTCAAGTCTTCAACAGGAACTTATACTTTTCGTATCCTTTAATAAATGCATAAAAGTTAAAGCTTATTTAGAGGATGACAGAAATACCACGGACCAGAAAAAAACTACTCTTTTTTTTCTGTTCCGTGAGAAATACCGTGCATGTTGAACTACAGTCAAGGACCGTAAGCGCAGTAGGTACCACCTTGATTTCTTTGATGGCACTCGCAATGTAAAATTCTATTTAGTCTGTAAGTTAATAAAAAATATTAAATAGGTACATATTTTTCCTTTTTTCAAAACAATAAAATTTGACAATGATAAGGCGCGTTTAAGTTCAGGAGCGTGGGCTTGTGACGTCATAAGTAGGCTTAAATTGAAGCCACAAGAGACGCGGCGAGTCCCACTCCTTAATTTAAATTCCCTGTATTTATTTCGAAAAAGCCAAAATTACATGTCTATTATTTTCTTAATTATCTAAATTGAAATAAAACTACTTTTAAACGGATTCTGTTTAAAAGTAGTTTTATTTCAATTAAAATTAAACGATAATAATAAGATGGAATAACCTTCAAGCTATAAATTACAAGCCTTTTTAGTTTGTTTTAAAACTTTAAAGGAAAAATAAGATATAGGTAGGTACCTAAGTATTTATGAAAATAAAACTTCTATTTTTCTCACAAGGCAAAATATTATCAGTTTTTTTATTGGGTTCTGTATTTTCCGTTAATATGATATACGAGCATAGAACTCTCAGGGCGAGAATAAATACTACTCACCTCCTTTCTAGCACGAGCAATGACCAACACGTCAGTACTAAACCAAAAGTTCAAACAA
The DNA here is from genome assembly GCA_950381575.1 of Plusia festucae. Taxonomy (NCBI): domain Eukaryota; kingdom Metazoa; phylum Arthropoda; class Insecta; order Lepidoptera; family Noctuidae; genus Plusia; species Plusia festucae. The sequence goes on along the minus strand of OX494436.1, from coordinate 6,485,570 downwards.
TATTTTTACTTCAAAGGATATATTACATATTTTTGCTCGGCACATTTTCAAATGCATGAAGCGTGTATTTTAGTTGCAACGTAGGTCAGGATAAGTGGTGCGGCGGCAGGCTTCCGCACAGGTCGATATCCCGGTTTCCTGTGCAAGCTAGAACTATTTCGTTACCTGGATGACATGTGCATATCGAGAAACTATGTCGAAGTATATTGGAACAGTTTGTTACTGTACCTTTGTATTCGAATTGAATGAATTCGAGTAAATATTTCAAGAATATTTTCGAGGTATAGTGCTGTACACATGTTTTACTATTTGTGATAAAATTTGTACAGTTTATGACGTTCAAACAAGGGAGAATACGTTTAAATGCGACGATATTTAACACAATCAATTCATTATTAAGGTTTAAGATCATCACAATGAAATAAGCACCACACTTAACGACTATAATGTTCAATTTATTAAATTTAAATTAATGTATCTCACTTTAACATTATTCAGATTGTGGCCATTACTACTGTACCTTTATTAAGACTTTGATAGAGGTGATATTTCCATACAACTTATTAACAACCTAGTCACATTGACAACAGCTGATTGTCTTTGTTTTCAGGGTTCCGTACCCAAAGGGTAAAACGGGATCCTATTACTAAGAATCCGCTTTTGTTCGTTCGTACGGACGAACGTCCGTCAGTCTGCCACCAGGCTGCATCTCATGAACCGTGATAGTTAGACAGTTAAAATTTTTATAGATGATGTATTTCTGTTGCCGCTATAACAAAAAAATACGGAAAATGAGAATAGAGTATATATTCAACGGGGCTTCCGTACAGCAAACGTGATTTTTTCCCTTTTTATAGACAAGGTACGGAAGCCTTCGTCCACGAGTCCGACTCGCACTTGGCCGGTTTTTTAATAAGTTTAATTTAATCAGAGATGAGATTATTCATAGCCGTCGTTAAAAACTCCTAATGTATTACAGAATAAATAAACAAATTTTGGGAAAATTTTACGGTCATGGTCACACTGTGCTTGAAAGATAATTGTCATATAAGAATAACAGACTTCCAAATGATTAAAAGATAATAGAAATAAGTAATATACCTAAGTAAAGAATTTGGACATTATTATGTTTGCATAGAAGAAGGATACATCACGCAGGAACATACATCATACAGGAAGTATATGAGGATATGACGCCGTGCCTTTCCAGATCGTTCCGAGAGGTCGTCCGAGGAATAATGTATTAGGCAGATTTATACGTTCATTAGCATTCACACAGGTACCACGTCAATGTCATACGATAATCTGTGATGCTCCTTACATCACAACAAGTGCCCGATACCCGAGATCACGAGAACTGAGATGTGCAACAAATACTTTACAAGGTTGAGGACGGACTTTAACCTTCTTTAGCGATACACAAAACTTGGGTAATAGGAAAAGAAATAAACGGGAAAACATGGGTTGGGTATTTACAGATTGTCATTATTTATTATTATTAATTTTATTATTTAAAACGTTGTTCCCCCGTGTGATGTATGAAAATGACGAATACATTAGCATTTTAGGTTGTCGATCGTCAATTTAATGACGGTAATCAGCATGCAGCGGTGGTAGCGCGAGCCGCCGACGGATACTGCGATCGCAACGTACCGATAGTATTACCCTCGAGGTTGGTACATACTGATATATATGGACCAATTTGCCATTGTCAATGTTTGCATTCCATTAACACAAGGAAAAGTGTTTGTGGACAAGCTGTTCTATTTGTCTTTGTCTCCTGTCACGACACAATAGGACTTAGACGTTCGGTATGCTCTGCAATTAGAATTCGCTGTGTAAATGTTCCAATAAACATGTATCTTCAGATGGAGTGTTATCTTTCCTTAGAACTGATGTTGTTTTCAGTATATTCGTATAACAAATAGAACAAGTGCGCAGTCGATATTCTATTAAAATGCAAAGGTTCAATACATTTTAGGGACATGAGACGTGTTCGCAAATTATCGACGCGCCGGCTGCTAACAAATTCGATTTTATCTGACTCGACGTTACTCGTGCCTGGTTCCAATATCAATCTGTGACCAATAAAATTATGATAGAATGTGTCACGAAATAAGAAGACAAAGATTTTTACAATAAAGAAAGAATATGTGTGCTCTTGTCAATAAAACTGGCATAAAATTTAAGGTTAATACCTTCTATATTCATATAAATGAGAAAAAAACTTTTTTTGTAACTGTAAGTGCCAGCAGTACAAGACGCAGGTATCAATATCTATTGGAGACTATCGGAAGTAAAATATATTAAATCAATAAATCTCAGTGTGAAAGGGAACGCTTACCATTCATGAGTCAGGCGGACAGCCACAGAAAAGCTCCTTAACTATTGAAGTACCTCTGGACAACGGGCACACGTCCACATCCCCACCTAGCTAGCTACCTACATCTGCTGTGTATATTTTGCTGCCGTGGTGCCAGGAAAAAGCTTTTAAGTAAACATAGACTGTTTTCAGAGTGCAAGTCAATTGAAAATTGTTGATTTAATGCAGTTAGCGTGCACTTGGACCTGCAAAGCAATCAAACACGTGCACATATTGAGTTTAGTGGTAGGTACTAGGTACTGCGTGCAATGTTGAAGCTTTACTTCACGCAAAATAACTTTATAAATGAACCAATCTGAATGTAACAATTATGGATGTACCTAAGTACTTGCCGATCGAAAATTGTAAATCGAAATGATTTACTCATACCTATACAGATTCATGTTTATTTTCAAGTTTCATAAAACGGATTTAAAGCAAGTCACAAAGAAAGCGGAAAAAAATACGCTTGCTATGAAATAAAGGGTGTCGTCAAGAGAAATGTTATCATAAATTCATAACGCATATCTAAATATACGCAAACTCGTTAATGCTAGTCCTTTGTTGCAGATAGTAAATGTCAGCAAAAGCAAAAACTCTAGAGAGCGAGCGGTTCGTTATGTGAGATCGTGGCTTCGCTAAATTGCGATCCACTGCGCCATCGCACCATGACTCCACTCTGCTGTTACTTCATGTAACTACGTAACACACACGTGACGACAAAAACAGAAATTCACGGACTCAATTTTAAAGTTTTTGATTCGCTGAATTCAACTTTTTGTTTTAAGATTCTTTACTGCAGTCTACATGACAAATATTTCAATTTGTGCATTTAACCAGCACTACAGGAATGCCTGCTTGATTAAGGTCTTTTTATAAAATGTTACCAATTAAGTATCCAATTTACTGATGTAATAAAATAATTAAAAACGCATACGTCGCTAAATAAAATGTCTGCTTGTCCGCTACGAGTTGCTTTTCTACGTTAGATAAAAGAACATCTGACGACATCCCCTTGGATTTTGCTACGTAAAATGATAAGTTTGCTACAAAGGAAACCCACGACAAGTTAATGTGCGAGAATGTTAGCTTCGGCAAACGCGCTTTGTTAATAAAATTATCTGTAAGTATTATCGCAGCTAAGTTTTCAACAAAGGGGGGAGCATCGGCCGCATTGACGTCGATACCAGCTATTTGCGTCCTGTATGAATGGTAGCTGTCCAATAGAAGATTAGCAGACATATGCAACGCACTTGTAACTGATATATTGTACACTGCATAACACTTCAGCTTACTACGCCTGCATAAAATAACATTGTATGCATTTGTTGACCCGCTTATGTAAATTTAAAGCAATTGTGGCGAAATGAGGGAATTAACGATATGTTCCATTAAATATACGCCAGAAATGGACATAGTTGCTGACGCAACGTTGTGTAGGAGTCAACATTTAATGTGATTATAATGTCTCCTTCCCGCGTTTTCCTCCATTCGGCCTTGTTTTGACAAACAACGAGAAAAGTAGAGAACACCTCCGCTTTTACATTATCAAAATTAAAGTGACCCATAACTTCATGTAAGTTTAATTGTGTTTTTATAAATAACCAAAATATTTAGGTACTACGATCCGATACTGCCGTTTTTTTATATTTTATGTTAAATTAGGTACGTACTTTCCATTCTAAGGTAATCTTAAGGTAAAAGCTTAAGCTACTTCAAACAACAACCACATTAAATCTCTATGAACATTGTTTTAATAGTGAGCAATAAAAAGCGCTCTGATAAAAGATAATGGCTCAGAGCCTCAGACAGGGTGTCTGGTTTGTGGCCTACTTTCCAGAAACCTCTTATTTTACTGGACTATGAACAGCTAATTCATTCTGTGTACTTTTCTTTCAAGATTAGTTGTTGATCCAATATGTACAAAAACATTATGTACTTATCATTAGCCTACAAACAACGGGCGCCAAAATTCTTGCGAAGAAACATTAAGTAATTTGTGTTAATTACTGCTCAGTGTAAGGTTAATGAGTTGAAAATAATCACATTATTAATTAAATTAAGAAATAAACTTACCTTATTATGTTCTTACAACAATTATTACGTATTTTATTGGTACCTTCAAAAATAAGAGTACCTACCTAATTAGGTACCTATGTATTTGGTTTACATTTAATGTTGATTCTTAAAAACAAATTATCTCTATATAAAAATTAAAACTTATAGCATTTAGGCCAAATTAACTAAACTACCTTATTTCATATCAAGACAGCATGGGTGTTTCTTCCGTATATTTCCAAGGTCGTAATATAATAATCGTTGCATCGTGGTTCATGGGACCTAAATAGTAAAGAAACACTTTGCAAGATTATATTGACAACCAGTAACAGTTGATAACAAAAATTAGGTATAAAAAAATTAAATTAGTGTAATAATATATTAGATTAAGTACTCATATATTTATAGTAGGCAAAGCGTGCACGCAGGCTAGCCGCAGTAGACCTGTTAAAAAGGAATTAATATTAATAATTATGGTATACCTACCTATTTTTATTCAGATAAATAGGTGGTACGTAACTTAACCCATTTAATTTAAATTTACATGTTACATAAACAGTAAATTGAAATTAAAATATGGGAGCATTAGGTATGTAGTATTTGTAGTATGTCGTCATTACGTTTTTTTCAACAATACATTTTAATTCATGTTTAATTCATTCATTCATTCAGTATTATGCTACCATTGTAAAGAGGTGTGCGTTGTCCCCCCGCACTCGACGTTCCGCCTCCCGCGGGGCCCGCGTCATGAATACCCGACCAAACGAAGCGCGCGCGCCCGGCCTGCCGCCAGTCATCGAGCGGCGGTCTTGGGAGATGCTGTTCATGGGGAAATAAAATATTTCTAACGGTGAAAACTGACATGCGCGTAGTTCTTCCTAAATTGTGACTAAAAACAAACAAACTAATTGGATTTCAGTGATCGCACAAAGTGACAGTGCAGTGTTGACACTAAATCGGCACTTTGTTCGTCTATTCCGCTTATGTTTTAACCGATTGGTGCAGTGTTTATGTTGGGTGCGCGCCGCCCGTTTCGTCCGGCGTGCTGGAGGGACGTCGCCCTCGAGGATTCCTATTAGAGGTAAGGCGCTAAGATTTTGATTATTATAGCTTTGTTTGTGTTCGTTCGCGGCATCGCCTACCGCAAAACAATACAGGTCAGCGCTCGCCTAAGAACGGTAAATTGTGATTTATAGCCGGCTGAAAGCCGGTTTCTACCCCAGAGTCACGATATGAGGATGGGTTCAAATAAATCCGGTTACTTTGTACAAAGTTAACATAATAGTAGGCCAAGTTCCACTAGCATTAAAGTGTACACTACTCTGTCAAGTTTAACGTAACTTAAAAACAATGTTCCCACCTACACAATACACATTACTAAAGTAGGTAACTAAACATACCTCGTAACTTTGAATTTATTACCTACCTACTAACTTTTTCAGGTTAAAGCAGTATTTTCAGAGTATGTAACCTAGTAAGTAACCTACTCGTTTTGCAATAAATAACACTACCTAAAATATAATATCAAACACGTATTATTTACCGATTCACATCAATACTTCCTTATCCGACCCTGTTATTAATTCATTAAACAATTACGAACTACCGATACCTACCAGCCTACAAAAGTTTCAAGTTGTATGTTAACCTGATAATCGATTAAGAAGATATGTATCTAGGTAGGTACCTACCCATCCGTTTTTAATTTTTAATGTAGGTAGGTGTTCTGACACATTTTCTAAATAATTTAAAGGGTAGGACATAGGTACCTACTACATAAAAACCATTCCCTAATGCATAATTTTGTATTGATCAAAACAGTCCCAAAATTAATATAACAATAGATACATCACAGTAATAAATAGGTACTATTTAGTCGGTAAGCGCCGCTCAGCCCAGACTAGACGACTAAAATGACACGGGACGTGAGTTATTTAATTAATAGTTGGGTAAGCATTATTAATAATCTAGGTACCTACCTAGTCTACGCCTACCACCACCTAAGAAGATACACGTGGGTAATCTTTACATTGTTATGAATGTTTTAGGTATGTAAGCACGGTTGCATCGTTTTAATTCTTCCAACATTTCGATTACATTAGTTGATAGGTACTTCGAACGAACCATACAATAACAATATTGTTTCCGTATCTGTAACAAGAATACCATAAGTGTTATTGGTCGATTGGCGTATCTCGCGTACATGCTGCAAGTGGCTTGGGACGGGTTCACGGGTAGGCGGACACCGGGAGCGTAACCCAGTTTCTCGGGTCACGCTGCTCAGCGAGTCAGCGTTCACCCGGCGAAATGCTCATTCGTTCGACAAATGATACAAGCGTATTAACACGTGTTTAACATCTTAATAGGTTCATTTTAATAAAATTAATTAAGAAATTATTTAAATATGCTTAAAATATACTTTACGTAATGTGTAATAGAGATTTTTTTATTAATTAGATGAACTGAGTGTTTGTTCTTTGATGAGTAGTATGATTTAATGCGTTTTATGACATTAATTTAAATTTAGGCAATACAACGTTGTTTATGTAGTATTGATTGTCCTACCTTTCATGAATTACTTGCCTTAAATGCCTTTTTGGGATAAGTGGGTTTACGATTATTTAGTTATTCACAAGGAATTTTTGTATCTGGGCGAAAATAATTGTCTCGAAATTCAACGTATCGATTCCATTCCTAGCATGACAAACTGTTACTAATAAAATAATGAATGTTATATCTCCACACTACACAAAATCCGAAAATCCGTTCGAAACTCCCCATACAAAATTCCAACCCCTATTTCAACCTCTTACTCGTAGTTAGGAAGGATATTTTCAAACTCACAAAAAAGAGTTTATTAAATTGTGTAACCAGAATTGTAGATAAAATTACACACGTGTTACTTTGAAAATGATGAACTTCCCATAACGGGTACTTCAAACCCATATTTCACCCTCTTCTAAAAGCAATTATTTTTCAAATTCGGTGAAATACGTGATTTTTTATATTTAACCACAAACCGTATATTAAATTTCATTTTCTAACTTTGAAAATGCTAAACTTCCAGCCCCTATTTCACCCTTTGAGAGGGTGAATTTCCAAAAATCCTTTATTAGTGGAACCTTGCATAATAAAATGCATCAATGGTCCAAATCTCAAGTTTCTATCTCTGTAGCTTAGACTCTGAGTTGATGAGTTCGTCAGGATAAGTAATTTCATATTGTAGATGGATTTAAAAAGACAATCAAAATTTCAGAATTTCTAACTCTTACAATAGGTATGTAACCCTTGAAATAAGGCTATTTATGATGAATAAAAGAAAACACGTTTTTTTGGATTTTACAGCAAGAAATTGTATTGTTTAAATGATAGTTTTTAAGAGGACATGTCCGACTAGATTAAATAGTAACTAATGCGCGTTGGAATGGGAACAATAAAACTTGAATGATGAAGTCATTGGCCAGGGCTGCGTGCATGATGTAATCAATTCTGGCCAGTGGATAGCGGGATGCGGAAGATAACAGGTTTTGTTATGACTCGTCTTTCATTTTCTATTCGAAATATGTTAATGACTTTTTGTCATAGACATTGTGCTAGAAAGTTTGAAAAAAGAAACCAAAATCTTTTTCGCCGCGGATGTTCCAGATAGTTAGTCATAAGTAATAGATCGCTTTTTTGTCTGTCTGTTTGTCTGCCACTCAATCAACAAGAATATGACGTACTCAGATAGTTGAAATTTGGCATTGTGTTTGATCTTGGTGACGTGCAAATATTCCAATTGTTTTGATTTATTATCTACCCATAGATTTTACAATACGAATATAGTTCTGTCCGAATACTGATAGCATGTAGATAGATAAATAAAAAATCTTGAAATAGTCTGATTATAGAATGAATAATTTATGTTGGTAAACTAATCTATAGAATAAATACTTCAAGGATTTGTTGTTTAACCAAATACGCAAAGGTATCGGTTTTCTGGAATATCCATTTTTCAAATCAACAGTCGCACAATGAAATTACGGTAACCGTACAAACAAACTTTCCGATCTGCGATTCGTCCAACAAATTATATTGACTTACATTAAGTACTTCGGGTCCTAGATATTCCTGAATTTTAACGAAGTTACCGATGTTTCCAACCAGCCTTTATTGTAAATCGATTGACAAAGATTATCTTAGCTATAGATTTGAAAAAAGGTCTTCCTAAAAGGCTCTCAAGTTACAGCAGATTTTCTGTTTCTTGAAGTTATTATCAGAGGGCACTTGCAGAAAGTACTGGACTCTACTTCCTGGAGAAATTCTACAAAGATTGGAGCTAAACGTCTTTCTTCCTTTTAATTTTATTTTTCAAAGAGGTTTTACTTCTTCCTGCTTGAAGTTTTACTGTCGACACACTTTTGTTTTTGGCTTAACCGTAGGTGCTCCACCTGCTTAACTGTACAAAGTTTAAAAGGTCTTTAAGCCTCGCAAAGACAGCTTTGAGCATGCCCATGTAACCTTAACTATCCTTTCAAGTTAGGAGTGCCCTCAGATAGCTGATCTATTGGAATTAATTAATAATATTTCAGTACGTAATGCTCATGTTAATACTAGAAATAAATTATTCTTACAACGATATAACCATATAATCTCAACGATATCTGGTGATGTCTCCAGTCTCAACGGAAAGCACTAAATTCTGACTGTAACATTAAACAATTGATAAGGTTTACAGCTAACCGGCGCAGGCGATGTGTTCGGTTTATTTCAGATTCGCACTGAACGAGTCCATTACTGTATGTAATCTATTACTGTTTAGTTGAATAATACATGCTTATTCGAAGTAAAGTAATGGTATAAACACATCGCAAGGTTCCGCCGAAGCATGAGGTATACAGGTACAGCTCAGGCAAAACTTCAACAACACTGATTCCAAAACAAAACGAAATTAAATGATTCATTGAGTCGAATGTCAATGCTAGAACTAGCTAGTAGATGCTGAACAACAAATCATTTGTAATTGTATCTAAATTTGGACAAGTAGTTACGTTTGTTTTCTTTTCTGTGTTATGTGGCCTTTTCTAGATCATATCCCACAAACGCTTTTTCTGGAAAATACGGCAAAATGGAGCGGGGAATAGAAGTGGTTCTGTATCGATCAAAATAGAACATGTAACGATTTGCTTTTCGAAACGTGACAGGGTTATATGAATCGATATGGTTTGTCCTTTTTACAGCGTGAAATCCGGGCAAAATAATCCTTAACTTTTCACTTATTTGCCTTTCCCTGCTAAAACATTAGCAGCCATTATTTGCTGCAAACAGTCTTTAAGTTCAAATAACATTTATTTAAATTGGGTTGATAGTTTGGAAAATCTGAGTATTTCAAAACACTAGGTCATCGACGGACCAAGTAGATTCTAAGAGCAGATATTAATGATCAACAAAACTGTTATGAATAGTGCGAAACACTTAGGCGTAACAATGTTGAGATTATCAAAACAAACAATCCCGGCTAGTACGAGGAAGAGTAGCATCAACATCTATGAAACGGGCTCCATCTCTAACTTTACATATTTTAAATTCCCGCTGCTATTTCAGCGTGAAAGTAATATGCCGTAAAATTGTAAAGCAACGTGATAGATATTTGATAGCCTGTCGCCCTCCCAATAAACTGGGTAAAAACTCAATCACTCTCAGCTAGAGATGCGTTTAAGCGCAGTTTATTGCTTCGCTGACCGACTGCATCCGGCTCGTAAAATTTTAAATGTAACTTAAGTCCTACAACAGACCTCTATTAGTCCTCACCACATTTCGTAATATTTGTAATGTTATGAGTATTTAAGTTCCACCGTTTACACTCCCATTTTGGATATTATCTTCGACTTTAACATTGCAAAATGGTATTTCAAGTTATGTAACCTTTTTATGAATATACAGAAATGATATTACCATAATTATTTTCTTAATTGCTTTTGTTAACTTGCGCAATAGTGAAGTAATTCCAATATTTGGAGCAAAAGTTTTTTTTGGTTCTCCAAATACAGTAGCTATCATAAATAGCGGCTCATTCATATGCTTTCGTGTATTTAATGCTTGTTTTATGCCTTATCTTGCATTCATAGTAGGTATGCATTGCGTTTTTAAACGTGAGGATATCAATTTATAAAGTGTGAACCTTATATTTAGTCTAGTGAACTTGCTTTATATTATATTTAAATGAAACGCATAAGAACAACAGCGATCAATCTGTTAAATATTTATGTTTGACATACAAGCTCAGGATGACCTCCAGTACTTGATCGCCTTGGAAACGTGAACATTTTGTAAACACAATTGCATGGTTTTGTTAAACTAACCATAGTTATTTGAACCGTTTCCTGGACTTGTGTTTTTATTATTACTTTAATAGTGTATAATAAGTGTTGTCTAGACGATTATTAATTAAGACGATTAAGCATGAAACATGATTTAGATTATGATCTATTAAATTAGAATAATTTACATCGGTCTCGTTTGGCGCGAATTTGATTTAGTGTTTCGGACTGCCGCATCAGGTTTTGGTTGCAAATAAATGAAATAATGTATGGAACTAATCAGTGTGAAATTAAATGATAACGTTAACTTTTACTTCTCCAAAATACTTCATAAAAACGGTTTTATTACAGGTATTGTTTAAATGAAAAACAAAAAGAATTGTCTAGACCTGTAGTTTTTTGTTTTAGAATTAAAGTCAAGTCGCGTACACAACCCTTGTGTATTGTGTAGCTGTGCAGTGTACACGGGTACAAACAACAATGTTAAATGTGAAGTGTGTTGTTACGGGTAGTATTTGGTCCGAAAACAACTGTCGATAAATCAATTTCGCTTGTTTGTCTTGTTACCTTCGAACCGGAATCTTGTCTTTGGAACGCAACCACTATTTTGAGTACTTCTGAGCTTTTTTGATGGCTACTTGTATTGTTGTTGTAATTGAAACTGAATATTCGGACCAAATGTCCTAGTTTGGTAACTGATCGTCACTAAATGGTGTGAGCGGCTGTTTCTCTTTTACAGATTAATTAATAATTTCGTGTTTCAGCCCAACATGTGTGTTAAATGGTATATCCTGATTAAGATACATACATCTGTGATCACACTACTTGTTGACTAAATTACAAGTAGATATGTAATAAACAGCTCTGTCATTCCAGAAGTTTCCACTGTTTTTTATTCATCAATAAGGAAAATAGTTATACAGCTTCATAGGATTGTACCTTTGACTCATGTTTTCGATTAAAATTTTCAGCGAAAATCTTATCATACTCGGCAAATAAGTAAATCACCATTTGTAAGTGAAAGAATTATTGAAGTCAGATGAGTAGTTCTTAAGATTAGTTCCTACATCCAAACTTACAAAGTTTACTCTTCATATCATTAGTAGAGTGTAATACATAAATACATTTACTTACATATTTATAAACATTTTGTTTCTAAGTTTATGTCTGATCTCGGAAAAGTTGAAGGACAAAAGTAACAAGACTTTTGGAAGTTTATCCTGAGGGTAAACAAACAATTCGGAAACGACATTAATATTTCAGATGACTGAAATATTTTATAGGATACGGATGTAGTGTGCACATTGATTCGGCACGACATTGTTTTATTTAAATGATATTTCCCCCACACTGGAATGACCTAGATTCCTTTTAATAGGATTTCGATAATGAAATGGAGTTTGGTGTTTAAGTTATTATTTTGAATTATAATTATGATGATTTGCTAAGCCTAGTTGTAGCTGGCTTAACGTAGGGGTAACCGCTGAGTAGATATTAATAAAATTTACATGATTATCAACACTTATAATTAATATAAAGAGGAATCATTTGTAATTTTATATGTTTGTGATAAATAAACTCAAAAACAAGAGGACCGATTTCGAATATTATTTCATCATTAGATTGCTAAATAATCACATAGAAGTATTGTAGTAAGAAACCGCGGGCAACACCTAGCAAATAATATTAATATAATGTATTCTCATAATCAGATACACGCAGGTGCAGCCGTGTGTAGTGGTGCTATGAAAACAAAACTATTGATTTACAAATATAAAAAGTAGACAATGCTGCACTCGTCTGACGTCGAATTGCAAAGGGATTGCGGGTTCGATCTCCATACGGGATAAATATTTTTGTACCGCAGACATTTTGTTTTCGTGGATGGCGACGCATAGTAGACAGAGAATGTTACTTTCATTCAGTCTGTCTGCATAAGTGGCAGACTTTATAGATCTTATCGTTGGATATTAAATCGACTTAGTCTGAAAATAGAAAATACTTAAAACAAGTAATTATAAGCTTAACGATAACGTAATTATAATATGAAGTCGGTTAGCAGGCTACACGATGTTAAGGTGAGGACAAGAGTGCGTGGCTGATTGCAGTTACAATTGTAATTGGACCGATGCCTTCAAATTACATGTTTCTGTTGAAATTTTAACGAATAGACCCGCGTGTCACGGTACAGACAGTTCTAAATTACTTTAAGCATTTGTTTATTTGAAAACAGAAACTTAACTAATAATTTCACTTAGAACTCCCTTAATTAACATGATTAGAGCCTCTTAGTGGCATAATTAATGGATTCTGGAAACCTCGCCTATGCTTACAGAAAGTCCTTCCGTTATTTTGTTGTTTCGCATAATGTAAACTCGATAAACATAACGATGACAAAATAAATAAGGTTCACCTCGATAAAATTGGTAATATTGTGCCCTTGATCCGTATCGATAGCATAATTGTTGCAATACCCGATGTCACAATAATAACAATAATTTAAATCGGCAAGATTAAAGGCAAAACAACTCAATGAAGGCAAACAGTATGAGACGGCCAAAAATGTCATTACTTGGCAAATTTATTTTTATTAACAAGTTAACCGAGTTACTGGGCTGTCTTCGTAAAAAAGCGTTTATTTAAATTACAGAAGTATATTAGATTTTCCACGAAGACGATGCTTTATGGAAAAGTAATTTCATGCTAATAAAATGGAAGGCTTTTTTTCATTACATGTTATTGTAACGTCGCTGTTCTTGTACAAGTTGATCGTGAGAAGCTGACTGATGCCGAAGGCAAATTAAACTTACCAAGTATCAGACGAAACTTAGTAATTGAGATGTAAATTAAATTGAGCTAGAAGAAACAGTTCTATAGGAACTTCTATTATATTTCAATCGTCGATGAATACCGATATATTATCTAATATATAAATAAGTGATAGGGTTGGCCCAAAACGTTTGCCGGGTCAGCTAGTTTCTTTATAAGTTACACCAAACAGATGTAGTCCTATATTTCAAGGGTCCACAAGTTTTTAACACACACTCGTGTAGAGAGTACATATATCTAGACTGTGTCCCATCATGTACTTAGCGTCATTTACCACGTTTATTGCAGGTCTAAAAATAAAAAAAAAATCACAGTACAAATGGTATTCTGTAGTGCATTGTATAATGTGCGGTCGACGAAATGCTAGTGCTTAAAGCGATCGGGAAAAGTTACTTTGATTATCTTTGAAACAAAGGTGCTGTTAATGTCGAAGTTGTTCTACTGATGGACTGGTATCAGTGCATGGTCTGTTTAGCACAGGTATAATACATTTTTTTTACAAACTTTAATCAAGCTGATTAAATGTCTATTAGTATTAAACTAATTAGCATTTTCTTGACTAATAGTAAATCCAATAAAGATATATATATCGAACGCATACTCAAGTGGTCAAGTTTTTGAGTTATTTTATGTCAATGTCCAATAAAACCTACAGGGGGTTATTCTCTAAGTAAAAAAAACATAATTTGTCATTAACGCAGATTATAGTTCAAGAATCCCGGTTCGCCTGTTAGTATATTATATATCTTTTAAGCCATTTAACAGATTTTTCACTTAAAAGTATAGTAAGTTGAAAGAGAGCCTCTCTTAACCCTACACGTAACAGCACGTTAACCGCTTAAGCGTTGAGTGAAGTAAGGCCCCAGTCCATTTTATGATTGAAACTGGAGAGACACGGCGATTTGTGATAAAAAGTTAAAAAAAAATCTTAATCCGAAGAATCTTCTGTGTAAGCTAAAAACCCGAATATTGGGATTTAATCTCATCCTACAAAGAGAAACGTTGCACCTATTAAAATAGTCAATTGAAGTAAATTAACCCGTCAACTTGAAGTGAATGAAAGTTAGTCAACGATTTAAGTATATCCCATGAGAAATAAACAAGATAGATAGGTATGTAGTGTAAGCCTAGTAACTTGACTTACGACAAGTATTTCGTTTATAAAAGTAGGTACTGGGTAGAGGTACCCACTATAATATTCATTGAAAACATAATTATATATTTTTAACCGAATTCAAAGGGCTGGGTTCTCCATTGGACTGTTTTTTTTTGTACGTTTGTTATATTATGATGTCTTTAGCGGTTTTATTTTTTTTATTTATAACATTTTGTGTAATCAATTATTAGGATTTTAGATTCCTTACCAGGAAACGTTAAGTTTGTCATACCTAATTATGGCCTTGTTTTATTTGAAGGCTAATTACGGGATTGAAGTTCATCTTGTTAATAGAGTTATCAAATCATATCAACATTCTAAATTGTCAGTGAAAGTGAATTAAATGCGATTAAAGCTTAAACATTTATTATTATGTTTTACACGCTTATCAAATAAATAAACAACTTTTAAGACATTCAGTTTCTGAATTTAATGTTAATGTGAGAAATTTATGAACATCCATTATGTGTAATTTACACTTATTGTATTTTTATTTGTTAAATCATAAGGTTATTTGAGTTTGATTACGAAGGTAGTGCGAAATTTTGAGTAAATAATCTTTTTGATACTAGAAAAATGAAACATGCACATAATAATATATTTTTCGTCTTCATTCTTAATTTGGAGTGTAGTTTACTTAATTGACCTCCGTGGTCGAGTGGCGTACACACCGGTTTTCAAGGTGTCGTCAGCTCTGAGGTCCCGGGTTCGATCCCCGGACGGGTCAATGTAGAAAAACACTCTTCTACATTGCCTCGGGTCTGGGTGTTTGTGGTACCTTCGTTGTCTCTGGATTCCATAACACAAGTGCTTTAGCTACTTAGGTACTTTGGATTCGGAGCAATGTATGTGATGTTGTCCACATAATTATTTACATTTATATTTATTTATTTAATTGCTTAGTTGTATGATTCGTTGGTTCCGTGTTTAGATGTTTTTTTTTAAATATAATTGGCAGGGTTTTTTAATTTTTAGTGTTTTTTTAAGTCAAGTAAAATCAATCCACAAAACTTGTAATACATGCAAGAATAAGGTCTATTAGTACCTTATATTTTTTTTGGTATTTTCCCTTCTCTGGCTTACACATAATTTATTCAGCCGGTGTCGATTGTCAACCTACATCTGTCGTTCGAAATGGTGTGTGTAGTACAGAAGCTGAAAGTGTACCTAGTGGTGAACCAAAATCTCTCTCTTTGAATAATTTATTTTATTATCAAACTATATCATACGGAATTTCTTTTAAACATCATTAAGATAATTATATGCAACATAATGTTCTTTTCGTGTTGATTATTTGCTAATAGATAGTATGTGCTTAGGAATTCAGTTTATTGGCATATTACTTAATTTCCAAAGTATATTTACATAAACATGATATTCTTCCTCTACTTGTAATTGCTGGTTTTTGATTGTTATAATATATAGTCTAAGAGTCATAGAGTTATTTACTTAGGTACTAGGTATATTATTTAGTGAAGATGCACACTGTCTTAACTGGGTAAATATTTTATTAATTGTGTTGTCATAAGTTATAATATGTGTAGTAATTAGTGTAGAGTGACTAATGTATTCATCTGTATTAGTCATTGCATACATTTTACAAATTATGCGATAGTGATAAAATGTCTAAAGTGTAATTAATTCGGTACAGGGCCTAGAAATATCAACGATTAAAACTTAATTTTACTGTATTCTTTAATATAGGTTAATTGCGTTTACCGATTATAAATGTGTGATTTTCTATAAAATATAGTGTCAAATAAGCTGACATAATTAGAGGCTAGTATATTAAAATCGAGTTTATTGACAGCAAACCAGTTGGGTATAGTTAATCCGTTTAGCAGTGGCTACTAGTGTACTGTTTTAATTAGATTCGTTGAAGTGGGTACGATAATGACGGTCACCTGTCACCGTGCCTGCCTCGCTGTGGTGTGGTTATTTATGAGCTAATTACATCACTAATTGCTTATTATATACAAATAAACATTTTATCATCAACATCAACACGGTTGTCGAAAGAATATTAATTATTGTGATCGATCAACGTCTAAGCTGCGTAACTATTACGGGTTTTCAAGTTTAATATATTTTCCTGGGTTTTTTTTGGTAGGACTTCTGAATTATTAACAAACAAGTGACATTTAAGCTAAAATCTAGCAAAAAACTTACAGCTTACGAAACGAATTGATGAGTTAATGATATTATAGACTCACGATTCGAGACTGATGTATCACTATAATGACGGGCTTTATGACTTAAACGACCGTTTTTATACATATCACGGAAGTTCCTACGTATAAACGTAGATATATAGCCCGACACTAATGAAAAAATATAGGTATCTACGTTGGTTCATGCGTGATATATGATAAGAGAGATCAATGTACTATACGTTGTAGTAATCTGTATCAGATGTCGTATTACATTTGCAAGGTAATACGATGATACGTATGAGTTGTGTCGTCGGCCAGCCGTCGGGGGGTCAGCGTAAGGACAAGTTTACAACGCAAGGACGCCAGAGTTACACGCCATCGGATTAGTAATATTGAATACTGGCCAAATATAAAAAGAGTGGCTGCGACAGGGCCAATTACGTCAACATGATGCCATTTTGTTTTTAAAAAGGAAAAATTACTACATGTTTTTACAAGCGCTAGAACTAGTTCTTTTTTAAACTTAGAGGGTAAACCAGTCCGCATGTTTAGTTTTTCATGTCACGACATCTGCTCGTGGCTAAAACAAACGATTTATTTTTATAAACAACGTATTTATTTTAAAGTAATATTAAAAAATACTTCATAGAACATCGAATATAAACTTGAGTGCGTAATGCGTATATTATTTTTATTGGATGTCCCACATTAAGCATTAAAGTCATAACATCATTTATCTCTAGCAGATAGCAAGTAAAACATATTTAATAATATTAGATCAGTCATTGATAGATCAACATAAGTAGGTATAATAAATTATTGAATTAAAAAGATAAATTATTCGGCGTTAATGTTGGTTTAATTCTGTGTATTTGCTTTAAATTATTTAGATAAACAATGTGGGCGGGAGCTTTTGCGTGATAAATTATTTTTGTAGACGGAAGCTATGTTATTGCACTGTGAATACCCCTCTGTATTTATTCATATTCCGAGGTGACAGTCTATTTCGGTGGCGTCCAGCGCTCGTCTGCGATGACAGATCCCGTGTACATACAGAACATTTTAGCATTCCCATGCGAAAACATTTTTTATGGCGTCATCTAGTCATAGTGTTCATAGCCATATTAATAAAGAAGTAAACGTTTAATTTGTTTGAGACTGGTTTTGTATCCGTGTCGCTTATTAGCGTAATTTTAAGCGAAGAATGAACAATTAAACATTTTAAAATTTTGCTCAATTTATCTTCGTTGTGTACTTGTGTAATTCGACATAAACACTTACAAAACAATTTACTGATTGTAGAAAAAAAGGTTGACATATTATAGTACTTACCTATGAGTGCGCTCGTAAAATCAACTGTCGGACCTTCCATATCCAAACGTTTTAAATAATTGACGGACCACCACATTAATTAGGTAAGTGAAACAAAGGAATTTAAAAAAAAATTGTCAATAACGGTGTTAATCAAAACCCAGTGTCGAATATTGTATCAACCTGTTCACATTGAAAGAAAAAAAAACCGATGCAGATATCTTTTTGTGGTTGGTAGGTAGCTCCGCTGGTCTTTATTCCAAAATATTCATAATGGTTTAGTGCAATGCCCCAAACTTATAGCAAAAACTGAAATAAGCATTCGCCAACGTTATTGAAAAATAATCACAAAAACTATTCTTCAACACTCAAGCCGCAACAACAGGTTAGGTTATTGTGAGATTTTTAGGTGATTAACCTGTGAATGGCTATACGCACAATTCGTGAATAATTCTACGACTGCGAAACTATGACTCGACTGGGTGTAATACAAACGGATATTTGCACTGAGGGCGAGACAAAATTAGATGTTGATTTTAGCACTTAACGAGTGCTAAGTCATCGCACCGTTGTTTATTGTTTACTCGTTAGCAACGTAAATATAATTTGGATGTTTAATTGTTTATCAGTGATTGTCCCATAGTATTGATACATAACAAATACAGATTTCGCAGAAAATCTTGCGTAAATAAATTAGATAACTTTACGTACGTACGGATAGCCGAGTGGTATAGGTCACCACGCTGATTACCACTGCGCGACGTGCTGCGGGTTCGATCCCCGCATGAGACAAGCATTTGTGGATCCAAGACTGGGTGTTCTTTGTGCATGTGATTTGATTGTTTGTGAAACCCCCGCGACACAAGGATTAAATTCCATAGTGCGGGCGTCGTTTTTAAAAAAAAAAAAAAAAAAAAGTATTGTTTTCTGAGGTTTACGCGAATATTAGACATGGAAAGAAAACTTACTTTTAAAACGGATTCTATCGCGGTTTATTCTGCCCGTGACCATGACACTTGCAAAGGTATTAAAACGTCGGGAACTGAAAAGCTATACAATCCGTTTTAAAAGTAGTTTTTATATCAATAAAGATTACGTGTTTCGACCTCTACTGTTTACTTTCCTTTAGAATATTACAACTTTAAGTTAATTAGATTTGTTTAAAGTCAACTTCACTGTTTACAAACGGCTCATTGGGGCGCGGTCTGTTATGCTATTTTGTTAAAAGTACATAATTATGGTTCCAACAACTTTATTTTCAAGTTGAGTGCTAGCTAATATTTATCCCTGTTACATAAAACATTGCCTTGGTAACAGTCTCGATTTGGTGTTATGAAAAAAATACTTGTGAATTATTCACTGTATTCCAGTTATTCTTTTGTTTTTGACAGCTTGTTTCGTGAGCGATGCCATAAGTGTGATGCGTGTGTCACATCGCCGGCCTGTGCCTAACATTGTCGCCACGATTGATTTAACAAAGAGCTCATTATGTCTGGCTCTATAATTGTGTCTATTACCATGCTAATATTATAGTTAATGCGATTACAGTACATGGCTGTAGGTACCTACTTACTGCATGACGATCGTCTTGATACCAAATACTTATTAGCTGTCGACTTAAGGCGACGTTGATGACGTTAATACAATCACAATGATGGCGATCACGACATTTGAGGCGCTAAGACCTGAAATACTGATTTATAACCATTAAGTACTTTAATATGCCTGTGGCTTTCATTGTGGCAGTTTTATTGGAATTGTACCAATCTTGCGGTGACTTTTCGTAGTTAAAATATCGACTTTCTTTGCTATGGGTTAGCAAGAGTATTAGTAATGTGCGACCCACATACATATCTAGTAAACTTCGACAGCATTATAAAACAAACTGACTTTTTTAATACTTGCTCAACATTCATTTCTTCTAGAAGAATAAACGTTGAACACCATATTCCTCTAGGAGATGTATGCCATACGATTTAATAAAACAGTATCTATTATACCTACCTGGAGTGAGTAAGTATTTACAAAGTATAATACAATAACATGTTTTCAGTTAATTCCCTCATGAATTCAGTTCCTTTGTCGTGTACCGTATGCCAACAAACGAGAAAGGATAAATAAACACAGGACTAAAGTAATTCAACCCGCTATTGTATGAAAAAACGTCTGTATTTGTACACTTTCACTGTTTTTGTTTAAACGAAGCTCCGTATCTTCGTGTGCTTTTGCTGTATATCGTAAAAGGGATCAATTAATTACCTTTTTTTTTTAATTTATATACCGAATTTTCCACCAGAAACAGTACAAATTACTTGGCTCAGCTATACCTATCTGGTGAGATTTGCAGTTGCAGCCAACATAATGTATCTGGGAAAAAGTAATAACTCAAAGAGTTTCACATTGCATGATTTATGTGAATATATTTATATTTAAGATCAAAGTATGCATAATGTGATCGCATTAAGTTCAGTCTTTCACGTAAAGATATTACGTTTTCTTCAGAACTCATTTTGTTAAAGATAGCCGTGTGATATTTATAAGTACCCCTCGGATTCGGTCAATGAGGAAAAACATATGGTATTAACAGCTTATCTTCCCGTGCCCGGTATTTTGGTGTTTGATCAAGAGAAATAGGTCACGCCGGTTCTCGGACCAATCTACCTCTACTTATAGGTTATTGAAATCTACTGCGTTTCAGACTTAAGTTTTATTAAGAGTCACAGGGTTACCTATCGGTGCCAGAACTTTTTTACTGCCTGCTACCTTAAAAAAACGGTTTAGTCGTTCTTGTAAGGCTACCTTTTTGAAATCGTAACAGGCTAGTCATGTTTTTATTCGACCACGTGACGAGCAATATGATGTTACTGTCTCTTGTCTTCAACTTTGCCTCAATCTTGAGGGAAATCAAGTTTTCGCGTTATGATGTTATCTATGGTTTAGGCATTTCTTTAAAACTGCTTCATTTTATTTCCCAGAAGCTTCTTTACGCGATAAAACTGAGACATATTCTAATAAAATTATTCGAATTCATGCCGTCGGTAACCCAAACAATATTTGTAGGGAATTTATATTCATACTTTAGATATGGTAATATAAATTCAGTAGTAACAGCAGATATCAAACGTCATAATTATGATATCGAAGGCTGTGAGGGTAAAATTATAATGATTTGGGTGCAGGTCAGGAAAATCGATACCACCCAGCCATATGACTGGTATGTTTAACTCGTTTAAGTGGTACCGTTTACCTTGACTACCTGTCTATCAAATATATTCGATTGTCGGTCTGATTTGGTACTAGCTTATTTCCGCGACCCCATACTTTAAGCAAACATAAACCCGATGTTTGCAACGTTATCCTAAACCGTTTTAATATTTTTGACTTCTCTAAAATCAACGTTTAACAGACAAAACTACACAGGCACTACTTAGACAAGGTATATTTCTACAACCATTATCGCTGATCGAATCCTTCAAATGTATGAAAGTGACAATTCTAAGTCACGTGACTTATCGAAGAGAAATGTCATTTCCATACATTTAATGTCATTTAAGCGATTTCTATCATCGTTAACGCTTGTAGAAATGTACCTTGTGTAAGGAGGCTGGTTCTTCATGCGTAGGTTTCAATGTAGCACTAGGGATCAATGTTTACAAAACAAACAAGATTTCTATAATAAAGTTTAAATAATTATATTACGATGCCATGCTCTTGGGAATAAATGTCGACAAAGAATGTTGATAATACATGAGAAATAGGTTGGCTTTCTTGTTTTCATATTATTATCTTTCTTCGTCATTCAATTCACATGAGACGCTCAGCTTTCATATTAGAAACTTTTTTTATTTTATTAAAACATCAAACATTTTATTAACATTTATTTATTTATTTATTTATTTATTTATTACACTATGGAAGACTTACAGCTATATAAAAAACATAACAAAACTGAGATATCTAGACAACATAAAGCCAATTACAAGTCCTCACTTATAGCGACAGACTAGAACTTAAAGATTATGTGAATACACGCAAAGAAATCTTCAATATAATTTCTTAGAGCACACTTTAATACATCGAGTCAAATCAAGGTGTAAGTAATACGCTATTTTTTAACAAGGATATTTAGAAAATTATAATCAGCGAATATTTGTTTAGTTAACACTAAAATAAGAATTTATACTTGTGAAAAAAGGGTAATGAGCCATACGCAGGTCATTCGAAAAATTTGAGACTCAAACACCTTCTGGCTGACGTCACACTCGTTGTGAAAAGATCCAAATCATGCTGCTTACATATAATATTGAACTGCTTACTCGCTCGCACAATGTAACTGTTCTGTCTATAGTTCGTATAGGTATGAGGTACACGTAAGGGTGGATTGAAACGAAGTAATTTACCTGGTACATTGAAATAAAATTTTGATAATAGCTCGGGGCTGTCAATGTTATTATTAAGTATCTTTAACAAGAATAGGCAGTCAGCAATTTCACGCCGGTATACGAGTGGCAAAAGATGGTGTTTTTTACAGAGTCGGAAATAATCGTTTGAATGATATGGAATCTCTTGATGAAAACAAAGAAATTTAATAAATCGTTTTTGTATGTTTTCAATGCGGTCTATGTACTTATTGTAACGCGGGTTCCATATCTGAGATGCATACTCCAGCTGACTTCTTACAAAGGTGCAGTACAAAATTTTAAGCGTCTTGGCGTTTTTAAAGCACTTAGAAAGACGCATTATAAACCCGAGGAGTTTATAGGCTTTTTTCACAATGGTATCAATATGTGCTTCAAAAATGAGCTTATTGTCGTGATGGACATCTAAATATTCAGGCAAAGAAATTATATTCGCACGATTCGGACCTTGATTTCCTTAAAAGGAAATATTTATTTATAAAAAAAATTGTTCTTGTTTTATGGGTCGCGAAGCCTTATTTGTACCCCTGACGAAGGAAATTTCAAATCTCACTCACATTTTCCTCTATTTATTTCTACCCTCATTATATACTTAGATAAATTTTCTGCGGGCTGTATTATAGTTTGTGTAATGTTTGTTTATCACTAAGACCGTGTTGGCTGTTCTATAGTTATGTTAACGAACTCCTAACTTTCTCCGGCTGCGGGGTTGCCTGAAGTTTTTAACTACCTAGTACTCAAAGGAACTAACTAACCAACATAGCTTCGAGTTTATAATTAATTAATTAGTCAAATAATAAGTTAAAAAACATGGCCTGTGCTAATAAATATTAACTTATCAAATTAGCGCATTAAGTTAGCAATCACAAACTCGATCGATCAGAATAAATTATTATGTATTTCATTAATTAAATTAATTAGTCGAACATTTTTTACCTGAGTGGACACGCAGCGAATGCGGTCAAATACATATAGACTTTATGAGTCAACGGAAAGCAATTTAATCTTACAAATGCACCGGATTTTGTAATAAAGGTCTGTTTGGCCGCTACCTGCGCTTTCATTGACTGAAATTCATGAGTGCGGCCTGTGGGGGGAGCTTGAGCTGGCTGGCGCGGCGTCGCGTTTCATTCGCCACAGCTCAGCCTGCCGGGTTTATTGACCTGGCGACCGTGACCCCCCACCCCCCTTCCACCATCTTCCCCGTGGCTGGAAACTGATTCCTAACTTATTTGTTTTCATGCCTACCAACATTTATCCTGAAAATATCATACAATTTATATCAATTTAGTACATTTCATAAATTAAGTACATGGTACATGCCCAATGTAATACGTCCTGTAAAAGGTTTCCTCAAAGCTTATCGCTCTAACTTGTTAATGACAGTTAAGTTGGTTTACAATAAACGCGTTAGCTTCTAACAATTACCATTACCCAGATATTTTCATAAAAGCATATCAGAACCTCTCCTGACAACATGGTTATTTCAATAAAGATAAAGAAATTTCCTACATAATGGACGTCTGTGGCCCGTTTTATCTCTAATTGGGTTGTATTGCCAGCGGAACGGTCGCTTAGTTCGGGTCTCGTTTGGATGTTTGTTTTATCTTGCATTTAAGTAGCTTTAAATCATGTTAAGCAGAGAAAATGAGGTAATTACGGTATCATCTTAGGGAATACACATGGTGTTCCGTCGAAACCTGCTTGTAAATACAGTCGCGTATAAGCTGCAATCAGGAAACTTTTGTTCCGGCTTGCACTGCATCGGGTCGGTCGGACTCTGCATAATGTATTTTCTTTTCAAATCCTCATATTTTGCCCAGACGTCTGGCGTATTTTCCATTATGTCTAAGTTTTCTAAACGAACTATTTTTAGACGGCGTGCTTTTGAGCATAGATAAATTATTAGTCGATATTAAAAGTCACTAAAGACAACTATTACAAGCTAAGAATAGTACACTTTAATAAATACCAGAAAATAGGGTAACTTGTAAGAGATCCAACTAGCGTAAAATATCAAAAATTAATCAGAGTTCAAATGAAATGTAAAGCTGTAATTGAATTCGACTTAAATAAAGCCCCACTGATTGGAACCGTTTCAAAAATATTTGCAAATCGTTTAACGTGTGCCAGCCAAATTGTAAAATGTTACTCGATTCTCGCTTATGACAGAAGTTAATTGAAATTGTATTTTATCCTTTTATTCAATTCTAGGAAGCTTCCTCTTCGTAGGTTCCCCACGTGTTTGTAAGACACTGTTGGCGCAGCGTGGCCACTTCTCTGCCAAAGTATTCACAACGGCAGCTGACATTCTGATTAACCGTCTCAATTCGCTCGCTAGAGACATAAACGCGATACTTAGCAAGTATTTGACCCATAACCATTAAAAGTATGAAGGTCATCCGATATGGAACATTCTGGCAATACGAGTAACATCCCATTTTTCTTTTGCGCTTTTTCTTATTAATGGCGTTTATGTATCATTGAACAAAACTATGCTTTGATACCAAATTTCATGGTTTGAAATCAAAGTTATACCAAAATAAAACTAAAGAATTTAGATAAAAGGAACATTACACTGAGTATTGAAACCAAAAGTTTGTTGTTAAACCCTCTTTACAATCATAAGAGAGGATCAGTGTCCGTTTCGGATTGTTTTTGTACTCAACTTTATCAGACCGGTTTCAAAAACATTTTACTTTCATTGTACCTATAAATTTACATAACAGTAGCACGAAACCAACACGTGGTAATTGTTTGTGAAAAATTTCAACATCGGCATCGCGGTTCATTAGCTATCGGATGCTAGCGCGGCTCGATTATGCTAATTTAATTGTCTCCCGGGACGCGCCTTCTCTTGTCTCGGAGGCTAATTCTATCCGATACATAGCTCTTTTCAACAATCAATACTATTAAGATTACTCTACACGACAACAGTCTGATCTCAAGTAAATGGGATTTAGCGCTTAAGTATAATTTATTAACTCAGAACCCGCCATGGTGTAGCGTACATTTGAAGGGAAAGATTTGTTTTGTTTGCTGAGGGCTTGAGACAATATAAATTAACAGAACGGCAACTGCTTTTCATTCTATATATTTACATTTTCCCCTCTTTATGTGGCGCTTGGTGCATTAAATATGCTGTTTGTGTTTGAAAGCTGAACTGTTTTAAGGTTCGAGCTCATTCCTTCCACGTTTGCTGTAAGTGCGGCATCCCGTGGCGTAACCGCAAGCTATGGGGCACTCCTTACTTTAAACTTTTTCTTTACAGTGCACAGGCCTCTTAGAATCGCAATCAACTTTGAACTTAGATACGTATTTCTTTTACGCGTCTTGCAATTCCAACAATCTATCCCCATCCTTATATTGGGGGGCAGCTTTTACTGTGTAACGATGTAAACAAGTTTGATCCTGGAAGATCAAAGCGGTTATCTGATTTGTTCGATAACAGAAGGGAGAAAATTATATTTTTTTTTGTACAGAAGAATCGATAAATTATTTCCGTTATCCTTCTCTTGACGTTTACGTTATTGATAGAAAAAATGGTAAAATATGAACATCGAATTTATTCAAACTGTACCCCATCCTCACCTGAGATACATTATATATTTTTTTTGTAGGTATCTTTCATAACCACATATTACCTACACAAAGACAGTGGTTGACATTGGAGATTTAATGTATAAAGGCGAGTCAACTCACAGTAGTTTTATACCAGTAAAGCCTTTGAGTCACAGCGAGATTAAAGTAACATTGTACGGATAGAGTCAAGTGTTTCACATTCTTGTTGCTTCCACAGACTTTTGTATTATGTTCGCAGTAGCGGTTACTTTTCAATATTTATTTAGTTAAGGATTTGCCACACAAATACTATCGAGTCCTACGGTTTATTGAACCGTACATTCTCTATCTGTATTGCTTACATCTGTAGCTACCATCATGCTGGTTCTTTTATTGGTGTGTTTTGTAAAAAGATTAAGTGAAGAACAGGAATTGTAAGATGGTGCTTTATTTTAAAAGCCAACAACACTCACGAAGCTGTCTCCCTAAAACCACTCGATCGTTCTTTAGAAGCTTTGTGAAATTCGTCCGTACCGAGTCGGCAGTACTATCCGTGGCGGCAAGACTTATCCATAAATCCAGTATCTTTGGTTTCAAATTCAAGAGTATCGCAAACTCGTGTTGAAAATCTTATCATGTCGAAATAATTTGAAACGGCAATATTTCCATTTAGATTTTCAATAGTAGGTACTTCTGGTTTATAAAGATATAAAGGTACTCTCAGAAAACGTTACCTACTGGATATTATTGATATAAATTGCACATAGAAGTGTCATAGTAATAAAGTGAGGACGGATTCTTGTAAAAGTTTTAATGTCACTAACGCTCTCAAAATAAATTTAACAACATCCTTTGAGATATCGACAAACACTGTTCTGTATCACTGTATCTTAACTTTAATTCCTAAATGAGACTCACATTTAATTTTCTAATATGGAAATAAAATGTCTTTGTGAAAGGAGGCATTTTATAGGTATCCATTTATAACACCTACATCGTCTTGTGTGTCAAAATACTGCGTAGAACGTAGGTGTTTTTAATTTATTACCAGTCACCGTTATAAAAGCCTGTATTCCGTCTTTGTTTAGTTGTTACATATTGAGTAATGGTGTCAGAATATTTTTAACTTTTTCTTTTCAAATGATAGGAGTTCGTATCAAGGTATCTTAGAAAAGCTCTAACCGTCATGGTGCCCTAGACTTATGCGGTATAAATGAGATGTGCTGACGATGCAAAGACTTCTCTCCACTTTCTTCCATTTTTCTCTTTTGAAATGTGGACCAGTTACATTTAGGAATAGAGTTCATATTCGTCTGGTTATTACGGAGGCCCATACGTAATAATGTCCGTGTTTTTGTGGCAATTATTTTATAAGATGTTGTTTCAGATGAAGCGGCGAGGGGTGTTACGGTCGGCGGCGAGGTGAGGCAGCGTGGCCGGCATGGACCACGCGGTGAAGGCGATGTCGGCGCGCGGGCCGCTGTCCCGGCTGGTGGCGCGGCGCCGCTTCGAGTCGGCCGAGCTGGAGGAGCTGTACGCGCGGTACGCCTGCAAGCTGCAGCGGACTTCCGTCGGCTCGGCTCTCGCGCTCTGGGCGTTACTCGCTGCCGCACTCGCCGCCGTCGACGCAACCCGTGGATGGCGAAGAGCACCACAGGTAAATAAATAAAACCAACATTCAGACATTAATGTTCAAATATTTACAGACATAACATCGATAAAACGATCGGTTTCTAAATTGAGAATTCCAACTTGACCGCGATTAGTTGATCAGAGTTTTGGACATTCTCAAGTTGAAGTTCTCAATTCAGAAACTAACTATGAGTGATCTTAAAGTACCAACCTTGTCTTAAAATTATTGTTTATGGTCGTAGGAGACTGACTAACAATGGTTTTGATGCTTTGTTTATCTCACTAGGTACAGTAGGTACCTACCCCTAGCAACGTAATATTTCACCAATTCAAAGCAGGACCTAACGTAGGACATCAACAATTTATATTATGAAGTTACTTGACATGGGTAAGGCATTTGAAACTGTAAATCAGATAGTATTCCTCAGTTTGCATATGGAGTCTTATCGTATAGATACCACATACTTAGGACGTACCTAGTATATGGAGTGAGAAGTGTCTAATGCCATTAGTCATGTCTGATAAGTTATGGAAGTTTTCATAAAGGTTTTTAAACTTTGCGTTATAATATTCCAGGTCACCTAACGGTCATATTCTTGTACACGCCCAAAATTCTAATTAATGCTATACATTTTTTTTTTACTTTTTTGGTATAACTTAAATATTTGTTGGATCATTAATTTAATGAAATATATATATTAAGCTGAACGACGCATGTTTCATTGATAGTTAAATTCATAAATAGCGGAACAATCTAGGGAAAATACCCTAAACACACTGTAACCTTTACAAGTTTACAATATACATACATAAGGAAGAATACTCTGCAATTTAATTTAACGTTAACCAAGGAAAATTGCTCTTGCCCGATGCCAATTTAGTCGAGCATTGGATCTCAAACTTACCGACTGTGATTTCTTCGCCGTGTGGTCCTCCATACAAAGTAGGTTTTAGTAGCTCTCAATCGTTGTACTTACGGTGAATGCTACATATAGGTATGTAATGCAGTGAGCTTGCCTTCCTGCTTTCACCATCCCGTGCTCGTTAAATTATTTTTATTTTTTGTTCAGGTTGGCGTACTGACAGCACACGCACTGCTATGTAGTGGATTAGCGTGGTGGTGCGGTCGCGCTGGCGTGGCGCCGGAGCGGCGGTTGCCGCGTGCTTGCTGGCTGGCACTAGCTGGTGGCGGCATCGCACTGGCCGCCACGCTGCCGGCCTGGAACACCGGCGCGGCCGCTGAAGGCGCTGCCCACGTCGTGTGGGCCGTGTTCGCCGCATACGCGCTCCTGCCAGTCGGCGCCCCCGTCGCCGCTGGCTTCGGCATCCTCCTACCAACAGCGCATACCATCGCGTCAGCACTCGTCGCCAACCGATTCCCTTATCACGTTTGGCAACAGGTCAGTTACCTATCTCTAATCAGTTGGCTACTATTCAAATGTGAAATATGAATACGTTGACGGGCGGTAGTTTTCATGACCATGAAAATGAAGTTAAATGCGTTCATAAGAATAGTCGGTGTTAACTTTTGCAATAAAATTTTCAAACTTAGGCAAGTAGTGCCATGCGAGGCAGACTACAGCTAACCTACTTAGGGTAAAGTCAGGATAGATGCCTCACTTTTTGAAATTGTCTCTTTATTTCAAATCTAATAATATATCGTTAAAAAAAACTTTCAATATTACTTATTTGGTCTTTTTTCTTACATTGTGGCTTATTTTAGATGGCCTAGCAATTACTGGTTGGGCAAAAAATGAGTTTCTGCAGACCCATTTTTTGAGGATAGGTGCCTACCCTATATGGATAGATGCCCCGCCATGAAAATATTAAGGAGGTTAGATGCCCATGGTGTGGGATAGATGCCGTATGGAATAAAATAATAGAAATATGCATAATTAAAATTTGTTTTATTGAGGCATATCAATCAACATGTTATATAAATCATCTTCAAGTAAAATAATAATAAAGAATGTCTTCTCTGTCTGTCTCTTTTCCACATCTTGAGCAATATTTTTTGAATAGTATGCAGGTTTCACTGAATCCAATCAGATTTCGATTTTGTATTTTCATAGCTGTCAAAGCATTCAATGCAATTATTTTCACCTGTATGTTTAGAGCTACCTTGCTTTTCTCTCTTATTTTTCTTCACAGACAAATCTTTACATTTCTCTTCTATCATTTTAGAGTAAGTACCTGGTTTATCTTCAGTTTCGCTATTTGAACTTAAAATGATACGTCTTTTACGTGAACTGAAATGAAAATTATAAAACATTAAGAAAATAGGTTTATTTATAATGTATAAAGATATGAGAGATAGAGGCACTTAGGGGCACCTATACCGCGAAAAATCAAGGCGACTATCCTTTTTGATATGGATAGATGCCCTTTTTTTTTTTTACTAAAATAAACACAAAAAAACAACTATATGAATATGGATGTGTAGTTTAATAACCTGTGTACTGATATAACAAAAATTGTATGGAACTAATTACTACTTGAAAAGTTATGAAGCTGTAAATACTTACGTAAAAAAGTCTGAGCTGTTTGACACGTTCGCCGCGGAAATTATTGCACACACGAGCGAAACACGTCCAATCTGAATGACGCACTTGTGGGGACTTAGGTGTGCGGCGTCTGCGCTCCCGTTTAAACCTATTAAAACGTTGATAGCTATTTCGGAAATATGAGTTTTAGAAAACGAGGCACCTATCCCACTGCGGCATCTATCCCGGTTTTACCCTATCGATTGGTGTCCATCGTGGGACTCGACTGTGCCAATAAAACAAGACATTTGTGTTGGCTTAGAGGTACTTAGTGCTCGCAATATGTTAGTTTGCAAGTTGACCTTGAATCTTGATACGAGACATCACGGTTGTTATAGTGTCTACCTAGAAATCCGTTATTTGTAGCCATTCTATTGTATTAATGTTGAATAGCCATTGATTGCGAATGAGAGCAATTGTATTATATACTATTAAATAATAACAAATGGTCCTAATTGGCCCGAAATAGATTGGATTCCTCCTCTAGTGGCCATTAGGGTCGTGTCGAGGTTTAAATTGCTAAGTGCTATCAAGTTTAATTGTTAGGAAATTCGCAGTTAAACAGTTTCAGACCAATTTAGTATCGGAAACTTACTAAAATGTTAAACCTTACTTTAATTGAATGAAGAATTCCTTACATATAAGACTTCCTATTATACGCGAACAATACAATGGTGTATATATGTAGTACATTTTTGTTATACCGTATACATTCAAAATTTATGAGATGGAAATTTCGTAGGCGTGTAAGTGGCTGTCAAAGCAAAATTGATGGGTATAATAGATAATTGAATTTGCACATTATTTGATCTTCCTTCTTTGAAGATAAAGTGGAAGGTGGGCTGCTATTACGTGTCAAAGACTACTTAAATTGTAACAGCTGTTGACAACAAGCCTGTAATAATATGAATGCTTTGCTAGCGTGCGGCCGCGACCACTCGTATGTAAATAGGGAAATGGTAGCTAAATATAGTTACTAACTGAAATAAACTTACGTAACGTCGTTGCCTTATTTACAAGATTTAAATAACTACATGATTTCAGCGTAGTTTGGATTGGAGTAGAGGTCGTAGCCTTGCCCTCTTGGCGCCCAACGTGGGGCTCGCTACTGTAATAAGGGGTTCTATGCTTGCGTGCAAAGCTTACGTCATCATGTCTAAATAAATTTGGCAAATTCATCTATGTTATACAGCTTAAATCTTTAAAAATATAATCTACAGATTGGTACAGTATGTAGGTACCTATGAAATGTAGAATAATAAATACATATTGGATTTTAATTCCATTATACAATACTACCGAAACATTTTTTTTGAGACGCCATCTTATAATTATTACATAGATGTAATATTAAAGTAATAAATCTGAATTTTAATTGCAAGTCTGAACAGATCTAACAGAACTCAGAGGAATTTAGAATATAAAAACGCAATAAAAACGGAGCGTTTATTGTTCATCTATTTGTGAAGTTTATGTTTTAGTTTGTTAAAAATTTGTAGTCATTTATTTTTAACAGTTTTATGGAGATTTAACTTCACTACTTTATCATGTAGGTACTCTTAGCTGAGTAAACGACTATAAAATTAAAATAATAAAGTTTAATGAATTCAGAAAATATGACAGTACGACTAATGTCCAAAATATGGGAAAATAACCATTATTTTTATTTGGAAAATATATACTGGGGAGAATATATTTTCCAAACAAATTGTCGCTTGAAATGGTGTAATGATTCCAACTATACCACGTACAACCAAAGTTCAGGCCCTACGTTAATATTCTCTAATAGTATATCTATATGTTTTAGATGAAAAGAATATAATGAAGCGAGTAGCCAGTGTGCAATTTTATTTATTTTTCAAAAACCTTTTTAAGACAGTGTAGGTAAATATATTCTAGCCAGCAACTCATACCAAAACAATAGATAGGTACTAATAAAATATCTCGCATAATATTACATTCGTACGTGAAAATGGCTGGACGGATTACAAATCATTTCAATATTTCAAGGCCAAAGTATAACAATGACTGGATAAGCTGATAGACTGAAATATAAATATTTATGAAGGCTGGCCATATTGACGGCATGAAAGCTTTTGTGTTGCAAATAAATAAATATTCTTCTGTATAACGAGATATATGATTATATATATATATATATTATATAGCATTTTAAATCGATAGATATATCCGTTATATATTATGACATGTAGACAATAGTTATACGAACGCGAAAAGTATGAAATACTTATTCATGAAATTTATAATTTTGGCTCGTGTCAAGGTCTCCTGTCCTTGATCCCAACTGAAAGGGAAGAGCATTTATTCATAGGTCATTTAAATACACGATTATTTGCTTAGTGACAGAGAAGTGTTTTTATTTTTAAAACAATTGAAGAAGTAACAAAGAACACTAGAATAGAATATTTAAACGTTTCTTATTTTCCGTAACAAATGTGTACGTGTGTGTATAAATGAATACGTATTAGGCAACTTTACCGCGGCGCACGCGGGGCACTATGTCCACGCCATGTTGGCTGCATATTATGTCCGCTTAGGTGCCATCCAGAAATTACGTCACACGTTAAGGGGGAGGGAGAGTCGACGTCTTGTGACTTTGTGTGACAAGGGGGTGAGAGGTCCAAATTTAATTTCGTGATCACATTTAAATATCTATTTTATGTGATGATGATGATGTTAAGCAACACGAACTTTGAACTATTAACGAACAACTCAAAAACATCTTGTGATAGGAGGGGGGACGTAATTTGTGGATGGCCCCTTATTGTCGTTTGTTGTGTTTCATGCGTAGTTTCCGTGGATGTAGTGGTTGTAATCATTACCAATTTCATACAAAATGAAGCTTGACACACGCACGTAACCACTCCGTGCACTGGAAAATCCGACATCCGCAAATCTGCGTGGCACCTTTACAGTGTTAATACAATAACATATTTGACAGATGTGATGTTATTTAGTGGGTTGCCGTCTGCACTGATCGTCGGCATGGTAACATCTGTTTTGTATAAATCAATCGGCTAAATTGTAGGTAACATTAGCCGCGAATTGTTATACTCCAAAACTTATTATTGCAGTCGTACTGTTTAATTAATGTTCTTTAACATTTTGGAGATTAAAGGGCTTCTGCAATCGGTTTTATTCCCTGCAATATGTTTTTAATAAATGCAGAGTTGATTACGCAAGAATAAAAAAATATTCTACCAAAATGTAATTGGTTAAGTATCAATTTATTTTCTTACTCCTTGTGTCCCTGGAGTGTAATTTCTTGGCGAAGATGTTACGAAAATATAACTTCTAATTGGTGTAATAGGAACTTTATTTATTGGAAGCTTAAACAGATTCTACCATATATTTTTTCTCATACCATAATATTTTTTAGCAAATGGTGTAAAGATATCTAAGAGTATTATGGAAACTTAAAAGTAGATTCTATATGATCCATAAATCAGTATAAAACCATTAAATAAAAACAATGTATCTTTCTGAAATATCAGGCAATTTATTGTAATATAATAAACAGATGCTTCAATTTAGTTTACGCATACCAATCATCGATACTATGGCATTGTATAACATGTGGTCACGTTACTACGGCTGTATTGTATTACGTAAGTGACGCCTGTAATGGCTGTAATACATGATTGATATCGTATCAAATATAACAAATGTTCAGCATGCCCTTTCTAGGATTCGATAGGTAGGTACATCACATTTCATAGACAGTTTTTTAATTTTATAAACATGAGAAGATAGTTTTACAAACAATTTGAAGAACAATGGTGTTTGATTTATAAGGGATCGTTGTTATTTCAGAGACATTTAGACTGTTATATTTTAGCTTTAGGTTTTGTGGGAATAAAATAATAATATCCCGGGACAATTCACACACTGCCATCTGATCCCTAACTAGGCAGAGCCTGCACTATGGCAACCAGACAACTGATAAACATACTTAAATATTTATAAATACATATATATTATATATTAATTGATCGTGCTCATCACACAAGCATTCGTCCTGGGTGGGAATCGAACCCACGACCTCTGACTTAGCAGTCAGGGTCACTAACCACTAGACCTACAGGCCCGTCAATATAAATTCAATTCGTACCTACGTTCTATTCGTATAGAAATAAGAAGAGTTACTTTAAAACATCTCAATGTTAGGCAGTATTTATCTGGCAATATAAATAGTGCCATTTTGAATAAATTGCTATAAAAAAAAAAGACGAAATTATTTCTCTAGACCACAATAAAGTAATAAATTAGATTTCCTGCTTGGTTTTTTTTTGTAGATTTTAGCTGCAAAAGCTTTTAGGTTATTGCTATTTAGGCTATCGGTCAACTGTCCCATCGGATTATGAGAGTGAAGGAACAGAGAGTGCGCCTGTGTTTGCGCACACACTAAGTGTGTGCGCAAACACAGGCGCACAAGTCTTGTGCACTATAATATCTCCTGCGTACATGGCTGATCTCACTTGAGTTTGGCCGCCGAGGCCGAAATTCGGTCTGGAGATTATTAATGTAGAAATAAAGAAGATGATACATTATGGCATTGTGGCTTTTAAATATTAATGAGAAAATACAACAATACAAACCATAAAAAAATAAAGGTACCAACTATATAAATTAGTTTACACGAAAATTATGTGCTTCTATTCGAGATTTTTTAATTTCGAATTCATTGTAGTGGACTAATGTATTCAGAACAAACATATCCCGTTATTATTATGACTGTCATACTCGCTGTTTTAACACAAGTATTCGTATAGAAATGTTTCGTGTTGGTTCGTGGTACATATCTTGATATTTTTTTATGGAATAGTTATCCGCTGGGCAGCCCATGTCCTTCCCGTGTCACCGCACAGCCTCAAGGGGAAGCCAAAACACATTTGTGGAACACGCTCCACCGCGACCGAGTTCACCGCGAATTTCCATAATAATAATGTATTATACAACGATGGGCGTAAAATTTATTCACAGTTGCTCGTTATTCACACGCCAGAATGTCAGGTCAAATTTATGTCACTCCATTGAACATATTCTATTAGTCATAATTATCCTGATTGCTCTCCAATGAACTTTATAGCAAATTTTAAATGTTTACCAACGTTAAGCTTTAAATATTTGTGCGCACGTATACCAGCGTACGTCACGGCTACCGATTCTGTATTCAAATGTTTTCAACATGTTGAAAAATTTATTTCACCGGTGTTCTGCGAACGGCCCGAATAATGCAGACACATTCGTATAATATAATCGGTAGCTTTTACACCGTGTGCACTCGCCGCTACCGCACTCCGGTCGCGTTAGGTGATAAACGATTTAACGATCCATCCGACAAGATTTGTTACGGCTATTAGGAATTACTCGGCGTGTCAATCAGGGTGTCATTAACATTACATTACATCTTGTAGCTTTGACCGTCGAGGCATTTAGAGAAGTAATTAATATGTTCTTTCGACTAGAAATCATACTTTCAATATTAATCCTTCACCTGTTCTGCTATCGTGAAGTACATCAGAAAGTGTTCGCAGGCGCCACTGCGCGGCATGCTAATAAACACGTCTTGTCTCGCGAGTCGATCGCGGCCATATACAATTTCACGTAATGCAGTCGGACAGGTGAGCTTTCTTGTCATACTGACTTGTTGTGAAACGCAATATCATGTTCATATTAGATACAGTTATTGGGAGGAGTTGTTACTCTGTTGCCGATGACTGTAATGTTCTGCGGTTGGTCAATAGTTGTCTTTTTTCATCTGCCTGATCCATTTAAAAATCGCTGCAAGCAATTTGACAACCGTTGCATTTCACAGCTCCATTTAAATGGCTTGCCTTTGTTACTATAAATGCGAGCTGAAGTTCAATTAAAAATAAATATGAAATATTTAAAGTACTATAAAATTTTGTTACATACATTTCACATCCCTCTGAATAATTTATCTCGAAGTCGGCGAAGCGTATTCGTTTTATAGCTCTCAAAGCTGTACCGCTTATTTTGAATAGCTGTAAAATGTTTAGGATTGTTGTCATTGAATATTTTTGTAATTGGAATATGAGTCAATCTGTGGGCGGGATGGCGACGCAGGCGGCAGGTTATATTTGCATACCTCTGGCTGTATAGAGCACGGCTCGTTGCCCATCTCATAAACGCTATAAATAAATGAGACGCTCAGTGACTGGGCCACACTGATCACTGGCTCAATAAACTAAAAGAAGGTGTGTCAAGTGGCCTATTATGGCAGCCGACTTGCAATAAGCTTTACCATCTAGAGCGTGAACTTCTAGACAGCTAACATTAATTTATATCTGTATTGATATTCGATATGGAAAAGTTATTCACACGCTTTAAAAGGCATAAACACCGACTTTATAATGAAATCGTGTGTACTTCGGCTAGGAAACAGGGTAAAAGTAATCGCTTATCAACTAATTATAGCGGGCGCAAAGTAAATCAATGTAGGAGGGCTTAGCGTTCAAGTTGACATTTTATAACAAACGTTTGAAGCACCCAATCGTAATAAATAAAAATATCGCAATTATTTCTTGAGGTATTTCACCGGCGCCGGAACACGTAACTACTTCATAATATTAATGAGCTTTCCGAGGTTTGTGCTTATTTTAATAGCATTTTTGTTCTGCATTCTGAGTACCTACTCTGGTACCTACGTGTGTCTATGTAATGTTAACGATCACTGTTCCTGGTACTAACCCTCTCGGGTTCTTTTAAAGTAGAGTGTTTTCGGGGCATGTTTAATTGAATTTCTGTTCTGTGTGTCGGCATTTCGTTTGAACTTTGAAATGTACGAGTATATGTTTAAATATTACGTTCTCTATAACAGGGTCCCCCGTGTTTTGTGTCATGGGTTTTCTTTATTTGCGCGAAACCCTATCAAAATAAAAACTATTCTTCATGAACCAGGCTACCATATTTATACAATAAAGGCTGATTTTTCAATCGTCAGATAATTTAATTCGAGGAATAAATTTGAAATTTTGACAGTTGTTTCATACAAAAACTGTCAATCGTCAATTTTATTCCTCGTATAAAATTTATCTGGCGATTGAAATATCAGCCCATAAGGTTTATATTTTAATTCAACTGGTAAAATTCCATTTATATATGTAACATTCCATTCAAGCTTTGAAACAAACATAAACGCTGCTTCCCCTTATTATGATGTAACGACATTTTTATCATCGAATTAGATCTAACATGAAACCTATCGATATTCACAAAGCAAAGTGTCGATATTGATATCCTCTCCCATGTTATGTGTCGATACATAAAACTTTTCCAAAATATTGAACTTCATACGGAACATATTATACTCTATACCAGTCAGTAAAAAGAAAGTTATTGCTGTAGGAATATAAAACGACTCTTCAAAGATATACCAACAAACAGAACTTCATAAACTATTATATCTAAGGCTTTGATGTCATTCAGGCGACATGTACAGTCAACAAAAAAGGTTGATGGACAAAATCAGTTTTATAATATACCAAATACGTAAACTATTTTTTTTACAATTAAGCCATTTCACGAGGGGTTAACATTATGATATCCTTATCAGTATCTGGAATTTTATTGCAAATTGTGTTCATAAATATATTTTTTGCCGACTGTACTTGTCTTACGTCGCTAGTAACTTGTCTCATTACTTTTATAGCATGTTGTAACATGTTATATTTATAAAGTTGTATTAGCTAAAGCCGGGTACACATTGGTGCAATGTAACATGTAATGCAACATGCAATGCAAGAATTTGACGTCCACATTGCTGCAATGTATCATGTAAAGTAACAGAATTCCCATAGTATAGACGCCTTGCGCGCACGAACCGCGTCTACTACGCGCACGAACAGATTGTTGCAACTCTTGCGCGTAGCGACCCGAAATTTGTCGGTTTTTTCCCCGAACACAAAGAGGCGCGCAGTATGCACGGAGCGTCAGTGTGGACAGGTTGTGTGGTGTGTACGGCTAGACGCGCGCGAACATGGAACAAGACGACGCTACTGCGGCGGAGGAGGCGGTTACATTTATCCGAGCGATCCGTTCGCGCGCATCTCGGAAACAGATGTGAGTAGGTACATGCGCGGTTCGTGCGCACGTTGTGCGCGCCCCGCGTCTACACTGATGCAATGCTCGTTTCGTGTTGCATTGCATGTTGCGTTGCAGCAGTCTGTACCCGCCTTAAGGGAATATAGTAGGTACTTATTAATATTATCTTAAGCCGGGTACACATTGGTGCAATGTAACATGTAATGCAACATGCAATGCAAGAATTTGACGTCCACATTGCTGCAATGTATCATGTAAAGTAACAGAATTCCCATAGTGTAGACGCCTTGCGCGCACGAACCGCGTCTACTACGCGCACGAACAGATTGTTGCAACTCTTGCGCGTAGCGACCCGAAATTTGTCGGTTTTTTCCCCGAACACAAAGAGGCGCGCAGTATGCGCGGAGCGTCAGTGTGGACAGGTTATGTGGTGTGTACGGCTAGACGCGCGCGAACATGGAACAAGACGACGCTACTGCGGCGGAGGAGGCGGTTACATTTATCCGAGCGATCCGTTCGCGCGCATCTCGGAAACAGATGTGAGTAGGTACATGCGCGGTTCGTGCGCACGTTGTGCGCGCCCCGCGTCTACACTGATGCAATGCTCGTTTCGTGTTGCATTGCATGTTGCGTTGCAGCAGTCTGTACCCGCCTTTAAATCGCTAATCAGAAATGAGCCAACAGGGTCATTAGACTAGCTCTTTTGCCAGTAATGAGACAATCATAGTATTATTTATGTTAATTGTCCTTTTTCTGTTATTTTTCTTACTTATACAATGTTACTTGCTGTGTTTTCTTCATAGCAATACTGTTTTGTTTCTTTAGTCATGCCTGTTGTGGGTTTATTGGACATAAAATGCTTTTGATGATATCTTCCTTTATAAAATACTAGCTGTTTCCCGCTGCTCCGCCCGCGGTCTCAATTTTTTTTTATATTTGTGATGTAATCTATCCTATCTTTCAAGTTGGATCAAACTGCACACGGTGTGCAAATTTGTTTAAAATCGGTTTCGTAGTTTCGGAGTTCATCCCGGACATACATCGTGATACTGGAATTATATATAATAGATAGATATACTGAGTCTTCTGTATATAAAATAATGTCCTAAAACAATCAGAAATACAGTTGTCTAACAGAAACCTGAGATAATACCTACATTTCTATACCAACACGTCGCATTGTGTAGCAAATTCTCTACATTTTTTGTGACATTAGATTGACCTTATTATGTCGCCGCCTTCACACGTCCCGGGCGATAAATAGGAGGGAGCGTTGCGGGGTCTATGCTGCCATAATCTTCCACGACACCTTTCCAAATATTTCCAAATGACGCAAGACACCTAACCCTCAGTATTACTACAGGTATTACTCACCACATCGTTCTTCGATACGAACATTTCTTACTATAATTTTGTCAAAAGGATAGACGATAAAAAACGTGTGAACTGTTTTACCGGAGCAATCACGGTGAATATGTAGTTCTATTTAAAAAGAAAAATAAAAGTTCACGGAAGAAATTAGGTTAGATTAAGTGCGTACGGATTTACGTTAGCACATAATATATGTTATATGTATGTTGTTGAACAGATGGTGGGCAATGTGGTGGTGTTCGTGTGCGTGAACGTGGTGGGCGCGCTGATGCACTCGCTGATGGAGACGGCGCAGCGCCGCGCCTTCCTCGACACCAGGAACTGCATCGCCGCCAGGCTCGACATGGAAGACGAGAACGAAAAACTGGTAACTATCTTCATAACTATTTACTCTCAGAGGCAGATTGAAACAAAAATGTGTTATTCAACTGACAAATCTCATGCAAACGCTGTGATTGGCTGCCAATAGATAGTAATACAACAGTTACACCTGATCAGTTCTTTCAGGACTCTAGTGGTTGGTTGTTTTTTGGTTTGATAATATACACCATATTATCTTTAAGTCTTTTTTATGTAAATATTTCTGTTAAATAATGTGATGAAAAAAAAATTTTTGTGATATAATTTTCTCACTAGATGATTCCACAATCAGACGGTTCCAGGTAAGCAAATAAGCAAGTTCTTACATATTGTGGAGATCCAGAAAAAGTATAGGCAGCCAGTGCTGGACAAAAGACTGAACGTGACGACTGAGACTTGAATATTGTAACTTATTATAATATGGCCTTATTATGTCCTCATGTCATTATACTGTTTCCTCGTTTAATAGACCATGAATAGAGACGACTCTACTGTTTACGCAGTGAATCGGTTATAGGAAAACATTTCTACATCGCGTATTTGTTTTAATCAATCCCAGATGAACAGTTAAAAAATAAATCAAAGGAAAACTACTTATGAATTGGTGACTAGGTACCTCTATTCAATTGAAAAGACGTTCAACATCAATTTTGTGTCCTTAAAATCAATTAACAATATCAGTAATTACTCCAAACAAAAGTCGCCTAAAAATAATTGCGGCCATTACTCAAGAACGACATTAGCAACCTTATTTCTTTATCTTTCGCATTAATTCAGTTTATTTCAAACCTTATTACTACAAGTAAATACATTTTAGGATTATCGCTCACAAAATTGGTATAGTCAAATGAGAAATCTAAATCGTATTTGAGTATCCCTCAATTTGTACCCAGTTACCGTGTGATCGTATTCATGGCTACTCAAGTACGGGTCGCAGGTCCACTTATACTGATATTTGAACTTCGATTTCACAACGAAATTTTTGAAAATATATTTCAATATTCTATTTTCCGACCGTAAGTATGAATGTAATAAATAGCTGCGGGATGTACCAACGAAATTGTTCCTTTTCTGTTCTTTCACAAAAATCTTTCACAAGGGACCTTTTATGTGAGGCCTTGAGATATTGCTACAGTTATTATGACTTGATAAAAAAGCCTATATGGTGTTACAATGGCTACATTTCTTAAAGCTTTACCGCCATTTCGGGATTGGCGATTTCAGATTCCAATTTTGGAATTCAGCTTTCCCCACGATGTTTTCCTTCACCACTCAATGGTTTCTTAGAGTAATTAAGTCCATATAACTTTGAAAAAGTCTGGATTCGAACCCGAAACTATATGCATACAAATCCGGTCATTGAACCGCTAGTGAACCACGACATTTGTAATATGTTTACCTTCGTGGGAAACTGAGTCATTTTAATGCAAAAACCAAGTGCAATCAACCGCAACTCGTAATTAGCGTATTACTGAATACCTACGGAACAATAATGTGTTATAGAAACCTATAATTACATTAATCACTTGTTGAGATGTTTGTTAATGTCAGTGCTTGCTTCGTTGGTCCAATGAAGGGAGTTATACGCTGTTGTTTTTTGTATTCCATTACTAATTTATCGAAAAATGGTTGCTACAAAAAAAAAATTAACAAAAAAAATATTTCAAAATTAAATTAAGAATATTTTTGTCTTTTTTACCTATTTCTTTTAATCCGTGCTTGTTATCAATTGGCTGAATAAACCAAATTATACAAGCAGAAATAATTTTCCCCGAGGACGCCAAAAAGGACCATGATTTTATAAGAAAATTTACGATAATTGAAGAAGAAGGGGCGACAAGAGAATTTATTTCGTTCGTAAACAACAATTAGGAGTCGCTTGTGATTATGATTATGAGAGAATTTCGAAATAATTATATCAAACTTAAATGGAATGAAAGAGATTTTTTTTTTAATTTTTATTATAGGTATAATGCGTTAGTTATTATCCCATGGAGAAGAACCGGCAAGGAACTCACTTTGGAACCTAGAGTCATTATAATTAAAATAATGTTTCTTGAGCGCCTTGTTGAGGTTCAAATAAAAAAATTTGAAATAAACAATTACAATAGGCATGTGGAGTATTTATTTAATCTAAAAAAGAAAAAGATATTAGACACGTATGTTTTGCTTTTTTGAAATAACGAATATCTACTTAGATACAAAGTTACATACACGTCAGTTGTGGCTACCATTTTCACCTTACTTATGACGTCACAAGCCCTCACTCCTGAACTTTAACGCGCCTTATCTTTGTCAAATTATATTGTTTTGAAAAAAAAAATAAGATTTCTACTTTTCCTATTTATTCCGAAGCCCTTTTATATTCATTATCCTCTTCCTGCATCCATTTTGTAAAACAAACTAATAAACAACCAGCTAAATAAGTACATCTCAGATTTTAAAATTGTAAACAGTCATTTAACATTTTTATTTATGCGTCTGGATGTCTGGTTTTACATTTTAACAGCTATACATTTCCATATTGTCTGTAACGGTAGAAATCAGGGGACATTAAATAAATAAACTTATATAAGACCCAGTTAAGTGTGAAGGCCGGTTCCGCTTCGACCATAACATTTTGTTAGACAATATGTAAATAACGGGGACATTAATCCAGATTACAATATTGTTTTATTCATGCCGCTTAACCCAGTATAAAAAAGTTGTTAGTCTCCCATATTGTAGAAGCCTTAACAAATTGCCACGAGGGTCGCTACTTATACGGTATAGTCGGTACATTTCAATTTGGTACCAGCAGCAAGCGACGTCTTTATAAGATTCTGATACCAAGATCGCTTTAAAGCAAATTGCTTATACACACCTTGCAAAAAACTCACTTTAAACATGTATAGGATTAATTTTCTTAAACTCGTAATTTTCAACTCAGTAGGTTTGTTACCATACCGGGCGTAATTACATTTTCGTTTTTATAGACTGATGAATGATTGAAATAATTACGTTTTTTTGCAGACTACTCTTAAATACGAATAGTCAAGAATTCTCGATTTAAGACAACTAATTATTAGTGGAAACATCTTTATGATTATACTTCTATCCCGATTACAAGAAATTAGTAGATTTATGACTTAACTGGATCGTTTTTACCGAAATATATTCATTTCTAACAAATAATTCATGATACACACAAAGTTTTTTTTTAAGATTTTTTGTTTGTTCTTAGGAACGATTGCTGCTCTCAGTGCTACCACAACACGTTGCCATGGAGATGAAGAACGACATCATCTCGCCAGTCGAAGGTCAATTCCACAAAATCTACATCCAAAAGCACGAACAAGTCAGGTGAGTTATCCTTAAGAACTATACAGATATTGGTGGTAAAGTATTTTTTTTTGTTTGTTCGTTTATTTTATTTTTCGATGTGCTTCTTTTCTTTCTTTTATATTGTTATTGTCTCTTGAATTAACTTGGACTGATTGGGATTTAACTCCAACACAGATTTTAGGAAGAATGAAAATCTTCGAACCCAAAAAAAATGGTTCATTGGAGAATACAAGTTTTGGCTTAAACAATTTTTTTGATTGGTTATTTTTGGAAAGATTAGCTCTTAATACAAAGTACGGACTAATCCTCTTAGCTACCTCACGTTTTACTACCTACACCTTAATAGGTGATAAAATCATAATCCTATTATACGTCTACCATATACAGCGCACAGCTAAAACTAATTAGCTTATATTCGCCAATTTAGTGGCAGTATCTCGTCTAGAACGCGACAAGGCTTTGGCCTACCTCCAAATTGATCTCGGAACAACTCTCTCCGATTCAATACCTTATAGGTACAATATGCTGCCGATCAGGTCATCTATTTTTGTATATTTAAATCCAATATTGAGGATTAAAATTAAATTACTGATTTGAAATATACATTTTTATGTTCTTTAGTTTGGGGAAAGCCGTATCATTATTTTTAGACGTTCTATGTTATTATACAGGATTAATTAAAAAGGAGTGCGTATATTCTTCGAGATAATCGGGTGCATAAAACTGAAAAGGAACATCGAAGTCCGAAAAGGAGAATGCCCGATTTGTAAGGCAAGCTGGGTCCCAGTCGAAAATCGTTGTGCCCTGAAGATTTTTATTTTACATAATAGTAAAAACATAGTATTTTCATAATCAGGA
The DNA here is from genome assembly GCA_950381575.1 of Plusia festucae. Classification (NCBI taxonomy): domain Eukaryota; kingdom Metazoa; phylum Arthropoda; class Insecta; order Lepidoptera; family Noctuidae; genus Plusia; species Plusia festucae. The sequence continues at coordinate 6,441,247 of OX494436.1, read as the reverse complement.
ACCATTTTTCATTTATTCACCCTGGTTCAAGAGATATCATCGTTTTTCTGTTGTAAAAATCTAGGTTATAATTAGAAATTGACATTGACATTTCCTCCTGACTCTATAGTTAAGTACGCATACTACCTACCTAACCTATCCTATACATCATTATGGAGATGAAAATATGTATACTTTATGTACTTTAAAAAACAGCAAAGTAAAAAGACTCAAAGATGGTGTAGAATTGACGTTTCAATATGATAAAAAATGTATAATTAGATAACAGCAGTTCATTTATAAGTACCAAAATAAATAAAACAAATCAAAACTTGATAAACCATTTTATTCTTCATAAAATATAGCATCCAAGAATTGAGCTGGAGCTAGTTCGTAAAAGAACTGTCATTTGCTCGTTCAACTCTTCAACTGTATACCGGCGAAAATTAGGTGATAATAAAATCGAACAGTTAATACAGATTACAGCGGCAGCGTCGGGAACGCAGACGCGGTGTCCGACGGAGTCCGGACGGTCTAGCTGGAGTAGACATGGCTCTGACAATAATGGTTCGGGAGTCCAATATCTCACCAAGAATAGCACTAAGAATCATATATCTCACAAAGAACAGCACTAAAAAGAGTCAAATATCTGACTTAACGTAATGCACTCGAGGAACTTATTAGCTCAACTCGGTATTGATCGAAAAAGCACGTATCGTAATAATAACTAAGTAAAAGATTACGGAATTCAAAAGTCAACGTATCTAAACAAAGCAATGACGCACGGACGCACGTATCAAACCACGAAAGTCTGTGACATGTGGAAGTAAATGTTGCCAGATCAATATTTTATAATCTTATTAATGAATCGTTATCGATCAATCGATAAAAATATATTTTTATTAAGGCGTTTTAAAAATAAATATGGCTATGTTTTTGTCTATTGCTTTTGTGAACATCTATTATTTATCAATATAGGCTTATGAATTTAAGCTATATTATGAATTTAACCTATTCGTCCCCGAGCGGCGACCGGTCGCCGCATGACAATAAAAAATCGATTGTATATTGATAAAAAGTCTCATTAGCGGTGATTAGAGAGATGAAGCAATCTATTCTTGTAATTATTTCCATCGGTTTTACTCGCATCGACTATGAGCTCTGTTTATCCAATAGTTTTCGTCATCAAGAATACTTTACATAAACTCATATTTGGCGTACACCTATCTTTGTTCATTTCAGATAATTACATGGTACAATAATAATATGTATAAAAAGGACAGGGATAACCATCATTCTACCTCATCGACGTGAAAACAAAATGCCTAACACAGTAGCGTGGAAGTTGTCAAATGTTGAGATCTTAATCTTAATGTAACAGTGATTTAAACTGCCAATAGGATATAAAATATAAATGAAAATAATGTTTTTTTTTATTGTTCATTTATCGTTTTAAATTGATATCGATTACTCAATTGATTAAAAGACGTCATTAGGTATTTAATTCTTTGATACCTGGCAACTTTTTTTTGTATAACAATCAAACCACAGACTACATTGAATCAAACGGATGTCGACGTAATGTTTAACTATTAATTAACTTTAACTTTATTTCCAGGGTGAAAGAAATTGTATAAAAAATACCCTGTACACAAAAAAAATAAATAATGTTTTTAAGTTATTATTCCAATTAGGCACATGATACCACAAAAGGGACCTGCTCCGTGTCAATCTCCTTTGCTTTTCATACAAAGTGACCGGTCACCTGACTTATGTAGGTACTCTTATTGTATGAAAAGTTTATTTTTCAATTTTGAATTTCGACCTATGTTCCTTGGGAAAAGTTGCTCAGTTTTATGCACCTGATTACCTTGTAGAATATACGCGCTCCTTTGAAAATAATCCTGTATTTTAATTTCGGAATTTCGGATACATAAACACAATACGTTCTTATCGAATTACGTCAATGGGCAGTTTGGGCGAATTATGCGGACCCCTTACATATTGGTAAAATCTCAACTGTCCGACAAAGGGGCCTGTCGTTACAAAGTCGGGCTATTGAAAAGTAAACGAAGGTCAAGCATGTTCTTTCCAATAAACGAGAGTAGCAGCGTACCCTTATCACGTTGTATTCATTCTATTTAATGACGCTAAATATAGCCATGGGCTATAAGGCTGATGGATTTTTGGTTATCCTTTTGGATGAAAATATCCTAAGCTTGTAATATTCTTAATAGACTATGTACTTCAAGGGGGATATGTACTTACTTATGTAGAGAGGGAGCTCGTGGCTAAGTGTAAGCCGAACGGTTTGACCGATAATAATATTTAATCCGCTCTCGCCGCGGTTAGTCCGTGGATGGGTGACCATTTGTAAACATATAGAGACCCCTCCGTGCCTCTGGGAAGCACTTTAAGCCGTTTGTCCCGACTGCCATGATCTTTGACAGTCATTAAGTCATTACAATTCGGACAACCAGTCTTACTAAGGAATACTAACTGTATTACTAGCAATGGGTTGTGGAGGTCAGATAAGCAGTCGCTCGATGTAAAATACGGTATTCAGCTAAATCCAGTACGACTGGAAGCCATCTTATATCTTAACTCACTATATTCAACCATAGGTCACGACCTGTGGTTCGAGATAGAAACAGCTAATACCTTAAGGAATACGGACTCAATATGTCACTGTCGCTCGAGAAGGCTTATTCGACTGGCACTCAACCTACTGAGACTCAGTTAACAAGAAGGCTTATTCGACTTACACTCGCCCTGATGTAAGACTCAGTTAAAACTGATTCTGTGTTTGTGGAGAGCCAGTCCTGCCTGTGTTTACATGACCAGAAATCCGCCGTATAAAGGATTAAGATCAACATGATAGTTCTACCTGTGGTTCTACTGTTAATAATTAGTGCACAACTAATTAATGCACATTCAATTGTTGAAATGTAAATTCGGTGATTCACGAGAGCATACTGTAAACATATGGGAAAATGGAAATGTATTATAATTCACTGTTATATTGTTTAAAATATGGTTTCCGTAACCCGTAGTCGAAAAGCGTGGTGATTAATAGTCATTGCTTCTCTGAATGTAGTAGGACAGTCACAAAATGATAAAATTATTACAATTACAGTAAATGTCTTATTTTTAAACTTTGCAGGCGATTTATTGACCTACGTACATAATAAGCCAATCGCCAAAACGCCAAGTAAATACAGAAATGACATAATATATTGAGATGAAATTGTGTAAAGACAAAAATATTTTAACAGCTTTACGATCAATTTAATACGCTTTGAGCATATTTAATAACATTATTTCATTTTATTTATTACATTACGATGTTTATCGTTTTGATGGTCTTAAATTTGTTTAATGCCATGAATTTGTTTATACAGGATTAATCTAAAAGGAGTGCGTATATTCAACGAGGTAATCAAGTGCATAAAACTCAACAACGTTCCCGAAGGAACATAGGTCGATATCTTAAAATGGAAAATGTTGAAATTTTCATAAAAAGTTACAGGTCACGTGAATTATGTTTGTATGAAAATATGATTTTCAATGTTAAGATTTCGACCTATGTTTCTTGGGAAAAGGTGTTCAGTTTTATGCACCTGATTATCTCGTTGAATATACGCACTCCTTTTAAATTAATCCTGTATATTTATAAATATTATTCCGATGCATTAAACCGATGTTAGCCGAATTCCTTGATTTATTCAGTCATTTTGGGGTGAGTGGGGTCGTGATCTTTATTTATTCATTTGTGTTTACATGATTTATTCCGTTTACCTCATCAGGTAACGTGATAAGGTAAAATTTACAAAAGGTTGGCTGGCTTTTTATTTACATTGTGTATTCTGTTATCTGGGTCAATTCAACACCGGGATCCCGTCATTTATTAGTAATAAAGTTAAATTTTGAAAGATTCGATTTTTTGTATACTATTAAATTATTTACACGCGTGTCATAAGCTACTTAATACGATGCAACTAATAAAAACATCCACACTTAAAAAACTTAAGTATAAGCGATGATGCTTCGTGTTTCTATTTCGGCGAATATGTACAGTAGCTCACAAATCAGTCGTAAGATTTTTATATAAGTTGTTTTTTGAGGCAGCAAGATTGATTTTCGTTGTTGCCACTTTCATTGGGACCACCGGTCAGCAAAAAAGTCAAAGAACTACATTAGATTTCCAAACTGCTGGACATGTTCGGTTACAGTGTTAGTTATAAGCGAGATTTCAGGAGTATTTTTGGTTCCTGACTATTTTGTTACTAGTCGCAATAAGAACTATTAGGATTAGATTTGTGTTCAGTGTTGCTGACTACATGTTTATAATACATAACTTGTTACTATCTGTTGAAAATTCCCGTCAGTGTCCATACCTTCTAATTGTTAACGTTACGGCTATCGACGTCCGCCATGTTAAGCGCTACACACATTAAGATTAACCTTATCGCCCAATAATTACAGCACTTTGAGCTACAACTAAATACTGGTCGGTCGTATTAGTATTATCGGTTCCAAGTAATACAAATTTATTACTTTCTAATGTACCTGTTGACTGTTGTTTGTAAATAAATACAATAGAGAATCACAATACAAAGTTCTGAAAGGATTCCATCGACTTTTCTTTACAATTTCACCGAGTGGTTTTCACCAAATTAATTACCAATTCGTACCGATATCGATATCAATGCCCGCGTAGCATAAGCGTTTGTGTTTTTTTTTAATATTTTTACAAGTCTGGGTGCGTGATTTGAATGTTTGTATATGTAGGTATGATCAAAGATCTCAAACGTTTAACAATCTTTTAATGTTATTTTTTATACTTCTGAAACATATATTATCTTGTAAATTATCTATATCGTGGAAAAACAATCATTTTATAATAATAAAATAAATTATAGCGGATTTTGTAAATTAAAATATTAATCCTGACGTAAACATCTTTATGCAATATTTATATTAACACCTCATTCACTAAAAAGCTACCTTCTATTTTCAAATTCTTGCTCTTAAATTATTATATTATAAATGCCAAAGTAACTGTTTGTCTGTCAGTTACCCTATCCTTTTACAAAAAAAGCCGTCTTAAAAATTTGCTTTTTTCTTGAATACCAAGTAAGGAAAAAGACTACTTTTTACCGCGATAACCGACATTCATGCGGGCAGAGCCACGAAGTAGTTTAAAGCAAATTTAACTGGCATGTGTATTGGCAATTTCATTCAAAATAAGCGTGCCATTTTCTACAACGTTTGTTTGTATACACATGCTTTTAATTAATTACTAGCATGCTTCCGTGCTAGTTTCGAGCATGTCTCTGTACCTTATAATTATAACAAAGCTAAGATTTTTTTTCTTGCTCTACATTTTATTATAATTAACTTCGCTATTCTGCTGGAGAATCGGTCATTTCTGATGGTTGGCTCACATCGATAAACGTTCAATTATCGTTTATAAATAGCAATACTTGTTTTACGTTTGATATTTGTGCGAAATTTTATATCGATTCTTAAACAATTATTATAATAGTCTTTGATGTATTTTATTAGCTATTTATCACGATAGAAAAAAAACACCCATTAAAAGTTAGTCAGGCGCCAAATAATTTTGTTGTGGATATAATTATGACTGTGACAAATTCTATTATTAAACCCAATTCAAATGGATTTAGAATTGACTAGAAAGAATGTAGCAAATCAATTAAGTTTTTTTTTTAAACTTACCAGCAAAGTGGGTTGCACATGACTAGTATTCTTATTAACGTGGTAAGCTAAATGCTTATGTTACGAGTGGGATCACGTCGGTAGTGCACCACGAGATCTCAAGCCCGATGCCCTAGCCATTAGGCTAGCACCACTTTATGTGCTTCAGTTAAATGTTATGTGATTTAATTTCTTAAATCATTTATACTGCGTTGTAAGTAAATAAACAGTTACGTTGGTTACAAGGTATTATGTTTGCTACTTAACGAGATAAATCGCCATGTTTTCTATCGTTAAGTAAATTACCTTAGTCTTACACAACTAGTTACATGAGTCGGCTCGATTTCTTACTTGTAACTTGTCAGACACAAGTTTTTATCATGCCGCCGTGTACAACTACAAATGTTAGAAACAACACTTAAAAGAACGTTGATACACGTACCTTTCGTTTAGGCGCGATTGGTCCAATTCGCGATTGGTCCAATGTTAAAAAAAAGGTCCAATTCGCAATTGGTCCAATTCGCGGTTGGTCCAATTCGCGATTGGTCCAATTCGCAGTTGGCCCAATTCGCGATTGGTCCAATTCGCAATTGGTCCAATTCGCGATTGGTCCAATTCGCAATTGGTCCAATTCGCGGTTGGTCCAAAATGGCAATTTCCAATGTTTCTAAAAACTACTAATTGGTAGGAGCTTGAAACACGAGATATGACTTAAAATACAATTATGAATAAATATAGTACAATATTTGTACATAAAAATGTAATTTTGTTTAATTTTGGAAATACCTTTATACTGGACCAATCGCGAATTGGACCAATCGCGAATTGGACCAACCGCAAATTGGACCAATCGCGAATTGGACTAATCGCGAATTGGACCAATCGCGAATTGGACCAACTGCGAATTGGACCAATCGCGAATATGGTGGATTGGTCCAATCGCGAATTGGACCAATTGCGCCTAAACGGTACCTTTTAGTACCTAGAAGAGAGAGAATCACTTAGGAGCGGTCAGTGTTGCTGTTGCCTTGGATCAGTTTTTATTTTGATTTAATTATTTTCACTGGGAAAAAAAATAATCTCCAATCCATTTAATGGCTACGTATATGTGTTTGCAGTACGATACCGAATAATACTCTCAGGGATCGGACAGGGTTTTTGTTACATGTTGTATATTCCTTTAAATTAATTCCTGGGTCGGCCAAGAGTATTTTCAGTATCTATGAATGCAGTTTCATTTTGGTAAGTGTATTAAAGTTTTTTTTATTGTATTCGAATGTACCCCATTGTAGTCTTGTTTAAAATACATAGTATAAAACAAAGTCGCTTCTGTCCGTCCCTATGTATGCTTTGATCTTTAAAACTACACAACGGATTTCAATGCGCTTTTTTTAATAGATAATGTGATTCAAGAGGAACTTTTATATGTATATAAATACGAACGAAGCCGTGGCGGATGCGCCAGTCAAGAATAAATTTTCTTGAATGATAGGAATTGCTATCAAAATGTTACAGTACTAAGCACTGTGCTACTGAGCCTTCGTTGAGAGTACTTAAGAATAACGTTAAGGGAACAGTTGGTATAACGATATTGTTCATTCGTAGGAGTGTTCATTACATTTGTATTAATTGGTAACATGTTCGTACATTTTTAATTAGTCAGCCCTTAAACATGTTGCCTATAATTTAATTAAAAACGGGATTACTCTGTTTGTAGAACAGTTTACACTTTTGTTTTTAACTGTTTGAGTATTGTAATTATGTGGTTGTGTTTTCTGGTATTGTTCCCCTATTTGGGTTATAAAACAATCCTAAAATTAATCAAACCAAAAAATACTTAAAAGAGTTTGATTTACCTTCTTTCAGTAACTGCAATGTATCAAACAAGGTAATTCATTTGTTTAATACAATAATTGCCCGTAATTTTCACATTCAATAAATTCTTAGTTAAAAAAAATAACGCTGTAAATATTTTGATTCAAATCGAAATTCCTATAGGCTTAATTAATCTGGAACACGCTATAAAGGTATTATAACTGTTTGTGTTCGTAACATATTAACGCTGTTTAGATCGAGTAAACAGCTGTTATAATCTAGTTCCTGCTAAATATAATATGAATGGAATCAGCACTTAGCTGCTCTTAGTGCTGACGTCACGATCACTTTACACTAAACAGGTACTTGTCTTAATAAATAAAGATTAAGTCCTTTATCACCTAGTGCTTATGTTGTTATTGTTTACAAAACAAGTGAACACAATATTATCTTCTAAAATTATTTCTGTAGTTTACGCGAATGTAACTCATACTAATATTATAAAGCTGAAAAGATTGTTTGTTTGGTTGAACGCGCTAATTTCAGGAACTACTGGTGCGATTTGAAAAATTCCTTCAGTGTTGGATTAGATAGCCCATTTATTGAGTGATTATTGCTGCAAAGCGAGGCACACGCGGGCGGAGCCGCCGGCAAAAGCTAAATAAAATTATTTATACTGATTCTATTGTTAATAGATATCTATAAGTTACACATTGTATAAGATCTCTTTATGTAAACAATCATTAACTATATCTTAAAACAGTGTTTGAATGTAATGTGAAAATGAATGAATGGTACTCTTTAAATATATACGAAGTAGGTAACTATAGTTGGAACAATGTCTGGCAATGAACACAGTTTCGTTATAACACAATATGACTCTACTTTCTATTTACAATATTCCTTTGCGAGTGACATGTGGAACATTATTTCATTTCTATACATTTGAAATAAGTTCGAGTTGTTTTGAACTCAAATAGAGCTGACTTAAGGTTTGGTTTATAGCAAAAGAATAACCACAAAAAACAAACACTGAAGTATTAATAGCACAAATTATTATTTTTCACCGAATTTCAACAGAAGAAGTGCTTGGAAATCGAAAGAATTCGTCCATTAATAGGATACAAATTTTCCAACAAGTGTCGCACGATTTTTCTATAATATCGAGGGATTTTCCTAACTGACATCTCATTACACTTCGGGATATTAGCTTTTCACTTTATTGCTTGTGAATAGAAAGAAATCAGACAGTATTGTTCTTTCTTTTAATTTGTTATGTAAATTTTCATGTTACGTATATATTGTTCTTTGGTAGACTTTCGTTTTCCGAGTCACCGCCAGTCACCGGAGGCGTCGCGTCAGTGAATCATTATGCCCATTTAGCCTGTTTGTTAATGTTTATTGCATTTCGTTTGCACAGTTCATTTCCCAGGGCGAGTCATCAAGGTTACAGGGATCAGTAGGTACTAATGTGCACTCGTTGGAAAAGTGCTTTTGTTCAACCGTTAATTTTACAATTGCACCGCAAATGAATATGAGTTGCCCAGTGTTTTTTTTTTGTTCAATACATGGAGGGTTATTCTCAAGTCCAAACAAAACATCATGAGGCATAACGCAGATTATAGTTCAAGAATCCCGGGTCGCCAAATCTTTCTTTTGTTCTGTGAGTCACCGGATAGTGTTAGTATATACCTACGTTTAAGGCAATGTATCAATTTTTTTTACTTAGGAATATAGTTAGTCGAAAGAGATAAAGCCTCTTTTAACCCTACACGTAACAGCCGTTAACCGCTTGGACTTTGTGAATAAGGCCCCTGGTAACAAAGCAAAAACGTCGATTAAGTTGTTCGCGTCGTTACATCCTGATTATATTGGTTCGTCGATGAGATGAAGATATGACCATATATTTTTAGAATCTAAACTTAAGCGTCTATTTGTTTTACGTCAGCACATAAATCACACGTTTTAAAGATCATTAGGCAGTGAATACTCGAAGCTCGTTTTACAATTTCGCGAACAGAAATTCTTCAATCGAAATGCTTTTAAAAACTTATACAGGAATGCGTCAGTTTGCACCTATCGTTAAAAGCAAATGCTAAAACATATTGTTTTATTCACATCAGTAAAAGCATTAGAGGTGTCTGAATAAATTCTTCTTCGGGGCCAAATTACGTCACACGAATTTCATGCTTTTTGACCAACCCCCTCTGGCCTTGCAGTCATAGCTGGTCACATTTGTGTGACCCCCTCCCTCCCCATTAACGTGTGACGTAATTTCTGGATGGCCCCTTCCTTTATTTTCTGTAACGTCACTCAGAGAGTGCAACGTTTATTAGCCGCGTCAAGTGCATCGATCCTTTGTTTAGGACTTAAACGGATGTTTCTCTTCACTGCTATTCCTAGGAAACTTATAGGTATATATGTATAATACGTACCGGTATATTATTCCTTTGTTCTTTCCGTGTAAGTAACGGTAGCTTCGGGCGTCGAAATCTTAACTGAGCATACGATGGAAAATGAAATGATAAAAGCTTTTGTTTTTATACGAACGTTGTGTTCCCAGAAAGTCTAACCAAAGTCATATTACTTCATGGTAATAGGGGCGTCCGTATTGTCTTCTTGGTAAACATTTAAAACTTAATTAATACTTATTCTTGAACCCTAATCAATAATTAATTAATAACGCTTTTAAGAATTTCTGCCTCGGGAATCGCTATTAACACAAGTTTTTTAGTTAGGTAGCACATTTCTTTGAAGTTATACTTCTTTAGGCGGGTTATGATGACAAAATGATGGGAGTGAAATTTTAATATCCGAGCGCATCATGTAACAAAAAATTAACACCTTTGTTAATGTGGTAACCATATCGCAAAACTGGTAAGTAGGTAGTTTCCATGACGACCAAATTTAGTTATTTTGAAGTACGATTTACCATCCTCCTCCATAGAGGTTATTTATCAATTAAATAAACGAGGTTGTGATAACTCTTTGCAATGAATGATATAACAACGGTTTTCTTCTCACAGATTTTTATGTTTTTGAAGTTATACCTACTTCTTTAGGATATGAAAGGAAGAAGAAGAAGGATGAGAAATCATGATGAGAGTGAAATTTAATTTTTTTATTAAGGCTAAATGCATCATTATCTCAATAAATATTACAGGCGTTGTAAATTCATGTAAACTTCTATCAGTTGTATCGTATAGTATGGAGTTATTACAGTAGTTTATACAAACACCCTATATTACGAGCCTGTATCTCATCAATCATGTAAATATTGGTCTAACAGAATTACCAACTATTACAGGAAAATGTTCCATTGAAGTTTAGAATAGCGGCGTACATACCTATTTATTGACTCTACTTGTCATTCCTTGGCGGACATCCAAACACTCAAAAACAAGTATTAAAAAGTATATTTTAATCAACCGCCTTACTATTAACGTATGTACTACAGGATTTATGATCACTCAAAAGAAGGGCCGCCTTGTCTTCTCAGTTTTAATGCATTCAAAGCCAATAAATACCAGATTTATAGTCGGGCTGACCTCTGTGCCTTACATCTGTGAAGATTCGTGCGTGTTTGAAAGCAATTCGGTATAAAATTAACATACACATTCATTTCCATCAAATTGACACAATCTAAACAGGTAGAGGTCAGGTTCGAAGAATAAAGTTATGTTTCTGTATGTCGAAACTTATGGTCTACTACTAGCTGTAGCCCTCGACTCCGCCCGCGTCGGTTATCGCGGCAAAAGTAGCTTAATTGTGTCCTTTCTCAAGCTCTAGACTATCTCTGTACAAAATTTCATTTCAATCGGTTCAGTAGTTTAGGTGTGATTGCGTAACACAAACAAGAGTTGCTTTCGCGTTTATAATATAAGTAAGAATGATTAAGAGAAACCTGAAGTATTATTTAGTTATTCTGCTACTCGTCTTATTAGTACACGTCCTACAGTTATTTATGCATCCAAATGGCGCATTCAGTGAATCATCTGGATGAGTTAATGCATCTTCTAAAGACTTATCTCCGTGGTTTACATTTGATATATTGTTGGCATCAGTACACTCGAATTCATATTACCATTTCCGACTAATGTGTATTGTGCATAAACCATCAATACTTACGTGACGTAGTCTAACTGGGATTTTTCATACCTACTGCTAGAAATCTGTAGTTTTTAGTTAACTAAAATCAAAATAAACCGCGATAGAATCCGTTTATAGTAGTTTTATTTCAATGTCCAATATTCGCGTAAACCTCAGAAAACAATATGTAAACACTTAATAAGTTCACACGAGAAAAGTTTGCTCTTCAATTGTTTATTTACTTCTAGTCAATATCAGGACCCAATATATTGTAATCTCACAATCAAAGAACTAATTAGCTATTTACTCAGTGTAAAATGTTTGTATGTAAGTAATACCGGCTGATTCAGCAACTAAGGAACATTCCATTAATTATGCACCCAAACTGAATGGGCATTAGTTTGCTAACAATGGAAGCCATACATCGACTAGGCGCGTCCAATCGATATGTGACGCGTTAGTAGCTTTATTTTTATCAAATTATACTGAGTGTATTACTTTTAATCCATATTCTTTTCCACCGTAGTTTAGTGGCACTAGGTAAAAGAAAGTAGGCAGCAGCTTCTCCTACCGAATGAATACAAAACTGCGGTCACCAACCCGCTTGGCCAGTGTGTTTGTGTGTGATTGTGCACCATAACACAGCCCCTAGTTCGCGGTAGTCCCACTGAGCTAGGACCGGGTGCTGTGGCGCAACTTGAAGAGCCCTATGCCCATTAGTGGACTGCGACATGCTGAATTGATGATTTTTATTTTCTGCAATTAGTGCCGACCAGCTGTAAATTTGACTTGCCCATGAAATATTCTGAGAATAGACGACGGAAACTGTAAAAGCGAACAATTGAATTTCAACTCAAGCTTGCATGTCATAAAATAATATTTAAAATGAGATTATTATTAACTATCACTAGCTTTTTAATATAATAACTATTGAGAAATTCTCATTATAAACTCGAAACTATTATAATTATCTTAGATCATCGATAACCCTGCATGAGTACATAATTATATTTATAGTTTTTGTTTTTTATAAATTCTGATGAAAATCCACCCAACATTTGCTAACAAAAATATAGTTTGTCAACCAAGATACAACGGATTTTCCTGTGTACTTTGTATTACCTACACTCACAACACATCCACACACTCTGCTAAACATACCCGAGGCATACGTCAACAATATTTTATTTACAAAACTGAAACGAACGCAACGAATCAATAAGCATCGGTCAGTTCACACTGCAGGCTATTTATAATAAACACATTATTGTGATGGATGACTTCAAATTAGATTTTCAACTTTTAATTTATTACACACTAACCAAACATAATGTACTCGTAATAACGCCATTTTTTTCTAAACGTATAATAAAATATTGCTGTGTACATTTTCACGAGATTATAAACGCTCCGAATAATGAAAATGTTATTGTAAGCTCGGGAAGTATACAAAAAGATAAAGAAGGCTGAGATTCTGTCAGCTTTTCCCCTTAAAAGATGATAAGTTTGAAGTCGTTTGGATATTAAAAGACGTGTCCAAAGCGTCTATCGACGTATTTGCTTCAAAAGAATTTGAAATATGAACGCTCATTAAAATGCAATCTATACGACGCTGTTGATATAAGGTGCTGGCCAGACAGAAAAGACGCAAGACAAGGGCGGGGCGCGGACCCGTCGCAGACAGGGCGCCGTCACGACTTTTTAACATATACAGAAAAGACACGGACCCGTCGCAGGCAGGGCGCCGTCACGACTTTTTATGGCGCGCACTAGAAGCTTTTCCCGGCATTCAACCGTTCGATTTTGATACGACAACATGTCTTCTTCTGAAGATGAAGATGTACTAGCACTGGTGCATCTCGCTAATATACAGAGGATTTTTCTCAATTAATTCACAAAACTGAATATTTTAAGCTAGGTCGTCACGCATTTTCATGAAAAAAATTATAACAGCTCAAAACATGACGCAACCATTCAGTCTCAAGATGGTACGCGTGACTGTGCTGTGCCTGTGCGACGCGAGCGAGCGAGCGAGACCCTCCCGGCAGGCATGCCACCCCGCGCCCTGTTCTCGCACCCACCGCGTCCGTGCCCCGTCTCTCCTGTGTGTTTTGAACAAAAGGCGCAGACGTAAAAGCGTTGCGCCCGCGCCCCGTCTTTTCTGTATGTTTTGCGATGCGACGTTTCTATACATTTTGTATGAAAGGGACGCGGAAGAGACCAATGCCCGCGCCCCGTCTGCGTCTTACGTCTTTTCTGTGTGTCCTGCGCCTTACATTTTCATTGAACAAACATGGGTTTGGCAGGGGACGAATTTAATTTCCACGTGGTTTGTGTACGGACACAAACGTTACTAATAAACTATTTTGTTTATAGTGATTTTACTATGGTTGTTTAAATTTTGTGATAAATTATATTTTAGATTCAAAAATTATCTAAACCTTTCGTTGTTTTAACCCTTTCTTTTGTTTTTTGTTTGAAAGGATTTCGTATATTCAACGAGGTAATAAGGTGCGAGAGGTCGAAATCACAAAATGGAAAATGAACTTTTGATACAAAGTGACAGGTCACGTGACCTATGTTTGTATGAAAAGATGATTTTCCATTTTTATTCCTGTATAAAAGTATGAGGTAAACCAACATCCCGCCTTTGCCTTACTCCTAATGTGATTTCCTGATTTCATTTTCTTACCGACATGCTTACGTCACTTACCTGCCTTCGCAATAGTATAATGTATTAATTCCTCTTTGCTCTATTTCAATCAAGTACAATAGGTTACAAAATGCTTTTAGCGTTACGACCTGTAATTACTGTTATCTTATCTGGCTATCTCGTTAAATACATTTGTTTTCAGTGTTAAAATTGCGTGCTTACAGTGTTATAATTGTAAGTGTTTGTATTGTGTTTCAAAGGTCTTTGCCGTAGTCAGGCTTTATAGTGATGTCATTATTTGTCGATATAAATGTAACGTAAGTAGGTATGATGAACACCATTTTCCGATGTCTCGACAAAGTGTCTATTGAGTTACGGCGTAAAGCGTTCCTTTGTGACAGTTTACACAATGTAAGACATTTATTGCAACACATTCCATCGATACTTTATCGACATTTTTATTTTGGTAGATATCTTGAGAACAATGCTATAGGCGTTCTTATTATTTTCTTCTGTAAGTAGACGCCGATAGTATAAGGACAGTTCTACCTAATTATAATTCATAAATGTTCCAGTCACGTATCGTTACGATTGCGCAAAGTAACCGAACGGTGTGACGTCACATAGCCAGGAAGTCTATTACCGCGCCGCACCGCACCGTGCCGCTCTTGATCCTTTTAGCCTAAACGGATATTCCGTTGATGGGATTGTCTGTCTGCCTACTTAAGCCCGTCTCGAATTATGCCCACTAAGTTCATTAGTTTCCCGCAAAAAATGTCTGAAACATCAATTTCGTTTATACGCAAAATGACATTAGACTCTGCAATAATAACTTTGATGTATCTACATCAAAAGATTTTTTTATTGCAGCTATGTGCTGGCCAGACCGGCGTTATGTTCAGATTTGTTTTTTGCGTGTCTCCAGACAGTTCACTCTCCTATACCTACAATTCCTTTAGTTGTTTATGTCTGTGGATAAAAACTGTTTAAAAAAAAGTCTTCTGTGTCTTAACGTAGGACCGAAAAATTCCTTATTCACACGCTGGAGAAAATTTATAAAACAAAACTGCGTTATATTTTTTTCCTTTTATTTTTAGCGAAATGTGATATGATATGAAAAAGGTGTATTAATGTAATGCTCGTGTCCGACCCATCGGGTCGTGTGTACGCTCTGCAGCGTTCTGTTACAGATTACGGCCACGGGTATCTTTTAAAGGAAATATTTAAGTCTTGAACACGTATATTTCGGAATACAGAACTCAAATATTTACTCGTGTTATTATTTGTTCGCCTCCATAAACTAGATCGCATTAATATATTCGTTTCGCTTGTGGAGTAAGTCCCGAAGTAAACTAGCTATAATCAATATCACCATGCACATGCAATAATGTCGTGTTGTTCAAAACATTCTTGCTCATAAACTTACTGATTTCACGTGGACTAAATATGTCGAGGACTGCAAGCCACATCTTCTCGTTGAGAAAAAATGGGTTCGATTCACGTCATCGAGTCGACTTGGCGAGTGACCATTGAAAAACACTCGGTTGCATAATGTATAGCGCGTGTGCCACAATCGGAAATCCATTGTGATCACATCGAGTTCAGCTCTATTTTGTCAACTCCTCCAGAATAATGTTGTTTTAACACTCGAGTGGTCTTGTCTTGACACTTTCATAATGTTTATGGTAAATAAACGTGTAGGTGGTCGGACGAATAGTTGCTACAGAAAAACACCACTTGCGTCAGTTATCGTCCGTTCGAAAGTCGTTGTCTAGCCACACGCGTTAATTTGTTGCGGCTTTTGTATTTTCCTAGCTCTCAACTTCCATTATCATTGTTACATGTCTAACGTCATAGCGTGACAAAAGAAAACACGATCTCACGACTTTTCTCCGGTGGTAAACATCTTTCCTAAAAATAAAAAAGATTTACTTAAATTTTCCGTAGCTAAATGAAACCGAAAGCTCATATATCGGTTTATTTATAGCAGCATTAAAAATGATAACCTTATACTGCTTTCATTGAATCAAAATGGAACTCTGTGACGTTTTGAAATAAAATGAGATTTTTATCTAAGAGACTTATTTATGAATAAAGTTTTGACGGTGTTTAGCAGATTCTTTGTTAAATTTTTCTATAGATAGGTGCGAAACAGTTACAAAATAACATCGTCATTTTTATGAATGAGGGTGTTAAAGTCGAAAAATATTGTGTTTGTTATAAATATTGTACAAAATAATCTGGATATTTTTTTTCTTTATTTAAAGCTTACTAGCAATGTGTGTCTTACATTACTAGTATTCATGTTAACCCCTCGTGGTAAGCTAAATATAAGCTCGTGTTACAAGTGGGTTCACTACGGTAGTGCAATGAGTGGCTATTAAGTATAAAACTAACACTAAAAGATTTAAGATGATATTAAAATGAAATACACCCCAGTCTAAAGAAAATGAAAACTAATGTAGATATGAAATTTTCATTAGCTTTCTATTAAATTGATGTAAAAGCTGTCATCGGTACAAGCGGCAAGCTCTCATTTAAAATAACAAATGATTTTCTTGTTCATCGACGAAATGCAGGATTAAAATGGAGGTACCATTTGTTACTTCTTGTTATCCTTCTGTACGAGACAGTTTCTAGAAAATTACTTGTAGCTAGGAAAGCAAGTTACATGTCAGTTTTACTTAAACCGCACTATATAAGTGTGAAAAACATCCAAACTAATATTTTAAATTTGAAAGCAGCTTTCTGCTAGCTTTTTTGCTTATTACGGGTAGAGAGATTGCTTAGAATAGGATATGGCTATTTTGTTTGCTTGCTGCACTCACATGTCTATAAAAAAACATACTGCTTTTTACATGGACTGCAGTTAGGTAATTGATTTATTATTTACGAAACATGTGAATCGTCTTATTCAAATGATATATCCATAATATATAATTTAAATGAGAACTTACCATTTGTTG
This sequence comes from Plusia festucae, assembly GCA_950381575.1. Classification (NCBI taxonomy): domain Eukaryota; kingdom Metazoa; phylum Arthropoda; class Insecta; order Lepidoptera; family Noctuidae; genus Plusia; species Plusia festucae. The sequence goes on along the minus strand of OX494436.1, from coordinate 6,424,024 downwards.
TATTATAAATATTCAAATAACAATATTACTAATTCAAGGGCGAAAACAAGTATCCAATAAAATCAGTCCTGAAAAGAAAGTAAGTATACAAAAAATGGTGTCCATAAAGTTTATCGCGGCCACCGTTCATACAGGATACACACACATAATGTAGTTATAGTAGCCATTTACACGTGAATATTTCCGATAATGTTAATGTAATCGTTTGTTGACATGGGCAGTTTGTACAATTCAACACTTCCTTTTGAATCCGTAGTTATGATTAGAAGCGATAAGCTGTGTAAATTTGAAGTATAGCTTATTACGTAAATATTTTCGGCTGGGAATGAACGAAAATATTTGAAATAGTTTTTATTTTATGTTTAGTAACTGGTACAAATATTTCTCTATTTAGTAGTTTCATTAAAATTGTTTTCAGATCGTCTTTTATTTAACGAGAAATTCTCAATTCGAGTATGTTTGTTAAGCGTGTAGTACCTTCGCCAATTGTTTTTTTTTTTTTTTTTTTAAAAAGATTACTAGCAATGTGGGTCGCACATTACTAGTAATCTCGTTAACCCCTCGTGCTAAGCTAAGATGCTTGTGTTACGAGTGGGTTCACGTCGGTAGTGTAATGGATGTGATTCGAACCCGCAACCACATGATCGCAAGTCCGACGCCCTAGCCATTAGGCTACCGCCGCTTCGATTGTGGATCGATCTTATAATTCTTTACCCAGTGGTCGCTAAAAACTTCATAAAAACTTACTTTTAAAATAAAAATGATTGGACGCATGTATGTCTAAACGAAATTCCTCACAGTCGTGCAATTGAATTTGATTTGCTTACATAAGTACAGAAACGTTTAATTAAATATTTTTGCTTTATTATTCTTATTTTTTTTTAAGTTTCATATACCTAACCCAGAACTTTCTAAGTAAGCACTCAGAACCTAACAATAAGATTAAATAACTTCGTCAAAACCACGCTGAAGAGTTGAATTGTTAATTAAAACTTCAGAGCTAAAAGGAATAGAAAAGTTAGCGGTAATTTGATTAAAACTGTAATATGTTATCGCGAGTTCGTGTCACGTGCGAAATTTTAATCCAAACTAATACAACAAAGTTATTAGTTCCCTTTACTTGGGAACAGGGCAAAAAATTACCCCGTCATCTGTTTTCACAGACGACAGAAGCACGTATTGGAAATTGGAAAATAAATTGAAATATGATGAAGTGGAAACTGCCTATTCGTGTGTGTAATCTTAAGGAATGAAGTTTTATTAATACTTCAGTCGATAAATGTTAGTAGGTACCTACTTGAGATTTTACTGCAGGGTATTTAAGCACGTTTTCGTAATTTTAATCGTTAGACATGGTTACTTAATGACTGTAGGAAGAGATAAGGTAATCGTTTATTTACATAAATAGACAGATTGTGAGTTAATTTAGTATAGGTATTTATGAAAGCTTGTGTTCTAGCAGGCTAATGAGCGTACTCCCGTTATTTGTAAGCCTTTGAAAGCACGTGTTGGTCATCTGTAACCGATAAACAATACATTTTTAAATGTTAATGTGTTAAAATAGAGCACCTCTGCAATTACGGTCGAGTATGTGAGACATCTAAGAGTCATATCTCTAGGACCCCGGTCGAGGTGTTTGTGTTTTGAAACTATGCTGTTCCTTATTGTAATATTTTACTGGGAGCTCATTATTTGACTGACGGTTTCAACATGAGTTCAGTTCAACTTACGTGACAGCTCATGCCATCGTGAACAAGCAGTTTCCGTGAATCACGCCACATTTAAGTTCAGGGTATATCCCGTATATCGCAAAAAGGTCTTATTAAGTAGACCTTTAAGGTAAAATTTGTATAATATGCAGAGAATGCTTGATTTTAATTAAGGCCATAGTATTATGCCATTGCATGAAGTCCTAATTCAGTGAGAAGAGAAAGCTGAAAAAAAAACAGAAACTTGGATTGCGATTTGAACGAAAAATTTATTAAACATTATGTCAAAAGGGGTAGAATATTTTGCGCTGAACCCAATTAGATTGGTAAAAGCTAGAACATGTTTTCTTTGTTGCAGCATCCTTTTCGCCGACATAGTGGGCTTCACGGTGCTCGCATCGCAGTGCAGTGCGCAAGAGTTGGTGCGATTGCTCAACGAACTCTTTGGACGCTTTGATCAACTAGCAAATGTAAGTTTTTGGACGCAATTTATGAAATGTTTACTATAACGTTTATATTATGACATCATAGTTGTTATTTTATATTATGAGGTTCTGAGCGTCATTCAATAATTGAAGGAAAATCTTAAATACGGTGATTCATTAAAAGAGTAATAGTATTTACTTTACTAATTTATTTATCTTTAAACGAAAACCGTCGCAGATTTTCTGTTTTTAATAAGAAGATGACGCAGTAGTCTCGACTTGATTTATCGAATTTGGCCCGTAACAACATCCAGTCATCCAGCAATAGAGCGTTAGATTTAAGTCGAAGTCTAAGTTAAGACTTGAATAAACAAGACGACGCCAGCTGTATGACTCAATGAAATGTTGTTGGATAAAATTGCGGTTTGTAACTTTGTAGTGACTAATTTTATTACAGGTCAGTGTCAAACCTAGGTTTGTAAAGTTTAGGCATTCTTCCTTTACCTGCATCAGTTTTCCTCAATTTGAGCAATTCGATGCGTCAATCATGCCCCTTTGTCCATGAAGGTCAATCTTAATGGGGCCTTTCAATATTTAGTTATTTGAAAAAAAAAAGCCAATTTGAGTTACAATTACATAAAGGCATTTATTAAGACGTGTCTCTAGAATGAAAGCCCTAATCTACTTCTACATAATCTGACAACTTTTAATTGTTCTAAATTAAATACCTATGAGTAAAATTCTCTCATCACAAAATGTTATTGTTATTTTTCGGTTACTAGGACAACCACTGCCTTCGCATCAAGATCCTCGGCGACTGCTACTACTGCGTGTCCGGGCTGCCCGAGCCGCGCTCCGACCACGCGAGGTGTACTGTCGAGATGGGGCTCGACATGATCGATGCCATTGCGTGAGTCGCTCTTAAATTAACCAAGTCTAGGCGATTTATCATTGTCAACTTCTTTTATTTCATTAGGAATTTCAGAAAGTCTCGCAATCTCGAAGTCTTACATAATATAGGGTTAAAGACATGAAAAGCCGCCGTAAACCGCTATAATGGTACTTTACCTTATACTTAACTGCGGTACTTCATTGTCAACTTTTGATCTAAAGTTCTAGTCCTTCGTCAATGTTAGTTCGGAAAACAAATGTCTTAGTCTGAAATAATTGAGTCTTGTTATCGGAATTAAAATCACTTTGTCACAAACAAATTTTTCTCTTATTAGAAACGTCATGGTTAATACCCACACAAATAGGTCACCTACCACTCACTGATTGTTTGTTTTCAGTTCTTTGCTCTACGTGGCCTAGTCCATGGGTTATGGTTTGTAAGGTTCATAGCTCAAAATTGTATGAGTACACCAGCCATTCAGAAGCAAACTGCAACCAACTTATAAATCAATTCTGTCGCAAACCAGTCAAAATTCAATGCGACATCCACAAATCCCTTGCCTAAAATAGTCCCAAGTGCCACAAATCGAGGCACGCCTACGAAAACAAACAATGTGCCACCTTGACTTGCCAATTTATGTCGGCCGTAGAACAATAAAATTTAATTGGTCATTTCAGCCGAGGTGTAGCTTACTGTCCATGAAAAAACACGCCACAATCTTCGATGTTACATTAAATTAAGTGATTGGATACTAAAACAAGCCAAAACCGTTGTCAATATAAAAGAAATATAAGTACGCGTAAATATAGATAGATGTTGCAATTCCTTTGACTATTGAGAACTAGAGTAACGTTATAGGGGAGAATTCTCTTATCTATTTGTAATACATATTTATTTTTAATTAGTAAGCTAGGTCTCTGCGGCGTGTCGGCCGTAGTGCGAGGGCACACGCATCGGAGCATGTCGCGATATGCGCTTATCTGCGCATTGGCTCATCAAAGGAGCACAGCTAAATATACTCTTTGTGATCATGGCCCCCGCTGACATCCTGGGTGGCCCTCCCTCAACGCGTGAAGGTTAATACGCGTCTGGAATGTTACGCTTGTATCACATTCTTTTATAAAATCTAAATTCTGCCATCTAACTAAAATTAGACCTTCAAAATCCAGAAAGAATTACCACATCCAATTTCAAGTTCGGGCAGTTGTAAGCTCTATTATGGAAGTTGTATAAGTAGACCGCGGACTTTATATTAAGAGGTGGGCAATCAACACTCGTGGTGCGACCACAACCCGCAAACCTCAAGCGCAGAGCAGCTATCTGTATTCAGCTCGGCTTGTGTTTCAGACACGCCTCACGTATACTGCTGTCACTACATCGAAAGGACACATCCGTCTCATCTAATGGCACACGGATTACCGGCTGTCTGCCATTTGACGCGAATCTAATATAATCATAATAATAATCCAAAATTTCTTGAAATAGATCATATTTTTCTAGTACCAACAGTAATAAATATTCTCCTAGAAAATTTTCCGTACTTTTCGTATTCCTCTGACACTCAGAAATCAAACACGTGTCTAGTTTTGATAAATTATATTCGCACGACTAAGTCGACGACTTTGTAACGGCTTAGACAGCATCCAGAGTCACGTAGAAAACTTGCCAAGCGTAACGAGAATATATTTTGTGATTACATTTCAGATCGACGGACCAAATCCTTCCAGTATTAATGCGCACCGTCTTAGTTTCTTTCGGTTTCAATCGTACCTGTAAATTGCGCGTTTATTCAACATTATTTTTAGAAGCATGTAAAGTTGCTTTTTCTATCACCGAATATAAACAGATATCACTATTTCAGACAGCGTCTATAATGTAGAATATAAACCAGCATTAGCTGTCTACTATTTCCACGATTTCCACCGATGTTTGGTAGACTGAGCACGTCATTGAATTCACACTCTTGACCTAAATATTATTCCCTCGTTCATGGTTCCACGTAAATAACTACACTGTTGTCTGTCATTTTTTTTTTACAATCATGATGTTAGTCAATGGCTTGTATTTAGAGACAAGTACCAATTAACACGCGAGCGACGATAGATTCGTTCGCAAAATGTGATCTAAAAATAGTGTTCCGCTTACGTTGCTCCACAAACATGCATGTGCACGCTCCGAGTCGTTTTTGGGAGTCCTATATGTTCAGAACAGGAAAATGCACAACAACAAGTGTTGGTAACTCGGTCTTCATCGCAATCTCTGCAGCTGTGTTGACCTGCGGCGTCGGAACAGATACACAACTCAAACATGCAATTTGTTGACAATGTCCGCAGCGAACAACGCTCCGTCGATACACTACCACTCTATGTAGGAAGTTATTGTGTGTGTTGCAAATGTGCACGTTTTGACTATTTGCATACGGTTTTGTATGTTGTTCTAATTTTGTATTAAATTTCCTTTCTATATTTACGTCGGTATGATGTTCGATAGCATCAGCTGTCGCATTTTGTTTCCTGCTACCAGTTTATTTACGTTTAGAACGACCTTTCTATGTGCAGGTGGGCGTGAGCACCCGATATTTCGCTCTATTTTTAAGGGCTTCTCCAGTAATACAGATAAAATCTTTTAATATTATCAATACGTGTATCTTTCATCCAAATTGTATCTATTCGTGTTTTCTTCTATAGTATAATGTAACACCTTGAATTACTTAAGTTCATAATTTTATTTGTGTAAGAAGATTACGTAGATGGCTTTTTTGGCAGTAAAGATGTTTTAGCGAGCTGGTTGAATGTCAGGTTTCATAGCGGTGGTGTTTCCTCCCATTAAACCCCTCTCTCGTTAATTCACAGTTGTTACATGATAACTGATGATTATGACGTAAACTTGGTCTTATTGTACATTTTACTCCTTATTGCGTCAAGAGGTTGGCCTATATTATTCTTGTATTATGTAATACTAAACTTAACACAACCTTTCACATAGCCTCTGTTCCTCCTCGGAATATCACGATATTTAAAACGTACAACACTATTGGTTACGATATATTATTATAGAGAAATGTTTTATGTGCCCTTTAAATATTATATAAGCTAAAAAGATGGTGACAAAGGTTAATTATATAAATAATATCGTGGACGTGACAAAATTAGTTCACTAGTAGAACTGAAATGTCTTTTAGGTTATTTCTGATTCCGTATATTATTAAACTAGTTCACAATTATAGCACGGGATGAGGACTGCGCGGGCGGGCACGAGTTACATCCAGAACGATAAATTTTGCCAAGTTTGTGGTACATTACATGAGTAAACTTACGCTTAGGTATTCGTTAATGTCTGACGACTAAAGCTGTGCTATGTTACATTTTTACTAGCATATTTGTAGGTTGATTTGTGACGTAAGTAATATTTCTGCAATAATAATTATTTTGTATCATACCGAATGTTACTCAAATGTCCGGGCATATATAATTGTACACTAGTTATTTTTCAGGCACTCCTTCATAATAGCCGTTTGAGAATGAAGACACAAACAACTTTTCGCCTTAATATAAGTGTGTACTTCCTATCCAAAAAACTTTGGAAACCGGTTATCATGGTACCATAATTATGATGCGAAAGAGTTAAGATAAGGTAAGGAAGGTTTTGAACATGAACGTGGATGGATATAGAGGAAGGGGGCGACAGATGGATTGTGTGAAAGATGATATGGCTAGGAAGGATGTTACATGTGAGATTCTGTTGCTCATTATACAAGTGGAAGATTCTGTAATAGCAAAAGAAAAAGTACCTACATTTGTTCTAGACTGCAATATTTTGTTTTGCCTGCTAATTCCAGATTTTACGATACGATAAATGTAGCTAAAGTTATATGAAATTAAAATGCGTCATCTTCGAAGCATTCTAATTGGTGTCAAGTGTCCTATTTAAAGATCATATGTAAATAAATTCGGTGGCGTAGAAGACACTGTAATTGCAATCATAAAAAAATACGTCTCAGCAAAAAAACAACTTTATTATGTAGGACATAAACGGCTGATGTTTTTGGAAACTATGAGTGGTCGCTTGGGAATGCGAGCAAACAACCTCCCGAACTATCACTACCGACTCGGGTAATTCCGTATTCAGGGGATGTAAGCACGCGCCGATACGAACATGTGTCCTTTTCAGCCTACTGAAAAAGAGAAACTGGAACAAACCTACATTTTACAGGACACAACACAGCTAAGCATTATCGGCTCGCTATAATGCCCAAACACAATTAGGGATGGGACGAAGCAATAACAAAAGAGAATTAACATATCATAATTACGTTAGACGTCCTTGGATTAACTTCTCATCTGCCTACCCCGCATCTGCCGAGTTTCGCTCCGCTTATAATTCAATTTGGTTTGTAACAGTAGCGTGCTCCTGGGACTTCATATTCACCTCAAATAAACTGCTGTGAACTATGTTATTGTGTTATATAAAACACAGTTAGGTTACCGTGAGAGGGAACAACAATCACAACTGTTTGAAAGCTTTGCAAATTGTTCAACTCGCAAAAATTGTTACAACTTTATACTTACATTCGTGGACATTAACTTTATTTCTAAGGGTGAACGAATAACTCAATTATCCAACAACTCAAAGATTAAACTTTACGACTGTAATAAATTTGATTTATTATTACCAATTCCTAGATACGTCTTGTCCAACCATAATGACCCATAATTCAGTTTTAATCTCTCATCTAAATGACTGCTTTTAATTGTGAATTCTGGCTTAATTGTTTTATTTAAGAAACTTCAATATATCATGCTATCTTTGCATAGACAATGAAATAGTAATAGATAAGATAGAATGTCTGTTCAATTTATCAATGGCTAGAAATTCAATGCGGGGGAAAAATCTCTGGAACGGAATAAAATGTTTGTACAAATGTATTTCCCTCTGGCGCGTAACACATTACTGCTATTGACAGCCAGCTGCGGAATGAAACCCCGGCTCTCATTGGATAATAAGCAGGTTGACCTACTTTTTAAAAACTAACAAATAGGTAATTAATTTGTCCTTCCGCTTAACTGAATATTATATTTCATGCAAATGATTGACGAATGAAGATGAGTTCGGTAATAGTTCACTGTTTATTACTTAACGAAAGTACGTAGGCCAGAGTGATTGATGAACTTATGCACAAGATTTGTAAAGGCGACAAAATGGTGTAGGGGTATACAACATTTACTTAGCTATATCTATATTCCAAGATTTTAAAAAGCCGTTAGTCATTTTAAAGCTTAATTCGGTGCGTCGCCGACGCCTAGCTGTCGTAAACTAATGAAAAAATATGACTGGCGACGCTGCCTGCCTAATACGGTTTTATTAACTTGTGAAAATTGTATCTTTTTCCAACTTAAATATGAAATAAGTAACATTTTTTGCTAGAAATTCCAGTAATTAATCGTTGACCTTCGTGACTTTATACCACACATGCACTGGAACAAAATAGGCCGTAAAAAAGTGGTTAAGTTAGCTTGATTTGTCACCGATAAAAGCCATTGTAGCAATATCAACTGGCGTTAATAAACAACAAAGGAAATCGTAAAAATGGCCGTAATTAGTTATGGTCTGTAGAGGAAGAAAATTCTCAAACGAGTATCGTGTTTTGTTTCAATATGCCTGTGTTTTGTAAATATCCATTTCGTAACTAGCTAATTAGTAAGATTGGGTGTCAGGCAATTTTCAGTTCGCCTTTTTAATCACATAAAAAGAACAGAAAGACTACTGCCATTACAGTAAGTTAATAACCTCGTTTAATTTAACTCACAGCGTTGAGAAACATTAAGAATTAATTTGGGATAAATTACCAAGATTTTGTGCACGGGAACGAGTAATGTAGCAGTCTCGTTACAGGAATCCCGCCCAGCGCTCTCAACTTGAGTTTCATGAGCTAAATCGCTTTATAAAGTATTCATTAAGCAAAGTAGGTAACTAAAGAAAAGTTTACGCAGACTTCCCTATGTAATTCAAATTAGCGTGATAAAATAATTAAATCAAATCAAATTTTAATTGTTAAACATAGTTTGGTGTTGTAACAATGATGGTCTTAATAAATTAGGTACGCTATGTTTTGTCATAGAGACACAAATTAGGCGATAACAATATATTATTTTATAATGCATTAGTATTAAGTAGTAGTATATTAACTAACCCCCGAAGATAGTAGTGACAGATACATTTAAGATGTTCTCACTACTTCATACTTACTTTGAAGAAACATAACGGTTTTAAACTAATTGAAGTTTCCGTTTTCGGTCAAAAGCATAGTCAAACAATTGTGCATAAAGAACTATTGGATAAACGCCACCAACAATTGAAGACGTGTAAATAGATCATATATTAGGAAGAAGGTCTCATAAATAAATCACTCATGATGTAAACAAATTACCTATATCAAGTCGCTAGAATCTAAACAATGTTAAAATCTAATAAATGTTTTAAATTAATATTAATTACATAGCTTATCGTGTTAATTTTCTAACTTCCAGCAACTTCATAGAGTATATTCAATGCTGAATATTATTTCAGGCAATCTTCGTTTTAGGAGAAGGGGAACGTAAATTGAATAAAAAGACGTTCTCGAATTCCAGTGTGATGTAAGATAAACTTATTCCAGTAATTCACATCCGACTGTGATGTTTACATATCCACGTGTTTCTTTTGAATGTTGTACATATAGGTATAGGAGTACGCATGCGCACTGCTGCCAAGTTTATTGCTATTCGTCTTTTACTTACGCCGTCTATTTTACAAGAGAGTTACAACCGAAGTGTTTTGAAGAGATTTATATATCTTGTAAATAATTGTCTGTAATTTAGCAGTTTCTTCGTGATGGGGATGTATGCATTGGTTTTGGTGTTATTTACAAAAACACCCGACTTAAAGTTGAAGCATGAAAATAACTTCACTCAAAGGAGACATACAATACATTATTTATAACTAGGTACCTACCATAAGTTTCGGACTATGAAAAAAATTGATAATAATAATGTCCAGACCGAATTCCGGCCTCGGCGGCCAATGGAGATAATGTAGCTCACAAGTGTGTGCGTAAACACTGGGGAAACACAAACAAATGGGACGGCAGACGGACCAGAGGAAGATCAGACGCAGGACCATCGGCTATACATGATTTCCGAAGCACAGGGCTTCCTGACTCCGATCGCTACTGAGTATTGCTAAACAGAAAACAGTGACTAGTTTTGGCCCGATCCGGGATTCGAACTCGAGAACTCGTGCACAGCTATCGCGCTTGCAACCACTAGACTCGAAGCGGACTATGTATTTATTTTGTAAATGGAGTTGTAAGAAACAGGTGGAACATATCTATCTGTGTAATGTATGACTGGATGCACGGATTAAACGTTGTTAACATTCTAATAAATCCATCAAGCGTTTTGGCAACATTATTGTGTGGTCTCCTCATATAAAGGATTAATTTAAAAGGAGTGCGGATATTCAACGAGGTAATCAGGTGCATAAAGCTGAACAACTCGCCCAAAGGAACATAGGTCGATCTTAAAATTTAAAATCATCTTTACATACAAACATAACTCTCGTGACCTGTTACTGTATGAAAAGTTCATTTTCCATTTTAAGATTTCAACCTATTTTCCTTGGGGAAAGTTGTTCAGTTTTATGCACCTTATTACCTTGTTGAATATCCGCGCACTCCTTTTAAATTATTCCTATACATCATATCATGGTTTGACTCATAAGTTAAAGCTTTCTTAAATATGACATAGAAGAGATACATATCATCATTAAATCGAAACATGTTTTAGTATTAGATCAAGTCTTTTTTCGCAAAATAATGCAATTTCTTTAAATTTTACTTCTTTAATTGCTTATCCGGTTTTCGTCCATACTCTATTTTAGTACCTACTCTATAAATGTAACGAAATCGGTCTTATCTGTTTAAGAAAAACGATAACTCACGTTCTAATTAAAAGTAAAACCAGGATTTCGTGCTTTTTACCTGTAAAATTAGACGGTAAAAATAGATACAGAAAAACATATACAGATGTTCCTTCCTGGTTAGTTTTTTAATGTAGGTATGGTATTTATTAAATTGGAGTGAATGGGATCTTTTTTTATCCGGTTGAAATCCTCATGGACTACCAACTCCCCGGAGAAGACGGATGGGCGTGCCGGTCTCCTATCAGCTAAAACCACCGGAGTGGTTCGCCATTACTTTTCTTTCCGGTGGTACCCGGTAGTATTCCGGCGGGAAAGCATTTTGCAATACTACCGCGTAATGTAAAAATACGTAAATTACTTGTTAACGACAGATAGTCCTTTTAATGATACCCTGGTATACTGTAATAATAATATAATCAAGTTCCAACAGTATAGCGCAAGTTCTAAGCAGAAGATGAATAATGATGACCTTGAGTTATTCAGTTCCTTACTTGAGATATTTTTTTAATCCACCAGCTCTGTGGTAGAGGCGACGGACGTTCAGCTAAACATGCGCGTGGGCATCCACACTGGACGGGTGTTATGTGGAGTGCTGGGCCTCCGCAAGTGGCAGTACGATGTGTGGTCCAATGACGTCACGCTGGCTAACAATATGGAGGCTGGCGGGGAACCGGGGTAAGGAAACTATTCATTTAATACTTTTTCAACACAATCAGCTTTACAAAACAGCTTAAAGACAATTTAAGGGCTTACACACTAATATATAATATTTAACACGCGCATCCTTCTTAGTAAATTTATGAAATTTGGTTAAGTTTTGTAAATCTGATTGTGTTCGTCGACTTTTTTTGCTTACCATACTTGTCACTTCTTCTGGCAACAAAACATATGTTTCGCTCTTTTTCAGGCGCGTACATATAACACAAGCATCTCTGGAGTGCCTCGGAGGGGCTTACGAAGTGGAACCAGGCCACGGTGGTAGTCGCAATGCTTATCTACGAGATCACTCCGTTCAAACATACTTCATCATCCCACCGCCAAGAAGAAGAAAAGTACGAACCTACCTATTATATGAAATACGCATTAGTTGAAATCTTCTCTTTTAAAATAGTTTTTTTTTTTGTATTTATTTTTACAATTAGGAAAATAAAAACTTAAATTAAGATATTCGCAAGATATAACAAGTTAATTTCTATATAAAATACCTTTATTTTCATTTTCATTTGATTTTTTCCAATTTATATTTTTTTCCAGATGTGTCTATCAGCCGGCGTGAGCCTCGGGTCAGCATCGCGACGGAAGCTCTCCTTCAAAAACGTATCCAACGTTGTGGTGCAGCTACTACATTCCATCAAGTTCAACGTGGACGTGCCCTTCTCGAATATGGCCGCCTCCCCACAGGAACTCAAGGCCAACGCCGCCAGGAAGGTACAGCACGTATGACTCCCTCGAGACCGGACAAAATTTTTCAAGGAATATCTATTTAATAAGTAGGGGCGGAAATCGTTTGCGCCCCATTGATTCCGGCACGTGAATATGGCAGGAAGCCACTAAGGGGCGCCACCGGTTTTCGTATTTATCCACCAGAGATCAATTTCTAAATGTTAATTTGAGTACATAATTTTATAATCTTACTGTTTGCACTTTAACTTTTACGAATATATTGCACCAACGGACATGACTAAACAATACGAGTCAATGTCCTCGGCTTCATCTCGCTCTTCAGAATGTTTTGTCTCGAGTGATATATTTTCTCGTATTGGTGATCTACTCTCGACTTTTGAAGGTAAGTTCTCTTTCTTTCATTTGATTCGATGTTTTATTCCACAAATCTAAATGTTAATTGAAAACTCAAATACTTTACTGTAATTACCTTCCTCGATGTCAGCCAATTTGATGTAGTTAGAATTGAAGTTAAACTTTTCACCGTAAAATTGATGTTATTTAAGGCCTTTTTGGAATGCGAGGGACGACGGCGAACATTGCTTAATTTTGAAAACATTCAGGTTTTAATTAAATCGTGGGCCGTCGTCCTTGGCTGTCGTGCGTGTAGTTATAACGTGTGGGCTAAAGCTTTCCGTCATGGCCACTGTGAGCGCGAGCCCGGTACTAGCGTGCGGTGTCGGCAGGTGCTGGACCTGCGGCGCGCGCTGCACGCGGAGCCCGGCTCGGCGGAGGCGCTGCGGCTGGCGGCGCTGCGGGCCGCCGACGTGAGCGAGCCGCGCCCCCCCGCCCCCGCCAGCGCCCCCCACCACCACACCTTCGACGCTGTCATGCAGAACCACGCCCTTCGCACGCACGCCGTCGACGACACCCCCGCACATGTTAATATTATGCATACGCAATTACCTAGCACCTTTTGTTTGATCTGTGCTACTTTTACGATTATAATGGGAACTTTGCATCGATTGCCGCGACCCGCCGAGCGTTTGAACTAATCTGGCACAGATGATTTGCGTATACGTAGTAGACGCACGCTCGCCGCGACGTTACAGCTTCCTCCGTTGTCATGTTGCGGCGTGCGTCGTTCCATACTTGCATACTTGGGATGATTTAGTATATGGTTCCTGCTTTAGGATTAGCTTAGGAGTATTTGGTAAACCATATAGCTAATCTCCCGCGGGACAGAGTTTGACGCTTCAGATATGATGATACGCGAGACGCATCGATACGGTGATGGCGATGCGTTTCGTTCGTATATTGTGTTGAATGATAACCTCGCTTAATGGTTTCCTAGTAGTTAGTTTGGTTTGAGTGGTGATTTTCGAACTTAATCTTTGCTGCTTTTATGACATTTTTAAGGTGTGCACTGAAGCTTTTTCACGAGTTCTACAGATTTTGCGAGGACCTTCAAGAATGTTAAGACGCTTCGCACCATATTTGCGATTATAATTTTCTGCCAACTTCATTATTAAGTTTATACCACGATAGCGATACACACACAGTTTTTACGTATTAGTAGTACCCCACAACTTAAGGAAATCGAAGCAATCTTTGTTTACACGTGTAGGTACCTCTAAGCACAGATAAGTAACTTCCGACTCCCTAAATTGATTCCCGAATGTTCGTTTAGTGGCTGGTCTGTTGAAGCCTTCCCTTATGTTGTAATGGATTAAGGTAAACTAATGTAAGGAAACTCTCTTTAAATTCAGTTTATAATTTACGATCTTTCTCATAATATGGATCCAAATTCCGAATACCAGACTTTGGAAATATTCAAATAATTGTGCGGAAGATTGAAATACACCAGCGACTAATTTGAGACGTCTGCTCATTATTTTTCAGATATTCCGACCTTGGACATTAGTTCCACAACAATTACCCGCTGAAACAGTAAGCGCAGACAGAATGTTGTTCATGTGTATTATTGTTTTCCACCATTTACCGGGCGACACGTTAAACTCCCTTATTTGACAGTAGGTACGCAATGCACAGGCAATAAGTGTGGGTCGCCGCGAATACGTTCGCATTCTGTTTCCATTCACTATGGATCGATTAGATTGAAGGGGACCACTAATACCGACGTGAGCACACAAAACCACTCACTATCACCGTTTCTAAACTCGAAATTGTCAACTGTTTATATACTTGAGATTGTTTTATAGAATGTTCGACAATAAAGCCGGATGCACCGAACTGTGTTTCACTCGCTACCCCGACTAGTCACCTCGAGCACAGAGCATGGCATGAGCCCCGATTGTCGCCTAACCTGCATGATCTCACTTCACCCTCACTCTCGTTTCACACTCGTTTCTTTTTATTTTTTTATTTGGTGCTTGATTATTTCCTCTGCTTACTTTCTGACTAGAACCTAACTTTATTTTAAGAAATAATCAAACACGAAATCTATTTAGTTTTAAGTGTCCGTTAAAACTATCGATCTGTCTCAAAGTAAACTCTTAATAATTTCAATAAAGTTTGAGTTGATGGTTATACTTCGATACTTTGCCGATCTAGAAAGTTCTATATCTATCGATGTCTATATTTTGTTTATACTTCATTTCATTACTATTCTAATAACGTGATGCTGCTTTGGATTCCGGAACTTTTGTATTCTAAGGTCAGTTTTAAAGTTCTAAATGTGAGCATGGAGTCGGCATGGCCCTCACGTGTACCCTGACCTCGGCCGTACCCTTGTGCATCAGTGTACCTTAACGTTACCTTATCGATGTTCCAAGATGTTCCGTAATCGATGTATAGATCATTCGTTAGTAGTCCTGAAATATCTCTTGGGACAAAGTGTTGACTTTTAATTGGGTTTACAGAACAAAGTGACGGAGAAGTTTAAGCGTCCGTTGAAAAAGCGGCACTCGTCTGTGTACCACCAGCCCACGAACCGCGTGAACAAGTACCTGGCGCAGGCCATCGACGCGCGCTCCGTGCACCGCGAGAAGGCCACGCACGTGCACCTGCTCACGCTCTGCTTCAAGGACGCAGATAAGGAAGCTCAGGTAAAAACCAGAAACCGGACTATAAAATCTTGTGATAAAGGAATTATTTAAAAGGGTCAAATTTTACGGTAGGTATTTTGTCTCTTTTTATCTTACTTAAAAATATATTTAAGTTCATTTTATAAAAGTATTAGTTGTGTTAAAATATTTTTCGCTCTCTTGTTATCATGCTATATGATTCGAGTCCGCAAAAAATGCAATCACATTGACACCACCAATATTGCGTCAACACAACCCAATCATAGCACTTATAATACGATGCAAGTTAATGGCGGCTGTGAACTTCCTGCGAGTCACTGCGCAGTAACAAATTCAACCACAGCGGGGGTGCGGGGTGAGGTACTGCGCAGTGTGTAACGCACTTCACAGCCACCATTAAGTTCGAATGGACCTTTACCAATAACTTATTTATAACACTAAAAACAAATATTCCTAATTACCTGTGTTATGTTGCAGTACCGTGCATCAACCGACGGTGGCTGGGCAGGGTCTCTGAGCGCTGCACTGTGCGCTCTAGTCGCGGCGGGCGCACTACAGGCCTCCATCCTCCCACAAACCTACATCCTCCTTATCCTCTTCGTGACAGCCTTCGCCTGGTCTGCAGCAGTTCTGGCTCTGACACTAGCAGCGAGGCTTAGGCTTATACCCTGTGACGTGTCGAGACCGTTTACGCTGAGAAATGCGATCACAACTTTCACTATCGTGCTCGGTTATGCTGTGGGACAAGTCAATGTGGTAAGTTAGACTTTTTAATTACCAAATGTAATCCATAAATAAAAAACCGGCCAAGTGCGAGTCAGACTCGCGCACCGAGGGTTCCGTACAAACCTGTAGGTATATAAGTAAAAGTTATGGTATTTTTATTGCTAAATGAAATCCATAACATAACAATGTGGAAAGCTGACGGTACCTTGTCAATACATATATGAAAATGTTTAACTTAATTTTTTAATTTTGTACACCATACATTGGTTAATGATGACGGATACTTTTTAATTTTTATACCAGCTTTATGTACTCATTGTTATACAAAATAAAATATTCTTATTCTTATTCTTATAAAACATTATGTATGTTCGGAAAAATCGGCCAAAATCTATTTTTTTATTTTTTTTTGTTAATCGCGGCTGAACCGATTTGCATGAAATTTTGTGTGCATATCGGGTAGGTCTGAGAATCGGCCAACATCTGTTTTTTTTTTTAATCGCTGAACAACGTTTGCTGGGTCAGCTAGTAAGTTTATGATTATTAAAAAAAATATACTATGTGATGTAACTAAAAATTTAAGATTTTCGGAATTTTTCCTATATGTGTACTTTATAACGTTGCTTCATGCCAAATTTCAAGATTCCAGGTCGTCTGGAAGTATCCTTTAGGTTTTGATTCCCTTGCGAGTAGTTGCGAGTTTCAAAATATGCGGCTTTAATTGCTGTATCTTTTGATTGCGTTGACGTAGAAGTTTGATTTTGTTACAGCTTAAAGATATTATAGACTTGAGTATTTGTTAAGAATTTCAATATAATACCACTACGCGTTCATGAGTAAAGGGGTAATAAGTTTAAAATTATTAAAAATATTTTTATTATATGATGTAACTAAAAATGTATGCTTTTCGCAATTTTTCCTTTATCTGTGTTATAAGACGTTGCTTTGTACCAAATTTCAAGATTCTGAGTTCACGGGAAGTACCCTGTAGGTTTTGATTCCCTTGCGAGTAGTGGCGAGTTTCAAAATATGCGGTTTTAATTCCTGTTTCTTTTGATTGCGTTGACATAGAAGTTTGATTTTGTTACAGCTTAAAGGTATTATAGATTTGAGTATTTGATATGAATTTCAATATAATACCACTACGCGTTCATGAGGAAAGGGGTAGTAAGTTTAAAATTATTAAAAATATTTTTATTTTATGATATAACTAAAAATGTATACTTTTCGCAATTTTTCCTATATCTCTGCTATAAGACGTTGCTTCATACCAAATTTCAAGATTCTGAGTTCACGGGAAGTACCCTGTAGGTTTTGATTCCCTTGCGAGTGTCGAAAATTTGCGGCATAAACGGGAGTATCTTTTGATCGCGTTGACTTAGAAGTTTGATTTTTTCACAGCTTCAAGAGACCATAGACTTGAGTATTTGATATGAATTTCAGCTTGATACCTCCACGCGTTCCTGAGAAAAAAGGTCTTGACAGACAGACAGACAGACAGACAGACAGACAGACAGACGGACAACAAAGTGATCCTATAAGGGTTCCGTTTTTACCTTTTGAGGTACGGAACCCTAAAAAATAATATTAACTGATCTTAACTCAACCTACAAGTGGACGTGAATGAGAGAATCTTAAGTTAACTTAAAATGAAAAATAAAGCTTGTTCATTTAAGCAATATAAAAATTTCATTTAAAAAAATGAATATTCTGTATAACCAAATTGAAATAAAACGTTTAATTTAAAATTTGCAGGTAACATGCGAACACATAGAACTTTGCCGAAACTTAACTGGCAACACCACGACCATAGACGAGGTGTTAACACTACGAGGCGACATTGCGGCGAAGCTTTGGTCTAGCCACACTGAACACCTGGCCTGTCCGATACCCCTATACATAACGTTGGGATGCTGTCTCAGTATGCTGGTAGTGGCCGTTTTCTTAAGACTGCCAATATTGGTGAAAGGAATACTCCTGACTGTTATGACGGCGGGGTACATGGGCGTTATCCTGGGTTTTCATAAGGCGCTCTTCGATTGTTACGACCTAATGATTGAGTAAGTATCTTAATTTATAATTAATGCCTTTATTCCAATGCATTAAGATTGATTTTTGTTAGTTCTTATTGCAATCATGCTATCCAATAATCTTATTTCTACGCACATCTCTGTTCATTCGAGATACTTATGACCAATTCGAAATATATTTGAAGTTCTAAAATCTAATAGTTATAAGTATAGCAAATTCATGATTAACTCAACAACTTACTGCTCATAATTCCTTTGAGATAAAAATATCGTAGAATCCACCCTATGCTCACTTTTGCGGTTCTAGTTTTTTTATCTCAGTAGGTTCTTTTTATTTAAAATTAACTTTTATATCAAACCTTCCATGCTTCTATTTTAGTATGACCCCTTAGAAAGCACCAACAACATTTATGTTAGTCATTTGTTAAAGGCCTACATTTTGTAATGTGATGTTGTAATACATTATTAACAGTACACATAGGTATGTAACTGTGTAATAAGATTAGAGCCGGCTCGACTTAGTAACTTGAATATCGAAACGTGATCCGTTTAATCCAGCTAGGAAAACACAGGTCATGGCACTTTACTTGTTTACTAAGCCTATTATATTGTGTACTACCTTTGGTACTTCTAAGTAAATAACTAAGATAATTTCCTAAAGTAACAATCATCACACTATTGTTATTAATGCAAAAGTTTTTATGTATGGAGGTAGCTGACACCCTGAATGTAACAGCGCTTTTATCCCGAAAAAATAAATTTATCTGGTAACCGCGGGGCGAAGCTGCAATATAATAAATGTAATTATTAATGTACTAAGATGTCTTATTTCTCGATACAAATACATTATGACATAATGATAACATTCTGAGGCAAAATTGTAGAAGTAAATCAAACCGGATACTTCTTCAACCGCTTTGTATTTTGTATTTTAAGGACAAATCCGTTCGATTATTTCTAAGAGTGTTATTAGGCAGTATAAGCAGGACATTTTCTGTGGAGAGATGTGAATTTTATAAATAAACCTTTACTTAATCCGCGCTAATTCCAGCTCAGGATCAGTGGGATCAGCTTACGTAGCAAGTGCGTGGACCGTTGCATTAGCCCTGGCCGTGTTGCTACATGCGCGGCAGACGGAGTGGACGGCGAGACTTGACTTCCTGTGGCAGGCGCAAGCTAGGGACGAGAAAAGGGATATGGATGCGTTGCAGGTTCGTAACAATCCGTAAAATTAGCAAATAACTTTGTTGATAAAATTCTTTCCGCTTCGTTGAGAAAAAGTTTTACTTGACCGATGGCATTTTAATATTGAACCATCCGATCTATGTAGGCTAGTCATGTCTGTCGAAGGAATGATGGCCGTTGGAGCAGACGAGTCCTTGAGTGGAGACCGCGAATCGGCAAACGTAGTGTAGGGCGCCCTCGAACCAGAAGGACACATGACTGGCGGAAGGCGAAGGACCGGGTGTTGTGGCGCAACTTGCGAGAGGCCTATGTTCAGCTGTGGACAATAGTGGAAAATAGGCTGAGTTGATTGATCTGCCAATGTATAGACCTAAGCCTTGATAGTCTTACTTAGGATCAAGATACACCTTAATACCAGTTTTATACATAGAGTGAATGTTTGTATGTATATATGATACTGCTTGATGTATGGACATAATTACATATGAAGCGTTTGTTTCAGGCGTCAAATAGAAGGATTCTGTTCAATCTTCTACCAGCACACGTGGCAACGCATTTCTTGGACAACCAGTTTAGAACTAACATGGTAAGTACACACAAAGTCCAGAGACAATATTTTTCTTATATGAATTTTACTAGATTTGAATTTCAAGGTAGCACGCGGGTGGCTAGGCAATACTAGCTAATGACGGCGCCATAATTGGTCGAATGACGCTCTTGTCAGTAGCCCCGTCCCGCTGCCTTACGTCCAAGTTGTGCGCAAACTATGGGAGCGTCACCTACGAATTTACCAAATTGATCCAGAATTTTAACATTATTCTTACATCGAAATTATTACGAAAATGTAACTCCCAACAACCTTTTTTAAGTCACTCACTTTTCCACATTGCTTTTTTCCCACATTCCTTAACCAAGAACTGATTTTCCCAGGACCTGTACCACCAGTCCTACCAGCGTGTGGGTGTGGTGTTCGCGTCCATCACTAACTACCACGAGTTCTACATGGAGCTGGACGGCAATAACCAGGGTATGGAGTGTCTGCGGCTGCTGAACGAGATCATCGCTGATTTTGATGAGGTTAGTACTTCAGTAAAACATGAATTAATTTGAATGATATTATTGGTATCTAGCTTTTTGTCTGAAGCGATAATTAAGCTGCCAATCTTTTGGGAAACTATCGCTATAACTGTTTATGAATTCAGATGTATTTAAATAGAATAATAAAAATTGCATATGAATTTTGACGTAGAACTTTTATTTATTTCCGATGTAGTTTAGGTGGTAAACCAATTAGTGCGCCTACCAGTAGTCGCAGCTTCGAGTTCTGAGCTTAATTTTTTTCGTGCCTAGGTACCTACTATTTGTATCTAGTATCTGAACCATTTATAATTAATTGTTTGTATTCAGCCAATAATTTATATTTCAGCTTTTAGGTGAAGACCGTTTTGGTGCCATAGATAAAATCAAAACAGTTGGCTCGACGTACATGGCGGCGGTCGGCTTGATTCCTGATAGGAAGATGACAGACGAGGCGAGCACGCGGAAGCACATGGCAACCTTAGTGGAGTTTGTGTTCGCTATGAGAGACAAGCTCAAAGATATCAATGATAACTCGTATAATAACTTCATGTTGAGAGTTGGTGAGTATAGGCAGCATGCATATTTAGTTACGTAATATTGGAAAGTCAATTTTCTCAAAACATCTAATCTCTAATCATTGCAGTATTGCAGTAAAAGGCCTAAAAAATATAATTAGTAGTAATTTGATTTATATTTATAGGTATTAACGTGGGTCCAGTAGTAGCTGGTGTTATCGGTGCACGAAAACCACAATATGATATCTGGGGAAATACAGTGAACGTGGCGTCTCGAATGGACTCCACGGGGCTACCGAACCACACGCAAGTAACCGAGGAGGTGTACCAAGTGCTAAAAGATTTAGCTTATCAGTTTGTATGTAGAGGCAAAGTTAAGGTAAAAGGTAAGGGCGAGATGACCACCTACTTCCTCACGGACAGAGCGCCGGCAAATGGAACAGTGCAGAGCTCGTCTAACGGACCGACGCCTAACCCTCCCACTGCGTACGGTGGTGTCGCGACGCCGTTGGCTATGCTGCAGAATTCTGCGCGAAGAGCAGCAGCTCAGCCCTCGAGATTACCACCGTTGAGGGAGTCTTCGGTGGCCGGAGAAAACGAGCCGCTGCTGCCGAGTAACGGGCACCAAAACAACGGGAATAACAAGGGTAGTAAGGGGCGCCGCAATAAAGATAACGGGTCGGCGCCGCCGCCGCCGCCGCACGGCGTGGGCGTGGGCGTGGGCGCGGGCCCGCCGGCGCGCTGGCCGCCGCCGCGCGCGCTGGTGGCGCCGTGGCCGCGGCCGCCCGACGCCGCGCCCCCGCCGCACAAGCGCCGCGCCCCCGCCCGCCTGCCGCGCCCGCGCTCCAGCGAGAGCCTGCCGCTGGCCCGCAGCCCGCGCGTGCACTCCTCCGCCGACGAGCTCAGCTCGCTGACCCGCTCGCCGTCCCTCAGCTCCTCCGACGAGAGCTACTCGCGCACCACGGACGCGTCTCCGTCCCCGCCGCGGCCCTCGCAGTGGATCCCGCCTTCTCGCCCGCAGCGCGCCAACCCGAGCCCCGCATACGACTACCCGCCTGTCCGACCTGGCAAGCCTATCGTAAACCACATTAATGATTTTTACGCAAAGCACAAAATGGTAAGAAAACCTTCCCTCGAGGACAAGTTTCTCGACGGTAGTGTTGATTTTCAGAAGGAGGAAGAAAAGCTTCAGCGGAGTATTATAAACATGCTTCAAGCTTCAGCTAAACGTGATGGATGCTGTCAAACGGACAAGAAAGATGTAGCGAGTAGGCTCGGACAACGTGCGGATTCTTTCTCAAGTTCAAGTGGTCGACCGACAAATTTAAAGCACCTGAACATGGACAGCCGCGAACCTTTCGCAAAAAGGAGTCCTTCAGATGTGGCGTGCGTGCCTCCCTTCGAACGAGAAATACAGCGGCTGCTTGATGATAAAAACCTCATTAAAATCAACCCTCCGAAAACTGAGCGGAAGGAGCTGAAACTGGAATTGAGGTAATTTGATTAAATTGCCCTTTTTGCATTCAGTAATTAAAAACGATGTAATTTTTTTAGTCTTTTGGGAATAATTTATTTACTCAGTAGATAACTACAACTATTTATTCTGACAGGGGCGGCAACCCGTCGTTAGAGCCGATGCGCAACTGCAATAATAACAACAACAACAACAGCCCGCTGCACGCGGTGGGTCTGGCGGCCATCACGCAGGTGGCGCGGCACGAGCCCAGCCCCGCGCGGGCCGCGGCCGAGTTCCCCGGCGTGCTGCCCACTGACGTCGTCGTGCAGCTACCCTCGCCCAAGCACGACCGACATCGGTCCAGGTACTTACTATATCCACTATAAAAAGCATTGATCTCTATGTTGGCTCATCATCATCATCATCCTCCTGCCCTTATCCCAATTTTATTTGGGGTCGGCGCAGCATGTTTTCTTCTTCCATACTCTTCTATCTGCCGTCATCTCACAAGTAACATTCTTTCTTGCCATATCGACTTTCACACAATCCATCCATCGTTTCTTTGGTCGTCCCCTTCCCCTATACCCATCCACATTCATGCTCAAAACCTTCCTTACAACATGATCCTCATTCCTCCGCATCACATGCCCATACCACGACAGCCGGTTTCCACATAGTTTTTCGGTTACCGGTGCCACTTTCAAACTTCCTCTTATATAATCATTCCTTACTCTATCCATTCGCGTAACAAACACCACACATTCCTCTCAACATTCTCATCTCTGCTGCATGCAATTGTCTTTCATTTATCCCTTGGCTCACTTGCCCCCATTTTAATTTATTACTTAAGAGTGATAATGCTATGTAATTTTTTTTATCTTTATTTGTAGTCCGCAGTGTGA
Source organism: Plusia festucae (assembly GCA_950381575.1). Taxonomy (NCBI): domain Eukaryota; kingdom Metazoa; phylum Arthropoda; class Insecta; order Lepidoptera; family Noctuidae; genus Plusia; species Plusia festucae. The sequence goes on along the minus strand of OX494436.1, from coordinate 6,400,715 downwards.
AAGAAAACCAGACCCTATTATCGCCAGGGAGAAGGAAAGAGAAAAAGAGGCTCAAGAACGACTTCATAACCGAGTAAGTTAGTCTATTAATTGGTTAGACATACCTAGCAATAGAAAGGCGATGCAGTATAAACCAAAACTACGTTTCCATTTGTAGGTGACCACTTCTAATCATAGAGAAATGGGTCTCTACGGGGAGAGTCAGTCAGAGTGGAGTTCGTCGTGCTCGGAGGGCGAGGGCGAGGGCGCGCACCCGGAGAGCACGGGCTACACCACGGACGACCCCGCGCTGGAGAACGTGTCCATGCTCAACGAGGCGGGGCTCACGGACGCGGAGGCGGCTCTCAGTGACGTTAACTCGTGCTACTTCGACCGCGACGATGACGTGTCGTCGCGCGCCTCGTCCCGCCTGCTGGACTCGGAGGCGCTGGTGTCGCTGGAGTCGCTCAGCGCCATCTACGACTCGGACGAGCCGGCGCACCGCTACCTCGCCAACATCCGCACCGTCAGCGAGTCCATCACCAGGAACTTCGGACAGCCCGCGCACGTCACCGACGGCGAGAGCGATGTCTAGTGATACTATGTGATATATCGCGCGTGATAACCTCCCGTTTTGTGAATCGACTGTGTACGTTTCGACTATTTATTCTTGTGTACCTTTTGGTCAATTGTGATACTAAAAATCTCATAAATATTGAAACTGTCATGACAGAATTCCGAAGTATTTACTATGGAAAGTTTGCCGGTGGAACGGTTAATTTGGCTCTCTAATTAATGAAAATAAATACTCAAAACGTTTACCTTGTTCCCGCTGTTTATTTTAGTAGTGAGACAATGTTTGTGGTCGTACCGACGAAGCACATCGCTAATCGTATTCGCGGACATAATATTATTTTATAATTGCTGACGTGCCTGTACTTTGATGATTTTGTACTATGTAAATTGTGTCAATATGTACCTATTAATGTTACACTGTAATCTGTATGATATTCATGTACAGCTGAATGTGCCATGTGATGGCGTGTTGCATCATCTGTAGAAGTATGCGATGATCTCTACAATTATAAGGTGCTCTGACTTAGAATTATTTATGGTTTGTCTTGTGATAACGGTTTAGGAATTCGAATTCGAGCGACCAATCTCTGTTAATGTCAGTGTTCTAGTGTAAGGGCTGGCCCCTGTCCTGTAAAGTCTAGCTTGTCTCTATGTTTTGGGAGACGAAGGAGTTAGTAAGTGGTGTGAACTACGTAAATACGTAAATATTATGCATTTGAATCTTTAGAGTAAACATTGTTACCACAGCTGGATTATTATGCTTTGTAGTATTCTTTTACCTGCCTTATGATATCTTATATATGTATTGAAGACAGGGATTGTAATGTCTGTCAATTTCACAAACATTTTCGACACATATTGATCCTTTCGGCCTTTTCTTTCCGTAATCTAGTCACTAATGGTTTTCTAAAGTTTGGTCGTTTCTTTATAAAATGAATAAGTGCCATTCAGTCCCGTTGCTTTGTTCTGTACTTTAATGTTGAGATACATTTAAGATGGAGGAGAGGTAATATCATGTAGTTCATAAGTAACAGCCGTGAGACTTGAAAGTACAACCAATACATAACACCATTAGCGAATATTTGTTGTAGAATATTCTCTCTATTCATAGATATCAATTATTTTTTATTATTTAAATGTAATATAAGTTATGTGTCAATTTCACGCAATTATTGTTATTTTGTTGTTTGGCTGGGATTGTCCAATGAAAATTTCGTTTTGGTTCATTTTTTCCTTAAAATTGTTAGTTTAATGCAACAACATTTTAATTTGTTTGATATGGCGTGTAAGCCAGGTGATTTTGTTGAAACAAATGTCAGGTAAAAATAAAAAAGATCCTAAATTTGAAACTAAGATTTGAATTGGGAATATCTGAGCTATAAAGCACTTAGACCGTGTAATAAGACGTTGAAAGGCAGCCAGAGCCAAATTCTCAATGCATAGTCCCAGCCTTAGAATAGAACATAATGGTATCAATTTATTAAAAGTATTACAAAATAATACCATTTTTGAGGCACATGTAGCCTTTGTTTGTATTTAAAACAAAATGCAGCAGAACTTGATGCTTGTACTTAAATCAACTTAATTGGTTTAAGTATTATTTATATCGGCATTTTTTTTAATTCATATCAAGCCATCAAAAAAACTTATTTTTTTTTCGATATTTGTTAAAAATGAGAGTACTTACTAATATGAAAGATTATTTTCAGATTTAAATATTGAATATCTGATTTTAATAACGGCTTGTGCTTCTAGTATCGTTGCTACATCTCATTTACTTCTAACTTAATTTTTGGCTGCTGCAAGTGAGTGGAGAGATGTTAATGTCTGAGAATATTGTATATAGGACGAGCATAGTATAGTGCTCCAGTGAGATCTAGAGATTGTTAATCTTTGTAAATATTGTTGATCACCTGCCAAGTGCTATTCCACTTACAGAACATACCTATACCTAAGTATACCACGCTGTGAAGATATATTATTTTTTTAAAGAATTCTCTTGTTTGCTACTTTTATTCTCAGTATTCAATTCAATGTTTTCATGATAATGTACACATAGTGCCAAACTATTTTATGTATATGCTTGTAAACAAAGTGAATTTTTCAACGCTTGGATATGTGCTATGTTTTTGATATGAATGTTTGCTAGTTCATCTCAATATAAATTGAAACCAAACAATTTTCTAATTGACAATATAGTTCTGACGTCTAGTATATCTTGGTAGGCGAGTAGTTCCACAAGATTTTGAATGTTTTAATATTATACTCATTGAGGGATTTCCTGCATCTTTATTATAGTGATTCGATGTATCGGACATGCGCATTATGGATTATAAAAATACGTAGAAATACAAAAACATTATGAACTTTTGTTGTGCTATTCACATTAATGCTGTTTACAGAACATGCTTAAATAACATAATGGGGGCTACAAGGATTTAAAAACCCGTTAGAATTGCTTGCCTTACATCAGGTCTTATCTGCAGCTTTTCACCAATCACAGGGCATTAGGTTATCTCTTATTGGTAGAGAATGACAGGTACAATAAGGCCGACGAATCTTGACAAGTCCGAAAAGAGCAACAAGACAGTTTGCGTGAGATGCAAGTACACATAAACGGTTGGAGAAAGAGAGGCGGCAATATCTTTTATCGCTCTTTAGGCTCGCCAAGATACATCGGATGAAGAGTACATCCGGTACATCGGATTTTTGACTCCCGGTAGCATCCATTGGTGAGATGCAAAAAAAATTACTTCCGAATTCTAAGGTGTTTTAAGCAAGTAGCAAAAATTAAAGAAAAGATTGTTATTAACATTTAATGTGAATAGGGAACAGCTTGGATACAGACTACCTACATGTTATTATCTCATAGAAAATTATATTGTCTTATAATATTATTTTGTGTAGGATACTTGAATTGCGCCTTACGTAGCAAGTGTATTGTGTATTTTTATTTATTCAAATTCAATTACCTAAGCAATATTAATTACTTAATACAAATTAAAAGTGGTTTACATCACCAGAAAAATGCATTTTTTTCTTTCCTTTGACTGAAGTTTTTATAGTTTATTCTTCTGGTAGTTACATTCAGGACTTTTTTTGACGCACGGCCATTTATTTGATCTCAAAATAGGCAGAGCTTGTACTATGACAATTAAACTGATAAACATCCTTAGGTATATATTTCTAAATACATACATATTATAGATAAATAACACCCAGACAGAACAAATAATCGTGCTCATCAGACAAAGATTTGTCGTGGGTGGGAATCGAAGCAACGACCTCCAGTTAAGAAGTCAGGGTCACTAACCAGTAGACCAACAAGCCACTCTTTTCGAAAGATGATTGAGTAAATAGGTTTAAGAAAGAGCCTTACAATTTTGTACATAATGAAAATAACATTTAAGTAAGTAATATAATTACTTCTGTAAAACAACGATTTTATTTTAACTACAATTTTGTATGTCATCAGCGTCGCCTTCAAGTTTTTATAGTAAGTACGTGTGTTAAATATTAACCATTGAATAGTATCTGATTTTTTATTACATATCCTTCAGCTATTAAAGCGTTACCTACCATACAGGTCGATTCAATCTTAATGGCGGCTGTGAACATGAAGCCTGTCGCTGCGCAGTAACAATTAACAAATTATTCACTAGCGGGGGTGCGGGGTGAGGGACTGCGCAGTGTGTAACTAACTTCACAGCCATTAAGTAAATTGACATGTATCTAAGTGTTGCAGTAATCCCTGGTTGCCCTTTTTAATATTTTTTTTAAGAAATCGTTTGTTTTTTTTAACATGGGCAACATTATTTCCAGTTGGATCTCCAAGAAGCAGAAATAATAATATGCATACTACATAGATACCAATTGTATTTTATCAGACCTGGGCCGATTTACAACCCTACACGCAATATATTAAATAATTATACAAAAGCTCACATTTATGTCACAAAAACCTCAAGGGAATGATAATATTCCTCGTTAGTAAAATTCTGTAAATTAAAACTGCTGTGCATATTTTCTTACGGCTTGGGAGTAATTTCGAATGAGTTTAGTTATGTCACATAGGTTTGCAGGTCAGGTACCGTGCGTGTCAGTTACGGCTGTCGTGTTCCGCATACGAATGCTCTTTACCTTGAACCGAACCACGCTAGTATTATCAACGGATATTGTTACACGTGCACGTGGTGTTTTAACATCCAGACGAAGTTACGAACTTTTCAGCTACCTGCGCCGATATATTTTTCTGCAAAATAATTATTTAATCTGTGCTCGTTTAATACCCGCGGGCCGCGTTTATAACTACAGTAGTACCTGTGGTAGTACGGTACTCAGTTCACGACTCCCCACTCCCAGATATACGCCCCGGGTGATAACATTTTTTTTTTAATTTAGAATTTTATGATACAGATTTCTATGTAAAGAGGTAGGTACTAGATACATCATACTAGTAAGACGATACATACTTATATGCCTATAATAATGCAGTTGAAAAAGAACTGCACCTAGTAGGTACGCAGGTAGGTTAAGTACCTACCTACCACTTATTATCTATGTTATGTATTTCCCATTTGTTTGCAGAATACATAGTTCTTAGTTTATAATAATATAGTAATATTTAACGTATTTTTTGTTTAAAAAAATAACGAAGTTTACGGAGTTGATGTTAATAGTGGTTGATATGGTGATATTGATTATACCAAACTAACCCGAAATGTTTTATTTCTATGCATGATGTATCCCAGTGTAAGGCTCATTCGTTTCATAGGCAACGAATGCACACCTTAGAATAATAACGCGTTATTATTCTAAGATCATGCACATATTCGAGTAGGTACATACCTAGGTAAATAGTTTAAAGTTGTAAGGAACCAAGTAGGTAGGTAACTCGCTCGTCAAAGACGGACTAAAGTTGATTGAACGCTACCAGTTTTGGACTTATCGCGAGTTCTCGCAACTTAATGAGTCAGTTAGACAGTAGGTAATCAGGGACAGTTTCATTCAAAATAATGTGTAATAGTCGGTATGCGAGTGAAATACAAACCGGAGCAAGGCAGGTATGACGCGGCGGCGCTCGCGGGCCACCACCACAGGGCACAGTCGCACAGCTGCGGGCCGGCGCCGATGCCGATTGGCTGCGCGCGGGAACCGGTCGCCGCGTCCCGCCACCCTGCCCCGCGCTCCGCCGCTACAAACAACTTCAAATTCTTATTCATGTTCCTTGCCACGACCGTTGTTGCCGTTGAGAGCGCGCGCACTCTATGTGCGCCCATACTTCGCGTAATCTTATCGTAATGTGCTCGATGTTATAAATGTGAATCTCGTGTTTGATGAGTGAATTTAACATTAGAATAGGTGCACTGAGGACGAGTCTGACGGTGTGACGAATCGCTCCGACTACGCTATGAAAATACACAGAAAACCTGGTGTTTTTGTTCTTTTTGTATCGCGAGTGCTTCGTGAGCGGCTTCGACGCAGGGCTACCTTTGCCATGTGCATCAGATAATGTTAAGCTCCTATTAGTTTGACGACAAACTAATATGCTAGCTAGTGGATATTGCGACGGAGTGAAGAAGTGTTTTGGTGAATCATAGTGTCGAGATGAAGGTGACGGTGTGCTTTGGGTCCGTGCGGGTTCTGGTGCCGTGCGGCGCCGGCGACCTGCTGGTCAGGGACCTCGTACGAGAAGCCACGCACCGCTATAAGAAAGCTACTGGACAGGTCAGTCTACATGTCGATTTACAATGTGGGCACTTAACGCGGAGTTCCTACTAGGTACTTTAATTGATGCAGTTCAAGTCTGTTTACCATTCTTGAATTGTTCAACTAGTTGCTCGACTGAGATAAATGTAAAGTACTTACCTATAAGTCCATGACAGTGGATCTTGTATACCTAACAACCTTTAGTAGGTACCTAGTAGATGCGTAGAGTAGGTACGGTACGAGAACTACCTAGGTACCTACAAAGAATAGAAACATCAGATTTGCCAGTAATGTGTAAAAAACACTTAGGTACTGCCTTCTGTTAGATATCTATCATCGTTTCTGAGATGCCCTAAGCACCCACCTATCTAGTTTTTAAGTAGATAGTTTACGTTATACCTACTAGGTATTTGTCAAGTGGTAAGACAATTTTATTGTCAACTGAGTGGCCAACTTTACTACCTACCATGAATACCTATAACTGTCATTTTGACGACCCAAGCGTGTTCTTGGCAAGTAAAGCAACTGCCCTGCCCAGTTAAGAATACCAAATACCTACCTCGCCTATTGCCTGGTATTTCACGATTACTATAACGATATTCGCTGTAAACCTCGTTCGAGAACGTTGAGATAGGTTGTGTTGTAACCGCCTAATCGCCTCTTGTTTTTGCGATAATGATCATTTGGTTATATGGAATGTACGGTGCTAGGAGCAAGAACCACTTTCGCGACAATTTGTCCATACAGAGAGGACTAGTGTTGTTCAGCATTAGCGGTGCCTTCTGGTACATAGTGCCTACCTACCTACCTTGTCAAACTAGATTCAAGCTTGAGACGCTCGAATTTCATAATATAGACGCCTTGCCACATTCGACAGCCGTTAATTTTATGGACAGACCTTCACTAAATTTGAATCTAGTAACTGGATTAAGGTCTTTACTATTTTAGTATAACAAGCTACGGATAGGCAAAGTTTAAGACTGCTTAAAGGTTAAACGTTGAAGAGACAGGTGTTTCTTTGTGTCCATTACCATTAGACAATTACCTGCACCTGCATTACTGCCCACATGCGTTCCTAAGTTTACTTCTCGTAGGAAGCGGCCGACCTTGCATACACTTCGTCATACCACAAGCATGTTGCCTCTGCTATGTGAAACTGTTTTAATGCACGCTTCCTTTCCGCAATCAGAACAAAATAAAACTTCCTGACACTACCAGTACCACATCCCGGGTTATTGCAACACTTAAGGTGATACCTCCGATGTGGCCCGCGAAATTCAAATTTTCATGTGTTTTTTGCAATTTGCTTATCAGTGACAAGTTGTAACTTGATCAAAATTCGATTCGCGACAATAACAAGTATAATTTTAAATATAAAAATGATCATAATATGTGCTCCATTCATTCTCACAAAGATTAATCTAAAGTAAGTAAAATTTCCGAAATCTAACTCATTTTCAATTATTCTTTGTGCGAGCGAATGGAGCGAACGTTTTAATCATTCTTATATTTGAAGTTATATTTGTTATTGTCGCGAATCATATTTTGATCAAATTACAACTTGTCACTGATAAGCAAATTGCAAAAAACACATGAAAATTTGAATTTCGCGGGCCACATCGGAGGTATCACCTTAAACTACCTCGTACTAGTAGCCCTACCTGTCTATCGAAAATCATCGAAGTACTGTTCGGATAGTATATAGGTACCAGAATAATGGGTTAGATAACATAAATTATAGTTAAGTCTACATTAAGAATAACCTTAACCTCGCTTTTAGTTCACATGACTTGAACTCCATCTAAGGCTTAAACCACTGAGTCACTATTTCGTATAGATAGCACGTAGTCTAAAAGACTGCATTGTTAGGTGAGGTTTTATAAACGCAACAATGCGTCGTATCCGGCCCTCATGCAATATGGATTGAGCATGATTGCATCAATCACATGTATAATATAAAACATGTAGGTACAAGTAAACGAGTTAGTTTTGGCAAACGTTTACATTACTGCATGATTGCTTACCGGTTACACAACGCAAAAGGTCGCGAGCGTAGTTAACGACCGGTAAACCATACTTTTGCTGCTCCACTGGTGAAACGAATATCACATGATACCAAAACACGCACCAGTTTCTAAACTTATTGGATAGTAGCACCTACCATAGTAAAACGATTTTACAACTTGTACCGTTTCGGAGATTTGGATTAGCACGCCTACAAATTCCAAAATAAGACCCACTGCACAAAGATCATTTACTGTTTGTATCATATACCTATTTGGAAACGTATTATATTCAGTAAGAACAGAACTGAATTAAAAAAGAAAAACTAAGCAAAACAATTGAACCTTTATCACAAACAAAATAAGGAACTCGGACGTCAATAACCTCCACCAGAAGTTGACCTTTTAAGGCACGTTTAGCACCTTTATTATGTAACAAAAAAAAACTCACTTTGTTATTACTGTAGGTCTATTGTACCGGCACGTATTATTTTACCTTGGAACGTAATAAATTTTCAGTTTTTAAAACAGTCAAAACTGTCGAAATAACTCGATGGTGAAACAATGGGACCGTTGTCGCGTTGGGCCGGCCAGATCGCCAGGTATGCGAGAGGAACGGGCGCCTTGAAAACTCGAAACACCTATTGTAACGTGCTGTATGGTGTGTGCCACGCTCTCTGCGGATCTCGTCCAAAGACCGGTTCTCAGAAAAATGACGAGACATTCTTTTGAGATATGACTATCCTACTTAATAGTTAATTGATGGTTTCATATCTGAGATCCTCCACGTTTATGGGCACATACTTTATTAGGTTTCGAAATAAACACAGGCTTAGATAAGCGTTATTGGATAACTCTATAGAAGTTGGTGGTCGTCAACACGCTATCGTAAATCGCTAGAATAACAATGAGCACTATTGTTCGATTCCCGAAAATGGCTGTCTTTACCATTCCATGTTTTATTTTTGTCTGGCTTAAACATTTTTTTGTTGGATGATTCTTAACGTATTTTACCGCTTCCTCGCTGGACGTAAGAATTTAAATAATCACACTTTACATTCTTAATTTAACGGGCAATGTACGTGATCGTGGAAAAAAACCGGCCAAGTGCGAGTCAGACTCGCGCACCGAGGGTTCCGTACAAACCTGTAGGTATATAAGTAAAAGTTATGGTATTTTTATTGCTAAATGAAATCCATAACATAACAATGTGGAAAGCCAACATCTGTTTTTTTTTTTTATCGCTGAACAACGTTTGCTGGGTCAGCTAGTAAGTTTATGATTATTAAAAAAAATATACTATGTGATGTAACTAAAAATTTAAGATTTTCGGAATTTTTCCTATATGTGTACTTTATAACGTTGCTTCATGCCAAATTTCAAGATTCCAGGTCGTCTGGAAGTATCCTTTAGGTTTTGATTCCCTTGCGAGTAGTTGCGAGTTTCAAAATATGCGGCTTTAATTGCTGTATCTTTTGATTGCGTTGACGTAGAAGTTTGATTTTGTTACAGCTTAAAGATATTATAGACTTGAGTATTTGTTAAGAATTTCAATATAATATCACTACGCGTTCATGAGTAAAGGGGTAATAAGTTTAAAATTATTAAAAATATTTTTATTATATGATGTAACTAAAAATTTATGCTTTTCGCAATTTTTCCTTTATCTGTGTTATAAGACGTTGCTTCGTACCAAATTTCAAGATTCTGAGTTCACGGGAAGTACCCTGTAGGTTTTGATTCCCTTGCGAGTAGTGGCGAGTTTCAAAATATGCGGTTTTAATTCCTGTTTCTTTTGATTGCGTTGACATAGAAGTTTGATTTTGTTACAGCTTAAAGGTATTATAGATTTGAGTATTTGATATGAATTTCAATATAATACCACTACGCGTTCATGAGGAAAGGGGTAGTAAGTTTAAAATAATAAAAATATTTTTATTATATGATATAACTAAAAATGTATACTTTTCGCAATTTTTCCTATATCTCTGCTATAAGACGTTGCTTCATACCAAATTTCAAGATTCTGAGTTCACGGGAAGTACCCTGTAGGTTTTGATTCCCTTGCGAGTGTCGAAAATTTGCGGCATAAACGGGAGTATCTTTTGATCGCGTTGACTTAGAAGTTTGATTTTTTCACAGCTCCAAGAGACCATAGACTTGAGTATTTGATATGAATATCAGCTTGATACCTCCACGCGTTCCTGAGAAAAAAGGTCTTGACAGACAGACAGACAGACGGACAACAAAGTGATCCTATAAGGGTTCCGTTTTTACCTTTTGAGGTACGGAACCCTAAAAACAACAAAAGCCGCTTCTCATAGCACCATATGTTGGGCTTCCTGTCAAGTGGCTAATGCTGAAGGGCTCCGTCCGAGGCGAGAGGATTTTTTCTTCATTTCGGTGTAATGGTTTGCACATGTTGAATACTATCAAGTGGAAACATATTTGCAGATTTTATACACTTGAATTTTTTTACGCACTTACTGATTCTAAGCACTTACTTTTAATTTATAATGTCATGTATTTATAGAACATTGATTGTAATTGATTGTATGCTTTGTTTAAAGAATATACGATAGCCAAAGCCGACTTGGTTGAGGACATTGTATTAATTCTTGTGTCTTACGAGACTTTTAATCTTATCAAAAGCGACTAATGTAATTAGGTAAGTAGGCCACGAAGTAGGTACCGAACTACCGAACTTAGTCTTATCTTCGACTCAAATAAATATAAAAACATTTTAAATAGTTTATACGCAAACACAAAGTAAATTTTATAAAACACCGCTGACCGGACGTCCGATTCTTGTACGTCGTGTCCGTCATTGGACGTATAATAAAATACGTTAAACATAATTTATAAACTTTTTAGTTAGCATGTATTGTCATCTAAATTTGTAAGGAACATTTTAACTTAATCGGAAACCAGCTAATGGGTCTAATTTATCTTCAAATACCTCTTATACAGATGATGACATAATAAGATCAAAATATTATGTCGATAATTTAACTCTGAATAAGTCGCCAGTGCAGATTCAGCATTTATTTATTTATTTAAGCCCGAACTGCAGGGCAAAGGCCTCCCTTTCTTGATTCAGCGTGTAAATGTATAATTAATACGTCATGATACATGAAACAATGTTTGCTAATCCGAATTGCATGGGATGTAAGATGTACGTGTTTTCCATGGGAATTGCATGGGGTGTAAGATGTACGTGTTTTCCTTTCATCACAGAGTTCTTTTTTAATACGTTAAATTATTTAGAGAAAATCAATGACTTGGCAGTTACAATACCGTAGTTAATATAATGAAATATCATGTAACCGTGAGATATTCTAATACATGGATTCTATAGTGGGGCATTAGATACTTTCTATTCCATTCACATAAGGAGATTTGATGATGGAGCATCAATTTACGTTTTCAAACAGAGAGTAACGTATTAATTTGTTTTCTTTGGTCAAATTATAGAGTAGCCGACCTCTCTGCCGGTGATGGCGGATGCTAGCACCATGTACGGTGCTTGACATAAAACCCTATAGGACATACTGAGTTTCTCAGTCTTACAAAAATGGGTAACCACGTCTCATCGATTTCACGTCGACTACGTATTTGCTGGTCCAATTGCGTATGGAAAATCGTCTGACAGTTCAAAGTACCTGGTTTCCCAAATAAGAACATATTAAGCTTATTGTCATTGTTAGTAACTTTGAAAGTGTACTAAGTCGAATTCCGAAACCCGCCCTTATGGTTTTGCCAACAACTCCGGTATAGCTGCAGTAAGGCACTGCAGCCATTAACAAAAAATCTAAATGGTTGATAACATTGCTTCAATAGTCCTTGCGGAAATACCAAGGTTTGGAACAACCAACACTTATTTCGAGATTGTAAATGCTTCTCATCCTGAACATCAAACACCCATGAACTTAGCCTTACAGCTAATTACACCGTTTATAGTTGTTGTAAGGCCTCATTAATCGTTATAGAAGTCAATATTATAGTCATCACACAGAATTAAATGTGACTGTCTAAGGGAAAATCTAATGTTTTTGTATTGTTTCTCGTTTGTGAATTGTAGTCGCCTCTGAGTAATTAGTACATGATTGTTATACTTATTTATCACTGTCTGTGTCATGTAACGTTTTAGTGGTACCTACTTTTTTAATAAGTACGAAGTTTTTGATAAAATGCATTTTTTTAGGTTTAAGTAACAAAAGTGTAGTCAGTTATGTAAAAATAAAACTTAATAGGTTGTAATTCTTGCAACAATGGATTCTTTTAAATAGCAAAATAATCTTTTTAGTGTCAAGAAATGTTTAATTTTCCAATTTTTTAGTACATTTTTTTGGTACCTAGATGAAAGCTATGATCAGATCTGTCTATAATGACGGCGTGGCACTGCGTGGGCGCAGGCTTGACTCACGCGCACGTGCACCGTCGCCATGTCATGTCCCATGTCCAATTATGCGACAAATAGCTACTTAGCATTACCTCTCAGCCTCAGCTTAGCATTCCTAACGCTATGAAACCTGATCTTTGTTAAGATATGTGCCTGCCATTGCAAAAGATCCTTTTGTTTTACTTTTGACTGATGCTTCCTAGAAATGTGATGTACAGCATGAAATTAGATCTTTTGTTTTATCTAACATTTAAATTTGCTGCATACTTCGATCTATAGTTCAGGAGTGATTTAAATTTGTTTTGCAATTTATATTGAATACCGTTCAGTTATTTAACAAAGACCACTCAACTTTAGTTTTTTGGTAAGATGAAGTAACCAAAAAAACTAATTTTAAAGTTACAATATTATTTCTTATGAAATAGACAATCGCCATCGAAAATAACAAATCAGTTAACCAACTAAACAAGCAAGTTCAATAGTAGATATTGCATGACCGTCAGTCATGGTAACATCTTACTAATGAACAATTAGTCTTACGAGTACATTGTATTCTTGATTGTGACTCTGACTCACTCTGACGCACCTTGCTTAACTAAACTGAGTGTACAGTAAACCTCAATTTAATAGTATAAACAAATTACATAAATTGAACCTTACATCCTTTACTTAAATTAAATACGTTGTTAATGCCAAACAGTTAAGTCTGTTAGGTTGTCTTTACTGACCGTTTCTGTAGTTATTACTCAAGTTAAACATGTAAGTGTTATTATAATATTCAAAGCGTTTGACACGATGGCACTGTTTTAGGTAAATAAAGCGTTTATGTAATAATTACATGTGTGTCGATTAGCACGGTTAGCAGGTTCAGAAATATCGTGCTTACTACAACTTTTAATATTTTTTTGTTGGATATTCAATATTAGGATTACTAAAAATACGGTTACGTCTTTGTAGTGTCATAAATTAGTTCCCTTTGACAAAATAACTAACGTTAGCATACGGTTTTCTTGATTCATAGGTTTTCCTTTCCTTTATCGATCGACCCCCGAAAAAAAATCCGGAGAAAATCGTTCATTCTTGGTACCAGTTCTATACAACATCACACTTTCAACATCCACGTTTAACTTTAGGTCTCAAACCACAACTAAAATCAATATACCATGGCTTTGTTAGAGTGCCCAGAGGCAAACATTCAAGTCCAATGTAAAGTATAAATAAGTGCAGCATATTGGAATTTCAAGTGTTTAAGGCACGCTTCTAAAATGGGAAGCTCCCGATCTCAGACGCCGGCAATATAAACTTCAATCTGTTTTATTTTAAGTACCATGAGCTTACAGCTATTTTAAGTATTCTTTAAGAGATATGTATTTTGTAAATTGCTCAGGTACGGTACCTCAAATTTTATTAGTTTACGTTTAATTAATTTGCATTTAAAGACTCATAATTTTCTCCATAAATACCGCCAAGTAAATAGTCTTGCTAGTATTATTACCTACCTCTTTCTTTTCAAATTCGTTTTACCCTCGGGAGGTTCATTATAGATGATCGACACAAAGAAAATATAGTCAATTTGTGTCAAGTGATAGGTCTTTTGGTAAACCAATCACAGACGTGATCAGTTGATTCGACGACATATTAAATTGACCGGCCTTTCGGAAAGCGGAGGTGAATCTCTAATTACTCCAAAGCGAAACCATTAGGCCGGCCTCATACTGGCTCTGCCATCCTAGCCGAGTGAAATTTCTACAAACGTGAACACTGATAGAAGCGCTCAAATATCACGTGACTTATCGAAAAGAAATATCATACCCATACATTAAGGGTCATCTAAGCGATTTCTATCATCTTTATCGCTTGTAGGAATGTCACTTGGCTAGGGGGCTGAATTGTCATACATTGCGGTGATTGCGGTTATATAGGGCACGCTACCTAACTAGACCGCCAATAGAACCGCAATATATAACGATTCAGAGCCGGAATTCCAGTGTGTGAGGCCAGCCCCAAAAAAAAAATTAAAGAAGTATAAGTCATGCCTTGATTTATTCCGGTAATACGTTTTGACTCGTGACCCATACCCCTTATAAATTTGAGCTCAGACAAAAGTAATTAAAAAATCATAGTATGTGGGGAACAATTGCCAGTGGTAAAACGATATGCGATAATGATCTTTACCGCTTTATAATAGTACTAGCAGTGCCCTGCGGTTTCACCCGCCTTAATTGTCCACGTTCCCGTAAACATAATTTCTTTTAGCAAACTTGTTTTTAGTATTCATTCTGCTATTCGGGACGGAGACGAATCCAACAAATCAAAGATCACGAAAATCGGGTCACCCGTTCTCAAGTTATAAGTGTTGTAACAAACCCGACTTTGTTTTATATATAAAGATTCTAACAAGGTTGAAGTGTTGTACCAACTTCAAAGATACAGCCTCATGATTGGTATCAAAAAATACGAGTTTAATGTTAGAGCCATAATACTATAACGCCTAGAAAGTCAGTACCTACGCGCACGAATAGTGAAGCCGTTCAAACTGAGTCATATCAACACAGTTGCTACTTGCTACGTTTGTCAGTCGTCAAAATCCAGCGCTAGTACAAATATTTCTTTAATTTTAAGTTTAATGGCGGTTCAAGTAGGACGATGGAAGTAGATACATAATGCTCGATGCACACATCAATATTTTTGGCTTCACTATTAGCTACGCGCTTGTATGAAGATTATCTGTCTAGATGTTATTAATCTATGGATAAAACATAATGGGTAGTTACTTGTGTGAAATATTACGCGTGCCTTCATGTTATATTTGAATGCTATCTGTGTCTGAAGATTTATGATAGCATTCATGCTCACATAGACCCACGGGTAAATAGAGAGACTTATGTGCTTTTGTGGTATTTTATTCGGAAATAGTGTGTGGCATGTCTTAATCTAGTTTTAAGGCGCGAAATAGTCGAGCCTCCCTTATAAATTGCGATTTCAGTAAAGGTTACACCATCGACCATTATTTAAATATAATTTAAGAAAGAACTCCGTGATGTAAGTTTTCTTTTGTTTCCTGAGTTTACAAAATCCTTACTTTGAGATAAGCATTACCAACAGTCACTGTGTCACCATTGAGGAACTTCTACAATAGGATATTAAATTTAGAAGTACGATATGTAATTTAACCCTTTACTCGCAATGTAACTTACAACATGTTGTAAGTTACATTAAGTAATAAAAATAATAGCTTGATTACCATTTATGTACTTACATGGGAATTTAATAACGATGAAATCAGTAATTACTTTAAATACAAGATTAAAAATTGTTCACAGTTTTGGGCAGGTACTTTAATGTTTGTAAGGTTCCTAAAATACTTTTGATTTCATCAGAATATGGTAATTGAAGTTTTATCTCGGTAACATTATGACCGTGGTAAAATGAGCTCATAAAAAGGTGATATAACAATAGGCAATAGAACGAACATATTTGTTCAAAGTTCATCGTTGTTCAGAGAACTGTAAAAAATGTGCAATTATCGGCATAACTTTGAATTTGAAGGACTGAGTGTGTGTGTGTTTGAAGATGAGTGTTGAATATTTTTGCATGAAATATAATTATCTATTAGTAAGCCAAAACTTACACCTGACCATACAACGAGTAAATGTATAAAATAAACCCTCAATTCGTGCACTGTGTTAGATAGAAGTTGTTTAAAAAGTTTTGGTTTGATTTTTCACTAAACATTAATTTTTAATGCTTAATTTTTAAGTTATTAGAATACCCCCTAAATTAGCATATACGAACCACTAGGTATTTGGCAAATAAGTTCGTAGATAATTCACAATATTGTACGAACGGAAGGTACGAGTTCACGCTATATGCAAATAATTTGAGCCTATCGAATTCAATAGCGTATAGAAAACGGGAACTACTCAAGCGAATCGGTACTCCATATTTCCTTTTTTCTACTTGAATGGTTTCAATATTATTTAATAATTACGTGCACGCAAAATCTTAGGATATGGTGCAATTTCGTCATCCGGTCCCTCGTAAAAAGTCTGAACCTGGCTTCCATAAAAAAACTGGTTTCCTTTACGCGAGAGTAATATGCAGTTAAGTTTAAACCAAGCAATATTTTTAATTTGCATTCGAAGGTAAATAAACCCTCAGAGCAGTAATTTGATTTAAAACAGCTTGGAGCGACTAGAATTAATGGAACGTTTTTCAAACATTTTAGTTTTCTAAAAACAGTGTTTGTTAACTTACTAGGAAAAACACTAGGCTCTCGATTCCAAGGTTTGTGGCCTTCTAAGATGCTGTTTTAACTATAATAATTTCTAAGCTTGAATGTATAATTGTATATACATATAATTAAACTATTACAAAAATATTTCTTTAGCACGATGGATCTTCATCTGCCAAGCCTGTTCCAAAGCTGTTTTAGGGTCGGCTTCCAGTCTTACCGGATTGAGCTGAATATAGGCACTATATTTCTTTAGTGGATATCAAATCAAAACTTTTAGGTTAGTCTTGTCATCTGTTAATATGTTCACCTCTACGTTAATTATGTTCTAAGATATGGATTGAAATGGTGATAAATGGTTAGAGGAATGAAGTCGATATTCTTTTCTTGTTTTTCCATATTATCCGACTTAATAGTTAACAGATAAGACTTCAACTCTGTCGAACATTAGCGACTGTTTTATTGTAACACCTTTTTTCATAGATATGCCTTGTAACTACCTGTTCCTTTACTATCCTTCGCAGGTAATCCCTTCACTGTCTCACTCGCCCAATCCCCAAAGGAGTTTTTACTCGAAACTTTTTTATAGTCAAGACTTGAGAAGAGCAAAAAGTATCAGTTTTTGTCGCTCCAAAATCTATGTGATCTCGAGATTAGAATGGATAATTCGATTAAATTACTAGTCATTAGGGTTGAAGTCCACGGTACAACGTCACGATTTATCGGACACGACTTCTGAACGTGAATCAGTGATGATCAAAAGAAACAATGCAACTGTGATTTTGAATTAAATCTTGCATCATGTTCGCTATGGTGCTACCTACTGTATGAATAGAATTTAATTTACTAAGTTAGCGGGGTGGCCGTTGGCCAGAAATGAAACCACTAAATATGGCAAAAAAAGAGTAAGAAAACATATTTTAGGTGGGCTTTTCATGTAAACATATTTAAAGATTACTTGTAAATAAAAAAAAAATAAGAATAATATATAAAGATGTTGCTGTGTCGCTAATCTATTTATTTTTATTGGTGTGAATTTTGATAATCAGTTTTTGTCCAAAACATGAAGTAAAAAATTTAATGAACACAATATACAAAATATTGTCCTAAACAAGACCTACACATTATATTTTTTACACTCAAATATCCAATGGTTACCCGTGCAGACTACACAAACACTTCCTCACTGATACATACACCCAACGCTCTTTATAATGTCAATGGACACTCAACGAGGATGCATGGAGAATGTCTTTCGCCTCTGTTTTTATTCGGCGTGGTAATTATACGAAGGGACTCGCCACAGGAATGTTACCTGCTATCCTATTTCAATTTATAGAGTGCTTCTATTGCCCTTACTGTCTACAATGATGCGCGGTATTTTTACTTGAGGCAAGTTGAAGGTTTTGTGTACGTGATTTAAATTTTATATAGAAGTGGAGGGATATTTTATATTATGTAGTTATATTTTAGTACGTTAGTCAATGTTCAAGTTAAATTGAATGAATAATAATAAAACAAGTTTTAGTTTTTCCGCTAGTCTGAAGAGAGATGATATTAATTTGGCAATTTCTCTGCCTGCAAGTACCAAATAAAAGCTTTACAAATGACTTTAAACTTTACTAAGCTATACCAATAAATGTTGACTTCTAAGGATTATGATAATATGATGCCTAGAATCTAATATATTTTAAATTTTATTAAAGCTGTTTCTCAAAAGTAAACCTACTAGCCTAGGCAGTAAAAGACTTAAATGCCAACGATAATTAAACGCGGTTTTTTTATACGAATAATTTCTTAAAACTTAACCGCTGAAGAATGCAATTAGTCGCACCTCCTAGGTAAACCTTGCTTGTTTGATTTTACGAAAAAAAAAAACTTCTTTTAAATACAATGCGCTGTGAAATATTACCTGCTATACTCGCTGCATCAAATAGGCTATTTTAGAAAGAGAAAGAATTATAATCATTATACCGTTGTAGAATAATCTTGAAGTATGTAATCATAGTAAGTAGACTTTCATTTGACGTTGTAGACAAGTACTGTTTGGAAGGCAATCTATGTCAATCTGTTGATAAAGAGATCAATGGCATCTGTTTTGTTTATCCGGCCGTGGAACTGTTAATTTACACTTTATATCGATAAATTCTTATCAATACAAACGTAACATTGAAGCACTATAGTCGTAACTATGCATTTCAAAATTGAACCTTGCGGTTTTGAAATAAAGGTGCTTTACTCCAAACTCATTTCCTCTACGTTCAAATATTTTTAATGTGGGTAGTGTCTATTTCTTAGTTAATGTTTAAAAAAATCCTGATGTACCTTTCTACAAAATCTTCTATGATTTGACAAGAAAATAAAAGGAAGTGCCCTTCACACAGAGAAACGTCTAGCTTTGTCTACGTTTATTAAATTCATTCATTGTTTTCTACATACTGATTCAAACAGGTTTATATTCTATTTATGGTATCATTGTTTTTTGCAAGGTAACAATCAGTATTTACTTGATTGACGTAGGCGCGGCGCATGCCTGCGCAGATCTAACTTATGCGCGTGGGCAACATAACTCACAAATTATCAAGTCCGTGTATTTCGTCACAAACATGCAGATTCGCAGTACTATGGTAATTGCTCCGAGGCATGTGCTATTTGCTCGCGTTTTACTATCCCATTGAAACGAAAATCGTCTTAAAAATATAAGCAGACTCCTGAAAAAATGTACAGGTATTTACCTAAGGGTATTTATTTACCTCAATACAAATTTGTTTGTGATCAATACTTGTTATGGTAAAATCTTTATTTACCAAAATATTTGTAATACCTAGAATAACGTACAAGTTGTACATGGTATGAATTGCGTCAGTTTCCTTCCCTATAAAATGACGTAAGCTGGTTTTAAGTGCGTTGATTCATAGTTTATACTAGTTTATAGGTCGTTCAATAAATCGTTATGTTTTTACATAATAAATACGTTATAGAATATCACAATATGCGAGTATTTAATTCAGTTTATATTCGTAAAAGGCAACTCTACCGAGTTCTAAACTTGCTACAATATTTTCCAAATATAATGCAACTAGCTTTTGCTCGCGGCTCTGCCCGCGTGGGCGTCGGTTATTGCTACAAATTGCCTATATCTTTCCTCAGTAAATGGGCTACCTAACACAGAAAGAGTTTATCAAATCGGACCGTTTCCGTGTCTGAGATTAGCGCGTTCAAACAAACAAACTCTTCAGCTTTATAATATTAGTATAGATATAAATTAGGAAACGCTGATATTCTAGACCGTCTAGGTGCATCTAAACGAGTATCGTTATATACATTTCAAAGCGTCTAAACTAGCATTTATTCATATAAACAGTGTAATTTCAGTCTAACATAACTGTAGCCCGATACGTCCAGTGAGCGCTTTGTTTAACACCAGTTACAATAATATTCGCTGGACGTATTTTGTGGAACAAAAGCGCAAGTACCGGGGAACAATGTGAAAACACTGTGTGAAGTATTCGGCCAGTGTGTTGTAGTGTGTATTGTCCTACCGACCTACGCATTGTGGTTGCGTGTGTACGTGCCTGCCTGTTTCCGTGTGCCTTCGCGACCAGTAACTGTCATCTAAATTATACTGCGTATCGAGTTGGTGGTTTGTGTGTGTCATCTATGTAAGGTTCTCTTGGGATTATTAATATCTACGGTGGTTGTAACCTTTTGCGAAATCATATTGTTTATAATTAGCGTTACCTATTCATGGTGTTGGTTTAGCCTTTATTAAGTTATAGAAAAGGTACTTAATTAAACTGGTATTATCCACAGTTTTTCACATCTTATCCAATTATGCACGTAGAATTTATTCGAAGTCGGATTTTATGTTCTATTTCAAATATTTTTGTGTTATAGAATCTTTTTCTTCTTCCTGCCCTTATCCCATTCATGTCGGTGGGGTCGCGGCGCAATGCGGATGAAAGTCACAAGCTATGAGTATGACTGTATATGGGTATACAAGCAGTCGGAAAAGAGATGGATGGATAATTGTGTGAAAGATAATATGAGAAAGAAAGGAGTACATGTCGCGATGACGAGTAATAGAGAGAAATGGAAGGAAAATACGCATTGCGCCGACCCCATATAGAATCTTCTATTTTCCTATATTTTACACATAAGGTTTTTAGCAATATAATTCTTCTTTGGGTAGTGAGTAATAGTGCACTTGTGCAGTCTATAGTGGGATCACAATGATACGGCCTTGCATCGCTAGTCATAATAACGACGTCTTCAAATATCGTAATAGGAAAACAATACATTGTCTATTAACTATGAATATATTATCATCATAATATCTTCGGTTCTACTTTGCATATTTTTATACGTTATTATATGCAGTTAAAAACTATAATGTTGTTACAGAGTGAAAATTCTGTGTAGTTTATACAACAAGTATTTTAAACTGTCTCTTGTGCAAGTCATTTTACCATGAGATCATTTCACAGATAAGTTAATAAAAGGTATTATTACGTTAGTATTTTATCTAAATACGTAGAAATGATGACTGGCTAGGGAAAAACCATTATTGATGATAAAAAACACATCATTTTTAATTAAAAAAAATAATATTTTAAGTAACTTTACTTACCATTGACTTTTCTACTCAGATTCGACCAAATTCCCTTTCCATGAAGATGAGACAGGGTTAAAGACTGTGAGAAAGTTGCTATTAAAAAGTTATTTTCAGATCGTCATTATAGATATAATTTCTGACTACCTACTTACTACCTTCGGTATTGTTAGAATAGGTTCTCCATAATATAAGTAAACTATTATAATATTACTGCATTGTCTGCCGTTCTCAGTGGTACGATAAAAATCGCCAGGTGACACCCAACGACGGTATTATGCAATGTATTTAGTGAAGTGTTTAGTTACTTAGTATTTAATATGATGCTTACTCTTCTCTACAACGGAAAATGTATAAAAAAATAAAATAAAAAGGCATTTTATTGCTACAAAAAAAAAAACGGTAAACAATAACAGCAGTCATACAAAAAAGGCGTAATTCAGTAGCAAAAGGAGATGGCTCAGCTAATGCTGTATTGGGTCGGGCACGACCCGTCACAGCGCTGATTTTCAGCCATTCCCTCTCCCTAAGTTGAAATGCGGGAGTTGCAGGACAAGATAATGGCTATACCATTCGCTAGACAACTTCTCAAAAACTATAGTTAAAAATCTTTAAGTTTTATAACACAAAATAAAATTTAGTAAAGTTAACTTTTACTTATTATTCTAGTACTGCGACATAAGAATATAATAGCAAAATAAATATTGGAAATTGATAAATGATGAAAATACACAGATAAACAAAATATGTGTCCAAGAGTGTGGTCTCACGTGCAAAACTTGAGTACAGTGTCATACCCTACATAGGATGCGGGTAATTATCGCTAACTGTTGAATTACTTCTACTGGACTCATTTTGCACTCTATGTATGAAAAAATATCTAGTACCATCGAATATTCGCTAAGTTAAGCTCAGCCTCATACTAACAATTTTACTAGCAAAAAATACATGATTGATTAACATTGATCTCGGCTTGAGTTGATGATTACGGCGTACTGAACGATTTGGGGCAAGCAAATAGTCTATAATACCAAGACCTAAAAATCACCCAGGTAGGTACCCTATTGGTCGTTATCAACGATATATGCTCCACTTTATTTGCCTGATAACACGTAATTCTGATCTATATAAAATGGCGTATTAAGGAGTGTTTGGCGATTGACATACTTGCCATTTGCCATCTGTGCCATGGTGACGGGACATTTTTTTATCAGCCTGCTTTACTGACCTTTTCGACTTAACTAAAGGTCTCCTGCCAGCTAATGGTATAGCTAGTTTTTATGTTAAAGAAACAGGTGAGTACCACGTGTTAGTCGAGGAATGGATCGTGAGTCGTGACGTCATTTTGTATAATTTAATACTCCAAGCGGCGTTCAGTCAGTTCAATGTATTGCATTAAGGCTAATGCTTTTCTTTGCTTGAATAGCGGCGTGTTTCGCACGATTATGTTATCAACAAACTCCTTTAGTATAACAATATTGTATAATATTGATACCGGATACGTAGTATAATCTAAAGATTATTTTTACGAGTTAGACAAAACATAGATGATTCAGAAGGTAGGCGAGGTTAGAGAAAGTAGTTCTTATCAGTAGCTTCATGAATAACCTAATTCTAAATGTATTAAACTGCGGTATTAAACAATTTACAAATGAAGTTTAGTCGCCATATTACATTTGGCAACTATCCGCTATACTTGTCATATAACTGAAACATTCTGAGTAACAATTCTTATTACAAAGTTAAATAAATTTAAATATTCTGAACAACTGGACAGCTTTGCACATACACATTATACTTAGCTGTACATACACATTATAATTTATCTTTTAAAAAAGCCATTTGGCATCGCAACTGCAAGTAACCGTCATTCCCCCTGTTTAAAAAAGTACCGACTATTTTGTGGTAGTTGGAAGCAAGGACCATTTGTTTGCGAATATATACAGCTTATCAAGCTAGCTTGATAGTGTCGTGGTGGCCTAACGGTTCAATCACCCGATTCGCATGCACAAGGTTGCAGGTTCGAACCCAGGCAAGTAAAAATGTGACTTTTTCAAAGTTATATGTACTTTCTTAATCATTCTAAGACATCACTGGCAAACGGTGAAGGAAACATCGTGAAGAAACCTGGATTCAAAAAATTGGTATCTGTAATCGCCAACCCGCAATGAGCAAGCGTGATGATCATGCTCATTCCTTCTCTAAATGGGAAGAGGCCCGTGCCCAGCAGTGGGACGTTTATAGGCCGGTATTATTATACAGCTTATCAAGCTAGCTTGTAATAAAAGGGATTCAATATTTACTTTAATAATTGATGTGTCTCACGTTCATGTCTGTCGTGAAATCGTGACGTATGCCAGCCGTTACGCGGGCATTCCAGGAATGTATAATGTAATGGCCGTAAAATTACTAAAATAAACCTTCATTTATATAGGGTGCGGCTAAAGTTTTACCCTCGATAATGAATTTTTTATACGAATAGGATTTCCACAAGGTTTTGTAGCATAGATATATGTAATTTTTATTTCCGTGTTACCATTATTAAAAGAGTTTCTTGCCGGTTCTTCTCTTTGGAACCGCGCAACTAGAGTAATTTCACGTTTCGAAAGTGCCTGAAAAGGCCTACTTGGAATAAAGATATTTTGATTTTGTGTCTGTGTAGAGTTCCTTGCTGTTTTGGTAAGTTTGAATTTATTGGTTTAACTAGATAACAATGCATAGACTCATTTAAACACATGCAAGATCTCTTTGCAAAATTAAAGAAAGAAACGACGGACTAGCACGACTGGGTCTTAATTTCGCAGAGACATGAGTACTAATGAGTAGGAGTAATAATCTTGAATTAAATTCTAGCTTTTCGGTGTAAAGATAACTATGGCATAGTAATACCACTATTATCTTCTGACCTGTATATTTAATGCTTTTTTAATATTGTTCTGGTATCGATGGTTGCCAGATGACCGGCGTTGAAAATTAATATGAACGATAAGTGTTTTTATCATCAAATATTTAATAGCATTACAATTTACATGCCATTGTTTTTCTATTCATATGTATTTCTGTTGTGGAGCGAATCAAGTACCTAACCAACTGGTGTATTTTCATACGTAAATCACTAAAAATGCATAATTATTTTCCTAAGATCTACCTATCAACTAATAAGAAAAAACTGTCTTGACCAAAGCAGATATAGGTACCTACAATACCGAGTTTTTTAATAATTATAGCAATGGAATAGGTATAATTATTTAACAGAGATGAATAAAAAGCTCAAAATCATGCAAGTTTTCTTCCCGTTGACATCTCAATGTGGCACTTCCTTGTATCTTTCAACTGTAGTAACCAGTAAGGGACATATAATTACTCTTATCCGCTTAGATTAAAACCTGCATTCATTAACTGAGTAAGCAAGCCAATTACCGGCACTGTGAAGTGTATTAAGCATGGTTTAATTAGACTAACATAGGTTTAACTTAACGGGAACTAGTTACTCCTTGGTTTATTCAAACAATCGCTTATTAATATATAATCGTTGTTACCGGACGTAACCTAATGGTTAGGGCATCGAACCTGCGATTATGTGGTCGCAGTTTCGAATCCCACCCATTGCACTACCGACGTGAACCCACTTGTAAAACAATAATCATATGTTACCTCGAGGGGTTAACAAGAATACTAGTAATGTTGTAAAACTTGTAATTGCTAGTAAGCTTTAATTAAAAATAATAGGTAATTATAATTACAATAGAAAATATGTGCGATTTCAACATATTCCCCTTTTACAACATGGTCTTGTGGCATGTGCTCATTTTAAGCTTACTCTTTAAGAAAAACGAAATGTTATAAGATAACACACACTAAGATAAATAACACCTCTTGTGGTAAAACTAGATGACTAACTTGTTTATTAACTTGTTGATCTAGTTTATTGCACACCGTATACTTCTATGGTCTTAACTCGGTACACTTTTTCTGGAAAACGACCATCGACCAACGACATCTTACTTTCCTGCAACGTCACTTGAAATTTTTCTACGCATACGCATAGACAGCACATACTTGGTTATAAAGTAAAAATTATCCTGTTTTTAATAAAGGTAAAAAGAAAATATTAAATAATAATTTTACCCAATTCTGATAAGACAGTTTCAGTAGCAATGATGTGCTGTGGCTGTGATTCGACCGCACCACGCTAAATTCATTTGACTCTTTGAACCTAGGGGACCTTTTGACTAGATTTAATTTCAATTCCAATTTAATAATAATTAATTCTTTATTTCAGACCAGAGATCCATAAAATGTGTTAGTAGTTCCTTATTCTAATGTTAGTAGAAAACAGTAAAGTTCATTAATTATTAATGCCAACACAAAATTTATATTAATTTAGCAAAAACGTGTTTCATTTCTTGAAAGAGTCAAGAGTCAACCCCCTCTTGATCTGATTTTTTTTTTTTGGGAAGAATGGCATTCTATTATTTCATATCTAAATTGAAATTCCAAATTTACCGTATCACCCATAGCTATAGACCTAAATATCTTTTAACCTCAAGTTACTCTCGTTTTCTCCCACGGTCATCCTCCACTGGCCACCCCACAGCAAACCTACTGAATGTTATATACAGGCGACGCTACAAGCACACTATCCGGTTTCCTTGGTTTCCGCTCAACTTGCACGAAAGTGATATTAATTGCGTCAAACTTTAATTGACGACCATTTTGTTTGGATATTGATTGAAGACATGAATAATGCATAAGTTTAAAATCTTGACGTGTAACCACAAGTGTCTTAAATTAGGTGGGTGATTGGTTATGTTATGTCATAGGTATATCTCTTTCTTGCTTATGTGGTAAAAAAAAAAAGAATACACAATCGAATTGAGTACCTCCTCCTTTTGGAATTCGGTTAAAAAATATATAATTATGTATCTAACGTTAAACTTACACTCATTTTAATAAAAAGCTGTGGTTTATTATTGACTTGCATTTACAGTATTTCGGCAATAACGTAACAATAACATCTAAATTAGATGAGTAAATACCGATTGTACCCAGTTGTTCAAGAAGTTACCCTCTAGGTACTAGACATGTGCGCCGTTGCTCATTTTATCGGCGGCGGCGTCTTGCATCTTATTTGTCGGCGGCGGCGGCGTCATCAGCGTAATCGGCGTGGATGGTTAAAATAAGTAAATGACGCCTAAATACCACTTAAAGCTTTTATTTATTCACTTTTAATCCACATTATATGGCACGCTTATTAGAGATCAAATGAATCATATTTTAAATTGTGACGAGACATATTTTGTCAATAGTAAATACAATTATAAAATCAAAATTTTAATAACAAAAAAAACCTCTATGTTCACATTCAAACTAGTACAAAAAAAGGGAAGAAAATAAAAAAAATTAAGAGCAAGATGCAAGTTATTTTAGCTTTTTTACTTGCTTCTTACACAAGTCATAATTATCATGTATAAATATAATTTTGTCTACCTGAAGTAGGACTTAACCGTGACCTTTTTGCGGTAATGGTTAGTCCCGCGACTGAAAAAACTCGCTCGCTGGGCGTGCTTGTGGCGGGAACGCTCATTATTGCCCTAACACAGTTGAATAGCCAAGGATAACTATTCTTCTTTTCCTTCCAATATCGAAAAATGTTTCCGTCGAGCACATCCTTGGGGTCGCATCCACTAAAGTATTTCCAACATTCAACCACCACAGGATTATCAGTCACGTTACTACCAGGAGTTGTATACTTCTGGGATATAGCCAAAAGAAAGTTTGATGAAGATGATGTGGACGGTTGAGTGATTAGAGCGGAAGAGACTGACTCACTATGCTCATTCACAGGTTCTTGTAAAATGTCAGATTCTCTGACGTGTTCTCTCACAAATGCAGACATAAAGGAAACTCGTTTCTCCTCTTTCCTCAAGGTATTTGTCAATTACTGTCATTCCTTGGAAACGGCAATCGAGAAGAGCAGCCGCGACGATCAATTTATTAATGGGAAAGCGGTGACTGAATTTCGCCAGCATGTTCTTTTTCATGCGGCTCATTATAAGCACCTCGTCGTCCCCAGTTTGTTTTAGTGATTGTTCTATTTCACACCTAAAAACCAGTGCAACATTGATTGTGACCGAGTTTGATGCACTCAGTATTCAACCCTCTAAAATACACTGGGAACAGAAAACATTGTCTGGTAAGATGGTCTTCTTCTTGCCATCTTTTTCAGTAGTCAATGTGCCAAAATATTTCCAACTGTGACTGTTT
Source organism: Plusia festucae (assembly GCA_950381575.1). Taxonomy (NCBI): domain Eukaryota; kingdom Metazoa; phylum Arthropoda; class Insecta; order Lepidoptera; family Noctuidae; genus Plusia; species Plusia festucae. The sequence goes on along the minus strand of OX494436.1, from coordinate 6,372,933 downwards.
TTCGATGACGAATGGAGGGTTTTGACAGAAAAATGTTTTATTTCGATCTTTTGTATCGAAGTCCTATCTAAGTCTGACATGGTTGGTGTGCAGTTTGTCATTTAAAACCAGAAAACCTCCAAAAACTATTCTGAGTAGTTTTGTGCCAGACTGACAAGTGACAAAGAAATGCAAATGGTGCCGATGAAAATAACGTCATCCAGTGTTGCCACATAACTAAATAATGAAAAACTAATTAAGCCACTTTTGATAAATAAAGTGCATTATTTAATCTAGAATGATAATTGAATTTTGGCGCCGATGACGCCGATGAAAACTCCGGCGGCGTCGGCGTGGGTAAAATGACCGGCGGCGTGCGCCACGCCGATCGGCGCACATGTCTACTAGGTACATGTAAACTTACTGGGTTTTCCCGCAGTCGGGTATAAATAATAAATACGAACATTTCGAATGACAAAAAAAAATCTAAGTTATTGTCGAATATTTGCATATTATTATCTATGATTTCAATCTATCTTTGACTTTTTTCTTCAAGAATTCGCTTTCATATGAAAGTGAGCAATTTGTAACAGTGTAGTTTCAACATTGTACTCTATTCCAACATAATGTTTCTACCAATGGTTTCACTTCGACTTTTTACTAGATTTTATTTTAAGACTGACAATACGTGCGAAGGTCAGGCATTTCGCGGGCACAGGGCGGTCGTTGACCCCGCGGCCGTAATGATGTGATTGATACATGAACTAGCTCGGGGTAAGGTAGGCCTGAGAAATTCATACTTTGTTATATGTTAGTATATATATAGAAACAAACACATAATAAAGTATATTGTTTAATCGGTGACCTCAATAAGTTGAGATGTTAAACGTGAGTAATGATTCAAATAACTTATTGTATTTTCCACTGTTGAAAGAAATCTAGTCAATCTGACTCCAAGCTTTTCGTTCCTTTTCGTTCTTTCGAACAATGTTGCAGTTTTGTTTTATACAAGTGAATGGAAAACCTCATTGTTTGGTTGTAACATTAACTTATTTTTTTTCCTAATAATATTTAACTCTGAAAAGCAGGCTATAAAGCCTTCGTAGTTCGCACAAACAACTAAGTGCAAAAGTATTTTTGCTTAATGTGCGTCATTCTCGTTGAAAAGCATGTTACAAATTGTAGAAAGTTGAAGCTATTTAATAATGTTACATAAACCATTTCGAATAGAGGTGTCTATATGTTATTAATTGTCACGTTTAACGTTCGTAAAACTTTGGTAATCGGTTTAGTATTTCAACATTTTCAACTAGTAGCGAGTAGTAGTTATTGAGTAGAGTTGAGTTGGAGATATTTAGGAGACCCGAATTGGCCAACGTAGTGTTGGATGCTCCCCAGCCAGATGGACCGATGACCTGAAAAAAGTAGTTGAGTCAGACTGGATGCGAAAGGCGGAGGATCAGGTGCTATGACGCAACTTGGGAGAGGCCTATGGCCAGCGTAGACCGCGACAGGCTGAGTTGATTGATTGATTGAATAATTTTAAATTTAACTTCACCAAATAAATTAATAAAGGTGCAATAGGCACGCAGCGATTTATAATACGAGCGATACAACAATATCGTAATGTCTAAATCAATGTTTCTGTATGCACATAACCTTGATACTACCTTTTTATGACTTCGACACCCACGCTGAGGGCGCAGCGTGGGGATATGTCGGACTTGCACCGACCAAAAACACCCCGGTCCTGTCCTGGCCCTTGCCGGAGCCGCGGGATCGCTTGAGCTCTACGCAGCAACGGCAAACCTTAATACTACCTAGGCACCTTACATTGTATCAGCTTGTCATTAATAATTGCAGTAACATTGTAGCCGTGAAAGTTCGATACTGATGAGATCCCGTGAACTTGATTGCTCAAAGTTTATTCTTTACATTAAACGCTTCTATTGTCTAAAGCGGAACAAATGGGAAATTGCATTTCTAATGCATGGAAATAGGAACGTGGAAAATGTTTGTATCAAATGTTTAATGTGATGTATTGGTATATAACTATCGATTTGAATACTAATTGCCTAGTTATAGAATTCAAACTTGAATATGTACTTGAAACTGTCAGTAATTAACAGAAATTCCAAATGCATAAAATTATTAGGTGTCTGTTTGTGTATCAAGGCTACCTCGCTACTGCCGGAATTCAGAGATGCTTTCATTTCACATTTAATTTAATTAAAATGTTTTGAGAGTTATTAAAGGTACTGTCGTAAATTTACAGATGAACATAGAATTATTTCTTTATATTAGCTTTAGCGCGAAAACGATCTACCAAATAATAAAAATAAATAACGCTCTCTGTGTTCCTAATATTTGATATGCTTTATAAATTATGTATTTACGTGGGTAGTTCTTTTGTATCGATGTTTTTTTTATATCTGAATAACTCAAAACGTATGCAGCTCGATTGCTCTTTGATAAGCCTCTTTTAAGTCTTCTGCTTTGAAGTTAACTGGGCATTTACATCTTTCGAAGGTACTCCACCCTTTTTCAGTTAAATACACATAGTAAAATAAAGAAAGCTTAACTTTGTCTTTGAACTCGTTTTACTTTATTTCAAACTTCACGCCTAACATGCTTGAATTAATTAAAGACACAACCTGCACATAAATTCAATTACGTAAGTCTTATTTACCGCATTATTCACTACTTATTTCGTTGAAGAAATAAAAAAAAACTACAATTTTATAGCTTCATTAAGTAGGTCAATAACCTTTGATACACTTTTATATCCAGTTTTATTTTTATGCGATCATTTATATTAATTAGCTTAAAATACGTTATGTACACGTAGTTTGTTCTTATGTACCTGTACGGTATTTACATGTATAAATAATGCCTATTTATAAATCTGTAATAGGCAGTATACGTAGGCATACGTGACATGCATGTGTGTGAAACTAATCCAGTAAAGGGCTTACTGATTCCCAGTAGTTACAAAGTCACGGGCATTTTGTTGGTTTCTGATTCTTTCATGTGAACAATTGTGAGTTTTCCTCGTTGCATTCTGATATTCTGACTCATAATAGGCCTTCTATTGTAATTTGATACAAGTATTACGAACAATTTTATACAAGTTAGGTTTGGTTCTTAAATTAGAACTAACGCTGCAAGTTAAGTCTCTCTACATAATTATGCTTTAAAATTTAAGAGCCTGTATATTACTTAATATGTGTGTTACTATGAATATTACACCAATTAAATGCAAGGCAGTGTTAATTTTGTTACGTACTATAAATTTAATCACGTCACTTTCTACTATCAGTAACCGTAACTTGCCAGTATGTATGCCATTGTCACCCCTACAAGTTATTTAACGTAACCGTGCTGTCCGGTGCCGTCACGGTCCAAATATTAGGGTGGTTTGCAGCGTTCAAATTGACTGACTGACTTTAAAAATGTACCTTTTGTGCTGCGTTAAAATCAATGTTAACAAACCCGTAAGTAACATTTACTTATTTAAATTGATTAATAAGTATCGGAATTAATTTAAGTTTAATATGTTTGTACGTTAACACCATTTAAAACCAAAATTGTAATATCGATTACTTGGAAGATTACTCATCAGTCTAATTTAAAAAAGCCAGTTAAGAATATTTCTTTAAATCATCGTTTCCATAAGTAGTGACATCTGTCGTCAAGATGTGAAATTACTACATGTAAAATGTGTATCCGACTCTATGACCAATGTTATGAATATGAACTGATTTAAATAAATATTGCATTTACTTTTTATCTACCATTATTCATTTCTTGTCCCTCTCCGCCGCGAAACTAATAGACATTAACAACGTCATGACCTGTTACCATGCCTGTTACCCACATTGCAGGCTACAGTAGCTCCTTCGTTAGGTAGCTAAGAGGCTAATTCCCCATTACTTACATAGATGGCGTTGCAAATGGTAAATTATAAATTGGAATATTTTAGAACATCCTACAACAGGTAGAGGTCGGTATAAGTATGTTAATTAGAATTTTACTCTGTCTTTAGTAAATTATGATAGGTGTATTATTTTGAATTGGTTTCTTTATTTAGCTATTTTTCTTCGTCAATTCACTAAGGGAAATAAGCTCAATATCTGATTTAGTGAGTGTAAAAAGTTTTCTCATTGACCTTGGCTGTATTTGTGGTGGTGGTAGTGCGGCTGGCACTAGTGGCACTTGGCACCCCACTTCGTTCCGCTAAGTGGGTATGTTCGTCCGTCTCGCTTCGCCACGCTCTTCGCGCCACTGACCCCTGTCACACCTCCCCACGAAAGTTCCCTCAACAAATAACCCGTCAAACATCCGGGAGGAAACCAGATTTAAGGATCTGTAGGTCGTTAACTGACAAAATTGTGGAAACAATCATGGAAACAACAACCAATTGATTCATAGTTAGATGAATGAATTTATTTTAAGGGTTAAATTAAATGTCGTCGGTCAGTGGCAGTCTCATGGTATTAGACTATTTGGTGCCATTTGTTTGTAATTGCACAGGTGGGAGGATTGTTTACACGGCTCACAAGTGCCTCTCAATGGCTCGGCTACCTGCCGGGGCAGGGGGAGCGGTGACCTGCTAGCCCTCCCCTCGCCGCGGAGGCACCTCCGCTCGCTGCCTACCGGCGCACGCGCAGAAAGCCGAGCCAGTTACCCGCCGCGCAGCCTCCAGTTTGTTTACATCGATTATAATGTGTGACGTTTACTCATTTGATATCTGACTACACTCACTTCCGATTATATTTCTGTCTGTTGTGCAAGTGATAACCCTGTGAAGTACTTTGTAACCAGTGTGACAGGTTGGAAACGTGTCTATTGTGTGACCAATGTCCCCATTGAGCTAGAGGCATTGTGGCATCGTACGATAGTCATTTAACCAGCCAGTTATTTTGCATTTGCACAAAAGTTGCACAGCTGGTTCCTGTGATAATATTGAAGACAATAGAATGACGTATCCTCCATTTTTCTATGTCATAATATCGCGTGGCTTGGCATATTTGTTGAAAACTAAGGTTTCATGTTCCTCGACTATTGCAGTCTCTCTGAATAGTAATCTCAAGGTTGCTTTTCGATAAGTTTATTAGTTCGTTTAATTACTAACATTAATGCTTTGTTTTAAGTAATTCCCAAACTGGTGCGTGTCTGTATCTAGGCACTAAGGCTGCCTACAATTGTCTTCGTTCTAGTTATACGTATAACAAACTGTGTAATTGTTCATGTATGTGATTCAGGGATCGTTGCACCTATGTACATGGTCGCAATCAAGGCATTGTGATTGGTCCAGGGCACATGAAGCGTAGCGTGACCGTTGAACCATGACCGTAAGTGCTAAGAACCTGACTCCACACTGAGGTTATAAATTCAATGCGTGTTACTAATAATTAGTGTGACTACTATAATGATTCATTCTTAACCTAAATGAATTCTGTTAAAATACCGCTTTTATTCAAAACTAGTCGTAGCATCAGCGATTATTTATTTAGAATACATGACAGCAACGACATCCATTGACACACTTAGTCGTCTGTTAGTTCAATAATGGCAAAGAAAATACACCATTATTGTCGATTTCTCACTCGCTAGACTACGGTTACTAATCAGTATCATTGCCACGGGCTTAAACCATGGCATTGTTATGAACAGTGATCTGGTAACATAATAGTTACTCTGGCGCCGATCTAGATACCCAGATCTCGAGGTAGAAAGCGTCGTGTGACTTCGCGACACTCATTTCAACTTGCTTATCAATTTTTTTAATTTTATTTCGAATTTCTTTTCGAGCAGTATACTTTCATCCTCAAATATTTCGAGTGCATTGTTAAAATTCAATGGTCAAACATCGTCATGTTCAAAATACTTAGCCTGTAGAGTTACTCTAATTAGCAGGTCGCTCAGTAACGCAGTAATCTTATCGTAACAAATGTGGTCCCACGTAATTTCGTTAACCGACACTCGCAACGCAACCGTTGACAATGGGTTCCCATTTCAAAGAAGAAGTCTTGTTCTTAATCGTCAATTGTTCGCTCTATTGCATCCACTCGATCCGCCGCCGATAAAAGTTACGCGTACCATCGTGTGGGACAATACAATATAACAAGACACGTGTAAATAAAAATATAACTCAATAAATTCTTACTTTCGTTCATTTCTCTCATGATAAGTACTAAATTGCAGTTTTCCGGACATGCCTTTAGAGAAAATATTATTCCCATCGTAAGGTTTCAAAACCGCGTGACAAAGGCAAGCATACAGCCGGAGTCAACGTTTCGCGCGCTATGCGTTTATGATCACTATGTGGTAATTATTCCTGCATGTTGCGAGTTCGCGAGGCCTTTAGTTAGAACTCAACTAGAGTTTTTGCGGTATTTCATGAAAATATATTATTATCTTCATGCATCATTGAACATTGGAAATTAAATGATATCTAAGTATGTAGAGTCGCAAAATAATTAGCAATAAAATTCTAAAAGAATTATAAAGCAATTTAATGTTATGAAAACCGTATTAGATTGTAGTTTGTTGACTTAAGTTGGATTAGGTCCAAGTAAATTAATATAATCGTGAAGTCCGTTGTGCAACTGGTGACATCAAAAGTAAATTGGACAGACAATTCAGTTGGCGGTGCGGATATTATTGCACTGGAATGAAAGCCTAATCTAAACTTCATGCCCAGTTACAACACTACTATTATGCTCGATCTGTTATTGGATTTTACTATAACGGGTAGTAGTTATTTCATCGCTGTTTAGAACCTATATTATGTTACCTCTTGTCGTAATCATGTCTGCTATCAAAAGGAAAAGCTTTAAGTTGTTGTTTGGTATATAATGACGGAAATATCAATTTAAAATTATGTAATCATGGCCACTTCCGTGGGCAACGGATAAATTTCTCAAATTCTTATTTGATCAGTTATCTTGCATATTATTGTAATTTACTTTTTTTGCAAGCGCGTCGGTGCGATGTGACTACTTAGTTCCGACTTTGAAAGTTTTGTGAGTTGGTAAGATTCGGACGCGCATTACAGTTGTGAGAAACAGAGAAACTTGAGGTATTGTGTGTCCGGCTGTCGGTAGTGAAGGTGCAATTAGGAGGGGCGGTGATAGTCAGATAAGGATGGTTGCGATAACGGCACGGAGGCCGCGAGAGCGTGCCGCCACACCGCGGCACCGCCACGGCGTCATCGCGTCAGTGCCGCGCGGTGCCTGGCGGTCGACACCGACAACAATTTAACACTTTTTGCGCGTCTGGCTGCAAGGTCGCTGCTCGTGTTTTAGTAACTTACACGTACATCTGTGATGTTGTCAGTGAAATGAGTTTGAGTTTCAAATTACTATTCAATTCACATCATTTTCAACTATTCCTGTGCCAGTGTAGCTCGTTTCAAACTGTGTTTTGAATTTGTTTTGTTGCAACAGTCAGGTACCTCTAAACAATGCGAATCTTTTCTGACTTTGAAGTGTGCTTGAACGTTTAGTGGTGTTTATAATGAAGGATTCTACGCCTCGATGTGAGGACGTAGCTGACAAACTGGTGCGTCTGTTTGGATGGAGACAGACCTATCCTGTGCAGAAACTCCAAAGAAGTATACTACCGCAAAACACTGAAACGGTGAGATTTATCTTAAAAAAGTACTTATTAGCGTTACACAATTTTTGTTTTTCAATTGTCAATGTCTCTTGCTATTCTATAACCTGTAGAACTACTTCTTTAAATTACAATGTAAAAACAAAAATAAGAGTACGCAGTCAACTAGTTAACAACTCTTTTTAAAAATGCGTGGTGTTAAATAATTCCAAAACTTATTCACAAAAAGGTACGTCAACAGAGTTTTAATTAATTTTAGAAATCTGTATTCCAGTCATGTGTTTGTGTAACTATTAACGACATAACGACGTTGTTTCACAAGATAACACTAGTTATTTTAGACGACAATTTGATGAAAACCTGTCACTACGAGTAGTGATAACCTTATCACGACGTAGTTAATGAGGAAAATTAATTAGTGCCGAAATGAATTTTGTTGTTGAGTAGGAGGTACTACCTTATTTCCTACTTAAAAATATCTTCAAATAATAATTATAACCTGTATCATTAAAACTAATTTACAATTAAATAGTACTTACATTACTAATTATTTCGTTAAAGAATTATTTACATTTATAAATTATGAATTTTATTCACGTCCTAAAGAAGTATCATTACATGGATTTATAAATTACCTACTACGTATACCTATAAGTTTAATTTTCATTTAAAATACTAATACATCCACAAAGCCGGAGTTATACAAATTAATTTAAGGTCTAATTTGGAAAATCTTGCCTAATTGTAACATGTGTAATGAAGTAACTGGTAACTACTAACTTCCTACAATGTCATTAGAACGATATACGTTACCAATTGTTTCAAATTACTTTCACGCAGCTCTGATCTGAAAGTGGAAAGTACTTAATTAAATCAACACTTATTAGTAACATTACGTTACCGATAGAACCTCTACATTCACGCGATACGGACGTTGAACCCTGCGTATGGAGTGCAGACTGTAAAATTGCTCAATGAGTCAAGTTACTTGTAATAGTCAACAAAATAGTAAGCAAAAATTATACGTAAGTATCTATACATAGTTCAATAGGCGTAGTTAATAGAAAAACAATACAACGAAGGGACATGTTAATGGAAAGTTAATTTGAAACTAGATAGCGATGTTTTATGTTGAGAAATAACATGTTTTACTTACTTTTAAGTAAAACCCATCACTCACCTTAGGATAAAGTCTGTTTGCATACCCTATCTTGAACCCAGTCTGTATTATATATTTTTTTTCTAATGTTGTAAATTCCCATCCAAGAATTGTTGTACACGAAGTAAAACAATTTGCCTAGGTCTTGAAACCTTCTTGCAAAATATAATTTTACGGTATTTTTATATGACAGATATAGTTTAACATAGGTGCGGCGTTTTTACCAGTAAGATTAAAATACCAAAGAACTAAATTAGCTGTGATTGAGGTATTTTTTTTTTCGTTTCTGTCAAATGGCTGTAGAAAAAATAATTTATATTTATTATTATATTCTAGTCAACCTAATTTACCTAATATAACGCAATATCATTTATTATTAGTTCTTCACTCATCATCAAATTTACATTAACGATAATCGACCTTGATGTCATAATCAGTACCTACATTCCAAGCTGAATACGTTAATGTCTTGTTCACTTAACGTAGTTTATCCGATAACAGCCGAATTAGCTTACGTATCTTATATATTTAAACGAGCAATTCTTGTATATATATAATCCGGATCTCGGAAACGGCTCCAACGATTTTCATGAAATGTTGTATGCAGGGAGTTTCGGGGGCGTTAAATCGATCTAGCTAGGATTCATTTTCAGAAAATGTCGTTTTATCCGTGTTTTCAGTAATCTTAAATCTTTAAACGTGCAATTCTTGTATATACGGCCATCAATACTGTTACAATTCAAAATAAAGAAAATATTACATTTGAATTTGGAATCTGTCATTTTTATATGATTGTTTATTGTGTTTTCTCATTTTGGCGCCAATACATTGTACAATATTTTGCGATATTAAAATAGAGTGGGGTGATAAAGAGGACCGAATCGCTGTGATTGCATTACACAAAGTAGGTAGGTATGGAGCCAAATGCAATTTTTAAAACTCTCGATACGCTTGGTATTATTAAAATGTTTGTGTTCCGGGCTATTAATAGGTACAATGAGACCTCCTTTGTTTGTGACAGAAAAAAATCAGACCGTCCACGTAGTATTCGTACGAAAAAGGTGTTCAAAGCAGTAAGGGAAAGAAGCCTGTCACCTAGAACCATGTCGCGTATTTTAAAAGATGACTTAGGACTTGCAGCCTATATGAGACGTACTGGTCATTTCTTAACTGATAATTTAAAAAGAATAGGGTGGTAAAATCGAAACAACTACTGAAGCGGTACTCAAAAGGAGGTAACAGAAAAATTTTGTTTACGGATGAGATTTTTTTTGCAATTAAACAACTTTTTAACAAATAAAATGGCCGTATTTATGTTTACAGCTCTAAGAAAGTTTCCCAATTTGTTGACAAAGTGCAACGTGGGCATTACGCAACTTTAGTGATGGTTTGGTGGGATATAGCTATGAAGGGGTGACTGAGCCATACTTTTGTGAAAAAGGTATCAAAACATCGGCACAAGGTTATCAAGATACTGTAGGGGTCAGCATATTATAGCATTCTTGAGAAGGTAGTGAAGCCCCTTAACAACACCATGTTCAATAACCAAGAATGGTCTTTCTAGCAAGACTCGGCGCCGGGTCATAAAGCTCGGTCTACGCAGTCTTGGTTGGAAACGAACGTTTCGGACTTCATCAGAGTTGAAGACTGGCCGTCGTCTAGACCCGATCTTAATCCGCTGGATTGTGATTTACGGTCAGTTTTAGAGAGTTGCTCTAAACGCCATGATAATTTAGAGTCCCTAAAACAATCCATACGATTGGTAGTGAAGAATTTTCCCATGGAAAGAATGCGTGCTGTTATTGATAACTGGCCTCAATATTCAAAGGACTTACACAGAACTATTACAGGACTTCGAATAAGCTTTTTATATTTTAAATTGTTTTATATTTATGTATTAAACTGACACCCTGTAAAAGTAATAAATCGATCTACGATTCATTTTCAGAAAATTACGTTTTATCCGTGATAACAGTAATCAACTTAAAAAAATTACTCTTCCGGACATGTTGGCGAGTAATAATATATTTTTTTAATTTAAATGTTATTTGTGATTGATAAGCTGTAAAAATAAGTATTTGTTTCTAATAAAATATTAAACTATGTAAATGCACTCGTTATTTTTTAATTAAATAACCAGTTCATATTTTTATTATTACGTCGGTAAGATCGAAAAATATTATTTATATTTTCTCATTTCAACAGTATGTACCTAATTCGTATTTAAAATTTCTAAAAACACACTACCAAAAAAAAAAACGAGCAATGCTCGGTGATCCAGGTACTACCGAATTATACCACAGATTACATTATACTACAAGACAGAAGTCAGAACTTTTAAGAACGATGAATTCTTAAAATTCATTACAGAACAATGATTAGGCAGTTCTAGTTTTCAAAACTATCTAGCAACAATCTACATAAATAATAACTATATAATTATAACACTAAAAAGACTGCACTCACGCTAGGATTTCGGAGGTAACCGACGATGTCTCCATGTATTAAAATTTTACTTTACGAAATGTGGCTGTGGGTCAACAGCTTCCGTCATAGAACAAATGTTATCCAATTTAAGAGAAAAAAGGAGTTAAAAACTCAACTGTGTTGGCTTTATTAACTTCATAATATTAAAATAAAACTACTTTTAAACGGATTCTGTCGTAGTTTATGTGTGCGATGTCATGGTCACGGGCAGACTCCTGCAAAGGCGTCAAAAATCGGGAACTAAAATGAAAATAAACTGCGATAGAATCCGTTTAAAAGTAGTTTATTTCAATGTCTAACATTCGCGTAAATATCAGAAAACAACTTCATAATATTTAATATTAGAGCTTCTGGTCTGAGTATGAAATGTGCATGTCTCCGTGACTCACAAACTGGTTCCGTTCAGAAACAGGGCAAGATATCATCTGACGATTAAGTTGAATCGATTGCTGAATTCTCTGAAGTTTAACACGGATTGAGATAATTTTGAGGTATCGGTAAGATAATTGGGATCAAGTCTTAAACTCAAGTGCTAAGTTAAAACAAACATGAGTTTTCTTTTAAGGCACTTAACGATGTAGGTTAAGAGTGTTTGCTACTTATTGCTATGGAGTTTATGATAGATTACTAAGAAGGAATGAAATACAATCAGAATAATACTTGTTTATTTTTAAGGAGTTAAGTATTTCTGATTATATTTTATTCTTTCTTATTATAGTTTTTAAGCTGATTATTTCAGCGTCAATATTTTGTGGATATTGATCCTTTAGCAAATATTGAATCATGATCGGGCGCGGTTTCACTTGTTTTAAGTTGTTTTATTTGCAATGGCTGTCTATGATAATATAATACTGTTTAAACATTGACCAATCCTATAAACGTGTTTGAATAAATATGATAAAGTTGACTATGAAGGTCTTTTAAGATTGAACGTAGATTATAATTTATTTACTAATCACATGAATTATAAAGGACACTCCGAATAGCCCGCAAATCATTCTTTATTCTTATTAATTTTTCTTTACCACTGAAGTTTTTCGAGAATTATAACTTTTTTAGTTTTTAAAGTTACAAGACTCGTTACTAAGACTAGCAAACCAACACTCACCCTAGATCGCTCAGTATCACGATTAAAGGTAGTTATGTTGTCCTAAAAACGTTAAAAAAAAGTACCGTTTGATGTTCAACGTAAAATCCATCTCATAATTTCTGTGGATCAAAGATCTTACTTCAAACAAATCGCGAGATGGCGACATATTGATTGGTGGCTTTGACATTTCCGTACGCTTTGGGCCTGTAGACTATGGTATTTTTGTAACTGCCAAATCCAATATAACAACATATGAATTAGGCAAAGCAGTTATTATTTTGTCGTGATCTCAAAACAGATGAATATGAAATAATGGATGATTCCTTCCAAACTGACCTTTTGGATGTAGATAACAGTCCTTTTTGCATGATAATAGCTAACTTTCTTTGCTATAAGGTAAACACAGTCATTGTAAACATACGTACAGTGAAACGAGAGTTCTTATACCTTTCACATTTTCTCAAAATTTCCGAGATAGAGCCAAAATAATGATTACCTTCTCCATTAATTAAAAGTTACGCTGCTCAAATAAAATATTCCAATGATCGTCGTAGCTAATACAGTAAGTTTTGCATGTAATATATGTATGTTAGCCGGTACGAAACTGGAGCCTTGATAGGGTTACAGAAAACATAATATTTACAGTAGCCTGCCCGCTTGGTCGCACGTTTCCTTTGCCATTTACAGCAACCGGACTAGTAAACTCTTCTAAAGTTACAGGTAAAAATACATAGTACAATAAGCATGATTTTTAAGAGACATCTTAATAATATTAAATATAGTATATTAAACACAATGTTTTAATGCGTGTAATCTCGCTTTCGTCTTCTGTGTAGTCTTTTTAGTATTTAGTTTTTCCACTGCTGTGCAAAGAGAACCTTTCGGCCTTAAGACGCTTCCCACTAATTTAGAAAATAGCAGTATCAGAATCCGAATTTTTATTTGTAAAACATAGGTATTTAAATTTATGCAGGTGTTAAATATATCATTGGCACGATATGTTTTGCCGTGGAGGCGTATAAATAGTGTAGGAAGGAATATTAATAGTATTAATATTAATATAATAGCAATAGGATTTCCCACTGTTCATTTCTTAGGTATAAGTCAAAGGGTCCGATTTGATTATTTTTGACTAGCTTGCAAATAGGTAGAGTGACTATTATGGTCTAAAATACTAGACTATTATTTTGGTCTATCTGGACTAAAATATCAGAAATGCTGATGAAACGAATACGTTATACATAAATTAGAATCACTTCCAATTATATAGATTTACAGATATTTTGAATCCACACAAAAACACGTTTGCTTTCCCCCGCAAAGAATTATGAGATCATGAATCATTTTACACAAAATGTAAAAAATGTGAGCACATCTTATAGCGGTGGTTTTGGTGACGTGTAAACTGCATCTAATCTGGAAAAACCATATTGTTTTCTATTGTTCGCAATCATTAAATAAATGATAAGCACTCAGGCTAGAGGATACTTGTACGTTATTATTTGCATGTGTATGTAATGTGTACACGACGGCTATTATCACTAATTAGCTATATAATACTTCAGAGAATGTTTTTATTCAGCTTGCTTTACGTAACGTAATCACTACATAGATCATCGAAGGTAACGTGCTAAGTAAGTTACTGATGGGATTTGGAAATTGCCGTAAATCGTTCATAAAAATTGTTTAAAAAAATACATAATTATGAATGTCATTTGTTACTTGATAGATGTCGGCTATCGATCCAATAAAAGCTAAGTTTGGCATAATAATATTTCCTGCACAAAAAAAGCATAGCCATATCTAGTTATGTAGCGGCAAATTACTAGACATGGAGAAATTAAAAATAACGGCCAGTAGACTAAATTAACTTTTGGTCACTGCTTAAATGGCCATAGAATAAATAATATAGTAGCTATGCACCTAATCGAAGAATGGATAAAGTGTGTTTGAAAAGAGGAGTGCCTCAATGTATCCTACACAACATATGATCCGAGAGTCATAGAAAAAAGCAGATGAACATGTTTCGCGGCAAACCGTTGTAAGAGAGCAGGAACTTGATCTTAATGACATAATTAAAGCGAATGAAGTGTAAACAACTGTTATAAGACCACCTCATCCTGTATTTAAATTTATTATTCTTCAGTTACTTTTAATTTCCGTTATTGTCAAAGATGGCTTCAGAGAATAATAATAAAAATGTAGAATAAATGAACAAGAAATATATTCTTATGACGAACTATTTTTAATTCAAATACTCAACACTCATTCGATTTAAACGGTTGTCTTTTGTTTTAAATTTATTGTACACGTTAATGGTGTCCATGGGTGTGTTATTGTATTCTTTTTACATCCGATACTTAACAGATTTTGTCGGTCCCCATAGTGCAAACATAAGTTTGATTGAAGTAAGTTTTCAGTTTCATTCTATTTTACTCTAAGAATAATCTTACTTCAACGGCCGTTTCCTCATTTCGGTTAATAAGTTTCTTCTAAGTATAGATACTGCGACCCCTGCCTTATGTTTACTATAATCCTATAATCGTCTTACGAAGCCCTTGAATATAACAGTTTCAGAATTAAGTACGCGTTATGAGTTTCAATATTAATATTCAGCATTATTTAATTCTGTATTCAGTTTAGGCGTAGGCGCCGCTGAAGACTGCTTTTTTTTCGAAAATACATGAGGTATATAAATAGATAGGATATATTATTAAAACATGTACAACTACACAATTACAGGCAAAGAAATGGCTAAGTTATTGTAATAACATTATGGGAAGAATCACAGTAAATGAATTTATTATTCTGTCTAAAAAAATATTTCATTTTACGATATTCTAATCTTAATGAGTAGGTAGGTACGAAATCGTATAATCGTATAGTTCGGTGTGTCACCCTGATTACACCTAAGTTAGAAAAAGATAAAATAGATATTAAAAACAATAAATAAAGGAAAACACTGCGAAAAGAATATAGGAAATAATTATTGCATTTTATCAGTGTTGTAATTGAACAGAACAATAATAAAAATATGACGTAGGTATAATACTAATGATGTAGCTGTGTATTGGTCCATTACTTACTTTAGAATTCCTTATAAAAACCTAGTACCTGGATCACCGAGCCTTGCTCGTTTTTTTATGGTAGTGTGTTTTTTAGAAATTATATTTAAATACGAATTACATTCTGATGAAATGAGGAAGTATGAATAATATTTTTCGATCTTACCGACATAATAATAAAAAAATGTGAACTGGTTATCAAAATCACGAGTGCAATTAGTTTAATATTTTATAAGAAACAAATACTAATTTTTTTCAGCTTATCAATAAATCAAAAGTAACATTAAAATAAAAAAAATGTTTTAGGGATTCTAAATTATCATGGCGTTTAGATCAAGCTGTACTCTCTAAATCTGACAATATTTAATAAATCATAATCCAGCGGATTAAGATGACTAGACGACGGCCAGTCTTCAGCTCTGATGAAGTCCGAAACGTTCGTTTCCAACCAAGACTTCGTAGAACAAGCTTTATGACCCGGCGCCGAGTCTTGCTGGAAGGACGTTCTTGGTTATTGAAAATTGTTAAGGGACTTCACTACCTTCTCAAGAATGGTATCTTGATACCCTTGTGCCGATGTTTAAATACCTTTTTTACAAAAGTATGGCTCAGTCAGTCTTTCATAGCTAATAGCCCACCAATCCATCACTAAAGTTGGATAGTGCGCACTTTGTCGGCTAATTGGGAAACTTTCTTAGAGCTGTGACTGCTGTGAGCATAAATACGGTCATTTTGTTTGTTAAAAAGTTGCTCAATTGTAAAAAAAATCTCATCCATAAACAAAATGTTTCTGTGACCTCCTTTTGCGTACCGCTTCAGTAGTTGTTTCGATTTTACCACCCTATTCTTTTTTAAATTATCAGTTAAGAAATGACCAGTACATCTCTTATAGGCTGCAAGTCTTAAGTCATCTTTTAAAATACGCGTCATGGTTCTAGGTGCTATCTTCATCTCCCGAGATAAAATCTTTTGCTTTCGGACAGGATTTCTTCGAATTCTTTCCCTTACTGCTTTGACCACCTTTTTCGTATGAATACTACGTGGACGGTCTGATTTTTTTCTGTCACTAACAGAGGAGGTTTCATTGTAGGTACCTATTAATAGCCCGACAAACATTTTACTAATACCAAGCGTATGGAGATTTTAAAAATTGCTTTTGGCTCCATACCTACTTTGTATAATGCAATCACAGCGATTCGGTTCTCTTTATCACCCCACTCCATTTTAATATGGCAAAATATTGTACAATGTATTGGCGCCAAAATGAGAAAACACAATGAACAATCATATAAAAATGACAGATTCCAAATTCAAATGTAATATTTTGTTTATTTTGAATTGTAACAGTATTGATGGCCGTATATAGGTACAAGAATTGCTCGTTTAAAGATTTTAGATTACTGAAAACAGGGATAAAACGACATTTTCTGAAAATGAATCCTAGCTAGATCGATTTAACGCCTCCGAAACTCCCTGCATACAAAATTTTATGAAAATCGTTGGAGCTGTTTCCGAGATTCAGATTATATATATATATACAAGAATTGCTCGTTTAAAGATATAAGATAAAATTTGTTTCGTAGGTACAATTGTGTACTATAAAAAAATGTAGATATAATTATTATGTGGACTTGTAAATACTGTTTACCTATGTATTTTATAAGTAGGTGTGAATAAAAATACATTTCCTTATTGTTGTAAAACACTTTTCTCTATACTTACTATACATAAATGTACCGTAAGGTAATCGCATTGTAGGTACTCGACTTTTTGTTATTACCAACCGCAAACCTTGAAAAATATTAGAGGTTCAGTAGAAATATCGCTTTATTTGCGGTCATTGTTGAAGATATTTCTAATCGGCTTCAGTAGAAGTTGTGCCGCCGGGGCGCGCGTGTGTCGCTTATGCTCGCGCAAAATAAACCGCGATTAAGAAAATATCTTGTGATAAAACCCAATGTGTGCGTGATAATAATTTTTAAATAAATAGTAGCTAAAATTTGTGGAGAAATAAAATTGAATTGGTTTTTTAAAGAATGAAAATGCAAGTTGTTGCTGAATGTGTATTGTGTACCAAAAAAGAACATTTTTTTTTGCTTTTGTCTGATAATTTTGGTTATTTTTTAATTGATTAAAAGTAATATGTTGTGGATACAACAATTTTTTTAAAGTGAGGGAGCGGGCAATTTTATGTTTCTCGTAGGCAATGACCTAGTCTGTACGTGTAGTGAACATAGGTATCTCAAACTGTGCAAGAACCGACGCACCTTTTAAACCTTGCCTAACAAACAAGTAATCTATTAGTACATTTATATGAGTTTATTTTTCATTAAACCTCCTTGAAAGTGTCTGGTAGAGATAGCAATAAGATGCGAAACAAAAGTCTAGGCAACGTGTGACAAAAGTTTCACTTAACACATTGCATTGAAGTAAATATACATGTAGAAGATGAATGCAATGATATGCCTATTTGCATAACAATTTCGCGAGTCGCCTTGAAACATGTTTGCTAAAAGCCCGTCTAGATGACCACTCAACAGACGCTAAATATTAGCACTTGACAGAGATTGATTGTGACCAAGCCAACACGAACCCCACTACATGTACCTAGTACAAAAAATATAAAAACAACATTAAAATGTATTAGGGGCACTTTAATTGACTCATAATTGCGGCAGTGAACTAGTGAAGGTATTTGTTTTTGTTATAAGTTTATGGAACTGATTATAAATTCATTTCGTGTTCTAGCTGTCTATAAATCAATAAAGAATCTTGTAGAAGATTGCGTGTTTGCGTATCGAGGGAAATTTAATTTAATGTTAATGATAAAAACTGAAATCCATGTTAAAGTTATGAACTCATTTGCGTTTAACATAATTAGAATTAAATATTATGTTCAGGCAGTAAAATAGATTTCGTTATTGTTTTAATTTGACTGTTGTGTAGAACGTGTTGACGCAATATGGACCATTTAACATTAAGCACACACGTTACAGACCATAAAGGCTTGCATTTCCGTTGGCTTATACCGCTTTAGGACATGGACAAATCAGTCACTTAGATAATACTTCATGAATAGTTATTACAGGGCACACGGTCATAGAAACTTGATAACTGCGAACTGTTACTTTAGAACAGTTCAGTTCAAGCACAGATTACTTAAAAGAACAAGCTGTTGTGTAAACAAACAGAAGCGTTCGTTCGAAAATTAAGTAAATATTTTACAAAATTAAAATGTTCGAAAAACAGAAGACAATCGGAACCCTACTTGAATTTCGACTTCTATTCAATTCATTTTGAGAGCTCGGAGCTCCGATTTCTTTTTCTGTTTTTGATTTCTTGTTTGTACGAAGGCATAATGCGTGTTGTCATGCAGTTAAAAGTCGTAGTCTGTCGACAAATATCGTTTTTCTGTAGTGTCCGAGTTAGTGTTCCCCGAAGGTAAACGGATCGCGTGCGCTTGTGCCGCTGCTGGTTCACACATTCTTGGAATACAGACAGAATCAAGCGTATTTTAGAGTTACAACTTCATTCGTAACATTGGTCACTTGGTCTCGTTTTAAGATAACAGTACAGCAACCGTAAAAAAAACATGATTTTACAAACAACTTTAACTTTACATCCTTTAAAATACTTCAAGTTCCTTTTAGAGATTTTATCTTTATGGAATCAAAAACTCTCGTTTATGGAGAAATATGCCAGACTAGCGTCAACTATAGACTCAAAATAGTAAGTAGTACTTTTATAGGCGCCGAGCTCTAGATAAAAATAAGTTTAAAGGCATAATGTGGCCACAACGTCTGTTATGGGCGCAGCATCTGGTGCACGGCTCGTGAGTACGGACTGTGTTTGGTCAGTGGACCGTGAAGGTCAAGGCTTCACTCGCGCCACTGACCTGCCCTAGCACTCCTAAAGCATCAATCACTGTATTCATCGGCCCAGTTGCTTTTTAATTCTTTAATAAAACAGTCGCTAAATTAAAACCAAATCTTATAGTGTCAAGAAATGTTCTCGTTTCACGGTTTCGATAACCGAAGTTAGTGAAATCGATTTGTTAAAGTGTTATGATGGTGAAAATAAAGACGAGGTGACGAGTGCCGCGCGGTATCGGATGGCAGTGCGATGGATGTTGGAACGGCTGCTGAGCCTGTACCTCCGCCGAGATTGAAGAAGTTGGCACGTCTTGCCGCTTCTAAACAACAGGACCGGAAGTCTGTCACATGGGTACGCACGTGTTCTCTATAAAAAAAAAGACAATCACAAAGAACCTGAAAAGTTGGTATCATAAAATGAAGAAGAGCCTCTTTATACGTCGATAACAGAACATCTCAATTCTCTACCTATACTAAAGAGCCTTTTGAAAAATTTGCGCTTAAAGATGTTCGCTAAAACCTTTTGATATCATTGTGCGCGGACCACGGCGACAGTCGAACAAAGCCTGACGTACAAACAGACAAAACACTCGAGGAACATACACACGTTGAATGGAGTGAACGCGTTGTGCGTGGGAACGTCAACTGTTCCTGTTTATTATCTCGGTGTAAGAAAAACATACAAATTCGCGAAACGAACACAATGTGCATTTTCGCACATTAGGTCTTACAGTTATTTCTCTTAATTTTCGCAGCTCGTTTTAATCCGTTAGGTGTCGTATAACGTTACGAGTTTTAAGTGCACTTTACTGTTTTTGTTTCGTTCCATTTCACAGACGAAACTGCACTTCAGTTTCTAGTAATAATATTTTCAGTAACCCAGCTTGGTAAATTAAACAACTGTGAGATCAATCTTTATGGATGTTACATAAAATAAAAAATATGACACCGTCTAACCTATCTGGTAACGAAAACTACACCGTTTTTTAAGAACGGAACCATAAGAAGTCTGACTTAAATGTCGTCTATTAAATTTAAACTTCTCAAATAAGAATTTTGAATTTACTGTGAGGCAAATATGTTGACTCTTAAACTATACGTTGTATTTAAATAATATTTAATTGTATTAGTATAAGCCTAGATGGAATAATTTACATCATTGGAAGATTAAGAAAAACACAATGTTAGGCAAGAGGTTACAAAAAGGCTAGCTGATTGAATGGACCCAACATGACCTAAAGCGTCTGCAGGCCGCGGCGGCGCGGCGGCGTGACGGAGAGCCAAAAACTGTTGTTTTAAATGTCTACAGGCCTATTACTACACATCCAATGGCTAAAAATCGCCCACATTGTAATAATTAGTCACCCACCTAATAATTATACTCGTTAGAATATTTTTATGATTTCCAAATATAGACAAAATCTCGAAGAAACAACTTTAAAATTGTTATTTGTATAAATATTGTGTGTTGTGACTACAACATATAGTTATTACATATACGTATATTGTGTGGATACCTATTTATGTTGTTTCGCTGTCACGACAGACAATCGACTATAATCATAGGACTTATACATTATATAATACTTATTCAATCTCACTAATCTTTTGAAAGCAATGGCCACTCATAGTACCAACATGGTACCAATACACCAATTTGGTCTATCAGGGCATTAAGCTATTACCTACCTACAATATGTCTACAAATAATTATAGTATATTCATTGTTCCATTGCTGTCTGCCCTAACTTGGCCTAAACTTCCTGTCGCTACTTCACATCATAGCGTTCCATGTTAAATTTAATTCTACATCGTCTTGCCTCGGCGTGCCTCGCTTGTTGGGGTTTTGTTACTCTTAATACCAAAAATACGGTAAAGGTCGAATTTACTAATTGAACGTTTTCATTATTCCAGGGTCCGGAGACATGGGTAGGTGTGCGAGCGTTGCGCGCCAGTTCGGGTGGCATCTTGGACCCAGACGACCGTGTGCGAGACGTGGCGGATGACCGGGAAACCCTCACGGCGGAGTGCACCACGCAAGCGCCGCAGCCGCGCGCCGCACAGGCAGATGGCGCTAGTGGCTCGTCGGCTGGTACCGCCTCCCCGGATATGTTTCGGGTAAGTTTAAAAAAATACATAATAAATTTTAACGTTGCATTTAATATATCTTTCACAAAGTACCTACGTAGTTAACGTAGGTTATGCATAGTTAAAGAGTTTGTATAGAGATTTGAGTCACTTTTTCGTTATAATATATAAAATCGGTTCACCCAGTCGAAAGTCCTGAAAGGTAACAAATAAAAAAAAAAGACATAAATTATTAGGTTGTAATTGTAATGCGAATTCATTATTATGTAATAAAATTTCAAATACATTTTTGACATCAAAATTATACAATAATTTATTAGGCTGAATGCATTGTTACCTGTGCCACTCAACAGTAACAAAAATAAACCGAAAAATCGCGCGGTTTCCAATCAGTTCACTCTGAAATTCTTGTCGGAACATGTCTATTGTTGTAGAGATTATTACGAAAGCGTACAAATCAGTAGCCGGATCAATTCGAGACATGTCGATGAGAAGAAAACATCGCTTATCATTCAGCTGTAATCTCAATATGGGTTTGTGTTTCTCTCAGTGTTTTTGTGCCAAGCAAGAGCAACCGAATATGGTGAGTTTAAAACGATGATACTATTTAGAACAAATGAAATAAAATGCCAACTAGTGTTAAGTATTTAAGCTCGGATTATTCGTTTGCATTTTCTAATTCCCTTTATTAATTTTGTAGAGTTTATAAAACCTAGAAATTATGGAGGTCCCATAATTTATTTACGTGTTTTGTAGTTAGTTACGGAAATTAATTTGTAAGATGGTGATTGTCAGTCATCAATATATAAAAACGTTATCAGTCGTTTGTTTTTATTTACGTAATACATATCGTTATTATTGTATTGTTCGATATTTCAAATAGTTTAGTAAAAGTAAGTAGGTATGTATGTAAGAAGTGTGTTATTTATATTTACATCATTTACATACAGATATTCTTGTATTGTTCGGAGAAAAAAAAATACAAATTAGTACCTATTAATGTAGGTAGGTACTACTCAACAGTACTTATGTATTTACGTTTTAGTAGTAGCACGAAGTTATTTTTCAATTGATTTCTTTACGTTTGTATGATAACGAATCGTGTGCGAGTGGTAGGATATAACGAAAACATACCTTCGCATGAAACAATTCGAACCAATTAAAATGATTTGAGTTTGAATTTATCAGATTTTTCGACCTTGTGTAATAGTACAATCACGGTCGCAAATCGAACGTGATTTTTAACCTGAAAACAATCTCTGAAATATTTAAAAAAAAATATATTTTGTTATGTAGATTTCTACAGTTAAATGAAACGTAGGTAGGGTGATTGCGCCGGTTAGCGACCAGTTAGCTGGGTTGCCCGCTTTAGATGAGGAAAAAGAAATGTTGTTTACATGCAAAATAGTATATGTTAATGTGAATTTGTCCCAAATATAATGTAGTTTGGATACAAAACATAAAATAAAAAACACTCATACAAAAATATTTATGAATTGCTGAAAAAGTGAAAATATAGCGAAAACGTCGGTTTACGACCATTTTTATCAGTTTATGACCACCAGTGAGCTGGTTTGCGACCGCTATTATAATATGAAAAATGTGCCAATAAAACAATTATAATCGCTTAAAAATATTTTAATTTTTGCCTTTGAATAAAAATTAAATGGTAATCATTTGGTGTAATGTTTTCTTAAACTTAAAAAATAACAATCTTACATTTTTTAGAGACTTAGTCATAGTTGTAATAGAATCAACAATCATTGGTCAAATAATATCCTTAATATGAAGTATATTTTATATAGTATATTTTAGGGACCATATTCCGCTTTTTGGATATCATCGAGAGCTTTTTTCAGTGCTTCTTCTGTGTACTGGACAGTCTTTTTCTTTTTTTTTTTGTTGATTCCAAATTATTTGGGAGCTCCATCTAAAAAAATAATAATAATAATAATTAGTTTGCGTTTTATGACTAAATTTTGTTTTAAACTGAAAACTAGTTATATTTAGTTTGCGACAGATTAGGTACCAACAACAAATAATTATGAAACGGACATTTCAATAACAAACGAAATTCAAAAAATCAGACGTGGTCGTATACTCAATGAAACGTTCATACTTATTTCTGTTAGCGGCCGTAATTTCTCTCATACTAAATTATGGTGGCCGGAAACCAATGTCTTTATTTCGCTTACTTTGGTTTACGACCACCTGTTTAGCGCCCAATTTTGTAGGTAAATTCTAAAATCTTACAAAGAAACTGGTGGTCGCTTACCAAAGAACTACAAAGAAAAACTTTTACAATACTACATTCAAAATTGTAACAGTCCGGTATAAAGAATTAGGCACATATTAATCAAAACAAAATAATGCTGATATCGTCGGTTTGCGGCCATGTGGTCGCTATCTAACGTTTTTGATAAATAAGCATTTCGGTTACCGACCACTTGATTTTATCTTAAAAATAAGTTTAAAAAAAGCAAAATACAACTTAATTATAACCCATACTTATCGATTGTACAATGTAAACATGTAACTGGTGTGTAAAACATGAAATAAGTATTAAAACTTACCTTGGAGCGCCGCGCGCCGTGTTAGTTTTTTTTCAACTCGCGGTACGTCCACTCACCACGGAATCAAGACGCGCATTGAGCAATATTTTTTCGGCTCTGGGTTAACCCATTTGTTTCAAACTTAGCAAATTCTTATTTCATAATTATTTATAAAGCACGTTAGATTTATTTTTTATGCATGTTACCTCTACAAATACTATTTTCTTGATTTAAAGAAACTTAGTCCGTCAAATGGTCGCCTACTGAAGGTGGTCGCGAAACCGGCGAAAGAACCCTACGAATGTTACAATAATTAATTGCACTTCGTAAAATAATCTTCATTCTCAGCTATTATATTCTTACTTTTACATGTCTACGCCATTCACTATAAAGTGTAAGAGCTATTTTAAAACACATTTATTACTAAGTACTGAATACATAATAATTGTCATAGAATAAAATTAAACTGGTTAAGTGTAGTAGGTAGGTATAAGTGTTGCAAATGATAACAAACAGCGCATGAATCACCGTATAACGGGCGGCACGAATGCCTGCATTCTCGCCGTTCACGCCTCTTAGTACTACACATACCTATTCACTAGATAACAAGCTGAAACTGGGCTAACAGGATTACAGAGCCCCAAGCAGACTATGTTTATAACTAGTTATAGGGTTATGTATTATAGAGTTCTATATATCGTGGGTGTTTAGTGTCTGTAGGCCGCGACCTCCATGAGATGAGCGCACACAATTAATGGGCGATCAATTAATTATTGGAATTTTTAAACAGCTGTGTATAGTGTGATTCAAAGTTATGGCGGCTGTTAAGCTAGTTACACACTAGCGCAGCACCTCCCCCCGTTGGTGTATGAATTTGTTACTCCGCTACGACTCGCTCATGTTCACAGCCGTCATTAAGTTTGAATAGCACTGTAGTACACACACACTAGTCTTCATCTCTGTGTCCAAACGTATCAAACTAGAATAAATTCATAGAAATATTATCGCATCCAGCGATAACTTTCAGTTTTTACACTTTGGTAATGATGAATTAACTTTTAAATGCACGCACTTTGTCACCCGTGTGAGTTATTTTCATGCGATACAAATAAGTAAAATTTATAAATTTTCAAATGCTTAGAAAACCAAAGAATTTGCAAAAATTACATGTCTAACCAATGAGCTACTACAGCTTACGAATAAGAGAGTGATTAGATCGCTTCATCTATATATATAAAAGAAAGACGGGTTTGTTACAACACTTATAACTCGAGATCGGCTGGATCAATTTTCATGGTTTTTGTTTCGTTGGATTTGTCTCCGCCCTGAATAGCAGAATACATTTTAAAAACAATGAAAACTTGACGAATAAATATTTATGAAAATGAATCATTTTCCATTTAATTATGTTCCTTAGTTTCGTACCTGTCAAACATTTGTTTTCCTCCTGTCATCCTAGCAAATACTGTGATTGACATTTATGCATGCGTTCAGAAATGTATTTTGTGTAATTATTTAAAAAGGGTGAATAAACTTTTGTCTGTATTTTTCTTAATCAAATAAAAAGGTTGAAAGGTGTATTAAGCAGATTTGAATAAAAAGGGCAGTATCCAAAGTAGTAGTCTATGATCTAAACTATTGTCAATCAATGTCTATGTCACGAAAGTTCAGCTACTGTTATATATTTGTTTGTTTTGTGTGGTTTTGTGCGAGTACATATTCAGTATTAGTATTAGTAACAATGCCACGTCCTAGAAGATTTAATCTTTCCCAGCGAAGCAGTACTGCAATTAGGCAACGGAACATCGCGAGTCAATTATCTGATGAAGAACGAGACATTGCACGAGAAGAGCGCCGCGTTAGTATGGAGCGAAGAAAGGGCTTTAATTCGTGCCTCTCAAACACAAGAGGAAAGAGAGGCAGCCCGTGAAACGGCTAGGTTAGAAACGAGAAATCGTCGAGCTTATCGTACAGATCAATATTAGTTATCAGATATTTATCATAATAAAATACTTTTTGATATCTAAGTATCTGTATTTTTATTTTGTATCATTGTATTACGTTCATCAAAGTCTAAATTAGTTCAGCTAAAAGGTAACACGACATTCATTGACTGTTAGGCGGTACGAAGTTCGCCGGGTCAGCTAGTACAATATATATTATAGCCAAAGCAATTTGTATCGGATCTTACTTTGATTATCGAGATCGGTTCCGCTCTAGTAGTTTAATAAAATGCAATATCTGAGTAACTTACTCGTAATTTGCAAGTAATCATTACAGCAGCATAATTTCTTATTGAATCGTGCGTTAAATATTTATTAAAAACTTGGCACAACTTGATAGCTTTGTGTCTTTAAATGAAATAAAAACATGTATATTATTTGGAAAAAAGAAACTATCCAGATGAGTGTTGATTTTCATGGCTAATTTACTTAACTTTTTTGTTATGACGCAATTTTTTTAAATACCTCCTAGCACCTATTATGCACCTACAATTTAAAGTATTTTTTTCATTTCTTTACAAAAAAAAATACTAGCAATGTAGGTCGCACATTACTAGTAATCGTGTTAACCCCTCGTGCTAAGCTAAGAGGCTTGTGTTAGGAGTGGGTTCAAATCGGTAGTGTAATGAGTGGGATTCGAACCTGCAACCATGATCGCAAGTCCGACGCCCTAGCCATAAGGCTCCCGCCGCTTAAAAATAAATTGTTTCGAATTCACAAAAATACTACGGCTACTATAGTTGTTTCTATATTACCTACTCTATGACGATATTGAATCTTATAAATAGTCTTATGATTTTTTTATATTTTCGTTTCCAGGGTGGCGGTGGCGTTGGTGGCAGCATGAGGGTCCCCGACACCGACTCCTGCGTGGAGGTCGGCGCGGCGGACATGGAGGACGGCGCCAGTGGCCTGCAGGTGCGGCGGGGCAGCGAGCCCACGCTGCACCAGGACACGCTACCACCACAGAGACAGGTGACAACTTGATCAATTAGCTAATTCCTTGATAAACTACACAAATAATAATTAGGCCTATAGGGGAATCTTAGATTCCTCTCAAATTGGGACAGTCGGACTGGTGAGATACCTACCTATAGCTGGTGAGATATCTTGCAGAAGATCGCAGCCAAGCAACCTTGCGTTGTGTTCCTGCAGCGGGTATCCAGGCTCCTTTGGGAGGACGGACACAGTCGTTTGCCTGAGTGTTATAAGCGTTCTAGGGTTACTGTGACCGCTTACCATCAAGTTGATCGTTTTCACGAAATTATTTTGTGAAGAATGAGTTCCTGCAAACTGTTAGTAATAATTTAAATAACAGTAAATTCAACTTTAAAGCCTTGTTACTTACGAGGTAAAATTCAACATACATGTAGTGATACATCTTGCTGTCTTTCCAGGTATCAGAACAAACGAAGCGCTGGTCAGCGGCAGTGGTGTGCCGGGACGACAGCAGCCGCGTGACGCAGAAGGTGCACCCGCTGCCGGACGGCCGGCCGCCTGACGCGCCGGACCGACACGGACACGCCGGACAACACTTCCAGAGGCAGACCAACCGCCTGTCCATGCAGTTCTCAGGGCCTGGGTGAGTTCTTATTAATTATAATAACGGCCTATCCACTCTTGTTTCACTGCAATACAAATTGTGGTGCACTCCCGAAATATAAATTCGAAAGTCGAGTTGTTTGAACGTTATATAGAAGAGGACCGAGCGATGTTTTAATATTTTCACTGTCTTCGGATAAATATAAACGAATGTATAGATTATAATTTTTATTTTATCATCTTATAAACCTAAGCTTCTGAATAACCCAGTTCAATGGGATGCGGAGGTCATTTAGGCAGTTGTTCCATGAAAAGTAAGAATTCAGCTAAATCAGGTGGGACTAGACCATAAAAATCATTATAAATCTTCCTGTTTTTTTTACACATAGCTATCATAGTTATAGATGACATATTATTTATTATATTTTCAGAAGCGGTATATGGCTAGACGCAGCAGAACGGGTACAAAGCTACGGCAGCAAGAGTCTTCCTAGAGACGCACGGAGAGAGCCCTTGGGTCAAGACACACCCGTCAACAATCATCAAAACCATAGGTGAGGTATCCTTTCATTTACTTATATAGTGAAGCTTTTCAGCTTGTTTGTGTTTGTTTGAAGAGTGGCGTACACACCGGTTTTCAAGGTGTCGTCAGCTCTGAGGTCCCGGGTTCGATCCCCGGACGGGTCAATATAGAAAAACACTTTTCTTCATTGCCTCGGGTCTGGGTGTTTGTGGTACCTTTGTTGTCTCTGGATTCCATAACACAAGTGCTTTAGCTACTTACTTTGGATTCGGACTTCGGAGCAATGTGTGATGATTTCCACATTTATTTAATTATTTTATTTATTTATATTTATCTATGACAACGTGAGTCGGATTTAAAACAATGTTTATACACACACAAACTTAACTTTAGTGTGATGTGACATAACGTTTTTTCTTAATTTCCAGGGTAGAAGATATGCTGCGGTGGGTGTCTGGTGTCAACAACGTGGCGAGCGTGCATCCCGTACAAGAACGACCACTTGATCTCTTACCTGAAGGTAACATATTGTCTCATGAAATATAAAGTTTGATGAGTTAATCATTTATAAACAGCTTGAAACGACACGACTTGTATGTACTGTATTTTCTGAAGAATTAGGCAGAGCTACTTGCGCAAATTTATAGTGTGTCGTTTATTCTATCAACTGCGAATAGACGAAGAGCCACAGAGAAGAGTTACACCATAATATTATGCATGGATAGCCAAGTGGTATAGGTCACCACGCTTATTACCACTGCGCGCGACGTGCTGTTGGTTCGATCCCAGCACGGGACGAGCATTTGTGTGATCCACAAATACTTGTTCCAAGTCTGGATGTTCTTTGTGCATGTGATTTGAATGTTTGTGGAACCCCCGCGACACAAGGATTAAATTCCTTAGTGCGGGCGTCGTTTTGAAAATAATAATAATATTATAATTATAATTTGGTTTGACTCCTCAGGCGGCGGCAGCGAGCGCGCGGCGTCGGGCACGGAGGTGCGCGTGTCGCTGGTGAAGGGCGAGAAGGGGCTCGGCTTCACCATCACCACGCGCGACAACCCCACCGGCGGACACTGCCCCATCTACATCAAGAACATATTGCCCAAGGTGACTGGCATGTGCTTTTGAGTCCACTGATACGTGTATTAACTAATTACACACGATTATTAAACTTACGTATTTTCGTTCCGTACTTTTATGAGATATGATGTAGATATTTTGACGACCTCCGTGGTCGAGTGGCCTACACACCGGTTTTCAAGGTGTCGCCAGCTCTGAGGTCCCGGGTTCGATCCCCGGACGGGTCAATGTAGAAAAACACTTTTCTACATTGTCTCGGGTCTGGGTGTTTGTGGTACCTTCGTTGTCTCTGATTCCATAACACAAGTGCTTTAGCTACTTACTTTGGATTCGGAGCAATGTATGTGATGTTGTCCACTTTAAAAAAAGATATTTATTTAAAAAATATATTGTTGAACTTGAAACTTTTAACTATCAATTTATCCGACGTATAATTGCGTAAGACATCCATGTAAAGAAATTAAAACGAATATTTCACGATATATTCACGATCATCTTATAAATCTGATATAACAATTACATACAACTTTACTGATGGTCTGGTGAAATTTAATAATGAGCTTATGATTTTTTTAAGGTTTTGGTTTTCCAAATTACAATAATACAAACAAATCATTTTCGTATAGGGCGCTGCAGTAACAGACGGTCGGTTACGAGCGGGCGACAAGCTAGTGTCAGTGAACAACGTCCCGGTGTCCGGCCTCACGCAGCAGCAAGTCGTCACTCTACTCAGAAACACTCCCACCGAATCTACCGTCGACATCGTCGTAGAGAGACCTTCACCTAATAGGACCCAGGTAATATTTAACATCATATCTATAATTATAGATTATACATGAGGAGCTTGTGGCTAAGTGTAAGCCGTAAAAATGTATTTTTTATTAAAACCAACCACTTCCCAAAATTTTTTTTTTTATTAAAAACAAGTTTTTGAATTGAACAGAACATACGAATAACAAGCATTCGCCGTTATTATGTTCAAGTTTAAAGATTTTACCATATACATATGTTCGTCATTTATGCACCTTTAAATAATATTTTTCTATCTTTCCAGAGGGTAGAACCTCAACAAAGTCCAACGAAATACGTAGAGAAAGCCATCGGATCACCCCCTAACGCAGAATCCAACAAGGCTTCAGAGAATGGGCGCGTCTCCAGCATCGTGAACGCTATCAACCAGAACAGCGCCAACAGCTCTATGAGAGGCCGGATACCTAAGAGCTCTTCCAAAGATGACCTTCTCAGCAAAGACTTAAGTAACGATAGTGCGCTCCAAGAAGCTCTCAACTCCTCCTCAAATTCTGTAAGTAGATAAGGTTCTTCTTGCGTAATAACTTTCGAGAAACATGTTAAATAATATTTTAGGTATCGGAAAGGTCGACTAGTTTCAGGCCCGACCGGGGCCTTAAAACTAGTCGTGTTACTCTGATACGTAAAAGTGAGTAAAGGCGTTAGTATCTTAAATAGATGAGGTTATGACAATAATTGGTTACCAAATCTCGAAAGAGAAAAAACTAAGTAATAAAATAAAATAAGTAAAAAAAAACTTTCAATTTTAAAATGAAATTGATTTAGAAATTTAGAATGATTTGAAAATGATTTCCTTGGGAAAAGTTGTTCAGTTTTATGCACCTGATTACCTCGTTGAATATACGCACTCCTTAAAAAATAATCCTGTATACTTACAGTTGACACTAGTCTACTGCACTTTATTGACATTATATCCTTATCCTTTTTACCTTTCGAAGGCTCTATCAGCATACTAATTTATTATTATTTTCAGCTCCTAAGTCTTCGGAACCGCCTAATCCTTCGGCTTGACGTGCCGGTTCACGACTCTGAGAAGGCGGGCCTCGGCATCAGTGTGAAGGGGAAGGTCACGGTGGGACCTGACCCTCAGGACTTGGGCATCTTCATCAAGTCTGTTTTACACGGCGGAGCGGCGTCTAGAGATGGAAGGTGAGTGAAAATAGTCGCATAGGTGCACAAATCAAACAGAAACTTCTTCTTTTCGAATTAAATAAATTATGTTCAATTTGCTTGCCTGAACTGATAGCCGAGTTGTATAGATTACTATTGTGCGCAACGTACTGCGGGTTCGATCCCCGTAGGTTGCAAGTATTAATGTGTAATAATCGCAAAGCCCCCCCTCTTCGCAAAATTAAGTTTCTTGGTAGTAATATGTGTTTTCTTACAAAAAAGGCTATATAATAGTTTCTGCCTGTAAAAATCAGGCTTCATGGTCAAAAGAAGAGCTGATAATTGTCATTTTATTTTTAGTCTTTCGAAGTTTTAACCTTGTGTGATTATTTTCAGGCTACACACGAACGACCAGCTGCTAAGCGTGAATGGCGTGTCGTTAGTAGGACAAAGCAATGCGGAAGCAATGGAGACGTTGCGACGAGCGCTGTTACATGCACGGCCTCCACGCACTGGAAGCATCACGCTCACTATTGCTAGGAGGACTGGTTCGTAGAATTTTTAATAAAGAAGTATACAAAAAAAAATAACCGGAGTAGCAATGATACCCTGTTAACATTTATCCTATTATGCAACCTTTATCGTCACACTTCAAGGCACAGACTGCCAGAACAATGTGATAAATTATAGGGGATTTCCTTGCATAGGATTTCCTAAATAGCTTTTATCAGTTAATGGAAAATATTTTTATTTATATTGTTACAATAGACAATAATATTAACAAACCCAATTTCCTATTTACAGACAGTATGGACAGTCTAGCCAGGTGGAAGGATGACACACCTCCTAACGGAAACGACACCACCAACTCAAATGAGAACTCACAAAACTACAACACTGTGATCTATAATGCAAGCAGCGATAAAGAAAACAAACCTGCTGACAACTACCACCAAAAGTATGATGCCAACCAAAACGAAGGGTTTGATAGTCATGATGGAAGAAGCAGTAAGAAACATGCCTCCATAGTCACGATAAATAACAACAACAGCTGGGTTTCCAACCAATCAGACGACAGCAAAGGGTATTTAGAAAGAGACAAAGATACGGCACCACATGATAGTAAAAGAGACAGTTTTGAATGGAGTCGGTTAGATGGTTGGAATCCGGTGATAGATAGGCTGACGGGCTTGAGAAATGAGAGTTATTATATGGCGACGCAAGTCGAAGCTCCGGTAGCGAATGGTCACCATTATAGACAGAACTTGGGACATGTGCATATGTCGCGGTCGCCTCCTGCGCATCATAATGTTATCATTGAAGAGGACTATGGTACCACGAGGTGAGTGCTACTAACAATTTATTTAATATATTATGCATATTAAAGAATACCATGGTGTGAATTAGAAGATTATTGAGACCATGTGTGAATTAATATAAGCTTCATTTTTTTTACCTTTCATATACGTAAGTTATTGTTCATTAAAATAGAGTCTCGACGTTTTTTTTTCCGTGAGGGTGCGTTTTCAAATTAAAAAATGCTTACTTTGAACAATGTCTGTTATCTTGTATTTTATGATGTGAACTCAAAAACTTACAGCTCAGCACTGCAGCTGTAATGTCTGTTCCCTGCGCCAGTTTGTTAGCTAATTTCATTGTATCTTCTCCAAAGTCACATAATATAATATTAACCACCTGCGTCCCCGGCACAGAGGCAGCGGCGGCGGCGGTGGCGGCGGCGGCGAGTCGGGCAGCGAGTGCGGCGCGGGCTTCAGCCGCGACGCCGTGGGGCGCCGCTCCATGTCCGAGAAGCGACACGCCGCGCTCGACGCCAAGACCACTGGCACCTACAAGAAGATCAAAGAGATCAAGGCTATCAACTGTAAGCATATCAAATTATTACAAACAAATACTATAGAAATCTTTTTTTTTGTAACCATTTTGGTCTACTCATGTATTTGTATGCCTTCACAGAAAAACATTTGCATACTATGTCAATTAAATACCTATGTTACACAAATAAAATTCTGATTCTTATTCTGATATCTGCCCATTCACTCCACTCAGTCATAAACAGGATAGAACTTTATAGAAGTAAAAAGCTATCAAGTATATTATTATAAATATGAAAAACTTGAACAAAAAGTAATAGCACGGTCAAAATACTCAAAATCATATATAAATTAAAGAACCTACTGCCTCCTGTTATTTAAGACGTAATAAAATTTTACTTCATACACAATCTTCTGCCATAGCGATTTGTGGATCTTATAGAAGGTTTTGAAACTGTTTACAACAATTATAATTCAGTATAATTTTAAGAATTTTATTTAACACCACCAAACCTGTATCTGATCATTTAAAAATCGCCTAAATAAATTGTAAATAGATCGAAGTAAGAATTTTAGTATTGAAATTATACCTGCTAATCAGGTCGTTCTTCAAGGACGTATCTTTGGACCAAATAAACAATAAATATTAATATGACAATACATTAATTTAATTTCACTCTTCATCATGTTATGAACCAAAAGTGAATACTTTTAAGTCTGATTGGTTTTATAAGCTTCATTTAAATAGTTCACATAATAAATTGTTTATTATTCTGCAGCTTTACAAGTGGGACCATCATTAGGCATGCGTAAATCATCGAGTTTAGAGTCACTACAGACAGCAATACAAGAAACCCAAAGAAATCCGCGTGCTGAACCCATTTATGCTCGTGCCCATCCACGTAAGTAATAAATTATACCTTATATTAAATTATACCTTATGTTAATAATTTCACGAGTTTTCCACAAACAACGGAACGGCTAAAAGGTTCTCCCGAAATTAGGAAAAAAAGTCGAAATTTAAGTTTTGAATGAGTTACTTAAGTTATAAAAATGTGTTTAAGTTTGATTTATTGTTGCAGCATTAAAACATTGGTTGACTGACGATAACAACGGCCCTGATATAATACGGGGTTCGCCGCAACAGTCCTCACTCTCACATAAGAAGCCATCTCTACTCAAATCGTTATCAACGATGTTTAGGTAATTATTATTTTTGTACTTTACCTACTTTATAACCTTATTTTCACTTTATACGTAACCATAAAACAGTTTGTTAAAGATAATTAATTACGTAACTGTAATGTGTACAGTAATTACGTAGTGTGTTTCTACACTACTGTATACTTAGCAGACTAAAAATTAAGTTCGTACCTCAGCAACTCTTGAAGTACCTATGTCCATACCAAATTTTCTATTCATCATATTAAAAAAAATCCTTTGTACGACATCCGTCTGAAAAATTTATAATGCAAAAAACATAAGTCATAAGTATTCATTCATAATTGCTTTTTGAATGATAATTAACCCGAAATGTTTACGTCAATATGTTTATGATTCTCAAAAACACTGATTCATTCAAATTAATTAACAAAATGTAATTAGCTTACATAGGTAATAAAATAATTATAGCTAAATATTACCCAGGCATTATGAAATACTCACAAAACAATAGTTTTTTTATTTTTGAAAATTGGGCAATAAAATAATTTGAATGTCAAAATTTCAAGGCTAAATTAAAAGTTTTTTAGAATATGCTAACAGGATCTGGACAAAAAATAGCTTTGTTACTAAATAAATAATGAATGATATATTTTTGAAAAAGTAAAAACGCACTACATATTAGGCGTACACGCCTGAGATGTAAATATAAACGCGCACTTTCTCTCTCACTTTACCGACGTACTCGTAAGGTGGTCCTGCGGTTGTGTTAAGTTCGCCAAAAACTATCGGTGTTAGCGAAGTAATAGGAAGCAGTTTTTATTTAAAATCCGGAGTTCCATTAATAAACATTACTGCTATCGGGTGAGTTAAGTCACCCGATATTATCTCCCGACTAGTTTAAATTATTTCGAACGTGAGGTCCTTTATCCGAACCCTAGATGCGGCGATTTCGCACGATGAAACGCCTTCTATCGCAGGCTAAACATTAAGGAATCTACTACTATTGATATAATAACCTAAGTACATAGTCATTGAGTGCATTTTCCATTAACAGGATAGGCAAGCCGCATAAGAAACCTGAAAATGAAGTGTACGGCAGATCACAGCCTGGTCGAGCGTCGGAAAAGTCCTTGTCAAGAGACGCGTTAGAGCGACAGAGTAGAATAGAGGAGAGGGAGAAGGATGAAGAATCAAAGTCACAACAGAGGTACGTATTATGACATAAGTTGACGGTTCTAATGATATTCCAGCTAACACCCTTGGGACCCTTGGTAACGCAAAGCGCGAAGGAACTGAAAAAGCTTGATTGGAGTCGGACTTGATGTCAAGGTGAAGGTGAAGTGACGGTGAAGAATGAGTGATTTTGAGAGAAAGAGACCGATATAGGCAGAAGTTATGAGTTGATGTATCTACAAGAAATCCCCAGTAAAAGAACACCAAAATTGCTTTGAAAATATTTTAACTTTTATTATAAGGTTATTAGGTGGTAGTACATTAGTAATTTTTCACATAGGTCGGAACCATCTCACTCGCGGCAAGGCAGCAGCGGCAGCGGCGGCGAGCGCGCCAACAAGCGCGAGCGACGCGCGCCGCCGTACCGAGCTCCCCCACACCAGCAGCACCCGGTAAATACACATGATTACTATAAAATCGACTCTATTCTTTAGGCATTAAGATCCAAATACAAGCCTGCACTCAAGGATGTTATCGTTGTCGATAGTAATAACGATGAGTATTAGCGAAATTATTCATTAATTTAACTTGAATTTACAAAAGTGAAAACACTTTAGACGACGGAACGAACGAAAAGATCTAGGAATGATCTTTGTCGAACAATATGCTTAAGTTTATGCTCATTTCTGACGAGGGATAAGTGAATACTCATAACAAAGAACATGGAACAAAACGTACCTAGCAAGCAGAGTTCTCATACCTGTCAGGCGATACCTGTGATAATAGGTTTTGATTGCTTCTCGAGGCACTTTATAGGCGCGTTGGGTGAATTCCCTGACGGTTTTCTGCACACTTCAAAGTCGAGTACTTTTTTCTCCCGGGAGCTACCGAATTGTCGCCATATAAAATATATCTGTATTTTTAAAGACCTTTCGAATGGTACTAGTCTCAAATTGCTACAAGATGGTTACAGGTTCTATACATAATTAAACTTTGTCCTTTACACACATGGTCACATGAGCCCACGAAGTAGGGTCGTTAAATAATACAATGGATAATTATCCGAAATGCTTAAGTAATTTCTTAAACTGATAAGAATTTTTGGAAAAGAAATCTTTGGTTTAACTGCAGTGTTTTCCTATAAATATTTATACATTTTGGAGTCACATGACTGCACGCATATAAAAGATTGATAAAAGTTGCGTGTTTTATGTATTCATTCACTACTATCCAGACTTATACCTAATACGTCACTAACAACACAAGGGTTTTGTTAAACTATTTATCTTCATTATCTTATTGTTTTAAAAGTGCGCATCTGTCAGAAGAATGTTTAAAACGCAATATCATAGATATTTTGTTTATTATACTGCCCTCGTAAATGAAAACACAGTAAGTCCGAAAATGCCATTTTGTAAAAAACGCGGTTAAAGTTTCATTGTTAAATCGTTTTGTTATAAACAAAACATTTAAGTTAGGTTGAATATTATATTTTTATATTATGTAAAATTAACAAAGCTTTAATTCAATGTATAAAAAACTAATATTTTATTGGTTTTTATTTAATAAAATCAGTTAATGTGTTATAAAACAGGAACGTAATTTATTTATTTATTGATTTTTAATCTAAAATCCAGTAACTGAATGGTTACTGTGATCTAGGTTAGTTTTACACGTTACTGTGTATTAACCATTTAAAGACAGGAACTCTAGTGATAATAAGACACAGTAACTGTACACATACTGGGTTGAAACCTAATAACAGTAGGCTTCGATTACCTAGCTGATTACCTAGTAAGTGAAGATGCTGTATTTAAGACTAATTTATGATTATAAAATCTAAAATGTATAATAAGTAACTTAATATACTGTGTTCTATGCTAACCTTTTTTATAGAGTGTATGTTTCCTCAAAATAATAATTACCCTGTTTTTGTCATAAAAGGTATGAAATCTATATAAAGAAAAAGAGAAGTCCTGACTGAGTGACTCATCAACGCCCAGCCCAATCCCTTGGACCTCGAAAGCTAAAATTTTGCACAGTGGTTTCCTTTATAATGTAGACAAGGGATAAGGAAGGATTTTTCGAAATTCAACCCCAAAGGGAGTTAAATAGGGGATGACAGTTTGTATGGAAAAACGTCATTTGAATGATTTAGGTAACTTAACCTTATTATAGGATTTAAACCATTTTACAGTTGCCTTTAAATTTGGCTTTCAAGTAGGTAATTTGCCGTTATGTATTTCGTTACTATTATTAGATTTTAGGATTTGTTATCTTCCAGCAATCATATATCAATCCGCGCGCCGCACCTCGGATATATTACCTACAATAAGCACTGTGAGAAGACATTCTTTACCTGGATAAACACATAGGGTACCTACTTTTAATTCCGGTAGTACGGTCAAAAGCTAGTGAAACGATAAAATCACTTTGAGATCTATGTATTTTTAATCGACTAAAAGTAAAATCACGTTCTTATTATTAATTTTAATTGCTTAATTCGTCTTAGTCTTCTTTTGCACGTCTCATAAGCGAAGCGTTGAGGGGGGTATTACTGTCAGTTTACGCACACCGAGTGATTCTCCAACTTAAAATTACACTTTTTTTATTCTTTATTGCTTTTATAAGTGAATATAAATAGACAAATGTTGAGAAAAAACACTATTTTTAACACAGAGTTCTGTCTTGGACGTCCGTATGTCTGTATGTACGGATCCCGTATCTTGTGGTCACGATATCGAGCGAAATACTTCACTTATCGAGTTGGTTTTCTTTTTATAGGCTTCAGTATTTTGAGCAATAGAAATTCTATTACTTTTCACGGTATAATTCGATTAAGTTTAATTATTATTTACAAATAATCTCAATTTTATTGTAATGAATTAGATTATGAGGCGTGCACTTTTGGATTTTCCAACTATTTTAAGTCTTCATTAATTTTATTTATCTATGTGGGATACAACTACAAGATGACAAGATAGTGAGATCAAAATTCTAAGTATTTGCCTCTTTGTCAGTAATTATTTTATAATTACTTAATGACAAACTAAAAAATATTTAAAACAACATAAAAAAGAAACTTCTACATTTATA
Organism: Plusia festucae; assembly: GCA_950381575.1. NCBI lineage: Eukaryota > Metazoa > Arthropoda > Insecta > Lepidoptera > Noctuidae > Plusia > Plusia festucae. The sequence continues at coordinate 6,334,685 of OX494436.1, read as the reverse complement.
TCAAAGCACCAAATGAAATAATAAAATCAAAATAATCATTATGCCCGAGTCACAACCATCATCGTTATTGGTACGTATATCGACGGCCTAATTATTCTTAGGCTATGTTTCCAAATCTTTGCTATTATTATGTATGCTAAAAGCTAAGCAGTGACCAATATTTATTTTGTGAAGCGCAGTTATCAGTCCAAATCGTTATTTGTTTCAACATCTCTTTTATGCTTAAGAAACTAGTAAAAAGTGCTGGTAATGTCTTCTTTTCTTCGCACGGATACAGCCTCATGCCATATAACTGCATATGTTTTAACAAATTGTGAGTTCCAACTGGCACAAAACTTCACCAATCGCAAAAGGTTAGCTTAAAACCCAGTATATCAATAGTTACTGTGGTTAAGCTATGTATTTTAGAAATAGATATTAAAACTGCAGGCATCTTAAACCCAGTAACTAAGATACTGTGATTAATCTAAGTAAAACATTTGATAAATTTTACGGAAATTTACTTTAGACCAAAGTATTTGAAAAAGCCGTGTTATAGCCAAGCAAAACTATTTATAAAAATACACGAACACGTAATTACAACATAGTAAATAGTAATTTACTGTGTTCAAACCTAAAAAATCTAACGCACTGTGTTTTTTATTAAAAGTGTCTTGATTTTTAGCAAAATACTGTGTTTTTATCTATCATATCTCCTTAACGGTGGTAGATACAGACAAACCGAAAATTTTCCCAGATAGCTCTGGGTCTCCTTATTACAATAATCAATACAAGCATAAACACAGTAACTGAAGTTACTGTGTTTTCATTTACGAGGGCAGTATAGTGACTAACTAATATCCAGTAATATATATTTTATTTCCAATCGTAGATTTTTTTTTATTAATTATAAATAATTTACGTTCAACTATCTGGGTTTAGAAATCATTTAATAAATTTGTAGCAGGCAATGGACAGCGCGTGGGGCCCGACCGGTCATTACGTCAATTATGAAGAGATACAACAAAATTTAAAGTGAGTATTATAATAAACGTTGTTATTTATTTAAAATTTAATATTATATTTTTCAAATTAACCATCTACTAACATTTAAACTTCATACGTATTAACCCCTTTTGCTACTTCCTAGGAAATACAGAGGTCATTACATAGTCAGTGTCGAAATATAGTAAGAATAAGATGAGGAAAATAGATTGCAAGTTAGCAACCAATGCGAAGGTCATTTTGTCGTTATATGTCCTGCACAATTACAACTAATTTTTATTTTCAAAAAACAATAAAATTATTCTCCCAAATTAGCAATTCGCGAAGAAAACAAAAGCCAAAAGAACTATTTTCAATTAAATTCGTATTAAAATAAATTTTAAAATATTTTCGCTGTTTTATTACAACTTTGTAAGTTTGTACCGAAATGAGTAAAACCGTGAATTAAAACGCTCATAATATTGCAGCGCGCGTCGCGAGAAGTTGAGCGAGGTGCAGATAGGACAGATGAGGAGACAGGTCAACGCACAGAGAGCCAAGGCTGAGGAGGAGAGGTGAATATTACATACACTATTAGTCTATTAAATTAAAAGAGGGGGCTCCTTGCTAAGTGTACTCCGTTTGGTTACGGTTTGACCTATAATAATAACTGAAAGTGAAGTCCCGCTCGCCACGGTGTGTACGTGGGTGCGCTATCATTTGTAAAAGATATTGAGACCCCCTCCGTGCTCCGGAGAGCACGTTAAACCATTAAGTAATTCCAATTCTTACATCCAGTTTTACCTCGAGATACCCAGTAAAATTGAACATTTATTTATTGGTTCAGAATGTAGGTAGTTACAATATGGTGTTAAAAATAACTTTCCAGACCGGAATCCTTGTGCATTCTACCATTTTAACATGCAAACATACAAGTCGGCACCATTCAATTGCATCAGTTAAGACTGAAAGCCGACCCCAGCATAGCTTGGGACAAGGCTAGGCAGAAGGAGAATATTACATTAAAATACTTTAGCTAAACGACCAGACTAATGATCGAACTAATCAGTGGGGGGTCAATCGTGCAAACTAGAATTACCAAGTTAATTCACCGTACACAAGTAATATCTTACTGCAGTTTATGTTAATCTTAATCGTTAAACAGGTCCACTAAAATACGGCAACATTTGTAAAGTTATGCAATTCGGTACGGTAATGCCGTTACTTTGGACTTAATTATTTCCGCTGCGTTAATATCGACAAAGTATTTAAATAAGTCAAAGTGCTTCATAAACACGGATTTTAAACACAAAAGTGAATTAGAATATATTGAAAAAAAACTTTTTTTGGTCCTTCGGGTCGCGGTTTAGATGTAATAAAATATTGTTTTGGTTCTATGCGTTCGTAATATTAACTTAATTGGTGTTTTTTTTTTTATCTTATTGCTGTTTTGCACATTCACAACTTATCGAGAAACAAAACAACTGAACTAGCTTAACATTGACGTCAGTACATTAATATTGAGTACAAAATAAAACTCAGCGTAACAGTTATCGAGATATATTGACTTGCTAATTGGAAATAAAAACTTCTGAGAACTTTAACCGGTATAATAAAATAAATCGAATGCTTCTAAGGAAGCAAATAATAATATAACATGTGTTCGTTACTCGTTGTAATTAGACGAATGTTGTTATTATTAGATGAAATATAATAATAATTAACGAAACATATTTTCCTCTTCCTCTGGAATTTCCTGGGCGTCGGTAAGATGCATGTGCTTTGTAAGATCATTTGTATTAGCTTGAAAGTAGTATATTCATGTATTATCAAAATGTTATCATTAATATAGCGATTATGGCTTGTGTCTCAGCTAAAGTTGTGGAGGACAATTGGCAAGTTCCTAAAAGAATACTGAGAAATCTGCCGTTCCCGTTTTGCGGACAGAAGGACAATTACTTTGTTTCAGATAGTATTTATTTTCTCATAATTCGAATTGCAAATTAGAATATTGTGCTTGGCATATTTCGATTTTCATAGTGAAACCTAGATTTAATATAATACTTAAGTAACTGTCGGAATAGGTTTTTTAATCACCTTTTCGGCTTGATTTTTGTAAATAAACCTGTTTTCTTTTTTGAATTGGTTGAAGAATTTAAAGTTAAAATTGTCTTTATTTTAGTTTTTATCTACACGAGTAACCTTCAACTACAACTCATATAATTTTAAGTGTTTTTGCTGAAACTCTAGCACTACCTAATAGTCAGTAAATAATCATGACAGTGGTGTTTAGATGGTTTTGTACATTACATAACTCATTAGAAACATCGTTTGTTTTCTTCAAATCTTATTGTTGAATAATGTATACCTAGTTAATTAAGTTAAACGTCTTATTATTAGCTGCTAAGTAAATTAGTAATTTTGAATACCGCTTTTTATTAGAAATAAGGAGTATAAGGAGAATAATAAGTTAACGTATTGTAGCAATAGTGATTTAGACAGCTATAGACACTAGTATTTGTTAGAACTAAAAACTGTTGCAAAACTCTAAAGCAATATCTCAACATGGTAGTTGATATATTAAGTTTGAAATTTTCATTTGTTTCCCTATGTTATTTATACATACATACATTTTCAAGTTAAAGAACATAGTTGAGTTTCAAACTACGTCAAACTATTTAATATCCCTGTGTACAAAGTTTGTCGAGGTATTTTAGTTGAATAACTCTCCGTAACACGAAGCACTTTGGCTTAATCATTGTTTTTAACGTGACAGTCGTCGGGCAGGGGCGGGTGGCTTCCACTCACAGCGCTCCTGTAGGGAGGGCGGGGTGCGGCCGCAGTCCAACTATTACGAGTACGAGAGCGCGCCACCGAGAAGACCCGGCAAACTCTCCCATTATCACTGAGCAATGGACATCGAACAACGGGAAATTTCCTCGATCGCTATCAACCGAGGTATCAGATCTCATTTTAATTGGCGATACACTTAACGATTATATCGCTTTGCTAGACGTTAGTAATGCAATCTGTCGAGTCGATTCCTTATTGATTTAGCTTCAAGTGCCTTTGCTGAGACTGAAATAAATGTTTTCTCAAGATTAGAATTGGTGCCTATATGGAATTGAATGACTAAAATTATAATGGTGTATATTATATGAGTTACTTAAATAACCTTTGTCACCAATTGTTATTTATTTAGCTTTTTGCAAAGACAATGTTTTTGCTCATATTTTTTTTTGTAAATAAAATTATTTTACATTTAAATGAAATACAAGGAAGCTATGTAGCTTTAGTACTGAAATATAGTAATTAATTTAAGTATCCAGTGATGCGTAGTTATATTTCAATCAATTGTCGGTTTTTGACTATAATAGTATTTTAAGTTTTTGTTCAATAATGAAAAACGTTTAAAAAAAAAAATATAAATGAAAGATAGTTTTTTTTTTAGAACGAAGTGCGGCGCAAAACTAATGATAAAAGCCACTTTAAATTGTTGTAGAAATACTTGGAATTGAATTGTTTAAATAAATGTACTTAATGAATACAGATCTTCAAACCACTAATGAGTGAAATAAACAATCTTTATTTAATAATTAATCTTTTTCACGGATAGGTAAGTTGAAAGACCACGAAATATAATTGTTTGCAAGAATGAAATAAATTTTCCTTAAGTTTTTTATATCCTGTTCTTGTATCACCTAAGAAATATCTAAGAAGGTTGACTACTTCAGTGATTAAGATAATATTTTTAAAAGAGTATCATCTCAGATCTACAAGAGTTTGTATAATTATAATCAGTTTCTTCTGTTATCCTTCTCCATAACATTTGAAATCTGTACAAAAAGTTTATTTTAAGATTATTTACGACTATGTTGTATCGGCATTACAGCTATTTCCTCGAATATTCATACTCAGACATCCTTGAATGTATCAAATGAGGTATATCTCTTGTATTTTCAAACTTCGCATTTAAAACTTGCGGTTAACCGCAGTGAAGAAGAATTTAGTTTTAACGTTCCTAACATTAAGGTTCATTTTAGTTTGGATTTGGGTGTTTAACCACACGATTCGGGTTTTTATCATTATGTTCGGATAATTTTTGTCTAATGAATGTGCGGGGAATGCGCTTCGTAATGGCCGTCCTTAGTTCTATGTAAAGATTCTTATTTATGTCTATTCTAATGTAGATGGTGGTGCCATCAATGTACTTAGTTTTAATTTCGTCTGATTGCTGTAATTACCTTATTATATGTTGTGTTGTCTCAAGATTATGTCAATGATTACAAAGCAACCTATAGTACTGTATAATTTTCAAAATATAGAGAGTTACAGAAACAAGAGCAGCCCGTTCATATGGCAACGGTTATTAAACATTAATCGTTCAGTACTAAAATCACTCGGTCCATATTTGCTTAACATTTGCCCATATAACGTTTCTACAATGAATGAATATCAATTATTAGGTTCAATAGGTACTAACAACTGTTGCCAGGTGATCGGGCTGGTTCTAATTTACTGAGACTATTACGAAAGTACGAAGCTTCATACTCTATTTCATTAAGATGTATTCATTCGTGTATGCTCCCGTACATAAATCTCTAGCGACGTGTTTTCGTAAGAGCCTCTCACGTACGTAGGTACATGTACATTCCTACTTACATTTTAGTAAGTTTATGAAAGAAGCTTTAAAGTTTAGATTAGATTTATAGTTAAGTTTATAGTGTGACTGAATAATTTATATCACTGAGGAATGAACATTTATAATTATTCACTAAATAATGTTAAACAGTAAATATGATTATGTCTTCGTCGTTTTCAATGCAACAATTATTATGTATACAGACTGTATTAACTTCATTTTTATTTGTTTTTATTTTTTCCATGTTTTTGTGATATCTTATCGGTATTTTGAGGCCAATATAGGCTTGTGTGGTGATACGGATGATCGTAAGTTACATAATTACTTATGTACACATTTGTAAAGTATATATAATTTCTAGAACGTTCGAGATTACTTTTGTATAGACAAAGAAAGTAGCTTTTATATTTCCATCAACATGACTTATTTTTAGTTAAACGAACAAGTTGTTTAGATAGATTTAGGTAATCACTGCAAATTAATATTTGCACAGAAGTGCCCATAACTTGTACATAATTAGACGTTTATTACGTCGACAGTAACATATTGTTCAATTTGATTGATGCGACATTAAATTGAACAAAATGATATAATGAAATGCATAAATACAATTCGGACATTCAATGTATGTAAAATAAATAAAACGTGGTATTGTCGAACTGTTTTTTATTTACTCTGGGTTTAAGTTCTTGGTAATTATATTTTGTTTTCATGTTTTTGTTAGAATGCGTCATAGATTTTTAGATAACATTTGTACGTCAGACTTTTAGCTTGAGACGACATAGAAAATACGATTAGGCAGATAGATTACCGTGTCCTGTCTATCTTGCTGGTCTAAACGTGCAGTGTACCTATATAAGTACGTCCTGTAAGAATATGAGGTATTCCACGAAGCACACCCAAACGAAGCACACCCAGACAAAGCACACCTAAAGTATTCCACGAAGCACACCCGCAGGTGGGCTTCAAACGAAAATTAAAAAAAAATGAATTTCCTATTCCACGAAGCACACCTACAAATATCACCCGCATAGTGCGTTAGAAAGATGTTAGAAATTTAAGTGTCTTTTAAATAATAAATATTTTCTTCTATAGACATTTTTATTTCTTAGTCCTCGCACTATGCGAGTGATATTCGTAACCGTGTGCTTCGTGGAATAGGAAATTCATTATTTTAAAATTTTCGTTTGAAGCCCACCTACAGGTGTGCTTCGTGAAATACTTTAGGTGTACTTCGTCTGGGTGTGCTTCGTGGAATACCTCAAGAATATCAGTGCCTCTACCGTATGTTGATGGTAAGTAAGTTGTATTATGAACCTTAGGGTTACAGAATAAAGGTACTGCTATCGATTTTCGGTTGTAACTAGCGCGTACTTTATTTAGTCTTACGGTTTTGAGCAAATATCGATAAGAAGATTCTTCTTCTTCCTGCCCTTGTCCCATTTATATGGGGTCGGCGCAATGCGTTTTTTTCTTCCATTCCTCTCTATTACTCGTCATCGCGGCATCTACTCCTTTCTCATATCATCTTTCACACAATCCATCCAACTTTTTTCGGTCTCACTCTGCTTGTATACCCATCCACAGTCATACTCATAACTTGTTTAGTTATGTGACTTTCATCCCTCCTCATAACATGTCCATACCACAACAAACGCTTAACTCTCACCTTTTCATTCATGGGCACAACTTTCAAGCTTACTCTAATATACTCATTCCTAATCCTATCCAATCTCGTCACTCCAGTCATCAATCGGAGCATTGTCATGTTCGCTGCATGCAATCGTCTTTCTTCAGTCCCTTTCACTGCCCAGCTTTCTGAACTACAATACAAGTCTTATAGCCCATTTATAAATTTTACCTTTCAGGTTTATTTCGATAAGAACTATATGTCTGTTTAATTAATTAGCATAATTACGTTCAAAGTTGAATATCATGTTAATATTGCATATCTAAATTGTCGCGTCATTTTCTGAAGCTAAACAGGAATAATGTAAAAGGAGTGCGGACATTCAACTTCGTAATCAGGTGCATAAAACTGGACAACTTTCCCCGAGGAACATCTTTTCATACAAACATAAGTCCTTGTGACCTGTCACTTTGTATGAAAAGTTCATTTTCCATTTTAAGATTTCGACCTATGTTCCTTGGGGAAAGCTGTCCAGTTTTATGCACCTCATTGCCTCGTTAGAATATCCGAACTCCTTTTAAATTAATCCTGTATACTCAACAAAACGTCGATGTCGCATGGAGCGCATCATCTCACTTAGGCCTATTATCAATGATATTGACCTACATAAAACATGATTCATTTGAGTGGTTCAATAATACCTAGTAATATGCACCATTGAATCAATGCTGTGTTCATGAAGTTCTTTTAAATGTTAAAAAAACCTAAAATATTTTTTTTTAGTTTTTGTAGATACATGTCTATAGTCATATTTACCTATACCTTACAACACAATATTAGTCTCCTAACGGATTTGAACTTACGACCTTTTAATCAGAAGTGAATAGTGTAGTCTAACTGGTTATCGTCGCTTTACAAATGGTAGGCTACATTCCTGTATCCTGTATGAACTTTTCGAAACATATAACTTTAGCAATCTTAGGATCATAGGACCGAAGAAAGACCTTAATTAAGGTACAATATAATCTTTTTAATAAATAAATAAATTTTCTTTCGTTTTTTCTTTCAATACAGATAAATGACCAATAATAATCTCAACCAATTAAGGTCCTTTGCTGATATTTGTAATAATAGATTTCGCTTCAGTACAACAATGCGTTTGAGTGGAATATAGTGACCTCTGCAATTTACAACATAAAAATCCCATAGCATAAAGTTATAAGAGCGAGCACATTGCAGTAACACCGGCAGCGAACTACACGTGAAAGGGTTTATCTAATACCGAAGACATTTACAGGACGTCGATTCTGTAAAATTCAATCAACAACTCGCATCTCACATCGCTATTCACTCTCACTTCGCATAAGTTTCAAATTTCGAGGCGAGCGTTGAGGTGACCAGGGAATTACCTTACTGAATGCCACTTCATACGTCATCTCATACTTTTTCTGTCTAAATCTCACGGTTAATTTTGTTCAGCTCGCTGACACGCTCGCAAGGGTAGCGCTAGTGCATCAACCGAGTTCTTAAAATGCCAATCAAGAAACTCATTGGATTCAAATTCGAAGTTTAGAACGAGGTCTTACAGAATCAACAGGCAGTACTTCACCTATTTGCGTCCACGCATTTACAAGTGAAATCACTTGTCATGTCATATAATCCCAGCTCATTACGCGACCTGCCGTGCTTCCACCGGCGTTTATCTTCAGCTCGTTAGAAAGGGCAAGGTCGTGCGTTGCGTGTCCTCTACACTTTATATTGTTTGTGTGGTCGCCCTTTGTCGTGGCCTTCTTCAGTACCACCCTGTGCGCCACCGACCTCGTTTAATGGGTTCCTGAACCAATAAAATGTTTATAGGTAGTCCAAATTGCCAGCTGGGACGATTTCGCAGATCTAACAAGGACGCTTGGCAGAAGCGTTGATATTTATGGAACGTAACAAGTTTTTGATTATTTTATTCAGCAGAATGTAAATAAATAGAAAATACCGAAATTTATGTAAAATTTTAATGTCTGATTTTGATAAAGCTGAAGGTCATTCTAGCTTATTAACCTGATTGACCGGTATTCAAAAAAGTAAAAAAAAATCCAATGTACAAAAAATAAATAATGCTACCTAACGAATTACAAAAATAATTAAATTTAAATATAGAATTTAAATTTTATTTAAGAACTGAAAATTATTTAAAGCTATTGAAATAATGTGGGTATCAACGCGGTGAACAGAAAATACCTGTGTATGAAAATTCAGAATCAACGACTACTTTACGTAGTGATACGTTTTTCAAAAGTTAAATTATCTGTATCTAATCATAATCAGTACCTATTTACGCAACATGGTAACCGCCTTCTACGTTTAAGGTCTATAATGGCAATTTAGAAATTTCAGCAGAACGGTATACAATTAAACTTAAAATGAAAAAAAAAAAAGCATTGAGACAAACTTGTAACAAAAGCCACGTTCAACTTAGAATTCTTACCTACCTAATTAATAACCTTAACTTCTTGGTATAAACTAGCATAGAGTTTGCCCTCCAAAGTATTACTTTAATATTGCGCTGTTTAAAAGTTGCCATTTTCTTACAATTGATCCTTCGATCCTTATTTCTCGGAAATTCCTTGACGTCAGTGGCATAAGGTCGCTTCACACGAAGAAATGTGTTGGCGTGAGACTCAAGGTTTTTATAACTTTTAGATATTCCAAAATCTAGAAAAAACAACTTTGGAACTGGTACTTATTTATGAAGAAAGTAGCTACTAATTTTGGTTCCCAAAACGAACTTAACTTTCCCTTAAAAAAATATTAGATAAGAAATTAACTTATCGATAATTTCGTTCACTACAACGACAAAGATACCTATATCTTTAAGAAGACCTGTCTTTTAGATTTTATACCTAATGGTAGAACACTTGGGAACGCTGATTGAAATTTATAGTCTGTAATTAATAATAGGGACCTATAACTGCAAATACCTATTTGGAGCCACAATTTACTTGTTTACATATTTCAAATCTGTTGTACATTTCGAAATTATATTCTTTACTTATTATACCTTTCAAATTTCAGCGAATAATAAGGTTAATTACCTAAATACATGTAATAATTAATGAAAGATACAACATGCTGTTGAAATATATTTATGATAAAGTATATCTTAAGGAGGCCGTAAATAATATAGGTAATCTAAAAAAATCAATATAGTAATACATAGACAATATAGTAGGTATTCTTACTTACACTACAAGTTGCTTGTGCATATGCCTTTAGATATTTAACTGCGTTTTTGTAAGAAAAACCGCAAGCCATAATAAGAACATACTTACATCTAGTTATCGAGTCAATCTACTCTTGAAAACTTTCCTATAATGAGCTGGATTGCAGTCTGTTTACAAGCATATAATAATTGAAATAAAAACCCAACCACGTTGATGTGTAGCCTTAAATATTTATGAAGTCTGGTTTAGTCTTTATTTTATTACTTTTTAAGATACTTATCAGACAGTAATATTATAAATTCGATTGTAACTCTGATTGTCTGTCTGTGATATTGCGGCTAGGTGGCTAAACGAAATAGCCGCTTTTGATAAAGTTGGATAAAGAAAGAAAGAAAAATGTTTTATTCGGAAACTCGCACAGGTAAAAACTTAAATAAAAAAGATAAACATGTGTAGTAAGCTTGAATTCCAATATAGAACTTTTTGATACTACTTACGTACCTATTTAGCAAACGAGCTTACGATTCATCTGATTTTAAACGGTTACAGTAAGCCATAAACCCTTAGAACACCTGGGCAGCTATACCTACACGCGTTGTTAACCTGTTTCCTTCCCCAGAGCCTGGAAACCCTGCTACCACAGGAACTCAAAGCAATCATGCTTGGCTGCGATCTTCTGTAGAGCAGAGTAATCCCACCCGTCGGACTGCTCGAATTTGAAAGGAATCTTAGATTCTTTAGTAGGTACCCAACCTCTCGTAAAATTAATTGTAGGTATATGCGTAAATTACGAGCTAAAATATTTTGTAACACAATTTACTCAAGTAAATAGCGATGGTAATGTAGTTACGCCTACGAAACCGTTTTCTGTTGTGAGAATTTGTATATCTAGCCAAATGTGTACTTCGCATAATTCTAGTCTAGACTTTCATCTTTGCATAACGGCTTTCGAATTTATGACTACTTAGATATAATGTTGCTGTAATTAATACCTAATGGTTTAGTTTACAAAATTCATTAAGTAACAAAAACAATAGTTCAAGTTTATATACCTAGTAAAGTAGTGATTATACAACAGGAAACTTGTCGCCTATAATTAAGCGATTAGGGAAAATGGCCTACATATTTTCTAGAACATACCTTTATAGAAATACAGGCTTAAGGTGATACCTCCGATGTGGCCCGCGAAATTCAAATTTTCATGTGTTTTTTGCAATTTGCATATCAGTGACTAGTTGTAATTTGATCAAAATATGATTCGCGACAATAACAAATATAACTTCAAATATAAGAATGATTAAAACGTTCGCTCCATTCGCTCGCACAAAGAATAATCGAAAATGAGTTAGATTTCGGAAATTTTACTTACTTTTGAATAATCTTTTTGAGAATGAATGGAGCACATATTATGATCATTTTTATATTTAAAATTATACTTGTTATTGTCGCGAATCGAATTTTGATCAAGTTACAACTTGTCACTGACAAGCAAATTGCAAAAAACACATGAAAATTTGAATTTCGCGGGCCACATCGGAGGAATCACCTTAACAAAGCAAGAACTAGGTATTGAAGGTATGTATTGTATCTATCGGCGTGAAATCGTTATTTGCCGGCAAAACATGTCACGTGATTACCAAAATACTTTGTTATAAAGAGTCGTAATAATCAAAAACACTGTTAAAACCGATTCTCTAATTAATTTCCTTATAATTTGGCTATTTTGTTAATTTTAAGTAGAAAAAATTATCAAAAGTTGATTCATTTCTTTGTTCGCAAAAACCTATAAATGCAGCTCGGCGACCCAAATCCCAATAATTGGTTCATTATTGTTCGAGCCGCCGGACTGTAAGGACCTCTCCAACGAACGGTATAACTCTGTTCGTTTATTAAATAACTAGCTGTTGCCCGCGGCTTCGCTCGCGCGTAAAGTAAAGAGTAGTATTAAAGGTAGATGTATTCTGTGATTTTCAAAGTAAGGAGAATGTATAAAATTTTTCATCTAATATTATGTTAAAATAATAATAAAAGTAAAGTAAGTAGCAAAAGTATTTGTGTTATGGAATCGGAGACAAAAAAGGTACCATAAACACCCAGACTCAAGATAATGTATAAAAGTGATTTTCTACATGGACCCGTCCGGGGATCGAACCTGGAACCTTAGAGCTGGCGTGACCTTAAACCGGAATGAACGCCACTCGACCACGGGAGTCGTCATTATAGATATGTCTTAGATGGTCATTATCTTATCTATTTATCTTTTCATCTGTCTATCTTTGAGAATACTGAACTTCACACCAACCAACACCAACTATTTCAGCCCTTATTTCACCCCCTTAGAGAGTAGATTTCTAAAATCTTGGAAATACATCTTATTTATTTCTAACTAATAACCCTTGTATAAAATTGAATGTGTCTTTGAAAACGACACAATTCATATGCCTACAAACTTTCTTTTTCACCCTGTTAGGGGAATGATTTTTAAATTCGCTGAAATCGTCTTTATTAATTTCTATCCAGAAACCCGTATACGAAATTTCATGTGTCTATCATTGAAAATACCTAACTTCCCATAAAAACTTTCAACCCCTATTTCACCCCCTTAGGGGATAGATTTCCAAAAGAAAAGCCTATAGCCTTCCTCAATAAGTGGGCTATCTAACAGTGAAAGAATTTTTCAAATCGGACCAGTACTTCCTGAGATTAGCACGTTCAAACAAACAAACTCTTCAGCTTTATAATAATAATAATATATATATATATATAGTATAGATAAATAATTATAGTATCTTAGCCGTGTTTAGCGCCCCTTAGTGAACTCCACTGCGGGTGACGTAACCTACGACAAACTTATTATTTGCGGTTGGTACAGTATTCGGGTCTAGGGATCGAACCGCAAAATTAAGTTTGTTTTTTATTGTATATACTTTTCCGAGATAAAAACTACCCAGTGTGGTGCCCAGGATATTAAAGAACAATTATATTAAGTTTCATCGAAATCGAACCGGTAGTTTTTGCGTGATACCTGAACAAACAGACAGACAGACAGACAGACAAAAATTTTTTTAATCACATTTTTGGGTTCGGTGTCGGTCTAGTAACACACCCCACCATTAATTTTTTTGATATTTTCAATGTACAGAATTTTCACTTCTACCTACAGATTTATTATAAGTATAGATTTAGTAATTTGTGTCGTCATTTGCATTTTCTTTGAATACATAATGAGTGACCATCAGGATAATAATAGTGACGTCAGCACTAGTCAGCAGTGCTGACGTCACTATTTTAAAAATCATCCTGAGGGTCATGAGTCGATATATCTAATTATTATTAACGAAGCTATAGCCTATAGGTATGTAAATACATATCGACTAATCTGAGCTGTTTCTGTCTCTCTCTGCTACTTGTTTTATGCAGCACATCTCTGTAAATCTACAATCTGATTTACAATACGTCTACTATCGAAGTTAACTTGAACACCTATTAGAATTAGACCAAGCCTGCCTTACAACTATACCCACTACCGTCCAACTGAAAACAAAAGCAGTATAAAAAATAAATCAAGAGAAAAATGTTCTTTAAGCTAGGACTTTAAAGAGAAAGTTGCGCAACCACCTAACCATTCATGGAACTTAAACCCCCGACAAATCTTTCCAGGCGGTTCTCTTCCTAATCTGGATTTATGGGACAGAGGCCACAGCGCTACCCAATAAATGTGTTGCTATTTGTTCAAGGTCGGCACATTAAATCCAATTAGATTACATGATACAACCTGTATTGGTAGTTCGATGATACTAGTTGTAACTTAGGTGATTTTTTATGATTTTATTGGTATTTCAGTGGAGCAACACCATGTCAAATGTCTTTTTTTGTGTCTGCTAGAGACTTGAGACAGGTCTCGATCATGGTCATCATGGACTCGATAATTTACTTATTTATGTATTATTATTATTGCATAATATTTTGTTACTACTAGTGATCGGCCAGTGGTCGAAATTTTACCATTATCAATTTTTTTTTAATATTCCATTCTGCACTGCTCTATACAAACTATAAGTGTGAGAAAATTCATACTCCTCCGTCTGCGCAATTTTCGTAAAAAGGGGTACAAAGTTTTTGCTTCACGTATTAAGATATAGATGAGCATTCTGTATAGACAATAACTATATCAGAGATAAAAACCTGTGCTTTTAAATGAAAGAAAGAAATAACATTTAATTTGGACACAGCACAGAGACACAATTACAATAATTAAACAACATAAACACAAAAACAACATACCTAACTAAATTAAAAAACAAAAAAGAAAACTTTAAAAACATACATAATTATAATGTGTCTCACGACTGACCCAAATGGTTTTCAGCGTAATGTCAAACACAAATATAATGATACCCGCGTTTGACGCTGGTTTTCATCTGGCACCCCTGACCATTTCACGGATTTCAATCGTCAAGTGTCCAACCGTAAATGTGTGTATTGGTGTGTTTGTGTGCGTGCGTGTAATAATATAATGCAAAAAACGAGTTAAAAATTATCTCTCATTAAGCTATTTATACATATCTATCATAGATTTTTTATGTAATAAAATCTACGTCTGTCAGGACCAAAAATTGAGACACGTCAGTCTCTGCGTGTTGGGGATTTCAAACAATTAAAATGTAGGAAACTATATTTTTCCACTAACAAGACTATATCCATCTTAAACTATGTAAATAAATAAATATCACACATAAAAAGTTAGATTATCTAAATAGATATTTAAATATGTATTTTATTTAATTACTGAATCACGCCACGCCAGCGAAACGGGTTTGGATGAAATAAAGTCGGAATTTAACGTATCATTATTCTTACATGTTTCTGTATTTTTTAAGGAGTTGAAATTTCAGATGGAATTTAAGAAATTTCAATGAATTAAATTAAATTTAAATACTATTTATCGTCTTATTATAGTTCAGGAGCAATTCCGCATTAAAAATAAACCGACTAAGTAGGTATAGCAATTTTTGTATGTAGGTACTATGTTCCTACCTACTTTTTGTAAGGCCGATCTTCGTCATTGAATAAGTAGATAAGTTAGCAACAAGTCGTCACTGTAAACATAAATACTTAAGCATCGCATGTCGACACTCCCAGCTTTCTTTCATTCACAGTTCATAGCGAACAGGTTTCTATAATTATAAGATAACTCACATCAGACAAGCCTCTCTGGGGTCAGCTTCTGGTTTTACCAGAATTTCGGTATTTCATATATACGTAACCCAATTGTTCAATACCCGTATAGGTATATGAACACTGAACAGTACCAGAAACCAATGCTAAGCTTATTATTTGGTCTCGATTCATTCGAATTCTGCAGTATAAATCCAATCGCATTTTACACTACAATAAATTGAATAATTAATCAATGAGTACAAAGTCTACGAAAATGTTAAAATAAATTAGTTTTTATATTAGGTATTCAAGAAGCTATGGGGTAGAGATAGAAGTTTAATAAGGATTTACCTTTCTTTAAACAGCGTTTTATATCTTAGGACTTTTATGAATACTGTAATAATGATGACTCACGTGGATCTTTCCACAAAAGAAAGACTTAAAAAAAGGTGTCTTTAATATGGGCGGGTATACCCCAAGGTCAATTCCAGATTTAAAATAGCGTTTTGGGTTTCTTTCTGACGCAACAATGGCTAAAAATAATTTTTAAATGACAACTGGGACTGTCGGCAAAAAATATTTTTGTCTCTGTCATTAATTCAATAATTTGCCGATAACTATAACTATAAAAATTAAAATAGGTAAAAAAAAAAATGTTGATGAAAATATTTGTGGATCATACCTGGAACTTGCAAGTATTAAACCTGTAACAAAACGTGTGGTACTCTAGTCGTAGTTAAAGTAGTCATAAATTTTACCATTCCGCCATTCGTACAGCCTTAATGCCTCGCATACCAATTCAGAAAAAGTGAGCACACACAGATCCAAACCATATTTACGATGATTTAAACAAAAATTTTAATTTACTCAACAATTCTACAAGAACAATTGAGTTTTTGGAGTAGCATTAGGAACCGAAATTATCATTTATTCTGACTGTACTCACAGGGATGGCTTGGAAAAGCCCGGCCAAAAGATTCGCGACAATCGCAGCACGATCGAGTTTGGAACTAGATGGGCAATCCCAAGAATGAGAGTACAAAAGTCCATAACGTTAAACATAATATTATTGATTGCGAATAGATTTTGTCCACATTTTTGATACACAAAAATAACCATAGAAACAGGATGTCAGTCAGGATGAGTTAAAGGGCCTACTGCCTAAGTTTCCTCTTTACTAAATTGATTAAACCAGAAGTAATACCTACAAATTTCAGTGGGATATATTTCAAGGGATTTTCTTCTAGATATTAATTATTTCTATACATCCTATCCTTTATCCCTTCACAAACCTTTCACAGTGAAACTCATTCTTTTCAGACCGCAACACCACATATACCCTAGATCCCAATTGAAAAACATTTATTCTATTGGGTTAATCTCAGAACTCTTTTCATAACCATACTGTAACAAAATCCAAAGAGAAAATGTGCAGTCCATTTTTTATCTAAGTAAGTATGTAGATTAATTTATTGCAGTATAGTGCAAAAAAAGATAGTTGAAACGTGATCAGATTTATAGTCGGAGAGACCGTAATCAATCACGCTAATTCGTCCCAAATATATTTAGGCATTTATTTCAGGGTTTATTCAATTTTCCAAGACTAAGATGCATTCAATAACCATTACAATAGATCCTGTCAAACACCTCTCCTTGGCAGCGATTCCTTAAAATATCATCATTAGTTCCTAACAGGTGCGTTAAATCATGTTATGTACATACATTAAAATATAGGGTACATAAATCATAAATAAGCTAATATTTTCTGCATGATAAATAGGTACTCGTGTGTTATAAATACTTATTCCTCTAATATTGGATTTTCTTAATAAGAGAGTAATTTACAGTTTGATCTGAGGCTGTATCGTACACTCGAATAATAAAAGAAAAGAAACGAGCTGATTGTAAATAAAACAAAAATCTAGAGAGAAAATCTTGATATGAAAAATAGGACGTCTGACGGCGAAAGTGCGTTATGCAGGCGACCGCGGCGGCCAACAACCGTTTGTAGGACGGCATCGCGCCAGTCTGTTTGGCTGTTCTTATTGGCAAGTGCGATGGCAAGTGTGAGAGCGGGCACCTCCGTCATCGGCGTGGAGTGGCGGCGGCCGGCGCGCCTCTGGAGTGCCGCGCGCCGCAGTCTCTCAGTGTCGCCGCTGGCTGCTGCTTCGACGCGCGTTACCTCGCCCGCGCCCAGTCGCCGCTATCCGTTCCGATTACCGCGATTTCACGTGCGCTTGAGCAACCCGCTCCGGATTGCACCGGGTGCACAGCACTATACGGCCCGTGGTCCGGTCATCCCGCACCAACACGGATATAAGTTCCAGTGTGAATCGGTAAAGAAAGTGCACCTGTTTGCTTGCTAGTGTTCCACGTCCGCCTTCAAGAGCCGAGAGGCTGTGTTTGCACAAACGAGCGAAAGCGGTCAAGCGTGTGTCAACCGCCCGCGGAATTTGGCTGTGTAGGTGTTTTTCCCTGTGCTGTGTTGTAATGAAAATAAGTGCGAAAATGTTGAAATCTGGTTTATGAGGAGCTCGGTGAACGTGCTTATGCGCCTGTAAAAAAACGGGCACAAGTGCTTATGTAAGGAGAACTGACGCATTAACAAGTGAGTAAACATACCTACAATAAGACAAATTAATACCTACTAAGTTAGGTACATACTCATGGAAATATTACAAAAAGTACATGCTTAAGTTAGACCACCACAACATTTAGGTAAGTAGGTACCAAACGTATCATGCTGAGTGAGTACAAAAAACTAGAACGCCACCGTTACAATTTATTTCTGTTTTTTAGTTGCAAACGTTACTTGAAGATTCCGTCTCAAACAATGACATTTTTGGTTTACGTAATTAAAATAACTTTCGAAACATACCTAGTTTCCAAAGATTTTTTAAACAAACAGCACATACCATCACGCTAGCTTCACTGGTGGTGAACAAATTGCTCAATTTCTGAAGATGACATAAGATGCTGCGGTCAGCGCATCAACGAACGACGCGATATAATAATATAATGTTAATGGATTTATTTATTCACATTTTATACTCACTATACACCGAAATCACATAAAACTTTATTGGTATCATGTGTTAGCAAATTCATATTTACATTTAGGTCAAAAGTTCAAAATGCAAACCAAGAGTGTGATTGGCTGTTAAAAAAAACATATTCAAGAGTCATCACCGGCTTATTCTACCGAGTTTCTATATTAATCTCCTCCTTTTTTTATAATTGGTAATTAATTAAATGAATTGAAACTTGATGAACTTGATCCTTATTATCTCGAATATACGAATATCAAATGAGCATCAATACAAGACTTGTTCTTTCTTTCACAGATATTTTATCAAGCGATAGTCGTTTCTTGGTTCTAGAATGGATACATAGGTTATGAACAGTCATTCAGTTTTAATCTGTAATGATTTTATCGAACGTAAATGAATAATAGACTATAGATATTTTTTATTTCTGTGTAACACAGTCTTTCTATGGAAATATTGGTATTCAGTCGAAATGGTAAGTCTGTAAGCCGATCCCAATATGTAGTTTGGGTTTAGCTATCCTAAAAACATGCGGCCGTCATCTTTGGATATTCATTGTAGAGGGGAAATTATTACATAAAGAGTTTTGTGGTATTGGTCCGTTGCCTCTGTTTTGAAACTTTCGAAGACTGACGAATGTTGTACCATTATTCCGCAAATTTTATCGCTATAATTTGTAAAATACTAGCTGTTTCCCGTAGCTCGCGGTCTATTTTTTTTTTATATAATTGGGATGCAAGCTATCCTATCTTTAAGTTGGATCAAACTGCACACGGTGTGCAAATTTGATTTAAATCGGTTAAGTCTTGTAGTTTCGGAGTTCATCCCGGACAAACATCAAGACACTGGAATTATATATGATATATATAGTCTTACAAGGAGGCGCCGAGTTACCTAATGATTGGGTTGTGTAGGCCAGATAGGCAGTCCTTCATATAAAATACTGGTCAGCTGCATGTAAGACGTAAGCTAGCTTAATATTAATCAGAAAAGCTTAGATAAAATCAATGATCATAAGAGACCCAATTTATCATACGCGCTCTGATAAATATGGAGTTTAATACATTTATTGCATACCCTGCAAAAGCACAATAAACCAACCTTGGGGCTTGTAATGCAATTCAGCAATATTATCCATAATTGTTGCGATCATTGTTTAGAACGAGATTTTTTATAAACAAGCTTAACAATATAGTCATTTTTCCTCAAGTAAACTACGGTACTATAGGGAAACACAGAAACAATTGTATCCGATATAAGTATACTTTAATAATCGCATATTTAATATATTATACGATATTATTATAATCAGCCCATGCTGTCCCACTACTGGGACATCTCCCTAGCTTCCATTATTTAAGAGCATACGTGGACCAATCCTTAATTTACGATTTTTTGTTCCTAATAATTTTAAATGCGTAATTATTTAAATTATTAACCAAGTAAAGAAAAATTTACATTGAATACACGGTAAAATTCCGAATTTAATTAAATTTTGGAACAATATAATAATGCCAAAGTAACTACGCGGGATGATCTAGACTCCTTCAGTTAACACCTGGACAAGGAGAGACGCAGGTAAAGAGGGTAGAGAGTCTTTTACCCTGTAGTGGGACGGTTATAATAAAACCAGCCTATTAACGCCTGGGCCCAAGCCTCTTCTCATATAGAGAAGGAACGAGCATTGATCACGACGCTTGTTCGTTGCGGGTTGGCGATTTCAGATTCCAAATTTTAGACGCCAGGTTTCCTAACGATTTTTTCTGACTTAGAATAATTAAGAAAATACATATAACTTTACAAAAGTTAAGTAATTATTAGTAATATGACTATATATACATATATATCTCAATGTCCTAGTTTAATATCCATTTTTTGAAGTAGACAGTTTATATCTGTTAGGTTTAGTGGCACTTCAGTTGTTTACACCACCCATGCATCGTCGTTGCATGCCAGTGTTGATAACTCGGTAATAAGCGACATGAGTAATATCCAATTAAAAGTTCTGACTTGAACGACGCTGGCTGTCTCTAGCGGGCTAGCCAATAATGTTCATGTTTGTGTTAAGGCATCTGTAACCATATTAGAAATACATTTTATAATTAAGAAACGTTTTCGCTCCAGTTACATGAATTCATTCATACACCCTTCAGGAGATTTTTTTTTAATTATTTTCTCTGCTGGTAGAGAAAAGATAAGATGAATACTTAGAACGTCATTTATTTATAGATTGCTAAAGCGGTTTGCTTCCAAACTGTAATTTAATAGAAAAGAACTGATTAAAAACTCCTTATAATAATCGTAAGTAAAAACATTATATTCACATTACACCAAACGCCAAAACGCTTAAAGAATAGTTTTGAAAAGTTTTTCTCAACACGTTGGCATCATGCCAAGATAACGCTAGCGTCGCCGGCGTTTGTTTACAAATATTGAACGCAGTTAAATAAGTAGATCGACTAGGAAGATATTAACACCGTAGCCCACTCAAAGGAACACTTCAAACAACTTGTTGACACGAAAGTTTACGTCAAAGCGACGCAGGACCGACCCATTCACAATCCACATGTTCGCGATATCTTATAATTGCTTCTAAACTCTCAACAGTCCACAGTGAATCGAGTTTTGATTGTAGTCAAACAAGATTTCAAATTGGATTGAAATGTTCTGTTTGTCTGATAATTTTAGAGGTTTGATCATAGTAATTGGGCTACGTTTATGCTTTATCGTGCTAATTTTATGTACATTTGATCGCATATCTTCAACACTGACATTGACTGTTGACATCTTTGACGACCTCCGTGGTCGAGTGGCGTACACACCGGTTTTCAAGGTGTCGTCAGCTCTGAGGTCCCGGGTTCGATCCCCGGACGGGTCAATGTAGAAAAACACTTTTCTACATTGCCTCGGGTCTGGGTGTTTGTGGTACCTTCGTTGTCTCTGGATTCCATAACACAAGTGCTTTAGCTACTTACTTTGGATTCGGAGCAATGTATGTGATGTTGTCCACATTTATTATTTATTATTATTTATTATCTTTATTTTAAACCGTCGTTAAATTATTAAAAATGCCCTAAATATTTATTCTTAATAACATTTTTATAATACACACTGAAAAAACGGAGTAGATTCTAAAACTTTTTAAATAGTAAAGACGTAAGATCTAGGCAGGCTGCCAGGCTTTAATTTTTTCAGCTTAATGCTATGTTTTTCAAAGGAACATAAATGCGTTTTTAATTCAAGCTCAAGCAGTCCTAACGCTATATTGCAATATATTTTCGTCAGGAAATATTCATCTCCATTTTCCAAAAGACCAATCCCTAATATATTCTATTGTAAGGAACATTTTGGGAGATCGGACGTTTTACATTTCACCTTTGAAGGAAAGGAATTGGAACAGGTGAATGGACCCTTTACATTTTCAATATTCTTTTGTTTGAGGTCGCTTTGTGTCTAGATACTTTCTTGTACCTCGACTGACCGAGCTGCTTTCTTCACGTCCTAGTGTGAAATTCTCGCGATGTGTGTCGCAGACAATCTGCAAGAGTCTGCTAAACGCGATATAAATGAACGGTTGGTAGAAAGTGCAGTCGCCAATAGAATGGTGATCAAATCTTCCTACGCTAGCTACAGATAAGTTATCAACCAGGATCCGGACGTAGTGTGATAGCGTGTGTTATCTCGTTCCATTTTCGGGCACGCTTCATAAGCAGGGGTCAGCAGTGCAGTGTTATCAGAACGTTATCGTTCTAGCCTTAACCTCTACATTTACGAAATTCTTAATTTAGATATTAAAAGTAGGATATTTTTGTGTTGTGCGTGTTTTTAGCCCAAGTGAAAATTTTAAGTGTTTCGGACTTTGTGCTCTAAGATATGTATTTTGCCAACAAATTGCTGTTAGAACTAATTATTCTTGGCAAGTATTTTGCAAGCGGAAGCCTTCTTAAAAGATGTTATTATATTAAGTAGGTACTTGTAGACAAATTTGCGAGGATTTGCGAAATTACAACATTGTTAATGGCAGTGTTCGCTTCCGGTGTCCTAGGCCGGTCTTTTACAAAATGCCTTCTGTAAACTGTTTTTTTTTAAACACTACCTTTCAAAAATTATTAAATAATTTTGAAATTACTCCTTATGTAAATAAAATAAACAGTACTTCAGTGCATTTATTCTACAAAACTAAGTAAATACTACAAAATTTGGCTGCTAACAGTGATACATTAAATTATTATTATACTTATTTGTTAGGCGTATTTGATATCACAAACAGCATTATTCTAACACGACAGTAATATGTACTTTCTCGATTTTAGAATTATTGTCGTAATGAACTAAATAAATATTTAATATGTTATTACTTATTCTCCTTCCGTTATGAATGTATAATTTTGTTTCACGTTTATAAATCTCATTTGAATACATTGCTAGATATTGCTCTGCTTTACTTTATTTACGCAATGAATAAGTGTTACATATAAATATTCGATGGCCGTGATTTTATCTAAGTATGAATAATGAATTAACTCAAGGATCTAATAAAGTAATGATCCTTCGATTATTCCGGTACCTATGCTATTATCGAACTATTAGATAATACGTAAGTTATGGCATAGGTATATGTCTCCCACCATACGCAGGTATGGTGGGAGACATATTATACCTTGTTGTATTATATGTCTCCCACATATACCTTACCATGTTGACATATTCAAGAAAAAAATACTATTATTATGGAAAATAATCAATAATATTATAAAAGCTAAAGAGCTTGTTTGTTTGAACGCGCTAATTTCAGGAACTACTGGTCCGATTTCAAGAAAGTTTTCACGGATAGCCTACGTTCGATGTAGGCTATAGGCTATAATTAGCCGCGATAACCGACGCCCACTCGGGCGGAGCTGCAAGCAAAAGCAGGTAAATAATAAAACAATTGAAGTACAAAGAAAAATAGGTCCCCAACTCAGATGTGCTAGTATTTCATCATGATTTTACAAAGAAGCATAAACATAATTACCACATACTATAATATAAGGCTATAAGGTATATTTTGAAGCTGATATTCAAACAACAAGCAATATAATACTACGTAAATACTGTGTATGATTGTATAAAAATACCAAACAAGATGTCTCGAAGAATTTTTACGACTAAGTATTTTGTTAACGTGTGATTTACGTAACGTAAGTGCTTGTGCATCACATTGTCAAAGTCAGATATTTGCTGAACAAAGGTCAGCAGACCTCTTTATTTGATTTTCTTGAGGTTACAAGCTCGTCTTGTTGAACGATGCGACTTGCGAGCGATTTCTTCATTACCGCTAAACGACACACAATGCCACAATCAAGGGTAATCAGGATTGTCACGAAATATGGGCATTCGAATTCTTGCATGTAATATCTTTACGTAGTGTACAACGAATTTGCTCCCGCTGTTTGTACGCTTATATCTTAAAAACTAAGCAACGGATTTTACAGCAGTTTTCAGCAAAATATAGCGTGACTAAAGAGAAAGGTTTTCTATGTATGTAGTACATACACAAAAACCTTGTAAGATATTTATTTTCTCTAAAAGAAACGACGCCCGCATAAGGAATTTAATCCTTGTGTCGCAGGTGTTTAAAAAACATTCAAATCACATGCACAAAGAACACCCTACGTGTGTGAAGCCGGGACGGGTGTGCTAACAAAAATATAAAAAGGTAGCAGGGTCCGCTAGTTCTAGTACCTACATATAAATGGGGGTTTAATAATTAATAAATAAATATCTTGGGACATTTCACACACGGCCATCAGATTCCGAACTAGGCCGAGCCTGTATTAAGGCAACCATACAACTGACAAACATACTTATATATTTCTAAATACATAACAAATGATTATGCTCATGAGCTCATCACACAAAGATGTCCTGAGTGGGAATCGAATCCACGACCTCCGGTCTAGCTGTCAGGATCACTAACCACTAGACCAACAAAATCAGTCTTCCACAAATTGTTTTGAGAATAGGGCTCTTTTTCAAATGTGCGCATTGAATTTTTCTTATCTGTAAAATCTTCTGAATAAATGATGTTGTAAACAATGCTGCCAATAAAAAAATCTCGAATCCCCGCGTCAGTCTTGTCGATTCCCCGAAATTCCCCGCTTGTTCTTGGTTTCCTCCCCACAACTTGTTCGACATGTTACTTTAGGATACAAACACAGCTCCATACGATACTTTTTTTATTTCAGGAATTTTGTTAAAAAAAAAAAATTCAATGAAATATTTACCCACATGAAGATACTGGTTACAATTTAATCGTAATTAAGTAAAAATGCAAATTACTTGGTTTTTAACCCTACCTACACTTTTTTAATCACTTCTCTATTATTTTATTGAAAATTCGAACTGTTTCCACCAATTTAGGATAACGAAAACCGATAGTAGTAGTCGTTTTTTCAACCCAACATGGGATAACAATCATACCTAATAAATTAACTATCAAATAAAGAAATGGATACTTCCAGACATCAAAATCGCGGTCACGGCGGTATACTATATTACCTAGTGAAGATTGCAGTTGTGTCAAAAGAGTGAAGAAATTGAATTAAATTCAGCCCATCGAAATTTGGTCTTGATTCCCCGCAAATCCCCGATTTTTGTCATTCCCCGCGCTCTCCCCGCGCTAACCCTCAATTCCCCGCAAATTGGGGAATTCCCCGCAAATTGGCAGCACTGGTTGTAAATTGCCTTATGTAATTTAACAAGTATAGGTATAAATAAATTTCGTAATTATTTATACATATGTATTACTTATGGTAGATATTAGATAAATCCCCTGTCCCCAGTTATAAGGCTATATAATAACAGTGTTGCATATTTCTGATCGTAAAACAATAATAAAGTACGATTTGTACTTGCACGTTGATCTACGGGAAAATACCATCAGGTTTCGTAACGCAGTTTAGATGCTAGCTACTATTATTTTTTAATTGAGTTTTCGTTTTAATTACCCTAGGTAGCGTATAGTCCCTACCTAAGTACTTGTACTATAAAATGCCAACGGATGATTACAAATGGACGACAAATTTATTGTGCACTGCTACCATTCTAGTTTATGCGGAAGTGCGGAGCTTGCTGGTCAGGTTAGGTCCGTGTTGGGTTATTATTAGAGGAGGATGAGGTTCTCAGTTCTCATTCGACTCGATGTTTTTTTGAAGTTACACTTCTGGCGCGTTAGGGAAAATGATGAGAGTAAATTGTTACGATGCGCGCGCAGACTGTCACGAAAAACCGACACCCTGAAGTTAGTTAGTTAGCATAGGTCAACATTTTAGTTGAATTTATACTTCTTTTGGCGCTATAAGGAAAATTATTAGAGTACATTTTTACGATGCGCGGGTACACCGTTTCGAAAAACCGACACCCTGAGCTAGTCAACATTTCTGTTTATTGTTTTTCAAAAAAGTTACCAACAGTGTAAAAGTTGGGACTCTACGTATGTTTGCGTGAGAACAGGCAACTATAATATTTAATTTTCTTTTCTATTATTACTGTCGTTTTTTCTTCGTGCGTAGGATAACGCGAAGGATCAAACATTCAGAAAGATTTTTAGACAGATGTTTATCTTGTTACGTCAAAGAAGTATAATTTCTTACGTGCGGCACATAATTAAGTACATGTACACTTTTTTTGTTTCTTATTCCAAAGTATCTCTGGCAATTATGAGTCGGTTTTAAAACTATTTTTCTCGTCGATAGCATCCTTATTTATACCTTAGAGATGGTCCCGTAGTTTCATTTAAATTTTACGAAGATGTCTAGATGAAACTACGTATTTTGTATCTGCTGTCGTGCAATTGATTCGTGCTCCTTGTTTACCTTATTGTGTAAACAATTGTTGACTGTAAGTACAGAAGTAGTAGCCTGAAACTCATGATTTTATATTTGTCGAATGTTTATAATACATAATATCCCAACTATGACTGAAACCTGTATACATTAACATCGTTACAATCATCCGGTAACTTATTATTAATAATATGAGACGAAAATTATCACGATGATACATGCTCGTCTTTTTAAGAGTTATAAATCTCAGTGTTTATTAAATATTATACAAATGTTGAGTTATATTCTTCGTTATTGTTTTGAAGTGTGAGATAAACTCGATGAGGTGACCACTTCCGGTTAATAACAACGTATGAAACGCAGTACATCCACAAAATTACGAATACAAGATTACAAAAACACAGATATTCTGCTCAGCCTGCTGATTCTGTAAGACCTCGTTCTGAATTTTGAATCTGAATCCGCTGTGAGTTTTGATTGGCATTCTGAAAACTCGGTTGATTCACTAGCCCTTGCGAGCCCTTGCGAGCGTGTCAGCGAGTTGAACTAAATTTACCGTAAGATTTAGACAAATAAAGTATGAGATAACGTATGAAGTGGCATTCAGTAAGCCCGGTCGAACTTCGACGATCGCTTCGCACTCGAAATTTGAAACTCATGCGAAGTGCGAAGTGAGAGTGAATAGCGAAGTGAGATGCGAGTTGTAGATTGAATTTTACAGAATCGACGTGCAGTAAGTAGCTGTGGTATATAAATAATTTTATTTGAATAAACAATACAGGGACCCGCTGGATGCCTATGTTCAGCGGTGGACGTCTTGTGTCTGATATGAAGATGATGATGAAACAATAGAGTCTATAAATATCCCACTGCTGGGCACAGGCCTCTTCTCACATAGAGAAGGAACGAGCATTTAACATCACGCTTGCTCATTGCGGGTTGATGATTTCAGATTCCAATGTTTGGTCCAGGTTTCGTCACGATGGTTTCCATGACCAATATCTTTGATAAAGTCTCTTTGTCTGTAGGTTTGAACCTGCAACCTTGCGGACGCAAATCCATTTATTAAACCTCTAGACCACCACGGCATTTATTTGAATGCTCAGTGTTTAATTTATGAAAGGACTTGGTCGTTTCATTGTGTTAAATAATCCGCGTTCATGAATATTTTCAGTCGACCGCGCTTAATAATGATTGATGAAAACCACTTTCACTTTTAATAAAATAAAAGCATTGTTATCGACCTAATGTTTCACTGGTGAGCTGTAGGTACTATATACCGTTATATATTACTGATATTACATAAACCTAAACTCAAAGGTTTAATGTAAATTTCTAATCTAAACATCTTAATTCTCCATATTTTGAAGCTCCGGCGGCGGTAGCCGGCTAGGGCGTCGGACTTCCGATCAACTGGCTGTTCGAATCCCACCCATTGCACTACCGACGTGAACCCACTCGTAACGCAAGCAATTTAGCTTGGAACGAGGGTTAAAAAGAATACTAGTAATGTGCAAACCACATTGTTAATAAACTTAAATGAAAATATAGGAAAAACCTAAATGTATGCTTCTATAACTTATTAGGAATTAAAATAATACACGTCAGACAATATCATCATGTCTATTCCTTATTTAGTGAGATTATTACTGATTTAAAACTTTATCAACCTTACCACCAAGACGCAATACAGTTACATTTATCATTTAAACATTTGTAACGTCAGTAGTTAGTACATAGAGCGGGGGTAACAGGTGTTTTGAGACTGTGCGACTTGTATCTGAATAGAGAAACAAATTACCTACAACGTTAGCAAAGCAAATGACTTGGACATTGTCTTTGTACCAGATTATGCTTAAACATTGCTTTGAACATTAGAATTGCAGTTACAAGAGAATGACTATGAATACTAAACGAGGAGTGTGAAATGAATCCATTACTCAAGTAGTCAAGCACTACAGGTAACTTCTGTTTGACAAGTCCTTTCTAAGAATATTTGTGTAATTTATTTACTTTTCCTACAGCAGTAAGCCGAGCGTTTCAAGATTTGCGAGCTTTCCCGAATTAAGTCACTCCGCCTAATGGCCAAGGGTGCGACTTAATCCCGTAGGAACATTTCGAGCCCCACTGAGTATCGTATAATTTTGGGCTCCTTCCCCTTTAGGACAAGGTACATTTCTACAAGCGTTAACGATAATAGAAATCGCTAAAATGACATTAAATGTATGGAAATGACATTTCTCTTCGATAAATTACGTGACTAAGACTCGTCACTTTCATACATTTGAGCGATTCGATCAGCGACAATGATTGTAGAAATGTACCTTGTCTATGGAGCTTATACATACAACAAAGTAATTTTAATTTATTTAAACAATATTTACATTGTACATATTTATTTATATTTTTATTAGCACTACGGTATTTTAAAAGAAATTTGAAATAAAAATAAATAATGGCAGAGACGTATGAATATATTTCTTCCAAAAGGGACGCCTATTTACATAATGCTTGGCTTAAAAGTGCCCAACTTAGTTGGAGATTAAATTACCTGGACAAAGGGAAA
The DNA here is from genome assembly GCA_950381575.1 of Plusia festucae. Taxonomy (NCBI): domain Eukaryota; kingdom Metazoa; phylum Arthropoda; class Insecta; order Lepidoptera; family Noctuidae; genus Plusia; species Plusia festucae. The sequence continues at coordinate 6,305,636 of OX494436.1, read as the reverse complement.
TTATACAGGAGCCGAGGAGAAGTTTCTTGATTATTTCTTAAAGGAATATATTTTCTATCTTTTTCTAAGTATGTTGTCGTCTCTGCATCACCCTATGGTTGACTGATAGAGAATGCCTCGGGCATTAAGGCCGCCACTGTACATTATGTGTATAGGAAGTATAAATAAAGAAATAAACAAAAAACCATACACGTGAAAAATTTAAGGTCTTTTTTATATTTTACATGTAGGTAATTAAATAATATATCGTACATGTTTTATCACGGTACAATGGCATTCGTGGAGATATTTCGTATGTTATATCTTTACTAATATCAAAGCTGAATATTTTTTTTGTTTGTTTGAACGAACTTATCTTTCCGATTTGAAAAATAGTTTTTAGTGTGAGATAGCCCATTTTTTGAGGAAAACTGTAGTGTAGGCAATTTAATGCCGAGTAACATAATATTCATAAGTAATTTGTTGTTGGTACCTACTGGTGCATTATTAAAATTGCTATTTTGTATTTTAAAATACGCTATAAAGAATTCATCTTTTAGTCCTTGTATGCAATGTTCAGTTATAAAAGGGTTTCCAAGAGATCTTTTTAGCAAAATATGTTTCCAACGTTTTCATGTAGAGAAATTGTACAAGGATGATACCATATATGTAGTCGTTTATTCGAAAAAAGCATTTCGAGCTCTCTCACGTTTTTTTGGAACAAGAATTATTAGTGTTGTTATAGGTACTTTTAATTTCTATTCTGTCTTTTAAACTAATATTGGACTGAACATGATTTGAAATTGTAATAGACTGTTAAAAGTCGACGAGCCAGTGGGCGATATAATAAATCCTTTTTCTTTGGATACAGTTTATTGAACAAATCACCATTATATTTCGAGTTCCTCGCCGGAATTAGGGCAACAGGTTGAATACATATTTTGTCAAAGGCTGTGAAAAAATGTTCGGCTGATAATGCTGACAACGGGCACGTCTATGTGACAAGGAGGAAGAAGTCAATGACCTGTGTGGAAAACTTTAGGGTGTAACAGGAATCATTCATGTGTATTAAAAACTCAGTACTGAAGCACTTTAGAAATAGGTGCATGAATAGAAATCGTGCCAGGACTTAAGGACTGGTCCGTTATTGTGTTAGATTCAATACAAAATGGCTAAATAATGATTTTAATAATCTTGTGAATGGAATCTAAATAAATATTTAAACAAAACGAAATTAATCAGATATTTAGGAAGGGTCAAATGAAACCGTTTTAGTCTGGTTATTGAAGATAATATGTCTGACATAAAAGTAAGGGAATAAAAAGAGACGATGAATAAAGCTGAATGAAAACATTTGACATTATTCGTTCATCTGTATGATCTATATCGCCGAGGGTAAAAATTGCGGGAACTTATATTATGTGAAGAAAAACTTCTCCAATTCCATATCTACCATAAAACAAGTGAAAAATATATCACTCATGTCAAGACAGTAATAAAATATAGTCGTACAGTGCGTATGGTAGAACTTGGCGCGTATAAAAAGGAATATAATGATAACTTGTAAATTAAATACAAATTGAAAGATACTGTACAAGTAATTATTCCGCATTAATGCGTTATAAAATATAATTTGAGCGAGATGCATTTACACAAAAATGGTAGGTGAGACAGAGTAGGCGGCGGTATCTTGTAGCTGTTTTTTCATGCGCCAATATTTCAATTCGTAATGTAGGTAGGACAAACTTGTTATTAAATTCTGAATAATTTTATGCAAATTGTTGGTACGTCATTTTAGTTAGCAAAATAACAAGAAAGACTAACTCAAGCAATTTTTTTAACTAGTAGTTAATATCTACAATTTGTCTCAAAGTCGTAATGCTAGCTAAATGCTTAGTAATGTGTACTTTAGGAACGTGATAAATAAGAATATTAAACAGTAGGTATTATTACAGCATAAAATCCTTTGGGGTTTCAACACGATATACTGACATCGTTAATGAGTTAGTTTTCTCTAAATACCTTATTTAATTAGTGTAATTATCGTTCATGTATAATGGATTCGTAATCCCGGGTGATTGTGTCAAGGTCTGAACAGCTGATTGGACCTTCAAGCGTCATAAAATACGTCATAAATTGTCTCTCATTCGAGATTAATCACTCACACATTATACAAGTGGAATAATCTATATCTCTATATACAATGTATGTATACTTATGTAAATTTTGGGACTGTGTTTAGTTATCGAATTCCTTCGAAATGGCTTCATTTTTTTTTATATGGCAAACCCACGTTTTCTTTGTCAGCTAGTATGTAATTAATAATAATGGCATAAGCTACACGAGTCTGGATTTTTTTATGTAATTTGAGGACAATGTCTTTTTGTGACTGATTGTGTGCATGTCCACATCTATTAACCTTTTAATCTTTTCTTATTAGAAGGTTAACTTCTGAGAAATCTACCTTTTTTTGCTAGTGAACATACGACAATTTATTAATTCTAGAAAGAAGATAAACAAAAAAATCTTGGTCAACAAACAGTAATTACGATTATACGTACACGTATGACGTAGGTTCGCTTGAACACATCTCAGATTTAATTTACGACGTCTTGATACTTGATAAATCTTTGTCGACGTCATAACAGGTTAACGCGATACAGCGAAGATTTTTACCGACGTAAGGACCAAGAAGAGTTCATATACTTTACTAACGTCGGTCACAGCTCTGAATCTATTCAATTACGTTAAGGGCGATTTCACCATTAACAATAAACCATGTTCTCCATGATCGAGTTCAAATTTCGATTCTAAATTTAATCATGATTTGTGGTTGTTTTAATGTTAGTGAAATGAAATTTGAAGCACTGAACTGAGTTTAATGTGAGAAACAACTGATCGTGTTCGTTTGTACTGTTGAAATCGGCCCTAAGTATTGATCGTTTATTTAACACGTCACACGGGTGTTTGATCGTTTAAGTTTATTTGTGCTTATAAACTGTAAACAAATTATATGTCAACAACTCCCAATCAATACTTGTAAACTTTGGGAATTCGACACGACCGTATATTGTTGTTTACAAAGTTTTCCAAGAGAAAATGGAATATCATTGTGCTGTGCCTTAGGCGTGGGCAGAAATGTTATGTAATTCACCCACGTTTCAACGACATAATAGAAGGGTGAGATTATTGTCATAATAGACTGGATGACTAAGATTTTCCTTAAGAAATTATGGAAAAAAAAACCATTTATAAGTTAATGTCTCTATTATAAGCATAGCTGTCTTTTTATAGTATTTTTATTTTGTTTTCGACATCACAAGTATATTTTAATGTACAAGTGTATTTTTTCATAACTATCAGATAGATACTGAACAAATGACAACTATAATATACTGATGTGTGCAAAAAGAACATATATTTCGTGAAAGATTTTCTGATGAATTAATAATAGCAACAAAACCTGCATCAATATTAGTGAGTATATTTATTTGTGACATAGTATTGCGACATTGTATCTGCAATGTATTTCCTTGCTACAACGGTTCTGGAAAAACCAGCTGAGATTTCTTAAGAATTCATATTAAATTTGTTTATTAAATGATTCTGTTAACTTGACGACTATTAAAGATTCCTGTTGTTTAATATCGCGCAGAGGTACTTCTATTTACCTAAATACAATTCTCATGTCACAGTGTTTCTATCCAAACTCCTCCGAAACGGCTTGATCGATTTTTATGAAATTTTTTGTGTATATTTGGTAGGTTTGAGAAAAGGTCGTAAACTATTTTTTTATACCGAAGTGATTAGGCTCTCACCAGAATATAGCAACAGCGTTTTCCGGGTCAGTTAGTAATAATATAATATTTGCTTATTTAATTCCAATTTCATTATGAAAATAACTTGGTCACAACTATCACCTTTTTAGTCGACTGTAGTAGTGATGGGAGATCAATCGCTGGAAATTAGGACTAGTTTCGGATACAATAAATAAAATGTGCGATGACCCAAAACCACTTTAAATAAACCCGATGAACTGTGTGCATCTCTTAGTCTGTTCATCTCCGATTCACTCAGATGTAAATGACGCATGTACAGAGATGGGAAACGTTTGGTTGAACGTCATCATTGTTAAGGTAGGTGGCAGGGGTCAAGAATATTCGGTGTATTATAATGTATAAATGGACTGTGAGATATTTTTGTTAAAACCTGTTGGAGAATCTTACATGACAAAACAAATTAATTATAGAAACTGTCATAACGATGCATTAGGCTAGTTCCGTCTACTTAGCACTTAAAATGATGAAGTTTAATTATCAACTAGATTGTTCTACGTACGTTTTTGTGATACTTCAACGCTAACCATGGTCCTTGAAATTTTTGTCTGTTTTTTACTTGTAGATGACCTTTTTTTACTGTAATAACACTAATGTCTGAGAATACCGCGGTGTTTTTGAACCCCATAATGACTAGCTAATAGTTAACTAAGTGCAAAAACTAAGACCTTAATATTTTTAAGTAAATGATAGAGTTGTGGTTTTTATTAAGTGATGTCTTTTATTATTTTGGTTATTACGTCAAATGATAGGATATGATTTTGCGATCCACTAGCGAAGGCTGAAGCAAATTGCTTAGCTTTTGCAAAAAGATTATTCCACTGCTGGTTTATTTAAGTTTACAAAATGTAAACTATACAAATCTAGAAGCAGGTATTGGGCTGCGAACTGGATCTGGAAGGCTGTGGACCGGGTGTCGTGGTGCAACTTAGGAGAGGCTTGAGAGGCCTATGCCCTAAGCTGTGGACCGCGATAGGCTGAGTTGTTTTGAGATTCAGATGTGCTATAGTAACGCATTTTTCTTCTGTTTTATACTTTACATTGTGTAAGATCATCAATCATCTATTAAATTGTCATGTAGGTATAATATGTTGCCTCTGATTCCATAACACAAGTGCTTTAGCTACTTACTTTGAGTTCAGAACAGTGTATGTGATTTTGTCCACAATAATATTTATTTATTTAAATTAACTAATCAATCTCTTTGCGTTTATAACCTGTTTGATCATGGACTTAACATAAAATAAAAAGTTAATTAGAATATTCTTGTAGTATTTTTTCGGCTTTAGTGATACGATAGATGAAATCAGTAAGAATAACGACGTCTATTCACTTATAAACAGTACTTTGTATAATACATTAATAGCTTATAATATTAAACTTATAAGTTACAACTGATTCGGGATTAATACATTTGCGCATGCCTAGTTTTGATACGGGATCATGAGCTTAAGACCGCGGTATTACCATAGTTGGGTACTAGGGTGTTCCCGAATATATTACGTGGAGTAGGTATTGTACATATACCGTGAGAACAGCTCTGTACCTATAGCGTTTTACATTTTACAGAGAAAAGCGTAATAAGAATCATGGATCTTTGTGAAGATATTATGACAGGGTTACAAAAAATGTCTTGAATGGTTTCCCTTTAAAATCAATCATTATTTAATATTATTATTTTTTAATGCAAGGAAAATCAACAGCTATGCAAAATATCAAAAATCAATAAGGATAGAATACGTAAAGCCAATTACAATTATAACCCTTTCACTGTCCCGTGAGTCACATAATAATAAACATTTCCATTGTTAACTATTGTGTCTTCTGACGGGACAGAGAAGGTGATAATTATAATAATAATTTATTATAATTGTAATTGATATTATATCGAATCCGGTTTGCTAAAAGACATGTTGCCCAGTCATGAAATTACAGACAGAATCTGTGACGTGCATACGTAGGTTGGTACTTAACGTTTAATATTCAATTTAGCCATATTTAGCTATATGTTCAATATTTGAAAAGTTCCATCAAATAAATAAGATGAGTAAAGTCAAATGTTGGTTTTAGAAAAATAATTAACACCGCCATTTTACATATATTTTTCAGTAAGGATGTGAAAGTTTTATAATTGAAGTAGATATTACACGGTAAACACGTAGTTTTAATTATAAACATTGCTGCAACACGTAGTTAAGGCACGAAATAAGCAATTTCTCTGAAAGTGGGCAAAAAAATGGACTTTCTCGAAATTTCTCTACAACGCCAATTATCTTCAGCCAGCGTCCCCAATAGCCACGAATTATGTTGCTGACCTACTCTTTATAGCTTCATAATTCTATTTCAATAATTTGCTGTGGAATGCATTTTGTAGTGGGCAATCACGGGAATTGCCCTGGGATTGCCCGGCAACGTACCCAATAGCTGTGCCCGATAGAAATAGAGCTCATTTATTATGTACGTAGGGTTTAATCGATTTTAGATTTGTATAATTTAATTGCTTTCAATGTTAAAGCAAGGGGTTATGTCGATTGCGTCAAATATTTTTGTCGTATTTGATCGAATTGGCTATTCATGAATTTCTGTAGAGTGTATTCTGTGTACTTGTGCAATTATGAATTTTATATAGAACTTTATTGAACTTAAAATATATTCATAAAACTCCGTATTGTGATAAAACATTATATACGTATAAAGTCTTGTGTTATTTTTGGATATTGCTAACACCCATAATTATTATTTTTAACTTTGTGCCTATGGGAAGAAAAAGTCAGTTTTCAAAAGGTGGAAATGACTAAACAAATTAATTTTATGATATCATATTATATTATTATAAAATAATAATAGCATAGTTATTTATTTCCTTAGAACATATTACGTAATGAGATAGTGTGATCCTTGGGTATGATTTCTGAAGGTATTCTCAAAAAATTCTGTCAGTTTCTTAGATGCGATTTTGTCATCATCGCAAAGTTTTAAAATAACAGTTCAGCTCCAGGTAATTTAACGTAGGTATGTCGTATTCTTATACCTATTATTATATGTATCGATTAAAGTACATTTACATCGTAATGAGATCTTCCGAATGTATGAATAAAAACATCTGTTGACATTAATGAAAATGTAGAGTTCGTAAAATAATTATGAAACAAATCGATTGCTTTCATGTAATGTGGTTATATTGTTGAATAAATATAAGTAATAGCTAAAATGTTACGCAAGAAAGTACTTACCAAACAATTAATGTACTGTAAGTCTGTAACTAAGTAATACTTATACTTAGCATGCACATACAAGAGTGTCTCTGTAACAATGAAAGAGTTGTGTCCATGATTGCAAGTGTTGTACTTGTTTCTTAGCAAAATACTCTCACTGAAAGTTGTATTTAGGATGTTTTAGTATATTTATACTTACATTTTACTCATGATATATTTTAGTGAGAAGATCCCTTAAATATTTGTAAGTTCCGCATTGGCGCTACTCGCAGACTCGTATAAATACTAAACTTTAATTTATATTAATAAGAAAGTAAGAACAAGCGAGATTGTTCGGCCTGTAGCAACGAAATCGCAAGAATAGTTTTAGTCATTCATGGATTAACTGTAATTTTAATGTAAGTTAAGACGTGAAAGTAGTCTAAAGCAGCGTCATTACTTCGTGAATCGCGAATGTAACGTACGATATTAATTACATTCAACAAGCCAAAACAACTGACTCATGTTATAACGTAAGCCAATCTGGTTGGGTTAATGAACAGGTACAGGGTGTGCAATGTGCATCCATCGACGTCACCAGATATATGATGCAAAGTATGCACTTTAAAGCAGTTTCAATACTGATAACCACGTCGCCGTGTCTTTTAATTTTTCTTCACAAATTATTGGCATCTTTGTCTATCGCGCCGAGTGTTGATAAGCGTGAGCGAATACGACGCTACGATTTGGCGGTAAGTGTGCACAACATACTCGGCTAGGTTCGGTACAGTTCGTTGGAAATCAGCGGTAGTCGTAGCCGGTAGCTCCACCGAGCAGCTGCGCGCACCCGCTTGGCCGCCCCGCGCGACATCGCTACGCAAAGCCGCCGCGCCGCTATAAACAAATCATATCGCTCTCAGAAACACATCAATTGTTCAATGAAAACTTGTTAAAACCTACTTGCTGACATCGGTAATGGTTTACAAACATTCTGAGGCCTAGTGACAAATAAATCTAGACGACCGACCGTCATGAATTTAGACAATAATAGAGCTAGGCCGAAAGCTATGTTATTTCGATGCTTGCAGTGAAAGGAGCCGTTGTAAGCGGCTATTCGGAGTGTAACTGTGCTGCGGTCATTTTATATTAGATGAGTAAGTGGAGCGTCTGTCCGACTGTGCATTATGTACTTGAGTTATGAGTGCCGGTGCTCCACAGACGAGATTGTGCTGATTGAGTGCTAGGCCGCCGGCTCGCCGCTGCGGGCCCGCGCCGACTTAAGGCGCCAAACTCCTGATTGCTTCTCTGTGATCACATTGTAAACAACGTATGTATTTCAAAGGTTTATTACACTAATCTAATCTTCTGACGTTGTATGACTGAGTTTAGAGCAAGTGCTCGTAATAACAAAGTTTCTGAGTTGTTACTGCGGACGTCAACAATTTATCGGATTTTTTATCAATAGCTACTTCATACACATATTATTATCCACTTCAGATATGTAAATACTTAGCGTAGATATAAAATGAAATTCAAAAGTAAATAATTTTAAAACTTCTGTTTACTTTTAGCAAATTCGTACTTGCAAGGTCGTTATTTATCTTTAGAAATATGCTCAGTGTAATCAGTTGGATAGTTTTTTTTATAGCTACGTACATCTTGTGACTTGTAAATTTATTGATCACAGCGAGTTTAGAATCAAAATTCTATAATTTAATAATAAGAAAGGAGTTTGTTAAGCGGTACTAGTTAATTTAAAACGTATACGAATAAGTTTATATACTTAGGTATTTATTCCAAAATTAAATCAAATTTAATATATTAAAGGTAACAGGAATTCAAAAAATAATTAATATGTCTGTGACCTTAATTGAAACTTAATTAAAAGTTTTTTTTATTATTATCATCTACATAGGGAGTCTTACCATTCCCAAGCTATGTTGGGGCCGGCTACCAGTCTTACCGGATTCAGCTGAATACCGTATTTTACATGGAGCATTTACCAAATGACCTTCACAAACCGTTTTACTGTGTTTCACAGTATTCCATAGTAAGACTGGTTGCCAAAATTGTACTGACTTAACAACTGTTAAACATCGAAGTATGACAGTCGACTCGGAACCGTGTTTTCCGAGGCAAAAAGTGGTTTCGATAAGTATACAAATGGTCTTAATCTACTGAACAACATAAAAATAGTCTATTTATACTAGATACTTTACCTTTGATATTTTAAGGTTTATTTGAATTTCTTATACTTACATATCATCATCTGCCGAACCTTTTCCTAGGCCATGTTGGGTTCGGCTTCCAGTCTTACCGGATTTAGCTGAATACCGCACTTTACGTGGAGAGACTGCCTGTCTGACTACCATAACCTATTTTACTGGGTAACACGGTATCCCATTGGGTTGGCAGAATTGTAATGACTTAACGACTGTCAAATATTACTGTATGACAGTCAGGCCTAATGGCATAACGTGCTTTCCGAGGCATGGAGGGGTCTCGGTAGGTAACAAATGGTCATTATAGAGAATAAAATAGTCTATAATATGAAAAGTGATTATTAGATTAATTAATAAAAATGTATTAATGTGTTAATGTATGCACATAATATGTTAAATTATAATTAAATACGTTAATACTTTCCACGTTTTTGTTTAACAATTAAAACAATTGAAATTATTATTCCGAGTGCAAATAATAATTATTATGCTCATGTACCGGACGTCGTGTATTTTATTTTATAAACTTTCCGTATAGATAAATGGAAAATAATTATAATTTGTTAATCTTTACATAACATTTAAATTTAATCTGACAGTATTTATATGGCTTGAATTATTGCAAAACGACTTAATTTCCTTTGACTATAGTACCTACCTACCTTGGTTCTATTTATTAACAAAAAATAAAACACAGATTTGAATTAAATGAAAATTTATAAGTCAAATGAGCTATTGTATACTTATTAATATCCGATTCGTCCCCCATCGGCGACCGGTCGCCGCATTACAATAGAAAATCAATTGTGTCTCATTAGCGGTGATTAGAGAGATTAAATATCCGAAATAACCGCTTAGTGATAATAGTCATCATTTCGGAAATGGTACCTATATGTTTGCCTTGGTATATGGTAACAAAATTTGTTAGTTATATTGAGTTCTCAATAAAAACGCCACCTGGCAACAGACGGACGGAGAATTCACAATAAGAATTCCGTTTTCGCGATTTGAATTGGTGTGCAGAATACTAATAAAGCCGGGAGAGTTTCATGAATGAGAATAGGTACTATAGGAATTATTTTGAATTAAAACGACATTTGAATGAACGACGACCGAATGGCTTCAGGTCATCAGGTCAATTGGCATTGCTCTACGTTCGATCATGGAACATAAGTTGTGATGCATAAATATCATATTACAAGTTTCTTTTTATTTTGTTTTCGTGAATAATTATAAAAGTAAACACATTTAGGTAAATAATTGTGCACTACGTCATTTGTGTATTTTTTGTCTTATATACATATGGGCCCTCTTCCGAGACGGTAAGACTTGTATAATAGTCAACAGCAAAAGTAGATAATTAATTGAGTTTATAACTTTAGAGTCTAAACTGATCACGAATTATATGGCAACTCTAGTAGTATTAAATGTTTGATAATTTACAATCATTTCGACGCCACACAGTTCTGATGCGAACTCCGTTCATTAGTAGGTACCTATTGAATTTCTGATTTTGATCATCTACTTTTGTTGTTGACTGTACCACGCAATTCTGCGTATTCTATCTATTCTATCTTGAGTCTCGACTGCAAATTGCCGCTTTCCCTTTGCACTCATCACATTTTCGAAATCTTATAGCTCTAGGGCACTTGAGACATGAATTTTCTTTAGAGAAGAGTATACACATATTGTTTTCTGAGGTTTTTGCGAATATTAGACATTGAAATAAAATTACTTTTAAACGGATTCTATCGCGGTTTATTTTCAGGCAGACTGTCTGCCCGTGACCATGACACCTGCAAAGGTGTTGAAACGTCGGGAACTAAAATTGAAATAAACCGCGATAGAATCCGTTTAAAAGTAGTTTTATTTCAAGTAATACACATTTTTCTGCTTTCCACTGACTGTTATCACTGACCTAGTTAATAAGCCTTTTTAATTTTTATTCACAAAATATAAACGTACTACTGTATACGGTACGTCCTTATCGGTTCTGACTCGTATATAAAAAAAGATATCGCTTCAAGCGATTATACGTCAATTAATCTCTTCACAAATCAATTTCACGTTCTTTTCAAGTTATTATCATTGAACCTAAATATTCAAATAACGTCAGTATGTAACGACTGTCGAATTTTCTAGTAGATTACAATTTACTGTATAGTGACGCAAGGAATTGCATCACAATTAGAAGTATTTTGTTTTACGTCTTCTTTTTTTCTTTATAAAAAATAATAATTATCTGGAAAGGATCTTCAAGGAGGTAGTATATCAAAGTTTATTATCAGTAACTTGTTGTTATTATGCCGTAAAGTTAAACATTACGAAGCTATCCGAATTTACGTCGTTATCAAGCCAATTTTATGTTGGTAGATAAGATACTTTGGCTAAGATGACGTGAATGATGCTGTAAAATTGTATGCCAGTATAGACTTTTTTATCCCAGAAGTACCTAAATATATAGAAACTCACGCAGTGGCTACACACAGTGGTACATTTTAAGAATAAAAGATAACAAAAAATGATTAAAAAAACCTTTTATATTAGCGCAGTTCTTTGACTCTCAAAATTTTTGTCCATCTTGATACAAATCTATTTTACCGGATTCTATCTGGGTGTTACCTAAACCTTATAATAGTTTTATTAAAAAACTAGCTTCTGCCCGCGACTTCGTACGCGGATCCTGTTGCTTATGCCAGCGACAACAGGGTCGTCAAAATAAAAGATCTGAAACGTCTGATGTCAAATTCTAAGAGCCCGGGGACGGGAAAACAACGTGATGCGCGAGACGATTTGAGACCCTCCAGATCTTTCATTTTTGTAAGATAGCAAGAAATGCCCATCAGAACTTTTCCTCACGATCAGCGGTCAGTCGCGCATCATATTCTTCACTGGTCTCTAGAGACCTGGATGTAGATGCGTAAATGCGATGAGAATGCAGGCGTGCTTCGCGATCCGAAGAGATTTCCACGGAGCGAGTTGCAGCCTGATCTTCCCGAACAGCATCAAGTCTCTCTTGACGCCCTTCGTTAGATTCTTGGGATCTTATGATCCTCAATCTTTTAGCTCCTTTGGAACATTGGGAAATATTTGACCTCTTTCATCATGGTTATAGTTTTATTGTGAAGATACCTGATCAATTAAAATCTAAGTGACTGCAAAGTAAATTAAACGCTCAAATAACATAAGCCCGAAGGCATATAATTATATCCGATAAAAAAAATGAAAAAAATTGGGAGTTTTGGCCAGTTGAGTCGAATTATAAATGATATACCATCGTCATCGAAAATCAGTCCTAAAGGTTATGTTATTTTATAATTATACAGTGAAATTAATGATAGCTTTGATTTCCAAGTCAGATATTGTTTCAAATCTTCGATTTTTATAAGTCATCAGGGAATGCCCATCAGACCGAACCACTTTTGCTAAGACGTCATTCCTATATGTGTTATGGTGTAGCCGGGCTCGTGGAGTTCGACAACAGGTGTTCCAAATCTTCGATTTTTATAAGTCATCAGGGAATGCCCATCAGACCGAACCACTTTTGCTAAGACGTCATTCCTATATGTGTTATGGTGTAGCCGGGCTCTTGGAGTTCCACAACAGGTGTTCCAGATCTTCAATTTTTATACGTCAACAGAGAGTGCTCATCAGGCTGAACAACTCTTGCTAAGACGTCATTCCTAAATGTGTTATGGTGCAGCCGGGCTCTTGGAGTTCCACAACAGGTGTTCCAGATCTTCATTTTTTATACGTCAACAGAGAGTGCTCATCAGGCTGAACAACTCTTGCTAAGACGTCATTCCTATATGTGTTATAGTGTAGCCGGGCTCTTGGAGTTCCATAACAGGTGTTCCAGATCTTCAATTTTTATACGTCAACTGAGAGTGCTCATCAGGCTGAACAACTCTGCTGAGACGTCATTCCTATATGTGTTATGGTGTAGCTGGGCTCTTGGAGTTCCACATTAGGTGTTCCAGATCTTCAAATTTATTCTCTCAACAAAAAATGCTCATCACGTGGAACAATTTTTGCTATGGTACCATTTTTGTATCTCTTATAGTTTAGCTGGTCTGTTGCGGTTCTGCATCAGGTGTTCAAATTTCCAAGATAAATTATAGCCTATATGTTGCCCAGACTTAATACCTATACAACAAAAAAAAATCATTCAAATCCGTCCAGTAGTTCCGAAGATTAACGTGTACAAACAAACAGACAAACAGACATACAGACAAACAGACAAACAGACAGAATTTTTTTTTTGGATTCGTGCTCCATAACTGTTTGTAAACCCCCCTCAATTATTATTTTTTTAATATATTAAATGTACAGACACAGTTTTTTTACTGTTTTATTATATGTATAGATATAATATATTTCCAAAGAGTAACATTAGCGTTAACCTTAGAAATCATTATCTATTGATTTTATCGTGTCATAAAAATACACATAAATTAAGCTATTACCTACATACAATACTGCCACATAAAAATTAATAACTATAAGACGTCAACACGATAGGTATCAATAACCGATATTTCACACAAGTAGCAGATTATCTTCTACGAAAAATGGATCTAAAGAGCAGTTTACTCACAACTTTTATCATCCACCATCTTTATAGTAACTCTTATCGAAACTGCCCATCGCAGATATAACTTAAAGGCGAAAACCCATATTAAAACGTAATTCGGAGAACATAACTTCAAACTCTCGACTTTTTGGATTCGTTCAAGCAAAAACTGTAGATAGTGGACCGGAGGCTATGTATTCCATTTTTATTCTTTTAAAACTTCATATTGTCGCCGATTTCAATACACGAGGTTTATTTCGCACAGCTGTTGGACGGAGATAAGTTCTTTTAATAAAAAGGCTTTATTAGTTATCTCTTGGTGTCAGGTTTCCTAAATATAGGATGTTATAAAGAACCGGTAGCTACATTTAGCTTGTAGCATGTACATATTTGAATTTCGGAAGTTATTTTGTATTGTTTATTACATATTTTTTTTTCTTTTTGTATAAAGATTACTAGCAATGTGGGTCGCACATTACTAGTAATCTCGTTAACCCCTCGTGCTAAGCTGATGCTTGTGTTACGAGTGGGTTCACGTCGGTAGTGTTATGGGTGGGATTCGAACTCGCAACCACATGATCGCAAGTCCGACGCCCTAGCCATTAGGCATATACAGGATTAATTTTGATGGAGTGCGTATATTTTACGAGGTAATCAGTTGCATAAAACTGAACAGCTTTCCCCAAGGAACATAGGTCGAAATCTTAAAATTTAAAATCTATTTTTCATACAAACAAGTCACGTGATTGATGCAGGTATATCCTGCATTAACCTGTTATGAAGCTGTACCTCTCGTAACAGGCTTATCATTATGAAAATTATACTTAAGTTAGTTAATAATCCTATATTTTGAACTTAGTTTTCAATTACAAAAGAGAAATAGTAAGATATGAGTTCATCTCCTTAGTCCCGTTTCCCGAACTATGTTTGTTGGCCAGATTTAGTTGATCTCCTCCAGCTCCCCTAGCCAAGTGACATTTCTACAAGCGATAACGATAATAGAAATCGCTTAATTAGAATTGTCATTTAATGCCATACATTTAATGTCATTTCTGAGATTTCTCTTCATATATGTCTTAAACTGGCTGATAGTCAGAATAATTGCAGACTAATTTCAATCGTTTAGTTTTACTCTAAATACTTATGTTAGAATCCTTGTACTATCTTACCTCCACAGTTTGTAGAATTGTAGGCCATAAATGAAACACTGTGGTGAAGTTTGCGGTGATAGTTGAAGGATTGCGTGGCCGACAGCCCACAAGACTGTGGTAACAATTTATTTATGAGATGGCGAGCTCCTGACGTTTACGGAAGTACAGGATTGATTTATGAACGACATTCGGGAGACGAGTCTTGTCTGTCTGTTGGTTGTAATATTTCTCGGATAGTAGATTGCTTGTTTCGTAGTCCCGGATAAAATGAATGGATCAGCAATCGTTCATGATTAAAGTTGAAAAGGTTAGCATAAAAACGAATACTCTTTACTTTATACATGATTAATTATATTCTACGAGGTATAAAGGTGCATAAAACTGAATAGGTTTCCCCAAGGAACATAGGTCGAAATCTTAAAATTGAAAATGAAATATTCATACAATGTGACAATTCACGTTACTTATGTTTTAGCTTAGGAAATACACTAGCTAACCCGGCACATGTTGCTTTACCATATTCTGGAGAGGGCCAACCTCGTCACCTAGGGGTATAAAAAACATAATAATCAGTCAAGCAATACTTAATACCCAATACTCAATTCTTTATTAGCATTCCATAAGTCAAATACAGGTGGTACATTTATGAGCTAGAATCATTATGGACCCGGTAGGGGGCACAGCTTAAAGAAGTTTCAGAGAAAAGAGTTTCAAAAGAAGCAGTTTCAGAAGAGTTCGATAACGAACACTGTGACATGAGATTTTTATATAGTTATGATGCAATTATTGTATATTCCACGCTTTTTAAGAAATCTTAAATGCAAAGAATTTATTGCAATCGTAACATTTTATTTTCTATTGTTTGAAATGAGATACTTTTAAATCTAATAAAACATGGTTACGCTACTTAAACATTGTATTCATAACAAGTTAACTGCTAAATTGTTCACAGGCCTACCGATGTCAAAACTTTTTAATTGTTAACACAGGAAAGGTGACCTTTGACTTACATTTTTGTCAGACTCAAACATGTATAATCGTAAAAATTTTCACAACTTTTCTAATAAAAGGAAAAATAATACGAGAAGAACACAGGAGCCTTTGTTTGCGTAGATTCATTAAATACCTATTAGCAAAACTATTATTAGTTCCTTTGATTATTATTTCTGCTTACATAATAAGGGGCCTTAATATATGAAACTTGAAATATAAAAAAATGTTTTGGTATAAAAGGTATTTTTTTTAAACTATAGGTTCTGCGCTTCAAAATCTAGAAGTTACGTTACTTTCTATTTGAAAAAGTAAATAATTATAGCATGCTAACTCTGCGACCATAATTATACTCCTTTCACAGCGAGGAATAGGACAGTCCATAAAACTATCTTCTGTATGTTTATATAAACTATCGTACTAGTAACTAAACTCAATTCCAATATGAAATGTATTTGTCCGTTCTCAAAGAGCCAGCTCCCTTTTCTATTCAATACAGACGATACCTTGTCCAATATACCTACAAATATTTATTTGAGTCCATAGAGCCAGATATATATACGTCTTATTCAATGCATAAATGTCAGAGCGAACATTAGGATATAACTTAAGGAATACCTTAATTATTCTTCAACTATTTTATAATAGCTAACTCTGTATAAAAACGTAAAAGAAATATGTTTATAAAGGTTAAAAGTAAAGTAAAAAAGTAAATGTGGACAACATCACATACATTGCTCCGGATCCAAAGTAAGTAGCTATGGCACTTGTGTTATGGATTTAGAGACAACGAAGGTACCACAAACATCCAGACCTGTGATCACACACTTGCAATGTAGAAAAGTGATTTTTCTATCTTAACCAGTCCGGGGATCGAACCCGGGACCTCAGAGCTGGCGATACCTCGAAAACCCATGTGTACGGCACTCGACCACGGAGATTGTCACGAGGTTAATTAACTTCCAACGTTCAAAAGACTGGACGGAGTCTAGAGGCACTAGGCGTCAATCCACTGAATTTATATTAAAACTCATTTATTTCTTCATTCGCTTTCAAACAGAATTTATTTTGGTAAGGATCTTGAAAACCACTTAATTCTCGAGTTTCAAGGTAAGTATGGCTAAGTGTCGTATTATACGCCCCCAAGCCTATTTTTATGTGCCCCTTATGTCTTTAGCGTTTATTAATAGTTTCTTTCATGTCTCCTACATTATTTTAATGTAGACGTATTAAGTATTACCGCATTTATATAAAGCCCTAGCTATGCTATAAGCTATAGAACTATAACATAACTTGACTTTGTACAGATTTAAATATAGGTACAAACAAGTTCATGAACTCAGTACATTCACACTATTATAGACTTTGAAATAAATGTATAGTGCAACTTTGTTTTTCTTCAGAATATATAGTAAAATTGTCACGAATCATTCTGTAAACTGTTGGTAACAAAGAGTTGTGAGAACTACCGCAAGAATATTCGCCCCACCTTTCTTTAATTCAGCTTTTTCAATTAGATAAATAATGACACGTTATAAATATGGGATCCATGTTTAATATAATTAATTTATCATTAGGTATATTGTCCTATCCTATTGACTGGCCTGTTGGTCTAGTGGTTAGTGACCCTGACTGCTAAGCCGGAGGTCGTAGGTTCGATTCCCACCCAGGACTAATCTTTGTGTAATGAGCACCATCATTTGTTCTCTATGGGTGTTATTTATCTATAGTATGTATGTATTTAGAAATATATATTTTATCAGTTGTCTGGTTGCTATAGTACAGGCTCTGCCTAGTTTGGGATCAGATGGCCGTGTGCGGGCTTGTCCCAAGATATTATTAATTAAATTAATCTTAAAGAGAAACGAGACTATCTATTATTTTACGGACAAATGGGTACATTTCCATCTCTCGAATCAATACATTTGTTATTCTTAATTTTTTATAGTAGTTCAATGTCGTAGTAGTTTAATGTAACCTACAGGTATTGAGTTTTGTGCACAGAAATAATATACATACTTATATCTTTGGTTTTGTGCGAAATTCTGTAGTCACTACAATTTCTGTCGCTTCGTATTTCTTTTCGCGAATTTAAATAAGGATTTGTTTGTATTAATTCGACACTTGATTGGAGTTGCGTTTCAATAATAACAAATATTTGCTTCGATTTTCTACACGTGTACATCCTTCATTGGCTGGTAATAATATTACAAAATCATACTCTTTCGTAAGATCAAACCCGCAAAATTCTATAAGCACTTATAAGTACGTCATTATTGGAAGGATTGGTTGAACCCTAAATAACCGAGTATAAGGTTGTATTTTCTAGGCCTTAGGTGTACTTAAAAAGTAAACCGATTCAATGATCATGTCAATACTCGATTCAAGTGCGTTGAAATAATATTCGCCATTTTTAAGAACCACAATATGTAAGGGAGCACTTCGTTCCCGATCCGGTTACACTCAGCCGGCGCTGCGCACGCGCATCACTATTCGCCGCATGCGCACTCCCGCACGTGCATGCAATGATTGTCAGCGATCATTACGTGATGACACGGCGGCATCTACATGACTGTTATCAAAATTGTTGATTTACGAACGTACTCAGTAAATTGGTTGTACTTGAAGGTTGAGTATGCAGTTCGTGACAAGCATTATGCACCTAAAATTGCATGCCATTTTGAAACTTGAGGATAAAAAATTAGGTTTAAAGTTTATTTACATACCCTATGATCATATTATAGAATTGTTGCTTGTTGTTTTTATACCAGAATCTGTCGTAACTTTTTTATTTTCGGAATTTATTTTGAAGCAGATATTTTTAGATGGATCTTTGTTCCGATGCTACCGGGAAACGTATGCATAATTATATATTTTACGCCCACATACGAATATCGGTGCTAGCCCACTTTGTTTACAATAAAATGAGACTAAAATAAAAATATTTCAACCGAAATAATTGTAATTTCACACTAATGGACGAGTTTCAAATACCCGAGCGACAAATACAATTAGATATACAAGAATAATGTTTATGGAGTGCGTATATTCTACGAGGTATATCAGGTGTTTAAAACTCAACAGCTTTTCTCAAAAAACATTCGTCGAAATCTTAAAATTGAAAATAAAATATTCATACAAAGTGACAGGTCACGTGACTTTGGGAAAATTTGTTCAGTTTTTAAATTCACTCGGAATAAAAAATCTGAGCTGGATATGCGTCCTATCTTCTATCGCTGGCTAAGCGGAAATATTACATCCAACTTTTATAATACGTTATCGCATATTCTGATAATATTAACAATGTGTGTCCATTGTACACTTTTCCATTGTAGTTCAGGGACTGGACTTTATTACAATCTGATTGTTTCATGCTTTATGCTTTTGTATGATATAGTATTCGATTTATGTCAGTTTTATTGTCTGCGAGTGAATCGCCAGTTATCAGGCGATGTGTGATGGTAATAAATATCAGAGCGATAATCCGAGCTTCGGAAGCCATACATAATAAAAGAGAGGGTATTTTAAAAATCGTAGTGTTTTCATGTAAACGCAGATATATACATATAATTATCTAGTATAGTCAACCAAGAAAACAGGCCGTCCCTAGATCAAACTGGGCCGAGCCGGTCAAACTAACAAACCAACCACGTCCCTAAATAATAAAATCTTAATACAGCCCTCTTTTGCTTCTAGCCATATTAAGATTGCGAGCAACTTACTAAATCTAGGCCCAAAACACGTAGGGGGTTGCGAATTTAGTTAGTTTTTCTATTACTTTTTTTGGCTGAGGCCCTTATGGTTCCGCTAGAAATTTCGGTGAAGCAGCTAAAGCCAGCGCTCAGGCTACCTGCGAAGACTACGTAAGTCCACTGCCGAGGAATTTGGGTTTTCTTGGAAATCATCTAAAAAACCAGACCTAGATATAGGTAGTAATGATATTTCTATTTCAAAAGGAGCTAAATTTTGCTTTGATTGAGCTCCTTTAGAACTAACAGGATTTAACTGACCCGGTAGTAAAAAACCTAAACAGTATTTAATTGGTAGCGTTGTTTACCAACGATAACTATAAATATGATAAGATAGTATGTATAACTTCAAAGATTATCTTATCTGTCTACACTCGTAAAACATACTTACAAATATTCAAAAGATTACATAGTCTAACAACTATTCTTTGAATAACACTAATCGTAGAGTAGCTATGTTTTTTATTATTTTTTGTTACATATAAACCTAAAAATACTCAATGTTCGATGTAATAATATTGTGATATTATTTAAAACAAGTATTAACAGAGAAAATATCTTTTCTGGCAGTTAATATGCAATTTATTGTAAAGTTGCAGTTATACATATATTATTGAGAATCTATACATATGGCTGCGTTGACATCATTTCAGGCTTCCGTTAGCACATTCTTATCTAATTTATCATTGGATTTGCTCTCAACGTGGATAACATAATAACAGAATTGTGTAATATAAACCCAAATAAAATATCTGAACCTTTTTGAATCGCCGAACATTAATAATTTATTTTTCCGATTCATTGATTCGTCCCTTACTTTTAGAGTTGATTTTTTCACCGCCAGAAAAAAATATTTTAAGAATACTTAATTTTGATATTTTGACGGTTGTTTCATACAAATTTGTTAAACGTCAATTTTATTCCTCTAATAAAAGTTATCTGACGATAGAATCAGCTACTACTCAAATAAATAATAAGTTACTTACCTACAACTTTATTTTATTTAGAAACCAACAATCGTACATTATATGTTATGTATATGTAATTGTACAATCCACTACGTTTCCATATGTTAGAGCTTACAGATACAGTTTTGGGTATAATTTAATAAAATCTAAATACAGAGAAATATATACAATTGATAAAAATACAATTAGTACAATTATTAGCAATACCTTAAATGACGCGTTACATTATAAACCAGAATACCGATCGTCCCCGAATGTTTGCTCTACTTAATTCACGAGCTCCAGCATCCCTATCATATTCATAAGATGACTGTATTGTGCAAGGTTATGCAAGTTTGTAAATAGACGGCGATCGAACCTATTTGGTTCTTATTATAAACTACCGACCGACAATACATACTTAGCTGTCTACAGGATTAAATTGAAAATGAACTTTTCATACAAAGTGACAGATCACGTGACTTAGGTTTGTATGAAAAATTGATTTACAATTTCGACTTATTTTCCTTGGGAAAAGTTGTTCAGTTTTATGCACCTGATTACATCGTAAAATTTACGCACTCCAAAACAAATAATCCTGTATATGATAGAGTTTATAAATAGCGTTTCATTCAGGCATTAACCCTAACTTACAACTCAGCACAATCATTACATAAATTACATAATAATTAAATCATATTATTACCTACATATTAAATCAGAATTAAAATAATGTTCAACTTAAAATCCACATTTAAATAAAATTCCTCCATTGAAATCTAAAATAAAAATAAAAATCAGAATTAAAAACAAAAAATATAATTTTGTAGTTGGTAAAAATCTGTACATTAATTATAATTTTCTTATCGGTATTTAAAGAGCAACACGCCTGCCACAGCAATTCCGGACTTAAGGGCATAATTATACACCACATATTATTTTATCTATCTGTCACATTTCTGCGCAACGCCTTTCTAGTTAGGTGCATTTTTGTGGTTTGATTGGCCGGTCACGCGTCAAATGTCACAAGTCATTTAAAATACATCAACCAAATAAAAGAATAATGAACTACTTTTTAAATTGGCTTATACATGAATTCTCGTATTTCATGATAACCAGTATGTAAAAAACAAAGTCGCTTCCCGCTGTCTTTCTCTATGTGTGCTTAGATCATTAAAACAGCTCAACGGATTATGATATGGTTTTTTAAATATATAGAGTGATTCAAGAGGAAGGCTTTTAAGTACAATATGCGTGCGAAGCCGTGACTCGTATACTAGTGTTTTTATAAATCTAATTATGAATGTCAGCTTTATAGCACTTTATAGAGGTACATAATCTACCTACATGTTTTGAGGTACACAGATGAACGTAAAATGTTCAGGCGTTGCCGAAATTGTACGCAACTTTGATTTAAAAGTTTAATTTGGTCCTTGGTGGGCCGTGGGTCAACTTTTCATACGAAGCCGTATCCATCAATTTACGCAGGTATAAAAATAAATCTTTTGGGGGAAATTAAGGAATTCATTCAGGTGCTAATACGTGCCTCGGAAAGCACGTTAAGCCGTTGGTCCCGACTGTCATACAGTGATCTTTGATAGTCGTTAAGTCATTACAATTCTGACAACCAGTCTTACTATGGAATACTGTATTACCTAGCAATAGGTTGTGGAGGTCAGATAGGCAGTCGCTCTATGTAAAATACGGTATTCAGCTAAATCCGGTAATACTGGAAGCCGACCCCAACATAGCTTGGGAAAAGGCTAGGCAGAAGAGGCAGGCAGAAGATTCAGGTGCTAATACTTGTGGCTGAGGACTCTACTTAAATGAATAATATGGTAGGATATATACAGAAAGGTTGAATCTACCCCAAACTATATAAAATCTGTTAAAAAATAAGAGAAGTTTTTTTTTTGTTTAAACGCGCTAAACTTTAGAACTACCAGTGGGTTAAAAAATCTTTGTGTGTACAATTATAGCCTGATGCATAAGGAAACTTAGAGCTTATTTTAGAAATTCGCGAACACATATAGTATATTTTTTTTATGGAATAGTTAAATACACACACACACACTACACATATACACACACATATTTACATACATAGGAGCCCGTCTACTCCAAGTCAATGTTAATTAATAGTAATTAATTTTCTTAATTGTAATTAGTAATTACTTAATTATGATAATTTTTTGAAGTAAGAAATTATAATTTTATCACTGATTTAAAAAAAAAAGTTTCGGTTAAATATAATTATTATTATTAATTTTTTTTTATATCTTGGGACAATCTCACACCCGGCCATCTGATCCCAAACTAGGCAGAGCCTGTACTATGGCAACCAGACAACTGATAAACATAGGTACTTATATATTTCTAAATACATATATATTCGGAAACTTCAGAGATAAACTTCAGAACTTCAGTTGTCGAGTCTATGAGTCTTAAAAATTAATGGTGTCAAATACCAATGATAGCTTGGCAGATCTTGTAAATAATGCGTAAGTTGTCACGCTCGTTTGGAAAGTATGTATTTTTCTTAAATTATGATGGAGAGGTACGTATTTATTCAACATTAAGTTTTCTTTTCTGGTGTCATATATACTCCTTAACCACATTCCAATACAAATTTACATACAACGGTGTTTTATTTTTTTTGTGTACATTTGTTTCATGGTCATCGTGATCACCTTTATTTACTGTCGTTTTTTTTTAAATTTCATTGACAGTTTGATTTGATTTATTGCTGTCATCAAGCCCGTATTACAAGGTAGAGTTTGGAATTATTTTGTACATACTAGGGCGTTTCTCTGTAAACTGGGCAACTTTTAAATAAATATCGAGGTTTTGGAATGCCAATGTAATATTTATAGATTTATTGATTATTTAAGTATTTTTAATTAAGATAAATATAATAAAAAAAAATTGATTCGTACTTTCTTAATCATTCTAAGATATCATTGACAAACGGTGAAGGAAAACATCGTGGGGGAATCTGAATCCCTAAAATTTGGAATCTGAAATCGCCAACCCGCAATGAGCAAGCGTGGTGATCAATGCTCATTCCTTCTCTGTATGGGAAGAGGACTCACGAGGCCTGTGCCCAGCAGTGGTACGTCTATAGGCTGGTATTATTATTATATAATGGATAACATTATACAACTTTAAAATTAAATATTTTGTTACTATCTTCAATTGTTTTTAGGATCTTCATTTTATGGCTACTGTAATACGACCTAGGTACCTCAATCCGTTTGTCATATAAAGTCCTTTTAGTTCCTGGCTTATTCGAAAATTTCCGCGTAAAAGTAATTATCAAAATGCTATCGCGAAATTTATCAGATAAAACAACAGCCAATTCAGATCGGAACGCCAATGTAACTGGCCACCTACAAACTCTTAATTGAACAACAACAAACTTATTAGAGGGTTCTTATTCTAGACAGGGACAAGGGAGTTGTATCTACATTAAATTTATTTTCTCTACACAAGTAATGACTTGCGGCTTTTCCCGTATTTTCCTTTCTTAGATTTATCGGGATATAAAGCTCTATTTGGTAAATCCAGGTTAGAGTTTCTGTCCAAAATTTTCTCAAAAGCTACTTTTTTGCGTTCGAATGATAAATGTCTATTCTGGCGAACTTTCAAATTCAGATTTAATCAATATTTTAGAAGGATTTAAATTTTGGTTCATTTACCTATAAGTTACGAATTAGTGCTGTGTGGTTGGTAAGCACATCCCTTAATAATGATTGTTGTTAGAAGTGCGAATGAAATTATGCCGGAAAGCTGTTGTAATTATTCCACACTGCCTGTTGGTCTAGTGGTTAGTGACCCTGACTGCTAAGCCGGAGGTCGTGGGTTCGATTCCCACCCAGGACAAATCTTTGTGTGATGAGCACGATCATTTGTTCTGTGTCTGGGTGTTATTTATCTATAATATGTATGTATTTAGAAATATATAAGTATGTTTATCAGTTGTCTGGTTACCATAGTACAGGCTCTGCCTAGTTTGGGATCAGATGACCGTGTGTGAGATTGTCTGAAGATATTTATTTTATTTATTAATTTATACTTTTTTCATGGTTAAGTAGTTAGTATCTTGTGGATATGAATTATATAATGACGCTGCATACACATTAAACACATACCTATTGATTAGTGTTATCCTTCATCGTTCATTCGCAGTAATAATGATTTCTAATTGATGCGTTCCGTCAATGCTCGGTACCATTCAACTTCCATTAGCTGTCTATTGCGGTCTTCGCTATATTTAGCTCAATGACTTTTTATGGTTGTACATGCGTAATAGAAATACAATATTATTTTATGAATGGACTTGAATCTTAGAAGTCTTCAGTAATGTACTGTGTTTTCGTATTCAGCTTCAATTAGACTTAATTATACAATTGAAAAACATACCTACTCTGATTACAAAAGTGTATGACTGATGTACTTTTAAGCAAAAAAAAATGGTGCTTCAAAAATTCAAAAACTTCATCATGAAATCCAGTGTACCTACTCTAAACGGTAAATTAAAGTTAATTACTAATTCATTTATCGATAGATACTATAGAGCTGAAGAGTTTGTTTGTTTGTTTGTTCTCTTCGAGTTTCACGTATGCTTCGACGTTGTTAAAACCTTATCACAGAATGCTTGAAATGCTGTTCTATATCCTGTTTTAATATATATGTATATGTAATAATAATAATAACGGCCTATAAATGTCCCACTGCTGGGTACAGGCCTCTTCCCATATAGAGAAGGAATGAGCATTCAAGCAAGCAAATCACCACGCTTGCTCATTGCGGGTTGATGATTTAAGATTCAAATTTTTGGAATCCAGGTTTCCTCAAGATGTTTTCCTTCACCCTTTGTCAATGATGTCTTAGAATGATTAAGAAAGTACATATAACTTTAAAAAATATAATAATATAAGTAATATATCCTGTTATAAATACATAAAATATAATTTGTACAAATAAATGCGCGAAATAAGCGGTAATAAGATGTTTGTGGAACGAAAAGAACCATAAAATGTAACAGAAAAGCAAACTTTATCGTTCATCTTTTATATTTTAATCTCCCTATCGCTTAAAGGTTTTGCTGAAAGAACTCAATTCTAGGTTAAGCTTACCTGTGTAAATACATTTTCTGATACTTGTATTTTCTGTATTTTACAATAAAGAACTAAGATTCTTTTGAAGTAGACAGAAAAAAAACAATTGAAAGTATTGTCAATAAACTGGTATTTGACAACCCTTGTGCTCAACTAAGCGATCAGTCTCAAAGTAGCGTGCTATTTACTACGTGAAGCTAGTACTTATATCCGGGTCAGGGCTGCTGCGATCATAACATAACGCCCGATATGACCACCCGATTGTTACACGGTTATTTGAAAAGGACCGTTATTAGGGCTGCCTGGAGTACGATACCAGATGTTTATTAGGTACATGTTTTGAAGGACGCTGTTGTTTATTAAAATATCGCTTTTCTGCTTGGTAGAATGCTACGTAGGTAATGATTACAAAAATCTTATTAAATTAATTAAATTGATTCATCGAAATGGGTTCTTCAAAATTAATGGCATGTAATGTTACATGCAGGATCTTCAGACGATAATGGCTAGCCAATCTTGGCTCCTTCCAAAAAGATTGCTTCCTGACAGCCCTAGAGGGAAATGGAAGAATAGCAGAAAGTCCTTTGGCTTACAGGGAGGATGAAACAGCTGGTAAAAAAAAAACAAATAAATGTAGCTTTGTAATAATAAACCAATACGAACCGAAATAATATAGACGTTTTTTATTGTTTCGGTTTCGACGACTCATTCTCGGTGCAAAGATAAAGAGTGATGAACTCTTTGGTTTATCTTTGTTTAATATTAAAAGTTTACCGCATGTTACACATTCTAACATTTGCATAGCTCGCTTTATTTGCATGACAGTCTGAAGGGATTCCTAATTAGCTGCCAGTACGCGGTCAGTTTTAATTAAAACTTTGTTTCAGTTAAATTGGAAGCCATTTTTTACATTCGGAATTATTATTATTGTAAAAACCTTAGATAGTATTACGTACGTCGTGTACCTCGTGATATTTATTTAAAAAAAAAACAATAGGCCGATAAATAGAGCAAGATGTGCAAACAAAAGCGGTTTAGCGGCAGTCGCAAAATAAACCTACTTATATTATTATTATTTATTAGACTAAATTGACAACAAAAAATGCCAAAATGACATTTTTGATACTTCAGTTTTTGTCATTTGCCCTCTTCAATTCTCTAGGATTATAAAACAGAGTATAATTAATTTGCGAGCACATCGAGTAGTTCCTTTCATAATCTGTCAAAATAAATAAAAATAAATTTTGACATTGAAAAGTCACTTCAGTACTTGTCTAGACTTATAACTCGCAACCTTGTTTTTTTCATCTGTTATTGCATGTAAATCTGGTCTGTAAAATATTTTTAAATTCTTTTAAGGTTACCACGAGCTTTAATTAGAATATGAAATATTGAAAGTGTACTTATCTTAATGAAGTATACTTAAGTATAGTTAAGAAGGTAGACTTAATGTCCATTTCCAGCAGTGGGCTGCAACACTAATGCTTTTAAAGTTCTTATGTTTGAGGTCCGCGTTACATGTTAGACCAGTACTCCAGTATCCACACTTACAACCATGACCTTATGACGTATAATAGCATCCATTTATACTGGGCATACGTGTCAGCATTTAACACGATGTATTGATTTTGATATTACTCTGACACCCACGCCAAAATCACTCCAACTGCGTTCAATCCAGTTTCCATATTCAATGCGACGCGCCATTTAAATAGGTCTTGAACCGTTGAACGGGATTTATGAATTGGAAATATTTTCAAAGCGTCGACGAAATTTTACCCATTATTTTCAGCAAGGAGTAGGCAGTAGGTAGATGTACCTGAGCCTGTATGACGTCATGGGAATATAGTGATGTAGCTTTGAATTATTTAAGATTCGATTTACAAAATCATTGTTTTTTTCTAACCGTGTTGACAGCAGTGTTGCGTGTATCGATATATCGATCTTTTTTATAGGTACAGGTACTAAAATTAATTATTGTAGATAATTAACTTTAAGATGGATGGAAGATACGGAGATACTTTTAGACGCCAAAGTTACGTTAGTCCCGCTTAAATTTCCTCTATTATTCTAATATCTTATCTCAATTCTGGAAATTCTAGACAGTTATCCTATTATTAGGAACTTTAAAGTAGACGTTTATTCGCTTGTTTATTTAATAAAGAGAAGTTAAGCGAAAGCAATCTAAAGTGTCTAATAAAATTGCTTTAATTATGATAAAGTTTCAAAACTTCGTTTGAGTTTTAAAACGGTTAGCAAGAGTACAATACCTATGTTCTAAAAATCTTAATTGCAAAATAATTTAGAGATTATTTATTAAGCTTTATATTTTAAATCTAAAGTATTTTTGAAAATGGAAGCTGTTTTAACCGTACAGCGGGTCAGAGAAGCGGGAACGGAACATCTGTTCGTTCTCACTTCGATTAATAGTGGCGATGTTGGCTCAGCAGATCTACCGACACGCGAATTTCTAAGAAGGTTTAGTTTACGTAACTGAACCTTTAGAATATTCTACTAGAAAAATATATTCTATGCATGATAACGTTAGATATGCGCAGAAAGACAGGTAGGTACCTACTCGGTGTTCTATAAGTCACGTTATATAGATTAAGGTGATTAAGCACCTCTAGTTATTAACGTTCAATTGGGTGTAACTGACTAACTGAACTATGTTCTTAGAAAAAATAATCTGAGCATTTTCTCTCGTTATGACGAGTGGCCTTGATAAAGAGATAAAGCTTTAAACTGGTTGGAGGGACTGTTCTAACTTATATTCGTCCTCAAAAAAATGTGATCTGCTTATTTGTGGGATTCCAGGTGAAATCAAAATTGATGACCGATGTCATAATTATGTATTTTTAGCAATAACCTTGATCTCTACAAGTTTAAAATATTATAAAAGAACATATTGAAATTGTTATTAGGTATGATAATATTTGTCTATCGATAGTTGATAGATAGACGTAGCAGTTTGTACTTCAAATTTAAATCACAGAAATTAGGAAATAATTTAAATGATTTACTTATATTCATGTTAATTTTTTTGAAAATCCTTATTTTGTTGATAGAAACATGACAAAGTCTTTCCTTCGGATATAATTATGTCCGGTCACTAAATGGAGTCCTTGGTGCCGCGATACTAGTGAGATATTTCCGCTTTGAAATTGAATTCTATCGATATATGGATCGGGACACCGTGCACCCGTACCTTCAAGGAGAGTTATTTACGGTGTAATCGGTTAAACGTGACATAAACAACGAAATATAGATGACATTCTTTTTTTTTATAAATATTTTTTTAATGATGTTTATTTATCCGAGTTTTTTATTGAGGACTAACAGAATTTATTTTGAAGAAATAGAGACGTAATAATACTGTTATCGGTTGTGTCCGATAATTTTAATTAACTGCCACAGTAATTTGACTGTCAACTATAAAAATGTTTTTTTTTCAGTGCATTATAATTTATTTTAAAACTATCACTTTCGATGTAAATATATTCAGTTCTTCGCATCACAGGTTCACAGACAATATAGACCGTGCATCTTATGTTTAAATTATGTAATCTGCCTTTCGTATTTACATATTTTACATATTAAAACAAAAAAAGAAACATATCATCATAATATATTTTATGGTTTTAATGGTAGCTCGATATTATGAGAGAAACAATTAAGCCTACACCTACGATACTACATTTATTTATACAACATCGTTACTTCCAGGCGGGTTAACCCTTTCAAGGCGACATTAACCCTTAAAAAGTAAAATTATGTTAAACACAACCTACGTTACATAAAGCCACGTGCACACATAATCCCGATTAATAATAACTTATTCAAGGTCAGTCAATCGATACATTTAGCAATGTCCGACCACAAGCTCAATGACGGTTTTAATTTTAAATTTATGACGTCACTCTGGTACGTAGGTACGATATAGTAATGACAAATCGATATAAACACTGGTGAGTGCAAAGGTTTATGTGGCATATTGATGTAAAGGCATCCGCTTCATTGGCTCAATTGTTAAGTTCAGACGATTAATCGATAACGAAAACTTTATTGGCACAAATTGTGTATGGAATTTGATCACATACATACATTTTCATACAATATTCAGTGGAAAGATAATTGCGTACCTAAGTGTCATATTGTATTAGCCCCATCAAAAGGCGCTCTGAACATGAACAGCACCTATCAATTTTCTTTATACAGAAAAGAGGTATGAAAAGTGATCCTTAAAGAAGCTTGTTATAAAAGCAACACTACACTAGCGAAATATAACCTCAAAATCAGGGCAAGGTGCCTTAACCCTTAATAACGTATATTCAGTGTCAAAGTTGCCTTTAACAAACATTAAATGAGTTATATCACAAGCGCGCATGGCGTACTCATGCATATTCATGAACATAATATCGGACAAAAACTAGTGCAGATAGCAGTGTTAGGGTTACGACCGCAGGACGAACTAAGTACATTTTCGTACTAACGTAGTACATTAGGTCTACTAAAGTACACAATGTACTTAGTTTGTCATAATGTTGTCATTTAAATGCTTAGAAACTTGTTCAGCTAGTACTCATAATAAAACTAAACCATTTTTACTTTGCATAGTAGGACGATTAAGTCTAAAAAGAGATCATTTTGTATTTTTTTTTTGTAGTTGATTATATTGTTAACTTTATTTCTATTTTTTTGAAGTAAAGTAACTTCAAATAGAAGCTTCATAAAGCAGACATTATGGCTGGCACTAATTAATATTTACAGAATATCAAATTTCCTCGGACTCGCAAAAGAAAATTCACTGCGATTGAGTTTCGTAGAATCGCATTTCGCTTATAAGCAGTAGCAATATACCTACCTACTAATTACTTTAAAATTATTATAATACTGTATCGAAAAATTAATACCTATCTACTCTGTGCTAATCAAATTCATAATCAAAAATAAAAAAAGGTGCCCAGTTCAAAACTGGAAAAGCAAACCGTGATTTGAAAATTGAATCCATTTCAATAGCTGTTATTTTTTTTATTAGAGAGGACTATTGCTCGTTTACAGTTTCAGTTTTTTTTTAACTATTCGATTATGAAAACAGATTATCACAAATGTATTTGTTTGCTTTTTTAATAAGTGTAGAAATATTTAGTACCTCGTAGTCTATCCATTTTGCTATTTATTGTTCCATTACCCAAGTGTTTGAGTACCGCAATTTATCTTTCCCCTACGACGTTCGCCCACACACTCGTACGTTATGCAGCTCGCACATTAGTATTGTTCTTAATCCGATTAAATTTACGTTATGAAGTTGTTTTGTTTGAACCGTCTGTGGTCTTATCTCCTCGTTTTTAATAATATATGGTTTAGATATGAATCATAAATGATGTGAGTTTAGTTTGATATAAAATATTAGCACGGTAATACTATCTTAGTATTACTGTTTTTATACTGTGGTATTACCGTGATATTAGTCTCTCAATTTCTCTCTTTCTCTTTTCACTGGTAGGTTTAAAGACTTTATACGCATGCCTATTTTCATAATTTGTTTGTTTCAAATGGCCTGCCAAATTCTAGTGTTTTCTTTTCGGTAGGTACCTACTATAAAAATAATAGAATGAGATTTAAAAGATCATAGAATCTGTTTAATCACCAGTCATAAATTTGTAGGTAGGTAACAAAAACACAATAGAAATAAGTGGTTGATAAAGTGTTGTAGGTAGGTAGGTACCTATATGTTCAATAATTTTCCGCATTGTGTCCTAGCAACTAAAATATTAAAATTATGATTATGCCATCTGTCAGACGTTAAAACAATAATAATATGGTTTAACTACGTTATTGCGGATACACTTAAAATGCAACTATGTTAAGAATAATATTATTGAACTTGTACCAACGTACAATAATGCACGAACAAAAAATAAGTAGTTACATGTTGTCTTATAATTAAAATTCTCATAAATTCGCGTCTTTATAAAATATTATCTCTTTTTCATAAAAAGAACGATTTATTTTTATTTCATAAACATAAACCAGCCAATGTATTCATATTAACATATTTTTTTTATTTATAAACTCTTTAATGAATTATCTTTAGCTCAAGTATTTGTGAATCAAATTAACTGTTTATTCGTTACGTCGCCGTTCAGAAAGACGTTAACTCATAACAACTCCAATTAATCATACAACAAGGCTTTATTTATTCAAACTATAAATAAATCATTTCAAGGTAAACTAGTTTAATAGAAAAATGAGTAAACAATATGTGGCTAACAGTTTTCTTATTAAGTGTAACTAAAGCATTCCTAACTGGTTTGTTAATTATTGGTTCTCACTGACGTAGTTACTTAGGTAACATAAACCAAGATAATATTGGAATCATTAAGGGCGGATGTCACATTTGCGCATGAAGGCGATCAGCTAAACCTAATCTCAATTCTTGCGTTTATTTGAGTTCAATACCTTCTTCAATTTTGTTTCAGTAACTAAAATGAACGCCTGGCAAACGCAACAGATATGACAGATACCTAATAATAGAAATAATGGCTAAAAAACTTTTTATTCAAATAAGGTAACTCCCGCCCTATGTTCTTTCAAACCTATTCTAAGTTCAAAAACATTTCACATTTCGACTTCGACGGTTGTTTTTTTTTTAAACTTGATCACTGATAACTTTGAAGGAACGCGTTCTTAATAATTACATATAAGTGGTGAAGTCGCCTCGAAATCCTATGAGTCAGACTGTCCATAATGGTTTGCAAATAATAATACTTATGTTATATCGTTATCGTATGTTAGCAACTCACGGAAGTAGTGATGTTGATGGTCTTGCAATTTGCCCTACTTGTGCACTGTAGCGATCTTTACAACCCATACAATGCGAGTTAAGCGGAACTCGATGATAAGCAACTGTCAAAGACTGTCATTACTATGTAAGAATACAACAGGGCGTATACTTGCGTGTTAGTGACAGGCCCTATTGAATATGTGTAAGTTAAACGCGCAATGTATGTTACAGTCAAACCCTTTCGCGATTAAACCACTATTGTTGAAGTGTCGAAGTCGATACTATTGTCAACTATCGGTATTCAATTTACGATATATGTACGAACATGTCTACTAAACTTCAACCACAAAACGTATATCATTGTTCACTGACAGCATTCTAACTTTTCATTGTCTGTTCCAGTACATGCACTGAACCGCAAAAACGTCTCATGTCTCGGATACTTCGCAATAGGTATAAGTATAGGTATCATTATGTTTTCAGAACAAAAACTTAGATCAATGACAGAAATAGATAAGTGTCCCAGGAGTATTTTTCTTGATCTGTCAATGAAAGAAAAATATCGAAGTACAGCCATTTATCCTTTGAGAATAAAAACAATAAAAACATTATTCTATTATTATACAGTCTTCTGAAATAACTGTTGATTTTATTATGCCTGATAGCACACAAATAAAAACGTTAAAATAAACTCCAGCATGCATGAGTTGTCTTTTGATAACGCAAATAACAAGTGAACGCTAGATATCCCTACTCGTTTACTTATCGATGCTAAACATGGCTATTAAACCAGTCTTGTACTCGCTAAAGGTGTCTAGGCAAGAGAACTAGCATCGCAATTACTAAGGGGCTAGGCTAGGAGCTACCGTGTCCGCAATCCATTGCCATCCCTGGACAACCGGTTCAGAACATCTGAAAATCGTTATTTACCACTTGTTACTTGATATTAGCTTCTGTCTTGGTATTTCAAATTGAATCGGAATATCTCAAACATCCACTTATCCTTTAACTTGTCAAGGGTTTGCGGTACGACTGCCAACTACGCTACTTTTCTTTAGACACCGATAAGGCGGTCTACACGAGGGAAATGTTCTGTAAGCGAACACGACGCGTCATTTGTTAGGTATATCAGGTACTGTAGGAGAACGTAATACTGACATCATGTCATGTTTGAACGTAAAAATAAACTCGATAAAACTATGATAAAACAGATCGTAAAAAGTAATCGTTTAGACATTCGATGTCTAGTATTTGTAAACAAACATTAACGTATACCGAACACATTTCACGTAAACACGATGAGTCAACCTTATTACTTCGATATTATAGCAAGACATGACTTTCTCTGGCGAGTTCCGAGAAGTGTAATTAACTACAAGTATTGCGTATGTCCCCAGCAATGTTGCCCAATGCTGTCTGCCTTGTCCCATAATGTCACGGTATACACCAAGTTGCTATAGAGATCCAATAGACATATTACATATGCAACAACACGAATTTCTCGCATGTAAATGCATCAACTTACATAAAATTTGAGTACCGACCACAAAGGTTACAGTGTTATTGAAAATACGCAATAAATACCTTTTATTTACATCGACACGGGCGTATTTTCGTGAAACTAATAAAAACACTCGTTACTTTAAAACATTACGACAACGACATTGCAATGATGAAAGTAAAAAAGGGATAACTGAAAAGCGAGGCTTATTTATTTGCCCTAAGGAAGGTCATCCACTGACGTAACTCACAAAGACACACAAAACAACCGAAAATGCTGGTGAAAATGTGAAAAACTTCGCTTGTTTGGGAGTGCTCTCATTTCACTGGCTGTAATGTTCTGTGCGCGCGCTCCTCAAATATTAAACGATACTGTAGCCGCGCCAGCGAGCGCATGCAAATTGGGAATACATACCTACTTCAATATTTGATGTTCCTCTGTAGCGAGTAACTGCAATCCAAAAATGTACTGACATCTGATTTGTTTTTAATAAGTTTGGTATGCCTACAGTTCTTTGTTATCATCTCATTTTTTAAAAACATCACTGATCACTGATACTAATATTGATTTCCGACAGAATTCTTGTACCACGCATTTTCTTTCAAACTTCAACTGTGAATGGTCTGTCAACCTGCATACGAGTTTTTTTTCCTAGCTGTTATTAGACTGCCGGGCAAAGCCCGTTCTTCTTCCAAAACTCTCTATCTTGTACGATTTCTGGCCACGTGCGCCCGGCATGGGTACCTGACTAGATCATCACACCACCTTCACCGAGGTTGACCTAGACGACGATGTCCCTCTCCCAGCGTCCAGTGGGTTGATCTTCGCCCGATCCGAACGATCTTTGCCCATCGGTCAAGCTGCGAATAATTTTAAAGAAAAAAAAACACCATCGTTCGATGACAATTAGTTAGGCAAACTGCAAGCATGTGGCCTCGATACACGTGGTAACAATTGGCAAATTTTTCTCAGAACTGGGTTGATTCGGATCCGATGACACTAACTTTTCATTTTTACAATAAAACTAGTTTAGTGTTCCAGTCAGATCTTGTACACAAGGAGAAAAATATGATGATGATCAGTATCGTGCATTGGGAAAAAAAGTCCGAAGTGTACAGACGAAGGCCGAAAGAAGATTGAAAATATTAACCTAAACTACAAACAGAACCGTTTCCAGCAAACTATGTCACATGTAAGTAAAGAAAATGGTGGGCGTAAAATAAAGTGCTTTCGATATTGAGGAAGATTTCCTCTCGAATAACGATGAGTGATAAAGAGGACAGTGCACTAACGGGATGTGAAAAGGCTCAGAAAGGCTTATCATGTCCAAAATCACATATTGGAAATCAATATTTCCATTATGTTACCAAGCCAAATACCACAGAGTACATTTTACATCCAAATACTTTCAGGCCTTAAACATATTGACTATGAATAAGTCAAGTAAATAATGAACCTGTCACTGTCAAATTTGAAAATGACATAATAACTTTTTAATAAGCTATAATCTCAGTCATACGTAAAGATACTTAGTCATCTGTAAGAGGATATAAAATATTTTAAGAGTACGAATTCCGTAGCTTTCATAAAGTGATTCGTAATATGTAATAGAGCAGGTCGTGGGCGGTATAAGATGTTATTGAAAAGAAACTCAATAACCTGGAGTATATTTATTTCACATACTTATTGCTTTTGCTTCGGTGCTGCCCTTTGGCATTTGATTTGTATTATGCAAGGTAATCTGATTCGGTTTGAAGGCGGCTACTGTAACTGATATAAATATCTTGCCTGTCTTGTATAAATATGTAAATTATTGGGCTCTCTTTTCACACTTTTAGAGGTTGTGTATTCAAAGTCTTTTAAATAATCATTTCTGTTTGTATTTGTAAAAGATTTTTCGTTTATCCTCCATCCATGTGATATCATTTCATTGATCCGTAGTGAGACGACTTGGTTTTTAAAATACGTATTCAACCTAACCATTTATTTATCCCTACATCAAATTTAATAAACTTACCACCACTCACATAATATGTTATCTTAGTTTTGGCTTTGTGTTAGCATGTATTCACTCACACCCTTAACACCGGGAACATATGCTCATATTAATGTGTACAAAGTGCTAGTATTACCAATGTTCCTAGAAACCCTTTGTGCGGGTAATTCTCTGAAATATGGTTAAATTGCGTTTGTATATTTAGTCTTCCCGTACTGAGTGAGAGGACCATACTCCATAGACTGGAATAATAACCATATTTTACCATAATTAGTAAGGACAGCTAGAACCTACATCTAGATTACGGTAGGTACTATTGACACACTTTTCTATGCTAATTTTTTTAAACCTAATGTTCCTTGACCGGCTTGTCAACTTTTGACGAAACATCCATTTCTTCCAGTTATCCTATCATACTGGTAAGCTTTAATTGTTTTTATTCAAATTT
The DNA here is from genome assembly GCA_950381575.1 of Plusia festucae. Taxonomy (NCBI): domain Eukaryota; kingdom Metazoa; phylum Arthropoda; class Insecta; order Lepidoptera; family Noctuidae; genus Plusia; species Plusia festucae. The sequence continues at coordinate 6,269,143 of OX494436.1, read as the reverse complement.
TAAGTTGCTGTTCTGTATGTAGGTACTTAGGATGCTTGTACATAATCCGTCCCTGTTTATAATAAACCGGCACTGTGTACAGATTATTAATTTCTCGATGGCCAATATTAAATTTATATCATCGAAGACTAAAATGTCAACTGTATTAAATAAAAATTTTAATTTGTGTAAGATATAAATATACACCTATTTATTATAAACGCCCATTTTAATAGAGTAATAAATAAAATCCGCCCCGGAAAAACGCAACACGAAACACAAGAACTAATTGAATATTGTAGTAAATGAGAAACTTTTATTTCATGCACGTTTAATTAAATGATCATTTCAATAAATCGCTGTCATTGTTACAATAAAAATAATGGACTAATTCTTATTTATTGTTAATAAAATGTCAATGTTTGCATGCATTTAAATTTAATTTGCATTGCTCATTACTATTACTAAACAATATCCATTTTTTTGGCATTTTGCTCCCGCTGCCTGTACGCTTAGATCTTTTGAACTATGCATTTATGGGTACCTAATAATAAATAAGAATAGAAGTTGCAAGAATATGACGGGTGTGTCGCAAGATGTAATCGATACTTAAGAACAATGATTTTAAATGATTATTGATTTAAATTATGTTTTTTAAATTTCAGAGACAAGCTGCGTTGTGCAATGTCTTGTAAATATTGAAATATACGCATTTTTTAATACGTTAGTCAAAAACAAATACAATATAAGATAACTAACACAATATCCGCGCAGTTCGAATAAATTTCCAATAATAATATATTAACTGGATAAGATAACAATTAAAACGATATTCGCTAAAAGCAAGAGATCTATTATTCCATCTCTTCCTGTTTTAAACCATGTAAGTTTCACGTACGAAGCTAAAGACATGTACTTGGTCTTAAATTCTTAATACCATCTAAATCTAACCACAGTGATATGTAGCATGACTAAAATTTGATACATATATCATGCAAGACATAAAATACATACATTTAAATGAAATAACTGTTAAAAACTAATCGACATACATGTCTTACAAAAAAAGGAAACAATTTAGTATGAATGTGGCTAGACTACACTCAATTATTCATGTATGCACGCCATCTTGTCTTATAAGGCGTTCCTGTTTGTATTGCGGGAGGACAAAACAAAATTTGCAACACATAAAAGAAACACAAATCGGAACACGGAATGAATTCAAAATTCTGAAGCACGTCTTCTCCACGCTCAAAGAATATGAAATTACAAAACAAAATCAAATTATAAGTCACTTTAAAAGTCACAGCTAGTGTAGTGTTTTGTTCTCAAACCTCTAGATTTCAATACCGTGGGAATGGTCTCATGTTCATTGTTTACCGTCTCATAATTCAATTAAAAACTTATTAAGATACTGTTATATAAGCTTCTCAAGTAATCAACGGGTTGCCATATTAACCAGAAAATATTTAACTAGTAGTAGTTTTTTTTATATTCTAGAATAATATTCTAAAAATACCTAGTACATGTTACTGTAAAACCCTGAATTTCGGTAAATCCTAGATTTGATAATTGTAACAAATAAATAAAAAGGGGAACATCTTATCGGACCTCTATAGAAACTTTTACATTCTACGTTTTACCATAGGCGCCAAAGCGGTAGTAGAATATATGTTCTATATATATGTATATTTCGAGGGTAATCAACCAAGTAATTGTTTGTTTCATAACCAATCAGTCAAATCCTGACCTTATCAAAATGTGTATTTTATTTGAAATTTTTATTTATTAAATATTTTCTTAAAAATGTTGTTCTTATTTGAAGTAAGATTAAAGATAGAAAGATAAGAGTAAAGGGCCTAATTTCGAGCATTTACCACAATGCACTTGGCATTGTAGTAAATGCTTTCAACATTTGAACGGACTATAATAAGTACCTAAGTATATATACACCTTCGTAATTTCATTCATTCATTGTAAACCATCTCCATGGTGTAATTACGCTAAAGCTACTTAATTAACTTTTTATACTTGAATTTGATCTGATCATTATTGTTTATTTAGTACCATAGATGAAAACAACATTGCGTGTCTATGTTTAAGTAATTTTTATGACACGATGATCGTCTGACAACGGTTTATCATATTCCATCAAATTGAAGGTTTCATCGTTCAATTAAATTGAGTAACTGAATGTTTGTCTCTAGTTAATTGAATTAATTGGATCATTCGCTCCATTGTCGCTTTTGGAGCCACTCTCAGACAATTAACTAATTAATATTGGAGGTTGTTATTAGTGGTTTTTGATCCTGTGTACATTATATCCATAAACATTGATCTATTGGATTAAGAACTTGGATATGGATTTGCACTGTATTTATTTATTTACAATTGCTTTTTAAAAGTGCTTCCCCCTTAGACAAGTTATATTAGCAGAATAGTGACAGTCAAATGTACGACGTAAACAACAAAAATAAAAGTTTTCTATTACAAATAACGTGCATCAATAAGCGACGAAAAGCAAGTACCTAGGTAATACAAAACAAATATTTTCTTTTGACGACGAGAATAGCTAAGCGTTAAACATTGTAAAAATATTTACAAAGAATAGGTACTTTACCGTTACTTAACGTTACCTTGAAAGACATGAAAGAAAAAACTTTATAAAAGCAACAGAGGTCCAATTAGAGCATAAAGAAAAACTTGGACACAACCTGTTTCGATAATTGGTCGCGTTAAGTATCTCGATAGAAGTTTCGGTCGATTGTGATCGAATGTAAACATGTATAAAGACATAGCGAGCTTATTTAGCTGGTATCGTGTAAATAAATAATATATGTACCTATATTCGTAAATGTATAAACTATACAAACTTGTAACTGTAAATTTATTGACACGTCGGGAACTCTGGTTAATCGAATAATTCTAACTTTGTTTCACTTATTTTCATAAATAACATTAATATTTAAGCATAAGAAATTATTACACAGATAGTTATTTGTAATATTGATTGGTCATGTATTGTTTGTTTAGAATTCGAAGAAAATCCAAACAAGTTATGTCAGCAATCAGTCAAACATATCCGTCACACGGCATGGCTGTTTTGTCCGTAGCATCGATTTCAAGGTTCCATTATGAAATAAGATACAGTATGACTTCAAGTTGAAGCGGCGGTAGCCTAATGGCTAGGGCGTCAGATTTGCGATCATGTGGTTGAGGGTTCGAATCCCATCCATTACACTACCGACGTGAACCCACTCGTAACACAAGCATTTTAGCTTAGCACGGGGGTTAAGGAGATTACTAGTAATGTGCAACCCACATTGTTAGTAATCTTAAAAAAAAAAAAAAAACTAAACGCTTTTGTCAGAGTTCACAGTAGGTGTGTTCGTGTACATTGAGTTATGTTTACTTTAAAATACTTTTATTTTTTATTCAAAGATATTTTTTAATTAAATGTATTCAGTTTACTTTCTCCTTTATACACAGATATCTTGATATAACCACAAAATCTTTTCACACGCACAGTGCACCATTTCATTGCAAACTGCCTTTCAGTTAAAAAATAACTTCTGAACAGATTAACTACGTGCCTTCACCTCTCGTATAGTTAAATGCAGCGAAGTCGGTCATTGGCCTGTTCTGACGTCAATCGTGATGCTGCACCTCTAGACGTACGGCAGATATTTATCGGTTTATATTATTTATCGATGCTAAAAATAATCAAGGATAATACCTAAAGTGCAATAAGGAACAAAGAAATCCTATGCCTACCCTTCTAATTTAAAAACTTGAACACTACATTTCTTTTGAAAGCTGAATAGTTTTTTTTTTGTGAAGTTGCGTGTACTTAAGGTCAATAACACTTGTTTTAGAAGCACTCACTGACAAGCTCACGGTTTCAACAACGGTAAATGTAGGTTAGTTTAAGACAGAGAGTCCGTAATAATTTAGCGTGACTATAAACATTCATCTTGGATGCTCGTGCTCTTTGATGACGGGTATGGGACAATTAACAACATAATTGTGCTTGCAATTAATAGTTATCTTGTCTTTAGATTACATGCCATAAAATGAGAAAGTACAGTTATCTAGTCATCCAACTGAATCTTAAAGTCTTAAAGAAAACTTGATTGGGTCAAAAAGAGTGCTGTCTACGTGATTTAGTAAAAAGTTGTTTAACTACTATTAATGTTTTTTTAAACCTATTTCTGTAAGCAGAGAAAGCATTTAAATACAGAACAATCCGAACCACAGAGTAGAAGATATCCATTCTCTTTGTCAGTAGAGCAATGTCCCTCCAACAATAAGTGAAACAAAATTTTACAACACAAATGCCTCATTCAATTCCTCATTTAACATTCATTTCGCCCTTCGGTAAATCATTTTGTCGAGCGTCCTTCGGTGAGACGGTTATACGCATATAACTGGGCTAAATTAGTTTTGCGAACAAGGGAGCTAATTCAATTATGCCAAGTTCTGCGCTGTTTTCCTCGACGCGATGTAAAATGTACACTTGTACAGTGTACCGTGTCCCCCAGTGTATTGCATAGGTCACATCGTTGGAATACATGTAGGTAAATATGTAAACTGACGGGCAATTTGTACACGTGCAGGCTTTCCCAGTATTTTGGCGGGACGACAAAATGTCAAAGGAATTGTCAGAATGACATGAATGCGTTTAATTTTGGAATAGTTTATGAGATTATACATAATCTGTCTGTTAGTTTTAGTTTTGCTGCACCCTATCAGGGTCCTTGTACGTTATTTTACATTTATTATCTATTAATATATTTGTAATTAAATACATTGTGCATTATTATAAATAAGTAAGGTTTTCTGTAGTAGACCCCAAAAAACCACTCATTGTGAAAAAAAGTGTAGGTATGTTAAATGGATTCTTTGGTTTATTTATAAAAACTAGCTGTTGCCCGCGGCTTCGCTCGCGCGTAAAGTAAGGAGTATGAATAAAAATTTTCATTAAATATGATGACGTTAAAATAACAATCAAAGTAAGGCAAGTAGCAAAAGCATTTGTGTTATGGAATCGGAGACAACGAAGGTACCATAAACACCCAGACTCAAGACAATGTAGTAAAGTGATTTTCTACATGGACTTGTCCGGGGATCGAACCTGGGAACTTAGAGCTGGCGACACCTTAAAAACCAGAGTGAACGGCACTCGACCACGGGGGTCGTCATTATAGATATGTCTTAGATGGTCACTATCTTATCTACTTACTTATCTTTTCATCTGTCTATCTTTGAGAATACCGAACTTCACATACCAACTATTTCTGCCCATATTTCACTCCCTTATAGGGTAGATTCCTAAAATCACTGAAATACATATTATTTATTTCTAACTACCCTTGATTTTAGAAATTTAATGTGTCTATCTTTGAAAACGACACAATTCATATGTCTTCAAACTACTTCCAACCCCTATTTCACCCTCTTACGGGGATGATTTTTAAAATCGCTAAAATATTTCTTTATTTATTTCTATCCAGAAACCCGTATACAAAATTTCATGTGTCTATAATTGAAAATACCGAACTTCCCATACAAACTTTCAACCCCTATTGTACCCCCTTAGGGGGTAGATTTCCAAAAGAAAAGTAGCCTATAGCCTTCCTCAATAAGTAGGCTGTCTAACAGTGAAAGAATTTTTCAAATCGGACTAGTACTTTCTGAGATTAGCGCGTTCAAACAAACAAACTCTTCAGCTTTTTAATATTAGTATATATATGTATAATAATATATATAAAGTATAGATAAATAATTATAGTATCTTAGCCGTGTCACAGATTAATAAATAGTTACTTGGCCGTGTGCAGCGCCCCTTATTGAACTCCACTGCGGGTGACGTAACCTACGACAAACTTATTATTTGCGGTTGGTACAGTATTCGGGTCTAGGGATCGAACCGCAAAATTAAGTTTGTTTTTTTTTGTATATACTTTTCCGGGATAAAAACTACCCAGTGTGGTGCCCAGGATATTAAAGAACAATTATACCAAGTTTCATCGAAATCGAACCAGTAGTTTTTGCGTGATGCCTGAACAAACAGACAGACAGACAGACAGACAGACAGACAAACATTTTTTTAATCACATTAATTTTTTTGATATTTTCAATGTACAGAATTTTCACTTCTACAGATTTATTATAAGTATAGATAAATAAGTAAATAATAATAATAAAAAAGTGTATTTTAAATGGATTCTATATCTATAGCGTATGTTACTCTGTTGAATAATATAATTTACTAGCTGTTGCTCGCGGCTCCGCTCGCGTGATCATCGGTTACTGCTGCAAATTATAGCCTAAAGCCTTCCTCAATAAGTAGGCTATCTAACAGTGAAAGATTTTTTCAAATCGGACCAGTACTTCCTGAGATTAGCGCGTTCAAACAAACAAACAAACAAACTCTTCAGCTTTATAATATTAGTATAGATAATAATAAGAATTTCTAACGGTGAAATATTTTTTGAAATCGGCACATTAGTTTTTAGTTTAAAATTCATTACCTACACACATAAATACAAAATACAAATCTTTCCTCTCTATAATATTAGTGTAGGTTAAAAAAAAAACGAATTGAACGTCTAAATAAAACTGGAATAAAATCGAAATTTAAGAGTGATTTCAATGTCGGTCATTCGCGTGAATCTCAGAAGCATTACGTTTTACAACCAAAATCAATCATTATGTGAAGTAAACAGTTGCATTCTAAATCGTGAACTATGGTGAAAACTGAATGAAATATTAGAATGTCAGACCAATCTGTTGAAATCAATTTAATTAGACTGCTGCTAGTGCGTTTCATCTAAGACTCTAAGGCCCAATTTATTTTTACCGATTTAACTCAACCAATAGTTAAAAATGCTAACTAATGGTTTCATAAATCAGTAGAACGCGTTTATTCGTAAATTTTTATTGTAACAAATGGTTAAATAATTAACTCTACAACTTATTTGATCATTCGATAGACTAACAATACAAGTAAAAACGCGTTTTAAACCATTAGTTAGCATTTAACCTATAAGTTAACCATTGGTTGCGTTAACTCGCTTATGGATACTTATAAAAACTAAACTTTTATTGTTCGCAACATAATTAAATTTGAAGAAACATTAAAAATTAAAATGTTACAAGGTATTATAAATGAAACTACACTTATTTTATTAATTATCGTGTTGTAAAAGAGAACGTAAGTAATTTCCATTACGGTCCGTCGAAATTTAATAGGTACTCTAGAAAACTAATTATAAAGGAATTAACTTGAATATTTACTTTAATGAAGCTAATCAAGTTGGTATTTAATAAAAAACTCCAACGAAATGTGTCATCAAGATTAATCAATTAGCCGTGACCTCTGATATCGGTGCCGATTAAAAATAAAACCAGTTCGTTGTACATAAATACTTCACATCGATTTAATAGTTAAGTTTGTATCGTTGATTACTTATCTTTAGCCAAATAATAACAATGGCACGTGCAATTATGTGCTTTAAAGATATTAGCATAAGAAAATAAAATACCTTCATCTCTAATATAAAATATTTTGGGGAAATATCTTAAAGATTTATTAGCATATTTGTCAGGTCCATAGACGACTGTTGCACTTATGTATATGAAGGTCAATGACCTAATCTGTCATTCGGCGCATCCGTCAATTGAATGAAGCAATCTGATGACGTCGAAAGATAATCTCAGTGCCAGTTATTTTAGACGAGTTGTTAATTTAGGTAAGGCGTATTTACGTGAATATTTATTTTGCCAGATTTTGGATTTAGTTTTAAATACGATTTTGAGAATGGGACCGGCACTAAAAATTAGTAAAAAAAATTGTACATCGGTAGACGTACAATTTTTTTTTACCATAGAATAATGGAAATAAAGTAAGATCAAAAATTACAAAAACTAAATAAGCGAATATTTGGAAACTTTTATGAAGAAATCTTGAGCTGCATTATTAGACAGTCTTGCAAAAGATATTTTTCCGTAAAGACAGCAGTTGCAAAATGCTTATTATTATGACTTTATCCTTGAATGCAATTACTTGATATAACATTTATGAGCACGTACAGATGGGGCAATTTCGTGTTTAAATTGTCCATCTCAGGAAATCTTTTCTGCCTGACTGTATTACAGTTGGGGCATAATTTTGAGGTAATTGTGCACGTGTACCGTTTGAGTTCATTTCAGACATTATTATACTCCACAAAAAAGGCACGAATTCAAAGGCCAAAACTCTTTGAAACGTAAATGCAAAATTCTTGTACAGATTCACACAGCAGTTTTTGTGCTCATAAATATTTCGACAAAAACAGTGTTCCAAGTAGGTTTTATTATGTACGTTCATAAACAAAAGAATGATAAATGAAATTGGAATCTTGTTTTATTTTGAATCTCTGGTTCCAAAGAGGTTTATTGTCTAGTAAAATAATATCGGAAATCCGTCCCTGTAATGTTTTACGGCGTGACGAAGGTTGTTAGTACCCATTCAGTGTACGTACGTGACTCTGATGGCGATCTGAAACGAAATTCGTGAAATATAAAGTAGTACAGGGTTACTGCTAATGATTATGTGAACATTGTGGAGAGTGTATAATATGATGCTGCAAATGCTATTGTGTATTTTTGCTTGGTCACCAATATATTGTATGGTACTATAGATTTCGTAAATGTGGATGTTAGGTCCTAAAAGAAACATGTAAGTGGGGATAAGAAGGCTTAAAAAATGGAGTCGAAAAACCTGCACTGATATTTTTGTAGAGACATTATGTTTTATTTATTTACTAGCTATATTTTGATGGTATTTTGATTAGTTAGTAATATAATTATGGTGTTTTTTTTTCCTTCAACCATGTTTTTCGATTATAGTTTAGTGCATTACATTTGCTATTAAATCTATTAAAAATATATTATGACAAATGCAACAAAAAAATACACTTTTCAACGTTGTTTTCTCCTTGGAGAGAATGGAAAATACTTGTTCTTCAACGAAAAAAAAAACCGTTTTGTGTTGGTGAACACCGAGTCAGTTGACACTGCCATAGAATTAAGGCCTACGCCAAGGAGTATGATTCAATTAACCTTTAAGTTAATACACGGTTTGTTTTGCGACACTTTTTTTTACTACCGCTTGCAAGTGTATGTAAAGAATTTCATTTTTATTACGATACTTTTACAGCATGGTATTTGTCTTTTTCATTGTAAGCATTTGAAGTATCCTACACATGCATTTGTGCGGATTACGAGGTTAAATCGAATCCTACTAATATTATAAATGTGAAAGTTTGTGAGAATGGATGTGTGGATGTTTGTTACTCTTTCACGCAAAAACGACTGGACCGATTTGGTTGAAATTTGGTATGCATGTAGCCTTTGACATGGAAAAAAACATAGGCTACCTTTTATCCCGATTCCTTAAGAAGTTCCCGAGGGAAAATTGATAATTGTTTACAAAATTCATTTGACCGCTGTCAAAATGTAAACAACCAAGTAACCATGGCAAAAACTACGTTACTATAACGACCAGATCTGATTGAAGTATGAGTCACTTTTTAGGAAAATTAGCTGTAGTGAAAACAACTCGGTGGTTGAACGATTGGAAATGAATGTTCTTGCTGCAAGTTCAAATCCAGGTGTGACGGCGCCCTTTTTTTCTTTTATAATCCAGTTTCTTTTACAAGTTCAAATATTTTGATACTCCAAGTTCGAATCTCAGTCGAGCTAACCCTTTTTGTGTCTTTTACTTAAAAATCATATTTTTAAAACTTTTCGCTGTTGTCTTTTCAATCAAATATCATTTTTGTCCCTAAAAAAAAATGAAGTTCAACGTAGTTTACCTATTGGTCGTTATTGATATTATTATTCTCACGTTTTCTTCTGTTAAACTGTAATATTTCTTGGATAAAAATAATAAAATTAAATTAAATTTACCTTTCTTCTACCCATATCTTTCTTTTGCTGTTTGTGACAAGTGTCCGATGGCAAGCTGAAAAACTATGGGACCAATAAATATACGGTTTACAGCGCCGGCGCCAACTTTTGCTTAGGGCAATTGTTTTTACTTTCTTTACGAAATTATTAGAGACGATTTACTAAAATTCACAGCTTCTTCTGTCAATTAATGGACCAGATTTCTGTTTTTATTCAGCTTTAGCATTAAATGGTACCTTCAAAATTAAATGTATACCAAGCTCCGTCGATGTCGTATGTTCGTATTTCTGTCTGACCTACACAATCCATTTTACTGGGTAATTCGATATTTTTGGGAGCACGGGTAAAGCAATAGCAATGACCAAAGATCTTTTTTGACGGTCGGAACCAACAGTTTTACATACTATCGGAGGCGTTGGACATTGAAATAATAAGTATTAGTTTTAGCCTGCCTGTCTCAAACCAATACTTAATTTTTGACCCGACACTGGATTCCAACCTCAACGATACTCTTGCTGGTCACACTCAGTCTCAACCACCAAATCAACAAGCAGATGTTCCGCACGGATGAGACGCATAATTATTACCTCTAACATTTTGGAAATTATTGTAGAAGTTAGTTTTTCTTTTGTATTTTTTGCGTCGCAAGTGGCGCAAGTAAATGCATTTTCTTTCTTTCAGTCTGAGAACAATTAGGGAATTTTATACAGTGCACTTGAGTGGACACCGGAAAACCTGCATGCTGTCACTCTGCTGATAATCAATCTAAAGCAAGTTCGAAGCCTATCCTCAGAGTTAAGAGGCAGATTTGTGCTGGGGGTGTTACAACACACCTAAGCCATATGAGTTTGCATTTTGACAAGACAGTCAGTTGACCCCCGTCCCGGTTGCATGATATACTACTTCGCTGCTTTCCATCCCCATCGCTTGCAGATCATGCGTCTTCGTCGTCTTTCATGGATCATGATCCTTTTCGTTAACCGATATGTCATTTTTGGTTACATTTTCCAGTTGTTTTGATTTAACAACAAAACTACTAAATTGATTGATTGAAATGTAATACATATGAAACCACCTCGAAGACTTACCTACTCTATAAAAACTATTGAATTAGTTCACAATTATTTTCGGAGATAGACGGAGGGGTAGAGGGCGAATTTAAGAATAACAGTCGACTTCAGTAGCCGTGCGCCACGCCGCTACGAAGTCGCAATACCGCTCAACTATAGCGTCACGACGCTTCAGCTATAGCGTAGCGACGCGGCTCTTCTATGGTGCTATGACGCCTTTTAGCTATAGCGTAGTGACGCCACTCAATTGTAGCGTTGCGACGCCTCGCAATTGTAGCGATTTGAACGCCTCCCAGCTATGGTGTTGTAACGCCGCTCTAATATGGCTACACGACGCCTCCCATATAAGGCGTCGCGACGCCTATCAACTATGGCGTTGCGATGCCATAAAACTAAAGCGTCATGACTACTCAGCTATAAAATAGAGTAACGACGCCCGTTAGCTTTGGTGTCGCGATTCCGTTGTAATGTGGCGTCGCGGCGCCTTTCTACAATGGCGTTGCGACGCTACTCTGTTATGGTGTCGAGACACTTCTCAGCTATACCCGCCTATAACATGTATTGCATTTATATGGGCATAGGCCTCCACCCATATAAAAACGAAACGAGTATTGATCACCATGCTAATGGTGATCAATACTCAATGCGGGCTGGCAATTATTTCAGATCTTAATTTTTTGGTTTTCCTTCACCGTTTGTCAATAGTGTCTTACAATAATTTAGAAAGTACACGTAACTTTGAAAAGGTCACATTGGTACTTGCCCGGGTTTGAACCCCTGTTCATACGAATCCGGTCATTAAACCGCTAGGGCACCACGGCCACTTTAGTTATTTCACTTTCAGTTATTGACGGCAATAAATACACTTTTCAACGCGAACAACGTCGCGGGTACAGCTAGTTTTAAATAAAGTTTAGTTACATTGTCGTTTTCCAGGTGTAGGCTGCCAGTTAGTAAAAACAAGAAACAATGAAAGTGAACCTCATTGCTTTGACATAAAGATGTTGATACTATAAACATGACGATAATTATGTAGGGCATAATAACAAATCACAACTTATGGCGGTAATTAGAACTTTTTTTTTATGACAGGTATTAATGTAGTAAGCGATTATTATCTTATCTACTTTTACGGTATATTTGTAGTTAGCGCAGACTAGATTGTTCCCATAGACCAAGACAGTCAAAGACCTTTTATTAAACACTTTCTTAGTTTGGTATCCCAGAACAATTTATTTATTATCCACGGGTGGAGTCGTGGGCGGAAACTAGTGAGCTTATAATAATCTGATTAACGAACGTGGTAGTGGTGGGAATATCAGCGTTTATTTATCGCTCTATTCCTGGCACCTTATTGATATTTTAAAACTAATTCCGGTTAAAAATATGAAGGAACGAGTTTCAAATGTGAAGAGACACGTAGGTATAGTTATTATTATATGCATCTGGCTTATTAAATTTACTGTAAATAACTAAATAGTAACTGTATCAATGCTTATTTAAATACCTAATACACTACATTTACGATTTTTGGACGTTACTTATTAGACAAAACGTAAAAATTATTCTGCCAAAGATAGTCTTTCGTATTCATTGACCGAAAAAATACCCCGATTAATCCAATTATAGATAATCCCTAGACATTAGGGTATCAATAAAACAGGGATTACTCACGATATTGACATAATATGGACAAAAATATAAGCATACTCCGCGAGTGACATAATTGGATAATAATCTTGTTTTGATGTAAGAACGCTCTAAGCTTATTTAGACGAGCGTCGTCGTGTCGTTTTTACTCGTCCATTTAACTGTTCGTGGGCTGATTGACGTCAGTGGTGCTACTCTTGATCCTAAATACACCACTACATGCCACTTCATAGCAGCCATTTTTAAAGGGCACTTCCAATTCAACAAATTTGCGATCTGCACTTCAAATATTTTCGATCGAACGAACGTACGTAAACATTCTCCCTAATTGGTCCTTTGAATAATTTCTTTCGAATTCCATATTTGAAATACCATTTTTATGGACGTCGAACGTAAAATTGCCGCGCATTTTTATTCGATTATTAAATTCCACCATTTTATTTCACTTGAAATTTACGGAATGTTTATATTTGTTTTTCTGTGTTTAAGTAAACAATCATATTCATGAAAATATGACTGTATTTTGTAAACTTAGAATATAATTTCGTCGTAAATGTTGCGGATATGTAGGTTTGGGCGTAAATCATAAAATGTTATTTCATATCGGTAGTGATCGACCGTGCATAGTTCTTTATGTTAAAAGGAAACGCGCATTATGTTGTCGCAATGTTATATGACTACAACAATGATGGACCTTGTTTTCAGTGAGCGCTTGTAGGTAATCAGAGATTAATTGATTAACGATTAGGTAAGTACGTAGTGTACCTACATACCTTCAAATGAACATAGGTAGGTACTTCCTATTGCAACTGATTTACATAATTAATTAATATTTAAACAATGACTTGGTCCATAAAAATACAGTTTTTATATTTTAAAATGTAGTGCAAACAAGTTTTTTTGAGAAGTTTGGGAAGGTGTTAGAATTCCATTTTTATACATTTAAACTAACCTCCGAATTGATTAATGAACGTAAAAGTTGTAATGCCAATATGAAATCGACAAATCACTCAAATGACGCCATTTAACCAGTAAACACTGCTGCGACGAAATCAAATCGATATAGCCTGTCATCGCCCATGTCATAATAATTTACCTATAACGTAGGTATGGGGATTAAACAGACTAATTGGATTTTTTAGATCTTTTCGCGTAGGTATGTAAAAACATTTATTACCAGCAGTTCAAAAGATAGAAGTCAAATTAGCACTTATTTTACATTGCATAATTGACCACTCGTGAAATATAAAACAAGATCTGTTTTTTGTTCTAGACTACCAAAATCAGTTAATTAAAAGATATGGCTTCGTTTTTTGTATTATAAAAAAAGCCATAAAATTGTTTGAGTAAGGTTATAAAAAAATAATTCAACTGCCAAAACAATTAAATGTGATTCGAACCAAGAATGTGATTAATTACACATACCTAACTTCAAAACCATTTTTACAATAATTGTACGACGATGATCCCTATTTGACATTATGTTTCAACTGTATATTTCTACTCGATCGATGGTACATCCCTATTCCCTAGGGTAGTAACTAACCCGTCAGACGAAAACGTGTACCTATTTTTTTCAGAGTTTATTTGATAGTATCGATACTTATCGCACCATAGAGAATTCTTTCAACAGTAAACTATACGTTCTTTATTTCGAACTTACACAATTTATTGGACCTACTTTACTTACATATTGATCTAAGAGGTACCGATGCTTATAATAGCCTGAAGTAAAGTAACTAAACGTAAGAGATAGGAATGTTTCCGCAGAATTATACTTTTTATAATTCTTAAAAAACAATCTGGGTTTTAAACTCAACTATAAATGAGTATGATTTTCTTTAATTTATGATTCTGTAGCAACAAACTCAATTCTTAAGTAACCAATAATAGTTGCCATAAATCTCGTGTATAATAAATTTAAACAACGTTTCGTTAAAACAACTGAAAATAGATCGAGATTACGATTTAGTTTACTTTGAGAACCCACGTTCTTACTATTTTGTTTATGGAACGATAAACGGTAGAATTCATAAGTGTTATTGCACTAGTATTTACAACTGACGTCATATTTTGTTAGTACACTCAGAGGCACAATTAACCGCCCACTTAAATTTTTCGTTGTAACTTCAAAACATTATTTATTTATTTTGTAATGGTTTTTTTTCTTGGCAGTATTTTAGATTGGATAATTTCACATGAAAAAACAATCAAAATATACCTGCTATAGAATATTTATTTTAATAATAAACAAAAGTTTGAAATTACCGATTAATGAAAATTATAAAGGTGATGTTAAAGCTGTCCAAAACTTTTTATTAAAATTAAAAATCGATTTTTCAATAATGGGTATTTCCTCCTCTGGCACTTATGACCTCCTCCAGTCAATTTGGAAGACCATCCATTATGTCTTGAATATCTGACTGTGGTATATTCTCCCACTCCTCGACTACTGCAATCTTTAGCTCATTAATGGAGGTAGGAACCGGAACTCGACCTCGTACCTGCCTTTTAAGATAGTCCCAAACGTGTTCAATGGGGTTTTGATCTGGGCTGTGAGCTGGCCATGGTAGTTGTGCTATACCCACGGCATTAAGGTACTCCGTGACCACTCTGGCAACGTGCGCACGAACGTTGTCATGCATCTAAAGAAAATCTTCTCCAATAAATGGGGCAAAAGGTATAACATGAGGTTCTAAGACCTCTTCCACGTACCTCTGAGCATTTACGCTGCCTCTTTCAAACACAACCAACTCTGTACGAGCCTCATAAGAAATACCACCCCATACCATTACTGAGCCACCTTAGTATCCCACTGTTTCGACAACAGCACACTGTGCAAACCTCTCACCGGGCGTCGGTACACACGCTGGCGTCCATCAGGACCTCTTAAGGCTACTCTCGACTCATCAGAGAAGAGAACGTTCTTCCATTGCTCCATGGTCCAGTTTCGGTATTGTTGAGCAAATCGAAGTCTAGCTCTCCAGTGCTCTGTGGTCAACGCTGGTACTCGGGCTGGCCGGAATGCAGTCAAATTACGCTCTGCAAGCTTTCTTCTTATCGGTCTAATGCTGACGCTTACATTTCGAACTTCAAGTAGGCGATTACGAGACTCGGGAGCTGTAGTGAAGCAATTTCTTAGAACGTTGGACACTATGAATCTGTCATCTCTTTCAGAAGTGTACCTCAATCGACCTTGTCCCGGTCTTCTAGTGTAAGATCCAGTTTCTCTGTATCGTCGGATGGCGTCAAGTATTGTGGTTCGAGGTAATCCCAGCATACGGCCTATACGACGCTGGCTATACCCAGCGTCTGAGAGCGCATCCGCTCTAGCTGCACCAGCTGCATCCAATGGCATTTTACTGAGTAAAAATCTACTGAAAAACTCTTACGCACTTTAAGAACCAAGAAACGCGTCTAAAAACTTCACAGGCACTTCTCTGCGTACGCGCAAAACAATCAGTTTGAAAGTCAATTTTCGACTGAACTCAATAAAAGAGACTCACACTTGAGAGTATCTTTACAAAAGTGTCACAAGTTGTCTTTATTTATCATAAACTATCCACCAAACAAATTTTCATTCATCATTATAAGAGTTTAGTTACTTTAAACAAAGATAAGCCACTTTTGCCGGGTGGGCGGTTAATTGTGCCTCTGAGTGTATAAGCGTTTGGACGTAGGAAAAATATTAAACAAGTTTGACCGCAAACATTGTTTATTATTTTACATTTTTTATTATTATTTTCAAATGTTTTCATTGTACTCGACTCACGTGTAAATATTTTCCTAGCTAGTAGGTAACAACTTATTATTTTTGTTGCACTTATAAAAAAATATTTAACACGCTATCCATAAAAGCAGTCTTAAAAGGCTTAAAAATCACACGAGATATCATAAGATTTTTTTTACAAATCGCAATGTTAAGTCAAGCGTTAGTAGGTACATGCGTATTCGAATATTTCCTTGCCTCTATCTAGCTTAAAATAGCTATAATATTGCGCGATACAAAGGCCACTCCGGTAGCGCGGAACGTCAATAAACTCTTGTTAGTTTTGTTAAAACAATCATTAACTATTCCACTACTGCACAAACTAACTGTACATGGATAAACTATTCGAGAGCTTTGATATTTGCATTATAACAGCTCTCAAACATACTTTGAACGCTAATACCCAGTTCTCGGACTCATACCAAATCGATGGAAATACTCTACTAGTTGCGCCGGTGTTACCCACGGTTAATCAAATAACTTAGCCTATAATCAACTATAAAGTGTTAACTACCATACCAAATTATATTAAAACTAGCTGTTTCCCGCAGCTCCGCCCGCGGTCTATTTTTTTTTTATATAATTGAGATTCAAACTATCCTATCTCTCAAGTTGGATCGAACTGCACATGGTGTGTGAATTTTATTATAATCGGTTAAGTGGTTTAGGAGTCCATTGAGGACAAACATTGTGACACGAGATTTATATATATTAAGATTGGTGAAGAACTTTGAGCGTGAAGTGGTTAGAAACATAGACACATACACACTCACAATTTTTCCACTTTCTGATATTAGTGAGATTTAACCACATAAATGTGTGGTAATTTATAACAAGGAAATAAAAATAGGAGAAGTAAATAAGAATAAACCAAGCGGCGGTAGCCTAATGGCTGGCCTCGAATTTGCGATCATGAGGTTGCGGGTTCGAATCCCACCCTTTACACTACCGACGTGAACCCACTCGTAACACAAGCATTTTAGCTTAGCTCGAGGGGTTAACGAGATTACTAGTAATGTGCGACCCACATTGCTAGTAACCTTTTTTTAAAAAAAAAAGAAAAAAAAATATGTGGTAATTTATAGCAAGGAAATAAAAATAGGAGAAGTAAATATTGTTTGGCAATGCCCAATAAATGTCATATACGCATTATTCAAACTCATTATTAATGCGAAAACAACTGTATACCTGACTGTTACGCTTCCCTGCACTTTAACCGCTGCTTCGATTTTGATGAAACTTGGTATGAGGTAAGCTTAAGTCCCAATAAAGGATATAGGACTACTTCTATCCACGATTACCAACATCTACCTACGCTGATGAAGCTGCGGGCAAAACCTATTCTATAAATAAATAACACAACAATTCTGTCATTTGTTCATCTCATAAAACCTTTGATTGTTACCCCAAGATGAAAAGTCATGATGAATGTTGGTAACGGTCAATAAACGTCTTTATTGACCATAAAAGAGTAAGAGTGTGCATCTGGATTAATATTATAGTTACGTTATCTTTCGTTGCGTGCTTATCTAAGATAAATTAATGATAAGCCAAATCCGTTCAGTCTAAATTATATCAGTAACACAAACATCTCGGGAAACTGGAGCAATAATACTTGACTTTAATTATCCGCGCCATTGCCCAATTAACTGACTATAACAGATAATAATCGTCTGAAGGGGACTCGTGGTAAGTGTAAAGCTGTATGGTTTGACCTATGGATAACAATGGTTAAATCGCAATCGCCGCGGTTGGTCCGTGGATCGGTAACCATTTGGAAACATACCATCCGTGCCTCGGAAAGCACCTACAGTCATACGTTGATCTTTGGTTGTCGTTAAGTCATTGCAATTCTTACCATGGGACACTGTAGAACCCGAGAATGGGTTGTTGAGGTCATTAGAGTTATTCGCTCTACTAGTCGGACTAAAGGGCGACCCCAACATAGCTTGGGAAAACGCTAGGCAGGTGAAGAACAGATAATAATTGCGTCCATCTGTGCTAAATCCTGTCGGCTTATTGGCTACAGCGGTTGTCAAAGAAAACAATAATGGCTTTCCAAAAAAACAGTGGCAGTAAAAATTTCGTGGCGTTGATGACCAACTAGATCTACTACAACGTAGTCGGTTATCGACGTTAGCCGATATGAAATGTTTTTTTTATTGTTATTTTATGCAGTAAAAATCGTTTGGGTTGTCAACAGCAACCCCTCCCATGCTTATTCTTCATTTGTTTTGTGTAATAGGTATTTTGTGAGGTTTTAATAGCTACTTCATTCGCATGTATTTTCATAGGTTTAATGTTTATGCGCTGAAGCCTTATTACCACATTACCCAAGCAAGTGTAAGTTAAACTTGGGATATTAATATTTAAAATATATAATTTGAATGGTACCTGAACTTCACATCTCAAAGGTAGTAAATTTTACTATACGATTTTTATCACTTCAATATTTTATCTTTACATTGAACACATTTATGACAATGTTAAGGTATAAATAAATGTTTTGAGTAAGCAATGGTCCCTAATTAAAATAATGGTCAGCATCTAATGTTTACAATGTCAAAAAATTTATAAGATAAGATAATGTGGATAACATCACATACATTACTCCGAATCCAAAGTAAGTAGCTAAAGCACTTGTGTTATGGAATCAGAGACAACGAAGGTACCACAAACACACCGTACCACAGACCCGAACTCGGGACATCGGACCGGTGGTCGGACTCGGACCACGCAGGTCGTCAAAGACATTTTCAGTAAATTTGCATTACATAGCGATTATACAGATATCCGTAAAATTCAGGACCAACGTATCTAAATTTATACTTATATCTAAGTAACCTGCGACTAAACCCGCGTGGGTGTCGATTGTCGCGACCAGAAAGAAGCCTTCATCCTTTCTCGGGCTCTATTCAATATCTAGGTAAGTATATGTCAATTTCATAAAAATCGGTTCAGTAGTTTAGGCGTTAACACACGGACAGACAGAGTTATTTTCACGTATATGATATTAGTATGGATTACTAATTGGACAAACCATGGTATTCCCAGCTTTACTAAGATAACATCACACTTCTTAATGAGTGGAGGCAAATAACCTTGATTATACATACGCACGTTTAATATACATATTTTCAATCAAGACTTGTTAATTATACTATCTTTTAATATTAAAATGTTGCTTCCGTTTTTATAGGGAGATCAAAATCAAAGACTTACAAAATTTAAATTTTTACAACGTTGACTTTTTTTAAACACGAGTGTTTTTTGTTTAAGTCAAATCTAAAGCTGTAATAAACCTGTTTAGCTATATGATGAACGCAATGAATTAATTCATAATAGAAAAAGTAACGAAATAAAAAACCTACCAGTATGACGCATTTTATGATCGATTTGATGTTTGATCGCAATTTAAATCAATATCCGCATGTTGGGCTATATTTATAAAGTGTAGAACTATTTTTAAAATGAGTTACATTAATATATTTTGATATGAGTTATATTTTCCTTCTTCTAGGTAAAAAACCGGTAGCGCTATGTAATGACGAATATGTAATAACGATGAACGAAAATAAAAACAAATACTTATCTAATCCTTTACCTCAGGCAAGATCAGCAGAAATACAAATTAGTATTTAATTAAAAAAGTAGTCTTGAATGCATAATATAATAACACTGATATAATTAAAAAAAAGTTATATGTACTTTCTTAATCTAAAAATCTACATCTTTGACAAACGGTGAAGGAAAACAACGTCAAGAAAAATGAATTCCAAAAAAAAAAACCAGTCTGAAATCCAGAATATAAGCAATCGTAGTGATTAATGCTCATTCCTTTTCTATATGAGAAGAGGGTTGTGCCCAGCAGTGGAACCTTTATAGACCGTTAAATAAATAATAATAATAAATGTGGACAACATCACATACATTCCTCCGAATCTAAAGTAAGTAGCTTAAGCACTTCTGTTATGGTATCAGAGACAACGAAGGTACCACAAACACCCAGACCCGAGACGAAAAGTGGTTATCTACATTGACCCGTCCGGGGATCGAACCCAAATAATTGAAAATAAATGAGAATCTTAAATCAGTTTTTTATTCCTCCGTGCTTTGTTTTTATATTTTGAGAATGTAATCTTAGAATGCATAACCAAACTTTTTGCTGTTCTTCCTCTGTTTTGAATTATTTAAAACAAAGCGGAGTCTATTAAGATTCTGTCTACTTATTTTGCTGTATCAAAGAAAATGAAACAGATTTATTCTCTATCTTAAATAAACCATTTACCCAAACACCGCTTATCTTTTAACCATATAAATCAAAGCGACCCGCTCGGTAGTTACCTCGGCTAGGGACACATGTTTGTGTGGCCCAAACAAATTTGCTCCCAGTTTAGGTGTTTGTTTATGCTCCATACATATTATACAAGAGCGATTTATGATTGCAAACCCACGAAAAAGAAAATCAATTGCCAGGTAATTGTAGGGAAATATTTAAAACAAAAGATGGTGAGATTGAGTGCTGCGTAGCTTTAAGTTTACTTAGCCACTTAAGCCTAAAAATACATACAAATTATATGTTTATAATTTGTATGGTTTTTTTAGGCTTACAGATGTATCAATATGTCAGACTAACAACCGCAGTAGGGCGGTGGTAGCCAAATGGCTAGGGCGTCGGACTTGCGATCATGTCATTGTAGTGGCATTTTCCACCCATTGCACTACAGACGTGAACTCACTCATAACACAAGCATATAGCTTAGTACGAGGGGTTAACAAGAGTACTAATATGCGACCTACATTGCAAGAAAGATTAAAAAAAACTAATAACTTGCGCTCCCTCACTATTCCATCTTATTTTCTACTATGTCATGGGGTGTGGGCGCCAGAATGGCTGTGTCATGGGATCCTGGTAAACATCACGTCTGCAAGTATCAAGAACTTGTAATAAATTGACCAAAAAGGGGGTAGTAAAAGGGAGCGACCATCAACCGCAATCCGCCCTTAACGGTAAAATAAAAAAGTACAGGAAGAACTATACAATACTTTGAATAGTGTGTTTATAAGAAAATGTACCTAGTTGATTCTATGGTTTTTAAATTAAAATCTCATAAAATTTAACAATTATTATTGTTGTAATCTATAAAATGAAGCCTGTAATATTTAGAGATAAGATTCTTAGGTTAAATACTTTTGTTCCAAATTAAAACGTAACTTCGTATTATAAATGTCACTGTTAAGTAAAAGTCGCAACAAATATTCTCTAACATAACTCGTAGTAAAAAAGTACCTAACTGAAATTTAAGCCCCCAAAGACTTCATTCAAACCTCCATCCAGTCGTAAATAACATTTCATTTTGTTGATTCGATAACAAAAGAAATACGATTCCCCAAGCGCCAGTAAAGTTAGCAAATTTGTGGTGAAAATAAGATAATATTTATAGAAAAACCTTTTTATTTACATGAACCAGATATAAAAGGTAAAGAGAATTTTTGAAGTGTATTTTTAATAAAAATAATAAATGAAATATGCATAAATATTTTTTTCTGAATATGTTTTTCATCTCTGCACCTCTGTACATGTTTTACCAATGTAAATGTATGTGTGAAAGATATTGAATTATTTAACCGTCTTTTTTTATTTTTGAAATATTGTCAACCTATCAAAAGCACATAGTACTTACGTTCAAAAACCAGGTTTAGTTTGTGTGTAACCTTTGTTCTACGAGATTGTGAATAAAACATATCGAAGGAATATTCCGACAATAATTTCAAATATTTTGCTTCCAAAGTTTCAAACCAACACAAAGCTAACGTAGACGTGTAATAAATTACAAGATGCTTTCAAAGCAATATTAGTTTGACAGTCAAAAACAACACAAAATACTGGAGTAAAGTAATAAATTAAAATCTATGCGCACTGGATGATTTATTGCGAATCTCAGTGGAGTTTACATTTCAAATATATTTTATGTAAATTTTATACAAAGGATATTCCAAAATCTCACTTCTTAAACATTGTTTTTCGAATATTATGCACAAGTTTATTGTAGTAAATCATATGATGAGTCTCAGTAAGTATAAGCCACTGTCTTATATACACCAGATTAACTAGTGTCATATCTATCGAAGTAACTACTTACAAACTTAAACGCATGAAATAAATAAAATACAATCATTGTATTAAGTGATACTGTGTACTTACTGTATACTGTGTACTGTAAACGCTGTACTGAATTAAGTACAATAAATAAATTATTGAAAGCCTCTTCAACTAAAGGCAATTTAAATTTTAATACAATAATATACTGTACGTTAATTATCCCATATGCTTACCTATCTTCTCCTTTAAGTCGTGCGTAAGTGAAAAATATGCCCGGATTATGCGTAAAAGATTTAACGTTCTGTGAATAATGTCTTTTGTTGATAACAGCCCTTTTTTGTACAGATGTGGGTTATTAGAGCTCGATTAAAAACGTTAAAAAAAAAGTGTTATAACTTTTAAATGCCTTTGTGTAGGTCACCGCAGACCTACGGGTGTCAAGGTCTTGCCATTATACCATTAACAGACTCTTATATAAGCCGAGAGGAAAATGAGCACGAAACTCCGTGGGTTTCATATTTTTTTTAACATTTGGTATACGTTTTATAATTACGAAGCTCTAAATTATTGTACTACAGACCATTTAAGTAGCGATCATGTTCAGTATAATATCTGTTAAAAGCTATATTCATAATTTGTATTATGCATCGTCTCTAGCGAATAATATATTCTATTATATTCTGTATACCTTTACTAAGTCTAAAGATGTTCACAAGTAGGTGTGTCACCTAATATAAGTAAGCCAATACTGTATGTTTATGGTTATTCAATATTTTATTGCACTCCTTATGTTTTATAAGATAGTAAACAGTATAAACGTAGGTACATTTATGGACCCTGTCGGGCACGGCAATCTGGCTAAAGATAGGAAGAGATGTGCGGAGCTGACTGCCAACCTTCAATAGTTGGAGAGGCACTTTACGAAGAAGAAGAAGAGCACGGCAAAACAATTTTATAAAATTATTTAAAACTGAAACTTTTCTTTAATGAAATAA
Source organism: Plusia festucae (assembly GCA_950381575.1). NCBI lineage: Eukaryota > Metazoa > Arthropoda > Insecta > Lepidoptera > Noctuidae > Plusia > Plusia festucae. The sequence goes on along the minus strand of OX494436.1, from coordinate 6,245,623 downwards.
AGACATTAAATATAGATTACACATATTATGCATCATTATTTCCTTATTTTTTTTAAACCATAGTACATTAATAGTCAATAGCATCAATGTTGTAATATAAATAGGTATTTAAGTTCTTATGCAGTAGAAGCGATTAGATTAATTGTAAAAATCCTCTTCACATTCTTCTAGGTATGTGAAGAATACTTTGCTAAAAAATGTGTAGATGACAAATGACTATATAGGTAACATTTCTAACTGAATACCAACAGATGGTAGAACATACAGTAACTATTTAAACAGCTGTTTCGATCATAAAGTCGCGAAAATCAAACAACTTCAAACGAAGTGATCTAAAAAGGAAGTATAAATAAATGAGCTGCGATACAGTTAAAAATACCTTACCCTAGTGACCGGGACTTATCAAGGGCTAAATAAAGTGTAACAGCCGGCCAAGTGCGAGTCGATCTGGCTGACGAGGGGTTCCTCTATCGTACAAGACTACATGTACTTCTTATACAGAATATTATAATCATTCATGGTCAACTTTGTCATTCTGCTTCAGTCCTTAAAAATTAAAAAAAAAACACCGAGAAAGAAATGGTCTATTCCAAAAAAATAAAATAAGGACCTCACATGAAAATTTTGATGATAATCTTCATTAGCTGATGATAACTTTGTAATTATCCGGGCAGATTTTTTTAGAAATTGACTATGGTTTGCGTGAAAAAAGATGTTCTATATAATATTCTATGCTCTGGACTATGAAATGAGGATAGTTCTTAGCAGTAAAAACGCACTGACACTCCATAAGAATTCCAACTGTCTTACCTAGAGATACCACTCATGAGAATCGAGTCCCTAGGCCGTCCTACTGACGTACAGTTCCTGCTTCTAATGTTCAAGAAGCAAATGGTAAAGCCTGTTTCCCAGCCGGTTAGAGACTGGTACTATTCTACTATTCCATCTTTGTCAGGGTAGGGAAAGACCAAATGGTTATATAAAGCAAAAACGGGGTTCTTGATCATTCAGGTACGGTACTCCAAAAAAGTGTAGGTCATGTCTTAAAATACACTGGCGTTACCGGTTCACTGTCCGCGCTTCGTTCGGCAGACGGAGGCGTGCGACATATCCATTTCGCATTTCGTCGTACTCGTGACGTAGCCCTCGCCGTCGATGCGATTCGATTTGGATCGAATTCAATGTTACGTTACGCAATGATAAGGTTATTCCATGTAATTTTGTAGGTAAAGCTTCTTTAGGCATGCTTGACTTGCGGAGTAAGCTGGCGAATGCGTGACGAAAGCGTTACGAAAAGTGTGATGGGGCGAGTCGAACGGAACTTGAGAAGGAGATAGAAGTTAGTGAAGATAGAAAGGGAGAGTTAGGTTACTACATCATATTTCCCGCTATAGTATTTAACTGCAACATATATATTAGTCAGGACTTTCATTATAAGAATCAATTGAATCAATACTACATCCATGAGGGTATGAATACAGTTAACAGAAGCTTATAACCCAATTTACTTAAAAAATATTCAGAAGCAGCGGTATCCTATTGCCTAGAGCGCGGTATCCTATTGCCTAGAGCGCGGTATCCTATTGCCTAGAGCGCGGTATCCTATTGCCTAGTGCATTCGACTCACGATCATGTAGTCGCGGGCTCGAATCCCACCCATTGTGCTACCGACGTGAACCCACTTGTATCAAAAGCTTAACACGAAGGATTGACAAGATTACTAGTAATGTGCGACCCACACAGATAGTTTAAAAAAAAAAGATGACAGACAGTTTTAGAAGAAGAAAGGGGAAGCCTTTCCCCAACAGTGGAATAGGCTGGGGAAAAAACCAGAAGTCAAATCAAGTCAAAACAAATCGTTTGTTCGGTTTTATATGCCAGTGATGTGACTTTAACTATTTTTTTCCCTAATCTAAATTGTTTTGGTAAAGAAATTATATAATTGCCTGCTACCTGCATAATTACTATGTTTATGTACCTATGTACTGGTAAATATACTAAGGCCAGGTTAAGGCTACCAGTTTTAATGATGCCCTTTCGTACTAACGAGAATTTAATTATTCAGCTCTATGGATGAACTCGAATCGTATTTAGCTACATAATTGAATTTTCGGCGGACCTAGTGGAAAATGACGAAAAATGGATTAGCCTGTAACTGCAATGAATTATTTATCCCCTTACCAAATTAGTCCAAAATAAATATATACTGCAACGTTGTTTGGGTCGGTTTTGTAATGAATAATGCTAGAAGTGATTTTAAAACAAGATTCTTATTAATTACTAGCTGTTGCCCGCGGCTTCGCTCGCGCGTAAAGTATTATAGAAACGTCTTGCCGGAAACATTGATTGAATCATAACAAAACTTAATACTTTTCTTCAGTCATTGACGTTTCGCGAAAATATTGTTTTTGAAACTTTTTTATGATAAACTCTTTGTTATGTGTTCTTTCTTTAAAAATTATCATAGTGTGCGAGCGTTCCAGAATCAGTGAGTCAGTGAGTGACGTGGGCTTTTATAATAGAGATTTTTGCTGTATATTTTTTTACTCAATACACGAAATATGAAAGTCCAAATATAGTAAATATATAACCTTCTTATGTTTTAATATTACACCTTTCGAGGTTAAATCTTCATCTTTTTGTTCTGAATAGCGTTTTTTGCAACAACGTTGGGATCGGCATTTAGTATTGCCGGAATGGCGGCGACTAAACCTGGTAATTAGGTATTATTATCTTCACAATATATTGTGCAAAACTTGATGCAATTAATCTCAGACTTGAGCATTAAGAGCACTCCGGGACTTCCCACAGAACTTGAATTATTATTTGAATTTAGTTACTTCAGAGTATTCTAGTTATTTATATAGTTACCATAGTTTTGATAAAAATCCATTCTAAAATAAAAATTTAAATTTTTTGTTTTTTTTTCGATTCGGCACTAGGCTAGTTAAACTGATAGTTAAGAGCAGTGGAGATATTGATAAACATTCCAAACAAAGAAAACCCAAAATATAAAACATTGAAATAACACGATTCAAACATTGGTTCCCTACGATGATGAAATCTGTCAACCTTGGCGACCCTTGTACCGTTTTGGGTATCCGGTTAAAATCCGGTCAATTTGAAATTGTATTTCAAATTAAGTTGTTAATAGTTTAACAACCACTGAACGGAATCAAGTCCAATCAAAATTGCTAAACATAATAAATGAACTGACTCAATAAAACATTAATTACGCAAGAGTGCATTTTACATAGTTTGCAAATTGTTCAGTATAAACGTTAGTTGGTTTACGCCTAATTGCAATTACACAACAAAGCTGGTATGTTCTCATGTAGCCATAATTAGCAGGCATTATATTACTGATTACAAAGGCCATTGGAATAGTCTGAATAATATCAAGGTACCTACCTATAGGTACCTAAATACGAGCTAAATAGTGTGTATTATGTTAATGATATCCTAATGACCAGTTTGGAAGAAAATAAATAATATAATCGTGACAAATAAATGGTGTGCTCTTATGCAGTATATCTATAAGTATTTCAAAAGACCCGTAATCCAGATTAAGAAATCAGGTGTATTAAATAGATACGAATATTTCGCCATTCAGTACTAGTAGGTACTAGCCCCATATAAATAGTACATTACTTAGAAGTAAAAAAATATAGACTTGTAGCTTTCAAAGCTTAACTGATATACAACATTCATGTCGCGATAGGACAGTAAGACTTAAGACTGAGTGTGTGAAACTTTGTTGCCTAGTTTCATTCATACTTTATAAGTAGTGACAGCAGAATTACTAAAACTCTTGACCATTTATGAATACCTAGTAGGTATTTTACATTTTTTTCCATCTAGTCCACAGTAACACGGCAATTAACTGAAATCGGGGCTAACCAGCACCACAAGAATTCCATAAGACGTAAAAAGACTTTTTGCATTGAAACCTGTAATCTTAATTTAAAAGGAGTACGTATATTCAACGAGGTATTCAGGTGCATAAAACTGAACAATTTTTTCCAGGAAACATAGGTCGAAATCTTAAAACTGAAAATCATCTTTTCATACAAATTTTAATGTAAGTCACGTGAAAGTGTATGAAAAGTTTACGCACTCCTTTTAAATTAATCCTTTAAACGATTTCAAACTAAGGTCTACCAAGATCAAAAGGTTCTAAAGGAAAATAAAAGAAAATACTCTAGTTCTTATAAGGACTAATGAAGGGCACAAATGGCATTTGCGACATTAGATGCGAAATAGCCCACAATTACATTATCTTAGCTTTTACGCAGATAGCCCGTTTTTCGGGACCCACTCCCATTAGGCTCAAATACCGTAATTAATACGTGTTCTTTGTTCCTTACACTATGAAAATTGATAGTGGACGATTAAACCAAGTCTGTTCTTCTTAATCGGCTTGAGTCAATTGTAACACGGCTATTACTAAAGTCGACTCGACGTTAGAGCTGGACCATCTAAAAGAATAGGAAACTCGAGAGCTTATGAATTTGTGACGTATTATAATCAGAATCACACATTGATACTGTATTCAGTTATTAATATCACGATAATTATAATGAAATTATCACAAACGGAAATATTAAGATACTAACAGTATTGACTGGTAGAACTCCATCTAATCTAACGATGAATAAAATAGCTAATGTTATGTTTTTTTTACAGAATGCCAGCGCTCCGGCTGCTGGGGCGAAAATGGCTGGCAGCCTCCGACGATCTCGTGTTCCCCAGCATCTTCGAACTACTCTTCAGATTTGTTTGGTGAGTACATTTATACAAAAATAAACCAGACAAGTGCAGGTTGGACTCTCGCACCAAGGGTTCCGTACAAAGATCAAAATGTTTTAATTACATACAAATGTATAGTTTTCAGACTTTTCCCTGTAGTAGTAGTTTATAACGATATTGCGGGACAAATTTCAAAGTTCTAGGTCATTGGGAAATATCCTATTAATTTTCATTCCCTTGAGTGTTGAAATGAACTCAAACAACATCTAAAATTTAATCAAATATTATCTACCAACACGATAGATAGTCTAATACATTATGTAGCATGCAGTTATACAATTCCGCTATAGCTTCGCTTTGTTTGTTACCCACCTTGGTAATATAATGTCATGAATTTGATTACACATTTTTCCGTGAACGTTGATGGTTTGTAATATTTATCTTTTCACTCCGCATACCATTGCACCGCCACCCTACGTTTGTCTTCTTTATGTGAATGAGAGGAATAGTTTTTTGGAAGCATTTTATGTTGTAAGTTAGAAATTGGCAGGTTAACAACGATTGACGCCATCACTGATGAGAGGTACCCATGATGAGTTTAAATATAGATATATATATAATTGGGGTCTACACGTTATCGTAAAATGAAAATCAATTGTTCAAATGGGTATTCTATTAATTCGTAACTAGGCAACTAACGGTGTGGGTCTGATTTAGGATATATATTAATGGACGGATCTGCGGATCCCATTACAAGAATGGTCGACATCCAGTTAATAGGTCAGACAATATACATTTTGAGAAGCAAAATCGATCTACACAAATTATATAAGTAGAGATAGGGGTGTTGAAATGCCATAAAAAGTAAAAATCTATTTTGTAAGTTAGTTAGAATTAATTATCAAAACAATAAAAATTAAAAATTAAAATCTCTTAAGTTTAAAATGACGCTACTCGGTAGTCAAGAATGTAGATGGTGACGTCACGCGAATGTAACATTCATTGTATGTTAGTATTTTTTTTGTTACGAGCCAAAAGAAAATAAACGGTTCTAATAACATTTTTCATTATTCAAAAACCGGAAAGTTAAAGTACCTAAATATCTCAATAGTGTATGTCTTAATATACCAATTGTACTAAAAGCAATATTCTATTTATAATTGAAACTGATAACCTAGGTCAGGTAACAAGATTATTATTAGGTATTGTAATCAGCAAAAGACATTGTATCTTGAGAAATGCCGGAAGGTGTTCTTGGTAGCGTGGGAGTTTGTTCGTATTGTGTCTGTAATAAACAATACCTGTTCATTCAAAACATTTGATTTATCGAATTATGTGAATATTTAATATAAATAAATACTCTCTATGTATTGTGTTAAGGAACGATAGCTTCTTCAGATTGTAAACTTACGTATGAGTACAGTTAGAAACAGAGGTTAAAAACAAGAAAACGTGTAACAAATCAAAATCAATTTTACAAAACTACCGAAATTCAATTAAAAGTCTTATTGCATTTACTTAGGAGTTTTTTTAATCTGATTCTATATATTGGTTGATAACTGTGTAATATCACAACATAGTCTAAAACAAAGTCGGTTCCCGCTGTCTGTTCCGCTGCTGGCTGTCCCGAATACTGACACGCAAATTAACTTTAAGTTGTTCTTAAATGTCTATCTTTCGCTTCTTCACACCTTAAAGTGACAGAGGCAGCATGAGCCTTAACGGCTTCAAACTAATTGACGTTTCAGTATTCGCCCATTAGATCTTTAAAACTACGCAACGGATTTTGATGCAGTTTTTTTTAATAGATAGAGTGATTCTACAGAAAGGTCTATATGTGTAATGCACGTACGAAGCCATGGTGAGTCCGCAACAATGAAACATTATCCTGCGTTAGTACTCTTGAAAGCTAAAAACATTTAGCCAGCCTCAAATCATCGATGCTAATATTCATAATATATACTAATATTATAAGCTGAAGAGTTTGTTTGTTTGAACGTGCTAATCTCAGGAACTACTGGACCGATTTAAAAAAATATTTATCTGTAAGATAGCCCACTTATTGAAGAAGGCTATAATTTGCCGCGGTAACCGATGCCCACGCGGACGGAGGTGCGAGCAAAAGCTAGTCTTATATATTTATAGTCAAGGTCTATGTGACTATAAAAGTAATCCTGTTTAATTCTCAATTGAGAACGCAATAAGAACTTAAGACCCATCAATAAAAGAGGTTTAAATAAGTGTTCAGTTCCTCTTGTAGTTTCGTAACCAGTGATTACGAACGATAATATGAATACCCTTTATATGATACTAGCAGACACGACCCGGCTTCGCACCCGTGAAAAAACTTACACCATACACACAAAAACCTCCCTTTTAAATCCCTCTATCCATTTGTGAAACTCCCCATACAAACTTCCAACCCCAATTCACCCTCGTAGGGGTAAATTTTCAAAATTGGTGAAATACGAAATTATTCATATCTAACTAGAAACCCGTATAGGATTTTTTTATGTGACGGTTATGCCAAAAAGTAGCCTTTATTCTTTCTGAGGCTTCAGAATATCTCTGTGCCAAATTTCATTTAAATGGGTTCAGTATGTAGTATAGTCATGATTGTGTGTTATTTTCGCATTTATAATATTATCTATTAGATACAAATAATAAAACTGTGTCTGTATTAGCAATAAATGCGAAAGACAGTGTGTGTAACGAAATAACGCCTAAACTACTAAACTGATTTAAATGAAATTTGATATAAAGATAGTTTTAGCCGCGATAACCGACCCCACGCGGGCAGAGTCGCGGGCTACAACTATTAAATAATATAAATCAATAAATAAGCATTAATTAGGGTAATAATACCGACCAATTAATGTCCTATTACCGGGAATAGACCTCTTCCCATATAGAGAACCACGCTCATGGCGAGTTGGCGATTTTAAATTCATCCTTTGGAATCCATTTTTCTCACGATGTTTTCATCCACTGATTGTCAATGATGTTTTAGTGAGGTGGAATATCTTAGCGTGGTGAATAATTAAGAAAGTACATATGAATTCTTAAAAGTCACACAGACTTGCCCGTAGTGGGTTTGAACATGCAACGCTGTGCAAATAAATCCGTTAATTGAATCGCTACACGATCCTTTATCTATTATATATAATTCCAGTGTCACGATGTTGAAACTACTGAACTGATTTTATCAAATTTGCACACCGTGTGCAGTTTGATCCAACTTGAAAGATAGGATAGCTCACAACACAAATATAAAAAAAATTGAGACCGCGGGCGGAGCAGCGGGAAACAGCTAGTATATTATAATTCTCATGCTGTCCTACTGCCGGACAAAGGCATCCCATTGCTAGACCAATTTTTTTTTTTTTTTATAATTATCTATTCCTAAAAAAAAACAGACGTAAATAGGATTTGATTGATTTGCGTTTTGGTAGATCCCTTCGTCGTCGTGTGATTTATGCAAGAAATATTTTCCGACTGCTGTACCCACAGATTAGCGTGCTCAAACAAACTCTTTAGCTTTATTTTATTACTACAGAAGTATAGATATGTTATATTAATAGCATCGTCAGTTTTGTTCGCACTCATATCGTTGAGTGCTACATAATAAAATTGCCATTGGATCGAGTGGAGATCATAAAATAAATAGACGTTCGACCGTCGTAACATTATGTTTCGGAATCAAAGCGGAACTCTATAAGTAGTATTATTTAAAGACAGTTTCCCTGGAGTTCTATAATTAGGAAAGTAGCTAAAGAATGTTTCTTGTAAGGAAAGCTAAAATTTACTTATCTAAATAAATAGATTATCTTTACTTGGGGGATTTTTGGGTAATTGGTCTATTATTCAAGCCAGAGGCAAGCAGCAATTGCACGAGCAATCCCGTGACTCCGATCAAGGCAGAGATAAGACTGGGGTATTTTAGTCGGATAGCGAAAGTCAGACAAACCTACCTAAAAAGCGCGCGCAAGCCCCTCGGTAGGGTTGAAGGCATTAGCGTTGAAAGTTTAAGCCCGAAAAATGGATTGCCTATATTTGTCCAATTTGAAAATATCAGTACAATTTAAAAGGTACTTGAGATTGAATTTCGCTTTAACATGAAAAAATGAATACTCAATGTATTATTAAGAACTTACATAACTTGGTAAGACTCAATTCAAATTTTAGCAATTTGATTTAATTTCAATCCTAGACCCCTATTTCAACATAACTTTGAAAAGTTTGATAGAAAACACACGTAATACAGAAAGAACAATATAAGATTTAATATAGAAATAATCTATCTTATATTTATTTTATTGATGAGACTCAATTTTTTTTATATAAACTACTGGACTTTTCAGAATTGAAAAACCTAGAAGCCAATACTATAATTTTAAATTTGGCTGATTATTATTTGGTTAATGAATAATTTATATTTTTATTTAACAACCTATCATACAGGATTATTTTTTATGGAGTGTCACCTTTTTCCAAGAAACTGAGGTCGAAATCTTAAAATTGTAAATCAACTTTTCATACATCATATAAGTCGTGGGGAAGTCATAAACTTTTCACCCCGCAAAAAAAAAAAAAAAAAAAGGTACGTGACCTGTCACTTCAATTTTGAGATTTCGACCCATGTTCTTGGGGAAAAGTGATTCAGTTCTATGCACCTGATTACCTCGTTGAATATTCTCACTCCATAAAAAAATATCCTGTATTTATAGTTTCAGAAATATTATAGTTTTAACTTTGTTACAATCCTATATTACATATAAATAATAATTACATAGCTAGAGTTATTAATAGAATCAAATCCGTGCTACCCCCATCAAAGAAACCAGAACCACTTATGTACGGCAGTCTTGAATGTCAGCGGTAATTAACCAGTCACCTAGTTCCATTGACCGCGATGTATGAGCTGTGAGGACATCTTTAGTGTTGCATAAGACTCGCTTTCACATAACCAGTACCACCTAGTTCAATAATTAAATCATACGACAGCTGTATGATATCTTTTGGCATTTTATACTTTGAGTAAACATGGATCACTTAAAAAATGTATGAACAATACAGATACTCAGCTAAAGGATGTTAAGAGTGAGTTAGAGAATAGTGACTATAGTGAGTACAAAGTGCGGCTGAATTTGCACATACAGGGTTTGAAATTTGAATTGAACTTTTCATACAAAGTGACAGGTGACTTATGTTTGTATGAAAAGGTGATTTTCAATTTTAAGATTTCGAACTATGTTCCTTGGGAAAAGTCGTTCGGTTTTGTGCGCCTTAATACCTAGTAGAATATACGCACTCCTTTTAAATTACAGGTGTATACGATGAAATAGGATAAAATATGAATTGAGTTTTTTTTAAACGTGGATATAAGGAAGAAGTTATATATATGGATCTTTTCGATATACAGCATATCGAAAAGATCCATAGTAAAATCTACTCATTAACAGGAGCTTTAAGAAGTATAGTTCGCTATCTCCCGAGATATGTTAGGTATACCATTTATAATTCTTTGGTCAAGCCTCATCTAGAATATTTGATTGAAGTTTGGGGCTCAGCCACTAAATCAAACCTACAAAAACTACAAGTAACTCAAAATAAAATCATAAAAATATTATTTCAATATCACTTTTTAACACCTACCAGTCAAATATATAAAGAAACTAAGTTATTTAATATAGCCCAAACGTATAAATATAACACGTGTATTTTTATTAGAAAAATACTTACAAAAGATACTCACTCTCAAATAACATTTACAAAAAAGTTAGATTACCATAAACGTATGACAAGGCAGGCAAATAACATATGCTTGAGAATACATAGAACTAATTACGGAAAAAAGAGTATCCTATATGAGGGAGCTCAACACTATAACAAATTGCCAAAGGAGATAAAAGAAACAAAATCCCTGTACTCATTTAAGAAGCTATTAAAAAGCCACATTTTAAAGGACATTTCATAAAAAAAAAAAAAAAAAAAAAAAATCAAACGACCAATCTTAATAAATACATATTAACTAACATACATAATATACTTACATGCTATAATAATTATAGATGTGCGACTTTTAAACCTACACATACAATTATAATACAGTTGAACACACATGTATAGGTAAATTTGCAACAGTAACTATTTATTCTAACAAATTTTATTTACTACACTTAACAAAATATTATAAAGGAATGAATTTCAAAACACACATCTACATATACTGATTAAACAAACACTAAGTACATATATTAAGATAAATTAAAATAAATAATCAACACAAAAAAAAAAAAAAAAAGAAATATACCTAAAAAGAAATACGACAATAACGACTAACTAATATATAATAAATACCAAATAAATAAACTACTATATTATAGTATATATACCTACACAAAACACTATTAACTACTAACAATACATATATCAATAAATATACTTATGCAGTAATAATTTGAAAAAAAAATACAGAACACATACTAATTAAATTATCTAAAACACGATGAAACTGTCAATGTGTCATAGGCCTTAATAAACATTGCTTCGCCACACTCACTCATGCTTAACCAAAGTGACGATACTTTGGTACGAAGATTTTTGTAACTACCCTATCTCGAGTAATTATTACTAACTAGACGTAATTTTTTAGTCAATTTTGTTAATCAGCAATAAAATAAGTTTAAGCGAACCATTGTTACACTAACTCACTACGCTTATCGGCAAAATGTTTTTAATTATAAGTATTTTCTCTGTAAGTGATTTGTAAATCTTTTGAGAAAATAAATGTCTTAAACCATAAGTTATTTATTTTTCTGTGGTTTTGCGTATGGAGGATACCGAAATATGGTTATCTTACTTGTTAATAAAATATCTGTGGGCCGAAGGTCTTTAACGGTTTTGTAAGTTTTGTCAAAGAAAAGCAAACAACCAATCATTCATCGGCACAAACGTTCAGAAGGGACATTAAAGGGATTATCTATTGGTTCATGTCTTTTAGATTTATTACTCAATAAAACAAATGGAAAAACTATCAACAATATAACAAATCCACTAAAAACTTAATCAATAAAACAGCCCTCTAAAGATAATGTACTTTATATTTCAATAAATAAAGTTTATAAGGTCTCAATCGCAACAAAACGTTCAACAGAAACGAAGTTGGAAACTTCTCAATCTTCACAACAGCAGTAAATGTTATGAAAGAAATTAATTTACTGTTTCATTTTGCGGTGTCTACATTTGATAAATGACGGACTGAATTTGAAATAACTTAAACGGATTTTTACTTGAAGTCAGTTTAATGCTTTGAGTGGTTTGACATTGAAATAAAATTTTAAATTGAAATATAAATTACATGCAAGTCTGTGTGTTCTTTGTGCATGTGATTTGAAGGTTTGTGTAACCCCCGCGACACAAGGATTAAATTCCTTAGTGCGGGCATCGTTCTAAAAAAAAAAGTTTGGTACATATCCTCATATAACTTAAACACTGTACGTTTCGCTGAAGACATATAAGAAGACTACACTACCAAGCCATAATCGTAAATTGAAACTACACAAATAGATACTGAAATTTCCTACGTCTAAAATTCCCTCTATAAATTCTCGAGAGAATCGATTTATCAGTAACAATATACTCGATATGTTCTCGAATCGTTATCCAAACATGACGTACGGTACCTTCAGCACTTGAACCTCACTTGTTGCTGCCTTCAACATTAATATGAATGAGCTTTCACTGGCAATATTCTCGACAATTTCTCTGTACTATAGTCGACCTTCAAATCTCAGCGTGATTGCTCTGTAATGGCTTTTAAATTGTCACAAAATCCGTTGCAATTATTGACTGGTGGCTATTGTCCTCGAATAATTTATTTTATGCGTGAACTGTTCAACCTTTTTGCCTCTCGGAATTTAGGTTTTATAACTTTTGGTGACATGAAAAAGTATTATGAACAACACTTTCAATGAACCAATATTTCTCATTGTAATTGATACCTTCATCCAAACTTTATACATTTATCTATGGACAGTACAACTTACATGATTTATTTTTAGATTTTTTTTACCTAGTCTGATTAGTTTAGTATTTACATTTTCAACTAAGGTTCTTTAATTACGTGTGTGTATGTGATGGAAAACTTTTTTTAACAATCTTAATTTTAAATTCGACTGTGAATTGTTTTATACTTTTAACATCATCATCGGCAGAATTATAACACGAAATTAAAAAAAAATGATAATTTCAATGTTTGTGAGAAATTGACGATGGGTGTTGAATACTCCCTCAGGCAACTGCCTCATATGAAAGTTTGTCAAAAATACTTAGGTTTTTCCTCACGCAACATACAAATATAAATGTAACGAATAGGTTCAGCTCTGAGCCTTTGTGAGCTGCATATCCATACAAAATCACTACTTTATATGTTTGGGCGACTTATGAAACATAGGTACGTTTCAAATTTTTTTGAAGAAAATTACTTGACGATAAACTCAAACGTAACATACTTTTTAGAAAATAAATATTCATGTATTTTTTTTCCTTTAGTAATAATTATACACTCAGATTGATGATGGTTCGAAACCATAGATGTACAGTAAAATATGCAGATCCAATGCATGACGTAATTGTAACCTGGATATTAGCATTCTCTTCGTTTCTTCCACGTCATCCGCCGCCTTTCAAGACATTATTGGAACAACAACGCATCATGTAACACAATACGATTTCCCGTTCATTTAGAATGGCCACGGCTTGCCATTCACATGCATTAGGATACATATTTATACCTTTTGACGCATATCAGTGTCTAATATTGTAACAATATCATTTTTTAAAAGAGTATGGAGTTTCTTGCCGGTTCTTCTTCATGGGAAGGACACTTTGGAACCGAGCACCTAGAATCATTAGATTAGTATTTAACGATTCTTGAGGTTTATATGAAATAAAAACTTTTTGATTTTGATTTTCATACATCATCTTGATTTAGGTAGATGGCAAACACTTTGATGTCAAAAAAAACCTTTTTTTTTCCCAAGATTTCAAAACAAATCTCTTATTTTTACAGATTGTTTTTCTTTTGTTTCGACGGGTGTTCTTTTATAAACACGTCCGTTATCTGTGTTTTTGCACGTTATTAATAGATACAGGTGCGAAAAACTCGGGCAAGAGACCTATTGTATTAAATGGGCGCAAAAAGTCTGGGAATGAAAGAGAGGCAAGATGTCTTTGTCCGACGAGGCAAGATGACCGACAAAAAGCCATTAGATAAGAACCGTCACCAGCAGTGTTCTTTAGTGTAGTTTCAATTTCAGTATCTACATTAGGAACATAATGTTTATATTAGTACCTATTTATATTACGCATGTACCCACTTACGGATTTTATTTGAAAAATGATAAATTCTTCATTCCTGACAGTAATTCTTCTTCATTTTGTGTATTTTATTAGTAACTAGCTGTTCCCCGCGACTCCGCCCGCGGTGCCTAATTTTTTAGTAAAAAATATAGCCTAAATTACTCAAGGTGAATGTAGCTTTCTAATGGTGAAAGAATTTTTTAAATAGGCACAGTAGTTTTTGAGTTTATTCATTACAAACATACACACAAAAATACAAATCTTTCCTCTTCATAATATTAGTGTAGATTGCATAAACATCTATGTTTAGAGAACGAAATTATCCAATACCTGATGCTATACGAATAAAATATCAAAAGCTTTTGACACAAAATAAGCACATTACAAGAAGTTTAGCATTTGTAATATAACAAGCTTTCTTCTTTGAACAGTACTTTTGGACGGAGATTTATGAGGGGCATTACCTTAGAGAAACTCCTACAACATAAATATGTTCCTTACAAAATTTACAAATGGGGCCTGTTAGAATATTCTAACAATAAATACCTTCCGATTACTCAATAGAAAGTAATGATTACGAGGTACTAAATGACTGGTTTGACATAATAATAATTTATTATATGCTTTGCTTTAAGTAGAGTTAAATTAATTTACTTAATTATCTGGTCATGATACGTATGTAGTAGATATTATGTTATGGGGGTGCCTGTTGTTTTACCAAAATTATGTTGCTTGTTGGTAGTCGGTTAAAAATAAAATCTTTCACGGATACTTATAGCTAGACGGATATACTTAGAAATCTTCTAAAAATAGCATATCTAGTATCTTGTGTTATCTTATATCTATGTACTTATTCAACATACCTTTTGTCCACAGGCTCGTGCTCATTGCCCTGGTAGTCGAAGTGCTGTACCCTGTGACATGGCAGTGCCAGTCCGAGGGTTGGCAGGGGGGCGCGTTTGTAAGGCTGTACCTCTGCGGTACGCTGACCCTGCAAGCGGCTCTCATGCTGCTTCTAGCGGCCCTGGCACTGCAGTCTGCGAGGGGGACCATCACAGATATCGACGCCAGGAAGATGGTCTCACCATTACTTCTTATCAAGTAAGTAGACAAATGGCTAGGGCGTCGGACTCGCGATACTGGGGTTGCCGGTTCCAAAGCCACCCATTGCATTACAGACGTTAACCCTCTCGTAAAACAAGCATTTAGGTTACCAGGAAGGATTAACGAGAACACGAGTAATGTGCGACTTACATTGCTAGTAAAAATAAAACAAAAAAGAAAATATACAAATGTAACTCCGTAGTGAGGGATTATTCCATAGTGAGGAAATCTTCCATAGTAAACAAAGCAGTCCACCGATAACCCAAAAACACACTCGTTGATTCCCATTTGTTTATTTTTAAAGTCTACATTATTATTAATTAAGAATGACTGAAACATCCAAAACAGCTCTGACGGTACATATCCAGATATCTGTAGATAGAATTGTTTCATGTTTATCGGCTAAATAGGTAATAGTTACATAAGTACAAGATCTTTTTCAATATTTTGACTAATTATTTATTAACTAGTATTAATAATATTATAAGCTATTTTAGGCTCTGCTTTCAATCTTACCAGATTCAGCTGAATGCCTTATATTAGATGGAGCAACTGCAATTCTGACCTCCACAACCCATATCTGGGCAACACAGTATCCCATGCCTGTCAGAATTGTGATGTCCAATTTACCGTCGTCCAATTTACTTTTATAGTATTATAATTTCGAAAACCAAACAAAGCTGCTTACAATTTAATCCGTCTATTTTCTAACAAGCCCTTGATAATGAAATAATACCGGTTTCCGTGACCCACAGCTACATCGAGGGCTCAAGGGATCGGAAAAATAAATAACAATGGAAGTTGAATGTTTACTCCGACTTATTTTTACACCGCATCGTAATAAAATCTCATATAATCTTCGTTAGTATTATTGTAGTACAATAAATAAACACTGTAAATCATTTTCATGGAAAGGTAAACTGTTGATGACGTTTTGTTTACGTTTTAGCAATATTCTCTAAACATTTAGCATCGAACACAGCTTACGCAGCGTTGAATTGAAAGTCGGATTCGGAAAGCCTAATATCATATGAGTTTTGATTTATTCTGTGCGACAGCGTCAATTTGGACAATTTATGTTTTGAGAACAGCATCAAGAACGGTATAAATATACCAGACATAGCAGTATTTTCTCTCTTTACAAAACGTAGTTAATTTTACTTTCTCTATTCAACGCGGCTGCATCGTGGCGATAGGTTTCTAATCTTAGACTATAACATGTTCAGATCATGTTTACGGTAGACTTAACTTCATACCGACAAACTGTATGTGCTACATTTTAGGACCTCAAATGGTAAATAAACTTCTTCAAAAACAAATATTATTTGCTCAGTATGTCAGCGTTCTTGTGATCACCTTCGAACACAACACTTGGCACACATTTCTAGTTCCTAACTACATTTGATACGGTAATTAAAATGGCATTCACTTCATTTTAACGTCTAATATCTATAGGCATTCATACATTTCTAAGTACTTAACCTAATTTTTTATCGAGCCTACTTGTTATAGGAGTGTTTGAAAGCACATTCTTGTCAATCAGTACACTACACTGTCAAAACAACACTTTTAAGACATCACTTTTTATAGTGTCAAAATCACTTTCAAATCGGTTTGGCTTTCTGCAACTTGTATGTAACTTTTTTATAGCTGTCCCCCGTGACTTCGCCTGCGTGTTTAGACTCATGGGTTTTATGTATAGCGCGGAATCCTAAATCGTTTTCTGTAATAAGGGTAGCCTATACTTATTTTCATGAAACAGACTATGATTATAACTACACATTTTGTCTTACAAGTAGTTCTAGAGAGTAGCGCATAAGTTCAAACTACTTCAAACTAGACTAGTTTGAAGTAGTTCAAATCAGATCAAAAGAGGTTTTTACTAAGTAAAAACCTCTTTTGATTTGATTCATAATGATTGATTTCGGCTAGTGGACTGTGGAATCTACAAAGAAATGTTGATGCTCCTTTGTTAAAATAATCATCGATTGCTAAGAGTTACAGAATTGTAAGGATGGTTTATCTTTATTGACAAACACTTAGAATGAACGGTTTTGTCTCAAGACGAAAGCCGAGTTCTTGTGAAGAACTCCTAAGAGGGTTTCGAAATTTCAAGCCTCGTTAGCCTTTGCGTGTTTGCGAGCACTCTTGGGAGACAAATTCCTTTTCCATCATTCAAATGATCATGCAAATGTTATCTGTACTGGGATCAACACGAATCTCACCTAGTTTAACTCGATAACCACTAAGCAACAGTAAAAAGTTGTTTTAAACTTGCTAATTAATAAAGAAAGCCATTAATTGTTGAACATATCAGAAATGTGAAGTTTGTTAGTGCTATATTAAGTCGCCAGTCAATTTATAAGCAATGTCCACACAAATGAATATGGGTACAGTATATACGATAACAATACTAATTCAAATCATTTGATATTGTTTGTTCTTCTGTCTTGATCTACTGAGTATGTTTATGTCTGTGTCACAGTTTATCGCTTACTGAACTATTGTGAAAAAATCAAATTAAACTCAAATTATTAGTCAAATTACATGTATCAATAAAAATAACTTCGTGATAAAAATGTTATTATTGATAACTTGTGAATTAATCGGATATATTATCGTTATTTATTCCTATTGGTAGAAAACGGCATTTTCAAATATAGAAGAACAATTGAGCATCTATAACCATGCTTACTCACTAGAATAACCTATGCAAGTAAAGATATTTTTATTTGTTCTTTTATTTCTTTTACTATTTTCTGTTGTGTGCCACTCTGGTGATAAATAAATTATTTTTCTAAATAACCAAATATAACTTTATTTTCTAGTTATTCAGTTATTCAGTGGTATCTTAGGATATCCAAAGAAAGTACTTGGAATCATAAAACTCGAAAGTTACTTTATGACTAAGACCCAGTTTTTCATCCCTAGTTAACTCAACCAATGGTTAAATATCCTAACTACTGGTTTCAAAATTCGGTAGAACATGTTTATTCATCAATTTTTATTTTAATAAATGGTAAAATAATTAACTCTCCGACTCATTTAACCGTTTCGTAGACAAACAAAACGCGTTTTACCGAAATTTGAAACCATTAGTTAGCATATTTAACCATTGGTTGAGTTAACTAGGGATAAAAAAACTTTGCCTTAGTCTGGTCTGTATATCTGTGTAACACTGAGACATTTACGACTAAGGCTGTAGGTGTTAGTTGGTAATATGTCTAACATAATATGAACCTATTTTCATTTATTCGTAAATCTTTCACTTCAGTCCACACTTTCTTCTTATTTAGAAGTATTAGATTGAATTGTTATTACCTTGTAACTTTGAAGCTTTCGCGGTTCATGATTGTAATAAAATGACGGCGAACTCAATTAGTACAGAATTGAATAGTAGGTGGGTACACACATAATAGTTAAACAATCGGTAATCAGGTAATTTAAAACTGAACCACTTTCTCCAAGGAAAATGAGTCGAAATCATAAAATTGAAAATGAACTTTTCATAAAGCGACAGGTCACGTGACCTAAGTTTGTATGAAAAGTTGATTTTCAATTTAAAGATTTCGACCTCTGTTTCTTGGGAAAAGTTTTTCACTTGATTACCTCGCTCCATAAAAAAAAATCGTTTATGACAACAATTGTACAAAGGCTCTGCTTAATTTCTTCGTGTGGGTGTAATATATCTATATTATCTGTATTATACTATAGTACTTTCTTCGAAGTTACTACCTAAACTTACGATCGTTCAACACTTCAACCATAATATTTTGTTGCAGGGTACTGCTAGTGTTTCCAGAGACGGCCCTAAACGTCATGGGTACTATGTGGATGTTCTGTGAAGTCATACAATGTTCCGTTGAAGATAAGTTCTCCAGTATAGTAATACAAAGTAAGTACCGCATCTTCATATTATAATTGTTTTAAAAGAAAATGGATTCAGTGACTAAGCGGGATTACCGTACTTATCTTTTTACAACAGAATTAAGATTGCTGTAATCTGTAAACGAAAAACTTAAATAAACAACTTATAATATACTAGCTTTGTCCCGTGGCTTCTTGGGCGTCGGTTACCACGGCAAATAATAGCCTAAGCCGTCCTCAATAAGTGAGCTATCTAACAGTGAAATAATTTTTCAAATCGACCCAGTATTTCCTGAGATTAGCGCGTCCAATCAACAAACAAACTCTTCAGCTTTATAATATAAGTATAGATTAAATTAAGGTATAAAGGAATGCCTTACGTTTCTGGAAATTGGGCTTTCAAATGCAAAAATATTTTAGTATCAGAGATTACTGCGATCACACAAACTAATTAGCTTTATTGATGAATGTTACCTAAATTAAAAAGACGTAAGGTATAAGGTGGGCTAATTTGAGTAGGTACCTAACCTACTCAAATTAGCCCACCCTTAGAAACGTGCCAATTTAGAAAGCACAATGGACAACTTTTCCGTCAGGAAAACAATTTGTATAAATATTTTCAGTTCTCAATTTAGATTTAATTAAACATTTCTTGTTGTTAAGGGTCACGAACGCCGGCGAAACGAAATACTAGCTTTTCTTTTAAGTTTTGTTGTCAAACGCAAACCTAGCGTTAACTTCCTGTTTCAAACATCGTTTGTACAAATTCTGTTAGTACACGGTTTGTAAATATGTAAGTTCAAGAAAAACGCTCCAGTACAATAAGCGTACTAGGTATGAAAAGCTGGCTCGAGCCAGCCAAATAGCAATAACAATTTGTCCCTAAATAATAAAAACTTAGATCCAGCCACCTCTTGATGTTTGCCTTTTTAAGATAGCAATACACTAAGTCGAGGTCTGAGCCCCGCAGGTGGCAGGGTGTCCTTAGTAAACGTTACCAACGTAGTTTTTCTATAGGTCTAGCCTTTAAGATTTCGCCAAAAAGTCCGGCGCAAATTGCGATAGACCTAGTAAAAAAAAAGAAAATAGTTTTTGCTTAAGTAATAAAGCACTAAGTAACGTACGTGCACTAGTCTACACTTAAGTATCTTATCTTAAAGATTTTAGTTTATTCCATGTGCATCTTCGCCAAGTAACCAGTAATATTAGTTTTCATAGCTGTCAGGTTTGATCTCACTGATTCTTAGCCTATTTCAATAAAACTAGATCATAAAGTAACCTCTAAACATTAAAATGTCGAGTTTCAGACAGACGCCGTAAAAAGCATATACATCTAAGCATAACACCATCATTACGAGCTATCGTTAAAACATATATATATTGTGCTATATATTGCTTGGCTAAGCCGAGTGTAAATTATAAAAAGAGCAACAAAAGCAGCAATCTATATTTATGTACAATTTCATTGTATCAATTTTATGCAACTAGTAACTAAAATGTGTTTTGCATATACATTGCTCGATTGAACCTTAGTTGCAGGAACAAAGTTGAAACAATTGCAGCAATCTATGACTTATAATCTCATAACATCACTACATCAAGTATTAATCATTTTCTTCGTTACAGGTATAGTCCTATTCAACTGGGTGCAACTTGGCCTCACAGTCTTCGGCCTATTCATGGTGTTTGATCCCTTGGGGTCAGTGAACTACGGGGATATGCAAGACACGCCCAACCAGGTCCGGCATCACAGGAAGGTCACAGGGTTGTGGTCAAGGAGGTTTCGATGGGCATTCTGCTGGCTGAAGAGAGATGAACATGGAAAGGAGGCTTTCCAACAAGTCGCAGGTAATTATTGTTTTATTACTTTAATATTGCGTAAATAAAGGATATTAGATAGTAGGTGCGGTAAGTAATTGCGTCAATTTATTTACACTGTCGGGAACGCCAGGGTTCAAAATTTTCAAATCATCTGCCTAGCCTAGCCCTTTCCCAAACTATGTTGTGGTCGGCTTCCAGTCTTACCGGATTCAGCTGAATACCGCATTTTACATGGAGTGACTGCCTATCTGGCCTCCACAGCCCATTTTCCTGGGTAAACGCGTCTCCGATCGAACCGCGCGAATCGAATGGTCAGAGGCACATTGAATATTTTTCAACCGGCCGTTCTGGAGATCATTGGCCTATGTTCAGCAGTCGGGCGTCTTGTGGCTGACATTGTGATGACAGTATCCCATGGTAAGACTGGTTTTCTGAATTAACGACTATCAAAGATTGAAGAGTGATAGTCGGGACCAACGGCTAACGTGCTTTCCCAAACACGGAGTTATGTTGACAAATGATCACCCATCCTCGAGCCAACCGACCTCTACTATCGGTCAAACTGTACGCCTTACAGTAGCCACAAGCCCCTCAGTTCATAATTTACGCAACTTACAGACAGGAGAAAGAGTTTACGTTTTCGAATATTTTTAGGAAACTAATCTTAAAGGACGTACTGTTTAAGTTTGTTTTCGTCTAAATTATATTTGTTTATGTATGAACCTCGTTGATGGAAATTTTTCGGTGCTTTTATTTTAAAGACCTTAAGAGTAGTATCATGTTATCAAAGTGTTGTCGTGTTTAGTACTTAAGCTAAAATATTAGGTCATTTATTCTGTACTGACTGACTTATGATTAAAATAAACATAACGAGGACTGAGGACCCAGGGCTTAATTGACGGCAGTTGAATTTAATCGCTTTTGCGCAGTAAGCTAAGGATATAAGTGTACGCAGTGATTAAAGTATGTGAGTTGGGCTTTGTCCTATAATTTGACAATTAGACTCATTTTTATGTTGAATATTCATTTAAAATACAGTTTTAATATAAGTACATGTCGGATTGTGAAGCCGATCAGCATGAGAGTCATCTTTCGAAAGCATGATGGGTGGGCTTAATAGGGTAGCGAGCAACAAACAAAGTGTTTTTGATCACACAACACATTTATTATGATGTAGGACAATTTTATTATTACAATGGACACAATTCTTATGACGGTTTCTAGACCGATGTTAACCGCACGACAGCCAATAAAGAAGTGTGTTGCTCCGCGCGATCTTCCAGACTAGACTCCGTCGAAGCGTTCAAAACACTTGCGCCTCACTGTCAAATCAGCTCCCGTACTCATGACTTCACCGACATAATAATATGTAATTTACTCTTTGGCCGATGGATCTTGGCGAGCGCTTAAAGCGATACAAGACGTTGTCGTCTCTTTCTCACCCACCGTTTGTGTACTTGCATTTCGTGCAAACTTTATAGCTCTTATCAATCTCGCCAAGATTAATCGGCCGTATAACCGTATTGTACAAGAGGCCAGCCTATACTCTCCAAAACATTTATTTTTATGATCACAGTCATTTTCTCGCGTCAAGTATTTGTAGTCATGATCATAACAGTTAATAAGATATCAATTTACAATAATATACTTAATCCTTACATCCTTACTAATATTAAAAATGCGACAGAAGCCCTGTCTATCAGTGTGTTACGCAATCACGTCTAATCTACTGAACCAATTTAAATTAAATTTGGTTCAGAGAAAGTCTAGAGCCTGAGAAAGAACATAGTCAACTTTTTGCCGCGATAACCAATACCCACGCGGGCGGAGTCGCGGGTTACAGCTAGTCATGTAATAATGGGCTATAATATAAACTGTTGATATTGTTTTCTGAGGTTTAAGCGAATTTTAGACATTGAAATAAAACTACTTAGCATAAGTAGATATAAGACTGCATTGTTAAAGAAAAATTTTTTGGGTATGGCACCCATCATATACAACAAGATTCCACAACAAATTAGAGAAGAAACATTATTTATATTTAAAAAGAAACTAACTTTGTTGTTATTAGATGGTTGCTACTACTCAATTAAAGAGTTTTTAGACGATAGAAGATTTTAAGTTCATTGTTTTTTTAGTGCTTTTTATTTAACTTTTTATTTAAGAATTTTTGCATGCCTTACAGGCAAAATGTACTGGGTCTTCACATTTTCACCGTGTCATCATACATTGTACCTACATTTTAAGCAAATAAATATTTCTGATTCTGATTCTGATACTGATACTTTTAAACGGATTCTATCGCAGTTTATTTTGATTTTAGTTCCCGACGTTTCAACACCTTTACAGGTGTCATGGTCTCGGTCAGACTCTGTTAAGGTCTGTCAAGGTGTTGAGACGTTATTTGATTAACGCACTACTAAATACTTATTAATATCTGTGCCTTAAGTATTATTACTTGCATAAGGATACATTTTAGGTACCTAAGTACAAAAGTAAACACAGTTAAAAGCTTATTTACACTATAATTATATAAGTTAACAAACAGTAAACAGATACTTAAAAGCGTAAAACAAACATTCAACACTGGTACATTCTGATTAGCTTGCCACAATATTTTCTTTTCTCTTAAGGAAAATGTTGCTGTTTATTCAATTCACTTACTTGAAGCATTCACTTGAAAGTCTGTGAGTATCTATTATGATACTTATAATAAATCTAAAAAGTATTATATTTATTTCCAAGTTAAAAATAATCTGATTGATTTGTTTATATGGCAAAGATTTTTTCCATATTGGAATAGACCAGTACAAATTGCTAATATCACAAAGGAAAATACAATAAAATTAAAACTATAAGAAGGATTTAATTAATAATCCATAAAACATTAACCTTTCTTTAAATAAAATTTAAGCATATAAAAATATTCTTTCCAATTCTAAAAGTTAATAATTATAATTAAAACTTTTATGTATAGTAGATTATTGACGATTGTTATATATACATATACCTATTCAGTTTCCTATGAAACATACATTTTTATTTCAAAACACACACAAAGTGATAAGCTGTGGTCACAGCGCCACAATAGCCTGGCTCCTATCCAAGTAAAACAGATAGAGTCACGTCAGGTGACTAATAGTAATACACCTCGCAGTGTGTCTCAGACAATAATCTAAACAGCATCAACCTAAGCCACTATTCTTATTAAGATTATTCTAACGTATTTAGAATTTGACAGTTCTGTGACGTTTGTTTTCAAAACGTGATAACGGAAGCCCGTCCATAAACGTTGATTCAGAATGAAATTCTCACAAGCGTCTATATTTAAGGGTAACAGACTTATGGCGGATTCTGAAACGTCTATCAGCTTGGAGCCACCGTTAAGTCTCATGCTGTCTCTGTCACTTTAAGGTGTGAAGTAGCGACAGATAGACATTTAAGATCAACTTAAAGTTAGTTAGCGTTTCATTATTCGGGGATTGCAATTTATGTTGAAGCAACCATCTCTAAGTATCTTTATTATTCTTAGTTTAAAACAAACTATGAACGTAATCTAATTTAAAATATGAAAATAGTTATAAGGCAGTCAAAGTAACTTCATTAGCCGACCTTTTAGTTGCCCTATAGGCTTGTTCCGCTCTGATTCTGAAAGTCGTGGTCACAATAAACAACGACATAGTAGTGACGTAAGTAAATTGCAGTAACTATACTGTGCGACGCTTTCTGATTATACACGAAATATAAAAATGTATTTAAAACTAATAATTATAATTACAATTTTTACCTAATATTTGCTTATTGCTAAAGTATTTTCTAAACTTGTATTTTGTTCTGTTCAAGATTAAATATACATATAAATATTCATTAGTGTAGAATATGAAAAAACTTGGATTAATCAACTCAACCATAAAAACTGGGTACATGGTCACAACACCCGTTTTAAAATCGTACATATACAATGAATTGTCAAAATGGTATGCATTAAAAAGCTGAATAATTTTCGTGTGAGCAAGTTGAGAATTTAAATCAATGTACTTAGCTATTACACAACATACTAACATAACCACGTTATATGAATGAAATATATTCAAAAGTAAATATCCTTGATTCATAAATCAATTTGTGAATTTAGGATTCAAAATATTCAATTTACATGAATTAAGATTAAGTATTTTTAGACACTTATGTAATGAAGTTTTTATGTGCTGTAGGCTCTATTCTGACCGCAAAACCTCAGTTGATAAGCGGTTCAACGATCTATATTTAGTGTGCACAGATTAATAATCTATTAGATGTCTATATAGCGTCATGCCACGACCTTCTCTTAGTCGTTGATTAACTGCAATGCAATTACGTTACAAAATACGTTTAAGGCACAAAAGGCTACCGCTAGTAAGATCCGCTAGGGCTCCTAGTCTCGACCCGCCGGAGTCGAGCAGAGCATGCACGAGCGATCCCAAAACTCCGCCCAAAGTCGGTGAAAGTCCTACATATCCCCAAGCCGTACCCTCGGCATCAAATGCAAGAATTACACTTTCCTAAAAAAAAAATTAGCTTCGCATCACCTATTAGGTATATCTCCACCATACATGTCATAATACATGTCCACCAATCACAGGCAGCTTCAGCAATGATATTACAAAATTCAATTGTTTTTCACAGCTCTACTCAGTGCACTGTTCCGGTCAACGGACCTAGTGCCATCAGACGTGGTAGCTGGCTGCGTGCTTCTAAGGGTCCGACAGAAGAGGGAAACCAGAGAAATGCGGCGGATCCAAATGCTGAACGACGAAGAACCAATTTACACTACGGATGTGAACAAGATTTTCTCAGAAACACCACCCTGGATGAATCTGGAAGACGCTTTGTATTACTTAAGGCTGTCGATAGCTGCTTATGGGTGGCCATACGTGTTATATAGACACTGTTTCACTGGATTCTGCAAATTAGCGCGGCATCTGACTTGCTGTTGTTGTCGGTAAGTTTTTTAGACCAATTTTATTGTATTCTGTGCATGTATTTTTATAACCTTTTAGGTGTCCCACCGGTGAGCGAATTTCTCCCTGACTTGCCCTTCTGGCTAGAGCTGCTTCTTGCGAATCCGGCAAATAGCGATTGATGTGATCAGGATCAATGCAATGTTTTTGTAAAGACTAAAGTTGATTACGAAGAGATTGAATCTATTCAAAATAAATAGATAAGTAGATTCCAAGGACATGCCGGAGCATAAAGAAGTCTCCTCCATTCGGACAATACAAACCAGATAACCTCCTTTTTAATACGGTTCAAAATACATTACATCGGTATATGTTTTGTCTTTATCCAAAAATGGTACGATATCTACAGCTGAAATAACAGTAAGTACGTTTATAGAGTATCTATATTTCCTTTTTCAAGTAGTCTCTTTAGTATTTTCTAAGATTGAGACCGTTTTCCGACTCCCGGGAGTATTGGTGCTGCCGCGTTTACGTGCAAAAATTAGGCTATTACGTTTTACTACCACTTCATGTTGAGTTTCAGCTACGGAGGAGTATGTGGATATGCTTTTATTAAATCTTCTTTCCTTCATTGAACTTCATAAATAGGTACTTATTTTCTTGATAGTGCATCCACTCACATGCTACTTAATTTATAGTGATGAGTGGGTAATGTACCTTTTAATTGAGCTGCCTTCTTTAATCACAAGCTTGACTGGCATTTCATTATCTTCTTTAATCTCGAACACAAGGGATTCCTTATTCCCTAATGTGTCATTAAAACGCAAGACTAATTTCCAAGGCATTCGTTTGCCAACATGTCACTGACGCCACGCCCAACATTCTCTACCGTAAACAAGCTTAAGTAGTCCGTTGTGGACAACCAGCCGTGACTTTAAGACGTTAAAGTTTATTTCCTGAAATAACTCTCAAATATAATTACGTCACGGGAATTAACGCGAACTCATGCATTTACCTTTAAAGACTTGTCGTTTTGGCCGGGTTACACTGGCCGTGGTCGCAAGCAGACTATTCTGCTCGTCTCTCGTCTCGTCTGCTGAGTTCGCGTTAATTCCCGTGTCGTAATTTTATTATAATCATGCAACGCTTACTTTTAAACTCAAAGTTATAACTTATTAAATATTGAATCTTAGTATGAAAAAAAACAAAGCATAAATACTAAGATAAAATTATTTATTTTCAATTTTGTTTTCTTTTGCCGTTTGTCAATGGTGTGTTGGCAAACAAAATCTTTCCATGTTATGACATATTTCTATGCATGTGCATTTTCGGCTTTTAAACACAAGTTTTAATTACAATTAACTAGGTATTTATACAATGTTTTCCTATAAATAAATGATTATAATTATGAAAGCCGGGATATTTTGCATTTAATGTAGATTTATGCCAGTTGCCATATTGTCATAGTCAGAACGAATTGCAGAAAGGAAATTCCCAAAGGTACACCTATGTTTTTATTTAACATTCCGATTTACAAAAGCCCCTGTATGCTCGCAGTAGGTATGGCCGTACAGAAAAATTCACGGCATTTTCGTTCGTAAATCAAATGTAAAAATTGTTGTCTGGCAATGAAAAGTTGTTATTAGATTTAAAGATTGCAAAAAAAAAGCGACTACATTTCATTTATGTAACCATTTTCAGCATGGATACATAATATGTATCCATACTGAAAATGGTTACATAATAGCTATTTTAAATTCTTGGATTTCATATTTTTACAGGAATTATGAACAAGAATTATTCAACCCCGTTCTAATCCGTTTACTTTTAAAAATAATGGCTTTATCACATAATTTTATAACGTGAACACATTACTTTCCTACTTTATAGAATTCGCAGTACAATTAAATAACAAGTAGGTTATGTCAGCTGTCGACATCTATTTAATTAGGTGTAGAATTGACAGATCATTTGACACTAATGCTATGTGTCAATTAAGCCGGTGACAGTTGGTCCTTTGATCAATAATTAAGCAATTACCATGTCAAAGACGATACGGATCTCGCTAGGGTTCTACTTAGTGTTGACAATTCGATTTCAGCAGACAACTTGTTAAATCTAGAAGTTTGTGTGTTTAATACGGAACCGGTACATTTAGTTAAGATTTTATGTACAAACAAAGCTATCGTTGACATTGCAAGGAAACAAATTACTACGGTAACTTAACTACTGTAGCTATTTATATTCTTCAATTTAAAAACAACTGTTGCAAAATATTATTTTTCGCGTGTTTAGTTAGGTAGGTAGCTACTTCACTCTTAGCTTATGAAAAAAAACTGTAATGCCTTCCACGATTCAATTGCAAAATATGTAAATTAGCAATGGAGACACAAACTTAGTCATATAACTAAACAATGGTGTGATGTAATTTAATATGACATTTATATTGTTTGTGTACGAGGTAATCCATAAAATAATTATTCAATACTGAACAAGCCGATTATTGTAAACTTTACCATAAAATTCATCTTAAATCTCGTTATATAAGGATTCGAAGAAAATACATAATACCTAAAATGACGTTGGTATTATCCACGTTTACAACCCAAGTGATACCGGACCATACATTTGGCATGAGGCCAACGGCAAAAGCCTATTAGATGATGCAAAACCAAGTACCTAATTATGACCATAGCTTTCATATTACTCTCTTAATGCCTAGTCTGTTAAAAGCTGGTCATTATGCTACAAAATTTCATTCAAAATAAAACAACTTATATAAGAAATATGTAGTGACAGTCATCAACAATTCAACCTTAAAACGTTAAAACCAATTCAATAAAAGTAGAGCCATTTCAAAAATGTTTATTTTTGTGGATACCTGGTTAAATCATATTTTTACTAATTATTATGCAATTGGCTATTTATCAATATTTATTTTATTTAAAATATAATATAGTAAAACCTATAATCGAATTAGAATGACAGAACATCAGTGTTATTTCAAACAAATATTAAATTATCAAACTAGCGGCCCCTTAATAAATGCCTATAATAATAAACAAGAAATCTGCATTCAAAATTGCATATATTCATGTTGCATAGTTTAATAGATTTGGGCACACAGTCATCGGGAATTCGGGAGCAATTTGTTTAATAATATGTAAAGATATGTAAAACTATTTCAAGTTTTCCTTACGAGTAAATGACTAATACGGCTTGGCGCGGAAACAATAAAAATATATTTATAAAGTTTAACAAAATGTTATGATAATTGTTTACGGTCAAGTTCACCCACATTTAAATGTCTAGTCGGAACTGTTTCCAAACACGTACAATACTTTGTTTCTAAAATTACCATAATGGCAAATGAGCTGTCAAACGTATTGTAAGGACAAACATAATATTTTACACTGTAATGTATGTAGGTACTTGTTCTTAAGTCATTTGTTATTTTATTGCAAGCGTGAAAACGGTGTTAATTATTTAAATATACATTTTATATTTTGGTTTTTATGTTTATCTATTGTAAGGCGGAAATGCATCGCTTTTCCGTATACATAAAATGAGTAATATCCGGTGTCTGAGTTAGATACAACATATTACAACAGATCAAATTAAACATTGAAATAAAACTACTTTAAACGGATTCTATCGCGGTTTATTTTGATTTTAGTTCCCGAAGTTTCGACGCCTTTGCAGGTGTCATGGTCACGAGGAGATTGAGGTGGTATTTGTCTTGACATGGGATGTTCTACCTTCATTTATTTTGATTAATTATTTGAGTTCCGACCTACCTACGCAATATGAGCTCACCGTGTCTTGAAGTCTTGCGGCGCTGCTTTTGGAAGGAATTTAATCCTTGTGCCGCGGGAGTTTCACAAACATTCAAATCACATGCCCAAAGTTTGTGGATCACAAAAATGCTTGTTCCATGCGGGGATCGAACCCGCAGCACGTCGCACACAGTGGTAATTAGCGTAGTGACCTATACCACTCAGCTAACCGTGCAGTCTTAAATATGTTACATATGTATACTATATACTTGTACAATGATGTAAATATTTATGGTTTTAAATAAGACATGCTTTGGCATTGAAATTCTATGGCGATCTCATTCTATTGTTTTACTATGTATCTGAGATCATTGGAAGTATAACATGCGGTGAACCATGCGTAACATCTAAGTAGTGTTGAATATTAATGCAACTGCACAGGTGTCCCTTTTAACATAAAGATTTAAAATAGATCGTCGTACAGAACCTGTTAAACGTAAAATCCCTTTGAAATCAATAATGAATCAACTATCTAATAAGTATATTTCAAACTTTGTATTACCGATAAATTACCTCTGAAAATAAAAATGTAAGAAGATAAAAATAAGATTCCCCCAAATGGGATATATTTGGGGGAATCTTATTTTTATCTTCTCACATTTAAAAAACCAAGTCATAGTTGACGGTGAGGCGGAAATACTATACAGGATTATTTTTTATGAAGTGCGTATATTCAACGAGGTAATCAGGTGCATAAAACTGAACAACTTTTCCCAAGAAACTTAGGTCGAAATCTTAAAATTGAAAATCAACTTTTCATACAAACATTATAAGTCACGTGACCTGTCACTTTGTATGAAAATTTCATTTTCAATTTTAAGATTTCGACCGAAACCTTGTTCATTTTTATGCACATTATACGTCACAGGAGTAGATAACAAACATAATAACAACGACATTTATTTTTTCTATGACTTTAGATAATT
Organism: Plusia festucae; assembly: GCA_950381575.1. NCBI lineage: Eukaryota > Metazoa > Arthropoda > Insecta > Lepidoptera > Noctuidae > Plusia > Plusia festucae. Next base: position 6,215,017 of record OX494436.1, on the reverse strand, counting down.
CGTTATTTTTTCATACTCAAACGTTACAGTCTAGATTTGATATTTATTTATTTATTCCAAACTTAAATCTACCATTACAGGATATGGCCTAATGCGGCAGACAAGTTATTTTGCTTAACATCTACCTATTTATAACAATACAATTCAACAATGGTTAACTAATACAACGAGATCTTATTATTACACATTATTACATTCATGAAAATAGACTAACTTCGTAACTTAAAACCTTGTAAGCGATCTTAGTAAACTCATTCAGCGAGCACGAAAATAAATCTAACTGTTGTGCCATAGTGTTTTTAAGTATGAACTAAGAAAGAACAAAAGAAGAAAGAAATATTTATTTGTTAGAATATAGCAGATAAGGTGTCATACAAATTAATATTCTGCTATTTCTGGTGTACAAAAGATTGTTACACATAAAAATGTAACACTTTTGTTTTCGTCCTACCAGCATAAAATATTTTTCATCAATTAGAATGAGATGAAAATTAGATACACAAAAGTAGACCAAATAAATTCATTCTCAGATTATGATATCGGCTCAGATTTTATTCGAGAATTCATTAAAGCCTTCGTAATCAGCAGATAAGTATTGACTTTCTAGAATCGAACCACGTGTTGATGCAACCGATGATTCAGCTGCGACTGGCATTGCAAATCATTTAGTGATGTGTGTTAATATTATTGCAAAATGATTAATTTTGTCGATAATAATGGACGTTGTACAAGTTGAGTATTAGTGAGCATCCCATTGGCCAGTATTTATTCTAGTTCTAAGTAATTCATCACCATCAGCCTAGCGTTTTCCCAGGCTATGTTTGGGTCGGCTACCAGTCGTACCGGATTTAGCTGAATACCGTATTTTACATGGAGCGACTGCCTATCTGACTTCCACAACCCATTACTGGGTAATACAGTAAGACTGGTTGTCAAAGATTGAAGTATGACAGTTGGGACCAACGTCCTAACGTGCTTTCCGAGGCACGGAGGGGTCTCCGTATATTTAGAAATGGTCACCCATCCACGGACGAACCGTTATAAAGAAAGCTAACTCAAAATAATTAAAATAGCTCCAGGAAAATAGGATTGTGTTATGTATTGAGTTTCACAAAAATTACATCTGAAAGTCCGATGATGAAGTCTAAGGCTATGCTCCGGCTAACTTCGGTAGATCTCTTAAAATAGAACATTACAATCCGTACACACATAATGAGGGAGCGACAGTCAGACAGACAAATATCTCTTAGTTATTTATTTAATACACAATGTAGTAAATTACAATAATAAAATAAATATGTAAATAACATACAAGGACTCTGAAAGGGTGCAGCAAAAACTAAAACTAAGACAATTTTTTAATGCAAAGATTATACATACTTTATTATTTTAATATTGTGTACCATTTTGATTTCGAATTGCAGTAGATAAGTTAAAGTGCATTCATAATATATTATGCACAATAATAAAAAGTTATAACCGTACCTATGTACTAATAAATTTCGTTATTACAATCTCCTTTATGCAAATTTTCATATGCACATCAGTTTTGAGTAGATACTTAAAGTCTGACATTTTATAGGACTTTTATAGAGCCATAATTTACAGGCCAGCGTAATATAAGTCCTTCTAGAATCTCAAATAATCTCTTATCGAAACCATTACTTGAAATATGATGGCGCTTAAAATGTCAAACTGTTAGTTATTAGATGCGTGACACGTATCTCGTAGCTTGATATATATAAATTACGCGTCACGTTGTTTGTCCGGGATGAACTCCTAAATGACTTAACCAATTTTAATCAAATTTGCACACGGTGTGCAGTTTGATCCAACTTGAAAGATAGGATAGCTTACATCTCAATTATGTAAAAAAATGAGACCGCCGGCAGAGCTGAAGGTAACAGCTTCTTCTTCTTTAAGTGCCACTCCAATTAATGAAAGTCTGCTAACCATCTGCTGGAATCTATCTCTATCTTTTGCAAGGAGGAAAATTAACAGCTAGTAATCTTATAAATTCCAACACGTTATTATTTATTCTTAAACTATTATAAATGGATAAGCTAGAAATAGGACGGCTATAAAAGATCTGATCGATTATTATGCTAGGTTGGAGGGTAGGGATCTTATGATTTAGTTCGCATAACATTTATTTTAGGTACTTCACAAGTTGTTGATAATTTTTAATTTTTCCATACTACAAATACATAACAAAATTGCTAAAGGGTTGGTTGTCTGAAACACTCGGGACTCGTCACAATAAAAAAAGAGCCCGAAAACACGGCATGGAAATTAATTTGCAGGTCTTTTGTCTCAGACAAAAGACCCGCAAATGCAATAAAATAATTTCAGAGACTTTGAAACAAAATTCTTAAGATGACGTCACCAAGGTTTATGTTTCATATTAATTAACTGAACTCCTAAAAATCTGTTACACGTTTTTGCCCTCGTCACAGGAGACAGACAAATTGGAACCATTTATCAAACGATTTCACAACAGTTTAGAAACTTTTGACACAAACTCATTTTCTGTGATCTTTTTGTTTTGAATAAAAACCAAATGTAAACATCAAAATAATTAATTGGCTTTGGATAACCACTCAATTTGCCCTAACCGTGACATAAAAACTTTAGAATGGAACAAGTAACTGGTGATCTAACAAAGAATTGTTTTTGAGTTCTTTACATAAATAAGCAAATTAAGTTGTTATAATAATAAATTATCTTTGTCCACAGACCAAAGAACTCTATAGTGACGGACGACAACTGCTGCATGTGCAACTTCGCGGGCGTCAAGTACATGTCGAAGCTCGCAGCCGACGACATCATCTTCGCTTCTTTCAACAACCGAGTCTTTGAAGTACGTTCCCTATGAATACCGGCAGCATTAAGAATTTGCATACCTTTGCGCATATATTCCCTCAATCTCGAAAGGCGCCGGATAGATTAATACCTCGCACTAGTAGTTTTGTTTGGAACATTTGACCCAACTGCGCCAGAAAGGGTTAGATATTCTGTGTTTAGGGGAATATAATCTGTCTGCCTCATGATTCAGCAATTTAACTGCGCATTTATTATGATATTTATTTTTAATTTAATGGTAGATAAATATTAGTTTTTCCTGTATTCACTAAGATGTCTATTAGTTTAAAAACTTATTTCTTGAACATTTAATTATTTACCCTCATCATATTCTGAAAATGAAAATAAACATGAAAAATTATGAGAAAAAGATCTAGTGATCGTTAAGCAATAAAACACGGTTCTATTTAAGAGTACTGCAGTCTTTTTAATTCTATGAAGACTCCGGAATGTTGAAAGCGCTCCACCTCAAATGTAATTTTGCTGAGTGGATTTAATGAAAGTTTCTTAGCTTAACGTAGTTTGCATTATCTTATCAAATACTCATGTGAAATATACGATTTTTTGCTCTTAGGCAAAGGAGTATTTAGAAAGGTAATTATAACAAATTAAAAAGGCTTTTAATTACTGGTAATGGCCCCGGTTCTGTTAACACGTACTAAACTAATTTTAGTCCATCGGTATCCTTTCACTTGTACATATTTAGAAAAGGATAGACTAAAATTAGAACTGTCAAATTTAGTTCCGACTAAAATTCTCATACAAATTTGACGACGAGTAAAAACGTGTGCTCTAAAAACACTGATGTTTAAGGCGAAAACTATTTTGAAACTACTAAGTTAGTTGTTATCTGTGTCCGTCCTTTTCTCACACTTAATGTTAGTAAAAGATAGTAAAGTATATAATAAAATCCATGTGATTGATTTACGTGAGACATAAATTTAAAGAAAGATTATTTGTGATAATATTGCACGAAGCTAATTCCTAGTAACGTAAGAATTGTTAGAAATATAAATAGCGTCCAATGTAAATATTACGTGAATCATTCCCCGATTCTTACGCGACGTGAAGTCATCGGCGATGACGTGACAGTTACAGACACTAATAGGTGACCATGGAGCTGCATAGCATCGCAGAAAAATAATAATACTATGACAAACCACGAATAGGTAGACAAAGATTCCAAAGCCATTTTCTTATACTGACTTGAAAAGGGTTCCACATTTGCATTTCTATATCAGGATCTCTCTCTACATGATATTTTTTGTTATTTATTTATGAATCTCACTCTTTTGATACTGGTTGAACATAGTATATTCATGTATAATTTAAGCCACTATTCGTACTCTAGATAAAAAGCATTTGTTTTTTTCTGTGATTTAATTTCGAAATATTAATCCATTCGGTTTCATCTAAGTTAAAATGTTAAGTAGGTAGTTACATAAAACGGATACGTAGAAATGAAAATGAGTAAAATTTAAACTTACTTAATCTTTTTAAACTTGTTTGGATTGGTTCTGGAATCTCAGACCAGGCTAAATAATTAAAAACCATGTTTCTCAAAGAAGAGAGTTTTTGTTTAAGAGAAAAACTAACAAAAATGGCATGAACTAGCTATAATGTATGGATGCCTTACGAAAACTTGAAAATTATTTAGTTACTTAAAACTGTATCTGTATGTACAAAATGGTACACAAGTTGGACGTAATGCCGCTAGGTATTACATTAAAAAAGTAAAGTAAATGATATACTTAAATAAATTTTCAGAAAACTACGATGTTATTATTATAATCAAAGGTGAACTGCACTTAGCATAGTCTTATATCATTTTCTTGATGTTTAGTTGCCGTTCTGCGTGATTGCTGACCACGAGCGAGAAAGTATAGTGGTAGCCGTGAGGGGTTCCATCTCATTAAGGGACATCTTCACTGATTTCACGGCAGGATCCGAAAAATTTGAGGCTGAGGGTGAGTAGAATATTTAGACTAGATAATTTTATATACACAGTTTTTAATTGTTCTTCTATATGACTTGTCTCAATTGCTTTCCGATATCAGGTCTACCAGAAGACACAGCGGCCCACAAGGGTATGTCAATGGGTGCCGCTAAGATGCTAAAACGACTGCTGCCAGTACTCGACCGAGCATTCCAGCAGTTTCCACATTATGACCTCATACTTACAGGTACAAATTGCATTGAGAAAAATAAACTGTCAATTGTTTTTATCACATGACCATAATAATGAAAAATCCTAAAAGAACAAGAACGAAGAAGAACAACCTTTTTCGCAGATCTATTAAGGATTTTCAAATTTATATGCTGTTTTATTATGCGTGGAGATATTTGGTCGTTTAAGGAGCGTGGTAAATTGATTCTGAAATTAAATGAGTTGAAAAATTCTAGCACTGTCAATTTTTACTCACGTTTTTATAATTAACTAGCTGTTGCCCGCGGCTTCGCTCGCGCGTAAAGTAAAGAGTAGTATTAAAGGTGATGGATGGATGTATTCTGTGATTTTCAAAGTAAGGAGTATGAATAAAATTTTTCACAAACTATTATGGCGTTAAAATAATAATTAAAGTAAAGTAAGTAGCAAATGCATTTGTGTTCTGGAATCGGAGACAACTAAGGTACCATAAACACCCAGACTCAAGACAATGTAGAAAACTGATTTTCTACATAGAACCCATCCGGGGATCGAACCTGGGACTTAAGAGCTGGTGACACCTTAAAAACCGGAGTGAACGCCACTCGACCACATAGCTATGTCTTAGATGGTCATTATCTTATCTACTTATCTTTTCATCTGTCTATCTTTGAGAATACCGAACTTCACATACCAACTATTTCAGCCCCTATTTCACCTCCTTAGAGGGAAGATTTCTCAAATCACGGAAAAACATCTTATTTATTTCTAACTAATAACCCTTGTATGAAATTTAATGTGTCTATCCTTGAAAACGACACAATTTTTGTACCTACAAACTTCCAACCCCTATTTTACCCTCTTAGGGGGATGATTTTTAAAATCGCTGAAATACATCTTTATTTATTTCTATCCAGTAACCCGTATACGAAATTTCATGTTCTATCATTGAAAATACCGAACTTCCCATACAAACTTTCAACCCCTATTGCACCCCCTTAGAGGGAAGATTTCTCAAATCACGGAAAAACATCTTATTTATTTCTAACTAATAACCCTTGTATGAAATTTAATGTGTCTATCTTCAAAAACGACACGATTTTTGTACCTACAAACTTCCAACCCCTATTTCACCCTCTTAGGAGGATGATTTTTAAAATCTCTAAAATACGTCTTTATTTATTTCTATCCAGAAACCCGTATACAAAATTTCATGTGTCTATCATTGAAAATACCGAACTTCCCATACAAACTTTCAACCCCTATTTCACCCCCTTTGAGGGTAGATTTCTAAAATCTCGGAAAAACATCTCATTTATTTCTAACTAATAACCCTTGTATGAAATCGAATGTGTATATCTTTGAAAACAACACAATTCATATGCCTACAAACTTCCAACCCCTTTTTCACCCTCTTAGGGGGATGATTTTTAAAATCGCTGAAATACGTCTTTATTCATTTCTATCCAGAAACTCGTATACAAAATTTCATGTGTCTGTCATTGAAAATACCGAACTTCCCATACAAACTTTCAACCCCTATTTCACCCCCTTAGGGGATAGATTTTCAAAAGAAAAGTAGCCTATAGCCTTCCTCAATAAGTAGGCTATCTAACAGTGAAAGAATGTTTCAAATCGGACCTAATCGGTACTTCCTGAGATTAGCGCGTTTAAACAAACAAACAAACTCTTCAGCTTTATAATATTAGTATAGGTAGTATAGATATAGATATATAGATAGATTACGTGTACAGATGAATGGAGATTGTGTAAATTTAGAGTTTGATCTCTATTTTATATGGACGACCATATTGATGAGAGCTCATCCTAAATTGGACTTTGTGTCGCCGATATCGCTTTCTATTGATTCAAATGTACATAACTTTTTTGTTTATGAACCGATTTCGATGAAACAAAAACTAAGTTATACCTCAAGTTACGTATAATTTTTGTATATAAACATTGTCTGCATGGTATTCATAGATTTTACGTGATTCGCGCACAAACAAACATATAAACAGACAAACAGACAAACAGACAAAAATTTCAAAAATGATGGAAATGGGTTCTGTTAGTTATCTTTTCACACGCTGGCTATTTTTTTTTTTCAATTTCTTCAATGTACAAAAATGACTTTTCTACAGATTTATTATATGTATAGATTAGTTAAGTAATTATATTATTATAAACCTCTTTTGTTTTCTAGGTCACAGTCTCGGTGCTGGCGTGGCAGTATTAGTAGCTTTAAAACTAAGACCGAGGTATCCACACCTCAAAGTATTCGCATTTTCAACACCAGGTGAATATTCTGACTTTTTTTACTGCCGACTATTTTTACAAAACTCGCTACCCATTTTTCAGTCAATGCCTGTTTAAAGATCAATAATCAAAACGTAAATATATCCTTTTTATGACTACCGGACCATTAAAGGACAAATAATTATACTAATATACTTTAGAAGCTCGTATCTCGTTCCTATAAAAGCCTGCAACCGACATAAATTTTCGTAAAGCTACTTTTATTACTTTGCAACCCCTTCTCATTATTTGTTTTATTTCTAAACACTGTGAACTTATGAATAATATCTTTAAGAACCATTACAAAACCCCATAAAGAACTTTATACTTAAGGTGATACCTCCGATGTGGCCCGCGAAATTCAAATTTACATGTGTTTTTTGCAATTTGCTTATCAGTGACAAGTTGTAACTTGATCAAAATTCGATTCGCGACAATAACAAGTATAATTTTAAATATCGCGAATCATATTTTGATCAAATTACAACTTGTCACTGATAAGCAAATTGCAAAAAACACATGAAAATTTGAATTTCGCGGGCCACATCGGAGGTATCACCTTAACTATGAATATTCACCGTACTTTCAGTAAACTGAATCTCCGTTAACAGAACAAGTTAGCTTTTTTTTTTTCTTTTTGCCCTGGTTTTATGATACCTTTTCTTAGAAAACAAAAATTAATTTCACCAGCGTCTCAAATAAGCATATTAAATACTTCATGCAAAATATCTGAGATGTAAAATACACTGCTGTACTATATCCTGTAAGACTAGAAGCCGACCCCAACATAGCTTGGGCTAGGCAGAAGTAGAAACAATAATCAGACATAATGACCCATATGTTTATTTCAGCTGGTCTCATTAGCCGAGAAGCGGCGCGGTTCACGGAGACGTTCGTGATGACGGTGGGCGTCGGTGATGACCTGGTGATGAGGCTCTCGGTGCACAGCATCGAGAACCTCCGCACCAAGATTATACAGACGATACACGCAACTAAGTTGCCAAAGGTAAGGAACGGAATATTCTATGGGAAAACTGACTAAGGTATAAGAAAACATTGTAACGAAACCTCAACTCGCAGTCATCAAAAGTGGTTGTAAATACTTCTTCCCTATTTTAATATTAGAGATTTTCCTCTCCAGTAAGAGTCCTACCTACAGTTAAAAAAACGCCCAGAAAAAAACCATTTTAGCTGAACAGTTAAAATTTCATTTTTGCTTTAATATTGCTTTACAATTATCCGCTCCTGTAAATTGCCTTGTTAAAGAAACCGTAATTCAAAAAAATACTAGAATAACGCTCCTCGATTCCGGAAATGATCAAATTAACGCCTAAGTCACCTGACTTAAAATTGCCACTTTCATACATTTGAGCGAATCGATCAGCGATGTTTGTAGAAATGTACCTTGTCTAAGGGGGCTGCCCCCTTAGACAAGTGCTCATCTGATTTTCTTCTCCTTCCTAGTACCGAATAATGCTGAACGGCTTCGGCTACGCGCTCTTTGGGGTGCCGGCTCGAGACCTGGAGTCAACATGGCGGCGGCCGGAGCAGCTCGAAGCCCAACATTCGGACGACTCGGCCGATGCGCTATTGGTGCATAGCGTCTCGACCGTGAGTGCTGTCAGTTAAAACTTTTTTACTAGTGTGTGCCGCTTCTGTGAGCTTTGCCTTTATTTTACGTGCTGTGGTAAGGTTTCTTTTTATTTATTTATTTACAATATGGTCTGCAAGTGTAATTCCAAATTATACCACTAGAATTGGCCCAATTGGCAACGTTTAAAAAAAACAACAATTCTTAGTCAGTTCAGTTCTCAAACCTGGTATTTATTATTCTTGGGCCTGTGACTAAAATTAACGGAGTTAATTACTGTTTGTCATTAAACAATCATATCGGTGGCTTTATCACTTCCACTTTCCTTCGTTTAACGTTTTCAGGAGTTTTCTATGATTTATTTTCCAAATTAGATTTGAGAAACTGAACGTGGATTGACCAACGTTAAATAAAAAAAAACTTGGTTCAAAATTTTAAGTACCTAAATGAATATTCTCATAAAAACCTACAATTCGTAAGTACATTCATATTGATTTGGTAAAGGACCTGTGTTTTACCTTATTTTATAGATATTAATTTTGTTTATTTTTATGCAGTATGTGCGTTCTGTGTTTTAATATTTTACAACTATAAATAACATGATAAGTGTGTTTTGGTGAAAGCTAATCGGGGTTTAGTATAAGTTTGTAGGCCCCAGACCTTTTTTACGTCCATTAACAAAATCAAATGTAAGGAAAGTAATAAAATATAAAAAAGCATTCCAAATTTATAAATCTTAATTAATCTGATCACTCTTAGGGCCTATTTCACCATCATCAGGTAACTATAATCGAGGAATAATTTTGTAATTTTGACAGAAACTGTCAAACGTCAATTTTATTCGTCGATTAAAAGTTACCTGACGATGGTGAAACAGGCCGTTAGTGAAATAAGATGCTTTCAATATTTTATCACATCAAGGATTTGTGATCACATTGGTACAAACTATATTTTATGGACCCCCAATAAACAACTGACAATAATTTTGGTTTTAAAAGAAAAATAAACATCAGGAACGAACAATATCACTTTTAATGTTTAATTGTCTGTACAAGTTAATTAATAAACATAAATAATAATGATTGTAACTACATATTATAGGAAGCTGCGTTAGTTTCTCGAGACGTGTTCGCGAGGAGGTTTTCTTCAGCAAGACTGTTCACAGCGGGGAGGATACTGCATATCGTGCGACGAAAGCGCATGGGAATCGAAAAGTAAGTTTATATTTTAACTTGAAAACTATAGTTAAAATCACTTACGACACTTAGAAACTAGCACTTTTCATAGACTACGAGCCTAGGTAATAATCTAGGACGCTTAATCGCCGGGAAATATACATCCAGATATACAATATGTAACAAAACCCCTGTCCGATCCATGGACCGTCTCGCATAGGCGGCTTCTTCGACACAAAACTGTATGTAAGTAATAAGTACGTGAACTTTGAGGAGCGGTCAGTGTTGCTGTTGCCTTGGATCAGTTTTATTTTTATTTAATTATTTTCACTGGGGAAAAATATTAATCTCCAATCCATTTAATGGCTACGTATATGTGTTCGCAGTACGATACCGAATTACTCTTAGGGATCGGACAGGGTTTCTGTTACACGCTATATAATTACCTATCTACTAAAACTGATACCTATACTAACATTTACTTTTGAGGCCTACACAAAATAACAAAGTAACAGGCTTGTTAACTCTCACATTTGTTCGCGCAAATACATTTTGAGGGCGCGTAGAGTAAGTTTCAATGAAATTTAAAATGGTGAAAAATCATTGCAATCCAATCGGTTACTGAATCTGAATGAACAATATATTTTAATTCCGTATAAACTAAAAGTAAGACTGTATAAAATGTCTATTAGATTTGACGACCGCATTAAAGTAACTGGCTTCGATAGTTCGATACGAGGTTTGTGGGGAGTTTGCAATGTAGGTAAAATGTACTCTGTGAGTGTGCAGAGTTGCAAAGATAAAATTATTGTATTATTGCACGCCAAGTGAACGCTGTTCAAGCATATGTACCTACTTATTTATAATGAGGTTTACACTGTCACTAAAGCTTATTATAATTATCTAATCACTGTTTTCACTATAGATAATGTATGTTCACACGTTTTCACTTATGTCTGATCAGTGATGGAGCAGATGAAGAAAGGTAATTTGTGTTTTAAAATTAACTTTCTAGACCCTTGCCCTGTAGATCAGCTGTTATTGGTTGGTAATGATGCATACTCATGGATGATTCATTAAACCTAATTTTATCGTTTCTTTTCGTTTTATAGGCTAGTTTTCTGTGGTGTTTTTTTATTTTGATTTTGTTACTACTCTCTGTAATATACTTCAACCACAAAAAAGCTACTGAAGAATAAAGTTACCAATTTTTACTAAACTCGAATCCCGCTGCAAAAATGTTACTTTTTAGCCCTCAAAAAATTAAGACCACAATGATTACAGGAAAGTGCGCACGACGGAGCCCACGTACGAGATGCGGTGGGCGTGCCCCGAGGACTTCATGGAGTTGCAGGTCATGCCGCGGATGCTGCTAGACCACCTCCCGGAGAACGTGCACCGCACTATACGCACCGTCCTCGACGAGCGACACCGCTATACTGTCACACAAACAGTCTAAACTGAATATATATAGCCAAAGGAACAGAACAAATGTAGAACTCCAATGCACAGTCTTAATTATAGACAGAATTATAGAACCTATTAAGGAGGTATAAGGTGCATTATCAAACGACGATCATGTGACCAATTGGTTTGAAAAGACAATTTATGAGATAAGTGCTAGATGGCTCAAAAATACCATGACCGATATTAGACATTTAAGTTAATATTGGTTTTAGGTTTCTGTTATTAATTGATGTTTGAAGAGAAACCTGTCTCGTGTTCCGTGTTAAAAAATATCGGAATAATATTAAACGAATACATAAATACTCAAAAATGTAACAGATATAGATTTAGGTTCAACTTTGAATGAAGAAGGTACATGTACACTACCTAATATTTTTAGTTTATTTTATTATAAAGTTCAAAAAAGTTAGAATATGAAATGCATTATATATTCAAGACACTGTACAGCTGTTAAACGAGTTGCCAAGAGTAAAACTTGGTAAAAAAAAGTTAAAAAAAAATAAGGCATCTAACAATCCTACGGGATGTAAGTGTTAAGGGAGTAGACAAGATGTGAATGAAAAAAGACACTTGGAATGACTGATCAGAATCATGGAGAAAATGTATGAGAATACAATATACATATTACATATTTTATTAATACTTATAGGTAATTTGAAACGTTACTTGCCTAAATAATTGCCGGTTTACTGAGTACTGTTGCTATCAATAAAATAACTCTACTAGCTCGTTAAAAGCCTTGAGTCTTTACTACTTAGTTGACGACAACTTTATAAATGAAGATTAAAAATCTTGGAAAAAGGTTTTTATACACATCTTAGCATAAAAAGTTGTTTTTTTTTTACTATGATAAATAACAGATAAAACCAATGCATTAAAAATAAGGTTGTCTTGTGGTTGTCTATGAATTTTGAACAATTTTATTGTATAGAAAATTTAGCTATTCCTATTTTAAGTGCAACACTTTTTTATACATTTTTGTTAGACCTACTTATTTTATCATTTCGTCGAGCTAAATCATGACAGATTTTATTTTATTGTTCCTAAGCCAACGCGACTCAAGTGACTATTTCTACGAATCTTTTGTACATAACTTACTCTAAATTACTCAGAATTTCAATAAAATTGATATTAAACAAATTGACTAGACCAGTGTCAAAATTATCTTGTAGACTAGTTAAGGACCTGTGAGAAGACTGTGATGATGTTAGTATGCAAATATTAAGTAAGGAGATATGTATGTGGATATATGCAAGTGCTGCAGCCGTGGTTAATATTATTTTGTAAATAATATATTTAGAATAAAAATATATTTTAGGCTTCTGAGATACAAAGCTCTGACATGTGGGTGGACGTCGCGCGAACATAAACTTATTTTAAGTTTACGAAACATTTGATAGAACCTTGTCGCGACGTCTTATATGCCAATGCCTCTAGGGAACTATACCTCGTCCCAATGTAACATATCATCCCTAAAATCGTAAAAATTACTTGTAAACTTACCTCTATTTTTTCTAAGAATTTCAGTCATTTTGCTGTAGATAAACAAATTATTTTGCTCAATGCATAAAGAAATTTACTTATTTCGAATACTCCGAGTTTAAAAAATTCCTTCTTTCTGTACTCTTACAGCCTTCAGATTCCACATTTAAATATTGTATTGTCTTGCCTACACATTATTATTAGAGAAATTTTATTTAATTTTCATTGCGTGATCACTTAATTTGAGTGCATAACCTGGCAGTTCAAACGCGCAATGAAAACGACTATCTTTGCATTATTCTAAGCACTACTTAATATACTAAATGTTGTTTAGCAGTTTTATTAAATTTTAATTAAGACTTGCAAAGCTACCACTAAGTACAATAACTAGGCCGTAGACATTGAGTTATAATGTACTACGTACTAGAGGAGACACCTCAATCAAATTGTTTGTAACACGAGTTTAGGTCCACGGTCCTAAACTCACTTAGTCTGTGCCAAGCGCTTGCTGCAACGTGACGCACTGAGTGAAGTTTTGATAATTAAAATATGCCTTCGTGTGCATTGAGGTACTGTTCCAACAACTCCAAAAACATAAATAAAAGTCAAGGAGTGACTTTTCACAAGTAAGTTCAACTATTATCTTTAAACCACGCGTTATTTAAATATAATTTTTCTATTGCAACTGTCACCGTGGCGGCGGTTGTTTACGTGAATGTCAAAGAGTAAAACATTTTTATTCGCAGACTAGACACTATCGATGTAGGTATACTTTTTAAAACTATGAGCAATAAAATATTAATATTTAATCACGATAGTAATGTTGTAATAATATTTCACATTTTTGTTTGGATTTAAAGGTTTCCACGGCTATGTCATGAAACAAGAGAATCATCAATCAAAGTTCAGATAAATCGCAGCGAAGAAACTTGGTTACCTTCAGATTATTCACGCATATTATGTTCCGTGCATTTCCAAGAAAACGACAAATACACCACGAAAACACTAAGAGTATACTTAAAGAAATCTGAATTACCATGCGATAACGTAAATGATATTATATTTGTAAATATAACATTGCTGGAATTTTGTTTTACTTTGTTATTAGAAAAACTAACTTTTTTGATGTTCAGTATACTTACTTATGAGAGGCAGAACCAGTAGGTAAATGGCGGTTTTTTTTAATACTGTAACGCTATATACATATTTACAAAAACTGATCCAACTGTGGATTACTAATACCAAACGGCAGAAATTAACTAAACTTATTTTATTTGAAGAAAATTAAAGTATTTTAACAGTAGAAATACTTTTTTACACACGTAGGCAGAATATAAAAAAATTGTCGCATCTGCGCGCATTGATTGTTATCTATGAGAAAATAACAAGCTTGCCCCGCGCATGCGCGGGTTCCGCGCATGCGCTGTCCTGCGCTGACTTCAAATGTGCGCGCTATATTTTGTTTGAAATAGCTTCTCTAGTACGTAGTACATTATAACTCAATGGCCGTAGATGTAGCTTACAATGTTACCGAAGTCAATTATGTAATAATTATCTACATTGCATAATAGTTACATTTAATGTAAGTACATATAAGTATAAATTATTTTCTTTGCTTAATACACCAATGCCCTGAACACCTAGTAACCTAGATTATTATGTAAAGATGTATTTTTGTAAAATAATCGAAAATCAATTCCTTTTTTTATTCCTATATTTTGATAACAAAAGATTTTACAAATCTGATTAAAATCAAGTCATTGTTTCACACAAGCCATTTTTATCACTTTGTAAAATACTTAAACAACTCCACGACTGTAATCAGTCGCCATATTTTACTAATATCTTATTACTTTTATCATCTTGAGAAATATATTCAAAAATGAATCTCCAATGTTTATCATAATTAGGTATCAATATATATTTTTATCGTCGTAGGAACCTACGTTTTCACTTTGAATATAACAGTGTGCGTAGTGCGAGTTTTGTTTTAATTAGGTAAACGCAATTGACACGTTTGCCACGTTTTAACTCTCAGATTGGTTATGATCTTGAAGCGAGCCGGATGAAGTGCCGATCGTTATAAAATAGAATATATTTAAATTTCGAAATCTGGATGGATTGAGATCATTGATTTTGATCCATGTTACCGTGTATGGGGCAACTGAAACAAACTCGTACAACCTAGGCACATAGTTTGAATTTTCGTGTACATACATACTTAAACTTCGGGAACAAAATTATTGTGACTTGTTATAAATATACTCTGAACATTTTCTAGATGATATTTTTTGTAAATAAAGCATTTACTTCGAATAATTTTACATTCCAATTAATATTCTGTAGCCCTCAGTCCGTCGTTGATAATGCTACAGGCGTGATTTATTTAAATTATTTTTGGGCTATGAGGTTAAATTGTAAATACTTATTTATCTTCAACAAAAATAAAATATATTATAAGTTATAGTTTTTTCATGATGGTTATTATATTGACATTAGAGATTCATCGAACAGAGATATTTTAGGCGAATTTATAGTAACGAAGTTATGAATCTATATGTATGTGTACAAATTACTTGGGTACCCTATTCAATTAAATTCAAAGAATATAACAAGGAAATAAAGCCCTAGTAGCAAGTCCCATACGATAAAGCTCAATATCTCGTTTCGATGCATTTTAATACAGGATGAATTTGAAAGGAGTGCGTATATTCAACGAGGTAATAAGGTGCATAAAACTGAACAAATTTCCCCGAGGAACATGTCGAAATATTAAAATGGAAAATGAACTTTTCATACAAAGTGTCAGGTCACGTGACTTACCTATGTTGGTATGGAAAGATGATTTCCAATTTTAAGATTTCTACCTATGTTTTCTTGAGAAAAGTTGTTCAGTTTTATGCACCTGATTACCTCTTCGAATATACGCACTCCTTTTAAATTAATCCTATATAAATAAAAAGTGTATAAAAAATCATAATATTGCTAACTCTAGCCCTCTTTTTTAAGTTTTATTTCTATCCTATTGTATATTGAAATAATACAATCTCAAAATATTGTGACAAGTTGTTAATAGCTATACCTAATAATGACTGTATGTTTGTATTTGTATATAATGTTGTTTTAAGCGTTCAGTACCGTTGATAAGTTACTTAATTCTTGTATTCTTTGTATTTTTATAGTTTACACGTTGGTACTGGATAGCGTGGATGTTCAAGTATTAGAAGGACTGAGGTTCTTTGCACTTGTACCCTAAATTAGGGCTTTATAATCTCTTTCACTATATGTAATAGAGTATAGCCAATGTCTTGTGTTGGGTTTTGTTTTAATTTATAAATAAAATCTATTTTAAGTATGATTTTGATTTTTTTTATATTCTTGTGAAATAAGTTTTTTTTTATACATTTGCAGCTTTAAGTCTAATCAACTAAGCAGCTTGCGAGTATAATGGAGCAGTTTGTATGATGTTCAACAGTACATTGTACAATATAAGCTAAGATTTCATAGACTTTTTTATGGTTTCTTAAGGCGACAGTAACATAACAACAACGACGGGGTTTTCTGGTCAAAATCGCACCAAGGCCATTTTTATTCTTATATTAAAGAAATGTATTTTTATACCTTCTAATTGACTGTGCACTAACGAGTAGTTTTAAAGATATTTAAAAAATCAACACTAATATTTGATTCTAATAACCACATGGTTTCCAAATACCCACATTACCGTGAAAACAAAATTATGAAAAAAAATCCAGCACAGCCATGCTAGGTAGAAAATTTCTACCTAGCATAAACATTTTTTTTTTTCAATAAGTATTTCTACTAGAAATACTTATTGAAAAAAAAAATGTTCCTCAGTTTCGCATTTTTTTGCAAGGTACTAATAATATAGTATCAATAAAAATAAATGGTACGATAAGCAGTAATATATTTATTACAGATTAAACATGGTAGAAAAATACACTTAAATTCATCAGTCAATTCAAATAATTATCACAGCGATCGATTTAAATTACATTTTGAATAAAATTTAAAATGAAAATAACAAATAAAATACGCATCGAAGCAATTTAGTAAGACATTATATTTGGTACAATATTATTACAAACTTAATTACTAACTATCCCATTACGGAGCAAAGTAAGACTCCCCCTTTTTTTTAATATTTTCTCGTACAATAAGGTCAATATAACTTGGCGCATATAGAAAGAGCTACAAGGTATGTAAAGCGAGATGCAAGAACACATGCTTGTTGTGTGAGACAGAGATGGCAATATCTTACAGTCCTTTCCAGACGTGCCAAGTTACATCGACCGCTCCGTTCATTCAGTGCTTCCAATAAACGTCTTCATCTACCCCAAGTTACATCGACCGCACCGCACATTCAGTGCTTCCAATAAACGTCTTTATCTACCGCTTTATTTTTCTCAAACGTCGTCTTCAGTACTAAGGATTTTAATCCTAATGTCGGAGTTTTACTAATATTAAAATTACATGATAAAGAACTGCCAGATCTGCATCACCAATTGGTGGATGTACACACACAAATGCTTATCCCATGCCGGGATCGAACCTGTGCACGGTTCCAGTTGGCTATGCATGACAGAATTGTGTTAAAATATTATCGCAGGACTGGTGCCATTTGTCAGTAAAATATGCCTAAAAAAGTTATTGATGGCTAAATATAACTATCGCTGTTGTCATCCGCTCACTTGTATAAAAAAAACCTTGGTTTCACGAGACCAGCCACTAGACAAGTGTCATTCAATGGTTATCAGAACTTATCGAAAAGACATTTCTTAAGTCATTTAACTGATACTACTCTTCGCACATAACTAGTATTCTTGTTAACCCATCGTACTATGCAGAATGCTTATATTACGAATGAGTTCACGTCGGTACAGCAATGAATGGGATTCGAACCGGACACCACATGATCGCAAGTCCTACGCGCTAGCCATCAGGCTACCCCCGCTTCAACTTGCATATTACACGCCTTACACTTGTCTAGGAAGCTATTTTATTTTAGCTGGTGTTGTCCAGCAATGGGACAGTATAAACTACATATAATATAATGAAGAATGAGCATTAAAACATGTGAGATCTGTCTCATCGGATTATATATCATCTGCAAAGATTACGTAGCTCTGTCATGGCCGCCTGAGAAACTGTTGTTTTGTTACGCTCCGTCTTGTATCTGAAACAATTATTCAAACAATTTCTTAGTACACAGTCAAATGAATTGTAATTTTTTCTATGAAATTAGGGTTTTGATTTGATGTTTATCTTTAGAAGGTACAGTTAGTTTCAACATATATACTCTACCTGAAATCGAATTACGAATGGATAAAAATTGGTGAAGGTATATCAACTAACTAGGTACTTATTCATAGAATTGATGTAGTATCTCTATAAATAAGATATATGCATTGTCTCATGCGCACGAGTGGTGGGACTGTCAACTGTCACTGTCATAGTGTCAAACGGTCAGTCGCTAACGGTAGCTGTTGACGAGCAGACGTGTCGTCCGCACATGACACTCGGTGTGGTAGTGAGCCAGTGAAGTGTTCTATATTGTCGATCAGAGGAACTCTATAAGAAGACTTTTGCAAGTGAGAATTTATACCTATACTAGTATTATAAAGCTGAAGTGTTTGTTTTTTAGTTTGGTTGAACGCGCTAATCTCAAGAACTACAGATTTGAATAAAATGGTGATAGTCTATTCATGTTCTCTTGTTCTATGACAAATATTGAAAAATCGGGAATAAATATTCTTTTTGCGAGTTTACGATAAGTGCGCTGCGTAAACGGTCACAGTTACGCAGAAAATATGTATGACGAAATTGTTCTCCTGCTAAAAAGTCTGCGACATCATATGTCTACCTTTTAACATTTACTCCATAAAACCCTCTTTCAGTGGTAATCAAATTTGTTCCAAAATATCGCATTAGTTACGAAGGTATTTTTAAAATCATGATATTATTACCCAAATAAATGCTTTGTTCATTTTTATTTATGAAAAAGTTTTCCTAGACTTCATTTGATTTTTAAACGACATCCAAAAAGGAAGAGATTCTATGTCCGACTACACGTATTTTTTTTTAAATGTGCACTGATATCTTCCTTCAATTTTACACCGGTTTTCAAAATATTTTTAATTTGAAAGGGTACAATCCCGTGGTGGTCCCATTGTTAGCATGTCTGATATTGGAATCCCAGTGAAATCGAGGGAATTTTATAGGCACGTGTTTCATGATTTTTCTAAAGCTAATTACGTATTCGCGTCTGGGAGGCACCACCTCCTGATGATCAGACTAAATACTATGGGGAAGAGTACAGTTGTATTTTTTCAGGCTATTCAGGTGAGCTGATGATGGAAGGTATAACTCCTTAACAGTAAGGAGCAATCGGTAGTGTAATGGGTGGGATTCAACCCGCAACTACAATATGATCGCAAGTCCGACAGCCGAACCTGCTTCCAGCGCGTTTCTAAGACCAGTAATTAATTTACCTGTTAATAAAGTCATATGCAACATCGGGCCTATACATAGCCATGTCGCGCAGGTACGCCTGGTCGTTGGTAAGCGAGCGGCGGTACGACAGCTCGCGCCACGCCTCGCCGCCGCGCCCCGATAGCAGAACTAGGCCTTCCATGAAACTAGAAAAAAATAATAAATAACAACACGAGTTTCGAGAAAAGGTTTTTGTACATATTTTGGGACTTGAGTAAGGCTAGGAAGAGAAGGAACAATTTATTAAACATTTGAGGTTATCAAAATCAAAATTAAACAAAATATATTTTTTGTAGACCTTGTCAGGTACTTTTAAAACGTTATTTTAAATGATTCTAGTCGCGCGTCATATTTTTTTATTCGCCTATGCTTTCTCACTGTTGGGCAAAGACTTCCCAAAGTCCTTCCATAGTCTTTTATCTTTCGCCACCCTCTACAGACATATTTACAAATGATCACCCATCCACGGACCAAAAGCGGCGAGCGCGGTATAACCTTTATCATCGGTCTAACCCGATAATAAGCCGGTACGTAATAAACTTAGCCACGAGCCCCATGGGCCATGGGAGACCATGGGAGTATCAGGAACGAATTTGCCATACTTGAATATTACCACTCTACATAAAAGCGAATTAAAACATCTTGAACAAAAATATCTCACCTCAAATATTCGCTAACAAGCCTATACATTTGCTCTGTACTCCTATTCAGGATCAGCCTCGTAGGCGAGGCATTCAGCAACGATATCTGCAACGCTATCTGTTGCGCTAGTGCTGCCATCTCTCCCGCGAAACCGGTACAACCGCCTTGGAGGTAGAGCTCTGCTGCGTCCGTGCAATGAATTAACGCTGTGTCTAGGAGAGAACGGGTGGATACGTTGTCGTGGATCTGCAGCCATGTTGGCGGTTGGAACGGCTTTTTGGATGTTGCCTGGAGGTTAAAAAAATATTTATAAATTTATCACAAAATAGTTGCATTGATTAGTTAGGCCAAATGCGGCACAGCTAAGACAGGATAATAACAGATTCGTGTATCATATGGTAGTACTGTAGTTACAAAGATAATAAAATTTTACTTTGTACAAAATATATCCAAACCAGCAATGTGAAGGAGTAAATATTATAATTACTTGTATAGGGCGTCCCAAAATATATTTTTTTTCAGGGACTGTGACGAACCCAGACATGTGAAGAAATTATTTCAAAACATTGCTGATGATATTAATATGATATTGGTTAAACAGTTTATTACATACCTTCGCAGAATCCAAAGCCATTTTCTCCAAGTCTTCGATCAGGTTCAGCGCCTGCTTTCTCTTAACATTAGCGGCTTCAGCATACATGTTGAAATGCAATGCGACCATAATATAAGTGTCCGTGTCTCCGGGACAGTGCGTCTTGAGGAAATCCAGCAGCCCTTGTTTGAACTCAGCAATCTTATCAACTTGTTGGCCCAGCATGTAGTCAAATTGGCCGAGGAGGAACTCAAATTGATGGTTGTCGCGTAACGCCTAAAAAACTTTTTTTTATAAGTATTTACAATTTATAACAATTGGATCCACAAAAAAAATCTACTGAACCGATTCGATAAATTCTTTCTCTTTTGGGAAGCTACACTTATCCCGGGTGACATAGGCTATATTATATTAAAAAAAATTGAGACTGCGGGCGGATTTGCGGGAAAAAATACGTTAATTATACATGAAATAAAATGAACTTGCATATACAACTCACCTGAAACACGTAAGCACACTCGGTGTACCGCGCGAGTCCAGTCAGCAGTCGCACCATAAGCCTCCACGAGCGAGCGGCCAGTAGCCGCGCCGCCAGCGCCTGCGCAGACCGCAGCGCTGTGGCCACGCCTTCCGTGTCGCAGGCGCACGCAAAACACTCGTGGGCCACAACTAGGAGCTCCAGGCAGATTATGTTCACCTGGTAGTTTGGAATTTTCGTGTGATTTTTTAAGTATTTTTATAAATATCAACAAAATTTGGTAATATATTATATGAAATACAGAGATCTATACAGAGGTCTCTGTATATCAAGGGTAAATCATTTACACTCTTAACATTTAAAATACATAATTTTAATTAGCTACGAGGAAAACTTTAATTGTTGGTGAATCAGGGTGCCGTCTGTATAGTCTGTTGACGTACAAAAAGTGATGCTTACCCTAATTGAAATCACGCAAATTTTAGAATGAAATTCACGTATCTAGAATTAAAATTGGTATTGTATTTGGTATATACTATAAACAAAATTCAATTGCACTTCTAACTTCTAAATGTCTATCTGTCGCTACTTCTCACCTTAAAGTGACAGAGACAGCATAAGACTCAATGTTTCTCTAACCGCGCGGCGACCTTTCTCGCTAATCAGTATATTATAATGATTAACACGATCAAATCATTAAACTGATTGAAGTTTCAGTGTCCGGCTATAAGAGATCTAGATCTGTATAAATACCTGTTTTGTTGACAACTTGGCTCCTTTAGTTATCTTCCTGATATTCGACTTAACCTCATACCGAATGTGGACATTGTTCTTATTGATCACATCAAACAAATTCCTTCTGGAATCTCTCGTCATCTTATTCCCAGCGGTATACACAGTAGACACTGAGTACACGGACTCCGTTTCAGCGGACATTATAGTCCCTTCTTCAGTAAGAACCGACTCTACCTCGTCCCCTTCAACATTTTGGTACTCTTCATCAATTAAATTCTCGACATCTAAACCACTGTCATCAAGTAAATTATCGGGTAGTTTGAAATTTCCGGAGCACTTGTAAATTTTTTGGAAGGCCATGAGGTGGTCGAGGATCAGTCGGCCGATGTGACTGCAGGCGTCCGGACGCATGTTGAGAAACATTTCTATGTCCGCGTTGAGAGCGTATCCCCAAAGTGTGTATTGGAAATGTTCTTTCTGCTTAAATGTTGATGTCTTAACTAAGTGAGGTGATATTATAGCTGCGACTATCTCTTTGCAGAGATATTCCGCGACCTAGAAGATGCAGATATTAAATAATGGAAGTAACACCCAACTAATACGAAATTTTGTAATTATATTACCTGTTTAGATGGTATATTAAATGTCTTGAATACAAGATTAGCGAGTGACATCCTCGCTCGTCCACTCACTAAGTTAATGAAATCAACTGCACGGTTCTGATATTTCAACACCGACGTGTAGTCCCAGCCTATTTGCAGTGCTATACGGAAGTAGCTAGCCACCTAGACGAAAGAAAAAGGATACCGCAATTAAAAAAAAGGTTGTTGTAAATAACAAAATATAGAGACAACTAGCGCCATCTTGTGACAAACTTGTGAACAATTCCACTGTGTATTCTGTATGTCATTCGATATGAATAAAGACTATCGTTTTTGAATCTCCGTAGCAGCACGTTGTTTTATTATAAAGTTTATAGTCCCCTAATGATTTAATACTAAACTCCTTACCTGCTTAGCAAGTGTCAATCCACTTCTGACAGCCAAAGCATCCAGCGCTGACAACCTATCAGCTTCTTCGCGGGCTGCTAAGTGAGCACTTTCGGGTATATTCTCCTGCTTTTCCTGAATCACTACTAACTCCTCAAAACTGGCGTCTGATATACCTGATACTGAAAAGATAATTTTATACATTTACATAAAAAGCATTACATTAGGTATATCAACTAACTAAATTCAAAAATAAATGTCATGCTTGAAAGCAAATATAAATACATAATAATATACCACACATAATAATATGTAAATGTCCCACTGCTGGGCATACCTCTTCTTTTATAGAAAAGGAACAATTAATTATCACCACGCTTGCTCTTTGTGGATTGGCGATTACAGATGATTTCCTTCACCGGCTTTCATCACCGAATGTTATTCCATGTCCTGAGTAAAGTCGCTAAAAATGTATACTTACTTGACAGTTTATTTTGCAGCATTGGCGACGATATCACCAGCCTCAACTCTTGCGGCAATTCGTACGGCGAGCAGGTCCCTTCAGCCAGCTTCAAACAAGTCCTCACTATCTGAACAGGACACGCTGGCGGTCTGTATCTGTATTCTGGTGGGTTCTTGAACAAAGCTGACAACCTAAAAGCGTCTACCAAAAGTTTCAAAGACAGCAACTGGTTCATAACTCGTCTCCAACAATCAACTGCTTCTGGCTCTTCCAAAATAACCACATTCTCTATGTTACTAACATCCGATTCAATTTCTATCTCATCAAGCATCATAGAGAAAGGCTTCTCTGCATTAGCCTTCCCAATTTTACTCGAAATATTCGCGTCTTTCTGCCCGTTTATAATAAAATGCAAAGTACTTTGGTAGCCGTTTAGGAATATACTGGTTTGTGATTCGCTTTTAAAGTACGCGTCCCACATGAGATGTTCAATTTCTTCTCGTCGTCTTCCGTATTCTAGATGTTCTTCAAACCAACTCATGATTACTCTGTATGCATAGAATTTTTGAGTCGTATCCGTTATATGTTTGACGTGTGATACGAGGAATTCCGTGGCTTCTGGAAATGAGACAGCTGCCTTCTTGAAGGCTTCGCTACATTCTGCTATAAAGAACGTTATAGCTTTATCATCTAACATATCTTCCTTTGCAATCAGATTCTCGTATTTGCAAGTCCACTCAACTATCAGAATACTATTGAAGCTGAATAACGAAACTCCAGATAGTTTTGCAATTTTCAACGCTACGTCATAATTTTTGTTGACTGTATACATTTCAACACATTCTTCTAAGTATTTTTGAGAATCATCCTGCAGCATTTTGGTGATATTAACAGCTAATGATGTTTCCATTGATATTTGAAGTATTTCGTACAAAGTGGAAAATTTGGGTGATGGGACTGAAATGGAAAATGAAATAAGAAGCACGTCCAAAAACAAACGACGATCATGCAAGCCTCGTAATATTGCGAAAATCTTACCCATTAATCCTTTCTCGAACTGATTGACGGCTAAACATTTGAGAAATTCTCTCTGATGGTAAGCACTATCAAAGTTGTGAGTTAATGCTATCTTCACCAGTGCCACTGCTACCTTTTGCAAGGACTCTTTGGACAGTTGCCAGGACGTAGAACTACCACCCACACTGTATTTTCTTTGAGATTGTTGTAGGAAGCTGGTCAGAAGTTTGTTCGTTTCAGAATCGAAGGTATGATGGCGGATGCAGCGGTGCAGGAAGGACGTGAACAGTGCTAGAGGACTCTCCTGAAAAAATGCAATATTTTTGAATTTTTTATACCAATAGTCTGCCACCAAATCAGGCCCAATTGATCCCAAATACTGACAAAAGTAAGTAATACGGCATAAAAACGGCTGTAATGTCATACCGCGCTTATGTTGAATCCTCACTGCGGTATGGACTCATTATGTGGGGAAATAGTACCAATAACCAACGAGCATTTATAGCACAAAAAAAATGCATACGTGCAATATACGGGATTCCATCTGATGAATCTTGTCAACCCGTTTTTAAAAAGCTTGGTTTGCTACCTTTACCTTCACTTTATATAATTATATGAAGTTTGTATGTTTGTACGAAAACATAAAGAAATGTTCAATACTGTAGAGGAACTTAGTTTAAACACTCGCAGTCGGCGAGACAAATACCGACTTGTATTACATGATCTCCCTAGGTTAACTAAATATAATAAAAGTTGTTTGGCTATGTGTATACGCATATTTAATAAATTACCTTGCACATTAAAAATTCTTAACTGTAAAGTTTTTAAAGTTAAATTGTACCAATGGCTTATTATAAATAACTTTTATACCATTAAAGAATATTTAGAACATAGCTTGAAGTGCTAATTTAATAGCATAGTTAAGTTTGCATGCGTTAATTGTAAGCAAAACATGTATGATCGCTATTTAATGTACCCAACACCTTTATATACCATGTTTTAAGCAAATAAATATATTATTATTACAATGTAATCCAATAGAAAGATAGTTGAACAATCTTTTTTCATAACACAATTATAATCTAGATAAAATAAATATTGGACTAGCGTTTTTTTTCAACTAGTTATTGGAAGTATTTTAACGCAAGGTTACCGGAAAACTTACTGGCATAAAAATAATCATGGCTTCGTGCAGCGTAGTAATATATCCCTCTAATAAACACAACTCAGCAACTTTTTGGAACTGCTCAGCGACTGCGTGCTGTTGGGTCATCAACTGCTGCAGCACATCCTGAGAACGGGAGCTTGGAGACAATGAGGATAAGATCCATTGAGGCCACAAGACATCCACCGCATTCGGCTGCAAAAATATTATAAGAAAAATTATCGCCCACTTTTTGGAGATTTCACTTTTAATTCAAAACTTACCTCATAGCAGCTAGCGATAAGGACAAGGAGAGGTTCCCTGCATATATCTGCAGCCCTCAATAACGCTGCGGGTGGGTCTTCGGGACCATGACAGGCGGCCGCCACCTCCCACAGCTCGCGGCCCATGTACGTACTTGTAGGGAATTCAAAACTACACCCTTGGGTAGGACTCTGTTAAAACAGGACAACAATTAATATTAAGGCATCTATGATATAGACAAGGAATCAGATTTCCACTTACAACTTCCACAGAGTTCATTCTCGAGGCTCGTCTTTGCCCATTATTGGCACTGAGCTTAGTATCTTTTTCAGATACGTCTTCAGAAGTTCTATGCAACATAATGTGTTTTAAATGTTCCGCATAAGACTTCTTTTCAAACTCCTGAGATAACTGTAACATTTGACTGAGTGGGTATCGAAACACGTCGCCGAAAAGGAGAAAGTTGAACCAGGAGTTAGTCTTCACGAACTCTCGCAATTGCTGCTCTGGTAACGGTAAATGGTGCAACGTAGCAAACTTCACCATCGTCTGAGATTCATACAGCACCAGTGACATGTCCACTTTGCCATCCAACTTCTGCCTCTCAGATAGTTTACTCAAAGTTATCTCTTCTAAGTATAGCAGCATTTCTTTAGCAGCCTCATCATTGCTCTGAACTAATTTCGACATGTACTCGTTCACCATTTTATTAGCTTTTTCTTCAGAATACCCTTTATATTCCACCATGTGATGTCTAATCATTTTTGCAGCTGAAATATGAACCCTGCATCTAGTAGGATTACAACCAATCATAGCGATAAAAGATACTGTACATGCTGTCATGGCACCGTCGAACCAGTGCTGTAAAGCTAACGCATGTGCCTCACAGCAAGCACTCTTCACACTCTTTTCCTGCAAGCGATTGTACATTTGGTATTGCTGCGAAACAAACGCTTGACTGGCGTTACATGGCCGATACTGTTTCAAGTAGTAAACATGATTCAGTTTAGCGACATAGCCATATTTTTTCATTAATTTCTCGTCAGCGAAATCGGGCATCTCCATAGCTCGCTGTGTTAAAGCCTTAATACTGGCTGCTTTAACATCCACGTCTTTCGATAGCAAACTGCCTAAGCTGCGTCTATCAGGCTTGTCACTGATCAAACTGTTAGTATTCTGGTTCACCAGCTGAAACTCGAATATCTTGGACACATCCAACCCTCGGTATCCAGATAACAACTGATACACATTCACATCTTTTGCCTCGTACGTTTGATTCACATCAATGTACTTTTTATACACATTATACAAATGTGGAAGCTTATCCTTATATATTTGGTTTGGCAATTTAAAGTCTTTAAACTGTAAATACTCTTCTTTTGAGAATATATCGAATAGTTGTTTAGCATCCTCAAGGAGTATCATTCCGAGAACTAGGTGTGGGTTAGAGGACACATAGTCATCGATATTTTCATTAGCGATTTGTACACAAGTTTTGTATACAGGAAGTACATGGCTTTGTCTATCAGAAGTCTGTTCAATACTCTTGAATAACAGCCATAGTTCTATACAATCTTTAGCCTCTTTTTCGACATCAGACAAGTCTGTATCTAATATATTACCTTCAACACATAGGGTCAGGACTTTATACAGCTTATTTTTAACGCAATATTTTGCTAGCTCTACATAAAAATGCTCTCTACTGATAGTGGAACAAGATTCAATAAAAATATCGTCAATAAGCTTTAAATTTTGGGTTCGTGATAACCTTGATAGAATTAAATAAAGATTGTTACGTTCGCTCTCATTTACAATTCCGTAAGAGGATAAAGTGTCATAAATGCATAGTTTAGTGTAATCAAAACAGTTGCTCTTTGAAATGTTCTCAATCATTTCGTTATTGACGGACCACTTGCGAAATATTTCATCGAGGTTTTCCAACACATGTGTGTCGAAGCCTATAGTGTCAACGTTTAGGAGTTTTTTTACAAAACCTTCGTTGTTAAAGAATATGTACCGGGCGTTCATATCACGAACGACCTCAGACGTCTGCACATTGATCCATCGTACTAAAATCATAGCCTTATTGTTATCTACTAAATAGTTCCACATTTCGTTAGGTGCTGAAAAATCTAATAAAGAAAATTCTGAAAATAAAAAAAATTTAAGCATCAGTTCCCCAAGTAACGCTCATTTAAATTATAATATTTTTTTTGGTTTTGTACATCAGAAATAAGGGTCAAAATCATTTATCACACAGAAACATTTCATCTATATCTTTAGCAGACGGCACGGATAGCCGAGTGGTATAGGTCACCACGCTAATTACCACTGTGCGCGACGTGGTGCGGGTTCTATACCCGCATGAGACCAGTATTTGTGTGATCCACAAATCCTTGTTCCAAGTCTGGGTGTTATTGTGCACGTGATTTGAATGTGTGTAAAACCCCCGCGACACAAAGATTAAATTCTTAGTGAGGGCGTCGTTTTTTTTAACAAGAGTTCGACAAAAAGATTCTAGTGGCCATTATAATAACTAATTGCATAGTAACAGTAAAAGATAATATTTGTTGATCTCAAATATATTAACCAAACTCATTTATGCAATCTATGAATAACACAATTTATTGACTAATTAGCATATACATTCGTTTAAGCAATGATTTTCATTCTTATCAATTTCATATAGGTAACCCAGTTGCTTAATATTTACCTAACTGCAGTATCCACAACATATACATACTAATATTAAACACGGAAGATTTTTTGTTAGTTTGAACATGCTAATCTCTGGAACTAAGAGTCGGATAAAAAAAATGTTTTATTCCAATACAATGGCCTGATTCTATAGCCTCCTAATGGAATTTTATGGGTTCTCTGCAAAACTTGATAAGCAAAGTCATGGTGGCTAATATATACACTTTTACTCACCGAAAGAATTAAAAAACAGTGCCGTAGCTATTCTACTTTTCCATTGTTGTGCATATTTTTCAATTTTGTTAATAGTTAATGCTTTTATTTCACTCTCATTCACAACAATCCTCTCTTTGCCTGTCCCAAAGACTTTGTTCTGCTTGAAGGTCCCATCACACTCAAAAGACTTCTCTAAGTACCGTAAAAGGTTCCAGTGTCTCTTAAATTCCAGCCATTTTGGTAATGTCTCACTATTCATGTCTTTTGAGAGCTTCTCAACTTGCTCAACTATGAAATCTCTATACTCAATTTGAGCGGAGTCTTCTGCTAGAGCCATTAAATGCTGCTCTGGATTTATCTTAACTTTGTTTAGTATGTGCAATACTTTAAAAATTTGCTTTCTAGATAGAAGTTGGACAGTCCAGGCTTTGACCTAAACAAATAAATAGATAATAGGTATAAAATTATTTTAAAAAATCTTTTAGATTTCGAAACAAAGACCTAAATAATGTGGACTTGTATTGTTAGTTGTACAAATTCTTATTTGATATTTACTAGACTCAGATTGAAAAGATATTTTATAAAATGTAAATATAAAGGTCATTCACCTCCGCGAGGAACCAATCTCGGGCAGTAGGCTCATTCCATCCATTTTTGTCCATAAGATAGCTGATAGCTAGGTCGATGTGAGTCCCTTTAGCGGCAGCCTCCCTGACCACATCTCTCGGAGATTTTTCTTTCCAACATGACCAAATAATTTTCTCATTCTGTGTCAACCCCTCCATATTTTAACACAACATTGAAGCTTAAATTGTTATTTTACAAAATGCAAATGATTAATGAATAACAATCTTCGCACAAAACAAAAATAATATCAATGTTAAATCGTATTTTTCATCATATTGATTATAAAACTTAAACTGTTTTGCATAAAGTTTATATTTCCAAAACAAAAAGAACAATAAATTTACATGA
Source organism: Plusia festucae (assembly GCA_950381575.1). NCBI lineage: Eukaryota > Metazoa > Arthropoda > Insecta > Lepidoptera > Noctuidae > Plusia > Plusia festucae. The sequence goes on along the minus strand of OX494436.1, from coordinate 6,185,271 downwards.
AGTTCACTCCAGCTGACAGTGACAGTAACATGCTTATTACCATGTTTATATTTAGTTTTCCCCTACTTAGCATGAATATTTTCCCCTAATCTCGATTTCCGCAATAAATTAATACCTCACTCAATATAATTACTTGCAAATTGCAGTACATAATGTAAGTTAACTTGAGTATTTCCATATGGTTTTATGAATAATGAGAATGATTGTGCAAACTTACAATTATTAAAACAGAATAAAAATATTAGGTTTCAATGTCGCGCGTCGGCTGAACTAGTGTTTAACCTTTAAGTAAGGTAATGTTTTTGTTTGGCAACACAAATCTTTTTTAATTTTCTAGTTATTTGCACCTAAGCATTAGTTTGTACAGCCTACGTTGCTGGGACTATTGGAATATAATGAACATGTTAATTTTGTTAAAAATGTGGTGAATATTCGGCATCATTATCATTTAAGAGCATTTAATAAAGTCGATTAGCAGCATTTAACCATAAAAATCGAGAGCATGGAGGTTGCAATTGCAACTCTTGTTGCTAAGCAACATGACCAGAAAAATCAACACTATTCACAATTTAAACGAAATTCAATAGTTAAGTACTTCAGTTCAGGGTAATAAAATAATAATGGCAGAAGAATTACAGAAGGTCCATTTGTATTACGATGATATCAATAAAATCAGAGTGATAGAAACTAGCGTCCTTAAAGAAACTGAGGACCTGAAAGATACATGCAAGGGATACGACACAAGTTAGTTGTATTTTGTTTTATTATTTTGAGCACTACACAAATGAGGTTAATTAAAATTCATATACACGCTTCCAATCTCGCCACTATATCTATTTACTCAGGTACCTACTGGTAATAATCTATCTTACCACAATGAGAAGTCCACTACTCGCTGGAGCAGCAATCTGAATTCGATTCGAAATAAAATTCTGATCTATTTATCAGACTACTTACCAGTAAATTCTTACTTTAAGAAATTCAAGATTTCGGGAAGATTATCAACACGTTATTGGAGGTACTGAAAGAACTCGGTGATAACGTAGAGAAGAAGAAAATGGCAGCAATTGGTTCGATGAATCTTTTGAAATCAATTTCGAAAGAGAAGGAATCTGAACAAGCTAAACTGCAAGTTAGTTTATTTGTACCATTTTTTTGTCGGACTGAAAAGCTTAAAAGTTCGACCCAGGCATGTGACACTGCGCGTAGCGTGCGGATAAATGTCGGACTCTCATCGACATACGCTGGTCTCGTCCCTTCCTTGCCATAACTAATACAAAGTTATTTTGTACCCTTCTACCACGCTCTCGCAGAATAGGAACACTAGAATTACCATGTCTGCAGTTTCATCAATACCGGTTCAGCCACTTTGCACATTTTTATCAAATAGACCATGAGATGACCCTTATTTTAATTAAGACTATTTTTTATATTTTTTTTACTACTTAATTCTTACGCGATATACCTAACAATAATCTACCAGGTGTAATCTATTTTTTTTTAACCACGTATCGATGCGAACTTCTCCCTAACGGCTCCACGTATTTTTTTTAATGAAAATTTGTGGCTATTCAGTCGGTCTGACTGCGAATAGTATTTTTTTACACCTATTTTAGATGATAAGGGTGGCCTTCTGCCTTCTGGTCAACTAGTAATAGGTAATTATCATTTCAGGCTGAAATCAACGACAAGACAATGGTTCTAGAACAGCTGGATAGTGAATATGATGCGCTTCAAATTCTTGAAGCTACGCAAATGGAAACCATTGAGTACTTAACGCAGATCAGATAAGAGGGGTCATGGCGCAAACTTTGTCCTGATTGCAGCTACAGTCAGCTGTAATTTTTCAGGATGTGTCTTTTTTGTCATTTCTGTTTTCTTTTGCCATATCACAAAATGCTTGTACCAACATCTCAATCTTTAGTATTATTAGTGTAAATCTAGGAACTACCGGCTTCAAAACCTCGCAAGGTTTATCTGTCAATTTCCACCAATCACATTTCATTTAGCTTGTTTCGCATTGGCGGAGAATTACATTTTGAAGTCGGTAAGTCATTGTAATTTGGACTGTGTTGACGAGTTGAAGTCTAGGTGCAGGCGTGCTATATCTTTGTCTGTCCGTCTCTTGAAGTAATGTAAAATGTGAAACAAAACATTTAAGTAAATTAATCTACTAAAACGATTGAGATGTTTATAGTGAGATAAACTTTAAAAAAATATCATATTATTTGGAAGCATTGTAATTAAAACAATTAATAATTTTACTTGGCAATTTTAATACAAAAAAATATTTAATTTATGCATTATCTATGTAATGGTAGATGAAATGAAACCATATCTGTCGGTAAAAATGTATTTTGTTGCTGAAACACACATGAAATTAACACAGCTCCTAGAGTCAATCTGTAAATAATTATTGTTATTGATACATGTCGGGGTTATTTAATTGATTTTGTAATTTATTATTTTAATTAATTTCTACTGAAATAAGTCACAATTATGGAGTCTGACAACCTAATCACAAAACTTAGTAAGAATTAAGTTTATTATACAATACCTGTGATTACAAAAATATAACTACTTATTACTACAGAGTAACACAGATAAATAATTGAAATATACATACATTCCCTTGATTCCAAATTAATAACATTCAATTTTATGTAGGAACATGCCAATGTCATAATTTCACATACTTATACCAAACCCCAAATATGGCCATTGGCCATTTAAGGCTCGTATCCTAACTGGGGACAGCCAATATTTGAGATTTTACGAGCCAACCTCTAATGATTAGTCAATTAAATATCTTAGTCAAAATACACATTTTAACCACGTCATAATAACAAAAATACCTTTTACAAAATGATGAAAATCAATAAATAGTGGCACAAATATAAATTCCGCTACTTCCTGTGAGTTCAGAATACAGGAGTCAACGCGACGCTAGCCTCACTACCCACATTTACTTGCAAAATTTATCAATAAGCAAACTTCTTGCCTGTATTGAGTTTCATATAAAAGGAAAACAAAAATGCCGGTTCAAGCAACGAAAAACAAGAATAATCTTTACTCTGTAATATTTTAAAAATGGGACTTAAAGTAATTAGATCGTACATAATAAATCTGTAACTTACACTTACAGCTTAGCTTACTTACTAGTTGCTATCGTCAACAATCAGTTCTGGAAATTATCATTATTTATCTCCCTCTTCACAGTATACTTACTACAATTTATCTATTATTTTTTTCACATGTGACAGCTTAATCTGATCACCAAGCTTGGATCACCTTATTCCTTCTTTACGCAACTTCGACATTAGTAGTAAGTTTACACTTTAGTCACATTATCATTCGCAAAAAATTACTATTTAGTATATAAATGCATGAATTATTTCAAAAGAGGCGCTATTAGATGCATTTAGTTGACTGGGGTGCTGTGATGGCCCTTTATCGATGACTATACTACGCCACCGACACTATCTGCATACATACTTGATTCCTATGCTTTGTCCATACATCTACTTGCCTATTCACTGAGTTTTTACTACACAACTATTCAGTAGTCTCGGTAAACAACTGTTTGGAGTAAAGCTACAAAAGGCAATGTCAACAAGACATTCAACAATATTCAAATGATACAAATAATCAAGATTGAGGGAGATTTTCAAAGCAAAATATTGCTGTGTAAATGATAAATGATTACCAATTAAAGTAGAATATGCTTGATGAAGCCCTTGTGTGACATCCTGTCGTGTTAAACATAATTTAAATTACAACATATCCACCATACATTTCACAAATACTATGTGTGGCTTGAACACTTTTGTCTATAATGTTTGGAGGGTTAGACACTTGAAGTCACTACTGAACTTGAAAGAGGATCATCAAACTTTTGCCTTTTGGTCTCTTGTTGCTCCTCCTGGCTGGGTTCTTCCTCAGCGACGCGTTTTTTAGACCCCTCTGCGTTATTTGAGTGCTGTCCCACATCACTAATGGCCCCATTTTTAAAGCGAACAATAATTGCTGTCATATTGTCGCATCCAGTTCCATCGCCCATCGTGCTAGGCGCTAAGCAGTGGTCAAACATCTACGGAAAAATATAAATTGAATAGATACACAAACTTAATGGAAAAAATAAATCAAGTTTTTCAAGAGATAAATACCTCCTCACAAATCTGCGACAGTCTCTCTCGACCTTCAGCCAACCTCGGTAGGATGAAGTCGCAAACGTCTTGACTAGTCATAAAGTTCCATATACCGTCACAAGCTAGCACCATGAATTGGTCCTTTTCCGGGTCAATTGTTAGTGTCTTGACGTCAGGCAATGCTGTGATCATCTGTTCTTTAGCACCAAGCTCCTTATTCTGCTTGTACGAGTGGTCGCCGATGGCACGGGACAGGTTAAGGCCACCATTGATGCGTCCGTCGTTTGAGACTTTACCTCCCGCCTTTGTGATTCTTTCGAGTTCTGGACTATCCTCGGGTTTGTGGTCTATTGACATATCTATGGCCTTGCCTTCTCTACAAATTATGCAACGCGAATCTCCGGCATTCGCGACATATAGTTCATTATCTATAACAAACAAAAGATGAATATATAACATAACTTATCATTACGTTCCATTGCTGTTTGTAATGTATGTGTGTGTATGCACTTACCCCTGAGCAGTGCTACTACGGCTGTGCAGCCACTGTCATTGCCAGGCTCCTCTGTCATAGAGATGTCTTCCTCAGCATCCTCATCACTTGATTCATTCTCTGCATCTTCGTCTTCCTCACCATCACCTGTAATTAGATTAAACCTTTGCTGATAAAAATAACAAATCATACAATTTCGACAAACCATGAGAGTTGGTATCCTATGTGTCCCGCATATAAATTATATATTCCATGCAACAAAAAGCAGTGATGGCCAAGCTTGCTGTGTAACATTTAAGGCAATTCTTCAAACTTCACTCACCATCATTTGAGGACTCATCAACGCCGTTAACATTTTCATCGTCGGACGAGTTGATCTCTCCTCCCTCAAAGGTTTCGTCGTTGGAGTCGCTTTCGTCATCATCTTCCTCGGCGGTCTGGCGAAGTAAGGTCTCGTAAACTGCGGCGGCGGCGCGCCTAATCTTAGAATCCTTAGGCCTGCAACTGGGTTTGGCGTCTGAACTGGATACTGCTGCTGTTTTGTCTGCAAATTAAATTATCGTAAGAGAAATGGGTCATTTTTAGCTTTATTTAATACCAAAAATACCTAGATAGCCTTTTTGCTTTTATTTAAAAAACATGAACCTTTAGCTTTCCCTGACTTGGCTGGTGTAGCAGAACCATTGGATGAAGTAATATTACTCTCTTCACCATCAACTTGCTTCGAGTCTGTGACTTCTCCATTGCAGCCTTCGGAAGTAGCACCATTACCAGTGGCCACAGAGCTCTTGGCATCTTCACTCTGTTCTGGTTGCAGGCAGTTGTCTTCAGAACTGTCTGGCACAGTTAGGCTCTCTTTTTTTGCCTCTGCTGCAACAGGTTCCTTTACTTTCTCAGCTGGCTCACTAGTTGACACCTAAACAAATAAAATTCGTGAGTTAGCACAGCATTTACTATATGTAATTAAAGCCACTGCAAAAGCCTTAAGTTTCTTGTTTCCCTTTAGCATTGTTAAAACGATTGAAAAATAACTATTTAACAGATTAACAGAAAATTTACTTACTTCGCCATTAACATCCTTGTCTTCCTCATTGTTTGTAGAGGAAACTCCTCCCGCGTCTTCATCGGCTGTGCTAGCCTCCATGGGCTCCTGAGTCGGTGACATACCATTCTTGCTAGATGACGCCTCTCCACTTGGCTGTTCAGAGCTTGAGCCAGCTGCAAACGCGAACCCAGAACGGGAGCTGGAGGCACCAGCTTGAGCACCTTTAGAAATTGATAAAACGAACAAAAACTATCAGTCATTGAACTTTGTTAAACACGAACAACAATGATTGCAAAGTTTAAGTGTAGTGCCAAAACTGCAATTAGTATATCATTGATTGAAATGCCCAATAGGTTCAACCAAGGCCAATAAACGTCTTTCTTCGATCAATCAATAAATCAACTCAGACTATCGCGATCCACTGCGGGACTTAGGCCTCTGCCGCGTTGCTTCGCATCTAGTCCGACACAACTTTTTTCAGGTCATCGGTCCATCTGGTTGGGAGGGCGTCCTACACTACGTTTTCCGATTCACCCAAGGATCTGCCTGCTCCAAAGGCCATTAGTCTTCGACAGACATGAGCAGCCCACTGCCACTCGAAGAAACTCCGAGCATAAATGTCAGTGTCCACGTTTCGGCGCCGTAGGTCATGATAAGCAGGGGGATTTGTTGAAGACTTTCGTCTTCAAACTCTACGGTATAGGCGAGAAGAGTCGACGTAGTTTACCAAACGCTGCCCAGCCCGAACGGATACTTTTGGTATTTTACTATTATTTTACATTTCGAATCAATACGCAGTTTTAGTCATCCACATTCTGCCGACATGAATCAAAACTGGGAGACCGCCAATAGATTTCTGACCTGAATAATGGTCGAGTGTTTAGTGGTATATAGATTTTTTTTTTATACAAGCGAAAGTAGTTTATTTACCTGAACCACCAGCCTCTTCAGTCTTCTTGGCACGAAGACAAGGCGATAATGGCGTTGCGGTGTCACCGAGACGCGCACGGTGAACTATGCTGAGTTTGTTGTCGTATTTGGCCAGTACATCCTGTAAATTAAATCAGAAAATGATACAAGATTACTGAGAAATTTTGATAATCTATAACTTTATACTATATTTTATTATTATAATTCTTCTCTAATTTATAAAACTTACTAGCTAAGTGAGTCGCAGATTACTAGTATTCTTGTGCTAAGCTAAATGCTTGTGTTACGAGTAGGTTCACCTCGGTAGTGGGTGCAACGGGTGGGATTTCGAAACCGAGACCATATGATCGCAAGTCTGATGCCATTAGGCTACCGCTGCATCTTTATTTATTTAATGCTTCTGCCCTCTTAGACAAGGGACATTTCTACAACCGTTATCGCTGATCGAATCGCCCAAATGTATGAAAGTGATAAGTCTAAGTCACGTGACTTATCGAAGAGAAATGTCATTTCCATACTTTAATGTCATTTATGCGATTTCTATCATCGTTAACGCTTGTAGAAATGTACCTTGTTTATGGGGGCAGCTTTTCCTTTTCGAGTCGATGGACTCGATTTTTTTTTATTTTAATGCTGCACTATGTACAGGCGGACTTATGCTACAAGACCTTCTCGGCCAGTCGCCCTTGCTAGTGGTTTAAAAATACTGGAGAACAATAATGTACTAAAAACCTCGGAACATAATGCATTATTTTATTATATAAGATAATGTACTTTGTAAGCAAAAAAGTACTTAAAGTAGAACTACCTAAAGAAGTAAAGTAGCTTTCCGAAGAAAAGAACCCTGCGTCCATTGCTATATATATGGGTGTTGATAATCGCGGTAAAAGTAGCCTATGTCCCTTCTCAAACTCTAGACTATCTCAGTACCAAACTCATTCATTCATTTCATTTAAGTCGAATAAGTAGTTTAGGTCTGATTGCGTAACACACAGACAATTTACTTTTGTATTTATAATATTAAGTAAGGCGGTAAGGATTTTTATATTTAATACAAAACCTAACCCTATTTTTTTTAAGTATTCATATTTCATTAAAAACTTTTGCCATTGGTGTGTTTACGTAATCTACAAAATGAATGTGATTAGTTAAGGTGAAGCGAGCATATCGCGATCTGCGTTTAAGATACGTATAGCTACCGTTAATCTGCGAATATTGTAATACTCGAAAGCATTTTACTATAAAACTAGCTGACCCGGCAAAAGTTGTTCAGCCATATAAAAAAATCTGGGGAGGGTCAACCCTATTACTTAGGCGGGGAAAAATAGATGTTGGCCGATTCTCAGAACTACCCGATATACACAAAATTTCATCTCAAATTTGGAGGAGTTTTGGAGGTGTTTCGTAACTAACATCCCGACGTAAAACTTTTATATATAAGATTCAATTTTTAGTAACAATTAACCAAAATGGGTCTGAAGAACTAGATCGCCTAAGATGAGAAATAGTATCTACAATAGAACTACTGTGTCAGCTGTCACTTGGGAAATGCACGTAGCTTTATGTAGAAATAATATAACGCCATTTCCTCTATACCTACTGTCTCTAAAGTAATCTGCTCAAACAAGAACAAGCGTAACAAGATCTTTTCAACCACTGAACCCATAGAACCTAATCATTATGTTCTGATGTGTAAGACACGGCAACTTTCCTTCCATTAATCTCTATTACTCGTCATCGCGGCACCACTCCTTTTTTTCTCAATCATCTTACACACAATCCATCCATCTCTTTCTCGGTCTCCCTCTGCTTGTATACCCATCCACAGTACTCATAACTTGTTTAGTGCTATAATGCTAAACATATGCTGTAATGTCCTTATTGGTCAATTAGTCGAATTTAATTGCATTTAGAAGGAGAGGTAAAAGAAGCGTCGGTCGCCCGGGAGCTAGATGGGTTGATGGCATTACCAAAGTTACTGCTAGAACCTGGGAACGACTGGCAGAAGCCCGGAGAGAATAGCACGTATAAAGAGAGGCCTATGCTCAGTAGTAGGATTACAAGGGCCGTGGATGATAATTGATAATGATGATGAATTGAATTTAGCTGTTTTGTAAATCAGTTTAAGTTCACTGACTTTTTGTGACTACATGGATCGAAACTATACAGGTGAAATGCTAATTTTGTATTTATTTTAGATATACTAAACTGGTTACCTTTAATGGGAGTTTAGCTTCGTGACACAAGTTGTTGACATTTTCATCTTCAGATTCTTCTTCGTTATCACTTTGACCTGGTGGATTTATTTCACCTAAAATATTTGACATAAAGACAAATTTAAACATACAGACACGTACTACCATGCTAAGCCATATGTGTAAATTTGAATATAAAATGTGTTTTCCCTTCATTTACAGCTTTAAAAATAGCTAAGATTTAATTTTGGCTGAATAAAATGCAAGTTAAGTTATCTTAACAGGTTTTTATAAATAAAGGAAAAAGTAGTGTATCCATGCATGTTCAACAATTATTGATTCCAGCCCCTTTAGACAAGGTACCTTTTTACGAGCGTCAACAATGATGAACTAATCGCATGACATTTAATGTATGAAAATGTGAAATGAATTTCTATTTGATAAGTCATGTGACTTAGACTTGTCACTTTCATACATTCGAGCTATTCAATCAGCGATAACTATTGTAGAAATGTACCTTGTCTAAGGGGCTCCATAATGCTTTTAAAAGACAATGAACAACTATAATTTCTGCAAAATACCAACATAATTATTAATTAAACTTTAATTGGACATTTACCTATATTATTAACCATAGTGAAATTTATTATATTAATTCTTATTTGGAGTTGAAAGTGGTAGCAAGTAGGTACATAGATTTTTTAATTAAACATGTTAAATTTACCCCCTTTTTTAGGTTTTATTTAGTTATTAGTTGCTGTTTTCTAAGTATTTATGTATTATTAAAAAAAAATACTATTTTCCTATTAAGTTTGTAAATATTTATTATAATTGTATATATAATTTATACTTGATAACACCTAAAAAATTTAGGAAGTTAAGTTCATATAAGCACTAATCTTAATAAAATAAGTGCATTGTAATTTCTCAGCTTAGAACATTGTAAAGATATTGATATGATTACAATGATTAAAATTATAAGAATATTGCGAGCTTGTGAGTTCAGCATGTTTTTGGGTACCTTCACTGAATCTCAGAAATATTATTTATATATATTTTATTTAGCATTTGACCACTCGCATTCCTAATTATGTGCTTTCACTAGCATTGACCATTGACTGCATTTCTGATGATATTCTAGTCATAACTTTAAATTACAAGAGATCAATGTTTATCCTATTTCTTTGTGTTCCCAGAAGAATCTCTAATTCAGCACAGTGGTTCATTGAATTTAATATGACACCTAAAAACACCAGACAAACACATACTAACTACCGGGACAGAACAACTACTGAATGTCAAAATTAAAAATACCCAAAACAAAATGACATGAAAGACATGGTCAGGAATCAAACATTTTACAATATAACTGATTTTCAACTATTATTTAAAACAAAGAGGAAGCATTAAGTAACAGGGTTATTCTGTCATTATGCAAACATTTGACCTCTGGCCATACCGTCTTATTTCTAGCGCTTATAAGTACATACATATTTCTATCAGGACACACATGATACTTAGTAAAAATTTGTTCTAATAGATGATTTTTAAGTAAATTTACTGAATATTTATTTGTTTATTGTTTATCTGTACACTGTTATATTTTTATTATTATCATAACCTCTAATGAAAGCAAAATATAACTAAGTATTTCTTTTCTAGGTTACATTTAATAATATTTTATGTTAAAAAGATAGTTGGCATTTAGTTTCTTTTATAATTTTGTAGGCATTTGATATCAGTGTGATCTTATCTCTTACCAGCTAGCTGTTTCAGGATGTCCATGACTTCTTTGGTGGCAATTGAAGCATCAAAGTCAAGGAAGGCATCTTCTAATGCTTTTGTTAGCTGTCCACTTTTGTATGCTTCTGTATTTTTGATGAAGTTCGGCAGGTTTTGTGAACAGTATGTCGCCACCTCTGCTCCCCCATGACCATCATACACACCAAAGAATGATGTGTTGGTGTCATACTCAAGAATTGTGTTGTGTGCATCCTAGAAACAATAGAAAACGAATTGTTACTCTATAATTTATGTTGCTTTATTACTTCCAATGAACAGATATGCAAAATGTACCGGATATAACAGAAATTACGATGAATACAATTCTGCATGTCAAGATAGAATAATCACTATTTCGCGCGCGGGTCTAGGAATGGGCACCCGGTTATCGAAAAGTTTACTGTAAAAATAAAGTCTTCATGAAATTAAGCCGTGCATTGGACATTGGACATGATTATGATGCCTAGAAATTTCAAACTGACTTCTAACCACATTTGGTTATCATCATACTGTAACAAGTTGGCTATGAGTGGTAATTAGATAATAGTGATTTAAATCTTCGCAGAAGTAGCAAACAGCATTCTTATATACTGAAATATACAAGTGATAACGAAGCAGACAGTACCTCTTGATTGACACGCCATCCCTGCATGGAGCTTGCGCCGCACTCAAGTTTATTGTTAGCTTCATCGCTGGACACTTTTTCGGTAACGGGCTCAGACAAATATGCACCCATAATGGAATGTTATCAACATGAATTATAATTACATAAAATAAATATTTGAGGCGCGAAAACCCCAAAAATCGCGCAGGCGGCAAGCTAAGCAGACAGAGTCAGTCAACCCGCCGAACAATAATGTTGCCAGAGTTAATAAAAAAGGATACCACATTTAAAAGTTCGAAGTCTATGGTTTGAATTATGATTTTGTAGGTAGGTAGTGGGTACTGCAGTAGGTAGTGGGTACTGCAGTAGGTAGCGTAGATAGTGTGCACTTCACACTTCACAACCAGTACAACCACCATTAATTTTGAATCGCACTGTACAATGTAACATCCTTCCATCATGGCCTCAGTTCCCAGTTCAAAGGCTTCATGCTTACTTTTTAATTTTAAAGACATCATGTTTTGCTGGATTCCCCTTAGGTTCTTCCCAATTTCGATGTCGATCTACTGATGTGTCGACTGAAAGTAATAGACCGCTTAATGAATTTAATTTACGATTAATTTTTTTTAGAGAGGACCGAGCACACTTTCTTTTCTCTCATATCCAGTTACGTTTCGTGTGGTTATACAACAAGTGTATAAAGATTTTTCCTCCATTATGTAAATACCCAAGTGTATAATAATATGTACATGTGACATAATTCTTTAACTTATTGTTGTTCAAACAAAGCAACTTTAACCTTTCAAAGACATAGCATTAAAGACAAATAACTATTATTTATTCAAATGTATGAAACCAGTGTTTTTTTAACCAATTCTGTGTATTACCACCCTGATTTAAAAATCATTTCGTTTACTATATCATTGTCACCTAAGAATCATAATTTTATGTTCTTCACCCATTTTTAGGGAGTATGAGGGTCTGTCGTAATCTTACAGACTAGACTAAAACTAAAACCACCTCCACCAAGATGCCTGATCAGGCGAATACACTTTTTTACTAAACCGACTGTAGTGGGACTAAAGCAGCAACTGCAACTATGGTAAAGTGCACCATCTGCATGTCGTAGTGGCCTAGCGGTGCAATGACCGGATTCGCATGCACAGGTTTTGTACCTAAGCAAGTACCAATACGAGTTTCGAAGTAGTACTTTCTTAATTATTCTAAGCCATCGTTGACTAACACAATGAGCAAACGTGGAGATGAATGCTCATTTCTGGGAAATAGGTACCGCGATATTTATCCCATTATATCAATAACTAATAAATACCGCGACTGCGTCCTCGTGCGGTTATAGCGGCAAAAAGTAGCCTATATCGTTTCTAAGTTCTAGACTACTCCTGTAGCATATTTTATTTAAATTGGTTCAGTAGATTAGGCGTGATTGCGTAACACACACAGACAAACAGTTACTTTTGTTTACGCCTCTGGTTGCCCGCCCACGAACGAAATTCGGAGACGCCTTTTTTGTAGGAGAAAAATAAAATCATAAAACGTACCGAATAGTCATTGCAAGAATGCACACTTTCAGTTGTTCGGCCGCTGTATCATGGCGAGCCTAAAAAGACATACAATATATAGTCGTCTCTTTCTCACCTACCGTTTATGTGTGCATGCGTCTCACACAAACTGTCTTGTATCTACTTTCAGACTTGCCAAGATTCGTCAGCCGTAGTGTACAAAATAATCGTTCAAAAATGGTATCAGAATCCGATTCGGCCGAGACAGGGAATGATGAGCATTGATCACCACGCAGCACGCAACGAACATTGCTCATTGCGGGTTGGCTATTTCAGATTAAATTTTTTTGGGATCCAGGTTTCCTCACGCTTTTTTCCTTCACCGTTTGTCAATGATGTCTTAGAACGATTAAGAAAGTAGGTACATAATAGTAGGGGAGGCCACGATGCTAAATGGGGATTTACTCGAGCGTCATAGAGACTTATTAGGTTGCAAAGCTTAGATGATAAGAAGAAAAAAATGTTATATAATAATACCTTTTCATCGGTGGGGGAAGCGGCTATAGATTTTTAAATATGTAAAAAAATACTGTTGCATGGACATACTCGAGCGCGTCAGATATTGATAGCATCAATGTCCTACGTATTTTTAATAATGTACGTATGTTAATCTGATCATTTGCATGATGCGGGTGGTTGTACGAAAGGGTCAAAAATGAAAAAAAAAAAAAAATTAATCGAGCGCGTCAGGTTTTCTAAGGGGGTGTTAAGTGCACCAAAATAAAAGCTCTCATTCAATAATCTGACGATTTCGATCTGACGCAAACTCGCGGCCATTATTTTAATGTGCAAAAAAAATTCGCCATTTTGAAATACTCAAGCGCGTCAGATTAAGATATATATGGTTCATCTTTATGTTCTAGACGTGCTGTTTCATAATCTGACGATTATGTAAAGGGATTCGCCTAATCTGACAAAAAGAAATTTTTGTTCGACTATTTTTTAAATTATTGAACTAATTAATTGAAAAGCTTAGGAAATAGCATGCAAATAAATAAGTGTATGTTTTTTAAGTAGAATACTTGTATTTATAAGAAAATAATTTAAAAAAAAATGCCCAAAAAAAATATTTTTTTTATGTGTGTGATCTGTAATGGCGTCGTGGCAATAAAATCCAGAGTGGGGACGGAGTGAGAGAGTAATAGATAGAGAAAAAGTGAGAGAGGAGTAGAAACGCGGAGGGAAATATAGGCATCACCCAGCTGCACGCATTAAACTTTATCGACGATTTTTTAGTATTTCGGCTTGCGGAAATCGTCAGATTATATATTTTTTGTTATCCTTAAATTATATTCTTCAAAATAAAAAAAAATTTGGCTACGCTCGAGAATGTCGAGATGACGTTTTTTTTTTACAACTTTGCTGCCCTCCCATTTCTTTACGTCACTCTCAAATTGTCAGATTAGTGGAATATACACTTTTTATCATGTAATTAACTCACCCTACCTTAATCTGACGCGCTCGACAATTTCTAATGATCAATTTTTTTTTACTAATCTGATCCTTTATCCTTCACGGGCGGCCTTATATATGGGGCTCATATATGGTGGAGGTACTTAAGCGGATACAAGGTATCGCCCTGTATATTAATCTGCCGCGCTTTAGTAAATCCCGAAATCCCCTCTTGGGCTCCCCTACTATAATAATATAACTTTGAAAACGTCACAATGGTACCTACTTGCCTGGATTTGATCTGCAACCTTGCGAATCCGGCTCAAACGGCTTGACCAATTTTGATAAAATTTGGTATAGAAGTAGCTGACACCCTGAATTCAAACAGGCTACAATTGATCCCGAAAAAAATAGTTCTGTTTCGAATTTATGATCCTTGATTTGTTAGATTAGCTGAATTAATATTAAAAATAATGGAAAATTGAATAAAACAAAATGATGAATGGGTGAAACCGTGGAGCACAGTTAGTAATTGATAAAACAGAGCTATCTACTGGTCAAACAATAACATACTTCGAACAAAATAAATACAAATTAACAATGATTAGGTAAGAAATATGTCTGGGCATTAGTACTAATATTGATAAGTTATTACAGTTTCAATAGCGATAATAGATATTTGATAAATAAGCTAACATAACGCGACAGATAACACAAACTCAGTATAGAAGTAAATACTAATGATCATCGACCTTTTAACATTTGTTCATATGCAACACAACTGGTTGCACTTGTTTTGATAAAGCACTCGTGTTTACAAGAATCGGAGCTAGTGATAACTTGAAAAAATATGGATTCTTTCTATGATCGCGCTCTTTCAGAAGTAGGTCATGATGGTTCCTTTCAAGTAAAATTTGACTTAGTTAATATAATATTGTCCGGATTGTGGGTAATGGCATACAATAATATGATACTGGCTCTTACTATCATACCACATGCGTGCAAACTCCCAAAAAAACCTGAAAATATTAGCGAAAATTTGTGGAAAATGAAATACATTCCAATGTAAGCTATATTTCTCATAGTAAGTTGTTTAGAATAAATTAGAAATTTATATTATTTTACATAAATATTTAATCTTTAAATTGCGATAATTTTCAGAATAGAAAACGCCGCTGGAAAAGCAACGTTTAGTGACTGTTTAATTTACGAAAGTGATGGAACAAACAAAACGACAGGTAAATACAATTTTTGTAGCTATCAAATAACTAGATATAAGAATCCATCTAATATATTTTAAATATAATAATTTTCAGGATGTGATAAATACGAATACGATAAGACTTGGTTTGAAACAACTATCCCGTCTGAAAATAATTGGGTTTGTGAAGATGAGATACATGTGGCGAATGTTTTCGCTTACAGTAGAATTAGTGAAATCACAGGATCTTTATTTTTTGGATGGTTTGGTGACGCGTAAGTAATTTTTTTCTGTTTATATGTAAAATAGGGATGAGGACTACTTAGGTATTAAAAGTAAAGATCTATAGCCGAAAAGATAAAAAAAAGGGATAAGTACTTCTTTCTTTTTTCAAAACATTAAAATTTCACAAGGTTTTGGCGCGTTAAATTCAAGAGTGGGGGCTTGTGACGTCATAAGTTGGCGAAAATAGTAGCCACAAGTAACGTGGCGACTGTGGCGAGCCACCACTCTTATTTACTTACATTAGTTTAATGTCTAAAGCCCAGTTTTTTGATCCCGAGTTAACTCAACCAATGGTTAAATTTGCTAACTAATGGCTACCAAATGATGAAATTAGTTGCAGAGTTAATTATTTAACATTTTACGTTAGAATAAAATTGATGAATAAACGCGTTCTACCGAAGATTGTAACCATTTGTTAGCATATTTAACCATTAAGTAGTTGATTTTACTCGGGATCAAAAAATTAGGGCTTAGCAGATTGTTATTAGTTATTTTGAAAAAGCTAAAAATACGTCTCTAATATTTTTCATTATCCAAATATCGGACATTAAAAAAATATATCCTATTCCACTTCTTTTTATTGATCATTGTAAACATAGCTTTCTATTTTATAATATAGCTCTAATGGATATCTGACTATGTTCTATAATTAATTACCATTTATCAGATGTTTACAAGTCGCACGTTTATTGAACATGCTCGAAGTCTTACTGGAGCCATATTCACTAAGTCCAAGCCGTTAACGCGCTGTTACGTCTAGGGTTAAGAGAGTCTTATCTCTTTCGACTTAAGAAAAAAATCTGTTAAATGTCTAAAACGTATACAGGATTATAACTATCTGTTCTCTAAGTCCAAACAAAACATAACGTGGCATAACGCAGATTATAATTCATGATTCCCGGGTCGTAAAATCTTTTTTTGTTTTCTGAGAGTTACCGGGTAGTGCTAGTTTAATGGATTATTTTTTATGGAGTGCGTATATTCAACGTTTTGTTTTGTTTGGACTTAGAGAACAGATAGTCGGAATTGAGTAGTGTTGAAAATTTCATCAACGATAATGATCAAAATAATTTTTTGTTTTTCAGATTCGGTCGTAAACCATCGTACATTATTTCATTAGTTATGATTGTTATCGGTCGATTTACATCGGTATTAGGCAGTTCCTCATCTGTAATATTTGTAATCGGCTGTATGATCGCCTCTTTCCCATCATGGACGGCTGTGCAAAGCGTGTCAGTGATATCAATAGAAATTTCTTCACCGAAAAGACGCGCCACAATCGCCAAATTAAGATTGGTAGCCTTTAGTTTCGGAATGAGCGTAATGCCTTTATTGTACTGGTGGTTAAGGAATTGGAAACCCTTTTTATTAATTACGACGGCAACACAGTTGCCGTTTTTATTATTCTCCAGGTTGGTACTCGTATATTATTCTCACAAATTGATACCAGATTTTATGACAATGAAACATACCTGTTTAACCATATGACCCTACTTTCAGAAAGATGATCGAGTCCCCACAATGGCTCTGGATAACAAAAAAATCGACAAAATGCATACAAACACTAAAACATATTGAAAAATGTAACAAAACCAAATTAAAACCGGAATCTGAGATTGAAATATTAACAAATGTACCTGAAACAACTAAAACTGAAGTAGTAAGCCCTCTATCAGTATTTTCAGGCAGACGAATGGCCACCAATACAATCTCGCAATTAATGATATGGTATAGAACTTTTTATTTTTTTTTCCTAGAAACCCGGCCATGCTGGAATCTTACTACACTTATTTTTTTACACCTTTGGAAATCTTTGCGGACTTCCTCCGCCATGAGGAAGACGTAAATCGCGGTGTTTGACCCTATAGGACAAACTAACAGAGTACTCCCGAGACAAAATTAAACGAGAACGCTTTTTGATTCGATAACTGAGGGAGAATCTACTATATTATACCTTCTTCGAGAATGTAAGGAAAGAAAACATGTTTAAGTGCATTATTTCATTGGTTTCAGGATATCTGTATCTGTAAACTATAACGTGGCAGTAATCAGTTCTGCGGAAAAGTCTAATGGAAACCCATTTCTGGACTTTGCATGGCAATCTTTGGCTGAGATTCCCGGCTTCTTCGTTGCAGCATGGCTTGCAGATCGTATCGGTAGAAGATATACTGCAGTCTTCTCGTCATCATTGATTACTACAATTTGGATTGTTTTAGCTTTCCGGGAGATGAGTAAGTACATTAACTATGTTTTTGTATCCTACTATCGTAAAAACTACGTTAAAGCGGATGAAAATGTGAATAAGCTAGGAAGTACATAATTTACTTTTCAAGGCATGCTTATAATAAAATAACCACGAATGTGGGGATCGGGCTGGAACATTTAAAGTTTGGTTTCAAATTTTAGGTGACACTACGTTCTTGCAGAATGATGTATTCATCTCAATTTTATGGATCACTATCAGAATAACGATAACAGTTACATATTATACAATAACGTTGTTCAACATGGAGTTATATCCTACATGTCTCAGACAACTTGGAATGTCGCTGGGGAATGTAATGAGCGGGATTGCTGGTATGTCAGCACCCTACATTTTACATTTGGTGAGTTAGTTGAGAAGACAATTTGATACATACACTGTGTCTGCGCCCTCGGTTTGACTCGTCTTACTTTCGCCCAAGGCCAGTAACATACCTTTGTTGAGAATTGGGATATTAAAGATGTTAACATATTTTTTCAAATATAGCTGGTAGTTTCAGCGAATTATGCGTTCCTTTAGCTTTATTATAATATGTAGAAATACTTAAAGACAGTACCTATTATCTTCACATGTGACTGCCCAACCAGTAATGAACTCTGTGTTTCAATCACTTAGAATAATTATTCACCTTTACTTAATTCAAATCTTTCCTAAATTTCAGGGACGCCGGATTGACGCTCGTTACCCTAGTATTATTATGATAGCAACGACTGTCATTGGTGGTATATTGTCGCCATACTTTTTACCAGAAACATTAAACGCAAAATTACCCGAAACATTGGAAGAAGCCCAACGTTTTGGGCAACGAGATCGGCATAGAGATTTTAACGAAAAGGACGAAACAGTGGAACTAAATTCTCTTGCAGCCCAGCAATAGAATAAATTATGCTGCATTATTTAATTTTAAGGAAATTAAAGTATGTTTAATAAAAACTAGATACCTAATTATTTATCATAGAAAATACCTAAATACAATTCGTTGAATGTGAAAACCGCGCAGTATGTTTAATTTTTATGGCTATAGGTATTATTAAAACCTCAAAAAAATAACTATAGTAAGTTGTAAGAAGGTAGGTAGGTTTAGCTATACTTCTTTACGTTACGATAAGTTAGGAAAAAAATATGAGAATGAAATTGATGCAAGCGCACACCGTCACGAAAAACCGACACCCTGAAGGTAGTTATAATACTTTGAGTACGTTTGTAGAATTTGGGGTTAGTTGTCGGTATATTTCTATTGTTATTTCTTTTTTTCAAGATTTTTATCTTTTTACGCCAAAGAAATTTAACTTCTAACGCGTGTTTCTATGTAAACACATACTTTTTTTTATAAATTACTGCGAAATAATGTCGTGCTGATTGAATTAAATTATACAGGGTGATTGGAAATACGATACATTCCTTGTAAAGGGTTAAGGGTCGTAAATGAGAAACAAATGTGGTTTTGCCACGTTTTATTGAAAAAATCTTAAAATTACACTAATTTAATTCGCGTTCAATATGTGAACCTCGTTTTCCAGTTTATTAGTAACTATACTCTTTGCTCGTTTTCTAACACAAGTCCGAAGTCTAATTCTGATTGCCGTACTCCAAGCCGAAAGTGAGCTGGACATCCATCATGCTGGTAAATAAGATATATTCTGGTGGCTAGTGGGACATCTTCTAATCTTATCTATAATTAATCAAAGTTGGGTTTGTTACCACACTTATAACTCAACGGGTCACGAACGGGTGGAGCAATGTTCTTATTTATTCCAATATTCCATGATTTGTTAGATTCTAAGCCTAAGCAAGCACATTCTAAGATTCGTCTCTTCGAGCCACAGATTAAAGACTGTAGAACATATTATAATAGTATGTTCTTTGCTCATATATAATAATAATATTATTATAATTATACTCTAGGGAGGTCCCGGAGGTCCGAGACCCCGGCTTAGTCCCGAATAGGTAGCAGATTAAAAAAAAATGTTGTTTATGGGAACGGGGCAACTAATGAGATGAGGGGGCAACGCAGCTCGCAGGTAAAGCCGAGATGCCACTGCCACTCCCAATTCCCACTCGTTAAAGTAGGTATAATAAAATAATACAGAGTAATAGATAATTAACAATAAACTCAATAGGAAATGCTCGTAAATTGATTCTCCGCTATTGATCTCAGCTATTATTCAATCTTTAGCTTTTATTGTTATCGATATGGTAACTCTGAACAGAAAGAGATAAAGTAAAGTAAAGAGTAAATATAAATTGTCTTTGGTGTATTAGATAGAGCTATATTTTTCATTATTTTGTCTCCTGCCTGAAGTCCTGAACTGAACTGAATTTCATATTTATCAGTGAATATGTAGTGAAATGCGTAGAAATGCAATCATAAATCGAAATAATTTGCATCACGATTAGATTTGAAAGAATCTTGGGCACAGATTGTTTACCGTATCGTACCGAACCATCGTAAATCTGATTGTTAAAATGTCGGGCGATCACAAAACGTTGATAAAAGGGAGCCCTTCGCAGTATGTTAAGTTAAATGTGGGCGGAACGCTATTTTACACAACTATTGGCACGCTTACTAAAAGCGATAACATGCTGAGGACGATGTTTAGTGGCAGGATGGAAGTACTTACAGATTCGGAGGGTACGTACCTACTACGAATTTGATATTTACTTGTTATCTCTAAATTTTGTATGTTAACAGATGTCTGTGTAAAAGGGAACATAACTTAAAAACCCATGTTTTTTCAAGGTTGGATACTCATTGATCGTTGCGGAAAGCACTTCGGTACAATACTAAATTATCTTCGCGATGGTACAGTGGCACTGCCTGACAGTTACCGTGAGATCATGGAACTTCTAGCGGAAGCTAAATACTTTTTAATAGAGGAACTGACTGACTCTTGCCAGCAAGCATTAGCTAAGAAGGAAAGAGAAGCAGAACCCATCTGCAGAGTTCCATTGATAACTTCTCATAAAGAAGAACAATTGCTCATAATGTCAACATCTAAGGTATGATATTATATTACTTTCTAAACTGGTATTTCAGAGGGTTGATTACCAGGAAATAGCTCAGTGGCATTATCTTATCATGAAATTATAATTTTTATCATCAAAAGCCAGTCAATTGAAAAATTCCTTGATTTTTATCATGCAGAGAATATTAACAATGTATTCTTTTGTTTTAGCCCGTTGTAAAGCTTCTGATAAACAGACATAATAACAAATATTCCTACACAAGCACGTCAGATGATAACCTGTTAAAGAATATTGAATTGTTTGACAAACTGTCTCTGCGCTTCAGTGGCCGTGTTCTCTTCATAAAAGATGTGATTGGTTCCAATGAGATCTGTTGCTGGTCATTCTTTGGACATGGCAAGAAATGTGCCGAAGTGTGCTGCACCTCGATTGTGTATGCTACTGACAAAAAGCATACAAAAGTTGAATTCCCAGAAGCAAGAATATATGAAGAGACTCTTGGTATCTTATTGTATGAGAGTAGAAACGGACCTGATCAAGATTTAATTCAGGCAACATCATCTCGTGGTGCTGTTGGTGGACTTTCCTGCACAAGTGACGAGGAGGAGGAGCGCTCTGGACTCGCACGTCTGAGATCGAACAAGCAGAATAATCAATCTTAGCGGTTACAGTCGGGCTTGGCGCGCCTTCGAAGCTCGAAACGGACTAATGTCTGATACCAGGCTGGCTACTTTCTGCCATTTTGCTGGCTGCCTTGCTTCGGTCTGTAGACTTTACTGAGCTGTGTCCTTCAATTGGTCATTCAGACCTCTTTCTAAGGCTCTCTTAATTGTGAAGGAATGATAATGGCATGAGGCATTTATGATTATAGTCAAATCATACTATGGACAATTTTCTACTAAAACTATCTGTGTCTAGTGAGTATATATATAATGGGAGAGGAAGTTGAACTAGAAAAATAATGAGACAATTTTATAGTGCGAGTAAAGTTGCCGTATACTTATCTAAGATTCATGACCCTGTCCATACCCTAAGTGGTGTATATGAGACCTTGTGTAAAATTAAAATTGTGGTTGATGTCTAGTATACGATTCATAATATGTATTTGATAAATTCTTCAGTATTTGTTGTTCATGTGTGAAATTGTTAGATGTAATGTAAATGCTGACATGATCATGTCCAAGTGGCAGGTGTATGGATGTGTTGAGGAAATAAAAATGTACATTGATTTGTGTTGCATGATACGTTTATAAAAGTGTAGAATAGTGATATGTACTATCTAAGATTCTATGTGAAACAATGTGTACAATCTCTGCAGTACATCTATGTCGTAATTCTAATGTTAAAATGTAATTTTACGCTTAATGTCACACTTACACAGCTCAAGTGATTTGCCAAATCAATGTTGTTTAGTATTAGAATCTTGTTCCTGATGCATCTTTAGTGGATGAAGCTCATAATTTAATACAAACTTTGATTTTAAGATTTATTTCTGCCTTTCTCTTAAGGTAAAGGTGGAACATGGTGGGTGTTATTCAATTATTGCAAATGAACGATAAAAAAAAGATGAAAAAGATTACTGCACAATTAAAAACTTTCGTCATTAGTGCCACATTATGGGATTTATATACCTGTAAATACAACATATTATTATGAATTATGTAGTCTTGAATAGGTAATAAATATTATATTCGACAAATTCTTACACTGTTGTATTCTGAGTGTCATGGTGTTTAAGATTTTGCCAAATTATATAGATAATGTGATGTTGATGTCTGATAATATTGATGTTAAAATGTATGGAATGGTATTGAGAGGTTATTCAGATTATTAATCACAGTCTAGTCTGATATTTATTGTTCCATTTGACTTGATAATGAGAAGTTAGGTAATAGTGCATAGCACATGTCTTTATAAATAAATTTCGTACAAATAAAAGTGGGTAGCCGCGAATGTACTAAACATATTTATTGTGAAGATGTGGGTGGCGTACTTTTCTGATGTGACTTGCACTTTACTCCAAATAGTGCATTAGACGTTTTACAAGCTATTAGCGTCAGGCTGCAAAGACAATGAAAATTCGTATTATAAAAATGTAGAATAAGCACGTCAATATGAGAGGCTAATTTAATTGGTCACTGTACAAAATAAGTTTGAGCATGGAGTCCTTCCTAGTACATCGCAAGACTGGTTTCATTACTACAAGAAGCCATTTAAATTATTATTGTAAAATTTA
This sequence comes from Plusia festucae, assembly GCA_950381575.1. Classification (NCBI taxonomy): domain Eukaryota; kingdom Metazoa; phylum Arthropoda; class Insecta; order Lepidoptera; family Noctuidae; genus Plusia; species Plusia festucae. The sequence goes on along the minus strand of OX494436.1, from coordinate 6,162,150 downwards.
TAACTCATAACTTGTTATATCCTTGTAAAATATACTATGCTCACTGTTTAGCTGTCTTAATTTGTTTTATTCAGAGCTAACGTCAATTGCCTAGTAAGTGGTAATGTTGTAATTTTATAAGTACTTACTTGGTTTATAATATTAGTCAAATACTATTGAAAACCAGAGATGGATAAGTTGCTTGGCTTAATTATCTTAAGGGCGCCATCTGTGAAATACGCTTTGAACTTCAGAGAACCTTGTATTGTATGTTAATTATCTCTAACCCAAAGCAATACAAACAGATGGAGCTATTATCATTATAAAAAAAAAACTAAAAAATTAATAGAAAATAGCGCAACAGCCACCTTAACTTTTTTTTCATATATTTTTCAAACAATTAATGGGAGACTTGAAGGCTGTGTATAGAACTATGGGCCTTGCTTCTAGAAATATGTCAGACAAAATAAGAATACTAAAAATACTTTATTGGGTTGCTAATAAATTTGTTTTATAACACTCTAAACTACATAAAGGTATCCCAGTTTTAGAGCAGTTATACTTTTTTAAATTGTCACATCCATTAGCACCACACTTCACTGGCTTAGGGGGGTCAATGGGGGCCTTTGCTTCTATAGGGAAGGGCACACCAGGAGGCAAGGATAGTGAGATTTCATTATTACTATTCTTGTAAACAATCATAGGTTCAAGTTTCTTTGTTGGTTTTCCTTTAGACATGTATTTTAAGTTTTTCGATTCTTGTTTCTTTAGAAGTCTGTCCATAGTTTTCTTTTTGTCCTTTTCCCTTTTCTCGTCAGCCAACTGCTTGCGTTTCTGTGACTTGAGGGCAGCTTTCTGTATTGCTTCTTCTGTCATAACTTTTTCCTTGTAACCTGATGGTAATGCTAGTAGTACTTCACCACCAGGGCTGGTCTCTTTATCAGTACCTCGCTCATACATTGCTCTTTGTCTTGCTGTCATCATTTTTGGATCTTTTGGTTTAATTTTCTTTAGTTCTTCATCAACCTGAAAATCACCGAAGCTCAAATTAAGAAGAAAAAACATATCTAATACTTAGTTAATAAATTAGTAATCAATATAAATGTCTTTATAATATAAACAGTATACTTACTTCCTCTAGTTTTCCAGATTTTATAGCATCTAACCATCTTTCTTCTTCACTAGAGGTTCCACTGTCCCGACCTTTCTTCTTTTTTTTTGATGATGGTGCTTTTGGGGGTGTGCTGGAAGACGACCCAGGTATAGACCTTCGCGAGTCCGAAGACGATTTCATGGTCTGTGCTTTCAGTAAATCCGCTGCAGACGTGCCCGGAATGTCGCGTCCCTTTACTTTCATCTTAAATGACTTGTCCACCGCATCCTCATACGATACGTCGATCGACGACTCGCTATCGTACTCATTTTCTATTTTCCTCTTCTTATGCTTTTTGTGCTTGTGCCTTTTATGTTTTTTCAGCGGTGGCGTGTCTACAAATTATCATTGCATTATAACTGAACGTTTGGTAATGTCAACAAAACAAAAGTTAAGATTTATTTACCAATTACTATTTCATCCTCTGTGGTGCTCTGTTCTCGCTGTCTTCGGACCATTTTTGTTGTATTGTAGTAATGGTTTATTCATTCGTTTCGTTTATAATTGGAAATATAAGAAATATTGCTTGTGTTTTGTTAAATTGACAGATTCAAGCTGATACGTTGGTAGAACTACTATTATGTCATATTTTGAAGTTGGCAGTTTAGATAAATGCGTTCAGATTTACGTAAATATATTTAGTTATAAAACTTATAGTCTGTTCATCTATACTTGTCCAAACATGTAAACAGATATTATGCGTATGTAAGAAATGTCAATAAAATTAGTGATGGGAAACTTTGTGTGATCTATTCAGAATTGTAAACTAATTGTGGTAACATACATTGTGTGATTTTTGAGAAAAATCATGATTTGTAATTGACGTCGGTTTGTTTACTATTTGTGACAAGTATAGATGAACAGACCTTACTAATCGACTAAATAAGAAATAATTAGTTAATATAATTATTAAACACATTTTTAGTTTTTATTTTTATAGTAGTCCATTAGAGATTAAGTTGTTGTTTACTTTTGATGATGATTTAATAGCAAAATGTAAATGATGGTAATGTGCTCTTTAGTCAAAGTTTATGATAAAACTCGTTTATTAAATGACCGTTTTAACCTATGTCAGACCTCTTGTAGGATCGATTCAGTTCATTCATTTCTAACCGATTTTTTGTAGCACGCGTGGGTCGCACTATTACAATCGGTACTTTCTATTTTTCACCTCCATAAAAATCTGTTACCGATTATCGGAAGTGGGCGGGCACCCTAATGATTGTAGGCTTTATGTTCAAGATAACTTAATTTTTGAGAAGCCATCATACCATAGCCATACTCTTTTATCGTCAGAATAATTACTAAAGCAACTTTTATCTGTACCGATAAAGAAAGATATTTACAACCTACAAAAGTTTTTTGCCAAATTCCATAAGAAATTAGGCAAAACTCGGTAGGTACCTAAGTTGCTTGTTGCTTTTGTTTATAAATAATACAATTCAGACACAAACAAATAGGTACACGGAATCCAAAACTCATATGGTCATCTTCTTTTCTGCCTTTGATATTCATTAATGTCTTTTTGAGATCAAGAGATGAATTTCAGGGTTCAACTAAGTCACAATATATTGTCGTGAATAGAGTACCCATTTAAATGTAGGTACCTAGGTAAAGATTTTATGATTTTGTGAACCAGCGTGCTAATGGCCCGGTTTACTTTCCGCTAAGGATGTCGGCTATTACGTCTGGCGCAGATAGGTACGTCTGTTCGAAGGAAAGTGGGGCGGTGCATTAGTTGCACAGCTTCCTTATATCTCAGAAAATAACGGTTTATAGCACTAATGGTGCATCGGACTAGGGTTGCTTTGGCCGTCTTTATTTTTTGTGATTTCGCGCTATACGATTAATGATTTTTTTTTATGTAGGTTTAAGTAATTTATCTTTATAGGAAATTATCTAATAAATGAAGGTAAATTATTGCTATAAATGTTGAATCAATCCTTCAATCAAACAATCCTTTATAGTGACAAGCTGGTTACAATTTTACTAACGTTATTGATAAAATATGCGAAACTAACTCTACAGCGATTCACAGACTCTTCACGGCTAAGCCGCTTGACTGATTTTGATGAAACTTGGTGAAAGGTAAGCTAGGATCGCAAAAACTGCGAGACCTGACCCCCAGGCGGGCGGAGGTGCGCGCAAAAGCTACTGAATAATACTTTTACATAGAATCCTTTTAACTACTTGTACAAATTATTTATTCTAACAAACAAATTAAACCTAATACTCAAAATCAATAGTGGTTGCTTCTCAGAACCCCATAATAGTGCGCATTACGTTAACTGATATACCTGTATTTACATAGAAAATGAAACAGAAACCATTACCTAGCCTTCAAGAATTAACGCTACACACACATTCTTGATCAGTAGGTATTGATCACAAGTATCTATTGGATATAGTAATTTATACTTAAATCACAATATTTTTTATTAGTCCTGCACAAAAGAAATACGCAAGATAAAATATATCTACTTAGATATGGTTTGTTGTTCAACAATGGTGAGTTGTGATAAAGAGCGCCAAAAAATATTAGTATTTCCTACTAAATTATCAAAAGATAAACGGGTATCATCAATTTAATTATTGCCAAGATGAAAGTCGGTCTAGCCCAGTTTTTATAAAGTCTGCCTTTAATTGGTATCTTCCTGGAACAATTAACCGTGACGGCGACAACTTACAGGAATTAAACAAACAACTCCTTGTTTTGTGGTTGCTACGATCAGACAATTAGGCGAAGGAGACTCACATAAACGTTTGAATTAAATTACGCAAGTCATTTGCGACTAAACTTTCTCAGTTTTCGGACCGAGTGCTTTGGGTGCCAAATCTTTCTCTTTACAGACCTTAGTACCTACCTACCTAATTAAAAACTAATCTGTAGGTACTTTAACAGGCAGTGTACGTGTAATTGTTTATTTATGTTCAATTTTCTTTCTTATAAGTAATATTACATTACTTTTTCTCTTGAGCCACATATTTTGTCTTTATTCCGAATGGGTCCCACAATCCAATCCCATTCGTGGGATCCGTTCGGAATATGAATAAAAAATAATATTTTGTTCCGCACACATACATACGTAGGTATAACAGGATCTGTTATCCTGTTATACCTACGTATGTATGTTAAAAAAGCTTTTCTTCGGATAAAATTATTCAGGATGTAAGTAGATACACGTGTTTTATATTGTATATAATTTTACATACTTTTATTAAATATATAATTACCTATAGTACGTAGGTATAACGATCGCAATCGCATATTACGGTACATTAAATTTTATAACGTTTCATTTCACTTCACTTTCCACTTGAATTAACCTGTCCCAAGGGATATTAAGTGTTTGTGTTCATATTTCCGACTGTTCACAAAATTGGGACCGAAGATTATAGCCGTAGTACCTATTTATCTACCTATTTTAGTTACCTGAAAATGTTGGGTCAGACCTCGCAAAAGTATATGACTGTTTTCTGGCTGTTTTGATTACTTAAATCATAAGTGACACAGTTTGACAAAAGTTGCTTGTATCTAATAAAAAAAACTAAATACTTATTTTTAAAAGTTTAAAATATTTTTATGCTTTACTTTTTTCTATGCTGGGTTTGTCTTCCTGTCTCTCCATATACTGCTGAACTGTTTACAAAATTAACTTTTTCGCATGGTGCAAATCGTGAATGATCTGCATCGACTGCAGTGTTTTAGTACATCGACGTGTCAGAGATTTATGATTACAAAAATAACAGCACAGTTAAAATTTTACGTAATAAATAAAAATATAAATTGTCCCATAAACTTATTTTATATTGATGTTAACAGCTCTACTCTTTTCTTTAGAACAGTTAGAAGTATTGTCACTTAGGGACCTTTAAGCGACAAATTGCGCTAATACTACTTAGCAAGATTTAAAAGAAGTTACGGACCACATAAATAAAATGTGTAACTGTTTTGTATCAGAGGTATGTGGGTTTATATATATTTTAACACTATTTTCTTTTTAAAAAACGACTCTCGCACGAAGTAATTTAATTCTTGCGCAAACATTCAAATTGCATGCACAAAAAAAACACTCGAACTTTTAACAAGCATTTGCGGATCATACAAATGCATGCCGCTCACGGTGCTATTTAGCGAGATGACCTTTAGGTACTACTCGGCCATCCATGCAGTCACAGTAGGTAGGTACAACGTTGTTAGACTCAATATTTAAAAATTTACGAAATTTCAAGGAGGTATCTAGGTTTATATCTACGGAAGTAAAAAAAAATCTAATCAAATCATTTTTTGGCACAAAAACAAATAAATAGCAACAATGGGTAACAGCATGTTTTATGCCATTAAATTATGTGCCTATCTATAATCTTCGACATTAAAATAATATTTGTCTGTTACTATCCCAAAACAAGGTAAAAGGGATCTACCTTCACCATACATACACAGTCCAAAACATTCTGCAGAGAAGCGAGACACTTCGATAAAATAAACACACAAACCTTTTAAATTTTCGACATAATAAAACAGATTTTTTATTGTTTAAAAGCGATATTATCTTTTTATTCCCTTGTGACGAATTCACTGTTTTTCAAACTGGCGTGCCTAATATTTTTGAGTAGTAGAATTTCTGTATATCTGTGTAGACAACTACTACCTTTTTTAGTTTATTTTGTGAAAATAACTTTCTTCTTAATTTTTTTTTATTTTTTTAGCCCATGTTTTTTGATGCCGAGGTAACTCAACTAATGGTTAAATAATTATGCTAACTAATTATTTGAAACTGCAGTAGAACGCGTTTATTAATCAATTTTTATTCTAGAAATAGGTTAAATAATTTACTCTCCATCTAATTTGATTATTGGATAGCTTAACAATTGATAAAAAAACGCGTTCCGAAATCATTAGTTAGCATATTTAACCATTGGTTGAGTGAACTCGGAATCAAAAAACTGGGCCTGAGTCCTTGATCTAACTTCTGACTCCAGAAGACAATGGCACAAAAAGTATCACGTTGTGAATTGAGAAAACAATCATCTCAATTCCATGGTGTATTATAATAATGTGATGCGGTAAGGATAATTCCCTGTTTAACGCAGATGGCTTGTTATTTGTATTCGATACACGATAGGGGATTATGTCGTCCATTTATCCTGCACCATCCCGAGCTGGGTTGTGGCATTAAATCCCATTTTGTATTGTATTTATCCCCAAAATCCGCCATATTTGCAACGCTGATTGATGAGGCGTGTATGGATTTTCTTTGTTCATATTGTGTAATCGTGTTCGGAAAGTTGATCTTATGATGATTGTGAGATGGCTACCTATATTCTTGTTTCTACCATAGAGACATAAAAAAGTACAAACCTATAACTTCGTCATGATATTTAGGTAAAACCTTTTTAACTAAATATCATATAACCAAATACAATTTGTTTTTATATGAATAAATTGCCCTTTATTCTGAATTGATTCTGCTTCGCTGTATTTTGTTATATGCCCCTCAATTCAGTCTGTCCTTTGGCCAAGGCCTCAGCACTGGTTTCTGACTTAGCTCTTAGCACTGGTTTCTGTCACCATTCTTCTCCAATTGAGGCCTGAGTATTGTTGCTCATCTTCCTATCCTCATTTCTGCTTGCCGTTTGATGCTATATTAACACTGAAATGTTGGTGTTCCAGTTAAACTAGAATCCTTATCTCCTTTAATTTCCCGTATAATTACAGTCCATTCGTGATGCAATTTTTCATAACACGTTATAGCTGGTTTAGCTCAAAAATATTATCTTGGTAGTCATTTGTTTTTATAGCTCATAACACACTGGTATATGAGGTATAATCTGCAGAGATGTCGACCTTCAAACCCCACTTTCCACCGAAGTTATGGTTATAAATAAAAGTACTGTTTACAATGCCCCTCGTTCAATGCCAGCGAATTATCTTAGTTCGTTGGGCATGAGGTGATAAAGGTCAATTCAAGCGGACACAGGTACCCGTTTAGTAAGCACCTAATTTAATGGAAACCTTGAACGATCGATTTGTATATAAGCCTTGTTTAGTTTTTAAGCGCAACCATTTTCCTATTACTACGATTTATAATCCCTATGTTTTACAATTAAGACAAAAACATTAACTCCTATTTTAAAGTAGGTGTATGTTTACTTTTTGTGCATGATTAGGTTAAACTAGGATTTTATATGAGTCTTCTTCCGTACAAACAAGTATCTAAATTGACATAAAAAGTTTATATTACATTGATTTTTTTCTTTGTTAACGTTTACCCCATGGGGTACCGGCGTTATAGAAAGAAAATGTAAATATCTATTATTCTGTATCCATTAACCTTTTCAATAAGGTTTTTCTAACTGAAATTGTATTCGTAACGGTAAAAGCTTAACTGGAATCCTATTAAGGAGTCGGGGACCGAGTTTTATATTTACTAAGTTTTGTGCTAAAAGTTGACCGCTGTCCCGCCGTAAATTAATTATTCAATGGTTTCAAGTAATGCTCGGCTTACTACGAGTCCGGTATTAATTACGGAGTAATAAACAACGGCGTCTAACTTAACGTGATGATTAACTTTAAGAAAATTCTTTCTTTCTCGTAAATTTCACAAGTTTTTTTTATTACGCGTCAGCAGTTAAATTTCTCTAGTGTATATTGTGAGGTTTTTACTGGTTGTACATCCAAGTCGTAAAAGTCGACTGAGAGAAAATACTGGCGTAGTTCCAAAACGTGCGATATCCGTGCGTGACTATGAAACGTGATTTCAATTAGTAGTTTGGCACACACCTATTTACGTATCCTAGTGGCGAACATAGGCCATTACCTGATGATGTGGATTAGAATCCTGATTTCGGATGGGAAAACTGTTTTTTCACTATGCGATTTCAAGACTTATTTATGCATGTAATAAATCAAGCGAGATGAATTAATTAGATGTGGGAATGAGTGTTGTACGTGTTGTGCCCACGGATTTTCGGAGAAAATGGCCGAAATGTTAACTGCCTAACTATGCTATTACTATTTGATACTATTGAGTTAAACAATATGATTTCAAAAGTTACATTTAAGCACATTATAAAGAAATCCGTAGATACTTAGAGAGTAACAGATCACGAGGACCTTACCTCCGGACTTTATGAAGGCGGATATTAAACTTTGTTGCAAGTTACGAGCTAAAGAGATTCCGTGAGTGCTCCATAACTTGTGCACTGTAGTGAAATGATAGTCATTCCTACAGAAATATATAGTAAGTTCTCGCGATTGTTACTTACATAGCGTGGCACATACATGGCAAATATGACAAATACTTACTTTTTTTTTATAGTTGGATTAGGATGTATTAGGGTATCACACTTCACAATAATATCTAATTAAAATTTGGAAGTTTGTGAAAGTGTATGTTTCTTACCTCGTCAGGCTTAAATGGCAGGAAAATGATTGATAAAAATTGGAGTGAAGATAACTGATACCCTAGAATCTAGGGTATCAGTTATCTTCACTCCATTCTAGGGCCTAGATAATTTTATGGCTTTTAGATCACTTAGGCTTCTTCCGAAACAAAAAAAAAAATCTGATGTTCCGCGGAACACCGCGGGGCGCAGTTAGTTTTTGAATTAACACTAAAATTAATGGGTATCATGATGTCTATTAGACCTTTTAAACGATCATAGAATCTAGTCGTTTAGTAATAAGAAATTGAAGTCAGTCAAAATAGTACCTACCCGTAATTTTCCATTGTAATTTTCGTTTCCATGTCACAATATACAGTGACAGTGTCATCCAGCCATCTTTATCGCACACAACGTAAGCAACACAATTATTATATTTACAACGTCAGGACGATGTCTCGCTGGTGTAATATCTTTTTCGAGCGCAACCCTTTGATAATGGCGTCATTTTATCATGGCGGTGCGTAACGTTTTAAATTAGTCCCACCTCCCTAATTCTGGTGGGTTCTGTTTATACCTCCTATAAACGGTGGTATTACCCACATGGAGAAATACCGGCTGTGGGCTATCTCGGATATCAATCTCTGGGGATTTCTTCTATCAGACTAGTTGTAGTCGACTGACCTACTCAAATTATTGCTACACATTTGTTTTGCCGCAAATTGTAAACGTACAGTACCAAGTAGGTTCTTGTAATTTGGAAGACCTTGTTTATATAGGATAGTTCTACAATTTATTTGTTAGAATTGTTTTAAGTAGTTAATCCTGGCTTATGAACCTAAATGCTATGATCCTATTTCCATCTCTAAACCTAAATTATGTCTTAAATTCCACTAATTATTAATAGCGACAATAAGGATTAAGTTTTTTATTTATGACAGCCGATGGGTTATGGGATAACCCCCAAAGTTGTTAAACATTCAATGGCATAGGAAGAAAGGGAAGAGGCTGGGAAGAAAGAGTTTGTTAAACATTTTTAGCATTGTTAATGAAGGAAGCTCCTCTCTGGGGACCTGAAATGGTCCAAAAACCGTAACTTTATTAACATAAATGTATATTGGCAAAAATCTTGTTTGTTTTATTATGGTATAAAGTAAGAAGCTTGGAGCCTCACTGAATGTCTATGGTGATTGAGATTCAGCAATTTTAGAACTTTGCCTTCAATAAACAATGCTCATCATTCTGTATTGTTGAGTTTTCGGAATGAAATACAAAACCTACACAAGTTAATATTTATATATCAAATAAAGTTCTGCTTTGTAATCTATAGTAGATTTAACACGTGGAATGAAAGGGCAGCGTTGGTTTTACTTTGTACAACTTCGTGTAGAATATACGTTTTATGCTTTCTGTCTTGGCTAGTCACTGGCAGTTGAGACGTTTAAATTAAATTTTTAATGTAATTTATTTATTAAATTTGTTTACAATACAACTTTACAAATTAAAATAGTGATCATAGTGATGATTGAAAGAGTGATGATAATTAGAAAAGTGTCCCTCAAAACGGTTTTTACAGTTTGTCTGTGAATATCTATTTACTTATAACTAAAGTTAAGATTATTAAGCTAAAGCTATCGTCTGATAGATACAAAATAATTTTTAAATTCTTTGGACATCCCTAATAGCTTAATTATATTATAAGTATAGGTAATTGAGGAACATGTGCAAAAGGTATAATTAAAACAAAAGAATAACATCCGTATTGCCATAATAATAGAACTGTGTTACTGGTAATAAAATAAATACAATTATAACGGTCGGCCGACCGGCCCTCGTGTCCGTAGATTCGATAATTGGATCACTTCGTTAATTAACTCTTCTGCATACAATCACTGTCCGGCTTGTTATGGATTTACTATTTACATAATCGTTTATGTACCGTATTATGTACATTTGTTTTATGTAATGTTGTGTATCTTTGTTTTGATAAAGCTGGTTTTACACCTGAAGCGGTGAACGTGGGTATTTGCGATTTTAGCGATGATATTTCAGAGTGTTTTGGCTTTTAAATATTATGGTGAGTTCTATATATTATGAGGTCTATATTTAACATGAATTGAATAAAGCTGTTGATAATTAGCTTGTAGCATTCAGTGCCTGTGCATGATAATTTTTTGTTAATAAGCTAAGTAGGTGATATTCGTGTATTGTGATTATATGCATTGTGATATGTGTTGAACTTATTTCCTAAGGTTAAATACAAAAAACTAACAAAATCTTGAGCTAACAAAATTCCTTTCAGCTAATAAGTCGCGAGATAACGCTTTGACGCGGCATAACGCAGCTTGTCACCTTGTTACTAACTACATTACTACACATTTTGACTACACAGATAGCCGAGTATAGGTCACCATGCTAATTACCACTGTGCGCAACGTGCTGCAGGTTCGGTCCCCGCACGGGATAAGCATTTGTGTGATCCACAAATGCTTGTTCCAAGTCTGGGTGTTCATTGTGCATGTGATTTGAATGTTTGTGAAAAACCCGACACAAGGATTAGATAAAAAAAAACATGATTAAGCTAGAGCTATATTTTCCTGCAGCCTTTTAATTATAAATCGCAATTACTCAGCCGTATTTACACTATTTACTTATAGTCTCTATCACCTAAAATACGTGAAAGCTAGCTACAAAACTTAAGCAAACAAAACATTTTCTCAGATTGCGTGCAGTCCATAATTTTCATAGTCATGCAAACTGCTGTAAACACACGGTCATTATATGAACTGTAACAACTTGAACGAACTTCCTTTAATTAAGCCGACAGTTTGGACCGACACGTGTGTAATTACAGCTAGATATCTTGCTTTGAGTACTCTAGGTCCCGTTCCGATTGATGATAGCGATGTAAAGTGGGACCTAGTTAAGGAAGTGGTGCTTAGATAGAGGAATGAGTTTTGAACTGTTTAAATGTAGCTATGATCTCATTTTTCTAAGTTATTCTTATGGAATTTCTTGCTTGTTCTTCTCCATAGGAATGACACTTTGGAACCGCGCACCTAGAGTCATTCATCAAAGTCAACGTTTCTAAAGCGCCTATTTTAAGTTTACTAGAAATAAAAACATTTTGATTTGATTTTGTTTTTGATTCGTTTTGTTTTACCTTTCAGCAAATTAATTGAGTTTCTGACTTGTGATGATATTTTTATATCATCTTATAAAATGATTATGATAAATTTAAATATTATGAATCTTGGTGGTTTTTGGCAAAGATGATAGAAAATAGATCTTTCAATAATAAATTGGTCAGACAAAGTGAAGGCATTTTGATAAAAAAAATCTTAATGTCCGTCAGGTAGTTTTTTTTGCTACCTTTTTAGTGGGCCACTGTTCGGCAGAGTTCTTTTTTCCGGTCCTGAGGCACTTCACACCAATTCTATAAGAAGTGATCCAAGTCATCCCGCCACCGCCTTCTCGGCGTATCCCGTTTTCAGGTAGATTATAAAAAAATATTAGATTCGTAGTATTTACAAACGTAACTAACCAAAAACTCACGACGCAACGATACATTGGTTAGGAATATCGCATGACGTCACGATTTCGTACGTTTTGGGCAAACTTGTAACTTCTGTCTGTCTTGTCTAGTCTGTCGAATTAAGGATGGATCTCATGGAGTGAGAAACTTTGATTCGCCAGACTTGCCTACTTATGTACACCAAATAGATCTTAATAATTCATACCCAGTCACATGAATCAATAAGTATTTGCAGTGGTTTAAATAAATATCTTCACATTATCAAGGCCAACGATTGAATAATCCATTATCTAATTCCACAAACTGTAAGTTATATCCACAGTATCTATTCCTAGAACATGTTCCATATGTCTGACAACCTTAAGTAGTTCACGTCTGGGTCTTGATAAACTCCAGGGAGTAAACAAGGCCAAAGGTAATGTGTCCAGCCCGTTTTAGTGTTAGACTAAAATAATAATGTCCCCTTATAAAGTCAACTAACATGTTTGTTAGTTTAAAAGGTCCGACTTTAGTAATTAAAAAGTTTAGTGCTCCTAAAATGTGATTTTAAGCTAGGTCTTAACTAATATAACTGCGGTAATATATCACAAACAAACATTTACATTTTTGATTACGTGTCGTGATTCTATTTGAGCCAAGAATAAATAAATATGATTTACAGTCTACTATGCGTCAGCTGCTCGCATGAAATTGTAAAAGATACATATACCTACATAAAGTTAGGAATAGTATGCCGGGTAAAATTTAGAAAGATGATAGTTCCAATAATTAATACTACGTAAACAACAATTCAGCTTCAAAGGTTCACGACTGCACACCTATGGCGTCGCGACTCCACGCCGCGCCCGTCAGCTTTGGCGTCGCGACGCCAGTCAGCCATGGCATGGCGACGACGGAAAGTTATAGCATCGCGACACCGTTTAGCTATGGCCTCGCGACGCGACGCCCTCACAAAGGTGATATTATGGCGTCTTAACGTAATACTTTTTAATGTTTTAGGAACATAAACACAAAAGTTTGATTAATATACTCATTAGTTAGGCTAGGTTTTGCTCGCGTCAAAAAGTAAAATAAAAAGTCGGTAAAGCTTTCTAAAACTTAAATATTTTTTCAAATCGAACCCGTAGTTCCTGAGACACGCTATTTTAATAAAAAAAGGTCTTCAGCTTTATATTCATAAAAAATTGTAAGTAATGGAACATCAACATTTTACATCGATTTAAAAACAACCTATCACAGCACTTAATTAATATCAGATTTAAAAGATGATTAAAAAAATATATTATCTAGTTTAATTTATCGATATCAGAAACCGTTGATATTAAATACGTGCAGTCGTATTATAAAGTAAATATGTAAACTCCTGGGAATCTCGTTTAATATTCTGGTGCCTCGGAGCCCAAATTAAGCCGTCTGATCCCGACTATCGATACTAGGATTTAGTCTTCAGAACCTGTTAAACCTTTCTGATTATTATGCGGATTCTAAATTCAAATACACTTGTTTTTTTTTCAGTTCTTAATTTAAAGAGATATAAACGTTTGTTTTGATAACCTAGTTTATTCCGAATAATAACATTCCATCTTCTATCTATCTATCTATCTATCTATATAAATAAAAATCAATTGCTGTTCGTGAGTCTCGCTAAAACTCGAGAACGGCTGAACCGATTTAGCTGATTTTGATCTTGAAATGTTTGTGGAAGTCCAGGGAAGGTTTAAAAGGTGTAAAACATAAATAATAAGCAAAAAAAATTTGACAGAACGAAAAATAATTGTTACATGGATTAAATTAAATGTCCGTTTATAAATTGAGTAGATATTTACGCAAAAGAGGTTTTCATCAAATAAATTACTTAGTTGTCAAAACTTAAAGGTAAGTATGAACAATTTCTTTGTTCCTTAAATTTGTCAAAGGAACGAAGAAAGGTCAATAGATTCATTGAAATAATACGTTAGTAGTACCGTGTTGACGCCTCTCACGGGTGACTTGCTAAGAAAACGGTCAGAAATATAAAGAAAACCCTTTTAACTCAACAATTCGGGTTTTGAAGGAATGTTTCAACAAAGTTGATGAATTTGTTTGAAAATGCTTTAACGAAATTTCAATTCCATGAATTTTTATTTGTGTTGTTCTTACAATTGCAGTCCTCCGTATGAATTTAATAAGAATAGGTCGGCACCGGTACCAGTTCGTTTGGGCCGTGTGCTAATGAGCGTATGACCTTTTAAAGGGCTTTGATGGATCTAGGTGAGAGGGCGGACCAAAATAATCAAACAATTTCCAAATATAGGTACGCTAAAACTTGAAGTTAAATATCGAGTTAGGATGTTGTTTTTATTTGTACTTTTTGGCTTTTGAGTAGCATCAGGTTCAGATTTGTTGATTCTCAATTCAACTCAGCCTATAGCGGTCCAATGCTGGACATAGGCATCTCCCAAGTTGTGTTACAACACCTGGTCTCTACCTTCTTCATTTAGTCCGACCCAGCTACCTTTTTCAGGTCCATCTGGCTGGAGGGCAGAATTTCTTCTCCATAAACCGATAAATTAATGTTGACTGGAAATGGCGCCGAATTTCACTTATTTAGTTTGAATATAAAGTTCAATTTCGTTGTTATTGTATGTATTCATTGAATAATTGAGACAAGCTTTTATTTACATAAATAAAATATTCTCACAAACGCAGAAACCACAAATTCTTAACAGAAACTCTGAGCGTTACATTTGTGTAGCAATTACAACTACAAGTAATCACACCTCTTTTCAATGTAAGAGCTGAAATTATCGAATGTTGCCATAAATGCTGTATGAGAGTAAATAGAAAGGAATTTATGAGGTAATGGGGTAGGCGTACTTACCTATATTGCGTGGAAGATTTACAAGCATTACTTTTTTGTAACTCTCGATAAACAAGAACGTACCCTCGAAAACAAAAGGAAAAGATACGCACAATGAATAATGTTAAGTAAAAGATGGATTCCCGCGGTTTTTTGTGTAAATTTGGTACGCGGGAATGTTGGAGAAATTTCAATGTTACTCTTTTTTAATTCCAATTGCGTTACATTCAAACTTTTGAAAAAAGAATTTACGATCGTCGTTTGTTATTTTTTGAATCCTGTTCACTTATTTTCATCGCATTCTGTTCTCATATCAACACAATGGTTTTTTGATAATATTATTTCATTAGTATGTATGTACAACTTTTTACTAGAAATGAACGTGATGTAATCAATGTAATATAATTTCTTAAGCAAAGAATCAAAGTACCTACCTACCCTAAATGGTCTCGTGATGTAATCAATGTAATATAATTTCTTAAGCAAAGAATCAAAGTACCTACCTACCCTAAATGGTCTATACCATTTAGGGTAGGTAGGTACTTTGATTCTTTGCTTAAGAAATTATATTACATTGATTACATCACGTTCATTTCTAGTAAAAAGTTGTACATACATACTAATGAAATAATATTATCAAAAAACCATTGTTGTACATACCTAGTGGCTAAGTTTGTGTTGACTTAATTTAAGCTCGCGGTAAAATAACTTATCTCTTTTGTTGCTTACAGTTACCTGACTTACATTATTATTGTTTATCATCTCTGTAATATACGACTAAAATTGTTATATATTAGCTACTAAATCACGTTGCAACTACTGAACGTATTTCAAGAATTTCTACAGAACTAGAATGCAGCTCTGACTCGTACTCCGGATTTATTTCATCTCGGAAAACTAGATGTTTCCTCGCGTGTCACGAGCAGAACCGCGGTTACATCTTGTAGTCAATAAATATTCCGATTTGAATCCCAGCTGCATTGCGATATATTGTGATGTCATTTTTTTCGAAAAGATTCTTTATTGGCATAGAACTAAGGTTGCATCCTCCTAAGCCCCGTAAACACTTGCAGCGCATCATTATAGACAAGAATCTTTAAATCATTGTTTCTTTATAGATATCATTGTATAGAATGTTTTAATTAGAGATTCTAACATATAATTGCAATTAAACACAGAAGATGAACCTATAACCTTTTTTGGTTCATATTAATTGCGAATTAACATAATTTATGTATTTGTCGATATGTCGTGGTGGGTTACCGAATCTGAAATCGCCTACCCGCAGTGAGCCAGCATGGTGATCAATGCTCGTTCCTTCTTCATTGAGAAGAGGCCTGTGCCCAGCAGTGGGAATATTCATCGGCATATAAATATTCCCACTGCTGGGCACTGGTCTATTGCCTATAATTGTATTGTAATACAAATCAATGCTTTAATATAATATCTATTCATACCAAAATTATACGAATTAATTAATCATTTCCTTTGAAAACGTAAGAAGTATACTCTAAAACAGTAAACACCAACAGGTTCCGTATCCAATTTATTTTCTAGAATTCAATTACTTGTAGTACGCTACACATGTTGCCTTTCAATGTCAAATTAACTATATCCAGTAAATTCTAGCGAAAAATACGGAATAGCTTGCTTTACCGGCTACATCACTACTTACTCTATTTTATCACCTCCTGTAATGTATGTTCAAGAGACTTATAATTTATTCAGCTTGTGTTGTTAATGTACAAACTTGTAGGGAAAGGGATAAACTAATTTTATTCGAAAGCTACTCGTATGCGAGACCCTTCAGGGCTTGTGAAAGTTTTGCGGTAGTCGAGGTAATTTTGTTATAATAAATAAGGTAATATCAGCTGTCCCCTAGTTAGAGCGTAGTAGTTTTATCGTGGCAAGATGGCGGATAATTTCATTATAACGTTAACTCAATCATTGCCTATTAATATTTATAAATATTTTTCATATTATCTTGTTATGTAAAAAAAATTTTCAAAGCAAAAAATAAAATCTTACCCCCACATTCATCATTACTAATAAACAACGTACCCCTAAAACAAAAAATGTGTGAAAAATACTTGGGCTTGAGAATAGACAGTTCTCTATCGTGGAATGTTCATTTAGACCATATAAAAACAAAACTATCATCACTACTCGGATCGTTACGTACCATAGTCAAATGCATTCCAAGCAAGTTGCGATACAATATATATAATGCATTAGTTAAACCGCACTTGCAATATCTAATTGAAATCTGGGGTACTAGTGCTAAAACTAAATTGAATGAGTTACAAATTTTGCAAAATAAACTAGTAAAGATGATTTTCAAGTATCCACGTCTTACACCAACACATCAAGTTTATAGTGAAACCAAAATTATGCATTTAAAACAATTGTATATTTATAACACGTGCATCTTTATACGTAAAGTTCTCGACAAGAACATTCAAACCGACTTAACATTTACGAAAATAAAACATACTACGCAACGTAGTTCCCGTCGCGCTAGTTTCTTAGTTTTACCAAGGGTTAGAACTAATTATGGTAAAAGGATGCTGACATTTGAAGGGGCAAAACTTTATAATAAACTACCCTCACACATAAAAAATGTAAACTCATTTAATGTATTCAAAAGTCAATTAGCTGAATTTGTAATTGCGAACAATAAGTCTCCTCATACATGAATACGATAGATGTGTATTAAAGAAACGACGAATTATAACCATTAATTAAGACAATATGTTGTTCTCAAGTAAGTGAATATGTATTTCTTTTATTGAGAATAAAAATCTTTAAACCGAAACCGATGTAAAATAAGGTTCACTCACAAAATTTGATCAAATTACAATAACTCACTTAGTAAGTTTCCTGAAAGTAGACGTCCGATACGTACGGGTCGTGTGGCTCGCACGTCAAAGCTCATTAAACATCGCAGTCCCAATTACAGTCGAAAGCAAAGAGTTGTTGTCATAGTCTTATAATAAGACTAGCTGTAGCCCGCGACTCCGCCCGCGTTTGTGTAAGTTATCGTGGCAAAAAGTACTTGGCCTTTCTCAGGCCTATACCAAATTTCATTTAAATCGATTCAGTAGTTTAGGTGAGACTGCGTAACACAGATAGTTACTTTCGCATTTATAATTTTAATAGATTGAACAACAATCAATCGTACCATCCTTCGTATGGTTGATTTTTGTATACTTCTACGGTATTACCCAGAAAAAGTATTTTGTGGAGGTCAAAATAATCCGCATTCAGATAAATCCAGTCAGACTGGAACTGACCCCAACTTCTCTTGAGAAATGGCAAAGAAGTTGAAGAGAACAGTCGCTCGACGGTAAGTACTGCTAAAATGACGTCACTAATTAAATGTTGTAATAGCTTAATATGCTATTTAATAATAAAAACGCATCACAACATAAAACAGTTACACATGACCGACTGAAATTAGGTCACTGACAAAGTCAAACGATAATCAGCACCCCAATGCTTTTGTCAGCAGTCCTTCTACAGAAAGACAGTTCGGCATTAAGCCTTTGGACTAATAAATAATAAATATACGAAAGAAAATAGATTACGTGATAATAATAAATATCATTGTATTATGGAAGCAGAATATTTCTAATAATATCTTCCTTTCAGTGATAAATCTAAATTAATATGATATACATGAGTGTTTTGTTTGAACGCGGTAATCTCTGAAACCAACCAATCAGTTATGATTTTTTTATTTCAGATGATAGTTTTTTAAACGACGCCTGCATTAAGGAAATTAATCCTTGCGTCGCGGGGGTTTCACAAACATTGAAATCACATGCACAAAGAACACCCAGACTTGGAACAAGTATCTGTGTATTACACAATGCTTGTGTCCCAAGCGGGGATCGAACCCGCAGCACGTCGCGCACAGTGGTAATTAGCGTGGTGATCTATACCACTCGATGATGAGAAAGTTTATGACGCTATTTGATATTACGTTAATTGCCCTGGAAAAAAAAAGGAAAGGCGAGTGACACCGTGGACAAAGTTAGTTAAGTAATAAGATGTTATCATAACAAGCTCATTAAGCTAAGGTATGCAGATTAAATATTAATTATAGTAGCGAATTATTATGCCAAGTTTTCACCGTTAATGTTCTCGACTCTCGTTAAGTTTTTCTGCAGTAGATATTCCTTGAAGCAACTAAGCACTATCCTATAATATATTAAGTTGGAAAAACATAAGAAAAGGTGACACTTCATTCGTATTTAATATCGTACTTTTTTTCAAGTAGTCATATGCGCAATTACTCGGACTTTGATGTCTCTGTTTATATAATAGCACACAACGACTTATCATCTGTTTAGCCTTTTCCCAAGCTATTTTGGGGTCTTAAAGTCTTACCGGATTTAGCTGAATACCGTATTTTAATGAAGAGACTGTTTAACTCAGCTACCCATTGTTAGTGGGCTAGTAGTCCAGGATCCCCCGTACATTTTTGAATTTGATTACTATCAAGCTAACTTTTTGTGTGTAGCTTCATAGTGATGAGACGCCCAACAATTGCCTATAAGCAAGCCTTGACTGTGGGACCTAACAGAGATAGCAAGGATACCGTTTGTCGATTAGATAGTTCTCAAATATTTATTACTAACGGAATATTTTTTATTTTAATCTTAAGATAATTATCTAATTTAGTCGAAAAAACATTTGTCCGACAAAATCTATGGTCCGATCGATGAGTCCCCCCTTACCAACATGTATTGTTAACCAGGTCATCATAAGTTATTACTAACCAGCTGACTTTTTTTTTTTTACTTAATTAACATTTATAAAAATTAACCGTCACATTGTCCTACAAATTGCGTGGTACGTTATCCCGGTCCTACGCTCAGAAATTGTTAGTACCACAAGACCACTTTTGTCATTACTAACTGTAGGACAATAATATTTTATAATAGGTTAGAGTGTTTTCTACCCAAATGAAACAATGTCCTACAAAAAAACAGGTACGTATCGCTAGTCCGACAAGAAAAGTCATTTTTTTTAGAAAACGACAATTTTCTCTCCTAGTAACTTCTTAGCCGTACTAACTTGTATCCGGATCAAATGTTGTTTTAATAGTTCTAATAACAAATTCATGTTATGTTTGTTGTTAACTAACATATTTATTATTATAGTTTTAAGAACAAATTTTTGTATTTTCGTTATTAATTAACACCTAAGTTTATCAAGATCGTATTGTCAGCATGCTAAATCCTTCATTTCTGTTTTTCAATTAGTTTTTTTTAATTATCCTAAATAATTTATAGTTAAATATATAAACAATAATGTTTCTTAGGTTGAAATAATATAAAAGTCTTTTTATTAAACAACTTGATGTAGACATTTTGTACTTGTCCCACCAGTCACAAATGCCTGTCTCACCAGTCACAATATAATTTTTTTTTTAAATGTTTCTACGTAGGTAATCAGTCTAATTCTTCATAATATTCAATGTTTGTAGGATAAATTTAGTATTGAGAGGGAAGTATTTTTTAAAAGTTTAGTGGTCGAACTGAAATCCGACTTTAAGTATACCGCGGCAAGAGAGAAGGATTTTTCGATGTACCACCCTAGTAGCAATAGAATTGGGCAAGATTCTTTGGCAAGATACTTGGAGAAGCACTTTGTAAAGAATTGGACAATTCTCTACCAATATACTTGATCAAGATTCTTTATCCAGACTGGCGGCAGACTTGGGACAGTCTGTGCCCAAAATTTGACCAGATTCTTGGCCCAGAGTCGTAACAGATTCTTTATCCAGACTGGCGGCAGACTTGGGACAGTCTGTGCCCAAAATTTGACCAGATTCTTGGCCCAGAGTCGTAACATAGACTTGCGCGAGAAATGCAAAAAACGACGAGAGCGCACCTATTTCCCTCCTTCCCACTTGAATGTAAAAAGTATAGTATTGCAGTGGTTTTCATTTATAGTCTAGTCAACAAGTTTAAAAAAATAATTTAGCTTGCTACGATGTGTAAAAAGTTGAATTATCGCAAGAAATAGTTAAATATTTTTAATAGAATCAGAACTTTTAATACTCTATAGGATAGTCCCAAACTTTAGCAACAGATGGCACCAGATTGCTGGTCAAATTCTGACTACAGCCTGGTTTCAATTCTTGTACAATTCTTGATCTAAAATTTTTCTAAAGTATTTTGATCCATGCTGGCACAAGGCTTTTACTAAATTGCTACTAGGGCACCAGTCACACTGAGTCAAATGGTAATTACGAGAAACTGAAAGAGTTATCGAGGTTTTTGACAAAGGGATATTGTTAATTACTTATTCTGCTATATTATAAAATAAATTTTACTATAGTATAAGTCTCAGTCCCATAATTTTAGCTTATAATTGATGAAATTCCAGTAAAATGTCCCACCATTCACTTTGGAATTCTACTCAATTTTTTTTTGTACTTAAATTTTTTTTTTTTATAACTAAATACAAAAATTTGTTTTAGGTAATTTTTTTAACTTCCCGCTAAAAATCTCAGATTTTCAAAAATCGGGAAGTTATTGTTTTCACCCCGTTTTTCAAAAATTGAGTTTTCATCGGATCCGACGTTTCGAGGTCCTAGGAAGCTTTCCTGAAAATTTTCACGATGATGTCCGTACGTCTGTATGTGTGTGTGTGTGTGTGTGTGTGTGCGTGTGTGTGTGTGTGTGTGTGTGTGTGTGTGTGTGTGTGTGTGTGTGTATGTAAACCTCTTGTAACTTTTAAACGGCTTGACCATCCCGCACCGAACGCTACATAGAGCGTCGAAATCGATTGATGCGTTCGTGCGATAACGTTGTCGAAAAAAATCGAAAAAAGTGTATTTTTGTAATAACTCTGAACTAACTAACTCTAACATCGATCGCCGCCAACTGCGTGAGAATCGGTTGATATATTAAAAAGTTACAGCAGTTTAAAAATTAGAAAAATCGGGTTTCATCGAATTTTGATAAGACTTTTGAGTTCGGGGAGCTCAAAACAACACACAGATTGTATTTTTGAGCTCGAAGAGCTCGAAAACTTCGTAGGTGCAATTTTAAGCACCTAGGTATTAACGGAATTAGCGGGAAGTTGCAGGAATGGCCTTTAGGGTCAACCGTTTTCCAAATTTTTTTTTTTTAATAATTTTTTTTTAAGTTATTTTTTAATTTCATGAATTGCGAATATACATTTCATTGGAGGACCGGGATAACGAACCACGCAATTTGTAGGACAATGTGACGGTTAATTTGTATAAGTGTTAACTGGGTAAAAAAATAAAAAATCAGCTGGTTAGTAATAACTTATGATGACCTGGTTAACAATACATGTTGGTAAGGGGGGACTTATCGATCGAACCATTGATTTTGTCGGACAAATGTTTTTTCGACTAAATAAGATAATTATCTTAAGATTAAAAGAAAAAAAATTCTGTTAGTAATAAATATTTGAGAACCATCTAATTGACAAACGGTATCCTTGCTATCTCTGTTAGGTCCCACAGTCAAGGCTTGCTTATAGGCAATTGTTGGGCGTCTTATCAAAATGAAGGTACTCACAAAAAAATTAGCTTGATAGTAATTATTTTTACGTCAAGGATCTATACTACTCCTTTTAAGCGTAGGACCGGGATAACGTACCACGCAATTTGTAGGACAATGTGACGGTTAATTTTTATAAATGTTAATTAAGTAAAAAAAAAAAAGTCAGCTGGTTAGTAATAACTTATGATGACCTGGTTAACAATACATGTTGGTAAGGGGGGACTCATCGATCGGACCATAGATTTTGTCGGACAAATGTTTTTTCGACTAAATTAGATAATTATCTTAAGATTAAAATAAAAAATATTCCGTTAGTAATAAATATTTGAGAACTATCTAATCGACAAACGGTATCCTTGCTATCTCTGTTAGGTCCCACAGTCAAGGCTTGCTTATAGGCAATTGTTGGGCGTCTCATCACTATGAAGCTACACACAAAAAGTTAGCTTGATAGTAATCAAATTCAAAAATGTACGGGGGATCCTGGACTATAGTTATACTGGTGTTACATAGACACACAGAAAAAGGCTCACAGGTACAAAGACACACAGACACATAGATACACATAAACAGAAACAGAGAGATATATAATAAACCAGGTATATGGATATACCGAAATATAGTGACACAGACAAACAAGTATATAGTCACAGAGGAACAGAATTACACAGACACACAGGTACATAGACTCATAGATACTTAGCCACTTAGGCCCAGTTTTATGATCCCAAGTTAACTCAACCAATGGTTAAACATAATTAATATGCTAACTAATGGTTTCAAATTTCGGTAAAACGCGTATATTCATTAACTTTTATTCTAACAAATGGTTAAACAATTAACTCTTCAATTTATTTGACCATTTGATGGGCAAACAATTTATGATAAAACGCGTTTTGAAACCTATTAGTTATTTATTTATTTATTTAATTATGGCACTCCAACGACTTATTCACTAATACAATTCTGGGATACTGTAACACATAAACTTAAAATCTAGAGTGAATTTGTCACTTATAGGTGTGCACAGCACTTGCATAGACTATAGAACATGAATGCTTAAAAAGAAAATACATTAAACAAAAGTGAAATAAAAAGTAAAAATAAATCAAAATAAAAACACAACTACAATTTATCTTGATGCTCTAAATATGAAAAATAACAAATAAGTTAGTTTTAATCTGTAAGTGAGAAACAAATATATATAGTTATCATATTTAAACATTGGTTGAGTGAACTCGGGATCATAAAACTGGGCCTTAGACACATAGTTAATTAGCAACCAAATAAAGCGTATACCGTACCATCTTACCCACCAAATACCATTCTTTTATCCAAAGAGTTTCAACCATATTTTACTTTGTGCATCGGTTTCAATAGTCTCGTCGTAAAATATTGGGTAAGTATATCATGTCCAAAGACGGACGGTGGCCCTATTACCACGCCCCTTTACTGGCCTTTATATCTACTGCTGCACGCTGGAAGGAGTTTTTATTCAACTTTTGAAGTTTCTTTTAAAGAATGAAATGGTCTAAAATAGCTTTATGTTCATGTTGTTATTATAAACGTTATAGTTTCACACTGACAATTTGTTAATTCATAGTTCGAGCACTTAAATAGTTTACAAGTAACTAAATAAAAAATCCTGAGTGTAGCCTTAAGCTGCTGAAGCAAGTGGCTCATCTTCGCAGATGTGTAGGAACCTACTTTCGAAAATTCTGTATAAATATCAAACGCCAATAATAAAATACTAAAAAAATACACATCAACATTATTCACAGTATAATGAACCACGAATCATCAGCATCCACGAACAAACAAAAACTACAAATGAATCAATTAATGATACAGTTTGTACGCATGTAATTGTTTTCGGATAATGAGCGGCGCATGTTTCATATATCATCCTCAACGTTACACACTTCACATGTCCCAGTAAACCGGGTAGGTAGTGCCCGGTTATCCGCCAATATATAAACTAATTAATTTGTAAAGCGGTGGTAGCCTAATGGCTAGGGCGTTGGACTTGCGATCATGTGGTTGCAGGTTGAACGAACGACGTGAACCCACTCGTTACACAAGCATCTTAGCTTTAGCACGAGGGGTTAACGAGATTATTAGTAATGCGACCCACATTGTTAGTAACCTTTTTTTTAAAAAAATTAATAAAAATAAAAGCAAGGGTTTGACGAACGGATGTATGTGTGTGTTCATAAGGTTTCAGATGTTCTTTTCGTGCATTACAGGCAAGTAACAATGTCACTTTTCAGAGACATTGACAATCGGTGAAGGGAAAAATCGTGACGTGATCATGATTCCAATAATTTGAATGTAAAATCGCCAACCCGCAATGAGCAAGCTCGTTCTCTCTTTATATGAGAAGAAGCCTGTGCCTAGCAGTGGGATATTAACCGGCCAGTATTATTATATGTTTTCAGAAAAAATAGTTCAAACTGTGTTAAAGATATTAACCAGTCATCATGGTTACAAGACCAAGGTGCTGGACGCATTAGCTATCGACATTCGATGATACTATTTGGACTCCATAAAGTTTGTTTGTGGGTAACATTGCGTTGATTGTACGGCTCGGTTTTCGCTGGATAACCGGTATCGACTTATTCCGGAATGTGTTAAAAGCTGCTTATCATGTGACCGTTGGTCTCACTATTATTGAAACATAAGGAATCAGTGACATGTTTTTAAGGATTTTTGTTGTTCATTTAAGCTTGTAACTTGTAAGGTTGTAAGGTCAGCATTTGGTTGGGTAAACAATATGTTTTTATTATTGACCGCGTTTTTACGAGTTTTTTATTGTACGAACCAGAAGTCTAAAGGAATTAATGAAGCTGGTAATGCGCACATTATTGCCATTGGCACTAAGAGGCCTCCATGACCGAAATTCAGTCACGGGGAAGTTACACATGTCTTCCTCCCTTCCTTAGTGTGTGATTTCCGTATTTTGCTATCGTAAGTGCGATCTCTAATATTTGCACGGAGGGTGCCGTATCTGTTTCTTTTATCAAGTTATCTCCAAGAAATATTCCAAAAAAGGAATATTTTGATAATAATTTCCTTTTCAGGGAAACTTGGTTTTGTAGATGCAGAAAAATGCGAAAATACTGACTATCTTACATTTATTTAAGTAGAAGAAAGATTGGAACTGCTGTATTTTAGGCTTCTATTCCCAAAGGATAATTCGGAATCTAACTAAGACTTCGCTGACAGTCCATCTGTCCGCGTGTCTCATGAACCCTAATAGACACTTAAAATATTCATAGATGATGTATTTCCGCCGCTATAACAATAAATACTAGAAAGTAAGTAGATTAAAATAATACATAAGGAGGCTGTAAGGGGGTATGGGAATACAGCAAAATGTTTTTTTATGCCGTCTTTATAGATAATGGTTCGATACTTACCCTTCGTGTCTGACTCGCAGTTGGCCAGTTTTTGTTGAATCCTAGATAAATTCCCAGGCTAAGTTACCAGTTTTCTTTTTCCTAGTCTAAAGATAATAAGCCTGCATATTATAATTAAAAACTACCTGCTTTGTAAGTCAGGCATAACCGCGTCAAGGCATACATGAAAAGCTTTGACATTAACTCGGCAGATGCATAATTCCTATGCATTCACACGTTGGTATGAAAGTGTAGTAATCTGACCCATATGTCTGATAATTTAAATCTCGCTGGTGTACAGTGAGTGTAGGTAATCTAATTGCAAATATTCAGGGAAGCTCCGAGTGTCGGGCTTGCGCGGGTTGAATCACAAATTAGAAGAAGCGGCCACTTTTAGCTTAAATAAGATTCGGATCTGAGTTGATGTTTCAAATTCTTTACCGAAGGTCAGGGTATGGGAAAATAAATTCTCTACTTAAGACATTTATTTCACAAAAAATATATCTTGAGAAATATTTTTTTTTCTTGGCTAGGTAAGTAATAATAATTATGATTATTAAACGTAATGTAAAGCACGGTGGGTATTTTCTAAAAAAGTGATGTAAAATTCGCTTCATACACAAATTCACAAAGGTATTGTAGATACCTGTTTCATTACGTATCCACACACATCAGGCAAAGTCTAAGAATGGCAATAACATTGTTTATAATAATAATATTATAAACAACATTATTGCCAGTATAGATTTATATTATCAACTAGCTGTGTCAGCGAGTCCGTCCTCGCGGCGTTCCGGAAATAGCAAAATTTTAAATATTTTCTCACACGAACGAAGTGACATAGAGCCCGTATTATTCCAATGACCGTAACTTTTTTCATGTTAACCGATTTTAATGAAACAACTACTAAATGTTATGAGAAGCTGGTCTCAATATTGTAGTAAAAAGCGCATTCAAATCGCTGTATTCGTTTCTGAGATTAGCGCGCACAAAAATTTTACGATTTTGTTATATGTATAGATGTGAGTTTCCGAGATTTTTTATATATTTTTAATAATTTGTACCGAATGTATTATATGTAACTTGTATGCATAAAGACTTAATGTTAGATCAAAGGACTTAACACCTATTTAGATCAGTTTTATTTACTTCTCAAGTAAAACAGAAACAGTTGTATTAAACCTTAAAATATTACTTTAACTAGACCATCTTAACAAAAGTATACTAAGTGCGTGTCAGTTTGGGGCAGGATGATATTCTTACAACCGTAAATATATTTGGACCTGTTTAAAATCCCCCTTTTATGATAAACGACGGCCTTTTGTTCTGTACCTTCTTATTTCTCACTTTGTTGATATCTTTTTGAGGAAGTTAGTCGATTTGTCCACATTATTTAAATGTAAACTTTATACCGTTTGGTTGGCCCAGTTCGCTATATTTTTGCGCGATACAACAGCTGTCGTCCTCATACTTTTCGTTTATTCAGTGTCTGAATAACAACATGGCGGACGGTGTTATCCTTGTTCGTTTGTCCAGCTTCCATTCCTAAAAATACTCTGTACTTTTGATTTAAAAGCCTACGTTTTCTGAGCCATTGGAATGCTCAAAACGAAAAATATATGTAGGTAATATTGGGTTTTTATCCCAGGAGTACATAAATTGTTTGTATTTTCGATATTATTGGCAATTTTATGTTCCTCTGTAGTATTATTTGTACGTCAAGTCTGTATTTATGGAGTCGATAATATAATTTGAGTTGAATTCGCACGTCACACCACGGAAATATGAACAAGTAAATATTCGTTAACATGATATACGAGGGGACTGCACTGTTGATGCCTATCGACTGTTATGTTCGAGATAACAAAGTTAAATTTAACACTGCCTGTTCATTGCGAAAAGCTTTGCATGCATTAAAATAAATTATTGCATCTTTCACAATATAATTGCCAACATTTATGCTTTAACGATCGATTTGAGTTCCTGCGGTTGCATAGGATCCCAGATTTAATTTATGATATGGTTATAAGGGCTGCTGAATTGGTTTTATATTTGTGAAAAATAATGAAAACCTTGGAACTGATTTAGCTTGGCGCTAAGTTTAGGTGTGAGTATTTTTTTAAAGATTTCATGTTATTTTATTCTATAAATAATTTAAAAGCATTTTAAAGCAAAATTTTACAAAGCAAATACCCTGTTACTTTTTATATATCCTCGTTTATCTATCGTAATAAAGCAGGTCCATGTTACGCCTACCGAAAAACTCGTCCATCCTGTATATTTTAATTAACAGACGAAACGTCGTGGAAGCATAAACAATGTCCGTATGATAAAAATACAATGATAGAGCTCTGCTGTTTGAAAACAAAATTCATTGAGCCATGAGATAATAAGCTTTCAACACAAGTGCAGTTTAATAATAGTAAGAAGGTTGTATGGAATATGCATACCTACCGGTAATAAATATGTAAATAAGTATTGATTGAAGTATCCATATTTTCTTCTGCCTAACCTTTTCCCAAGCTATGTTGGGGTCGGCTTCGGATTTAGCCGAATACCGTATTTTACAAGGAGCGACTGCCTATCTGACCTCCACAACCTATTGCTAGGTAATACAGTATTCCATAGTAAGACTGGTTGTCAGAATTGGAATGACTTAACGACTATTAAAGATCACTGTATGACAGTCGGGACCATCGGCTTAACGTGCTTTCCGAGGCACGGAGGGGTCTCGATGAAATGGTCACCCATCCATGGACCAACCGCGGCGAGCGCAGCTTAACCTCTATTATCAGTCAAACCGTACGGCTTACACTTAGCCACGAGCCCCGATTGAAGTATCCATATGTACTAGGTATTTAATAGGTATGCGAAATTAACAAAAATATTTGTACAAGTATGTTCTACACTCGCGAGCAAAAGTATGGAATCACTTACTTGAAATTTGCTTCGCGCAATCTGAGTACTAAATTAT
This sequence comes from Plusia festucae, assembly GCA_950381575.1. Lineage (NCBI taxonomy): Eukaryota > Metazoa > Arthropoda > Insecta > Lepidoptera > Noctuidae > Plusia > Plusia festucae. Next base: position 6,133,336 of record OX494436.1, on the reverse strand, counting down.
TCTGCTAATATTAATAAAAATGGTACCATTTTAAAGATTAAACTGTTACCTTTAAATTGATACCAAATTCATTAAAATCACACCAGTATTTAAGGAGCTATCCTGGATTAAGTGAAGGAGTTAAGGAAAACCTAAGGATAATGAAAAAATAATGAATGAAGAAAACAACAAAAATTGTGTAACAAAAACTTTAATTGGCTTTAAAATTAATTTTCAATATTTTGTGTTCCCTCCCCTCGCCCTTATAACTGCTCGAAGACGGTTCTTCATTGATCGAATCAGCTTCCGAATTGATTCTTGCGGGATACCTTCCCACTCCTCTATCAAAGCCGATTTCAGCTCATCTACACTTGAAGGAGCAGGATTTCTTGATCGGACCCTCCTCTTCAATTCATCCCACATGTGCTCAATGGGATTTAAGTCCGGGCTGAGCGCTGGCCAGTCCATTGTGGCGATACCGACTTCTTCGAGGTATTCAGTTGTGGCACGGGCAGTGTGACAACGAGCGTTATCGTGCATAAGGAGGAAGTCATCACCGATATATCCCGCGTAAGAAAGGACATGGTCCTGCAGAATATCGGTAATGTAGCGGTCTGAAGTTAGACCGCCTCCTCTTCCCCCGCCAGGCACGAAAACCAGCTCCGTTTTACCGTCGAAGGAAATGCCGGCCCACATCATACAAGAACCACCGCCATACGCCACTGTCTCAGCAAAACAACACTGTGCATATCGTTCCCCAGGCCGCCTGTAGACCCGACCTCTTCGGTCGCTGCCATGCAAACACATTCTGCTCTCGTCGGAGAACAGGACACGCTTCCATTGCTCAACCTCCCAATCAAGATGAGAGCGAGCAAATTGAAGACGTGCTTGTCGGTGGCTTGCCGTCAGTTTCGGGCCTGTGGCTGGCCTTTTTGGAGTTAAATCAGCTTGCTTAAGTCTTCGACGAACTGTCCACTCGCTGGCAGCTACTCCACGAACATTTCGGAGCTCCTGTTGGACGTCGACACCAGTCAAATGTCGATTTCGAAGAGAGGTTGACACGATAAAACGATCATCCCTCTCCGATGTGCACCGGCGCCGTCCAGATCTTGGTCTCGAGATAAAGCCACCAGTCTCCCGAAAGCGTTTATAAACTTTTGAGACACAGGACTGGCTTATGTGGAGCTGTCGTGCGACAGCCCTCTGGCTGAGCCCTTCTCGCAATAGGGCGACGATTTGGGCGGCTTCTGTAGGTGTAGTATCCATTGTCGTCCAAATTCAAGGGTCAAAATTAGCGGAGATGTGTACCGGTCAACGTTTGAAAGCAGACTGTTAAAGAAAATCCGATAACACGTGCTTTTATAGGGGGTCAATAGGGCGCAAGTTGTGACCTATCAAACATATCTTTTTCCTTACTTCTTGACATAATCCAGGATAGCTCCTTAAATACTGGTGTGATTTTAATGAATTTGGTATCAATTTAAAGGTGACAGTATAAACTTTAAAATGGTACCATTTTTATTAATATTAGCAGAATAATTTAGTACTCAGATTGCGCGACGCAAATTTCAAGTAAGTGATTCCATACTTTTGCTCGCGAGTGTATTTGAACAAATATTAATTTCTGAAACTATAGTAAATAATATTTCATTCATAAACGATAGTTGGTAATACTTTTAATCTACACTCATACAAATGTTGTACCTGTAAACAATAATTATCTATCCGTACATACATACAAAGAAGTTTTAGTACCGTGTGTAACTTCATTAACTTAAAGTTCTATAACGAGAGAATGTGTCACCAAGTTGGACGCTTGAAGTATCAAAGTTAATATAATAGTTATTTTATATCATTACTAGGTGTGCCCCGCAGTTTCACCCGCGTAAGTTCCCTTAAACATAATCTTTCTTAGTAAATTTTCCACTGTTTTTAATATTTATTCTGGATGGAGACGAACCTAAAGGATCATGAAAAACGATCTACCCGTTTTCGGGTTGAAAGTGTAATAAAATAACAAACCCGACTTTGTTTTATATAATATAATTATAATTATTACTGTAAACGTAAATGTTGGTAACTTCGGTTAAGTATTCGTTACATTTACTACTTTTACATTTAGTTTATAATGGCTTGAGTATTTTAGGAAGCTCAATGAAAAAAATCAAGCTAAAAATGACGTCATTTTTTGTTTTTGATCCCAAGTCAACTCAACCAATGGTTAAATATGCTACCTAATGATATCAAACTTCGGTTGAACGCGTTTATTCATGAACTTTTATTGTAACAAATGGTTAAATAATTATCTCTCCAACTTATTTGACCATTTGATAGATGAAAAAACGCGTTTTGGTTGAGTTAACTCGGGTAAAATAACTGGGCCTAGGACATCCAAATTGGCAATTGAGTAAAGTATTTTGCTGTGTTTATTGGTTCTTAAACTTCTATTTATTTAGCTGAACAATTATACTTACTACCCTTGCCTGTAAACTTAACAGTTCAACTTTAAGTTTCTACATTGGCGAACAGAAATAGTAATGCATCTCGTTCAAAATTACCTTTTAAAAAGTTTGCAACGCTAATACAAACTGCAAGAAAACCTGCTTTGTAGGAGTTGCAACTCTTTAGAACCAATAAATACGAGTACATTACTCCTTATTTATTTAGTTAACGGTTCCTGGTCTTTTTCAACCTGTTCGAGTTAAATCAAGCTCTTATCTGGCTGCATTTTCTTATTTAGAGACCTGATTGAGTAACAAAGGCGGAAATAATTCTTCACTCTGTTTCCCTAGAGTACTCTAGGTAATTTTCTTAGCATTTTCCGACTGGGTTATATTATATTCTGTTGTTCAAAGCTCCTGTATGCTATATTTCGTGGAAATTTTGACTTGCGAAGTAATTGAGAATGTAAACATGGCACTAGCTGTATTTTCAAGAAAATTTTCAAAGGCCGAAACTTCAATTCGTTAATGTGACGAATTTCAGAAATAATAGAGATTGAATACTAGTACGTAAGCACCCATCATACCTTTTACCTTTTGCGGCGGTAGCCTAATGGCTAGGGCATCGGACTTGCATGTGGTCGCGGGTTCGAATCCCACCCATTGCACAACTGACGTGAACCCACTCGTAATACAAGCATATACAAGCACTAGTATGCTTGTTAACCCCTAGCTGTAAGCTAATTACAGCTAGGGGTCAACAAGGAAACTAGTGATGTGTGACCTACATTGATAGAAGGGTAAAAAAAAACATTTAAACAACGGTATTTCTGTCACTCAACTTTATTAGTAATCAGTTGACACTTATTGCAAGTATTTCAGCATAACATTGTTAAATACGAGCATAGTTTTCCTTACATACAAACAATTCAAGCAAAGACTCCGTCGTATCAACAGAAACTTTTAATTGCATGTTGACAATAAATATTTGGGACGTTCGTTACAGAATCATGTCGAATAACGAAAATCATACTATTTAGTCCGAGACAACTTTTAGTATATAAACGAATTGTATTCAATTAGTAGTTCATACTTAAAACACTAATGAGATAGCACTCGGTAAGACAATTTGGCGTAGTTGTTAGCGACGATTGGTACAGGACGTGACGAGGAAAGTTCTCGGTTTCTGAGGAGCCCTTAAATTGATTACCTCCCACTTCCAACACACCCCTTGTAAAGTCTCCGATATGAATAATTGAAAGGCATTGTTCTTAATTGTTATTTCGTACGTCTTGAACGTATGGTAATACATGCATATACGTTACATGCTCTTTGATTTTCATTGGTGTTCTGAATTGTATTCCATATTCTATGGCTTTAGGTATACAGGATTAATATAAAAAAGCTGGAATATTCTACGAGGTAATCAGGTGCATAAAACTGAACAACTTTTTCCAAGAAACATAGGTCGATATTTTAAAATTGAAAATCATTCTTTTATACATATTTTTATGCACCTGACTGCCTCGTTGAATATACGCATTCCTTTTAAATTAATCCTGTATATGTGCGTGCCCTAATAAGTATGAATTATATTTTGAAAAAACTAAATTGATTGTAAGTTTTCGCTGTAACTCCAATTGCGTATTACGTAACTCGTCATCACTCAAACTTCTATTATATGTATTTAACTAGTTTTTGCTCAAAGGTCCGATGCGCGTGGGTTATTACGGAAAATTATAGCATATTCCTCAATAAGTGGGTTATGTAACAGTGATTTAAATCTTCAAATCGGAACAGTAGTTCCTGAGATTAGCGCGTTCAACCAAACAAACAAACTCTTCAGCCTTTATTAGTATAGAAATAAAGTTTTATTTAGCTTTCTAATTTTATTGTTTTCATAAATGTGATGAATATGTTAATTTTCGTTTTAAAATAGGTCTTTTTGTTTCTTGCAAGTTTCATTACATCATTATAATGAAACTTGCCATGTTTTCGTATGAAATTGAATACACAAAGTTCTTTTGATTTATTTACTTGTGAAATAAATTTACTTGTGTTGTCTCATGTGAAAGCTTTCTTGCCCTTGACCTATTTATTGCCTAGACAGGCGATATTTATTCTTTTGTTTTATGCCTTTTACATGTCTGAATGTCACAATGACACATGTTTTTAGTCTCAGTCGCAATTCAACATTTTTTTACTACTACTAATAGTTTTTTTAATATATTTTGATTTTATAACAAAATGTTTCAGCCCCATCGTACCCTTTTACATTGATTTTTAATAGCATAATAATATTAATTCCCTTAAATTGAGTAGTTTCAGAGAATTAATAAATCTATACATATAATAAAATCGTAAAATACCAGGGCTTCAATTTGTTAGTCTGTGCGTTGGTGCGCGCTAATCTCGAAGTTGTTTCATTAAAATCGGATAACACAAAAAAAAGTTACGGTCATTGGAATAATACGGGTTCTATGTCACTTCGTTCGTGTGAGAAAATAATTAAAATTTTGCCATACCTGGAACTCCACGAGAACGGAGTCGCTGGCACATCTAGTATATTATATAATAACTAGCTGCCCGGACTGACTTCGTTCTGTCAAAAGTAATTCCCGAGTTCAGGAACAGTTTTTTTTTACTTATCATTTATGTTTTACATCTTTTAAACCTTCCCTGGACTTCCACAAACATTTCAAGATCAAAATCAGCCAAATCGGTCCAGCCGTTTTCATGCTATGTCGTGACAACGGAAAACGGGTTTCATTTTTATATATATAGATAAATTTAGTTTTCATTAGGTAAGTTAAATATTTAAGTTACTCGAAGAAATAAAGGAATGCAAGTGTTTAAATTAAGAGAATTTCTAGCCTCGTCTCTCTAATAACAAAATACTGCGATCACCGATCTCGTTACGATTCCCTTAAGAACATTAATTAGTGTTGAGTGTTAGAAGACATAGATATACGAAGATAAGAGGGAGAGTGAGTATTACTAGTAGTATATAGTCACAACCTTTCAATTATGGTACCTATGGGAAAATTGGCTGTACCCTGGAAATTCAAATTAAGATACAGAAAAAATAAGCTGTGAAACTGTTATATTTTGACATAATATAATTAACATTTGATTTATTCGAAGAAAATTGTTTAGGTGGACTAGTTGAATGGCTCAATTCTATTCTTATAATATCTTCTACCGCCTTTTTTAAGTCGGCTTACACTCTAATAACCGAATTCAGTTGGATACCTTATTATACATGAAGCGGTCAATCAGACCTCCTCAACCCATTTTACTGGGTAACACAGTATTCCATAGTAAAACTGTTTGTCAGAATTGTGACCAAACAACAATTAATTCTATTATTTTTAATTTAATAGGGTCAATATTGGACAATCAGCAGACACCATGTGATTACTTATTGTCTTTGAAATGTGTTGTCAAAATTAATTGCAAATGTCAAAATTGAAATAGATTCGTTAGTTAGTGGGCGATATAATCTTAATATGTATGTATATATAAATCTCGTGTCACAATGTTTGTCCTCAATGGACTCCGAAACTACTGCACCGATTTTAATCAAATTTGCACACAATATGCACTTTGATTCAACTTAAAAGATAGGATAGCTTACATCTCAAATATATAAAAAAAAATGAGACCGCGGGCGGAGCTGCGGGAAACAGCTAGTATTTAATACGATTTAATATTTAGGTTTACCAAGTCGACATTTTGAACTTTTTCCGTCGTACTTTATTGACACTATTCGTTGTTGCAGTGTTTTTAATATTAGAAAATCATGCACCTAATTGTGTTTAACTGCATGAGCACCATATGCGACGAATGTAATCCAATTTAACCCTTTTTTTAGTTTAATCTTATTTATGTTGATATGAAACAAAAAAAAATGTAAGTAAATAACACCATTTTAATATTTTGCATAAGGAACTCCCAATAGGGTTTCGGTAAGGTAACGTTCGTATAAACAGTAACGACTCAAGTTTACAGCTATGCAAATGTTATTTCATAAAAGCGGTGAGGAAAATTACGTAGATTGAAGATTTCCTTCCAAGTTTGAGCTGTGAAGCAAATCGAGAGTCTCTAAGAAGCAAGAGATCAAAGCGCTTGCAATGCAATACCAAACTTGAATATGCATACATACAGTCTAAATTGAAATGCAGAAGTATGAAAACGTCTTAAACTCGTCTACGTGAGCTGCAATACCTAAAATTGAAAAAAAAAAAATATATTTATAGTTTTACAATAGTAGGTAGGCTTTGTAGTCAATATTTTATTGCTCTCCATTAGTTGTAAAGATGGTTACACATTTTTAAAGGTTACAATATGGACCTTTTAGGGCATGGCAATCTAAAACTAATAAAAATAATATTTGTATTACTTTATTACGTGTTTTAAATTAAGTTGATAAATTGAACAAGATAAAAGAAAAACTATATCTGTAATAGTATTATTAAGAAGTTGAGTTTGTAAGTTCGTTCGTGGGAAGTAATCTCTGGAAGTACTGAACCGATTTTGAGAATTCCATCAGCAGTGGAAAGGATACATTACTCCTGTGTCCTGCTATGTTTGGTGATGTTTGTACCCAGCAAGTGGGCACGGGCCCGCAAGTGTAGTATAAAGCAGAAACCAATTTACAAACCGAGTATATTAAACAATAAAACTGATGTTTCAATGGCTGTAAAAATAAATAAACATTTCTTAATTCTACCCAATTTCAATAAAGGGGAATGTAATTATCTTCAGTTTCTTTGTACGCAAATTTCATAATTATAATAATCAATATTGAATTGTCTTAACATTTTGTATAAAATAATGTACATTTTCTCTTTGAAGTAATTATAAACCGTTACCAAAGAAAAGATTTAAAATTAAGAGAGGTCGCCGGTCATTGACCTGAAAAAAAATTATAATGTTCATCATTAAATTATTCAAGATATTTTGAGGGAATATAAAATGTAGTAAATGTTAACGTTCAGGCGTTACGAAAACAATTTGAAGGCAAGTTTACTTTGTTCTAAGAAATAAATATTCCAACATTTACTTTGTACGAAGAATTTTCCATTTCCCTCAATTTTCTTATAATAATATCATGCTAGAATGTTTTAATATTGATTTTGCTAAATGTACTTAAGTATACATATACATACATTATACATACATAACATGTCACAAAGGCCTGTCCGATCCCTGAGAGTATTATTCGGTATCGTACTGCGAACACATATACGTAGTCATTAAATGGATTGGAGATATTTTTTTCCCAATTGAATATTATTAAATCAAAATAAAAACTGATCCAAGGCAACAGCAACACTGACCGCTCCTCAAAGTTCACGTACTTATCTACTACCTGCAGCTTTGTGTCAAATAAGCCGCCTATGCGAGACGGTTCATGAACGTAAAAAAGTACCACGAATACGCCTTTATTGGATCTGACAGGGGTTTTGTTACATTTTGTATAAAAAAAATAACTTATTTAAGTATTTGTACGGCCTAGTTATCCTCCTTGATAAGAGCAATTTAACCAAAACACATTAAAATTAGAACGAAAGTACTAATATAGCACTATCGTAAAGAAAGGAAAATCAGTATTTTATAAAAACTATGATTTCCACACTTAATCCAATAAGCGGAGACAAAGAGAAAGTTGTTCTTGTTCAGTAAAAAGTTAAATTGCATGAACCCTCCAGTGCTACGTAGCGCAGTGAATTTGTTTGGACCGGGACGACTACAATCTGCACCGGGAGGGTTAAGTGGCGAGCGTATTTTGTTAATTTGTTTTGAACCTTTATTTCATTAGAATAACAGTAGTGATTAGGGCAACTTCCTTATAAGATCAGTTATGTGATAGAGTAGTGTTCAAACTGCCAAAATAGGTGATGAATAGTCATAAATGCAGTTATGTTGTAAATTTTATTAGTAAAGTTGTTGTTGTTTAATATTGTTATTCGCAGAGGTCTCTATAAACTGGACCATGTCCAGATCATATTTTGGTATCTAAATTAAAGTAATTCAATTGTCAATAACACAGCAAATTAATTACTATGTCGATCCCTATTTTGAATATAATAGGCATATAATTTCAAAATAGTCAAAATTCATCGCTTCAAATTAAACTTAAACTCACAATTTACATGTAAATATCGCTGACATATCAGCAGGCAATTAAATCAGCAACTACCCTCGTATACCGCATGACGTCACTGCGGAGCAATTTAAGCACTGAAAACAATTAACTATTCACCCAGGAAAATTACTAGCGAGCGGTATGTCCGTAGCTTTACGATGGATGGTGGGAGAATGACAGCTCGGGTTGACCAATGGTTATAGTGCGGCTACCGTAAACGACTCTTTATAGTATTAAATAGAGTGTGTATAATAAACTTTTATGTTTAGAAAGGGTAAATTTGGCGCACTTTTGGCAGTCGCCCGATGTACATTGATATGAGCTGAAAGTAGCTTCATAATAGACCAGCTTTTAAGTTTGGAAGATGGTAAAGATATAAAAGCAAAAAGGACTAAGATTTTTCTTCAAATATACTTAGTCATCATCAAATAGAACAAACTTATTACAAGGTTAATTTTGTATACAATATTGGAGTGCTATCTTAATTGGAGAGTCGACAGATCTAATAAAGTCTACTTTAACTTCTTTGTATGCTGAAAGCCACTTTAAATAAGAAATTCTCACGCAAAAAACTGTTTAGGTACTACCAAAACTTGAAAACACAATTGAAAGATTGGAACGTTTGGATAAAGCGTAACGATGTGGGCAAAACTTTCTTTTTTCCGAATCAAATGACGGAAAAATCACTTTATATCGAGTTCTTATCGTAACACCCTTCCTAATATAAATTCTCCATTACTGTGAGCTACTGGCCACTATCATGCAAAGTTAAGGCTCTATCAGTTGTCTAAACTTCTCTCGATTCGCTTCTATTCTATATAAAGTATGTAAAATCTCACTTCACTCGAGACCTACCAGCCAAAATGATCCTTATATAGTTCCAAAATCAATGCGATGGTAGTTTGGAATAAGGTTCCAGTTATATTGGTCAGTTCAGTCTAACATACCTAGTACGTTTTTAAAACAGTTTCCTAAAACTAGAACATGGCCGGAAGGCTTCAATTATTTACCTCTGCTAGCAGACATTGGATCGCTTAAATGTTGATCGTAGTTATCTACATTGATAGTTTATAATTCCCCCATCCCTTTTTTAGCCCAGGTAAACGAGAAATGTTAACACATTTTTGGAAGCGCTCTCCACAATATTATACAAAATGTAACGCAATATTAAATAGAAGTGAATATTTATACTTAAATTGTTAAGTTGAAAAGAGGCTTAAGTCCAAGATTTAATGTTTCCTAAGTTTTTTAATTATTACTTTTAGGAACATCGGAGACTTAAAAAAGGAAAATGGCTTCATTCGAAACTTAAAGGGGTTTTTAAGCCTTCTAAAAATAACTTAAAAACAAAAACTAAGTATTTTTTATAAGTGATAATAATAATTTCATCACTGACTGTTAATACAATACTCTAATAAGCCAGTTATCGATTTGAGCGAGCATTTATCATAACTTCTCTATTAAAAACAATGTGCTAAAATCCCTTTCAAAAACAAAATTTACCGCACCTGTCCACAACGAGAGCAGCTCATGTACTTTTAAATTTAAGCAAAATTCCCGTATATATGGACTGTACGGCTAGACAAAAATGACGTTATCGTATTGTGCAGCCACCCAACGCCCCCTTGCGGCAAAGAGAATGCTTGTTTTATTTCTCTCGTGATTGGCGGACATCGAATTTTTATTGCAACCTAGTATGACATACTCAAAGCATTGGAATTTATGAATGCTTGTGTGAAATCTATACTGGCGTGTAGATCTATTGGGGTGTGTGATCGTTTGAAGATTTTTGTTTAAGAAAAATGTTGGTGTTTTTATGCTTTGTGTATTGGATATTTTTTTGGATAATATTTTATAGTGACAAGGCTACCTAGTTTTAGAGTAGACTCATATTTTATTCACTTTAAAGTTCTTTTCTAAAAGTAACAGTTCATCTACGCGACAGTGACGACTTTTAAATATATTCGTCCTAAAAACGTGATTCATTGCTGGTACCCAAAGAAGGATTTATAAATATTCCATTTCAATTTGTAAATAATAGATTTGACATCCATCACATTGAAATTAAAAAATATTAACTCGTTTGCAACGCTTTGAATTTTAGTTTTTGATGGTCAAACGCCGAACGCGTGCAAAATATTATTTTCATCTAGTTTTATACAAAACTGAATTTTGTGGTATAAAATATGTAGATTGTGAATACAATAGTCATTACTCAGGGTTTGACAAACGTGGTTCGTGTTATGATCTCGTTTGATATTCTTTGTATGGTATCTGATACATGAACGTTGTGCATATGCAGATTTCGCCTGGTTATAGTTTAAATATGCAGTCGAAGATACACACAATGGTTAATAAGTTTGCTATTTTTTATTTAGCTTTATTTATAAAAGGTAGTTTAGTATAGTTTAATTTATATTATAAGGTTTTGGTTTAGTATAGTTTTATTTATATTTTAATTATAATTAGTATTATGTGTATATAGTTATGCTTGTATAAGTCACAAATCGCAAATAACTAACAATCAAATACGTAGGTACCTACTACAAAATAATGGAAAATAGTTACCAATTACAGCCATCTAAAATTTCACAAAACTTAGTTAAACACGAAACCACTAGAACGGTACCGAGCGCCGGATGACAACGTTAAGTGGGGCCAAACTAAAAGGGAATAAAAATTCGAAGCGAGGCGTAACGAAGCACCGTAAACCAAAATGCCACCTCAATCCTCAGGTGCTTACGTGACGTCACCATAAATACACATTACACCATACTCCGGTTACATAACCGAATATTCAACTCGAGGTACCTTGTGAAATATGAGTATATTGTTCTATTCGCGAGATATTTGTATTGAGAGTGACTATTCAAATTCATGTCTCGGGGCGGCCGTTTACTGTCTAAATCACACTGTCGGTATTATGTAGCCTCGCGTCTAAGATACGTCTAATTGCCCAAAATTTTGGCATCAGTCCGCTATGATTAAGAAATAAATGGATTACTCGTACCGAATCTCGTATTAGTTACTTAATGTTGTAGTCTGATATTTGTCAGGGTGATTAAAATTATATGATAGATAAATACTGTTTAATACTCTTTATACTACAGTTGCTTATCCACCTAATCCATTTTCGAATGTTGTGTAAAGAAACAAAGTCAGCAACATTATAATTTGAACGTCGGGAACAGAACTAAGCGCTACCATTACCGAGAACAATTACAACTTTAATGTAATTCGTCGATGTTATCTAACAGGCTTAGCGGCGCAATAAATTAGTGGAACAAAACCCAGGTGTCTGTTCTAGCATTGAAGTTTAGAGCCCGAGCGTGGAGGGGTTATCAATTAAATTGTGCACGTCGGCAGCTGCACACCACAGTCCCGTGATGGATGCCCGCTGCGTCCCCAACAATATCCATTCCTCTCGTTTATAACCTTATTTGTACCGACATGCAGTGTACTGCCATTTCTCTAATAGAAATGGGTGGCCATTTTCCAAGTGGACGTTGTTTGCAATGTTTTACAAAGTTCGTTCAACCACCCCCTTCTATTACATTCTACAGTTAGCGAAATGGTTTAAGTTAACAGGATTGTCTTTAAAGTCTGAAGATAATTTAGATATACGTATCCATTGCTATTACTTTGGTTATTGTCTTTGGAAACAATGGGATTCGTTAGTGTTTCAAATTTCGTCGAGGGCTTTATCTTAACAGTATGAATGATCAACGGAAATTGGAGTAATTCGAGGAATGGTTTCTTGTCGTATAGATGGGTTTATTGGTGACGGAAATTCACGTTTCCACATGTGACGTGTGTCCCTCGGAGCTATCAAGTCGCATTGTAGTTTATTTGAATGTGAAGCGAAACTCGACACAACGATCCAGCGGCAGACGGACAAATCACTCACAATTGAATAGCAGCACTCAACCTGTTATATTTTTTACGTAAATCAGTTCTCTATTATGTTCGGATAAAGCCCAAAAGCTTTTCGCTTTCATGTTGTTGTGTAGCAAAGTAAAAAATAACATAATGAATAGTGATTACACCGACTGTTGTATACTTAGGTCTAAAGGTCTGATCGTAAAGACTTTATTTCCTCAAGAAAATAAACAAAATAAAATATGTATATCGGTATTTTGTTCTTTATATCAATGACCATTGTATACACAGAATAATGCCAGTCGTATAATATTTTACTGTGCCGTAAAAAGTTGTAATAAAATCAATGCGTTTGTAAGTCGTTCGCCTTTTACAGTAATGGACGAACATATTTGGAATAATTTTGTGTAATAGTAAGCTATTTTCGTAGACACCGCTGGGTCTCGGGAGCGTGTTTATGGAATGGCTTGCTCGACGATGAGGCTATTCCCATAATAATTGCAATACAAATGTACGTACTAGTTTGTACTCGCAACCCTGTCTGTAGTAGCTGAACATTCCACTAGAAAGTACCGGAGAACAAAGTCAATTCAAGCTACTTACTCAGTTTGGTTCGAGACAAGGACAGGATGTCACAGACAGAAGAACAAACATGACTTCTAATTATTTAAGTAGTAACGTTACTGTGACGTATGTGTAGTCTACATAACATGGAAACAACTTCTTTGTTTTTGAAACTTGGCTCATATATTTCGTGACAGCGTTGATTACTAAATGAATGGTAATATGAAAAACCCATTTGCAAATAGTTTTGGGCATGTTATGTTTAGTTTTACTTTATAACGAGAGCGAAACTCTGTTGCTTTGGATACCTTTGTGTTATATTCATTTTAGTTTTGAATATTCATAAAGTGAATTAAAATAATAGGAACGGAAATTAACGGAATAAATGAAATATTTACCGAGGAGTGTAATTTAAATACATAGTTGTTACTAGGTATCACAAAGGTACAAAAAAAGCGTGGCTATGAAATATTTCCGTAATGAATATTAATGATAATGATGTTATTCGAAGAGCTATCCAAAGATATACAAATACGATTAATTTAAAGTTCTCCATCAGACTATGGACTGCAGCAAGTTGAGAAGCCAACTGAATCGCATATATGCCAATCGCACCGTACCCAAGATCTCAATTGACTTAAGGAACAAGAAAAAAATTGTGAAGCAAGATCGAGTTTGTTCAATATAAAAGTACCATGTATCAGGTAGGTACCAACTTTCTTAAGAAGAGATTAACAGCTGTCAAATGCATTTCTTAAACGAAATATAGATGAATACGTTGATATTTTTTTTAATATAGGTCGCAGTCTGGTAAATACTCTTTATACCTAAATCGGTATGACAAGTTGAGCTTCATCACTTATTTTTATGTCAATGGTGGCCTGGTTCAATTAACGGATTTTCGTGCATAAGGTTGCAGGTTCGGACCCACTACAGGTACGTATCAAATGGGACTTTTTCCAAGCTATATGTACTTCAGTGAAGAAAAACATTGTTAGGAAACCTGGATTCCAAAAATTGGAATCTTGAATCGCCAACCAGCACTGAGCCAGCCTTGTGAGAGGAGGCCTGTGCCCAGCAGTGGGACATTGACAGGTCGGTATTAAACTTATTTTGAGCGATATTTTTTCTCCATTCAATGAAATTGAGCATAAATAAAAGAGTTTCTCAATAGCATAAATGTCGGAATAGTCTACATGAGTAATACCGAATATTTGCTACATTGTCTTTAACAATACAGCGTACATTTTGTATCTAAGACCAATCTCTCACAATGAAGTATAGTATCGTAATATAAAGATGAGGGATTATGTATTCTGTACTTGCATCCCCAAGTCAGCAATACGTTATATAAGAATTTATATTACGCTGTCAAATATTTCTATAGGTAACATTGTTGAGTGAGTTTCATCTATTGGTAGTGGATTACTGTGCACGATTTTCATCATGCACTGACGCAACTTTTGGGCATGTTATTGGCTCTTGTAGGTATGCTAAAAGAATTCTCAGTATCTACCGCTCGGAGTCAAAAAGTGTGGCGGTGTTTACACCCCCGTGCCTCGGAAAGCATGTGAAGCCGTTGGTCCTGCGCCTGATCCCTCTCCGGTCGTGTCGGTCAATCGTCCGGTCCCATCGGACAACGAGAGTGAAGGAACAGAGAGAGAACCTGTGTTTGCGCACACACTTGTGCACTATAATATCTCTTGCGTACATGGTTGATCTCACTTGAGATTGGCCGCCAAGGCCGAAAATCGGTCTGGAGATTATTATTATTGGGTACAATACTTCATGTCTTGTTAACTCCACAGATGCTAATCATAAATTGCTGTGTGCAATAAGGCCACTTTTTGTACCACTTTTTATGCTGTTTTTGTTTTTTTTTATGTTTTTAATTTTACGGTGTACAGAATGTATTATTATTAATGATAATACGGTTTTCGTTATTACTTTTTACTGCACGAAAACAAAGCTCATTTACATAACTTGATAAAATACGTGACTTTGAGTACATTAAACTTATTATTGTTGTGAGGCTAACATTATTCGGTCACATCACTTTTGATTATGTTACATTAAGGTTCAATCATCCTGCAATCACAAACCCTGCACTTAGGTTGGTCAGAGTCAACATTCTTCCAATTGTCGCATTACTAGTTTGAACCGGAACCGGGGCCTGTTCACGATAGCTAACGAGTCCGATGTCGTTACGATAGCGATAGTTGTTGCTGTTGGATTGCGAAACCGCATGTAAACATCGCTTTACACGTTGTAATTTGAAGGAACAGCTTGAATAAATCAATGTCGGTAGTTCTTTTAATTGTACGTGAAAGGCAGTTACTGTTCTTTATTGCCACAGGGCCACTTGTATTTGAAATAACTACAGGATAATTTTTATGGAGTTCGTTTATTCAATGAGGTAATCAGGTGCATAAAACTGAACAATTTTTCCCAAGGAACATACTTAGGTCGAAATCTTAAAATTGAAAATGAAATATTCATACAAATAAACAAACCCGACTTTGTTTATTTAAATCTACTAGCTGTACCCCGCGGTTTCACCCGCATAAGCTGTGCTCGTTCCCTTTCCATGGCTTTTAATCTAACAAATCAATAATCCTGAAAATCGGTAACCCGTTCTCGAGTCTTATAACAAACTCGACTTTGTTTTATGTAGTAGATAAAAAACTATCACCCTAATACCTGGAAATCGCAACTTCTAGAACAAGCCACATTTCATTTGTTTTTCTACCAGACCACTTACTAAAAGTTATTTCGTCGAATTCTTTACTTAATAACACTTCGTGACGTAATTAAACGTTTCCAATTCTATACTTCTGAAGGCACTTGTGAAAATTGAATTCTAAGTAATTTTAATACCAAATCAAGTGTTGACCTTTGTGTGCCCAAAATAACAGGAAGTTCGAACATGAGTAGGCGTACTTGGCCGGAAATAGGGAAAAAGGTATTGTTTTCGAAAGGGTTTTAACATATGGCTATTTGATGAGAATTCCTACGTGCTATTATTATGATTTCATGTATGAGTCTCGCCTAGTATGTATAAATAGTATTCAGCTAAATCCGGTATGACTGGAAGCCAACCCCAACATAGCTTGGGAAAAGGCTAGGCAGAAGAAGAAGAAGTATGAGTCTCTTCTTCGTAAGTCTGCTGGAAGAGATTTCTTTAATAAGCAGTACCTTTGTACCTATTTATCCAAATGCTTGTTTGCTTGAAAAACCTTAAATCTTATATCACGCAATGTATACAAGATTTTTAGTTGAGGTTTTGAACTCTTTTGTTTATGTTTCTATAGAAAACTCGTTTCAATAAATATCGTACTGTTTTAAAATTATATGTACTTTCTTAATTATTCTAAGAACCAAAACCTCCTGAGAAAAACTGGATTCCAAAAATTGGAATCTGATCCCATATGCAATGAGCAAGCGTGATGATCAATGCTCATTCCTTCTCTATATGGGAAGAGGCCTGTGCCCAGTAGTGGGACATTTATAGGTCTATATATATGTCTAAGAAAGTGAGAATAAACACTGATACTTGTACGTAATCCTCGCATCACTTTGTCCAACCTCATGAAGTTTGTCAGTAACAATTACGACGAAATATCGATAGTGAGGGTTGTAAGCACGGCTAATTAGGGCCCGTCCGGCACTGCGGGCTCGTTCCTACGACGAACGTATTAAACCAACTATATAGTACATATGTGTTCACCTGTATCTGTTCACATGTATATGTTACGACAAGCTTTACACTGATCGGTTTCTATTTGCACGTAATTGCACTTTGAGTTATTTGTAGTATGCATTAACGGTGTGATTCAACTTAATCTTAAATTACTTAGAAATTGATTGTGGAGATCAAATGTAGACGTTGTACGTATCAAAAAATTTGGTTGATAGTAAAACCTGAAACTGAATATACTTCTTATATATAAAATTGTTAAAAAACGGCTATACAGAATACCTATAAACCGAGTAAGCTGAATTGTTTAGTATTGTTTGTTTTATCCGATATTTTGTTCGAATTTCTGATCTCTGCTGTAATTTACAGGTAACCTTTGACCTGTAGGTAAGTAATAGGCTCAGGGGACCATGTGTCCAATTTATATCAAACCTGACACCAATTCAGAAATTACATGTGTGATTCTGGGAAACAAAAACCATTGCGAATAGTGTCAAAGCGTAGACTAAAGTATACAAAGAACATAATTAAATATACTTTATTTTAAAATGGTAATTGCATCAAGTAACACTATTATTAAAATTAACTTATTATGTTAATAAAGCCTTTGAAAACTAACAACTTTTCTTACCATACGGAAGCCTTTATAGACTTTTACAGTTTTAATGCTGATTATCAAACTTTAAATGCAAATTATAAACTGTTTAGCCTAGCTTGAAGCCGCTTTAATAGTTTTATTTGAATTTCTGTGTACCGAATCGCTGGCGTCGACAACTCGGGTAATTAGACAAGTGTATTAATAACAGAAAATATTTTAGTTGTAGGTTGCTGTGTAATGAACTTTTTTGAAATGAATTGACTGCTTTAACATGAATTGTATCTAATTATATGCTTCATTGTATCGATACCAATGATCTCGATTGAATAATGATGATTACCTACAATCGAATAATGTAATTTTGAGGATTATTATCAAGGTTTATTCACCTATTCTTTCTACCAATTTGACGCCACGATATGCGGCTAAACATGAGAGAACTTTTATATACATATTTTTTATATCTCACTGTTATCTTCCATGCAATCTATCATGTACACCATGTTGAAACAAATAAATCACTTAGTTAAGTATTTACTTTTATTAAAGAATATAGTACGATATTTAAAAAATCTGTCAATAATAAGCAATATTATCGTTGCGTGATAAAACAAAATGGAGTTTTATTATTGGATTTATTACATTAGTGGCGAGTACTATGGAAATTGAAAAACAATAACGCTTATTTGCTGTAATATAGTATGCAATTATAATATTAATGAACTTAGCTTTTGTGTCGGTATCCGAACAGTCAAGTTAAAGTGGAGCTGGGCTGGGCTATATTTGAGACAATTACTGCATGTTTGGTTTACAATATTTTTCAATGTTCATTCTTATAACGTGGTAAAGGCCAAAGATCATAAAGGTTTACAGTAATAATGAAAAGTACATAAACTTTCTACCTAATGTTATGTGAGGCATATCATATTTTGTTTGTAGACGGGGTATCGATGACTCGGATACTAAGAGACTTCATTTATTTGTATATGTGACCTTTACCTCTCGTTTGTCTTTGTAGATGACTGTCTGAAACGACCAGGCTGGCTACGATGAGACAGGCGGGAACACGTTTTTTTTTTTTAAAGTTTACTAGCAATGTGGGTCGCACATTACTAGTAATCTCGTTAACCCCTCGTGCTAAGCTAAGATGCTTGTGTTACGAGTGGGTTCACGTCGGTAGTGTAATGGGTGGGATTCGAACCCGCAACCACATGATCGCAAGTCCGACGCCCTAGCCATTAGGCTACTGCCGCTTCAAAATATTTAATAGATTATAATCGTTCTCGATATTATTGTTCGTGTATGTTTCAACCTATCTTGCCATGGTCTTTCTAGAAATTTGTTAACCTAATATTCAATTTATTTACGACGAATGGAAGTATAAGTACGTACACAAACGAATGTGTCTGTTTCAACCTATCTTGGTCTTTCTAGAAATATGTTAACCTAATATTAATTTTATTTAAGACAAATGGAACTATAAGTACACAAACAAATTATCACATTTTTTTATGATGTAATTATAAACATGGCGTGAAGTTTCGCTGTCTCCTTGAAATTCTCTTTTGAAGTATTTGTCTCGTAGCGATAAGACTGGCCATTATTTTAAGTGTAATTATTACTGGTGAAGAGCCTTGGGGCTGTGATGAGACTGTAGTACTCGACGTTCCCATCAACTTGTGTCAAAGCGCTCACAAAGGCTGCACTACGAATTATTAATTACACACACCCACTCACCTTTAACATAGGAAGTCAAACTTGAAGAAGCTCTTGGCTGTTGAGAATGTAATGCCAATAAACTTAAACTCCAAGATGCTTAAGTTAAGAGAAAACAGACGCTGTACTGTAATTTCAAGATGCGCAAATTTACTAATTACACAACAAATTATTTAATTTAAATGTGTCGTATACTTCTGATGTTCTCTCTGAGCTAGCTCCATTACCCACACATAGATGGAAGTATACTAATTTGCTTAATTACAACATTACAAAAAGGTTGTATATCTCTACTTTATTCGATTAATCTTGTGGGTAAAATCGTTGATACTTGGTATACGAGAGAAGATCCCGCCCCTTGTGAATTCCTTTGTATGTTATTTAAATTGATTATCCATAACTTTGTTAATTGTTATCGTGTGCCATTAAGCTTAATGTTTGAATTTACTGAGGAAATTGTGAATTAATATTTTGTCCTCATGTTTCTTTACTGTTTTACAGTTATGTTGTGCCATACTTGTTATATTGACGACCTCCGTGGTCGAGTGGCGTACACACCGGTTTTCAAGGTGTCGTCAGCTCTGAGGTCCCGGGTTCGATCCCCGGACGAGTCAATGTAGAAAATCACTTTTCTACATTGCCTCGGGTCTGGGTGTTTGTGGTATCTTCGTTGTCTCTGGATTCCATAACACAAGTGCTTTAGCTACTTACTTTGGATTCGGAGAAATGTATGTGATGTTGTCTACATTATTTATTTATTTATATTATACATTAAATCAATTTTCCCCTAAAAGACTGAAAATATGAATGTTACTGTTATGTAAAACGTTTATGACAATTTTGTAATTACCGATATTATTATGTGTCAAGTGTATATAGAAATACTAGCTGAGCCGTCAAATGTTGTTCTGCCGTATAAAAAATCTCGAAAGAGCCAGCTCTATCATTTAGGGTTGTAAAAAATTGATGTTGTCCGATTCTCAGACCTACCCGATATACACGCAAAATTTCATACAAGTCGGTCCAGCCGTTCCGGAGGAATTTGGGAACAAATACCTCGACACGAGTATTTTATATATTAGAAAGTTCGATACTCTCAAATGAAAGTGGATTCGAGTTATATATAGCTTAAGTTTCTGTATTGAGACCCATATAAAAAAACATTCCATTTAATCATATCGATGTCTTTAAAATGTCCACGTTCCGCTAATTAAGAAATTGTGAACTTTCCATATCTTCCGTGCCCACTATACAGGAATAATTTAAAAGGAGTGCGGATATACAACGAGGTAATCAGGTGTATAAAACAGAACAACTTTCCTCAAGGAGCATAAGTCGAAATCTTAAAATTGAAAATTATCTTTTCATACAAACATAAGTCAAGTGACCTGTCACTTTGTATGGAAAGTTTATTTTCCATTTTATGATTCCGACCTATGTTCCTTGGGGCAAGTTGATCAGTTTTATGTACCTGATTACCTCGTTGGGAGGGGCTCGTGGCTAGGTGTAAGCCGTACGGTTTGACAGATAATAAAGGTTAAGCCGCGCTCGCCGCGGTTGGTCCGTGGATGGGTGACCATTTGTAACCATATTGAGACCCCTCCGTGCCTCGGAAAGCACGTTAAGCCGTTGGTCCCGACTGTCATACAGTGATCTTTGATAGTCGTTAAGTCATTACAATTCTGACAACCAGTCTTACTATGGAATACTGTATTACGCTAAGTATTCAGCTAAATCCGGTAAGACTGGAGGCCGACCCCAACATAGCTTGGGAAAAGGCTAGGCAGAAGAGGCAGAAGAAGATTACCTCGTTGAATATCCGCACTCCTTTAAATTAATCCTGAATGACGAGCTAGAACCACTCTGATTCCAGTGGAAGGAGGGTGTGTGAAACCTACTAAATAAAAAAAGACATAATGCTAGTACAAACACGATACATATCAAAGTCAGGGTAACAAGAAGAGAGGAAAATTAATGCCAAAGGAGATGTGCGTTCCTCTCCCTAAATTGAAAAAAATGGAGTAGCGGTTACATTCGCTAAATAATATGAAGTCATACACCTGAAACATACATCTGAAAAAATGAAGTTGGGAATCTATAGCTTTTTTTTTTTTTTTTTTATTAGATAGGAACAGCAAACAGCTGGAATATACAGTATACAACACAGAAATAAACATACAGAAGTTAACAATATTCCAGCCCACAACACTGTTCACAAAAAAGTTATTATATACAGAAGAAAAGTGTTTTAAACACTATGTTTTTCTCGATTGGTTTATGATGACAATCTCGACTTCTACGTTGACTTCTATTATTAACGATAGTATTTAATTAGTTCAGCCCCTCTATTCCTTAAAACCTTAAAGTCGTAATTGGATACGTTCATTTAAGTTAATAAACAAATCAAAGTTTTTATCGTCTCGCTAGACGCTAGTTATAAATTCCGAACGAACCAACTATTGTTCTGCACAAAATAAAAATAATAAAACGCGACGGAGACGGACGGTACAGTGGACCACACTTTTATGGCAATAAAGATTAGCGAAAATCAATCTTAAGCAATCGAAATAAGGTTCTCGTTAATGTTAAAGTTGTACTACTTTTTTGTGTTTGACTGTACAAGAATCAGTAGCGCAAATACGTTTGGATCTCGAGAAATGTAAACTTAGATTTGTTCTTAGACGCAGATAAACATTGGATGTTGGTACTGCATCGCATGATCTATCTGTATGTGCATTACAAGCTATCGTTTTGTTTCAGATGGATTAAACGCTTTGTTTCGTACTAACGTTGTTTTCAGAGCATTGTAACTGATTCCTGAACAAATGAAACTTGTTTTTTTTTAGTTTCATATCATGTCTGTAATCAGCTGCCTTGTGTATGCAGTGTATGGATTTAAGGTATTAATATTAAATCGTTTTGAAAGCTCAATTAATAATTAATGAGTTACTTTGTATTAGGTCCGTCATCACCATTTATGTGAATAGTTCATGATCGCCTGTTTTAGTTAAAAAGAAAATCCATCTTTACATAAATACACAGAATTTGGATTGGATATAATATTGAGGAAAGTACACACTCATTCAACTTTAAAAGTATAATCCTAAGAAAAAAAAACATCGAACATAGGTATTCAAGATATTTTTCATGAAATGTAGGTCGTGGTTTGTTTATTCGTCGTTAGAAGTGGTTCGACCGCTAATACGTATTCATCATGACGCAACTTAAATATCAATGAATGAATTTTTCATGATCTCGAAAGGTCTTAAGCTGGTTGAATAATGAAAGTCCATAAATCTTACGTCAATTCTAATTCTGGTTAAATGTTTTTGGATAAAATGTGAAACGTAACAATTCTGTTCTATATAAAAAATATAGAGAATCGTCATAATAATGTTTTGGCAAACCGAGCACAAATATTTCGAACAACGAAATTTCAGTTAAACTTTGTAATAAGAACTCTTTGGTTTGTTCAAACAATGATGAGTCTAATTATTCTGTTTCTATTTTTGAATATCATTTTTAAATCTATATTGTTGGAATTTCGAACGTTTGTTATTTTCAGTCAACGTTCCGATAAATATATTGTTATTGTTGAAATGTTGTTTTGTGTTCAAACTCTTTCGAACAATAAAAGAAGTCTTTAATAAGAAAGTAATAACAAAGGAGGTTAAGATATATGGAACTGGAACATGTAACGGTCATTATCTCGTGTTGTACACAAAAGCCAAATCTGAAGTGCAATCGGCACAAGACGGCGGACTCTTGAAGCGAGAGCAGTTAGGCACAAGTTATCGTTGCGACCAGTTTAACTGGAGTACCCTCTGTCAGCTCCGAAGGTGCTACGTGCCTCGGATGCTCGCCAACTACCGAGTACCTACTACAACTTACACAAAAAATTATACCAACTATGATAACTATCTGGTATCTTGGATGGGCGGGTCAATAACCTTATGTACCTACGCAAGATACTTAAGAGCTGTTATATAAAAGAGACGGACGAAGTTTGAGTAATTAGCAACTTGATTTTTTTTTGCAATAATTATGATACCTATTATGATGTCTGCTGATACCTTTTATAATAATAAACAAAATCCGTGTATTAAATATAGTACGAAACAGAAAAAAGGGCCAATTAGTTTATGGAACGAATCGTCGCTCCTTAACTAGAAGATTTGCATGTCACAATTCCAACTAGGAAGGTATACAGATACACTATGCAACATTTATTTCTTTACTCACACAAAATAAATAGCTGCGAAGGAAAACTAAATAGTGGGAAGCTTAAAAGATACAAAATGAACGCTATTCCAAGTTGTTTCCGGCTTTTTCAAGCTAAAGAAAGAACCACTTTTTCCAAACTGTTGGTTTCGCGACTTTCATATTTTATTTCCGAGAGAATTTAAATGTGTGGGTTAAGTTATTTCTATTGAAATCAAACTTTGCTTTGTTTTAAGATTATTATATAAAGTAATAACTAAATAAAGTTACTGGTTTTTATTGCTGCTTGAAAGTTATTATTTGATCTGATGTATCTACATCATCTATGATATCTGAATGGTGAGGGTGTAAATGTTATTGTTGTAAGTAATTTCATAATTACATACTAATTAACGTATAGTATTTTTTGTTGCTTATTAAACTTTTGTATTTTTGGTAACAACTAAACTCCGTTCTTCATTTTGTATATTACTCAACTTACACTACAAACAATAAAAAAGACCTTCATTAAATATGCTGTATTACATGAAAAATATGTAAGTATGTATGACGACATAAATTTCCTTAGTTAGGTAAATTCCTTTGTCTCGCACTTCAAGGAAAGATTAATTGCGGCAAAAACATCACCCTTTTAGCTCGAGTTGATGAAACACTGTATTAATTTTCCCGGTTTAAAATTTCACCCTTCGAGCATCAAATCTTGTAGGCGTACACTACCTTACGTAACAACGGCCTGATGCTGCTTTGTCATTGGAATTACTCTATCCGAAGAAAATGGTGGTCGCGTATTTAATGGCCGTTCACATCCGTCAGGTGTCACCGCCATAGCGGTGTTATCAACCCCATTTTGGAGCCAAATTGAACTATTACAAGTTTCAGCATTAACCTTTATACTTTCGTGTCTGTGAGAGCATTACTAAGTGTATAACTACTGCCATTACGCAGAGAGAGGTAATTTTACGAAGCTAATTAATTCACCCATATTTAGTTCTTGGTAACCATACATTTATCAAACTAAATTAACTTAGAAGCTTTAATATCGAATAGTGCCATGCAAAACAAGTGAAAAGCGCAGAAAGCCAATGTTAACATAGTCTAGTGCATCTAATTAAAGCCATGAAACGTTGACAGAAGACAAAAGAAGCATTTTCCTTTATTTTCAGCTCCGCTATTCCCGGTGCAATGTCCCCGTGCCTGCACGCTGCTCTTATTTGTTTGAGTGAAATAAAACTAATTAAAACTGCGCCTGTAAGTGTTGTAACAGCGAACAAATGCCTCGCCGTTCCGGTAAATAAGTACATTCTTCATAACTGAGTACCGAGTAATTATAGTGCGCTGTACTTAAGTGGACTTGATTTATTATCTTTCTTTGAATCCAGTTCTACAGTACAAAAGGCCACTTTGTTGTTTGAGGAATCGTTTTTTGCATACATCGTGGCTTTGAACGGTATTCAATTCACTTTTTCGTTCTTTTCAAAGTTAGCGCTAATTCACATTGCGAAAACTTTTTTGAATTATAGACAACTTTTTTAGGGAATGCTGAATTAATTTCAATGTTTTTCACTTAGGCCTAACCCTATTTCCATATGAAAGAAAAAAGAGGTTTTATATTGCGTAGATCTTCAGAAATTATTTAGTTGAGGGCTTATGTATACTTGTGGGTAGTTCTTCAGAGACAAAATTTTCGATGTCTGTGGGTATATTTCTGTAACCAGCAAACAAATCAGCATGTAATATTTTTTTTATACAGTTTAGCTTTACCTCTATCTAGGACAATTTTTTTTTTTTTTATAATTGCTGTCTAGATATAAAATAAAATTTTTTGAAGTCTGTTCTCCTGATTCATATAGGGCGTCCGTTTGCCATTTTCCGGAACAAAATGGTCGATGACACATTTTCCCTTTGATTCTTCAATATAAATTAAAATTACATATATCGAAAGGAAATGAATTGACCTCTTACAAAAAAAATATGTATTAGTTATAACTACGTTAGTGTGTTTATAATTAATTAAATAAGAAGTGTCCGGCGTATAATACTGATTCATGTGGAGTAAGCTGCGCTGGACCGTGCTTGGTCGAGTAATAATAATAAGGGTCTGGAATCTCGCGCGGGGGGGAGCCAGTTGTGCAACCTATGAGCTAGAAGGCGGACTTGTGGCTAGTTGGATTAGATCCCGGTGTAACAAAGGTAAACATCTGATTCATCTGTGCTTGGTTCAGGTAGCCTCCTGATTACAATGCCTATTTTATAAAATTTATTTTGTTATTTTGAAACCTCAATCTGAGTTTCGTGTGATGCTTTTGGGTTATAGATTCGTGTAGAAAAATCACAATATTGAAGTCTGTATGTATGATGAGATATGCATGATTTTAGGCAAAATCATGATTCATCTGTGCCTGATTCATATGTTCAAAACCCGATATGAATCAGAAAATAAATTAGTTTTTCCCTTTTCCAGCAAGAAAGGAGCACTTTTGTTGCGTAATTTTTCTTGTCCAAGTAATTAGAGTGCAGGAAATAATTGACGAATGTGATCCAGCAGACCATACCGAAATAAATGATCATTACCATCATCTCCAGGAATTTCAATCATACCAAGATCTCCGGAAATTCCCAGCTCATCACAGGTTTCAACTCAGACTTCACCACTATCGGCACGTATAACAAGATCCACAATAAGACAACAGAAGACACTGGGAATCGATTTGAACATAACAGAAAATGAAACCGATGTCTCATCCAACGCTGACGTCCCATCGAGAATAATAAAATCGCGTTCACCCAATACTTGGATATCAGATTCACCGAGGAATTCCAGCCCACAAAGTAGTATCTCATTGTCAGCCCAAAAGTTTAAAAAAAGCTGCACGGGAAACACCTGCTAAAAAGAAATCGCATGAAACATATTTTACGCAAGTTTGAATTGACCAATTTGTTTCCGCGATATGATCACTGATAATTGTTTTTATAAAAACTGATTATTGTTGTTATAATATTATGATTATTTTCATAAGACTGAGCCCATTTACATTCAAAGCTTTTCATTTTTATATCTTTTTCTGATTAATCTGTAACAAATTCTGATTCATCTGGGCACAAAATATTTAAACGTCGATATCTCGAAAACTACTTTGTAAAAACGAGTCCCTCATTCAAATATACGTTATTTGGCATACTTATTTTCATATGAAGATGCTTTACTAAGCTGAAAGTGAAACTAAATTTTGGCCATATGAATCAGTCAAAGAATCAAATTTCGAAGAACTACCCTTGTAATAAAAGAGGAATATATTGTATGTAATTTATCAGGTTCAATAAATTTTATTTATATTTTATTAAAATATGAATTTTGATAAAATATATATTGTGAATTATTTTCGTGTTTATTTTAAATGTTTTTTTTTGCAATTTGTATTAAGTTATGTCGTAATAGAGTAATTTACAGTGGTGTAATGTAAATAAAAACAAACGCACTTTCCGTATTTGCGTCCATGGCTGGTTTTTCTCACGAAATATTCTTTGTTCGGCTTAATATATTTTCCCGTAATTTCAAGATGGGACAGATGGTGACCTCTTTGATGTCAGGATCTATCCTCATATAGATTCTTTAACGCATGAGAATTTCATTAGAAGACGTTCACACGAACGTCTGACAGTTGTTGTCTCCGTAATAAATTGTTGGAGTTTTCTCATAATGAGTTATGTCCTGGTAGAAAAATATAACTCAAGCTAAAATAAAAGGTAAGTAGGTAAACTTATTAATATGAATCTGACAAAAATATCAAAGGCCCCATTATTGAATAAGGTTATTTAACTTCCGTAGGTACCCACATAATAATAATATTCAAACTAGGCAGAGCCAGTACTATGGCAAGCAGACAACTGATGAATATATTTATATATTTATAAATACACATATTATAGATAGATTCCATCTAGACACAGTACAAATGATCGTTCTCATCACACAAAGATTTGTCCTGGGTGGGAACCAAACAATTGAACGCCAGGGTCACTATCACGTTTCAAGGTTTTTACCAAGTTCGGCTACTGACTAAATTGAATGTTGACTAACCTACTAGATTATAAGTAAACTTGTATTTCTGTAATTGGTTGTATGGAGTCAATAAAATATTAAAACAATATATTTTCTGTCCCAGAGTCTATAGGTATTCCAAAAGATTTTATCACATGCAAACCTCATGTTAAATCATAAAGGACCTGTCAATATTACATATTCCCTAGTCACAGTGAGCTGGCGAGTTAGCGGTATGTCATCGTGTCTCAGAAATACTTAAAGCCTTGGGTCCCGGTGTTAAAATCTCTGATCCTGACCGGGTGTTGAATAAAACTCCAATAAACATATTTAATTTTGTACAGTATAATATAATATTTGATTCAAAATATACTAAACTGTATGTTTAAAGAGGGGCTCGTGGCTAAGTAGTAAGCTGTACAGTTGACCAATGATAAAAGTTAAGCCGTACTCACCACGGTTGGTCCGTGGATGGGTGACTGTTTGTAAGCATCGAGACCCGGGCTTTGGAAAGCACGTTAAGTTTTTGGTCCCGACTGTCATACAGTGATTTTGATGGGCGTTAAGCCATTACAATCCTGACAACCAGTCTTACTATTTAATACTGTATTACCCAGCAATGGGTTGCGGAGGTCAGATAGGCAGTCGCTCTATGTAAAATACGGTATTCAGCTAAGCGCAGTAAGGCTGGTAGCCGACCCAACATAGCTTGGGAAAAGGCTAGGCTGATGATTAGTGTCTGACTTAAAATTTAGAAGAAAAACATAGAGGTAACTACCTTACGTATAATTATATAAAATGTATATAATTATATAAATTAAATTACCTTACGTATTTTACATCGGAATAAATTGTCACTCAATTTTACTTTCGTAAATATTATTGGCCCCTGGTAGACCCACCTTAAATTATTGTAAACTTCTCAACAAGGCCATTGCGAGTTGGACCTGTGTCCCTACGTAAGCTTATCAAACGACTGGGTATTGACTATTGACATTACTGGAGATAGCACGTGAGAAATAAGAGATACAAAATAATAATATAACATTTGATTGATAATTTCATTGTTAGACTTCAGGACATTATTTTTTCATGCAATAATTTAAAAGGAATTTGTTTTTCTAAAAGGAAATGACCCTCAAGTCGTGCTTATAGAACAAAATATATCTATCTTTATATATATAATTCTTCTGTGAGTGTGTATGTCACTGAACTCCTCCTAGACGGCTGGACCGATTATAATGAAATTTGCTGTGTGTCTTCAGGTGGATTCGAGGATGGTTTAGATTCACAATTTGGTCCAATTTGAAATGTTTTTTTTGTTTAATTTTTATCATATTAACATCGCGATTATTGCCATTCAAAACGAATAAACAATGCGGTAACCATGGTAAAATTGGTAAGTAGGTAGTTGCCATGACGACCAAATTTCGTTGTTTTAGTACGATTTACTATCCTCCAGATCCTCCACCATAGAGGTTATTTAACAATTAAATAAACAAGGTTGTCAAAACTCCTTGCAATTATATTAAAACTGTTTTCTTTTTTAAATATCAGGCTCGCAGACTTTTATGTTTTTTTTTCGTTTGTCTATTTGGTAGGTCTGAGAGTAGGTCGTAGGTTATATTATGATAAACAGGATGGATTTTTTATTGCCACCAGAAAGAAAGAGAGAAAGTACCTACTCTCAATACTGAAGAATAGCAAATTAGACTCAAAGAAAACATTCTTTTATTTTTTTAAAGAAATAAATCTGCATTAAATTGATGTTTGAAACCACGCTTTGCGGACCGGGAATCGAATGGGCTAACGTGTAATTTTTGGCATCAATCGATATTATATATAATTCCAGTGTCATGATGTTTGTCGGGGATGAACTCCGAAACTACTGAACCGATTTTAATCAAATTTTCACACCGTGTGCAGTTTGATCCAACTTGAAATATAGGATAGCTTACATCTCAAATATCAATCAAAATATAGAGACCGCGGGCGGAGCTGCGGGAAACAGCTAGTATTTATATATAATACAATGTAATCCATTAGAAAAATTACCAATTAGGTATCTCCTAATAATGCGGAATTATTGTATTATTTTTCTGTTTTCTGTTTATTAGTTAAGTTACACAATAATATGTCCGTGTGAGTCTAGCCGTGTAATTAGGCGCGACATAAACGTGAACATAATAAAAGCAAATATATTTCCAATGTCACAGTTCACCTTTTGGGTAGAACAATAAAACTTTGCCAGTTTGTCGAACACGCGATACAGTATGTTGGGTTACATCTATATTTGGGTGTCCTTTATTAAACCGAGTGAGAAAGACAATAGGATCATAAGCCCAAACAATTTAAATCTTGCTTTATCGAAGCTTCGAGTTCAATTGTTTAAAATATCGATCGTTCAAAACTTGAGAACTAGCAGTTATTTGAAAATTCCTTTCTCTGACCTTAATGAATATACCTGTGAGTAGACAATATTATGTGTGAAGCTCCCTATATAAAAAATGCGGTGAAACAAAGAGAACCCATATTCTGATTCCACATTGAGTGGCGTTGGATTGCGTGGCTCTTGCGCGTCCTTGGACAAGGGTACTTACCTTGAAACTGTCATAACTCCAGCCATTTTTATAACGCTGTGCTACCTCCCTTAATAATTAGCTTCGTGCATTTATTTGCTTTAATTAGGGGGGTTAAACGGTCAAGGTCGAGACATACGGGGATGTCGCGACCAGTCCTTGTTTTCGAATATTTAAATACTTTATTTATGGTAACGCGGCGGGTAACAAACTATCAGGCATTAGCATACAAACGGGAACCTTTGTAGCCTTGTTTAGTTTATAAAATGGTATTATAATAGCACGTTGATAGTGCAGACTTAATTGGTATTGTATTGATTGAAGGAACTGTATTATTCTGTTCTCATTATTTTTTGGTTTTAAGTCTTATTTTGCGTTACTTGCTCTGGAATTACTAGTGCTGGCTTGAGCAATTTTGAATTTACTTACTTTTTTTACTTACTTTCGTTTTTTTTACAAAAATTTGCCGATTATCAAAACATAGTTGTACATAATTGACTATCAAACTATTCTGACAGCAATTATTAGTCCGATAATAACTCTAAATCGACACGACGAAGTTTTTGTTGGTAATATTTAGGTATTGTAGTAGTACAAAACTGTTTATAAATGCATTTCATTATCTCTTAAAATAGAAATGTACCTACAATAATATACATTCACAAACAATATTCACTTGAATCAGCAAACAATTTCGAATGTTCTGTTAGTTTCCATTAGTTCGTTCGATTCCTAATATAAATTAGCAACGTGGCGTACGATCGGGAGGGTTGGACAATAATTATACGAATTAAATACGACCCGGCTCGAATTATTTTTCTATTTGGTCCGAGTGAAGAAGTTAACAAATTGTTGGGTCGAATAAATGAGGCTGAATGTTGAATGTGTTTGCCTAAGTTAAGGGGAATTTATTTAAAAATAAAATGACATTATTATATTTGTTTTCATTTACAAGAAGATTTTTATGCTGATCCTTCGAATTTTTTATTTGATCAGGCTGCTTCCTTGTAGGTTAGTAAAATGTAACATACTTAAAAAAACCACTCGACAGGCGCTGTGCCTCAACAATCACAAGGGTAAGTATATATATCTGATGAACTTAGTTATTTTTTTATTAAAGCTTATTAGCAATGTGGTTTGCACATTTTAAGTATTCTTTTAACCCCTCGTAATGAGCTAAATGCATGTCTCAAGACTACCGACGTGAACCCACTCTTGACACACCGACGGTAGTGCAATAGGTGGGATTCGAACCCGCAACCACATGATCGCAAGTCCGAAGCCCAATTATTAGGCTACCACCGCTTTAAATTCGTGAATTAAGTTATAACGTTTTTCTCACTGTTTAGGTATTCAGGTACAACACCTGTCATAAAAGTTATTTATAAAGCGATACAAAATTAACTTCTAAAGTAATCATCAAATTTCCAACCATCAACAAAATTTCAACGAGGTACCAAAATAAACATTGTCTAATTAATTAGGATATGAAAACTCTTAGCCAATGAATATGGAGTGTAAACTAACAAGAACACTGAACATAATTGAACATAACTTTAACTTGAAATGTTTGATACTTATCTATACAGGATTAATTTAAAAATAGTGCGTATATTCAACGAAGTAATCAGGTGCATAAAAAAACTTATGTTTGTATGAAAAGATGATTTTCAGTTTTAAGATTTCGACTTATGTTTCTCGGGGAAAGTTGTTCAGTTTTATGGACCTAATTACCTCGTTGAATATACGCACTTATTTTAAATTAATCCTGTATGTCAGTCATGTCCTGTTTCATTGTTTTAATTAACATATCATACAACACGGAACTTCGAATCTGCCCCCGAGCTACGTGGATTACACGGTGCCTACGACGGAACATTGGTAGGTACATATGTAATAATTAAATAGTATTTTTGAAGCGTCGGTAGCCTAATGGCTAGGGCGTCGAACTTGCGATCATGTGGTTGCGGGTTGGTCTCTCATCTATTACACTATCAACAAAATTAGGCCACCTCCGTAGGTCACCTCCGCATACATCTACGCATGTTTGTTTTCTGATTTAAAGATTACTGGCAATGTGGGTCGCTCATTACTATTATTCTTGTTAACCCCACTATGTAAGGTAAATGCTTGTGTGACGAGCGGGCTTACGTCGGTAGTGCAATAGGCGGGATTCAAAACCGCGACCACGTGATCACAAGTCCGACCGTAGCCATTAATTAGGCTACCGCTGCTTCAAACGAGATTGTGTTTTTAATATCTATTGGCATGCCTTTCATTGTATCATGCTGATTTCAGAAATATTTTTTTCGTTAATTCATAATCATGTTTAACAATAATCTTGCCTATTACTTTCCATTAGGTTATAATAAGGAGTAGTTAGCAAAGCAATTAATGCATTTTCACGACTTCATTGCTGAGGATTTAAGTGGCATGAGTTGAGTTCATTAGCATAAAATATAACGAAATTACTTAGTTACACGCTATTTATTTAAATAATGTATTCTCTTCAATGTTTATTGCGTAGGTATTGTACGTTTTCCTGCTGGAGTTGCGCAGAGCTTGCGTAAGTGATCCCGCGGCTCCAGCAAAGGCAAGGACGGGACCGGGGTGTTTTTAGTCGGTGCAAGTCCGACATATCCCTACGCTGCGCCCTCAGCGTGGGTTGAAGTCAATAGGGTTTCACCCCGACAAAAAACATAAAGGTATTGTACCTACATGTGTATTGTGTGTACACATATTTTAAATACATTCAAATTTAACAATATTTTTAGCTTTATAAAGTATAAGTAAGTTACTTTTTAAATACGGACGTATTATTCAAATCAACTGAAACATAATAAATACTTTTTTCACTATTCGATTACTTGAATATAAACTTTTACTTTGCTTATTAAAAAATAGTTTACACGAAACCCTAGAATTTGGTAAAGACAAGCACTTTGAGTCAAAATTACCAAAGATAAAACAAGGATAATATATTCAAGATAACTTTTGCCAAATTTAGGGAAAAGTAGTCGTTTAAGAAATTGGTACCAATGACGAATTGGGTTGTAAAGTGGAATGACTCGGGTTGTCCCCCGTCGATAGAAATTTTAGCTTTAGTACAGTCTCCGAGGGTTTTAGTGTCACTTTTGAGAAAGACTGCTGAAGAAATTTAAATATCTCCAAGAATAAGTTTTTGGCAGCCAAACCTATAGCAATGAATTTCAAACATTTTTAATAAATAGCATGTCAATTAGGTAACAGTTTATATGGGGATTTAATTTTAAGTGACGTAACTATTAGTAAACAAAATAGATATCTTCTAAAAAAATTACCGTCTTTGTTGAAGCTAACAGAATAGCAATCTTTTAGACTATATTATATAACGACTATATAATATTAAGTATTTTTTTATTAATTGTATAGAAAAAAATATATAGTTTTATAAATCTTCTTTTTAGCGTACTATCGATCAATGGCAAAGTATTTTTTTTGCGGACTCAGCCACGCGGACAGCATTCTCAGTGGCGTTAAACAGGTCCTCGCGTGTACAGGTGGAAGGGCAGGTCATCAAGTGAGCCATGGTTTGGGGACAGAAACTGTCGTTCTTTAAATATAATAATCATTTGCCATTACTGTAGACTTAATAATATTTAAATTGCTCGTAATTGAACATATTTATTAGTCTTTATCCGAAGACCTACTCACAAATTAAGTAAATAAAAAAAACAGTTAAATTATTTAACAATAACTCCATAAAGCTAACTAAAAACTTATAATTTAAGATAATTACAAGTAACGATTAACATAGCAATATTAACTCAAAGCTTTTGATATTTAAACCTACAATATTGCCTTAGGAACAATTTCAACGTCTTAATTAACTGATATAATGTTTGTGACTTGTCTTGACGGCCGTTTACTTCTACCAATTACAGTTTTCCGAGAACTTGAATGGTATAGTAAGTTTATTCTTCTTTAAAACAAATGACAAACAATTTTCTGTCTACAAAATATTGTCAGATATTGTTAACATTTATTTCTTTCTGACATAGACCATTTTGACGACCTCCGTGGTCAAGTCGCGTATACACCGGTTTTCAAGGTGTCGCCACCTCTGAGGACCCCGTGTTCGATCCCCGGACTGGTCAATGGAGAAAAACAATTGTCTACATATTCTCGGGTATGTGTGTTTGTGGTACCTTCGTTGATTCTGATTCCATAACACGAGCGCTTTAGCTACTTACTATGGATTCGGAGCAATGTATGTGATGGTTGGTAAATTAATAATGTTTTTATTTATTTAATACTTAATTTATGTACAAACATAATAGGAAAACAATACATCAGAGAACAAATGTACGAAACTACTAAGGCTCTGCTTATTTCATAAGAAATGTCTACTAGCAGGCCCGCGATAGGAGACGTGAATAATTGTTTACGATTTTTCTTTGAAAAGCTTTCTAGCAAAGTGGATCGCGCATTACTAGTATTCTTGCTAAGTCTTAGTGCTAAGCTAAATGCCTGTGTAATGAGCGGGTTCACGTCGGTTGTGAAATGGGTGGATTACGAACCGGTAACGACATGAACGCAAGATTGACGCCTTAGCCATTAGGCTACGGCTGATTTTATTTATTTATTTGTAAGTACATACGCAATTATATAAGTTCATAATATAATTCTATTTACTTATGTATTTTTATTTGGCATAACAAGAAAGACGGTTTTGTTAAACAAAGCGATCCAATACAATAACCGAAATAAGCCGCTCGGAAATCAAATAAAATTTGTTTGTTAATATAATAACAAAATTTTGATTGAACCATATAATCACAAATAACCAGTTACAGAAAGCCGAGTTCGTTTGAAGAGTCCTTCGTTTCACGAAATTTAATCAATTTAATAATTATTTCACTACGTGTAGGTACTCAAATATGATGACGCTTTGACAGACATAAATATTGCAACTAAATATATATGTGGTGGTAACGCTTCGTTGACGTGTTATTTAGAGTAATTTGATGAATGAACGAAGAAAAAATTGATTTGTATATTGTAGAAGTATTTTTTTTTTCGTTTCTACAAATTACATAGAGTTGGTTTTATTTAGGTTAGTATAAAATACCTCTTGAATTACGAACACCCCTTGTCTTTCGGAATAATTAAGTAAAGATTTTCCCTCCTCATGTTAAATATTTCGTACATTAATTCGTCTGTAGCAGGGTAACCCGGAAATACTCTCTCGAAAACCCAAAAACGTGAACAAGGCTGTGTATCCCAAAGATTTATGTTGCGAAACTGGCAACACCGTTGAATTAGTTGGTCGGCGGTCGACGAAACGTTAGATCGTGCCGAGTATTAAATTAAAGGGAGTCTATCCGTCACGTTATGTCATATGCGTCCCACGGGCGCTATAGCTTTGTCCCATCTTCGACGAGATTAAATTGTCTATTTGCAGGGACTGAGTTAGCAGTGAGAATGAGTTTTGATATTAAAACGGAACACACTTTGTTCAAGGGTTGAAGAATGAGTATCTACATATAGTTCTAGTATTTTAGTTTGTTATTCATAAGTAAATTTTAGAGTTTGATTTGTCATAATTTTTAAATGAATTTATATTTAACTAGCTGGTGCCCGCGGCTTCGCCCGCGTGGATGTTATTTAGCCAATGTAAAATACAAAAAACTTAACTTATCAATAATACCATCAAGTAAGATCTAAAATAATGATAAGCTTCTAAGTACAAAAATGACACCGGCCTTTAAAAAACAAAAAAACTCTTATTTACTTCTAATACCTCCAAGAATATGTATAGGTACAAAGTTTCATGATGATCGGCTAACTAGTTTTCGGTGAAAGCCTAACAAACAAACTTACATTCACATTTATATATTGGCAGGGATAATCTAATTACTTTTTATTTGTTGCACCTCAGTTCGACTTCACTTAGCGCAAACAAATTTTCAAAATCTCCAAATTTTGCGATTATTTTATGAATCTTCGGTTCATTTAAGCTGTAAAATCTCTGATCCCAAAAGTAAACCAAAAAAAAAACCAGGGATTATGTAAATACATGCTGATCCTATTACGTGTAATTCTTTATGTTACTTAAACAAATTATGTCGAAAATAAATGAATCGTAACAACAACCTCTCAGGTATAACATCACAAAGCGAATTTAAGTATCTAATTTACTTTTTAAATACATATTTATGTTCAAAGTGCCGTTAATATTCATAAAGAAACTTTGTATTTTTACGACGACGAGAGACGACGCAAATGAATTATTACTTCCTAGGGGTTGTCGAGCTAATAAAACTGTACAATTTTATCTTACAAAAATATATTCATAGACAAAGAAAACAAAAAAACCGTCGAAACTCTAAATTATTCCAGAAAAAATCTTGAAAGTAATTTAATTTATAGTTTTACTTTAAGTTAAGTTCTCTGGACTCGATTGTCCAGCATTGGACAGGATACAATTCTGACATAAAATACTTATCTACAGTTAAAAGATTATCTTAAGGTCCCTTAAAAACTAGATAAGACTCAATTCTAATCAGAACTTGTCCGGTATTATATTGTCTTTTGTACTTATCATATTATGGAAGCCGTATTGATACAGTATGGCAGAATTTCAAAGGATTTGCAAGGCCTTATCTTGATACATCTATGTTTCCTATGGAATTACTTGTTGTGTAATCAAACTTATATTCCGGGTACCATGATTAAGTTATTCTTCGCTATACACCTACCTATACATAAATATACAATCTAATTTTTACTTTATACGAAATCTGAAAATAGGTTGTTTAGAATCAGTAACTGAAGCGAATTTATCGAAACGTTTCGTACTCGCCATGAAAATACATATTTTTTCGCGAACAACGAGGCGAGACAACAGACATGTAACTTTAGGGTTTATTGTCATAAAGTTTTTAAATTCCGTAAACGAATTTTTTTTCATGAAAATATCAGACACGTAATCGGTTTTACGATGCACGTTTCTTAGTATTGTGACGATTATTTAAAGCTCTCACGTAGTGTATACTCAGTGACAATTTCGTAGGACTTATGATAAAATGCACTACCATAAAATTCTACGAAGTTTTCTTTTTACACAAGTTAATAAAAAAATAGTATAATTATATCACGGTCAATGTACAGTCATAACATTCCTACGGAGTATACCTACTGATGACACAAGTTAAAGAAACATAAATATGTACTTAGCGCGTTCAATTAAATGCGTGCTAATTTTCTATCGGAGTCAAAATTCATTCACAAACTCAGCTTATGTAATCAATCGCTTGGAAGCGAACAAAATCAATCATTAAATACCTTTCCTTAATACGTATAAATTACATACAAAGCAGTTTGAATGAAACGAGATAATATAATCGATAATTTTAGTAATAATTAGCTTTTGCTCGCGGCTCCGCCTGCGTGGGCGTCGGTTACCGCGGCAAATTAACCTATATCCTTCCTCAATAAGTGGGCTATCTAACAGTGAAAGAATTTCTCAAATCGGTCCATTAGTTCCTGAGTTTAGCTCGTTCAAACAAACAAACTCTTCAGCTTTATAATATTAGTATAGATATCAAGTATCAAACATTATAATATTTGGATTCTACCTAATATAGCTAACAGTACCTCCATAACTGTTAACATAGATGATTAATTGAGAAGCATGATTAATAGGACCTTGTCGCGCCTAACTTAATGCGTGGGATATTGTGAACTTAAGTCGGATAAAGAATGATTTAATTTTATTTAACTAATCTAAGACCTTCATTTTATCGAATAAGCTACCGTGACAGATTTAAAAATAAATAATAATATTAAAAACTAATTAATGTGATTTCTGTGATACACAAAGGTTTTGTAAATAGTAGACGAATAGAAGTTGGTCAATTAAATAGACGACATCTACACTAATATTATAAAGACAAAACATTTGTATTTTCGTGTGTATGTTTGTAATGAATAAACTCAAAAACTACTGTGCCGATTTCAAAAATTCTTTCAGTATTAGAAAGCTACATTCACCCTGAGTAATATTGGCTATAGTTTTCACTTACAAAGTTAGGTTCCGCGGGCGGAGTCGTGGGGAACAGCTAGTCTGTTATAATTATGTAAAACAATAATCGATCGACATTGCTAACTTTCATTGCTACCATTTATATCATAATACTTTATGATAGATCCTGATTGATGAGACATCAGGTGATATTCCTCTTCCTACAAAGTCTTAAGAAGTCGAAGTTAAACTCAAGCCTGTTCAATGAGTTTATCCGACTTTTGTTTTATGACAAATTCCATCCATTTATTTTGAAGGGTTTGGAATAAAATAATATATTGCTTTCGATTGTTATAGCTAAGTTACTATTGTTTTATTCGTGAATGAAAGAATCTTCGGGTCTGTAGTACGCTCAGAGTATAGGCTATTTTTGGAATTCATATATCATAGCAATGTCAGGAGGATCACGACGGAAGGACAGCAATGTGTTCGTTTTAAGTTGTTAAGTGATATATTTCGTTGATAAAAACAACAAATTTATTACATGTAAATTTTGTTATATAGTGTAAGAGAAATCTGTCTATTTTGCTGACCTTAATCTTCTAAAAACGTAAAACATACATTTCAACTTTTTCAATGTAAATGCAGTGTTGGAAAAAATATTTTAACGTTCATAATCCTTACATGTTAGTGTTGAAAGCTTTAACGCCTGTTTCAAATGTCAATTCATATATTGTATATCTAGGTAATATCAATACTAAGCTTGCCAGCAGCATAAAAAAAACAATACATTCAAAACAACATTGATCCCTCACAAAACTTTTTCATAAATCCACAGCTTCTCCGTTCAATGACCCGTAGCTTTTGAATTCGGAATCAACAACATACTGGCCGTTTACCTTTATTTGTTCTCTTTGTGCTGGCTGTAATATGTGGCGGCCATTATTATCCGAGCGCGGGAAAAATGTGCGGCGCCGGTCGCACGCGTCATTCACGACAACCCGAAACCTGATGTTGACCTGGTGTTCACAAAAAAGAGGTATTCTGTAGTTTGTCGCGGTGATGGTTAAATTATTGGAGAGCTATATTTAATCCGGTCCCAATGTCCTGAATATAACTTTGTTTATAAATATAATTGAAATTAAACGGGACTGACATTTGCATTTTTCTATTTTAAATTTTAATAGTCCCTGAGTAAAGAGTTATTTGTAGTTTTTAAATACGGAAACGTAAAGTTTCAGAAATGAAGGTAAAAATAATACATGTAAATATAAATTGTTATTGGTTTTGATTTTTGTAAAGGTAAGTATTTGTTCTTCTATTGTTGTTTTGTAACTTATTTGATCGGAAAAGTTTTACGCTATAGTTGGGAATATTTTGAAACTTTGAAGGGTTTTCGTTTCAGATAAAGATCTTGAGGTCACATGTTTAGTTATTGCTGTAACTTCTGTTTGCCATATGGAGAAATATGTTTATATGTGCTAGGCATATACCTATGTAACAAACATACCTAATGAGTAACAAATACTTATTTACTCATATAGCAAACATATTTACTAATAACTGTATGTATGGTGGTTTGTGCCGAGTATCATAAATATCTCTTATACTCCAAAAATATGCATTCACAATCGCATGCACTAAAGTTTTAAAATTCTCAGCATTTTGCACCCATTCACATTATTTTAAGTCCGTCCATATAAATAACAACAATTTGAAACAAAATAAGAGTTATAATACATTTGAATGATTTGCGATGCTGCAGTGCGAGTGGGAGTCTGTGAGATAAACTGTTCGGTGGAGCCGTAAATCTGACAAGATTGATGATATCTCTGACCCCGCTTCTTAAAGCTTCCTACAAGACATCGCTCCGATTTGTGTACGCAACAAAAGGTAATTAGAACTGTTGTGGTTATTCTTGCAAAAATATTTTATAGTTATTTTCTTAGCGCAGTGTGAATTTGTGAGATGTGATTAAAATTTTATATCTATTATACAAAATTCTCGTGTCGCGATGTTTGTTCTCCTAACTCTTTCGAAACGTCTGGACCGATTTGTATGTAATTTTGTGTGAAATGAAAGTAAGTGATAGGGGTGACCTCTCCAATTTTTTTTATATGACAGAATAACGTTTGCCGGGTACAATAAAATTATGTAATCATTAAAATCCTAATACATTTTTTTAGTTTACTTCGTGAGCTGCAGTTGAATCCAGTCACTAATTGCGATTGTGCAACATGTAAACTTACCTTAATCATGTGAAAGAAATCCTACTTTTTTATCTGAAAAATTAAGTAGATGAAGAATTTAGAATTAATAGTTAATTTAAACAGTTCAAAAAAACGCTGATTTAATTCTAGAAAGGACTAAATAAATTCCAAGTCCCATGACAGAAACTACGAAAGAGAAACAGACTAAATTACGTTTCTATAAATAAGAATGAAATTGTATTTTAATGAACTGTTTCTGAAATGCTGGCTTGCATTCAAAGTTTGTCCCAAACATAAATTCACCTAACCGAATGGCTTACGATATATTTTTGTATAAAAATTTTATACAGGTAAATTTTGTTTAAAGTTTTTTTATGACAGTAATAAATAGCCAAGTGTGAGTCGAACTCACGCACTTAATTAAGTGAAACCAAATTATTAAGGAATATTAATATTAATATTCCTTAATAATTTGGTTTCATTTAAAATCATGTTTTTCTTCATTGGGATTGTTTGGAAAACCTTTACATTCATTCAATTTTCAGAAAACCACATACTTTTTTTATTTGTGTGGTATATACATCGTGTATTAAAGGGATAGACACTATTCCGATTAATACATTATTAATTTTAAATAATCTGTCCCCATCGATAGTTATAATAAACCTGGTTCATAATCTGGTTGTCCAGATGAAAACTTAAGGAACTCTAAAAAAAAGAATCCCAAAGAAATCAAAACTAAATTACACAGCCAAATACTTAAATCACCTAATTTGTCTGGAGTTGTGAATAATTTGTTCTTTGTACGACTCATAAGAACGATCCAAATATCAAACGAGTCACGTACAGTGCGAGTGGTTGGCCGCCCACAACCGCACGTTTTAGATTGTGTCACAAAACGAATAGCTACAGAAGAAAAGTAAAAATATAATACTACTTTCTTACTATTGAAGACACAAAGGTGACGAAACTGTAACATGACATGGAGATAATAAATTACGTCTATTATAGTTCAACGCTACTCCATTTGAGGTATAATAAAAGCTAATTTAAGCATAAGTACCTTAACTTAAGGCACTTTGTTGAAAGTGGAGTTACTGTATTACATTACGTTTGAACAGTCTGATTCGTAGGCGGCTCGTAGCGCGTAGGCGGGCTACGGCGTAGCGCGTAGGACGCCATTAATCTACACGGATCTCGGCCTATCATTGTTGTACAATCCTGAACGACAACCGCCGATAGGTGGTACAAATAAATTAACAGTTCTAGACTTAAGTCGACCATGAATCGTTGCTTCTGATTTAATTGAAATAATAATCATGGAATTGAAATATTACAATGGATTTTTCACAGAACTGATTACTTACAAAGACGGAAAACTGAATTCACAATAACCTTGTCTTTTCAAAAGAAAGTTAATCTGAAATTTTAATTATGCTAAATAATTCTAGACAATGATATGATACATAACAATTCCTTTAAATAAATTCCACTCACACATTTAACTTTGATGTTTAAAGTTCAAAAGTTGTTAACATTTAAACATGAGCGCAACCACCCTATATTGTTTCAAATTGTGTTGCCGCTATGCAGATATTTTACACGTGTTTTGGAGATATAAAACTAACTTATGCTATAAAATACTTATGCTTTAAAAACATGTTTGACTGGAATAGCGCAGTTAAGAGTTGCAGGTAAAACGTCCAAACTAGACATAATAATATATCTGTGTTATTAAACGTGATTTTGTCTAAGACACTTGTTTTTGTCGAAATAAACCTTATATATTTTATGATAAAATCTGTTTTAGCATGCGTGTTTTGTTTTTTAACATGTTGAGCAAGAAATCAAAATTCTTTGCCACTTATGGATAGATTTATGGACGTAATTATCGTTATAATTTATTCTATTTAGTTTTTGATCTTCGGATATTTACCACTGAAATCAGTTTTCAAATCGGTTTAAACTAGTTTTTAGTTCTTGAGATTTGCACGTTAAAACAGACAAATAAACAAACTTCAGCTTTTGTATATACGTATCAATTTAATTGTCGTATCTTATTTTGTAACACATTTTATTCCTGGACACATTAATATAATAATTCGTCCAAAGAATGCTTGATAGATCGCTATGAACCATCTTTACATACAATTAAGCAAACTCCATATAATCCGTTAAGTTAGTGACCTGTTATATACACCGCTGTACTTGTTAAATTCGGTGGAATAATACTCTCATTTGCATAATGCTAGTAATCAAACATGTTTACATGGATAAAGTTATGTACAATCATATGCCGCGATTGTTCGAGTTGATTGAACTTCAATATATTTCATGTACTTACATACATTTTGTTTAAATTGCATTTTTTTATGGACTTTATTACTAGAGAGAGAAGGTTGAAGTTGAAAGCGACAGTCGACGGTCAAAATTAGAATTTTGAATTAGTTCATTGAGCATAGATAGTTTTTTTTCTTTATTATAACTCGGGCTAATACCGTTCACAGTCGGTCAGACAAATTCAAGTTTATACCGCAATTTTTTAAATTCACAAAATCATATTGTTATTATACGGAAGGTTATGTAATTAAACTAGCTTCGCCCAAATATTATCAACTTATTACGTAAGTTTCAAACAAAATTAGTTCTTAATTAGTTATAATAAAGTCATTAGCTTATGTAAACATTAGCAAAGTTTTGTGAATACATTTATGTTTGCCTCATGTCAACTAACGCTTTGGTCGATATAAACTTAGGTAATAAACCGCTCATTTGGTGACGTCAGCGGCCAAATGTTCGCTACTTAGCGATTACACTTCACCCTCTCACTTTGTAAAGTATACTGTTAGAGCGGTCACGTGTATATACAAAGATTACAGACCGCCGTTTTCTAAAATGC
Source organism: Plusia festucae (assembly GCA_950381575.1). Lineage (NCBI taxonomy): Eukaryota > Metazoa > Arthropoda > Insecta > Lepidoptera > Noctuidae > Plusia > Plusia festucae. The sequence continues at coordinate 6,090,358 of OX494436.1, read as the reverse complement.
TAATCAGCACAAAAAATTGTTAAATCTCATGTAAAGGGCTATGATTTCATTTTTTTTAGGTTTCCATGCATCACAAGGAAAAACGAAACCCTTATAGGATCACTTTGTCCGTCTGTCCATCCGTCTTTAAGTCAAGACCCTTTATCTCGAAAACGTGTGGAGATATCGAGTTGAAATTAAAACATGGTATTAATTTCTTGAAGTTAAAGCAAAATAAAGATGCGACCGTTTCATCATATTAGACGTAGGACATCCACTGCTGAACATAGGCCTATCCACAGCCCTACCATAGCCCAAGCTATCGATTTCCAATAGGACCGGTTGGAGGTGGCTTGCATCCAGCGAGATCCTGCAATCTTCACGAGATCTACTGTCAACCTTCTGGGACCGTTTATACCACAAAAAAAAATTGACACTCAAACGAATCAAAATTAATAGGGTTAGTAAACTATTATTTACTAAAATCGTACAGTCACTTATATGGTAACGGTACAGACGTACCTTTATTAATTAATTAATTACCCTTTTTATTTTGACAAACTGTTGCATGCTTTTTCGTAGTTTATTTTTAGGATTTTTCGAACTTCATCAACTTTTTCTTTAACATTTTTATCAGATTATTTTTATTTAACACTATTGGTTATATGTATGATGTAGTTTTACTAGTTATAAGGATACTTTTGGGTAACAACATACGTATCTGTTACATATAGCAAGGCTTGCTATACCTACAGTTGTCACACGTTATTAGATTGTATATCATTGTGTTCTGATATCGAGGCCAGCCATCCTATGGGAATGCTCACTTCGAAACTAATTCAGAATTTGATAAGATATTACACGTTGCAGTTCCAAGGTGTTCCGATTGCAATTCATTTAAAATGTACAGATTATATTATTGCGCCATTGCTTGATATTATGTTATGATAAAACCTTTTTTAAAATGGTATTAGTTATATAAAAAAACAAGACTTGACGTTATGGTACCATGATATTTTAACACGAAAGGTAAACTGTAAAAGGTAGATGTTATCTGTACGTCCCTATTACCCACAAAGTAATGCGAACAGATATCATCTCCTGTTAAACCGAAAAAAAAAATACTTTTGAAATATGAAATACGACAACTACTAAACATCTTCCGTGCTAGGTGTTAGATAACAAAAATATATAGAATTTTCCTATTTTTTTGTTGATTTACTCTATCAAAACAAATTTGGTTACCACAGTCGTACATTTGATACGAAATTAGCAATTTTCCTGTATACTAAGACAGAAAAGATCCAGTTTTCTATCTATACCGCGAACATCGTACACAACAAAGTACATCGTTTAAGTTCAAGTAATTTACTTAAGTGTTACCTCCTATCCCGGTAACGTGTGTTGGTCGATAATACCGCTGTTAGGTGTAGCAGGGCGCGGGTTATCCCACCTCGCTAATTAAACTGTCGCCTTACTGTAACTAACCCTCAATAGTTTTTATTGATAAAGTCTGAATAGCTTTATCTAATTCTATAATAGTAGAATTGTAGGTTCAATAGAATTCACAAGATAGATACTTGCTTATTGTTACTCTGCTTAAGAGGGAGAGTTGTACTTTATGAGTGAATGAATGTAAGTAGCGGTTCAATGAACGGATTTTTGAGCAAAAGGTTGCAAGTTCGAACCCACTACAGGCAAGTGTGACCACTGTGACATCAATGTGATTTTTTTTAAGTTATATGTAACATTTTAATTATTCTAAGACATTATTAACAATCGGTGAAGGAAAACATTGTGAGGAAACCTAGTTCCAAAAAAATGAATCTGAAATCACCAACTCGAGGTGATCCCGCGTGGTGATTGTACTTCTTTTTCTATATGAGAATAAGTCTGTGCCTAGCAGTCGGTATTAATAAAATGTTTTTTAAGCCATAAGTCAACAACCTAGGGCTCATACTCGCTTGCGTGCGCGTTTATCTCTGAAGATATACGATCTTCAGAGATAAACAAAAGACGCGCACGCAAGCGAATTCGTATGTAATATTTTCTTGTTTATTCGCAAAAATTATGAGCATAACAAACTAAATATATTCATCCATAACTCAACGACGTATAGTCGTTGGGTTATGGATGAATATGGTATATTCCCTTTGAAATGGATGTTTTGACGCGCTTTGCTTCTGCTGCTGTATGAATTGACCCTAACACCGAACGTAAATAAAGTTCTTTAAAATAGTGGAAGAGCTCTATACTCTGAGTGCCGCAATCATTCTGATATCCGAAACTAGTTTAGCATGTGACGTCACATGCACATACGTTGAACGCTTTGTTTATACATGTAGGTAGGTAACACGAAAAACTGCAGGCAATCTAAAATAAATCTCCTTTTCTATACGAGAAAAGAAAATGTTCAGGAAATGAGTCACGGAAGTGCTTTAGATTTCTCTACTAAAATTGAAAATGTGGAAAGCGCGTGGAAATAAGTCCGTGTCTGCTTGCCTGCTCGTATGTCAAGATTGAAAAAATTTTTTAACATGTTTTATTTTTAAAGAATTAATGTAAGAAGAAATTTACAGTACAAGATTTAAGTTTTTTATGCTAAAACATTGTACAGGCAGTTAAGTGAAAAAAAATGCCTCTCGCACTGATTTTGATCAGCTGAAGCGGAAAATAATGTTTTTTTGGTTATTGACTATTTTTATTCTAAAAACTTGTTCATTTCTATGGTCAGAAGCAGTATTTAAAATGTGGCCACACTTTTCCGTTCAAATTGTTCACAGTTACTATTTGTTTATTGTAAGAAAATTCCTACAACTTATTGGAGTAATTCTGACTTAGGCCCAGTTTTTTAATCCCGAGTTAACTCAACCAATGGTTAAATTTGATATCTAATGGTTTCAAACTTCGGTAGAATGCGTTTATTCATCAATTTTTAATAAATCAAATGTTTAATTATTTAACTCTTCAGCTTATTTGACCATCTGATAGACTAACAATTGATGAAAAAACGCGTTTTGAAACCATTAGTTAGCATATTTAACCATTGGTTGAGTTAACTCGGGATCAAAAAACTGGGCCTTAATACATAATAACACATGCCACTGATCAGGGATTACATTATAATAGCCTGTTATGATGTAATGTAATCAATCATTTATTTGTTCGCTGTTTCAAAACCGATATAATCCACATTTTATCACTTAACCTGGATGCACACAACTGTATAATTAATTCAGAACATCAAAAAATAATTGTGTGTAAAACATCGCAATAAATATAAAACCGTGATATTTTTATTTCAAAATAATTTTCTATTGAAAATAAATACACGAAGCCCATGTAACTGCATTCAAAAATGACGGAGGCAAAGTTTAAGTACGTCAACGTAACCCCAACTTAAGATATTAAGTAGGTGAAAAGGTCAATACGCTTCGTAAAAGTTAAACTGGCGCACTGACCTTAAACACTCAAGAACTGTTCGCGCTTGGCCGGATTTTTAATTAATATTAAGAAATCCGCGCTGAGAAAAACGTTTAAAATTTTATATACAGGATTATTTTAAAAGAAGTGCGGATATCCTACGAGGTTATCAGGCGTATAAAACTTAACAACTTTTCCCAAGGATCATAGGTCGAAATCTTAAATTGGAAAATGAAATTTTCTTACAAAGTGACAGGTCACGTGACTTATGTTTGTATGAAAAGTTGATTTTTATTTTTAAGATTCGACCGATATTCTTTCAGTTTTCTGCACCTGTACCTCATAGGATATCCACTCTCCTTTTAAAACAATCCTGTATTATAATTTACTGTGTATGAACGTGAAATGTCATGGTTAATGCAGAGTTCAAGTGGGTTGAACTATTACGCCTAGATTCCAGAATGTATGCAAAGCTGCCTCATCAAATATATCTAAAGACGGAATACATTAATTTGATATTACGCTAATTAATTAATGCTAGCAATTTACATATGTAATGAGGATGTAACGTTAATATTTAACTAATTAATTTTATTATTTCTACTACTAAGTGGTATGTTTGTATGTCAATTAATTAAATAATTTGTGTAACTTGGTTCTCTGAACAGACTACTCACTACTGCCTATCATCTATCAGTGTGCCTATTGCTAGTTTTCAGGGTTCCGTACGTAGGAAAAGCAGGTCCTTCACTTTGTTGTTCGTCCGTCTGTCGAGACCCCTTAAATCGGAGACGCGTGGAGATTGAAATTAAAACCATATATTCAAGCTTTGAAAAAATCACATTTATGACTTAACGTAAAAAATGGATACGTTTAAACCACAATAAAGACACACTTCAAAAATCTCAAGCGAATCAGAAATAATAGGGAACCTCCCGTTGGTCTAGGAACTATGAGGAAGTAATATGGTCCTACCAGTACAGGAAAAAGTGTGAAAAATATAAATTTGTATTTAAATAATTAAATTATGAGACTTGAATTCATTGTACGGAACCCTCGGTGGGCAAGTGAGACCCGCACGTGTTGGGTTTTTTTCATGTTTACGGGATTGGCCTCCAAGTTTTTAACCAATCAGAGGGACAGTCGCGGTAAATCTATCAATGCAAAAATAACTTTACTACTTAGGTACACTTTAACAATGATTGCCTCTTTATGTCGAAGACGAAATCGTACGAGTGTGTTAAAGGATTGATAGCTAATCTTAAAGCATTGTTTTAGGTAATATACAGATACAAACAGGTACCGTTTTCGGTAACATCATAAATAATTAAAGAAGGAACAATTTAATTCGAAGCCGTTAATTCAAATAAGATAATTTACGACCATCTAAATTTCCCTTTGCTTTATCTATGTGGCGATAACCCGTACAAATACATTAATATGCGCGTCACGTAACTCGACGATTATTACGAGTTGGCCGACTGGAGCCGACCTTTGGGTCGCCATATATTAATCAGTCGCCAGAGGTGCATTAGAGCATAAGTTTCGTCTCACAGGCATTCGTGGTTATCCTACCTACTTTGAATCTTTGGGGATATAATTTAATTTATAGGGAAAGGAAAATTCTCTTTAGTTTCAACCAGGACTTTGTTGGTTACGTTTGTTCACTTAATTTTCCTCCAAACTATTATTTTCAAGAAAGTTTTCTCTTGTGCTCCGTTCGTTAGTTCTAGAAACTATTTTTTAAACTTTTAACTCATATTACCCAGTTCCTCTTCTTTTACTTTTGTGGTATTTAAAGAAAGAAAAAAATAAAAATTTTCCCTAGACTAGACACTATCCCGAATTTGTTTCATCATTTATTCAATATTTAAAATGGAAATGGGGTATCAGATTTGTTTTAAAATTAAATTACCTTTACTTATTGAACACAATACAAAATCGGTTTACCAAAGCTCAGATTTTCTGAGCACGATCAGATAATTGTACCTAAACAATTTGTATGTGGAAATACCTATATTTAAAATGGATAACATTACCGTCAATCAGTATCATCTACAAAGCGCACATAGTAATTCAAAACCACACAACTGTTAATATGAGAATACAGTGCTTCTCAATAATATCGTACATTATAATGTGATATACAGTTACACATATGACCAATTTATAAAGACCTGTATTTTTGTAAGATGTTTATCAATATCTGTATTGTGCAGAGTCTCAAGTGTCGGTGGTCACATTCCCAACCCACATTACTAGTAATCTTTAGAAAAAAAAATGTCTGCTGGATCACAGTATATATGATTGTGTCTTTTTTGTAAAGACACTTTGTATCTAGAAAAACGGAACGTGAAAATTGTAACCTTCACAGAGTGTGGCACTCTCATTAAATAATGTACTAGACACACCAAACGGCAAAGAGAACACGTTTTACTTTCTTAAAAATTCAATTTCCTTCACAACCCTCGTCAGAACATTCAGAGTACGTTTGCATCACATTCCCCGCACAGTATAATTAGGTTTGCATGTAGCTACTTATAAAGGTGTCACTGTGAACACACACGATACGAATAACAACTAGATAAACCTCGGTTCCCAACCCTTATGACGTTTTAAAACCATGTTAGTGTCAGAAAGGGATGGAGCTATACATACAGATAGCTCTGTCTCGTTCTAACATCGGAGCTATGGGTTTTAGGGCGTTTTAATTCGGTCCATGCTTAGTCCTTTGTCGTGGAAACACAAACTTGGAATACATTGTCTCATTAGGACGAAGCCAGTAATGAATACTGTATGCAAGCAGACCACGAGATATTGCATAATGACCAAATGAGACTACGGGGTACCTACTGCAGATAATTCTCACTTGAAATTCGCATAACTTTGTGTGAAAATAAACGGAGAATGCTCAGCGAAATTGTTTAATTTATAACTTTTGTGTTATTATAAAATGTGAGTTGGATATTCTGTTTTTTTTTTAAATATTGTTATGGAATATGAACGCACCGTATTCAGCTTTTTAACAAGAGATTTACCTATTCCATAGTATTTTCAAAGTCATTTGATAATACAAAGGAATCATACATTTGTATATAATATGCGCGATAAATGCTGACTATAATAAAGCAGGCGTGAAATCTCCAAGTAAATATAATTACAAAGATCACTTAACCTTATTACGCCTGTAACGTTATATCATCCACATAATCCCATTACTTAATTTGTGGGAGTTGTTAGAAAATTTCATTATTTGTAGAAACAGTTCGTGGATATAACAAGCTTATGATTACAAAGGAATTCATTTCTTAAAATAAATAAGATCGATTGTAAGTATAGCCACTACATACACACCTAGCCATTGGGCTATCACTTGTAGAAATGTCATTGGCTAGGGAGGCTGTTATTACAACAAGAAATTATTCTGATTCAAATTATTTATTTTGCAATTAGTGTTTTTACAATCACTTTTACATTTAACTTTTTTGAGCTCACTGTAGTCGAAATTTCCTAACTGGCTACCTTAAGAAGAAACGTCGAAACAAACTCAGGAGTAAATAAATTGAATATAGCATCTGGTATACAACACCTATCCCTGTAGTTAATAAGGCCGATAGGAGCCACATAAACAATCTGAGCAGTACTTTGATTATAGAAAAAAAAACGCAACGAACAACAATCTATTTAGCAACCACACAATTTCACAATTTGCTACAAAATAAAAGGTTTTGTTACGCTGGCTATCTGTTCGTGTGGTTCCAAGCAATACAGACTCCCCGCTTCATTAGTTCACAAAGGGTTGTTGCATGCAAGTGCGGGGACGCCGGCGTTGATAACAACTTCCAGGCAGGTTATTGCCCCCTCTTAGGGACGGAACGTTCTAGTTCCTTTTATCGTTTTCTGATACTATTAAGTCTTATGGTTTTTAAGATCAGATTTGTTTGTAAAAACCGCTAAGATTAAGAAGCAAATAGATAGATATAGAAAAACTTTTACTATGTTTTTTTGTTTTCAATAAATTGGTAATAAATATTTAGCAGAAACTTAAGATCGGGTAAATATCAAATAGCAATCATGTACTGAGTCAATATTCTATCAATTTATCAACCAAAAAATCAACAAAAATTATCTATTTATCTATTTTTTTGTAAAACGAAGCGAAAAATCAAACGTAATACTTTTGATGTCATCTTCTCAGTAATTTTTATCAAAGTCTTTTACTTGTCAAAGAGATCTATTGGGTCGTAAAATGTCAAAATTATATTAGTTTTAGATGATAAATAAATGTTGGCTAGACGCCTGTCTACATGTATTTTATCTTTACTGATTTCAGACTAGAAATTTATTGATTCAGACGATTTAATTTTATGATTCAATTTAAGGGTACAAAGACTAACCTTCGATACGGATTCTGTAGAACGTGAAGGTCCTTTTACAAGTGCTCATTAATCACAATTTATCTACGTATTAATTGAATAACAGTCAAAATCTTCGTTAGCCGATTTTGCTTTTTTTGCTACTAGTTCATTAATTATTTAACTCAACAATTACGTTTGTGTAACTAATGAATATACAGCTAGAACATTTATTATCCAATTACATTATTGGTCGTATTTACATAACTTTATTACTCAGATGTATTTTTCTACTACGTGTTAATTAACTAATGTAATTGTGAGTATTTTAGAGTAAAGTTATACTGAATACAATTTTGAATAAAACCTCTCTGGTGTGGATTTTTAAATTTCGAATAAAGTTTAATAAGCTCCGCGGCTAAAAAGACCACGCTTTTGTAAAAAGCCTGGTCCTTTTGGTAGCTGTGGCTTGTCGTCAAGCGAGGGTTTAAAGAGGTTAATAGGGTTTTTATATCAGAATGGTGAACAGAGACAGGTAATACCATAATACTGTAATCAACAATTTGCCTGCCTAGCCTTCTGATTACGGTATTATCCCCTTAGGACCGTTCGGTTTAACACTCTACGGAGGTTGAATATGTGCAGAATTTAACAATCGCTTTGATGACGACAATGAATATACAATATGCTAGTGTCAGCCATCTTGATTTTACTTAGAATCGTGTACTTGTATAAACAAGTGCTTCCTAAAGAAATTTCTATAAAATAATTACACGAATTGGTTTATTGTAATCAAGTTATCAAATACAGCTGAACAACGAAAATAATCCTATTTTTTTTCAAGATAAAAAGGACAATCAGATTCTCGAATTTAGCTTTTATTTTACTAACTCGAGTCTCCTAAGTTATTGTAGTTGTTTGCATAATCTTTACGAATACTGAACGAAGATTGGACAATAAAAACTTGGAATGGAAACCGTTTACTTTGAACTTATCTGGTAAGAGGTCGAAAGGGCTTACAAGTCATGTTATACTCTGGGGTCAAAAACCACATTTCAGTGAGACATTTCGTTTTAAAAGTATTTGTTTATTGTTTTTTAATAATTTTTCAATTATGCATACAAACTACAATGTTTTATGTGTACGATATACGTATCGAATCAAATTTCGAAGTTTAATCAAATTTACTATTCATTGAGGCCCAGTTTTTGATCCCGAGTTAACTAAACCAATGGTTAAATATGCTAACTAATGTTTTCAAACTTCGGTAGAACGCGTTTATTCATCAATTCTTATTCCAATAAAAAACTGAGCCTTAGTTTAGTTAATTTAACCTAACCTGAATCCTAAACTGTTTATTGCTTTATACAGCTCATCCTTCGTGGCTTAGGTAAAAAATAGTAAAGACTGTGCTCTATGAACAAGCATCAACACATTTTGATGAAAAAAATAGCCGTAAAATGATACAAGATATTTTAATAACGTTTAACGCTATGATATATAGACATTTAAGGAATTTCATTGTATTTTAGTGTTTTTTTTTTAATTTTGTTCAACTTTTGTTGCTGTCTGCGCTTATAAATTTATAAGTATGTACGAAGCAAATTAGTTGACTGGATCATTTATAGTTCACAACTCTGGCCATTTCCGTTTTATTGATGCAATCTGTGGTGGGATAAAATACAGCCCATCAAATGCGTTATTAGTTATAAATGTTGGTTTAACGAGACATCGTGTGTTTTGATAGATACTGAGCTACCATGGTAGATATTTTATGATATTTATTTATGGAAAGTTCATCCGTTTGATTATCGGAGAATAAGGATCTATGTGCAGGTGAAAAATCATTTGCGAACTAAATGATACATTTAAAATGTAAAAAAGAGATTTTTTTTATTTCCGTCCGATATTGGACACGTATATTTTCTTTTGTCTCGTAAACAATATAATATGACGATGATACACTGGACTGGAAATGTCGCGTGACGTCATGCCTAGGTACAAATTTTACTTAGTCGTGCCGGTTCCAGTCCTGAATTTTCAAGCGCTTAGCCGGCCTATACAGGCCTATAAATGTCCCACTGCTGGGCACAGGACTCTTCTTATAGAGATAAGGCACGAGCAGTGATCAAGCGCTTCACTCGGTTAATTTTTATAAGCAAAAATACCTGTTTAATATATTTTTATTATGAAACTGATGGATTTCATTTAATCTTTACTAATATTATCAAGCTGAAGAATTTGTTTGTTTGAACGCGCTAATCTCAGGAGCAACTGATCCGATTTGAAAAATTCTCTCACTGTTAGTTAGCTCTCATTGAGGAAGGTTTATAGGCTATAATTTGCCGCGATAACCGATGCCCACGCGGGCGGAAAAGTGAGCATAAGCTAGTTTTCTTTTACTGTTTTTTTAAACGCGATTGCTTATCACAACTCCTGTGTCTTAGTATGTTTTAAAAATAAATAATATTGAATATGTATTTACATTTTTGACAGGTATAAGACAGTATTATACGATTTGTACTGAAATTACATTCTTGTAATCGCATTAGGCTACTTTTAAGATATGAATATTCTACAGCAAATATTATTCTGTTAACACTTTGGACCGGATAGCCTTTTTATCGAAGCAGTAAGGTTCAATTTCGTTGCTCCTATTGTCATAATGACATAAGTAACAGGGTTTTTACGTATTCAAGTACCAATTATAATCGATTTTACTTTGTTTATACCATAAACAAAGTAAAATCAAACCTTTAAATCGTTGGTTTTCTTGTGTTTTACTGTGATTGAATTTGATGTGATTTGTTATGTTGTTAGTCGCATCACTGGCCTATGGCGTAGAAAAAAACTTATAGTCTTCTACTTGGTTGTTTGTGCTACTCACATTTTTGGACCTTCGAATACCTGCTAACCTTCTCCGAAGGCTCACAGCAACAGTTCAATCATCCCCAATCTCGGCAGCCTCTAGTTCTGCGCCTTCCTCAGGGATCCGTACATTGAATATTGATGAATATTTGCGACATAAACAAACAGGCAATTCGAATAGACTTACTTTTGATTGAGTTTCCAGAAACAACCCTAAATTGGGTATTCTTACTCTAGGGAAAACAAAAAAACTAATGTGAGCAAAGCTGGGGTATTTATTTAAGGACCCTACTCAGGTGTTTCTGGGATATTTTTCATGTGGTCAAATATCAATTGGTTAGGGCCTTTGCTCGCCTTCGAGTGGCCGCAGAGGGTTAAGGCCGCAGTGATTGATGCTGTTCGTAGGCTAGACTAGTAATTTTAGGGTCAAGCACAATTTATGTGTTCAGTTAGGCACTATGTTAGTATTGAAATGTGGGTTTTTCTTGATTTATTGTTCGTGTGGGTATACATTATTTGTTACGGGAAACTGTAAGGACAATATGTTTACATTGCAATTTATTGTTTGTCGATAGTTTTATGCGAGTATTCGTTAGACAGTCATTGCTTTTTTTTGGACTAGTATTTACATTGGTATGATAAGGATATGGTTATATGACTTGTAACTTTCTATAAGTAAGTCAACTGAAGGCCTAACATGGGTTCCCATAAGCTAGGCTGTGTACTCCTTTGTTTCTGTATTAGTATTATATCTTTTATGCACTGCACGGATAGCCGAGTGTTATAGGTCACCACGCTAATGACCACTGTTCGTGACGTGCTGCGGGTTCGATCCCCGCATGGGACAAGTATTTGTGTGATCCACAAATGCTTGTTCCAAGTCTGGTGTGATTGAAGAATGTTTGTGAAACCCCCGCGACACGAGGATAAAATTCCATAGTGCGGGCGTCGTTTATAGTAAAAAAAAATGCTTATTGATCAAAATTTCCAGGATATTTATAATTGAAACCAGACGTCTTGCTTCGTATTTTATTTATTGAAGATGTAGGTACAATGTAACTTACAGAAGGGAGATTTAGAAGATATTTACAAGGTGTTAAGATAACATTTAAAATTTAGTTAATACTTAGAAATTTCTGTGACTAACTTCAAAAATAATTTAAGACATTAACAAATTATAAACTAATCAAGCTGAAAGTATTAAAAATAAACATAGACATGTGATAATAGTTAACAATTATGGTCATATAAATAATATATTAGAAAATCTCAATTTTCCTAAATAATTTTATCAATAACTATAAAAATTATTGCCCTAATCAAAACTATCTACATCTTATGAACGTGCACAACATTTAACAGTGATTAAAGTTAGCTATGTCTAGTGAATTACCTAAATAAATTAAGATTCTTAAACATTTAAGAGAATAACTTAAATATCTTACAATATATAAACTTAATTATTATACTTATATTTATTGAAACTTTTTGATATGTTTGATATTCTTGTTTTATACGACTTGTTGAAATTGTTCTTCAAGTACAGTTTGCTGAAACGAGATCGAAATAAAACAAAGAGTTGTAGAGTAAGAAAATAAAAGTTGAATAAGGTCGTTTAAAGTTTATCTTAATACCCAGAAAACCACATACCACTATAATTGAATTCCATTAAGTAGTATTATGTGTATTGATACTAATTAATTATTTAGTATCAAATATTAAAAAATTCAGGTGTGCCAAAAAGTGGGTTTAAAATTATTCCTATTTTCTGCTCGACCGTACTTGAAGTTATTCCAAATAGCCGCTATAAAATACGCAGCAAGTGCTTTTATAATTCCGTTGTAAATACATTAATTTTAATATTAATAGCTCACAGAAATATTTCTCACGAATATTTACGTGAATGCGCCAATAAAAGGATCGATAAAAACATATAAATATTCGTTGATTCTGGATTTTGGAAGCAAATATTCTACTTAAAAATAATTACACCCTTGCACCCCTCGCCTCGTTCTGACTCAACTTTGCGGTAAGGTGTTCTGACTTCCAAAGTCAAGTTATGAGATAGTTATAATAAGTATCTCAATATATAAAATATGAAACACTGAGAAGAAAATCTATCAGGAAGTAAAACTTTTATTTGAGTGGCCATACTTTTTAATTATAAAACCAATCATGACACTGCAGGATATTCTATTTTAAAAATTCAATTTCGAATCAGCCGTTCGATCCCACCTTTTTTTTCAATTTTACTTTTCTGATTTTAGTTACCGGCCTGTATTATTTCTTTTTTCGGTTTTCTGTGTGTCTCAAAGATTAAAACCTTTTTATAATTGATTGGTTTGGTCGATTACGTGCCTATGTTGTTAAGCCCATATTGTACGGTTGACGTAATTATTGATTGACCGAAAATAGCCTGCGTACCGAAACCTTAAGAGTGGTTATTTACTTTTTTATATATTAGTCGTTCTTTTAAATCCACTGTTATTCCTGCATGAACACGAAGAGATAAAATGTATTTGCTTCATCTTGTTCCAATATAAAAGGCATACGAAAATTTATATGTGTATAAAAGTTAAATACATGTATAAATATTTGTGTTTCAATAGAGTTACATGCAAATGAACACTACAGTAAGTTGCGTAAGTAGAAATCTGGTGTTTTCTAATAGTAATAGAACTAAAGAAAATCAATGATACGATTATGTTATCGGCACAATTATATATATTGGGTACCATCTAGACAATGTAGACCCGGTGTTTCACATGTTACATGATACTCATAGCTTTAAAAAGCTGTATGTAGGGCTCGCCGTCTCGCGTATTACCTATGGACATTTTATGCTAAATAGGTATTACTTAGACTTATTCAACTAACTCTTCAGTCTTGGACGTTACACTTAAATAGAATACTTCTAAAACCCGCGTCGAATTTATCTCTCCAAAACATGTAAATGAAGTAGAGTCTGCAATACTAGTCAATGGTGAAAGACACCAAAGATAATGATCGTAAGCTAGATACAATACTCGGCTTTATTTCAAGATCATTAGAGCATAGATTCCCATACAGACATATATTTCGGCTACGATAAAATTTCTTTGCTGAAGGTTATTATTTGAACGATAAGATTAAGTATCTAAGATTCGGAAAATTCATATTCACTAATAAATAAAACACATTTAGAACAACGCACGACCAAAAATTACGACACCTAAAATAGTAAGCGATTATACAACATTCATTCACTTTGAACGTAATTAATTCAGTTACATTTATATCATATAATTTACATCTATATAAAATTCATTAACCCTAACAAATGAAATTATCACAAACATTTAAAAAATTCACGTCTGTATAATAAATGCTGTATAATTAATACAATACTTAATTATATATAAAAATATATTGCTCAGGGTTCCAGTGGGTCGGTCTATCAAATCAGTGCTTTGAAGTTGCCTGTGGAAAATCTATTATTAATTTGTTTATAAAACAATAATATAATTTGTAAGTCTAATCAAGCCACGTAACCTTAACTTCACGTTGTTCCCATTCTTTAGACGTTACCTTTCAAATTCAGACCTACAAGATTACAAACCGAAAAACAATTAAAATATTACCTACCTAATATCATCTTATTAAAATTTAAAATCTCTAATAATATAATTAAAACGTTGCTAGGTATAAATAAAATATCTCTTCGGGTTTCTTAATGTAAATTACGCTAGATGTATACATAAACGACTTTAAAAAAGTTACTGACTAGTGATATGCATCATGATATGTATTTGATATGTTCATCACAACGAGATAGTTCGGCCATCGAGCTGATGGCCCTTCTTCAATCTTCTTTAGTCTTCTGGCCAACCGAGGTCCTCGCCGATAAGGTCGTAAAACCTCTGGTTGTGCTGGATGAAGAACTTTCTTAACTTGGTGACGACAGCAGGGTCGACCCTAGGATGCTTTCGACCCTTAGTTTCTCGCAGACACTTGTCCGTGGTGTCGTTTCTTAGGCAATAAAAGCCTTTCGTTTCGTTGAAATAGAAATTCTTTCTACCTGTAGGAGGAAACAGGAGAGCATTAAAATACCAAAATTTTTGTCGGGCTGTTCTGTGAATTCTGATTCAGGTTGTCACTTACCAATCTTATGTTCGAGTCCAAGGAACTTCTCAATCCGTCGCAGTTGCGGCACAGGATCTTCAATTAGCAGGTCCCCGTTCACCACTAGTATCTGTTCCCGCGGGAACACTTCCAGCCACCGGTGGAGGTAGGCGTGATACAGAGATATAGCTATTGGCCTGGGGACAATAGCGTTCTATGACTTAATTTATTCCCCTTTATTGTGATGGATTCCTACAGAAATTTGGAAATTGTTTGAATGAACTGGATTACTGATGGATTTTTTTCCTTGACTAATGCCATGCTTGTTTGTCTAATACAAAAAAAAGCAGTTATACCGAACGATAACAGAACATTTCTCACAATCTCTAGCTAATCTCCATGTAAATACTGACCTATATGCGATGTTGATAGATCCATCAGGTGAGATCGCGAGATGTTCAAATGGCTTCGCCGCATCCGGAACAGGATGTCCGGGTAGTTGAAGAGCCGGCGCTGATGGAGTAGCGCGACTGCGCAGCTGAGTGTAGTCAGAGATGGCGCGAGTCACTGGCTCCCGAACTATGAGCAGTAGACGGACTGAGGAGTTCATGGCTCGCACTCGTTCTGGTACCTACGAAAAAAATATTATGAAAAATTAAAAAGTGTGCAAGTTTTTCGATCTTCAAGAATTGTTTGCAACGACTGGATTGGTTTTTGTTTAACATATAGATTACTAAAATATTGTAATTATTGTCAGTGCTTACCTCAGGAGTCACAAAGTAACTTGGACTCTTCTCAATAGTGATCTGTCCTTTGAAGGACAGCGGCATTTTACCCCTGTACCATTCCAGACCCAGCGCGTAGTTCTCATCACGGTCGAAGAAGTGGACTTCTCCTGAAGCCTTCTGCACCATCGGGTGGAGGTACAGCATCTCAAGTAAGGCGCGGGTTCCGCATTTACGGACGCCTATTATAAGAGCCTATAACAAAATAATGTCGTAAATAGACGGTCATTATTTTGTTTGTTTAAATTTATTGCCAACGGTTCATTAAGTGCTCTGATTACTAGAAAAAAAAATACTGTGTAGTTGAATAGTAAAAGAGTAAAAGACTAGGGCACATTTTTAAGCACATAAAATATTGTAGGTATAGTGGGAATTTTTTTTTGTACTAAACCGACGTAATTTTTTAACAAACACTGTTTTATGGAAAAAGATTATATAAAAGTACTTGGACACACCAAAACGGATTTTTAAAATATTTTTTATTTTAAATATTATTTATTATTTAGTAATAATTTAGGTCTATCTGAAAAGTTATAAATTAGGTCACCTGTGGGAGTCTGCGTGCAGGTCGAGGTTGTCGAGGAGGTCGCAACCGCTTCCGCAGCGCCATCGGGTGGTTGATCGTCCTGCTGTTGCTCTCTTGGCTCTGCAGAATCTTACGGCCTTCGCTCGCAGCCGATGCCATGCTCGCCGCCTACGATATTTGAACCACATTAGTTGTTGCCATGAAGATAACTAATAAAACAGTATCATTCAATAACTCCATGGTAAAAACAAAGATAAGTTAACACTCGATCGCCATCGATGCACATACTTAAAATTGTTTATTTAGAACAAAAAAACAAACTAAAGAAAAAAATATACGTAGGTACAATACGGATACAAAAATGCCCCTTTATTGGAAATGAAACGATAATTAGTCTACATAAATAAACATAACAATAAAACAAAGTCGGATTAGTTACATCGTTTATATAACTCAAGAACGGGTGTACCGATTCCACCGTATGATCTTTGCTTTTGGTGGATTTTTCTTCTTTCTGTATAGCGTTTATCAAAAGAAAAACAATAAATTGATCTGCGATGGGAACGGGACAAACTTAAGCAGATAAAACCACAGGGTACACCTAGTTAATCCATAATTCAATGTTCAAAATCACTTCTACTGTCACATTGTATTTATTTTAAGCCCTTTGAAGTCATGTCTTTTTAAATATTTTTAAGATTAATCTAAGCGCAAATTTCCTCAATTCTCTTTGGTTGAATTGTGATGTCGAAGGTAATTTAGTCGTGTCAGCATTGAGAGATTGGCTGTTATTACGTCACGATTCCATGAATATCAGAGGTGAAATGCGACAGGTTTAACGTTAATCAGTTGCTGCGTCAGTCAACGTTTGGTTCGCAGGTACTCATACAATTATCCTTAATGGATCCGCTTTGTGTGTTTAATTGAAGTTATATACCAACTTGTATTATTATCTTTTGTTGATTAATTAATCATCATTTTTGAGTGCCTCGTGTATTGTATGGGTGACTAAGTTATTAATATAGCAGTCTCGGTAAAAAAGTGCAAGTTTAAATATGATCATAAACAACTCAGTGACTGCTTATACTTATAGCAATAAATTGATTATGGACTGATTGGGAGCCCTACAAAAATGTTTAATAATCCTTTCATCTTTAACAGTTATGCTTTGTCATTACTCATGTATAAGTTAAGAGGCGTTCTGTGTGTAATAAAAATGAAGACACATTTTCTTCGTAAAAAAATTCGCGTGTCTAAAATGAAACATTTTCCCCTTCCGGCATTGAAGCCCAAAGCTATATATCTGCAGAATGTACTGTGCCCACTCGTTTTACCTACTTGTTGATGTCGTAAAACTCTGTAACATTGTAAAACAAGGGTGTCATAAAAAGGGCTTCGCTTTATCTACGGAGAACGGTTCAAAACATTAATTACGATTACGAGGCCAAACAAAAGAAGGAGCAGAAAGCCTTCTGATTATAGGGAATAACGTTGTATCTAAAATCACATTGTATTTTTAGAAAAATCATTGTTCCGTATTTTGTGTTTTTTTAATTACACCGTTTTTCTTTTGTTCAAAGGGGTTGTATGTGAATTAATTCAGCGGTTTATATTGGCAAGTACTTCCGTGTGAATATATTTCCAGTTAGGCAGGCCTGTGGGCTTGGCAGGCACGCCTAGTGAAGCAAGCCACGCACAGCGGAAGCTTGAGGAAAGTAAGCCGCTTAGAAAGGGTTGCAATCTACGTTCGATATGGTAACTTGGTAAGCGTGTTATATATTCGCTATTTATGTTTCAGAGTAGGGTTGTGTGGATATGAAGTTTCGGATACGAATACGAATACTGTGATACCGGTTTCGGATAGGAAATTGTTTTGTTTAATCCGATAGTTTTAGATACCCTCGGATTTTTGGAAATTTATTGGCCTGTCTAATAGCCATTTGTTATGTGTTTTAGTTGTATCAGAATTATTCGAAACTTTTACACTGGGTTAGGTTTCGGATATTTTATTGTTCGGATATCATATGGTTTCGGTTACCATACCTCCATGACATCCCTACTTGAGAGTGTGGCTTAGGGCGTTGCATTGTAGATTGTATCGGCTGTTATATCGAAGATGGATGTGCTTTGTGTGAGTACAAGATTACGAACTTGAGTTACAATGCACGTATTATTTATTGCAGTTATTACATGCATTAAATACCTACTAATCTTGATATATCAATTTACTGCAGTGCGTTTTAATTGTGAGGTTTTCATTAGTTTGTTTTTAGCCATTATTGTAATGAAGTTGTAATACCGTGTTTCTTTTACCAGTTTCGCTGGTAATTTTCTTTGATTAGAGTTTGTTCTTCTGGAAATAGGCACATGCAAGAATATTTTACGATAACCGATCTTAAATTATAGAAAAATAAAGTGTATTAATGCCTGCGTAGGTAAATATTACCATACCAACTTGATATTTTGTTATTAAAGAGGTGTTTACACTACTCAACGAAAAAAGAACGGGTGTCGAACACTAATGTATATTCAGTAACATAAGTTAATGAGCACGAATATAAGTACAGTCAACAGCAAAAGTAGTTGATCAAAATCAGAAATTCAATACTAATGAACAGAGTTCGCGTCAGAACTGTATGACGTCGATGTGATTCAAAGTATGTGATTTTAAGTAATACCAAACATTTACTACTAGTTCAGTTGCCATAAATTCGTGATCAGTTTTGACTCCAAAAGTTATAAACTCAATTCATCATCTACTTTTGCTGTTGACTGTACTAAACACCTAGGTAAATAAAAAAAAACATAAATTGCTTACAAATGATATAATAGCGTTAACCCTTATTAAGTCCCGTTAAGCCTTAAGGATAAGGCTACTTTGTTACCTAGTCGCAACATCCATTTATAGACTTCAAATTATGTTCTAAGTTTTGTAAAACTAATCGTTATCATCTACTTTTGTTGCTGACTGTTAGTTAACTGTACAGTCACGAGCATAAATATGTATACACATAGCGAAATTGTAAAACAATAATTTAACAGGAACTCACCATCAATTCAACTTTTAATCTTTTTACAACATAAAATTATAACAGTTCTCAAATCATGTAGGTATATATTTTTGAGTTTCAACGAAAACTTCTCGCTAAATAAGTTTTACAATTTCGCTACGTGTAGGTATACATATTTATGTTCGTGACTGTACAGCGCGTTTGTTTACCAACGATAATAAAACAATAAACTTAAAAAAGAAATGTTTTCCAACGTTTATCTTCACAATTAAGGCATGGGTATTAAAAAATTCGATTATATTTTTAATAGGCCAACAATTAGTGCGCTTATAACTATTATAATTCATTGTATACGACCAATTTACATGTTATTAGTTAGAGCTGTAAAGTTTAACTCAAGGTTAGAGAGAAATTCTGAACCGTTTTGATTTAGAATTGTTAAGACACGTGTAAGATAGAAGTGAAAATTTTCGCGTCTGTTTCGCTATAATTTGTTTTACTTAGCAACGAGATGGGGGATATTAATGTAGCGTAACGTTTTGTTTTGTAACACACTGTTTCAAGTGTTTTTGTTTCAGGGGTTCATGATTGTTTATGATTAGACTTACTTTCTTACAATAATAAATTATATTTTGCTATTCACATGTACATATTACGGGGAAGTATCGAGTAGGTTTTGTCTCACTAAAACTGTTAAATTAGGTTGGCAGCGGATAAAATTCTTAATAATTAGCAAAGCCCAGATGTAACAAAGCCGTAATTTGGAAATTAAAATTCCGTATTTTCTTAAGTGATTTATTTCAAATAGGCTAATATGTAGCACTTTTTTAACGTCATCGTATACACAGATAGCACCCTGATTCGCCCACCCTTCCCCGCTTCCATATTGCTCTAGTTGGGGAGAAGAAACAGCGCAACATACCCTCCCAGTGCGCTGTGTATGTGCATGGTAGTTTAACAACAATTAAAATCTCTATTTTCCAGTGAACCTACTGCAGACGCTTTCGAAATATGAAGACTAGATGCACGCTTCCAAAAAGCGTCTTCTATTTTCACCGATTTCCAAAAAGGAGGTTGTTTGTTACGACTGAATGTAGATTATTACGTATGTCCACCGATATGTCCCTCAATTATGGGCTGATTGTTACAATACTTTTTTTATGGACCACAACTTCATAGCTCACCTGTATGCTGTAGAGTGCGCTGTCATACAGTACGTGGAAGGTAAGGAACAGCGACAGCAGTGTGACGGAGAGCAGCGCCGCGGCGAGCTTGGGCCGCGACACACCCACCACCAGCACGCAGTCTGCCAGCTCGCCCTCCGCCGGCCGGAACGACGACCGCGGCAACCATCTGTATCACAACACTATTAGCTCCCATCGCACATTCACATACAAGTGTCCACAAGCATACACATACATTCGTCCACTTTTATACCTACTATTAGCAACACTACACGCACTCACATAAACACATAACAAATACAAGAACGACTGCACGGATAGCCGAGTGGTATAGGTCACCATGCTAATTACCACTGTGCGCGACGTGCTGCGGGTTCGATCCCCGCATGGGACAAGTATTTGTGTGATCACAAATGCTTGTTCCAAGTCTGGGTGTTCTTTGTGCATGTGATTTGAATGTTTGTGAAACCCCGCGACACAATGATTAAATTCCTTAGTCATATTTAAAATAAAAAAAGAGGAAGTAAGAGTGGATGTACCTATGTGGTACATCAACTCTTACTTCATACAATTACTACATATAACCTGTGATATAACTATTATAATTAGGACATTCATGTGAATAAATTTTTAATTATCATCTTTATTCTTCTTTTCGAATATTTTCACTTTTTTACGTGTCTAAATCCACTATTCTGTCAGTACTAAGGTTTATATGATGGTTAATCTGAGCCAACATAATTAAAGATAATTATGATTTTAATTTAATAAACATACCTATCCAATTCCAAATACCAAGGCATGTGAAATTATTCTAATAAAAACACAGCTTTGGAGTCTACTAAACTTGATATGAGAAAATACGATCGCTGTGGTTTTTTCATTTACCAACGCTACAGAAATAAGGTGAAGTAATATTACAACTGACTATCACGTGTCAGTAAAAATAATGTTACATTTCGTAACACGTAACCTTATATGTACTAGACGTAACCAACGTACAGGTTTTGTGTTAAAAATATTTTTACGAGTGAAAAAGTCTGAAAATAAAAACTGTGTGTTCGGTACGTTTCACGTTACATTTTTCTGGTTTCCAATGTAACGTAGGACAATGGATACATCGTTAAAAAGTTAAAATATACATTTTAAATATGCCAGTGCTTTAAAAAAGTTATAAATTAACACGGATTACTTATTTTAAACTAAGGTAAAGGCACTCAATTCCGTGGGGTTCTAAAAATGGCACCATATTCCGATGTATTTAGAATAACGGCGTTTTCAAGCTATTTACAAGTTACTTTAGTCTACAAGATACATTATTCCATTAATAAATTATCTGTTTATATTTATATGAAGAAGGGAATGCTTTAGTGTGAGTACGTTTTAAAATAATTGGTCAAGTTGACGCTAGCAGCTGACTCGAACGCGCGCTTCATACATTTCGGACGTTATACACGTGAGAAATACGATTTGCTAAATAGTGTTTTAGATGACAGTTTTGACGATGTGAGTTTTAGTTAGGTTAAAATATTGGAAAAGCTTATATTTTTTATCGAAAACACTTAATATTTGAGTATTTTCTTCACAAA
Organism: Plusia festucae; assembly: GCA_950381575.1. Taxonomy (NCBI): domain Eukaryota; kingdom Metazoa; phylum Arthropoda; class Insecta; order Lepidoptera; family Noctuidae; genus Plusia; species Plusia festucae. The sequence goes on along the minus strand of OX494436.1, from coordinate 6,068,537 downwards.
TTGAGGAGATATTAAGTTTTTAAAATACCGCGGCATTTGGTGCTAAATATTTTAGTTGGTTCCTAAATACCGATGTATACCACGGAAATGCAATTTCATAGATGTTTACTTTTTTTTTAATTTTGAATTCACCTTTATGATTATAAACTTAATATTTTAGTTCTCACTAGCTGTTGCCCGCGGCTTCGCTCGCGCGTAAAGTTAAGAGTAGTAAGTAGGTAGTAAAGGATAGATGGATGTATTCTGTGATTTTCAAAGTAAGGCGCATAAATTATAAATTTTTCATAAAATATTATGGCGTCAAGATAATAATAAGATAATGTGGAAAACATCACATACATTGAGTTTGGATAAACTTTTAAAATGGTGGCAAATTTTTGGTCAGACAAAACTTGAGAATCATTAAAACGAAAAGACGAATAAGAGTCACATACATTGCTCCGAATTCAAAGTAAGTAGCAGGATTGTGTTATGGAATCAGAAGCAACGAAGGTACCATAAAAATAATACCTTGCAACCCCTATTTCACCATCTTAAGGCGTAGATATCTAAAATCGCAAAAATATGTTTTCATTTATTTCTTACCAAAAACCCGAATACCAAATCTTATGTATCTCTCTTTGAAAATGACGAATATCGTAAAAAAACTTCAAACTCCTATTGCACCCTTTTAGATTTATTCTCTATCTACTTATTATTTAGATTTCTAAAATCTCGGAAATACGTCTTATTTATTTCTAACTCATAATCCTATGAAATTTAATGTGGCTATCTATGAAAACTACACAATAATTCATATACCTACAAACTTCCAACCCCTATTTTACCCTCTTAGGGGGTAGATTTTCAAAATTGCTGAAATACATCTTTATTTATTTCTATCGAGAAGCCCGTATATGTAATTTACAAACAAACTTTCATCCCCTATTTAACACCCTTAGGGGTTAAATTTCGAAAAATCCTTCCTTATTCCTTGTCTACATTAAATAGGAAACCTCTGTGCAAAATTTCAGCTATCCAGGTTCAAGGGTTTGGGCTGGGCGTTGATGAGTCAGTCAGTCAGTCAGTCAGGCCTTGTCTTTTTATTTATACAACAACATGTAACAAAAACCCTGTCCGATCCCTTAGACTCGGTATTATTCGGTATCGTACTGCGAACACATATACGTAGCTATTAAATGGATTGGAGATTTTTTTTTTCCTAATTGAAAATAATTAAATCAAAATAAAAACTGATCCAAGGCAACAGCAACACTGACCGCTCCTCAAAGTTCATGTACTTACTACCTGTAGCTTTGTGTCAAAGAAGCCGCCTATGCGAGACGGTTCATGAACTGTACCACGAATACGCCATTATTGGATCTGACAGGGGTTTTGTTACATGTTGTATATAGATATACCATTGTCATCGAAAATCAGTCCTAAACTGTTACCGCCTTCACCGCGTGAAGGTTATGCTATTTTATAATTATACAGTGTAATTAGTGATATAGAGAGAAAAATGGAAGGAAGAAAGGGAGGCCTTTGCCCTGCAGTGGGACATTTCAGGATCAAAATAAATAATAAAATAAATAAAATTAGTGATAGCTTTGATTTCCAGGTCAGATGTTTAAAATCTTCGATTTTTATAAGTGAACAGGAAATGCCCATCAGATTGAACAACTCTTGCTAAGACGTCATTCCTATATGTGTTATGGTGTAGCCGGGCTCTTGGATTTCCACAACAGGTGTTCCAGATCTTCAATTTTTATACGTCAACAGAGAGTGCTCATCAGGCTGAACAACTCTTGCTAAGACGTCATTCCTATATGTGTTATACTGTAGCTGGGCTCTTGGAGTTCCACATCAGGTTTTCCAGATCTTCAAATTTATTCTCTCAGCAGAAAATGCTCATCATGTGGAACAATTTTTGCTATAGTACCATTTTTGTATCTCTTATAGTTTAGCTGGTCTGTTGCGGTTCTGCATCAGGTATATACTCTTCCGGGATAAAAACTACCCAGTGTGGTGCCCAGGATATTAAGGAACAATTATACCAAGTTTCATCGTAATCGAACTGGTAGTTTTTGCGCGATGCCTGAACAAACAGACAGACAGACAGACAGATAGACAGACAGACAGACAAAAATTTTTTTAATCACATTTTTGGGTTCGGTATCGGTCTAGTAACACCCCCCGCCATTTATTTTTTTAATACTTTAAATGTACATAATTTTCACTTCTACAGATTTATTATAAGTATAGATTAGTTGAATAATCCATAAATATAAAAATCTATTTCCGAGGTACACTATGGCGTTGCATTTACTAATTACATCAGGTCAAAGATTGTCTGTTAAGGTACTCTAATAATTAATTGTATGGAAAAGCTAAGTACAGAAAATTAAGATATTAATATGTTCTGATATAATCCTGAGTGTACCTTGCATATTTTTTCAAAGATATCGCAATTCAACATTGATTAATTCATTTAATTTTTAAAAATCTTTTACTTTTTATTACTCGGAATTTAAAAACTTGATTTAGTATTATAAAACGCTATTCCGATGTATTTAGGCCGGAATTAGATTATTTGAGTACCTAATACCGTGGTATTGGCACACGTTAAATACAGAGTGTTTATTATCTTACGCGGCGGCATATCAAACAAATAAATGATTTGATTTGATTTGCGGCTTGTTAAGTACTTTGTATGGATACTCAGGTATATACATATTAACATAGTTTTATTATTATAATTGTTTTATTGTAGGATAATGAAGCCAAGAAAAAAGTACACCGAAGAAGATCTCCAAAATGCTTTAGAAGCAATAAATAATGGCAGTAGTGTTTATAAAGTTTCTCGACAGTACAATATTCCGGAAACGACATTGAGAGATAAACGTGATAACAAATATATTGGTCATATACCCGGTAGAAAAACGGTACTCTCGAAATCGGAAGAAACGAAAATCGTTGACTGGATCCATTATCTAGGAAAACAAGGTTTCCCAGTTTCTAAGGATCAATTGAAGCAAGGAGTGGCAAAACTGGTTGAAAATTTAAACAGACCTTTTAAAAATGGCATTCCAAAGACTGCAAATAGACTTGATTTTGAACACCATGTATCATTCTCCCGTCCTTTCCTTTGTACACTCGGTATTAGGAACCAAATGCATCGGAATTAAGATTTTTAAATCGGAATAAGGTGCTTCAGACTTTAACATTTTTTAAAAACTTTTAATGTCAAACTGTGAGTTTATTTAAAAAATAAGATTAACAATACTTTTGATAAAAATAGCTATTTTTACACGAAGGTATAATAGATACTTAATTTTTAATGTTCTTTCTAGTTATTACGAAATCACCGCGGAATTAGGTGCCTTTACCTTACTTAGGTGCAGTTAGCTACAAAAATCGATGAACATTTTAATAAATTAAATCAGCTGAAGCTCAATTTAAAAATAGCTCTCACGAATGCTTAACACTATAGATATCCTTTTTAGAAAATTTATGTTGTTAGATTAAGTTTATGTTGGTTGTAAATCTGATCCGCACCTATATCGACTTTTGATGTTGACTGTATGTTAGATATTTTCCGGAATAAACATTTATTTATTGAAATTAATTCAGTACAGCGTTCAGCCAAATATGCTGAATTAGATAAAAAAATACAATAAAAATATTGGACATTTTAGAATAAATCTGATTTATAACACATTATGTTTAGGTAGGTCAAGAAAACTTAGATCTTTATATTGACTACATTCTGAATCCTTGAAAAAGCTTCAACTTTCATACAAAAAAAAACTGTATGAAATCTAGGTAAGCGGCGATATAAATGTATCGCCTATACATACGAGTATATATATATGTGTATTCATCCTACTTGATTGCAGCTACGTTACTGCCCTCGCAACAACCGTATATGACCACAAACCCTATGTAGGTAAATTGACGTAAGCCCATGTTGAAATTTATTGTAGGCTAACAACGTAATCCTTGTACGTTATATTTGTCAAACCTACGCATTTTTTGTTAACATTTCACTTATTTTATCCTTTACGCAACCCTTCCCACACTTTTGCGTGGGAGTGACGAAATTGCCGTTCGATTACCTAAAAAAATATTTCGTAATTGGAATATTGGTAAAGGCGTATTACAGGTTCGCAGTACGCTTCATTTATTTCAAGAAGGATAATATTATTTTCAAACTTTATTTTTTCAGTTTTAAGAGCTTTTTATTTGGCCACTTAACTCGTCGTGTTTTTAATTCAAAATCCCTTAGGATTTTAAAGCGAGGTTCTAAATTTAAAGTAAGGAAAAATTATTACAATTATTTAGTTGAAATAAAAGTCTAACTTTTACTAAATAGTATCTAATGATCTAAGGTCCAATTTTTTATCCCGAATTAACTCAACCAATGGTTAAATATGCTAATTAATGGTTTAAAATTACGATAAAGCGCGTTTTGTTTGTCTATCAAAGGGTCAAATAAGTGAAAGAGATAATTGGTTAACCATTTGTTAGAATAAAAATTGATGAATTATAAACACGTTCCACCGAAGTTTGAAACCATTAGTTAACCTAGCGTTAGCGTATAAAATTTAACCATTGGTTGAGTTAACTGGGAATTAAAAAACTGGGCCTAAGTAGGATTATCATATATATATATATATATATTAGCAGTCAAGAATATTAGCCTGCCAAACTGAGGTAGGTACAGTTTATTTAATGTGCTAACTATAAAGTAGATCTTAACCTAATTTAAACAACTGACGGTATATTAAGGTTTATAGAAGGAACATTAGTACTTACAGAATATCGAGCGGCAAGGACTGCGAGCAACTCCTGTAGGTTGCCTCAGGCCGGTGCTTGGTCGGCAGCGTGTGACTCATCTGCGCACGCGACTCCATGCGGCTCCCATAATAAACTAACACATCGCCTCAATTCTCTTACGCCATTTTAAAATTTGCGCGCCATATCTCAAAATCACAGTATTAGCTTTTTAATGACGTGAACTTAGCCTTCAGGCTGTATCTCATTTTCTTCTCGTTAAACTATTTGATTGAATCTGTAACAAAATACCTTTACTACAAATAGCTGATGAGATTTCTCGGAAGAAACTAGTTGGTTAACTTTCTGATTACAACCAATATTTGTTAATAATTTTCATATTGAAACTCTACGAGCAATATTCAGCGTTTCGTGTTTATTTGAAATATGTATACGACTTCCGAGAAGTACCCATTAAAAAAATAATTCTGTAAATTGCCGCGGATAAAACTATATATAGAATGAATTACGACATACCATATTTGTATAACCTTTGAGCTCCTTCTACACCTGAAACAAACAAACGAATTTCGTAAACAACGTCACAAGGGCTCTCAACATGTATAAATTAGTGGTTAGTGGTACAAAGGCCAAGAACACGAACTTAGGTGGTCAGGAAATCACTGTTGGGGGTTATTCTCTAAATCTTAGCGGTTAACGTGCTGTTACGTGTAGGGTTAAGAGATGCTTTATCTCTTTCAAGTCAAATCAAATCAAAATCATTTATTGCATAATATGGGTTTACAAAAGATGTTACATATTAAAGGTTTCACCATATTATGCAGCATGCAAATTTAAAGTAAACGTAAATCTAAATGATACAAAATATATATATAAACATAATAATAATATACATACATAAATAAAATATACCAGTAACAATTAATAAAACTATAAATTAAAACTTAAAGCTTACTACTATAATAAAAATCAAAAGAGTAATAAGTATATAAATTTAGTGCATTTCTTAAATTAGCATTTTTAATTAATATTTTTCGACTGACTATAGGTATTTTTAACGTAAAAATCTGTTAAATGGCTTAAATGAATATATTCTTAAATTATTATCTTCTTGAGAGGATCTTTTAGCTAAATACTGCGTCGTGCCATAGTGCCACGTTACGTTTTGTTTGGATTAAGAGAATAACCCCCTGCTCCCGAATTCACGGCGACCGACACCAAACGGCGCCATACATCGAGCCGGTTTACGACTCAGCGGCGAAATAAGTTCATTTTACAGGTACCTTTGTTGTAAAGGCAAAACAGTACAGCTTTCAGAGTACCTATCGCCGTCGCCTAAATTTTAGAAGCGTTCACATAATTTTGGTGGAGCAATCTGCCTTTTAAGGTTCTACTGTCTGGTTATACAACTACTGGAATAATAGATTAGATTGGTATCTTTAACTTGTTTTGTTGCGAATTAAGCTCTTGTTACCGATTTTATGTGAAGTCAGATCGTAAAGAACGAAAAATGGCTTTGTTAAAAGAAAGATTTGACGCTCTTTATACCTACGAGAGGCCTGATAGTTGTAAATAATCGACCATAACTAAACTCGTTTTAATTTCAAGCTTGGAAAAGATGTCAAAGGTTTTGCTTCACGAAAAGAGTATGTATAGGTCACGATTTACATTTTAATCTCTTTGATTCTCACCTTAATCTTTCATTAATCTGTTATCCATTCTCAATTTGTTAAAATTATGCTTGTGTGTGTTAAAAACATAGTATGGTAGTTAATTAGATTAAATGCATTTTTAATGGGTAATTTTAAAAACATATAACATTCTCACTCCTTCACTATATAAACTATAAGTGTGCGAAATTTCATACTCCTCCGTCCGCGCAATTTTCGTAAAAAGGGGTACCTACTAAAGTTTTTGCTTTACGTATCTATAGAAGATACTAGAATTATTCAAGAACTTTGCTCTATAGAACGTCAATGGGCATCAAATCCTTTCGGAATAGGCGAGCTTTGTCTGTAGTGTTTCATAAAGTAGTATTGAGTGCTAACAAACAGATGACAGGCGACCGCAAACAGTTTGCGTTGTGCCACGGCCGGAACGTAAATTGAATTAAACAGTGATTAATGGCCGTATTGCCTGAAACACCTTCTATCAATATGAACTTAGTGTATTGGGTTCAAAATTACGTCACTAGTTATTAATTTCCTGGACCACGAAACAATGTTTTACACCTTTTGTTAAAAGGTAATTGATTTGTTGTAAATTTTATTTAAGAAAAATTGGTTAAGTAGGTAGCATATTTTGAAAATCGTATCAAAATAATTTAATACGCTGAGTGTAAGATTGAACAGATTTTTTTTTTATTTCTTACAAAAACCGAAACACTAACAAAAAATATATAAAATAGGTTGAAACAGTAATATTCGGGTTAAGGATTTCTGGTGCCTGAGGTAGGCAAAGGAATCACCTGTAATTAAGGTCACCAGGTCCCCGCAGAAAATAAAGTTACATTATTATTATTACGCATACGATTAATGGTAGCGAATCAAGCAGAATAAATATTTGCCTATATTTATTCTGCTTGATTACAAAATTGTATTTATCAGTTTTACAATATTAGAGTGCAGTTTAAGAACCTGTCTGATCTTTAAAAATAGAAAATTAGCGAAACACGATCCAATTTGTCGCAACCGAGGTTGTTCAATGCCTTTGTAACTAGAGAAGCTAACCTGTTCGAAGCTTAGTATTTACCAACTTACACAGTAATCATGACAGATTAGCGTTCTTCTACGATCACAGCTGTAAGAAAAACTAACCATCCATCGTTTTTCTTAGATCTTTTCAAGTTTTATATATTTACATGGATTATTTTTATTTATTTGTTTTTTATAACATGTATGTATTTAGAAATATATAACTATGTTTATCAGTTGTCTGGTTACCATAGTACAAGCTCTGCCTAGTTTGGGATCAGATGGCCGTGTGTGAGCTGTCCCAAGATATATTTATAAAGATATTTATAAAGTTTATAGAATACTACAAAATGCCCGATCATAATTACAATACTACTATTAATAAAAAAAAATATTATATTATATATTAAAAATACCCATAGATTTTGTCATAACAACAACTTTGTCCTAAAAAAGTAAGACTATACCGTTAAACCTGAGAAACTGTTAAAATATGACACATTATGTAAATTTTAGTGGTATAGAAAAATATACGTATTCATAATATTTTCATACTCTAATAACTATGTCGTAGAGTGGCATGCAGTAACTTTATACGGTTAATAAATCAGGTATGTTAGGTTCAAATATACAAGTTGCGTCATCCTAACCACTCCATCACATTCTTGATGTCGTAAAATACAGGGGTAGGGCACATACGCTTTCGTATTATGATAATGAAGATCATTAATGCTAGCATAATATATTATTAATAGCGTGTACCGCTGCTTACTAATTTGCTTACGTTTATGATTGCGCCTGCTTTCTTGATGGTATAAGCAGATATGACTTTCCACCCCTATAGATACTTAGAATTTTTATTTTTTTGGACGTAAAAGTGATTCATTATAATTTTGTTCTTTTTGAAGTGAAACTTCTTTTGGCGCATGAGGGTAAAATTTTTACAGATGAAACGTCACGCCGGTATGCAACGGAAGTAGTAGAATACATTACAATGTCTTTGAACGGAAGTGTCAGAAAAGAGAGAGAGAGTGATCGAGACCATGAAGGTTTTCATCTATACCTTCATGATCGAGACCGATTGAGAGAGAGTAAGACAGGGCGAACGTAGCATGAGCAACTAGCCGTGGAGTGAGAGTATAGCAAGCGAGTGAGAAAGATTGAGAGAAAAAGTGAGACAGAGCGAACGTCGTATCACGCATAGTGCTATCACAGTCTTAACATCATACAGTCGTTCGACGAAGACGTCTAGACAGGGCAATCGTGCGGGGTGCGAGGGGCGAGACGGGGGAAGGGCGCTCCCGAGCTGCATACATTACCATGTTAGTAGCTCGGGAGCTAACTTTCAGGGCTATCTGGTGTTAGTTTAGTTCTATTAGTTTTAATAAATATAATAATTTTATTAAAATAGGTGCCAAGAAACCAAGATGGCGTCGACGACAATTTGCAAATTTTTCGTCATGGGTGTCATTTTCATGATTCCCGAGGTCGCTTAAACGATTATGGGGTCGAAATTAAAACCCAAGATGGCGCCGAGGAAATTTTGCAAATTTTTCGTCATCGGTGTCATTTTCATGGTTCCCAAGGTCGCTAAAAACGATTATGGGTTCGAAATTAGAATCCAAGATGGCGCCGAGAAAAATATGCATTTTTTTCATCATGGGTGTCATTTTCATGGTACCCGAGGTCGCTAAAAACGATTATGGGGTCGAAATTAGAATCCAAGATGGCGCCGAGAAAAATATGCATTTTTTTCATCATGGGTGTCATTTTCATGGTACCCGAGGTCGCTAAAAACGATTATGGGGTCGAAATTAGAATCCAAGATGGCGCCGAGAAAAATATGCATTTTTTTCATCATGGGTGTCATTTTCATGGTACCCGAGGTCGCTAAAAACGATTATGGGGTCGAAATTAGAATCCAAGATGGCGCCGAGAAAAATATGCATTTTTTTCATCATGGGTGTCATTTTCATGGTACCCGAGGTCGCTAAAAACGATTATGGGGTCGAAATTAGAATCCAAGATGGCGCCGAGAAAAATATGCATTTTTTTCATCATGGGTGTCATTTTCATGGTACCCGAGGTCGCTAAAAACGATTATGGGGTCGAAATTAGAATCCAAGATGGCACCGAGAAAAATATGCATTTTTTTGTGATAAGTCATTTTTAAGATTTGCGAGGTCACTAAAAATAAAAATGAGGTCAAGCTTTCGCGGAAATGTCTATCGCGCAAAAGTTCCTGATCCAAGATGGAGGACATTTCTCTATATGAAATTACATGTATTCGTCTCAATCTCAATCTAGAATTTTTGCATGTGAGACCATAGACGAAGCGCATTTGCATAATAGTTACTGTTTTACAAATTGTGTATCTCGCTATTGTTAATTATTGTAACAATACTTATTTTTATTTATTTTAGATAAACGTTATGTCAAACAATGTAAATATTGAAGAAATAAATTGAAAAAATTAAATTTATAATTTACATTAATTTTCAACACTTTTTTTATTTTAATGACAATTAAATTCCTAACCTATCTTCCTTTTTCCTTTCCTCTTAATCTTGGAAATTTAAAGTTTTAGATTTGTATAAATATAAACAAGATTTATAAATTAGTTCGCCAAAGAAGTTTCACTTCTGACATGTGTACTTTGTACGCACGCATGTTTTTTTTTATTTAATACTTTATGTGGACACTTAATGGAAAAAATATACATCAGGCTACAAATGTATGAAGGCTCTGTTTATTTCATAAGAAATCTCTGCCAGCAGGCCCGCTTTGCTCCTTTTTGTTTTTTTGGACTCATCTGCCTAGCCTTTTCCCAAGCTATGTTGGGGTCGACTACCAGTCTTACCGGTTTTAGCTGAATACCGTATTTTACATGTTGCGACTGTCTGACCTCCACAACCCGTTGCTGGGTAGGTAATACTTTTCCATAGAAAGACTGGTTGTCAGAATTGTATGACTTAACGATCAACGATGTCATAGATCACTGTACGACAGTCGGAACCAACAGCTTGACGTGCTTTCCGATGCACGGAGGGTTCTTGAGTATGTTTAAAAATGGTCACCCATCCACAGACCAACCGCGGTGAGCGTGGCTTAATCTTTATTATTGGTCAAACCTTGAGGGGAGGGGCTCGAGGCTTACACTAAGCCCCTTCCTTCCTTCTTTCTGTTTTTTGACTATAATTTATTAAAAAAAGGGATATCTGTTATGACCTATACCGACAAGGAGGAGAGGGCTTTGGCATTCAAGTCTACTGCCAGTTGGTAGAAAGCTTAGTAAAAGTCTCGAAATAATCACGGAGATATGACAGACACCACTGTACGTCTACGTGGCCAGTATCCTTAGTGACACCTAATACGTAACAACAAATCAACTTGCGCCGAGATCCATAGTAGAACACTTAAAGAAATAAACTTGCTCATAAATGCGGTATTCAAATAATTAATAAATCATTTGTTTTCAGTTCTAAACATTTATTTCTAACAGGTTTTTTACGTATTTAAAAGCACCCTTATTTTTTTTTTAAAGCTTAGGTACTAGACTAGTAATGTGAGTCACACATTACTAGTATTCTTTTTAACCCCTCGTTACAAGCTAAATATATGCTTGTGTTACGACTGGTTCACGTCGATAGTGCAATGGATGGGATTCGAACCCTCAACCACATGATCGCAAGTCCAATGCTCTAGCCATTGGGCTACCGCCGCTTCAGCTTTATTATGTTAGTATAGATTCAGTCCGTGACCTCCCCGCTGTTAGCCGGGCTTGCCTTATCGAGACATCATACCACTTCATTGTGAACGGAAGTCTTAGTCACCAACCTGAAGTATTGTTTTCCGACCTGATATAAATAACATATTTACTAGACAACGTAGGATACTTAATTGTATGGTTGCCGCGTTATCAACCATCTTAAGTAGTTCGTATTTAAAAGGGCTCGTTACACGTGCGTACATTATTAAATATTTTTTTTTAATTTTTATTTATTTATTGCATAAAACAGACAGCAATAAAACAGTGTAACAAATAATTAATGATTCAGAATATTTATTCAAACTAAAAAGTGTCCACGTTTAATAGAATGGCAAGCAATGATGACAGCCAATACCTCCGTATTGGCTGCTGTCATCGTCTTGATATAAATAAATAAATAAAAGGCCTATTTGCTGGACATGAAGTAGAACAGATACACGTTTTCATTTTATTTTGCTTTGACTTTAGACCTCATTTCAACCAAAACAGGAAAAAAAATAGTTATACAACCTGAAATGAGCCATGTTCCATAAACACAAAACGCGTACAAGGTAGCAGATAATGGGTAATTAAAAAAGCATAGCATAAATTTACTTTGCGAAAGATGTACGTATAAGTACCAAATGTAAGTTGGAGTTTACATGATACATAATTAGATATTATTTTTCTTTAGAAAATGTTTTTTTTAAGCTAACCGACAGTGTGGATTGCGCAAATTCTTGTTAACTACTCTTGCTAGGTAAAAGCTTGTGTTACGAGTGGGTTCAAGACATTAATTGCAATGAGCGAGATTCGAACCGGCAACCAAATGATCGTAAATCCGATGCTTTCAACTGCCGCGCGCCTTGAAAGCGAATGAGAACAAATCCTAAACATTCAACGAGACAACGATCAAGAACACCATAGCTACATTAAAATTTGAAGTCGTACAACCTACCGTAAAGTTTTACGGTAGGTGTATCTATTAATAGATGTTCAGAATGTAAACAAAATACGTCCCGTTATCGACATCAATAGCAGGACAATAACAATAGTATTCAGATTATATCACACTAACTTTGTTACACAGTTTCACTTCATGTACTAGGCTCCCAAAGCTTGTATCGCAATCAAACAGTCTTTAGTCATCAAATATTTGAATCTATGTATACCTACTAATACTAGCTCACCCAGTAAACGTCGTTCTGCCATATAAAAAAAACTGCGGGGGGCCACCCCTACACCCTACACATAGGGGTATGAAAAATAAAAGTCGTCCGATTCTCAGACCTAATTGATATGCACACAAAATTTCGCGAAAATCGGTCGAGCCATTTCGCAGGAGTTTAGCTACAAACACCGTGACACGAGAATTTTATATATTAGATTATAAAGAGGAAAGAATTTGACTGTTTGTTTGCATTGAATAGGCTCCGAATCTACTGAACAGATTTGAAACATTCTTTCACTGTTAGGAAGCTACACTATCCCCAATATATTATTATATTAAAAAAATGAATCTGCAGGTGGAGCTGTGGGAAACAGCTAGTATCAAAACAGGAGTTTATTGTTTCAAATTCGTCTGGTATTATTTTGTAGTTATAAAATTAAACACATACAGACAAAAAACTTACAAACAAGCTTCATTACATCAATATCGATTGAGTGAAACGTTCCATTAAAATTCAATTAAGGTTTTTATACATTCGCTTGATTTAATATTTTAAATTCTTCTGCTTTACTTGTGTGTCTTGTATACATTAGGGAAGGTATGCAAAGAACAGATTTGTAACAACTAACACTACGTAATGAGACATCCACATGCGATAAACAGTTGCTCGTACGAAATTTCTTTGTATGGTATTTTAAGTATTTTAGTGAATAGGTATATTATAGTTATGTTTATATTAATGTACTATTTGTAAATAAATAAAATAGTTTAAATTTTAAATTTGCCTAAACCATACCAAATAGCTAGTATTTTTTAAAACGACTTTTAAAAAAGTATTTCCGGAGTATGTTTAATTCCAATAATTGCAGTTAAGCCAAGGCAACAGTAAGTAATGCATTTTTAGTTAAAGTTGTTATTATCAACGGGCGGGTCGGGGACGAGGCGGTGAAGGTCGGGTCAAGGCTTCTATGCACCGACGTTTATATTTATAACGTACGAGCCATCGAGTCGCTTTACTATTTCCAACTCAAGGCCAATCCCGGAAAATTAACATTATTGGGTCACTTCTAAGTTTACACACCTAACCCTCGCCTCCCAGTCATAAATTAACCACCAACTGTATGCCGATACCATCTACCGAAACCCAATTCAAACAAGTAACCCGATATTTCATAAAGTTATTCCAAGATTCCTTTGGTTGAGGATCAAAGAATTTTCTAGATTCCTTTCGTTACAGTAATCTCTTTGTTACCGATATCTAAACAAAACAATACTTCAATTCAACCTTAAATCATTCTGGATCAAGTAACAAAGGGGATCAATATCTTCTTTTTAATTCAAAGCACTTTGAAAATCTCATTTTGACATTTAAAGGGGTCAAGGTATATAGGAATAAATTATGGAACGCTGACGTGTGTTCCCTAAATTATAAAGCAGCTTGAATGCCACAGCCGAATCTACAAAGAAGGCTGGGAGTCCGGCTATCTACACTCCCCGTGTGAAACGTACTGTAGCAGTAATGCTGACGCAATGTTTTAAGTTATCGGTACTGTAGTGCGCTGGGAACCTCAGTTGTTGTCCCGTGGTCACACATGTATTGTAATTATTGTAATCGGTTCGTAATTAATAAATTTTAGTAAGTAAGTCGTGGACCTATCATTTCTCACTGTACATAATTTAACTAGTTCATTTACAGTGAGCTTGTGTGTGAGCTACGAGGGCTTATTGTATGATTTGTGAATGAAAATCAAACATTAGTTGTACTTGTTTGTTACATAATTATACAAGAAGGGACGAATAGAACCACTATTACCATCTAAGCTATAATAATTCCATTATATATTTTACCATCTAAGCCATAAGAATTATTATAGCTTAGATGGTAACTGGTAAACGTCGAATCTGCATATAATTACGAATTCTAATGAGATTTCATCCATGTATTTAACATTATTTATTTATGAAATAATGTCTAATATTCGAAAAACCGCTGAAGACAATATTACTTATTTATGTCACCCGATAGTGTTGGCTAATACACCCTAATGGATACGCTTGAATTTCATCTTCGATATACATATTCTGATGTTCCTGTAAAACTTGAATGTTACCGTAATTAAAGAACGAAATTGGCTCGCGGAGGCTCGCTTTTTTACGACCAATCATAAAACAGGCTTTTAGGGTACAACATAAAGTAACCTACCTACCCTGAAATTTTTATGGAAGTCAGACGTTTTATTTGCGAAATTAAATTCACAGCTTCTGGATTAAACATCATGTCAAATGACAAATTATTTGGCAATTGAGGAAACCCGTTTTATTAGGTACTCACGTACTTTTCCAAGTTTCAGGCAAAGACGTCGTTTCTACTTGTACGTTTCAATAATTCAATTGATTTCGAATGAAAAAAGATTTTATTTGAATATCCATCTACATTTATGTACCCAAGTAGCCAAGAGACATTTCTCCAAGCGTTAACGATGATAGAAATCGTTTAGATGACATTAAATGTGTGGGAATGACATTTCATTTCGATAAGTCACGTGACTTAGACTTGTCACTTCCATACATTTGAACTTACTTACGATTTTTATATTGTAGCAGATAATTAAGCAAAAATTTATCAAAAGATAAAAAAAATATTTTTTATATTCTATATAAAATTTTAGCAACGCGCGATAATAAAACCATTTTAATGGTTTTGTACTGTTACAAATGAAAATATTCGTGAATATTGTAAAACGAATTTTATGTTTTATTTAACAATTTGAATTGGTGCCTACGAGGTACGCAAATTCAATAAAGGTCAGCTTCAAATAAAATATCCATTTTGTTTTATATTTTCGATATGGTGGGTGGTACTACAAACATTAAAATACCTACTCTACTATGGATACTGGATTTTTCTTTATCTTTTAATATCCTATTAACAACACTTAATTTATTAATCAATGTATGTTATGAATAATACAAATTATTTTCTGTGATTTACTTTTAAACGGATTCTATCGCGGTTTATTATGATTTTAGTCGCCGACGTTTTGACGCCTTGCAGGTGTCATGGTCACGGGCAGACTGAGATTGTATTTGTCTTGACATGCGATGTGGTTCGTTCTACTTTAATTTTTTTATACATTTCACAGTACTTTCATCACATTTAAAAATAGACACGTATTGAGTAAAGTTAATATCACCTCTTGAAAAGCCGGTCAGTAAAGCACAAGACATGATACGTTTAAAAAATACGCGGTCACTTATAACATTAATAAAAACCATGATTACATTATAATGACAGAGAAGAGCGGAATAGTACTTCAAATATGAGTTTTCTAGCTATTTTTATTGTCATTTGATATAAATCTAGTTATCGATAGCGTACCGAGTAGTAGGCAGTTGGTACGGCTATTCGACCTCGCTTATATACTTAATATTCCATGGAACATTTTTAACTACCGCTTTCATTAAAGTTGGTATTGTCGGCGTGCATTATTTCCATAATATGCAATATCGTGCCTTGTTTCCCGCAATTTTACTTTGCAAAATATTGCATTAAAATAACAAGGTGCGTTCGAGAAGTTAATTTTTATTTTAGGGGTATTTAAGACTGTCTTTTTCGTTTGTGTAGACAATGTTGTGCCATTGTGTGGTGACGAAGACATCTCGTCTTGACGGCCTCATAAAAGAGAATATGTCTGCTTCCTATATGGTAATAACCACTGACTGCTAAGTATGGTAATTAAGGAAAGTATATAGATAAAGCACGCAATAGCTTAAGGCCTATTGTAGTGTTAATAATATATTTCACTAACATGATACGATATATGATATTTGACATGTCAGTGGTGACATTTTGACATTGATGACAGTTTGTGACCATTGTTGTAAACTGCAGTACTAAGTGCAATACATTGATTGTGGCATTGAAGTTGAAGCGGTGTTAGCATATAATTGTCGACCTAACTACGCTGCAATAAAAATACCTTATTGTTCTAAGAATTTCTGTTTGCATGCCACTTAACGAGTAATTCGCAGTGTCCAAGGACAAGGTCTGAAAAGTAATGTATGCAAATTCCATGAAATATAAGTAACTAAAAATGCTAGTGAAAACTTAAATGAAAACCTTAGAAAGACTCTTGAAGCCATTATAAATTTATTTATAATGTAAACTGTCACGATTTGTAAATGTATTTTAACTTACTAACATTGTGATTTTCCCTTTTCTTAATATGTAGCAAAATATTCAAGGTCAGTATACAGTGTAACAATTTATGACTTGTGACGTACCTAATATTAGTTGAAATAGTATTATATTGTCAAAGCGTAAGAAGATACTTCGCACCTAGACAATAGTGTTCACTTTGGGTAATATTATGAAAATGGCTTTGTCTTATCATCTTATATTTCTGATAGTAACACTATATAAACATAAGTCCTGCATATAAAATGCTGAGATACCTACAATAATGTTCTTCCTTTACCGCAATTTTTTCCATACTATAATAGTTATAGGTAGATGATACAACGTAAGTCCTCTATAGAACCATTACACATCAAAGAGGTTACTATTCCAAGAGTTCATCACGAAATTCGAGACACCAAAATTCTAACAATTCAGTAATTGGATGGTCCAAAACGTCTTACTAT
Source organism: Plusia festucae (assembly GCA_950381575.1). NCBI lineage: Eukaryota > Metazoa > Arthropoda > Insecta > Lepidoptera > Noctuidae > Plusia > Plusia festucae. Next base: position 6,051,505 of record OX494436.1, on the reverse strand, counting down.
CTGACTTGCCGATACCTACAAATCCGTGTATAGTGAGCTATTGTGATGAACTAACAAGCGACTTTCTTGTGTCGCTGGAAAGGCTTCAGAAACTTCAGATCCAAGGCATTGTGCACCAAAGGCCAGGGTACGGTGAATGAGCCGAAAGGTCGGTCTCTATGTATCGTTATTGGGAACACCTTTGTACGACACATAGCGCCTGCCTTTTCTAGTTTCACAAAAGATGTTTTTGGGATGTTGGCGTTGAGATAATGATGGCTGTAGTCTCTTTCGTAGTAGTTGAAAAGACAAGGTATAAAAATAAAATTTTGTTATTCTACGCAACTCATTTTACTCTTTTTGTACAAGGGCTCTGTATCTTATATATTTTTAAGTTATTACTTGAAGAATCTGAGACATTTTTAGTAAAAATAGTATATCGTAGTATTTCGTTTAGAAACACTGTGTGTTTAGGATTTAGGATGCTAAATAAATCCAGACTCGCTTAGATTCACCTTAGTATTTATTGTGGATACTTGTTACAAAATAGAAATTTAAAATTCAAAAGTACGTCCGCCGGTGACCGTGTTGTTCGCGAGTGCTCGGCGTGGTGGGGACGCGGCCGTTGGCGATCAGCTGTGTGACCCCTCCACCCGCGCGTCCCCCGCTGCTTTAGTGCACGCATATGATGCGTGAACATCCTCCAGCACGTTGAAAGCCTCAGCTTTCAAGATGAAGACGAGGTAGGGAGCCTGGAAGCGGCCCTCTCTGCTTCGCTGTCATCTTTGGATTCTGAAGTTGGCAAAGGACATAGTTTATTGACAGCCCTACGTATAGTGCCTCTTGAAGTAGTGACGTCAGCTACCCTGCTGACGCCGTCGGCCCCTGGATAAAGGCGACACACGCGCCCTAGCCGCCACTGTAATGGCGGTAAGTTGTCTTCCTTCAGTAGAACCACGTCCCCGTTGGTAAGACCTTGTTGTCCAGTGCGCCATTTGGTGCGCTGCTGCAGCTCACAGATGTACTCCCGGCTCCATCTTTCCCAAAAGTGCTGCCTAATCTTCTCTAGCAGCTCGTATCTGTTTGGTCTGGTAGCTGTGATGGGCTTCGTTGGAATAGACATGAGTGGTCTCCCAATTAAGAAGTGGCCTGGGGTCAGAGGAGAAGGATCAGTACAATTGGACGAGAGAGGAGTGAGCGGACGTGAATTTAGGATCGCTTCAATTTGTGTGAACAACGTTGCTAGCTCCTCAAACGTCAAAGCAGCCTTTCCAGCTACACGTTTTAAATGAAACTTAGCTGACTTAATTCCAGCCTCAAATATTCCGCCGAAGTGGGGTGAATAAGCGGGGCTAAATACAAATTTGATTCCCTCAGAAGTGGCATAATCACTGACGGACTGACGGCTGGATCTAAGTAGCTTACCTAATTCATTGTTTGCACCTACGAAATTCCTGCCGTTGTCGCAAAAGATCTCATGACATTTACCTCTGCGTGAAACGAATCGTCTTAGACATAAAATAAAGGCTTGCGTACTCAGTTCGCTTACAAGTTCTAAGTGAACAGCCTTTGTACCAAGGCATACGAATAAACATAGGTAACATTTACTTATTCGGCTACCACGACCTTTACGATTGCTTATCATAAATGGTCCAGCAAAGTCAACTCCACACGAGTAGAAAGGGAAACAAGCATTAGTGCGCGCTTCCGGTAAATGGCCCATTATCGGTTGCACCGTGTTCGCTCGCAAACGAACGCAAATAATACATTGTCTAACTACTTGCCGCGCTAAGCATCTCCCTCCGATTGGCCAGTACTTGTCACGCACTGATGCTAACAGTAGCTGTTGACCTGCGTGAAACAAACGTATATGTTCATTAATCATTATTAATTTAGTTAAATGGTGTTTTGAATTTAATATTATAGGGTGTTTTTTATCAAAATTATAATTTGAGTTTTCTAAACGGCCACCCACACGAAGAATGTGATTTGCATCTAAAATTGGAGTTAACTGTAATAATTTATTCTTATGTGGTAATGATTTTCCTTGTTTGATTAAATTAATTTCGAACGAAAATGATTGTAACTGACCGAATTTAATTAGTAATATAATTGAATTACTTATTTCATCTGAGTTTATAGGGCCTGAGTACCTTTGTTTATTTTTATTACAGTTGTTAACAAAACGTAGGATATACGCAAATATTCTGCTTAATTTATTGAAACTAGAGTACTTATTGAAATCTATAAATGAACCGTTGTCAGCGGTATTGTTTGCTGCAGATAACAACGAATGTACTTTTAACTCGGGTAATTTTTGAGCTACGAAAGAATTCTGTGGCCATTCTAGACGTTCCTTCTTTAGGAAAGAAGGACCTTCCCACCACAAAGAAGAAGATGATAGGTCCTGGGGTTCAACTCCCCTTGAGGCCAAGTCAGCTGGGTTCATATTCGTAGGTACATGTCTATGTTCAAACCCATTAGATAACTCGTTAATTTCATTAACTCTGTTACAGACAAAAACTTTAAGATTTCTTACATCTGTTTTTAACCAACCTAAAACCACTGTTGAGTCTGTCCAGATAGTTTTACAACTTATATTAAATCGCAATGACTGTAGAACCTTATCACATAATCTAGCTCCTAGCAAAGTACCAAGTAGTTCTAACTTTGGTATAGTAATAGGCTTTAAGGGTGCGACCCTTGCCTTTGCGCACAAAAGTCTTACCGTAACCTCATTTTTGTCGTTTATAGAACGTAAGTACACACAGGAGGCATACGCTTTTTGTGACGCATCGACAAAACAATGTAATTCTATGGATATCGAACAATTACAAAGAACGTTTCTGCTAATTTTAATATTAGAAAGGAAGTGCAAATTAGATATAAATTTTAACCATGTATTTAATAGATTTTGTGGTAATGGCTCGTCCCAATTTAACTTAATTACCCATAACTGCTGCAAAAATATTTTTGCATTTATAATGCAGGCACAAACTAATCCTAAAGGATCAAATATTTTACAAATAGTAGCTATAACGACCTTTTTTGTGATAATTTGCGCTGGCGATTCAACCTTCGAAGGAAATTCAATAATGTCTAGTTTAGGAGAATAATTTAAACCTAGCACACTGGATTCTTTGGTCAAATTTACCGGATCGAACATAGCATCTTCACCAGCAAATGCCTGTAAACAGTTAGTACGAATCTTTCTTAAGGGGAAGCATGCCAAATCTAAAATTTGCTTAACATTTTTGTATATATGCTGTAATTCACTTTCACTATCCGCCCCTGTATTTAGGTCATCTATGTAAAAATCGCTTTTAATAATATTTGCAATAGTTTCGTCTTTACATTCTTTAGCTAACTGTAATAAACATCTGGTGCTCAAGAATGGAGCGCTGGCCAACCCATACGTTACTGTATTTAATTGTAAAATCTTAAAATTATCATTTTTTCGTTCCGTAAAGGGTCCACTTTTCGTTAAAGGTCCGGGTTCCGTAGAAGATGAATCCCTCCACAGAATTAACTGAAGGTGACGTTGAGAAGTCTGCAAAGCTGTCTGTCTGTACATCTTCTCAATGTCTCCTAACAGGACATACCTATGTCCACGAAAGCGTAATAAAATCGAGAATAAGTCGGACTGAACAACTGGACCTACAGCCTGTATGTCATTCAATGACTTACCAGAGGAAGTTTTGGCTGATGCGTCGAACACCACTCTCAATTTTGTCGTTTCACTCTTCTCGCGAATTACGCAATGATGCGGAAGATAGTTACCGAATTGCGGGCGATCTACTTCATTTAAATGACCTAATTCTTTATATTCATCTATAAATTTAGTATACGCCTCTTTAAGTTTCGGATTTTTATTTAATTTTAATTCTAAATTCAAAAAACGCTTCTTAGCCATATAATATGAATCACCAAGACTAGTTTCGGGTTCTTTTAATGGCATACGAACACAGAACCGACCGTCAGGCAAGCGGCTCGTGTTTTCCACAAAGTCAATTTCGCAAAACTGTTCCTCTAATGAATTAGTTCTTATCTCTGAAGGTAGTTCCTCAATCTCCCAAAATTTCTTAAGGGAATTATCAATATTCGAAAAATGATTGAAATAACAATAGACCTTCGACTTGGATTGACTAATACCCACTGGGCCGGCTATCAACCATCCCAATTGTGACTCTTGTAAAGTAGGCTTATTAGGCCCTAGCTTAATTTGATTTGTCCCAATAATGTTCCAAAATACGTCAGCACCTAATAGCACATCTATAGTGGAGGGCTGAAAAAACTTTGGGTCCGCTAGCTGTATACCGCACGGAATATCTAACTCGCTAACGTCTATATCGACGCTGGGTAAAATACCTGTTACCGTTGGTACCAATAAACAAGAGACCTGAGTACTATATGCAGTAGAATAAGAATTTATTTTAATGGTACACTTTCCTAAAATATTAGTTTTAATATTACTAAGCCCACAAACATTTAAGGTTTCACTAGATTGCTTGTTTAACCCTAATTTCTCACGCATAACATCTGTTAAAAATGATGATTGACTACCAGTGTCTAACAATGCACGCGCCTTAACCTTTTTATTGTTCAACTCATTAACAATTTCTACCTGCGCCGTACACAACAAAGTATGAGTCATCGTCGTAGCTGATAACGTAACCGGTTCATATTGCGAACTATGCGCACTTTGTTCTACGCAAGAATTAACGTCATTTTTATGAATCAAAGTGTTATGTTTTCCTTTACATATCTGGCAAGAACCCTTCAATCGACACTGATAACTATTATGCCCATTACGTAAACATTTAGTGCATAGTTTTAACTTATTTACTTCACGAATTCTATCTTCATAATTCATTTGTTTGAACTTCGGACATTCATAAACAAAATGATTTTGATCACAAATTGCGCATTGATGTTTTCGTTTAGTACTCAAATCCGATGCAGCTAAGAAAGATCTAACTGGCTTATTATGTTGAGAGTTTGTCTTATTATGTTCCTGTTTATCCGGTCTATTATAGTGGGTGGTTTCTAAAATATCTGCTCGGTTGCGTAAAAATGAATAAAATTTATTTAATGACGGTAGATCCGATAAACTATTTTTATATTCCTCCCATTTCATACTTGTGGTGGAATCCAACTTTGCCGAGACTATGAATATTAACAAAACATCCCACTGATCGGTAGGAAGACCTAGAGTGTGCAGGGAACTTAAGTTTTTAGATATGTGATCTATTAAATACCTCAACGCCTTAAACGATTCTTTCACAATAGGATCGATACTTAATAATGACTTAAGGTGGTTGTTTATTAAAATGTTCTTACTGTTATAACGCTCACATAAAATTTGCCATGCATTTTCGTAGTTATCAGCGGTAAACTCAATTGATCTTATAACGACCGCGGCACTGTTTTCTAAGCTTGATCTAAGATAATGATATTTGTTGATTAATGGAATTGAGTCGTTTTTATTGACTAGGGAATCGAAAGTATCCCTGAACTCTAACCATTTCAAATAGTTACCATCAAACTTTGGCAAATTTATAGTAGGTAATTTTATTGAATTCATGGAATGTGCACATTGGTTCGACATACTTCCATCATTCATCGATGCTTTCTCCAAATTTGCACATTCAACCAATTCCTTAGCCGTGGAAAGAAGAGAAAAGAATTGTGATTCAATGTTATCCCGCTCAGTTAATTGTTCATCTTCATTAGAAGCGAGTAATTCTATATCCGATTGCATTACGTTGAAATCTGATAACAATTCTTGAAATTTGTCAATCCGCAACGATAATTCTTTAACCTGAATGCTAGTCATTTTATTCGCGCCTACTTGGGTTAAGATATTTACGTAGTCTTTAAACTTAGTTAATCTACCTTTAATTATGCTACGCCTTTTAAGAAGATCCTTCAAATTTTCCCTTCCTTCCATAGTCAATTATTATTGAAATTAAACAATGAACTAGGCAAGAAAATGTAAAGATCAAACCAGGTACAACTTGTCCGTCGCACTTCGATCCAACCGCCACCCGCCTGCAACCGCCACTCAAGCGCTGGATGGGCTCGCCAATCACCAACCAAGCACTGGGTACAGCGGAATGGAACCTTGCTGCGAAGTTATTTAAAGTTTATCTGGAATTTACAGAAATGAATAAAGTTAATATTTTTTTTTTTTTTTTAGGGTAGACGGAAAAATTACAGTTGCGAAAAATGACTAGGCGATATTTCAAAAATATATAGATTTATAAAAGTTTTATGAATTTAGATAATTAAGTAGGTAGCTAGGGATAAAACTAATTTATGAATTATATTATATTATGAACGTATTGTAGGCTGAAAATCGAAAGAATAATACTTTAAAATGAAATTACAATGCAATTTAGGCAAGCTTTCGCAATAGCCGAAGCGTAAAATAGGAAGATAATACGTGTATACGAAATGCTATCTCATGAGCGCTTTCGGAGCGGCTAGCTGCACACAAATTAGAAGGGGAAAAATGAGAATTAGTGGATAGGAATAAAGATAGGCCAACTTCCCTTGAGAACCAGAAGTCCAGCGATCCTCAGCAATGATCCTCCACTCCACCAGGGCAGAAGGCAGCATAAGCAGCAATCCAATCCAATCTCCTTTTCCGTTGATATTCAAATTCGAGTAGCGGTTATCCGTAGTTACTCTTTACTTTTTGAATGCAGTATTCGGTTTTATTATCGAAGACGGTCGCCAAATGTTTAGGATTTAGGATGCTAAATAAATCCAGACTCGCTTAGATTCACCTTAGTATTTATTGTGGATACTTGTTACAAAATAGAAATTTAAAATTCAAAAGTACGTCCGCCGGTGACCGTGTTGTTCGCGAGTGCTCGGCGTGGTGGGGACGCGGCCGTTGGCGATCAGCTGTGTGACCCCTCCACCCGCGCGTCCCCCGCTGCTTTAGTGCACGCATATGATGCGTGAACACTGTGTAAACCTTATAACGTAACGTTAACGTTACTTTCGGATTTGCTTTCAAATAAAATATTTGTAATTGCGAAGGGTTGTATTAAATGTCTATGAAACTGTAAGTTATTCGTAATGTGATCAGAAGTAGCGGCGGCACAACCGGAGGTTTGTGCTATTACCATAAAGTACGGAAACTATAAAATGGAGCTTCCACTAAATTTAGTTCACGGCTTCACGTCGATACTGTTACACGGGAAAATATGAAAATGTATAACAGTATAATACTGCTGAATAAATTAATAAATTACTGCCTAATGGATGTATTCATAATTTTTTCTAAAATATTTTACTTAATTACTGAAGTGTTGTAGGTGAAACTTTTTGTTGGGTTTTCACCTGTTTATTTACCGAATAAAATATTTATTGTTATATATATAGTTCTTAATTATGAAGCTTTGAGTTAGTTTCGGCTTTAACGTCGGCTCTTACTCTGTGTATTAGATTAGCATGGATTCTTATACGAAATGTGTTTGAAGAAGTTAACAATAACACGAGATGAAAAATCAACAATGGAATTCCAAATCCAATGTTTTTAGGCTCATTTTAGGGCAAAATGAAAATAAACGTTCCTAAGTAATTTACATTGTATAAGTACAATTGTTGCTAGGCGGGTGTTTTACGGGGAATGGCGGTACCCACACTTTTTATGCCTACATTTGATACCTCGGGCATTTTTAATATTTTACCAGAATAAAAAAGTTGGAAATTAATTTCTGGCAATCTATAGCATTCTTTTTCTTTTTTAAACGAGTATAACGAATAATTAAGACGAGAAAATGAAAAAAAATGTAGAAAAAATGGGGGCGTTCATAATTTATTTAACAAAATTTTTGCCAACTGGGAAATTTTTGGAGTTTTTACAATTCGATAAGCCGAGGGGAATAAAAAATACAACGTTGTTACCTAACCAACTTTTGGTTAGCAACACGTTTTAATTACAATATGCTGGTGCCATTACTACCTATTGTGCGATATATTTAAATAAAACAGAGCATTTTTGGTTTCGAAAAAAGCCGATTCATGGCCAACCGGTTTTTTTAGGATACAAACTCGTTGCTACAAAAATAGAAAAGTTTTTATGAAGGTCAATCCGTATTTATATTTATATTTTTAAAGTTCTACTTGTTGTTGTACTATATTTTGTAGATTTGTATTTACTATTCTTTTATTCAAATGTCAACTGTCGAAACTACTGAAGCTAAGTTCAAACTTACGGTGTTCCCACGTTTCTACATTGTATTGTATTCACAAAATGTATTGACAAATGAAACACGTCAGGTGTGAACATCATATTCTTAGATTACTTCCAGCCGACCAGCTAGACACAAGGTACAGGCTGGTACAGGAAAATTCTACCTAGGTGTCAATGTTTAGTATCAAAATAGAGTACAATATTGCAAATAAGACTGACAAAGCGAGGTTTGTAGACACGTACAAAGTATATGACTCCATTGTATAGCATCTTCAGATAAAGGCCGTTTACGGAAACTCTTTGTTAGAACCTCGTTTCCTCGAAATTGTAATAATACGTATGTCGGTGTCAACATGTAAATATTTAAATCGACATGACGATGACATTGGTGAACACAGAAGACAGAAGTATAGATAATCGACTTTCTCTTTATACCAAGGAAAAATGTTTCTGTTATAGTACAGTTTCTAATATGTTTTAGAAGGGAATTTTAACGCCCTAGGGAGGTATTTTTTGCTTAGATTCAGGGAAATTGGGCAAATTGAATTTCGTGTTTTGTTTGAGTGTAATATACGTATATTTAGGTACCTGGTTTTGTAAGTGAGCTTCTATTACAGTTCGTGTAATATCCTCTAGTGTTGTGTATATGGTAGGTGGGTACAGGATGTTATTTATATGATGATGATGGATATTTTTTTATGGAGGACGTATATTCAACGAGGTAATTAGGTGCATAAAACTGAACAGCTTTCCCCAAGGAACATAGGCCGAAATGTTAAAATTGAAAATGAAATATTTATACAAAGTGACGGGTCACGTGACTTATGTTTGTAAAGAAAATTATGAAGAACAACCTACCTCGTTCGGAGAGGCTCCATAGAAAGGGGAAGAAGTAGGTTCATAAAATATTAAAGTATATGTCATAAAATACAAATGTAATAAAAGAAACAAATGAAAGTCAGGCACGAATCAAACCCGTGACCTCTGATTAGGCGCACCAGTTTATGTTTATGATACAACGATTTGTAAACTTCCTTTAATCAGATTAAAAGAAAAAGATTAATTGAACAGAATCGTGGTAAATCCTATATGTTTGCTAACTGCATAGTCACAGAACCAAGGCGGCAAGAGCTTACATCACATACATTTGAAAAGGGTATTTCATTTTTTTTCTCAAAATATAAGTAATTTGTATATTTTTATTAAAATTTCTATATATAGAAACCTGGCATCTTATAGACTTACCTTATGTTTCTCGTAAAAATATCATTCTGTATGCAGTCTACGTTATCATATTATACTATAATGGATGTTAGATAATAAACACAGTTTCTGTTTCCTTTTTGAAATAGGCAATCTTGTTGAGAATCCTCTATGCAGCGTTTTCCCGCGATAATTGCATGCGGATGAATTTGTTATTTTATTTACAAAAGGCTTGTAGCTGGAAACCCTTTGAAGTTGATACAAAAATATTTTTGGTGTGACATAATATTTTGTTTTTATTTTTACTCACTGGGTTTTTGTTTTTTGTACTGTGTCGGTTTTAAAGGGTAGGCACGGGTATTTGTCAAATTTTACAATGTTTGGGAAAATGTTTCACTGATATGGAGGAAACGCGCCTAAGATTCAATTGACACGACCACAAAAAAATCACGCAATATTAATATTTTTCTTTTTCTGATTCAATTATATTAAACCTAAGAACTTTATCTATAAACCAAAAACATTAAACGGATCATATAGATTTAACTCACAGTGATCCGAAACCAATTTCAATTACATCCCCAAGAGAAATAAGTTTTTCAAAACATATATTTTAAGAGAAATGCAGCATTTTTCTCAAGGATAGTTCAGGAATAACAAGCATTGGTTCACAGACTGTCAACTGGCGATAAGTCGAGTGTGACAATATTTGAGATCAGACTCGCATGCAGTAAGAACCTTGACCTACTAGTTTATGTAACCAGAATTTATACAGAAAATATAACCAAGAAATAAGTGTTTTTTGAGTTTGATACATCTGAGAAAAGAAAGAAAATGCGCCACATTATTATTATTATAGTTAGCTTGTACTGTCCCACTGCTGGGCAAAAGCCTCCCTCCATTCCCTACAGCGGTGCCGGTCCCTAGCCTAGTACCTAGTAGTCTAATCTAGTAGAATTGCCACATACGACGCATATAATTTCTAAAATGTTAGGGTAAATATGCGTCACATCCGTGCGAAATGGTCATCGCTCAGTGTACTGAGATTTGGAACCAGTTCGGAACCCCAGCGCTGGTTATCAGCGAAGACCGGCGTTGACTTGATGATGTGAAAAGGTTCTTAAATTGTATTTGTGTGTAAAAGAAAAGTACAAGTGTTCGTAAAGTTACATTAGAGAATAATTAAAAGAATGTAGGCGCATAAGTATAGTAATTGTAATGTAATTTTTTACTAACATAGTTTAAGTCATACTAACAAAACATTGTTGAGTCCTAGTTACTTGTAATGATAATAAATAATAATAATAATAGTCTTTAGTCTGTATTTGTAACCCTAGATCATAGATTAGAATAAGTACTAAAGTACCCTAGATGAAGGGGAAAAAATACCTTCACCGTCACCTGAAGTATAACGAGAAAATCTCAATACTCGCTTATACAACGAATGTAAACAAAGGAATCGTTACTAACCATTCAATAATGTGTTTATTTTCTTCATTCATGTGCTATATAGGTTTTATGAAATTCTAAATGTAATATGTATGTATGGGTATATGTATAGCTTGAAAAATCTGTATTTCCATACTAATATTATAAATGCAAAACGCTTGTCTTTCTGTCTGTTACGCTTTTACAGCTTAACCTGTGAACCGTAAACCGATTTTGATAAAACTCGACATAGGGTAAGCTTGAATCCTAAGACAGGCCAAAGATTACTTTTTGCCGCGATAAACGGTACCCATGCGGGCGGAGCCACGGGAAAATGTAGTAAGTTTTAATAATAAATGCTTAGTAAAGAAAAAATATAGTACGAAGCTTACTTTACATTAACAAGAGTTTTTACAAGAACGTTGGAAAAACTCTCTGAAGAGACTACAAATAATAGAGTACAAGTAGTACTTACAAGTTTACTGTTGTTTTATTATAAAAGATTGTTTTAGTTTTTAATAAGGTAATTGCTGTGAGAATTTATGTTAGATAACTTAAATTTACGATAAAAAAACACCAGGCGGGCATAAAATATATTTTAATTTAGGAAAACAAAGGTACGGAATAAAAAGCGCATCTGCACGATGTCTGTAAAAAAAACCAAAATTTAATCTACTTGAGCACAAGAATAACAGAATTTCCGCAAACAGCGCCGCGGGCAGACTAGTCAATAATAAAATAGTCAAACCTTTTTCATCCCTCAAGAAGTGCTCTACGCTCAACTCGGAACAAGTGAATTTCAATGAAGCGAAAAGAACACAAATCCCTTTTTTTCCTTTTTCACTTAATAAAGTAGGTACTACTCTAAGGCCCAGTTTTTTGATCCCGAGTTAACTCAACCAATGGTTTAATATAGCTAACTAATGATTTGAAACTTCGGTGGAACGCGTTTACTCATAAATTTTTATTCTAACAAATTGTTAAATAATTAACTCTACAACTGATTTGTTCATTTGATAGCCTAACAATTGATGAAAAACCGTGTTTTGAAAGCATTAGCATAATTAACTATTAGTTAAGTTAACTCGGGATGAAAAACTTGGACCTTAGTGCAGTGTTCAGGCGGCCTTTTCACTCTGCAGACATCGATCGGATTTAATATCATTAAAAACATTAAGTCTTTTTACCAATACTTTTTCTAGTTCTATAATTTATCATAAAAACTTCGTTGAGAAATTGCAGTATTCGCTTCGCATCGAAAAGTTCGGATCAAGATTATAAAGTTGGGTATCCCGTGGAGCGACGATTCAAAAAGCATTAGTCAGAACGACTGAGATAACACATTCTCTTTGAAAACTTGATCCTCAAGTAGAATTGAGAAATTATTTTCGTTCAAGTTTTATTAAAGTTTGAAGTTTTATTTTACTTTACAACTCGATGTGAGTTTCTTACTCATTGTATAGTTACGTCCACATGCTATCAAATTTATAAGCATTATTTGTCCACTATTTCGATCCCTACAAGAATTATTTGATCTTCAAAAGTGGGTACGTAAAACCGCGATTTTACCTAAAAATCAATATCCAATTTACATAAATTATTGACATTACGTCTAGGCAGTTGCAGCCAAAATCGACTGTCTAGACACAATAATTCATCACAGTATTTGAAATTGACGTTCAGAATGATATTCTGATTCGTATGAAACCTAAAAACAAAATGACGTCTCCAGTTAAATGTTCAGATAATAAATTGAAATATTTTTGGAAGTAAAATTAAAAATAACATCGTCAAAAAAAGTAAAAATATATGTCAAGCGTAAAAAAGCTGTACACGAACGAGTCGAGCCTTTATGTCCACAGAAATTAACGGGACCCGTGTTTTATAATTTATAGTCACCAACCAACATTTTGGGACAAAAAGCTAAAAATATAACATCAAAAACTGACGAATTCTAACATTAACAAAAAGATACTAAGGGTTGAATATTGAAACACCAATCAGTAGATTCCCTTGTACGCAAACTAAATTAAACCATTGCTATGTTTACTCATACAGGATGAGAAAAGGACGGCAATAGATAACCAACACAAGAATGTTAAATTCGTTTTTGCCTTGTTTTATTGCACACGTTTCTCCGTTTTGGCATATTTTGGTAAGTACTTAAGTCTCATCTAAACATATAAATATATACCTAACAAACTAAAGCTTCTTTACATCGTATAAAACAAAGTCGTTCCCGCTATCTGTACGCTTACATATTCTAAACTACGCAACCGATTTTAATGTAGTTCTCAGATAAATAGATAGACCGATTCAACAGGAAGTGTTAACCGTGTGAAGCTGTGGGTCTACTAGTATGTAATATATTAACTAAATTTGACACCTCTAATTTTCGTCTGACCTTTTCTAATAACGCACAAATGATAAATAAATCGGCTGCCTAAAATAAGTTCAGTACTACTATTACTATTTTACAGAATCACTGTGTTACATTAAAAAACAGACTGTAAGTTATGAATTAGCGACACACAGGCATTCTTGTATATGTATATTCACCTATACGGAGCAAAAGCTCTAATGTAGGTGGCCAGATTAAATATTGAATAATATTCGAATGTCGAGTAAACAATAAATAATAACAGAATAAAGGTCTTGTGTTTGTTTTGTTTATGAACTCAATACACTCGTCTATAATTTTCTTCATAACTTAATGATTTTTGTTTTTTTTCTAAGTATGTGCAAAAATGGTCTTCTTTTTCTTTGTGGAAAATTAAACATAACAATAAAAATACATTTTCAACGGATTCTTTACTGAAACGTCGGGAGCTAAAATCACAATAAGCTGCGATTTAAAAAGTAGTTTTATTTAAACAAAAGTTACGAACGAGTTAGAAACGAATCATTTTCGGAAGAAGACGACGAATTTATACGCATAAAATAAATTGAGACACTCACAGATTATATTCTCACGACTTCGGATTTTTTTTCCAGTAATTTCTTAATACCTTAAAATATTACATTTATAAGCAATTACTAACGAGTTATTTGCATCGTTTTTTATCCATAGCTTAAAGCAAATAAGAGATCCCCATTTCGTATCCATTCCCACAGCAAATGTCGTTGTATAACGTTTTATCCAAGTTTAAAAGAATTGAAATTATTCAATAAGAGGAAAGAGGAATCGCACCGGGCTTTCCTCAATTTATTTCGAACTGAATGCAGGACAAAATTCACTCACGAATTTCGAAGCAGGCAGGTGTGAGAGAATTTTAAGTCCTACATATTGCCTCTGGTTTAACTATGACCTACATCCTTATAGATAGCCGTAGATATATACACTTTATATGCAAAATGGGGGCAGTACATTCAAATATTCCTGTGTATCTCATAAGAAGATTTTTTAATACGTCTTCTCTTATTTCTCAAACTTCATGGTAATAATTATTTACGATAATGAAGTATTTTACTTTGTTAATTTTTGTTAATATTATAATTTTGTTATACCTATATATTATTATATTTTTTTAAAATAAATGTTGTCAACATCACATACGTTGCTCTGAATCCAAAGTAAGTAGCTAAAGCACTTGTGTTATGGAATCAGAGAAAACGAAGGTACCACAAATACCCAGACCCGAGACAATGTAGAAAAGTATTTTTACTACATTAGACCGTCCGGGGAACGAACCCGGGACCTCAGAGCTAGCGACACCTTGAAAACCGGTGTGTACACCATTCGACCACGGAGTTCGTCAAATTATATTAAATGATCATTATCTGCCTAGCCTTTTCCCAAGCTATGTTGGGGCGGCTTCCAGTCTTACAGGATTTAGCTGATTACCGTATTTTACATGGTGCGACTGCCTATCTGACCCATTGCTGGGTAAAACAGTATCTCATAGTAGGACTGGTTGTCATAATTGAAATGAATTAATTTTGTTATAATAACATTTCAATTAATTTTATGTTGTTGTTTAAATCTGATAATTCGCTATCTTTTATAGCATTGACCTATGAAGTGAATAAAATATTAAGTACTAGCTTCTGCCCGCGACTTTGTCTGCGTGGACTTCAAAATTGGGTCCAAAAAGAAATGGAAAATGTGAAAGCAATAAAAAATGAAATAAAATTTTCACCAGTGTTATCGCTTGCGCTGTAATAGAGACAAATACCAAATTTGAAAGCTGTCTACTCGCGACTTAGCTCGTAACCAATTATCAATTTGCCCTCGGGGACTTCTTAAGGAATCAGGATAAAAGTTAGCCTATGTTCTTTTCTATGTCCAAGGCTACATGTATGCCAAATTTCATCCAAATCCGCTCATCCGTTATTGCGTGATTGAGTAACAAACATCCAAACATCTACTCTTTCACATTTATAATATTAGTAGGATTGAATGACAACAACGTAATCTGAGATCTTTGCAATAGCGTGCGTTTGTTACAAATGATCGCACACAGTGTGCGTTGAAACCGTGGCATGATTCCGGCGGACATTTAATTCACGATTCATGTATTTTGCCGCTGCTAAAAGTACCTCGTGTTCGCAGGCCTTCAGATAAAGCTAAAACTAATTTCTTCTAACAAAGAAAAGTCTAACAAAACCTTATTAAGATGATGATAAGCGTTATCAAAACATTTTGTCGATAGTGTCTGTAACAAATAGTCTTCAATTTTAGGTCATACAAAAACGAATTAATCATTTGTCTAGACGACAAAGAACAGTATTTCTATTACTTTACCTTGTTCCCTCATTAAGTGACTAAGTTCCTTGATAAATGAGGTCACTTATAGATAGTGCGTGTCATTTACGTATTATTGCGTATCAGTCGTGACTGACACGCGTGCCCGTACTATGCCAGACCATTTGGTTAAGGTCACTTGAAATCCATACCAACATTAGAAATAAAGAAACTGAGAAACGTGTTACCGCATTACGAGGGTTAATATCATACCGCACTCGTTAAATGTTATGCATCGCTTTAGCGGTCTGGAAATGATATGATTTTTGAGGCATCGAATAATTGTGGGAAAAAAAATTGTGAATCGACTCTCTAGGTATTTTTTCGATTAAACCCTAAATCCATAATAATATACAGGATTAATTTAAAACGAGTGCATATATTCAACAAGGTAATCAGGTGCATAACACTGAACAACTTTTCCGAAGGAACATAGGTCGAAATCTTAAAATTGAAAATCATCTTTTCATACAAACATAAGTCACTTTGTATAAAATGTTAATTTTCCATTTTAAGATATCGACCTATGTTCGTTGGGGAAAGTTGTTCAGTTTTATGCATCTGATTAACTCGTTGAATGAACGCACTCCTTTTAAATTAATCTTGTATATATGCTCTCATTCAATGTTATAGATGACCAAATAACTCTGTATGTTTTATTTGGGTGGTAATACCGAATTCGAAGCGGTGGTAGCTTAATGGCTAGGGCGTCGGACTTGTGATCAAATGGTTGCAGATCAAAAATTGTCAAACCCATCCATTAAACTACCGACATGAACCCACTCGTAACATACACAAGAATAGTAAACTTTATCTAAAAAAACCGCCGAATGGATGTGATAAAACTTGGTATGAATTAAAGGAATTATAGGTCACTTATAATCGGGATGAACGGGGGACTTGTTCAGCGATAAAAAAAACGACAGGAGAATTTAATTCATTAGCACGAGAGTCGTTTATTAAAATGAAAAGCAACGATGATGGGACCAGCTCTGGAGTATATAGTATACTAGTTGTTTCCCGCTGCTCCGCCCGCGGTCTCAATTTGTTTTTTATATTTGTGATGCAAATTTGATTAAAATCGGTTCAGTAGTTTCGGAGTTCATCCCGGACAAACATCGTGACACTGGAATTATATATAATAGATATGTCGCAGTAAGATAGATAAAGCCGTAATATTGTTATATCCCTAGGGAGACAGATATATAGTATACCGCAAAAAAAACAAATTTTGAAAATCTGTCCACAATTGACGGGTATCGGTGTAGATACATTCATAAAACATACATTCATAAAATACGTCGATTATAACCCTCCTCCTTCTTGGAAGTCGGTTAAAAAATTTATGTTTCATAATATTTCAGTTGATAATTACATTTATTTTTACAAGTTTAGTTCATAAAACTACAAAAAACGTCTTTGTCTCATCTTCGTCTGATTCTAAAGTCCCCACATGTTTTGAACAAGATGTTTATAAGGTGTGTTTAGTTTAGTGTATACCTTATTTAAACAATTTTATTAGACATGAAGTGGAAATGTTTCTTTTTTATTCGTAAATCTTTGTTAGCTACATACTTTTCTTTCAATATTTACAAAAAACAGCAAACAAACAATAGGTACCTCTATATCTTTCATTTCTATCACGTTCATTCCGATCAAAATATTCCAATATTGAACAAACTCTTCCGATATCCTTGAACTAACTTTGTAAGTCGCTTTGACTAATGCCATCAATTTAACTTTACGACCCAAATCTCTCAAATAATCCACGTTGTCTTAGCGAAAATGTCATAAACTATTTTAGTCTATTCAAAATATAGTAGGTTAAACCGCAAGCATTTCCCATGGAAACAGAAGCAAAATTTGTGTAAATAAGACGCATTTTTGTATGCACATTACCTACATTAAATAAACATATATAATTCACTACATCCCCAATTCAAAATAATATGTGAGCGAAGACAAGTAAGCATTAGATCGAATTAAAAACGAATTTGTGAACAAAACGTTTCAATAACATACGCACAAGTTTTAGTGAGTTCAAGATTATCCGAGAATAGTTTTTAAAGCTAATCCGTTAAGGTTCAAAATGTTGTGTTTGCGTTAGAAAAACTTTTTGATGCCTTAATTTTTTTTTGTTTATCGGTTTGGTTTCGTGACGTTTCGTATCAGACGACAAAAACGGTAGATACCTATATATTTGACATCGTCAGTATTGTACATTATTTTTATTTAATAGGTTAAAATAATATTTTATACGGTTATAAGCAATATTTCTTAATTAATAACTCTACTGTCGATTTAATCAACGCTCTTTTGTTCTTTCTTGTGACATAAACAGATTTTATAAATGGATTTCCACTCGATTCGCTAACTGGGTGATTACTTCAAACTACATTATGCTTATTGTGTTTTGTTGTTCAATTGTTTCGTTTATGATAATTAAAAAAATAGTACCTGATGACCGAGCTTTGCTTGCCTTGTCGGAAATTTTCTGTATATGAATACTAGCTAAATCGATTTAACGTCCACCCCCTAACTAACAAAATTTCATGAAACTAACACAAAATTTCATGAAAATCGTTGGAGCCGTTTCCTAGATTCAGATTATATAGTATACAAGAATTGCTCGTTTAAAGATACAAGATATAATTAAATAATTATGAAACCTCTTTTAACCACACAACCTTTGTAGATATTATGAAGTAAAAATGTGTAGAGTTAATTTATTTTTTCGTTAGGTTATAGTATTAAAAAAAAAAATATTAATCATTATTTTTATTGAATGTAATGTGAGTTATAATAGAATTTAAATCTTGAAATAATTATCCTAAAGCGATGCAACTTGAATGTCCACTTTGGCTTAATCATTGTGGTGAAATTAGTTAGGGGAAGGCACTGTTTGCCGAGATACAGGATCTGTCCTAGTTCGGCAACAGAGGATTCCATATTAAATACTTGTATAATAAGCCCATCAAGTCATATAATATGTTTTGTTAAAAAATGGAGGTGAAATAAAATTTTAATTTGAATTTTTGATGCAGATTTTGGCTTAGATATCATGATAAAATCTAAGCCAAAGCTGCACCAAAAAATATATAATTATATTGAAAAACAAAAAAGTACAATAACAGTTAAACTGCCCATAAATAGAGATCAAAATCGTGATGAATACTTTCTAAAGGGTACAATTACGGAAGCGTCGGTTCGTTAGCTTTTTAATTAAATAAACGGTGAAATGTGTCTGTGTTCGCATGATTAATGCAGTCAAAGGCACACCGAAGGTCGCGGGGCGGCTGCACAAGACATATTTATCACTCCGCTTCGTGTAAATAAACTAACACCGGTATTCATTGTTGAAAACGGTTTTAAATGTTGAATACATTGAAATATAGACCTATTTTATAACCATAATAGGTGCTAAAATAATAAATTAAAATTTTTCGAGTTTGAAAAACTGGTTTGATTTATAATAGCGTTTGTAAACGAAAAATAACTGAGCTCCGTAGCTCCTGACCTTGAGTCATTCCGTCGCTTCGTACTGACCGAAAACTAAATCGTTTAAGAAAATTGGGGTGAAACTTGGGTGGGTGTGACGTATGTGTAAATAAATAATCAGCGGACACGCCGCACTCTACAGTCTGTCGGTCAAAGTACAGTCAGCAACGAAAGTTGAAGAACAAAATTAGTTTTCCAAAGCAGCTTAACCACAATTTAAGCTTCATCAATTAAATCGCTTCTAGGAATCAAAGTAGCCTTTTGAAGAAAGTATATTTATTTAATAAATTAAAAAGAAATGATTAAGTTTAGGTATTTTGAGACCTGTGTTCATCGAATTTTGTTGCTGACTGTACAATTCGCAGGATTGATTAAGGTATCCCTTGTTAATGGTTTGGGTTTCAAATACATGGTGGAGTGAGAGTCACAATATTCACAATTCCAAGTACCTGTGAATATTCTTTTGTTTATTCGCCAGAACAAGTAGATGTATACAGATAGGATATGAAATGCAAAAGAAAAATGAATTTCCTGCACGACAATTGTGCAAAAAAATGCAGTGATCATTGGCATTGTGACCACCACACAGGTCACAATGCCAATTATCACTGCCGTGGGTTCGATCCCCGTAAAGAACAAGTATTGTAGCATCCGCAAATCCTTGTTTCAAGTCTGAGTATTCTTAGTGCATGAAAGTTGAATGTTTGTGAAACCTTTCGTGACACAAGGAATTTAAATGATCTCTAGAGAAGAAGCAATTTTTTTAATTAAAAAACATGTATGGAAGCCGAAAATAATAAAGAATTTTCCTATTTTCATGAACAGTATAAAAAAAAAACAAAAATTCAGTAACACCGTCAATAAAAAAATATGCATACAAAGTATCGTTAACAAACTGAAGCAGTCTGAATTATAACCATCTTTTATAAACCTACACAAACACATATACAATTCTTAATACATATTTAACACGATAACGAAAACCAATTAATAAGATCCGTGATAGTCTATAAATACCTTGGAATGCAAAAATAGAGGTTATATATCTTTGTCGCATAACTTTGAACATAATTGGGTATTTGACAATTAATTTTTATTTCATAAATCAAAAAAATACGTCAAACTATAACGAATTCTAAAAACGACACACTAATTAATTTTTTATTGAGCTAGTTACAAGCATTCTAATATTGCTAATTTGACAGAGATAGCGATAATGTTTTGTTACGTCAATATTCAGTTCTCCATACTAGTCTGGGGCTGCCCCGTACAAGTCGTCGTTTTGCGAAAAAGAGATAGAGCATGCGACATCAACTAACTTTAAAAGCTTATAACTTATATAATTGTGTATATATTTTTGTTATTTTTTCTCAATTTTGCTTCAATTTACGACTACTTTTAGAAACATTTGTCAGAAATAATTTTTTCAATAGTAGTCAAATACCCAATTTTAAATTGTATCGTTCATGGATGCTATTAAAGTGAAAAGAAAAATAAAATTAAGATACACAGTTTAGATTAGTTATTGTAATGTGAGATTTGCATGCACAACGCTATCAAGTATGAGCACAAGCAATTTCTTCAGATAAATATAATAATAATAATGAATATTTTACAAATGTCTGCAACTTTCTTTGAATTAAGTTTTTGAAAGAGCTATTTCGAATTGTATAAAAAAATCTAGTAATTACTTTTATATTCAGCTAGTTACGAGTACAAGCATTTTAATATTGGGAATAAGACAGGGTGGGCTATTATTACTCTAGACGTTAAACCTCCTTACGAATATATTACTCTTTAAGAAACAGATTTTGAAAAACAAATATCTTACCACCTACAAACTATAAACTTTAAAATAGATGCACATATTTATATGATATTTTAAACTTCTTAGATCACAAGAGCTATTAGTAATTAATATTTCGGTAGTACCTAAACAATCGCAATTCTTGTCATGTGAACTAATTCTATCTATTTTCTAATTCTATTTTAAAAAATAACGCCCGCACTAAGGGATTTAATCCTTGTGTTGCGGGGGTTTCACAAACATTCAAATCACATGCACAAAGAACACCCAGACTTGGAACAAGTATCTGTGGATTACACAAATCCTTGTCCCATGCGGGGATCGAACCCGCAGCATGTCGCGCACAGTGGTAATTAGCGTGGTGACCTATACCACTCGGCCATCCGTGCAGTCAACTAACAGTGATTTATTTCATCCAAACAATAATCATAATCATATCAGCCCCGCTAAAGCCCGGCTGGTACCATTTTGTACCAGCGGAAAAAGGCTTACTTTAAACTTCGGGTGGGTATATTTTACAAAGCCCAACCGCAACTTTTATCACTTTATTAGTATTATAAGTACATATAATATTGTTTATGAATAACTAAACCTCCATGGTGGGTAGTATGACGTCACGTCACGTGGGCGCCTGTTACGTGACAAGGTGAATCTACCCTCAAAAATTGTTCGGCCTGAACGGATGAACTGCTGAACATAGGCCTCTCCTGTCGGTGTCGGAATACTGAAATTTATCGATGCCTCAATTCGTATTGTTAAAGTTCTTGTCGAACTATTAATTGGAACGTGACATAATGTGGCTGTGCTTAGAAAGTTCTTCAAGCTTTTCGTCTCAGATTTGTTTTGTTACGCAAATCGAATTAAGTTAGTTACTTAATTACTTTTAACGATTTTTAATAACAAAGGATTTTCTAAAAGCCATCTTTAAGCGTATAGAAAGGGGTCCGACTTGCTTTTATACTGCGTGAAGATTTATTTATTTATTGAAATATGCGGAGAGACAATAACGCCAAAAGAATTGTGACTTTAAGTCATAACTAAATGGAGAGCAGCAAAATAACCTTTAAGAAATGATATGAAATTGATTGTTTGTGTCATAGAAGTTAAATTTATATCAATACATACATCTATACTAATATTATAAGCTGAAGAGTTTGTTTGTTTGTTTGAACGCGCTAATCTCAGGAACTGCTAGTCCGATTTGAAAAATTCTGTTAGTTAGCCTACTTATTGAGAAAGGCTCTAGGCTATAATTTGCAGCGGTAACCGATGCCCACGCGAGCAGAGCCGCGAGCAACAGCTAGTAACTATATATAAATATAACAAAAAGTTTACGAGACAATTTAGAACATCTCGTACTAATCATTATGTACGTATTCACTCCCCAAGATGAGCAACTAATGAATTATTAACTTGCAGAACTCACACTTCTGCCTAACTAATCTATGTCAATAAAAAAGTATATACTAAGTCGTAATATACTAACAATATGTTAGTAATCTAGGACAAACAACAATTTTAACTTATATAGTATTCAATATTGGTATAAATAAAAACAACGACCAAAGTAAATCACAGGTAAAACTAATTAACTAACAACAATAAGTTTATACAAACTTAGTATTAAACACATATAAATATCTGTTAAATACATTTATAATAGATTAAGTTGTCTCCAACTACTTA
Organism: Plusia festucae; assembly: GCA_950381575.1. Taxonomy (NCBI): domain Eukaryota; kingdom Metazoa; phylum Arthropoda; class Insecta; order Lepidoptera; family Noctuidae; genus Plusia; species Plusia festucae. The sequence continues at coordinate 6,028,951 of OX494436.1, read as the reverse complement.
ATTCTCGTATAAGTTCAATTATCTATGTAAAAATGATTCTACTTTTATTATTTGTTTATTTAAATGCGCCGAACTCTGGGTAGTTCCAGAGTTCGGCGCATTTCGGCGCAGTCCGATTGAAAAAAATATTGTAAGTGAGGTAATGTGGTGCAGGAACATAATATGGGTTCCGCACGAGACAAAAAAACCCCAGGATACTGAAAAGCAAAGATAAGTTGCGGACGACAGTTAATGATAAAACACGTTCGAAAAATCTAGTTATCTACTTAACTTAAGTTAGGATTTCATACGTTATTATGATATTTTCAAACTATAAGGTAATACAAAGATTAGGCCCAGTTTTTTGATCCCGAGTTAACTCAACCAATGGTTAAATATGCTAACTTATGGTTTTAAACTTCAGTAGAACAAGTTTATTCATCATTTTTTATCTAACAAATGGTGAAGTAATTAACTAACTCTCCAACTTCATTGGCCATTTGGTAGACTAACAATTGATGAAAAAAGACGTTTCGAAACCATTACTTAGCGTATTTAACCATTGGTTGAGTTAACTAGGGATCAAAAAACTGGGCCTAAGTTTAATACAGAAAGGCTAATAGTTAAGGTGCCTAAGAATTTAAAAGATTGAACAATGTAGAAAAATTCTTTAAAATTCCTAAAACTAAGTGATCACTATATTTTAATTGAATATTGTAATCCTATAGAGACCGCTAATGACCTTAGGCTTCCGAGCAACAATAAATAAATAATAAAAAAAGACTACTTATATGCAAAAAGGTATGAAATTAGTCTTTGCTTATTTCATCATCATTGTGATGCGGATTTGGAACATTAGAACCCAGTTCCAGTTTCAAACGATATCAGTATGTAGTGTCTTAAAATGCAATATGCTATACCGCCCTATTAATAAATGTCCTACCAAGCAGTAGAACATATATATAGGCCAGTATTGTACACGCCTCCTCCCATATAGAAAAGGAAATAATTAAGTACAAATCAACAACAACCAGTCTTACCACGGGATACTGTGTTACCCAGTAAGATGTGTTGTCAAGGACTGCAAGGCAGTTGCTCCATGCTAAATACAATATTCAACTGTTTCCGGTAAGACTGAAAGGCGACCCCAACATAACTTGGGAAAAGCTACGTAGAAGATGACCCTGAACTGCTTCAATACAAATAGAACTTGTTCTAGTTTGGATATAAAACCTGATGCATGTTAAACCAGCTCGTAAGCTTATGAGGTACGATACCTAGGATGTCCTCATCTGAGCTTATATACACGTAACTATTTTATTTGATTAATAAACGCCTTCGATATACATTTTATGGGTACAAAATACAGAAATAATATAATCCAAAACAGTTTCCTCAGATATATAAAACATTCTATTCATGCTTAAAAACTAAAATCAAATTGATTTATGAACAAAAGGATTGTCTGTTTTTTTAAATATATTCATTTATTAACCGATTCTTATTTGTAGAAATCATTCTTAATTCCGTAGGGAGGCAATATGAAGTTCTAATACTCTAACAACCGATAAAAAACATTGCGCAATACCTATTTACTTTGAACAAAGTACTTATGAGTTAATATGAGAATCTATTAGATTTCATGTACCTAGCAATCAAATCAAATGTCGATGTCGAGTCGATGGTACACCTTTTCAATAAATGAGTATTTAAATTTGATGCGCCCGCCGATTTTCAATAAAAATATTTTTAACGTTTTTTTTTGCCTGTTCTCCTTTTTTTCTTTTTATCGTTTTAGAGTTCCGTATCCAAAGTTTCCCAACAGAGCCCTGTCACAAGCCCTCCACCGTCCGTTCGTTCGTTTGACAGTATAGCTATAGTTAAAATTTTAAAATTAAAATCATAAAGTATATTCCTTTTGCCGCTAGAAAAATAAATAAGCACTCAGTCTGTTTTCGGCGGACTCGCAATTAACCAGTGTTTTTCCATCTACTATATAAAAATAAGTCGGGTTTTCCTTCCTGACGCTATAACTCCAGAACGCACGAACCGATTTCAACGGTTTTGCATTCGTTGGAAAGGTCTCAGGCTCCGTGAGGTTTATAGTAAAGAAAATTCAGTAAATTCAATAAATTAAAAGAGAAAAGCGGAAGGGAAAATATCGCGATTATTGACATTAAAAACGAATAAACAGTGCGGTAACCTTGGTAACCTCGGTAAAATTGGTAAGTAGGTAGTTGCCATGACGACCAAATTTCGTTATTTTTAGTACGATTTACTATCCTCCAGATCCTCCTCCATAGAGGTTATCAATTAAATAAAAAAGGTTGTCATAACTCCTTGCAATGATATTAAAACTGTTTTCTTTTTTAAATATCAGGCTCGCAGACTTTTATGTTTTTTTTTGTTTGTCTATTTGGTAAGTCTGAGAGTCGCTCGTAGGTTATAATAATTATGATAAACAGGATGGATTTTTTATTGCCACCAGAGAGAAAGTACTCTAAATACATAGCAAATTAGACTCAATTTATTTTTGAAATTGCTGCATTAAATAGATGTTTAAAAATACGCTTTGCGGACCGGGAATCGAATGGGCTAAATATCGTAAAAATAGCACTGTGTACTTTTTGGCATCAATTAATCTATACAATAAAACAGTAAAAAAACTGTGTCTATACATTGAAAATATAAAAAAAAAATTGAGAGGGGTTTACAAACAGTTATAGAGCACGAATCCAAAAAAAAAATTCTGTCTGTTTGTCTGTATTTCTGTTTGTCTGTTTGTTTGTACACGCTAATCTTCGGAAGTACTGGACGGATTTGAATGATTTTTTTTGTTGTATAGGTATTAAGTCTGGGTAACATATAGGCTATAATTTATCTAGGAAATTTGAACACCTCATGCAGAACCGCAACAGACCAGCTAAACTATAAGAGATACAAAAATGGTACCATAGCAAAAATTGTTCCACGTGATGAGCATTTTATGCTGAGAGAATAAATTTTAAGATCTGGAATACCTGATGTGGAACTCCAAGAGCCCAGCTACAGTATAACACATATAGGAATGACGTCTTAGCAAAAGTTGTACGGTCTGATGGGCATTCCCTGTTGACTTATAAAAATCGAAGATTTAAAACATCTGACTTGGAAATCAAAGCTATCACTAATTTCACTGTATAATTATAAAAAAATAACATAACCTTTAGGACTGATTTTCGATGACGATGGTACCTATATCATTTATAAATCGACTCTACTGGCCAAAACTCCAAATTTTTTTTCAATTTTTTTATTTAATATATTATATATGCTTTCTGGCTTATGTTATTTGAGCGTTTAATTTACTTTGCAGTCACTTAGATTTTAATTGATCAGGTATCTTCACAATAAAACTATAACCATGATGAAAGAGGTCAAATCTTTCCCAATGTTCCAAAGGAGCTAAAAGATTGAGGATCTAAGATCCCAAGAATCTACCAAAGAGCGTCAGCTTCGGACCGCGAAGCACGCCTGCATTCTCATCGTATTTACGCATCTACATCCACGTCTCTAGAAACCAGTGAAGAATATGATGCGCGACTGACCGCTGATCGTGAGGAAAAGTTCTGATGGGCATTTCCTGCTATCTTACAAAAATGAAAGATCTGGAGGGTCCCAAATCGTCTCGCGCATCACGTTGTTTTCCCGTCCCCGGGCTCTTATAATTTGACATCAGACGTTTCAGATCTTTTATTTTGACGACCCTGTTGTCGCTGGCATAAGCAACAGGATCCGCGTACGAAGTCGCGGGCAGAAGCTAGTATACCTATAAAAGTCTAAGAAAAGGCTATAATTCAAGCTAAAATGTGTTGGGAAACGATAGCAAGTCTTAAATAAATAACGTAATACCAGTTCTTAGGAGGGAATAAATAAATACATATTATAATTGTACAATTTCATTTTATTATGCGAACCACAAATCATTAATAATTTATACAATAAATTTTGAATTAATGTATTGTACAGCTATACAAAACAATGGCACGTTATGTTTGAATATTTTATAATAATAAACGTGCTATTGTTTCAGTTAAAAGTTGAACTTATAAAGTATTTAGTTCAAAATGGCTCTTATTTTAATTGAAACCGCATCAATTTTGTTTTATTAAGTTTATTAAAATGTTTTCGTGTGTGAAATCGGAAGGTCTATATAAACATCGAAAATGTTGATGTACAAAGAAAGTTTGACGTTTGCTTTATAAATCTACAAATAAATTTATACAAAAGCTTTACAACCCATTGAACGGAACCTTACAATCTCCCGCAGGCATAAATAAAACGGGCAATATGACAGTAATTGCTACAACCTACTACGAAGTTGCTACGCCGTAGAGCCACACAACTCCGTAGACGGTTATAGTAACGCCACACAAGAAACAGTATTACTAAAGAATGTAAAACGTTGGATAATATTGAAACAAAGCTATATTTTTATAATGTATACTTATTTTATGGAGCTGCCTTTTGTTTGAGCACTTTATGACAAACAGTAAAGAATTTTAATCGTTGTTATCGTAACCTCTTATCAAAGATCAAAATGTTACATGTTTACTACCTTCACGGCCTCACAAGCAACACACAAATATAATACGTCTACGAGCGTTGACCTTCGATAAAAGTTAGCTATCATTATTCAAATAAAAGTAACGTCTTACCGTTTAGACAGCCGCCTGAAGATTTGCAAGCAAAACAGCACTCTCACATGACACAACGTATTATATTGTTCAATCACATTGGAGGTCCGTGGCGGGATGGGGTCACCTACTAGTGGTATCAGTTGTGACAGTTTATTAGTGTTTGTGAGCGGGTTGTTGTCGGCAGCTGTCACGTGGTGTAGAAGACGAGCGGTTCGTAGCGCGCGGCGGAGGCGACTGAGCCGGGCGGCGCGCGCCCGCGGGACCGCCCGCCGGTCGATATACGCGGCAGAATAAACACCGTACTAGGACGGGAGTAGTGTTGCCAGCCTCGAGCCGGACCCGAGGGTTACCGCCTCCGACGTTTGCCGCCGTTTGTATCTCGCTTCCGCGAATTCATATGCCGGTCTCGTGAGCGCGCGCACTAATGAAATATGACACTGATGTGTTTCATTTGAAAGGAACGTCTTTCTCCTTGTTTTACACTTCCACGTTCGCGTTTATCGGATGTTTGGAGCCCTCGATATGCAATAGTTATTCAGCGGCGGTCGCTGTATAATTTACATGTAACCTTCACTTATCTCTACGTTGAGACACAATTTCCATAATATGACCATCTGTAGTCAGACAGGATCGCCCTGCAGTTTTGTCATAGAACTATCTCTGTTCTTGTTATCTTTATGAGAAATTGTAACCAAACGCGGCAGGTAATCAGAAATCGATATTTACGTACAAACAAATTTTATTATAAGTACCTACATGTCTTATTGAGTGGATTGTAATCTTGATACTACTCACATTAATTGAAGTATGTTTTTATTTTACATGTTAATATTTCAATGAAAATATGTAAGTTATATTTCAGAAGTAATAACATTATCTGTAGCAGGTACCTGTATATCGGCAGGGGTGCTTCATATTCATGAATTCAGATTCGGTTTGATAAGTAAACAGAGATGCGGGGGAAACCAACTAACTACCGAATGTAACCTACATACGTGTTTAACGGTGAATATGTCGCAATTTGATTGGTCTGAATAAACCAGAGTAAAATTAAAACATATTAAAGAAGGAGCGTTGAGTAATAAATCCATAAAGGAACTTAAAACGCACGTAAAAATATTAATTTCATTACCGACGAATATAATATATGGGAAGAAGAAATAATAAAGAAAAACAATACATATGATATAATGTAGGTATCTTTTATTTCTAAGAAAGCAAATTCAATACAGCGTTCATTTTAAAAACTAGTCAATCAATCTCACTTAAAAGTTATTTACATTTACTTGAACTTAAGAGCCGCCGGCGAAATAAAAATACAAAGAAAAATATAACAAGATAAACATTTTACGACGTCACGTCACTGTCACTCACTAGCTTTTAAAATAATTCAATTTATTTTAAACTGACACAAACATGCTTCAAAGTTCAAATTGCTATAACAGACTATCAATTTGAATTAAGTAAACAGAATGCTTTGATGAATATTTATTTGTCCGAAATTAATTTGGATAAGGTATCTAGGAAGCAATGTTTATAATTGACCTATTTAGCGGGAACAGGGTCAACACATTTGCTTTCTCGACGGGTAACTCTAGTTAACGTCCCTTTCAAAATTTCCCGTGAACCACGCTTTTTACAGACCATTTCTTTATGTTCGGCATTCATCACGACGCCCGTTCAGCCACTCATGTTTTGTGTATATATATCAGTAAAAACCCTATACCCAAAAAGTGAAAAAGGGTTTCAAAGAGCAAAAGGTAATAAAAACGTACCCATTTTAATAATTAGCTTCGCTCAAGGTTTAAATGAATATAATACCGGCCTATATGTCCCACTGCGAAGCACAGTCCTCTTTTCATAATTATAGAGAAGGAACGACAATTGATCACCTCGATGGCTGACTGCCGGGTGGCAATTTAAGATTCCAATTTTTGGAATCCAGGTTTCCTCACGATGTTTTCCTTCACCGAGTATCAATGATACCTTAGAATAATTAAGAAAGTACATAGTAAGTACACTTTGAAAAAGTCACATTGGCCTGTAGTCGACACGACATATGTCTGCTTTAAAAGGCAAAAAGTTAAATTGATGCATCTTTAATGGTGATTATAAAGTCAAAGAATAACTCCACGCACATACAACTAAACCGATAAAATATATTCATATAGAAAATACTTCGTTCAAAGGAACGAGTTACTGGAGCAAAAGTTTATTTGAATACTTTGGCGTACATGAAAACTGTGCTCAAACCGCATCACGCTAGTTTAATTCTATTCATTCTGGTCGAAAAAGTTATTTCGTGGTATACAATTAATTAAATTGACTGTTGAATGATGGTAATGATTTTGACAATTTTATTCAAAACTGAACTGAAACAGTTATATTAAAAGTAAATATGGTTCTTTACTTTTTTATGTTTTGTGCAACTTCTTTATTTTTTAATTTGTAAGAACCTTCTCCTGATAATAACATACGCGACACAAAAAGAATTAGCGAAATTGGTCCAGCCGTTCACGCGCTATACCGTGACAAAGGGAAATAGGGATATATTTTTGAATAAATATATAGATAAGCTTACAACTATCTCTTTCTGTTACATTATACTTGGTACTATACATAATAACTCTTTAATATTTGTTGTTCTACATGGTATTATTGAAGTCTGTGGGTCTAACCCACAGTCGCGTGATTATTCAATTAGGAAATTTATTTTCAGATATAATTTTTTAACAGAATATTGTTCTTGTAAGACCGCAAGACATTAAAGTTTAGTTGGTATGAAAAATCTGTTTGATTTTTCAAACACGAAGATGTCACATCACTTGAGGAATTATTTGATCTACAAGGAAAATAAATTAAGTTGTTCCAGACAGACAAGTGAATAGGGAAATCATTTATATTTGCTTTAACCCATAAATAATTCTATTTAAATAAGTTTAATAAGTAAATTTTCTTGCATTAAATGCAAAGACAGAATTTCCTTTCTGTTTCCATTTTAAATACTTTTACTTTCATTAAAAATTTTGCTAACCACGACTATATTATTTAGATCCCCTAAAAATACATAGCTCGTTTGTTTTTCCTACATGTACAGAATCCATGTAATTATATTATTTTATAATTACAAAATTTAGAACTAGATGGACGTCAAATTAGATGTCGCTATGGTTTTGTAACATGCGAAAGTATAAGTCATGTCGCGACTTTCAAATTAATGTCTTGCTCTGACGTAACGAAGTTTCATAGAGTTCAAGCAACTTTGTACCGCTATTGTACACTACATAAGTTTAAAAGTAGGAACAAAAAACATACCATTTTATTATTTCAATTCGTTTTTTTTCAACGTCTCAGAGTATTAAAATAGCCATAATTTCACCAGGGCGGAGGTTATGACGTTGGTACATATTATCAGGAAATTGGTGATATTACGAGCGGATGACAGTGACACGTTTCATCGTTCGTGTGTTTATAATTAAAACACGGGGGCAGGGTCTGACGTCATCGTTAGACAAATTAATTTCACCCATCATTTAACAAAATGAGGTTATGATCGTAATGTGCGAATGTTACCGTAAACAACGCCTACTCGATGGTAATTTGTTGTGTCAATCAAATAGTGGACAGGCTTACATAAGCCTGTGTATTTTGGTGGTACTTACCTACATGTCCAAAGTTTTAAGCACCCGAAATAATATATATTACAGCACACATTTTTGAAAACTAGGACCTAGGAACCTTAGTCAATATATTGCAAACATGTTCTTTCTCAAATATGTCATGTGTTGTCGATAGGATATACCTCAGTGGTAGTCTCATATACGTAAATTTTATATTCGATCATTAGTTTGGTTTGTAAATAAAGATAATTGGAAAAACATTGAAGAATGCTTAAATAACATGCGTATCATGAAAGAGATCTTTTTTACTTTAATTATTCGTAATGCATATATAAACATTAAAGGCGTTTTATAATAAAAAATACAAACGAATTTATAAACTCCATCCTCCTTTTGAAGTCAGTTAAAAGGAAAACAAAGACAGACAACGAACTGATATAATACCATTATTTCCTAAAGTTGTCACTCACTTCTAACTCACTGCCTTAAACATTGTAACTTAACGCGAGTTTTCTGTGAGAGCGTCACACTTTCCTAGTCGAGACCGAAATCTTACAAGTTTCAAGTACGAGCATACTGTATCTTTAGTACTTTACTAATATTATAAAGCTGAAGAGTTTGTTTGTTTGTTTGGTTGAACGCGCTAATCTTAGGAACTACAGTTCCTATTTGAAAAAATATTTCAGTGTTAGATAGCCTATTTATTGAGGAAGAGTATATGCTACTTCACTTTTGCGGCGTTAACCGACTCCCACGCGGGCAGAGCCGCGGCCAAAAGCTAGTACATAAAATATCTATCAACATTAATACATCACAATGTATTAAATAAATAACATGATTAGTTTAATTATCCTGAAAGTATATAAGCGGCGGTAGCCTAATGCTAGCTCGTCGGACTTGCAACCATGTGGTTGCCTGTTCGCATACCACCCATCGCACTACCGACGTGGACCCACTCGTAATACTACTACTACGGACTACGCGCTTAGTACGATGGGTTAGCAAGAATACTATGTACTATGTAGTAGTAATGTGCGACCCACATTAATTAATGGTTATTGTTTTTTTTTTAAGTTGTCACTAGCAATTCTGTATGAGTGTGAAGACACTTCATTTCTTGTAGAAGTTCTGTTAAAATTATTCTTGTATGCTGTTACGCAATACCTCTGACACTATACTCAACGTTCATACCTACTTATTACTTACTACTACGGACTACGCGCTTAGTACGATGGGTTAGCAAGAATACTATGTACTATGTAGTAGTAATGTGCGACCCACATTAATTAATGGTTATTGTTTTTTTTTTAAGTTGTCACTAGCAATTCTGTATGAGTGTGAAGACACTTCATTTCTTGTAGAAGTTCTGTTAAAATTATTCTTGTATGCTGTTACGCAATACCTCTGACACTATACTCAACGTTCATACCTAGCAATTCTGTATGAGTGTGAAGACACTTCATTTCTTGTAGAAGTTCTGTTAAAATTATTCTTGTATGCTGTTACGCAATACCTCTGACACTATACTCAACGTTCATACCTTTATACGGGTAGAAATTAAACCTATAGGTATTGAAAATTCCAGTCTCTCTTGTCAGGAGTGAAATTCCGTAATCTTGTTCTTTGTTCACAGCTATTCATGGAGCGATACTCCAACTGATCAACTTCCGGGATAACTTCAGTAAATGTCAATTACTGAAGCATATTCAAAGGTTACACGTCTACAATATATGTATGTAAATATGTATTTATACTAAAGTATGTATTACATTTATACTATACATTTGCCTTTATAATTTTTTATTGCACCTGCCACATATCTATAAACCACTCTTGGTTGACTGGTAGAGAATGCCTAAGGAATTAAGTCTGCCTTTGTACCAATTTTGTGCAAGAAATTAAAATAAATAAATAATACGTATATGACAGACGCAATGGTCAATGACGATAAAAAGTTCGTAGACGTTTAGGCTGGGGAAATATTGAGTTAAAAATGATTTCTATTATGATAAATCAAAATTCAAAATCATTTATTAAAATTAGGCTACTATGTAGTACTTCTTGAAGGTCATCAACACAACATGATAGCACCCTGGTTCACGCTCACCGCATCATAAGTGCTCTAGCCGGGGATAAGAACAGGCGCAACAAACTCCCAAGCCGCAAGCTGTCAACTCCCAAGCAGCACTTTATCTCTAAAAAATAATAAGTATCATAGTAGATGTATGCTTGCAAAATTATGTTTGAAACGCTCTTTCCACATTATCTTTGAAGAAAATACATTACTATGTTTTTCTTCCTATAACTAGGTTAATGAAAATACATAAGACTTGAACTCGCTCGCTTCATGTTTTGATTGTAAGTTGTAACTGAGAATGATAGAAGAGAACGGTTTGTTCTAAAGAAAACTGTTTTCCTTCGAGATAATAGGAAACGATGCTTTGAATTTCAATTAAAAACTTTTTAGTGAAAGGTTTCTTACTTTATGTGTACCTACTAACTGACCGACAGGAGAATTTGTTACGTCACAATAGCAATAAAGGTAGGAAAAAAAATACGGGAAAAAAATGGTTTGCTATATTTTTTTTACTACAATTCATGTAACAATTTATCCTCGAAATGTTTTTCTACTCGTCACTAAGATCAAACAAAATCAAGTATTTGTCTACTTCACATTAATTCCGCGAAAATCTTTTGAAGGAATTCAAAGAAAGGTCTCGGAAGTAAATTATAAAAAATACTTTAAATAGGCTTTATTATAAAAACGTTTACGGTCTATAGCAAATGTTTTTCGATTACACATTAAAACCTTGTTTACATCAAATCTTACCTCAATACTTTATTGTCTTTCCATAATGTACAGAGGTGGTGGTATGTTTAAAGCTAACGTTAGGAACAATTATTATATTAATTATTTTTAACAATTATACCTCCTAAGTATTGAAGACAGACCTAAAAGTATTTTACAGGAATGTGAAAAATTACAACTATAGTAAAATAGTGCGGCCAAGTTATCAAGTAGTTGGCTTATTGATGCAATATGGTAATATGGAGATCCATGAATCTTGGTTAGTTCGTCTGAAATTTATAAGAAGAAATATCAGATTTTCCAGTACCTAATTTTAGTCACGAACAACAAAATTAGCCGTCACGCCGGTAATTACCGCATTTCGTACTCTAATTTATTAAGTAACGACATAAACTTGGTACTAACTATTCCCCTGCAAATAATTTGGTACATTGAGATATCATACGAAATGTAAAACATTCAGGGTTCTTATTCAGTAAGTCCAAGCAGTTACGTGTAGGGTTAAAATAGGCGTTTTCTATTTATCTTACTATAATTTTAAGTAAAAATATGTTAAATAATCTAAAACGTAAAACTAACAGTACCTGGTTACTCAAAGAACACAAAAAAGATTTGGCAACCCGGGATAGTTGAACGTCTGTAATTGATAATCTGCTTTATGTCACATTATGTTCTGTTTGAACTTAGAGAATAGCCCCCTAGCAGTCTGTGTAACTAGTATAATTAGAGTAGAAACAATCTTACAGAAAGGCAGCCATCTGGCCACATTAGCCACGCATAAAATAGTTGGTTGGATCGTGTGCGTGCCTGCGTGACATCTCGCGTAGCCTTACATAACTCAGCAGCTATGAAAGCTTAGCCATGAAGATAACGTGACGAATGCCTATAGCCCATACTGCCAGCGGGCCGACACCCAAGGTCAACCGCCAAAACATTCCGCCCCCTATTAGCGGGTCACACGCATTTAATTCACCTTATTTTATGAAAATTTGATTGATATGCTAATATTAGGACCCCATTGTATGCTTTTGCGTCGCGTTCTGTTTATTTTCGGAACAAAGCGTTAAGTGAATTAATCTGTACTGAGTACAAGCGTCGTTTTTGATAAATTACTAATTAGTACCTGCTGAATAGGTAACGAAATATTTCTTATTAATAGCTTAATGAATTATTAATTATGTTATTAATTACGAGTGAATTAACAGTTTTCATCTTTGAGAGATATAAAACAAACAGGAATTAAATATTTGTGAGAAGGAGTATGGTCGCGTGTAAGCGGTTACTGCTTACTAATAATAAATTTAACGTGTTTCCGAGGCTAATACGGTGTGTAGGTTGGTATACGGCGTCCACTATGTGGGTAGAGTAACCTTGTGGCCAACTGTGGCTCATCATCGATGCATAAGTTCCGTGAATGCATTCAATTCTAGTGACCCATTGGCGGTTCTATTCTAGTTATCCTTGAGCCAACAACGTAGCACTCTCAACGGAATATCAATAGTAGGTAATACTAAGACATTCACAGCACCTTTATTTCAAAGCATCAAGGTTGACATTCCGAGTTTTCTTGACTACATATTTTATAGTGAGGTACCTGCTACTGAAGCCCTTTGTTAGATTGTGAAGCTTCGAATCAATCAGGTTGGAATAACAAATAAATAATGAGACCACGGCACATTCGTCAAAGTCACACCACTATATAACTCTTGATCGTTTTATGTTCACGAATTCAATTAATTTTGAATCTATCGGTAGGTTAATAAGTTAATAGTTTATTACAGATGTCGGGTTTAACGTAATTCATTTCAAGGTATTCCTAATACTCATAAGAAAATTTGTTTACAACCTTTGTTCTGGTTATATAAGAGAAAAAAATATTAGTTGCTATACTATAATAAAGTTCATATTCTTGCTACTTAATTTCCAATATATCAAAGAATGTGTAAACAAAGTTAGTTAACGAAATTATAAGTAAATTTATCTAACACATTCACACAACTGACATATTTTAAAGTAAAAAATATCTTAAAAACTATTAGATAAAAATAATAAAGAACAAGTTGTTAACCATGCCTGATGTGTTTATAGAGGTTAGATTTATTGATTATTTATATTATCCATTCGTCTTTTTACTATGATATAAAAACACGTTTTGAAATTACGCGATGATGCTTTCAGCATTTTATTTTCATGTCTGTAACTCTGCACCCTTCACGCAGTCGTGAATAATTCATGTTAGAGTTCCGCACATAAAAAGCAATCTGTTGTCAAAGCTCGTAAAATGTTGCGGTTTCGTACAATACAATCACATCTAAAACTATGTACAGAATAAATACAGATACGTCGCCGTGTTTAATGGTTGGCCGGCCTTGTATTGACAGAACGTTTTCACCGTATATTTGCTGTTTGCCATTCGTACTGCCGAAGGGTTGTCCATTAGACAAATAAATTAGCTCAGTTTACTGACGTATGTGTACTATTTAGGCGACATGTCAGCCTGTACACTCTACTAGGGACTCTACTACATAATGCTGTGTCGTTACCTCAATATACATATTTTTGTAGCTTTTGCTCGCGGCGTCGCCCGCGTGGGCGTCGGTTATTGCGGCAAATTATAACCTTCCTCAATAAGTAGACTATCTAACAATAAAATATTTTAATCGGACCAGTAGTTCCTGAGATTAGCACGTTTAACCAAACAATCAAACTCTTCAGCTAAGTCTTTTTCCTACAAATACTGTTTAGTATAGCTTTTATTGTAGTCTTTAGTATATTGATATTTACTCGAGAGGAAAGACGAAGGAATAAGCGACATTTCACTCGTCCAATTAAGTTATAAAGTTTTCTGAATGTAAATCCATACTATCGCGATACAGTTTTCACTTTGCTTTTATGCAAACATGAGATGAGAACGCGTTGCATTTATATGCATTGTGTATTCTTAAGTTTTAAAAAATTCGTTGAAGACAAAGCTCTCATTTTAGTCGTATGGGTTTGGTATGGAGATCGAGCAATTGCATCAATTTATAAACAAATGGTATTAAGAGAGGTAAACGAAATGTTATAAATGCGATGCCTTAGTTGTTGTGAGCAGGTTCCTACGTACTGAAGATACCTTGTACATTTTGTTTTACGCATTTAATAATTCAATTATGCATGTATGCCAAAAAATCCGTATTTCTCCATATTGCCCCATGACGCATTAAAATTGTAAACGTAATAATTTTTTACCCGGCTGACTCTATAATCTGGTAAACTACAAATGTCATGTTTTGCAACAATGTGACTTTATTTTTGCTTTCCTTTTTTTTCCTTATACTGTTATAGTTCAGAAGGTGCGACGATATTCCGCTAATATGACACCGTCGACATATCGTCCAGAGGGTGTCCACTACAACGACATTGTCGGTACCGACGCTTCATAATATTAATTATTCTTCTAGTTAAACTGATATTTAAGTCTATCAGTGGTAAGCCGGCTAGAACGGCTAACTGGTACCCGGGCTTATACTCCTAGGAGTAAAAGTTTTATCAAAAATAATTTAGAATGAACTGATAATACAGAATTTTAAGTAACGTAACAGTGTATTTATAGTCGTGGTGGCCTAGTGGTTCAATGACCGGATTCGTATGCACATGATTGCAGGTTCGAACCCAGGCCAATGTGACTTTTTCAAAGTTATATGTACTATCTTAATTATTCTAAGACACCATTGACGAACGGTGAAGGAAAACATCGCGAGGAAACCTAAAACCTGGATTCCGAAAATTGGTGATCAATGCTCATTTCTTCTGTATATGGGAAGAGGCCTGTGCCCAGCAGTTGGATATTTAATTTTAGAGGCCAGTATTATTATTAACAGTGTAGGCGTCGTCAGTTTCTAAATGTGCACCATTATTCATTTGTAATTTAATTAACCTAGGTGGGTTTTAATTAAAGCGTAAATTATACTTTGAAATTTTTGATAAAGCATTTTTAATCTTGATAACAATATTTTCTGCTTCGGACAAAGACGGTTTAGTGAGATGTTATTTATGGTGTGATTTAAATTAGGAAAATATTATTTGGTCTTTTTTTGTATTATTCGTATTTTTAGACGCAATTAGAAAAAAAAACCATTGCCAATAGGTTTAGTATTTTTAACCATTGGAACCTTCGTTTGTACTTCCTTATGTATAAAATAATAAAAGTATTTAAGGTTATATGTTGAAGGTTATTGTAGGTTT
Organism: Plusia festucae; assembly: GCA_950381575.1. Taxonomy (NCBI): domain Eukaryota; kingdom Metazoa; phylum Arthropoda; class Insecta; order Lepidoptera; family Noctuidae; genus Plusia; species Plusia festucae. Next base: position 6,013,637 of record OX494436.1, on the reverse strand, counting down.
CATAATATTATTATGTTTATCATACATAAGTGTATACAAGTATATTTGAGGAAGGTTTAGATGAAAATGATCTAAGCGTACAAACAGCGGGAGCAACTTTAATTTGTACTATGCGAAGATACTTCATGTGTAAGTGTAATAAATTAAATTAAAAAAAAAAAATATATATATATATATACAAGTATATTTAAATAATAATACCGGCCTATAACCGTCCCACTACTGGGCACAGGCCTCTTCCCATATAGAGAAGGAATGAGCATTGATCACCACGCTTGCTCACTGCGGATTGGCGATTTCAGATTCCAGGTTACCTTACGATGTTTTCCGTCACCATTTGACAATGATATCTTAGAATGATTAAGAAAGTACTTACAACATTGAAAAAGTCACAGTGGTACTTGCCTGGATTCGAACCTGCAACCAAGCGCATGCGAATCCGGTCATTGAACCGCTAGGCCACCACGACATCACCACGAGTATATTTAAATACGTGGAATAAATTGACTGAAAATTAATGTTAATAGTAGCTTACGGAGCCTACATTAAATGTTATTCCGTTTTGGTAGAGAGCATTGACCCCACATGTTAATACCTAAACGACCTCCATGATTTTGGTTGTAAAGGTCAAAAGTTAAAGGCATACAGAACAAATAAATGCAGAGCAATAAAATATGTACTGAAATACTTTGAAATATATTTTATTAAGTATAATTAAAACATATAATTAAACTTCTTGTTTAATAAATGTAGGTCTCTTGTTCGTTATTGGTAGGTAAATGACTCCATAGCTGAGAATTTATTTGTTTGTTTAATAATCTCAGTAACTGTGTAGTCCGATTTGACAAACATTTGACATAATTTCAATACATTCAAATGCCAACTTACTTTTAGCATTAGGTACTAGCTGTGCGTATTTATTAGTGATAATAAATATTGATTAATAAATTTTTAGCCTGATAGATAGCCAAACAGTTCTGTTGATATAAACAAACTTTACCAATAGCGTCTCCAACACCAGCGTTAATAAAAAAAAAACAAATTCATTATCTTAATTTGGTGAGCCAAAAATTATAAACATTACATACATTATTACCCTCTCGGGACATGGGGACCATGTGCACGGGCTCTTTTTAAGGACTTGCCAAACGTTTGGTCGACTCCACATGTGACCAGAGGGCTGGCATTTTCTTGGCACAAAGAATTAACATTGCCATTCAACGTGGCAATGCTGCCAGCATAAGTTTTCTATTTTTTATTTAGCTTTATTTATTAAAGGTAGTTTAATATAGTTTAATTTATATTATAGGGTTTTAGTTTAGTATAGTTTTATTTTAATTATAATTAGTATTATGTGTTTAATTATAGTTATATATTCGGCGAATAAAAATTGATTTATAATAGGTATAAACATTACATAATATGACGCCATCTTAAGCAAACTCTTTGTGCCGACGGCGATCTTGTTGAGAGCCGGAGAGCTCTTCATAGCGACCTGAATACGACGTTTTCCTTTATTCTTCATCTGACAGGTGAGGCACAGGAATATCCTGTAGGTACCTACTTTTAAGTCGATACCCAAACGACAGGTTTTAGAGGATATTTTTGTAAGCATTTATTGTTTTGGTTTATGTTGAAAGGTATCCTGTGTGAGTTTCCTTTGAGAGATAAACGTGTATCAGTTTTCCTTTTCTAATATTATCTTTAAAACAGAATTGTGACCATATTTTTTGCTCTTGTTCACAAACTATAAAACCACCTCACAATATCGCCCATACAGATTTTGTGTTCTTCTAAAAGTCAAGTATGGTGCATTACGCACGCTTCGTTAATAAAAAGATAATTGCCAATGCTATCCTCACCTGAGGCGAGATATTTAAAAACAAACTTCACGTGCATTATTCTACAAAAAATCTAATAACGAACAAATAAGTAAGGCCGTGTAAAGGTAATCTCCTGATGAATCTATACGCAGACCAGAATCAATGATTTGTCCGCGGAGAATAAGAAAAAAATGTATATAAAACAAATTGGCAAGGGCTATGGGAGAACGCGAAATGACGACATTTGCTGCGGGTCCATTTAGCGAGATGGTTTTATTATGAAAATCGGCCCACAAGGGATCGGCGGCGACCGGCGCCCACTCGCACCGCCACCACCGAGACACCACCTCCCTTCATCATCCAAGACTTAGCTGAAGACAATTTCAAATCGAAAACTTCAATTGGGTTGATATCGGTGGAGATGGATTTTTTAATTAGGACATTGTATCTATATGAAGTTAAGTAAGTGTGGATTATCCTTCTGAAGCTTTATTATTATAGATTCCGAAAGATTAATGAAGATTCTGATTTTCATTCATTCGAGTGGCGCTTAAGAAGAAGAATACTTAATTGAATACCAATCATTATTTTATCAATCATTAATAATTGAAATTAAAATTGTACGTAAGTGTTGCCTGATATTAATTGCAATTAATTTGGAATCTATATCATAAATTTTCAATAAATTGGCGGATTCTTAATAATGGTTTTATCTATGCTCGAATAATGGAGGTTCAGCGATAGTCTTATAAATAAATTAATATTTACATCGACATTAAATGAGTTCAATGCACAAAGCACAACAGTCATTAATTTGCCAACCTTATCTAGTTATTCGGATCACCTATAATTAATTAACAGTAGAGCTGACTTGCAGTTTTAACATTGTATTTAATCAACTATGTCAAAGGTGTTTTTAATTAATTTCATAACGAAATGCTACGTAACATGTCGTGCTAACGTCAGTAACGGGGTTAATCAAATAAAAAACATTGAAGTGAAGTAGGCTTTTGTATTTACTTATGCCAAAGACTTGCAAAAAATATAGACAGTCCCGCGATTATAGAAAAAACATATGAAATTTTGAATTAATTTCATATGTTTTTTAACGATCGTCTTATTTTTGTAAGTTATGCTCCTTTTTTGAATATTAGAAAAAAAGTATTATAAGTTCTTCTTTTAATTATTTTATTCGTTCATTTTACAGTAAGTAGTTTGAGTGAGGTGAGTCTACATCTTTCATACTCTGTGCGTTCTGTGACTTAAGCCTAGAAAGTTAATTAAGCTTAATGAGGTTATTTACGAGTGTATGCTAGGTCTATTTATGTAATGAACCTAAGTAGCAATGAACAACATTATGTTGTATTGGATAAAATTCATTCGAAGTTGACTTATTTATAATGTTCATTATATTCTTGGATGTGTGACCATTTGTAAACATACCAAGATCCGTGCCTCGGAATGCACGTGGTCCGGACTGTCATACAGTGATCTTTGACAGTCATTATGCATTACAATTCTGACAACCAGTCTTACTATGGGATACTGTATAACTGTATTATTATTACTACAATGATTTGTGTAAGTCAGATAGGCAGTCATTGCATCTAAAATACGATATTCAGCTAAATGCAGTAAACTTGATATAACCTTATATGTATAACTTATAATAGTTATAATGTATAACCTTAGTTTGGGAAAAGGCTAGGCAGATGATGAGTTTATTAATCTCGAATATGGATATCAATTGTCTTAATAAAGTTAGGTGAACATAAGATCAACAAACCTAAACGGAGATTCAAAACCGTTGTATAGTGTATAGTTGTGGAAAACAAAACAAAGCCAGCTCAGATAGTCTAACACAGCCTAATATTATAGAGATATGATCATGTTTGAGGTAGGAACTTAGATTGGCCTCCGTAAGTGTGGTCGCCATAATATACGACGAAGTGTGGTCAACGAAGACCCTTGAGAACGCCGCTCTATAAATGATTCAAAACAAATGCCTGTGAATTTCTCCTCTACCCAAAACATAGCTTGACCTACTTATCAAGAATTCTAGATTTAAATTTAATATTTTCTGCCGCTGTACCCTCATTGTCCACGCCTGAATAGAGTTTGTATAATTAAAAGTAATGAAAAGAAATGGAACAATTTCTACCGTCCACAGTTTTCCAAGTTTCGAGAAATAGAATTGGAATCTGAATACTGTTTAACATGAATAAACAAAGAGACTAGGTTTCTGGATATACATAAGTTATGTTAATATCTAGTTTGTTACGCAAACGAAAGGTTTATTCTGAGTAGAACTATAAGATTCACGTAGTTCAGTTATAAATTAAACATAGATGAACTCATCTTCTCTGAATAAAAACATGAGTAAAATGATATAGTTACTTCATGTTGTGTAAGAATACGAATAATTTACAAGTTAAACAAATACTTATTACAAAAAAAAAAATATTTACCAATTTCTTGCGAGATTAAAATTGTTATGAATTTATGAAATAAAGAACCAAAGGAAATTTAAGAATTCAGTAGGTATAAGAATCACACCATAAGGAAAATGGGAAATCTAAGAAAACACCTCTTGAAAGGTAAAAAGCATTTACTTAGGACAATAAAGAAATCTGGAGATTTCCCAGTATTTACTTTGAATAAAGTTGAATAATGAAAAATTAAAAAAAAGTATTAACAACGCCATCTGTTGTTGACTAACATATTTTATTATTATATAAAATGGTATGAAGTTAATTTTCATGCTTAAATAATTTCTATCCGAATATTTTTATACCAGAGATAGGAAATTTAACTATGTTGTAGCTACTCATGCGTTATTATTACACGGATAGATAGGTTAATAATTTACGCCACCAACGAAGGATTACCATACCTAAGGACTGAAGTCCTAGTGCAAGCTTGTGCGAAGTAGCTGGGCGTTGGGAGAGCCATAAGTAGGTGTAACGGTGTCAGTATTTCAACCTGAGACGTAGGTACTAGGCCGCTGAACAGCGTTGTGAAACGGTGCGCAGATGTGCGTTGCGAGGATGTATAAGGGAGGGGGGGTAGTTTCAGTAGAGATATACCTGTGCCTATCACACCCATGCCTCGTACACATCCTTCTCTTGTATGTACAAACCTCGCTCCGCTGAGCCATTTTCACGAAAGCTGCGCTGAGCGAAGCTAAAATTCACATTAAAAATCACATCCCTCGCTACGCATCCCCGCTCAGCTTTCTAGGAAAAGTATCGTTCCGCGATCGACACGCTTATGACGTTTGGCGCTCCAAGCTCAAAATCAATCAATGAACTACAACTTGATGTCATACAATATACGCCAAAATGATCCATATTCAAAATATTGGAATTAGCCCGTATTTGTTAACTTAGTGAGAAAGCGATTCTGCTATATTATGTGTGGTGGCATCGGCTAAACTCTTTACATAAATCACAATACTGCATTCAAGCCACTGCTAACTTTGTTCATTAATAGCTCACTGAAACGCTAGGAATTTTGCCAAGATTATAACATACCTCGGACGAAACTTAATTACCTGATTAAGTAAAGCTTAAGAAACACTTTTGTCCATTCAAATGCCTCTAATTCTTAAGGAATTATAAAAAAAAAGATTTCATTGATTTGTAAAAAAATAACTTATCAAAAGAAAATATTTAACTAACTTGTCTTCATTTATGTCTTTTACATTATTTATGGTAAAATGTAGCATTTTCGCTATTGTATTATTTGGGACACAGTAGTAAATTCAATGTTGTAAACCATGTCGCGTTCTTAAATCTTATGTGTTCTAACATATAAAATTTATAAAAGAAATACTAAAGAACGTGCTAATTAGGTAACCTATTTTATTAATATGTCCTCTTTGCTTGTCCAAGACTGAGGTCTTGGATGGCTCTTGCTTACAATTTAAGACAACGGGATGTTTTTCACAAAGTTACAAAACAAAAGCAATACATTTTGATTTACAACATAAAAATATTAATTTAGTTTTGTTTTATAAGTTTAGTTGTTTCTGTGGGTTCGCGTGTCTCGGCAGTGCATTTGGTCACGTTACGCATCGGTGTAAAACATGGTCGTTCATCTTAGATAAACTTGTATTTCGTGAGAATACCTGTCCACACAATGCCAGGCTCACATTTGGCTACTCAAATTTATGGCGGTAGACATAGGTGCTATAAACGGCCGTAAGTAGCAAGGCTTTTGTTAAGATAGGATTTTTTAATAACAAAATTTGTATACAATAAGTGGTATTTTTAGCCACATATAGCGAAATTTCCATTGGAATTAAAAATGGTGAGCTTCACATGACATATCATTAGAACATTTTTGTCGACACAGTAGATTATATTGTTACGCATTGGTGTGATATTCGGCTGTACATCGTGAGTTTCACGAGTATCTCGTTAAACGCAACATTCGCTTGGAGACCGATTCCACAGATGCTATGAAATCTCTACGCGAATGCACATACAATTTACCCGCATTGCTTCCTAATTAACCTCAAAAAACATTGCTTATTTTGTCATAGGTTGCAAAAGGGTACTATCAAAGCCAACGTGTGATAATAGAAACCGCATAAATGACATTAAATGTATGGAAATGTCATCGTATCTTTTCTGACTGACTTTGACTAGTCAATTCCATGTATTTAACTGACTCCAACACCGTTAACGCTTGTTGTAGTTTTTATATCTCATCAACACTTCAGCTTTATTTGTGTTTTACATAGCTTTTTTAAAATTGACCTTTTTTCGTTGTCCAGAAAATGCAATGAAATATCAAATAACTTGTTTTATGGTATGTATAAAAAGTCTAAAATATTGTATTTTTTATTAACAGCAGATTTTAAAACACTATTAAACATCTGATTCAAACGTCTGCTATTATGTATATACCCATATGTGACATAAATTGGTTCTCTATCACCAAGAAGAAGGCTTCATATGATGGGAAAACGATAGCCCAGATGTAAAAGGACGAGGGTTACGTAGGATCTGAGAAAGTGAAATTTTATTGACGTTTGGAAACGTTTTCACGAACGAATATGTGTCCCATAGATAGGTACTATGTTTTAAGCGGAAAAATAAATCGTATGCAATCAAATATCGGTAAAGGAAAATGTAAAGATACAATTATTTTTAACATTTAAGTAAAAGTAGGTAAGTGTTTTTACTCGAGAAATGTACGAAGAAAAACATGAATAAATGTAACAATCCGAATTCCCTATTAAATTTGTAAAGAGTCAGTAGGTATCTACTTTATTTAGTGATACCTACCTTAAGAGAAAAGACTGGCGGAGACTTTTGAAAATTAGTTATTTGGAGTAACTATCGCTGTCTCGTTGTATACATGTGTAGGTATGTGATAAAGACAACTGTACGGCCGACTAAATATCACACGTTAAAACAACCTTCGGCTTCGACTACTCCTCCGATTTTGGACCAATTTGAAAGATATTTCGTATACCTACTGAATGAGAAGACTACAGACTATGCCCTTTTTAATCATTTGCCATAGGTAGAAAAATCGTTCTATCAAAGCTTGTATGTTAAATATCCTATGTAATGTCATATTTTCATAACAAGATAGGTAGGTATTTCCTTTAATCTGTATTTGTTACGTTATGCCAGACACAGAGTTGAGTATTCCTAACACCTACATAATTTCGTTAATTACGTAATTTATTAGACGCTTCATCAATCTTATTTGTAACTGCGAATAGGTAATTTATTAGGCTCTAGACAGACGGACTGCATTTCAACTGCAATCGAACTGCAAATTGCAGTTCGGATGCAGTTTGAATGCAGTTGACACGACTGCAATAGAACTGCAAATCAAACGTGCAGTCCGATTGCGGTTGAATTGCAGTCGGCGTGCAGTCGTGTGAACTGCACACCGACTGCAATCGGGCTGCACGGTTGGCTTGCAGTTCTATTGCAGTCGTGTCAACTGCATTCAAACTGCATCCTGACTGCACCATACCCATCCGCCCGCACTACTTTAACGCTCCGCCCCCCCGCGTATAGCATCAGTAGTAGAAACAAGGTTAGAGTGAGCGCACGCGTTGTCTGTCCGTAAATAAAACAAATATGTCGAGCGACGAGGATAGTAATACAGTAAATGAATCTGTACAATTTGATACTGACGCATTTATAAGTGCTATTAAATCAAAACCTTGCCTTTGGAACTATAAGATTGAATCTTACAGTAACAAAATTGAAAAAAACAAAGCATGGGCCACTATTTGCGAAATGTTTACGCCCGGTTTTGAACAAAAGAGTAAGAAGGAGAAAAACATAATTGGTGAGTATTTTAATTAGGTTTTTTTATTTAATACTGTAATACGCAATTGGACACTTTAAATCATATTCATTTGCCATTCAAGTTTGCCTTCACCCATAAAATAATCAGTAAGTTCTTTTCTTATACCCTCCGATGATCTGCAGTTTCTTTCACTACCGTCGCCTATTATTATGTTTTGTAATGGTTGAGTTAAAGAATCTTCAAAATTATACCCATCTCTTTCTCGCACAAAGTTATGCAAAACACAGCAAGCTTTTATAATCTCTTTTGCAAAATGTGGTTTATGGTCGATGGGTCTGTGAAAAATACGCCATTTATTTGCTAGAATACCAAATGAACATTCAATAAATCTTCTAGCCCGTGATAGGCGGTAATTAAAAACCTTCTTTTCCACACTTAAATGTCTCCCCGCGTAAGGGCGCATAACATTTTTAGAAATTGAAAATGCTTCATCCCCCACAAAGACGTATGGCATTGAATTTACAGGTGGCGGAATGTTTAAGGTTTTTTGTTGAAGTTTTTCATACAATACGCTTTCTTCAAATATTGTGGAATCTGAACATCTCCCATAAGACCCGATGTCAACAAATGTAAACATATAGTTACTGTCGCAAGTGGCTAGTAATATCATAGAAAAGTATTTTTTGTAGTTGTAATATGAAGACCCAGTGTTTCGAGGTTTTTTTAACCTTACGTGCTTTCCATCAATTGCACCAAGACAATATGGAAAATTTGCTCGATGTTTAAATCCTTCCGCTATGTTTTTCCACTTCTCTTCAGTGACTTCTGGCATAACCATATCTTTTAAGTGAATCCATATATTACTACAAACATCTTTAATAATTTCTCTGATTGTGCTTACTCCGTGTCGATAAGCCCAGTGTAAATCATCAACAGAACATCCACTTGCTAAATATCTGGAAAATAATATATTAATTATTATTTTCAGCTGTTAAATATCAAAAAAAGTGGAAACTACTACGAGATAATTTTTCAAGATATGAAAAAAAAATGAACACTATGAAAAGTGGTTCAGCGACCTCCAATTTACGACCGTGCACATACCATCAACAGTTACTCTTTTTAAAAGATTTACAAGAGAAAGGTGAAAGATCGTCTAATTTAGATTCAACTAATGAGGAGCCTGTAGGAGAAGAAATAACTAAGAAAAAAGCTGTTAACAAACGTAAAACAAAAAATTTATCAGAAGAGGACTTGATCGAAAATTTAACCAAAAGAGTAAATAAAAGATTAAATGATGAAGAAGATGAAAGAGATGAAGACCGATTGTTCCTTCTTTCTTTGTGTAAAGATTTTAAAAGAATTCCAGATTATTTAAAGCTAGATGCAAAGGCAGATTTCATAAATATAATAAAAAAATATGCTTCCACATACAACATGTCCGGGCCGCAATATCAGCCAACGAATGATTACAGGGGATATTTCACTTCTAATATGAACTATAACGTGCCTTCGAATTTAAATGTACCTCCTATCCAACAGGAGACATTCAATCGGCCAGGAACTTCAGAATCTCATTACAGCAATATTGTCTCACCTGATAATTGCAGCGATGATAGCTCATACATAAACGACGTATTCGGTTAACCATTTTCTTTTGTTTATATACAACATATTTTTTAGGTAACTATTTTTGTAATTTTATTCATAATGCCTATTCAATGGGGACATATCGAGCTTTGCAATGTAAATAATAATGTTAATTGTTAAAAGCTTACCTCAAAGTAATTGCAATCCTTTCTTCTGCTGATATACTTTTTCTCATATTGGTGTCTTGTCGGTATATTTTATTTTTTAAGATGTCTGTTAATTCTTCGAAACTTTTTCTAGACATGCGAAAATATTTGTAAAAGCATTTCTCTTGTGATCTGATTTTTGGTAATAAAGTATAAAAATCACCTTCGTGCTTACATTGCAATATTAATTGAACCCATATTTCACGATTTCTCTTTCTCTTGTGTTTACGAGCGCGGCGATGAAGTAAAAGTAGCAGTAAAGCTTCGTCAAGTCTTAAAACCTTGTCGCTCGACATATTTGTTTTGTTTACGGACAGACAACGCGTGCGCTCACTCTAACCTTGTTTCTACTACTGATGCTATACGCGGGGGGGCAGAGCGTTAAAGTAGTGCGGGCGGGTGGGTATGGTGCAGTCAGGATGCAGTTTGAATGCAGTTGACACGACTGCAATAGAACTGCAAGCCAACCGTGCAGCCCGATTGCAGTCGGTGTGCAGTTCACACGACTGCACGCCGACTGCAATTCAACCGCAATCGGACTGCACGTTTGATTTGCAGTTCTATTGCAGTCGTGTCAACTGCATTCAAACTGCATCCGAACTGCAATTTGCAGTTCGATTGCAGTTGAAATGCAGTCCGTCTGTCTAGAGCCTTACTGCGGGTTTAGGCACAAAATGTGGGCACATTACCTACACAGTTATGCCAATCTTAGAGGGAATAATGGATGGCGTTGAGATGCTATTTAATTAGCTTTGTTTCGTCTTGGTGACGATGAAAAACAAGATTAACCTGGCTGCCAGTTTTTCTTCAGTCACGGTCGCTTAGATACATTTTGTTTATTAACTTTCCCCGGGATACTGAAACGCTAATTAATTTTAAGATGTTCTTAAATGTCTATCTTTCTCTACTTCACACCTTAAAGTGACAGAGCCAGCATGAGACTTAACGGCGGGTTTAAAATGATTGACGTTTCAGTATTAGCCATTAGTCGCTTTCTTATAGACTGATGTACTCGACTTTTTCCAGGATAATTAAATATACAGACTTATAAAAATATTGCTTAATTTACCAAAAGTCTTATATAAAGTTGGTGTAGATTTGCTTAATGTTCATACTAATCATCGGATAAACTGTTCGTGAGTAAGAACTTTATATTAACTGCTTATTCGTCAGTAAAGTTAAAAACAACTGGAACTCTGCTTCCTCATGAGTATAACGATGTGTTTTGACGCACAAAGCTTCAGAACCTATCCCAATCTTATAAGATAATGTACACAGACTAGAATTTTTTTAATGACACCTATGTAATGCAATCCTATAATGAGGAAAAGTACTTAATCTAAATAGTAGATAGCGCTTTGTTGACCTATTGACTTATAAGTTATACTAAATATATACTAAATATACGGTTTTCCTTTCATTTAATTAACCATGTTTGTTATAATATTTTGCTATCTGAAGTACTTACTTAGAGCACATTCCCTCCAAGAGGCATTAAAAAATTGCACCTGTATTAATCTACTTCTAAAAGCTTTAATTAAGGCATTTACTAGTTAAAGGATCTTAAGACGCATTATGTTATTGCTGCATTTTTTAAACAAAACTGTACAAGTATACACGTTTTCTGACGCAATACCAGTAGTTTTATAACAAACCCAGATATCCTTGTTTATGCGAAAACATTTACTTATTTTTCCGAGACGAGAACAGTAAAAAAACTTTTGCCGGTATCTCAAGAGCTCCACAAACGCCTAACAAAAAGTTTATTATATAAAACTCTGTTCAGCAAGTATAAAATAGTAAAAAATATCATCTAAGAATACCGACCGCGGCTCGTGGACTGAATTTAAATAATTTTATTCCTTGCGTTTATCTCGCGCTATTTTTTTCTTGAAGGTTTGCAGTAATAATGTACTCGGTATAAGTTATATCGATAGAAATAAAAATGAATAGAGTCTTGGAATTTAGTAATAAATCCTACTAATATTATAAATGTGAAAGTGTGGATGTTTGGATGTTTAGGTGTTTGGATGTTTGTTACTCAATCATGCAAGAACGGCTGAACGGATTTGGATGAAATTTGGCATGCATGTAGCCTTTGACATGGAAAAGAACATAGGCTTTTTATCCTGATTCCTTAAGTGGTTCTCGAGGGAAAATTGAAAATTGTTTCCGAGCTAAGCCGTGGGCAGACAGCTTTGAAATTTGGTATTTTTCTCTATTACAGTGCAAGCTATAACTAAGGTTAAAATTTTAATCCAATTTTCCTTAGTTTCACATTTTTAATTTCTTTTTGGATCCAATTCTAAAGTCCACGCAGACGAAGTCGCGGGCAGAAGCTAGTAATAAATAAATTTAAAAAGTTAATCGTATAGATACAAAGCAATGCAAGATATTGGGGTTATACTTCAGCTGATGATGGAAAAATACCTTCTGGACGAATACTGAAATACTGTAATCAATTTGAAGCCGCCGTTGAGTCTCGTGCTGTCTCTGTCACTTTAAGGTGAAAAGTAGCTACAGATAGACATTTAAGAACGTGCTAAAATTAATTGGCATTACAGTATTTGGGGTAAATTATCTTCGAGTACAACAGCTATGTAAACATTTGAATGAGCATTAATTTCACTACTTAGGCACATGTGGAAAAGTGATTTTCGACATTGACTCGTCCGGGGATCGAACCCGGGACGTTAGAGCTGGCGACACCTTAAAAACCGGTGTGTACGCCACTCGGTCACCAGACAGTATTCATCTAAATTCAGATAGACTGGAAGCCGTTCCCAAAATATCTTGGGAAAAGGTAGGCAGAGAAAAACTATACTGTACACTTCTATTACAACTAACCCTGTATTATTGTTACTTTGTTTATGCGGATTGCAGCTTTAATTCATTACGTTTAAAAGTAACATAAGTATAACACGTACCTTTCATAAATACAACGAAGTGTTACATTTGTCATAGTGCACTTCTAACTTGGCAGAATAATTTGTTCTCCGTAGTTGATAAACTCTGAAACTAAAGAACTCCAGCTGAACTTCCTTTTTAAATACTTCCTTAGCGGATTTTTTGTAGAATAAACAGGAAAGAGTTTTGTTTCGAACATCTTGAAAGCATGTTCAAAGAAATGTGTTGAATACTTCCTTACCGTTCGATTCTACTTTTTAAGCTGAAAAGTTATTTTAAAAAAAATTGAGGAAGCAATATCAATTAAACTACTCATAATGTTTTATGATGATTTCTACTAACATCTAACATAAATAAAAAAAAACCAGCCAAGTGCGAGTCGGACTCGTGCACTAAGGGTTCAGTACTGTGTCTATGAAAACGAACAAACATATCACGTTCATCTTATGGGAGCCACTTTATATAATTATTTTATTCTGATTTTACAATATTCTTTTGTAGAAAATCTAATGAAAATTTCAACTGTGTAACTATCACGGTTCCTAAGATACAGCCTGGTGCCAAAAAGACGGACGGACAGCGGAGTTTTAATAATAGGGTCTCGTTTTACCCATTGGGTACGGATCCCTAATGAATCGCCAAAATGTACGTATACACACGTACACGCAAATTTCTAAACGACTGCACCATATTGGATAATTCATGGTCGATTCCTTAAATTAATTGTTTTATTAGTCATTATCAAGACTAGGTTCGCAAGAATGAAAAAAAAAACAAGAACGAGATACTGTGAAAGATCACGTGTTTTACGGCAGGGACCTACACGGGTACATATATACCGCAGGCCACAGCTAGTTTAAAATAAGAAAGGAAGTATAAGATATAAACCAACATAAAAAAAAACATACAACAGGATCGAGAAGTTCCTCCTTTTTGTGAAGTTGGATAAAGAGCAAAGTTTTCAGGTGACACGTCCTCGTCAAACCGGGGTTGCCGAAACTGGCCGAACTTTGGCGAACTTTGTCGAAGTTGCCAACTCTCCCAATCAGTCGACGTTTCGCTTGATTGTTCTAATAAAATATTATTGGTTGATATTGTTTTCTTGATTTGTTGTTTATATATTGTGGACATGTCGTTACCAATTTCTCAAGTACCTACTAGCTTGAGTAATGTAGACGTACCTAATTGTATTATTGAACTGTTTCACCTGTTTGTTTTAATAAAATATTATTGGTTGATATTGTTTTCTTGATTCGTTGTTTGTACGTTGTGGACATAACTTTACCATTTTTTCAATTACCTTTGCTTAACGTATTTACGTCACGTGGCGACACGTCATCTATATCTATTTTATAGATATGACTCGGTAGCCTTGTTGTGGGCACACGAACCAATTTTTTTCAACGAGTTGGGTGCAAAATGCAGAATGTACACCTACTCTTGTATTATTGATTTACTCGTATTTACAAAAATGTTTGGTTTTCTGACCGGAATCGTACCTACCTGAGTATTATATTGTTGATTTCTGTTACGATCAAAGTACCTAATTCCTGATTCCTTTCTATACAAAGTGAACAAAATTGTTTGAAAAAAAAATCGTATTAATCCGTTTCATAATGCTAGGAAGATAACTTAAAATCGTTAACAGCTAAATACTTTCTTTGTTACCGTAGTTATTTCATATTATTGTATAGTTTGAATGCTGAGTAGGATATGTTAATTTTTTTGCAAACTAAAAAAATGATTTGACTTAACTCCCATTCCTGATTCTGCGTACTCTACAAAGGACTATAGTCTGGTATTATTCCACTCCTGCAACTCCAAGTAAACTCTCATCAAGTTTCTAAATGATGAAGCCTTGAAAGCTACATGAGGAATGGAGGCCGGATGGAACCTATGATAATTTATTATAATTAACCAACGGGAGAGCGGGCTAAGTAACATTGGTTGTTAGGGACTCTGATAACTCAAACATAAGTGAGGTATACCGACGGATCATGAGATAAACAAAAGAGGGAAAATTTAATATAATTTTGAGGTATAAACAACTCAATGTTTGTTGGTTTCCTATAAACTTTTAAGCGGTCTCAAATAATACGGAAGAAAATAAATAAATAACTGGAAAATTAATTTCACATTCAGATTTATCGTCTTTTATAATCATATCCTAGGACATCTTTCACACAGTATCTGATCCCAAACTAGGCAGAGCACAGGCTCTGCCCGTCATTTTTGTTTACCTTGTCTTAGTTCCACAAACTCAATAAAATATTTGGATTGATTATGTGTTATATAATATGTAATTAATTTTTTCCTTCTCTCTCTGGTCGTTCCCTCAAGTCTGAAGATCGTGGTCAGCATTAAGGATGCTGTAGCGGATGATCTGCCTCCACCGGTTTCTGTCCAGCGCGTCCCTCACAGTTGCGTAGAATTTGGACGACGACGTTTCTTTTATTTTATTGGTCCATCTTATTGGTCACCTTTACTCGTATGTAAAATAAACATTACGAATAAGGAAACGATACATATTACTATAATAATACCGGCCTATATACGTCCCACTGCTGGGCACAGGCCTCTTCCCATATAGAGAAGGGATGAGCATTGATCACCACGCTTGCTCATTGCGGGTTGGCGATTTCAGATTCCAATACTTTGAAATCCAGGTTTCCTCACGATGTTTTCCTTCACCGTTTGTCAATGATGTCTTAGAATGATTAAGAAAGTACATATAACTTTGAAAAAGTCACATTGGTACTTGCCTGGGTTCGAACCTGCAACCATGTGCATGCGAATCCGGTCATTGAACCGCTAGGCCACCATGACTTCTACCATGACATATTACTATACATTATACATATTACAGGATACAGATATGTTTCTCTAGATATCCGTATCCTGTCGCAGGTCTGCTGGTAGAAATTTCGTAAGAAATAAGCAGTACCTTTGTACCTTTTATTCTCTAAGATGTTTTGTTCTGTATTATATTGTGTGTACATAAATAAATAAATAATAAAAATTATAACAGTGTATCTCTGTACCTACTGAATAAGAAAATTATGTCTTAAGTAGGACAAGTCAAAGTGTAAATAAACTCGTTCATTCTGTGCACGTTTTGCAGTTTGTACTTACATAGTTTGTCTGAAGAAACTCTGAACGTAACGTAAAGAAGAAACTCCGCGGATTAGATGAGACTCTTGGACAATAAACTAAGTGCTTAATTAAATCATCCAGTCCATAAAATCTTAGAGTTAATAATAATGTTAGATTAGTATACCCTGCTCTAGGTATTTGATATAGTCAAAATTATGTTAGATAATAATAAACGTAATATCTGTTCTAAGTAGTAGTAGAGTAACAATACTCAACTTAGGGCTGGTTTTGTTCATTGTCAGATAACTAGACGAATAAAATTGATGTTTAACAGCTTTTGTATGAAACAACTGTCAAAAATTCAAAATTATTCCTCGAATAAAGTTATCTGACGATGCTGAAATAAGCCTTTAGTAACTATTAAATAATCTATGGTTTAGGTTAGTCTTTGTTTAAACATTTTTAACTTTTTTCGGATAGTTTCCATATTCTAAAGTGTTTTGCCACTGGCCTTACTAGTGTTAATTATTCTATTAATGTTGTCTTTTAAATTTTTGATTAAGTATCCTAAAAATTATTAATTATGGTAACAATTAACAATTTTTAGGATATGATATTTTTAGGATAGACTTTGGTATGCCAAAGTCAATTATATCATTGAGAATAATAAACCATTGAAGCGATCACGTAAGGAAGTATTTACATTATAAACCACATATTCTCTGAGTAAACTTCGCAGTAACAGAACTGACGCAAGTTCTCACTAACTAAACCTTTACAATTTAAACTCACACTCGGTCCGGGGTGATTTTGTCGACTACAATTTTAGTGATGCGCCTTTAATTATTTTCGAATCTTATACCTTGAATTTCATTTAAATGGAATTTTATTTTGAAGGTTCAGCTAACAGTCGCAACACAGTTTTCTAACTAATTTTATTTATTTGTAATTTATTTTCAATAAATGATTTGATTTCGTTATCAGCAGTTTTGTATTTGATAGTCAAGTCCATATTTTATAATAATTAAGTTTATTTAAGTTGACTAACATTATCTAACAATACATACAGAATTTAATAATAATAATAAATGTGGACAACATCACATACATTGCTCCGAATCCAAAGTAAGTAGTCAAAGCACTTGTGTTATGGAATCAGAGACAACGAAGGTACCACTATTGGATAAGGCGTTTCTATTCCGCATTCTATCTCTAGGATATTCTTAAACTTATAAAAGATGCATAGAGTCGAACATAAAACCTCCTCCTTTTTTGGAAGTTAGTTAAAAAAAACTAGTCACCTACCTACATATAAATTTCGGCTCATGAACAAATTTTCAACATTTATTTTGATTTTAGTTCCCGACGTTTCAGCGCCTTTATAGGTGTGTCACGGGCAGACTGGTGGTATTTGTCTTGACATGAGAATTTGAGTTCCGACGTACGCAATATGACCTCACTGTGTCTTGAAGTCTTGCATCGCTGCTCTTAGGATTGCGATTGAACCCGTTTAAAAAGAGTTTTATTTCAATGTCTAACATTTGCGTAAACCTCAGAAAACAGTATCATACATTTATATTTAAATCACACTGTTCAACGGTCATAGATACTAAGATAAATGTTATAGGTAGATAAATAATAATAATAATAAATATCTTGGGACAATCTCACACACGGTCATCTGATCCCAAACTAGGCAGAGCCTGTACTATGGTAACCAGACAACTGATAAACATACTTATATATTTCTAAATACATACATATTATAGATAAATAACACCCAGACACAGAACCAATGATCGTGCTCATCACACAAAGATTTGTCCTGGGTGGGAATCGAACCCACGACCTCCGGCTTAGCAGTCAGGGTCACTAACCACTAGACCAACAGGTCCGTCAATAGACTGCATAGTACCTATCTCTACTATGGCAAGTACCTACAGCATGATCTGTGTTGCATACACAAATTCCTCAAGTCTGCTGCGACTTTTACACCACGGTAACGGCTTTAATAATTCACTAGCGTGCACTCCAACTAATTAGAATGTAAAAACTGCGGCGAGAAAAATTACATCGCATTGCACTCCTCTATAAAATACAACTTTATTTGTTTTAATAAATACAAGACAACAGTATTAATGACTTCTACTCAAAACTTCTTCTACCTTGTGGCTTCGTGGATGGTGGAATGGCCTATTCGATGCAAGGGTCAAAATGTACCTGATTTTGTATAAGACGAATGTTTTTGTCCGCTTGAGTTAAAAAATTATCTATACCATTCAATCAAAACCTTCTAAAATACCTTTGTTGACATGGTGTTGAGAATCCCAATTTCTCAAATAAGTGTCTATAAAGTTTATTTGAGTGCTTCGTGGCTAACTGCAATCCGTACGGTTTGACCAATAATAAAAGTTAAGCCGAGCTCGCCGCGGTTGCTTCTTACATGGGTGACCATTTGTCAAAATTATTAAAACCCCTCCGTGCCTCGAAAAGTTGGCAGTCGTCAAGTAATTACAATTCTGACAACCATTCAAACTATGGAATACTTACTGTATTACTCAGCAATTGTGGAGGTCAGATAGGCAGTCCCTCCATGTAAAATATGGTATCCAGCTAAATCCGGTAAGACTGGCAGCCGACCCCAATATAGATGGGAAAAGACTAGTCCGATAAAATGTTCTTGGCTCTTTATAGATATGGCTAATATAAGGTTCTGCTATATAGCATCAATATGATTTAGATATTTTTTAACAATCTATTTTACCACGACTATCAAGTAATTATAAAGTTTCAACTTTACCCATTAATAAGCAACCTTGACGGACAAGGTTCCATTATTTAAATCTCATTCATAATAAGTTGGCAGTTTAGTATCCGCCAATTATGTTGTATCCTTTCATATCCGTCCGTTTCGGATATCACAGCTTCACATCACTAATTTGAAGTGCTTGAATTTATAACGCAAACTTTCTATTTCAATTCGGAACTATTCCTCTATGTTATTACTACGTTTCATTTAGTTATTGCATTTAACTAACGATAAATGGTGTTATTATTTTAATTCGCTTTTTCGTCGGATCGTAGTAATTTTGCTAAGTGTTAAATTGCACCAATTACTAAGTGCTGCAATCATGTGTTATAGGTACCTACCTAAGGTGTAAGGTGGGAAGAGTATAACACTGAAAATTATTCTAAATGGCCACGTTTTTATACTAGCCTTCAGAATCCTGTTACGTTTTAGTACCTACTTTTATCAGGTTCCTATTAAGCCAACGAACAATCTTTAAACATATAGAAAAATGAAAAAAAAAGTATGTAATCTTTTAAAATAACCCCTCATAAAATTGGTCGCGTCAGCTTACTCTTTCACCTTTCTTCCAACACTGTATTTTATGCAGAAAAGGCATTCCATTACACTGAATTTAATTACGCTGATACACAACAATGCTTTGAAGCTGACCATTTTTTAGACCGCGTCTGGCAACAAAGCAACGTTAAAATGAGAGAAAAACAACACCACCCTCTCTGATTACCTCAAAAGAAATAGCTCTCGAAGAACATTTTTTTCTATTCCTTTGAATAATTTAAATAAAACGCCAACGTAAACCTAGCGTCTACAAAGAAGCGCGACAAAATAACAATCATATTTTCTTAATCATGATTTACTTAATGTTGCCATAGTAAAATATTTTTACCGCGTTATTTTCTCGGGTACCTATGTAAAAGGTTCGTACGGCCAATTTCCACGAGCTATAAAGGTCGATGTAAGTGCTTGGAAGGCGGTGAATTTAACTTTAATAAGTTCGCATTGCGCCTCCGTGCACACTGGCAGGCGCATGTAATTGCCATTAAAAATACAACAGCCAGATACATATCGAGAATTTAAGTAGGCACGTGTTTCACGTACTTGATCGTTAGAGGCCATAGAGCCTGCTAGAGATAGCCTTCGGTATTCGAATTTTAAAACAAATGAAATGCTATTAAACTGAAATTATTTTCATACTGGCCGGTACTAAACGAGAAAACGTATTTTAAATTCCGATCTATTGTTGTGGACACTAGAGTTTTCAAGCAAGATTTCAATTTAACACGCGTGGAGTTTTTTTTAATAAGCGACGGAAATAGCCTTAAAAGGATGTCCTCAGGTGTGTGCTGGTCGCAACACTTTTGAGAAGGCCCTGCTGTATGTAATTTTTAAGTAATGTGAGTCCATTTAGCTAAGAAGCAATTTTCTTTAATAATAAACAACCGCGTAAATTATGAAAACCGCTCGTTGCACAATGCAGGCGGTAGGTACAGGGCGCCGTCAACAAAAGCAAACATACCTTTGTTATTTAAGGGGCGTCCGCAAAAGATCGACATGTCTTCTTTTATGAATAGAAAAGAAAAACATTTATTTGAAACAAAAGCATGTTTTCAACTATACATTAAAATTACTTCAGACAGTATTATTTTAATTTTTTTAAACAAAATCTACATTATCTATGCACATTGCCTTTTGATTTCATTTAGTTATTGAAGCTATATTTACATTATAATTTATTTTAGAGGTAAAGTTAATACATACTTATATTTTTTTATCTACAGATACACACACCAGAATCAAAAGAATACGTCTTGTTTTTAATTTGTATAAGGTGCTACGTATTGCCGTTTATTCCTAGATAGGTACCTTTATAGCCACAATTTCGCGTTTACGTATGAAACTGTATCTTAAACAAGTTATTCTCATCTTTACTTAGAACTTAGACGCTCGAGTGTTTCGTGAACTTTAGAGCGACCTAGTCCCACGTACATTACCTAAGCGATCAGTACTCAAATATAGGTCAGGTTTGCGATAATACATGGAAGGCGAATTATCATTATTTGCACTTCCAATTTTGTATGAACTTTGTAAATGAACTAACTAATAAGTTTTTATTCAACAAAATGAATTACTTATTATCAATTCAATTTTTCTTGTAGATAAAGAGAACTTCTATTATTTGTTCTGACTAAACTGATAAACCGAAGTAATAAGTAAATTTAATCATAACGCTAGAAATATCTCCTCCCATAAGTATGTGACAACAATAGACATACCTACCTACCTATTTACAATCACTTAAAGCTTTGGTGAAATAACAAGGAAATTTCCTAATTAAAAGCTGTTAGTGAAGAGGTTCTTTAGTTCTTTTAGGAATTCATTAAATGAGCCGTCAACGTTTGCTGTCGGAGAGGGTTTTTACGTAAATGGCAGATCACAAGGCTCACTCATTGCGCGCCTGCCATCTTGAAGCTTTGAAATATGACTTTAATTTTGTCTCTTGTGACTAAAACTTCACGTGTATTGCGCCTTGACAAGAAAATCTGATATGAGAAATTGAAAAAAGTTTTCGTTTCGCCGCAGCCATTTTTATTTTTAGAATATCGAATGTCTTGGTATTTCTAAATATAGATTTGAATTTTTGTTTTTTTATTTCGTTTCATAAGTTATTGTACAAAGTGTTTTTGTTTGTTTTTAAGAAGCGTTTTTCTACCGTTGCTGTTTTAGGAATGGTGCTCTCTACTTGTTTTACACTTTTCAGAATAAAATATTATGACATACGAGTATAATATAAATATTGTTTGTAGAATAGCAACAACCAAAATAAAACATAAGACTATTAAAACGAAAAGAGACCAGATAGTTATCGTGCCAACTGTTATAAAGTCCAAAGAAATATGTATTGGATCTGTGTTTTCTAAATCTCCCGCGTTTTCCCACTATAGCTGATATTATGGGACATTTACCTTAGCGCTGCAGTCACGTCGCGCTGCAAAGCGCTTTAATATTGCATCGATGCTTGGACAGACGCCACTGGAATATCCCGCAAATGCTGTAAACCTCAAAGTCAGATATTATTTGAAATTTATACACTTGAATAAAAAAATGAAGGAAGGAATCAGCTAACTAGTATATATATAGGAGCGATTAATTAAGTACTGCAATTTCATTAAATAATGATAAAAAACTAATTTAATTCTAATTGTGTACTTTTATGTCCGCGCAGGGCATTACGAAGTATCGTATAGGAACATATTTCAACGCATGGTGCGAGTGGAAATTGTTCCTGATTTGGACCTACTACTATCTAAGCACTTAAATCATGTACATTCAGACTTTCATCCTAAAAAGCAAATTTTGTTGACAAAATCCTTCTATTGTATATTTAAATTATTCATTGTTTATATAAATTATTAATTTTATAAATGCGAAAGTAACTCTGTCTGTCTGTGTTACCCAATCACACCTAAACTACTGAACAGATTGAACTGAAATTTGGTACAGGTATAGTCTAGAACCTGAGAAAGGACATAGGCTAATTTACCGCTATAACCGACAACGGCTAGTACAGCTAGCTCTAAATAATTGTAAATATCTACCTGTTATTCAGACTTGTCTTTGGTATTGTGTTGTACGAACAATTTTACGAATAAAATTCCTTGTTCGTTCTTAAAAAGATAATTGTAACACTATTGATGTGAAACTTTAATAGCGAGCTTTGTATTTCAAGCCCTTTCCTTTCGAGAAAGAAACTAGGTTATTCATTCAGCTTATTACTTCACGTCAAACAAAGCCGTTAAGGGCTCTCTACCTTGATTTAGACCCTATTTAACCCATACAATGTTATACTTAAGTCACAACCGCCTCACTATAATTAGCGACAAAAGAATTTTCTGCAAAGTGTTACGAAGTATAGAGAAAAAGGAGTACAGTCACGAGCATAAATATGTATACACATAGCGAAATTGTAAAACTTGTAGCGAGAAGTTTTTGTTGGAACTGAAAAATATATACATACATGATTTGAGAACTGTTACAATTTTATGTTGTTAAATGATTAAAAGTTAAATTGATGGTGAGTTCCTGTTAAATTATTGTTTTACAATTTCGCTATGTGTATACATTTCTGCTCGTCACTGTACCTGTTTTATAACCACACTTACTATTTCATTGTATTAAATGACTCAATTGAATCCGTTATTAATGTGTAAGCTAATTTTCTACCTTAATGCTGCATCTATAGGCACTACCCCACATTCACCGTATGTTTAGTTTGTTACCTATCTACCTATCTGACCTCCACAACCCATTTAACTGGGTAATACAGTATCCCATACTAAAACTGGTTGTAGGAATTGTAATGACTTAACGACTGTCAACCATCAAAATAATTATGACATTTGGGACCAACGGCTTAACATATTTTCGAGGCACGGAAGCCAGGGTCTCGGTATGTTTACAAATGGTCACTCATCCACGGACCAACTGCAGCGAGCGCGTAACAAACAGTACGGCTTTACGCTATAGACACATTTATTGTGTTTTGCGCTCATTAGCGAACGTCTATGTGTCGAACCATAAATAGTGTCACCTAATTCTGAGATATCTTTCACATAACGTGTGACGTTGATGATACGTGACATTGACGTCACATTCAGACATACGTACTGCTTACAGACGTGGTACGAATGAAGAATTTTATTTACACTCAGTTACAAGAACACGTCTCTTTATATAAGCATATAAATAAATTTCTCCTCAATATAGTTATGTAGCGGTGTCCTGATTTGTTAAGTTTTGATTTCAAGTACAGTGACAATTTAATAAAACAGTAATCTACCACCATTTTTTGCTGTTTCGCAGTTCTTTCAGATGTTCGTCGTAGTTTCGAGAAAATAGCTTTGAAAAACAAATATATTCTCTATTCTTCGAATACTGAAAAGCTTATTATCTTTAAGATATTCTTGAGTAACTACATGGCGCTACTTCACTTGTTAAAGACAGAGACAACATGAGACTCCACGGCGGCTTCTAACTCATTGAGGTTTCATTATTCGGCCATATGAAGAGGATCTTATATCATGTATACATGTATGTATTTATATTATTTTTTCTGAATTTGTTATCATTTTGTCATCGTTGGATAAGACTTCTTTTGGAACGGTTTTTCGTACATGTTTCGTGCATGTTCTTGAACTGTAAGTCGAGTTAATAAAGTCCCTTCAAAATGGTATCTCTTTTAACGAACGTATTTAATAAAACTGCAAAGGGTTCATAAAGTTTTAAGCTGTTAATTAGTATTAAAGGAACGACATGCTATTATCGCAAGCATATTAAGTTAGCTTAACCCAGTGGATTAACAAGAAAACTTGCACCTACTAACAAGAAAAACTTACATACAGTCAACCACAAGTCTGAGGTAGAAACTCCATACGATAGTCAACTTTACTACATTACCATAAAGCGCTATTAACGTCAAAGTTGTACTGATTTGCGGTTGAGTGTACTCTTAGTGCAAGTCACGAACGTACTTGCAGCTTATTAGGTTTCTTTTAACATAGCGTTTATATATTTTGTATGTTAACAGAAATACTTTAAATGTATGAAGTAGAGATATTAAGGACCTAAGAGGTTAGTTGGAATATTGAATTAGTTCTTATTCTATGTATATTCGAAGTAACCAGTCTCATTAATTTTAACCTCAAACTAACACTCGAAAAATATATCTCCTTCTGGCGCAGTCGATGCAAGGCATGATCGATTTCAGTTTGAGTGGCGACGTAAGATTCGTCTTAATTGTGGAAGCGATACTTACCTATCATATTTGGAGTAAATGAAAGTGGTAGATTTTTTGTGCAATAATTTTTTTTCGATCGAATGTGGATTCAAAATGAAGGGTTTCTAATGGAATATGTAATTTTCATACAAAGTGACAGTTCACGTGACTTATGTTTGTATGAAAATGTTATTTTCAATTTTAAGATTTCGACCTCTGTTCCTTGGGAAAAGATGTTCAGTTTTATGCACCTGATTACTTAGTAGAATATTCGTGCTAAGCTAAGATTCTTGTGTTACGAATGGGTTCACGTCGGTAATATAATGGGTGGGATTCGGACCCGCAACCACATGATCGCACGTCCGACGCCTTAGCCATTAGACTACCGCCGCTTAACTTTGTTTGATACTACAAGTTTTTTTATCACATAATTTATAGAGTGAGTGAATGAATGAAACGGAAGACGCCACAGCTAGATGATAATAAATTGAATGAATTCCAAATATGAAACCTCCTGAATCAAATCTTGACTAGTCAATAGGAATTCCAATTAGTTTTCTAATTGACAAGTAAAATCACAACTCTCCAATGCATTACAACTATTAAAATTTACAAGCGAGTAGTTATCGACATACATTAGTAGTACACTCTGGTTAAATGTTATCTGTCGACCTCATACATGATGAGGTACAATCACTAAATAAATGACGCGCAGATTCAATAACATTGTTTTTAGATTTATCTGCTGCGGACATCAGTTAATTAGTTTGTTAATAATTAGCCTGAAAATCTATTAAATGACATATTATTTTGTATTGTCCATGTTTACTCACTGTGAACGGATTCAAACATGTTTGTTTTAGGAATTTGTTGGAATGTAGATACAATCATTAATATTCCAGTTCATTTAGGCTTGTTGGTATTTAGTTTTAAGCAAATATGGAAATAACTAGGTCCTATAAAGTTTCAATTATTTTATTTGTATTCATTTTATACGCTGTTAGCAAAAAATCTCGTGTTGCGATGTTTGTTACCAATCTCCTCTTAAACGGCTGGACTGACTTGGATGAAAAAATGTGTGCATATGGGGTAGGTCCGTGAATCGGCCAACATCTATTTTTCATACCCTTAGTGATAAGGGTTGCCCTAATCAGTTTTTTGTTTATATGGTACCTAGAACAACGTTTGCCGGATCAGCTAGTATCAACATATATATTAGAGTGAGTTTCTTCTCCTATATATTACGCTTGAACTGATTGAGGTTACAGCACAACAATACTAATACATAATGTATACATACCTATAAGACCACATGGGGTCAGACATAATTATTCATAATTGGCGTTTAAATCAGATCCATTTGATTTACATTGTTTATCTATTAGGTTTCATGTTTAGAGGAAAACACCGGGAGGAAACCTGAATTTCAAAAATTATAATCTGAATTCACTAACCCGTAATGAGCAAGCATGGTGATCAACGCTCATTGATCAGCAGTAGAACAATAATTATAGGCCGGTATTATTATATTATAAACATTTAAAACACAAACAATAAAAACGGAAGCATAAAACTGAAATTTAACTCGATTAAAATGAAGTCTTTGTTGCATAATGGTAAACGGTACCTAGCCAAAGCTAAATAGAAGGGAAGGTCTAGAAATTTCCACCAGAACGCCGAAGCTAAGCATTTTGTCGTAGCGAAAACCACTAACTGCGCGGAAATTCCCGCTCCTTTAGCTCCGAACCCATTTACAACAGCCACCGCCGGAACTTACTTTTACTTACAATTTTAACCAAGCCATATTCAAACACAACATCGACATTTAATTATGTAACGAAAAAAGTAGAAAATTATGTAAAGAGAATCAAGTAAGTGAAATGGAAATTACGATTCAAAGAAAGACTGTCACGATTTCGCCAATTATTCAAAGAGAAAAGTTATGTACAGGGTATATCACAATGGATTTCGCGGAATAAGTTTTGATCTTTGTGTTTATATATTTCTGAAAGGTTTTTTTTGTACCTGTAGTCGTAGATATGTAAACAGTTATTTTAAACAGGCTGCAGCACACGTGTTTGGTTATGTAATTACTTTAATTACTTTCCGACTATTGTAAGCTGCACATGATGGTAATTACTCATTTCATTTCAATGAATAATGAGCGTGCTCGCTGCTAGTAATTTTTAATTTTAGCTTCAATGGCCTCCGTTATAAGTCAAGCAAGATTTTTTCCTTTTAATATTGTTTGAAGTCGGTGCCAAACCAAAAAGATACACAATATTTGATACTGACTTCAATTGGCACGGGCACCGACTTCAAAGAAATCAGTTGGTAACTTAACAATTGAATACATTTTAAGGTAAGTTAAGATGTAAGTATTTGTTATTAAGGGTTTTTGACGTCGGTGTTTTTTTTTGTTAAAACGGTAGTTTGCATTTTGCATATGTTGCCAGAAAGTATCAAAAGCCTTTCCGAAACATACGTTAAAAATAATATCTTATCCAATGGCAGTATTCCTACTAGAGATAGAATTGAAACAAAATGAAGACTTAGGTATTTAAAATATTAAGTAGTTTGTAGAGAAAAATAAAAATTGGCGACAGAGTTGATTTATCCACCGTCAGAGATATTTTAGTCGAGGAATTAGAATGGAGAATTAGATGGACGATTGACAGTTTTTGTATGAAAGAACTGTCAAAATTTCAAAATGATTCCTCGAATAAAGTTATCTGGGGATGAAAAAACCAGCCTTAATAAAAAGAATAACTATAACATGATCTTTATAACGTTTTTTCAGTCATTGTTATCACCAAGTATATCTTGTAAGTTGCTATCCTAGAGGGTCTTGTCCGTTTAACCCTTATGAATTATTCAGGATGAAGCAGAACAAGATCTCGACGCGATATCCTTCGAACATGACCATTCTCATAAAAAACGTACCTATAAAACAATATAATATGACCATTAAATTAGTGGAATACATAAGATCCTGGTTGTCGTGGTGGCTTAGCGAGTCAATGACCGGATTCGCATGCACATGTTCGCACCCAGGCTAGTACCAATGTGACTTTTTCAAAGTTATATGTACTTTCTTAATCATTCTAAGACATCATTGACAAACGGTAAAGGAAAATATCGTGAGGAAATCTGGATTAAAAAAATTAGAATCTAAATTCGCCAAACCGTGATGAACAAGCGTTGTGATCAACGCTCATTCCTTCTCTATATAAGAAGAGGTCTATGCCTGGCAGAGGGACGTTTATAGGCCGGTATTGTAAGATAAGCTCGTGGTTAAATGCAAGGTTTTAACATTATTCGGCTATGCTCGCCGCACTTGTTTCATGGTTGAGTGAACGTTTTGTAAACATACCGAGACCCTTCCGTGCCTCGGAAAGCACGTTCAGCCATTGGTCCCGACTGCCACACATATCTTTGGCAGTCGAAGGCATTGCAATTCTGACAACCAGTCTTTCTTTGGGAATCTGTATTACCCATGCATAGGGGCAAACCACGAATGGAACTCTTATCTGGCGGTAACGCTTCCGCTGCTAAACTGCAAAATCAATTTTGTTGATACTTGGTATACACTTGGATCCCGGGAAAGAATATAGGCTACTACAACGACACAACGACCAGATCACGTGGCAAATCACCTATGCGCTGGACTGATCAGGTGAAATCCGCTACGGGTAAACACGTGTCAGACTGCGCCAGACAGTCTGCAAACAGAGAAAAATGGCGGGAGATCGTGAAGAAAGCTGTGTCCGCCTCTGACACTACTGTGGACGCCTCATCGTGACCAAGACCGCTCTGCCAAGAGCGAAACGACAAAGAAGAAGACAACGACACACCTAGTATTATTTTAGTGTAATACTAGCTGATGCCCGCGGTTTCGCCCGCGTGGATGTCGGTAGGCCAATGTGTACAAATTATATACTAAAACCTTCCTCGAGTAGGTATTTTTAGGGCAATTTATATAATAAAGTATTTAGTACCTATTCACACCTACGTCAATTGACAAAATTATACTCGTGGCAAATCACATTAGGTACGTAGTTAAGTTTAGTTGACGCGGTCAATTCATCAATAAATCGAACTTAATCATATCTTGTTTAGCATAGTTAATCAAATTAATACTTACGTCTTGTCAATATAATAAAAATGTCACTGAAACCAAATTAAACAAGTTTAATATTAGAAGATAATTATATGAAAGACAAATGAATGACTTATTCTTTTACGCGTAATGAGTATTGATAACATTGCTTTAAATCAGCTTCGAAGATTTGACAATTAATACAGGTGGTTTTGAAGGCAATGTTAAAAATAAGTATTTAAAAAGTTAATTAAAGAATGTACAAACTTGTACCTATGAAATACCGTACTGAAGCTCAACAATCGAGCATACGAATCGGATCCGCTTCGATGCCACTTCAGTTGGTGTGACTGAAGATGACTCTTGAGGTGGCCGTCCTTCGGGTAGCTCTTCAGTAAAGTGTATCAAGACTTTCCTTTATGCCTTATTTAGCAGACAAAAGATTTATTTTCATGTAAAGGTTATCATGACAAGGCTACGCGGTACATTGATAGATAGGCATACCTATTAGATTTGCTGCGTATACTTACAGGATTATTTTTTATGGAATGCGTATATTCTTAAAGGTGCATAAAACTGTACAACTTTTCCAAAGGAACATAGGTTGAAATCTTAAAATTTAAAATCGACTTTCCATGCACACATAAGTCACGTGACCTCTCACTTGTGTGATCTTCATTCTGATGTACATAATTATGATGTTGTAGTTGAATTTGAGAGTGTATTTTTAGAGCTCGTTGTAAAACAAAGCTGTAGGTAATAAAAAATTACGGAATATGCAAATTATACAAGTAAGTACTATCTACTTCAAATTCTTTGGTATTAGGACAATTAATAAATATTATCTATACCGTATACTGTCTAATCCTGCCTGCAATAAGCTGTTGCAGGGCCCGCTAACTTTTAAGTATTACGTAACTATAGGTAAACAATCACCTCCCTCGCCGTATTAAAAATAAGAAACAAACCATCTTTTTGCACAAAACTAATTTATTTTTGGTTTTAGCTTGAAAAACTTAATTTGAAACAATTTAACTAAGTATCTTGTCAAAGATTCTTTAAATAATATTTACATCCCTTGATATTTATTCGATCTGGAGCTCTGTACATACCTACCTGGATCAGCCGCTTTTGTGTTTTATTCATACCTACTCTAAAGTCATTGTGAGAGTGTCTCTTGGCTGTCCAGTGCTTGTTGGCTCGCAGCCCCCATCTGCTCAACGCTCCTGGCGAAACGAGTCAGCGTGTCTTGACTGTCCAGTGCTTGTTGGCTCGCAGCCCCCATCTGCTCAACGCTCCTGGCGAAACGAGTCAGCGTCTCTTGACTGTCCAGTGCTTGTTGGCTCGCAGCCCTCATCTGCTCAACGCTCCTGGCAAGGCGAGTCAGCGTCTCTTGACTATCCAGTGTTTTTTGACTCGCAGCCCCCATTTGCTCAACACTCCTGGCAAGGCGAGTCAGCGTCTCTTGACTGTCCAGTGCTTGTTGGCTCGCAGCCCCCATCTGCTCAACGCTCCTGGCAAGGCGAGTCAGCGTTTCTTGACTGTCCAGTGCTTGTTGGCTCGCAGCCCCCATCTGCTCAACGCTCCTGGTAAGGCGAGTCAGCGTCTCTTGACTATCCAGTGTTTCTTGGCTCGCAGCCCCCATCTGCTCAACACTCCTGGCAAGCCGAGTCAGCGTCTCTTGACTGTCCAGTGCTTGTTGGCTCGCAGCCCCCATCTGCTCAACGCTCCTGGCAAGGCGAGTCAGCGTCTCTTGACTATCCAGTGTTTCTTGGCTCGCAGCCCCCATCTGCTCAACGCTCCTGGTAAGGCGAGTCAGCGTCTCTTGGCTGTCCAGTGCTTGTTGGCTCGCAGCCCCCATCTGCTCAACGCTCCTGGCGAAACGAGTCAGCACCTCTTGACTGTCCATCTCTGCACTGAAACCTGGTTTAACTTCTCTTGCATTGCGACGATTATATCCGGGATGGGTTGGACCTGTGTCCTTGCTTGACGATTGTCGGCTTCCACCGCCTCTCGAGGCTCTAGGAGTACTTAAAGTGCGCGCCGTCCGCCTGTTGGGATCTAGTCTGATGTCATCAATGTACGACGGCAAGTATGGATCATCATCCGTAGCAGGTGCCCGTTCTATGTTATCACCTTGATATAGCCATAGAGGTTCATCGTTAGCTCCTCGACGACTTCGGAGTTCGGTTCGTTGATGTAGTGTAGGGTGACATAATGATTCGTCGATAAACGAAACCGACAACGCAGCCAATAAAATAATATGCAGAAACATTGGTAACTGTTTTGTCTATCTATCACCAATCTTGAATATGGAGTGTTATCAAAACGATGCGTTATTTTGTATTTATACCGAGTATAGAGGAAATAAAGGTTATTCCCTAGTGAAACTATAATCTGTTAGGAGAAAGGGAATTACCTAATCTAATTAAGTCTTGACCTAACCTTTTATCTCGTGAAACATTGCAAGTGATAAGACTATAATAAAGAGGAAAGATTTGTATTTTTGTGTGTGTGTATGTTTATAATGATTAAACTCAAAAACTACTGAGCCGATTAAAAAAAATCTTTCACCATTAGAAAGCTACATTCGGTAGAAAAAAATAGGTAGGTACCGCGGGCGAGGAACAGCTAGTAAATTATAAATCAATTGATGTTGTGTAGACAACAGTTAATAACAAAACACTATGATATATACGATATTTTATTGATGTATACATTTTTTTTTTCTTAACTTAAAAGACTAGGACCTGATGTGACCTGAAATAAAAAAGGACTCCCTTGAAAATTTTATGTCAGCTGTCAACTGTCAAAACTCAAAAGAATTGATTTGTTGTTTTGATCGGATCCTGGATCCTGTGATCTGAAAAATACGGAAATGTATTGAAACTGCACATAAATGTATTAAAATCTAATAAGAGTGATTACGTAAAATAATTAGTAACAATGGGTGACGGGCTAAACTCTCTAGGTATGGATATTTATTCTTATTTTTAGGTCAATATTAATTTGGGTGTGGATATAGATCAGCACAAGTATCGTATTCGTAATTATTTGCAGAAGATCATGACATGCTCAAAGCTCTCTACGACTTCGAGGCAACATTGGCAAAAACGCTTACTTTTACGGAAGGTGAATATTTCTTCCTTCAACAGAGCAATGCTAAGCAAAGGAATTGGTGGCATGTCGTTAATAGAAAAGGTCAAGTCGGTTTCGTGCCCTCGAATTACGTCGCCGCAGTCAAGGTAACAGGCGAAATATATTAGCACAATTAAGCAGCACACTTCATATTTCAGTTTTTAAAACCACTAATTGTTTCATTTTGTAACAGGTTGAGCCAGAATTTCATCTGATGTTCCTTACTGACTGTATTAAGAATATTAGTGAGTGTAATATGATGCCCCAGAAACAAGATTTACTTATGAAGTTGAATGAAAAGAAGAAACAGCTGCAGTCAATTGTTAGGCCCCATGGGAAGAAGGCGCCTGCTCCTAAACCGCCGCCTAGATTGGACGACAGCACTCCACCTAATGGTGTATCACCATTATTTGATTTGAGACCTGTAGTTTCACAGCAGCATATCAGTGAAGAACGAGAGTCTTCACAGTCTCCAACTAAAGCTCCTAGCAATACGCCTAAAGGTAAACATTTTTAAATTAAATTTTTTCATGCTTCAAATATAATTTTGGCTTCCATATAGCTTATAAAATTTAAAAGCATCTCTTAAATTACAAGTTTATATATTTCAGAAGAAGAATACAAAATATTCATGGATTTACAGTGTTTAATTATTAATTTCAGATGATGAGGAAGTGAGAAAGAAGCCAAATGTTGGCAAGACATCATCTAACCAGGTTTCCTCAGATACAGACAATCAGGATGACAGTCAGGACAGCAGTGAGAGTATCAAGCCTAATGCTATTTATGAAATTGTTCAAGCTGTACGGAAAGAGACGCAGCTCAGCCATGAAATGTCCAAAGTAGCAGTTGAAACTGTCCTGATATCTTTACGAGTAAGAAAATGTCTTCCTTATTTAATAATTGATTTCAGTATATAAGCTTTTTGTGAAGGTATTCCGAGGTATACTGTTTGTTTTAACTTCTTTTCATAATATCCTACCTTTTTGAATTTTTACCTTTGCCCGGCTTGGTGCTAGGGACACAAATACCCCATTTTTGCCATAGTTCCACTGCAGAAGGCAGAGGTCTGGGTATTGTGGCGCATCTTGGGAGAGGCCTATGTCCTGCAGTGGACAGCCTAAGATGATTGATAGACTGTAAAATTAGATTCACTAATAACTCAAACCATGGACTAACGCAAATATTGTCAATTGTTATGGTTCATCCCTTAGATGACGACAAAATATAAAAATACAACTTGTTTTAGGAATTCTTACCTGGCGGTGCTGCAAGATCAATCATTGACGCACTGCTCCGAGAAGCCAATAGTAACATAAAATGTCCTAAGAATGCGATTGATGCTGCACCAGACGCGTTGCGTATGATGACAGCTCTCAGTGCCCTCTCCAAGGCGGCAAATGACGCGCAGCAAAGAGGCTGGGCTCTCCACGATGATGCCCATGATATACAGACGCAACTGCTTGAGTTGATCTCTGTTATGGTAAGTAATGTTCTTGTTTATCTATTATAAAAATAGAGTATCTGTGTTTATCTTAAGTAACATCAGCATTTCTCATATAGAGAAGGATTCTTCACATATTGATCACCACAGTGGCCCACAATGGATTGATTTCAGATAAATTTTTTTGGAATTCACGTTTCATCACGATGTTTACCTTCGCAGATCGTCAGCGGTATCTTAGAATAATAAAAAGTACATATTATGTAACTTTCAAAAAGTCACATCGTTACTTGCCTGCAGTGGGTTCGTAACCTGCAACATTGTGTACGAATATCCATTCATTGAACTGCTTGGCTACCATAACATTTTTTTATATTTTGTATGGTATCTTACAAGGTGTTCAATACATACATTGTACTACAAATCTCACCATTAAATCAGTTTGCTTCTTTTAACTAACAAATATTTAATTAGATTACCATTTAAAAATAAAATATTTCTATGAGTTAATTAGAATAATTAATTAATAATTAAATTTATTTACTGTCCTTTGCAGTCCAATGCGGATGTGAATATTTCTCAGCATGTGCTAAGCAGCCATAAGTATGTGTATGTGACAACCTTAGTCCAATACTATCAGATGGAGACCAGGTGGCCCTTGCGGCAGCTCCTGTTACAGGTAAAGTATATCCAATAGGTTTTACAATTATAAATTGCCGGATTGGTGGGAAATGGCTCAAGACCGAGTGGCCTGGAGCAGGTTGGGGGAGACCTTTGCCCAGCAGTGGGACACCTAAAAGGTTATAAAAAAAATTACTAGCTGTAGCCCGTGACTCCGCCCGTGTGTTTCAGTTATCGCGGCAAAAAGTAGCCTATTACCTTTCTCAGGCTCTAGACTACCTCTGAACTAAATTTCATTTAAATCAGTTCAGTAGTTTAGGTGTGTTTGCGTACAGACAGAGTTACTTTTGCATTTATAATATTAGTAAGAATTGTCCATGTAATATGTTTTTATTATGTGACCTGTTGATAAGCTATCTCTCAGTAATTAGTCAAGTGACGACCATAATGTTAAACGTTCTATAGAATTAATTATTATAGTTCTTAGCTTCATAAACTAATTAAATTGAGCTCGCTGGAGTCGACATTTCCTGATAACCCTGAGAAGAAATATTGTAAACGTAGAAGTCGCAATGTCGTTTTAAGTTCAGATAATTGATTATCATGATTACTCATTCTGAGCATTTTAAGAAAAAAGAAAGCCATTGGGTTTATGGTATTTTTCTACTTATAATCGAATATTAAATGCTGTTTCTGAAATCGATTGAAGTGTAACATAAGTTAGATCTTAAGGTTAAAGTGTAACTCAAGGCGGTTGGATATGTTTGCGCTTTTACTATTTACGTTGTTGTCACTTTTTAATGAATTTATGTGTTTTTCAAAGCTCTGTATACCAATTTCCATTTTTAAAAGAATATTGAGTTTCTTGCCGGTTCTTCTCCATAGGAATGACATTTTGGAACCTCGCAAGTAGCGTCATTTTACGTTTCGAAAGTGCCTGGAAAGGTCTACTTGAAATAAAAATATTTTGATTTTGATAGACTTTTGAATATTAGGTGTTTGATGTAACTATAGCTGTCGCGCTGTACACATGTGAATGTGATAAGGACAACTATCGTACGTAAAAACGACTTTAGGCTCTCGACTATTTACTCCTCCAGTTTTATACAGTCGCGTAAAAGTACACCTGCGTTTCCTCTTAAGCTTAAGTAAGCTTTTTCTTATAATTTTAACCACAGATTATTGGGTTGGGATTATTGGGTTTTGATTGAATTAATAATTGTAATTTTGATTTTGTAAACATTTGCATGCCGATGTTACGGCGGAACATGCAGAACCACATCAAATGTAACAACTATGTCAAACCATGTTTCACGCAAATAAACATTCTTATTCTTATTGTCAGACTATTCAATGATGTTAAAAATATAAAAAAAAACTCTACTCCTTATTGTAGGCGTTTGGCGTGATGTGTGGGTTGGAACGTACGGCACTCGCCACGTTGGCTCTATCGGCGTTACCCGCGGAGATCGCGCGTGACATGCACGACAATCCGCGAGCCGTCAGCCGGCTGTCCCACTCCGCGTTACTCCTCTCCATGGTGCTTTCTATGGGGGATAAGCTGCCTGTCACACATTTTGGTAAGTCAATTTTTGTTAACAAATATAATAATAATATCTTCTGCCTCACCTTTTCCCAATCTATGTTGGGATCAGGTTACAGTTTTCAGGTTACAGCATAATGGGTTGTCGAGGTCAGATATGCATTCCTATGCGACATCCAACCCTAGTCTACAAAACCATCTCATAGCATAGGTTGTCGGCCTTACCAGCACCCGCGTGACGCGCCGCTCAACGTTGGCTTCACGACGTGTCTGCTCAGATTGGCGTCGCGACGTCTCTGCTCAGATTTTATTTATGTTCCTTAAGGTCCATGGAAAGTTTTATAATATTATTAAAAAAAATTGTGATCACTCGAAAAACATTACATTATTAATCAATTTTTACTATTAACTTTTGACAGAACGAAGTCTGCCCGGGCAGCTAGTTGTTAATATTTGCACAAAACAGTTTTTAAAATAATATTTATTATTTTTTTTAGAACTACTTGGTGTACAATTCGCCCAATTTGTTCTGGAGCTGATTGAAAATCCTCCGGAGACGGATGTCGACGAACAGATCCCCGACTTGTTCCTGACCTTGCTGCTGGCTTACAATCTGCAGTTCGAAGAGCCCTATGATAATCTCTTATTGAATGCCTTGGAGACCAGGGATAACTCCAAGACCTTCTGCGAAAAAGTTCTTCTGCTTCTTAATCGTGAAGGTAAGACAATATTATGTTATTTATAATTATGTTGCGAATAGGTAACAAGTAAATAAGGTTTACTAAATTTAATTATGTTCATTAAATATTGTTGCTATAATATGTTATGAAAAATGTATGCCGAAGATAAAAAATAAATAGGTTATGGGTAATAGAGTTAACTTCATTCAGTAATATATTTTCTATAATAAATATACAAGGATTATAGTGAGATGAAAAATATATTGTTATTTTATTATTGTACCTTTTCGTAGTGTAAAACACTAAATTTACTAAAGATATTATAGGACAGACTTAAGCAGATTAAGGACCTTTGTCCAATCACTTTAATACATAGTTTTTTTATAATTAAAGCTCAAGAACTGGCGGAATCGCTATTAACATGACATATACCGATAAAAGCCTTTTACGACAAATGTGTGATCAGATGTAATGTTTCTAAGTGAAAATGTAAGGAATTAAAATTACAGAGGATCCAGTCCACATTTTCGACCACGAGCCTGCGCCTGCGCACTCGGTGTTAAAACTCGCGATTGACGTGTTTAGTCGCAAGAAGACCGCGGAACACTTCTATACTAACGATGTGAAGGTCGCCATTGATATTATTGTGAGGCAGTTAGCTGACTTATCGCCAGGAGATATGGTGAGTAGTCATGCATTTTCTTGCCTCCATTATTACTAGCTTGGCAAACTCGTAGTTGACACTCCCGTGGTCTGCGGGCGACGGGGGCGTAAGGCAGCGGGGGTGGTAAATAGAGGATGGGGTCGGGGGGTAACTAACTTAAGCGTCATTAATTTTCATGTAAATCTGCCTACCCCAGTCCGCTTTTTCTTGGACGAGACTTCACCACTGGTCATTTCTGAATTTCCACTTGCTCTGAATATTCTCTCTGAATATTTAAATAATGAGAATTTAACTAAAATCAAAATATTTTATAACTGCGCTGACCACATATATACACGTTCATAATATGTTAAAATCTTACTTAATTTGCACATCAATAATTCCATTACAGCGTCGACAACAATACTTACGGATCCTACAAGGCATCATACGCAACACTGACTACGGTGCCCACGTCCACCGTCGAGACGACCTTCTCCGCTGCTTCGCCCGCATCTTCTGCGAGGAAGGAGAGACCAGCCGCGAAGACCAGACCCTCGTCAGAGCCATCTCCAACGAATTCCCCCAGTACTTCAAACCTTAAGACCCTATCAAACTAATTGGCTTTGAAGGATAAAGGTTGTCAGATTTCCTATTGAAATTATCTGTGGCTGAATGAAGATTCCGTGGAGTATTTATTTAAAGTGAGTTTTTTGTTTCTTTATTTAAAATTCGACTGCTGAATTTTGTTTTTATTTTTGTAACTGGCAACTAAGAGAATTATCTGGCAACCTAAGGAATGAATCTCTTATTGTCTATGAGATTGAAACTGTGTTCAGATGTAGGTATCGTGTGAAAGACGCTTGGTTCGGCTGTGTCTATGCTAAGAATTACTTGATATGGTATACATTTAGCCATAAACTGGCCATGAAATGTATATACTATGGCAAGTATAGTCATTACCGATTGCTGTTTGCTTCTTGTTTAGAGCTGTTTTTGTGACTGTACTAGGATTATTGAGGGCTACTTGCTTCGGCGAATCAGCTGATTGATATGATGATTGGTATGGTTTACCCACCGAAAAAGTAACTGAAGATGCCATTAACTGCTAGTTAAGTGTTAATTGAATGCTGTTTAAGTGTATCCCTGTTAGTTATACGTGTTTGAAGTCAATAGATTCATTAGTTACATTGTATTAATATTGATTGCTTAAAACGAAATCGATTTCATTTGATTGATTCGATTTCAATTGATTCAGATCTCTCGATATACGTACTCATTGATATTTAAATAAAACTAAGAGAGTTTTGTGTTGCATCGCAGCATCAATATTTAATTAATTGTTTATTCTAATCAAGTAGTTTTAAATTGTTGCACAATTTATAGTATATTTTGCATGACAACTATATTTGCA
Source organism: Plusia festucae (assembly GCA_950381575.1). Classification (NCBI taxonomy): domain Eukaryota; kingdom Metazoa; phylum Arthropoda; class Insecta; order Lepidoptera; family Noctuidae; genus Plusia; species Plusia festucae. Next base: position 5,975,572 of record OX494436.1, on the reverse strand, counting down.
CTTACGTGAAAACGCAATAGATAATTGTATTCGTGTTACAATCTACGTATTCATATTCAATGTTATTCATCCTCGTTATGTCTCGTATATTTAATCTCTAAGATTTTTTGTCTTAGATTAAGACAAAAAAAAAGATTAAGAAAAAAATCAATTCGAAATATATTTATAAATCAACATCAGTAATAACACTGCATTTAAATGTTATTTTATAAATTAATAAATGGTTACGTAATCAAATTCTTAGGCAGTAAGCATTTATTTTACTAGAGCAATTTAAAAACTTGCAATAGCTCTGTTTCAAAGAAAAAAAGTACACTTATATATACGTTTATTTAAGTATATCTGGCACAATAAATAAGCTTCTGATTCCTTAAAGTCAAATTGTCCAGATAAAACAAGTGAAATAATAAAATGTCTACACAGCGTTTACTTTTCCTACTGAATACTTATTGGATTTTTAGTGTTAAAAATGATAAATCCTATAAAATAAAAAAGTACTTTAACTTTTAGAAACAAGTATAAACACAGCGGACTTGTTGAAGAATTATCAAAAATATTGCCTGTGTTAAAATTTCAATCCATTAAAAGCCGATTTTTCCATCGTCATACAACAACAATATTAAATAAGTCGAGGAATATAATTGAAGTTTGACAGTTTTCGTATGAAACAACTGACGATGGAAAAATTAGCCCTTAATCACAGAGCTATTAGAAGAAGTTTTTATACACAACTGTAATTAGACCATTCACCAAAGATATTAGAATTTCCCTACAGTCTACTCATGTGTGAGTCAATTAAATGCTTTAAAATAAGTATTTCCGATCCAGAATATGCATGTTTTAAATTTACATTCCGCAATTTTAAGGTTTTTTAATCTGTAAGCAATTATCGGCCTAAAATTTGAATGTGGTTTGATTTTGTTATACTTTTGAAGAATGGGCTTTTGTTTTGCTCTACAAGGGTATTAATTTAAATCCAACTCAATTAACCTTATAAGGTGATAAAAACGCAGCAAAATCTTACTTGAAGTTGCTTGGTTATAATATCAGTATTATCATTATTTTCTATCAATAATTTTCAAATGATTCCAGAGTTTCAGAATCATTTTTCCATCGTGTTTATTGTTGTGTCGTAGAAAAATATAATTATAACTTATTATTATGAATTCAAGCCTTAGAACCTACAGTGCTAAGGCAGCATCGTAATAAAACGAAGTAATTTGAAAAAAAAAAAATAGATATTGTGTGTCTTTAGATTCTAATTAAAGTCCGTTTTAAAGCAATAATCATTTGTAGTAGATTAAGTAAATGGTAGCTTTAGTACCAGCTGTTAAAGATCCTATTTGAAATTATAGTATTGTTTCGGCCTAATGTCCTACATAAAATAAATAATACATGCATACGTACTTATATAAAAGAGTAATATTTTTCTAGTCGTTATCATAAATGATATATAAAAAGATATTAAAATTACTCCTATTATAGATTTGGTATTAAATTTTAAAGTTCAAATCCCTAAATTACAGTGTTATAGACATTACTGAATTAATCATGTTAACTCATATAAAATAATAAAATTTTAATACTTCGGTAGCTGATGTTAAAATTGGGACCTCTTTTCGAAAACTTTTGATTTCAACATTAAATTAATTGCACTATTCATTCTTATTATAATTATTAATTTTCAAAAACATTGTCTCAAACTATTTTCTTAAATAAAACTTTGATGTAAACGTAAATTACTAAATGTATTCTTTATACAAAATTCACTAGTACTTATTTATAGTACTTCACACGTTAATTCATACCTATAGTACCTATATTTTTTTCATAACTTTTTTGTATGAAACATAAGCGCTCGTGCACATGAAGTCGCCGCATCGCCATCTTGCCTCTAACTTTATATTCCGTATTCGATGTTGTTAAACTATCTGGCTAATAAACTTAGCTACCAATGGATTACTCACAACTATAGAAAACAAATGCCAGCGGCGCGGTGACGGCGTGGAGACGGCGTTGTATGCAGGGCTAAGGTATTCGCAGACTAAGGACAGTCAACCCTTAATAAAAATAACGAACAAGGCACTTAAATGCCATTGGTATGGTACCATTAAACTTCGTGTGTGTACCTGAGGATTTCCCCGTCTCTGTAAGCCTACATATTTACCTATAATAAAGTTGAAATTGCTTGTAGTCTATCCCATGTTAATATTTCATCATCGACCAACATTTCAGGGTGTCAGTAGAACAAAATATTATAAAAAAATCTATACAACGTAATTTTAAGTGCATGTTAAAATCACGATATCTTTATTTGCACAATAACGATTGTAATTTTCGAAAATAGACTTTATTGTAATGGATATAAAACTGAAAATGTTTAAAAGTGTTAAGTAAAGTAATATTTACTGTTTATATTCAAAATTTATTGGATAAATCGTCTTTTGTTGACGTTGGCCTAAATTATATTTGATATGTAAAAGAAGTTTGTGTGATGTGAACGTTTCGCTTCAAGAGATGCTCAAATCGAAGCCAAATTTTATTAGATTTTTTTAATGTTGTTCGTGATGTACTTGTCCTCATTTTAGTGTGATTACCTATATCAAATACAGTAAAATAAATGTGTTATGTAACATTAAAAATGTATGGACAATCGGCAAGAAAAGTTGATGAAAATAATCTTTACAAAACACCTGATTGCTTAAATTCCTTAAATTGACTATAAAAGATATCGTTGTGATAACCCTTCGTGATAAGGCTATTTTGTCTTATAGTCGCAACATCAATTAATGTACTTTAAATCCTGTTGCAGGTGCTTTGTATAACTGATTTTATTCATCAAAATTTGTTGCCGACTGTACCTACATTTATTTATGTTTAAAATACTGATTTAACTCAAATACTCTCTGATTTCTGAATGTAATTTTCAAGTGATTTTAATAATTAGATAAGTAACATTTCTACAAGCGTTTACGCTAATCAAATCGCTCAAATGTAAGGAAGTTTCAATGAACGTTTAAATAATACGTAAACGTTTCAATGCAAATAATGCCATTTTTACCACCGTTAACGCTTGTAGGATTGTGTGACTTGTCTATGGCGGCTAAAATTTGATTAAAGAGTTTTATATGACTTGGCAATATTAGCCATGTAACACTATCAAAAAGAGTATTGCCACAGCAAAATATATCAGTTATCGAAATGTCCATTTTATTATCTGTGTTTTTCTACTAAATTGTATAACTAATAAGTATTTGACGGTGTAGCAAGTCGTTGTGTAGTCATGTGACTTAAAATAATACGTCACAGCATTTGGTCAAATACAAACATGAATCAAACTTCAAATAACAATTGAATGTCTTTATCATTGTATCAGTAGCTTTGCGCAAATTATCTATAATAAGTATTTATTCTTATTAAACGCTCTTTATTAATATTTAGGACGATGGTTGTCAATATACAGTAATAAAAACGTTCTATCGTAATTATTTGTTTAATTAAAATGCCCTTTAGAATAAAGATCAGGTACAATATTCCTCAGTTGGGAAAAAATAATGATTTGATGATTTAAAAAAATGTTTTTTTATTTATGAGTATTAGCAGTATAAAACATTGTACACAGCCTCAAATATTTCTTGATACATTTTAATATATTTAAGATACCTAAGTAGTTATGGTTTGTGACACTACTATGTACCCCGTCTAGTAATTTTAACACCAGCGATTCTTTTAAGCAATGGGTTGAATATTTTCAACGGTAGGTATAGTAGTGAGAAAAATATTACTCAGTAATAGATTCGATTCTTTACAGGACTATGTCTTTATTACACAGGAATGAGATGATTGTCTTAAAATTGAAAATCAATTTTTCATATACCTAAACAAGTCACGTGACCTGTCACTTTGTATGAAAAGTTCGTTTTCCATTAAGATTTCGACCAATGTTTCGTGGTAAAGAGTTGTTCAGTTTTGACTGATTACCTCGTTGAATATACGCACTCCTTTTAAATTAATCTTGTATCTTACTCGTGTGACGTAGGAACGAAGGGTCAATAAAATAAAACAACACATAATTATTACAAGTATTTAATGTACCTTATTAATGCCGTATAAATATTTCAAAATGTAAAACAGTGATAAAATTCATATTTCAACCAATATAACTGCAATCAACGTAACTAAGTATGCGAAATTATATTTCAATTAAATAATTACAATTGGGAATAGTGCATACGAAACTTATCTACCATTCGCGAAACATGAATACAACGTAAACTATTTATTGTTACTATATCCTTAACTTAGCGCATTAATAAGCAGGTACCATATTTAAATCTCTTAGTGCATTTTCAAATTAATTAGGAGCTTCGGAATTCGTAGTGATTACTTTAAAATAGTGAAATAACTTGACCCTAATGGGGGCTTCCGCTTTCAAACATCCGCTAGTGTCGCATAAGATGTATAATTATGTCATTCTCCACCAATGAGAAACATGCTACTGGCTTGGGATCGGTTGAAATTGGTTATTTGACATTTTCTTTAAATTTCAAATGTCAAAACTGTTCTAAAAACTATATCGAATTCTAAAAACGCACTCTAATTACTTGTATATTGACTGAGTTACAAGCATTTCAATATTGGTGATTAGACAGAGAGATATATAAAATGTGACGTCATAATACAAAACTTTCATACTAATCTGGGGCTGCCTCGTAAGTCGTCGTTTTGCAAAAAAGACAGAACATGCGTCATCAACTAACTTTAAAAGCTTATAACTTTTTTATTCGTAGATAAATTTATAATGATTTTTCGCAATTTTGCTTATATCTACGACTATTTTCAGAAAGAAATATCTTAAATCAATATTTCAGACAGTAGTCAAGTACCAATTGACAGATACACCTGTTGCGAGACTACCGCCCCTAGCGGATATTTTATTAGTGGTGGCCCCATCAAAACTGTAACAGAATCCGCCTCAACCGTACAATGGGGAATAAGTATATGATATAAAAACTTGGCCCCAACATTTGAAAGGGATCCACAAAAACTAGAATTATTTTAGTTGTAAATATAATTTGCAAAAATCATAGCAAATCCTGTAATCGAATACAAAAGGACCTACTCATGAATGCAGTCTTAGTACTGTTTGTATATCCATCAAAGAACGTTTAAAGACATCGAATGCTTATCTGGAATATTTGGAATGCAATTTTATAAAATTGAATCCTTATACAATAATTTTATATAATTAAAAAGAAATGAACTTTCGGTACCCTCCGTACATAACATAATACGTTGAGCATTATCCTATAATTATATATAAACATGCTACTTGTGTAATACGCAGTAATACAATAATTGATAATAACAAACATATGATCACTTGACTCTACATCGAATTTGGCAACGTGGATGAACACTTGTCTCGTACAATTACTATAACCACACATACTGTAACATATCCAGCATTTGTTTCAATTTGAACATTTCTGCAGTATTTATTACAACTGGTACCTATAAATGAAAAGAAATACCCCAATAATCCTCTACGTATACCTAAAACAAAGTCTGCTTATACCATGTATTACTCAAAAACGGCTGTACCGGGTTTCGTGACCATGGATGTGTTTGGATTTGTCTCCGTCCCGTATAGCACAATAACCGTCAACAACATTTAAAAAAAACACAAAAAACCTTACGAGAACTGCAACGCGGGAAAAATCGTGGGGCACCTCTATAGTTATAATAAAAACTCCAGAAATACGAAGGCCAATCAAATATCTTATCTATTACTTTGTTCAGTTACATTTTCTGATAAAGGTATATATTGATCGTTATAATTAAATGTTATTTTCGCTACTACTTCATCACATTCTACAACTATCGAACACTCGCACATTACATTAAATTAGATTAAAATTTATATACAAGTTACATCTAATATATCTTAACTAATCAACCCTACGTTTGGTTAGTTAGATACCAAAAATGGTACCTCATGTGTATGGCCTCTGACTTTAATTGTTAGAACAATATGATAATGGGTATTTGGTTCTGATTATGTTTAGACAATCCGTTACACACTGATTTCGTTCCATGCTTAGCTAATAGGGCAAGTACGGTCCTAACGCTAGTCGCTAATAATATATTTTACCACAGAACAGCGAGTACGAAGTTGAAATTGAAACGAATGCGTCCTGACTACCTACCTCGATACACTTAGCAGAATAACTTCCTTCACATCCAATGCAATTCTTACCCACGAACATCCGTTTTAATTGTAGTATCCATTATTAGCTTATCCTAGGTACTTATATAATGTTGTTTATATTAGCAAAGAAACGAATCAAACTCTACAGTTCCAATATCAGTCGAATTAATTTTGACTAAGACGGAATCAACTCACCCATATAATTATTTAAAGATTTTCAAAATGGAACAACGCACAACCCCAAGAACAATCATAAATAATGTTACCACAATAGAATTTGTTTAACCTAAAGTCAACGAATTGAGCTAAACAATATAATTATATTATTTAATTGAATTAGTCGAATAAACTTCATAAAACACAATTGGAGCGTGTTCGACAATAAATATAGATATTTGTCTTTTATTGCGCATGACATTACTACCTAATTATATTGAAATTGGAAGATTATTTAATTATTCGATTTATGCTTATGATATTATTACTAGTCCATAGTCATGGTGTTCTTTCGCCTCGAGCATAAAACGAACTTACAAACTGTTTAAAAAAGGTAGAAAACTGTTTGGTGACAAATGCTAGAACATTCCGATTCATGTTTGTTTGTTTTTCAGACAATAATTCCACTTTACACTTTGCTTACCCTTGACAATTTCTTGAAACTGATTTTACTTCTCATTAGCGTCGGTTACAATATTCATGTATCGAATCATTACAAAAATTGACCCTGGTAGTATGCCGCCCGTGAAAAATTGACGAGTGTGATGAATAAGAATCGTTGTACAATACACACATAATAATGTTATTTCAACGACAGTAAGGGGCCTGTTCAGAAAATAACAAAAAATACTTTGTTCACTTCCAGCATCTGAATTAAAACAATTTAAATGTCAAAATGCGAGTCACCGGCCTCGCATTTTCATCACAAAAATATGGAAAGAACATGACATTCTTGACCAATTTGAAATTTAAATATGTTATTATGTTTATTTAATTAATATGTTTATTTGAAGTTTATTGCTTTTCTTTAAAAAACATCTGAACAGTCCTCTGCATCACTCGCCAATATTTCTTGAGAATTTGTCACCAAACTTGTGGATTATTGCTATGCTGTGGGTGCTTAGCTCGGGTGCTGCGCGGCGACCTTGCGCAGACGGTAGCCGCCGGTGCCACGGACCGTGTAGAGAACCACGATAGCTACAGCCACGATGGACATCCCTATGGCGTTGATCACGATAGCCTCGTTGTTCAGCGTCGCGTACACCTCGCTCCTGTCCGCATGCCCCGGGTTGGTTAGTAAAAGTTCATATAAAAAATTCAACACGCATATATGCAAAGTGAAAATGGTTCGAGATTGAAAATTTTACGTTTTTAGTTCAGTTTCTGAATAGCTTTATTATAATGCTTGGCAAATCCGTATGACACTTTACATGGTCCGCGGGCGACGGGGGACGTAAGGCTGAGGGGGTGGCGAAAAGGGCGCGCGGGACGGACGGGATCTGACGGTAATATCCCGCGCCATCCGCGCGGACCATGATAATGCCAGGTCATAGCAAATCATCAGTTAAACGTAAAGTGGAGTGCTTTAGTCTTTTTAATCAATCATTTATCTTGTTATGAGATTTGACAACAGATAAAATACTCTTTAGTACTTTTTACTTTACTTACCTTTCATAAATTGGGTAGTTTTTATAATATGTAGAGATATTTTCAAGTTTCTAATTGGCATAAATGCATTGAACACACGAAAATGTTGTAACTACCAAAATTATTATTATTAAAATATAATATTAAGGGATACAGTATCGGAAAAGACAGTCTTTACTTTGAAAGCATGCAAAAATGTACAACAGATATCTTTAAATTAATAAAATAAAGAGATTTTCATAACAAATTATGTTTTGTAGTTATTTGTATAGTTGGAGTGCGTAAAACCCACTTTGATGTGCAACAAAAGTGAATGAAAAATGGTGTGCAGGGCATTTCACGGAGGGCACCCAAACCGAAAGCAGAACGTGAAAGCACAAAAAGCAAGAGAGCATAATCATACATACTTAAATAAACCATAACATAAATATACATACGTGCCATACCAAGACTAATAAAATAAAAAAATCAATGAGTAACTTACATTTATTCATAAGGCAACAAAAATACAGGGTACCTTAAGTTTTTGATGTTTCTTCTATGTTTACGTAATTCTAAATTTACTAAAAACTCTTATGCCTATGTAATTTTGATCTGATACAGATCAAAGCTGATACAATAAAGCCTCGTTTCTGTAATTTGTGTATAAAAATCTCTTGAGTATAAAATAATGTTTTGCGTACCATTTCTAAATAGTATCAATATTTAGATCTAAAGTTTACCGCAAGACTGATTAGGTATGCAAATTAAAAAGTATAGATCTTACTTAAAATTACATATCAGCCAATTGAACTTATTTACATATTTATATTAAAAAAAAACTATAAAAATGCAAGTCGCAAACTGTAAAATAACAATTACATTATTCAATTCTGATTGGAAAACAAACTAAATGTTTGACGAACATATTTTATTTAAGATTGTAACGATTTAAGAATAATGTGTAATTGGCGTCAATCAGTGTCTCTATCATCTAACTTTAATAAATAAATCTAAAATCTAGAGGTCAACTGAGGCCCTTATGTGTTGCCCTCGCGACTCCGGCGTACGGAACTTGTCTCTTGACAAAATGTACATGACGACTGCCAATATGGCGATGCAGGCTACTCCAATTGCGTTGATGATAATCCCCTCGTCAACCATCCCGCTGTACCTCTCCGCGCTGTGGATACGGACACGTACAAGCAACTCAAAATAACAAAACAAAGGCGAACAAACTAAACAGTAAACAGACAAGAACAAAGAACAATAGTTCTAGAGCTAGACCATGCTATAGTGAACTTACGTGCAACAAACAATACACAAGTTGACAGTGCAATGAATGAAATCCCTAGTTAGTGTCTCACACAGTGACTACATTTAAACGGTACATTGCCCATGCTAAATATTTGACCATGAATTCCCTATCCACAAATAAAGATTTTACATACCCGAGGCTGAAGATAGCCTTCTCAGTAAGTCCGGTGAGGCAGGCGGCGACTCCGAGCACGAAGGTCAGGATTCCAAAGGCGGCGTGCACTGGTACCAAGGAGGCGCGGAAGCCAGCAGTGCCCTTATTGCAGATCAACAACAACAGGAAGCTGAAGAAGCCGACAGCGTACTGGAAAATATAAAGATAGTATGTTAGAAGACTGTCCTGGTGGCCTAGCGGTTCAATGACCGGATTCGCATGCACATGTTTGCAATCTCGAACCCAGATAAGTACCAATGTGACTTTTTCAAAGTTATGTGTACTTTCTTAATCACTCTAAGACATTGACAAACGGTGAAGGAAAACATCGTGAGGAAACGTGGACCAAAATTGGAATCGGAAATCGCCAACCCGCTCTGAGCGTAGTGATCAATGTTCGTATGATCCTGATCCTTCTCTATATGGGAAGAGACCTGTAGCTAGCAGTGGGACATTTATAAATAGGTGTTTATTTTATATAGATTTATATAGTATATAGATTTTTCTTATGTAATACAGATTTATGTGAAAGAACGTCCTAATTGTGTGGATCGGTCATGATCCTTAAAGTCATTCTATAATCTTATATACCTGCCACAATTTCACCCTTATTCGACCTTTACGAAAGGTTAAACCTAATATAGCTATCTATAAGCTTCAGACGCATGACGTCACAAATTAATTTCGACCAGCATTTGATTACACGATTAGCTTATCGCATCCCGTATGACTCTAACGAGCCGTCTGCTTATCTGGCATTGTGCTTCGACTTTATCTTCACGCTCGTTTTGCCTCGACGGTTATTACCTCGAAATGCATCACTAGTTTGGAGTCATATTATTCTAGAACATGTAAAAAAATACCCGTGTACAAACCTATACATGAGAGGAAATATTTACGACTTGAGTGTCTATTGTAGGGAAACCAATTAACCTGATTGTTTTCATGCGAGAATTTAATTAATTTTTCTATATAATGCATGAGATTAACACTTCGGTTCTGCGCGAAATTATTTGGAAAGTTACAGAACAGGTAGGCGATGTAGGCATTGATAGCTTTTCTGCTTTACTGGTGATCTATGTACTGTGTTTGTAGTCATGTTTAGTTGGGTATGTACTTTATAGTGTAGTGAATAAATGCTCTAGTCAGTCTCAAAATGGGACATGTCAAACAATTGGGATTGTTCTAACTCTTGATAAGTTCCGGTACATTTGCAGAAATAAAAATGATTTTTTTTTTTCTACATATATGCCGTTTATTGTGCCTTTTGCCGTACAAGAAGCTCCATGGTTCACTTTGCTCGTTACTCCATAGTGTTACATCACCAAAAATAAATACATTTACACTAATATTATAAAGAGGAAAGATTTGTATCTTTGTGTGCATATTTGTAATGAATATACTCAAAAATTACTATGCCGATTTCAAAAAATCTTTCACCATTATAAAGCTACATTCACCCTAAGTAACATAGGCTATATAAAAAAATTGTGACCCCGGGCGGAGCTGCAGGAAACACCTAGTGCATATTTAAATAAAACAGTTTATAACTTAACATACCTGTATTCCAAACAGTCCCATAGCAACAAAGCCGATCCAGCTATGCAAAGAGTAGAAGTTGTTGATCCCTTTCTTGTTGTGGTAGTCGAGTACCGCCAGGAAACCTATGACGATGCAGGGGAACGCCAGCGCGTGGAAGATGGCGTGCAGCAGCTTCACGTAGATGCGTCTGAAGCAGCGGCAGATACGGTAAAGGAGCACCGCTGTGGAAAAAAATCCTTCTGGTTAAGATGATCCCTGGGTTTATTAGTTCCTTCCTGTATTTATTAATTCCCTGGGTAAATTAAAACAGAAGGTGGGGATAGTGTATAATGAAATCGTGTTTTCTTAGTAGTCTACACTAACCATACGTATAATAAAACTAAGTCCCCCGCCGCGTCTGTCTGTCTGTACACGATAAACTCAAAAACTAACGAATGGATTTTCATATGGTTTTGACCAAAGGATGGAGTGATCAAAAAGGAAGGTTTTTGTGTATGTTACATAAAATTCCAGTGCAAATCCAGGGGAGGGGGTCTTCGATTTTTAACATTATAGGGCTTTTCGCTTTTACTACTATATTACATAGAGTTTGAGTGCATGTAAGTATAACTTCAAAACCGGGTTGGGATGATAGTGATGATACCATCAATATTAACGATGCCGTTGGTACAAATATAAGTACAACACGATTGTTACACATCCCTCAATGAATAGGGATAAGTATATGTTTGTTGATTATATAATTGCTAAGCTAGAATTATAATCATGTTCTATTCTATCTTTAACAATAAGAATGCTATCAACACAATTTATCGGCGCTACGGAAACAAGAACTATTCTGCTATTTATCTTGAACATCCTTGACCTATTGATATCTTTAAATAAACACAATTTAGAGCTAATTATATTTTTTTATTGCATATGTTTAGTTTATTATTGTACGAAATACCTTTTTAATTCGAATACTGTAGAGTTTACTCACAAAAGCCGCTGAAGGTGATGAACCCAGCCACCATAAGCGTGGGATGCAGGTTGAACTGCTTGTCGGGCAGGTCATCGGCCCAGGCATATCCCTCGCGGTAGTAGAACACCCAGAAGACGGTCAGGGCCGACACGCCGATCAGCAGGATAGTAGCAAGCGTGATGACGAGAGCATACTCGCACCACTCGCAAGCCCCCCTCTCTTGCTCGTCCGACTCGTACGAGCGGCTACGCTGGCTGAAAACAAAACAAAATCGTCAAACCACCGAAAAACAGAAGCATAATAAACGATTGCCCCAATTAACCACGTCGGTAGCTACATCCATAATGCCACCCAATTACAAGTTGTACCAACATAATTGAAAATTGTGTTTCAGAAAACCAATTACCTATATTTTGCTCGATCAAGCCAATGAAGTGAAAAACATAATTAATGACTTCATTTTCAACGTAGAGCACTCATATTAACTTTACTTTCAAATTAAACAAGGTTGCTTTTGCAAACAATTCTCATTTCCGTTTCGTAATATACATTGAAATGTTACTCAAAACATCCTTTATCGTATATAAATGTGATACTTGTGTATTTAACAAGATCTATTATTTCATCCTGTTTTCTCACTACTTGGGACCAAGTAACAAAATGTACCAACATTTCGACACAAGTAATCATTATACATTATTTAGTATATTAAAATGAAACTAGGTGAGATGTCATCGAATGCTTCACTATGACGGCCTTATTATAAGTGAGATTTCTTCTAGAAATCCTATGTACCTATCTACATAATATAAAACCGCATAGAGAACGAATAGTTTGAATACATCTAACATCAACATCTGTGTCGTATTTATCAAAGTTAGCCTTATCAGACAAGATGAAAGCATCATTGAGAGCAAAGCTAAAGCAGGTTACTGGACGGGAAACCGCAACTCCATTGATACTGCCACCTACTTAGCTTCAGTTTGCGAACTTAGTGTACGACCACACAAGTGTCGGATGGCGTGAGACCGGACCGGCGACGACCGGATGCCCGACGCACGTCACGGAACGATGGATTATGAAGCTTTTTCAACATCACATTACATTTTATACATAGACACATCCTTTAAAACAGCCATATAGATAAAATCTACGGAGAAAAACCAACAAGAAAGTGTGATTTATTTCTTTGCATCCGTCTTCGTAAGTTGCAGAAAACAAGTAATAACTGTCTGTGTGAAACGTGTTCGCAATGGATAATGTAACATTTTTCATGTCCTCGTGTGAGACGACATAGAGATATTACAAATTGAAAACGCGCTTTATATTATTAACTTTTTACTGCATTTTGAGCACAAGTAAATAGGTACCTAATAGGTTCGACTGTCGCATCATCATTTGCCTAACCTTTTCCCAAGCTATGTTGTGGTTTCCAGTTTCACCGGATTTAGCTGAATACCGTATTTTTACATAGAGCGATTGCCTATCTGATACAACTCGTTTTACTGGGTGTGCAATGGAGTTTCATCAATAATATTCACTTTGAAAAAAATCCTCAATCGAGAAAGTTTTCAAAATTCTTAAATTCAGTATCCAATAATATGATTGGTTATTAGAATTGTAATCGGCAAAACCGTGCGTACAGCTTAAACTTAGCCGCAAGCCTCTCGGCATACCTATACATAGGTACCTATATTATTATGGTGACACCTTGTAACTTAAGTATACAGAAATAGACGTTAATATAAATTATAAATATACCTACCCTTTAGTTACAGGTCGCCTGCTTTTACAGGGATATATTTTCTGACCTACTCTCTATGACCTTTAAGCTATTTTAATTAAAAGATAAGACGTTGACAATTTATAGATAACGCAATGAAAGTAGCTATTAACGGATCGTTGACTAACAACTTGATTTAAAAGCTTGATAATTTCGTTACTTGCAACATAATTTTAATAGTTGTACCGTTCTTGAGTAACTGCTGGTACACAGAATAAACTAAACGGATATTCAGCACAAAAGTAGCGAAAATACTAGCGATGTGTACAGGATTAATTTAAAAGGAGTGCAATATTCTACGAGGTAATCAGGTGCATAAAACTGAACAACTATTCCCAAGGAACCGAAACGAAACCTGATTACCTCGTAGAATATACGCACTCCTTTTAAATTTATTCTGTATACAATAGAAATGGAACTAAGCGTTTCCAGATGTCGCAAAGGATTTACCCAAAATAACACAAGTGACAGCGTAATATTAGACCCCTTATTAAGCAAGTATGAGACCACATGTCAGATGCAACAATGATTTACGAAAAACAACCTTATTACATTGAGATAAAAGCTTATAACGTCAAAGTCTTAGCTCTTATGGCTGGCAGTGTATATAACCGTGTGCCACAATATAAACTTGATTAAAAAGCTTTTATGGCGCGGAAGAAGAAAATTCTTAAATAAACCCTGACCCGTAAATTCTTTCGTACAAAAAGGATGGTGAAATTCCTTTGAAGAAAAACTCAGCTATTAGGAACATTTTTATTGAAGTTTTAATATCATTTTATATTAATTTCATAAAGATATAGATTTTAATTGCCTCGATCATATCAAATACTCAGTTTGCGAATAGATCAATAGAAACAGAAGTAATTTTTTGTAAAAAAAAATGTAGCTAAGTTATCCGCTGTTCTGTGATGTTAAAAGTAAGCTTTGCCAAGACTGGTGCACATAGAGGTTCATCACGACTTAGACCCATAGAAAGAAATAAATACATATTTAATTGAAGAAATTCGAAGTAATTTAAGATGATTTTTTGCGAGTTATGAAAGTTTCTAGACATTTATGCCTGGTTCCAGTGGATATCACAAGCATTAACTCCATGTACACAAAGTACATAGGATGATGTGTGCCAGTATAACTCGTTGCTAGGAGAAAGTCATGTCAATGCAAAAACGACGGCCATCTCACCATACTGCATATACTAGTACCTGCCGCGACTGGTCATTTGTAATATTTGTGGTTAAAGGCAGTATCCAAACACACTTTGGCTTACTGCCCAACTCCTTACTCCAAGCTGTGTCTAGGACACGACTAATGTGGCTTCTTGACTTGGCAGACGTATCGCATATTCGTATTTCTCAATAAGGTAGTGAATCGAGAACTATAAATCTTTTATTTGCCCGTAACTGGTAACAAAGTAGATCCATGTTCGAAATAGTGGAAAGACGGCACGTATGTACATATACGTATGCTATATACTTGTAGCGTATGGTACGTGCAACTCCATGTGCTCGCAAACACAATATGAGCTTTCTCTCGAAACGACTTCATTCCGAATAGAAACGTTATTGTAAAAGCTAACGCGGTTACATAATTTATTCCCAAAAGGCAATGACATATACATTTTGTTGGCTATTCATGTTGACTTTACTGTAAATTCAATTATGTCAATATTTAATGTGAAAATACTAATGAACTTGTACAGAACAAAACTCATCATTAAATAGTAAATAAATATGTAAGTAATGAAGGTAAGAAAAACAGAAAAAAACGCACATATTAACAAATCAAACAATTCATGGGCTTGTTTGATTTGTTAATATGTGCGTTTTTTTCTGTTTTTCTTACCTTCATTACTTACATATTTATTTACTATTTAATGATGAGTTTTGTTCTGTACAAGTTCATTAGTATTTTCACATGCCAATGAACTTGAATACGTTAAAAACAAGTTTATTAAACTTCGTGTATTTAAAACAACTGTTAATTCAAATTTCATTTCGGTTTACGGCACGCCGTTTCAATACAGACGGAACGTCCATGCAAAAATTATCGTAGAACAATTGGCTTCGGACGTAAACTTAGTGATTGAAGTCGTGATAGGTCAGTCGAGAAAGTGGTGGAAATGCAGGTGGCCATGCTGCCTCACTGCCTCGGGCTTACGAACTGTACTATACACAGCTTGATACACAAGAACATATGAAAGACGTGACTAAAATATCTGAACGTTTCGTCGTATCGGTCCACATTTACGTCGGTAAACGAGGTACGTCGTTTAGAGTATCGATAAGCTTTGACGCTTCGACAACAATGAAAAAATATTGTGAGTAAAAAGTTATCGTTGAAAAGAACGTGTTTGCGAGGGTTGATCGTGAAAAGTAGAGTGAAGAGTGTTGTGAGGCCGAGATAGCGCCAAGTATAAACCTTTATTGAAATTTCAACCAATGAGACCAATTAAGGAGGAAATGACCAATCGTTTGGTCACGTCGGTGCAGCCCGTGCCGGCAATCTTTCAAAATAACTCGATTAACCTCGATCACGATCTGTGACCGCGTAACTTGTTACTTCGACAGCATTAAATAGGGCTTAAAAACTGTATAATGAATCAAAAGTTAAAACCGCTTTTTGAGGTAACTTTATCACGTACTGAACAAAAACGGAGGTATGGAAGAGAATTTACCTGGTAATGTGGATTATACTGACCACTATTTAATTATAAAGTTGTTTAAAAGTGCTAAATGTGTTACGGTCTGCGAAGGTTAGTATTGAAACAAATCTCACTCTCTGTAATGGACACATGAGCTGTGAGCCATTACTTTCTATACTATACAACCAAGGTTCACACATTATTACAACAATTAAACTATTTTAGATGAGATCGGATAACTGTTTAGTCGATAAAGGAAAGGTTTCTAATTTAAAAAGCGGCGGCTAAACTAGTTATATTTGATCTAGCGGAGCCACTTGAGCGGATAACTTGTGCAGTGCGCCCGAGTGGAGAAATGTAGTAGTGCAGGGTCTAGAGTGACGCGGACGGCGGGGCGAGGGCAGGTCGTCGACCCCGCCGCCCGTGGTCCTCCTGGCCTACATGGGAAACGAAGAGCACGAACACGATCGCTCTTAACATAACTGGTATCAACACTGACATACAAACTAAATATTAACGAGAATCAGAAGAACCTCGTTATGATTTGCCCGGAATCGAGTTCTTAAAGCCGCGTTCACAACTTTGTTGTCATAATCCTTCTTCTAACAAACGTTACCGAGATTGCGTAACTGTTAAGAAGAACCGTTAAATTAACCACATTCATTCGGAAAGTTCTCGGAACTTCGTCTCAGTCTCTAGTGTCCTTATCCAGTAATTAATTTGCCAGACGAATAAAGTCTCTACTCTATAAACGGGTTCACAGATAAATGAGCTTTAAGACAATGCTCTTAGGGGACATATTTGATAGTCAGCTACAGAAGATAAATTTACATTAATAAGCGAAAGGAGAATTGATCAAAATTGCAGAATTTCAACGTTTAATAACGAATCTAGATAGTAAGTTTCAAGTAGAGATTCAGTAAAAAGTAAAGTGCATAGCTCTGAGGGATCAATTAAATGCAACGTTTCAAGTGTCTGTACATAAAATTAATGAACTAGATTTGCATAAGGATGTAGATACGCACATAAAACTAAAAGCAAACATTGACAAGATAATGCAAGTTGATATTTAAAGACAGCAAAATTTTTCTCAAAATGCGCTTAAAACGCTTACCATAGTAAACATCCTTTTAGCGTGTCGATCAAAGTATTTTAATTCACAAAGGACACAAAAATAGCTTTGATTAATCTTTGGTAATTGCATTTTTCAATCTTCCCATTAATGCTCAATCCATTGAATCATTATTGAAGCCCTATTCATTATGAGTGTATTGCACAATTATATTACACAAATATATTACACACGTAACAAACCTCTTTATCTTTTTAACAACACGGTGACGTTAGCAACCTTTAGTTTTCTAACAGTCACTCATTTTCACAATTCTTTTGTGTGATATAATGGTGAGTGTTCACTGGCAAGCGACCGGAGTTCTGCGTTAAGCCGGTGGATATTCTTGTACGCACGTCTTTAGTACTATTTGATGTTAGTGGAATACAATTCATACTTAAAATTATGAATGGACAGTAAATATACATTACGCTTTCACAACTAAACCACACAACCGTTTTGATAAAATTTGGTATGGAGTTACTAAGGTTGCCATCCGTCCGGGTTCCCCCGGATTTGTCCTAGTTTAGAAGGCATCCGGGGAGCGTCCGGGCGGTGTCTCATTTGTAGTCCGGGTTTAAAAAATTCAAGTCTTGGGCTCAAGCCGCCTCCCGCGAGGCTTATGTCTAACATTTTCAACCATTTTTTGACAGTCCGGGTTCCGGGCTCTAAAATTCGGGGTTTTCACGTGTCTTGTCCTTGTTGCCAAATTTTTGAGATGGCAACTTTTAGGTACCGTGAACTTTAAAAAAGACATGGCTATTTCATGCTGCGATAACAAACTTCTTCTCGAGTGAAGCTGCGGGCATAAGTTAGTCTTTTAATTACATGCAAACGGTTCCGTTAGCCGGACTTTATGCAGTCTCTACTAGACAAAGCACGCGCGAAATATTTCGACATTTTCCAAGCGCAATTGGTTTTCTGACAGAGCTTTTTTTTAATTACATATTTCTTTGTTTAGGCTTAAGAAACTGTTTTAGTTGTCAGTATTTTGCGTAACTTGTACAAGTGTGTCGTTTTGATTATGTAAATACATTTTAATACTTATGTAAGTAATTTGTATTTTAATGAAGATAATTAATTTTAGTAAGTACTTTTCGGGTTTTAATTTACAAGTTTATTATTAAGTATTTTATTTTAAAATGTTCTATGATATTTAATTCTTCCATTGTTTACGCTGTTGTAATACCGGTTAGATCGAGATTTTATAATTAAACTTAAAACTCGTAATATCAAAATAAACATACATTTTATCTAACACCACTTATAGTAACTCAGTTAATCAAAGCGCTTTACTTATCTAGGAACTAGTTACATTTACCTTTTACCATAAAAACAGGTTGATATTAAGCCTAGACATTAACTAGAGAAAACATTAACAGTCTTAGTAAAAAAAATAGTTTATCTCTAACCTAGGCTTAAACCATAGTTTTACCGTACTTTATAGAGGTTTAAACTGGGACTTTAGTTAATTATATTTTTGTAATAAGGTCGCATGAGTGCTGTTATTGTCATTCCCAAAATCACATCGTCAAAGGCTATTGGAATTAGTCTATTGTCATGACTGTATGTTATCAAGACTGATCCTTATAAAGCATAATAAGGAAAAAACATCTCTTAAATTTTCTCTTTACCAAATCTCATTCACATTTAAGAAACTAAAAATATTCATTGATTGGGAAACATTTAATTCCAGTCAATTTCTACGATAAAGTTGTTCATGAATAATTTATAAACTTTTAGTTCAACTTAATACGAACTTGTAAGAGTCCGACTGTAACGAATATTGCTTTCAATACAGACAACGAAAGTTCATTAATCAATGTAGAAATGCTATTTATGTGATTCATGTTTTGATAACTAAGATGACGTGTAACAAAAAAATCTCTGTTAAAAATTTTCTTCAGCTTCGCATTTATTGTACTTATACTTTAATTCCCGCATTATATCTCCATTTATTCCTGCATTTCTCGATTCTGGTCCAGAAACCTCCATTACTGAAGGAAAATGAATATTTTGTCTGCAAAAAAGTGTAATGGGAATGCTATCGCCCCTTAGTAGTAAATGAAAGCTGTCGGACGCAGAATTATCTTGATTCCCCGATCGGTGAGCTAGAAAGTGCCATTTATGAGTTAACTTCTTTCAATAGCGTATATCTACGTGTAAAAGAAAAAAACGATCTGCGGATGAAGTCACATAAATATAAAACATATTTTTAAATGTAATGTAATAAGAGTGTCTCATATCTCCGAATTTGTTTGTACAAACTTCCTCGTATTCTGTGTTCAATACTAAAAACATTATCCAAATGAATGAATGATGAATCAGGTACATCACAAATTTTGCATTCATGATAATTTCGTGAGACTTTCTTTCTGCTACTTCATAAACAATAACAGAGAACGCTAATTACTTGTGCAAACAATAGTAAAACTTATTTAATAATCTTTGTTTGCCGGAGTGTCCATCTACAGGGCTTTTGTCTCTATGCAGAAATACGGAACGCTCCGCACAAAAGCGTTGGTTCTGTGGTTCGTTCCATTTAATGAGGAAGTGCTCTAGAAAAACTGCGCCACAATTATTGTTACGAAACATTACCGTTCCGCTGTACGTAATTTGTAGCGCTTACATAGTCGCATAAGCAATCCCATACGAGATTCGTGGTGCGATCGAAGTCATTATGACGGCGGATACTGTTTTATTAAAAAGTTTATTCGCAACGTCACAATTACTGCTAAGTGCTTTTAAGTTATGGCATTGAAATATGATTTGGTTTAATGGTGTCTTAAATCTAACAAGTGCAATTGTGATAATGAATAGATTGTGGTTACGAGATTTGATATAAATATCACAGATTTAAAAAAATTAAGTCCTTTTATTACAAGTATCAAACACAATCGAGAATATAAGCAAATGAAAACGTTACACAATCCGAAGCATGATCAAGATATTCAAACACGCCATGTAAGCATCTGTCGGAGCATTGCTTTTCTTCCCGTCCCCTTCCCATGAATAAGGGAATAGACACGTGCAAACATGAGTGTAAAGCAGGTCGCATATTTACGCTACATCGTGCAGCATACGGGTTTAATCACACGTTTGCATTTAACTACAAAATGTAACCATTGAAATATTAAATAGCAGTTAATTTTTCGCTTTCAAGCATCACATAACTTATAAATTGCATTTTTGTAGACGGCATGCCTCAAGGTACTGTTTAAGGTTCATCAAAGAATATCTCAAAAATTAGTATTAATAATTTAATTTTAATAAGTTATGGCATTAAAATATGGACTGGTTTTAATCATGTCATAAAACTAACAAGTGCAATTGTGATATTGAATAGATATTAGTTAGGTACGAAATTTGATAGAAATCTCACAGATGAAAAAATATTAAGTCGTTTTATTACGAGGATCAAACACAGTGGAGAATATAAGCAAATGCTTATGCGAATATAATTCTTAATTTTGATACAATATTTGTCTTTGGTGCAATATCGATCGGATCTTAAGAGTCCCTATCAATTTTGGCGCGCTACTAGTTTAGGTAACTATTTGAGCGCAGTATCTCTGTGTGCGTTCGAACTATCGCTGACAATCGTAGTGTACGTTGTCGTACGGTGTAGCGCCATCAAATATTCTTGGTCCGTAAACGCTATTGTCAGCACTGCATAGTTTTTATTACCCACTAAGTTCCGTAATACTGGATGGATGTTATTGTGATTATGACGTGTTATGTTTAAGTACCTTATAAAAATATCGTTACCTAGTAGTTACGGCAGTCACTTACAAAAAAGGCTAGGCAGATAATGTACAGGATGTACCTACCAGAAAGGTGGGGGGTACAGTCTATCAAATTGAACAACTATCTCCATGGGAGTGTATAATTTTCTATTATTATGTGTTTTATTTCAGGAAAATAAAAACGAGATATTTTTTAGTTACTTTATTGCAACACGTCGCTTTTCTTCAATTGTTTTGAGAGAGCTCATTTGACATCCAAACTTTACAAAGTGTTGTGAAATCTCCACGAGTTGGTCAAAAAAATACTGATAGTCCACTATTCTTCTTCTTTCAATTCGTATCGGTGTAGATGGTGCAGACTGAAAAAATATTAGTTATGTTTAATCACTGAAACAGGTAAAACAGAAATGTGTGGTCAAATATTATGAGGAGTCGGATATATTATGTTTCACCAGAAAATGGCAAAACAAATAAATAAATGTTTCAAAATTTTTATTCTAAAATGGTACATGCAAATACATACTTGATCCAACTCCATGACTAAATCTTCTAAAGAATCATCGAGAGAATTAAAGCTGATTGAGACAGGCGTTTCTTGAATTAAATCCATGTTCTGAAATTATAATAATACGACATTAATATTTTCAATTCCAAATCAAAGATGTTTGAAATATTTACATGTATCAAGTTACATGTAAATATTTCAAACATCTTTGATTTATATAATTTTTATATAATTGAGATTTAAACTATCCTATCTCTCCAGTTGGATCGAACTGCACATGGTGTGCGAATTTTATCATAATTGGTTAAGTGGTTTAGGAGTCCATTGAGGACAAACATTGTGACACGAGATTTATATATATTAAGATATATTAGATAAATAAAAAAAAATCTAGATAAAAGGAATACCTTGTGTCCGATGGGGGCTTTTCGCTTATAGATGATGTTCCAGGTAAATTTTGATTCTCGGTAGATTTCTGCCTATTTAATTCTCTACAAAAATAAAAAAGTTCATTTTTAGATTCAAGAAATAATAACCAATTCTAACAGTTTTCGTAATTACAAAAAAAAAATTACCTAAGAACTGCAAGTGCTTTTCGTGTTTTTTCAACCTTTTTCTTTTTACTTTTGATTTTTCCTTGATAGTAAAGATCACTTTTTCAACCCATTTTCTAAAAATTAAACACTATTTTACTAATAGTACAAAACATTAATATGTATAAACAACATTATGAAATCATAAAAATTCACACTGCATAAATAAAAAATTAAATCTACTCACGGTCTCAAAACTGGTCAGGTGTAGTACAAAATCACGCGCGATTCAAGAGTTTCGTTTGGAGCGGCGAACGTCACGGGTGACACAGGTCCGTCGCCAACAAGCCCTTGGGCGCGACTGAATGTATCGAGCGAGCGCATCGGTTTATAAGGCATTATTTAGAAATTTTATTACAAATAAATAAGAAGTCAGAAATGAAATATAAAAATTGGATTTGGTAGATAAATACCTCAGTTTTGTAAATATATAATGCTTATTGTTATTTTCAATAAATTCTTACCCATAGACGACGATTTTGCACATGACTTTATTGGGTTTTTTCAGCGTGGATCACATTTTTTTTAAGTACTAGTTCATTGAAATTTAAAAAAATACATTGTGTACTTACTAGCATACTATATGCCCAGTATTTATGATTTTTCTCAGATTGTTATTTGCTACCAGTAAGCTAAAAAAGCAATTGGAAAATCTGCTGTTTCGTGCTTACGGTAAAACATGTGTTAGGTTTTTATTTTTCATAATTTATATTGAGTAGTTATTAAAAATTGACTTTGTACACTTACTTGATAAATGAATGATAAATAACTGTGCATTAAAAAAACAGAACAGATATCTTGAAATTATTGAGAGATTTGCGCTGAAAAAGTTGGAAATTTCTGTTTTCGAACCGCGAAATTGATAGGGACTCTTAAAACAAAAGTAGGTCTATCTAGTTATTATTGCTCGTCTGCAGTTAGAAGGCATTGAAAGCAACCCACATTACGTCGACCTCAAATAATTGTAAGCTGGACAGGAAGGTATGTTATTACTTTTTATCTCCGGTCTGTGTCTATTAACCAACTATATCATGTGTCGACTCACATGGAAAGTTTCTACAAGAAACTGTAAAAAAACTACATAATATGTATGGACTTAGTTTAAGAATTGTTAAGTTCTTAAAGACAAAAAGGAACACTCAGCATAATGAAATTCTGCAAACTGTCTGATGATTTCATTTCATTAATTCTTATTTTTTGATCCTTAGTAGCCCTTATCAAAGTTTCAGCGGCTTGCCATAAGAAAATTCATTCCCTTTACATTCCTATACTTAGTTAACGTAAATTGTACTTTCTTCTATCCTCACTAATGTTATCTCTCTTAAAGTTTCTCGTCTCTCGTTGCATGTTTACGGCCATTTGTTGCCATTATATGCAATACTCTGACCCACTTCTCACCTAGACGCATACAATATACATCTGGAATATTTTCTAATAACTATAATTGCGAGAGTAATGGCCCCGAAATATGAAGAGTTATTAACATAACAGTTGCTTTATAATAGGCATATACTCGTCACGCCCTTTTGAACAGATTTAGTTTTGATTGGAAAGATTTGGTGTGACGGTTGGTTAATTGGTAATAAAAATAACATTTCTCGCTTTAAATTGATGATGCTAAAACCTCAAATCAATGTCATAAGAGTTAATTTGAGTGAGAGATTTTCTAGTCACAAAATCATTTGTCCCTTGCTAGTGATGATAAATAAACATTAGCCTTCACGATGCCTGTCTATACAATCTAGGACGCAAAAGATTCACACACGGTGTTACTTAGAGGGTTTTAATTAACCGGTCAAATAGTTTAATGTTACATGACCACAGTAAAAAAAAAAAAACCAAGTTTTTAATACACGAACGGACCACATATCTTCACTTTCAGACATTCGATTGCGTCACGTCAAGATGCACGCTTTATGTATCTTAATTACAAAATTAAATCATATTACAGCGTAATGGCCATAAGACGTCAGCGACTGTTTCAAGCCAGCCATGCGATGTACCGCGATAAACAATATTAATTGATTGCGCTACGACTTGCAAGCAATGGAGTGTTAAATTAAGCCTGCTACATTGATATCCCACGCTCTACCGATCTCGCATCTTATAGGCAAATGTTAGAAGTTTTACTCGGTGTTTACATTACTTATAGCCATTAATATTCATATTATTAAGTAGCGTAAGTAAAGTTTACTCAAGCTGAAAGTAAATAAACATGAAACACATAATGCGTGCCTATAAAATTAGAGGGTTTCCATCGATTTCCCTGTGATCCCATTATCAGATCCTGGTATGGTGACAATGGGACCATTTAGGGACGTTAACAAAAGATAAAGCTAGATACTTGACTATTTACGTGACTCCTTTCTTCATAAATAAATGAAGCTAAACTAATAAACTTTTTATAATATTTAAACAGGAGACAATGTTCTTAATCCATCTTTTCAAACGTTATTTTATGAAAAAGAGTGAGCTTATAAATATTAGATTCTAATACTATTATTTGTTGCAAATTCCTTTAATTCTCAAGCAAATAATGTAAGGCACATACTAAAACCTTTCGGCTTTCAATTTTTAATTACAATTAGTAGTTCCAAAGACTTGTTGGGATCTCTAGTACTCATTATATTGCACCTGCAAGGGACTTTCTTACGTAAAGCTCAATACCCAGACAAAGTTTAAACTCTGGAACTTACAAGTTGATAAAGTTCGCCATCAGTTTACAAGACAAAGTAACAAGACGTCCAACAAATATAGTTACAGGACTTAAATAGTTTTGCAGTAAGTCTATTTCTGTTAAACACAGTGTACAGTCAACAGCAAAAGTAGATGATCAAAATCATAAATTCAATACTAATGAATGGAGTTCGCGTCAGAACTGTGTGGCGTCAGAAATGTGTTATTAGGCCGATCCGTGAGGAATAGTAGGTACCTCTAAGCTTCTTTAATTTAACCAAAAAAATATCATTCTGCTCAAAACATGAAATCCCATGAAACCGAAACACGCAGACGAAGTCGTGACAGACAGCTAGTTGATATCAATTTTAATTGAATGCTTAAGTTATTTGTTGCTAAATTCTAGGTAGCGTACGAAGATGCTCAAATGCCTGGAACGGTTGGTATAAATATGCTGAGCTTAATGATCATGTATGATAATATTGATAAAGGCATGGACTTGGCAATATTGAATGATGAAGACCGATAGATAATAAGAAATCAGTATGTATATTAATGCAAACGGTTTTACACTTTTATTTAAGTTTACTAACTGCCATATAGAAAGAATCGCGCGTTAACTTCCGTATAAGACCAATATTTGGATTCAGTCCGATTAAAATTCTATCCTAAACCTACATGGTTATAAAATATACATCTTATTATACTGTAAAATAAATGCTTTACAAGAAAATAAACTTCGAAAACAGCTTTTAAAATTACGTACCTTAACGGTGTTGGCCGAATGAAAAGGTCGTGCGTCATCATGCTGCAATCGCAGAATACTGGCAATATCGATAATGATTTGCCCAAACCTAGATTATCTGTGATTGTATGCATATCTGATACTTCAGTTCATTCATTGATCAAGTTTGAACGTTACGTAAAGTACAAATCTATATTGTTACGCAAAGTTACAACTTTTGTTTTATTTTCGTTATTATAATAGGTAGGTACGCCCCGTCCCGTCCCGCCCTGGACAAAGTTGGCCCGAGCCGGCGAAACTAGCAAATAAAATAGCGGAAGGAGTCAAAGCCTGCTGTCAACTGCAGTTCTTAAAAATAAAATTATTACTCAATATAATTATTTAGGTACACGTGTAGGTCATAAACTTGCAATTAGTTCTGCGAAACTAATTAGCAGTCTTTTTTAAGTCTTTGCCTCCGAAACATTTCGTATTAAAATACGAACTGTTTTTTTTTTCCTTTTTCTAAAGATACAAAAGGTGGCTATGCTTAGTATTATTTTTATGTTTAGATATAAATATTATACAGTCACCTGCACGGCTGCACATCGGAGGCAATACTTAGATATAATAAAATAGTTCCATAATTTCGCTGCTATAAAGTTATAAGTTTCATATTTGTAAAAATCCAGTTAAGAGCACCTACTTACTGTGTCATAATAATATACCGTTCCTCATATACAGCGTGTAACAAAAACCCTGTCCGATCCCTGAGAGTATTATTCGGTATCGTACTGCGAACACATAATTATACGTAACTATTAAATGGAGATTATATTTTTTCCCCAGTGAAAATAATTAAATACAAATAAAAATTGATCCAAGGCAACAGCTGACCAACTGACCGCTCCTCTAAATTCACGTAGGTACTTAATACCTACAGTGTCAAAGGAGCCGCCTATGCGAGACGGTTCATGAACTACCACGTATACGCGTTTATTGGATCGGACAGGGGTTTTGTCACATGTTGTATATATAAAGAAAGACATCAAGGCCACGTAAGATGGTTCTACCAAATTGACCCTTTGAGTGACAATGACACGAAGACATAGTCACACGCACGGTACAGTTATTGCATGACATTAGTCTCAATAATCAAGCCTACAATGTTTTTAAAGCTAACTAAATTGCATCATAAGCTCGAGTTTAGTGATAACAAACTTACAAATCCAAGTTTCTGGCGTATCGTCTTAGCTAACGAAGAACTCGTCCTAATGTTAGGGGAAAGTTAATTTCTATTTGTGGTTTAACTTTAACATATTTATCTTTGTAATAATCTACTTAAGTAGGAAATCCTTGCAGAAACGACAAAAACGACGGCCCCATCATTTCACTACCCTTGCATTTATGGCATGGAAAATTTAGTCTCTTAAAGTATTTGACAATTAATTATTGATTTATGTAGGTACATAATTATATTGTTATCTTGTGATACATTAGGTAGGTACCTAGGTATATAGACGCCTGCGCAGATGTGAGTGGTCTACCAGAAAACAACAGCTTATTCTGCAGAAATATTTTGTAACTGTCCCAAATAAATACCGATGTCTATACTAACTTAAACTTCTGTTTATTTTCTCTAGCATGTTTCCATAGAACATTAGACGTGTGAGCTCGTGTGAGCAAATGACATTGAAAATGTGAATGCAACGAACACTGCATGCACCTGCAACTTTTTATAGATTATAATTATTTCTAATGTGGAAGTACCAACGATTAATGTTTTCCGTTTACATAGATACAATTCAGATTTATTATAAACGTGTAATTAAAACGGTACTCTTTACATTTAAGGTCTTAAAAAATCAATTTCAAAGAAATGTTGTTGAATATAAACGCAAATAATAATACAATTGCTTAAGAGGCAAATGTATATGTAGGAACAAAAATGCGTAAAATTTATCAACATATAGATACCTTTTTATTTTCAGAACAAATTGCGCTACCATTGCAAATAGATAAAAAGCTACATCAATTAGGCCTGTTTTCTTCGAAATAATAAAACAAAAGATATCCATTGAGTTTTAACAACATAGAATGTCGTAAAACAATTTAGCAGCAACACAACCAATCAAAATTTGTCTGATAGACGTATATCAATTTCAATTATTCCATCAATTCAATTACAACTGCGGCATTGAACTCTTCCACTGAATATTGGAGATACAGTGCACACCACGTCAGTACTTCAATTGCAAGTAATAAACAACTTTATCTTAAACCAGTAAGGTTTGTTCTTGCAATTCGTTATAACCACTCTGTGTGGTTTACTGTACCGATGTCAGGATTTAATGAACGTTTGTTGCAACAACACAATGATGGACACGGCAGGTGGTATTTACGTGTGCGAACATTATTACTGCAATCAAGTAATATTAACCCTCTCGATATTGCACTTTATGGCTTTGCTTTGGGAAATTCCGGAAAATATTAGACTTGGTCATGAATAATTATGTTTCTTTTGTTTTATGTTGATTTTCATGGAAATTAGTAGTTTTCATCTTTGGGTACATATCAAAACCAAAGACCCTTAGGTCTGTATATACTTAGATCTTATGTACGTTGATGATTTTAATGCAGTTTTCACCAACGGATAGAGTGATTTAAGAGGAAGGTTTATGTGTTTGTACATAGGCATTGAATACTGCGCTACCCGTGCAAAGAAGGGGCGAGTCCGCTAGTGTAAATAAATTGTAAGCCTTTACTTGCAAACAATACTAAAAAAAACGTTTTTGGTATGCATGACGACTATCGTGGTCGAGTGGCGTACACACCGGTTTTCAAGGTGCTCTAGCTTTGAGGTACCGATATCGATCCCCGGACAGGAAAATGTAGAAAGAAAAAAACACTTTTCTACAAGTGCTTTATCTACTTACTTTGGAGCATGTATGTTTAGTTTGTCCATATTATTTTTGTCTAGACTCTAAACCATACCAATTCTATATATTCCATATTCACTTTATCTGGAGTTTATCAAGTGTTGCGCTTCAGATGTTCTAAAATCATCATCAGTCTTAGTCAAAACTGAAAGAAAGCGTTCTCTGTAACGACGAACTTATATATTATAGTTAGATTGTGAAATAGCACTTTCTTTCAAAACACCAATTTGCTTACAAACATGTAAAAGCGTTTCACTAAAATACAAAACGTCACGTAATGAACATCTATATTATATGCAAAACGATCACGATTTTTAACATGTAACAAACAGTTTACAGTTATTACTAAGTAAACTCTTAAACTCAAGCCAATCATTTCTATTTTATCTTTATCATAAATGCCTGCAATACACTACTATTAGTTTGTTGCCCTTTGTAAATAAGTATCTAAGTGTAAAACAAAATTTTAATCTAAGCATGAAGCTTATAATGTAACGACTAGCTTTTCCTCGCGGCTCCGCCCTCGTGGGCGTCGCTTACCGCGGCAAATTATAGCTTTTATCCTTCCTCAATAAGTGTGCTATCTAACAGTGAAAAATTTTTTGAAATCGGACCGGTAGGTCCTGAGATTATGAGATCAAACATAAAAACAAACTCTCCTGCATTATAATATAAGTATAGATTAGTTGATAAGTTTTGTGTTTATGTACGTTCTTTATTTTTGTGGGCCTAGTTGCCTGAAAAAAAGAGTTATTTAATATTAACTCCAATGCTATCAATAGGTTAACCCTACGGACTGATGGATCGCAATAGCGCAATTCACACGTCCTATAAATCGGATTATCGGTCCTACAAAGTCTGACGAGGACAGGAAAGCTAATAAAAAAAAATACGAATAATTTATATTAGTAATTTGTAACGGTCGGTACCCAAATCAAGATCTGAAACGTTACAATTGGATGTAATTTATTGATAAACCTCTTTCTTGTGTTTGTATCGATATAATTCTGTATTTACTTATCTACGTGATACATCTACAAGTGTATTAGGCTGATACTTGGAGCGGATTAACACTGACCCAAAGTTTTTCTATCTCTGTATCTTCGCTACGAAGTACTTAAGTCGTAAACTAACACACCAGTGAGTATTGATAGGTTAACTCTGTGGGAAATACGGAAACAAGATGTGTACTAGCTACATCTGATTAGCGTGAGAATGTTTTCATATAGTAAAATACTATTGTTTTTTTCTGAAGTTCACGGTCAAGGTTTGAAGCATAAGTAGAGGTATAACTCACGCCATTTCTTTTAACTGCATGTGAATATTAACATAAAGCAATGTTAGCCTTGACATTCAATGTGAAATATTTGCCGTGAAAAAGAAAGCATTTGAGAAATTTAAGTAGACACGCGAAATGGCTTTTACTAACGTTATCAATTTCTAAAATTACATATTCGTTTTCAAGTACGTAAGTATTTTACATGCACTTGAAACGAAATGTGATAAAATTAACCTTCCAAGCTAGGTTTATCACGGACGGTTATTCATGGACGTTTTAATTAAACACAAGTACTGTCAAATCTTTATCAAACAAGTCTTTAAATAAACAGGTTTTTCGCGGCCCTCACAACTTTTATTCTGTAACCCAAGTAAAGTATGACAGACAGTTTAGCGCTGCGCCTAATAAATGGTAAAAAGTGGCCCACTAACCGTACGGTAACGGTAAAAGCAACTACGGCTGTTTTCACTATCGGTCTGTGGTCAAAGTATTGGTAAACGACTTACACAGTACCTCCGACAAATAAGCTTTGCATCCGTTGAATACTAGGACATCTGCTTCTAAACAGGATTCATTTAAAAGGAGTGCGGATATTCTACGAGGTGATAAGGTGAATAAAACTGAACATCTTTTCCCAAGAAACATAGGTCGAAATCTTAAAATTGAAAATCATCTTTTCATACAAACATAAGTCACGTGATCTGACACTTTGTAAGAAAAGTTCATTTTCCATTTACCTCCGACAAATATGCTGTGCATCTGTTGAATACTAGGACATCTACTTCTACATCCGTCGTTTATCCAGCTAAATTATTCGTATGTATTTTAATACAACCTCTTAATCTCATACTGCAGGACCAAGACCCCAAGAAATCCTACACAAAGTGAAGCAAAAATAATCAAAACGTTAGATCTACCACTCGTATATTATTTCTGAACTCCCGTAGCTTAGAATGAACATTCAAAGCAGATAAAGGAAGCTAATATTTATGGAATGCATTAACCTCAATTTCAGATGAAATGGTCTGCATATTTCAGAGCTACAAAGCTCCCTTTGCGACGTCTACATTGTAATTAGACTATATATAGACTGGCCTGTTGGTCTAGTGGTTAGTGACCCTGACTGCTAAGCCGGAGGTCGTGGGTTCGATTCCCACCCAGGACAAATCTTTGTGTGATGAGCACGATCATATTTTGTTCTGTGTCTGGGTGTTATTTATCTATAATATGTATGTATTTAGAAATATATAAGTATGTTTATCAGTTGTCTGGTTGCCATAGTACAGGCTCTGCCTAGTTTGGGATCAGATGGCCGTGTGTGAGATTGTCCCAAGATAAAAAAAAAAATTTGGTTTGACTCTACCTAAACTTACATCACCTGATCATTTAATTCATCTTCTAAAACTGTTTACAGATCTTTAGATCTATACCTACGTTACTACAGGTTAGTTTCCATTATCTATATAATCCGGAATTCCGTGCTTAATTAAATCTGTCATTAATAAGCTGCAACTGAACACTGCGTGCACTGCTCATCTGACGCTTTTGATTAGTTAGCGTAATCCCAGTTGAATGAAAAGCCAGTCAGTCGCCTAATTAACTATTCAAAGACACGTGTGCAGATCAAAGAGACCCTGCACGTGTACTGTACCAGTAAGTAAGAATTAATTCCTGCTGCGTATATTGAATTCTTGTTTAGTTGGTCATTTATTTAACTGTATATAAATGTCTTAATGGGAATTTAGCCGGTGAGTTTATAAAAATACAAGTCGCTAGGACTTATATTCTACAAACAGTGTTCTTAACTTAACATTAAAATGGTGTGCATTAAAATATAATCCACTTTATGACTCAAGCCGACACGACCGACGTAAAAAGAGTTATCTCATAATTTCACCTCACCGGTATGGTTGAAAGTACTCGTACATCTGACTTCAAGCCGTATAAGCAAACATAAGAGCCAATGCACCATAATTATGTCATTACATTTTCATATTCCGCCGTATCACGTACCACGTAAACACACATAACTTCTACATAGCACTATCATTGTGGAAATAAAAAATGTTTACAACAGCAATTGAATATATTATCATATGATATTAGAGAGGAATGCTTTTGAAATCATTGATACCTATTACGTGAGTGATGTTTGCTGTTTTCCAAAGTATATGAGATTACATACCAAAAGTACAGAACTTTAAAATAATTTCAAATAATAAAAAACTTATTTAAAGTATTCCTTTAGCAATAAACTAGTCCTGATAGTGTTATCAGTTAGATAAAATTTCAAATAAAATGTTATCGACGAATTAATACGTAATAATTTGTTTTAATTTTATAATGATAATATGCAAAAAAAAGAGATGAATGGAAGGAAAATACGCATTGTGCCGACATTGACGTGTGCATAAGCAAACAAGACAGTAGAAATGAACGTGTTATGAAATAACCTAAACCCATACTTGGTTTATTTTATTATTTACTTTATATTCAGAAAAAAATGTCTGTCTTAAGAGTTATCTACTCCAGTAGGTATAAGTATAGAGGTTTGCATGTAACAATAACTTTACATACATTACCGATAGTTTCTCACGTGAGTTATTGGCTGCGTACATATGGCGATCGATGTGCATTGTGCATTCTGTGCAAATTAAAACTTTTTATTAGTAGGTATGTGAATATTGCACACTTCTCATGCTTCCTACGTGTTAAGAACTTGTATACTGCACAGTTGTCTCTACTTTGTATCTGAACTTAATCGATTAACAACGATGTTAAGTTGAGTTTGACGAGCTTGTTGGTCTAGTGGTTAGTGACCCTGATTGCTAAGCCGGAGGTCGTAGGTTCGATTCCCACCCAGGACAAATCTTTGTTTGATTCGAAGCAATTATATGATGTTTTCCACATTATCTATTATTATCAAATATAGGTAGTTACAAAACAACTGCTAGGGGTGCCTTTAATAAAATTCAGATTCACTGAAGGTAAAGCGAAGTGGCTGGTTTATTTAAGGTTTCTGATCAAAAAGCTTCTAAGAAACTATAGTAATTGGATACGCCTTTTATCTTAACGAGGGTCTAGTAAACTGAAGCTCGTAAAGTCTTTGAAAAATATAAACTAGGTCAAGAAATCCGGTTCAGATCCTTTGTCGAAACTCCGAATTGGTAGAAGAATAACGACGACGTGTAGGTCCTGTACTGAGCCATCTGACTTATACGAGTCTAGCGTAAAACTTATACGATTTTTAAGACCTTTGGAAATAAGGAAAGAGTTTTATTTCTGTGATTTTCAAACTTTATTTAAAACTAGCTGCCCGGACAGACTTCGTTTGTCAAAAGTTAACAGTACCTAAATATTAATTAATAAAAATGTAACGTTTTTCGTGTGTTCACATATTTCTTTTATATTATAATTACCTTCCATGGACCTTAGGAAACAAACAAAAAAATAAATTAGCAGAATTGGTCCAGCCATTCTTGAGTTATGCGCTAACCAACATTCATTTATATTCATATAGATTTTTTATTTATATTTCGAATTTTGTTTACAAGCGTTGCCGCTTAGCATTTGTTCCCTTAAATAGATTCAAATTGAACTTTTAATTTAGTTTTAATTGTGTACTGATCTACTTCCATCTTTATCCTATTTATATCATATAAGAACTTTGAAAAAGAAAACACAGGATACGGATGCTAATCAATTTTGCTAGATTCAGATGTGCCAGATTTTATTAGATTCAGAAGTAGTAGCAGTAAGTACCTACCATTGTCAACACGATACAAATAAGACACAAATTCAAAACAAATGTAAAAATAACGTGAGTATAGGTACCTACTATAAATCTGAAATTTCTGAATCTGAAGTCATTTAGAGTACTAAATACATGTATTAAGCCATAAAAGGCACTCAGAAAATGTCCAATGTTAGTTGTTCGGTTCCAAAGAACAAACAAGCTATTGTTTTTACGCTGTTTGCTCAGTTGCGTGACAGGTCACAAGGTGTGGAGTGATTAAAAAAAAAAATTCAAACATTTTTCATAATTCTTTAATTAGACAGGTATGTATTTTAGGTGAGAAGGTTTTAATATATAATAAAGAAATCATATTTTTTCAGACACTAGATTTTAGTGGTTCTGATATCAATGGATAGGTTTTACCTGAAAACGAAGATCTATGTGATACAACACAAAGGTAAGGGAGGCAATATATATATACAGCCTGACATATAATGGCCTTTTCCCGAGCTATGTTGGGGTTGGATACCAGTCTTACCGGATTTAACTGGATACCGTATTTTACATTTAGCAATTGCTATTTGACCTCCAAAACCTATTGCTAGGTAATACAGTATTGGATTGTAATAAAAACAATGGGATGTAGCTAGGATCGCATCAGGTAGGATCGCATCAGGTATATCTGTTAATGTCCACCAATCACAGGCCAGCTTGTCTCTCATTGGTGGAGGATGACAGTTAATCTGATGTAAAATCCTAGCGGATTTAATATTCCCAGTAGTCCCCCCATTGCTTTATAGTTAGGTAAGATTAATTGTGACGATAGGCAAATCAATAAATCGCGGTAATTCAGAAATAATGCTGTAGGTACTGTAGCTATCGGTATTATTGCTATCCGCTATCCTTAAGTATAGATTTTACACATTTTGTGTAGCTTTTGTTTTTCCTTATTATAAGGAAATAAATAAAAAGCAATCTGCTTTTACACTTAATGTATTCATACTTCTATCTATACAGCTAAATGAGACGAAAATTTGATAAAAAATATTAAAATGTTCATCAGTTTTCTGATGAAGATCAGATGGCCGTGTGTTAGTTGTCACAATTTCTTTTGAAATAAGCAGAGCCTTAGTACATTATTTTGTTGTCTGATATAGTTTTACTATAATCATAGTAAAACGTGGTAAAACTATGATTATAGTAAAGACAAATTATTTCTTAAATATGTTCGGTCTCCGTTATCCTTACTTCAATAAATATTATAAGTTAGATGCCATTAGTAAAGGGGTGGTAATAGGTTGGTAATCAACGTCTAACCCACTGCCCTAGAAGAAGGCAGTAGGAACTCTCGTGACTTCCGTAAGGCGATAACTATACTTGTACTCATTTATAAAATAAACTTAAGGATGGACATTTATTCATTTCTTGTCCTTTTTAAGAGCCCCCAGGCCCAGTTTTTTATCCTGAGCTTATAAAGAACATATTCAACCAATGGTTAATTAAATAATAAATAATGGTTTCAAATTTCGGTAAAACGCGTTTTTTTTATCTTTTTTAGTCTATCAAATGGTCAAATAAGTTGGAGAGTTAATTTATCCATTTGTCAGAATAAAAATTAAAAAAAAAAACGCGTGCTACCAAAGTTTGAAACTATTAGTTAGCATTTTCAACCATTAGTTGAGCCATTAGATACAAAATCGGGGCCTTAGTAATAAAATATCAAACGGGGAATGTCTTAATTTTCTTTGATATTCTTTTACAGCTGTTGACCTATTCGTTAGATATTTTTTCACTCCTACGTAGGTACGTTGTCAAAGGTAGCTTCTAATTTTTGCCTTTGGTGGACTGATACAAAGTTTTTAGTAGCTCATTTTATATTTCTGTGCAATTCAACCGATTTCTGTGCAATATGTACCTATGCGAAGAAAATTTCTTCTGCTACTCATAGTGTTTCTATCACAACAAAAAACGTTCAAGTATATAGGTAGGTTAGGTGGACAGGTATAAACTCTTAAGTCCCTCTAATTATTGGCTACTTTCCCAACAACAACTATTAATTATCTACAACCATTTTATTGGCTACTTCTTTCTTTTTCCATCAAACAATTCCTATTCGTTATTTACAACCAAACAAAAAGTTCAAACATATTAAGGTATCCATCAATATTGAGAACAACTAATAGTTTTGACACACTTGTCTTACAAATTGGACGATATACAGAACGCTGTACCTAACGGTGCTAAGCGAGTAGGCAATCATGTATGCAAATAAATTAAACTACGTGTCCCAAAAAAGTAAGGTTCCCATGGATATTTTAAAAGAAATTTTAATAGGTACAAGACGTACTTAAAGAATATCTAAAAAGTTTTAGTAATACGTTAAATTGCCAGTTCTATTGTAGATAATATGTTATGTCTTTGTGTTGCCTAAATTTTTGTGAATGTCGTAGTGGCTTCTTTTGACTTTTGGATAGATACCTCTATCTTTGAACACATTAGGTTTTAAACTCCAAATCCAAAAGCAAATCTATAAACAATATGTATTTAACCCTAGTCCAACAAACTAGACTCAATCATAAAACTATAACAATAAGTGTCAAATTAATCTATCTCATCGGTCACGCGCTACATTCCTCCGTATAAGTTCAATACTGCGCAGTAGGACACCTGCTTAGTATTCCGAACACCGGGATTCTTTCACTTGCATACCTTTGACAATGCTAAAGGGAATACGGTATCTTTGTAGAACAAAATGCGTTACCGTTTACTGTTTAACGCGTGATATTTTTATAGCCTTTCTGATTTACAGGTCACCTCTCTAATAAGAAAAGATCGTATTGAATGTTGTACAAAGTTTTTACAAAAAAAATGTTGTTGTTTCTTGCCACTAAAACAAAAGAACTGAACGTTATTGAGTTTTCAAGAAACTGAAAGCACTTGTATTGTTTTTTTTTTTACTTTTAAAAAGCTTACTACAATGTGGGTCTTACATTACTAGTACAGTACAATGCTTGTGTTATGAGTGGGTTCATGTCGGTAGTGCAATGGGTGGGATTCGAACCGGCAACGCTTTCGCAAGTCCGACGTCTAAGCCATTAGGCTACAACCGCTTCATTACATATTATTTATTAAAACTATCCTATAATTTTAATGGTGACATGTTTTGTTCTATGTGTATCTTAAACCTACACAAATGAGAATGCATAGAAACAGTTTTTTCGGAACTACGTTACGTACGCACTTAACAATATTAATTAACATTTTTAAGTACAACATAAATTATGTAAGCAGAATTGGAGAATAAAGAAAGGTTATCCAACACGAGATTTACCGTAATTCACAAATTGCACACTTAGCAACTTAATAAGCACTTTATGCATACCCCATAAAGTTTAAATTCACGTAATAAAGATGAATAAGAACTATTGGCTTTTCTGAATGAATTATGTGTAGCGATACTGCGATAGCAACGAAACATGTGTAATGATTTATTATTTTAGTAAAATTACGGTAAATAAATTGTATGCAGAATTCGTTGAATGTCCAGTAAATTTATAACGCAATGCAACAGGTTTATGGATTTAATATTATGAATGAGATAAAACGTTAATAAATGGAAGGCCATAGCTAAGTTTTATGTTGGCATACCTAAAATCACAGCGAATTTTGAAAATAACATATTCAGACCAAAATAACACCATAGCACCCCTTAGCTGGCCTGTTGGTCTAGTGAGTAGCTAGTGACCCTGACTGCTAAAACAGAGTTCTGGGTGGGACAAATCTTAGTGTGATAAGCATGATAATTTTTCCTGTGTCTGGGTGTAAATTTTCTGTAGGTATATATATTTATTAATTGTCTGGTTGGGAGGAGATGGCCGTGTGTAAAAAAAATAATAAAAAATAAATCCATCTAAGTGCATGACTAAAAATCGCCAACATAAATAAACTGTTAAAGGTATGCACTTTCTAAATTTTGATAATGATTTTAAGCAGTAAGTAAGTAAATAAACTAAATGCCATTTTTATGGTCCCAAGGCCGTTTTTCTTACTTAAGATTGCGATGAAAAGGCGCTGAATTATCAGAAATTTTCCAATGAATCAACCAAATTCTTATCTACCGTCTTTATTCAAAAATACTATAGCGTAGTAACCACGCACAGGTGATCAATCAAAAATATTCCTAACATGAACAAACATCTTTCAACATGAGATAACCAAGGTCCTGTACCACAGGTTCCTATTGATAAAGAACAGCACAGATAATACACGACCTTCAAGATAACATCTACATATATTTGTTTCTCACAAACAAATATTTAGAGAATCACATAATTGGGTTACTGGCGCTGTTTGTTAGTTTGTTAACTAAATTATCATACGAAGTGCTTACTTTGAAATTTAAATTTGACATTAATAGGCCTTTTTTATTTTTTTAGGATAGTTCAAGAATTGTATCACAATAATATTATTTTTAGGGTTTGGGGACATCAGGGATCTGTAAGAATAAATTGTTCTTCATCTGCCCAATAAATAGCAAATATGATGTTTTTAATAAACACATCGTTCAAAAACAAAACTATTTGTTTTACTTTCTTTTTTTCATCATCATTTTTTTTTATTTTTTAATACAAGTTCGAGTGAAATAGTTTAAAATTTACCACAAACCACTACAAGGAACTACAAAATATCTTATATTAGTTCTTCTATGCGTTTAGGTAAGTAACTTGCCTTAAATGTACGAAAGAATGAAAATCGAGGGATACGTAAACAAAACACAATCGTACTATGAATGAACGACTCAAGTATTCTGCAATAAAATGAGAGATGTTGCCTAAGATCGTTGTCCCAGATGTGGCGATATCGCTCCATCACCGGTACGCTATAAACATGATTGTAGATGCATACATCAGCGATTCGTGACAGATGCCTGAATTACGAAACAATTGACAGCAGACTACGTGGGAGGGATCCTAGTATTGTTAACAACCTGCCAATGTGGTTAAACGGCCCCGAACTTAACAAGTGCAACTTTCTACGTTATTATAGTGGCCACTTAAGTTTGGTACGAGGATTTTTTTATACCGGCGCAACTATTATATTTATATGTACACTATAGTAGATACAAAAATATAAAAAAAGGCATTGATAGATTTTATGTAAGTATTGGGCTTGTAAAATTATAGTTCCTTGAATAAATTTCTGAACTACTAAGCCAATAAATTATATTCATACGGTTTTTAATTATGTTTTAAATTGTACCTACAATTTACTAACTACCGAATCTAACTAACGAATCATTTAAATGAAACACAAAATCATCCACTTATTTTATCAGTCGCTTGTACCGTATTGAGACAGTCGAATGAATATGATTAGCTTTCTCCGAACGAAGCAATTTCCGGTAAAGGTTGTAACTTTGATAGTTCCAAAACAATCATCGTTTGTGATAACAATGATGCAATACAGGCAACTCTTTTACTTGGGAGTTAGTAATGGAAATCAAAATAGAATAAAAAAACAACGGGTTGCACTCCGGGAGTGCCTGCAGAAATGAAAACTAGCAAATAAAAATAGCATAAATAGATACACGAATTTAACATATATTTTTCACAACACCAAAAAAAGTTTTCACTTCAAAAAATGACACAGACACCCATTGACATTTTCTATGCTGACACCGGATGACATCTCACACTCGCGCAAGCGCCCTGCGCTGCGTCTTAGGATCAGTCTTACTTTAGTTATTATTCTGAGGTCCCGCGACCCCTGACGCGAGTTTAACATTTTTTACCCATCCCAAAAAGTGCACAGCGCCAAGACAGAAGTTTTCACTTAAAAAAAAGATAAAAAAATATTCTGTTCTGGAGGGAGAATGTTATAATGTACGAATAGCTAGCTGACGCTCGCGGCTCTGACCGCGTCTGTGCTATCGCAGCAAAAAGTAGCTTAGACCCTTTCTTGGGATGTAAGTTTATCCTATACAAAATTTCGTCAAATTCGGGAGTAACTTTCGCATTTTTAATATTAGTATGATTATGATAAAAAGACAAAAGACTATTAGATTATGTGAACTAATTAACAAAGGGAAGACAGATTTATTAATAAGGTTGGTTTGTGTATAATATAACATTGTCGAATAAATTATGTACATACAATTCAATAGTGTTTAAAAGTTGTAGATAAAATTTACAGGACCAAACCATAATATTTAAATGAACTGCCTAAATAACTGATCTTTATAATTATAACAGACAATGAAATGAAGATGTACTTATACACCATTGTATGGGGTTTTTTCTCTCCAGGTGGCATTGAAGGATTTCACCCTGTATATATATTATATTTAGCTTTATTATCATACACACTGTGTCTGTGTCTTTTGTGTGATGTATCCTATCGCAGGTCTGCTTGCAGAAATTTCGTAAGAAATAAATATCACCTCTAAGTATCAGCCGAGCGATTCCGAAAATGACCAAACTCACCTCACCTCTCACACTCACTTCACTGCTTACATCACTTGTACTTTTCACCGTATTCTGAAACTGCACTCAAGTTCAAGTGATGTCGAAATCTCAGGTGAAAAGTTTAGAGGTGGGCTTAGACGGGTCTAGCTTTAGTAACATCAAATAAACCTTAATTTCGGAATACGAAATCTAGTTTTCACCGACGAATTCGCCGTGACTTTGTCTAATGTATTTTCGGAATCGACGGGCTGTTTCCTTTTGTAATTTTAACTTAAAAAGGATTTTGTGTGTATATCGTAAGTAACACATCCCTAACTACAACCAATAATTTGTAGTTTGTATAGATGGTTTAAATTTCATATTTTAAGTAACTCACAAATAACACGCTCCCCTTTATCTGGATGTTTCTTCTTTTTTTGGGTTTTCAAAGAAATAAAACTTACAGATCGCTATAAAAAGACCTGTATTTTTTAAAAGAACAACGTAATTCTCTCTCTTCCTATTCACCTAATTTAGTGGAAGGAAAATTAGAAGACATTGTACGTCACGCGAGCATATTCGAAGGCGGAAGCTAGTCTTATCTATACGGTAATTAGGTACAGAACTAGACGACGAACTCGGTAACAATTAGGTACAACGTATTTAAGAATTAGTTAAGGTTAACTAAGGTAGCTGTAATGTAAGTTGACTCGGCTAATTAGTTTGGACAAGTTGAACAGAGTAGCCTTTCAGTAACAAGATTATTGGGGTAGAAGGTACCCCATTAATGTGTTAGGATATTTTAGGAACTAAGGTCGAGTGATGTACCCATGTACCCATAACAACTCAGAAACACGCGCAAAATTTGGTGGACAAAATGAAATATTAGATAGTTACACAAAATAAAAATAATAAATATTTTATTAATATTAAACTAGTCTCAGTCAGTTCAAATTAAATAGACATAGAAATAGGTACCAATATCAAATCGATGCAATCGTATTTGCAAGCATAAGCTTATAACATAAGCATTGATTATTTCTTAGAAAGTGAAACCGGGAGTGCTATGGCGTTTACGTAATTACGGAACGCAGAGGCCATGCGTCGCCATGGCAACGCTCTGATACCCCATGAAAGTGAAACTAAGGACGACGACCTAACCATCAGCCTTCACAAAAGTATCAACTCTCACTCTTCAAGGAGTTCAAAACGTTTAAGATTTCTTGGCCACCTTCCACATATAAATAGATAAAAAATCAAATTATTTAAGGAAGGAGATCCAATCTACAGCTGCTTTGCTTACGTAATTTGTACTGCTTCTTACTGAATAAACTTTATCTTGCTTTTTGCGTTATATTGCAAATTTCGACCAAATTGGCCAACGTAAGTACCACAAGTAACTACGATCAAAGCAAAAACGCCGACTTCCTTTTACAATTTTAACGATAGACATAATACATGGCGATTTTGTTTACGATATTACCTGAGAACCTAGCCTAATCTGATCTGTCAACTGTCAGTTTGACGTGCTAATCAAATGACGACCTCAAACAAAACACAATTTGCGTCAATTAGATAAAAAAATATTTTGGAATAGAGAGATACTTGTTCGATAAAATCTTGGTAAAACCGTCAATTTATATCCAGCTACACCATTTTTTCTATAAACAAAAAAACCTAATTTTGTCCCAAAATCTAACGACTATTAGATACCAATACATGTCAGAATTATCATATTAACCATCGTTAATGTTATGAAGTATACAAGCACTTAAGTAGATTTTTTTTATTGTTAAAGTTGAAAGTCACGTAAACACGTAATATACCAGTCTGGCTCTCAGAATAGTCTAAGAGCACACACCATTTTAGCTTCACAAAATGATAAAAGATGGCGTCATAAAATTATTTTGTGAGCTTACGGTCTCAGCACACAAAATAGGTATGTCTTACACGACACCGACCGTAATAAAAATTCATCTTATTCCTTTGTAGTGGTATTCTACCGCGGTTTATGGCATGACTCTTACACTTTTTAAGTTTTAAAATTTTATGATACGGTTTTTGGAACCTAATTTAAATGTAATGATCAAGACTGTGATAGGTTGACCAAAAAGCTAACAACCAATCACATCGCTTAGTCCGAGTTTGTGTGTGTGTGCATTTTAGAATCCGGGGGTTAAACTCCGAGCTTATGGACATACACACGAAATGATGAGGCCTATTTTTTATTCAGTGTCCGTTCTTTAGATAATATTAAATTATTACTAGACACGTTTCTTTCTTTTTTGAAATAACGAATCTATTAAGAAACAGCGAAGTGGGGGCTCGCCGCTTCAGTTGTCTTTTCGTCCACGTCACAAGACCTCACTCCTGAACTTTAACGCGCCTTCTCTTTATAAAATTTTACTGTTATGAAATAATTTATAAATACGTCAAATATTTTTTTACTATAAAAATTGATTTTAACCTTTCATACCTAGTCCGCAGTTCCGTACCCCTAGTCATAATTTATGAAAATCGCTGAAATCTCAATGTTTTCCCGTCCTGTCCTCTATTATTCATGAAAACCTGATGCCATGCAATTTATATAAGCTACGTCGGCCTTTGATGCTCCGGAGAAATTTAATTTGCACTTTTGAGTTCCACCACTAGCGAAGCCGCGAGCAATTTTCTCTTCAAACCACTATTCAAAATTCTGCCTTTTATACCAAAG
This sequence comes from Plusia festucae, assembly GCA_950381575.1. Lineage (NCBI taxonomy): Eukaryota > Metazoa > Arthropoda > Insecta > Lepidoptera > Noctuidae > Plusia > Plusia festucae. Next base: position 5,932,869 of record OX494436.1, on the reverse strand, counting down.
GTATAATTTATTGTCTGGATTAGAAATAAATTGATTTTCCAGCGAAACTGAATGAAAGTGGTTTTAATTTAATCTTAATAAATTCTATATAATATATTTATTAACAAGCTTATCATTTATCTTAGGACTTGTATTTACATAATGCTAAAGCTGTTTCTGCTTATAGGACAGGAGTTGACTCACCTTCTAAGAAGCAAAGGTCAATCATAATTGAGTTTGTTGAAGGAGACCCTCCCTAAGTTAATTTATACACCTACCTTTGATTGCAAATGATGTATTGAATTTCAAATATAATGTACTTTATATGCGCCTACAACTATAAGAGCAGTATAAGAGAAAAAAACAAAAGCTAGCTAGCTGCCCGAATTGGTACAACAAAGTTCTGTGAACACGACTATCCCTAAATTGTTCGTGCTACCCACAAACAGGTTCTTTCGATGTTTTGCGGAGCAACTAACAATACACTAAGGATATCTACCAGTATTCTTAATTGAGGTAATGTAGACTGTAATGGCCCATCACTTTAACCCGTTACCCACCACCATAACATGCATAAAGATTCCCGTATCTTCCACTACACTCCTAATAGCTCCAACATTAACACGCTCAGATTTAGCGATCTCGGATGTAATGCTCTGCAATCTACAACACTTCGTCCTGCACGTCTGTAGCCTGGACTACCTATAATGCACATTCCTAACTTTATAGCCAATTAAAGTCAGTGCGACTAGTAAAGCGAAGGATAGTTGCGAAACGGTCCACACCACACACGGCCGCAAATCATCGTTCACGATTGTGTCTACGATTAGGCCTGACCTTTCCGTTGTCCAGGAATTAGCCAACAGTGAAACAAGTTGAGGTACCGCGCCTACATTGCAATATTACAACCATTCCATAATACCCATCGCATAAGGAAACAATAACTTATTATGAGTTGAATGAGTCTGCAAAAATGGGAAATGCGTTCATCCCGTGCGTATGGCGTTTTTTGTAAATTAATTTTAAATAAAAAAGTAAGCTTGGATTTTTTTTATTATAGTATTTTAATTTTGATTAATTTTGCGTAGAATTGCTGATATCTTAAGCAAACGTCGAACCCAATACAAAGAATTGCAGTCGAAAAATATATTTTTCACGTTGCTACTGACATTTTCAGCAAAGATTTTTATAAAGCAATATGATGACGGGGAACAGTGTACATAAGAAACAAAAATGTAATGAATCATTGTTGAAATTATACGGTTTGCAATCTTGATGACTTGTATTTACATCATCTGCGCAAACAATAATTAGAGTCTGACATCTCAGGTAAAATGCCGAAAATCGTTTTCAAATTATTCATGAAATTATGTTCGGTATTAAAACATGTGGTTAACATCGTATTATAACAAGTTTTAAATAAAAATGCATATTATCTATTCATGAACTGTTAGAACATGTCGTAAAATTATGTAAGTATCTGAAATCTAGTATTCAAATATGATATTTAAGAATAGTAATTTTGGGAAATAAATATTTACTGCTAGTAATATATAACGGTATAAAAATATCAATAAATCTTGAATAATATAGAAATTTCGGAATATGCATTAGTTACGCCACAGAATATACATAAGGAAAAATAGTGAAGCTTAAAAGGCAATACCATATTTCATTGAGTGCCGACAACATTCTTCCTGCCTTCACCGGCCCACCTTGAATCTACTCGATTGTCGAACAAGTACTCGAGTTGCATACCAGAATCGATTAGCGAAATAATAACAATACAAATATTCCGATATTATCTATTTGTAACTTAGTTTCAAAACAAATACAGTTCGTGGAAGTTACGCAACTGTTTGAAGATCGTGAACATGGATGTATAGAATTGTTCATTGAATTACGTAATGATAAAGTAAATGTGATGAAAAGAACGATATTAACACTAATTATAACAATAAAGAAGTTATAAGTTTACTTTTTATTTATCCGTTCCAAATAGTTTTTATCATCTTTATCATCTTTGAAAGAAAAAGTTATGATCTTTAAGACACTCACAAATTCGCAATCACTTTGAGTAATGAGCTTTTTGTAATATTCTTACATGTCTACGATAATTGTCACTGTAAAAATTCTTATAAACATTCAGGAATAGAAGTGATTTCTGAATGTACACGAGTTTTTACAGTGACACAGTGACAGTTGTTATTACTCTAGAAATTTTAGGATATTTTTATAGGGACTAGTCCTTCGACTATTAAATAATACGAAATAACGAAAATATATAGTCCAAAAACTTACTATTGCGCTACTACTTATTAAAGATCATATTTCACAGTAAAAGGTAGTTTTGTATAAAACTGAAGCCAAGAGCACTTATATCCCACAAACGCGAGCCAACACAGTCCAAATGAAATTTACGGTGGCATCCAACTTAGTGCTCTGAAAAATATAGTCCGTGTCTGTTAAAACCTCTAGGGTAATGATTAACTACAATTATATACAACACAACACTAGCCATAATTGCATATTTAAGCGCAGTATAACTCTTTGTTGAGGAAAAAGAAATAGGTATGAGGTAGAAATAATTTTATTATGTCTCTGTTTAAAAAAAACGATATAAAATTTAGCGGAAAATGTTTCAGACTTACATCGTGAATAAAACCTCCTTTCGTAATATCCAAAGCGGCATTCGATTTCCGAGGAATTAATATTATGCATAATCTGCATAATCATAAGTAACTAATCAATATTGTATCATGAATATCATTAACATAAGTAATACGACTATCAAACTCCTAAACGGTTCTCATTACTGGACTGTAATTCTATACTCAAAGCGATTTACCATGAAAATATGCAACAGATATGCGGCTTCGTGTAACAATAACATGTGTACAGCGACACAACAAAATATGACATTGTACAACGAAATTCAACAAATTTGACCAAACACCGGTACTTACATCCATAGAATAACAACTGAAACGTCACTCTCACTCAGTTTGAAGCCGTTTAATCTTACTGTCTCTATCACTTTAAGGTGTAAAGTAGAGACAGATAGACATTTTTTTTAAATATAAATATCTTAGGACAGCTCACACACGGCCATCTGACCCCAAACTAGGCAGAGCCTGTACTATGGCAACCAGACAACTAATAAACATACTTATATATTTCTAAATACATACATATTATAGATAAATAACACCCAGACACAGAACAAATGATCGTGCTCATCACACAAACATTTGTCCTGGGTGGGAATCGAACCCACGACCTCAGGCTTAGCAATCAGGGTCACTAACCACTAGACCAACAGGTCCATCATTTAAGAATGTGTCAAAGTTAATTATCGTTTCAGCATTGTATATTTATACAGTAGGTACGTACCTACATGCGTGCTTCCTAAAAAATTGCAAGCGATAAAGGTACTTTCATGTAAGGGTCCACAAATTAGAATTGTAATGATGTACCGACCTTTTAGTGTTCGTTTGAAGTGAGTACACGTTTGGCCGCAAAAAGTGTGGCCTAAACGAGTCTTATCTTATTCAAGCGAAAAACAAAGGACAGGTAGTGAGATAGGTAACCTTTACAGAGTTTGTGTCCATTAATAACTTATGTGAGAGAACTTAATTTTTTTAGCTCGCCTGTGTGCATACTATTTCTGATAAGTACTTGTATTTTCTGGTGTACAATAAAGAATTAATGTGATACCTTTTAAACATATTTTTGAACACAACTGCCATGTCTTGTCTTCTTCTGCAAAGCCGAAGAAGGTATGTCTTTTACGTGAAGCGCCTGCCTATCTGATTCTACCTCAGATTTTAATGTCATATTTATTCTGTCTTAATTATAATAAATTAAATATACTTAAATTTATTCTTAGCCATACTTATTCTATGGTAAGTACCCCAAATAAATAATAATACGTCCATACATTTTATATAACCTAACTAGTGTCCCACTGCTGGGCAAAGGTCACCCTCGCTTGGCTCCAGCAGACCTTTCGGTCCTGAGCCAATCACTACAATCACACAAACATAAGAAGCAATCAATGTCATCCCGCCACCGTCTCCTCTGCCTGCCTCGCTTGCGAGCTCATCAGGAAATTATAATAAAATAATAATTATAAATATTAATTTAAATAATAATTATAAATTTTGTTGCCACTTTTTGTATACTAAGTAAGGTAATAACTAGCTATCTAATCATTATTACGTATTATGATATTAAATATGAATAATGCATCTGTGCCAATGTGTACGGTCTACCGCAAAATGCTGAAACTGTCATTGTCAGGCGCTTTTATGTCGAAGCAATAAGATTGCTTTTCGTAATTCGGTATTAACATTCTCATGCAGTCTACCGAACTCGTGTAATCTAATTTATGTGCCTAAAACTTCAACTTTCACGCTTAATTTCACGTGTCGAAGTTTTGGCGTCAAACCAGTTTGTTGGCAACGTGTGACCAAAATGTATTGTTTTGTTTTTTAAACAATGTAGGTAAGTACAGTAAGGTTCCTACCTTCGAGGTGTAGTCCAAGAAGAATACATATGTTCATTTGTTGTAATTTTGAGCCACGTTTTTGGTTAATTTTAAAATTACGCCTACACTCGGTTCCAAAAATAACGGGTCAGTCACATAAACCCGAATATCTCCCGAACTACGTATGCCATCCTAATGAAACGAAGACTGTTCAATTGAGAATTTAATTATACAGATAAAAAATAAAATAAAACTTAGTTACACCCACAATATTAATCTTAAATTAAAAAAAAACTAAAGTAGTCATATTTTTCTTAAGATTACATTTTTTTTATGATTGTTTTTTTGCTGTTTTTCATCACTTTCTTCATTTAATACTTTGTATTGCCTCCACGAGCTCTTCTGACAGCTTCGATTCTCTTCTTCAGCCAGGCGATTAGGCATGCTGTACACCAAATTTCGGAGCCGGTGCTGAGGAATACCTTCCCATTCCTCCACCAGTGCTTGTATGAGCTCGGGAAGCGTGATTGGTGGGGGGTTTCGACCTTTCACGCATCTCTGGAGCTCGTCCCAGGCGTGCTCGATGGGGTTTAAGTCCGGGCTTCGCGCTGGCCACTGCATGAGTTCGATACCGACCTCTTCAAGGTAGTCATGTACAATTCTGGCGGTATGGGGACGCGCATTATCATGCATTAATATGCCATGCCGGTCCATCCTGGCCATGAAAGGACCTACATGTTCATTGAGGATCTCTTCCACGTACCTCTCTGCATTTAGAGTTCCATTTTGAATGAGCACCAGCTCAGTGCGGGCCTCAGCAGAAATCCCAGCCCAAACTTGTACGGAGCCTCCACCGTACGCCACTTTTTCCTCCACACACGCTTGATGGAAGCGCTCCCCTGGTCTTCTGTACACCAACTGCCTACCATCATGCTTATAAAGCATGAATTTAGACTCGTCCGTGAACATTACCCTAGACCAATCGTCTAGTGTCCAGTTTAGGTGTTCGCGCACGTATCTCTGTCTTGCAATTCGATGTCCCCGTTCCAGTTTGGGGCCATTTGCGGGCCTCAATGGTTTCAAATTTGCTTCAGCAAGACGTCTTCTTACTGTTTGAGCGCTTAAATTGCCACCTCCAAAGCGAATAAAGTGAGTTTTTAGACCAACAGCAGTTTGAAAACGATTTCGGAGCATTGTAGCCACCAGTTTCTGTCTGTCTTCCCTGGCCGTTGTGCATCTTGGTCTGCCATTTCCTGGTCTTCTAAGGTGTGATCCGGTCTCTTGGTACCGCTGGACTACCCGCTGAACAGTCGACAAAGATACACCAATGTTTCTGGCTGTTTCACGCTGGCTCCGCCCAAGTTCCAAAAAAGTTAGGATTCTGGTACATTCCTCTAGCGTGACTGCCATGCTTCACCTCACAGAATAATAATTATGCACGTGGAAGACGTTCACGATAATTTTTTTTGTGACAGAATAGAAATGGAAAGCATCCATAATGACATGAAACAAAAATTTTGTTTTTAAAAATAGTCATTTTTTTAAATTTTGTTTTTCTAATGAAGTTTTTTTCATCAACCAGTTTAAATAATATGCTATTAGAAGCGCAACTAAAAAGTCTTTATTCTGTTTTTTATTTCATTGATCTAGCTTTTACAGTTCTGGAGGTATTTCAATTTTTGTGACTGACCCGTAATTTTTGGAACCGAGTGTATTTAGGCAGGATAGTACACTGTCCAATAGTGTTTAATTCTTTGTTTTCAATAAAAAAATGATGCTATCCAGCGAAAAAAAGTTATTTTTGGAAAAGGAAAAGTATATCTGCCTTTAGCCTAATAATTCCTACTCCGGGACCTCAGGAATGAGGTTACGTTAACTTCATAAAAATATGTTGAAATGCAGTTGTCTTAGGAACATAAATGTATATATTTATATTCCGAATTACCTTAAACTAGACATCAATATGTCACATGAATAACTAAGTTAAATAAATTGCCATATAGTTAAATAATCTGGCATTTCAATACAGCTAAAAGCAGTTTACTGTTAGAGTAAGTGAGACTTGAGAATCTCGTTAGAGAGCTAAGCTTCTTAAGCCTGATCTTGACATGCGAATAACGTTCGCAAATCTTAAACGAAAATGTTTTTACTAAAATATAACAGGCAACATTAATCTATATAAAAATAGGAGATTTAAAAGATATGATTTACATTTGGGAAAAACTGTGAGAATAATTTATGTAAGTGTTGTTCTCCTGTATATTTTATTAGTTTTTTATCTATTACTTATTTTATTTATTTTGTTCTTATTGATTTAAACCGCATTCATGCGGTATATCATTTAAATTAAATACAAATAATAATACACTCGAGAGCAATGAATCCGGGTCACTTAAAGAGTCCTAAAAATCTCGGAAACTAAAAATGCTAGGTTAATGCAATAAATTGTATTTAATAGACAATGTAATACTCCTTAAATGAAGGTATTAAAACTTCTTAGTTATTGTAAAGTTATATCATAAAAAAATCAAATTTATAAAAAGGGCCACTTTCGAAGATGGAACTACGAAATTACAGCATTTGGTTTTGCTTTTGTTTGTAATCTGTCATTTATGTGGGTACTTAAACCATGTTGATAGTGCTCTATATTCATTATTCAAGCTGAAATTATGTCGCTTACGCCTGAAGAATGCACCAGAATACTTACAATGCTGGAAACCGGCCGGAGTCAGCGCGATACAGCCAGGACTGTCGGTGTGTCGCTGTCAACAGTACAAAGAGTTCTCCGACGTTACGAAGTAACTGGTTGTAACCTACGCAGACCAGGAACGGGCAGAACCAGATGTACCACAGCACGAGAAGACCGATACTTGGTGAACACCATGCTTCGAAATCGCTTTCTCACAGGAACTGAACTCACAAATCAGTTTCGACTCCTCGGAGGAAGTAACCAAAGTGCATGGACTAGACGTCGGCTGAATCTAACTTAAAACCCCTTAGACCTGCAAACGGCCCTAAACTGGAGCCTGGGCATCGTATTTCAAGACTAAGATATGCCCAGAGCCACGTAAATTGGAGTATTGAAGATTGGTCAAAAGTTATCTTCTCCGACGAATCAAAATTTATGCTCTACAAGCACGATGGAAGACACAGAGTGTATCGAAGACCAGGGGAAAGATTCAAGCAAGCATGCATCGAAGAAAAAGTAGCCTACGGCGGTGGGTCTGTACTTGTGTGGGCCGGAATTTCTTCTGAAAGTCGCACAGAGCTGGTGATCATAGAAAACGGCTCTTTAACTAGCGAAAGATATGTGGAAGAAATCCTCAATGATCACGTTGGTCCATTTATGGTCAATTTAAGTGAGGATGCTATATTTATGCATGACAATGCCCGACCTCATACAGGTAGGATTGTGAATGACTACCTTCAAGAGATGAACATTACTCGTATGGAGTGGCCAGCGCGCAGCCCGGATATCAACCCGATCGAGCATGCTTGGGACGAGCTAGGCAGATGCGTAAAACAACGAAATCCTCCCCCAATCACGCTTCGTGAGCTCAAAATTGCTCTCACAGAGGAATGGGAGAATATTCCCCAAAATCGTATAAGGAACTTGGTGTACAGCATGCCAAACCGCGTAAACGCAGTAATGGAAGCACGAGGAGGCAATACGAAGTATTAAAATTCAAGAAAATCGTAATAAAGTTCATAAATTTCATGTTTCCTATTTTTGTTTAAAGGAGAGATCAGCAGTTTTTTTCTTTATGTAATTCTGTGTTAATAAAATGTATGGTGACTCATATTTTTTTTACTTTCATTTAAGGAGTATTACATTGTCTATTAAATACAATTTATTGCATTAACCTATCATTTTTAGTTTCCGAGATTTTTAACATTCTTTAAGTGACCCGGATTCATTGCTCTCGAGTGTATAATTAAAAATAATTTACTTTATTATGTGTGCATTTTTAATCATTTTAGTTACTGTAATATTGATTGTAAGAAAATGTTTGTACAATAATTCAATAAAATAAATAAATAAATCATTGTTAGTAAATGCTCACTTTTAGGTAAGATCATTTAGTACCTATGTATATGACCTTGAACATTTATTACGCACCAACATAAAACTTGTTTATTTTAACCATTATTACCTGTTTATTTTGTAAGAATTAGAATTAATTAATTTTTAAGCCTAGTTAACATTTTCTACAGTTTCCTGTATAAACAATTTAAAACGAAACAGGTTAGTTTCATTTACATATCAATTAAAACAACTGTAGCCTGAACAAGCCCTAACAACAAGCCTTTTACCAATCATTGGCGAACTATTCCGCATTCTTAGCTCTTGCGCATGCGCATTACCCACGCTTCTCTTTACAAACCGTTACGTTTAAATATTTCGAGATAGCCCTTTAATACAAAAAAAAACAATTATTATATAACTGGCCTAAAAACCGGTGAACTGAAGTCGGACCTGCACTAATAGGGTTCCCTTCTGTTTAGTTTAAGAAGACTATACTTATCGATAACCTTTTTTTATTTATTTAAATTGCTATAAAAATACATAATCTATACAATTGCAACTCTCTACCTATTATTTTTTACGATCTCCGTGGTCGAGTGGCGTGCACACCGGATTTCAAGGTGGTGCCAGCTCTGAGGTGCCGCCGGGTCCGATCCCCGGACGGGTCAATGTAGAAAAACACTTCTCTACATTGTCTCGGGTCTGGGTGTTTTGGTACCTTCGTTGTCTCTGATTCAACACAACTGCTTTAGCTACTTATTTTGGATTCGGAGCAATGTAAGTAATGTTGTCCACGTTTATTCATTATTATTGTCATGAGACAGCACGCTGACAGGCAAGCGGACAGCATAGACTCAGCAATGGGGCCCATTACCATCTTTCAGGTACGGAATCCTAAAATAACCTCGCCATAAAGTTAAAAAAAAGTATTGTGGTTTTGTTATCCAGTCTTGCGTGATTCATTTGAAACGATATTAATCAATTTATATAATTGTTGCGTTGAAAATTAAGTAAGGTAAAACGAACTGGTTTATAGCAGTTTATCTCTAGATTCAAGAGTCATTTATTGCATATCCGTTATTAATATGTATCGTCTACATTACTATTTAATTGTCACACTTATTCAATTATAAAAACCTTTTTAACATAACAAGTTATTTGACGTCATATTTCCATTTCGTTCAACAATTTAAATACATGAAGATATAAGCGCAGTATTTTAATTAAATTGCTGTTCATGATATTACATCATAATTTTTTATTTATTATTTTATATTATATCTCAATTACCTCCAGAACTTTTAAACTTTACTTTTAAGTGCTTATTTTAAATTATATGCTTAAAATTTTAAGTATTTTAAATTTTTATTTCTTGTAAACAATATACATAATTTATATATTTTAAATTATATTATATTGTCCTATTCTGCACCATAAATGTTAACAAAATAGATCACTAATGTTTAATTAAAATACCAGAGGTAGATGTTCAAAATATCCTTTCAAAATGATGCAATTGTTTGGGTACAGCGGAAGTGACAATGACCTTGCTGCACGGGTGTTGGCTGCCGATCGGAAGGTCATAAGTTCAAATAAGCATAGCGAGGGGCCCACGCCTGTTCTCACGATACCCCGGACGAGAGTTTTAATTCCAATTTGATTGCTTTCTTCGAAATTGTATCCATATATTTTACCAGTTTAGTTTGAAAAGGGATTCTGTATCTTTTCTGTAGTGTCCATCGTACTACTTTGATAATAGCAACATAATAGAGACAACGTAAGTCGTCATCTGCTGAAATTTTTTGACTAATATTGTAAAGAAGTATGTTATACATGTTCCTTAGGTTCTATACTCAAAATAGATGTCGAAGCGAAGCCGTTATAAGGGGCTAGTCGCATAAAACAAGGATTTATCGAGACATCTGACTTGTGCACACATTGCTTAAAGTAGGTTGACTATGAGGTACACCTTTTAATGTTAAATCTGGCCTTACACCCCTATAAACAAAAGACTAACGAGTTTGTGTTGCAAAACATTGCAATGAGTAGATAACAAAACATGGGGGAATGGAGGATACTTTACATCTACAGTTAGTATAGACAGGAGTAGTTAATAATAAATGTGACAATTGTCTTTAGGAACTAATGTACTTTTTTAGTAAAGTTCTGTAAATAGCACTAATTTACTCCTTTATCGCTTATGTTTATCTGCTGATATAAGTTTCCTAAAAACAGCATTCAGTTAGAAAATAGTGAATGGTTTCAGAAATACTCTCTTTGTTCTTTTAAGGAAGTTTATCAGCATTCGGTTATTACAAAACGGTTTATTAATTACAAAAATAGAATGGCTAGATAAAATTTAAATTACTTTTAATTTCCAAATAAAAAGCTATAGCACAGATACCGCATATATTTAATTTCTCGGGTTCCGCCGTGCAATTATACCAGCTCGACAAAGTTTGAGTACACACAACAATTAAGGTCACTTGTCGCGAATAACAAACTATTTTTGTTCGCATTTGATGCTGGCATTTAACAACCATATGCATAACTATTTAAAACAACGAGTACTTAAGTATATTTCAGACGCACTCATGTTTAAGAAAAACCTAGGAAACTGAAGGAATAGTTTATAAGAATTTTAGTTCGGTATTAAAAAAAATATCTCAATTAGTAATAATAAATTTTAAGGAAAAGATTAAGTCTTTTCATTTAGAAAAGTTTAGTAATTGGTAAGCGTGTACCCACTCAAAATAAACAAGAACTTTGTTTACAATATTGAGATCGAAAGTGATGAATAACTGTGTAGTTTAATATTCTTGATCCATTGCACTGTTGTTAAAAACGTACCCTATCTTACTTCATCTCAAATTTATCTAGAACTATCTCAGTATATTTAAAACGTCAATGAGATTGCTAAGATTACGAAGACTAATCTTGCCTGAGTGCTCAACATTTTCCATTCAATGCGTCATCGCGGTAGATGGTCATATAATTTTTATCTCCACAAAAACATACCGGTAGAGAAGTCGTTCAGTAAACACCGTTACTCATCAATCTTACTTAGTTCGGGAACTCGACTTACCTGAAACAGAAAAACATCAAATCAGATAACAAGAAATAGAGCTGGATACAAATGTTTAGCTAGCAAGTTTCCATGTAAATACGATGCTGCGAGTTTTCATAGCTTAAGCGTAGCATACGAAGCACTTTTGCTTTGAAACAAGACAATTATTGTTTGCACTCCCGACGAAGTTTTCCGTCAAACAATGTTTCATATTACAAAACATTCAACAAACTGTGTACTCTGCACGTTGCTACTGTAATGTCGAAATTTCTACAAAGTATACCGTTTTGCTATTTACGTACGCGAAAATCACTTGAGATGCATGTGACTGATTACTTGTTTGTACGATAGGCTCCCGGATAATAACAATATAAAGTCACAACACTAATTGCATCTTGATAAGAATGACAAGGGGCCTTCGACTAGCTGGTATGTACCATTATCAAAGCTAGCATCGATGCGCCTTAGGAATGCCATTGTTCAGCACTATTTGTGTGATACTTTCTATCCATTGTATTCAATAGGGAGGCATTTGTGGTCACTTGCACGTATATGTTTTAAATGTCACAAACAACAACATGTTTAGTCACATCATACAAGCGGTCATGGGGTCAAGTGTATGCAGGGAGCTTTTATTTTATCTAAGCACGTAGATACACCATACGTACGGTCTCTGCTTCAGTTGGTACCGCTGACGCATTGTGACGACAATTGACTAGAGAAGTAATGCTTGTAACACAGTGTAGAAGGCGAGATCACTATAACATGGGTTATTCACTAGATAACCACACAGGACGCCGGGAAGTTACAAGCGGTGCCATCAATCGGTGCGGACGTGCACGCGACCGCGACCGAACCGACACTGGACAACTAGTTTTAGAAAATTCGCAATTGACTTTAAAAAGTGCTAAATTGACCGACAATTACGACAGGCGAGGATGTAATTAAGAATTACGGGTGAACGTGTATCAGTCGGTGGGTTGGGCGCGCGACTGCGGCATGCGCGGGCGCACACCTCGCCCGTGTCCGCGACGCCAGCCCGGGCGTGCAATCAATTTATGCAAATTACCGACGGGACGGTCTGCTCGCACGTCCAATTGACTATTAGCTATACCGGGAACGCTGTGAGATACAAACGACATTGATGCCAGTTATGGAGATAAATAATTTAGCACGTTTACAAATTCAGTTATTAAGTTCGCTCGAGTGTGCTAACAAGGCGAAATAAATATTGTTGTGGCAACTGCAAGAGCTGTCACAACAGTGTCCGCAATTCGGCAACGGTTCTGCTCCACTGAATGCTCATGAATAATGGCCAAAGGTTTTATAATAACTAAAGTATTTTACACTTGATAATTTAGTTTCGTAGTTTTATAAATTAACTTTGTAGAGTTTTATACAATCGCACCCTTGTTATCAGAACGTAAATACTCAATAATAATTAGTATGTAATTAATCTCACTGTTATTCTTCTACTAAACTAACTTTTTTCTATTATAATTGGGATAATAAATGCCTAATTCAAACTTATTTAGACAATTTTTTTCCAAAAGTTGCGATTAAGTTAAATTTATAAATAACGAATGGATCGGAATTTGTAACAAACCTAGGATTTATATCAAACTAACTATGATATTATTATACTCTTGACATACTCGGGCACCTTCGCATGTAAATTAATTATTACACGTAACTCGTGCCAGTCTCAGTCGTGCTGACAACTTCATGTGTTCGTGTAATCATATATTATACGTGCAACTAATATATTAATTAAAATATTTTATACAAGTACATATACTTATAAACAACATGAACTTGGGATGAAAAAGACTTACAGAGAATAATTCCCTATCTCTCTCTCCCTCTGTTCGTTCTCATATTAACCAAAATGCTATTGTTAATTTTTCTACCCAGGTCCTTAGGAACTCATACACAGACATACAGGTATAAAAGATCCAAATATTTTTTACTGGAATAGTAGGTACCCCATTTTTGTTTTAAAGTACTTGGACTTTAGTTCCTTTTGTAGGTATTTCAAGAGACGGTTCTAAGCATTCTTTCAGAATAAATTTTAATTGATTTATTGCATTCTAAATGAATATTAATAACTATTTCCTTATTAATATAAAAACCAAAACTGTAAATCTGCGATCAATTAATAAGTGTGTCTGTATGAGCCACGTCGAAATTAAAACAATAGTCTTCAAAAATTCTAAGTCTGTGTGTACCCAATTGTACCGACATAATTTTTTTGTTAAAGACTGTTTATTTCCTAAATAAAAATAAAGAATTCGAACGACGAACTGTCTCTATTTGCCGTTGGTAAAGCGTCCAAATAGACGTCACAAGAACATTAGATTGTTAAAACTAGGTCACAATATATCAATTGATATCTCAAATATGAATACCAGGACAATAGACATTATTATGTACATAAGAAAATGTACATATTTAGTTTATGACTATACATACTATTCTACATAGCAGTAATAAATAATCATAACTTTTTCTAATCTACTTTTGAGTTACATAACTATTAGATAATTTCCCCAAATCATAATTCATAGAGCTACATAAACAGTTCAAATTAGTTATTGAAAATAATTTTTAATTTAATTAATAAAACTATGTAAATGTAAATATGTAAAAATATATTTATTTTAATTAATTTTGTACAATTCTAAATCAATCGGAGTATATGAAAGGAAACTGTAGGCTCTAGACTCACTTAGACAAGAGAAAGGTGACAATGAAAGTGTGTACTTATCGTCTTTAATGCTAGTAAATAGAAAAGTAACCGTGACATGATTGTGTGCTTTTATTGCGAGCAACTGTGACGCAAACTAGATACTTCATTCAATATCATCATCGGAAATAGGAATTTTCGAAACACTGTTAGGAACAGGCCTCTCTTTTGTATATGCCAATCTCTTTGGGATAGAGAATACTCAATATAGGGATAGTAGAGAGGACTAATATCTCTATTTTCCTTTTTTTTAGTGCAGGTACTTATTTGTACGCGAAAACGGTTATAATTATATCATATATCGGTGCTACTAAAAGGCCGGACACGGACAAGGAAATATACTCTTTAAAGAAACCACGTAGATTCCCAAACAAAAATTAGCCTTACCATACAAAATAATCATCAGCTGACCAAAAAGAGTGCAGAAGGTCCAATTTCTTTAATCCTATTTTTTCATATAGAAAGTTTTTTTTATTTTAATATGCAGAAACAGTATATCAATTATATATGAGCATTTTTATAGGTTATCGAAATTAACAAAGTAATTCTATAGTTAACTTCAATTATTCTATAATTTTTAATTAAATTAATAAATAGGTACTAGTTCCCAAACGTAGCATTACTTGCGTGGAACTTTAGAAGGTCATTCACACTTAAATGTGGTTACCATGTACTTACGGACGCTTACCACTTGGACAGACAGACGGACGTAAAATGGAGTGTTGCACTAATGAACCCCAGTTGCCAATTAGTGGAGCCTCGGCGGCGATGCACACAATACTAAACGCGACACGAATTAACCACTAAACCGTTTAGAACTATCTCTCATGAAATTAAATATAAACTATTTCGAGAATTATTAAAAAAAAAGTACTGGTTGTTTTTACACAGCGATGTACTAATGTTTATTTTTAAAATTGGTACATTAATTATTCGAACCTTTTTAATTATGAGCAGTCACAAGACGGTTATAACATAATTATATCATACATCGATGCTACTAAAAGGCCCGGACAAGGAAATATACTCTTTAAGGAAACCACGTTAATTCTCAAAATAAAATAGCCTTATTTAAAAGTGCTGGTTGTATTTTATACCGTGATTTTCGAATGTTTATTTTTAAAATTGGTAGGTACATTATTTATTCGCTCTTTTTTTTTAAGTCTTCGTTAACTAACGTAAAAATACTGGTCTTTAAATAATTCGAAGTAAATTGATTGTATTTTAATTAAGCATTAATTAATTTGTTATACTTTAAGATAAAGGAATATTGAACTATCTTAAGAATTTATAATGTAAACTCGAGAGCCAACCTTGTGTGGTATCCGTTACGCCATTTTGTTTTCTTGTATGTAACTTGATATTATTTATTAACTTGACGAAGAATGTGTAATCATGCACGACAACTGGCTGTTCACCGTTTTGTAAAACAAAACATGAGTTTTAATTGAACTTAATTGTTACTTAACATTATTTAAAACCTGTTTACTTTTTTCGACTCTATTAATCATTTAAGATTTTTCAGAAATTGTCTCCTAAAGAATGTAAAAATAAAAATAAAATATCTTGAATGTGATTAGGTAAAGAATAAAGAAATAACAATGTCATAACAACGTACTAGGTACGACATTCCTATTTTTCCGCTTGTCGGCTACGTGACGTCATACCGCTCGCCTGTCGGACACAGCCTCCGGAAATGCCTGAAAG
Source organism: Plusia festucae (assembly GCA_950381575.1). Lineage (NCBI taxonomy): Eukaryota > Metazoa > Arthropoda > Insecta > Lepidoptera > Noctuidae > Plusia > Plusia festucae. Next base: position 5,916,854 of record OX494436.1, on the reverse strand, counting down.
CCGATTCCTGTCTGCCTTTCCAGACGTAAAGTAGAAAATGGGAATGAAAAGTTAAAACTACCAGATGCTGTTTCACAGGATTATCTGGATTTCGAATGTCGAATGGCAGGAGACATGTTTTGTTTCTTTGTGTGGTTAACACGACAAAAGGTCATTGGGCATTTTGTTCGGACATTTGACCCAAGGCGTACACAAATGAAATAGGGCAAGGTATTTAGATAAATGTATCTGCAACCCAGTGGTACGGGTCGCATTCTTGTGGGCCATGGGATAGTTGAGAAAATCTATTTATTATAATTAAGGCATTTTTGTAACGAATTAACTCAAAACTACTGGACTGATATCAAAAATACTTTTACCAGTTGAAAGCTAGTCGTCCCTAAGTGGCATTGGATAATTTTCCATGGGGATATTCCCACGGGAAAGAAAGTAGAATGTGCTAGTTTTGTCAAAAGCAGTTGTTTTAAACTATTTTAGGGGCATGAAAATAAAATCCAGTTCTACTTAAATAATATTTTTATTCTGCTTGATCAAAATCTATTGTTATTTCATCTAAAAAGGCTGCAGGTGCATCTATTGCATCTTGATGCCTGGCCCATGATAAGAAGTAAACTATGCTTACAACATGCGCACAGCTTCCAACAGTGCGGCGGCCGTGTATACTCGAACAGTAATACTGATCAATGCCATTTCTTCCAATTCGATTGGGATCTACTAAAATATAAAAATAATATTGTTTACTACGGACGTGTCGCGGCTGAATTCGGCCTCCTATTAGTATCTTTTTCTCGATCATTTCTTGGTTTCGGTATATTTCGATGTGGTATACTCCATTCAAACGCATGTGCTCGTGGCAATATGACCTCGCGATTCTCAAGTGGTACGATCCCAACGTAAATAACATTAATTCTTCATATGTAAGGCGCGGAAAGTCTTTAAAATCCGGATCGTTTCCGTCGAGTCGCACGAACGCTACTCTCTGCCTGCTCAAATTATGCCTTATCACATAATCTGACAGATCACATTTATAGTGACTGAACGACACATTTCCACAACGCTAAAAGTAAAAAACTTCTGTTTTATTAACAAAGTTTATTAACTTTTTAAATGTTAAATAACTTTATTTTCCCAGCGGATACTTAAAAAAAAAAGACATATTTTGAAAAGTGGGATTGAATTCTTCCATTTAAACTGATTTGGTCTGTGTACGCGCACTTTCAAAAAGTGGGTTTAAATGCCCAATGACCTTTATAGGTATTTTTTATAGGGTCCCGATTTTTTTTATTGTGGTTTTTATTAAATCTTGATTTTTTATTTCTTTCAATGTGACATTTTTGCAATTAAGCCTTACATTATCTCAAACTGATTTGGATATATGTTAAGTGTAATTAAGCAGTTCTAATCTCAACAGTAAATGTAAGTAACATTTTTGCATCTAGAATAGCAGCAGTCTTTTGTCGAGCGATTTGAAAGTCAGCGTAAACATTCACAAATTCACAATATATTCAAACTCCTTTTCTTCATCTTACAAACGACGTCTAAACGAACAAAATGAAAGCCTCGGCTGAACCTGAGCCATCACAGACACCATTGTCGGGGGAAAGCAAGAAGTTTGAATACGAAATATCGTAATATTCCTTCGCAGTTTTATTTCAACTCGGAAGACTTTTTTGGAAACGCCTTAATTGCGCGACTACGGTACAATAAAGGAACAAAGGCCTCCTTGTTGGACTTATCTTTTGCAGGTTTATTTATTTTAAAGATTTAAGTCCCTTGAAAATTGGCGGACGGAAAAAGTAAATTTATTCGAACGAAACTTTTTTCGCGTTTTTTTTTCTGAATGTAAATTATTTACTGTGAGGAGTAGCCAGTCCTTTAACGTGATTTAAAGCTTAGTAGGGGTGCTGACTACGGACGGTATAAATTTATTAAGTCCTTAAGTCTTAGTTAGCTGACAAAATAAATAAAAGATACGTATTTTTTTTTTCAAAACAATTCATTTTGTCAAAGTTATGGCCGTTAAAGTTCAGGTGCCATACCATGAGCTTATTAAGCAAGGTTGTTGCCGCTGTGGAAGCGAGACGCTGCTACGTGCATTGTATAGCGCTGTCTCGCTTCCACACGCTATTTTTTCACTATAATATAATCATAATATGTTGGGACACTCTACACACGGCCATCTAATCCCAAACTAGGCAAAGCCTGTACTATGGTGACCAGACAACAGCTGATAAACATACTATATATATATATATATATACTTCTAAATATATAGATAAATAACACCCAGACACAGCTCATCACACAAACATTTGTCCTGGGTGATAAATCGAACCCACGACCTCCGGATACTAACATATCAGTCACTATCTAAAAAATATTGAAAAAAAAGTACCTCATCTTAGAAATATTATCAAGAATATTTTATTTGGAATCGTTATACGAATATCAAAGATTTCCAAACTCATTTATGTAATGTTGTTTGTTTGTTGTTATGAATTCCAACGAAACGTCGTGAATTGATTGATATGAAACACTCATTCACATCGTCACCTATTGTGTTCATAATACATTGGTTTTAGATACTAGAAACCTGTATCTAGGTACATCTATTAGCCTAAATATGAGTTTTATTTCAATCTCCGGGGATTTAAGTAATAAAAAATAATTTCACCGGCCAGTTAGGTCTGCTAGTCGAGTGGGTGTTCGGATTTATGAGGAGGATACAATAGATTACTTCCAAGGTCTGGTGCAATGACAGATGTCCGTCTCAATATAGGAGAGTGGTTGGGAGCTGAGTATTGTCGGTCCCGTTTCGTTGGTCGTGATACTTTTAATGAAACTGTTTTTCAGCTAGATTTGTTGTTGCTTTAAGAATTGAGTCGGTTATGGTAAAAAACTAGCGCTAACGTATTCTCTACGCTATACTTTAATAATAATAATATCTTGGGACAGTTCACACACGGCCATCTGATCCCAAACTAGCAGAGCCTGTACTATGGCAACCAGACAACTGATAAACATACTTATATAATTCGAAATACATAGCTACTTATTATAGATAAATAACACCCAGACACAGAACAAATGATCGTGCTCATCACACAAAGATTTGTCCTGGGTGGACCCTAGACAAACAGGCCAGTCAAAAACTTTAGCCAGATAACAATTTTAACTATACCAATATTAATATAACATACCTATTATAAAGAGGAAAGATTTGTATTTTTCTATGTTTATAACGAAAAAACTCGAGAACTAGTTGACTGATTTAAATAATTGTTAGGTAGGTATGTACTTATGTAGGTATATTGTTTTGTTATCGTCAAATATGAAGATAAAAAACAAGTTTGAAATGATGTAATAGGTTAGTTATTTGAAGATCAATCGCAGTTATCAATAGATCATAGTTTGCATTAAAATAAGAACAAGATTTTTTTCTTCACAAATAATAACGGTGCTAAATACATAGTTTTAAAACTTGAAAAATTACCTTAATCACTGCATTATTAAAACATTTATGATCAGTGAGATTTTGACGTTTTAATTTTAATATTTAAGATTGTATTTCATAATAACTTATAGCTACCGTAGAAAACTGAAAGTTTCTATAATGTGAAGTGAGTGAGTGTGAGTGAAAGCAATTAATAAATACATTTACTGCTAATCGTTAAAACATAACTAATTATAGTACCTACCTACTTAGGTACTATTGTTGTATGTCATATGTGCAAGTATTTCTGTACTACTATTTATTAAAAAAAACTTTGCTTCCTTGAATTTATATTATGAATTTTTATTTGCATGATAGGAATTTTATACTTGGAAAAGTAGGTACAGTGCAACGCAAATCATGGGAAATATTTAGTCATTGCACTTTTAATCCAATGCATTAAGAATGATTTTCGTAAAACATTATTACTATGCATTGTCATGCAATCAACCGTACCTATAATACTCATGTTTTGTTCTCTACACAGTTTTGATCAAACCACGTTTACCTTAAAGACACGTTCGTGTTTTGTTTAAGTATATATAGAGCTATAAAGAAACAAATAGAGACAACCTATAAACAAGGAAATCGTTTCAAAATCCTGCAGATAATGAAGCGTAACTGATATTATCTGCGTTACTTGTAGCATAGTGGGGACGAACTGATGTACCGACGTAATTATGTACCTACCCTACCTCGTGACCATCAGACCCATTACAGTCCCCCTATCATTGGTGACTGAAAACGTGACAAGTATTAACGTCATACATGTATACACGGCAAATTCACACATCGAAACATACAAAACACACAATTCTGACGCATACTACTCCTGAAATAAAGCCTATAACAGAATGCGAGATTTAAAAAACAATCCTTGGAATTGTCGCTTGTTAAATAAACTTACAAACAATTTTAATCCCTATGCTTTTGATAGAAGATTTAATATTGTTTAAACGAGCTTGCGGATGAGACTTAAATTGATGTTGGAACATTAAAAAGAAAGTGATGGCTTGATGAGCTCCATTCGATATCATTAACGCACCATATGCCTACGTAATCAGGAAAATGTTTATGTCTGTTATTTAAATAATAAACAGTTCAGAGGAAAACAGATGACCACTATGAACCCTCTTCAACATTCGATCGAGTAAGAGTAGCAAGTTTCTTAGAACATAACAAGCGAATTTCTTCGAAACCTAAATTCAAGCTATCGATCGAGTTCAACACGGTTTTGTTATGTTCGTTTATACTAATAGAAACTATACAGGAATGGAAGAGTACTCAACACGGTATAGAAAAGCGGAGCCTCCTAACACAAGCAAAATGCTTAAACATGACCCAAAAAAAACCCAACAATTGTGAAATTAAAAGAATAAATTAGTTTTTTTTTTAATTATTCAATAATATTCTGCATGATAAAATTTAAACATTTATGTTTAGAAAAGATAAGTTAATGTGGAAGAATATGCATCAGTTTTTAAAGTATGAAAATAATTGAAATAATAAAAGTTTTTGTATAAGACCATTTTATAGGAACGCTGCTAAAGTTCAAATTATGTACATTTAAATTAATTAATTACATACAGTAAAGTTAAGAAATCGAATTGAATCCTAATTTGTTTTATCATTTACTCATTTCCATGTCATCCTTTTTCGTTAGGGTAACCAACAACACTGTATGCGTAGGATATGTCCTAAAGGTATTTTAAACTTTACGATAGCACAATAAAATTCCTAAGTACATTATGGTAAACAATACAAGTCTATTCATATAACTACGTGGAGTTTGAGGTATTTATCAACAAACTAGCAATTCCATAGTTTTGCGGACAATGGTGTCATCCGTTGTTGCATCTAAAGTTACAGTAACAATCCTTACAATATTATAAATGCGAAAGTAATTTGCATGACTGTGTGTTACGCCATCAAGCCTATACTACTAAACCGATTTAAATGAAATTTGGTGCAGAGATAGTTTAGAGCCTGAACAAGGACTTAAGTTTTCGCACTTTTTGCTGCGACAACCGAAAACGCGGATGGAGTCGCGGGCTACAGCTAGTTATGTAAAAATGATTTAATGCATTGCGGACACGCTTAAATTTTATAACATTTTTTGCACCCTTAGTGATAAACCTCGTTTTTTCACATATGATTAAATTCACATTATTTATTAAATGTTTTCTAGTAAATCATTATTATTATGAAAAGAGTGGATGTAAACGTCATTTGAAATATAATAAATTTAAATAACTGTTTTCTTTTGCTATTACTCTTTTCCTGTTTAAGGTTGACTCTTGTATCTAATAATGTTATCCATATACAACACTAGTTGCATGGGCGTTAGCATAAATCATAAGAGCTCACGAAGATATGAAGAGATAGGTTCTGACTGGGCTCAGCTTCCGTAATAAATCAGAGCAAATGTGTTGCCAGACGGGATCTAGCGGTGTCTGTGGGCCTCAAAACTGGCTGTTATACAACCGGCTCTTACTGCTAACAACTTTATGCCTGTACAAGTGTACACACTATTTTCCTTTATACTTACACTAATATTTTTAATCTACGTGTAAAAGGTGATAGTTATTTAGAGAAAAAAGTGAGCGTGCGTTTATTCACAGTGTATATTTGAGCAGAATACCTATCTTCTGATGAACGTTTTCTTCAGCTTAAACAACAATTATGAACTTTGTGTAAAGATAGCTTTTGATATGTAGGCAATAAAGATGCTGGTCTTTAAAATTTAATTAGGTTTTTGCTATTAAGAATAGATCTATACACGATTTGAGAATGCAATATCATTTAACCTTTACATTTTAGCTGCTTTCAGGGTCATTTGGCTTACCGATGCAATTAATGTTTAGTTTAATACTTCTTAGAAAGGCATTACTTTACTAGCTGTATGAATTTTTATTGCGTCAAAAAAAACAAAACGGTATGATCAGAACCTGTTCAAAGTGAATTAATTTGAAGTTCTCGTCCATGGTTTCTTATCTCGAGTTTAAATAAATACTTTTTGAATTCTAAATCTTTCAAAAGATAAGATAATTTCTGTTTAGATGGGACAGTTGCTGCAGTAAAATGTCTTTATTTACCGAAACCATTAGAAAGATAAATTAATATGGGTTTTGAGGACAACAAGTTGCGGTAAAATATATTTATTTAACGAAACTAATCATAGACAACGTGACCAAATATTTAACAGAAGAGACAATATTTACATGAATGCCATACGTCTTGTATGAAAACACGTCACGACCTTATTTTATTTAGCGCTTCAGGAAGATTTCATGAAGGTTATACCTTAACAACACAATATTGATATTATCCAATAATAGACATTGTAAAAAAACTACGCTTTTCAACATCTCTTTCTAAGTATGTTTTTTATCTTAATTCAGACAACGTGTCACGAATCGATATTATGTCACTGCGTGAAGTAATTTTAGCATTTTGAAAAAAAATATATATCTAAGCCACTTGTATTATGGAGTCAGAGACAATGAAGGTTCCACAAACGCTCGGAATAGAAAATGTTTTTAATCTACATTGACCTGTCCGGGGATCGAACCCGGGACATCAGAGTCAGCGACACCTTGAAAGCGGAAGTGTACGCCACTCGACCACAGAGGACGTCATTTTTTTTTTAAACTTCTCTAACTTTCTTCAATCAAAGCTATAAAAATCACACGGAACGATTCAGTAACTAAGTCTGTCACACAACAATAGGTACTGCACCACAGGGTACCTACCTACATACATACACGAATATCCCGCATGCACAGTGGTATTCCATCACACGATCCACGGTCCACGGTCTCATGTGGCTGTCTCGTAATAAACAGCGTCAATTTCATTCCATTTCCTGAGTCGCTCCCTCTCTGCGACCCACTCGGCGAATTATTAGATTTAATAAGATAACTCGGAACGAATACACCCGTATCTTTGACTATACTGGTTAATTCTATGAGGGTTTAGTTTTTATGTGCATTCACGTATTTAATATATTTTATTAATATAGCAACTTTTTTCAAATTTTTTGATATTTTAATATTTTCGATTTTTGGATCAAAAGAAACAGGCTTAAGCACGTTTCTTTTCCACAGAGATCAATTTTTTGCTGGTACTTTCGAAGCTTTGAATGACTCTTGTTGCAGTGTCAAAAAATGTCTTCTTGGAGTAGAACCGGCTAGAAAATCCATCAACTTAATTGACTAAATGAATAAGTAAAAAGGGACCACAAAGTCCCGTAAGATAAATAATAAAATCAAAGGTACACTTAAGCTGTCTTAGGTAACCGTTACGAACTAGAAGCAAATTCTTGTGTCATCCTCGTATCGATAAAAAACATGGTCACACTAACGGCAAACCTTACTTGGAAAAGCACTAGTAAATAAAGTGGCGTAATTGTGAACATCCCGTGTTATTACCGTTCTCACAAAACTTATGGCCACCCTAGCAATTATCCTATCTAAGTATCTACCATACAGGTTTAGTTTGATAAACTTTCTCTTTGATAGAAATAATTTTGATGGAATTAAAGTTTTGTGGCGAACCAGAATAAAAAAATATCGAAAAGAAAAATTGAGAAGTTGATTTAAAAAATATTCTGCGTTATAACTTTTTGATCAAATACTATTATAATACTTGCTTTAAATGAAATAAAATAGTATGAAATATACTATCAAGGCAACATACTGAATGTAGTTAGGTGGTTGTAGAGATGAGATTTACGCTCACTCGTCGAATTCTCGAATATAATCACACCGACCTTGTAGTTGGAATTCCATAAAAATATATGCGTCTTGACTGTAACTAACCATATTTGAATCAATACATACTGATTCGATTTTAAGTAGTCAGATGAAAACAAAAGTAGTACCTAATTGAAGAAAAAGAGCAATTAATTAATCTTAATTGCGGCTACTTATAAATTAAAATAAATGGTTACAATATTAAAGCCTTAAATAAATCTAAATAAAATTTAGTGAAATTGAAAAAACATACTTTTGACTCTTTCCTCGCACCATTCTTCTTATTTAAACTCACAAAAAACACTCGAAATCAATAAAAAATTTAAAAACACAACACAATAACACTGGTAGACGAAGCAAAATAATGTTCGATTAAGAATAAAAAGTTCGAAATTTTAAATTTAATTTTGGCGGCTATCTGTCACATGAGCATGTTTCCCGCGAGGTGCGTGTCGCCACTCTCCGAGATCTCGACTCGGTCCGGAACTCCGGACGCGCTACAAACGCCCTACTTCGACGCAGTCTTTCGCGTGAGACAGAGATCACCAATTACTCTTACTTGCTTGTTAGAAAGAGACAAAAATAAAAAATATTTTCAACTTAATATTTTCAAAAATGTCTCTGTAATTCAAACGACACGTGCATTGCTCAGTTAAAACGTTCATGCATCCCTGACCTTTTCTTTAAAAGCCAATGATCCATAGAAAACACGCTCGTGCTGCCATCTTTGTCCAAACGCAACGTACTACTTCAACGATCGGCTAACTGTCATACTGAGTGATGCACGCAGTCAAAGGAGATACTATTATAACCGATGGTCGATAAAAATATGAACGGTCGATAGATGTCAGCACCTTAGCGATAGAGCGGATTTACTCATACGTATAAAAGTAGAGCTCTTATTTGTTGAGTATGTTTTGCCATTGCAAGATTATAAAAAAAATGATGGATCGTCCGAATATTTCATCGAGTATATATTATCTACACTAATATCATAAAGAGGAAGGATTTGTGTTTTTGTGTGTGTGTGTGTGTGTGATTTTTTGTAATGAATAAACTCAAAAACTAGCGAGCCGATTTAAAAAATTCCTTCACCATTAAAAAGCTACATTCACCCTGATTAACATTAGCTATATTTTTTACTAAAACATTTGGTACCGCGGGCGAAGTCGCGGGGAACAGCTAGTGGGGAACAACTGCAATGATAAAGAAGATACAGGCCACGCAGAAAAAGTAGAGTTCTATCATAGGCCGCAAAAGAGCTGTCGTATTGTAAGCAGTTATATTAAACTAGGAAAGGTATATAGAATTAAAATAAAGGGGAGGTTTCATTACCTCTAAGAGCGGAACCGCCCCAGATTCGGACAGGTAGCAAAGTAATAAATTCCTAACTATACCTACACAAAAACCTTGAATCACTCTACTACTCTTCTGAAAACTGCAATAAACTCCGTTGCTAAGTTTAAAAGGTCTAAACGGCTAACAGCAGGAGTGACTTTATTTTGTAACTACTTCTAAAGGTGGTATTGATGGTATCACTTAAACCGGAAAATTGTATAGCATTGTTGGATGTGACTCCAAAAATCCTTTTTCAAAATCACTAATAAAAATATCACTCCATAAAAAGGTACTTATATAAATAAAGGAGTATCTACAACATTTGATCTTTTCCTCTAATCCCGAAATAATTTTCTTGTAAGCCGATAGACGGTCCCTTTACCCAATGTGTATCTTCGTAAGCACTTAGCCGAAGGGATTGGAATACAAGGAAAATCAATATCCGACAGTATATTATAGTAGCTTAGTTATTTGCCGAAGGATTTCTAACATCACAAGTCTCTACATACTCTCTATATGAATCTAAAACTTGGTAGGTTTCCCGTCTTTTAAGATAAAATAGGTAATTTTATCATTGTTATATGACAACACTATTGCTAAATTATAAAAAAAAACGACTAACTTAATAATATTTTCTAATTATATTGATTTAAAAAACAAAACTACTAAATGGATATTGATACAATTAATATGGAGCCAATTCTGAAGTAGCCTATCAATGATAGAAATATTTTTTGAAATGGATCTCCAATTGCCGAAGATATTGCGAAACAAACATACAAATAAAAAATACAATCGAGTCGGGAATCTCTTCCTTTAGGTTAAGAAATGTTTTTTTTTTCTTGGCTGACTGAAAGTTCGTTTTTGGTTTCAGTCAGTCAGTTTTGGCCATGAAATCTATTTTCGGACATAGTTTTCGGCCGCTTGTACTTCTGTTATTAATTATTATTTATTAAAAAAAAATACTAGATTTCAGTATACAATAGAATATCGGTTTTGCCTGGAACTGATTTGAGAGATAGATGGTTAAATTTTACCGTACACTAACCATCGTTAAAGTTATTCAAAAAAATATATATTATATTAAAAACATCAAAATCCAAGATATCGTGCAATATACAAACTAAAATACTTTCAGATGGAATCCTTCAATGCGATCTCGTTAAAATGAAAACTTCCCGTGAAAAATAGACCAATACGGACTTCGTCGAATATTCGACTCCAAAGGTAAATAAATGGAATTACATTTATCGTCTCTGCGATGCAGAGCATGTTATGTTATTTATTTCAGAGAAAACGTATTAACTCTTTTGAAAGGTCCATGGCATTTGTAGGAATTGGAATCACAAAACACATATATTGTAACAGATATGCTACGATCGGGTCGTAAATTAAGGACAAAAATATTCTTTAAATACCGAAATAATAAAAACAAATTGTGCTTTAGAGAACACGACTAAAATAAACTTCTTAAGCTCATAGGCCTGCACTGTCTTAGATATACGATAATTGACTATGAAAGAAAGTAAAAGAAAATATATACTCTCTCTTGCCTCTACAGAAATATACAAAACGTAACTCTCTTTCTACCTTCCCTAACTTATATCTCCCTCTCAACTTCCGTTTGCCTCGCCCAGTCACACATTTCGTAACGCTCTCGTTACGAGCTATTCTTGTATGTATATACATATATATACAACATGTAACAAAAACCCTGTCCGATCCTTGAGAGTATTATTTGGTATCGTACTGCGAACACATATAAAGCACTAAGTCAAGGCGCGGTTTTCGGGCCTTGACTTAGTGCGTTGCTAACAATCTTAATAAAGGTAGACGTTTCATTTTATCTTATACTAGCTGTTGCCCGCGGCTTCGCTCGCGCGTAAAGTTAAGAGTAGTAAGTAGGTAGTAAAGGATAGATGGATGTATTCTGTGATTTTCAAAGTAAGGCGCATAAATTATATTTTTCATAAAATATTATGGCGTCAAGATAATAATAAGATAATGTGGAAAACATCACATACATTGAGTTTGGATAAACTTTTAAAATTGTGGCAAATTTTTGGTCAGACAAAACTTGAGAATCATTTACACGAAAAGACGAAGAAGAGTCACACACATTGCTCCGAATTCAAAGTAAGTAGCAGGATTGTGATATGGAATCAGAAGCAACGAAGGTACATACCATAAAAATAATACCTTGCAACCCCTATTTCACCATCTTAAGGCGTAGATATCTACAATCGCAAAAATATGTTTTCATTTATTTCTTACCAAAAACCCAAATACCAAATCTTATGTATCTCTGTTTGAAAATGATGAATATCGTAAAAAAACTTCAAACTCCTATTGCACCCCCTTAGAGGGTAGATTTCTAAAATCTCGGAAATACGTCTTATTTATTTCTAACTCATAATCCTATGAACTTTAATGAAAACTACACAATTCATATACCTACAAACTTCCAACCCCTATTTTACCCTCTTAGGGGGTAGATTTTCAAAATTGCTGAAATACGTCTTTATTTATTTCTATCGAGAAGCCCGTATACGAAATTTCCATATAAACTTTCATCCCCTATTTAACACCCTTAGGGGTTGAATTTCGAAAAATCCTTCCTTATTCCTTGTCTACATTAAATAGGAAACGTCTGTGCAAAAATTTCAGCTATCCAGGTTCAAGGGTTTGGGCTGGGCGTTGATGAGTCAGTCAGTCAGTCAGTCAGGCCTTGTCTTTTTATTTATACACAACATGTAACAAAAACCCTGTCCGATCCCTTAGACTCGGTATTATTCGGTATCGTACTGCGAACACATATACGTAGGTATTAAATGGATTGGAGATTATTTTTTTTCCTAATTGAAAATAATTAAATCAAAATAAAAACTGATCCAAGGCAACAGCAACACTGACCGCTCCTCAAAGTTCATGTACTTACTACCTGTAGCTTTGTGTCAAAGAAGCCGCCTATGCGAGACGGTTCATGAACTGTACCACGAATACGCCATTATTGGATCTGACAGGGGTTTTGTTACATGTTGTATACAGATATACCATTGTCATCGAAAACCAGTCCTAAACTGTTACCGCCTTCACCGCGTGAAGGTTATGCTATTTTATAATTATACAGTATAATTAGTGATAGCTTTGATTTCCAGGTCAGATGTTTAAAATCTTCGATTTTTATAAGTGAACAGGAAATGCCCATCAGACCGAACAACTTTTGCTAAGACGTCATTCCTATGTGTTATGGTGTAGCTGGGCTCTTGGAGTTCGACAACAGGTGTTCCAGATCTTCAATTTTTATACGTCAACAGAGAGTGCTCATCAGGCTGAACAACTCTTGCTAAGACGTCATTCCTATATGTGTTATGGTGTAGCCGGGCTCTTGGAGTTCCACAACAGGTGTTCCAGATCTTCAATTTTTATACGTCAACAGAGAGTGCTCATCAGGCTGAACAACTCTTGCTAAGACGTCATTCCTATATGTGTTATACTGTAGCTGGGCTCTTGGAGTTCCACATCAGGTGTTCCAGATCTTCAAATTTATTCTCTCAGCAGAAAATGCTCATCACGTGGAACAATTTTTGCTATGGTACCATTTTTGTATCTCTTATAGTTTAGCTGGTCTGTTGCGGTTCTGCATCAGGTATATACTTTTCCGGGATAAAAACTACCCAGTGTGGTGCCCAGGATATTAAGGAACAATTATACCAAGTTTCATCGTAATCGAACCGGTAGTTTTTGCGTGATGCCTGAACAAACAGACAGACAGACAGACAAAAAATTTTTTAATCACATTTTTGTGTTCGGTCTCGGTCTAGTAACACCCCCCGCCATTTCTTTTTTTAATACTTTAAATGTACAGAATTTTCACTTCTACAGATTTATTATAAGTATAGATTAAAATTTTAAATTTGTAATATCTTTTTAATGAATTGTCCGATTGGAATAAAATAAAAAGTAATTTATAGCTATTGAAACAATCTTGCTCAATAAATAGTTTATTTGGATAAGGATTAGTATTTGACGATAATATGATCAATTAACATGGGCTAATAATTTTAATTACTTTTATTCTATGGAAAAGTGGTTATAATGGCTAAAATATAAATGTTTGGTATATACTATCGCGGACTTTTTTGTAGGCATTATTGAGTTCTACAACTTTTTTATAGAAGTCAACCATACATCTCTAACCATTTAGGCAGCGTTCGCAAGAATCGTTAACGTACGGCAGTTTTTTCGTCGACTTACTCCACAATTTTCACTACCACGAAAAATCCTATCTATTTTCCGGGATAAAATATAGCCTATACGGATTCGGAAGAATTCCTCCAAGTAATGGTAAAAGAAATTTTGAAATCGGTTCAGTACTTTTTGAGCCTATTCAATACAAACATACAAAAATACAAAAATACAAAAATACAAAGGTTTCCTCTTTATAATATTAGTATAGATTGGTACAGTCAACAGCAAAGTAGATGATGAATTGAATTTTTAACTTTAGGAGTCAAAACTGATCACGAATATATGGCAACTAGTAGTAAATGTTTGGTATAATTTACAATCACATACTTTAGAATCACTTCGACACCACACAGTTCTGACGCGAACTCCGTTCGTTAGTATTGAATTTCTGATTTTTATCATCTAATTTTGCTGTTGACTGTGCCATAAATGTCTATGTAATAATTAAACTAGCTTGTTATGTAGCAGACTATTATTTTTGATGTCTCTTACAGACATTCCTGTTCAAACGATTAGGATCGCTTAGTGAAATTCTCGCATGTACGCACCAGTTAGGTACGACAATAATGCTTGAAAATTGATGTTAGTAATACAAACTAGACTACTTACAAAGGCTTTTTAAAATAAGTAAATATGTATAAGAAAATTCATATAGAGTTACCTGAAAACCCTAAGTAAGCGTCTCAACGCCTTTCTACTTGGCAGAGAATATTACCGTAAACTGTAGACATCAACTTTTATATTATTCAATTTCTTTTCTTTATTAATTTATTTAACAGCCTGTAGACAGTACTTTAATATTCTGTTAAATCTACAGTGCTTTCGAATGTCTTGAATTTTATCTAGTACCCCACAAGGCAGTCTTTACTAAAATTTGGATCAAATTTTGTTTTAAAATCTAACTCCACACAAACGAGCACCATTGAATTATCTATAAGCTCCGCGGTCAAAGTTTTAAGACCCTCTCGGCACAAACAATGTCGCTAAGCCTAACAACATTTCAAAGAACAACAAAACTTATAAAACAACGTTGCTTCACTGAAAAAGTATGAAAGAATGTCCTTTGATCTCTCTTCTATGTTACTTTGACGTGAGACACTTTGAGATGATATCTGTTTTTTATTAACACGGCTTCTACATTTACAATATATGCAAAAAAAATTCGTGAAGGAAAACATTGTGAGAAAATCTGAATTTCCAAATATTGGAATCTTTTTAACGTTTGGTGTCTTCTTTAAGTGGGTGACATTTACAGGCCGGTACATGTATCATTATTATTCTATACTTTTACAGCATCTTTAGACGGTCATTTTAATAATGATAATTACTTTCCTTCTCCGGGACGAAGGTTTCTTCTCATACAAAAAAGCACTGAGGAGAAGGATAGATATTTTGCTTGCACTAAGATATACATGCCAATAGTTTCACGTCTTGATTTCATCAGAATTATTAAGTAAAAGGTGTGTGTAGCTAAGGTCATAGGTACATGTCATAGAGTAACATTGTTGGTGTGTCGACCGCTTAAGATTGAAAATTTGATACTTACACTTTAATTTTCTTCCCCTCAGCTTGGGATATGGTGGCGGGCGGCGGCGGCAGGTCGTCCATCGGCACCTCCTCGTTGGGCGGCGAGGGTGGAGACTTGTCGAACTCCGCGATCGGCGCTAGCTCAGGCATTGGCGACACCGAGTTACTGTCCATAGCCGACAACTTTATAGGAGACACTTTGGCGATTTTGAGGACCTTTTAACACCTCCGGTAGCCGGAGGAGATCACGCTAAAGTAGCCTTCACAGTTCTAAACGCCCGCAGCGAATATCACTCAACACAAGTTCACGGCACTGGTATTGCTTGAACAGACGATAGGTACAGTTCGCAACTTCAGTCAGCAACTTTCGGGATTAGCTTCGGACGAACTTCGGAACCTGGAAGCGATTTAACGGTTATTTACGTGCTTTCTTGTTCAACTGTATTAACAGAAGTTCTAAATGATGATGTGTGTATCGGACGTTGACCGGAATCCTGGGTGTTTGAGATGTAAGTGCGAGGAATTGTGAAATACTTTGTAGGTACATTTTATTTAATTTTACGTAGAGAAAGGAAGGCCAACGCCCCGCACCCCAGTTGTATTGAAACATTCGCTTGACGTGACGCTACGGAAGGGACTGACAAGGGCCCCACGCATCATGTTCCTGTTGTTTACTATAACGCGCCCGTTGACCACTACTTCACCGCTCGGAACCGAAATAGATTTACACAAATATTACCCGTACTTAACACTACGGTACTACTTCTCGCGCAATAACTCATATTATGGACAAGTATTCTTGAAAAGCTTTGGGATTGCTATAATCTAATGTCGATACTTAATATTATAAAGCTGAAGAATGTGCTTGTTTGTTCGGTTGAACGTGCTAGGTAATCTCAGGAACTACTGTTCCGATTTGAATATTTTTTTCACTGTTAGATAGCCCATTTATTGAGGATGGCTATAGGCTATCATTTGCTGCGGTAACCGGTAATGCTTACGCGGGCGGAGCCGCAAGGAAAAACAAGTCATACATAATCAAACTAACAAAGTAGCTACAAAAAATAGGTACATATTAAAAAAAACATTAGCAATCTGCTTCTGATGTTGGTAAATTAATTTAATCCTACTAATACTATAATTGTGAAATGTGGAAGTTTAGAATTTTTGGATGATTGTTACTCAATCACGCAAAAGCGGCTGAACGGATTTGGATGAAATTTGGCATGCACGTAGCCTTTGATATGGAAAAGAATATAGGCTATCTTTTATCCCGATTCCTTAAGCAGATCCCGAGGGAAAATTAAAAATTGTTTACGAGCTAAGCCGTGGGCAGACAGCTTTTAAATTTGGTAATTTTCTCTATTAAAGCGCAAGCTATAACGCGGGTGAAAATTTTATATTATTTTTCATTACTTTCACATTTCTTTTTGGACCCAATTCTGAAGTCCACGCAGACGAAGTCGCGGGTAGAAGCTAGTATTTTATAAATACAATGTAAAACCTATCTATAAATAAATAAGCAGGTTTTAATCAAAGAGTGTATCAAGAGAAGCTGTAACTACTGGTTATTGATTAATGAACACGGGTTAGCTTTAATAAGTTCCTGTTAACTAGCGCAGACTGTCAGTAAATAGACGGAGATAAAATCAAGCTTTATATTCTAAGAATTATTAATTCACAAAGGAAAATGTCAACGCGAACAAGCAATGTTTAGTTTGTGACTATAATTCTCACTTATTTTTGTACAAGGTTTCGTTTCCTGTGTAAAGATTCATTAGGTACTGTTTGTACACCTGTTTCTTATAAAGTTGAATAAAATGACAATATAAAAGAAATTGCCCATCATTTCTTTCTTTTTCCATTAAGAGATTGTAAATTTTAATGCCTGCATCGAAACAACAGTTACCATAGTTACTTATTATTTTTACAGTATGTTGAGTGCATATAAATTGCATACTTTACGAAGCAAGCATCTAATCAACTACACCATTGTGTAATTGTTTGACCACTAAGGAAACACCTTTATAACTGTAAATCTAGTCTAGACTTTCCCTTTTCGTGGGAATCAGCTGGTTGACATGATTACATTGATGCTTTACAAGCGAGTGATCGCGAAACCGAAAGATGTAGCGAGTAATGGGTACTGAATTCTCGACTTTACTCAATTGTTTTATGATCTGAATTTAATTGTTTCATATTTATGCGGTAAAATGTGGTATATGTGTTAATTATTTACGTTGTATGTATAGACTTCATATAATATACATTTCAGTTTATTAATTGGTATCGTATGAAGCAGATAAAAGAGTTCTACACTTGAGAGCAACAAAATAGCAAACCCCTTATGAGTGTATTGTATAGGTACGTACTGTTTTGGATATAATTAAAAAGGTACAGAAATAAACTTTAGGTATATAACTATTTTTCGTCTTTATTTTTATTAATATTTATTAAAAAAAACAGTCTTAACTGAAAAAGGTTAAGGTGTGCGATTTTATCGGCCTCAAGTGTATATTTCACTTTTTTACCATAGGACTCAGTCACCAATAGACCTGAAAGCCTATAATTATGTGTAAGTTTTTGGACGAATAATTAAAAGTAGAAAAGGTATTATGAAGCGGGTAATAATCGTTATTTATTGTCCACGGCCTATAGTTACCCATCGTGGGTAAAACCCTCATTTTGCTTACGATACTTGCTTAGTGGGTGGTCTATCTCAACATTCTCAACCCCTTGCTATTAATTTATAGTAACTACATACCTGAATTTGAAACAACATATACCTACTGTATTGTTCCAACTTAATAATTTATTTTAATAAATATGTAGATTGTTATGACAATAACACTACTTTTTAACGAATTTCAAAAAAAGGAGGTGCTTCTCAATTCGACTGTATTTTTTTGAAACGGATACCATGGCGGTTTATTTTGAACGTCGAGAACTATAATCAAAATAAATTGCGATAGAATCAAATTGTAGATGCGTTAGTTTAGTTTACATAATTATGTCTAGTGAAGTCAATGGCGTTCTCGAAAAAATCTTATCTCCTGCTACAAAGAATGAGAAGTTACACCTACTAAACAGGCGTACAAAACACAAGACTAAAGGCCAAAAATAAATTTAAAAAGTAAACTTTACTACCTTTTTTTTTCAAAACGCATATAAAGTGACGACCACCGTGGTCGAGTGGCGTACACACCGGTTTTCAAGGTGTTCGATGCTCTGATGTCCCGGGTTCGATCCCCGGGACCCGTCAAGGTAGAAAAACACTTTTCTACATTGTCCCGGGTCTGGGTGTTTGTGGTACCTTCGTTGTCTCTGATTCCCTAACACAAGTGCTTTAGCTACTTACTTTGGATTCGGAGCAATGTATGTGATGTTGTCCACATTTATAAAATTTATTATTTAATAAAGTATTAATAAAAGAACCTTTGAAATGCTCTAGAGTATCGTATAGGTACCTAAGCTCCTCCAGTGTTCTGAATTTTTTCACACCCACGTCGAAGAGATATAGTATGGGGTCCGACATTACTTACCCCCGTAATCCCGTGGGGCTAAGTTACTATGTGGGTACTCAGAACTCAATTTGTAAGTGAGGCAATAAATAAATTAGTCTTGTAAGTTGTAGCTACATTCTACACGAAATACCTAAGTCCATTATTGGTGATGTAAGTTAAGGTTGGAGTTTGTATACATGAAAGCTTAAAATAACGGTTATTTTAACTGTAATATTATTAAAAAAAATCATAAAATCTCTGTTGTACTCAATCTACTTAAACAATGCTAAAATATGTCAAAAACAAAAAATCAAATTTTGAACATAATAATATCCTAATTTAATTTAATGTTCATTTTTAAATATTTGGCAGATATGAAAATTAAACTATGTATTACAATGACACAATAAAATGATATTGCTAAATTAATCTCATTTAAATAAATTTCGAAACCAGAAATTTAGACATTAACATTTTTGCACAATATAGGTATTTTAATCACGATGGACATTTTAAAACTAATTAAGTAACTAGTCTAAGATATTAATGAGCGGAATAAAATATTATTAAACTAAAGTACATAATAAATGTGCACAACATCACAAACATTGCTCCGAATCCAAAGTAAGTAGCTAAAGCAATTGTGTTATGGAATCAGAGACAACGAAGGTACCACAAACACCCAGACCCGAAACAATGTAGAAAAGTGTTTTTCTACATTGCGACTCCTTGAAAACCGCTGTGTACGCCACTCGACCATGGAGGTCGTCAATGTACCCCACTGGTGTATAGAAATTAATCAGATGTTTCGTGCTCTATATTTTTAACGAATTTAATAAAACAAAGTTGAGTTACACCATTAATAACTCGAGAACCGCATACAGGATGTTTTATTATATTTGACACCACCAAGGGTCCAAATTTTATAATATTTGATTCTCTTTTAAAACATTTGAAAGTTTAACGAAAAATAAGAACAAGAATATGTGGAATATTGCGTATGCGGGTGAAACCACGGCGCACAACTAGTTATAATATTCTCAACATCATTTAAAAATTGCATGCAGTAGTTTTTATCGCCCTCAAACTTAAATAAATATGACAAGAACCATGACATTACCATTCCCTCGTTATGAAGTACCTCAATTCCTTTCTCCACGCTTCAGAACACGAGTAGCGCGACATTTTCTAGGATTCCGAAAATATATTACCACGTGCGGTACTTCATAGTGATTTAATGAAAACAAACCTTACTTCTTTGACATAGAGGTTTTTTTAATTTTATAGAGGTGCTATATGTGTAGTTTACTGTATAGTAAGTGCTCTTCAAACCCTTCACGTTGTAGTTTTCAAAGCAACCACAATTTCTCCTGAGAACTTTTCCATTTAACTTCAATTTTCTGTTATTGTATTGTACTAACTTATCAAATTGAGATGAAACCGAGCGTGGATGCTGCAGTTTCTGCTACGATACTAGTACAATGTGTTTGTAAAATAGCGAAGTTTGTTCATTTGTTTTCGTTATCGTATTAAGTTGGACCTGAATTTAATTTTTTGTTTGTTAAGTCTGTTATTATTCGTCGTTATTCAAACAAGATACATAGCATTTGCACAGAAAATTTTGTCAAAGATTTTGCAGAGTTAATTTACAACACAAGACATGTTTATTTTAAAATTTTAATGTTAAAGGGAATAAAATTAATTTTAAATAGATACTAAACAGCTGTTTCATTTATGCACGACTACTTTATTCAAATTCTAAACCCAATATTAATCATGTTTGGCCTACGTCCCTTCCAAATTATTTCTTACAAGAATAGTAAATAAACACTTAAAAAGGGTCTCTGGAAATACGTGTTGCAGCTAGATAATGGTGAGTGTGCGAAGTATGGCGAAGGTATGAGGAGGGAAGAGGACCGAGTGCCCATGAGAGGCGAGACTCAAATGAGGGTACGACTCTCAAGCACGTCGAAGTCAGCTCCGAGTCCTTACCACTAGTTTATTAAGGAGAATAACTGAAATTTATTTAGAGGTGGAATGTGACTTTTTTTTAGTTTTATACGCCGATTGAGAACCTACCTCTTTCGTTCTTGTGGGTTAAAGGTTATTATCGAGCAAATAAGTTTAACATTTTCTTTCACACCACTATCACCTATCCCTTTTATGATAAATGGTGTAGAAATGTCGCTGGTGTGACAATCAGCAATTCATCGTAACTGTTCGGGAATAGGTTTTTAGTTTAGGTTTATAAATTAACTAGCTTTTGCTCGCGACTTCGTCCGCGTGGAATCCATTGAGAAATAATCATTTTTAATTAACCACCCTTTTCCCCCCTTTGGGAGGGAATTTCCAAAAATCCTCTCTTAGTGGTAGCCTCCTCCTCCCAACAAACACACATGAAAAATTTCAGCTCTTTACGATCAGTAGTTTCGGCTGTGCGTTGTCTGTCAGTCAGTCAGTAACGGAAGAGTTTTATATATATACTAGCTTTAGCTCGCGACTTCGTCCGCGTGGAATCCATTGAGAAATAAACATTTTCAATTTACCACCCTTTTCTCCCCTTTGGGGGGGAATTTCCAAAAATCCTCTCTTAGTGGTAGCCTACTCCTCCCAACAAACACACATGCCAAATTTCAGCTCTTTACGATCAGTAGTTTCGGCTGTGCGTTGTCTGTCAGTCAGTCAGTCAGTCAGTCAGTAACGGAAGAGTTTTATATATATAGATAGATATATAAGAAATTAAGAAGCTATGTACATGTTTTTAATTTCTCTGAGACACTACTGATATATGAATAGAAAAATCTTCTATTAGTATATGCTCATACTATAAATAACATGATTCGAAAAGGAAACAAACAATTCAATTATTTAATTTTTGATCTGTGAAATGTTCAAATTGGATGACGACACCTCTAAGTGAGCTAGAAATGGGTGCCCCATTGCAATTCGTTAACATACGCCTACTGGGAAAGCTATTTTAACCGTCGCGAAGCATAATTTACGATATAAGTTGCTTCCCTTTACTTTAAATCCAACCCCGTTTATCTTTTGTTAAGGTTTACCTGGTCTCCAGTCGTTTCATTGCGTCTTGAGAGCACTTTTACAAATCCTGAGTATAACATAGAGAACCATAGAATCAAAGGTAACCAAATGATCCACCATATATTTAGTCTATTTTGAAATTCACCTAGCCGCAAAACTATAAATCATACAATAAAAAACCATTAGTATCTAAGACGGAAGCTGACCCCAATAAAGGTAGGAAAAACTAATTTGTATTAGAATAACAACCTTCGTAGAATGTGTATAACAATTAATAGAAAATACGTAACTGTAACTAATCTACAACTATCCTAAATGTCAAGTGTGAACGTCATCGGAAGTGATACAATCATACCACACACGTATTCTGTGTCAATAGCTCAAGGTCTGCGATGTAAATAATGTATTATGGTTCAAATACCACAGTACAATGAACCAACCTAAACCGGGCACCTGTGAGCCACAAAGCTCTTTGTAAACGAAAAATAATTATACCCAATACATTTTCCACGAAAACCGATTCCACCGTTCCAAGTAAAAGATGAAGGAACTATAATAGCTAAGAGCACTTAGAAAATCGATATCCGTTCCAAAAACTCATAGCAGTCATAGCATCCTATAATTTATCGATTAAGAACGAATGTGTGTTAGCAACACAGCGGTGCAATTCGTCATCCTGATGGCTGCAACGATTCCCATTCCCGGGATCACACGTCAAATAGAACTATGACTTATCTGTCAGGGAATAAGAATAATTATTGTATGGCAGTGAAGCGAGGAAGAGGA
The DNA here is from genome assembly GCA_950381575.1 of Plusia festucae. NCBI lineage: Eukaryota > Metazoa > Arthropoda > Insecta > Lepidoptera > Noctuidae > Plusia > Plusia festucae. Next base: position 5,894,160 of record OX494436.1, on the reverse strand, counting down.
CAATTTAGTGGCCTCAAATCAGTACGCTGGGGAAGGCTCTCCTACGCGTCTAGATCCGTCCTACCTCTGGTAACGTCGCAATATGTTTGTTCCGATAATGGCATGTGTATTATACATGCATATAATGCTTTTGAGAGTGTCGTGTATATTAATTAAGATATATGATCTCAGTCTACATTTAATAGGACATCACCATGCCTAATGAGGTTGTAAGACCTAATATATGTTGTTCATGCAACCTGCATACACAGCTGCGTAGAAGAATATTATAACTGTCAATCTTTCCATAGACAGCCTCAGAGTAATTATAAAAGAAGAGATACAGAGTGCGGTTAAGGACATTGTGACAGAACAATATCGTCAAATAAATGATATTATCGCTGGCTTTAAAAAAACCCTATCGTTTTTCAACGAAAAGTATGAGGAAGTAAAAGTTACGATGGAGGAAAAGTCTAAGAAGATAGAGGCGCTTGAAAAAGACAACGGCTACCTGCAGGATTGTGTTCTAAAGCTTGGAAAGCGTCTTAGCTTAATAGAACAGAACGCTAGGTCTGCCAATATCGAAATACAGTGTGTACCAGAGAGTAAGTCCGAAAATTTAGTCACCACTGTACTGCAGCTGGCAAAAGTGATAAGCTGCGACATTAAGGATTCCGATATACTACACTGTACTAGGATAGCTAAAAAAAATGCCCAAAATCCAAGACCTCGATCCCTTCTCGTTAAGCTAAGCAGCCCTCGACAACGTGACGACTTTCTGGCAGCCGCTATAAAATATAATCGGGCTAACAGCAATGAAAAATTGAGTGCGAGTCATCTAGGTATAGCGACACCAACACCTCAGCCCATCTACGTAACAGAACATCTATCCCCAGAGAACAAGGAACTTCATGCGGCTACTCGAGTACGTGGAAAGGAATTAGGTTACAAGTTTGTTTGGGTTAGATATGGGAAAATCTTTGTCAAGAAAGATGAATCGTCACAAAGTGTCGTCATTAACAACTTAGATAAGTTAAAGACTTTAGTTTAGTGTTTCTTTTTTTGTTGTTATCATTATGTCCTGCAAGTTTCTATTGATATCATTTTCTAAATTCAATCTTCATATTTACTATCAAAATGTTAGAGGCTTAAAAACCAAAACTGTTGACTTTAACCATAACGTATCAATACATAATTATGATGTAATAGTACTCACGGAGACTTGGTTGCACAGTGGCGTATACGATTCCGAATTATTCGATGACCGTTACATTGTCTATAGACGCGATCGGGAAACAAGTCGGTATTGCACCCGTAAACAGGGAGGTGGAGTCTTAATTGCCATTTCAAAAAACCTAAAATCATCCAGGGTATCTAAATTCGAAACTGAGTTAGAAGATTTATGGGTAAGCATTGATGTAAGCTCATTAACTAACCACAATAAAAAAATATACATCAACGCAATCTATCTGCCTCCTCCTCTGCACCCAGACACATTTAAGCTTTACACTTATAATGTTCAAAAAATAATGGTCGATAAAAGTGAAGACACATTACTACTAGGCGATTTCAACCTTAGTTGTATTTCATGGGTGCAAAACAATCATCTATTGATACCGGAATGTAAAAACTCGGACTTAAATGCGCTAGTTTTGGAACTTATGTCTTTAAATGCTTTATACCAGTGTAACTCAATATTGAACAACAAATCTAAAATATTAGATTTAATATTTAGTAACAAACGTGTCGATAATATAATGCAAAGCAGTGCTCCTCTAACGAAAGAGGATCCTTTACACCCTGCAATGGAATTTTATGTACCATTTATGTCTGATTGTTATCTAAAACAAAGCAACACGGCAACTCGCAACTTCTTTCGAGCTGACTACGAGGGTGTCCTAGCTCGCCTTATGTCTTTTGTATGGGATCACGAGTTTGCAACTTGTACATCAGTGAACGAATTAGTAGACGTTTTTTATAATATCCTAAAAAAAACAATCGCTGAAACCGTTCCTTTAAAACGCACAACTAATAGAAACTACCCTATTTGGTATTCCCGAGATCTAATAAGACTAATAAAGCAAAAATATAAATATCACACTCGATTCAAAAAATACAAAAATCCGTTAGACTTACTATCATTTCAAAATCTAAGAGATGACTGCAATATCCTCAGAATAAGCTGTTATAAAACATATATATCCAGGTTGGAAAATGGCATATTTAAATCCCCTAAAATATTCTGGTCATTTATTAAAAACAAAAGAAAGGGCAGCAGTACATACCCCGCGGAAATGAATTTTGAAAACATTACCGCAAGTGAAGGCAAGGACATATGCAACTTATTTCGTGAAAATTTTGCGCGTTCTTTCAACAAACCATCAAACATCCCAAGTATCTCGGTTACTAATTATTCCTGTTATAACTCCTCAGCGATACTCTCTAGCTTATCCTTAAGCGATAAAGAAATATACAAATCTTTAATTGAATTAGATGAAAAAAAGGGAGCTGGCTCCGATGGTATTCCGCCCGTCTTCATCAAACGTTGCGCTAAAGCTCTAGTTGGTCCACTTCGATCAATTTTTAATCGATCAATACTTGAAGGCAGCTTTCCTGATAAGTGGAAGGAAGCCTTGGTCGTGCCTATATTTAAGTCTGGAGAAAAACACTCGGTTGAAAATTACAGACCAATCTCCATATTAGTAACATTTGGAAAAGTTTTTGAGAAGCTCATTAATCAACACATAATATGGTACCTCAAGCAAAAAATAACTGAATATCAGCATGGCTTTGTTAAATGTAGGTCAACAACGACTAATCTTTTGTGCTTTACGTCTGCTTTATCATCTTACCTCGACAAACGGATCCCAGTAGACGCAGTTTATACGGATTTCAGCAAAGCTTTTGACAAAGTTGATCATTGTCTCTTAATAAGCAAATTAGACCAACTGGGTATACACGGAACGTTACTTGGGTGGTTCAAATCATACTTAGAGCGCAGAACCTCGAAAGTGGTAGCTAATGGCTATTTTTCTGACAGCTTTGTGGCGACGTCTGGAATCCCACAGGGATCGCATTTAGGACCTACCCTTTTCAATGTATTCATAAATGACATAACTAATTGCTTTAAACATTCGAATTTTTATCTATTTGCCGATGACTTAAAAATCATGAAACCTACGCGAAGTAAGGAAGAAGCTCGGTTGTTGCAGGAAGATTTAAATCGACTTGTTAAATGGTGTGACGATAACAATATGCATTTAAATACGACAAAATGTCACTACATTCAATTCACTCGCAACAAAAACCCTCCAATTAACAAGTACTACATTAACGGAGTAGCAATCACTAAACAAACCGTTGTTCGTGATTTAGGTGTCCAAATGGACAGCAGTCTTAAATTCGATACGCACATCTTAAACACAGTTTCTCGTGGTTTCAAGGCACTTGGGTTCGTTTTGAGGAATTGCAAAGAATTTAAAAGATCCCAGACCAAAATCTTAATCTACAATGCATTAGTTCGCCCGATCCTAGAATATGGATCCGTTATATGGAATCCGCACTATGAAGTCTATACCAAGCGATTAGAAAGTGTTCAAAGGCGATTCTTGTACCATCTTTGTTACGGAGACCACATGGCTAAACAAGTCAGAAGCTACAAAGATAGGCTCAAGCTTTATCATCTAGATAGTTTAGCCACTCGTAGAATGCAGACCGATTCAGTATTTTTACACAAATTAATAAACGGAACGATAGACTGCAGCGAGCTTTTGGGTGCCATTGAAGTAAACATCCCCTCACGCATCCCTCGAAAAAATGTCTACAAACTTTTAAATACCCCACGGTCAAGAACCAATATCGGTCAATACGCTGCTTTGCCCAGGCTCTGTAGACAGTATAACACACTGTCGATAACACACGATGTAGACATCTGTGTTCCATTATGTAAATATAAGAAATGTATAAAACAATTAATTTAATCTTGATAAATTCTTTGTTATATATGTACGTATTATTTTAACTTTATCTAATTTAATTCATATCTATTATTTATATTACTGTCATCATTGCATATTCTATAAAAATACTATTCATATTTCATTATTTGTAATTGTTTTCATAAATGTTGAACTGTACTGTAACAGCTCTAAGTTCTAATTTATTGTGCATGCTGTGGTCTCCTCTAATTGAGGGAGTACACATTCTTAGTACCTACTGATGTTTTGTGTTATGTTCTGTGTATATCCCTTGTTGGGGACCCTAAAATAAATAAATAAATAAAAAAAATAACGACAGACACCTTGAAGATACGCCTCACTAAAACGACGACCACTAAACAATTAATGTAACACAGGAAGTTAGAACGGAGGGTACTAAGTAATGTAAACAACGATTTGTGTAGTAATTCCCTCCCTTGCTGTCATAAAAATGTGCCCAGGAAGTGACAGGGGGCGTCATTAAAGCGAATGACGTGAAATTGTGACGCTCCCACGAACGGTGTCATACCGTGACATAAGGGGACAGTGGGGACCGATGAAAATGTGACAGGTCATTTCACTAATTAACTGGGGGATTCGTTTAATTTTCGCCTCCTTTACACGGCAGTTGAGGTAAACACTAGTCGACTTGAGTCTCAGTACTACTTACCATTACTATTTAAAAAAAAGTATGTAGTTTTCATTCAGGTACGTTGAGACATCCTCAAAATCATAGGTAACGATAAGAAAATAAAAATAAGCAGGTGCGAAAAATTAAATTAAAACATGAATATTTTAAAGTCAAAACTCCATAATAATTCAACGAGTTAAAGCGAAAATTGTGGCGGAAAATGGTCATCAAAGTAAAAGGGCTCACTCGAGGTCCCACTTGATTATAACCCACCGTACTCGAACCCAGTCCCCTCCTGTACTACATAACACACCAAACAAATATATAATTTAACTGTAAAGTTATAAAATATATTTTCCTTTAGCAACTCTTATTAGGTTGCTTCCGTTACCTCGGAGTACTCTTAGGAAGTCAGCTAGCTATTTCATACCAAATTAGATTTGTAAATTGGGAAATATGGTACCATTTATGTTAATATTTGCTGAACAGAACGCAAATATTGCAACTGTTATTAAAATGAGTTGAACTCTACCTTTCTAAAAGGTCATATTACATATTGTAGGTAGCTATATGTTGTAACATTGTTCTCAAAATATACATACTTATTGTTTAATAAAACAGGAAGCTCTTGCAAGTAGATACCAATTCTATTTCAATTAATTATCAATAAATTAACGACTGTGTATTGAATTTACTGTTCCATCATTTCTATAGGGAATTGTTTTAGGTGTGGTTCGGAAAATATTTCTTTATCATCTGCATACAATTGTTACAAATTATTTATATGTAAATAAGTGTTCATAAATGTATTAACCCTTATTAAATCTTCGGTACTGAATCCTACCGAATCGTGACACTTTGTGGTCATGTCAATAATTAATCTATTTTCGATTCCAATCTTTAAACTCTATAATGACCTATTTAGTCTGAGTCTCCAAGGAGTAGAGTTCGAAATTGAATAACACGGTTTGGAAGAACAGTTTTAACACGGACCACTGGCATTAACTTCAAATAAAATCAACATCAATATTTACGAGAAAGGATAAGTCTTGGTGCGTATGTGTGGCCCTTTTATGAGTTATTGTTTGTTTATTTACACGTAGTTAAACTATTTTAGTTTAACTACGACTGTACGGATAGAAGAGTGGTATAGGTCACCACGCTAATGACCACTGTGCGCGACGTGCTGCGGGTTCGATCCCCACAGGACAAGCATTTGTGTGATCCACAAATGCTTATCCAAGTCTGGGTTTTCTTTGTGCATGTGATTTGAATGTTTGTGAAACCCTCCAAATACAAGGATTAAATTCCTTCGTGCGGGCGACGTTTTAAAAAAAAGCGTCGTTTAAAAAAGGCAATTTTATCTAATTCTTTAGTAGCTGTACCTACTAAGGAATTAGATTTTGAGACTTATTTTAAGTTAGCATTTTGGATAACTTATGAACACATTTTTGTTAATATTTCGTGTGGTTACATAATTTATTTCCACTTTATTATTTCTAGCTCTTCTATTAAGAACGAATTCGAATTCGAAACAGTTACGTTCTTAAATCGCTTTTTATTGTTGACTTTAGGCACGTGGAACAAGGTGTGCTTATAAACATTTTTTATCATCTTAATCATTTTAATAGTTAGATCTGAAATATAATATTATCAGTTTTGTCTGTTAATAGCTCCGGATATAGTTAAAAGACATACTAATTTAAAAGCATTACATTAATAATTAATGTGTGCTTCTCAAATTAATTATTATAATACTTACAATAGCTTTCTATAAAGTCGATTCATATAAGAATCCATGTTATAATCCAGGCAATCAATATTCATGGTTTAGGAAATCAATATTACAGAAAGTCTTTAAAATTCGCTATGTTTAAAACAAAAGTTTGCTTGAAGAGGTCGCGAAAATCAGTCATTCGTTATTCTGCCTCAGATATGGTAATTTTACCAACTATAAGTGCTAGTCCTCTTCATAGTCTACCCTTTGTGAATATATTCAATATTCTTTTTTATATCAAGAGCACCGTTATTGTTTACTGATAACCGACTAGATCGACTTCATAATTCAAAGTACTTTTTCATTGAAACAAGATTACGTCAGTCGCTTCTTGCCGTTTGAAGATTATGAAAAAAAACTAAATTAAATCTAGAACAATAATAATATTATCACAGAACAATGAGTCCAGAGTCTAGTGCTCTTAAGTCGTCTTTCCGTTCATGCCTTGTTGCTTAGCCAATTTCTACGACACGGCACGAGCCGAGAGTTTACGAGAGGCAATTAGCTTCCACCGACCGAGATTAAAAAAGTAAGTAAAACAATTTATTACATATTAAATTATTGAAAAAGGAACGCTAAAATCATCGAAAACTCGTTTATGCTGAAGTCGCTGAAAATCAGCCTAGAGGAACCTTAGCATACACTGAGCGATAATCGTTTTGCACGGGTTTGACGCAATTATACCAATTTATAAACCGTAGATGCGTCGCAGTTGTGTAGCAAACAACCGTTTTTGTTTCATTTTTGTTCTTTCATTATATATAACGAAGCAATTTACGCAACTGTTAGGCAGTAAGTTAGAAGAAAATTAATAACCATGCGAAATTCGCAGAAGGTTAATTCAAAGTAACCCACTTTTGCACAAAGCTTGTGAATTAACAAAAGACTGGTGTTAAATAAAGCCTATAATAAAGGAGGCTCATTGAGAACGACCTTGGAGGTGTAGCGAAGGCTTTTCCCGCTACGAATAGCCTCGTAGCTAAAGCCTACGAGTGCCGAAAAATGTAGGTATATGAAGTTAATATTAGGAGGAAGAAAGAATAATAATTTTATTATTATATGAAGATTAATTTTATCCTGCTATTTTATTTCTAAAGAAAACGATGGTTTAGTAATTATTATAAAAATCAATAAATGATCGTCAAATTCAACCCAATTTTTACACTAATCTCACTTGAAAGCACATTCAATATTTGTTAGGTGACCCTTCACAGATAATCCCGTATGCTTTCACAAAACTAACAATAAAATTTGGGGGATATTTTTTCATGGATTGAACGTTAAAAATATCGTGTAAAACCCCGTTAACAAAAGAATCACTTCAGCGTAAACAACGCGGGCAGTTGGACAACAGGAAATACTCGTTGATGCCGATCGAACATTCCTTGTCTCTTACTATCACATTTTAGTGTAAATCCGAGATATGATGCATCACAGAAATACGGATCTCATTTCCGGATTTTAGCGTTCCATTTTGGGTAGCAAGATTTAGTAGGTAAAAATAACTATTTTTATTTTGCGCTCATTTTGACTGTTTTTCGTTTTAAGGTGAGTAAGCACCAGACTTAAATCGTACTGAATTTTGGGACCATGTTTTTATTTCTTTATTAATTGTACTTTTTTAATTAATATCTTAACTTGTTAGGTATATTTCTATCGAAACAAAATGTTTTCCTTTGTTAGTAGGTATGTAAATTTTGTGTCATTCAGTCAATGAAAATATGTAGCCCATATTGAGACCGACAAAAAAAACTCAATGTAGCCAAACTCCATTGTTAATCTCACAAAGATGAACTCATGCAAACAAGTAAATGTTTCGCTTTCATTTCCCCTTCGAAATACATTGAGCTAACGAATCGCATGCAAATTACTTTTAAGTATCATTGATACAGTTGGTCAAAGAGCCGCTGGGTGTTCTCCAAACTTATCGACTACCGTATTGAATGCAAATGTCACTTTACAAGTATGTAGGTATGCATTTCCACAGAATTGCATCTTACTCGTCTTCAGAATACAAATTCGCAGCGAATAAAATGTTATTTACATACATTTAGGTTCTACTTAAGATTGTGAAATGGTAGCAATCGTGTGCCGAGAAAGTGATACGCAACACGCATTTAGAAAGAAAATAGGTACACAGAATCAGAATCGCAAACAGATGTTTTCATAGATACGTCTAAATAGTTGAGATAACGTCACATGTTCGCTTGTGAAGTTTGCGATAAACTGCGCTCATTTACTGTGTCAACAATAATTTATGATAACTCCGAATAACGAGAAGACATTTTAAAGCAACCATAGGTAGGTACCTACTACGTACTTTGAATCTGTAAGTACGACTCTAATAACATTTGCAAATCAAATTTTAGGTACTACATATTAATCTATTATTTCATTACGTAGACTTCTAATAACGATCATCAGAGAACACTGAAAAACACTCGATTTATTTTAAGTTCAATTTATACTGTTCCCAGATAAAGATCTAACAATCAACTATTAGTGTGAATGAGAATGAACAGCACTGCTGCACGATAAACAAAAAATATTTGAGGGAAAAACATCAATGAAAAAATATATTGAAACATAACAGTACCCAATCAAATCCCTTTCATCGCTTCATCGAATATCAATAAAGATGAAAGGACTACTACCAATTTTCCGACTGACTGTACTAAACTTATTTCCTGTTGTACATGTTAATTTTTTTTTAATCTACATTTATTTATTAGAGGCACCTCTAAAAGTAATCTATTGGCTTATAGGTACAGGATGTTGCGTAGGTAAAAGTTATATCTTTAAGCGAGTAGTGAAGAGTACACCTGATATAGAAAGTGTTTACAAAATTTCAGCAGAAAATGAGTGGATAAAATAATTAATACTATTTTTGTATGCTATAAATATAAAATTCGAAAAATTTTGAATACATAAAAAATCAACACAAGACCGCTGAAGCTTCTTAACATTTAGCGAGTAAGGTAATAAGATATTGACACTCGTAATGCGGTGACACGGTTTTTGATGATATTTTGTGTCGAATAATTGGATATCTATCATTAAATCATTTATATTGTAAACCGACTCTATAACAGATGAACTTTTCACCTCTTTTAGATGAATATGGCCGGCGCGGTGATGAAATTTCGGTAACTCCCTGTTTATACGGCCTACCAGTATATAAATACGTAATGATAGAAGAAGTATATATAATCAGGCAAGTCTGCAACAGTGTTAAGATATTTCCTAGTCGACCATAACTTGCGTAATATTTATGATAAGTAATAATTTGAACAAGTGAAAGTTACGTTAAGTTTACTTGTTTATAATTTACGAACTTATGCTTCTAAAAAGTATCACTCATGTCGGATATCATGAATATGGATATCATAGCGGATATCATCAATGTTTGCATGCCAAAATAGTACAATGTACAAGGATTCTATAATATTATTGTCACCACCATATTGTTACTACCTACATTCTGAGCAAATAAATAAATATTCTATTCTATTCATTAAATAATGTTGATTCCTTACTTCCTGGTTTCACTAAATTTAAATTACTGAAAGACAGCGTAAAAGATATTTTTATATAATCCAAACGTAAAACACAAGCATTTGTTTGAGCATCAAAGACGACCTCCGTGATCAAGTGGCGCACACACCAGTTTTCGAGGTGTCGCTCAAAGCTGGATCTAAGGTCCCGGGTTACAACCCCGGACGGGTCGATGTAGAAAAAAATACTTTCTAACTAAACTACTTTCCTATATTGTCTCGGGTGTTTGTGGTACCTTCGTTGTCTCTGATTCTATAACACAAGTGCTTCAGCTACTTAATTTGAATTCGGAGCAATGTATGTGATGTTATCCACGTTGCGTAATTCACAAATGCTTGTGCTAAGTCTGGGTGATCATTGTGTATATGATTTGAACATTTGTTATGTCCCCGCGATACGAGGATTAGGTACATATCTTAGCGCGGGGTCGTTCTTTTTTAGGGAGAAAAAAAAACGAAATCACAAAATAAAACTAACCACTATACTTAAAACTACTTGATAGAGACTATAGGTGGGCAAAAAAAGTATTTAATCCGGTAATTTTGTGTCTCGACCATACCTTTCCTACAAAGTAATTCGAAATTCAAGCGCTTTAATCTAACGTTCAATTTTGTCCTGAATTTTGGTGCCAATATTATTTAGTTATGTGTTCAAGAATACCTAAGTATACTACAGTTGAAATAACCGGCATAACTCGTCTATCGCTAGAACAACGCAGTTATAAATCAACTAGTTATGTTATGGCTTATTTCACTCGCACTTTGTTTCATACCTTGGACACAGACCAGTGACGCCCTCACACCGAAGTGTAATAGAAAAATTGTTTAATAGAGAAGATATTTTAAATTCTTATTACCTATAGTTATTACTAGTAATGTAGAGATCAGCTGATATAATATCTTTAAAGAAATACTTAATTGGTAAAGTCCATTTTTGAACATTAAAAGAACATCTTAACACAATAATTTTAATTATTGTTTTACTTTGAAGAGCGCTGTTGTCTGAAATACAGATTCAGAATTGCTTATATAGTTGAGACACAATTAAAAGAAGGCAAAATTAAAAACAAGTAAACTGAATACATTGTTTAGCCACTTCATTTGTACTTCTTATTTTATGATGTATTTTTTCATTTGCTAATGAATAAAATAAATAAATGATTAATAAATCTATGCATTATATTCCGAAATCAAATAAAAAAAATGTACGAAATTAGTGCGGTCTGATAGGCAGCCGTTAAAATCGGTTCACCTGCACCATTATCCTCGCATGCAAGTTAAACCAGTTAATTAATAATATTTTCTTTATCAATAAGTACGTGTGAGTCGTACAAAAATAATCGTACCTAAATTTATTATGATTTATCCTATTGATTTTAAAAGTTTGTAGTAAGTTTTTGACTAGAACTCTGGAATAATACGATCGCACGGTTTGTAGGACAACAGCCAAGCTAATACCAAAACAGTTGCCTCATAATAGCTCGACATTATCTAATAAAGCAATAAAAATGTTCATTGAGTTTTCCGGTTGCCGATTTACAAGTACAAATCGTGAATTAGCTCGGTAGGTTTCGGTTGCACCGGGCGGGCGGCAGCGGGCGGTGGCGGGAGAGATAGGTAGCAACATGACTCGGGCGGATGCTGCGCGCTCCAGCCTCCACGGGCGTAGTACGCCGCGAACAAAGCGTCCCACCCTACTCGCTTCCTGCTCAGGTTCCGGTCAACTCGTCCGTAACACAATTTCATGTATGAAACAAGCACTGATATTTAACATGCGATGATAACATTCACTTTATAATGGTAATGTATTACTTATATCGACGTACAGTGATGGATAGCTGGAGATTAGTGGCGGGAGCGTGCGTGCGCGTGTGTCGTCGAGAGCGCGGTCCGCGGGCTACTGGCGGCAGCCTCCGAGCGGGGGCGCGGGGCTGCGCGGGCCACGCTTTTCATTAAGGAGCTGAGCTACGCCGCCGTAGCAACGGTCGCCGCCCTGGCCGCCGACGGAAAAGCTCCCAGCCCTTTTGATTTATCCTCAAACCGAAACATTCCTTTTTCACCACTGAACCAACTCAACTCTGAATTCAAAACATAGGTACTATCAGATATACATCTCATCTCACCTTACGTTTCAAGCAAAAATTATATTATATAAAATTCGCGATATTCATTTAAGCGAAATACTAAAGGTAAATGACCCGAACACAACTAACGTAAAATATTCATTAATTAATAGATTTTCAATATCCATTCGCGAGGTCACATTCAAACTCTGAGCATGGGTGAGCATTCCTTCAATGAGCTTATAATTAATTGTCATATTTATTTTCCCTAAATTTATCCCATAACAAAATCAACGCCAAACACTGTAATTTATGAAGACTACCTATGCACGTACTTACTATAAACGTTTTGATTACACAATATAATTACGTTGACTTACATACGTACTAAAACTTATTCACCATGCCGTTTCGTTCGTAACAATATAAGACAGTCGTCCCGGTACTTATCTTGATCATTAAGATTGAAGTAGGTACATAAGTAAAGGAAACATGTTTGATACCATAAGGTTTCCTCGGTGCCTAGAAAATACACACATTGATAAGAAACATTAGCAATAATAATTAGCAGCGGCAATAAAAATATATAGCTTTTCTTATGAGACTGTGCGATCTTCGATGTACTTACAGTACCTACGTAAGTATACAGCTGACATAAGATTTGGTATTAAACTTACACAGCACCTACTTCAGGTATGATCCTTGAACGCTGAGTAGCAGCATTAATAAAACGTTGCATTAATAACCCCCTGTGTTATAGGATATTAAAAACAAAATAAGGTAAATGTAGCGTAGGTCATGTAGCGTACGTAGATACTTAGGTACATTTTTTTATTGGTTGAATTCATAAATTGTATTTAAAGTAGATAACTATATTAGAAACGCATATACTTCTAGATCTTTAAAGTAAAGACAGAAGAGATTTAATTAGAACTCCATTCAGATGACCTATGAAAAATTGCAATTAATAGACAAGACATCAATAATGTCACTAATGCATTTTGACTAAAGATATACTAGCGTATTTTTCATAACAATTTACTTACTTATTTTTATAAAAATATATCTATAATGAATACGCGGGAGGGGATTGGTTTTTTACTAAGAATTATTAAAGAAATCCAAAACTCTTTTGAAAACCCAGTTATTTTGTTTACACAAAAAGATTATGGCGACGGCATTTTTCTCGCTCTGAAAGACATCCGTGAGGCCTTGCTAGAAAAAGCGGCGCCAAATAAAATAGCGACAATCGTGAACTCATTCCATATTCGATGGTTGGAAGCTATTCATGACGTTGAAAAATTCAAAAAACGGATCAAAGAAACTCCACGTGACGTTATTCTTAATGCAGTCGATTTTACTACAGAGTCTGCCAGTAAGAGATATAAGCAGCTGCGAAAATATGTGGATGACGAAAAAATTAACATGACTGAAGATGAATACAATAAGTTGTCACTAGAAGTTAGAGTTGTGCATGAAATGAAAGAAATAGTTATCAGTACTGTTCTTGAAAAAAAGAAATATATTCAAACGCAGGCTGATCAAACAGAATACCATCTTAAAATTCAAGATGAAATAGAGGAACTTATGTACTGGTTGGATAAACAATACGACAGTCTAGCGATAGTGTTTTGCAAATTACTAAATCTAAAAATCCCGATAGTACCGAGTGACCTCACAAAAACATTACAACAAGTTATCGATGAAGTTGCAGCGGTTCCTACCCCAGAAGCACAAAAGACAGCCGAGCTCATTAATGTAAAAGGTAAAATGATAGGTTCAATGATTCGAATCAGTTCACTAAATGATTTAGAAATTTCAAAGGTTATTGCGAAAATTCAAGACTTGGAAGATCGTATAAGTCGATTACAGAATCAAAATTCATCTGCAGTAATGGCTTTAAAGCACAAAGTTATGTATTTAGAAGATCGGCTACAATCCCTAGAAAATATTAAAATGTCAGTAAAACGTCTTAAAGCTCTACCTACTTCCTCTTCCGCACAAGTTTTGGCGGATGATAGAGATGTTAATATCTTTAAACATTTGCTTCCTCGTCATGATCGTTGCCGGCTCGTAGAGCAGCTTCTACAGCTCTGGAATAGTGCTATTTTAGAACATGACCACGATTCCATTATCTCAATATTGAGCTTTGCAGAACTAAAGGAAATGTTTTCTGATGAAAAAGGAAATTTTACTGTCGATAAATTTGGACGAAAGATATATAGCAAAACAGACGATGAAAATTTATATCAATTAAATGAAAACAATGAACTTGTACCGCTTAAAGATGATGACAGACATGTTTATTTTTACGACTCATGTGGTCGGTATTATATAAATGAAGTTAGAGAACGAGTGTATAAAGATCACGACGGTGCCAGTGAGTATGTACTCAATAAAAGTGGTTATTTAGTAAAGGTACTAGAAAAAGTAGACGGTATTGATTATTACTACGATTGGTTAGGTAGATATCGTATCGACGAAAAAGGTCACCATATTTATTGCGACGAAAAGTCGTCTGAAGAATATGAACATGATGGGCTAGGTAATCTAGTGAAAATTCATACTGAGGATTTTCACTATGACCCATGTCCAATACAACCTAACTATAACGTAACTTCGACTGAAGAAAATAAATATCTGCAAAGGGAAGTTGGCACCGCTCTAAAGCAGTGTATTGCTTCTGTGGTTTTACATCAACCAAATGATCCCGTTTTAAATTTATCGGAAAGCTTAGTGAAATATCATGATAATCTTAAAGCCCGTCGGGAACGCCTTATTCACGAACAAGAAAGATTGCAGCTTCGGCAATATATTGAAACGGCTAAAGTAAACTCACCAGCACATTCAGATACCGAAGATGAAACTATTACAGATTCCAATTTCTTAGACTATGAACATAAAACGGATGAAGACACTGATTTTTAAAACTGGTATTACAATTTTTATCTTTTTGACATGAAATATTTCAGATTTATTTTTAAACTTAAGTTTGTACTTCGGAAGGCTAATTAAGCCGTTGCTTCCAACTATCTCTATAATTGTCGTTATGCCACTACAATTCCGATATTCAGTCTTGCCATGGGATTTTATGGAAATTCTATGCAATTTTTATTTGAATCTAAATTAATAGCAATATTGCTCTCTCTCTCATGCAGTAAATTATTTCAATTATTTATATAATTATGTAGTAACAATTACCGAGATTAATGTTGTACATTAATTTTAGAGACATTTATTTAATATATCTTTAATTAACACTATTTTATAATTAGAAATTTGAATAAAAAATATTATTATTTCTGTGTCTTTATCTTTTACACTTTATACACTAAGCAGTCTTTACATTTACAATTTCTAATGCATCAAAGTATGATTCAATGTCGTGATAGCCTATTGGATGCGATGCGAGACTTAATTAATTCCCTTAAACTAGCGTGAACTGTTTCATTTACTAAATTGAAGGACGAAAACTGATTTAAAAACCCAAAATTGCCACCCCGTAATCATGTTTTGAAACAATAAATAGTTTTTTTATGTTCTTAACTAATATAATAATTTATGTCACAAATTTTATTCCAAATAATTCAGAGGTCCCATCATATTGCCTAGTGGGACACTTTGTCGTTCATTCGTTATAACCCTTAAAATCAGGTTTTGCAAGGAAACCCAAACCCAGATCAAACTAGGTAAAATTTAATAGCGTTCTACGAAAATCTGCCTTTTATTACCTTGATTGAACCTATTACGTCTTAGTACCTGATAGATCCAAGGTACATAGTAGGTATTGTAAAAAAGTAAAATCTGAAGATATCAATGTATCTAGTAATATACTGGTTTCAGATCTTCAAACACTTTAAAAATAATAAACAAAATTATAATGTAAAACATTAGCTTTATTATCAACATAGATTATTTTAACTTATCACTTATTTTTCTTAAATTTCTTTCCACCTGCTTGTCCTTGTTGTCCTTTTGCAAGTTTTTTATCTTTGTTGGTATTTATTTGTCCGATCTGTTTCTTTTTCTTGTTTAATTTGTCTTTTAGTTTTGCTGCAGCTGCTACTTCAACTTTTTCAGTGATTTTGTTTTCATTTTTGTTTATAGGCAGACTTTGAGGATTTGGACTTTGATTTTTCCCTTTGTTCTTTTTATTTTTCTTTTTCTTCTTGTTCGGACTTTGATTATTTTTTGCTGCCTCGGTTTTAGTTTGTGTAAATGTTACACTGGTATTTTCATTTATTACATTTGGAATAACACCAACGGTATTTGAGATGCTCTTATTTTTCTTATTCTTTTTATTAATGTTTTCTTTTCGAGGCTCGTTAGCGGATTTAGTTTTTTCAACATTGCTATTATTTTCTGCTTTATCAACCTTCACTTCATTAGAGTTCTCAAGTTTTTTTTTGTTTTTCTTGTTCTTTTTCTTTCGATCTTTGTTTTTACCTGTGTTCTGGGTAGGCTGGACTTTACTTGCCTCTTGTGCATCATTTGAAGTGCTGAAACAACACAAGTTAATAAATATAGCCACCACGGAATTTTACCACATATTTGAAACATCTAAATTATATGAATAAGTCAATTGCAAATGCTGCTAACACGTGAGATTAGTCAAAATATGTTATAGTTTTGGAATTTGCGTCGAAAAAGTACTTTAGTGTAGAAATTTTAAAAGTTTGTGTTTCAAATCTGGTTTTTTCTTGAACAAACTTTAAAAATTTCTGAAAACACCCGCCAAAAACTCGACTTTTTTCACAACAAAACCGTTGAGTCAACTTTGACATTACCTTACAGTGACAAATGACGTTGACAGGTTGTCAAATGAAATAAAATAGATAAACAAATTATTATAGATTATAAATATGTGATATTTATACCTTTACGAGGTGTTAACAAGAATACTAGTATGTGTAGCTTTAAAAACAATGCATGAACATTTAAGTTACCTACCATTACACACCTACCCCCTTAGACAAGGTACATTTCTACAATCATTATCGGTGATCGAATCGCTCAAACGTATGAAAGTGACAAGTCTTAGTCACGTGACTTATCGAGGAAAAAAGTCATTTCCATACATTTAATGTAATTTAAGCGATTTTTATCATCGTTAACACTTGTCGAAATGTACATAGTCTAAAGTGGCTTGACTTGTTTGTTTAATAAATTGGCGAGGACATTGACAGGTACCCCCTAAGGGTTTGATACCTGATGCCAACAATTCGTTCATGGCCTATAAACGTTGATCATATTACAATAACATCATCATAACAAATGATTTTTACTAATCTTATTAATAAGTACGTTTAAATATCCTGACGAAGAAATAAAACGAGGTAGGTACGTTGTTTGTATTATAGTTAATTTCTGCGTGATCTTTTTAATGTCTGTATAAAAATCTATTTATATATCAATATATAAATAGATTTTTATACAGAGGAGACATGATCGTCTATATTTTATATAGAACTAGCTTCTGCCCGCGACTTCGTACGCGGATCCTGTTACTTATGCCAGCGACAACAGGGTCGTCAAAATAAAAGATCTGAAACGTCTGATGTCAAATTCTAAGAGCCCGGGGGCGGGAAAACAACGTGATGCGCGAGACGATTTGGGACCCTCCAGATCTTTCATTTTTGTAAGATAGCAGGAAATGCCTATCAGAACTTTTTCTCACGATCAGCGGTCAGTCGCGCATCATATTCTTCACTGGTTTCTAGAGACGTGGATGTAGATGCGTAAATACGATGAGAATGCAGGCGTGCTTCGCGATCCGAAGCTGACGCTCTTCGGTAGATTCTTGGGATCTTATGATCCTCAATCTTTTAGCTCCTTTGGAACATTGGGAAAGATATGACCTCTTTCATCATGGTTATAGTTTTATTGTGAAGATACTTGATCAATTAAAATCTAAGTGACTGCAAAGTAAATTAAACGCTCAAATAACATAAGCCCGAAAGCACATATATTCGATAAAAAAAAATTAAAAAAAATTGGAGTTTTGGCCATTAGAGTCGAATTATTAATGATATAGGTACCATCGTCATCGAAAATCAGTCCTAAAGGTTATGTTATTTTATAATTATACAGTGAAATTAGTGATAGCTTTGATTTCCAAGTCAGATGTTTCAAATCTTCGATTTTTATAAGTCAACAGGGAATGCCCATCAGACCGTACAACTTTTGCTACGACGTCATTCCTGTATGTGTTATGGTGTAACCGGGCTCTTGGAGTTCCACATCAGGTATTACAGATCTTCAAATTTATTCTCTCAGCAGAAAATGCTCATCACGTGGAACAAATTTTTGTATCTCTTATAGTTTAGCTGCGGTTCTGCATGAGGTGTTCAAATTTCCAAGATAAATTATAGCCTATATGTTACCCAGACTTAATACCTATACAACAAAAAAAAAATTCAAATCCGTCCTGTAGTTCCGAAGATTAGCGTGTACAAACAAACAGAAATACAGACAAACAGACAGATTTTTTTTTTTGGATTCGTGCTCTATAACTGTTTGTAAACCCCTCTCAATTTTTTATAGACACAGTTTTTTTACTGTTTTATTGTATAGATTAATTGATGCCAAAAAGTACACAATGTTATTTTTTCGAATTTTAGCCCATTAGATTCCCGGTCCGCAAAGCGTATTTTTAAACATCTATTTAATGCAGCTTTATTTCTTTTCAAAAATAAATTGAGTCTAATTTGCTATGTATTTAGAGTACTTTGTCTCTTTCTTTCTGGTGGCAATAAAAAATTCATCCTGTTTATCATAATTATAACCTACGACCGGCTCTCAGACTTACCAAATAGACAAACAAAAAAAAAACATAAAAGTCTGCGAGCCTGATATTTAAAAAAGAAAACAGTTTTAATATCATTGCAAGGAGTTATGACAACCTTGTTTATTTAATTGATAACCTCTATGGAGGAGGATCTGGAGGATAGTAAATCGTACTAAAAATAACGAAATTTGGTCGTCATGGCAACTACCTACTTACCAATTTTACCGAGGTTACCAAGGTTACCGTATTGTTTATTCGTTTTCAATGTCAATAATCGCGATATTTTCCCTTCCTGCTTTTCTATTTTAATTTATTGAATTTACTGAATTTTCTTTGCTATAAACCTTACGGAGCCCGAGACCTTTCCAACTAATGCAAAACCGTGGAAATCGGTTCGTGCTTTCTGGAGTTATAGCGTCAGGAAGGAAAACCCGACTTATTTTTATATAGTAGATATATTATGTAGTGTTACCGTATTAAATGCAGAGAGAGAGTGCATTATTTAAAAAAAACACGATGTGTATGAAATATGTATTTGAATAAGGGTTAACACTAAGCAGGCTGGAAAATATCAAAAAAGGCTGTCGAAAAAAAAAGGTGAAGAGCATGAGCTTTTGTTTTAGTTAATTATTTGAAAAAAAATAATTAAATTATTACTTTGTCTGTGCATTAGGTTTGTTTTTCTTTTTCTGTGACTGAGCAGCGTCTGCTGGAGCTGGTCTTTTCACTGGTGCCTGCTTATTATTTTCTGTCTCAGATTTTTCTTCATCTGAATTAGCATCGCCATTTTGTTTCGACTCAATGTCTTCGTCGTCCTCGTCTTTGAATGGTTCCGGCTAAAAAGCAACAAAATATTAGTAATTATTTCAAATAAACCTGGACATTTATGTATAGAGTTATACTCACAATAACGTTGGAGAACTTTTTGAGTTTCGCCACAAAGAAACCATCCATATTATGTGTATGCGGGTAGAAGCGTCTTGTTAGTTTTAATGAAGGGTGGAACCTATGCTGCCTATACTTGACAAATCCTTCAGTACCAAAATCAAGTCCAGTGGGTACTAACTTTACGTTTCTTCGCTTAAGTGCATAGTTCACTACCCATTCATTTTCTTCAGGTAGAATGGAACAAGTGGAGTACACAATGTAGCCACCTGTACTCGACTTTGCACTACAACAATCAATGGCCGCTAGAAGGAGTTGCCTCTGTATGTTGAAACACCTCTGAATATCTTTCTGATCTTTTGTAGTTTTTACACTAGGATCTTTAGCGATAACTCCCGTACCAGTACAAGGGGCATCTAACAGAACCCTGTCGAACCCTTTCATCACATTAGGGAACTCTCTTCCATCATGGTTGCAAAGCACAGCATTAACAACTCCAAGTCTATGGAAATTACCAACAATAGCTTTCGTTCTTTCTTTATTCGCATCATTAGCAAACAAGGTACCAGTATTTTTCATAATGGCTGCAATATGTGATGCTTTACCACCTGGTGCTGCACACATATCCAATATCCTCTCATTCTCTTGTGGTGCTAAAGCCATAACAGGTAAGAAACTAGAAGCTCCTTGCAAGATATAATGACCAGCTAAATATTCTGGTGTTGCACCAATAGGTACTGTTGAGCTGTACACAACAAGACCTACTTTACTCCATTTACCAACAGGGTCTAAGTTCACTCCTCTGTTGATAAGAGCCTGGGCTAACTCGCGCCTTCTAGTTTTAAGACTGTTAGTTCGAATTGTTACTGGACGCGAAGT
Source organism: Plusia festucae (assembly GCA_950381575.1). Lineage (NCBI taxonomy): Eukaryota > Metazoa > Arthropoda > Insecta > Lepidoptera > Noctuidae > Plusia > Plusia festucae. The sequence goes on along the minus strand of OX494436.1, from coordinate 5,873,628 downwards.
TTCACTAGCCTCCAGAAACTCAACTAACTCTTGCACAGGGAATATCTGCATAAGTATTTCCATTAGGAATTCATTGTAACTGTAATATGTGCATAAATCTTGTAAAAGCAAGTCAGTGTATTCACAGCGTGATCTACCTTCTTCCTTTAAGTTATTAAAGTCACCTAACACATTGACTACATCCTTAATCCGTTGATGAACATCTTGGAGACTAGTAGGATTTTGTAATTCATGTTCACTTGGGAATGCGAAAACATCTTGTTTAGCAATGTTAAGTTGCATTTCCTCTTCAGAAAGCTTCTTGTCTTCCTTTTGCTTTTTCTTTAATTTTATGTTGGCTTTTTCAATAGGCAACATGTCATCATCAGCATCATCGTCACTGTCTTCTTCATCGTCATTAGAATCGGAATCATATTCCAATTTGTTACTACTTTCATTTTCATCATCTGATGTGGCATCACCGTTTTCATTGTCAGAATCTTTAAATAAGTCATCAAGAGTTCCAACCTGAAATTATACAGAGATAAAGACCATTTTTAGTGCTTATAATATTAAAGTACTACAAGCTATAATCACACAACATACCAAAACCATTTTCTGACTGAATGACATAATGAAAAGCAATTGTGAAATAATAGGTGCAAGGTAGCTAATATATTATTTTTCATGCAAACATGTTTACTTACTTTGTATTTTTCACTCCCAGCTTTCTTCTTCTCAACTTTCTTAGACTTAACATTTTTTTCCTCTTCTGATTCTTCTTCAACATCTGAATCTTCAGCTATTTCTGATCCTATGTCCTCATCTTCATCGTCTTGGTCACTATCACTTTCTTCTGCAGTTGGCTTCTTTTGTTTCTTAGTACCTTTCTGTTTCAGTTTCAGCCATTCCTTATTATCATCAGTGAAACCTGTGAAAAATATATAACAATTAACAAGTTCATGACAAAAGCATAGACTATGAACAATTAAAATTATTAAGGTTTAAAATGATAAATTACAATTTCATTGAAGGTCCACAAAATAATATTTTCTTTATTTTAAGCAGTTGTTTGTTTAGCTAAAATCTTGCAATATAATTAGCAAAACTTCTGGACATCTAATTAAGATAAATTGTTGCATAATTTTGGTTTATATCAACATACAGAATGGAGTGATTCTTGAAAAGTTTTGTGTGAATAATTCAATTATGTTTTGTGAGTTGGTTGAAACATAACAATAAATAAATAAATGTTGAAGATGTTGGCAAAAGTATATACAACTGGAAGCTTAAATTCAACTATTCTGCCTCTGAGATATGTTTTTTTTAAAGTCTTCAAAAAAGTTCACATTATTTCTATATTTTACAGCTTGCAAACCCAATAAATAGGCATACTAATAGATCTTTACAAGTATAAGACAAAGACCTTTTATGCTATGGCGTTGATATAGTTTTCAGCTATATGTAGATAGTGAATCAAGAAGGTTTTTGTTTATAAATATAGGCATTGTATACAATGCAATACATACATTACAACGCTTGCAAGCCAGGACGAGTCTGTTAGAATTATTGTTAGCGAATACATTACATAGTAGTACAACTTTCTACAGTAAAATTGTCACTCAGTTATTAAAGACACCAAAAGTTGAAGAAATAATTCAATTAATCGCAGTTTCTCATACTAGAAGAAAAAAATGAATGTTTTCATTAATGTATTATTTATACGCCAACAATATATAGAAATAGGAAATAAATATTATACCTTGTGCAACTTCTTCTTCAGAGTTGCTCTCAGCCTCATCAACTTCAACTTCAGTTTGCTTTGCAACATTTTTCTTGGCCTGCTTCAATGCCTTCCTCTTTTCTACTAATTCTGCCTTCTTTTTAGACCTCTTTGCTGCCCTTTGTTTCTGTCTATGAGTAAGCTTTTTCTCTGCTGCGGTCTCATCTACAACTGAAAATTAATGTTTCGATTGTGTAAATCGTTATTATATATTAATTAGCGGTGACAGGTCGCGCAAGGCGAGAAACTTTCATGGCGTTTTTTAGTAACAACTTGTGAAAATATAGAGTATATTTAAATGTAATTTCAGGTTTATCTGAATTATTTTAAAATAACCAAATTATATTCAATCCTGTATTAACAATAGTAAAAGGTGGGGCTATAAATTATATGAATTGAAAAGTCATAATATTCACAATAAAATAATTATTCTAGTCATAAATTTTAATGTTATTTTAACAATGTTACACAAAAAGTTTAAGGGTCAAGCAATCAATACACGCAATAAGAAGTGGTGCCAGACTTACTTGCCTCAATTACTGTAATAACAATAATTATGACGATGAAGCTGAATCTTGAAGCGACAACATAACCTTACAAAATGACATTTTAGATGCTAATACCAGTGCAGATGTGTGTCCAATAACTGCAGTTTTATATCAATTTGAATGTGATAATTTTTATCTATAGTTTTCAGTAACTTTAGTAGTATTTCTAAGTTATCTTATCCAAATCATTAGCACATGCTACAATACTAAAAGAACGTTAAAGGTAAACTAGATACAATTTTTTTTCTATAATGAGTTGTTTATTCTAAAATTATGGCGTTTTGTTCATTGTACCACATGTTTACTTACGTAGTTCCTTTTTAAACACTGGGTCAGGTTGCTTCCGCGCTTTTCTGCCGGGTCCTTTTTTCACTTTCTTAGTCTCATCAAACTTCGCTTTTCGTCCCATTATGAATTACTTTTTAAAGATTTTCAGTCTTCGTTAGTTTAAAAACTAATCTGATAAATACTTTATTACACTACTAAAAAATTACCACATGTAGCACGCTAACACGCTTTATTTTATAAATTTTACCACACGTGTACTTCTACGAAGCGAAGTTTAGCGAAGTATGAACTTATAGATTGTAGGTTGACAATGACAGTTCACATGACAGTTGACGTTTGACAAAGTCTGTCATGATCGTTGTAATGTATTCTAGTCAAAGACATTGTACTAGAATACATTACAATGTCTTTGATTCTAGTACAATGTCTTTGGGAGGAGTATACCATTATCTTACCGGCTCAATCTAGAAAACTGTGCTGCGGCTCTTTTCGATAAAATTGATGTTTTTGTTAATTTTTAAATTCTATTATCGATTAATATTTTGTTATGTTTTCTCTCTTTCATTGTAAAAGAGTATGGAGCGTTCATGGGCATATTATTATAATCAAAAATCAAACCCCTCAAACAAAATCAAATAAATTTAACCATGCGAGACCTCACCGAGGGTACATACAAGTATTATACCCGTATAGGTCAAAGACATTGTAATGTATTGTAGAGTACAATGTCTTTGGTATAGGTAAGTGGCAAGGAACTTATATACTGTAAGTGGTAAACACAAAGACATTGTAATGTATTCTGGTAAACATGAAGGTATAGATGTGGTAAATACCTAAAAACCTTAGGTGGTATGGATCGGCCATACCTACGGTACTAAGGTGTAGAGGTACAAGGAATGTAATAATGTTGATGATTTTTTTTTGTTTATTTGGTTGAAGGCGCTAATCTCAGAAACTACTGGTCCGATTTGAAAAACATATTTCACTGTTGATATCACACATAGTGAGAAAGGAAGCTATAATTTGCCGCGTAACCGACGCCCATGCGGGCGTAACCGGGAGCATAAGCTGTTGGTATAAAATACATATAACAAAAACGTCAAAGCCTTACCCACAGCCCATGTAAACATATATACAACTTATTCTTTGCCACAGCCCAACAACTGGCACAATCAGCCACCGAAATACTTGTTTCGAGTCGACGAAGAGTGTAAATGTTGCTTGTCAATTAATATATAAATAGCACGCATCTTTGAATCTTTTTCACCAAATAACATAAGTTAACAAGAGAGAAAATTAGTCTTTGTTCATGTATCTATATTGATTTAGGACTTAGGTGATAATAGTACCAATAACGGCCCGTTCACGACCTTGCCGCTGTGAGCGGCAGCTAAGCGCGGGGCGGCGAGCGGTAAGATCAAAAGTATGAAAATGTTTGAAGCACGCCACGAGACGCCGCTCATAGCGAAAACGCGCGCGGTTTTATCCGAGCGAATCGCTACGGCGGCGCGCGGTGCGGTGAGCGGCAGGAACAAAAGTACAAGCGAATGAGTGCGACGCCACGAAACAGAGCGGCGTGGACAGCGGTGTAGAAGTGACGTACTCAGAGGCGTAATTAAAAACAAAAAATAGTCAATTTTGTGGCGGTTATGGATACCGAGGCATTTATTACAGACATTTTTAATCGACTGCCTATATTGATATCAAAACATCCCAACAAAAATATAAAAATATCTTATAAAAAGGTTGTGGGAAGAAATTAAACAATGTTTTAATTTTTATATCATTATTATATCTCTATTTAATGTTTATATCTCTCATATTAAGAATGTCTTGTTTTAAAAATGTACTGCTTTCTAAACATAGAAGGGATAATTTTGATAACGCCATGATTTTGAACACGATTTGACTACCTAAATACGTCCACCGCGGCCGCTACAACCTGTATAATCTATGGCTACAACTATTCGCTACTGAGGTACGTGGCGTGCATTTCGCACCGCTCACCGACGCCGCACCGCCCGCCGCGCCGCGCGCCGCTTAGACCGAAGTCGTGAACGGGCCGTAAAACTAACTTGAAGAAAACACGAATCGTTTTATGACATTTACGAGCGAAACAACAACTTTGTGCTAAAACCATTGTAGTTAATAATTTCTTTTGAGTTAATTGGTGATTTGATAGTTGGTTTAAATCAAGTCATCGATGTAAAGTGAAGAATGGGGCACCTCCAGTCGCTTCTTTATTCGACATATTAGTTTCATCCAAAGACATTGTACTCTACTAACATAGAATAGTAGTTAGTAGAATACATTACAATGTCTTTGGTTTCATCATGGTTTCATCCGAGCCGAGAGATCTGAGGTTTCATCATTTGACATTGACAGATACTGCTGAAGCTGAAAGAAAAAGTTCATTCATCATTTTCATTTTACAAGTGACAGCTGTGGTATAAAGTGGTGGAAGGAAAACATTAACAAAAAACCAGAATGGAATTCTTATAAAAATGGTTTACTCATGCTGGTCAAAATAGGACTCAAAAGATATTATTAACTACAATGGTTTTAGCACAAAGTCGTTGTTTCGCTCGTAAATGTCTTATAACGAATCGTGTTTTCTTCAAGTAAGTTGTATTGGTACTATTAAATACATAAACTATATGTAACGTATTCAGTTTGTTTCCAAATAATATGAAAGATTGATTCTCGATTTATCATGATTGCTAATCTCTTCCTGTAGTTTTCAGGGTCATTACGTAAATAGACAAAACGACGTTGGATGTCATTGTCATGGCACTGACTTTCAGAAGCGGACCTTCATTAGTTTTCCAAAATTATCGCGAACCAGGGAATACCGCGGGAGACAGCTGGTTGGGTAAGTGTGATATGCTTATAACCTTACTTTAACCTAATTGTAGAAAAATGAAATCCTATGGACATATATTTTAGTAAGTAAAACCTTTCTTTAAAATAAGGTAAATAATATTACTCATGCCAATAATTTCAAATTTCATTCTGTATGTATAATTATTGTGACCTCTTTCATACTTTTCGAATAAATTACCATAATTTTCCTTCATTTAATTATTTGCAGATCAATGATTTGACATGTTTAACATAATGTGACTAAGTTGCTCCCAAAATAAACTTATTAATGGCTATAATGAATTGGAATAGTAGAAAATAATTGATGGTTATCCTATTGAGCCATTCATCAAAACCTTATTTCAGGGAAGATCACATCACGCTGTTGTCAATATCAAATTATTTATGATAAAGATGTAATCACAGGGGAAAAAAGACTGGCCAATATTTTAAAAATATATTTTAATATGTATTTTATATTTGTTTCAGACATACAATGGATCAAATGTTTGATGTTGTATCAGATGTTGATAACTATCACAAGTTCCTTCCGTGGTGTAAGAAGTCTGTAGTATTCAAACGAAGTCCAACTAATCTAAAAGCAGATTTAGCTATTGGCTTTCCACCTATTGATGAAGCTTACACTTCAAATGTTACTCTAGTCAAACCACACTTGGTTAAAGCAGAGTGCATGGATGGCAAGCTATTTCATCACATGCTCACTCTATGGCGGTTCAGTCCAGGGCTCAAACGTGAACAGCAATCTTGTGTCATAGATTTTCAAATTACTTTCGAATTTAAATCTGCGTTCCATTCACATTTATCAAATCTGTTCTTTGATCAAGTGGCTCGTCAGATGGAGTCGGCATTCATAAAAGAAGTTGGCAGACGTTATGGCCCTGCTTCAATGCTACCTAAAAATTTACTACTTAACAATTCAATGCAAAGTTGACGTCCATCTTATCTGGACCATAGTTCAATTATTATTTAGAAGATTATGAAAGAATCACTCCCAATTTCTGAAAGGCTGGTCAATAGGAATGTGCTGACTAGGTATGAACAGTAGAAAATATCTATTTAGCCCTCAAGTATTTGATAAATTAAGTACTTACATTTAATTAGGAAAATAATTTTTCGAATCCGTAATATCTGACTAAGTTGTGACTGGTTAAAGTTTAGGAATGGGTTCTTGTGACGTCATAAATTGACGTAGTAGTCACGAGCGACATCGCGAGCCCCACTGCTTAACTTTTTTTGCCAAACTTTTTTCGAAAGAGTTGAAGGCTTGCAGAATACTTTGGCATTCATGTCAAATATTTTTTCACTGTCTAAAAACAGCCATTCCCTATTAAATCTGCTAACAAATCTACTGATTTGATTGACATGACTGATTGGTTGATCAAAAGATACAATTACATAGACACACATTTTTTGTGTTTGTAAACCTTTCAAAAACTGGGAGTAAATGTATTTATTGTGATGTCATGTTTTTGATTCCTGTGATTAAATTATAAAATTTGTGTATGTATTTATGTAGAAGCTGAGCTTCTAAAATTGTTACCAATTCAAATTTATTGATTAATAAATAAACTTGAAGTATTGAAATGGTGTTTTATTTACATTTGCCCACATTGTGATATAGTAACAGGTATTTTTGGCTTATTGTTAGGTCCCGTTGGTACATTTTCTATTTTTCTCATAACTAACAGTCCATCTATAACTCTTCCAAACACTACATGCTTATTATCTAAAAAGTTGCACTTAGCACAGGTAATAAAGAATTGGCAACCATTTGTGTCCTTCCCACTGTTAGCCATTGAGAGTAATCCCGGAGAATCATGTTTTAATGCAAAATTTTCGTCAGCAAATGTGCTGCCTCCATATATACTCATAACACCTGTGCCATCACCCTGAAAGTTAACAGAAATGTTAAAATAACAACTTTTTGCCATGAAAACAAATGCATAAAAGATATAACTTACATTGACAAAGTCTCCACCTTGGATCATGAAGTCCTTAATTACTCTATGAAATGTGGCTCCCTTATAACCAAGGGGCACACCGTCTCTTCTATATTCACCGGTACAAAATTCTCTAAAGTTTTCACTTGTTTTGGGGACAACGTCAGCAAACAATTCGAAAATCATACGACCTATTTCCTGAAATTAGAAGTCTATACGTTAGTTGATATTAAGGTCTAAAATAAAGAATGAACGTAAACCACTAACAATATTATAATTTTATAAATGTTATACTTACTGTAGTTCCCACAGTTATATCAAAAAATACAACCGGGTTGTTTGGATTCCGAAGTTGAGATTGAATCTGATTCCAAGTCGGCATTTTCGATATTTATTGACTTGAGAACTTAATCAAGTACGTAAAATAGGTTACCTAGCACGGCACATTTACATATAATCTTGCCTATTATTATATTTTTCTCTGCATCGATGTTTAATGTTCTTAAATTAACTTTATTTATATATAACCTAAAAACTACACTACATATAAACAGCACAGGGCCACAGGTTAACAAAACCACAGATTAGAGACTAGTAATAAACAAAACGCACAAAAGATTTGAAAAGATGAAAAGGGTCGGGGTCGCTTTAGTTTGAATAGTTTCGTTAACGTTTCGTTGTACAATGTAACAACTATAAAACCATTGCAAGCCATTTATTATTTATTGCAAGCACTGTCAGCTGATATTTCTGATTTTAATTTATATAGATAATTCCATAGAATAATAACTAAAGTAGTTATTATATTATGATAATTCTTGCCTATTCATCGTCGTCGATTGGAAACCGTGAATTAATTTATGAAAAGGCTAGCGTTCAAAGCTAACATTATCATTTAAGTAATGTCAAGAATTAAAAAAAAGCCGCATAATCTCGAGATAGGTAGTTTTATATTTTGTAAATGTATTTTCTTCTTTTAAAATGAACTGTGATGAAATTCGTTAATTTGTATAAATAGATAGAACATTATCTATTAAAATATCATGTCCTGAATTAGTTTTAAACATCCGTCAGAAGTTCAGTCATGTTTTTTAACATTTATAACTTCTATTTCTTCTGAAAAAGTGCACCTCAAAACTGGGAATGAAATAAGGTGCTTAAAAAATTTGTACAATAAAGTTATCAATCAACTTATTATGGAGGAGCAACAATCATTTGTTGATTATTATGAAGTATTGGAGTGTGACCGGACAGCAACAAGTGAGGAATTAAAAAAAAGTTACAAACGTCTGATTTTGTGTTCACATCCTGACAAGGTGGAAAGTGAAAACGACGAAAGCTTTCTTTTGATTCAAAAAGCTTGGACTGTGTTAAAGGATCCCTTAAGTAGGAAACAATACGATGCAATGCTTAGTTGTCATGAAAACAGTGAGTGTTTACTTTATGATACTATATCTTTAGCAGACATGAAGTTAGAGTGTAGTGATGTATATAGCCACCCTTGTAGATGTGGGGGTACTTATTTATTAGAAACAAGTGAACATACAACATCTGAAGTTATCATTGGATGTGATGAATGCTCATTTTCTATAAAAGTGATTAAATCTTAGTGTTTTCCGATATGATCGGTTTCTTTATTGTAGTAAACTGTTTAAATTAAATGATATTGTTCATTATAAATTTAAAAGCACTACCACACTGTACTAAAGCATAATTTATTACATGCACATATTGTTTCATAGTTTAAGTACTTATATTTTTTACATTACCTATATATTGTAATTTATATTAAATATTTTGTTTGAATGTATTGTTTTATTAAATGTGTAGATATAATTGATTGATTCCACTGTCCATTATTTAATATTATTTATTGGATCAACAGTTCAATTTAGTAATCTATCAAATGCTTCTATCAATGTACATTATTTTACTTATAATAACTATTTTCTTTGCAAAAAGATATTGTGGATATTAGAAAAAATATGTATACATTATGTCTGTATGTTTTGTTGAAGAAATATATGATTATTTTTATGTAACCATTTAATTATTCAGAATATTGTATTTATATAAAAAATAAATATTGCTTTATAAGTGATGTCTGCAATTTTAAAATACGGTCTATTAAATTTTTTGTCTTGTAAGGATAATTAATTAAGTAACTAAAAAAAACTTGAAAATGCTACATAATTATGTAATTTGCATGAAGTGCAAGGTATAAGATAAACACATGCAGAATTTTCATAATGCCATTTATTTTGTGGTTAGAGCTAAGCTAGTAGGTACATAAATACAAGGTTTGACAGAGTACAATGATTTAATATATTATGGTTAACTCATAAAATAAAAAAACTACATCTAGTAAAATTTTGTACAGGGTAATGTAACAATATTATTACCTTTTCGAAAATAATTTTAATGCAGAATAAATTAGGTACTAGCAACATTTCAAATATTTTATACATTACAGAAGATCTAAACTATCACATAAAGTGAATTATAATTTCGTATTATATCGCTTTTTACAAATACTTCATTGGCAAGATACTAAATTTATACATAAATTCATTGTAATATCTATAGAGAGTGAAGGAGTAGAGAGATGATAAAATATAACCAGAGTCAGAGGAATTACAAGCAATTTGCCATAATAATACAATAGCAAAATGTCCCACTAAGTAACTCATATCACCACCTCGTGCGATGCTCTTAAAACACAGCAGGGTAGCAACTCATTCTCATGTAACAGCAGTAAAATAATATTTCACAAGCACTCATTGAGATTACGATCTATTCGATAACCAATAGCTATGTGTTCCCACACATTGAAACTTTAAAATATAGCCATACACAAAATATATACACATTGTGCACATGTTTGTACTTTTAATTAGATGCACATAAATATGTAATTGTAGTCCAATAAGGCAGTCACTAATCATACACTCTGCAGCATGTCGGTTTGTCTATCCTAATAAACAACCACTTCACCAATTTCAATCAGCACAGTCTCACTTTGTTGACGCATCTATCCATGAAGTTCCTTTTTCTCTTCGTCTGTGTAGCAGCATCTAAAGGCGTGGGCAGAGATAGTTGCGTGTGCATTTGTTCGTCGGCTTCTAAAATGCCTTCGCAGCTACGACATCTACGCGAAGATTTTTCTACTTCGTTACCGTCAAGGTTGTCACTACTTTCAGATAACCTTTCAGGTAGACTACTTAGTGATTTTTCTGGAGATGTTTTCTTAGAAGTATTATAACTAGTGGGTAATTGTTCGCAGCTTTGTGAGGAGGCTGATAAAGCTTTATCCAAGGAGGATTGGCGGCTTCTTCGTGGTCTGAAAGTGCAAAAAATATATAAATTAAATTGCCTAACTTACTATTAAAAGCAGTTGTACGTTGGCTAATGAAATCATTTTCATAGCTTACCTAACAGGCGGCAGTTTGTGTATGGGCGGTTCTAGTCAATCTGCTTTATCGCTCCCCCGGCTTTCGCAGGAAGCCATACGTTGGTAGTTCGGTGGTCCTCGGCCAATAGTGGCGGTTCCAGGTGTTTGCGTGTCGCCACGACCTCTCAATGGACCGTCAAGACGAGTAGCGATATTTGATTTTCCTCGAAGGAAACTGAAAACAGATTTCGTAAGGTTAGAATAAAACAAATGAAAGTTAAACTAAACAATACATTTGGAATTTTCGATCAGTTTTATTATAATACAGCTGTGCCCGCGACTTCGTTTGCGTGGATGTCGGAACTTAACAATGTAATTTTACTTCGGGAATACTTTAAATTCAAATCTCTTTTGATAGACTCAACCGATTGCTATAAAACAAAAACTAAATGTTACGTCAAGTTACGCGCAATCGTTGTGTATAAAAGTTTTCTACATTGCTTTTGTACATTTTACGTGATGCCCGAACAAATAAACAGACAAAAATTCGAAGTTCGGGTCCTATTGGTTGTCCTTTCACCCTGGTTTTTTTTTATGTACAAAAACGACTTTTCTACAGTTTTATTAGATTTACCTTTCTAATTTATCGACACAGGCGTCTTGGTAGTCGTGAATCCACCTGACTCCATTGAAATGACACACTGCTCGCATGTCCTCAGGGAGCTCTTCAGCTTTAGGCCACTCAAAGTTATCGATAATTGGTACAATATTGCACTGTGATTGCAATGCTGCCACTGTCTCCTGTAAAAAAACATCATTATGAATAATTTTTATTGCCTACAATATTTATATACTTACTTAACTTTACAATTCTACACTTAAACGTCTAATTTAACGACAGGCGATATAATTATAATTACAGATTTCTTGCAGAAAAGAATTCATCCAGATTTTATCTAACGCTCTCGTTTTTTTTACTTCGCACAGTAACTTTGTTTGTTATGGCCAGTTATAGCACTATTTAGGTAATATCCGTAAATGTAATTTCAACTTACTCTGTGAACCCAGTCTTTTCTGTCGCTATCTGTTTTACACCTGTCTAGTGCATTTGGGGTAAGAACTAGCAAGAAGTGCTTCGCCTGCCGTATACTCTGCAGCAAATTGTTGTCGAACTTGCCAGCTTCCAGTCTTTCAACGTCTATGAACACTGTAAACCCTCTTAGTTGGAGATGTACTTTGAGCAAACTTGCCAATTGTGAGCCGTTAGATCTCCGGTAACTAACAAATACATCCAAATTCTTTTCCATGTTTTCTTCGCCTTTGCTTGGCAAACTGTTCTCATATTCTGAAATGGAAATTACGCATTGTATAATTTGAGCACGAAACATAAAATAGAGGCGGTAATATTCAAAGGAATCGTCACGAATACGCAACTATTGTGATTCAAACTATATAATAATTACCTTTAATTGCATTTAATATCCTTAATCTATGTATACTATTGACGATGCGACATTCATTCTCCAGTTGTTCATCACTTAGTCCTCGAATGGATTCCTTGTCTACGCCAGCGTTTAACATGGAATATGTATAAATAGTGTATTCGGGACCTATGCCTTGCAAAAATTCGTTAAGACTGCTTGTGTCTCTCGAAGTGTAGTCAGCCATTTTTTTGAGTTGTTGAAGTTCTCTAGTGAATCTGAAAAAGAAAGATCATGATAAGAACACGCTTTTCGTTATTCCCGTAGGTAATGTTCGACCACAGTTAAATGAAATATTAAATACCTTTTCCGTCTGATTCCATTTTGCAAACCAATGTCTTCCTTAAGATTTTCTTCAGTTATTTGCAGTAACAGATCTCCGTCAACCTTACTTTCATAAAAGTTTGTCGCGTATTCTGAGAAACCTATTTGCTTTACCCATTCTCTAACGTCTTCTATAGACCACAAAGGAACTTGTTGAGATAACTTATGGGGCACTTCCTCGCCAACTAACCGTAGGGCTTGTGCTGCATATTTTGATGCGACTGCATTGGGACAACTAGCCACTTTTTTCAAAGATTCAATGGCTCCTATTTCTCTAAATATTTCTGTGTTTCCTTGTTGCTTTTTTATTCCAGCCTCCATGCAGAAATGGAACGCCGCTAGATTTCTAGCTTCTTCTCTCTTTGAGCTCAACACTGGCACTAACCTTTTTAACCAATTTTTACTTTGACCATGGGCGTGTGCTAGATTTGATTTCGCAAATTCTGACGGATTGTGTGAAGTTACGAACGGTTCTACTAAATTCAATGTCCCTGATTTCAGAACTGCTGCTTCTATTTCTTTGTTTGCAACCAAAACGGCAATAGCTAAACAGGCATAGTACTTGATGTTGTCATCGTTGTGAAAAGCTAATGGGAATAGCCACATCGGTACTTTTCTCTTAATCATCGCTTCTTGATTTTCAGCTCCACCATACAAGGATAAATTAGCAAGTGCAGTTGCACAGTGCCTTAGTGTTTCCACATCATTTTTCCTACATTCAAACAAGACTGCGTCTAAACCTCCCAATTTGATAACGTCACCGCATGTGCTTTCACTGTGTTTGAATAGGTGTTCCAGTATTCCGGTACCTGTTCTTGAATGATCTACTGAATTCGCATGTTTTGAACAAGAACAGGCGACATTTACTACTTTTTCGAGACCGTTTTCTACAACATGAGCTCTGTTTTCAGTTGTCAGACATTGTTCAAGTAGTTTTGCAGAAGAGAACTGTAATTCCGGGTTACTATACTCTAAGCAATTGGTCATTAGAATGTCGAGTCCTCCAGATTCTCTAAGAGTGTTACAAAGAGAATACCCGAGTTCATGGCCGTACGTTGGCACCGCCCATGCTCTTCGTAACATATCATTGAGTTTCTTGAAATGAACTGAAGCGTTTTTCATTTCTATTTGATTATTTTTTATAGACGTAATAAATGCATTCATTCTTGTTGAATATTTTTGTATTGCCATTTCTACATCTTTTTGATTTGAATTACTGTTGAGCTTATCTAAATCATCGAAAGATAAATTTGTAAGATCTTCATCACCTGGCTTAATGGTTCCATTTAATAACTGACTCATCTAAAACAATAAAATTTATTATTAAATAAAATTTTGCTTTGACAAAAATATCGGATTAAGTCACGAAAGTTGTGAGTATTCTTAAAATAAATGACATCAAAACTACGTAATGTAAATACTACATAACTACACAGTCAATAATGTTTATCTTGGTGTTATTAGGTACATATTTGTAAATAAGACCCACCCACTCTACGACATTATGTAACAAATGAATCATTTACTAATTTTTGCGCTTGTTTTATTTGCGGCCAGTACAAAATAATAGGAAATGTGAAAAACCATGAAATAAATAACACTACACTTACTTGTGAGCTAGTGTGAAGAGTGGATTTGGTTGATAAGTTTTTACTGGATATCGTCATATTAGAATGAGCAACGCTGGAGTGCTCCTTGTGACTAAACATTCCGCTGGAAGTAACTGTCTGACGAGCCTGAGCTGAAGCCATAGACATCTTCTCGGCGCTGAAGGCTTCTGTCTGTAGTCTTGAACTTGTAGCTGACATGTTATTTGCCTCTTGTGCTGTTAATTCTCCAGCTTTCAATGATCGTTGTTCCTAGAAAATCACATGTCACACGTTATTTTATGACGTAATTATACACAATAGATACTTTAAATTCAGTTTTCGTAATTGTGTTTTAAATAGGGTATTGATTTGACTTATAGTAAGGTAACCATGTGATTATAACTGATGTCACTAAGGAATGTATACAACACATTATTCACTGAGTAAATATTTGATAGTTACACCAATAGCGATACGAAGTTTTGGTCTTAAACGTCGCTTTGAAGACATGCTTGTATTTTAATAAAATCACGACACGTTCGTCCCGGAATGAAAACTACTTTTATACTGGTCAACAGACCACGTCACGACTCGGATTGTACGTCCTATAAACTATAGTTTCTATTGGATTTAGGCCAAACGTATGAAATTCGTGCGGTTTCTGAGAGTTTGAAAGTTTGTGTACACACGTCACTTGTTTTGGAGGTTGCCTAAGAATTTTCCTAGGGAATGTACTCTCACCAAAGGATTCTGCGGCTGCGGATGAAAGCGAGCTAGGACGCCGCGGTGTACGGGCCAAGGGGCGGACCCCCCTCCCGCAGACATTCTGATTCTAAATTTAAAACGGACTATTCGAGTACTCGTGCGCACACGCGCAATAATTGACTTCCGCGTGTGCTCGCGCGCACGACGTTCAGGCACTGACTGAGAGCAGCGTGGTTCAGTTATTGCGGCGATAAGCGGCTGGAGATAAATGAGCTCACCGCCTTAGGCGATCCTCCGCGTCGCAGCATCCTGCCAGTCCATGCGATAATACGTGCAGCCATAGTGTTAAACAATACAATCAGGCAATCGCGTGATTTTAAAAATGTTCACATCTTTGATGCTATCGTAGCAAGGAATCCCACAGTACTGAGCGCTTCGTTGTAGTAAAGGCGGTTCTCCACGCTATCGATCGTCGCATACACGCGAGGTCACGTCCTTCGGCGCGCCTTTTTGGCTCCACAGACGGTATTGCCAGACGCCCCGAATAGGGTAGTTGTTCGCCCGACCACTATATTTTTATTAACTATTAATTATTTACCGTTTGACTTTTAAAAGGACTATACCGCCCGAGTGTTGCTAAATAGTAAGAGAAAAGATTAATATAAACATAAGTAATTATTACTCACTTGAAGCGATGCTGCGTTTTGTTCTGCGGTTAGACCCTCAGCTTGCAGTAATCTGTGAGATGCACTAGCTGCGCTGCGTTCTGCATATTGTAGCTCTCCATGCTGCATCCGACGCATTTTTGTACTATTTGACGCAGATCTCGATGCACTATAACCATCAGCAACAACACGGGTTGAGCTTGCAGATGTCACCCTTGCTGCACTATACTTGAGCTCATTAGCTGCATTGGAACCAACAACTGCAGTATTGCTGGATAACAATGATGGTTTCTCTGTTATTGGTGGTGGTGTATCAGATTCCGGAAAAGTGACTAATGGGCCTTCGCCTGAGAGTTCACCCATGTCACTCATATCGCCCATGTCGTCCATTTCACTCAGATCCCGGATTACGGGCAAATTCCGGTCTCCTAAATCATCCTGATCAACTATGTTCTCCATTGAACTTCTAAATCTGTAAGGATTAATAAATTTATTAGCTGAAAACTTTATCACTTTTTATTGAAATTGTTTTAAGTTCCGCACGAAAAGGGTTACACGAAACTGTAGCGTTTCTATTGTTTGTCGGCGTGGTACTGCAAACATAGAGTAGAGAAACAGCGGGTGGGAATTGGCGGAGAGCCAAGGTCACTCAGGTGAGCTCGCTCGTACAGGTTCGTGGGTAATGGCAAAAGAATCTTTAATGTTCTCAGGAAACCGTCTGTGTTAAACACTTATTGACCAAACGTAACGCAAAAATTGGCACGTTATGTTTTTTTTAATAAGAAATAATATGAAATTAACAGCATCTAGGTATATATTTATCAAAGACTAACCTTTGGCCAAAATTTTTGGCTGCGGAGTTGCTAAGGTTCTTCATTTCGGAAATAGAACTTTTGAGTTCAGTGAGATCAGACTTCATTGAACTGGCTTTCCTCTCAGTTGTGGCCATGTGTGCAAGTCGTTGCGACGAGCTTTGGAGCCTTTGGCTCGATGACGCACTGCTTGAGGTCGTACTGGATACCATCTGTAAAAATAAGTGTCTTAACTGATTACAAAATCTACAACTCGCACGGTGCAGAAACTACCAAAATATTAATAAACCTTAATTCAATCTGACAAGCACGAATTTTTATAATTTTTAACAAAGCCAGCGCGTATTCTTATGTACTCTTTCTTACAACACGTTATCTAGACTAGGACTGTGGAGGAGTTCAGTGCCAATGCTAGAAAAGATTTTTGGTTTGGGCGTCACACGTCTTGGCGCACCTACACGAACGAAGTAAATAAAGCCAGGGCTATACAAAATAGATATATAAAAATAACATTTTAAAATTAGCACAAGAACAAAAAACCGAATATTGGAAGTTTAATTTGTCCGCGAATCTTCTTCGATCTTTTATTCCTTAATTGAATGTTTTGTCAAAATTTTCATGGTTTCTAAATTACTTTAATGCGAATTTTTAGTACACAAATAATAATAAAACGTGTCTTTATTAATTATAATGTCGGTTCATAAAATCGTGAATCTATTTTATAAACATACACAAAGTATATGCATGCTATATAACTATTGACTATAATAGACTTCGTAAAATAGTACCATATTTTGGCATTGAACACTGTGATTGAGAAGCGAAAAAATGATTCAGCGTGTGTGGGCGGGCGGGATGCAACAAATCATGCCCTTGAACCTCTTGCGTACTTGACGGTCCGAATGTTGTAGACCCGTTAGCGACGGTTGTATTTCACTGCGTGGGAGATCAACTCAATTCTTGCGAGTACAGTAAATATATTTGTAAAAAATAATAATGAAGTCGATATCGATACTGTATTTCGAGTTTTTTTTCGATTTTCATATTTTTTTAAACATCTAACGATGTATTTTAAACGGTCATATAAAATGTCTCTAAAATGGTTGGTTGGACATGTTCGATGATTCACATTTTTTTATTGATTGATTTGAATCTCAAGTAGTCTCAAGCTCAATTAATAATATATGAGCGACATTCTAACGATAGTTTTTTCTTCCCAACAAGTAGTTTAGTGTGACAACTGTGACAAGTGACATAATCGTGTTATAAGATGACAGGAGGCCCTTAGGGCGGGTGGTGAAATCACGTAGTTTGTCGTCCTACGTTACAACATGTCGCTTTACACTTGGCTCTCTGCCAGTTACAGTCCACTATGTCAGTTCAAATTCACTCGCAGCTGATATCCGACCAGACTTCTCTCGTGCACATTTTGTTTTTGTTTTCAGTAAAGAAACTGAGAACGGTCTTTGTTCTGAGAGTGCTGTGGCTTGCGAATAATATAAAAATTTTGACGCTAAGTATAGATAATAATCCCGCCATTTGTTTTATTCGTACTAATTACGAAACAAAGGCATACTAATTTCGTAATTATGCATTCTGGTGACCTCGTTGTTATTAGTGGTGCCGACAATAGATACAACATCTCGCGGGCGGAGTAAAGTCGCATTTGCGTTAAAATTTTATTTTTCCCGTAACTCGCGTTGGGCGAATTCAAAATAAACATACACTGTTTTATAAACCGAGGTCGAGGCTAAAATAACTCACTGTCTATATTTAAACCTAAAATTCGGTTCAGAATTCCCTAAAATGTTTTTATCTCTAGATTTTATCAAAACCTATTTTTAAATCGGAGTTCATATAAAATAAAAATAGCTGTTTCATTATGAAGTATATAATTTCGTTTGAAAATTCCCTTCAGCGCCTTATTGAGGCTTTTCTTAAGGCTGTATAGTTAGCTATCTACACTTTTTCGTACTTTCAAATATTATATTAGATGAAGTGTCCATGCGTAATTATTTAAACATTAACTGACCAGTTTCGGTTGGTATACCATTATATATATTTTTCACGCGGTGGCGTTGTCTTCGCTTTGACATGGAGGGAGATACACGCTTTGAGGGTATTAGGTACGTCCAAAGAATTGTAATAATCAGAGAAATTCTGCTTCTTGGCTACCGAAGTCTCATTCAGAGTATATTGCACGTATATTTATGTGGCTAAATTACATCTGGTTAAGTAGGTATTTTATTTTTTATCACCGGAAACATTTCCGGATCAAAGTTACATCAGTAACATTTTTAATTGGCATCCAGCAATTTACTTTTTACATAAATACACAAATCCACTGTTATGTTTAAATGAAATAAAAATTGTCACACATAATTTTGATAAACATCCCCTTTGTAGCTTTGCCGTAATGTAGGTCGTAAGGTCATGTTATCACACCAAATAGAGTAAGCAAAACTAAACTCACGAGATAATTATGTAAATTATGTTCTGAAATTTGTTTTATATTACTTGGGTATTTTCGGTACAGTTTATACTTCTTGTGAATGACCTCATAAATTTTGAGAGATGTTTTGAATTTGTTTGTTTGTGTAGTAAATTTTGTAGACGCATCTATGATTCTACGTCAGTCGGTCGACGTTTGCGTCCTGTGCCTCTCCACCATCTATAGATGATAGTAGCTGCTAATCCCGAGAGACTGCGTTCTAGCGACCTCTTGTGTGGACCTTCACTCTTTTGACTATACAATGAGTTAACTTTCCCATACTGCGTCTTCCGTTCCGTGATTACCGTTGGAGAACTCAACCGACAATTGCTTTACTAACTGGGTCTTAGATATTTTTAAGTTGTTACATAAGCTTACCGTGATGCTAATGCTACGGTGTGAATCCGTCTTTTTTTGCTAAACTGTTGCGTTCCAATTTAAATCTCGCAGTAAAAATCAATTTTGTAAGAAATTGTATTAATGAAAATCAGGAATAAAAGCAGTCATCATCTCATAAATAAATAAAGTATAGGGCTGAATTTTCTGACAAGATTTTGGGATAACTATGAGTTATGTAAAATATTGGCAAAGGTATTTGGTATTTAATGTTACGTGTCAGTGATAAAAACTTGAAGATAATCTTACCTGTTGTGAAGAAGAGCTGGTGACCTGCGCATTAAGGGACTGATTCTGGCTCGAAACCAAACTGCTTTTCTTCAGGTTCTCCATCACGGAAGCCAGGTCTTTGGCGCTGCCGTTCTGTTTCACACTGCTGTTTCCATCCAGAGAAAACTCTGGAATCTGTAACAAGATAGAATACCATTAACATTTTAATCATTTTAATCCATGTTCTGGAATATTCTTAACTAGGAGATTAATATAACTTTTTTTGGTAATTCCCTCTCGATTGTTAAGTGGTCAGTTGCCTTGTTTTTAAATAATTGAAAAAAATAAATTAATAAATAAATAAAATAAATAAATTTTTTGTCAATCAACCTTTGTCATTCAATTAATTTTGCGGAACGAAATAGCATATGTAATGTCTTGCCGCTTCTTAAACATATTAAACATCGTAAAGCTAAAAGGTACTGGTTTACTGTTTCTCATAACTACAGATTGCTTTATTACCATCGTAGGCCAACTTTATTGTTGTTCTTAGAACACTACGGTAAAATCAGCACAAGGACAATTGACTGCACTTATTGAACCCGTTGAATAAGGTCAAAGGACCCATTGACGGTGTAATGTAATATCAATGCGTGACTCATCGGATAGTCCGGTAAGAGGGCAACACTATTAATCAGAAACTCGACTCACGCGCCTGATTGTCGAACGCAAAGACATCGCTCGACGCATATTGATGGGGCCGCCTACGATACATCCGTGCCTTAGATTGTTTGCTTTGCCTATGTCAAAATATGATAGTCAACTCTCATACTTGACAATGGGTATTTGGTTAACAAATCTTCAATACCCATATTTGGGTTAATTGAGCTGTTGTTTCTCAAAATATTCAACTTGATTTGTTTGTATTGTCCACTTCAATTTTATGCTAATTAGAATCGCATAGGGTCTTAGGCCGTACTTAATTTGAAAAGAGAAGTACTGATGCATACTTGAAAGCTCTACAAAGTTTTATTACTCGAGGCTTCTTTGAATGCATGATTAAATTACCTGTTTAGTATTAAATAAATTATATAATAAAACAGTAAAAAAACTGTGTCTGTACATTGAATATATTAAAAAAATAATAATTGAGGGGGGTTTACAAACAGTTATGGAGCACGAATCCAAAAAAAAAATTCTGTCTGTTTGTCTGTTTGTCTGTATGTCTGTTTGTCTGTTTGTTTGTACACGCTAATCTTCGGAACTACTGGACGGATTTGAATGATTTTTTTTTCGTTATATAGGTATTAAGTCTGGGCAACATATAGGCTATAATTTATCTTGGAAATTTGAACACCTGATGCAGAACCGCAACAGACCAGCTAAACTATAAGAGATACAAAAATGGTACCATAGCAAAAATTGCTCCACGTGATGAGCATTTTCTGCTGAGAGAATAAATTTGAAGATCTGGAACACCTAATGTGGAACTCCAAGAGCCCAGCTACACCATAACACATATAGGAATGACGTCTCAGCAGAGTTGTTCAGCCTGATGAGCACTTTCAGTTGACGTATAAAAATTGAAGATCTGGAACACCTGTTGTGGAACTCCAAGAGCCCGGCTACACCATAATACATATAGGAATGACGTCTTAGCAAGAGTTGTTCAGCCTGATGAGCACTCTCTGTTGACGTATAAAAATTGAAGATCTGGAACACCTGTTGTGGAACTCCAAGAGCCCGGCTACACCATAACACATTTAGAAATGACGTCTTAGCAAGAGTTGTTCAGCTTGATGAGTACTCTCTGTTGACGTATAAAAATTGAAGATCTGGAACACCTGTTGTGGAACTCCAAGAGCCCGGCTACACCATAGCAAATATAGGAATGACGTCTTAGCAAGAGTTGTTCAGCCTGATGAGCACTCTCTGTTGACGTATAAATAATGAATATCTGGAACACCTGTTGTGGAACTCCAAGAGCCCGGCTACACCATAACACATATAGGAATGACGTCTTAGCAAGAGTTGTTCAGCCTGATGAGCACTCTCTGCTGACGTATAAAAATTGAAGATCTGGAACACCTGTTGTCGAACTCCACGAGCCCGGCTACACCATAACACATTATATTATAGGAATGACGTCTTAGCAAAAGTGGTTCGGTCTGATGGGCATTCCCTGTTGACTTATAAAAATCGAAGATTTGAAACATCTGACTTGGTAATCAAAGCTATCATTAATTTCACTGTATAATTATAAAATAACATAACCTTTAGGACTGATTTTCGATGACGATGGTATATCATTTATAATTCGACTCAACTGGCCAAAACTCCCAATTTTTTTCATTTTTTTTATCGAATATAATTATATGCCTTCGGGCTTATGTTATTTGAGCGTTTAATTTACTTTGCAGTCACTTAGATTTTAATTGATCAGGTATCTTCACAATAAAACTATAACCATGATGAAAGAGGTCAAATCTTTCCCAATGTTCCAAAGGAGCTAAAAGATTGAGGATCATAAGATCCCAAGAATCTAACGAAGAGCGTCGAGAGAGACTTGATGCTGTTCGAGAAGATCAGGCTGTAACTCGCTCCGTGGAAATCTCTTCGGATCGCGAAGCACGCCTGCATTCTCATCGCATTTACGCATCTACATCCAGGTCTCTAGAGACCAGTGAAGAATATGATGCGCGACTGACAGCTGATCGTGAGCAAGAGTTCTGATGGGCATTTCCTGCTATCTTACAAAAATGAAAGATCTGGAGGGTCTCGAATCGTCTCGCGCATCACGTAGTTTTCCCGTCCCCGGGCTCTTAGAATTTGACATCAGACGTTTCAGATCTTTTATTTTGACGACCCTGTTGTCGCTGGCATAAGCAACAGGATCCGCGTACGAAGTCGCGGGCAGAAGCTAGTATTAAATAAATTATTTTATTTTCATACAAGAGGCCCATTGATATGGGCAAACCGTTTATCAGGTTTAAGTAAGAATGTTAGTTTCGTAAAATAGAAACCGAAATTTGTACTAAATAATGATGACTCTAATCAATAAAGATCAGAAACACAGGTATCGGTTTGCGTAACATAGAGTCTCGGGAATTGTAACGTCATCTGCCGTATATAAGGCTGTTCTAATTTATCATTCACATAAACATAAGATTTAAATAATGATAACGTTGATGATTGGCTGTGACACCGTGATGATTAACCTATCATGCGGCGAACCTACGAGATTCGCATCGGATGACGCGCGCTGACGCGGATGGTGCTGATGTCATGGACACGCCGGCCGGCGCGGCGTCATCACGCGTCTAAGCTACTATTTACATTATAACATACACTAAAAACAAATATTTGAGAAGTAAATTTTTTAAAAGAAAAATTCAACACGCTTCTTAGTCACAGTTATATTTATTGGTACTCTAAACAAAGCCATTCGTTGTTGCAGATTTATAGCTTATCATATTTTACTTGGCAGAAAAATATAACGTTTTACTCTTGTCATAGCCGTTACGTATTTTCATTGATGATGTCTATTTAGCCTGAAGCGTTCATCGCGTGTCTCGATGAGTAATGCCAATGCAAAAAAGCGGTTCAATTCAAGTTATACATAACAGGTCAATTGTGGTCCGTAAATGACTCATGTTTCGCGGAAAGGTCGTCAGAGTTCCAGAGATGCATCATTGAATCGTTATTAACATAGTATCTGTTACGTAATTAGATCACTGATTTGATGTTTCAAGTATCAAATTTGCGTCACCGAGTATAAACAACATCCAACGGTAGATAAAAGAATTTCATGCGTGTTGATAGCGATAACGATTTTGTGATTACCAGATACATACGGAGCTTTTACGAATAGTAAATAAAGATTTGTATTGCTTATCAAACTACTTTACATACAACAATAACTTAATGAAAATCATCAGTTTTATATTCCGAGTGAATATTTTAGAGTCCAGCCAGTTGTCGACGCCTTTTTTAAACGAGCTGTAGATAGCAGCAATGTTGTTTATTATAATATCCAAAGTTAAAACAAGTTTGCAAGTATACCAATTTGATTGGTAGAATTCTTGGAATATGATAAATATTAAATACATATTTACTTTATAGTATCTACTGCCATTCTTATATCTACGGTGAACTGTCTGAATCTGACTCTACAACAGATAAGACTAGTGAGATCATTACGATATGAGAGGATTCATTATTGTTTATGCTGAATTTTATAGTTTATAGGAGCAGTAAAATTGTTTCTTTTTCCTCAATTATATTGCCCCAATAAAGGTTACAGATACAGTTTGTTACAGGTAAAACTAGATAAAATAGAGTCTGAGTCAAATCTGTATAAATTGTATACAATTTTCTTCTAAAGGATTATTTAATTTTGGCAAGTTATTTCAGCATTTTTAGGCTGACATAATTTGACTTTTATTTGACGAATAAAATTCGCGTTTGACAACGGCGTTTGTTTCTGTATGAAACTGTTGAAATTGCAAAATTATTCCTCGAATAGTTATCTGACAATGGTGAAATAGGCCTTTAGTATGGCAGCACTTCTACTTTAGGGTGGTATATCAGACAACTTTTATTCGTCGATTAAAAATGGGTGTCTCTCAGTTTTTGGCAAACCTGTCATAAGTTCAATATTTATTCGAAGAATAAGCCTTGTATAGGGAATAAAAGTTTGGTAGAATCCACCCAAAATTAGGTAATACTAACTTGAATATAAAGAGGAAAACCCCAAGTTATTATTTATTATTGATGCACTTTTTTATTGTTTTATGTGGCTATTAATGTTGTGGTTGGTCACGGTTTAAGCTATATAGCTTTAATCCTACATTTTATAAAAAGTGACCGAAATGTTATTTAAATATTCGATGGCGAATATTCAATAATAGGTCGTCTTATCACACAGTAATTCATTGCAAGAATATTACATTGTTAATATTTGATTCAAAATTTGTAGAGAATGTATTATTTACTTTTTACATAATATTTTGTTTTCCTACTGCGTGTAGGTAATGTAACTAAATAATATCTGTTAATAGTACGTAATGATAATATGGAGCGTATGGCATCGCGGTACTAGCTGAAAACCAGAACTAGATACTAGTAGTAATTTGCACCGCTATCTAACATTTATGTAGAGCTAACGATTCGTTTGGCATTATGCTTTATAATGTTTCTGTTTTGTTTATAGTCCTTTCTGAACGATGATTACCTACGAACGTCAAACGAATGTAAGTTACAGTAACTTTATAAGTATGCTCTACTTAAAAATATTATGAAGAAATAACAGTATATTGCAGTGTCCTCATATACATTAAAGATAAGCAATACATCATGAAACAAACAAAACTTAATAGGTAAATCATAAATCGAAATTAATGAGCAGGAAAATAATACCGAAATGCCTATGGCCATCACGTCCACAGCGGCGAACAGTGCTCACTTCTGCGAACAGCTTTCACGGCTAACTATTCTGCATTTTGAAATTGATTTTATTTTCTCGGCATTGCGACTAAGCAGTAAAGCGAAATTGCGGCTTATGGCGTTCATAATTAACGTCAAGTTCCTGTGCACAGTTGACCAGACATTTATAATGCACCTTAATGTTCTGGCTAATGCCAGATGCAGCACATTGCAGTGACCGTTGCATGCCGATCAAGGAGCATTATTACCGAAGGTCAGTTTGGCATGCACAATCATTTTGTATGTGCCATGATAGGGAAAACAAGGGAGCTTTATTACATAATAAACATTGCGGCTTCGCATGCTATTTGTTCGCATACCTGTGCTGAATGCAGGCAGATTTGAATCTGTCGTTGAATTCCAAATATTCCAATGGGCATATTAAAGCTAAAGGTTAACTGTTAATGGACTTTATTTATTGATACGTTTATAATGCTCAGTTATGTTTATTTACTTTGAACAAATAATATTGTGTAGCTTGTAATTTAACTTTCGCTTTACATTGAGGTACATATTTGGCTATTTCTATGAGCACTACGAAACACTTGGCCGATAAAGTCTGCCATAAACTTTAGTATTTCTGATTAAGACTCTCTTTAAAATCACTCAAAATCCTATTATGGCGTCAATACACTGAAATTGTCATTACTATTTAATTTTATATACCTCATTATTAAAGCCACGACCATTACTTAATTAGTTAAGATTAACTACAAGTGATGTTAAATGCATACCCATAATCAATTAGTAAGAGATTTACTCATTATAATTAGACAGGTTTCATGAGTATCGATGTCAAATACTTATCGTACACTTTTTGTAACAAGTTATAATATATCTACAGGATATGTTAATACAAGATCAATTTACTCTTAACAACCAATCAAGATTTTAATGTATTCTTGCTAATTAGAAGCGATTTATATTTCATTTTTCTTTTCGCAAATAATAGGAAGTTATTGCACAAAGTACGTTAGCAAAACTCAGTCAGTGCATACCTACTTAGGACATGGATTTGTTGTATCCGCTGATAGCCGTACAATAGTCCCAGTTTTAACAGTATACGAGTAGATCATAATGGCTTTACCTTGTACTGCGCCAACAACTAACACAAATAACTTTGACTAAAATGTCTGACTGGGGGCTATATTCACATAATGGTATTACCAAAACGAGATAAAGTTAGTCGTTATCAACGGGGAGCACTGTCGATCACTTATCGTCATCACAGTCGCGTGTAGTCTCTGTAAACTTAGTATGACGGCACGTGCGTCTGTGGCGGTGGAACCGGCGTGACTGCCGGCCGGTCGGCCGCAAACTTTAACTGGCGACCACAATGGGCTAATTAGAATGGGCGAGTCGAGCGGCGCGGGGAAGGGGGCTACACCCACAGACCTTTGCATCCGCCTCATGGACAACTTTGATGAAAAACTTGGGTCTTATCAGTGTCTTCTTCCACTTCAACAGGATTAAAATTAAACACTCATAATCAGTCTTGGCTTTACGGATTACGACTTCCCGTTCCTACTACGCATACAACTTTAAGCAAAGATCAACTCTTATATAATCACACTTGCAAGCCAAAGTCAAAACTATACAAAGGGAAAACAT
The DNA here is from genome assembly GCA_950381575.1 of Plusia festucae. Lineage (NCBI taxonomy): Eukaryota > Metazoa > Arthropoda > Insecta > Lepidoptera > Noctuidae > Plusia > Plusia festucae. The sequence continues at coordinate 5,847,048 of OX494436.1, read as the reverse complement.
CGCAGTATAAAACAATATAATGAGGACAAAAGGTGGAAGTGATAAAGAGAGTGAACCATTTTTTTTGCGCATTCCTTTATTTTTTGCAAACTCGTTTGTAATTTGACACGCTTCTGAATTATAAAGTACAATAGATTATGTTATAAAAAAGCTCACCAAGGGAAGGGAGCAGCCACTTCTGTCGTCCGTCGTTATAAGTCAACGACCTTTCAATGTCAGCGAGATACTCGTACAGCGAATCATCGGCACAGATAATTAAACGAATATTATATATCTGATTTCCTTTCAAATACCGATTTCATCTATTTGATGATGACAGAAAATAATTTATTATGGCACTCTCCATTTAAATGGAATCATTAAATTGAATCGCTGTAACCTTAAATAGACCTTAATGTCTTTCATTAAGCGATAATTTCTGTCTATCTGAATAACATCAATTTACTGTTTGAGTTATTTATTTTGCACCCACGCTGCACTACTGTGCAGGTTATACGTACTGGTTTAATATATTTACAATATAAGTAATAATATTTCCTCAAGTACTTTTTACATTTAAATAGTACCGTAGCTTCAACAACCTTAATCCCTACGTACAAAACAAAAGAGATAAAAATGCGCTCTTTCTTTTGTTAAAAGTAACACAAAAGAATTAAAGGTCTTGTTTAAAATTCAATAAAACCCCTCATTTTTTAAGGGTTAAACCAGGAGATTTTTTACGTTTTACAATTCCGTCAATAATTTGTTGAAAGCAGTAAATATTTGTATGAATCACAAGGCGAGCAAATCTTTTGCCTATACCTATAAGTCACGTATGCGATTCGACTCAGACCACTGTATAAAATTCAATGTTTACAAAATTGTATGAGTAACCATGCCTTATTCATCTCTTAGAATTATAAAATTGCGGTTTAATCGGATGACAAATAATAACAACTATAAGAAGCAAATCTTCCTTAGTTTCTTTCCGAAATAACGGGATTTGTCACAGGTTAAACTCTAAGCTTATTTATAACTCGACCGAAATTAAGTAAAATGATTTTTTATTCTAGACAAAACAATTGAACATAAAAAATAATATTAGTATCCAAACTTCGCGTAAACCGTCTCCTACAAAATAAATGTAGAGCCATGCAATTGCAACAAAAAGTCCACATGCAAAAGGAAACTAATGAAGTTTACTAAAATACTAGATAGATAGATAATTCCTTTTATTAGTGGAGCAAGAAACGAATTCTAAATCATACCAAACAATTATCATTGTTAATTAAATCTTTATTAGTAAATTAAATCTACTTATATCCGAAAAATCATGCATTCAGAGACTTAAGAACTACTTATTAGCTCTTTCCCGCAGTCTCGCCCGCGGTCTCTATTTTTTTTTAATATAATTTAGCCTATTAGTCACCTAGGGATAGTGTAGCGTCCTAAAAGTAAACTATTTTTTCAATCGATTCTATCGTTTCAGAGCCTATTCAATCCAATATTTCCTCTAAATTAATTCTACATCTGTCAAAGCTACGTTAATCTAATACTGAATTTAATTGTTATTACAATTATTGTAATAAGAATTACCTACATACAGAAAAACAATAACAGTATCGTAGTTAAATTGACTCATCGAGCATTATGCACTTCTGCGTACATCGTAACCATTTCACAGGCATATGACTAACTGCATGAATAGTTTCATTCATAAATGATTTTGGTGTACGAGAACTTTATTACTGTTGGAGCAAAGTGGTCATGTTTGATAATAAACATCGTAATACGTGTTATCAAACACTTCTTACAATAAGTTATGATCAATGGTTTATTCTGCTAAGTAATTTTAGTGTAGAGTCACGAACATAAATATGTGTATCGTTACACAAAATAGTGAAACAAATTTAGCAAGAAGTTTTTTTTGAAACTCAAAATATATAAAGATTTAGGAACGGTTTTAAATATTTTTTGTAAGACGTATTTTACACCAAATCTAGAATTGAAGAGAAAATCAATCTCAAATTGCTACATTCTTTTGCGGCTGTACTTTATTTTTTATTCATCTACAAAGGATTTTTATATCCATATTAGTTTTGTTACGGAAGCTTTACTATACTGTCGCGGAATTTCTGAATGATACAATTATTTGATTGTATTGAATGTTTGGGAATCAAATTCTTTGCAATAATATAGTAAGTTGTGAAATTTTGTCAAGTTTTTGCCGTTAAGAGTGGTAAACATTTTCAGACTTTTTTTTTTTTTTTCCTTTTGTTAACCTACATACATCTGCGTGTGTTTGTGTACACATGTTTATGCATATTATTCTGTTCTATTCTATTTATATTAATAAATGCCTTTTCCTTATCTGATTATTTGGTTGCTGAATGTCCATTGACCCATTCATCTTATTTCCTTTGCTCTACACTGACAATTTAGATTGATATCTTCAAGATAAGAATAAACTTGTAATCTCAGCTTAAAAAAACCCAAGTATCTGCGTGTTCTTGTAAATACGATCCTCTTTTGATCTACCCGCATCTAAAATGTATCAATCCGCTTCGTTAACCGCTCATATTGGTTTTCGTAAACAAATAATTATTATGTACTTAGCTATCCCGACGCGATTAATTATGACTTATTTTACAAGTGGTATAAATAGGTATGGAGTAAAATTAATTAGGTTTAAGAGTAAAGTCAGATCTATGTTTACCGTTAATAAATAGAAACGGCCAATAATGTAAAAAAAGCTTTGACTTATCTAATAATAATAATAATAATTTATTTATTTTCTCACCACAATATTACAAAGCATTTACATGTACTATTACAAAATATCAGACAGACCACAATTTAATATTGTGGGAGACTGGTGCCTAAGCTAGGCTCTAGGCCTGTGTTTCAGGACACCAGGTCTCCGCCCTTTTTAGAATGTTACATTTAATGCTGTTGTATATTTGTACAACAATTATTTATTATACATAAAATAAATTTGGGTGAAAATTAAAAACCATATCTAGTATGTGAATGACACTAGTCATACATTAGTCAAATCTTTGTTTACGTTGTTGGCCGCTTGTAATAATTAAGGTTACCTATATTTTTACCTACCTTTGGTTTTATACTCATACGGACCTGGTTTCCTCATAATTTTCCTTGACGATGAAGTTATTACTTATAATATATTATGTTTTTATGTATATGGGTAATATGATGTACTTAATGTATTATATTTTCCATTTAAAAATATTCAAAAAATGTTTGCAATAAATTAAAATCGAGAAGCCAGTCCTGTCTTTTATTCAGTAAAATTAGTCATCTTAGTGCCGGTTTTGCGACGGAAATCTAAGAGAAACAACAATAGGAGTTGTTTTGATAAGATATCAGGTTCATACTTCAAATACATACTACATACAAGTAATATCCAGATGAAAAGCGCTTGGCAGTTACTAAGTACTGAAAGATTTTGAAGGTACTCTACTTCTCGTAACTTTGTTTGGGATCCCTAAAATTATAGATTTTTTCACACTTTGTGTCTATATAAATGGCATTTAGGACACCGATAGAGTGTATCAATAAATGTTCCAATAGATTTGACTTACATAAGCTCGAGTAGGTGTTACGATATGCTTTATTTTCATTTGCATAAAATTATACGATTGACATAATGAAGTTCAAACTCATTCGCTGAGTCATAGGTTCACGTGGCCGCTTATCACACTATATTGTTATTACGGCACATAAGTATAGTAGACGTTACCTGCGCGTGCGCCGATTACAACCAACCATGACTCATAGTACATCCTGTTCGCCTTTGTAGGACTTTCACGAATATTAGCACGATTGGAAAGCTTTTTCGAACGAATTCATATCCTTTGTTAATATATTAAGGGATCTGTTGTAGTAGTTGCTTTCAAGACTTCTTTTGTTTAGATAATGCTGTCATTAAAATGGTTTTCTAATTAATTTTACCGACTCTACATTTTTTCTATTATAAAAGACGACAATATTTGCCATCTGACTAGTATCATATTTAACATTCCAAGAACATACTTAGTATAAATTCCATTTATGATAAAACACCTATTTAAGAGCACATATGAGTCATATGTAGTTTGGTTGGTCGATGATGATAAAGGATAAAAATTTCAAATTAGTATTTAAGAAAAAATAGATGAAGTCATGCAGTCATTGATGTTACTTAATATTATATTGAATGGCATCATCGTATCAACGTACAATCATTATCTAAAGACAGCTGAAATTGTTCAAATATGTAGAATACCTAAAATAATAATTCGGTTATCTTTATATCCGGTTCGAGGATCTGAATTATTTACGGTATTACATTGTTTACTTAATCCACTGATTAATAATAATTTGTTATTGTAATCAAACAAAAATGATTTGTCATTATAATGTAGTATGCGTCTATGCGATTAGAATATCCTCCATGTCCTGTGTGTGTAATTTTCCCAAAAAAACATTTATCCAGATACTTGGACCTGAGACTTCACTCTCTTTGATAATGATGATTCAGCCTCTACCTTTTCCAAGCGACCTCACCCATATCCTACATGTTCAATCAGGCTACAAACCCGACAGAAACCGCGGTATTTGCAATTGGTTCCCGCCTGGACAATTAAACAGAAAAAATAGCCCCGTTGCTTTAAGCTGGTCCTGGAGATACCCAGCCGTCTTCATCGGGATATCTTTATGGATTTTCCCGCGTAAAGAAAAGAAAGGTTTCACGACACACGTTTCTTTTACATAGCAGTCTCAAATTATGTTATGTTATTATGTGTATCCCAGGCCAAAATAAAAACAAGCTATTCAGTATTCAGAAGGTTGGTATCGAGGCTTATTAAAAACGGGTTCGACCCTTATAAATATAAATGCCATCAATTGTGGAGGCTCTTTAAATGCACCCCACTGCAAAGTCACCCTTCGCAAAACAATCTGCAAAGTACACTGTATGTCAAGCAGGGATAACTTCGACACTCACATAGATATTTCTAATTTATTACAAAATATGGTTTGTTTTGCTAAACTTAATTATGTTGGATACAAATAAGTAAATAACACGTAACACCACGTGTAAGTTATGATTAATGTAATTAAGCAAATGTTTTGAGAATACATGTCTATTTTGATTGGTAAATTAGACATCCGTACCCATTCAATCAATTAAAGTTGGTTATGTTCTTTTCCATATAATATTACGTCTTTATTCGCGGTAAATGGGTAATAGAATCCTTTAATAAGCCAGCTGGTTCTACATAACGGACGTGAAGATTACAACTAAAAATGTATCTTCCACCACTGGCTCCTAAAGATTACGCATTGACAAGATCTATTTGAAACATCTCTTGATTTATGGTCTAGTCTAGGGTATACTTGTTCTTCTATATAATTATTATAAAGATTGAGGAAGAATGGTATTAGTTGTACACACAAACGGATGTCAATTATAATGCGATAAGAATAAAGTCTAAAGTACATTTATCAAGGATTTATATCCGCAGTTTTAAACATAATCGTACGTCTAAATTAGTATGTCTGTATGTATGTTGGTTAAAATTATCTTTGACGGGCTTAATTCAATTAATTATGTTAACCATAGTGCGAGAACGATTAAAAACGTAGACTTTGAATCACTAGAACAACCAGTTTTTAAAATAAAATAAAAAACTAAGTAAGTATCATCTACTGGAGTCTGTTATTAAGACAAGATTTTTTGGAATATTTTTCAACAATAATGCAATGATATTTCCTTACCACTTAGTAAGACAAGTTAGAAAAAAAAGCGGAAAGAATGAACTTAAAAAGTTTGTTTTTTGCAAAATTAAAATGCAAACAAATGCATGACTTTTAAACTGCTAAAATACTGTAAGTTGTAACACAACAATGGATGCAAAAATTTCTGGTTATGTCTACGTAAGTGTAAAATATTGCGTTGCGCGGTGTGGAGGGGCGTCGCGCATGCGCTGTGGCCGAGAGCCCCATCACACATGTGTTTGCTCAGTGACGCAGCGGCAACAGCACACGTTACTGAGGTATGCTCGAAGACGAATAATATGTTATTCACCGACCCGACTAAACAAAAACTTGTTTACTCAATATTATGCTCGCAGATTAGAACAATTCAGAGGATGTTAGTTTCTCAATGATTATATAATTGATAAATACAAGGTTGACCTTATTCTAAAGTAGGGTTCGGAAACTTTTAGAATCACTACTTTTGTTTCAGATTGTCTGTCCCACAGTCAACACAACCGTAAAACCATCAGTTCATATTTAAACATGGTCAAAGCAAAGTTAATAATTTTTAGTTAAACTCCTTCAACCATTTAAATAATGCATAATACCTACTGTTACAATAACATTGGTCTGACTTATTGTTAGCTACGTAGAGCCATGCCATTTCAAACAAAACGTTTGAACAGGTTAAAAATAACTACCTTTTGAATACACTACTATAGTATAACCAATGAAAAAAACCCGCCACCGAATAATTACAAAGCCAACGTACCCATCGTGCACTATTTGATGACTTTTCTGGGGCAAGAAGAGACTCCTCCGAACGTACCTGAAATAAATAGAAATAATTTATAAATATGTAGCTCTACATCATATTTATTTAGTACTAGCTTCTGCCCGCGACTTCGTTTGCGTGGACTTCAGAATTGGGTCCAAAAAGAAATGAGAAGTAGAATAAGATGATCACCCGTGTGCCCGTGCTTGCGCTGTAATAGGGAAAATACCAAATTTCAAAGCTATCTGCCCACGGCTTAGTTCGGAAACAATTTTCAATTTTCCCTCGGGAACTCCTCAAAAAATCGGGATAAAAGGTAGCCTATGTTCTTTTCCATGTCAAAGGCTACATGGATGCCAAATTTCATCCAAATCCGTTCAGCCGTTTTTGCGTGATTGAGTAACAAACATCCAAACATTTAAACATCCACACTTTCACATTTATAATATTAGTAGGATTGTTTACATAACAAAAGAGTGGTTCTTGTATTACTTAGTATACAAGTAGAGCCGTGAAATGGAGCCACTTTGCTAATGTAACAAAATATGTATAGGCAAAGTTATGGGTATGCAGTTCAATGCCATCTTTCATGAGGGGAGCTGGAAATTGCGCGTTATAACTATTTGTGTGGGGAAGACCCTTGTTTATAGCCCTTTGTTCTACGTCTGATTTCGGAGGTAGTATAAAGAATGTACGCTGGTACATGAGGGGTAACAACGTAGGTAGGCTTTAAAAAAATGTTTTAAATTAAGTAGCACATGAAGGCCTTGTTGTAAACGTGGTAAAGTAGCTCGTAACAAAGCCTTGGGCTTTTTTTTAGTTTTAGGATGTTTTAAAAAGTTCGTTGAAGTTAAATATTCAGCATTCTAAATTTATGTTGGGGAAACAATTTTTTATCAATAGACAGGAATAATACGAATAATAATAAGAATAAGTCGGTTAAAATTGATAAAAGTCGAATTCCTGCACTTCTAGCCGCAACGGAGAGTAGGTATAACATGTCCATATAAATAATGATTATCCAGTGTATTTTCATTATTGAAATGATTAATTCTACGTAATTAGTGCTAAATCGATTATTCAAGTGTTTATTTATCGATACCAGGGTTAAGGGAGAAGGTTTGGTCATCTGTCGTGAAATGACTCACCAAAATATTTCTGAATCCATGACTCATAGTTCGTTTACCTGCTAATGTTTATTATATACTTAAGTTATATATAACGAGTTTTAGAATAATAATAAATACGTTTAAATACCGTAAAGTAGTTAACAATAGCGTATGTTAATGCACGAAAGTTCATCTATAATTCAGGAAAATACTACAATGAATTAAGGATCAAAAGAAATCTTTTCTGAGAAATACTAGTTAAAGAAACACGTTAGTTCACTACTGCTTTATAATTCACCGTTAATTAGACATTTGCTAAAAAGTTTCTAGGTTTCTAGATAAGAGACTGTCTTACTCACATTCATTTACAACCTCATATATTTACCCATTTAGTTGGAAAGTACATATCTATTAAAGATCAGTCTTTCCAACAGTAGTAGAGTTATTGTCACGGATCAGTATTTCCAACAATAATAGTTCTTGTCTCCCAACCGTTGTATGTCAAGAATGTCTCTAAAAAATGAACATAGACAAATAGAACCCGGATAAGTGCGAGTCGGACTCGCCCAACGAGGGTTTCGTACAAAGTCCATATTTTTTACCATTTATTTACAAATGTATAGTTTTTAGACTTTTACCTGTATTTTCTGTATACGATGAACATATTAATTTACAAATTTTAAAGTGCTAGGTCAACGCTAAATACTATATTAATTTTGAATCTCTTGAGAGTGTCGAAATATACGTTATTTTGATAGTATCTTTTTCAAACGATAGCGTAGTTTAATTTTTTTCACAGCGAATCATTTCTCACGTACGGTATTCATTTCTATAAAGTAATCTTATAAGGGTTCCGTTTTAGGTACAGAACCCAAAAACAAGAATATCGACACAAATGCATTCCCAAAGCGATTTCTATTATAGATATTAAATTTATTCTATTTTTTTTTGTATTTTTATGGCGGTATCTTAGTAATAGAGTCCAGTTTTACCCTTTGGGTACGGAACCCTAAAAAGATCCTAAATACGTCGCAATTCAACGGATAATTATGCTATGCCGTGTTGAGTTCCTTATTCGGTTTTATACATATTTTCAACCCACGCAAATGCAGCGATATAATCTTGCGATAAATATTCTACCTACGTACTCTTAGAAGCGTACATTTTGGTTTTACCGCTGTAATCAGTAAAATCAATTTGCGGTCATGCAGAACTGAATTTTTATGCAGCTTCTGTCGGCTTAAAGGCTCAGTTTTGATTCAGGAAAAAACGTGAAGGAAAGAACGTGAAGTTAGGTGTTAAACGATCACAAACATCAATGTATCAAGATCGCATTTCTTTGAAACAGACTGAATGAATGAATCCTCTAATGGGCAATGATTTTAAAGTATGAGCAATTTAATTCAGCTTAAGAGACAATGCGTAGGCACATTGCAGCTCATAAGTGCGTTGTAAACTCAATAAGCGTCGAGACAGCTGTAGGCGGCCGGAAAAGTGGACCGTCGAGTGTTAGTCGACTTCCTACTTAAGAGAGCTCGGTGTTCGACGGAAACGCTATTTTTGGCGCCCACCGTCGCTTCCTCCGAGGAAAGTTCACTTGTTGAATGCAATCACTTTTGATCAAATCGAAACTACCATCCTTCTTTTGTTTAATATGGCATTAAAAAAACATTGATGCACTTCATGTCCATACAAAGACAGGAATTACTGTCTGCCGGAGAATCACGTTCGTTGCACAAATGACACTGATTAAGTTTTTTCTTACACAGGAAATAATACTTTACCCGTTGGAAATAGACATAGTCCATTATTATCATTTGTAAAGCAATTATTTTACGAGTATTCTACATACCTATATGACGAATCGATGTGATAAACAAAACCGGAAAAGTTATATCTACTGTGTGGGAAGCGATGCGTAAATGTTTGCGATGTTGCTTTAATAAAATCTACGGTACAGCCAGGAAGATGGACGTTGCATTCCTTACCACATTTTTGTTCCCTTACGGACCCCAGACAGCATTCCCTTCATTGTATCCACGCCCATAATGCGACGTGGGGAATTCGTCGGGAATTTCTCTCACATATGATATAGCAAAAAATGTCAGCTAAATTACAAAATTTTTGGTGGTTTTAGTGTCAAGTGATTCACGCGCGTAAAACGCATCTGCCATGTTTTTTCACAAGCCTTTTTCGGAAAGGACTTTAATTACTCCTCCAAATTTAACATTGAACACAATACATGGGTGTGTTTGACACCTACCTGTATCCACGTATTGGTAGAATTAACGGCAATCAAAGATTCTAAAAATATTAAATATGGAAACTTTTTTTTTGAAAATTTGAGTGTTATTATCGATGTCTATTTAAGAAACAATCGTGTCTAAAGGTTTTTGAAGCATCTGTGGGCGAGTTTAATTAGCAGCGTATACTTTTTATTATACTTTGATTAATATCTCCAGTTAGCAATGGCAACCGTGACCTATATAGAAGGCAATCAATTATAATTTATGCCATACTTGGCGAGACTGCAGTTAATGTATAACCATAAAGTAATACGGAGGTCTGATGTGAACGCGCAGTTGACTCTTATCAGAGAGCGCGGTCATATAAAAGGGAACTACATTTAATAACGATTTAATTTCTTGACATGACCACAACAAGGCCTATATTCATTTGTTTCACGAGTTTGCCCAGATGTGGGAACGACTTTACCCTTTGACCTGCAAGTGCATCGGAAGAATTTAGTCCTTATGAACACCGATTCTGAGTTCAATCTGACGACTCAGTGCATTTGTAGGTCACAGATATTGCACTGAGGACCTTGTGTAATAACCAGTATGTCGAACGAACACGGATGCTGCGTGTGAACAAGAGCGTATAGAAAATTAAGAACTTTAATTTGGAACAGGAAATACACAAATATTATATGTCTGCTGCAAATGTTGTTTTTTCCGTAACCTCTTTACGTTTACGACTTGCGAATCATGATACTAGTGAACTATCATACTATACAAACAATGGTCTGTTGCCATTACTGAGAATTCAGTGAAGGCCAAAATGTGAATATTTCTGAAGTAGGTCGGCTAAGTGGAACGACTTACACTTTAACTGAATCATAGGTTACGTGAAATATTACATTATCATTCATACAAGATAACTATGTATACACTATGTGGTATATTTCTGCGTTTTCTATAGATTGTATGATGTTTGCTATATTAACCAGATTTTACTTAAAATTGATGAAAATTTAAACTACACTTTTTTCCGACCCAATAATTATAAATAGGAATAGATCAGGGAGAAGAATATTATTGAAACTTGGCATTTATCTTCTATCAGTCCATTTTTTTGGTTCCCAATATTATAATAACCAAAGTAATCGTGACAAAAAATTTGCATAATTATTAAAAAAAAGGAGAGTTGCTGGTTACTGTTTTCTAATACAAAAATAACTATTTTATTTTTAAATCATAAAAACATTGCAAGAATTTATAAAATTAAGTTTCTAAAGAATTAAATAAGGTATTTCCATACGGAACAATAAACTTAACAAGTATAACGATTAAACAAAATTTGTTTTATTTTGTTTTGGTAAGGTTAGGTTATAGACCTAAAACAAGATCATTATCTAAGCAAGTACAACTACTAACTAGGTATTAAAATGCCGACTTTAATTATAATTAAATATACAGAATAATTATTAAGTCAATAAGGTGTTTGTTTATATTGCATTTTGCTATCTGTAACCACGTCGCGTCGTTTGAATGTTAACTTAGGGTTGGATGATAACAAAAGAAGTGTCTTACCTTCTTCGGAAAAAATATTTTCGGTTTTCCCGTGTATGTGGAGTATGAGGCCATGTTATCGACCTTCGTCACAACCATAATTTGGCCAAAAACACTTAATACGGGTCGAGCAAACACTACCCAAAACGAGTAATATGTTAAGAAAATGTATTTCTTCGTGTTTATTCTAGAGTTTTCGATAATCACGTGTTTCAACGTAAGAGTCAATTTATAGTAACACTTTATGATTACAATCGTACCGTACGCAATGAGATCGCCACTAAAGTTTTTGTTAGACTTGGTTTTCGACACAATAAACTTTTAATCCTTGGACGCGAGCGACGCGTCCACGTCACCGCCGATGTCGCGACGGTCTGTCTCTTACGCTCCTACTCGTAACTAAATCCGATCGTACATAATATAAAACAACATTAAAATATTATTCGAAGCACTCATACAATATCGCTGTCACATCTTAACCTCGTCGCGAATGTTTACGAGTCACGTTGTACGGGACACCGCGCGCTGTTTCTTTTCTAACTGAATTTTCGTTGCGTTCAACAGTTGCTTTTATTAATTCAGACGTAGGTACTCACCCCGCCCGCACATTTGTCTCGCTCGCACTCGTGTACGGAAGATGCGTAAAAAGTGATAGCATGTACGCGTCTCACCGGTCTCACACACATTACATAACCAAGGCAATAGTGGGTATGTATATCACACTATGCATGCACACACGCATAATATTGACGATACTTATGATAATAACATTATAGCTATAGTATTTGTAGATTGAGATTTAGAGATCATAATATTATTATAAATCAACATTTTGTATGTTCTTAAAGGTACTTTGATAATTATGTCCATAATGTTATTCTATGCTAAAACCGGATTGAGAACTGAATAATCTATTATAGCCATATTATGCCATGGTATTTTCGAGCTGTTGGTACTAGCACGAAGCCGATTGTTTGGTATAAAAAGTTCTAATTGGCCTCAATTTTACTACAAAAGATCCTTATGAGCACTTTATATTTCGCGCGCATTTCCTTCAGCTATTGTTTAACAAATGACCTAAAAAAACCTTTTTTTTGCCTTTTGTATCAACATTGTCTATTCTTGTAAGACTATTGAAAAGGAAAAACCAATAAAGTTGTTCATAAAGCAGTTTTTGAGTAAGCCAAATGACGCGTAGTTGCACAAAAATTGCAAACGAGAGTCATTTCAAGCAAAACAAGTCGAGTTCAAAGAAATCAATCGTACAAAGTTCGGAGTCATAAGAAAATTTATTATTATCCTTTGTCCACCCCTGGATGAAGGATGAGGTAGGCATCATAGGTGGTACTCATCGGCGCCTGTGTGGAAATAGAAAGCCGTGACACATCCGAGGGGCGACGAATGGCGAGACAACTGCCGACGTCCGCTGGCGCCATCCCACCAGGGACATGATACATTTGGATTAATGCAGATACTTCTTATATTGTGCAGTCGACCACACATTTAAAGAAACTTTAATATTGATTGTTCCCTTCTTTCAAATTCAGTGGTAGAGCTGATTTTTGGAGCGTTCCACGCTATCACTGAAAATGTGAATGCAATGATATGTCAAAATCTAGAATGGGGAACTAGGTAGTCTAGACGGAACTAATATACATAAGATCGAGTGATTCGAATTTTTACTCTCCTTGTATGAGACGCTTTAAACATAAGTTCAGGCGATCTGTTTTTGAGACTCTACCAAAATTATTTGGGAAAATCAAAACAGTTTGAAGAATTTTATTCTACACTCAGATAAAAACTAAGTGAAACTTTAAGAGTAATACGTATTATTAGATAATAAAATAACAGAAGTCAATATTCTAAGCTATAAATTAGATAGAAATCTCAGACGTGTTGACGTGCCCTACTGCGACAACCTTGTATAGAACAACAGACAGGTATTATTGATATGATCACTAATAAAGTAAGATGATTTATGTCTTAGAAACTATTGATAATCTAGAAAAAAAGTATGTCAGAAACTAGAATAAACTACGACAACTAAATGTAGAGTCATTTATTTGTTAGCCAATGAGCCAATTAAATAGATTAACTTATTTCAGTTTCGGTACACAATTTAATACAAAATCTTCCTTTCATAAAACAAGGTCTGCAATAAGAGCTATTGCTTTACATGCAAGAATCGGCATCGGGTTAATACAATTCTAGATTGTTCAGTATGGAAATATGTAGAGACGTAATATATTTATTTTCGGTCACTTATCTCATTAGAAAGATGGTCTCAAAATCTACACGAGAAGCTTACCCTATCACACACTATGTGATAAACAGATTTAGGTGATATACTTTAGATGTATATTGACGATCCATTCATGATTAGATGAAACAATGGATGACGCAAGTTAAAATAAATAGATCCCATTTTGTGTTTAATTAGCTGATGTTATTATTTCGTATTTCGATTCACCACACATCTGGTTTCGTTGTTTTCAACTTACATGTCCAGCATACAAGTTATATTTGATACTTAAACAATTATGACGATTATGGGAAGATAATCTTAACTCTTCCCGAAAGGAATTGACCTACCTACATTAGAATGGAATTCAGGTGTGTGTAAAGACTTGGAAAACAGTTTCACCTACAGCGTTATAGATATAGTCGTCGCGAATACTTCTGGGACGTGTATATCTCGGATGCAAAATATGTTATTTAAACAAAGCTAATCCTACAGCATCGAATGCTTTAGGGTGTGAGGCATGTTTGAGGCCTGCAGTCATTTATAGTTGCCAAAGGAGTACCTCTTCAAGAAAGTAAAGCGCGATGAATAATCGACTTACAATTTTGTGAAGGTTCAATACAAATCTAAGTTAAATAAAGTTCTGTAAACAGAAATATGCGCACGACAGTACCTACTTGATGCATTTGGTATGTCCGACTAGTTCCGGACCCGACCTTACCTTAATCATGAGCACGGGCTTGACTAGTTTAGCTCGTGCAGCACTCAGCCACCGGAGAAAAAAAAACTCCATACATTCATTAAAAATAATCTTGATCTTTACTAAGATGAGAACAAAAAATTACCTGCGGAGCTATTTTCGTGCTGTACTGCTTGTAACAAATCGAATTTCCTCTCATACAACATGTCACTGTTTTCTTCAATTTCATGTTACACGAAATTAATATTTCTTTTACAACAACCTCCCTAATCACGTAGTAATAGTAATACACACAACACATTTGCGTACGACTGCATCAAATAATGCAGCGATCAACTCTGTCGCTAAGTGAAACAAAGAAAATTAACCTGACAGTGTATTTCATTGAAATCAGCGCAAATCATTACACGACCGACTTATTTCTGCTGCTTTGCGACTTTGCTCCTCAGTGTTATGCAATAAAAAGTAGTACATGACATAAAACATGTATTCCCTTTGAGACATCTTAGTGCCTTATACGTTTAAATCATTTTAGTCAAATCAATTAAAAGTATCCACTTTTATCCCTGCGAAGCACATAGGCTATGACTAATAGTCTAGACTAGGATTTTAATAAAAAAACACAGTTACAAAAGGAGAGAAATGGCCATGACTGGTCAGTCATCAGTGAATACTGGAGACTGAATAATCACCGCAGGTTTATTCTTCATTCTTACTTATAAGGTAAGGTACAATAACGTCGTCTCAGGTTCAAAATTGAGAACGATGAACTTTACCTAAATGATTACTGAGATGAATGTTTTGATTTACAATCTACTTCCAAATTTGTTTGGATTTTAATCACGCATGTTTTTAATTTTATTCTTACGTTAGTCAGGGCAGGTATACTTCCGAGCGGGTTCAATGCACTAGCGGTCATAATATCTATTACCCTTTATGCATGCTTTGATATCAATCAAATTATGCAACGTATCCATAATATTAATGAAAGGTGCATGCGGTCACTCAGGTACGTAGTTGAACTTAATAATAAACAAAATTATAGAGAACTCGATGAAGTCATTAAAAATTGCTGATTTTTTTTTATTACTAAATTTATTACATTAACTAAATGATTTCCAAAAGATCTGTCAAATAAGCCAGCCCAGAAGTAATTCGCCTCGTTCCCGACGATTTAAATAAAATTACAAAAATATGAAGGTAGAACAAACAACATATCTTGTCAAGACGAATACCATCTCAGTCTGCCCGTGACCATGACACCTGCAAAGGTGGTGAAACGTCGGGAACTAAAATAAAAATAAACCGCGATAGAATCCGTTTAAAAGTAGTTTTATTTCAATGTCTAATATTCGCGTTAACCTTAGAAAATAATATAGATTATGTTATCTGATTAAGGCCACTGTAGGAGCTAGTTCGCTTTCCGCCTTGAACTCAGGTATCAATATATAAATATATATATACCTACCTATTCTTTTCGACTAACTCGATTTAATGGAGATTCACTGTCAATCATGTAGGTAGAGTAACAAATTAATTCCGAATCCATCTGCCATAAATGTCAATGATTTATGTTGATTGAAATTTCGATTGACGGCATTGACGCTGATAATTCGACGAAACCAATAAATATAATTATTAAATGAATAATAGAGCGCAATACCACTGAATTCAAAAATTGGTTTCAAACAGAGGTCCTTGCTCTTATGGTAGCAAGTTAATGTGAACAAAGGAGAAATAAAAACGTTTACTTTAAAAGTTATTTGTATTTTTTTTTACTTATTCTCACACTCTGTTTGACACGCACAAGTGTTTGCCAAATCTATTAGATTATGAAATAGTGTTAACACGCATTAGTTACCTGTCGTAATATTTTTGTAAGAAAACAAAAGATAAATGGTTTTTGGCTTGACAGGTGACTAGGCTCGCTAATTACATGAGACTCGTAATGTTCGATGAAATGTACAAGTGCTAAAATTAAAAACTGTCTATGTCTTCCAAAATAGAGGAGTGATTCATATGTAAAGAGTTATTTGTAAATAAGAAATTAATGAGAGCCCAAAATGTCGAAAGAAGGGTAAACAAAAGAAAAGAATTGGACTGTCTTTAAACTACATTGAAAACAAAACATCGTTTGTACATTTAATGTACTTACGAGTTGTTACGGTATAAAATTACACGGAGATTAGGTGCATTCGGACTTTGCACGCGCATCGCCATTTGCTAAACCACGTTGTTTACATTTGGAGTCACGTTGCTTAAGATGCAGCGATGGCAGTCCATCCGGAACCAGGAAAGCTGCTTAGTCTTAATTATGATAATTATATTTGTTATTGAACAATGTTTTGATCTAAACTTGTGTTGCCAAGCATCTTTGCTGCAGAAAGAACTAGTCTATAACTTCTTTGCTTTGAATATTAAATTTGAGCTAAAAAATAATTTATTTTTCGATTAATTAAATCTCGTTAGCTCGCTAACCTTTTTTTAGTAAAAGGGACTTCCTATTTTCCTTCGTTAGACGGTTAAGGATATTATTCATCATAATGTGCAATACTTATGCATGCGAGTTATCACGTAGGTCTTCAGTTCTGCAAATGGGCGTAGAACAAGAATGGGAATTTGGCCGCAAAATTATGTCAAAGTAAAAAATGTTAAAAGCGAGTTTATTTATGATTTATGTATTACTAGCTTCTGCCCGCGACTTCGTCTGCGTGGACTTCAGAATCGGATCTAAAGCTTCGCTCGTTAACAGTTTTTAATAATAGCATTAGTGACATGCATAACAAATTTCAAAGCTGTCTACCCGCGGCTTAGCCCGTAAACAATTTTCAATTTTCCCTCGAGAACTACCTACTTAAGGAACCGGGATATAAGGTAGCCTATGTTCTTTTTCATGTCAAAGGCTACATGCATGCCAAATTTCATCCAAATCCGTTCAGCCGTTTTTGCGTGATTGAGTAACAAACATCCAAACATCCAAACTTTCACATTTATAATATTAGTAGGATTGAAGTTACTAGTTACCTAGTCTAAACTATATTTGATGTGTACCTAAACTAAATGAATATTCCATGAAGTACGTAATTTGCACTTGGTGATACGCAATCTCACGCAAAAATGTTGGCAGAACAAGCAAACATGGTATCGCTTACATAAAGGAAATCAGATACCGTACTTACTGAGGGCATATATTTAGTCTTGAAGGCGCGTGGGAACAACAGAAAATTATCATCTTGAGGTAAACTTTGTGGCGTTTGAATCAGTAGGTATTAATCTACGATCACGTTATGTATGTTTTATTAAGATTAATATAATTATTATAAGAATAGTAGATAATAATGTATTATTAGTTTGATTTTGACGACTCTTGACGACCTCCGTGGTCGAGTGGTGTACACACCGGTTTTCAAGGTGTCGCTAGCTCTGTGGCCCCGGGTTCGATCCCCGGACGAGTCAATGTAGTAAAAACACTTTTCTACATTGTCTCGGGTCTGGGTGTTTGTGGTACCTTCGTTGTCTCTGATTTCATAACACAAATGCTTTAGCTACTTACTTTGGATTCGGAGCAATGTATGTGATGTTGTCCACATTTATTATTAGACTAGCTGTTGCCCGCGGCTTCGCTCGCGCGTAAAGTAAAGAGTAGTATTAAAGGTAGATGTATTCTGTGATTTTCAAAATAAGGAGAATGTATAAAATTTTTCATCTAATATTATGGCGTTAAAATAATAATAAAAGTAAAGTAAGTAGCAAAAGCATTTGTGTTATGGAATCGGAGACAAAAAAAGGTACCATAAACACCCAGACTCCAGACTATGTATAAAAGTGATTTTCTACATGGACCCGTCCGGGGATCGAACCTGGAACCTTAGAGCTGGCGACACCTTAAAAACCGGAGTGAACGCCACTCGACCACGGGAGTAATCATTATAGATATGTCTTAGATGGTCATTATCTTATCTATTTATCTTTTCATCTGTCTATCTTTGAGAATACTGAACTTTACATACCAACTATTTCAGCCCTTATTTCACCCCCTTAGAGGGTAGATTTCTAAAATCTCGGAAATACATCTTTATTTATTTCTATTCAGAAACCCGTATACGATATTTCATGTGTCTATCATTGAAAATACCGAACTTCCCATACAAACTTTCAACCCCTATTTCACGCCCTTAGGGGATAGATTTCCAAAAGTAAAGTAGCCTATAGCCTTTCTCAATAAGTGGGCTATCTAACAGTGAAAGAATTTTTCAAATCGGACCAGTACTTCCTGAGATTAGCGCGTTCAAACAAACAAACTCTTCAGCTATATAATATTAATATTAGTATAGATAAATAATTATAGTATCTTAGCCGTGTGCAGCGCCCCTTAGTCTCCCTTAGTGAACTCCACTGCGGGTGACGTAACCTACGACAAACTTATTATTTGCGGTTGGTACAGTATTCGGGTCTAGGGATCGAACCGCAAAATTAAGTTTGTTTTTTTTTGTATATACTTTTCCGGGATAAAAACTACCCAGTGTGGTGCCCAGGATATTAAAGAACAATTATACCAAGTTTCATCGAAATCAAACCGGTAGTTTTTGCGTGATGCCTGAACAAACAGACAGACAGACAGACAGACAAAAATTTTTTTAATCACATTTTTGGGTTCGGTGTCGGTCTAGTAACACACCCCGCCATTAATTTTTTTGATATTTTCAATGTACAGAATTTTCACTTCTACAGATTTATTATAAGTATAGATATAGATATTGTTATTATATCTTTACCTAAATACATTCTGAAAGAATCTTAGTGAAAATAGTGCCATGTTTGACAGCACCTGAAAAAGTCTATTTGACATCAGAATATTTTGATTTGCTAAAGGAATTTGATTATTTCGAAATTAAGAAACAATAAATTCAATCTCAAAGTAGAGGTGTATGTCAATAACTACTTATCAAGTAGTAACTAAGTCTCCAATCAATGACAACCTTCTGTTCTTGACTTCAGCAAGAGATCATTGTGAATAGCATTCAAAAAACCTGGTTTAAATGAAAAGTGCTACTAACTTTGACTGGCCTGTTAGTCTAGTGGTCCTGACTGCTAGGCCGGAGACTCGAACCCACGAGGGTTCGATTCCAACCCAGGATAAATCTTTGTGTGATGAGCATGATCATTTGTGTTGTCTGGATGTAATTTATTTATATAATGTATGTATTTAGAAATATATAAGTATGTTTATCAGTTGTCTAGTCACCATAGTACAGGCTTTGCCTAGTTTGGGATCAGATGACCGCGTGTGAGGTGAAAAAAAAGTTATCTGACCCGATGGTCAAAAATATTATTTTGTTAATATCATTTTGTATATCCTAAATTAATAATGGGAAATAAAGGTTTAATTTACTCCTTGTACATTTGGGCGAGGTTTATAGAAGTGTATGTATAGAGAAAATGAACAACATGAAAAACCACGAAAGTTCTATTGAGTTGAAACCCAAAATTAAACAACAGCGACACCGTCACCGGGTCAGCCCCCTAGCCAAGTGGCATTTCTACAAGCGATAACGATGATAGAAATCGCTTAAATGACATAAAATGTATGGAAATGACATTTGCTTTCGATAAGTCACGTTTACTTAGACTTATCACTTTCATACATTTAATGTCATTTAAGCGATTTCTATCATCGTTAACGCTTGTAGAAATGTCACTTAGTTAGGGGTGCAGATAAGTTTGTGCCACTAAATGTAAATGGTTAAACACGTGAGCTTAATACGCTTATTAGAGACACGTGTCTTGCGTCCCCATAATAACTGCTGACACTTATAGTGTTCGTAGCACGTGCCCTTGTGTCAACACACATGGTTTCTGGTATCATTATGGGAAGTGCCGAGTAAACATGAATCTGCAAACGAAGTTGTGCTTTCTTTACTACCTAAGGTTTTTCAGTAGCTGATGATCTCCCACATGTTTTCAATGGATTAAATTAAAAGCAATGCATTAAACAGTGATTTGACAAATGTCGCTCTACAAACGGCAAGTTAATTACTTATCAGCGTTCAACAGTTTACCCAGCTTGTAAAAATTACCACAACCTTATAGAAAAAAAAACTTTGCTTCTCTCTTTATGTCTGAACTTTAAAGAGGTCGAAGCTGAGATGCATTTTTCACACAACAAGTAACTACTGTGTAGGTACTTCGGGTGAGACTTATTCTCATTTCATTACAAATTCTCAAATTAGTAGTATTGTCAAATTAACCCATAAAAACAAGTATTTATTATTCGAATCACGAACGTTCCATATCTTGGTTGATCTTTAACTTAAACCGCCTCAAAAACTTTCACTTCTTCGGATAGCTATTTTTTAGAACAAGGCAAGCAAGTTTGCGGCCAGTACGTTCGTTTCCAAACCTTTATGAATGGCTTGAATTAATGACCAACGTAAAATTAAAAGGAATCACTAATCTTTGTAAGCCTTTGTTTACTAAGCTTAAATTCCTGAAGTAATTAGTATTGAGGTTACGTTCCATTATTTTAATAATGCATTTCTTTGGAATACATTAAGTATTTCTGGTAAAAACGATAAGCACTTCTTATGATTGGAATTTATCATGCGTAAGTTGCGTTTATTTATTAGTATAATAATGATTAATACCTATAAATGATGCATGTAGGAAATACACACAAACACTGGCTTTCCTTAGTCGACATCTTTATGTATGTTATATGGATGTAGTGTTGCGATTCAGCTTTACTTCTAAGTACACAATAGATGCTGATATTCGCAAGTCTTATTCCGATCGTAATGTTTTTCGTATTAATCAAAACAGGACACATCAAACTTTGGACTTTCTAAAAATCGGCGGAAATTATGTAATTGGGTACATTTCTACAATTCACAGCCGTGTTGCCGCCTTGTTTCCCAAAAATCCTTATAACCCACTTTAGAATCAGTAATGACACGACATCAAAGTCGTGTAATACAATTCTAAGAAAAAAAATATTAAGAATAAAGATTCATACCAAGGAATCTTAAGGTTTCAAAATTCCCTTTCTCGTGGTTAACTCCGTCATAACAGGTGAACACGTTCACACGGATACCTAACGGAACCGGATCTTATGAAAACTCGATGACTAAATCTCCCAGGCAACTGGCTTCCGAGGCGGGAATACCCTGGGACATTCCACTGGAGATTTGCATTGTTACAACATAATCGTAACAAAGTACACTTAGCCTAACAGTTGTCAAAATATTTTTATACTATAAGGTACGAAATCAAAATATAATTACACAATAACTCTAGCCTAGCTATATTAGTAAATATAGGCAGTTTTATCATAACAAGACGGTCGGTTCCACGCTCCTATCTCATTGACAGACACACCTGTGTTTGAGAACCGCTAATTGAATATTGATAGTAATGAATAGTAAAGGCAAGGTGCTACGGTATGTTTGATAACTGTGCCGAGTTATAGATGGTACGGTTGAATTATATGCTCAAAACATGTTCAGTTATATTGATATTTATTGTTCATACTTGGTTAGTTATCCTTTGAGACTTTTGTAGAGTAACTAGCAATTATGCTTGTGTTCGATGATTGTAACAAATCAATTACAGTTTGCCGTAAAATTGTCCCTTTAGGGTATTTGAGACACATCTCTAAGGAAATGTAAAAGTAACTGATTTTAATCAAGAATATTCCATTAGGTTATAAATAGTTATATTATAAGCTACAAGTATACAACAATTGAAAGAAGGCTTAAAAAAAGAACGTCGTCACGTGCGACTCTACCTACAAGGAATATGTAATATTGTTTCCATAATTATATAAATACAGAAAATATTTACATACCTATCTACACATAGTAAATTTTAAGGCTATAAAAACAAATAACAATCGTTAGAAAATACAATGACAGCAACAGAAAAAAAGTCGATAAACAAAAATGCAACTCATATAGGTAGGTAAGTGCCTAGGTACATAATGTAAAATCAAATAAGTGTTTATGATTTCTTATGTCGTGCCGTACCCATGGGCTTGCGTACCGAAATAATAATTGATTGCTGAGAAAACAATTTTAAATTGAAGCATTGAATAAGCTGTAGCCTCGACTGTAGGCGTCTTAAAGCCTAAATAGAACGTAAACAACGTCGTTTTCCAATTGAGATTTTCCAACAAGCATTCTGTGTTGCTGTCTCACTGCGATATCTGGACTGTAATCAGACACACATGAGCACAGCGTCTTTAAACTATGTTGGCTGAGAGCTAGTGCAAATAAACTCCGTATCGTTGTACAGGACATCCCAATAGAGGCGACGTAAAGTTATTTGTTTAAGTTTAGTGCCGACCCACGTACTAAAATGAATGTAATGGTTTTATTGTGGCTTGTGCCTTATATATTTTATACCCAGTTTTTTGCTTGATCTTTTTTTGAAAATTTTATGAAGTTGCGTTTATTTAGTGGTTTATTTCTTTATTTACAGATTTACGCTGGCGAGATGACACATTTCGCTATTTGCTGGATTGGTGGAAAGCGGCTTAATAGCGAAAGGTCTTTAGCAAATTGGGGAATAACTTCGCCCAGAAGATAGTTAAAATAGAGAAGAAAACGAAGTGTAAAGTTTAGTCCAGCTTTGTTATTCTTTTTTAAATAAGGTTGTATCTTCTTCATTATACTTAAATCAAATATTAGGTATCTATATTTTTGTGCTATAACTTTTTTGAGTGATTTCATGAGTCTTGGTAATTTATTTGTTTCATGTGTATACCTACGCTTAACGCCATGACTAAATAATACCTATTTTAAGAAGGTGATGCATGCTGACTCTACATAACAATATCAAATAGATTTATCTTTATCTCAGAAATTTGATTGCATTATCAAATTGTCAGATGACGTAATATCGTCACAATTGTTTAAATAAGTATCAAATGATTGCATCACAAAACAATAAGATTCCCTATTTCTTATTCTTATCAAACCCTACTATAAATTATTACTACAGGTATTGTTCGTCGAACAATGAATGAAAATTATCACGAAATGTGAATCACTTGCTGCAAATCGTATATCCGTTGTTCCTTCGTTAGAATTGTTTTAATTCTCACAAAGCAAAGAATAGGTAAGGCATAAAGAATTTGTTAGCTGTTATCAACTGTCAATGTAAGATAAAACAATATTGTGTCGGTCAATAGACAAGAACGTTTTGTTATTTAAGTTTTCCACATCGATGTTAAAATACAAAATATTTTGTGATAAAATCTGTCTCGAGATACCATGTAGGTATTTTATACGTTATAATTCCTTGGAAAAATAAGGAAAAATAATAGTGGCAGACTTCTGTACTTGCAATTTTTATTGTTTAAGCCTAGGATTTGTTTACGTTAAATATTTAATCTCTCATCTTGTGTAGGATATATGCAAGAATGTGTCGCTATTTGTATAGGTATGTTACCGTATACTTACATTCGGTAATCTATAAAAGCCTCATCTTAGTCGAAGAAATAAAGTCTTTGACTGCACGGATAGCCGAGTGGCGGTCACCACGCTAATTACCACTGTGCGCGACGTGCTACGGGTTCGATCCCCGCATGGGACAAGTATTTGTGTGATCCACAGATACTTGTTCCAATTCTATGTTCTTTGTTGATTTGAATGTTTGTGAAACCTCCGCGACACAAGCATTAAATTACTTAGTGCGGGCGGGTAAAAAAAGGAAAGTAACATAAAATTATTTGACATAGGTACATACTTGAACGCTTATTGCCCGTCTGTAACAAAGTTCTCATTATTATGTCTCTTTAAATATTAAAAATATTAGAACGATGTCACGTGTTTTCGTTTCGTCAGACATTGCAAGATATCTTCGAAACTATGTGACACAAAATCTATTTTGTATATATAGGTACTTATCTTACAAACGAGATAAAATTCTTGTGATACGAAAGTTCAAATATATCCTTTTGTCTAAGACTAAGTATTTATGATATCATCATATTAATATTCAGTATGTAAATGTTAGAATGTCGCTCAAAACAAGCCTAGCCGTACCTATCTACGAAACATGTAATTACTAAATTCCTTCAGGTCGCGCGTTTAAAACCAAGTTTCCTCCAGCGACGGAAAGAGATAGAGCTATACGGACATATAGCGCCATCTCTTTCTTTAATGGCTTAAACATTCCTTAAAGTTCAAAGTATGGTTCGTTAAGTGAATCACTGGCAGCGAATGATGATTTCATTAGTTCTTACTACGTAAGCCGATGTAAAGTGATCGTGCCCATTCATAAACGAAATTAAATTATGTCATTGCGAGTAAAATGTGTGTGTGTCATTGTACTCTTCTATTAAACGATCGTAAAACACTTGTGTAAGATTTATTACATTGCTTAATGCATTGTTAAAATATATCCAAGTATATTTTGATATGAATCAGTATGTTTTTCCATATAAGAATAATAAATTATTTGGCCTATCAGCAAAGTGAAATTTGTTTTTTTTTTGGTCAGCCGTAAATACAATTTATCTTGCATTGTGAACTTTTAATAAATTAGATTAATGGAAATCACTCTCAAAAAGAGAACAGCCGAGAGATTCCGAAAATGACCAAACTCACCTCACCTCTCACACTCACTTCACTGCTTTCATCACTTGCACTTTTCACCGTATTCTGAAACTGCACTCAAGTTCAAGTGATGTCGAAATCTCAGGTGAAAAGTTTAGAGGTGGGCTTAGACGGGTCTAGCTTTAGTAACATCAAATAAACCTTAATTTCGGAATACGAAATCTAGTTTTCACCGACGAATTCGCCGTGACTTTGTCTAATGTATTTTCGGAATCGACGGGCAGGCTTCAGAGAAATCGACTATAACCGAATTATTCCGAATCCTAAAATTTAGTTTTTTACAAGTCTATCGGAAAGTTCGCATGGCATGGGTTTTGATTAACGAAGAGGAAGAGACTGTGATACAGTAAGATGTTGCCCAATCTAATTGACGACTATATTGACACTAATAAGGTAACAGTAATTCACGTAACTCGTCAGCCAATACCTATATACGCGTGCATTACCATCAAACTCGGTGTGTACAATCATGTTCCGTACAGCTGTAATGAGAACAATAACAAAGTTGTTTTGATGTAGGTCACTCTTCCTGTACTTGAACCATTATTTTCGCGTTCGTTTCTATTGATGTCTGTTAAAACCATGAACTACCCACTTCTGAATCTATTTCTAGAATGTGTGTCCCGCTTTTAAATTGACAGCCATTGTCGTGGGAAAAGACACATTTGTATCTTTTGAATTTTGTGTATTTGTTAGCGATAGGCTCGCCCATTTTTTTTGCCTCCATTGTAGAATGATACGTTAGCAGTTGATAGGCAACATTTGTTTTTGTTAGTCAGAAATTATAAGAACATGCAGATCCATATACTTAGGTACAAGGAACGTATAAGCGTGGGTGTTTAGGACTTTCCTATTAAAGAAAACCTCTGTGTAGGTACTTTTAGGGGTCTACTAGCTTGATTATTTGTTTAAAGCCGCCAACGCGATAAATGATCTAATATGGAAACAACAAGTAACTTGTTTACGCACAAATTGCATCTTTTACCTGTTTGGTTTGTGACGATTCTGCACACTTCTAAGTAATTGAGTCACAGTTCCTATTCATATTGTATGTGGACTCACCGTACAGTTTCAATGCTTGAAAACTTGTAAGGTTTCAGACTAGTGGCTTTTTCTGCGCGTATACGGTTGTTTTTGGCATAACTACGTTGCGTGGGTAAGGACTAAGGTAATCTTAGACTTACGTAGCTGTATGATTCATGGCCTCAAGTTTGAGGCTAAAATGTCTGTTTGAACAGTTAGTAATATCGTACGATTTTGTACAGAAGATTATACTGTACTATACGTTTAGTCAAGAAATTCTAGGTATTGTCAAAACTCTTATCTAATAATTTTGATAGGAACTGTGTCATAATATTCTAGTAAGTGTAACGATAGTTCTTGTAAGATACGTAATCTAGCGGTATATTGGTTTTACTGTAACCATTATGTCAGTTTTTTCAAAAATAAGCAAGATTTATGATTTAGGTACATATGGTTTAAGTTTGAGAATCTCTCCTTTAAAAATATCTTAATTACAGGCTCTGTCAACATAAAAAAAATATCCTTACTAGACTAATATTTTAAATGCAAAAGTAATTATGTCTGTCTGTGTGTGTGTTACGCAATCACCCTTAAAATACTGAACATATTGAAATGAAATTTGGTACAGAGATAGTCTAGAGCCAGAGAAAGCATATAGGCTACGTTTAGCTGCAATAACAACACCCACGCGGGCTATAGCTAGTGTTATATTTATAGTTATAGAAACAAGAACCCATAAGTCAAATGCTAACAGAATCTAAAACAAATCCTTCTATCAGTATACATTTCTGTAACGGACAATGTTATTGGGTTTTACCTCCGAAATGAATGAAACCATTTTAGCAAAAGGATGTGACTGAGTGTCTTCGGGGTTTTCCCATTAGAAAATTCTCAGAAGTAGATAACTTAAATGTGTCTGCAAAATCGACTCCCGTCAACTAGAACTGAAGAGTAATATGTAAAAATTGAAAGACTACGCAAATAGGTCTCCATCCGTCGCTACTCACTATAATACCTAATAAGTAAACGTGTAATGGCCGAATACTAAAACATCAATCAGTTTGAAGGCGCCTTTAAATCTCATGCTGTCTCTTTCACTTAAGGTATGAAGCCGTGACAGATAGACATTTGAGAACATGTTAAAGTTAAGTAGCGTTTCAGTATGCGGGGATAAGAGTATCTATAGTCTTATTACACCTAAAAACTTAAAAATTAAATGTTAGTTCTAAAACTGATCACGGTCACAGTAGGCGGATAATAATTGTTATTCAAGCTATACTTGATCTTGGCCTATAGAAGGGTATCATTAAATCGAACCTAATTAAGATCTAAACTAAAACTGACCAAAACAAGACTGTAATAATATTGAGATAGGTTAGGTTTTTTTAATCTAGCTTCAAGTCACGATACGCGAGCATGTTTTTGTCAATTAGATAATTATGAAATATGTTGTTGTAGGTATTATAGTAATAATTTATTTATTATGCGTTATTATAAGTAGATACCTATACTTTTAGGCGCATTGGGCGCTAAACGACCTCAGACCACGTTAAGGTCGAATCTGCGGGTGACGGGGAAGGTAACCCGTCACCCGATCAGCTGACAGGCCACGGAGGATACGAACGCGATGTCCTACGCTTTCGCCCTCGGAAGAAGTGAGGGGTGGACATTTTACACCCACCCCTCTGGAAGGGATCCAAGGCCTGCCAGAGCTGCGCAGGAAATGCTCAAGCGATCCCGCGGCTCTAGCTAAGGCAAGGACGGGACCGGGGTGTTTTAAGTCGATTAAAGTTCGACATGTCCCCACGCCGAGAGGAAGACATAAGCTTTTCATACCGAGAAAAATCCCCATACTTTTCTATGTTATTTCTAACAAAACTCAAACATAGCTTGGCTACAAAAACTACCAGCTCGCTGTTTATTTAAATCCTGAATATTGAATAACATGCTTATGTCGTGCTACTATCTGTTGTCGTCAAGTAAAATAGACCGACAGACATACCATTGTTTGAAGGCAGAAGCTTCGGCTTGTTATAAAAATAACCTATAAATATAAAAACTATTTCGACATTGGTATTTAGGGCGCATAAACAAGAATATTGTCTGATCCCAGGGAAAATGAATGAGGAACTGGCATTCCTTTATATAATTTTAACTTTGTAGGAGATCAAAGAACATTGTATATTGAACGTAAAAGTTACGTTTTAAATGCTTAGTAAATATAATAAAATTAATTTAATGGTAACGTGTTATGGAGTAGTTATGAAACGGTACAATTATTTCAATAGTTATCTATTAATTTTAACACAGTCATTTACCGGTAGGTATTTATGTAAATAAATAAATATCAAATGTTTCATGCCTGGTTTTCATTCTGGAATTTTTAACCAAGGGCATGCGGGGCACCTTACAAAAAAAAAATTATATTATTTTTATATTCAATGAAAATAATATAAGATTTTTTTTGTAAGGTAATTGCGATAATTAATAAAATATATGAAGGTAGAACGAGCAAAATCCACGAATAAGTTAAGACAAATACCACCTCAGTCTGCCCGTGTCCATAACACCTGCAAAGGCGTCGAAACGTCGGGAAGTTCTAAAATCAAAATAAACCGCGATAGAATACGTTTTTAAAAGTAGTTTTATTTCAAGTTATAGCGAGTTTATTAAACAAAGTTTTTACAGAAAAATAAAAAGATATCCTATTTTTCTTTGTTATCAATTCTTTAGCAAAATAATAATCTAAATATAAATAAGAAGAAATGTTCAGTCGCATAGTTCCTTATGCGGCATTAGCTAGGCCACGCGACAATGCGGCGCCGGCGCACAAAGAGAACCCTGTTTCCTATCTTAGTCTTAAGATTTCAAGGAACATTGTTGCTAATTTATTGGACTGTAAACCAAGAATTGATATTAAATCTTTGTTCTTATGTCAGTTACTCTGAAGAATTGCCTGTTGTTTGTTAGTTGCGTAACTTTGTAATATTGCTTATACAGGAATGTTTTGTGCTATTGAAATAGTTCATTAACATTGTAAGATAGTTACATACCTATACCTACCTATTATAATTAAAAAACATAACATTACCTATACTATAATTAAGGCATTTGACGTCAATCTCCGTAAAGGCCGAGAAGATGACGCCTTTTCCAAATCCTGTAATTCTTATGCAAGACCAAATATGGTAATGTTCTATACGAGTATGTTTACTAATTGTTAGACAACTTTTTTAATAAGTAGGCGAATGTATTTCACTACCTAGTAATTTATTTTTTTACCTACGTCTTAAAAATTCCGCAATAGTATTTTTATTTAAATATTAAACAAATACTTGAATAATAAGACGTTATACGAGATGCATAGCATGGTAATGTATTGAGTACCTTATAGCGCCTGACAAATAATATAAAGCAAATGTGTGTTGCGTGCGTATTATCGGTCTGAACTAAACGGCGCTTGACAATAACTTGCTTGATGATTTCATTCTGAATTGTGTATATTGAATAATATTGATGCTAGACATATTTGTTGAACGATTTTAGTTAAGCGTTATATATCGCTAGTGTATTATGAAGAATTGCTTTGCTATGTTGTAGGATAGAATAGAATAAGAATAGAATTTAATTTGCTCAAAATATAGTTGTTACAGCTCTTATAAATAAATCCAGTTCTTAAATATTTCGCCTATTTAGTTCGGCATGCAAATTTAAAACAATCAGGTAATAGGCAAGTTTAATAAATGTTAATTTAATGCACTATTATATAGTTCGAAAGTAATAGGTACTAAACAAACTAGAAAAAAGTAAACTTTGAATACCGCGTGGCTCATAAGAAAACACAGGTAATCACAAAAATTTAATTATTTTAACTACGAGAACGGAAATCCGTAAATAATGTAACAAAAATCAACGTTCGGGGAACAAAAAGCAAACAAAAGACGGTGCTGCAGACCAAATTTATTTATGTGCAATGAATTAAACATTCCGACGTATATAGGTCGGCACGTGGTCGGGCCAAACAAATTCGTAATTCGGTTAATGCCCACGCGAGTCCGGTAAAACGGACATGTCAGTCTTGCGCGGACGTAGGGAAATTGAATAAAGAGGAAATATGATACCGGCTACTTGCGACAGAATTTGTGTTCCTAGGTTTATCGTGTAGCCGGCCCCGTCGGTAGGGGCAATGCACTTACGGTTTTCTCGTGCTGTGCCGTAATATTGATGATTAGCGATGACGTTTTCGACTCTACCGATTAGCAGCTAGTGTATTGTTATTGATAGTAATTGATACACCACGATTTTGGGACATAACTAGAAATAAAGTTTTTTTTTAAGAAATATCAAGTATTCTTCCTCAAGTATCACTTGACACTCCTCCATCCTATACATAATCACAGCTGAAACAGGGAAGATGTGGGGATGTGGGGATTCAGATTCGGTTTGATATAAAATTGGCACGCTAGACCCTATTTCCCATAGGTCCCTATTTTTTTTATAAAACTCAAAGCTTTAAAGAAACTACGAACATAAGCCAATTGATGCTCAAGTTGTGAACTTTTCCAAGACAATTCATTTCATAATAAATTCCTTCCTGATTGTACCAGACGTGTCCAATCCTGGTGGCCTGGAGACTCCAGACCGGGCCCCCGGCACGCGACTATTACGCTTATCTTTTAATCCGCCACTCTTCAACTGGAAATGTCGCTCTAATCTTGCCTTCCGTTCCACGACCATAATTGATAAATTACAGTCTTTCGGTACACTTACTTACGTTAATTTTTTTTCGTGGACATTCTCGGATTTAATTTTATTAGAACACAAATACAATTTAACCAATATTTTTGGAAGCAGCAACTATCTTGTTACAGTACACGGCACGTAACTTGGCATTACGAGTTCATCCCATATTTTAACGTTCTTATGTACATACATTTATTAAAAAAAATATTTATTTTTAAAGATTACTAGTAATGATACAGGCGAGTAATAAAACTGTGCTTTTGTTGCACTTAGAATATGTAAATACGCTCTCACTACTCCAAAACATTGCCAAGTTACTTGCCGGCAACTATACTTAAATATGCAGTATTAAAAGTTAAAAATTTTAAGATATTGTCGTTATTTCTCATTTTTGTGTCGTGAACAGCCCAAATGGTTCCAAACATAATTTTTATTATACATATGAAAATAGCTAAATAGAGTAAAGACGTAAAAAATGGTAAAGTAGATAGATATTTGCATAAGATACTATTCACCAGCAGTTCAGGACAGGAATATACAGAAATACTTAATTATTGGACAAAACACAAAAACGCGGAGGTTCTTGCATCTTAATTAAGACTAACTATGAATACAAAGAATTAAATATTACATCAAACTTTTCAGTGACGGGGGTTATAGAATGTTGTGCGTTAGAACTAATTAAGCAAAATTTGATTATTGTATGCATATACCGTCCGCCAAGTATGACTAATATCAGTCTCTTCTATGACAATCTAGATTCTCTACTAAAGACATTGTGCACTAATTTGAATAAAAAAGTGGTGTTGTGTGGGGATTTTAACATAGACATTATAAAAAGAAATAGATTTACTTTGGACTTTGAATCTTTACTGCTCAATTACAATCTTAAATTGGAAATACATCAACCAACACGTCTAATGAGCAAAACCTGCCTGGATAACATAGCTCATAATTGTAAGCAGAAATGCAACAGTGAAATAATAGATCTTGCTTTATCTGACCATACAGCTCAACTTTTGCAAATTCCGGTAAGGAAATCTTGCATAATTAATTCCTGGCGAATACAAAAACGTATGATTACAGAGGAATATTTGAATAAATTTAAAAAATGTCTAAAGTGTCTTACTTTC
The DNA here is from genome assembly GCA_950381575.1 of Plusia festucae. NCBI lineage: Eukaryota > Metazoa > Arthropoda > Insecta > Lepidoptera > Noctuidae > Plusia > Plusia festucae. The sequence continues at coordinate 5,815,174 of OX494436.1, read as the reverse complement.
TCAGATGTATTTAGTACTGAAAATGCTAACGAATCCTATAATAATTTCATTGACATTTTTTGCTTAATTTTCAATCTTTGCTTTCCAACAAAATGGGTTATCGTTAAACCAGACAAAAAGATTAAGTGGATATCCCGGGGTATCAGAATTTGTAGTCGGAAAAAAAGAAATTTACTATGGCAGTATAGATTATCTCCCACTCCTAAAAATAAAAACACGTTTAAAACTTATTCACAGAAACTCAAAAAAATTATTAGACTCACTCAAAAAGCTCAAAACAACTATATTATAAATAATTCTGAAAATAAGAGCAAGGCAGCATGGCAGATTATTAACGGCAACAAATTCACTAAGGATCCGATTTTGCAAATCAAAAGACATAATTCCATCATTAAAGACCCTCATGAAATTGCCGAATCTTTTAATAATTTCTTTATAGACCAAGTAAAAGACGTATCTAACGAAAAAACAGAATTAGATAATATCGTTAAAATAGCTAATAATCCTAACTCAATGTTCATGCCGCCCGTAGTTCCACAAGACATAGCTAGAGCAATAAGAACATTAAAAAATAAAAAAAGCCATGGCTATGACGGCATAACAACTTCTGTAGTCAAATATGTAGCTGATATAATTGCTGTACCCCTAAGTCATATCATGAATACAAGTATTGCCTCTGGTACCTTTCCCAATAGCCTTAAAAAAGTAATTATAAAACCATTACATAAAAAAAATGATAAAGAAGACCTAGCTAATTATAGGCCAGTAGCCCTCATTCCAGTGTTTTCCAAAGTTTTTGAAAAAATTGTATACGAGGCAGTTTATAATTTCTTAACAAAAAATAAAATCTTATGTGACGAACAAAAGGGGTTCAGAAAAAATAAAAATATTAATATGGCAATTTACGATCTACTTAATAACGTAATGCCAAGTGTAGACCAAAAAAGGCCAGTATGCGCCATATATACGGATATGACAAAAGCATTCGATTATGTAAACCATAAAGCTCTTATAAATAAACTTCACAAGTATGGGATAAGAGGAAATGTCCTAAATCTAATAAAGTCATACCTAACTAATCGAATGCAATGCACGGAAATATCAAGGATATGTGTATCAACAAAACAAGAACATAAATATTTATCCAGCTACAGAATAGTCAAATATGGCGTACCCCAGGGTAGTGTGCTTGGTCCCTTACTATTTCTATTGTATATCAATGACTTGCCTCCACAAATAAACCAGTTTATGGTATTATTCGCAGACGACAGCACGGCAATAGTAAAATGCGGAAATGAATTAAAATATGAAACAGATATAAATAATACATTACAGAGCATAATAAATTGGCTTAATAGGAATAATTTAATTATAAATATCCAAAAAACTAAAATTATGCATTTTCATCAGCGTCTAGTAGCTAAAGATTATGATGTTCAATATAATGGTCAAAAAGTGGATTCGACCAATGTTGCAAAATTCCTCGGTATTCTAATTGATAATAAACTGACTTGGAAACCGCATTCAGAGGATGTATGTAAGAGGTTAAGCAAGGCAGCGTACGTACTTTATAACCTAGCAAAAAAAGTAAATTAATCGCACCGTACTTGAAACATATCATGGTCTAGTAGCTTCTATTTTAAGATTTGGAGTAATATTCTGGGGTAACTGTACTGAGAGGGAAAGCATATTCAAAGCCCAAAAACGTTGTATAAGATCTATGACTAGCCTTAAAAATACCGACAGTTGTGCACCTGTGTTCAAATCCCTAAAATTACTCACCTTTCCATCTTTATACATACTCGAAGTTGCAATATTTGTTAGAACAAACATTCATCTCTTTACCCTAATGGACGATATTAGAACACGTCCGGGATTAGTTAGATCTCAATATAAAAACCTAATGTTTACAGGTAGGTACAAAACAGCCTTATTAAAAAAAAGTGTACTATCAATGGGGCCCGTTATCTATAATAAAATACCCCAGGCCTACAAAGAACTAACATTAAGTATATTTAAAAAGAGGCTAACATCACTACTGATAGACAAATGTTATTATTCAATACAAGATTTTTTGAATGACAAGAGTCTGTAATGTTATATATTTGTATGCATTTGTAATAGAATTAATTATAATTCATCATCTAATAATAATAATGTTAATTTTGCTTTCTTTGATATGTTTGTTTGTAGGTAATAATTAATTAATTTTCTCTTTTGCATGCCGTAAGGTAGAGTATGTTGGAACTCTTATTTACAATGTTTACACCTTATTTTGTACCCATATTCTTGCAAAATAAACGATTTGATTTGATTTGATTTGATTTGATTTGATTTGATTTGGATATGGAACAAAAATTTCCAAATTAAATACAACGTTGTGTTCATAGCCTTAGAGTCTAGACTTGCGGATGTTTCAACAAATTGTTCTTAAGTAGTAGCGCACGTTGTTGCCAAGTAAAGCAAATAAAGTAGCGTTTCTTATGACACGACAATATACGCTACATAAGTATTTGGTTTTACCTAAGAATTACAAGTTTAAATACAGGTAGTAGGAACAACTTGTAGGTACAATGTTGTATTCACATATGATATTACGAGTTGCAATTTAATCTTAGATACCTCCCTAATAGTTGCCAAGAAATATACATATCACGTTAATACAGGATTATTTTAAAAGAAATGCGAATATTCAACGAGGTCATCAGGTGCATAAAACTGAACAACTTTTCCCAAAACATATAGGTCGAAATCTTAAAATTGAAAATCATCTTTTCATACAAACATAAGTCACGTGATCTGTCTCTTTGTATGAAAAGTTCATTTTCCATCTATGTTCATGGGGGAAAGTTGTCTAGTTTTATGCACCTGATTACCTCTTAGAATATACGCACTCCTTTTAAATTAATCCTGTACATATTATAAACGCGAAAGTTTGTGAGTATGTGGGTGCACCTCCATACGTAGCCCTGTAACACATCTTTATATATATAATTCTTCTGTGAGTGTGTATGTGACTGAACTCCTCCTAGACAGCTGGACCGATTATAATGAAATTTGCTGTGTGTCTTCAGGTGGATTCGAGGATGGTTTAGATTCACAATTTGGTTCAATTTGAAATGTTCTTTTTGTTTAATTTTTATCATATTAACATCGCGGTAACCTTGGTAAAATTGGTAAGTAGGTAGTTGCCATGACGACCAAATTTTGTTGTTTTAGTACGATTTACTATCCTTCAGATCCTCCTCCATAGAGGTTATTTAACAATTAAATAAACAATTTAAGGTTGTCAAAACTCCTTGCAATGATATTAAAACTGTTTTCTTTTTTAAATATCAGGCTCGCAGACTTTTATGTTTTTTTTTCGTTTGTCTATTTGGTAGGTCTGAGAGTAGGTCGTAGGTTATATTATGATGAACAGGATGGATTTTTTATTGCCACCAGAAAGAAAGAGAGAAAGTACTCTCAATACTGAAGAATAGCAAATTAGACTCAAAGAAAACATTCTTTTATTTTTTTAAAGAAATAAATCTGCAATAAATTTATGTTTGAAAATACGCTTTGCGGACCGGGAATCGAATGGGCTAAAATGCGAAAAACTAGCACCGTGTACTTTTTGGCATCAATCGATATTATATATAATTCCAGTGTCATGATGTTTGTCGGGGATGAACTCCGAAACTACTGAACCGATTTTAATCAAATTTGCACACCGTGTGCAGTTTGATCCAACTTGAAATATAGGATAGCTTACATCTCAAATATAAAAAAAAATTGAGACCGCGGGCGGAGCAGCGGGAAACAGCTAGTAGATTATAAATGTTTAACCCGAAAAACCAAAGTTATATGATAAACAGCGGGAAAGACCGCAGGGCTATTGCTAAAATATAATACTAATATAAATATGCATTCGTAAAATATAGATATTTCTAATACAACTGAACTTATTCATCCAATAAATGAATCCCAAGAAATGTAAGACAAATAATGAAATTAAAATGCAACTAATCAACAACTTTAATTACTTAACCTCACGTCCACATCAATGATTGACACTGCTAATTACACTAATTATCACAATCACATCGCCATTCATTAACTAAACGAAACTGTGAAGTAACAATTAAGGAGACGCCATGAATGAATGAGTCAACCGACGCATAGAGCTTTAAATAAGATGGACAGAGTTTATTAAGTTCATCAATGTACGACCTCGACTCATTGTTATGTGCTAGGCAACCCCAATTTTAGACTAATCGCCCAGGCCACACGCGATATTGCGGTGAAAAGTCAACTGGTAATTCCAGTAGGTTTGTTTAAATATTATCACGCTAATAATTTCAAGGAGACTAGCAGTGTTTTATTTCTATTGCTTGCTTATATTCTTAAATGCAAGCAGTAAGAGCACAAGTTTCAGTGTATGTACCTCAAAGTTTAACTGATTTAAAGCAATGTTCTCTTTTGTCACTGTAAACCTAAAACTACCTCCGTGGTCGAATGGCGTACACATCGGTTTTCAAGGTGTCGTCAGCTCTGAGGTCCCGGGTTCGATCCCCGGACGGGTCAATATAGAAAAAACACTTTTCTACATTGCCTCGGGTCTGGGTGTTTGTGGTACCTTCGTTGTCTCTGGATTCCATAACACAAGTGCTTTAGCTACTTACTTTGGATTCGGAGCAATGTATGTGATGTTGTAAATATTTATTTATTTATAAAAAAAACAGCAGCTATGGCGTTTACATAGATATTGCAGGTGTAACATAAAGTAGTAGACGTGCAAATGCCAGTTTTTTTCTAAGTCTTGTCGAACAACCATAAATCTTCGTCTACCTTGGGAAACCCAATGATCTCATGCCTGACGATCCCGTTCGTGGCCTCGCAGACCTACAAGACGTTAGCTCTTTGTAAATATTTTTTTTTCAACAATTGCAACCTTCATTGTGATCATCGACCCTGTTTCTTGTGAGCTGTGACGTTTCCAAGTGTAACTAAAAGTTTTACAGTTACCCTATTGTATTGGAATGTACGAGTGCGTCACGGATTGCCAAAAAATGTTTAGTTTCTTTTCAATACTACTGATAAATAGAGTTGTTTTCCTATTTTAAAAGGAGGGTACGGTTCATACAAGAAAGTTGGCTAAGTTGATTTTGTTTAAACTTATTTAAGGAAAAATTCTCTCGCTTTAAGGAATATGTCGTGGTGGCCTAGCGGTTCAATGATCGGTTTCGTACGCACAGGTTCGAACCCAGGCAAATACCAATGTGACTTTTCAAAGTTATATGTACTTTCTCAATAGACCATTGACAAGCGGTGAAGGAAAACATTGTGAGGAAACCTGAATACCAATAATTGGAATCTGAAATCGCCAACCCGCAATGAGGAAGCGTGGTGATCAATGTTCATTCCTTCTCTATTGTTATTACATATGGAATGATTTCTGTATTGAAAGGAGTTGACAAATGTACAACATCACATACCCAACAAAACAATTAACAAATACCGAATCCAGAAGAAAAACACGTTATCGGTAGGCCTTCAACCATTTTTATACAATACAGTAGGTTTTATTGTTCATGTATTGAAGTCTTATCGGCCTGAAAAGTGTACGTAAGTGTTTTTAGCTTATTAGGTTCAATGGCCTTTATCGCCATGGTAACCGACTGATTGATCCATGCTCCAATGGATTTCGAACCACACAGCCTCGCTCTGTCACTGGCAAAGGCTTTTAACAGCTATTTTCAGTTAGTAAAATTGGCCCATTACAGAGAAATTGTAACTTGTTCTATTTTGGATCGTTGCTTCATACCTACAAATATTTTCTCCCATGACACAATTTACAAAAATAAAGTCGTGACAATTATAAAGAATCATTTTTCTAAGATGCTTATACCAATAATAAAAAACAATGATGCTTGTAATATGACTCTTTTACTTTGTGTCACGAAAAGCATATTAAATATCTTGGAGTAAGCAGTCATTAATACTTTTTAATTAATAATATTGATGTTAAAGAACTTTTGTTCTTGAAGTCTTTCTACGAACTAATGAAGAAGTAAAAACTATTTATTTTTGGTGCATAGGGTCGAAGATTGAAAATTATGTAAGTAGGTGCCTACTTAGGTAATATAAAGTAAGCCTCATGAATGAAATGGTTGGTGGAGTAATGCGTTTGAATTCTAAAAAGGTATTTTACTAAAAATAAATGGGCGGTTTTATAGAAAATTAAAAAATATTTGCAACATAATTTTTCTTTTATCAAAACAATAAAAAATTACAAAACGAAGTTTTAAAATTCAGGACTGCAACGCCACAAAATTGCATGCATTCAAGCATGTAAGTTTGCAAAAGCACGACTGTAACAGGATTGCAAATTGTACGACAGAGTGACGTCATGCCAATTTTCCATTCATTCTCGGCGTATTTTGAAAATGAATGAATTTAAAGAAAATTAGTCTCATTTTTTTTTCAACTAATATTACAATTGTATTTTTTTTTATATTCTATTTTGTAATAAAAATACGTTCAACTTGCGACCTTTTGTCCCGCGCTGATAAAAACAGTAAAGCATCATTTATCACTCTCACAAAAGTATTGATTTACAATTTTAGAACATTATAGACCCGACCTCAACATTTATATCGAATATTGTACCTTGAACCTGTATACTGTTTACATAACGTATTGCGCAAAGAAACACAAATAATTCATCATAGGTTAAGTGTCCTCAGTATTGTATTAATGACCGATCTATTCAACCTTAGTTGTCGGTATAATGTCTTTAAAATATAAACATAATGAGTATCCAAGTTATTGATTTATACGAAACTCGTGACTATGGGCTTAAACAAACTAATTCATAATAGTTAATATGCTAAAGAAACAGTTTACTTTATACTCGGATTTTAGCACGACACATCATCTACTTATTCGACATTTTTCACTTAAAATAAATCTGGCAATCATGTTGAATCATAGTCGTTTTGCAATTGAACTATAAAAAAAAACTTTTTTTCAGTTGATTTCAAATATCATTCATATCATCAGATTTCAAATACCATTTTAAAGACTCAGAATATCCGACTGTAATTTAAAGTGGCTAAAGTTCCAGTTTTCTATTACACAGCATAGAAATCGTGGGCCATATTCGAGGCAACTTAAATGTCATCATAGTATTACGTATAACAAAAACAACAAATAGCTCTTAAATGTAACCGAAAATGTAAAAAATCTAAATGGATTAAAAAACTTGAACCTTTTTATTAAATATAAATAGTTGCTTAAATTATTATAATTCTAATTGTTGTACAAACGAGCGCTTTAAACATTTAATTATTTACAATTTTTTATACTTGCAGACGTCAAATTGCGCGCGCGTACACTTCGCAAGTCATTTGCGCATGTCAACTTGGTTGCTCTCATTTGAGAGTTAAAAGTATGAAGATATGCTCTATCTCGACGTATAACTGTTTAAACTGCATAATAAGTAACGATTTGTGTCTTAAATCCATGTTAATAACTTGCAAAGCTTCATTGAACATATTTAAGAAGGCCACATATCTTGCCATAAACATATTGTCTATGTTCACAATAATACAAAAAACAATGGAAATCAAGCGGATATTGTGCTGCACTCGTAGTCGTAAATAATTGATTATAATTATAACAGACTAGACTAGTTACAAGGTCATATATTTTAATTATCCATTTTGATGATGATTACATTCGTCGTGGGCGGTAATTATTTCAATCCACTACTCATCTATGAATAAAGTAGCATGATTGATATTAGAATTAATTGAATGCACGTGTTAATAATCCAATGGCTTATTATTCATTAACATATTACTATCACTTGAATTCGTATTACAGTGGCCATCGGTATGTATCGTGAAAATATACTTTCCTTAAAATTTCTTTTGAGCTATATTACCTATCTATACTAATACTATAAAGCTGAATAGTTTGTTTGGTTGAATGCATTAATCTGAGGAACTACTAGTCTGATTTGAAAAAATGTTTCAGTGTTTTATTACTTTTTGGTGCGATAATCGAGGTTCACGGGCGGAGTCGGGAACATACTAGCTTAGTAGTATTTTATAAAGACGGATGATGAATAATTATGTGTATATTGAACCAATAAATAAATCGATTGTGTCTAAAATCGAAATGATGTACGGTAAATGTACTTTGATAAAGTGTTTACAGTATCCTCCGAAATTTTCTGCTTCTTCCATCTACTTGAGTTAAAAATATGTGTCTTAACCTAAAGGACTCATAATCATAGAAACCTTTTTCTATAGAGTAAAGAAATCTAGATTAACATTATTTGTTTGTTTGGTTGAACGCGGTAATTTCAGGAATAACGTCCGAATTAAAAAAATATTTCAGAGTTAAGCCTATTTATTGAGGAAGACATTAGGCTACTTTTTGTCGCGATAACAGACTTTTTAGCGGGCGGAGCTATGAGCAAAAGCTAGTTATATACCTATATTTAGTAAAACGTTATGAAGAACAATAATAAAAGAAATAATCTTCAATCGCAATTAAATCCACGAAGTCAAAAATGTTGTACAAAATAGTTAAAACGCATACTATTGTATCAAACCAATTAGTCATGTGTGCAACTATAAATATTTTTTTATAATTATGCTCAGATAGAACTTATCATCTAACTCTACAACCTTTAATCTCAATATCGTATTAGATTCAACAATTTTCTGAGAAGTACCATGTTTGTTTACTATCAAAGCCATAAAATATATGAGTCATAACCAATATATATGTACAACATATAATAAGGTCACCGGAATTATCTCAAGTTTATATATTTACTTTGTAAAATACGTGCAATGAAACAACGAACAAAATATATTATTTTATCATTTATTTATACATTATTATATTATTTATTTGATTTTTATTAATTATATGTAACGTTCATAAGTTTTAAACTTCACTATCTTACTCCGTTGAGTAGATATCTACATATTATACTACCTACTACTTATTATATTTATAGTAACATCCACAAGATTGACGTGCACTTATATTTATATTCCAAGCCTTTTAGTTTCAGATACCTATGTTCAATTGAAAAAGTAAAAATACATTTTGACACATCATACATTAAACAGAAACGTTTTCTCTTTTAATACCTTTCAAGAATGTATATTGATTGTGTAAATGGTAGGTAAACATATTGCGTACCATTCCACAGTCATTTCAGCAGAATACTAGTATGAGATGACCTCTGTCTAGATTTTTTCTAAGCTATGATGGAGTCGGCTTCCAAAATTTTTCTTCTGTTTTTCCGGTGAATATCCTTATGGACTTTCAGTGCAGAGAAGTCGAAAGGGACTCCGGATCAGCTTAAATTGTTACTCCCTCCTTTTAATAGGGACAAGCTGCTTCCCTTACGCATGAAAATTTGGCCCATCTCGGGGACACGACGCAAAAATATACGTATTTACTTGAAGTAGAGCAAAAAGATGTACCACTTAGTATAGCTAGAAAATGTATAATCCATGTTTACAAGTGCACACATGGATGCTATCAAGTGGTCCAATGGAACGACAATTCAGAGGACCGAAATACTAAATCCACGCAGGATCTGCGGATAGTGATTTTACAACAGAAGCATTATTATGACACCAGCTTTTGCTAGTTTTCACTTCAAAAATGGTTAAGCTAAAGTGTTTTTGTGTCGCGCTAATTAACTATGATATATTTCTACGTTTGCGGTACACACACCCGTTAAGATTATTTTATTGTTAATTTAAATCGGTTAAAAAACAGACTTACAAATGTAATGTTTATACAACTATGCGGATACCGAGAGATGTTATTTTAGTCACCGTTTAAAAATAGACTATAACTACAAACAATTACGTTGTCCAAATAGCAGGATGCACTGAGCTTAGATTAATCTGTAAAATGGACGAGATGATTGAGGCTAAAGGAATCCCGTCTCGGGTATCTAATCACACATTTTTGACACACTTGTATTTGAAAATGTAGTTGTTGCGATGGCAAAACTGTTAAAATTGCTACCAACATACAAAAACGAAAGATCTGGAGGTACTTAGTACAATGCGGTTCAAACTTAATGGTGGCTGTGAAGTGAGTTGCACACCGGCCAGTTCATCGCCCCGCACCGCCGCTGGTGCAAGAATTTGTTACTGCGCAGCTACCCGCCTCATTTACAGCAGCCATTAAGTTTGAATCAAAATATTATTTCAAGAAGGCCTTTTCAGCACTTTCGAAACGTAAATTAGTTGCGCGGTTCCTGAATGCCATTCCTACGGAGAAGAACCAACAGATACTCCAAAGGTTACTTTGCACCATAACTACTTGTGTGTTCAAAATATAAATAAAAAATCGTTATTGCCATTTTTATTTTCAAGCTTACTTACATTTAAACAAATCCGCGCTTGGTTGTCATGTAATGACATACGGATGTGTTAGTCTGAGCGGCGACATTGTCACCTCGTCCCTTCGCTGCGTACAAAATTAACGCAATTACGTAATGCTACAATTATTGCGATGATCATCACGTCTAACCGGAATAGCCAATGAGATGATGACGCGTCACGCGGTAGATCACTACTGTCTGGGATCACCCAATGCTGATTGTAATTCACAATTTGAATAGTTTATCAGTAGGCTCAGCACGAAATTTTGTGACAATTTATTATGTATCAGATAAACCTGTCACATGTCAAGACTTCAGTTAAGACCTCAGAACCTAGGAAATGTTCGACCGATATTTTATACAAATATTAGATGTAAAATAAAATTATTACCAACTTTTATTTCGTTTTATTTATCGTACTAATATTATAAATGTGAAAGTGTGGATGTTTAGAGAGGTATGGATGTTTGTTACTCAATCAGGCAAAATCGACAGAACGGATAATTAAGCTGTACATAATTAACAAGCAAATATTTTTTTTGAGTTTGAGTTTGATAGCTATTCATGTAAATAATTGCAAGCATTTAAATACAGACTACAACATATATACTTAACCTGTAGTAAACGTTTTGGCAATATCGTCGCTGACATACATCAGTAACCGGTTCTAAACTGACGCGTCGTACAAAACCTATGTACTTTTAACATCCTTACTGTTGATGTTTTTTATTCGACATTATTGTTGAAGTTTTTTGAGGGGCTCGTGGCTAAGTGTAAGCCTTACGGTTTGACCGATAATAAAGGTTAAGCCACGATCGCCGCGGTTGGTCCGTGGATGGGTGACCATTTATAAACTTATCAAAACCCCTCCTTGCCTCGGACAGCACGTTAAGCCCTTGGTCCCGACTGTCATACATCTTTTATAGTAGTCAAGACATTACAATAATTTCTGACAACCAGTCTTACTATGGAATACTATATTTTTCTAGCAATGGGTTGTGGAGGTCATATTGGCAGTCGTTCCATGTAAAATACGGTATTCAGCTAAATCCGGTAAAACTGGAAGCCGACCCCAACATAGCTTGGGAAAAGGCTAGTCAGAAGAAGAATTATTGTTGAAGTTTAGTTTAAGGGCAATCTATTTGTATAAATAGTTGGCTAAATCGGCAACTACAACTAATCTATAATGATGCTTTAATAGCTGCTCACGTATTATATCATTATTTTAAGTAGATATTTTTCTGTAATCATTTCAGTTTCGATCTCCAATATTCAAATATTAAATTAGAGAATTTCTTTCGATCTACGATCAACTGAAATGGGTACAAATTGAAATAAGCTAATAATAATACTATTTTAATAATAGGGAGTGAAGTAATTATCTTAATGGCTTGGCTTAATGTCAAATTGTGCACACCTCAATGGTAGATTAGCCTAGTATTATTTAAAAGTAGACTTCAGGCGAGACCCAATTTCATTATTATTGCGCAATTAATGAACGTATCACATTGTGGTTCCACATAAAATCTAGTGGCTAGGTTCTCATTTGATAATGACAGCTAATTATATATGGCGGCCATTTAAGATATACCTGATAATTATACTATATGTAAATATAGAGTGAATGTTCAAAACAATATGGGTGGACTGGCAGTTGCATTACGTTCTTGCAAAAGTAAAGCGACACCAAAACGTAAATGATAATTTGTTTCACGTATCACCACAGCGTCATACAAATTACAATTTTTACAGCAATAATTCTTAATACGTATACAAATTTCGCTGTGAAATTTCTACTGCGGTTTCGTTAGATTTGAATAGTGATAGCTCAAATATTGGTTATAAAAACAATTGAATATCCAACGCGCTTAAGTAGCTCATGAGAGTAATAATTATTGTTATAAGGTACCCATTTTAAAATGTAATAAGACTTATGACACGAGGATAATATGGTTTAATAAACAAACGGTGAACAATGGCACAAATGGCAGTACAGTTTGAACATAATGTTTTGATTTCATTGTTGCGATATCTTTATCTATTCAGAATATTTACTTATGTTATTGTACCGACTGAAACACTGCCATCTATAACTCTCGGCCGCTTTATGCGTATTTAGTACAATAGGTATGTCTGAAACAGTCTTGATAAATTTTATGCTATGCCTAAATATTCAGATTGTACTTTTGTATATACCTAAGTAAGTTTTAGACTGGGCCGACCCCTTAGACAAGATACATTTCTACAATCGTTGTCGCTGATCGAATCACTCAAATGTATGAAAGTGACAAGTCTTAGTAACAACAAGAGAAATGTCATTTCCATACATTTAATGTCATTTAAGCTATTTCTATAATCGTTGACGCTTGTAGAAATGTAACTTGTAGTTTAGGATGTCGTGTGTGAGTTGTCCCAAGATATTATGTAAGATGTTAAGCTTGTATTTATTTATGTAGTAATTAATTGCGATTAGCAGTTTTATCCTTAATGATAGAACATAAATTACCTATTTTATTGGGGTATGATCCATAAATGTGTGCAGTTTTTTTTTGTAAATTGATAACAAAAAAAGTCATGACGTAGATGATATATTTATCCATGATATCACCACACGACAATTTCTTCTGTTTGATCATTAGAATAAATAAGAAGTTTGTATATCATCTAAATTAGAAACTTCGTCATCGCGTTATTATTTAAATACATTTAAAATCTCGTAAAACCGGTGATGCAACGTAAACTAAATATTTACAAGTTTTCTGTGAATTCTAACTGTCTTGAATACGCGGGGTCTATAAAAATTGTTGCTAGTTATATTTCCTCGACTTCGTAAATTAATCATGATTCATTCTGAATAAGCACATTCTAATTTCGAACTATTTACGATTTTACGAAACTGAATTTTCGTGCAACGGTTTTGTGAGTAAAATGTGTCATGCTGTAATTAGAAACATGAAATAAAGGCAACTGGCAAAATGTCGTGGTGGCCTAGCGGTTCAATGACCGGATTTGGATGCACTTGGTTGCAGGTTCGAACCCAGGCAAGTACCAATGTGACTTTTTCAAAGTTATATGTACTTTCTTATCATTCTAAGCCATAATTGACAAACGGTGAACAAACATCTTGAGGAAACCTGGATTCCAAAATATTGGAATCTGAAATCGCCAACCCGCAATGACCAAGCGTGGTAATCAATGCTCATTCTCCTTCTGTATATAGGAAGAGGCCTGTGCTCAGCAGTGGGACGTATAGAGGCCGGTATTATAATAAAGGCAACATTTAAAACAAATAGAGTACGTACTAAAATTTCATGTAAAAAGTGGATTATAATCGGCCGGTTCCGAAAGATAGGTTACTGAAAGGTACGAACCGCTAGTTGAAGAATATTTTCAATTTTCGTGCCAAAGGAAATTGTACTATCCGTAACGAACATACATCAAACAACAATCAGTAACGGTTCTAAACTGTAACCGCATGCAAAATGATGATGGATGATTTAGACACCGCAAATCGAATGGCAATTACTATAAACATTATGTAACATTAATCGCTGAGATTTAAGACGTGGCGAAGGTTTTTTGGGACCATGTTTTGGGTGGGGCCATCTTCCAAACTGCATACCATTCACATCAGCATGTCACGAATGAATACTGATTTATTTAACGAAGTGACGTCACGCGCTATTGACCTGCCCTGACTGATTCTTCGACAGACGATCCAACTGATTTCTTGATAGCAACGATACAGAAACGTTTAAGATCGTAGAGTGATGAAAATTTATAATTTTACGATCATAGTTATAAGCGGAAATAACTTAATTACCTAACTGTTCGTCTGCTGATTGACTGGTGGAATGATGAGTATTAGGGGTGCATGGGAGAGAATAAAGTACAATAAGCGACCTCAAATATACACAAGATAGTCGCATATAATTGTAAAGGAGCTCGTAAAGAAAAAATAATACCCAAGTACGTAATATACTTAAACCTTTTAAATTAACATCGCAGACAACAGATAATTTAAACTCATGTTAATTACATTGATAGTACATAAGTTAAAGTCAGTCGAATAAAACAATGAAATACAAACTTGAAATGAGTTTGTACAACCCGCATTTATTTAAAAAGTCTACGTATTTAATTATTAATTTGAAATCGATATAACGTTCCCAAAGCTTTAGTATTTATGTGTTTAAATTGTAACAGTTTTAATGAGTTAAAAGAAATTCGTAAAACATTCTCTTTGCAGTCATAGACCATGACATCAGCAAGACATCAGAATAGTTTGATTATGGTAATATAATTAAAACAAGATATTACTTCAGTTTAAATATTAATTATTTAAATGTTTCACTTTCGCCAATATAGCAGGACATAGTAATTACCTACTCTCTGATATCAGGTTTGGTATTAAAAATCGAATTCGTGGTGGAGAAAATCGTGAGAAAACCTGGATGCCAAAAAATGACGTCTGAAATCGCTTCCCGCAAGTGATCAAGCTACAATTGACGATCAATTTATCGTGCTTTTACTAAATTGGAAGAGGACTTTGTTCATCACTGGGACTTGAAACTTTTGTGGAAATTAAGAAGCGTATATTACTATTAAGTCCATAACATGAACAACCTCTATTTCGTTGTTTTTTTTTTAATTGGATAGCTAAATAAGGTGCCCCAAGTTGATCTGTTTATCTATTTATTTATTTACTACATGATTTTGATCATAATTATTTTGCGTGCTGCTAGGGAGTTGGTGGCGCCGTTTCTTCTCCCCAACTAGAGCACTTAGGAAGCAGTGAAGGGTAGGAGAATCAGGGTGCTCTCTGTGTGTATGATGACGTTCAAAAAGTGTTCATAATAGCCTAATTTGAATTGTTTGATTTTTGACTTTATCTCGGTGACGGCGTCGCTGATGTTGGATTTTTTGTTTCAACTCAATATAATTTTCGTTTTTTGAGGGTAAAAATACTGCCCTCACTCTCCATCTCTCTCCTCTTGCCCTCGTTTTAAATATATAATATACGAAATGAAATTGGTATAATAATATCTATTCGTTGCAGATTTGGCCACCGAGTCGGACATGTCTGTAGCACTATTGTAGTTTTTGAGAAACGAAGAACCACTGATTGCTTCATTGATTTTTACACATACAACATGTAACAAAACCCCTGTCCGATCCAATAAAGGCGTATGCGAGGTACAGTTCATGAACCGTCTCGCATAGGCGGCTTCTTTGACACAAAGCTGCAGGTAGTAGATTACGTGAACTTTGAGGAGCGGTCAGTGTTCCTGTCGTCTTGGATCAGTTTTTATTTTGATTTAATTATTTTCAATTGAGAAAAAAAATAATCTCCAATGCATTTAACTTACTTATATGTGTTCGCAGTACGATACCGAATAATAGTCTTAGGGATCGGACAGGGGTTTTGTTACATATTGTATAGTCTTAGCTTCAAATATGAATGACAAACCGTTTCTTAGTTCTCATTGACATAAATTTTCAGGTAAATAAATTTCACAGGAAATTGCAAGTGTTTAGTCGAATTATAACAATCTTTGCGATTCTCAAAATAAGATATTAACGTGTTTCTGAGATATCACTTGGCAAAGTTTCAACTCCAAATTTATAAGTGCTATTTAAAAATGCGAAGCCCTCGTTACGGGTTTAAGTTATTTTGATATAGCGTGGCGGCCATACCATTTTATTGTTTACGACGGTTACAATTAAAGTTTAACTTGAATGGTGTGTAGGTCAAGATTATACTATTTTATAAAACATTATTTAATATTTGATAAGCTTGTGGAAAAGCCTTGCTAATTTGAGCTTGCTTTATACACATCTCACAAGCACTGAAATATATTCCAAGCTTAAGGCCAGTTTCTGAATTATTCTAAGGCACCATTGACAAACGGTGAAGGAAAACATCGTGAGGAAACCTGGATTCCAAAATTGGAATCTGAAATCGCAAACCCGTAATAAGCAAGCGTGGTGATCAATGTTCTTTCTTTTTCTATATGGGAAGAGGCCTGTGCCCAGCAGTGGGACATTTATAGGCCGAACACATATATATGAATACAATACAAACTGTGAATAATTCAGTTGCGTAGCTAAACTTTTCAGAGTTTTTCGATGCTGGTAACCCTATTGCTAACCTTAGCACAGTAAACATTTTCTTGGTAGTTCCAAATCTACATACGGGCTATTTATAAATTATTATTATATATTTTATCGAGCATAGTGTAGTGGCTTAGCAATAAACTTCCGTCGTATACTTGCACGAGACAAATGGTGCGAATAGTGAACATTTTATTCCGAGTGCGAATGTTTTAGTACGTTTTATCATCTCATGTTTACAATCACCTACAGTATTTTACAAAGTTTTTAAACAGCATTGAACTATAGATGTTTGAATATAATTATTTATAACCCATTGTATCTTAGAAAATTATGCCCTTTAATGAGATTTGTTTATTTCTTTGTGTAATTAATTTGTTTAAATTGTTGGTGTACAATAAAGTATATTGTATTCTATTCTATTCTACGTTGCTAGTCTATAAGTAAATGCATGTGGTAGAGTTCTAGCCAATGTCATGGGATAGATAGTTTTCTTGCTTATTTTTAGGGGCTTAAAACCCCTGCAATTTTGATCGAAAAACACTGACGTCTTAATCACGAGCTCATTAGACGCCGGCAGACATATTCGATATACCACAAAGGATTCGAAGCCCTCAGAAGAAGTGGGAGGTGGAAATTATACAACTCCCCCTATTTAAGGGGGCCTGACGGTGCTGCGCTGGGAATGTACAAGTGATACCGCGGCTCAGGGTAAGGCAAGGATTGGACCGGGGCGTTTTTAGTCGGTGAACATCTAAGATATCCCTTCGCCATGCCCTCAGCGTGGAATGAAGACAAAAGCATTTCACACAGACTAAAAAAAGGCATCTTCGATATTTTTCAGTAAGTATGAACTGGTATACTGTAGTTTTCACTATAGGTACGTTATAAATTACATAACATACCTCAAGTATATTAATCGTTGTACTGATTATGTGTGGAATTTCTATCCAAGTTATCGCCCAAGGCTGTCTTATTGTGCTAAGTGATAAAGCAAAGCGCCCTTGAGTGCTGCAAAGTGGTGTTTTATGTCGATCCACTACCATATCACTATGAATAGTTTGAACACTTTGAACCCACAGAACTCTGAGTGGATTTGTTGTATACAAGAAGCATGTATATAACATTCTGATAGGATTTTAAGATTATGTCAATCTGCAGGACAGTTGTGCCATTCTATTTTGTTTCTGAAAGACCCGCCATGCACTTGTTTTTTTTTTTTGTAAAAAGATAAGCTCATGGATTCGCTTGTCGATTGAACATTTCTAGCTAGCAATAAGACAAGTAAAACAAGGTCGTAAAATTATTTAAGCGGTGGTAGCTATGGCTAGGTAGTAATGGCTAGGGCATCAGACTTGCGATCTTGTGGTCGCGGGTTCAAATCCTACGCATTGCACTATCAACGTGAACCCACTCGTAACACAAGCATTTAGCTTAGCACGAGGGGTTAACAAGAATATCTACTAGTAATGTGCGACCCACATTGCTAGTAAGCTTTAAAAAAATGTGATGGATAATATAAGCCTACGAGTTTTAATAAGACCAATGTTTTTTTTATTGGTCTAGTTCCTAAATAAAAGCTAAACATAGATCTAAATAAATAATTAATTATGAAAAACTGTGTGTTATACCTTCTTTGTAAGACCTTCGTCATTATCATATAAACAATTTGATCTTATCAAACAACGTTCCTAATGACTCACACATCGATGACATCAACTTGAAATGTTTAAAAATAAATCTGAAAATCAATATATCCAACACGCTTAGATGTTATACAATTTATGTTACCGACCCGGTGTAAAGTAAACATTTTATGGCAGGTCAGCCGTGTTGGAATGGCACTTGTGCACTTACTGTAATAGAACAGACGCACCTAGAATTAATTAAATTGAATTATCAAAACAATAAAGTGTAAATAACGGTATGAACTCTAAACTCTAATATGTAAAAAAAAATCGCCTACTAACTTTAAACGTTATTGAATCAAATTGATTGGTGATTGATGATTGAATTTTATCTTTAAGTCCCATGCTGTCTAAAACACTTGAAGGCTAGTCGCAGGCTATGTTGGGGTCGGCTTCCAGTCTGACCGAATTCAGCTGAATATCGTATTACATTGAGCGACTGCCTATCTGAACACAGTATTCCATGATAAGACTGGTTGTCAGAATTTTAGCTACTTAACGACTATCAAAGTTTAGCATTGGAAAGTCGGACTAACGGCTTAACGTGCTTTCCCAATCACGGTGGGGTCTTGGGTTGTTTGCAAATGGTCACCCATCCATGGCCCAACAGCGGCTTAATTATCCGTCAAACCGTACGGCTTACACTTACACCACGAACCCCTAGTTTGAGTGTCAAAGCGTAAAGCTTCAAGAGAGTTCCTAAAAATCAATAGTTCTGTATGACGACATTCTAATTTTAAAATAATTAGTTTAGTAAATTTACTAAAGTCATCCATTCAGCTTAGTCGATTATTGACGACTGTGTGTTATTCACAGCACTAGTACTTGCGACGACTGTGAATACGTACTTATGTACATTTATATGTAATAAAAAAAATTAATTATTGTTTATAGATTTGTGGCTTCCGGCCGAGGCAGTTTGTCGGTAAATTTTGAAACTCATTGTTCACAATTAAATGGTAGTAATTATGATGATTCAACATCATTTTATTTATAGTAACTGATGTGATGATGTTTCTTTTATTATACATATATAACATGTCTGTTTTAGCGTATTAATTATCTACTGTATATCACGTTTGAGGTTTCACTAGATTTTTCGTTCACTAGATTTAAAGGTGGACAATTTATTATTCAATCTTACATGTAAACACCATTTATTAAAGTAAACAGTAAGGCTACAACAAGAAAAGCAACATCAAATAGGTTTGGGATAAACGATTATATATTTCTAAAAATTACTCGATTATTAATCGAAAATATTTAATCATCATCATTTCAGCCCTGAATCATATACTTATGCGTAGAGTAGGTATAGGCCTCCCTATTATCTATAATTCTAGTCTGTTGTGCGTCCATCATCCATTTTGTTCTGTTTACATAATGTTGTCATCAACCCAACGAAAATATATCGATAAAATCTGATAATTCCAATTGTTTCTAAGATTGAGAAACTGTGTTATACAGCCGGCCTGAAACTAGGACGAGCACAAAGGTGTGCCGTAGTAAGCGGAACGAACTATTGCAGCTACCGATGAAATCTTGCAATAACTCGGAACACTCCAAGTTATTTCGGGAAAACGTCTGGACTCTCTCCAAAAAGTGGGGGGAACAGAATCAAAAGCTCGGTCACTTTCCTGCTGTGTCAATGACACATTTCAGTGAGTTGTCAAACCAAAAAGTTTTAAAACCAACGTGCGATTCGAAGAACTGCCAATGTTTACAATTTCTTCTATTTCATGACGTATACGCTTTTAATTTGACGCGAAATAAAGCGTGGGCATCGGGAAAAATCGTGAAGGAACTGGTGAATCAAATCTGATAAATAACCCAGACAAGGTGGATTGAAAGCAGCCAGAGAACGTTTTGTGAATGTAAATAGAACGTATGAGTCAGATTTTTGTTGGAACCGTACGTTAAGTTGTATGGCGTAGATATTTGCATTAGTATCAGTGTATGTATATCTTTATATTAAGAGCTGATACGTGTGAAATCGGAAACATTGATGCTACATGTTATGCTTATTCTTGTAAAGTAAATCCGTCAAATGTAATAAAATATATAGCCACAAATTTTACTTAAGATACGCGAATGACTTCTATCCCTAATTAAATAAAATGTGAAGTAGTAGGAGCCATATTTGAAAAAGCTCATGTTCTATTTTACGATGTTTTTTTTACCCTAATTTTGGTGGTAAAGCATTCATATTTTTTTTGTTTACCTCAACAAAATCTTCGTTTTCACTTATATAATTTATCATGCAAAATTATTAACAACATACAAATCTAAAACACTTTAGGTAAGTCATAATTCAACGTGAAATGAATTATTTTCTCTTTGGATTAGTCAAGAACATGTGTCCTTATTATATCCTTCTGGATTTATTTTGGTCGATACAGCTTGCAAACAAATACTAATTAAAATCTCTCGAAATACGATGAGACATTTATGTATCCTCTGAAATCTCTATATATAAAAATGAAACCCGTTTTCCGTTGTCACGACATAGCATGAAAACGGCTTGACCGATTTGGCTGATTTTGATCTTGAAATGTTTGTGGAAGTCCAGGGAAGGTTTAAAAGGTGTAAAACATAAATAATAAGTAAAAAAAAAACTGTTCCTAAACTCGGGAATTACCTTAATTAATTTACTTTTGACAGAACGAAGTCTGTCCGGGCAGCTAGTGATTAATAAATATTTACCAACGCAAATTAAAAAAGTAACAATCAAAATAGAATTACAGAACATTATTTCACAATGATAAAATTTAAACTTTACCGTAATAAAAATATGATTTGAATCTTACGTAAGGAATACAAATGTGAAAGTTTGGATTTCGGAGGTAACTTGAGAAACACAAAATCGATTTGAAACATTTTCACAACAAACCCTAAGCTAATCACACTAATATTATAGAGGCGAAAGTTTTTAAGTGTGTTTGTTTGTTAACTCTTCAAGGTCAACGGCAGGGCCAATTCTACAAAAAATTGGTATTGAGGTAGCTGACACCCTGGATTAAAACATGCTTTGCCACTTTTCATCCAGAACAATTGAGTCATCTGATAAATCGCGGGCAACAACGCGGGATGCAGCTAGTCTCATAAAATAAGCACCAAAAGTAGTTACAAAAAATATGTAGTTGGTTTATCAATTATTAGAAGCTTAGTATTAAAGTCTCATCAATTATTTCCGCTGCGTTTGAGTGTTGTCGTGTAGTATCACAGTCCTTGATAGTTTCGTTTAATGTATGCACATTAGATCATCACAGACCTGTTCAGTAACCTTTAAGTACGTACACACGAGTGTTAATGAAATATGATGAGCATTTTTAAATCTTTTTATATTTGCAATATAAAATATTGGAAAGAAAAATATACGTGGTTGGCGGTCTCTTACGTTAATTTGCTGAGTTAAATTCTCGTTCAAATTTATATTATTACGGAAAATTATAGTTATTGCGTTATTTTCTCATTAATGTACAGGAATATAATGTAATGTAAACACACATTGCTTCTGCGCAGTAACACGTTTGCTGATTAAGTGAAATAATTATTTTATAACACGAGAAAATTTTATAAGATCTGGCCTTACCTACTAGCTTTAAGTTAATTGTTTAAAAAATAAAATCAATTATTTTAGTCTCAAATAAAAAAAATCATACATATTCCAAATATCACAAATGTTAACTCGAAAATTTGTACCAGAGATTTACGCTTTACGATTTATTTTTAATTTACTAAAAACTCTCTACACAGTTTCGTTTACAAATGTACTGAATGTCAAAGACTCCAGGTACCTTACCTAAACGTGTTATGGATCGTATCAAAAATAAACCATGAGGTAGGCGTTTAGGTAAAGTAGTTATTAAAAAGAACACAACAGCAATTAAGTGTTCGATTGGAAGGAATGTTACTCCTAAAGGATATTTACGATATAAATATCTAGCTGTTCTGTGATCTATTATATTTCCCCGACATCTTCAGATAAAAACAAACATCTGTTTTATTGCCAGTCTATACTCTTAAGATAGTACACGTGAACCGATATCGTTGTAGAGTTATCATGAGTACAACATTAGCTGATGTAAAGCAGAGCGACCTCCGAGTCGGGTAGATTCGTTCCGCTACGATAAAGGGATTAGCTCGTCACGCCGCACGGCATTTGTAATATTCCTGTTGCTATACATACACACTAGGTTAAAATGTGTCGATATGTACCTGACCGAAGAAGCGTTCCCTGGCAGCCGCCATACTCTCGGAGCGCGGCGAGTCCGACTCCGAGTCGGAAGTGCTGGCCTGCTGCGTGGAGCTCTCCTCCAGCCGCGGCAGAGCACCGTCAGTGACGTCGGCGGCGGGCGGCGGCGCCTGCACCAGCGCCTCCGCCGGAGCTGCTTTCTCGTTGCCGTCTTCCGCCATCACCACTTTCTGCAAGGCTCCGTTCCCCTTACCACTTCCCACACCGTTACTTTTCTTAGTGACACCCTTGAGTCCTTTCGTTTTCTTCTTGTCCTTCGGTTTGTTCGGCGGCTTGCCTTTCGGGAAGCGTCCGCTGGCGCAGCACTGCACGTTACCCATGACGGAGCGCGCGCATGTCGCGGTTTACTCGGTCGGCGGGAGTCGGCTCGGTCGGTCGATCGTTCGAGGCGCGTCGGCGTCGGCGCCGGCTCGCAGAATGAGTGCGGCGTGAGAGTCCCCGGCGTCGCGGCGCCGCCCACCCGCCCCGGAATTTTTGACGTGCTTCAGAATCGCGCTGACCGCCGATTACGCGTCCGCAAAGGATCGCACCCGAAAGCCGAACCGCGAGTCGTCCGCGCTGGCGTCATCGCGCGCCCTGCCTCCCGCGCGCCGCAAGGTCAAGGCGCGCTCATTGTTCCCGCTGCTGGCACCGGCTAGACGCGCACCGCTCCGCTCAGATGGCCGCCGACTATGCCGGCACCACCACCTCCTCCGCACGCGATCCTCTAGCTACTGCTATCGATCACGCGATGTTTATGTTTGGCTGCCACGGGAACGGCACCCACTCGACACCGTCACGCTATATGCACACCCCCGACTTGCATTATCGTTAACACGGAACGGTTGACTAAAATTGAATGTTGATATTTGCAGTTGCTACGTGTCGTAGCAGCGAGTGTTTAGTTGTGAGTGTTGTTATGGCGCGGTGTTATCGTGCGCCGCGGAGGCTGATAGCGCGGGAGGCGCACGTGTCGCGCCGTCCTCGTAGCCGTAGTAAACAAACCGCAGCTCGTAAACGACATGCGTCGAGGAAAACTTCACGAGTAGTGGACGATGATAGCATGTATATACTGCTAATAATACATCACACTACTGTTGTATTTACCTTAACCAACAGGATGTATTGGAGCGGTTTCTCTGACTAAAATATATGATAAACAGTAAAGAGCATCCTGTTGCTAACGGCAAACAGAGTACATTTTCTTTTTGCCTATATTTTGAAATAGCAGTATGTCTAACAGAAGAAGGGCTGCAAATATATAGGAGTATCTTATATAGTCAGATCTCACACACTCCAAATCTTAACAATATAAAGTAACAATTAAGTAGGGATAACTAACTACCTTATTTTTAGAATTAAGTAGAATATCGGTATAGCAAGGAAACAGGAGTATATAATTATTTAATTAAATTTCCGTCCGTGCTCCGTATAGCATATTATTATAATGTATTGACATTCATAGAATTCTTCATGTGAGTAAGGAAATAAATTATATTTAACTTGAAGTATGAAAAGGCATTGTAACATTTATTGCTGGTCGTAAAATTAATATGAGTTTGTATTTGTTTACAGATTCATACGGTGATGACACTCACAGACCTCGTTATGCTATACAAAGACTTATTTACTATACAATTACGACAAAAACACTACTAAGAATGTAAAAAAGTGTTGTGTTATGGCCTAGCGATTAAACATCCCAAATGGTTTGTACATGATTGCAAGTTCGAGCCCAGATAGTTGTAAACAAGTGACTAACGGTGAAAGAAAATGTTTAATGCCAACCCGCATTGAGCATGCGTGATCTAAGCTTGTTTCTTTATAAGAGAGGAGATCTGATTCTAAGCCGAACAAAAAACACAAATATCCAAATAGGGACATCAATTACACATTTGATGGGTTAGCCGAATAAGAAAAAGTTTCAGATTGCGGCGGTGTAATATTAGAAAATCGTGATTTTTGTATCAATGCTCTGAACATACATTAAGTATACCTTTTTCGGCGTCATAATTATTATCGTTATAAAAAATGTTTTTACTAACGTTTGTAAAAATTGAATTTAGATCATGAAAATCCTCAAAACTTTGACCAAACACACATTCAGTACTTTCTGGGTTAATCCTGTTTCTGGGTACATTAGACGCGTAGACTGACCGATTTATTGATGGGTTTAACTATTTAAGTACCTACTTAGTAAAGGAGAACAATGACCGCTAATGGGTAGCATAATTGTTTCCGCATTTACACATGTAGGTAGCTACATCTACGATCAACAGTATAGATTCGGGTTTGATGTTGTTTCGCAATCTGAACTCAGATGAGTAAGTGGAACACAGCGGGATAGCTTTTAGCGAGTTTTTAACTGGACCCTTTTTACACCGAAGCTATAGAGACAACACGAAATATACATGAAGGTACACCGAGGCACATAACACAAAAAGAATGTGGAAGTACTGAAGCTTTACAGAATTTAAAGTTGGCAATGTTAAATATAATAAACGTTCAATTATATGTAAGTTAATTATTTCTTTACAGCCTTTACTTACCATTTAGGTCAAATTTCTTACAAAAATTCAGTAAGGAAAAAAAAATTTGACAGACATAAAGGCAATATATTTCTACTACTAATAATCCTGCTCGGTATATGAAAAATAATTAATGACAGTTTTGGAAAAGTTCTAGAAGCCAAAAAGGAACCAAGGTTCTTAAAAACAATTGAATTATTAGCTGGAAATATTACAGTATGGTGTGATAGTCCACCAAATACGTGTTTCTCAACACTGGTCATAATAAAACACGGAGCGGCGCCGGCGCACACCGAAACACGCTATTTACGATTCAGATATGGGACGCGATTTGACCGAGAGCGATAATGTTTATTTATTGTGTATATTAAAAATGTGCCAGACGCCTTACAAATAGTTTCATAGGCAACCTCTGATGGAAAGGCAAGCATTTAAATTCAGGGACGCAAAAAAGAATAAGGTGAATTTTGTGATTGTCAGACAAATGAGTATTTAAGAAAGAAAGTTGCAGTTTCAATGAAACTGTTGTAGTGCATAAGTCTGAAAGCGTTCTTTAAAAACTACCGGAAGAGGCCTTTTGTGACCTAGTAGTTTTTACAAATATAAAAATTAAAAAATGTGTACAACATTACTAACATTGCTCTGAAACCAAAGTAAGCATCTAAAGCACTTGTGTTGGAATCAGAGACAACGAAGGTACTACTAACACCAAGATCGGCGACAATGTAAAAACGTGTTTATTTTTCATCAGTGACCCGTCTGGGGATCAAACCCGGGTTCTCAGAGTTAGCGACACCTTGAAAACTGGTGTGTACGCCACTCAACCACGGAGGTCGTCTGACAACTCAAGGTAAAACCCACTTTTTTTTTTATAAAATTATGACTAAGAAATACTACGAGTTTAGTTTTAGTTACAACTGGACCCGTTTCTGTGTGGGTAACACCTACATAATTACTCACACCTAAATATAATCAGGAATATTTCAGATGAACGTATCAACAATCTTGTCCCTTTGACTAAAGAGAGCCACATAGGTGGAAGGAAAATGTAGATAGAAAAATTACCTTAAGATAAATGGATTGATTAGATAACTTTAAGACTAGTAAAGTATTTGGGTACAATATGGGGGACACTATAAATAAAACTGAAGTGACATGATGAATATGTACTCTCGAGCCAGCAATAGAAAATCACCATCATCCATTGGACTCCGACGACGGTTAAAACTTAATTATTGAGTTCGTTAAACGTAGGTTTATAAGGTATTTTCAATTTAACCGTAAGCTCGCTGGGCATATGACACCACACAAATTTAACTGCTAGGATAGTTGACATTATATTCCTTACATTTTTATTCTTACAAGTAATAGCAGGATAAAATCCATATCTGTATAGTCAGCGACATATGTGATAAACACAATTAGATTCATCACCTAAACGCAAAAAAAACATATATTGACTAATTCGGATATCATATCGTTAATCTGTTATTTATTGTCAATTTTTTTCCTAGTCGTAACATAAATTTCAACTCAGCCTATCGCTTCCACTGTTGGACAAAGGTCTATCCTAAATTACGCCATAACAGTCGGTACTTCACCTTCCGCATCCAGTCTGACCTAGCTTCCTGTGTCAGGTCATCGGTCAATAATCAATGTTTTATCTTCATTTTTGATCTGGGTGTTTAGTAAAACTATTTGTGTTCATCAACGTTTGTTGCTGACTCTACATTCAATTCTAGGCTATAATCCCATCTTACGTCTAAACTTACCGTATCAGCATCACTCTCTTCAGTAGCTATAGCGACTCCTTTATCCAAATGTCGTTCGGAGTTCTCCAGCTCTCGCTCCAACTCTGCAGTTTCCATCTCCAGTTGTGGAGAACACTGCAACTCTTCGATTCCTGGAGATGATGGTTCACGGTCATGTAGCATGTGTCGAGCTGGCATCTTGACGACTAACGGCCTGAAGTTCAAACGGGTTGATCCTGCAAACATTTACTTTGCTGTAATCGAATGTCGGCGACGACGAATTCAGTATACACTGAATATGGATATGGACAGTTCTGTAAGTTTGTGACTTCATCCGTGTAGAATATGGTTGGTTGAAGACAAATATTATTTGTACATTTTTGTAGGGACCTATGTGTTGCTATAATAAAAAAAGTACAAGTACTAGTCTAGTGTAGCTAGTATATTAAGAATCCAATTTCCAACATAGAGTCCGTTCTATTCTCCCTCTGTTGCACATAAGTTATGTTTTATTATTTTACTCATGGCCCTAAAAAATGTTTAAATGCCCACTCAAACAATCTAATAGAACATGGAGCTTAATGCTTACGACATTCAAGTATTTCATACAAAGTCGTTGTGTTATTTGTAACAAAATTATACCTTTTAGTATAAATAGTTAGGTACCATAAATATGCGTAATTTTAAGCAGCATTCACAGTCAGTATGTGGCATTTGGCTACCTGCGTTAGGAGAACATAACTAAAGCAAATCTTTACGACCGTACTCAACATTCAATAGCTATTCGCGGACCTAAACCTCTTTAAAATATGTTTATCATAAATCAAATTAAAGTTTAAGTTGATAACATTATGTTTATCACGGCTTATTTGCTTTAAAATAGTTTCAATTAATCCGACGACCATTTTAATCCCTTTCGTTTCACAAAATATACTAAAATATTACATTATTATTTATCATAATATTATATTTAACTAGATTTCCTTTTTTTTTCTCAATTTTATTTGAGTCAGTACTTAGGAGACTACCTATGTATATGAATATGAATAATATAGATATCACAAAAATGATTATAATAAGTAAGTAATTTGTTAAATTTATTAAGTGTTTGTTAGATTTATGATGTCATATTTTTTTACTTATTGTTTTTAATTTGCATGCCGAACTAAGTAGGCGAAATTTTTAAGTAACAACTAAATTTCGAGGAAATAAAATTCTTTTCTATTCGAGTGAAGTCAATACAAAAAAAATATGTGCATGATTTTGCACGAATCTAAAAGGTGACCGAAAGGAGAAATTACGTTTTAGGTCTTTAACACCTTATTTTTATGCATGATTATTAATTAGAAGTTTAACGACTATTAAAACATTTCTTTGAATACAGCATTTAAATATTCTTCTTAGAATTTTAGTATTTTATTATTTAGGTGATAAGTGACACTGATAAAGTTGTGTTTAGACAATATTTATTTACAGTTATTTTATTGGTATTCTGGAAACAAACTGCTTATCTTTATTATTAAGCCTATAGCTTCCTCATACATCCAATTAAGAAAATGTTTATTAATGAACTTTACTATCTCCTGGAAATAATGTTTAATCATTTTGATTACAGCATTAATAACCTGTTTTTGCGTTCAAGCGTCTATCTAATAGACTTTTTTATGGCAAGTTACGTTTATCTTTTTCCTGTGATTAATTTACCAATTTATGCATGTGCCCAAGATACAACCAAAAGTACAAAATGATCATGAAACTCTCGCAAAAATGTTTTAATCTGAAAACATACCTTTGGATTCATCTTTCTGCATTTTTTTCATGACTTCTCGAGCGCTGTGCAGCGTTTGTGTTGCAGTTGACAAAATGGGTCTCATTGTAATTCTCTGCAGACCACTGCCTGGCAACAGGGATGTCACCACCTTTCTAGGCTCTTCCCTTTCAGGGCTGCTCTTATATTGTGGCACTAGACTCTCGTCTTGATCTGCATCTATATCAATAAAGCACTCCTCGAACTGCTCGAAATTTTCAAGATCCGAATCCAGTTCACTCCTTGAACCATGCATTTTAGGTCTGTAAAACGAATCGGAGTTTCTCCTGTAGTCAATCTGCTTCGGATCTGGGGATGAATAACTTCGCAGCACGTACCCTCTCTGCATGGAATGGGATTGGGAGGCATCTGGGTCGTTTTGAGCTGGTGACGAATAGCTCCTTGGAAGAAAGCTTCTGGGGGTCTGCATTTTGCGCTGTTGTTGCTGCATCGTTCTCGTGGATATGAGGCTTTTGCCGCGGCCAGCACTCTGTGCCTGCGGCGGGGGATCTTTACGCCGCATGGTACAGGTTTGCTCGTCCTCAATTAACTCTCGCGACGTGTGCAAGTGTTTGGATCTCGAGATCAACTGACATACAGAACTGCACGGCTGCACCATGTAACCAATTACTTAGTGATTTATGGATATCGAATTCCAACAGATAGAATTACGGTATCACGTAACAAGGCCGGGTGCAACCAGATGATATATCATATGGTAAGCAACGCTGAACACGCCCGACTTACTGATACTTCTGTACACATCACAGTTAAATGTGATTAGCAGGACGCGGTCGCACCCACGCTCTGATCTTATCAAGATTCATAATTTAATCTCTTGTTCACGATTCACGAATGTTATTGTTGAGGTTGATTCAATTACAAAATAAGATCTTGAAGAAATATTTGATATTGTTCCTTATATCGCGATAATATATCTGTCACTTATCTTGAGCACTTAACACAATATTATAGTTTCCTTTTGCGAGCACTGATTGCTTCTAATTCTCACGGACTTGTTAAATAGACGTTATGATAACGTTTTAACAAGTCTATATAAATATACATTGATTTCCTTACAACAAATCAAGTGCGAGACTGAAGATACGGAATACAAGTAAGCTTGATGTATTAAAAGTGTATGGAGAGCCTTGCGTACGCGCATCGTGGGCGAACAACTTTCTCTTTTTAGGCCACGCTCCATTGATATAAACATATCGGACCACATACTCGTTGAACTTAAAACATATTGCCGTGGACTTTATTAAAATGATTGTTTAATTATCTGCAACTAACGGTATGCCATCTGTAAGTAATATCAATAACTTTTCTTTTTCCGCTTGTACTTGTTTCAACTTTCTATTTTTTTACAGATTGGACTATTTCCCAGTGTCAGAGACTGAGACCAACAATTTCAGGTTTCTACAACCATCGAGATCATCACTTCATACTAGCCGGAATAGGATACTTTTAGCTTGTTTCATAACATATCTCTGTAACTCCATACTTAGTTTATTTATTAAGATTAAATTAGTTAAGAGACCCAAAAGGTCTATAACGAATTGAAAACTATACTGTCGGAATTATAAAACTTCATTCATTGGTCTTTTTAAGCTAAAACATTATCGTTTAATAACAATATTAATATTTTTACTTCCAAAATCAACTTATCATTTGCAAATGTTCCTGTAAGTTGCCCCAAAACATCCTAATTCTGACATTTTTATTTATTTATTTAAAATTTTATGTACTAAGTGATACCTACACTAGGATTAATTTCAGATTGGATAACATACCTGGTAGGCATCTGCTAGGTTTTATATTAATATTGTCAACCACAAAACACGAGACTATATTAAACTGACACAGTTATTAAACCGCGCTACCACACCGATAAACGCTACGATTATGACCCACAATAACTTGTGGTATGTAGGTGTTTACCAAGTATGGTAAGAATACGTCAGCCATAAAAAAGGTAGCAACTTCGTGATATAAGTGGGTTCGCGACACCGGAGCGTAATTTATAAATACAGTTCCTTGATCAAAATTTAAAGCCGTTTGGGAAAAAAAAATATTCATGAGGGTAAACAGTACCTTAACATATGCCTCCCCCAATGATTTCTATATCGACCCGTTGGAAGCGACCTGCACCCAGCGCATCCCTTATCAGGTCGCCTGTCCACGTCGCGTTGTGGCTAGACGTCTTGTGGCTGATATGATGATGAAATAGTAACTGTGTATTTATTCTTTTTTTTCTATAACTTTGAGCTAATATTTGTATGCCCTTTACAGGCAGGACATTAAGCACTTTTTATTATGATACTGTATAAATTAAATTTAAATAGGATTTGTAAATAAATGAAACTAATTTAAAGTGAAAAACATTTTAAATTTTGGCCTAATTTCTTCCTTATACCTTGTTTGTGTGTTTAATGTGTTGAGTTGTTACTTTCTGGTTAACGATAATCGGCAATTATAGTTGTTAGTATCTTCTGACAATTCCACAAACCCCTGAGTTACTACTAGGACACTCTAATCTATGAAAAATCACTTGTCAGACGTTAAAATTACAGATGGCGATAGAGGCCCAAACTCAACTAGAACTTTCAGACTTTCCGGCTCAAAGCAAAACTGCTTGCACCAATTTAACCGATCATGACTCTGACCGTTTGGAGTAAAACAAAACTCTGCTGACATAGAAAGCTCCAGACTCCGTAAGATCGCCAATTGGAATTGATAAACCCAGTATGTAACTGGTAATGTTTTAATTAATGAAAATGATCAAAATACGAGAACATGTAATGTAAATTAAATAAATCTTTAAACGGTACCCTTTTATTTTAATTTAGTTGTGTGTGTGTGTTAAATTTAGTTGTGTGTTATTTAGTTCAGTAAACATAACTCCGAATACTAAAACCCTAATTAGCTTTAACACGTTCTTAAATGTCTATTGGCTAAATATTGAAAAATCCTGAGGAAAATCACTCAGTTTAAAGCTCAGAATAATAACTAAAGTAAACGAGGTTTAAAGCCATCCCGCATGACAGTGACAGAGACAGTGACCCTTAAGTCTTGCTGTTTCTATCACAAGTGTAAAAAAGCGACAGATAGACATTTAAGAACTTGTTAAAGTTAATTTGCGTTTGAGTATTCCGGGGTATATCGCGCTACTTAAAACTGATTGACGTTTCGGTAGTCGGCCAATAGAGCTGTTATGTAGAGACAGTATTGAGAAGCACGCCATCTATACAAGTAAGTAGTAATCACACTGTATCGTATGAAACATAAACCGATGAGTAACGCGAGTTGGATATATCTTTAACAGGTGAAGCGTTGTTGACTGGCTGTATAATTCAATGGTTTTGTGTTAGGTGACGCCACTGTTGCGAAGATTTCTTTGTTATTTATAATGTGTGTATACAAGTTTAATTGATAAAGAATAGGTACATTCTTTGAAATGAAGCTATTTTATACGGATTCTGGGATCCGATATTTGGAATGAAATAAAACGTGATAGAGATACTCTACACTTGGTATGGAGAGGTACTCTATATTTGAATAGAGCCTTTGGCGTTATAAGGTGCAGTTGGTTTAAAACGAAGAACTCAAAATAAATAGGTTCTTGGAAGCATGCAGTGGAAGAAAATGCCAAGAGATTTATATTCCACTTTTTAATAGCCGAATCACTCGGTTTCACCCGCGTTTGTTGTCCCTCTACTACTCTACATTCCCATAAAAATCAATGTTTTTACCAAATTTACCTCGTTTTTTTTATTTATTCCGCTATTCAGGATGGAGATGAATCCAACAAATCAAGGGTCATAAAAATAAGTCCACCCGTTCTCGAGGTATTTCTTTAAATTGATTTATTTTAGTTGATACCAAAGTAGTAAGTAAGGAAATCGAAGTTAATTACTTAATATTTTGTTCGGCTCCTATTTATAATAAAAAGTAATAAATAAAGAAATTCGCTCTATCAATTACGTTAGACAGGAGGCCATACTGCACAAACAAACAGCAGGAGAAATGAAAGGAGTCTAAACTAGTTTTACCAGTACGAAAGAGGTTTGTGTTAGGGTAACTACTGCGTGGATAGTAAAACCTGATATTTTCACTAAACAGGGCCCATACCATGAGCTTTATTAAGCAAGGTTGTTGCCGCTGTGGAAGCGAGACGCTGCTACGTGCATTGTATAGCGCTGTCTCGCTTCCACAGCGGCAACAACCTTGCTTAATAAGCTCATGGTATGGGCCCAGGTTTTTGTAAAACAGTAATACTATTATTGTTAAAGTATAATACCAGCCTGTCATTACCCCCTGCGGAGCAAAATACCAATTTTCCATATTAAAAAAGAAATACAATTTCTTTTATGCTATGATCGATGCGCATTCATTCTTCTCTATATCAAGTCTATATGGGAAAAAGCCTGTGCCCAGCATTGGGGCAAACAGGCTGGTATTATTATTTATTTTAAAATATACATTTAAATAAGAAATTATTAGATACATTATGAATAAACAAAATTACAGTATGATAAGAGACATCAATAAATACATAATACTCGTAAATCACAATTTTACAACAACAAAAATATTGCTGACCTGCTTATAAAATTTATAAATCATATTTGAATCTAGAAAGTAGAAATACTTATATTAAAATCCTTTATTTATTTTTGAAAAAACAATAAATTATGAATGCAAACAATACGATGCTTCTATTTTTAATTTCTAATATTTTATAATTTAAATTGTATTATATTTTTTAATAAAAATTAATAATTGCTTCTATTGTTTTTGTAAATCTTCAATGATTTTACCAAATTTGATTCAAATGCATTATCTAGAGTTTTTCTTTTCTAGAACCTAACTTAATAACAACCGGTAGAGTAATAATTCCCGAATAAATAACAAGACTATCTCTAAGTAATCTCTAAGTATATTTCACACACTTGTGTTATTGAATTAGTAAAATAGGTAGTCTCTTGATATTAAGATCACCTGTACCTAAACATTACATAACCAAGTCAACAAAATATGAATGATTTGTATTTCGTAACTAATCGAGTATTTCCATAACATACGGAGTCATGACATAGCTTAAGTTTTTATTTACTTTCGTTGCTAAATACTTTTATAAAGACATCGAACCTCCTCCCTTACATTCCTAAGCTCAAGGGGCCTAAAATGGTTGTGTTGCAGAATCATAATATATTGTGAATTACTTACCGAGAGAACTCATTTAAACGTCATTTATTTTCGATTTCATAAGACTGTCAATGAGCTGTAACAACAAATACTAATTATTATGGATCTAAGCGTATATATATATATTCAAAGAACAAAAACATTGATGCTGTGTTCACTAATAAACAAATAGCGTTAGTAAAAAAAATAAGGTTTATGTAAATAAATTGTTCAGAGCGTCTAAAAATGACAATGATAAATAACCGCGAGAAGCCGTTCATCTTTAAATGAAAACTAGTGCCCCTAGCTCATCAATTTGTTATATGATTCTGCGAAATGCCTGCTTTAGTGCCGCTTCATAATATGATTCTGCTAAACCACCACTTTAGCGCCGCAACTCTGTTATACAACGTCAGTTAGCATGCGCCCGCGCACGCTACGCCGCGTCTCGCACTGTTGGAGCAGTCGACATAACAGTGTTCACGCGGGCTGCACAAAAATTTTCACTTTTCGTACCATTTGTGGTATTTACTTGACTAAAGTGTAGTTCGCTACAGGTTCGAATTGTGTGTTTTTTCTTGGATTTCTGATATAATTGTAAGTATTTCTATAATAAATAAATTTATAAGAGCACTTAATGTAATAAACTTGCTCTCAATTGATATTAGATTGGTTGTGTAATGCAAAGTTAAGTTATAGTTTTACCGCGAATATACAGGATTATTTTTTATGGAGTGCGTATATTCAACAAGAGAGCGATGAAATTCATGCAAAGTGACAGGTCACGTGACTTATGTTTGTATGAAAAATTGATTTTAAATTTTTAGATTTCTATGTTACTTGGGAAAAGTTGTTCAGTTTTATGCACCTTTTGATTACCTCGTAAAATATACGCACTCTATAAAAAATAATCCTGTATTTATTTAATGTGTGAATCATTAAGATATAGGTAATTTCATAATTTGAAAGAAATCGTTCGAATGTTTGTTATGGTGTTGCATAGTTTGAATAGATAAATAACGTAATTTAGTATTAAAAAGGCATTCAAAGGATTAGGTATAATGGCAAGTCATGTAATATATCAAGAGATCTTGATGAAGAGTAGAAAGTAGAGATTTGCTACAACAAGATCCAGACTACACAAGATCAAGAAAACTGATAAAACAGATTTACTTTGTTCAGTTAGTTTCTGTCTTATTCAAGTCAGTTTTTTACAAACTAGGCGTAACAGTTTTCACACATTAGTGCTAAATTACGCAAAGAGCTGGTTCTGCTTCTTGGCATTATTTTAATTTAAAATGGTACGTGAATGTTTGGCACATTATAGCAGGATTCGTCAGTGATAAGACTAAAACCAGCTAACCACCTGACTCAAGTTAACAACCTAAAGACATATGCTAATTAACACTGTGCTCGACGTGCTGCGGGATCGATCCCCGCATGGGACAAGCATTTGAGTGATCCACAGATACTTGTTCCAAGTCTGGGTGTTCTTTGTGCATGTGATTTGAATGTTTGTGAAACCCCCGCGACACAAGGATTAAACCCCTTAGTGCGGGATTCGTTTTTTTAAAAGCCAAAAAAAAAGATAACCTGACTAGTCTCATGACTGACTCCTGCAATGATGTACCAGCTACTATTTAAAATTAAAGATGCCTTATGAAGCAGAACTAGCTGTAATAAAAAATAAAGTTACTATAACTATACTACTAGAACCCGACAATGAAAAAAGATGGTCTCAAAAGAACATAACAAGAAAAAACTCAAATAGAAACCTGGAAATACATAGGTATGAAAATGTTCAAGGTGGAGCTGTGGTCGCACTTTCTTTATACTATATACACCATGTCACCATAAGCTTAAATGGTAAATAAAAACTCTAAGGTCCCTACATACTTTACGGATTTGTATCTTTTCTGTGCTTTTGTGTGTTATTGCCTTGATATCTGCGATACCTAGGTATATAAACCACAATAAGTCAATTACCGCACTTGGTTTTTCCTTTATGTGCGTACAACGTTGTTATAATTCAACTATGCGCTCTCTAATTATGTTGTCATTATTATTCTTCACGAATGTGAAGATTAATAAGCTAATGCGAAGCAAATATTGAGCAAATATACGGAATGATCGGAAACAAACTGCAATATTTTGGAACGATTGAAAATTTTATTGCAATTTCACTATGAACAAAAAGACTTTAGCTAGGTTTTGAAGGAGTAATAATATACAAAAACGAAATAAAGTACCATTTAGTTTATAGGATCATAAGTAATATACAAAACTTATAGTTTAAAATCAACTAGTTCTTGAGGTCCTGTTAATTTAAAAATATTAAAAGCACAAATTAATTAGACTGATGAATTACGTAGTTAAGTTAACCAAGCAGTTCAAAGAAAATAATTAAAATTTGACTTAGCGTTATAACGTGTGAATATTAATAGTAGGTATCTACCTACATAAGTTATCTATGTAACCGGGTTTTGCAGTTTACATAACACAGGTTATTGCAAATTAAACTGCTATCTATATCTAATACATATAATAAAATCTTAAAATACCAGGGCTTCTTTTTGTTTGTCTGTGCGTTTGTGCGCGCTATTCTCAGAAACGAATACAGCGATCTGAATGCACTTGACTCAAGACATGATGTGGCAAGCTTCTCATAATATTTAGAAGTTGTTTCATTAAAATCGGTTCACAAACAAAAAAGTTAGTCTTTGGAAGTATATACCTCTACAATGTAAAAAATGCATAGAATTGAAGTTTAATAAATTCTATTTTACTATAGGTAATATAAAGTTCTTCCAATGTTCTGAGTGTAAAGTTTGTATCTAAACTTAATTACTTCTCAGAATTCAGACACAAACAGTTCAAGCTTTATTTTTATCTATTTTTATATATGGGAATTGCCAGAAATTTGAAACGTGCAAGGAGGAAGATGATATCTAATAAATATTCCTCCCAGTAAAAGTTTAATAGACACGCGATTTTGCATGACTATTGAACATTACGAAAATACAATCTTCATTTCATAAAGTGAAAAGTAGATAAAAATTTGTGCAATAAGTTTACTGCTAAGATTGTCTGAGTACCTAGCATTAGTCGAAAAGAAGATTTATTTAAAAAATTATAACCAAGCTTCCGTGCCCACTTAGCTTTAATTCATAAATTTTATTTAGCATAGTGCCATACCACAAAATGAATAATAGATGTAGGCATTCAAGTTGCCAAGCTGAAGTGGAGCTGGGCTGATCACGTTAGCCGCATGACTCCGGATAGGTGGGCTAAAATAGCCACTGAGTGGGTTCCTGATGCCGGAGCTCGCAAACGAGGCAGGCCGAGGAGACGGTAGCGGGATCGATCGCTTCTTAAGTGATTGGTGTAAAGTAGCAAAAGACCGAAAAATCTGGAGCCCAACGGGGGTCTTTTGCCCAGCTGTGGGACATTATGGTATCAATTAGGTTACAAAAAAAAAATCCACATAAATAAATAAAATCTGTAAATAACGAATTTAATTAAATTATTTAATATGCCAAAGTTATCTATTCCAAAGAAAAAAAAAGACTATTAGCACATCGTTCGTACTTGCAAGAATATCTATTACCGTAACATAATAGACCAATCCATGCAAATATCTCCATCAACTTCAATTACATATGCAATAACTTACTGCTGTGAAATGTTTATTCTTACCATCATATTAAAGCTCATAATTGAATAACAATTATTAGGTTTAGATAAAACTTACTAATTGTAATTGAATGCACTGTTAAGCACTGCTTCAGAACAATTTCATTTGTAATGCTAATTCGAAAGCACAACAAACAAACATACATTTTATGACCCTATAAAAGTTTTGTACACAATCGATCATAGTACTAGAACATAAAATTAAGAGTACCTAATAAATATTTTACTGGCTGGTTAGCTTACAAATGGCAATTAAAATTACCTACTGCACAATAATAATTGGTGGTCGAATAGAAAATAAGATGCAATCTTTAATTCTAAAAATATTAATTATGACAGTTCTGTAAACAGCCAGTGAACTGACAACTGCTGTCAAATTACTTGCACAGGCAAAATTAACCATTGTAGAACTGAGTACATACACAGTGATGAGATGTATAATCAAAAGTTATGAAGTAATAATAATAACAAAACTCTTTACGCACACCAAAAAACCTAGCCGGCAGAAAAAACATGTAGAATTATTCCTTATTCAAAATTAGGGTGGTTATCTTTTATTATTTTTTTATAATTATTTTTGTTTTATGCCAGTTGTTGTACCAGGAGATTATAAAAACATTTTAAAATAAGACACCAAATATTGTTGAACGTGTTGAAACTCAAAGTCGACGCAAATGTATGGCTATGATTACTTCACTTTGCAATCCAACTTGCCCGACAATCATCGTCACCGCTATACCAATTAGTGTCTTAGGAGGACACTTAAAGTGCTCTCATTAGCCAACCAACAACCCAAACTAATAATTCACTCGTAATTTACGCTATAACTATAGGATCCGTGTCGCTACTACATGTCATAACAGTTTACGCAACTATCCTCTTTTGAGAGGGCCAAGTTACTTGACTGCCTTTACGTGTCAAGAACCGTCAAACGTAGTATAAAAGTATTTATTTATTACATAATAATAAGTAGTCATGATAGAAAAAACAAGATGATTGAGAAGTTTGGAGTTATACATAACGTTAAAATAAAAGTTAGAAAAGGCTAAGAATTAAATGTACCACAATGTGTTAAAGAAGTTAAATTAGATAAAATAAGGGGATTTTAGTTCAATATTCTTATTGAAAAAAAAAACAGGACAATTTGACCCATTTTTTTACTTTCATTTTGAGTTTTTCCAGTATAAGTAATCCTTATTCTTGGCGTTATGTGGTAGCTACAACTTTATTCAATAATATATAAATATACAACAATCACATAAAATAATTCCAGCAGTAATTATTTTATAATAGGTACGGAACCCTTTTTTTGTCAGGGTGATAAGCTTATGACGTCGACCCACGCTGAGGCATGCGACTAAAAACACCCCGGTCACGGCCAGAGCCGCGGGGTCACTTGTGCATACCCACCGCAGCTTCAGCATATGATACGAAACCCTAACAACAGAATAACTAGTTTCTTAACTGGTGGTTCAGGCCCTTACAAAACCGTGAGATTTGTTCTATTACATAAACGTGTGAATAAGTCTTACTTGGTTTTATTTTATTCTTGTTCACGCTCATATTTTATGCCACACTAATGTTTTACGGTAAACTTGACATACTGTACTTATTGTTTGTGCTCTATCCAAACTGATACAATGCGAAAAGTTACAAAAGTGATGAACACATTTAGGTGAGATTTGATGGTTTAGTAAGGTTCAGAATTTATAATATTGTACTTTTATACGCATAATGTCACTTATTTATTGGTTATTTATTATATTCTAATAAAACTCTAAGTAGGTGTTATAACCGTAAGAAGTTCTCAAGAACTTGGTAGAACTTTCACATTTATGTCGATGTCATTCGATCGAAAAATGTTCTTATTTTAGCTTTTTTTATGAGATAGGACTTAGCATATTTTGTAATTGAGTTTAAGTGAGATCTTAATTTGACTCTATGTTAGGTATTTTTGTATGATTGTGAATTGCGAAGCGGCAGTAGCCTAATGGCTAGGGTATCGGACTTGCGATCGTGTGGTTGCCGGTTCGAATTCCCATTATACTACCGCCGTGAACCTACTCGTAACACAAGCATTTAGCTTAGCACAAGGAGTTAACAAGAATACTAGAAATGCGCGGCCCAAACTGTTATTAAACTACTTACTTACTTAACGGGGCTTCACGTCTTACCTGATTTAGCTGAATACCGTATTTTAAATGGAGCGACTGCCTGTTTGGCCATTTTACTTGCGAATACAGTTAATATAATCTAAAATCGTCTTAGCCCTTCTTGTGTAATAAATAACTGTGTGTTGTCTTGTGTTGAGTATTTAAGCGACTTCGTTTTAATTTTTAGATGTAGAGGTTAAACTTCAAATAAATAACCCTATGCGAAGATACCCTTTATTTATTTATAAATAAATGTGGGCAACATCATATTATTGTATCCTCTCCTATATCCATATCCTCCTCCAACGCCACCGTTTTTTTTTAAAGATTACTAGCTATGTGGGTCGCACATTACTAGTAATCTTGTTAACCCCTCGTGCTAAGCTAAGATGCTAATGCACTTATGTAATGGAATCAGAGACAAAGAAGGTTCCACAAACACCCAGATCCGAGAAAATATAGATAAGTGTTTTTTTCTACATTGACCCGTCAGAGGATCGAACCCGGGATCTCAAAGCTCTCGACCAAGGAGGTCGTCGTATATTCACCGTCATAATCAACCATGATTTTCTATTCCAGCTATCAAAATGGCATCTGAGGTGAACGAATGGTATAAGGGCCGGAAGATATTAGTGACTGGTGCCCTAGGCCTAATGGGGAAGGTCTTGATAGAAAAGCTGCTCTATAGTGTACCAGACCTAGGCTGCGTGTACGCATTGGTGCGTTCAAAACGCGGCAAGTCACCGGAGACACGCATCGAAGAGATGTGGAAATTACCCGTAAGTTTTGCAATGTTGTGTTAGTATAATTATCTACTATATAAAAAGAAGTCATGTTTAGAACACTTATAACTCGAGAAATCGTGAATCGATTCTCATGATCCTTGATTTGTTGGATTCGCATCCTTCCCGAATAGCAGAATAAATATAAAAAACAATGTGTACGGGAGCGGGCACAAATTACACGGGTAAAACCGCAGCGCACAGCTAGTTATTATGATGATATTGCAAGCAATTTGAAAGGGTAATAAACAAATTAAATGAAACAAGTTTTCTATTCATCAAGTAGATGAATTAATATAAAAGTAAGTGCAAAACCTGCGCTAGTACTTTATTTTTGTTTTTTTCTGCCATCGAAGCCATACATACCCCTTTTCTCCTATCGATGGCAGGTGGATATAGGTAAACACACAGCCAATAGTCATTGTACAGCCACATAATTTGATAAACACAATTAGATTTACAAAACAAGAAACCAATAAATTCTAGAAAACGGAATAATTTAAACGAAATATAATAATTTTATTGCGATGTAATTCATAATAAACATTGTAGCATATTATACAGTTATTTTGTACATAATATGGTCACAATCTTTGCCGCTGACTGTATCTTTTAGAATACACGGCCCCGTAGGTGGCCATGTAATTATATAAATAATATAATACTTATATTTATATTAATAACCTTTCAGCTTTTTCAAAGAATAAGAGAGGAGAAGCCGCATGTTATGAAGAAACTCATCCCAGTGACCGGCGACATTATGTACGAAGAGCTGGGGATCGATGATGAACACCTGGACAAGCTTTATAATGAGGTAATATATTACCTACTATTAGAAAATATCAACACGCTATTGAACAATGTTCTTAATTTGCCATTGCCCTTTGCGTGCTGCAACTGTCTCTGGACACCTCGGTCTATCTTTTTTTTAAACTCAAATACATACCTACACAATTCAATCTATTTAGGTATATAAAATATTCGTGTCACAGTGTTTGTAAGTAAACTCCCCCGAAACGGCTTTGACCGATTTTTTTTTGTGTTTATTTGGTAGGTCTGAGAGTAGGTCGTAAACTTTTTTTTACCCCTAATTAATAAGGGTGGCACTCTCCAGAATAGTGCAAAACAACTTCTGCTGGGTCAGTTAGTTAATATAAAAAACTGTTAGCTAATACAAAAAATGAAAAGAAAATGATGCTAGTAGAAAACAAAGAAAAGAAAAACAATAATTAAAATAATAAAATGGCGAAATCGAGGCGTCACCGCTCGACACCCCTTTTTTTTTTTTTCGGGGTGAAATGCTTATGCTTTCAACCCACGCCGAGGGCGCGACGTGGGGATATGTCGGACTTTCACCGACCAAAAACACCCCGGTCCCGTCTCTGCCTTGGCCGGAGTCGTGGGATCACTCGCGCATTCTCTGCTCGACTCCGGCTGGCGCCAGTCCTGGCAGACTCCTTCTAGGTGTGGGTGTAAAAGGCCCACACCGCACTCCTTCTGAGAACGGACGCATGGGACTACGCATCCGTCTCCTTCTTGGCCTGTTAGCTGATCGAGTGACAGGTTGCCCTCCCTGCCACCCGCAGGCCCAACCTTAAGGCGGTCGCTGGTCCCCGTTTCGCGCTCTACGGCGGCCGAGGCGTCTGCGGCGCGATGGGAGGTCACTCGTAGACTCCCGCTCACGTTCTGCGGCCTCTTTAGCTGTCATCACAGTGTCACAATATGTGACAACCGCCTGCCAGGCGCTCTCACTACGAACCATGGCTGAAATCACAGTCGAAAGTGAGAGCGCCTGCCCGCCCAGTTGTGCGACTAAATCACGCCGGTCTGTTGCCCACGCTGGGCAGACTTGGAGCGTGTGCGTTGCGTCGTCTTCTGGGGCCTCACAATGGTGGCAGCTTCTTGTTTGCTCTCGTCCGATCTGACACAGGTACTTGCCGAAACAGCCATGACCGGTCAGCACCTGTGTCAGTCGATACGTTAGCCCTCCGTGCCGCCGCTTCAACCAGTCCCAAAAGACGGGGCGGACGGCAGCAATAATATCATGCCCAGCTGTGGGACTATTCAATTTTTGCAGCCAGTCTTCAAGGGCTGCCATGCGCAGTTCATTTCTTTTATCCGTCAGCGACAGAGCGCTGTCCTGGATTAGAACCTGGCTTCTCCACGTGTGAAGTTGTGCCAAGATCCTCGCTTCAAACTTCCAGGGCAGCGTCTGTGCGAGGAGTGCCGCCGCTTCCCCCGAGATCGTGCGATAACCTCTTATGATCCTAACGGCCATTGCACGTTGCGGTTTCTGTAGCAGAGCAGCGTTGCGGGCCGTCAGATCATTCCCCCATATCGGGGCGCCGTAGAGTGCCATGGATCGCACGATCCCGATGTATAGCCGTCTACAAGCAGCACTGGGACCGCCAAGATTTGGAAGCAATTGTGACAAAGCTCCCGCAGTCCGAACTAGTTTTGGCGTAAGAGCAAGGAGGTGAGGCTTGAAGCTCCACCGGCTATCCAGCACCAGACCCAAGTACTTCAAAGTGAACTAATCCTGACTCTAACGCCACCGACGGTTATGAAAGAATCGGGAGGAGGTGCCATCCGAGGGCCATGGAAACAAATAGCCGCTCGCATTGGTGTTGCCCCCTGCTGCCTGCAGTGGCGGTTGTTAGAGGGGGCCATCTAGTGAGTAGCGAGTCACCACCTGCTTATTTACATTTTCATGTGTAGAAAGGCAGGTGACCAAAAGGTAGATGGATAGTTAGATAGTTTTCCTTTTTGTTTAAGTAAGATAGATAGTTTTCCTTTTTGTTTAAATAATCACTCCACATAATACTTACATATCAAAAGCCCAAATTAGTTTAAACACCATGATTCACAATAGTTCTGTAGCTGCCTTGGGCCATTCACGTCTGTACCCTATCCCATATTA
The DNA here is from genome assembly GCA_950381575.1 of Plusia festucae. NCBI lineage: Eukaryota > Metazoa > Arthropoda > Insecta > Lepidoptera > Noctuidae > Plusia > Plusia festucae. The sequence goes on along the minus strand of OX494436.1, from coordinate 5,771,903 downwards.
AAATTCTCAACAAGGACACTGCATGTTGACCTGTGCCCCCACGAAAGTCTTTCAATGGATCTGGTAGGTACCTTCTCTTGAATTCATCCCATGATTGAAAAATAAATAAAACAATAATAACTATATCACATCTGATGTACATGTTTTCTAAGGTTTACGCGAATGTTAGACATTTAAATAAACTACTTTTTAAACGGATTCCATAGCGGTTTATTTTTATTTTAGTTTCCGAAGTTTCAGCGCCTTTGCAGCTGTCATGGTCACAGACACACTGAGTCACTGAGATAGTATTCGTCTTGACAAAAGAAGTTACTGGTTCTACCTTCATATTTTAACTAATTATTTGTGTTCCGTTCTACGCAATATGAGCTCACTGTGTTTAGAAAAAACCGCGAATCCATTTATTAGTAGTTTTTTTTTTCAATATAATATAATTTTATTATACCATACCGTATATTTTTTAATCACGATAGGTGAGCATATAATTCATATATAAAAATAGGATAACCATATCCTAAGATCACGGCAGATGAACACAGATATTTGCAAAAGCCAGTGAAAGCGGTTTACAATGCAAAGGAAAGTGCAAATTACCTTGTTCTTGTGGCAGTGAAACCTGCCCCAGGTTCACGATGTATAGCTTGCCATATGATACCGGATTACGTATAAATCAACAACCATCAATAAACGTTGAAATAAAACTAAGACGTACCCAATGGCGTATCGTTTTGTAGCCTTTTCTAACTAGTAAATGAAACGCAAATAATAACAGAAAACCACCTTTTCTAATTTTCGAATCACCAACAGCGGCAACCGCGGAAAATTAAATCCCTGTCAAATTAATAGTTTTCTTTTTTAAATAAGTTTACTAGCAATGTAGGTCGCACATTACTAGTAATTTCGTTAAACCCTCGTGCTAAGCTAAGATGCTTGTGTTACGAGTGGTTCACGTCGGTAGTGTAATGGGTGGGATTCGATCCCGCAACCATATGATCGCAAGACCGACGCCCTAGCCGTTAGGGTACCGCCGCTTCTATTAATAGATTACAAAGGAGATTGCCCGATTTGTAAGGCAAGTTGGGTCCCAGTGGAAAATCGTTGTGCCCTGAAGATTTTTATTTTACATAATAGTAAAAACATAGTATTTTCATAATTAGAAACCATTTTTCATTTATTCACCCTGGTTCAAGAGATATCATCGTTTTTTTGTTGTAAAAATCTAGGTTATAATTAGAAATTGACATTGACATTTCCTCCTTACTCTATGGTTAAGTATGCATACTACCTACCTAACCTATCCTATAAATCATTATGGAGATGAGAATGTGTATACTTTATGTACTTAAGCACAGTAAAAAGACTCATAGATGGTGTAGAATTGACGTTTAAATATGATAAAAAGTGTATAAAATATTAGTTAACAGCAGTTCATGTATAAGTAGGTACCAAAACAAATAAAAAAAATCAAAACTTGAATAAACCATTTTATTCTTCATAAAATATAGAATCCAAGAATTGAGCTGGAACACTAAATAAATAAAAAAAATCAAAACTTGAATAAACCATTTTATTCTTCATAAAATATAGCATCCAAGAATTGAGCTGGAGCACTTATATTGTTGAAGCGGCCTCAGCTCAGATACCACAATACTGTCATAGTATTATATTTTACGGTTACCCACTAGACAGTTACAATAGTAAGCAATGATACTATCTAAAGTATTTGCCCGATTTTCATCTTTGCTTTATTGCTCACATGGCGGGACTTCTAGCCCTGATTAAATAATTATTTTGACCCAATATTAAGGGCAAACCCTCTTCTAAAATATCATTGCTTACTTCAATTATCGTTTCATTTATCGTTTTAAATTGATATCGATTACTCAATAGATTAAAAGACGTCATTGGTTATTTAATTCTTTGATACCTGGCAACTCTTGTATAACAATCAAACCACAGACTACATTGAATCAAACGGATGTCGACGTAATGTTTAACTATTAATTAAATTTAACTTTATTCCCAGGGTGAAAGAAATTGTATAAAAAATACCCTGTACACAAAAAAATAAATAATATTTTTAAGTTATTATTCCAATCAGGCACATGATACCACAAAAGGGACCTGCTCCGTGTCAATCTCCTTTAGTCGTAATACATCAAAGAATAATTTACAATGATACTCATATGATTTCGACAATAACAACGAACTATATACCTTGTGATATTCACCGAAACCAATTCATAATGCTGATGCTAAGTTATGTAATGTCTGTTCTTATTAGGTACACGTTGTTTTTTTTGTTTCAACTTAGTTACACACTATCTGTTATGTTGCCTTAAATTATATCATTAACTAGATGTTCTTTTGATTTTGTTTTTATTGCGTATTATGCCACAAATTCTAAACTTTTATTATTAAGTAGTAGCTTTTTTCTCTCATCTCGCTGTACTAAGCCATTTATCTTGCTTAATAATATTTGTTACAATCTCGTTTCTATGTCAAAAGTTTTATGTTGTGTAATATGAAGAAAAAGTCGACTAAAGCGACTTGTCAAAAACATAAGCTCTATTCTTGTAACACTGACAATAAAAGCATTATAGCAATTTATCAAAACGGAGAACAACATTTTCAAGTAAGATATTACTTACCTCAATAATTTTAATTTGGAAATATAAAATTTGTTTTTTCAGGTGTCAATAGTGTTCCACTTCGCAGCCAGCTTACGTCTCGAAGCACCTCTTAAAGAAGGTTTGGAGATGAACACCAAAGGTACACTAAGAGTGCTTGAGATGGCAAAGAAGATGAAGAATTTAGTGGCCTTCATACATCTATCAACGGCTTTCTGCTATCCAGACTACGAAAGAATGGCTGAGAAGGTAAATTTAATTCTCTAAAGGAACTTGTTAAATTGTAGGTAAATTAATATAACATAACGCAAAAGAACGCCTCGAAAGTACTTAAAAATATCTTGACTCTGTTTTCGTTGTGGCGCAAGCGGAAAAAATCAATAATATCGACATAATGATCTGTTTACTATGACGAGGCATATTTTGGCAATCGTGGTTTCGACGTTATCTTTTATTTTTTTCTATTAGCTGTTCAACGGTTTTGGAGTAGGGAAGCTTTTGGGCACAAACTTAATAATACTTACAGATGTAGGAAAATATCTCAATATCAGTTGTCAGGTTGCCATAATACATATTCAGACAGATTGGGGTCAGAATCTGATGACCGTGTGTGAGTTGGCCGCAGATATCTTATAAACGCTATAGTTCAATATTAGGATTAATAATTAAAATAACTCCTATGTATCCAGGTGTTCGATCCTCCCGCGGACCCACATGAGGTGCTCCGCGCCGCCAGCTGGTTGTCAGAGCAGCAGCTCACGCTTCTAGCACCTTCCATCTACCAGATGCACCCCAACTCCTACACGTACTCCAAAAGACTGGCAGAAGCTTTGGTCAGAGAAAGCTACCCTGAACTCCCCACCGTTGTTGTTCGACCTAGCATAGGTAAGAAAACTGTTTGTAGTACCTTGTTCAGTTATGAAATATACATAAAAAAAAGAAACAGAGTCATATTCGAGCTGTGTAGGTATTTTCACAGCCTAGTTCTCTTTTTACGCTGTGGTATTAAACTAAAAATAAATGTCCGGATTTGGAATATGAAAAATATTTGACACGTATGTTTTCTTGAACTTTTTCACTTTTCAGTAACTCCATCATACAAGGAGCCGACTCCTGGCTGGGTGGACAACCTGAACGGTCCCATCGGGCTGATGGTGGGCGCCGGGAAGGGGGTGATCCGCTCCATGCACTGCTACGGGCACTACCACGCTGAAGTCATCCCTGTGGATATAGCTATCAACAGCATCATCATCATAGCTTACAAAACTGGGAAAGATTCTAAAAGGTATCTAGAAATAATTATATCTGAAAATATGTTTGTTAATGTCTCAATATTGGACAGTCGATGTTATTTTTGGGTTAGTCTACATTTTCCGCTTTAGGTAGGCCATTGAAGAGGACTGAAGCTGCGGAGAAAATTAACCAATAGCTCATTTGCGGAAAATATCGCCCTTGGCGAATGATTACATGTTTTTTTCCCGATGGTAATTGCGATTGTACTGTACTTTGCTCAGCTACAATGATAACTCTGCAAGTAATAATAATTATTAATTTTAAACTTTGTAGGTACTGATAAAACTAAATTGTTCAATGTCTGCTATTAGTCATACATTAAGCCAGTTCTACTGTAACCCAGAACAACAATACGTAATACCAGAAAAAATACTATGCTGAACTTTCCATTTTCACAGACGCGCTCGACTAACTCATTATAGATTCGTACTGAACTCGAAAGAAAGACACGTAAAAATAAACAATACCAGCCTGTCACGCACAATTACCAAGGACTCAATCATGATTCTAGGTGCGAACAAGCCCAGTCAGACTAAACTAGACTTAAGGCCTATTCCTTTAAAGAGAAAGATCGAGCGCTGATAACATTAGCTGCCCATGTTATCCCATAAAATTCCAGACAGTCCGAGATCCCAGTATACAACATAACGACAGGGGATGACCGCAACACGACTTGGAAGCAAGTCCTGGACATCGGCAAGGCCACTGTCCGCAAGTTCCCTTTCGAAGGACCCCTCTGGTACCCCGACGGGAATATACGACACAACAAGTTCATACATGATCTCTGCGTGTTCTTCTACCATATTGTACCGGCTTATTTCATCGATTTTCTTCTGTTTTTATTCAGGCAAAAGAGATTGTAAGTAGTTCACAAGTTTTTTTATATTTGTATTGGTAACTAGTTCACAAGATTTTTTTATACTTGTATTTGTAAGTAGTTCACAAGTTTAGTTTATGTTCGGTAAATAAGAAAGAGTTACTTCGGGTTGAGCGTCTTTTAACCTTGCTTCAGCTATAGGTCTATTTTTACAGCGGATGCTGGTCCCAACACGGGGAAGTTTAGGCAAAAGACGATTTAACCTAAATATTCGTAATAAGTTTTAGCAGTTATCTAGATAATTTCATCTTGAACTTTTAAATTTTGAGAAATAATTTCAGTCTATTTTAATATTTTCTTTACGCTTTGGTTAAAGCCAGTCTCGCTTGTACTAAGTTACAAAGTTCACATACATACGTACTGGATATAATTTCTTGTTCATACAAGTCACTGCTATTAACCTTGTAACCTGCGGTTCAGTTGTTTATGATGTAATCAACTGAACATAATAAAATTAAACGCAGTTGCCTAATCATAATACCTTTTTATCTTCTTTCGAATAGGTACTTATATGGTTTCGTGAGATCACATGGTTACGTGAACATACAAAACCATTGAATCCGCGAAGCTACCGAAAGTTCCTAATGAGCATGTTTTAATGTCTCTTTGAAAAATTATTCGGCATAAAATTTTGCAATAAGCACTATTGACTAATTACTAATACTATTTAATAATTGGTTAATCTCAACTTTGAATGAGATTTTTTTTTTGTAAAATACTGGAGCTCCAAACGCTTCCTCTCAATATACATGAATATATTATATATATTTATGAATTATAGAGAGTTACTTACTCTTCTCAATGTTGGCACAGCTTGCCACATGTGCCCATCATTTAAATTCTTGTTAGCTAGGATCTACAATGATGGGAGGAATAGTACTCTTCGGCAGCTTTACCGGCTAAAAAGCGATACAAGATATTTTCGTCTCTTTCTCACCCACCGATTATATGACCTTGCACCTCACACAAACTGTCTCGTATCTCGTTTTATTCTCGCCTAGACTCGTCGGCTGTAGTGTACTCAGACAATTAGGCAAGGTTTGTCTCGGGGAAACGGGAAGGAAAACTTGGCTCCATTACCACATTTGAAATTCGGTACCCCTGACAATCAATCATGAATAAATCCCCTGCCATATTTTTTCCAGCATGGTCCGCATCCAGAACCGGATAACAATAGGCCTCGAGGTTCTCCAATACTTTACGACGAGGGAATGGTGGTTTGACACGAATAATTTCAAGTCCCTGGTCGGCTTACTAAATCCCATAGATAAAGAGACCTTTCCCATGGACCTGACAATCATAGAAGATGAACCGTATATCGAAAGCTGTATGATTGGAGGAAAGATGTACTGCCTGAAAGAAAAGCTGGAAAACTTACCGAAAGCCAGGCTGCAGAATAATATGTAAGTATTTACGTTATGACTGCTACTAAACCGATAGCTTTTGATAGCGTTTCTTGTTAGGGTTCCGGACCTAAAGGGCAAAACGGGACCCTATTACAAATACTCCGCAGTCTGTCTGTCTGTCCGTCTGTTAGCAGGCTGATTCTCATGAATCGTCATAGTAAGACAGTTGAATTTTTCACAGAATATGTGTTTCTGCTGCCGCTATAAAAAAAAATATTCAAAAACAGAATGAAATTACCGAGTTCACAATAATCATTGTTTTTTTTTTCTCGTCTTTTCAGTCTCTACGTAGTAGACCGTCTGGTTTCCTTGTTCTTCTACCTGGTGCTGCTGTATTGGATCGTATCTTACTTCGAGCCAGCCAGAGCACTGCTCTCATATGGTGGGCCAGCCGTCAGGTACTTACCATTGGTTGGCAAAGCAGTTTTTAAAGACGTATAATTGAAATATAAAACCTTATTTTTACTAACGAAACCTGAAAATAGTTTGTTGGGAATCAGTGACTGAAACTATTGCAATGATTTTTACACCTTATTAGACGAAGGTCGAAATGTCACGCAAGACATCAGCTCTCGTAGTCAAGTGACATTTTTACAAGCGTTATCGATGATAGACATAATGACGTTTAATGAATGGTTAAGACATTCGTTTCGATTCCATAAGTCACGTGACTCAGACTTGTCACTTCCATACATTTGAGCGACTCGATCAGCGTTAGCGCTGGCAGATATGCCACTTGGCTAGGGGAGCAGGCTTGCATGTTTGTAGGTGAAAATACTAAAAAATAAAATAAAATAATTTACATGGAAATATTTCACAATATCGGTTTTAATGTACACAAAATAAGGTTGTAAATCAATTTTTTTTTAATTTTATAAGATGACTTATTTTTGTACGGTTTTTAAGATAATTGCTTTAATATATATTTTTTGTATCATTATTTTCTGTACCTAATTTGTTTTCTATTTAGCTTGTTTATTAATAGATACTTTCTCTTGTTTAAAAGGGTATTATGCGATGTTTATGTTTAATCTGTAATAGAACCAATGGAGATTTTGGTGTATATTTTTTATAAGGTAATGACATATACATATTTAGGTTTTTGTATAAATACTCATACCAAATATACAACTTTGTAAAGTATTGTTTGTTATTCATTCATTTACACTTTACTCTTTAGTAAAGAAGAAAAAAAAAATTATGTTGTCCGTCTACTCAGTATGTACATGACATATGGAACGGTACCTACAAAGAAAAAAACATAAAAATCTTTATCATCTAACAAGAATTTATTACTTTTTCTAAACATCTATTACGATACTTAAGTACAAGACGACTAAGCTCAGGATACAATAATACTTCCAAATCGATCGTCGAAGCTGTTGGACAACGTGTCGATTTCGTGCTCACAGATGTAGAAGCATCTCGTGCTACAGCTGATGTCGTTGAGGTGGCCGTTGTAGAACATGGAGCCGCATTGCTCTTTGTCTCCACCGTCCGGTTGGTTGTTGCCCCAGCATGCGTAACCACTGTCCTCTAGTGACGAGCCTTTAACATACAATTTTATATATCATCATCTCAAATCTAATCCCTTCGGACAGCTCATACACGTCTATCTGATCCCAAACTAGGCAGAGTATGTGTTAAGACAACCAGACAACAGATAAACATACTAAAATATTTGTGGCTTATTCCGAACGGATTCCAATCGTGAAACTATATATGAAAACAAATATTAATAAGGAAAGAGTTTTATAATTATTCAAATTATCACCTACCTGTTTTTTAAGTAAGTATAATTAAATGCACAAAAGCCTAATTTTCATTTATCGTTTCACAGCAGGGTTCTGTTGGGAGTCTATTGGGATCAGTGGGATCGGTTGTAACGTGGGATCCATATTCCGAATGTATCCCAATGGGATCGGATTGTGGGATCCGTTCGGAAAGAGCCATATTTCTTAATACACAGAACATTTATCGTAGGTGAAAACCGGAAGTCGATGGTTCGATCCAGCGACTTCCGGTTTAGCAGTCACTAAAAACTAGACCAACAGGCAAGTCAAATCGAGTTAAAAAGAGAAACGGGGCGAACAATCCTTTACACGCACTATGGGTAATTTTTTCGATCGAAATAAACAAATATTATTACAGCAGCTCAGGTTGTACTACAGTTAACATGAACTGCCTGTTAATAGGTAGCATAATTGGTGACTGTTTGCGGGTTCGAGGCCCGCCAAAGTGTAAATTTATCAATATACATAGATTGAGTACAAAAGGTACGCTTAATGAAGACTTATTGGCTTGACTCAAAAAGTCAGGATGGGTCTACTTGCTTCCACTTGATCATTTGGAATTTCGAAGTCAACAACACATGTTAGTTACATTATATTGTTGAGTAATTATGTTCTTAAAATGTTTGCAAAAGTTTATCATTTATTTGCCAATTAAAACGTGACCAATAAAATTAAATTATTACCACCCATTGTTATACTATCTCTAAAACAAATGTTAGTTCTAAGATTACGTCAATCACTTCCTGAAGTGATAAAATAGGTCTATATCGACTAATTAATCTCTCATCTCATTGTTTCACATTGACCTTGAGTTCCCCTGTTTGGATCTACGACACAACAACGCACAGGGTAACAGAATATTATCCTGGAAAGTACCCATGCTACTTCAATAGCATAGCTATTGTGTTCTCTTATTTATTATAAACATCTAATTTACCACCTCAAGATGATATGCCATCTGGTAATTCCGTTTATGTATACTACACATAAAGCAATAAATAAATAGGTAATATGGAATATCAGTCTTCGTATCTGTAATCGTCATGCGTATCTTTGGCTCCTATAGGAAAAAGAAAATTTTGATAACCGAGCATTGGCAAGTAGTCTACTAAATATGATCATAAGATGACCAAATCAAAAGACATACATTATGGTCCAACCTAAAATGAAGGATAATATTGCTTCCACTTTCAGGTTTTTTTTTTTAAGATTATGTTCTAGCAATGTGTGTTGCACATTACTAGTAATCTCGTTAACCCCTCGTGCTAAGCTAAGATGCTTATGATAAGATGCGATGGGTGGGATTCGAACCCGCAACCACATGATCACAAGTCCGACGCCCTAGCCATTAGTATCTACGTTTGATAACCGAGCATTGGCAAGTATTCTACTAAATATGATCAATATGATCATAGGATGATAAAATTAAACGATATCTTAGGTATTATGGTCAAACCTAAAATGAAGGATAATATTACTTCCACTTTCAGGTATTCAACATTCGGTATGAATGGGTTATTGAAGCAGCGGAAGCATAAGGCCAGGGTGTAGATTTGTGATCATGTGGTTGCAGGTTCGAAACCTATCCAATGCAATACTGGCTTTAACCCTCTCGTAACACAAGCATTAACTTGCTATGCTATGTATTAATATTAGTTGGACGACCACCGTGTGTAGAAAAGAAACACTTTACTACATTTTTTCGGGTCTGGGTGTTTGTGGTACCTTCCTTGTATCAGTTGTATCTGATTCCATAATACAAGTGCTTTAGCTACTTACTTTGGATTCGTAGCAATGTAAGTGATGCTGTCCACATTTATTTATTTATTATTAAGATTAGCTTGAGGGATTAAAAAGATTTGTAGAAGGAAAAGAAAAAAGATTACCTCTAACAGTCTGCCAGCCCTCATCCGCTCTATTATGAAAGCCTAAAAGAATGGCGCCTCTCATGAAATCTCCAGAAACCTTCTTAACAGGGGTTTGTGCCAGCTGTACAAGGTAGTCCGCTTCGTCTTGTGAGTTGATGACAGCAAGGTACGACTGTTCCGCGTGGCAAGCGGCGTGAGCATCAGTCCAGTTCAAGGGTTGCGTATGGAAACTGTAGCATCGGCCCAGTTGCTGGTTGAAAATGTAATCTGAAATAACGATAGAGTCATTTTAATATAGAGTAATTACCACCCTGATCAAGTAGAAGACATTCAAGCTTTTTGAACGTCTTCTACTCTATGTGTAAGATGGAAGACCCAGTGATGAGGATTATTTTGGGAAGGTTAGTCCTACAGTGGATCGTTAAGACTGAGTTTACGATAGTGATTTTTGCAGTATATGGCAAAGCTTCATTTTAAGTGTATTTTTAAAGTTTTTATAGTTATTTATTTATTTATTTTTATGAGGTTTACCGCAGTTAGCCTGAGGGCAGGCTTTGACTGCTTCCGGACTTTTTGGTGAAACCATAAGGGCCTCTAGCCAGAGCAAGAGAGAAACGAACAACGTTAGCAATGTTCACCAAGGGCTCCCCCTGCGGGATTCGGACCTCAACTTAGTGCGTGGCTAAAAATCTTAATAAGGCAAACAGCAAGACAGAGATCTAAAAGTTTTTTATATTTAATATTATTTAGGGACATATTTTTATTGCTAGTTTCACCGGTTTGGGCCAGCTTGATTCAGAGACAGAGAACCTTTAAACCTAGCTACGATTGCTTTTGATTGATGTATCTCGGAAACAGATATCTGTGAAACAAAGTACTTCCAAGATATAAAATCAGTTTTCCTCGCAATATATGAGTGGCACTTTTATGGGCTTAATTTTTGGTTATAAAATTTTGATAAAAATAAAACTGGTTATTCAAAATATAAACGGCTTAAACATCCTTAAATATTTTTGATTTAAAAATACACTTCTGAAGATATGGGTATTTGGGCGATAACCGGTTGTATCACTTCGATACTGGATATCCTTTTGGTCTACAGGTATAAGTTGGAAAAATTGCTAAAGAGATTTAAATATGTTCGAGAAAGTTTACATTTGCTGGCTGACCATAGAGATCGTAGAGAGTTACTGTCCACTTTGACAAATAGAATTTGATAGACGTTCTTTTCTGCGGACAGTAGTCTTGCAAAATCTTGGTTCTCACATACTTTTAAGTACCTTCTTAACAAATTATATGTATAGTTTTATAGAGACCTTTATTTAAAAATTAAGGTAAACTGTATCAAAAAGTCCAGTACACACACACATACACAAAAAACTACGCTCAAAGAAGAGGCACTAATTTTATATACTACGATGTAGCAGTAGGTATGTTAATAGTTTTTTTTCATATTTGGTATTTAGTGCGCTACCAGTATATATTACAAACCAGTAACACAGGATTGTTACATCATTCATGACAATATGACTCGCAAAAATGCACGCATTCATTTTAAATGCAAGTATGTAATACTAACTGGTTGGTTATAATATATTTGTTGTATAAGTTATTTTGTGTACCGGTTAAGATTCGGAGGTCCTCGTATTTGGTTTTACTTGAATGCTAGTAACTAATTCTCTTCTGGGTGAAAATATACAGTCTATAGTCTTTATTTATTTTATTTTATTGGGACAACAAACAGTAGTATATTAAGGTTTACATTTCAAGTACTTAATGGCTATAATAATAAACATACTACCCACAACGCTATCCGCAGATTACAATACTGAATATTAATTATTTTTATTCATTATTATTATTATCTATGCCAGGACTTTTTGTTATAATTTGAAAAACGCGGTTATACATTTATTTAATTAATTGAGATAAAACTAAAAGATAGAGTATTCATGTTTATTTCGTATTTATTTTTATTTTCGCCAGTGGCATTTTCTTCGTAACCTAATAAACGCGTATTATTATTTATCCATAAATGCGGTCGGTTATTGGATATATCTACTTACTCGTTAGCTTAGTTATAGTGCTGAGGGTGTACCGTAGTTCGTGACCGTAAAAATGGTTTCGACTTTTCGAATCTTCTAATAATATAAGGAAATAAGAGGCAATCTAGTTAGGATGGACTTTATAATTAAGGCCTTACATTACAAAAAAACAACATATTAAGTAACAGAGAGTTCATACAATTAGATGGCTGGAGTTGCTGGAGTTTTTAAATTACATGCGTATATTTCGTGGCATTTCTTTTTTGTTTGATTTTAATAATTATTATTATAATTTATCAGATTGAGAGATTGACGGATGATCAATGCTCATCCCTTCTCTATATGGGAAGAGGCCTGTGCCCAGCAGTGGGACGTATATAGGCCGGTATTATTATTATATTATTATAAAACTTTATTCGTAACAAACATTCAAATTAATTTTAGTAGTTTCTTTGCTTTTAATATGATAGTTAATGAATAAGACCAAATAGGTCACGGGTCAACAGGCCGCATACTATCTCTGTTTTAAATTAGCACACTATCACAGCAACCTCTTCTTAATGTATATAATGTTTTTGACGTTCCGTTAAGATATATATTATATCCGTTGTTGTATCATCATTTAGAAAGTCGTTTTAGAGAAACTTGTATTTAAAGGTCAAATAATAAAACTAATCCAACTCAGTCATCATCTCCCTGCCTTTATCCCATTCATAAAGGATCGGCGTAACGCGTATTTTCCGTCCATTCATCTCTATTACTCGTCATCCATTCCTTACATTCATCATTCATGTCATCTTTCATACAATCTATTCATCTATTTTTCGGTCTCCCTCTGCTTGTATACCTACTTGTATATCCACAGACATACTCATATCACAACAAACGCTTAAAATAATCCTACTCAATGATTTATTAAATGACTGTGTATCTCTTTGTACATGGGAATAAGATCAAACGTTGGAACCCTGCTATCCTCATCATGGTGGTGGGCGCTAACAGTTGCGACACAGTTTTTTAGGACATTCAATGTTATTATTTATTTGTTTCTCTTCCATTTTTTTTTTAGTTATTTATTTTTATTTTCTTTATTATTCTTTATAGTATCTGGCGTTTGCTTTCGCCTGTACGTCTAGCGAAGACAAATTATTAAGTACTTACTTACTAGCTGACGTGACAGATTCACTCGAACAAATTAAAAATTATGCCAAACGCTGTATAGGCTACATTAGATAAGTAAATATGGTCGATAAGTTCTTAAGTTCTTTAATTTTTTAATGTTTCGTATTACTTCTTTTTTTCTACCTTCTCCTGATAATAACAAACCCGACAAAAAAGGAATAAGCCAAATTGGTCCAGCCGTTCACGCGTGATGCCGCAACCAAGGGAAATACGGATTGATTTTTATTATGTACAGATATTTCAACCAAAATATTAAAACTCACGGACGAAGATTGAAGAAACTTGTTATTATTTTAATGATAGTATTAATTTTTATCATGAAAGTGGAACATTAGCATATAAATGACATTTAATTATATTTTTTGCTGTTATTACGGCAAAGTTTTGAGTTTCGATGGTAATTAAAACCTTGCATAGCAATAATAATAATCAAAAACTTTGGTCGGTATGAGATTTTCCTTTTTTTTAAGTCATTTTTAAACATCCACAAATATAATACCAAAATTAGCCTAATACTTTTTTGTAATTTATTGCCACATTGACCTTTGGCTACAGGTCGAGCCAAATACGCATGCGCGTGCGGGGAAGTACCACTTTCTGATTGAATACTGACGTAACCCCGCTGTTTTGTTTTAGTATGTGGGATGATATTACAGCGATGTATCTTTTAAACTAATTATGCGACCAGCCCGTTTATCAAAATATAAATAAAAAAAAAAAGCCGGGTGTATAAATTTCTGAGTAATACTTACTTAATTCAAACTTCGGTAGAACGCGCGTTTATTCATCAATTTTTATTCTAACAAATGGTTAAATAAATAACTCTCCAACTTACTTGACTATTTGATAGACAAAAATTTATCAATTATGCATTTTACCGAAATATGAAACCATTAGTTAGCTTATTTATCCATTGGTTGAGTTAACTCTGGATCAAAAAACTGGGCCTAAGTTACATCAGATGTAAAAACCCGAGAGCGTCAGATAACGGTTAGGAGGAAACATATTAGGTTCATATTAGATCTGTGTCAACTTAACTATTAGTTATGGACATACTATATTGAGTGAGCAAGTGTCATTGTGTCAATGAGAAGACATCTTTACCCAGCAGTGTGACAATTAAATGTCCATATAAAACATGAGTTATTAGGTAATTAAGATTTTTTGTCCAGCTGAGTCCAGTGAGACTGAAAGCCGACTCTATAACAATTTGAAAAAAGGCTAGGCAGAAGATCATTTAACTATCATTTTTTTGTTTTTTTTTAAAAGATTTCCTACTAGCAATGTGGGTCACAACTCACACATTACTAGTAATCTCGTTAACCCCTCGTGCTAAGCTAAGATGCTTGTGTTACGAGTGGGTTCACGTCGGTAGTGTAATGGGTGGATTTGGACCCGCAACCACAATATGATCGCAAGTCCGTCGCCCTAGCCATTAGGCTACCGCCGCTTATAATCTTGAGAGTAGGGTTTTGCATTCCATGGTTCATCATTTCTTATCAGCTCCCCGCCGTCCACTGCTGAACGTAGGCCATCACCAAAGAGTGCGAACCATCCCTATCTTGGGCAGCCCATTCGCTGCCAACCTTCCTCAAATCGTCGCTCCATTGTGCCGCAGGACGTCCTACACTACGTTTGCCTTACCGTAGCGTAGGAATTCATGGGTCACGAGATTTATTTAATGATTGGATAGCCTCTATTCCAAACCAGAAAGGATTACTTTTCACAGTTTATTAATTACTGTGTACAACGGATCTACGATGCAACTCCTGCCTAGCCATTTCTAAATATACCTTGGGGCAGGCTTGCAGTTACCGAATTCAGTTGAATATCGTATTTTACATGGAGCGACTATCTAACCCCCTCTACTTATTTTTCCTGGAGAACGTAGTATCAAAACCTTCAGAAGATATTAATTTACAAGTTTTACTTACTTGAGTTAGGCATATTACATTGCTGGTTCCACTCCAGAGACTGTAGACTTTTCTTACATATGAAGGGGAACTTTTTCGAACAGCTGTCATCGTTGAGATGGCCTGAGTCTTTAGTTAGAACGACACAGTCTTCAACACCACCGGCGTCGTTCGGCTCCCCTGGACCCCACTTGTTATATACGTCGGAAATTGGCAAACCTATAAATAAAAAAAAAAAATATTGGGTCTAGTTCGCCGACTAGTTTCGAATTAGCCCGCTACAGGACGACGCGGTCTAGTCCGAAACTAGTCGGACATTTACTAGGTTTTCTGACATATTTTTTTATGTTGTATTAGTTAATTATTCATTTTTCGCGCTCTTTAGTTTTGCCCATAAATGTATAAATTTATATTTGTTATAAATATGTGATTACGATCATGTTCTTTTCAACATTAGTTTTTGGTACTAGCCTTTACAGATTTAAGAGCAACTTTGTGATTAATTTATGTTTATACTTATATGTCAAAGTAGTATCAGATCACTTATCTTTAGTTATAATATTGACAAAGCATAGAAAGTAAATAAGCAAATGTAATAAAAACACTAGAAACTTCATTACAGATCATAGAAATGTTTTAAGTTGTCATTCCTATATTGTTTTTCTTCAATTTTATAGTGAAATTCCACTCAATTACATAATTATCAAAGTACATTAAGTTTACTATTCATTGATAAATAAATACCTACCTAGTAGGTCCGGAAAAAACGTGCGATTAAAAAATAAAATTCATCGGTTTTTTTAATGGGAGGTCAAATTAAATGGTTTTTAATTGCCTATTCAAAAAAGCTTAGGTAAAAACCGTTTAAATAAATTTATTTACTACATTTAATACAATGGAATAACAAAGAACAAACTATGGAAACAAAGTATTTTTGTAACATACGTTTATTTAGTTAATTAGGTAAGTCCTTTTGTAATAAATCTTTATATTATATTTCATTTATTCCTACATCCAAAAAAAATTAGGAACACCTGCGCTGTATGTTGTAAGGTCAACAACCTTATTCAAACGCAAAAAAAAAAGAAGTTTCAAACAGTAAACATACGTATTCAAGATAGGTATTTAAAAAAAAAAGAAATCCAAATCTTACCGTCAATTGTTTCAAAAACTCCTTTCGCGACCAAATCTGATATACCAACGTAGATGTACAGGTAGGGTTGGGTGCTATTCCATAAAGATATCACAGCATTGGCTTCTACCTCATCTTCTGGGTAGAACAGTGTGGCTCCTTCCAATCTGCAAATCTTCTTAGCTTCACTCCAAGTCTTGTGTAGTGTGTGGACCTTGTAGAAACTGTCTGATGCTTCTAAGTATGTGTAGTCTTTTCGGAAAAACTTTTTATCTCGCTGTCCATCTATAAAAGAGGTATTTTGGTAGAAACACTTGACACACGAAGGTTGACTTAAGATGATGCCTTATATGTCTTCAACCAATAACATAATTTTAAAATGTTCTTGTCCAAATATTAGATGTTATTCTAATTCCTTGTTACTAAATAAACAGTTTATGCACTTCAAATACTTACGTGAACAATCCGTCAAAAAGCACACCATTAAAAATGATAGAAAAGTTTTTGAATACATTTTGCAGAATAATAATGATACGCGTGTTTATCGTTCCAAAGCTTACTTGCGTATGGCCGGCAGACACAGCGATTTACATAAAATTTATCAGAACATACACAACAGGTAGATATACGTTGTTATTATATATATATACGTGTAAATATGAACAAGATTAACAGGAAAATATAACTGGATGAGTCGCTTGAAGCGAGTCATCTCAGTTTTTATTGAGCTTAAACACAATTGATATTTATTCGCAAACATATTTTTGACTAAAATACGAATATTTTATCTACCTACATTCAACAGATTTTTTTTAATATTCGCAGACACGTTTATTTTTTAATTAGGTAATATCTTAATGAATATATATTATGTATTTAAAAAAAAAATTGTCCTATTCTAATAATCGTTAACATCGACATTTTCAGCTAGCTATGTCATTCTGCACTAGGTACCTAATAAGGATTATACGAACAAATATATGTTCCCTGTCTTAAACTTGATAGATGTAAGGAAATAAACGTGTTGATAGATGTATGTAAATAAACGTGATGTGGATTTTCTTGTGGTCATTGCGAGGACACATCGAATTAGCATTATTTTGTTCATATCAACATCCATAAACGTTGTTGAGCACCATAAGTAAAATAGGCTTACAACCTGACCACCATACTCAATACTTCTTATAATACCGGCCTATGGATAAACTGCTGGGTACAGGCCTTTTTTCATAAAGCGAAGGAACGAGCATTGATTACCACACTTTCTCAATGCGGGTTGGCGATTTCAGATTCTTGGAATCCAGGTTTCCTCCCGATTTTTTTCCTTCACCGATGAATACTTCTCATTATATTAGTAAATATTTACAAAAAAACTAAGTGCCTCCTCATGACGTTGAGCAAGCCGTATAGGTGAAGTAAGCTCCCCGCTACAAATGTATGAAACTTCATTAGAACCTCACCTATTCGGCTGTTTCAGCATATCCAACAGAAAATTCACACAAAATTGTATGATAGGTTTATCGATGCTATTCGTGTTTATACCTTAAAGGGGTTGTTGCTGCATAACATACCTGAATTTAAATTCTCTATTTTGGGCAAGAGCCTGAAGAACACTGAATATTTTTGAGGGAAATATGAAGATTTTTTTTCTGAATAAGATTACTAGGAACGTGGGTCGCACATTACTAGTTAGTTACTGAGCTATGATGCTTGTGTTACGGGTGGGTTCACGGCGGTAGTGTAAGGGTAGGATTCGAACCCACAACCACATGATCAATAGTCCGACGACTTAACCATTAAGCTACCGCTGCGTAGGTATTTACTTAAATTATTTTTGATCCTTCTTATAAAATACATATACTTCTCATAACCACAATAAATATAAGTGTATTATGAGTCCTCAAAACCATTTGATAGCAAGAGCGCGGCATTCAATTCAAGCCTTGGCACAGTCATGCCTTTCTTTTGGATAGGGTTGATTCGCGACTTTGAACAGAGTAGGTAGATGCAATTTCGTTGTACCTGATTTTTCTGTAGTTCGCAGGTACACGCAGCATCCGTAGGCTGTCTTACTCGAAGCTTCAGCGAAGCCGATGAAATCCGACGCCAACAAGCTTGGGAAAAGGCTAGACAGAAGATGGTCAT
This sequence comes from Plusia festucae, assembly GCA_950381575.1. NCBI lineage: Eukaryota > Metazoa > Arthropoda > Insecta > Lepidoptera > Noctuidae > Plusia > Plusia festucae. Next base: position 5,753,619 of record OX494436.1, on the reverse strand, counting down.
TGGAAGCACAAAGCTGGAAATTTCAGCCATTCTTCAAATAACCAATCACTATACTCACCATGGCGACATCTGCCAGTTATATCGTGGCCACTCATCTATGTATGACGTCGCACAGCAATGGCGTCGCGGCCCTCTCCTTAGTCCTTACTTATTATCTTGTACGTCTTGGGGCGACGTGTGCTATATCTGAGCAATCCAATATTCAATCGGTATCAACATATTATGTGTTAATTCAAAGTCTGCTACTGCTGCTACAGCTTAATCAATAAACAGGTAACTATTTTGAAAATTGTCAAAAATATAATAATAATGTAATATTGGAGTTTCATGTTTTATCAGAAATCAGAATTAATTATTTGTGAAACATAGGTACAGTGGTTGGTCATGGTTTAAAAGGTCCCTTGCCAGATATTCCCAGCCCTCCCCTCACGGGGATGGCGTGAAGGGCCCGCCGTGAAGGCGGAATTTCGTCGGAGGTGGACTGGACGTAAAAGCTGCGCCGGTTTCCCAGTCCTCCTCCACTCAGACGATGCGGGAATGCCGCTGGGTTGTTTTAGTTAGTATACCGGGTCAGCCCGTTGAGTCCCACATAACCCCCCCCCATTCCCCCATATGGGGGGTATGCGTACCTAATGCATTTTTTCCCAGCGTCAAGATAAAAAAAAAATGGTTTAAAAGGTAATAGTGCGCTATGATCAGCCTATTAAGGCATCATTTCTTAGGGTTAATAAAGGCTCCTAACTTTATCCCAGTAAATAAATTTACTACAAACCTGTTGGACCAACACCATTAAATCTAAAAACTTTGTCCAATCTTGGAGTCATGGAAAGTTAACTCGATAAACTTGTCAGGACGCTGTTCTATTTAAGATACTAGAACCTAGGTCTAAGTAAGAATACATAGGCAATAAAATTACATCTAAATTGTTTTTACATTCGCAGTACTTAACTACTTACTGCGAATGTAAGAAAATATTTTAGTAATAGTGAAGGTGCAAGTTTGTATCGGAACGAGGCGAGGCCCTTTGCGTAATATAAACAATAGTAACGTAAACGCTGGCCTATGTGGGGATCAAGCACGCCGTTTATAGATAAATTAACACCCAGACACAGAACAAAATGGTCGTGCTGTGCGATCGAACCCACGACCTCCGGTTTAACTGTCAGGGTCACTAACCACTAGATCAACAGGCCCGTCTCCCGGATCCTCAGTTAAGTCGCCTTTTTATTTGTTAACTTTAGCAAAACGTTACAACGAATGTGTTTAATGTTAGGTGATGATCGTGTAGGAATAGGATAGGAAATAAAAGACAACAAATATTTTTTTATAATTTTATCTTGAGGTGTAAGTTTATTCGCATTTAACAATGTTTCATACAAATTTCCTCATTTTGTACACACCTTTCTCGGTTTTGTTTTTGTAGTTATTATCTTTTATAAAAGTCGTTTCTCTAAATTTTAACATGTCGTCATGTCTGTTCCCTATATCTAATTCGCTTCACCACTGTTGTTAAATCGTGTAATAAAAACAGGATTCACTAAGGCAAAGTATTAGGAGGAAAGTAAAATAGTTACTGCGGACTAATAGATTTAAGAAATAATAATTATACAAAATGATTGTGTTTCGATGAACACGGAATGGGCCCTTATCTCGTAATATCAGCCTTCCATCGTTCGACTTGGCTGAGCGCCGTCCGGCTCGTGCGTACGTATCTACACATTGCACACATCGCACTGGTATCGGTGGACTCCAAGCCAGTCCACGAGGCTGCCAGTTACACCTAATAAGAAAATTCGTTACTAAATAACAACTAAATCACTTTAAAATCAATTCAAAATGTACATTATTCATCTTATTCATGTAAACAAATCTAATCTGCTACAAAAAATTAGCAAATTTAAATACAAAGATCACCTAGTCCGTCTATTATAAAATTAATCACTTAAGTATTAGAAACACAATAGTGAGAGAGGGTGATGCGTGTCGCGTCGCAACTCACTTGTGATATCGTTTATTATGCCTTCTAATGTACATTCAACGAATGAATAGCGAAACATATTGCGTTGACACATTAAAACTAAAAAATTGACTGTACATTTTATATTTAATATGTAAATATTTGTACATATTGCACTCTGAAGTAACAAAAATTATTTAGAAATATCTGTCGAAACGAAGAATATATACGCAGAACAAAAATATCTCAGTAAATACAAATTCAAAGTAAATAGCAATCACAATGTTCGTAGCTCGTACACTAATCTAAGTCCCTATGGCTTACAAAGCTTACAAAAGATAAATACAGAGGTCATTTACAAAAAATATACTTCTACCCAAATAATATAAAAATAACAACAGCCATCTGTACTTTCTTAGATGAATAAAATTAAACGTACATATGTCAAACATATGACAATAGAATCTAAAGGTACCTATGTACAAAGTTTAATGGACACAGTAGACTTTATCAAATCCACCACATTTATTTATTAGACTGGACGTGCCACGTTTGGTCACTACAATACTCAGTGCTTCCGAACAATATCAACTAAAATATAGATGAAAAGGCATCAAAGAAGGGCAACAGCTCGGAACAGCGGAACGTCGTGCTTGAACATGTCGCGGGCCTCGCCCAGTCGGCCTGCGCCGCATCGTGCCGTATCCTCCCCAATCACATCTCGTCAAGCGATATAAACTTATTATCTTACTAATGTTCCATTATCAGCTAAGACACAAATTATATTAGGTATCTCATTACTTATTACTTTCTCATGTGAGATTATTACATACTTAATAAATCTATTACAATTTCGAAATTGAATAATATGTATCAAATACGACCGGCTGTGCACCGACAGAAGCCGAAAACTATGAAGCTATTTATGAAATTCTACGCGTCGAATGATGTATAACAATTACTTATCGAATGGCAGTTATATTTGTCACAAACTAGAGATGCGGCCGTGGTGGTCGCGGACTGGCGTGGCCGCAGCGCCGCGGTCGGCACTCGGCACTCGGCAGTCGGCCTCGAATGCGCTGCGACCTCGCCAGCCGACACATCTCAGTCATAAGGCAACGTATCGCAGCGTTAGAGTTTAATGAATGTTCACATCTATCACCTACAGTTCACAACTGAAACACATCAATAGAAAAACCCGCTATACCATGCACACAAGATCGCACCATGCAGTAATTATACGTTTATAATGGCAGTGTGTTTGTTATCAATACGCCCCTATTACAGCAGAGACACTTAAGACACTCCAGTGACATTTGTGCTTCGTTTTCTATTTTAGAAACGCCTAATGCTACAATAAAATGATACATGTAAATCGAGAAGATTATTCATAAGCGGACTAGCACGGTCCGCGGTGCAAGCCCGATCGTGTCACGCTGATTTTATACGTATATTAAGAAATGCATTTCCAAAACTCCAAACATGTATTATGTAAATATACAACACACTTATGGCATGTAAAGAAGACACATTCAACACGCACCAAACAGACACTTATGTTAATTATTTATCGAATAAAATGTATGGATGGTGAAGCGTCGCGAGTCGCGAGCTGTGACATCGAGATGAATGTTGCGCACGATTCTGTTCTACTGCGAGTGAGACTGGCGACAGACGAAGGTTCGAGACGGCTGCGGCTGTGCAGTACGAAGGCGTCGTCGACAACGGAAACACGCTTAACGTATTCTTTAACAACGCTTACCGGTAATTGAGATCGATTAATTTAATGTTCTATATACTATGATTTTCCTCTCATCAACAATGTAGGTACACAATACAGGTAACGCGAAATAAGGCATTGTGTGTGAGTCAACGCTTTACAGGCAGTATCGTATGTGTCAATAAGTAGTATTATAATAACGCGATTGTTATATTAATTATTACGAGGTTCTTACTGTAATGTCGGACGACAGACAGGTTTGGGCGCGGGACCACTCACGTTGCGTGCATGTCGTCTATCAACACTTTACACTTTGTGTCTACTACACCAATATTGTTCCCATAGAGTAAGCTCGGCCAAATAGATACTAGATCGCTATTTCTTTTTAAATTGAAGCCATAGAGGTAATTCAGCTGCCATTTTGTACTTTTTTTTTATAATACACATAGAAATTAAGGAATGTCGCTTCTAAATAAATAAAATAAATACTTACAAAGATTAATGGTTAATTTTTAGGCTCTATTTTCCATACCTACGTAACAGCTGCCTGGGGACATGCACGCAATGTTATGTCAAAAAATAAGTAGAACGGTTTTATACATAACTTTAGGACCAGAACAAATAACTGGGATTGTACCAAACCTGCCTCCATTCACTTAAGCGTAGTGTGACACATGTAGTCTACTTCACGAACGTCTATTAATTTTATTGTATAATTAAAAACGAAATATTAAATTGCACTGACCTTTCAGTAAACTAGTGACTTCTGTACCTAAGCTATGTGTTAACGGTGCGCGGTTCGCTTAGATACTGAAGTCGTGTGAAATGAGCCGTAATGTGATTACTGTACATGTATTAGCGGGTCGAGTGTCCGTGCCAGGACGACACCTACCTAGGAGGGCTAGTGTGTGCAAAGCGACAGTTCGTTACATCTGTATTGTAATAAGACACACTTATATCAGCCTACGGTACATTATCAACATGTTATAAATGTAATCACAGCAATAAATTATAATAACTCGTTAGTTGAGGGACGCGGGCACGGGACGATGGAACATGAATCGAAACTAAAGTTGACAGGACACGATAACACGGCGCACATAAACTATATATAAACAAACACGTCGTGGATCGCCACAGCTACGTCACGCTACGTGGACGCAGCGAACGACTCATCACAATATCATATAGTCAATGGTTAATCAACATTATTGTTAATTTTGGTAAATAAACATAACTATCAACTCTTCACCCAATAGAAACATCTCTTCATATATTACTTTTTCTAATAACTCTCGTAACGTACGTACGTATGTGTAATTTAGGAGGTGTACTTATCGAACGAAGTCTTATCATACAGTCGTATCCGAGTGACCAACTCAGTATCCAGTCGTAAACGAAATAAAGTCGGAGCCGCGGCAGTCGCCGGTCAGACTCGCCGACCGACGACGGCGCGGGCCCGTAACGATCAACACTAATATATTTTCTCCAAACGTTCAACAACACATATATTCACTAATCTCTCGCACATCATCGTCGTCGGTCACCGAATACGTACGAAATCGGGTACGGGGTACCCTCTTAAGTGGTAAAATTCGCAGTCCTTATAAATAGGTTGATCACGTCCGACGTCAGTGTCCGTGCACTTCACTATAACTAGGCAGTCTCTGAGCGTTCTCTCCTGAGCGAGCGGCACACGAGGCTAGAGCGCCGTGGCGTTGTCGGCGGCCACGCTGGCCTGCGCCGTGGACACGTCGGCCACGTCCCAGATCTCCTCCAGGAACGGCGGCAGCTTGCGGTTCTTCAGCTTGAGCGAGATGCACATGTTGGAGTTCTGCATGCCGAGCGTGCGCAGCTCCGTCAGCACGCCCAGGATCTTGCCGAAGATCACGGCGCAGCGCGGCGACGCGCTGTGCTGGTTCAGGATGTACACCCGCAACGTGTTCAGGTAATATCTCTGGATCTCCTCGACCAACAGCGGCTGCTCGAGTCCCGGCCGGTCTGGAATTACAAATATCAAAATTAATTTTCTTGCTAAACAATGCAACCATACTACCAACCCAACACAAATAAACCCTTAAATGATTAGTTTCAAGAGTTGTTAAAACTTACCCGAAAATATAACAATGGCTGTGAGCAGCGCATAATGCACATTATCCATCATCATGGAGTACATGCACCTGCAGAAGTGAAGCAGGTCCTCGATGACGTAGGCCATGCCCGCCTTGCGGTAGTTGTCGCGCGTATACGCCTGGTTGTTCGCGAACAGCACGCTGTCCGTCGCCGCGTCATACCGCCGCGCCACTCGCAGCATCATCACCTCACTTGAGCATGCCTATAAAGTAACACATAATTAGAAATGTACAAATCCCTTACAATTTACCTAAGATGTAGAACAGGAAAAAGTTTTATAAAAAAAACACTGGACTTTATGATTGCTAAAAGAAAAAAGTCTTTTGTATTCAAAAACGGAATCGATTGGTTTCAAAATAAAGAAATCTGAGTTTTTATCAGTGTTGTGAAATAAGATTGAATGTTTATTATTATACCTTTAGTAACGTGATCTGATCGGACTGTGAGATCTTGGCGAATCCAGGTAATCCTTTTGCGAATTCCACGATGAGCTGCACTGTTAAGATGGTCATCTCTGTGATCTGGCGGAACGGCATATCAGAGTCTTCATCATCTTCGTCCGACTGCCAGGTCTGAAAGTGATAGATATCATTAACGATATAATACAGTTTAAAATAAGAATGTTACTGAGGCGTGTGAATGAAATGTTACTTTAAAATGGTCCAATCAGACCTTGTGATTGTAAATTAAAACTTAGTACTAATTTAGTACAGTAAATAAATACCTTTTTATTCGCAGCGAATAAAAAGTAGTTAATTCAAATTGCCAATTTGTACAGTAAAATTCTCATTTTATTAATTTTGAATATTTCATTTTGTTTCGATTCCGTTTATTGGACTGCCGAGCTCAGTCTCATTTTAGCATAATTTAATGTTGATGATTTTTTAATGACTGTTGTTTTGTATCATAAAGGTTGGTTTAGCATCTTTGATATATCATACTAAATCGACCTTTTTATTCTTTGTGTTCGAAAGTACGATCTCACTTGTGTATTGTGTAAGTTTTTAACGGTTAGAATTGTACCCACGGCGATGAAAGTTTTGTATGAAGCGAACAGCGCCTCTAGCGGACGGTGGAGTAAACTTTATTCTTTACACACTTACAATATGTACACAAGAGAGAGCTTATTTCAAACATTGAGAAAGCACCAAAAATATGTTCGTCAATTTGGATCCAGTTTTTGGTACTTCAATTAAAATAAATCTCGACTCTACAAACTACTCTAAATCGAGATTTAATATTGGTGATGCAAGAGGGTTGTATTTAGACTAATTTAGAGGGAATCACATTTAAATATGACCCAATCTTGCATCTACAACAACAGTCGTTAAAAAACCTAGCTTACAGTACAAAAATATTCAAATGATAATTACCTGCGTTACCCTCTTGAGGTCTTCCTCTGATGGCTGTTCGTACCCTTCTTGGTACCATACGAGCCTCGCGATCAACGACTTCTGGTTGGCCGTGAGGGGGGGTACGTTCTTCAACCTGTTCTGTTCCATCAGCTTCTCGTTGAGGAATCGCGGCACCACCTCGTGCTGCAAACATTCCAGCTTCACGTAGGAAACCGTCGAGTTATTATCTTGCTTCGAATATTAGTGTTAGGGGGGACTAGCTCTGAGTTGTAGTTAGGATTTTTAATGTTTATTACTCCTCATAGTAATCATTGTAAAGTAAAGAAAATAAAGAGCTATAAATAAGGATAGATTACGTATCTATAAAATTTTAATAAGTACTTATTTGAATTTGCTCAAAATTAAATATTGAGTGTTAAATACAAAGAAATCATAATAACAAAATTAAAAGATTTTGTCCATTTGGAATATGTGGAGTGTTTCCTAATCTGCATGCACGAGAAGACCATGATAATACAAGAAGCAAAAGATATGTATCGGGCAAACTTAGTCCCTCAAACGACAGTACAACAATTTTTCATTTACATTTCAAATGCAAGTTACAATTACAAATTCATAAAACCCGACTACGGTCTCACACAATCGTGAATAATAAAGCAGAATTCCATTAATTTTGCTTTAACATTCAGGATGACTTTTCAAAAAGAACTTCTACAATAATCTTAAATTCAAATAGACAAAATTTTATTCAGGTTAGGTAACTGCATGTTATCCACTTCCAATTGTAAAAATCGATTTCGATTAGGCCGTAGACGAGTAATGAAGAGCAATAGTCGCAATGAACTTACAATTCTAGCTGCCTCGGGAGGCGGTGGATCACATTGCATAATGGGAGGCATGTGATCGTCAACTGTCGTCGTACTGACTGGCAACTTGTCTTTTTCCCTCTGTGCTTTCTTTTCTTTCCGTTTCATCGCACACTGGTTCTCTGGCACGACACACTCGGGCCTCATGCCCACCGCGAGACATTTCTTCAACCGACATTCTTGACATTTTCTCCGCATATACATATCCATCTCGCATGCGTGTCCGAATTTACATATGTACACGGCATTCTTGGTGACACTCCGCCTGAAGAAACCTGGAATGTCAAACATCTTAATAAGACACGATAGTTTTAGCACACTGTCCTAATTATCTATGAGCAATTGAAACAAAGAACAATGAAGTGTTTTGCGTTAAACCAGTTTCTGCCGATAACGTAATGGAGTCATGAACGTTAAGGTCAACTGAAAGGCATAGGTCATTGACAGCTACACGTATGCCGATTTTTATTACAAAACAAACAAGATAGATAGATGGCAAATGACTTGAATTGCACGTAATTGGTATGGACAAGGTATGAGCCTGTATAATATACTCGGATTACGAGCCGCTCCGGGATTATTCAGCGGGCTGCATTAAATAGGCTTATTTATTCTCGGGTCGACAGTGAAGGTTGGCGGAGATGTCCGATAGGCGTCTGTGAATCGTGCAGTAGACGCCCTGCAGACAGCTATTGTGACGACTAACTGTCTGATACATACACGTGCAGCTCATAACAACCTCGGCACAATGCGCCAATTTAAAGCTGAATTGGCACATTCGTGGGCGAGCCACAAGGGCTACGTATGAGTGAAATATCTAGGTTAGCAATGTACATGACCTAGATCCGTTAAAAGTGTTCCGAGAACAATTTTGTTATTGCATTATTTTGTAACCATCAGCTTGTAGGCGAATGAATTTTATCGATTCATTTTAAGTAGGTTCCTAGTCATGTTTTGTATCAAAATAACTGTTTATTTAATTTTATGGGCATAAGATGGTCCAACTCTTTTTGTACCGTCTTACCTTTACATCCTTCACACGTGAGCGCGTTGTAGTGGTACCCAGAGGCTCTGTCGCCGCAGACGAGACATAACTCCTCCTGCTGTCGAGGTGCGGGTCCTTTCTTTTGCCGCCTGGCCTCGCCATCTGTACTGCAGCCATTGATACTTGAAGCAGGCGACAACTCCTCGCGACCTAGAACAACATGAATCACAGTTTAGTTTGTTGTTGTGAAATGCAGCAGTCCAGAAAGAGAGACCGGTGGCGGCGCGGCGCCGTGCCGAGCACATCTAAAATCGGACGCTATAAAATTTGCATACATTTCATGGACCATTTGTCGAGTTGGTGAGCGAATGAAGCGCATTTTATTTTTCGTTTTTACATTCGGGGCGACGCTTCTTCGTCGAAGATGTTTTCGTAACGAAATACTCGCAAGTAATTTTCGGCAGTAGCGTGGACATTTCCTGCCCAAACAAAGGTGCCTAGAGCGATGTCCGCATACAGATGAGGTTCAGTATTCAATTTTGGTATTCCAAACGTCGCGGGAGTGGGGTGCGATGCGCGTTGGAAATGTAATCGGCAATTGTCAATCACGCAGTCGGAACTCCATATAAAGTAATGATGGAATTGTTAATGACAACTTAGCTTCGATCAGTACCTATGTCTTTGACAATAAGAACGCAACTTATTACGCACAACAGGTGGTGCTGGTTGGGCTAAAGGAGATTTAGAATAGTAAAAACAAAAAACGTTCGTTATTTCATTTATTTATTAAATAACGTGCTCTTTGACGCGGACGGACGGCCGGCCTGGTACGGATGAGCTCTAGTCATATTATCCGGGGTCCATTTAAGCTTCTCATTAATTTTATTTACATTTTATGGTGTCCATTAAGCGTCGCGGCCGTGGGTCGGTGGCCGAAGCGAGTACCTGAGTTACGCAACCAGCCAAAATAGCCGGTGCCAAAAAACTAGTTCCACGTGGGATCGGAGCCAGAAGTTAGTGTTCGCGGAACGACTACCGCTGTGTACAAAAACAATTCTAAATGACCTGGAAAGCTCAAATTGCAAACATGTGGAGAAAAATATATTTTAAGAGAAAATTGAAATAAATTAAGACACGTCAGAATGTTAATATTTTTTTGTTTTACGTTTATAAATTATGACGAATAAATAACAAGTAAGTAAATCTAAAGGATTGTTTTCTCTAAAATCTACAGTAACAAAAGTTATCACCTACTTCATCCCTACCTTCGTTAAAAAAAACTAGACGCGAGTTTTATCAGCACTGTTTGCAATTTAAGACGCTTTTAAGTATTTAATAATTATGTATAATATGTATCATAGCCAAGCAAGGTAAACATTGGACAAAAGTGGTTCGGTTTGCTCGCTGCGTGCCAATTTTTCTATCACACGTTTTTAAGTTGATTGCTGAAATTAAATATCGTGCAAGGCGGCCGTAATAACTCACTCGATAAAAATGTCTCAATAAAGAGGTCAAGTGCGTCGTTTTATCGCGAATTTATTTACATCGGACTGACTATCTACTGTTCAGTATAACAACACTCCAGGCACTGACCAGCGCACTGTTAAGCTGGGTAGTACATGCCAAACAAGTAATTTTATTAAGAAGGTAGGTATAATTAATTATTTACTCTGGGACTTTTGCACTATAAGAGAGCGCGAAAATGCCGTATGCCGTAAACTTGCCGTAGTCACAACGGCCACACTCTTCTGATTGTTTTGACATATAAATCTAAGTAGAAGCACTTATTAATAATAAGTGCTTCTCTTAGATAATAAGTTATTATGTAATTGAATGTAAGGCAATGCTTATTAAAAAAATACATTTCGAAGGATAAGTATGCGTTTCTTAGTGACCACATTAGAAACGCTTAGGTACTCAAAATACTTGACCGAATGACCGTTGGCCGAGGTTTCACAAGATCTTGGCACTGCTTCACAGGTAGTCGTTTCGTATTGACGGCCGCATTCATTATATTACCGAAATTAAATAACACTAATTGATGCAAAGTAAACAATAATTTCGAAAATACAAAATTATAAAAGATTGTGATGTAGGCAGTTTATAAGTTTATTTAATTACGTGCCTGCTAATGTTCAAAATAAAAGTTGTTTGATGTTGCAAATACGTATATTAAAAAACAAGGATTTTCGCTCATGAAAAAGGCATTCTGCCTGTATTATTAATTTATTATAGACATAATAGCCTTTATCAAGTAGACATAACCAAACTTTCATGATTGGCAGCACTATCAAATCACTGTCCGTGAAAAAGAAAGCTAATCAAAAGTTGAATGCACGGATGACCGAGTCAGTGTGTTATGTTATTACGTCTCAGCTGTTCAGTGTGTTGCGCTCGCGCATTGGAAGGTCTAGTTCGTGGCGGCTCGGCGGCGCTCGGGCGCGGTCGTGCGCGTGAGCGAGAGCCTCTTGAAGAGCGACAAGTGGGGCGCGAGCGTCGACCGGGGGCAGCGTGCGGCCTTGACTCTTGCGTTCCCCCCTTCCCCGCTTCCTCGCCACGCTTGCCGCGCAGCCACATTATTTATGATAGCATCAGAGCTCGAAGCAAGCTCGCGATTCTTTCAACTAATAATAACTCGTTTTTCCTCTCACGCCATTTCATTTTTTTACAAAGGTACTGTGTCTTCAGCAGCCAGCCTTACCAGCAAAGTTGTAAAGTGACTGTGGTTTTCAACAAAATCGACATCAAGTATCAACGTTAAAATGTATTTTTCCATTTGCTAATAGAAAGCTATACAACGTTCAAACGATTTTTAACTATTACGAGCCGACACATATTGAGAGACGACGACAAGCAGTGATTAAACAATACGCAACTTTCACTGACCTCAGAAAACAGACAACGCAATCATTTCGCAGGCGGGCCGCGTAAGCGACTAGTGAAAGTTACCCAAATGTAGGTATTGCACAAGCCTACATGGAACACGTAATTGAAATTCGGGTGCGGCGAAAGTAAGCTGCTCTATGTGTTGTGACATCACCTTTAGGGCCTATTTGGCATTCATCAAATGCGCGCCGTGAATAGTGCAAGTTGTGTTCTAACGATGTCGCGAACTGGCCCACTAGGTAACACTTTGGTAATACATTGCATGTTAACATGCGTATGGATTGTAAAATATATGCCATTTGTTGGACTCTATATGGTTTTTAAGAGGAACGTGATGCATGATTAGTATCGCGCAGCATTCCAATAATCGAAGTTGGCACGCATCGGTCTGATATAAGCGGTCAGTCGGGCACAGAAAAAACTGAAGCAGAAAAAGTGGTGTACACGTGATCGATGCATCGGCTGGGCGGAGACAGAGTCGCGATGTTACTTTCTACGATACTTTCTAGCAAGAGATGTGGGCCGGAGCCGGCGCAACTAGAGCGATCGGTTTCTCCGCGCGCCGGGAAAATCGGATTGAAATAGAAATCGCATCGCAGAGAAAATCGCCATTTTCACGTCACTCCGCACGCCAACGTGGAAACTTTGTTGATGAAATACATTTCATTTATTAAGCTGTTTTTGTGACTGATTTTAAATATGACAAATTACAAAGTATAAACATAATGTAATGGTGTGGAAATAGTTTGCTATAAAGTTTACATATTATATTATAAGCAAGCAGAGTTCCTTTCGCTTTACGTGTCGTGATCTATATTTGAGAGGAACCAGGAAACAAGCGCCTGCTGCGCTGGGAGTAATCTTCAGCGAGGAGGGCGGACGTGTCGGGCGGACGCACGTGGAAGTGTTTACATCCGTCGAGCAGTCCCGACTGCGGAGTGCACACCATCCGGTGCAGTTAAGCTACATGCTGTAAAACTCCTACTGTATCATAATATATTTTTATCGTACTTTGATATACCATAGTAAATTGCACGGAAATTTTACAGAATGCGAATTTTGGCAAATAAAATTAACACGAGTAACGCTGGCACTTCCTTATTATTTTGCAAGATAGTTTCTTTTTAGCCAACCTTGAATTGAGAAATCAGAGACAATTTGCTAATTCAGCTATCGTAAATAACTTGGAATAAGTTTTTTCGAGACATTTTTTCTCGACATAAAAATATTTTGATTACAGCTACAACGTTGGAACAAAAAGTTTTCACGGAAGCGGTTTGGTAGAGCACCTAGAGATTCCTAAAGGTTTCGTCATCGCCCAAACCGTAAATTAGAAAGTGGTAGCCGGTTATCACGTACACGATACGAGGTGAACGTAATGGATATGCCACAACTCCCCAACAGATTGTTCCATTTATTGACAGAATGTCGGTCCCTCTCACTTCCCCATGCCGCACTTAATAGATAAAACTAGGTTTTTTGTCTCTGTCCGCTCCCCAATTTAGTTGAGCGCACCCACGCTCCGGCGCGCCTTTTCGAGTAAACATGGGAATGGGTAAATAGAAAAGGAAGGGAGATATAATTAGAATAAATGCTGCGTGCTTTCAGAGCTGTAATGGAGTTTTAAAACCTTTAGCTTTCACTGATTAGTAGTGTTTGTTGCCAACAGCTCCAGCAATTGGCATTGTATTAGCGAGAAAATAACTTAAGTTATACGTTTCATTAATCCTAATGCGATTTTGAGAATGTAATTTAAAGTGCATTTGCATCAGTAGTCAGGCAAACAGAATGGGTCAAGTGCGATGCGCGCCTACAAAAAATGAGGTTTTGTTTTTGCGGCTGTGAAGTATGGTGGACGTTGGTGTGACGCATTAGGGGCATCGCGCAACAGACCGTGACTGGTCGCTATCGGTGCCCTTGCCCTGCTCAGCTGAACGCGACCTCGAGTCTACACTGCACAGCCATTGACACCACTCGGCAGATTGACAACCATCTGGCATAAAATAACACGGTTCAACTACTGATTTCAATTTATTGAAAATATATTAATATTTTACCTTTTCATTTGACATTAATAATAATTAATAACCTTATTTCAATAGTTATTAATGTTTGCTGTTAAAGTAAGTCAAGGCACGATAAACTCGGTGACGTCGATATTATCGCCCACATAATAGACGCCTGAGGGCTAAATTAAAAGGGCCGAGTCTACCAATTAGGTCAACGACTCTTTGTTCTTGATGCTGATAGCTTATCTAACATGGCTTTACTTACGAAAAACACGGATTCAATAAGCGAAATCAGGTGTCATCTAGAAATGTTCTATTATTGTGATAGCCGTAATATTAGACAACAATATTCTCTATGTAGGTCATTAACACTGAATTTCTGAGAAAACAGCGAACGTAAACGAGGAAAATAAAGTGACGGAATCGTAAAGTAGGTCGAGTAGTGCGCTCATCGAGGAATATCGAGGCTGAAATAACAAAATGTTTGTCCCAGTTAAGTAACCAGTAGCACATTCACGTTTCATTGCTCTGAATTATTTTTGGCAATGTCGAGCGCTTATCCGTTTAGTCACAGGTAGTGGAGGTAGTCATGAATTACCTACTGTTATCGATTAAGGTCGTTAAACAATTGAAGCTCGAATACAATATCATCTAAAAGTATCTGCACTTGTGTGGCTAAATATTCGTCCGGGTATGTCGAGGTCAGTGACCGCCTATCAGTCTAGATAAGCCAACGTCGTACCTCTTATCGGCCGACAAAGAACGCTTTTGTTTTTGACACATTTGACGCCGAACAACCGCACTGATTAGATCAATCACGTTATATACCAATTGTAATTTGAAATTTCTAATTACTGTTTGTTTATCTATTGAAACATTAGTGGGACATTTGACACAAATTATACTGTAATTACAGGAACTTACATTTATATCTAGACTGCGCACTTTCGTACTGCTAGTTTCATTAGTGTTGTACACGAAGATACTCTTTCTATTGTTTTTCCTTATCGATAAAAAGGCACATTCGCAATTTCTTAATGATAAGCTATTATCTTCATAATACTAAATAAATATTTTCGATAAGAAAATTACAAGCTCAGTTTCAATCTCAAATTTTGTAACCGATCGCAAATCAGTAAACCGATATACATAAAGCAAATGTTCATATACGCGTTTTTACCAATTCACGGTAAGTAAGTAGTTATGTATATATTTTTATATTGAATCTAGCATACGCATAGTTAATGCTAGATTTCTTTATTATTACAGGAAAACATACAGCAGTATCAATAAGCCAAAATAATCTCAAATGACGCATAACGTTTTGTACAGTGATTAAAACTTGATACAAATGTAAAATAATTGAAATCTTCTACAACAATGCATTTGAAATTTTCCGTCTTCACAATATTTGATGTAGTGAGCAAATGAACGTACTTATTACTTTAATGTTTCTCGACATTATTTAAGAGTGGTCACACCAGCAGGGCCTCATTGCCGCGTGACCAGATCGCGGTAACGAGCAAAAACTTTGATACAGCATCACTGAAGCGGAGATGGAAAAAAACGTCTGACAAGTCAGTACAAGGTACCAGTTACTTCCAGCTGTGAGTGTCATAATTTGCGTCGCTAAATACTGATTTTTTTTTCTTGCAAAAATCTTAACGTTCAAGAAAGTGACTGTTAGTCAGAATTAATATAGGTAGACGTCACAGGAATGTGTCTGTAATATTTGCAAAAGTATCGCGAGGCATACGCGCGTAAAAGTGATGGGACAGAAATAATCGTTTGTGGTGGCATCTCGTGAACTGTGTCATGGGCTCGGCCCACGCTCGGCGGAAGGTCACCCGCCCTCAAGTCGGACTCATTACTCAATAGTCTACGGTTTACGACTGAAAGAACAGAAAATTCCATCAGTCACCACCGGACGTTTTCTTTTAGGTAATTTTTTCTTTTACAAGCTTTACTTTAAACCCGCAAACGTGTTTTGTGAGGCAACAACGCGCAAAAAAAATACCACGCATCAAAGTAAATACGAAAATAAATTATGGGTTTAACAAAAACCCTTTTCTAACCCTACATGAATTTTATGAAAAGTATGCGCAAGTACGCGATGGTAGCGGAGTAATAATAATCGGTGCTGTCAGTATGATGGATGGAGCTGCAATGACGAGGCGTGGTAGATACCACACTTCCCCGACCCCCTCCTCCGCCCCTTACGTCCATTCAGTGCCGTTACCGCTTACAGCGGGAACATGGACGGAACTGCTAATCACCTCTCTTGTATCCCACTTACAAAACTAAAGCATGTTCAACACACAACACAAACCATTTACAAAACTAAAGCATGTTCTCAGTACGACACGTCTTTAAAAAAGTCTATCGTCTCAGCTTCCACACGTCTTAGAAACTTAATTTCCACTACAGAAAAATCGTGAGCAAGAAAACAAGATTGTAGATACACAAATTAGATTTCTTTGTGCTCTCGCTCAGCTAACACCCGTAAATACTATTTAAAAAGTTCTAAGAGAATTTCAAGAATTGTAATTGAATATGTCCATGAATGGACTGTAAGAAATACTGTAATATTCGATTAGTAATAACACGGTAATTAAAGCTTCAGGTGTCTTCCAGCCATGCTAACGGAACCTCTCGGCAACGATCACCTACGTCTTCAAACAAATTGAGAAACACGGAAATTATGTATCTAACGTCATTCTCATGTATTACCGAGGACGTTTTATTATGTATTGCCATATGAGCACAGAGGAATACATCATGTCGAACCAAAATAGCGCTTGTCTCGTCGGCATTGTTAGAATTCGGCAGACAGCCAGGTAGGAAGGTCGACGACATTACGAACATCATAAGTGATACTTACTACCTACAAGTAGGTCTTAACAGATAATTTTGAAGGATGACAGAATTTATAAATGCCCGATGCGCATTGCGAAACTGATTGTTCTCGAAACATTAATTATATCGTTCAGTGAATGACTCTCAACCTCATACAATCAAGTGTTTCGCAAATGGAAAGAAAAGAATAATTTATTACTTATAGTTGCATCAGTTCCCACGTTCGAACATCGTTCAAAAACGCTTCGCTATTTATTAATCCTATTAGAGACACTACAATGCAACTGGCGAGGTAACGAGCACCAATTGGAACTCCATACGGGGAGAAGTTTTAGTGTAAGTTCATATGACCGCGCGGACCCGCGCGGAGCCGCGCGGTAAGAGCATTCACATGATGGCAAATGTATGCGCGGTAGTCTGGCATCAACATTGCTTAAGAATGGACGTGGAGGAGGCAATTTGCTTATGGATTTTATACCGAGTTACTTTCGCATTTATAATATTAGTTAGGATAGTTAGGATTACGATTATACATACGATTGTAACTTACCTAAGTTTTTCTTTTTTTCTTCAGAATCATTATTACTGCAGAAAATTAAAACTAATTCTTCCCAAGATCTTCTTTTTATTATTTTATTCGAATATTCCTTGGAGTTAATATTCCAGATAGCTTCTCTTTTTTCAATCTCGTCGATAAGCAAATCGATAGATACAATGTCGTCTCCTTCGGTGATCATTTTTTCTTGAATCTATGTGTCTATCCGTCTCAACACGCGCGGATCATCTGAACAGGTCGGTACAAGTTTGTAGAACTTGAAACGCGCCGTGCCGCGCGGTTCAAGAACTAGCGCGCGGGTCGGAGCGCGCCGCGCGGTACCGCGCGGTACCGCGCGGTCATGTAGACAATACTAGCTGTTTACTTCGATCTTGTACCGCGCGGTCGAAAGTTCCGCGCGGCACCGCGCGTCCATATGAACTAGCACTTATTATAGTTGCTACTGAAACAAAATACATTGTTAGCGCATTTGCAATCGCTCTCGGGTAGTGATAGCCAGTGTAGTTAGCGAGAGCAAGAGCATTCCTGTGAGCCGGCCCGACCGGTTCCACTCTGCCTGTTTATGGTTGGACCAGATATAAATAGATGCGCTGCAAACCATCCATCTTAACGCGACCATTTTTAAATGTTTTACAAGAATAATATTCCTGGCGAAACTCAGCGACCAATATCAAGCAAAACGTTACGCTTCAATCTCTGCAGTAAGTCTATGCACCCGAGCGACGCAGACGAGGGATCAAGCGCAAAACCTTGCGGATTTAAATTGGTCGACAGTTTGAACACAGGATACGTTCGTGATTTATCATTTGAACGGGTCTTGTTCTCTGACATATTGTGTTGTTAAAGCAATTTATTCGTCTATAGACAACTACATATTATCTAGACAATAGGCCTTGTTAAGAGTTGACACGTTGACAGAGCCATAAAACAATCTAATCAATGCAGCAAGTAGTCAGATATGGAGTGACGGATTGCCGCTGGACAAATGCAAGAAAGCCGCGGCGGTTAGCTGCAGATCTATATCGGCAAACATTATTACTAGCATGCGAGTAGTTCATTGCCGACACAAGTAAGTAGAAATATTCTCGATAAAATCTGTAGTCGTTACAACGTGACGGCCACTTGCTCTCACGAGCGTTCTTGTGGTATTCACTTTCACTATGAATAGCAATTTACCCTCTTCTAATAAAGTTTTGCGAATAGTTCACATACCGCGCGCTGCAGGCGACTCAATCGGACCCGTAAGTGCTAAAGAGGCTAAAACTGTTGCATAACGAAGCACGTGGTATAGGAGCGTTGACCCCGGGAAGTGTGGCTGATAGACAAGCACTATCACACACGCACCTGTAGTCGAGATAAGCGCGATATTTCGGCGCACGATATCGTTGTTCGAAACACAATAAACACAAGCCATGAAAACACTTGAGCAATCAAACAGAACACATCGTTCATTGCAGTTCGCAATAGCAAGATGGCCTTACTCAACCATCTCTACATTCCGTCCGCGCTGGAGTCACCCACTTTGGTCGTCGTTTGCCAATTTGTTGCATAAACGACCCACTAATGTCAAAGGAGGTCATTGTCGCATTACGCGAACGTTCGCTCGGCTCGCAGCCGCAGGTTGAGCGCTAGTTGCAGGTTAGATAATTATATCGATTGAACTTCAGTCTCCTTCGGAGTGTCTGTGACCCCGATGTAAATAACTTGAGGCGGTTGTACTGTAAACAACTGACGCCGCTTGCGTCAATCGCTTCCACGGTGTGGCGAGTGTAGCGACGCCTGCTCTCCGCTCTTACACCCGATTGATGTGTTCGGGTTTGACTTACTGCTCAACTATTTCGAGCAGCCAGAACGAACACCAACTATGGAACGGAAAACTAAGAATACAAATTATGACGCATTGCATTATTTTTGGTTGTGATCAATTTGTTTCGTCATTTATATTTTATACGTAAATGTGTGACGTTTAATCACAATAACGTAACGAGAGCAGTTTTTTTTTCCTTTTTATAAAAGGTTTTTTTTTAAATAGGTAAATTTAATTTATTGAACATGTAGCTGCGATTTGTAAAGAATGACGATGAGATGCCAGTGTAATTGGCAACATTCGTGAAAATTTTCTCTGATATTAGTCTTTATGTTCCGTCTTTGAAATATTCAAATTCTCTCTCATTAGTCATCCGTAGTACAAACAGTTTATTTATCATAAAACCTGGGCAATGTTTATCTCCACATTACAAGTGTGAACGCGGTCGTTATTCTTTAGAAGAAACATTCGAGGTAACTATTTGATTTGTGACCGTGAGCATTCATCGCATTACTCGGAAAACGAACACATTGGAATCTTAGCGGCGACGCACAATATATAATGCACATACTTGCTAACAATAAAAAATAATATTCATATAGGTACAATATTGTAAACATGCATAACATAAACTCGTGCAGCGCTGGTGCACATCTAGTATAACGACTATCTACAAACAAAGTAAGGTGACCTAAATGATAAGATTATTTCAATACTCGACTACATAGAGGCACACATCACACTTGTGTTGTGTATGTGTGTGTGAATTTGCATCGGGTTCGCTCGTACAATGACATTGTCGACCTTGACTACTGCCTCGTATATCAACGCATGCACACAAACAGTGCAGAAATGACTGCCCCACAAAATGTTATTAGCCCGAATGAAATGTAAGAGTTTACACACGAACATATTAAACCCAAAGTTATTTTTAGACCCTAACCAAAGGTGTATATAGTTTTTTCTTTATAATACACCAGATTTTAAGCAGAGCTTTTTTGTTTTGAAGTTTATGTGTAGATGACCTTATGTGCATCTGGGATGTTATACTAAAAGTACCATTGAATAGTATGTTTTGTAGGGAAATAAGGTGTTTTGCTTTATGTTGGGCCATGTCTGGTCGAATAGATATAGAACAGTTCAACACACGATAAGGCGCTCAACGACCAAGGCCAAGCGAACAAAATTATCACAAGTGCGATATGAACGAACTTATACCTAATGTGAAATCATAAATACTTACACGATATGAATATTTATGCACTTTAAAATGCAGTTTTATTTGAACATTTTTTTACACATATTCTTAATATCATTATTAGGAATACAATTTATACAATGTTTATAATTATTGGTGCTAACAAATTTTAACTACTTCATAAATTAAAACGTATTTAATTCTTAGAAGAATATAAGACTACCGACCTTTTTTGTATTTAAATACAGGCCATTAAAATTCTACGTGGAATGATTCTATTTTTGAAAAGATTCTTGAGAAAATAAAACGCATAAATTGTGATGTTTTTGTTTGTCTCATTATTACAGAGCGCGCACGATTTGCACTCAATGGAGAATGTTTTCATGCGAAGCGATATCAAATGAAGACAGATGTCAATTAATTAAACCAATATGATTTATTAAGTACTTAATATAATTTATATTTGTCGACGCTTTATTTGTAATTATAGTACCATAGTTGTTATTCTTGTCTTTAATAAATTGAAGTTGATTGAAATTTCATGTAAGTAAAGAACATTTTCTAAGTGTTTTCCCTGTAAAGACAAATAACGCTATTAAAAACATCAGAACAACTACCAATCGTCGGCACAAATAAAATAACCTCAATTCAAAAATTAATTAAGTGTTATTTCAACTTAT
Organism: Plusia festucae; assembly: GCA_950381575.1. Taxonomy (NCBI): domain Eukaryota; kingdom Metazoa; phylum Arthropoda; class Insecta; order Lepidoptera; family Noctuidae; genus Plusia; species Plusia festucae. The sequence continues at coordinate 5,732,611 of OX494436.1, read as the reverse complement.
TTTCATGGAAATAAATAGGTATCTACCGGTATACTTGACAGTTTTTGTATAATTTGGTTTATATTTCCGTATTGTAACGACTCGTAGTCGTATGTCAACGTACTGGCCATAAACAGGTTTTAAGTTTTAATAGACATCAACTACGTGTATGAAACAATTACCCAAGTTTTACTGTGAGAACAAAGTTCGTCATAACACAGGTTACACAGGCCGTCGCCCTCCAAATAACGTAACAACGTAACACTATTTTAGTATAATGGTAAAATTAAATACATACCTACATAATCACACAAATAAAAAAAATGCCAAGTTAATTCTTTACAGCCTACTTTATCTGTCATTTGGAACGCGCGTTTACATTTAAATTTTGAAAGGAGATTTGAGTTTGAAACTCTTTTCTAAATTCAAGAGTCAAGAAAAAATTGTTCTCTTTGTCAACTTGCTTTATTTTTGCAGCATTACATACAAAAACTGAGCAGTGTATCGTTACTCATGAGCTTGTATAATCGTGTGTGGCTAGTCCACGAGGGTTACATAATAAAGTGTGAGGCGGGGGCGTACGCTGTCCACGAGTAAGGAGATTTAACTACGGAGCGAACGAATTCAGTGTCACGTAAACTCACTTTATGTTTCTTATTCAAAGGCAACGTGTTCGCAAACAAGATGTTCCCTTAACACTGCAAGTAAGTGATAAATGTGACAGATTCTTCAAATAAAGAACAGCGCAAATACTCTTTAAAATTCTACGTACGCATTTTAGGAAGGTACTAACGGGTTCCGTACTTCTTTTTTCATTAAATCCTATAGCACCTAGACGTATAATGGGTCTATTGTACCTAGTAAACGAGAATTTTATTCCGACCTTTTTATATTCGCTATTATAAAAAACAAGACCGAAATATTCTTATCGAAACTAGAAATCATTGTGGTGTAAATAAGTATAAGTAGTATAATAAATCCAGTTAAATTTATTAAGGTTTTGTGAGGCAAATTGCACGGTTGGTATGTGCTAATAAATTCAAAGAACAGGTTAAACTCGTTGGCAGTTGCAACAATACAATGAATATAAAGATCATCGCCCTACGTATTTGATTGACAATGCTTAAAGATACGCGATTTAACTCAGTACACTGTAGCTATACATTCTGCCTATACAATAGCGTACAAAGATGTAGCGTGACCGTTATTTCCACTCGATTAAGATCGATATTCGTGAGATCCGGGATGTGTAGCTTTTACAACAATGCAAACTTTGTTCGAATAAAATTAATCGATAGAAGGTATCGATAAAAGAAAACTTAAATTGATTATTCGGAGTCCAGGAATGCTCGAAATCAAGCAATCGAGTTTAAGACAATTAAGATAGCAATTTAGATAGGGAAAATTAATAATGTAGCAATAATTGAACTTGTGAAACATTCCAATAGTTTAACTAATTAGAACAAAATGAAGCGTAACTAATTATTTATGCTACAAAATTGTAGAGACGAGATTTCTGATGTTGATGAATAAACATGTACCTATTCAAAAATATAAAAAAACAACACAGATACAAACAATAAAATAAATCAGTGCACTATGCAGTAATAAACCAGACACAGCACGAACAAAAAACGTAACTTACTATCTTTTGAATCGCAGCATTAAAACATATCAAAATACAAATAATAAAGGCAAACCAACGGTTTTACCAAGAAATTCAAACTCCAGTGATTTGTCTCAAGATACTCGATCTTAAAGATGGTTACAGCGACCGCCTCGAGTTGAGATAATAGAAGTAACAAGCGACGCGATGGCAGCGCCTGCGCAGCCGAGCGAGACGAGCGCTCGACCGCATATCCGCCGCTATACCTCTTCCTAGATTCACTTCATAGTTCGTACCCATATAGAAAAACCCGCGCTATGGATTTGTATATCACTTTCCTACACATTCATGGTTAAATACTTAGACATCACTCAATTTGATCCGACTTTAAAAGGTGGTTCTTTATCGTTGATTTTCAGATGAAAATAATTGTTTATGAGTTTAACCTGTTTAAATTCTACAACCAAAAACTCTATTAATCACTGTAACTTCGATTCAAGTGCATTGATTGGCTATTTTTCATCCAATCACATTCGTTAAAATAAGATTCATAATAAGTTACATTGAACGACTATACAGAAAAGTCTCATAGAAACAACATCATCTTTTAAATAAAGGATTACTTTGACAAATTCGTTCTTGTAATCAGACGGACGTGACTTTAAATAGCAATGAGTCTCAATATCTATAGTAGTTAATAGGAGTAATGTCCTTAAAGCTTGAACATAGAATAACGTGCGTGACTTGAGGAAACGGCTATCAGAATTGATACGTAATTGGTACATTTATCGACTCCATGAGAATGTCCAGTAATCCCGATAATAATAACTTTACGTTGATATACAAATTATTAAGTAACGAAACATTATTATTCATACGTTACGGACCTCTTGTCATTATACTATCAAATCGAGAAAACTCAAGTGACGCGTTGTCCGTTTTTAAGCATAAATATAAACTTGGTGTCAACGAACTCTATTTTAAATTTATTTTATAACAAGTTTCCTTTTTTGTGAACTCGTAATTTTGCTATCGATGTAAAACTACATTAAGGAACATAATTAGATTTAACCTACTCCTAATTCGAGGGGTGCCTAACAATAAAATAGTCACGACTCTTGTTATAAAAGCCGCGTGCTTAGAAAATAGGGGGTCAGACAAACCATTAGATTATACAGTCAAAGGGTTGCCAAAAACTTTTTATTATTGAAAAGATATGACCCTCGCAAATGTTAGAAGCAGCTGCCGAGTTTTCTGTATAGATTAGTATTATTCTAACACTAAGCCGGGCTTAGATGTACTTAGTAGTCAATAGCGACCGAGTTGATCGGATTTGTATATGCTAATTCAAAGACCAACAATTATACGGAATGTAGGTAATATAAACGTACCTATTGAAGAATAACAACATCATGTTACTTGATTGCGTAGCGTCGCTAATCGTTACATAACACGTTTTATTTAAATCAGATGAAGTCGTAGGCTATCACTACGCTACTTCAACAGGTCATCGACCCGTTTGATTAAGGAATCATCAATCATAGCTCAACTACTGAGAGGGTATCGCATTTCACACGTTGAAAACGTTTGCTCGTATAAGCAATCGTTCTAAATGGATTTCGATGTCATGTTTTGCATTACTTACAATAAATACGATAGTTCTTTGGTACACGTCATTCAATCAAGTACATGCAACTTAACAAGTGTCTTTATCTGATTTTGCATACTGATGCAATGATAACGTCCTAACAATAAAATTACTCACATACCAACGACTAACGAGTGAAGGTTAAATCAAATTAATCAGGTTAAAATCTGTCGCATTCCTTTTAAGATTTTTTGGGTACAGCTGTCAAATCGGCAAGGTCCCAACGAGGTCCGTTACCCTTTCGCTACGATAAAACAAACGATTATTCAAATTGAGAAACAAATGATTTCCGGCTAAGTGAACCGGCCATATTTACTGGCATGAAATAATTAGTGCCGTGTACACGGGCTGACTTCTCGACTATTTATATGCGACGTGTCAAAAAACGACTGTGACCTTGGCGCCCCCACGCGGACGCGCCGATACATTCACCTCAGGTGAGGCCCGTGGGGTTCAGCTGTACCCTCCGCTTATTCTGCAATTGATTTCATAACTATCGATCGATTATATTATATTACTCATTTTTAGAGCCGGAGGAAGCTAAGAACGGACAATCTTGAAGAGTTAACAATTCTATGACATGACCATAGGAAAGCCCATACATATAAGAAACAAATACGTTTCTGTTATTTGTATGGTAAAGCCCGTTGAACGCAAAAAATCTATGAAACAATACATACTTCGCCATATTTTCAACACATGTCATGTCATGTTTCATCAGAAATATTACTTACAATATGACCTGCTAAAGTTTGCAACGATATCGAACTTAAACACGTGTAGTTATACTAGGAAATAATCGTTGGAGTTCCCAAGGCGATCTGACTAGAATTACTTTGGCCTTACAAAATGGACAAATCGCCAAATGATTGGGTACTATTAAATTCACAAGTGTTCAGTGTTACAAACTGTGATAAACTTTGGAAATTTATGGTAGCACCACAATGTCTTACGTAATGAATGAAAAGGAAGAAATATTTCATTTTTTATTTTAATATAAAAACTCTTTGTAAATAAACACAATGAATTCATCCACCAATGAATGCGCGATTATCGTGGGTGTTAACAGTAAATATTACATAGAAAATTTATTCCATTATAATTTAATGGACTCATTGTTAAACTTGCTAAAAGTACGTTAAAAGCTAATAAATTAATATTAAAACCTTTTCATTAGATTCATCCAATTTTCACAGGCTCTTTTCACTGTGAATAATTGACTATAATGGTAAAATCAAAATGAATTTTTATTTTTCTTCTATTATTTAAGTTTGTTTATTAGAGAGTTAGGTACTTAAACAGATTTTGTGCGTTAGCAATCCTATTTAAACGTAAGCATAGGTATAATTATTGAGATCTCGGCAAATAATGTCTTATTCACTCAATCACTTGATTTTTTTGTGAAGAAAATTAAAGAGTGCCATTGACCTAATATGAAAAAAACTAAGTAATTCTCGATTATACCAGTTATTTTTAACATAACTAGTATAATAAATATCGCACGTAAACCTTGATGGATTAGTCCGTATAATGACGAAGTACTAGCTTATTATTCGCTCAAACCTATTTTGTATTTAATTTTTATAAACCTGATAGTTTTTTTTATGAAGCAAATTACCCAACCCAGCAATATTTAGCTAAGTAACAATATTCTGAATACTTAATGTGGTCTTCAAGAACTAATTATTTAGCTCATTATCACAAAGCTTTTTAAAGTTGTCCAAAAAGTAATTATAATGTCATGTAATCAATAACGTTTGTGGTGGTTTATGAAATTAAATTTAACAAAGTATAGTGAATGAAACATATAATGATGTAAAAAGTATTATCCCAATGAAGTAACCCGCATTACGCGTCATTTGAAGCAAATGCGTCAATAAAACCAACTCCAAAGCCACGGTTAGTAGTAACATCACAGTTTACAGATAAATGTTACATGCGGGCTCTACCATTACCATTTCTCAGAACGAAAAGTAAAATGAATAATATCACGGAGCTAAGGAGCAGACTGCTTTTTTTCCTAGGATAATTGATAAGTTAATTAAAAGGGAATGAATTCTCGTCACACGCTGCTGACCAACTGGCAACACTCTACAATATTATTACATCTAAACAAAGACAGTAATTTTGCAAAATAACATTATGTACCTCAATTATTCTTTACCTAGAATATGGAGCGTTGCAAAGGTACTATTGATAGAATATATATCTTAAACTGCATGACTAATATTCGTGTAAATCTACAAATTTTGACATTGAGCATTCTCGGAAGAGACCCTGGCGATCTCGAAATAGCGAAGCACACATTCTAATCTATCCATGAACGATTTTCAATACCTGTGAGTAATGGACAACTAACATTCTGGATATAGAGATAATTATTTTAAGAATACTTTAAATAAAACTTATTAGCACGAGAATATATTTAGAATATTATTGTTGTCATTGGCCAGGATTTTTGTTATAATTTTCGTGTTTTTGATGTGATAGAACCTACTATTCGTTGTCACTTCAGCGATAAACTTCATTATCTAGAGAGTTGATTCTGAATAGTTAATTATGAAACATTAGCAATTACTAAGATATGTACCACGTACGTGAAACTTGAATTAATCGCATGGCCGCGCATTGAAGAAAGTGGAAATCTGTAAGGGGTGACGATTTTATACGTGTATCAACATTGGCAGTCCATAAAATGTTCCTACGAAATGTACATTTTTCTGCAAAAATAAGCTTAAAATATAATATTGATATTATGTAAAAAAATACTTGGAAGAAAAACCTATTACAAAGAGCGATGAATAGCCGCCTAATTCAGGAAAATTATGATTGAAATACAGCTAGATTGGCTATTGATTTGCGACAGAGGTCACTGTTCATTCTCGGCACGTTATCTACGTAATGAACCTAATACAATTTTGAATCAAGTTTACATATTATATGCTCAAGTTTTTAGAGAACTACAAACAATGAAATGAAAATAGCTAGCGTCAAAGTGCAAATACATCATTTTTCTATTCAATGAATCAAACAAGCTTCTCAAAGTCGTCTGTAACGAGATTCCAGACGAGTCAAAATACGAATTCTAAGTGACTTTAATCCGATTTGTTTCACATCCACAATTTGGATTTCACGTCCTTTTATTTGTAACATCTTCACATATAGTTAGTTGAAGTATATCATGTGCATACGTGCCTTGTCAGGCGATGCGATTTACCATCAGAAGTAGTCTTGAAACCGGTTGGACCGGCACGACTTTAGTCGCTTCGACGAACCTCCTCTGCAACCAGCTCTCTTAAATTGTATATTAATATATTTCTTAGCAAATTGAAACAATTTCGGAGTCATTACTGTTGAGATTCGCTTTTTATTATCACATACGTCGTATAACATGGCACACAATTTGATCTACAGTCGTGTAATTTGTGTTAAATGCTTTAGTCGGGAGAACAAGTGACTCAAGGTTTCGTAAATTTAAATTTGTAGCGAAATAATTGTCAGACAAACTCGTATTTTCAATGGATGCATTTGCAGAATATTAAGTAGGTGTTCATTTCATAACTAAGCAAATTCTTCTAAGATGGTCTGATTTATTTAAAAACGTTCTTTTGTTTCGTTATTTCCGTGCGTCGTAGTTACAAGAATAGTATTTTTACTAGTTGGTTAGGAGGGTGCGGCCCTCTTGTCGGCCCCATCGCCTTCTATTTGCCTCCCTCGGCGATGGATGATAGATTAAACACCATACTATATCATTCACATAATATAGGTATTTTCCTAAGTTTGTGAAACCTTGAGAATGATTTACAATTTAGTACTCATACAATTGTCGCTTGATTAGTCATCAACTTAGATGCATCTTGGCACTATGACGCAAGAGTCATGCAATAACGTGATTTAAAGGCACGTGACTAATCGATTTTGAGTTACGAGGTCAGCTAAAAAACCTATTTGGATATAGTATCGGATTTAAACTAGTACACAGGGTGACATACTCGCATACCACGAGTAGTTGTTAATAAATATATTAACTAGAGCAACTTAGATTTATCAAGTTTTAAACGTTAATTAGCTCCATTTTATATTATATTAATTGCTACCTACTAAGTGTCTTACGCTTCATAAATACCTATTACGAAGAATACTTAGAATAGTATAGTAGAACTAAGATATCAAGTGTTATTGCCACGGATATCTAGTATTTAAGTTCACCTCCATTTAATTGATTTCCACAAGGAATGTCGGAAAGAATCTCATTTCATATGCGACATAGTAAATTTTCCATGGTAACCTTGAATGTACCTAGTCGCGATAAGAATTACTCATAGGTACTGTGATCCTCCCACGCTAGGTACTGGTCGCTAATCAAATATAGTAAGACAAACTATTCTTTTCATAGAAGCCTGGAGCGAAAATTCACGCTCATTAAAGAGGTCTAACATTAAGCACGCTGTTCGGAATGTTTATGCAATTATTAGTCATTCTAATATTTTGGGATGCATTAGGTAATGAGGTGTCTTTGAACTAAAATTATCAAGTGCTGCAATGCACCTGTATGTCAGTGTTCCTAATGCAATATCTACAAATACCTATGTTGTAGTTATAGGTTATAGGTACCTAGCACTAGCGCAGTAATAGCTCCGAGTATTTTTAGCTCTTCGCCCACAATCTATAATTCCTTGATTAGTCAGACATACAGTCGCACATTTGAATGTATTGTTATGGCAGTAAGTACCCATACGGTATTGATTAATTACTACTCTTTGCTAGATTATTCACTTTAGTTACCTACCTAGTTTTTTAATACGCGCTACAATGTTTCTTATGAATAAAGTAGGTATGTAATTTGTTTCTTTGTGAGAAAGAGTTCGATAAAACATATAAAATGTTCAGAAGTGTAATCAAAATGCTATTACAATACTACAAGAACATGATAACCCTCCCATTCGTCGAACTGAATGTAGGTAAACAAAACGATTGTGATTGTTGTAAGGGCAAGGAGACATCGGCTCGCAGCGGCCGGTCAAGGTATCCGGGCCAAAGGTCGATGACAGCCGCGAACCGCGAGTCGCTCACTCATGCCCGAGCGCTACGCTTGCCGCCAAAATATTACGCTAAACTTTTTGCATGTCAACATATAACATTTTATCTAAGATTAATTAATTGCATTTAAAAAAATACGTTTCTAACCTGACGACATCGATTCATTTTCTGATTTCGGTGTGGTTGGTGGCATAGGTAACGGCATTGACGGCAAGGGCTGTGTTTGTTGCGGCTGTTGCTGTGGCTGCGGCTGCTGCTGCTCCATAGTGCAGGTGCCCAGCAGCGACTGCGCCGTGCTGTACGTGATGCCATCGTCATAGCCCCACAGCTCGAGTCCACCGTACTCCGGGGACGCCAGCGACTCCGGGGACATAACCATTGCCGGCGGTAATCCTAGCGCCGAAGACGATGTTACCTCAGACGAGCTCTCCTCGAGCATTCGCAGCGTCTGGAACCCTCCGTTATTATACCAGCGGCGTCTCATGTCGGCGAGCGTGTCATACGCTCCGGTATCTACGAGCGCCGAGGGACATCCTCCGACAAAGGCTTTCACTTCACTTTTTCCTCGCACTAAACTATTTAAACGCGACTCTATAGGCATACACCACTCGTCTATGCAGCGTTCAAACCAAAACGAATCGCTATCCACTGTCTCGACTTTCGTGCAATCCAATAGGACTCGGAAGTCTCGTTTGAGCGGCGACAACTTTTTCTAGTCACAACACAATCCATGCAACAGGTGAGAAGAGCACGCGAGTCCCACGAGTTCGTCCGGTGATGTAGAGACGGGGTTAACGCGATGCTCGAGCAGTAAAAACAAGTACGTTGCGCGCGCGCGACCGTCGTCAGCGGAGTACGTAGAGCGAGCGAACGAGCGACGCGGCCGCTCTCACTACTCACTGCCACGGTCGGCGTGACGTCACGCGCCCCGCGCCCCGCCGCACCTCGCCCCGCCTCCGGCCCCCGCGCGCAACCGTGGCACAGAAAGTCAAGCCACCGGCGACAGAATGTAGCGCGCCGATAAAACACCCTCAATTTATGAAGACTCGTTCTATCAAAACAACTTCGCTGTTCGTTACGCAACTTTTGAACTTGAGAAAGTTATTTGCAATATTATCTAATGGCAAACGTTCTAGATATCCTGTTTTGCAAAGCTTGGTGGTTGCCTTTATTTAACGATAGATCTACAAAGATCTTTGTAGGTAACTTTCTTAATAACTTATCAGTAAATTCTTCAGCATGTTGAATATCTTTTATCAAAATAATTTAAATAATAATTAATGTAAAGAAAAATCGTTAAACCAGCTCTAATATTATACATAGGTAGCCACATCGGTACCTAACATAAAACTTAATGTTATCCGAACGGAAGTTCTCTGTAACTTAAAAGTCAATCGTGCAATAGGTAGGTACCTACCTAATAATGCTAACTTTATTTTAGATTATTTTTCATATACCTAATTAGCCGTGACTAATACTTTGCTATTTAACAAGCTGCGGACAAGTCGGTATTATTAATCACATAACAGGTATAAACCTAGACCTGATTTAGTAGACGCCCTTATTAAAGAGATAAACAGCGTAGGTAGAACATTGTGTTTTGTTAGGTAGGTATGTGTGACACATTGACACGAATCACTAACTGATGTCCTCCAAGCCGAAAAATGGAACGACGACCTAAATTGCAGCATTCAGGTTATCTGCCTCTTCCGAAGCAATGTATGAAGGTGTGGCGAACATTTATCGCGGTAGCACGGCGAAAATATATGTTTATTCAGTTTACATTTCGTTGAATGTTTGCATGTTACGCATCTTGCTTCTGTGCAGGCGACGATGTACAGCGATTTTTTCGACGAGTCGTTTTAGGCTAGATTAGATTAGAAGTAGGAATGACGAGTGAGCCATGATTGTAGCGAACGCTGTTTAGCGTCACAGAATCACGTGTTCGCGCGGAGCGTTGACCTGCCATGTTTTGGAAATACACCGCCATCACCGTGCCCAACGTATGTATCCGTCATGCAATAAAAAAACACAATTTATCTGCATACGTTACGACTGCCTAAATGCTAGCTATCTTGAAATTAATAATATATAATTTTTGTTTAGCACTCATTTTGTTTGCGATTACGTAGGTGTGAGACGATTAGTCTATTTCGCTCGTTGATTTATTTTTAAGAAGATTTATTGGCGACTAAGCTGTGTAAATAACTGAAATCGCTGCGGCATTTTATAATGAATCAACTACCTATGTGTTTTAAATAATAAAGCCGGAAAATACCTAATTTACCAATGTTTCCTTTGGTTTATCTGACATTTTATCTGTTTGTCATTCAATGCTTAATTTAAGGGATTTGATCTCGATGCCAAACTTATTCCAAGGTATAAAAGTAGGTAATTACATTTATTTATAAATGAATATTATTTTAAAAATTGTGTAAGTATAATATTATTAATACCAGTCTAGCTAGGGTATTCAAAATCGCTAAGATACGGATAAAATGTTAGGAAATACCTAATTTACCTACAAATTATAACCTACATCCATTTAAAACATAAAAAAGGTCGTCAAGATATTTATAAATTTAATCCTTTATTTCCTCTTAGTTAGGTACTTCTCTTTTTAATTACATACCTACTGATACTGCTGTTGAATAAAGTAATAAAATCTTGAATAAATATACGTAGGTACCATGATGGTTTTCATCAACAATTTTATCGTTTTATTTCGGGTACTAAGCATTTACTGTCGATTGCTAAATGACAAGCGCTTTTGTGGCTACCCGATTTGATACAATTCGTCATGTTTTTGTATACTCACTTACAGTAGTGATTTTTATATTTTATTTAAAACCATTCCACGAAGAAATCTCTTGTCTTAGAATTATACAAATACCTAATTGATTACACATTCATCTAAAAAAATCCGACTTCAATTGCACGAAAACTTAAGGTACGCTATTTCGTTTAAAACATTTTCCTATAATTTAAACTCCTGAATATAAATATCCTATACTAAACTAAAACCTTATAATATAAATAAAACTATAACTCCTGAATCGATTTTAAAATTACATTGGACCACCTCTGAGGGATACCCTATCCATTAAGAAATATTTTTTTCAATTACAAACAATTACCGAAAATAACGTGTATCGAACATACAAAAAACATACAACAGTCGGTTAAAAGAACGTTTTAAAATGGTTGTTTATAATTAATTTGCAATGAAGAATCTCAAAAAGATAAAAGCAACGCTACTTGAAATTGTAATTAAAACGAAAAGTAAAAACCTGATTCGGACTCTACGTTGCATCTCTGAGGCATCGTTTACCAAAATGAAGAAAAGGTACATTCACTTACTGACAGCACACGAGGTAGCCAGTAGCTCATTTGGAAAACAAACAAAAATCACGGGCGAAGTCTTTTTTCGTTGTCTGTACCGTGCCAAGTGTTTGAACAGTAGAGTCGTGAGGTCCATTCGTGCGTAAAGCGCTCGATTGGCTCCTGCACTCCCCCTCCCTAACTCGTCCTCTTTCCGAATTGCACCAACCTTGCTGGTCAATATAAAAAATGATAACATCTCTTAAAAAAATATTTAAGACTCAATCTGTTATTGAAAGACTCCAAAGCTTCTAATATTAGAAAGAAGAGTTAAGAAAGACGGTGTTAGCACTAGAAACAAATCCCGTGATTATTTATTACTTTTTTTTTATTATTATTTGAAATAACCATCCTTTTTTTTTAAAGATGAATTAGGAATTACCTTATCATCAAGAGCTGGGTAATATTACTGCATATTAACAGATAAACCGACTGCCACTTCCTAAGCTTTTAAGCTCCTGTATGTATGCCAAACGCAATTGTATGTAGGTGAAGCTAACACCCTAAATGCCATTTAGAATACTTGAATCTCAGGCTTTAAAAGCAATTTCATTTGTTTTTCCTCGGCTTACAAGACCCAAGGAAACAGGTTAATGTGATACTCATGAATGTACTTTTACGGTGGTTAAAACATTTCGCTTTACACAAGGAGTATATAGGAACTCGTGAGCCCCGCTACAAGTTCAGGTGACCTTACAAACTGAACATCGACAATACATTTAAACGACAGTCATTTTACTTTAATATCTGTATATTTCCAATTTGATTAATGGTTTCATTGTTAAAGTTTAAGTCGACAAGCTTGTTCTCTACAATACGAATCCAATTGAAATTTAAAATGATTATTTCATTTTCAATTTTGCTTATAATTCCATGCATTTGTATGGCCTATCAGCTTCAAATGTTTGTTCATCAGTGAAGAATATTATAGCAATTGTGAAATCAAAGAGGTATTACGTTGCTTCTTTGAGTACTAGAAAAACTAGCTTAGTCTTTGAAATGTATTTCAACCACGATTAGACACAGCCTTGTATCTGTATTCCGGTACGTACTAGCTCGAGTGTTGCAACTTTTTTGCTCTTGCGTTTTCCATTAAATGTAAATTAGAGATGAAATTGATCGATCTAAGTTCTGGCATCAAGGTTACCGGAGATAACTTGTCACTGCCCAATGACGTCACCTTTGCCGTCTTCGTCACTTCTCGTTCATTTTCGGTAATGTATACCAGCCCAAACTAACTTTGTTTTTTTTTCTTCAATGTCCTATACGCCTTTTACATCTTATTGGAATTATTTTTCTCATGATCATTTTATAGTTATCACTAAATGGATCGCTTATGGCTAATTTTTTAATTATTTTTATTTAATTACTAGCGACCCGCCCCGGCTTCGCACGGGTGGACATTTATTTCTTCATAGATGTGCACCCCCCTCCCCTGCGGTTTCGCCGTGCGAAACGTGCGACACATATCGGCCGGCGGCCATCATTCATTTTAATACCAATTACAATTTTAAATTCGTAATATCTTTTTAATGAATTGTCCGATTGGAATAAAATAAAAACTAATTTATAGCTATTGAAACAATCTTGCTCAATAAATAGTTTATTTGGATAAGGATTAGTGAGTTCTACAACTTTTCTATAGAAGTCAACCATACATGTCTAACCATTTAGGCAGCGTTCGCGAGAATCGTTAACGTACGGCAGTTTTTTCGTCGACTTACTCCACAATTTTCACTACCACGAAAAATCCTATCTATTTTCCGGGATAAAATATAGCCTATACGGATTCGGAAGAATTCCTCTAAGTAATGGTAAAAGAAATTTTTAAATCGGTCCAGTAGTTTTTGAGCCTATTCAATACAAACATACAAAAATACAAAGGTTTCCTCTTTATAATATTAGTATAGATATTTATTTTAAAAAAAAAAATTTTCTGGACTTAATCTTGTTGGTACATTCAAATTTTAAATTAAATACTTCGAAATAATAAATATACATAAGTACTTAAATATAAAGTTTTGTTTTCTTTTATGTTTGGTTATCACCAGTTGGTATGTACGGATTTATAAATGGCGGGTTTTACGTACCGAGGAATGATTAATATAGCCGAAAGTTGGCTGTAAGCCATGAAGCCTTTGTTGTGGCTTTCGAGAGAAAAATGAAAACATCAAAATATTAATTTATTTTTTACTCACTTTATTTTGTTGCCTACTTCTGTTATGCTAGGTTACCTAGCTGGCCTCTGCTTTGAATAATTCTTACCTGGAACAAAAATAGTATTAATTAGTAAATCAAACGATGAGTAATATTGTGTATTGGAAAAATCATCATCTTTGTCTTTATGGCTTATTTGCATTATTACTCTGTCCGTGTCTACTCGGAACGTATGCCATTTCGTGATCATAATAACAAGAAAGCTGATTTATCAAGTAAGATCTGCAAAGGATTCAGAATGTCTAAGTGTGGCTTTCTCGGTAGAGCGCACTTGTGGTAAGGCAGCTAGTTTTAGGAGTTGACAGCCCGCTTGAGTTTTCTTCGAGTTATTGTACCATTTAGAACCGGCTGGGTAGGCATCGTTGTCGTGTTTTTACTAGCGATGTGCAGGCGCATAAAAAGTGGAAGCGGCGGAATGGTCCGAGCAAGCGCAATTAAGACCAAGGTCTCCGGGTTATCAAACCCGTGTCGGCGACTCGCGATGCCGGCCGCACCTCGCTGCGGTCGCAAAAAAAAATGTAGAGAATAATGAAGTCGATGGTATTAAAAGATAATAGCAGGGTTAACACGCCGGCTGCATAGCTTTAACTGCCCACGAGACACCGGTCATTCGTTCAGCAGTACTGCGACATAATAAGACGACAACCGCCTAGACACCGCATCCCTGTCCGCCGGCCGTTATTACCTTTAATGCAGTCGGAATAAAGTATGCGGGCGCCATCAATGCTAATGCGGAGCCATTCTGGTACAAGTTAAAATTTATGACTGATTAAAGCTAAATAATACAGGAGTTTCCAAAGACGCGTAGTGGGTCAGTGAATGGTTCTGGCCGTGAGCCATGCTAGGTACTGGAGGAAGTCAAGGGTACGACGCATCTATTGCATACGCAATGCTGAATCCTGTTCGTTGACTCCTATGCACTTGACAGCCACTGATGTCATTCGCACCAATGTGACCTGCTAAGGAACCATGTTACCGTTCCTCGCAGTCACACGAACACTTACATAATGCAACCTAGACAATGTTGACCGGTGTTAAGTAAACTTAGACTGTTTGTGAAAAGCCTTGGCTTCACTTTCGCTTGTATGCAATTCGCACTGCGCTGTTCAAGTATTCGCATTCGAATGAGTTTAGAATAGGTAAGAACGCGAAAATGAACCTTAAAGGGATTTAATGAAGATTCTATTTACAGTTACATGTGATTGGAATAAGTCTTTATGGATATATTGTTTTCGTACTATCATTTACGTGATGTAACTATTGAGTCCGAGTAGTGATATGAAATTGCGAGGTGAATCGAGCTCATTCCCGGCGCATTGTAATCCCTGGGAATGAACCACGAGGTATTGATGCGTACTTTGTGCCAATTACTACTGGACTGCTTAAACATAGAAATAGCTAGCTGTTGTTTCTGATTACGTATAACATATAGGAGCACGAGGGAATATATGTATTATTATGTATACATATTTGAAATATTATAATGTAGATAGATAGAAGATTCTTAACTCTAAAACATAGCATATTTAGGGCCGATTTTTCCATTGACAGATAAATTTTATTTAAAGAATAAAATTGACGTTTGACAGACTTGTATTTGTATGAAACAAAAGCCAACATTTCAAAATTCTTCCTCGAATAAAATTGAAGGAAGGTGGAATGATGGAAGGATGTTCGAAGATGGAAAAATCAGCCATTTGACACCTTTATTTGGAGCTGGTTAGTTACCCTAAACGGACCCATTGCCGATCTATATTGTTGGCAGAATTGGTAGATCTTTGACGTCTTCTTCCTGCCCTTATCCCATTCATATGGGGTCGGCGCAATGCGTATTTTCCTTCCATTCCTCTCTATTACTCGTCATCGCATTGGTAGATCTTTGACGTGTAAATTTAAAAAGGATGCCAAACAATATA
Source organism: Plusia festucae (assembly GCA_950381575.1). Taxonomy (NCBI): domain Eukaryota; kingdom Metazoa; phylum Arthropoda; class Insecta; order Lepidoptera; family Noctuidae; genus Plusia; species Plusia festucae. The sequence goes on along the minus strand of OX494436.1, from coordinate 5,716,824 downwards.
AATAATATATTATCCTGTTTTGACAAGGCGGCTTGGCTAAACGGATATTAATCATGATTAAAGCCAACAAAATGTAATAATTGGTCCGGCAGTGCCTCGCGAGCTTATTTATGAGGTCTCCGCGTGAATGTTATATTTTTTCGTGAAAACAAAGTTAATGTGAATTATCGATGTTTGTTTTAGGCGCCTATACTGGTCTGTTATTACGGCTTACACAAACAACCCACAGCGAGCGAGTTTTCAGGATATTAAAGATATTATTAGTCGTCCTACTAAAAATTAAGGCAATAAATTATAGGCTTTTTTAGAACCTACAATGTTAAGGTAACATTTTAATTTATTATTCATAATCTGAATTCCCGGCGGTGAAATACCTTTGTGTTTAATTTTTTTCCATAGACAATCGATACACACTAATTATAGTTATGTAGGTACAATTAAATAAACCTGATATTATTATATAATCTATTCATAGTTTCTACTAAAAGACCACCAATTAAAGTACAATAGTGTTTACAGGAATCAAATAGCAATTGGGTCACATCAACTACGATGCACCGGCGCGGATGACCGTTGCTCGATGCGCGTGCGCCGCCTACCGATGCAGGCGCACTCGTTGCGTAATGCATTGTCTTCGCTGCTGGTAATATTAGGTGCGATGACACAACGATAACATGCATTTAGGTCGTTCTTGTTGCCATGGAAACTAATTATACACGGTAAAAATACTACTCAAATTCCAGCCAGGTCACAACACTTCACAAATTCCCATCAGAATAGTCGTGGACAGCAATTATTCACGATCACAGCGGAACAATAAGATTGCAAGATATTTTCTTTATTTTTAATTCTTGTAAAACTACCTATTTATTTCTCGGACATGAGCCGTGTCGACTGTCAGAGAATACGTTGACTCCGCGAGGGGTTTATGCCAAAAAGCACAACTTGCTGGGTTATAATAGTCCCGGATTGACAGCCTGTGTCGTCTGCTACTTCCTTGCCAACTTTGTAATTAGTTTAAAAAAAACTCGCCACCACATTAAAAATATTATAGGACATGTGGCAAGTTTGATAATTTGCACGTTTGGTTTAATTACTTTGAGATCATAGTACGTAATTAGACCAACCGACACATGTCATGCAAGTGTTAAAACTCGGCTCGGGTTCCAAGGCCCGAGAATTTTTTCATTAGATGTTACAGTCAGTAAGTAAAACGTTCTATAATAAAGTAAGGGAATTGCGCAATAAAAATAAACTTCCGCAGTAATCTAACGAGGTTTAATTTGCAAAGGTAAAATAATTGCAGAGCACTAGTTAGACATCAGTCCAGAGCACCGCGAATAACATTAGTAGCAGCACAAATTGAAGGTAATTACTTCTAATTGCGAGTCACGGTCATGGCCAATAAGCACCAATAAGCAATAACATGGGAAGACGGACGAAGGTCTGTCCTTACCTCAACTTAGCTATTATATCATCGTGCTCACGTCTCGTATCGTTCAGCCTTCTTAACTATTTAGTACATCCAGATGGATGGGCGGCTCCAATCATAAATCCACGAAAAACTATGACGACAATGCAAAACAAGTATGAAATGAGATCTGCACGTTTGATGTATACATCAAACAAACACGAAGGAGGTCATATGCATTCACGGAATAGCTGCACATTTGTTTTCAAGGAGCAACAACATTTCATTCACCCTGCAAGTAACTCTTGAGTAATGTATGTAGTCACTGTTCAGAATTCTATATAACCTATTAAGGCGATTGCCAACAAACGGTCTACCGATAGACACCTATGAGTGCTTGCCCCAGTTGTGTTGGAACAACGCCAAGACCTTCCTTGTCTAGTCATGGCTTTGGGTACAGGCGGATAGGCTCATATCTGAATTCCGTAAATACATATTGTAGGACACGCATTTGTAATGGAGCACCTAACGTGACACTATTTGAATAATTATACTTACATAATTATATGTTGTCAATACAAGCAGGACTTATTAAATACGGGAAAGGACTAGTCAGTCAAACTTGTTTGCTAAAATTGGAAACTCTTAGCTTTAAAAGGAATTACTTAATATTATTGACATTTTCAGTCACGTTTGAAGCTAAAGAAGCATTTATAGTTCCTAATAACTCAATCAGAATGTTGGAAACATTGCGAAAAATATCAAAATAGTGCATTTACTTAGCGTAGTGTAGAGTGGCGTGAGCGCGAGGCGCGCGTTGCCCGGGTCACGGGCACGTCCCGCCGTATTTATAGCATCGTAACTTGCACCAATGATCGGTGGAAGGCAACAAAACCAGCTATATTACCGGCAGGCCTATTGTTCGTGCTAGGAATAAAAGTGGAATAGTCGCAAAGGCTCGCTCGCCAATAAGTGCACTTGTTTTAACTTCTCTTCTCACTCGTATTGTTAAAGCAATAATACGTGAGCCTTACTGCCGCATTGCAATGCATGCAACTATGTTCTGATATTTCCTATATCCTAGGTGTTTCGTATCACAAGGGTACGTTCAGCTACTGCAAGCTCAAAAGTAAAGTGTGTCTCTTGTGTAAAGTTTTAATTGTAAGATTTATTAGTTCAGAAATTGCGAGATGTCGTCGAACTGCAATTTATCGGTGGTGAACGTATAAGAGAGACTAGTAATTACGGACGACCATAAACAAGGCACGATGGCGAAACCTTTTGACTTTTAATTATTGAACAGACCCGACAATAGCTCAGCTCGAGCGCTGCTTGACTCGATGTGCTGCCCTTTAATAAAGTCTTGTAAATCATTTGGCGAGACGCTTCATTCACCCAATATTAAATCGAGATAAAAATCCTGAAAGTACTGTTGTATTTATTAACGCTCTTATTGTTTTGAATACAAAGTCGGAAATGGAGCGTAGTGTACAATCTTCTTTTGATATTTCTGCTATTAATTTTACGATATTATATCGTTAAGCCACGTCCTCTGCATAAATAGTATTTTTATCAGCCATCGCCCATTGTTGTGAATGAAATGGCATTTACTGCGAGCGCAGGCGGCATGTAGTGGCCAATCAGCATAGTTTACGATACCCTTTAACAGGTCTCTATTACCATACAACAAAATGATAAATTGTTTCTCATGTAACAAGCTGTACGGCGATCACGTTCAGGGCACATGCGTCGACTTTTTACCGATTCTTTTATACTGCACATTAGCTCTGACATTTCAACGGTCACCTATCGCCATAATTACTTGCCATATTCTACTTCTGTCCTTGTCTTGTCCTTCGTTAGTGTTGCTCTGTCCTTGTTTAACGGTTAGCGTCTAAATAATTAGCCAGTTACTAAGGCATTATAACTTTGATCGTTATAGAGGTCTTAATGCACCTGGGTCTAATGCATCAGTAATACAGGAAACGTCCTTTCATTCCTGTTACTGGATATGAGTTATAAATTTTAAAGTTAATTAAGATCTTTTTGCAAAAAGTTGTTTTAATTAATATAGAGTTCTGTTTTGTTTCTGGAGGCACCTACAGGAAATCTTGCACATTTTTTTGTTATAGCTTAGTTATGGACATGATTGTATATTTGTTTTATGAGAAATCGGCACCAAGTCAATATCAAACATCGTAAGTTGATTAATCTAAGAGACTTTCTGAAGGTATATGTAAATTATAAGTCATGAAATTTTTATTTTTAACACCAGATAGGGTTACAACCAAAGGAGGTAAGGGTGGGAACCCTTGGTTTATTTTCGTAATACTTTTCACGTCACGCTTTTTAACAACGACGTTAGAAGGGACAGGGTTCATAATACTCCATCTCAAGTTCAATCACACAAAACACATTTAATATATAAATAGAGACCGACCTCTCTTATATGATATAGAAACAAGTGGGCCAAATTATCTTACAATACTCAATTGGTAATCAATTGAAATAACATAATTCGCTCACTGTGGTGAGAGTAAATCATACTCCTTGTCCGTAAATAGATTGACGGCTGACGTTGGCACAGCTCAGAAATACATCAGATTCCATCAGTTTGTAGGAAGTGCTCGGTCATCTACAACTAAAACCCCACTACTTAAGAATAGATACTTAAAATCGTCCGGAAATTTAACAATGTGTTTGTTTCTGAGTTTGTAAATCATTAACTTTACGTTCTTGTTGATAAAGAACGTGTCGTTAATTCTGTAACAGAAGTCTGATTTGTTGTTCTGTAGTACATGTATTAAGAAGTACCGCAAAAAGAAAAATTGAGACCTTGTTTTTTAATCTTAACCAATGACGTATGGTTTTAACGAGTCGTGGGTGGAACGTTACATGAGTGTAATAAATCACTAAGGAGGTATTCTTATTAGAGGCACTGACTTTGTATTTTTGCATTCGACGGTGCATAAATCTGTTGCTCGGAAGCAAACAAGCAGAATTTCTTTTGAATTTGGGAACTAATTTGTGAATGAATGTCCTCTTGAATATAGAAGTGTTATTTATAAAATTTTCTTGCTGAAAGTATATTTTTCTCTCGGTTTTCAATTCCTATTTATAGTCTTTTATTACTGTTCAAAATAATTGCTGTTTTTGTTAGGCGCAATAAGGCTGTCATGTACAATTAGGTATTAGCAACTAGCTTTTGCTCGCGGCTCTGCCCGCGTGGGCGTTGGTTACCGGGGCAAATTATAGCCAATAGCCTTCCTTAATAAGTGGGCTATCTACCAGTGAAAGAATTTTTCAAATCTGACCAGTTCTTGAGATTAACGCGTTCAAACAAACAAAAAAACTCTTCAGCTTTATAATATTAGTATAGATTTTAAAATAAAATAAAACTATTGTAACCAATTGCAATTCAACGATGTTAGTGTGTGTAACATATAATATATCCAATACATAATCTAAAGATTCTAGACTCAATTACACCAGCTAACGAAGTTAGTTCTCGTATCAAACTTCAAGCAACGAAACTTCAAAACCATTCTACAGAGCATAACCACGAAAGCGGTTGCCATTACTTATCTATGGAATGCCGTGCATAGACAACAGATGCTTGATGACGACACAGTCATGTACATGTCATTAACAAGTTGGCTGTCCTGGCTTGGCCTTGCGATAACCAAGTGTTTGTTGGCGATACGCGTTATGTAATGTTGCAACTAGTAATACAAAACGTTTCAAGGTATTTTGTTATAATGCATGTATGTACGTATGTAGGTATTATACGATGATATTATCACGCTTAAATACCTAAGGAGTAGGCTGTGGATATAATTATGTACAAACAAATACTCCAAGTTACACAGCACTACGAATCCTACCTCTTCGTTCTTTATCTTAATGCAGTAAGCTGCAGAAATATTGGTTTTAAAAATGTGGTCGGTTCTGAAAAGTGCGAAGTTATTGCCAATTAGCCGACATTTTCATATCACAAACTATTGGAAAACTAAATTAACGTTATCATTCTAAGAAGGTGTACACATATCGTTAACCCAATAACTCTATTAAAAGTAGTTCTGTTGTCACAATCTAATTGTTAAAAACGAAATAATAAAAAAACATATCAGTATTTTTACGATGGCTAAGTAAACGTTTTATTGATGTTATTTTAACAACAGGGTATAACTATAAATAAGTTAGATTAAACGACGGAAATATACCTACCTGTTTTATAAACATACCGGACTAAATCGATTAAGCAATTTTTTTTTAATTCTAACAGTAATCAAAATGTAAGTCTTATGTCAATATATTAGGGGATCTTTTAAGTTGAAACCCAAAAAAGTGCTTACTTTACTACTATTGCCGGATACTGAAACGTCAATCAATTTGAAGTCACCGTTAAGTCTCATGCTGTCTCTGTCACTTTAAGGTGTGAAGTAGCGACAGACAGACATTTAAGAATACCTTAAAGTTAATTAGCAGTATTCGTGGGTAAGTCTAGTCTAAATAAAACGATATTATTATCATTGTAAACTTCGCGGATTAATGTTATTGTTTGTATTTTAACTAATTGCTCCAAGAAATCGTTTTTACGCAATTAAATAGCGTAAACTTTTAAGATTATATCAGTCGATATGGCAACAATACCATGCAACATGTGTTTAGATTTGCATGCAAATTGATTACCTGTATCAAATATTATTAAGGGTTATAATAGTATAAACAGCACAGTCGTTGATACTTGCTAGTTGGAACTGCAATAAAATGTTTCCATAAAACTAAAATATATGTTTAAAATGCAGTGTTTATAAATAATAAATGGCTGTGCATACTTTTAACGCAACGCGACCATTTATCTTGACGTCATCTGTTAATATTTTTTGGTTTTAAGAAACAAATCATTTTATATTTTTCTCCGGGAAGCGAATGAAAGACAAATGAACATTACTAATGAGGTTCAATAAATTACATGACCATGACAAAAGTATTTCCTAATATGAGACTGTTAATGAAAAAGAGTGGTTGATACAAGTTCGAAAAAACTGATAAGTAACTAGATTTTTTTTATTTTGGGTGTATTTTTATTGCAGGTGGTAGGTAACAAACAAATTACCTACACCTGAAAACAGAACGACTTTTAAACAAGTTACGCGTGAAAAGTTACAGCTGGGGGTCATTCACTTAGACAAAACAAAAGATAACGTGACATAATGCAGATTGTTTTTCAAGAATCCCGGGTATCAAATATTTTTGTGTCATCAGAGTCACTGCGTCAGTAGTTTTAGGCCATTTAACAGTTTGATTGACTTAAGAGTATAGTAAGTCGAAAGAGATAACACTACACGTATCAGCATGTATGTAAACTGTTGAGTGAATAAGACCCAAGTTCAGACTGGGTTATAACTTTCGTAAAAACAGTATTATGTGCTGATAAGATTTAAAAATAATTTCATTTTTCTTCATAATCAAATCATTTTTAAAATAGGCCATTCAGAGCAAATCGGATACCCACATAAATCTAGACAATTGCCGTAGCTGAGAGCAAGCACTTCAGACCGCGAGGGGATGGAACTGGGTCACGGGTATCGTAAATTGCCTGCCATTGACAGACCAGGTCGGGATAAAAACATAGCAAACTTAGACCTTAATAGTATAGGTTTCACATATATAGAATATATGTGATAAATTGCATAAGGAAAATGTACACAGCATTCAGATGCAGTCAAACTAGGCGTCCATTTTATGGTCTTTTGTTTGAAACGTGTGTATGAAATATGGTTGTATAATATTACCGCGGAAGTCATTTTGAGGGTAAACAATCATTTATTATCATACATGTCTACTGGAATTCTGTTAGTTATGATAAGGCTTGACCTTAAAGAGTGCGTTTAGTGTAGAGACGGCGGCAGTTTGTTTATTAACAACCGAAAATAGCTTCAATATTGCAAGAGAGGAAAATCTTTGAATCTCAATAATTAGTTTGAACTACGGGTTGTTTGAGATCTTACAATATACATTCTCAAGTATTTAAATTAAACAGCAAAGAATTTCAATAATATCTGTTGAATGACAGTAGACTTGGTATTCATCAAAGTGTTTATAAACATCGTTTAATATATACGTAAACGACATATTTAGGCGACGGTATTGAAGTTCAGTGTCTCCGTGGAACCGGGGCATCGCTTGCGCAGCCTTGACCCGGCGCATGCGCTGTGAGTCAGCGGTGTCGCGCCTGCGCCGTGCATTTCTCGTGCAGCGCCGTCACTGGCCGACTTCCACTGGCCAACCTGATAAGCGCCCACTCCAATGACGTCATGAATCATACTCATAATCAACGGACAATATTAATTGACCTATTGCAGAATGTGCATATAATTGGACCAACTGTTCCTTGAAATAGGTAATGTTATCGTTACAGGCCTACTCCTAGCACTTATTGATACTTTTTTTTCTACTGGTTTTGAATAAACTGCATGAAAACTTTATTGAAAAACCAGACGATAATAATTGAACTAACGTACATCTCACTTTGACCCAACTCTTCTGCAAAGTTACACTCATACGATGTAATCTTTATGAGGCGTTAATTTAGAGCTGAGGTTTCAATCAGTCCAATAAGCGACTAAAAAGCGCATCCTGCTCGGGGCGGTAACTAGGCCGCGAATCGGGGACAAGGCTGCCGAGGACACATTATTCTATCAAGCGCACTCCAGCTCGCTATTTCTGGGCGTGCAGCGACCTCCACTCTCATTCATCCTCTACAGCCTGAACTGTGACCAATAAGAGCTAGAATAAATCCCTCCCAACATTTATCGCTAGCAATTTAGTACACACTTTCAGTTGGGATGTCTGGCCGCGTTAAAAATATCCTTTAATGCACACGCTCCAAGTAATGTCCCAAATTATCATTCCTTATCGGCGAGGTCAGCCTTGAAGTTCTTTAGTCGACGACTTGTTTACCAAAAATGTTTGAACCGACAAAAACGAGTGTTCAAACAAACCTTACCTTGTGTTCCCGATAAACGTCTTTACAATTTGGACGAACTATAATGGATCGATTTCTTCCGCGTCCACTTAAGAATGATAATTCTTATCTTTGCGACCTCACAATCAAGGAGTAAAAACAGATGCATTTATGTTATCGACAAGTCCTTCTAATTTTAAATAGTGTTTATCAATGAGTTGGTATAATCTGAGATAATATTATTTTTAAGTAAGGTAGGTATGCAAGCGTGATTGAATTCAAGAAACATTAAAAGTTCGAGCACCTTTTACCTAATTTTAATAATATAACATGACCCGTGACCTTTTGAACAAAATAATCAATTAACATTCATGATGTTTGATTTCACAATTAAATATAGTCTGGTAGAGGCAGTGTATTAATAAAACTTTGGACGCATCGTTTATTCTGTCCTTAGCTGTCAAATATAACCTTACTGAGATTATTGTTTATTTATGTATTATAATCATGTGATCAATCATTCATATTAAAAAATATTTTTTAAATGTAAAATTTTTCATTGCTTTAATAACTGTTTATGTAACCGGTTACGAATTATTTAACTTATGAATCTTTATCATTTGTGTTGCATTTTTCTCTGTGTCAATTTAATTAGGTATATTTGTTTTTTGTTTCTGTTCTTTGATTGTCATTTATTAAATGTTGTACCACTTGATAGAAACTAAAACAATACACGATCATTTTCTTTTCAATTCGTATTAATAAATTTAGACATGACTGAACTGAGTTTAAGGTTTGTGAAATACTTTTTAAAAGAAAAAATAAATTCTTTAATGTTAAAAGATAAAGATATACCTACATGTTTAATTCAGTGGATACGCAGCGAAGGGGTCAGGGTTCGCGTTAATCAACGATTCCGACGGTATTAAAATGAAACATTAGTGAAACGTGGCTTTTCATATAAAAGTCAAACTTATCATATTAATGTTTCGCGTTTCATTCACAGTAATCCCAGATGTAAATTAATTTATTGAGAGCTACGTCGGATTACATGATAATAATTCCGTCGAAAGCGTTGGAATGTTTATAGGTATTATCCACGAATAGGCTAATCATTGTTGTACCGTTGGTTGCGTAATTCCGTTGCACTATTTACATAACAAGTCTAAATGGACATAGGCTGAACACGGTGTACTGTAGGAGTGCAGACTGCGGCAACCTTGCGTTATCTGAGTCCAGTGCCCTTGGTCCACTTACCGCGCTATCTCGGGCACATCGTCGCCATCTGATAAACATGCTTGTTTGTTCGCTGCTGTGCTGATCGTAATTCATATTTGCAGTCGTGTTGTGATAATATTAATTGTATTCATGTATCTAGTACGGAATGCTAAATAGATAAGTGTGTTAATGCAATAGAAACAATTACAAATATACAGTCAAACAAACAAAGTACTGAAATGATAACTGATGAACTTAGCCAAAGTCTAATGCAATAATAAAAAGCAGATACTAATGACTTTCCGGAAACAAACGAACAAATAATTGAACAAGCATTTATCATAAAACCAATCAATTCTACGTGATTCAATTTAGATTCTTAATGCCATTTTTTCGGTTACGTCTGTCGATTCTACATTAGATACGATTGCCGAAATTTGCGACCAACAAAAACACAGCGCACAATGGCTATCTAGTCACAGATCAAATTACGTACTATTAGGGTTTTTTAACATAATGACTGGGCTAAACCTAGCGGTATCACTTAGAATGGTAGGCAACGCTATTGTGCGCACATTTCCATCAGATGCGAAGTCTAAATCCCCAAAAACAATTACGTGATTCAACGATAGAACAATGAAGCCTAACGTCCAAAGATTATCTGACAATGAGAAGTAACAATTAACGCGAAGGTTGGTATCGAGTGTAGGCGACGCCGAGGAAGTAAAGTACCGTTTGATCTATGTATCAATCTATCGGATGACGTCTGAAAAGTATTCGGACTTTGGAAGCCTTGAGAGTGTTACGACAAATTCGTTGCCGTGTTATGTTACCATGCCCGCATCTAAATGACTTCAACATAGTAAGGAAATATTATTATTTCCTTGTACCAATATCGTGTTTGTTGATTTAGTTTGGAGACGCTATTTAAATTGGTTTAGTATAGTTGATATTCGTATTCTGGATAGATATAATTTAAACTAAGATTAGGAAGTTAGCGATGCGTGAAAAACTTCTTTTGTTTTAGCTTTGTACCAGAAACATTGTTAATGTGTTCTTTATAATATATTCAACATGAGATCTCGTTTTGAATAATAAAAAATAAAACAGACCTAACTGTATTGCTGTATCCGACTCGATTACCATTCATACGTCTCTCAGTTGTAATCCCAGGCGCAATTCGTCAGATATTGTGTGGAAACTCCATCAAACTTGTATGAATAATCGTCGAGTTGTGTCGTAAACAAGTGATAAAAATACGCGATGCTATGTTGCAGGAGGCTAGAAACTGTGTTTTTATGCAAACTTCATACATTGCAGTGGACAATGTGACACCTGCGTCGTCGTCGCACCTGGATGGAATTTATAAATAGTTTCAGATAGTTCGCCTGTCGTATGGACGTGGGTTTCGCTATGTTTTGTATCTAGCAATAAGTTTAGGCCTTGAGCTGGTTAGCCTGTACGTTACTAATAAAATATAGAGTACATAAAATGTATTTTCTAGGTAGGAAAACTCCAAATAATCCTCGTTTTGTTTTCTAACAATCAAATTTTCCAGAAAGACATTATATTATAAGTAACAAACAAGTCTTGATGCTTTTGCCAAAAAATCATCAAATACAATGTTTGTTTACACAAAAATGTAAACGAAATATAAAAGTTTTAGCTGAAAATGTGGAATTGTCGCGTTGTTTACCAGACAACTCCGAATTTGTTCGCGATACGCGAGACCTATCTTAAAGTGACCTAGATTTGGATATGCTTGTATACACAATTTTAAGAATTACTAGTATAATTTCTTTTCTTGAAAAAATGTTAGACGAGATCAAAAAGAAAGAATAAAATACTCGCAATACACAGACATACGTACAATCCCATTGCAAATTTGTTGGTACTAATAATTATTTATGACACAAACACTGTGACTACGATATCGTCAGTGCACTTTATACCTAAGCGCATAAGTTTATGTTATTTATTATGAGTCGGTTTGATTGACGTTCAGTTAAAAAGTCAGATTGATGTACGAGCAGTCAGGGGTTACCGACATTTGCCTATCGGTGAAGACTTTTCCACAATTCACTGTGTTATCTGAGGTTACGACTGTTTATTTCTGTTACATATTGTTATGTACCTAATTTTAGATATCTTCTATTTCATAATGAATAAAAAACTGTTCATATTTAATAAATCCACTATCAAAAACATTTTGCTGAAATATTTTTCCTACAACTTGCTTTTCAACTGACTTATAGGAGCCAGTAATTCTAATTCCAGCGAATATCTCACATAGATAGCTGTACAGAATCCCAGATATCATTACGCAAGCCTTCGCACAGTCGTAATCAAAAATTATAATACAACTCAGAGAATAACGGACCATAATCACTGGGATTGATGCAATAACCAGCGCGCTCGATAATGAATACATCGGACCAAACCAGCGCAAAACATATGTTTATAGGCGAACGGGCGAAGCAAGGGTGAGAAGGAGCATCAATTAAGAGAGAATCACGTTCAAGAATCTCTTCTAACAAGAACACAATTATAGACATAAAACCCGATTATAAACCTAGACATGATTCGAAATTCAGCCTGAATATGAACAACCTACCAATAGTAGATATAAATGTAATTATCAAATTACCTCTTGCAGATATATAAGTACGCACATCTATATAAAATTACTTGTAAATAATTTATAAGATAATTCAAAGAAAATAAAGCACAATTCTGTTTTCCTGATTGCATACAAAGTTTTGTCTAAAATTAGATCTTAATGATCGAATGTAAGATAACGAATTTCAAACATTGCTTTAACAAAGAACTGTGTAATTACTTCCAAAAAACTTCATAAAAAGAGCCAAAACTCATATAAAAAAAAAAAGCATATTTCATCAGTTCTAAATTTCATTCTTCTTTAATATCAAAATATTGTTAAATGAATTATGAAAGAAATACCATAATAAGACCCCTAGTTCCAAATGATACCTTGTTCACGACCATGACGCACATGAGGTTTGCTAAGTTCAACCATAATGGCAGGGAAACCATCGACCCCGCTAGAAACTGAATTCCAATACGAAACACCTTTAGCGTTTCACTAAGTTAATGAAGAACCTTTACATGGGACTATTACTGACAATTGTCTTTTATTGGTGTAGGCTTTTTCCAAATGTGTTTTGTCCTTAACGACTGTTGTTTTAGTAGCAGTTTCCGATCACAGAAATGCGACTTTCGGTTGCCATGGGGATAATTTACGTTCCTTAATTAAGGAGCTGAGTTTTAGCCAATAGATAAACATCAGCCTCAATGTTTGTCGCTACTGTTTCATTCAATGCTTTATCTATTCCTACACCTCTTGCTACATCGTGTTTAGTACTTTCAATTCATTGTTTTAATTTTTCATTTAAAGTTTGAAGCAGTATCTTCTGCTGTTAAGTAGAACACAAAAGTCAAAAGATGTAAGAAACACTGACAATAGACACTTCATAAAAGTTAATATCAAATAAATAAAAGTTATCAAGATTTCTTAAAACATGTGAGATCATGTGGCAATAATAAAATTGGTTTAAAAATAGCAGGTGTATGTGGATATAATAGTCAGACAATAAAAGATTCCTTTATATCTGAAAACGGTTCACAGGACCATTTACGGGTCGAAAGGTGAAGCGATATTAAACTCAATAATAGTTTTACGACTTCGCAAGTGATAAAAGAAGAAAACTATGCAATCTGAACGAAACACCGGCCGGAGACTGGTAGTAGCATCATATTACTACCTACTCTAAATCATATTATACGTAGTATTTATTATTAGTTTGAGCTCCTGACCTAAATATTTTTCAAGCGAAGCTAAAGAGGAAAACTTTAGTCTGAACTGAATTTACAAACGTTATTTCAGTACCAACGTTAAAAATATTCATGAAATTCCTCACAATTTGAAACAAGTTTTGGAAGTGAGAGTTAAAATTATTATACTTTCAGAATTAAATGCATATTGCGATATAACTTAAATGTATTTAGATCTTTAAACCAATACAGATATCTTAGTATCGGAGGCATAAATTGGAAGTTACGAAACCGCTAGCACCTTCAAACCGTTTTACGGTCTTGTTCTACCATGTAAGCGAAATATTTAACATTAATGAGAACGAAGTACAAAACTGACCAAGTTTCACAAGGTATCGATGTAACGGTTAATATCTATGAAGTAACGGGAGCATAGCATCCACACCGAATCTAGTGAGATGTTACCACTCACATTGTTGCGTAGTAACGTTACGAAATATTCATTGGGAGGTTCGTATGAGAAGCGGTAATTGGTAGACTAATGTTTGAAACGACGTTGCTCATAACTGTTCCTGTGTTTCTGGCAAGTGAAGACCTCAATAATCCAATCATGGTTTTTCGAAATTAGGTTATGACAGAATGAGTATCATAAATAGAAATTGAAACACAACGATAGAGCGAAATAGAACTAGACTATTGATAATATAATTTTATTTTATCGCAAAATCGTGTTACCGAGAACCGAATACGATTTTGATAAATAAATCCAACAAAACACGTAAGTACATTTAAAGCAAACATGTTATAAAGTGCAACAAAATTGGCTTTCAAGGAAACGCTAAAAGATTAGGAAGGCGATCGGCTAAAAATAAATTTTAAAAGGTTTGCTAAAATCTGAGGTCTTGCAAGTTTGTTCATTAGCATATCACATTCGTTATTGTCGTTTTGAGTCACGACAGCATACGTATGTAGAAAGTTCTAGATAATATTGTTTGTTAGTCATATGTAAAATACCTATGCTCCACGTGTTTAGTGGGCCCCAATATCTCGATTCTTTAAAATATTGAGTGAATAAGTCACGACCAATACAGATTTAATGGCTTCGTAGTGCCGGACCATTATTAACATGGAATATTTTAAATCGGTACGAAAAACATTCGTTTTAATTCTTCTCTTTTCAAACAAATACTGCAAAATCCACAGGTCACGGTTAAAATAAAATTTGTCATACTAAAGTAGCATTTTGCCGTATATAGGGAAGATAATTGAAGCAACATGGTTGATCTTAACCGTGTAAGGCAGCAGCTTGCGCAAGCGCATGCTTACTGACCCAAACGCTAGCCCTCGCCGTTTCGGTCGAGCGCTACACGTGGCGTTGCCGGCTCGGACCAATTGGACAGTCGTGATTCCATTTCGTAACTAAGTAGGCATTTATTAAACGGTATTTTAAAATAATGTACCTTCATGTGCCTAAGATGACTGGCTTTTTGAATTAGCGCGGCACCTACATATTTCTTATTGTTTGTTGGATTTTTAAGTGTTGTTTACTCGTCGACTTTGTATGGAGAAGGAAGCAGCTGAATAATTTACTTGCTATTTATTTATTAAATGCTGTAAGCAAAGCCCTAGGCGTTTAGCCTATGGATTCTTTAATAAACGCATTTTTCATTAGAGATGTATTATCTTAGTTTTCTTTAATTAGTCTTGACCGATAAATAGTAAGATTGCACGATTGCCACCATTATATGGAACTTATATAATAGTAAGGTTTAGGTCGCACGAACTAAGCACTAATTAGATCGTCGAAGCGAACCTTGAAAACATCTAGATTTTCTTAGTTATTACGCTAAAGGTAAAGATGGAGTTGAAGACCTGATAAATGTCAGTTGAGTAATAAAATCTTTGATAGAGCTGGTACGGTACAGTGCTGCACCAATGTACTCGTTCACCATAAGAGATAACATGGTTTTGACACTTATGTGCTTTCCGTTGCTTGCTGCATTGTTTCTGAGACGGAGTGTGTCCTCTTCCAGTACGCAATGGATGTAGAAATATGAAATGGTGCGAGCACTATCAAGTCTGAGATCTTGGTTAGCTGTACGACAATTTTCATGGTGAATGTTTGACGCATGACGTAATGTATGGACCATGGTTTATGTTTATGTTTTTACACAAGGTTACAGGTGTACTGGCTCGTTGTATTTATATACAACTATACATAAAGTACGCTAAATATTGTTGCAAGGTTTATGTGTTTGTTCTCAAACAATGTGTTGTTCTAAGGAAAATTCTTGGTTTTAGATTTGTAGAGGAGTCGTGAGGGAATTAATTTGTCTGGGCCAGATATGTAACGTTTTTTAAACTAGTGTCGTGATTCTCAATTTCTCACTACGGAGCAGCTCACTCATAAATTATCATTTTTGTTTAATCATGATGATACCGTAAAAAGAGGCTCAATTTTATAAGTAAATCTTGACGTAGTCATTCATTATTTTTCGTTATCATAACCAGTGCTGTCATGCCTCATACGGCTTGTAAAAAATCCATAAAATATGTACGATAATAAATTTTATTCTTTTGAAATAAAGACTTTCTAAAATTCAATATTGACATAATCAAAAAAATAATTTTATTCCTGTCTTTATCTTTCAATGACTTGTCTTCAATTATCTACACTAATTGAAATCTATGACGTAAACCAAACAAATTTCGTCATTCTTGTAAATATGAGTTACACAGATTGCTGAATTAAAACTAGACGGATATGTATAGGACTTGTTATATTGAATGTATTGTAGTACAATTATAATTGACGGCAGAGTAACAACGTCCGCAATGTATGTCAAATTAATGAACCAATTCATTACTTGGCTAATGTAGAACCAGAGATGGAGATTGATTTATGATTTTCTGTTTCAAGATGTAGAGTCGCATAATATGTAGTAAAGACTCTAAAGACTTGTTACTATTAACACCTTCCCTGTCCCGTCAGAAGACACAATAGTAAAACAATGGAAATGTTCATGTGATTCACGGGACAGTGAAAGGGTAAATACGAGTATAACATTGTTTCAGACTCTTTTATTTGGGATTTTATAAAAACCCGTAAAAGGTTGGTGGGTTATCCAAACTGAAGATTAAGATGCTTATAGTGCTACATGCTTATCTGACCCGGAGATAGCGTCGCATTTGTTGGATTTAGTGTTTCAACTCTACAGATTTTTCGTGGTTTTTAGGGTATCTTAATCTATCTTCTATCTATTCATTTAAATAAAAATCAATTGATGTTCGTTAGTCTCGCTAAAACTCAAAAACGGCTGAACCAATTTAGCTGATTTTGATCTTGAAATGTTTGTGGAAGTCCAGGGAAGGTTTAAAAGGTGTAAAACATAAATAATAAGCAAAAAAACTGTTCCTAAACTCGGGAATTACCTTAATTAATTTCCTTTTGACTGAAAGTCTGTACCGGCAGCCTAGTAACCAATATAAATATAATAAATAACATTTTCTCTCAAAAGGTACAATATTTCTTATAATTATATTTACATAAAGATTAAACTTTCGCTTTGTGAGAGCTAGAGTCTTCACTAGGTTCGAAACATGCATGACGGATCTCCAGGTTTGGATCCCTCTATTAAGGTACATTATGAAGTAGTAGCTGAGTTAAGTGAATACAGATGAAAGCTGTGACTAACTTAAGCTATACAAAATTAAAATTGAAAAATTATACTAGTTCCAGATTCGGCCACCAAGGTCACAAGGTTGTGGCACTATATACAAAGATACTAAACTAACCTTAAACTCTCTAGGCCGCTCACACAGGTTACGATTTCATTGACAAAAAAAATATATGTGAGCGTTTTTGTGTTCGGTGTTGATAATATAACAAAAGAAGATCGAGGAAAAAGTGACCCATAACAATTTTTGACTGGTTATTTATTTAGATTAATCTCGAGTGGAGCAGAAACAGATATATTGTAGAATTAATTTGAAATAATTAACAAATGAATATGCATTAATATAATGTTCTCTGTTTGTCTAACCAGACGAGTTCGACGCGATAGCTCGCAAGGGCAATGAATTTATAATACCCAGTTTTTATCAAGTCCTTAATCTATTTCGCTGCAATGATAGAAAAAACATATCAATATACATATGTGTTGATGCTGTAGATAGTCATGTAATGTGACATTCGTGTTGTGTGTGTGTGTATGATACGGCGTCCGTTGCCCCCACAACAACTCGGTGACATTGGGTGAGCACAAATAAAATGATAACCGCACATAAATAATAATGTGGATAGATATCTCGTATACACTGTCTATAAACAACGTATGTCATCATTATTCATTTTGTTCGCATCTATCCAATTTTCTGTTTAACGATTTTGATTGGTTTTTATTAGGTGTTATGGATCTGTTTGCGTTTGAATCTTGAACTTTCTTACGTAATTTCAAAGCCAGTTCGTGACTTGCCATAGTATTATCATGATGCTCTCAATCGACAATATTTAAATCGATAAAAACCAATCACTTAACTTTTCTTAACGAAAGAAGCAACTCGTTCGGTATTTGAAATCTAGCCATTCTACCTGTTGTAACGCGAAGGTAACCTGCTTACTGATGTATAAATCGAAAATTCAAACCAGTTATCACATTCGCAAGACTATTCGAATATATTCGATTGGATAAATCTCACTATTCGTAGCTTGCTTGGGCTCTACTTTAGAATGGGTCGTCATCTGAAAAGTATGCGCTACTCTATTTCAGGCTTTGTGTAATTTTAAACTTGTTAATATTTGCATCTTAACGTCAAAATTGTACGAAAGCACGTAATGACATACGTATGAAATACGTAATTCTCGAGAATAAGATAGGACGCGGTTGTCAGGCGATAAAAACTTGATGGTTTTGGACGTGGCCGTGGCTTTTTGATTATAATCTGTCCACACACACAAGTGTTTGAACGTGTACATGAGCTACATACTTTTTTGTCAAGGTGCGAGATCAAACAAAATGTTTGTTTTAAGACGCTGTGAATTTGAACATACGAAACGATGACTAAGTGTTTTGATCCATGGTGCAATGATCTCACTTTTGGCGCAACAACGACAATATAGCATATAGATATCACCATTAAAATCTGTAATGACGTCACACAGCTGCACATACAACAAAAGCAATTGGCTAATGTACGACGTAACAAAAAACGTAACTCGGTAATATTTAGAGTTTCGATCATAGAACTTTGCTCAGAGGCTATTCATCTAAAGACACCAAAATACAAAGTGACGTAATCTGTAAAGTTTAGTGAACGCTGGTGGCCGCGCACGTTGCCTCGAGCCTCGATCTAACTCTGTGTGCTCTCAAGGTCTGCGCGCGCGCTTGATCAAGGCCACCGCAGCGCGCAGGCAGGAAGGCTCGCATCGTACCTGTGATTGTTTCGTATTCGCTATTCACTTCATATAATACCTATTAATATTGTATTCATACATCACAAACGAATTCTCAGAACGTGGTATTCCTTTCTTTGTAGCGATTTTATTGATATAATTATATATTATGGCCTCATTGTCCAATGAATGATATGTAATTGACAGTAATTTCTGCGGGTCGTTTTTTTTCTCTCACGTAGAATTGCGTCATTTCGATTCTTAAAGGACAGGGGACGGATAAAATATTTAATCAAATACCAACAGCGCAATGCCAAAAAACTGCATGGAATGTTGTTTACACGTTAGTTGAGTTCAAACTTGTCTTTACTGCGTATTATGTAGATAGATTGTCTTCTTTGAATGTGGGAAGTGATTTCCGATTGATTACCTTAACAAGAGGGTAATAACTTGTTCGATTCAGAGGTTAACGTTCATGTTAAGATTAAGATAAGTATCAATATGTATATATTTCGTAGGTAATTTCTGTGAGGAAGTTAATAAAGATTAAGATAATACTATACTCGAATATACAGTCCAAGATTTGTGTTACAGGTACGATCACTTTATAGAGTAAAATATTTAACGGTTATTCTAGTGATCTTTTTTTTTATGAATTTACTTTTATAAATAAACATTTTTTTATTCGTTTTACACAGATCGATGCAACCTTCCAAACGCCCGGAAATGCTTTGTCTTTGGAAGTTGCGAATCAATTTAGTCAACAAAGAAAAGAAAAATGCTGTATGAGACGAGATAAAAATAGTTATTGATTTTTTAATGTCGGCTCAGTTACATAGCAAGAGGTTCCCGTTGAATTGAATAGACTACTTCTACTAAATAATAGACATTAAATACATAATAAAAGAAGCTAGTTAATAGGAACAAAGCATGTGATTAAATAATCCAACATAGTATTACAGTCATGGGAAGTGAGTTCCAGTTTTTGTACCGTCAGAAGCGTAATTATTGTCGGATAACGATGGATCTGCGATAATATTGTTTTTGTTTTTATTTCCTCACTGGAACTAAAAGGTAACTACAATACCTGTAATAGTAATATGACTTTTCTATGTTTCATTATAAAAGCCAAGGTTATTTTACTGAACTTTCATGGATTCAAATTTAAGATTACTTACCTTTAAATTAAATTTAGATATGATATTTTGTGTGCACTGTGGAAAAACCTAAACAAATGAATATAATATAAAAAAATATGGATACTGTTTTTATGGTTTTTTTGCTGTCTCTACTTTTGATGGACTTTCTATAATTTATTTTAATTAAATTCCTATGTTTGTAAGGGGTGCCATAATTAACTAACATTGCGCCAGTGACTCTATTGATATAAATTGACCGTAATCTTACCCTTATTACATCTTACAATACAACACAATATCCGAACCGAATTCAGCCAGTTTTATAGCAAAAAATTCTATTGGCGTTTTTACTTTTAATAAACACAGAATAAAAACAAAAGAAGAATCGAACCTCAAATACGATATCCATTTCTACACAGATCAACGGCTCAATGCAACTTCAATAAATTTAACACGCAAATTATTAAGAAAAGTTTCTATATAAATATATTTTTCGCTTATCTTCGGAACGCCCACTGCGGTATGCCGCCCAGTTGGGTCAACGTGTATTTCCCTTTTTTTCTTTAAGCACTGATGTACGATAAAATTGAAACGCCAATAAATACGAAAGGAATGAGCCATCATTATTTTTGTATTTACGTTACACGAGTCAGAAATAAATACATTATTAATAAAAATTGGTAGGAATATATGTAAGTGGTACCGCAAAAACACGTGAAAAATAAAGTTTCCAGACTTTGGTTTCATTAATTCTATTATCCGTTCGTTATGTTTTATTGTTCATATTGAAAGACATTCAAGATTATTCGGTAATTTGATCTGTTTACAAGAACCGCTCAAATAACAACCTTATTTTAATCACAAATGATCCTAATTACGATAATCATAAGTTCATAAGCTTGTTTTATAATACATGTCGCTTCTAAAACCTAATATTTTTTGGTGAAATCTTTTAGTAATCTGAAATATTTATTTTTTATTTTCGTATTCATATTGGACTATAAATCAGACGACTTTAGGATTAATAACACTGGAATATGTTATGACATTACGTTGGCAATCTAGGATTAAATAAAATTAAACATTTCTCCCTGTCATGTGTTGTATGATAAAGATTTTTTAATAAAACGAAATGTCTCTCCTAAACGACGCGTGATATTTTGTAAATTCATTTTGTTTTGCACCTATTTCATGTAGCAGCTTACAGCTGATTTACGTGATATATGGCACTTAACAATATTAATTTTGCACTACGTCGAAAAAGTTCTCCTCACGGCCGGCAAATATTCCAAAACCACCAGTTTTTGGGGCGTAACTTTGGTAATTTATGTGTATTGTAATGCTACAATTATTTGCAAAGGATTTTTTTATTTTTTCGACCGCGGCTAAAGCCCTGTTCCACCTCTTTAAGTACCGTTCGACTCTTATCTTCGCATTACGTTACCAAACCGTTACTTCCCACCTTGGGTTAATATCGTTCAGGCATGTGAGCAAATATAGAACTCCATAAAAATAAATTCTACTATCTACTTGAGTACTGACCTACCACGCGATGGGAATTAAATTATACGGTACTGTAGTTTTTATATGGCAACACCAATTAGGTATAAATATTTTATGTTCTCGATAGAGACTGGTCGTCGTAACCGTTAGTCATTATCAATTGAAATAAAAACTTAACATAACTACACATGTTACCTTTAAACCCTATTTGAAGTGGAGATAAAACATGAGTGTGTAACTTCCTTGTATAATGACTCTTAGGAAGTATGACGTAATTTTCCTTTAACTGTAAATTGCAATCCTTAATAAATGAAGCTGAGATTATAACATTTTTTCCTGTACAGCGAGCGATCGCATCAGAACGCTTGAAATCGCATATAACTAATGTGCATGGAGGCGTAGAAGAAGTGACACGTTGATAGTCTATCGGTGTTGAGCAAATTGTAATACACATTTCCGTTAATGGAGTCTCTAAAACGCGTCAGACAGCAGGCGGCACTGGAATTATGGAGTGATATTCTGTCGAGCCTGCTTTCTTGTGACTAGATACATAGAAAGGCAAATGGTATAAAGCAGTCGCGCCTCAGCCCCGCCTACTGCCTACTGCCTGACGCGGTTACATGAATCGAAGCAATCAGATCAATTCATACGATAAGTACTACGTGGGCATTACTTATTACCCCTATAGGTTAAAAGACAAGTAAAACAAATGAGAGACAAAAAACATATTTATTTAAGCAACCATAGAGTCAGAAAGAAAAAAGCTTTTAAGCTTTGTGAGCGTTAAATAAATGTGTATTTAGAAGTAGAAAGTTTATTTTATATAATGCTTAAGATGAAATGTTTAAGAACATTACGTTTAGGAGTTTAGCTTTCAAGGCTTTCAATAATAAATTACTTGTGTAATTTTAGCCTTCAAAATTCCCTGCGGCAAATCTGACATATCAATTTGACAACCATCGCTGGTCCTAAGCCGATTAAATTTTTGGGCTTACGTTCGAGACGCACCTTGTCTACCGGAGATTAAAAATATATGAAGAAAGGTATAAGTGATGCAGATCAAATAACAAAAACCGATGCTTATTGTCGTCACATTCAAACCTTTCGAGTGAGTCTCGGATATCTGATTTTAACTACCTAAGCTCGTTTCGTAAGAAAAAACCCTCAAAAGAGATATTAAACCTCAACAAAATATAAACAAGAAACAAAACACTTCGGAAAGAGAAACCTTACAGTTCTTATTGGCAACGAACACTCGTTTATACAAGCGTTTCAATGAAAAAACATCAAAGAAATTCTCATACATTTTTAATAAAGTGGCCAAAAGGCGTTTCTCAGTGAACCAGGCAGGATTCTCGGTTTCACGGTCAGCGTGTAAGACGGAGGGACCTTGAGCTTCACAAATATGTGGTTTACGTTACCATCCTTTGAGTAAGTACACCTGATCAAACATGTGGGCGATAAGCGGGACACTTGATGAGACTCTACAGATAGCGATGCCTTCCTGGATCTATACACACTTGAACATCACACACTTCAGACTATCCGCTTGATTGTGAACAGACCGAAATGTAATATTAGAGAATCATGTTACACACATGTGATTACCGCATAGTTTATATTTGTACTCGGTTACACACCAATTTTAATACTTGGCTGCCATGGGATTTGCTTTAGGTCGATCACGCAATAATTACAATCAATAATAGGTATAATAATTCAAAGGTAAAAGAACTTGATATACAAGGGCATCGCTCGAAAGCACTTGAAACCCGTTGCAATAACTTACAAAACAAGTGTTACTTTTTCTTTCATTCAAACAAAACAGAATAAATATAAAATTCAGTGAATGCAAACAGTTTTCTCGACGAGTGCCAGCGCACAGCGCCTTGAATAAGTCTGAACACCTTTGGTTATAAAAGTTAAGTAAAATCAAAACATTGAAAGAGTCTTGTTTCATATGCAAATCGCTATTGATATGTGCATGCGAGACACACAGACGCTGCAGACGCTGCACACATCGAACTGCAAACACAATAACTTACATTTTACAGACGCTATATTTGCCTCAGAGACAGAAACATGTAGGAGGAAAACTATAACTACAAAGGATAAAGATACGTCGAGCTTGGAGAATAAAACTCCCTGGACAGATATGTAAGCATAAAATAATTTACGACTTAAAAGGCTATAATGTATAGGCAAGGGTTTTTATGATATATATTTTAAGCTTCCCCGACGTTTTATGACACCTCGGTTCCATAAGTTTGCTGAACTTGCAGCTCATGTGTTCGCGTCAGAACAGACTACTTTTTATAGCGGCTATTGTAAGTTATTGTGAGGCTGCTTAGTATGCGGCGAGTCTCCGAGCGCAAAACTGATACAATGTGGACAGGTAAATAGGTAGACACCGACTGAGATAAATGGACACCGGCTAGTCGCAACAACGCGCACGTCTACCAAAAATGCTCGTAAATTTCAACTGCAAGTGAATACAAGCTCGTGATCGGTCCATCAAATGCTTTTAAAATGTGGCTATAAAATGAAGAAGATCGAATGGATAATAAAGCGAGATTAATTCACTATTTCATGGTTTAACATGTGAACGTGTATATAAGTTTCATGATGCGATCCGCGGCATTCATAACAAAATCTTTTAAAAGAGGAAAGCTCTAAATGTTGCCCTTTAATTCAATACGGCGAGGCGGAATTGATGTCCCATTATATGCAATCGAGGCAACTTGGCCATGGACGAAATTTCAATGGCCCAAAGCGATTGAGCTGGTCGGCACGTGTAACTTTTTGTGCAAAACTCCTTGGAATTCTTTTAATAATACTTCGGAAAAGGTTCTGGGTTGAATATCTTATTATGCAACATTTTAATAGGTTTCGGACTATATTGAAGTTTTTTAGCACTAAAATTAGTAACGTGTTTCAAATGATAGCCGTCATCAATCATCTTAGAAGCGTGTTGTTATGTTTGAGTTGTATAAATTGACAGGATCATTTAGTTCACTGACAGATCGGGAGACGTCGTGAATGAATTAGAGCGAACGTTTGTTAATGTCCTGGAGTGGAGGCAGCGTGTAGCGCGGTCGCGTCGGCAACTTTCTACGCGACCTCGAAATGCTGCATTCACTTTCCTCACGACTCGACACCGGTTACGCAACCGACACCACGACCGACATATCGACGCTCCGTGCGCCACCGCCGACTTACGACGAAGACACCCAACATTCACTATTCATCCATGGCAAACAACTCGTCTAACAAGTCGACACCGTCATTAACAAGCACCTGCGATCTTCACTCCCTTCTAACTGCCTAACAAACAGTTCATTACATCAGAGCGCGTAACAAAACACCGAAAAAACCGAAACCACAACAATGAAGGGAAGAGTTATAAAATAAGTTAGCAAATTATACGAAGGGCAAATAAAAACGCCAGGTGCCGTGCCTCTTGTGTCCAAGGTCAGCGTTTCCTAGAGTTGCATATAGGTATTATTTTTATTCGTTGCATGTCCCTTCGCCGGGACCGGCTAGCGTGCGTCCAAACCAGTTTAGTGCTGTTCTCCATTCCACTGGTAAGGCTGAGCGCCTATTACACTTTTAGGTTTTTATTTTTCTGCGATCATATACAATTTCTATAATTAAACTACATTTTACTACTTCCAACAGTATTTTAATTGATTTTTAATCATTCGATGATAACTTGGAAGTCATATAAATAACTCAGTCCCATAATTGAAAATTGTGTGTTGTAAAAGTGGATATTTTTCCATAAATAATAACTAAGTTGAAATGATATAATACATCGAAAAAATTAAATTCATTTTCGTACCAATTCCATCAAATTGAAAGTTAGTTTGGTAGGTGGGCGTTTAGCTTTAGCCGGTAAATTGGTAGAACAGCAGGAACAAAACAATAGGTGGCCTGCGAATTTGACTTTTTCTGAGAAGCCTTCGACAACTGCAAAGCGCTTTAGCAGGAAGTGGGGACGGAGTAAGTTTATGTAACCTAATCACCTGCCGGGCTCGAGGCCAGCCTCGCCGATTCACAAAAAACCAAGGTCATGGCAGTCAGAATGCGAGCTTAGTCCTTATATGTATGTAACCCTCCCTAACTTCAGTTTGTTCGGTACAGCAGGATGTTGCATAAGCTTTGTTGTTTTGTTATTCTTCGTGTAGAGTCCGCATCGCATTTTAGATTAGTTTTTTGTGCAGACGCTGAGGCGTAGTCTTCTTATAACATGATACACACGAAATTGAGCGTTAATAAATAATGCAGTAGAACTGTTTTAAAGTCACCGCGTCCAGAGTAGTGGCGACACTAAAATATTCACTTCGAAGTTACTAGCAATGCTCAAAGTTTGTTGAGACCATCAAACTATTCTCATTCCCACGTCGTCGCTACATATCTGTGAGATGCGCTTAATATCTGAAAAGTGTGAAAGTGCATCGTTTTTCACGTAAACTTTCCCGATTCTGCAGCGTCTTATTTTGCTCTTTTTCAAAAATGACTCGCGACTCGGCGCCAAGGGAAGGAAACTTTTAGACTAAATGACCTGGATAGAAATTGAGCACTTCGTACTATGAATTTCTGAACGTGTGAGAACGACCGCTGAGATTAGAAATATTTCAGTTTAAAATGATCTCAAACTTTACCGTCCGTGCTGGAAGCAAAACTAGTACTTTTACTGAATACACTTTATTTGGATCATTCACGATGTGTCATTGGAGACGTCAAAAGAAGCAGCAAGTAAATATAAAAAAATTACATGTGAAATTACTTATACGGTTCCATCCGCTTCAAGAGGTATGGACAGCAACGTCATATTAAAAAAACTTCACTGGGGGAATTCCGCGGCGAGGTATTTTGTGGGTGAGCCGAAAAGGGCGCATCCCCCATTGCATGGGGCGCCGTTGCTACGGCAACCGGCACTATCTCTGTATCAATGAACACCGTGTTCGTACAACGACGTCTAATAATAGAAAATGGACTATTCAATAGACAATGTATAATTGTGTTGCTGTTGACATTATTTGGATGATTTGGGGCTCGAGTGAGATTTATTGTCAGCTGCGTTTAAAATTCAAATTATTATTAAAAAACTACAAACAATATACAGGATATGAGATGTGGCCATACACGTTCATTTTATTTATTCAAGTGTTTATTTTTATGACACATTAAGTCAGAATTTTATGTCTAAGGTTATTTAAGGCGTCGTTAAACATGAAAGGCATTATTTTGAATAATAATATGAAGTGAATGTATGTAAGTATATGATGTTAACCTTTTTGTTTTGCATATAAATAAATGCAATTGTTTATACTTGATTAAAGACATAATTCAATTATAATTACCAATCAAAACTGCATACGTAATAAAATATCATCTTAAAAGCGATGACAATTTAATTACTCACAAATCATTTATTTGTCTTGGTTTTTCAGCTCTACTATACAGGATTATTTTTTATGGAGTGCGCATATTCAACGAGGTAATCAGGTGTGATTATATCGTTGAATATACGCACTCTTTTTAAATTCCAAAGCATAAGTAAAAAAAGTAGCCCATGTTACTCAGCGATAAAGTGGCATTCTAATGGAGTTAGAATTTCTAATTTCAGGTCAGTTGTGTTGATTTAATTCCCTACAAATATATAAATCATTCTTCTTTTTAATATTAGTAAAGATAAAATAATGTACATTACTAATTTACCTACGATTTTTTCTAACTTAATATACATACTCTTTTGCCAGTTTCCCGAGTAACAAGCCATACCGTACCCATGCACCCTAAAATTCGAAACGACGACACCCCTCCCCCCCAATTAAGGTCTGTAAAGAAAACAATTATAATTGCTTGACTTTTAAAAACAGCTGTTACAAAGGCACGAAGGAATTTGTTTTTAATATCAGTATAGCTAAATGGTATTTATACATGTATGTATCGCAGGTGCAAAACAACAACGTAGATATTTTGTAAACAACTTTTTTAGGGTTCAGTAAAATGTGGACCTTTATTACTCTGTCACCTGGGACTCACTTTTACTTTCCTTCGCCCTTTTAATTTATTTGCTCGAGGTACCAGTTTCGTAGGATTTGCATATTTAAATATCTACAATTTGCATGTCAAAAAAGTATTCACAAAGGAATAATATGAAGACTCCTTCGAAGCCGTTCTCTACCAGTTTGGTATAGGCATCCTTCAGGTTGCACTATCTAACAGTCTCTTGCTACTTCCATCTATTTTTCTCCTGTAGTTTTCTTGATATCGTCTTTACGTCAGATTTGTGGTCTACCTGCTTCTGCCTAGCCTTGACCCAAGCCATGTTGGGGTCGGCTTGCAGTCTTCCCGGATTTAGCCGAATACTATATATTTTACATGGAGCGACTGCCTATCTGACCTCCACAACCCATTTTACTGGGTAATACATACTGGGCATTTCAAAATAAGTAAAACTGCCATGTTTTCAGTGGCAATCAATGTATCAATGTAGTGGAACATCTACACGGCTAACATGTACTTATTGCTATTGTAAGTTTTTGTAATATCATATTTTTTTTGCACATTTTTGCTACAAATGAATTCACCGAAATGTATTTTATAATTTACCTTCCTAATTAAAACTGTAGAACATCATCGCATTTGCATTAAGCTCTGCACTTTTTTACTTGTCTACACAAAAGGCCAATTCATACAAAAAATAAGACATACAGTTTATAACAAGAACAGTAGTTATTATTACCATATTACCAGTACGTTTTTACTGGCACGAATATCACTGGCAACCAGACGAAGTTTAACTTCAACATCTACAATTATAATGCGCCCGCGCCGTCAACCATATTATTTTTCAAAAGATCTCCATGAATTATTTATCCCTCGCGTAGACACCATTACAATTATTTCTTTTCTACTTGAAGGAAACAACTTGTGAATAATAAGTATTGAAAACATTTGAAATTGTAAAAAGTGAGATAAGGTGGTCACGCAAAAGATATATTAATATCTAAACTTTACATTGTGTAGCCGATGTATTCGTGTCTGTGTTAGTAGGTATGTATTTTATTACTTATGAAATAGAATACGTATGTTTCTATATTGAATATGTTAGAGAATTAAGGTTATTATTTGCTGTAGGTGAGTGTACCGAAGTAACTTTTTCGGTGTTATAGAAATATTTCTTTCGAAACAGCCAATAAAACGTAAAGTTTATATCGTTATTTTAAACCTGCATTTAATTTCGTACGCTTGAAAACACGATGTTAATTCACCCAAATATAACTCTCCATATTTAGCGTGAAAGATACGATAATTGAAACTCAAAAGTTGACAAATTACATATTCAGCGACCACTTTGCGCATCAAAGATCAAAGAGAGAGGTCCTTTGAAACGAAAAGCAAAACAAAAAAGACCTTTCACGAGTCACGGAGTGTGGTCGCGAAAGAGGTAAACGTAAACACTGAGGTCATCGACCTGGGTTCAACTTGACACATTTTTGGATGGCCCCAATTGTACGGGAGCGCCGACCTGCGCCACAGACTTGCGCAACGGGAAGCCGGTTGTGCCAATCGGCTTTGGGATTCGGAACCGAATTGGAACATGTTTCCTGTCTTGTATGGGGATACACCGGGATGTAAGCTTCAAATCTCACGGGATTATTCTTGTTTCTAAACCTATTATTATCGAAGACTAGTGCAAGATGACATCTGTTTGACGGGTAAACATGAAAGTGGTATCCGGGTTTGGAGACAAATATAGGCCATGTGGCCCATGTGTGCCAATGGCTAATTTAAATCTCACGTCTCCCCTGAGTGCAAAAAAGTAATAAAAAGGAAAACGAATTTCATTTTACGCGCATGAAAGTCTATAAAAATTAACGAGCCTTTTATAAACAAACAAAGCAGTTTTTTGGCAACAGCTTTTTATAGTGTTTTCTTGTATCAATTCATTCAATTGGCAAGTATAGCCCATCCGAAGCTGAATCAGGCGAATCTTAATTTTTTGTTGTCAAAAATATTGTGAATGTTTGTGAGATATGTATCCTTTTGCTCTTTCATTATGTATTTCATGTCAATCACCTCAATATTTTCGTCGATGAGTAAAGAGTAATGAGAGGATATTTTAAGAACAATATTTTCGGAACATATGAATCTAAGAATACCCGTAGCGAAATAATGACAGTGTCAAGAAACTGGTGGAATCTATACATTTTAATAAGTACCATGTTTATCCGTGTTTAAGAAATTTCAACTATATATTACGTTATGCGACTTGTTTTGTATAAAATTATTTGCATACATGCGTACAAGTTTCTTTGTAATTCTTTCGCTGTATTGTGCCTCTTGGGAACATCGCTAGCGGTGAATATTCCGGTCAAGCACATAATAAACAAAAACTAGACACGGAAGAGTTCGAAACGGTCGAGTTGTATACGAAAGGAATTTTTAGAGGATTCCGCTAATGTCACGAGGGGATGCACTAAAAAATGCAGGTAGGGGCCCGAGCATCGACCCCGGGGGTTTTTGGTCGGTGACGTCACTGCCTTCGCCGGCCCCACAATAACACGAATGTGTACCACTGTTACGTCATGCGCTTGTTTGGTTTTTTACCATCAAGAACTTTGTGGCTTTGTGATTGTACTGTCATATCTCGATCTTACGAACGTGACTCGCAGTTTCCAAATACAAAATATAATGAAACGAGGAGGAACGACTAAAATAATCTAGTGGAATCATTGCCCAAATGTCGAAACAAGGATAAGAGCATACGAAAATAAACAACACATTCGCGTTTCTGACCGATCTCTAACATTCTAAGAATTTGACTGAGCACGCATCGCACGGATTCGACAGCAAAATGGAAGTTATTTTTTGCTTTTCCAATGTGTAACTATACAATTTGCACTAGAGCCCCGGTGTCGATGACCTCTCGCCAGCTGTTTGACTATCGTGGTTTACAAAGCAAGCACAAGGTAAGACGGGTTACTAAGGAATCGTACGCAGTACCGGTATACGCTTTTATTCGAACCGTAACAAAAGAGCCGTGAATAATGACATCATTATTTTCTTATAATAAGTAGGTACCACAAACAATAGCAAGCATGAAGCTAAACACTTCGTAGTTTCGGATATTTTTAAGAACATTGTAATAAGTACGCTATATGGCATGGTACTTACGAAAAAATACCATTAGTAAAGAAAGACATTAAAAGGCAAGGTAGAGGTGTTTTGACGAGACCATTTGAATGGTTATTTCTTATTTAGCTGGTGTTTAGAATGGAATATTAAACAGGACCGAGTCACGGGTTTAATGTGTCGCTACACTATAGGGCTCAGTGTGTTAGAGCGTGGGTCATGAGGAAGCATAAATTTAGAAGAGTCGATAGCGGCGGCGCGCGGCTCCACAAGCCCACAACAGCTGTAGACAAAACGCAACGCTCACACACACGCGCCGGCACCCCTGCAGCACGCACACCGCCACAAACTGAACACGCACGCGTAACGTAAACACATGCAGGTTTATGTATACCAGATGCCCCCGTAACGAGCGAGACAAACGAACCAATAAACTATGCGCTAGACAAGAACAAAACATTGAGGGAATGAGGCTCGGTTTGACAACATGCAGAGACGTCTTATTAAATGTAGTTGAAGGTCGAAAAAATAAAAGGATGTATGATACATTATGTCAAGTCGCATTCAGAGATATTTAAGATGTAAAAACACTGGACGCAGATGTAACGAGAAGTTGAACGCGAACGTATACAACGCAAAAAGCCTTAAACCAGCCAATGTTTCGTAGGAATGAGCTAATTGAAAAATAAACAGAGCCGGTCCGACCGAGGCCGTCGTTAATTAACATACAGATAGTTTAATAAAAGGCAGGAAGCAGGCAGCGAGGGGAGTAAGCAATGAAGCGGTAAAAATAGAAGTGGGGGCGACAGCGACGCGCAGGAATCGATCCTACGAACAATGCGACGATGCACCGCTTCGTGCCAATCAATAATAGATGCGACTAGCGTGCAACAGTTCCGTGTACACGACACTTATTTTGGATTATTGAAACAGAAATACGACACAGTTATTTATTAAAGAATGCCGTGTTTATACTTTTATCGTCCGTTCGAACCAAATTAAGCTTAGTAATCAATAACGTATGCCAGAACCAAATTTAGTTTGTTGATAATTTATGTATTTATCTGTTATTGACAAACCGACAAATATTAATGGCTACTACTTTTAGCGTGGTTTGTTGTCAAACAAGTTTAATTTAGTATCAGCTTCCGTTAATGTATATCGACTAGTTCAAATGTAAAATGATGCCGTAATTTTGGCCACTTAATAACAATCAATTAAATTACCAACAATTAGTAAATGGAACTGGACTTACTATTGTAAATTAGATTCCTATTAGTTGATTAAGGAGACTTGCTAAACACTCTAGCTGCAGACTGAAAGCTTTCTAGTTAAATACATCAGAATAAAACATGCAATTAATTTAAAGTTTCCAGGATAGCTCCCAAACGGCTAACCCACTCAGTGCAAGCGGTAATTAACAAAATGAATCGATAACGAGTGCGGATGTGGTCGGGGACACCCGTCCCGGTTATTTTAGCCTCGGCGCGCAACCGCCGCGCACTTGCCGTAGGTCAGGCACAGGAATCCGAGCAAGCCCTAAGTGCTGGGGGGAAATATAGGTCATGCAGGAACATGAGACGAACCATGACGCGCTCTACGGTTTCGTAAATTGGGTAGTTTATCAGCCGTGCGGAAATATTGCGGCAGGTCGGCAGGTCATTCACTTTGATAAGGTTCAGTGGCGTGATTCAATTAGCCGTACGTATGTTGACTGTTTTGATGTAGGTTATTTATAGTGAGTTACGTAATCTAATGTTATGAATAAATGCTAAATCTAAAGTTCAATGAGTATTTTTTTAATTTTTTGGGTGCTTAATTACTCAAAACAATTCGACTTCCATATTCATCGGTGAAATAAAATTAGTTTCGAATCTTTGTTCTTATTGTAATTTACGGCTTGATTACTTTTTTTTCAAACCATGTTAACCACAGTGGGAACACAGCAGGAGTCTACCGCAAGCTCCACGAGCGCATCTCGACGCAGCCAGGCAAAACCACGTCTAGACGCCGCACGCCGCTGTATACAAACACCGCCATTATACCTAGACCAGCAATATTCATTTACTTTCCTTTATTTAACAAGGTTGAATTAACACCGGTGAGGCGTCTGAGACCAAATTAAATTGGCTGTCTGATATTTATTACGAATACGATCGCAGTTGAAATTCGTTTAAAGCTCTGCAGATTGTGTATCTTGTCCGGTGGTCTCCGGTCAGATTTGCAAGCGTGTGTCATTTTTTACTGCGAAACTCATATGAAATCTCGTGTTTACTTTACGACGTCCTTTTAGCGCCTCGCGTCCGAGCTAGACGTGAGTCAGGTCGTAGGTATTTAAGCAACCCTTTGTTATCGTCGCTCAGTGTAAACGACCAGTACAAAGGCAGTCGGGCGAGCCGCCCTTCAGCTGACTGAGACCTTGGCTGGATTTAGATGCGGTTCGACGGACTCCGCGACGACACTCGATATAGTTTCGATGTTGGTTTGGACCTTTTCTTGCGAATGGCTGAGGAATGCAGCACGCAATCTCAGATGGGCTTCGATATATATTTTTTTTATTTAGAAATAAGAATGCTCAAAATGCACGAAGCATTTCAAATTCTCGATTGGATTTTTTCGTAACAGATAATATAAGGTCAGTGTACGCTGAGGGACCTTGGCCGATTTTAAACGCAAGTTCGACGTTCGATGTTTGAGCGGGCCGAGCGCGTCTGCGCGCCGCGTTGCGTTTTATAACTTTCCCCGGCTAGCGATAAAGTTCATGTTTGAACTTTGTTTCCTGATGATCCGTAAGATTTATAAATAGACGTACATCTGCCAGATGGTAGGTGAAGACGGTCATAAAATGTTTATGGAAATATTTGTACAGTGAACGCTGTAAATTGAAAATCGAGCAATTATAGTTCATGATTCACGAGATGATACGAACTGTAGCTTACGACTTAGACACTAAAGATGGTGAATTAAATCACTTCTCTAGAACATTGATAAATCAAATTGCAGATAAAACGTTGTTATGCGTTTCTAGAGTAAAATAAACGTTTGTTTTAGTTGATAGAATGTCACTGGTCTATTTGTGACGCGCATGGGATACCTGATGTCTCGCCGTTAGACCTTGGCCGAATTTAGCCGGGGTCATCGCACTGCAGGTCGCTTTCTCCGAGCCGCGCATGCGCGATGCAATCAGCGCTGTCTAGCTGAACTTGATGCTATTGTGTTGAGTAAGTTACGAGATATAATTGTCTGACGTAATATCTAAGTGTTACTTGTTACTAGAAAGGAGATTTGAGAAGCAAGTGCAGCGTAATATTGAAGATTGTATACCGACACCCCTTTTCATAAATAGTTTGTGATATGACTCACAAACTATTTATGAAAAGGTATTAGAAAGATTTTTTTCTCGCCTTTCCATCACGTGATTTAAAAAATAAAATTATTTAACATAAAATTAGATTAAAAAACTTCAATTTTTTTTAGGACTATTTTTTGTTATTGAATTTGTTGATGATCTAGGCTATTTAGAGCATTTTTTTTATAAATACTTAATTTCATAGTAGGTAGGTAGGATTGTAATGCACCGTTATCATAATACCTACTATCAGTTTTATTATTCCCAGCAGCGCGCTATGCGTCGGATTAGCATACAAAATGATCTAGATATAATTGTGAAATTAGGCTGAGGTCGACTTCTATATTTACATAGATATTTAATTATAATGCAAGATAATAATATGTAATCAGCTCAGATCAATACCTATCAGGTTATACTACTAAGCTTTTATTGTTTAAAAACTTATCTTAGTTCATAACTTTTTTTATACGAATGTGAGTGAAAAGATCAACATTTAGGTAATTGCACGCCTCATAAGCGAAGCGTTGAGGTGGGTATTACTGTCAGTTTATGCACACGGAGTGATTCTCCAACTTAAAATGTCACTTTTATTATTCTTTATTGCTTTTATAAGTGAATATAAATAGACAAATGTTGAGAAAAAACACTATTTTTAACACTCATGATATTTTTAAATCATTTTTTATTATTTAAACTAATTAAAAAATTGTTTAAAAAAATTCTGTCTTGGACGTCCGTGTGTCTGTATGTACGGATCCCGTATCTTGTGGTCACGATAACGAGCGAAATACTTCACTTATCGAGTTGGTTTTCTTTTTATATGCTTCAGTATTTTGAGGAATAGAAGCCTATTACTTTTCACGGTATAATTCGATGTAGTTTAATTATTATTTACAAATAATCTCAATTTTATTGTAATGAATGAGATTATTAGGCTAGGGCTTAGGGGTTTTTCCAGCTATTTGAATTTAGTCTCGTTGTCAAATATCGCGCTTATACTTTGACTGAGACTAATATGATATCTTGGGACATCTCACACACGGCCATCTGGTCCCAAACTAGACAGAGCCTGTACTATGGCAACCAGAAAACTGATAAGCATACTTGTATATTTATAAATACATATATTTTATAGATAAATTACACCCATACACAGAAAAAATGATCGTGCTCATCACACAAAGATTTGTCCTGAGTGGGAATCGAACATCCGGCTTAGCAGTCACAATCACTAACCACTAGACCAACAGGCTTGTCGATACTAATAGTTTTTGGATAATTCTTTTTTTGGATTTGTTTTTTGAACATGACTCAATTTATTTCTATGTGGTGT
This sequence comes from Plusia festucae, assembly GCA_950381575.1. Taxonomy (NCBI): domain Eukaryota; kingdom Metazoa; phylum Arthropoda; class Insecta; order Lepidoptera; family Noctuidae; genus Plusia; species Plusia festucae. The sequence continues at coordinate 5,681,567 of OX494436.1, read as the reverse complement.
GCGAGAAATTCAAGGCTAAAATTACAAGAAATAATGCCTTATTGTTGCCTTCATTAGATAACAATTCACGTTGATAAATTACAATATAATTGCTTGTAATTTATTTGATTTCATAAATGATTGCTGTATAATTATTGTAATGTTCTCATTTACATCAACCTACACGATAAACACAAACTTTAAACTTAAACAGCTATGTCGGCCTTTAGATTCTGCGTTATAAATGAAATAAAAACTTTTTTATATAATAATTTGACTACATACCTATACAGGATTCATTTAAAATGAATCATTTCTGTATTTCCAAACACAAGGCATTCGTTTCGTGTTTATTAAACATAATTTAGATATTAAAAAAGGAATACATTCAACACACTCCCTTCTATTACATCCGTGATTCAAATCTGTATTGACGTGCCTTGAATAATAAATAATAAAATACGAACCAACAACTATTGTTATTCGATAATCCAACGCTATCTGTACACAAACTACTCGATTCATATAAAACTAGAATCGAGAACTCGATTGTAATTAAGCGGGAATTCGAATACACGAAACGCACTCCTTGTTTGTTTTTCGTACAGAAATACTGTCTTAAAGAACTGACTGTAAACAGCCCAACCGGTTTGGTTAACGTACCCACATAAAATATCAGAGTGTTTTTGGTAATTTGCTCTCTAAAATTCTCCATTACTTATACTCCATTTATTATAGCATTAGAAAAAAGAGGCTCGCAGAAGCAGGAATTGAAAACATTTTATTTCAAAGAAATTGTTTTAAGTACTTAAATAAACGAAATAAAACTTTTTTTTAAAATTACTCTTTATTTATAACAATATCTTCATTTCATCACACATTACAAACTTACACCAAAACAATGAATGAGACAACCAATCATGTCATGATGACTTAGATTTAATTAAGATTAAAATAAAAGTAATTTTTAGAACAATATTTTAATTAAGAAATAGAAGAATAAAGAAATTCTTCGTCTTCATCATAGGATTTAGTCATAATAAAATAATAAATATATAATAAATAAACAAATAATGGTAGGATAAATAGTAAAACGAAAAACGTTCCAGTATTGTTCTTCACTGCTTCTTTTAGCTTTTTAGCATTGACACTGTCATTTTAGATTGGAATGAAATATTATAAATAAATGAAAGCCACACAATTTGTAATGAAAAATGGTTAACATGATTACAAATAAGTGTGACAGCTGGTATGTAAATAGATTTTAATTTATAGGCGTCAATCGTAACTGTAACAAGTTTATTGTACTTTTGCAACAAAGTGTACATTATAAATAACCTTTTTTAACTTCTGTCTAATGCTATTTTAAATGGAGTATAGTATAATATCAACACTTTTGTACAAAATTATGTCTCTTTTAAAGCTCTACTTAATTCTATAGTTTAGTATTTATCTTCAAAAGCGTCAGCAGTTTAATCGTGGACATAACTATATAAAGACTTCTAGCCAGGATTTAACAATTATCCGAAAATAGGATTGTATAAATACTGTAATGGCGTTACCATGGACAGTAAAACCACCGTTTCGTTTGTCTGGCAATCCGTCGATAGTTACATTTGTAATTAATGTTTTAGATTTCGACTGACCACCACGTTTATTAGAACATTTAATAGGTTATTCAAAAATAGCAGCTTATTATGCCGTAAATCTTTCGAAACAACTTGATATTAGCAATAAAATACAAGTTTCTTAGATATACGATAAGCGCTTTTGATTCGTTGATTAATATCTAGAAAATTGTTTTCCCTTCATTTTCTTATGTTTTTCGTGATATAGTATTTTAGTTATGTAATAGCGAAATGAGCTGGATTTTTGGTACTAACTTTATATAACATAATTATTATTAGGTATACCTTCATGGCACTTACTTTGTTACTTGGTTTTGAATTAACAATGAACTAGATAATAATCAAAATCAACAAACTGAAGTAGGCAATCTGTAATACCTTATAATTTTCAAATTTAAATATGTCATTAACATTTAAATATGAACTTATTAATAATCATTATTAATGAACTCCTAACGGGTTCCGATGAAAAAACCGTAGATATTGAAAAATACTAGCTGCTGTGGTTTTAAATAAAAAACGGTTTGTTTTTTAATAAATGAATATAACATTTCGCATGCCTGTTCAGAGTTTGATGTTCACATTACTATATGTCAATAACACAAATAATGTATGCTTATTAAACATTCCGAGGACATTAGTCACTCGACCGGTTCACCTGAGCTAAGATCAAAGTTGAAAATAAGTAAATTTCCCTAAAATTACAAATTAAAAGGGACGCTTACAGACGTTTCCCCTCATAATTTAAAATAATGTATGAGCAAATGAAGCTTATTAAGTTCTTAATTCGCGCTAAAAGCTTACGACGGCCGCCATATTGGAACAGATAACAAACAAATTCAAACCATTTATCAAAGTTTACTTTGCGGAGTGGCTCGGCCTTGGAAACAGATCCAAACACCCGAATTATTTAAACATCAGATTATTAAAAGGTGTTCCCAAGGCATGTGAACATGTTCGTGTTTGCTTTATTTTGATGTCTACTGAATTTTATTTTAGCTCCAAAAAAACGTTGGAATTTGATTTCGGATTGCGTCAAACCTCCTTGGAACTGAAAAATTAGATTGAAATTCCGTTTTTTTGAAATAATTTTCAAGTTACATTATAGACTACAGGCCCACGTCCAAAATGGATGGGTCATATGAACCACCAGGTGACGTATATAGTACGATAGAACACCATGCAATAATAAGATTCAGCACTATGCCGTCACTTGTAAGGTGTCCAACGAGTGCTGGTGAAAATTCAAAAGTGCAGGTAGGAGTGAGTACATTTTGGTCATTTATTTTTGTACGGCAATTTTACCATCGTTAGATCTATGAAAATAATAAGAAAGCGCGCAGTGCCGTAAAAAAATGTTGCGCCACAAAGCTGGGATTTCTTTTTGATTTTCTGAAATTTTCCAGGGTACATTTGGTCATTTTATTCTGTACGGCATCAGTTTCATGCTGTTTCAATACAGCTTTCAATCCATTATTCGGCAACGCCGTAAAAAAAAACGTGCGACAAGCGGAACAATCAAGGGTTGCAACCCCATGTTTTTCCGTGCTCTGGGGGTTATGTGAAACAACATAAAATTAATTTATTTTGAAAGTATTTTATGCTTAGATAATATTTTTTTACATGCCGTACATTTTCGTTGGTCCAAAGGTTTGTAGGAGAAAAAAACCCAAGGAAAAATCCATAGGTAGAACGAAATGTAAGAAAAATCCATATAACGAAATGTAAGGTGAAATTCATGACGATGTTTTTTTATACGGCATTTAGATAGTTTATTTGTACTTAATGCAATAATTTATAAAAAGTTAATGCCGTACAAATCTGAAAGTTCATATTTATAAAAAAGTAATAAAAATATTAAATAAATACGACGTTTTGTTATGACGTTTAGCATTTGTAGTAACGTATTTTATTCGGATGTACTCGGCTTGGACCCGAGTAAGGTGTTCGTTTGCGCTCGCTCACACATAAAAAGACAACTATGAAATTGGAAGCAACGTCGTTTCCTCCTTGTTTCCGGGAGTTAAAACAACATAATTATGAAGAGAAGTACCTACATAGCACAGATTTGGTGCAAACAAATACCGTCGACCTTGTCACCAATAAGATATGGATGGATTTTCAATGACGGTCGGTACGATTTCGACTGGTTCCACGGCGAGGAATGCCCCCAAAAAGTCGGTGACATAACGGAACCGGATGAGGGATCAGGCGAAGAAATTGATGACGTCATAGGTAAATAAATATATCTTTACATCTTCAATCTGTACGTAAGACTTTGATTTTGACAAAAACTTATTCATGTTTCAGAAAATGATAGAGAAGATATTCGGACGTCGATGAAGACGTTGATTCAGATACTGAATAATTTAAATAAAAACCTTATTTTGTATCTTTTAATATATCGATTTAAAAAAAAAAATGTTTTATTTATTCACATCATTACAATGAAACAAATCTATTATATGATACATATATCAATATCTAATGTTTGAAGTATATATTAAACAAAAAAGTATACAAAACTGTCGATACTGGGATTTATAGTTACAATTCTTGGATATTATATACACACCCTTTGTTCAGGCGCATGCGCCTGCAAGATTTTAGAATGCAATGCTTACGTGCAACTGTCTTTGGCTAACTACTTTATTTTTCTTATTAATGTTTTCACCGCCACCGTCATTAATATTTACTTTTTCTATATTTCTCAATACGAACGAACACTTGCCATTGTACGCGCTAGAGACAACACCTAAAGCAATATTGTAATTATATATCCAATAAAACCAGTTATCAAAGTGTAATAGAGGTTTGTTATCATTTTCAAACTTCCATTGTGTCCACTACGAGACATAAATTGGCGACCGTGACAGGACAACTAAAAATCTCGGATCAACGTAATACAAAACGAAGACAAAGAAAGGTCAAAGTCCAACTTCAAATCAGAGGACGCATCGAGGATTAGAAAGTGGCTAAGCTAGCCAGGTCGGGCAGCAGCATACGCACCGCACCCAGCCTTAGCACCAGCTTCGACGTCCAGGATCCAGCGATATATCCAGCATCAAATATACAGAAACTGCCAACACTACATTACTTACCTACGGACCTACTTGTACAGCAGCAATCAGTGAGGATCATTTAACCTGAGAGCAGCATCACGCCTTTCAGATAAGTGCCATTCCTATGACCATTCTTTCCCAACAATAGCCTTCCAGAAAAAGGTCGCTGTACAGTTCCTATATTTAAAGAAGTGTACTTGTGTATTTGTTTTTTAAATTCTTCAATGTTTCTTCATAATTTTATTTCATCTTGTAATTGAATAATACCAAGTAATTTACTGCAATCTAAAGGCAATTTGTTCATATAACTTACATTGTTATTTTTCTACCTCCTCGCATAATTATTAATTGCTTAGTCATGCAAAGTTCATAATCATATGTTAACGAAAGTTTTTATCTAAGTAAATTTTAGTGCTTGGGATAATTTACACAGTATCTTCACGCTATACTCAATATTTTAGGGTAAACAGAGTTCCCAATTTAGATCAAATTTTCCGTTATTATTCCTATTGTTTCAAACACGTATTTGAATTGGAACGGCCGACTATTTCAGGGCTGTTTTCGAGCTACTGCGCTTCTCCGCGATTCATCACCGCGAGCCGTGCTTGTGCTGCGGGTTCGTGCCTCCGGCTCATACAGCTGACGCGTGCTCGTGCTCGAGCGCCCAGGTGTCGCCGAATCAGGAGTTTATAGCAGCTAAGATTATACATTCTTTATTTTATACCTTCGTTTGCATTAATTTCTTAATTTCACAAATATTTTAAAATTATTTTAAGTGTATTTTATTTGAACAATTGAGTATTTATCTAATAAATCAAAAATGTCTAGCGACGAAATTAATGCAAAACTATTAAAAGAATTATATGCTAAACGTAGCTCAATTAAAGGTCGTTTAACAAAGTTTAAAAAATATTTGGACATAGTTATTTCATCTAAATTATCTAAAACACAAATTAAAGAATTAGAAATAAATATCGACAAAATTCGAGCCATGTCTAGCAAATTCGATGACCTGCAAAGTCAAATAGAGGTTTTAAATAGTGATGATATGGACAATGAGATTGACGAGCGAGATGACATTGAACAAATATTCACTTCTCATCTTGCTGCAGCTCAAGAACTGTTAGACCGCCACGGTAACGTCAGCAATAACGATTGTAGTATGCATGATGTATCGCAGTGTCATTCCGATCGCGCAGCTCATTGTCACAATGTTGCATTCAAGTTGCCACAAATTCAAATTTCTAAATTCAATGGTGAATATTTCCGCTGGCTTGGTTTCCGTGATACCTACTTGTCACTTATTCATAATAACGAACGTATTCAATCCATTCATAAATTTCATTATTTAGTTTCGTACTTGGAAGGTGATGCAGCGCGAGTTATTTCTAATCTTGAAATTTCCGAAACTAATTACGATAACGCATGGCAACTTCTATGCGATCGGTATGATAATAAGCGTCAGCTTATCAATCATCACCTTAATTCTTTATTTAATATTACGGCATTATCACGCGAATCTGACAAATCGCTAAGGTTTCTCGTTGATCACGTCACTAAAAATTTACGAGCTTTGTCTAGCTTAGGGCAACCAACCGAACATTGGGATACATTAATAATCCATATGATTTCCTCTAAGTTAGACAACAACAACGTCATGAAGTGGGAGGAATATCGCAATAATTTGCGTGACATTCCCACTTTAAAGGAGTTCAACAAATTTTTAACAGATCGCGCTGACGTGCTAGAAACTTTATACCGTAATAAATCTAATAATTCCAAAACATCACAAACACAATCACGCCATAGCGACACTTCACACACTTCTAAAACTTTCACTTCCACAACTCAAAATCCAGGGTCAGGGAGTATGACATATCGTTGCGTCGTCTGTAAAGGTGAGCACAGAATTTATGACTGTCCCACGTTCCTTGCCAAAAATGTTCAAGAAAGAAAGTCTGAAGTATCTAAGTTAAACTTATGCTCTAACTGTCTAAGAATAGGCCATCATGTTCGTGATTGCAAGTTAGGCTCTTGTCGTGAGTGCAAGCGTAGGCACAATACTCTCCTGCACTTGCCCGGTACTGAAACCAGTGCAGACAGACATAAGACTGATACAGTGTCAGATAGTAATAGACCTAATGAAGTATTAGTGAATAATTCAACTAGCGCGAATCTCAAAACAAACCAAGTTCTCTTATCAACTGCGATGATAAAGGTTACAAATCCTCTTACTAAAGATCACATGCAAGTGCGTGCTTTATTGGACTGTGGAAGTCAGTCGTCTTTTATAAGCCAGTCACTACTGAATAAACTTTCTTTACAACCATGCCCATCAAATACAATTAATATTATCGGCATAGGCAACAATTTGTCCCAACATGTAAATGAAAGTTGCATAGCACAAATAGACTCAAATAACAATAACTATAGTATAACTCAATCGTTTTACGTGCTAAAAGAATTGACGGGTACAATTCCAAGTGAATCTATAGACATATCTACAATTAAATTTCCCAAAGGTATAAAACTAGCTGATCCTAATTTCAACCAGCCTTCTATTGTCGAGGTCTTAATAGGTGCAGATTTATTCTGGGACCTATTAGGCTCTGAACAGATTTCTTTAGGTCAAAATATGCCCAAATTAAGAAGTTCGAGGCTAGGTTGGCTAGTTGCAGGCCCTATTCCATACAAATTTCCTATTTCCAAATCACCTAAGAACATTGAGTGTCATTTGTCAATCTCTAATGATATCCATTCTAATATACATAACCAATTAGCAAAGTTTTGGGAAATAGAACAAGTTCCCGAAAAACCTTTTCTAAACGAAATGGAAAAGGCTTGTGAAAATCATTTTTCATCAAATACTTACCGTCTGAACTCGGGTAGATTCTGTGTCAGGCTACCTCTAAGTGATACACCAGACTGTTTAGGCGATTCGTATGCAATGGCAAAAAAACGATTTCTCAGTTTAGAAAGACGTTTCCGAAAACATCCAGATTTGAAATCGCAATATGTTAAATTCATTCAGGAATACACTGACTTAGGTCATTTAGAGGAATGTCCTAGTATTAGACCAGATCCTTCTTACTATCTCTGTCATCACGCTGTATTTAAACAAAATAGTGAAACTACAAAAACGCGTGTCGTCTTTGATGGATCTGCGCGAACATCTTCAGGTTACTCTCTTAACGACATTCTTATGATTGGCCCTAACATACAAGACTCATTATTTTCTATCTTAATACGCGCACGTCAATATAAGTACATTTTGAACGGCGACATCGAGAAAATGTATAGAATGGTTCAAACTCATGAGCAAGATCGTAACTTGCAACTTATACTATGGCGAGATGATGAATCAAAACCTATCAAGACTTTGAGGCTAAAAACAGTAACTTATGGTCTAGCGAGCTCAGCATATTTAAGCACTAAGTGTCTATGGACGTTAGGACAGGAATGTAACGACGAGCTTGTTAGCACAATAATCAAACATGACTTTTACGTCGATGATCTTATTACCGGGTCTAATGACCCGGCCGAGTTGCTCCATATACAACGCGTGATATCATCTACTCTAAACTCTGGTTGCTTCAATCTCCGGAAATACAGATCTAATCTGCCCAGCCTATTGTCATCTGTAATTAATCCTAACGACAACGTGAGCCTCAGTGAATCCACAAGTACTCTTGGCCTAGAATGGAATCCTACATCTGACACACTTCACATTTCTATTGAACTTCCTACAAAAAATCAAGTAATTACAAAACGCTCAATACTCTCAGCATCATTTAAAATATTCGATCCACTCGGACTTCTTAGTCCGTGCATCATATTGCCTAAAATCATGTTACAATCTTTATGGCTCAACAAGCAAGACTGGGATGAACCGGTCACTTCTAATATAGAACACTCTTGGAAAGAATTCGTTGGTGGTTTGTCTTGTTTATCAAACTTGCAAATCACGAGATTAGCTTTATGTGAATCTCCTAATAACATTGAAATTCATACTTTCAGTGATGCCTCTCAGGTGGCCTACGGCGCCTGCATTTACTTGAGGTCATCTAACGCAGCTGGCGAAACGAAGGTTACATTACTGTGTGCTAAGTCCAAAGTAGCTCCAACGAAGCCAACGACTATACCACGTCTAGAGCTTTGCGCAGCTTTACTGGCTGCCAAATTATGCAAGGCTGTTACTAGTTCTCTACGATACGAAGTCAATCGCTTAATCCACTGGTGTGATTCTAGTGTTGTTCTTAGTTGGCTCCAAGGCAATATTAGATCTTTAAAAACGTTCGTAGCGAACCGAGTAGTCGAAATTAGTGAACTAACTAATTGTTCTTCATGGCGTTACATTCCCACTGCTCAAAATCCGGCTGATTTAATCTCAAGGGGCGTAAATCCAGATAAAATTATGAATAATCAGCTATGGTGGTCAGGTCCTAATTTCCTAATGCAAACTGAAGCTCAGTGGCCTAACCTAGTAAATTTATTGAATCAATCAGATCTACCTGAATTAAAATCTAATCCAGTCACTATTCAAACTTCAAATAATATTTTAAAATTTGAGATTTTTTCTTCTTTCACTAGACTTAGACGTACATTTGCATACGTACAAAGATTTATAAACAATGCTAGTTATCCTAAAAACAAAACTTTCTGTAAGTTAACTATTGATGAATTAGAAACTTCTTTCATCGTCCTATGTAGAATTGCTCAGAAGGAATCATTTCCCCGCGAGTATGACATTTTGATAAAGGATAAACCTCTCAGCAGTAAGTCGACACTCTTATCACTATCTCCATTTCTGGATGAGAGCAAAACCATACGAGTCGGTGGTAGAATAGATAAGTCCAATTACGATTATTCTAAAAAACATCCAATTCTTCTTCATTCATCTCATCGTCTAACCAAACTCTATTTCAAATATCATCATTTACACAACATGCATGCTGGACCACAATTACTACTAGCCTGCGTTAGGGAGACTGTATGGCCAATAAATGGGAGACATTTAGCCCGACGTACAGTCCACAACTGCGTCACGTGCAGACGATTCCAAGGAAAAACAATGATTCCCATGATGGGAAACTTACCTGCGCAACGCATAAACCCTGATTTTCCCTTTAGTACTGTAGGCGTCGATTTTGCTGGTCCTTTCCTCACCTTAAACAGGAAGGGTCGAGGTGCACGGCTTACCAAAACCTATATGTGTTTGTTTGTGTGCTTCCGATACAAATGCGTGCATCTAGAAGCCGTTAGCGATTTGTCTAAGGATGCATTCATATTAACATTACGTAGGTTTGTCTCGAGGCGGGGCAAGCCAGCTGAAATATTCTGCGATAATGGGCGCAATTTTGTTGCGGCTGCAAAAGAAATAGGGAATTTTCTAAAAAATAATCAAGAGCCTGTAATTGACTTCGCGGTCAGTGGAGGTATAAAATTCATATTTTCTCCTACTTACGCTCCACATTTCGGCGGCATTTGGGAGGCCGGTGTGAAATCCGCGAAGTATCACATAAAACGTGTTATGGGAAACTCTCACTTAACTTTCGAGGAGATATCGACACTATTTGCCCAAGTGGAGGCTATACTGAACAGTCGACCTTTATGTCCACTTTCACCTTCACCCAATGATTACCATTTCCTTACCCCCGGGCACTTTCTGATAGGACGTTCCCTCAAGGCACTGCCAGGCCCCATACTGGAAGATCACACTCAAACCCAACAACAGCGCTACAAACGACTCGAGCAAATTCACCAACATTTTTGGCAACGCTGGCAAAGAGAATACATTGCAGAACTCCAACAACGCTCTAAATGGCGCAAGAATACAGCAACTCTTCGTGTTGGAGATCTAGTACTTCTGCAAGAAGACAATGTGCCACCTCTCAATTGGCGGATGGGACGAATCAGCCGGCTGTTTCCCGGAAGCGATGGCATATCACGTGTCGCAGATGTCGACACCGCCAGAGGCAGCTTTCGAAGACCATTTACCCGCATCTGCCCGCTACCAGTTGATGACAGCTACGATTGTTGAAAGAAGGACTCTTTCAACGGGGGGGAAGATGTTCAGGCGCATGCGCCTGCAAGATTTTAGAATGCAATGCTTACGTGCAACTGTCTTTGGCTAACTACTTTATTTTTCTTATTAATGTTTTCACCGCCACCGTCATTAATATTTACTTTTTCTATATTTCTCAATACGAACGAACACTTGCCATTGTACGCGCTAGAGACAACACCTAAAGCAATATTGTAATTATATATCCAATAAAACCAGTTATCAAAGTGTAATAGAGGTTTGTTATCATTTTCAAACTTCCATTGTGTCCACTACGAGACACCCTTTTACTTCAGTTAGAAGTCATAATGATTTTATCAATTGTTCTCTTCAAAAATATGTTAATACCGTACAGTATCAGATAACAATAAAGTACTACACCCTTAAAATGGTAGCGTCATTTTCTTCAGCCTAACTAAAAGATATGGTCTGCATTAAAATGTACGGCATAATTTTTTCCTAATTTATTTATCTTAATACTATTTAAAACAAGGGAAAAATGTAGAAAATTGCTATATTTTATTAATCTATGAATATTTAAACTTTTGCAATAATTCGAAAAATTGCAGTTTTTGTATTTCTCTATAATTTTTTTTAGAACGGTTTCTTTTGGACGGCAATACTATATAACAATTGTATTTTACAATATCATGGTAAAAAAAAAGTTGCCGTACAGAGTCAAATGATTTTACAGCTTTATAAATCAATTATATCATGAAATTAAGATAAATATTAATATACATTCAAATGAACAATAATTTTTTGACGGCATTATTTTTAACAGTACTTTTGAGTGCTAGATAATGTTTTGGAACCAAAGCCGTACTTTTTCAAATCACCCCCCGGAGCACGGAAAAACATGGGATTGCAACCCTTGATTGTTCCCCTTGTCGCACGTTTTTTTTTACGGCGTTGCCGATTAATGGATTGAAAGCTGTATTGAAACAGCATGAAACTGATGCCGTACAGAATAAAATGACCAAATGTACCCTGGAAAATTTCAGAAAATCAAAAAGAAATCCCAGCTTTGTGGCGCAACATTTTTTTACGGCACTGCGCGCTTTCTTATTATTTTTCATAGATCTAACGATGGTAAAATTGCCGTACAAAAATAAATGACCAAAATGTACTCACTCCTACCTGCACTTTTGAATTTTCACCAGCACTCGTTGGACACCTTACAAGTGACGGCATAGTGCTGAATCTTATTATTGCATGGTGTTCTATCGTACTATATACGTCACCTGGTGGTTCATATGACCCATCCATTTTGGACGTGGGCCTGTAGTCTATTAGTCTTGAGATCTTCACCCACAAAACATTTGCCATTGTTTAATGAAAGTTGAATTTCTCTAGTTGCTAATTAGGACGCTCATTTAAATAATTGTTAAGTAAGTACTTTTTGAATTAAGGTTACCCAGTCCAAATACAATTAATTTCAAGCTGGAATTATTCATGAAATCCTAAACTTTAAAACAGGTCCTGTGTAATAACATTAAATAAAGTTTTCTCAAATAACTTGAATGAAATCTAAAGTAATAAATCACGTTACATTTTACATTAACAAGTTATACGTATTACAGTCCTATAGAGATTGCTATGACGTAATAATAAAATTTTGACAAGACATCTTGTAAGTAGCTTCGACTATCATCGGATGTGATTTCAAAATGTCAAGGCTTCAAAACTCGTTTGATGGAGTTACATCCATGGTGTTAAATGCTAATTCCAATCATTTATTTTTTGTATCAATTATTTCTTTAGTCATATATGTATTTCACTGAAATTGGATTTAGGATTCATCATCGACACTATAAATGATAAATGGCATTGTTTTGATGGAAACTTTACAAGCCGACTTTATTGACCGCTAGGTTTTTCAAAGACTGAGTAGGTTGGTTTTTGTCAATATTTAAATCTTAAATAAGTAATATTGTTTTCTGGGGTTTACGTGAATATTACATATTGAAATAGAATTTATTTCCAAACGGATTATATCTGCCAGAGACCATGACATCTAATAAGGTGTTAAAATACTGAAAACTAATATCAAATAAACCGCGATAGAATCCGTTTAAAAAGTAGTTTTATTTAAATAATGTAAGTTGTAATTAACTCAATAATAGTAGGCCATTTACATTTTGGGATTTTATTTTATCTAATAACTACTTTCTTGTAAAAACAAACTCATAAATACTAATAAAAACCGCGGCTTTTCCTTTGTTACATTATTTTAGCATTTTAATATCCTTAATCGTACCACATCAAATTAAATTAATTCACAAGTGTGACGTGTCTGAGATATCTGTAACTAAAGGTTAAATTGCTTCCTGCAGATTATGTATTCTTTATAATGGCTATAAAGTAAATAAATATCAGAATCAAATATATAATATAAAGATAAACGAGAAATTAGAAGAAGCCAGACCGGAAATACAGAAAATGTGGAACGTTGTATCAACGTCAAATAATCTTTGGCAGAATATTGACAAGACAGTGTCAACTGACAATGTCAAACGTGATTTGACATTAGTCTATTGTCTATCGATTTTATATTGTGTGCGTTGTGTCCGCGGCCAAAGGATCAAGACCGAAGTACTTACTGCCTTCCGGGAGACAAAATGACGTCACTCAAATGAGCGAAATATACAATCTACACACATCAAAAGTGTCTAGGGATCAACATATATTTTTGCAATAACTTTTCTCCTGATTGATATTAATTAAAATTTTCTTTAAGGATTCATCGAATAAAGTGTTTTCGTTTGTCACAGTAACGATAAACCAAGTCACCTTTGCATTAATAAAGAAATTTGCCATTTTCCTAATAAAGGGATTTTTGACATTTGAACCACTAACACAAAAGTTCGAAAAAAAGACTGAAATAACAGTTTTCTTTAAAATTTTATTGGGTAACTTAAACAATTAATAATCCGTGTTTCTACCGCGAACACTAACAACACAAGAACATCGGTTTGGCATACTCAAAATGAGTTCATCCAAATCACGCTGTGGAATGGCCGCCCATGTTCGTTGCAACAACAAAAAAAGGTCTTCTTGCGACTGGATACCCTCCATATTCGGCAGAGCTCTTCTCTGTAGCATATCCCATGCATGCTCAATCGGGTTCAAGTCTGGCGACTGAGCAGGCCAGGGCAGGACATTGATGTTAGCTGCGGCGAGATTCTGTCTTACAACTCTTGCGGTGTGCGGTCGTGCATTATCATGCATTAACTGAAATAAGGGACCGATTTGCACTTGTAGAGGAACGATGACGTCTGATACAATCGTCTCAGCATAAATTTGACCGTTGAGGTTGCTTCTGATCCAAATCAACTCAGTTCTTCCGCCGATCCAAATACCCGCCCATACCATGATGGTTCCACCACTATAAGGATGGACTTCCTGGCAGGATTTTAATCGCTGTTGGCGTCCAGGGGTCCTCCAGTGTCGTATACGTCTTGTATCCGGTCTCATACCAAAACGAGACTCATCAGAAAAGCACACGAAACGCCATTGTTCTTCTGCCCAATTTCTGTGTTCAAGAGCCCATTGATATCGAATCCTACGATTGTGCATTGCTATAGGTGGTACCCGTAGCGGTCTTCGGGAATGAAGGTTCACTTCATGCAAGCGGTTTCTGACTGTTTGGTCGCTAATTAAGTTCCCTGAAGAGTGATGAAGCCTCACGGCTAACATCATGGCGGTTATTGTTGGAGCTCTTCGAGTTAAGATTTGAATGTATCGGTCTTGTCTCCGTGTGGTGCAGCGATACCGTCCTCCATGGCGCTCAGCCACGGCACCAGTGCTTCGGTAACGTGTCCAAAGTCGACTGATAACACTCTGACTTGTATTCAGAGCTAAAGCCACAGTACGTTGCCGGGAACCAGCTTCTATCATTCCCACGGCTCTGAGCATTTCTTCCCTGCTTAAATGACGTCGCCGCTCCATAATAACGTTGGTTTTAATCAGTAGTAGGGAAACAGTAGCACTAATAATGTCTTCAATGCGTTGTATGTTTTTATAGGGAAAATATTGACAGCTGATTTTCATCTTTTACTCGAATTTGATTCACAGTTCCTGATTCGAATTATGAAATGCACCAATAAGGATCCATATAAATTTATAAAATCATAAATTTATTACAAAGCCACATCTCAATCTCAAGAAATCCGCATAAAAATGCTTGATCCCTAGACACTTTTGATGTGTGTATTATACAATGACACCCATAATTTATCATAGATTAAATTAATTAATCATTGAGGAACAAATATATTGTTCTATCAGTATGTAGGTATTATGTGCGTGGGTGTCTTACCCGATACCTACCTATTCCAACTCGCATACCTATATAGAATAAGTATAGTTTTATCATAATGTATCTATTAATTATTATGAATACAGACGGCATATTTAATATTATAACCTTTATTTCAAAGTGGTAGAGGTGATATTTATTCACACTATGACACAAGTTGTGCGATCGAAAGTAAATAACCAAAAAAGTTTTTTTTCTCTCTTAATAGGTACATAATTGAACGGTATCATGTTTAAAGTATAAACTAATAAAATAATGATAAATAAGTTATACTTTTAGAACCTGAATTAATAACGACGTATATTACCAATATTGTATTATAAAGGGCTTTGTCTCGATTTAACTTTGTTGAAGAAAATGACTACACCATACATCGGAATAAGATCTAAGTTTGTTGGTTAAATATTTATGAATATCAAAGAAGAAAAAATTAATCTCGGATACACAATTTCATCATTTTGTTCACCATAGTTTCCATTACTAAAACAAAGGCGGTTTTTATCAGCGATATGCTATTAATTTATTTTGTTTATAAAACCTACACCTATATCACAAAACTTTTGTACAGTCGTCCCCACATCATTTAACACATTACATTGATTATACCGATATTACGAAGTGATAAAGTTCATTTTTATCATACTTATGTTACCAGTGAGTACTGTCCGACTGTACGACCTTGTTGTATAAGCGTTCGTTTTGCAGCAATGAATAATATAAACCAATTACCTTCAAATAGCCTGACGATATGAACTTTTGGCATTAATTAATATTTAATTATGCATTATTTCTAAGGTGTAATAACCCTTGTGTTGTGACTAATAAATTGTTTTAATAGTACGTAATAGTGCTCAGTGGACTAAAATTACGCAATTTAAAGACACTTTATGTAATTAAAGATACCTAAGTGCGTGTCAGCGATATTTAATACAGTTGCCGTTAGACGGATTTACTTGTAATTGCATTTATGTTAAAATGCCAAGTGAGCCACGGAGCGTAATATATAGCACAATATTTACAGTACAGGTAAATATATAAAAATATTTTTATGATAACTCGGCTTATGTACACATTATTAATAAAACACCACGTTAAAAATACATGCCAGTCATGCACAAGGGTATTGATTCAATAAAACGGGGCTTCTGAGTCGAGTAGGCCACAGACAAACAGTCATAATTTTTTATAACGCAAAGAAGACACACTTCCTGCTCATAATACTAAATTATGCTCACCTTCATTAAAAATTCGAATTAAGAAGGTACTTCATGAGCGCAAAGATTTTATTCATAGAGCGCGCGAGTCGCGCCCGCCGCCACCCAATCGGTTTAATTGAGTTTTACAACGAACCTTTATTTTTTAATCAAGAAAAATTCTTACATTGCTAATTGCTCAATTCATTGCTCGCACAAAAGGCTTCATGTCTCATAAATTGCCACAATTCCTTCAATTAGAGATCGACGGATAGCGTCCGCGTATAATTTATATACGAAGCGCGACAGAGAAGCATTAATCACAATAAGGTCGTTGCAATGGAGTGATGAGATCATTTCGCCGAGAGATAAAATTGACAGGATCTGGGGATCGAGGTTCAAGACCATTAGAAGGACTAAGGAGTGAGACAGAAACGTTTTATTAGCCCGCTATAAATTGCGAGGTGGGTGAGTCAAACCAGTTATTTATGAACCAATAATTTCATTTCACTCAGGCCTCCGCTTAAAGTCACAATTAGTGGACGTTATGAAGCGGGAATCTAATATGACCACAAGAATTTTGATATAACATATCAAACACACAAATATAACAATCCTATCCTATCTATTATATGAAAGGGTTCATCAGTTGAGAGCCCGCTTGCAACAAAAAGTTCCTACTTCATTAACCTTTTGCATTCATTTGATTAAAAACTCTAAACACGTCAACAAGTTGAGTAATGTCCACATTTAAAACGTAAAAAGAAAAATGGAACAAAACGTTCTGAATTCAAAATCAATATTTCTTTTTCTCAGGAATAAAAAAAGAAATAATTGCACTTAAAATACAAAGCCACCCATTCATAGGTTCACGGCTGAACGCACGAGAGGCAGACAGGACGGTCCATTAAGTTATCGACATTATTATCTACCAATGGCCGCCCATTATTGTACATTGCTCAGCCCTCTAATTATATTGTACTTACTACAATCAAGAATTATTGAATTTCACAGTGATGAATTAAATCTTCATCTTAATAATGTGATCATGATCTTTAATAGCTTGTTCTTGACTTGAATTATTAGTTGCATATTTTCTTCGAATTTGTACAGTAAGTATATAGGTACCTATATCCTTTTATCCATAGGCCATACTATGTGAATAACAATTTAAGATTAAATCTTTAAAATTATTGAGAGTTCACTGTGAAACCACATCGAAACGCAACCAAATCCAAGACTAATTACAATGATTTGCAAATTTATTTTTAATGTGTAATACAAAATGGCTGTCGGTAACATGAACGCAGCTAACTATTCGTATTGTACATTACAGATGGAGTGTTAAAAAAAATGTAGAATCCAAAGTAAGTAGCTAAAGCATTTGTGTTATGGAATCAGAGATAACGAAGGTACCACAAACAATGTAGAAAAGTGTTTTTCAACATTGACTCATCCAGGAATCGAACCCGGGACCTCAGCGCTGGGACACCTTGAAAACTGGTGTGCACGCCACTCGACCACGGAGGTCGTCGATTAATATCATATTGTTTGCTAAGAAAAAGGAAAGCTGATATTAAAGTCAATAAAATGCAGCGTTTACCTTGACTTTTACAGCGAAGTCAATGGTAGACATAATTAAACATAATATTCGATTCTATTTTTTTTAATAATCATTCACCTGATAAAATAATTGCGTTCAGAAACTTTTGACACTTGGCATTTACCGCAGAATGTAAAGTGATCATTAGTGACTCAAAAACTTGTAACAGAAATGTGTTTTAATGTTTGCATAATTAAATACGAATATAAACATACAAATTTCTATATTCGGCACAGATTAGGTACAAACTGTTCATTGACTCGCAATGACATTACCAAATGGTAACTAAAATTTAAAAATTCACACGCAATTTGCATTTTCATTGTCTGTTCGTCAGGCATAGTACCTACATAAAAAAAAACTAACAATGGAATAGTTCCGATATCAACGATGAAAAATTTCAAGAATTTGCCGAAAAGTTCCATATGAAATAAAAAAACAAATTTGTTAATAGTACCTACACTTTTAAAAATAAATTGCATTGTTTATGGTTGAATATGGAATGATAGTAGATATTAAGCATATCTTAAAATTGTCTGTTACGCTAAAAAGTAATTCCTAAAATGGCATCTGACAGGTCATTAATATCGCTTTTAATTGAATGAACGAGTTTTCGATTGAATGCACGAGGCGTCTGCTGAACGATTTATTGATTAAAACACGGCATGCCATGTTTGATGGTGCTGCGACTAATCAATACTGGGGTGGAAAGGTGGGTGCAGTTCCTAAGGGATTCCACTTCATAGAATAATTTATGATGAATCGCTATAACCAACAGATATGGTTCAGTACTTATAAAAAGATACTAGCCATTACCATTACCACTACTGTTCATGAGTGTTTTATTATTGACTAGCTGTTGCCCGCGGCTTCGCTCGCGCGTGAAGTAAAGAGAAGTATTAAAGGTGATGGATGGATGTATTCTGTGATTTTCAAAGTAAGGAGTATGAATAAAATTTTTCACAAACTGTTATGGCGTTAAAATAATAATTAAAGTAAAGTAAGTAGCAAATGCATTTGTGTTCTGGAATCGGAGACAACTAAGGTGCCATAAACACCCATACTCAAGACAATGTAGAAAACTGATTTTCTACATAGAACCCATCCGGGGATCGAACCTGGGACTTAAGAGCTGGTGACACCTTAAAAACCGGAGTGAACGCCACTCGACCACATAGCTATGTCTTAGATGGTCATTATCTTATCTACTTATCTTTTCATCTGTCTATCTTATTTCACCTCCTTAGAGGGAAGATTTCTCAAATCACGGAAAAACATCTTATTTATTTCTAACTAATAACCCTTGTATGAAATTTAATGTGTCTATCCTTTAAAACGACACAATTTTTGTACCTACAAACTTCCAACCCCTATTTCACCCTCTTAGGAGGATGATTTTTAAAATCTCTAAAATACGTCTTTATTTATTTCTATCCAGTAACCCGTATACAAAATTTCATGTGTCTATCATTGAAAATACCGAACTTCCCACACAAATTTAATTTTCAACTCTTATTTGACCCCCTTAGAGGGTTGATTTCTAAAATCTCGGAAATACATCTTATTTATTTGTAACTTATAACCCTTTTATGAAATCGAATGTGTCTATCTTCAAAAACGACACAATTCATGAACCTACAAACTTTCAACCCCTATTTCACCCTCTTAGGGGGATGATTTTTAAAATCTCTAAAATATGTCTTTATTTATTTCTATCCAGAAACCCGTATACAAAATTTCATGTGTCTGTCATTGAAAATACCGAACTTCCCATACAAACTTTCAACCCCTATTTCACCCCCTTAGGGGATAGATTTCCAAAAGAAAAGTAGCCTATAGCCTTCCTCAATAAGTAGGCTATCTAACAGTGAAAGAATGTTTCAAATCGGACCTAATCGGTACTTCCTGAGATTAGCGCGTTCAAACAAACAAACAAACTCTTCAGCTTTATAATATTAGTATAGATAGTATAGATATAGATATATAGATAGATTACGTGTACAGATGAATGGAGATTGTGTAAATTTAGAGTTTGATCCCTATTTTATATGGACGACCATATTGATGAGAGCTCATCCTAAATTGGACTTTGTGTCGCCGATATCGCTTTCTATTGATTCAAATGTACATAACTTTTTTGTTTATGAACCGATTTCGATGAAACAAAAGCTAAGTTATACCTCAAGTTACGTATAATTTTTGTATATAAACATTGTCTGCATGGTATTCGTAGATTTTACGTGATTCGCGCACAAACAAACATATAAACAGACAAACAGACAAAAATTTCAAAAATGATGGAAATGGGTTCTGTTAGTTATCTTTTCACACGCTGGCTATTTTTTTTTCAATTTCTTCAATGTACAAAAATGACTTTTCTACAGATTTATTATATGTACCTATAGATTGTAGTATCAGTACGGGTAAATGCTTAATTTGTTTAGAATCTAAAGAAATTTAGCATTTGCCTGTACTTTTAGATTATTTGAATACTACCTAATTAAACAGACCATAAAATAATGTTTTATAGTAGAAAATGTGTAAAAGTCGTTGCTAAGTGCTAAGAATTTTTTTAATTGAACATAATGACGTGCTATCTTGATTTAAGTCCCGCTTGCTCAAATTTAACCAATTTATTTACAATCATAATTACAAAACACAAAAGAAATGGAAAAACAAAAATGCAATTATAAATTTATATGCATTGAAAAATATTCATCACAAGTAGTAATTTTAAAGCTTGATTGATGAATAACGTAATAAACTTGAATCTTTATAATGTTGAATTGTTGCATACGGATAAAATATGACAATAGAAAAATACACATCAAAGTACATACGTCAAAGTTGAATGAACATTGTCAAAAACAAAAGACAACAAATTGCAATGTTCACAGTTTTAAAATAGAAAGAAAAAGAAATTTCAAAACGAATTTGGACTGAGACATTCAACATTCAGCCGACGCCAACCACTATCTGTCATGAGATCTTAATCTATGTAAAAACTGTACGGTAAGTAATTAAGTTTTTGAAGAAAACTAGGCAATTTATAACAGTGACTCATTAAGACTGATGCGTAAACCAATTACATAAATAAAGTTATATTGTAATTTACCGTTTTCGGACAACTATGTTGAGTTTTCAAAAGATCCGCTAAATCACTTAACGTGTTATGAAGAATAGCTTCAATTACTTTTCATACCTCACCTCAAGGTTGTTTTTTTTTCTACAAAGATCTCATAAATAGAATATACAGATTACTTAAAGTTATGTTTACAATCATAGAGTTCGCGATGTTTGTCTAACGACTTCAAAAACTAGTAAGGTTCTTACAAACTTGGCTAGGCACCTAGGATTTTTTTTTAATTTAAGATAAGTATTTAATATATACCTATGTTTTTTTTTGAGGTATTAGCTATTGTAGTATAATCACAATCAATTTAACATTTTCATTTAAAATAATTAATATTTTTTCTGTAAAATATACATATAAATGTTTTCCGGACGCCAAGCAGACGTCAACCTACTAATACCAATTTATTATAAATATTTTTTTATTAAATTTATTTAGCAGGTGCGAATATTTCATCGGCCAACCTATTCTGTCCGTGTGTATTATACGTCATAGGCAAAGGAAGACTTATTTATTTAACTCCATATTCATACGAAATTATTGAACTTTAAATAAAATTAATTTAATTCTCAAATTAAATCAAGCAATAAAAATTTATAACATCCTGCACTGCAGCTGTCTTTGATTTGAATCTAGAAAAAGTTTAGAGTCGAAAAGTTTTAAATTTCGAAACGTTAAAATATCAAGTTGTAGCAATCAAGAACGCCGATGTGAATGTGTCTATGGATTTTAAAATCCCAAAAGTTAATCACAGTAAGAGTGTGCCAAAGAAAAAAAAAACAAACTCGTTAGGTAGAGCCAATTGATTCAAAACAAGATTATAAAACGCGTGAGGATCAAAAGTCCTCAATACCTTAAGTCCCTGATTTTACAGTCGTGGTCAGCACATTAAAATTCCCAAGTGCGTCGAATTTATTTTTCTTTTTATTATTATTTTTACGAGTCAATGTCGTTCCGGACGAAAATACCGTTTTTGTAACATTACCATCAGTGGTCTTGACTTAAAAGGTGTTAATTATATTTCATTGCAATGCTTCTTCAAAGTCACTTTCAGCTTACAATTAGAAAGAAATGGAGGAAAAGCGAGTTTAATCGAACAGAATTCTTAAGGATACGGTGACCGACATGAATTCGTTGATGTCCTTTCCCATAAATTGTAGAGAAGGACTGCATGCGATGTCATTGTTATGTACGTTATCTCTTTTGTTCATGCCAATTTTAATTACAGTTTACCTCAAAAAAAATCTTAAATACTTATAACTGATAGAATTTAAATAAAATACCAAGACAAATAAACTACTACGAAGAGTAAAAGCTTGTCAACGCCATCTAGTGTACCAAAATAGTACTATCATTACAAAAAATTAACCGTGTAATTATTATGTTTGACCATAGATAAGACAGTATTTTTTTTTTAGTTTTATACCCGCTAAATTTGTAACATAAATTTTTAATAAATTACAATAAATCCCTTTAAATTGTTGCAGAGTTGCTAACTACACTACATCAACACTTTAATGATAAACAGGTCAACCTTTGCGGACAAACACATAAGTACGTATTATTTCTATTACCAGTTACTAGGCATGGTCTATAGGTTGTTTGTTACGCCATACACGAGTACATTCTACGCTCCAATCCGCAGTTGTGTTGTGTCACGGCCCGGCGTCGAACGAACTCGTGTGCTCAGTCAAGAACGTTCGTTAACCGCGCACGTCACGAGTTTCATGTACTAGTGCCCCCATCTAGCGGTCAATGTCGACATGACGTAGTGAAACGACCAAGTTCCAGTGTTTTGTAACAGATGGCGCTGGTAGGATGATTTTATGATAAAATCACGTTAGTGGATTTTTACAGATTATTGGGTGTTTTGACTATAAGATTCACTTAAATAATAGACTTAATTTAAATAGCTGACACGCTTAAGCTTTATAACCGTCTACTTACTTACTTGTCTAGAAACCTATTTATATATACCCTGAAAATGTCAGAATTTGCAACATAATTAGATACTGTACAGTGTTCGTATATAAGTAAATTCGCATACAATTAACCTACCTAAGGAGGTGCAAAACTACTTGAATGTTGCTTTTAGTTGTTCGACTGACTTTTTGTTTTTTTAACGAGCACCTGCTTTAAAATTATACCAACAGTTTTATGCTTACACTGTTTGTTTATCATACGGCTTTTTTGCGTAGTAACAAAACAAAAGTAAAGCTCGATACCTACGTATTCAACAAAGGGGTATGTACCTATTTGATTTTTAAAGTAAGACTATCCCTCAATTCGTCACACCTGCTTTCTATTATGCAGATTCGGTGTCCTGAATTGTCTAATACTATGGTACTTTCGCCTAGGTACCAAGTCCAAACAAATGCAATTTCAGACGCAATGAGTTTGGCAAACGGCTGCTCTCGATAACAAAGTGTAATGACTCTGTTGGAGCTAGAAATTAGCACCGTTTGAAAGTGATCTCACCAGTCGGCCATTACTCATTGGTTGGACTGTCAGAGACAATCGTTAAGTGTTGCTCACTCGTCTAACAGAAATAGACATTTGGGATGCGTTAACTAACTAATGTGACTCCTGACGTTGTTCATTTGCATTCATCTCCATTGAGCTGCTAGTTAAATTTGGACGAAACGTTGGACGAATTTAAGGGTTTCTAATACACTCGCGAGCAAAAGTAT
Organism: Plusia festucae; assembly: GCA_950381575.1. Taxonomy (NCBI): domain Eukaryota; kingdom Metazoa; phylum Arthropoda; class Insecta; order Lepidoptera; family Noctuidae; genus Plusia; species Plusia festucae. The sequence continues at coordinate 5,657,894 of OX494436.1, read as the reverse complement.
GGAATCACTTACTTGAAATTTGCGTCGCGCAATCTGAGTACTAAATTATTCTGCTAATATTAATAAAAATGGTACCATTTTAAAGTTTATACTGTCACCTTTAAATTGATACCAAATTCATTAAAATCACACCAGTATTTAAGGAGCTATCCTGGATTATGTCAAGAAGTAAGGAAAAAGATATGTTTGATAGGTCACAACTTGCGCCCTATTGACCCCCTATAAAAGCACGTGTTATCGGATTTTCTTTATCAGTCTGCTTTCAAACGTTGACCGGTACACATCTCCGCTAATTTTGACCCTTGAATTTGGACGACAATGGATACTACACCTACAGAAGCCGCCCAAATCGTCGCCCTATTGCGAGAAGGGCTCAGCCAGAGGGCTGTCGCACGACAGCTCCACATAAGCCAGTCCTGTGTCTCAAAAGTTTATAAACGCTTTCGGGAGACTGGTGGCTTTATCTCGAGACCAAGATCTGGACGGCGCCGGTGCACATCGGAGAGGGATGATCGTTTTATCGTGTCAACCTCTCTTCGAAATCGACATTTGACTGGTGTCGACGTCCAACAGGAGCTCCGAAATGTTCGTGGAGTAGCTGCCAGCGAGTGGACAGTTCGTCGAAGACTTAAGCAAGCTGATTTAACTCCAAAAAGGCCAGCCACAGGCCCGAAACTGACGGCAAGCCACCGACAAGCACGTCTTCAATTTGCTCGCTCTCATCTTGATTGGGAGGTTGAGCAATGGAAGCGTGTCCTGTTCTCCGACGAGAGCAGAATGTGTTTGCATGGCAGCGACCGAAGAGGTCGGGTCTACAGGCGGCCTGGGGAACGATATGCACAGTGTTGTTTTGCTGAGACAGTGGCGTATGGCGGTGGTTCTTGTATGATGTGGGCCGGCATTTCCTTCGACGGTAAAACGGAGCTGGTTTTCGTGCCTGGCGGGGGAAGAGGAGGCGGTCTAACTTCAGACCGCTACATTACCGATATTCTGCAGGACCATGTCCTTTCTTACGCGGGATATATCGGTGATGACTTCCTCCTTATGCACGATAACGCTCGTTGTCACACTGCCCGTGCCACAACTGAATACCTCGAAGAAGTCGGTATCGCCACAATGGACTGGCCAGCGCTCAGCCCGGACTTAAATCCCATTGAGCACATGTGGGATGAATTGAAGAGGAGGGTCCGATCAAGAAATCCTGCTCCTTCAAGTGTAGATGAGCTGAAATCGGCTTTGATAGAGGAGTGGGAAGGTATCCCGCAAGAATCAATTCGGAAGCTGATTCGATCAATGAAGAACCGTCTTCGAGCAGTTATAAGGGCGAGGGGAGGGAACACAAAATATTGAAAATTAATTTTAAAGCCAATTAAAGTTTTTGTTACACAATTTTTGTTGTTTTCTTCATTCATTATTTTTTCATTATCCTTAGGTTTTCCTTAACTCCTTCACTTAATCCAGGATAGCTCCTTAAATACTGGTGTGATTTTAATGAATTTGGTATCAATTTAAAGGTAACAGTTTAATCTTTAAAATGGTACCATTTTTATTAATATTAGCAGAATAATTTAGTACTCAGATTGCGCGAAGCAAATTTCAAGTAAGTGATTCCATACTTTTGCTCGCGAGTGTAGTAGCGTCCTATTATTCATATTACGTAAAATAACCTTTCAGATAATACTATTATTATAATATTTAAATAATACTTATGATATTTATGAATTAAAATAAAACAATATGAAATGAATGTAGATACAGCAATGCGTTACAAGGCAGAAAAACCTTAAATTGTTTTAACTTGATTAATTTTATAGCTAGAAGACCCGCTGCGTTTTCGCACGGGTAGCATCATCTTTATTATATTTATAGGTTGCAGAGAAAAAATGCCTGTAATTATACACAAATATCTCTCCTCGAATCTCTCTGTCTATATTTAAAAGCTGTTTTCAAATGTGTTGCGTAGTACCAAAGGCCTGAAAGTCTACTCGAAATAAAAAATATTTTGCTTTAAGTGAACAGACAGCAGGAGGAACTTTGTTTTATACCATGTAAAGATATAATATACGAGTTATTAATTGGTCTTTCGAAACGGATGCAATGAAAATCAAAGTCCTAACCTCAAATTATCTAGTAAGAACACAATTTTAAGATAATGACAGCATCATTAAAGTTATTAGCCGCTGCACACGACATTAGCCGCTCCCGAAAATGTCTTGATAACCGTGGCAAAATTTAAATGACGGATTTCGTGGTGATGTGATCTCATGTGACTGGTTTATCCGTATTTTGTTGTTCACTGAGAATAACAACTACTTACATTTTCTAACGGAAATTAATTAAAGGATTTTCTTAACTAGATATACAAATACCTATCCATCTCAATCACTAAGTATCTCAATAATTATTAACTTATTTTTCTTATTTTACTTTTACTTTTCCTGAAATGAATGAATTATTATTATTATAACTATAAAGCATTACTTTCACTCTTATTTTTACTTTTCTTCTATATAATTACTTTTATTTTATAATTACTTTTAATTGCTGTATTATTTCTTTAATACGACTTGAATTTTTTGTTCGTCAAAAGCTGTTTTAACCTTACATTGACAGGTTTTAAACAACTGAAATATGATTAGTCCAAACCTACCTATTGCATTTCAATCCTTTGTTCCTTTGGTACCCATTTGAAACTACGAGGGCTCTAGGGCCATATAAACATACCACTGATTACTTCAATCTTATTTGGCAGACATTATAGTGATGGTTCATTACGCTAAAGTAATTTTCTCAATGAGTTTGGTCACGGCAATCCTCCAAACTCAATGCCGTCAAGTGATCGTGAGGATAATACAGGAAACTCTGTTTTTGGAACGAATGTGTACATAATCGTTGTATAGCGTGACATTGTGATGAGGCCCCAAAACAAAGGGCCATGGGCCCATAATTAACTGGAATGCTACCATCATCAGAGGTAGGTTAAATTGACAGTGACTGTATCTCAAAGCATTTAGTTTCAATTTTCGGCAAGTAGCTCATCTGGTAACATACAAGTCTTCTTTTACAGGATATTCAGTCATATCAGTTTAGAAAAGGATCTCAAATCATATCGTTTCAGAATTTTATTAAAGTTCAGAAGTAAAAGCAAAAATTTACTTTTGGGTTTGTAATTCATCATGTCTAAAACCACAGCAGGCTCAAGGACCGTACCATACCTATAACTAAAAAAAGAATAATGTAATGTACAACACTATAATTTCAAATCAAGGTGTTCGTCACTGTAAATTCATGGTGAGGTCCAATCCAAGGTTACGTGATAATGCAGGGTGCGTCTGTTGCAACTATTGTTTGGCACAATACCACGCCCTCTGGCGGCGCGACGGCGCGCGACCGTCGAACAAAGAGTCCTGCAGCAATTAGTCAGCACCAGTAATTATGTCGCAGCATATTAAGTTAACGTCGTGGCTATACAGCTTAATAAAGAAACACTTGAAAAAGACTGAATAATTTGCTTGAAATAGTAAGGTAGTAAGTCTGGAGCAGTCAATAGCTGGTTGGAACTTCATACGTTTAAATCGACAATACGCATCAGGAAGGTAATCTTTTGTCAATATTTTTGTGGGAAGAGGCATTTGTCACTTAATTAAAAAAAGAGCCTTGTCGTTCATTAGCAAAAGTACGGTATTCCCAAATGGAGTTTAAAGGAATTGGAATTAAGTGATAGGGTCCTATTACCACAAAACCTGAATAACTAGAAATATTGCATAAATATAATAACGCAAATTACACGCACAATTGCTGTAATGCAATTGGAAAGTATTACGAGTTTACAGCAGATGTCTAGTTTAAATAAGAAGGCGTGTTTGGTGGGTAACCGCGACACTTTCTACTTAGATTTCACTAAGTTTTGCGGCTTAGTGTTAGATGCAAGTATAGCAATTTTTAGGTCTGAGCCTCACAAATTATCTGACAATTTTGGTTAGACTTTATTTTAGTAATGAGGTGGAGATATAGATACCATAAAGAAGTGTAAATAAAGGTGGGTATTTGGAATACTGTCTGCAACTGTTTGAGATTATTTTGCCGTCTATTCATGTATTGTTTGTTGTTCAAGATTCTTGATTGCTTGATTACCAATCTTCAGGACTGAATACAAATGCTCGATTTTTTTTTTTCGTATATTAATTCATGTCTTGTTGGCAGTCGCTCCATGTAAAATACGGTATTCAGGTAAATCCAGTAAGACTGGAAGCTGACCCCAACATAGCTTGGGAAAAGGCTAGGCAGAAGAAGAAGATATTAATTCAAGTCTTGTGTCTTTCCCATTGAAAAATAACTCATCAACTCAAAGAGAAATAAACGAATACTCATTGAATAAGATTGAAGAATATTTTTTGCAACATTCAAGCCAAATCAAGCTCTTAGAAAAATGTAGACTTTTAAACATAGTCTAGTCTCTAGTCTTACTTAAGCTTTTTAGTAATTCTGAAAACTTAGAGAGTTTAAAACGTCTTCAATAAAGTCACCTTGATGGCTTAGGTTTTTGACCAGACGATGTGTGTAGAAAATTGAACTGCACGTACACCCCCAGGCTACCACGATGCTCATTACGAAAACATCTCTCCGCTTCGTTTGAAAACTAGTTCTGATAATTGCTCCTAAATGTTCAGAGAGAGTACTTACTTTAAATATTGCTGGGCTTATGTTGATATGCACAATTCTTACCTGTAACAAATAAGAAACAATATATAACTATACATAATTGATGAGGATATTTAGAATATTTTTTGCTCGCGGTCTGGACGCGCTGTCGTCAGTTATATCTGCAGTAAGTAGCAATGAACACTAACACTTAAAGATTTTTTTCAAAAGATTGGTCCAGTTTAAGATTAGTGTTCAACCAAACAAACAATGATACAAACGCTTTTTATTAATATTAGTATAGATACGCATTTTCCGATTGATGGTTCCAAAGTTTAGTCCTAAGGTAGTTAACAAGCACAAAACACGAAGTACTGCATCTTAAAAACTCAATCTTTTATACTCAAGTTTTAGACTTAAACTAAGTACACCTGCAGTCGCCAGACAAGATACGAAGCACAATGCAGTAACATACAATAGCACATGTATAGTTCTACAATAGAGTCCCTCAGAGAGTAGCTGTAGAGTGGCATAGAGCTGAATGATTCCCCCGAGAGGATTATACCTCTGCAATTGATTCTAGAATAGAGATGAAGTAAACACCGCCGAGACCGCCATTGTGTTCCAGTGACAATAGTCTGCAACGAAGGACTTTTCATCCTTTATAGACACTGTGACCACTATTTATGGTTATGACGGATATTTTCGAGGACGTTAAGGTGGAAATAGTGGAGTTTGATGGCGATCCGCTTTTGTTTGGGATTTTGTTGTGCAAAGTTTTTGAATTTTTGTGAACTAAGTACACACATGCAGATTTTTTGAAGTATCTACTGTATTTTTATTTGCCCTTTATGTTCAATTTACTACACAAAAGTTTCAAATCGTTAAATAAGTAGTTTCTTTATAACTAGCTTAGAATAAAATCGTCCGTTTGTCACCAGGGTGTATCTCGTGAAGTGTGATAGTTAGACACTTGAAATTTTCACAGATTATGTATTTCTGTTTCCGCTACGACAAAAAAGGATATAACAATTATATAAATATAATACAAACGTGTTTTTTTTGACGTTTTTAAAGTACACCCTTCGTGCGCGAGCGATTCGCACTTAGCCGTTTTTTATTTATACGTGTGCATATTGACGTCCTAACTACACATCTCTATATTTATCCGTGCATATCCATTCTGATTTGAGTTCGCACTGGTGGATATTGCCAATCATTCAGCGATTTCAAAGTAATGATTGATAGGCTCACCACTTTTGAATCAGCCTTTGATCGCAAATCCATACATTTACAAAATAAAAACGGTAAAATGAACATCAATAGACCAGATAGTTGAAGTTGAGTGATAGATTTACATATAATGTATTATTAGAAAAATCGTAATTTTGCTGAAGCTCTATAAACAGCGCTTCCTAGTGTCAAAACAGGTTTTTTTTTCGGATAAATGTATTACCATGAACCGTGGAAACTTCAGGAGTACAAAATGTATATCTAAGTCTAAGTCAGGTTTGTTCCAACACTTATAAATCGTAATTATAGCAAAATAATTATGAATAACAAAAAATTTACTTAAAACTATATATGAGAACGGGGCAACTTAAGCAGGTGAAACCGCGGGGCGCAGCTAGTAATGATATAAATTAACAACCTAAGCCTGAATACTGAAACGCAAATTAACTTTAAGATCTACTCAAATGTTTATTTATCGCAGCTTCACACCTTAAAGTGACAGCATGAGACTTCGCTTCAAACTAATTGACGTCTTAGTATTCGGCCATGATAGTGTTAAATTGAGATCAAATCCTCTGTACCTACTCATTGTAACGCGAGCCACATATGTGTATTTGTTTCCAACACAATTTACACTACATGTCCACTGTGTTTCAATTCAGTGGTCACAAAGGTCGTAACTGAATATGAAAATGGCAATAGTCTGTAGGAAGTCCGCGTAACAGAAACTTGGTTTAACTTCTTTATTCTTTAGGATTTTGTAAAGTACGGTTGTTATATTTCCGATTTTTGGGGCTATGCTTGATATTGTGAACATTCGGTCTTGTTAAATAACAATGGCAGCCTAGTGGCTAGGGCGTTGGACTTGCAATGATGAGGTTGCCGGGTCGAATCCCACCCATTTCACTACCGACGTGAACCCACTCGTATCACAAGCGATTTAGCTTAGCACGAAGTTTTAACAAGAATACTAGTAATGTGCGATCCACATCGCTTGTAAGCTTTTTAAAGAAAGTAAATCGAAAATAAAGGTATAAAATCCACAAGAGCATCAAGAACTGGCATAAACTATTAGTTAATTGAGAACTTTCAGCCAAGACGAACGTATCAGTCGAAGGTCTAATGTACCAGAACTGCCCTTTAGATTGGCGCGTCTCCGTTCCGACGTGACCGTGATCGTTAGTGGTTCTTTTATGGACATTTAAATTGCTATCATAATGTAAAAGTACGTATAGAACATAATTACATATTTTACGACATAATTGTGTAATGATTATAATGTAATTTTCGTCATTTTCGGGTATAACGACTGCTTTGAGAGTTCTTTATTGCGTTATGACGGATGTGGAAACGAAATGTTGTGAAGATTGTAATTTATACATAGGTTGTGTTTTGGACAAATATTCTATAAGAACGGGATCGAGAGAATAAATAAATAAATGCAAATCGAAACAAAAGAAAAATTCGTAGACACACAAGTCGATCAAAACTTTGAACGAAAGCCGACAACTAAGAATAGTACACTATATTATGTATAGAAAAACTAGTTCAAAGATCTAAAAAACAAGGTCCCGCTAAGCAGATTCAAAATACAATTTACAGATAACCGAATAACTGTAACGAATTTCGGTCACGACCAAATCATGAACAAACACCGACAGAGGATCGTAAGCATCTACCATTTAAGTACATCTGTAAATGTTTTCAGTCTTAATGACGTCACTTGTTGCCATGCATATTGGAGCAAGTTTATCACGTCCGATTCTTTCAGTGAATACTCCTTTCAACATGGTGTGTGACGTCACCAGCCAGCGTACTGTATCGGCTGCAAGCGGTCCGCGCGCCCTTGAATACGGATGAGATACTCATATGTTATGTATGCACGCTGCAATCGCCCTCGGTTCGACCTATCTTGTCTCTCAGACGATCTCGATTTACTTATTTTGTAATTTAATTACCACTGTACCGTGTACGCATACAACTCTTTTTCTTTTCATTCAACATTTGAATTGTATTGCTTCTAGAAAACGATATATTTTATGGGGGTTTTATGTCCATGTTTGTAATTAACGACGTGGATGGACTATGGTAGGTAAGTTCTGGTTTACGAATAATGAAATGACGAAGATGGATGCGCGCGGACGGTCAGACATTTGGAAAATATACAGAAATTGTGATGATATCCCTTTGAACAGGAACATAAAAGTATAAACAATGATTTTAATGCTGCCAAAGATACTTAATACCATCGCGGAGGAAAAGATTCAGATATAGTAACAATGCAAAGCAACATAAGATTTATACAAAACATTTTAAAGTAATATCAATTCTACAAGGCGAAACTTCCAGTTGAAGAAATAAAAACTAAAGATCGCAATCAATTTTGAGTCGTTGCACGGTTTCAGGTTTTATTTTAGATGCCTGCATAAAAACCTATTGACACGATTCTACTTCGTTTTCTTATTGCAAATGCAATTTTGAAGTCGCAGAAATTTGTTTATGTAAACCACAAAATATTGTTGTTTTTCAACGGTCGCCATTCGCGTCATTGTGTAGGATCATCGATGGAGAAATATTCAAGAACTTCTCTTTTTGAATAACAATGAAATATCGCGCGTTGCGTAATGTTTTTTAAAGAACCGTTCGATTTTCGAATTGATTTGTTTAGCTAGCGCCAAGAAGGTACGATATAATTTAATAAAAATAAATGTGAATAAGAGAGTTGTTTTTATGACACCTATCCGCTTCTTTATGCAAAGAGAATTAATAATTTGAGATGCGCGAAAGTTTTGCTGTTTATGTAGTTATGTACTTTGGTAGCATAATAAAGTCTAGACGATGAAAAAACAGTGTACCTATGCAATGCTAAATTAGCCATAGCAACCGTTCTAGTAGAGTAAGTGTGATTTAATTTTACAAAGAAAAACGGAAAGTTGTACCTTTAATTTTGTTAAAATAACTCGGTTTGGAGTCAAAAGACTTGTGTTATATATTCTTGAATTATTAAAATCTTAATTTTATTGTTAAACTACTCGTGATTATTATAGCTATATTATAGGTAAACTAAACTTCTTCTAATGGTTCCGAGGCCTTTTTAATGCAATACTCATGCCTTAGCAAACACGGAAGTAATTCGAGTAGCCTACAGCCGAAGCCTTGCAAGTTATTTTGTTTACTCCAACACTTACGTTTCAGAGCTAACCAGCTACTAAATACGAACTCTAAACAAATGAGTCTAAGACTGAAAGTAGATGGTTTTTCTCCAGCTCCTCAGCTTACTATTTTCACATTCATAATTAACGTTTTATATTACTTTTTTCAACAAAAATACGTACCCTTTTAAATTTGTCTTATATAATAGGAATATTAGGATATAAATATTTATAAAAATTTATTATTTTTCGAACAGAAATTAAAAAGTTTTGCATAAAAAACGAATAGTGACCGGAATCCGTGGAATAACTAGATCATTGTTGGACGCAGGGCGTATATCATACAAACCGGGTTACGACCGGGTCACAGCCTCGTCCCGGAACGACACACTGACCCGTTAAGGATACCAGGAAAATGTATCAAAATAGATCAAGCAATTTCATTTTTACAAGTAAGACTAAATTTCAAGCGATTTTTTTAGTCTTTAGTCAAATGTGCTGCTTACTGGGCAAAAGAATAGCTAATAAAGAAAAAAAGAATCGGTCCAAGTCGCTTTTTTGCAAGCGTAATAAACAACATAAAAAAATAACTGTATATTTTACATTGTACATAAATACTACCAACACAATTTTACTAAAATGTGTCAAAAAAAATAAATTTAAACAGTCAATTTTAATGTTTAACAAATCAGACACCTACTGAACTAAAGTTACTTGTCGATAACGCCTACGCCTAACGCCTTCACCTTGCGACTATTTGGAATATCACGTCATTTAATAAAATAAACTCTTGTTTCAACCCTTCGCAGAATACAGGTTTATCTCTAAATGTGTCTTAAATCCCGCTACTTTTAATCAACAAACTTGAGAGTACTTAATAACAAAGCACTTGAATTCGTGGGTACAAAGCCACACGTGTCCGGGTAACATCCCCGTTGAACTAGGGCACGGAGCGGGCTGGGCGCTCCAATTCGGGCAGGGTCACCGCGACCTACCTCAACACTTATTTGTTCGCGTGTAAGCCGACATTTTGGACTGTTAGCGCGTTTTTGGTTTTCACTACAACGGTGCTTTTGGCACAGAGAATATAGTTGTCATTTTTTTGGTCGACTACTTTTTTTTTGGCGTTTTTGTATTTCGTATTACGAAGAATTTTGTTGCTGGCGATTGTTTTTTTTTATTTCGCACTCGGAAAACTTTGACAGTCATTTTAGAGTCATCATTTCAGGATTAAGTAAATCATCTACGGGCCTGTTGGTCTAGTCATCTAGTGGTTAGTGACCCTGACTGCTAAGCCGTGGGTTCGATTTCCACCCAGGACAAATCTTTGTGTGATGAGCACGATCATGTTTTGTTCTGTGTCTGGGTGTTATTTATCTATAATATGTATGTATTTAGAAATATATAAGTATGTTTATCAGTTGTCTGGTTACCATAGTACCACAGGCTTTGCCTAGTTTGGGATCAGATGACCGTGTGTGAGATTGTAACAAGATATATATATATATTAAGTAAATCTAATTTCGGTTGGGTTCCGTAGAAAGCTTTGATATTGGCTCGGTTTCGTAAAACGGACTGCAAAATTTTCGCAAGAGGTTTTCTAGTAGTGCCGAAAAACGCTTAACGATCCATTTAATAAGTGACTATGGTAGTAAAATAAATGTATTTTAACAGCGGATGGTGAAAAATTTTTAATCGCTATGTCAGATAAAATTGTAGACTCAATTTTATGGCCACACACGTTTTATAATTAAATAGTATTAACGGATGTAGTTAAGTCTCAAGTGTTCGCTAAAATTAATTTCCTATACTTTTAAAGATCTTCTTGGAAAGACTATATTTTCATCTGGTAATTGTGAGGATGGTGTTAAATTTATCTTTTAGTGCCGTAAAATTGATTCTCACATTATCTCGTACTAAATAATATCTATTAATTACTGCAATTTCTTAAGAAATTTTATTAAATAGTATAAGGTAGGGACTAACTGAATGAACAAAAATAAATGCACTCGTCGCTTGATCGTATATTTCAGAGAAATCGTATTTATAGCATGTAGGTAATAAAATATTGATGAAAGGGATATTTTTTCTGTAATTTGTTATTATTTGGTGCTTAATGATCTAAGTTAGATAGTGGGGTTTAAAAAGAGGTTGTGAGTTAGCACGTAAAGTTACGAGATAGTCACGACGTGACCGTCGCGTGTAGTTGCCCTAATGACGCGTTAAGGCCGCTGCACACGACACGCTCGACTTAACATATGTAATAAATATAAGACAGTAAAATATTAAAAAAATAATATGTAGTACGATAATTACTTAGGTCTCAAAAAATTTTAAGATAAAATTATTTACATTTTATACACTTTTTGGTAAGTTTTGATTACCAACTTTTACTTGGGCGTTTTAGGGTTATACATATTCGTCAGGGACTCAAACCTCCGATGTGTAGGTACTGGGTCGATTCAACATAATCAACTTAAAACTTATAACAAGAGCTGTGGTTTAATTTTTTGCTTATCCAATCACATTTGTTAACATTAGATTGTTCTGATTAAGTGAAGAGCCTTTTTGAATACTTGGCTTAGCTTCCCTGCATCTACAATAGTAGTAGCACTAACACAAGAATCAGGAAACCTGTAGGGGCACAGGCAAAAACACTGTCCTGCCAATTAGCAAAGTTGTCTCGTGCCGTGCTCGTTCCGTTACACGCAGACCGAACTTAGCAAGCAATTTGGCTGAAGTTAGCGCCATTACGCCGCAGGTAGCATTCGTGACTATTAAGCCGAAGTTAAAGCCGTATTGTATGTTCGACTGTACTTCCTTCTAATGGTTGTTAAAGCGAATGTTCGTACGGATGTTAGTAATATTCGTACGAACATTCGCTTGCAAATGTAGGAAAAAAGTTTGTGAGGAATTTGTACTTTTCCAATCATGCGTTCGGCTGACGACGGTTGACGTCTCTTAACTTCAAGATATTTTCAAATGTCTGTCGTACTTTACACAGCAATGTGAAAAAGACAGCATTAGACAATGTTACTTAAAATAAAGGGGAATTTTCGGTTATGAGTTTGTAAATGTAATACATGGATTTAGGAACTTCCCACATGCGTACAAAGTTTCGATAACTGTGCGAAAGTTCGCGCGAATATATTTTAGCTGGGTTTTAAACTGTTGGCAACGTTTGCAAGACATTACCTGTACCTCTACGTATAATAAGAGTTAACTCACTTTACATTTTACAAAGAGTAATATTAGTGTTTTCACCTTTTATGTTTGTATTGTGATAATTTTCCACAGTTTATTCTATTCCATGCATTTGCAGGTGCACAATTGCGTTTGAAATAATTTATGAATATCTATTGACGTCTTCTATTTACTAATATTGTTGTTTTTATTTCGAAGCAAGAAATTTCTATTTTATCAAAATCCTGGAATGTCATTTGTTTTCTGATATCGTATAAAGTAAAATTAAGGTTGTATAAAATGTAAATGACATGCAATGTTTCTTTATTTCATACAATTTTTATGTAAAGATTATTAAATTTGACGCAATAGGTAATTTGGCCTGCCAGTGACGTCATCTCGTTAGCACATTCGAGTAATGTATTGTGATTTCTAAATAAGAGGTGGGAAAAACTGACTGTGTAGTCGGTTTAGTTAATAAACTAAAATTACATAGGTTGGGCGAACTTATCACGTATCAATTTATACAAAAGCTGTCGACAGCTGTACGAAGTTATAGCTGTGTTGTAATTTAGCTAAAACAAAAGCCAATCGAATCGAATTTAGTTGCTTAAGTAATTATAAATCTCCATTTTATTAACCGTCCAATTTGAAACAAACCAGAGAGTTCGCAAACTTTTCTTGAATCCTTTAAGTCGCATAATCCAGATACTTATTGAATAAGAGGTTTCTTTTGTACTTCGAGTTCAAAATAAATTGAACATTGGAAATCTTTTTTTGGTTTTAAGAGTAACGAATCCGTAGTTCGAAGTGCTCAAATCAAATTGGAAGCATTTCGCAAGATATTATGCGCGCTCACGCTGGTCTGTGAATTTGTCATAATTGGCTGGTTCTCAGAAAATATAAGGCCACTCGCTTCTCAAGGGACGCAGAAGTGTCGCAGATGGTTAATTAAGGAATTAATTAAAAGGGATAGAAGCCACTTCATCGAACCTCAACGAAATCTACCGTCTACATGAAGGAGTAGTTGAATATTCTACGGACATATGGAAAGTGTAAGTGGTAATCTTGCAAGAAAGCTTCAAACAGGTTGCGTATTTCCTTATGAGCCAGTTTCTTCGAGATCCTAAGTGTTACTCGCCCGATAATCCACTAATGCTATTATTATGGAAATATATGTATCAAATCCTTTGCCCTAATGGGTCTTAGATAGTTTATACGTAAATTGTGAGGTGAAATTGTATGATAACTGTTTTGTATGAATTTATACATAAATATTAGCTAAAATGTATATTTAACTAAAAGCTTTTAGTTTTACACAAGGTTGCATAAAATCTATAAGATCCAAATTCCGGAATTCGAGTAGGCCACCGACTTGCAACCGAAGTGGATCCAGTCATTTAGCTTAGCACTAGGGGTTAGCAAGAATATCTACCAGTTATATGCGACCCACAATACAAGCAAACTTCACAGAAAAAAACAGATATAAATACATTTAAAAAGTAATATATCTGTTATATAAAATATTGTACAATTGAATAAAGGCATGATGCCATTCAATGTTCCCTGTTCTGATCACATCAATCATGTACCTTCATGAAAGATGTAATCGTTTACTACATACTAAGCAGCGAGTAATTTCATGCATCGCTGACTCTAAATAAACAATGCAATGCCTTTGTGTGAGGTACGATTGTCGTTCCACATAGGTAGTTTGTTATGTTATGTGTAAGGTTGTATATGTATTGAAAAATAGCCAACTTTAAATCTTGGTTGAACTGCACTTGAATATTTAATGAGATGGAATCCTATTGGATCGTCATTTTGCTGAGACGAACGCTTCAAGTAGGTAGGTACCATTCGGGCGCCGGGATGTCCGACGAAAATGTTATCGAGACTACTACAGTGTAGGTACAGTGTTCTTATGAATGTCCTATGTACCTTAGGGTTAAGTTAGTGGTAACAATAACGCAACAAAAGTATAAAACATAACAGTTTAGTAGTCAGTCCACTTCACCCGAACAAAAAAAAAAGGGAAAATCGGCTGAATACATTTTCAAGATTGCAAATGTCAAAGTCACAACAGAATAATGATTACAAAGCTTTAAGCTTCGATGTGGCTCTATACAGCTAAGTTACAGGAAAATAAAATAAAAGTATATATAAAAGAGTACGATTGTGCCTTATAGGTAGCCGTTTAACGAGATTTCAAGACTGATGTTTTTTCCAAGTTAGTCAGGGTATCATATCATAAACATGAAACACAGACTAATGGCAAACAATGAAAAGATAATCGCCCTCCATACCTTTTTTATCCACGAATAATAATAATACAAAACAACGATTTTCAATTTTAAATCTGGAAGTGCTAATTAAGAATTATTATATTTTAATTGCAATCCATTGTAATGTCGCTTTATTGATTTATAATTCAATGTAATGTAAATTTTTCTAACAATAAAACGATGTATTTATTATTATAATATTGTCCCTATTATAAATGCATTTGATTGATTTGCCGACTAGATCCGTAGATTGCACAAGGTTGCATCATGACCGATAATTTATTCCGTTCAGTTCTGCATTATAATATTAATGTAACAATAGAATAAAAATATTGTCATCCCTATTATGTAGTGCAGTTGTAAAGGTGCGTATGAATGGCGCATGGTGACATGGTACAAGTGAATAAACACGCACCAACGTAGCAACTAGCCCGGATTTGCATGTCTCGTCATATTTCGGAATTTCGGATACGGAAAATCAGAGTATGAATTCGAAGAGTGATATCTACCTTTTAGTAATTAAAAAAAAAATTCATCATTCTTATGGTCATATAATTTGTAGGAAAAATAATCAAATAGTTTGTAGGAAATATTTGGCAACTCGGGCAGCGACCTCTATAGCTTTTTGGTATAGCTACTGCTGTGTTGAACCAGTAGCCGGGGGATCGTCCTGTCAGAGGTTAAAATTTATCCATCTTTCTATTTGTATTTAATTTACAAAATGAATTTAATTTGTCTGCCACGTGTCGGTTTTCGACGGATTGAAGAGACGCGCAATTTGCGTTTTGTCTACCGCAGCTGTCTGTAGACTCTTGCATTGATGCTGGAAGGGTTGCGAAAAGGGTGAGGCTGCTAATCCGCTCCATATAAACGCACCTTAAGCACATCAATTCTACGCACGATTCGCTCCAATGGAATTTGTCGGCGGCTTTTGTACCACGCGTGCGAGTCATTATTCGCACACAACCATGCGCCTACGCACTCGATCTTGAACATAACAAGAATTTCCTATATTTTATTGTGAAATAAGTAGGTATTGAATTGAATTCTTGTGGTTTGTAAAGGGATAGCATTTATTTTAGGTTTTAATATTGTGTTTGAAATTATTTTATGAGTATCTTTCAGTGGTGTCATTTTATGTACAATTTTCCTAGTTTTAAACTTAGACTTCAACATAAGTTTGTGTTCAAATTTGATTAACTTTGCATTTCGTTCTTGAATTTAAAAATGGACTTCAGTAAAATAAAAGAATGCCTATTGAACAGATTACATTTTTTTACAGTATTAAAATTTCCCAAGTTTACTCAAGATCCAGTTTGATTAGATCCGTTGGGCGATCCCGGATATCGGATTTCCGATTAGTTAGATCATGCCATGCCAATCAGAATAAAAAAATCCCTTATGTAGGTAATCGATCGTACTAATAGATTTTTGTTATTTGTTCAACACGCTAATCTCAGTAGGTATAAATATATAAGTATATCTCATTTATCGAGGAAGGTAGTATGTTACTTTTTCCCGAGATAACCGACATCCTCGCGAGAAAAAGCTAGTAGATAATAATATTATCTACTAGCTATCAATACCATATACCGTATTAAAAATGCAAAATATACTCTGTCTGTGTGTCTTTTCACACGGCTAACCCGATACAACCGATCCGAAGTTTGAACTCCAAGAAAAGCTAATAATAGTCCAGTCAAAATAGACAAAAATAAGTCATAACTTAACCAAAATTCGCATAGAGCTGAAAATTGGTAGAGACGTTAAATACACCATTATAATTAAAATGTCGAAAATCCCCTACGATCCTGCGTCTGCAAAAATTTTTATCCAAGGTCAAACATACAAATTTAAGGTTTTTTCCATTTTTCTCGAAAACGGTAAATTTTATCGTGAAAATAAGTTAGACAAAAGTTGTAGATCATACAATTTTCTACAAAAATGGTCTGGACACTTTTTCTCGTAAGACTCACCATTCGTGAGATATCACGATTTTAAAAATTACAAAATTAGTCTAGGACTAATAACAGATGCTACTATTTGCCGCGATAACTAACACCTACGATGGCAATTTTGAACATAAAAAACTAAACAACTGAATATGTGCGTGCTTTTCACGATGGCAATGCACGACTAGTCGAAATGATTTAGTGTTTTTGCGAAACAAAATATTTATTACACAATACTATGTCAGTTGAAAACACCACAGGCTAAGTACCATTGATGGCACAACACAATGCCTACCTACACACGCCTGTCGCGTGTACATCACAAGGTCGAACCTACACTATCACGCATTCACAGCACAATCGTTCGTACTCCCCATTCATCACTTTTTACACACTCACCACGTAATCATAATGTTCTTTTGTTATGATTACCTATGTATGATGGGCTTATGTCTGATATTTAGGGCACGCGATTTTTGTTTATTTGAGCTTCTATTGAGTTGTTTTTCGAACTGGAAATGTAAGCTTGTCTTTAGACGGTATTCATACAAGATAGCGGTTTCAAAACAACCTTGTTGTATGGTTGATAGATCGAAAGATTAAATATTTTTTTAGTAGCATCAGAACTTTGTCGCTGGGTGACAAAAATTAAGATATTAAATAGAAAAAATAAATTTAATGAAGATTAAAC
This sequence comes from Plusia festucae, assembly GCA_950381575.1. Taxonomy (NCBI): domain Eukaryota; kingdom Metazoa; phylum Arthropoda; class Insecta; order Lepidoptera; family Noctuidae; genus Plusia; species Plusia festucae. The sequence goes on along the minus strand of OX494436.1, from coordinate 5,640,757 downwards.
TTATAGTACCACAAAAACCCAGTATGTTTTTTAAAAGATGGTAAAAATTTAATCCTTTAAATCCATTTTAATTTTTCTGCACTAGCAAGTATTATTAGCGTTAGGTTTGTGGCACACAGTTCACAGAGGTTGGTGATATCTCTGGCCTTGGCCGCAACCGATAAACAATGGAAATTATGACATCGGTGGAAACGTGTATTGATGTACGATGCACGGTTCACGTACGAATGAGGTTAATCATGGTTAATCGATTTTATTGACGGATTAATTGAATTAATCGATTCTTTTCGTAGTCGATAAATATATCGAATAGTTTTATTAATGATGATTAATTATGTACTGTAGTGTTTTTTAATTTTTTGTTGGGTTTTTAGAAAGACACGTGGAACGAAGTTATTGATTTTGTATTAATAAATATAATGACGTCATTTTTTCATACACGTTCGCTGTTCAAGGAAGCAGCACTGATTCGTGACATGTCTTTCAGTGTGTATTCACTGTAAACATAATTAAGGGGAAATAATGAATTATTTATAACTACGCACCCCAAGTCGACGCCAGAATTTCGTGTTACAAAATAAGTTCTATAACAAGTTGTTAAAGTTTAATAAGGTTTTATGGAATATTAAAAGGCTTGAGTACGCGTTTTATAAAAACAAACTGAAAAGTTTGAATTGTCTCGAAAATTCGGAAGCCAATGAAACTAGGGCAGTTGTTATTTACGATTTCGAGAAACGGCATTGATTTGCCCGGCTTATTTTTACATAAGTACATAATTGCTTTAGTAATTTTTTTCAAAGAAGATAATTTATTTTTGTAAATTGTAATTATGACTAATTTTTCAAACAACGAAAAATATCATTAAAATAAACAGATTGCAGTTTAACACATAATAATGGTACTTTCTACATAAAAGCTAATGCTATTTTAGCAATAATACTTTAAAAGATGATCTTGATTGTATTGAATTGGTTTAAAATCCTCAGTAACGTTCGGAGACAAGTTAATGAGGATATAAACAAACAATACGGTCGACGAATCTTGGCGAGTTTGAAAGGAGCTACAGGGCTAGATTGCGTGAGATGCAAGTACACTTAAACGGTGGGTGAGAAAGGGACAACAATATCTTGTAGCGCTTTTTAGCTGAAGAGTACATACAGTTATTTATGATTAGTTATAAGCCACCTCAAAGAACAAATTTTATGGTATAATAATATTTCTACTAAATTCTCACACAAATACGGATTCAAAATGTATACAACTTTCGAATAGAGTTGCTAGATATGGATCAGATTATGAGATATAGTTGCAGCATCCTTGTTTCGCTTGCAGTAAAATGAGTCAATAAAACACCATTGCCAAGTTGGCAAACAAAACTATATGAATGTCTTAGTATTTTGACCTATTCTATACTGCATAATAATATATATACGAATACATTTACATACAAGCTGATTTATTAATTTGTATTTAAAAGAAAAGGCGTACACAAAAAAAGTGATTAGTTCTGGTTATAGTGTCACATCTAATAAAAGTAACAGTTTCTTGTTTTTTTTTTATGTTACTCTCATGAATATTGTATGAAAACTTAATAAATTTGTGTAGCTATGTAGCTTGTTTTATCAAATTAAATTATGGTTTAACAGACTTGTTCTAAAAATATGAAATTATGCAATGAATGTGTTAATTAGAGGTTTTTTTTAATTCCACGATTTTACAGATAAAGATTGAAATACTTGAAAATTTATTAATATATAAAGAAAGCTTAGCAGAATGTCTATTAATCTATACTAATATTATAAAGAGGAAACCTTTGTATTTTTGTATGTTTGTATTGAATAGGCTCAAAAACTACTGGACCGATTTCAAAATTTCTTTTACCATTACTTAGAAGGATTCTTCCGAATCCGTATAGGCTATATTTTATCCCGGAAAATAGATAGGATTTTTCGTGGTAGTGAAAATTGTGGAGTAAGTCGACGAAAAAACTGCCGTACGTTAACGATTCTCGCGAACGCTGCCTAAATGGTTAGAGATGTATGGTTGACTTCTATGGAAAAGTTGTAGAACTCAATAATGCCTACAAAAAAGTCCGCGATAGTATAAACCAAACATTCATATTTTAGCCATTATAACCACTTTTCCATTGAATAAAAGTAATCAAAATTATTAGCCTATGTTTATTGATCATATTATCGTCAAATACTAATCCTTATCCAAATAAACTATTTATTGAGCAAGATTGTTTCAATAGCTATAAATTACTTTTTATTTCATTCCAATCGGACAATTCGTTCAAAAGATATTACGAATTTAAAATTGTAATTGGTATTAAAATGAATGATGGCCGCCGGCCGATATGAGTCTTTCAATGGTAGGTAATGGTAGTTTCATCGATCTCAGAAAAGAGTGCTTTTCTCATGGCCAATTATATGTTGCACTTTCTCGAGTAGGATCTCCTGAAAACCAATATGTTTTAATGCCATCTACAAATACTACTGCGAACATAGTGTATAGTGAAACATTAAGGTAAAGAGTCGTTAAAATTAATAATTAATAAAAGAGTTAAGCAGGTACAAAACAAAGACCAAAATAAAAAACCTATAAAAACATACATACAAAACATTTTTTTTTTCAGAGAGCTTAAAAATAAATGTCCACCCGTGCGAAGCCGGGGCGGGTCGCTAGTAATATATATTTCATGAAAAGGAGTTTTCAATTTTCTTACCTACTGGGCAATATTTATTTTTATCTATTCTAATATTATAAAGCTAGAGTTTTTGTTTGTTTGGCTGAATGCGCTAATCTTAGAAACTTCAATTTGAAAAATGTTTTTTCGTGTTAGATGGCCTATTTAGCGAGGAAGGCTATAGGCTAGGCCGAGATAACCGTCGCCCACAACCGGAACAACAGAACCGTGAGCAAAAGCTAGCCGAATATAATCCCCTACAGAAAATAAAGTTCAGTGAACAATTTCAATGAAATAACTGCTTATTTACAATAAAGTCAGCAATTTCTACAAACCGACCATTATGATGCCTTAGAAAAGCCCATTTACATTTTACAAGCTAATTCAATTGAATTGTAAAATTGGTGACAACAAAACAAAATAATAAACAATGTTTACTCAGAAATGTAATTTCAGTTGAACGCCTTAGGTGCTGCATAGTACTGGAAATATAAATCAATGTTGCCATATTGAGCACCATTTTATTACCTTTGTATCTTCAATAGCACCTCATTTAGATGTGCTTCTAGTGCTCTTTCTAGAGCTGTTCAGACGCCCTCAGTCTCAGAAATATTATACAGCAATAACAGAATTCTTTGAATATACAATGGTCTTCTGAAGAAAAATACTGCTCTACTTAAGCACGTATTGAATGGAAATAAAAATATATCGTCGACGTATACGTAAGTGGTGAAAAGAAAACTCTACTATATTACTTGTTTCTACTTAATTTTGAAGCGGCAGTAGCCTAATTAATGGCTAGGGCGTCGGACTTGCGATCATGTGATTGCCAGTTAAAATCCCACCTATTACACTACTAACACATAATGTATTTATAAAATATGTATGTTAGACTTTAAGGTATATATCTATGGGCCTAAGTAGCCTGATAATAAATGATTTTATTATTATTACACTACCGACGTGGACCCACGACGTGGTAACACAAGCATTTAGCTTAGCACGAGTGGTTAACAAGAATACTAGTAATGTGAGACCCTCATTACTAGTTAACTTTAAAAAACTGCAGATGTATGGACGAGCATAAAACACAGTATTCGTTGTTGGGTACATCTACGCTGAGAATGTTTAGAGCTGTAGAATACCACGGCTGTAATATTTTATCGATGGCACGTAAAGCTCTGTGAAAGTTATGGCTATTGCCTTGTCTCGTTGGACATCGGTAGGTTTTATTTCTCCATTTTATCGACGATTATTAAAGGAAAATACTTTTGGATATTGAGTCTGTTATAGTAAAATTACGAGTGAAACAAAACATAAAATTCAAGAAACATTATCGAAGAAATAAATGTCTGTATCTTCCCACGATGCTGCATTTTGTTGTTACGGGTTTGAAAAATCAAATTAGAATTCTTTAAATACCAGGATTGCGCTCTCAAACGGCTTGTGAGATATGGCGCTTGGTTTTTGTTTTATTTCGTGCCCTCGATCGTCGGCTGCTGTGCGGGCGGCATTCACAAAAAGACCAAATATTCTATCTGCGATTATCGTAACTGACATTTTGTTTAATTCATTCTTAACTGATCCTCCAATGATATATGAAAGAGAAGGATGTTTAACAAATTAAATTAGAATCTGGTGAATTTGTAAATTAACGTAACCTTGACATTTTTTTCGTTAAGCGTTTTTTAGTTTTCTCGTTTGATTTACGTTTATAAAATAGTCTCCGCGTATTGAGATCTTGTTTGAAATCATTCCGAGGTTATAAGTTTTTTATTTTCATAAAAATATGCCATGGAAGAAAAATATAGCCCAATAAATCTTATCGATAAAATAATGAGTGTCATAAGTTGCAGCATGATGCTTTTAGCGAAAGAGGAACAACATATTTTCTCAACCCGATTTATTCTTAATGAATTCTCGGAAAGTTAACCTCGTTTTCGTGATTGGAATTAATAAAATGCGCGTGAATCATTAATTTGTTTTCGTCTGCGGTGGATCGTAATGGCGAATTCGATTCAGGTATCCGAATTGAAATCGGACCATTTTTGTGGAAGAATTACGTTTAAGTTTATGGAGGACCGGCCGTGTAAACGACTCACGAATTTGAGAAATCACTTAGATCGAGTTAGAATGTCCCACGCACCGACGCACCGACGCCCCGGCTAAGACGGACATTTTGCAACGTTGTAAAATATATATTTTGACACATGAATAGACTATTTCTTGCAAACTTACATAAATACGGGTGGTCGGAGAAGGTTCAGCATTTAAAACATTAACTTTTACATCACCGTTGTTGAATAGTGCGAATTCTTCTGGCGCTAAAGCAAGCCTCCAGTCCTCATTACATACATCAATCCACGTCTGTTGTGTTCAGACATTCACATAACGTGTTTCCTAGGTTTGTTAGCGGAGGAGCGCGAACTCGGCCTGACCTCGCAGCTAATTTGACTTCATATACCAGTAATGGAAAATCTCCGACTTGACGTTAACGATTTACCAACGCCCATACCAGACTCGTTTTATTTTGAATTGTTACAGGTATGTTAATGAGGTTAGTAACGTTCGTAGCTTTCTCTAGTTTATAAAGATTTAATTTGATATAACAATGATACGGAACGAAAATATCTATATGACGGCATTGCTATCTAAATCACGCAATAGCCAGGTCGTTACCCTCATTATCACATTGCACGATAACGTGGGACACGGAAAAAATCCATCCTCTATGCTGATAACGACGTCGACCAGTTTGTTTAGATCCTTCGCGATCCCTGTGAGTTCGAGATTGAGGTCGGCGCAGTTCGTACGGTACGTTAACAGAGTTCTATTTAAAGTGGGTGATGAGTGTGTTAATAACACGAATAGCTCAAGTAAACAGAGTAAGTGTCCTTGGTCGCGGATCGTCGGCGGTGAGGTCGAGCGAGTTCGCCAACACTATTGTAAACATTGAAACTGGCAACCTGTAATCATTATTACTTGTTTTTAACGGCTTACTGCTAGACGTTCTTTATTTAAATTTAAAACACGTCGAATGCTTAACACGATTTCGAAGCGCTTCAGTGAGCACACATTTGTGTGTGGGATGAATGGTTAGCTATCATTGATCAGTGATATTAGTATCATTGGTAAAGCAAAAGTATGAATATCGGGCAATCGCATTAAGGAAAACGTTTCTTTTCCCCCTTGATATCAATAGAATATGACTAATTTCTCTAATCTTTTTGATAAAAACAATGTTCAATGAGAGAGTAGGTCAATCGATTTTAACAATTTGACAGCGGCGAAATCTAAAGTTATAAAGCTTTATCATTATTATCGTTTTTATCGCTTAGTCATTGGGAAGATGGCCGTGAAAAGTTAAAGAAGTTTTAATTTAACGAAGACTTCTTATCCGAAAATTAATCACAAAGTTTTGTATTTCAAATCAATTTTGATGTAGGCATTATAGTATAACGATGCTGTTACGTAAATGAACTTGGTGGTACTTAGTTTGGACATAAAAAATAAACAATATGTTCACTTTTTAGGTTTAATGTTCATTAATTTAAATTTCCATAATGGCAATTTTTTTTCGTGTGAAGTAGAAAATTTCTACTTCACACGAAAAAATATTGCCATACCTATGGGTAATTTCCCGCCTATATTTAGAATATAGAGAGTCATCTTAACAACAATAATCACATGTTAATCATTATTTATTAGTGTCGGTAATACCCCATGTCGTCACTTCATTAATTAATCTTTTACGGAAAATTTTATGTTTGTGTATTGTGTAGAATTGCTTTTAAAACGGGAACATTTTTCATAGCTTCAAGGTGAATCCAAAAACAAAAGAAAATCGTAATATCTATAATTACAGCTCCATCCTCCATTACTAGTAACACATTTCTAACGTCATATTATTTAGATATTGGGTACTCAAGTGGTTAAGAATCTGGTAGGTATCCATTATGAGAATAGAGAGATCTTTATTGGCAAGATATCAAACCGCATAGATGGTTCTTTTAAATTGGATTTTTGACAACTTTTTTTTATTTTCAATATTATAAAAACGAATTCTAAAAACGGCACACCAATTATAATTTTATATTGTGCTAGTTCCAATATTGCTAAGACAGAGAGAGCAATAATATACCTATTATGTTGTGACGTCATTATTTATTTCTCCATTCTAATCGTCGTCGTTTTATCCACTCTACCTCACCAATCACCCTCTAAATTATATTATTTCAACTAATTTAATTTATCCGTAGAAAATATATTTTAATTCACAGCCTCTTGGTACCGATTAGTAAATACATTAAAGAAACCAAGCTATATGTTTAGGTTAACGAAAGATTTCCATCTCTGATTATACACCCTGTATGTAGTACGAAAATTATCATAAGTTTGTCGAGAAACTCATTTTTCATTCGCTGGCGATCTTGACGTCTTATTAGGCAATACCGAAGTATCAAAAGACGTGTCCTATCCATAAATCGTGCGTCTATCGCATCAGCCCATCGGTGTCACAGGACCTTCGTTACATTGTCATCTCGCACAAAATAGACAAGATACGAGGACATTACCCCTTCCTTTAGATCTTTCATATAGAATGTTAGGGATGTCTTGTTATCGACAATAGATATATACTTGGATGAAAATGTTACGAGTAAAAATGCCAACTTGAGAACTTCAAAAATGTTTTCACGAATTAAATTCGGGATCCACGATTCAGATTTTTGGTAAAGTATTTCTTTTTTACCGTTTGCGCAGTTTTCCAAAATGTGTTTTGGCATTCGGGAAAAGATTTTTTTATCCAGATTAATATTTTCGTTAATATCAGGTAAACAGGTTTTAAGCAAAAAATCTAATCAAATAATATTATGAGCTTTATAATCTTATAGTATCAGTTTCTGTCAAATAATATAGTTTAGGCGATATATAGTTCCAAGTATTATGTTCTCCGTTCCCTTGTCTATAATGACCTATGCTTGTACCATAATAATTACAAGCTGCTGGCGTCTAATCAAAAGGATTTCTGAGTACATAACCGTACAACTTAATGTGTATTTCCTATAGCCCCCTCTATTATTAATGGTCGAAGGTTGTTGGGAAATGGACTATCGTGGTTCTTTGTTACGTTGCTATGTAGGTCATACATTCAATGCAAGATTACCGTTCTTCACTTAGATCCCTGCTGTCACACAATTACGTATCGTATGAAAACTGGGGCACGCACGACATTGTTTGCAAGGCACATGTGTTTTACTATGCGTAAATTTATGTGTAGAGTAACAATTAGTGTCAGCTGTTACTTGAACCTACGTATAAGCTTTTGTAGCTGGATTAGTGTGGTTTACTTTTCTACTAGACTTGGATGAGCCAATTGTATGGAGTGACAATTAGAGGTAACTGTTTCTTTGTAAGTGTATCTTAGCAACCATGTTGGGAACTAGGAATTCTCCAGAGAAAAGTTTGATCACTGAGGAATAGAATAGGTATTGAAACATTCCTACGTCTGGTGAAGCAGTCAAAGCCTGAACTCAGGCTAACCGAGATAGAACATATTCCTAGTTTAAAGACGGTTGAGAACTATTCTAATTAAGTTAACAGGAAACAACTAGATGAATGAAAATAGACAAATATGGTTGAAAGGGAGACCTACTCTCAGGAGTGATATCGGACTAAAATAATGATGATGATTTTAAGACCCTCAGTATATCTCCACGCTTATTACTACCCAAACACGCTTAGCAACAACGTATAGGTATTAATCTGGATAAAAATCCGACGAGATATTTTTAGAGATGACGAAATTTTATATTGAGATTCTTAGTTTTTGTTAAACCTACAATAAGTGTACATTTCTGAGACTTATAAACTTATTCAAGGTGAATGATAATATTAATCAGTTGTTTATGAATTGTCAAAGTTTCGTATTAAATGAAATTAGCATATTATGTACCTACGTCCAAAGTTATACCTATGTTCTGCAGTAATAAAATAATGTATTTATCTTTTTTCGTCTGCTATTAAAATCATTTTATTTCAGACTTTATTTGAGCAGAGATAGTTATCCTCAATTAAATGTAAACATAATGTGCTTGTTTGTCCACTCATTCAGTTTATAGTTTTTTTATCGCCAAAAATCTGAAGATAATGTACTTTCCATGTTTGTGGTGTGTCACAATGACTATATGAACTTAGTATAATCTTTTGACTCAAAACTATTGTAATGGGTTTTCCTTTCATCTTTTGCGACGTGTTCGTTTGAATGATGATAAACCCATTTTTTTGTACTCATACCTAAACTGGATAAAAATCTTGTTATACAATAGACACTGACCTATTTTTCCATTGGGACTGTAGGGTCCATAGCTGCCGGATGACAGCGGCGAGGAGTACCCGTTGGGCTGCGGCTGCGGCGGCGGGCCAGGTGAGGGCGAGCCTGCGCCCGCGCCGCCCGCCATCCAGTCGCGCACGTGGCCGTTGGCCTGGTGCCCGTTGTGGCTGACCCCGGGCTCCGCCTTCACGGCTCCCGGTAACACCCCGCGGTACGCCACCTCGTGCTTCAGGTCCATGCCGCTGCTACCGCATGCTGTGCCGCCGCCGGCCCCGCCGCCCGCGCTCCACACTTCTGGAAAAAGAACAAAGGTTAGATCGAAGGGAAATTGCAAATAGTTGCTAGGGCATATATATAAAGCATACTTTGATTTGAGTTGGCCAGAGGTTCTAGAGCTGCTAACGGATCATATGTACCTGCTTCACGTATGATATATCAACTACATGCTTACACACGATGGCATATCATGAGTTCTGATAACAAGGTCGTTTGATTGAGTCCAAACAAAAATCCCCTTATGATGTCGAAAGTTATTATTTTAGTACAATCAAACCCGAACTTCAAATCTCATTGATCATTTTCAGATCAATTAGCGATATAAAAGAAATGAATGGGCGTTCAGAATTATCTTATCTTAATGCGGTTGTAATTCAAGAGTACACAATCGAATGACCGAACAAGTATAATCCAAGCCTTTGTTATCTTCGATTTGATCTCAGATAGTAACGTCGGTATCGGTTTGGCAACAAAGGGATTGAAAGTTTCGTAAGTACTAGAAAGCTTCTCGATGCAGAATGCAAAGTTCTATTTGTTTATGAAATACAAGACTTTCCCGTTGAAGTTAATAAAATATAAATCTCGAAGACATTAAAAATATATTGCACGCGGTTAACCAATAAGTTTTTAAGCTGATGATAATGACTACTTAAAGAACATTGAACACCCTTTAACGTTTTTATTCTTTCATCATTTCTTTTGAAGTTTCTTAATAATGTGAATATGTTGTCACGTTCGACAGCATAATTTCTTAAGAAGGCATTTAATATGACTACATAATAGATGACACTAGATCTGTTTTTTCTGTGACGACTGAGTTATTTCGGGATGGAATGCAAATGATAGCTTATTTGTCCATTCCAGGTGTCAGCTACCTTCATATATAATTTCATTAAAATTGATGCAGCCGTTTGAGCTTGAAGAGGTAACGAACATACACTCCTAAACTTTTGAATAATATTGTGTGATGGTATACAGATTATTATGTTTGATTATTGTTGATTATTGTGCCCTTTTTTCTACATTTAGAGCTAGACGCTTTCTGGCTAAATAAATTATCTGGCAACATAACAGTGATTATAATGAGTGGCGCTATAGTCCAAGTATCTCCGAGTTGCCAAGAGTCCGCCACACATTTGGCATTAGAATACAAAGCAGATATCATTCTATATTTAGTAAGCTCGATAGCTGAATGATTGTGACTTAAAATAGCGTAGAATTCTTTCCAGGAAATAGAATGAGACAATTTCTTAAAATGTATTATTATAGAGCAAATTTCTGTCGTAAAAGTGTTTCAAATACTTTTATATAAAGTAGTATCTCGAAGTCTTGAATGAAAACACTAAATTTTAAACTAGATTTTTTGAACATATTACTCTGATTGTATTTTATTTCAAGACGAGGACCTGATTAACCCTAAAACAAAGCAGCATAAAAACGGATAATGATGTGCAGAAAAAATTTATATGTAGGTACTCGATTGGTTAGGCAGACTCCCTTAGAGTTTTCGATTATATAATAGACCATGTTCAGCGGTTACCACACTTACAATTAACTCTCAATGAACAAGATTTAATAAAATAAAACACTGGAATTATGTAGGATACTAGATTCATAAATATTGTTAAAATTAACCATAAATATTTCACTGAGGGCCAAATGCATCCGATTTACTCCAACCAATATTTACGGGGCTATAAAACTACGCATCGTAAGTAAGTACGAGCTCTTAAGATCCTGGTCTTAGTCTGAGATTAAGTTTCTAGCAAACTAGATAGATATCTAGTTGTATCGCGGTCGTAAACCACATCGTCCCGGGATTATCCCGGTCCTAGATGACTCCAATCCTGGATGTTAACAATTGTCCTGAGATCTTGTCGTAAAATAGGATACATGTTTTTATGGAACAATGTTTGTCTTGCAGTACCTACTCTAAGTCGGTTTATGTCTGAGTGTAGTTTGAATTTTGTTTTTATTTCGAGAACTTGGATTTTACAAACAATTTTGATTTGCTTTTCAAATTATCCTTAATTAATATTTCTATCTTCTTTCTAAAAATTGGAATCTAAAATCGTCAACCTGCAGTGGGCCAGCGTGGTGATCAGGGCTTGTTCCTTTTCTTTATGGGAAGAGTCCTGTTTCCAGCAGGCACCTGTAGGCCGTTTTATATTTAATAATATTTATTTCGTCCTTTATTTAACCGAATCTATTCGATTACTGTTCTGTATTGTAATGTAATGAAAAATGGAATAAAATTTTCGCCCGTGTTATAGCTTGCGCTGTAAAGGTAGCCTGTTTTTTTCCATGTCATAGGCTACATGCATGCCAAATTTCATCCAAATTAGTTGAGCCGCTTTTGTGTGATTGAGTAACAAACATCCAAACATCCACACTTTCACATTTATAATATTAGTAGGATTATTTTTGAGACCGTTTCATACCAATGTTTATTGATTTAGTTATAGAGGATTTAAGGCGCACATTATAAAAACAAGTATCTTGTATACTTACAAAAAAAAAGGTTCTTAAAAATATCTACGTTGGCAGTAGAGTTTTATTTTTGCTAGAACGTCTATTTTTCTTTACCAAAAATAAAGCTGTCGTTTCCATAATGCTTATAAATAATTTATGATCAAGTTCTCTCTTCCTTTAAGCCTATTAAGACCAAGAAAATTATGGAAGATGTTTTTTGGTGCGAAGATTTAAATTATTTGTGACACTAATAGTATAACGTATGTATTTGGTTTCTTTTCAGTGTATGAATAAGTACTTCTATTATACATATATTATATTTTCTCATATATATTTTAAATTGGCTGTTTGAACTCTTTTCAGGCTAACTTTGACTCACTACCACAGTTATTAGAGATCCCATCAATTTGAATATTTTCTCTTTTTGATGTCAATATTATTTATGCATCGGGAATCAGGGCTTCAATTCTATGATACTACATAAAAAACAATATTTAATCAAAAGCAAATCTAAGTCGTCATAATATATTTCGTAAAATGGAGTAGTTCAAGATTATATTTTAGAATATGTATTAGAAAAATAATGTGTTAGAAAAAAAAGATAGCAAACACGATACACTACATGTTTTGACTATTTAATAGACATAACATACTTTAATCACATAATATTAAGTTAGTTACGTACATATATTTAATAACCGGTCAATGACTCCAAGATAATTTTGGTATTTTATTAGGTAAACCAACTCCGCTCGACTTGTTAAATTATTTAATAAGAATTACAAATTTTCTTAAATAATTAGCCTTAATTAGCGTTTAGCTGACTGCCGAAGCCTAAAATGAAATTTATTTGAAACTTCTTAGATTCACTTTTAATATTTTTTTCTAGTTTTATTTTTTGGGGATGCTGGATTTTACGTAAATGAATTAATATATTTTTGAAATCTAGCAATAAGATATTACAAGTCGTAAAACGAGCTTATATTGCTTTCGTTTGTTTCGTGCTTACATTTCGATCATTTTATTTACACTAATATTATAAAAAAATATTTGTTTGTTTGCATTGAATAGACTCCGAAACTACTGGACCGATTTCAAAAATTCTTTCACAATTAGAATACTACGTAATCCCTGAATAACATGAACTATATTATTTCTTACCAGAAAAAACTAGGTGTGTTCAAAATAAACCTACATAATATTTAAGGCCGTATAGGAAATTAGAACAGTTAATCTTGGTCCCCACAAGATTATTTCACAGTGACCTTCCTCAGATTAGTTCACCCGAAACCAGGATTAATATTAACGAATTGAGCCTATATAATATGCATAGATAACTATATAGCTAAGTTCATGTACATAAAACTTGTGTGTACAAAATGTTAGTACATATTTTATGGGTTCCACAATAAAGTTTGTTACTTTAAACATTTTACGACTAAACATAAAATATAAATAAGTATGTAAAACATACGATTTTGCTTCTACAGCACCTTTTGCAATGAGTAATACCTATTTTTTGTTATGTTACAATTATTTTATCTGTTATGTACTATATATTTGTAATTGCAATTATGTACTGGCTGGCTACAAACTTACGTTTTTTTGTACTTGCTTATCACAACAATCATTTGTTTTCAATAATATTCTTTAAATTCGAATATTAAATAAAGTATTCATGACACATCAGAGGGTCAATGACATCACCCAGAATTAGCATGTGATGGTTTTCTGCGAATTATGGCATCCTAATACACGCTAAACAAAAAGTCGTGACATATTAATGTATTCACGAAGAACCCTTATCGGACAAATAATGGTCATGATAATTAAATTATTATAAATGCTGATGTTGCTAAGTGTTATGTAGCCTAATAATGAAAAGTCACTAAGTCTTAAATTAGTTTTTAGTCCCTTTCCATCTCTGTCACTTTGAAGTAAAAAGTAGAGATCTTCTACTGCCTAGCCTTTTCCCAAGCTATGTTGGGGACTGCTTCCAGTCTTACCGGATTTAGCTGAATACTATATTTTACATGGAGCGACTGCCTATCTGACCTTCACGATTCATTTTACTGGGTAATTTAATACAGTAGCCCATAGTTCGACTGGTAGTCAGAATTGTAATGACTTAACGTCTGTCAAAGATCACCGTATGACAGTCGGGTCCAACGGCTTAACGTGCTTTCCGAGGCACGGAGGGGTCTCAGCATGTTTTCAAATGGTCACCCATCCACGGACCAACCGCGGCAAGCGCGGCTTAACCTTTATTATCAGTCAAACCGTACGGCTATCACTTAGCCCTCTGACGAGCCGACTCCACTGAGCCCCTCAAAAGAAGCCCCTAAAAGGTAGAGATACATAGATTTAAGATTGAGCAATCTTAAAGTTGCGTTTTAAGATTCAGGGGTAGGTTATTTGAAGGGAAGTTTGTAATTACCTCATCAAGATGTTATTTGACTTTTCATCATAATACAAACAAAATATGAAGGTTACACCTTTTTGAACACACTACCTTTACTTTCCTTGTCATCTAATATCATGTAATTTACCATAACGAGGGCAAACAATAATGTTATCATGATCATTATAATATCATTGGCTACTACTGTAATATACTCCTAATATCGCAGTCTATTCCCGTTACTTTCCTACGAAATTATCTTAACTATATATCCTTTAGCATAATTGAATAAATCGACTCGTAATACAGGTCTAAGAAAACTTGTCTTGAAAAAGAAAAAGGTGATATCAAGTGGCAGCGATATCGCTGAATCATAAAATTTTCCTTTCTAACTAAGTTATTAAAATTTAAGTATTAATGTTAATAATAATTTTATTTTATGCTATTACAACAATATATAAAACATACTTTAATTTACAGCTTATTATACAACTCAATGGACATGTCTGAACTAAATAACTTAATATCTGTAAATCGTATTAGTAATAAATTTTAATAGCAAAGTTACGATATTCACATCCAGTAATGAAAAAATATAATAGATATCGAAATTTTATGTCTTAAAAGAGATTTCAATAAGCGTAAATTGCATAATAAAGTATCTATCCCCTTGAATGCTTCTGTTAATTCATTACTCTGTGGAATTCCTGACTGCTATACAGAATTTTTTGAAGTGAAACTTCTTTATCGACGTATGGGAGAAAGTCACGTGATGAAAATCGTCACGTTTTTCGGTTACGCGCCATGTTGCTTTTTTTAACGAAGTTTAGTATAGTGACGTAAAGAATATAATGTAATATATCTTATATCTTTAAACGAGCAATTCTTGTTTATATATATATAATTTGAATCTCGGAAACGGCTCCAACGATTTTCATGAAATTTAGTATGCGGGGAGTTTCGGGGGCGTTAAATCGATCTAGCTAGGATTCATTCTCAGAAAATATCGTTATATCCGTTTTTTTAGTAATCTTAAATCTTGAAACGAGCAATTCTTGTATTTACGGCCATCAATACTGTTACAATTGAAAATAAACAAAATATTACATTTGAATTTGGAATCTGTCATTTTTATAATTATGATTGTTCATTGTGTTTTCTCATTTTGGCGCCAATACATTGAGACCTCCTCTGTTTGTAACATAAAAAAGATCAGGCAGTCCACGTAGTATTTGTACGAAAAAGGTTGTCAAAGCAGTAAGGAAAAAAACTCGAAGAAATCCTGTCCGAAAGCAAAAGATTTTATCTCAGGAGATGAATATACTAGCACCTAGAACCATGTCTCGTATTTTAAAAGCTGACTTAGGACTTGCAGCCTTTAAGAGACGTACTGGTAATTTCTTAACTGATAATTAAAAAAATAATAGGCTGGTAAAATCGAAACAACTACCTACTGAAGCGGTTCGCAAAAGGAGAGTACAGAAAAAAATTGTTTACGGATGAGATTTTTTTTAACAATTGAGCATCTATTTAACAAACAAAATGACCGTATTTATGCTCACAGCTCTAAGAAAGTTTCCCAATTAGTCGACAAAGTGCAACGTGGGCATTATCCAACTTTAGTGATGGTTTGGTGAGCTATTAGCTATGAAGGAGTGACTGAGCCATACTTTTGTGAAAAAGGTATCAAAACATCAGCACAAGGGTATCAAGATACCATTCTTGAGAAGAAGCCCCTTAACAACACCATGTTCAATAACCAAGAATGGTCCTTCCAGCAAGACTCGGCGCCGGGTCATAAAGCTCGGTCTACGCAGTCTTGGTTGGAAATGAACGTTTCGGACTTCATCAGTGCTGAAGACTGGCCGTCGACCAGCCTCGATCTTAATCCGCTCGATTATTATTTATTTTCAGATTTAAAGAGTACGGCTTGCTCTTAACGCTATGGTAATTTAGAGTCTCTAAAACATTTTTTTAATTTTAATGTTATTTGTGATTTATTGATAAGCTGTTAAAAAGTAAGTATTTGTTTCTAATAAAATAATAAACTAATTGCACTCGTGATTTTTTATTATGTTGGTAAGATCGAAAAATATTATTTAGGTATACTTCCTTATTTCATCAGTATGTAATTCGTATATAAATATATTTTCTAAAAAACACAATACCAAAAAAAAACGAGCAAAGCTCGGTGATCCAGGTACTGATAATAATAACAACAATATATAAGTTTTGAAGTTTGGTCTGAAAAAAGAATAACAATATATTAATTTGAAAGTGATAAAATAAAAAGACTTGTTCAAATTTAAGTGAATTAACAAGAAAAGTGAGAGTGATTATATATTTCGTTTTATAAATTCAACACGTGTGAGCATGATTTTAATATTTATTTGAGGTTAACCTCACTTTTTGATTGTAAGTATCAGTGAATGTATATAAATCTGTTAAAATTAGCAAGTATTAATAAATATGACTGTAAATCTAGTGAACATTATTAATTCTAAAAACAATAAAAAATATAAATTAAATAATAATTTAAAAATAAAACAAAAAACGATTAGAAAATAAAGAAGTTTCACTTCTTACCTGTGTACTCTGGTACACACACATATTTTTTTTTCTAAAAAGAGGTTTACATTTTTTGAAAAATATTATTTCTTGAAATAAAGTAAGCTCTTTTGCTAATAATATTGAAATACTCGAAACGTTTCATAGAGGTTTGTGTGTCTGACGTTTTTGTATGGTGTATAAACAAGAATATGCGAGGTAATATATAAAAGCATGGTAATTGCCAGTCATGATTATCGTGAATAATGAAGCCTCCAAAATAAAACATAAGGGTGCAGTAGCAAAGAGCGCAGCCAGCGGCGCACGGCGCGGCGCGGGCGCGGTTGCACAACGCGCGCGCGCAGAGAAAGCGAGTGACGTCACGACCTCGACACGCTCACCTACTTGCGCGCGCGCCGCTTGCCTGCACCAACCCACTGCGATACCGGCCCAATGTCGCCGGGCTTTCTCTCACACTACCTCTTCAGACATAAACAACGTAATAGCTAACTTACTATCCAATGCGTAATACCTTCGCAGACATACGCAAATGTATTCTAAACGCAGGCAATATTAAAGTAAACTCAGTAAACGCTGACACCGTTTTTCCGCACTAAATCTCTGCAGTTTTTATAGAAGCAGTGAAAGTTGATATATTTAATTGTAATTAGCGAATAGCTGCAGGCTGACGCTTATATGCCACTTTCGTTTTATCAATCGGTGTATGCAAGTGTGCCACTATTGATAACTAGATAATCATAGAGCTGAATCACTAAGTACAATGATAGGAAATGGAAAACTAGTTAACTTTTAGTGTTACTATCTTTATTGCTTAAAATATTTGTGGATGACGAAATTTGAGTGTCGAAATGATTTGTGTAACTGCACTGATAGTAAGGAAATAGAACTAAAGCGGCGCCAGTTAGAACATAAAACTAAATTGCATCCGGTGGCGCGACACTCCCTAATTTTAACAAATCGCATCTCGGCGTTAGTCGACAATTGGCACCAGCTCCGGTGCAGGCTTCGTGGCGCGAGCTTTGTCTCAATCTCCTGCCATCAACGCTCTCGCCTCATCGCATCCTACCTTTAACCAAACGGAGGATTCGCATTTACGACGCGAGCAATAAACTTTTATGACTCATTACGATAACGTTAGAATAAAATACGCCATGAGCAATCGAAAGAATGTAAGTGCTAGCTTGTCTCTTGCGGAGAACATTTGATTCCGTATTTTCCTTTCGGAAAATATTCATCGCAAGGAGTTGCTAGTCATTGCGATTGCGATCGTCTGATTTATGCGCGTTGCTATACAAGAGAAGGAGCTCAGAATATATTTACTGAAATAAATCCGGTGCGGTTCGGTGGTTCACGCGGGGAACGCGCGTATAAAGTATCTTCGGTGCGGTCAGCACATATACTATCGCATAAAAGTATTATGGAAAAGAACGAGGACGTGACGGCGACGGCGAGCGTCCTGAGAACATTCCAGAATACATGTAGCTCGTTCTCGATGGCACTGATGTAGTATCGCAGCCGGCGTGGCGCGCTCCGAGAATTTGACTCATGCAGGTTGTCACAATATATATGCAAAGCTTTGTGACCCGCACTCTGCTGTGGCATTAAAGAATTTTCGATGACGCGGAAATAGAATTTACGAGTGCTATCCCACCATCAGCGTGGCACCGAGGCGGCGCGGCTCAGCGAGGTATATTGAGCGAGGTCACTGGCTCGCCGGCGGCGTGCTGTTGTCGGCGTTGCGTCACAGATACACTAATGGCCTTGTTATAATATATTTATGTAGGCACATTTCTAGGTGGAGGGTTCGATAACCGTGCCCTGAGGTGGGAATAAACCGTTTGTGTTGTTTGCCGTAATTAGAGAGTCTGTTCGGCGCAACGGACGACTGACGGGCTTCATGCATTATTGAGTTGAGCGCATGGTAGGCAGACCGGGCTCAGGTGATTGCGAGCAAATTGTTATAGTTCCCACGGGACTTATCGCCGTGTTTGTGGGCCGCTTTACGTAATATTATGAAATTTAAACCGGGCACCGTGCAATATATGTGCTGTTTAGGAACGCTATGAATTTACACAACATTTTTAAAGTTATAAAACAAATTCTTTGCACTGCGGGTAATCTTCAGGTGAATTGCGAAAAAATGCTCATTCTGTTACATATTTTAATTAAAAAGTCACCATTTACCATTTTCCACTGCGGGCCAGAGGAACCTTCATCACATAAACGATATTCTCAACCAACCCACTTTATATTACGAATGCAGACTCTTGTGCAATTGAGCGAATCAAGGATCTGGAACGTCTCTCCCGCGAAACTACATTTTCACATTATTGTCAGCGAGAAATGAGAATAGCTTTACAGCAATAGCTATAGAAAACAAGAAAGGAATTTGACGGCAGTAAGAATCTTGGAAAATAACGTATCGAGTGACAATAAATATGTGAAAGGCGGACTTTATTAAAGATATTTGACACTGGCAATACGGCACTGATATCCGCTGGGGAGTGCTTCAATAATGCGATTTCTAAACTTAGTCTGAATGTAAAGTCGTCGGATATTCCCGCCAGATGACAGTCCGCGTGTTTACTGCGACTCTGCTGGAACACGAGACGATCCGAGCGGATGGGGAGAGATGAAAAGATTGGAGGATCCCGTGCGGGGAAATCACGTAGCTATTTTATCGGCGCATCGTACCGTCTCGATGGTCCGCCAAACTACTTTTACGAAACGGATTTGACAACACGCTGAGATTTTTAATATAACATTTCAGTATTAATATCGGACTCTGTAGTAAAGTCGCAGACGATAAAACTGCAAGTACCTAAGTATACATAAAGTCGGGTCGGTACTTTTAATTAACCTTTCGAGTAATCAGACTGTTTCGTGTTACCTTTGGTAATAAAGGAATGAATAAAACGATAACAAACTTTTTCATCTAAGCATATACATAATTGTTTTATGTATAATTTGTTATCAATGATGATGTTGCATCCAGCCTTTTTTATTAAGTAGTTCAGAATTATAGTTGAGTGTAGTTAGATGTGTAGACAGATGATCTCATAAAAGTAGAGGCCGTCACAAAAACATAATATCTCTCAGCGAGCCATCTTGATTCGAGGAGAGAGTTGTCGGACCAATTGCGATGACATCTACGATGAACCGACGGTAAGAGTTGCCACAAGTAGGTAATGTGCACACTCAACTATTAACCGTTATTATATCCTACACACAATTCATAAGACAATATAAATGTATTGCATTTAAATAAAATTATGCGACAATTTATCAAACGTGCAACGTTCTACTTTGATTAATACGACAGCCTTATTGGGACGAAAACCTATTTGACACTGACTAAGATTTGCAGATGTTCAATTGTGCAACAACCTCTTTTGAAACTGACATTACGTGCCGGATCGGATTATATTTCGCAGCTCAACTTTATTTATGCTGGCAGCAGCGCCGCTTGCAGAACTGTCAGCGCGCTGAGAACTGTCACTTTGACATTTATAACGTTCCGTTGTACGTACATTTTATTTTCAAAACCGGAAAAAGTAAGCTTGTTAAATCTTGTAGACATAATTATTGCTTGACAAGATTTCGTTGCACCAAAAATTGTTAAACTCAAGCGTGTTGAGCAATTTTGGATTAATATTTTAGCTTTTTGCTTGTGAATGACATTGATAAACAAATTTGAAAGTTGTATCTTAACTAATATGGTTTTTGAATGTATGTTAATATATTATGTTACCATTCTTGGATCTTGTATGATTATTACAGTAAGATCCTAATGGACTGATCCAATTTAGAGGTCATTCAAAATATATGAATATTCGTAGGTGCATGTGTAACATAATCGCACATGACACAACATGCTTTGAAAATAAATTGAAAATAAATTGCCTACTTTCCGTAATTAAATATTGTTGGTATATTTCTAAAGTACATACAATGATGGATGAACGCTACAAAATGATAAATCACCTTCCCTTACATCCATTAAAATGTAAAAATGTTATTATACACAACGATAGTTTTATTTATTTTTACTCGTTTTTTTTAAGAATTGGATAGGTATAACGAGTCTATTTATCAATTTCAATTTATAAGGGGCCCATTCAACTGTAGTATCGTCGGTCTTAATTTGGGAAAACTTCTACTGACTAAAAGTTAACATAAAGCTCTATAATGCTGGAGATAAAAGGACCGGACCCATTTCATTTTTACTTAAGGCGATGTTCTGAAGTCATACGATACTATAGGCCCAAGATATCGCCCCGAGAGACACCGAAATCTCTAGCATTTACTCTGATAGAGCGTGTTCCTCAATATGTTACAAGATAATAAATAGTTTGTTAAAAAAAGACGGAGAAAGAAAAAATATCACAGTCTAAGTTCACGTATAAATATTCTGGTTAAATTATAAGACATAATATGAATAAAGTGCTGTGTTAAGTACATTTTTTATAACAATAACGTTGTTGTACTATGAAACCTGTAATTATCTAATAAGATTCTTATAATTTTATTTGCACATATTATCAGAAAACAACGGTGATTCATAATTGTTCATCATCATAGTAGATAATGACTTTAATTGACGTCAGTTTACATCGGTCGGTAAAAACAAAAAGTATTTCTTAAATTAAATAACCGAATGTTGAGATATCTCCACCTTAAATTGGACACACGTGTCTCCAGAAAATTCGGTAGTTCCCACGACAACCGGAAAATAATAAGGACAAATTTATTATTGAATTGAGTATGCGATATCAAATACTACCTCCGATATTGCTCGTACTTATTCAAGTAAGGATTGCTTTGTTTTCCTCAAACTGTCGAAAATGTCGAAAAGGAAGTGCATCCATAAAGTAATTCTACATGTCTTGAATTGGAATACTTTACATAAATTTTATACTGAACATTTTATATATTCTATCGTTTGCTTCGGAGCACTATAATTTTACCGTACCGATGTTAATGGCGTCTTGTGTGTTTCTTTGTTCTCCTGTTACAGCGCGAAGATTATAATCTGCATACCATCGACGTTTGTATACTTTAAGGTTATTGTTACCGATGTTGTACAAGATAACTTGCAGGACACCCTTGCTAATGAAACAGCGCTATTTTTAGCTAAGAAGGCGTAGGTATCGTCCGTTTTATTGCAAATAAGTTTATATTTACGGACGAACTTAGGGACATACGTTTGATACTTAATGTTTCTAATAAAATCACTGCTCGGACCATAGAAATAAACTTTTCGTTAATTAAGTTTAAGTGCCAATAAGAAAAGATAAATAAGGCGACACGGACAGGACAATGGCAGTCCGTATAGAAAAATAACAGATTGATAAAAGCAGTCGTATTTTCAGCAAATAATAAGACTCACATATTTTTCGTGAAGATGAAATTGCCAACCAAAACATTGTCACGTCTTCGCCGAAATAGTCGTTCAATGGAATAGGTGCTCCCTTGATACTTGAAGAGAGCTCCCAACGTTTCTAGAACATTTTATCGTTTGATAGTAGCAAATGCAGCGATATACCAAGGCCAATCAAAGTGCAAAGCTAGGGCAAGGACGGAACCTTGCATCCTGCGATATCTACTAACCTTTAATTTTGTTATTTTCACACGCAAACTTAAGAATTGTTGAAGAAAATCAGGTTTCTTGATTAAAGTAGAATAATGTTTCTTTTGTTCATCTACCTGGCACGACTGGCGATGTAATAAAAATGTAAGCAGATTAAAAATAAGAAATAGGGACGAATACAATGGAAATATTATAAAGAATAAAGATGGTTTAAATTTTGGTTTTAAATTAATGATATTAAGACATTATAGAAACTATACAGAATAATATAAAAATAGGAACATGAATGTTAGCATTTCTCGATTATCTTGGCTGGAATCGAAATAAAGATGATTTAGAAAAGTCTTTCTATTAAAATAAAACTGCTATGATGATAATCTAAGATAATATCACATGAGGGAAGATGAAGGAAAATTTCAACTTAGAGCATCAAAATTCGTTCCCTCAAGCGACAAAGTTAGAAGTTCTGACATAAAGTTCCAATTGTTCATTGTTCGTACGCTCAAGTTGGACTGTTTGCATAATAGTTATACTCCTATTTCATGTTCAGCTGCATTCCCTACGAATATTATTGGGAACTCTTTAAATTTCGTTCAATAGAATATTTTACGATGCTAAATTGCATTCGGGTATAGTTGACTTGTTTGCGAGGGATATGTTCCGTTTATATTCAAGTATTATTCGTTCTAACTTCATTTGTTTTTCATTGGTCTTTTAGGTAGCGCTACCTCTCAATGTACATACAGGATCGTTGCTTTTATTGTATTTATTATATATTATTTTCGTGGTGGCCTAGCGGTTCAATGACCGGATTCGCATGCACATGGTTGCAGGTTCGAACCCAGGCAAGTACCAATGTGACTTTATCAAAGTTATTTGTACTTTCTTAATCATTCTTAGACATCATTGACAAACGGTGAAGGAAAACATCGCGAAGAAACTTGGATTCCAAAATATTGGAATCTGAAATCGCCAACCGGCAATGAGCAAGCGTGGTGATACTGGTGATCAATGCTCATCCCTTCTCTATAGGGGAAGAGGCCTGTGCCCAGCAGTGGTACGTTTATAGGCCGGTATTATTATTATGAATACTACATATTACTACTATTATATTATATTTATTATTGGTGTGCAACGTGGAATTTTCTGAGTATTATTTACGTGGTACGATTTATACTCCCGTTTTAATTTATTTTCCTTTGTTACTATGATAATCTCACTTTATGAAGCTTTTATTAAGTCTGATGGAAGCCTAACAAAGTTATTTACTTAGCTAATAATATTTATTACATTGTTTATTTATGATAATATTGTCTCTTTGTTCAGAGATCCTTGTGATTTCCTACAACTAATCTACCTACACTCATCATTATTCAATTAATTTGCGTAATTATTACACAGAATTGTATTTAAAGTAATCATATCATTAACTAAGGCCTCAATTTAATAAAGGATTGGGTAGTGGGTAGCACACTCAGAACATTTACCTTTAATTATAAAAAAGTCTTCGCATTTCCTTCTTTGGGTTGACGATCATGACTGTACGATAAGTCAACGACATTTAAATTGCTTTAAAATAATGTCAATAAAAAATTCTCGTAAAATCACGAATTACTCACTTATATTAAACCGCGGCAGAACGTAATTACATGGGACTTATCTGGATTATGTCCTTTGTACATCTTTTATGGTTGTCATAAATAAACGCCCACTTTGCCGCACGCAAATTTATTACTTAGAAATTTAATTTAGAATTTAGAACGTGTGAAGTCAACCCACGCCCTTTAATAACCCTGCGCGAGCAAATTTTTTTTGCAACCCTGAAGACTGCGAAAAATATAGGCATCTATCATTTCGAACTGAGTAAGTACAGAAGTCGTGAAAGGACTTCAATCTTCTCTGAAATATATTCTAACATTAGACGTTTGTATTCTACCTATTTGTCAAGCTTATACCCACTCATTGTCAAATAAAGACCTCTTCAGTAGGTCATTCTCTCTGTCGTTTGTCAACCTAGTTGCCTGATTCCTTTTATTATTCAAGTCAAAATGTATTTGTTATTGTTGGTAATAGTAATAACTTGGAAACTGAAAAGTATAGTTTTAGTACATTTAAATAAAGCGAGACACGTAAGCTTGGCGTGCTGCAACGAATTTGTAGAGAAATGCAAGTTACGGCATTAGTTTGTACGCTGATCACATCTAAAAGAACAATTTCTTTAGATACCTACTGGGGCCTTATCCTTGTTAAGTGTAGGTTCAAAAGAGGCTTTATCTCTTTCGACTTACTATACTGTTAAGTAAAATATCAGTGAAAAGGCCGTAAACGTATAAAAAATAATTTAATTATAATTTATTTTTTTAATCTTAATTTTAAATTAAATTAAACATTAAATTAAAAAAATAAATATATTATATTATTTAGGTAACACAACCGGGTGACTTTCACACTAAAAAGATTTGGCGATCCGAAATTCTTGAATTATAATCTATGTTATGCCATGATAATGTTTTTGGACTTAGAGAATAATCCCCTGCACTAAAAAGATAGCGTAACTCGTATCATGTGTGTCCCATTCATATGTTCTGAGTAAGCTTAATCTTTGCGCTAGTACAGTGGGCAACATTAGATGATTAAATATTGACTGTTGTTTCACTCACACAATTTGTTTGAGTTCTGTTGGCGGGGATTTAATTTCCGTAATGTCAGAAAGTGGGACGCGTGTACAGCTCTTTGGCAGACTGTACTCTTTTAAGCGGGGATCGTGTTGATGCGGTGCGCATGGATTAAACAATTTTTAGTCTGTTGGATTTAGATCAAAGTATTTTTTACTTACCGCAGTTTCAAAGGATTATTTTCAAAACTTATTAACGAGCCTAGATAAACTGTATCAAAGTTTTAATGATCATATTATTTTTCATCATAAACGATCGTCTCAGTTTAAGTACTGAAATATTTAATCCTCTTCTTTAAACAGCTGATGTCGAAAATTTAAATCTATGAGAAAATCCAACCTCCTGCATTATTCAATAAAGAAAATAAAGATAGAACAAAGTATACGTTCATTAATCACGATATACAAAACAGAAATGTTTGCGAAAAACATTAAAATTTATTGTACGGAACTGTAACATTACGTTACGAACGAGTTATGGTATGAACCAGATATTTTATTGACAATCACGCCAAATAAAATTGCTATAAACGTTTGTAATAAAGGAATATTTACAGAAATAACAATTCTATAAGCCATTGATATCGAACTACCGATAGTTTGTAGTAAATCCGTAATCAAGTAGTTCCTTGTTCGATAAAGACTATTATAAGCGGGTTGCTATTTGAATATTTGGTATTTGGATTGCCAGTTGTTACAATAAAAAAAATAATATTTTATAGGGTCGGGTCACGTGCATTTGTATTATAAATGCAAAACAAAAGGTAACTGAAAACTGTTTTGCTATTAACTATTGTAACAAATGTAGAATGTTTAAGAATCCGATTACCAAAGTAGTAATGTCCGTATGATATTAGCTTGATCGAGGCTTTAAATCGTAGGTTCATATTATTTCTGTGAAAACAGCGCTTCAGCGTCTGACAAAGAACCTAATAGGATATTAACACCTTCCCTGTCCCGTCAGAAGACACAATAGTTAAACTATGGAAATGTTCATATGTGACTCACGGGACAGGGAAAAGGTTAAAAAAGTAGGCGTATATCTGTGCATAAATTGTGATGAAGAAGTTGCGAATGAGTTTACACTCGTCTTGTTTCTTGTAATTCCAAGCTGGATAAGTGCCACACCTATTAATACATTAAGTGCAAGTGCTTATAAAGATGTTATTGAATATTCAAATGTACCGACACGTTTTATTTGTATTCAATACGTACAAGTAAATAACACGGCGCGTGCAATGGTGTCCATCCTTGAGTCTGTAAGAGGTCAATACCCTAAAGGCCTTCATACTTCACAAATAATTACGTATTTGTATAGGTGTTTTCCACAATAATTCACTACCAGAAATCCATTGTTGTCAGGTTTTAAATAGATTGCACGCCATTGCCTTTTGTGTTACTAAGGCCAATTTTGTGAAAAATAAAGACTCAAACGTGCCAGTATTATAGTTTTGTGGACACATTGGAAAAGGAAAATGTATAACATGTCAGATTGTAGTTTGTGCGGACAACGTCTATACGAATCTAATCTGAAGTTGAGCTATAAAGACAACAACAAAACAAAAGTACCTTCGCGTATTCTCTGGAACATAAAAGAAACAGCCACCACAATACATTTCGAAATCTTTGCTTCCAGAACCTTGAAAACTATTTCAACGTGTAAAAACGATTATACGTTAGGGAAACATTTGAGTGCAGTGCAGCTGCTATTTCTGTCCTCAAAACAGTCGTTATCACATTGCATTGGCAGTTCAGAAGGCTTTTATTGTAGGGAATGGTCCTAGACGCGAAATAAGGCTGAGTGCGCGGCCACCGTTCTGTTGTGTCTGCCAGTCTGCCTGTATCGATCCGGCGCCCTCGTTTCAGCCGAGCCGACTGCGCCCACAGCACTAATGTAGCACCCGACTCAAGAGGTATATATGCAACCGATGGTAACAATGCCTGCATGTACCTATTCCAGTCAGTTTTAAAACTTTTTATAATGTTTTTTTGAAATTTGGTGCAAATTACTTCCATGTTTGTTTTGATGTGAACTGCAATGTGTTATGTTCGGGCTACTGAATAAATAGTGTTACAGTGAAACCGGTAATTTTCACTCGCTAACTGTTTTGCGGCGTGGTGGGCGACAGCGTGTCGCCTTGGGGACTGTAATTTGAGTCTAGCAAGCGTTTATTGTAACATTAAAATCAATTCGAGGAATTAAATGAAAGTACTTACTATTGATTTGCTTAAATTGATTTATTTTAATTGGTAATTAATTTTCAACCATGATTTTAACAAGGTTCGTTTTTCATAAAATTAAATCAATCAACTCAGCCTATTGCGGTCCTCTGCTGGACATAGGCCTCTCCCAAGTTGCGCCAAAACATCGAAAATAAAATAATATTAAGTATTGAATATAAAATAATTATAAATAAATAATAAAACAATGAAATCCCAAAACATTTCATTTGAAGGTTTTCGATTTCCCCTACATCTGTTCTCTATACCTCGGAATTGTTTCCAATTTCCTGAGCGAACATTTTATACTTTCTCAATTGCAAAAGACAGTACTACCTACATGTCGACAATTCTTTTCAAAATAACGTATCTCGTTTTATTGGCTTCTGTGTCTTATATCATTTACTTCAAGCCATAAAAGAACCCGTTCACAATAAAACATTAAACAAAAAATGTAGAATCCAATATTTTTTCAATTTAGTTTCATTACAAAAATTTAGAGTCTACCCGTGACCGCGGCCTTTGCAAGTTGGCCGAAGCGTCGGGGAAAAATAGGTATGTATACCTTATATTATTACGTAGGTACGCAGTTCAAATTCGTTGCCTTTGTATGATGTATAAAAACTGTGAAAATCTTAAAACTTTTATTACAAAAATTTATAATTATCAGTTATTAACGCCAATTTGTCAGTTTCACGTCTGATTTCAACACATAATTACAAAATAAGACGAAGTGAATGTAAAACGATCTGGAAATCACCTGTATCATAACTAATTCAAGATTAAAGTAGTTACATGACGGATCTATGCATAATATTACGAATGCACACTAATAACGCCAGACGATTATAATCTCCTTGTTTCGCAACTGAGTAATAATCATTTTGCAATTTCAGTGACAGTAACTTAGGGCTACAAGAAATAGACGCACCTAGTTATATGCACAAGATTACATCACACATTATATTACCAACCATATCCTTGCATACTAATGACAATAAAATAAAAATCCGGCAAGTGTTAGTCGGACCCGCACACCGAGGGTTCCGTACGAATCTAAGTTTAAGACTATTAAAAATGTTTTTATTATAATAATATGTTATTAAAAATTTACGGCTTTAGCAATTTTTCCTTTTAAATCTGTGCTATAACATGTTGCTTCGTACCAAACTTCAAGATTCTAAGTTCACGGGAAATACCCTGTAGGTTTTGATTCCCTTGTGAGTGTCGATAATTTCCAGCATAAACAGCTGTATCTATTGATTGCGTTGTTTTAGAAGTTTAATTTGAGTTGAGAACAGTAGACTTGAGTATTTGATATAAATTTCAGCTTGATATCTCTACGCGTTCCTGAGAAAAAGGGACTTGACACTTTGACAGATGGACGGACGGCCTGACGGACATACAACAAAGTGATCTTATAAGGGTTCCCTTTTTTTCTTTTGAGGTACGGAACCCTAAAAAAAACTAAAATATACGTCAATACTGTCTTTCTAAAACTTACGTCAATGTGACTTCCTTAATCGCTAATCGGGCCATTACGATGTAGATAAAGATTTTGAACATTCATTGAGTCTGCGTCAATGCAGTTAAGTTGGCATTCTTGATATAGCTGAAGCTATTAAGTGGTCGCTAGTCGCTGAGCCGTTGAAAGTCTCAATCGATAAAGGCGCACGTGTGTTCAACCCCTCCTCGACTAGTTCCGGTTTTTCTACTACCAGTAAATTGGTATTTATGCTGACAACGTAATATATTTATGAATGAGACTCGTGGCTAATGGTTAGAGCATAAATTATAGATAAAGCTTTAGAATATCTGGTAATTTATTCGGTGTTATTAAAACATTTGAGTAGATGCAGACATTATAATTTAGAAAAATGAAATTATTTTATTAAAATCTTATGCGAAATTGAATAAGTCATTTAATTTAGGTAGTAATACAGTTAAAAAACATAAATTATGTTGCAACATAACTCTGTCATTCCAAAGCAACGGAACCAATACAATCACACATAAATCTCGTTCTTCCTTCCTGCAACTGCTCCCATATTCTGTATAGAACAACGGGTTCAATCTGTTGATTGAGACTCAACACCACTATTTATGTTACACCTATAAATTCCCCCTGTTTCGCAAAACAGAAACCATTTCCCTAATTGAATTTGTGTTGTTTTTGCTCTTGTGGAAAATTGGCTTTGTGCATTCAATGCGGGCGAGCGTGAGAAAGTGCATAACTTGTTTACATAACCAACACAAATTTACACCGCGTTTCTTATTTAGAAAATGTGTTGGGATGTCTGCAATGATTGGTGGAGAGATAGACGAATAGTGAAACATTACGTGCTTGTATATGCACTAGACGGTGGGTAATTCGAAATCTTTGGTATCTAACAAGCACAGTGCATAATTTGAATTTCCTTCATTGGGTTCAAAAGTCACGATGCTTGATGGATCGCTGGCAGGTTCTACCTGTTAAAAGTTTGAAGACTTTGGCTCTGTAACCAAAGTGTAGTTATTTTGAGTAGAAAGGTAACATTGCTCTATGATTTTTTTTTTGTGACAAAACTAGATTTTAAAGTCATCATTTACTTCTGTAAGAGTAGAACAACATTCTAATAAAATATCCAAGCCAAATTCACACCTAATCCGTTCACATACTTAGGTACTCAATTATCATCTCCCTGCCCTTATCCCAATTACATGGGCTCGGAGAAATGCGTATTTTCCTTCCATTCACCTCTATTACTCATACTTATTCAATCTTTGTAAAGACAATTCCCTGAGTAGGACACCTTGATTCCCAAAATCGGAAAGTTGAGGACAGCATCTCGAACAGCAGCAATGGGTTCAGACTCTCATAGAACGGAATTACAACCACATACAACAAACGAGAGTTTTGTTCTAATTATGTAATGATTTGCAATACTCCACATTAACTGCCCCATATACCCCTAATGACCTATAAAACGTGGGAAGACTCACATCCGACAATGTTTTCCTTTCATTCTCATATAATGTATTGTCTTTGTCTATATTTATAACTTTGAGAAAATTCCACAATTCTGTTTATGTATAGTGGCCGATAAATTAATAATACATTCTTGCAAAACGTAGGCGCGTATTAAACTAGTCGGTTTTAGTATGTTACTGTAAGTTCGGCAATTGGAGAATTATGAGACTTTCGGATTTTCTTGTCCGCCCACTCCATATACAATATATATTATTTTCTTTATATTATGAAGTATTTGTTAGCTTTTAATTTAGGGTTACTCATCTTTTTTTATAAATTGCAGCTTCTGTTGTGATGCTGATGAGTAATGTTATCTATCATAATAAAGTAACCAACTCTTTTTGTAAAAAAATAAAGTATTTAAGTAACATCACTGCTACATCTATAAAATTAGGTTTACCTGTAATGATAGATGTAAGGTGTATATTAATAAACATATATTATTTCAAATTTTAAATAGCAACAAGAAAATAAACTTCGCAATACGCCATCACAATTTACTAGTAAGACCTAACATTTACCAAAATCCTAGGTTTTACGGTAACATAATATATATATTTAACAATGTATTTTTATAGCTACGCTTTACGATTGCGACGGGTGAGGGGTAAACAAAGGGCGAAGCTGTAGTTGCCAGTCTCCTTGGCGAGACGCGGGTCGTAGGGAGATTTGAGGTAGGGCTGTCAATCACCAGTATTTTTTCATATATTTCTCAGCTAGGTGTAGGATGAAAAAGGGAACATTTGGGAATCTGAAATGCATTTGGTTTTAAAACATTTTATAGATTTTCTTGCACTTTCGCCCTGACCACAGTTTTTATTTTTGTAATACTTAAAGGCATTCATTTTGTCGGTTAAATAATACGTTACTATTTTTGTTTAAACTTTAACTGGTAATGAAAACCAGTTTAAAATAATAATTTAATGTTGCATAAAAATAAAATCTTTTAACATAATGGGTGTTTTAAATATTTAATATTAGCGATAAACATATTATTAGCATAAATTATTACATATGAATTCATATGCAAATGATAGATAGGCACCGCACGAGTATAGCATGACGCTGGCCTCAAGGATGCGTTTACCTCAAGAATGTGGTTACGTGACAACCCTGCTTCAGACTATTTACGTTGACGAGGCTGGGCGAGGTGACCTACCCGTGACCTTTGACCCGCAACCTGTGACCTACATCGGGAGCCCAATCGATACGCACCGGCCTGTATCTGTTGCCTCCGATAAGGACGCACTTCATTACAACTTTTGATTGGCCACCGTCTGCCAGCTTAGTGATAAAACGGTAATGGATATCGTGCATCACGTTTTTTACGATTTAGTTTTATATTTGGACTACATAGAGGTCAGGGAAGGTAATGCGACTTTCTTCTATCTCATCTATGTTTTTTTTTGTTTCTGACGTAAGTGATTATGAGATTGTAGTGATGTGTAAGGTACTGACATATTCCTGGCGTGTTGCCTACAAGAGCTATTAAATTTCACGTTTCTTTCAACAGACTACTTGAATGAAAAGATACGTCGGTGTTGCTATATTTATTTTGTCTATTGCTGAAACCAGTTCGGATAAGTAGTGATTCTTTTTTGTATTTACGTGATAAAAATAAATATATTAGGTATCTATAACATAATCTTTTAAATGCTCAATACTCGTGTATGTTAAAAAATTAATGTAGGACTTTTAGTATGAATCATTCTTTGATTTATCACGCGTACAAGCGTTGAAGATAACGCTGTTTGCGGACAGGTATGGAGATCATATATTTGGTGACTAATAAAAAATGTATTCTTTGCATCAAAATCCACCTAGCAGAATAAAATTAAGTGTTGTGTCGCAGTGCTTAAGGTATAATTTCATTCAACAAATTGCCAAAGGTAGAATGGACCACCGCCATTCAAAACTAAATATTTTTAGCAATAACTCGAAGTGGGGCAGGAACTGAGCTGCTTCGCCGACGAAACGCTACACTCGTTGCGAAATAAATAACGTTTCGTTTGAGAAACACTTGAATACCTACGTTTTATAACTCTTGTATTTATTTCTTGAAATAACATTAATTTATCTTAAATGTAATATGGTTAGAAAGCGCTCGTAGATTGTGCAAATAATTTTAAAACGATTTTTAATTCTATAATGCCAGTTCATAATGATTTTGATAATAAACCTCTTTTTAATAATCTAAAGACTTCATAATAGGACTCCTGTTTTTAGCTATATTAAAAAATATAAAATGGGCTCTAGATAATAGATAGCCAAGAACGTTCGTTTGTTTTGACGTCCTTATACTAAACTAGCTTTTGCTCGCGACTTCGTCCGCGTGGAGTAATGACTTCCGTCAGAATTTGGGTTTTTCACTTAGTTATCGCCTGTTCCATGGTCTATCGATTACATGTGTAAACAAACATTAAAAAAATCAACCTACATACAAAGTTTTAAGTGAATCCTTCTTCTGCCTAGCCTTTTCCCAAGCTATGTTGGGGTCGGCTTCCAATCTTACCGGATTTAGCTGAATACCGTATTTTACATGGAGCGACTGCCTATCTGACCTCCACAACCTATTGGTAGGTAATGCAGTATTCCATAGTAAGACTGGTTGTCAGAATTGTAATGACTTAACGATTGTCAAAGATCACTGTGTGACAGTCGGGACCAACGGCTTAACGTGCTTTCCGAGGCACGGAGGGGTCTCGGTATGTTTACAAATGGTCACCCATCCACGGACCAACCGCGGCGAGCGCGGCTTAACCTTTATTATCGGTCAAACCGTACGGCTTACACTTAGCCACGAGCCCCTCGAAGTGAATCCATTGAGAAATAAACATTTTCAATTTACCACCCTTTTCTCCCCTTTGGGGGGGAATTTCCAAAAATCCTCTCTTAGTGGTAGCCTACTCCTCCCAACAAACACACATGCCAAATTTCAGCTCTTTACGATCAGTAGTTTCGGCTGTGCGTTGTCTGTCAGTCAGTCAGTCAGTCAGTAACGGAAGAGTTTTATATATATAGATTACCTAGGCTTTTTGGCACTCAATGATATCTTATCTAGACATGAAAACTACCTATACCTGGATAATAAGTCCACTTCCTTTTGAACTATGTCTTAAACAAATGTATACTGTTTCATTTCTAAATTTTAAAAAACTTTAAAATCGAGTTGACTTCTTACTAACTTACATTTAAGGTCATTTTTACAAATTACAGGAGAGCTATGCCCTTGTGTGTGACGACAATAGTTATCTTTAAAAATATTAAATTACGAAATATATTTAAGTAGAAATATCTTAAATTTGTGTTCACATAAAAACTGATACACACTTAGGTATATTACAATTCATTGTATAACTACAAAAATTACAGAAACAGCTACTTACTTGTATATAATTATACTGTACCTACCATTCGACATCTGATTGGCGGCTTGTCCTTGCCTTGACATTTCGAAGTAAGGGTCGAGGGGTGAATGCCCACTCATAAACACATACCTATAAGTATTGTTGGTTCATAATTATCTATAAACCTACGTGTTCTATAGGCATATTAATAAGTTAGTGTTGATAGTACGTTTTCGTCTTTTAGTAATTTTGTGTTTCGTTTGTTTTGTTTTCATTTTATTTACTTTTCAAGTACAAAAGGAAGATATTTAGAGGCTATATGGTATTAAAATTAAAGCTAAATAAATACCTATGTGAATAAGTTTTTCTTTTGTAATTTTATTATTTCTGATGTAGCCGCTTAAGAAACGTTAAAATACGTACGTATATTTAAAAAAAAACCACCCATAGATATGTTGTATGTTTTATGACCATTCAAACAACGGACTATCCGATCCAATCTAATCCATCAGCTTAAATATTTAACTACTTCTAGATACAGACGGCCACAACATGCTCCACTCAATACTGAAATAATTCAGAGTATAGAGAGATAAAAATAATCGCTACAAGTATATAAAAATTACTTTGTTGCATGAAAGTTAAAAACTTTAATAAAAACGGTCTTGGAAAGTAATGTTTTCATAAACGTTATACAGCTCAATAAACAAGCCCTTTCATTGGCAAACTATTATCAAGTAATAGAACAACATTAAGGTACGGTTATCCCCCCATTATCTGCTCGGTAACAAACTACACGATAGTCAACCTTATACCTCTGAAAATAAGGGAATAAAATCAAAGATTCTACCATTTCTTTGTGGTGGGTTGTACACATCACTATAACGGGTGTAATCAAGTCATTACAATTAATTTCCACTTACAATCATGTTCCTTGATTTCCTGACAATTGCTACTTTAATTACAATAGCTCTTGAAGTCATTACCGTTACTTAAAACAGCTCGATCTGTGTGTGATCCTAAGTGGTATCCATTACTGCTTCTTTGACCTTTGGGTTGGTTTATTTTAGTGCAATTGTTTTGTAGCACTTAAGGACTTGATTGGTGTAATTGCTTGGTGTTGTTCATTAAAGGCCGCGCTAACAACCGGTATACAAATTTCTTCTTCAAAGATTCTACCAACCCTTAGCCCATTCATATGGGGTCGCAGCAATGGATACTTTCCTTCCATTCATCGCTATTACTCCTAATCGCGGCATCCACTACTTTAATTCTCATGTCATCTTTCTCACAATCTCTCCATCTATTTTTCGGTCTCCCTTTGGTTGTATACCCATCCTTTCAACTTTCATCCGTCTTCATAACCTGTCCATACCACGAAAAACGCTTACCTCTCACCTTTTCATTAATGGGCGCTACTTTCAAACTTCTAATATACTCATTGTTGCCATAATAATTTGTGAACTAATGTTATGGTTGTTTTGAACTATTTTTGTTGATAAATCGCATTAGATAAATTTTACAATAGATTTCACTGAACCGCCGTTTAAATAGGGTGAGAAAAGGACCAACGAAAAAACTACAGCCATTTTTCAGCGGCAGTATGCCTAATCTTACATTCAATCTCGACCGCAAATCGACCAGAATTTATTCTCAGATAACTTTTCAATACCTAGGACCCTAAATTCAAGTTAGAAGCCTTTCGTAGGCATTTCCTTTTTAATACCGGTCTGCGTACTTTCCCTCGCACATTTTATCTTCTAGTTTTTTTTTTTTAATCCCGCGTTCTTGTAAAGGGCGCTGACTTTCTGCCTGACTCAACAGTACTAAGAAGTCGTTTGGCAAGTTTGCATTTTCCTTAATACCTTTTTTTTTTTAATAAGCAAGAATACCGGCCGCGTTTTACGCTTGCTTCCATTCAAAATAGAGTAATTAGCGAAAACTTAGAGATATAAAAGCGTTGTTAAGTTATGTAATTAAATCAGTTACCGACTGTATTTTTTAGGCAGACAGCATGAGAATTAATGGTGGCATAAAAATGACTGACGTTTGTTTCGGCCATTAGCTGGATAAAGAAGAGCATCCTTATAAGAAATTAATGATAATAAAATTGATAGCTTTTAAATTCGTTTATCATCAGAAACTAAATCCAGGTACTTATACCATTAAATAATCTGTGCTCCAGATAACAATATTTGTATTTTCAAAGGGCATTTTCTTTCCCGTTGCGAGGCAGCAATCTCAATGGCAAAAATATTAATAACACAAACCCTTTGATAAAAGAATGGCTATTATTGGAATGACCTTACCTTTTGTTTTAACCCTACCCACGCAAAGTAGTGGTATTAGTAGGGTTATAAAAACACAATAAACGGTGACAATGTATGATCAATCCATTAAAGGTGTGACAATCTGAGTGATGGTCTATAAAGGCTGACATAAACTGCTTATAAAGAAACCACAATACATTGTAATATTTAATTAAATTGAGTCATAAGCCCATACTTCAAGAAGTGCTTGAGATCATACAAATTTTACGTAATTATAGTAACAACGCAATCGTTGTTAGTACAAGTAGGTACTCATTTTAAAAAGGTGACAGCGAGCAATGCATAACTCGCATATGTCAAATTAAATAAATCGCCCCTAAATAAATGCTGAATGCTAAAACGGAATGTGCATTATTTAAATTACACATGCGAAAAAAAAGCACGATAAAAAACTACAGCGTATTATAATACCTTAAACAAAGGAAATTTTAGTGCTAACGAAAGGTTACTATTGCCATTAAATATCCATCAAAGATATTCTTCAGTACACCAGCCATTTTTATCAGTGAGGAATGGCAACTATAAATACTATAATATCAAAAACCCTTTTAACGAGTCGTTAAACATTATTAATAATAATTGGTTAAGCATGTAATTACGAATTACCTCAAAGAGTTATTATCAGGTGTTCATTTATAGGGCGGTGAGCGAAAAAGCAAGTCTTGACAGCTTATCAAAGATCCTTGATTGTCCACTTTTAATTTTTTTCTATAATAAAAAGTATAATTATGTAAATGTAAGCCAGTTTTATTCCGATTAGTCCACACCCAAGCGGGTAAAACCGCTGTGGGTTGCTAGTGATTTTTAAATACGAATTGGATGAAAAGGAAGTCTATTTTTGACCATGATCAAGCTTTAAAATATAATAAAATAATCCCTAAGAATATTTAAAAATATTTTAGAATCTATTTACCTGGCGTCCTCATTCAACTTCTTTACAGATCCTCTTACAATAAAATAGCAATGTCATCGTTATTTGGTGACATACATCGTCCTAACTGGCTGGGCTGCGACCGGGTCACGCCGACCTCTCCCTCCCCTTCCGTTGCCCCTGCGGCCCGTACGCGTTGCCCCGGCCCGCATCTGCACTTGAACTGGTTCGCGTACTTTCAGTTTCTCTTGCCCGGGACTGCCTGACCTACCCGAAGATGTAAGATGCGGTTCCCCTCTCGCTATCGCACAGGTGCCTTTTTGCGAACAAAGATATTGTAGGGGATGCACAGCAAAAACTTAGTTAGTTGATAAATAAGATTATGAAGATTTGGACTGCGTGAAGAATATTTTGGGAAAAAACCTAATGAACGCATATATAAAGAGAATAAGAAAAACATAAAAAATAACACATGAATAGAAAAAAGTGAAAAGCGACACAATTAAAAAAAAAGTAAATATGTTTCAACATATTTAAACTGTGTAAGAATTTTGCAATAGCTACTATTATTCTCGCAAATATACAACATACTATCCGATTGTTTGAAGTTACGTTTGGTTACGAACATAGTGAGACACAGTACCTACGATGTTAATGGATGACAAGAGGGAATTATATAAAATCCGAGGGTAATCGATGAGGACACGTGTGTTATCACAAAGGCCTTTAATGAGGATCCACGCTACTATGTACTTCCTGACATTATTACATGGCCATTGTTGGGCAGGCCTTGGTGTAATGTGCCACGGCTATGGTGCCCTTAAACCTGTGTAGGATTGAAAACATTTACCAGAGAATGACACGTAAAGAAAAATGAAATACTTTATTCAAATGCGTATCATAACTTGCAATTTAACTTTTAGTCTCATAGAGCAGAATTTTTCTTAAGATACCCTTTCGCTAAGTTATTTGTTTGTTGTTGATTTCTCAGTAAAAGCTTTTGGTAGAACGAATTACGTACCTTGAAAATGTTCTCACATTACTCATTCGCAAATGACAAACATCGTACCGTAAAAATAAGTGGTACAAGAAAAACAATAACAAGAATAATAAAAGCAATTCGTAATACTCTGAGATGGATCTTCAAAACACGACAACGATTTGTTAAATGTCGGAAAATGGTGGTTAAAAATGTAGAAGATTCTCGTAGGTGCACCATTTTACCTTCATGTCAACAATATTTTATGAATAGATATCATTACAGGGTCAAAATTTAACGCGAATTTGTGTAGACATAAAAAGTAACAATATATCAAGCTTTTTTTATCACCCTTATTTATTTTATTACACGTATGATGACAACCTCCGTGGTCGAGTGGCGTGATGATGTACAAAAACACTTTTCGACAATGTCTCGGGTCTGGGTGTTTATGGTACCTTCGTTGTCTCTGATTTCATAACACAAGTGCTTTAGCTACTTACTCGTACTTTGGATTCGGAGCAATGTATGTGATGTTGTCCACATTTATTTAACGTATATTAATATAGATCAATCTTAGTTATACAAACGCTTACACTTATTTTCTTTTATAACTCGTACACATTTTTGTATCTAGAACGTGGGCGGTCCTTTACAGAAACAATAGGGTTACATTAATCTATTATTTTTAGATATGACTAATATTGAATTAAGTGCCTTTTTTCGATCAACCTACAACATAACAGTACAAAGGATACAAAAATATTTCGTGGAAAACACCAGGTAACGTTCTCTTGGCCCCAATATACCTCCCTTCATTATGTCACGAAAGAGAGGAATGAAGTAGGTATTAGCTTACAAAGGCGACGACCTTATATCGTGTCTTTATTCAAGTAACTGACGGCGATTTATGTCATACAGGCTATAAAGCGAGCGGGTTAAGTTTCTACGCATAGAGCTAAGAACTTTTTTATGTGCACTATTAGCAGAAGATTTCAGCCAGTAGGTACCTACTTATAATAAAAAAAATGAAAATTAATGACGATTGCTTTTATTTTAGTCGGTATTATGTTTGTGTAGTTGGTGGCGTGGTTGACTGTACTTTAGTCATAAAATAATAAAAATGTTAAAATGAAAAATCCTCGCGTTATTAAGACACTTATGACACACATGAATAATTTAGCTAACACAACGTTTAAGTCACACTTGTATAAATATCCTTGGTTCCAAAACTTTAAATATTGAAATTCATAATTTAAAATTAAAATGACAATACCACGTCATAACATTCTCTCTATATCTCGTTTTAAAAATCGAATTTTATTTTGTTCTTTTGCGTCAGTTTTCGATGCATGTTATCCTTGTATATATTACGTCTGCATACAAGTTTATGTGTGGCCAATAGCTGGCAACGAGTTCAACAATATTTTTATGGTCGCATTGTAACAAAATAACAACTATTCTTCATTCTTACCATAACTAACAGCAAATTATGTTCATTTCATAAAAAAGGCTTATATTTTTTATCGGTAAATTTAGTGTATTTTTCTTTCATGTTTCATTCGACAGATGGCGCAATTACTAACAAACAAGAAAGAATGCGTTTCTCCGATCAGTGCCTAATCAAGTCATCATTGATTGCCCCGCTCATCTTAAGGCCACCCATCATTGTATATAATATAATCGCTTCGTCACGTTGTATAAAAGGTCGTCCACAAATTTGTCAATGTATGACAGTACACGTGTGCGTTATAGATTTATTTATAACTAGTTTTACCCCTGGCGCGGCTTGCGTGAAACTTTGTGTAAAAAATATGAATGCTCGTTCTGGATCCCCTTTCGATTCAGTCACAGTGAAATGTGGAATGATTTGAGATTTTAAAAACGTTAAAGTGTTTCGCTTTAAAACTTGGTGAAATCTATTAAATTTTTTACAGACTCGAGGAATCAAATTTAATGTGGCAGAATTTTAATTTAAAATCTCTATGAAAGGTAGCAATATACTTATCATGCGTACCTACCTCAAATGACCCTAATTTCTTTTTTGTTCCTGGTCTGCTTGTTTTTAGAAACAGAAAGGCTAAATAATTTATTTGTAAGTTAAGATTTAATATTAACCTTCCCCTCCAGACATTTGATAATCATCTCAAAATAGTTAAGGCACCCATACGTCGGCTTTTGTCAGGATAAGAAATAATTTGTTATTATCGAACATAAAATATAAATAGAAAAAAGATGGCTTCTTGCTTTCCATTTTTCCATATAATATTTTATACCAAAATATTAATAAGGAACATATAAATGTTATTACGTATTAACTGGCTCTTGTACACATAATTACACTCTGGGAATGTATACCGATAGACAAAAAAACATACATGGCATAAATACCTTTTCGTAACGAAATAGTAGCGAAGCATTAACAAAAACTGTAGAAACTGTCTTGTACATAACATTTATCAATTAGTATCAACGTCACAACGTCTATACAAAAGTAAATTACAATAAAAACTATGTAAAGAATTTAAAATTTGGAATTGACAGAAATCCTAAACACTTCACACTGCCCAAGCGCGACGTGAATTGCAGTTTTTGTTGACGCACTTAATTAATATGTCCCAATATCCTTTTGTAGTTCCTTTAGAAGCATTCAATTAAAAACCTTTTAACTTGATTAAATTACATAAATAATTTTGTTCAGTTCTTTGACCCGAATTATTTATAAAACACTTTATATCAAAATGATTTTGAGGACATTTAATATTTTCTTTATCGTTTTTTTTATTAAAAGGCTTATTTTTTGTTTCTTACTTCTTCTAGTGCCGTTCCGAATGTGGAAGGCTGGCAGTGAGCTCTGCAAAAGGTTACAAATGATAAAATCTTACGACAAGTGGGCAAGTAACGCAAACTTTGGGTTACCATCAGAGTCATGAAGGTTGCGTTCTTAGAAGACGCTATGAGACACGAAAGATACGCTCTAAATACGAAGCCAGTCGCAAGAAGAAACCGTGGCTGTAGACTCTACTACAACAGTATGCGACGCCGTATTAAGAGATATCTTTTGTGTCTCATAGCATTTTCGAGACGTTTTGCCACTTCTCTGTTTTAAAAAATTAGCTTAGATAACGGAGGGAAATAAAAGGCTCGTATTATTGCAAACAAATCTGACGAAACAGCAGACTGTTAAAAACTACAACAACGCCAGAAACTAATAAAACCGTTCCGAAGAACGCAGAAGTCAGAATGACGTAATAAAAATGAACAACGTGCTCAGAAATGCCTCGTTTTTCGCGGCAAACCTGCTAACATGTCATACAGATACCATCAGTACATGATTCTCTCGGATAAATCACATAGATTGCTACAAATTAATGGAACCTCCTTTATTAGTCAACATAGTGATAAGGTACTTTTACATGTTTTTTTTATTGCGAAACGATTAAATCTCGAGTTACTACTCGTGTTACTTCGACAAACAGGTTTATGTATCGTGTCATGTTTTTATGTGTCTAGAGGCCTATTTCGTCATGAGTAATGGAAGTAAATTTTGTAACGTCTGATCGTTGACAATTAAAAAAAAAGATAATAATAATGTCTCTAGTATTTAATATAATACCGGCCTTTAAATGTCCCACTGCTGGGCTCTTCCCATATAGAGAAGGAATGAGCTTTGATCACCACGCTTGCTCATTGCGGGTTGGCGATTTCGATTTCCAATTTTTGGAATCCAGGTTTTCTCACGATGTTATCCTTCACCGTTTGTCAATGGTGTCTTAGAATGACTCTTAGAAAGAAAACCATGTGCATTGTGCATACGAATCCGGTCATTGAACCGCTAGGCCACAGCGAATATTTTTTGTCACTACTATTAATTAAAAAAAATGATTATAATATGTGCCAGTTTCTATTGATGTCAGCAATATAAAAAAGATGTGTAAATGTTCGATAAACCTGTACCTGGGATTACTTGTTAACGTAAGCTATAAAAAAATCAATTTCCTATCAGTTTATCTAGATGGTACCTTTGTTAAAATAACAAAACACAGGCAAATTGACTAGAGAAAAGATGGTGATCTCTAATTTGCAGACATTACAATTACACAACCGAAATATAATTCCATTCATGATATAATATTACCCAGAAGCTCATAGCTCATTATAACAACAATGACCAATCAGATAAAGTTAATAAATCAAAATTGTTACATTGTATACACAAAACAATAGATGTACTAGTAGGCAAATAGTTTTGGGCTCACGTTCCGGAAGTGGGTCGGACCAACAAAACGGTCACTTAGCATTTTCTTTGTGTAAGGTTCCAAATGATTTTGCACGCATACATTAATTTGGCCGCTTCCTTACCACGACACTTTTATAGTCGCTATTAAATTAATGTGTGTGAAATGTTCCGAAATACTGACATAATGTGTAGCTTAGCTTGTTGTACCTACGTTGGCTTTTGTTTGTGTCGAATAATGAAGCAATTTGATATTTTCGCAGTCAATTTGTTTGCAGCTTATTTGATGAAAATGTATTTTGTTTATCCACTTAATTCTACTTTTAGAACTGCTGCAATCCCATTCGAAACGATCCTTTGATATAAAATCTGAGTGTAATGGTACCGCTACAAAAATAACACAAGACCTACATTTCATAGTCAAACGGATCGAGTGTTGTTCAATAAACTTTGAATATTTCATCGCAAACTGAATTCACTTGAATGCAATGCTCGACACAGTACATAGCTCATCGATTAGACATGAGGCGAGCACAACACTGTCTAAACTTCAGTGTAAATGGACGAACGATTGACGCGGTATCCTCTCGATAAAAATACATATCGATAATCGTACATCTCTACTGGATCGTTTAAACAGTGACCACCCAAGTGACATCGGAATATTTATCTGTCGAAGTGCGATGTAAGCGTAGGTGTGCGTAGGTAGGGCAATGTAAAACGATTTGATTGAACACCTGGATGCATTTTCAAAGTCAAATGCATAAGAAAATCAAGGATTTTGTTACTGAATGCGTTACTTCGGGTAAAACGTTTGTTCTGCTTCATATTTATTTAGTTACTGGCATCCGGTATTTAGATAAAATGTGCGCATACAAACTATGTATCATGTAAATACGTGTTGCGTGTTTTGATTGTTGAGACCTATGTATTG
Organism: Plusia festucae; assembly: GCA_950381575.1. Classification (NCBI taxonomy): domain Eukaryota; kingdom Metazoa; phylum Arthropoda; class Insecta; order Lepidoptera; family Noctuidae; genus Plusia; species Plusia festucae. The sequence continues at coordinate 5,597,828 of OX494436.1, read as the reverse complement.
TTGTTTTACATGTTAAATGTGTAGGTACGTTAACAATTTTCAATTTCTTTTTTTTTAATTCACTTTGTCACATACTTTTTCTTCTTTTCGAATCGATGGTACACTTTTTTTTAAAAGTATTTAAATTTGATGCGCCCGGTAGTTGGCCACATTTGTCACATTAAATAAATTAGTCATAAATTGTACGTTTTGTTATTACTTTGTAAATCTCCGGTTATCCAGTGATATCGTCCACTTTCATTTAATAACCACGTCGCGTTTGAAAACGCTAAACACGTTGCTAATGAGCCGCGGTGCGGCGGCGCAGCTGATTTCTCTGCCGACGTAAATATAGGGCTGGTAGGAATAGGTGATAATAACTACTATCATAACTTATCTTGATGAAAGTTGGTGAATGGATACAAATTGATTTATATAAATATTCACGTTAGTTTAAAGGAGTCAGAGCACATACTTTATTATATAAATGTTGCCTTAAAATAGTTGATTAACTAATAATTGCACAAAGATTCTTCTGATAGTTGATATTTGTCAGCCGGGAAAACAGACTTGTTTTGTCCTTAATTTATTGTAAATGCTTCCTAAAACCTTATTTCACTAGTGATAGCATACTCAGCTCCACTAATGGGGGTAAATGATGTATATTACGGAATATTCCGAGCCCCAGGGGGCAGGAAAAACCATAGGAAAAATGCGAGGAAAATCTTAAGGGTAGGTAAATAGCCGCCTTGATAATGTGAATTTCGCCCCGGAATGTGTTATCTGGATAAATGACGCGGAAGTAATTGAAAAAGGTGACAGCCCTATGTCGCGACAAGCGTCAAATCGCGCGTGCATTCCGGGCGACGCGCGACGACAGTCCGTGGCGGCGCGGCGCGGCGCGGTGGCGGCGGCGGCACGCATTCTCTTGATCTATGCGCAAGCGCTGCCGGGGAATGCATGGCGCTGCGAGTTTGTACAATATATAACTGAGATAAGGTACGAATGTGGAGTGTGCGCCTATAAGCACCCGTATTCGTAGAGATAATAAAATTATTTTAAGCGGCTAAGATCATGAAGCGATTTTTTATAGGAGTTCTACAATCAGCGACGCTGCTCATGCTCACTCCTATGATGATCAAAACATAGCTGGTCCTAAACATCTACAAAACAAGACTCAGTAAAATATGGGACCGCTATAATTTAACATTAAAAAGTAGGTACAATTTATTTAAATCGTTTTTGCTCAACACACTCAGGAACTGTAAAATAAACGTACGAATAAAATGCATTCTTTTCTAATCTTCCCCTCAAAGTTTATAATGTAGCTGTAGAAAAACCCAGTGGCAAAGACAAATATGAAGTTCTATGAAAATTATTGTCTGAATGCATTGACTAGGAATAGTGAAGAGGAGAATAAGCGATATTTTATTCATGAATAGACACGGTGGCGACATGTAAAGGGTAAGCTCTAAGCAGCTCGGAACTTTTAAGCTTTTACGTATCTATTTTATCAAATTCGGTGTATCTTTTAAACATTATGTAACAAATGCTGTTCGATAAGATTGGGGTTTAAGCGGAAGTTCTTGCCAAGAAATATGTTAACTTTAAAACTACTTGCGACCACGGCCAGTGTAACCCGGCCGAAATGTCAAGCCTTCAAAGGTAAATGCATGAGTTCGCGTTAATTTTCGTGACGTAATTTTATTAAGAAATATGGTATTTGCATTTCTGAGCTGCTGTGCTTATAATGTCATTATTGGTAATTTTTGCACTACGAAGGCGCCCACTAAAGTGTTCAAATTTTCTACGAATACGTAATGTATTGGTGCCACGGTATTAAGAACTCTGGCATTATTTATATCAGCTTTGTCAAACATCTCCAGGAACGGATTTATGTTACCTAGAAACCTCTCATCATTAATATAGTTTATTAACATCAAACACACATAACAAAAACAGTAAATCTCAATTCTCTAAAAAAAGAATTTCTAAATCGGATCCCACCCATGAAACGAATAATTTGGATTTGACAAATGCATTCGACAACCTACACCCGAATAGTTTTGGATGGGGACACGTTACATGTATGTGTCGGAAGTACGTAGGCAGCGACGCGATAGCACTATCTCACTGGGTCAACGACCTATTGCCCAGTATTGGCAGTATCGTGCAATCACGACCACTTATCATCTTGTCTTTTAAGGAAACCCTTCGATGTTATGAAACTAGGCATTCTATTTACAAGTAAGTCTTTGAGAATATTTCTCGTGTTACGTCAGAGAAAATATACACGAATTTCGTTAGATGACTAGAGAGTTTGTGTAGAGTAATAAATTACGTAAATTGAGTTGGTAATGAGTGCACGATATTCTCGACACTTGATTGATGGGCTGCTAGGTTATCAAAAACATTCTGTAGTACTGGGAGACTTCGTCAGTGCAATGGTAACTGACTGCACAGTTGTATGGAATTGTGTATTTCCAGTACTTATTTCCGTACATTAGGTTGGTAATTGGTACTGTGCTTGCGGGGTTGTGCTAGATACGGTGCCAATCGTACTAGTATGTCATTTCCTTTAACGCCTCAAGGTAGCCACATAAGGGCAAAATGTATGTGAAAATTATAGGAAGTTTATTTCTCCATATAACAGGTAAATATGGCTAATTCTTTTGTTGCAATTTCGTAAAAATATGAACGTCATTCGTTGTTATTTTGAACACGAACTCATGTCAAAGATAAATAACCAATAAATCGAACAAACAACATTCAAAAGCAATAACAATCGATAATAATTATTATATTATGTTGTTCGTGGATGAAAGCTATTAGTGTGAAGGAATCCTCTATTAAAATGAATATAAGATTTAGTAAAACATTGCGTGTTTGACAGCTGTTTCGTTCTGTTCTAGCCGGGCAGGCGTAAATAATAAATGGTCGTCGGGAACGCGTGTGTCCTACTCCTAAGTATAGCCCACTAGCATGTAAGTAGTGCAATGTGCGACATTCACAGAAAAAAAAGGATATGCATTTTAAACGCATGAATAAAAACGTTTTTATCCGAAGGTTGTGGACGTGTGACTTATTTATAACGGTACGTGTTTTACTGTTTTTAGATACTGGATATATGGAATTTAAGTTACTTTAATACAAATAATTTATATAATTCTACTGCTTTTTTTAAATCATTGTATTTGTACAATAAACGTGTAAATTTACTTATGCATACAACTAAAACAAACCGAGAAAATGCAAAAACAATATTTATATGTATTGCCACAGAAATAATAAATGTTTCTTAACACAAAATAAATTCATTAAAATATAGGGTTAGAGCTTTAATTAATAAAACTAAGTCTTCCTCTTTAAAAGCTAAATAAATAAAAGTCACACAGAAAGCCGCAATTTGATAATATAAAAATATGCATGTCATATAAAATGTTTTAACCTTTGAAAGTTTGATAAATAATTGACCTTTGCACTTTAAACTATGGTTACTAGGTAAGCAATACTGTTATAATAATTTTACCGTAATTATAATTAGGAGAAAGTTTTGTACCGAAATACCTACTTTGAGGCTTTATGGCTGCAATGGGTTAGTTAAAAGGTTTCTGCTAGTCTCCTTGTTATTGGGTTGTGAATTTAAACACAACCTATACTGTATTTTGCGTTCATCATTAAGTTTATTTTTTAATTAAGTAACATGTTTGATTTGAGCTAGAGCTGCACCAACAGGAAAAATTAAATGTTATCAATATATTGAAATCAACTCAATTTACTGACTAATGACTGGCCTGTTGGTCTAGTGGTTAGTGACCTTGACTGCGGAGGTCGTGGGTTCGATTCCTAACCAGGACATATGTTTGTGTGATGAGCATAATCATTTGTTTGTGTCTGGGTGTCATTTATTCATATAATCTATGTTTTCCTAAATATATATATGTATGTTCATCTGTTGTCTGAATAACATAGTACAGGCACTGCCTAGTTTGGGATCTGATGACCGTGTGTGAGGTGTCCCGAAATATTAACATATTATACTATTATAAATGGCTAAATCCTGTCTCTGTTACTTTTAAGTGTATAGTAGCGACAGCTAGAAATTTAAGAACGTCTTAAAGTTAAGTTATGTTTCTGTATTCGGACGTATCGGACCATAAGTCAATATAAAACCAGATCAATTTATTCTACTTTATTCGTGCTATGTTAAGTATCATTTCTCTTGTTAAATCTTCGTTTTCTCCACCAATATCTACATCAGCAAATTGAAATAGGGTAGGCAGGTGCTCTGATTAGCAATCTTATGGTGGGAACTTTATAAGGCTGTGTAGCTGGAGGTGCTCACGTTTTTGATACATAAGTATAGTCGTGAAAGTTTTGACAGCAGCCTGTTGATTTACTACTGGGTAATATCAAACGTGCTGTGATACCGTTTAGTTTGAGATTGTGTTTGAAATGTATTGCTTATAGGCGCAGTTGGCAATTTAATATACCTAAAAATATTAAAATAAATTATCGCTATGTATTTAAATTGGAGTTGTATATTTTTTTATGATTGGGATTGTATGATTTAATTGTAAATGGAAAGTAAGCGTACCTAGTATTCGAAAATAGAGCACCAGCATCATTAATTAGTTTTATCTATCAATTTTGATTTTGTGATAAAGTTATGGTAAACAAAATAAAAGCAAATAAAAATAACATTAATAGATGCACTTTGTCCAATTTCCATATTTTAAACACTTTATATATAAACGAATTTTACAAGTAATACAGACAGACGGTCGAGCCGTCAGCAGTAAAAATCCGTGGATGCACGTAGCAGGCTGTAGTACAAACTTGCTTTAGTTATTATTCTTAGGTACAAACACACACGCACACTGACATCCATTGACATATTTTTTCTATGCTGACACCGGATGACATCTCACACTCGCGCAGGCGCCCTGCGTGTCTTAGGTATTTTGGATCAGTTACGTGCTTTAGACGCGAGTTTAAAAATGTTTACCCATCCCAAAAAGTGCACAGCGCCGCTAAAGAAGATTTGGCTTTGGAATACTCGAATAAAATCATTCATCTTCTTCATCTGATGTTTTTCCCAAGCTATGTTGGGGCAGTCATCCAGTTATACCGTAATAAATAAATAAGACAAAATTATTTCAATGGATCACCCACACGAAATCAATTCCGCTAGATATTTGTACATTTTAACTGTGTACTCGATGATGTTAATGGCGCCCTGACAAAGGATTTCTGAAAATATATGAGCGTGGGCGGATGGCAATGAATTGTATTGTATGTTATACTCAAACGTCATATTTAATAGCTTGTTTTGTCGCATAGTTATGAAGAAACCTACGACGGGAACGAAGACCCTTCATTCTGATCAATAAGTTACCAATATCTCGTAAAAACATAAGTACCTAGTTTTCTGCTGAAATATTCAAGAGACAAGAATAAATTATGTGCTATGAAAATGTTCTAAAACAAATGAATTAATTTTCTACAGCAATTTACTGTTTTCAGTTTTTTGTATAATTTTTTTCAAATAGTTTCTTTGCAAATAGTTTAATTTTATGTCTGTTTAAAGTTAAGTATAATATTGTATCTACTTGATTTTTAACTCTTAAATAAATGTATATTTTTTTATTTTCTTTTGTGGTTTTCGTTGCAAGTACCTAACTACTTGTAACTACCGAATTAGTTAGAAACGAGTTCTTACAAAACAATAAATTAGATTTCTTTGAGCGTTTCGATTAAAAAAATGACAGGTTTATTTCGCTTTACACTATGTATTTGACTATACTTCTTCACAGAATAGCATGCCATATTTGTACATCGCGTATCTATAAAAAATAATATGAGCGGGTTTTAAACTATTTTAAAACAAAAAAGGTATAAATTATGCATATTCATATAATTTTGAACTTTAGCCGTTGCTAAAGACTTCATCAAGTGGGGGTCCTTCGTTGTTTTTCTTTTAGAATTTATTTTGGGACAGTAATTTAAGTAGGTATGGTTGGGACAGTATTTTATAAAATGTGACTGCGGATGTTGGATATTTTATTGCTTGTCAACAGCCTAAAAAGTTTAGTTCAAAACATCTTTCATTTAACCTGCGCTGCATCCTTCAGGAAGCTGACGAATTTTTATTAAATAATTTTAACAAAATTTTAAAAACGCTGCCAGTAATATTGTCTGTGATAGATAGACACATGGATGGTAGACGGATGTGAAGTTATTCGATTAGTTCCTATTTTATGATACGGAACCACAATAAAGACCAAGAGCGTTTACTAGTAGTAAAACATGTCCGCCCACACAGCAACTGATTTATAAATTAGCTTATTAATTTCGAGATTTTAGTTATTTATTGCAGACTGTTTTTCAAGACGTTAAACCTGATTAATATTCTAAGCATTTCGTAAGGAAATATTGGACTCAGAAGATGCTTTAAAACAAAGACTTTTGTTTGAGTTCGTTAAGTACTACAAAATAAATGAAAAGACATTTAAAGCTACAAAATCATAAATAAATAAATAAATGTAGAAAAATAAAGTATCTAAAGCACTTCCGCATAACGATCATAATCAGACAGAATTTCGGCCCCAGCGCCCAATTGATAACAAGTGAGATCAGTCACTTGCGCTGAAGATAATATACTTACTGCAAAAGTGTGTGTGTGCTAACACAGGTGCACTCTTTGTTCGTTCACTCTCATAGTCCGATGGGACGGCTGATCAACACGACCGGAGAGAGAACAGGGTAACGATCAACAGCTTGTTTCTTTCCGAGTAAAATTTATATAATAACATTTTCACGAAAATACGGTGGAAAAGAGTCTTACAGTGTATGGGGAAAGAGTTCCAAAAAGTATTTCGTTTGTTTATTTTTCCAAGAACTGATAATATTTGTGTGTTTTCCTTATTATTTCAAGATGAAGAGTTTTCCTTTTATTTTGACGAGAAATTTCGTTACTTTTTTTGATCAGTGTAAAAGCAACAATGAAATATCGGCCACAGTGCTGAAAGGAAACTCTTAATAGACTCGCTGTAAGGTCTATAATAGCTTGTCGCTTCCCATAATAGCTGGAACACAAGACGGGAAAGCACACCTTTTACATGCCAGTCTAAATGTACACTGACATGCCTTCAAGGGGTGACGTGCGTAATAACGGGGCGATTCTAGGCAAGACTCAGCCAGCCTGTATTCTAAGAACGAGGTTCTAGTATATTAAGTTTTAGTGTTCAAAACATACGGTTCACTTTGAGATATCAATGTTGAAGAAACAATGTTATCTAATCGTCAGAAGTGAAATTAACTTGAGAAATGATTGAGGTTAGTAGTGGATTGCAAATTAGTATTATAAAGTAAATGATTATTTAATCATTTTAAATATAGTAAATACCATTAAAATGTAAGTCCAGATTGATACAGTTGTATTTTTAAGGCCTACTCTCAAAACTCAAGTCTTTATTGAATTCCATATGTATTACATAGATCGTGTAACAAAGTAAAAGTTCAATATGGACCCTGTCGGGCACAGAAACATTAGGATTCTCGTTTTAGTTTACATTTATCTAGAAAATACCTTGAAATAATTGCTGTAGAATTATTTGACTACATATCTCCCTTTCATAAACTTATGGAAGCCAACTCTCTAACAAAGTAATCATACTATATCTGCCTAAAGCTGAGCTCCGAACTCCAGCTAATTGAATCGAAGCACTATAGTTTGAGTTTACACACTGTTTTAGATCAGCTCAAACAGTTTCAAACTCAAATATAGTTCTTATTAATGAGATTTTCGCTCGAAATGACAAGATTTACGTAAAATCATTTACAGAAGTACCTCACGTTGCCTGAAACTCTTGACATTCTAATCCACAACTAAATACTATAATGAAGAGCTTAAATCGTTTTTTTTTTGTTTCAATTTAAATTGTCTGGATTAAGTATAAAGCTTATTAAAGGTCCTCTAATTCATTTTGATACATCTTTTGGTGTGAAAGCAATTGATAATACGTTTTTTATTGGAAATTTAAAAAGAACAGTTATTAGGAACTTTCGTACAAATTAAAGTATCCAAATATGATTTCTGATTAATAGATACATTTAACCTAGGGTGTAAATGGCTGATGACGGTATTCCATCTCTATCTCCAAACATGGAACACCTAATTTCTTGTCCTTTGTGCCCTAAAAACTGCACGCTGGAAGATTTACAAAAAGCTCCTGATAATGCAGTTCTTGTTGCTAACACAATAATATGAATATTCTTTTGTTTCATGATCCCACTGATACTAAACCTATTTATTAAAATTTCCTATGCCTAATGATCTACATACACCCACATTTATGGACGTACATAGTAACCAATCGATGAGGGTGAGTCAGGCCTTTTCCGTAATTATATACCTAGTAATGCCATTAGGTTGTTGTCTTCAAGTTATTTTGATTTACAATAGTTTGTTGAACTTTCTTTTATTGATTTTATTGTTCTATGTTCTTTCTATGCGATAGGTTTTTGTTTGTTGTTAGAAAACTTGTTTGTATTTTGTTTTTTGACACAAAAAGGAGGTGTTAATTGTTGTGTGGATGTGTATCTGTTTGTGGTATTGTATAGCATATAAATGGGTTAACCAATTTTGATAAGTATTAATTATCGAAACATGACTTCATCAAAACAGTGTTGGATATTATTCAGGAAAACACTTTTTCAGCCATTTCAAAATCTTGAAGGTTTTTAATTTTATGAAAACAGAAAATATAGTATTTTACGACATAGTCAATTATTTTAGAATTGGTAGTTATTATTACTCAATTAATCATAAGTTTATTAAAATTTTATTTGTTTGTTCCAATAAGTCTTAATCAAGCTTGATCACTATAAAAGCGCAAATTATTATTATCATATATTTATGACTACGAATACGTAATTAAAAAGACGTAGGTACCTAGATGAAAATCTTGATAAATATATCTAACAGGATATTGTGCGGACAGACGAACAACATACAACCAATCTAGGTACCAATTATAATCATCTCGGGTGTAGAGAACTTTGATCAGCAGACATTTTAGGCTAGTAACAATATTTTTAGGGTTCCGTACATCAAAATGAAAAAGAGGAACCCTTATAGGATCACTTAGTTGTCCGTCTGACTGTAAGACTGGAACCCAATCTCGGAAACGCGTGGCGGTAAGGATTTAAAATTAAAACCATATATTAACTCTACAGATTGTTGAAGCTGTGAAAAAAACGAACTTTAATGACGAAGTTGACGTAAAAAAGATACAACCGTTTATTATATATTTTTCACACTCTCAAGAGAATCAAAATTAATAGGGACTTTGCGTCGAAATTTGGCAAGCAAGAAGTATGGTCTTATACTACCAGTACAGGAAAAAGTCGAAAACCTATAAATTTGTATTCATACAAAAATATGGTTTTTATACGGAACTCTCGACGGACTAATAATAGGTGGTCATGAGCATTCGGCTCTTTTTTTGAAAATAATTTCCCCCGTCTTTAAGTGTGACGTATATTTAGTCAAAACAAAAGAATATCGTCACTATTCAAAATATCTTAGTTACGCTAAACATAAAACAAGTGCATATTCTATATATTGCGTGAACGTTAGTAAATTTCAAAGTACTCTTGTGATAATACCCATGTGTAATGACATGGTGCTTTTTACGAGTTTCTTTATAGCCGCCTAGCACTAACTAGATTTCTTATTACTTCCGATACTTACACTGAAAATGACTAAAGATTGCTCTCGTAAAAACTGTCAGTACGACGACTTAAATACGGGTTTTAGGAAAGTTTTTCTCTGAACAAAATTTGTTTCCTTTACCTCGGAGTTTGCTAGCTGGATGCATAAATTAAGTTTTAATAGTAAAACGATCGGTTTCTCCAAAGCGTGAGAAACTGAGAACATGTGCTATTTCCATTAACTTTGAGGATGTCACTATTATGGAAACATCTTGAGTTATTCGACTGGCACGTGCCTATGTATCTTTCAGACCTTCGACTATAACACTGGCCTACAATATTACGGCCATTATCTTAACACCAAGACTGGACCCCCGCAGTGAGACACGAATGAGCAAATGACCCCAAGATTTTAGATTAGATAGGTGCCGTGGGCCATTCATTCTGCAGAATGGATGAACTGAACCGTATGTGATTTGTTTACGAAGAGTAATGTTTCTTGTATCAACCTTTTGTTTCAGAACGCGAATAAAATATCAAACAGTTTTCGATAGGCTTTTGTTTTTAGAACTTGGCTAACACTCGTCAAATGTTGTGGACTACAAACGTGTGAATTTATTATGTAAGTATTTATTCAAACTTACCACTGGAGGCGTTTTCCGAGGCGAACAGCGGGGCGGCGTTGTAATCTGCAATAAATAATAATTCAAGGTCAAAATAATCACCTTGAGATTGTCGATACCTTCACGTGCTTAAATTTGTTGCTTTTTTATTGAATGACGATTTATGGTGACATTTCTAATGATGTCCAAATAATCTCTTTTGCACGATGCTGACTCTAACTTGCCTTTTGCAATGAAATTTCGATGGTCTAATTTTCGTGTTCAAAAGTATCTTTTACTATTGCTCAATTATTTTGCTTATTTTGTGAAAGAATATAAAAAAAACTCCTCTTAATAATATTAGCTAAATACAAAATTCAAAACAGCAGGACGTTAGGGACGAACCTACTCATAAGTCATCGCCATCCGGGGATTCGAGCAGACATTTCCATTTCTCGATATATTTACGTTCAGAGACACATATGTCCTTACATCGTAAGCTATCGACAACATGATTTGAATATTGTTTTGACATTCGCACGCACCTACTACCTCTCGGCTCTTACCGGCGTTTGGTCCGCCCCCGACCCGCCTTCGTCGTGACGTGATCAACTGTGCAACGTTCAGCGAGTTCAAGATCAAAATATTCGCGAACCTATCGATAAACAGTAAAGATGCTGCGTCACGGAGAGGCTAAGCACGTGTATCCAGCTTCGTCTCGAAATCAAAATTAAATCGAAAAGAGTTTTAAAGTTAGCCTATCATACAAAAATTTTGTTATGTCCTAATTTTCATAAACATCGAAAAGGTAGACAGACCTATATGATAGGACTTAAATTCATAATATTATTATTATTAATATTTGTACGCCTGATATGGCAAAACATATTGAAACTGTAAATAATATTGTACCACATTATATAACATATGTTTTTAACAAATAAATTTGTCTTTATCTTTAATAAAATTCAGCCAATTACTATCCCATTTTTTTTTAGTAACAGACACGTGGCAAATTTATCTTTCGAATAACCAATTATTGGAATATTTGATCAATAAAAAGTCACGCAATTAGTAATATGTTATTCGTTAGTTAAGCGACGAATAAAAAGAAAAACCAAAAAACTTAAGGACCAAATAAAAGTTGAGTTGTTTGTGCCAAGAACTTCTAATAAATGATTAACTGAGAAAAGGGAAAATTGCTTTACTGTCAAAGACGCCTAATGAGTGGTAGATATATATTATAGGTTGTACTATGTGATAACTGTTATGTAATCATAATGGGTTTTCCGATACATATCTGTCATGGGTGGGACAGACATACAAGGTATAAAGTATTTTGTATTCACAACGTTCCTACATTCTTTAGATCATGATTCACGTTTTGTATAAATAGGTATTCTGTTTCAGATAAACGGGTTTTCCTGATGCTCTATTGTGATAGAAATAGATGTTATTATATAAAAATTGTCGTATTAATGGGTTCTAGAACATTCCCCTTAGATACATATCGGAATATTAGTAATTTTTTATTTATCTTATTAAGAAGAAAGGAGGTCTTTGCCCTATACCGGGATAGTTTGGGCCCAAAATAAATTAAATAATACAATTAAGCCTGTTAATCAGCTATCAATAAAATCGACATGAATACGTAGAAATACCAGATTGATCATGATTACAAAGTGACAGGTCACGTGACTTATGTTTGTATGAAAAGATGATTTTCAATTTTACGATTTCTACCTATGTTTCTTGAGAAAAGTTGTTCAGTTTTATGCACCTGATTACCTCGTTGAATATACGCACTTCTTTTAAATTAATCCTGTATTTTTAAATACCGGGTTTTTCACCTCTCTAGTCGGAATATAAAATTAGATATAATTAGAACTTCACGTCTTTATTTACACTAGCTCAAACACATCAGATCTGGTCATGTTTTAGGATGAAACTAGCGAAATTATTCGTAAACAAGTATATGAAACACACACTGAAAACTGAATGTAGTGCAATGCCGGACGCTTTTATTACCGGATAGGCACAGATTGAAAGACGGCCACAGTACTGAAAATTCTTATTAATTTTACTTATATTTATGCATCGAGATAGTTTTTATTCTAATTTAAATAAGTAACTAGTATTAAAACGCCTTCAGTAGAAATACCGCTATGACACATAATAATATATTTTATCAAACTATAGGTAAAAACAGTTTTAAAATATGTGATCCTGTGTGCGACCCACTTTGCTAGTAATCTTTAAAAAATGAAGCTGTAACTTCTTCTGAGGACGTTTCACCTAGAAGTGATTGTGTGAACGATCCAATTGGAAGTTCAAGGTGCTCTATTAAGAACAATATTGAGAATTTATTCAAATGTTGTTAAGACGTATTAAAATGATTGTATTATATCTCATTTCGCTTGACATTTATAGTCGCTCTGTTTACCAACATACCTGACTTTATTATCCGACTCACAAAAATGAAAAAAAAAAAGCAATATAATATTAGAACAACATGTTTATAAGAAGTTTCTGTATTGTTAATGTATTTATTTACGATTCAGCAGGCGTCATTAATCTCAACTCAATCCCTTTCTTATTAATCCATTCGCTGTACACCCCCAAACAATTAACAGCTAAATGGGAAGTGTCGATATGAAGGCCGCGGGGTAAACGACACTCGTACACCGATTACACAACTGTTGCCAGCCAATACGCCACTTAACTTTGACCCCCACTCCTTCAAAGAAACGTAAACAATATCTAAACGTGCAGAGGTTTTGACAAAATGGACGCAAGACACAATCAATTAAGGTCTGTCGACTCGTATTGTGTAGGTCATAAAGTGTGCGATTATTTACGATAGAAAACTAAATACGAATGAAGGATTGAGGACAAGCCTTTCAACTAAAATGTGAATAAACCTATCGTCGCCTCTTATCAATACCATTTGAACAACAAAGACAGATAATACCTACCTCACAAAAAACGTTTAAAAAGGTCATGTTTTTTATGAATCAGAAGCGTAAAGCTTTTTATATACATAGAATTTTGCGGTATCCTAATGGCTAGGGCGTCGGATTTGCGATCAAGTGGATGCGGGTTCGAATCCCACCCATTACACTACCGACGTGAAGCCACTCGTAACACAAGCATCTTTGGTTGGCACGAGGGGTTAACAAGATTACACTAGTAATGTGCGACCGATATTCTTAGTAATCTATTAAACAAAATAGAGTTTCAAAAGGCTGCTAGAATTTTATAGAGTCACTTAATATCATTATATGGCCATCATTACGTCGATTCTTTGGTACATTTGGATAGAAAAGGGTCCTCAATAAGGTAAAAAGCCTAACGACGATAATATACCACCTTGTTTTATGGACGTATTCCAACTACGAGAAAGTTAGAAATTATTATCGACTCAGAGTTATTTCCAATTAAGGGGTAATGGTTTAATTTATTTGAACTCGATTGCCACAAATTGGTTTCGATGAAACCATAGCGAATCAAATAATATTCTACATTCAATAGAAACTAGAACATAGCTGGCAGGAGGTATTGAATAAATATAATTTATTGAAATAGTTTTTTAATCAAATATAAGTATGTTGTAGTAAGGTCGTCTATACAATGAAACCCTAGACAATAAACCTCCTTTGAGAAGAAAGCTAGTTTTTATTAAAAATATGAGCCCGGTGCCTGAAATCGAATTTTGAATATAAATCATTTGTAAAGTGAAAATTTTAGAATTGCAAGACTAATCCATTTGATAAGAACGAATTTAATTCAAGAAGCACCACGAGAAACCCATCCAGATTGATACCAAATCTTCAGTGATCTACTGACACTGAAAAATAAAAGCCTGTAATACCAGTTTGACGTGTACGTCATTAGTTTTCATAGGAGGCGTGGCGTTCGATGTCCAACCGCGGGGTCGTCGACCAAATAGTTTGAATACATGCCAAGGTACCGACATTAACGATCAGTCAATTATTTTGTGTCAGTTGACTGAGACAGTCGAAAAAAATTTAAAATTGAACACAAATTTTCAGACAGTATGAGAGACATAGAAATGTTGTGAAAAACAAAAAAGTGAGCCAGTTTAGCGATCAATACTTTTCTGAATATTGTACCCAGGAGTAGGTCAGTTGCTTTGAATTATCAGAGAGAAGAAATTAATTTATTTCTGTCAAACGCAACTATAATAATCGCAACAATCGATACAAGACAGTTTATGTGAGACGCAAGTTCGCAGCACTTAATCGGTGGGTGAGAAAGAGACGACAATATCTTCTATCGCTTTTCGGGCCCGCCAAGGTACAGCGGCCGAAGAGTAGGTACACTACTCAGAAAACCACGGAGGTTGGTTTGGTATGAAAACCTACCAATACCACTTTTCTAACATCAGATTAGATAAAGGTGACATACATAATTGATTATAAAAATAGTAGCGCATCAAAATGTCAGATTGTTAACCTTTTGATAGTAATTTTGGCGTGTGGCAATATGTCAAAGTAAAGGTGACGTTTCCGGGTCATTAAGCGTTTTAAATACTTGATCTGCCGTCATTATGCTGTGTTGTTAAACTTTATCATAGGGACAAACGCCATGCTGTCTACTTCAACACATAATGATTGTTTGATTGCGTACTTCGTAGTTGCTGTGCGTACAGTACAAATTATTCTTTATGTTAATTATTGAATAATGTCTTGTTAAGTACCTGACATGTTGTAATACTCGGAATGTTTCAACACAGCCAATTATAAGAAAGTTAAAGTAATAAAATCATTGAGTGAAGAATCAGTATCGCTGTGACATACTGATCGAGTATTCAGTTGTATCGCCGCCTGCCATATAGCTGTCCACATCAGCCGCATGCAAATGTATTATGTATGAACTACACACCCACACTACCACAAACCTTTACACATACGCGACACCATGTTTACCGAACATTATTCTAATACAGGTTTCACGCACTCATGCGCGTGTGTTTATGTGTGCGTAGGTCCGCGGCCTCTTTACGAACGTAACTATAAGTTATTGTAGCCTCAAAATGTAATAATATGTGTTCAAAGATATTGTTATCTCTTCTCGTAATTTGAATTATTTCTCGATGAGGACTAAAATAGTTCAGTTCTTGTTTATTATTAGGCAATCATGTAAGTCATTTTGTAAATTATATTTAATTTCGACGTACCTACTCGACTTTATTATGAATTATTCTGATCACTACAAAGATTATAAAAAGACCATCAGAATTTTTATACCAGCTGTTTGAACATATTGTAATCGCTGTTACGTCAAGAAAACATTCAACGTTTCTTTTAACTCCAGCAAAACATTCAAAGTCGCTTCGGTCAAATAAAAATATTCTAAACAAGGTGACTTCCCTTAGACAAAGAGCACGACCGTGGCTATACAATAAATCTTCAGTCAAGTCAGGTGAGTACCGACCCGGCACTAAAGGCACTAAAGCTAGTTATTTACGTGAAAATAAAATTTTATAGTGTCTTTAAACAAAGGTTTCTACATATGCATTTTAAGTACTCGTGTCGTGTTATCCTTTAATGATTTTACCACTTTACAGCGCACTTAAAAATATATACGTTTTAAAATTATTAATTTAAATTTGAAATTGTATTTTATTTTTGTGGCCGTGTTTGCCCGAACGGTCCCGACTCCCGACCTATGTCACTGAAACGTTCGGCGAGTCAGTATGGCCGACTGACCGCAGTGCACAAATAAACGCAGTACACAGTGCATAAGCTCGTGTACACACACGCACATCGCGCCCCTATGTATTCATTACGGCTCCCCAGTCCCCCTTATGTAAGGTTAGGGCTTGCGCGACTAACCTAGGCATTAACTGATTGTTTCGTGATCGTAATGGCAGGTTAGGCTTCGCGTTTATATGGTTTGTGCGTTTTTAAATGAGTCATATTCTGAATAGTTTAAATAGATTTCAGGTTTAATACTTTGATGGTATTAGCTGTTATGTTCCTAGTTGTTGAAGTAACCTTTATGACTGCTTAATAGTAGAAATTGAGTCACAAAATTTGACAATTATGCTTGTTTAAAAATTGTTAATTTTGGCACGCTTTGGTCGATTTTAACTACCTTTAAAAAACATAAAAAAAGACGTGCCTATCAAGTGAAATAATATCTCATTTCCTTAGGTACTAGTGAGTCACGCGTGAATCACGATTCCTTTTACGCAAATGACATGTTTTACTTAGTTTACCCTTTTAACTCACCCTTTAAAACGCTAATTAAAATGAACATTACGGCAAATAATTTCCAGGAAACAGAGGCGCATTACGTTTCCAATATTATAGTATCAAACAAGATCACAAATCAATATAACAGGCTATACAGGCTTATTTGTCTAGACCAGACAACCCCCTTCACGGCCCTCAATGCAATTGCTGTACGCTCAATTTGATATAGACGCCCTTGGGAGCTAGGCTGCCCTGGATAGGAGGAGGGAGAACTGGAAGGAGGGGGGTTAAGTCCTGACCATGCACAACCGACCGTCGCGTTCCCCCGGCCTATATTTAGCGATGCATTTCACTGTACAAGCATGAATGTTACTGAACGGCAAAACTACGTATTAAGTAAGGTTTATTACTTCAAAAGCGAATGCGTGTTTCCTTTTATTTTGAAGTTCGATTTCAGTTGCTTTTGAAGTTAATTTGTAATTATGTATGGTTTGGTTGTTTGTCTTATATTTAACTGTTACTAACCTGGGTGGTAGAACTTTTAGCCTCGTTTTAGGAATTACTTACTGTATGTTACACATTAATATAATTCAGTCTGTGTACAACGAGGAATGTATCAACATTCACCACAAAAACCCTAATTGTTTGATCGTAGTACTCTATTTTTGAACATCGTTGCCGCAGTAAAAGTGTCAAGTCAGTAAGTCGGGAACGAGGATATCTGCCAGGTTAAAACGAGCAGTATCGTCAAGGGAAGGCATTTTAAATTCAGCCCTTTTTCAGCATTCGCAGCTTTCGCTTGAATCTATGTTTGATAAGTATTAATGGTAATAGTTAATGGATATTTCAGTTATATTTTTTGATACTATGTATAATTATTGTATTGTACTACAGGGGGGCTCGTGGCTAAGTGTAAGCCGTACGGTTTAATCAATAATAAAGGTTAAGCCGCGCTCGCCGCGGTTGGTCCGTGGATGGGTGACCATTTATAAGCATAAAAATAACATAATTATTTCGCCGGGCTTGTGTATTTTCTCATGAAGATAACAATATTTTGAATAAATAAAAAACACTAGAAAAGCCTTAGAACGATAACTAAAAATTCTCAAACTTAATTTTTGTACTTATATCGTATTCTGTAACAAAATATCGTAACATTCGCTACTCCGCAATTGCGATGGTCAGTTCGAAGATAAATTACAGTTCCTAACGTTATCAAATAAACGCATGAATATTAATGTGAGGCCCTCCAGACGTATTCCTGTAATAGATGTGTCTATTATAAGAATTTATACTTAGATAAATCTGTCTAATATAGCAGTTGCATTGCATATAAATATGGTAATGTCACTGTTTATGAAACGGCGTTATGTGAATTTAATAATTATTGTTAGTTACTTAAGGACATTTCTTCGCTACATAGAATAACAAGCCTTTTTAACTTGTTAAATTAATTATGAACTTTTCATATTGTGAGAATAATACAGGATTAATTTAAAAGGAGTGAGTATATTCAACGAGGTAATCAGGTGCATAAAACTGTACAACTTTTCTTATGAAACATAGGTCGAAATCTTCAACTTCATCTAATGCAGCATAATTGGTTAAAAGCGGTACTGAATTTTGTTCAATAAATAAAAAAAAATCTGTAGTCATAATTGATACAAAAAATAGACAAGTTAGCCCTACATTCCATAACCCAAACCCAAATATAACTAACTAACCCTCCATCGCTTCCCAGAGATATGCAAAAACAAGTAGTCATTTGGTTTGAAAACCATCAATCAGTGCAATCCCTAATTTACTAGGTAAACAAAATATATGAGACAGCCTTTAATTTAGGCTAGGAACCCCACAAAACCACAAGGCAGAAAATTACCTGGATGTGATAAACATACAAATTAGAATATTAACTTGCATTGTCCCATGGTACTGGTTCGTTTGATTATAGTTTCATTTAATGTGAAGAAAATTTTAACCTGTCGGTGCTTTGCTGATTACAAGTTGGAGTTTTTTAAAGCGCTGGGGACATTTATCGCAAGGATGTAATTGTTACGCCCATATCCTAACAGACTTACGTTTCTATTATGTTTTTCGATTTTACTTTTAGAAGTAAACCTGGCTGTTAGCATAATTACAGTAATTTAAATTTTGCGCTTAGATGTTTTGGTTCAATTTAAACAAATAGGATTTAGTTTGTGGTAGCCCTATACATCTAATAGATCGGAAACCTATTCCGACTGATTTTGAAGATAACTGTGACTCCAAAAAACCCACTTTAGACATTTTTGGCTTTTCCAAACAAAATACTTTTTAAGTTGAAACCAGACAAGACATTTTTGAAAAAATAAGTTTAATTTCTACATTTTTGTATGAAGATACTTATTTCAACTTCCTCTCTTGACACAACACACAAGGTATACGTGCATATACAGCGTGTAACAAAAATCCGGTCCGATACCTAAGAGTATTATTCGGTATCGTACTGCAAACACATATACGTAGCCATTAAAAGGATTGGAGATTATAATTTTTCCCCGGTGAAAATAATTAAATAACAATAAAAACTGATCCAAGGCAACAGCAACACTGACCGCTCTTCAAAGTTCACACAATATATCTACCTACAGTTTTGTGTCAAAGAAGCCGCCTATACGAGACGGTTCATGAACTGTACCACGAATACGCCTTTATTGGATCAGACAAGGGTAACAAACCCCTGTCCGACATATTATATAAATACGTTTCTAATATGATAAATCTAAACTATTCTTGGCTGTAAAACTGTACAGTAGTACTATGTCCAATTCTTGGCTAATGATATCTAGGTTAGTCAGAGAGATATCGGATTTTTTTGACCTTGTACCTAAATGACCTACATTCTCAATTCGCTCTTTGTTTTTTCGTTAGTGTTTGTAAAAAAAAAACAGATTGCAATGTTTGTTGTTCAAGTAGACCGACCTCTTGTTAATCTAAGGGGTCGGTTCTAGTACAAGCTTCGTATACTTTAAATAAATGTTTAAAAGGCTTCACACTTACTTAAGTAACACGTAAACACTTCGAAGCCTATACTTTATGCAGGTTGACGCTTGAACAAAACATGCAAGGTGTTGCCTTAAACATGTTATTAAAGGCTCTATACCATTACTGCAAGTACCTACTGCAAGCAACAATAGTGTGAAAACAGCTCTTGTCAGTATTAAATATATTCTTAATGCAGAGTTAATAGTCAACTTAAGAAGTTTATCTTGTTTTTTATCTTTTAAAATGTAATTTTAAAGTTTTTGGTAATTTTACTTTTTTCTGTCATACTCTACTTAATTATAATAACGGCCTATATACGTCCCACTGCTGGGCACAGGCCTCTTCCCATATAGAGAAGGGATGAGCATTGATCACCACGCTTGCTCACTGCGGGTTGGCGATTTCAGATTCCAATACTTTGAAATCCAGGTTTCCTCACGATGTTTTCCTTCACCGTTTGTCAATGATGTCTTAGAATGATTAAGAAAATACATATAACTTTGAAAAAGTCACATTGGTACTTGCCTGGGTTCGAACCTGCAACCATGTGCATGCGAATCCGGTCATTGAACCGCTAGGCCACCACGACATTCACACATGCATACTCTACTTAATTGTTACAAATTGCTGAAAGCGAAGTTACTTTAGAATCCTCATGTTACAATGATTTAATTATTTTTTTACTAATAGAGGAAGCATTTGAATTAAATTTAGTAGCGTTGAAGACTCTTCGCTAGACAGACGTCCATAATGGTACCCTACAATAGGATCGCGAGCTTCGGTCTGCGGCTATCTGTAATGGCCGCTTGTCACCTCTCGAGGTGTCATCGCGCGTGTGGGAGGAACCACACTACCCCTCCTCCTTCCCCCCTCGGATTCTGCCTTCAGGCTTCTAGATGTATCATCACACGTCGCTACATGAGGGAAGCGATCGTTATTTATTTCAATAGATAACATTGTTCATGTTGGCACTTTACCACCAGTGTTCAACTAATCTAGCAGTGTTACAATGTCACTGAATCACAATAGGTAATAGTTTTAGACGAGAGAATTCTCGACATTGAAATTAAGTTCAGCGTCTTCTACATATTTCGCCGAGAGGTTACAAGTTGCGATATTAATCATAAATTAGTTCGTCAACTATGTGAGTACTATTAAAGTTATATTGAATGAAAATTGATTAAATCTACCAAATTTCATCACACAAACTTATCTACAGAAGCTAATAAATTGCTGTTATAGTATTTGTTACAAACTGCTTAATCACAGCTCAGACTTGATAATGAAAGACCTATGAAAAACAATTTTGTATCAACAACACATCCGTCTGTGTTTACAATTCGAATAAAAAATTCTAACTGCTTAATTATAAGATAGACACGGAGAACAGTACGTGATCGGAACAATATCTCGAGTGAAATCATATTTTCCAATAAGTTTCACCGGTTAGAGCTTTCTGCGAAAGAGAAACCGAGCGCGGCGCAGCGGAAAATGAAGAAAAACTTCATGAAAAAGGCGGCGAGCCAGGCGGCGTGACACCACGTCCTACACAATAACATAAATCGATAATAGGAAGCCCTCCGACTAGTTCAGCAGTGCGTGCGAGCGACCTAATACACCCACTACGGCGACCGCATGCAATGCGGGCTAAATATACAGGGCCCGCTGCGTTCCTGCGTTGCAGCACGCTAAACGGAACTTATGTCGCAACGACAACGTCCACAATTGCTTGTTCAGAGAAAATAACCGGTTTTAGCGAAGTGACGAGCGAATTGCGACCTTGTGGTGTCGGCGTGAGGTGGTGTTTGGAGCGCAGCAGGCGCGGAAGAAGGCCGTTTCGCAATCCAGCCGCCGCGGTAATAACACAGCTAGGTGCATTCTCGCTGCAATTTCGCTCTCGGTCGGGCTGTGTGTTTGTGGCGCGCTGAAGATCAGGGCTAACGATCGGCGTGCGTGCTCCGTCTCGGTCGCACCCGCGCCCCGGCGACCATGTCTCGCAAAAGAAACGCAACAACTTTATCTGACAGCGACGCGACGCGACGCCCGAGAGGCTTTTGTGCGTTTTCCATGTTTATGTTTATAGGAGAGCACGTACAAGGGGTGCTTTGAACGCCAGTTGCTTGCTGTTGCGTAGTTATAAATTCTGCGACGCTCTTGTTTTTATTTCAAAGCGTGTGTTTGCAACGAACGGTGCCATGGCGGCGTAGTTTTCGTGCAATAATCTTGTACGGCCATAAGATTTTACTATCACGTACAAGAAGTATAGATTGTGGGAAGGCCCATAATAAGTGTGATGAAATAAAAATGTGTCCATATTTGCTATATTTTAAATCACACAATTTCCAACGAAGATTTCAAAGTCGATAAAACTGTTTTCAAAAACATGCAAATAAGCAGGGGTGACCAAATTTAGGTTCATTCAAATTCGATGACCACCGCCGGTATTACCATACGGAAATAGATACCGTTTCTATCCACGTGATGGCCTCCCGACTTGTTTTGTCTAGTATTATATAACGAGAACTGCGGTGACATAATAAAATTGTTAGTTACTCATTGATTGCTGCTTATCTGTTTGTTTACCAAAGATTGGTAAAGTGGGTTAAGCGAGAAACAATACGTGGCTTCAACAACCTTTGGTAAATATTGTGTAAGTTTTAACTACCTAGGTACACCTACTAAAAATTTGAATGAGAAAGTTCGTGAGGATAACTGAATGTTTATATCTCTTTTACGCAAAAACTACTAAATGGAATTGGATGAAATTTGGCAAGAAGGTTGTCTATAACCTAAATTAAAACGTCATATAGTTAACCCTAAAATACCACGGAAATCAGAAGTACGCGTGCAAAACTGTGGGCACAGCTATGAAATAATAAATTTGTCTCTATTTTATAGTTTCCAATGAGTCCTCATAATTCAAATTCCTTACAGGTTATTTAAATCTCTCCCACTATTAACGGAAAGGGATGTCATTCAGGGCCCATATATTTTGCTCGACGGTCCCTCAGGTTTTGTCGTCAAGAAAAACATCGGACGATCGTAATTACCCACATCTATTTTTATGGGTTCGTTGATGTGAAATAATGTTGTATTCACGAAGGTTTACTAAGTATTACGAGGAAGTTAATGTGACGAGCGTTGGAAAAAAAATGTAATGATTAAGTAAAGTAATAAAATGATTTTAGAAAAACAATTTTCAGACATAATGTAGAGTCGGTTCTTAGATGTCAGCTGATTGTAAACAGTTTCATGTTAATAGTGCTAGTTCTAAATGTAAATATGACTTTATATTTCTCTGCTATTCATCACATTTATAAGTTTTGGACTACATAGTTGCTTGGAATGGCGTGTTGCCAAAAACAGGGCTAAATCAAAACGGTCACTGAATGTAGAGCACAGTTTTATTCATGTCATTATGTAACGCTTTTTAATTAAAACGTCGCGTTAATTGTAATTAATATTGGACGATTAAGTTTTAGCTTTATTAAGGTACTAAAAATGCATAAAATGACTTGTCAATGTACCTATTGAGACAGGTGTCTTTGTAGTAAGGAACATATTTAGGTACAACTATATTTATAATATATTGTATTAGTATTAAGTATAATAAAATTTTATTTATTTTATGACTGTAAGTAACATTTATATAATGTTTCTGATAGAGCGGAGCTGTGGTTAAATACTTTTCTAACTTTTCTTCGCAAAGCAGGCAAGCTGTGTCATGCATACGAATGGCCTATTTGTCTGTGCACACTAGACAGGCATCCGGTACGAAGTCGACAAACCTAGAGCCACGCACAACTCGGCACATCCATCTGCAAGCGACATAAACAAATTGCGAGAATGACGCTCGCTACGAAAACTTCTGGCGTGCAATTTTAACAAATTCTGGGAAGGATTTGGCTTTACGTTACGGCAGCGGTGGCGTAACGGTACGAGTAATATATTTACTTTCGGGCACGTGTTCAGAAGTGAATGGGCGAAGACCTTGCCCTTGAACCCGAGGGGAACGCACGCCGCCCGCGGCACGCACCGCCCGCCCAAACGGCGGCTGGCCGTGCCTCTGGCCATGCCCCGCGCCCCCGCGCCCGGCGCCCCGCCACACAAACTGATCAATAGCTCACTTCCTATTTACGCTGTTTCCTACCAATTTCCATGAAAGAACAATTTGTTCGAAAGAAGAATTAATTAATTTAATTTTCGCTTTTGAATTACACTAAAAGGGTAGGATATAATAATATCGTTTCTTTTATCGCAAACTTTTTCCAATAATAAAAAAAAATAGCGTGAAGCAACCAGGCTTTTTATGTTTTTAAACAATTACAATGCTATTTCATGTATTTGCAACACAACATACATAATGTTACAGTCCGAATTGTGTGTTCTCCATTGAATTCGCCGTAAACTACGTGGTTTCCCACGAGAATTATTACTTTTTGCATTAACTGCGGGTATAAAAAATATAAACTATTTCCGTTTTAGTATAGTTAGCGTGGTGCAAATAGAGGTGGTCACGCGAGCACGATAAGGAGCTCGGATATAATTTTAATAATATGGTGAAGTAAGGGCTCCTGCCTTGGTTTAGGAGGTTATACTAGCCCGATTTGAATGGGCATTCATCTTACAATGTTGCGAGAATCGGCGACTGAAGGCGGTGCGCGGACACAGGCGCCTTTGTATCGCATCCCATTAATTTTTAATGCGCAAGTATATTGTTTCTTTTTGCGTAACCTTTGCCGCACACTGAACTGATTGATCATTGTTTATAACGAGCGTTTACATGTAATTTTAAATTCTAAGTTAAAATGCCAATTTTTTTTATATTTTAAGTTCAGTTAAGACGGAATCTTATTAGAATGCTACTTGAACTGAGTGCTAATAACTTTTGCACGAATCATAAGCGAAGCGTTGAGTGGGTATTACTGTCAGTTTACGCACATCGAGTGATTCTCCAACTTAAAATGTCACTTCTTTTATTAAAATTTTCCATTTTAAATTTAAGTTTGTTTTTATTTACCTAACGTTTTTGGAAGACAGCATTGTACGATTCAATGTTGCAAACAGGCTACAGTGCCTCAAAGAAAAGAACGATTAAAACTGCATAAAGTATTTCTGTGACTCCAGGGTCTTAGCGAGCTATAAAATTACAGCGTTACATAAAGCAGATCTGTTAAGCATGGTCGCTCGCACCGGATCAATAGTTTGCCGTCCAGCCCTACATTACCCACCACGTGTAAAATGTGTGTGGAATTGACTTCATGGGCCTTATACACTAAGTCCAAACAAAACGTGGTATGACGCTGATTCCCTTCAACTGACCTGGGTCGCCAAATCTTTTTATGTTCAGATGTCACCAAGTATTGTTAACTAGTATACGGTAAAATTCATTTAACAGATTTTTTAATAAGGTCGTTTTTTGATCCCGAGTTAACTCAACCAATGGTTAAATATGCTAACTAATGGTTTCAAAACGCGTGACTTCATCAATTGTTTGGCTATCAAATGATCAATTGTAGAGTTAATGATTTAACCATTTGGTAGAATAAAAATTGATGATAGACGCGTTCTACCGAAGTTTCAAACCATTAGTTATGATATTTAACCATTGGTTGAGTTAACTAGGCATAAAAAACTGGGCCTTAGTGAATAAAGCCCCATATGTGTTTGATGATCAAACCTTTTTGAAGCCGACCTAAAGTATTTAACCTTTGTAGTCAGTGGCAAAGATAAGGGGGTTAAGAATCGTCGGGTACATTCCTTACGTGCGTAAAGACTAAGATTCTGTATTTCCGCAACTGAATAATCGATAAATTTTCAAACAACGTACCCAAAAACCTCAGATAAAATAACACTATTTTGATTCAGAAAAATTGATTACTTTACACACATGTATACTATTGTCATTAGCTGTAGATTTTAAAGTTTCTAGCTTTATACTATCATTGTTCGTTACAAATTACCTACTAGTATTCTTGTTAACCCCTCATACTAAGGAAAATGCTTGTGATTCCGAGTAAGTATACCTCTTTGGACGTCTTCTGTCCCATCTAGGGAACACAGGACTATAAGATAAGTAAGTCAAAGAGTCTACATCGGTAGTGCCACCACCAAAATCAAAATCAAAATATTTTAAACAGGCCTTTCCAGGCACTTTCGAAACGTAAAATGACGCTAGTTGCGCGGTTTCAAAATTTCATTCCCATCGAGAAGAACCGGCAAGAAACTCCATAACCACACCACATGATCGCAAGTCCTACACCCTATCCATAAGGCTACCGACCCAGAAGAAAGTCCTGGTTTATAAAATAGGTTCAAAATATTGTCTTAGATTATTCCTACACTCAATATAGACGCGGCAAATAAATAGGATTGCGATCAACAATGAATTACGTGATTACGACGCACACTATTGAATGTCTCAAGTGATGAATCATTCGTAATATTATATGATATTATACTGAGTACAATTTATAGTTGTCGCCATGTTATTATTTACGACTGGGAAGATAAGTAATATATATCGTGTAATGGCTTCGATGTTTGAACTGGACATCACTTTAATAAGGTAATTGAAGATAGTTTTGACTGTTTTAGGATTATTTTGAGGATTTATTCCGTTCTAATACCAATAACTAATACCACTGGTATTTGTTTCAACAATATTTATTTTCTATTCCGAACGGATACCAATCTTTAAATAATTAAATTTAATGTGCGAACGAATACCAACAACTTGAATTTGGTACAGTCAGCTCAGTCAAACCTAATTATTGTTATAATAATATATAATTCTAAAACTTTCCAAATTCACGACATTCCAATATTTTTACAAACACAAAGATAGTTTATGCCACAGAACAGAGAAAAACAGGTTTATGTGAATCATCTTGCAATTTTTTTTACCTGCGCGAAATTTCTGAGATATTTTGTAATTTTAGATTGTAAGTAAATTGTTCTTGTTTTGTTTTTTTGCAACAAAGATATTATGCACATGCACTAGGAGGAACTAAAATTATAATAATGTTGATTATTAGACATATTTTATTATTGAGCTAGACGTTTGTTAATATTTTTACAAACGTCTAAAAGTTAATATTATTTTTTGGATTAATATACTCTTTTTTTTTTAATTAAAAGTCTTACAATTTCATACAAAGCATTTTCACTGACTGTACCTTATATCCTTAAACTTGTTTTGGTATTAGTTTAAACAATGGTACCCGTTCGGAATAGAAAATAAATATGAATTGAAACAAATACCAGTGGTATTAGTTGTTGGTATTAGAACGGAATAAATCATTTTGAGTTCGATTCTAATTTGATTAAGAATTTATTTATTTAGTTGATCACCCTTAGGTACAGCTATCATTACAGGTTGTCAGCCTATGCGACTGCGAGGATTATTACAAAAGTTATTATAAGTAGTAGTATTGTGCATTTTATATATTATTAGTCAAAGTATCGTTACTATAATTATTCAATTATCATAATTTTATGGGATATCGAGAGCCACGAAAATAACTAAATAGGTCAGCGAACGCTGCTAAGTTAAGGCAATAAATCATCGAAATCGTACTAGAGCTTGTCCTTTTATACAAGGTGCAGATCCGCATTTTGTCGACCTTCAAGGAGGTAATTTTATTAAAGATTCGGGTCGAGAATCATGGGTATATACCCATGATTCTCGACCCGAATCTTTAATAAAATTTATAGGTACGTTTTTCTTATTAACGGAAATCGGTAAGTGTAAACCACCCGTATTAAATCGCAGTCTGTATGTTCCTAGCCTTAAAACCGCACCGCCACACACACAAACGCAATCCTTTGTTCGCTATTGTATTCAAAATTCCAAGATGGCCGGCTCACGCGGCACCACGGTGACCGGGCGCCGCAGCGCAGTCAGTTTGTATGATGCCGCCGCCGCGTATAGGCGTTTGCGAATTCCGGTCCTCCCGCGCTCGGTACCTATCAGTATTAAACGATGATAGACAATTACTCTAATAAAGAGATGGTCTGCAACTAGGTATGCCGTCAGTGCAGATTATTTGTGCGGGATGCGTCAAAATTTTAGTGTACACGGAAAATCACAAGTTAGTGTGCAACAATTAGGTACCTAAATGCAAATGTGATTAGTGCTTTCGACACTGGATAAACGAATCTTTTAGTGTTGTGTAAATCAGCGACGTCGTGCTTGACTAAGGTGTTGGAAACTTCGAATTACTCAAGGTAACAAATACCTCTGTAATAAATTTATTTGTACGTACCTACTACGTAAACATTTAATCATTAGTAAATACGTTGATATTTTTTTAAATACGCCAACAATACTAATCAGGCAGTTTTGGTAAGTCGGTAGGTACTACACGAACTAAGTTATTTTTGCCGTACCTAAGGTCGTTAAGTAGTTAGGTACGAAGGAAATCCACTCGAACAATAACATCCACAAATAAAAACAAAATCCTTATGTAAGACATAAGAATTTTGTTTTTATTTGTAAACCTAGGACTAAATTTACCTACAATGCGCCGAGATATCATTACCTACGCAATTCATACCTACAACAGCTGAGCGCGTGTCAGCTCCTCAACTTAGATCCTATCTTCGTACGTATTCAGATCTAAGCTACAATTTCGGTTATTACATACGATTACGTGCGAGCACGATCGTGTAGATGACGTGAATTTAGTCATAGGGTAATAAAGCAAAACTCACATTTTATTTATCAGCTGATTACGACCGTACGTATTCAGCTAAATCAGAAGAAGGAGAAGAACGACCGTACTTACAGTAGGTAGGGTGATTAGGCCGGTTCACGACCACTTAGTAGACTTGTAAACTTTAAAGTGACATTGTTATTTTAATAAGTGCTAATATTTTGATATTGGATTTTTAAGTGAAAGAAAAATGTTTAAAATACACGATCTGATATCATTTTTTGAATTTTATTAAGTTATTATTTTATAATTTAAAGATTAATCGAAAAGTGCGATATTGTCATTTCTCGGACACCTACAGTCAGTTTACGTCCGGTTTTTTCGTTAGTTCTCGACCGTTAGGAAGCCACCGTAAAAAGAACTCAATATTTATCAAGTTAAGGTCGAAAATAAATAATTAATAAATGTTTTGAATAATCACGTTTATATAATATAATATTAGGGAGTACAAAACTGGCAGGTATAATCTAATTGTGCTGCTTCTAAGTAAGACATATTTTTTAAAATTGTACATCTTAGATGAAACCATCGAACACATTCATCGCAACCAATGTTCTTTTCAGAGTCATCTTCGACATCGCTGATCAAATCATTAGAACATTGGCTGCATTTTTGACCGGTCTTTTGTGTTATTATATTTTCAGGATTTTTCTGTGCCATAGGATGACCGTGTCTTTGTTGTGATGCTGTTGGT
The DNA here is from genome assembly GCA_950381575.1 of Plusia festucae. Lineage (NCBI taxonomy): Eukaryota > Metazoa > Arthropoda > Insecta > Lepidoptera > Noctuidae > Plusia > Plusia festucae. The sequence goes on along the minus strand of OX494436.1, from coordinate 5,568,874 downwards.
ACATCAAAGATAGACGCCTCAAGATCTTCATATTCTATAAGAACGGATAGATTTTGTTCAGATGGTCGACAACGGATCAGTTGTCGACCATCATGATTTGATGATTTTAAAGTGCTTACAATTTTGATTATTTTATACAATTAGCCGGTCGCAAACTGACGAGCAAATTAGCCGTGCCGTTATGAATAGAAAAAATCGAAGTGTTTTCACGTCATAACACGCAGTAAGTGCACAATCTTCAAGAAAAGATTAGTCTAATACAGGTAGTTCCCGACCAGGCGGTCGTAAGCTAAGGGAAGCGTTATTTTAGTCAGTTAGTTAAGCGACCACCCATTATTTTTATGAATTACTCGTAATTTCCAATAGATTATTAGTTTAGAAGTAAATACAAACATAATTTGACACACAAAGCATAATATCTATGTTCAAAACTGATTTATATCATGTTTTACTCACGTTTGAAAATGTTCCCGTTCACTAATTTTTGCTTTCATTTGGTGACACGTGTACTACAGCATAAGTTTGTTACTTCACTGAGCGGCATCAAACTACCTTAGGTCGACAAACGATGACGCGGGAGAGGGAGACAGAATAAGCTTGCGTTTACAAACGATACGAATGTTTGCCGCACTTGGGTTTGATTATTTTTATGTGATTTACGCTAAGTGGTCGAGAGCCAGCGGTGGTCGGCGAACTGGCGTAATCACCCTACGTGAAAGAGACTCGTGGCTTCCTTAGAAGACGAACCGATAGTTCGTCGACACTCTACACTCACGCACACAGACAGCGACATGCCGCTGTGTGCTTGATGGGTGATTCTGAAATTGCTTTCGTATGATTCTAAAATACTGTCAAATTTAAACAATTTATAATAGTAGCTGTATTCATTATTGACCAGGTACTGTGATTTATATTGATTATTTATGTCTCATATTAAAGGATTCTGAATGTTTTCTAAAATGCGAATCTGCACCCTGTATGAATGAAAGCTCACACAAAGACTTAAAAATATTACCTAGAAATTATCTTTGCTTTACATAATTGTAATGAATATTAAATTTCGTTCCTATAAATTAGTAGGAAACACGATCGTAGAACCAGGTTAAGTCAGAAACTAGATTTACCTTGGCCGGTTTTCACATCTGCCACTTGTCGCTCCGATGGGCAAATAGGCCGGCCAAGCTTGACCATTGACAATCGTTGGGCGCTGCGCCGGCGCACTCTACGCCATTGTTTACGACCCAGACAGATCAAAATTCAAAATTCATTGTTTGTCAATCAAAAGTCTGATAGCGGTTACTGGTATCGGATGCAAATGCTAAGCATAATTGAGAATAGTTTGTGAAATATTAAATGTGACGAATCGTTACTAATTCTAATCAACGCTCACTTAATGCTTGGAAATGTTTTAGATTAATCCGAAATAATTAAGTTGGTAACATAAATGTTGGAAGGCAGCTAGTGGGAAATATTCTTAACCCTTTGTCAGATAACAATCTTAGAATTTATTATAAATATTTTAAAAAGTTACAGACATAATAAAGATTACTCGACGGAGCTTAATAGGCACTAACCTACTTACAACGTTTACAAAACATCACGAAAAACTAATTAGAACGGCTAACAATAAAAAGAATACCATCAACAAAGATTCGTTACTCTACCTTTTTGTTTGAACGCTCTACAATAGACAAGGAATTAAATATAAAAGTGACGTTTGTCAAAGTAGACATCAGTTTAAAATAAATATGGAACAGATTTAATTCAAAAATAGATCATTGACTTATCAAGTCTTCAATAAAACTTCTAAGGCCATATAGTAAAATATCTCAAGTTATTTAGAACGCAAAGTTCACCTTAGATCGGCTAAACGTTATTGTGATGGTATTTTGTAAGAGCAGTGAATCACGATCAAGTTCCTAATTCCTCGGCTCCATTTATGTTTATTTTTTATTTCGGTCAACGGCCGAGCGGCCCCATTGTGCTCGTTCCATTGACATCGATTCTAGGGTTGGATTTAAACCGTATAAACGACCACACGATCTTAGTACTTGTATATTATAGTTTTATTAGACCATTGTGTATTGTAGAATATACCTAAATTAAGTTTCAGAGCTTTCGGTCTTATCGAGCCCTACAAAAACTGTCTGAATCGAAAAGCTAATCGCGAACAGTAGCGTAGAACCGTAAACTTCAATAAATGTTACGCTTTAAAAACCATTACAGTTTTAACGCAAACGACTAAATTATTCTTACGAGCGTGCAGATTTCAAAACCCACGCTCGGACTACTTGTTTTTCAAGGTTTTTTTTTTATTATGAATCGGCCGCGGCGTACAATCAGATATTCCTGGCAGCCGATCAGTAAAAAATACACAGATATTTAATGAGAACTTTAACCTCACCCTGCAGCGGATCCAGTAAGTGTTCAATTATAATTTATAAATATTTAAATGCCTACATATAATATAATAACAACGTTATGGATGTTTTTGAAACGCATGACGAATAAAAACCTTTTTTGGCATTTTATTTTTAACTTTGTGCTGATAATATTTTTTACCGTCAAATAATGTCATATTCACCTGCCATAAATGCTTAAGTATTTATTTTAATAAAGCGGCAGAGTCGACTTTGTTGCCATTTATCGTTCTCAAGGTACATAATGTTGTCATTATTTACTATAATTGATAGATCGGGATTCTGGACGTGAAGTTGAAAAATTGCTTCACTGCCTTCAACCGAGTAGTCAGTAGTCAGTGAACGATAAACTAAATGTGCCCAAGTGCTTCGAATAGCTTTGAATCAACAAACTGACGTATTTTTATAATGAAGTTGGAACTCTCTGATTATAATTCTAAATGAATTATAAAACCAAGAGGTCGCTACCAAAATTCAATGTAACCATTCATATACGTATTTATAGTTAGGTCACGGGGCAGTGTTTGGTCTAGGCGTTCGTTGGTATCGAGCGTGTGTTGACCGGGGGCGATTCACCTTGAGACCGCACCTCACTTCTTATAACCCCACCACGATGAAACACCACTCGGCGGTGCGACACGTGTAGGCAGATAGGTAGGCTTCGTAAACTGGCCGCGTAACATGTTTGGTACAATGCTGGAGACCGGTCCGCGTGCTGTGGGTGAGCGAGTTGTGGAATGCACGGGACGGACTGAGACGCCGACATTTAAAAGTTCCGCCGTCTATCGACACACTCATATTTTCAATACCGATTCAATACTTTTTTTATAACAATATTATTAAATCTTACATACCTAGTATTCATAGTAAACGTCTTCTTTATTGAGGGACAACCTGATATTTTTCACCGCACTTTCATCAGAATTAATTTTCCCCAACGAACTTGTTTGGTAAATCAAAATTGCCAGTAATCATACGCTTTGATCTTCATTTCATGTTATTACTGTTGCTGCCCGTAATCAAGTTAGCATAATAATAATAATAATAATACCGGCCTATATACGTCCCACTGCTGGGCACAGGCCTCTTCCCATATAGAGAAGGGATGAGCATTGATCACCACGCTTGCTCATTGCGGGTTGGCGATTTCAGATTCCAATACTTTGAAATCCAGGTTTCCTCACGATGTTTTCCTTCACCGTTTGTCAATGATGTCTTAGAATGATTAAGAAAGTACATATAACTTTGAAAAAGTCACATTGGTACTTGCCTGGGTTCGAACCTGCAACCATGTGCATGCGAATCCGGTGATTGAACCGCTAGGCCACCATGACTTTCTAGGCCACCATGACATGACAACAAGTTAGCATATTTTATACATAAACACACTGTAAGTCGCACGCGCAGATGAGTAAAAAGTTTGGTTTCGTTTGTGTCAGAAAATTAATTATACAAATTTTCTAACGACGTTTCGTTGAGTAAACACGGGGTATAAGTGAAATGTATAGTGACCTGGAAATAACACCTTACAAACATAATATTTATAACATTGCGGAACAAAACGGATACGGAGATTGGAACAAATTTGGCAAACTTTCAAATACTTGAAACCGATGTACGTAGCGCCCGCGTCCTATCTAACGTCAACAAAACGCTTGCGAAACGTTAACAATTTTCGCGTCAAATCAATCACAATTTCCACGCCCGAACGTATCGGATTGGATGGATAATCAAGCTTTCCTTCTGTTCTAATCTTTGTTTACCTAGTTCTGAAATTTGTTAGTGTGCGTCATTATTCGTTGCTAGGTATTACTTACCCACATACCAGTCATCCTATTACAATTCTAACGCAGCTCATTGAACTGTACACGTAATCACGTAAATGTAGGATGACGCAACTGACATAATAGGAGTACCTACTGAGTGAGATATTAAATAATAAAACTAACGACACTGAAATATCAATATTAACAGTCTAAATACAGGTGCGGCTAAGTAGCTGGCACGTCGTATTTGTTTACGCCACAAAGTAGCCAGACTAGCAGATGATAAATGTTTGAGTATGCAATATAAAATGCACACTTGAATTAATGTTATATGAGGAAGTCCTAGAAAATACTCCTTTAAGTTAATTATTAAATGTTTCGAGCGTCTCAAAATACCGCACGATTTATGAAGTTTTACAATTTAATATCGACAAATTTAAATGCGATGCATACGAATTAAAATTCGCTGGAACTGTCCAATATGTTTACCGACCGACCGAAGTAAATTCAGCTCTGGTATTCCTACCAAAAGCTTCTACTTTGCCCATTACTAAAGGGAAAGAGGGAGGCAAGGTAGGTCTTCAGAAACTGGTCACTGTTTAGTTAATGTACGCTCGCCCCAATTTTGTACGGCGGTGTCAGCGACGATGAACGTTGAATAAATGATTACACTAAACGCGAATGTGCTTCGACTTCTGGGTTCATGGTGATACAGTTAGCTCATTCATTTAGTTAAATAGGCTAATGAAGCTTGCTAAAAGTAAAAGTTTAGTATCAACATGGTGTAAGTACATCCATTCGAGTTATCTAAAGTGAAATTTTGTGAACCAGTTTCCAAGTAGACGTCCAAGTTGTGTTTAACTTTCACACGAAAGGGCTTTTCTTAGTTCCGTTTTTGGCTATTTACCTACTAAGGTTGCCATAATAGTTTTCCCTTGCTTTGCTAATGGATATTAAATTACTTCCAAAAACTTAAGATCAATATTAATGAACACTTTGTTTAAGGAATAGTTAGTTGGATAAAGAAATATGACTCTAAAAGAAAAAATCTAATCAAGCCAACTGTTAAAAAAGTTACTAAGCCTAATCCATCCGTACGCCTCTACAATGTCTTATGATTTCGACCATTAATATAAGTCAAGCGTCGACGTGGCGGCGTCGAGTTTGTCACTCACTCCTACGTCGACGGAATAAAGTCGTAAATCCTCTGACATAACAACGCCCACTCAGGTGTGGCGTGTAACTATTTGTTTTCATCGTAGCCACGACTCGGAAACCCCGATGTTTTAACGTGCCGCCCCAATTCAAGTACCGAAATAACCGGGCTCTGTCCCAGATTTCTCCCCCGCTCCCTACGATGCGATACGCAATGCCCGATTATACCACGACATTGCTGGTCAAACGTCCCCCAATGCATTGCTTTTACAATCGGATTTAAACTTTCTATTCCCCTTCAGCGATCGATCATAACGAATAGATACGGTAAAGGGAGATAGCCGTAAGTAAGTTATTAGGTTTTTATGTTTCTAGATTTCAAATTGGGGTCGATTTATTTAAGAAACAGCACTAATTAAATTACACTGAATAAAGATTTTACATTCAACTTAAATTTCTCGAATAAAGTTACAAAATTGATTCGATTACAAAAAAAGGAACAATACATTTTAGATTTCGATGTCACAATAAAATGTTGTGTGGAATGGATCGTGATTGTATTTGACAAGCTCGAATTCCCTTTTGTTTCCCCCGCGACACGTGTTGGACGTCGCGTCTGTCTGAGACCCGTTATCGTGTAGCGAGCTATAAGTATGGGTGGTGTAGTATCCGAATATCGGTGGCGTGCGGGGTGAACGACCTCTGAGGCACCTGCAATCGGCCGTTGTTGACACAGGCAACTGACGGCCGTGACGCCTCCGAGTGATAATGAGTGTTAGTGCAACGTACTTGAGATTTCAGTGTGGCTAGGATAAACTAAACGATTATTGACTGCTGCACTCCAAATATTTGATCGTTTGGTATTTGTGAGCTGTGTTTGCGTTCATTGTTGATTATTATGATTCTAGTTTTGAATTTCATTGGTTTATTCTTGGTTAGGCGTGTGATTGTATGGTCAGAATATTAAATGTTTAACTTGTCATAAAAAAATAAAAAAATCTTTCTAACAGTAGCCCAAAATAGCGTGTTATTGGGTCATCACTGAGTTAAGTAAAGTATTAAATAGTATTAAAAGCGGTCAGCGTTAGAGGACGTTGGTTGTGTGACAAGACAGAGGTCGCAACATAATTTAATTTAGCGTCGCAATGAACCTTTAGGTCGACACGCTGTTGCTAATTCACCCAGGTAGGACCTACCTACCTACTCATAAAAAGGTTTGTCAATGGCTGCTAAGACAATAAAAAGACATTTAATAGATAGAAGAAAAGATTTCAAAAAAAGAACAAGAGCTTAGAAAATTTGGTCAAATGAACCAGTGGAATGTTTGACCAAAGATTATAAATGTCTTAACTCCACAGACGTGTATAAGTTTACAATTGCGAGTTTATTACGCGATCCACAGTTTTCCCGCGCAAAATGAGGGCGCGGCCTTGCCCCGCTTCTCAGATTGGCACATTTTTATCTACTCTTTGAACTATAGCCAACAGAAGTCACACTTTCGATTTGATTGAGAGAGTATACTCATTATGCACCATGACACAATGTTTTAGACGAATTCATCTGCAATTTACTCGACGATTCTAGCTTCTAGCTAGCTGAAACGCTTGACAAAGTAAAGCAGATAAACTTTGTGAGAAAAAAGGTGTAAAATATAGTTTTATCTTTGACTACAAAATAATAATAGTACCTACCATAGACAAAAAAATCTACAACTTGACTACGCTAAAAAGGTGTTCCAAAAAGACGAAACAAGAAAATAATTGAAATAGAAATGCAGTACAAAAGTTCTCAAGGTAGAGCGGTAGTCGCACCCACTGTATGTGTTCACACCATGCACACAATCTCTGTTTAATTGAGGTGTTCCTGGCGCCCCCATTATCATAATATGTAGATAGATATTAAACAGTAAGTGTGACCACAGCTCCATCCCTTTACCTTGCCGTAGTCGGGTAAAAACTGATAACCTCATAATAATTATAACATATTTTGAAATAAAAATTTCTTTAACACAAATTCATAATAATTATTCACATTAAGTAACAAATTGTAGTTTCGTCAATGATTATTTCCCTTATTAAATTTATATCCCAAATATAATTTAAATAAAATTTGCATTTATTAATTTTATAAATTTATACCCTCTGGTGGACCTACACTTGCTTAAACTATATTTTGCTGAAAACTTCAGTATAATCTGTTGCGTAGCTTATTAAATATTATTTTAAAGAGTACAAAAAAACAAATGCGTAACAAACGACGGAAGCGACTTAGTTTTATACTACTAAAAGACGGTCTTGAAATAGGTTTGTTTTTAAATATAATTGACAAAATTTCAGTGATTTAAAAGCTCAATATAAATTATGAATTTTCAACTAGGTACCTACCTAGATTATGTATTCGTTTGTACTTACGTTTATCCAATGAAGGCATTAGTATAATTCTATTGCAATGGATCTGGCTTGGACTAATTCAATTTGCTAACTTGAGACTCAGCTATTTGTTTTACAAGTTGTTGACCTAAGTTCAATACTAGATAACAAATCATAGTTCTGTAATAGGTTCTTTTACTTGGCTTAATTTTAGTACTTACCCAATGGTATCGATATCAATTCAGTTAATTAATTTACCCATGTCTTATTTAAAAGTAGGAATTGAAAGTTATAAAATAGCGATGTAAAAATATTACAACAAAAATGTAATGGTTAAAAAAATCTTATCGGTTATCGACCGACTATTAAGTCACAATTTAATTTAAGTCACATTCTTAATCTGTGTCACTTACACAGTATTTCATTTAGCGACCATTCGTATCTAAGCACAGAGTACATATCCCCCATGTCTCTGTAACTAAACTAGAATAACAACCATTTAACGATGAGAGAAAGCATCCTGTGGTGAATTAAAATATTTGTATCATTGCAATGCTGAGCACAGCAGCTTAACGTCAAACACGTGTATCCTGTGTCGTGATGACCGCTGTCGGCTCTCTCATTTTCACGCACTACGCTCAAATAATGCGAAGTGCATTTATACATAATTACTGAATCACGACAAATAAATTCCAACATAATTGACCACAATAAGCTCAATTGATGCGAGGAGTGCCTTCGTGTAAAAACAAATCAGCTGTGCGGTGTCAGGCGAGTGTCAGGCGAGCACTGGGCCGACTGCAACCAACTCCTTACCCACTAGAAACTTTCCAACTAACGCTATAAATATTCAACGGTCGCTCTGCCAGCCAGCTCTCTCTGGCTACACTATTCCGCCTATCCATCATAAGCCGCGATACCCACCTAGATACAGTTTGGGCTCAATTTTGACGACCCGCGTTCGCACTCAGCCAAAAATACAGTAGAGTTGGTGGTCCGCGCGCACACTGGCCTCTGTCTACTCATCCATCACTGCACATCCGCACGATACTGCGAGACTCACGATTTCACTGTCACAGCACGCGGCGGCCTGTGGCCAGCCGGAGTCACGGCACGCACCAGCACAGACGTTTCTAAAGTACCGCGGCTACCGCTGCAGTGGAGTGGACGACAACAACACAGCGACCGCCGACGCCGGCGCGAAGTGAAACCGCGGAGGACCGAAACAGTGACGCGCGAGGTCGGCGCGACCTCCACGCTCGAGAGCGTGAGAGCCGGCAAGCCTGAGCGGTGGCAGGTGGGCTGCGAAGTGCAGCGAGCGGAAAGAGCTGTACGAGACGACGCGCGTGACTCGCCGCCGCCGACTGACGGGCGCGCCGCGACGAGCCGGGCTCACCACCACACGCGCACCCGCGCACACTCGCGCCGCGCTGACACGCCGACACGGGCCGCGCTACACCGACACGCCGCCGCCGCGCGCCGCCGCGCCGACTTACCACACCAGATCCAAACATATTTTAAAGTTTCATACCCAATTTGACTTTAAAATCTCATCGGGCCCGACCAAGACGCGAGCCAGTCTGTCAGCCTGAATATTAACCTGAACAAAAGCATTGCGGTGTCTCGCTGGACGCATCGGTTGCGCAGTGAATGGACAGCGCGTGTAGAAACAACGAGAGCGCATGCGCCACGCACACTCCCCCAAGTCTCCCCTGTACTTACTAAAAATTTTAACAAGTGTGATTGTAGTAGTTTAGCGTTTCCAAAACGAGGCTGGGAAATTGAAAAACAAGCCTGCAAAACTTGGAAACTTGTATACTTAACTACAGTGTATTTATAGATAGCTGCAATGAGTTCTAGGAAGACAGAGTTCAACTGACTATATTGATAAAGCGTTTGAAATAGAGATCAATGGTCAATTAGCGAAATCAGCTCCGATTCAGTGTGTACTATGTACTTAAACGGCACATCACTGCATTATGTAGCCGTAGTCTGGTACAGTCACAGTAAGGTCATCGAAATGTTGTAGATGCGTTGCTACAAATTGCGCAAATAGATGTTCCAATGAACTCGTTTAATAATAGCGGGCGCAGTGAGGGCGTCACTGAAGGGAAACACTAGTCAACCAGTACTCGGCTGTATGCGAGACTGGCTCAAGGTTGCATTGTATGTACGCAACTGCTGTCACAGTGCGGCTCATGAAAGAACGGTTGTGAAAAAAAAAACAATACCCTACTTCGACTAAATTACTCAAAAGTACAAAGAAATGTTTAGGTACCTATAGCCAAAACACTGCTTATATAGATAGACACTTATTTATTTTTAAAGTACAATGAATTCGGTGCAATTAAAACTGACATAGTGGATATTAATGATACAAAAAAGGAACAGCTCCATCATCCGGTTAGCGTCACAGCTCGTCAACTTTCAGCGAAAACAAATTTGTTTTCTCATTGGAGCCGACTTTCAATTTAAATTTTTGTGCGAAAATTATTTAGGATTCAAAAAATAAATAATAGTAAAATTTAGCCATAATTTTACTGTTTAAAAATAATGAGCTATGGAATGAGAATGAGGATGTTAATTATAACTATGACACTGCCATTTTACATGGTTCATACAGTTTTTATACTACACAAGTAGGTGATAAATAAACACCAAATAATATTTTTCAATAAATAACACTTGAATTTCAACGCATAGAAAGAGGTCACATAGCAACGAAATTGTGAATAATCCTGTAAGACATTGAAAAAATCCGTGACAAAACTCGTACAGCAACAAAACAATTAAAATAACATGTTAGAATGTGTATCAAAAAATAACTGAGCAGTTCTGTTGAAGTTCAAACAGCGACGTTTGAGGACCAGACAAAGATGGGTTTGTTTGAGCGAGGTGGCCGGCCGGGACGCCAATCTTGACATCCGCCGGCGCCCGATCATTGCCAGAAACACTTAGGGGAAAACTCGGGCATAAAATCCGTCGGAATTACAACGATAATATTCCGATGGTTTTAAATTTTGGTTTGTTTAACATTGTTAGTTGCAACCATTTACTTTTACACTTAAAATACACTGTACTAAAAGAAATAAAATTTAAAGATTAATTTCGGTCCAGATACTATTCTATATGTATGAAAAAAGGTACTTTTTAAAGCTTAAAAATACCATTAACCGTACAAAACTTAAAAAAAAGGAAATATGCGAGTAAAACTTTCAGTGGCGGTATGCGCGAGCGCAATGCGTGAAATTCCAAGTAAGTAGATTTATTCTGTGGAGTGAGAGCATCGGGCACTTTTTCTTAATTTAGCAGATGTGTTCTAATGAGCAGATAAGACATATTCGGGCAGGTCCGGTGGTGTCCTAAAATAAAAAATAAAATAAACTAAAATAAAGTAAAAATTAAAAAAGAACGAGAAATGATATCCAATTGAGACTTCACAAACTCAGACCGGGTAGTATGTTGCAGTATTTGCCTCCGTAAAACAAGGTACCCTACGCTACTCGTTTCAGGATAAAAGTAACAAACAACAAATTCTTCGCAGCCGCATGCTTCGAGTATCAGATCGAATACAAAATGCATGGTAGTGGAGCCCAGGACTATTGCACCATCGATATCAAGCATAAACACTAAAAAGGACTGCGACATGTGTGGTCTAAGTACAAATAACTTTGATCACACAAAAGTATACCCCTTAATATTTTATAGAACCTGGTCCTTTGTAAGAGTCAAGCCGACACCAACAAAAGCTTTCTGATTGGCTTGAACACATCATGGGCTGGACAATGCGACATAAACGTTTGTATATTTCTGTCGGACGTCAAAGAAACATTTTCGCATTTTGTACGAACGTAAACGAGCTAACAAACAGTCGTAACTGCGTACAAACAAGCTATTTACACGTGGAACTTGAAAACTCCTGACCATAATAAGGAGTTTCCACGCGATTGTTTGAGGGTACCCTCGATGGAGGAAGTCTGCGGTACCCTTTGCCAAGATACCTTTAGTCAATTGACCTCTGTTTCGCAAAAGGTAGCACTCGATTGAGAACATTTGGAAGTCAGGCCAACGACCGTCCGAAGGATCGAATTTGGACATTTCATAAACGAACTCATTAACCACCTTTTTGGGATTGGGTTGTATCAAGTTGCCATTCTGGTGTTTATTAATGTAATAATTAAAATTTGTGTTGACATCTCCTGATCCCTAATCGCAATAATCAGAAGATTTGTGTTAACAAGTTTTATTAAATTTTTATTATGAAGTTTTCGTTTTACTCTACGGGACCGATATGCTGTATTTTATTAGACAAAACGGTGGCTTTTATAAAATATATCCTGATAAATAAACAAGAATATTACAGCGATAAATATTGTCAATGTTTCAAGTAGCAGTCTACAAATAAGGTTGATATAGTGTCGATACTAGCACCTTTCGCAAAGGCACAATCAATTAACTAGTCAGCAGCAATTTGTCACAGCAGTCACCGTCCTTATTATTTACCATAAAGGATCGGCAGGACGCCGCATAGTAAACATATTGTGCAAATTGCCTCACTGTGTAATACAGGCAGCTTTTCAACCTTTTTTTTACTTATTGCAATTATCACCTGGAAAGGTCGCGTCTCTAATGAGTACCACATCCCTGGCGCCTCCGCACCCACGCGCTACCCACACACACAATGTCAATCGCATGTAAATCGACACGAACAATCAGAAAACTTACTTCCATTGTATAATTACGAAGGAGTATGATTTATGCGTGTTTTTCAATCTGTTGTTGTTTGAAACCTTCATTATTCAATATTTTTGTGGGGTTTGTTTGGTCTGGCCACGATCGGTAGGTCGATGACGTTGTTTTGCAAACAAAAATGATGAATTGATGGAAAAATAATGTTGTTCAAACACTACAATTTATTGAAAGCTGAATTTTTTGCTGAAAAAGAAAAACAATATCGCCTTCCTGTATCACCTGAGAATGAAGAACGGGAATGATTCCACGAATGCAGCACTAATGAGCTACAAATACCTACAATAAATCCAGTTGTAAGAGACTTAAGAATCAATGAGTTGGCTAAAGCTTCATTGCGTGGTAATTATGGAGTTCAGTGAGCGGACACTGAACGTTTTGAAGTGTTTCTAGAACAATGAATTCAAAGACGAAGTTTAGAAATACCCTTTTAAGCGTAGTTTGTTAAGTTTTTTGCAGGGGGTCGATATTGAGACCAATGTAATTTATTGAGAGTATAAATAAAACAGACTGATTTTTTTACGAATAAATTCATATAATTTTGATTTAATTCAGAGGGACAGTATTACGTACGCAACATTTATTGACATTAGTGAACATAAAATCGTTTATGTCCACTATGGGTTTATTATAACTGTTTTTTTATCTTTTTATAATTATAAAATGTTTAGTCTGCCCTTGACCATGACACCTGCAAAGGTGTTGAAACGTCGGGAACTAAAATATTATAAACGATAGAATCCGTTCAAAAGTAGTTTTGTTTGAATGTCTAGCATTCGCGTGAATCTCAGAAAACATTAGAGAAAAAAATGTAATTGGTGCAAAATAAAATTTGGACAACGGACGTCTTGAAAATCACGTTCAAGAATCTGGCTACAAGATTAACCTACTCATTTACTTACTAATCAATATCAAGGACTTTTTCGTATCGGTGTACTACACGTTCATCTGGTAATGAACTGTTTATTAAATATTTATTTTAATAGCAACAGTTGTAGTTATAAATGCGACGCTAGTCTCGCGTATCGGTTGCGCGGGCGCAAGTAGGATTTCCTTTTTAGAACATACTCGTCCATCATTGGGTCAGTGTGCGAATAACGTAGCATAGTTTCCTACAACAGTAAAAAAGTTCAAGCTTATCAGATTAGTAGTAAAGGGATACAGGTTTCTGGTTTGATTCCCATGTGGTACAGGTTTTCAAGTATATAATGTGCGTTTTTAATTAAAATACTGCTGATTCATATATATTATAAAATTTTTGGTTCTTTGCTTGTTAGTAAAGCAATTATCTATTTTGTCTTCTACAGAACCATGAACTTAATGCAAAAGCGAATGCACTTGGCTGTATACACACCATACCTGTGCCAAAAGTATATTTAGTGTGGAAATAACTTGAGTCGATATAATAACATCACTATTAATGTCTCAGCTCTATCAACGTCAAAATACGCGTGCATTAAATGTTACAATGTCAAACCCGACCATAATAATAAATGTCCTTTAAGAAAATTAGAGCCCTTGTTTATGTATTATAATATTAAACACATGATTGAGGTCAATATACTTGGTTGTTTATAGATTTTTACCTGAAATGGCCTTTAAATATATTATTATAATTTATGAAATAAAATAATGATTTACAAATAAGTGTTATTTTGCATAGTTTACAACAAAGTTGCGCCTGCTATCTTTAGGTACGCTTAGAACTTGTAAACTATACAACGGATTTTAAGGCTTAAATATAAATAAATAAATAAAATATAAATATCTTGGGACAGCTCACACACGGCCATCTGATCCCACACTAGAGTCTTTACTATGTTAACCAGACAACTGATAAACATACTTATTTATTTATAAATACATACATATTATAGATAAATATCACCCAGACACAGAACAAATGATCGTGGTCATCACACCGAGATTTGTTCTGGGTGAGAATCTAACCCACGACCTTCGGCTTAGCAGTCAGGGTCACTAACCACTACACCAACAGGCCCGTCATAGTATTCAGTACCAGTCAGGCAGCAATAAATAGTTTTTATGTATAATGATACGCATATTATTATGTCTTCTGCCTTGTTACTCTGTCAGACTCGCCAAGATTCGTCCTGTATCTTCCTCCAACGGGAAAAACTCACTAAAATTAAATGGTCCGTAAAGGAGGTTTCGTTTTGCCATCCTGTTACTCAACCTCTTTACGATTGACGACTCACTGTCGTCGACAGGCTGTATTTGTGCAAAAATTTTTTATAGCTTGTCATTTCCTCATCTTGTATGCTTGTATAAACATACAAACATAAAAGATGAGGATTATACCTAATAATGGGAACATAAAAAATAGGAAAATGTACTGAAACTTGCGCGGTGCAATTATTTCTGTACGCAATTTAGTTTGTTGGAACCCTAATCAACAATCCAACAAGTAGGATTCAATTTAAAATGACACGATCCCAAGTCTGGGCGACGTTGCCACTCAGAATCCTACTAATAAACCGATTTCCGCCTACAACACTTATGACGCTATTTTGAGACTAAAACGTGCAACTTCCTACAACAACCGTATCGTTGTTTACTATTCAACATAATCATAGTACACATTTATACGATTATTGTGTGCGAGTCGTCCACATTTCGAACACGACCTAGAGAGGTGAACAAACGGCCGATATAGTTGAGTTCAACCCAAATTTTTGACCCGATTCGATGTAAAAACTCGGCGTGGTGGGCTAACGACCCGGCTGACGTAATATCGGATAGACAAATAAAACGAGACACGGAATGCAGCCAGTTTTTAAGCTTTCCTCTCTCGACGTAACGGGAACGGCGCAGGGCAAGACGCCACTCGCTCTCAAACCATGACCCCACCAAATTTCGTTCCACTTCTCATCTTAAACGTGTTTACGAGTTCGTTGGCTCAACAGATAGCGCGTTGTTCCAATAGTTTGTTTATATTCGATCAATTAGGTTACGTACATCTTCATACATACACACATTGTTACGATCAACAAATTGACATATGCCTAAATGGCGTGGCTAAATGCCAAAAAACCGAAATAAAGGTGACAACCGGCGTTAGCCACGACTAAAATATACTATGTATTATAAATAAGAGCCCAAGAAATGCCTGAAGCCTATTTAGATCAAGGTGTCGATTTCAATACAAATTGAGTAATAATAACATAATCACAGTGGAACAAAAATAAGTTTAAGATTTCAAAAAGGTGTTTATTTACAAATTAATTAACAACAGTAAAATAACGATTCGAACGGAGAACATTGAAAACTATAACATCAAATTAATTATTATGTAAATAAATTTCAAACTCGTGAAAACAAAAAATAATATTATCTTCAGTTCTAGTACACAAAACTCGTTTATTTAACGGGTATGCATAAAGTAGATACTATCGTTCAAGTTAAGTGTGGTTCCCATTAAAGTGTTCGTACTGAAAAACATTTTTGATGTCAAGGTATTTCGGCTACCTCAATTTAATTTAATTGACTGTAAATATAGATAAAGAGAACATTGATTTATTTTTTTACTGTCAATTTCCATTGAAAACGTGGGTATTTTATAGCAGAAAACTAAAGCAGCCGTGGGTTATAAAATCACATTGACGCCTTGAATTTTGCCTGACCACAAAATGTGCTATAAAAATCTGTATAATCTATAATTTTTTCGTGTAGATAGAGAGATATCAAGCTAGAAGTCGATCTTTATAAAACACAATTATCAGCATTGCACCAATATGCAGTTGCAATTAAAACAATCTTATGTAATACATGAGAATCCAACTTTTTTCAAGAATTTAAAAAACTATAGCTCACATTTTGTTTTGTTTTCCTTTACTTTCATTTTTTTTTATTTCGTTGTTATAATTAAAACCACATTGTATGGCAATTAAGGGTAAGAGCGAGCCAGCCCTAACACAAGTATTTATATTACTTCTCCGTCTCAAATTTGAATTAAATGCAGTGTTTAAGGTTCAATAAAAAAATATTTTAATTTAATTTAATTTTTATCTCCTACATTATACAACTTTAAAACCTCATTACTTTCGTAAAATTAATCCTATTGCATGTTTCACATTTCAAATGCCATAGCATGTTTATTAATTAGGAAATTTTTATTTATATTTAAAGTACACAGCATTAACTATATACACACCTTTAACTTAACTATAAATATAATTAAAATAAAACTATACTAAACCAAAACCTTATAATATAAATTAAACTATACTAAACTACCTATAATAAATAAAGCTAAATAAAAAATAGAAAACTTATTAACAAGCATCAAAAAATTCATCATCATCGTTGCCAATGTCGGGAAACGTGCCCAGAAGGCTGGCAGCATTGCCACGTTGAATGGCTATACTAATTCTTTGTGCCAAGAAAATGCCAGCCTTCTGGTCACGTGTGGAGTCGACCAAACGTTTGGAAAGTTCCTTAAAAAGAGCTCGTGCACATGGTCCCCATGTCCCGAGAGTTTCAACCCCAAACGGCTCGAAAATATAATTACCTATTAGGTTATTATATTTCCGCCGTTTTAGGGTTTCCGCAGCTCCAGCAGCAGCGCCAGGAGAGGCCGCTGAACTTAGAACGTGGGATGGCGCAAGGGTGTCGACGCATGTTGCGTCCCACACCAAAGGCCGACCCAATTTCCAAGGCAACAATGACATGCCGTCAGGTCTCTTACCATCGCTGCGTACCAAACCATTAGGTTCTAAAACAGCTGGTACACCGGCAGTGACAAGAGCGCGACGAATAATGTCATTTAAGTTAGCGTGACGTGGAATCCGACCGGCGCTCCTGCTGCAGGACAGGCCATGGTGACCAAGGCAATCGACTTTTTCGCCGCATTGACAACGATGAGATGCAACGCAAGCGACCCCTAAACGCAAACTCATGGCGATCCGGAAAGCATTGTTGTCCAACAGCGTACCCAGATTGGTCGAGGGAAGAGCCTGTAACCAGAGGCCCGACTCCCATTCTCCCACAGCCAAGAGACGAGCACGCTCTGCAGTATTGATTGACGTTTCAATTAATTTTTTCCGTATCAAACTACAAAGCGGCTCATCCCATTGCCTCTGAGAAGAACGTTGTTCGGGCAGATCCGTGCTCGGGCAGGACAATTTCCAACTATTTACTGCCTCGGTCATACACAAAAATATTAAAATATGTTCAAATTGTTAAAACAATAGCTTCCCATTAAAAATAGCGGAATTTTTGCGGAGGGTCTGAAGCCTGTATGTAGCCTGCCTTTTTACTTATACTGAGAACGAAAGTTTTATTAAAATATGACTATATTGCAAATTAGAAAAGAAACTATGTTTCCCTAAAAAAAATATAATAATAACTTATTTCAAGTAAAATCAAACTTACTAGGAGCAAAGTTCTCAACATGCCTATAACTTTTTCTTTTCCGTGTACGAAAAGTAGATGAAACACAATTTTCCTAATCCTCGTTTTCTTGCGTGTTGCGTGATCCACAATAGTTATCCTTTGGGGGATAGCAACTATAGCCTTAAGAGCCATTTCACGTTTTCGCGCGAATATCTAAGATTTTAGTCGCCTAATTTACCATCTTAGTTAATACTCTGGCATTGGTGAATACATGTAAAAAATAGACCAATCTTTCGTATTGACACTTCATGTAAAACATTTACAGAAACTTATTTCTTTACTTTGTAGTGATTAATCTCCCACAACTAGTTTACTGAAGAATCATCGCAGAGTCAACTTCAGACTCCTATATCTATCATTAACAGTTATAATTTTGACGAAAAAAAATACACAATGCATCAGGCATATAGTTTTGTCGACACATAATCTACTAGAATATCGATTATTATAAACATTAATTAGTAAAAAAATAAAGTCTTGGGTCAATTTTTACGATTTATTCGCAATTATATCGCAATTTTTTGGGTTTACTAAGGCGTAATTACATAAAAAAAAATGTCAAAATAAACTACGTTCTTTAACAAATCGAATTCTAAAGTTTGATTAAAATCCCTTCATTTAATTAGACATAATATCGATATTAAAATCACTCTAAATTAGAATAAAGTACGATGCATAAGCCGGTACTGTTTAGTCCGGTGCGAGCACCCATCGAGGAAGGACCTATGCCACTTTTTCCCGCGTCTCAATCTGCGCGTGCTCATGTTGTGAACGCATTATTATACTACGACTACAACATTTTGATTTTTTTCGGTTTTTTTTTTACAAGAGGAAAGAGTTTATTTTATTATAAAGTGTTATTTTAGTAGATTAAAGATTAATTATATATTATTGTTTAATATTGTTTAGCAATGGGGCGTAACGACGCAACCGTTACGCCCCATTTTGTACCATTGTATCAAAAAAAAGGAAAAATAAAAATTATGCAGCCATATTATTATAACTTATGTGATAGTCTATATTATTATTTGTTTTCCTGATAATTTTTATTACATACTTTACATAACATAATTATACTTGTGTTTTTTTTTATTATCTAGAAACCTTTATTACTTAGACTGAATTTAATTTTGACAAGTCAGGATGGTTTACATATAACTAATTTAGACGTGAAACAGATAAATAAAATAACTTTTTTCATAAATCTCTAAATTCCGCATTATGATTACAACGGCTCAAGATTATTTAGTCCGTCTCGACACTCGCGTTACACTGCTTGTATTGTGTATGTGTGATAAGCTTTGCACACATACACAGTGCTGCCGTCTTTTACTTAAACTCGAGCGCTTTAATTTTGTGAAATGGCTCTTAAAGTTTTTTTCTCTAGAGTGGATTTTAACTTAAATACTTTTTTGGGTAACGGGAAAATAAGAAAATTGCGGATATCATGAGTGACATTAGGTAAACAGATTTATGTGTTGTCTGTAAGTAGATCTACTTCAAAATAATAATATAATAACAAGAAATAAATATTGATGTGAAAGTATATTAAAAATTGGAATCTAAAATCACCAACCCGTAATGAGCAAGCGTGGTGATCAATGCTCATTCCTTCTCTTTATGGGAAGAGGCCTGTGCCCAGCAGTGGGACATTTATAGGCCGGTGTTTTTATTATTATTGATGGGAATGACCGAAGATACTAATACTTACGAAGTAACTATTTATTAATCTGTGCTAATACTACTTACTATACTAATGGTACTTAGTTCAAGCATCGCCGAAACATGTAATATGCCTATCTCTGATTGTCGTTTAAACTTACTTTTATGAACTTTCGTTGTACATTATAACAATAGCTATTTTGAAGCAAGCACATATTTGAACAAGTAAAAATTAATTACCTATATTTCATTTCAACACTTTAATGAATACGTATAAAATGCGTGTAGACTTTTTCATTCATGCCCACTGCGGTACGGAAGTTGGTAGAACAATGTGGGTGGTAACTACTGGTGACGTCAATGTACTGAAGAATGAATGCAGAGAATTGCCGCGGGGCAGCCTTAGTCATATGCCAATAGGGTTCAGAACCGGGAAATCCCGGAACCGAAAAACCCGGGATTTCCCGGTTCTTTAATAGTAGTCAAAGAACCGGTTTTCAATGAAAAAGAACCGGGATATACGGTATTTTCGGGAAATAACGAATCATGTTAACTATCTCATCATTTGTTATTTTAATATTACAAAAGTGACGAAAAATCGAACACATAATTTCAAAAACAGTCAGTTAGTCAGTCTAGATGATGACTGACTTCAGTCTTGATCAAAATGTTAAAATCGAGATGGCATTCTTTGAAAACGGAGGTGATCGTGGGCGTTATTTAACAAAAGCTTACGAACACCTTCTCACAATTCTACCTAAGTACTAGTGTGGAGCCAGAGAGAATTATCTCCTCAGCTGGCCTTTTTTGAAACAAAAAATTAGATCTCGTTTAGGTGATGCAACTTTAGATGCATTGATCTTTTTGAAGACACATTACCAAGAGAACAAGAAAGTTTAATTATAAAGACCAAAATGGAGATACTATTTAGTAGAATCAACCTACGATATACGTTGATTACCTTTATTCAAAGACTATGTACCTGTGATTTTTATTGCAATTGTTATATTTGTATATTTAATTTTATTTGAAACAACAATAAGAAATGTTAACTTAATTTACGACGTTTTAAAAATAATTTTGTCTGATTAAGATAGAGACATACTGATTTTATTATAATATAAGAGAAGAGAAGTTTAAAAGCTGCTTTAAATTTTGAAAAATGTTTAATGTGTACAACTTTATCAAAAGTGAATTTATAACTGTATTTTAACGTGTTAAAGCAATTAATGCTTATCTTGTCATGCCAAAATGCGCAATATGTGTTAAACAATATTTTTCTAAGCCTTTGTATTTATTTTTGACTATATTTACCTCAAAAATTCTTAAAAGAAAAAATCCCGAATATACCGAAAATCCCGGGAAATCCCGGTTCTGATTAGAACCGGTACCGAAAATCCCGGTTGTTTTATCTATACCGGTTCTCGATACCCTATATGCCAATATATCGGGGTATGTGGGGAATGTCCGTATCGTGTCACATTTTTCCTCTTGTGTTGTGACCCATATTACAGAAGACGGCAAAAAAACTTCGGGTTGTCGAAAACTTTTTTTTTAGCTGGCGTTAAGGGTAGAGGTTGAGTTTTGATAACATAGTTGATCAAATAGTTCACATTTTTATTTCTTGTAAACAATATACATAATTTTTATATTATACACAACTTATACTAAACTATATTAATTATACTAAACTAAACTAAAAACTTATAAGATAAATAAAACTATCTATAAAAAGAAAACTTGCTAACCAATATTAAGTAATATGGATTACAAAATAAAGGCTAACAAGCATCAAAAAATTCATCGTCATCTTTGTCTATGACGGGAAACGTGCCCAAAAGGCTGGCAGCATTGCCACGTTGAATAGCAATGCTGATTCGCTGTGCCAAAAACATGCCAGCCCTTTGGTCACGGGTAGCGTCGACCAAACGTTTTGCGAGTTCCTTAAAAAGAACTCGTGCACCTGGTCCCCATGTCCCGAGCGTCTCAACCCCAAACGGCTCAAAAATATAATTACCTATCAGGTTGTTATATTTCCGCCGTTTAAGGGTTTCCGCGGCTCCAGCAGCAGCGCCGGGTGAGGCCGCTGAACTTAGAACGTGGGATGGCGCAAGGGTGTCGACGCATGTTGCGTCCCACACCAAAGGCCGACCCAGTTTCCAAGGCAACAATGACATACCGTCAGGTCTCTTACCATCGCTGCGTACCAAACCATTGGGTTCTAAAACAGCTGGTACGCCGGCAGTGACAAGAGCGCGACGTATAATGCCATTTAAGTTACGGTGACGGGAAATCCGACCGGCGCTCCTGCTGCAGGACAGACCATGGTGACCAAGGCAGTCGACAGTTTCACCGCATTGACAAAGATGAGATGCGACACAAGCAATACCTAAGCGCAAGCTCATGGCGAGCCGGAAAGCATTGTTGTCCAACATCGTTCCCAGATTAGCTGACGGAAGAGCCTGTAACCAGAGGCCCGATTCCCATTCTCCCACAGCCAGGAGACGAGCACGCTCTGCAGTATTGATTGACGTTTCAATTAATTCCTTCCGTATCAAACTACAAAGCGGCTCATCCCACTGCCTCTGAGAAGAAAGTTGTTTGGGTAGATCCGTGCCCGGGCAGGACAATTTCCAGCTATTTACTGCTTCAGTCATGCACAGAATCTGACAGTCAACCAGAGAAGACCCTAAGATTTCCCTGGTCAACCTTTCAGTACTGTGGACCGAAGACAGAAATGCTGATAGGCCTAAACTAGAAACTTTACGAACACCCAGCCCTCCAAAACGGATCGGCAATGTGGCTTGGGACCAAGCGCGGTCATCCAGAGTCACATTGAAAATCGACGTTATGGTGGACCGGATAATTTTATCAACTTTTTCCAAAAGAGGTAAATGTTTCCATAATCTAGAAGAACGAAGGAAATATGTAAATTTTGGGCCGAAATAACAAAACCGAATTAAAGTGATAGCAGAATGCAGTGAAATTTTAAAAAGTCTATCCGAAACCGATTGAAAATTTTGAATTTTGTCATCAATGAAATTTTGATAGGATTCATCCAAAATTGGGGACCCTAGAAGGCGTAAAGTTGATTTTTCAACGATTTTTATTTCCGGGGCAATTGATTTGATTTTTTGTAGCGTAGATTGTCCATCAATATGTTTCAAATTAGGGATATAAATTTCACATTTATTTGTGTTTAAATCTAAACCTATTGATTGAAATTTATTCTTTAAAGTTGTGAAATCATCGGCTATTGTGTTAATATCACCTCCTAGGGTTCCGTCATCCAGGTACCAAACGTTAAATTTTGACTTTAGTTGCCTAATAATTGGATGAATGGCCAAACTAAATATGACCGGCCCGAGTGGATCTCCTTGTTGGCAGCCTACAGCGGAATTCAAAAGATTGTCCTTATAAACTAATTTGGAAGGATTTCTATAACATTGCCAAAGAAAACTGTAAATTTTGGGAGTTTCAGATTTAACTTCTGCCAACAAGGTGTCTCTGTTAATGGAGTTAAAGGCATTCTTCACATCAACTTTTAAAATAACCTCACTTTTCCCGTAAGTCAAAAATGTGGAAAGTGCGTGTACGGCAGCTTCACAGCCCCCTTTTGAGCCAAAACCTAATTGAAGGGGCTGGAACTTATCTGATAAAAATTTGTTGTAGTACTTACAACAAATTTTTGCTGCCGTACGCCTATATGTTGATCCAACGGCAATAGGACGAATGCCGCCATCCTTTTTTCGAAGAGCGCAGAGGTTAGCTCCATAAAGGGTATCAATGATCCCCTCATGGACCTTACCTGCTAGCATTAAATTAGTCAAAGCCGTAAGCTCCTTTAAAAGCGACTCACCAGCTTCACCAGCAGTAGGGCCCGTCAGATCTTTAAGATGTTGGGGAGTCAGGCCATCCAGTCCACCAGCAGAGCCGCTCCGAAAAGAGCCTATGGCTTCGACTAATTGTTTGACTGAAATTTCAAAAGAGTGTAAATTTGGGTCTGGTGGGTCAGGAAAAGTAAGGCTACCATTTGGAACTGGGTGTTTGCTCTCCAGAGCAATGAGTGTTTCTGGAGAGTATGGTGCGACCTCGTCACTACTGAATAGTATTTTGGCAGCTCCCCGAATATCACCTTCACTCAACTTAGACTCGACAATGCGAGAAATATCGGCCGATCTGTGGTTTGAAGGAAATTTAAAATCAAAAGAGGGGTTTAAAAAGCTGCAATTATCTTTAATTTGTGTAGTAAGGGATTTTTTAGTGGTCAGATTTTTCTGTACATGTAAAATTTTGTATGGGAAGGTGAGTAATTGTTCCCAAGCACTTAGTGTGTTTTCTTGGGATGCGAGACGAACACATTTAGCAAGATGATAAGCAACTGAAGGTCTCGCACCCCGAGGAATGCGTTTTAAAATCGGAACAGATTTTTTTAAATTTGATAATTTCTGCCAGAATGGTAAAATTATGTTTTGCGAAGTAGTTGAAAGAGTTGTAGAGGAATCAGGGCCAGGTGACACATTCTGGGATTTGTGGACCCTCCCAAAATGTATCCTAAGGCCCCGATTACCTTTAAAAAAACGTGCTTGGGGACAATAAGGGCAGCTTACCAAAACATCAGTCAAAGATGACGTGGGTTGGACAACATTGTCTCCAGACTCGTCCCCGACTGCGCCTGATGACATTAAAAACTACAGTTAAATAAAACCCATAGAAAACAATATGTATATATAAAACACAATCACTTCACTGGCACCGTATCAGCCTCACAACCACCGCGTGCACGTCCTGGCTGCCGTGGTCATGAGCACTCACCGCCACCAACGCTGCGGTGCCGCTGCGCCTCCGTCACCGAAGACACTCGTTGTAATGTATCTAATATGTTTACATAGTAACACGCGAAACTTTCACGCAAAATATAAAAATATTATTGTAAGGTGTCACTTTGATCAAATAAATCGCAATTTGCTATGAATTTGAAGTTTTGCGTGCAATTTATATAATGCACATTCGTAACCTTTAAACAAAGAGACAAATGTTGTGTCGTTGCACTATTTGCTTCGTCTCGCCTCTTTTGAAGTCTCATTCATTCAGCATTTTTGAAATTTATTACAACAAAACTAATTTATGATGCTCTAGAAATAAAGATAAAGCAGATTATACATAAATCGTTAATCATTTGAATACTAACTGGCGACAAATCGCTAAGCATCTTAATGATTTAGCACAAATTTAATGCGTATCATAAAAAGGACAAAATATACGTAAGTTCTGGATTATTTAGTTTTGGGATCGCTTCCAAAATACACCCATTAAAACTTTACTGACGTTAAGAGCCATTTCACGTTTTCGCGCGAATATCTAAGATTTTAGTCGCCTAATTTACCATCTTAGTTAATACTCTGGCATTGGTGAATACATGTAAAAAATAGACCAATCTTTCGTATTGACACTTCATGTAAAACATTTACAGAAACTTATTTCTTTACTTTGTAGTGATTAATCTCCCACAACTAGTTTACTGAAGAATCATCGCAGAGTCAACTTCAGACTCCTATATCTATCATTAACAGTTATAATTTTGACGAAAAAAAATACACAATGCATCAGGCATATAGTTTTGTCGACACATAATCTACTAGAATATCGATTATTATAAACATTAATTAGTAAAAAAATAAAGTCTTGGGTCAATTTTTACGATTTATTCGCAATTATATCGCAATTTTTTGGGTTTACTAAGGCGTAATTACATAAAAAAAAATGTCAAAATAAACTACGTTCTTTAACAAATCGAATTCTAAAGTTTGATTAAAATCCCTTCATTTAATTAGACATAATATCGATATTAAAATCACTCTAAATTAGAATAAAGTACGATGCATAAGCCGGTACTGTTTAGTCCGGTGCGAGCACCCATCGAGGAAGGACCTATGCCACTTTTTCCCGCGTCTCAATCTGCGCGTGCTCATGTTGTGAACGCATTATTATACTACGACTACAACATTTTGATTTTTTTCGGTTTTTTTTTTACAAGAGGAAAGAGTTTATTTTATTATAAAGTGTTATTTTAGTAGATTAAAGATTAATTATATATTATTGTTTAATATTGTTTAGCAATGGGGCGTAACGACGCAACCGTTACGCCCCATTTTGTACCATTGTATCAAAAAAAAGGAAAAATAAAAATTATGCAGCCATATTATTATAACTTATGTGATAGTCTATATTATTATTTGTTTTCCTGATAATTTTTATTACATACTTTACATAACATAATTATACTTGTGTTTTTTTTTATTATCTAGAAACCTTTATTAGACTGAATTTAATTTTGACAAGTCAGGATGGTTTACATATAACTAATTTAGACGTGAAACAGATAAATAAAATAACTTTTTTCATAAATCTCTAAATTCCGCATTATGATTACAACGGCTCAAGATTATTTAGTCCGTCTCGACACTCGCGTTACACTGCTTGTATTGTGTATGTGTGATAAGCTTTGCACACATACACAGTGCTGCCGTCTTTTACCTAAACTCGAGCGCTTTAATTTTGTGAAATGGCTCTTAACAAAAACAAAAGCGAGTTATAATGAGTTTCTCACTCGTGGACCAAAACTCTTTGCTCTCGAAAACTTTTACGATTTTTTATCATACTTCTTAGAAGAACTCGAGCGGATCGCAAAAGTGGAAAAATCTTTATTCAGGAAAATTCGTTCTGTTTGCAGCTTATTCCAGATTTATATGTTAAGTGGACTTCCTTCGCGACTACGCCTGTTAATTAAGACCACTGTTAAGAGGTTTTGCAAGGATCGCGATGTTCCTTTTTGGTGGTATCTCCTTATTTATTAGACCTCTAATTAGTACAAGTTGCAGTGCCTTATACCAAGGTATGTTGTAAGTTTTTTAGCACCGAACCTGAGTAGCATTATGCGAAAATATTTATCGTTTCGTGACTCACGAAACGTGTCCCAAATAATTCTTGGAATCGCCATTTTTCAAAATTAAATGATGTCCGCTCCCTGATTCCGGTTGGTAATAAATTTATCAAGCGATAAACTCAATAATAAACTGCTAAATTCTCTGCTCAAAATTAGGATGATCATTTCTTAGACTTATAAAAGTCTTAAAGCGAATGAAACAATCGTCAATCAACTGCTTCAGATAACAAGATAAACGACACACATTTGCATTATGAGATAATAGCCATTAATTCCTGAGAAAGAAAAATCTGAAGTAAACAACTTTTGTTTGAGGAAGCCGAAAATAAGAAAACATAAAAATGAAATATGAGGCGCTTGTCCTAAAGATCAGAATCAGAAGAACCTATAAGAAAAAAGTACGTAGAACATAATATAACTTTATTAACTTTTACTGGTATCCTTAAAACATTAAAAATAAGGTACCAATTTATATTGTAAAAGAAAATAAAAAAACCCAAGGGCTAATTTCCATAATTTGAAACAATTATTTTATATTCGTTATAATAAAGAAGCAATAAAAACGAATGAAAAAAGGAAATCTCAAGAAACTCGTATAAAAAGAAATTTGTTTTGTCGTTTATAATTCTTTGATTGAGCTACTTTCCTCGTGAATATTGTTCGTGTTGCTTTGATCCGGTTTTTAAAAGCTTGTAGGATAATGCCACGTTACACCTTAAAATAGACGTGAGATTTTTATGGGTTCTCATCATAATTTGGGAATGAAAGGGAATAATTTTTCCCTGTAATGAAACCGCCCACTCGCCTCGTGTAGGTGTGAAAGAGGGTAGTAAGATTGTGTCAAGAGGATTATTACACTTCGTAAGTTTATAAAGTAATCTAAGAAGAGTTTCTTTTGTATGCGAAATTGTATTCATAAAGTCTCTTATTAATAAAATGTACTTACGTGTAGCTTGTTGATTGAAACAGAACATTTTTTTAAAACTGTTTCAATCAACAAATCTGGTAAGGCTGGAAGCCGACTTCAACATAACTTAGAAATGAATAGTTGAAATAGTTAGCAAGAGGAATTTTGTCAGTGGCAGGTGGTGGCAGGCAATGTTTTGGTGGTCTTTAGGTGAATCAGCAGCTGTTTTAGATTACTTACTCGCTTTAGATTTTTTATTCGGGTCCAGAGTTTCCATAATACAAGAACTAGGTATTTCATCACCCAGGTCCTGAGTGCTCAACAGCAACCAGCCCCTAGTGTACTATATAATTATGAAGGATACCTGTGCTAGAATTTAAGTAAATGATGGGAGTAGTAAGAGTATTCCAATATACAATAATGTAATTTTTTTTTAAGTTTCCAAAAAAAAGCAATATTTTATTTATGGGTATTATAGTTATTTACAAATTTATAAAAAAGTAAAATCGACGTATTAAAATTAAACCGGTTGATAGGCGACATTGACTCATGGCAGAAAATTCGGTCTTTCTTCAAAACAACAAAACGGTTCTTCCGACATAATCAAGCCAGATTGAAGGTCATTAAGTTCACCATTTAATGATCGTTTAAATAATTATTTTGTTTAACGAATCCTAGTAAATAAATATTGGACTTACCGATACAACTTTGTACGATACCTTTGTTTGTGTTATTATTATAATTTCTGTGCCTACATTGTTTAAAAAAATTACGCAACTAATAATAGTAAGGCGCAGTTCATATTTAAATGTTATTCAAACTTCATTCCGAAATTTAATAACAAACCACAGAAGAGTTCTTCTTTAATATAGCTTCAACAACTTAAAAATTTTGTAGAATTTATGGAAGCCTAAAGTACCTATAAGTTCTGTTACCGAGCATTATGCAAACAAATCTAATAAACGGTTACTAATGCAGATTAAAGATCGCTTCTTCCCGTGAACTAACGACGTAATATCTAATTTTGTGGTCTTTATCCACTTATAGCCGAATAACACATGACGCTGCGGTTTTTAAGTCTCAGACGGCGGCCATTTTTACCAATCAATCCTTAACGGAGGGTTCCTTTTGGATGAAGAATGATGCATTCTTATGTGACGTCATAAAAACACATTGTACAGTAAAAAAATTCTCGCTAACTTCAGTAAATCAATATTGTATGCACTCGTTTCATTAAGAGTAGACCTAAAGTTGATTTAACGTAAGCAAGCAGCAGTGTAGATGTGATTGTAAAATTTCGTCTGAAGGAACGAAGAACCAGACCTTAGTTTTTTGTTCATGATGAGAATCGTATCTATACTCATACAATTTACAGTTTGAAAGCAGACGCATCCTCTTTATTTCTAACAGCATTCCCATTTATCAAAGGTCCACTCTATCGCTAATAATCCTTCTAAGAAACGGTACCCGATACACAAAAAGTAAAAGACGAGTATCGTTATGTTTAAGTTGGTTAGTCGTGCTGTAAAAGTTATTCGGAGAACTAATTCCGAATCGACTAATAAAGCAAGCTATATTGAAAGTGCAAGCAGTAAGGAATTCATTCCTTCCACTTGCGAGTGGGCCACTGTGCGTATAATAACCAAGTCGCGAAAAGAAAACATAACTACAACACTGATATTGAAATAACAACTGTAATAAGTTAAGAGTAAAGTGCATTTTCGTTTCGCCTTTTGGAGTATTTATGTCGTTTTAGTATGTATTGAAGTAACTATTTATAGAAGGACGAGTAGCAAAACCTGTGCGGCAGGATAGTGGGTATAATGAGAGAAGCAAACTTGGATTATTGCAACGAGTATCCAATGTGAGTGATACCTACGTGGTCGGTTTCACTTGAAGTCTTAAAGCTACATATTGTATTTTTTTTAACATTTAAAATAGAACACTTTTTTTTTAATAATGCAAGATAGAAAATGGTTTCAGAACTTTAAGAATTCAAATTCAAAATCAATTCCTAATCAGAGCTAAACATGATTGTGGATAACGTGGGTAGTCTACGTTAAAATTAAAACACAAATTTTATCTAACTACACATAAAATTAAAATTCGTTACACAGTAATTTTACGGAAACTGTTTCTAATTTTCTATAAGGTATAAATTTTATGAGCTCAATCACTCAGTAATTTTAATGGATGTTATGGGGTAGCCTTTCCATGAAGCGATTGTACCCAACGGCCACACATTATGGTCTAATAAAACCTGGTATGTCATATTTGCCTTTTATGTCATATTTTACAAGTATCATCAATTTGTGATTTAACTTGTATCCGTGTTTCGTAAAATGATTTAATACAATAGGGTCAATGACTGGTCAAAAAACAAAATCTATTTTATTTAATCTATCCGTTAGATTATTAAAAAATATTGGTTTTTGAAAATATTTTTTTCTAGTTATTAAATTATCTTTTTTATCTTTTTTTTTTTTAAAAAAGCGTCGTTATTTAAAAAGAAAAAAAAAAGTTATTAAATTATGAAAGCTAAGTAGATAAAGCGAAAAAAGATCAATGGGAGTGACGTCATGCTTTTTCACAAAATGATCGAAATCGTGACGTCATGCGTCATTTTAAATCAATATTATCGTCAAGAGTTTGTTGGTTGTAAAAAGAAAACTAATAGTCTAAAATATATTTGTCTTACTGACTTATATAAAAAACATATATTCATAGGTTAGAATGGGTTACGTTTATTTATTTACTTGGTGGCCACATATGGATTGCTTATAAAAAAAATAAGTCATCAGTCGCATAGGTTGTTACGTTTATTTATTTACTTGGTGTGAAGATGGCCACAAGGTATTGCTTTCCTCCAAATGATTTACAATTTTGTAACTTACAAATCCTTTATTTGTCGTACTGCAAAATAAAAGGAATGTTTAAACAGAGTGGTTGTTAGAAACTCAGAAAACCACTCTAGTCTCCGTGGATTTTAGACAATAATCCCTTACTTTGCTTTTTCTGATGGTTTCTCTAACAACAAGTAAGTTGTAGTACCTATTTAGAAGCTTATTTCGTAGGACATAAAAAGTCAGACTAGGATTTAAAAGGTAACAACCTACAATCGAAACCTCGAAACCTTAAAAGACTTACTTAGGATTTGTCTAGACAACTAGATTTGTCCTACAAAAAGTTATAAAGTTATAGAATATACCTCCTAAGGCCTGTTTAATATAACTAGGTGGTGCAAGATAAAATAATCTCAGAAAAGGCCAACAAGAAGCATATTGTTGCTTCATTTCGTACGACGAACGGCAGACATCAGAACCCCAATTTCTCTCGCCGAATAAGGCGGTGACTGGCCGCTTCGTATTCTGGGGCACTAAAGGTCAGCAGTGTTTTGAAGCCTCTTCGATCATCCAGGATTATCTTGACTGACAGTAATTACTGCTTTATAATTACCGTAATATTGCATAAGTTTTTAAGAGGTAAGATTTTTTTAATAAGGACCAGCTCCTTAAGCTTCGAAGAAAAACTTCGTCCATATTGGACAGTTTTTCTTACACTGTCTGTGTACTTGTACCGTACTTCGCTACCGTTTTTTTATTAGTTTAGTTTTGGAAAATTCAATTTTTTTTTATCGATTGCTTCTAAAATGTACCTTCATCCAATTTGTCAACCTCCTTCGAAGCCTACATGCCTAATTTAATAAAAAATCTTAATAACTAGAAAAGCCTTTGTAAGATTATGTTAACAATTATAATACTTAAACTTCAATTGTTTAGTTAATGCTGCAATATTATCGGGAACGTATCGAGAGCAAGCATTCGCTCTGATAACAGACTAGAATAGCTTTCCTAGGAATTATGCTTCTAAATTAGGTATGTTTGTGAAGTCACGTGTCTGTACTTGCCTCTTAACAAAATAAATGACCTATTCCAGTATTTTTTTTAATAATATTTTGGGACAGCTTACGCACGGCCATCTGATCCCAAACTAGGCAGGGCCTGTACTATGGCAACCAGATAAGTGATAAACATACTTATATAATTATTTCTAAATACATACATATTATTATAGACTAGCTGTTGCCCGCGGCTTCGCTCGCGCGTAAAGTAAAGAGTAGTATTAAAGGTGTAAGATGTATTCTGTGACTTTCAAAGTAAGGAGAATGTATAAAATTTTTCATCTAATATTATGGCGTTAAAATAATAATTTAAAAGTAAAGTAAGTAGCAAAAGCATTTGTGTTATGGAATCGGATACAAAAAAGGTACCATAAACACCCAGACTCCAGACTATGTATAAAAGTGATTTTCTACATGGACCCGTCCGGGGATCGAACCTGGAACCTTAGAGCTGGCGACACCTTAAAAACCGGAGTGAACGCCACTCGACCACGGGAGTCATCTGCCATCATCTGCCATCTAAGGCATTACAGATATGTCTTAGATGGTCATTATCTTATCTATTTATCTTTTCATCTGTCTATCTTTGAGAATACTGAACTTCACATACCAACTATTTCAGCCCTTATTTCACCCCCTTAGAGGGTAGATTTCTGAAATCTCGGAAATACATCTTATTTATTTCTAACTAATAACCCTTGTATGAAATTGAATGTGTCTATCTTTGAAAACGACACAATTCATATGCCTACAAACTTCCAACCCCTTTTTCACCCTCTTAGGGGGATGATTTTTAAAATCGCTGAAATACATCTTTTTTAATTTCTATTCAGAAACCCGTATACGATATTTCATGTGTCTATCATTGAAAATACCGAACTTCCCATACAAACTTTCAACCCCTATTTCACCCCCTTAGGGGATAGATTTCCAAAAAAAAGTCTTCCTCAATAAGTGGACTATCTAACAGTGAAAGAATTTTTCAAATCGGTCCAGTACTTCCTGAGTTTAGCGCGTTCAAACAAACAAACTCTTCATCTTTATAATATATATAAAGTATAGATAAATAATTATAGTATCTTAGCCATGTGCAGCGCCCCTTATTGAACTCCACTGCGGGTGACGTAACCTACGACAAACTTATTATTTGCGGTTGGTACAGTATTCGGGTCTACGGATCGAACCGCAAAATAAAGTTTGTTTTTTTTTGTATATACTTTTCCGGGATAAAAACTACCCAGTGTGGTGCCCAGGATATTAAAGAACAATTATACTAAGTTTCATCGAAATCGAATCGGTAGTTTTTGCGTGATGCCTGAACAAACAGACAGACAGACAGACAGACAGACAGACAAAAAATTTTCTAATTATATTTTTGGGTTCGGTGTCGGTCTAGTAACACACCCCGCCATTAATTTTTTTGATATTTTCAATGTACAGATTTTTCACTTCTACAGATTTATTATAAGTATAGATAAATTACACAGAAAAATTATCGTGCTCATCACACACAGATTTGTCCAGGTTGGGAATCGAACCCACGACCTCCGGGTTAGCAATTAGGGTCACTAACCACTAGACCAACAGGCCCGTAAATTTTTTCGTAGGAAGCTACCAAAATAATTACTGGAATAGGTACAAACAATACATTTTTGGGTTGCAAATCCAAAGGGATCATTAATTGGCATCATCGAAGGAAGATAGACTTCGAATTTTAAAGCAAATTTCTTTTGCTAAAAGGTTTTGTGGTTCCATCATGACGTTTCATATTCAAAGAGAAATCTTGAGCTCTCATGAAAAATAAAGTAGAACCCTATTTTAAGTTTGATTTGAAGTCGATTACTTGCTTCGGCATTCCTTTTATTTTGAATGCGTTGCCTCACACACTTGCAACCCAGTGTTAGCTACCTAGGCATCTATGTAATTAACCGTGGTTGTCACCGACTTATTTATCACGTTGGTATGCTCGACATAATGATTGACCTGCTACAGTACACCTAGTTACGTTTCGTCGAATCCATCTTGTATTAGCATAAATGGTATGTTCTCAAGGTGACTAGTGTCAGCGACCGCAGTAGGGCCAATCTCCTCACTATTTCGTTCCGATCGTTTCCTTTTAGATAAATAAATGTTTACGCAGACTGGTTTTAAATTCGTATGAATGAGACTGTTTGTAGTATTTTTTTCTGCTGCAGCCGTAAAAGTAAACAGTGTAATATTTTTTGGCTACTTTGTATACCTATGTAGTGTTAATAAATGCACGCTCCACGCGCTATCGTGACGGAGATAGATGTATGTGTAAGAAAGAGAGAGATATATGGCCCAGTATCGCTCAATCACCGCCACCAGAGTTAAAACGATTTCGATAGCAGCATTTCACAACTAGAAATCGCTGTCGCAGTTGCGTCGCGAAAATAAGGATTTGAGAAGGTACTTATCAAGTAGATACATAAGCTTGAGTCAACAAATTATTACCTAAGTGCTAGCACCAAGACCAAAACATATATCATATACCTACCTACATTTTAAATCTTACAAATCTGTTAATATTATGTTTCAAATCTGTTAATAAATCGTTTAATATTAAGCGGATCTTATTGGCTAGCAAAAATAATATACCACTTATAATTATCGTTTTATTTACGACCGCCTTAATTTCCTTTATTACAATAATGACAGCGAAGGTTACAATACATGAGTGTTGGCGTAATTATTCAGCGCGAACGCACAGGAATAATGCGCGACATGATCGCGTGGAGGTCGGACGTGAACCAACCAGAGCTCCATAATCAAACATGTTATTAAAAAACAAGGTATTTAACACGTCTACTCTCCAAAAAATGGTAAATGGTAAATTGTGTGACAGAGCCGCCATATTGGATGTATTGAATGAAATAGTATGTGTAACTAGAAAAGATGTAAGGATTCACATAATAATACCACATACACCCATATCTGTTCAGGAATTTAGAAGTTATGGGTGACTAAAGAAACTCACACACATACATGAACGCTAAAATAATTACAAAACAGCTAACTCGCTAAATCGTAAAACAGCACATCTATAATTAGAATATTGAAGTTTTGATAATGTTCGTATTTCGAAAAGCCCTTGACCTGACTGAAAACAATTGACTCCACAAAATGACACAACGAACCTGTCATCGACAGCGTTTTTATTTTAAAGTCTAGATTTTATTGTTATTTTAATGTTAATTAAATACGGTATCGTTTACACAGCATAATATATAGACTTGAAATCTGAGCACAACAAGTTATTCACTGTTTCTGGGTCCAAATAATTATCAATCAAATATCATTCTATCATCATTCCACCATTTTATTTTTTTGCAGCTAAAAGATAAGCTTAGCAGCTATGAGGCAGTATCGGCAGTCCGAGACAAATCGTGCTCTTCAAAAACAATATCAAAACATACCTTGAACCTTTTCGTTTACTGTCGGATCAAAAAAGGCTCTTTGTTTCTTATTCTTTAACAAAATGAAAAACAAAAATGTTTCAAAACGCTCAAGGCGTACGAGATACAATATGGTCTCATTAAAATCGAGTCTAAAAATGGCACAGGATGACAAGCGATACAGATCTTATCATTCCGTTACCAGACCACGACTGATTGAAAACAAGCCTTTTATTTAAACGATCACGTTTAAATCCTTCACAGTTCCAACTTTATTACTTCTGTTTCGTTATTTGTCTATCATGCGACATTAATATTAATTTTGCTCGGTCCTTTACATTATGGCAGAATGAATATGAATAGATGAAAATTAATGGTAATAAGTCATTCGTTCATTGTTGTTATTGCACTGGTGTCAAATTTCAACGTACTACAGTAGGGCAATGCACACTAGATGATTTTTGTTATTATTATGCCATTATTGTCTGGAGTATAATTGTACTAGCGCTCTATTGTATATTGGCGCCAAAATTGCTGTCAATATGAGTGTTACAAATAGAGCACTGTTATTCAAGAGCTAGACGTCAGATGTCAGTCAAATGATGAAATTCAACCATAGTGTTCGAAATACAAGCTACAATTAATTCGTTGTTATTATCGACGACATGATTGATGGCGTTGTTTATATAAGGTTGTCCGGGCGACGGCGACGAGCTGCGGCGGTGGGTCGACGCGGTCGCCCGGCAATTGCAACATCCGACGCGCCGTCTGCCGCGCCAATTGCGTCTGCCCACCAAATTGCTGCACCCAGAAAACGGGCGCAGAAAACTGCAACTATGACCTCATCCCATTGTCCGGCGCACGTAGGAGTGACCGCTAAATGGATATAACGTTACTAGCAATTAAGGACCACTAGTGATGTATTATTGTACTACGAGTCTACGACAATGCGTGACCGAACGCTATCAATTTCGCTGGCAATTAAGAAAAACATTCGGAGCGCTTGCAAGGCCGGTCATTGCCCGCCCCCCTCGTCCCCTCCCTGCGGGCCCCCCACCCATTAGCCTCGTGAATTATGAACGAATCTGGTAAACGTAAAACAACAATAATCGTGATTACGTGGCAGTCGCGGGACATCGGGCGTTACCTCATATTCGTATGTAGTCGACCTCTTTATCGGTCATCTTGGACGTAACTTGCATTTATTATTTAAATTTCGAAGTGTCTGTGACTAAGAGCCTATAGCGTACGTGCTGTGAGCAATAAGTGACAAGCTAACACTGTTGCTTAGTCGGCTGAATGTGTGCTTCTAGAACAATTTTCATGTAATTACAACGAGTTTACACTGGTCATAAAAAGTACTATAACTTTATTATTTTCTAACTTTTATTTCGCTAACGCTGTTGTAATAAACGTAACTTATTTATGTCTTTAGGGTAAGTCTAAGTAACACGCTGAGCGCATAATATGTAGTTAGCACCATTATACGCTAACTGATTGTTAATTAGCACAAAGCAAAATTAAGGATTTTTGTATTACTCAGAACGCCAAATCTTTCATTCTCAATAATAAAAACCTTTTGAATAAGGAGTATTTTTATTTCCATATTTATAACTAATCAAACTGCGTTTGGCATAGTAATTAAATAAACCATTCACACAAATGAAATCCTTGGCGTTTTTCAAAGACTTACCAACAAAGAGAACCAACTGAAACCTAATTAATTATAATGTAACCTTTTGATCGTAATAATGGTGGTCAACCGGATACTACGAACGATCAAACACGATTACTGCTTTAATTGAATTCTAATTTATTTGATTAGGTACTAAATATCTAAGTAATATGGTATTTATTACTAACCTTAGGACATTGGGATTTTATTTATTTACTGGCGAACCCGAGTGCCCCATCCTCGCACGGGTAGCACCACGGAACAAACAATAGAGTTCAAGTTGTAATTGTTTATGCTGTTATTTATATTTCTGAGGGTAGCATAGTAATGAGCCTACAATTATACACAAAAACTTTCTTCTTGAATCAGTAATATATTAACAGTTTTATACTGAGTTGTTATTCCAGACCAGTTAGTATATTTCTGTTAGTAGGCATACCTTATTTCCATTTCCTAGAGAAATATTGTCATTGCATCGTTTCACACTTTTATTAGCCACAGCTTATTCGTATTCGAATTTCGTATTATTAATTCGAACTCATTCCTAGGGCGTTAATTCTTAAGTCTAAAATCTATCCAATTAAATCTGTAAAAAATAAAATTAATTCTTATTTTTTATTTCATTTCCTCTCTGAAAAGAAAATTTATATAAATTCGAAATACGAATAGTGTAGCTACTTTAACGTCCCTATACATCTTTGTTCTGAAACCTAAATCTTCGCCATAATATGCTGACAATATGACGCCATAACAGTGAAACATCACCTCGCTATAAGTCATAACGTTTATGGTCTCACACCCAGGTACATTTATTTAATTGATATGTACTTATATGGGCGCGTGAATTCTTTGTAACAATAGTATCTTAGTCCATACTATAAATGTGAAAGTTACTGTGTCTGTTATGCTATCACGGTTGAATTATAAGACTGATTTTGAAAATATATCTATAAAGAGTGAAGTTAAGCCCCCAAGAAAGGACATACTGTGACGTGATGTGATAATCGACCTTCAACCACCCCTTCTCCTTTCTTATGTCGAGAAATTATTTTACAATATAATAATACACATACACATAATATACATACAATAATTCCCTCATGAGACAAGCATTTGTATGATCCACAAATGCTTGTTCCAAGTCTGGGTGTTCTTTGTTTATGTGATTTGAATGTTTGTGAAACCCCCGCGACACAAGGATTAAATTCCTTACTGCGGGCGTAGTTTAAAAAAAAAAAAAACAAAAAAAATAGAGCAAGTAAACGAAAAGTAAAATTCTAGTAGTTACCATCAAAGAATACCTTATTAAATCTTGAGAATATTCAATGTAATATTATGCGCAAAATCTCTGAAAAGGTAAATAATAGGGTTTGTGAAATGTATTAAATTTAATACTAAATCTTTTACAAACTAAATTGCATTTCGCCGACGTTTAGCTCGAGCTGTTCATGACGTTACGCGTTTGCTTTTCAACATTATAAAATATCCTTTAAGATGGAAACATTATAATGAGATGTTAGGAGTCTTGCAGGGAAATAGAAATGACAACTCAGTTTGGCGGCCAAAAGTATAATGATTTATTTCTATTAAAAACAAGTAAAATGATGTTAAGGCTACGTAAGCAAAACATGAAACTTACTCTAAAGGAGCATACATACTAGGTTACTTATTTAAAGGAGTTTATACACTTCACCTCCCGCAATTTGGAAAAAAAAAAAAAAAAACTAAGTACTTACTCGTTTTTTTTTTTTTTTTTATATATATTTAATAGGTACATACTAAATCAAATTAATCTTTAGGTTATAAATGGTTTGGTCCTATTTTTATGAACAATATCAATTTTGTTATTCTTTATGATTTTAACATTACATCCCAAATCTTCTAAAACAGTAAATGGACCATCAAATAAAGAATCAAATTTTTTACCAGTTTCATTTTTAATCAATACTAAATCGTCTTTATTATACTGAATAGGGTTCAAATATTTATCGTAATAATTTTCCTTACGATTACATTTACTTACTATTAAGTTATTTTTAGCATCTTTATTAGCTAATTGTAGCTTATACTTTAGTACACTACAATAATTGTCGGGATTGTATAAGGGTTCAATATCATTATACAATCTAGAAGGAATATTACAAGGTCTACCAAATACAAGTTCAAAAGGTTGGTATTTAGTTGCTGAATGAACGGTGGTATTATAACTAAAACACCAATAAGCTAACCAATGTGACCAAGTTTGTGGATTATTATTACATTGAATTCTCAGAAAAGCTCCTAAATTTTTGTGAGAATTTTCTAACGATCCGATTGATTGATGATGGTAAGCAGTTGAGGATATTTTATTAATGTCTAAAAGTTTACAAACCTGTCCCATTGTTGATGACATAAATTCAGCACCGCGATCAGTTGCTATTGTTTTTGGTAGTCCAAATCTAAGAATAAAATTATCAACTAAAGCTTTACTTACAGTTACAGTGTCCTTAGTTCTAAGTGGATATGCTTCCACGAATTTACTCAGCTCACACTGGAGACTCAGTATGTATACGTTACCTTCATAGTCTGGAGGCAATGGTCCTACAATATCTAAAAATATTTTTTCAAAAGCATAAGATGCCGTAGTTGTAATACACATGGGTTCCTTAAAAGGCTTACCATGTTTCATCTTTTGGCATTTCTCACACTTTGATACAAAATCTTGGACGTCCTTTGCAATTCCTGGCCAGTAAAATTGTC
The DNA here is from genome assembly GCA_950381575.1 of Plusia festucae. Taxonomy (NCBI): domain Eukaryota; kingdom Metazoa; phylum Arthropoda; class Insecta; order Lepidoptera; family Noctuidae; genus Plusia; species Plusia festucae. The sequence continues at coordinate 5,529,754 of OX494436.1, read as the reverse complement.
TCTTAATATTATTTATCATTCTGCGCACACCAGCATGACCACTAGTTGGCAGTAAATGAAAGTCATGTAAAATAAATTTAATATCGTCCTCGTCGGTAATTCTCATAACTCCTCTTAAAACATGAATTCGTGGTCCGGACCATGCATTCATTGACTCGATTTCTTGAATCAAGTCTTTAACAAAGCTAGCATTATTTATATTTTTTATGATGCATATCTCTTTAATATTTAATTTCTTACAAATTTCACTCAATTTTGACACAAATTCGACTCGCGTAAAATGTGAACGAAAATCAAGATTTATATATAAATTATTTATTTTTTCTTCATATGCAAAACATTCTTCATTTAAGGATATCCTATTATTTTTTATTAATTTATTTAAATCTTCACCTTTTATTAAAATCATTTCCACGGCATTGCTAGGTTTCTTTACTATTTCTACAACTCTTGGCTGATCAGACCTTGAGTTTGTAGGTATTTTATTATCATCCTTCATATCATTCACACTCTTCTCTCTAATTAACTCATCTTTATCTGTTTCATACTTCATATCATTCATTCTCTTCCTTTGAGCTCTTGTTAATACTGTCACTACATCATTATTCATACTTTTTAATTCATCAGATGTTATCACAATTCTGGATAATGCGTCTGCTGCGACATTATTTTTTCCTTTTACATATACTATTTCAAAGTCATATTCCTCTAATGTTAATCTAAATTTTAACAAACGACTGGAGGGGTCTTTCATCCCAAATAAATAAATTAACGGTTTATGGTCTGTTTCTATGACGAAATGTTTACCGTACAAATATGGTCTAAAATACTTGACTGACCAAACAATAGCTAAGAGTTCTTTTTGAATTGTTGGGTAATTTCTCTCAGCTTTGTTTAATGGACGACTAGCGTATGCAACAGGTTTCATATTTTTATTACATAAAACTGAACCAATAGCTATTCCTGAAGCATCCGTTTTTAATATAAATTTGCTGTCGTCTGAGAAATCTGGGTATTGTAAAATTGGTGGACTAGTCATAGAATGTTTCAACTTTTCAAACGAATTTTGACAACTTTGAGACCAAATAAAAGGTACATTCCTCCTGCATAATTTATTTAATGGTATTGTAATTTCAGCAAAACAAGTTATGAATTTTCTATAATAATTACAAAAAGCAACAAACCGTTTAACCTCATCAGCGTTTTTAGGAACTGGATAATTTTTTAAGATTTTAATTTTTTCGGGATCTGGTAACACACCTTGTGCAGAAACAACATGACCAAGATATAAAAGTTCTTTCTTTAAAAACTGACATTTGGCGGGATTCAATTTTAAATTTACCTTTCGCAGTCTTTCAAATATGTCCATCAAATTACGATTATGAGACTCTAAATTACGTCCAAAGACAATTAAATCGTCCAAATATACAAAACATTTATCAAAAGTTAAACCAGACATTGCTACCGTCATTACCCTACTAAAAGCACTTGGCGAAATTTTTAACCCCATAGGCAAACGTTTCATCTGAAACTGACCAGAACTAGTACAAAATGCTGTGCATTTCCTACTTTCAGGATTTAATGGAATTTGATAATAACCAGAATGTAAATCTAGATGGCTGAATAAAATAGCTCCTGAAAGAGAATCTAAGATTTCGGTGATGTTTGGTAGGGGAAACCTATCATCTTGAATCTTTTCATTTAGCTTTCGATAATCAACTACCAAACGCCACTTCTTTTCGCTAGAGTTGTCACTTTTCTTGGGTACTAGTAAAACTGGACTAGACCATTCACTTTGTGCTGCTTCTATAATGTCATTTTTCAACATAGTTTTAATTTGTACATTTAATTCTTGTTTTAAATTTTGTGGTAGTCTATAAGGTTTAATGTAAGTAGGATTAGTATTAGGTTTTAGCGTTATATTTTGTTCATAAATATTTGTTTTAGTAAGTTTGTCACTAGGTAAGTGAAAAATATCAGAATATTTTTTACAAATATTTCCAATAGAAGTTTTTTCTTCAGAATCAAGATGTTGTAAATTCAAAAGTGTACTTAAAGTTTGAGCTCTACTTGCATCAGCTATATGTTTATCAAATGCATAGCACTCATAGTTAGACAACGGTTGCACAATAGGAGTAAAATTAGGAATACGAATATGTTTTTCACTTACATTTAAAATTTTTAAAGGTATTTTATTTTTATTTGTTCTTACAATAGCTCCTGCTACAAATAAATCTTTTCCTAATTCACTTGCACAGACTACACAATCCTCTTTTAAACTTGAATTTAAATTCACATAGTGAAAGGACTCGCTTCGCGCCGGAATAGTCAAAAACTCTGAGTTGCATTCCGTAATATCAAAAATTTTAGTTCTAATTACCTTTCCATTTAAATTTAAAGTCAAAACATTAGTCTCTAAATTAATATTTGATGAGTATTTACTTAAAAAGTCTAACCCAATAATTCCATCAGCCTTAATAGGTAGGTTATTAAACACATGAAACTTATGGGAAAATACATCACCTAACAACGGCGATGACAATGCAAGATAAACTTGACCGAGTGAACGAATTTGACCACCTATTCCGTTGACTAAAATATCATGTCCAAAAATCGAAATATCTGGCGGCAAGCATTCTTTTCGTACAATCGATAAAGATGCTCCAGTGTCCAATAGCCAAAAATACTGATTATCATCTAAATTAAATGAAACTAATTTAGTTTGTCCATTAAAAGTTAATATTTCTGGGTGGGTCACGAAAAAACTGATCTGCCTGGTCTTTCTCCTGAGTAGTTTGGACTTGGGCGTCATTATCCTCAGAATAAGTTTCTTGAGCTGCATAAATTTGACGATTATTACCTCGATTATGTGACTGATTCCTAAACCTTCCACCTCTAAAATAACCTGAATTATGATAACATCTCGAACGGTTACCCCCATTGCCATAATTATATCCACGTGCATACCTATTAAACGACTGACCTTGTCCTTGTGCACCTCGTCCTTGTGCACCTCGTCCTCGATGTCCTTGATGTCTGTGACCATTAAAATTATTGTTATACATACCTCGCTTTCCTCTTTGATTTTGATACTTATTAGAATAATGCATGACGTTGCCACTGCTGGTACTTGCACCTGGTGTCACCGAACTCTCCTCATCCTTGGCTGCCTGGATAGCATCCTTAAGCGAGCTATAATTACGAGCTGCAACTATCGTACTAAGTTTAGAACCTTTTAAGCCCTCGGAAAATCTTTTTATTGCCAATTTTTCGTTTAATGGCTTCAAAATATCATATTTATTTGAGTCACCATCTGCTTGAGCAATTGTCAAGTCCGTAAAAAGCTTTTCGATTTCAGAACCATAATCTTCAATTGAACGTTGTCCTTGCGAAACACTTTGAAGACGCGATTGAATTGCCGTAAAGGACTTTTTAGTTAAAAGATGTTTGCGCATGTCCTTGACAAGTTCTGTCACAGATGAATATTTTGAAGCCATTCGTAACTTAGCGTTCTCTGAAAGTCTACTTTTTAAAATAAATTTTATTAATAAATCCTTATCATCTATACCGATCATATCCGAATACATCTCAATACCATCAATCAATCGCTTCGTTACGTTCTCCGAATCGTCCATAACTGGCAATAAATTGCAAGCAGTTTTCAAATCGAACTCCATTTTATTATTAGGTGATTCAGTTTTAGGAGAAGTACATAAAGTTTTAATACTTCCAAAAACTTTTTTAATATTTTCATAAATATCTGTCGCAGAAGAAATAATCTTCTGATCCTTCTTAGCTTCTATAAGTAAGAATAAATCACTGCATTTATCAAAAATACCTGTGGCCTCACTTAATTTAGTTTCAGTTATTTTACCTAAATACCTAGCTTTCCCTTTTTTAACCAAATATTTTCTTATTTGTTCTAATAAAACATAATTATCAATTAATGTATCAATCATAGTCTAAAAATAGAATCGAGTTCATTTCAGGGCTTTATAATTCTAAGTAAACTCGTCAAAACAAAAGTTTAAAGTTACTTGCAGTCACTGGGAAAGAATGTCGTACGCTGCGAGCTATCGAGTTACGTGAGCAAAGGTGCGCGATTATAGAATAATTAACTCGGAACGTAATGAAATATGATATCCATTCTATTTTTAGATTTAAGTATTACTTATCAGTCCTTAGTTTTAATGTCTATTATTAATATTTTATTATTTAATCACTCGCGAGAGAAAATAACGCACAGAAATAATAATAAAAAAAAAAATCACACACGCACTCTTTAAAATAATTTTGGCAGGTAACTCACGGTTTTTTTTTTTTCTTAGGCCGTAGATTCGGCGTTATTGTGACCTCGGATAGAAGCCCGGATGCGCTGCATAGCTTGGAGACCCATTTCCTCCTGGATCCATTGGCGATGGCACCGTTTGTAGAAACGAATTACAAAATAGCCCAAGGTTATGGTGAATATGGCTAGCAGTGCGTACATTGCAATATTCATGCGCTCCATGTGCTGACTGACGTCCCTCATGGTGGCCTCGTTGCTGCCCGCTGCATTTTGCGTTATAAATACCTCGTCTTTTTCCACGGATGAGCGGCACATCTTACAGGAATACTGTGTCCGGGTCCAATTAACAGATTTACACGGCGATAGACAGTGGTGGTAGGTGTTGATTATACTTTGAAGGCAGAAATCAAATTTAACTCATGATGAGAAATTAACTCAAGGACAATTCCAAGGCAGGGTCGCCATGAGATGTTAGGAGTCTTGCAGGGAAATAGAAATGACAACTCAGTTTGGCGGCCAAAAGTATAATGATTTATTTCTATTAAAAACAAGTAAAATGATGTTAAGGCTACGTAAGCAAAACATGAAACTTACTCTAAAGGAGCATACATACTAGGTTACTTATTTAAAGGAGTTTATACACTTCAATAATGTTATAATAATAATATAAATTTTATAAACTATGACATTTTCAAATCGATTTATAATAGGTACCTACTAACTGAACGATATCGAGATGAAAGAATGAGACCCCTCTCATTCGTTCTAAGTGCTCGTGGCTAAGTGTAAGCCGTACGGTTTTACCGATAATAAAGGTTAAGCCGCCTTCGCCGAGGTTGCTCCGAGGATGGGTGATATGTAACATACCGATACTCCTCCGTGTCTCAGAAAGCGTTAACCCGTTGATCCCGACTGTTATACGTCGATCTTTGACAGTCGTTATATAAAAATAATGGAAAATTGATAAAAAAAAATTTGCGGCATCAGGGAATACTTACGCGAGTAACACCGCGGGGCAAAACTAGTACGCCGCTAAGTCGAATATAAAAACTATGGAAAATTTGCCAAAAAAAATAAGTTTACGGGATCGGGGAAAAACGTACGCGATTAAAACCGCGGGGCACAACGAGTAGTTCACTAAATAAGCTTTAACTATTTCAGTGAGCAAGAAACCTTTGTTATACTTTACCTGGATATATTTCCCTTGACAGTCGTAGACATAATGAGTAATTAAAGTTAATACGAAGTAGTACGAACTCACAATATTCCATTTTAATGTTCTAGCGTGGTACGAAATGTAATGTAGATTTATATTATCTAGAGGTCTAATAACCATATAAGTTTGAAAAGGGGATCAAAGTTTTTGCTTCTCGTTTGACATTCTGTAAAGACAAACAATATCTCTTATATAGGTATTTTGATGTAAGCTCGGTTCAGTAGTTTCGGAGTTCATCCCGGAAAAACATCGTGACACTGGAATTATATAATTCCAGTGTCACGATGTTTGATAGCTTACATCACAAATATTAAAAAAAAATTGAGACCGCGGGCGAGCAGCGGGAAACAGCTAGTTTAGATTAATAGATAATTTTCTTAGTCATGTGTTAGGGTTTTTTCAATAGGAATAGTTTAGATTTCTTAGTTATAATTTTATTGTATAGGATCAGTCATTATAATGTAAGTATTGTGTTTTATCTAAATACACAATTACAGGAACGGGGACACATTACGCGGGTGAGACCGCGGGGCGCAGATAGTTGTTCACTCATAAGTTAATTAAAAACTTAGTACAACTTAATTTATAATTATTGCCTTTTACAAACTTATCAAATGTGTGTTATGAAGCAGCGCAGCGGCGGTAGCCTAATGACTATGGGTTCGAATCCCACCCTTTACACTACCGACGTGAACTCACTCTTAACACAAGCATCTTAGCATAGCATGAAGGGTTAACGAGATTACTAGTAACGTGCATTGCTAAGAATCTTAAAAAAAAAGACATTGTTTATTTTTTTAATTTTGATTAGTAGATACATACATATAAAAACAGTAATGCGATAGTTTTAAAGAGTATAACACAAACTTTAAGCTACATATATCTTCAAAAATTTTTTAAATTAATGTAAATAAATATAGTAGAATTTAATGATTAGTTTTTCCGTGTGTAATTTTAAACAAAAAAAAATATTTTTAGATACTATACATCTATTTATTGAAGCTCTTTGATGTGTGAATAGTACTGAAATATCTTGTTACAAAGTAGACTTCATTAACATACCCAAGTAAAAAAACAAACTACTTATAACTGAAAATTAGACGTAAAAAAATTCATTAAATGAATTCTTAAATCTAAATTTTAAATTCAAATGGTAATCTAAGTAATGCTAAAAGTTATAAAGTAAACATAGCGTATAATTATAACATTAGTTAATAGATAATTTTGCTATAAAATCTAAAAAGTTTTATTTTATTTTGGCTATAAAATTATAATTATATAAAATGTTCAATCTTAATGCAGATCTTTGTATTCAGTTGTGTACTTAAATGTACCTACTTAAAACTTTAACGAGCTTATTTAAAAGCATTACTTATTGTTTCTTAATTTTTACTATTTATTTTCATTATTAACGTTAGCGCTTGTTTAAATAAACATAATTATCATAAATATTTTGTATTAGCTCAATTCTTGCTGTAAGATTACTTAATAAGCTTTAACGGTATACAGGATTATTTTTTATGGAGTGCGTATATTCTACGAGGTAATCAGGTGCATAAAACTGTACAACTTTTCCCAAGGATCTTAAGTCGAAATCTTAAAATTGAAAATCAATTTTTCATACAAACATAAGTCACGTGACCTGTCAATTTGTATGAATATTTCATTTTCAATTTTAAGATTTCGACCTATATTCCTTGGGGAAAGCTGACCAGTTTTATGCATCTGATTACTTCGTAGAATATACGTACTGCATAAAAAATAATCCTGTATAAACAATATAACCTAGTTTTTACGGTAGGTTCTTAGTTACAGGTAATAAGCATGCACGTGGATGGATATAGAGGAAGGGGACGACCAAAGAAACGATGGATGAATTGTGTGAAACACGATATGGCCAGAAAGGATATTACTTAGGTGATAAAATCAGATAGAGAAGTTTGGAACAAGGCATGTTGTGCTAACCCCAAATGAAATACGTATAAGGACTAAATAATAAAGTTATCTATACTAATATAAAAAAAAAAAAAAAAAATATATTATAAAGCTGAAGAGTTTATTTGAACGCGCTAATCTCAGGAACTACTGGGCCGATTTGAAAAAATATTTCACTGTTAGATAGCCCACTTATTGCTTTAGGCTAATTTGGCGTGGGAACCAACGCCCACGCGGGCGGAGCCGCGGGCAAAAGCGAGTTCGTTTACAAATAAGTACATAAATATATCTATTCATGAAGTATACCTTTATTTTTATATCATAGAAATTCACGTGACAACAGATCTTGAAGAATTTTATAACACATACATTTACATAACTAATTTAATTCAAAAACATAAATTCTCTGCCTCAAATAGTGATTTACTGCTATTTATAAACACAAAATAGTAATAAAATAGTGCATAATTTGTCAATTTATCACGTTTTGTAGATAAACAAGATTTATTTATTATTTTGGTTATATTAAAAGTAATACACGTGTAATTTTGTTATTAACTATTAGAAATTAATATAATAAATTATAGTATAAACTTAAATAATTTAAAACCTCGTTTTGCCTAATTTACATGAATAGATCTTTAGAAGAATCATAAAGATCTTAAGGTAACTTACCTACACACTTGGAAACCATTATACCACTGTTTTACCTATATAAAAAAAAATCGGGGGGACCGATTTTCATGAGCCTTGATTCGTGTCCGCCCTGAATAACAGAATAAATACCTATCAAAAACAATGACAATAGATAAAAAAATATCTTTACGTGGACGGGGACAACTGTGGCATACCGCTTATATAAATAAATCGTATTGACTAAACGTCGAAACATAATACCTAAATAGTAATTGCAATAAAAAACCTGGCCCAGTATCACAAAAAGCAAGCGAGCGTATATAACGATAACAAGCGCGATAACAATTGTCACAACAACTGACCAACATTCAAAATTAACTAGCAGTTATGGCAGTTGGATAGTTGTACACTAGAATATTAAATTCAAACTGTCGCGTGCAAGTCGGCTGCGTGACTGCAAAAAAGTACCACAATCCACATGTCATGACCGATGGCGAACCATGATTAATGTCACATCAATATTCGTCGTGGATAGTGCCAGATTAACCGGCTGGCTAGTGGGACGTGATGCCTGTCTCAAGCAGACTACCAAACAGACTTGTAACAATTAAAATGATATAAACAACGACAGAAACATCCAGCTACTAATATAAAGTATGTTTTTCTGTAAATAAAGATCTTTTTTAGTTTTATCACGTAACGTCTGGTTGCAATTTCGATGCTTTTCGACGTATAATGTGTTTTACTTGGTTTTTATTACATACAAAATAAATATAAAATTACATGTTCGTATGGATCGGTCGTGTGTTCGAAGATGAGATTTTATATGCTGTTGCTGATTGCCACCGTGATCACCGATAACTTATTGGTATTCGAAGTGTCATTTAAACTATTGGCCCAAAGTTTGCTTGTGTTTTTTTCCATTGAAAACAATCTCAATTGTTTACCTCAATACGATGAACTACAAACTCTTTTTTATACCGTGAACGTAAATATCTTTCCTCAAAATGTGGGTTGACTGTAAAATTGACTCTATAACGAAAAGCGTGTTTTCTTTACCCTAATCTTGTTTATAACTTAATTTCAATTGAATTGAAATATAATCTTATTTGATGAGTGATTCAATGAGTCTGCTTATCAGTTTTCTAAGTACCACGGATAAAATCTTTGTTTTCACTATAATATATTTATGTTAAAAGCAAAGATTTATCCTTCATTGTAGGTATCACAATTTAAATCAAAGGATATTACAAGAGTGATGAAAGTTTACGATCATAATGAGCTAAGTTACTATTACTGGTAGTGCCTTAAGCTACAAAAGACTGTAATACGATAGGGCCAATGCACAAATAATGACCGACTATTTAGATCATCGCTAGGAACACGATACTAACTCATTTTCTTTAATGCTCTCATTTACACGATTTAATAAATAAGCTTCGAACTGGTTTGTAAAAGACCTTTAGGAGGAAATAGGTGTTGGTCCAGTTGCAGAGTGCCAAACTGCGAATTATTCGATGTTAACGCGATCGACACGTTTACCGCGATTATTATTAATAAAAAAAAGAAAGAAAATATTTCTTGGACTAAGAAGGTGCTTATATATCTAATTGAATACAGAAACGCAAATAAAGTAGCTTTCTTCTGTTTTTCGGCATGATTTCGGCCAGTCATCAAGTGTCACTGGAGACTCTATTTGTAGGTGAATGTTAGCTTATGAAACTAAAACACTTTTGCAAGAAAAGAGTACGATCATTTCTTGACCTCTTACACCATTGCTATTAGTTTCACTTAACGAAATTTAAATGTTCTATTAGCACATATTATTAAGAGATACTGTTTGTCAAGCACAAATGTTACATATGTAAGAATAATGTGGAAGTTCAGACAGTGATTACGTCTTAAGACAATATTTGTTTAGCAGAGAGGGGAGTGTCGTGTGACGCACATAGTATAAGCTTTGTAATTCTCGCGCAATATGGTGGCTTTGAGTTAGAACTTGCAATGCAGATTATTATTATTTCTGCGTGATGCCAGACTTTTGATTTTAAAACGTTTCTTAAATGGTCAGTAATATATTAGTGTGCAATATCAATTTAACCTTTGATCAGATTTTTTTATAGAGTTAAAAAAAAAATAGCGATGTGTGCTACAAAGAATGCAATTTCATAAAAAAGACGTTATATCAAAAACTAACTACACCAACGCAAAGTATCTATGTAGTAGTGAAAAATCTAAAAAAGCTCGCGATTTACTCGCGCGGAATCCTTTTGGCTTTCGAGATAAAAGTATTGGACACAAATTTAGGACATGTATTCCTGGATCAATTTTTATCTAAATCCCTACTTTTTTTTGAGAGTCTTGCGACCACCATTCCGATTTGCGATCCCTGCAGTTTGTGGGAGGTACAAAACAGATTTATTCTCGAATAGAAAGATTACGATAATTTTAATACAAAGTAAACTCGTTTAAAAAGTTTCGTTCCATAAAACATATTATGAAAAGCTGAACATTCTACATAATTATTCCAAAATTATATTTAGGTACCTACGTGAGTAGGTAAACTATAAATAAATAAATGAACTAATCATTAGCATCATTCTAGTGCGAAGCTACTGCAGTATTATGAAGTTTTTTTTTGAAACGGTATAATAATCCAGTGACACACATATTCTGTGCTCGACAACTTATTATAATAAGTAAGTATTTATATATCATAGAAGCATTTATTCATATCAATAACTGCTATTTCTTACTAGGCAAAAGACAAACAATAATTGCGCATAAAATTGACGCAATGGCAGCGTAATTATAGTTAAGTGGGCACAAAAATACAATAAACAAGCCGATAGTAATTTGTTTTATCCTGGACAGAGTTTTTGTGTCTGTACCTGCAGTATAAATATATCACCTTCAAGGGACTGACAATATCGGGAGGAAATACGTTAGTGCAGTTGGTAATAAATTTCAGAACGTGCGAAACTGTGGGTATCTATTCACCCAATACTAAAGTGTAATAAATAACTTATAGTATTGGGGATAAAAACGAAGATATACTTAAAATATAAAAACGTAAAAGTTTTTTGACGCGCAAATGTCTAGAAGTAATTGTAAGATTCTGATGAAACTTTTACCGATAGATAGCTGGGGTTATGGGATACTAATAAAAACGAATGATGGCGCGAAGGACAGCTAATAGCATAAAAGTAGCTACGAAAATTGTTAATGTTTCAAACAGAATTGAGTTTAAATAAACATTTTCAATAATAGAGTAAGATCCCAGAGCCGTAAGACACAATTTATTTTCTAAACTTTAGAAAATAAGTTGTGTCTTACGGCTTATAAGTTTTATCTTAATCAAATAGTAATATATAGAATATATTAAAAGCTGTAAGCATTTTTCATATATTAAGATATTTTACTCTGAAGCGCATGCGCTCATACTCATGGTTGAGTAATTTTTGTGTTTAGGGGATGACTGGTCATTGCAATTTGTCTGACTGATTAAATATAACATTGTAATAGTTGTCTTAAAAACATATAAAAAAATCATACACTTAAAAATAAATTAAGTTCATTTATCAGACGCTTTAAAACTCTAAGAAAAAATTCTTAGAACTTTAAAGCGTCTGATAAAAGTTTTGGCCCATGGAAGGCGTCTGATTTTTTTTATATGACTTCAGAGTAATATGATACAAAACATTTATAAAAATCAGTCATAAAAAAATAAGTTAAGTAAATCTGATTTTTAGTTACCCTTTTCACCTGGTACCTGTGCAGGTGTCACCGCTCAAGCTTAAAAAACATTCAGGTATTAAAAAGTACACAAGAGACTACTGAGAACCGAAAGTTATATGCTTTAGAAAATAAGTTGTGTCTTACGGCTCTGGGATCTTGGACTATAAGAAAAAGGACCATAACAAACAATTTTAGCACGGGTAAATTAAATACGCCAAAATACAAAATGAGAAACAATTATAATATAATATTTTTCACTTAACGCTCGACGTACGACAACGGTAAATAAGAAAACTAAATATAAGGAACATTATTCCAAAATATTGGCAGTGGTTCAAAAATCCTTCGTTTATTTAAGCTGTTTGTCATATTCTTAAGACTTGTCATAGCCATTTGACAAATGAAGTATGTTCAAAATCTTAAAGTTCCTGAAGGAATGCATCTTGCAAACGATCGTTGGATTTATCGTAAATAAAATGCTACGTTTGTTTGGCTAACGATATTATAATATCGATCGCTCGAATACTGAAACGCTAATTAACATTAAGATGTTCTTAAATGTCTATCTGTCGCTACTTCACACCTTTAAGTGATAGAGACAGGAGACAACATAAGACTTAACAGCTTCAAACTGATTGTCCTACATAGCTGTACTCGGCCGAATGATTCTAATATACAATGCGTACAGGATAAACGATATTGGGGTCCTATAGTAAAATTTGTCCACAATTATGAGTACAATGTCCCCTTTAAGACATATTGCCTTTACTCTGTTACTGTATACCTGGATTTTAAGAATGTATCTGATGTGCTAGCGTTCAGAACAACTATGTAAACTTGTTAATTGTAATACGATTGTTTTTTTAGGGTCAAAACGGTCACTATTTGGCATGTAAATTTAATGTGAAAATGTGTAACAATTGTTGGCAAATTATTAAATAAATAAATGATAATAAAGTACATTTATGTATAACAGTATACCTGAACTGGTATGAATTTTGTTTGTCTATTAAAATTAGGTTAGCAGACTGCAAGTTAAGAGTTCGATTAGTAAATTTGGCTAATATATGTACCTATGTACCAAACTGAGAAGTTTTCTTATAGTAGATGTAGGTCAGTTACTTAATTTCAATTTGTAAAATGAATTTATTAAGACAGTGCAGTGTATCCCTCAAGGATTCCAAAGTGTGTATGTGTCTAAATTAAATTTTGAAGTAGGTATCTCAGTTTATTTTTAAGTAGCTTATATTTTGTGTTCAATTAATCGATCAACTCAGCCTTTCGCGGTCCACTGGTCTGGCTGGCTGACTTGGGCGTCTCTCATGTTGCACCACAACACCTGCCCCCCTAGCCAAGTGACATTTCTGCAAGCGGTAACGATGATAGAAATCGCTTAAATGACATTAAATGTATGGAAATGACTTTTGATTTCGATAAGTCACGTGACTCAGACTTGTCACTTCCATACATTTGAGCGATTCGATTAGCGACATCGCTTGCAGAAATGTCACTTGGCTAGGGTCCTGGTCCTCCATCTGTGGGCTGTGTTTTGTAGTGCGCCATCATTAAGGTGTTTGCCCTAGTCACTACGCTGGCCAAGCAGGTTGTTGACTTAAGAATTTATTTAATTATAACAATTAATTTACCTTCAGATTTAATGAAATTCATTGCGCATGCGTCCATTGTTGGTAAGGTCAGTGCGTGGTTTAATAATAACTGTGCATATTAATTGCGATTAATTATCGATTCTTTGAACTCTCAATATTTTTAGGTCGTTATCACTGCAGCTAATTGAATATTCTTATAAATACACAGGTCAGTTGCAAATTCAATGTTTCAACTGTACTAAACGCGCGTATTCGTCCGTTTTGCGTGTTATCTATTGTTTAAATCAGAAGAAATAATAACGTTAAGTTTTTGAGTTACTTAAGTAGCCCGTACTTATAGTCATATATCATGTAGGTAATATTTAGGTATATTCATTCTCTATAAGTTTTATCAAACCAATAAACTCGGTTACGTATCAAATATTTAAACATAAATATGTCTGACTACCTACATAGAAGTGTCATACAAGTACCTAATCGGTGTCAATTAATTGATGAAAATCATGATTTAAATAAATTGTTAATAAAACTAAGTGTCACCAAGGATTTTAAGTTGTCAAAGAAATAGCGAACATTGATCCATTGTAATTTGTGGACCGGTTCCACGCGTGCTCCACTGGTTTAATTAAATCCCGCACGAAATAAATATTGGTATGGCACTAACATTTAACAGCTATAAGTTTTGCGTCTATAAAAGAACTCGTATTTTTCATCTGACTGAGCATAAATAATAATTATATGGTTTACGTAATCTATAAATTAATAATATGTACAATAATAACACCACAAAAATAAAAATTTATTACTATTCTATTTTTTTCGTCTATTTTACTCTATATTGTTCCGCGAGTAAGACTGTTTCAAAATGGTTCCAAACTTCATGGACTTGAATGTTACAATATAATTACGTACATAGGTACTTCTTATTTTTTAGTACATAATTTTTTTCTTTTTTTTTTAATTCTAGTATATGAAGTATGAATTTATAAAGTATACTTAGACCAGGAAGGACCCAATAATTATTTATCAAATTCTTTAAGATAATCGTCACTATTTCTCTAATGTACAGTAGGTAGTGCAAAACAAAACTGAGTCTAAGTATATAACGAAACTGTGACATTCCTCTAGAACAAAATAAAATAAATCGGTCAAGCAAACTGAACAATTTTTCGCTTTACAAATAAATGAATAACTAGAAAAATATTTTAACACGCTCAACGGTTGAACAAACAAGATTATTTAATCATACCGACAGCTTTCATACGGATTTCGCTCAACTGTGCCATTAAAATTTATTTAAATACAAGGTCTTACATTGATCGATGTTTTCCAATATTTTCAAATAAGTAGTTGAAGTGCTTATTTAGGTTCAATTTGCCTAAACCAACTAGCAAATCAACCCTTCCGAATATGTGGCACTCGTAGTGTCAACAAAATTACTCGACAAGTGTCATCGAGGTTCGAGGCATCGACAAATCGTGTCGCGGCCATCACTGACTCGTTTTCGGGAGGTCATTGCGCGCTCGGTGTGACGTCACCGATGACCTTGACGCGTCCGCGGCCTCCCGCCCGCCGCGCTTCGCCCCGCATTGCACGCATGAAAAATGTCGCTGTCAAAACGGAGTGTTTACTGCGGCCGGCTTTGCTGAGCGGCCATATATATTTTTTTCTTTTTTGTTCAGGTTATAGCTGATATGAGGCCAAGGTATAAGTACCTATTCGGCCAGTAACAAGTTGTTTTGTATCTTCGGTTATTTTGAAATTACTTCTTTTTACATCAGAGTTCTAACGAAAGTAACTTTCTAATCTTTGAATAGTTATTTTAATAAACTTAATAAGATTTCACGGTGTTTTTTATGAACCGTTAAATAATAATAGAATACTCACGTTCTATGAAATAGGTTGCTAATCTAGTTTAACGAGATTTAGCGGCTGTCCACAGATTTTACGGTTTATTTTTTATCTTACACTTGCCTCTTGTTTCTATGAAACTTACACCAACTAACTTTAAGTGTTCCAAGAATTCAGCGAAACCCATTAAAAAAAAACTAGTTCAGACAAAACATGACGCATAATATTATTACTGAAAATACATAACTATGCATTTAAATTTTCACCATGTTTGCTGTATAGGTAATTGTATTTTTTTTAATGTACATTAAATTTGTTTACTATGAAGTTATCGTAATAATAATTAGCATCGGTTTAACTGTTATATATTTTTTTTAAGATAAATATGTTAAGACAAGTATCTGATAAGAATTCTTTGATGATAAGAACTAAATGTTTG
The DNA here is from genome assembly GCA_950381575.1 of Plusia festucae. Classification (NCBI taxonomy): domain Eukaryota; kingdom Metazoa; phylum Arthropoda; class Insecta; order Lepidoptera; family Noctuidae; genus Plusia; species Plusia festucae. The sequence continues at coordinate 5,514,044 of OX494436.1, read as the reverse complement.
TTGCCAACGGAAAGAAGTCGAAAAGAAATAATTATTTTTTAAATAATTATTTCTTTTCGATTTTAAGTAGGTAAGTTACCTACTCATTTATTTCATTCAGTGAATGTGTGTTATTCTGCACCTCAACTAACAATCATTGAAACGATAAGAACTTATTTTAATTATATTTAAATGTTTATTCAGGTCAACAAGGCATTGGGATCTAACCGGCATTTCTGCGTTCTCGTTCACAAAAACAGCTTCATAAATACAAGATTGTACTAACTTTTTTTCGCGGTTTCCAAAAGAATTCCTGAAACAATATCTGACGCCGATAGGGTCTACTGACTCCACCAAGTGATTCGCATTTGTCTTCCCAAGTACGGCCGTTGCCGCCAACCGCCTGCGAAAATGACATATCGTTCTGTCATGTTACTTTCGTAAGACTGACACAAATATATATTTTTAACGTCTTTTTTTTTTGATGCGTTGACAGATGTGAATCTCATGCGCTTGTACTGTTAAACTCTGGTAATTTAAAAGGTCAAATTCATACAAATGATAAAATATGGTACTTTATAACTCCGATACAATTATATTAATGATAGAGGTCCGAAAAAGGCAGGTCCATACATTTTTTAATAAACTCTTTGTTGCTCTACTTGTTTTTTCTTTACTCTATTAGTTGTTTCGCTCGTTAATTGGAACTATAGCCATTTTCACACAATGTACGCAGATGCGGATTGTATACGATTAGTTTTTGTTTATTGAAACGGAAATTTCCGGCTAATCACTGAGTATTCTGTATTTGGCTCTTTGCTTTCCCATCTTAACTAATTTCACAAGATTCTGGCAAGCAGATTCAACGTCACTCTTATCCTTCTTCTAATAAATTCTTTTGAAGCTTCTTAGACGTACACAGTAACTCGAGTAGGTACACAGTTAATTGAAGCTATCTAAAAAAAGGTAATTTGTTAGATAATTCTGTAATTAAAAGAAGCGTCGTTGTTCTTTCTTGCTATGGAATAAACATGGTAGGATTACCGTCCCTACGGTTCAAGTGTAGTTATTTCAGAAGTTCAGCGATACTCATTCACCGTATGTAGATGACATTGTAAAGTCACATTGGTATTCAAGTTTTGAACCCGCAACCTTGCGCTAATGAATCCGGCCCGTAAACCCCGGGCTATCACGCTACAAATGGTTATTGCATAGCAACTAACAAATCTCTTTCATAACGCTCTTCCATCATGGAATCTCTTTCATAACGCTCTTCCATCATGGACCATAACTCTAAAGGTAAGTTTACACACCGTACCTAAACTTAAGCTCTAATCAATTTTAAGTGATCATTAAGGCTCATGCTGATTCTGTAATTTTAAGATGTAAAGTTGACGATGGATATACTTCTTATATTTAGTTGAGTAGACGTATATCAACACAAGTGTTTGAGTGGACTAAGTACAGTTAAATATTGCGACATAATGTGGGACACTGTATGTTGACCTGTGACACTACGACTCTTTCTTTGTATAGAGAATGTATTTCGCTTTAATTGTCCGACACCCGGACATTTATATACTCAGCGTGTTGTATGGTTTAGTGTAACAGTAATCGCAGTATACCGAGAGACCTGGGAGCATTGTGATTAATTAGTAATTAGTGGAGTAAAGGCCGGGTGATTCAACTGTCTGACATTACCCGCCCTTGCCGGCCGTCCTCGAGTTACTGTAAGTTAAAGTTAGGGCTGCCCCAAACTGGATTGCGAACGTCTAGATTAGGCGCTGATTACAAATTTTCATTTAGATACAAAATTAAGCCTGCTTTAGTTATATTTTGGGATGGCTTTTTAACTGTCTTATTCGTTCTTTGCGAGACGTTATAATTAATGAGATTAGATACACTAATTACTTTAGAGTACTTAATTAAATAAATTGGTTGAAAAAATGTGTAACCTATTTAATGTCATCAACATTATAAAAAAATATATTGGAACATTATTGTGTACTTCGTAACAGCCCTGTGTTAAGCAAGCGTCATACTCGGCGGTCAACTGTTTTATTTTTTTATTTTTGTATACTAGAATATTAATGTCAAAACTGCATGTAATTGAAACTATAGGTATTTTCACACAATGTACGTAGACGCCAATTATTGTATAGGACTAGTTTTTGTTCACTAAAACTGACATTTCCGGCACATAGTGACCTTAAGGCTATTCACACACGATATTAAGACATAATTAATTACCAATACCTGGATGGCAACATTATGACGTCACCGAAAAAAAATACATACCTACACAGTGTAGAAATATTAACGACGTTAATCAATGTCAGTGTGACAATCATTTAAGACTGAAGAGATTATTTTAGACTGTGGCAAATAAATGCATTTTGAATATACAATGTTACAAGCGAACCAGTGTGTGGAGGCAAAGGAAACTTTAAATATAACTCACCGTTTATCAAAGCAAATCCGTCAGAAGCGTTTGTTGATATCGTGAGTATAACACTGTATCTGTGAACAAACAATTCCATACTATAAATATTTATAAATGCTTTTGGAGCAAGGAGGTTGCATATTGTTATTTCATTATGCAGATTGTGAATTCAAAACTCAAATGAAATAAAAACAAGTATATTAATTTGTTGTTTCAGTATTAATATTGTAGTGTATAAAATTAAAAGCACCAAACATCAATTTCTGAATGAAGCTCTATCTGAAATTTTATTCTATCTCCCATTTTATATTTTGTAAAACGACAATGAAGTTTGCTGGTTTGAGGTTTCAATCAATGTCTAGACAAAGATATATTAAAACTATTAATTAGTTGAGTAATTGATTGGTTTTATACTCACAATAGGTATTATTGTCTGTAGACTAGACAGCTCATCAAAATACATAATGAAACCAATTTAGAGTGGAAGCAATTAATTACTCCCTTGCAATAAATAAATCCTACAACTTATGCACAGACTAAAGTACTTAGGTACCTGTATCAAATTTTGCATAAATTATGAAAAATAGAAACGTATTTATTTACATACTAGCTGTTTCCCGCAGCTCCGCCCGCGGTATCAACTTTTATTTTAAATTAAATATAGCCTATGTCACCCGGGGATAGTGTTGCCCAACAGTGATAGTAATTTTTAAATTGGCACAGTAGTTTCGGAGCCTATTCAATTCAAACAAACAATCAAATCTTTCCTCTTAATAATATTAGTAGAGATACAGGGTAAGGATAATATCTTATTTTTGCACTTGTTAAATGTTAAGATACACCGCTTAAGCTAGTTATGGCTTGAGCTGTAAGTTTGTAAAATCGACTCTATACAAGATGTACCTACAATGAACAGCAAAAGTAGATGATAAATTGAGTTTATAACTTATGTGTGTATCGACAAATAACCCACACTCGGACACTTATCTACACGTCATAATTATGGTGTATGTTCCCAGTATAAAAGGAGCACTATTTCTGAAGTGAGGTTAACTGTATTCACATTTATTATTAAAGCCGTAAGGGTCACATTGTTACAAACAAGATTCATTAAAAAAGTACTCAAACCTCATTATACTTTGAAAACAGAAATAAGTTTTGACAAAGATTTATTAGTAAGGATATCTTTGAGTCAACTTTCACTAGACATTTATTAAATTTATTTCGTATCTTGAATATTAAATACGACGCGGTGATGTTTACAGAACTTTACTGGGGAAAAGTAATCTATATTAATAATTTCGTTCAGGGCTACGGTAGACTCGATCGAAACCTTATATGAATAACAAAACATAAAAAAATATTGATTTCGAGTCGACAACATATATCCGCAAAATTCGGATTATGGAGAATTTCGTTAAATTCTAATGGCACTGACAAACAACAAAACCGCAGTCGCCATCTTGGGTAATTAATAAAGCCGCGTTCCGTAACAGATAATTCTGCTTCGAAGTGATTCAAGGAGTTTATTATCATACAACCTCCTTGAAGTGATTACAGTGCTGACAGGGCGTATGACAGTTGCATGATAGTTGGGACCAGAATCGTTTCGGAACGCGATATTTATTTCGCTTTTTTCACGTTCCGTTGCATCATATAGGTACGCCTCGCCAATTAACACATCGCGTACGTCGCGCCAAAGAAGTAGCCATCACAAAGAACTGTAACTCATTTGACTGTGTAAAACGAAACGTTTATATTAATAACACAAAATGTACTTATAAAATATATGTGTAGTCTGTAAGGTATATCTATGGGCCTAAGAAGCCTGAAAATGCCGGCAACATTGAGTTAATCATAACAAAACTTAATATTTTTCTTCAGTCGTTGACGTTTCGCGAAAATATTGTTTTTGAAACTTTTTTTATGATAAACTCCTTTTTTATGATAAACTCCTTTTTTATGATAAACTCTTTGTTATGTGTTCTTTCTTTAAACCTGAGATTGGCCAATTGCGATAACAACCATAGAAAAAAGAATACTAACCATAACAAAAATCAATGCTGGCAGTCAGCGGTAATTTTATTTCTTAATTACATATTATTATTATTATAGAAACGTCTTGCCGGAAACATTGATTGAATCATAACAAAACTTAATACTTTTCTTCAGTCATTGATGTTTTGCGAAAATATTGTTTTTGAAACTTTTTTATGATAAACTCTTTGTTATTTGTGTTCTTTCTTTAAACCTGAGATTGGCCAATTGAACCGATATTATAGAACCGATGACTTCAGAATATTTACCTACATTGTGTATCATGAGTCACATTTAAACCGAGCGGAGCCGGGTTTTCATCTAGTACTAAAATAAAATTATTTTAAGTACAATAAATAGTTACTAGAAGCCACCAATTAATTCTTCTGCTTATTATGCAGGTACGTACGTACTTATATTTATGTATTAAACATTATGTATTATACTAGAGGGGCTCGTGGCTATGTGTAAGGTGGTTGGACCTATAACAAAAGTACAGCCGCGCTCGCCGCTGTTGGTTCGTGGATGGGTGACCATTCGTAGCATACCGAGACACCCCGTGCCTCGGAAAGCACGCTACGCCGTTGGTCCAGACTATCATACAGTAATCTTTGCCAGTCGTTAGGTCATTATTGATCTGACAACCGGTCTTACAGTCAGATTGGCAGTCGCTCCATGTAAAATACGGTATTCAGCTATATCCGGTAAGATTGGCAGCCGACCCCAACAAAGCTTGGGAAAAGGCTAGGCAGATGATGATGACACCATACTGATGTGTAAAGAGCTTTCATACTGTGAAGGTTCACCAACATTTCAGTATTTACAGTAGCGTGTAGGAATAACAATAAATTCAGTATAATACTAGTAGTTGTTTTTTTAAAGGTTACTAGCTATGTAGGTCGCACATTACTAGTGATCTCGTTAACCCCTCGTGCTAAGCTAAGATGCTTGTGTTACGAGTGGGTTCACGTCGGTAGTGTAATGGGTGGGATTCGAACCCGCAACCACATGATCGCAAACCTAGCCATTAGGCTACCGCCGCTTCAAAATTATTACTTGCTTAGTTGTTTTCGTAGAAACAGTAATAATATATACCTAGGTATAGTATCTACGTACCTACACTATAGACGCAAGTTTTACTTAGCAGATTTTCCCAAGATTCAATATAATTTATTTGTAGAAGAGTAATGAAGATTATGTACGAAATAAAACAGCTTTAAATAATTCTAAATAGGTACCTACTAAGTATTCTGAAAACAAATGAAAATATTAAATGTTTTAGTCAGGCCGCAATCTAAGATTCATCGCTCAAATCTTTTCATCTCCAAAAGAAAGCTATGAACGAGTTTAAAAGTATGATATATCAGACATTTATGACTTTGTTTACGACATAAATTTCTTACGAATATTTACTTATGCAGGTTCTATGCGGTAACTTTCAATCATGAATTTTGGGTGACACATCACTAATCGCTATCGTTTTTTGACATCTAAATAAAATTAACGCACTAATAAGCTGTACATAATACGTATTTAAAGCTAAAAAAGTAGCGTCGTGAATTTAAGTATTATCCATGAACAAACGCTTTTTTTTTAATATATGTAGACAACATCACATACATTGCTCCGAATCCAAAGTAAGTAGTTACAGCACTTGTGTTTTTTTTAATAGGATTCATGGAAAAGTTGCATATAAAAAAACTTTCCCTATAATTAATTCTATGCCAAAAATATTATGCCACAGCCTTCTTGTTTTAGAGCCGTGGCTGTGGCATAATATTTTTGCCTTTTTAAATAAATTCAAAAAGGTGGTAGCCTAATGGCTAGGACGTCAGTCTTGCGATCATTTGGTTGCGGGTTCAAATCCCACCCATTGCACTACCGACGTGAGCCCACTCGTAACACAAGCATTTAGCTTAGAACGGGTGGTTTACAAAGAACTTGTAATGTGCGACCCACATAGGTAGCTACTTAGCTCTAGTAAGAGTTAAAGAGAGAGAGAGAGAAAAAAACTAAACTTTAATTATTCTTCATTACGCTTAAATCCCTTCTACTACCTACACCAGAATAAAGAAGACATTTAAGACATTTCTACAAACATTTTTTAAATGCAGTATTTTATAAGAAATTATGAATATGTACCAGTAAAAATACGTAAAATTACGTAAAATATATTTTGGCAGTGTCGTCGTTACTCGTGCCATAAAACGATAAAGGTCACGAAACAAAATTTGATGAATATTGACACGATTTATAACTCAATTTCCTGATATCATATTGCGAACGAAAGTATTACTGATTTTATTAATTTGCGAAACAGACATTGAAAGTAATGTCTGCATGATTCTGAATATAGTGAGACCGGTATCGTATTTTTATTTGGTAGAGTATTATTTAGATTTTTCGTTTAGATGTACTTATTTGATAGATCTGAGAATAGGTCGGAGAATAGACTATTTTTTATAGTCCTAGATGACAAGGGTTGCCCTCTCACGAACTTAGCGAAACAACGATTTCCGGGTCACCTAGTATTATACAAAATTATTTTTTATGGAGTGCGTATATTCGACGAGGTAATCAGGTGCATAAAACTGAACCACTTTTCCTTAAAATTGAAAATCAATTTTTCATACAAACAGTTACGTGACCTGTCACTTTGTATGAATATTTCATTTTCAATTTTATGATTTCGCGCTGTGTTCCTTGGGGAAAGCTGTCCAGTTTTATGCACCTGATTACCTCGTTGAATATACGCACTCCGTAAAGAATAATCCCGTATAAGTAGTAGGTATATTATAGTAATTTTGTGATCAAGTGTGCTAAAATAAAAATCAACATTTAATATACAAGCATAGTAATCAACTGAGTGAAAGCAAAATCTACCTTAAAATGAGACAGTTTCAAAGTATTGGGATCATTAGCATCTCAAACACTAAACATAAAGATTGAATGAACCGACGCAATCCACTCCAAATCGTGAAGATTACGCCGATTGCCAGATATTAATACAAGTTAAAACGCTGTCATTCGAATATTTTAGCGAAAATAACATATTCCGTAGTAAACACGACACGTCGAAAACAAAAGTAACAAAGTGTCTTTATTATGTTAATTAGTTCGTGCCTTTCAATTTCGGTCGAGTATTAACGAGGTAAGTCGGTGACAAACTTAAAATACCTACAGTATTAAGTGCGAAGAAGAGATTTATGAAGAACTGGCGAATAGTACCTAATTCTAAGATGTATATTTGAAGCTTCTATATTTTTTTAATTAATTATTTCGGAACTGTTCAGCTGCTGCTTTCAGATGGGTTTTACTAGCCATATGCAAAGGGGTCGTACTTCCAATACGAATGCTACTTAAATTATCTTTTTTCGATGTCTAATTCCTTAGAAGAAACTAATCACTCTTATTCTGTACACTTAAGATTCAAATATCTGCGTCGTGGTGGCCTAGCGGAAATTCGCAAGCACGTGGTTGCAGGTTTGAACCCAGGTCACCAATGTGACTGTAAAGTTATAAGTACTTTCTTAAGCATTCTATGACATATTTGCCAAACGGTGAAAGAAAACATCGTGAGGAAACCTGGATTCTAAGAAATTGGACACTGAAATTGCCAACCCGCAATGAGCAAGCGTGGTAATCACGTATCAATGCTCATATACCTTCTCTATGTGGGAAGAGGCCTCTACCCAGCAGTGGGACGTTTATAAGTCGGTATTTTTATTTAAGAGTGAAATAAGTATTAAGTTTTTAAATAAAGCATTGGAAATATTTTTTATATAAATGTGTTTAAAGTTGGTCTTTTTGATATTGTTCGTTTTATTGTCACAATGTAACACTAAGTAATTTTTTACATAAAATAAATATTAAATGAAATAAATAAATTCTTACCTCGGTGGATTAAATACATTATTATCGGATTAAATTGGTTTGTATTAAGCACTCAAGCTAGCAGAGTCGCGTGGGATTAAGGCTTAATTTAAGATATCCATTCTCGTGGGAGTTGTTCGAATCGATTTGAAGATATATTGTCAAACCAACCCACAGCTTGGTAAAGCCTCTAATATATCTCTGCAATTAACTATAGTGGAACTTACGATGTAGAAATATGAGCGTATTTCGGTTATAATAATGTTATTATTCAATGTATCTATCATACTTAAATTGTAAGAGAAGAAACATCTACGTAATAGAATTTCGTGTATGACATCAGGTGCAAATGTTGTATCAAGTGGAGTTAAAACTAAGACGTAATCTTCTTAAACTCTAACAGTAACATACTTCATAACTTAATGAACCTAAGATAAGAAAATAAAAAAACCTTTTATTCTAATAACTACTATGTAACACTTTTTGAAGGTCAACATATACATTCTACATTGACAGCACCCCCCGGATTCGTCTACTCTTTAAAATTTCCACAAACCGTAACATAATGCTTTTGTTTCATATTTTGAATAGTTTTTCGGCTCTTCCTTTCCCAAGCTACGTAGAACTTCAGACATATATATAACAGTTTGGGTCAACTTTCAGTGTCACCAGACTCAGCATTCGTATTTTACATGGAGCGACTGCCTATCTGACCTCCACAACCCATTTCTGGGTAACTCAGTATCTTTTGAATTCTTTTAACAAATCATAAATAAAAAAATTGTGTGGCACTCGGGGACTGCCGCGGTAAAGCTATTGCATGTGTGTGGCATTTCATAAATATGATAGATACACCTAAGTATATACTTTCTCAAAAACAGCTGCTTACGCATTCGTCCGATTTAGCAGCTTGTCTCGATCCGTGCGAGCTTCGTACAGTCGTACCATACACGTTAAGCGAACGCTCGGCCGAGCTACATGGTAGGCGGAGTGGGGGTGTTAGGTTTTTTTCGTTACGGAATTTCTTGATCCGGTCGCCGCGCTCAAAGCCCGCGATAAAAGCTATGCAATAGCTTAAAAATATCGTGATTGAAATGTTTTTCTGTATCTGCAAACTTCTTTCGTTATACATAATGTATATGTTAAGAATTATAGCATAAAGTCGAGGTAAAGTCATAACAAATACATTAGGGGATTGGAGAAGTTCGTAAATTACGATTTATATCAAAGACATGATTTAAAGTGAAACTTCAAATGATAAGTGTGTGTCCTGACTTCACTTTCTCCAACAACTTTCTAAGATTTATCACCTGTTGAAAACATTTTAGCTGATACTATAAAACTTTTAATTGTTATCACTAAATTCTCTGGTAAGTCTTCAAACAACATTGACGCTTTGTATTTGTACTCAAAATTTATTGGTTTTAAAAGAAAAGAAAGATACACAATTGCATTAAACAAGTTATATTGAATGTTTCTAGGTGTATCTATAGGCCACAGTAGCATAAAAAAAACGGCCAAGTGCGAGTCGGGGTCGCGCAGCGAGGGTTCCGTACAAACCTAAGTTTAAACATTAAAACAATATTTTTATGATATGATGTACCTAATTAAAAATTTACGGTTTTAGCATGTTTCCTTGATCTGTAACACGTTGCTTCGTACCAAATTTCAAGATTCTAAGTTCACGGAAATTACCCTGTAGGTTTTGATTCCCTTGCGAGTGTCGGGGTTTCGTTTTTTTCTTTTGAGGTACGGATCCCTAAAAATGACGTAGATACTTAATTTTATTATAATCATTGCAACGATTGGTGAAAAGTTAGTGTAGACATATTAAAACATTTTTCAAATCGTTGCAATGTAAGTTTTTTATCTCTTTTATAACTGCATAAACTACGTTTATTAATATACTTTCAGCTTGTTATCGTACACCGCTTAGCACCTATTAAAACCGTCAGAAGTAAGTAAAAGCGATACCAAGTAAATTTAAATTAATAATTCACACGTTAACACTCCAAGGCTTCGCCGTAAGTTATAACTACTCTTATATACACGTGTCGAGAAATGCGGTGTATTAATATGAAGTTTCATATTTATTCGTATGAGATACCCCTAGAAAAGCTAATGCTCCCTTGCAAGGCTAATCGAATTTTACTGCACGGATAGCCGAGTGGTATAGGTCACCACGCTAATTACCACTGTGCGCGACTTGCTGCGGGTGCGATACCTGCATGGGACAAGCATTTGTGTGATCCACAGATACTTGTTCCAAGTCTGGGTGTTCTTTGCGCATGTGATTTGAATGTTTGTGAAATCCCCGCGACACAATGATTAAATTCCTTAATGCGGCCGTCGTTTTTAAAACTAAAATTTTATAAAAAACATTTTGCTTTGCCTTGGGTGGGTGTAAAGCAAGTCGAGTAAAACCGCGGAAAAAGCTAGAATATTATTAGCTCAACCACAAAACCATGATAATTAAACATTCTATTATCATCGAAATAGTAAGGACACAGGGTGGTCCAACCCTAGATTTCTCACGCAAATAAGTCTCACTTAGTCCTTATTCGAAAAAGGATAATCCTAAGAAAATTGGTTAGTTATAACATTCGCTGTTTCAAATGTTAACCATTCTGATGTAAACTAGTGTCTCATAAAAATGTTGTAAAATCTCTTTTATCGTTTCTAACTTATTACAACTTTGTACGAGTAGAAAAAGAGTATATGCACTTTGTAATTAGTAACTCTCAATGAAGAACAACATTATTATGGATAGAGTCATGAAGATCTTAAATCCATAGACTTTGTATAAGATTTTGGCGCTGTAATGACGCTGGAGGATGTTGCCGCGGATAAATACGAGTATGAATTATGACGACACTTGACCGGTTGCCGGTGTCGTCAACGGTAAGCGCCAGAGCCAGGATTTGCGATCATGCGGTTGCCGGTTCGAATTTACCCTTTCCTACATAGTATTTGGCTTAGCGCGAGGAGTTAACAAGAATACTAGTTAGAATTCACATTGGTGAAAAGAGAAATAGAACCAAAGATCTTGAGTTATTAGTCTTGCAGTCATCTTGACCGTGGCAATCAATGGCTGTTTATATGTAATTCCGCGAACAAATTCGTGGTCTCAGCGCCTTGATGAGCTCCATTGAGATGAGCTCCATTCCTACTTTGTTGCAGATGTGATGTTAAAAGTAATTTCCACCTAGCACAAAAGAATATAAAGCCAGCATTACGTATGTAATGTACGAGATTTTAAGTATTTGGCTCACTTGCAGATTGTAAAATTTTATTAGACGTTTCACTTTAAATTTGATGAGCGAAAGCGAGAACAAAGAGCTAGGACTTTTATAGTAGTTTCTGATGATGTCGGCAACGTTATGACCTATTAGTCTTGAACCAAACTAAAGTAAATGGACGACGTGGTGGATATTCAGGATGTAAATAATTATTCATAAAAAATCATTGCGAGCTGATGGATGAGGGCTGGCCAATACAAGGATTGTTGGCTCTGATTGATCACCTGAAAAAGAGAGCCTTGACGGACTGGATGCGGAAGGCGGAGGACTGAGTGTGATGGCATAACATCTTGGGAGAGGCCTATCTCTATAAATTATAGCAGTAGATCGCGATGAGTTTAGTTGATTGATGGATGGCAATAGGCAGATTTCATTATAATGATAATGAGGATAAAGATAGATCTCAAAAAGAATACTTTTAATGTTAAGATATGAAAAAGTGTCTTTCTTATCATTATTAAGCTTTTATGTTACGAAGCAAAGTAAGTTTTGTGTTATAACCAAAGTCTAAAGAAAACGTCTTAAAGAATTCACTTTCACTTTTCCTCATGAATAGAAACCTTGCAAAGTTCAAACAAGATTTTTGTACTGAGGCGTACGAGCGTCCGACATCTTTTCAGGGTTCCATACGCAAAGGGCCAAGCCAAAACCCCAAGCCTTCGTAGTCCGTCTTTCTAACATTTCCAAGTCTTTATCGCTTGAATCGTAAAGGCATCAAATATTAACTGAATTACTGTTATTAAATTTAAAAATATAAAAAGAATTAAGAGGACAGTTTTCAAGTTGACCACCTCAAAAATACACGAGAAAATATCCAGTCAAGCTGATATGATGAAAATGTCGCACTAAAACAAATGAAGGTGGCGGAACCCACAGTGCCCTTGTTTTAGTATCTTCACCGAGCAAGTTTTAGTGCTAGTTCATATGGACGCGCGGTGCCGCGCGGAACTTTCGACCGCGCGGTACAAGATCGAAGTAAACAGCTAGTATTGTCTACATGACCGCGCGGTACCGCGCGGTACCGCGCGGCGCGCTCCGACCCGCGCGCTAGTTCTTGAACCGCGCGGCACGGCGCGTTTCAAGTTCTACAAACTTGTACCGACCTGTTCAGATGATCCGCGCGTGTTGAGACGGATAGACACATAGATTCAAGAAAAAATGATCACCGAAGGAGACGACATTGTATCTATCGATTTGCTTATCGACGAGATTGAAAAAAGAGAAGCTATCTGGAATATTAACTCCAAGGAATATTCGAATAAAATAATAAAAAGAAGATCTTGGGAAGAATTAGTTTTAATTTTCTGCAGTAATAATGATTCTGAAGAAAAAAAGAAAAACTTAGGTAAGTTACAATCGTATGTATAATCGTAATCCTAACTATCCTAACTAATATTATAAATGCGAAAGTAACTCGGTATAAAATCCATAAGCAAATTGCCTCCTCCACGTCCATTCTTAAGCAATGTTGATGCCAGACTACCGCGCATACATTTGCCATCATGTGAATGCTCTTACCGCGCGGCTCCGCGCGGGTCCGCGCGGTCATATGAACTTACACTTATTTTAGTGTTGAGATTCCGTTCTTGCATTCTTGACTTTTTCTCTTGCATAGTACTCGCTACGGTTAGATGCTCTCCGAACCGGTTTCCTAATAGATTTGTTTTGCTGATTTTAAATGATTTTTTGCTTCAATTATCCGGTTTGTTGCCAGTAAATGAAACTTACTCATTGCGTGGCGGTGACTTTGAAACTTTTTGTGCTATAAATATGAATGTATTGCTTTTCAGATGAAACACATAATCTTGATACTGCTTCTTTGTACTATTGCTGTGTCATATTTCCATGAACAAAAGTTATGGTTTCCTAGTGCAATTTGCAAAGGTTTTTATTACATACTGAATCGTGACTGACTATTTTAAGTCTATTTTTGTACGTCATGCAAAATTTCATATTCATAACTAGATGCATACGAAAGGAAGGAAAACATCAAACAAAAAGCATTCAATTCACCTTCAGCGATATATTACCCGTATTTTTGTAGATGCTACAGTTGATGATATTTCATATTTTACATGATATCTCTTGTTTTTTAATGCCCCAGAGGACGCAAGAGGGCGCAGAGGGCGGATGTGCACGTGAGGCGATGTAATCTGCGGCGCGTTTCATTTAGTCACACCGAAACACGATACATAATACACAAGCTCCCCTTTGAAGTATTTGATTTTCGTCTGACATTCGCTCATGCACCTGTTAATCAAGTGTTGTTCAGCAATACGCCTTATTCAAGAAACTTGAGATGTGATACATTATTAATAAGCCAAACGAGAATTGCGTTTTTGACATTTTGTGTCCTACATATGTATGTGTTGGTCATAGAGTTTGTTTTGCTCTGCCATCGAAGAAGAACTGACGAAAAGTTGTGGTAGTATCTTCCTGCAATATGTCACAAAAATTGCTGTTGGGCACTGGCCTCTACTTATAAAGAGAGCATTTTGGTGAACACCAAGCTTGCTCACCGCGGGTTGGCGATTTCAGATTCCAATTTCTGGAATCCTCACGATGTTTTCCTTCACCGGTAGTCAATAGTGTCTTAGAATAATTATGAAAGTATATATGACTTTGAAAAAAGTCACATAGGTACTTGCCTGAGTTCGAACCTGGAACCATGTGCATACAAATCCGGTTATTGAACCGCTAGGCCACAACGACTCACTTACGTTTTTGTATATATCAGTACAATAATTATAATAGTTAAACAATTTTGTGTTACTTGATAGATTCAAGTTACGTAAAGTAGGTATAACCGCCATTTTGGCTACTGGTTTTATCTTTCTGAACAAAAAACTTTGTAAATTATGATCTAGGCAAACGTTGAAAATGACCTTCGATGTCATTTTTTTGGCCAGTTTTATGTTTTTGCTAAACAATATTTTTTTACCGTCAAAAATATCTAAGATTTCATTACTAATAAAATAAATATAAAAATAAAAAAAAATCAACCTAGGTTCGAATAGTATTACTGAGGTATAGTACGATTGAAAGAATCTGTTGAGTCAAAAAGAAAGATTGGGCTATGTTAGGTCCTTAGCAATTTTTTTTTAGTTCGAGTCCGACATAATTAATTTGTCCTTGGCATTTTAGAAATGTTTATAGTAATATTTAGCATTAGGTTATAATAGAACAATGGTAATGTTGCCAAGGCTAAGTAATCCTATGTTCTTAATTCATGTAATTAGGAACTAATACTGGAGGCGTAAGCCAACATTTAGATCATTGCGATAAAAATATCCATACATTATACTCGATTTCGATCACCTATGTATGGGAAACAAAATCCCAAAGTCGTATATCAAAATGTTGGGCTTAATTTCCTGAGTCACCCCATTCCGTATTTGTGTACTAATTTAAACTCCCCGTGTTATTTACTTCCTATACAGCATTGGATTACATAACCATGTAAAACCAATATATACAATTTTACATGTATTGAGCTTAGGCCTTCTTTGACATTGTTTAATTTCCACAAACAAACTATTGTTAAGGTTGCTTTTATGTTAATGTATTGTGACGAATGGTAACGCGTTTTGGAGAAATTGATCCCTTGTGACTTCGCTTGAGGGACTGCTGTGTACGTGAGGTAATGTACTTCATCAAGGTTAGTGTTGAAGGATATTGGGATCGGTGTTTCTGATTTATGTTTGAGTGCTTATCAAAACATTTGTGATTAGTACAATATTTATACATATAAGTAAGTAAGTATATGTATTTATAATAACCCTTTTTAGCGCAAGAACGCTATCTAACCCTGTTTTTCTCTTTGCAATTAATAATTTTCGTGCAAATTTGCAATGCAATAGTTCTATTTCGGATCGTTTGAGGGTGTAATCATCACGGGTTTGGCCCATTTCCCCCAGCGAGCCCCACACTATACACGTCATAATATTGTGCAGCACTATTTCACTATCATTGTAACGATCTAAATATAAACATAACAAGTCGCGCCGTACGCAGCTCGTACGCACGGCCGTGATCTCCGCGACCGGAGGTTCCTCCGGCGACCGGCCGCCATTGCCTCGTAATGACGCCAGAGAGGCTGCGTGGTGGGACCGCCACCGCACATCAATCATCGACGCTCAAACCATTCTAGCGTGCCAACGTGCCAACACATCACACGCCCTCACATCCCACAATATTTTACACAAACGCAATATATTAAATTCCATTTGATGAAACGTCACGAGACGTTGCTCTACACTACAGCATGAATAAATTACTCGCACGCTGCACAATTTTCAGCTCGTATTAAACACATCAATCATTCCCAGCTTTTTACACACCACAAAGGATAAGCAATCATAAAAATAAATTGAAGCTCGTTGTCTGAAACCAACGTAAAAAGGATAGTTTGGGTAAAACACGGCTTTTATCAGTCCGAGACGGATGAATAGCCCGGAGCGGTGCGCGGCTCCTTATCCTGCGCTATGCTTCTCCCCCTCCCCTCACTGCAAGTAGATAGAGCGGCTTATGCCACGATAGCCGAAGGGTACCGCTCTGTAAGAACAAAGGTGCACGGCCCTGACCCTGTAATAGTCTCAGACCACGCCTGGCCTTAATTACGCCAATTTGTAGTTCTACTTCATCTTTTTTCCTTCATCAAGCTTGTTCCTTTTTATGGACTATTGACTGTTTACGTGTACGTACTTGGCAGTTACAACTTCTCAGTAACAATAAATGCGAGAGAATTCGCGGCACTCGTATAAATCGTCCCGTACTGGACCATAAAGTACGAGTTTATCTTAAAGCTGCGTAATTATATTGTACACATAACTCAGCAAGTTTTATAAGTCAATACGTTGACGAGAATTTAATTGGGCGAGTTCGATGTTGTTTGTTGTCGACGAGTGCAGTTAAAACAATATTTATAGATCTAGAACTGGCTGTAGCATGTATTTTCTTTCTCGCCCTTGTTTAGGAGTAAACACTTGAGTGTTCCTGAAAGGGTTTCGTTCAACGTTGCGTGTCAAAGTTCGATGGGGTTGTCCTTGGGTATCTCAATTGACAACTATTTAGTGTGGCTCACAGGGGAAATCAGGCCTGTATTCGCTTATCTCGCCTCATTAGACAGCAGCCGTGAAACCGGCTTCAGGACAAGGGCACAGATTTCGCATATTCCTCCGGGAAACTTGAACCCTGTGAAATCGATTTATGTTACGATATTGCTGTAGTTGTCAACCACATATTTGATGTGTTGCGAACTCAATTTCAATTCTAATAGCTCAGATGACTAAATTGCGTTCAAAACATAAAAATATCGTTTTACCTGCTTAAACTTGCCATAAAAATATAATTTAAATCTATAACACGTACCAAAATGTTGTACTTATTATAATTCGTGTGCTTATTTCAGCTCGTATAAAATGATTAATTCAAATAGTCATTGAAATAAAACTACTTTATAACGGATTCTATCGCGGTTTATTTTGATTTTAGTACCCGACGTTTCGACGCCTTTGCAGGTGTCATGGTCACGGGCAGACTGAGGTGGTATTTGTCTTGACAGGGGATGTTGCTCGTTCTACCTTCATTTATTTTTATTAATTATTTGTGTTCCGACCTACGCAATATGAGCTCACTGTGTCTTGAAGTCTTGCAGCGCTGCTCTTGGGTTTGGTTTTAACTTTGTGAATTAATGGGTCCCAAGTAGGTGATATCTTCCAGCCATCTTCTCTATTGAAATTAGGATGTTTTTTAATCTCAATAGCCTCACAAAACATCCTAGGTAGGAATTTGGATTCTTTAGCGAGGATCTGTGGTTTATCAAACCTAATATAGTGACTGGAGCCTTCAGCATGTTCGGCGACTGCAGACTTCGTTGAGCGGCGGTGTTTTACGTCAGCTATGTGTTCTTTTACTCAAAATAAACCGCGATAGAATCCGTTATAAAGTAGTTTTATTTCAATGTCTAATATTCGCGTAAACCTCAGAAAACAATAATTTAAATAGTCTCTAAATACTCTTTGTGAAGTAAGACTTAGATATACAAGGACTCCCTAAAATGGATAAATTTTACGTTTCTAGCACAAGGATTTAGTAAAACAAAAGTATCATCTATCCAATTCAATTACGAAAGAAAATACCAGTGATGGTGCAGGGAAAGTTCTACTTTCTTATTCAAATAACCCTTTGGCTGCGCGAGGAACAAAGCGGGCTATTCATTAAAATAATCCACTGCAACTTGTGCAGTATCTGAGAGTTATAATAATACGATATACACTGCGCACTTTCGAATTACAAAACGGAGATGTGGTTGTGTTATGCAGCAAGCTATATCAAAGTGGTTGTGAGAGTCGCTGCTACTGTAGTAGGTACTCTCTTGCAGACGGGGTTGAAGATAATTTGTGCAAGTGTTTAGTAATTAGGTAGACTGTTTAATATACATTAAGTAATGCTGGCTGGTATGACTGCTATCCGTTTGAAGTTAAATTAGCTTTATGTAACGTGTGTTGGTTATATAAAGTTAATTACTATAGAATTCCTTTAGATTATGATTTTAGCCACGATTATGAGAAATATTGAAGATATTTTAATTACTGTCTACTTGGTACTGTAAGTAAGCTTAATTACGCCGTCTCAAAATATAGGTTCGTAATTATCTAGAACATAATTATACCTATAGAGTTATCACAGTTAGGTCTAATCTCTATCTGTTTAAATAATGTTACAGTAAATTAATTGATCTCAAACCCGTTTAAAACTAGACAAATATTAATATTATTTGTGAGCTTTCAAAGTTTCACTACTTTCGGAATTGAAAACACAAGTTTCAAATTCCTTTTTTTTACAATAAGATACAAGTATTTTGGTTTGTAATGTTATCGATACTAGATACCAACATATTTTGATCTTTTACTAGTTTTAAATACCTACTTAGGTTTATTCTAACCAAAAGTTATAATTCCAACATTATAACGAGTTCTAGAAGCAATGTCACAAAGTCGCCATTTTGCTTTTATGGCAGTTTCAGCGTCCTTCACGAACGGACTCAGAGAGCTTATGTTCTATCTTTGAAATTGAGATATCTGCGCTTGGTTCATCCCACTAACTTCTATATTACAGCTTAAGTTGAAAGTTCCCTATCTGTATTATATCCTACGGGCATGTAAGCTATTTGCATTTTGATTCTGAATTATCTAAGACTACTTTTTGTTTTGTTTGCATGTTTGGTCAACGTTACTTTTTTTTTGTGGAAGATAATGTAAATTAAGGCAGTACCTAACTCGTTCAGCTGTACTTATAGTCAATTTCATCATCAAAGGGATTTATAATGGCAAATACTCTATTCTTAGAACAGCTCTATTAAAAGAGTCTACATTCCTTTTAAATTAACATAAAATTATATATACTTAATGAAAAATCACAAACCTTTGTCTTTTAAATTCATCATCATTATCTGCCAACATCCGTCCAGACTTAGACTCAGACGTCTAAGTCCAGCAGGACTTAGACTCTGAGTCTAAGTCTGAATACTCAAGAGGTTCGCGACGACTTCACAGGACAGCGAACTACTTATTAAGTTCATTAAAAAAAAATCTATATTTCAATCTTAAACTACCTACACTACCTCCATTTTGTTAATATTAGCGGATACACACAGGCATGCATGGTCTAGTGATGCAACTAGCTGCGATATAATACAAAATTTTCGACACAGACTAAATAAAAACACGATGATATATTATACAAAGATAGTTTATCTTTGCGTCTACCCACGTTGTTAAATTAACTACACTCTCTTTGGAAATTTCTCAGTACAATCACGATGAGTACAGTCGCCAATAAAAGTAGATTTACAAGTGAATGATTTGATCTAGTTAACTGCAGGAAACACTTAGCATTCGTTATTGCAATATTTATTGCCTCAAGGTGTAGCAGAGTGTAGCTAATCGATACTTATTTTCACGTACCAAGTTTTGTAATTATCATAGTTGATTATAATGAAATTGAACACATTAATCTTAAAAGTCTGTGTTATTGTCATCAGTCACATTCAAAAACATTTTAAAATTAGTAATATTTAGAATTAAGAAGTAAATGGACAATTTTAAAAGAAAAAGTGTAGACATTATATTTAGTACCCTTTAAAACCATTACTATCAAAAGTCCAAATTCCCTGACAGTTTTGTGTGCGCCTGTACATCGCCGACTCCGCGTATTTACCTTGGAAGCATAGCAAGTCTTGTATAAGTAAGCAAATAAGTTGGAAGACAATGCACACGATGCACTGAAATGTGCTACATTAACTAGATGTATTTCGGTTATTTTGTGACAAAGAACTTTGAGGAACCAATTTGTTCTATTAAATTAATAATAAATCCCCGCAATTTCACATATCAAAATTATAAATACCGTATTTTCGACAGATTTACTTATGCTACTATAAAAAAAGATATATTTGATTTTAGCTTTTCAGCTGCAATTTTTTTACATATCGACTAACTATCGATACATATCGAATAATCAGTCAAACATTTCACCAAATTATAGTCCTTTTTTCTTTCAATTGGTTTCTTGTGCGTATTAACTGTTCAACGATTATCGGATTATCGATAAGCTAATTCGTTAGGCAGTCACAACTCTACTTCGGAACTCTTCGGGACTCTGGCGCATAGACGAACTTACCCGATTGTAATTAAGAAAGTACGTAGAATGCAAATTTAGCGCAGTACCTAGCCGTAACTGTAACTTTTGACTGCCACCGCGATGAAACTTTATTTGTTTTTATGCTCAGTAAGAATTTGTCCTACCTTGTTAGACGTGTTTTGAAGTACGAGATATTTGTAGAATTTTTAATGAGATCTTTAATTAATTAGTAGGTATTAAAAAGTGAATGCATCTTATATGTTAAGATTCTAAAATCATTATGCATTGGTAGCGTTAGTAACATCTTTAGGTAAGTAAGACGAACGAAAGTATACCATCTATCTATTGCGTTGAAAACATTATTCTTATACCTAAAGATAAAGCCACGGTAAAAAATCTGATCATGTTATTTTTTTAAGACTCGTGAAAGATGAGATATTTAATGCATATTTAGAAATTTACCTGTCCAAAATTATTAAAGGACCTGTAGAAGGAGAGGCTATTTTGAGGGTCTTTGGATCCTTAATAGCCCATAATTAGAGTAAGGTCAGTGACCCGTCCTACCCCATCTCAGTAACCAGTTCGAAAGAGTTTACGATTCGCTCAGAATGTTGATGTTAAATTACTGTTACCGAATCTTCTTTGAGAACCGGTTCAGCGTGAAATTTGATATTTATTTAGATCCTTTTGGGACTATGTCGTTTGTAAATAAGGTGTGGAAAGGAAAAGTAAAGATGTGAACGAAAAATACTTTAAGCTGAATGATTTTGGGTTAGTTTATTCGGCAGAATACATGTGACTTCGATATTAAGTGCCTACCTACTTTGGAAGTAGAGGCTCCAATATTTACTTTTTACTTTATTTCTTTGTTATCGTTGCCATTATTATGATCATGAACTTAATCCAAGTTTACACTAACCTAGCTACAAAAAAATATATAAAACAAAATATGAACAAGATCATCGGGTCATCGCCCCCTAAGCATCATTTTAGTGTCGCCATGAGTCATCCAAATGCAGTTTTGAATTTATTCTTAGAAAATAAGAAATAGAACTGTGACTCACACGTCATTAGCCAAGGACTTCGTTGTGCGAACGTAATTCCAACGCATGCTCGTATGAGACGACGCGACGCGTTATTTTCGACGCAAAATAGATTCAACAAAATAGAAATGTTACATCAAGAAAAATATATAGAAAGAAAGAAAAAAAAACGGATTTGTTGGCGCCACAGGCGACGCATAAAATAAAGAAACAAACTTTTACAATAATTTCTAAAATAATACGGAAATATGCGTCACATCCGTGCGAAACAGACATCGCTCAGCTTGTGATCTCAAAATTCAAGGAATGATGAAAGAATTCCATTGATCTTAATTGCTTTACAAGTTTACATAAACAAATAATATAAGCCATAAAATTTTTGAATTCCAATAAAATACAGCCGTGTCAATAAATCTTTTTGTGTCACAACACTCACAGCTGTAGTCTACTATATAAAAATAAGTCGGGTTTTCCTTCCTGACGCTATAACTCCAGAACGCACGAACCGATTTCCACGGTTTTGCATTGGTTGGAAAGGTCTCGGGCTCCGTTAGGTTTATAGAAAAGAAAATTCAGGAAAAATTTAAAGAAAAAAAGCAGGAAGGGAAAATCATTTTCCACATACAGCGCCATCTCTGATACATAGCCCCACGAAAATAAGTACAATAAATGAACACGTATTTTAGCGATTTTGGAAACCTCTCCCGAGTAAAATAGGGGTTGCAAGGTATTATATTAAAAACTTATTTTTTTTAAGATAGGGACATGAATTTTCTTATACGTGCTTCTGGTTTGATACAAATAAACACAGTCATATTTCAGCGATTTTGGTAATCTATATCCTTAAGAGGGTGAAATAGGGGTTGGAAGTTTTTATATGAATAGTGTCATTTTCAAAGATAGACACATGATCTATACTAATATTACAAAGCTGAAGAGTTTGTTTGTTTGTTTGAACGCGCTAATCTCAGGAACTGCAGGGCCGATTTGAAAAATTATTTCATTGTTAGATAGCCCACTTATTGAGGAAGGCTAAACGTTACTTTTCTTTGGAAAATATACCCCCTATGGGGGTGAAATAGGGGCTGATATAGTTGGTATGTGAAGTTCGGTATTCTCAAAGATAGACAGATGAAAAGATAAGTAGATAAGATAATGACCATCTAAGACATAATTATCTGTAACGACGAACCCCGTGGTCGAGTGGCGTTCATTCCGGTTTCTTAAGGTGTCGCCAGCTCTAAGGTTCCGGGTTCGATCCACGGTCGGGTCCATGTAGAAAATCACTTTTCTATATTGTCTCGAGTTTGGGTTTTTTGAGGTACCTTCGTTGTCTCCGATTCCATAATACAAGTGCTTTGCTACTTACTTTACTATACCTAATTATTATTTTAACGCCATAATATTTTATGAAAAATTTTATTCATACTCCTTACTTTGATAATCACAGAATACTTCCATCTATCCTTTAATACTACTCTTTAATTGACGCGCGAGCGAAGCCGCGGGCAACAGCTAGTTAATCTATATAAAGAAAAAACCGATTTTGTTTGAAATTGGAATGACGAAGCCGCACATTTAAATATTGGATAAAGCGTGCAGCGTGCAGCGTAGCCAGGCATTACGTAACAAATTATAACGGACATCCGAAATCGTCGTATCCAGTGAAGCGAAAAGAACGCTATCATCCGTGAATGTTGGGATGAAATCCGTGTTTACAGATCGCTGGGGACATTTGAACACGTGATTCCAAGAATGTGTTGGGTGTTACTGACTTGGCAATACCAATACCAAACGACACGCATCAGCGGTTATCTTGGAAACGAAACCAGTGGCTCAAGTGGCTGTAATTGAGGAGTGGTGTACGAGAACAGAGCTACTGACAATTCGGAACTGGAGTGTACCGAACCTTAAAAGTAAATAGCTTGACGACAACAAAACAAGTGCAGTCGGAATCGCCCTTCGAGGGTTCCGTACAAAGACTTTATTTTTCATGAATTAATTACAAATGTAGATGTAGTTAGTAGAATTTGTTTCGTACTTGTTTATAGTTTGATAGTTCTAGGTCATCAGAAACGTAAGTACTCTATAGATGTTAATTCCCTTTTTGTCGAAATATCCGTTTAATCCGATCCGAGCTTGATTTTTTCACAGCTTCAGGAGACTGTAGACCTAAACATGATTATTATTTCAACTCGACTTCAAGGTTTAGGTACTGTATACTTTTAATAAATCGTCTCGACAGATAGACGGACGGACAGAAAGCCGGCAACAAAGTAATCCTATAAGTTAGGTACATTTTCTTTTTTAAGTTACGGAACCCTAAAATGTCGTCTTTTTGCTTATCTTAACCTTTTGCCACAATCCCAAGTATCAAAAATAAAAGATCTATTTCTATTTCACAAATAAATACTTATTATGATTCTGATGATGGAGTACGGACACGAGTCAATAGAGAATGATCTCATAAAAAATCCCGACAACATTAGCATGTCTTTATTCAAAACCGCAAGTTCTGATCTACATGGTGATGACAAACCTTAAAGCTAATACCTCTATTACAATACACGTGTTATGTACATGTGTATATAGAGTATGCTTGTCCAAATGTTTGTGTTGGTCTGACGTCACACGCTCCATGTCTTCGCTTACCGCTTCAGGGATCTCAGAGTCATGGATGAAAGACTACATTAGCAAGCGCTAGATTAATTCCTTTGAGTAACGCTGACCCGGTCAAATAAGCTAAGGAAGCGTTAAAACAGTATATTGTGTATACATCAATATGAAAAGATAGACGTCTTCATAAGTTATGAAGTCAATTGAAGCAAACCTAAATTCAATGGGGTACACGGTGCTATTATTCATAAAGTTTCAGATTCCTTGAAACAGAATAATAAACAAAAGAATATTGAAAATTTGAGTTCTTATTGTTGCTGCATCTACCTTTATTGACATAAACGCGACAATTGATACAATTATTTTCATTTTGGCAACGCCTGACAACACAAGTTCCAGTCTTCCAATAAAAAATACCCTTCATGACTAAAATTATACAAAGTGATCAATATTTATTAGACCTAATACCCTTATAAACAATTTTACGCTTGCAAATATTAGGCTAACTCTCCTAATCAGGTTAACTACGGATTTGAACCGCATCGCTGGATTACGGTTTACGAGATTAGGGCATCGACCGTGCAATTAGGATGTTAATGTGTAGCAAACTCAATACCAAAGTTGTTATTTACTTCGCTAACATACTCGTAATTCTAACAAAAATAGAGATTATTTGTTAATCGCCATGACGGCTTCATGTAACCTGCCTAATATCACAACTGAAAACACTTATTTTGCAATGATTTTGAGGTTGTAGATCAAATAATTATTACAGAAACTTAACGCGACTTCAAACTGATTGATTTTCAATATTCGGCCATTATAATAATATCTAGGGACAAGCTCACACACGGCCATCTGATCCCAAACTAGGCAGAGCCTGTACTATGGCAACCAGACAACTGATAAAAAATACTGATATATACTTATATATTTTTAAATACATACATTATAGATAAATAACACCCAGACACAGAACAAATGATCGTGCTCATCACACAAACATTTGTCCTGGGTGGGAATCGAACTCACGACCTCCGGCTTAGCAGTCAGGGTCACTGACCACTAGACCAACAGGCCAGTCATTAGATCAAGTACTTATACCAATTCAAGCTGTTGTTTATTTTGAATACTACTTACATAAAGACTGGGATACTTTTTTTTAAGGCTACTTATAAGCAGAACCGTCATGATATATTTTATATAAACCGTTATAAATTTAATTACCTACTTGCCTCTTCCACAAAAACCAGAGAAAACTCATAACGTGCCTTAAATTACATAATTAACACTTTTGATGTCAGTAATTAAGACACGATCATTTAAAAGCGAAATTAAAGGATGTACCTACCTTTATGTTCACCATCCGGTAAATGAACGAACCACGGGTTTCAGTTCAGCTAAATGGTGGAAAAATGCTAGTTTTACATTTAAAAGGAATGCGTTTATTTAACAAGGTAAATCTATACTAATATTATAAAGAGGAAACCTTTGCATTTTTGTATGTTTGTATTCTCAAAAATATTATGGCTCAAAAACTACTGGACCGATTTCAAAATTTCTTTTACCATTACTTAGAGGGATTCTTCCGATTCCGTATAGGCTATATTTTATCTCGGAAAATAGATAGGATTTTTCGTGGTAGTGAAAATTGTGGAGGAAGTCGACGAAAAAACTGCCGTACGTTAACGATTCTCGCGAAAGCTGCCTAAATGGTTAGAGATGTATGGTCGACTTCTATAGAAAAGTTGTAGAACTCAATAATGCCTACAAAAAAGTCCGCGATAGTATAAACCAAGCATTTATATTTTAGCCATTATAACCACTTTTCCATAGAATAAAAGTTATTAAAATTATTAGCCTATGTTTATTGATCATATTATCGTCAAATACTAATCCTTATCCAAATAAACTATTTATTGAGCAAGATTGTTTCAATAGCTATAAATTACTTTTTATTTTATTCCAATCCGACAATTCATTCAAAAGATATTACGAATTTAAAATTTTAATTGTTATTAAAATGAATGATGGCCGCCGGCCGATATGTGTCGCACGACTCGCACGGCGAAACCGCAGGGAAGGGGGGTGCACATCTATGAAGAAATAAATGTCCACCCGTGCGAAGCCGGGGCGGGTCGCTAGTAGGTACATAAAACTGAACAATTTTTCTTACATAATATATTATATCTAAATCAAAATGACAAGTCACGTGACTTATGTTTGTATGAAAAGTAGATTTTAAATTTTAATGATTTCGACCTTCTTTCCTTGGAAAAAGTTGCTCAGTTTTATGCACCTGATTACCTCGTAGAATATACAGTGCTTTTAAATTAATCCTGTATAATATTAATAGTACGACGTGTTGGAATTCTGTATGAATTATATGAAGTATTCGCGCGTCCCTGAAAAAACACGTCAAAGAAGGTGAAAATCTTGGTCTACTTCTACAGGCGCCACCTACGTATTACTTGGAACTTATATTAACAGTGAAAATGTGGGTTTATAGTCACTTGTTAAAGGAGAGCACGTCTGGCTAACCCTTCGAGTATTACAGACTTGAAAACAATAATACTAGCAGTGTCCCGCTGCTTCTCTCGATCACTTTTCGGTCTTAGACTTATCGGGAGATTAGAAGTATCCAATGTATCACTTATAACTGGTTAAATGTAACCTGTGTGCAAAATTTCGTTAAAATCAGAAGAGCAACAAACAGCCGTTCATCCTCACAAACTTTTAACTATAATTCATCTTTATTTTTTATTTAAAAAAAAAACGACGCCCGCACTAAGGAATTTAATCCTTGTGTCGCGGGGGTTTCACAAACATTCAAATCACATGATGCACAAATAACACCCAGGCTTGGAACAAGTAGGAATCTGTGGATCACACAAATGCTTGTCCCATGCGGGGATCGAACCCACAGCACGTCGCGCACAGTAGTTATTAGCGTGGTGACCTATACCACTCGGCTATCCGTGCCGTCATATAGTTTTTGCTTGTGGCTATGCCCGCGTGGATGTTGGTTCTCGTGGCAAAAAGTATGTATGTCCTTTCTTAGAGTTCAAACTAACTCCATACCTAATTTCATTACAATCGGTCATATCATTTAGCCGTGACACCACAACCGTGAAAACTTGAACTTTTTTCGGAAATTTGATAACCTCATCAGATCGGAAAAATATAAAAAACTGTCATTTAAAATTTCAAATGAATGTGAATTGACATTTACAAATCAACTGAAAACGTTATAGCATAAATATTATGTCACCCTCGTGCGTTTTGTTAAACAAAAGGCAGCAATCGGTAACCCCCATGTCATGGTAACCCAAGCTGTCAAAAAGGGTTCACTTTATTAAAAAGCAATCAAACGTGCCTTTCGACAAGATTGAATACCGTTTTTTAAGGAAGACAATGGTAAAACAATAGCAAGCGTATTACGGAACATATTAAAATTCGATTTGCTGAACATAAGTAAGAGATAAAAGAATAAAATTAAATATTTGTGGGTGGGGAGGTACTCAGAACTATTGAAATAATTATATCTGATAAAAAGTTTTGTTGTACAAAGACAGGATGTTTGTACAGTGATTTGAGAAATACGGGTTAAAATTATAGACTAAGGGCTGACTTTTCCATCGTCCGCGAACATTAATGGAGAAATAATTATTTGACAGATATTTTAACAGTTTATTCATACAAATCTGTAAAACGATTTTATTCCTCGAATAAAAGTTATCTGACGATGGAAACATCTGATCCACGAAGTAAATCTTAAGTATGCCTCCTTGTGTCTGTTGGATCGACTGAATGAGAACGAAAATTTTAAGACAAAACTGCTAAGAATTATCCAACAACGTCGAAAGGCTTGAATAATAAGCAATTAGCTCCAATTTTTTAACAAGATTCCATTCAACATTATGAAGGGTATAATTGAATGAAACAAACATTTAGTTCAATTTAATTGCAAGTTTGTGGAGCGCCTGCGTGCGACCTGGTCACGGTAACTAGGTCATCCCCGCGTCAGCCTAGCAGCTCCTCCCACAGCCCCTATGGCCTGATTTAACGTCTCTCCCACAAGATTTACATCGAATTCTTTACATACTAAACAGTTACTTGCCTTATACAGCCCTTAAGTTAAGTGGCAGTAGTTTCATAGAAGACTGGCTTATGTAACTTGAAGAGATACGACAAAGCCACGGCAATTTTTCTGACCGAATGTTCGTTTGCATGCTAACAAAAACGTTACATCGAATAAGGTGCACTAATAAATAGCCCGGACCAAAAGTAAGGTGGAGAACCAAGACCTGAAAGTGTCCTACTTATGGCCTCAGGACGAGAAATGTAGGTCATTCCGAAGTCGGTGGCGAAAGACGTACGTCACTGTCGAGACAGACGTTAAGTGGCTTAGATAGTTCTTTGTTCAACAATTAAGCTAAATTATTAGAAGATAAGATGACTTATTTTTCAATATTTGTTTTGATGTCTCCATGATGAAAAAAGTCATGGTCATTAGGTTAACTGATAAAGTTATTTTTGAGGGAATCATATTTTGGTTAAACCGAAATCACTACATAGTATTACACAAAGTCGTTTCCCGCTGTCTATCCATATGTGTGCTTAGATCTTTAAAACCACGCAACGGATTTTGATTCGTTTTTGTGTATAGATAGGGTAATTCAAGAGGATGGTTCATATGTATAATACACGTGCAAAAGAAATATAATAATATGTAGTAGTTGAGAGTAAAATATAGTATTAATTAGGTGCATTTTTCAAATGCTGTAATTTCATTTCTCTTGCTGGTGTTTCATCATTGAGAGTAGGTCTTAATCCTACTATCTTGGTAATACTGTCCTTCGGAAGAACCGACAAGTTTATCGTAATAAAAATTAACTTTATCGTATTAAACGGGACCTCGATGTTTCCCACGCAACTTGTGGGGATCAAAGGGTTTACTTAATGACACTTAGAGGCGAGAAGCTAACAATTTGTCACTATTTGTAGTTTACACAACTATTCTATAATTGTGGTGGAAGTAAATAACTTGGGTAATTTCAAAAAGTAGAGACCTATTATCGGAAATGACAATAAAGCCAGTTTCTATGTCTTTTCGAAGATTTCGATTATATATTTTAGTTTATTTAAATTACATATTAAAAAATAAAAAAAAAATCTATTCATATATTAGATATTTGGAAGTTTTATATCAAACGCATCCTAATATGTATTTGAAAATGTAAATGAATGAAGCGAAAATGGTATGCCATGATCGTCACTGACGTTAATCAACTGGAAATCTCTGCCTACTCCTGTGGAAAACAGGAAGGATTGTATAATTTAATATCACTTTTGGCAGCTCACTTCACGCTTCAAGGCGTTTTTGTCACATCCATTAGATATGATAAGAGAAGAATAGCACGTGATTAAGAAGGAATCTTCTAGTTGAATCTAAACCAATATAATAAATACAATTTACCAAATTTTGATATAGTCTATATTGTACTTAAGGCAAATATTCAAGACTCTCAGTGGAAAGCTAATAATGCCTATTGCCATAATATCTAACAAATATAATTAAGCTTTATTAGTTTATTAGTTTGGTTGAATACGCCAATCTTAGTAATTACTGGTTCAATTTCAATTTCAGTTCAAGAAAAGCGGCGGTAGCCTAATGGCTAGGGCGTCGGACTTGCGATCATGCGGTTGCGGGTTCGAATCCCACCCATTACACTACCGACGTGAACCCACTCGTAACACAAGCATCTTAGCTTAGCACGAGGGGTTAACGAGATTACTAGTAATGTGCGACCCACATTGCTAGTAACATTTAAAAAAAAAAAAAAAATCGAAAAATTCGTCATCGTGTTAGATAGCATATACAGGTTTAATTTAAAAAGGAGTGCGTATATTCAACGAGGTAATCAGGTGCATAAAACTGAACAACTTTTACCAAGAAACAGGTCTTCTTCTTCTGCCTAGCCTTTTTCCCAAGCTATGTTGGGGTCGGCTTCCAATCTTACTGGATTTAGCTGAATACCGTATTTTACATGGAGCGACTGCCTATCTGACCTCCACAACCTATTGCTATATATATGCTGGTAATATAGTATTCCATAGTAAGACTGGTTGTCAGAATTGTAATGACTTAACGACTGTCAAAGATCCACTGTATGACAGTCGGAACCAACGGCTTAACGTGCTTTCCGAGGCACGGAGGGGTCTCGGTATGTTAAATGGTCACCCATCCACGGACCAACCGCGGCTTAACCTTTATTATCGGTCAAATCGTACGGCTTACACTTAGCCACGAGCCCCTCTCTCTCCCAAGAAACAGGTGGAAATCTTAAAATTTAAAATCATCTTTCTTTCATCATTCATACAAACATGTCACGTGACCGGTCACTTTGTGTGAAAAGTTCATTTTCCATTTGAAGTTTTCGACCTATGTTCCTCGGGGAAAGTTGTTCAGTTTTATGCACCTGATGCACTCCTTTTAAATTAATCCTGTATATCGAAGAAGGATATAGGCGCGATGACCGACGATCACGCAAGCGGAACCGCGAG
Organism: Plusia festucae; assembly: GCA_950381575.1. NCBI lineage: Eukaryota > Metazoa > Arthropoda > Insecta > Lepidoptera > Noctuidae > Plusia > Plusia festucae. The sequence continues at coordinate 5,483,544 of OX494436.1, read as the reverse complement.
CACAAGCTAGTAAAAATACAAACTCAAGAGTGACTCCATGACATAATGATTGAAAGATAAATATAAATGTGACCGATATTGGCCAGCCTTCCACACGTCGGTATTAAACAGGTCACAAACGGTCACGGGCGTTAGTTCATGTGACCTAAATATCACGAAAACATGGAGCCAATATAGAACGCCAAAATTTGATAAAAACGAACTTTAATTTGTAAACATTTTGTTATATTTTGCAAGTCAGTAGCGTAATGTAGGTAAGTAGGTTACTATCCGTGATATGGAGATTCGTTCTTTCTCAAAGTTAGACAAGATTAATCAAGTTGTTTTTCGATAAGGATTGCTGTCCGAATGTCGAAAAGATGCACAACTGTCTACAACGAGACTCGAATCAACATTGATCTATACTGCTTACAGTTGCGTAAAAAACATTTAACAAACAGCACGGTTTTTTTCTACATTGTATTTTTGATCCCATTAAACTTTTCCAGGTATTAACAACAATTTAACGACATTAGTGCCGATGTACGAAAACGAAGCTTTTAAACCATTGCTATTTTTTACAAACATACAGCGTGAAAAAAGGACAGCAACAAAATATAACAACAAACTTGAGATGTCAAATTAGTTTTTGCCTTGAACATGATTGTGTTTTTAAAGCACACGTTTTTGCTTGTCGGCTTTGTATAAGAATTTTAGTCGGAACTAAATTTGACAGCTGTAATTTTTATCATGCCTTTTAGAATTATGTATAAGTGAAAAAGAAACCGATGGACTAAAATAAGTTCAGTGCGTTCTGTTACACAACAGAATCGGGGCCATTGATTCTTTGTATGCCAGACTCGTTTCGGACTTATTCAGATCCATAATCATGAAGTGTTCACACAGTGATGTCGCGAGCTTCGTTTGTTTTTGACTTAATCACTGAATAAATTGTGTCAGTAATTTTTTACTGACTAACAATCAGCATGAAACAATGTTGTTCAATAGCATAGTTTTTGCGCCTTGCAATCTCAGAAGTATCAAAAGTGTTGAAATCTGTACTATACCTATAAAATTTATTGAATTCTCAGTGATACACGAACGGTGCCAACAGTTATATTGTTTGAACGAGTTGAATCGTCGATTTGTCCTGTGAGATTCAGTTTATAGATCGTCACAATAATTGAAGGGTCGTTAAAGCCGTCGCCGATGGTAGTCAATCAGGCGATAAGACGCTGCCGCCCTACAGACACGAGTTTACTGCGCTCTTCGAAGCATTTACTTACTCGTAATTGGCGATTATTTGTTGGCGTATCTCGTTTTCCAATCTTGTAACACCCATCGAAAACAATAACATCAGCAATTATATACATTTGTAAGCATGTCTTCTTTGAAACATTCGAATTCGCTCTTGTGGCTAATTTTAAGCCTACCATTTGACTGATATTACAGGTTAAGCCGCGCTCGCCGCAGTTGGTCTGTCGATGGGTTGGTTGGTTGGAACATTTTCTATACATATATACTGAGACCCTCACTGGTCCCGACTACCATTCGTTGATCTTTGGCAATCATTAAGTCGTTACAAACTTGACAAGCAGTCTCATGGGAGACTTTGTTACTGAGTGAAATGGGTTGCGGAGATCTGATAGGCAGCCGCTCCACATAAAATACGGTATTCAGCTGATTCTGGCAAGACTAGAAGCCGACCCCAATATAGCTTGGGAATAGGCTGATGAAAAATGATTGCGGTCCCCGAAAAAAAGGAGCTGTAAAGGTGTGCATATACTGTGGTAAATAGTGGTACTAAAAAATTTTCTACTCAACATACGACAATAAGGACATATGAGGTAAAACAAACAAATATATACCAGTAACATGCAAGTCATACACTTATTGATCCCTTATAATCATAAACAAACGAAAATATATAGATACATACATTTATATGTATATACAACATTTAACAAAACCCCTGTTAGATCCAATAGAGGCGTAGGTATTCGTGGTACAGCTCATGAACCGTCTCGCATAGGTGGCTTCTTTGACATGAAGCTGCAGGTAGTAAGTACAAGAACTTTGAGGAGCGGTCAGTGTTGCTGTTGCCTTGGATCAGTTTTTATTTTGATTTAATTATTTTCACTGGGGAAAAAAAATAATCTCCAATCCATTTTATGGCTACGTATATGTGTTCGCAGTACGATACCGAATAATACTCTCAGGGATCGGGCAGGGTTTTTGTTACACAGATAAATATACATATAAACCACAGATATAAACAGATAAATATGTATGTATAAGAACATACATGACGACTAAAACGGCCGGCTGATGTAAGTAAGCACTATGCAACCAAATTAATATAAATAGCGCCTGTTTTCTTTATTAGCAATCTCTATAACCTTCGGTGAATGAGGAAGCCAACTGGCCAGTTAATAAATTAGCTTTGTATGCGAAACTAAGAATTGTCATAAGAATTTAATATCTCAATGCTTTTTTGAGCATGAGTCTTTATTGTTTTCTGAGGTTGACGCGAATATTAGACATTGAAATAAAACAACTTTAAACGGATTCTATCGCGGTTTATTTTGATTTTAGTTCCCGACGTTTCAACACCTTTGCAGGTGTCATGGTCACGGGCAGACTGAGGTCTTTGTCTAAAAAATCTCTGGACATCAGGTATATTTTAACTGAATAGACAAGTTTTTTGAGAAACTCCTTCATTTAATTTGTAAAAAATAAATCAAATCTAAATTTCTGTTTAAATTTGGCAGGTTATATAAAGACTACTACGATACGTATAATTCATGTACGCATCGTCTGTATGTACTTCTTCCGAAAATACTCAACTACCCACTGAACTGAAAGTCTTTGAATGTTACATAATTATTAAAAGACTAACGAAGGTCTCCCGTCCAAAATATCTTTTACACAGTATTCAGTGAGCTAAGCCCCGTATCACGCGACTGCTAGCCTGTTATCCTAGCTTTCTGATCTATTGTTTGAGCGAGTTAAATCGGCGTCCGCCATTTTCACTCCAATGAAAATTCCCTACTATAGGTACTGTCCCGTTGCACTACTTAACTACACTTCTTTGGAGCAAATCAGCGGCTTCTCTGAACTATACTGAAGTGGCCCTAATATATAGCCTTTGTGCAATAAAGTCATTTAAGTCCAATAACTTTCTGTTATTGGCTAGCTAATTGTTCCAGACGAGTCACTTTATAAGGTAAACGGCCCAGTAACCGTTAAGTTTTGAACTTCACTGACTTTGCAGGTATGCTATGCTAAAACTATAAGACTTGCAAAAAAACTAATTACATGAATAGATAGATAATTTAAACTAGTTTTATTGTAATATTATTTTTTATTATTATTTTAAATTTTCTTTAACAATAATGGAAAAATATAAAATAAAGGGCTAATTGTACCAGTACCCGGTAGATTTGTACTAGTAAACGTTAAATTGTCCCAGAATCCGGTAATTTTCAATTCGAATTTGAACTCTATTGGTTTACGTTAAGGTTCACAGAAAAACTATTTTTGCGTTTCTGTGTAACATAAATATAAAGAAGAGCTTATCCAAAGAAAATACATTCTAGTAATAAAATAAATTCAAATGTATATATACAAATTATAGGTAATAGTTAACATCAGGAATTTGTATAAACTTAAGTTTTTAAATCGGATATTGATACAGTATCATAATCACATTATTAATTAAACTTAGCTTACAAACTATTTGAAGAATATTTTGGTTTCACGTTTAGATGTAACCTTTAATATCTGGTCACAAAAATGTCACTAACCTACAACAAATCAGAAAGAAAACGCTAAAATCTGCAAAAAAAACCTATGAAATACTTAAAGCACAACAAATACATTGATTTCAGTTTAAACATAACCGTCGGAGGCGCCAATTCACCTGCTGCGTTAGCCGTTACCAAGACGGTCACACTCTGCCAGAACTCTGTTATCAGACGGTGACAAAAAGAAAGCGCTTTCATTACAATTAACAATCTTACGTGAATCTCGAGTTGCTTCTTCGACATGCGTCTTTATAAAATCTTCTTTAAACCATGGTCTTATATCGCTATCTTTGACTAAAGCACGGGTTTGCGTAAAATTTTGGGCCACTCGCTGGCATACTTCAGGGTGTCGCTTTATAAAAGCTTCAAACCAGTGATGACCTGGTCTGCCATTTCGAAATGTTTTATCTCGCTTCATCTTTTTCACCAATAAACTGACGCTATCCAATAACTGCGCCTTACTTAGGGGCAACCCACTACTTTTTTTTTTTTTTTGCGGTGAAATGCTTTTGACTTCCCCACGCCGAGGGCACGGCATGGGGATATGTCGGACTTTAAGCGACTAAAAACACCCCGGTCTCATCATTGCCTTAGCCGTGGGATCACTTGCGTATTCCCAACGCAGCTCTGGCAGGCCTTGGTCCTTGAAAGACTCCTTCCAGAGGGATGGATGTAAAATGTCCACCCCTCACTACATCCGAGGGCGAACGGGTAGGACTTCCCGTTCGTCTCCTCCGTGGCCTGTCAGCTGATCGGATGACGAGTTGCCCTCCTCGTCACCCGCAGGCCCGACCTCAAGGTGGTCTGAGGTCGTGCAACCCACTACTTGCCATAAAAATAATCCACCTGCTTAAATTTTCTAGTTCTTCTTTCAGCAAAACTGTACTTGGTCCTTTGGAGTATTCGACAGAATAGCGGCCGGGTAATTTGTCATCCAACGTCGACCGTGGGATACCGAACTGCTTGGTAGCAGCTGAAATTGAGGCTCCTTTTTGACCACTTTGTGGCACTACGTTTTTAAATAGATACTTTAAAATATTTTAACGACTGAACATTAAAACATGGTAGTAATTCAACGACTTAAAAATAAACTGAAACCTAAAGGTAATTCAAATTATGAAAAAAAAAACGTAGCGTATGGTATGGATTTCTTTCTCCCAGGGTAGTACAATTAAAAATCTTCAGGCCTCAATTGTCGTAAACACGATAAATTACTAACTCAAGAGCTTACATGATAGGAAAACGGACAGGCCAGCTTTATAAAAAGAACAAGCTCATTTTGTAGAAATAGTTGAGGATCCACAGATCGAGTTGTGTAAATTTTCCGGTCTGAAGCTTGCTTCAAATTACTGCTTGGTTATCAATATCCATACTAAAACATCAGAGCGCCACATGATGCGCATCGATAAAGTTGCTTTTAGAACTACAGTACAGCAGTAAGTCGAAATGTGCAAAAATTGGGAAATCCATAAAAAAACGAGTGAGACATCTGAAATCTTCACCTCGCTTTGACTTCGGTTTCGACTTCACCTCTAGGCACATTTGTCCAAATCCAATTCAATTTGACCAATCACCCACCACTCACCAATCAATCAATCACTCCCAGATGCGATAGTAAAGATGTTACACATTATAAACTAAAGAGGCAATCGAATCCATGGGATTACAACACAAACAAGCAACATAGAAACTACAATCTGTTGATTCGAAGGAAAAGAAGAAGAACTTAACACAAGGCAATAAGGACGATGTCGGGTAAAATGCAACTGTAAATTACAAGTCCTAACATCCGGCAATGAATTCTACAGTTTTAAAGGAAAATGAGACCTATTTCAAGGCAATAAGTACATAATAACGAGTTTCGGTACAACGGCTCATCGTGTACCAATATCCGGTAAAAAACATAAAATTTTAACGGGTACTAGGACAAGTAGGGGTTTGTTTGTACCAATAGATGTGAACGGCAAAAATAATTATTTCTCAATTAGATTCACCTCAATTTATAGGTTAAATCGCATCGTAATATATTCAAATATTTTAGAAAATTAACACATTTACCTTAACGTTATCGGTCGCAGTATGGCTAGCTCATCAATGCGACGTGGTGGTTTCGTAGTTCACTGACAGAACTTTGAACTTACATAATATTTTCACAAAACCAACTTTTGTCATCGAATAGTTTTAACGCCCTTAAACTTTTTGGACAGTATTGTCATTATAATTGTACATAATATTACCGAGAAGGTATTACCATTCGCAAACTTTACTTTATTATTGGTAGAAAAATGCAATAACAAAAAAACTGACTTGTTAACGGGTACTAGTACAATAACGGAAATAGGTGCTTTTACCTTAGTAGAATACTTCTAAGTATTGTTATTCTTTGGAGAAAACCTCATTCAACATCTATACTGTTGAAAAGTTGTTAATTACAAACAACATTGTGTTGACCTAATAGTTGGATAAAAACACACAAACTTGTCACACTAAATTACCGAAATTGCAGTTGTTACCAACCTTTTTATATTAGAATCGCCATTCGTTTTCACTTTAACTTGTGATGGGGCGTGAAGAAACTTTAATCGCAGTAATACGTTCAGTTGCAATCGGAATCCAGTCTATATCTTCCCATGACAAATGATGTAGAATAGAAAGTAAAAAAGGCATTTGTTAGTTGCATTGCGAATGTTGATTGACGACCTACATGGTCAATATTGGCATCCATATAGGCACACAATGTTATACTCTTATTCAAACGTTTTCTAATTCTACTGCGGCAGAATGACTACATTGCAAACAGCGGTAGTAATGTTTTAGTCAAATGATAATTGTTACATTAATGATAATTTAGTCTAATGATAATACCATAATATTCTGATAAATTAAATCAAAAATATTTAATTGTATTCGTCCGTCTGCCCACGCTGTAATCATGCACGTATCAGTGATAGACTGACACGCTTCACCCGTGCAGTTCGCCTGCACCCGAAATAGAGTTCGTGCGTCTCCGGCCGCGGTCGGGCTAGATCGTTTATCTTTTTCAATCCTCTGTAACACAAACAAAAAGGTCAGAAGCCGACGACCTAGTTTCCGAGCGGCAAATACAAAGGTCACCCAGACATCGGTCCGGGAAGCGGCTGATAACGCTGGCAGCCTTGCCATACACGCGAATGTTTGCGCGCATTATGCAATCATATGAATCAGTTTTAGCCGTTCGCAGATCGCGAGCCAATATCGACAGCCGGATCAATGAGTGATCAGTTAGCATTACCTACTTTAGCTCGAATGGCTTTAATATCTACTATGAATCTAGATGGGTTCTAGAGATTTTGTGCTCCGTTTAACGTTAAAACGGGTAACCTACTAATATATTTACCCTGCAGACATTTCGGATAGATTGATTGATATAAATGGGGTAATGGACGTATTAGCCGTGAATAAGTAAATACAATTATTAGGGATAAATGAAAGACAATTGCATGCAGCAGAGATGAGAATGTTGAGAGGAATGTGTGGTGTTACGCGAATGGATAGAGTGAGGAATGATTATATAAGAGGAAGTTTGAAAGTGGCACCGGTAACCGAAAAACTATGTGGAAACCGGCTGTCGTGGTATGGGCATGTGATGCGGAGGAATGAGGATCATGTTGTAAGGAAGGTTTTGAGCATGAATGTGGATGGGTATAGGGGAAGGGGACGACCAAAGAAACGATGGATGGATTGTGTGAAAGTCGATATGGCAAGGAAGAATGTTACTTGTGAGATGACGGCAGATAGAAGAGTATGGAAGAAGAAAACATGCTGCGCCGACCCCAAATAAAATTGGGATAAGGGCAGGAGGATGATGATGAAGTAAATACAATTATGTCGAGTTGTGAGAAATGGAATCGGTTGGCGAATCATAATATATTACGTCAATTTACGAGGGCAATGATTGATACCAATTGCCTATTTCATAAGACTGATTCAAAGTTATTTATACAGTCGATTATTGCATTGTGAATTTTGTTAAGAATGAAATAATAATGAATTGAAAATATCAGTGTAAACTGGTGGGACTGGAGGTTTCTATGTAGATATATTTTATGTAATATTTTTTATAAATAAAACATTGTTTGCCTATTTCTATGTAACACAAGAATAAATGAAGCTTCATTTAATTAGAGTGACTTATGTGTGGGAGGAGAAAGTAAAAAAAACACGATCGTTTTACTTGAGCTAATATTTGCGCCACCTACACAGATAAACATGTCGTTCAAACACAATACAGACAATCAGGCCACTCGCTACTTACCAAAACATTATTTTCTTCAAGTACCCACCTTAAAGCGATAACCTCAATTGTCATGCACACAGCAGCATGCAACACCAACTCCATTTTGATTAAAACGACGTTTATTTAATAAGTTACGAGCGCTGATGCATTTACGATTGTCGGCGGCCAAGTGATTTGTGTATCTCCAATCACAATAGCGTATTGTCGAAATTGAGTACCATTTGGCTTGTTTCCTTTGACATAAAGCTTTATTTAAATGCCAGTTATGTATTGTAATTAAATAAAAGAGCTGTTAATTACCTGTTATGTTGTGTTCAATTATTATTGTTTCCTTAAAAACATGAAATTACTTGCCGGAATTCTCGGCTTTTATATAAGTTTTCTTTTATGTTATGAGGAGGGACGAAAGTCACATAACAAAACAAGTTATAAGTATGACTGTGGATGGGTATGTAAGCAGAGGGAGACCGAAAAAGAGATGGATGGATTGTGTGAAAGATGATATGAGAAAGAAAGGAGTGGCTGCCGCGATGACGAGTAATAGAGAAGTATGGAAGGAAATTACGCATTGCGCCGACCCCATATGAATGGGATAAGGGCAGGAAGAAGAGATATAAGTTTTCTTTTGTTTTCTTTCAACATAAAAATAATAGTTACTTTTATGAACTTTTGGGAGTATTTCTGACGAATAGAGAAGGCAAAACAAATCAAAAGAAGAAAATTTGTAATGTAAGGTAAGTTAAGTTAGTTTATCATACTGGCTGGTTAAGTCTTGTTCCACAATATCAAGTTATGCATACTGCAGAGACGTAAATAGTTTTTACTTTTTCTCTTTAAAGACGGCAAACAAAATTACATTAAAACTACTAAGTTGTAGCTAAAGTAATTTGTTTACATATTTAATTGAACGCGAGTTGTGGAACTGCTTCGTTCAAAGTAGAAGTCCAAGATACCTTACATTGCTAATGTAAGAAACATGTCGTGCAAACTTTGTAATCGCGAAACAGAATCTTCATACTAATTTAACACTTAGATTAAGTTCTTATTTAAAAGGTTGAGGTTTACATCGACTAGTATTAATGTATGTAAAGTAACGTTGAAAGATGCTATGTGTTGTTTAAGCCATGTATAGTATAGGTAAACATTGACTGCCTCGTTGGTCTAGTGGTCGCAAGCACGATTGCCGTGCACGAGGTCTCGGGTTCGATTCCCGGGTCGGGCGAAAAATATTTACCGAGTTTAGAATTTCTCAGTACCGCTCGGAGTCAGGAAGTGTGGCGGTGTTTACACCCCCGTGCCTCGGAAAGCACGTAAAGCAGTTGGTCCTGCGCCTGATCCCTCTCCGGTCGTGTCGGTCAACCGTCCCATCGGACTATGAGAGTAAAGGAACAGAGAGTGCTGTTTGCGCACACACTTGTGCACTATAATATCTCCTGCGTACATGGCTGAACTCACTTGAAATTGGCCGCCGAGGCCGAAATTCGGTCTGGAGGAGATTATTATTATAGGTAGGTATACACTATAGGTATATATTATAGGTATATACTTGTGATATGTTTTCCATATTTGTATTTTTTTTTAACTAAACTAAACCCAGGTATTCTGTCTGTCCAGGTGTTGTCCCAGGTAAGATGCTCTACTTACACCGTCCGCAGGGGATGTGTGTGTAAGTAGATGCATCTTAAAAAAGCTAAAACTTGGTTTGAGCAAGATGTTAATATATTGGAAAGGTGAGTGAGACAGAGACGCCGATATCTTGTACCTCTTTTCAGATGTACCTATTACAACCGTTCACGTCAATTAATATAAAAATATACCCTTGTCCACAAGAGTTTCAACTATACAGGGTTAATTTAAAAGGACTGCGTATATTCAACGAGGTAATTAGGTGCATAAAACTGAACAACTTTTCCCACAAAACAGGTCGAAATCTTAAAATTAAAAATCACCTTTTCATACAAACATTAGGTATAGCTAATCCTGTAGGTATAGGTAAAATAATTATTTACATTTAATCAGTTTCTATGCTGTTGGACGTCCATAGTTAAAGATGTATAATCAAGACTACTGTTCCAACATCATAAAACAAAAGCTAGTCGAGATTAGAAATTAGAAGAAGGAGAGCATTAAAAAAAATTGGGGCAATTGTCTAACGTCTATCCTTCGCTGTAAAATTATATTATTTGTCGACCTCGACATAAATCTTCACACTTTTATGTCCGAATGGTGTTGCTAAGACCTTGTTTTTATCTAGAAACTTATTTTGATGATATGACCCATCGACACCTTTATGCCAATTTTTATCGATAAAAACCTAACTTATGATTCGAATCCAATTAATTTTAGCAGTCGATACTTTTTTGTATATGTCAGTATCATAAAATTTTAGTGCCTGCACCTGCATTTGCACCGAAAATATTGTGTTGAGGTTAATAAAGAAAAAATAATTTGGTCCCAAAAACGTAAATCGTTGATTAATGCTTCGCCATTATTGGAAGAATCGTATAATCGCCTGCATATATAATAATTTGGAGTTTAATACATCTAAATTGCATAGGAACGTCCTACACAGTCATTAGAGTTCGAAATATTGTTAGCAAATGCACATTGTACACGTAATCGATTAATTCGTTCATTTATCATTCATTCCAATCGATTGGATCGCTTATAATTATAGCTGGGACGTAGTCACGACTTATTGAAATAGTGAGTGATGAGGTTTTAGAACTTGCAACTGAATGTAATGGATAATTTCTTATTCTAATAAGCTTAATATGTTTTTTTGAGGATAAGAGTGCTGCTTCCCTTACATTGGTATCTGTTACTTCATCAAAATGTATTAGTAGTAGTAATTTTCTGTGTTTGAAGCTTACCCCGTTGCCAAATTACCCTTTGATTGGCCTGTTAGTCAAGTGGTTAGTCACCCTGCCTGCGAAACCAGGGGTCGTGGGTTCGATTCTCACCCAGGACAAATCTTTGTGTGATCTGCGTGAACATTTATTCTTTGTCTTGGTTATTTATTTATATTATGTATGTATTTAGAAATATATAAGTATAATTATCAGTTGCCTGGTCACCACAGTACAGGCTCTGCCTAGTTTGGGATCAGATGACCGTGTTTATTATTTATTATTATTATTTAAATATCATCAAACTCGGTTTACTGGTTAAGTGGTAAGCAAACAACATACATATAAAATCTGCACCCTAAATACAAATGTGATTGAGTTGACACAACCTAATTGCTCCAGTATTGTATTTACATTATTTTCTTGCCCACAATCGTGTGTGACATGATGATTGAGATCACTTGACATTTTCATTGTAAACAAATATTAATTAGAATACAATCCTCGAGTTTTTATACCTGAATAAATATTTATTTTTATTAACACTGCATTGTCTCACAACACATAAATTTATCGACCATTTTTTACTGTTTGTATCTTAATCAATTTGTTAATATGTGATTTGTCTCCTGTATACTTACTTATTGTAATGTAATTTGATGATTATCGATTTCCGATCAATAATATAAATAAAATATGTACCTATCTGATTATCGTATTGGGTTTCCTAAATAACTGAGGTGTATTTTTTCCAGCTGTGTAGTTAGTCAATAAATAACATGTTATTATTTAAGGTGTACTAAAGTACTGTTGATGCTTCTGTCGTGATTGTTACATCTATACAGGATTAATTTAAAAGGAGTGCGGATATCCAACGAGGTAATCAGGTGCATAAAATTGAACAACTTTCCCCAAGGAACATAGGTCTAAATCTTAAAATGGAAAATGAACTTTTTGTACAAAGTGACAGGTCACGTGACGTATGTTTGTATGAAAAGATGATTATCAATTACAAGATTTCACTCTATGTTTCTTGCGAAAAGATGTTCAGTTTTATGCACCTGATTACCTCTTTGAATATACGCACTCTTTTTAAATTATTCCTGTATAAAAACAGGTCAGTTGGTGTCCTCTAAATTTATAAAATTTATTTATTAATATTAATTACGAATTTAATCGCTAATATCAATTATACATTCATACACCATCATTTACATCATAGCTCGCATCATAGTATTACTTACAAGAGCTACATTTTATCTTCTTTGTTTTACTTCTTATAGCAAAAGCAAAGTACCAGTGTTAACATTTCAAAGCTATGCACACTAGCGAGAAAAAAAAAATACAAAAACATTAAAAACAAGTTTCAATTTCCTTTTCCACGTTTTGCAAATAAAGCTTACTTTATAATTAAATACTTCATCCACTGGATTCAAGTAATACGTTCGACCGCCCATCATAAACATCAGAGGGACGTTTAAAAATAAACCTGTCAATATATAAAAAAACGGAATGAACCCTGGTACACAATTAACACACGTCTGTAACTCAATTAACAACATAAACCCAGTTATCAGATTGTGCGGATATTACGTAACGAATTCAGTTCTATTTTCGTTCCCTCGCTGATGTGTATCAGGTTTTAGTGTAGCTAGACTTTTTACATAATATGAGTAGTTCAGTAAAACGTCTACAGCCCTATTTTTTAGTGCACTGGTATTTGCGATTTTTTTAACAGGTAATTTAGAATAGCAATCTCACAGATACGACGTCAAGACTGTAAAGCTAAAAAAAAACATTACCATAAATGACATTTAACTGTAAATAAAGATAGCCATTCTAATCATCTGTGTGGAATTATCAAATATCCTATGTCAGTTGCATAATTATGCCCATTATGCAACTTTTTATTGAGATGTCTGAATATTCTGTAATAATTGTATAATGCTTATTCAGTGATTAATTCGGATCAAATAGTAATTTGGTAGATGTCTTTTTATTTTGAAATATGAACGCGCGACGCCAAAGGTAGTTAGATTTTATTCAATCACCCATACATGCCGTACGTGAAGTAAGCTCACCGTAACACCAATAATTGAATTTCTGTTTTCAATCTATCACGTGTGTATGTCAAAAATATTGTAAATATGATATACCTACTGCTCCGTTGAAATATTTGATGTTTTTTTTCGTATTGACCTAATAAAATAGTCAAATGAGTGTGTGAAAGATAGACTTCTAAGTAAAAAGTGATTTCTAAGGTTTTCTGAACATTATAAAAAACCTGGTATATATAATCGTGGCCTATAAATATCCCACTGCTGGGCACAGAACTCTTCCAATAGGTATAGGGAAGGAACGAGCATCACTTCGCTGGCTCACAGCAAGTTGGCGATTTCAGACTAAATTTTTTGGAAATCAGGTTTCCACTCGATGTTTTCCTTCACCGTTTGTCAATGGCGTCTTAGAATAATTAAAAAAGTACGTATAACTTTGAAAAAGTCACATTGGTACGTGCCTGGGTTCGAACCTTCAACCATGTGCATACGAATTCTGTCATTGAACCGATTATCACCTCGACATAGCAGCACAAAACCAGGTATGTTATTAACGAAATACTAGTTTCGAAACCAAAGTCCTTTCATATTATCTTTCTAATACCAAAATCCTTTTTTGCATCTTTTAATGTATTTTTAAGTTAACCATTTAAGTATGTACATTTACTCATAGTTTACATAATCTAGATAAACGAAAGCCTTTTCTCACGGCATCCTGTGAACTACGACGTCAATATAAAACCAAATAAAATTTCATGTTTAGCTCTACCTAGGCCCTTAGCGCGGTCAATATGCAAATAATCTTTTTTCCGTTCAGTAAATCTACAAAATCGTGCCTTCGCCGCTTAGATAATGAATATAGATAAACTGGATACGTGAGTTAGCCGCTAATTAATCACACCTGGTAAGCCGCCCTCAACTATTTCCTTAATTAAAATAGTGGTTGATGTTCGTAAACAAATTCGCTAATTTGTTGAAGACATTAAAATCATGCTACAATGTATGTAGGCTCACTTGATTATGCGGGTTAAATTTAATAGACTGTCAGTCTCGTTTAGGGTCATCAATGTGTTTTTAAGTTATTGCTCGTGAAAATTTACACCACACATACCTACTTTTCATGAAAAAGATATTGTATTTTTTTTTATTCGTTGATAACCTAGACCTATAGATTAGTAGGTACTTATTAATTTTATACTATACTAGCTTCTGTCCGCAAATTCGTCTGCGTGGACTTTATAATTGGGTCCAAAAAGAATAGAAACATTTTCACCCGTGTTATAGCTTGCGCTGTAATAGAGAAAAATACCAAATTTCAAAGCTGTCTGCCCACGGTTTAGCTCGTAAACAATTTTTAATTTTCCCTCGGAAACTTCTTAAGAAATCGGGATAAAAGGTACCCTATGTTCTTTTCCTTGTCAAAGGCTACATGCATGCCAAATTTCATACAAATCCGTTCAGTCGTTTTTGCGTGATTGAGTAACAAACATCCAAATATCCACACTTTCACATTTATAATATTAGTAGGATTACTTACTTACCTACTATACTCGGAATTTTAATTCGATTCCAGATTTGACAATTTCAGTGTTGCAACGTTGTGACAAGTACTAAATAGTGACGTTGCGAAATTATTCGATATGGAAATGGAATATTTCCAGATCGATTCTTCTCGTTTATAATTTTACTCTTGTAAACTAAGTATATCAGGAAATTAAATATTTCTGAACCGATAATTTAGTTTTGACGATTAATTAACGATCTGAGACTTTTCTTTTATAATTGTGTGTGAAATAAATAAAAAAATGTGATCATGAACGAACATGACAAATGAATCGATTTTTGTGTTCATCACTATACTATTAAATGTGGTATCATTATTTCACAAAATGACAGTAGCTAATGTCAAATCTAGAATCGAATTAAAATTTCGAGTATAGTACTTACTTTTTATTGTTATTAAACCAAAATCTTGGATTTAATTTTTTTTTTCTTTTTAAACTCGAGAGTTAAGCTGAAATATAGATATGTTAAAAAAACTCGAAAAATTAAATAAAAAACAACATTATCTTTTTCGGTAGGCAACCCTAACTAAGGTGGAAATTAAAAGCTTTTTAGGAAACGTGCATTAAGTGATTAGTTTCAGAAAGTGTGAGGTCACATGTCACGGTCGGCTCGTGTGCTGAGGTCGTGACACCGCGGGTCACGACACGCAGTTCCAAATTGAAGCCGAATGAGTATTCCTCATACTGACAGTTCTCGTTAATTTATTCTTTGGACTGTATATTTTGAAATAGTAATAGATTACATGTATATACCTACACAAATATATTCTCATGTTAGCGAAAACGAAAAAATACCGAGAATCAGAGAAGAGAGATAAGAACATAGAATTGGCGAAAAGATGTGTCAAGAGATGTCCCAGAACGTTCATTGGTTTTTCGAAGGGTTATAACGATAAAAAAGTATAGTCTGTTCATCTATACTTGTCCAAACATGTAAACAAATATGGCGTATGTAAGAAATGTCAATAAAATTAGTGATGGGAAACTTTGTGTGATCTATTCAGAATTGTAAACTAATTGTGGTAACATACATTGTGTGATTTTTGAGAAAAATCGTGATTTGTAATTGACGTCGGTTTGTTTACAATTTGTGACAAGTATAGATGAACAGACCTTACATTAGATTGGACGATTTGGAATAAGACATGTAAAGATGAGCTATACCTACGTTATAGAACTTCTAGTAGATAATATAATATAGTATCTTGGGACAACCCACACACGGCCATCTGATCCCAAACTAGGCAGAGCCTGTACTATGGTGACCAGACAACTGATAAACATACTTATATATATCTAAATGCATACATATTATACATAAATAACACCCCGACACAGAACAAACGATCGTGCTCATCACACAAACATTTGTCCTGGGTGGGAATCGAAGCCACGACCTCCGGCTTAGCAGTCAGGGTCACTAACCACTAACCCACAGGCCAGTCAAGTAGATATCAGGGAAGGCCTTACCTCTCCTGATAGATCTCAGAGGAATCTTAGATTCCTCTTGAATTAGAGCAATCCGACTGGTGTGATACCAGCCGGGCCTTGCCGAAAGTCACAACAAAGCAACTTTGCGACGCGTGGGTTATTCAGACTCCTTCGGGGAGCAAGGGACAAGTAGAGGAAGGTATTTGCAACTCCCCAGGTTTTATAGGCCACTTAGATACCATCAGGTGGATCGTACTTCGTGGTATAAAGTGTACACCATCGGAGAAGAATATGATAGTGAATAGCGTTGTGATGGGGCTTACCTGTCTGTCACCGGGGTAAACCCGGTGCTCCTCTTGGCCGCCGTTATATTCTCCACTTTTCACACTGCACTTGACCCCGGGTAAAATAATAGTGAACACTTTTATAAATTGACGTTATCGATATACTACATCACGTTTTTCGATAAACCGAAGTTTGTACGTTGAAGATTTAGACCTGAAACAAAAAGAACATCACTTTTAGTATACAAGATAAATACAGACACGATTCAATTTAAAAGTAATAAAAATGCTGTGTAATAAACCGCATAACAAAATAAAATGAAAACATTCAATGTCACGCGTGGTATTCTGCGGTTCCTTTTAATCAAAGCAAATGCATTCTGTATCTATTTCGATCTCACTTCACGAAATATATTGGAAGTGATGATGACCGAGAAACAATGGGTTCGACCGCGAATTCATATTATTATACGCCCCGCCGACAATACAGCATAAGTCTTTCAGTGACGAAACGGTCAACAGATACAAACGAATAATTCGTACCCCTGCCCTTGAGTACGAAATGCACGGTCATTATGAACTCTGAGCTCGGATATCGAATGCAATCTCCGGGGTACTACCGATAACCTAACATAAACTTTACTACGTTACACTAAAGTCGTGAATCGCTCGAGAGGAAACTGTAGACCTGCAGTTGGGCGTCAAGTGGATACACTGATGCAATGAGTGAGCTAGACTGTCTGAATGTCAAACCAATGATCGGCAGCGTCTGCTGCACCAACGCAATAAAAAATAATTTATTTGCGTCTGAGTAAATAACATAATGGCGCGAACTTTTGGACTGAATAGTCGGCTACTGGAGTAGCGTTGTAACAGCCGCTTTGTTCCAAATCGGATCACTTGGGAAGCGGCCAGAAAAAGAAAAGCGCTGAATTCCAATTCAATTGTTCGTTTCTTCAAGAACAAAACTGCCAAAATGCTGGAAAGTTACAAAAGAAAATGTCAAAACATCTTTTGAATGCCTCAAAAATATAGTACTAAAACGTATCAGAAATAATATTATTTACAGTTACCAATTTATTTAATGACCAACAAACAAATGCTAGCCTTTCTACAAATTGAAGCGTATTATTATTTTATCCAATTATTTTTACTAATTTACATAGTTTACAAAACTGAATGTGTTTACATTTACAAAAAAATCCTTTATCAAAACTATAAAAAGATAAAGCGCTTTATAGTTTATGAGAAGGGGCAAGTGACGTCACTCGCCAGTAAATATTGTGTACGGAACGGCATGCGAGTTTTCCATGCACTGTATCATGGTATTTTTTGACAACAGGAGAAAAGAAAAAATAAGAATCTTATATATATTTTTCATTATTTATAAACAAGACCTTAAAAAAACCAACATCACTATTTCTCTTAGTATTCTCAAGTTATAAAAACATGTGCTGTCGACCGAAGTACACAGAATGGGGGGAACAAACTGAGATGTCATCAATCACAAAAAACTTTAACTTTTACGACATCTTCGAATATGATCGATGTTATTTCTCCCCAGAATCACAAGGAAGTTTGTAAGATAGGGTGTTTTAGTAATAACATATTATGTGTACTTACGACGATAGTAAATTTTAAGGTAAAAGCACAATTTTCCAGCACTAGAATTAAAACCATCCCTCAAACTTTAGTTGGTCTATAATACCTAGATGCAGAAATTCAGTCTTAGAAGCAAGACACAAAATTAATTGTATCAAATTAAAATTTCTTAGTGCTCAATTTATTACTTACAGAAACTATTATTAAAGTATTTCCAATACAAATCTGTACTTGAATGCTTAAACTTAATTACAGAGGAGGAAGCCTGAACAAAAATATAAAAAATTATCTGCACCGCCTTCTAATCACTGTTCGCGATCATGGATACGAAGCTAGAAATTCATTAAGACAATTCGCAACGTTTTGCGTACATCGCTGCGTTTGCCAGCGTAGAAAATAAAAGTTCACATACGTAAACTGCAATGGTTAGTGTTGTTGTTTAAATTGTGTTTTTATTGCTATTAGTGATGTGTAGTCGTGTGCGTTGTGCTCTGAAGGTCGTTTATTGGGACTTGGGTCTAGCGAGGCAATGAACTATGAAATATAACCGGAAGACGGGGGCCGATGACTGATGAACGTTAATATGCGAATAGGGCTGAGACTGCCAGATACAAATACTATAGGCTCAGATATAACCGTTTCAATATTCATATATAGTATAATATCATAATTGTTACGTATACTTTTATTGATTGTTTTTGTATTCGCAATATAAATCTTATTATTTATTCGACCGAATATTCACATTATTTAATGAATAGCCTTATTAATAGTCGTATTAATCAACTCTAGTTCACAAAAGAAGTTTTTATTACTGTTTGGTCTTCGGCAAACAGATACGTAGCACTCTACAATTTTGTTTTTTTTTGCCGTTCTAAATTCAATTTGAATGAGTGTCATTGTGTCAACAGCAATACGACTTGGAACTCGGGTATTTAGAGATCCACAAGATACAATAATTATGTGTATTACTGAAATGACAGTTTCTTTGTTGCTTACCAGGACTCTAGGTAAAACCTGGGTAGAATGATTGGAGAAACACTACCACTTGAAGCAACAACCGTAAAACTTTAGGTCACCGTGATAAAATAAATAAGAAACAAAGAAATAGCGTGATATTCGTTTAAATGAATAATAAAGAATAAAACCTTTGATTCTTCAATCAAAACAAAACACACGCGACGTCTGTTTATTGCAGTTCAAGGGGTTTATGATCAATAAACCCAATTTTTTAAATAGCTCACTCGTAGGTGTTTTATAAAAGTCGGCGAAACATAAGCGGGTTCCTGCTTATGTGATGTCGGATCAAATTGAGACATAACACTGAATCCTGGCCACATCGGACAAAAAACTCGCGTTTCGAATATTTTTAGAACGTTGACCGAAGTCGTCTTTTATTTCGCTTACGAATTTATGTATGGAATAGTAAATAAATTGCTGGCTACCTTCTACCTCGGATATGTTTTCACAGAAATATGTCAGGTAGTCAGTGTAATAAATAAACAATGCGAAACGCGGGAATTTCTCACAGAAAGTGTTAAAAGTACATTTTCCTACAAAGAAGTACGGAATGCCATTTATTTGTAGGGGCCAGTTTGTAAGAAAATAACGGGAGGAAAAACTGCGACGTCTAGCCTGCGTAGGCGCACTTATACGTACGATTGTCTTTGTCGGTAAGTTGGATAATTGGTTTGAAGAATTATGGCTTCTGTGTACTTAATGATGGTTGATCAAGTACAATTCGCAGACCAACTCTAAATAAAAAATATCGTATTTTTTCAAAACCTGACAACCTTTTTCCAAGCATAAAAGAGAGTTAAATTGTAACATAGTGTTGAATATATTCTTAACTAGCTTGTGCCTGCGACTTCTTCTGCATGGACTTCTGAATTGGGTCGTCCCTCGGGAACTACTTTAGGAATCGGGATAAAAGGCTTATGTTCTTTTCCATGTCAAAGGCTACATGTATGCCAAATTCCATCTAAATCCGTTCAGCCGTTTTTGCGTGATTGAATAACTTGATTGGTAGACTGGTAGAGAATGCCTAAGGCATTAAGTCCGCCATTGTACTTTATTTTTATAACTGTGCATAAAGTTTAAATAAATAAATAAATAAATAACAAACATCCAATCATCCACACTTTCACATTATAATATTAGTAGGATGTTGTTAGCTACCTTCGATATTAGTTGAACAACCACTATTTTAGTATCGTTAGAAAAAAGAATGACTCAAAGTGTAACCTGATGAATAATATGCATCATGAGTTACACTCTAACCAACGAGGTTCTAACTAAATTAGGTACAACACTAATTATTTTTTTCATCAGGACGAATATAAGTCAAATCTACAATTACAAAGCAGAATCACGTTTTGGCTGTTTCGCAGGCTCAGTTGACGCACTACATTGTTTTAGTATCAATACACCCGAAATGTGACCTTGAAGGCTTTAGAGGACGTTTTAAATGTTTTGCTTTGAAACTTTTTGTGTGAGATACATATTGTCTCACAATGGTGTTGGGTTTGAAAGGAATACATTACAAGAGTTCGTTGACATCGAACGAGCCTTCAGGTACGACTCGAATGTGCCAAAATTCTCAATAATGATAGGGATTTTAGGAAATAAAAATATACGAACCGATCTCATCAAAGGTAAATTAAAATATATGTCAATTGAATTTAAAATGAAACCATAATACTTTAAAATTGACAATATTTAATAAATTATTGAAAGAATGCTGATCGTTGCAAAAATTTCTTTTACACGTTTATTAATAGTTGGCCGTATTTCTACAAAGACCATTATTTTGTTACGTAGACGACTTGCTATATGGTGGACTTTTGGAGTAGTGAGACATTTTGCTTTTTAGACCCTTTAATCATATAGCGTCAATTATGATAATATTAAGGTGTGTATTGTATATAACAGACTACGTTCAACACATTATTATTTAATTCATCAAAACCAACTCGAATGGGACACCGGCCGTTTTTGAAAGATTTGATTTTTTTTATGCCAGAGAGTCTTCGTCTATCTAGTCTTTTCCCAAGATATGTTGGAGTCGGCTCCCACTCTTCCAGTCTTACCGGATTCAGATGAGTCTTTATAAATATTATGTCTGATATAAATATGAACAGTATATTCATTACAAATGTATTTCTTAAAAGGAAACATACAACGAATTTACCTGCAAAAACTCCGTTGACAATAATTAAGATTCTCGCCTCGAATCTAATTAACAAACGGATTAACGTAATTGTGTGCAGGCCGATGTGAAATACCTATCTCGCCTCCTAAATCAAATATCATTGGGAACAAGATAATTAGCTATAATTTAACACAAAGATCTGGACAAAGTCGTGTTGAATTATTACTATAAGAAGATTAGACTTTTGTTGTAATAACAACTTTTTGATAATTTATTGATAAACGACTTATAATTTATAAATTAGGAAAAATATATGTATAACAAACTTCCACGCTTGATTCAAACAAATAGTACCTACTTACTAAGTAAAACTATTAAATATATAAAGATTAAAATAAAATATTTAATAATTTGATCATAACCAATTTTGTAGAGAAACTCTACCTACTTTCCTGGAAACAGCACATAAAGTATAAAAATATCTTGAGACATCGCACACACGGTCATCTGTTCCCCAATTAGGTAGAAACGTTACTATGGCAACCAGACAGCCGATAAACCTACTTACATACTAATAAATACATATTATAGATAAATTACCCTGACACAGAACAAGTGATCGTGCCTATCACACAAAGATTTATCCTTGATGGGAATCAAATCCACGACCTCCGGCTTAGCAGTCAGATACACTAACCACAAGACCATAGCCAGTAATAAGATGTATAGGTAGGTAAACACTTTTCCTGTGACCTTGATATTGGCATGTATTCGACCGAAGTGTCCAATAAACTTATTCCCAAAAGATTGATTGCGACCTCAGCTGGTTTATTAGAGGATATTTGTCTCCGTACCTAATTAGTTGCCTCCTGAATTTATCGAGCTACCGTCATTGTTACTACCTCTAGGCCGTAATAATAATTATGGAATGGAAGGTCTATAATCATATAGCTATAATAAGGTTACATTATCTCGGTATCAAAGTTTTTGGAGATCGATAGAAGAGTATTGGTTTCTTTTCAAAAATAAATATGGGATAAAAATAGAAGATTTTAATATACCATATCCGCGTATGTTTTTGTTAAAAATTGTAGCAACTGTTCGTTGATAGGGAAATAATATGTAGTGATCCTTTGTTACACATAGTGCATTTTCAGACCTATTAAATATGAAAAAAGTCCTGCGTTGGCCGTTGACCAGGTAACCTTTTTTTTCTATGGTAGGTATATTTAGACAATTGAAACTGTACTTATTTTAATTCAGTTCAATCTTCTAATCCAAAACTAATAAATAACAACGCTGGCTTACTTGATTGAGATTTAAGGTTTGAATTAGAAGGCGTTTTTTTTTAATGAATGTGAATACTATGTTTATTCATATTCCTTTCAAAGCTATGTTTCAACGTGACAACAAAACAAACAATTCCTTCAGAATCATAAATGAACGAAACTCTGTTTGTATAGCGAAATCCTTGAACCAAACATTGTGTTATTTCCTTTGTAAATCTATAAATTCGTGAACAAAGCGGTCGATATTTGTTAACTACTATATTTGGCTTCCTATTTAAATTACTTCGAAAATAACTTTTGTATGGCCGCGTTCACTTTATTTACCTACCCCACGTTTTGTTGCTGAGGCCTATTGAAGGAAAATGTTTCATTAATACAAATATAAAAAAAACTTTTCATATAATTCATGCTTTGGTAAAAGAAAACAAGTAGGTACACTTGATATTTTTACTAGCAAGAATATTTATGTTTTTTTTTCTGGGAAATTATAATAACTGAACAGATTTACACTCAATTACTAAAAGTAGGCATTTGTTACGCTCGCTCATGTATTGAATGATACATTTATTCGACATGTTTGAATATTGGTATAAGAATAGAATGGAATAGTATTTTTATTTACACAGAAAGTAGGTACATGTTACAGATGACATATTCAGTAATTGCTAAACATTCCTCGGAAGAAAGTTACCATACTCAAAGAAGATCTACTTATTTGAACCAAAAATCAAATCAACACTCGCCAGTGAAAGCACACATCTGAAGCTTTCATCTACACATAGACACGTTATAAAAAGAATAATTTATAATAAAATACCAATAAGGTCGAATGCGGCCAGGATTAATTATTATTTGAATGATTGTGCGTAATACTGTACCATTTAGAAAAAATAATCAAAGCAATTTAAATAAGAGAGTGCTATAACAAGCTATCGATTCAAGATATCGTGAGAAGCCCTTAGAATTAATTCTTTCTAAATGCCAAGAAGCAATGAACCCACTGTATGAATTCCAGAATATCAGTTTACGGCATGAAAACTTGTGTATAATTTGGAATACCGAAAATACAATTATTTGTCCACGTCGTCGAAGTTTAATAAAGAAAACAAACTTGTTTCTTATTTGGACATTGTTAGAAAGTTTTGGGCTACGACATAGTATACTATGTTACCTTTTGGAAGCTTGTCGAAGAATTACAATACGATATACAAGGGAAAGAAACTAGATTGTACGCATTTTTAAACATAAAATACTTACGTACCTATGTACAGGATTAATTTAAAAGGAGTGTGTATTTTAACGAGGTAATCAGGTGCATAAAACTGAACATATTTTCCTACAAAATATAGGTCAAAATCTTAAAATTGAAAACCATGTTTTCATTCAAACATAAGTCACGTGACCTGTCACTTTGTGTGAAAGGTTAATTTTCCATTCTAAGATTTCGACCTATTTTCCTTGGGAGAAGTTGTTGAATTTTATGCACCTGATTACTTCGTTGAATATACGCGCACGCACTCCTTTTAAATTAATCCTGTATACATTTATTTTATTAGGTCTACAGCAGTCAGCTTGAGCGCAGGTTCTGACTGCTTCTCCGACTATTCCTCGCCTATTAATTATTGGTTTGTAAAACAAGATTAAATGTGTGAGACAAATCTGTAGCTATCATCAATAAAGTGATGGTGGCGTAGCGGCGGATTTGCATCCACATATTATGACTTTACCAATGTGACTTTTTCAAAGTGATATGTAGTTTCTTAATCATTCTAAGACATCATTTACAAACGGTGAAGGAAAACATTTTGAGGAAACCTGGATCCAAAAAAAAAATCCATTTCGCGAACCCGCAATGAGCAAGCGTGGTGATCAATGCGCATTCTTCTTTATATGAGAAAAGGCCTGTGTCCAGCAGTGAGACGTTCATAGGCCGGTATTTTAAGATAAGATTAATAATATTATAAATTCTGCTAAAAATAAAATCTATCGGGAGTTTTTTTAACTTATTTTTTTTCCGGTATTTTAAGCAATATCGGACTTGCCACCGTTTAGCTATGATAATGATCTCAATAATTTAAATCTGTAGTGACAATTTTCAAGGTGAGCTTGTTTATTTTTGCTTTACAAATTTGCATGAAATTTATTGTTAATGATACATTTTAAACAAAACACATGCTATTTTATACCATAAGTCCATTCGTGAATTAATTTAGAATTTTAATTTATTATATTATAAAAAAAAAGATAATCATAATACACTGTTGAGAAAAAAAAATAAAGTGCATGTCGAAATCGCATTAACTTGGGGTTCCGTCCCTCAGCCGTAACGAAAAATGCTTGGAGGGTGTATCCCTAAATTTATTTGACACTCACCTTTAAAATGTCATTATACCTGATGTAGAGCTGATATAGAAGACACAAAGAAGGAATTGTTCTTAATTGCATTTAACTTAAAATAAAATAAAAATATTTTATTAAAATAAAATTAAAATAAGTAATTGGTAATGACACAAATTTTTTAAAATAAGAATCATTACAATAATGGTCATCGATTAGCGAAAATCTTTCCAGCCAGTTTGTATTATTTCTGTTTTCAGTTATCGCCTTCTTGTGTGGTACCCTAAACTTCTTTGTAAGGGGTTATTACCACCTTAAACTCTTAAGTACTTGTGAAGCCATAAACATTTTATTAACTGTTTCTTTAGTAAATGTTTTTGTTTATTTAAAAGGTGTGGATCTGATATGCTTTAGTTTACAAGGTGAAACTGCTAATAAAATAACTTTATGATGTCAGGGTGCACGGAATCTATGTTAGAAGGTGTATTGACAATGGTACTGATTCTTCTGTACGCAAACTAAACTAAATTTAAACCATTGCTGTCTTCTACTAACATAAAACGTGAGAAAATGATGGCAACAGATAACAACTAACTTAGAAATGTCAAACTAGTTTTCGCCTTGAACATCACAGAGTTTTTAGAGCACACGTTTTTTATTGTCGCCAAATTTGTATGAGAATTTTAGCCGGAACTAAATTTGATAGTTCTAATTTTCGTCTGTCCTTTTCTAAATTTTATACAAGTGAAAAAGATACCGATGGACTTAAATTAGTTTAGTACGTGTTTAAGAGAATCGGGGCCGTTGTTTATCTATAACTGTATTATTTTTATATTTATTTCAATTAATAGGTACTCAGTATCTATCATGTCTGTACTCATTGTCTCACATTTTTTACTACCATTTGTTTATTACTACGAAGAAATTCGTTCCTGAGTGTCTAGGTCAAAGAAAGTGATTGGTTCTGCTGTCAATCTAATTGGAGAAACAAAAACTTTGAATAAGACCTAGGCTATAGAAAGGCTGACACAATAAACATAATTATTCAGAATAAAAATATATCGGCAGAACAAGTTTTTGTTATGAGAACTTTAGTTGCTTCTACCGAGTAATATTAATTTAAAATAGAAAAGGAATTATGTTTTTTGATTTGAAAGACTGTGTATGTACTTTTATCAATCAATCAATCAAGGTAAACATCATTACATTTTTAAGTTTAAACGGTTAAATAGTTGTTGGATGCCAGATTTAACGGATCTGCCCGAAGATTTAAAGTGGGATTTTAAATTTACATGTATTAGTGACATACATGTAAATTTAAAATCCCACTTTACACAACAATTTGACCGTTTAAACTTAAAAAATCAAAACTTATAGACTAATAATTAGTCTATAAGTTTTGATTTTATTTATGTATTTTATTGCTTTTATATTATATATTTAGGGCATAGTTGCTTGTAATAAATGATTATTGTTATTATTACTGAATTCCCAAGGGCAGGTGTTGTTGGTTTTGATTGAATTACGACATAGCCCTTTCTATTACGTTCTATACTCTGATTCATTCAGAACATAAGCTACGTAAAAATTATCAAAATCTAAACTACCCAGTTTTTTTTCTATAAAACTATACTTCCTGCTTCAAAGAATTTTACCTTTGAATTTCGGTAGAAACCAGAAAATATATTATCTACATAAAGCAACATTATATATTAAGGCGTTAAATTACTAACCCTCAACTGGAATTTTCGTTTTTATTTTAACTGTAATTTATATTTACATTAAATACATGGATCTTCCAATACGGAAACATAAATACGTCGCTTCAGTAATTCATTACACAAATCTAAACAAGCGAACGCTATTTGTTATTTAACAGGGGCATTGTTCGCGAGCTATGACGCGCTTCCTCTAAATAGCACGAGCTGCATCGAGCGGTGACGTCACACATGAGCTTTTATAGCGCAACATCGTAAAGTTGAACGCAGAAGTACAACTAAGTTATACGCGTAAAGCTTCATTTACCCCACAATACTTACTGCGAGATGTGTTGGACGTAATTTTTTTGTTCACACATATTATACCCTCACTCTTTTCGTTTTCACTAGTGTGTACGTAAGTCCCACACTCGGACACTTACGTCGTGCTTACGTATAAAGCGAAAACGGTGTCTACTAAGTGAAGTGTCGTAGCACATACAGGAATAATTTGAAAGAAGTGCGGATATTCAACTACGTACTCAGGTGCATAAAATTGAACAACTTTCCCCAACAAACTTAGAGTCAATAATTTAAAAGTAAAAAATACTTTTAAATTAACCCTGTAAGTAGCGTAAGATCTCGACATTACGACAATCTTATAACTCTTTCACACATCATAATTATTTCACCAAAGGTAAGCGAAAAACATGGGCTCTTCTATTTAAAGTAAAGAGTAGGTGCTTTTAGTGAGATATGCACCTTATTGCAAGTTGTGAAGAGTGGTTTTTCTGTGCCTATTTGTTTATTGTGTTATAATTGGCAGTTAACAGCCGCAGCATGTATAAAAAAGCGTATTATTTTAAATTGCGTATTATTAAGGTATTTATTGCACTTTACCTTTTGTACAGCAGCTGAATGCATGTTCACTATTAAATTGGCATATTATGGTACTAAAATGGTTGTCAGTAACCATTTATAATTAGTATTTAAAGTTGTAGTCCAGGGGTCAGTCAATTACAAGCTAATTCGCATTATAATCTTCGATAGCATGTAGTCGATTTAAGGTGTGTAAACATTTGTTATTAATTATGAAGTTTTATATCTTCAGTCCAATTTTCTTCATGTTTTAATTGATTAGACACAAACAATGACTCAATCACTTTTGCTTTTATCCAAATTGTCAACGTTTACCTCCAAAGCAGGTGACTCTTACTTTCCAAAATTTCTAATATCAAACAATCGAACATCGAAAATTATGACTTATTTACAGGACTATAAGTCACTCTATTAGATCTCTATTGATAACAAACAACATTTAATAATGAAACACACGTTCACTCACAATAATAAGCCCGAACACATTCTCGTATGCGCCAACAAAAACTACTTTCACAAACTCAAATAGATTCATACAATAGACTAGTTCCTTTCATCGTCGTAACTAGATCGCAATCTTTTCATAAAGAAAACGATTCAGTCGAGAGCAAATACACGTAATATCGCCAGCGATTTGTGGTTCATTTCACACTGAAACCGGTTCATAAGAATATAACCCTCATATCGGAAATAATGGGAAATGCACTCATTGAGTAAATACAATGGTTGCATCGTGAACTTGGCCTATATTCTCACGATGCTAAGGGCAGGACACAAAAGAATGCGTGTTATGCAAAAACGACATCAGTTTTATTGGCAAACAAAAGCTCGCGAACGAATGCACCGCGAGTACCTACCATTAATTTCGGTTTTATTGCACTTGTGAATGCAGTAGCGTTCCCCGCAAGATGTAAGATGCCCTTCTTTTTCTGCGGTGTCGTAATCGACAACCATAAAATTTTTAGGGCATGCTAGGCCAGGTACTAACCCTGTGAAACGTCTTTTATCCATTATTCATGTTTTGCTGGCTACCTTTTATATAATTTACTTAAAAATGTCTATAATTATTTAGTTCTAGTACCTACAAAGTCAAAACTTAAATCGGCATAATTCTATTTTTAGATGTTACGTGTTCATTATTAGTTTTGAATAAGAATCCAATAAGCGTAACTCACACAAGTCCAAACTTTAGATAAAATAATTGGGTTTTACTTAACTTGTAAAACTGTTAAATACCACATATACATAATGTGCATGCGTGACATACCAACTGAAGTAATTAAGCAAGAAATAAGCTTGCCTTAATGATGATAATGAATTAAACATAGCAAGAATTGAAACATTCTACCATGCAAGCATTCATTATGTACACGACGCTGGATGTTCGCGAATTGGATAAACATTTGAGAAATTAATTAATCCCTGTCGTTTGCTAATCGAAT
The DNA here is from genome assembly GCA_950381575.1 of Plusia festucae. Lineage (NCBI taxonomy): Eukaryota > Metazoa > Arthropoda > Insecta > Lepidoptera > Noctuidae > Plusia > Plusia festucae. Next base: position 5,454,900 of record OX494436.1, on the reverse strand, counting down.
CATGTTCTTATAAACTGCCTCTCGTAAAGACACTGAACCTGTTTATTTGTGTTACACGAGTTTTCGTAACACAATATATATTGGACACCTTGCGACACGCTTTAATACTATGTCAACCGTATGCAGATCCTTAACTGCAACCATATGCTTCATACGATGTTTATGCATATGGCTCAACATAAACACTCAAATAATCAACATTTGTAGTTACATAAATGTGTATCTGTAGAGATGTGATGCTGAAACGCTGTGGCAAAAATCGGAGTTTATTATAGAGAGTGTCCTCATTCCTGAGCGCGGAGCCCAGCGAAAGTAACCACTCACATGCGCTCACATTACCTAGATAATACTTTCCAGATACCCCGCTTGAAGTCTCGACACATAAACAAGCACTGGCCTTACAATAACATCACTTGGATACGCTTCGTACACTTACCGTTGGTGAGCTTCGCGACTCCTGCCCGGCTACAGCACCATCAGGAAATTGGTGTTTATAATGTAATAATAAACAATAACAGCGGAGCAGCGGCGAGGGATATCGCCTGTTATTGACGTAATCGTAACGCAGTTTTAGGTTAAGTTTTTGAGGAACGCGCGCGATGGTAGCAGCCGGTGACGCGGGCTGATGAGTCACGGTTAGAGTTATTGAACTGGGATTAGGATAGTTTTGGAGGGATTGTTTTGAGGAAGAAAGAAGTATTTAGGTGTAAATGCAGTATTGTCGCGGGGCACGGAGCGTGCGCACTAGAGTCCGGGCGAGTACTGGCGGCGGCCGACAGGCGGCGCTGCGCTCACCGCCGTATTGATAAAAGCGCAAAGGGCGCGCGGCGGCCTGGCGCGGGAGGATGCGTTCGCGACACTCTACCTACAGTGTAGCACTTTCAGCACGACCAACCTTGAACCCGCCTCGAATATTAGATAATGTGGGATTAGATAAAACGATGGCGTAACAACACGCGAACAGCGGAATGTCTACGACGTTACGTTTCTGTTTACATTAGAGTGCGTTCGCGTCTGCCCGCTCATGCCGAGTGTAATACGTTTGTTCTCGACCACACTGTATGGACGAGGGAGATTAATGAACTTGGCATTTGTATATTATTGGCTATTCACGGAGCAAAAACGAAGCACACGAGTGAATGTTCCATCCAGCTAGCTTTAAACGAAAGCTCTGCGCTTCGTTTCTGAGCTTATAATTGATTGTTTACAACGTCAATTAAGGAATTTCGACTGAAGTTCATTACATTTACGTATAATACGCAAATTTTATGCATATTTTCGAGAGTGTTCAGTAGGTCTATGTCGTATATTTATATCAGTAGATACGGAGATGTCGATGACTTAGAGTTTGAATATTCATTCGCATAGTACCTACAATATAATCTTTCATGGAGGACGTGACAAGAATTAATTATGGTACCGACTGAATAATACATTGTTAGAAAATTTTGTAAAATTTTTAATCTTTGTTGGCTGAGTAATTATAAGGCAACTTGCCTTTTATGAGATTTAACATCAAACTTTATTATTAATGTGCGTTTTATTTAAATCGAAGGATTCTTGTTTTTAACTTTTGTGTAAATTTAAAGTGAGTTTTACCTTTTTTTTGTATTATTTCAGCTGGTTGCCGTCTAACAAAAACCGAGTTGATTATTTTTATTTTATTCATTAATTTGTAATATGGACTTGTCCGAAATAAAGTTTTATTATTATTATTATTATAAATATGAAGAGCCATCTGGAGTGTAATGCCGTAATATGGTCACCACACGAGGAGAAGTATAGACTGATGCTAGAACGTATCCAGAACAAATTTGTTAGATTTGTGTATTTGAAGCAGTATGGGGTATACCCAGGCTATCCGCTGCTATACCCTACTCTGTTTGTACTGGGTATGGTGGGATATTACAGGCTAGAAGTAAGAAGGGAGGTAGCTATCACCGTCTACCTATTTAAAGTGTTGCGCGGAAAAACGCATAACCCGAGCGTTTTGGAGGTACTCCAGTTGTGCGTCCCGGACGAGTACGTGGGGCGGCGGCGGCGGCCGGAGCTGCTGGTGGTGCCGCGCGCTGCGTACGCTCAACGCGTTGTTTCACAGAATAGACGTAGGTATTTTCGTGCTCACTGAACGAATTCACATGGTCCGCTTATTGTACTGTTTGTTTTGTTTAGTTTAAGTTATCAAGTTACCACTTTTTAATTTTATAAGTATGTACATATGCTATTGCATTAGGTTCTAAGAACCTGTAATAATGGTTGTATGTGTGTTTAAATAAATAAATAAATAATAGATAATTAGAATTACTGAATAATTCTTCAATAAGTATGAATTACAAAATATACATTTGATTATGGGCCTAATTACTTTTTCATAGTTCAAGCATAAGATTTAAAAATAAATAATAACAGAAAAAAAAAGATATCAAAGTGTATTATTCAAAAACAGATCAGGTTGATATTAATAAATATAGTTATTATCAGTATTAAAAAACTTCTATACATTCAATATTCTACTAAAAAAAATCATGATCATCACGATAAGAGACGTACAATCGAATATTATATAAACAAAACATAGATAACCAAATTATTAAAAAAGACATAACCTAAATCTTTATTTATTACCTAAAATACATCAGAATACAATCATTAACAAACCCGAGTGCTTGTTGCGAGATACAGTTGACCACCCAGCACTGAATCAAATCGACATTAAAAGGGTCTTTATTTTAATTACGTAAAGATTATTTTTGTCACTGACGAGGTCCACTGTACCCGTGATAAGAATAGTAAACCACTTTATGACGTCATTTGGTATTTGATACGTCAAATATAATTGTCGACTAGGTATGGGCTTGCATCTTAACGTTGTGCTAATATGAAGGAGGTTGAATTAAATTATATATTTAGGCCTTTGACTGTGATTACAATAACACTTTGTCTGCTTGTGACCATGACACCTGCAAAGGTGTTGAAACGTCGGGAACTAAAATCAAAATAAACCGCGATAGAATCCGTTTAAAGTAGTTTTATTTCAACATTTACATACAAAAGAAGCGGCGCGGCGGTAGCCGGGGCGTTGGACTTGCGATCATGAGGTTGCCGGTTCGAATCACATCCATTGCACTACTGACGTGAACCCACTCGTAACACAAGCATTTTAGCAAGAGTTAACAAGAATATTAATAATGTGCGACCCACATTGCTAGAAAGCTTTTGAAAAAGAAATTACATCACTAATCTGACACATTATATAGTAGGACAATTTGCGCTAACGAAAATAAAAATAATTTTGAATTTTACCTATTGATTAATTCAAGTACCTATATTTTTTTCTAAGATAGTATAATATGAAATAAGTAGTAGTTTTTTTGTTTAAGCAACACACACTGAATTATTTTAGCTGTTATTATCGTAGTAGTATCGTAGTTGAAAAATCATCATAACCGTACGCTTTTTTTTTTAATTAATTGATGATAAATTACAAAATTTTCAATCTATCTGTAGTGAGTATTAAAATAAAGAGTTTTATAAATAAAAGTTATTTCCAAAATAATTTGTGAGCAGAGAATTATTCATCATCTCTGTTTCTTATTGTAAGTTATAAGAGCCATCACAGTACAACGTAGCTTAAAGTAGTAACAAAAAAAAACTCATGAATATTACATTTTCTTTTAGCAGATTAAACGGGGATGTTTGCGTTAAATATGATCCTACATTATAATATAATCAAAGCACTCCAGAATACTTGCGGAAGCATCGTACTTACCAAAAACACATTTGCTTCACAATACCACTTTGCTCGCGTCATGCTCTTCAGAAAACCGAAATAGACGCGAAATTATCTTGCTCGTTCTAATATGTGAGTTTCTATGCAATGATTTAATATCTTTAAACCTTGCGTAAAGACTTACAAAACAAATGACTAGTAGTTAGTGACCCTGACTGCCAAGCCGGAGGTTGTGGGTTCGATTCCCACCCAGGACAAATGTTCGTGTGATGAGCGCGATCATTTGTTCTGTATCTGGGTGTTATTTATCTATAATATGTATATATTTAGATATACATACGTATGTTTATCAGTTGTCTGGCTACCATAGTACAGGCTCTGCCTAGTTTGGGATCAGATGGCTGTGTGTGAGATGTCCCAGGATATTTAAAAAAAAATGAATTTAGTTAAAATAAGGTTTTTTTATTAGGTCTACCGCAGTGAGTCAGCTAATAATTAGCTGACTCACTGCGGTATTTGTGAGCAGAGAATTATTCTCTGCTCACAAATTATTTAGGAAAGTTATTTATAAGACTTTTTATTTTAATACTCACTACAGATAGATTGAAAATTTTGTATTTTATCATCAATTAATTTGCAAAAAAAGAAGGCGTACGGTAATGATGATTTTTCAACTACTATACCTACTACTACGACAATAATAGCTATTAATCAGTGTGTGTTGCTTAATAATAAAAAAAAAGCGCAGGCTTTGATTGCCTTAAGGGCCCTCAGCCAGAGATAAAGAAAAACTAACAGATAAAATAAGTCTAGAAAACTGATTTAATTTGTAAGTGTACCCGTACAAATGACCTACGTAATTGTGCACTTAAAACTGCCTCTGTAGAATCTTGCATCGAAATAACGACATACGCTTATCGCATCATATCGAGTCGCTTGCCACTCCAGACATTTGCATGGACTTACCTACCCCGTACCAAGAGAAACGTTGATATGTAAGTGAACACAACAATTTCCATACTTAGCCAATAAAGGTAGAGTCATAAATTGATATTGTAGCTATAAAAAAATATATATATATTTCGAAAAAAAAAGTAGCTTTACAAATTGTATAGTTGAACTTAATAAAAACCTTACTGTATTTAGTTGCACAAGTCAACGGCAAAAGTAGATGATGAATTGAGTTTATAACTTTTAGAGTCAAAACTGATCACGAATATATAGCAACTGTACTAGTATTAAATGTTTGGTATAATTTACAATCATATACGTTGAATCACTTCGACGCCACACAGTTCTGACGCGAACTCCGTGCATTAGTATTGAATTTCTGATTTTGATCATCTACAGACTCTTATCGGTATCTTTACAGATTTAAACGAAGACGAATAGCACGAGGCTCGTTCAAGAACACTTTACGCTCGTGTAACATTTAAGCCTATAATCTGAAGATTCACAGCCGCGTGTTATCACAGAGATTGACAACAGTTCGCTACCCTTAACATAAACCTCGTCACGTCACGTAAACGACTCATTAAAATTCCGACACGAGTATGTACCCTTGAACTTGATCCCAAGCTAAAATCATTCGAGAATAAAGTAAAATGTGTAAATAAAGAAGCGTATCTATAAAAGCGATTGCGAACACCGTTACCATTTGTTACACGTGTTGAATGCTAGCATATCTGTCGATACATATCTAAATGGCGGCTTGCAAACGACTCGTACCGTCCGAGACGCACCGACCTTGAGAAGTTGCACTTCTATACCCCCTCGACCTAACCTCCCTTCGTCCTCCCCCTCTCAGACCCCGGCCCACTTGTCTACCCCCCTCTCCACAGTTTAGCACGCTCCCAGCGCTTTCCTAGAACATACGACTGCCCTAACTTACGCTTAGCCCGGTATATTTACTAGTTTTGTAATGGACAACGTTGCTGGCTGGATGCTCTTTGAATTTAAGCCGGTTTTTAAGTTTATTTACTTTACAATATTTCAGAAAAGCAAAGTGCAAATTGTGTTTATACACGCGGATAATAACACACTCAATCAGAAAAATAATAAGAGCTGACATCATTGAAAATTAATAATAACACATAATTTTGATACGTTATCGACGAATCAGCTCTCGTTAAAATGTAGAGTTTGATCATTCATAAGCCGCTGAATCATTGTAATTATCTCCTTAGTCCGGAGTCAATAATCGTGTTCAATCATTTGGGCCGAGACCGTACAATACACTTAACATCGAACGGATATTATTCATCTTCGAACTGGACCGTGATTTAACAAGATTATCGAGTGGACACTTCGCGGCGCTGCACTTACCTACGCGAATTTATCAAATTGATGAGGGTCAGAGCTCTGGCCGAATTTAGGATGGTCAGGCCGTAGGTACCGCAACATGATCATTTTGAAAACATTAGCCGCAAATGATTAATTATTATGAAACTGAAGGCTTGTAGGATCAACGCGGACCCCTAATTTATCGCCGCCCAGGCTTGTGAGATTGAAATATTTTTTATTTTGTCAGTTAGTAGGTATTCTGTAGAGCGCCATCAGTCATGACATCTTAAAATAAATTAAACGGTGTTCCTTGGCCCGAGATAAGACGCTTATGGTTCAGAAACGTCTTGGATTTTCACCAATTCGAGTGATAATTCGGATTATGCTAAGAGATTTCTGTGTAATTCTTACAAGTAGCTATGTTTAATATATTTGTACACGTAAGAACAAAGACGCGGCGATATAAAAAGTTCTGTCATTTTATAACGCTTTTTGTTATTTCGAAGACATTAATCAACTGCACAAAAACAATGCTGTCTTCTGAAAATAGCTTCACAAAGCATGTTTTCTTTAAAATGTATTTTTAGTCTTCAACTATGTTGTAAAAACTTTGATCTTCGAATGCGATTATTATTTTATAAAATATGTAGTAGACTACATACTGGCCAGTTTGAATAAATTCAAGCGCAAATGTATTAACATTCCAAATCCAAAAAATTCTTTGTTTTTTTTTTAAATATGAGGTCTTATTCTGTACGAAGTCCGGTAAATGGAATGTCAGATAATTTGTCAGTCTGGCGTTCTGGCCGACGGATAGTCTGCCCAATACTTTAGGCGCTTGTTTTCGGCTTTTAAATTTTATTTTTGGGTACGTTGTGACGACTAATGGCCGGTCGGGACCCGTGATAAACACGAGACTCGAGTCCCGCAGTTTTTTATGATCATACCTTCCCATGATAAACATGACACGTCGTTAATATGTTGAAGTTATACTGAAATATGGATAAGGTGTTTTTTGTTATTTAATTTAAAAACTCAGATGGCTGCTTGCTGTTTCTATTAGGGGATAGTTCGTATTTTCTCTAAAATGCAATAATGTTTTTCATTCCAGGAAAACAAAGAAAAGGCATGTAACTAACTACCCTATACTTCTACTCGTCTTCTGTTCTCAGTTAACAACTATTACAAAACTGTTTTAACAAAAATAAAACGCCGACTTCAAAAACCCTGGAGCCAATTAAAAGTGACCTCTAAAAAAAAACATTTACATTCGAACATAAAACCTCCTCCTTTTGGAAGTTGGTTAAAAATACTGACCTACAATCAATCGTAGTAAATAAATTGGTCCATCGTACTACGTTAATGAATGAATACGAACTTTTGTCCAAAAAAGACTTAACTTGAGAAAATTACGTGAAATATTAAGTTGAAATCACTTACCTACGTATGTGTTAACACATCCATAAATAATTGTAAAAAATATTTTAAATCAGATAAACCTTAAAATAATGTTTCATTTATTTACATACACATATTACATATTTATAAATACAATCTACTTAAAATAATATACATAATGCAATGTAAATAAATCATTGAGTTAATCTTAAAAATACAATTTGTCAACAAACATATCTTTAGTGTGATACATTCGTATAAAAATAAAGAACATTTTACAATATCCAAATACTTAATATAAAAAGATAAAATTCCAGTGATGTATATCGTGATTTATAACTCAATTAAGTTTAGAAAAACCTAAATATTTTTTTCAACTTGTTTGTTTCATTATATTAGATGCTTATTCTAATTGATGAAAATTAAAATGTTTGATAATGTAGGTGTTATTACATTTGAATAGACACTAGTTAAAACATAAGTAGCTGTCGACTTTAATATGGCACAAATCAACAAGATCTTCAAGATCAAGAAGTGTTCGCATCTTGCTATTAAATTGAAACATATTGTATTGGTGACTGGCACCTACAGTCAAACCGTTCAAACGGTTTTGTAGGGAATTGTTTATGTTTTTGATAATTGTAAATGTTTTAAATAAAGACCATACCATACCAAATTAATTTTAGGACTTCAGAGGATGCAAGGCCTTAGTAATTGAAATTAAGTTATTTAAACTTATTTAAATTATAAGCTGGAATGATTACGTAAGGTATTTCTTGTAACTTATTTTATAAGATAAGTATTCGTTTTATTTTGGTTTGTCTAAAGTCCATAGCTCATAACATACATTACCAAAAGTGTATCGCTTTGTTTATACTCTACTCTGTAATATAAGACATGATATTTTTAATCCTAGATACCCTGCTTTAAAAGTCCAAACATACTTATATTAAGATTTATATTTTTATTCATATTGCCTTACTCATAATGGTGCATTTACGAGTATGCATCTCGTATCAGTTATCTTTAAAAATAAACATAAAATAACGTGACGGTCTATTTTACTACAATGTTCACCGCCCCTGTGGCCTAATGGATAAGGCATCGGCCTCCTAAGCCGGGGATTGTGGGTTCGAGTCCCACCAGGGGTAAAATACTTTTTGCGGATGTACAAATTAATAAATGTTGTTTGAAGTGCTCTTGTTTTCTAGCTCTCTTAAAAGCTTACTTGGCTGAGTTCTTTCATTCTGTGTATTAAATAAATAAAACGGAATAAAAAAGTACTAAACAAAAATAAATCATTATTTCACTCAGTATATTTAAAAAGATAAAACAAAAAAAAAATGCTTTTAATTTTATTGAGGTTGTTTTTTCAATTTAAAACCAGCCAGTTAAATCAAACTAAATCAAATCAGTGAAAAACAAATTATTATTTTTTTATTCCATTTCAAAATTCTAGGACTGTGCTAGTGTTTAAAAACATGGTTTTTTATGTCAAATTAGTGGTTGCCTACATTACATCTAGTTGACGCCCTACCATAAAACCTCTATGTAAAGCCAAGGCTTCAATAGTGCAATGTTAGGGATACGCTGACAGAAACTAAGTGTTTTTGAAGGACTCTTTCGATAATAATAGTTTAAGCAGACCCCTAATGAAGATCAATGTTACATAATAATATCATCATAGTATCATCTTCATAGTATTCAGAGTCTTTTATTTATTCGTGGAACGTCAGATGTGGTGGTTATATATAGTTTATTTTTGGAAAGGAGACGCGAATTGAGTCCTGAATTATATTAAAATCTATCAGAATAGTTCTTGCATCAAATAATTCTAGTCGTTTAGACAACCTTTACCAATAAGAGTAAAAGAAAACGACACATAATCAAAGGTCTGCCCAACCGAACATTTATTATCTGCCAAAATTAGATTGTCTTCAAGAATATAGTATGAAATAAGGTTAAGTTATAGCACTGTAAACATTGAAAGTAATAAATTTATTTTTATTCTTAGGTATTCTTATTCTTAAATATTAGGTATTTAATATTTTGTTGACTGGATTTTGTAAGGTTCTTAAATTGAAGATACTAATATTTAAATTTATACCTTGTATTTTTTTTATTTCAAATGATCACTACAGGGTTTAAAATTTATTTGTTTCCTGCCAAACTACACATTTTGGCGGCAGTGTTCTCGTGGAAACAGTTCAACAAACTTAAATCATTTGGCTTTATGCACAAAATTAAATATACTCCATAAAAAAATAGAACATAGTACAGTTATGTTACTGACATGTTAAATATAATGTTTTTAAACGCATTTTTAATTTATAAGCATTTTTAGCCAATATTAATCATGTTTAGTTTGCTTTTTTTTTGGAATCTACATAGTACCTACTACCTAGGTATGAGGTATTCCAAAAAAAATATATGTGCGATGTATGTAGCTTCTTTTAAAAATAATGTTATTTTTTCCAGATTATAAGTTCAGCCGTATATTATTTGATTTCAATGAAGACTTATCGGTTTCGGTAGACGTGAGAGTTAGACCATTAACTAGAATTGGCCCCCCACAGCTCACACACTTGCAACCAATCTTTAATTGCAAAACAGTCACTAATTGCAATAGTAAGCTGCAATATTATTAATTACCTCCATTTCATGTGCCGCAACGTGAATAAATCTATGAATGTAGTGTACACAGCACACACTTTATTATGCAAATCGTTATAACAGGTCCTTAAAATCCGAAAGTTATATGGAAAACAGATGTATCAGCTGGTGGAAGTACTAAGTTGTTAAATAAAACTGGTAAGTTAGCAATACTGCTTATTAGAAATCATGTTACGTATGAATCTAACTGCGTTTTCCATTGGTTATAACTTTAATCCCGTAGGGCTTATATTGCTAGATAAAATTGTTTTTTGATTTGATTCCATTTCTTTTCTTAGTTTTTTTTTATATTATTACTTTTTGTGGCCAGAAGGACTTGCATATAAAAGCCTAAATTTCAATTATCATATCTTTTTGCGCATCCTATGTCTTTTCTAAATTAAAGCGGCGATAGACTAATTGCTAGGGGTTCAGGTCTTGCGATCATACGGTTGCCGGATTGAATCTCACCTATTGGTCTACCGACATGAACACAGTCGTAACACAAGCGTTTAGGTTAGTCCGGGGGGGTTAACGAGAATACTAGTAATGTGCAACCCACATTTGCTAGTAAGCTTTAAAACAATAAAAGTGGCTTCAATGCAGTTTCCATTTTTATCTGCGACTGTCATTAAGCTTACAGTTTTAACGGGTTTAATTATTTCCTACATGTTGTAATATTTTTCATCAGAAATTTGTGTTACTAAAGTAACATAGTTGCCAAAAAGTAATTATTTTTTGCTCAAAATGTCTGCATCCTGTTCCGAAAACATTCTCAAAACGTTCCGATATTAATCGGTTTGGCTGCCAACTCGTAAAACTACAGTTTGCCTTCATTCCAAACATTGACTACATTGAAACAATCTGAATACTACGCAGTTACTTCATTCTGGTATTACAAAAGAGGTACAGAGATAAAAGTATATTGTTTTATAATGGAAAAAGAGTTCTTAAAAGTTCTTACAATGCAATGCCGGATAGCCGAGTGGTAAATAAGTGACCACGCTAATTACCACCGTACGTGACGTGCTGCGGGTTCGATCCCCGCATGGGACAAGTATCCACAAATGCTTGTTCCAAGTCTGGGTGTTCTTTGTGCGTGTTTTGAATGTTTGTGAAACCCCCGCGACACAAGGATTAGATTTCTTAGTGCGGAAGTCGTTTTAAAAAAAAAATATAAAAAAAATGCTTAAATCTTAAAGTAGTGACCACAGCAATCCTGCTGAGCAACGTGGTTACCATTAATCCTCGGAAATATTTGTGTGTATCACATGATCCAAGTATAATATACAATATACAATGTTCCTTTCGCAATTGATTTGGATATTTGTGAAAATCACGACGATTACACCCAAGTGCTTGAACAAAAAAATAAATCCACCTAGAGTATACAATGATATAAAATTAGCAGCAACCTGGAAGCCGTGGCTGACCATGAAAAAGATAGCGGGACGAACAGGAAGTAACCTCCATCCTTCGAAACTGGAAGGAACAAGCGGTGGACTGGAATCGTTGGAAATAATGGAAGAACATCTCTGCCCAGCAGTGGGACAATACAGACTAGATACAAAGAAAATAATATTAACTGAACAGCGTAAAGAAATATAAATAAAGATATAAAAAGATAGAGCAAGCAGACACGTTACCGTTTTGTTAAAATACTTTGGAGCTTGTACACATTAAGCTCGTCTTTACGATCCCAGACAATTTCTTAAAAGGTATTTACTTCGTTAACGTTCTTAATGATCACATAACACAAGATCCTCTAAATTGCTGCTTTCAAAGATTCGTCTTCGGTTTATTTTTATAGGTAAGTAGGGATCATAATGGGTGGCCATTTTGTTAAAGCGTTGTAAAATATTGCGCATCTTTTGTCCTCGTCCTGCACTACCACCAGAACTCTCAAGAACATGATGGAAGACAAGGACCGACATAGTAAGAAGAGAGCGTTGAAAAGAAGAAAAAAAATGTTTAAAAAACTTTAACTTGAATTTCTGTAAACCATGACTAAGAGCTTTCGATGTTTCAAATATATTGATGATATAATACTAAGTTGGCTGATTTATATACTAAGTTGCACATTAGTTATATGATCCAATTCTTGATATTTTTTTTCTTTAGTCGGTCTGCTGCGACTCCAAAATCGATTCTAAATGTTTGTGAAAGAGAAATACTTAACCAGAAAAACCTTCGTCGAGAAAAAAAATTGGACCCCATCTCTGAAAACCTTATGTGGTTGTTAATTCATAATGTACGTTATTGAAATGGATGCAAGGTCCATTAAAATTTTATCTTCATACTATTTTTGATGAGCCGCCTTAACCTTGCACGCTTGATTACTGAACTTATCTAATTGGAACAAAGGCAGTAGAAAGTGCTAGTTTTTTAATTATCTAACTCTAAAATATTATTAATAGTTATAACTACGGTGTAATTATTGTAAGTATTTCGAGTTTTAAAGCATTACCTATGGAGGCTATAGAAGGTATTTAGGTATCAAACTGTTTTTAAGGGATGCTTTTATTTTACCTGGTAACACCTTTAAGCATTTACCAGCATTTAATCAGAAACTTACAAAAACATCAAACACAAAATTTAAATGAATTTCATAAACATTAAATATCAGAGACTGCATGCATATCTCAAATACCATTTACCGTTTCAAACGAACATTTGAAACAATACCCATTCAAAATTCGCGCCTATCTCGTGACCTAAATCCGGGGTCTTTGAGTAAGGGATGCTGCGGATGCACCCGAAGCACCCTTCAGAAGAAGCACCCTCGAGTATCGCTTGCATCTGCCGCCCCAACCTGATGACGTCAGCTTCGATAAACCGTCTACTACATTCTTGCTTCCTTTTAATTGTTAAAAAGTGAATGACCCTTGAACTAGACAAAGCATTGATCAATAGGTAAACTTATATACATATTTAGCAATGACTGAGATATATAAAATACTTGACAGTTTTTTGTTTTAATTTTGTAGTGTTGACAGAGTCAATTCAATTAGTTCTATATTCTATGTGTATACAAAACAGTATCATTCAAAACGGTTTTATTCTTAATCAAAGAATAAAACCTATACCTCACAAAAAAGTTACACAACATTGATCGCTTTTGTTACGCACCTTAATTTCGAATAGTACCTATACATGCAACTGAACTCGCGGAGGGATATTTTCGGCTCCGTTTCTGTAGCCCCTGTGGCCTAATGGATAAGGCATCGGCCTCCTAAGCCGGGGATTGTGGGTTCGAGTCCCACCAGGGGTAGTTTTTACACCTGAAACGCTGTTTTTTAAACGTTATCTCCATAAATATTACGTCAATAATATAAAACAACAAAATGACCTATGGAACAAGGAACAATAAAAAAATAGGTTATTCCTTAACTAATCATTACTATATTTTATTTTGAATTGATTTATGAATTTTTAGATTTAGAACCTCAAGGAAGTTTCTTTGGAAATTATTTTCTTTTCTGATAAAAAGAAATTGACGTAGGAATATGTTGGCAAACCTATCTGCCGAGTAAAATGTACAAGTTAGGTGTTAATTAGTGTTAAATACGCAAACTTAATCTTTATTAAAAGGTAAAACATGCTTCAAAATGCGTACCATGCACCTGACCTCGAAAAAAAGGTAGACACCATTAATGCAGGATAATTATGGCCACGCATTAAAATAGTATACTATATAGACCCCATCACCATTATCATTTTATAAAAACACAACCCTTTTAAATCACAATTTATTACATTTTACAATAAATAAATCATAAAAACTTACGATCATTCGTCTGACGTCTTCATATTCTTCAAGGGTTATAACAAACGAAATCTTCATTGTACACACACAACAGTAACCTAACAAGTGTATAAGTATATATTTGTAAATGTAGGTGTGAATTATATTTATGAATAAAGTTTAATGGCCGACCGCATGTAGTTACGAGTTGCAGGTATAAACAGACGCGTGTGCGTAATTGTGCGTGTGTGCGTGAGCTGTCTGCGTCCTTGCCCAGGGTCGTCTGAAGCCTGAAATTCTGGCTGAATTACGTTGAGCGATGCGGCTGGAGTGGGGGGAAGGTGGCAAGAGATGGGCCCAGGTCGATATTTAAATTTTAATCACAGAACAATGCGTCGAGATTTTATGGAAACCTATTTGCAGCTGTTGCTCGTAAATTATTTGCAGGCTGGTCAATGTTATAAGCAGTAGAGGACTTTAAAGGTTGTCTGTTATCTTTGACATCTATCTTTGTCAATTGGCTTATTTACAACCTCATTCCTAAGTCTCTTTGAACTCAATTCGAAAGTAATGTTTCGGAAGACCACGATTATACAAATTTCTTAACTTTGCTCTACAAATCATTAAATAAATTTTGTTAAACGGGCTTAGTACAACTGGAGATCAATGCCCCAAACTCCTAGGATTAGCTATGCTGCGCTTTTTGGGAAGGTTTCATTTTCTTTTCCCTGAACTGTAATACACTTATTCTGCCGTGGCCGCCATGGGAAGGTGTATGTATTCATGGTAGACTTAGGTTTAAACGACTGAAGGGCTTTTACTTTACTATGTACTATGTTGGAGAGAAAGCGATAACCCCAATCTTCTGCAATCCTCAGCATCCGAAGCTAACTGTCCGTTGTGCCGAAGTTTTGCGCCGCATTACACTTTTCGATCAATACCTAATTCTTTCGCTGTTTTGATTAAAGGACCTACTCAAACCATACAAACTTTAAATTAAAATTCCGATTTCGAAAACAACAAATACGCCTTCGATATACCAACAAGACGAATCCTTCCAAATGCGTCCTTTGTACAGTGTAATGGAACACTCAAATTCCAATCACTCTTCGGAGTTCCGCAAACAAATCCTCGAACCGCAATCAAACGTCAGATTTCGATTAGCGACAAACAAGGAAAACAAATCGACAAATCTTCAGAACTAAGCATTGAGACCGCCTCAAAATAATATTTACTTAGTACTCCAGAACAATTTTTTTTTTACATTTCGCGTCTTCGAGCTTGACGACAAGTGGAATTGTCCGAAATCAGGGTTCGGCCGTTATTTTTTGGAAAACAACAATATTTCCTTACTTTACCTACTCCCCAGCTCAATGTACCTATCTTAAATCGAAATACATATTTTAATGCATTTATTTATAAGAATAATAAATTTGAATATTTTCTCTCGCTTTTCTTCTCTTTTCTCTCATGAGGATTTTGGAGGTACCCGACCTTAATGGAACCCCAAAAAATCCTCATGTGCAATCGAAACTAACTGTCTTAGTATGTAAACATACATAACATTGATTAAAAATAATCTAATTTACGGACCCATTCTAAAACTGCGGACATGATATAAATAGGCTTCAACGAATTTAATTCCATTCAACAAAATACAATTAAGTTCTCAATTAATAATTATTGAATTACTAGTATTCTCATACCTGTCAAGACACTTAAAGACAAGCTCCTTTCACTTGAAGCATTAGCTTCAAAACTTGAAGACACACTCCCGACCTGCGTCAAAACGTCTCGGTCTGTCACTTCAGCTTTTTAGTGCATTTATCATTGTAACAACATTGTCTCTTCCAATTTTCTCCATACCCAACCAACAATAGACTCTACAATTGAACGAAGTGAGTTCAAATTCAAATGTGATACAGTATATCAGTTTATTGGGCGAATAGAGTTCGGTTCAGTCGACCTCTGAAGACGGCCAACGAACGCCTATGACATTGAAAAGGGACGCGGGTAGGCCTCATCCCCACCCCTCGAAATATGCCTCTAGCTTGCACACCCAACGACCCAACCCCACTGGTTTGGAGGGAGGATGAGTTTCAGAAAAATCGCCGTCGGTAGACGCATTGTGTGCGTTGAAAAAGGGTGGTGAAAATCACAGCCCATTCATCTGTATTTTACATCAACTATAGTACACCTAGTTAACTACGAATGTAAAAGGTACTTATACTCCATTTATTATAGCATTAGAAAAAAGAGGCTCGCAGAAGCAGGAATTGAAAACATTTTATTTCAAAGAAATTGTTTTAAGTACTTAAATAAACTAAAAAAAACTTTTTTTAAATTACGCTTTATTTATAACAATATCTTCATCACACATATTTTACATCACCATTTTGGTGTAAGTTTGTAACTTACACCAAAACAATGTATGAGACAACCAATCATGTCATGATGACTTAGATTTAATAAGATTAAAATAAAAGTAATTTTTAGAACAATATTTTAATTAAAATTACAACGTACAACACACTATAGTGAAACTTCTTCGTCTTCATCATAGGATTTAGTCATAATAAAATAATAAATATATAATAAATAAACAAATAATGGTAGGATATTAGTAAAACGAAAAACGTTCCAGTATTGTTCATCACTGCTTCTTTTAGCTTTTTAGCATTGACACTGTCATTTTAGATTAGAATGAAATATTATAAATAAATGAAAGCCACATAATTTGTTATGAAAAATGGCTAACATGATTACAAATAAGTGTGACAGCTGGTATGTAAATAGATTTTAATTTATAGGCGTCAATCGTAACTGTAACATGTTTATTGTACTTTTGCAACAAAGTGTGCATTATAAATAACCTTTTTTAACTTCTGTCTAATGCTATTTTAAATGGAGTATAGGTAGGTATAAGTCCTTCATGCTGAATAGTGAATTCCATTTCTTTTGAGTTTCATTCTCTTTATCGCATAAGTACGTGCGACTGAATTGTTCAGCAATGACAATGAAAGTCTTTAGAGAATCCTATTTATGAGTATCAGTATTTTCAGTCTTGTTAAATGTTTGTATAATCGCATACAGTAAGAAAGTTGGTTATAGACAGACTTTCAGGGTTACCTAGATTTTTATTATTTAACTATTTAATTGAATAGATGCAGTAAGCAGGTTGGCGGAGACCTTTGCCTAGCAGTGGGACACCTAAAAGGTTATATATAAAAATTAATAGATGTTGAAATTGTTACTCATATCACTAACTTAAATATGCAATGCTATATTGTATGCTAGGTATTTGGCAATACAATGTTTAAAATTTCGGTACCTACTTTTAACAAACGAGCTAGCATCAAATTGCAGGAAATCTCTTTTACGTAAAAATAACAATAAAATTATAGTCTAATTTATTGTTACAAAACGTAATTTTTGTTTGTTCGTCAACCTCAATGCCCTCTCTGTGACTGCTGCAAAATGCGTGAAGGTTAAAAGTTTATTGAATGAAATAATAACGTTACTACAGACTTCAAACAACAGTTACTGTCTGTAAAATTTATCGAAATTTAATATACAGGTAAAATTATAAAATAACACACACACTAAATGAAAATAAAGTTAATTGATGTAATAAATAATTATTTTTGTGCAGTGTCATTCACTTAAACGAATTCAATTTATTTATTTCAGCGCCCTCTCTGTGGATGTCATAGAACTAAAGTAAACAGTTATAGCTTAGCGCCATCTGTTAAGAGTAACGTAAACTATTTCAATTGAAACTTGCTTTCTAAGTTCTACGTAGTTCTTGAAATAAATAATAGGTGGCAGTCTTGTTACTTTTATAAACTAGTACTCTATCTCGAAAAATTCGTCAAATCGTATCGAACAAAATTATTATGTTGCAAAGGTCACTACTTAATTTGGTAAAAAATGTCTACCCCAACATCAACATCTAATCAGATTGACTACTTATGGCTGGTTATTTAAGCACTTAGTAAATTCCTTTTGTTAGTTATTTATTTTATTTCATCAAAATATGATAAATGCGTACCTACTGCTATACGGGCTATACGGCTACCTGTACACTGTGTAGTCGAGTTATACCTACCTACTTACCTGTTAGTAGGATGGAACATACGAAAAGGTAATTAGTGCATTGGCCGGTATCGCTAAATGGAATGAGATAGGTAGTAAGTAAGTCATCAATTAGGTTAAAGCTTTATTTGAATTCATTCGGATAATCAAACAATAACCTCTACCTACCCACAAATTTTTGATTGCATAATATTATATTTCTTTATATTTAATTTATACTTACTTTATGTACCTACGAGTAAAAATAAGATATAGGTACGTAGAGAAATGTCCATTCTTATAGAAAGCATTTTATAAAATAATAACATTCTTATAAAAAAATGATCACGGAAGGACATGGCGCCCCCATCCGTCCTTATTTCCGATTTCACGTTAACCTTTACAACAAGTAAACTTATGAATATGATCAACTAAAGAAATGCATTTGGCATTTTCAAAAGTCACAATTTTAATTTTCAAGTATCAACCTTGTTCTTTTCGTATTTCTTCATAGTAATTACAGAGTAGGATTTGACACTGGTGGCAGTTGATCTGTCACTAGGTCAAAATTTAAAGCCAATTTTATTTTTATTTTATTGACACTAATGGCATATTTCTGGACACCTCAGTGATTATGTGATAGTAGGTATAATGCTTTTGTTTGTGAACTTATAATAATATCGTGACGTACCTATGTACGTAGAGAAACCTATAATACTACTAGCTGTTTCCCGCAGCTCCGCCCGCGGTCTCAATTTTTTTTAATATAATTGAGATTTAAACTATCCTATCTCTCAAGTTGGATCGAACTGCACATGGTGTGCGAATTTTATTATAATCGGTTAAGTGGTTTAGGAGTCCATTGAGGACAAACATTGTGACACGAGATTTATATATATTAAGATACAATATCCTACCCTATTCGTCCCCGAGCGGCGACCGGTCGCCGCATTACAATAGAAAATCAATTGTGTCTCATTAGCGGTGATTAGAGAGATTAAGAATAAAATATATCAAAGTATACCTACCTACCAATATAATAAAACATAAGAATGTTTTTCGTTGAAATATATAGCACTATAACTGACAAATATTTTTAGCTTCAGAACCTATTCTCAAGAATACTTCTAGGCTGATCACCACGTTACTTGACTTGGAAAATAAGCGAGGCAAGTGAAATTGAGGGGCATAGCTAGTTAAGGTTACCTTAACAAATTGCTATACGGAAGCTAATTTTAGACAACAGCAGACCTACTGAACATAGTAGGTCTGCTGTTGTCTAAAATTAGCTACGATATATCCAAAATCGTGTAAGATAGGTAATTCTCTAATCTTTGAACATCTCTCTCTGCTATGAAAATTAAAACTTCAAATTTTTTTTTCATTGTAATATCTTGAACTAACTTTGTAATTACTAATTTGCAATGGTAGGTAATAGTAATGAATTTCGTGGTGGCCTAGTGGTTCAATAACCGGATTCCGCATGCACATGGTTGCAGGTTCGAACCCAGGCAAGTACCAATGTGACTTTTTCAAAGTTATATGTACCTACTTTCTTAATCATTTTAAGACATCTGACAAACGGTGAAGGAAAACATCGTGAGGAAACCTGGATTTCAAAGTATTGCAATCTGAAATCGCAATGAGCAAGCGTGGTGATCGATGCTCATCCGTTCTCTATATGGGAAGAGGCCTGTGCCCAGCAGTGGGACGTATATAGGCCGTTATTTGGTAGGTAATTTCTATACTTTTAGATTAATTTTCAAAGACATGCATATATTATGCCTTATCGTGTAACAGGTGCACAATTTAGGAATGCCAATAACGCCGTTTATATTACCGGTCGTAAATCGCAACTGCTGTTGAGTTACTGAATACCAGGTGGGCAGTGTAGTGTGACGCCTTCTATTATATGAAACTCATTGATGACATGTACAAGCTAGATTCTCTATGAATCGACTTTATTGATGAGTTGCTACTAGCTCTACCGTCTTAAAAAGAAGACAGATCAAGAAACTTCGACCGCAGATTTATAAACATTTTTTTTATTTTTTTTATTAAAGATTACTTGCAATGTGGTTGGCACATTACTAATAATCTCGTTAACCCCTCGTGCTAAGCTAAGATGCTTGTGTTACGAGTGGGTTCACGTCGGTAATGGGTGGGATTCGAACCCGCAACCACATGATCGCAAGTCCGACGCCCAAGCCATTAGGCTACCGCCGCTTCAATGCTTGCAATGCTTCGCCGCCGCTTGTTATATACGATAACGAAATCCTTCGTCAAGAGCGACTTGAAGGGTAAATCCTGATTCTTCCACCAGTATATGTACCTACCTATAGGTCCTTCCATCTACATAGTACTATCTCCGAGATAGTACTTGGTATACATAGGTATCAAATTCCAGTTCCAGTTATTGACTAAGGCCAAAACTCGTTAGATCTTTTTAATTGCAGTGTACACAATATTTTTTTACAACCAGCAGCATAAGTAACAGCACAATATAGAGTAAAAACGTGAAATTTCTACAGCGTCTTTGGTTGCCGACTGTATATCTGGGGCTTCAGATTAAACAGTAGTGACGTAACGACGGACTGCGGAGTAGCATTTCGCAAACGACGCGCGACGGCCAACGGTGCGCCGGCGCAAGTCGCTGCGCTACCTTATGTAACACTTTCTTAGAAAAGACCCGATTACCCCTCCAAGTTCAAATAAATATATATTTATGTCATAATTATTAAGTTTTTTTCTAAGAAGAAATTCACAAAAGATAACAACATGATTACTGTTTGAAAACTTTTACTTTTACAAATGATTGCAAATTGAATCCTGATTCAACTTACACTAGGCTGAGACAAGTAGCTCTTCAAAAATTTCTGAGGTAGCCTTAATACAAGATGTTCAGATCACGAACACCAAATGTCTCTGTTAAGAAACATAAAACGGGTTACAGCATTTATCAGATTTTTTGCCACACAACACAAGTATAGAAAATCCTTTTTCTGCTATAGATGACAAACCATAAGACCAGTTCCGTGTGTATTATGGAATAAACAAGAAAAAAATACGATTGATGGTTCTTAATGACTTAAAGTTGGTTTGATACAACCATAAAAGCCTTACCAAACAATAGCAACGTCGGGTCACTGACCTTTCAACAATAAACCTCATTCATAACCAGTAAAACAACTGAAAACAGTAAAAGAACTTAAGCTTTGGCTTTATGTTGGTAAACAATTGAAGCTATTAACTTCTTGTTTTTTTTATCCTTCATTGGTTTTGACTGACACATTGTATGCGACAATTATTATGCTTGTACTATTTAGACATAGCGATGAACCAGAACAACTAACTTTTAATTTATTAACAGTACAGTACACTACAGTGCCTTGGACAGCACGCAAATCCGTTGTTCCTACACCTGAACTCACTCCGGTCTGCCGTTCCATCGGACTATGAGAGTGAAGAAACAAAGAGTGCACCCTTGCACCACACTTGTGCTCCTTAATATCTCCTGCGTGCATGGCTGATCTCACTTGAGATTGACCGCCGAGGCCGATATTCAGTTTGGTGATTAAATGATAATGTGTATTTATTATGTTGTAAAGTGATCTATAGTATACATTTAAATTCCTGCTCATTTCATTGTTTGTTAAAGTTTGTTTATCGATTTTTTATACAATCGTGTACAATATTACGTTCACATACTCAAACATTCCTCAAATTCTTGTGGTTATTGGTTTACGGGACAGTAATAAACTGTAGCAGTACTTTCAAGATATTGTCGGTAACATCTATGAAGACAATGACTATGATACAGAGGATAATATAGTGTTTTTATTTTTAATGTTACTTCTAAAACATTAGGTACCTTTTAGTTTTACTCGGAAGCCTTTGTTGTTTTAAGGCTGATCCAGCTTAATATTATAAACTCAAAAATTACTTCTGTGTTACACAGAAGTTTACTGTGTAACAACATAGTACCTATAAATTCATGTCCAGAAACCAATTGTCGACGTATACACTGCTAGCAAAATGTATATGAAGTTAGCCGTAGGTATATGTCGATGGAAAACGGGTGATTACGTGAATTACGTCACATATGTATCAAACAGAATCAGACCAGTTGACTTTTCTTGTATTACACAAAACTGGACCCATTTTAAGAAACAACGCAGGAAACAAATTGCTTTACTTATAAGGTCGTACTTTTATTTTGTCTCACTTTGCTTACATAACCAATACATTTATCCGTATTTTTTATGTCGCCATTTACGTCTTAGATTTGAAACTTATGACAGCATCCAGTTTGTATTAAGGTTAACACAATAATTACATTCGTCGTGTTGTCAATCTTAACCAATTTCGTTGTGTGCGTCATTTGATTCGACTGAAAGTTATTATCTTATTAGGACATCAAGATTAAAGGGGGAAATGAGTAAAGTGGTAGCTGAATGAAGATTCGTCCGATCGTCGTGATAATTTTTATTACGCGAACGTCAAGGGCACGCAAGGCACGATCTTCCTCCTCATGACACAATTTTGTTCCTCTTAAAATCTGAGATAACGCTTATATTCTTAATCTCTTTTATGATATAAGGAAGAAGGATAATATTATTGTGTGTGTGTGACCCTTGGGCCCCGAATCCGCTAATTCAATAAAGTGTCGTTTCAATCTGGATTTTTTTGACACTTGCAGACAGGTGATTGTCAAAAATCAACTCTACTGAATAAGCGGACTCGGCTGTGATGTCATCGTCGTGACATGCGTTCATCACCCACGCACGGCCAAGCTGAAGTTCAAAGAACTTATCTACTCTGCCCACTACAATTTAAGGGTGAGGGTGGAGTGCTTCTCAAATGAGCATGAAGGCAGCGCAAGTGTTGAGAAACTGTTCTTACTTGTTAAAACATTTCCTGGAAATTTCATTTGTCGGAAGTTTTCAATTCTGCGGAGATATGAATGATTGATGTTTTTATTTCCAGTGTTAATAATGGTATTTTATCATGAGTAGAGAGAAGGTGGAATGAATGCTCTCACATCAAGATAAGTGTGGTTAGTAATTACTCTTTGGTATTTAATATCCTCCTTATTAAGAAGCAGGTAATATTGAAAACCTTGAAGTCTCAGGAAACCTAAAAGGTACCTAAAGGTAGGAGTTTACCTAAAGGTCATAATAAAATATCGTCAAAACTACATAATAAAACTGTATTTCGCACCTTTTTGCGTGTAGACGGGTGCTAATTATGAAACACGTGTAAAACCGTAATAAATTATACTTTCGCGATACATAATTTGAATAGCAATTAAAATTTGCAATAGAATTTTATTTGGACATGTTTCCACATTTTAGTACCTAGTCAATAAAAAACTAACATGTATGAAAATCAATCAGCTTTGATATTTTTAAGTTGTAATGAAGGAACGTGTAGTTTTCAAACTTGGTTTCTTTATTTTTCTTTATTCACGTGGAAACAGTATCTACTTAATCCTGTTGTATAGAGACTTCTGATAACTTAACTATAAGGGCTGGCAGGAAGCTGTTAAGTAGAACAATGTCCTCAAACATTAAATTTTCCCTTCTCTCCTGTTCTTTTTATAAATCCAATTTCTTCTTCAAGTTATTCAAGTTATTGTACATAAACAATTGAATGTGTTTTAATAAATATTCAAGATATTGAACAAGTACCATTATTCTTAAGCGATGCAATTGAAATAAATGTTGAAACATAAGGAACTGTTTCTATAAATGTCATGTATCTTCCATTAAGCACATAAGGCCCGTTGCACACGTATTAGTGACGAAGTTTGCTCTATGGAATGCAATAGAAGTGGTATCGTGACGTAATGTCAGTAGCTATCCGACGGGAGTACATAATGACATTAAGAAACCGTCTTTATGTAATCGATAACAGATTAATAATTTGAATTGTTTTGTAGAATATGTTTGGATATTTTTAAATATATATTTAGAAATATAAAAGTATGTTTATCAGTTGTCTGGTTGCCATAATAAAAAACTCTGTCTAGTTTGGGAAACGATGGCCGTGTGTGAGATGTCCCAAGACATTAATTATTATAACTTTGTGCATGTTTGTGAAACCCCCGCGACACAAGGATTAAATTCCTTAGTGCGGGCGTCGTTTTAATTATAAAAAAAATATTTTTTTTTATTCTATCAGGGAATCGACGAGTCACTTTGTAGATAGATAAATACAAAATAATGCTCAGATCGCTCAGACCTATTTGAATCTCTGGAATGAGTAATTAAGTGCGTTGGAGCCGTTCAGGGTTCAGTCAACGAAAAGCGGTTAATATTTACAAAGCTTGCAGATAATCGTCGATGAAGAGTACCTAATTTAGTTTTTTAAACCACTATCTAAGTCATAGGATACAACTTGGTTTTGGTAATGCTGGGTGTTAAACGGCATTTTGACATAATTACCTACCTATCAACTTTTGTTTTTCTTACACCTACATACCTACTCTGAAAAAATACTTTACAACAATCTAGAAATACAGCTCGTGGTTATTTTTTAGAAAGAAAAAAACAACCATATTTTTTAGAAAGTAGTTAATGCAAAGGCAAATTGGAGATGAGCAATCTTCAATTGTTTCTTAATACCAAACGCACCATTTGATACCTCGATATGATTATATTAGATGCAAATTAAGAAAAAGATAATGCGAACAAATTGTATAGAAAATACACAACAACCAAAGAAGTGTTAACAAAAAACACTATGAACAGCTATTTCAAATCAATTCGTATATAAAATGTATTCAACTGAGCATTATCTAACAGGCCTTGAGATTCGAATTCGGCCATTAACTCGCATTCATGTTAATGTTAATTCTTCTTCTGATACTTGGACACGTGTGTTAGCAGTAACTTTCAATACAACCAGTTATATCGTCATGATCCCGTGTAGGGTTAGCAAGAAAGGAAGTCAATTGGGTATTTTAATAATGTTTTGCCTTAATATTATTTTCTAGATTGGACAAGTCTTTTAGTAATACAATTTTGTAGAGTAGAAATAAATGTACCAACTATATTTTCGAGAATAATAATTAAGTTACCTCGTAAAAGGAGTGCGTATATTCAACGAGGTAATCAGGTACATCAAACTGAACAACTTTCCCGAAGAAAAATAGGTCGAAATCTTAAAATGGTAAATTAACTTTTCATACAAAGTGGCAGGTCACGTGACTTATGTTTGTATGAAAAGATGATTTTCAATTTGATGTAGAGCTGTAGATAATAGCGTCCTCCAGTCTAAAATTTATATGTTTTTTTTACAAACTCGTATACATATTTCTTTTTTTTACTGTACTGACTGTTTGATATCTCTATCCAATGAAAACAGCAACAAATTCCAAGTGACCTCGTTCTGTCTACAACATTTTCATTGACAGAGTTTAATTCCAATCCTAACCTACAAAAATATTTTAAGTACATGTTTTTTCTTCAACAGACAACATCAGGAAATGTGAATAGAGGTTGTTTAGCTGATTATGTATGCTGATAAAGATAAAGACATGAGCCATGAATAGATTGCTAATTAGTTAGATTGTGTAGAACGGTTAATAAATTGAGAGATACTTCATTTAATACCTAATAGAGAATTAGTTTCTCTTGCTAATGCTATTACAGGGAATTCATTTATGTTGTGTATAATACAATACAGAATGTTGCGAAAATGCATGTTCATACTTGAAATACTCCTTCTGCAATTCTTCTCATAGAAATAAGCGACTTTCCCCAAAAAATCCGTTCCGAATTATAAATAAAAAAAGAAAAAAAAATTGTAACTCCCATCCTAATTTTCGTCTGCTAGATCTCAAAAAAAAAATAAAGATTTTTTTTAATTTTAAAAAGGATTTTACTAGGCTTTTCTTGAGGAATACTGTTTATATATCTTTATGGCCAAGTATTATTATTACAGTATTACACAATGAACGCACATTTTCGTAGAAAACAAGGTTTATACGAGTGTTGTTATAACAGTTCGTGATACCAATAACTTACTTGAGACGGATAACTCACTTGAATGAAAGAGAATAGAAAGAAGATATCATGGGAAGGAATTAATTCAATTAATTACTTATTTTGATAATAACTTCCGTGAGACGAATTCATAATTATTTAAAGATTCAACGGCTTATTCACGCGCATTCTCGGGATCGCCCGACTAGTTTCAGATCAATAGGAATCCTTAATCATGAGCTGACGCGGTGGCGGCGATGTCGCGAGACGAACAACAAGTTCGACTCCCGACATCGCCGCCGCCCGCGATCCCGAGAATGCGCGTTCGGATTCTCGGCATCGCGGGCGGCGTCGGGAGTGCGGATGCGCGTGAGTAAGCCGTTGAATCTTTTAATAATTATAATTAATTACTACAGGCAACTTCAGCTACTCATGGCCGAATTCTGAAACTTCAATCTGTTTAAAGCCCCTGTTAAGTCTCATGTAGCTGTCTCTATCACTTTGAGGTGTAAAGTTGAGACAGATAGACATTTAAGCACTTCTTAAAATTTATTTGTGTTCCAGTATTCAGGGGATAGATGCTTATTCAACCTTCCTTATAAAGCCCTTCCTTCTACTTCTAAGTCAGCTCTTTCCCTTTTTGTGACATCTAGCCATACTTTCACTTCCTTCTGATATCGACTCCTGGATCGTTGTTTTGTCGGCTACTTACTGAGGCTAATGCAGGTATCGATCTTATATCTCTACCTTGTTTACTATGCATGTTGTCACCTTTCTCTAAACTTGAGTTCGTAAATAACGTATTTTATGATATGAAATTACCTAAATTTAAATATTGCATAATTTAGACTTAATTTAATGATGAGTGAACAACAAAAGAAAGAAAAAAAAAAAGAAAGGAAAAAAAAGTCACCAGGTAGTTTATTATATTCGTTTTAGACCATTTAACAGATTTATTGCTTAAAATTAGTATTGAAATAGTTCCTGGGACATCATTCCGATATAAAAATCAAGGCAGTTAACATTCGTTTCGGGTATTTGTTTATGAACCGTCAGCTCAAGGCACTAGACGGTCAATTTACAAAAAACAGCTAGATAGCGACCGGTTAATGTTAGAATATTATACGTTTCCGGCTATTTTTTTTAAGTCAAAATGTACCTAGACTCTTAACCCTACACGTAACAATACGTAAACTGCTTGAACTTAGTCAATATGGCCCCAGTAGTTCTTGAGTTTGAAAAGGACGCGAATGCAGCACTCAATAAAAAATAATCCTGTATATTAAGATGTTAGTTATTTAGGGAATTTAAACGAAAATTAAATCAATATGAATGTACCTACATTATAATTAAGATCCGACTACACAAAAAGATTGATGTGTCTATAGTTCTGAACCACTTTCATATTATGCAAAGACTAGAAAATAAATATGCTCGAGAATCAACAAAACGAGCAAAACAACGCTTCCTTTCATTTCACGTAATATTAATGCAATATGCAGATTATGACGCTATCGTTAAAATATGACGAAAATTAATAAGTATTACTTTTAAATAAATTTCATTATTCTGCGGTCATGCGAAAACTAGCGTAATTTAAAAAATCATGCGATTATAATAATTCAGATAAATAATTTAAGTATGCATTTTTTATAATCAGATTTTTTATAATTATTCTATTAAAATGCATAAAAGCTAAATCAAAACCTAGGTAGTTATTCCCTGTAAATTATTTCAAGACAATAATGTTGGATTGCAATTTATTATAAAACACGCATTTCTTGGAATACAATACAATATCTAGTACCTAATTATAATTATTAAGCGTAGGTAAATAATAATTTTATTTATAAATATAATTCTCTAATTAATAGACAACCCATAAATTAAGCTTGGCAACAAAGCACGCAAATAAAACTTAACAAATGCACGCATACTTACGTACATTTTATTTACATGTTGAAAATAATAATCCATTTTTTTACTACAAATACTTTTAAGCTAGTATTTAACCAACCAATAATAAAACAAAAGAAAAAAATAAAATTTAAAGAAATACATGAACACAAAGAATGACAAAACGAAAAAAATTACATAATAATTTAGTTTCATTTTCTACATGGTCGAGGCGATCGCTACATATTCCATCAATGGAATCGACCACTTATCGAAAGCGTTTCTAAAAAGATAAACCTTAAAAATAAAGTTATTTACAAAGTAAACAAAAACAAAAGTGATGTCGTTTGGAACGTAAAGTATAATAGTGTTTCGTTTACATAACCAAGGGCCGGTTGCCCGGTCAGTGGGCCACCGCGTACGGTGACGGAAACCGAGCGCTGGAACTGTGTCAGTGGGCTGCGCGGGCGCAGGTGGGGGTAAACCGTTAGATAATATGCTGACCTTTGCAATATTTGACGAGATATTGGATGCATATGAATTAAGATGTGACTTTGTGGTGTAGATGTGTAATATTTTGGTAATTTGACGCTCGTCTTAATATAATTTTTATATTATATTTTTCTCTTGTTGCACAGAATTGTTTACTGAAATCTTGATCCTCGAATTAACCTTAGAATTTATTTAATAAATTATTATACTACACATTATTTAATGGTCATAGCGGACAGGATAAATCGTAAGCCTCCTTCTGGCGGAGTTGGGTAAAAAGGTGTTCTATTGTTTGAGGAGTGGTACCACATCTAAACCTAAGGTTAGATGTACCTGTTATCTTGTCCTTCGTACCCTTACATCTGCACGCTGGACGTTTCAATGAAAGCTACTGATAATAGAGCTGTTTGTTTCTTTGATAAATAAATTAATACAGTTTCCATAGCAGATTTCTGGGCCGACATAATATGGTAGCTGTCGTAACGATAGGAAGAAGATTATTGCTTGCTACTTAAAACGATTCTCTTGGTAAGATAAACTTGAGTCTGCTGTTAATTATATTGTTTTTCTATCACTTGAACTAATAAAGTTCAAGTGATAGAAAAACAAAATAATCAAACTAGCATAATATCTTAATTTAGGACTTATTTATTAAATCCTCATTCTTGAGGATTATTTCGTAGTCGTGTGTATATCACATAAAATCAACTATCTATTTCAGTGTTAAGAAGTCCTTGCAGTCACCTCACGTTCGACCTATCATTTACCTATTCCTATAAGATCATATATCAAGATTCAAGAGTCGCCTTTTGATATCAAACATTTTAGTAATACAAATCAGAAATAAATTACTTACTATTTGCTTTAAGCATGTGTGTATGTAGGTAAGTCATAGTAAAAAGATGCAAATGATTTTATTAATATATTTACATATTAACTAATTAAAACAGATTTTTTTGTTTGCTTAAACGCTCTTATCTCCGGAACTGAAAACTAGTTTTTTGGTATGATATCTATGCTGAAAATTATACGCTTTTTTATATAATAACTTTCAAATAATCAGAAAAATATCGGACAGAAAACATAAATTTATGAAATATTCGTTTAACTTAGTATTCACAACGCGTTCACTTTTCCGCTCATCAAACATAAATAAGAACAGTTCAAGGTGCAATGAAAAGTTAAACCATTGAAATTGTAATTCTCCTTGCATACATCCTCAAGTTTAAACTAAGCATACTTCTACGTGATTCAAATTATATTAAATAGCCCATCTTAATGCCTTAACTAATTATTTACTAAAGAAGTTAACTTAAATTCGTTAAAAAACCTTTTCTTTCTTTAATGTACAGAGTGATTTACTGTTTCAGCTAATGTTTTTGTTTGTATGTTGCTAACAATCGCAAAAATCACTGCGTCAATTAAGATCATAGACTTTTAGCACTATCAAGTAATTTGTTCATAAATAGAACGTAAGGTGTTGTTTGAAAAAGATGTGTAAAGTTCTTTAAAATTGTAAACCTTCTTATACAAAAGAGTATGTATACACTATAATTGAGGCGAATATTATTCAGGATTAATTTAAAAGGAGTGCGTATATTCAACGAGATAAAGGTAGGACTAAGAGAATCTTAAAAGTGTGAAGAAGACCACACAAAAACTGTGTTATATAATATTTTTATTTTCCTGGCGCAAACTTTATGGCAACGTTAACGATACCACTATACAGGATTAATTCAAAAGGAATGCGTATATTCAACGAGGTAATCAGGTGCATAAAACTGAACAACTTTTCCCAAGAAACATAGGTCGAAATCTTAAAATTTAAATTAACTTTTCACGTGACCTGCCACTTTGTGTGAAAAGTCCCTTTTCCATTTTAGCATATAGTATACCAGGTCTTCAAAAAAAACAAAGTTAGAATTGCATTTTGTGCATTTTATGCATTTATTGTAGGTAGGTACTTGTCTAGAACATTTCCAGTGAATTCCATAAAAGGAACCTCAATTTCGAGACTGGTTTTTAGTGGCATATAAAGTCAACATTTAAGACCAAAATTAATGCTGACACTAATATTTTAAGGTCTCTAATTAACTAAAGCAATTCAAACTGAGGTATAGGATATTGAATATAAAAAGGCGATATTAAACCTATATATACCATGTAAAATACAGTATTCAGCTGAATCCGGTAAGACTGAAAGCAGACCCCAACATAGCTTAGTTTAGGCTAAGTTGAAAAAGGCAGAAGATTCCAAGGCATGTAGATGTATATACACAGAATAGATGTTTATTTTCACTCTACATTTGTAAGTATGTAGACTGAAAAAAGAACATTTTCTTTTGAGCGTTTCGTCATTTTAAAGAAACTAGTTTTAAAGAGATGATTTTCAGTTGTAGTCCTGTTTTTTCTTACATTCCTTGTAGAGTATCATAATAATTTTTCATAGGCAAAATTTCTTATGAGTTTTAGTTCTTGAATAAACGCCATAAAACTCATAATAATCAAAATTTCGTTTGCATATAAAACTATTCCCACAAAAATATAATACTTATATAAAAAAATCCTCGAAAACTTTTAATTATTAATTTACTTTAACTGTTTTAGTCAACGTTAGTACTGCGTACGCACAGAGTGATATAGCGGGTCAAATGTTCAGTACCCGCTTCGTAAAAAATGTCTGAGGCAGAAGTGAGATGTGAAATATGTACATTGGTGGTAATTTAGGCACAAAATACCATCAATGAACTAGCAAAAATTAATTTTATAGATAACTAGCTGTTTCCCGCAGCTCCGCCCGCGGTCTAATTTTTTTTTATATTATTGAGATGCAAGCTATCCTATTTTTTAAGATAAACCTCACGGAGCCCGAAACCTTTCCAACGAATGCAAAACCGTGGAAATCGGTTCGTGCGTTCTGGAGTTATAGCGTAAGGAAGGAAAATCCGACTTATTTTTATATAGTAGATAGAAATATTTAATGTCTGCCGCTTATAACCATGTAATCAACACATCCTTCTAAAGGATTTCCTATTATTTCCATGATTCACGTGTTCACGTGACATCAAATTATTATTAAATAACATGTTCCATAGCGACAGCTGAACCAGTTTCTAATTAAAACTCATAAAACATTAAGTAATATTATTTTACCTCGAAAACTTTTTTATTTACTATTTTCCTTAAATATTAACACTTCTTGATCGACCTTCCATTCCTTACTTGGCCAGGTATGTAATGCTGTTTCAAGCCAAGTGTGACAAGCCGAGACGGTTCTTAAATACTTTTAAACTAGATCGAACAAACTTGTGCGTTCTGTTTAAAAAATTATACGCAACCAAACTTTTGAAAGCCCGAAACAACGGCGTTATTAGAGTGTCCTAAACGAGGCGAGAAGGTAAATAAATAAATGGTATATAAATAAATGTGAAACATATTACATTATCTTATTTTTGCAAATATGTAACTTTTTTTTCTAATTTCATGACTGCTTTCATACTTGCACCAAAAAAACCTATCACAACGAAAAAAAATGTAGTAACCTGAAACATGACACTGGCAGGTAGAAATAGCCAAAGAAAAAAAGCTATACCTAAATAAAAATGACCTACCAAATTATGTTATTCTAAAAGTGAACAATAAAAAACAAATCAAAGTATGTGAAACGTTAATTACTTAGATAGATAGTTATCAGGCAATCTAGAGCCCAATAAATACTAAAATGTTAGTTAATAGTGTCTAGTTTGATATATAAAACCTTAATTTGTTTCCACTACGTTCGATTAATGTTGATTAGGGCCTACCTCCGGCCTTGGATCCGATTTTCAAATCAGGCAAAACTGCTACTGGGTTTTTCCTAAAGGAAAATTCACGATGGTAATCCAAGGATTCTTTCAACATATTACGATAGGATACTTACTGTACAATCTTAGGAATAAACCTAGCCATATGCTACGACTATAATGTTTTACAAATTGAATGTACAATACAATAAAGTAAATATCAGTTATGAAGATAAAAAGTTCTGAATCATGTAGTTTTAATTAACTTCTAAAATTAAATTGATGACTTTTCAATAAAACAAACTAGAAGGCCTCAGGCCCTCATCCAGATATCAAAAACAAATGAGAGTTGTTGGCATTTTGTAAAGTAATGTTATGTTTTGTGATTTAAATATTTTCTGTTCCTTTTTTTCTTTTTCGGTTTCTCTTTATAAATCCCAATGTCTCTTCATCTCAATATGATTTAGTTATTGAAATATTTATAAAAGGAAATGCTTTTAAATATATAAATCTTTTGCGAGCCCTCATTTATGTATGGTTCTCTTGTTGTAAAGTGAAAGTTAGTGTATTAAAGGGAATACGCATTACCATGGCAACTAGTACATTACATGGATTTCGTCATCAAACCTGTTTAAGATGGCAATTTATGTTTATATAAAAAAAAAATGATTATTTAGATATTTTCAATTTAAATCGATGTGTCCCAAATGTTACAACTGAGTATCTTCTCGTTGTTTACCTGTAATGTCTGTAATATGTGTGTAATAATTTTATTTCTGCTTATACTTTTAGGATAGTCTAGATCGTTAAGTAAAGAATATTTTACGTCAATTTCACTACTAGACTATTCAAACATTCTAGTAGTAATAATTGTAGGTTTGTAATTTTCATATCTTTTGAAATTTCAACATCCATTATTTTGATTTAAGCCGCATTCATGCGTCACAATAAATAAAATAAATACAAATAGAGAGAAGGAAAATTTTTGAACTTCCGACAGGACTCGACCCTGCGGCTCCTGGTACAACGCACCAGTTCAATGAAGGCGCAGGTCCGAATCCTGCCAGAGGTTCGAAAATTTTCAAACATCCATTATTGACATTTCAGAAGCGCTTGTTATTAAATAACCGTGAGATTACTTATAGCAGAAAGGACCGGTGTTGAAAACCTCTACCCCGTACCAAACTGTTGTAATGATGGTTGAGTTTTATTATTTTAAAATTGATTTCTAGAGAATAACACGTTTTTTAATAATAGACCAGGGTCGATAAATTTTAAAACCAAAAAAAATAATAGTAGGATGAAACCCATTAGAAAAGGAGGGGAATATTATAAAAATGAAAGGAAAAATAAATTACGGTCGATCCGAGTTCGGGAAGTGGGGGAGGGGGGGGTTTTAAGGGTAAAAAATGGTTTATCTTGATTTCCAGCATAACTACAAGTCCTATGGAAAAAAGTTAAATGGCAAAGTTGTAGGTAATAAAAAGATCTACAACTATTGTATTTGCAATTTTTTCACATAACCTTAAAATTTAGGTGAAAAATTCAAATACTTAACCAAGTTTTTGGTTTATTTTTTTTCAGTTTAAAGTTTATTTATTAAATTCGAATTACATTCATGTCATAGAAAATCTCACAAAATGATTCAGATGAAATTCTGGATGAAGAACCAATGCAGACTGGAAAAAATTGAAGCAATGACATTTTTTTGATGAAATTCCCCTCCCCCACTTACCGAGCTCGGATCGACCGTAATTTATTTTTCCTTTCGTTTTTATCATTTTCCCTTCCTTTTCTAATGTAATTTCTAACCATAGATTGTTAAATGAATGTACCATTGGGTTGATCTCCTTGGAAATATATTTATTACCTTGACTATTCAGCTCAATGTTCACAGATTTTATTGTGAGTGACAATTTATATGATTGGTTTTTAACTGTTTGTGTACGTTCTAATTTTAATTACATAATATATTTACAAAATAAGGTTAAGTTTTATAATTATAGAGCAATGTGCAATTTTGAAATAAACTACGTTTTAAACGGTTATCGCGGTTAATTTTGGAAATAAAGCTCACGAAAAAATGTGCAATTTATTAACTCTATTAATTTAGTAAAAGTACCTAGTAGGTTTATTTTATGAAGCTACTAACGCATCTGGCTGAATCCTACGACAGCAGAACCTCGCACTAGTACCTATACCTTGTGGAAAAACAGACATGAACGACCCAAGATAACTACAGAATTAAGTATGCATTGTGGTGCTAAAACTAATTTGTGCTATCTGCAGGTATACCTACCTTAAAAGGATTGCTTCTTTGAATCAAAACATTTTTTAAGTTTTAGTGTTGATTATAACATCGTTTTATTCTCTTCATTCTTTTCAACAACCTTATTTCTAGTTTCTAAGCATAACGTTCAGAAATTGGTAACTGTCAATAATAATTGTCTAAGCACCAAAATACAAACGGTAAGTTCACATTAAATACAATAAATCCTTGCGATTTTTTATTTTAAATTAAATTTTCTCACATTAAAGTTTACCTCAATTATGGTGTTTCCCTCAGACGTGCTGTTAAATTACGATTATTAAAATAACCACACTTTGCTACACCTGAGAACGGCTGCTTATAAAATGATGCTATTCGTTATGAAACACGCACACTCGAGTAATGACGTAGTTATTGTGTAACATTGTTTTACTTGTCATGATACGTTCTGAGGCTTAAACTCGTTGAATAACATTAATGCAGGAATTTTGATTTGACTAATTGTCGTGGTGGCCTAGCGTGGTGGTTGCAGGTTTGAACCCAGGCAAGTACCAATGTGACTTTTCAAAGTTATAAACTCTTGTACTTTATCATTAATTCTCAGATATCATTGACAAAGGGTGAAGAAAAACATCGTGAGGAAACCTGGATTCCAAAAAAATTGAATGTTTAATCGCCAAACCGAAGTGAGCAAGTGCGGTGATCAATGCT
Organism: Plusia festucae; assembly: GCA_950381575.1. NCBI lineage: Eukaryota > Metazoa > Arthropoda > Insecta > Lepidoptera > Noctuidae > Plusia > Plusia festucae. Next base: position 5,419,880 of record OX494436.1, on the reverse strand, counting down.
CATTCCTTCTCTTTGTGGGGAGAGACCTGTGCCCAGTAGTGGGACGTTTATATGCCAGAACGGATTTTGAACATTTGTATACATGTAATACATGATGTGTTTGTCAAAGGATTATTACCTAGAATGTGCGCTGAATGGAAATATTCACACTTAATGAATGAGAAAATAAAATGTCGAAGTAAATATACAATATTATTTTTAAAATTCGTTGTTGCCAATTTGTAAACCACCTAACTTAATACATAATGATTTTCATTATCTACAGTATCTATTCTATGTGTAGGTACATGAATTGTTAAATAAATATATAGAAAAAACAAAATGGTAGAAGCAAAATGTCGGTAGCAGTCAGTAGTAATGATGTATTTGAGACTCAGAGGCTTGTTTTCTTAAACAGTAGAGATTAATACCATTCCAAATGTTACTGTATTCATGCTGTACTCAATAACAAACAGTATCTATGGGCCCAAGTAGTATTAGTTGACTTAATCAAAATGTCATGTATGACTGGCTCCTTAGCTCAAACATCAGAAACTTCTTCATTGCTAGGATATGTGGAAACCGCGGCGACGGTCACTTGCGCAAAGTATCCGTTACCAACAAGGGCATTCCTAACTCTAAATTACAGAGCATTTTACAAAATTATTATTACGTAATCGAATGAGTAAGCAGCTAGATAAAAGAATTTATGGTGTTCCTAGACTCACATTGCTTACATCTACATAAATTAAACAAATGAGGGTTTTTGTATATGTCTACCGCAGTCTGAGCGCAGGCTTTAACTGTGTCACCGGACTTTTTGGCGAAAACTAAAGGGCCGCCAGCAAGAACGATAGAAAAACTTACTACGTTAGCAACGTCCACTAAGGGCACGCCCTGTGGGGTTCTGACCTCGACTTAGTGCGTTGCTAACAATCTTAATAAGGCAAACAACAAGAGACCTGGATCTAATACTCTAATTATCTAATTACTCAGGAACTTATTTTTATTTTCATGGCCGGCTCGGGCAAGCTTGATCTAAGGACGGGGGGTGAACATTTACATTACTATTATTAAGAGTTTCATGGTACAATAATACTAGCTACGACTACGACCAAAAGTATAATGTCCTGTCTTGGGATCCGAGCTTTAATTACCAAAATCCAAATTTTATTAAAAACGACTGAACTAGCCTAGCAGACAGGAATGAAGTCAGTAAGAAGAACTTAATTTTACATTTAAAATATTAGTGTGGATGGATTGATATGATGTCTCACAGTTGGGTAGCAAAGCCTTATCAGATACAGAAATAAAATTATCATCTAAATGTCAACAACATTTATAACACTGAGACCTATTTGGAATTCTTGTTACAAAATATAAGTGAACTGACGCATCAATAATAATAATTATGCAAACACAATAATTTACTTTTAATTATAACATATTTATTGAAATAACACCATTATTGATCAGCTCTTAATATATAAACGTAATCTTTAATTACCTACATACTGCTTTCGATGTAATTAAGGTCATAATTCTGTTGCTGTTGGAAATATGTGGCAACCCTGCGCAAGGGCATGCGCAATAGGGATAACGCTATCACTTTAAACTTTGTATTTATGATAATATGTAAGGTAGCTTTATTTATCTATGAGTGTTTATTTGTGCAACATGTTATATTAACGAATCTTGAAACTAACTTGAGTGCATTTTTTTATTTTTAAGTTTACTAGCAATGTGGGTCGCACATTACTAGTATTCTTGTTTCCCTTATAGGTACTAAGCTAAATGATTGTGTTACGAGTGGGTTCAAGTCGGTAGTGTAATAGGTGGGGTTCGTACCGCTAACCACATGATCGCAAGTCCGATGCTCTAGCCTCTGGGCTACCGTCGCTTTATTTTTAATATTGCATATAAACGTATATAAATAGATCAACTTTAAAAACCATCTGGCATATATTTTTCAGTCAATTTTTACATGATTGCCGATTGATTATGATCACTGATAGAGTTTAGAGAGGCGTTATCTCTTTCGACTACTATACTTTTAAGTAAACAAAATTTTACCAAAAAAAAAATTCCTTTAAATAATGGCCGGTATCACTCAAGTAAGCGGAAACTTATAACACTATTAAAAAACTCATTTTAACTAAATAATTCGTTTCAAAACAAAAACTTGAAAATTGCGACGTTATTTTTATTTATTTAAGTTAAAAAATTAAAACGATTTGACCTTTCAAACATACACTTACGTCTTATTAATTCACAATTTAGCCTAAAACAAAGAAAATAACGTAATTTAGTTCTGCGTTGTATGTAATAACGTTTATTTGTAAATGTACACGTAATTTAGACATACATTGCTGCGATTGTTATGTAATTAGTGTCTAGTTGATGTGAAATAAGTAATGTATACTGCAATTTTTATTTTAGAGTAGTAATGAGGCATAATTTTGGGTTACTAAATTGTCTTCTAACCAGATTCCTATAGAAAAAGCTGTTGATTTGAATCGAGGTGTTTTGTTGTAATTGGACCTGATCATGTACTGTCTTAGTTCTCATCATGTGGAGATGGTGAACAATGGGGTGGTTTAGTGAGGTAAAAATCCCACACTCCCTGGTCTCATAAGGCCGGGTACCTTTTGAAGGTTTTCCCCCGCAAACAAAAAAAAAGTAGCTTTCACTAATATGGTGCCCAGCAAATACCCAACACCTGTTTTTTAGATAAATTTCTGTAGCAGATCACCGTATGACAGTCGGAACCAAAGGCATGACGTGTTTCCGGGGTACGGAAGAGTCTTTATCAAACATTTTATAAAACTAAGTCCTCCGTTGCGTTTGTCTGTTCGGGACACACTCAAAAACTACTGCAATCGATTTCATGCTGTTTTCACCAGAGTTATCGAGAAAGGTTTTGGCAGGCACATAATTTGGCATGTTTTCAACCAATATCCACGCGAGTGAAACCGCGGGCATTAGCTAGTTATAGAAAATGGTGGTTTTAATTCCACTGAATGTAAATTATGTCCACATACTTAGTGTTCGACTATAAGCCTCCTTAATTGCGTCATAGGTATCACTTGATCCCCGGCCTTGGACATCCAATCCGACCCAGGTGCTTTCTTTAGTTGATCAGATTAGGTGGAAATTGCATAAGCTCCAATTCTCTGGATACATAAAATAGAAGGTGCTTTTTTGTGGCCATCATTGTTTCTATAGACAGCTTGTTTTAGGATGAGTAGATGTCCACGAACCTTCCAACATACCATGACATACTATATCATGGTCTTGTTTGACAACACGAGTGATTCACCCTTGCGTGTGAACTATCTAACCTGTAATTATCTCACACAAGATACCTACCTACAACAAAAATATAAACAGGTTTTTTAAATTATAATATAAGTATTTGTGTGTTTCAACTGTTGCCCGTTAGACGTGGTTTGCTGCTATATAATTATAAACGACACTTAAGCGACGAAAAACTTTACTTAAAAGAAGAATTGGAGATGCCAAACTAAATTCAGTCCCGAACGGATAGTGGATTAGACTAAAGGTTGATAATGAAATATGATAAAATACTTTCCAAATTATTGTTACTAAGATCGATAAAGAAAAACAAAAGAGTAGGCAGCTCCAATAATAGGAATCAAAAGACGCTATGCCGAAGATACTCGGCTGATTTTACGTTCCGAAGTATTCGGCTGATGTCACACTTCTTGGGTGCCGAACGTTTCGCTTCAAAAATTCAGCTGCCCAACTTTGTGTGTTATAACTTTTGAGGTGCGAATCCTCGTAAAAACTTTTGAGGTGCGAATCCCGAAAAATGCGACACCTTATCTTCGTCGGCAATCGAAATAAACATCACTCGCGTATATTGTGCTTTGCGCCGAATTACCGCTAAACTTACGCCTGACCAGAATTCGGCTGTTTGCATTATACACAACGTAATTTCGACATAACTTATCGAAATCAGTAATTCTAGGCGTAATTTGCCGAACTTCAGTTGCGTATTTTTGACATAATGTGTTTAGACATAAATTTTATACACAACCCTACTTACAGAAGGGATAGGAAATTCCTAATTAGTAGTTTTTGTATTTCTCTGCGCATATCATAATGTTTGAGGCCATTACGGTGATAGTATTCCTGGGAGTATTTAAATACACTTTCTTCGACGTCATTAAGATCTTAAGACACACTATGTCTGACTCATATATTAGTAACAAAAAGTCTGTAGAGATGACGTAGGTAACGAATAAACATGAAATATTTTAAAGTAGCAAACGCTCGGATAGTGTAAAAAACCTCTGTAGCTTAGTTGGGAAAGCGATCTGGTGCGTTGAACCAGGAGTCGCAGGTTCAAGTCCCGCCGGAGGTTCAAAATTTCTTCTTTTTATTTGTATTTAATTTACAAGTATTGTGACGCCTGAATACTGTTTAAATCAATAATAATAATTTATTGAAATAAAACGTTTACATAAAGTTGTACAATTCAGCTTACAATAATAAGTTTAAAGACAATTATAACTTAACATAAAACTAATACTAAGATGAAACTTTTATTGGTGAAAAAATGCTGGTTTGGAATAATAAGAATAATTATACAGGAATATTTTTTGAAAAAGTTGTTTGGGAAAATTGTTCAGTTTTATGCACCTGATTACCTCGATGTATAATACGCACTCCATAAAAATAATCCTGTTTAATTTTCTTATTGATTTAAACAGCATTCATGCATAAATATCCTCGTAGAAAATCCTTTTAAATGAATCCTGTATAGCAAGGTTCAAATTTTGCTTTTTAATCGATACAGTAACTATGTAGGTGCATACCTAATAACTATCTACTAGATATTGAATGAATGAGTCCGAAAGGCAATGGCTCCAAGTATGTATCCAGCTGAATCCGACAAAACTGAAAATCAATACTACCTACCGAAACATAATAAATTAAAAAAATAGTTTGATAGAGGCAGGACATAATTTCTCAGAGAAAAAAACTAAAAAAAAAAACAAAGCGGTAGCGTAATGGCCGGGGCGCCAAATTAACGATCGTAACTCAAGAATTTTAGTGTATCACGAGGGGTAAACAAGAATACTATCAATATGAGTTCGAACATTGCTAAGTAGCAAGCTTTCTAAAGAAACAACAGTTTTCTGATAATTATATGAGAAAAGTCTTTGAACAGTAGTTAAGCTGATTTTATAAACGCATTCTGCCTTTGTCAAGAACCAATCCTTATAGTAAAGGCCAATTGGTCCTCATGTAATACAATAATATGTTATGTTTGTTGGTCCAATTATGGTCAAATAGAACAATGCGAGTCACACGACTCCACTTATGTATCAAAGTTCGATGACCTCTATACAGTTATCACAATAACAAATAATATTTACAAATATCATTAGTACACGACCCAAATCTATTCATCAAATAAATACAACGGTAGATCTATTTAAGTAGGTATACATTGGTTTGTTGAGCAAAAAATACAAGTTACTTTGACCAACCGGATTTCTTTTTCACTTAATCGCAAATTTGTGTAAATTAAAGTAGTTTTACGGAAAAAATTAACTAGCAACGTGGGGCTTCAATTAGGATCAGTAGTATTTCTTGAGACCTAACCAACTCTTCAGCTTTATATCGGTTTGGCAGCACAGTAATTTCGTCCAGTTGGTCTTGCTGGACCAATCTTCTTAAAAGACAATATGTTTTTGGGTTCAATGATTACTTACGTTTAAGACAAAATTGTTTAAGACATATTGTGAAAGAATTTGAAATATATGTGATCAGACACTTGTCTACCTACTCGTACTGCATATTGTAGTGCATACAGTCACACTAGACTCCAGTGAAGTGACTATTATAACTTCCGTCCGGTCCGTTTGTTGGACAATACAATAACTTTGCTGGAGATAATTACAGTCATGTACGGTCATGTGTATTTTAGGCATCAAGTTTCTTAAAACAACAAACTCGAATAGCAGAATGAATGATAAAAACAATGGAAAACTGACTCGGAAAAAAATACGGGAACGGGGACAACATATGCGGGTGAAACCGCGGGGCAGAGTTAGTACACAATAAAGATTAGTGTACTTACGTAGGTCTGTAATATTTCTTCAAAAATATCGTTTGCTCTTCCTAAAATATATCAAATATGTACTCCTAAAAACATATCAGAGAATAGTAGTTATATTGTTTATAAGTCATTTGCGCTGCATAAAAGGTTGCAGCCGCGTGCTACACGTATAGTAAATAATGAAGAGGCTAATCTGGAGTTCCTGCAGTTGCGTAGAGACATCGCCTCATTAGCACATTTTTATCGCCAGTATTAAGAAGAGTGTTCAGAAGAGCTCTTTCATCTCATACCTTCGTCTATTTACCTCTCCAGAACCACAAGGATTGGGCTGAGAAGCTATCTTCACGGTAATGACAATACCTGCGCTTACTAAGTGGTTGCCAGCTCGCCCCGGTTGTCCCGCACCATTAAAATGTAGAACTCGTTACCAGCTCATGATTTTCCTTTTCCTTCGATCCAGTATTTTTCAAATAAGCGTGTAATAGCTCTTAGGCCGACACGGTGAGGCTGATCGGCGACGGTGTTGCCTTCTCCGGTGCCGGTGGGTGCCGTAGGATTTAGATCAAGCGAGATGAGTAAAAAAAATGCATATAGTTATCTCACAGACACTGAAAGCTATAAGTATCCAAGACAATAAAGACGATAAAATTAAAACTACACGTGTCAAAATCAGATTTGTTTTGAACCCTCAACCAAAGCTCCTCCGAATTAAATGCCCTAAAAAATCTATTTCGATCGTTACATGTTATTTATGATGTACCGACCTATATTTGTTATGTGTATGGCACACACCACACGTGCCCACGCTACGCAGCGCCCGAGGGGGCCAAATTGACGATGTCCGCTCTCTCTGATCAAATTGGGCACTTGTACGAACAAACACACGTAGAGTACTTTAAGGTCACAGTTGAAAGTTATTTGTAACAACGTAATGGAATTTAAATACTTTGTTTTGATATGCGGTTCTGTAACTATTGTAACATATCAATAAAGCTTGTAAGTATCTTAGAACTATGATTTTTTACTAGGAAATTTGTTTCTACGCGCGTGAACTTACCTTTTGGGATATGAAAGAGGAAAAATTGATGCGTGAAAAAAAATAAACGAGCTGTGATCGAATGCAAAGCATAATCACAACAAATCTGACACAATTTCTGTAGTGGAACAAACAATGAAAGGAGAACGAATAGTCTTAAAGAGATGTAAAGTTAGTATTTAATAAAATTTCAGATATAAATAAGTAAATAAACATTACAAAGGTACATTAGAAACAAACAAGAACCTATAAAACTTGCCTATGAATCCTACCAACGTTAAAGGCACGCCTAGAAATGGCATATCTGCACGCAATCGTGCGTAAACTGTACCCAATGTAGCAGCCATTAAATACCAGAAAAATAATAATAGGAAGTGGAATATAGATTAGGCCTTTGCCTACGGAAACGTTTCATAGATAAAATCGAGCAAATCATAGAAAAGTATAAACGATAGAATAAATAAACGTTAGTGAGCCAATGACCAATACTGTAAATAGTTGATATAGTCACTACCTATTTAGAATAGCTCTAACTAGCCTAAACCCCTCACAATACAGATCGGTTAATTATGAAAACCGTTAATTTCGGAACGTCGGGAACTAAAATCAAAATAAACCGCGATAATATCCGTTTAAAAATAGTTTTATTTCAATGTACCCGTTATGTTAATTTCATTAGTAATTATTTCATTAAAAATTATACGTTAATTTCATTCGTAAGTTATAAATTAAAATTTAGGAAGTCGCAAGATCTTGGCTATTAAATATTATATATATACCTGCGTTATAAAGTTTACTTCAAAGGAGACTCCTCAATAATCCTGGTACACCTAAAGACTTTACCATACTTGCAAAAATTTATCTATAAGTAAGTTGCATTATAATACCGGCCTACTCGTGCTAGGCACAGGTCTTCTCATGAAGAGGAAGAACGAGCATCTATCACCACGTTTGATCACTGCGGATTGGCGATTTCAGATTCCAATTTTTGGAATTCAGGCACCCTCACGTTTTCCTTCACTGATTGTCAATGATCAATCTATCAATCAATCGACTCAGCCTATCGCGGTCCACTGCTGGACCTAGGCCTCTCACATGTTGCGCCACAACACCCGATCCTCAATTGGAGCCTGTGTGTTGTTGTGCAACATAATGAAGAACCCTTTTTTTGGCGGGGTGAAACGCTATTGCCTTCAACCCACACTGAGGGCACAGCGTGGGGGATATGTCGGACTTGCACCGACTAAAAACATCCTGGTCCCGTCCTTGCCTTTGCTGGAGCCGCGGGATCACTTACGCAAGCTCTGCGCAACTCCAGCAGAAGGTGTTTGCCCTAGTCGCAACGCAGGGCAAACGGGTTGGTGACCGCAGTCTGCTTCCAGCTTAGGAGCTGCTGCCCATTCTCCTTGTTTCTATACCCCTTGGTTGCGTCTTACGACACGCACGGGAAGAGAGGGGAGGTTCTATTCGTTGCTGAAACAACGGCTATTGTCATTGATATCTTAGGATACTTAAGAAAGTACACATAACTTAGAAAAAGCTAAATTGGTACTTACCTGTCCTGGATTTGAACTGGTAGCTTTGTGCACACGAGTCCGTTCATCGAATCGCTAGGGTATGCATGAAAGTGTGAAATAAATTTGCCAAAAAAACTAAAGATTTTTTGAGAACCGAAGACCTTGATAAATTTGTCAACTACTACTTTAATACTATTAACAGTAAAATTTACATTTGGTTGTGGACAACATTTTAAAATATCTTGTTTTAAATAGTTGGTGAACTCGAATTAACCTTGATGATAATGTCGAAATTGAAATCAGAGTAAGTACTTGAGTTCCGCAAAAACCATGACGTATTGGTCATAACTAGGTGTGGTGATTCTGGTACAAAAGCAAAGAGAAGTAATCAGAAACTTGCCCATTTTTCCTAACCGTAAGAAAATGTTTTGAAGGATCAAAGTTTTGTAAATAAATTTTAAGCTTATAACGTAACGAAAATTTATCGTGGCATCAGTCTATACAGAAAAATCTTTATCCAAAATCTGATAACTATTGAGGAAAAGAGTTTTATTATAACTAAGTACGAAGAAATTGACTAATCACCTGACATTGATGTTGAAAGTACGTAACAGATGGCCGATATGACGCAACAATGTTTACGCACGAACGCGAATTCGGGCCAGTGCATGTACAAGACGGTTAGTGCTTACGGTACTATTTATGTTATTGAGATGGCAAGCAAGGAAAGTGGAGAAGCTGACTTATAAGGACTGACCCACATTGGTAAAATACAGAAGTAGAAAAAAGGAGGTCTTTAACCTGCCGTTATGATTGAAACACAGACTTAAAAAATGGATTCTTTGTAAGAGATAACTCAATCAGCATCTACGGAAAATAATCTCCAAACATTGAAAACACTCGCAGAAGTATGTGTCAAATATTAACATAAATAATTTAAAAACTTTGTACAAAAACCATACGAGACTGAAGAAAATTACTGAGTTCTGGAATGGAATAAATATAAGAGAAGTTGACCTCAGTTAATTTGGATTAGGAGAACAAAACCCAAACCCGTATTGTCTATATTAATACTCGTACATTTCTCCATCACTTATAACATCGATCGACAACCAACACGGGGCACATGTTTAAAAAATAAATGCCTTACTTCAAGAACAGCTCTTACGCACGCAGTTCGAAACTTAATGAGATCTGACCTTGACTTAGTTTGAACCAATACTGGTATTATCCACAAATTGTTGTAAATACTTCATAAGTACTGTCGGACATAACACTGGTAATCTGTTAACAAACTTTCCATTCAAGATGTGACGTAGAAACTTCATAATTAGTACAGTAAGTAACACCCCTAAAACATAGAGTTCAATGCTCTTCATTTCATATATGAAGAAATTGACTTTACCATTGATGGTTTAACTTCTCAGGGAATTTCTCCTCTTGGGTATTCTGAAAGATTAACAACAGGATAAAACTATCTGAGTGTTTTTCTCTTATTTAGACTACGGACGGAAAGAAAACGCTATACAATACATGTTCCAAGGTATATTTCTTATAACTACTATGCTATAATTGCAGTAGTATAAGGTAATGTCAGCTAGCCTAAACACATTTTGTTATCATTCTATGAACGGAGTACTGCAGTAGACTATACAAATAACTCTTTGGTTTCTAATGAGAAAAAAGTGTTTATCGATAGGCTGCGCGTGATTGCATTTGCTATTGAGACGCACGCAGTGGCGCGTGTGACAATCATTTCTCTAGTCTGATTCCTATCCTTCTTTATATAAAGCTGTTAATTAATTTAATGCTTATTTTTGTTATTGAAAAAAATAAGAACGAGAATGTTATGAAACGGGATTCAGGAGAAATTATGCATAGAAACCGGAAAGTATCGTTCTAATTCCTCCTAATTGTGGAATCTTTGAATTATTGATTTTCTTCAGTTAGAAATAGTAATGGGTGGATTTAGCCAACAATACCGGACCCTGGGTACCTGATCTAAGCAAGGTATCACCTTAACTCGGGACGAAGCTTTTTTGTCCTCCGGGTTTTTCACCCAGATATTTCTAGAAAGAGTAAAGTGAGTCATAACAAGTTTGGCGTTAGAGAGTTGTCTAATTATTCCGTTCCCCACATTTACCCTGCATTATCTTTGCATGGCGCTACCATAAACTATACCCTGTCCATAACATTCAACACGCAACCACCTGCCTCTAACAACCTTCTAACACTTGTGTCTTCGTTTCACCCAAGTATACCTACTCCATAATTTAAGTCATTGCACGCATTTACAGCAGCTATACGTGTAGCGGCAGCGTTTTGTTGACGGCTAAATGAACAAGTTTCATCGCAAAGTGAACATACCAGGATTTTCCTTAATCACTTTCACTGGGTGTCGGTGTGCGTGAGCGCAGCTCGCTGCCCCGTCTGCTTCTTGCAACAGAATCCGTATATTCAACAGTTACCCAGATGGGGTAATAAATGTTAAGATTTTGTAACGAAAGTATTTATATGAGTTGTGGGAAAAACTGTTTGCGTAAAGAAATACGCGTATTTTCTATGATTATGAAATTTATATAGTCGCACCGTGCTGTACTTGCTCATAAGCTTTGGTATGCTCGTCAAGATGTTTATATTAAAAAAATAATGCTCTTCCACATTCTCACATCTTCAAAACTAAACTGATACTTATTCCGCTGAAAATAGGGATGCGCATTATATTCTTAAAATTCTGCAAAATGACGCAGTATTTATTGAGAGAAACAATGCTCAAGAGGTCTAATACAGATCCTTTCACCTTAAATTGAATATTATGACGTAGATTCAAAACAGACTTTCCTCGTGTATAAATAAAACTTCCCTGTGTTATATGACGTCAGATACACGATCAATAAAATTAATTTTAATAACTTTTAATCGCGTAACACTTTAACTTTCTGTTTGCCAATTTTTCTCGGAATAAACATAAGCTTAATATCCTTAATTCGTATGCTAGTATTACGTAACATGTGCATCTGATTCAAAGCAACATACTAGTTCGATGATCTAGAAAATACGTTACGATCACGCATGCGCTATGCGAAATCTAGAAACTACGTTAAGTGCAGTTCTTCGACGCGTAAGTGCGTGTGCACTGAGTTTGGTATCAACCTATTTGATGTATTCAAATAATACAGTTTCCGCTACTTTGTAACGCGAAACACGATACTTTAATGTTCTAAAATTACGTTTTCAGGTGTAACTCCGGAACCGTATCTCCGGAAACATGTACCATTCTATCATAAGTTCATCAAATCACTAAAAAGGTTAAGTATTTTATCATAAATATAAACAAGGTAATCTAATCTGGGTATCAGGACAGGACAGGAGGAACTCCATAATACAAGGTTGAATTATGAATATAAATACTAATATCAATAAAAACAAACTTTTTTTAGGCATTGTGTAAAAAAAATATCCTTCACACTGATACTGATCAGTTTAGTACCTATAGATTTCAATATAATTATGTATCTCCAAAACCGCTCTTTAAATCATCGCTGCAAATTTAAGTATTGAAGTGGTTTCCATTTAGCTAAACCAAGAAGCGAACTGCAGGACTACTGGAATTCTTTCAAAACTCCTAACAATTTGTATGGCACCCAAAATAGGCCACACATTTCTCCATAACAACGCCATACACTAATGAATCATATACGAGTGGACTCATATGTCTACTCTATCGTTCGCGCAATTTTCGTAATTCTATTACATAAAGGCGAGGTCATTGTATGCTGACAAAATACTGACATAACACTATCCAAGAAAACTTCACAATACATGGACTGACATTGAAGTGTTAAAAGTTGCAAGGAGTTTTGAATCAGGGAAAATTGGTACACGATGAAGTGATAAGATGGCTTTTGCTTTTTATCTTCTTTACATGAAGCGAAAACTTGATACCCCTTGAAATAAAACTACTATAAAACGGATTCTATCGCGGTTTATTTTTTATTTTAGTTCCCGACGTTTAGACCTTTCGACGTTTTGCCTTTGCAGGGTGACTATGACACCTGCAAAGGCGTGCACCTGCAAAACTAAAATAAAAAATTAACCGCGATAGAATCCGTTTTAAAGTTGATCCCTTTTTAAGAAAATTGCGCGGACGGAGGAATATGAAATTTCGCACACTTATAGTTCATATAGAGAAGGAGTGCAGAATGCTAATATTAAAACTAAAATGCATAAGAAATAGGTACATTAAATCCATAAAAACAACATTACACACTCTACCATCTATTTGACATATACACGCATTTTATTAATTCAGCAACTTTTTTAGTAATTACCGGTATCGCTTTTCAATACTTACTTATATCTCTGGCTGCAATATCTGTCACGGGTATTACCCGAGTTAAGATGAATAAGTTTTACTTCCTTGGTTTGATTATGTGGAGAATCCAAGCGAATTGAGTTCATAATATTAAAAATCCACAGAAGATTCCTATTTTAAAATTGTTAAAATTTTAATACAGTACAGTATCTGGTAACTTTTAACTTTTTTTTCTTTTAAGTACGATTACCTCATTCCGTTTGATATAAGTAGGTCAAATTTGGCTCTTAGTCTGAGGTCAATAAGTTGCCTTTGTCAATTAGTTATAGTTTTTATGCTAGCTATCACTTGAAGCAGAGTTCATGACCTCGAGTTTTTGCGGTAAAGGTTGTTTAGAAGAACCTAATTGTGTAGCTAGTTGTCTATAATAAACGTTTATTTCCACCCTTAAAGGTTTTTTTCGATGAATCCTATGCGAAAATCGTTTTCACATCAGTCTTCGTTATTTACTTGTGAATCAATTTTTTTTTATTTTTGTCGTATGTAAGTAAATAACTATTTTTGTTACGAAAAAATTAAAACATTAAAAGACTTTTTTGTACACAATTTTCAATACACATCGATTTCCGAAAGTTTCTACAGCCACCATTATCATTTGGGTCTTAGCATTCACAAAACCCTTTTACATTTTTGTTATGAGCAGCTGTTTGCCCTCAACAAAGTTTTAAATAAGCCCACTCCAATAATAATATATAACTGTGTATTAACTTTTCTTCTAATAACCAACTAGTAGTCACACCTCAAACACATATTTCCACATATACGTTCCCTTCACTTTCAGCAAATTAATCATACATTCTCTTCTAGATATTCCTGACCAAGCATCTTGAGCAATTGTTGTGGTGGCGGATTGGTACACATTGGTGAACATACTTGCAAGTTCGAACCCAGGCAAGTACCAAGACTCTTTCAAAGTTTTATGTACTGTCATAATTATCTCAGATTATTGACAGAGGATGAAGGGTTGAGTTGATGACGAAAGTGCTTCCAAGAATACCTCTCGTATTAGTACACTGTTTGATGGTACCTACTTATGTTATGTGACGGCTCGTGGCTAAGTTTAAACCGAATGGTTTGACATATATATTATTATGTAAATAGAGGTTCTGACGGTAAAATTTTAATAGAAAAGAGACCGAACAACATTTATATTGAAATGGCTCGCCAACAATTGTTAACACTTAATAAATATTTTAATGCATGCTTTTTTATAAGTCTAGTGTTACAATTTCTTACAGGTAACCACCACATGATTATTATAGAGTGTATCGTATCTAAGAATATACAAAAGCTAAATTTTTTTTTAAACTATGCTAACGATGATAAGTCATACAAGTTACTGGAAAACTAAATCTAAATTATATAAAACGACCTTTTAAAACCGCTAAGCACCCTTCACTAGGGGCCTCTTAAACGTCGTGAGAGGTCCTACCGCTACGAATTATTGTAATGGTACACGTAGGATGATGTAATATAACAATGCGAGCCCGGAAGCAAGTCATAACGGGATAAGTAAATAATCGAGACTTCGATGATGCTACCAGGATTCCGGCTTGCCAGTTGCCATAGACCTCTTAATGTCATGCAAAATCCTCTAAAACTTAAAAATATTAACGGCCGAATACTGAAACGACAATTGTCTTAAGTCGCCGTTAAGTCTCATGCTGTCTCTGTCACTGTAAAGTGTAAAATAGCGACAGCTAGATATTTAAGCCCGCCTTAAAGTTAAGTTACGTTTCAGTATCCGTAGGTAAACGTCTTTGTTGTCTTGTTGTGCTGAACGAAACTTTAAAATTTGTGTTCAAATGCCCTTTGTCTATACCTAATGAATATCATAAAAGTAACACGTGGCGAATAATTAGTTTCAAAATAAGTCGTGTAGCTATCATATTTTATGTTACATGGTTTCGGTAAAATGAATTTTAGATATAGTCTGTTTTTTTAATTCTGGAGACTAAATTGACCAGAAAAAATGCCAAAATGACATAGATTCCAAAAGCTTTTAGAGTTTTCACTTTCATATCTGTCAATCGGAGCTTTCACATCAGAATAATCATCGCTTAGATAAATGAGTATTCCGAAGACTGAGTTTTAATTATTTACATTGTTAGTCACGAGTTATTCAAAACCTACGATATTTAATATGAACGGGACATTGTTACGTACTAGTTCGTTTATAGCTCAACTATACATGTGTTAGTTGACCAAGTTACTGTGAAGACTTAGCAAAACAAACAAGCAGTGTAGAAAATATAACAAGACTGCCTATTCAGCACTTAACAACAATCTCAACCTCCCGGCAATAGACGCAATAGTTAAAGAATCAAACTGTCCACATGAAACTCTAAGGAACCAGTAAATAAGGGTTAAAAAAAAGTAAGTAAATGTATAGGGTGTAAACACAGAAATATAAATATAATACCGGCCTATAAATGTCCCACTGCTGGGCAAAGGCCTCTTCCCTTATAGAGAAGGAATGAGCATTGATCACCACACTTGCTCACTGCGGGTTGGCGATTTCAGATTTCAATTTTTGGAATCCAGGTTTCCTCACGATTTTTCCTTCACCGTTTGTCAATGGTATCTTAGAATTAATAAGAAAGTACATATAACTTTGAAAAAGTACTTGCCCGGGATCGAACCTGTAGCCATGCGCATACGATCATCAAAGCATCGGGTCATTAAACCACTAGGCCACTACGACTGTGAGGAAAATCATGAGGTGTTTGTGGCCCTAGACACCACGCAGGGCAAGCCTTGGTGAGCGCAGTATTATATTCGTTCTTTAGGAGAACGCTGCTGCCCATTCTCCTTGTTGCTATATCCCTTTGTCACCTCTTACGACACCCACGTATGGAGGGAGAGGGACTTATTCTCAGTCACAACCTTACAGCGAATTACTACACCTTACTTATATTTCTGAGGTATGCAGTCAATTCCAATATATAAACTGCGTTTTTTTGGTCCTCTGCTGGAAGTAGACATTGCCAATCTGTGCCAACGCACCCGGTTCAAAACCCCCATTAATTTAATTCAATTAAAAACATTTTGATGATCATTCTTGTTACTTCTAATGTTTCTATTAATCAATCATAACGGACGATCTTGAATATCCACTTAGCGAAGAAAGTAAACCAGGCAGAAAATACCAGTTAGCATATGCAAGAATGAGGACTTACTCTCGTTTCATGCACGCTAGTTTTTTGTTTTAGTCTCATGATATGCGTAAACCAATGCAATTATGTTGTCAACATGCAGTCTTATGGAACAATGATTAATTATTTACAGTATAGTTTAATAGCATGGATTGTAATAATCAAATCCTCCATCAAATAGTACCATCATCTGCCCAGCATTTCCCCAAGCTTTGTTGGGGTCGGCTTCCAGTCTTACCGGATTTAGCTGATTACCGTATCTGACCTCCACAACCAAGTGCTGGGTAGTACAGTATCCCAATAGTAAGACTGGTTTATAGAATTGCAATTACTGTCAAAGACTGTATGATGGTAGGGACGTTGGTCCCGACTGTCATACAGTGGCTTATCGTACTTTCCGAAGCACGGAGGGGTCTCGGTATGTTTTAAAATGGCCCAAAATATATATCATTTTTTTTTTAACTACGCCCTACTACTAAGAAATTTAATCCTTGTGTCGCGAGGGTTTCACAAACATTCAAATCACATGGACAAATAACACCCAGACTTGGAACAAGTATTTGTGGATCACACAAATGCTTGTCCCACGCGGGGATTGAACCCGCAGCACGTCGCGCACAGTGGTAATTAGCGTCATGACCTATACCACTCGGCTATCCGTGCAGTCAAGTAATCTAAAAAAGTAGTTAATTTACAACATATAAGAAATTTAAGTCCGATTATCTTACTGTCCCAAGCTTATTATTACTCAGACTCAATACCTTTTTAAAACAGTCGAACTTAACAAACCCTTAATAATCACAATAAGAACTCTTTTTACGGCTTAGTTACACAAAGTATAAGTAAACAATACTTATATAACAAAGGATTCCATACGAATATCTTTTGTTATCTCTTGGAGCCTGTAAGCTTACTCGGTTCTGTGTACGAGTGTACGACCACGCCGACTCTACTCGGAATTAAGATAATAGTATAATAGAAGTCAAAACCAATGTGTTAGGCGCTGTCTACATCTGTACTGATAGAAAATTATTTAAATGTTCTGAGACATTGATATGTGTTTAAAGGGTTGAGCGATTAAACATATTATTATGTAGAATTCTGTTTCAGTTTTAAATTGTCTTAAGTGTTTTCGTTGTAAAAAAAAACCTAATTCATTTACAAATCTGAAACTAATTGGTGCTATAAAATTATTTATTCGTCACAGTAACAGAAAATTCGAAATTCAAATAAATAAAAAGAACATAATACCGCATTATGATGAAATAAAATAA
Source organism: Plusia festucae (assembly GCA_950381575.1). Taxonomy (NCBI): domain Eukaryota; kingdom Metazoa; phylum Arthropoda; class Insecta; order Lepidoptera; family Noctuidae; genus Plusia; species Plusia festucae. The sequence goes on along the minus strand of OX494436.1, from coordinate 5,402,453 downwards.
AATTATATATGTACGCATATGAATGCATTGATAAAAATCTATTTTATTTTATTCATAATTTATTTAGATTACTTGCAATATTACATAAAAAAACAATACTGAAGTAAATAGGCGTATAAAATAATAATATTTATGTAACATTCAATGTGGTACGTTACATGTGTCATAAATAAATACAGTTTTCATAACAGAGGTTCCGAGTCTAATCTTTAACCTGTTGCCAATAATTTTAACCTGTCGGTACCCATAGGGATCGTTTTTCGCACAAGACATAGAAATATGATGAGATCAATATAATTGTAGTCCTAAGTCAAAATTTCATCAAAATTTCACGTTTCCTAGATAGATCTAGGAAACAAAATGTTGAGCGTTCACGATTTTCAAGATACCAGTTTTAAATACGCCTTCTTTTGATTTTTTTTTTCTTGCCGTATATTCTTTGACTACACAGGATCTTGGCCACCCAACTTTAGTTGTAAGTGCCTAATGTGGGTGTCAAGACCCTGCCGCCAAATATTTCATATGATTCACGATTATGTCTACATTAATGCTAGACAAGGCTGAAGATCTTGTCTCCTAGCAATTCTGCCAAGTGGTAAGGTTAATCTTCATTAAATTCGCAATAACTTGTGCATTTGACAATCGTTTGCAAGGAAGCATTTAGTTGAAGCATCTCGGGTGCAACCTTGAATTGAGGTTACGTTCGCTATTATGATTAGTACAAGTTCATGTAGTTTGCCTACTGACCCCACATTATTATTAACATCATAGGGTGTGTCACAATTATTGATGAAATAATTATACTGTGTTGAAAATGGTACTTCTTAAATGTGATCCTAAAAATAAAACTAGTTATCTACTTTACGATTTATATCCAAATATGAACTAAAAATACCGCGTTCTGATTTCACTATATAGACCATTTTAATTACATTTCGAATAAATATAGTTTCCACCATCTTTTATTTTTTGTAGAGTAGAATGAATTGGTAGAATTTCAGTTAAGTACATTTTCTGTTCACGTTATCTGCAGATGTTAGCGACTATTACCCGTTTTGTTCTAGAAAAAATCTTAGATGTGTACATAAAGCTGGCGACTCAAGCCAACACTAGATTGCCTTGTTAGTAAGTACATAACGCGTACCGTACCAGTGAGTATTTAGATCGATATGGGTCACATCGTAAGTAAACGAGACTCGATTCAACGTAATCGATTATACAACAAGATTTTGAATAAAGAATTCGCAACGCGTTTTTTGCTTAAAACTAGTTCCGATCTTAATAAATAATTGACAATTATATTATTTAACAGAATAGGTACATTATTTTCGAGTTATTCAACATTTCTGAGGATAGTCGTTTTATGTTTTTTATAAATATTGATTTTTTCATGTTAATCTGTCGATAATTTTAATCGTCGAGTACACTGTTACGATGATATTACAATGTTTCCAACCAAGCTGCATCCACTCCAAAGGCCCGCATCACGACACTAGAGGAAACGTCCCACAAAGGGTGGTATCACGTTTCCATTAGGCCCTTGATCACGTTCCATGGTTTTTACTTGTATCATTGAAGGCGTAAAAGCTTTTTTAACCCATTGTCTCCTGTATAATTTTAAAATAAAAAGTTTCTGATATCTGTGTTGGAGCATCGATGTATCTAAAATGGAACAAAATTCAAATCTCATAATATGCCTCTGACGCCGACAATCGGACCACTTTAGGATATTGACATTAAATGGGTCAGTCAGGTAACATCTTAATGCATTTCGAGATACAGAGCACACAAAATTCCAGTGACAATGATACGATAAAAACTAGTGTGACAAAGTTCATAGACTCCTCTCCCGTCATAAAGGGTTAGGGCCCTCAGCGGGAAGCGGTAAGTGGAGGTGGTCCTTATCTGAGTTGAGACGGTTTCAACAGCAGGCGACAGCGTAGTGGGGCACCGCCGCGCCCAGCACTTCGCGCTCACCCGCGACCCGCGACTCACGCAAGCCGCGCACGCGCATAACGACCGCTACTTTCAAACAGTCATTTTCGATTTCAAACTTAGAAAAATGTATTCTAACGAAGTGAGGTGATCTAAAAAAAATACTGTTCAGTGCATAAAAGTGAAAAAAAATAAACAAGTGATTTTTGGAACAAATTTTTGTGAAGGATTTATTTTCGTGAAGGAGCAACCCTCTAGAAAATCAAGGTAATCTTCGCTGTTTTGTTATTTTAGTGGTTTGTCCGTTCGTGTGTTGCGGCAACGGTGTCGAGGCAACTTATTGCAAAGCGCCGTTTCGTTTGCGGCTAACTATTTACAACATACATAGGTACGTCGAAATGTCCGGTGTTTCAGACCTCGCGGGTGTTTCACGAACAGTTTTAATTAACCTAAGGCTTTCTTAACATCTTACTCTACAGAGCTTTACCGCAAATACCGGCCTAATCTGTGGTAAAATCTTTTACACGTAGCGACATAACAATAAAATACTGCAAATCTAATTTAATAGTTCATAAATATTGTTATCAAACAATTACCTTACGCAATACTATATATCTTGGAACTTAATTGTACACTTACCTAATAGCTGTATTCTGATTATAATTGTGAATTTGTCACGGACAGGACTCGCTTTCTTATTTATGAAAAAGTTGCACTTTTTGCGGTGAATAAATTGTGTCTATTGAATAAGTTGTGTAGGCTTGTTAGTTAAGTGACAGGTACTTATAGTACAATAGCAAAATGGGTCCGCGAATATCTTTAAGGAATACTTAAACTTATTCAGGCCTAACTTGGTTATTTGATGCCAAAAAATCTGTCATGTATTGATACGAATATTTTGAAACGTTGATTTTTTAAATCAATGGCATGTGTAGAACATTTGTAAACAAAATTCAAACTAATATGCAGGACTTTATAAAATTTAAAATGATAAGTAACACTTGTTATCTTTTAGTTATACGCTCACTGAATCTTCGAAACGAAGAGACAACTAGTGGTAAAAGTTGGGAAAAGCTACTTTAATTTATTAACCGTCAAACATGGAGAGACATAAGAAACCTGAATATGACACCTTATAATGAGGTTCCTAATCGATATCCATATATAAACTGATCTAGGGAAAGTATACAATTTCTAAATCGCATTATTTAGATGTTCATCTCCACGTCAAAACAACTCATTTTAAAGCTGAGATTTTCAGGCATACGCATTAGAAAATATTTCACAAACTTTGCTGTTAGTTCCGAGTAGTACGTAATTTAGAATCTTGACTCATTCAAATACATATTTAGGTACATACTATGTCAGGAAAGTGTGAAAAATGGGAACTATTTAACCCTTCAAACTATTACTTGAACATTTATATTGTCTGGCAAACCGTGCTACAACACAGCTCTACCATAGAGCCATATTATATCTACCAATATATTTGGCAAGCAATAATTACGCTGTCGTAGAATTAAAAAAATATCGATCAGTCAGTTTGGTTTGATAATTATACTTTACGAAATTTTTTTATAAAGCTTACTAGGAATGTGGGTTGACCTTTACTAGTATTCTTGTTAACCCTTCGTGGTAAGCTAAATGCTTGAGTTACGAGTAGTTCACGTCGATAGTGCAATGGGATTCGACCGCGACCACATGATCGCAAATCCGATGCCCTAGCCATTGGGCTACCGCCGCTTCTTTATATATATACTTATATTAATGATACGTTTGACTACATCAGCCTATTCGTAGTTTTGTCATCTAATCCCCCATTAGGTAAGTAAAAAAAAACCAATTTATTTAGGATTTTAGTTGCTTCTCCCTCCATATATTTCTATAACAATCTGTCTGCCCTCAAAGTCATCTGCATCAATCGCGGATCGACCTCTGCTAGGTCGTCTGTCTATGTAAGACGGAGGTCGTACAATGCTCTGAATTAAGGATAGGTATTGCTAGCAATATTGAATTAGGAGAAAATGTACACAACAAACCATTAGAAGAACTTACATAATGAAATATGTACAAAAGACGAGCTTAGTAAAATGCCTAGTAGGTATATATAGATTATATTTGAGAGATGGAGATATTTCAATGTCAAATTGTGATTAACTGTGCGTAAACTTAAATTTAAGTACCAAAATACTGACTTATATATATAGTGTTTATGGATTTAGTTACCACAAACACCCAGACCCGAGACAATATAGAAAAACACTTTTCTATATTGTCTCGGGTCTGGGTGTTTGTGGTTCCTTCGTTGTCTGTGATTCCATAACACAAGTGCTTAAGCTACTTACTTTGAATTCGGAGCAATGTATGTGATGTTGTCCACATTTATTATTATTATTATTTAGTAACAATTTATGGTTAATTGGTAAAACCTCAAAGTTAGCAAACCAACAAAACGCGCGATACTATAAATATTAGTAATCAAAAATAAATAAATTCTATTCTTTTTTTGTTCTTACTGTCAAAAACGCTAATAACCACCTTTTTTCATGTAAAAGTTCTGAAGTAAATGTTGCTATTCAAAGCCTAGAAAAAAACTAAAGAGTTCTAGAACATTCCAAATCTAATCATTGACAAATAATTTGTTCGTTTTAGAAATTGTTTAGTTCGCTCGCGCTCTACTGAATTCAGCAAAAAATTACAACAATTATATTCCGATCAATGAAAGTTGATATGTTTATTTAGCTTTTCATTATTTTTGAACTCGAGATCGTCTTGTATATTAAAAGTGATTGAAACAATCAGATCCGTATTGTCTCTTGTTTAACCGACTTATTTTATATCCACCTACTTCAGAATACTGTAATATGTATGGATTATGTATTTTTTTTTTCGGGTTGACTAACTAATACCTACTTTCAACCCACGTTGATAGCACAAGCGTGAGGATATGACAGACTTCCACAAGCCAAATCTTCTGGCCCCATCACTATCTTGTTCAGAGTCGCGGTATCACTCGTGCATTCTCTACTTGACTCCAGCGGATGTAAAATGTCCGAAATAATGAAGAACTTTTATGTTCTTGTTAAATTTATTTTAAAATTAGTCACTTCTAGTTATCTGCATAGCTTCATGGGATAATGGCGTTCGAAAACATGAGACAATCTCGGATGATATTCATTATACACGCGATCTTAATACGAACTTATATGAAATCGTGTAATTTATCCCATCAGTTAGATCATAGAGAAAGTAGGTAAGCTAGGTGATGATTCGTGGGAACGATTAGCAAAAAAACAATTGAAGCCATTGCGTTCCAGTTTCTAATTAGTTCTTACGATATAAAATATTACTTCAAGGCAAATGAATGAGTTATTATCTAAATTAGCATATCACATAGTTTCATTATAATAATCGTGATTTGAATTTAATTATTGCCTTTGCTAATGACATCCTGATAAAGTATCGTCAGAAAATAGGTTTAATTTTTTTTTATAATTATTTAAAGGTTAAGGACTAAGTAAATCATGTTCTATAACAGTTTTTTTTTTAATAGTTAATAATTAATTTTGAATAATAGACGCCATATTCATTGAATATCTCTCAATCATCTAATACAGGTCAGCAATTTATGTTGTAAACTTTGAAACATGAAGAAAGAGAAGAGATCAGTAAAGTGTGGACTTTCAAACATTCATAGTGTACGCTCACCAAATATAACTAAAACGTGGGATTTTTGTAATTATATATTGTATTGTTCTAAGCTGTTGTTTTTATGTAGGAAAGTTTTTAACAAGTAATATCAGGTCAGGTGAACTCAACGTTTAGTACATTTTGGAATTATTTTCTTTTTACGTATATATTTTAGTAGGTGTACTATTGTTCAAATAAGGTAAGTAATATTAGACTATAACATTTCACAGCGAAAAATATCTTTACGTTTGAATTCAGTTAGGTTAAACTATCATAATCACTATTTTAAAATGATTTCAATCATTTTTTTAATAATTTGATCATAATCATTATTTTAGTGATGATTTTTTATGATAATATTTGATGTTGACAAGGACTGATAAAGTATAACCGAAGTACAAGAAACACTATTGTAAAAAAAACACCATATACTTAAATATAAAATAGTATTTCTTTCCAAACACAACTAAAAGTTCTATGCGTTAACAAAAATATTCACTACAGTGAAATACGTCTATTGATACCTATTCTAAGAATCTGACAGGTAGCACGTCTTTGAAAGGCGACATTAAAAGTTGGGGACGTTTAAATTGATCCATTGTGTACCACTGATGCGCCGTAGATATAGAAATGGCCTATCAGGTGGTCCACCTTTGTTGAACTATAAGAGTCAAGAGTAGCAAAAGAAAATATCAAGTCAAATAGAGTACCTAATAAGTTTTTTCTTTTTTTTTTGTGATTGGATATTCTGTCTATATATCTGTTGATACTTTGTTTAAGACACAACCGGATAATAAGGTGCTTTCTGTAGACTTTTTAAATTAGTCAGTAACATAAATTCGATACATCGATCGATTAGATCTTTGCCAATCGTTAAGTAATTACAATCCTCGACCAATCTTATGAAATACTGTATTACTACAGAGAAATGGATTGTGAAAGTTGTATATGCAGTCCCTCTATGTACTGCTGTATTCAGCCAAATTCAGCAGGTCTGGTAGCTGACCCAAATATCAGAAAAGGTTAGAAGAAGATATATATTGGGATACCTACTAAAATTACCATTGTAAGGCGTTTGCAAACCGCTCTTATGGTAATCGTAAATAAGGGTATTATAATTGGTGCAATACTATAGATTATTAATACTTCAAACCTTTGAACATGAATAACCTGTTAACGATTACATTTAGGTATAATAATTACTGAACGTGTCTCATTATGTTAATACCGATTATTAAAAGATTTATAATCCCTTATTACTTAAAGTTTACGTTTTTCTTTGAACTATCATTAAGAAGGTTATTTATTAATGGCAATTAGTCCATCGTACGCAATTTCCATTGAATATGTTATCTGAACAAATTAATACTTTTATATTTTGTGACTAATATTTTTAAAATAAATACGAGTATGTACCTAATCTGTTGCGATAATATTACTGTACCTTTAAAGATAATTTTTTAAAGTTCTGTAGAGCATCGATTGGTCCACCTGTCGCAAATAACATAATACGTGGCAACCTGTAGGTTGAAGAACTAGCTTCAACAATGACACCCACTCCCTTTCAGAATTACTATCTATGCAACACAAAAAGGTTGTAAATCAAATCGAGAATTTACACCAGGGGAATCCCTATCTATAAATCGAAAAAAAAAAATCTCCAGACATCTATGTAACTTGACTCGTACCTGCCGAACAAAGCCTTTTTTTTCTTTTTAGGACAGCACGTGGTTACCTGCGACGTCCAATGTAAACTTTTTATCTACTTGAAACATTTTTTTGCTTGGAAACGAAGTCTATGATTTGAAAGCTCTTTAAAGTTAAAAATAAGTAAGGTACGTGTATGTTTCAATTTAAAAATTGCAACGGATCTGCACGGTCTTATTTAATTTAGAAAAGAACTAGGTATATTCACTCTTGTATGAATTATAATTATCCTCATCATCTACCTAGACTTTTCCCAAGCTATGTCAGGGTCGGCTTCCAGTTTTGCCCGATTTACCGTACAGTTTCAACGTATTTTATTTGGTGGGACTGCTTATCCAACCTCCACACCCCATTTTACTGGGTAACGCTTCTGCGTTACTCAGTAAAATGGGGTGTCCTATGTGTATCCTATAGTAAGACAGGTTGTCAGAATTGTAACGACTGTCAAAGACCGACGGATAACAACGACTAACCTTTCTGAGGCTCAGAGGACTCTCGGTATGTTTACAAATGACGAGCACGAGCACGAGCTCCTCCCATAAGCAAATGATCCTATTATCAAAAAAAATACCACAGTTTAACGTAGATAGTAGATAAATAATATTCAAATTCTTATTTAGAAAAAAAAAATGTAGTTGACGTGACACTCTGGCAGTTATTTAGTATCCGAAGACATATTCTCTTTTTAAAAGTGTGTAATGTTTTTAAATCTATTATGCCAGTGTCGGAATTTCTTTGTTTCGTTCTATTAGCAATGCTTCTTGTGTATTGACAGTTGTTTTAAATATGTCTGTTTGAAAACTGTGACCAAACTACCCTACTACAAACCTATGTAAAATGGAGGCCGCAAATGAAAACTTACTTTGTATTTATGTCGCTATAACAAAGTTGTGGTATGTGGTTAGACACGAACAGACAAGCACTAATTTTCTGTTCATAGCAGTGATTTATGCGACAAAAATACCATTATAAAGTATAAATAAATTGTTCATCATTTTATTTTAAATGGGACTTATCTGAATACTGAAACGCAAATTAAGTTTAACAGGTTCTTAAATGTCTATTTACTTGTCGCTACTATACATATTAATGTAATAGAGACAGCATGAGACTTAACGGTGGCTTCAAATTGACTGTCGGTTCAGTATTCGGCCAGTAGTTAACAATACAGGATTAATTTAAAGGGAGTGCGTATATTCAACGAGGTAATCAGGTGCATAAAATTGAACAACTTTTCCCAAGAAACAGGTCGAAATCTTAAAATTAAAAATCACCCCTTCATACAAACATAAGTCACGTGACCTGTCACTTTGTATGAAAAGGGTTTAGTAATAAGTTCATTTTCTATTATAAGATTTCGACCAATGTTCCTTGGAGAAATTTGTTCAGTTTTATGCACCTGATTACCTCGTTGAATATACGCTGTCCTTTTAAATTTATCCTGTATAATTATGTGATCGGGTAATCATCTCCTACCTTTTTTCTCGTATATGTTAGGTTAACTTTTAAGTCTCATCGGTAGCAGTAGAACATCAGTGCCATTTATTATGCAGATAGTCTGAGTATAGTTATGAGCAGACAGGAAGATAATATTGATATTTCCATGAATATGAGAGTGAAGGAAAGCTTTTGTTCAGCAGTGGGATAACAAAGAAAGTTATTTATTCGCTAAATACTATTCCAGAAATAGGCATACATAGCTTTACGCACCAAATCCTGTTTTTCTTAGAATTTGAAATAAGCTCGTATTTTATTTTACTTGCTCATTCGTTGTCGTTATAATTGAACCGGTGAAACTCACGCTTCAAACGCAAAACCGAACAAATTTACATAATTATTAATTAGTATCTACACGTGCTATTGTTTTACAAATGCTCAGAAAATTGTAATTCTTTGTAAACTTTTATCACAGTTCTATTAGTTCCACGCAATGTTTCTGCCAATTTGCATGGAACATTAAAATCAGGAATGAATTCTTTAATTTTAATTTCGTGAACATTACAGGTATTCTTATCGTTCAATTTCTCATGTCTAATAATTTAATAATTTACGCAACTCTTTATTTCGTAAGAACCTGCTTTTGATAATAACCAACATAACAAAAAAATAATTTACGAAATGCGTCCAGCCGTTCACGCGTAATGTGACCAAGGGAAATAGGGAGTATATATACTTAGGTACTATGTCATAATTGTGGCAAACTGTATAAAGTCAGAGGACGTAAGTTTTTGACTACTCTTTTTCGCTTGGCTGTTAGACCATCTTAAACCCGTCGATCGAAACTGATGGAGCGTGACAAATAAGTCTTGCGTGACGCGGGGACTCCGCGAAAATAATTACCGATACAATCATTGTTAGTGATTTAGTACCAAATACGATACAACATAGATTGTGAGGTAAAGTTATGAAGCATCTTAACATTGTGCACAAACCGTCCTTATAAAATTCCCTCAAAATTATTGATGAATAATGTAGAGTAGACAAAACTTTACAATCAATATAAAATTATTTAAGGCGTGGTGGCCTGGCGGTTCAATGAACGGACTTGTGTGCTCATGGTTGCAAGTTCGCAGCCCCACAAGGCAGGTACCAATTGGGCTTTTCCAAAGTTATGGATACCTATGTACTTTCTTAATAATTATTCTAAGACTTCATGAGCACGATCATTTGTTCTGTGTCTGGGTGTAATTTATCTATAATATGTATGTATTTAGAAATATATAAGTATGTTTATCAGTTGTCTGGTTGCCATAGTACAGGCTCTGCCTAGTTTGGGATCAGATGGCCGTGTGTGAGATTGTCCCAAGATATTATTATTATTTCCTTTATTTCAAAATACACATATAAATTACATTTTTAAATATATAGTACTAAAAAAAATATACATTTAAAAATATAAAAAATAGTCCCCAACCGGCATCGGGAACAAGGTCCAAGCTGCCGGTGGTTAGGGCTCCAGAGAGAGGAACCTCCTCACGATACGCGCCGTGTCGAGAAGTACCGCTTTCTGAATCAAACCCTTGACCCAGACGCCTAACGAGAGCCTCCTGAGGTGTTGGTCGAGGCTCTTGGCTATTAAGCCGTTGGCTGTCACGACTATCGGGACAATGATTGCCGAGTCCACCTCCCACATGTCGACAACCTCGTGCGCTAAGTCCAAATATTTAATCTGTTTATTATTATTATTATTATTATTATTGACAAACGGCGAAGGAAAACATCGTGTGAAAACAAATGAAACCGCTGACCCGCAATGAGCAAGCGAGGTGATAAATGCTATTTCCATCTCTATATGAGAAAAGGCCTGTGCCCAGCAGTGGGAAATTTATGGGCTGGTATTACTATATTAGCGTAGCGTAGACGTTCTGCGACTCTATGGACCGATAATTTGAAGAAGGTGGCTGGCAGCAGATTTAGAAGATCTGCCCAAGACAGGTATGGTTGGAGCTCGAGTTTGGTGGAGGCCTACATACATACAAATCATTGACACTAGGCAACTACGTGTGAATCGGAAAGATGTTAAATTAATTATACTTCTTAAAATACAAAAATGCTAAACGTTTCATTCTGCCTGCGGAGGCCGTATGCAATATTACAACAAAAATGCGAAAACCCATATCTACATCATACATGAAACATCCGTATGAAGATGACTGGAGGTTGAACGAAGGAAAACCAATAATATGTTCTAAATTTTAATAGCTCGTACGTAACCCATAAAAACGAACATGGCCAGTAATGTTCCATACAATTAATGGAACAATACATAACGATCGTCACTCGTGTCACGTCCTCTTGCATAAATTGTGATTGGTCAGCTAAGAACGCACCTGATTCGTTTCGAAAACTTTGACTTCACCAATCAAGGTTGAAGAGTTAAGAGAGATCGTTCATAACGAATATTTAAAGTTAGAATTGTGTAGCGAAAAATTATAATAAAGCAAATGTAGCAATAATTAATTAATTAAATCTAGAATTGACGGGCCTGTTGGTCTAGTGGTTAGTGACCCTGACTGCTAAGCCGGAGGTCGTGGGTTCGATTCCCACCCAGGACAAATCTTTGTGTGATGAGCACGATCATTTGTTCTGTGTCTGGGTGTTATTTATCTATAATATGTATGTATTTAGAAATAATAATATAAGTATGTTTATCAGTTGTCTGGTCACCATAGTACAGGCTCTGCCTAGTTTGGGATCAGATGGCCGTGTGTGAGCTGTCCCAAGATATTTATTTATTTTTTATTTATTTTTAATTAATTAGACCATTTTTAGTCATCCGGTCGACAGTGATGCGCAAAAATAATTTGACGACAATTTTTAGGTCTTAAGAAGTTAATAATGTTTTTTTATACTGTACCTATACTATTTTTTTTTTCATTTTTGTTTTGCAAATATTTTGTTTGAACAAATTTATTTTAATAACCTTCATATTTAATTGGATTAAATATAAACAAAACAGGTTTTGTGTTAATACATTCTATAACTATAAATTTTACAGTCACCTAATTTGTATCTTCCGGTTTTTAGTATCCTCTTTATAATCGTTTCCTATATAAAAATATAACTTACCACAAAAAAAAACTACAATTCATTTTTTATATTACATTGGCAATTAACATTTTATAATGTCTGTCGATACCAATTTCAGTTCAGAAAATAATATAGTTGCTTAATCACAAAAAATACAATGTGTAACTAAAATTTGACTACTAGAAATACGTAGCAATATTTGAGAAGACTTCGCAATAGTTTAGAGCGATATTACTCAATAACCTAACGAAATTAGACCATAATGCCAGTCTACCTGTCACTTTTATACATCCAATGTATATAATCTATACGAGAGAAGTAATATACTGACCGACTTCAAATATTGATTCAGAAAACATCAATAGACAACAAATTAAAGTAGGAATCTGTACCGAATTGAAAACCTATATTATTCAAGCGTCGACTGAAACCTTTCTTCAAAGTTTAAACAGTCGATCTTCAAAGTAAAATCCAATAACGCACCTAGAGACTATACTGTTTTCGATGTTTTATCAAAACTGTGCCGTACTCATAATGTACAATTATCACTCTTATATAACATCGTTGTAATGATGTAACACTATTGTTTTAATAGATCTGAAACGCGGCTCAACATTCGCCTCCCAACCTGCATTGTTTTCGGTAAAAAACTACATTGTTATGTATGTGGAATCTTAACATTAAAAAAATGGAATGCGTCTATCTATAGCTTCAATACTTCAAATCGCGCTAATCTATACTTTTAATACTAAATCAAAATTAAAGACGAAAAAAACTTTTTTTTTATAATTAAAAGTATTGAAGCACTACTGTCATTGAAACTAAACGTCAATGCAAAATATCAGCTTTCATGGGATACCGGGATTAGGTCAAATATACGACGATTTAGACGACTTTTTATATAGTGAATTATTTAGTTACAGAGTACAAACTAAACTAATAAAAATGTGTTAAAAACAACTATATTTAGAAAATTTGAAATAATCAACTCAGCCTATCGCACTCCACTGTTGGAGGTGGGCTTCTCAAAGTCCATCTGCAAGACCACGACTTCCCTTAAAAGGAAACCAAATTATTTGAATTTTAAAGTAGTTAACCAATGCCATCACTTAGTAGGAGCGATTTTAGGTATTAAATGCAGTTAAAATGTTAATTAAACAAATCAAGTTGAAGTTGTTACGTTGTTAATTTGTAGCCAACATCCTTTATACAAAGTGATCAAACTGATGTTATATTAACTAACATACTCACGAAGTCATTACAACTGTATTTCCTGAGACATAACAGTTTTATTAGTCTTCACAGTCAGTTCCGACCAATTTTAACCAAAAATATCTACTTCTATCAACGAATAGTAAAGAATTACTAAAGTAATGAAAAAAAAAACATGACCCCTTCTATAGGCGATTTGGCTATTGTAGGTTCAGCCCCAGTCACCCTGTATAAGAGGTGATCGCGTGTGGGGCCATAAAATCCTGTGCAAATGATAAAAACTGCGGTATACTACGGTTAATATGCAAAAATAATTAAAAATCACATGGACCGTGATGTGTATAGGTAATCTACCCATCTTCGAGTAAGCCTTGTTGTAACATTAATGTTCAAAAACCCATAAATACAAAGCTTATAAATATTCATAACGCATTCACGTGTTTTATGGAGATGACAACTTCATGTAAAATAAAATTATAATGTTCTTCTACCGATCAAAATTTAAATAACTTCATAAGCAACTTGTTTTCACTTCGTTTTCTTACTTATTTTGGTGTCATAAACCATTTTGCTGCGTAGAATGCGGAAATACATGGATAGAACCATAAAAATACTTATTGTGAACAACAAATTTAATCACAATGCACTCAAAATAAATAATAATAAACACAAAACTTACATATATGAATAAACACGATAATTATGTAAATAGGATTAATCAATAACTAAATAAAAAATTATGAGATTTATTATGATCTTTTCCATTCAAAAAGCTGCTTTTGCCCAACATTCTGAAAGTTATTCTAAATCAATTGCAACATAAACGCTATTTCATTCTGATATTTAGATAGATATCTATTTCATCATTTAAATGGAATAATTATTTCAGAAAACATATTAACTTAAACCAAGGCCAGCCTTTATTATTTAGGTAGTGCTAAAGTATTTGTTCTGAATAAATATTTTCTGATTAATTTTAATCCTAGTACGTGATATTTTAGTTTTTTCTAGATTGATTCTGATTGTTTATAGAAGAGGCCAACCAGTGTTGGTATAACTATAAATGATAATTGAAGGTAAACAGGACACATATTGTACTATGATTACATATATTTCCATTGAAATTTCATTAATACGGAAGCTTGATAGGAAGTAATTAATTCTTTAGAAGTTTTCGTACTATAGGAATCAGAAACTTTGTTTTCTGAAGGGCAACGACTTTCGGTTCGTGACGTCAAAATAAGCTTCGTAAAAGTTAATCGTCAGTAAAAGTTGTTGAGTTATCCGTGACATTTTTGTTTTAAATAAATTAATATGCACTGATTTAATTAAATATGAAGTTTTTCACAGTAAGTTATTCTTGATTTCGTAAGTGTCGGTTAGAAATAAACAAGAAACATACTTTTAAAATATGTATTTAAATAGCATTATTTATAGATAACAGAAAGATTTTTATCATAAAACTATGTCACAAAATATAAAATTTACTTAAAAACCAGTTTAATTTCATTAGTAAAATTTTCTTATGCTGTAGGAACAATGTAACTCGGAAATGTTAAATAAACAGATGCAAAACAGTTTTTTTGCATTTTTTTACACGACAATCTAGGTAGGTATATTGAATATAATAAAATTCAATTACCAATTTAAAATGTGTCATCAAATGTACCACTAAAAAAAAGTATACATGAATAACATTATTTTGTTTATATAGTTGAAAGTAGTGAAATGACTAACTACAGACCTTATAAATATTTAGAACAGTTGTCACAGACCAAGCACTCTCTATAGTATGTAATAAATTATTAAATTACATTTTTTTACAAAAAGAGAGTACAATTTTACTGATTACTTTGTTTTGGGACAAAAATAATAACCGCTTTCAATGTTGTCTACATGACCAATTTCACGCATGCGCAGTCCGATCGTTCAGATTACCATGCTATGTAGATTGGAAACGATGACAGATCTCATTTAGATAAACGTCCAATGTATGAAAACACTACAATTTTATGTACACCACGCTACACATATACAATATATGATATATATACGAGAATAAACATATTTGAGGTCACAGTAAATATTATGAAAATGTTCGTTTAAATGCTTTGTAAAAGTTAAAATACAAATTAGTACAATTAGAAAATAAAAAAAAATCAAATTAAAATATTTTTCAAATCAAGTTACGAATCTACATGGGTCTATCTATATACCGAAGATAATTCATTATAGGTACATCCGAAAACCATTATCTCATCTAACTCACACAAAAACTATTTGTAGTACTTACAAAAATTTAAATATAAATGGTCTCATACATACAAATATCATCCTTGCATGAATCCGTGGGGCAAGAAACGTGACAAATCGAATGTAACCAGTTCATGGCTTAAATTCTCCAGTATTATTA
Source organism: Plusia festucae (assembly GCA_950381575.1). Taxonomy (NCBI): domain Eukaryota; kingdom Metazoa; phylum Arthropoda; class Insecta; order Lepidoptera; family Noctuidae; genus Plusia; species Plusia festucae. The sequence continues at coordinate 5,386,966 of OX494436.1, read as the reverse complement.
TTTTTACACACAAAAAAAATATTACAACGTCAAAACGTCGGGAACTAAAATAAAAAATAAATCGCAATAGAATCCGTTTAAAGTAGTTTCTCAATGTGATGATTTTGTATCTCAATACAAAATCATAATTAATTTTCTTACCTAGAGTCATTTAATTTTAAAGTTAACGTTTCTAAAGCGCTCATTTTAGGTTTACCAGAAATAAAAAATATTTTAATATTGATTTCTTAAAAAAATATAAACCTTTTATTTCAATCAATTTGTACACTAGTGAATTTCCACTAGACTATCTTATTAGTTAATATTTCTAATATACATTAAGCATTTATTTTCTTTGTTGTAACCGTAGCTGTAAAATGGTTGAACACTTGCATAATAAAAATATTAATAATAATATTAATCTGAACTAAAAAGTCGTTTACAAGTTAGAGCTACATTTTAATAATAAAAGGTTTCAATAATAAAGGTTAAGGCACTTGTATATATTGTAGCTTCAAAAAAAATTTTACAATTTTTGTTTAAATCGTATAGACAATATGTCTTCCGAAAAAGTTCACAGAGTTCGACAAAGGCGTAAGGCGTTGCTACGCAATCTTTGATAATTAATCAAACAGATCGATTTTTTTTATTAATACTATGTATTCAATACACGAGTTCACAATATCTATGTAAATTTCAAGGTCATTTTGGTAATCAGTACAAGATGGCCAATGGAACCAGTCTTAACAACTTTGAAAAACTTCGTCCATATAATGATAAATTGCTAATAATATTCAACCATTTCTTATCTCTATTCACATAAATTTAAATTATTGGTTCCGTAAGTTTTAATAATGGGATTGTATTAAACAACTCATACTATGCACCTTTCATTATTTTTTAATATATTTTTAAGTAACGGCATCGCCATTTAACTTTTAACCTGTTTCGTAAAACTGGCCAAAACTGTTCAACAGGTAGTAAAATAATATTTGTTTGTTTTTAAAACTTTCGAATGAGTATGTTTTGTGTGTGACTTTTTGTTTTTTCGTCGTTTTTTTTAATGATTACACAACTAAATATACATTTCAAATAAATCTTCACCGTAATCTTAGAAAAATCGTTTGAAGCCCATTGTATTTCATTTAGTAGATAAGATGAACAGTGTGTAAGTGTCATTATAAAAGACCTTTTTGTAAAGAATTTCTAATCAAGGCAAAAGCTTTTTCTGAAAAGGCTCACTGTTGACAAAAAGTTGTCAAAAAAATTGTAATTGACCAAAAGTAAGCTTTAAGAGCTTACTTTTGGTCAACTACAATTTTTTGTCACAGAATTGTCAAATTAGTAAATAAATCAAAGATTGATTTTACTTTCGACTTATTTATAAAGATAGCGAATTCGTGGTTGCCTTGAAATGTCCAATGCCAAAATATCCTTCCCTCTTAAACAATTTGAATGGAACTGACAACTTTATCAATTTATTGACAACTGCCTTCAGCTATAATTTCCTCATTTTTAATTTTATTGGTCTGGCGATCATGATTCACAACTATTATTAATATTGTTTACATTGAAATTCTTATAGAACTGTTTAAGACACGACTTCCAAATAAATAAAAAATAAATTACAAGATTTTCAAATTACAAAATAATCATCAAAATATATTTCAGTACAGTTCTTGTACGATTAGTTTAAAAGTTGGAAAACTCCCATTTTGTCCCTATTGCCCCCATTGGAGCTCTTACAGTTTCTTCACAGTTTTCCTACGTATTTTTTTTTTGTTACAATTAATTTGCAATAAATGTATAAATGATTTTTATTTTTTCATTTTCTAAGAAAACAAAATACTGACCACCTTAAATAGACTCCTTAGAAGTAATTTAAAAAACCAGTACAGTTTATAACGTGAACTACAATTCACACCAACGGCCAACCGATTGCAGATTGATGACCCCGTCTAGTAATTTATAGCCTCATTAATAAACATTTATTCCTTCAAGTGTACTCACAACATTTGGCATTCAAACAAGGTTTTGTATATTTATGTAATCACTCGCAGCTTAAATATTAAATCTATTAAGTGTGTACAATTAAGCTGTCCGGCCTAGCAACCTTTTTGATGAGGTACAAGTCGAAGTATTACTTTGATAATGTTCACCTTATTTAAAGAACCATCTATGAGTATAATACATTCTAATATAATGATTATTTATCTTTAAAATTAGTTAATAACACTAATAATGAATGTGTATTAGTAAACTTAAGCAAATCCCTATAAAAAATAAATGAGTTTCCAAATTCAAATGGTAAACAAGATAGAAACAGCACCAAAATCGTTTTGACGAATATTCACATTTTCTTTTAATACTTATTATGTTTAATTAACTATTTAACAGAAGTAAACAATCGTAAATAATTCGCATAATCAAATACAATAACTAAAAATGAATTCGCGCTCTATACAGTTCGTAAACTAAGTCTATAAACACGTATGCTTAATACGCCAATTAATAGAAGTACTTATGATTTACTTCGGCCTATTTAAATTAAAACTAAAGGTCGACCAGTGAACGGCATAGCATGTGAACAGTTTCCTGAATTATTACGTGAATCAATTTGGCGTGTAATTAAAAAAATAAGCGTTTACAAAGCTATTGATGATTCAGTGTCTAATTATCCTGTGTAGTAGGAGATTACGTTTACGCGATCGACACGTTTTGACGTTCGGCGCTCCGATTGGCTCGCTCCATGATCATAACCAATCAGACAGCCTACCGTGGTAAACGCATCGATCACGTATACTTGATAAAAAAATTGTACTAAAAACAATGATCTATTGGATATGGCACCCATCATATACAACAAGATTCCACAACAAATTAGAGAAGAAACATTATTTATATTTAAAAAGAAACTAACTTTGTTGTTATTAGATGGTTGCTCTATTAAAGAGTTTTAAGACGATAGAAGATTTTAAGTTCATTGTTTTTTAGTGCCTTTTATGTAACTTTTTATGAATTTTTGCATGCCTTACAGGAAAAATGTACTGGGTCTTCACATTTTCACCTTGTCATCATACATTGTACCTACATTTTAAGCAAATAAACATTTCTGATTCTGATTCTGATTCTATGTTTGTATATAAGCGTGTTTTGTTTTTCAATCGGAATCCGTTTTTCTACGCTACGAAGTTAAAAAAAATGTGTATTCGCGTAGCACGTTTTTTAAAAAAACTTGGTAGTTACATCTAGCTATAAACATTTTTTAAAAAGCATAATTTGAATGAAAATCTCCTCTTTACGTCACCTTTTTAGTAATCCGTTTTCCGGTTTTGAAGATAAGGCAGAACAGACGTAGATTTTCGAGCTGCCGTATAGTATGGATTACATTCAAAGTATGAATGCACAGCTCTTGTAATGACTTGTATAGTCAGAAAAACTTGTGACATTAAGAAACTAGGCTCGATTACATTATGTAAGACTGCTATCAGTGACGAACAATCTTATAACCGACTCTCGTAACATTTAACATAACCCCTCGTAATACCAACTAATTACAACCATACATAGATTATTTAATGTAATATCCTTAAATTAAATTCCGTTTTCGTCGTATAAATTTAAAGGCTTGCAATTTGTACATTTTAGATAAACTTGTCCTTACTAACTTGTTCACCCCAAGTTTAGATTCGAATTTTAAAACGGGTTTTTGCTGTTTCGCAAGCTATGCAACCAGTAAAATACAAGTTTTACTTGAAATATTTTAATCTACGGCGCAGATACCCACATCCTTTAATTAACTCAATTCAGATATAGATAGTATTGACAATAAGTAATAAGCGTAATTCAGAATAAATTAATAAGAAATTGTAACAATAAATAATCTTAAATAAATTTTTAATTTAAATCTCTTCCTCCAGGGGAACCTTAAATAACACCATCAGAAAAAAACTCTTGAATAAAATAAAAGGATTAAAACACAATACCAAAAAAATAATGGTTCAATTTTTTAAAATTAATCATTCAGCAATAAAAGATACGTTGTCTACTAAACAATAGAAAACGATTATTTAGCGACACAGTCTCAATGTTCGCGTTACGTCACCGCATTGCACCGACAGCGTCGTAGCAGAACGCTTGCAACACCGCTTATTAACCCTCCCCGTTACTATCTTCCTGGACTTTCAGCTGATTCGGAGCAACACGTGTAGTTCCTACTTTAAGTACAGCCTAAGACTTTGACAACTGTCAAAATTTAAGAAATTGTAAAATACTTTTTTCTGCAAACCTTTATTGATGGGATTTTCTAATGCTGCGTACAGACCGGCCAAACGAACGCCAACGAACACAATTTTTCCTCGACTAATTTCATTGACTTTTGGTAACTAATCATTGATATTCAATATTAACGAACAGATAAGACCTGTTCCCAATACTAGGACGACATTTCTAAGTTTCAAATGCTTTAGAAGGACGCACACTAGTTCGCCATCTTTTTTCCTCCACTTAGTTATATCTCTGGCTCGTGACGTCAGTGTTAATTAGTTACACTGATATGACACCGGAGTGTCCACAGCTTTTGTACAGAAATACCAAGAAAGCATAACAAAGACGTTCCCATTGTTTTTTGTTCGCTAAATAACGATACGGTCGTATAAGATTTAAATATGGTATGTTGCGATTTAAGGCGCGAAAACCATTAATTATTTTATGCTTTCAATTTTACATTTAGTTGGGTCAATATCTTTTTAATGTTGAATGTTACTTTGAGCACAAATAACTCTAAAAAGTTAATTCAGAAACAACAATTTATGTATAATAAATTTAGGCAACACCTTAAGGTGGATAGATCCTTCCTTGAGATGGATTCTGTTCAGGTTTCTTTGGTTTTATCTATTTATATTTATGTTAAATCTCTATAATTGCAACACCTAGATTGCAGTGACAGTATAATAAGGCCTGTCGCCTTCTTATACTGTCACTGCAATTTTAAAAACAAACGGATACTAATCGCAATAAGTACAAAAACGAAGCGGAAACTCTGAGTACATCGAATGTGCTGTAACCAAGTTTACCGCAACGGTGGTTGTTGCAATCCAACGGCACACATAACCGCCGGCCATAAGAACTACAGCTCATCGTTGCAGAATATTACACACATATTTAAGTATTACTAGCTGCGCCTGGCGGTGTTACCCACGGTTTATATTCTAATAAAAAGCTCACCGATGTGTTAATCCATCGTGTCAGCTACCTCCATACTAAATTTTATCGCACCATTTTTAAAAGACCAACCTATGGTTTTTTTGCCGGTTCTTCTCCATAAGAATGACATTCACGAACACACGACACACGAACTGATTTTATAACAAACAATTTAGAAGACTTTTAAAATATGACCACTTTAATAATTATATATTATTCCATCCATATGTTTTATTGGTCCCACAAAATATATAATAATTATTTATTTTTAAGTTTTTAGCAATCAGCTCTCTCTAGTCTTAAATATCTCTATTGATTGGATCTTGAAATACTATTTTACTTTCACACGTCTCCATCAGCAATACGTTGAACGTTGGCTAATCCAAATACACCAGCCAAATTACAACATCGAAAATGTTAACAAAGAATTATGAATGACGTACATTATGTTAACTTATATAACAGCTAAACAATGGGCACAAATTCTTGTATGTTTTTTGTATACGGTCGTAGGTCGTTCAGGACCAGATAACTTTAATTGCCGTAAGCGAAGAAATTTCACTTAATGTACTTAAGTGACAATAAGGTATTTTACTAAAAATCACGTCCGGATTAGATAAAAACAATATATTATGAAGTTTTAAATTTCGGTATTGAGGGCTAGTGACGTCACAACGATGGAAAAATTGTGGGACAGAGTGAGGTCACGTGACTTTTTCATTCACAATTTTTTTGTTTAAGAGACGCATGTAAACATACCTGTCTAATTCAAGTGTAATTGTTGAATGCACTTCTTGGCTCTACCGTACAAACTTCTATCTGTCCGGTATTGCAAATAATTATATTGTTACAAATTATCATGCAATTTTTGTCGAAGGCTTTTGTGAAGCTAAAAACGAGTACATACTTTCACATTGTAATTAATTTGTAGAGTTATAAATATTTCACGCGATATACCGAATATCGTTGGTAGAAAGCGACTGCGCATAGTTCGCATGCATGCGATGATGCGCGCATCGACACGCGACGGCGCATTGCTTTATTGCAATCATAATTTAGAATAATCTAGAAAAAAAACAGAACACTATTATAAATGTCAACAAGAAACTACCGAAAGGTGAATAAATAGTTTCGGAAGCAAGTACCTACTTATAGAACATAAACAAAAAATAATTGTCAACATTCATTTATATGTGAAAGTTTCTTAAAGTAATTAGAAGTAAGTTAATTAGAGCTCCGGTAGGTAATGAAAGTTAACATTTTTAACAAACATTCACTGTACGTTCTCTCTACATTAAACGAGCCTGTTAAAAATCTCAGTGAATTACAATACGACTTCAAGGAAATCTTCTAAAAAACCCAGAAGGAAAACCAAAAAAAATCGTTGTCCATATTTAGATAAGGACACAAGAAGATAGGGTTGTCAGAAGCATAACAATTGTCTGTAATTAGAGTTGCGGAAGTGGATGTCGGATAAGGAAAGCCCATAGGTGTGGAGCCTCGAAGCAACCTCGTGGGCTCCATTTGCCTCGACTCGTGGCCTGGCCTTGAGCTGGCCTCGGTACTTCCGAAGAACTTGGACCACACGAAGTTAGAAATTGTAGTAGGTACACTGCTTACCCTGCATAAAGAATGAAAATCTGCCTTACAACAATTATTGCAGGGAAGATATGCTTTTCTTTGCCTCGGATAGATCGATTGATCTGTTTCTAAGTGTGTGTTTTATTTGCAGTTAATGTACTATTAAATAAGTATTTCCAAATGGGTATAATTATAAATCGCCTATCAGACCGCGATCAAAATGTAACACCGGAGTTGACATCATTTTAATCCTGCATATAAAACTGGTTGTTCGGCTCGAGAATTGAATAATTTGACCAAAATAAATGCATGACAGTAATATAACATTCAATAAGACATCTTCTGCTGCTGGAATCTATCTCTATTTTAATAAGAGTCCAATGATAATGTCCTGAATTACAGTCAGCTCCATCTATCAAAATGACACCACAATAATGATTGATAATTTCAATTATACTGTTAACCATCAAGCCATCAGAACATTCAGAACTGCGTCCGCGCAACCTAAATACGTGTTAATCATTCAAATGATTCGAAGAGATTGAACTCTAAGATTACAATTAAGAAATATGTAATATACATATAGAGCTAGTTACTTAGCACTCAGTCTAAATGCGTGAGATTTTGCAATAAAGAGGTAATTTAATTAGATTTTTATAACCTAATAACTTGGATACGATTGACCTTCTATTTAACTATCACTACTAGTTTTGATATAAGTGTACTGCAATACTTAACTAGAACGAGTATATTACTTTTTAAGTGCCCTTGCGCATGCAATACGCTTTTGCTTACTGGTGTCAAGATTCCAAATTTCAAGGTTCAAAAACAAATAGGAACGTTTATAAATTTGAGCAACCATTATTTCCCATGCGGCAAGGGAATATGGAAAGATATGAGTAAACTGAGTGTATTGGTCATTCAGACTTGAAACCTTACAGTTCTCAAACGGAAATAAACAAAGAATAGCATTTATAAATATTTAATTTTTGTAATTTAATTATTAAACTCAATAGGTACACGTAAAACGTAATATTTGTTATTAAGTACAAACGCAGTTTACCGAGGTATTATATTGGTAAACCAAATTAAACTTACTTACTACCTATGAGAACCAGTAACTTCTTCTCGGAATGATGTAAATTTGTTTTTTTTTTTAATTTCAAAACCGTATTAACCTTCATTAATTAACCATTTCTTAAAATCAAAATAGATCTACCGAAGTTTGAAACCATTAGGTTTTTTTTTTCATTTAACCATTGGTTGAGTTAACTCACAATCAAAAAACTAGGCCTAAGTAGGTGCTATATGAAAACATTTCGTTGAATGAGGATAATTCAGCTACAAAACTGTGTCAAAGGCTTGTTTCAAACGTAAAGTCGTCAATCTCTTTGTATGTAAAATAAAATGGGACAACCATGACTTGTGACAAAACATGAGACAATATTGTATATCCATATCCTTTTCTTTTTGTAACGTATGTGTGACAACCGAACCACACCTACCTCGTCATTTTATGATAATCGTGCGTGTACAGTCGACTACATAATTTTTAAATATGTATTACGAAAATCAAGTGACATTTTGCCTCTACCTTGTGTGAATTTATAAAGTTTTAAATCATTTAGACAGCGGTTGATATAAAAAGAATTGTAATACATTTATTCAACATTATTAATTTTGTGCCATTTCTGTATGTTCATTTCTGTACGTTATATTTTTTATATTGTAAAGACAGCGTGCTGCTGGGGAGTTTGTTGCGCCGTTTCTTCTCCCCGGCTAAAGCACTTAGGAAGCGGTGGGGTGGGCGAACCAGGGTGCTGTCTGTGTCGATGACCTTCAAAAAGTGCTACATGGTAGCCTAATTTGAATAAATGGTTTTTGAATTTTTTGAATTTTGTTCAAAACCCGTAAATCAGCTTAAATATTTTTTTACACCCACAACATTACTCACTTGGTGGTCAAATCTTGTACTAATATTATTTAACTTATTTTATTTTGTGCAGCTTAAATACAAATTTATCAGAAATTAAGATTTAATTTACTCCATGTAGGTACCTTTGGGCGAAGGCATTCTAACCCTTAAATCCACGAATATTCTATTGTTTTGAGACACTAAAGTCAACAACAGCGACAAAATCACCGGGTCAGTCCAGCTCCCCTAGCCAAATGACATTTCTTCAAGCGTTAACGATGATAGAAATGGCTTAAATGACATTAAATGTATGGAAGTGACATTTTGTTTCGATAAGTCACGTGATTCAGACTTGTCATTTCCATACATTTAAGCGATTCGACAAGCATTAACGCTAATAGAAATGTCTAAGTATAACCCACTCACGTAACAGAATCTTTATCTTACGCACGTCTAATATTATTTAAAATCCTCGTATATCAGTTTTGAATGAAGTCTTGTGACCGTGGGTGACGTCATACATGACACTGTCATAACCTCCTATCGTATTTTAATGCATCAATATCGTATTAGCTTCTAAGGACCAATTTAATGTCCCTAGATTTAAATTAAAAATAATTATAGTTTACTTGTTTTCGCTCGCGGTATCGCCTGTATTTTTTATAGCTTAAAGTATTCCTCAATGAATGGGCTATATCAAATACAGCTTTATAATATCTGCATTAGATTATTGCTTTCTTTTAAAAACGTGAGAGAGACCGTAAAAGGCAGCGACTTTACTTATATTCGGTCACCTTAATTATTTAAATAGCTTCAGTTGTCATTACACATATATTATGAATTATTATAAATTGATAAGCTTATGTATCATAAATATCGTGACCTTTTAGCAATCAACATAAACTTGTAAAATATTACCGATTCGCGTTTCCGAGGACTCAGCAAAATACAGCTTTTACATACATTAACAGTATTTTTGCAAATATAATAAAATATAAGTTGATTATTTATATTGTAAGCCTAAATAATAGTCTTAACTTTTAATAGGCAATTTAGGCATATGATAACTTGAATAACCTTAATGTATTAGTATAGTTACTTATTAATATGATTGACTGTTCAAGTAAATTCACTCTTAAACTAATTTTACAGATTTGGATAAGGTAATAATATAGTTATATATTATATATGTATATTAATTAATAACGTTTATACGAATCTTTGTCTTGAATAAGGCTCTATAACTTACACAAGAAATTTCGAAATAAATAAGCATGTATATAATACAAATATAATTACAATACAAACTCATAATCATAGTTTTACGAAATATAATACAATACAACTTGGAACTGTGACACCACGCTACTTATGTGACTTCAAAATTGTTGAGCTGCTGACACACTGGCGGTTTGCAAGCGTTTTTAGCGAACATATCGTACTCAGCCGGAGTCGAGCAAAGAATGCTCGAGCGATCTCATGACTTCAGCTCGGTTGAAAGCATTAGCTATTCACCCAAAAAAATAAAGGTAGACTGCGTGTCGAAACAGTTTTATTTTTCATTTATCTCCCAGATGTGAAGAATCGACCCCACGGTCGCCAATAAGAAGTGGCTCCACCGTCGTCACTAATATACATTTGCTGAAGGTACCCGAAGGCTTGAAGTCTGGCTACAGCTCACTCCATTGTATCCTAGGCTTGAAGAGGCTGGTAGATTCTGCATTTGATGCGATAGACTGTTTGATAGAATTTTTGATTTTTTTATTTGATTTGAAGGATAACCGAATTCTTCAACCCCCTAAAATGGAATCGTTTAACTAGTAAGAGTATATAACATACATTGTATTGGGCCGGACGACCTAACAGGCACAATTTTAAACTGCCGTGATCCCCGATGCGTTTTTGTTTTCAAACTTAACAGTTATTTTAATTACAACGTGTCTAAAGTGGGAAGGGTCGGCTATGACTCTATTTAAAAATAATATATCTCGCGAATCTTTTTAGAGCGTAGCGTAACTGAAATAACGTTTGTAAAGCCAGTGACGGTCAGTGTGGGGTATTTAGTCTGAACGGCCCAAACCAAATGGCCCGCGGGCCATTCGACCGTAAACAAAAATCGACTACGTTCCAAAGGACCGGTGATAAAAACTGGTAAACAAAGTCAGTTTCATAAACTACATCAAGTACATTCGGGTGCGAAAGTTAAAAAGTTGAAATAAAAGATTTTTTCTTAGATTTGTATTATCTTCCTTAGAAAAACAATCAACAATAATTTAAAATGTTTACAAAAGTTAAATTTGATAATAAATTAATTTTAAATAAAAATCAGTCTTATTTTAAAGAAACAAATCAACATAATATAAAAAATACAATTAAAAAATAAGATTTAATAAAAATTAGTCTTATTTTAAAGAAACAAATCAACAAAATATATAAAATTACAATTAAACAATAAGATTTAGTAAAAATCAGTCTTATTTTAAAGAAACAAATCAACGAAATATAAAAAACTAGCTTCTGCCCGTGACTTTGTCTGCGTGGACTTCAGAATTGGGTCCAAAAAGAAATAAAAAATGCAGTTTGTATTTTACAGAAAATACAAACTGCAGTAGTGCAGTAGGTAGGAACAAATACTTGAAAGCACCTTATCCTCTAGCCATGTGCTAACAAAATAATCATTGAATGTGATAAAATCTTGACTGCTTAGACTTACTGCCATAATATAAAACTATCTTCAACGAAATGTGATTAGGTGATTTCAAATATTTAAATAGTTAAAATTCATAAACTTAGCGACTATTACAATGTATTCGACTGTACCTTTAAATTAATTTTGAAATCATTTTATCACCGGTCCTTTGAAACGTAGGCGATTTTTGTTTACGGTCGAATGACCCGCGTGCCATTCGGTTTGGGCCGTTCAGACTAAATACCCCAGTGTGATACGGTCTTTACCGTCATTAAAATTCACATCACACAGCACGCTACGTACATTAGGACACCAGGTGCCTCGTTATTGCACATCGTCCGTTATCATTGCGTGTTTATAATTAGAAACGCATATTAAGAACATTGACAACCCTAGGTATTATTGTTTAGAACAAGGTAACAGAGATGACCCTATGACCCCCATCTTACATAATTCAGTTAATAAAGCCGTTATTATATTTGATAACTTGTTTAGTGTTTATATACTGGCTAATTGCAAAGCAAATAATTTCGTCTTTGTGTTTGAGTTTTGTTGCTACTTAATTGGTATTTTTATGTTTGTGTGGTACCTACGCGCAAAATAAAAAAAAACACAGTTCTTTAACAAGTTAATGATACTAATTTTGATCAAATATTCAACAACGGTGTTCTAAAAGCAATCGCTGTTTTTAGTTTCGTTACTTCCTTTGATATTTTTTTCTATTCTACTATGATATATGGTCTTATAATTACGAGATTCCTTAGCATCGACTTTTTATCAAATGATTAAGAGGTGGCTCACTTAAATCGTTAATAAGGTATCCCTTAAGTAAACATATACCAGTACCAGAAACAGTATTACCGTAATAAACAAAGATAAATAGACCAACGTAAATAAACCTAAGTGTGTACAATAATTACATGTTACGCTACTGTCCGTGCGTAATGTTTTGTCAAAATGCGTTTGTTTAGGTCTCAGTAACTGCGCTTAGATTCTGAGGTATAGGTCGATTCAAACTAATTGGCGGTTGTGAAGTTGGTTACTGCGCAGTACCTCGCTCCGAACCCCGGTAGTCCATGAATTTGTTACTGCGCAGAGACTCACGTCATGTTCTCGATCGCCATGACGTGTGAATCGGACCATACTCTTGTGTGTATTTTTAAATGAATTTAAGTGTATTTTTGAGAGATAGTGGTGTATATTTGTTTTTATCTACCCGGGAAACCGTAGCCCTCTCACTTAATTCTACCTTATTATATACTAGCTGTTGCCCGCGGCTTCGCTCGCGCGTAAAGTAAAGAGTAGTATTAAAGGTAGATGTATTCTGTGATTTTCAACTAATATTATGGCGTTAAAATAATAATAAAAGTAAAGTAAGTAGCAAAAGCATTTGTGTTATGGAATCGGAGACAAAAAAGGTACCATAAACACCTAGACTCCAGACTATGTATAAAAGTGATTTTCTACATGGACCCGTCCGGGGATCGAACCTGGAACCTTAGAGCTGGCGACACCTTAAAAACCGGAGTGAACGCCATTCGACCACGGGAGTCGTCATTATAGATATGTCTTAGATGGTCATTATCTTATCTATTTATCTTTTCATCTGTCTATCTTTGAGAATACTGAACTTCACATACCAACTATTTCAGCCCTTATTTCACCCTCTTAGAGGGTAGATTACTAAAATCTCGGAAATACATCTTATTTATTTCTAACTAATAACCCTTGTATGAAATTGAATGTGTCTATCTTTGAAAACGACACAATTCATATGCCTACAAACTTCCAACCCCTTTTTCACCCTCTTAGGGGGATGATTTTTAAAATCGCTGAAATCGTGTTTATTTATTTCTATCCAGAAACCCGTATAAGTACGAAATTTCATGTGTCTATCATTGAAAATACCGAACTTCCCATAAAAACTTTCAACCCCTATTTCAACCCCTTAGGGGGTAGATTTCTAAAATCTCGGAAATACATCTTATTTATTTCTAACTAATAACCCTTGTATGAAATTGAATGTGTCTATCTTTGAAAACGACATAATTCATATGCCTACAAACTTCCAACCCCTTTTTCACCCTCTTAGGGGGATGATTTTTAAAATCGCTGAAATACATCTTTATATATTTCTATTCAGAAACCCGTATACGATATTTCATGTGTCTATCATTGAAAATACCGAACTTCCCATACAAACTTTCAACCCCTATTTCACCCCCTTAGGGGATAGATTTCCAAAAGAAAAGTAGCCTATAGCCTTCCTCAATAAGTGGACTATCTAACAGTGAAAGAATTTTTCAAATCGGACCCGTACTTCCTGAATTTAGCGCGTTCAAACAAACAAACTCTTCAGCTTTATAATATATATATAATATAATATATAATATATATAAAGTATAGATAAATAATAATTATAGTTTCTTAGCCGTGTCACAGATTAATAAATAGTTACTTGGCCGTGTGCAGCGCCCCTTATTGAACTCCACTGCGGATGACGTAACCTACGAGAAACTTATTATTTGCGGTTGGTACAGTATTCGGGTCTAGGGATCGAACAGCAAAATTAAGTTTGTTTTTTTTTTGTATATACTTTTCCGGGATAAAAACTACCCAGTGTGGTGCCCAGGATATTAAAGAACAATTATACCAAGTTTCATCGAAATCGAACCGGTAGTTTTTGCGTGATGCCTGAACAAACAGACAGACAGACAGACAGACAAAAATTTTTTTAATCACATTTTTGGGTTCGGTGTCGGTCTAGTAACACACCCCGCCATTATTTTTTTTGATATTTTCAATGTACAGAATTTTCACTTCTACAGATTTATTATAAGTATAGATATTATATATATATATATATATATATATTTACCATGTTCAAAACTTTGCCATTCTGATAACGCAAAATGTGGAATATATTTTATAGTAAAGGAAGTTTGATGGTCATTTGATTCAAGAATCAGTAAAATTATTTAGTTATCAACAGTTCAGTTCAGCTATAGTTATTTAGGTAGGATCCCGATGAACTATAAAAAATAATTAACGAAAGTAGCATACTTAAACTTACTTAAATTAATAAATATATTTATTATGCTACTTTCGTCTAAGGTAATAGACCTTAGACGTACCATAAGTAACTCGATACGACACGACACACCAAATAAAGTTCAAAATATGTATAATTTCTATAATAAAATATCATACACGTTTCTTCTAGGATTTCAATACGTACAATGACATGTCTAGAACAATACAATATCATTTGTTTTGATTAAGAACGTTGCTAAGCAACCAGTATTATTATTTGTCCGAGGTACAAGTGTGTTTAGCCCCATTACTTATCGCCTAAGTAAATGTGGAGAGTATTTCGTTATTAACAATACCATTAACTGTACTAAGTGCTAAGTTATAAGCATCCTTAAGTTGTTTACTTAAACAATTATTATCGCTTAAGTATTCAAATTGATGAGTTTTAACCTATCTATGCATTACTGTGGAACTTATAATAACTAAAGTTAAAAAAAAAACAAATAAAATTGGATCTTTCATAAATTACATAGGACAGGCACATGTATACTAATTTATAAAGCTGAATAGTTTGTTTGTTTATTTGAACGCGCTAATCTCAGGAACTACTGGTCCGATTTGAAAAATTCTTTCACTGTTAGATAGCCCACTTATTGAGGAAGGATATAAGCTATAATTTGCAGCGGTAACTGATGCCCACGCGAGCAGAGCCGCGAGCAACAGCTAGTTATTAATAAATTATTCCTAAAAATAGTTTTTTTTCTATTTTCCATTAACTACATCCATCTAGAACTATATTTAATTCATAGCCAATTAGATAAATGACCTACATGTTTGCTTGTTCTATTTATATAAGAAAAATGCATACATGTCAATGCACTCAACAAGTATAACTAGTTGAGTAGAGCAATGTCCCTTTAAAATAAGATCTTTATCGAATACAAAACAAACCAGTTTTGAATCCTGGAACAGTTAATTTATCAATAGGTATTTAAGATTCTTAATTATTTGCATTAAATCTTATACCTAGAGATCTAAAAGGTCGATGAACTGTGGATCTAACCTAATAAAAAGCAAGATTGGTAGGTAATAGGTATCCTTGAAGCTATAGAGTTTATTTAAATAGTATACATATTAAAGGTTCCGTACCATTTTTTTTTATTTAACTGATGACTGCCGATGATTAAAAAGAGTACCTACCTATATGAATTGGATGCTAAAAGATTTCCAGAAAAATAAAAAAAAATGAACCAATGACTTCAGAATTTCAAAAAGAGAGCACGAAAGCCACTGTTTTTAAGTGACATTAATGAGCGTTTTTCCAATTCATAAATCCGTTAGGGTCGCTAGTATAACAGGTCTACCTGTCATTCTCCACCAATGAGAGACGAGCTACTGGCCTGCGATTGGTGGAAAAAGACCTGTTGCGACTTGCGACCCTAGTGGATTTATGTATTGTAAAAACCATCATTTGCTGAATAAAGAAAGGTGTGCGGTCATTTTATTTTCATTTATTACAGTTTAGGTACGTATACCAGTATAGCTACTTTAAGAGAGTAAATAAATTCCTACCTCTGAAAACTTAAGAAAAACAGGCGCTTATTTTTATTTCAGTAACCGAGTAGTTGCCGTGCAGAATTAATTAACTTTCATATCATTATTATAATAACTCAAAAAGAAAGTTTTCTTTGAATAGTAACTACATAAGTAAAAAAAAATACTTACCCAAAATAAATTTAAAAGAGCCAAATTGGCTTGGAGCTACATAAAATGAGCAAACTTACTTTTGTAAAATGTTGTGAATAATATTTTAGTGTGTCATGAGTCTATAAATAACATAAAATTAGTTATCAACTTTTTGTTCATTCTTTTAAATTATGAAAAGTCGTTTTATCGTATATGTGTGAATAAATGTGTTATTGCGTAAATAGAGTGTAAGTTAAAATGGGGTTAACGTATCCGAGTGCTTATAAATAAATTATAAATAAACCCATTTCTTTAATCTTTACCTCAAGTTGAATTTTGCTCAAGAAATTATCAAATGAGTCTAAGTGCGTGGTTCCAAAGTGTAATTTCCATGGTCAATAACCGACAAGAAACTCCATAGATCCAAAAGACTTAAAAATATATTTTGTCAAACTAATCGCGTTTAATTTAATTGACGTTAACCAACTCATTGCGAAAGTGTCACCGTCAGTTAAACTACGATTACAACTTATGTCAAGGCCTAAATGTTTTGACAATGACACTTGAACCAGTAATTAATCATACATTTACCACTAAAAAATATAAATGGCTGAAACAATACTGTAGAAATCATAAATCCATTTGCAGACAGGTCAGGGTTAAAAATAGTGTTAAAAATTGTGATTTATCTAAGTATCCGTTAAACTCTCAATGATAATGTTAACGATACTATAAATATCAGGTATTAGGTACAATTGGTTTTAAGTTTGACTAAGAGCTGATTTCTTTATCGTCAGTTAATTTTTTTCAAGGAATAAAATTGACGTTTGACAGTTTTTGTACGAAATAACTGTCAAAATTTCTTCCACTAAAAAAGTTAACACAAAAGGAACAGCCTTTTGATGTGAAATGAATAGTGTTTATATAGTTTTGACATTTACAACAGATTCGTATCAAAGCAGTAGTTTTCTTAGTTTGCAAGTTTATAACTTAAGAAATCATTAAACATAAATGTTAAATAAATGTTCCCTCACATTAATCACACTCACTCTAATGTTATAAAGACGAAAGTTTGAGAGTGTGTGTATATATTTGTTACCTCTTCACGCTAAAACAGCCTCAATAATTTTGATAAAATTTGGTATAGGAAATAGCTGACACTCCATAATAATACACAGGCTACATTTATCCCGAAAAAAATAAAATATCTCATAAAACTTGGGTAACAACGCGGGCCGCAGCTAGTGTACTATAATTAATATTTTTCATTCATCATCAAACATTCCTATTATCTCGTGTGTTTCTTTTATGATTTTTATAGCTCAGCTGACTAAAGCTGATCTTTTTTAGTCCAAGCAACTCATTTATTTGAACGTAAAATAAAATATTTAAGGTGATTTGTAGAAAGTTGTTTCGCTTGAAGGATTTGGCAAGTCATAAATTAAATATCTACTTCAGTATTTACGATTGACTGAGTGACTATTTTTAGATGATCTAGCATTTAATTTATTGCATAACATTAAGATTTACAAGACCCGGAGCATGTTGCAAAACTAAGTTAATGGTTAGTATCAGATAGAAGAACAGTGTCGTGGTGGCCTAGCGGTTCAATGAAAGGATTCGCATGCACATGGTTGCAGGTTCGAACCCAGGCAAGTACCAATGTGTTATTTTCAAAGTTATATGTACTTTCTTAATTTTTCTAAGACACCATTGACAAACGGTGAAGGAAAACATCGTGAGGAAACCTGGATTTCAAAAATTGGAACCTGAAATCGCCAACCCGCAATGAGCAAGAGTGGTGATCAATGCTGATTCCTTCTCTATATGGGAAGAGGCCTGTGCAATGAAAACTGCGAGCAAAAGATATACATTGTATGGCACTTCAAACACAAACAGTGAGATATTATAAGTACAATAAAAAGAAATTCTTGTTGGTAAAGGATACACAGGTATTTGACATTCGCGGCAGCCGGCTGCGCGCGCGCCACTCATTTGACACATGACGTAAAGAGCCGTTGACCGGTGTTTACTTTCACAACACCGACTGCAATCTACTTCTACTAAAGTATCGAATACTTTACTTGAAATTTGTGCAATAATAATGGAATAAAATGAAAACAGCTGATTCTGTAAACGTTTAAAAATATTGTAAAGAAAAGAGTGTATCCACTAACTAAGACTTATTCTTTCGTTCTAAAATTTCAATTGCAAAATAATCTCCATTCTAATAACGGAAAGATTGATATTAGCAGAAATATGCAATGTAGTTATATTTCCTGCATCTAGAAAATGCGGATGCGATTAAAATTTTCATTCTTATAGAACACATATTTTATAATAAGCAGAAGAGTGAATCAATAAAATAAACACAAAATCGTGAAAAAAACATGCTCTTATTTTATTGCAAACAATAACTTGCAAGTAAATCGAATAATCGCATCGCATAAATTTCGCTTGTGTTTTGGCGCAGCATTCGAAACGTGGATCTACTCGTACCCTACATTATGCGAGTTCGTAAGAGCTACGACCTCTGACGTAACTAATTACGCCATTTAGCTATTATGCAAACTATCTCAATCTTATATTCCCAACCCTACAGTCCCATGTAGTAATAATAACTTCAGTTAATAATATATAACTATCTTTTATATTAATCCGAACTGTTTTATTTCCATCTTCAGTGTTTAAAATCTATGGTATGGAATTTCAATATTTTTGTATTTTTTTTCATTATTTTAACACAATTTTCTCGTAGACAACGTCATAGTCAATGTTTTAAGTCACAGGGGCCATTATCAGAAAGAAAAGGTTATTTGCATTTCTGTGCGGGGGCTTATAACACATTAGAAACTTGTTCTCCGTGCAACTAGTCTTAAATCGTGTTGAAAATTGGTCTACTCGAAAAAAAATAATTGTCTTTTTTTTCGAACATCAAAATTATTTTGAACTAAAAATTCTATGAGGTCGTATAAAAATCGTTGGCAATTATGATTTGAATATAGAACATACTTCCTACAGCATATAACCATAGTACAAGAGTCTCGATGCATAGGTAATGGTAGGTCATGTCTAGCAACATATTATTTTTTGCTTCATAAACCGGAGTAGCAAAGAAAGTTGTTTTCTAATTGATTGCATGTATTAAGGCAGTTTAACATTGGCGCCATATCCACGTTGTAAAATGAACTGCAAGTCTGAAATACCGGGATTTAAGATGCATTGCAGATTCATGTTATGAGGACCGATAAAAGTACCGTCTGGTACCGTTATTTTTTGTTTATTTACGCAATCGACTGTCTCTTTTAATTATGTTTATTTATCTTCCGCATCACCGAAATTGCAATTTAGAACACCATAATCGTAAGTATAAAAAAACTGGTCGCAATGACTTCGTAAGCTATCCCGCGGCAAAGGAATGAACGGGATCGGGGAATTCCGTGTTTGAAAGTCTGACGTATCCCACTGCGCTGAGACCTCAGCGTGGTTTAGTCACTAGCTTTTCACCCCAACAAAAACAAGTAGTTACTTACATCATCCTAAAATAAGTAGTAGTTGTTATTATTTTCAGATTTAGTCCTCCTTGAAAGACTAGTTCACCGATATCGCGCATGACAGCTAGCAAAAATGTAGTTTGTTGCAAATTCGTATCATACAAATTGCTGTGGCCTGTTCATCTATATTAATCATAAGATACTTACATTTCATTGGCATCAAATTTCATACACGCGAATAGGTTCTACCGTGATTGGGTTACATACGTACCACGGATTTCCACTTGTTACGAACGATACCGCTTTCGCTTCATTCACTCTCAACACATTCTTCTGCGTGCTTAACATTTTAGGACTTACCTTGGCCTTTCTCCAGACCATCAATACTTAGGTAGACCATGTTCGGCCTTTCCCTTTCCACTTCATATAGTATACACTTCATATTGTATAGACTATAGTAAGTATTAATAGTTTACCAATAAAACAATTTGGACTAACCTACCGACTAACTAGACCGAGAATCAATTCAAACTTTGGGGTAAGTTTTCTTGATATAATGAAACATTTTTCATCTTTAATAGTACATTTTTACCATTAATTACTTAAATTATAGGTTTACCATTAATTACGACAATCAACTGTTTCGACTATTCACTTGTTTATTTATTTCGAACACTTCTCACTTGTTTTCTGAGGTTTACGCAAATGTTAAACATTGAAATAAAACTACTTTTAAACGGATTCTATCGCGGTTTATTTTGATTTTAATTCCCGACGTTTCAACACCTTTGCAGGTGTCATGGTCACGGGTAGACTGAAGCGGTATTCGTCTGACAGGAGGTATTGCTCGTTCTACCTTCATATTTTTATTAATTAATTGTTTGTGTTCCGACCTACACAATATGAGCTTCTTTGTTTTTCTTATAAAACTCTGTACGATGCCGACTTAAATAATTTATTAAGAACTATTTTTTCTTTTTTAAACGAAGGATGAGATCATAAGGCCGATAGTAGTTATCCATTAATTCTAACTTATATCTTACACAAGATTAATGGTTACGATGTCTCTATTAGCATTAGCGTATTTTAAGCAATCCAAGACAGTTTGCTAAAGTTATGTAACATAATAACCTGGTGTATCCGTTTAGTCATATAGTGTATAGTGAAAGATAGCGTTTCTTAATAGATTTGTTCACAAAACCAATCGACCCCCCAAACCAGATACATCTTTATATGTTGCAAAGTACAAATTTTTGAGTAATACTGTGTAATATGTATACCAACATTACCAACTAGAGTCCCGATTTCAGTTTTATTAGCAGCATTCAATTTTGTAGTTATTTTAGACAGCGCTGATGTTTCCAACACAAATTTCGGGTGACAACTTACCCAATTGGTAGCTACATCAGCTGTTGCGACTAAACTATACTTATTGAGCTAATTTTTCCAAACAAAGGGTTAAATTGCAACTAATTTGTAAATTTTTACATTGTTATTTTTTGCACAAAAATTTCGTTGGTCGTTTGTCTTAAAAAAGGCACATTCATAACACGGACACTTCAACGCCATCTTTTATGATTCGACCTAGTTACCTGCCAGTGTTTTATTAAGTTTTACACTATATAACAAGTATATAAGTGAAAGGTAGGTCTGTAGTCGGTCAAGGAGGTCCACGCCGATGGACTACATACATACTTATCAGATTTATGTTTTTAATTAGTTGGAAACTCTAATCGTTTAGATCATGTTAAGGAAAATTATATTGAAAATTGTTGTTACAACCTCAATAACCCTATTTTTGTTTAAGTCGATTATGAACTTAATTTTTCATATACGATTTACAAAATAGACCTTTTTGGTGAAAATTATTTATAATTAATAGATGGACAAGAATAAGGGACTTAAAAAAGAAATTTCTACTTTATATTATTTAGGTCCATTTTATTACACAGCTAAACAGGATTTAAAAAAGTTACACGTAATTAAGTTTTTAACATTTCCCGCTACTAAAGTTTATTTCCAAATTGTGTCAATGTAACTTATTAACAATTAAATAATGTCATGTTTTAAGTCTACAAATATTAGCAAACCTAGGTTTTTAATCGAATAAAATTGGAAATTATCGAATTGGGGATGAGGTCATCGGATGCAGCTGCATCTAATTAAATGAAGGTAAAATAAATACTGCGAAATATACATGTATAAATATTAACAGAAGCTTGTTGCCCAAGCTGTGTAAAAGGTAGTTTTATGATGAAATTCACTACTAATAATAATATCTTGGGACAGGACACACACGGCCATCTGATCCTAAACTTGACAGAGCACTTTGGCAACCAGACAACTGTTAAAAATACTTTCAAATTTCTAAATACATACATATATAGGTAAATACCACCCAGACACAGAACAAATTATCGTGCTCATCACACAAAATTTGTCCCGGGTGGAAATTGAACCCACGACCTCAGGCTTAGGTAGCAGTCAGGGTAACAAACTACTAGACCAACAGGCCAGTCTAATGTCAGAATATGTATAAATCACCAAGCTTTTATAAATTACTGATTTTCTCCAAAGGCAAGTAACATAGTGTTAAATAGGTAGGTACAATACTAGGTATTGTACCTACCTATTTACCTACCTAAAAAATTCTCTGAGAAATGGAAATGAAATTTCTATCAAATTCTTTTTTTTTCTATAGAATCTATCTGTTAGTTTCAGAGATTAACGCGTTCGAACAAAGAAACTCTACAGCTTTAGATACTACACCTATTGTACCTATGAAATCAATATCAAAATATTAAAAAAAAAACATTTACTTCAAATATAAATATACAAAACTATTATTAGATATGTTTTTGTTAAAGTACGAGACTTCACAACAAATAAAAAAACGGAAGCTAAAAGACGAGGTTACGAACTATTCAATTCTCAAATACATCGCGTACCTACCAATCGTTTCATAGCATATTAATTCATAAACGTATTAAACGTGCATTTTAAACCAATAAAAACGTAAAACCAATTGCATTTTCAATTTAAAATTTTACGTCTTTCTAAATTTTTACAAATAGTTGCTCAGCTGATTGTATCATGTAAACTTGAATACTGTAATTCGTTCTGCATTTCGCATGCGCAATATGGACGCTCGGCCAGCGATCACGGACGTTCAAAATTTCATCGACCTCAAATGACCTAAAATTGATAAACTATTGATTATAAAAGCAAAATTATAGTGTTGCGATTACGGTTGGATTTCGTAACGAGACTAATAAAGAAAGTCAGTGGCCATGAGATGACCTCAGAGAACTGAATTAATCACAGTTTTTTTAGAAACACACTGGTTTTAGTTAAATGCTAAGGAAAACTAGATTTATCTACGATTTTGGATTGAGTAATGACTTATTTTTTTGCTTTATGTAACAATAGCGGACTTGCCCCGGCTTCACAGGGATTGCACATTAAAAAATGCCTTCAATTATACATGAAAACCTTCCTTTTTTAATCGACTTCCAAATGGAGAAGATTCTATGTTCGAATGTATGTATTTATTTGTTTTTTTAATGTCTACCTATTGCTGAAAACTGCATTAAAATCTGTTTCGTAGTTCAAAAGATCTAAGCATACGAACAGCGGGGCTTTGTTTGGTACGATGTAATGATTTTTTTGCGGACCTTCCTTATTTGCAATACCTTTAAGAATGTTTGAGTGTGTTTTGTTTATTAAGGCGTATATTATCCAGAACTGACCGATAAACCTTCTTGTTCGGAGAATCACAACTTACAAATAATAATAAAATGTTTAAGAAATTTAAGAACTGTTTATAAGCGTTTGTTAGATGTAACAACACTTCAGTGTCAGGTCCTTCTCTTGTTAACCACACTATAATGAACAACGGCAGTACAACCGCAAGTAATCACTGTTATGACACCTAGTACTTTAGAATCATCATAAATCGTGACACTGATTCTTCTCATATTACCTACCGTTAAAACGTAGCCAATAACTACAGTCACAACCTTCGTGGATAAGTAATTGGAACAAGTATCATCCTTCTACAAATCCCAAAAAGTAGATATTATAAGCGTCCACTGTGAACCAGTGATTGCATAACATAAGCACAAAACGTAAGTTAGAAGATGGATCGAAATTATTACTGTCTGGTACTGGTAGAATTCCCAAACGAGCTCTTAGCCAAGAAAGAAAAAAAATACTTCCCCTAAGTACTAATTTTGATAGGCTGACGATAGATTTGTATGATATTTTTTTTTTTGTTATTGACTATGGTTTCTTTGATGAATCTTGTTTATTTCAATTAACAAGCTTTATTAAAAAAAGACAACGCATTTCCGCACAACCTGTTTGTACCTACTTATATATTCTTAAGAGAATATATAACTAATACTTTAAGATTCTATCTTTTTAAAGTGATCTATTTTAACAGTGCAGTTTTCTTCTGGAAAATTGTAATAATCAGAGACAAATGCATAACGTTCAACCGCAGTCCTATATAAATAAGCTGCCTCCACTCCTCCAGGCCACAGCACGTAGCTAACGAAAGCTAGATTCATAAACCTAATATCAAACTGCATTCGAGAAGTTTTTAATGTAGGTGTTTCTGGTTTACAAGAGAAACGCTTTATTTAATCGCAGTCGGCCACCACCTCAATGCGGTGAACTTTAACGATGATTCGGTAATTCACTGTCATTACGCACAATTCGCACGCCGGTGACCGCACTATTAAATGTATTACCCGTAATACTCATTTGTAAATTGCGTCATTATTGTAATCTCAGAATTTTAATAGAAGACGATCGATCATATTTTTTACCAGAGTGTTAACAAAGATCAGTTCATCATTTCATTTTCAGCCGTGATCGTCCCACTGCAGGGTATAGACCTCCATTTCCTTCTACGTTTGGTCCTGGTCTTGGGCTATTGTCGTCCATCGATTTTCATACGAGTCAAGATCTTCCCGCCATCTCTTTCTGCGCCGCCCACGATGTATCTTGATGTTTTGTGGGGACCACATTGTTGTGACTTTTACCCAGCAATTTTCAGGCATCAGACATGCGACAAAATATGTGTCCTGCCCAGTTCCTTTGAATCCAACATCCACGATTTATGTCCTAAACTAACTAACTAGGTGGTCCTAATTCGGTCATATAATGAAATTCCTAGGATTCTGCGCTCCATTGCTCGCATGATAGTAAAGGCAGATGATTTTTTTTATGGCTTCTTTGATATGAGCCCATTTATAGCCCGGGCACCTATGCGAATTGTGATTGCTTTGTTATTAGATGTACAGAGGTATCTTGGATTTTTCAAGCAACAGATGAATTGGGCTTATTTATGATACAAGCTACCTAAAACCAACTATCCATCGCTTGAGGTAGATACCAACAAATGAATTATCTGAATTGTAAAATTTGCAGAAAAAAAAAACATAAGTAATTATGTTACGTCAAAGCTCGATTAGGCCCAAAGTAAGGCGAAGTCCGCCGTACCTATTCCGCTAATTGATAATGAAGTCAATATTCAAGGTAAAAAGTGTACTAAAATATGTGCCATTCCAAATATGTTCTGTTTGTTCCGGCAAACGGTATCTGGAACTGCGAATTTTATGTAAAGTGCTATCTAGAATTAAATACAAACACAAAAATCCTTGGCTAATATTTTTTTGGCAAATTATTTGGGTCTCGCAAAATTAAGACAAAAGTCGTGATAGACTTGCAGGTTACAGTTAGTTTTTTCATATTAGATAGGGTGCTACGGAATTATGAAAAACAGGTTCTACAACAAGATCACAAAAATAATAGAAAACTATAAAATAGCATTTTAAATTATGTCTTAGCAAGGCATTATTTATATTCTAAATAGACCTATCTATTACAATAACTATAATTGATTCTTTCGTATTATTGGCTCTACAATCACGGCTTTTTTTAACTACAGTCTGTCAGCAATGAGCACAATTACTCATATTTTTTTATTATAAATTGGCGATAAAAAACACTTACAAAACGTCAATTCTATTTCTATAAAAGAATAATCACTATCTATTTAAGAGAATCCATTATAATTAACTAATCGCCTATCAATACTGAGTTTAAGTATTGCAAATTGTTTAGATGGTAAAGTTAGGAAAATCAACCTTAATGGTTTGACATAAAGTCTCTGTTAATGTCACATAATTATACAATGAAGTAACATTATACCTGGTTAAAACGGTGTTGGATTTCTTAAATATCAAACGGTGAAAACGAGCTACAATTAGAGTAATTATAACTATTATATTAAAACTAAGTATTTAAGTAGGTACGAATATAATTATGAACTACCTAACAATTTACTCATTTGGGTAGGTATATGGTCAACGGTTGAGTATAAAAACAGTCAAAGAAACGTATTTCTAATGATGTTATACTATCACTTAGTAAGATGATAATTCTTCATATATTGTGAAAATGGTTAGTGAAACATATTATGCAAAAAGGTTTTCTTAAATCTATCCAGTCCGTTATCATTTATTTTTAAATACAAAAGTTATTAGACCCTCAACAGCTAACAAAAAATCATTCATTACTGCTTATAAAGCTCTAAATTTGTCGTGTCTTGTTTCAGATGGGTTGCCGACTAACAATAGTGGACGATGTCCTCAACAGATCCTTCTACAAGCTCGGCCTGGTGGTCGGCAGACAGCCAGGCTACTTCATCATCATACCAATCCTCCTCTCGTTACTCTGCATCACCGGCTACCAGAGGATACACTACGAAATGGACCCAGAGTACCTGTTCTCTCCTGTCAGTGGCCAGGGGAAGTATGAAAGAAGAATCGTGGAGGAGAACTTCAAAGTTAACTACTCTCATAGGTTCAATGTTGGACGGATTACTCGGGCAGGTTAGTTTGTCTATGCCATAATAAATTAGAACACTTCTCCACTTCTTCAGTAAAAGTGATAGTAATTGCTATCTATTTAACTCTTCCTAACTAAAATGAAGATGTCCTTAATGTTAAAATCACTTCATACCAGTGTATAGGAAGGTTTATGACCATTAGTTTCTGATATCTTGTGTTTTCCTCCTTTGTTGTAACGGGTATGCGAATATATTTACAAAACTAACCTGTTAGTTATGTCAACATGCTTTAAAATGGTCAAATAAACGGCACACGCCAGCTTTGGCTCGCTTTTAAAAAAGATTTAAATCATATGCGGCACACATCGTTGCTTTTGTTAATATTATGCCTATCCTTGAAAAATATTGGAAGTTCCATTCATTCCTAGTCTTAAAATGGAATGTCGCTCTCAATAGACAGGTTTATTCAAATCAAAATAATGATCCATTGACCCTAACTAGAATAAATAATTAATACTAGGTACTTATAGATATTAACAAACGCTGAGCATTATTATTATGGCTAACTATCTCATAACTCAATGTTTAACAAAAAAAGTAATTCATGTACATTTCACCAGGTCGCTTCGGCAGAGTAATAATAGTAGCGAAAGACAATAACACGAACATGCTGCGAACGGAAGTATGGAAGGAGTTGCGACAACTAGACGAACTGGTGCAAAACATGACGGTGACAATGCCGAACGGGGAAACCTTCACCTACAGGGATGAGTGTGCGAGATGGGAGGGGCAATGCTTCGTCAACGACATCCTCAATTTGGACAAGATTATCGGCGAGGTATACTATACTTGATAACTATCTTAATTATGACAGCTTACGAGTTATTAGTTGCGTCCGTTAGAGAAGATCTTTAACGTTTGAGCACACGCCAACTTGGCACGTCCATCCTTAATGTTAAATGGAACAGTAAAATAAGATTAAGAAATAATTAGTCTTGTGTTATCCTTATCACTTGTGACTTGTAAGTACTACAGAAAAACGATTTAATATACTTTTTAACCGACTTCCTTTTGTAGAGACGTTCTGAGAGTTACGGAAAATACAAAACTTTTATAGAATAACAGTTCGTTTCGTAGATGGATCTTGTCCATGGGACATTTAAAACTTGATTTCACCACAACTTATTCATCTCGTTAACTTTAAAGAAATCTAAGCACTCATTGTCCTTAAAATTACATTTTACTGACAAAGTTATTGGGTATTCATAAATCTCCTTACTTAATTTTCTTTTGACATGATGACACATTGTCGTTTTATACGATGAATGGATACTAAAAACGTGTTTAGTACAACATTTTTAAAGTAAAACACGTGTGAAAATAACACGCGACCATGACCAATGCACTTGTCCCATATACATCTATACTAATATTATAAAGAGGAAACCTTTGTATTTTTGTATTTTTGTATGTTTGTATTGAATAGGCTCAAAAACTACTGGACCGATTTCAAAATTTCTTTTACCATTACTTAGAAGGATTCTTCCGAATCCGTATAGGCTATATTTTATCCCGGAAAATAGATAGGATTTTTCGTGGTAGTGAAAATTGTGGAGTAAGTCGACGAAAAAACTGCCGTACGTTAACGATTCTTGCGAACGCTGCCTAAATGGTTAGAGATGTATGGTTGACTTCTATAGAAAAGTTGTAGAACTCAATAATGCCTACAAAAAAGTCCGTGATAGTATATACCAAACATTTATATTTTAGCCATTATAACCACTTTTCCATAGAATAAAAGTAATTAAAATTATTAGCCCATGTTTATTGATCATACTAGCTGTTGCCCGCGGCTTCACTCGCGCGTAAAGAAGTGAAATGACAGAATGTATTCTGTGATTTTCAAAGTAAGGAGTATGAACAAAATTTTTCACAAACTATTATGGCGTTAAAATAATAATTAAAGTAAAGTAAATAGCAAATTTATTTGTGTTCTGGAATCGGAGACAACGAAGGTACCATAAACATCCAGACTTAAGACAATGTAGAAAACTGATTTTCTACATAGAACCCATCCGGGGATCGAACCTGGGACTTTAGAGCTGGCGACACCTTAAAAACAGGAGTGAACGCCACTCGACCACATAGCTATGTCTTAGATGGTCATTATCTTATCTACTTATCTTTTCATCTGTCTATCTTTGAGAATACCGAACTTCACATACCAACTATTTCAGCCCCTATTTCACCCCCTTAGAGGGTAGATTTCTAAAATCTCGGAAATACATCTGATTTATTTCTAACTTATAACCCTTTTATGAAATCGAATGTGTCTATCTTCAAAAACTACACAATTCATGTACCTACAAACTTCCAACTATATTTCACCCTCTTAGGGGGATTATTTTTAAAATCTCTAAAATACGTCTTTATTTATTTCTATCCAGAAACCCGTATACAATATTTCATGTGTCTATCATTGAAAATACCGAACTTCCCATACAAACTTTCAACCCCTATTGCACCCCCTTAGAGGGTAGATTTCTAAAATCTCGGAAATACGTCTTATTTATTTCTAACTTATAACCCTTGTATGAAATTAGACGTGTCTATCTTTGAAAACGACACAATTCATATACCTACAAACTTCCAACCCCTATTTCACCCTCTTAAGGGGATGATTTTCAAAATTGCTGAAATACGTCTTCATTTATCTCTAACCAGAAACCCGTATACCAAATTTCATGTGTCTATCATTGAAAATACCGAACTTCCCATACAAACTTTCAACCCCTATTTCACCCCCTTAGGGGATAGATTTCCAAAAGAAAAATAGCCTATAGATCTCAATAAGTGGACTATCTAACAGTGAAAGAATTTTTCAGATCGGATCTGTACTTCCTGAGATTAGCGCGTTCAAACAAACAAAAAAACAAACAAACTCTTCAGCTTTATAATATTAGTAGGTATAGATAATAATGACCAGATCAAAAGCTGGAACATGCGCTATATCCTGTAAGTATATTTATTTATGCCAGCTTAGCAGTTTGCCATCAGATCTCGTCACACACAGGCATTAATCAGTAGTGGATGCGAGATTCAAATACCGTCCGTTCAGTTTAATAAAGACAAAAATATGAATAAAGTAACCTTGATGACCTAGCTGTACTCGCGACGTTGTTCGCGCTGATCAGTCGTAATAGGTATGCATGTGAAAAATATTTTTGACTGACTGAATCACCGAATGCGCTTTAGATGGCTCAAGTCGCCTGATACGGGTATTTGACAATTTGGTTTCTTTTATGTAAGTCGCAGAAATTGCGGGATTTAGATGATGGACTTATCAACTAACTGACTATGAACTTCACCTGTTTAACAGTAAAGTGTGATTGTAAAAACTTTTTTGCATTTTTGTTTGTCTCGATCAGGCATCAAAAATTACATGAGCAGCAAGCTATCTAAAAAAATAGCCATGTAAAAAATAACAAACTAAAAAATAATACAAAACACAAAAAGGGTTAGCTCGATATATTCGTACTTCTGTAAGAAAGTCGGTTCTAGAAATAAAAAACAAAATATGTAGTAACATCAGGATTTGAACACGCAGCAAGATATTTCACATTTCCTATCGTATAACCACCGAGCTGTTTAATACTACTGGAAGCATCTTAAATAGTTATTGATACTTCAATAAACTGATCGCTATGGCAACGTTATTTTCGCCATGGTTACTTTTTTGTTTATATGTCAAAGATTACGTGTACAGATGAATGGAGATTTTGTAAATTTAGAGTTTGATCCCTAATTAATATGGACGACCATATTGATGAGAGGTCATCCTAAATTGGACTTTGTGTCGCCGATATCGCTTTCTATTGATTCAAATGTACATAACTTTTTTGTTTATGAACCGATTTCGATGAAACCAAAACTAAGTAATACCTCAAGTTAAGTATAATTTTTGTATATAAACATTGTCTGCATGGGATTCATAGATTTTACGTGATGTGCGCACAAACAAACATATAAACAGACAAACAGACAAACAGACAAAAATTTCAAAAGTGATGGAAATGGGTTCTGTTAGTTATCTTTTCACACGCTGGCTATTTTTTTTTTCAATTTCTTCAATGTACAAAAATGACTTTTCTACAGATTTATTATATGTATAGATTATCGTCAAATACTAATCCTTATCCAAATAAACTATTTATTGAGCAAGATTATTTCAATAGCTATAAATTACTTTTTATTTTATTCCAATCGGACAATTCATTAAAAAGATATTACAAATTTAAAATTGTAATCTATACTTATAATAAATTTGTAGAAATGAAAATTCTGTACATTGAAAATATCAAAAAAATAAATGGCGGGGGGTGTTACGAGACCGACAACGAACCCAAAAATGTGATTAAAAAAATTTTTGTCTGTCTGTCTGTCTGTCTGTCTGTCTGTTTGTTCAGGCATCACGCAAAAACTACCGGTTCGATTACGATGAAACTTGGTATAATTGTTCCTTAATATCCTGGGCACCACACTGAGTAGTTTTTATCCCGAAAAAGTATGTACAATAAAAAACAAACACACCTGATGCAGAACCGCAACAGACCAGCTAAACTATAAGAGATACAAAAATGGTACCATAGCAAAAATTGTTCCACATGATGAGCATTTTCTGCTTAGAGAATAAATTTGAAGATCTGGAACACCTAATGTGGAACTCCAAGAGCCCAGCTACAGTATAACACATATATGAATGACGTCTTAGCAAGAGTTGTTCAGCCTGATGAGCACTCTCTGTTGACGTATAAAAATTGAAGATTTGGAACATCTGTTGTGGAACTCCAAGAGCCCGGCTACACCATAACACATATAGGAATGACGTCTTAGCAAGAGTTGTTCAGCCTGATGAGCACTCTCTGTTGACGTATAAAAATTCAAGATCTGGAACACCTGTTGTCGAACTCCAAGAGCCCGGCTACACCATAACACATATAGGAATGACGTCTTAGCAAAAGTTGTTCGGTCTGATGGGTATTTCCTGTTCACTTATAAAAATCGAAGATTTTAAACATCTGACCTGAAAATCAAAGCTATCACTAATTTCACTGTATAATTATAAAATAGCATAACCTTCACGCGGTGAAGGCGGTAACAGTTTAGGACTGATTTTCGATGACAATGGTATATCTATCTATACTTATAATATTATAAAGCTGAGGAGTTTGTTTGTTTGTTTGAACGCGCTAACCTCAGGAACTACCGGTCCGATTTGAAAAATTATTTCACTGTTAGATAGCCCACTTATTGAGGAAGGCTATAGGCTACTTTTCGTTAGGAAATCTATCCCCTAAGGGGGTGAAATAGGGGTTGAAAGTTTGTATGGGAAGTTCGGTATTTTCAATGATAGACACATGAAATTTCGTATACGGGTTTCTGAATGGAAATAAATGAAGACATAAATATCTTGGGACAAAAAATAAATAAATATATAAATAAATATTCACATATTATTTTCACATAAATAAATATTCATAAATATACACATATTTCAGTGATTTTAAGAATCTACCCCCTAAGAGGGTAAATTAGGGGTTGGAAGTTGGTAGGTGTATGAATTGTGTCGTTTTCAAAGATAGACACATTCAATTTCATACAAGGGTTATTAGTTAGAAATAAATAAGATGTTTTTCTGAGATTTTAGAAATCTACCCTCTAAGGGGGTGAAATAGGGGTTGAAAGTTTGTATGTGAAGTTCGGTATTTTCAATGATAGACACATGAAATTTCGTATACGGGTTTTTGGTTAGAAATAAATGAACACATATTTTAGCGATTTTGGAAATCTACCCCCTAAGAGGGTAAAATAGGGGTTGGAAGTTGGTAGGTATATGAATTGTGTCGTTTTCAAAGATACATTAAATTTCATACAAGGGTTATTAGTTAGAAATAAATGAGATGTATTTCCGAGATTTTAAAAATCTACCCTTTAAGGGGGTGCAATAGAGGTTGAAAGTTTGCATGGGAAGTTCGGTATTTTCAATGATAGACACATGAAATTTCGTATACGGGTTTCTGGATACCTAAAAAATCTACCCCCTAAGGGGGTGAAATAGGGGCTGAAATAGTCGGTATGAGAAGTTCGGTATTCTCAAAGATAGACAGATGAAAAGATAAGTAGATAAGATAATGACCATCTAAGACATATCTATAACGACGACCCCCGTGGTCGAGTGGCGTTCACTCCGGTTTTTAAGGTGTCGCCAGCTCTAAGGTCGCGGGTTCGATCCCCGGACTGGTTCATGTAGAAAATCACTTTTCTACATTGTCTCGAGTCTGGGTGTTTATGGTACCTTCGTTGTCTCCGATTCATACTCCTTACTTTGAAAATCACAGAATACATCCATATATCCTCTAATACTACTCTTTACTTTACGCGCGAGCGAAGCCGCGGGCAACAGCTAGTAGTTAAATATCTTTAATTCGCTTTCATTTTCTTTGTACTTTCTCTTTGAAAATAACTTGATGGTTTGTACGTACGCCACCTGCTTACGAAAAAAACTTAGTATTTTTTTCATAAGTGAGGTTTCTTTTCATAAAATCTTCAATTTAGCCCACGTTTCTTTAGATTTTTCTTTTGTAATAATTTAAGTGTTACCTACATAATATTATACCGCTACAATCGACAATATAGCAGTGAACTCAGTTTTACTGAATTGAAACGTCTAAAAATAAAAGCATAATACGCATTTATTTCATAAATCATTTTCACTTTATGTACCTTGATAGCACTCCGTACCTACATAACTGCACGCAATCGAGTACTTTTACTTATGTTACTTTTTGATAAGCAATAAGAAAGGGATTTGAAGCTAAATTCAAACGATTCTCGATACATCTAAATTGCAGAATGCAGACAATCTAAAATAGAATCGCGAAATGCTATTTCAATATACAAAAGCGCTGACCCACTGGCACCGACAAAGAAAATAAACAATTACAGTTACTGTACCTGTTAAGAAACAGTAGTCTCAATTCCATTGAGTTTATTATTTATGTTCTTCACGGAGATATGGTTAGCCCAAACAATCGGAACATGTCAATGACTATACCACCAGTCCACCAGGAAATTCGCGCCAATATTGTGGCTTTTGACACCTACTTGACATTCAATGCGAATTCTACATTATTTTGTCTGAATCAAGGCAAGGGAATCTCTGTTCGGCCGATGAATCATTGAATAAAGTTTATACAATAGACAAGTTCAAGTCATAACAGTGGTGGTATCAGGAATTTTAATAGTCATGTATATAGGTATAAGATATGAACTACAGGCCTTGTTAATAGTTACAGAGATCGTTACAGTAAAATATATGAATCTTGCGTAAAGTTCTAGACAGCAGCGAAGACTTAACTGCCAGGACCTATTGAAAAGAGGCGCATTAAAAGAAAAAAGCAAATAAGAAGTATTTCCAGATTATATAAGTAAAATTATTGCCTTTATCTGACTTGCATCAATTTGATTTATATTACTTTTATTGTTTCCAATAGTGATTAAAGTTCAAGATCAGTTTGATAACACGTCTACCAAAAAATAATGAATAAAGCATTACATAACAGTCTCATTCCTTTCCTAGACATAACACACAATGACAAGTACCCAACGCAATCGGTCACGGTATAACTTTCAAGTAAGCGTAATATTAGGCAAATACACATTAGGATTACACACATACTTGAAGCAATAATCCTATTGTTATAAACATTACAATAAAAAAGAACGTCGTTAAGTACGTTCCTCGTTTCGCGATAGAACAATGTGTCATCCGTCATTTATATTCCAAGCATCCTTCACCGCAAGATCTTGTGCCCACAAGGATTTGTCATGTCTTAGTTAATGGAAATACATTGTACGTGTGATTAGATGAATGTCACGCCTATACAAAACACAATAGTCCTTTGAGGAACTGAGAGAACCTTTGCCTTAACATTGAGAAGTACTTTTAAGCCATTAAAACCTTCGTATACCCGCAACCTAACCTTCGTAGTGCAGTAAAGTTTGTTGATTTGCGGTGTTGTTGCCAACCGTCTGATTGGTAGGGATGTAGGGATTTATTATGAACTTCAACGACTTATCCACTAGTTTAAATATAAGTATGTTAAGTCAATGCTTATTTTCCGTTGTGAATTTGTCACATATGAAATTTATTCATGATCTAAATAGAACGAAAACTATTGCTTACCACTATTTTATCTCAGGTAGCAAAATATCAAAAGCTTCTCTTCTTTTCCAAGATGAGTCATTCTTCGATAGCGTTCACACTTCACAGCAGCACCATAAAATTAAAACCGTACTTTTAAATCCTTTATCACTTTTGTTATGCAGGTAGAGCGAGGGGAACTGAATCTCACCTTCCCGATAATGTTCAACCCCGTGACGTGGGAAGCCCACGCGTTCCCCGTCTTCTTCGGCGGCTCGAAGGTGGTTGATGACATTATAGTCTCGGTACCAGCAGTGCAACTGGTCTGGTTTGTTAGGACCGACACTAAATTACAGCTTGATGGCAGGTAAGAGACACTTCACATCACTAAACTAGTGCGAATAAAATCGTTTGATAGGCGGAGGAAGTCTAATGAGTCAGTCGGAATATAAATCGAATAAAAGACGAATGTCATCTCAAAAAACTACCCTTTTGACCTACCTAAACTACCCTTTTTTACTACAATCTACTTCTCATTCTTTCTCTGCTCGACGCGACCTTAAATACAAACGCTGCTAAAACTAACTGAATCATTCCAAGTTTATCGAATTGTAAAAATCGGCATGCAGATCGTAAATAGATGAGTATTATCTTACATGTAATAGAGGATATCCTTTAAAATAACTGTAAAGAGAACAACCATGCATGCAATACAAGGAAGAGATGATTGTAGCGGTGATTAGGTTTTTGAAGGAAACAATAATCGTTCCTACAGTTTCTTATTAGTAGTTATTAAGTCTATTGTGCTTCATTTGGCTTTTTGTGACTTGTTTTAAATTTCAATAGCATTGCACTTTGTGTAAACACACTGTAATGTAACTTAGATAATAGACTTCGATCTTGACACGGTTTAAGAAATCGTTTCGAATACTAAACACTGCGTAATATTGGTCCAGAATACGAATGGAAAGGCAGATACTTTAACAAATTGTGGGTCAATATGTCGTAAGAATTAAGATTTATTTTCCTGATTCTCTCTCTCTTTTTAGAAGAAATGCATTATGCGAAATCGTTGAAATAATAACATATTACATTGGACCTACGTAAAAAACGCGTTTGATAACAGTAGCAGTGTAGTAAACAACGTGGATTGAGTTCATAGACTTCATGTTTTTTTATACTGCGGTTATGCTTGTGCGACATACCTACCTAAACTATGTACACAGTAGGCATAAGTCTTGCTTGATACTACTTGTGTCGAAGTATTTTAAATACCTATATTTGTAAATACAAACTTGTTTCAGACCAACTTTTTTTTATTAAATACAAGTTCCTACAGTTGGTTCTTTTTATTACTAAGTACCTTGATTTTGCTATGTGCTGAAATACAATATTTTTAAATCAATTGCAAACAACTTATTTGCAAAGAAAATATTTTGGAGGTTTTTCCGGGGAATAGAATTGTCTATGTCCTCACATTCTTGAAAGTTCAAAAAACCTCCACATGAATCAATTAAAAGAATTTATTTAGCTATTCAGAGCATTAAGCAGTAGGGTAGAGTGGGTACGGTTGAAACAAAGGACGGTTGAAACAGAGCAAGTATCTCGTAAACGGTTACGCGGGGAGTGAGGTGTGCAAGGGGAAAACGAAGCGGACGACAGGTCCGAATACGAATTCAGTCCCGCGCCGCTTCTCGCGCGTTGTCCTTTTGTGCAGGACACCATATTGTTTTTTACTACTCAAAAGTAAGTATTTTTCTTCTGACATTAAAGCTTATATTATTTGTTGTTTTTAAGTGAATGCAGTGAGTGTGTGTATGTGATTAATATGACTCTTGTAGAATAAGGTGTAATGACCATTTTTAATGT
This sequence comes from Plusia festucae, assembly GCA_950381575.1. NCBI lineage: Eukaryota > Metazoa > Arthropoda > Insecta > Lepidoptera > Noctuidae > Plusia > Plusia festucae. The sequence goes on along the minus strand of OX494436.1, from coordinate 5,350,453 downwards.
GTCCTTAATACTGTCGTAATTATAAAGTATATTTTACCAAAAGTGGTGTTGGGGACGGTTGAAACAGCATGGTATAAACCACTGTTCCCATGTTTATTAATTTTCATTTCTTTTATTTGTTATGTATTATTTGTTTTTAGAAATATTTTCGTTGTTTATTTGGAAATAATTATCTTTTTTTGTAATTTCTTTAAATTTTTACTACTCGTCAAAGGCTGTTATGTTTTAGAAGTAGTAAAATCTTGAAGAAGGATTAATTTTATCATGTGGTGCCATAATTATTCTTATAAGTAGTATTAATAATAAATAAAACATGTTTCATTTGTTTTTATTGTATTATTTGTGTGTTTCTGCTGACCCAAATCGCTGTTTCAACCGCCCCTGGCATGGGGACGGTTGAAACAAATATAAATATTTTTTAAATTTCATATATTTCTAAAAATAGTGACCCGAGGATTATAGTGATTCAGCCATATCGTAGCTAACACATCATATTTGAATTTCACGTATCATAATCGTTTCTTGGTTTATAAACAACAAAATTATAAACGATAAAAGCTAAATTGTTTCAACCGTACCCAGTCTCCCCTACCTACTGGCCGTAAAAATAAGAACAAAATTTGTCATTTCAGAGGAGCGGCATGGGAAGACGCATTTTTGGACACAGTTGGCATAGCCGAGGACACGGGTCGATTCAAGCACATCTCCGTCGCCCGTTTCGCATCACGTACTCTAGACCACGAACTGGAGAAAAACACGAGGACTGTAATCCCATTCTTCAGTTCCACCTTCATTCTCATGGGAATATTCTCCATCGTCACTTGCATGATGGGCGACTGGGTTCGATCGAAGCCCTGGCTCGGTTTACTGGGAAACATCTCTGCTGTGATGGCCACGGCAGCTGCGTTTGGTTGTGCCATTTATTTAGGAATATCCTTCATTGGTATTAATTTGGCTGCGCCCTTCTTAATGATTGGTAAGTCCAGAAATAGATTTTGTTTTATTTATTACCTATTTATTTATTTAAATCTTTTACAAATTGTAAAATAGGATAGTAATCAAGGTTAACTTAATGCCACCACGCATTTTCTACCAACAACCAGTTAACCAGATAATGTTTTTTCTACTTAGAGATTATTTTATGCACATCTTCAAGTGCTAATCCTTAAGGCTGATATACCTATATGGTTCTTTGTGACCTTTTCACAACAGAACGCCTAAAATTTCAGCACACAGGTATAAATCTCTATTTTGGTAGTAGCTCACCTTCCTGTTTTTCTTTTAGGTATCGGTATCGACGACACGTTCGTAATGTTAGCGGCTTGGAGACGAGCCTCTCCGAAGCTGTCGGTTCCAGAGCGGATGGGTATCATGTTGTCAGAAGCAGCGGTGTCCATCACGATCACCTCCGTTACTGATATGCTCTCGTTCTTCATCGGCATCTTCTCTCCGTTCCCGTCGGTGCAAATATTCTGCATGTATTCAGGTATGACAACTTTATATTTTCGTAATTTTTTTAATTCGTTTTGTTATGATAAATGCTCGCGACAAAATAAAATTGCATCCTGTTCAAATGTTGTTTTTGTTGGTCAGAGAAAGTCTATATAAAAACCAAGTTCGTCGTTTTAGGTTTCTGCTCGGACGACAAACAATCTCTTGACATACTTAAACAGCCATATACAGCCATGTAAACTAGGACTCCCACCTAAAATCTATTTTCGTCTGATTGATTATAAAAATAATTATACATCATTACAGGTCTTGCCGTATGCTTTACTTTTGTGTGGCATCTAACATTCTTCTCCGGGTGCGTGGCCGTATCGGGTTACCGTGAAAAACAAAATCGACATACGATAACTTGGATGAAAGTGCTTCCAGAATCAAGAGCAAGGAAAGGTAAGACTTATGGCCTACTAAAATCAACTCTTTAATTTTCTTCCAATAATAACATTAGGTACTTCAATTACGTCACAACCGGAACCAATTAAGCATTATTATTTTGTTCGCAGAAGAGAAATCTTGGATGTACAGAATGTTCTGCAGCGGCGGTATAGATCCAGCCGATCCCGACAATCCAATAGATAACAAGGAACACTGCATTATGGCCTTTTTCCGCACCACAATGGCAGACCTATTAAACAACAATGCAGTAAAAGCCTTCGTCATCGTAGTTTTTATAGCTTACTTAGCTGGAGCAGGATACGGTGTGACCAATCTCAAAGAAGGGCTAGAAAGGAGGAAACTATCCAAAGTGGATTCATACTCTGTTGAGTTCTTTGACCGTGAAGATCTGTATTACAGAGAATTCCCATACAGAATTCAGGTAAATAATGAAAAGAATATTTTCAATTTTTTGGTGGATATTTCATTTGGTGGATAGCTAGTTGTGTATTAATTTGTTTCCCTTGACCAATTGACATTTCTTTTTCTAGGTGGTTATATGTGGTGAATACAATTACTCGGATCCAAAAATCCAGGATGAAGTAGAAGCTTTGACCAAGAGTTTGGAGAACACTTCGTACATATCGAACTCGCTGTACACAGAGTCTTGGCTCCGTACCTTCGTGGACTATGTATCGAGAAACAACGACTACTTGAACATAACTATTGATAATGAGGATGAATTCATACAAAACCTGAAAGAGGTGAGTACATTAATAATGGAGAAACCAGTGGTTCCAAAACACTTTATTTTTAGGAAAAAACAGTTTTATGAATTTTAAAATGAACGTCCTTTTAAACCCGGTTTTTTTTTTATTTTTCAGCTTTGGTTGTTCCCAGCAAATCCTTTCTCCCTAGACGTAAAATTTAACGAAGATGGTAATAGAATCGTTGCATCAAGATTCTTAGTTCAGGCAGTGAATATCAGCGGGACGAACCACGAAAAAGAAATGGTCAAAGCTTTGCGAGACGTCGTAGCTCAATCCCCCCTGAATGCCTCTGTATTTCATCCATATTTCGTCTTTTTCGATCAGGTATGTCAGCTATTATTACTATACATTTTTATTATAATAATTCTCTTTTCATGATGTCGATTATTAATGCTTTATTTTTGTTTCAGTTCGAACTTGTGAGGCCAACTTCTCTCCAGAATTTATGCTACGGGGCCCTCATGATGATGATCACGTCGTTTGTTTTCATTCCTAACATCTTGTGCTCTTTGTGGGTTGCATTCAGTATAATATCCATTGAAATTGGCGTAGTGGGCTACATGGCCCTCTGGGACATAAACCTTGACTCAATATCTATGATAAACTTGATCATGTGCATCGGATTCTCAGTTGACTTCACAGCACACATCTGTTACGCATACATGGCATCAAAAGCCAAATCCCCCAACGACAAAGTGAGCGAATGTCTGTACTCCCTTGGGTTGCCTATAGTTCAAGGCTCATTCAGTACTATTCTCGGTGTAGTAGCATTGCTTCTGGCTGACAGTTACATATTCTCCGTATTTTTCAAAATGGTGTTCATGGTTATTTTCTTCGGAGCAATGCATGGACTTTTCTTACTACCAGTCCTATTGTCACTTTTCGGACCGGGGTCATGCACACGACAAAAGGATGACATCAAAATGTCGAAACTAGAAAAATGCTATCCCAATCCATACTGTATCCCGCACCCACAATTAGTAATTAATGACCAAATATATAACGGCAAGAATTTAAACCCGAACGGAATTTATAAAATATACGGAGATGATAAAGATCTAGGAATCGGCACATCCGGAGAAGACACCAGCGAAAGCAGTTCAAACCAGTCACAGCGTCGGCAAATAGGTGACGATGAAAAAGGCAGGAAGAAATATGACGACGGGTGGAAGAGAGCTGGTTATAACCAGAGTACAAGCCAGTTCCAGCCGTCCGGCGAATTAGATATTTATGGCCATGACATTGACCGTAATTGGCAACGACAGCGTTACGAAGACAATCACCGTGTTTTCGACAGTCACCGGAAACCCTCGGGAGCGACGAGAACGCGTGACGATGACTGGGTATCTTCGACGCGGAGGACCACCAGCGACGCCGACCAGCGCCGCGAGGGCACCTACCGCGTGATGCGAGCCCACTCTCATCACAACATCCACAGGTCGCGCGCCCCCAGACGCTCCAACTCCCATCACAACTTAGAACATTTAGACTACGTCGCAGAAATGCGCTTTCCCTGACAGTGACCGCCTAACCTCTCTAAATATTATTTAAAATTTAATCGAGTGCTCAATTTATGGACCAAAGTATTATGCTACCTTCGTAAGAAAACGAAAATAGTAGTCTAATTTCCTATAAAGTGAAGAACAATAAGTGGATGTATGAATGCTTCTTGAAGGTGTCAAGTGATTATTTCGCCAATTTTAGTGATAACTGTTTATCATTTTAGTTAACTAGACTATAGATGAAGCTTCGTCTAAGCCTTATGCCAAAATCAAAATAAGATGTAGCTTATATATATCTAAAGGTGTCGTCTCTTCATTTGTATAAACGTCGAATATTACAGACATCAAAGTACGAGGGTTCAATAACTATATGAGTATTTATGTAAGTTATTGCCTCGGGAGACACGCAAAAATGTAATTATTATACTAGTAAATTTAAATAAAATTATACTTTAAGTTTATGAGATTTTGGTACAAGGCTGAAAAGGTTATGATTGTTAATCACTAATAAATTATAACTAAAAGGCCGCCCAATCATACATTTCTGTTTTAATACTTCCTTTATGAAGGTCATGTATCATGAAAATATCATATATTGTAAAAAGCATGCATCTAAATATGATGATGATTCAAGACTAACATAATTATTGAGGTAATTACTCTCAAAACAAAATCATTCAAGGCCATTATTACTATGGTTGTATTACTATGAAAATAAAAAGAAATATATTTTTGTTACAAAATAATTTATTACAACTTTACTAGTTCCTAAAACTTAAAAATAAAATACAATACCAATTCAATCAGTAACTTTCTTCAACAATGTTAACTAAATTGGCAATCTTAGTCTATAAAATGTATAAGACAACTATAAATATATAAGTGTGATATAACTTGGGGTGGGTGATATAGAGGTATGCTTTACGTGTGTCAGATGAAACATTTAGGTCTTCATGTTAATATAATATAAAATATAGCTTTAACTGTTCCCTGTCTTAGGGATTCTGTAAATATTAGTTGAGATAGTCTTGATGCCATGTTCCATCCCTATTATATTCTCTTTTCTGATACAACTAATATTTTCTAATGTTCCAATATGTTCTGCATGTACAAGACATGTCTGTCATTGCATTTGTGGTGAAAACATGTTACTAAGTGTTTCTTCCGTGATGTAATGATTTAATGTTTGTGATCTAGCGGTTGATCATCATGACTGAATAATGTAAATATTACCTGTTTTACATTAAATAAAAAATAGTTTTTATTTACGTGTTTATTTTGCATTATCCTTGACACACCCAGATAAAACCCTATTCATAACAAACTTTAAACTAAAATATAAAACTAATACCGTATTCTATGCACATATCTACGTAAATATATACGCTAAATATATAAGACCAGTATTTTTAAACATACAAACGCTACAGGAACCTGCGCTAAAAATATAAATTGTAACTATTTAATAAATATTGCTTACATGTTTACTAAGACGGCACTTCGGTGTATACTTAAAACTGTTACAATTTGTCATTAGGGCCTCAACCCACATCGCCAACTGAGCACAACAATCAACATGAAGAAAACGTAACAATTTAGGACATAAAACTAGTTACAAAAACAATCAATAACTTGATTATGAGTACATGATCATTATGACACAGGACTCACAAGCAAAGCCCGTTTGAGAAAAGGCACAAATAATTTCTTGTTATTGCAAATCAAATAATTCTACGTAATCAGTCAGCAGTTTTCTAATTTGGTCATGTTTTTATTAGTTATAGAACATAACTATAGTATCAATAACACAATACTAATAAAATTCAAAGCCTATGCAGGTTTATCGTACATCGATTTCAATACTTCACTGCAGAATAGAATCAAATCTTTGGAATCAAACCTGCCACACATGTAGTCCTTAATAAAGGATAATTCATTACTAATCTTATTAGTATTAGAATTGGAACATTGGTGCTCCAATATTCTATTTAAAACTGTTTTACAGTCGGAAGGTGTAACCTTTCTCACCAACACATCTGTCACTGCACTGAGTGATAATTTTTCTGATAACTGTTGAATGGAAGACTCTTGTAGATGCTCACCAACTTGATGCACAAAATCTTTTCTCTGTAAAAAATATTATTATGTTTTAGTTCCAAATATTGTTTGTAATCTGTTATCGCTCGTTCCTTCTCTATATGAGAAAGCTCCTGTGCCCAGCAGTGGCACGTTTATAGGCCGGTATTATTATTATATTTAATTAAGATTGTAATTTGTGAGGGGTTGTGGCTAAGTGTAAGCCGTACGGTTCGACCAATAATAATGTCCGTGAATTGTAAACGGAGACTACTTGTAAACACACAGAGACTCCTCCGTGCCTCGAAAGCACGTTAAGCTTTCGGTCCCGAATGTCGATACTCGCCAGTCGATAAATAATTACAGTTCTGACAACCCGTCTTACTATGGGATACTTTCATCATCTGTCTAGCCTTTTCCCAGGCTATGTTGGGCTACCAATCTTACCGGATTTAGCTGGAAACCGCATTGTACATGGAACTGCGTAATACAGATCCTATAGATATTCATGGATATCGTAAATCCGGTAAGGCTGAAAGCCGACCCCGAAATAGCTTGGGAAATGGGAACGTTAAGTTCCGATTGCTATATATTCCTTCGGAAGACAATATTATTAATTCGTATTATTTCTAAATCCAAGATAGATTGAGAGTAAAGGCGTGCGGACTTTTGAAAATTAGGTATTTGAAATAACTATAGCTGTCGGGCTGTACACATGCGTGTGTGATAAGGACAAATGTATATCAGACTAAATATCACACGTAAAAACGACGTTTGGCTCTCGACTATTTACTCTTCCAATTTTGGACCAATTTAAAATATATTTCTTGAATGAGAAGAGTATACTATACACTATGCCCCTATTATTTCGTTAATTGTTTCCAAATTTATACAAATACATCTCTGAAAACTGCGATCGAAATGAGAATTTTTAGAAGGTTCTAGTTATTTTAAATATAAGTTTTAAGTAAGTATACATACCTCTGCTAAACATAATTTAACGATATCCGAAGTCGATTTGCTTCCAGATTCGTCCGTTTGCACGCTTGTATGTGTTATCGGTGTCGTATCAGTCTGTGCACACATAGCCGAGGTCGCCACAGGAACAGTTTGCATCTCTACATCAACACAAACATTCACAGCTGTCTGGACCTCCATGTCAGTGCGATTCAATACAGTTTCCGCCATCGGTTCGTCGAACTCATCGACATTTAGCGGCGTGATCTCAATTGGCTTCTCAACCCTTTTAGAAGCATAATCATTAAGCACTTTTCGTGCCACTTTTACTTTTGGAGCTTTGATACATAATCTATTCACTTCAAGCTCCGTCATTTTCGCCAGGTCACCTACAGTTTCGATCTTCCCTACTAATTCTTTAACGAGTAATGCCTTCATTGCAGGTGAGGATAATTCACCAGCAATGTTGTCAATGGAATCCTTACAGTCTAAAAGTTCCGGACATATAGGGTCAGTGTCATTCAGTTCACTGGCTCTTACTATTTCAACCACTGGTGTTTCGTCCAAAGAGGATGGCTGAGTATCGTCGGGTATTGTAATGATATCTGTTTCAGAGAAACTTTCAATAGTTTTAGTCAACACTGTGTCTAGTTTGAAGGCATGATCTAATCTCTTTGGTGATTTTAATGGCGTGTGCTGACGTAGCTGCCTTTCCATGCGCTTGTGTGCAGAGTTCTGTGGCGATCGCAATGCACCTGGTTCTATGTACTTTTGGACTGATACAGTAGTTGAAACTGGTGGGTCATGGAAGCTTACTCTTTTTCTCTGAAAAAACAGGATAAATTAACTATTAATAACATTGCTTTACTATAGTATTATCAATTAACATTTTAAAATGATACTCACTTTAGAGGCAGGTGACACTGTTCCATCGTCAGTAATCTCAATAAGCTTTCTTTTCAATATAGGACAAGATGGGCTGCTATCGACCGCCGGAAGAGACCTTCTAAACTTAAGGAATGTTTCACTATCATCATTTTCATTAGTAGCCTCTACATTCTCGCTGACAGAATTGTACAAAATCCTTAAATTTCTTCTGGCAGGTGTACTTGAATTATTTGTCTTTTTAGTCTCTTCGGTTTCACTTTTCTCAGGGTTTACGATAGCTTGAACTTTATCAGGTACACATAATCCCAACATTTGTGCTGCCCTTCCACCAGAGCGCACTTGAGGTCTATTTTTCTTTAAGGATAATGAAGAACTAGGGCTTGAGCTAGTCACTGTTACTTCTACTCTAGGCGGCGACTGATCTCTCTTATCAGGAGATCCTTTATCGTCAGTAAAAACTTCAGGAGAACTACACTTTTCATATGGTTCCCCATTACTATGAACCGGAGAAGTTAATTTTATTACTACATAATCATTACTGGTATCGGGTGATGGTGATTTTTTATTTCTATCAGGACTCATATTCTTAATTGGTGAAATCTCTAATGTGTTATTTAGGAAGTCTTTCTTTCTTTGAACTTCATCTCTAAACGACGCAGGCGACGAGGCAGTTTCTTTATCTAAATCTATACATACTGGATCAGTCAATGTTATTGTTAGATCCTCTGTAGATAAAACTTCTCTGCTTACTGATCCATCTTTAGTAGGGGATTCTGCCTTATTTTCGGTAACATTAGAACTAGTTTTTTCGACAGTTATACCCTTTGAAGTCTCGCCATACGTTTCTTCGGGGTTCATGAACTCTTTCGGATCATTTGGTTGAGTGTCCGCATCAGCTATTTCTTGTGTTTCTGGGCCAACTATAGTCTCATCACTAACTATCAGTGGCGATGGATCTTCATTCACAATTATCACATCGGAAAAACTTTTATCCTCCATTGGCTCAGTATCCATATTCTCAGTATGATCCTCTTGATTTTTCTCTTCTGCAGTTTTATTTAAAGGTAATTCAGTATCATCTTTACTTTCTTGTTTATTTGGTTGTGGTTGCTTGGATCCACCCACGACAACGCAGTCTAATATACTTTGAGATTCATTAATATCCTCCATTTTATCAAGTAAACTCAGTTTTTCTAAAGTAACAATGGGTATTTTCTTAGGTGTCTTTTTCGTCGATCTTACTGATATAGTTGTTATGGAAGAATCTTGTGAACTTTCTATAACATCTTCCGAATATGGCAATTCTTGTGAAAATGAGATCTGATCATTAGGATCAATATCTTGGCTATCATCTACTGTCGTTGAACTATTGGAACTATCGCTGTCCTTCCCTTTGTCTTTCCTTTTCTGTCTTTTATCAACATGGTTTAATTCAGACTTCGACTTGTTTAATTTATCAGCTAAATTTCTTCTTCGGTTACCACTTGCAGCCTCTAATGTTTTTCTTGTTAATCGTTTTTCTGATTGCAATTTCAACAATGGGTGTCCCTCGACCGTGTCTATTGCTAATTCCTTTTCAATACGAGACTTTTTTACGGTATTCTTCTTGGCTGTTGATTTCTGTTCTTCAGTTCCTTTAGATTTGGTTTGTTGTGGTGTGGATACTTCTTTCTTTGTAGGGCTTGGACTCTTTTTACTGGAATCTTCTTTAATGTCCTTTGTGTTGTTATTTGCCTTCGGTGTTTCAGCAAGCAAGGGATTTTCAATTACTTTAATATTAGCATCTTTCTCTTTGACTGGAGAATTTTTGTTCTTATTATCACTGCATTTTTCATTCTCGTCTTTGGCCATTTCAGAATTTTTGTCGGGAGACTTTTCGTTACTATCATCAGGCTTTGCGACGTTTACGTCAATATCAATGCTAATTATGTCTGAATCCAAAACCGTGATATGTTTTTCTTTGTTTTCAGCGACAATAGATTCTAATTTATTTACTTTGTCGCTCACATCAGTTTCTTCTTTGTCTTTCTGCGCATTTTCATTACTCTGTATAACCTCATCTACACTTGATGGTTTTGGATTCTCAACATTTTTTGTATTTATTTCAATACTTGTTATTTGGTCCATAGCAACAGACTGCTCTACTATGGGCTCCACTGATTCGGTATCCTTTAAAATTGTGACACCATCAGAATTACTACAATCATCTGATTTTTGATCCTGAGAAGTTTTCCGACTCTTTTTTGCATTTAAAACCAACAACTCCTCGAACTTCTTAGGCTTTCTTTTAACACGTGACGGTCTGTGCGCTGATAATAAAGGAGGTGCAGAATTTACTAAATTAGCAGTATTTCTTATTTTAGTTTGAGTTGGTGTGGTAATAACATTTTCTGTTTTATTTAGATCTGCTGGGGGATCACTACTTTCCATGTTTCCAGACTTTTCCATTAGGTTTCTTACGTTACGAAATACTCGGTCCTTTAATGCCATACGAGGTGATTTTGTATTTTTGGGGGCAGTACCGGCGATTGACTTCACATTACTTTTTGTTTTGGGAGTAGTGACTGGCACTGAATTAACAGTATTTTTTGTTAACTCTTTTTCTGGTCCAATAGTGTCGTTTTTATCTTTTTCTGAGAAAAAGTTTTCTAAAATCTTAGGTACGACATCAGAGCTAGGTAACTTTTTAAGCATATCTGTGGCGGATTCGTTACTATCCATTTTTATGTTTTGTTTACTTTCTGATCGACTGCTATTAGAAGTGTCTTGTGAGTCTGTCTTCCAAGTAGCAAGTTTAAATTCGTCTTGTGATTGTGATAAATCCTGATACAATGCAGGGATATCTTCTCTTTTTCTTTGAAACTTTTCTTTTTGGTTTTCTGTAAGCTTTCGTGGATTAAATTTCCAGTTAGATTTAACGACCACATACTCTTCTCCATTTTCTACAACAGTATTGACGATGCTTGTACCTTTTTTGTTAGCTTTTTTTGGGAATTCCACAGATTTTGGTGTTGGGAAATCAACTTCAGGTTTCATTATTTTTAAATCTGATTTTATATCAGCATGTTTAACCTCTACATTATTGGCATTAAATAAAATTTCATTTATTAAGTTCTTCAATCGGTCATATTTTATGGTTTTTTCATCTATTTTGGAAGAAACCGTCTTTAAAAGAGATATGACTGTACTTTTCATTGAAGGTTGTTTAGAAAAAAAGGTAGAACTATCAATTAGATCGTCTAAAATTACTGGAATCAGTTTAGCATACGCGTCTACCATAAACAGTAGATCTAAGGGCTTTAATAAACTTCCTAGATATGACACTCTGCAGGCCTAGAAGACAACATAAAAATATTAAGAAAATGTCATGTAAAATGACAAGTAAGTTATGAGGAATAGTGATATCATTATGTATCTAATTAAATAATAAAAAAACGGAATTTTTAATTTGTTGGATTGGATGGGAATTTCAGTCTTTCAAATGATAATACTTACTTCAGATTCTTCATTGCAAGCATTAATCAACGTTATCATAATTTTCTTAACACAAACTAGTACATAACCAGTCAGAGTTTCATTTTCATTTTTAGCCAAAGTATTGACTATCACTAAGGCTGTTTCAATAATCAATGGAAATACATCTTCGAAGTCCTCATACCGGTTAATTTTAAGCATGAACCTTTTAAATAATTCTATTTCTTTTTCACATTTTGGAACTGAAATTTAAATACAAAAAAACTTTGTGAGTATACTTGAAAGAACATTATTCACTTTTTTATTGAAATTAATTATGCAACATCATATTACTAAAGATTCATCAAACACCGGACAAAGTAACAAGCCAAACCCAAGTTGCCTCATTAATAAAAATATTGTACAATTATCATACTGCTATTCTAATTAAACTTTACATTAGAATATTTTATTTATAATAACCGCTAACTTAAACAAAACTATCACATTAACATCAAAAGAGGAAAAATAAAATATTTAAATACAAAAATAGAAAAATAGAAAAATTTGTTAAATAATTAAAATTAATGTGATAACTTTGTTTTTTTAGTTATAGCTGTCTCACTGATTTTACAATGATCAGTAGATAGCTACAGTCACCAAGATTACAGTGAGCGGGTCTTGGGTAGAGTCTGAGCTATGTTAACTATTGACCGGACTTTATGGATGCCTTTTTCTAATCATCTGTTGCATATTCTAAAATATTTCAATAAATATATAATATGCAACACTTACAGTTTTCTTCTTTCAGTTTATATTTCAAAACAGTGAGTGTGACAATTAGCTTCATATATAAGGTAGGAGTATCCATGTCCAACGGTATTGCCACTAATTTTAATATCTCATTACTGATGTCTTCGTTAACAAGTTTTGAATGGAACATATCATACAAAGTCTGCCATTGTATTGCTGCGATTTTTATCTGAAAATAAAAGCTGATAATGATAGAGGTCTAAATATATTACGCGTTTTTAAATAACTGCATTTGTTGCATGATGATCAAGAATTTTTGAAATCATCAAACAATTGCCAGAAATATTAAAAAGGCAAGTATGATAATAGAGTAAGTTTTTACTTACATATTTTTCAATATTAAAACTAATACTTTTTGAATCCAATGGCCACAGTAGAATACTACACAATGATGGAACAGGTACATCAGTTTTCAATTCACATATTGACTCTGCCAGTGCTGCCCACAGCATTAGTGTTACATCACCAATAGAATTGTTATCAAGAATCCAAGAAATCAGTACAAAAGGTGAGCATATTGTTGGATCTAAGATGGTGTCTGCCAATGGTCTCAAATAAGCTATGATTTCCCTAGTGTTGTATCTGAAAATATAGATAGAAACTTTCTTTATTGTGCACCAAGAAAAATTACTCTATTAAGTAAATATATAAAACAGTAAAAGAATGGAAGAGCTTTTAATTTGTAAATTTATATTAATTTTTTAAGATATTTTTTTATTCTTTTTTTATTAATTTCTATGTGATGTACGAAATATATATTTTTTCCTTTTCATACTCATTCATCATGCCTAGGTGCTGTTGTGGTTTTTTTTTATGGAACTGCACATGTGTTGAGAGTTACTTATTTCTTAGTTTTACTAAGTATAACGTTAGAAATTTAATGTACAACATGTAACAAAACCCCTGTCTGATCCAATGAAGGCGAATTCGTGGTACAGTTCATGAACGGTCTCGCATAGGCGGCTTCTTTGACACAAAGCTATAGGCAGTAAGTACGTGAACTTTGAGTAGCGGTCAGTTTTGCTGTTGCCTTGGATCAGTTTTTATTTTGATTTAATTATTTTCACTTGGGAAAAACGTATGATACCGAATAATAGTCTCAGGGATTGGACAGGGGTTTTAATACATATTGTATATACTTTAAATTACCTTTGGTATACAGGTTTCAATGCTTGGTCCAGTACAATGTGAACAATTTTGTATAGAGGGTCGTTAACATCTGTTTTGGTCTTCAGAAGTTGTCGGATTCTTGGATCTTTATCAAATACTGACAACAACAATACATTGAACACCATTTCATTTTGCTTGTTAGTGAACTTACATTCCTGTGGAAATCACAAATTGAATTATATATCTGTATGAAACTTAAAAGGTTTTAAAATTAAAAAATCATAATGAAAATTTATACAAGAGGTGTTAATATAATTGTATATTCTATCTTGCTGTGCCCCGCGGTTTCACTAGCCTTATATAGCCTCCCAAGGCAAGTGACAAGCATCTTTCTCAACAATAGGGTGTCAAATTATTTTTTTTTCAATCAAGCGAAAACCTGTTTAGCTTTAATATATTTACCTGTACCAGATTAATTAATATGAGTAACATTTCAGTAAACAGATCCTTCCTGATATTATTTTCTGGTAATTCACCAATGGTCATAAGAAATGATTTCCACAAACATGTCATCTGTTGCTTTGTCAATCCATTCTCACCACTGACTGTCAACATGACTGTTCTAGTCAATGAGTAAATCCAATGATTCCAGTTATCTACTAAATTCTTAGTATTTATAAGTTTTTCTTTTAATTTTGGTAGTTCAGTGCAGCCTTCACAGTGGACATGACCAACAATTTCTACAATAGCCTGTATGCATTTATTTGTTACTGTCTTTGAAAGCAGTCCCGGCACTAAAGTATTCTTATCAAAAGTATTGTATTTTCCAAAAGAGAATTGTAAGAATGAAATTAGAATAGTATCAAGAAACTTTTCCATCTTTGTCTGAAATTTAGTAACTAAATGCCACCAACAGTTCATCTTTGCCAAAGCAGTTTTTTCAGTCTTAGCATTGTTTGACTTGAGAGGAATTATTAACAACTTAATTCTTTTGTTTATGTTACTTTCATTTGTTTCAGTGGAGAAACTGTCAATAAGCACATTCCAACAGTCAAATGCTCTGCATCTGTTTTCCACATCCAATTTAAATGCATTCTCAACAACTGGCAACATAGAATTTATAGGAGTTCCTATACTTCCTAGAGGTTGTGTTACTTGATGCTTGAGTAATTTTACAAAAACAATCCATAATCTGGACCACAAACCACAGCCTTTTTCTAATAGCAGTTTGAGAACAGCTGGATATCTAAAAAAAATTACATGAATTGAAGACATGGCATAAGATCTATCACACTGGCTTTTTATAAGAAAATATTGTACCTTAAACCCACATGTTGATTAAAACAAAAATATAAATTAATTAAAAATTGTGATAAATGCATAGCACAAGGGCCTACGAACAAATATAATGGGTGATTTGCTATAGCAATGTTATAAGTACATAAAAATTATATGTATGTGTAGTAAGCATAACATGTTATAACTGCATAAGCACCTCAACATTTTAATTGATGTCTCAATGCTTTTCAAGGACATCTACTTAACATGAACTTGTAAGATGGAAATTGTAAGTGTAATAGAGAAAATGAGGAGCATATGCACTTAAGGTGCTACACTATACATCATTTGCAGAACCAAAGGTATTTTAAATGCTTAAAAAAGAAATTATAAGTTATTCTGTGTAATATTAATTTTAATACTTACTTTGTAGTAACACAAATACATTCAAGTACACTATGCCACTGTGGATTTTCAGTGTAATCAAATGCAACAATCTCATTTGTGAGGAGCTCAAGTATTTCTATAGTCACCTCACTTAGTAGGTTATTCATTATTGTAGGAATTATCTTAGAAAACCAAATGCTCAGGCCTTTTTCAATAAATTTTTTGTTTTTCTCAGGTGGCAGTATTTTAAGTAATCTGTGAAGTACATTGCAGGTCTGTAACAGAGAGATTATTATTTTTAAGTGCTATGCTTATCTTTATCTTATCTTTGATTCCTCACAATTGGAAATTATGGCATAAAAAGCTAAACACTTACTTCAGTAGAGGTTTTAACAAAAATGTGTATAAAGAAAAAAAGTTCTACTTATATAAGTTAAAAAATATGTGTTAAATAATGAATTAATAAACACTGAAAAATAAGCTACATACCTGTAATCTTATATTTGAGGGTATCCTTGCATGGCAGTAGAGATTGAGAATCTCGAAAACTTCGTCTTGACACTCAGCGGCTGCTATGAGTGTTGCATCAGGATATGACATCAGTGTCTCAAAACACAACTCCTTCAATGACTCCACTTTACTCAGAAGAGCTGTAGTTTTTACCATGTGGATCACTGCTAGAGCTGATGGCAACAAGTCAGGATATGGACAGTATTTACCCATCTGAAAAGTTGTTTACAAACATTATTATGACCAAGTCACATATTATAGATTTCTGTTATTTATTTTTAATAAAATATACAATTATACCTTTATTTTCGACAGGTAAGTTAGGAGTATTTTTAAAACACTAGTCATATGCTTTATATTTTCTTTCAAGTCGTAAACACATATCGCCAGTAACCTCTGAATGTCGGTCAAACTAATGGCTTCTTCCTTCTCCAATGCATTCTGCACTGTTGTATAATTTTGAGTTCGGGACAAGTAGTTGGAGAAATTATGTTCCTCCAACTTATCCAACGCTGCTTGCAAATTCTCTGGCATTTCTGTAACAAAAATGCGTGCTTGAAATGTCACTTGGCACGAAGATGTTTGTAGCAACTACATAAATAATACGTCAGTTTAATCGCTTATCAAGTGAAATACTGTTCTGACAGCAAGTTTGCTATACAGTTACAAGTTTATACAAAACGTATAACTGTAGCTGTAGAAGACTTGATACAAGTTGATAAGTAAAAAACAACCATGCCAATAATATGAAGTCGAATATTTACCAGAAAGTACATTAATAACTATATGATACTAAGTTTATACGTACTTGGTCACGTTTTTTTTTTACAATAACCAACATTTACAGACACACACAGAAATCAGATTATTTCAAAATCGAAATTGAACTAAAACATTTTGACAGATTACGCGTTTCTGGCGCGAATAGCGTTCCGTAAATTATTGAAGTACGCTGCGACCAGTGCTGCCAATAAAAAAATCTCGAGTCCCCGCGGCCGCGTCAGTCTAGTCGATTCCCCGAAATTCCCCGCATGTTTTCGGTTCCTGCCCGAAACTTCTTCGACATGTTAATTTAGGATACAAACACAGCTCCATACCTTGGATTTTTACTTCAGGAAATTTGTTAAAAAAATTTTTTTTTTTCAAAGAATTACTTATTCACATGACGATACTAGATAAATAGCAGCTAATGACGAAATGCAAATTACTTGGTTTTAAACACTACTCTATTATTTTATTGAAAAATTGAACAGTTCCCACCAATTTAGGATAAAGTGAAAACCATAGACGAGAGTAGTAGTCGTTTTTTTCACCCAACATGAGGTAAGAACCATACTCAAACTCAATAAATACTTCCAGACATCAAAAGTGCCAAAACCCAGTGAAGATTGCAGTTGTGTCAGGAGAGTGAAGAAATTGCATTAAATTCAACCCATCGATAAATTTGGTCTTGATTCCCCGCAAATCCCCGATTTTAGTCATTCCCCGCGCTCTCCCCGCGCTAACCCTCAATTCCCCGAAAATCGGGGAATTCCCCGCAAATTGGCAGCACTGGCTGCGACAGTGCGACAGTTAAATATTGCCATGTGAAAAATATTATTTTGTACTAGGTTTTGCTTGCGGCTCGAGTATCGTGCGCGTTGGTTTGTTTGTTTGACGTCGGCAAATAGTAGACTTTAACCTTCCTCGATAAATGGGCTATTCAATACAGAAAGAGTACCTAGCTCGCTAGTAGTATATCCATAATTTTTAAGTCTCGCACTTGTTCCGCATCGAAATTTGTAGATATTCATTTCAAAAATGTGCACTTCTGTTTAGTTCGAGCAGTTTTTTTGTAATCATTAATCGACTAATTTTTGTATTATAACGGAAGTCTATTTAAGGAGAGCATACTTGCGGCATTTTTGAAGCAGAAGGAAAATAGTTGCTCTAGTAAAAACTGTTACTTCATGAACAGTTTTTGTGGCCATTGCATATTAACCTAACCAGAATGAAGCAAGAAAAACTACTTAGTGGATGTTCTGCCTACTTTTTTGTTAGCCTTAATAAGTTGTAGATAACTAGATACATACGCGGTAGGTACCAACCTGAAGTCCTGAACACGTATCAATCATTTCTGTGCGCTTAAAAAATTTCATCTCTGATCAGCAAACAGTAAATTTTGCTAGTTTTGTTTCATGTTACATTCATGTTACTTCCTTACACAAGGTGTAGTTTAATTAGGATTTAAATTTATGAGCTAGCCTTACTGTTGGTAGAATTTAAGTTATTGTCCAAACTTAATTTCTAGATAAACCCACGTCATATTTCACCTTATGCCATTCAAAGGAAACCGTAGTTTTATTTCTTAATTTCATAATATTAAAGCTATAATATTGTGCTATCCATGATATAATATTTTAAGTAATTATATCTCAGAAGTACTTACAATGATCATACATTGGTTAGATGGTCAAAATGTTTGGATTAATGATCCTACATTGGTTCCTACCTACTTTGTGATTGTAAAAAGGTATCTCAATTCTCAGTAAATATAATTATAGGAAATCTTTTTACGTTGGAAGGTAAATAAATTGGGTTGGAAGGTACCTAAATAATTACTTGAGGATGACTATAGATTAATTTATAAAACTAGCAGCTGGTGCCCGCTGTTTCGCTCGCGTGGATATCAGTTAGCCAAATTATATACTAAAACCTTCCTCGAGAACTCTATCCATTGGTAAATTACCTAACATGAAAATATCGGCGCAGTAGTTTTTGAGTTTATTTCGAACAGACAGACGGACAGACGTGGTGGTGGACTTTGTTATAAAATATGTAGTGATGAGTCTTGGGCTTCAAGATGTCTTGGAATAACTATGATAAATACTTTAAGGTCTTTAGTAGATCCTGTCAGTAATGTCACAGTCCTTACCGAGCGATCATTCGTCATCGTCTTGAAGGTAATGTGTAAATCAATTATACTTCCATGCCCATTAAATATGGAGGATACGATGAAGCTCAGAAAAACTTGTTCTCTTTAGGTACCTCCGTATCCCATAGACAATAAGCCTATCAACAGCGAGGGACGAAAACTAATCGTATGGCTATGAAATAAGGACGTTGTCAATGACAAAGTGCTACCACTGACAAGCGGTCTACTGTACCTTCACACCTATTTACTTTTAAATTTTAGTCGTTAGTACAGCGAAGGTCAGAAGTTATTCTCAAGTTCAACCATTGTTTTAATCTCTACGCCTACAATCAATTTAAGGCTCATCAAAGACATTAGTCATCACCCACCATCGAAATCCTATGCAAATTCGTCATCATAACGCAAGTCGTTCATACCATTTATAAAAATGACTACCCACCAGTAATTTGATGATTAAAATAATTAATTATCTTTAACTTGTAAGTCATTAGTCTACGATATAATAAATAATGAGTACTTAGACTAAACTTTTAAGTTTCATAGCTACGCACTGACAGCTTTTAT
Source organism: Plusia festucae (assembly GCA_950381575.1). Lineage (NCBI taxonomy): Eukaryota > Metazoa > Arthropoda > Insecta > Lepidoptera > Noctuidae > Plusia > Plusia festucae. Next base: position 5,331,350 of record OX494436.1, on the reverse strand, counting down.
AACATATTAAAGACAGCATACTAAGTACCTAGAAGCGCTCTGCTTTCAAAGTTTGCGTGTGAACCTCAGTTCGTTTACATTTCTAATATCTATTGCATCTTCTCTAGCGTTGCGGTGGCTCGCACAGTCGCACACGAATCGCCATTTGAAGACAGGTACCGCGGCGTGCGCCCGCGCATATGTGCCTCATACATAACTCTCCCGCCGATTGCATCGTTTGAATCGTTTGTCGAATGTCCACGCGATCCGTGTTAAGCATAACAAACTGTTTTCAAGCAAAGCATATAAATTACATACTACACCATATTTGGATAGTACGCGCGAACGTGCGATAATAGTTATGTGTCCAAATGACTGGTGCTTCAGTGCGAAAAATATTCTAGTATCGGAGTGACGGGTTCGAACTGTCGGTGTTTGTGTGTAGTTTGATTAGTTATGCCAGGACACGCGGGGAGTCCGTACTGGGCCGCTGTAGACTTCGACAGCGAAGGTGAAGACACCCAGACGCCTCCGAGTAATCACCGGGTTTACCTGGATCCCTGGGATAACGAGGCTTACGGGATGATGCAAGCAGAGACAGCGGAGTCAAGCCAGGGGGAGAACTTCAACTCATTCGCCGGCGAGCCAGTCAGTGCTAGTTTTTATTACGTCCCCACTAAAAACTATGACTCTGGAGAGGAACCGCCGCTGCCGCCGCCGAGGTGGAAGAGACCTTCGCGTGAAGAAGCCATTGCCCCTGAGTACGCCGTGTATAGCCGAAAAGTATCCAGAACTGTCGTTCCTGAATTCCCGCCCGAGGCGATTTACGGTGAAAGACCAATGCGTGAGTCACTTCTGCATAATTAACATAAGCATATGACCGATATTTAATAAAAATAGTGGTTAATTAAGAGCACTGATAATTATTGCACTAATTGAAAATGAGAAATTAATTGCTATCTTCATTAAAGCCATTGGTAACTTTCGTTTAGATGGAATGAGATTATAACAATGTTCAAATCAGGCAATGCTCGGTTTGCTTCATGAATGAAAAACTGTATAGTGAATATGTTCGGAATATTTTGGATACTGATTACGGTTAGGTGACCATAGGACCTCGAAAAATGTGCTTACCAGTGCGCTGAAAATCCGTGTGGTCCTTCCGGCTGCATATAACAGTAGTTTTTATAGACTTCAATAGTACCTACACTCATCTGCTTACCTTTTTAGAGAAGTCTAAGTACACCTAGTTCTTATTTATTACAAAAGTAAACAAATAATCCTTAGGTTACCTTCCCTTATCTTATAATTATAATCTATGAATTTTATTTTTAACGCAATTTATGTATCTAACCAATAATTAATTGAATTGTTTACATTCCGTTCCAAGACCAATCCAATGTGATGTTTTAGTTGAACAAGTACTTTTTTCCGTGAAAGAAACGATTTTTTTACTTTACCTGAAACCTTAGAAATCATTACAAGAATTCATTATTTTTTCTGTTTCGCTATAACAAATTCAGACTGCATTTTCTACCAACCACCGCATACATTATTATAATGAGGTATGTCTACACAAGACCATTAATTAATTCTGTTTGTTTTGCAAAAGCGTGTTTATTTTATTTTCTATTAAAATAGAACATAAATTCGTACGGGTTATTGAACGGTCACAGTTATGGCATAATCGGGCGTGCCTTAATTTTACATTACCATAATTTTGTCTATATCCGTTATATATGAATGACACGTAATCAGGATTCGCTATTAGGTAACCATATTAATTTTATGAAGGTACAAGATTCAAGAAAATAGACTGACAAAGTTATCATATGGAAAATGTAACGGTCTAGTACAGTATATAGGTATAGTAGTGTCCTTCTCTGTTGTATTGTGGGTATACCATCAAGCATGAGTGTTACTAAAACCTGCATCCTTCAACCTTTGTTACAGTCCTTTTTTTTGGATGCGGTGGAAATCTTAATTGACTTCCTCTACCTTGGAAAGACCAAACATAATTGTATGAGGTACCGATTAGCCGGATTACGTGTTCTTTCCCATTACTATATAGGACCTAAGTCACGGTAATATTATCATAATTACCGTGCCTAAGTCTAAGCTAAGCCCAGGGCCTAAAAACTTAATTTACAGTATCGCTTGTAATGCTATACGACAATGCTTTTAACTTTGAATATCATAAATTTTAATTTTTTTTTTTTTTTTTTTTTTTTTTTTTGTTAATAAATTTTATTTAATTCAATATTTACATAAGGAATATTTAATTACAAAACACTTAATACTAAACTATATTAATTAGACAAAACTAAAACTAAAAAATAGCATCAAAAAACTCATCCACATCGCTGTCGACTGGAAGTGTGCCCATAAGGCTGGCAGCATTGCCACGTTGAATGGCAATGCTTAACCGCTGACCAAGGTAAAAACCAGCCCTTGGGTCACATGAGGTGTCAACAAGACGCTTGGATAAATCTTTGACAAGAATGTGAGCACTCGGACCCCACGGTCCCAATGTTTCAACCCCAAACGGCTCGAAAGTATAACTTCCAACTAGGTTGTTATACTTCCGCCGCTTGAGGTTCTCAGCAGCCGCAGCAGCAGCGCCAGCACAGCACGACGAACTAGGAAGATGGGATGGCGCAAGAGTATCGACACAAGTAGCGTCCCACACTAAAGGCCTACCCATCTTCCAAGGAAACAGAGACATGCCGTCCGGTCTCTTACCATCGTCGCGTGCCAAGCCATTGGGTTCGAGTACGGCTGGAACGCCGACGGCAACAAGAGCACGGCGTATTATGTCATTGATATTCGCGTGCCGCGCCATACGACCTGCGCTACGGCTGCATGACAGGCCGTGGTGTCCGAGGCTGTTGACAACCTCGCCACAGTGGCAGCGATGTGGAGAGCAGCAAGAAGCGCCTAAGCGAAGGGAAGCAGCGAGGCGGAAAGTAGTATCGTCGAGCAAGGTGCCTATGTTCGACGACGGCAGTGCGTGAAGCCAAAGACCTGACTCCCACTCACCCACAGCTAGCAGGCGCGCACGCTCCGCAGTAGTAGCAGATGAAGAAATAAGTTTTTGCTGAACTACTCTGCAGAGCGGCTCATCCCACTGTCTCTGCGATGATGGATGGTCAGGAAGATTTGAATTCGGGCAAGCAAGTCTCCAGGCATCTACTGCCTCGGTGAAGCACGGCACGTCAAAATCAACCAGTGTGGAGGCTAGGATATTATATAAATTTTAATAGATTAAGTAGTCGGAGTTGTTGGTTAATGAGATCTTGATTGAACTGCAAGTTGTTAATGTTTGTCTAATACTAATAGAAGGTTGTCTTCAGCCGCGAAAAATAATAATTCTTCGTATGCTTTTACACTCCAAAGATGTCTAAATATCCTATGTGGACATCTTTGGAAGGCAAAAACGTAGATCAGTAAGGTTGATTATATGATTATATTATTAACTTCAGCATTTTTAGCTTCTGCACAGAAACGACTACCTTATCTACAAGAATATCAGGTAGCTAAGTTAACGACATTATCTTTACCTTACAGGGGATCGCCGAAGGTCGATGTTTGTGGAAGAGCCGACATACGTCCCACACCCGATGCTGTACGAACCGTTATACGGGGGCGTGATACCCCCGGGATATGTTCCTCCACCACCCAGGACACGCATGTCGGTCTCACATCCCCCGGACTACGTGATGGCTGGAATGGGGTATCCGAATAGCAGAAGACACTCTAGGTATGTCATATGCCAGAAAAATATAACCAGGACCGTCGTCTATCGTCAAATCCTGGTTTTTTTTTCCACTAAGTAACCTATATAGTGTAAGTTTGCTTAGATAATTCGTCGCGGTCGATGTGAACATTTTAATTTGACATACTTATGGGTAGGTAGATAGCTAGCACCCGGTAAACACGCGTAGGAATACTTGTCTAGATAATCTAGTGTTTTAAATAAATACCAAATACATCACCTGGACCTTTTCTTAATATCCTAATATAAAATCGTTTGAGGTAGGCAATGGTCGTAATTTGGAAGCTTTGGTCTAATCCGATACTCGAGGCGCTCAGAACTCACATTCTCATAATCTCCATAATATTATGTACGGAGATTTAATTTCACTTGGCTTAGTTTTTTATAACAAGCGAGGGAATAAACGTATCAGTAGGTCTAAAATAACCCAGTTATTGTGGTAACGTTTCACGCGTACGAATACATCATTTTGGACTTTTGTTAGAAAAATTCACACGCGCTCTTATGTTCATACGACTGTAGTACGAGAAAATAAGAGTTTTGTTTGTGCGTGTATACGACTATTTGTAAACGTCACCTTGGGTAATTTTGTGAAATTGTGAATTATGAAGAAATTACTAAGATAGAACCTTGAAATCGAGAGCAGGCAGTCAGCTCGTTTTTATTTGTTGCGCCTCCACAAATACTAAACTTGTCTAAGAAGTAGTAGGTAGGTAGGTACTGGTTGGTACCTTAAAAAGGAACTATAACTTAAGTAGTTTAAACTTAGTTTTCAGAGCAAAATGTTGACTTAAGCTTGTGATCTGCGGATTTAATCTTGGTTCATAATATTATTCGGAATAAATTTTCTCATTTTTAAACAAAACCGTAAACAATAATTCCATTTTAACTGATCATTTATCAGTTATTGTCTCTATTTCAAGGTATTCAACTAAAATAGTGATCGTCCAAAAAACAGTGATCTCGCTTTGCGCTCATTCATCAAAGAAATAAAGACGTGTAAAAATTATAAGTATTATACAGCTAAGTTTGAAAGAGTTACGCGACGTGGTCACGACAAACGCCTCACTACGACGACATAACACGAAGGAGTTTTTACACTAATGAGATAAATATTAGACAATATATGCACGGTAAAATCTGCACCTCAGATTTCTAGTGCACCGACGTAATTACTGCTTATGGAGTAATCATAGCAAAATGCCGACTCTCCTGATAGTGAAACTAGAATCTATACGCCGTCGAAAAGATAAAATATTGAGCGACGGCGGATGATGGAAACTTATAAGATTGTGCTCGCAATTTAAATCACACCGGTAACTGAGACATAGTGGTATTTTGAATGACTTCTACTTTTTACCTTTACGTGGTTTGTAACCAAACCATAGTTCTCAGCGGGAGATTCTGTTAAAATCCCTGTGATATTTCCTCAATGTCAATTAATTAGCAAGGACCTACCAATATTAATTGTGGAAACAGTGTTGGGCTAATTTAGATGTAAGGTTCGGTGTTATCCCCGTCGGTTATTTACTGCACTTCAGTGGATGTGGTTCATTATGTTCTTATAAAACGAAGTCGGGATTTTTTACAACACTTACAACACTCGAGAACATGTGGACTGATTTTCATGATTGTTTGATTTGTTGGATTCGTCTCCGTCCCGAATAGCTGAATAAAAATAATGGAAAAATGACTAAAAGGGAGCTACGGGAACGGGGACAAGTTGCCCGGGTGAAACCGCGGGATACCATTAGTCATGATATTACCGCCAATAACCGGTAGAGTAGAAGAAAACTTAGTGATAATAAAAAGAAAAATAGGCCTTTTTATTGTCTTACATCTCAGCCCTGTTCAGTATCTTGTCTATTCTAATTACCTCTTCAGAATCAATCAATTTCTCATGTCTATAGTTCATATTGATAAATAATATAGTGAGTGTTCGACACTTGCCATTTCAAACTGCATATCTTTGAATGGGAAGTTCGCGTTCCCAGCACTTACGCCTCACTTTAGCTTCCACGGAAAGTTCAACGGCAAAAACGTCTGTCGTTAGCAAAGGCATAGGCGAGGCAAGCGATTTTGTATTATAATAACAAGCATTGTACATCCGTCGTGTGAACGTGCACTAGTTTTTTGTTTCCTACAAATGAAAGTTGCACTTGTGAGAATGTAGCTTGGCTCACGTAGACATATGTAGGGAAACTTGTTCCTAACATTGACCCCGGCGGTCGTTATTTATGTAATTACTCATGGCGTTGAATCTTAAACCCGTGTAGTGTTTACATAACAATATGGTACGGGTAACCTTGTCAGAATGCAGTTTATAGACGCGACTAGTTGCTAGACAAAGGAGCATCTAACCAATCCATATCGTCGATACACAACTAGGCTCGTGGACTCTTCCGTAGAAGATGATCCGATGACGCATTATTCTGGATGTACCTACTTGTGCAAACCAGAAAATTAAAGTTCAATACTAACAAAACAATTATCTGACATAATCCTAAGTTCCTCATCGTATATTCGTATCCGACGCCAGGAGGTCCAGTCACCTACTCCAAAGTTTGGTCCTGTACATGCAGTTTCACTTTCCTTATCTGTTTGCCAACAAATTTGTATGCACTGACTGATATCAACGATGTTGTATGCTGTGGGTGAAGGTTTGTTTCCTTATTCGTTTAACAATTAAGTATGTAGGAGGGTATTTAGCAATTACGAATTAATTTTGTTACTCAATAGATACCACACCAAAAATAAGTAACGCAAAAAGTTATACCAAGTATAATTAAGTCATACGTGACACTCATGTCTGGAATTAAAATACTCGGATCAGAGAATAAATAGTAATTCGGAAAAAAGAACAAAATTTCTAATGAAATTCAAACACCGGTTCGCAAGAAACTGCAATATATGCACATAAGTTAAAAATAGCCATCCATATCATAATATCTGACCGCCGACGACGCCAGTCATCGTTGTAATGCAGATGTTCCACAATTTATCGAAGCCTGTTCTACAGTGACTGCTAGGCTCTGTGGTGTGTTGTTACTGGAAATATTACTAATTCCACCTAATTGTACCAGGTTAAGTAATCTGTCTAAACAACAGGCATCAAGCAATTATTCGGGTAGCACACTACTTTCTACTCACGGATTACGTGAACGTTTGGCTGGGTGAAGTAAATTTAGCAGATAACTAGAAAGTAAGTCATGGCACTCATGATGGGTCTTCACAATCGTCATAACGTGAAATAGTGCGATGTGGTCACGGCGACGATAGGAAATGGACCGTTTGTTATCTAACTTACCAGGCCATCGTGTTTGTCACGGATGAAATATTACGCGTGTTATGTAGTGAGGTGTGAGTTTTGACATTAATCGGCAATTAATCATCGTAATGATGACACTTAAATACATCGATGTGATCGATTTGAGCTAATTATTAAGTCAACTCGATAATTATTAAGACACGGACCGTGTTGCGTCATCTAATCATTATTACCGTTTTCTAGCTAGCTAGGCGACTTATGTATTTTTTGCATTTTAATTGGAGTTAGAATTGAGGAATTCTACAAGAATCTCTACCATTCGGAATAAATAAAACCATGTCGATTTCACTGACTCTTAGCTCTAGGTATGTATTTTACCCGAAGGTCTTGTGGAGGTACTTAATTGATACTCATCTCAACAAAGTCGAAAATCGATTGATAAATTGTAACTCTCTTTTAAACAGGATGACTGACGCATACGAGCAATTTGCCTACGAGAGCCTCTCACCAGATTACGAAGACTGGGCTCGACCTTTCCCGAAGACTGCTCCCGACAACTTTCACCTCTCCAGATACGGACATCTCCAGATCGACTACTCCTGCAGTTGGAACTCCTTGGATAGGCTCATCCGCAGCCAGCATCGAGGGTAACAAAACAAGATTAACTGTACGACATGGGACTAAATACATGTACAAACTTGAATACAGAACGAATACACATAATTGTGTGTAAAAACTAGTAAAAAGTGTGTATCTTCATTGTGTGAAATCATAATTATAGTTGATAGTGGTATTTAGAGTAATTTGTATGCAGCCGGTCGCTGCAGAATCGTGCACATTTGTGATCAACTCGAAATGTAGAATAATAACGTTTGCTTATGCGTTCGTCAGACGGTTGGAACGGATCGAAAGTTTGTTCCGGATTCTCTAAAAACAACAAACGCATCCCTGCGCATTCGTATTTCTTCGAGCGTTTCCGGATGCAATCGAAAACAGTTATGTTCCTTCCGCGCTGATATCTGCCGACCGTTCGCATGTATTTGGTCCCTCAAACCGAAAGCTTAATGTTATTCTTTCACATTTTTATGATATAGTAGAATTGCAGCTTCCGCAGTTTTCGCTCTGTTAATAAACAAGATCAATTGTAATATACACATTCGTGTGGTACTTGAGGTAATATAAACTGTTATGAGATACTATTAATTACGTAATTTCGAGTAAGTGTAGGGTGCTATGGATATTATTAGTGTAATGTTGTAATCTTGAGAAACTAAATGCTAGCCAAAGATAATAAAATACCTATGTTTATGATGTTTATATGTATTACTCTTTAAGTTTTAGCTATTGTTGTGCTTTAGGTGCTAAAACCAATTAGTCTCTGGAGTTTTATAATTGTGTAAATACATAGATAGAAATAGTTTTTATCTTGAAAATTTGATATTCTTTTGTAAGATAACGCATGGCAACAATATAAATGATACAAACATTTTATGCTTTCTTTTTTAATCATGATTACGGTTATTAAACCAGCCTAGGATTAAATCTTTGTAACCATTTACGTTTGTACAGAAAATAGTAAAAAGAAAATTCTAGTTATTATGTGTTTAACTCCCTCATTATAATCGGGCTGCGATCTCGCTTTCTTACGGCACGAGCCGTCGTTTATGTTATATTGACATCAATTTCTGTATATTATCCTACGGTGTGGTTAACTTTCAACATTTTCATTAGATCGAGAGCCTAGTCGATAAGCTCCGCAGTACATCCATCTGTCACCACTTTCACTGCTAGACAGTATAACATTATGCCTATTTGTACTGAATGCCACTATTTGTAAAACTTTCATTTCTTGTTTTACCCTGATCTCTTGTTTTTCTGCAGACATCATTAATGAGATTCAATTTTAATCCACACGTTATTTACATTTAAAATTAGAAGACGATACTCATTGCGCAATCATCTAAGTAGCGGCACGCTTCTGTTTAACTTATGTTTTCGCTACTTTAAAGTAATTTGTTTAATTTAATGTTTTAAATTAGCTAAAAATTGCGTGTACAAACTGTTCTGATGGGGCACCAATTAAATATTTCGTGCATACTTGTAATTACGAAGAATAAATTAATACTAACCAAATAATGTGGATAGGTAATAAAGCGATTCACGCTTGAGGGAAAATAGGTTTTAAACGACGATATGTAGGTCATCTCGTGATGTAACTTATGAATATGTAGTCATGTAGTTATTTTCATAATCGCATTCTTATTCGCTGTAACATGTAGCCAAGTATCAGATAAAGCAACGGCTAAATTAGAAAGAGCCACCGCTGCTGCTAACATACTTAATTACCTTCTTTTTGTTACAAATAGTTATTGCGGCGCAGCGAGGGTGCGAGTAATGAAATAAATTTCAATTAATATTGTTGAACATGTTCTAGAAAGGCCTGTCGATTGTTCTAATCCAAGTATAACAACGTCTAAGATGTAATTTACACGAACTGCCTTTTTTATCATCAGCATAGCAGACCACAGAGATCGGTAAGTAGGAATTAAAAGAAATGAAAAATAAAAGACAAACGTGCACTTTATTTTTAAAAACAATAACAATCAAAATAAAAGCCCAAGAATATTTCCATATGACATTAGAAATCTTGGAAATCCTTCTCGTTGTAAAGTTTCCTTTTCTTAGTTATATGGAAGAGACCTTTTTTCTCAGAACCTTTTCCTTTCGGAGTTTTATCGGTCTTGTCGTAGTAAATGACTTGCAAACTGTTTGTTGACTTCTGCGCCTTATTTTGGGACGGCGCTAAAGTATATTGAGATGTATCTTGCACAGGAGTTTCTAGATAACAGTCCCGATTTACGGAATATGGTCTTTCAACGACATTCTCGTATTGTGATGGATAGCCAGTGCTGCTTTGAAGATACTGTTTAAACTGGCTTTGTTTGAGTTTCTCCTCCAATTCCTCTAAACGCTACAAGATTTTCAGTGATATTAGCTAAAGTGCTCCATATTCTTTTGCAGTTAATTATTTCACTATATCTAGCAATTATTGAAACTAAGATGGGGGAAAACTATACTGGTACTGCTTTGACTGATTCCTTCTGTTATGATTTGTTACAACCGTGGGCCTGATCAGAACTATCGAATTGATTGATTTATAGTTCCTACATATTTTACCATTCCCCTTAGTCACACACCATACCGAAGTTCCGAGAGAACAAAGGAAATTCTTCAAGATACCATTCAAAAATAACCACTGTCCTGTCGGTAAGTAGATATTCTATAGAAAGTTTCACTGCAATGGTTGCTTTACTAGCTGGGTTTATTATTATACAACATAAGTTTTTGATACAAACCCTTCTATACGCATCAATATTGAGGTCCGTCCTAGCAGTCTCGCGCGCCAGTTCCTCCTGCAATTGCGCCACGCGGGCAGACTCCCTCTGCAACTTCTCCTCATACTCCAAGACTACCACATTTATCTACAAAATTTATGGACAACATTACTGGAATTTCATAATACTGTGGTCTTAATAATGGAGAAAAAATATACCTTGTCTCTATTTTCAGCTTCTGTTTCTCTCATTTTAGCTCTCAGTTCTTCAATGACACAAGTAAATTGGGCCACCTGACCGTCGCACTCGTCTTGCATCTGTTGAACTTAATATCAAGGAATAGTGAGTATTGCAGTGTATAGAAGAATCTTTGTATCATCACGCTATCACACTATTCATTTAGGTACTCTAATATTATGAAGGCCAACGTTTGTGAGTCGTCCGAGTGTGTCACACACACACACTCGGACGACTTAAATTTTGTTACGAATAGCCTGGGTTTTACACATAGGCCAAAAAGTGAAAGGATTCGGGAAAAAGCTTTAAGTCATAGATAACACTACAAACTATTAATTTAAATAAAATATACTAATCTAAAATTGCTTTGAGTGGGCCTGACATTTAGCGGGAGTTAATAAAATAATTTAGGGAACGAAACAACTTCTGAAGCTCAATTTCTGAAGTAGGTATGGGTAGCCATATATTTCAAGATTGAAATGGGCTGAACTAAAATATATACTTTCTAACACTAATGCTTACGTACCTAGTTACTAAGTAAATAAACATGAAATGCTAAAGATGGTATTTCCATTTCTGTCTGCAAACAAGGAAGATGTACTGCTACAGGTTCGATTCCAGCACGGAGAAACATTTGTGTCATCAACAATGATGCGGACTTGGTAAAATATTCGTTATTTCGAAAAAGTAAATAAAACACATTAATATTTTTCTTTATCTAAAAACCGGCCGATTTGAAAATCATTGGGGGAGGCCTATGTTCAGCAGTGGACGTCTTGTGGCTGATATGATAATTATGATAAAATAATTATGAAAAACCGGACATCAATAGCTTAGTGTGAGTCTCGTTTAAAAATGACAGATATTTACATGTTATTTACTTTACAACTATACGTAAGTATTTGAAGTACGAACTTTCCCTTTTATTGTTAGCTTTCAACTCCTCTATTTGGTTTTCATAAGCGTTACGTAGTTTCATAACATTTTCGTTTTGTTTAAGTGAAAAATTTTCCTTCTCCTGTAAATAAAAATAGGATAGGTTCTTACTATAATACAATTTTAATCAGAGAATTTTCTATATATCTGATTTGGTTCGTAATTCTTTATTTTTCTTTTTGTTTCGTGTTGGCCTGGCGGTTCACGACCGCGGATTTGTATGGACATGGTGGCTGGTTATTCTAAGACACCCTTGACAAACGTTAAAGGAAAACATCGTCAGGAAACCTGTATTCCAACAATTGGAATCTGAAATAGCCAACCCGCAATGAGCAAGCGTCGTGATCAATGCTCGTTCTTTCTCTTTACGGGAAGTGGCCTGTGCCCAGCAGTAGGACAATAATATAGGCTGGTATTACTATTATGTATTTTACACAAATTTTAAGGAAATAGGTACAAAGCTTTTTCTCGACCTGCAAAAGTTTATGACTTCGGCCCACGAAGAGGGCACGGCGGCGCACGCAGGGATATGTCGAACTCTAAGATGTTTTTAAAAGTTAGTTGAATTTTCACAGACTTGTAACACTCTTGCCTTAGCCAGAGCCGCGGGGCCACTTGTGCATTTTGAAATTATGAAAATGTACACTACACTGTCAGTGTCAACTGTGCTCGTGTAATCAACGGGGAATAAACGTGATCAACAACTTCTATTTCTAAGGTACCTAAATCCACTATGTGCTAAACTAAAGAGAACCTACCTAGAAAAAGAAATACCTATCTGCTTAAAAGTTTCTATACCAAGTAGGTACCGTATTACTTATAATATTAGTACAAACATTTTACCGTCGCTATATCAGCAATCTTAGAATCCTTAACAGCTAACTGTTCCTTCAACTTTTTTATATCCCTTTTGAGATACACAAGCTGTGAAACAGTTTCCTGAAGGTTTCCAATCATTTCACGAGATGTCAACAAATGGTAACGATGAGACTTTTCCATTTCCCGCACTTCTTTTAATTCGTGTTCCAACTTTATATTGGTCTCGCGTAATTTCTTACATTCTTCACTTTCATTATTAAAATCCTGATAAATACACGAAAAAGATTTCTGTAACTATTGATGGGTGATGTTACAAATAAATCACTCCAAAATTAATTTGTATAGGCTCACAATCTTGCACTTTGATAAACTAATAAGTATATTTTGAAGTCGCTTATCAAGAACTGTTTTCTCTTCTTCATGCTGAGAAGCCATTGAAATGAATAATTAACTTTGATTATTAACGTTAGTGTTAGATTTTGAATAATCCCGCCTCTTTAATTCTATATGATTGCACAACATAACTTTTTTAATATAAGTTTTTAAAAAAAGTTAGTATTGTAACTTGTATTTAATTTTGTAAAATCAGGCATTATTTTTGTTCATAAATTAATAATAAATTAATTAATTTTTAACTTTTAAAATATTTAATAAACTTTAGGCATAGCAAATGACAAAATATTTTAAATTAGAATTATGTAATTAGCACTAAGCTATCGTAATTTCATGAAGCTGCTGGATGGTATTGTATAGAAACATAAAAGCGGATGCTATTTAATTACTAAAAAAAGAAACTAAATTTATTTTTATATGGCAATTCTTAACGACCAGATACATTTTTCATGTTAAATTTTTCATAAATGTATGTGAATATTTTTATTTTAAAATCATTTAAGAGAATAGTTATCGAAGCTATTAGACATCATAACTTTAGCTTAAATTGCTCAGGATCTATCTTTGTCGATATTCATGTCATTGTCTTTGAAATGACTTTGACGTGAACACAGTTGACAGTTGCTGTCATCATTTTATCATTTCAAAATGTGTTTTGGTTTACCTCAGAATAGGTTAGAATAAAGTAAAAACACATTATCACTTAAATACTAGGTGACCTTTTAACTGTGATATTTATAAATCTTATAAAATGGCTGCAGCATACGGAATACACTTGGGTAACAGCTCTGCGTCTTTAGCTTCATACTCCAACGGCGCGCCATTAATCATTGCCAATGATGCTGGAGATCGCGTGACGCCGGCAATTGTTGCACTAAACGGCACAGAATGGGAAATAGGATTGCCTGCGAAGTCTGGACAACCTGCTTCTAAGTCTATCATCAAACACAACAAACGTCTGATGAACTCAGATTTCAATGGAGAAGATTTAACGTATGTTGAATCATCCTCGTCTTGTCGCATCCAGAATGAAGATAAAGTGGTATATGAGTTCGAAACTAGTGAAACTACTTTGTACTCTAACCCCGATAACATTGCTACTAAAATATATGCAAAATTATTCACGATTGCCAGTCATGCTATGAACAATGAAGGAGATTTAAAGCTAGTACTTGCTGCACCATTACATTGGTCTACTGCTAGTACAGAAAGACTTATTAAGTGTGCCGAACTCGCAGGTTTTGATGTCTTACAAGTAATCAGTGAACCAGCAGCAGCACTCCTTGCATACAATATTGAGGAGTCAGTGGAGGATGTTAATGTACTAGTATACAGGCTCGGAGGAACTTCATGTGATGTCTCAATAGTAAAAGTGTCTGGTGGTTTCATGACAGTTGAAAAGAATATCTATAGATCAGATTTAGGAGGTCAGTGCCTCACTAAAGACTTAGCTGATTATATTGCTGCAGAGTTTAAGCAGAAATGGAAACTAGACCCCCAGGAAAGTAGGAGAGCCATGGGTAAACTTCTGGTGCATGCTGATAACTGTAAACATGTTTTATCAACATTAAACTCTGCCCATGTATTTATTGAATCACTACTTGATGGTGTTGATTGGAGCCAAAATGTATCCCGTGCGAGATTTGAGAACATTATTTCTTCAAAGATAAGTGCATACATGGAGCCAGCTCAACAAGTTATTGAGAGCTTTGGAGGACAAATACACAAGATTGTTATCTGTGGTGGAAGTATGAAGATACCAAAACTGCAATCGGCAATAGCAAACTTGGTACCAGAAGCTGAAGTCCTATCAGGGATTAGTCCGGATGAAGTCATTGCAGTTGGCTGCGCTCACGAAGCAGGCTTGTTACAGGACATTCCTGAATTCTCTCTCCGGGATTTAAATACCGAAGTAGATTTTTTAGGCAAGGATATTTACATGAAATATTTAGACCAGACAGTCCAACTTTTTAAAGAAGGAACTCCGCCCTATGCTCAAAATACCCACATTATTGATGCAGGAGATGTCAAAAACTTAAGTATCACTTTACATGAAGACCCAGACAGTGAACAGTTTGCAACTGAATCTTTCAATGTAGAAAGTTTAAAGAAACCTTTTACTCTAAAAGCTACTCTACAGCAATCAAATGTTTTATTACAAGTAGAATAAGATCCATTGTAACAATGAAATATACTAACAACAATAATTGTTTCTTTTTGTTTTAAATTTAAGTCAATATACCTATCTTAATTTAAATTAAGCCTTTGAATTGCAATTCCCTTTTTCACTTTGTAGTTGTGGTAACTGGTCAATTTAATACCAATGTACCATTTGTGTGGTGTATTGTTCTGTATTTTAGACCTGAAGACTTTTTACAATGTAGAGGTTCACAAGCTAACATCGTTTTCAAGGGGGCATTTTACTTTGGCTTGCCCTCACCATATTTAAAGTGTGACGTCGCAAGTCTATAGAAGATTTTTTTATTAGCAATAAGCTGCGCCCCACGCTGCGGTGCTACCGCGGTAATTGTTTAACTTCATTTATCGGTATAAACAATAATTTGAAACTCACTTGCTTACTCAACATTTAGGTAGTGTATTATTTATAAGACGGTATTACTTACAAAATTTTAAAGTTCTATGTCTACAGAAAGTAGCTTATAATAATTATCTAGAGAGTGCCGAATTAATAACACCTACATTAATACATACCTTCACTGTATTAATGGCTAAATACGGGCAACATGGTGATCCTATTAGGGTTAAGTTTTTCCATTCGAAAAACGAAACCCTAATATGCAGTCGAAGATAGAACCTTCTACTCTTAGTAGTAAATTAAAAAGGAAACCTTATATTTATAGCATAATAGCTGTTTCCCGCAGCTCCGCCCGCGGTCTAAATTTTTTTATGTACTTGAGAATTTTCTTTACTATAAACCTCACGGAGTCCAAGACCTTTCCAACGAATGCAAAACCGTGGAAATCGGTTCGTGCGTTCTGGAGTTATAGCGTCAGGAAGGAAAACCCGACTTATTTTTATATAGTAGAGAAGATAAAAATTTATAGAAATAAAACACATTTTGGATGCAAACAAGATATTTAATTACATCGTAACTGATGATCCTGAAGCTTATTTACACAACGGCTGTACATTTATACAGATCTCCAGCAAGAATAATAATTGCACATGGGTAGTAGTGTTTTAGATTATATATTCTAGATATCAACAATAGAGTCATATCCCTGAACCCCTCGGCAAGTCATAACATTTCTATGCGACATGCGTTAACGGTAATCGAAACGCTCAAATGTATGGAAGTAAAAAGTAGAAATTACGTGACTTAGGGCTGATATTTCAATCGTCAGATAACTTTATTCGACGAATAAAAATGAAATGTAGACAGTTGTTTCATACAAAAACTGTCAAACGTCAATTTTATTCCTCGAATAAAATTTATCTGGCAATTAAAAAATCAGCCCTTACTAAAATAAATGTCATATCCACACACTTTAATATCATGCACTTTCTATGAACGTTAACGATTGTATTTGGAGGCTACTTTGTGAAAGGCCAATCAACACAATAATAGTAATATTTATCAGCTGTTAATCTTTTTGTTAACCAATCACATTATTTTACAACAGATTAGGTAATTAAATTATTTTCCGAAACCAGGTTAAATGTCTTCGTACAAATAATATTAGATACATTTTGTGTGTAGTTCAAAAATATACAAGAAGCGTTAAGCTATTTTCACGTGAAAATAAAAATACTTAGGTTAAACCTGCCTTATTTACATTTCTATTTTTATTGATTATGTATTATTCTACTTATAATCTCCTTGATAGTGAACATGAACTATAAATTCCTTTAATTATGTTCATGAATAAGGTACTCAATTAAATTTAGCTGCATTTGTTAATATCACTATGTTATCCCTAATTTACTATTTTAATATAGCAATGCTGACAATAGTCAATAAAATAACATTACTATGCTATGTATTTCCATTTCTAATGAAAGAAATAGACTCAAAAGAAACTTTTATACATCAAAATAAACGTATCATCTGACAGATTAATTAGCAAATAAAATGTTTAGATCTCAATCGAGGCAAGCTTACGACTATAAATGACAAATAAATAGGATTAAAATGACTTAATAAACGTGCTAGTGACGCAGTGACGTAACTAATCTAGCAGGTACTTAGTGGTGAGGCACCGTGTGATGTTGTCCGAGCCCTACGCTCCTTTCAATAAATAGCACTAAAAACCGACTCACAAGATATTTTGAACCTTATTTTAACACATATAACTCATATTTCAGATTAATGAAGCTAAGCAATAAGCCAAACAATTATTAATCAAATCCTCGGTGTGTTCTAGTCTGTTTGTAAAACCACGAATCAAAGTTTAATCTCTGTTGTGATAAGGTTCAAAATCAATCGTCACCTAGTGAACGCCGGTAGTATTTGTTAAAACTACAATAATATTAAAACATAGATGAGATAAAATGGGTTACACAAAAGTGATATATCCTTATCATATTAGAGCTGTTATTGAGTATCATTTTAATATCCTGCTGATATACCTAATGTCAGTTTATCAAACTTGCAAATAATTTTAAAAATAATTGTCTATTTACAAAACAAAAAATTATATGCCATCACTAAAGCAAACTATAGCTGTCATAGGTATTATATTTCTTTTAGTATGTGTTATAATTATTGTGCACTTTAAAATTAGCCGTAGATATAAAAATAACAATCCGGTAATAAAAATAGCTTTGAGTAATACAAATACATATGTACAATAATATCAACATTCGTGTTACGTGAACGAGTTACAGTTAGACAAGTTTTAAACTATTTAATCTTAATCAACTTTGTTTTATTATAAAAATTTGAATGCCTAATTATGACCTTACTAACTAAATGTCTATGACTAATCAGGAATTGAGACTGGGACAATAAAAAATGAACTTAAACTAATAGAAAATAAAATTAGGAAAGACAGATCGTTTCACGAAATTCTCGCTATGGGATTGATTTTGAAATGCTGTCAGTCTTTTATTAATTGACATTTCAGATGACTGTAGCTAATATTTACACAAAAAAGTGAAACTTGACGATATGTACGAGTATGTTATTACACAACATAGACTAACAACACACTTTTTTAATAATCTCAACATCAAAAAATAAAAAAAACTCGGTAAGAATGAAAAAAGTCTTTTGAAATGTCAACTCGTCATCAGTCAATTTCTGTTTTATGAAAGGCACAAAGATAATATCTCGTAGCTTGGTAACTTAATATCTCTTTATAATCTTTTTTTTTCCAGTATCTGTCAATACTATGAAGGAAAGACCTACCTTAAAATGGTGCTATTTTTAAACCAATTAGAATAGAAATTAGAAATCTTTTTTCTAATATTTTTCTTATCGTTAATATTACTGTGTCTTTATCGTTGAAAAGACCCTGCATTTATTAACTCAATATTCGATTGACCTTTGAATTTGTTTCAACATTTTCTTCCCAGGGTAGTCAAGGTATCACGTTAAATCGATATTATTCTGTTCGGAATAGTTTAAATATTTAAAAAGAATTCAATCATGTTATTTTCATATGTTTTGGTTTGTAAATAGCGACATTTAACTGGTAATTATGTTATATTACTTGGGTCTGGAGGGACAGGGAGGTGCGGGCCGGTGAGGGCGGGGGGTCTCATCGTATACTTCATCGTAAAGATTCGAGTTGGAGTACACCGGCTGCGGCACATACAAGCTCCGGGCACTGGGCTCGCCTATCTCACTGTACAAATTACTCGCTATACTAGCAGTATCATTCACCTCGTCGTACAACACCTCCCCGCGCGACGTCGACGCATTACCGTAAATCGCATAATTCGAATAATTACCGTAATCCACATTCTGATACTTATAAGCCGAATAGTTCTTCGAGTTTTCCACACAGTCGCTGAAGTTCCGTAACTTCTCACCCTCCTCTTCATACTTTGGTACGTATATGTTTTTCTCGTAATCGTTGCTCGTGTTCGTTTTCGTTGGCGTCGACAATTTTGTGTAATAGTCTTTTGTTTCTAATATGAATTGCTGCTGAGCCGGATGCATCTCATAATTCTTATAGAGAGGAATGTCGTTATATTTATTATCTTCGCTGATATTGTTTGCAGCTGACGTCGAAGGCGGGTTATACGTGGGTTCTCCGTAAGGATAGTCACTGTTATTACTTTTAGATCTTAGGTTCAGAGATTCTGAAATTCGGTCGTCCAGCGACATTTCTGCTAGTGACTTCGTTACACTGGGCACATAGTTTCTTTCTAGAGAGAGGGAATTATTCATAGCGTATGAGGTCGGTAAAGGACCATACGGGGCGTTATTCACATGTGTATTATTGGCATATATAGCACCACTGGTAGACGGTGTATTATTGTATATGTGTAAATCCGCACTGGTTGACGGTAAATGGTTGTTAGAGGTGTATCTATGAGATTCTTGGGCATGACTTACATTATTAGATTCGGTTATTGTTATATCATAGTTAGGTCTCGGTGCAGGCTGGTGGTTGGTTGGCCAGAACTGCGATGTGTCGAAGGGATCAGGTTGTGTGGCAGTCGCTTGCGCGCTCATGTGCATTGAACTTGATAGATTATCTAGAGACTTAGCACCGTAGAGATTTGTATAGCTCTGTATGTTGTATGAGCTTGCTGACAGACCGGGTAAACTTTCTATGCTTTGATCGCCCCAATCTGCGTCGAGACCTAGAAATAAATGTATTACTTACTATAGCAATCATTATCATAATAACTTAAAGAGTTATCTTAAAATATTTATACTGGCTCGTAATATCATGTAACAAAAAGTCATGCCATTTTGCAAAATAATTGGCTCCCTTCTCAATGTAACACATTTATTATTTTTAACTATCGTAAAGTCTCTTCTTAAGAAAGAAAGAAAGAAAGAAAGACATTTATTTGCACAGAAGACAGGTAATACCAGATTTAACATTGGTGCACAGTTCGAGCCATATTCTGCCTGTATTAGGCATGCAAATATTTATAATTTTATATAAAGGAATTACAATACTATTCTTTTACACACCAAAATGTCAAGCTATTATTATTTTAACTTATGATTATTAAATTATATAATACTATTATTATTAAATTACATTCGGTATAATATTAATTTTATAGATAATCAGATACATTAGTTTTATATTGCATGAATTCTTCTATCGTATAAAAACACTTATCTACTAGCCATTCTCTCAATTTTATTTTAAAATATTTAAATGGAAGCTCTCTTAGACTCCTAGGCAGCTTATTAAACACTGATATGCACATGTGATACACATTCTTTTTATTTAAAGTTAAATAAAGGAGTATGAAACAAACGAGTGTTATCTTCTATTAAATAACTGATAAGGACTTAACGGTTTCAAATTCAAAGTGAACACTTACCAAGTTCGGGCACATCTATTGGTTCATCGAGTATAGACACGATATTCTGAGTGCTCTGCGCGGGATTTTTGTTAGGAGAGCTCAGTCGCGTCGAAGGCGGAAGGTCCAGGTCAATCAAAATGTCTTCTTTCACTGAAAATAATTATTTAAATACTTACATTCAAACAAATCGGGTGGAATTGTATTGAGGTCTTAACTGATAAGTAGGTAGCTCTTTTAAATAGATAACTATTGGTTTACTCAAAATATATATTTTTTAAATTAGGGTTTGAAGATTTCGATGTACGTCCTCCTCTCCTCTGATATGGGGCGAGGCGTTGTTGATTATGCAATTACCAGCCTGAAGTGGTCATTAGTGTTATCCACGTTTAGTTAGGTTAATTCGATATTTAGTATTTAATTATAAGTTAGCTTGTAAGAATATGGAGTAAATACGCATCCTAACTAATAACAAATCCGTCTTATTATTTAATACTAATATGTCCCACATTGCAATACAATGTTAATTTTTATTGCTTCAAGATTTGACACACACGAATAGATATATTATGAAAATATTGTTTCTTTATATTGACATTTAATCAGTCTGAGCGTTTGTTGATGTCCGCTGATGAAAAAATATATAATTATATTCATTGAAGTCTGGTGATGACAAATTATATAATTATTACAATCATACCTTGGTTCAAACTCTTGGAGTGTGCCTCCCTTGTGCCCCTGCTGGCTCGCTCTAGGTTAAGTGTGGCAACTCTGTCATTAGTCAGCTTGTTATAGTTGAAGTGCTTGCTGCCAGTGTTGCCAGCGCGCGTCGTGGGCGGCTGTGTTGACTCGATCGTACGACGCTTGCGGAGAACTACAGCTAGGTCGTCTGATACGCCGTTAGATGATAAGGAAGTTATAGATGTTGGTGCTGGAAAATTAATCGAACATAATTTATTTATATATTTCACAATTTAAAATACCTATACATACAATTTAAAATATACATACAATTTAAAATATACATACAATTTAAAATATACATACAATTTAAAATATACATACAATTTAAAATAT
This sequence comes from Plusia festucae, assembly GCA_950381575.1. Taxonomy (NCBI): domain Eukaryota; kingdom Metazoa; phylum Arthropoda; class Insecta; order Lepidoptera; family Noctuidae; genus Plusia; species Plusia festucae. The sequence continues at coordinate 5,310,073 of OX494436.1, read as the reverse complement.
ATAATTATCTATATATATAAAAGAAAGTCGTGTTAGTTACATTATTTTATTTACTCAAGAATGGCTGAACCGATTTGGCTGAAAATTGGCAGGGAGGTAGCTAAGAGCCAAGAGAAGGATATAGGACATACTTTTTATCCTGTTCCCGTCGTTCCCGTGGGACGTGACATAAAACGTGGTATAACAAAACGCAACTGACATAGAATAACAAAACACAACTCAGTCAAAATATAAGTCAGTGGTTCATTTGTTAAAAATGGTAGGTATAACTGACAGCTGAACATATTAAAAAAAAACCGGAGCCTGCTAGAGTTGCCCAGAGCTTGCGTAATTGATCCCGCAGCTCCAGCAAAGGCAAGGACTGGACCGGGGAGTTTTTAGTTGGTGCAAGGCCGACATATCCGCAACGGCTGTGCCCTCAGCGTGGGTTGAAGTCATTAGAGAGTCACGCCAAATAAAAAAGGGATACTGTGTTACCCATTCCAATGGGTTGTGGAGGTCAGATGGGCAGTCGCTCCATGTTAAATACAGTATTCAGCCAAATCCGGTAAGACTGGAAGCCGACCCCAATATAGCTTGGGAAAAGCTAGGCAGAAGAAAAAACAGGTTCTATTATGCATCTTCTTCTCTTCTTCTTCTTTAAGTGCCACTCCAATTAATGAAGGTCGGCTATTATGCATAGACAGCCGAAATATACAAAAAAATCGTGCATAAACACTGATTCATCAATGAGATGACACAAGTAAGCGTTGAATCAGCTGAGATGTTGTTTATGCCACCACGCAACAAAAGACAATCGAAAGAAACATTAAGTAATCATCTCAAAGAGAATTTGTCTGACAGCTAAATAAAACTTCATTCGGCTATTGATATAATAATCTATCAATAGACATGTAAAACTGACCCTCAAAAGTTGGTAAAAACTAAACTATGTAAGAGTTATCGCATTAATAATATAAATGCGAAAGGTTGTGTGTGTGTATGTTTTACCTCTTCACGATCAAACGGCTGGACCAGTATTGATAAAATTTGGTATAGATATAATTGACACCCTCGACGTCAAAAAGTTTTACATATGTTCGAGCATAACTCCGGAATCATGTTCATCTATGATCAGGGCAGGAAGATATATATGAAAAGGGAGTTAGTGAATGAGACAGAAGACTGTGATAGTACCTACACATGATTTTAGGAGATGATGCCTACATACGCGGGTGAAACCGCAGGCCAGGCTCAGGTATTTTTATTTTTGACAAAGACCATCTGCGCTATTAGAGGTCATCAATCTTCCCATCTTCACCGTGCCTGCGCCTGATCTCTCTCCGGTCGTATTGGTCTGGCGACACAACGGACAGGCGCGGATTTCCCTATAGACCGAGTAGGCCCGGGCCTAGGACGGCAAAATTGTCTTTTGTTTTAAGTAGTTGCCTAAGCGCCTTCATGTAAAAACTCAAAAATGAGTCCACACAGCATTCCGCAAAAAAAATACATGTATTTTCTATAGTTTATTTAATTTTTCATGCTTTAAAGCACTTGAAGGGGGGGGCAATCTTTGGTAGGCCTAGGGCAGCCAACGTATCAAATCCGCCCCTGTTAACGGACTATGAGGGTGAAGGAACAGAAAGTGAACCTGTGTATCCGCACACACTTGTGTACTATAATATCTCCTGCGTACATTGCTGATCTCATTTGAGATTAGCCGCCGGGGCCGAAATTCAGTCTGGAGATTATTATTATACAATCATTTACTATGTTTCAATGTTAATACATATATTCCATAGAACACGTACATACTTTCTACTTAGAATTTTACTTATTAAAGGATCGTCAATGTGTCATACAAGTAAACAACGATAAGTAAAAAGAGTTGCTATATCCATCAATTTGTTTTTCTTTTCGGAATTTCCGTTCATTTGTAGATATTTAGCTGAGTAAATAAGATACAACTTCATATAATATTTAGTTATGTATAATAATCTATAATGTACCCAGGTGTGACATGTTTGTGTAATCCACGTCTGCCTTGCTAAGGTGATAAACCGTTTAGTCATAACTTCATAAGTTAGCGATATTCAATGCTAATGAGTGTTAAGGTGACATAGTAATATAAGTACGCATACTAAAGATACATACTTATTGTATAGAATAGATAGTATTTTAGTCCGTACATGCAATTAGGACTATAGTTATGTAAATGATTATTTACATAAAACTATTGCAATACGTTGTTATAAGTGCTTATTGAACTCGTAATGTATGCTGCCAACAGTCTGAATCCACGTTTTTTTTTATTAATCTGCTTACAATGTACTAAGTATTAAGTAATCAGTTGTTAGAGATATACCATAAATACGTATATTAAGATGTGAAAAGCTTTTTCGAAATTTATATTTATTATTATTTAAGGATTCAACGGTTTACTCACGCGCATTCTCGGGATCGCCCGACTAATTTCAGACTCAATAGGAGTCCTTAATCATGAGCTGACGCGGCGGCGGCGGTGTCGCGAGTCGAACTCAAACAACGTCAGCTCATGATTAAGGACTCCTATTGAATCTGAAACTAGTCGGGCGATCCCGAGAATGCGCGTGAGTAAACCGTTGAATCCTTAAATAATTATGAATTCGTCTCACGGAAGTTATTATAATATTATATTTATTATTTCAAAATAATAGAGTTTATAACAAGAATCGTTGATAAATCCGATAAAACAATACCTACGCTGTAATCTATTTATCGTAAGACACATACGGACTGCAGATGCTATACAAGTCACAATAGACTTTTACATTGTGACGTGTTTCGTAAACTATGAAGTTTTACTTAGCTGAACAAAAGTAAAAGTAGCATCGTTAATTATGAGCACGTATTCTTAAAGTGAATGCGTATAATATAGAAAGAGATATGATTCCATACTAATATTATAAAGCTGAAGAGTTTGTTTGTTTTGTTTGAACACGCTTATCTCAGAAAGTACTAGTCCGATTTGATAAATTATTTCACTGATAGATAGCCTGCTTATTGAGGAAGGCTATTGGCTATAATTTGCCGCGATTACCGACGCTCACGCGGTCGAAGCCGCGAGCAAAAGCTAGTATTTTATGTGTAAGGTAAAATGTGATAAACGTTTTAAAAACAAAAGCATTAAGATGAGTCGAGGTAGATTTGTTGAGTCATGTTTAAAGGCTGATATAGATGATGAGAGAAATAATAGCCCCGATTCTGTTAAACACACACTAAAGTTGTTTTAGTTCATCTTTCATTTCATTTTTCACTTGTAGATAATTAGAAAAGGACAGATGAAAATTAGAGCTGTCAAATTTAGTTCCGACTAAAATTTTCACACAAAGCCGACAAGCATAAACGTGTACACTAAAATCAACATCACTGTGTTCAGGGTAAAAACTAGTTTAACACTTCTCAGTTGTTAACTATTGTCGTTCTTTTTCCACGCTTTGTTTTAGTTAAAGATAGCAATGGTTTATTTTGCGTACAAAGGAATCGGCACCATTATCGTGCAGATCGTGGTATATTGCGGGACGGTACGGCAATGGACCACGGAAGGGCTACGCACATGTGCTTTTAAAAAAAATGGTAGTGATAATATAATCACTGCACCCACAGACACACTAAGCGTGATAAACAAGAAGCTGTCACAGGCAGCCAACGTGTACCGCGTTCGCCGTAGTGGTTCTGCTTATCAATAGTGATCGATCACAGACGGCAATGTACCGCGTCTTACACAATATTCTCGCACCGTCTAAATCAGCCCTAATGTTCTTCAATTGTTTTCGTTAATATAGTATTACGTAGATTTGTAGCTAATTGTATGAAATTGATTCCGAACGTGCAAATACGAGATTACGGTTTAATGAACTTACCGTAAAAACAAAGATTTTACAATTATATTACTTGACGGCCGACTTGCCGCCAGAATAAGAATTTATTACCAATTCAATTAGAAAATTATCTACTAAATTTAACATAAAAGCGTTTTTCACTTATTATACTAATGTTATGAGAAAAGATTTGATTGTTTCTTTGGCAATGAATAGGCTCCGAATCTACTAAACCGATTTGAATAATTCTTTCACTGTTGGTAACCTACACTATCCCCGGGTGACAGGCTATATAATATTAAAGAAAAGAGACCGCGGACGGAGCTGCGGGGAACAGCTAGTAAATACATATATCAGAAAAAAAATCTCACCTTTTTGTCCCGGCGATAACGTCTGTGACTTCTTAGCTGCCTGATTGTTTTTACTTTTTAAACTTGTTGTAACCAATGTGCTAAAATGGAAAAATAAAAAAAAACTCATTAACTTAGGTTACTACACAAAATAATGCAAATAGATATTCAAGTACGTGATAAAATTATGAAATTTATTTATTTGAAACCACTCGATGAACTAATAAATCAATTCCTCTACTCAACAATGAAACAATATAGAAGCGGCGGTAGCCTAATCGCATCGGACTTGCATCATGTGGTTATCGGTTCGAAACCCACCCATTGCACTAGTGCTGTGAACCCACTCGTAACTCAAGCATTTATCTTAGCACGTCGGATTAACAAGAATACTAATAATATTTTTTTTAATTATTTGACGACCTCCGTGGTCGAGTGGCGTACACACCGGTTTTCAAGGTGTCGCCAGCTCTGAGGTCCCGGGTTCGATCCCCGGACGGGTCAATGTACAAAAACACTTTTCTACATTGTCTCGGGTCTGGGTTTTTGTGGTAGCTTCGTTGTATCTGATTCCATAACACAAGTGCTTTAGTTACTTACTTTGGATTCGGAGCAATGTATGTGATGTTGTCCACATTTATTAAAAAAAAATAAATATGCGAATCAAATAAGCTTCTAAAAAAAATCGTAGTAACTAAACATGACCACAAATCAATTCCTCTCCACAACTGTTACACGAATTTAAGAAAGAGTTTAATTGTACCTTGGGAAGAGTCCTACTTCCAATGTCCGCTGGTTCTGTCCCTTCCACCAGTGCAGCTCGGGCCGTCGGTCCACCAGCACAATGGCATCGCCAGCGTCAATAACCATCTTGCTCGGCCGCCGGTAACTGCAAACAGATCGCTTTGTAAACACGCATTTCCCACCTGTTTTTGTGCCTCAGCTAAACAATGCCAATTATTATGATTTATATCGTAACAATACTAATTAGTTCAGTTATTATGACGAACATGTTCATTACAGTAACTAACTACGTATTAGTTACTGTACACGGATCAATTAGAAATCAGCATGGTCCATTTTGTTTCAGGCGGAATCGAGCAGAGAATCTGCGAGTGTTCCCACGACTCCGGCCAAGGCAGAGACGGGACTGAAAAGTCCGACTTATCCCCACGTCGCGCCCTCGGCGTTGGTTGAAAGCATAAGCTGTTCACCACGAAAAAAAAAACATGGTCCACTTTTAGTGGTGTTTTTTTTAAGTTTTATACCACACTTATGCTGAGCGCAGGTTTTGAATGCATCACCGGATATTATAATGGGTCTGATTGATCCTGAAACCAATCGAACTTACCTAAGTGCAGCGATTGCGGTTTCGAATTTATTGGTCTCGATGTAGCGCTGTATGCCCGCGAATGTTGGCCGTTCCTTAGGGTTGAGGTCCCAACACTGCATCATGAGCATGTACACGTCGGGAGGGCACGCGTTCGGAGCCGGTAGCCGCTGACCTTCGCGCATTATTAGCCGCAGTATCTCTGAGCCGTTTAAGCCTGAAGGAGGTCACCGATTACTATTGAACATTGTTATAAGGAAACATTAATTCGATCTGCACGAAACAACAATACAACATTCTTACAGATTACATTTCAAGAACAATACTTTTATTTCAAAACAGGATAATAATTCATAAGGATGTAAGTATCTTAAACTTGACATAGAATAAGAGTAAGGAGTCTTTGGCCAGCAAATTTTCCTTTAACAAAAAACCTACAAATGTCTAGCAATATAGAGAAATTCACAAGCGTTGATCACCACAATTGGACTTTTACTGGGTATTTATTCTAGTAGTAAAAATATCTACCTATCCAGGGTTCTTCTCCAAACGAGTACATTTCCCAGAGCGCGACAGCGAACATCCAGACATCGGAGGCGTGTGAGAACTGCCGGCTACGTAGAGACTCGGGCGCGCACCACGGGAACGGCACGCGCCGGCCTTCGCTCATCACGTAGCAATCATCCGCGTCGGGTAAAGCTCGCATTAACCCGAAATCACCGATTTTCACCTGTATACATATTCGAAAATCTATACCTATCTATATTTCTATACTCATGTTTGTTTTCTCCTGGAGCAAAATAAAAAGAAAATTATTTATGGTTGTAGTAACTAAAGGTGAACTGTTTTGTTAGTAAAAGTATGCTGTCTGGTGTTTTTTTAGCTATAAAATTGCCTACACCCAAAATTGCTAACATGAAAAAGCCTTTTTTTACCCATTCAAAATAAAATCAAGTAATTTGAGTAGTATTTTTTTTTTTTATTATTTTTTTTTTTTTTTTATTTTAAGGAACAGCAAACAGTTACATTATAAAATCTTACAACTAATATAACAATTTGTTGTGGTCATAATGTAACCCACAACGCTGTCCACAGGTAGACAAACAAATTTAAAAAATTTACAAACAAATTTAACAAATTTAAAAAATAGTATTGCCCCTATCTGGCTGTAGATAAACACCCAGAAACTGATTGTAAAGGGACCCCTTTTAACAGTTTTTTTTGTCCTTAGCCAAGTTACACTAACCCCAAAACTATAATAATAATCTTTATTTACTAAAAAATTACAGAGAACAGAAACTAAGACTTGATCAGTTACAATTTGAGGTAGAAGAGCTATTTAACAATGCATTGATTTAAAGCAAAATCTGTACATACTTAGGACTCTGCCTCTTAAACTAGGATAACCCGTATTTTAAGACATTGGAAAATTATATAAAATAGACATTCTATATGTTGTTAATGTCCTAAGGAGGAATTTGATCAGTAACTAAAATAGCTAATTTTACTATTTCCACTTATGTAACAATAGTTACATGATTTAATACATATGTAAAAGGATTATGTTGTATGCATGTAATCTCATAATGAGCTTACTATGTCATACAGCAAACAAACACATAATAATATAAATCACTGAACACTTCATAGTTGGTTGCAAAAGATAGGATAAAATTATTACTTACCAATTCCAATGTAGACAGCAAAATATTCCTGCAAGCAAGATCTCGATGCAAGAATCTATGCTTTTCTAAATGAGCCATTCCGGAAGCCACTTGTTCCGACCATTTGTATATGTAGTTGAGAGAAACTTTCCCATTTTGTGCCACAATGTAATCCAAGAGAGATCCCATAGCTGCCAGTTCACACACCATCATTAACGGATGAAATACCACACCATGGAGTTTGATTAAGTTCGGGTGTTTTAAACTGTGCATAGCTTCTACTTCTCTTCGAAAGTCATCATATATCCCGGGCTGAGAAAAGGCATCGGCTTTTAAGACTTTGACTGCTACAGGAACTGTTTGAGATGGATGGTCAGACACCTTCCATTCTCCTCGCTTAACAACCCCAAATGATCCATTGCCTAATTCATTATGTAATCTGTGAATTAAAATGTATAATGTATTTTTTTAGATTTAATTCTACTTCTTACATTATAAACTACCCATCCAGGTGATTCTTCTAATGGATATTATATATAAAAACCTTAATGTATCCATTGATGAAAATTCTTTTGGTAGTTATTGAGTAAATCATGTCAGAAAGGCTGACCGAAGTAGCAGGGGACTTTGTTTTATATATTTATTAGATGTAAAAAATTGTAGGAATAAATGAGTATGTTTACTCTTTCATTAAAAAACTGATGACTCTTTCATGAGCAAATGATGGAGTTTGCTAAGAGTTGGCACTAGGATAATTAAGGATGCGAAGATTGTCATATGGTACTTTATATCTTAATAAGTTTATTAAAATAAAAACTCAGCAAAACATGCAAAACCACTGGACAAATCTAACATAGTTATTTTTTATGACAAAATAATCATGATAAAGTTATCATAAACATTTAGTAATAGAATAACACCATATTACAGTCAGTGTTTTAAGAGATAATACAGTGAGTAATAAGATAACTATGGGTTACATTTACCAAATTCGCTTATTTATTAGGGATGGGCCGAATGTGGTTTGTACCGAATACGAACTTCGGCCGAACATTCGGTAAAAATGAAAAATTCGGCCGAAGTTCGGCCGAAATTCGGTTCAATTTCGCCGCGCTTTTTCGTGTTGTGACTTGTTTACGCACTTGCTGCAACTATTGCTAGATGTGCCCGACTGCTAAGCCGGAGGTCGTGGGTTCGATTCCCACCCAGGACAAATCTTTGTGTGATGAGCACGATGATTTGTTCTGTGTCTGGGTGTTATTTATCTATAATATGTATGTATTTAGAAATATATAAGTATGTATATCAGTTGTCTGGTTACCATAGCACAGGCTCTGCCTAGTTTGGGATCAGATAGCCGTGTGTAAGCTGTTTCCCAAGATATTATATTATATTATTGTCTGGTTTAAGATTTTTTTTAGACCAACTATTAAGGAGACCAATATAATTTAGTATTTTTATTAAGTTAAATACCTACCTATGCAAAGATTTCTAAAACTCATTATTAAGTATCTCTAACTAACTCTAACTCATTATCTTCCAGTTTTTGGATTGTGTGTTCTGATTAGGTAAGAGAGATTTCTAATGGTTGGTTATTATTGTTTAGAAAAGTAGTTTAATTTTTGTTTTTTGATTAAGTAAAAGAGATTTCTAAGGCTGGTTTGGTTAGTAAGAAGAGCGGTTTAATTTTGTGTTTTGTTTGATTAAGTAACCAAAGATTTTTGAGACTGGTAGTTTAAAAGACCAGTTTAAGTTTTTTGTTTATCACGTATGACTTTTAATAATTCTAATAAATGACTATAAGTAGACTTATTTTATTTCACTGTTACTACTGACATGTTTTTTCATTAATTTCTATTATGATAGTGCAAGTATATTTAGTGCAGAATGTTCGGCATTTTAACCGAAATTCGGCCGAATGACGAAGTTCGGTTCAAGCTGCCGAAGTTCGGTTAAACCGAATGTAAAACGAATTTCGGCCCATCCCTATTATTTATCAATCTCTTTTTTAGCTATGACACAAAACAAATAATTTGGTAAAAGACAATGGTGATCCAACTCCTATTGCCAAGAATTGAACAATACAAACTTCTGTGAGATGATTTCATAAGTATTATGAAACCAAATAAATGAAGATGTTTCAATTTAGGTGTTGGTCTCCCTTATATTGGCACTAACTTTCCAATAATTAATAATATAATTAAGTAATAATATATTTAACAATAATTGCTATTGATTTTATATAGTGGCTATAATAAAACATAGTTGGTAGCAACCATTTCCCATTCATTCTTATTTGAAACTTACATAATATCCTTTTCCAATATAATACAAGTTGTCCTTGACTCTGCCTGTGTAGTTTTCACTGTTAACTCTGATTTCTCTTTGGAAACTGAACTTGATGAACCAAAAAGTTTGTTCCAAAATTTCCGGTTCCATAGCTGCAACTTTTTTTTCCTGACTGCATCAAATAACCTGCGCACTCCAGGCTTACTGATGCCAATTTTCTCAAGGTCTTCAGCATGCACATAGTCAAAATGTGCTAACCTTGTTATCTAAATAAAAAAAAAACACTTCTTTGAATTATACCTAGCTATATACTACTTACACAGGGTTCTATGTTAAAAATACGAACCATTAAAAATAATTCGACACAAAAGGGGATATAAACAAATTAATGTATGTAAATAAATATTTGTTTACCTGTAACTGATCTCTGATAGGTACATAAAATTGTTCAAGTTGAACATTTTGCAGAATCTCACAGAGCCAATCTGTTCCTGAATCCATTTTAAATTATTCTTCACTTAGCTCCGGATAAACATGAAATAAATGCATCTCGAGCAGGAAGTAGTTGTTGCGAAGGATGTGTGTCTGACTGAATGGCTAGTAACTTACGCAAACCAGACTAGCTAAAACTAAATGGCAGATCTACGTATGTTCATAAATTACAATAGAGTTTAATACTATCAACAAAATTTAATCCACCATAATTATTCATAAACGTTATTAAAATTCGTTTTAATTCACATTTGCGAGGAAAACTGTAATTGCAGCAACTTCATATTTACCCTATTTACCCGTGAATGACAGTTATCTTTTTTTTTAAGTATAGCGAGGAAGTGTTGCACCACACATGTCATACAACATAATCGACTAAAAAAAATATAAAACTAAAACAGTAGTAGTTTACTCGAACGACAAATAATTTGTACATAATTTTTGTGATTTGAAGACTCAGTTTGAAAAAAATTAAAAAAAATATATTTCAATGTCCTAACAGTGTCATTTGTGTCAAATATAAATATTATTATGAATGCGCTTTATAGCCGTATATTTTATTGGGAATTAAAGCGACAAATAATATATTTTACAGAATCATTCATTTATTTAGTATATCTATTTATAATATTCAGCAAAAATGCAATGCAATCAAATCATAGAAAACTTTTCAGATGAAAGTATTACTCAGGTTAAAATAGTAGATTTTGGTGGAGTACCTGTGGATACTGCAAATGAAAAGTTTGTTTCAGTCGAAAACACATCTGAGGTGAGGCAGACCTATACTGTATACGGATTTGGTAAAGTTAAACCTACAATAAAATTACCAAATTGTATATTTTCAGAAATTCAAAACAATCTTTTTTTATCTTAAAAGACAACTCCCGCTCTAAGAAATCTAATCTTTTGTGTCGCGTGTGTTGTGTACATAGCAAACATTCAAATTATATGCCTGAAGAGTGAAAAAAACCCAGACTCAGATTTGGGACAAGCATTGGTGGATCAAACAAAAACTTGTCACGAGCGGGGATCGAACCCGCGGCACGAGTCCTTTAGTGTTATTTGACTTGGTGGCCTATCTATACCTACCACTCGGCCATCCTAGCAGTCAAAACTACGTGGCGTAAATTTAAACCCTCTTTTAGCTTTTTCAAATTGTTGAGAAATAATAATCATTTTATTTCAGAAAAGTCTGACCTATAGGGTTTCAAACATCTACATTCTTAACAACGTGGACCGTGTGTTCAACCTATCGATCACGGATAATTATGTTAAACCTGGCAATGTAGTCACAATTAGTATCGTATTTAGACCTAACATAGTTGGCCAGTCGTTCACCGAATATTACCTTATTGATGACACCGGTGGTAATACGTACAGGCTCACCGTTACTGGGAAATGCTATGGTAAGAATGGCCATGATACTTTTCAATTTACCACTTAAGTTTATTGTAGCATGTAAGCACACATACAGATGAGCATTTGCACTTAGTAAGCTTCGAATCCGGAATTCTCATATGTAAGGTGGTGAATCATTTACATTTATATTATTTATGTAATAACTAACTGTAAAAGAGGATGAAAGTACGTAAACACATATTTAAATGGAGGGAAATTTTATCGAAGCTTTCCTCTTCTCACCAGGACCCCGAGTATCATTAGATAAAAAGAAAATAATATTTAGAATTTGTAAAAACGTAACAGAAAAAAGAAAAGAAGTTATAAATATTGTGAATAAATCTTCTGTCGACACAACTTACCAGTGGTACATGCCATTTTCTGGCCAAGGGAACTTTCAGGTAACATTACTTAACTTTTCGTGATTATTTATTTTCCAATAAGTGGCAAGAAGCATAGCTGAATATACATTTGTAACTGCGAACGGACCCAGAGTACCTACCTATACTAAGAATATTGGACCCCTAATTAGAATGGCCCTTTAGATTTCGACAGGTAACTGCGGCCTCATCAGAGCGTTTGAAACAATCACGACCACAGTTATTTTCACTGGAATTGCTCTTGGAGTTTATACTGCAGAACTTGTTTGCTTGGTCCTCAATCAGGTAAGACTACTTTAGACAAAACTTTGATGACATATTGCCGTAGAAACATGCAATGGTGAAGGCTCTAAAACCATTCATAGCGTGGAATAATTTGCATTAGTTATACCCTCGTATCTATTAGACGATTTCTGCTATCCAGGGCCCCAATTCTCCTATTTTATAAACCGTCCGATGGCAGTGTAATGATCGTAGTTTCGATTGATTTTGGCACATTTGGTATTCTTCTAAGCATTTAATCTGTGAAATCGTGTATGTCATAGTATCTTAGCACGATTGCCAATAATTTGGTAATCCCTTACTGACATTTCAAACTTAATGGGCTTTATTTTTTTTTACAAAATCGTCGACATTACGATCATTACACTGCCATCGGACGGTTTAAAAATAGGAGAATTGGGCCCCAGTAGAGTTAGTCAATTGTTAGAATAAAGTGATGCAATTTCTCTCGTCTATTCTGATTCCTCAATTTGCACCTATTATTGAATTGACGATGCAGTACACCGGAAATTGCAGGATCCGTTGTTCCTGAATGTGTTTGCAACAATAATACTGCCAGGAAATCCATTATTCAACATTCAAGAACATGTTTATGAGAAGAATTGGAAACGAAAATCTAGATTTGTCCATTTAATGGAGAACAGCCTCAATCGTTTGAACTTCATTCCGTCGGCTTCTGTGTTTGAAAGATACCTTGACTTTGGCATGGGCAGTGTTACTGATGTCACTAAGAACATATCTCAAACAATTTGCGTTACTAATCATGAACAAGAGGAGGGCTATATGCAATGGATGCCAGGTCCGGCTTAATTAGTATTTTATCTAGTAGTATTGTAAACGTAGGTAGTAGTTTGACTGGCCTGTTGAGTGTTGGTCTAGTGGTTAGTGACCCTGACTGCTAAGCCGGAGGTCGTGGGTTCGATTCCCACCCAGGACAAATCTTTTTGTGATGAGCACGATCATTTGTTCTGTGTCTGGGTGTTATTTATCTATAATATGTATGTATTTAGAAATATTTAAGTATGTTTATCAGTTGTCTGGTTGCCATAGTACAGGCTCTGCCTAGTTTGGGATCGGCCGTGTGTGAGATTGTCCATTCAAAAGAATTTTTCCGACTATAACTTTGCTATTTGGACGGCCAGACGCACAAATTCTGTAGCACACATTTATCTCATTTCACTCTAGCAGACACTTTCCTATTGGGGTAACGTACACATTATCATGTTTCATAATGTCTACATACCTTTAGTAGTTTTTCCCACTGCCTGAATTAAAAATTTGATCTTTAAAAACATTAATTAGGTAGGTAGGTACTGAAATTATCTTACACTTACTGATCAATGCCAATTCAATTCCTTGAAGCCTTATGATCGCTTTTATTTTCCACTAGCTTCTGCCCGCGACTTCATCTGCATGGAATTTAGAATTGAGTCCAAAAAGAAATGAAAAATGTGAAAGTAATGAAAAATGCAATAAAATTTTCACCCGTGTTATAGCTTGCGCTGTAATAGAGAAAAAATAACAAATTTCAAAGCTGTCTTCCCACGGCTTAACTCGTTAACAATTTTCAATTTTCCCTCGGGAACGACTTAAGGAAGCGGGATAAAAGGTAGCCTATGTTCTTTTCCATGTCAAAGGCTACATGCATGTCAAATCTCATCCAAATCCGTTCAGCCGTTTTTGCGTGATTAAGTAACTAACATCCAAACATCTACACACACATTTATAATATTAGTAGGATTAGTAGAATTATCCTCAAATCCGAAGTAATATTTGCAGACCCAGATTACATATTTTTAGTGGACCCCATTTCTTCAATAATACCGCCAAATGAGTCAAGGTTGTTTACGGTTCGATTCAGGTAAGTCCTGATCTTCGTACTTACCTACGCAAAATAGTTGATGTTGTTTTTAGTTGTTTTAGATAGGTATTACTTTAATTTATGAAAAATTTAGGCCAAAAATCGAGAATGAGGTCTTCGGTTACTTGATGTGCGGGGACTACCAGCGTAAACATTTTGTAGCCGATACTGATGAGCTCAAATTGAAACACACTTGGTTTCGTATACCATGTACCGGCAATACGTGGATGCCATGCACCGAGTGGATGACTGAGTGGGACGCTCCAATTGAGGTGAAAAGTTAACAATTATTTCTTTTTTCCAATATCTTCATCTGGATTACGCTATACAACATGTAACAAAACCCCTGTCCGATCCAATAAACGCGTATTCGTGGTAGTTCATGAACTCGCAGGCGGCTCCTTTGACACAAAACTGTAGGTACCTATTAAGTACGTGAACTTTGAGGAGCGGTCAGTTGTTCAGCTGTTGCCTTGGATCAATTTTTATTTGTATTTATTTATTTTGACTGGGGAAAAATTATAATCTCCAATCCATTTAATAGTAAATGTGTTCGCAGTACGATACCGAATAATACCCTCAGGGATCGGACAGGGTTTTTGTTACATGCTGTATAAAATATCAAGTAATTTATAAAATTACAAAGCCTTAATAAAATAACATTGGATCCTTTCAATTACAGGTTATATTGCCACCAACAGTGCCTACAAGGACAACTTTCGCAAACTTTATGTTGTCAAACAAATTCGAAATCCCCATGCACTTCAAGTTTGACCCACCATTTGGGACGTAAGTGCTTCTAAAAATTATTAAACTCAACTCAGTAGCCGAGAAACTTGAAATAGTTCTAATAAGCAATTTAAAATCTAATAATTAATTTCAGGAATTTTGTAGTGATGCCTATATGTGGCATTGTACAAGGCCGCGGATGGCAGATCATTTCAGTAGCTTTAGAACCTAAGTGTTTTGGAGATTACTGCGAAGCTTGGGATCTAATAATAAATAAAGTCCAAAAAGTTAGTTTTTTTCTCTAGTTAACTAACCTACCAAAAATGAAACTCGTGAGCCCTAAAACTTACCAAAAATATCGAAAAAATATTAGATTGCTAAGTAGGCTATAATACAGCTCAAAATTTTTATACCTACCGATAACTTTTTTTCTACCAGTCAAGCTAAGTTTTGAACTACCTTTCCTACATTAATTGAGTAGCAAGGGGTAACGACTCAAATATGTCTTCAGACACGCATAAGCTTCACGGGAAACGCAGAGATGAGTCAAATAGAGGTGATGTCCCACGGCTACCATCCGGCCACGCATGCGATGTTAGAGTTCCCGCCCACCATCACAGGATGCACCAATTATTGCACGTCCTACCTCCACAACCTCACTAGGATGGAGATCCAGTTCGGTTATATTTATATACCTACTTACCTTAATTCTAGACGGTTCAATAATAATCGTTTTTGTAAGCCACGTAAAGTTTAATTTCCATTATTTTTGGCAACTTTTGTCACCAATACAAAAGTTGGATTTTTTTGGTGTAGATTCAGCTTAGCGTACCATATCCATTATCTTTTTCAACCACAGAGTATTCCCATAAACTCTACCAAGTTAAAAAACTTAACTCGGATTTCAAGTCAAAAAGATATATACATATTCGTTTCAAGACATGTATTTCTTTGTTCAGCATACGAGTATTAAGTAGCGTCGATTGGCTGGGTGCTGACGAGTCTGGATGTATTGTGATACCACCAAAAGAGATCATGCATTACCATTGGTGGTTCTTTCCAAAGATTCACGATAAGGTCTACGAGACCACCATAACATGTTCCTGCGTGTGCTTAATTGATGGCAGGTGAAGGTTTAAATTTCATTATCCGCTTATCCCTTGGGCCCTTTCTGGAGACCCAACGCAGTTTCATATTTTAATTTTAATCAATATGTGGTTTTTAACTATTGAATTATTCGGCCGAGGCATTAACGAATCACTTGCAAATTGGTGAAAATGCCATGGTTGTATGAATGAAATTGAATCAGCTAGGTGATTTAATTATAACGAAACTCCTTAACTTTTAGGCCCGTCGGAGAGCCAACGGAAGTGTATATAGCCATATCAGGATTTTCAGAACTGCCTGACTTGAGGGTAAGTTACATCACATTTCCGCCATACGATGGCAGTCAGATGTTTATAGGTTTGTCCATGTTCCAGGTATTACCTAAACATAATAATCTTCACGACGTTGTCGTCGGCGAAAGCTTGACATTTAGTGTAACTCTGTACAACTATTGTTCGTGTTTCTTCACGTCCAAGTTGTACCACCTGATCAATGGTATGGGGGATGACTACAGTGGTGATCGGCTTGAAATTGATTCATCAGTTGTAAGTCGATGTTTTGAAAATACTTTCAATATTTCTTCCACTGATTTCTTGTTCCGTCGAAGGTCAATTAAAAAAAAAAAGAACTTTTTACTTTAATAGGTACTAAAATGGTAGCGGAAATATTCTAAACACCATATTCCTGATTGTAGAACAGTCTTAAGCCATCGAACCACTGCGAAGTAAGGATGACAGTGACCCCAGATGGTGCCGGATCAAGACAGGTCTTTATCAAGTACACAGTACTGTTCCGCACAGAATTCGACGAAATAGAAGAGGTTCAGCCCATTCAGAAGAGAATCTGTGTCATATGGTACGATGGTATATATCCTACTATCAAGGTAAGTTAAATGAACAGCTACTGCAAATTATCATAACTCAGGTCTATTTATCAATGGAGATAATACACGTAAATTGAAGCCACATTCTTTCAACACTGTAGGACCGGTTTCAGGAAGTGGATGTTCTTAAACTGATCTATACCTTGTTCATTTAATCTGAATAATAAGCCGACAGGACAAGGATGACAAGGTGTAACTCGATATAATTAGATTTTTATTTTTTCAGGTGAAGCGCACTATTTCAGTGAAAAGTCCAGTTATTTTGAGCAACCACTGTGTTTGGAATATCGTCAATGTGAAAGAGTATGTTTTTAGATATTTCAAATCATTTCCTCAACTCTAGTGTAAAAGAAAATGATAAAACAAATTATTTTCAGATTAAACAAGGCCTTCGCGGACTGTCGACCAAACAATCCAGTAAGCGTCGAAATTTACGCTCCTGATTTATGCATGCGATCTGGGCACGTTGAACTGATATTTGTAATGGGCTGTGTGTATCGGGCCACGGTGCCATGGAACCTCCGTAGAGAAAAGATCTGCGAGTGTGACATGATGGAAGTGAAAGTTGGAACCTCATTGTACGAAATGAGACACACTTGTTGTCATCGACCATTAGTTGAGCTGTATCCCCTAAGTGGAATCGTATCGGTAACGTATATGTTTAGATATCAGTCCCAAGTTTACTTGAGTGAATATTAATATTTTAAAAATATGATTTCTTCTTGCAGCCAGAAAATCCGAATCTTCTGTACCTAAGGTTTCTATATTCCGATGAGGGGTTAAACACACTATGTTATGTGATGACAATGCCAAACCAAAGAATGATATATATTTACATTAAAATCCATACTTTCCTAAATACTAGAGGTATATTAACGCCATTGCGTCGCCCTGCTGGTGACGAGTATCTATCTATATTAGACTGCGGGAGAGTTCCTATAAATAATCTGGACCCAGTCATAAGGGTGAGCGATTTAGTTTTTTTTTATGCAACAAAGGCTTCAAAACAGTCTCGTCTAATTCTCCTTTGATGTGCTGTTTTCAGATTGTATGGCTATATAATCCTACCGACGTGTTCACAACATGGCGGTTACTACGCGGCAATACAATAACTCCTGACTCTGTCATACGCTGCTTGCTGTTTTTCGCAGAAGTACCACCACTGGGCAAACTGGCGATCCCATTCGCATTTATGCCAACAGAAATGATTGACTACGAGGTAAACTGCAGCGATACTTAATTGCTTTATTTTTAGCCAGATTTTTACAATTTTAACGATAGTTTCTTCAAGTTGTAATATACAGCCATTCTTTATAAAAATTTTTTTCAGGTAATGGGCTGCTTTTAAAATTTTAGCGTAGATACTCTTCAATTCTTCATACGATCTGATTAGTATTTTTAAATTGCTCAGGTAACGTTCTACTCATCTTTCGGCTATGAGACTGTGAAGATCTTAGTTAAGGGACAAGGAGGTCTGCCTAACTGCATAGAAATGAGGCTGGATATGCCAATGTATGTCGAAAGGGTCATAAGAGAAGCTTACAGATCAGAAGTGGTATGAATTGTACATTACTAATTATATAACGACCCACAGTTATCGGTGTCAGAAACTAGTCCGGCGTTCCCGATAATGCGTCTGACATGCTCGGGATCGGGAAGGAGTCCTTAATCATGAGCTGACGCAGCGGCGTGTCACGAGTCTGACAAATTGTATATTTCTTATATTGTTAGGACAATGCATAAAAGTATACAATATGTAACAAAACCCCTGTCCGATCCCTAAGACTATTATTTGGTATCGTACTGCGAACACATATACGTAGTCATTAAATGGATTGGAGATATATTTTTTCCCAAGTGAAAATAATTAAATCAAAATAAAAACTGATCCAAGGCAACAGCAACACTGACCGCTCCTCAAAGTTCACGTACTTACTAACTACAGCTTTGTGTCAAATAAGCCGCCTATGCGAGACCGTTCATGAACTGTACCACGAATTCGCGTTTATTGGATCGGACAGGGGTTTTGCTAAGAATCTTATTGTAGAATAAAAAATGACGTATATGATCTTCTTTTTAGCGTGTCGAAATAGCAACGCACGATAACATAGGTATATGATAATGTACATTTATTTACATTACAGTTTTATTTAACAGGTTTATTTATCAATGGAACATATTACTTTACCAATAATGCCGACCCATTCTTTGGCAAGAGACATAATAAGTATTTGCAATGATACTGACCATGTTATAAGGTTTATTTGGCTGCCGTAAGTTGTTTTGAATATTAAAAAAATATAGTAGAAAAAATAAATAAAAAGTAATTATGTATTGTAAGTAAAATTATGTTATAATAATCGGAAATTTATCAGAGCTCACTTTGCATGAGTATTATCTCAAGATTGTCGCTTTTTGAACCCAAAAAAAATCTAAATCTTTTATAGAGATCTTTTTGTTTTTCTGCTACTTTTTTTAGGGAAAGAATAGCTAATATACTCAATATAGTTATGACCCCGTGCTGGGGGGTCATTCAGCCGAAAACCGCAGAATGGATAACGATGACCGTTTACACACTGCAAGAACCTGCCACTTTCACGTAAGAAAACATAGATTAATAACACCTAGATACACAATCTTCATACAAGCGCGTAGCTAATAGTGAAGGCAAAAATATTGATGTGTGCATCGAGCATTATTTATCTACTTTCATCTTCGTCTACATATTTATTGCATTATGACGTCATTCACTACTTAAACCGACATTAAACTTAAAATTAGGAATATATTTGCATTAGCGATAGACCTTGACGACTGACGGTACCTTTGGACGTACCAACTGTGTTGATATGACACAGTTTGAACGGCTTCACTATTCGTACGCGTACTCAGTAAGAACGTATATGTAAGAAAATTATTGCCTTCCCAGTAATTTTTCGATATAATATATGTTAGTTATCCGAAAATTATTGCCTTTTCCAGTAATTTTTCGCTTAGAGTATGTCTGCACGCTAACCGACTTTGCAGAAAAGCGAGGTTGTGTTAATCGGGTCACTGGAAACCAACTCTTTACAAAAATTGAAATTCTGCACGCCTTTTTTATATTAATTTCTGTTTATAACCGACTAGACATAACGAGAAAATAAGTATAGTAAAATAACTAGTTGGTCCTTTTTTATTATAAATAAACGATTTTAGGACGGCGGTAGCATGCGAAATTTTGGACTTGACCCACAGGAAACTATATCAACAGAACGAATTGTTAAGAAAAAATAAAATTGAGAAATGCAACCAAGAATTTATTATAACCGAAGAGGAAATGTTCCACCCGGTCAGTACAAATACAGTGTTTAAATTTAAACTTTTGTATAAGAAAAAGTATAATGTTCAAGTTTTGCAGGACATCAACGATTCACCTCCTTACGTGGAAGAAATAGAAGCACCCCATCCAACTTATTTAGCAATGACTGTCTCGGTATCATCGAAAGGACAGCGTGACGGATATCCAAGAATGCTTCTTAGACAGATGTGGGAACAGGTAGAAATATTAAGATATCTTTTATAAAATGAAGATGAAGAATGGAAATAAAAATTGAAACTAATTACTACGCTTTTCCTTCGCAGCCTCCACCGTACGACTTATTGTCATCCGAATTCATGGAATATGATAGGGAACGATCCCCGACTGGAAATAACATGAGTATCGGAGATATCATTAGGATTATAGACGGAATTTTATGGTATGTAATTATTATATTTGGAAGTGAGCTACAAAATTCTGACGAAAAGTATAGCAATTAGCAGTAAGATTCGACGTATTGCTGTATAGTACTCTATTGAATCATACTCTAAGGCGAGAGGAACATAGAACATGAAATCTGTGGTAGAGGCCTATTTGGAAATAGGCCAATGGGTCGATATAAACTGAGTAGATAGATTCGATTAAATAGTAGCGATAAGAGTACGCCTCTTTTTTCATATCGATATTTATTTATTTATTTTATTTATAGGGACGCAATGCACAGCAAAATGTTCCGCAATCAAATACAGTATTACTCTAAGGAGGAGGTACCAACGTTCAAACAAGTCATGAAAGTTGTCCAGCGTGAATTGAAACCAAGACTTAGCCGAAGGTGCGTAATAATTTATCGTGTTGTTCTAATATATCGTCACTAATTCATTTTATCATAATCAGTTGCATTAAACCAAGGAAAAAGCCTAAGAAAAGACACTAGCTTATATTTTTTTTTATCCTAATGACGCTAACACTTATCTGTAAAAAAGTGTTTAGCTCCGATAAACAAACAATATCCCCTACTTTAGCCAACTTTTTTTGCGTATTTAAAGAAGTTGTGTCAAAACGGTAGATAACTTAAATTGATCTTTATGTATTTGAAATAAAGATCATTTTTAACATTGGTTTTAAGTATATTTTTCTCTTTTATTTCAGGGTGACCTCAGGGATATGCGACGCTATAGTCAACAAAGCTGTCTTCCATACTTACGGCCTCAATCCTGTTAAACAAATTGGTGTTCTTGACGCTGAGTAACTTTTTAATTATTCTTATAATATTTTTAATTAATTAAAACGTTTGCATTTATATTATTACTTTTTAATAATCATAAACAAAAAATTACTTAGTCTATATCACAATTATTAGATGTAATTGTACCTTTAGTCAGTCTAGAATGTTATCCAAACGTAATTGGATTTTCTTTGGTTTGGGCGTTCCTATTACGGTGACGGCAACTCTATCGCCCAACTTGGGGGTCTGATGACCTCCTAGATTACTTCTATGGATGAGGCCGTTGTCTCCCACCCCGCAGTCGACGAAACAACCGAAGGGGACAACATTGCGAACAACACCTAAAAAAACAAGTATTCAGTTGATATAATAGCAACCATTATTTGCTATTATTATTATTTAGCCTAATTTCTTTTGCTGGGCATGTCTCATCTTTACTAGATTGAAAGTCGATAAACAGATTCGTTCTGTTCTTAAAGTTTTGGTGCAACAAAAACAAACAATTTATGTTTAAACGTGGGCCCAGTATTAGTTCTAAAAACGCCTTTCATTGGCTACTTTAAATAATCAAAATCCAATATTGTTTTAAGCAGAAATGTATAAAAAATAAAAAAGTTTTTTTAACTCACCTGTCAGAGCCATACCATCCTTCAATTGTTCCATATTTTGTACAGCTACGGAATACACAGGTTTACAGAATGATATTACATTATCATCATACTTCTTCTGTTTGAAAGCATTTATTATCAGCTCTAAGGTACCGACATCGGTATTCAACTCCTGACTAGTTTCAATTATGTTTATAGTTGCTACTTTGCTATCTATTGATTGGCCGAAATGTGGTTTAGCAAGATCCTTTATATTAACACCAATTTTCTTTGCAAATCTACGAAGATAAGTAATTTATCAATAATTTTTCAGTGTTTTAAAAATAAGCAATGTATAGTGTTGAAACTTACGATTTGGCTATTTTATAACTCTCTGGATGTATAATTGTAGTGTCCAATGGCTCTGGACTTCCTAAAACTGTCAAAAATCCGGCGCATTGCTGAAATGTAACTTTTCCTATGCCAGGAACTTTTAATATTTCAGCCCTTGTTTCAAAACCACTGTTTTCTTGACGGTATTCTATTATCTTTTTCGCTCTACCTTCATTTAAGCCGGATATACGCCTGAAAATTTGATTAGAGGCTTAGAAACGTTCACAAAACTGTTTTAAACAAACTAATGAAAATGTACGAATCAACATGACACATAGCTTGGATGGAAAATTACTCAGAAAAAGAATAGAATTACATAGAAACTTTAGAACGCTCTGCGACGTGCTATAGCAACAGGATCCCAAAGGTATCTTTACTGGCCTCAAATAAGAAAAGTGGCCAAAACTAAAACGTCTTATCCCAAGTAAAGTGTCATGTTAATTTTTCATTGCAAATACCTTAACATTGCTTGGGATGCAGTATTAATATCAACACCAACTAAACTGACTACTTTCTCGACAGCACAATCTAAGGCAGACTCGAGCATTTTTGGAGGAATATCGTGCTGGTATAAGCCTACGCCTAAATTTTTTGGATCCACCTAAAAACAAAATTCATCTGGTTTACTTAAACTGGCAAATACAGCTCACGCCAAACTTTATAGCCGCTCCGAACCTAACCGCATTACGCAGCGCAACACAAAATCGGGTATTAGCGCGACGTTCAAGGGGGGGGGGGGAGGCAGAGCTCACCGTCCTCGTTGAAACCAGAGTATCAGTAGTGTGTACGAGAGTATGAGTAGTGTCTACGAGAGTATGAGTAGTGTGTAAGAGAGTATGAGTAGTGAGTACGAGAGTATGAGTAGTGTGTACGAAAGTATGTAGTAGATGAGTGTACCATGCGCGAGTTCGCACCGACGACTACATTCAGAGCGGCTATAAAGATAGGCGAGTGCTGTACATGCATAAGTTTCATTATCGAAAAAAATATACCACTTACTTTTATAAGCTCTCCCAATGGATCCAGTACTCTTCGGGCAATTGATAAAGCTGATATTAAATTGGGGTCCATATTTGGGTGCTCCTGATTTGCGGTAAAAAAAAATATCATGAACAAGTATGAAGCAGAGTTGATACTTAAATTTTTAAAATTATATTTTGATATGTATTTTTTTACAGCGTACCTTTTGAGCCTCTTTGCTTATAGAATAAATAGATGCGCCTTGTTCTGGTACTATTATGATTGGTATGTCCTCACATATGTTATTCTTTTTCAACCATAGTTCCGTTTCCCGACAAGCCGTACCATTTCCAAGACCGATCAATTCAACACTGTAAAAAGAAGAAAAGAAATAGAAAAATCTCGAGGTCAAAAAAAAATTCAAAAAAAAATTTTCGCCAATAACTTGAAAAAAAATTAACGAAGGTAGGTTTAATGTAATAAGGGTTTGATCGTTAAAGAATATTTACCTATATTGCTTTATCAAGTCTTTCAGCTGTTTGGCAGCTGGGTCATACGATTTATGAAGACGTAAATCTGGATGAATAGTGCACGCATCTAATTTCTGTCCATTAGAGTTAATAATACCAACCTGAAATGACATTACAATAAAACAATATGCAAGGCAATAATATACAAAGAAGGCATTCAATTATGGGCCCAGTAATCCAGTTTAGCAATGTGGCAAAATGCGTGAAAACCAAGTCAGTGTCTGCCTTCAGGTCTATAGTTACCTTGCATCCAGCTCTAAACCCTGGGTCTAAGCCCAATATAGTCCTATTCTTAATGGGTTCTGTTAGTAAATACTTTTCGAGATTTGTTGTAAACGTTTTAACAGCCTCCTTTTGAGCAGTTGCCGTTAGATCGGATCTAACGTGTCTCGATAGCCAAGGTTTGATGAGACGATTATATGCATCACCTAGGCCCTTTCGAACCCAGAAATTACTTTTCCATAAAGTGAGGCAGAACCTTAAAAGAAAGTACAGTGAACCAATATTTTTTGGAGTCTTTGGGGTCCGATTAAGTGAAAAATTGTAATTAAATGTAAACAATAACAATCGCACTTGTCATGGCAATGGTCTCAAGTTTCGTTGAGCCTGAAACTTGATTGAACCTGAAGATTGATTGATAATGATTTTTATGGTAGGTAAAATTAATATTGTCTAATTACCTTTCAAGCCTGTTATAAAACCAGTCAGGAACAACCACTTTCACTGATAGTATTTTTTCGTCTTCTCCTCTGTTTAATGCTAAGGTCTGGTGAGGTTTCACGAAATGACTTGGACATTTCCAATCAAAGTACAATTTGTATGTTTCTGGATCAGATTTATTGTCAACTTTCTTCTTATCGTCGGATTTTTCTTTTGTTGAACTCTTAGTTCTACTGCTTTGTATTGTAAATCTCGTTTCTTCTTTTCTGGATACATAAAATATTTTGTAATAAGTATTAAATAATTAAGTGAATCACTTAAATCAGAGTCTCGGAGTTTGGCAGTAAGTCTGAGTTAAATTATATTGTTTAGATGCTTAGGTAGGTATCTTATAATAATATACATTTGATTAATCATTATCTTAGATTTACACTTTGGAATTACATTGACTGGTACATGTAAATCAAAGATTTATAATTATAAAATCGTTTTGAACAATATTTATAAGGCATCAATTTTTTTCTGAACTCTCAGCAATGAACTATAGAAACACTTACAAGCTTCTCATTTGCTCCAGAACTCTCGTATCTTTGTATATTATATCAGCAACTATGTGAGTGACATGAGATTCCACTTTTTCAACTGTTCCCAGTTCATCATTATTGATATCGCAAAGCATTTGTAGGTTGATGTAATCTCCATTTAAGGCTTGAATAGCATGTTGTTCTAACCCAAGATTACGAGCCCTTTCAGCAAGAGACAATGAATGCGATTTTAGTGGGCCATACTAAAATGAGAATTATTAAATTAATTACATTTAATTCACTTGCATTCTCTTCATCATTTACTAGAAATGGTTGTTAAACCAATCTTTACTGGGCTAAAGTCCAGACAAAATAGACAAAACCAGTGCTTAGTTTGTATTAATACCCAAAGAAAGGGATTGCACAGGCTTAGAATGTATAATTAAAAACGTTATGCCAAAATTATCCGTCAATCCATTTTTTGCTTCGAGGTCAAAGGTCACCAATTGTAGTTTTTTTTGCGTTAATCCCCGAAAATATGAGATAGCAACGGTTATCACCGTCCTCGAGTTATAGTTTTGCAACCTGTGGTGACCGAGTCTGACCGACCTTTGCTACCTAGTGGTAAAAACAATTAACAACTTTTTGTAGACAAATTTACGATCTTCAACTTTATCCTAGGGATAAAAAAAAATAAAAAAAAATCGTCCTTTGACCTTGGATAAAAACACAATGGTGGAATCGACAGAGACCTTTTGCATAGTATTTATGATGACGCATTCCTGATCGGCGCACAATTATGTATGATATCAAAAATCTCTCTGCAGTAATAGAGGTCCCCCTATTTATAAATTATACCGATGATGTTTTCCTTGTAAAGTTGGACTGATAATAATAGAGCAGAGCAAGAGGCATGAAAATATGTTCTTGATATTGAGCTTGTATTTTAATGAAATTTGTGTGTACTTAAGAAGCTGAACCTTACCTTGATTTAACTGATGACTATTATTAACAGAAATAAAAGGCCAGATGAATGTAAAAACAAAATTCAACAGAGGAATTATAGGGAAGGAGAAAGTAGTTTTGGCATTTGATAGGATTTATAGGACAAGGCAAAAAGCCGGCTACTGATGATGTGGGTAGACATCTGTTCCCTGGTTCCTAGTGAAAGATACATACAAATAATTATGTACTTATAGAATAATAAGTATTTTTGTATGAAAACCTTCATAATGTGGATTCTTAATTTTATACATTTCAAATGGTTAATCAAATTCTATAATTATATTCGAAGATAATGAAACATTAAAATGAGTTTTTATATGGTGCTAATTATTAGTTAATGAAAAGCTTTGCTTTAGCAAATGGCATGGTTAAATGTCATTAGGTTTAGTAATAAAAATATAATAAATAATAACAGAAACTTACTATCAAGTCGAGTTCAGACAAGTTACGAGCATTCAGAATCCCTTTTTCAATGTCTGGTGTCAACTTTTTAGATTTTTTCAGATTTGCTATTACAGTTTTCACTTTCTTCTTCAACTGAGTTATGTTTTCATAGCATTCATATAATTCCTGAAGGCTAAAAAGTACATAAATCCATTAAAGATACACAAAACATAATAAACAGTCTTGGTTTTTTTTTGAGGGTATTGTGTACAGTCCAGCATCATGAGTGCATATTATGATTATTGCAGGCATATATTGACATAAATTTTTCCTAGTTATTCTTCATACTGGTGAATGATTTGTGGTTAAATACCCAAATAATGTCCACACTGATTACAGCATTAAGAAATTAAGGTGCTTGACCGAACCCGTGTAGGTAATTTAATATTACATTTCAAACAAGTATTTTTTTATAAGATTGTAAATAATATTTTAGGGCTGGTTCGAGGTTGCATGGGATAAGGCTGTGTGGAGGGACTTGGGGGAGGCCCTTTCCCAGCATTGGGACAGTATAGGCTAAGGAAAATAATAATAATATTTAGGTACCGATCAGGCATGAGATTATCCACAGCTGTCTTTCTGTATCGGGCAATAAATGGTAAAGTACACCCTTCAGTGAGTAACCCGATTAAATTTTGAGCCAATTTTAATGGGATCTTTTCGACCTGAGCTAGCATGTCAGCCTCATTCCAAACATTAGGAATATTTTCATTGTCATCACATGGGCATGTATCTTCCATCTCTTCGGATATCTTTGTTGTTTTAGTTTTAGAAACCTTCCTAACAGTTTCACCTTTTTTAATAATTTTGTCTGTACTCGCCGCAGATTTTAATTTCGCAGGCTTAACAGCTTTGACTGTTTTTGCCTTTTTCTTTGGAGATTCATTATCATTTTCCTCAGTGTACTCAACAGCTTTACGCTTTCGGAGTTTTGTTACAGTCTCCATTGTCACAAAAAGTTCTAATAGATGATTTCTTAGAGATAACTTTCTTCGATCCCGTCGATTTGTACCTTAACTTAGGCACATCGGCCCAGCAGAGACTGGCAGAGAGAAGGTATTAGGGTAATAAATAAATAACGTTAGAGTCGCCCTCGCCGGTTGCGTCGATGAAGGGTAATGCCAGTCACACACGTTACGATATAACTGCACAGTTTTGACGTATTACGTATCTTGCAAAAGCATTTGACAGCAAAAGTTGCGTAACCATTGCTGTCTGTTTACCAATTGCTTTTATATTTTACAGATTTTTCTATTAAATTATCTAAGAAGTTAGCCTTTTAAAATAAAGATTACTAGCAATGTGGGTCACACATTACTAGTAATCTCGTTAACCCCTCGTGCTAAGCTAAGATGCTTGTGTTACGAGTGGGTTCACGTCGGTAGTGTAATGGGTGGGATTCGAACCCGCAACCACATGATCGCAAGTCCGACGCCCTAGCCATTAGGCTACCGCCGCATATACAAAGAAGTAATTGGACAGCAATAGTTGCGCAACTTTTGCTGTCAAATGCTTTTGCAAGATACGTAATACGTCAAAACTGTGCTGTTATATCGTTACGTGTTTGGCTGGCATTAGACGTTAGAGACAGTTAGAGTTGTTTGTTTACAAAAAAATTATGTAGTTATGTTATATCGTTTTTTTTATTGTATTTTATTTATGTAATCCCAAAAGAATATAGAATAGAAAATATGGTCCTTGACCTTCGCTTCGGTAGTTATCAATGTTAAGAAACTGTATTAAAAATACATTTAAGGCTGGAAAGGCAGTAATTAAGATACGAAATAATAAAAAACTGTCTATTCATTTCCTACAATGACAGTCAAAACCTGTCAAAGCCTTGTCAAAACAATCAACAATGACGTTGTTTTACTATGAGTTGAATAGTTACTTTAACTTACTTTACTCTTTGGAGTTGACCGAGTTGACTGAGTTCTTCTTGATCTGAGGCACAATAAGTAGACCTGTTCCTATTTTCTCTAATCAAAGATTTTCTAATCAAGGATCGGCAAAGCCTGGAGTATGAATGCAGAACTATTTTCGTTTCGTGTATATACTTTACTCTGATGCTTTGTATGCGTTAACATCACATCACTGAAATAGTGAGGTGTTCAACAAGCTAGGATGGAACTTTTCATAGAAAAAGTTAAACTTCATCGGTTTTTATGGGATACGAACCATTTATTATACAGGGATATTCCGAAAAAGGATTTGGCTTGGGAACGCATTGCAAAGAAATGTCGAATGGCAAATGGTGAGTAAAAATCCTAATAATTGTAGTTTTAAGCTTTAATAGCCGCAACTCTGTTCACGTGGACATTCGGGAACAGCAAAATTATTCTAATATTATTTTCTCCAAACAAATTGATATATTTTTAAATAACTTTATTAATGTAACCAGTGTGGAGATTGAGAAACGGTTTTAGCTTGTATAATTTATTAATGTTTTTACAGGAAAGGAAGCCAAATCACTTTGGAAAAAGTTACGCGATAGTCACAGAGAAGCTATGCGTCGTCGTAAAGCATGTACAGGCCAGGCTGCGCTAAGGATTAAACCTTGGAAATATGAAACCATAATGGAATTTATACTGCCACAGGTTGAAAATAAACTAACCAGTTCAAATGCCTCGAATAATTCTCAAGGCGATACTCATAACACTGCAGACTTAGATATTAATCATACTGATTCTCTTAATACCGCAGACTCAGATAATAATACTGATGACTCAAATATGAATAATTCTGATGCAGGAGGCCCTTCCTCACCTCCTGAACCTTCATCAGAAACTCGACGATTTGTTGAGGCTAACAGAAAGAAAAAAGTGAAACTTGATTCAGACAATATATGTGAGATTTTACAGCATAGAGAGAATACACGAGAACAAAGACAATGCGAGGGAGATGACTTCAGAACTAGAATGATCGATATTGATTGTACTCCACATGATGCGCTGTCAAGTTTGTTTAATAGCTTCTGCCAAAAGACTCGAGAACTTCCAAAGTATCTACAGCTGCGAGTGCAGAGAGAATTTTTTGAATCAATTACGCGAGCCGAAGAGGAAGCTATGTCATTAGAACCAATAAATACTTACTTCAGTCCTTCATCGTCTTTTGCCTCAAATCGTTTACCTACGGATATCGTAGAAAAAAAAGTTTTTAGTGAAATATGACTTTTGATAACAGCTTCAGCGGGCATTCCACTAGGCACACTGAATCACGGATCTTAATTTAAGATGGGCGTGCCTCTAATTTTATTATGGACGTCCGGAAATTAATTTCCGCTGCAACTTAGTCCTAGAGCAAATCTTGGAGCAGTTGGACGATAAGGTACCTACATAAACCATCTAAACAAAAAGAGTCGCCATGTTATGGCTGGCCTTGCTACAGCTATTGAAATAAAAGAAGAAAGAAGTAAGTTATTGGTGAAAGAATATTTAGAAAGCGAGGCTGAATAATAATATCCACAAAGAAGGCTAAGTCTAGGCAGCTGTCTTAGTTTATAAAGATTTTACCAATAAATAATAATGTTTACAGACAACACTACTTTTTCTTGTTGGACAAAGACATGTCGCGCTCGACAGAAAAAAACGCATGACTGCTCTCACACACGTCTCGCTTCGAATTGCTCCAAAGTCCGAATTAGCGCCTTATCTGAAAAGTTTTATTATATTACACTTCTCTGTGGTAAGCACACTGAAGATGTCGATGCCCACCCCGATCCCCTAGGGGGCCTAACTCCTGTGTGGTTTATTACCACTCTCTCAATATTAGGGGTCAAGGGACCCTGATTTACTGTAGTGGAATATCCGGTTTACAGTCAACGAAATAAAATGTATTTTTTTTCTTTTTTATAAATGAAAATTCGAAGCCTAAAATTAAATCTTGTCTTGACTAACTTGCCGTACGTGCATTTGATTAAAGAGATTAAAAATTGATAAGATATAAAATATGGAACAGCGCCAGTAGGTAAGATCTAGCTGCATAACTGTCAGCTTTGATTACCCAATTAAATCTTGTGCATTTGCACAAGATTTATTATTATTGCAGTAAAATAAACATAATGAGAATGACCAGAGAAAGTCAACTTATAAAAAAACATAATTGAAAGAGATGAAATATATAAAACATTGGTTACATTGGCTGTAGAAACATGCCCAAATTAGGTTTACTACTTTAAATTTTAATAGAACTACGTTTATTTGGAAAACACACTTGACGCTTGTCATTGCGAGAACTTTAACAACAAAAACATTAGGACATAAATACAACATCGAAAACCTAAACCCCTAGCTTTGTCCGTATTGATGATACAGGGGGGGTGAAATAGCCGCGAAACGCTTAGAGAGATGGTACGGCCGTGCCCTTTTTTTGCTCGAGACTCGGCTGGGGCACTGCCGTGCCCATAGAATAATAACTAATTACTTTAGTTATTATTCTATGGCCGTGCCCCCAGATATGACACGTGATTATTACTGGACAATCCGGAAATCCGGACAATCCCCCAAACACATACAAGATGGAAGGTGATGGTTCGACATTTTTTAGTTTGTTTTTTTTTTATGAGATCTATCGCAGTTAGCCTGATCGCACTTAGTGCGTTTCTAACAATCTTATACCTATTGTCGGGTGCGTGCGCGAATACGACGCTGTCGCAACTCATGACAGGTCTCACGCACGCTGTGTTAATTATCTTCTTACAAGTAATACAATACAAATTAGTGCGTTTCTAACAATCTTATACCTATTGTCGGGTGCGTGCGCGAATACGACGCTGTCGCAACTCATGACAGGTCTCACGCACGCTGTGTTAATTATCTTCTTACAAGTAATACAATACAAATTAGATTCCTTAAATTATTAGTAGACAGAAAAACAAAAATAAAATGTAAAGATAATTACTACAAGCTGTTTAAAATATGTAAAATTCTCCCTGTTAGTTTAAAACATAAATACCTAATTCTTACAAACAGTCACGGCGGCGGCGGTTGGGAGAGTTACTCAATGTTGAATCATTCCCATAAGACTAGGGCAGCCTGTGCAGGTAAATATGAAGTCCCCAGAGTAAATAATTACTATGGGGACAGAACACTTAGTAAAAGGATACCTTACTTAGTTAACAGCCTGCCCACCAATATAAGAAATATTAATAATAAAAAAGTTTTTTGTAAAACTTTAAAGACTTACCTTTTGACAAATATGTGAGTAACGAAATATCATATTATATTCATCTACCTACCACATGGTCTACCACTACCTATATGGTCATAACATTTATCTTATAATATTATATGTTTTTAGTATTAAGTTATAATAAGTTTTATTGTTAAAAAAATTAATTAGTTTTAGTCGTCATGCCCACAGACAAACTGTGCAAACAGTTTTGTGGGGTTTATGTAAAAGTAAACAGTTTTATAATGTAAAGTTTAATAAATAAATAAATAAAAAAAATAAATAAGGGAGATTTTGCTGCGCTTTTTCAACATACAATGAAGTCAGCCGAGAGCAAAGGCGGCTGCTATTTCGTACTGAACAGCCCAGCTGCGGTCTTCGTTAGGATTGTTGATATCGATCCTCCATTTTGATTTCGTAAACCACTTCCCGAGGGCCGTCACTGTGATCCGAAGAGTTCAACCTAACGACATATGGGACTGGTAGCTGTATAATAGATGGCCGTGCCATCGGTGTAAACGTCGCATGGGACTTGCCACCGCGGGGAATGTCTCTTGCCTATAGCGCGAATAGGAGGGCAAGGAGTTGGTAAAGCTTGAAGATCAAACCATTACTTAAGCCAGTCCTTTTCGAACGCATTTGGTATAGGTATCGATGAAGAGTGAGAGCCGTCGACATGTGGGCAGCAAACGCCGACCAAAGGCGACACTCGGCGACAGCTACAGAATGAGACCCAGAAGTTCGCGGCACAGCGCGCTGCAACACTGTTGTCGACATGGTAAGCAGCAGACGAAATAAGTACTATTACAATACGTACTATTTTTTATATTCTAATGCATTGCGCAGTTATATTGGCCGTAGTGTAAGCACAAAAAAAGTGTATGGCAAATCAGTTTGTTCAAAAATCAATAGTCTCGTGACTCGACAAATTGCGTAACATACAAAGCATGGGGGTGATTCGGGTACCTGCTTCTTAATATACATTTTTTATACTCTACTGGTGGACTCTCCTTGACTCCCACTCATTCATACTTACTGGATAAGTTTCTGGGACATTCTGCAGTTCGGACAAAGGGCATGTATTTCGATATCATAATTTATTACCTGTGTCCATTTGTTTACATGCATCAGCTGTAGTTGACGTAAACGGGTAAATATGCCAAGTTTTAAAAATAAAGGGGTATGTGTTGAGTGTCGGTCGTCGCGGTAATAATTATTTAATTGGAATTACTATTTACATTAGAACAGTTAATAAATAAAAATGGAAACTAAAGAAAAACAAACCAACTTGCTAAGGTGGCGACTTACGCGACATTTCTATAGCAGAAATCTTAACTTTTCCCTTGAGGTATGTATTGGTGTTTATATAAACAAAAACTAATAATATTTAAATTAAAGAATAGTTTGTCAAGCCTTTTCCAAGATATGTTGGGGTCGGCTTTCAGTCTTATGAATATTTCATTTCGCTAAATTCTGACCTTTACATGAAGTTAAATAGGTACATATTTGACCTCCACAACCCAATTTATCGTTGTTGTGATTTTTGTAATACGTAAACGACTATACCTAATATTTTTTTTTCTAGTCAACAGATATAGAAGAAATGAATTGGGATTGGCAGAAGGAGTTCCTGGATGCCACATTTAACAGTAAACTTATACAAATATATCCTTTAAGTGGTCAGTTTTCAAGATTATTTCTCAAAAAGTTAATTCAGCATTTAGAACCGCATCAAGAAGTACATGATGATTTCTATACACAGTTGTGTACAGCTATGAATATAATTAATAAAGATGGTTTTTGTTACCAACATTATGTGATAGAAAATGATATAAATAATATAGTAACCATTAAAGAAACAAGGAATATGGTGGTTAATGGCACAACAGGACTGAAGACTTGGGAGGTACTTCTGTAAAACATCACTTTGTTTTAATTATCTTTTTTATGGCTCTTCAATGATTTCCTTAACTTTATTGCATGTACTCTATGCTTATCACTTTTAGGCAGCATTGATGTTGTCAGACTGGGTCCTAGCAAATCAAGAAATGTTCTCAAAGAAGAATATCTTAGAATTGGGATCAGGTGTGGGTTTCTCTGGTATAACAATTGGAAAAATCTGTGATATCAAGTCTTTGATGTTTACTGATTGTCATGATGATGTATTAAAGACAATTTGTGAAAATGTACAAATCAATTTTCCTTATTTTGGACAAGAAGAAGCCCAGGACATTACTTCATATAAATTAGAAAACAAATGTTTAAGTATGTTCTGAATACTTTATAACACATAAATTATTAGTATTCATGTAATTTTTAATTTTAAATGGTTATTTTACAGGTGTAATGAAATTAGATTGGAATACTATTGATAATGTGCCCAATCACATTGTACCAGATATTTTGATTGGAGCGGATATTGTGTATGATCCTACAATACTTGTACCCTTATGCAATGTGATTCATAATTTTTGTATCAGAAATAATAATTTGGAAGTTTATATTGCCAGTGTTATTAGAAATGAAGAAACATTTAATAGTTTTTTGAAAACTTTAGGTAAGTGTAAGGTATTCAGTGTTTATATTTTAGAATCACCAATTAAAAAAAAGATTAAGTACTCTGCTTCCTTTCTTTCTTACAGTTTGTATAATTTAATTAATTTGTCACTTGTTAAAGTATTTTAAATATTTTTATCATTTTCTATTTATTCGGTACCTACTCACACATTTTTTTTGCAGGAGATTCAAAGTTACACTGTGAAAAAGTAGAACTAAAGAAGAGTGGTTTCATAGAATGGGAAGACAGCATACATAAATGTTTGTTAAAAATTATATCAAAATCATGATCAATAAAGCATTAATATTATCTCATAATTGTTTTAAAACTTTCCCTCCTACTTTTGTGAGTAAGGGCAATTGTCCACCAAAGTGGAGAGCAGGTTATTTTCACATAAATTAAAGCGGATGTGCCAAGACGAGTGACGTAATATGCAAAACGGTAACCGTTTCCACTGGAGCTGAGAGGAGAGGAAATATGTAAATTTTATACTTAACAAAATTCTCTAGATTTTTTGGGGAGTAGGAGATCTAAGGCCAAAGGTTGTGGTACCCCATGGTGTCTACAGCAAAGTATTGTGTGTAAGTACAGCATGTTAAAAGATATTTACAATTACTACATTAAAATTTACAAGCTGACTGAGATCATTAGATCAAATAGCCTGTTGGTCGTCCTTGATGAAGTTAGAACCAATAACACTTAGAATCGATAACACAGTCCTCGGTTGGTTTACCCTCCCATATGCTTTGGAGGAAAAAGGACCGGCAGTTCGCGACGTGCGGGACAACACAGCTCAAAGGAGAATGCCAAGGTTTCATACAAGAGTCGGCCCGAACCGACAAAGATGAACCATATATCGTTAAAAAGGAAAATAATTATAGAATTTGATAGTATAATTAGTTTTTTAGTAGAACTTGACCAAAAAAAGTTACAGTTCTTTAAAGTTGACCACTTAATACTTCCGATTTGAACTATTAACATGAAATAAACAAATAAATTATTAATTAAATTAGTTATTCTGGCAATTTATCTTCGTTTATAGTTATATATGTTTTTATAGTGAAAATATACTTAAGTTTATCTACATTTTATTTGATAGGTATTATCATTTGTATTTTGTATCAAATATTATTGATAATTTTATTATTTATTTCTACCCTAAGATTTTGAAGAATAGTTTATTTAAGTTAAAGAATAATTGTTTGGGTATTTTTTAAGTTTTCCTTTGAGAAGACTAGACATTAGTGTAGTCATCAAACTACATTGTTTAATATCAGTAACTAAAATGTTAACAGCGCCATCTAGAGAGCGTAAGCGACATTGAGACATGCAGCTTTTTGACATTAGCAAACAAGATAAGTTTACATCAAGTGTTGTCAGCACAATAACATTTATTGAAATAAATTATTCTTAACGGTATCGTCATTATTAAAAACAATTTAATTTGATGCTAAAAAATATAACTTAATGCTTTTTGTTACAACGTATGTCAGTAATAAATTCACTGAGGTAGCTATATAATAAATAATATTATTGTAATCGATTTGCAACTACAATTTCGTATCCTTTATTTTATTTTAGTACTGGCAATATTTAAAGTGAAATAAGAAATGTTATTAATAACTATTTAAAATGACTTTTCAACGGTGTACTTCTACAGACTTTAATTATATTGTATAATTTTTACAGTTTTTTATTATCCTCTATCATTATTATAGAAAGTCTGTCGGACGCTTCACGACTCGGGCCGAATCTTGGCATTCTCCTTTGGTGGTTGACTAGTCTAATGTATTACAAACAATACAAATTAAAAAAAAAAATGCTGACAATCTAAACTTCTAAACCTGTTGTATAAATTCGGAATTAAAAAAAAACAATGTCAAAATCAAGTTCCAGCTGTCACTGTCAACGTCAAAATTACAACATGAAAATACAGGGATTGTTGTGTAATTTTAGGAAGAATAGTGTATATTGTACTTTAGGCGTTTAATACATTTTATGCTTTGTGTCGGTTCTTCCTTTCTCGTCCTTCCTTCATTAAAGAAGCACATGAAGCAGTACTTTTTATTAATGTTTTTACATCAGTAGAAGTTAACATAACCTAAAACACAAAATAAATTCTATAAAATGTCTGAAGCGAAGAAGTCTGGGCCAGAACCAAATACTGGAGCTGCAGAAAATTCTACTAATACTCAAACAAATAGTGCACCTAAGAATGACGAGGCTTGGGGTTACGATTTGTATCCTGAAAGACGCGGTACTTTTAACGCGAAGTGGAGTAACATTCTGATTGGAAAAGAAGGAAAGGAGAATATTGATAAGTTTAAATGTGAACAGCATGTCGTAGAATGTGTTAAAAATAGTAAGTAATACCTATATTATAAAATTACATTTTCTAATAAAATAAACAGGTAAGTTAAACTTATTATACACCTGTAACTTCTCCACTGTAGCTAAGATTGTGCTTGATTAAGATCAACAGATATTCTCAGATTTATTTAAATTTGTCATATCCTAAAAACTATGTATTAAATACCTAAGTTTCTAAAATACCTAGTAATCATTATTTCTATGAATAGTTTTATGTTTCAGGTTCAATAGTAAAGTTGATGATGTCAGCTCTGAAGAGTTCTGGTTGGTAAGTTTTAAACATACATTGTTTATAAAATTACTAGAATATACTAATACTAATTATAATATACTATATACATATAATTAATAATTCCAGTCCTATTGACATACGGCGGCATATATCATGTGAAGTTTGTGATTATTCTGTGAGTGGTGGCTATGACCCAGAACTTAATCAGGTAAGTTGTGCTTGTGTGTAGAATATGAATAGGGTGGTTATTTATGTTTTTCCATACTCAGTGGAAAGATAGCCTTTAACTTGTAATGACACAATGACTGATTAGGAAAAAATAATGTCTCTACCGAGTTCAATGCCCAGTCATATTTGAATTTGAATAACTGCCGTAAAAGCAAAAATGTTTTTATATGGAAACCATAGTTATTGCCGTCATGTTCATTAATGTATTACCGGTGTACTGTAACCTAAAATTTATTGAAATAAATACTATTCTATTTATATGATATAATCAATGTTTGATATCCTGGTAGTATATTTTGAATCACGGATAATAATACACTGCTCTAAGGGTGGTTTCAGACTAGCGTTTTTTTCTGCACGTACACGGTAGTTTTTGGTATACTCGCTTACACGTGCGCACTTCATACCGAACGCGTTTATTCCGGCAAATTCGCTGTGAATAGATAGACTGATAATCGTGTGTTCACTCGCTTATATGCTTATACGCGCGTCAACGCTCTAACCAAACATAGCATCACAAGTACGCGTGGTTCCAAAAAGGAGCTAAGACGCGCGTAGAAAAGGCCTAAATTAAAACCAAACTAAACGTCGTTATCACTTAAAATATATTTATAATAACATTTCCAGATTGTGGTATGTCAAAATGTATCAACCCGACAAGGTATGGTTCAGGGTGTTCTTGCGCACGAAATGATCCACATGTTTGACTACTGTCGCAACCAGCTGGACTTCAAAAACATGGAACATTTAGCTTGCACAGAAATAAGGGCGGCAAACCTCACTCATTGCTCATTCGCTAGTGCCTGGTCACAGGGCGATGCTTCTTGGACGAATTTTAAGAAGGCTCATCAGGTAATTATATAAAACTATTAACTTAATGATTACCGTCTTCACACGCTGGATGTTGGTTATCGCCGGAATAAGCTCAATGAAATTTATTCTAGGTCTAGGCGTTCAAAATCGTTTGATTTTTGTAAATTTAGATTATTGATTGATTGAAATATTTCAATAATTATCCAATATATGAATGGCAGGCTTTAGATATTTACATCGAGACTGGCAAAGTAGTTGACTAAGAACACAGCGATTATCTGAAAGAAATATAAAACTCAATTGTCTTTACCGCATATATTATTATAAAGTAATATTTTTTAAAACGAGATAAATTTATTGATTTCTGTGATTTACGCGAATATTAGACATTTAAATGAAACTACTTTTAAACGGATTCTATCGCGGTTTATTTTGATTTTAATTCCCGACGTTACAACACCATTGCAGGTGTAGAATCCGTTTAAAAGTAGTTTTTTATCAACGAGATAAATTTATTGAAGAAAGCGTAAAATTAGAGAGAGATGAGAGATATTTATTAGACTATTTTTCTAATTTCAGGATTGCGTTAAAACGAAAGCTTTGTACTCTGTCCTTGCTGTACGACAAATTGGGAAGGCAGAAGCCGTAGATATTATAGAAAAAGTCTTCCCAAAATGTTATATTGATCTAGAACCTATAGGACGAAGAATTAGAAGAAACTCCGATGACATGCTGAAAGCATTTAAAGAAGCTTCATATTATGGTTATGAATAAAACAATTGTTGTTATAGTATTAGGTATCAATATTTATGTAGATAGTGTAAAATATTTATAAATATGTGCATCTGACTGCATCGTATGTTACAAATCAGTTAGGAGATAATCTAGTTAAATAAAACAACTAGAAATGATTTAAAATAATGTCTTTTATTTCATTATTTTCTTTACTTACTTATAATTATGTATTGCCTATGATTTTGTAAGGTTTTAATACTGCCTTTCACAGTTTCGTATAGATAAAAGATATGAATCACAAGCGTAACCTTATGTCTTAATTAGGCAAGTAGATGATTGAAAGGCACAAAGTTTATGATAGGAGATTAATGTTATGAAATAGCGAAGACTGAGCTGGAGAGCCACTTCGAGGGAACTTTCGCACCAGCTCAAAACAAATAAAATGTATTTATCGATATATATTTTTATACCCTGCATTATTGAATCAGGGATACTGA
Source organism: Plusia festucae (assembly GCA_950381575.1). Classification (NCBI taxonomy): domain Eukaryota; kingdom Metazoa; phylum Arthropoda; class Insecta; order Lepidoptera; family Noctuidae; genus Plusia; species Plusia festucae. Next base: position 5,271,239 of record OX494436.1, on the reverse strand, counting down.
ACATTTTATCAATTGACATACTTATTTTCTGAGGTTTACGCGAATGTTAGACATCGAAATAAAACTACTTTTAAACGGATTCCATCTCGGTTTATTTTTATTTTGATTATAGACACCTGCAAAGGCATTGAAACGTCGGGAACGAAAATCAAAATCCGTTTAAACGTAGTTTTAGTTGAAATAATTTTCAGTTTTTTCGGCTGGTGCTTTAGGTACTTCAGATACCTACCTAGATGGCATTTCTAGCTATGATATTCTCATATTATTATATCTGTGGCGATATATGGCTTACAACACAATGCTTAATAGTTATCGATTTATCACACAATGCTTAGGTCTTAAACTATAAATAATTTATGTTTTGATCAGAAGCATTTTGTGCTAAAAACTGATTTGTGCTTAACTAATTCTAATAATGATAGATCGCGTTTTGGGCAAAACTGATGACAATATAATTTATGATGTACAAAGATCAAAACTGCACATGACTAGATGTACAACATACCTAAAATCTGTGACAAAAATAAAAAAAATACGTTAATATGAATGGTTACACATGGCAACATTTAGCAGCAGTTTTGTAGCGGTTCAGTTGTGTGATGAGATTTATTCATAAAATAGGAGCAGTTACTCTTACCTATTAGGTATTGCCAAACAACATTGATAGCTTATCAATGATAAGTTTGATAATCCAGGTCGTATGCCAGAGAGATAAAACGACATTGTTTGACAGCGCCATCTCATGGCGGAAGTATGTAGTCGACCTTTAGATTATTTCTCCTAGTAATCTTACTCTTTTCATCAAAACCTTGCATCATGCGCTTAGTTGCTTCGCTAACTAAAACTTGACATGAGTAACTGTTTAACAATATTATCGCATTAAAAAACGAATCAGTTTTTTGGGCTTTTTCACACGTGGCTATTAACCCACTCTATCTAAAGTTAAATCGGGTTACGAAACCAGTTATGGAGGCAGATATAGTCACAATCATATTATGTGAATGAATATAATACCATTCAATGTAATCAAGCATGTTGTAAACGTGGGTAGAGCTCGTAACACGATAAATGTGACTTGGCGGGCGTCAGTACCTACTGTCAGTAGTGAGGAGCTTGAGCAGGCTTCGCGCCTTTTTCGCCATCCGATGACGCCGGGTCCTTTGCGGAATGTGGTTGGAGGTGCCAACCTCATTCCGCAAAAGAAATAGAAATATAAATCGACTACCTACTGCGTAAGTCGAACCACGCGGTGTGTCAAGTCTCATCTTTCTTGGCACGGTCTATACCTACCTAGGTTATTTGTCGGCCATACCTATCTACTTATTTTGGTTTGGTACCCACTTCCCGTTTTTAATGTGACCAAAATAGTAACACTTTAAAACAAACTGATTATTAAGCCCAAGGGAACCAAAATCTTCTTGTATTTTTTTTTCTAGTATTCAGGCACAGGCAAAAAAATCCATTTTAAAAACTTGATAACAGATATTTCTTAAATTAATCTCTTGTAAGGTATAAAATTATCTTTAAATGACAATCTAAAAGCTATTTAAAATAAGTTAATAAAACTAAATGAGCGCTACAATCTCTATGATATCGGTATTATCTTAATTAATATATATTTACTTTCTAGACTTACTTTACATTATATTACAATGTAGTTAAACCTACTAATAGGCATTCGTCTAAATGCCATTCACGAGTTTGGGATCAACATAACGTAGTGATCTATTCTTTATACAGGAAATGGCTTTCAGAAAAATAATATTACAAATATGTAATATGATAATAATAGCTACGTACCAACTGTTTTTAACAAAAAATAAAAATCCTTTAAAAATAGGCCTACATATTTACAAGTGTACCTACAACTATAAAGGTTTTGACGCAATGGGCAAGCAAAAGGTAGTAATTAAGGTTTAGAAACACTCCATAGTATTTTTAGTACTTAATAATCGTACCATATCAAAATAATCTTGTTCATAGGATATAAACACTGATAGGTACATCTTTGATAAAATTCGTTGAAAAAGCACAAGGCAAAAGGCACCCGAGTGAGAAAGGCGTTTTCCTTAGAATAGTTTTTGTACTATTGAGCTCGACTGTGGTCCCCATACTGCCATCTTACGTACTTATATATAAATTATGTATTTTCTCATTAGGCTATTCGTTTTAAATCTCTCGAAATGTTTTCTTACTCTGAGCATTCCCATGATTACTATTAATTTTAGAATTTACTAGCTTTATAGTACTTATCTATCTCATTAAAACGTCACCGAATCGTTACAAGGCACATTTACAGCTTCGTTGAAACCTATTGAACAATTGCGATAACCACAGAAATATATTAAGTCTGCGATAGAAATTTTTAACACTATCAAATTAAGTTACTAACAATACAGGGGTCACACGATTATATTTATAATTCGACTAGTAATTCGTCTAATATATACAATAACGTCACAACATCTGCATAGGCACTGTAATCACAAACTTAGTGATGTAAGTACACGTGCTAATTTACGTTCACTTAAACTGTATTGTTCACTTAAACCTGGCAGATGAAGCGCGGTGCGCTTCACTGAGGTATGTGGTCCAGTAAATAATGGTAAAAAGGAAGAAACACACGGGAAACAACATGAGCGCGAACTTGTCTAGCGTCCCATGTTGGGCGCCACAAAACATGACGCCACGATCCATTTTCGCAGCCAGCCGCATCAGGAAACTGCTCGGGCCGTTACCTGTCGGCATCGACTCCAGAATTGGTGAATCCTAAAAATATTAAATAAGTACAATCAATATAACATCCGAAGAAAACGCAGACCATATAGTTAATAGTCTATGACTTTGTAGCCATTTCTACTGTACCTACTTTACACCGAAGTAACATACCTACTCCTACCGTTAATTCAGTGATTTAAAGCAGTGCGATTAAAACATAGCTTCTTTGGTCTAGATTAAATACTTTTACGTACTACTTCTCTAGCTCAAATTACCTAAGAATATTTCCTATAATACTGCAGTGATTTCATAAACTACAAATCAAACCACCACCAATAGATAACCACCAATGCTTGAGAGTATTTTACAATTGTTTGTTTGACTATGCACTATGCCTCTTACTGTAAAGGTTAATATTGCTATTGCAAGTTATATACTGTCTAAACTAAGTTTCGTTGAGTACCTACGTTTTTGTGCCATTGCAGCGTTCAACAATAGCCACACTGTGCAGTGTTTTGCTTGTAAATTCATATTTTACCTTACTGACAGATCTTGTTTCACATCCAACCTTATTTTGTCTCCAATTCCTTCCCGAGAGAGACTCGAAATTGGTGGCCTAAGTTTAAAATTAATGCACCTAAATAATACGTGGTATGTTAATGTATTTTACATGCAGTGTAATGCTACACTGAGGTACTTGGAATTAACGGGAAATATTCTATGATAAGAGCGAGGTTACAGTTCTATTTACCCTCTGTATCGTTTGATGTTCCATCTGTTGTTTGAACCCGTCTTCCTCAACGCTCAGCGTGGGGGAGAACATGCCGCCCTGTGGGGTGCCAGTGACTGGTGTGCTCAGCCTCTGCGAAGGCAAATTAATGCCTTTAGTGTGGCGCATTTCGCGCAAATGTGGCTCATATTGTGGTGGTATGATTCTACATTGAAGCTAAGGGTAATTGTGTTCCTAACCTGTGAGTGGTTGATATGTAGTGGTGGCGGAGCGAGCTGCGCGGCGGAGGCGGCGCGACGCAGATCCGCGCGCCGCCGACTCCAACTCTTGTCGTATCGGATCCCGAACAACACCACGAAGTATTCCATTAGCGCCAGGAACACGAATATAGTGCATGAAATCAGCCACACTTCTATACACTTCAGCTCAAGTGCATCAGGAGAATTTGTGCTGGAAAAAATTGAAAAGATGATGTAGCGAACAGGTATTTTCGCGGAAAAATAAGACTTTACTAGGTAGTATATTTAACTGAGATCTGACAAAAACCCGTTATAAGAGCAGAAATTGGCTTAAGGACACCACACTGTCCACACATCTCACACCATTCTATGTAGGACTAAAATGTTTTTACCAATAAGAAAATAGATATTATGGTGGGAATTAAAATATTTACCAATTACTTATTCTGAAAAATATAAAGTGCTCGTAATAGTCTGCTGCAAAGGCAACGGATGTAAAATAATAGACAACATGCATACGTATCCTTACTACCTGACTGTGTCGAACATGGTGACGAGTGAGAGCAGCGTCGTGACGAGCAGCACCATGCGGCCCGGCACGATCTCCGGGATCACGCAGAAGCTGCCCCACGAGATGATTACGAAGAGGGAAGATGGGAGGTAGCTCTCTAGGAGGTAACTCCTCAACTCGCGTGATAACTTGATCTGCAGTCGCGCCGCAGAATGCTCTCCTGACGAATTGAATAACGACGTGAGGTTTTTTATCGACTGGGTGTGTTTTGTTTAGTGGTCAGTGCTAATCAGTACCTACCTAACATCTAAAACATTAAGATATAAACTACTTACTTCTACCTATCTAACTATATTGCACTAGACAATTTGTTCTTGCAGGTTGTAATTTGCAGCACGTTTATGTTATTCAACCAAGCATACAAAATGATCTGCATTTGTATTCGAGTATCTAATTCTATTCTATTTAATTCTATACATACATACAATTCACATCAAACAACATAACACCAAAAACTCGTGCATAACAAAAACAAAAAGGAAAAAAAATGCGAGCCACGGATGACATATCAAATTGAATATAGAGTATTGATAATATTGAGTATATTTTCAACTGTATTAATGTTTCAATGATCCATTGTGATCATCCGCGCCAAGCATTGCGGGCGACATGCCAGCGTATAGCAACAGCGCGTTAGCATTAGTAGGTACGTAGTTAGTTACGAGGCGCGAACACAAGCGCTAAGCAATAAATATACATTTACCTTCACCAAAATTGCGAATATGATTACTTTTGTCCGTGGCGAAGAAGACCACATATTTGGGCAGTCGGAACTCATTGCGCTGCTCGCTGCCCACAGGCCCGATACCCAGCCAGGGCTCAGCCTCGCGCCACTCGAAACGCACGTCTTGCGTCGTGTATTTATCTGGAACAAGCCATCAAACAACGTCAAACTAACCGTCGTAAACTAAAATAGTGCACCCGTTGACGATTTCAGAAGCGATTAATAAAATTTATCAAAACATTTAGGATTCAAAGTCGAACAACTGGCGTGTAGACAAAACATGTAATTTTCTACAGCATTAAAAAATCAAAACATTTTTAACGGTTCTGAAATTCATCGTTTAATGTTTTTTAACATATTTCGTGATTATGGGCAATTACCATGTGCAAATAATGAAGATTGTTATCGTGATTATTTTGGCTAGACTAAGAAATTTGCAAATAGAAAAGGATAGTAAAATTTACGTACAGCTACTGAAGTCGATGGCGCAGTTCTGAACGTCCAAAGGATACAGAACGAAGTTCATCTCGCACTTAATTGTTATTGTCGCTCTGTAAAAGTAATTTGAGGAACCATGAATGTAACATATTTGTAAATAAACACATTATTTTTTAATTTGAAAACAACACGGAAAAATGCAGTTGTGATACGAATTTTGCAAACATGTTATTCCTAGTTATATAATAATATACAAAGTTACACAAAATCACCGGTGTTAGTTTATGAGCATAGATAAACGATTCATCCTAAAGCAGCTTTTTTGCATGTTTTTTGCGCTTTTTTTGGGGCAAGCTGTTCTCACTGCTGTCCTTTATGAACATTCAAAGAGGTTTAATGAGCCCCAGATATCAAATAAATATGTTGTCCGATCCTCTTAACTACACCTTTCTTTCCTCTACACATTATGTCTTCTTAAACGATATAATATAAAAGCAACAGATTAAGGTCACTTTATAATGATTAATTTCATGTATGTTTATATTAAATACATTAGAAGGTAAAATAATAAGGAAGCCGACCTCAACATAGCTTGGGAAAAGGCTAGGCAGAAGAAAGAAGACGGTAAAATAATATATATAGTGATAAACGAACCCAATACTGACTGAGACGGTGCGGTTTGAGTAGAGTCTCAAAGAGGCCATTTCTTGGAGGACTGAGAGGATCCTCATTGTCTGGAGTTGCCAGATGTAGAGGTCTGGAGTCCAGATGAGGGCCCGGAATTCCCAGGGCAGGTCTATGAAGGGCATGTTGGGAGGCACGTGTAGTCTGCTGTCGGCCCATGACACTTGCAGGAACACGTCCAATGTTATCTCCTGCGAAATAAAAACTTTGAATGGAGCCAAGTTATTATAGCGAAAGATGGTTCAAATATCAATATATCGATATTTCTCGTTTTTAATTCTGTGTGTGCTAAGTCTCAATCTAGTTTTTAATACACACATTTAACTAGGTAATCTCAATCAAATGTGTATTTAATGTAATCGTTTGTTATAATTAAAGCTAAATCACATCGCTCGACAGAATGGTAGATAATAAAATTGCTTAGTTTTTCAGCCTAGTCCCTACTCGCTACTAAGAACAGAAGTCGTTTTTTAGCATGATTGTTAAAATGTAAGACGTACCTCTTTATTCTCATCAACACCGGATACCCGGTTAACATTCACCCCTACGTATACCGTCGTGTTTTTATCTGGAATTAAAATAATATGTTTATATGTTACGTTCCTTGATATAATGACACATTGTTGGGAAATAATAGCGACTAATCAATGTCTTTATGGCGGTTCGCGGAGATATCTCGGCCTGAGACCGCAATGTTAGCTAATCCATGTAAGTCAAAAACAGTCCTTAAGTCTGCTTCAATTCTCCAAATTACCGTTCTTATTAATTTGCCCTATGAGACTAATGACTTTACTAACTCCAATAAAGCTTTTTCCGTCTTTGTTATCAGGCTATACGTAACCTGAATGTTGTTTTTCACTAATTGCTTTAGATCAAAACTTTTCTTCTGTTTTTTTAAAACTGTATCGTTTGTCATATTTTTGAGCTTATTTCTACTGTGTTAATAGATTTATTAGAACAGTATTTTTAAATAGTTTCACTTGTCTTGCTACCTGTCTACAGTATTAGACGTAATCATATAGCATTGATTGTTAACTATGTGGATTGTTTTGTCTCAAAGTCTCGTGTACATTAGTATTCTCGACGTTTAAGCCTTGAACCCGGTCAAGCAGTGTTGCCAAGCTCTGCTCTTACGATGGCTAACAGACAGGGTGATAAACATGTCCAATGCTGTTATTGGGAGCTTATGAAAGCATTAGGTACTGAAAACATTTCAGTTTTCGCCCAAAACCATGTTTATACAAACAAATGTAAAATAAAGCTGTTGTGTCATACTCATAGAAATATGTTGACATGATTTTTAGGTTTCCGTTCCTCAAAAGAAAAGGACGGAACCGAGAAATAAAAAAAATAAAAAGTTTTATATCTTATAAACCTTAAAAAGGCGCTAATCGAATGATTCTGGGATCATTGTCTGTCCATCCGTGCGCATTCGTCTGTCAAGACGAATTATAATTATTATTTATCTTAGGAACGCGTGGAGGTATCAAATCGAAATTAAAATAGTAAATATAGGTTAACAGTCCCTTGAAGCTGTAAAAAATAAAACTTCTAAGATAACGTGAAAAAACAACAGCCGTTTATACCACAAAATACCTATATTTCGACTCTCGAAAGAATCAAAACTTTCCGTTGACTGGGCAAGTATATAACGTTTTATATACATTTGTAATTAAATCATAAAAAATATAGTCTTTGTACGAAATCCTTGGTGGACGAGTCCGACTTGCACTTGTCCGGGTTTTTTATTACACGTACGTTCAAATATTTATGTTACCTTAGTCGCTGTAGCTTCGATACACCTAGGTTACAGATATATTGTAACTGGTAAGTATAGGCAAATGGTCGTCCGTGGAGGTTCGTGCTGCAGTACCATTATGTTGACTGGATTTCAGTTTTACTACTTTTGGTCGCTTATAAAATATGATAATTATTCTGTTTACGTTAATATTTGCCGAAATTAGTACGCGATTGTAATATGAGTTGATATTTTACCAACGTGGCAAATTGAGAATGATTAAATAATATAATTCTCATAGCTCACACATGGCCATCTGATCCCAAACTAGGTAGAGCCTGTACATGATGGCAACCAGACAACTGATAAACATACTTATATATTTCTTAATACATACATAATATAGATAAATTACACCCAGAAATAGAACAAATGATCGTGCTCATCACTCAATTATTTGTTCTGGGTGGGAATCGAAACCACGACCTCTGGCTTAAAGTCAGGGTCACTAACCACTAGACCAACAGGCCAGTAATGATTGAGACTTCTTTGATAATAGACCAAAAAATTTAAGCGTCTGGGAAACGTTTGAAGTGTTTTCAATAAACAGTGGTTGCTGTAGACAAGTTGCTTCGTAATGAGGAAGCCACTAATTATCAGCGAACGTTAACTCACGACAAACCTCAGGCTGATTAATGATTGGGTTTGCGGCAAAGCACCGAGAAGGTTCTGCTGAATAATATCCGGTGCTAAGTGGATAGCCTCTTTGACGGCCGACCTATACGCGTGACTTTATAAAAAAAAAAACATGACCTACAACGTTCATAATTAGAAGAGGAATGTAAAAATAGATTTCATATTTTTAAAACGCCGCCAACTATGTTAAAATTAAAATTAAGTGTTGGAACTCACCGGGTGGAATGTTTCTGTTGTAGCTCTTTGGAATATCGTAGACATGCTGGTCCATGTACAGGATCTGGCTGAAAAAAAGGTACGATAAATAAGACACTGTATATTTTAGATATTCATGTGCGAACTCAAATAGGACATAGCAGATATAATAAATATGGTAAATTGATAGTTAAAACCTTCGTGTCGAATATTTTCTTGTAAAGTGAGCATATAAAACATTTCAGAACTATGATGCAAGTTCACAAACGTGTCATCAACTTGGTGTTCGCGAATAAACATTCACATTTCGACATTATCATGGTGAAAATCATTGCAATCGATTCAGTTAGGGATTCTGAACATATTATTTTCAGGTTACGAATAAAGTAAAAACTTCGTAATATAGCCACCCACAGAAATATATCTATGGAGTCACCTGTATGTGATAAGTCTATTTTAGCAATACCTTGAACATTTCATAACATAGAGTAATAGAACGTACTTAAGGAGCTGTAGATTTCATGACGATATACGATGACTGATCTATTTAATCGGTCATTCTATGCTAATTGAAAATTATAAGCGGCAGATTCTAAACGTAATTAATTTTTTGATAAACTTGAAGCCGGTTTTTATTATAAGGACACATTCCAAATTTACGTAATTTTATTAGTGAAGAAGATAATGTTAACTGCAGTTTCAGGAGAAAACATTTTAATCACTATAGCTTAGTCACTTCAAAGTAAATAGCAGTAGGTACCTACATCATTGAAATGTCAAACTGCATAATCCTTTTCGTTATCAACGCAATCAACTCCAAAAGTTAATTGTGTTGTTAATGTACCTAGCTTAATTTTGTTTTACTGATATACACGCGTACTTATACAAGTAGGTATATGCTCTCTATTTTAATCCCGTTAATGGATTTAATCTGCTGTAATTGTCCAATTGACGTATTTGGTATACTTCCTAAGAATTTCGCGCTAAGTGTCTCAATAATAAAACATTAATTAGACAAATATTTTATTACTTATATCTTGAGGTGTTTATCTTGTTGTTATTTTTATATTCCCGCATAATTCCTAATAATAAAAAGGTTTGCGTTTGTGAGTTACGTAAATGAAGAGTAAACGATTAAGATTATTGGTATACTTAAGTGGAATTACATTAATTACATTGCAATACCTATAATTGCACAGTAAAACAACTTCTTCTTCTTTAAAAAATTTAGATAAAATTTTGTACTTGAATTTTCTTGTATAAAAAAAAGAAATATATAGACGAACATAGAACCTTCTCCTTTTAGAAGTAGGTTAAATATAGTCATTATCTATCTGCCTAGCCTATTCTCAAGCTACCCGAGCTATGTTACCCAACATAGCTTGAGAATATAGGCTCCCAGTCTTAAGGGATTTAGCTGAATGCCGTAATTAGTTAGATAAATTTATAAATAACTAAAAGATTTTTTTCTTATAAAAATTTTAGAAGTTCTTTGTTCGAGGAAGTCCTTAAGTAGAGTATAGGTATTAGGTATGTCATACTAGCAGAGGCCAGCGACCCGTAACTTCTTTTAAGTTGTGTATCTTTATGATTATAAATTAAAACCTATTTATACGGTTATTCGGGTACTGTTAATGCCATCAAAATTATATAAAACTAACCACTAAGGAATTTAGTCTTTGTGTCGCGGGGGTTTAACAAACATTCAAATCACATGCACAAAGAACACCCAGACTTGGAACAAGCATTTGTGGATCACAAAAATGCTTATCTCATGCGGGGATCGAACCCGCAGCACGTCGCACACAGAGGTAGTTAGCGTGGTGACCTATACTACTCGGCTATCCGTTCAGTCATTCTTAGTCACTGTATAAGAAATAGCTTTGAAATTGTTATATAATTTTAATCTGATATCGTGCTTTTCACAAACTAAGTTACCTTAAGTACTTACTACAGATTTACCACATACCTAGTTGACGCAATTCTAACACAGTTTATTTAAATCAAGCGATAGGTAATATCCATAAGAAAATATTAATATTTCAATAAATTATCTGAACTGCAAATTGACTTGGTGATGGTTATATTAAACTGTAAGTTGCTTAGCTATGAATGTTTGAGTTATTTTTTATTTACGGTAGTTTGAAATTGGCTTCGAAAAGATGTCAGATATTCTTATAATGCTAGCAACTTGCAATATATTAGGTAGTGTAGCATGTTTTAATATTAGTAACATAGATTTCACAGCAGGAAAATGTGCCTCATCTCATCTTATGTAACCATAAATGGATGTAAGGCTTTAAGATATAAGTCTGCTTGCGACCACGGCTAGTGTAACCCGGCCGAAACGTCAAGCCTTAAAAGGTAAATGCATGAGTTCGCGTTAATTCGCGTGACGTCATTTTATTAAAATCATGCAACGCGATCGTTTTTAAAGTTAATATTTAAGATCTAAGGTTGTTTACTATGCACTACCAAACACCTTTTTTTGTAGGAGACTTTGATATTGGCGTATTTTTATATGTAGTTATTTATTTAGAAAAGGTTCACCAACAGCTTCTATGTACAATAGATCTTGAGTTTAGGATTATATGTCATGGACTTACACAGTCGCCAATTACAGGTTAGCCAGCATTTTCTAATTTCATTTTTTTTTTTAATGTTTATGTACCGGTACATAGTAATCTTATGAACAGGATATCTTGACATCTAACGATACACGGTTACAAATGAAGGTCACCAGTCCTCATTCTAAATTTCATACAGCTTTTCACGGTTCACCTACATTATTTAAGGCAAGTTACTAATAAAAATAGTAGCTCAACAATATGTTAATTCACTATTACACAATGTTTGCTTCGCACGGAGCCGTAATACAATTATGGATGAAGGTAAACTGTTACGATACATGAACGGCTTAAAGCTATTGTAGGTGTTAAACTAAGTCAATTTGTGGAACACAATTTAAAAACAAGTGACTATTAAGTTATTAACTAATGCGCATTATTTAGAAAAAAAAACGAAAATTGTTCGGTGAGGAGATCGGTAATAAAAAATTTTTGGAGATTAACTTGCAAAATAAGCTATTCACAAAAAAACAAACTAAACTGATTCTATCTTATAAACGTGAGTGGAGAAAACAATAGAATAATGTACACAGTATTTCACAATTATTTAAAGTATTAACATTGGCTGTGATAAAAAAGTATTTATTTATTTATTTGTCTCACTACACGTAGTTTTATTAAAAAGTATTTATTTTTTAATTATTATTTAATTCACCTAAAATTTTTATTACTATGAGATATTATATTTATTCCTACCTAATAGGTGTTTTATATTACTATGTTTATTTTAGTATGTTTTCGCTCGAAAGCCATATTGTTTGTCGCAGCTGGCGTTTATTGTCATTGGGCGCGGAATATTTGACCCAATAAAGATTATTATATAGACCACGCGGTAGCGTACTAGGGTTCTATTTATTATACTACCTATTGTTTGTTTAATGTAAACATAACGAATATAGAAATGCGCAAATGGTTTATAAACAAATAGACATTGAAAAATTTGAATCTAACTCTGAGGTAGGTAAATCTTTTTTGATACATAAAATACGAAACGTGCTGCAAATTTAAAAGCTAAAAGCTAAATTCGAAAATTTTAACGATTTTTTTTATTTATATATTGTAAGGTGTAAGATTGATGTTACTTGAATTCAGAAGCTTTGTGAAATCGTGAACAAAGCATTTTATTTATCAACCACTTCATAAGAACATGCAACTGTCAACAAGTAGGTAAATAGGTACCGTACTTAAAGTTTGAGTTTTATATCCATGGTAATGTCAGTAAATTGCGATGAGTTGGCGCTCAATATTGCGTAATGGAGATAGCGAAGCAAGAGAGGTGGTTCCTTAGAAAACAATAGCGCATATAAAATCAATCATAGAATATACATAAAATATGTAACAGTATACAGGATTTATTTAAAAGGAGTGCGTACATTAAAAGAGGTCATCAGGTGCATAAAACTAACAACTTTTCCGAAGAAACATAGGTCGAAATCATAAACAATGTACTTGTAAGATTTCCGTGATTCCGAAGATTAAGATTCCGTGTTTACTGGTTCAAGTTATTATAAAAATAAAAGTAATTTTAGACCTTAATTAACATTATTAGTGCTCTAACGTAACATTTTAATGCCATTTTTAATAATGACTTTCCTTGAAAGCTGTAATGAAACTGCACTGGGTTTAAATTAACCTTGTGGACATTAGCCACCAACTAGGCTGTGAGTAATTACACAGACTTACTAAGCTAGCATGTTTACAATATTGTAGGAAACACACGACAAAGAAAACTCGTAAACAGTAAAAATATATGTATTTCCATCTTTCTAGGTCATCGCTGCAACTTTTGCTTTTACAAATAATTAAATACTTCGACTAATCTGCCACGCTAACTTAAAACAATCATTATTTACATGTCATGCTGCATGAAATAATAATTTTGTACTTAGATTATGTTGTTATTAATTTATTTCACAAATTAATGACGCACGCGATCTTAGACCGAGCTTTGCTCGGATAAAACAACATTTTCTGAAAAAGAATTCTAGCTAAATCGATTTAACGCCCCCAAAATGCCCTGCATACAAAATTTCATGAAAATCGTTAGAGCCGTTTCCGCGATTCAAATTATATCTATTCGTTATATTCATAACGTTGTTCTGCCATCTTAAAAAAATCTGCGGAGGGCCACCCCTAACACTTAGTAGGGGTATGAAAAATAGATGTTGACCGATTCTCAGACTGTTAGCACTGAAAAATAATTATCAATTCAAAATATCGTCTATTACCCAAAAACTGAATGCTCGCAATCAATAGAAACAAATGCCGAACGTTCTATTTTCTTTTCGTTCGTGATAACCGAAGACAATTAATGAATCCGCGAATATTTTCGGAGTGTTTCGAACAAATTTATAACATCAGAGAATTTTAAGATCATCAACCTGTTTACTGGCGTGTAATGATTGTTTAAAAACAATACAAATACGAAGCCAAGATATAAAATGTGTGTTACATTAAATACAAATTGTAGAAGGAAAAACTTTAACATCAGGCAGGACTCGAACCTGCGACCACTGGCTTGACGCGCCAGTCGCTTTACCAACTAAGCTACCGAGGTCACTGCCTGGAAGTTTAAATTTCTCCTTCTACTTATGACGTCTTTATAGGGCGACGTATGCGACATCTAGTGAACCTACCTTACGGTTGGCCTCACCGACTCTGATTAACAATGTGTTAATTTAGAAGTCCGAGAGATGGCGCTGGCCCAATACTTATTACTTTTTAATTATTTTTAACACATTATCGCATGTGTTAGCGAATATTTGTAATTAAATACAAATTGTAGAAGGAAAAACTTTAACATCAGGCAGGACTCGAACCTGCGACCACTGGCTTGACGCGCCAGTCGCTTTACCAACTAAGCTACCGAGGTCACTGCCTGGAAGTTTAAATTTCTCCTTCTACTTATGACGTCTTTATAGGGCGACGTATGCGACATCTAGTGAACCTACCTTACGGTTGGCCTCACCGACTCTGATTAACAATGTGTTAATTTAGAAGTCCGAGAGATGGCGCTGGCCCAATACTTCAAGCCAGTGGTCGCAGGTTCGAGTCCTGCCTGATGTTAAAGTTTTTCCTTCTACAATTTGTATTTAATTACAAATATTCGCTAATACATGCGATAATGTGTTAAAAATAATTAAAAAATAATAAGTATTGGGCCAGCGCCATCTCTCGGACTTCTAAATTAACACATTGTTAATCAGAGTCGGTGAGGCCAACCGTAAGGTAGGTTCACTAGATGTCGCATACGTCGCCCTATAAAGACGTCATAAGTAGAAGGAGAAATTTAAACTTCCAGGCAGTGACCTCGGTAGCTTAATTGGTAAAGCGACTGGCGCGTCAAGCCAGTGGTCGCAGGTTCGAGTCCTGCCTGATGTTAAAGTTTTTCCTTCTACAATTTGTATTTAATTACAAATATTCGCTAACACATGCGATAATGTGTTAAAAATAATTAAAAAGTAATAAGTATTGGGCCAGCGCCATCTCTCGGACTTCTAAATTAACACATTGTTAATCAGAGTCGGTGAGGCCAACCGTAAGGTAGGTTCACTAGATGTCGCATACGTCGCCCTATAAAGACGTCATAAGTAGAAGGAGAAATTTAAACTTCCAGGCAGTGACCTCGGTAGCTTAGTTGGTAAAGCGACTGGCGCGTCAAGCCAGTGGTCGCAGGTTCGAGTCCTGCCTGATGTTAAAGTTTTTCCTTCTACAATTTGTATTTAATTACAAATATTCGCTAACACATGCGATAATGTGTTAAAAATAATTAAAAAATAATATGTGTGTTACATTTTAGTGTTGTCTAGTATAATTAGAAAATTTTACATTATATACTGAGTAGGACAGTTGAGATGGCCCACACTTCTCTGCTACTGTATTGGAATTTGGACTAGTTTTGTTAACAGCGACTTAGTATTTGGTGTTTTTTTAAAGGGTCAAGTGTAATGGTTTCGTAGTCAATAAATAAGTACAATTTTAATTTCATTGACATTGGAAATTCAATTGCTTACAATACCAGCCTATGAACGTCCCACTGCTGGGCACAGGCCTCTTCCCATATTGAGAACGCTTGCTCTTTTCGGGTTGGTGATTTCAGATTCCAATTGTTTGGAATCCAAGTTTTCTCACGATGTTTTTTTCCTTCACCGTTTGTCAATGATGTCTTAGTATTAATTAAGTATATATGCCTGGATGCGAACCTGCAACCATGTTCATGCAAATCCGTTCATTGGATCGCTAGGCAACCACGACTCCTTTATTCAATTGCTTAATTAGGTTAAATCACAACATTTTATGTTCTGTACCTGTGTTCATTGTAAATCAATAATCTTTACATGGTAAAATTAAATCACTCCCGCTTATTGTACGTATGGATCTTTTTTAATAGATACGTAACGATTTTAATGCATTTTTCATCAATAGACAGAGTCATTAAAGGGGAATGATAATGGTTAAATATTTTATTTAATGTAGTAGCAGTGTATCTACTGATATTCCTAGTTGCTTTCTGAAATCTAATACAAAATACTCAATGTATTTAGTTGTAGTTTCAGATTCGAATATAAAAAACACTTGAATTGCATGATTCAGTTTTGTTTCGACTATTAAATATGAGTATCAAACTAGACTCATTACGATTCTAGACCAATTACCACAGCTATTTATAATGATGTTCAGTTAAATTGTTCTATTTCTGTTCATAGCTCATGATTGCCTGTGATTTGTTAGATGTCTATGATAAATGTGTCATTCTTTCTATCCGTTGGGTGGCACAGAGGCTGGACTTGATTATACCATATCATTTAAAATATGCGGAATGACGTTACACATTACAATTGATCTTTTAATGAATATTAGATAAGTTTCTAGACATCTGTTTTAGCGAATGTTTTGGCCAGTTAATTAGCTCTATTTATTAAAAAAGTAAATGGCCGGGAGTCTTGATATTTTATGAAAGTAAGAAGCAAAAATATTCTTTAGTTCAGGATATACAACATTTAAAAGTTTTGTATTCTATGATGTCTGCAAACGAGCATACGATCCGCCTTATTGAAAACGGTAATCCATGCACGCTTATAACACTAGGAGCTAAATAAGTGTTGTTAACCTGTCCCCTGGAAAAGAGCACTGAAATCTACTAGTGGTTTAGCATCCTCTGGGAAGAGTGCTACGAAGGGAATGGTTAAGATATAATTTGTAGAGTCAAGAATCCCCTGTGGACTAAAAAAAGTTCACAGCCGACTCAAGATTCGGCCAATTGGACAATATGTCGGCTGGAGGGTTAGAGGGAATGTCCTGCAAGGGACCTGGATACACTGCTCATAGCAGAACCACCGCGCAAGTACAGTAACCTCTTTTAGCAATATGTCTAACAATATTAAGCTATTGTTTTCTGAGGTTTACGCGAATATAAGACATTGAAATAAAACTACTTTTTAACGGATTCTATCGCGTTTTATTTTGATTTTAGTTCCTTAATTATTCATAATAAAATTACAAGAATATGAAGGTAGAACGCGCAACATATCTTTTCAAGACGAATACCATCTCAGTCTGTCCGTGACCATGACACCTGCAAAGGTGTTGAAACGTCGGGAACTAAAATCAAAATAAACTGCGATAGAATCCGTTTAAAAGTTGTTTTATTTCAATATCAAGCTATTTAAAATATTCACCATTTTCATGCAGAAATAATTATAGTTGCCGAATCAATCCGTAGCATTAAAAGCCTATGACAAAATATTTTATGATAACTACCAAAAGTTAGGATCATATGCGGAAGGCATAATGGCGGCACGCAAGTTAATAACGTATTATTAAGAACACGCAATTTGAGTTTTATTGTATGTAAGATCGTTTATAAACAACAACGTATTGTGTGTATGTGTATAAAAAAACTAGTGACCGACCGAAACAGGTTATTTTGCCGAAACCGAAACCGAAACCGAAGGTTCGGTTTCATTGTAGTTTCGGCCGAAACCGAAACCGAAACCGAACCTTTTATAAAAAAAAAAAGTCCTTAAAATGTCGAAAAAATGTTAGTAAGCCCGTTTTTTTCTAAAATTAATATCTCGCCAACCTATAATTACAAGTTTCTACTTTCAAAGATTTATCACAATGACAATTTCAGCACAGTTACAGAGGTTCTGTTTGAAAATTTAACTACCCTATAAAGTGAAAAAAATACATTATTTGTAACACAAAGTTAGCGATTTTTTAATGGTGGTATAAAATAAAACAAATTTATTATTAAAATATGATGCTCATAATTATGTTTATTTATTTTCAGTTACTTACATTTTGACTGCACGGATAGCCGAGTGGTAAAGGTCACCACGCTAATTACCACTGTGCGCGACGTGCTGCGGGTTCGATTCCCGCATGGGACAAGCATTTGTGTGATCCACAGATACTTGTTCCAAGTCTGGGTGTTCTTTGTGCATGTGATTTGAATGTTTGTGAATCCCCCGCGACACAAGGATTAAATTCATTAGTGCGGGCGTCGTTTTTATTAAAGAAAAAAAAAAAAAAACTCACAAATATCACAATCAGTTAGCCTCGAATGGCTAATTCAAATATAATTAGATAATCAAAATAATCAAATTGTTAATCATATAACCACATCGTTAGCCGAGCGCGACCCGAAGGGACAATGTTGCGAGTTTCGGCGCGGCCGAAGGGTTCGGCCGTTTTTGGCCGAAACCGAAACTCGTGCCGAAACTTGATTTTTTGGCCGAAACTGGCCGAAACCGAAACCGAAACCGAAATTTCGGTCGGACACTAAAAAAAACACATTTAATGATCGCATGAAAAGAGATGCAGGTTGTATTTCTTGTAACGTATTTTTTTGTTTTATATTTTTTTTACATTCAGTAAGGTATTATAATTCACCTGCAATTTAAATTCCATAACATTTTTACGTTAGAAATAGCTAACCTACCAAATTGTTTAATTAACAATACATTTTATATTGAAATTATATAATTAAACTACACATCATCACATAATTATTATGAACAGAATGAGATTTCTGAAGTGTTAGTCTCAGTTCCTGATGCCAAATGCATTTGCTAGTCGTGTATTCCGCATGCTTGATTGTGACATTCAACTCTTAATTTAAAGATGGCCGACACTGAGATACAATGACATAATTTAGTGCAATACAGCCGTAATACTCAAACGATCCTAAACTTAAAAGTCTATCATTCGCTTTATTTCACCTAAATGTGACAGAGATAACACGAGACTTAAAATTGACGTTTGATTATTCGGCCAAAGTCTGTGTCAGCTTCAATGTGGATCGGAAACGTGTTTGAAGTATCTGTGTAACATCACGATCATCAGGGGTAAACGTTTTCGTTTGATAATTGTGTGTAAGTATCGGTCGGACGAAAAGACGCGACGGCCACGATTCTGGAACCCGTCCAGACCGTCTGCTGAGTCCGGAGTACGCCTCATATATTATTACCATGTGGAAAAATATCAACATTATTTCCTCTGTATCACTATACTAAGGTTGACTGATAAGATACATGTTCTGATTCGATTAATCTATCATTAGATGGTTTTGGGTCCATTGCACCCACAGAAACATACCTGAATTACAATATGTTCGGTGCACATAAAACATATGAACCGGTTTCTTATTATGTACGATTGGAAACTTTGTATTATATTTGTAGTAATATCCAAATTTCTTACACACTAAAAGGTCCTACCGAACTTAAAAAAAAACAATAAAATTATTAAAAAGACAAATATTATTTAATTCAATAAACTTTTTAACTACGTTTGTAATGAAACGAAAAAGCATAATAAGTATTTACCTATTAATAAATTGTGTTTTATGTATCTTTTGTTGTATTCATGCACACTTAGGCCCAGTTTTTTGATCCCAAGTTAGTTCAACTAATGGTTAAATATGCTTTCAAACTTCGGTAGTGCGCGTTTATTCATCAAATTTTATTTTATCAAATGGTTAAAATAAAATTTGATGAATTTCATTTTAACAAAATTTATTTTAACAAATGTTTAAAATAAAATTTGATAGCCTAACAAATGATGAAAAAACGCTATTTGTGACTAATAGCTAGCATATTTAACCATTGGTTGAGTTAACTCGAGATCAAAAAACTGGGCCTTAGTTTAATTTAGTTTTTACAGTCTACTTCTAAATATTCCAAATCCTTGACATTCATTTAGCTAATTTTATTACAATTCTCTCTCTATTTTAAAGTGATGCTCTTGGGAGATAGAAACTCGACTCGAGAATAGATTATTTCCGAGTCGCGTAAATGACACGTTAGATATATGTATCTCCTACATACTGTTTCTCAAATTCTTAAAACAATATCATCTTAAAGAATCCTACTAATATTATAAATGTGAAAGTGTGGATGTTTGTTACTCAATCACGTAAAAACGGCTGAAAGGATTTGGATGAAATCTGGCATGCATGTAGCCTTTAACATGGAAAAGAACATAGGCTACCTTTTATCCCGATTGTTTAAGTAGTTCCCGAGGGACGACCCAATTCTAAAGTCCACGCAGAAGAAGTCGCAGGCAGAAGCTAGTTAGTAATATATCGGTGACGAAATAATCCAACAAAACGGATAATCACCTGTCATTAAACTTACATTTAATAATTATGATGTTAATTGATTTCCATTCATCAAGGACTGTGTGATTAATATTGAATGCTTACTACAATATAAAATCTTAATAGGGACAAATTATGGGCATTGATGAAAGATACGCTGATTTGCATACTAAATATAATACATGTAGATATTAAAGGAGCTTGCCCGAACGATATGAGTAATTAATATATATTTTTGATACATGGTTTCAAAGATTTGAACATGTGATACAGGTACAGCTAATTAATTACCTTATGCCAGTATAATTGATAAAATAATGCCATGCAATGTGTATTTGAATATTAAAAACATAATTATGTTCTAGTTAATTAAACTAAGCGGTCAATGACTTGTCCTTGCAAATGACAGACAGTTCAACAATGCGAATTATTACTTTCAAAAGTATTTAAAAAACAACACTCTGTTTGAATTTTGATGGGAAACATTTGGTGGGTTTATTAGATTCGTTATTAGTTATTTTTAACTCCTTAACGTTATTTGGTTGGATGCAGCCAATTACTATGCGAATACAATTATCAATATTTAGCAGCATTACAACCGTTTCTCATGGAGTTAAATCCTATTTTGAGGATGATTAGTTGCTACCATAATTCATCATTGCCACTACAACATGAATATAATTGAGTATAATAAATTTTCCTATATTTACAAATCGATGAGCTAAAGATTAAATTTATTTACTTTGGCCTTTCCCGCCGGAAGTGGCATCGGAAACTTTAATGTGACGTGACCGCGAAGGACACCGAATCAAATAGTAATACAAGTAGATGTCAGACGATGAACTGTAGCTGACGTAGAAAGCAAGAGGTTCTGCCACATCTAAATAAATACTCTTTACTCTATTATTAGTCACCATAAATTAATGTTATACGAAATTAATACTTACTCTCATAGAAAATAAATTGCATATTATTAAGAGTCACGTCCGGTATTATGTTTTACGATCACATGATGAGAGAAAAAATAAAATCGCTACAAAATAGATATAAACAACTTTTGATGTAATTCAAACGTCGAACAATCAAAGAGTTTGTTGAATGGGCAGCTTTATCGTTTCGTCGACAGTACTATTCACACGAAATAAACTGTTTGCCAATTACAATGACTTATTGTACAAATCTGTGCAATAATATAATATGTATAATTGGTAATTGCGTTTCGGTTCGTTATGATTGGTGTAGTGTGAGTCTGGTGTAGTGTAGAGACGTATGCTAGCCGCTGCAAAGAGGTATTCAGAGCAAGGGTTTATTTCTGTTGTCACAGTTACCGCAACCGAGCACTTGGGATATATTTGGGTTATTAGTGACGCAAATAGCTGTGATAAACGGGTTTAATTTTGGCGCGCCACGCTTGAAAAGCTATTGTTGTCATTAGGTCATTAGTGTCTTCTTCGACAAGGCTGTGTATCTGGATTACCTTTGATGTATATGACTGTTTGCTTCGACAGAGAAGTAACGCCATTTCTCAAATGCATTCGACACCTGGTGGCCTGACTTTACGCAACGATTTGTGTATCCGTTACTTCGACTTTTTGATGACCATTTTTATTTCCATTGGTCAGTTTTAGATTCAAGATAAAGCAACTGGTTAGGACATAAAGCGATTTAATTTTGAAAGGTATTTTATTGACTTAGATTGCGATTATTTTTCGATCGACAGCTGTAGAGGTATGGATATAATGTCTTTTGGCACGCTCTTTGTTTTAAATAATTAGCGATTTGCTTTTTATGACTTAAGTTTGTATACTTTCTTTGTGTTGTATATTTTCTTCGACATAATAAGATGTTTAGCCAATTTTGAGGCGTAATAGAACAAATTAATATGTGTACTTGCAATCTTTTGTACATTAGTAAACATTGGCTATAATATAAGTTCATTACAAATCGTTAAAAAGGTATATTTTTAAACACTTATGCATAACGACAACAGATATTTTAACTTCATCTATTAGTGTTTGAAGTGACATACCTATAAATATGAGCGTTCTTTGTACACGTCTATTTTTACTTTTGAAAACTAGTCATATTTCATAAGTTTGTCTTTACTACCCTTTGTGAATCAAGTTAAGGCTACAAGGTGAATAAGGTGCAGTTGTCAATCACGGTGGATAAATCGAGCGTCCGTAAAAGGTCTCGTTCTAGATATTGACTTATTGTTTCCGCCTAAATTCACTATGTAGGTCTCAGAAATGGCGGTATAATGGCGATTTATGAAATGGAAACTAGAAAAGAAAACTGCGTCGAGTATGACACGAAAACTAAGTAGGTTATTGAATGTTTTCCTGCTAGGAATTACTGTTAATTGTAAATAGGTAAAGTATTTGATTTCTGTATGTTGCGAATTGGCCGTTATCTGTTAAGATATGGATTTGACATGGATCATGAAATGTATAACAAACACTATATGCCTGTTACAACTTTTTTTTTATTGTTTCTGTACCAATGTTGAGTGTTGAGTGCTGCAGGTATTCCAATTATGTTGATAGAATAGAAATGATGATTTTTTTTCAATGTTCGGTTTTTAGATACATAATGGAAAAATATTTGACGCACGTTTCTTTCGTTTTGTAAACAAAAAATTACGAAGATACAGTGAATGGAAAATTTGCGTGACGTCGCTCTATTCTTAAATTTTTCTTAACGTTGTGACCACGGAATCCACAGAGTAAAATGTGACATTACAAGCTCACGCTTTACATTTGTAAATTAAAACAAAATCGGTTTCGATGAAGAAAAACTTACATGTCAAAATTTTTTTTTAGGTTCTAACTGGCGGTTTAAATAGTTATTTTGATTTTGTTACTTTCATAATACCCAGTAACTATTCTTAAAAAAGCCTACTAGTAATGTGGGTCATACGGTACGTGACTGGTATTCTTGTTAACACCTCGTACTAAGCTAATTGCTTCTGTTACGACTTGGTTCACATCGGTGGTGGGATTCGGACTGGCAACCTCATGATTGCAAGACCGACACCCTAACTACTATACCCCAGCTAGAAATCACATTTTTCAATAACGAAGATTAAATTATTAGATTGTTGTAAAGTCAACATTTTACAACTTAATACATATTTTAATAAATATTAATTAATATTTCGGTTATTAATTTATAAAAGGGACTTTCCGATGAGATCTCTTCTCTTCCTTATTATTACTATTTTGTTTGAATTTAGTTAACTTTAGCTTTTTTTCTATATTATTTTCTTTTTATTTAATTGAAACACGTTATTGTAATAAATATTTCCAAATTAACTATATTCACACGCCTTAACTTTACCTTCAGTTACGATTTAATACATATTATTATTTATTTATAAAAAAAATATTATTATTAATCTTTGTGTGACACGATCATTTGTTCTTTGTCTGGGTGATATTTATCTATAATATTTATGTATTTAGAAATATATAAGTATGTGTATCAGTTGTCTGGTTGCCATAGTACAGGCTCTGCTTAGTTAGGGATCAGATGGCCGTGTGTGAGCTTGTCCCAAGATATTATTATTATTTAATTAGAATCCTAAATAATGATAGTAGAGTCTAAGACACAATGGATTGAAAAAAAGGCCACTTGAGATTCTATCATATTATTTTATTATCATATTATTCTATTTGTTGAGCTCTCTGGAGTCGACATGTCATAAATAGCTACCCCAAGACGAAATGCTGAAACAAGCTCTTGGGTCTCTGAAAGCTTTCATTCATTGATAATTATTAACTTGTTAATGAAAATATGTTTAAGATAGTTCGTAAAGTTTTTACTCACATTTACTTATCGGGGAAGCCCTACTAGCTTCAAGCCCAACCGGGCCCATAATCATGAGCTCATGACGCAGCGGTATCATGAATCTATTTCATGAAACATGTTAACTAATCTTAAATACTAGTTAATTGTGTCCCAAAAATAGTTAATCAATAATGAACTAAAAGTATGCAAAGATGAGGTAAACATTAAAGTAAGGATTGTTTTCTAACATCTTATCCACATTTTTCTGTAAATAAACTTTATGTTTCAACTAGCTGCGCCCCGCCGTGTTACCCGCGTTATCAGAAAACTTGATATCCATAACACATTTTATCCAAATTGGTCCAGCCCTTTGTGCGGGAAGAGGTAACAAACATACACTCACTTAAAAACTTTCGCATTTATGTAACAGTGACATTAGTGTGATTAGTGTGACTACTGGCAGTTCTTATTTATTTATTTAATACTTTATACACAGTGTACATAGGTGGACTTAATGCCAGAAGGCATTCTCTGCCAGTCGACCTTAGGGTGATCCAGAAGGTGTGTGGTAGATGCACTGAGATTCTTAAAAGGTAGTTCTGTAAAATTAATTTAACGTTAACTTAACGTTTTTAATAAACATGTCTTAAAAATTAATTAATTAATTGTTTATTATTATAGCCATTAAGTACTTGAAATGTAAACCTTAATTTAATACTGTTTGTTGTCCCAATAAAAAAATAAAAGGTTGATCATGTTAATGTCAAGTCAACTTATCACGAATATGATTGGTTAAACAAAATACTAACGAACAATCACAGAGCTTAACATGAGGTTTGATAGGTGATTGAATAAGTTTATGTTGATCAGGTACTAAACTTGCAGCATGCTTTCAGAAATCGGGGTGAGATTAATATTTATTTATTTACGGTTTCCAACAATGAATGCACATCACAAGCAATAAAATATACAAGTATACATTTGCTTGTGCTTCTGTTTCTTGTATTACAGGAAACCATATCATGACATTGGATTCCAAAAAAAATAAATTGGAATCTGAAATCGCCAATCCGCAATGAGCAAGCGCGGTGATCAATTCCTTATCTATATGAGAAGAGGCCTGTGCCCAGCAGTGGGACATTTATAGGCCGGTATTATTATTATTGATATATGTTATAATTAATTTGACTCCACATAGCCAAGCGGTTTAAGTCACCAGGGTAATGAACACTATGCACAAAGTGTTGCAAGTTCGATCCCCACTTGTGACAAGCATTGCGAACTTTTAATGTATTTTTTTAAATCGGGTTGAATTGGATGGCTTTTATAAAAAAAAAAGATAAGTAGAAAACCAAGACTGACATGTTGAGGGTATTCTGTCGTCTATGGTACATTAGTTGTTCGTGTTTACCTATGTGGGTAGCCTTGCCAAGTGGCGCGGCCGTGGCGGGTGACACCGGCGCACGCGCAGGCGTACCGTCTCGTTCGCTTGCCAGAAATCAACGCGTGATATTTATATTTATATGGGAACGCTGAAACTTGTATTCGATGGGGTCGCAGCTAACACGACAGACGGCTGTGATTTTTCTATAAATGGATATCGCCAATTATCGATATAATATGTCTCGCTTTACAGATTTATAATTAAATAGTTTAAGAACCAAAATATATCGCATGTATTTGTTCATTTATCAAGAGTAGGCACATAATTACAACTAATATTTACTATCAATTGTTATAAATTATGTCTTAAAGTGATAATTATTACAGACACAGGAACATACACAATACAGAACAAGCGAAGCGTAAAATCAAAGCAACTCATGTTTAGTTAATTTATTCTAGACAACACTAACAAGGATACTTTATTTTTAAAGTTTTTTATAACGCTTTGTTCTTAGTTTCAATGTAGGTCTTTAGTATGTCGTTTCTTACTTTATAGTTTTTGAAATCGCCGTATTGTTTAAATTTCAGTTATGACGTAAAATATGTTTGCCGCGTTTACAGCAAATGATTCCCATTTTTATATTAGTTTTCATGTTTAATTATACAAATTTATCAAATCGTTCGCATTTTTCAATTAATTATTTCAGAAATTAATTACAATGTCATGTGGAAAACGCAGTAACAATGGATAGACGTCATATGTTGCGTGCCCATTAAAATTATTTTCGTAGCTGATTCTAGGTCTCGTTAAAACT
Source organism: Plusia festucae (assembly GCA_950381575.1). Classification (NCBI taxonomy): domain Eukaryota; kingdom Metazoa; phylum Arthropoda; class Insecta; order Lepidoptera; family Noctuidae; genus Plusia; species Plusia festucae. Next base: position 5,245,287 of record OX494436.1, on the reverse strand, counting down.
TTGGGATTACACACACATTTGGGACAACATTTGGTGGTCCTGCATTCGTGGTATGTGGCATAGTGGTGGTGGACGAACCTCGCGCACTCAAGCAGGTCGCGGTCGGGCGTGAAGGCGGCGCCGCCGGCCAGCGCCACCAGCGCCAGCAGCGGCGGCAGCAGCGTCCACATGGCGGGCTAGGCTCGCAAGGCCTGCCGGCTGTCACCTCGCGCGCATACTCTCACTGCACTCACTCGCCGCATACACATCATCGGCGGCACATCACTTCACTGGTCCTCGTGTGGCGGGCGCTGCGCGGGCTCCGTACGTGGCCCGAGGTCCGAGGATGAGCGAGCGCGGCGCGATACTGCGCGACTGCGGCGAGGGCCGTTATCGTGGCGGCGGCGGGCGGGCGCGGTCACGGGCGCAACCTTCGCTTCCGCGCGATCTCACCCTGTGACGCGGCTGACGCGGCTGAGAAAAACTATCGCTACGCAACCGGCTACGAGGCAGACGTGCGGCGTCTGCGACGATGTGCTGCGATCATTAAGTGGTTAATTCATATTGTAGAGCAGGCCCGATACGTCGCTCGTGACGTACTCTGGCCCACGTGCCACACTCTGATAGCTCATGCCACTCATCAGAGTGACAAGAGTACTCGCAACAAAGTATTCTGATGTTGATAAACCGATGTTCGGTGCCGAAGCGGGTTGTGCGGCGTGTCGAGCTCGCGTGACAGAGCCTGCCGTGCCCAATCGTTAGACAACATTTGACTTTCGCAAATCTACTCGGAGTGACTGTTACAAAAGCGAATAAACTGCTAACAAGATATTAATTTCCAAGGGCATATAACAGCGAGCATCGCCACTACGTTAATTTTTTTGTCATATTCCATAATTTTCAATTTTATTTTATCATTATATCTCATACTCATCATTCTTCATTGTGCTTAGATCCGCACATGAAAATTGAAAGCTGCAGTTTTATGAGTTATATTTGAACGTATAAAATACAGACTTAGCACATAAACACATAAGCGTAGGTAGATTACGTAATATTTATATACCAACGATTACAGCTGAATGCTAAACAAAATAAGTGAACAATTATTCGGTAAACAAACCTGGTATACGAAAACTTGTTATTAGTTACGATATTTTGATGGCATTCACATAAGTACTTCCCATTTGAAGTAAAATCAGTAAATTAGGGAGGCTATCAGTCGTCCTCATCAGGTCGCGGTTTGCGTGCAACATTGAGGATTTATTTAATTTGTTCGCGACGTCAGCCGCGGTACACAAATAGAGTGAATCGTCGTAAGGAGACGCCGCGCCGTACCGTCGGGAAATTGATTCCAATACCATTCAAAACGACCAGCCTATATCGAACCGGAGCTCACCATATTTAGAATATGATCTCTTGAACGTCGCCTTCATATTTAAAGAAAAACTTTTGATTCTTTTACTTTTATTAAATAAACAAAAGAGCAAACACCGCGACCTGGTTCAGCGCAGTCTTTTATTCAGAATTTCGCAATTACCCTAAATGTATTACGTAAATATATTAACATCGTATAATAAATACATAATCACGTAGAGCCCTTACACTATCTAACATGTCTGGAACTTGTCCAAACAGAAGATGTTCTCGATCCTCGGTATTATTTATTCTTGATAATCCAGCTTCTTATATAACAAACTGCACTACATATGGGAGTGTTAGTTTATTAATAATACAGTAGTTACGATACTACTCAATGAGAATCAACGAAAATAGAGATCGTTTATGGTACACGAGTAGAATAATGAGTTTTGTTTTACGATGAATTGCTCTTCATTATAAATAAATGTTATGTTAAATGAAGAATTCAGTAATAGAAGCTAATCTGTAGTAGATTTACCATCAAGGTATTTTGTATAATATATAGAGGTTGTTTGTTATATATAAGCCAATAGATAAGAGTTATTTTTTATTGATTAAGGTTAAGAATCGTTTCTTACAAATTACATTCATTGGAGACTCATTAATCCCAACCAATCTTATGAATGTATGTCTGTCTGCCCATTAATTGTTGGTGTGGGGACCAAATTTCATCAAAATTGGTTCAGCGTGTTGGTCTTGAAATCTTAATGGGCAGACAGACATACATTCATAAGATTGGTTGGGATTAATGAGTCTCCAATGAATGTCAACCAATGAAGTCACACCAAATTTTATCAAAATTGGTTCAGCGGGTAAGCTTTATTCTTGGAAGGACAAACTTAAAATGAAACTAATAATAGTAATAATAACCAATCTCAAGTGAGATCAGCCATGTACGCAGGAGACATTATAGTGTACAAGTGTGAGCGAAAACACAGGAGCACTCTCTGTTCCTCCACTCTCATAGTCCGATGGGACGGTTGACCGACACGACCGGAGACCCGTTGGTCTTGCGCCTGATCCGCACGTAAAGCCGTTGCTTTACGTGCTTTCCGAGGCACAGGGGTGTAAACACCGCCACACTTTCTGACTCCGTGCGGTACTGAGAATTTCTAAACTCAGTAAATATTTTTCGCCCGACCCGGCAATCGTACCTACTAGACAAACGAGGCAGTCGAAGGAGGCATCGAGGGAGTCGAGACAGAATAAAACTACTCAAATACTGATTATTAGTAAAATGTGGTTAAATTTCGGGTTCGATCATATCTATCATATACTAGACAGAAAACATTGCGTGTCGACTTCTCATGCCTAAGATATAAAATGCAACAAGAGTACATACTCTTGAATGCTTCTTTTCTGCTTTGAGCAGTCTTCTAGAGCAGAAAAGAAGCAGTCATATCTTCTATGATAACATTTTGAAAGTTGGAATAAAATAAACGAACCATCGCTCCTGTGTTACAACACTGCGTACATATATAGCATGAAGTACTAGTATGTAGTGTGTCGCGTTGTTAACTTGCATTTCAACGGATTCCCTTCGTCCTAGCCATTAGATAACGCTCGCATTTACCTACTATTTTCCGGTGTGATCCACTTATATATGTATGTTTATGTAGGTTCGGAAGTTATATAGCTTGCGAACTAATTCTTGTACTAGGAGTTAGAGTTAGGAAAGCGAGGGGGTAGGTTGGAATGGTTTAGCAGCAGAATAAATGAAGTTTTAAGTACGGATTGCAAGAAGTGGTTATTGCATCTCCTGATTTTGTTTTCTAAGGTTTACGCGAATATTAGACATAGAAATAAATTTCTTTTTAAACGGAATCTATCGCGATTAATTTTGATTTTAGGTGAACCTTTGCTGGTGACATGGTCGGCAGATTCTGCCCGTTTAAACTAGTTTTATTTTTCAATCCCCTGTTTTTTTCTAAAGATTTTAAATATCATGAAGCCTAAGATTAGAGTTTATGTAAATACTCAGCCCACAAAATGATTCCCATGATTCTATTAGGTAGAGCCATCTAATTTGCATAATAAGCATGTAAAGTAAAATAATAAGAACTTGCAGTAGCGACCAGCGAATGTTATATAACATGTATTGTTAAGAATACATTTTGTATAACAAATGCGGTTTGTAGTGATTGGGTCGTTTATGGTCTGCGTCACTCTGATTTAACTTTTAACACAAATTATTTATATAAATGTATGCGCAAAGACTGTGAATTTTGGAAAAGGTGTTTCTTGAACTGGAGAGGGTCGTACAATAGGATTGTTAGTGCGTTTTATAGCTGCGAACTCCTAAAATTGCTAGTTAGGTGGCTGAGATCCAATCGCTTGCTATACATATGTACTTGGAATATTAAGAACGTTTTAACTAGTTGATATAAAGTAAAGATTCTATTAAAATCGTTTGCTACTAGTGTGTAAGGATATTTTATTTGTATAAAACATGTGAACATCAATAATGGCGGAAAAATAGTTGACAGACAAGCGGTTACATGAAATGCACATTGGAGGTGGAAATATGTAGAATTAGACTATCATGTTTTTACTGTTTAGGTATAAAAATTTAAATATTATCGAATTTTAGAAAAAAAAATAAGTAAATTACAGTGTAAAGACGACGTTTTGTGACAAGCTTTATGAACTCATATTTTTGGTCTGGTTCTGGTTCTGGTTTTAATTACTCCTTGCCTGTACTTATGATGGATGACCTTAAGGTATTATTTAATGATTCGAATGAGTGAAGATTTGTACTTTTGTTTGCCAGAAACAGACGGCCAGTGAGGAAAATAATCATAAAGTGGATACTAATAGAGTCTGCATTGTCTATCAGTTTTATCGCCAAATTGTCTCTACATGAAATAAATTGAGATTATTTAACGACATAGTAAATCAAATTAGGCCGTTTCGTATATTATAACCCATGCTGTCACCACCTGGGTGCCATGTTTCGGAGGTCAACCGTCCGGACGCCCGGGCCCGGACGCTGTGACGTCTTACATGCAGAATTGACATTCTCCGTCATGATATCGATAATTTTTAACGTAACCTTGCATTTAGGAGACTGTCTGCAGACACTGATAAAAGTCATGTTTTATTTTTAGTGGAGCGAAGTTGATCCCGGGGACTTATTTTAAGTTGGACCAGTGAACTTTGTAGTAGTAGTAGTCTTTAAATTTTTTGTAGTAAATTCTCTAGTGTTTATGTTTTTATTGTTTTTTATTTTAGCAGGGACTTAGGGCTTATTAAGTATTCTTCTCTTGTTGAATACTAGCTGACCCAGCGAGCTTTGTACCGCCTAACAGTTATTACTAACGTCACTCAATGGTTTTGCCTTCCCGGAACCTCTCCACCAACACTTGAACTTTATGGTATGGTATTAAACTTCAAATTAACTTATAAGTTTCTTTTTCTTTAGTTTCTTTATATTTAAAAAAGATTACTAGCAATGTGGGTCGCACATTACTAGTAATCTCGTTAACCCCTCGTGCTAAGCTAAGATGCTTGTGTTACGAGTGGGTTCACGTCGGTAGTGTAATGGGTGGGATTCGAGCCCGCAACCACACGATCGCAAGTTCAACGCCCTAGCCATTAGGCTACCGCCGCTTCAAGTATCGTTACGAATCGTTTGTATGGAAGTATAAAAAAAAATATATAATATAATATACTTTTTCAGACAATATTTTGATTTTTTCTCTGCGTAAGAACCATCCTCGTACTTCAAGGAATATTAAAAAGAAAATGAGTGAAATCGGTTCTGCTGTTCTCGAGATTTGCGCTTAGCAACACATTCAGCGATTCATTTTTATAAGAAGATTAGGTATCTAAAAGTAGCATGAAGGACCTATTCTAAAAACAATAGTGCAATCTCGTTGCTATTTACAAACGCAAGCCTGAAAGTTGGTAACTCGGAAAGACATGGACATTAAAGACAATTTTTTTCAAAATGAGATCACCTCATACACCTACTTGATTGATGTTTTTTTATGTGAGAGATGTTGTCAACACTCATTCACTATTTTCTTCAACATTATCCATATTTCGTATTGCATAAAAACTCTTTGCCTTATAGGTTAATTGCTGGTTGGTAAAATTATTTGTAATTTTAGCAAATTGACTTCTGACAGCATACTTGAGAGTTGATAATTGAGGTATCTTAGTTCCGACATCATGTTTACTTGCATATTTGTTCGACGCTTCCATCGTCGCGTCATAGGAATTGTTTCGCGTCGCGGCGTGAAGCGTAGGCAGATTTTTTCTCGTCTGGCGTCCGTCCAGGTGTTTTGGCGGTCTTTGTCAATGTTGAATTTATTAATACCCTACATCGTATTGTTTTTTTATCGAGGTTAGCGACATCGTTTAATTGCTCGCCCTTTTTGTGGAACCTACTGTTTACCGTTTCAGTTGCTACATTTTAGATAGATTTATAGATAAATGTACGTTGGCACGTATATTTTTCTGTTTTAAATCATTCTGAAGGTAAGTATATTGTTTGTAAATATACCTTGTAAGGCAGCTTTTATCTAAGAATGATATCTAATTTGAAGTTACCTAGTTTATTTAATTTTTCTTTCGATAATTTTATGTTTAACTCAGCTGCAAGGACATTAGCCAGTGTCAATTAATATTACGTAATGTTGTCTGGTATTCAAAAAATGTAAGTAATTATTTAGGTGTTGGTAGCGAGTGATCAAAATAAATCGGCATGCGAGTGTGTGCCAGATGAGAGAAGCGCTCGCGCCGCTGCCGCCGTCCCGATGCTCGCCCGGGCAATGCGCGTGCGACTTACTCCCGATAACCGGTTCAAACCAGATGCATGTACGACAATTATCACCTTCATCTGCAAATCTCCTCTGATTTCGATTACGGTTTTAGGTTGTGAGCGCTGACTAAATATTTATAATACGTGGATATTGGTAGAGACCTTAGTCGAGTAGTGGACAGCTATAGCAAAGTTAGATTTCTGCTACTGATAATATTTTAACTTTCCGTAAATCTGTTTAAATTTAATATGTCCGTGATAAGTTTCCAAATTATCCTAACTTTCATAAAATTTATTCGGCCTATATAACAATGCCTCAAAAATTGCATCAAACAGTTTTTTTAAGTAGCATATTCAATCAGCCTATCGGCGTCTACTACTGAACATAGCCCTCCCCCCAAGAGCGCGAAGCATCCCTGTCTCAATCCATCCCTGGCAGCCGTCAACCATCCGCTGCCAACCACTTTCTTCATCGTCGCTCCATCGTTCTCCAGGACGTCCTACACTACGTTGCCTATAAGAGGTTCGCACTCTAGCTCATGTCTGCTCCATCGATTTGTCCGCCAGCAGTAATATCCAGCCCACTTCCAATTCAGCGAGCTGATTTACCAAGCAATATCGGTGATTTTCGTTCTCTGGCGAATGACTTCAGTACGAATTTTATCCACTAGAGAAACCCCGAGCATCGTTCTCTCCATGACGTAGAACAGGTAGGTATATAAAATAGAAAACATTTTTTTTTTGTTAATTAATTGTAACCGTAGTTCGTACAAAAAATAGTCAATAATCAAGTTATCTGATTTGTGAAATTTGTGCTCTGTGAATATTTTTTTTTATGTTATAATCGCGGCCTATAAATGTCCCACTGCTGGGCACAGCTATTTTCCCTTATAGAGAAGGAATGGGCATTGATCACCACACTTGCTCATTGCGGGTTGGCGATTTCGGATTCCAATTGTTTTTGGAAGGAAAGGGGCATATGAAGTTGCTGTAATGTCGGAGTCCGGCATGACTTTAAAAAAACTGTATGGTTGTATATTTTGAAAAATATTCTTATATCTGTTTTTGTAAGTATGCAATTAAGTACTTAAAAAAAATTGAGAATACAAGAAAATTCGAATAGACCGGATATGTTTTTAACATTTCAATATTGACGACTTGTTTCCAGTTACTTGTCAAATGATGCAAAAATATACGTCAAGACGTATATTACAGCTCGGCCTATTTATAAACAAGGAAGTAGGTCATGGTATACCAAAACACCGCAGTCCTATAAGAAGCAAGCACTTGTATCGTTGTTTGGTATTATGTTTGTAATTAAAAAGCTCTTGTTGTTTTCTTTACGTTGAATTGTTCTTTTCAAAATTATTTAGAAGCAACCGTTGTCTTTATTTTCTATGCCTATTATGTATCTTTACGTATATACGTACTTATTTATTTTGATATAATTGTTATGTATATGCACATATAATGATGTTTTCTTAATTTTGTACCTTTTCGATCCAAAGATTGAAACTAAAAGTTTACCTTACCTGGTATTTTATAGGTTTTTATTTTTCAAATTACAAAGCCAGCTGAAACTTGTCATAAAAGCTGAAATCTTCAGAATTAACAGTAACTAAGTGATATAGGTTCTGCCTGTGAAAATAATCTTCGTTTTGACCACTTTCTAAATTAAGAGATGCAAATATAAATGAATACACTAATAATACAATGTGTTTCTTCTTATAAGTCTCCTATTGCTTTTGTAGATCTGCTGGCAAAATTGCGTTAGAAATAAGCAAGCTTTTTATGTACCTACCTACCTAATTTTTCTTGAATTGTATCCTATGGTTGTGTGTATTGCCCTGATAGGGCAGTGAGTAAATAAGATATTATTGTTCCTCTTTTCAAAGTAAACAACTAAACACCTGACCTTCGTGTACTGTTGTGTGCTCCGCATTGATTCACCAAATTGAACTTTAAAATTCTCGGCACTGACATCTTGCTGACATGCGGCTAATAAGAACTTATTGATTTTGTGCTATTTTAGTAGCTATACGTGACTCTTTACAAACATTCTCAATCATTTATCATCTATCTGTTGATAATAATTATCTGTTTATTTACAGTTGTGTAAAAAAAAATGTTTTTTTTTTATAAACGTTTGCTATTAATTTTTCCAATAGATTTTGCATTGAAATTTCAAATTTCCTTATCTGAAAATTTAAGCCAAATCAAACAATTAAATATAGATTTCTTGGCACAGCGGCCATCGTCTTGTCAAAAATCAGATTTTTAATTGATTCTTAATTCGTCATTTATGAAGGTAGCAAAGTCGTCACTTTGACGTAACGTCAAATGCTGGAGGGGCGGCCAGGCGGCCATCTTCGGTTCGAGGAACGCCATTCAATCATTCATTATTCATTCGACATCGAACGAGCGCGCACGCATCCACGTGTTTTGCTATGTCTTAGTTATTTTTCTAATCTAGAAATATTTCATAATTCCTTTGTGATTTCGTGATTGTAGTGCTAAGGTTGATTGTTATACTAGCGTGATTAAAGAGTTACCGTATTTCTGAGGTAGTGTCTTCTCCTCGCCCCGTGATTCATGTACGCTCTCGTTTAGCAATTTGATAACCCAGTTGAATAAAGTCCCGTCATCCGGAGAGGAATTAAAACGTTAAAAAGGATTTTCGTTCAAATAACACAACTACGACTACTAAGTCGCAGAGTTTCTTAGGGGATAACGGTTAACGATTTGATTGTAAAACAAATAGACGCGAAGGTCATGGACAGCGAACTGCCTGGAGAGTTGGTTCCGCAGCTTGTTCTCCATGGCCTGGTACTGGCAGGCGGTGATGGACGGACGATTTTGGGCGCTGTCTTATGTAATGATAATTTTGTGAGTAACTGGCGCAAAAAGTGGTCAAGTGTTCAATAATAATAAACATCCCTTTTGCTTTCTGCTATCTTGTAGGTACTCTTCGTATCGAGGTGTTGGCAGGCTTTTTTGGTGATAAGCAATTATATTTTATTAATTTAATAAGGTTTTCCTACAGCTTATGGGAATAAATCATCTGCCTATAATACGTTACATATTTTCATTTTAATATCAAGAGAGATTTTAATATGAGAGAACAAATAGTCAAGGGAGCTGCCCTTGACTATTTGTGCTCTCATTAAAAAACATGAAAATATTTCACTTGAAGTATTCTTCAAAACTGAAAAGGACAACAAAGACGCTCGATTGAGACCAGTAAGTACTCGAATCCAGGGGAATGTGATGTAAAGGGTAATATTTACTGTAGCGATGAACACGCCACGTCACGGCACGACATGCCATGCCAACGTACTTCAGTCCTGTCATTTTTCATTGTCCCTTATACACTGAGTTTACTTCTAGAGATCTTGCAATCGACTCCCGATCGTAACATCCAATTTCAGGTTCTTATCCGCAGTTTTCGAACATATTCAACAACAAGTATTGAACAAATTGAATTTATATTATTTCATAGTAATATACAATTTAAGCTTAACATGGGTAGAAGGATGTAATTGCGTGTTACCTAGTTAAAAACGGTTGGAACCACATAAAACTTAATATAAGGTATAAAACCGTTAGTTGAAAAAATGCTACTTTTGTTATTACTCAAGTGAGGTTGTATGTAATGCGGAAACTCAAAAATCCACTTTCAAAGTGGAATTTTGTGTCGAATTGAGAGATATATACAGGTTTAATTCAAAAAAGTTTTATGCACCTGATTACCTCGTTAAATATACGCACGCCTTTTTAATGAATCCTGTATATCGGCGCAGGCCCACCATTACTAAACTTATTGATAAGGTACAGTTTTATTTTTATTTTTATTAAAGTATTGACATAAAGATGGAGTAGGAATGATTCGGTGTATTGAAGTACTAGTGTTGGCTAGTCATGATAAAAGTACTTAATCTCGAGATTGACGTAACTGATTCGTAACCATTGATTTTGTTTACAGACTTCATCTCTTATGCATGCATCCATCAAGGACTCGTAATAATATTTGGGCCACATAAATATTTGTTGACGGTCGGTATTATAGCGACCTTAATTGTCAAGCTTATAGGCAGTCCACCTGTTATTTAGTATTTAATTATATGTATACTAGCTTCTGCCCGCGACTTCTTCTGCGTGGACTTTTGAACTGGATCGTCCTTCGGAAACTACTGAAGGAATCGGGATAAAAGGTAGCCTCTGATCTTTTCCATTTCAAAGGCTTCATGCATGCCAATCTGTTCAGTCGTTTTTGCGTGATTGAGTAACAAACATCCAAACATCAAAACATCTAAACATCCACACTTTCACATTTATAATATTAGTAGGATTAGTAGGATTTTAAGATTTTTGCTGCAGGAAATTAACTGTATCATTACGTAACCTAAGCGTCTTATCATTTATACGACGTTTCTAATCTTTCCGCATATTTACAATTCTTAGTGAAGCCAAAGAAATGCGTACAAGCTATTATAGAGTACGGATGAACCGCTCTATCCTCGTAACGTCTGTACCACGTAACCCTATCAATCAATACATTATTTCTGGGTCGATTGAATGAACTCCAAATATAGAACCACAAAACAATAAATAGTTATGTACCAATAACCGTTATATTAGCGAACGACTAAAATTAGACTACCTAATTCATAATTATATTAATGAAACGAGATGGTACATTTTACACGCTACTTACGTTGGTCCGATACTTTTACATTTCTGATGGGTAGGTCATGGTTTTATTACTCCCTAGACATTTAAATATGACTAATGTTTGAGTGTACTATTACACTGTATCGTCAAATGTTTTAAACATGCGTAGATCTTCTTTGAAAGCGAATTTAGACTGAATTTTGTTGGTTCTTTGTAATAGTCATTTGTTTTTAGTATTGAGGTATAATATTAATGTTTTCTTCAAACTGTGTAGTTAGGGGTACCTGACGAAACTTCCGCAGTAATAGTCTGCGTGTGATTTTCGCCGAAAAAGGAGCTCAAGGACATTGGTTAATGAGTTCGGCTGCGTGACTGCGTCCAAGGCTTTTTCGATTCACCAGTTATTTGTTGGTGCTAGCAAGGCTTACATTTTGTCGTTTGCATAGATATATCTCTATCAGAATTATGATTACACACTACCTTCTGTTATTTATTGTTTTGGGTTTGCAACTTTGTGTATCGATGAAAGCCGACAAGTAAAAAAATTGATACATACTTACTAGATAGCAGAAATCGTAGTGCAGTGTTTAGACTTAGGAAAAAATATCCTGATTCTATGTGTCTGAAATTCATGATGGATTCTTGCATTTTCGCTACCAAACTAAAAATGTATTTTTAATTAATCTTATTTCTATACAATTTAGAGAAATCAGCTGATAATTTGTATGATACTTGATTAAACCCTGCTAGTGACAACTTTGGTTACCATGTGAGGGAAAAATAATATGAATTACAATATTCTTAGATACATGAGTACCATCTCTTGTCTTCAAAAATGAAATGTTTTTGATATGATATTAAGTTATGATCTAAAATGATAGCTCAGTGAAAATTAAATATAAACACATATAGTCTATTGGCTAGGGCATCGGACTTGCGATCATGCTACTTTACATTGTATATCGAAAAAAAAAATCGACGACGAAACGAAAAAAATATTTTTTTACAAATGAAACAACAGATAGGCAATAGACACATACAATTATGAAAAAAAACATACAGCAAATTAATTGGAAGTAATTAAAAAATATACTTACATACTTGATATTATTTTAACTAAAACTTAAAAAATTCAATTTCAATTCATTCGCTCTAATTAACAATTTTTAAGAAATATAGTCTCAAATGTAATTAATGGTGATTAGTATCCTCGTACAAAGTTTAAACCGTAGATCTAGCGCCATCTGTTGTGAACCCACAAAAACTGCTAAGGCAGGCGCTTGTACTGTGAACATAGCTTGCCAGTACAGTCTGAAAGCACTGCGGACTATGTAACTTTCATTCGTTCTACAAGATGCCGTAGCCGTAGTTCGCCGTAGATCTTAGTAGGTAGGTATATATAAAATAATTTAAACCACAGCTCTAGTTGTATATTTTTGCTTCAGTTCGCATAATCTTCCTAATGTTTAATTAAATTTAGTTAGAAATTAAATCAACCATCTATTGTTAACATACAGCAAACTATCAATTAATAGTTTTTAGACTTTGTTCTATTTATGAATAAGTAACAGTTTTTATAGGTACTTTGTTCTATATAATTTAAGAGTTATTTTAAATGATGACCTAATTTGATTGATGGAAAACAGACGTTAGCAGATTAGTGTCCTAATCACTTTATAATTTAAACAGTCTAGTATACAAATGCCATTACACTAATTTATTGTAATTTAAAGCCCACTCAACTGTAGTCTCATCAAAATATTTGTTAAACAAAATGTAATTTTCCTGCACGAGAGAGTGACTGTTCAATTTGCTGCGTTGCTAGTGGGTAGCGTAAATTTACACTGGCGACCAAATATTTACCCGGTCGGTCGGCGGCTTGCCACTGAAAGCCACTGTCACTGGCCCGACCCTTTGTCCATTGATGCTACAGATACCAATCGACGTTGGTATGAATAACACACATTCTAAATTCAAAATGTTATGCGAAAGATGTAAAATTATTCTTTTTATTTTTTTTCGAATTTTACGGTTTTAAATGTAGATGTGAATTTGTGTTTAATGAGTTGCTATACATTATTTTTGCTTACTGGGTAAGGTATGTTTTGTATTTCGAATAGAAAAGTTCCAATTTAACTTTTAATTGGCATGATAGCATTATTTTCGGTAATGTCATTTGAATAAAACCTTTTGATTGAATCTTAGATATTATTACCTCAGGTAATTGTAAAACTTTTGATTTGAGAACCGCTTTACCCGCTACTATTGTTTTGGAAACCGTTGTGGCAATAAACAAAACAAATCATGAACCAATGCTGATAAACATCCCACTCAAATGGCAGTAGGTACCTAAGTAGGTAGCGTAGTCGCTTCTCATGCAAATTAGATTGAAGCCGATCGAATTTTCAATAATACCATACTCCTCCATAATCCTCGGAATTGAGACATCATTAACTTCTTAAAAGAATTACCTCCCTTGTGGTGAAGTTTATCTTCTCAACTTTGGCCAGAGCAAGCCACACCAAGTTTTAATACCAAAGCTGGATATCTCAAGCAGACATCACTAATGGCACTCTGAACTTCGAAAGTCTTTCGTGTTTAATAAAAGTTGAATAAAAATGTCTTTTGAAACTGGTTACAAACTTATAACACAAGGATTTGAAAGTTGTAGGTCGAAATTACAGGGTGGAATATGTTCGTTTTAGTTGGTTAAGGTAATTGATCCAGCGAACCCTTGTTGGGCTTCTGATGGAGTGGGTTAGGTTCATAGAATAGAGAAACTTTGTCTTGTAGTAGCCAACTATACTCATAGTGTTTAGTTGTACTTATGACAGTTTATGATACCTACATAATTATAAAAAACGGAGAGTTAAAAACTCACTGATGACATAACATATTCGTTGTTCTTTTGCGCTTGATAAATAAAGCACTATTTTAAATAATTATAAATTTTATTAATGGTGCATTCAAAATGGCCGGTGCTCTGTCATCATTGTCATCGTTTGTTCTTCAGTCTCGTATGACCCACAACTGAGTCCAAAATTGTTGACATAGTTAAGCTGCCTAATCATATTCTTACCCTGAAGCCGTATATCTGACGTCAACGAAGAAGATAGTCTTGCTTAAATCTAAATTAAACTTAACGTATATCGCAAAATCCATTAAAATTACAGTACCATCAGTTCTTAAACATCGCACGTACTACCCCGGGGATGTCACATGTACTAAGCAGATTAAACTTCATAGCAGCTCACTATCAATAATATAGGTATACTTATCTACACTGTTCTAACACTAATACTACATTCAGTAACACCGGCAAAGCAAATGATGACAGATTAATCTATTCTGTGGTTGCGGTCAATCGAACCTATGTTCTGCATTGAACATATTTAGTCTGTTAATTACATTCGAAATAATATTGATCGCTGCCAACCGATCATCGAAATGATAGACCTTTATTATTGGTAAGCAGACCCGCCCCGCCTTTACACGGGTAGCACAGTAATATATACCTATATTTATACATAAAGACCTTTTTGAATCACTGTATCTATTGCTGGAAACTACGTAAAAATTCGTTGCGTATTTTAAAAGGTCTAAACCTACAGACAGCGGGAGCGACATTCTCTTATACTGTGTAAAGATTCCCAAAGGCTTATAAACCTTAAATATACAGGATTAAATTTTATGCAGTGCGTATATTCTACGAGCTAATCAGGTGCATAAAACTGAACAGCTTTCCCCAAGGAACATAGGTCGAAATCTTAAAATTTAAAATGAAATATTCATACAAAGTGACAGATCACGTGACTTATGTTTAAGTATGAAAAAATAATCCTGTATAAGGCACAAGAAAGTAAATGGTACCTAAAGGGGAAAAACATTTTAACCACATCGGGGCTCTTAAAAAAATGTATTTATTTATCATAATTCAATCACCAGCAGCACTGCCACAACGAAATAAAAAAAAAACTTCTAAAATTAGCTTAATGTAATAATGCAAATAACAGGTGTGCATGACTTTGACAAATTTTATATTAGAGACTTAAGCTAAAATTTACAGTGTATCCAGAAAACAATACAACATAGAAAAAATGAAAAAATTGCTGTATAGACGTTTATTGTTAGCCCTGTTTGTATAGGGAACGTCTGTATGAAGCGTAACTCATTATCAAAACTTCTATAGGGTAATCCGTCTAGCTGGACCTTTCCTTATATAACTTCGCCATACATGTCAAATGTACGCATAGGGACGTGTTCAAATGTAAATCATAATTAGGCCAGTTCTTTTGTTATTTTGCAGCTTCATCTACCGCTTTCTTTAAAATTTTATGAAAAATTTAAATAAGGTGAAAATTAAGGGTACGTTTGTTGATATTGCCTTCGTTATAAAATTAATTATTGTAGTCTATATTTTTCTCTTGACAGCTATAAAAGTGGACTCTTAATAATTCAGTAAACCTGAGAACTATTCTCAATAACGAAGCTCGGCTGGAAGGTACACATAATATGAAAATTAATTAAAAAGGGCTCTTCGAAGCTCTTAGATAGGGGTCTTAGAAATCCAATAGGTCAACAAAATTATTTCATTGTTGCTTTAAGCTCCACTTGAGTAACTTTCTATTATTATAATTTTTGTACCTAAAATTCATGAAGCCTTGAGATATGCTTTAATAAAAAAAAGGGAGCAAAGTTGTCTTTCCTTGAATGAAAATGTAGTGTCATTGGTTTAAAGAAAGTTGTCAAATCATTAGTCTTTGTATTTTAAGGACGTTCATAAAATTACTAAAGAGGAAGAATTGATATATTACTAACTAAATATTCTAGTTATTCTTATAAATATCTATTCAGTCTATAAATATCGAGTCCAGCGAATTGCAAGAGACTTCTATTTCTAATATCGCAGGTATAAGACTTTTTGCTACTAAGAACTTTGATACTAATAAAAAGCTTATTTTGTTTACATTCACATACGCTTTTGATTGCTTCTCTGCCCGCGTCTCTTATCGGCTAAAAGCCATCATAGCCTATAGCCTTCTTCGGTAAACGGGCTAAC
Source organism: Plusia festucae (assembly GCA_950381575.1). NCBI lineage: Eukaryota > Metazoa > Arthropoda > Insecta > Lepidoptera > Noctuidae > Plusia > Plusia festucae. The sequence continues at coordinate 5,229,391 of OX494436.1, read as the reverse complement.
TAAGACTGAAAAAAATATTTATTTTTGAGGCTTACGCGAATGTTAGAGATTGAATGAATCTGCTTTAAAAACGGATTCTGTCGTCTGCCATGTTAGCCTGCCCGTGACCATAACACCTGCAAAGGCGTTGAAACGTCGGGAACTAAAATCAAAATCAAACGCGATAGTTTTTCAAATTAGACCAGTAAGTACTTCATGAAATTAGGGCAATGAGCAAACAAACTCTTCAGCTTGGTAATATTAGTAGTTATATGTATTGTATTTGTAAAATAACTAAAAAATATTATGTGTTTTCAAGCTTCCGACTTACAGAATAAACAATCTCATTTCATATACCTATAGTTTAATATTCCCTGAAGGATATAATGATGATACCCTAACTGAGTTTCGTGAGACGGTAATAGAGGACCGGCCTATTACCATTTATTGGACACATGCGCCTCGAGACCAACGGAGCGGTTACTAGGACTATTTGGAAAATAATGGAAAATTATACTAGGCAGCAAACGGTTGGCCAGTACTGCTACGTCTTAAATAATATGTATACAACATGATAACTGTATATTGTATATTCATAATAATATAATACAGACCTATGAATGTTCTAACTCTGGGCACAGACCTCTTTTTGTATAGAGAAGGAACGAGCATTTTCACTATTCTGGCTTACTGCGGGTTGGCGAGTTCAGATTCAAATTTTTGTTCTTTAAAATCCAGGTTTCCTCACGATGGTTTTCTTCACCTAAAGTACATAATATAGCTTTAATAAAGTCACATTGGTTCTTGCCTAGGTCGAACCCAGGCAAGTACCAATGTGACCTGCAAACATGTGCATCCGAAATTCGGTCATTGAACCGCTAAACCAACATGACATGATTACGTACCCATAAAAAGATTGAGAGATTATTCTTTATTGTGACTACAGATTACATAATTAGTAGAATTTCTTTTTGTTAATATAAAATCATAATTATAATGTCCTGCCCCTTTAGACAAGGTACATTTCTACAATCGTTATCGCTAATCGAATCGCTCAAATGTATGAAAGAGACAAGTCTTAGTCACGTGACTTATCGAAGAGAAATGAAATTTTCTATACATTTAATGTCATTTAAACGATTTCTATCATCAACGCCTGATGAAATGTACCTTGTCTAAGGGGGCTGATATCACTAAAGTCTCGTTTTCTCCAATCGATGATCCATTTTATGAAAAACTGCTGTCAGTCAATAACTTTAATAGGCCTTTTCCAACTCGCGCCAGAAATTACGATCCTGCGACTTCCTAAATGATTTTTTTATTGAGTAACCAGTCAAGCCATTTTTCCACTAAAACGCATCTCAAAAAATAAAGGATATTAACATTTCCACGCTACATATTCTATTACATGTAATTTTCGTCTGTTGAGCCAAGCAGAAACCAGGTGAAAAGGAAATTAGTTCGTCGTGCTTCGAGTTCAGTGCGTTTGTGGACAATAGAGACCTTTATTCCTTTATTGCAGATACTTATGTTGGTATTTTGTATCTTACAGCTACACGAGACGCTTGTAAATTGAGTTTTGTTGGCGAACATACTGCATGGAGCAGTTTCAAAAGAAATAAAAAGTGAGTATATTTGAAGCCTTCAAATATACTCATAATAAACTTTACTAATAAACTTCAGGTTTAGAGGTGCGAGGTTTTCTTTAATGCCACCTTTTTGAGTTGTTGCAGATTTTAAAAGCTCTGATAGAAAATAACTTTACCTAAGAATCGTGTAACTTTATAAGCGTGATTTCTGATAATTGCCTAGGTATAAAGTGTTCTTTACAGAATGAACAGATTATATGTGTAGGATAAAAAACTGTTTTAAATGGTAACCTACACTATAGCGCAATCTTCTCACAAATAAAAAAAAAAATAACCAAGTCACTGAAATAATTTGTAAAATAATTTTAATATTCATATTCAAAACGAATATATTAAAACCATCTTCAACAAAATGTTCTAATAAAGAAACAAAAACTGTGTACCTATCAGTTTTCGAGAATTTCTTAAGGTCATTTACTTGAAAGCTCGTAAAGGTCAATAAGAGTGGGAGGCTTTGATGGCTTAGCTCGGAGCTCGCGTATACGCCCCGTGCTCGCTCGACTGTGACTCTAGGATGCATCGAGATACGGTGTTTACCTCACTATAATTAAGTATTTATGAACAGAGAGGTATCTGTGATGTGCCTTTATATAGTGAAGCAGGTTCTTAAGTTTATATATAATGTGTCGAGGAGGCTGTTATCATGTGAGATTTCACTTGTGTTGATAGTGTCGGAATCTTGTAGATATGTTTCGGGTGAAATTCAGACATAGGTACATCTTAGGCTAGAGTAAAAGGTGTCACAATCCCAAATCCCTCATATCATGTCTATTTTATTCATTAATTTATTATGTTGGCAAAAAACATAATTCAAAGTATATAAAAATAAGTAGGTTCATGACGTTCAAAATCCTTAATTTATAAAAAACTAACTTAATTTTCCATATATATTATTAATCTATTAATTTTAATAAAATAACATATTTTGACAGAATTGTAGCGTAATTGTTCTTTGCCAGGGTTCCCGGCTTCTGGATCCCAAAGACCGAGCGCCTTTAGGATCCAGAAGTCGGGAACCCTTTTAACGACCGTGCAGCAAAAGTCACGTTTCGTGAATACTGTCGCGTGGAAACATCAAAAATTGCCCTCACTGGCTGAAGAATATAGAAAGGCAGGGAAGACAAAATATTTTCGATACTTATGTATCATGCTCTTTAGAAGAAATTTGAAATACTACGTAACATACACAATAGTTTGTGAAACATGAAAATCAGTGCTCATGGTAAAATAAAAATTAAAATAAATATTTACTGCAAATGGCTAAGGAAGCTGCATACCTATTCAGTACCAAGATAATGCGTGTAATATCACAGATTTAAATAGAACAACATTTTACTATTATCTGAATTAATAAATTTGCTAATGGTTGAATAAATAAAAGAAAATACAGTTTCTTTATTCGTAAAGCGCTTGTTTTCTTGAAATATTTTTTATATCTATGCGGAGATATTTTTCGGTCGACATGCGGTGCATTGCGGCAGTGCACGGCACAACATATTGCGGTGCCGTGGTTTATAATACGTGTTATATTATCTAGTTATTACTGCATGAATTCCATACGAAAGTGGTCTACCGAGGAAGCTGGTACGTGTATATTTGTCGCATAGATTATTATATTGCTGGGAGACTACGAAATTCGTGCCTCAATGCATGTGTGCAATGTAATAAGGTGTAATATCGGAACGTGGGACTAGATACAACAATTTTATTTCGTGTTCCGAAGTAAAAGTATTTTCTTAATATTTCATTAAATGGTATTTTTTCATATTAAAATAAGTTGGCTATTTATAATCAATGTCATTGCTTGAACGATTTTCAAAAACCGCATAGAAAAAATATTGACAAAGAAATTTCTAAATAGAAGTATTTTGCATTCTTTTTCATCCTTTCTACTGGGTGTAAAAATATTTAGGTTTTTTGCTGTTGCTTTTAAAAGGACTAAACATTCTAATATCTTTTTCCGAAGTCGATATTTTCAGAAAACGCCTCTAACGTGTTTAATTGTGTTGCGTGCCGAATAGATCGCAGTACATTGAAAGTTCACCTCTATTACAAGTAACCTTTTGAAACGTGGGTGTGCAACATGACACCGTCATCTATTTCTGGCGACTAAAACCGATATGTTAGAGCTATGTTCGACTGCAATATGTCTGACAATAATTCCCTGGAATCAATCTTGTTGACGTAACGAAACATAGTCAATAAAATAAATGGTGTTGTAAAAATAACGTGGTGTACATTGTACAAGTGAAGTGCGATACATTGCGGTGGAACGCCTACGTAAACCTATGGGTTTACGTGGGTGGCCGCAACCGCATCTATACGGGAATCAATAAGGTTATAAATCAGGCATAACAAGATATAGGGAAGAAATACCTTCAAATTGAAGTTTATTTACTGACATTTTTGATACAAATAATAAATCATCTTCCAAAAAACCGATAGAACGCCTGTCTATTAACTACTCGTCGCGGTTGGTATGTGGATGGGTGACCATTTGTAAACATAAAGAGTGTAAACGAGTCTCCGTGCCTCTGAAAGCACGTTAAGCCGTTGGTGCCAACTGTCATACGACGATCTTTAACAGTCGTTAAATATCTACAGCTTTTACAATTTACTATAAAGGTAAGGGTGTGTAGGTCAGATAGGCAGACTCTCCATGTAAAATAATGTACTCAACTGAAGAATAAATTAAAACAAAAACATACTGAAAACTTATAAATCAATTGAATCTCTTCATTTATGCTCAACCACAATTATCTTAGTGGCCCAGACTACTTAATAGGCTTCATAATTACAAATATAATTAGATTGGGTTAGACTAAACTGGTTAGCAGGTTAATTATGTGAGCTTAGGAAAAACTAATTTGTCCACAAATTTTGTTTGGGTATTATAAAACGTTGAGATCCGCTTAGCGATATAGTGTCAATGATATAGAAAATACTCTTGTTGATCGCTTGGGAGTTACAGCCATTTGAATGGAGTGTCGTATACCGATCTAAACCTTTTGCGGAATAACATCAATTTAGTAAGTTTTTGCGCAAGAGATTTCGTGGGTTCTACACATCCCGCGGAGGAAATAAATTTGAACTTATTTATTATTTTTAATTATTTATACACATTATCGCATGTGTTAGCGAATATTTGTAATTAAATACAAATTGTAGAAGGAAAAACTTAAACCTCAGGCAGGACTCGAACCTGCGACCACTGGCTTGACGCGCCAGTCGCTTTACCAACTAAGCTACCGAGGTCACTGCCTGGAAGTTTAAATTTCTCCTTCTACTTATGACGTCTTTATAGGGCGACGTATGCGACATCTAGTGAACCTACCTTACGGTTGGCCTCACCGACTCTGATTAACAATGTGTTAATTAGAAGTCCGAGAGATGGCGCTGGCCCAATACTTATTATTTTTAATTATTTATACACATTATCGCATGTGTTAGCGAATATTTGTAATTAAATACAAATTGTAGAAGGAAAAACTTAAACCTCAGGCAGGACTCGAACCTGCGACCACTGGCTTGACGCGCCAGTCGCTTTACCAACTAAGCTACCGAGGTCACTGCCTGGAAGTTTAAATTTCTCCTTCTACTTATGACGTCTTTATAGGGCGACGTATGCGACATCTAGTGAACCTACCTTACGGTTGGCCTCACCGACTCTGATTAACAATGTGTTAATTAGAAGTCCGAGAGATGGCGCTGGCCCAATACTTATTATTTTTAATTATTTATACACATTATCGCATGTGTTAGCGAATATTTGTAATTAAATACAAATTGTAGAAGGAAAAACTTAAACCTCAGGCAGGACTCGAACCTGCGACCACTGGCTTGACGCGCCAGTCGCTTTACCAACTAAGCTACCGAGGTCACTGCCTGGAAGTTTAAATTTCTCCTTCTACTTATGACGTCTTTATAGGGCGACGTATGCGACATCTAGTGAACCTACCTTACGGTTGGCCTCACCGACTCTGATTAACAATGTGTTAATTAGAAGTCCGAGAGATGGCGCTGGCCCAATACTTATTATTTTTAATTATTTATACACATTATCGCATGTGTTAGCGAATATTTGTAATTAAATACAAATTGTAGAAGGAAAAACTTAAACCTCAGGCAGGACTCGAACCTGCGACCACTGGCTTGACGCGCCAGTCGCTTTACCAACTAAGCTACCGAGGTCACTGCCTGGAAGTTTAAATTTCTCCTTCTACTTATGACGTCTTTACTTGAACTTCTTTGTTTTGTCATTTGGATTTTTTTAACAAACACACAGGCGAATATTAAAGATAGTCCTATGGTACTATAAACCTTCGTTATTTTAATAGCTAAGAAACCCGCCTTTATTCCCGCATCATTATCATCCAAAGCCCTTGTCACCCCACAGCTGGGCATAGGCCTTCTTTTTTTACGTGCCATTTTCTCAAGTCTTGTGCCAGTCTCCCAAATCCATATTATCTACTATATAAAAATAAGTCGGGTTTTCCTTCCTGACGCTATAACTCCAGAACGCACGAACCGATTTCCATGGTTTTGCATTCGTTGGAAAGGTCTCGGGCTCCGTGAGGTTTATAGTAAAAAAAATTCAGGAAAATTTTCAAGAGAAAAGCAGGAAGGGAAAATCAATTTTCACATACAGCGCCTTTGATACATAGCAAGTACTACAACGGCGCCAGTACGTGGTGTGTGAATATCCATAGCTTGCATCCCAATTATATAAAAAATTTAGACCGCGGACGAAGCTGCGAGAAACAGCTAGTTATGTATAGATAAAATTATTGATAAGTATTTGTCACACTCACTGAACTGCGGGTTCAAAGAAATAAATAACTTAAGTTGGTTTGATTTCCTAAAATATATGTCCATATAATACGAGTATGTTTTATCTCAAAAAGTGCCATTCGCACTTTTTGAGATAAAATATACCTACTCGTTTAGTAAAATAGTGAGTACTTATTTCTGAAAACAGATTTCACAGCTCTACATACTCCTTTCATAATATTTTTCGGCATTTTTAACGTTTTGTTTTTTATGTATCGCTGATTTAGGTGCGAATTTGTTTTTAATTAACTTAAAATGATGAAATATCGTTGGTGTGTTTTTACAAAATGATATTCTAACAAAAATAATACCGATAATTTTGTTTCCTATTTTTGTAATAATATTATTATTTGTACGCCAAATATTTTCCTTGTTTTGTTTTTATATCAAGCGCCCGTTTGAATTATTCATCGATATTTGTTTACATATTGGAAATCAACTCTTCGTAAAGAAAACCGTAGGTTATAGACTTGCCAAATATTCATGGACACCTACCATTATCGTTGGAATTATTATTTGGACAACTAGTGTATCTATACCTACGTTATATGGGTCAAAATTATGATGTGATTCTGTACGAATCATAATTTATAATGAGTTTGAGGAAGTCGGGTAAAAGCAGTTATTAATTACTAACTGAAAACCGCGCCTCCGTCCGCGTAAAAAATAGCCTATGTCCTATCTCAGGCTCTAGACTATTTCTGTGCCAAATTTCATTTAAATCGGATCAGTAGTTTAGGCGTGATTGCGTAACACACAGACCGACAGAGTTACTATCGCATTTATAATATTAGCATCGTACAAAGACCATTCATAGACAATGGGATAATAATCGAATTATATATAATGTTGTTGTTAAGGAATAAATAGTTCTCGGCAAGGAAACAATACATTTACTAAAAAAAACGATCGTTTAGAAATCTAATTACTTTACGCTCTGGTAATTGAGCAGGGGAAACAATTGCGCGACGGAAAAGTTGAAAACTTTTTTAATTAGTTAAAACCGCTGTCCATTGTACTATTTGGATATCCTAGAATATTTTTTCTAATTTAAAGTCATACAACAATTTTATTGTGATATATTTCATGTGAACATGATTGTATTCTTAGATAAATGAAACTATGAAAGTAGGTACCTAAATTTTATTTTTAAAACGATAATCGTGGAAAATATATTGAAAAACAGAAGCATCATTTTAATTTTGCTTTTGTTAGATATATAATTAGAAATGTGTTAATTTACATAAATCTATTTTGATTCTATGGATTTCTTTTGTTTTAATGTTTCTGCCATCTTCACGAACGCAGAATACAATTTAAGGAAGATGGTATAAAAGTGATCAAACCTTTTGGAGTCGCCTCGAAGATCAAGATAACCGGTGTCTGCACATTCAAGGGTTGCAAGGATCCCGCTTATACCCTTGACATCAGAAGACCCTTCAAAACACCCTAAAATTGTCATTCAAATGAAAAAATGCTTGTTAAATTTTGTTAATTTTGATATATATTTTTCAAAATTTAATGTCGGAAAAGAAATTGAGAAGTTGCTCCATAGTATGGTAACTTCTTTCATTCAGCTTAATCAGGAAGACTGAGACGGACCCTGACGTAGGTATTTCGAGGAAAATAATACGAAGAGGAAGAACCAAAGAGAAAGAATGGAATTACAAATTAAATTAATATTTTCATTTACGAGAATAGTTAAATGTTTGAACATTTATTGTATCCATACATAGTTCATAATACCAGTCTCCCAATAAGATTTGAGCTTAGGGTTTCAATGCATGGCAGGGTACCATACAGGAAACCAAGCTACTGGATACTGAGCGTGTAGAGTTGTAGTAGTTGTAGCAGCGTGTAGCCGATGCGAATTCAACCAACCAGAGAGAACCAGAGAGGCTGACCTATATTTCTCTAGCTCACAAAGAATTCAGATACATGCATGAATTGAGCTTTTGGAACTCTTAAAGAGGATGCGTAAAAAAATTACGGTCTGTGACTGAACAAACGTTCAAAATACAAATCCTTAATTATGTAAATACCTTTAAAAGGACCATGCGACATTTGGGCCCACTTTTTCAACATTTTATTTTCATTGCTTTTTGTTTCAACATTAATTAATTATATACCTTAAGACAGCTCATAAAGTGTGCATTTCATAATGTGCATTTTCATTTACTATATTATTTTTGAAAAGAGTGTTCATAATCTTATGTAAACTTTTTATTCATTATCGACTTTTATACTTTAATAAATAAATAAATTTCTCGTAATTTCAACAAATGTGAGTTATAGTTATTGTTAAAAATTATTACAAATAGTCATAAAAGGTTTCGTAAAAAAAAATCTTGCGTAACAAATGAAACATGGATATAGTTGTACACGTTAATATTTATCTACGTTGAATAACAACAAAAACCAACAACAGGTCCACACAGAAATTATTTCATGAAGCAAAGAAATAAATTATTTTATAATTTTCGAGCTAACAAAATAGGACTAAACGTTTGTTAAAATTGTATTACCATGTTCTTTGTCGTTTTGCGTTTTAATTACGTCATGGCTTGGCGGCCAGTCTTTGCTGTACCCTGTTAATAAATTTGATTACAGTTTATTTTAGCCCCGGGACACGATGTTACATAAAAATGGATGATGCATCCAGGTTTAAAACTTCTTGTAGAAATATATAGCTAAATTATTTTATTTCTTTTTGATGTACAAATTGTGTAAATAAGAATGTCTCAGGTCATTGTAAGTTTATTAATTTTCTCGGATTAGTTAGTTTTCCTATAATTTAAGCATATACAACATCATCCGTGGGCGAGTAAATACTGATTTTCAAGGTGTATCTAGCCTTGAGGTACCGGGTTCGATCCCCGGAAAATGTAGGAAAAAACATTTTTCTATATTGTCTCGGGTCGGAGTGTTTTTGGTACCTTCGTTGTCTCTGATTCCATAACACAAGTGCTTTAGCTACTAACATTGGATACGGGGCAATGATGTTGTCCACATTTATTTTAATAGGTAGGTACATATGTATACGAGTAACGAAAACCTAAGTTAGGCGCACGATTTTAATGATGTATAAGCTTAAAGATGTTTCATTTGAAATAGTCAGTCAGTCAAAGCCAGTCTTTGAACGGTTTACAACTCGTGAAACTACGGATTTCTGATGTTTTCAAATAGGACATTAATAAAAGAAAAATGCCCTGGTTTTAGATACTGAAAAAATATAAGTTAAGTTGTAACATGTTTCGTCTAAATTAAAATAAATACGAAGATACAGTGAATGGGAACCGTGTGACCTCACTCTGTTCTTCAATTTTGGTAACTTTATGACATTACAACCTAAAAGCTTTGGAATAAAAGACTCCTGAACCATAAACAAAAAAATATTATCTAACTGATGGATACGACTGACGGAATAAATAGATTTTCACTCTTCATAACCAGTGAATATATCATATTTGAATCAAAAACCTTAGACATTTAGTTTTTTCATAAATATTTATAAAAAGGTATTGCATTTATGCCAACAGCATTAAAAACACCCAAAATGCTAAAGTAGTTATGAAAATATTTCGCACGTTTTATATAGCCACTTAAAAACCACATTTTTCAATATTCAAAACATGCTGCATACGTTTGGCAATTAGTAAAAATACGTATGCAGTAAAATGGGATTCTAAAACGTGGTAAACAAAGGAACATGAGTAACGAGTCGTCATGCGAGGTGCGGCGGGCCGTGGATCAAACTCCCGGTACATTTCGAGTGCCCGTCATCGTTAGTTAGTACTGTTCAAACGTACGTACTCCAAACTGAGTCTGTTTTAAAAAAAAACTCATATGTCCCGGGGTTTTATATCTACAAGCGACCTCTTAACATTTGTTGGTGTACGAGTATCTTAGACCGACGGTTCTTGTAGATTTGACATGAATTGCGACTTTTCGTGGTGATAAAAAAGCGTCACTATTAAAAAAAAAAAAATTATGTAAGTAATAATAATTATCGTTTGTAACTGCACTTATTTTAATTTTATGTTTTCTCGTGTCTGTTGAAAACGAGATGAGGAAAAATTATTGTTCATCCTTGGCGAACAAAAATAATTTTATCTTTTTCTTTTAAACATTAGTTGCTAGATTTTTTTTAATTACCTTATCAATATTTAAGCTGAAGTGATAGACAACGGCGTTGTTGATAGGTTTAATCAGGGACATGTATTTAAAGGTATTTTTTATCTATACTAATGTAGTAATCTTATAAAGAGGAAATATTTGACTGTTGTTTGTTTGCATTGCTTAGAATCTACTAAACCGATTTGAAAAAATATTTCAGTTGTTAATCTATACTATCCCCGGATGACAAAGGTATATTATATTAAGTTTAGCTCAAGTTCACATTATAAAAGTTCTTTAAACTTTTGGTTCCTTTAATACTTGTTCTATCATTTATAGAAGACGTATATGCAATTTTTTACATGAACGAAGATAATCTGGGCCATTGCCTTGGCTTTATAGCCACTTTTTATCCAATGATCCATGGCATAATTGATTGCGCCTTGTTTCTCCTGAGTAATGATAGTTCAAATAAAAAATATTGCCTCTTCGCTTTTTACGCTTGTTTTGACAATATTCTGACCTATTTAATGCACTGTTTGGATATATAGGTCATGTTGTTGCACAATTTGCTTAAGACTATTTTAAAATTATTAACATTATTTTTACAGGGAGGTTATTCGTCGAAACAAAAGATGACGTGGAGGATGATTATAGTTCAACAATTCAAGGTAGCCTAATTTTTTTTTGTTCTACGAGTCACCGGGGTGTTAGTATAAATATACGTTTTAGACCCTTTAAAAGTTTTTTTACTTAAAAGTATACTAGGTCGAAGGAGATAACGCCTCTCTTAACCTTACACGGAACAGCACGTTAACTGCTTGGACTTAGGCCCAGTTTTTGATCCCCTATACTTAACCAATGGCTAAATATGCTATCTAATGGTTTCAAACTTCGTTAGTACGCATTTATTCATCAATTTTTATTGTAACAAATGGTTAAATAATTATCTCTACAAATTATTTGGTGATTACTAGATAAACAATCGATGAAAAAACGCGTTTGGAAGCTAGTAGTTAGCACATTTAACTATTGGTTGAATTAACTTGGGATAAAAAAACTAGGCCTTAGTTAATAAAAACCTCTGTCATGATTTTAAGAAAATAAGTCGATCGTAGTGCACAATATAATACCTACCTTTATCTCTACTACCTTTCTCTTAGTAAACCTTTCTAGTAAAAGTTCTAAGTATCTTCAACTACAAGACTTCCTATTTCTCTTAAAAGGGTTAAAAAAAATTGATTTATCTGCAAAAGAAGTATCGGAATAGCAGTCGAGATTATTGTATTGTGGAACAAAAGAAGTTATTACAAATAATGAATATATATTTCCTGAACAAAAGAAGGGTTGAATATATTATTACTAGCTGTACCCGCGACGTTGTTCGCGTTGAAAAGTGTATTTATTGCCGTCAATAACTGAAAGTGAAATAACTAAAGTGACCGTGGTGCTCTAGCGGTTAAATGACAGGATTCGTATGAACAGGGGTTCAAACCCGGGCAAGTACCAATGTGACCTTTTCAAAGTTACGTGTACTTTCTAAATTATTGTAAGACACTATTTATTTATTTATTTATTTTATTTATTTAATTTCTTAACAAAAACGACCATTGGTCAGTTACATTTGCTAGACAATATTATAAAACAACATTACAGTTATAAAATAAATTTACAACAACACTCATACACTCATCTCACAATACTCCAGACATACTGACAGGATCGTCTTCCAGTCATCCGCAAACACATCACAGTCAGGCTTGGCGTCCAAGAGTGCGTTGAGCGCGGACAGTGTGCGCGGGACTGGAGACTGGGATCGCGCGACGGTGTGACTCACGGGCTCAGCAAACAACCTATGCTTCCTACAACGGCTATAGTTTGTAGGTGCAAAAACTTTTAACAACTCGTCGTGCAATTCCGGAGCATCAGTTTTCCCATGCAGGATTTTGCACGCAGTTGTTAATTGGTCATACTTCCTTCTGACCTCTAAAGAATTGTACCCCACACAGCCTAGAATGAATTTTGTGGGATACATAAACGGATAGTATCTATATAGACGTTTATATAGATATCTGAGATAAGCTTTTTGAACCTTCTCTAACATCAGGCTATACTTTGTTTCATGTGGATTCCAAACACATGCACTAGACTCAAGCTTACTGCGAACAAGGGCATTAAAAATGGATTTTATGGCGCCAATATTGTTGAAATCTTTAGCATTTCGCAGTATAAAGCCTAGACGCTTATATGAGTCTTTCGCAACCGTTATAATATGATCATGGAACGTTAGCCTATGGTCAAAGGTGACTCCTAAATCCTTCATCCCGACTGTCCTGGCAATAATGTCGTCGTTAAGTTTATAAATAAAGGAGATCGGATGTCGCGCTCGGCTAAAAGACATGACAAAACATTTGGAAGCATTAAACTCCATTTTATTTTTAACGCTCCATTCATATATAGAGTTGACATCGGCTTGCAGCGCCAAGCAATCAGCTTCACAGTGGACCTCACAGAAGAGCTTTAAGTCATCTGCATACAATAGACTTCTGGCATGTTGCACAACCGATGGAAGATCGTTAACCATTATCAAGAATAGAAGTGGACCCAGTATTGACCCTTGACTGACTCCAGAACGCGTGTGATAGGGCTGGGATTCGTACAGGCCCAACCTGACAAACTGTTGGCGATCTCGCAGATAGTCAGCGAGCAGCTCCAAGAGACTCGGCGGAATACCTATGGAGCACAGTTTCGCAAGCAGTATGTCATTATTGACCCTATCAAACGCCTTCCGGAAGTCAAAATACAAGACATCCACTTGGCCACCTCTATCCAAACGTTTTGATATATAGTCCACCAGTGTGAGTAGGTTGGTATTTACTGATCTTTTTGCACGAAAACCATGTTGCTCATTGCAGAGGCACTTGTCGACTTGAGAATAAATATAACTATGGAGAATATTCTCAAAAACTTTGGCTGGTGACGATAGTATTGCTATAGGACGATACTCTTCTACGGAACCCTTCTCGAGACTCTTTGGAATAGGCGTGACCCTAGAAATCTTCCATTGAGGAGGGTATGTGCCTGTCTTTAGACACAAATTAAAGATGTGATATAGTGGTAGACAAAAGTGTTCTTTATACTGCTTTAATAGTTCTGATGGAATGCTATCAGGCCCTATAGATCTACTAAGTTTCAGTTTCCTTATTCCAGACAAAACATCTTGAGGAGTAAATTTGAATATGTTAACCGAATTACTATTTACACTCTCATCACAAAGAGAGACCTTGCGGGAATCAAGCAACGGTACTTCATTAAGAAAAACACTAGCAAAGAAATCGGCATAGGCTCCTGCTGCGTGTGTACCTGTAAATTTATCACCATTGTATGTGACGGTTGGTTCAAAACCTCCCTTTGATCGCAAGCTAGAGATATGATGCCAGAAACTACGTGGATTGATTCTCAAGTTGTCTTCAATCATTTTTGTGTACGATGCATAAGCATGTGCTACCTTTATTTTTAGATTAGCTCTCAGTTCAGAAAACGAGTTATAAGCTAATAGACACTTGGTCTTCTTCCAAGCAGTATGGAATTTAAGTTTATTCCTTATTTCCTGTATTATCTCTTTCGTAAACCACACCGGATAACGTCTGACTGTAGTTTTATATCGACGTTTTTTGGGCATACAAGCATCGAAGATATCATAGATCGAGTCATAAAAATATTTTGTTGCTAAACAGGGATCATCGGTCTGTACTACGTTATCCCACGAATTTTGAGAAAGTAATTCTGATAGTTGACTATGATCACACTTTTTGAAATTCCAGTCTTTATTAATATCGATGTTACTCGGCTCAATGACATCAGATTGATGTGTTGTCTGGATTTTAATTTCTATATCCAATGGGGGATGATAGTTGTCAGGCTTAACTATACCATCTGTAGCGGTAACAGAAGTATGGCATGTGTCAACGCTCTCTTGGACTAACACAACATCTAGCATCCCTCCATACAAATTATTCACCACATTCTTCTCTTTCAGACAACAATAAGACAAAAAGTAACAATAATAATTGACAATAGATAAAGAAGCACTTTTTAGGTTAAGATCTCCTAATATAATAATAGTTCCACTCAAGTTAGCAACAAAACTTTCAACTTTACAGAACCAGCGCATGTAATCAGCGTCTTTAGCACTCGGTTTGATATACACCACACACACATAAATAGTACGACCACGCCACGCGAAACTTGCCCACAAATCCTCTCCGCCATCAGTTTCAAAATCCTGGCGCCGCTGCATTGCAATTGGTGAGCGTGCTGCAAGTAAAACACCTCCACATGGTGTTTTCCTATCTCTGCGTAGAATAGTCCAGTCTGCTGGGGCTAGTTCTGGGTCCTCAACTGAGTCATCAAGGAAGGTCTCGGTTACCGCAATGAGGTTGTGCTCCAACAGTAGTAGATTGTTACGCCATGTACTTAATTTTGTTTTGATACCTCGCACATTTTGGTAAAAACAATGTAAGCTAGAGAACCTATGCGGTACGAAAGGGCTGTCTATTCGAGACCTTAATCTGATTATGTAGTTTGGTTAAACCAGCAGACTTTCTGTAATGAACCCAGGGTCTAATTTTCGCATTGACCGGCCAGACGTCCGCCGAGTGATACACTTCATAATTGGCAACTGGTACTCCTATCTTATAAGATTTGTAATCTCCTTTAGATGTTAACATTTCAACAGAGCATGTAGCGCCGGGACATAGCTGCTGCAGGTATTTAAGAATCTCATCAGCTCCTGATTCCATGTTCCAGAGATGTAAATATTTTCGTGGTTCGACTGCCTTTAAACATGTTACATTAGGGCCTGCTGTACCGCTTATCGACGAATCTTGTCGGCGCTTCCTGGTGACTTGCGTCCATTGCCTTTCCTCAGGTTCCTTTTGATGTATGGTGACAGTATTCAGCTTCTCAGAGATAGACTGGATTGGTATATCAGACCTGGTCGACTGGCCGAGACTTACGATCTCCGTCTCTGGTTGTGCGCACTTAGCTGGTTCAACATTCAGTAGCGGTCGCGGCTGCGTTTGCTGTTGTTTACGCTTCTTTTGTTTGCTCTGCTTGGGCTTTCCCTTGCGTTTAGGAACTTGGATTGGAGCAGAAGTGCAGCCCGCTGGTGTAGGCGCTTCGGTAGAAGGTTTACTAGACTTTAATTGGTTTACATTAAGACTGTCATTGGTGAGCAGCTCGAGCTTTTCTTTTAGATAATCTATTATGGATACATGACTTTCCAATTTACCCTCATATCTCGCAATCAAGGACACTGCACTTTTAAGCTGATCTTTCAAAGCATGAATTTCTTGTTTTAAACCATTTATTTCTAGCGAAAGTTCAAATTGCGTTACATTTACTTGTGGTTGTTCCATGTTAGCGGTTCTTGTCGTATTTTTTCGGAGCGTGATGCTTGACTCATAAAGTTGCGATGAATCTACCGGCGTAAAACTGTTGTCGCCACCTCTTTTTGATGAACAACAACATTCGGGGCAAATCCATGTTTCTATGTCATGCGGCATACTTGTTTTGCCCGTGCATAATATCGATGCCTTAGTTCACAATTGCACTAACTACAAAATTTTAAATTTTTACTTTTTTAATGCCAAATGCACTAAATTTCATGCTCTTTCGTTTCCGCGTATCGAAATACCGTTATTCCGTCTCTTTCTACCAAAAACGTGGGTCACAGTTGTATTAAATGAGTTCGTTTAATGTTCCATGAATGTGGTATTGTACTAATGGTCTTTATTTTTGTAAAACCAATCAAGATATACTTTAACTGATTTTACGTTTCTCAACTGCAGGGAATTTCAAAACACAAACGTATTATATACATTTGCAATATCTGCTCATACTTTGTGTTTTATAATAAAAATAAATATTATGAATATGGATCAGTGGTTTATTGATTTATCTATTTAATGCAATATCTATAACTATCATTATCCTTCTTCTTGGACCTTGAACCAGCCTGGTAAAACTGTTAAATATTTTTGAGTTTTTCACTTAATGTCAATCTTAGTGCACAAATGTATTAAATGGGGGTTTTATGTTTATTTGGTCATTTTGAAAAGGTAACGTTTAAACTAATATTACAATATTGAGATATGATGGAGTAAAAGGACTAGTCTTGTGAATAGATGCATATTGTTTTGTTATTTCACTTGGATTTTCTACTGTTCTCGTCTAAACTTAAAAAAACTTTAAAGCTCTCTCCTCAAAAATGTAAATTTCGTAGTAAGTGCAATTGTGAACTAAGGCATCGATATGTGATATATTTGATTGCACTCTTTTAAGCAGCAACGTAAGAAATCTTCACCATCAACAATAATACAATAACTATTGACAAACGGTGAAGGAAAACCAAAAAATTAAGATCTGAAATAATTGCCAGCCCGCATTGAGTTAGCATGGTGATCAATACTCGTTTCGTTTTTATATGGGTGGAGGCCTATGCCCATATAAATGCAATACATGTTATAGGCGGGTATAGCTGAGAAGTGTCTCGACACCATAACAGAGTAGCGTCGCAACGCCATTGCAGAAGGGTGCCGCGACGCCACATTACAACGGAATCGCGACCCCAAAGCTAACGGGCGTCGTTACTCTATAGCTGAGTGGTCACGATGCTTTAGTTGTATGGCGTCGCAACGCCATAGTTGATAGGCGTCGCGACGCCATAGATGGGAGGCGTCGTGTAGCCATATTAGAGCGGCGTTACAACACCATAGCTGGGAGGCGTTCAAATCGCTACAATTGCGAGGCGTCGCAACGCTACAATTGAGTGGCGTCACTACGCTATAGCTAAAAGACGTCATAGCACCATAGAAGAGCCGCGTCGCTACGCTATAGCTGAAGCGTCGTGACGCTATACCTAGTTGAGCGGTATTGCGACTTCGTAGCGGCGTGGCGCACGGCTACTGGAGTCGACTGTTATTCTTAAATTCGCCCTCTACCCCTCCGTCTATCTCCGAAATCAATCAATTTAGTAGTTTTGTTGTTAAATCAAAACAACTGGAAAATGTAACCAAAAATGACATATCGGTTAACAAAAAGGATCATGATCCATGAAAGACGACGAAGACGCATGATCTGCAAGCGATGGGGGATGAAAGGCAGCGAAGTAGTGAGTCATGCAACCGGGACGGGGGTCAACTGACTGTCTTGTCAAAATGCAAACTGATATGGCTTAGGTGTGTTGTAACACCCCCAGCACAAATCTGCCTCTTAACTCTGAGGATAGGCTTCGATCTTGTTTTAGATTGATTATCAGCAGAGAGACAGCATGCAGGTTTTCCGGTGTCCACTCAAGTGCACTGTATAAAATTCCCTAATTGTTCTCAGGTTGAAAGAAAGAAAATGCATTTACTTGCGCCACTTGCGACGCAAAAAATACAAAAGAAAAACTAACTTCTACAATAATTTCCAAAATGTTAGAGGTAATAATTATGCGTCTCATCCGTGCGAAACATCTGCTTGTTGATTTGGTGGTTGAGACTGAGTGTGACCAGCAAGAGTATCGTTGAGGTTGGAATCCAGTGTCGGGTCAAAATTTAACTATTGGTTTGAGACAGGCAGGCTAAAACTAATACTTATAGACCGTCAAAAATGATCTTTGGTCATTGCTATTGCTTTACCCGTGCTTCCAAAATATACCGAATTACCCAGTAAAATGGATTGTGTAGGTCAGACAGAAATACGAACATACGACATCGACGGAGCTTGATGTACATTTAATTTTGAAGGTACCAGCTAAAGCTGAATAAAAGCAGAAATCTGGTCCCTTAATTGACAGAAGAAGCTGTGAATTTTAGTAAATCGTCTCTAATAATTTCGTAAAAAAGGAAAAACAATTGCCCTAAGCAAAAGTTGACGCCGGCGCTGTAAACCGTATATTTATTGGTCCCATAGTTTTTCAGCTTGCCATCGGACACTTGTCAAAAGAAAGGTAAATTTAATTTAATTTTATTATTTTTATCCAAGAAATATTACAGATTAACAGAAGAAAACGTGAGAATAATAATATCAATAACGACCAATAGGTAAACTACGTTCAACGTAGTTTACCTATTGGTCGTTATTGAAAAATGATATTTGATTGAAAAAACAACAGCGAAAAGTTTTAAAAAATATGATTTTTAACTAAAAGACACAAAAAGGGTTAGCTCGACTGAGATTCGCACTTGGAGTATCAAAATATTTGAACTTGTAAAAGAAACTGGATTATAAAATAAAAAAAGGGCGCCGTCACACCTGGATTTGAACTTGCAGCAAGAACATTCATTCCCAATCGTTCAACCACCGAGTTGTTTTCACTACAGCTAATTTTCCTAAAAAGTGACTCATACTTCACTTTTTGCCATGGTTACTTGGTTGTTTACATTTTGACAGCGGGCAAATGAATGTTGTAAACAATTATCTATTTTCCCTCGGGAACTACTTAAGGAATCGGGATAAAAGGTAGCCTATGTTTTTTTCCATGTCAAAGGCTACATGCATACCAAATTTCAACCAAATCGGTCCAGTCGTTTTTGCGTGAAAGAGTAACAAACATCCACACATCCATTCTCACAAACTTTCACATTTATAATATTAGTAGGATTGTTGATATATCATTGGTCTAAGACTGTCGTTTCGCAGAATCATACTTATTACGAATTTATAGCAGATTGGGCAATCGGAATTCAGCTTATTTTTCTTTATAAACAAGATATTAAATATTAAAATCCATGGAAATAGCCAAAGAGATTAAGAATGTCAATTAACAATACTTAATTTAATTATTAATTGCCTTACTAAATGTTAATAAAATAAGTCTAATTATGATTCTGCTAAAATACCACTTTAGCTACCTTGGTTGCGTTATATCGAAATATTGGTTATGATTTCTAACCTGCCGAGTCCGCACCTTTATCGGGCCTTTTGTGATTGAGTAGATGTTATTGGATATCTCATATTACGATTGGTCTTATAGACCAATGGGATTCTAGTACCGAGACTCTTTTACCTTAATATTTAAGGGTTATTAGGGTCGTTCCTTTTCCGAATAAAAATCGTTCATAATTATGTACGTCTAAAAAAGTGAGTAGTGATAAATGGAGTTACATTTAAAAAGTTTCTTTATTTGAATTTTAAATGGTTGTGATGAGCAATTTCTGTCTATGGACTAAGAAACTTCAGATTATCTTTCATCTGTATGTGTGTTTTATATGTACTTAAAAGTGTTATAGTTAGAACGGAGAGCAGGGAGCGCCCATTTGGCCTGACACCTGGCATTTACGATGTATCAAAATTTTAGATAAACAGAAATAAATGTATGTAGGTTTAAAAATATAACAGAGAAGTTATCTCTTTGAAACTCGATAACATAATTTTCATGAATAAAAACATAATATATCAGATCTGTGTTTCATAACCAAACAGGAGCTAAATGGATTAATATTTTAATAAGGTTACCTAGGCTGGATAACGTCTCAACGTGACTTGAAAGCTGGATAATGTACTAAAAATATCGCCGCGAGCTTCTCGTGAACCCAATATCTTTGTTATGAACCTTGTTTAATACCTACTAGAAAATATGACACTAGAAGTAACTCTTTTATTAAAGACTAGCTGTTGCCCGCGGCTTCGCACGCGCGTAAAGTTAAGAGTAGTAAGTAGTAAAGGATAGATGGATGTATTCTGGGATTTTCAAAGTAAGGAGCATGAATTATGTTTTTCATAAAATATTATGGCGTTAAGATAATAATAAGATAATGTGGAAAACATCACATACATTGAGTTTGGATAAACTTTTCAAATGGTGGCAACTTTTTGGTCAGACAAAACTTGAAAATCATTGACACGAAAAGATGAAGAAGAATCACATACATTGCTCCGAATTCAAAGTAAGTAGCTAAAGCTCTTGTGTTATGGAATCAGAAACAACAAAGGTACCACTAACACCCAGACTCGACATAATGTAGAAAAGTGATTTTCTACATGGACCCGTCCGGGGATGCGGCGACACCTTGAAAACCGTCGTGGACGCCACTCGAACACGGATGTCATCGTAAAGATATGTTTTAGATGGTCATTTATTTGTATCGAACCAGAAACCCGTATATGAAAGGCATGGCCTTATCTTTAAATATAAAGTCCACAATATAATACCTTGTAACCCCTATTTCACCATCTTAAGGCGTAAAATTCCAAAATCGCTAAAATATGTTTTCATTTATTTCTAACCAAAAACCCGTATACCAAATCTCATGAAACCAAATCTTATCTCTCTCTTTGAAAATGACGAACTTCCTAAAAAAACTTCCAACCACTATTGCACCCCCTTAGAGGGTAGATTTCTAAAATCTCGGAAATACGTCTTATTTATTTCTAACTCATAATCCTATGAAATTTAATGTGCCTATCTATGAAAATGAAAACTACACAATTCATATACCTACAAACTTCCATCCCCTATTTTCACCTCTTAGGGAGTAGATTTTCAAAATCGCTGAAATACGTCTTTATTTATTTCTATCGAGAAACCCGTATACGAAATAACTCCTTTAAGGGTTGAATTTCGAAAAATACTGAAACACGTGGTTTTTCATTTTTTACCAGAATGGTAACCACAAATTTTTATGGTGTAAACCACAAAAATAACGTTTTTCCATACAAAATTTCATCCCCTATTTAACACCCTTAGGGGTTGAATTTCGAAAAATCCTTCCTTATTCCTTGCCTACATTATAAAGGAAACCTCTGTGCAAAATTTCAGCTTTCTAGGTCCAAGGGTTTGGGCTGGGCGTTGATGAGTCAGTCAGTCAGTCAGTCAGTCAGTCAGTCAGTCAGTCAGGCCTTCTCTTTTTATTTATATAGATAATATAATAATATATATAAAGTATTGATAAATAATTATAGTACCTTAGCCGTGTCACACATTAATAAATAGTTACTTGGCCGTGTGCAGCGCCCCTTATTGAACTCCACTGCGGGTGACGTAACCTACGACAAACTTATTATTTGCGGTTGGTACAGTATTCGGGTCTAGGGATCGAACCGCAAAATTAAGTTTGTTTTTTCTTGTATATACTTTTCCGGGATAAAAACTACCCAGTGTGGTGCCCAGGATATTAAAGAACAATTATACCAAGTTTCATCGAAATCGAACGGGTAGTTTTTGCGTGATGCCTGAACAAACAGACAGACAGACAGACAGACAAAAATTTTTTTAATCACATTTTTGGGTTCGGTGTCGGTCTAGTAACACACCCCGCCATTAATTTTTTTGATATTTTCAATGTACAGAATTTTCACTTCTACAGATTTATTATAAGTATATAGATGGTAGCGTACTCTTTATATTAAGTAATAACTGAATATAAAGAAACATTAAATTTTACAAGCGTATGCTTTTCTTAATGGTTTAGGCTGTTTAGGTAGTATTTATTAATTATAAATTTATATTGTTGTTTCGGAAAATATAAAAATATACTTAATTAATATTATCGTTATAAAATATACTGAGTTTAGTTGCCGGCAAGTAACTTCGCAATGTTTTGGAGTAGTGAGAGCGTATTTTCATATTCTATGTACAACAAATGCACGGGTTTATTATAGTAATCTTTTAAGCATTTATGTACATTTGAACGTTACAATATGAGATAAACTCGTAATGACTCTTGCTAAGTTACGTGCCGGGTACTGTAAGTGAATAACCAGTGAAACAGTGAAAATAAACTAACAACTGTACGCATATTGAAAAAGCAGACTGTAAATTGCTTTTTGAACTCTGAACCCCAAATAATAATAAATACACCTACCTAACTATCAGATTAAACTAGGAACCATTTTAATGTTTAATATTAAAACCAAATCCAAAACCGAAAGTTGGAGATAGGCATGAGGACGAAAAGGTTCATTGCATCTGCTGAGAAGCAGCACTCTACATCCACTTAAGAAACGGCTGTCATACTTACGACAAGAATGGCCAATTGTAGCTACTTCAGTTTGCTGATTCACCAAGCTATGTCGTCTTCACCGGAAAATATCGCGAGTTTTTTTCTTTTGTGACCAAGCATAGCACGCTCTATCGCAAAGCTCGCCGACTGACTTTTAATCTTAAGACTCTACTTCAGCTTTGGAAAAAAACCGTTTTACAAAGCGACTTGTTACTGTACCATCAACGAAAGAAGATTAATTCAACTTACCATTAACAGCGCGACCTCCTTCGTTCTGTATTTAAATGTATCGGGCCAGTTGTGACGACGAAATTCTCAGATTATGAGATAATCATTTAAAGGCGAAATCGAAATTTAAAAATGTTTTTTTTTCCACCTTATGGCCTTCATTCGTTTTTAATAAAATTCAGCTAGAATAATTGACATTAAAACTTTATTTGTATCATGTTGGGATAAATGTCATTAAAATAAGAGAATAAAAAAGAAGAATATAATTCTACAGACTTAATAAAACCTCTTTTGCTGGCATCACCACATCGGTGCATCTATTTATTATGCTTGAAAGCCATGCTTGCCTCTCGTCTGTGACGTGTTATAAATATGTTCTTATATCCGTTTTTATCCTGATTTATGAGCGCCACTTATTTCACGAAAGTATTAAGGTTTAGAGCCTTTTGGGAGTCAAACTTATAAATCATACCTAGCTTTAGTAGCAAACATTGTCCACGGCAGTTGATGTAATTGAATAATACCAAAGGTTGTCTTCCTCAAATGGATGGTGTTGTAAGTGACACCAAAGCTGTTATTCTCAGTACCTACTAAGAATTGTATGTAAATATTTATTTAATTTCCAGCTGTTTCGTTAAAATTAAGGACTTCGTAGTAATTCGAGTATTACGTCTTGTTTTTCGGCTACAAGAAACCTTGGCGGTATAACTAATTAAATAATAAATGATATAAATTAAATACTCTTTACTAAATGAAATAATCTTCGTGTCAGTTGGATGTCGTAGGTACTGAATTTATGTTCAAACGTTCTCTAAAACCTACTTAGGTAAGGAACCGTAAAATTTTGAGGTTAAATTACGAGGAGTTTTTCATAACAAACAAACCAAATCTTTCCTTTTTAAATATTTATGTTTTTTTATTCTTTGGTTCCGAGCGTTGGAAATGTAATAATAATAACGAATTTTCAATTTAGGACAGAAGTCGTTATAGGTTATAGATTGAACAGGCGAAAACTTTATATGTAAAACAATACAACACCACTATACAATACACACTTCAAACGGATTAGGTACGTAACTCTACAATAATTGACAAAAAAAAACTAAATGAATGAATGAATGTCAGTTTGCTTTTGGTAAAAGTACTTAGTATGTTTGGGTCTTTAATTAATACGTAGGTACAGTGGAATGCAAGATAGTTGGATTATGAAATTTCGAAGTCTACATTAATCCTTTAAAATAAATTACTGTCAAGGTCAAAATGTTCTCAATGCTGTGCACGACTGTACAGGACCGATAAACTTAAATGAGGCACGCTGCTTCGTATTTTTATCTGTAAAATAATATTTAATGTTCAAATTTTATTGGTCTGGACAACAATATTGTGCTAATATAAATGCAAATGTTATGATTTTTGGATACTTATATGTTAAATGGAAAGAGTAACGCATTTGACGCGTCGTTGAAAATGTAAGTAGAAATTTGCGTTCAACAGTTTTGAATTTATTTATTTAATACTTCATGCACTGTTAGGTACAAAGGTGGACTTAATGCCAGAAGGCATTCTCTACCAGTCGATGTTGATTTACTGATTGATTTCAAATTAAAAATATGAATTTGGAAATAATAAATAAAAATAATAAATAAAATAAATATCTTGGGACACATCTCACACACGGCCATCTGATCCCAAACTAGTCAGGGCCTGTACTATGGTAACCAGACAACTGATATACATACTTATATATTTCTAAATTTATACATATTATAGATAAATAACACCCAGACACAGAACAAATAATCGTGCTCATCACACAAAGATTTGTCCTGGGTGGGAATCGAACCCACGACCTCCGGCTTAGCAGTCAGGGTCACCAACCACTAGACCAACAGGCCCGTCAAATGAATAATTCACAAAAGTACTGATCTTAATCTATATATATAAAAATCAATTGCTGTTCGTGAGTCTCGCTAAAACTCGAGAACGGCTGAACCGATTTAGCTGATTTTGATCTTGAAATGTTCGTGGAGGTCCAGGGAAGGTTTAAAAGGTGTAAAACATAAATAATAAGTAAAAAAAAAACTGTTCCTAAACTCGGGAATTACCTTAATTAATTTTGACAGAACGAAGTCTGTCCGGGCAGCTAGTATATTAATATATCTTTCGTAACCGTATCAGGCCAGCTCATTGACCGTAGACCTATTTAAAAAGTTTCTACTGGATAAAAAAATCAAGCTCTATTTTTTTCGAGTACCTAAGCAGCACGCGTAGTAGTAGCGCAAATGATACGTTAAAAGTACAACAATTGTTCTACTACCATTTATTTTTCTTTGCTGTTTCAATATTAGACCAGCAAAAGATAATTAATTATCCACTAAAACGGCATTTTACCAAAGTCATTAGGGTTTTGAGTGGATTATTCTTAAAGACCTTTCTTCCAAGCGGGGTTTAAGTAATCCTTGATAATCTGGGAACGAAAAATAATAAATTGTTTTGTTTTGCCTCCAAACGCCTTTCGATAAAACAAGTGAAGATAAAAGGTACATACAAAAGTAGCCGCAGACAATAAATTGCTAAATTTAGTCGTATTATTTTTCCCGTGTTGGTTCCTGTGAATGTTAAGTCGTAATTAGACTATTTTCAGTATCTTCCAAGTTTTAAATATATAATTTTTATTTTTATTAATTTAGAGGTTTTATTACCGCGTAATATGTTAGCCCCATCGCGGCTTACTCTGATACCAGAATAAACAATTTCATTCGTTTATGAAAATCGAATTAAATAGTTTTTGATTTATTCAAAACCTTATACTACTTAGAGCTTGATGAACAGATAGCTTGGGTCCAAAATTACTAAAATACCGGAGAATATGCCGCCAGTTCATACAATAGTCTGCTTTAGTACTTACTGTATAGTTAGTCGTTTAAAAATATGTTAGGTTTATAGATATTGATATGATATATCTTTGCGTATTTTTTTTCTTATCAAGCATGGTATGCTCTTTCTTAGCATGTATATGGTACCTACTAGAATACATGCTAAAAAGAGATTGTCTACGTTATACTTAATAGGTAGTAAATAAACATTAAAAATACGATACGATGACGTTCAAGCAGAATGTCATACGAGTATAATAAAACCATTTCATTAATATAAAAAGAATAATTTACCATGTACGTCGCGATAATATTCGCTTTAAATTCAGCATGTATGTGCTTACATTTTACTACCCACACTGACATTACACGGGACATTAAATTTGAAATGTTCAGATAAAACAAAGGCGTACAATGTTAATCATCTGAAAAACAAATGACGGAGATTTACTTTTCTAGTTTTGTATTTGGAGCAAGTTACTGGCACTCCGAAAATGTAAATTTTAAACATAAATCACAAAATAGTTCTTAATTGCCTAGACAATTACGTCGAACTATGGATCTAGGCAATTTGCCTGGATTCCTTTATTAAAATTAGAAAGCATTTGTGTACGTTTATAGGAAGTACATAAAACAGAGTAATCATTTATGTTTTATTATTTTGTTGAGGCTTTTGTTAATTACTTTTCGATTTGGAGAGCGTTTATGCTTTATTTTCTATCCGTCGGCTTTGTACACAAAACAATTACCTTGTTATAAACGATTTTATTTTGATGGTTTAATTAAAAAATATTTTCATTCTTTCATTTATTAAAGTACTTACCACAAAATATAATTAGAAACTTCAAACGAGAGCTTATCCAGTAGTAACATAATTCACGCTAAAATTATCGGAGGTGACCGAATGGTTTAGACCTAACTGGGTCCGTCATCATGATTCATAACACTGCGATATAACCGTTGTTACTTCAATGCGAAAATGCGTAATTAATTTATGTTTAATTTGTCCCTCGATAGTTCTTAAATTGCCATGCTAAAATGTTCTTTTAAATTAAGGGAAACGTTTCACACAGATGCAGTCTTATTTTTTAAACTTTTTAATCCTTGCGCCTTATAAAGGAAAATTTGTAGTTCAAATCCTTTTGTCGTTCTCGTCCACGTTCACCCGTGATGCTCAGCACGTTAGTTAGCGAGCTTTATGCATTCTGATGGACTTTTTATTTGCTTTTCAATGTGTTCTCTGTATTCCGCGATAACCCACCGGCTATGGAAAGTATGTTTCCATATTGTTCCGGGATTTGAAGTTGTACCGCGTATCTATTTCACATGCCACGCAACTTTAAATAACTAAAAGTTGTGTTATTATTGTGGAATATTAGTATTCTATTTCTATGTTTTGCTTAATGTATGAAGTCAATGGAATTTTAAGAAATACATAAAGATAATAATGTGTTTTTTTTTAAATAACCTGTTGTTAGTATTACAGGGTTAGAAGTTTTTCGGATTCAAAGCATATTTTTTATGAGATTATATAATATTTTCTCTAGTATAATATAAAACTAGTTTCGTTTTTATTTATTAGATGCGTCGGGTGGCGTCTATCGTATCTCGTTAGTGAAATAGTTAATCGAATGTCAGTGTTGAGAGCAAGCGAGCGTCCCCGATACACAACGTCAGATGACGGTAAATGTGTGTGAAAATATTACATCATAACACTTTGACTAATGAACTGTAACTTAACCGACGCGACGTTGGCGCTACCAGCCTGCACGGTAATAAATCATTACTCGTGAAAAGTGTTTGCATCGTATGTAGGTAATGGCCGAATACTCGACACGTTTTCATTATTACATCCGATCGTCACTTTTTTTCGCAGTATTTATTTAAACCCATTCGATTGACATTCATTATTTAGGGTTGAATCGAACAAAACATTCGAAGGTTGATATTGGGCACGCGGAATGTTTTTTCTGCGGTATGTGAGTTACATTTTACTTTTCGAAACTGCATATTTCTATTCTTTGTTTCCTTATTCTGGTACCCATATATAAATATACATCTCTAGTAGGTATATAGCAGTAAAAGTATGTATTTTTGATAGTCAAGAGTAGTTAGAAATTAAAAATTTCAAAGACATTTGAATTATACGTATATACCTACCATATTGCTTGAATTGCCACGCCTTTCATTCCATTTAAAACTGCTTCTCTGTAAAATCTGTTTATATCATTCGAGGAAACTTAGTTTAATTTGCTTAAAGGAAATGTACGCATTTATGTACTTACCTACCTGTACACGTAACATTAATTTGTGTGCATACGTGAGCACGTTAAAATAAATTAAAACCAAGTGATCCGACTTGCATGAAACTCTGTACACTATGTAGAACATTCTAACGAGAGAGAATTGTCTCACAACTTTCTCGAAACCTAATCCGGGAGGGATTCGGTTTGTGCGAAACGCAACTGAATTTACTTATAAAAGTTCCGGCGAAGGCCTTAAACATTTAAAGATAAATGTTGTTTTAGGAGCGAAAAACCCTCGAATTTAATTCTCCACAAGTTCTTGAATAAAGCACTTCTGTAAAGTTTACGTTTATAAATCAAACGAGGTGCTCTTACCTGCGGTTAGTAGATAATGTTTACGTTAAAGTCTGGTGAGCCCATTTAAACGCTCGAATTAAATTCGGTTTTGTATGTGAAACTTTAATTTGATGGGATCATGTGGCGTTGTTTTCGTTGTTACTGCATACTTTGTGGATAATTGTATTTGACCTTTAATATAATCCTACTATATAATATTATAAATGTGAAAATGTGGATGTTTGGATGTTTGTTACTCAATCACGCAAAAACGGCTGAACGGATTTGGATGAAATTTGGCATGCATGTAGCCTTTGACATGGAAAAACACATAGGCTACCTTTTATCCCGATTCCTTAAGTATCACCCGAGGGAAAATTGAAAATTGTTTAAGCTTATAAATTTGGCATTTTTCTCTATTACAGCGCAAGCTATAATAGAGAAAAATAACATGGGTGAAAATTTATTTTTACTTTCACATTTTTCATTTCTTTTTGGACCCAATTTTGAAGCCCACGCAAACGAAGTCGCGGGCAGAAGCTAGTTATATATATTTATGACCAGCTATTGCCCGCGGCTTGGATCGCGCGTAAGTATAAGTTTTACATTTATGACAATAAATATATCCTATCCTTCTCAGGGATAATCTAGCATGATAATAGTGAAAACATTTTTGAAATCGGTTCAGTATTTTTTAAGTGTACAAAGAAACATACAAAAAGACTAATCTTTTCTCTTTATAATGTTGTAGATTAAACAAAAGCTGAACATCACTTTATATTTTTCGTGTCATGGCTGGCCAACGGCCTCATTTAAAACCTTAATATTAGTGAGTAGAAAAGGGCCAGTCAACGCGGTTGGTGGTGATATTGACAGCCCTGGGCGTGTCAAACGTATTTAGCAACGTGTCTATCGGCCTAGTAGGTAGATATAGCACCGTCTTTAACACTTATGATACAAAGTAATTCGTGTTTCATGTATAACCGCACCTCACTTGAAATGAAACAAGAAATTCATAAGACAATACTTAGAGATAAAATCACGTACGGGTAAATTTGTCGCACACTCTTCCCTAATTGACAGAGCTTATAAAATGATGTTCTAACCAAGATTGTTACTAGCTTATGAAGTACAATTAACATACTGAAACAGCCCACTTAGGTCGTAACTGCCTCCACAATTGTCGTACCTCCGTGATAACCACAGATTGTTTGCGGTGGGAAAACCTGTTGTTGGTCGTTGTTCTCACGTAAGCGATTATTTGAATTTATTCCAATTATTTTCTCGTACATTTTCATATGAATTCCGCATTTTTGAGACTTACTTCAAAATCTGGAATGAGATGAGGAGGGAGACCGAAAAAGAGATGGATGGATTGTGTGAAAGATGATATGAGAAAGAAAGGAGTGGATGCCGCGATGACGAGTAATAGAGAGGAATGGAAGGAAAAGACGCATTGCGCCGACCCCATATGAATCCCAATAAGGGCAGGAAGAAGAAGTATATATGCCCTTTTGTACACGAGGCGACGTAAGTCACCGATACTCGACGACTTTAGACATACACGATGCCTGTGTACTAAACTACATAATTTGTATATCGGGAGTTGCTTGTATACTAGAGTCATCGACTATCAGAGGTGACTTGAGTCGCCTCGTGTACGAGCGGCACAAAGTTACTTCGGTTGTCCTACAAATAATTCTTATGAAGATACCGAGCATTAATTATTCACTAAGCTTGCTTACCGCGGGTTTTTTTTTCAGGTTTATTCAATCCCCGCCTTATTTATTTATTTAATATTTAGAAGTCCCGATTCCAACCTCATTTCTATTCACATTATTTTAATTGTCATACCGGTACTTGTCTTTCTTCATGTCGAGTGTGTGCTTTGTGTAACGAAATACGTGAATTTAGCTCTTTACATAAAGTAATGAGAATGGAAAGTTCCAAATAGACAAAGCCTCATAGTAACAGGAATACTTGTAATATCAGATATTGTTATATGAAGTTGGTAAGCACGTCAAAGTGCTCTATCACCGTAATAACTATATGTATAAGTTATAAATCGCTTTGCTTTGTATGAGCGTTGTGATTGTATTAGGAATAACGTAAATTAGGTCGAAGTCGAAGTAGTATGTGTGTATAGCCATTTATTTAGCACGATCTGTACACGGTATCTTTTTGCTGCTAGAATGTAATTACTGGCAGAAAAAAAAACTATTTCACCACCTATTTCTTCCACATTCTGTAATTAAAGGAATCTACCCGATCAAAGTCAGAGGTAACATGCTGGCTCGCTGATTCTACAGGTGCTCTGACGAAGTTAAGATTACTCTTTTTGAAGCGTATTGTCAGAGCATGTAACCTGGGACTCTGTGGAACAGTTACACCAAAAAATCGCTGGAAAACCTGCGCATCCAGTATAATAACGTCTTCAGGATGATGTTGGGGCTGCCTCGCTTCTGTAGTGCGTCAGGGATGTTCGCGCTTTATAATACTGACGGCTTTCATGCCGTCATGCGCAAAAAAACGGTATCCCTGATCTTCAGAGTGCGTGGTAGCCGCAATGAAATCCTGAAAACCATAGCAAACAGAAAGTCAGAATGAACCTCTGTATGGAGATCCTTAGTTAGGAGGGTAATACTATAAAATCTTTTATTATTTTTCCACACCATGTAAATTGTCTGAAATAAACAATATTTTATTTTTTATTTCTAAAGCCAAATTACTTTGATTAATTTTGTCGATATATCGGTAGTATTCCGTATGAACTTTAACAAAATGTGAAGTAAAACTACGCACATTATTTCACATCATTCGTTTTCCATACCAGCTGATTTATTGCTTTAAATAATGGAGAAATAATGAAAACCATATCTCAGCGTAAGGCTCAAGTGGGTTATGGACCATTCGATTGCTGCTTACATAGCGTTTTTACTGTTTCAGTGTTTTACGAGCTTGCGTCGTGTCGCACCGACAGTTTTGATCTAGCGTATGAGTTTGGCTGTTTATTGCTTCCAATAAACTATTCGGACGTGTCAAATATATGGACTTTTATTGCAGACATCCTGCAGCATTTATATTATTTTAAAGTTCTGATTGGTTTTGAGAGGTTAGAAATGTATTTATTTACAATTTATGAACACACAAAGAATTGACATCATAGCATAACGATCTTATTTCAAAAATAAATTTCTTACAGCAGATCTGCGAAAGGAGAAAATTGTAAGATATGGAGACAACAGTGTGTGGGTGATAGGAAGAGGACAAAATATTTATTATAGGAATATGAAATATGGTAAAAATATTTCTTAATATTATAACTGCGTACTATGTATCCATATGTTGGAGGTCATTACCTCCAAAAATGATATTATATGTTAAATTAACCTTATATATTCAACGGGATAATCAGGTGCATAAAACTGAATCACTTTCCCCAAGGAACAAACGCATGAAAAAACGCACTCCATAAAAAATAATCCTGTATATTATTGCTATTCTCCTTTAGATAAATTGATAGGTATTACTATATATCTTTGATTATTAACGGTATCTTATCCTTACTACAATACCCATAATTGGTATATTCAATTAGTTAAAAGACCTCCCTAGTCCTGGTGCTTTTAAGGCAAGTTCCACTCTATAACGTAGCAAGAAAGTTGCAATTTCCTTGACAATTAACTACACATTGCAACCAATTGGTTGGCCAGGCGCAGCGATTATATCAATGATTCCCTCACGTACGTTTATTATGGCGACGTAAGGAAACCTGTTCTAACGTGTTACGTGCAGATTTATTTGGTGATGGACCTTTATATTAGAATTATACCTACTTAGTTTACTGCGATTATGCCCCGGTTTATTTATATTTACTTAGCTTTGTTAATGAAGAGTACCTACCTCTACAAATCCCCTGTAGGCTGTAAGTACAGCGTAGTTTTATACCAGAGACAAAATATAGTAAAGGAGAAGGCTTCCAAGAAATCATGTTCCCGAGGAAGCATGTTTCCAAAGGGTGCAGTTCTTGTAGGAACTGGGTATACGAGCAGTGTTAACGAAATCACTTATAAATAGCAGGATAAATTTAATTGAACTCGAAATTCTGATGACATTTCACATTCCAATGTGAATTAATATGGCTTACCAATGGCTAACCGCAATCGGCGTTCGTGTGACAGGACTTTATATCGATTGCGGGTGTGTAGGCGGCTCAACAAGTGAGAGCATTCTCTACTATTCATATAAACAACACAAAAAAATAATTTTGTGACTACGTACGCAAAAAGCTACAAATTCCTCATTGTTCGACTTTAAATAAACTTTGTTTTGCCATATTTTGGAAGGGTCGCCCTTAGCACCTTATCACCTAGGGGTATAAAAATTGTCTACACTTATCAAATATACACAAAAAAATTTAACACCAGTAGGAACCTGCTTACATAATAAAACAACAATTCCAATATTAGAATACGTTTTTAGGGTTCCGTACTTCAAAAGGTAAAAACGGAACCCTTATAGGATCACTTTGTTGTCCGTCTGTCTGTCTGTCTGTCTGTCAAGACCTTTTTTCTCAGGAACGCGTGGAGGTATCAAGCTGAAATTCATATCAAATACTCAAGTCTATGGTCTCTTGGAGCTGTGAAAAAATCAAACTTCTAAGTCAAAGCGATCAAAAGATACTCCCGTTTATGCCGCAAATTTTCGACACTCGCAAGGGAATCAAAACCTACAGGGTACTTCCCGTGAACTCAGAATCTTGAAATTTGGTACGAAGCAACGTCTTATAGCAGAGATATAGGAAAAATTGCGAAAAGTATACATTTTTAGTTATATCATATAATAAAAATATTTTTAATAATTTTAAACTTACTACCCCTTTCCTCATGAACGCGTAGTGGTATTATATTGAAATTCATATCAAATACTCAAATCTATAATACCTTTAAGCTGTAACAAAATCAAACTTCTATGTCAACGCAATCAAAAGAAACAGGAATTAAAACCGCATATTTTGAAACTCGCCACTACTCGCAAGGGAATCAAAACCTACAGGGTACTTCCCGTGAACTCAGAATCTTGAAATTTGGTACGAAGCAACGTCTTATAACACAGATAAAGGAAAAATTGCGAAAAGCATAAATTTTTAGTTACATCATATAATAAAAATATTTTTAATAATTTTAAACTTATTACCCTTTTACTCATGAACGCGTAGTGGTATTATATTGAAATTCTTAACAAATACTCAAGTCTATAATATCTTTAAGCTGTAACAAAATCAAACTTCTACGTCAACGCAATCAAAAGATACAGCAATTAAAGCCGCATATTTTGAAACTCGCAACTACTCGCAAGGGAATCAAAACCTAAAGGATACTTCCAGACGACCTGGAATCTTGAAATTTGGCATGAAGCAACGTTATAAAGTACACATATAGGAAAAATTCCGAAAATCTTAAATTTTTAGTTACATCACATAGTATATTTTTTTTAATAATCATAAACTTACTAGCTGACCCAGCAAACGTTGTTCAGCGATTAAAAAAAAAAAACCGGCCAAGTGCGAGTCAGACTCGCGCACCGAGGGTTCCGTACAAACCTGTAGGTATATAAGTAAAAGTTATGGTATTTTTATTTCGGCCAACATCTGTTTTTAGGGTTCCGTACCTCAAAAGGTAAAAACGGAACCCTTATAGGATCACTTTGTTGTCCGTCTGTCTGTCTGTCTGTCTGTCAAGACCTTTTTTCTCAGGAACGCGTGGAGGTATCAAGCTGAAATTCATATCAAATACTCAAGTCTATGGTCTCTTGGAGCTGTGAAAAAATCAAACTTCTAAGTCAACGCGATCAAAAGATACTCCCGTTTATGCCGCAAATTTTCGACACTCGCAAGGGAATCAAAACCTACAGGGTACTTCCCGTGAACTCAGAATCTTGAAATTTGGTACGAAGCAACGTCTTATAACACAGATAAAGGAAAAATTGCGAAAAGCATAAATTTTTAGTTACATCATATAATAAAAATATTTTTAATAATTTTAAACTTATTACCCCTTTACTCATGAACGCGTAGTGGTATTATATTGAAATTCGTAACAAATACTCAAGTCTATAATATCTTTAAGCTGTAACAAAATCAAACTTCTACGTCAACGCAATCAAAAGATACAGCAATTAAAGCCGCATATTTTGAAACTCGCAACTACTCGCAAGGGAATCAAAACCTAAAGGATACTTCCAGACGACCTGGAATCTTGAAATTTGGCATGAAGCAACGTTATAAAGTACACATATAGGAAAAATTCCGAAAATCTTAAATTTTTAGTTACATCACATAGTATTTTTTTTTTAATAATCATAAACTTACTAGCTGACCCAGCAAACGTTGTTCAGCGATTAAAAAAAAAACAGATGTTGGCTTTCCACATTGTTATGTTATGGATTTCATTTAGCAATAAAAATACCATAACTTTTACTTATATACCTAAAGGTTTGTACGGAACCCTCGGTGCGCGAGTCTGACTCGCACTTGGCCGGTTTTTTTTTTTTAATCGCTGAACAACGTTTGCTGGGTCAGCTAGTAAGTTTATGATTATTAAAAAAAATATACTATGTGATGTAACTAAAAATTTAAGATTTTCGGAATTTTTCCTATATGTGTACTTTATAACGTTGCTTCATGCCAAATTTCAAGATTCCAGGTCGTCTGGAAGTATCCTTTAGGTTTTGATTCCCTTGCGAGTAGTTGCGAGTTTCAAAATATGCGGCTTTAATTGCTGTATCTTTTGATTGCGTTGACGTAGAAGTTTGATTTTGTTACAGCTTAAAGATATTATAGACTTGAGTATTTGTTACGAATTTCAATATAATACCACTACGCGTTCATGAGTAAAGGGGTAATAAGTTTAAAATTATTAAAAATATTTTTATTATATGATGTAACTAAAAATTTATGCTTTTCGCAATTTTTCCTTTATTTGTGTTATAAGACGTTGCTTCGTACCAAATTTCAAGATTCTGAGTTCACGGGAAGTACCCTGTAGGTTTTGATTCCCTTGCGAGTAGTGGCGAGTTTCAAAATATGCGGTTTTAATTCCTGTTTCTTTTGATTGCGTTGACATAGAAGTTTGATTTTGTTACAGCTTAAAGGTATTATAGATTTGAGTATTTGATATGAATTTCAATATAATACCACTACGCGTTCATGAGGAAAGGGGTAGTAAGTTTAAAATTATTAAAAATATTTTTATTATATGATATAACTAAAAATGTATACTTTTCGCAATTTTTCCTATATCTCTGCTATAAGACGTTGCTTCATACCAAATTTCAAGATTCTGAGTTCACGGGAAGTACCCTGTAGGTTTTGATTCCCTTGCGAGTGTCGAAAATTTGCGGCATAAACGGGAGTATCTTTTGATCGCGTTGACTTAGAAGTTTGATTTTTTCACAGCTCCAAGAGACCATAGACTTGAGTATTTGATATGAATTTCAGCTTGATACCTCCACGCGTTCCTGAGAAAAAAGGTCTTGACAGACAGACAGACAGACAGACAGACAGACAGACGGACAACAAAGTGATCCTATAAGGGTTCCGTTTTTACCTTTTGAGGTACGGAACCCTAAAAAACAGATGTTGGCCGATTCTCAGACCTACCCGATATGCACACAAAATTTCATGCAAATCGGTTCAGCCGTTTCGGAGGAGTTTGGAAACAAACACCGCAACACGAGAATTTTATATATTAGACTTGCTGACCCAGCAAACGTTGTTATGCGATTAACAAAAAAATAAAAAAAATAGATTTTGGCCGATTCTCAGACCTAGGTACCCGATATGCACACAAAATTTCATGCAAATTGGTTCAGCCAATCTAAACCGAGATTGATCCAAATTGTGCCTATTTCTAGTATTAAAATTATGTCTATCACTTCTCTTCTTAAAGAGATGAAGATTTTTCCGAACATACATAATGTTTTCATATATGTATTGACAAGGTACCGTCAGCTTTCCACATTGTTATGTTATGGATTTCACTTAGCAATAAAAATACCATAACTTTTACTTATATACCTACAGGTTTGTACGGAACCCTCGGTGCGCGAGTCTGACTCGCACTTGGCCGGTTTTTTAGACAATTATCACGAACTAGTTACTTTGCGTCCGTGGCATGTCAGGTCTATTTCAAGCTACGCACTATATAATATACCTACATATACATAAAAAGAGTATAGGTCAACCCTGCCGTTACGTCCTAAGATTAAAAATATGATAGGCTTACCCTTGCGTGATTTTGTAATCTCCAACTAATTTATTGGTTTAATATTAGTGTTTACCTTTCAGTTTACCAACTTTAAAAATTTCGGCTCCGATGATTTACGACACCTGGATTACTCGGCTGCTGTTTTTATCACTTCATTTATGAAGTAAAAGAGGTTCTTGAAGATTTCACATAGACATATAGGTTTACTGGGTATCAAGGTTACAATCTATTACTTTAGTATTATAACATAATACCTATACTTTATTTACTTATACACTCTCTATTTGAGAAAACGGTATTCTTTAAATAAAAGACCTTGGGTTACTTTTGAATTAAATTCCGACCGACTGAAATTGAATTATGTTTCGATCTCTTGTACCAAATTGTTTCAATATCATGTGTCCATTGGGAGGAATTAGAGTGAAAATGTTGACAAGAATTTGTTAATAATTTAAACTTACTACGAGTATATTTATGTTGTATTGGAATTAGATTTTATTAGACTGCTGTATCTTTCGCATGATTCTCGTCAACGAGGATGTCCTGCGCCTTCCTCTGGGTGAAAAAGTTCTTAATAACTTCCTCTACCGTATCCATGAGACAAAGAAGGAAAAAAGAAGAATAATAACAGCATACAAAAACTTATAATTAGTATAAGTTAAGCGACTGGCCATTTATTTTTTCTGCGAGTTTCTTTTCGTTGGTCCATTTGAATGTCGTATTTATTGAAAGAATGATATTCGTTCGTCGTAGAAAATACGCCACAGTAACTGACCTAGCGTACTGCAGTCGACGATTTTATTTCTGCTTAGTATACTGCGAAAGAAACATTTGTTTGTGCAATTCCACATAAAGAGCCATAAGACTCTTATATTCATTATACTTATAACCTAGAGTAAGGCGTATGAAATGAGCCTTTGCCAGGTTTTCAGTACATGTAAAAGAAAAGAAAACAAAGGTGCATAGTTATGAAGGTTTTATTTGTAAAAATAGTGCAGAAATTATTTTCTACAATATTTTAAGCACACCTTGTACCAGGCATTAAACTTTAAAATGGATTTAAAGAAATAATTGAAAGTGGTATTTACTTTTTATTCATCAATTCCAGTTCCTATAAATCCTTTAGGCCTGTACGTTGCTAACAGCAGTTAAACCAAATCAACGTAATCCGTTCTTGAAGCCTCTCATCTGTGAAATAGTTACTAAATGCGATTAACACAGATAATAATCTACAGTCGTCCCTAAACTAAAACACGGCTTGGCACGCCTCGAAAGAGCTCAAAGATATCGCCGTCTCTGTCCCGCACACACTTCAGGTGTATTTGCGTTTCGTTTATCTTTTCTTTTCGCTGCTTTTAGACGTGCCAAGTTATATTGGCTGTATGTAATTTATGTTATAATCTGTGGATACAGATTGCGAATGCTGTGCGTGTACGCACGGTTATTTGTAAATGTACGTGAAGTTATAACTAAATACTAACTTCCTCTTTTCTCATTTTAATAATTGTTTTATATTTGAGCTATTGTTATTTCCATCTTTTTTTTTATTAACAAGGTAATTAACTTTTTTTTTTGTCATTTAAAAAGTTTACTTCCTATCTGGGTCGCACATTACTAGTAGGTATATTTGTTGACCCCTCGTACTTAGCTAAATGCCTTCCTTCCTGTTGATTTATAAGCACCTTAAATATTTTACATGTCTTCTTGCACGTAAGTCGCTCTACGACCTCGAAAGCCTCCGCTAGCAATAATAGCCTAGTTTCCATTGTGGCCTGCTCGGTGAATAGCCTTATAATGTGGCTTCGCATGAAATATCAGTGAGGATACTCAAAGTAGGCTTAGAATGTAATAGCTTAGAAAAATGGTGTCTTATTAAAAACTTTAACTAGTCCCACGTTGGGCGCCATTTTTTCTACCATGTTATGTAAATGCAAAAATGCATCTCGAGACAAGCATTTTAATTTTCGATGAAGATACACTGTCCTTTATTTTGATTAATGTGATCAGAAATCCTTACCATGTTACTGAAAATAGCGTGAAACAAAAGCCATACTTTGCCATACTAAAAGTTACCATCAGATGTTTGTATGCAATTTATTCCCACGTCCGTATCCAGCTAATTAAGACATATCGAGTAATTGCATGACGTAAGCCTGTACAGTGAAGAGTGGGGCAACGACCGACGACTTTTAACACCCTTGTAGCATGCGACACGCGATAACCAGATAACAAAGGCAAAAACTAATTACGATACTGAAGTTGATTTATTCATTCACATTCTTCTTCTGTCGTGTTAAGAATAGCGTTAAAATAAAAATGAATTTTATCATCAGTCATGAAGTTCTAATTACACGTTTCGGATTTATTGAAAAAGTAAAAAAAAATAATAATAGTAAAACCAAGATTAAATATTACTTGATTGTTTTGTCATCAGTTCAATAAACCTAATCTTAATTCAAGTATGTTATAAATTAGTGTAAAGTTCTTTGTTTCTTTAGCCAATACTGTCCCACTGCTGGGCGAATGCCTCCTCCAAGTTCTTCCATACCGTCCTTATCCCGTGGCACCGAAAACCAGCCCTCGCGGTACACGTCCACATCGTCCCGCCACCTCTTCTTGCAAAGCGTAAAGCTTAAGTGTAAGAAGAATCTACGTTACGGTTTTCTATACTAAGGATATATCTTCTTTACATAGTAAAAAAAAAAGTACCGACTGTCTGTACGCTAAGATCTTTAAACAATGCAAATGATTTTATTGGACTAGGTAGACTGATTTAAGAGTAAGGTAATATAATTATTATATCTTGGGTAAACTCACGCACGGCCATCTGAAATCACATCCAGATACAGAACAAATCATCGTGCCCATCACACAAAGATTTGGGAGCGATTAAAACCCACAACCTCCAGATTAGCAGTCAGGGTCACTAACTATTAGACCAATAGGCCAGACAAGTCAAGGTGTATGTATAATAGCCATGCGAAGCCGAATATCGTCGTTTGTATAAAAAAAACATAAAAACTAAGCCGTGTTGGTTCGTAATAAAACTGATAATCATAGGGCTGAAACCTACCCTGTTATATTAAACTTACAAAAAAGATAATTTAAGAAAAAGGTCAGATAAAGGTCACCTTGTGCCCTCGGAAAATTATCGTTTTTTAATAGGGTTTAATTTTTAAGCGTAAATTAATAAATCTTTCAACTTTATCCCTAATTGAGGTTCTCTAAAAATCTTCAGTAAAAACAAATACCCCGTCCTTATTTTGTGGGGGCTAATGATTTGTTTTACAGTTTTAAATATCACATATCCATAATTATTATTATTATTATAATATCTTGGGACAAGCTCACACACGGCCATCTGATCCCAAACTAGGCAGAGCCTGTACTATGGTGACCAGACAACTGATAAATATACTTATATATTTCTAAATACATACATATTATAGATAAATAACACCCAGACACAGAACAAATGATCGTGCTCATCACACAAACATTTGTCCTGGGTGGGAATCGAACCCACGACCTCCGGCTTAGCAGTCAGGGTCGCTAACCACTAGACCAACAATTTGTGATTCATAGATTTTAGACAGTTGCATCACATACCTGGGTCAAATTTAAAATCTACCTTAATTTAATACCTATTAATGATATTGGTCATTTCTTGGAATATTTACCTTCCTACTACCTATGTTTTCATGATGTTACTTCGACATTATGTAGTAAACCTAAAGAATTTATTCAATTTTAATTGACTTATTTTATGTTACGCTGGACATGTCTGCCGCATGCCTAATGAGCAATGGGCTCTAAGAGCTCAAGATTGGCGCCCCACAACATCGAAACGGGCACGCGGCAGACCACGGAAGAGATGGCGGGATGAACTAGATGCCTTCCTGGGGAATTGGCAGGAGGCGGCTAGGGACCGGGATCGCTGGAGGGAATGGAGGGAGGCTTTTGCCCAGCAGTGGGACAGTACAAGCTATCTATAATATAATATGTTACGTCGTGTGAAGGGTTGATACTTTAAGAATTATCACCCGTTTCCATTTGAATTTTTTTTAAGCTGTATATCTCACATTTCAAAACGATTTTTTCTTTATTCTTTTTTTTTTATATCCATTAACAGTTTGGATCCTGTTTCCTTCTACGTCACTAAAGCTAAAGCTAGTAGGTGTGTCTTTAAACATCGCAGCTAGAGCTAAAAGCCAGGTAAATACTTGATGAATCCCTGGAACTGAGTACTCACACATAGGATTCGAGTTTATAAATTTACTTACAGATAAACTTAGCATGAATTTTATTTATTTTACTTTTGTGAAATTACTAGAAATAGTTTTAATTAAATGGTAATATAAAAATAAATAAAATAAAATGAGAATTAATTTAAACTGGTACATATACAATTTAATAATTTTAGTAAATATTTTTTTTTGAGGTTTACGCGGATATTAGACATTGAATAAAACTACTTTAAACGGATTCTATCGCGGTTTATTTTGATTTTAGTTTCCGACGTTTCAACACCTTTGCAGGTGTCATGGTCAAGGACAGACTCTTGGTATGGTCTGCCCGTCTCAAATCAAAATAAACCGCGATAGAATCCGTTTAAATTAGTTTTATTCAATAAATATTTTTTGTTAGCCCCTTGCGGTAATCTAAATGCTTGTGTTACGAGTCGAGCAATAGCTGGGATTCGAGGTTTATGGTTTTTTCTTTCCAATAATTACAAATGATGAGTTACAGACAACGGAAACGATCTATTCAAATTCAGACAAAAAACGATCAACTACTAAACTCGAGTTCTCAGTCTCAATGTTTGATCTCTAAAACCACAAGTGTTAGAGAACGTCGCGCGTCGGCGTCGGAGCGGAGTTTCAAAGTGTAGCGTACACTTACGACAGTTCTGAAACACGAACAAAGCGCATTGTTACTGCCACACACATACACGCTACAGCAAGTCTGCCAATACATCGTGCGTGAATGCAAACGCTTTGACGCCACCATCTTACATTTCTACCCCAAAGAGCAAAGGGCAACAATAAATTGACCTAATATACTTTGTTTCATCTTATCTCGTCAGGCGTAAAACTTTTTGCGAACGAATTCGGCGCGATTTGTAAAGAAGCACGATTTCTCGAGTAATACACGGCCAATCAATCTGACCTTTCATGGAACGAACAATAAGTAGCCGTATTTCGTAAACGCGAGTCGTATTTTTTTAAATTAAGTTGGTTTCGGGTTAATGTTTAGGTACCCAGTAAAGCCGCGAACTATTTGTTTTTGTTTAGAAGTTAAATGAATTGTACGTGGTGGTTGAGATAAAATAAAGAGCTTAATAGCTTTCTTAACAGACTATCTTGTACTCAGTTATATGTTAAAGTGATGAATGGTTTATACATGGTTACGTCAAAAATGAACGGCAGATATAAATACCGGCCTATAAATGTCCCACTGTCGGGCACAGGCCTCTTCTCATATAGAGAAGGAACGAGTATTGATCACCACGCTTGCTCATTGTCAATTGGCGATTCCAAATTCCAATTTTTGGAAACCAGTTTTGTGTTATGTTTTTCTTTACCGAGAGTCAATGATGCCTTAGAATAATACATAACAGAAGCACATTAACTTTGAAAAAGTCACATTTGCACTGGTATCGAACCTGTTACCTTCAACCTTGTGCACACAAATCTGTTCATTGAACCGCTAGGCCAGCACGACTAATGGGTGATATATTGCGATATATTTCTGAACCTTCTTAGCTACAATCATTTGTGGTTATTTAGGTGTAATTCCAATCCTTGTTAAGTAGCACTTTGTACTTTACCTTGAACTTCAGTCGCAGTGTAATCCATAACCTCTTCTCCAATTCAATCAATAATAAATAAGCTTGGTATAGACACCTATCAGGCTTGGTTGCATTATTACTTATTTCTAATACGACCTACAATAATTGTATTTTTAGTGGATATCGCATAATGCTGAAATTACATACTTATGCTTCTACACTGAAGGTGTGAATTTGAATGGACTTATAGTTGTACTGGCGGACACGCCTTGGCTTTGCACGAGTAGTTATTATTATTATTACTGCTCTGATGGAGACGGTACGCGCATCTCCAAAGAAACACTCATGAAACACAGTCCTCTTGCAAAAATTCAGGGAACAAGTCGTCAACATTAGTGGCTAGTTAGCATATGTTTGATGTGTTGTCCACGAACAGACTCAGCTCCCCTTTGAGTTCACCCAAAAACCGATCTGATCTGACTGACCGTGAACGTATCAACTATGGGAGCCACATCTATAGTGGATACCCGGTTTAATTAATGCCTAAAATTAAACACATAAAATTCTTCTTGAATCACTCTGTATTACAATCCGTCCCCTAATTTAAA
Organism: Plusia festucae; assembly: GCA_950381575.1. Taxonomy (NCBI): domain Eukaryota; kingdom Metazoa; phylum Arthropoda; class Insecta; order Lepidoptera; family Noctuidae; genus Plusia; species Plusia festucae. The sequence continues at coordinate 5,186,475 of OX494436.1, read as the reverse complement.
AGATCTAAGCATACAGGCAGCGGAACCGATTCTGTTTCATCTTACGAGTAAGTAGCTCACAGTGTGTAGCGTCTGAAGCATTGGGGCAACATTGGCCAACAACATTAAAATACATTTTGTATGTAAGCTTATGCGTTTACCCCTTCACAAATTAACGGCGTAATAATACACCGAGTCCAAATAAACTTAGTTAAAAGTGTCGGTAGTGAATATTTGGCATATTTCCTACCAAGCAAAAGTCACCAGGGGGAACGTGAGGCGGAAGAGCTTGTTATCAGAATTTAATATCGGAAAGGCTGCAGGTGGTCGCAAGTTGTGCGTTTTGTGTCATCCTCAGGTACTGAAAGACCGGCAACGGTGGTAGTTTCAGATATTACTGGAAAGTAAAAAAATATATTGATATCTAATTACGAAAGAATTTCATTTTCAAACTTGTTTCTTTATGTCTATATCTTATAGTTTAGTTAGTGCCAAGACCTGACTCAGAGGCCAAATATGAAACTAGTATAACTTAAATTACTTATTTAATTTAGTACAGCCTTAGTATACAGTAAAAAACTTCGATCAATAATAGTACTATTATTGATCGAAGGTAAAAAAGGAAAAAAAATACTACTGGTACACATGGGCGAGGGCATTTTTTACCCTGAAAATACTATTGAGTGGAATAACTAAATTCAACAATAGCGATGCGGTCACCGTTATAGATAAGTTTTAGGCACTATATACATTATGAATCTTTTTTTAGAAAATTATACATAGCAAAGAATAAAATACTCAACGCAGACAGCCATAAAACCTTCTTTGAGAAAATGAAATACTTGTTTCAATTATCCTAGTATTAAAAAGGCAACTATGACGTAATATGAAGCTAGAAGTTTTGTTTATCTTATAACATTTATATTTGTATGGTCTTGACGACGGAACTGCTCTAATAGTATATTTACTTACTCAGAGTATGTGGACACTCTTATTAGAGGCACTTATTTGCATTCTTCTGCACCTTTATACATATAAATTTATACGTATAAACATGTTGAATGTTTTCTTTCTCTTCAATACAAACACAATTTAAAAAAAGCAATGATTCTGCTATGTATATTTATTGCTGCTCCAAGTTTTATTATGATATACCTACAACCAACCTTAAACGTCCTGGATGATGCGAGCCAGCTGTAACGACACCCAGCCATTTACCTAAATATAAATGAGACCAATTTATGTTGAAAATGCTGTTTGTGAAACAAATGCCTACAAGTCAGATACGACACCTGCGAAATCATTCTTGTGGAATTTCTCCGCGGTTTTCGTAGGATCAAAATATGTTTGATTCTTGTCCCAGCGGTAAAGTGATATTCATAGAATATCAGGATGTAACTCTATCAATATTTGGCTCTGCAGTTTCGTGGGCACCATGTTTATATATATCATTTTTTTTTCAAGAATTGCTAATACAATCGTACGTCGGCTTTACTTTACTTTAGTTAAGTAGGTACCTACATCGAAATTCAGGACTGGTAAAAAAGTATATACCGTAATATATACATATATACACAATACATTCAACAGGCGTTGCTTTTTAGCACCCGTAAAAGATATGAATATCAAAGCATTGTGAGTTTTGACGTCAGAAAAATCACAAGATTGTCTTATCACTTACTGATGTAATGCTAAATAATTATACTACATAGATACAGGTTTTTATTATTCATAATCTAAACAACATTTTCCACACATTTCATCGATTTCCCAGTGGCAAGGTAGAACCTGTATTTTATAATCTCCATTTTAATTACCTGCAGATTAAAATTTCACTAACACTAGATTGTTTCATAGTTCAGTTAATTTTAATAAAGTTAACTAAATTAATTAGGGCTGCCATTACTGGGATTAAAGAGAATTTCACACCTTGGTATAGGAACTATTAAGTACCTACCTAGCTTCAGAATAGTTAAAAAATAAATTAATAATTTATTTTTTAATCTACTAAAAAGGCTGATCGATTTCTTCTTATATTTTGTTTTTTGTGTGTACGAAATGGGTAAAGAAACTAAGATATTTAATTAAAACGTGTACTGAGTTAATTTATTCAAAAAATGCAAAGAAAACAGAAATAAGGCCATTAATATTCTTAAATATGAAAACTACAGGACCAGAATGTTTCATTTAGACAAAGTTTTCGCTTTATTGCTATTTTGCATTTAAAATTAATTGTAAGGGAACGAATAATAAAGATTTCTTGGCGTTGTTCAAAGTAAATCTTTTGAGGTTGAACATTAATGGCCGGTTTTCGAACCCTTTTGAATAAAAAGGAATTCCTTTTTTTTAATGAAGAAAATTGATGGTATCTTTGTGTAATTAGTCCGTTACTTTTTTTCTAAATACTGATTTTTTTTTGTCGTCCTGAACCACAAAAGACTTTGTTTAACTGAGAACAATATAAATATTAAGTATAGATTTATTTATCTTCATAGTAACCGATTGTAGGTATTCACGAATCTTTTATTACTACGCAGAAAAAAATATTTTTTGATTTATAATATGTATTATTTCAATAGTTATCCCACAAAATATTATAAGTTTATATCTTAGGGACATTTTAAATTAATCTCTGTTCTGATAATGCTTTATAAACAGCCGCAAATCGCAGCAAGAATCAGAACGAATTCATGTTTTAATATATCAAAGAAGAATAAACAACCAATTATTTTCGAATTGTTAATATCGTTACAGAATTCAATAGAACCAAGTTTGAAGAACATGTGTTGTACTGTACAACTTTATTTAATTTGTAAATGCCGAGTCAATGAAAATTTGACAAAATATATTGTTGGTAACAGGAATATTGTTTTGTTCTCAATTACGTTTCCACATGTTTTGGAAGTAGCTATTCGAATTAATATTTTCCGACATAAATTTATTTAATAAGGGCGGTACAATTCGACATTCGTTCAAGTTCCTTATTAATTAAAACGTTAATGCTCTTATAAATTTGAATAAGGTTTTAGCAATTGTTTTATTTAGATTCACGAATAACTTTGTGTTTCAATGATAACATTTTATATCCCCAGAAAAAATAAAGGTTATTATTTAAGGCGTTAATAACTCCAAAATTTTATGTGAAAGATTACACTGTCCTATAAATTGTACATACATATTTCTAATAAAAAACGTTATAAATGTCAGCAGAATTGATGGCAACATTAATTGAAACGGCTGGCTTTGTTTACAGCGCTTTAGTATTGTGTCAGTCGATGGTAAATCGAAAAGTTCCCGCGAAACCCCGCTGACAAGGGTCATTTAATTAAAAAGTAAAAAAGTAGGTAAATAAATACCTCAGTTCTGTTCCTTCGTTCAATATCGAACTTTGTAACTTCGTGGTACACGAGAACTCTTATTGTTTTATTACTTTTGGGACTTAATTTTCATTCAATATTGTTGCTAATTATAAAATGTAAACAATTTTAAAGACCTTTTAATTAGCTTTTCTAAGCAACAAAAACTTTTCGCCAAAATGACGTCGTACATAAATTGATCGATTAAATGTAAATATTGAAGTTACTTTATAAGCTTTTGAATATACTGAAAGCGCATCATAATGTTTGCTTCACATCTATATAGTTAAGTCCTCTTCTTAAAACTTCGCGGAAAAGTGAAATTACTTGTATAAGGTAAACGAAGCGAAAGTCTTTATGTTACGTTTTTGTCAAACACAAAGCATGATTTTTACTATGCTTAGCGAAGATACACTTTATTACAATAAATAATAAGAGATCATATGAGATACCCTTTCTCGTCGGTGTTTTCCGTTGCATGCATGTAGCATGCAACGGAAAACACCGACTTCAAAAGTTCAAACACGATGAAAAAAATAATATAAAATTTAATTCCTCAATTTTATTAAACTGGATACAGGTATTTTGGAAATGTGGACATTTGTTGAATGGGGGCTCCTGAAACAGGTATACAGACATGAACAATTGGAGCCCTAACATCATAAAAAAAGTGGGGCCTTAATTCTTTCTATTCGGCGAAACAATATACAAATTAGCGCATGGCACTCACAAAAAATATCTACGATTTGTAAACTGTCTTATTTTTAGAGTAGTAGAAAAAATCTAGCTTTATTTCTATAATGGGTTGTATCGAACGGCCGGGTTTAATAACTCGGAATGTGCGAGGCATCGTACCAAGCCTACGCCTCCGAACGGATTTACGCGCTAATCGGTTGTAGCATGTGTTCACATATTAAGCGCGAACCGCAGTTCGTGCGGAGTTTCATAATGAGACGATTAATGCGCGGATGTGTATCAACATCACTGTATTAACGTTTTATACTATAAGCGTTATTGAAGGGAAATTTACCGACACCAGTCATATGTTTATGTGATGATGGTAATGGTAAAATAAGTAGCTAATATATACCATAGGAAAGTAAGTACATTTAGAATCCAATCAATAAATGTGAACCTGTTGATATCAGAAAATATCGATCGTGTTCAAGTCTTAACGAATTCAATAATTTCTCTCCTTTATTCATTAGTTTGAAGTGAAAACGCCTCGACCGAAAGCCTCCGGCGGGGACGATTTATGAAGGACTATAAACCTGACAATGCCACTTAACAGTATCTAAAGATGTCAGTCCTAAAATAATGATAAAGAAAAATTCTAAGCCGGGATTTAATAATACTAGCTATTGTTCGCAGCCCCGCCCGTGTGGATGTCGGTAATCGCGTCAAAAGTCAGTCTTATGTCAGAGTTTAAGTTGACATAATCCCAAATTTTGCCAAAATATATCGTACGGTGTGGCCGTCACGCGAGAGCTACTTTTGCGTTTAAGATATTAGTATATACTTATGGTAAAGTTTATTCAGTTGTTGCAAAGGGTGTGAGGTATTCGCGCTGAATGGAAAGTGTCTGTGTGTAGGGGTTGCGGGAGTTGCGAGGGTGTGGCGGTGGGAGGGGGCGCGGATCGATGGCGCGCTGCGCAACAAGTGCCGCGGCGTGGTCTCTGCGTGCCGCGGACACACCGCACGCACGCCTGCCGCTCTTGCTCGATACATTATAATACATTGCACGTACACAGGTATTAGATAACTCAGCTCTTACCTATTTCTAGATAAAGATGAAGCAGGCTGTCAAGATTAGCTTTTCTAATTTAGTTTGACAAAAAAAAATGATATTAATTCATTGGTTAAAAAAATATAGGTCAAACAACCTTGCTTGACAAATAATTTTTCGGTCTATAATTCAGTTAGATTGTAATAAAATAAGAACAACACATATTCAGAAGTTAGTTATTTTTATTAAGAGAATTTCATTACATTGGTATAAATATTGAAGTAAATACCTGCATTTTAAACGTATATAAACATTAAAAATAATTTACTATATAATTTATATACGCGACTATTAAATTGAGTGAAAAAATTACCATTTATACACATACTACACATGTCAAATCCTTCTGTGCTAAGTTTCACGAACAGCTCCGTTATACATACAGAGGATCATAAAAAATCTTAATTATAATATAATTTTACTTTTCATAAGTAAATGTGCGCAGATCGCTGCTTAAAGTACGTCAAAGTACAAACATTGATAGACCACATAATATTATTACTTAAAGGTTGTCACTATGTTATTTAAATTCAATAGTAAATACATATAGATTTTATCTAACATTTTCTAAAAACTAACATTAAAACTACGCACACATTGGGAACATTACAAATGGAAGCAAAAACAAATCTTATTAAGCAGGCTTACAAAAAATAAAACGGAGGCAATTTAATACATTAAATAAATGTACATTTTAATTAACTAAGAATGCTATACTTTTAAAAAAGGCACATCCATACAATTAAATAATAAATTATAATTATGTGAACTGCGTTAATGGAACAAATGCGAGCAAAATCCCATTTAATTTGAATGTAGAGTCTCACAAACTGATATTAAACGGACAAATAAAAAGCCGGCCTAATTTGGCACGAAAATAAAAGCATAGTTAATACCACAATTAGACCTCTAAACGATTACAGTAAACGAATTAAGTGGTACCTAAATAATTAATTACTTTCCCCAGTGGATTACGGTAAGTTTAGGGCTGTACCTACCTTTTATAGCAAAAAAGAAATATTTATCAACGTTCTTCACTTCTTTTTAATTAAGTCCAATTGACAATTCTACAACGGATAAAATGTTTACGGGTCAATAAAAAATGGGCTATCTAATTGATATTTTTTCTTTGCCAACCCTAGGTTTGTCATTGTTATTTTAAACAAGTACGGTGAAATAATATTCAAATTCGGTGTTGGGTAGTTCACATAGTTTATAAATTTAATTTAAACTACATAAACTTTTATACGTCATTAGAATTAAAAATATAAATTATTTTACGTGTATGTAGTACCTACGTGAAATAATTGTTCTTTAAAAAAATATTGAAATATATACTTTTCCTTGGTATAAGTTTTTACCTATATTTATGAAAATGAATTTAATGTAAGTTTTCAGGAGCTGTGTGGACACAAGTTTGTGCTTCTCTAATTGTAGTCTTTGTACACATTACTAGATACAATTATTCGTAAACAATAAATAATTTATTTAAAATTGAAATGGAATGAATTTTACACCGAAAAAGAACGGTATTAGGTACTATGATTACACTTCTTAAACTTATGTTATACATTTTGATAAAATTTTATTCCATATTGATTTAAGTTCCATGAATTATTTATAATACTGGTTTGGCAATCGGAATGTATTATGTATATAGACGATCTTATTCGTACCTAGAAATTGGAAAGCCCTTGTAACCATTTGGTTACACCCTCATTAGGACATTATTCTTTTCCGAAGTAATTTGTGAAACGAGATGATCTTATGTCCTCCTTCCCGGCTTATAAATATTAACTAAGACCGATCCAAAACCAACACTTATCATTTGTTTGTTTTGATATATTGTGGAACACTCAGTCATTAAGGGGCTCCTCCCAAAAAGCGCTTACATATTCACCCGATTCCGTCCACTGATAACGTCATTTGTCGATTATTATCGATTTGTGTAGCGATCGATTTAGAATCGATTTATTTAATCGGATGAACTTGTAAGCACCCGTACACTCTACATCCTTAAAACTTATATATAAGTTAGAATAACGTTATCATAAACCTACAGTTACCAGTCACGAATATCCGTCACTTGTACATTATCACTTTTCCCTACAACGTCATTCTGTAATACACTAAAAGCTTAATTCTAAAGGTATTATATTTGTATCTTGGCGTTATTCACTACTACCTATAAAGTTTAAAGTAAAAACATCACGTAAGGAATGGACAAATCTTAATGGATCTATGTACCTATATCACGTAAGAAAATTGTTTATTGCCTAACATAATCATAAATTAGTGGAACGATGAGCTGTGCGGCGGCGAGGTGTGACGTGCGTTGGAGGAGATGTCATGCGTCATCTACCTAGCCAAGTGGAATTGAGACGTTCAGGACATAATTTCAATCGAACATTATTCACTAACGAATTGAATCACTAAATGAAAATGACACATTCGCCTGATTTTACTATCTTTATAGCTTACGCAGGGACGAATGTTTTAGAATGCTCTATATATTCAAAAAACTTTTGTATTATTGAGTCTAAACAGGAATTCAGAACTGCAACGATAGGCTTCACAAACATTTAATACAAAGTCCACTTTAATTAAATTTAAAAATAATTATGAATAGATATTAGTTTTATCGGTACGCATAGAATTGTAAAATCACTGATCCTTATCTAGCTTTGGTAAGACATTGAGAACCAGCCTAATGACATTTCTAAAATCCTAAACGACGCCGACGCGGACGGTTGAAAACACACGTATTTTAAGCGTGTATTAGTGTCGTTATTTTTTCGTCGTTTTATTATTTCTGTACATTGTAAGCACTGATTTTGTTGCTTATAGGTAGGTGAAATGTCACTTGACTAGGTTTCTTTAAGATGGCAGGTGTGTTATCTAAGAGATGACACACGAGTTGCGTTTGCTGCTATGACGTTCGCGGATTTGTTGGAGGTGTGCGAGCTGTGCGGCCGAGGGCACGTGCGGCGCGTTGGCGGGCGGCGTGGGGCTGGAGCCGGGCGGACCCTGAGGCCCGGTCGGCAGCGACTGGCGCCGCCGCCGCCGTAGCGCCGGTGACAGGTTATACTTAACCTTCGCTTGCACTAACAACTCCTTGAATATCTGGGACACGTTCATGTTGTCCTTCGCTGACGCCTCCACGAACCCGTTCTCCCAGTCTACTGTCACCACGGATTCGGTTGTATGGAATTCTACCTGTAAATAAATAAATTCCAATGTAATTTTGGCTACGTCTCCCACTTGCAAAAGTCAGAAAAAGTTTAACACACGTGTAAGTTATTACAAGATTCTTTGTACACCTGTTGATACAAAGATTATTTCATTTTATTACGTTATTTCTTGAGGATCTGTTGAAAGAGAAAATACGGTACAAATTTTGTCCGTTGAAGGTATTTATCTTGAACCTTTTAGAGACGTGCTACGTAGCAAATTTTGAAGACAAAATATCGATGCGTCAACATTTCCCGAAGCTCTTTTGCCTACAATCCCAGTCTTAGAACGAATCTGACAAAAAGCGAATACAATACACGAACATTTATTTTTGAACGTTTTTCTTTTCTTTCTATTATACAAAATCCAAAGAATTTGGGATAAAACAAACATTAATTTGCAATATAATTGTGTTATGGGAAATTCGTAACAAGTTTTTCTTGCATCAGATTTGAACATAAATGAAGTACATCCAAACAACCGTTGAACGAAAGAGAATTGTTTCTGAAATTCGTTATTAACTTTAATGAGTATTGCGTTAACGTATAATTTCGCTTGATCAGGAATAAAGTTGATTGGGATGAGCACAATATTTGTTAGGAAATCGACTCTTGATTTAGTTAAGCTAAATGAGATTCAAGCAGATTAATTGAGCCAAGTTTTGTTTTATGGACTAAGTTTAGAGTATTCTCCAAATATGTGTGGCGAAACTATGTGCTATTTGATACTTCGTCTCTCGTACTTTGTTAATGAAACTTAAGAATGTCTTACGCAAGAGTTTTAGTACTTGAGAGATTGGCCTAAATGAAGTGTTACTCTGTTTACTAAACGGTTTAAAGCGCATACCATATTTCAGGTTGTGGTTATGATATAGTGTTAAATAATATACCTAATAATAACTAATGTGGACAACATCACATACATTGCTCCGAATCCAAAGTAAGTAGCTAAAGCACTTGTGTTATGGAATCCAGAGACAACGAAGGTAGGTACCACAAACACCCAGACCCAAGAGAATGTAGAAAAACACCTTTTTCCAAATTGAACCGTCAGGGGATCGAACCCGGGACCTCAGAGCTAGCGACACCTTGAAAACTGGTGTGTAAGCCACTCGACCACGGAGGTCGTCAAAAATTAAATCGTCAAAAATTAAGTCGTTCAATTGGTATATAGAAGACATTCTTTAAGGTCTTACTTCTGGGAAGGAGTCTCTAGCGAAAGCAAAGTAAGTAGGGGTTAAAAATAAATATTATTATACTAGCTGCGCCCCGCAGTGTTACCCGGGATTTATTAGGTAACTTATTTATCCGGGATATATGTAGGTTAATCAAGGGTGTCAGCTACTTCCAGAACAAATTTTATCCAAATTAATCCATACGTTTGAGCGTGAAGAGGTTACATAAATTTAAACTCAATATGTTATATTCGTGTGATTTTGAGATTTTATTAACAACGTTTCATAATTTATTACCAACTGCACTGTAAAACCTTTCAATTGTAACAATCCTTTTTATTTTACCAAGATACATACATACAAGTACCTACAAAGGCGAGGTTTAAAATCGAATTTTGCACTTTCTGCCATCGCAAACCATTTCAGTGAGAGCTAAAAGGATTCAAATACGAGGTACACGAATCTATATTAAACTTAACGTAGTTTTTCAATAAACGAGGTTATGGTGCAGAGTGGGCAGTGGAGCGGATATTGGCGAGTCAACGGATGCTGGGGGATGCCGGGAGATGCCGGCTATTGTGCGGGGTACACCGGCCGCAACGATCGCAGGAACACGCTCTCGAGGCAACTTCGTCACGGAGCTAAGCTTTACTAGGCCTGTGAAATTTCTGAATATGTATATGTCACCGGAAGATAACAAGATCCGCAAGTTTATCAATTTCCTAGGAAATTTATAAACTTTCGTAGGATTCTAAACGAGAAATAAATTTTGTATTATTTTACGCCCGCATTTTTGCAAATTTATTTATCAATTTGCGACGTCTTGTGGTAAGTTTATTAATTAACGGATATCCATTCGTAAGATTCTATCGGGGCGAACAATTACAGAAGAGCTTTAGTTATACGCTTTTTTTAAATACGGCAAATAACACACTGCTCTCTGATTGGTCAATGTTGATAGTGGCAATGCTTGTGTCCATAGATTGTTATTGCGTATTTATTTTTTTACGCGTGAGTTCGATAAATTTATCACTTACGAAAAAGTGGTCGTAAAATAATACAATTTATCTCTCGTTTAGAATCCCTACGAAAGTCTCCCTATAAATTTCCTAAAGAAATGAAAAAATTGCGGTTCTTGTTATTTTCCGGTGACATAATTATACAACATTATTTTAATTAATACGAAACTTGAATATAGCTTTTTTGACATCTGAATTGAATGCGATGGTTTTTACACCTCGTTAGATTATGGCGAATTGTGCCCCACGTGCTGTGAACATGTTTTTTCGCGAACAACAACGCGAAAAACAAGCACGAGCATCTTAATGTGAGTTGATGACTTAAATAAGAATAAGGTCTGATTGATCAGATCCTATTCTTAGTTGTGAAAAAAATCTACACGAACAAAAAGGCGTTTCATACTTTTATTATATACTCTCAATAAATTATAAAAAAATAAATAAAATCTTGACTGCGTATTCATTATGAGCAACTATTGACAAAAACAATAAAATATATTAAATAAAAAACAAATTGAATAGGTATTTTTTTAAAGTTGACAAGAAACAACAGTACTTATTTCGTTGAAGTCCAAAAATTATGCATACAAACTCATTGTCTTATTTACCCCTTTAATGGGCCTCAAAACAATAGACATTCTACAACTTCTGTGCCAACATTAGCCAACAATCTATTCTCTATAATCCTCATTTTATTATCACGTAAGTTTATCAGACTTGCTTTCTCACTTACACTTATTTAACAAATAAACACCGAAACGTCTCTTCTAAAGTTCTATTTGGAATCTCAACTCAGTGGCGGTAACAATTTCATATTATTGTCAGCTTTTCGCTTTAACTTTCCAGTTCCAATTAAAATAACTTTCTTTTATAATGCCAGTACCGTATACTCGCTATATTATATAAGTTGTATATAAGTATAATAATAGCATAGCTGTAAATATATTTAATATTATTTGCTTTCCGCCCGTGGTTTCTTCAAAATGTAATTTTTTACTTTATTAAAGATTACTAGCAATGTGGATTGCACATTACTAGTATTCTTGTTAACACCTCGTGCTTAGCTGAATTGATTGTGTTACGAGTGGTTTCACGTCGGTAATGTAATGGGTGGGATTCAAACCCACAACCACACAATCGCAAGTCGGGCGCGCTAGCTTTCAGGGCTACCGCCGCTTCTAAATTTAATTATTTGGTTGAAAAATAAATAGCCAATGTTATTTTTTGAAGTTCAGTTTTGACTCCATACCAAATTTAATCATAATCTGATAGGTGGGCTGGTTGTGTTCAATAGTGTTCGTAAAGCGACAATTATTCTTTTAAAAACCAAGTTTGAAGGTTTTTGTTTCAAGTATTAAAATAATAAACACACATTACACCCATAATTAAAAAAAATCCTTTTCTATATTATAATAATAATATCTTGAGACACCTCACACACGGCCATCCGATCCCAAACTAGGCAGAGCCTGTACTATGGAAACCAGACAACTGATAAACATACTTATATATTTATAAATAAATACAGCCATCATAGATAAATTATACCCAGACATATAAACTATAAGTGTGCGAATCATACGCCGTCCATCGCAATTTTCGTAAAAAGGAGTACAACGTTTTTGCTTCACGTACTTATATATAGATAGATAACACTTTCTGCCTATAATACCTTTAGATTTAGATAGAGATAACTTTAGAACACAAGTGTGTGAAATAGGATTAGGTTGTGAATTTAAAGTTAAGCCGATTTGGGACATGGAGAGCCGCAGGGAGCTTATGTCGCCAACATACCCTAATACTATAGCTATACGTGTGTAGCCATTGCAGAAAACCTAATATTTGCACGAGATAATCCGATCTCTCTCGATCGTCACATAGTTTACGTTGTTCGTAAAGTGTTTAACACCAGTTCTATTGTCCAGTGTCAGATCGGTATGCATAGAGCTACTACATAATCAAATTAAGCCAGTTTCTCGGTACAGCTTATGAAATATACATGATTATATTGATATAGGTCAGTATTGTGTACAACATACATACCATATTTGCATATTGTTTTATTCAGATAGTGTTAACAAGGAAATAATAATAGATAACAAACTCAATGCAATGAAACACGTAACATTGGTTGAATTAAGTTTTAAATGAACTACTATGAATTATATATAAATTAATGTATCTATCGTTTTAACAAATATCGAATCATTACCCACAATAATATATTATACGATGTACAGTCAGCAGCAAAAATAGATGAACACAACCAGTTTATAAAAATAATTAACAGTTAAAATTAACAGTGTCGTCAGTAGTAAGTAATAACAATTAACATAATTTATCAGTATTAAGTCGATGTTGCGACTAGAAAACAAAGCATTCTAACTATCTACTACATATTTATTTTTATTATACATAGTTACATACACATCTCCATATATACACATCTCCATTTCTACAAGCGTTAACGATGATAGAAATCGCTTAAATGACAGTAAGTTTAATGTATGGGTATGATATTTCATATTGATAAGTCACGTGACTTTCACTTGTCACTTTCATATTTTGAACGATTCGATGAGCAAACTTTTATAGCATTTACATGATTTGCAATTATAGTAATTGTGAGCATCAATTTTGTTGCTCAGTGTACATTTTTAGGGTTCCGTGCCTCAAAAGAAAAAGAGGGAACCCTTATAGGATCACTTTGTTGTCCGTCCGTCTGTCAAGACCCTTTTTCTCAGGAACGCGTGGAGGTATCAAGATGCATTTATATCAAATACTCAAGCTGTAAAAAAATTAAACTTCTAAGCCAACGCAATCAATAGATACAGCCATTTATGCCGCAAATTTCCGCAAATTTTCGACACTCGCAAGGGAATCAAAACCTATAGGGTACTTCCCGTGAACATAGAACCTTTAAAATTGGTATGAAGCAACGTGCTATAGCACAGTTAAAGGAAAAATAGCTAAAACCGTAAATTTTTAATTACACCATGTAATAAAAATATTTTGAACAATTTTAAACTTAGATCCCTCGGTGCGCGATTCCGACTCGCACTTGGCCAGTTTTTTTATTGATATTATTAAGTATGTCACGAGAAAAGATGTTCTACAATCTAACTACACGAACAGACAAGGAGTAGGAATACAAATCGTAATCTTATTTATGGGGTAGAGTAGGGATCTAAGGGAGGGTCGCAAAATTTATACCAAATTGACCCTTAACTAACTTTTACTCTTGTAGTATTGCCATGTATATTATATAGCTGATAAGGTTTATTATTGCGTAAATGTTTATATAACTATTATGCTAGACGTTAAGATACAATTAATTGATATCTTGACAGTCTCCATAGTGCATCTAATGTTAATCAGCTTTTCTACTGATGTCATAAATTCAGTCGTAGATAATTAAAACATAAAATGCAATTTCTTACACTATTTCACAATTAATATTTCCAACTACTTCAAGTTCAAGAGAAAGAAAGAAAAATTAAATTCTGTATCTCGGGAAACACATTTTCATTTGCTACAGAAATTAATAGCAAAATATTTCTTTGGAATCATGGACGCGCACACAATGCGTAATTTTTTAATTGGCGTCGTAACAGGAGCTTTGAAGAAGTTCTGTCGCTAAAATGGAATTCTTTTTTAAGCTTTTGAAAATAGAATTGCTATTTGAGATATTGCTGTGACTTAGTTAAGTTTAAACTTATTCGTGGCCAGTTTGCATTTTTTTATCGAAATTAAATTGCCATTATCGTGGTGGCCTAGCGGTTCAATGACCGGATTTGTATGCACATGGTTGCGTGTTCGACCCAGACAAGTACAAATGTGACTTTTTCTAGGTAATATGTACTTTTTTTATTATTCTAAGACGCCATTGACAAACGGTGAAAAAAACATTGTGAGGAAACCTGGATTCCAAAATTTGGAAATTGAAATCGCCAAACCGAAAAGAACAAGCGAATCCATGCTCGTTTTTTTCTCTATATGGGAAAATGCCGGTGTCCAGCAGTGGTTCATGTATAGGCTGCAATTATATTGCCATTATATAAATAGAAAAAGCCATATTAATATCCACAACAAGTCCGACTTCCGAGCGATAACAAATAACCAGTGTTATTGTATTATTTTAGCCTTTAGCCTTGTGTTCTTGAGATTGATTGAAAAAGTATTAATGTAACCTACATAATATATATTTGTATTAAGACGGGGCGTGACGGCTGGAGGCCTGTTGTTAGGTCTCCCCAAACTTCCATTAAGTAGAAACAACTTTCCTAGTTACGTGCTAAAGTAAGAGTTGGAAAACCGAAAAGAAATAAATAGACTATTATAGTCTTTATGTAGTTTTCTGTTAACACAAAATGATTAGGTAGGTGCACGGATAGCCGAGTGGTATAGGTCACCACGCTAACTACCACTGTGCGCGACGTGGTTCGATCCCCGCATGAGACAAGCATTTGTGTGGTCCACAAATGCTTGTTCCAAGTCTGGGTGTTCTTTGTGCATGTGATTTGAATGTTTGTGAAACCCCCGCGACACAAGGATTAAATTCCTTATTATTCCTGCGGGCGTCGTTTATATAATAAAAAAAATAAAAATAAAAAAAACGTACTTGTAATTAAATAGACAATTAAGTGTTTTCATATTTTTACGTTTCATGTCATTCTTCATTTGTTTGAAAGGCCATAGGTCTTTTATTTTTGTGCAGCACGTATTTAAGACACACAAGTGTTAGTCCTGGTAAACTTTTAGATAAAGAAGTCAAATGAATTAAGTTAATTTCGTAAACATGTAATGGGATTGTGCACTTAATCAGTGTTTGAGGTTTCTCATTCAGCGTCATTTTTTTTTTTTTCTTAACTACCGGCAACAGTTTCGTCATGCTCCCTTAGTCGTCACTGCCTGTGGTGGCGTCTTGGGTCGGGTCACCTCCTTCCCTCAAATATGGCGAGGGAGGTGATGGCTGACCCTTGCGTCATACTCGTGAACGGGTGCTGCTTGCGGTGACTGGTCGTTCTGTTGACCTTGGTTTCTGTAGTTTACTTTACCTAAATTTTTTATTTCAGAGAGATACTTATGAACCTCAAGCAGTTGATTACTTGGCATGTTCCCTAAATTATTTATATTTTTTATATTGTAAAGACAGCGTGCTGCTGGGGAGTTTGTTGCGCCGTTTCTTCTCCCCGGCTAGAGCACTTAGGAAGCGGTGGGGTGGGCGAATCAGGGTGCTGTCTGTGTTGATGACATTCAAAAAGTGCTACATGGTAGCCTAATTTGAATAAATGATTTTGAATTTTGAATTTTGAATTTTTGAGTCAGGTCTATTCAGTAAGCAGAATTTTGTCATAATTTTTAATTAATTTCTTTCGCTACTTTTTTTTTAATTTCTCGACAACATTACAATAGTATGGGGGCCGTAAAAAGCATATAATCTAAGGTTACATGGACTTGTGTTTTTGTATTTAATAAATTGTTAGGTACGTTCAAATTTAGTGGAATAAGAAGACCGAAAGCAACGATGGAAGTATTTACACGGTCAGCGGACTTTAATGAAAATGAAAATGAAAAAGTTGTTTATTGCAAGAAATTTTACATTATTGATTGTGCTCTAGATCCTACACTAGGATTCCCTGTGTTGTAGGACCTAGGCTCTGCGATCCGTTCACAAAAACTTAACTATAGAACTAAAAACTTTAACTAGAACAATCAACATAATCTGAGTGTGTGTGTGTGGGGTGTGTGTGTGTGGGGTGTGTGTGTGTGGGGTGTGTGTGTGTGATATGGTGTGTGTGTGTGAGGTGATGTGTGTGTGATGTTTAGACGTCAGAGACTTTATGACGTCACTTCATGGTCGTCCATTTTCTGGTCCACTTCTTACAGATAATTGATTAATATTTTCCAGTTAAATGTTTGTTCATTCAAAAGGAACAGTATTCATTCCCGTGAATCCGTTCTTTTAAGAATATTCTGGTATCTCGTAAACAAGAAACTGAACTAGTTCAGAGATTAATTAATTCTTGCGCTTGTACAAGTCCTTTAAAAATATCCCAGTTTTCTAAATAAATAATTAAAAAGCTTGTATGTTGATAAGCCAATTATATTAACTTCTTTTCGTTATCATTATTTTACAGGTGCGACACACAAGCGGATATCATAAGCTTGAAGATAAACAGAACAAAATACTCATCAATTATCAAATCACAATATTTAATAAAACACGAGAAACTCTTGGCTGTCTAAGCCAGGTGAGAATAAAAGTTAACCCGCAAAAAAAACTATGCAAAATGTGATTTTACCTATGAAGCTTGCTTTTCAAAAACCGCCCTGTGTAACATTTTGCTGTGACCTTTCTCCACACGTAGCGTAGCAGGCTCTGACATCGCGGAAATTCAATTTCGCTCATAACACTTTGACAACGACTTCATAATAAATGCGCTGAGAAATGCTCGATATTGTTTTAAATAGATTTGTTATATTAATTACGAGTTTATACCTACAATTACTTAACAAATAGAAGATTTTTAAGTAAATCTATATAATCAAAGGCTTCGCATTTGGATTGGTGTTATACAAACAATTTTTGTGACTGGATTTTTTAATTATCGTTACAAAAATTTTGAACATCGTGAAAATACGCCGAAGTAAATACTTATAGCATCTAGTAAGCAAAAATCTATGAATCTCGTTTTTGTTAAATAGAAAGTTTTATTGTTTATAGGCGCTAGATTTCTTTGAATATTTGAACAAATCTCTCGGATGTGTGCGATACGTGACACCCACTTGATCCGCTTCACTCGTCACTTTGTTAGGCAACCTTCATCACAATAAACCATAGCGTACTCCTAACAAATAAAACAATTGCGTGTGTCGAACGAAAAACATAAAAAAGGCAAAAATCCGAACCATTCGTACACACGAATAAGTATCAATAAAGCGAAAAAATCTTGTGAGGTGAAATAAAACCGTATCTCAGTTATTACCATTCGTCTTTGTGAAAGAAGAAAAGATTCGCTTACCTGTCGGGCGCCAGTTTCAGCCAAGTCCACCTTATTACCGACCACGACAATGGGGACGGCCGTGCTCTCTTTAGTTTCGTGGATTTGGTCTCTTAAGGTCCTCACTTCGGTAAAGCTGTCCGCGTCAGTTATGTCGTAGACCAGAATGAACGCGTCGGCGGACTGCATGGACAAAGCCCTCATGGCGGGGAACTCGTAAGCCCCCGACGTGTCCAATATGTCTAGCGTAAGCCGCACCCCGGACACGTTGAAATCTCCGTGGTGCATCTCCTCTATCGTCCTCTTGTACTTAGGTGAGAATGTGTTGTATAGAAATTGAGATATGAGCGACGACTTGCCAACTTTCGCAGCTCCTAATACTACTATTTTGTGTCGCACTGCATTGTTAGTTAGGTTCCCACTGCTCGACACGGTATCCTCCGTTCTCTCAGTCCTGAAAAAAATAAAACCAATAAGTATCGCAGAATACCTACCTAAAGATATGCGAAAATAAGATTTGATGTAAACCCAATTTCGTGAGCGATTTATACGGGGGCTTTTATCGTGTATAACACAAGTGAAAGTTATTACCTACATGAATACACCACTAAATTTAGATCTAATTTAACTGGTGGAATAAATCGCATCGTAAATTTAACGACATTGCGAGGGCCGCATTTTGCAAACAGAACGATAATCATGCAAATCGACCTAAGCCTTACGAGCTACGATATATCGGTGTTGGTTACATGGAAGAGTAACTAGCCTTGCGAATATTGACGGTCTGGTTAATGTATTCATGTAGGTGGATCATGGCAAGGGCACTACTCTCCTTATCAACGGAACTTGGCCGCACATACACGCGTAGCTAATTGACAAACAGATCGGGTAATCGTTAGTAATTAGTTAAGTGCTGTAGCAATACTTTTATTATACATTCATGGAAAATTCTTTTGTACACATGTTTTTTTTTTTAATTCAGTACTTACATTATAACAACATGTTACAAAATATATATATATATTTTTTTTTGAAAAAAACGACGCCCGCACTAAGGAATTTAATCCTTGTGTCGCGGGGGTTTCACAAACATTCAAATCACATGCACAAAGAACACCCAGACTTGGAACAAGCATTTGTGGATCACACAAATGCTTGTCTCATGCGGGGATCGAACCCGCAGCACGTCGCGCACAGTGGTAATCAGCGTGGTGACCTATACCACTCGGCTATCCGTGCAGGCAAATTAATTATCAAAGTCAAAAATGTTGTCAACCCTAGTAAGCTGTCATGTCAGGGAACCAGATTATTTAAGCCTACGTACATATTTTAACTAATATTTATTTGTCTACTTTAGGGTTTCCATTTTTCATTCATAAAAGAATGTTCGGCTTTACGGGCAGTTTTGTAACATATATCTAGTATGTACTAGTATTTGATGCGTTTACCTAAGTTAGCTTCGATGAGTATTTAAAAAGTTATGACGACTATTCATATACCGTAAATTAAGAACTGTAAAATGTGTGATTTTTTACTGAAGAAAATGATGTTATTTGAAAACTATAAACATATCGCGTAAACACATGAAAAAGTTCGCCTCCAGGCACTAGTCGTTTTCAACATAGTGTAAACGCAATGTCAGACTTTTTGTACATGAAATAATTGTTCAGCTACTCGTCAGTAACAGATTTTGGGCGACCGCAGACAAAAACATGAAGTTAAAACATGGAAGAATAATACGGTACAGTTTTTTTTAGAACACCAAATGTTTATTGAGTTCCGACCACGCAAATTATTTATTAATAATGATATTAAATTCGTGGTGGCCTAGCGGTTAAATGATCGGATTCGTATGCACATGGTTGCAGGTTCAAACCCTGGCAAGTACCAATATGACTTTATCAAGTATTATAAGTTATATGTACTTTCTTAATTATTCTATGATAAATTTGAAAAACGGTGAAGGAAAAGATCGTGAGGAAACCTTGATTCCAAAAATTGGAATGAAATCGCCAACCTGCAATGAGCAAGCGTGGTGATCAATGCTTATTCCTTCTCTATATGAGAAGAGGCCTGGGCCCAGCAGTGGGACAGTTATGGGCCGGCATTATATGACTGAAGATGTTCTTTTGTTTTAAAAAATATTAAAGTTAAATAAAAAGTCTTTACAAAACAAAAGCGGTCATTAAAATTGAGTTGAGACTTGAATGATTCAATAGGACTGTGTTCACTGATTTCCTTTGTCAGCGTCCCGTGGTGAACAGTTAGAGCCTACAATATTATCTGCAAAATATTTCCGTTCACCCTGATTGCACTATTGTGTCCCGACACCAAAACATTGGATTGCGGTCGCCAAGCTCTGACATAACCTTTCTAATATTAGAATATAAATTCAAGGGTTTGTGTGTTTCTTGTCTCATCAAGTCTAATGGCTGAATATAGAAACGTCAATCAGTTTGAAGCCGCCGTTAAGTCTCATGCTGTCTCTATCACTTTAAGGTGTAAAAAAGCGACAGATAGATATTTAAAAACATCTTAAAGTTAATTTTCGTTTCAGTATTTGTAGGTAAAACTGGATCTAAAATCTTTAAGTTGAAATAAAACTTAAACGGACTCTATCGCGGTTCATTTTGATTTTAGTTTCCGACGTTCCGACGCCTTTGCAGGAGTCATGGTCACGGGCAGAGTGAGGTGGTGTTTATCAATCAATCAAAATCAATGTCTAACATTCGCGTACACCTCAGAAAACAATATCTTTAAGTTGGTAAACAGATAGAACTAAATTTAAGGTTTTGTGCAATTATTCTGCGAATTTTTAAATCCAATAATAATCAAAGATTGAGATATATTTGGCTTTTAATTGCAATAATGTATTTGCCAATATCTGTCTACTATGCCAACAATTCAAAGTAAAACCTGTAAAGTAGTGTTGCCCAAAATCGGTCTTGGTCTTGCAGTCTTGGTCTTGTTCTTGCATTTTTGCAAGACCAAGACCAAGACCAAGATCGCCTAATATTAGCAAGACCAAGACCAAGACTGACTGTGCAAGATTTAAGCAAGAACAAGACCAAGCCTGCGAGACTCTTGCGTCTTGCAGTTAGGACTTTTTTTTAAATATAACGATACGAACGATACCTACATGTTTTATTAAAATTAAGCGTTTTTTATTGTTTTAATGACACAGAGTAGGTAGTACTGAACTAACTCGAAATTAGTTTATCTCAAAAAAATATTTGTGGGACATTGTTCGCAAATAATTATCTACAAAGTTGCATTATACCTACACTTATAACATATTGAACGGGGAAAGAATTTTTGAAATCGGTCCAGTAGTTTTTGGGTTATTTCGTAACAAAACAAATCTTCCTCTTTATAATAGGTATTACTTATGTTAGGTTGCGAAATAAAATAATAAATAATCGGATTAATCGATAAAATTATTACGAGTTTTTGTTGATTACATTGGCAACACAGTGAGAACGGTTGACATTCCGGGAATGACAGTGAAAAACGCTCTCTTGCTTGGGGACCAGCATCGAATGCGGACGTGTCGTGCAGTGTATAAAATAGTTGACAACCACCCTCGATTCATTTGATGTAAGTATATCTGTAAAACCAATAAACGATATGTTCGGAAGTAGATGTGAGTTTTACTACATTTCAGAAGTGGGATAGAACCTGCTTTGTGTTTTTGTTTTTCATGAATTTTCTACCATTCCTAATAATTAGCTGAGATTATACTTTAATGCAAGAGTAATTGAATTTAGGATTAATGTTTGAGGTTAATATCTAAAGTAATTTTCAAGGTCATTCGAGCCAATGTAGAGAACAATGTCCTATTGATTACGGGGTACAAGGGGAGGCAAAAATTTCATTATTTTTGAGCTACGAAGGCTCGTTCTCGAGATATTTCAATAATTAATGTAAACATATCAACTTTAAAATTAAGTTCACAGTGAATGTTTTAGCATGTAAAATCGAGTAGTTACATTGCCTCTATTTATAAGTTTCAGAAGAACAATGCCCCGTGCAAGTGAATCTTCTCCGCGGCGGAGGTTGCGGACGCCTACCCGCAGAGTTGAACGAAGTACAGATTCGAACAATAGAAGCCGCAGCCGTATGCGCCGCGAGGGCGGTGTGTGCCGCAGTCGCAGTCGCGCCCGTTCTCCACGAAGGGAGCATAATAGTGTACAAGAGTTGGAAGCCGAATTAGAACATCATCGCGGACAACTACGCGCTGTGGAGCGCGAGCTCAACCGAGAACGAAGCCTTCGGCGACGCGCTACACCCGTGACCGGTGTCCAGCGCCACACGGGTCGAGAAAAGAGCACATCGCGTGAACGCAGCCCTACAGAGTGGAGAGCTGGCGAAGGGCGCGATGCAGTTGATAGCGCGCCGGCGACCCGGAATAAACGGTCAGACAGTCCAACTTTTACCTGTAGAGATATCATGAACTTTATGCACTCAATTAGTAAAAATCAGTCTCAGTCTCAGCCGTTAGCAGCACCATCTCCAATGCAGAACCTATTCAACAGTAACAACAATATAAACCATAAAAATATCTTGCCGAATTTTGACCCCTCCTCAAAGAGTCAACGCGTTGACGTTTGGATTAAAAAGGTCAACGAGTGTGCTACTGTTTATGGCTGGGACGAGAGAACTGTGATACATTTTGCCATGCAGAAACTGCAAGGATTGGCCAAAACATGGTATGAAAGCCTGAACTCCATATTGTTCAGTTGGAGTGAATGGCAACAAAAACTGATAAACGCTTTCCCATTTGACCAGAATTATGGCCAATCCTTGGAGGACATGCTTAAGAGGAGAAGCAAGTATAATGAACCTCTCGAGGTCTATTATTATGAAAAATTGGCTCTCTTGAATCGATGTGACATCGAAGGCAAGCGTGCGGTGGAATGTATAATCCATGGGTTGGGCGACAAAACAATGAGGTCTAGTGCCAACGCGCTACGCTGCACCCAACCTGATCAGTTGTTACAATTTCTAATGAGCAACAAAGAGATTTCACTTTTATCTGACCGCGGTAGCTTTAGGAGTCAACCTTCTTCAGCAGGCGACCCGTCTAATAGTAGTAGTGTAGTGAATCGAACTTCGAGGACCTATAATAATAATGTTCGCACTGAAATGTTTTGTTTTAACTGCAAGGAGAAGGGACACCCTTACCTTAAATGCCCTAAGCCCTTAATTCAATGTGAAAAATGTCGTAGGTTTGGCCATAGAACTATAGATTGCCGGATTAAATCTGGAAATGACAAAAACTCGGATAACGTCCAGAAGACCATGTGCATAATAACATCGGGATCTAATTCAAAATTCATCAAAGAAGGTAGAATTAATAATGTACCCGTTAAATCTTTTATCGATTTCGGCAGTGAGGTCACGCTCGTAACACAATCGTTTGCTTCAACGTTAGGCCTGACGTACAATAATAGTCCACCTATGCAATTGAGAGGGTTTGGGAATGATATAATACAATCCAAGGGTGGAGTGAATGTGGACGTAAGCATAGATGGTGTGAGATGTCGTGTTTTGTGCCAAGTAGTCGAGGATAGGTTTCTTGATTTGCCCTTATTAGTAGGACAGTCGTTCACAGAACAACCTCATGTGGTAGTGTATAAAAACGCAGACGAACTGAAATTCTTTGACGGTAGTAATGCATTAGGTTTCTCCCAATTGGATGTAGAAGAGAGTACAATCGCTACTGTAGTAACTACCTCTGATGTTCACGTTTATGGTCCTGCTGTAGTTAAAGCATATGTTAACCAACTTAAAGATGGAGATATACTGTTAAATGGAAAGGTTATTGGGAGACTGAATCAACAGCTTATCGTTAGTGGGGGAGTTTATCGAGTTAAAAATAACTTACTATACGTATTTATAACGCCCCTTGGAAAATTCTGCCAACTTCATGAGGGGTTTGTCTTAGGTAGAGGTACAAAAATTCGTATGGTTAATCGTATATTTACAGCACCAGATTCGTCTATAGTTCAGTCCAGCGTTATTGATGTTAGTCAAATAAAAATAGGTATCGAAATAGACGAATCTCAACGACAACATTTAATGGATTTGCTTACTAGGTATAGACATTGTTGACCAAATTAAAATGGACATTTTGGCATCATGTCATTCTAAAGGCGATTTCCGCGGTTTTTGGAAATCTACCGATAAGCTCAATAGTAGGCCGGGCCTGCCGGTGAGTGTCGGCGGTGTTGCTGACGTCGCGGGGATTGCCGAGTTATTTAGACAGCATTTCGCTGTATCGTCGCCATTGGGACCGTCACAGTTTACAGGCAGTGCTGGTTGTAGTGGTCAGGAGTGCAGTGTTCGGTTCACAGCAAAGGAGATAAGACATGTCATTATGTCTATGTCAAGGGGCAAGTCTCCTGGCCACGATGACCTGAGTATTGAACACCTTAAGCATGCCGGTCATCATCTGCCCAGAGTCTTAGCAATGTTATTCTCCTTGTGTATGGGACATGCGTATCTACCTGAGCAGATGATGAAAACTGTGGTGGTACCAATTATAAAGAATAAAACCGGTGATGTTAGCGATAGGAATAATTATAGGCCTATTTCTTTGGCGACTGTTATTTCAAAGGTGCTTGATAGTTTGCTTAACACTCAGCTTGATAAACACTTAAAATTTCAAGATAACCAGTTCGGTTTTAAAGCAGGACTATCCACAGAAACAGCAGTATTGTGTTTAAAGCAAACTGTCAAGTACTACACGGATAGAAATACACCTGTCTTTGCTTGTTTCCTCGACTTATCGAAGGCATTTGACCTGGTTTGTTATGATCTGCTGTGGCAAAAACTGAAGCAGGCGTCAGTGCCAGACGGACTAATCCGTATATTTCAGTACTGGTACAACAATCAGGTCAATGTTGTTCGGTGGTCGGGGGCCTACTCATCTCCTTACAGGTTGGAGTGCGGCGTGAGGCAAGGGGGGCTGACCTCACCAAAGCTCTTCAACCTGTACGTTGATGAGTTGATAGAGAGGCTCAGCAGCACGCATGTCGGTTGCCATGTTGGGGATGTGTGCTTGAACAACATAAGTTACGCCGACGACATGGTGCTGCTGAGCGCCTCTGCTTGTGGTTTGTCGAGGCTGATTGGCAAATGTGAAAAATATGCTAAGGAACATGGTTTGCTGTATAATGTCAGTAAAAGTGAGTGCATGGTCTTTCGGGCCAAGAGGTGGTATCCAGATAACTTACCAGCAATTAAGCTCAATGGAGTCCCACTTAAAAGAGTTGATACGTTTAAATATCTTGGTCATATATTAACCTCTGACCTGAAAGATGATGCAGATATTGAAAGGGAGCGTAGGGCGCTGTCTGTTCGTGCGAATATGATAGCCCGCAGGTTTGCTCGGTGTTCAGGGGGCGTCAAAATAGCCTTATTTAGAGCGTTTTGTACGACCTTTTATACTGGCAGTCTGTGGGTTGATTATACGCAGAAGCAGTACAGCGCTCTACGTGTCCAATACAATAACGCATTTAGGGTGCTCTTGGGGCTGCCTCGCTTCTGTAGCGCGTCAGGGATGTTTGCCGAGGCGCGTGTTGATTGTTTCCACACCATAATGCGCAAAAGGTGCACGTCCTTGGTGCGTAGGGTGCGAGCCAGCCGCAATAGTATCCTGAGAGCTTTTTCTGACCGATTTGACTGTCAGTACGTGAACCATTGCTGTATGGTTCATCTGCTGACTAACGTAAAAATATTATTTTAATAAATTTGAATGGATTAAATTGAATTTTTGTTATGTTGTATTGAGATTGATTATTGATTTTTTGATGTATTAATGTTTGTAATTTATATGGGTGTAAATGCCTGCAATAAATGATTTATTATTATATTATTATTATTATTATTATCTCTCTTTTATCACGGGATAACTTCAGAAGAAGAAACCCGGTCCTTTGAAAGGCTTACGCGGGGACACAGGTCCAACACGCAGTGGCCTTGTTGAGAACTTTATTCTAATATGGGATGGGGCACCTACCAGGGGCCATTCACCCCTGCTCTATGTAAGAACAGACATGAACGGCCCAAGGTAGCTACAGAACTATTGTGAAATAAGGTATTATAAACTAAATTAGGCTATTGATGTGTATGTGTTACGTGGATTGGTTACCATAATGAAATCGGAAACTATGTCACCTGCCTTTCTACACATGGAAATGTAAATAAATAGGCAGGTGGTGACTCGCCACTCACTAGATGGGCCTCCCAAACAACCGCCACTGCAGGCAGCAGGGGGCAACACCAGTGCGAGCGGCTAGGGGTGTCGAGCGGTGCGGCCCCGATTTCGCCATCGCGGGTCACAGTAGCGGACCCGGAGCGGGTTTCCTCGCTATTACGCCATTAGACACTTCCACCCCCGAGCACATAGCTCTAGCGACCCCTCTCTAGCCAGCCGGTTAAGGCAAGAAAGAGCTGGGAGCCCTCCCTAAAGAGTGACTCCCTGGAGCACTCAGGTCCGTTGTGTCGCTACTCACAAACAGCTCGCCACTAGCTGCCCTGCGGATTTATTATTATTATTATTATTGTTTTGCCACGAGTCTGAAAGAATTAGGGTGCACGAGCGTGGCTGAGATGAGTATCGAACTGAGTAGTAGTCGTCCAGTCGTATATCGACCCTACAGATTAGCACACACGGAACGTGAGCAAGTCAGGGAGATGATAGGAGAAATGCTAGAATCGGGGATCGTTAGGGAGTCTACTTCGGAATACGCAAGTCCTATAATATTAGTACGTAAGAATGATGGCAAAAAGAGATTGTGTGTCGATTATAGGCTTTTGAATTCTATAACGGTGAAGGAACGGTACCCAATGCCAGTTATTGAAGACGAAATCTCTCGTCTATCAGGTCAAGCGTATTTCATTACTTTAGACATGGCTTCCGGCTACTACCAAGTGCCAATAGCTGAAGGCTCTAGACCGCTTACATCATTCGTTACCCCAGATGGCCAGTACGAATTTAATCGTATGCCGTTTGGTCTAGCGAATGCGCCTGCAGTTTTCCAGCGGATGATGAACAAAGTTCTAGGATCTGCTAGGTTCACAGAGGCTATGGTTTACATCGATGATGTACTAATCTATGGAAAGAGTGTGGACGAGTGTCTGAGAAGGTTTGAAAGAGTAATGCAGTTGATAGAGAAGGCGAATTTAACCCTTAACTTATCAAAGTGTAATTTCCTTCAGGATAAGATAACTTATTTAGGCTACGAAATTAGTGCTGCAGGTGTTCGACCTGGTAATAAGAAAGTTCAATCAGTTATAGATTTTCCTCGTCCAACTAACTTCCATTCAGTTCGACAGTTCCTGGGATTAGTTGGATACTTCAGGAAGTTCATTAAAAACTTCGCTACCTTGGCACATCCTCTGAATAGACTCCTTCGAAAGAATGTGGATTGGGTCTGGGCTGAGGATCAAGAAGTAGCTTTTAGGACGCTTAAAAATAGGTTAGTTGATAGACCGATACTAGGTATTTACGAGCCAACAGCTGAGACGGAATTGCATACCGATGCAAGCAAAGTGGGGGTAGGAGGAATTTTGCTGCAGCGAATGCATAGCGGTGATTCATTTAAGCCGGTTGCGTACTATAGTCGACAAACTTCTCCAGAGGAGAAAAATTTTCATGCATTTGAGCTTGAAACTCTGGCGGTCGTATGTTCACTCAAGAAGTTTCGGGTTTATCTATTAGGCCAAAGCTTTAAGATTGTCACTGACTGTAGCGCGTTACGCTCCACATTTTCAAAACGCGATATGATTCCGCGCATAGCTCGATGGTGGCTCCTATTACAGGAGTTTCAATGCACTGTGGAGTACCGCGCCGGTACTAAAATGGCACATGTAGATGCCTTATCTCGAAATCCTGTTGAACTAATAGATGAGACAATTAACCTCGACCACTATCCGTGTGTTATGCATATAAGTAGTGATGACTGGCTACACACTTTGCAAATGGGTGATTCAGAACTCCGTCGCACTCGTGACATACTTACTGCTGATATGGACGCCGATAGTTTAAAACACATAAAGGAAAATTTCGTGATTAAAGATGATAGGCTTTACAAATGTTTAAACGGGGATAGGAATAATTTACGCTGGGTAGTGCCTAAGGGCGCAAGGTGGCAACTCTGTCGCATGAACCATGACGATATTGGGCATTTTGGTGTAGAAAAGACATTAGATCGCATAAAGAAAACATACTGGTTCCCTAAAATGTCTCGATTTGTCAAAAAGTATGTTCAGGCATGCCTTGAATGCGCGTACTCAAAAAAAACTAGCATCAGCACGTCAATTCTGTGAAATGTCAATCAACAACTCGCATCTCACTTCGCTGTTCACTTCACGTTCACACTCACTTCGCATAAGTTTCAAATTTCGAGTGCGAACTCAAACGTCATCTCATATTTAGGCCCGAGTTTTCTAACTACATCATAATCATTGATTACGTAACCGTTCTGTTAGCATTAAACCGATGTTCAATCCAACCAAGTTTTTTTTTAGAGTTCACCATTTATTTCTAACCAACGGTTTGCTAACCAAACTGTTTTGAATGAGTGAGTCCAAAATTACCAAATGCTGGAATGGTTTATCATTATTTTGTGAATGATTAATGTCTTAATGGTCACGTCAATCAATTTTCATTGTCAAACTCTGTGATCAAATCATCTAACTCAATTCATAATTTTTTCGTGTCGTGTTTGTTATTAAATCTTTTATTGAATATATATCAGTGATATGGAAGGTGAGCGTAAACGTACTTTGAATTTCACCAGTGGCGAGAAATCTGTACTTACGGCACTCGTAATAAAGTACAGAGATAGAATAGAAAATTAAAAATCGGACGCTAAAGCAAATGCCGAAAAAGCAAGAAGTTGGAAGGATCTGGCTGACGAGTTTAATGCTCTTAGTACTCACTGCAAACGTTCTCTTGAGAGCTTCAAATCAAATCAAATATATTTATTTGTTATAGCTTAAACACTTGCTGGGAGAATAACAAAATAAAAACTTCATGTCAGGAAGCATAAGCCAATGGCTAAACTGAGTTGGCTACATCGTTTAAGCTAATCATTCGATTACAGTACATAATCAATGGTTAGAGAATGGTGAACAGCAAAATATTGTTAAACAGCCGTTCATGGTTCAAACATTTGTTTAAAATTTAACCATCTGTTGGTGAACTTGGGTCTAAATCTCACGGTTAATTTAGTTCAACATGCTGACACGCTCGCAAGCGTAGCGCTAGTGTATCAACCGAGTTTATAGAATGCCAATCAAGAAATTCACGGCGGGTTCAGATTCGAATTTTAGAACGACGTCTTACAGAATCAACAGGCAGAGAGGGCCATTTACACCCAATTGCTAAAATTGAAGTGCCTTTTCACACTATTCATGTTGACCACCTTGGGCCTTTTGTACGTTCTAGACTGGGAAATTCTTATCTTTTGGTAATTGTAGACTCGTTCACTAAGTTTGTTTTTATTAGACCGGTGCGAAACACGAAGACGCAGACAGCTTTGAAAATCCTTGAAGATATTTTTTGTACATTCAGAACCCCTGACCGTATAATTAGTGATCGAGGTACTTGTTTCACGTCTCATGCTTTTAAACGTTATTGTTTAGAGAAGGGCATAAAACATATTTTGAACGCGGTCGCCAGCCCAAGGTCGAACGGACAGGTAGAGCGGTACAACCGCACCATTCTGAACTCGTTGACTGCCCAGAATCTTGTCTCCGATGAAAGAAATTGGGATGATAAAGTAAGCAAAATCCAATGGGGTATGAATAATACTAGTCAGAAAACCACAGGTAGGACGCCGGCCGAAGTCATGTTTGGAACGAATATGAACGCGGAGGTTGATCCTAGGTTAAACGAGCTAGTGCACGAAAGTAGAGAGAATGTAGATACAGAAATTTTACGAGAATCTGTCAAAGATAAAATAGATATCGAACAAGCAAAACAGAAATCTGCTCATGACAAGGGCCGGCCTCCTGCGCGTGTGTATGGTGAGGGTGATCTTGTGAAAATTACTAGAACTTCGTTTGCTAATGATGGAAAAAGTAAAAAACTAGTTTCACCCTACGTGGGACCTTATCGAGTAATTGCTGTCTTGGGGAACGACCGTTATAGGCTAGGTGCCATACCCGGATTATCTGGAACTAAAAATAAGCGCAAAACCACCGTAGCTGCCGATCGGATGTTACCATGGGTTCACGTAGCCGCCTTAGAAGTAAATGAGGGCAGTGATGATGACGTGTCCAGTAGTCTTAATTATGAAGATATTGAGGATACAGAAGAAATTCATTAATGTTATTAAAGCGAAATATTTCCTCGTTATCGTCATTACTGCCATCCTAGTTATAGAAATTCATGCGAAACTATTTTGTTTGTACGACTAAGTAATAATAATTATAATAATGTCTATGTAGCTAACTGATTGTCATTTACTGATTTATTCTTGAAGTACTTATTATTGTCTCATGAAATTATAATTATTACATGTCTTAATCCTTTAGATATATGAAGTTACAATTATTTCTTATGTGATTCGATTGGATTAAGATATGTTATTAAGATGAATGATTTTAAGAAAAAAAGAATAACAAAAATAAGAATGAATCATGATTGTTTATGTTTAAGTTTATCACTGCGGTTAGTGAGAAGGAGGGTTCACTACCGCCGTGACTTAACAGATGAAATATTATATTTATGTATTTATTTCTTGTGAGAAGGAGGGTTCACAAGAAGCGTCACCGCGGATAGTGAGAAGGAGGGTTCACTACCGCCGTGACTTACCAGATGAAATATTATATTTATGTATTTATTTCTTGTGAGAAGGAGGGTTCACAAGAAGTGTCACCGCGGATAGTGAGAAGGAGGGTTCACTACTGCCATGACTTAACAAATGGAATATTATATTTAAGTATTTATTTCTTGTGAGAATGAGGGTTCACAAGAAGCTTCACCGCGGATAGTGAGAAGGAGGGTTCACTATCGCCGTGACTTTTGATTTTGTATTCATGCGAGAAGGAAGGTTCGCAAAAGATGTATGTTTTATTTCAATTAGTTAATGGTAAGACAATAATTGTGAGCCGTATTCGATGCTGCTACCTATGCTGGCCGATTGTTAGGTTAGGGAAAATAATTCACTTGCGTGCATGAGGACATGCACGACATCAGGATGGTCGAGTGTTAGGTTGCGAAATAAAATAATAAATAATCGGATTAATCGATAAAATTATTACGAGTTTTTGTTGATTACATTGGCAACACAGTGAGAACGGTTGACATTCCGGGAATGACAGTGAAAAACGCTCTCTTGCTTGGGGACCAGCATCGAATGCGGACGTGTCGTGCAGTGTATAAAATAGTTGACAACCACCCTCGATTCATTTGATGTAAGTATATCTGTAAAACCAATAAACGATATGTTCGGAAGTAGATGTGAGTTTTACTACACTTATTCATAAATTATTTACTAATTATTAATAATATTAATATACTGTAGATTTTGGTGTTAAATACCTATGTAGGTACCTATTTATAAATCACCCATATTTTCATTTGTTTTTATAATCGGCGAGAAACAACTAGGTACCTACTTTATTTTGGTAAACCACTGTATTATTTAGTAGGCATATACCTACTTAATTTTTAAATGACCTCTTCTGAATAACATTCCTTTTTAAAAAAAACCTATTCTTCATTTTTTCGTTAGTTTTTATCACGGTTAAATTTTGAACTTTTTAATCCCGTGGAGGGTCGATCGGGTGCATGAAACACAATCGATTTGTAAAGATAAAATTAACAAATAAAGTAGGTACTTTTTCTTTTAAATTCAAAATATTTCTCGCATTAGGGAAAAAACAAATGCGAACCATTTGTAGGCACCATTCGATACTAACAAAAATGTTGCTTAACAGCAGTCAACGTGGACTCACAAAAAGACGCGCGCCCCGCGCACCCCGCGCACTTACCGCTGCGCATGACCACGTCATGTAAACAAAAAATCAAAAATCAGTTTCTCGTAAGACGTCATC
This sequence comes from Plusia festucae, assembly GCA_950381575.1. Classification (NCBI taxonomy): domain Eukaryota; kingdom Metazoa; phylum Arthropoda; class Insecta; order Lepidoptera; family Noctuidae; genus Plusia; species Plusia festucae. The sequence continues at coordinate 5,154,853 of OX494436.1, read as the reverse complement.
GGTGTGTCATTGTTTACGATTATCCTTGTCGCGAGAAAGTAAGACGTCTCGTAATTACGTGTAGGTACTCCAACCTGGAGTTCGTTGCCATGGTGCAATTTTACGCGATCGCGAATACCTACCTACCTATTCGATGCGCAAGCGGCTCGTCGTCTCTAAAGCAAACCAAACCTCTGGCAATCTTTGTACCTACCTAAACATGCTGCAAAGTGCAAAGTGTTATTCCAGACTTAATGGAAGACATACTAGCGTATTTAAGTCATTTATACTACTATCAACATGATGGATGTCCAGCACATTACGAACGTAATGTAGGTACGTAACCACCTCAATACTGTGTTTGGAGTTTACTGGGTTAGGTAGGGGGTTCAGTTGCATGGCCAGCAAAAAGCCCGGTCCTGACTTCGCTGGACTTTTATTTGTTGAGTGAGGTGCAGGTGATGTAGGTACCTAATTAGTGTACAGAAAACGAGCATCAAACTCGTAACCAAATGAAAAGTGTGAAAGTGAACGCAATCGATGTTATAAAACTGACAGACACATAATTTTATTGCAATTTAAAAAGACCATTTAATTAAACATAAAAAGAATGGTTTGCACTTTGAACAATTATTACGCTATCGTAAAGTACCTAACCCCAAGTGATAAACAAATCAGGTGTGATTTAGGTATGTAAAATAACTCTTTTTTTTTATTCGTGTAAATAGAACCCTTTTCTTTTCAAATCATTGTACCTAAATCATTTTGATTTCAATTTTTTTAAATACGTCATAGGTAACTGGCAGGCTTGTTGGGACTATTTTAACATTAAAAACTTTTAGCATAATTCATTTTATTAGGTATGTACCAAAACCTAGGCACAAAGCAATTATGACGGTCCTAAGCCTGTAAGTATGAAGGATAATTTTGAAAAAACATTTAAGTACGTGAACATCAGCTGATCGAGTCAATACCCTTAGTTGATCGGGCGGAGTGTAGGTAGTTAGGTGGTACGCTCTCCGACCAACGACGAGGCGACGCGCATACGCGTAGGTAACTAACTCGTGCCGCTATTACTGGTTTCATGCATTTTGCGAATATGATACCTATTATCGCTACCATTTTTATTTTAAGAAATACAATGCTGTGCACACCGGTAATGAATAAACCACCGGTCCAAGGGATTAAAACGATCAAAATTTAACCGGTATAATAGGTATAAGTACCTACCTAGTGCTAAGATTGTTAACAACATTTAGGTCGTGGGTTCAAACCCCAACTGGTGTCAGTTGTTTTTTAATTTCTCATGAAATGTTTCTATTAGACATTTATTAATTTATACCTAGTTGGTCTTTACCATGGCAATGTTAATTCGAGCTCAAAGTGTACCTACTCTGTTGCGTTGTTCTAATATCTAAAGTAACGTTCAATAAATAGCGACAAGCTAATAGGTAATTGCAAGACTTGCGAGACTCTTGCTGCAAGACCAAGACCAAGACCAAGACTGGGAGTGCAATACCAAGACCAAGACCAAGACCAGGTGTATTTATGCAAGACCAAGACCAAGACTGGCCAAGTCTCGTCTTGGTCTTGCATTTGGGCAACACTACTGTAAAGCTTTTATCTGAGGAAATAATCAGTAATAATCAGCTGCGGATTTGAAATGATTCATTGTACAAGTCTTATCATTTGTTTTTTTGACATTGGTGTGGGTTGAATAAGTGCTAACTTACTATAAGGCCTTTTGTTGTTATGTCTTATTACTATGTAACAATTTTTGGCCCTATAAATAATATAAAATAGGTAGAACCGCTGGTAAAGAATGTTTGTGTATTTATGGAACGAGTAGGATACATACTATATAAAATTTAAATTGTACATACATGCCCACATTTAGACAAGATTTATAGTATAAGTATTAGGTACTTAAAATTTAAAAACTCTGTACCAACCGTCGAGTTGGAATAAATTTTCCTACTAGGTGTCATGTGTTAACTCCCACTCAACAACACTGAAGTCAAATAACAACAGTTAGTCGAAGCAGTGTGTAGGTGCAGTATAGGGTAAATTGAGGCGTTATCTTTATAGACTTACTATACTTTTAAGTAAAAAATCTGTTAAATGGTCTAAAACTTATACTAACACTACCCGATGACTCTCAGAACATAAAAAGTTTTGGCGACCCAGAGCTCTTGAACTATAATCTTTGTTATGGCACATGTTTTGTTTGGACTTAGAGAATGAACCCCCAGGACCTGAAACGTATTGTTCACGGGACGTGTGTTATTAATGTTGAAGCTAAAAAGTCCTTTATAAAAGGTCGTTAATACAGTACCCACCTATTCATAACGTAAGGTCAGGCGATGCCTTCCCTTGCATCAAATATTTATGTGTAGATAACATTGTAAGAATATAAAAAATATGTCTTTATACATGATTATTTTATTTTCATACAAATATAGGTCACTTGATCTGTCACTTTGTATGAAAATTTCATTCAGTAACACCTGATTACCTCGTTGAATAAACGCACTCCTTTTAAAATAATCCTGTATAACTACTTACATAATATATAAGTATAACAAGGCAATACAATGTTTAAACTTTGAAAAAATCTTTTTTAAAATTAGCAAAGATATAATATAATATAATTTTATTGAATATTAAAATTTCTACTAAAACTGATTCAGTGATTTAATCGACGTCTTTTAGTCGTTTTGTGACAAAAAAAAGGAAATTTTCGATTTTACAATCTAATTTTCGCGACCAATATCCAACAATATATGTATTAAGTAAAATGAAATGCTCAATAAATTAAATCACTAAAGACAAAGTTTAGTTTGATTATATCTACTTATTAACATAATCTGTTAGAAGAAAGGCTCTTTTATTCATTATTTTTTACATTTCCTGCTTAGGCTTTACGTAACACTCAAATATTACATTACGTATGGTGAATGAGTGAATGGATAATAAGGTCTATATCTATACCTAATTACATTCACACGAAACCACTGATATAAATACGTTCCGGAAACGTCTGCAATTTGTCACGGCCCAAGTATTCCTTTTCGTTCATATACAAAAATGATCATCGTGGAACAAGAAATATTTTTGTATCGTATTTCGCAGTAATTCTGTGGTAACCATCCAATGTCAACTGCAGGATTGCAATAATACCTTTTTGGTTTGTTTTAGGAACTTTTATTTATTTAAGTTTATAATTTAACGTTTAGCCTCTGCTTTAGTGGGATTATGTCAAAAATACATTTTTTTAAACTCTATTATGTACATCTTCGTAACACGACGTAAACAAACTAATCAACTGTTTATACTCCGAATACTTCTAAATATCTTCTAACTCGTGATGCATACTCATTCGTATTTTCTGTGACAGTTAGAGTCGACCAGATGGTGAGATAAGGCAGGGTATACTTCGGCCCTGTGCCTTATCTTCCGATTCGAGAATATTCAGAGACGAAAACCCAATAACAATTTTATTTCCCAACAAGATAAAGAAATCTCTGAGGCCTTAAGTACCTACCTTTATATGAAGATATGGAGTTGATATAAATAGCTAAATTACCGCTCTAATAGGCCCTATTCACAATTCCCGAAGCAATTTATTTAACCCCTATTTGTTAAGTTATAGTTTATATTTGAAACGTAACAAATGGATGAGAAGATTGGGGTAACGCCTGCCTTAATGCTCGCTCAACTAATAGGCCGTAATTAACGAGATTGGGGTATGTTATCCTAAAATAATATCAAATTGTGTTGACCTAAAACTTTTCTTAAATGGTAGACTGACTGTGAAACATGGAGAATAGTTTCAGGAAAATAAACAAAGTTGTAGGGGTTTACATAAAAGGTGAGGTTTCATTCTTTTGCATCTAAGTACGTACCACACCTGTTTCCCAGAGTTTGATATTTAGAAAAAAAAAACTGAAATGATAATACAATCACCGAGTTTCTAGGAATACTCGATTTAGCTAGAAAGATGAAAACATAAAAAGGGTAAGTATATAAATTGCGATATCAACCGTTAAGAATTTATTCAACCATTAATTAATTGGTGAAAGTTATTTTTTTTACGTATACGTAGGTATAATTTATTAACCTGGTTTATTATGGTTGACAATTATCTAAATACTTATCTTTGTGGGCAAATATTTTTAGGATCGACAGCATGGAAACAATATCGGTATCTACTTTCAACCAATTTAGATAATATTACGTAAATGGACATTAGTAATTCCATCAACAAATTACCTGTTGTTACTCAATTTAACATGTACGTTGCTAGGTAATTTTCGTATGTTATTTCATATTAATATCCGCCGGAGGAAAATATACTCTATCACTTAATTTTCCTTTAGGGTTCCGTACCCGAAAGGTGCCAACTGGACCCTTTTACTAAACCTTCACTGTACATGTCAGTCTGTTTAGCGGGCCGTATACTCGCAGGCTAAATTTTGAGGGTTTTATCCCCGTTTTTATAATATCTAATATTCGTTTATTTCGGATAATTAACTCTTTAATATTAGTGTTTGTAGAAAACATATAATCTACTTAATGATATACTTAATTCTGTTTTATTTCTCGAAATGCCTACCATATCTTTTACCAATCTTGGTACACAGTGTTTTAAAGTTTCGTACTATGGTACGGAACCTTTCGTGTATGAGTAAACTCACAGTAGACTGGGTTTTGTTACCTAATGTATACTTTCAGCTCGATGTTCGCAGAAATGGGCGCGCCGCTTTTTAGACTAGACGTGCCTGTTGATTACCTGTCGTTAAAAGCTCCCATAAATAACGGTATGATCTATGTTCATCACAGATTTTTATGTAGTGCTAAAATATGGTTTGAGAGCTATATTTTTATGACTCAATTAATCAAATAAATTCAGCCTATCGCAGTCCTTTGCTGGACATAGGCCTCTCCCAAGTTGCGCCACAACACTCAATTCTCCGCCTGCCGCAGAGGGACTATCGGAAACCAGGAGCCGTGCGCTATGGGGCCCAATAATGGGGTTTTTGTTGCCTTAGTCACCACGCTGGGCAAGCGAGTTCGTGACCGCGAGGGGCCTATGTCTAGCAGTAGACCGTGATAGGCTGATTGATTGAATTGTTCCCTTGTAATGTTTAAGTCCAGTTATAGGTACCAAGGTAACAAGAAACAGCGTAATAAAATTTCCGAGAAAAACAGTTTTTAAAGAAACAACAATATCGTGTTACACGAAAAACAACTATTTTAGGCCGGATTATGTTAGCTAACACTATCAGTACAGTCACGAGCATAAATATGTATACACATAGCGAAATTGTAAAATAATAATTTAACAGAAACACACCATCAATTCAACTTTTAATCATTTAACAACATAAAATTATAACAGTTCTCAAATCATGTATATATTTTTGAGTTTCAACAAAAACTTCTCGCAAAATAAGTTCTTCAAGTGACTGTACGATCAAAAATATTATTTCGACTAAACAATTTCTCTGACCCAGTTATCACAATACCCACTAGAAATGAGACGAGAAACAATTTGGGAATGCATATGCTACTCATAATTCCTGGATTGAGATCTACTTACGCTTTTAGGTCACTAATAAAGACCAATCTACCTAATTTGTTCCCAGTAGGTACTCAGACTATCCATTATTTTACCCGTCTGATTAAAGATTCTACCTGTTGCTAGGTACTTTGTTTACCCCTTCTTATACTATTTCGTGTATACTATAAATAAGGTATGTTTGCTATTCCAGTCTATGAATACCTTTTAGTGAAACTCAATTTACGACTTGTATTAGCTTTCTACCTAATCAAACGTCAATATGGTCTAGTATTTGATACACATATTTTACTGTTAAATTTAATTTTACAGCTGACGCAAGGTCATCGAATTCAAAAGACGGGCCTGTTGGTCTAGTGGTTAGTGACCCTGACTGCTAAGCCTGAGGTCGCGGGTTCGATTCCCACCCAGGACAAATGTTTGAGTGATGAGCACGATCATTTGTTCTGTGTCTGGTTGTTATTTATCTATAATATGTATGTATTTATAAATTTAATAAAAGCGTGTTTATCAGTTGTCTGGTCACCATAGTACAGGCTCTACCTAGTTCAGGGATCAGATGACCGTGTGTGAGTTGTCCCAAGATAGAATTTCCTTAGAATTTATTTATCTTTTACAGATAATTCGTGTGATCTATCATTTGGTCTGCAGACACAGAAAGATTGATAGTGCTCATCACACAAAGATTTGTTTAGGTTGGGAATCAAACCCACGGCCTCCGGAACTGAAACTTCAAGTATCATCTTGTTTTCCGTATTATCTGTCTATTAAATGTATAGGTGTCATTTATCTATAATATGTATATTTTAAGAAATATATAAGTATGTTTATCAGTTATCTGGTTACGATAAACATCCATAATTAGGCAAAGCCTGTACGCTTTGCTTTATTATGGATGACGGCAGTGTGAGTTGTCCCAAGATATTATTATGATTCATGTAAGGAAAGCTCAGAGATGATCAGTCTGAAGTCGCCTTTGTAGATTAAGTGCTATAAAACACCTTGAGCACGGCATTAGATGTGCTTATTGGCAGTTTACGATCGTAACGCTTTATTTAGCAGCGGGCGGCATATTAATTTTATTGGCCATCTTATAGTAACGAGAGGAACTTCGCAAAGGAAAGTTTTAGCGTTCTCCGTATTGTTTTACATTTATAATGGACTAAGCGCCCTCTACAGAAAAAAAACGAAGTTTTCATACTTATCTGGAAGTTTAGGACTTCTGAAGTTAAAGGTAAGTTGTTTTTAGAAATGTTTAATCGTTATTCAACAAATATATTGCTTTTATTCCACTTTCGGACAGTACTTACGTTTAAAATTATCCCAGGAAAACAATATACAAAATCCTAAATATTTATGTTTTAGGCAACTTAAATCCTCTGTGGGAGTCATTTAACTTATTCCTACAGTATTTCGTGACGACTTTCAACAAAATACCGGCGGTGCCGCAATGTTTTAAAAAAGTTTCTTTTTAAACGTCGAAAATTTACGAAGGTAGTAAAAATTAAGAGGAAGTAAGTAGGTGGCAGCAGCATTTTTGCGAGTAAAATAAAAGGTTTTATAGTACTTTAGGAAATTAATTTTGGAGCCACATCTAGGTTGAACTTATTCGGCCGTTCAACGACCTGCAATAAAGCAGGTAAAGACCGTCATATGGAACACTTTTTATAGTGTTAAAAGAATGAGGTAATCGCAGTATTTTTTACAGTTAGACTCACACAAAATCTAAGTAACATTCCATTATGTCTAGTCGTGACATTATATGCGCAAAAAAGATAGAGGCAGAGATGTTTTTACGATATTGGCTGACTTGTCTTGAATAATTAAGAGTTCCCGTTATAAAAAGTTCAAGTTAAGTATTACCCAAAAATGATCTCTTCGGTGAAGAGTAATTTACTATACGTACCTATTTATCTCGTAAAAGACGCTCAACCATTATAATTAACTTAATATCATAATTGAATTTTTGTGTACACAAGCCGACGTAAGCCTTCCCGAAATGCCAACACGGGTATTATAAGTAGTCCTTGTAAAACCAATGAACGTGGGCTGCGAATAAAAACAAGCTGATTGCTCTCCGTAATTTCTCTATTCAGGTATACTAGACGTAGCGAATTAAATATAATTGAGTTGAAACGCGTAGGCTGGGACTGTATCTGATATTTATGTTGTATTCTACATTTCTGAAGGATGTTTTTACATGTATTTTCAACTAGATATTTTTCTCGTCATTATTATAAATACATAGAAAAATCATAACGAAGATTTACGTAAAAGTATTGAGAGAATCTTTGATATAAATGAAATAGAGTATCTATCTACTTAGTACTTTTTTTAAGAACAATTTATTTGCTATGAATGTAGGTAGATCCAGGACATTCTGAAAAGTTAAAAAAAATTGTTCGTCCATAATAAATTAAACATACGAACAAAGAATATATAGTATAAATAAAATTGGAAGCTACGTTTAATTCGCTTAAACGTGTAATTACAGTTTTCTTGGAACTTAATACGAACGTTTCGTTCAATGGCTTGAGTTTATCTAGATTACTTCGCTAAGTGTATTTACTAGGTGAAGGGGCTGCAAGTGACACGTGCTTCGGTTTAAGTACTAACTTCAAAACTGATCTGCCTCATTATCACATTTATACCTACGCAAACTTGTACAATAACCGCGACTAGTTTCTCAACATTTTGAAAAAACTAGAATTACTTATATTTTCTAAACAGAGTGATACCGTGAAAATTGATTAGTTGGCAAATAAATGGCGGGAGGAACTGCATGCCTTAGTGGGGAAATTTGTATATAAGAAAATGAAATAAAAATACATTTGATAGATGACATTTTTTTTACGGAAACGTACTAACGCGGTAGTACACTACGCTAGTAAGAAATATACAGGATTATTTTTATGGAGTGCGTATATTCAACGAGGTAATCAGGTGTATAAAATTGAACTACTTTTACCAAGAAACATATACAACATTAACTTTTCATACAAACATAGTCACGTGACCTGTCACTTTATATGAAAATTTCATTTTCAATTTTAAGATTTCGACCCATGTTCCTTGGAGAAAGTGATTAAGTTTTATGCTACTGATTACCTCGATCAATACACACACTCTATAAAAAATAATCCTTTATTAACAAGATATCGCCATAGAATCGCTTTTTAAAGTTGTTTCCCGATATCTTGACAATACATAAGAAAGAAACCTAATCCCATACCGCTGAAATCTAAACGTAATACAAAATAAAACATAGCTATCTTATTATTTGTCTTTGGTAATATATTCCTGTTTACAAACAGATCGGAGCCCTTATTTTAGCTCGTAACCAGTGACGAACAATTTCATCCGATGATTATCCTCACAACATGAAAGGGTGCCGCATTACCCAACGCCGACGATTTAAAGATAGGAATTTTATCTGCAAGTGTGCGTACAATCGGAGAAAACGTCTTTTGTACTGTTTTTCATTGTCATTTGTTTTACAAAGGTCGAAATAAAACGTTACTTGTCCAATAGTTAAATGTTATGATATTTTGATATACAAAAGAGTGTTGAGTTGTATTAAATTAATTTCGAACGATTTACAAAAAAAATATGCATATTTACAACATAATTCTTATGTAATGTTTCTTGCAACTTTTTTCATTCGTAATAACCTGCTCCTGATAAAAACAAACACGACAAAAACAATAACTAGCGAAATTAGTCCATCTGTTCTCAATCAGAAGAGAGGTTTATTTTTTATATGTATAAAGACTTTAAAACATTAAGCTTCTGGTCAACAACTTATTTTACGCAAAAACACAAAAGTATTATAATTCCTTAAAATTAAGTACTTAAACTTTTGGCTAGGAAGTACAAAGCTAGCCATGCAAACATAAAATAAATTGTATTCAACTTTTGAACTTCTGCCAGTTTTTGAACTTCATCTGTAAGCGTAGCTTTAAAATGTTCCGCGGTCAATAACCGTTACGAAAAATATACGAAACATTAAGTTAAATAAACCGAAGAGATTAAATATATTGATATTTTCCTTCGTGGAAACAGAACCGAGAAAATTTTATGCTTGTAAAAATACAATTTAAAAACATTTTGAAAGGATTTAAACATGAAACGGTAAGCAAAATAAATTAAAGCTATTTTCAAAAGCAATACAAATTCCATTCACAAGGCAATCAAGCTTTCTAAATACCCGAGCTGACATTGACGTACCTCTTTTAATGAATTCAGAATCTACTAATTAAGTTATTCACGCGATTTTATGATCCGCCCTGCAGATTTTACTTGGCTTAGTATTATCAAAAATTTGGTTAACTCAGGATTCATGATAAGATCGTCAGTCTTCATTTTAGCTTTCGTTACCTTTCTAAAATCTCATTTTGACTGAAATCGTTTTAGAAGGGATGGGAATGATTTATAACTAAAACTAGTGGACCCGCCACGGATTCGCTCGTGTATACGATTATTTTTTATGGAGCGCGCATATTCTACGTGGTAATCAGTTGCATAAAACTGAACCACTTTCTCCAAGGAACATGTGTCGAAATCATAAAATTGAAAATGAACTTTACATAAAAATTGACAGGTCGCGTGACCTAAGTTTGTATGAAATTCCTGGTTGAATATATGCACTCCTTTTAAATTAATCCGTCAATAAAAAAAATCGCATCAAAACTTTTAACTTTTTTACATTGGGACAGACAACGGGAAGCGACTTTATTTTACACCATGTAGTGATTCAATTCACAAATAAATTGAGGTATAAGAATAAGCTCAGGTACAATTAAAACGAAGCCATATTTATTTCCTCGACAAACCAAAAAATTTAATGCGACTTCTTTAAAAAACCATTAAAATTGATATATTGACAACCACATGAAAATTGAAAGCAAAAGGAAAGCCTTCCTTTCCACTTTGTCCTGCTTTAAAACATATGTAAATAATTTATTAACATGCTGTTTCCACTTCCCCGCATTCCTCTAGAATGGCTAAAAACTGCAAAACTTTGAACTTGAACCTACCGGATTAAAAAGTGCTTTTCGCTTAAATTCCGTTAGGGATAATTATGAGCGTGTAATAAAAAAACACTCGTCAGATTTATTATTATAATATGAACCAGAAAAGATGAACGGAAATTCTGTGTTTCAAACTGAGGCTATACTTCATTTTCTTAATTAACAGGTGCACGTTGACACAGGTCGTCGAGTTAGATTCCGTTCAGGTTTAGGTATAGGAGCGTGATGGATTTGGTCAATATACAGTTCAGTTATTAAGGATTTCGAAGCTGACCGAGTTTCAGACACCGTGTGTAAGCCAGTACTGAGAAATTTGGTAGTTTATTCCATTTCGAAGTTACCAGCGGTTTATTACCGATCGAACTACCCAACTTCTGCCGTTAATTTTACATTGGGCTTAATAGAAACTTTGAAATATTTGTTATTTTTGATAGGTAGATGTAACTAGAAAGTTTGTTGATAATATACACTAATATTATAACGAGGAAAGATTTGTATTTTTGTGTGCATGTTTGTAATGAATAAACTCAAAAACTACTGTGTCGATTTCAAAATTATTTTACCATTAGAAAGCTAAATTCACCCTAACATAGGCTATATTTTTTACTAAACAATTAGGTACCGCAGGGAACAGCGGGGAACAGCTAGTTATTCTATAAATATACAACAAACAGCAGCTGGTTTTTAGAAAAGACTTCTCTTATTCGTCTTGTTTAAATATATTATTATAAAAACAATATATTATTATTTAGGTGATTTGGTCGAATTAACTATCTTATAGGTTTAGTTTTACGATTCCGTCAGATTCGGATTTATCCCATCTTAGGACAAATAGGTCCTCTCAGTATAATTTAGAACAATCAAGTTCGTGCTCTGCTTACAGACTGGGATTGTAATCACTTGTTATTTCACTCTTGGGAATAGTTTCTTAGTCTACAAGTGGATCTGCTTTACATTTACGTATGTGTTATAAATTATATAGATTTAGTTATAAGTTCATTTTAAAACACTTCCTATAAAAATAAAATTGTTTTCCCCTTAGAAAATAAATTACACACACAATTATAAAATTGATCACTACGTTGCAAGATTACACAACATAATAATATGATTATTTACAATAATTCAAAATATATTTTTCCGAGCGGGGATCGAACTAACAGTCTTACAATGGTACCTAATTTTTGCAGTGGCATACACTACAATAACAATTCGTTAATTTAAAAGAAAAAATAAAAGTCCGTTGTTATGAATACGATAATGAAAAATAAATGAAAAAATAACTTGAGATGTACGTTATAAATTTAAATACCTTGAACGGTTGTTAGAAATTCATTCTTGTCACGTCTTTGGTGGCCAACATTAATTTGGTTCACAAATCATTCATTTTGAATACCTCCATGCCAGTATTATTTAAGAGATTTTCTGCGGAATGCCGACCTCAAACAAAAATTCGAAATATTTTTATTGAAAGATTCAGAGGTTTTGAACTTTGTGTTCTTATGAAGACTTGGATGTCAGATGCTAAATTACTTCCTTGTTTACTAGCACTTAAGATAATTTGTATTGTAAATTTAAAATGTACTCTTAATAGCACGTTCATCCACTATAATTGTATCTGCCGTGGCTAACTATTATTGGCTACTCAAGTTATCTTAGTTAAGATTTTGAAGCTGTTGTTATCCCTTAAAATAAATAAATAAATAATTTGTTCTTTGGGGCCAGTTAATCACTGTCCCAAAACCCGGCTTTTGTGTTTTTATAACGTTGCCCCGGGCAAATGCCTCACGTGTATCAAACAGCACTATTAGCTTCAGATCTCAAGCGTATAACTACAGCAGTTGTCACGAACTTCTTACAGTAGAGTTAACATTGAATATAATTAAAGCTGGCTTTAGAGGTCAAATTACAGATTAACAAGAAGCTTCATGTAGGTTTTATTTCAGTAAGTGGTCTACCAAATCTACCTAACCCACTATATCTATTTGACTTTATTGTAGTACGCTGGTTGCAATGCTTGTGATGGCAAAATGAACTGATGCGAGAGCGACATATCCTCATTACTTTTAGCTTGTATCAATAAAATGTTTGATAGATGATTTGGTTCTGAATAAATAGCAGTTGCACTTCAAAGCTAAGAATCGTATTGTAAATTGATTTTTTTACAAGGAATAGTTAAATAGATGGGGAAACATTACAAACGATTATTAGCGAGCAACTTCCAGTTTCAAATTAACCCTCACAATGAAAAATTTACTGTTTCTGAAAGGATACAAAACATGATCACTGAAATTAATTAAAAAACTAATAAAAAATATTTATTAAAAAAACCTACACAATAATAATCAAAAATATTTTCATTCTGATAAATTGTGCTGTACACTACTGCTTCTACAGAAAGCTTTTGGTTCTACATGACGTTAGTACGTGTACAAATATAATAGATACTAGAAAAAAAATAAAAAACAGCTGAATGTTGAATCCAACCTGAATGTGTTTTTTCTTATCTAACCTTACAATGCAGTACGTTCAGTCAATGGGCTACCTGCCCATACAAAATACTAAAGGAAAGCCGATAAAAAGGAGACCTCATTAAGACTGTATTATACAAGTGCCAAGTACTTGTTGGTGTAGCTCATTGTTGTCTTTTCAATGCCAGACCTTCAATTGTTTCTATTTCTTTTGCCCTTTTTTCCTTTGCGTTTTCTTTGCTTCTTTTTACACCTTGTCAACCTCCTTGCTTTCCCGACAAGGTTTTCTTTTCGAATGTTTCTTTGAAAATTGGTTTGACGTTTAAAGTGTTGTGGCATTTGATCTTTATTGTGTTTTATTCAGTTCCTTTTTTGACAGTTTTACATTTCATAATACCGATAGCGTAGCACTTTAGATACTTATAAAAATAACAATTCTTTGTATTCTTTTTTTCTAAATTTTTGTCTGCATCTCTTTATCAAGTACTTACCTACAGATAGAATAATAAACACAACTTGCAATTTAATAAATATTGTTCTGACTTTGCATCATTAGCCAAAATATTTATGTTCCAACTTTTTAAGAGTGAAAATTCCGTTGCCTGTATCCTATAACGTGGTCAAAAAACGATAAGCGGTTGAAAATGTTCATGATAAAAAAATGAAATCTATACAATATGCTTATTAATAAAAGAAAAATAAATTATTCTTGAACCGTTATATACCTATAGATGTACTTTAGACATTGTTTACGCTTACCAAAAGATAACTTATTTATTTGAGCTACGATACTCGATCACTGTTTAAAGTTTGTACCGCGATGGGAACTTCTGTTTATTGCAGAAGCAGCTAATTAAGCATTCCACAAGTTAAGCTGGCTCGCAGTAAATTTCTTATTTACAAATTAATGTTTTTTAAGTGTTTATAACGATAAAAGTACATAGTAAGTTCCAAAAAGTCATAATCATCGACTTCTAGATCATTCTATAGCAATGTTTCAGATGCATTTAGTACCTACAGTTTGTTTTTAGAACCAAACTATTATTATATTTTTATTTTATTCTGTATGCTTAATTACGTTTGTTATATTGTTAAAATTCATTTATTGATTAAATGGTTAATAAGTTAAAATAGAATAGCCTACAGATATTTTTCATGAGAAACATTTTGATTATTACCCGGTATTGTATTTATTTAAAAATACGCGCAAAGAGAATCCCGCAGTTTTTTTGTGTCTGGTTTACAGAACGTACTTAAATATTATTGAGGTTTGGATCAAACTAACCAAAATGCTCGGTAGACTCGAGAAAATATTTTATCTGTATATTGTATTTGATGATCATGGCTAAAAGAAATTGTATTTTCCTTGATTGAATTATAACTAGGTGTGCAAAATGTTTTGGAAATACCTATGCGTTTATCACAAATAAACAGTAAACTGAAATCACATACGAAAATTAAAAAGAGTATAAGTTACGAAGTAACTATTTAGTAATCTGTGCTTTCGTTAATAAGTATATTTTTAATGCAGTAACTGTAAAGAGTTACTTACGCATTAAGAATATACATACCATAATGGTGTACCATAAAGAATTTTCTATTCTATTTCTCTAGTAATCTTCGTCCATTTTAGTAAAGAATTCTAATGTTAGTTTTTGTGCTATGTGCTTCTCTGAACAAACACGGATGTTAATTAAAAGCATTGACATATAAAAACTAACAAAACAAAGCTCGCCTAAAATAAGCTGGACTTATTTAAAATAATTGCGCATCGACTCCGATGGCAATGCAGAGAAATGGAGACGGTACGAGTTACTGTTGACTTTACTTGCGTATTTACGTAGTCTGTGTGTGTATAAGTTTGATGAAAAAGCTATTTAGTCATAGATTTTTTTCATATCAATTGTAACATTGGAATACAAAGCAATTATTTTATTTTCTTATCTTAGATAATAAAGCTAGAAGTATGGTGAAATTAAACAACATTTTATAAACGGATTATATCGCGATTTATTTTCATTTTGGATCCTGACGTTTCAACGCTTTTATTTCAATGTTTCACATTCGCGTTAAGCTTAAAAAGACTTCAGAATATTAAATGAAATGAAACCAGAATTTTCGAATATTTTTTGTATTTAATTATACTCGAAAATATAGTTTTTAACGCCAAAATCCATCTATCTATACAGTTAGTTGTCGTATATAGCTGTGTAACTATATACCACTGCCTGTATGATTGAGTACTTTTATCATCGCTATCTCGTGTCCAAGATAGCGTGAATGATAACAGGTCGAATCGTTCAGTGGCTACTCTAATACAACCTGACAAAAAAGTTTCGATATATCTATATCGATAATTTTTGTTTATATCATTGACACGATTTCATTTAATGCAAAAGATGTCATAAATATGTGTTCATAACATTAAACAGATATATAAATCAGAAGGTACGCCATCTGACATATTTAAAAATAATATTATATTTAAATTATAAACTACTAGCTGTTGCCCGCGGCTTCGCTCGCGCGTAAAGTTAAGAGTAGTAAGTAGGTAGTAAAGGATAGATGGATGTATTCTGTGATTTTCAAAGTAAGGCGCATAAATTATATTTTTCATAAAATATTATGGCGTCAAGATAATAATAAGATAATGTGGAAAACATCACATACATTGAGTTTGGATAAACTTTTAAAATTGTGGCAAATTTTTGGTCAGACAAAACTTGAGAATCATTTACACGAAAAGACGAAGAAGAGTCACACACATTGCTCCGAATTCAAAGTAAGTAGCAGGATTGTGTTATGGAATCAGAAGCAACGAAGGTACATACCATAAAAATAATACCTTGCAACCCCTATTTCACCATCTTAAGGCGTAGATATCTACAATCGCAAAAATATGTTTTCATTTATTTCTTACCAAAAACCCAAATACCAAATCTTATGTATCTCTGTTTGAAAATGATGAATATCGTAAAAAAACTTCAAACTCCTATTGCACCCCCTTAGAGGGTAGATTTCTAAAATCTCGGAAATACGTCTTATTTATTTCTAACTCATAATCCTATGAACTTTAATGTGGCTATCTATGAAAACTACACAATTCATATACCTACAAACTTCCAACCCCTATTTTACCCTCTTAGGGGGTAGATTTTCAAAATTGCTGAAATACGTCTTTATTTATTTCTATCGAGAAGCCCGTATACGAAATTTCCATATAAACTTTCATCCCCTATTTAACACCCTTAGGGGTTGAATTTCGAAAAATCCTTCCTTATTCCTTGTCTACATTAAATAGGAAACGTCTGTGCAAAAATTTCAGCTATCCAGGTTCAAGGGTTTGGGCTGGGCGTTGATGAGTCAGTCAGTCAGTCAGTCAGGCCTTGTCTTTTTATTAATACACAACATGTAACAAAAACCCTGTCCGATCCCTTAGACTCGGTATTATTCGGTATCGTACTGCGAACACATATACGTAGGTATTAAATGGATTGGAGATTATTTTTTTTCCTAATTGAAAATAATTAAATCAAAATAAAAACTGATCCAAGGCAACAGCAACACTGACCGCTCCTCAAAGTTCATGTACTTACTACCTGTAGCTTTGTGTCAAAGAAGCCGCCTATGCGAGACGGTTCATGAACTGTACCACGAATACGCCATTATTGGATCTGACAGGGGTTTTGTTACATGTTGTATACAGATATACCATTGTCATCGAAAACCAGTCCTAAACTGTTACCGCCTTCACCGCGTGAAGGTTATGCTATTTTATAATTATACAGTATAATTAGTGATAGCTTTGATTTCCAGGTCAGATGTTTAAAATCTTCGATTTTTATAAGTGAACAGGAAATGCCCATCAGACCGAACAACTTTTGCTAAGACGTCATTCCTATGTGTTATGGTGTAGCTGGGCTCTTGGAGTTCGACAACAGGTGTTCCAGATCTTCAATTTTTATACGTCAACAGAGAGTGCTCATCAGGCTGAACAACTCTTGCTAAGACGTCATTCCTATATGTGTTATGGTGTAGCCGGGCTCTTGGAGTTCCACAACAGGTGTTCCAGATCTTCAATTTTTATACGTCAACAGAGAGTGCTCATCAGGCTGAACAACTCTTGCTAAGACGTCATTCCTATATGTGTTATACTGTAGCTGGGCTCTTGGAGTTCCACATCAGGTGTTCCAGATCTTCAAATTTATTCTCTCAGCAGAAAATGCTCATCACGTGGAACAATTTTTGCTACGGTACCATTTTTGTATCTCTTATAGTTTAGCTGGTCTGTTGCGGTTCTGCATCAGGTATATACTTTTCCGGGATAAAAACTACCCAGTGTGGTGCCTAGGATATTAAGGAACAATTATACCAAGTTTCATCGTAATCGAACTGGTAGTTTTTGCGTGATGCCTGAACAACCAGACAGACAGACAGACAGACAGACAGACAAAAATTTTTTTAATCACATTTTTGTGTTCGGTCTCGGTCTAGTAACACCCCCCGCCATTTCTTTTTTTAATACTTTAAATGTACAGAATTTTCACTTCTACAGATTTATTATAAGTATAGATTAAAATTTTAAATTTGTAATATCTTTTTAATGAATTGTCCGATTGGAATAAAATAAAAAGTAATTTATAGCTATTGAAACAATCTTGCTCAATAAATAGTTTATTTGGATAAGGATTAGTATTTGACGATAATATGATCAATAAACATGGGCTAATAATTTTAATTACTTTTATTCTATGGAAAAGTGGTTATAATGGCTAAAATATAAATGTTTGGTATATACTATCGCGGACTTTTTTGTAGGCATTATTGAGTTCTACAACTTTTCTATAGAAGTCAACCATACATCTCTAACCATTTAGGCAGCGTTCGCAAGAATCGTTAACGTACGGCAGTTTTTTCGTCGACTTACTCCACAATTTTCACTACCACGAAAAATCCTATCTATTTTCCGGGATAAAATATAGCCTATACGGATTCGGAAGAATCCCTCCAAGTAATGGTAAAAGAAATTTTGAAATCGGTCCAGTACTTTTTGAGCCTATTCAATACAAACATACAAAAATACAAAAATACAAAGGTTTCCTCTTTATAATATTAGTATAGACTACTACTGTAATAAAGATAAAAGTAATTAATTTGAAATACATATATCAAACAAATTGAATTCATATCACAATAAATAAATAAATAAATTATTTTTCATTCATTTCATTCAGCAATAAATAATAAATCCATAAATTTAAGGATGAACACGATTATTCACGCCATATTTTTCGTTATATAACAACACCAATTAACATTCTTAAAAAAAAGTGAATTATCAAATGGTTACATTATTTTGACGAACTTTTCACCTTTATAAGATACGTAATTTTTGCGAGAAGACTATTAAATGTAGGTAGTCCATTAAACACAATAAACACTTATGACAAAAAAGGAATTTTATACCTCAACAAATCACATGTAGTACAGATAATAAATACTTCATCAATAACAGAGTATTTTTATTCTTTTCCCTTTATTTTTCAACTCTATTATTTAAATAAGTCTGGCAAGTAATGGGTATATTATTCATAGGTTATAGCGTACATTGCTCCGCCACACCTCTCCACAAGCAATAACCTAAAACATGATACAATTACTTATTTTTATAAATGGTAATTTTATGGCGGTCGATAGCCGTATAAATGTAGGGTATGAAATCTGGTGGTTATCGGCTTATATTTCCAACAACACTTCTACCATAAATAGTGAGGCTATTTATGTTAGAAGGTTTTAGTATTTTACCTAGAACCTACGTCTAGGTACTGGTGGAAAGTAGTAATAGAGATTTTTATCTCGATACGCGAAAATAGGCACATAGGTTGCGAAGTGTATTGGTGAATTACGTGGATAGGCTCGAAAAAAAAAATGCTTTTTACTTTTAAGTGTTATTAAATAAGCCGATTGAAATAGGAGATGCAGACACAGGTGTTAAAGGAAAATTGTTTATTTATTCATTTAATAATTTTTCTACACACATAATAGTTAAACAATACGTAAGACAACAATTGTACAAGGGCTCCGCTTATTTCATAAGTAATCTCTGCCAGCAGACCCGCGATAGGAGAAGTGAACGAAAGGCAGTCAACAGTGTGCAAATTAAATAAAATTAAAAGTTTATTATTCAAGCTACAAATAAAGTTTAAACTAAATCAAAACAGTATATTGTTTCCTTGCAAAATATCACTCCAATAAAGAGGCGTAACTGCAAACTTATAGATAGGTGAATCACAGTGTGTGTGAATCACAAAATATGTATTAATTTCGGTTGAACGAGGTAGTGTCAAAACCTTCCGTGAAAGAGCTCGCTTATATTCATATATGAATAGGGTAGTTCTAAAAATATAAATATGCTGACACATTGAGTATTGTACGAAAATGCTTCGGGTCAATCGACTTTGCGTAGTCATATAAGAAGCATTTTGGTATAAATAATTATATCCAGAGTTTTATAAGGAAAATTATAAAAACTATAGCCGTGGCCCGCGGTTCCGCCCGTTTACTAGGTCTCGTTCCCGTAACACATGTAATATATTACGGTATTCTTCTACACTCACTCATATTGTATTATAAGAGACAAAAAAATAGTTCGATTGTTATATTTTTTTTGTTCGATTAATGTTGTGCTGAAAATAACGAATTCAAACAAAATGAATTATCCAATTTAGTGCGGTCGTTCAAAAGCTACATACATTTCGGCGATACATTTTTATTTATATAGCTAGAAAGTTATGAAAGACGCGGTTTCACCTACTTTTGACAGTTGACAGTTTATTTATTATTATTTAAGACTTTTGACAGTTTATTTATCTATTTATTTACAATGTATTGTACATAGGTACTAAAATAACTAATCTTCGCTACGCAGATGATACCACCTTAGTAGCCGCAAACGAGACTGAAATGGTAGACCTCCTCGCTCGAATTGAGAACATAAGTTTGCAGCTGGGTCTCAAGATTAATCAGGCCAAAACCAAGCTTATGGTAATAGACCGAGCCAACAGACTGGAGTTTACGGGTGCTTTAAATCTGAACATCGTGGACCACTTTGTTTATCTAGGATCCAATATCAGCAATACAGGGTCTTGCGAGAAGGAGATAAGGAGGCGGATAGGGATGGCCAAAAACGCCATGGCCCAACTCACTAAAATATGGAGAGACCGCAATATCACTCGGAAGACAAAGACGAAGCTTGTCCATTCCTTAGTTTTCTCCATTTTTAGCTATGGTGCAGAGACATGGGTCCTGAAGAAAGCTGATAGAGTCCGCATTGACGCTTTTGAAATGTGGTGTTGGCGTAGGATGTTACAGATCCCTTGGACTGCCTTTCGCACCAACGCGTCTATTCTGCGTGAGTTAAACATCAAAACCAGACTGTCCACCATCTGCCTGCGCAGAATACTGGAGTTTTTCGGGCACATTGCTCGCAAAGACGGTCACAACCTTGAACAGCTGATGGTAACAGGCAAGGTTGACGGCAAAAGACCAAGAGGCCGCAGTCCAATAAGATGGTCGGACCAAATCCGATCGTCGCTAGACACCAATCTCCACAAGGCCCTCCACGAAGCAAAAGATCGAAACCGATGGAGGAGGATAGTAAATGAGAAAATGATTCAGCGGGAGAGTCACGACCCTCAGGATTGAGGAATACGACGCGCGGAGGAGGTACATAGGTACATTCACCAACATAGAATATGCAAAATGAGAACAGTGTGAACAGTTGGTACAAAGGGCTTATCACTAGTACATTGTGATTGAAAGTTGGGTTATATAATCTCAAAACCTGCCTTAGACAAGGTATAAATTTCAACAATCGTTATCGCTGATCGAATCCCTCAAATGTATGAAAGTGAAAAGTCCAAGTCATGTGACTCATCGAAGAGAAATGTAATTTCCATACATTTCATGTAATTTAAGCGTTTTCTATCATCGTTTACGGTATTGGGGTTGGGCTATTATCTGCGAAACATAAAAAGTTTCTGGTAGTTTTTAAAATAAGTATGTTCAAATGAATTTACCTCTTATATAGTATAGATAAATCTTATGTAAAAATTCGCAGTTGGAGAGAATTGCGGTTCTTTGGATCCGTCAAATCAATTTTTAGCAGTATTTTGAAAGTTTTGTGATTATCCTTTATAGCATTATATTCATTGAAAAGTCTACGAATACGTTCACAAAAACAACAAGAAAATACATGTATTTTTAAATCGAGGAATGTTTAATTTGAGCATAAAATCACTACTAATCTATTTTACAGCAACGAATTGAATTTTTCCAATGATAGAGAGTTAAAAATATTAATATAGTTTTATGTGAACTTTTCAGCAGAAGAAAAGGTCACGTTACTATCAGACGTTCTACGCCACTCTCAAATACGTGAGCGTCTCAATAAATTGATAGGAATCTTGCTAGACTTCACGCAGCTTATTTCCAATTAAAATTATTATATTTATAAACACAGAACATGCCATGCTCTACATTAATAATATTTGATAATATAAGTCCAGTTGCACTACCACCAGAACCCACTCGTAAAACAAGCATTTAGCTTAGCACGAGCGGTTTCTTCATAACTCTTATTTTATGTAAACCAATAAAAAACAGTAATAATAGCTTTATTAATTTTATACACAAATTCGCACTAAATTATCTAATAGTTCCTTCACCATCTGTTTACCTTTTTCCCAAGCATGTTGGGGTCGACTTCCTGTCTAACTCTGTTTTTTTTTAAACGACTCTCGCACTAAGGAATTTAATCCTTGTGTCGCGGGGGTTTCAGAAACATTCAAATCACATGCACAAAAACACTCAGACTTGGAACAAGCATTTGTGGATCACATAAATGCTTGTCCCATGCGGGGATCCAACCCGCAGCACGTCGCGCACAGTGGTCATTAGCGTGGTGACCTATAGGTACCACTCGGCTATCCGTGCAGTTTACATGGAGCAACTGCCTATCTGACCCTACAACCCTTTTACTGGGTATCGCAGTACCCCATAGTAAGACTGGTTGTCAGAATTGTTATGAATTAAAGACTGTCAAAGATCAGCGTATTACAGTCGGGACCGCACTTTGCGAGGTACGGAGGGGTTTCGGTACGTTTGGATACAAATGGTTACCCATCCACGGACCAACCGCGTCTTACGCAGTGTTACCTCTTTAATCGGTCAAACTGTACGGTTTATATTAAGCCACGAGCCCCCCTACCTAGTTTCTTGTGATAATTTTATTATGTAAAATGTATGCGGTAGAATTAACTTGCGAACAGAGAAGACAATGTGTGTACCGCAAGGATACCTATTATTGAAAATATATTCAAATATGAGACATCGATACATACACGTACCTACAGGATTTAACCTTAAACCTAGTGGAATAAAATAATTATATTTAATAATAATAATAATAATAACCCCCCCGGGGGGATCACCTTGACGTGGTGGGGGGGCTTCCGGATAAATGGTACTGGTCACATGGTTCAAACAACTAACCAAACATAACCTATATATGGTACTGGATATGTGGTTTTATCAACTTACCACTAAAAATTACCTATCCTAACTAACGATCCCCAAAACCCTTTCCTTGAATGGAGTAAATATGAAAAGTCAGATAAAGAGATACAGTTTGCGGCCGCTGCCCGGGGGTCGCCGGGGCGCATCTGGAGCCGACGCTGGATGCCTCAGCATGCGAACCGTAGGCGACGGGGGACTGAGCAGGCGGGTTCCCCTCGAACAAAATGCTACAGCCGACCAATCACCCTCACCCTCATCCGAACATTCACTTTTTTCTAACATCCCATCACCATCTTCAACTCTTACTTCATTAAGATCACCCATTTCATCACCGTCATCTACATATTCATCCCGTTCTACAAGGTCAACAGCTGTTGTGCAGGAGGCATTAGCCGTCAATCCTGCACCCACTATTGGCCTCATTCGTGCGCGCAAAAAATGGACTGAAAATATGAACCGATTCATTTGGCGCACATATCTCCTCATTACCAAATGTGAGACAACACAATTGAACAATTATCTAGAACCCTTACACCAAGCATTCAACAATTTATACCCCGAAATGGAAGCGACTCGCCAACGCCTTGGAGATCAGAGAAGGGCTATATTAAGAAGAAAACTTTTGCCACAGCATATTCTAGAGGAAATAGGTTCTGAAGTGAAGGAACACTTACAAACTAATGAATACACTGCTACATCTAACCAAATTGAATACACCTCACAAACACCATCACAAGCAAATTCTAATAACAATACCAGGCTGAAGTGGTCCGATGAAATTAATGAAGACATAATCAGATGTTATTTAGAAATAACCGAATTAGAGAGAAACAAGACTGCATACAGGAAAAAACTGTTCGAATCATTTACTGAAAAACATCCCCATCTGTCTCATATAACCGAACAGAGAATTGCAGACCAAAGAAGGTTAATCTTCAACAATAAAGTATACAGTAACAAAATTTTGGCAATTAAGAAGGAAATAGAATTAAAATTATTAGTGCAGAATACTAATTGTCAGCCTGATGTAGATCGAGACGTTAATATAACAGAGCATACGCACCTTACCCAGGACGACTTTACGCTAGATAATACACTTGCATTTTCCGAGGACCCTGTAATCGCGTCTGTAGATAATAATGACGATCCGAGCCCACCGCAAAATATCTTAGATGAACCTAATAATGTAGAAGTAGAATTTGATAAAGCAGTTATACAATTTAGTGATATGCATCCTGAAGCTAGACCATATATTCCTAAACAAAAAACCTCACGCAAATTTGCTGAAGTTGTGCACTACCTGAACTGTGTGGTTCTTCCCAAACACTTGAGTAACGCGCTAAATTTTAATTCATTACATAGTATAATTTACTCAGCAGCATATGCAGCTGCCATCTGCAATGGGACTAGATTTAACACGCTAGAAAATACAAATAAAAGTAGTCTCAGTCGAAAACCTACCTGGCAAAGGAGGATTGAAAGTAGAATAGGAAAGTATAGATTAGAAATCGGAAGACTCACACAATATATAGCAGGAATAAGAAATAAGAGAATCGTAAAGACAGTAGAAGAAATAATGATAAAGTATAAAACTCATTCTAAACACGAAGAACCAAACACAGAACCACAACACTTCCTTGACACCCTAAAACAAAAATTAAATGCAATTTCGAATAGACTCAGACGGTATTTAGCTTGTACAGAACGTAAAAAACAAAACGCAACGTTTGTTAACAATGAAAAACAATTTTATAGAAATTTAGACAACTTTAAACAAAATTACACTAATTTACCTTCTGAAGCTCCATCCACACCACTTTTACAACAGTTTTGGGCTGGAATCTGGGGACAGCCAGTACAACATAATGCTGAAGCCGATTGGCTACACAACACAGCGGACACTGTGCCTATTGATGAAATGGAGTTCGAAAACATCCCAAGCGACACATTTGCACGAGTCATCAATGGCACTCACAACTGGAAGGCTCCTGGTACAGATCACATACACAATTATTGGTACAAGAAATTTACTTGCACACACCCATTCATTCACAAGCACATTTGCCAATTCATACAGTCACCTCACACTATGCCACCTTTCATTACACACGGAATCACATACATGCTGCCAAAGGGCTCAGACCCAAAAAACCCTGCAAATTACAGACCTATTACGTGCTTACAGACCATATACAAAATTATTACTGGATGTATTAGTAAACTTATGTACAAACACCTTGAGAAACATAATATCCTTGCAGAACAGCAGAAAGGATGTAAGCAAAATAGTCAAGGCTGTAAAGAGCAGTTAACAATAGATGCGATAATAATGAAGCAGGCTCAAACTAGAAATAGAAATATACACACAATATTTATAGACTACAAAAAAGCCTTTGATTCCGTTCCTCATAGTTGGTTAATCTATATATTAAAACATTACAAAATTCATCCTGATATTGTCTTATTCTTAAGTACGACCATGCTCCAGTGGGAAACTAAACTTAAACTAATAAATAATAATTCTGTAACAACTGAGCCGATAAAAATACAGAGAGGTATATTTCAGGGAGATTCTCTTAGTCCATTATGGTTTTGCATGGCACTAAATCCGTTGTCAGAAATCCTTAACAACACTAATATTGGTTTTCGATTAAAGACTAATAATTCTGTTCACTTCATTTCACATTTACTATACATGGATGATATTAAATTATATGCGGCTAATAATACAGACTTAATAAAACTAGCCGACATAACACAATTATTCTCTACTGACATAAAAATGGCATTTGGGGTGGATAAATGTAAAATATTTGCAGTTAATCGGGGTAAATTACAAGCTAACACATACACATTAGATACTGGCGAACAAATAGAGCCAATGGATGAATCAAGCACATACAAATATTTAGGTTTCCATCAGTCCAAACAAATTCACCAAAAATTAGCAAAGTTAGAATTAACCAATAAATTTAAAGCTAGATTAAATCAAATTCTAAAAACCCATTTAAATTCGAAAAATAGTATAAAGGCCATAAACTCTTATGCAATACCAGTCCTTACTTACTCGTTTGGAATTATAAAGTGGTCGCAAAGTGATTTAATTAAACTGCAACGCATGATCAATACACGAATGACTGCTAATAGAAAACACCACCCCAGATCGTGCATTCAACGACTAACGTTACCCCGTCAAGATGGCGGCAGGGGCCTCATAGACATACACAATCTACACAATAACATTACAGAAAAGTTACGGAAATATTTTTATACCAAGGCTGAACACTCACAACTCCACAATCATGTAGTAGAAATAGACAAGAAATTAACCCCATTAAACTTAAACCACTTTGATTCGCAAATAAAATTGATAAGCAGGCAGCAGAAAATAGACATGTGGTCACAAAAGTCACTGCACGGGAGGCATCTCGCCGATCTCAGCCAAGAACACGTCGACAAAGATGCGTCGAACGACTGGCTGAGGCGGGGTGAGCTGTTCCCAGAAACAGAGGCTTTTGTGATTGCTATCCAAGATCAGGTAATTGACACTCGCAATTACCAAAAATTCATTAGCCGTATCCCAAATCTTAACACTGATTTATGTAGACGATGCCACAGTAGTTCAGAAACTATTCAACATATTACTGGCGCTTGTAAATCAATAGTTCAGACCGACTACAAGTACAGACACGATCAAGTTGCGGCAATACTACACCAAAACCTAGCACATAAGAATTCTTTCATCCCACAAAAAATAGCATACTATAAATATAAACCGAGCACAGTTTTAGAAAATGATCGTATAAAAATTTACTGGGATAGAACCATTATTACAGATAAAACTGTACATTTTAACAGGCCAGATATCACAATTTTAGACAAACTTCAGAAATCAGTAGCCATAATTGATATAGCAGTATGTAACACACACAATCTTGTCACAACCTATACAGAAAAGATGTCGAAGTATATAGACCTGGCAACTGAAATTAAAAGGCAGTGGCAAGTAGATTCAGTTAAAATAATACCCATAGTCATATCCACAACTGGTGTAGTCCCAAAGAGCCTTCAGCCTAACCTTAACTTACTTCATATGCCAAAATCTACACTAGCACTCATACAGAAAGCTACACTTTTAAACACATGTCGACTCACACGCAAGTTTCTAGCATCATCAACATCAACATAAAAAAACATTATAGCTAACACACTTGGTCATGGCCCGTGTGTTAGTCTTATACCTCTTTATTAGAAGAGAGACCGGAAAACGGAAAAAATCAAATAATAATAATAATAATCGTTTATTTCAGGCATTGTCACCCATATTACAATTTTTTAAAACATTACAAAATAAAATAAAATTAATAAAAAATTCAAAAGAAGAAACATAAAAACATACAATCTAATTTAAAATATAATAAATAGGCCAGGGAGACAAATCAATCGCGCAAGTAGAGCTACGTCTGCTTTGCCTCCCTCAGTAGGTGTACATTGCGAAACACAGCAGTTACAAGCTCATTGGAGCTTGTTGCAACTCTCGTGTAGAACGACGCCCTGAACTTCCTCATGAGATCATAAAAATTTGCAACTCTGTTCTCAGCGAACATATCAGTCGCACTACAGCGCCAGGGCAGGTTAAGCATGGCCCGGAATGCATTGTTATATTGTACACGAAGAGTGTTGTAAGCACTCTTCGTGTACTTGTACCAAAGTTGGCTAGTGTAGAACGACTGACAGTACGCCTTGAACAGAGTTATTTTAACTTGCTTTGAGCAATGGTAAAAACGTCTATTTAACATATTGCTTCTACATGCGATACTGCGTCTTTGCCTTTCCAGGTCGTCATCATCCTTTAAATCCTCATTAATTATATGACCAAGATATTTAAATTTCTTAACAATCTTTAGCTGAGTGCCACACAAAGTAATTGGCAGCACTTTTTCAGGACAGTTATTAGATTTGAAAATCATTACTTCCGTTTTAGTAACGTTGTAAGTTAGTTGATGATGATCTGCATATTTCTCACATATCGTAATGAGCTTTCTTAGGCCAGTAACCGAGGGGCTAAGCAGCACCATGTCGTCCGCGTAACTGAGATTATTTAAACATTCGCCGCCAATATGGCATCCGGCTCTGGTACTACTCAGCTCCTCGATCAGGTCATTAACATACAAGTTAAACAGAACCGGGGACGTAAGACCACCCTGTCTTACCCCACTGGTCAATCTGTATGTTTCTGAAAAGGCATTATCCCACTTTACTTGGTTAGTTTGATTATTATACCAAAATTCAAATAAATCTATAATTTTAGGTGGTACTTGAGTCTTTCTTAATTTCGTCCAAAGTATATTATAATTAATTGTGTCAAACGCTCGACTGAGGTCCAAGAAGCATGAGTAGATAGTAGTATTTCTTTTGATGTATCGGTGGATTGTATTTTTCAAAGTAAATATAGCTAAATCTGTGGATAGGCCCCGACGGAACCCAAACTGTGCGCTGTTAAGAGGTAAGTTATTTTCATTGAGGTGTTTCATAACTAGGTTTTCGAATATCTTAGAAAATATTGTTGCCAGTGAAATTGGCCGATAATTTATTAGACAAACTAGATACATCCCCAGTTCTGTTCTTAACAATAGGTACAACAGTAGTTTTCATGAAGTTTTGCGGCAAATAACTGTGATCGATACAAACATTAAATAAAGTCGCAATTTTTTCAAATAATATTGCAGGTGCAAACAACACGTGTTCCACACTAAGCCCATCATGGCCCGGAGACTTGCCGCGCTTCATGTTTTTAACACATCGAAATACATCTTCCGCTGTGACATGTAAGTCACCCGGGTGGTCGGTCGACGCAGTTGGTGTCGGGGAGGGCGCGCGCGTCCTCTGCGGCGGAGTCTCCGCGCCACCATTGGCCGAGTGCGTCGCACTCACATAGCCATTTGTACGATTTACTTGTTGTAGCGGAGTTGGATTAAATTTATTTGCAAACATATTCGCAATATTTACTGGGTTCTGATCACCATTTATGGATGTTGGCAAGCTAGATTTATAATTAAGCTTATTTGTTTCTTTCCAGAAATTTCCGAAATCTTTATTGCATCTGTGCGTAGCTATAATATCCATTTTTATTTTATTTTCATTAAACTGGCACCACTTAATCTTATTCTTAAATACTTTTTTACTATGAACCATGTCATCATATATTTTACCCTGTGTAGGACGTCCATTAAGAATCCACAATTGATAATATTGTCTAGCTATTGTGTGAAGATTTTTTATATGATAATTCCAGCCAATTACTTGTTTTTTGTTGTGGGAAGATTTACCTTGATATGAATACTGAGCAGCTTTAGTTATACTGTTTACAATCTGACTATAAAATTTGTCAATTTGGTAAATATGATCTATATGATGACATGAGACACCCAAGCATGAAAAATTTGTCCAATCACAATTACTTAAAAACTTACTGCATAATTCTGCATATTTACATTTTTGTTCAAAGTTCCGAGTACCCCAAATTACTTTATTGTTTTTTTGCTTTAGAGATTTATTAACTTTTGGCAGAACAGCATCAATATTGCAACCAATTACTAACGGGAAATGATCTGAGTAGTAAACATCATTTAAAACACGAATATCTTCAATGATATTTAACCCTGCTGTGGTAGCAATGCAGTGATCTATCCAGCTTGTGGTGCCATGCGCATCACTTAGATAGGTAAAAGAATCTGGAGACATACCAGGCGCAGCAAGATCCGCACAAACCCAATCCTGATCACTGCAGAACTCCATCAGCTTACTACCGAACAAGCTGCGAGACCGCGACACATCAGCGTTGAAATCACCGAGCACTAGGACACTCTCCACATCATTCACTTCTATAACCGCACTGATAACACCTAGGCATTCCGTGAATAAGGGTAGATTGTCTGCATCTTCCGTAGGCATGTATACCGACATCACGACGAATCTGCGGCCACCGTCGTGCTGTATACACACGGCCGCCACGCGCGTCGATCCGGTGTCAATTGGCGTCACGTTTAAAAACAAGGATTTAGGATGTGTTAATTGTTTAAATCTCGCAGCATTTGCCTTCTAAAATATTTATTGAAATATATTTACCGTAATTATTTAAGGATTCAACGGTTTACTCACGCGCATTCTCGGGATCGCCCGACTAGTTTCAGACTCAATAGGAGTCCTTAATCATGAGCTGACGCGGCGGCGGCGGTGTCGCGAGTCGAACGAAAAAAATGAGTTCGTCTCACGGAAGTTATTATAATAATATATTTACCGTAATTCATACATAAGTACTTTTAGTTATTTATTTTAAATATGCTATTATCAGTACTAATAGTCCCGTAAGAGTCCCACGCAATAAGATTCAAAAATACAATAGTTTTATCCGCCATCCCTCTACTTTTACAGAGTTTAAACATTCTAATGTTACCTGTTCGTTTTAAAATAAACTTTTCCATTAGTTTACTAGTTTACGGCAACATCCTGGTTATCTAGAACCGTCTATTCGAGGTCTCAAGGTTGGCAACTTATGTACAGCATTTTTCAAACTTGAATATAATCCTGTCTATTCAGCTTTACTTGGATTTTATTTTATTGTCACATAAAATCAGGTTATATACTAAATGAGTTTTCAAGATAAACACTTTTCAAAAACCAATTTTTTATTTATTTATATATTTTTAGTTTGTTAACCCGGTCAATATTTGCAAGTCGTTATTGTATTTTCGTATTTCAACTTGTTTGTAAATAGCTCCTTGTACACAAAGGACTAATTAGCGATTTTAAAAAATGATTAACAAAATATTCATTGAAAATTATATACCTTTATTGTTTATATTTGATTGATTGACAAATATAAATTTAAATGGTAACCTTAATTAGGATGTTAGTGGTAACAATTTTTCATCTATACTATTGCTACGTAGATACTGTATAATATAAAAACTGGTTAACAACTAAAAAAATGTTCTACACGAGTTGTGATCATCACAGAAGATACTAAACTAAAACCGAAGTACCTTCAAAATTATGAGGTCGAAAATATCAATTTTTCCAAGCGTTTTTATCCAAATTTTCGTTGCAAAGGTGAAGTAGGGACGCAAGTAAATTACAGAAAATTGCCTTCCTTTCTTAGATAACGAGTTCCTGTGAAAATGGGGCTTGTCATATGAGCATAACGCACTTTACGAACGATAAATGATATGGAAATTATTAATGTGCTACGCAAACACGACGCTTATTTTAATATTTTATCAGCGATGTTAAGAGCAAACACTGACATTAGATTATCTTAAACAAACTGTGACAAACACTGAAAAACTTTAGCTAATGTAAATATACGACACCAAGTTACAAACTCGTAGCCACGTTTATAAAAAATAAAAACAATACAGCCGCCGATCTGGTGAAATAACTTAACGATATTAATATTTTGTCCGTTCACGTAGGCCACCCAAACAAAACATCTTCGTAGCGCTACGTGACCCGCCGATATTCGTAGACGGTGCTACGAAGTCAGTGTAGACTATATATTTTTTAATATTTGTTTCATCGCTTTACTGCTTTTTTCAATTATAATAAATTTAAAACTAAATATTTGATTAAAATAAGTCATCACCTGTGAGGTCTTCTCTCCTCCTCATGATCCTCTTTCATAAAAGATGGTTGCAGACTGAATCTGCGTCGGAACTGGTGGCGTCCCTTCATATTGGCAATCTTTAACTCACTTAGCACATACTAGGTTCGATACTATAGTTCGATTTCACAACGTAGTGTTGATAATCGCGTGATAGTCAGCGGGAGGACGTTGCGACGTGCGCGGCGGTCGGCGGTCGCAGGACGAGTGCCGAGCCCGCCCGGCCGCCGGCCCTCAGCCACACCGACATAACACACCTCAAAACGCATCTATTCAAACACCTACTGACTGTATTTCTATTAGCCTTAATCAACTGATCTATTAATTAAATTTCACTATTGTAACGCAAATTTTGAATCGGCTCTCGATAATTATTGGGCATCAAGTTTAAACCGCTTACCGTATTTTGGTATCAATAATAACGAATTTGATAGCGATTTTGGCTTGGATATCGATTGCAATCAAGCTTATTTTGAACGAAAGCAATAAGCCAATCAATATATAAACAAAACATTGGAGCATCG
Source organism: Plusia festucae (assembly GCA_950381575.1). Taxonomy (NCBI): domain Eukaryota; kingdom Metazoa; phylum Arthropoda; class Insecta; order Lepidoptera; family Noctuidae; genus Plusia; species Plusia festucae. The sequence goes on along the minus strand of OX494436.1, from coordinate 5,123,030 downwards.
CGTGATACAATGATAAAAAGCCAACGGTCTCAGCTTGATTGCAGTGACAAAAAACAGAAGTTTACGCTCTCGCGTATTTGTGAATATTAATCTGATATCCATTCAACGCTGAATACAAAAAAGATTTAAAAAATAAAAGTAATTGTTTCGTTCAACAGTTTCGTACAAAGGGAAGTCTACGTAAAATAAGGGATACCTGTAGAGGCGGCTATAGTCACGTAGGCACGCCTGTTGCTGCGCCGGCCCGCTAACCTACACTAAGTGAATAAAGTGTTCGCCATGTTTTACTAAACTTTCGCCGAGAATTATTCCGACTTGAAAGCGAGCCGTACATTGGTTCACAGCCTACGATAACATCGCACGAGGGAACATGTTGCTGAATATATTACATACAGCCTCGCCTCTTATTGTCATCAGTAAATGGGATTTTTATTGCAAAGTTCCAAACGTACGCGAATCATAATAGAAAAGAAATAAATTTTCTACGAGTAGCTGAAGAACGTGATAAAAATACGTAATGTAAGAACACTGCCAAAACGTACCTTGGAAATTGCTCTGTCAGCAGAAAATCTCCGTGATTTGACTTGATTGATGATTTGAACATTATATTACAGAAAAATGTTAAAAACACAAACGTAATTCATACAATCAATACTTAGAAGTAACCATCGAGGATTTATTCCAAGTTTATACGAGTAATTTTATGTGTCACTGGTTTCGAAATGTATTACATTTCTTTGTCGCAAAATACGAAACATAAAAATATTTTTCGGTAAGGAGCTTACCATTTTCGCTTTAATAAACAATTTCAATTTTTATTTTATTGTTCTGTAAGGTTTAAATAAACCAGGTATTAGATTATTATTCTTAGAAATCGGGTACTAATAACATAATGTATCTAAATATTAAATAAAAATGTAACCACATGTAAAAATGTTTGTTAAACGTATGTTTGGTCACATTTTTATTACGTACTCAATAAAATATTGATGGGCGATCATTACATGTCGATATTGCGGTATTATTGGGAAATAAAGTATACACAGTATGTTTCAAACAATGCCATATTGAAATTGGTAGACATTTATTTGATGGTAATTCATTTTTTTAACAACTTTAAACTAAATTTCATATACATGTTTCTTGTTTTTTTTTTTATTACGACGGCCGCCCTTTTTTTTAATCCTTTTGTCACGGGGGTTCACAAACAAAAATCTCATGCACAAAGAACACCCAGACTTGGAACAAGCATTTGTGTGATCCACATGCGGGGACCGAACCCGCAGCACGTCGCGCACAGTGGTAATTGGTGCGAAACGTTTTGATGTCAGTCTTGGTTTTTAATTTTAAATGTGTAAATTTAAGTCGTAATTTAATCTAACATACACTGGTTTCAATCCTGAGATACCGTAATTAAAATACTTTCCCGCAAGACGAAAGCAAAGTCCGAACCTATACAAACAATCAGAGCGCTTGGCCGTGTAAGGTGTCGTCAAACTAAACATGATGAAACAAGTAAATTGAGGAGGTTTCCCGCAAGTGCTCGCATGGGAGCGAAGGGTGGGGTGTAGAGGCCCGGGAATTGCAAATTAGGAGGCCGGGGTAGGGAGTCGTTCTCCCCCGTGAGAAAAATGGAGCTCAACAAGTGAAGAACTAAAGTTACCTGACCACAATGATCTGGGTGCCTCGTGTGAGATTTTTTACATTTAACTCGATCGAGGCGTTTACCGCGTTTGGCTCTCTGATTGGTTATGAGTTTGGAGCGGGCCCAATCGGAGCGCCGAACGTCATAAACGTGTCGATCGCGTTAACGTAAAATAAACTCGCACTCGGCACTCTGGTAAGAACGACTGTTCGTGTACTAGTGTGTGTATCTTGTGTCTACATAAACGAATTGTTTCTTATTTCGAGTTGAAAACTTGATTAAAAAGGTAAGCTTTTGGGATTAGACCCTCATTTGTTTTGCGTGACCTCAAATTTTCACTTAATTTTTTGTTAATATTGTTATATCGTGGAGCTGAAAATTTTAAGCCGTGAGTTTTTTCCAGACTTAAAAATAAGGCTTTAATTATTAAATAAGTATACAGCTTATTTTGGCTTTTTTCTTTTAAAATAATATTTTCTTTGTTTTATAGGGCTGAATAAAAGGCATTTGTTGTAATTTTTTAGAATACGATTCTATCTCGTACCTTGATATCACAGCAATAAAATAGATAAAGTTAGGAATTACTATTTGCAATAAATAATGAGCATACCTTCGGTAACACGTGCGGATTAATAAAATTAGTTCTGCACTGAGGAACTTGGTACAAGCATCTTCTTAGAATAGCGGTCCAAGTAAAATTCTCGGTATCTATAATAATAGAATGAACCGGAAGAGTTTCATTGTTTGTTTATACAATCTACTCTGAAATTATTGCATATGATCCTAGCAATAGAGAAGAGAGAGCAATAGAGCCTAATCCATTAGCAATAGTTTATGCTAATTTATTTTAGAAATATAGTTAATTAGGGTTCCGTGGAAAACATGAAAACCCGCGAAACTAATTCACGTGAGCCAATTCCCGGAGGACAACCAAAAGACATATTCGGGGAAGTCTATACCCTAGAAAAGTTGTAATGTTCTAATTTCCGTTAAATTCAAATTATGACAAGAACTCATTGAAGTATAGTAAAGACAGATACCTAAAGAAAAGAAAAGAAACAATAAAATGTAGGTAATTTATTTGAAAGTATTTTGAACAATCATACAAATATAACACTGGCTTTTGCACGCGGCCCGCCCACATGAGACCCGGTTATGGTAGATAAAAAAAAGTAGCGTGCCTTCCTCGATAAGTGGAACAAGTATCCAACACCGATTTTTTTTCAAATCCGGACCAATAGATCTTGAGATTAGCGCCTGCAATCAAACAAACAAACTCTTCAGCTTTATAATGTAAGTATAGATTGCGCATCCATACGTAGTAGTTTTAAGTTAAGCGTAATAAAACAAGGATGCGGTAAGTCCCTCTTACTCGTAACTTCTCACCATAACGTGCCAAAGTGCCGAACTTAGTTTACAGGAGTTAATAAACAAAAATTAACTAGAGTAAAGTAATTAAACATACTATTGTTTACTGCTGTTTCTACTATTATTTTCTAAAGTATGAGAAGTCTATTCGCAGCAATTAACATGTACGTGTAATTGAGAACAAAAAGAAGGTGAAGTACTGGCACTATTACAAAATGATATGTCCGGTCGCCTTCACTGACGAAATAAACCAAACAAAGAGGGCCAGGATTTAAAAAAGAAATATATGTAGGTAAGCCAGACAAAAAGGCACGCTACGCACCCCTAATAAATTACAAGTGACAACACTGAGACTCCTGTGATCCCAGCTTTACTCTATCCTAAGTAATTCGTAGGCAGCGCTTTATATTTTTCTCATAATATTCCCAAAAGTCATTAGAGTTTTTGTAATTAAAAAACTTTTGTGTTTATCGGAGTTCTCTCAAAAATACGCTTCGTAATATTTTGTGAGGAACAAATACCAATAATATTCAACATCATTGTGATATTTGAAGCCCTATAACTGATTTTACTATTGGCATTAAGAAAAATAAATCTTCTTATCGTGCAGATACTAATCATATTAAGTCGGCCAGGATACCTGATACGAGAAGTAGGTACATTATAATTGGTTTATAATGTAAAAACATATTATTTTTTCTTCACGTTTTGACACACATTCTAACATGTACCTACAGTCAACAGCAAAAGTAGATTTAGTAGCAGAACAGAACTGTGTGGCGTCGAAGTGTTTAAAAGTATGTGATTTTAAATTATACCTACCAAACATTTACTACTAGTACAGTTGCCATATATTCGTGATCAGTTTTGTGTAACTCAATTCATCATCTACTTTTGCTGTTGACTGTACAACACCCGGTTGCGTTCGGAAACGTTCGAGTTTAATCGGAATAAGTTCGCAAACGTGACAAACGATGGGAGAGGCGTTCCGAAACCACATACCTTTGAGGCGTTAAATCACACCCGAAAGGGGGAGTCTAAGAGATTTATACTCCCGGGATGATAAGCGTGATATGTATTGCTGTAAATATTATTGGTATCTTAAGGGAAAAGTTTTTGAAAGGGGTTGATATACAGACGAAGTTTCATACACTTATAGTCCTCTCGTTTTCACAATAATGGTTATTTTGGAAGCTTTAAGTTACTAAATTTAATTAAGTGCATAGATAAAGATAAAGATTTTTAATTCCTACTCAATTAATTAATAAAATATTATCTTTGAAATGTATTCCTGAATGAACTTATGTGAATTAATATCTAACCGATACTGTTCCTTCTATACGAGACTAAGAGAAGATGCCTGTGCCCAGCAGAGAGATATTAAGAGGCCGGTATTATATGTTATGTTTTATGAAGAAAATGACGAAGCAGATTTTGTAGAATCGGAAATAAGCAAAAGCAAAAGTTATACTTACGATATACAGGAATAATTTCATAAATTTCATAATAATCAAGTGCATAAAACTGAACAACTTTTTCCAAGGAACATAGGTCGAAATCATAAAATAGAAAATGAACTTTTCATACAAAGTGACAGGTCACATGACTTATGTTTGTATGAAAAGATGATTTTCAATTTTCTGATTCCAATCTGATTACCTCGTTGAATATCCGCACTCCTTATAAACTAACCCTGTATAGTATTGTAATTGATTGTTCCTGATATTCAGTCTACTTAACAGAACATTGCCCTTATTACTATACCTTTTCTAAAGTAGGATTATAACACATTCGAGATACGACCATTCACAAAATAAACCAAAATATGTAATTAACTGCAATTTTACAACTACATAGTTTCGGTTTACCATCTTAGAGTCGGGGTTTCTTATCATCAAGAAACTATATGCAAACAGTTCGTCTTCCCTCGTAATTGAATTGTAGATAGCTAAGCCGAGGGTTCGACGTCAACCCTCAAACGCCGCCGGGGCACACTTGTTCCAAATTATTGAACGATAAATTTTGTTGTTGCTGATGTGCGGCTTTATATAAATTGCTAACAGATATTTATTTGAACTCCTAGCTTTGTCATTACATTATTGTTTTGTTTTTATTGTTGAATGGGTTTCGAATTTAATAGTGAAAAAATTATCTTTTCATAAAATTATTGAAATTATTATTCTAGGAAATTGAGTAGGTACGTGGATACTGACAATAACCCGTTAGTATACAAAGGATAATTAGCAGGATAAGATCAGAAATTACAATAAATAGCTAACACAGCAAGTTTGAAAAAAAAAAGATTTTTAAAATTAAGTAAATGGTGACTTGAAGCTCCATGAATTAAGAGTAGCAGTAATATAAAATAAACCTGCATAACAATACTATAAATATACCTACTACACTTAAAAAAATTGTATTATATTTCCTCGCATTTTATGAAACATCATTACTATACATTTTGTCGACTCGATGACATACGAACTATCACAAAGTAAGTGTTACGCGCTCGACTGTCACTATCCCCACAGGGAAGTCAAGTAATGAATGCAATACTACTCGAACTTCAACTAACAGTAACACACAAGGGGTATATAACCTATTTTAATATACAACTTTTTCTTTATGATTCTGCCATCAATTAATTTATATCGCTCCTCGTTAAATAATGAACAAATGCAGCTATAAATGGCCGTTGACGGTAACAATTAAAAATAAAGTAATAGCTGAATAAAGCGGTTTAGGTCGTCAGAGAACACCTGCAAACAATAGCCTGTCCAAAGTGTCCCATTATCATACTACTTAAAGCTTAAAGTATTCACTTAAACTATGTAAGCTTTCTTATCAAAAACATCAGTGAAATGACGTCGTTTGAAAGACAAATTGCTAGGAGAAAATATCCTTTATTCAGAATACGCGGTCTTACCAACATTCATTACCCACGAGACAAAAGGGACGGTCTTGTCTACCGTAATACAATACCTCATGATTTTTTCTAGTGTAGTGTACAATGAATCTTTTAGAATAATAAAATATAAGAATTTTTTTTTAATAAAGGAAAGATTTGTATTGTAGTCAGTATTCAAAGTTTGTCTACTGAGCTATATCTAATACACAAATTAAAAATAAATAAACAATAATAAATGTGGAAAACTCTAAAGCACTTGTGTTATGGAATCCCAGACAAAGAAGGTACCACAAACACCCGAGACAGTGTAGAAAAACACCTTTTTCTACATTGACCTGTCAGGGGATCGAACCCGGGACCTCAGAGCTAGCGATATCTTGAAAACCGGTGAGTACACCACTCGACCACGTCGTCAAATAGAATCAATAAGAATCATAAGATTAAATAACTTAAGTACGTTAATTATACGATTAAATGTTATGATCTATGGCTTATCTAACAGGCATCGCGCACAAATCATTAAAAAAAATTACGTGAGTACCTAAAAGTAATTTCAGTCTACGATTTGAATCCCAAATGAAAATGTACATCAAGTTTTATTGATACTACGCAGCATTTTCAACCGAACTCGACGAACGAAAATTTACGTTTCAGTACCATCAAATTTTACTTTAAGTGAAATACTTGACATCTTATTGTGAGCCAACAATCGAAAGCACGCAACCATTTGACCTTTACTTTCAGTAGTTTTAACGTGTGATTGGGAGGGATCAAGACGTGTTCTCTAGAGAATAAGTATTTATCTGCGGTATAGTTTCGTTAAAAAATCCAAAAGCCAAATAAAACCATGTAAAAATATAAACTTCAATTTCTTGAAATTCTTCTAAATTTTTTTGAGAGATACAAGAGTTGTCTATCCTAATAAATAACCTTTTTCACTAAATATTTCACAATCATTTTTGTAACTATGTATTTATACAAACTAAATTATATTATATATTGTATTAATTCTAGAGACTGTTATGTAAAAATAAAAACAGATACGAAATTACTAAGAAATAAGAAATATTATAGTTGGTATATAGTTTTTCTGTTGGATCAAAATAAGGTATTTATTTTGATCCAACAGAAAAACTATGAGTATAGTTTTGTTCGACATAGTTGTATGTCATACATTTATCATGTGCCTTTTATTAATAAAAAAATAAATAATAATAACAAATAAACAGTTATACCTGAATTACACATGTTCGACAAGGTTCAGCAAAAGTCAATAGTAAATAATCTAATTACGTAATCATCCCTGATTGAGCTGTATTGTGACGTATGCGAATAGAGTATACCTAAATGTAATTATTCAATTTGTGCGTTTGAAGGCGGCCCGCGTCGGACAAGCTTCTCTCATTAGTCAAGCCTCCCGACATCGACCCTTATTAATTGGGGTGTCTAAGAAATAACTGATGGAAACTTTTATCGAATTATGTAGCAATCAATAAATTTTAGGATCTAAGAAACGTTACTACCTATTTAACCAATTTACCTGAACAAAAATATTATTATTAATATTTGATACTTATTTGCATTCCACAATGTTGTTCTCGGGTGGTCACATAAAATTATGGGATAATTGTGGACCCTGTCGGTCATGCAAAAATTAATAATAGAAAAAGGCTTACAAATTAATATAACATAAAATTAATAACTAATGTAATAATTAAACTAGACTTAATACTTTAAATTTTACTCGTTGTGTTCGTGTTTATGTTGTTGATGTGCCTAATAAATGCAACCTCTAGACCAACTTGTTTGGGATTCATAATTTTTAAAGATTATTAAAAACAGGTATGTAAGTATATTATTTTTATTGATGTTCTTTGCTATACCTATAGTGCAAAAAAGCATAAATTCAGATAAAATATAATCAAATAAAATTAATGTAGGTAATTAGTATAAGTTGAATACCGTATTTTACATGGAGCTATTACCTGTCTCACCTGGCCACCCATCACCACGAACCAACCGTGGCAAACGCGGCTTAACTTTTATAATTGGTCTAACCGTACATATTACACTTAGCCAGCCTCTAAAATGATAATCAAATGCTTATTAACGTTGATATTTCTACAATATACGCAAAACCTAGACAGGCTTCTACAAGTATAGTGTTCATTCTAAAATCCATACTTCCCAACTCACGTTAGACTTTTTACTACAAACCTGTTTTTAGTTTCTCAGAAAATATGAACCATCTGTACGGCAAACAACATCTCGTAAAAACTACAAGTAAGTGCGAACGAACTGTACTGACAGATTTATTATGACCGAAGTTGGGACAAAACAACATGCTTTATAGAACGTATTCCGTGGGCGGGAAATCTCTTAAAAGTATTGATTTTTCTGGTGTTTCGAATCCTTATGGAACCTCGCTTTATTTAGTAATCAACGAGATATTCTCGAGCCAAATTCACTGTAACGATTTAATTTTCTTTAAGATTTTTGATAGGTTTTTGTGACGTAGAACCAACCTATGCAACGTTTTAGTAAGGCTATCTATGCCACTGTCCTGGAGAAGATGAAAATTTGCAATGTAGGTACACAGGTGTTGTTATCAAATGCTGAATAGCAACTATTCATAGATTGGAACTCGTTGACAATGTAGAAGAATATTTCTTACAATGTAGAATCCATAGGGACAGGAATACGATGACGACCCGACTTACCTACAAAATAGACTGGCCTGTTGGTGTAATGGTTAGCGACCCTGACTGCGAAGCCGTAGGTTCGATTCTCACCCAGGACAAATCTTGTGTGATGAGAACCATCATTTGTTCTGGGTCTGAATGTAGTGTATCTTTAATATGTATGTATTTAGAAATAGTATATTTATCAGTTGTCTGGTTGCCATAATACACAAGCTCTGCCTAGTTTGGGATCAGATGACGGTGTGTGAGTTGTCTCAAGATATCATTATTATTTTGCCTATATTATTTAGTATCAAACCTTCGCTTTATAATAAAGCTTTATCCAACCGAAAAACAACGACAACTAAATCATACCTCGTTTGATTGTCGAGTTCCTATGGCCACTTTAAATTCTGGTACAATTCCCTTCAAAACCGTCCAATTAAAACTGTCACTCTTGGAAGAACTCACTCCGACGGGTTCTAAACGCGACCCCAATTACAAAGACCGGACCAGCACTTGTTTATCTTGGAAGAATAATGTAATTTCATTCAGAGAAAAAGGTTTCATTTCGTATGTATGTAAGTTGAACCGTCACAGATTTTTTGAAATCCAATTTTTTGCTCATTCCAAAATGTGATTTAAGAGGTTTTAGAATTGGCAAAGTAAACGTCTGATATAATGATTATTGGAATTTAGGTTCTATTGATTTATTTATAATGATGAAAACAGAACATACTTGTAAGTTTTTCCCGAATAAATATCTTACACGACGATGTATTACCTGTCTCCTTTTACAATAGAAACCACTTTTCATTTGCGGATGCTGTCATTAATAAAAACAAAAGAACGACAAATTGTTTCGACAACTTTAAGGAAACTCTTGTTGCTGCATCTCTGATAAAGCGATTTACCAAAAAGCCAACGAGACGATTCATCTATCATGTGAGTTGTTTCAAGAAAAGAATGGCAAGCGTTGAGATAAAATTCGAGCTTTCCTTATTGCCGACATTGTGATGAATCGCAGATATAATTTATAGTTTGGGATATTGCGGCCCTTTCGCTTCAGCTGACTCGGATCCCGAACGAACTTTGACTTATTCATTGGCATAATGCGCTGTTACTCAGACTTAAAAAAGATATAAGTAGACAAATTACAAGAACTTTCGAAGTATTAAACATTAATCAATCAAATCAGCCTAACGCAGTCCACAGCTGGACATAGGCCTCTCCCAAATTGCGCCACACCAGTCGGTCCTCCACCTGCCCATCCAGTCCGACACAGCTACCTTTTTCAGGTCATTGGGTCCATCTGGATCGGGGGCGTCCTACACTTCGTCTAGGCGTCTGTCATGTGAGTGTCGTATTATTTAGTCGCCTCTTACGACACCCACAGGTATAGAGCGGGGGTTTTAGCTTAAGCGGCAACCCCACGCCAAATAAAAACATAATGAAACCAAATTTTAATGTTAATCCCCGATCATAAACAGTATACAGACCACCGGGAGTATCTGAAAGACTGAAATGTTAGGCGACCTTAGTAATTTGTATAACTTGTTTTGTTATAATTGGTTAAAACATATTTTATAACTTGACAAAATATTCGAATAGTGTATCTAAGTAGGGTGTTAGGTATATCATTCTATAATAAAACGATCACAAAAAAATACAAAAAAACAACAGCAAAAAATAATAAGAAGATAAAGTTAATGTGATCCTATATCACATTAACTATATCTACCTATTTTATGGGTTAGTCGTAGTTATTAGAATACAATATTATTAATTACGTAAAAAAGATGACATTTGTGTATGTGATGTAACATTACAAGACGCTTATATAATATGTAGTGGTTGGATAAATACTATGCATGTTTGCTTTTGTTTTAGTTTATATGTCCGTAGCGTTATACACATCTTGGTTTTTAATTAAGGGAAACCTGCAACAATATATATGTAATGAGAAAAAACGTAACTAAAACTTTTAAATAGCATTTGTCAATGAAAAAGTTAAAAAGTATTTTGTTCCAAGTTTTGTAGCCTCCAGAGTAAACTGTTTATAATGAAATCCTATTAGTAGGTAGATTTTTCCTTCAGAAATAATGAAAAATTTATAAGAATCATCCATGGATGTTGTGTTGTAACCCACTGCTGGGCGTAGGTCACCCTTTGGTTTGGCCACTCCCCGCTGCTCAATCTACACCTGAAACCTTTTTAGTATCTTTGATATAAAAAATAAGAAGTAAGGCATGATCTATTTCTAAAACGCATCATAAATCGACCCATTTTTAATTAAAACTAGCTTTTGCTCGCGGCTTCGCTCGCGTCGGATATCGCAAATTATAGCCTTTAGCCATCCTCAATAAGTGGGCTATCTAACAGTGAAATCATTTTTCAAATCGGACCAGTGGTTCCTGAGATTAGCGCGTTCAAACAAACAAACAAACTCTTCAGATTTATAATATAAGTATATATGTATAGATATCTTCAACTAATTGGGACTTTATTAATTAAATAAGTTAAAATGAGACAGCTTAGTCAGCTAATATTACAAAAAGAGGAATCTGAATCTATAAAACATACCTTGTTTAACCAAACGTATTTTCCTCATTTGGTTTCTTATTTAATAAAATGAAACGCCATAAAAGTAACGTCAAACAGAATGCAATATAAGTAAGTATTATACATGACGATATCAAAATCCAACGTAGTTGAGGGCTGGAAACAAAAATACATCAAGTTAAATAGCTATTATTACTATTACATTACCTATCGACGAAAAACATTAATATATTACGAGTGCGAATAAAAAGAAAAAAATCGGTCTAGGAATGATACTCTGATAATTATCGTTCATCATCTGCCTAGCCTTTTCCCAAACTATGTCGGGATCGGCTGCCTGTCTTACAGGATTTAGGAGCGACTGCCTATCTGAACCCCATACCCATTTTACTGGGTTATTAAGTATCCCTTAGTGAGACTGGTTGTCAAAATTGTTGTGACTTTTAAAGATCACTGTATGACAGTCGAGACCAACGGATTAAATCATTGTACCAGTACATATAACCATTTTTAAAAGAGTAATCTATGGAGTTTATTTTTCTCCATAGGAATGAAATATGAAACGCGCAACTAGAGTATTTTAATGTTTTGAAAGTACCTGAAAAGGTCTACTTGAAATCAAAATATTTTGATTTTGTATCATCCAATAAAATTTTATAATGGGGACTATCGCGTGTCAACACCGGTAGGTATGCTAGTGTCGCGTGTTTATCTGTCATTTTCGACCAATCGCAGACCTTCCCCCTTAGACAAGGTACATTTCTATAAGCGATGATAGAAATCGCTTAAATGACATATGTATGGAAATGACATTTCTCATCGATAAGTCACGTGACTTAGACTTGTCACTTTCATACATTTAAGCGATTCGATCAGTGATAACGATTGTAGAAATGTAACTTGTCTAAGGGGCAGGTCTCTCATAGATGGATAATGACAGATAGACCTCATGCGAAGTGTCGCATGGGCATAAAAAATCCGCCGATTTTTGGCATGCGTCCCCTTCGAATAAGGTTACATTACTTACCACATAGGTGTGATTGGTTTCTCTTTTTCCATAGTAGCTACTGAAGACGTCGTCTTAATAAATGGTACATCATGGTCAGGTGTATTATTATCCTCCAGCGATCTGGTTGACTCAGTAACGTTGTTATTTATTAGGTTTGATTCAGTATTGTTGAATATTTCCGTTGCATTAATACCCGAAATTTTTTCCTCAGTTGAAATATTAGAAGTAGGAGCATTGTTTGATAATTCTACATCGGTCGTATCATTTGAGACAATAGGATCAAGTGGTATTTCTTTTGATGTCGTGTGCCTCCAGTGGTAAGGCACAGTGTCATTATAATTTCTTTCTGTAGAGGTCATATACAGGTAAGATGGCACAGTACCATTATCGTCGTGTTTAGTTGAGGTTGTGTGTCTCCAATTATAGGGTACATACGGTACAGGTCCATTATAAGGCCTTTCAGTTGAAGTAGTGTACCTCCAATGGTAAGACCCGGTGTCATTATAATTTCTCTCTGTAGAGGTCGTATACAGGTTAGATGGTACAGTCCCATTATAATTGCGTTTAGAGATTGTGCGACTCCAATTATAGGGTACATGTGGTACAGGTCCATAATAAGGCCTTTCAGTTGAAGTAGTGTACCTCCAATGGTAAGACTCGGTGTCATTAAAATTTCTCTCTGTAGAGGTCGTATACTTTCGGTAATATGGTACAGTCCCATTATCATTGCGTTTAGTTGAAGTTGCGTACCTAAACGGAGTCCTCGTATAGTAAGGCACGGTGTGATTATAGTGCCTTTCTGTGGAGGTTGTATACCTACGGTTTTCATTATTATTTCTTTCTGTTGAAGTTGTATTCCTCCAATGGTAAGGCACTGGGTTATTATTTGTATATTGCGGTCTTTCCGTTGTGGTTGTACTCTTCCGCAAAAATACTTCAAGCAGGCTTGTATCATTATTACTAGCATTGTACGTTGTTGGATTTGTTTTCTCAGTTGATGTCGTGTTGTAACAGGGTCCTGCACCAACACATTCAGAATCTTGCACGCACATTAAATCACTGTCGTAATGAGGCCTAAAAAATAAAGACAAGGACCTTTAACATTTACAAGTAATTTTATCTCAAAAGGCAATATATCATCTAAATTCGTATAAAAACTTTTCGTGAGACATGATATCTAAAAATGAAAAACTGACTGTTTGTGTTTTTTTTTTTTAATAAATAATCATTTTAAAAACTTAAGTTTTTTTAAGCCTAGGGAAGAGATTACCTGGTTTTATTACTGGAGACATCACGCCACCCCGGACAGCATTTACTTTCAATTACGATATCTGGTCTCTGTAAATTAATTGAACATAAAATCAAAACTTCTTTAAACTAAAAATGGGATATCTGGTAAGTACTAAGTGCACGGTTTTTACATTTTATTTTTAATTAGTGTTTTCTGTTTGTTTAGATAAATATGTATTTTCTATATATTTTTATAATGTTAAGGTGTAAAATATTCATTATGTAATATATAAAATTCTCGTGTCACGATGTGAATAAAATTTTGTGTGCATATCGGGTAAGTCTGAGAGTCGGTCAACATCTATTTTTCACACGCCTGAGTGATAGGGGTGGCCCTCTCCAGATTTTTTTTATATGGCAGAACAACGTTTTCCGGTTCAGCTAGTAATTGTATATATTGAGCAATATTATTAAAACCATTTAGGTATTTTATTAGTATAGATATCATCATCAATTCTCATTATCATTTTCTAATGTTGTGGTAATAAGTTCAATAAGCTAAACTAATTTTATATATTAAAAAAAATACTCGTCGTCTTCTACGAAAACCACGGGAGTTATGTTTATGTGGAGAGACGTAAAAACCGCACGGGAGACAATATGAAAATATATGGTTCTTTTAAAATAAATAATGAGGTAAATTTTTGAGAACGAAATATAATTAAAAGTACCTACTCACCTCTATAGTTCTGTTCTTGACTCTCGTTTCCCACCGAGTAAGAAGGCAAGTATTGCCCTTGCCAGTGTAGCACTCTCCATAGTACGTAACAGGATAAGAGTACGTGTAACTTGTTGTCTCGTTAACCTTTATGCTAAAAAGACGTAAATAAATGTTAAAATTGCTCATGATCTGCCTTTGAATAATTCAACTTAAAGAACACTTATCACGACAATATGAATTGATTTTTGGAATGACATATAATATTGTTTTATATCATAACTAGCTGACCTGACAGACGTTGTCATGTCAAATAACTAACAGATATGTCAAAGGTTAAATTAGAAAAGTTATTATTATCATCAACTTTTCTTTAATTTTTTTTAAATTTTCGCGCAACTTTTTTATTTTTTTTTCTTTATAAGAACCTTCTCCTGATAATAAACAACACGACAAAAAAAGAATTAACGAAATTGGTCCAGCCGTTCACGCGTGATGCCATGACAACGGAAAACGGGTTTCATTTTTATATATATAGATAGTACAAGGGTCAATTCGTACTATCACAGTTTCGAAGCGCATCTAAGTGTCAAAAAATTTTCATCACATATTTGAGAAATTGAGGATTACGATTTTAAGTGTGAATTTGTTATAAACATTAAGATTTACACTTCATTGCGCTACGTCGCGCTTCGACTCTGCGCTAGTATGAATTGGCCTTAATCACCATCATCAGCTTAGCCTTTTTCTCAGGTTATGTTGGGGTCGGCTACTATTATTGGCCCTCAGAGTTCAGCTTTTTACGTTAAATATTAACAATTTCATATTATCACTGTTATGAATGTTTGCCTGGATTTCTTGTTTCCAATGCATGTATAAGAAAATTATTTTGAAACATTTATATTTACTCAGGTTTACTACAACTCGGCAACGTGACAATGTTATGACTCAAACAAGCCATTGTCTTAAGATTTGACATTATTTGTTTCATGACTACCTATACCTAAAATCGCTACCAATTTGTTGTAAGAAATTGCAACAGATGAATCGGGTAGAGTTAGTAAATGTATATTTTAGAGAATAAATTATTAAATCAATCGTCAATTTTTCATGGATCTCAAAGATTTCGTTTTAGATCGATAAATGAAAAAATGCAATTGTTTTATGTATAAGTTCTGAGTTCTTCGAAAAGAAATAAGGAAGATGAGTACCAAAAGTGTAGTGCCCTCTATCTATGCAGACCTAGTATATAAGTATAGGACCTTTCATCATATTATCTACGTAAAATAAACGGTTTTTTATACGGTTAATTCTTTTATTGTGTTTATTTGCTCTAAATCATAAAACCAACTAATAAATAGGTATTACATTTATAAATGGTAATTATTCATTAAGTTTGTGTATAAAATGATTTCATGGTTTAAAAATTTGCATACCGATTCATCGGTGACATATTATGTACACTACGTAGGTATGTATTTGAACACCTTATAAAATACCGTGTCTCTAGCAAATAAATATTCTATTCTATTCTAAACATATAAAAAAAGTAATTTTAAATTAAATATTATTTATAAATAAAAATAAGAATATATAGGCAATTTATATGTCTGTATTAGAAGTGTGTTAAAACTTAATCATGATTATAAATAAAAGATTACTTACGTAGATAAATACGGACAAATTTTAGCCTCTATTTTAATTGCCAGACACACTAACACTAAGAAAAAAATAACGTTTTTTTTAATCATTTTCACTGGCTTCGTAGTCCTCTGAGAGTGGTCAAATCACAACTAAATAATAATGAACATTTGCTTTAGTTTACAGTTGTGGTGACTCAAACAGTACATTATTTAAGAGATAATGATTTAGGTACTACGAGTTTAGCCGATTCGGCAACGTTCAAACACTATCGCAACCCGAGGAGTTGTTTTTAAAATACCTTAAATACAGACATTGTTCAAGATACCTAATTATGTATTAGTTATCATACAAACATACGTCGTGACCTGTCATTTTGCATTTAAAGTTAATTTTCCATTTTAAGATTTCGACCTATGTTTCTTGGGGAAAGTTTTTACGTAAGTTACGAATTAACTTTTGAACAAATACTTCACATAAAAATAAACGTCGCCTTTGGTACGATATCTTATTAATTATGGACTTTTGACAGTCTACATTATTTTTATGATGATTGTATTTATATGATTTTTTGTGACAAATTTTACACATCCGTTTTATTATCGTTCAATTGGCATTAAAATACATAACATTTAACAGATATTTTTTGACGGTTGCAGATTTATCATCTGGGTTTTACTGACAATATGATACAGCCCAGCCCCAAACCCACAAGTCACTTCAAGATTTACATGTTTTCATTAATTACATACACAGTAATAAAAAAAGAAAGGAAAATAATTTTGACACAGCACATAGCACAAACCAGAAAATAAAAAAAAAAAAACAAAACAAGAGCAGAAAAGAATAACATCACAAATTGGTAAAACAACATATTTTACTAATTTATTATTATATTCAATGTTTATAAATAGTAGATATTTCTAAACATTGATAATGCCTTGTGTCTCAGAGCTGGAGCAATTAGCAACTAATTAATAAAATCATTCTTATTGATTTAAACTGTAAATTAAATACAAATAGAAATATAGGTATATATATAAATATATTTTTTCTTCTTTCTATTTATGTTTAATTTACAAATTATTAAAATTAAATAAAGTTTTAATACAAACTTCTCAAATAAAATAATGTAATTTTCTGAAATCAGTGTAATAATTATCTGTATAATTTGTTTCAATTATACAGAGTATAAAGAACCACCCGCTGATAATTATATGCATTAAGACATGGAAAACGTTTCTTTTCGGATTGCCTATCAATTCGATTCTAAGTAGGCTATAAAATAAATAATTCACGATTCGGTTGTAATTGAAGAACAGCGTAGCTATATAAATTCCGAATTACTCCAACCCACATACTTTAATATTGATTTAAAAAAGTACAATGACATTCTAGAGAAAACCCGTCATTTAAATTGAAGCGTCTGTAGGCTAACGTGAACCCTTTCGTAACACAAGTATTTAGCTTAGTACGTGGGGTTAACAAGAATACTAGTAATGTGAGATCTACATCGCTAGTAAGTTTAAAAAAAATAAACTAAGGTAATTCTAGGTAAACATTGACTGAACGGATAGCAGAGTGGTATAGCAGCGGCACGTCGCGACGTGCCGCGGGTTCGATCCCCGCATGGGACAATCATTTGTGTGATCCACAGATACTTGTTCCAAGTCTGGGTGTTCTTTGTGCATGTGATTTGAATGTTTAGAAACCCCGCGACACAAGAATTACGGGCATCGTTTTTAAAAAAAATATTAAAATATTTGGGTTCGAATAATTAACAATAAATTAAAAAAGAACGTTTTTTTTTTGTTTATGATGAATGGTGAATGAGCAACAAAATTCGGACATAGTTTTACCAAAATTACTCACATTCCCGTTTACTCTTAGTTGTGACGCGTCATTCATTAGATTAACAACATCCGAAGCGTAGGATCGACGGAAATGATAACGAACTATGGATTTACGCACAAATTAGGAACTTGGTATGTTCAAATATATATAACTAGCGGTGCCCCGCGGTATCACCCGCGTAAATTATACCCGTTTCTGTAACTGTCAATGAATTAAGATTACTTTTCTGTGAAAATATTTCATTCTCTCTTTTATTGACATTTAGCTACTTTTGCTGATTTCATAGGATAGGTTTTCTAACTATACCTTAGTAGGTATAGTTAGTTTATAAAAAAATATAGTACAAGGTAGTCCTTGTACTATATTTTTTCATCTGTATTTATCCATTGTTGTGTGTGTGTGTGTACATAATTAATAAATAAATACACTCGAGAGCAATGAATCCGGGTCACTTAAAGAGTCCTAAAAATCTCGGAAACTAAAAATGCTAGGTTAATGCAATAAATTGTATTTAATAGACAATGTAATACTCCTTAAATGAAGGTATTAAAACTTCTTAGTTATTGTAAAGTTATATCATAAAAAAATCAAATTTGAAAAAGGGCCACTTTCGAAGATGGAACTACGAAATTACAGCATTTGGTTTTGCTTTTGTTTGTAATCTGTCATTTATGTGGGTACATAAACCATGTTGATAGTGCTCTATATTCATTATTCAAGCTGAAATTATGTCGCTTACGCCTGAAGAATGCACCAGAATACTTACAATGCTGGAAACCGGCCGGAGTCAGCGCGATACAGCCAGGACTGTCGGTGTGTCGCTGTCAACAGTACAAAGAGTTCTCCGACGTTACGAAGTAACTGGTTGTAACCTACGCAGACCAGGAACGGGCAGAACCAGGTGTACCACAGCACGAGAAGACCGATACTTGGTGAACACCATGCTTCGAAATCGCTTTCTCACAGGAACTGAACTCACAAATCAGTTTCGACTCCTCGGAGGAAGTAACCCAAGTGCATGGACAGTAAGACGTCGGCTTGCTGAATCTAACTTAAAACCCCTTAGACCTGCAAACGGCCCTAAACTGGAGCCTGGGCATCGTATTTCAAGACTAAGATATGCCCAGAGCCACGTAAATTGGAGTATTGAAGATTGGTCAAAAGTTATGTTCTCCGACGAATCAAAATTTATGCTCTACAAGCACGATGGAAGACACAGAGTGTATCGAAGACCAGGGGAAAGATTCAAGCAAGCATGCATCGAAGAAAAAGTAGCCTACGGTGGTGGGTCTGTACTTGTGTGGGCCGGAATTTATTCTGAAAGTCGCACAGAGCTGGTGATCATAGAAAACGGCTCTTTAACTAGCGAAAGATATGTGGAAGAAATCCTCAATGATCACGTTGGTCCATTTATGGTCAATTTAGGTGAGGATGCTATATTTATGCATGACAATGCCCGACCTCATACAGGTAGGATTGTGAATGACTACCTTCAAGAGATGAACATTACTCGTATGGAGTGGCCAGCGCGCAGCCCGGATATCAACCCGATCGAGCATGCTTGGGACGAGCTAGGCAGATGCGTAAAACAACGAAATCCTCCCCCAATCACGCTTCGTGAGCTCAAAATTGCTCTCACAGAGGAATGGGAGAATATTCCCCAAAATCGTATAAGGAACTTGGTGTACAGCATGCCAAACCGCGTAAACGTAGTAATGGAAGCACGAGGAGGCAATACGAAGTATTAAAATTCAAGAAAATCGTAATAAAGTTCATAAATTTCATGTTTCCTATTTTTGTTTAAAGGAGAGATCAGCAGTTTTTTTCTTTATGTAATTTTGTGTTAATAAAATGTATGGTGACTCATATTTTGTTTACTTTCATTTAAGGAGTATTACATTGTCTATTAAATACAATTTATTGCATTAACCTATCATTTTTAGTTTCCGAGATTTTTAACATTCTTTAAGTGACCCGGATTCATTGCTCTCGAGTGTAGTTATGTTAAAAATCTGAAGAGTTTGTTTGCTTGTTTGGTTGAACGCGCTAATCCGAGGAACTACTGGTCCGATTTGATAAATTCTTTCTCTGTTAGATAGCCCTCTTATAGAGGAAGGCTAAAGGCTAATTTGCCGTGATAACCGACGCATAAGCAGAGGAACCGCGAGCAAAAGCTATTTAAAAATAAATATCCACAAGTCCTTGGGCAATTTTTACTTTTAACGAAATATAGACTTCATCTTGCTAGCCACCCTCTCACTCCACCCTCCTTTCAACAATGCCATCTCTCGGCGTCTCTCAATTATTAATTTTGTGCGATTACTCTTGAGCCAGTGCGGAAGTCGGGCGCAGCAGTCGACATGACGAATCGCCTAGATTTTATAATTACAACGAATATCGCTTCTCCGAAACTTTCACTGGCCTACCTACCTAAGTACTTGAAAGATCCCAATTAAAATATGTATTGTTTGACACAGTCCCTTCGTTGTCTACTTGAAGGATAAATTATCGTTTCATGGAATCCCGTTTTACATAGTTTAGCTTGCTAAAGATTAAACAAGCTTGTTTTTTTATACAATTTATACCTATACGCTTTGAACATATTTTATGTTAAACCAGTCCAAAAATGGTCATCGTACTTTAGATTTGACGCGATTAGAAATATGTACCTAAGTTTCGATCCGAATTATGTAGAACATATTTTAATACTATTTTAAAATAATGAGGAATGTCCTCAACTGTGACATTAAGAAGAAACGGCAAACTTATTAGATCTACTAATAAATCAACGCAATCCACATCAATTTCTGTGAATACATTCACAAAGAATAATCAGTAGTACTAAAACTAACTGAGTAAGGACTCAATGTAAGATTAAAAGTTGGGAAACGATGTCCCAACACGAAAAGAAAAGAGAAAGGAATTAAGAAAGTTATTAAGCGTCCGAACCTTTACGATGGGTCCTTTAACTCCGTGCCGAACGTTGATTTAGCTAAGTACAAGAAAACTTTCTTCAGGATAAAATACATTAGGAATAATGATAAGATTTATAAAGATTAGGTTCATAAAAAACGAGTCATTGAAATTTTAAATTGCAATAAAATTAAATGAAGGTTTTAAATGACAATTTTTCGAAAAGTTTTACAATTCGTCAAACATATATATATAGAACCAGGATGACCGAGCTTTGCTCGGATAAAACGACCATTTCTGAGAATGAATCCTAGCTAGATCGATTTAGCGCCCCCGAAACCCCCTGCATACATTTCATGAAAATCGTTGGAGCCGTTTCCGAGATTCAGATTATATATATACAAGAATTGCTCGTTTAAATTGTATCTTATATCTTTAAACGAGCAACTCTCTACATTTTAGTAGCTTATGCTGTCCCAATCCTGGGCAAGGGCTTCTCCCAAGTCCTTCCATTTAACCTTATATAAAGATTTACGAAGTGCTATTCTTGTAGTTCGCACGTATTTAGTCCGTACGTAAGTGAAGTTCTTTAGAAATTAGTGAAAAATGTTTCGTTGTAGCTGGCCGATCAGTCAATAAAAATACAATTAGGAACAGCAACGGTAGAAGTACCAAATATAAATATAAACTTACTTATTTAATATATAAATATATTTATAACGTAATCAATTAAAACTGAACTTTCCATTCTGTAATTAAATGAATGAGTAGAGTAAGTCGATAGATTATAATATCTACTATTTAAATTCACACGAAACATTTTGCAAATATAAACCGCTAATTATTTCCGGATGACTCATAAATATGTTCGAGTAATACTGCAAACGAACTTAAATTTGTCCGTTTCCATAAAAGCAAATTAAGTTCTTTAGTGACGTGAACTTATTTGAGCGTGATTAGCTCTTGAAGGAGGACGTGGGCGTAATTAGTAAAATTTCAATCTGTTATTACTTAGGTTTGGAGAGAAACGCAACGAGACCCATTACTTATAATCTAGTCTAGTCTTGTTATTCATAGTTCGTATTACCGACGTTGACAAATAAGTAAACTACGAACAGAACGTCCTTCCATAAACTCAAATTGCCTATTCCTGAATTTGTTAATCGCTCTGTTATGATTAATTACCAATAATTAATAACAGCGCTGTCGCTCGCTTTTATGTTATATTTCAAGGCTGAACATTTTCTGTATTTCGAAGTTCATAGACTCGTAATGGACTTAGATTCCAACGTTTTACAAATACAGCTGAAATTTGATTTAAAAAAAGCAAAACTAAGTATATTTAATATGGATAAACTTTAAAGTTACCAGTAATATATTTGCTTGACAGAAGGTACAGTGTTTCTGTTTCCATGATAAATGGGGTGATCGCCCCAACAACGTAATTAAATAAAGTCCTTATAAAGTACCTACGCATTTAGTTTTAACTAAACGAGTACTGTTTGTTGCAAGTTCTCGACTTCAACCGATTTGAACAAGAAAGTTGAACGGTTTAACAGTTCTAATTAATAACGGTGAACTTCAAAGTAACCTTAGTAAATCAAGTTCAAGGTTTCCAGCTAATCCGATAAGTTACTTAAGTTGTTAATTGTTAGAACTTAACTGTTTAGTGGTTTTGAGTCAATCGGGGGACGAGTTGTCAGGTTTTATATTTCGATGGCCTAGAAGACAAATGCTTTTTACAAAATTTTGATAATGTAACTTTTTTTTTATTATTATTTTTATATATCTTGAGACACAGCTCACACACGGCCATCTGATCCCAAACTAGGCAGAGCCTGTACTATGGTAACCAGACAACTGATATACATACTTATATATTTCTAAATACATACATATTATAGATAAATAACACCCAGACACAGAACAAATGATCGTGCTCATCATACAAAGATTTGTCCTGGGTGGGAAACGAACCCACGACCTCCGGCTTAGCAGTCAGGCTAACCACTAGACCAACAGGCCCGTCGTTAAATGCCAAATGTATTAAATGAGCATGCTCTACCGATCGCTCTCGTCCAAATGACATATTTCCGTATCTTTCTGTCTAAACCGTATTTGTACATGTATCTAGAAGTTTTAAATCAGTAAAAACAGTCCTCCTGAAAAATTGGTAGGTTTGTTATGCACATTTGTCTTCTAGGCCATCGATTTATCCTTATGACATCAGGGAGCAATAAATTAACTTAAATTAACCTTTAAGTTAAAGATAGGACTTCCGCGTAATTAATCTGCCTTAATTATTTTTATACAGTCTTGTTGCAATTATTTTGTAAGAAGTCATTTCTGTTACATATATTCTGATAAGGTATGTACTTGTAGACGCACAAGTCTACACGTATCAATTGAATAGTTTATCATGATATAAGCCAACTGCCTTTTTAACGAATTTCCGAAGGAAGTTCATAATTCGACTCATTTTTTTGTTTGTTACACGGTAACTCATGCAATGGCGGTTTGCTATAGATAGATGGGTTAGCAAGGTGGTCCCGTCTTAGGTTAATTCAGAGTGGTTTTGTCTTTAAATCAATATAAATAAGTCCATAAAAAGAAATTTAAAGCAAAATTATATAAAGGTGAATTTAAAAGTATGAGTATATTTTACAAGGTAATCAGGTGAATAAAACTGAACATCTAGAGGTCGCTAATGACCTTAGATGTTTGAGAAATCTTAAAATTGAAAATGAACTTTTGATACAAATCAGTCTACAAAAGAAAAACAGAATGACTTTGTAGGAAAAGTTGACAGTTTTACGCACGCCTTTTAAATTTATCCTGAACTCTGTTCTTTTTTATGTTATGTCTATTCAACGACTGTAAAGACACTTTTGTGAATTTTGTCAGGCGCAGCCGTCGTACAATCTTCTCAAGAGTATATGTTGGATAAGCAAGTTAGCTCTGTAATGAAGTGACGATCCTGACGTGCGTTAGTCTACGGAGTACAGACAACTCAATTACTCAAGTTGTCCAGTACCTTGCCTGGAGACACGTAGACTCGGTGCCACACGAACAATTCTGTCACCTCTATGCACATATCGAAAATGGCTCCGCTTCACGTAAACGTGGGCGAAAGCCTAACTACTGGTTGAGAGAGTACTTGAAGTAGGATTGCGTTGTAAATCCTTTTGTAAAAATGTGGTGGGTTACCTGACTGGCCTGTTGCTCTCGTGGTTAGTGACCCTGGCTGCTAAGCCGGAGGTCGTGTGCTCGATTCCCACCCAGGACAAATGTTATGAGGTCGATCATTTGTTCTGTATTTGGGTGTAATTTATATTATGTATGCATTTATAAACATATTTACTTATATTTATCAGTGGTATGGTTGCCATAGTACCGGCTCTGCCTAGTTGGGATGAGATGGCCGTGTGTGAGTTGTATCAAGATATTTTTATTATTAAACAAGCAAGTGCTTGTGTGTTCAGCCTATAGGTACCTATTTATATATTTTTCCATGTTTATGTTTTTATAAATTAATTATAAATTTGATTTCCAAATTTCAGTCATTCTATTGTTAAATAAAGGTATTTAAATAAATGGCTGACTGGAAATGTCGCAAAGAACCGCTGAGCCAAACTGCGACGAGATAGGAAATAAACAATTTCTTCCCAGTTTATATGCATGGGAAGAAATGGCGCTAGCACAGAACTGAAGCCGCATAAATCTTTACAGATGAGCTCGGAGGCGGTGCGAATGTATTGATTATATTTGTAACAGTGTTCAGATAAAAGCATTGAATTTCCCTCGATCATAATAGACCATCAATGATTCATTCGTATGTTAGACAATGCGATTACGAAGCGTGGGTTGGTTTTTTTCTCACTGTTTTTGTCTGTCTTGAACATGTATCTATGATTGATAACTAGTAGCTTTTTAGTTTAGACAAAGTGGTTTTTAAACCGCCTAAAAAAAATTGGTAATCAATTCGTTACTAGTAGAAATCATTAAGTTATTTGATTAAAATAAGAATCTTTTAATATTGGCAACAGTTAAAACTTTAACAAAACCGATTCTACTTTCATGACTGCTAAGTTAGCTAAGTACGTTAAAACGATTTAAATCTTAGCGCATACTTTAGAAAGAATAAAGCGATATTCACAACACAACATTAACAGTAAGTTGTGAGCGGTCTTTGAGCTATGTACATTGTTCTATTCGTCGTTTCGAGCTCAGGCGACGCCATTGAATGCAATCTCCACAAACTTTTCTTGTTACCTGCCTTTTCATATTTTCCTCTATGTAATGAGAAATTTCTAGAGTCCTTTATTTAGACTGTAAACAATGTTAGCCAACGTAAATGTATTTGATTCTTTTTGAAACATTAAAAAAGTCTTTGCGATTAGAAATATCTTTATTTTAAACGGTATGTAAACGAAAGCATTCATTTTATATAGTATCTGAACTCGGTTTTATGAAGAATAAGCTTTTATTTGGTATTACAATGTATGTATACTTTTTCAGAGTATTAAATTTAATACCTTGAGCTTCGTTGACTGGCATTCGATTAAGACCTTTTCTGTAAGATGTATCGATGTTAGAAAATGTTTAATAACTTTCCTTTATCCGGTTTTGTTCGCGTGTTGCTTTTCATAAAATTTTGTTACTTCAGAATTATTTATTTATTGCGTATTTTTAATTCAAAGATTAGCGACAGTTATTTATAGCTTGATAATTCTCATAAATAATGGGTTAAAAATTTATCCGATAGAAACAGAATAAGATAAATTGTACTTAGATTTTTATGTAGAAAAACCGACTTACAGGTGATTACAAGTTATCACAAAAAAATAAAAGAAAATCGAGTTGAAATCTAGTACAGCTGTGGAATCTCGTCTATAGGTAGGTATATTAATTTCAGAACAGTAGCCAATCTGTTCGCAATTTACTGAAGCATCCTGTAAGAGACGTTTATCTCCTACTGTCAACGTCCCAGCATAAGGGAAAATGTTTTAAAAGATAAACGGTTTTCTAAGGTTTCGCGCCAATATCTTTGTAGGCCGGAGATCGAACGCCTCACGGGATTTAATCAATTTGTTGAAAAAACTCTTTGGAAACCGATCAAAAGATTTATGAGACCAAAATACTTTGGTAAATCGAGATATCTTTATTTTGAGAAGCTTAGCAGTAATTAGATTTATCGATTGGAAAATATGAATAAAAACTAAAGCATTTTCTATCGTTTTAGTATTCTAGGTATTATAATTGGAACATTATTTAAAATTCACGTAAAAAAAAAAGTACACAAGGCATTTTTAATTACGTTCTTCTTTAATTTTGTGTATAATAATGTGCAATCATGAATCTATCAGTAGGTATGAATATTGATTTTAAGTCAACACCGTCAGTTGGATAACGACTGTAGAGGTAACGGCACTTCTCCTCTTCTCACTACAAAAAATCAACATTTTAACTCAAAATAAAACAAACATTTACTTCGTAGTTTAAAGAAGTAAACAAGAAAACAGTGTAATATATTTCCTAACAGATACGTTACCTGAGCCTTAGATAATAGCATCGGCGACTCGCATTGACATCGATGTTACAAGAGATGGCGGCCGCACACTCGCTACTGCGATTAAACCACGCTACAGGCCACTTTAATGGTATTACTATTATATTTATAAGCCTTCCAATAAAAAATAATAAAAAAAACAATTGATAGTAGACCTGATAGCAGTATCTACCTGATTTTTGCTGGGATAATGGCGTATGAGCTAATTAAATAAAAAAGATGTCGGGATTCAAAATCAAGAGCTGAAGTTCGATTGCTAACTATAATCCGTTTAATCTAAAAAATAATGTAATTTGTGTAAAATTAACTAGTTGATCTGCGCAGTTTTACCCGCGTATTGTCATACCCGTTCCTTTTCTCTTATCAGGTATTATGAAGTAGGGTAGGTATATCTGTGCCAAAATTCATCAAATTCGAGCAATCGTTCTGACGTGATTGAGTAACAAAAATCCATGTATACATACATCCATTCAATTTTTCGCATTTATAATGTTAGTAAGAAGTAAGACTAAATTGTATGGATGACATTAGATGCCTAAGTGCCTTTTAAATGCGCTTGAGACTTTAGATCTCCCATAAACTTCGAAACAAATGCTGACACAATTTTATTGCTTTCTGGCCAGTATGAGTGATACTTCCACCGGCCAGCCAAATTGTCTGCGTCTATCACGGCAAAAGCAATATTCAAGTCTGTAGTTTCGTCCGTGTAAGGCAACCCTAGTGTAGTATAAAGTAGCGCTCGGTCCAGTCTATAATGTACGTCCGCACAGTAAATAGGGCTCTCACAAACTGTCGCCGAGTTAATGGTTAGTCAGAGGGATGGCAACTTGGTAGCGCGTAGACAATGAATTATGCAGCCGCGCTGTCAGTGTGACGTCTTGTTTAGGTTTCTTCTTGTAAAGAATTTAATACGTAATAATTAATGGTTACAACACATAAAAGAGTATTAGCGTATAAATCATGTAAAATTCCCATTCTCACAGATATTAAGCTTAAACAATATTACAAAGAAGAAACTAATATAATATAAATATGAAATAAATTAGGATCCGAAGAGTCATTCGAAAAAAATGTTGAAGTCGCCATGTTGACGTAACTACGCCTGGATATTTATTAATAGGTAGGTATTATTTATGACAGATAATACATATGGTTTCTCCACAACTTTGGGTACCAATTACGTCCTTCATTAATATTCAGGTACCTATTCTGTTAAAATTATACAATACAGTATACGCACAGATTAGACAACAATTACTCCGTGAGTATAAATCTCTTTAAGTATGTATGTTGTTTTTTTTTTGCAAACTAGTTCATGGTTCTTCAACTATAATTCACGATAATATTATCGTAATTCTGCGGATTCTGAGACCGGCACTAATGGTATTAAGTTAATGACGTAATTTTGTTATAATTGTTTTAGTGAGCGACTGAGTTTTCTTCAGAGTGGTGTAGTTACACAGTGGGCGGTAAGTTAAGGCTAAGTGTATACAATATACGTGGGCATTAGCGAGATTTTACCCACCCCCTATGCTTCATATGCTATACAAATTATAATGAGATATTAACTCTACGATAAATTTTCATGTGTAACGTTAAGAAATGTTTGATAGAGACAATTACCCGCATGTTCCTATATTACTATATATCAAAAATTTTAGTCATAGTGTTTTAACATTTTTAATACTTTGAAATAATAAAATGATTATTAACTAAAAATATTTTTTATTCGAACTTTATGGTTGGGTAAGCGCGGCTGAGTAAGGTTTGCGAAATTGTTTATAAATATTTCATGTTTCAATGGATAGACAGTCACTGTCACAATCTACATACTCTTCCAGTCACACATACTACATACACTCGCACAATCTTTTAATTTATGTTCTTAAACATGGCTAAAACAACATTAACAGCTTAAAAACCTTGCAAACTTTTAATACTTACTTTACTTTACTGTTTCTTTTATCATCATTAAAGTTGACACTTTGTCCAGAAATAAAGGAGTCACCTATGCAATAATTAGGCATTAGCTTCAATGTACTTCTGTAGTAGGTACACATAAATTCAATCTACGGCACTGGTGCATTATTTTGTCTTTTTAAAAGATAGATATCTCTAAATTATAAAGTATAAATGTTTACCTTCCAGCAATAAAACTTGTTAACATATTTCTGATATTCAAAGTTCATTTTTATTGATATAAATCAACTATTTCAATCGCGAATCATCGCAAATGTCAACGCCCGTTAAAGTTTAGATAAAGAAATATTGAAATCGCAGGGATAAGGAGATTTTGATTTCAATATCACGCATATCTTGTCTGAAACTCCAAAGGTCACTGACCGGACTTGAGAACAAGGATCAACTTGTCAAAAGTTAAATCAAGATAGATTATGTAGTCAAAATGCCAATTAGAAACTTATAACAGCTGGTATTATTTATGCAATTGAATTTTTAACTAGTTTAGACTTAATTCGATAATAGGAATTAATAATTCAAAAACTTATTTGTGTACGGTCTCTTGTTCATATAAAATCATTCACATAAAATATTTTCATGTTTATGTTATACAGGTTAAATTTAAAAGGACTGCGTATATTCAACGAGGTGATCAGATACATACAACTGAACAACTTGTCCCAAGGAACATACTTAGGTCAGCCTTAAATTTTTTTTTGCTTGATTGAGTAACAAACATTCAATCATCTAAACATCCACACTTTGACATTTATAATATTAGTAGGATAAACGAACGTGGATTTCATTACACAATATGTGGTGGCCTATTTTCCATACAAACAAATGACTTCTTTGTAAAACATCTTACAAACAACTTCATCAGCGTAAAGTAAAAGTAGCATGCAAGTTATAGCGTAGTGAAAAATCTCGTAACTACCAAATCTCCTAACATCTAGAAACCAATTTAATTGATAGAGGAGTTAGGTCAACAAGTAATAATAGTTATACGAACACTATACTTCCATCCTCACATTAGTAAATTAACTCGGCAACCCAACCGCCCGCGTAGATACTTGTATCATTCTTATATAGGTACCCTTTGTACTTACAATAGGCAACCTTTTGGCCTCAGATAACGCGTATAACCTCTCAACATTTTCACTTGACTCGTTGCGAAAAAAAGCTATAGAAATTTGAACTTATTTACCTCAGACTTGAGGCATTATGTAGGGAGTATTTCGCTTAAACGGAATATTTAAATTACTTTCTCGTACACCGCAACGCGACGTTCACATGGATTAAGATTTTGTAACAAGAATATTCAGAAATGTGATTATGAAATTAATTTTATTCTGAAAATGACAGACTATTAAAGTTTAAATTTAATACGGATGACATAATATTAAATCGGTTTAGCTAGACTCCGATATCACAGACTGGTTTTTAGTAAAAGACTTGGAGAAATGGGGATGCAAAAAAAGGTATATTACCCTACGATAGCACAATGTAAGTGAAATTAAACGGTGCAAATTACAACAAGTTTGAATATAAGTATATACATTTGACTATTGCCTGAAGTTTAATTTAGACGACCTCCGTGGTCGAGTGGCGATACACACCGGTTTTCAAGGTGTTGCTTGTGGTCCCGGTTTCAATCCGGACGGGGCAATGAAAAACACTTTTCTATATTGTCTCGGGTCTGGGTGTGTGTGGTACCTTCGTTGTCTCTGATTCCATAACACAAGTGCTTTAGCTACTTACATTGGATTCGGAGCAATGTATGTGACGTTGTCCACATTTATTAATAAAAAAATAATCACGCTTTGCTAAAAGGTGTCTTGTTGCAAAGGGTTGAATGATTGTAAGAAAGCCAGTCATTATTTTTTTGAGTAAGAATAAAATTTCATTGATGACAATGTATCTATGTATCTAGCGAGTTATGTATCCCACTGTCTAAGCATATTTCATAGCTGATCTGTGTCTATGCATCTAGCAGCTACTTATCTGGCAATTTACGATTATGTGTAATATCTATTTCAACAAAACACGTTTTTCCCCAGTTAAATCAAATTATCACAGATATTCATTTTTGTATTTACTGATTATGTTTACTAGTTGTCTAGCTCTAACAAAAGTAAAACGGTTTGTGTTCGCCATCCGACTAGAAACGGATTTTAACTGTAATTTACAAGAAAGTTTGGGTAACATCTCGCAATCTCTATTTGAAAACACTACAGCACTCATAACTTCGTAAATATTTAAAGTAGATTAAGCTAGCCACTAGTGTTAGTGTCAGTAATATGTCTAACTTTAATAACAAAGTTAACTGAAGAACTCCTTTAAAGAAAGATATATTTTTTTAATATAATATAGTTGTACTTTCGAGCCGTTTGGGGTTGAAACATTGGGACCGTGGGGTCCGAGTGCTCACATTCTTTTCAAAGATTTATCCAAGCGTCTTGTTGACACCTCATGTGACCCAAGGGCTGGTTTTTACCTTGGTCAGCGGTTAAGCATTGCCATTCAACGTGGCAATGCTGCCAGCCTTATGGGCACACTTCCACAGTCGACAGCGATGTGGAAGAGTTTTATGATACTATTTTTAGTTTTAGTTTTGTTTAATTAATATAGTTTAGTATTAAGAGTGTTTTTTAATTTAATAATTTAGTAAAGT
Source organism: Plusia festucae (assembly GCA_950381575.1). NCBI lineage: Eukaryota > Metazoa > Arthropoda > Insecta > Lepidoptera > Noctuidae > Plusia > Plusia festucae. The sequence continues at coordinate 5,092,299 of OX494436.1, read as the reverse complement.
AAAAAAAAAAGAAATTATTCTAAATCTTTAGGTAGCTGGCAGCGGATGAATGAGGGCTGCCCAAGACAGATGGTTGGAGCTCCTTGGGGGATTCCTACGTTCAGCTGTAGACGGCGATAGGCTGGTAAGATGTTAATGATAATAATTATTTCTGTTACTTAAGCCTTCTGTTTTCTAGACACTGATAATTAATTTAATATCACCCTCAGGTTACGCATTCGTTTTTAAATGTATCTTTTGTTTTGTTTTTTATAAAAACTTATTATTTTTACTTGTAAGTATTTTTGTTAAATCCTTAAATCCTCTTGCTAAACTGTATGGTTATGTTACTATGTAGTTAGTTCACGTGGGTGGTGTAATGCGTGGGTTAATCTTTATAAAGATATTTTAGACATAAAATAAAGAAACATTTTCATTATTGATATTTTCGTCATTGGGTCTTCCATTTTTAATTTCATCACACCCAAAAACTTAATATTATGTATTTCACTTAAAATAAGCCTCTTCCTCTCTGGGTATTAAGGCTTCGATATATATTTACCCGCTAATACCTCGAGCACAAACAGTTAGACTAAGGCTCCTTATCAATATTGGTTTAGTATCGAAAGCCTACCGCGCTGTGAATCGGGCCCATATTTACAGTGATCCTATTCGTACCTTCCGAAAATGAACTGTTCATTTTTCTTATGTTTTACTTACTTCTTTTCAACCTGAAGTTAAAAGAAATAAAGGAATACACACTTTCATTTTGTTTAATTTTATAAAGAGGTTCTTAAGTATACCTGTCTAATATAAATAGACCGAAGATAATTTCAGCCTCGGCGACCAATCTCAAGTGAGGTCACTTACGTAGGACATAAATATTATAGTGCACAAGTACCTGCACAAGTGCTCTCTCTGTTCCTTCACTCCTTTAGTTCGATAGGAATGCAGATTGACACGACCAGAGCAAACAACAGCACCATTTACGTGCTTTAAGAATTACAAAACTCGAGTTGTAACCAGCCACTTTTAGGGTGAATCAGTATCGGCAAACGCCAGTTTTAAAACCATCTGATAACTTCATGAAATAAGTTATTCAAAAAAGAGTAAATTACCGAAAGGAAAAACTGCGAAATCAGATTTTTATCAATCTTAATAACTTCATATACCTTTCGGGAACAGCCTTTACACAAGAGAATTGTTTGTTTCAAGAGCAAAGTACAACAAGACTGTGTTAGCACACCATCCATTACCTATGTACCACCAGTTCACGCGACGCGTATGCTAATGCCTACACACGTCGTTCAACCCTAACCCATTTCACGCTATAATACGTCATATTTTATCACGATAAGAGTCATTCTCGCTTGTGTAAACATTCTTCTAAAAGATAACCTGTCACGTTTGTCGTACTTTACATGAGAGTATTAATCATGAAGTAACCGGTTGTCGAGTGTTACAGCTAAAAGATTACTACATGAAATTCACAAAGGATTTTTATGAAGTGATGAACGTAATTCTAGACATTCACGAATGGCTGATGGTATTGCAATTTATAACGTATATCTTTAAAGAAACATTATTGATTGCTCGTTAATTGTCGCTTTTATGATGGCCAGGAACGTATAGTTGGAATAGTTTTATATATTTCACACTTTCGTCTTTTACTGAAACCCAAAAATATTAGTAACGAAACTATAGTGACATTACATATTATATGTTGGTGTTGTTCCACATTTGAAAGTTGTCTTCTTCTGTCTTTTCATCGGCATCCAATCTTACGGATTCAGCTGAATAGCGTATTTTACATAGAGCAACAGCGACTTATCTGACCTCCACAACCCTTTTTTCTGGGTAAAACACTATCCCTTAGTGAGACTGGTTATTTGAATTGCAATGACTTATCGACTGACAATTATCTACGTATGACTGTTTTCCGAGGCACGGAAGGGTCTCCGTATGTTTACAATGGTCACCCATCCAAGGCCCAATCGCGGCGAGTCGTCAAACCGTAAAGCTTACACTTAAACACAAGCCCCTGATTTTGTTTCACATTTGACAGTTCTCAAGTTTTCAAAATTCCTACAGTTGGCCGTTTATCCACCCGTAATAGAGTTAAAATAAAAAGTCATTCCTCCAAATACCTAGCTATTATTTAAGTATACTTCATGTGACTTTAACACTATTCAACAAGACAAAAAAAGACGACTAAATTAATGTGTCTGGCCTGCTATAAATCTTTTTCACTGAAAAGAAAAAGTTAAATAACTATGTTATGTCTATAGCTAGCACTTACTTTTCTGTTTTATTTCATTCCCGATATCTCAGTGCTGTTGGCATGTTGGCAGATACAAAACATTGGGAATATCGTACCCTTAAGACAAAACATGGCATTTGAAGAGCAAGCTATATCTGTTAACATGCCAGCCGTTGACAGTTCTGTATCTATAGACATATTATTATATTTTTTCTTCTTCTTAGTCGTACACTCCTGACGGAGTTGCGTGGTTATGGATCGTTTTCTAGGTTGGTTGCGGCCTTTGCAATGCTTCTCCATCTCTTCTTATATGTGGCACTGCGTACTGTACATTAATGAGGGAAGACTTCGCCGATGTCTTAATGATTTCTGTCCATCTTGTAGGTGATCGACTTCGAGAACGTTGGCCTTCCACTCTTCCTTGTACCACTAAACGTTCTAAAGAACTTTCGTTGCGGGTTATGCGCCCAAACATCTTAAAGGCATTTATCTTTGCATAGTATAAAACAAAGTCCCTCCCGCTGTCTGTATGGTTAGTTCTTTTAAAATACGAAACGTATTTTAATACAGTTTTCAGTTATAGATAGGGTGATTCAAGATTAAGGATTATTATCTACGGCCGGCGAATCTTGGCTAGTCTGACAAGAGATACAAGACAGTTTGCGTAAGATGCAAGTTAACATGAACGGTGGGTGAGAAAGAGACGGCAATATCTTGTATCGCTTTTTAGGCTCGCCATGATACAGCGGCAGAAGAGTACGCGTGCGAAGACTCGGCAGGTTCGCTAGTATAAGTATAAATTACATGATATCAATAAATCCCATGATAATTGGAATACAAGAAACTGTATTCAATAAACAATATCCCCACGCTGTGTCCTCAGCATGCTTCGAAGTCATTAGAGTTTCAACACGACGAAAAAAAAAAGGACAAACTGACGTGCAAGCTAGACGCAGCTATGTACAATATAGTGCTATCTTGCTTCCACAACGGAACTGTACCTAACTGCTCAAAAGATCAGCGTACAGCTACCATAGCCAAGTCACATTTTTACAAGCGACAACGCTGATCGAATCGCTCAAAGTGGCCAGTGTAAGTCACGTGACTTATCGAAAAATATCATGCCTCCTTAGACAAAGTATATTTCTACAATCGTTAACGCTTGTAAATCTCACCTGTCTACTACTGGCTTGTACTAACTGTATTGTTGAAGCACGTTTTGCTGTATTTGATGACTTCGTTAACAAGCCAATATGTACATGGTGGTAATGAACTACGTTTTATGTCAGTGGAACTAGTACTTGTATGCGTAATGTAATCTAAAATGCTAAATCTCGTTAATAGTAAATTGTACGTTTGTTTAGCTTGTTACTTCATTATGTAACTCAATGTTTTTAAATTTAACATTAAATAGAATTACTACATGGATTTTCGTGTTTGTTATAATCAGCGGTCAGTCAAGCGGCGGTAGCCTAATGGCTAGGGCGTCGGACTTGCGATCATGTGGTTGCGGGTTCGAATCCCACCCATTACACTACCGACGTGAACCCACTCGTAACACAAGCATCTTAGCTTAGCACGAGGGGTTAACGAGATTACTAGTAATGTGCGGCCCACATTGCAAGTAATCTTTTAAAAAAAAAAAAAAAAAAAAAAAAATAGTCTCAAACAATTATTTATTTAAAGTACAAAGTAGATATTTACAATCTTAACTTAAACTAAAATAATAAAACATATACGTACACACAGAAAAAATAAAAATAAACAAACATAACTAATTAAAATCTAAAAAATAAAATTGTTTCATAGTTGTGCAAAAAATGAACATTTTGATCCAATTGTGTGCTACGATGTAGTTAAGGCGTTAAAAAATGGGTTATGATTACTTTGGCTACGATTTTACTGCCAACAGTTTATTAGGGATCACTTTAACTAAAATTAAACTTTATAAATAACATAATATACATAAATTAATAACAACTAGATAGGTAATCTTCATACAAGCGCATTTAATAGTGAGGCAAAAATAATTGGTGTATGCATCGAGCATTATGTATCTACTTTCGTAGTTATCTACATATTTATTGCGTTGTGAAAGCCATTATCTACTTAAACCGCCATTAAACTTAAAATAAAGAAGATACTTGCATTAGCGCTTGACCTTGGAGACTGACGGTCCGGAGGTACCAACTGTGTTGATATGACACAGTTTTAAGTGTTTCACTGTTGCTACTCGGTTTCTAGGCGTCATAGTTATATGATAATATACTAAATCAATGATAATTCCCGGATTGCTTCTAAAACATAATAAATTTTGATAGCATCTGAAACTTTACCCTAGTTCTCAAAATCTGTTACATGTTATGTATATTATATATGGGATGAAAAACAGAGAAACGCAATCAAATAACTTCATGCTTATTTGAACGCCAAACATTTTGAAGAACAACGTCACGGCTCTCTGCTCAAAGCACCGCAAATTCGACTCCTAAAGGTCTTCAATATATATAAGGATCATTAAACCGTTTGCCAGAGATTTTCTGAGCTTAGTCAAACAGATTAAGAGTCTAACCTTTTTGAACCATTCATAAATTCGCTTAGCCACACAATTTGTTTGAGAAAATGTCGCTTTTTTGTATGCGACAGTATTGGACGGTTAGATCTTACTCATTCATGCCGCAGCAGATTATAGGCTTATGAGGGGATTACATAAATATGATCAGATATATGTTGTATGGGTATACTAAGGCCCACTAAATACTTTACCGTTAATATCACTTTTACGACTTATTGCAATGATTAATTTAGTTATAGTAAAGTTAAATATTAGTACTGATAGCAAACTGACTTGGCCATGCAGTTGGGAATAAAATTATTAAATAGATTTCAGCTATGCGTCGCATATGACGTGAATAAATGCTTTTGCTTTCTTTCTTTCTACATTTAAAGGCATAACAGTTTTTTTAATTTATAAGGTGCTAAACCACATAAGTACCTAAAAATAATAGACTGCCTAATATTTACCTATGTTTATCTTCAAACTAAACGTAGATGACCAAACATTTTTCGTGTTATCTGTACTGCACAAACTACACTGTAAATAGTTACACAATGTGCAAGTAATTTACCAACTAGGTATTACCCACTGACGAACCTTTACAAATCCCCCATAAGGAAATACCAAGATTCTCTATACCCACAGCAAGTCTTTATGTAGCAAAAGAAATATATTTTATTGCTCCTATCTTTATGAAAGAGTGATAATAAAAGTATTGAGGAGGATTTTCCTCGTTGTTTCCATATAGACGCTTCATTATGAACGCTGTGTAGGGGAGGGACTTAATGAACATGTCAGTCAGAAACCCAATGCGCCTTTGCCTGCACCGACAACGTCGTAAAACACTTGAAAATACGAACAATCGTGAAAAATTGGTAATTTGAATTTGGAACTCGTTAATGTAGTCATTTGTTTTGGGTCCGATGTTTTCTTTTTATCAAAAGAATTGAATAATGGCCAGCTTTATTTGTGAATTGCAACATTATAGTTTGTTTTGTGTTTTTTTTTTAATTCGTAATTTAAACCTAAATGGATTGCAGGACTTTAAGTACATCAAGACAAATTATTGGTCGAAAATAAATAATTCATCTTTAAATCATTTTATTGTGATTTCATTAATTAGTTATTTGCTTGACTTGAAACCGTAACGCAGCGCTATCGCAGCGCTACAACACAATTATTTAGCTCGGTGATACAGCCAACTGTAAATTAACTTACCTACCGAGTTTCACTTCGCTACAAAATTATTTATATTTACTTCCACTCTGCAATCTTGGAAAATTGCAGGAAATTACTACGTAATACGTTTAAAAAACAGATATTAGCTGAAGTTAAGTACTCGGTATAATCGGTACAAGTTTAAATAATATTTAGAAATTGAATCGTAATTCTGATGTTTCGAAGTGTTCTCTAATTGGGCACTGAATTACATTTATCGTTAAGTGGAATATAATTTGACGTGTTTAAGCTACGCCGTAGCATTCCGTAGCGAGTGACAATGACAAACGGTTCGTTGAGACCTTTCGTAGCGAATTCACTAATGACGTGAATGTAAGTGTGAGCTACGGACTTTCTCGTAGTAATATTTTTTGTGTTTTCTTTAAATTTATTTTTGCATAGTAATGAAAATATCATGTTGAACCACATGATATTTTCATTACTATGCAGAAACCTTATTTGACCAGTTTATTATTATTACTTTCCCTTGAATATTCCAAAGTGATAAATATAAATCGCAATTAATTTACTAAAATTCTTCTCATATAATGGAATAAGAGGTATATCGTCTTAAAGGTATTTGGCACTTTTCATAATAATAATCGTATTTACCTTATCTTAAAACCTGAACTCAATAGGCTCAAAATGCAATGATCAAAGATCAGTACGAGTATAATGGCTAAATATCAAATTAAAAAATCAATGTGTCAAATAATATTGTCTTTCAACACCACGACGCCTACGTAAAGGGTGCGAAGAAGGACATACCAAGTTAGTGTATGACGAGTATTTACGTAATCTGCGGAGGTTAATTACGGCTTAAACATTTGAGAATGTAATGAATATTAAGTCGCGGGCTAACACCTCTCCCGACCCACGTAATACGCACAGTAGCTACAGAAATCTATGCGTGTTGGTTTAGCAAGATACGAACTTCGTCATTATATACATTTATGTAGGTAGGCTGTATTGTATAAGTACAGTCTGTGTATAGTAATATGTGCTGTCAATAGAGATGTACACTAATGTAAAATCAACAAAAAAAGATTATGAACACAATTACATTTATGAATCATCTAAATGTAATAAAATTTCATAAATAAACTAAAAAATATATTGGTAAGATGAATAAACGGTAAATTGTGATTCAGGTGTTTGTAAAACAGATTTTATTGATCTAAGTTGTAACTATAAAATTAACGGTAAGTACTCACATGTTATTAGGTCTTATTGGCCTGTTTGATTTGATCTATTAAAATGTTGATTTAAATTTTTTTTAAATATTTCACCACTAGCGTTTTAACAAAATATTGTCATGTATATGTAATAGACTAGCGTTTTGTAAACTGCTCGCGAATTTTGAAATAAAACTACTTTTTAAACGGATTTTAATTCAATTTCTTATAATTTATGGAAGCCGTTTAAAAAAGTAGTTTTATTTCAATTTCGTAAACCTCAGACTGCATTATGGTCAATAATATGATTTTCTTGATATTCAATAGATGGAGTTTCTATAGAGTTATGTATGTACACATACTACGCCTGTTTTCTTCTAAAAGGGCGTTAAGAGGTAAATTACAAACTTACATTTACCATGATAGTAAAAGACCTTTGTAATTATTATTGTGAGCGTGGTGCGCAATGTTATGTCGCCTGCAGCAATGCATGGACAAATAAATAGAAAAGAGTCTGTATTTTCGTTTTCAAGTCAATTGTTTCAATAATCTCAGTACGTAATAAGAAAAAATTCTAGATACCGCCAGTCTTTTGGGCAAACACATTCACATTCACTCCGATAGCGATGTGGACAAATTTTTATACGCCATTTTATAGGCTTCTTGTCAAATAGTTTATTTTAATTAAAATTATTGCATACAATAAATTACGAACAACAATTTGCATGTAATCATTATGAAATTATACATAATAAACAATTTGTAGTCTCATTCACGATTTCGAATTGATAGGAATTTGCAACGTCATTGTATAAAATGTTTATTCTACAGAAACAAAGGAAGAACGTTATGATGAAACTGACAAAGAAAAATTGGTATTGCATTTTATTTTATCATGAAAACTGACATTCATTTCGTTTCAATGGCCAATACCAATTAAAATAAATACCACCTATACGAAACATGAATTTAACGAAAACGGTTAATTAAAAACTGCGAATAAAATGCTCAAAAATAGATTATTATTGTTATATTTCTATATTAATTTCAGAGATGAATGTTATTTGAAGTTCTCGGTCTGAGTTTTAATATAATATTAGTTTAAATAACGAAGTAATGTTTTTTTAGGATACAAGGAAAATCTCCGTCTTTTGTTTTAAAAATATATTATTATCGTATGTACTTATGATACGTCAATCCAGGACCGGAGGAGACCGAGGGTGAGCTGGATTATGATTTAAAGAAGATAACTAGAGTAAGGTAGAGGCCTATGCCCATTGCCCATCAGTGGGATATACAGGGCTGAAGACAAGGATTTTGCATGAATAATGCTTATCAGAAAGTACTGTTTATTCTTAGAATTGTCCAAAAAATGTAACGTTGACAAATAAATTATCAACATTTAACTTATATCAACAAATGCAAATTATCTTAAATTCGTTTCTTAATAATCCGTAGGTATTTGACAGGCTTTAAAAGGCAGCAAGACCTAACGAAGAATCAAAACGGATGTTTTAGTATTCGGCCATACATTTATCAATTAATACGATGCGATATACGAATGAACTTAACATTTTAGACTGCTCACTATTAACACGATTAATTAAATTAATTATAATTTGAATAATATTAACTTTAAAACTATCGCGTTGCATGATTTTAATATAATTACGTCACGGGAATTAACGCGAACTCATGCATTTACCTTTTAAGGCTTGACGTTTCGGCCGGGTTACATTAGGTTGCGACCACGGCCAGTGTAACCCGGCCGAAACGTCAAGCCTTAAAAGGTAAATGCATGAGTTCGCGTTAATTCCCGTGACGTAATTATATTAAAATTTGAATAATGTATGTAATAAAATGTTGATGCCTATCACATTCCGTGTTCGATAATTTCATTTGATTTCAATTGCAATGGCATTACTCAGTAATATGAATTGATATAATGAATGTTACTATTATAACATTTCTACTGTACCACTAGCTTTAGACACGCATCAAAATGTGTGACATTACGTCAATTTCAAACCCAGTTTTTATAAAATCGCCAACCTGCAGTGAGCCAGCGTGGTGATCAATGCTCGTTCCTTCTCGATATGAGAAGAGCCTGTGCCCAGCAGATTTTTAACTAAAAATGAATTGCCAAATGTATTGTTAAGCGCATAACTTAAATTCCGAACGACTGCACCAAATTGGATATTGTATAAAAGTTTTTTTTTTAATCTCATAATATGAAAAGTAATTGCGTGAAAAAGACTGTGATAGTTCACAAGTTTAACGGGAACAGCCCTCCTCGATGATTTTCTACAGTCTTTGAAGATAGTTCCAACAAAAAATCGTGAATTATCTCTTCAAGCTAGAGTTTCCACCTGTTTATCACCAAGTCCTATTCCCTTATAGCTGAGAGGCATTTTAATAAATTATTGTTGAAAATAAATATCAGTGTAGGTAAAACCTAGAGCCAGCGTCGAACAGAAAATGTGCGAGCGAACGTAGGACTCCGGCCAAGGCCAGAGACGGGACTTTCGGGTGTTTTTAGTCGGTGAAAGACCGACATACCCCCAGTCCGTGCCCTGGGCGAGGGTTAAAAGCAGGTATATGCCCAAAAAAATGAAAATAAAACACAAAGACTAGTTTATGTTCGACAGCCATAAATATACATTCCACATAAGCCCCGAAGGCTAACTGTAAAAATTTATTAATAATAAATATCGACCGCCTACTGAAAGTTGAGATAATATAAATTATAAAGTAATATAGGAAACAATTTCATGCAAATTATACGACGTTAAGATGTTTAACAACCGTTCAGCGAGGTGAATGCATAATCTAGGACGGGTTTTGTATAATTATTTCTATGAATAGCAATTGACATGTTAATCAATACGTTATTGAAGCATTATTATTAGTTGTGAAATGATTCACATTTATTATCGTTACAGTGATTGATATGTTGAGGAGATCGAACGTAAAACATACTACGGTTTTCACTGCTTTCTGTTAGAAAACTATTTTTAATTACCTACTTCTTACTAGAAACTTTAACTTTAAAACTAAATGACTAGGTGGCGATAATGCCAATTTCATATTATAACCACAATTCACCTAAAAATAGGTGTGCCAGTATAAGCACGTACAAATCACAGTGAAATAAATTTTAATCGAAACAGCTAAATGAAAGCTCAAAACGGAAATTTTCCAATTTAGCTTCGTGAATGAAGCAATACACGTTTACAATAACCTCAATAGGCCTCGAATCCATTTACATTTAACTCGAATAGATTTGTAACACATTGACATATTGCGTATTTTAACTATTTCCGTCTTATTACCAAAAAACTCTATTATAATACCGGCCTATAAACGTCTCACTGCTGGGCACAGGCCTCTTCCCATATAGAGAAGGGATGAGCATTGATCACCACGCTTGCTCATATCGGATTGGCGATTTCAGATTGCAATATTTTGGAATCCAGGTTTCCTCACAATGTTCTCCTTAACCGAAAAAAATAAAACTCTATTACTGGGATTAAACTATGAACTAACAGTTCTAGGTTCAATACGATGTACTTATATTCGAAGCAAGTGTGAAGACGTTTGTGTGCGGAGCCCGTGGGAGCGGAGTGGGCCCGTGAGTGTGGGCCGCAGGCAGACAATCAACAGCAAAATTAGATGATGAATTGAGTTTATAACTTTTGTTGTCAAAACTGATCACGAATATATGGCAACTGTACCTACTAGTAGTAAATGTTTGGTATAATTTACAATCACATACTTTCGAATCACTTCGACGCCGCACAGTTCTGACGCGAACTCCGTAAATTAATATTGGATCTCTGATTTTGATCATCTACTTTTTTCTGTTGACCCTACTTTAATTCTTCTTTTAATCTTCTCAATAGTAAAACGGCTAGACATTTAGCATTTGTTTTTAAATCTAAATTCAAATTCCACGCCAAATGTTCGCCTGCCCCATTTGCCGTAGGATTTCGAAGACAAAGCTTTCTCAGAACTTACGAGAAATACAAAAGGAATGACATAATATATAGACTTATGTAATACAAATAAATTGTGATTGCTTTACTAAGACGGTAAATTCTCTTATATTCTCCATAGCAACTTGCTTTGTTTTATAATTTAACTTTTCGACTAACACGAGAATCGTGTGCGAAGTGCGCCTTTGCTCACAGATTCCTTTGGGAGACGTCCAGGGTTCAAAATACTTCACAAACAACTATTTTACATGGCTACGTACACTTTAAGCAACGACCAACAATTTGCAAACTCTGCAACGTAATTAAAGTGTTTGCTACATCTTGGTGGATTATTATTTATTTTTGCTCAGTATAAAACGTTGTCAATAATACTATTTCATTTAACACGTGGCTATTCGAAATAAAGCACATATCACATCACATTTATAGCTTTCTATAAATAGTAATTCAAAGAATGACTGTTTAATAACATGGAAATGAATGGGAGCGTGGCATTCTCACATATTTCCAATAATCGGAGGTATTGCTAAAGTTCAATGTCGTAAAATGAACCTCATATGAATGGCAACACTGTGACCAGTATGACGACTTTATGTCAAAGACACAAAGTCCAGTTTCAGCTTACCATTTTATCGATGACACTTAGTTGACCATACACTGTTCACTTATTAACGAGTAAACTGCAGATTTCTGATAAAAACGAAACAAGGTAATAAAATCAATCAGCTGCAAGGTGGATACCAGAAATGTTTCGTTAATTATTTATTACGGTAAAAGTAGACTCACTCACATTTTAACATGATTAACCAACCTAAAACTAGTTACTAGACTACCCCGGATTTCTCAATCGCAACTTAATGTCCATTCTTAAAGTATTCTTGTTGTTGAAATACAATTACCTACTTTTAATATCATTAAATATCACTAATTTCCTATGTTCTTTTACTCTGTTTGACCAATGTAAGAGAGAGACCAAAGTCACGACACCTGCAAAGGCGTCGAAACGTCGGGAACTAAAATCATAATAAACCGCGATAGAGTCCGTTTAAAAGTAGTTCTACTTATTTCAATGTCTAACATTCACGTAAACCTTAGAAAACAATATGTATTCTTGTTGCTTAAGGGTATAAAACAGCATAATTAACAAGATATAGTATAATTAAGTGGAGTTTAAACGGAGTCCTTACAGGGCTGAGACAGCGTTGCCGTGAATAAATCATGCAAGTTGTATCATCTCCTTTTTTGTTCTATCATCAAAGTGCTACCAAAAAAGTTGATTACCATCATTATGGGGCTTTAAAAACACGTAAGAGTAAATTGTAGCCCTATTACCTGCCATTATGGTGTACAAAATACAATGCGGTGTATATTTACTGGGTGGGTAAACGGGTTCAAAGTGTGTCTCGGGGGCTGGCCGCGTATACCTTACAGGATTTAATTGGTGCTCTAACGACCATCGAACAAGTCTCTGTGGTCCACGCTGTAGGAACTCCGGTAAATTGATTGTAGCCTAAAAGCTAGTCAATGAAACGATTCAATTAAGCACGCCGGTAATGGCTTTTTGGTTGCCTGATCTAAATTAGATTTAGTTAGGTCTCGATTCTATCCGTAAGTGTGACTTATTCGACGATGGGTAGACAAAGGTTATTTAAGCAAAATAATTATATTTTTTATTAACAAGACTTTTTTTTACACGTCTGACAAATATTACCTGATTCCACGGCTTAAAACTATACTGAGTCACATCTACATGAAAAAAAATCTATTGGTAAAGAAAAGTCTATGGCATTTGATTCTTACGTTCCATTTTAAAAGTTTTAGTAATATTTACGTTCGTACTAATAAAAACCTAATGTCTCATTAAAGATCATATTTAGCAAAGTTGTTGTGCATGAGGCCACGAAGCTTTTGAGCTGGTATGACCACTTTTCGACAGATAGCGCCACTGTCATTCCAACGATTAAAACCGATCAACGCGAACAACGTCGCGGGTACAGCTAGTATATAATAAAAATGTTCCTAAAGTAATTTTTGCAGAAATCCTACTAATATATTATCCTACTAATATTATAAATGTGAAAGTGTGGATGTTTAGATGTTTGTTGATCAATCACGCAAAAACGGCTGAACGGATTTGGATGAAATTTGGCATGCATGTAGCATTTAAAATGAAAAAAACATAGGCTACCTTTTATCCCGATTCCTTAAGCAGTTCCCAAGGGAAAATTGAAAATTGTTTCCGAGTTAAGCCGTGGGCAGACAGCTTTGAAATTTGGTATTTATTATTCTCAATTACAGCGCAAGCTATAACACGGGTGACAATTTTATTCCATTTTTCATTAATTTCACATTTTTCATTTCTTTTTGGACCCAATTCTGAAGTCCACGCAGACGAAGTCGCGGGCAAAAGCTAGTGATTTAATAATTGTTAAATATTATTCAGTTACGGCGAACGGATAGTTATTGATAAATTGTCTGTGATAAAACATGTAAAGTTCCTCACACTCACGCCCACTCCATTAATTTGCGGGGAATTGTTCAAGCAAATCTAGCAAATCCAATTAGTCCTTTAGTTGGCAAATATTAACATTTATTGTTATAATTTTGAGTTATACCTACCGTATTTAGTAATGAAAATCATTACTGTATACCGCAAAATTATAATTTACCTACTCAAATAAGTAATCAATGTACCTGTATTAGTAATTAATTCCTACGTACCTATTAATTTTACCCCTTTACAACCGGAAAGTTTATTTTTATTTTTATACTATAAAACCTTTTTCTTGGCATTCTGCTATGTCTATAAAGCCTCAAAAAAATAGATAAAAAAATCTCGAGTTCATAGTTAACCCACAATGCTACCCGCACGATCGTGAGTCACAGGTTGTACGTGACATAGTCACGATCGTGAGGTTAGTTTAAACTAATCTTATATTTTGATAGTTTGAGGGCAAATAAAGAGTTTTATAATGAAATCAGCCACTTTATTAATAATTAAGTTATAATTAATTCACTTTCATAGCATTTGTCTTCGCACTAAACATTTGTACAAGCTTTTAGCAACACGGTACAATTTTTTTAGTAAAATATTAACAAAACCAAAATATTAAATGTAATTATTCTTAAATGTAACCATTAGTTAAAAAAACATCTTATTATGCCTCTTAGAGTTATCAGGAACTAGGAGTACCATATCATCCTTTGGTATGGTAAGACTTGAAACAGTCTTTACCGCGTGTGAGATGCACAAATAGGTGTCGCATTTTTCACAACGTATCTTTGTGCGACTGGTACAATTTTCGTACTGGCACATTCTTGGTGCTTTTATTTCGTCAAAATACTAAACTACAGAAGCTCCAAGTCCAAGAGATTTATCACCAAACATTATTTTAGCTCCTCGATAGATGTCAAAGTTGAGCATCTATCCTTCACTTGTAGTCAGCACGAAATTCTTCAGACCAACCGGGCGCGGTTTGTTTCGGACTACCTGACGTAGTATACACCTGCCAGTAAATGGTATCATTTGCTCGTCAATGGAGTAGAAGCCAGGCGTTACACGCTGCTTTTACCCTGTCAATCATTGGCTGTACCTTCCACAATGGGTTGTTTTTGTCATGCGGCAGGGCTTTATCTGAATCTACGACAAGCAATGCATTACGAACTGTCGAGAACCCATCACGAGCCATTTGTTGAGTTATTATGTCTAGTTTTCATCCACCTCCCCAGTACATCGGAATACGGGGGTAGGGAATACATCCCATGATAATATGTATGGAAAAGACTCTGGCTACTTCTACAGACATCAGTTTTAGTTCTAGACGAGTTTTTTTATGATGGTACAGGTTTGTACATCTGGCAACTTCGTCGAAAAACTCTAATCAAAGTAGTAATATGAGAAATACTCCATTGGAGTCTTGACAGGAGCCACGGGCAGTGAAGTATAGTCATGATTTCGATCATCAGAAGGAACCTGCTTCCAAACTCTCTTTCGAGGAGGTGGCCGTGAAGATCCGAGGGCGCGGAGTTAGTTGTGATGATGCTGGAGTATCCTGCGTCGGTTCCGACTCTAGTGCTGCAGACGGTAGTAGTTCAGGTTCGAGTTCAGTGTGAAAATTGTCGAACTGAAGATTGTCAAAAATGCTGGGTTGGGTCCTCAATATCTTCGATATCGGATAAGTTTCCATCGCCCAGCACGTCTATAACTTGGTCATCGTTCAAATTTCTGCCTAAAATTTTAAACAAGATACTCTCAGTAACTAAATCTACGTACACACAATCGTCAATTACAGTACTTACTCCCAAATAACATCTTGGGATTACGACCGGAGCCACACGATCGTAGCGGTCAGACTTTACGACTTAATTGTAAATAAACTGCAAAAGTTAGCATAAATCTTAAATTATCTAGGTGTTTAAACATCCTTTAACTTTAAAATAAGTACAAAATACTATAAAAAAACAAATAGTTATTAATCAAAATTATTACTTACCCGCGGCGCGGCGAGGGTCGAAAAATGCAGCCATCGTTCATCGCAACCCACACGTCGCTGACCGCCTCCACACTGCCAGTGTATTTTTTCTCGTGCGTAGAATACTCCTCACAAACGATCGACGCCGGTCGCGTTCGGAAAAAGTAAATTGTTTGGCGCCAATATTTTTTTTAATCAAAACTCACGCTCGTATAAGCCCGGGTGTAAAGGGTTACAGTAGTGAATCAGTATGGATAAAAGATAGTGAATTCTTTCGTGTAGCTATTTTTATTTATTTAATAACCATAACTTTCGATCACATTCATATAATATAATTAACGCAAAAAAACATTTTTTGTTATTGTAATAGGTATAACTTCAGTCATACGGGTTTTTAGCTCAACTAGCGGCAGACTAAACAAACAATACCTATCTCAGGAAAAATTATGTAATGAACTTCTTTAAATTAATATTTTTCTCTGTAACATCTATTATTAACACTGTTAACAGACTATGATTAATCTTACGCTTATTTAGGATATGCCCAGCGGCAGTACTAAGTGAAACAAGCGAGAGCATAGAGATAATTTATTATTCCTGGAATCTTATCTAACTTAGGTATAAAAATACACGCTTCGACTATATTCAACACAATAAATATGTAACAGATATTGTATCACAAGATAAACTAATACGATGTTATTTAATCGGAGTTTTAATTTAAACACTTTTTACAAAATTACAATAGGCCCAGTTTTTTTATCCCGAGTTATCTCAACCAATGGTTAAATATGCTAACTATTGGTTTCAAACTCCGGTAGAACGCGTTTATTCATCAATTTTTATTCTAAAACGTTGTTAAATAATTAACTCTCATTTTATCTTATAAACAAAAAAGTACAAAGACCTAAAGAACATTTACCTCGACTCAAGAAGAGGGCTAAGTAAAAGGTCTGAATCCTGACTGAGCGTCCATCGCGTTTTCAATTGTTTTTTAACAATTTATTTTCGCTTTACATAGCTTAAAACAAAATGAACCCGCCCCCTTAGACAAAGTATATTTCTACAAGCGTTAACGATGATATAAATAGCTATATTTACATTAAATGTAAGGAAATGACATTTCTCTTCGATAAATCACGTGACTTAGACTTGTCACTTTCATACATTTGAGCGATTCGATCAGTGATAACGATTGAAGTTAGTATGTAAGTACCTTATCTTAGGGGGATGGTATCCGTACGCTTAGATCTTTGAAACTAATCTATCTTTTTAACGGAGTTTTATGCAGCTTTTAGCAATAGAGTGATTCAAGCGGAAGATTTTTATGTATAACTAGCTGATGCCCACGGCTTCGCCCGCATGGATGTTGTTATATAATACCAGCGAGTAAGATCTAAAATAATGAATAGCATCTAACCACAACATTAGGACGGCTAACCTAAAAAAAATGTTACTTCTAATACCTCCATATGTGTACAAAGTTTAATGGTGATAGGTTAAGTAGTATTCGCGTGAGAGCGTAATAAACACACTTACATTTACATTTATAATATACAAGTATGATGATTATTGGCAGTGCTACCCGTGCGAGGCCAGGGCGGGTCCGCTAGTATTAGCCTTGGTTGTTCCGGTTAGAACAACATGCAATTTAACAGCTTCATTGCAGCTGTGAGCATTAATGTGTGTGAGTGGGACCGATCCGCTAATATTATACATATATATGCGTCATAATTTACAATATAATATATATAATATGTAACAAAACCCCTGTCCGATCCCTAAGACTTTATTTATTCGGTATCATATTGCGAACACAATATATACGTAGCAATTAAAAGGATTGGAGATTATTTTTTTTTCCAATTGAAAATAATTATATCAAAATAAAAACTGATCCACGGCAACAGCAACACTGACAGCTCCTCAAAGTTCACGTACTTACTACCTGCAGCTTTGTGTCAAAGAAGCCGCCTATGCGAGACGGTACATGAACTGTACCACGAATACGCCTTTACCGGATCGGACAGGGGGTTTGTTACATGTTGTATATAATACATTCTATAATATCTTGGGACAATTCACACACGGCCATCTGATCGCAAACTAGGCAGAGCCTGTACTATGGCAACCAGACAACTGATAAACATACTCATACATATGAATACAAACATATTATAGATAAATTACAGCTTGATACAGAACAAACGATCGTGCTCATAACATGAAGATTTGTCCTGGTTGGGAATCGTACCTACGACTTCAGCTTAGCAGTCAGGGTCACTAACCACTAGACCAACATGACCATCATCGGTATCAATTAATTCATGGCTTTCCTACTTTCTAGTCTATGATAAGGAAGCTGCCCCCTTAGACAAGGTACGTTTCTGCAAGCGTTAACGATTATAGAAATCGCTTAAATGACATTAAATGTATGGAAATGACATTTCTCTTCGATAAGTCACGTGACTTAGACTTGTCAGTTTCATACATTTGAGCGATTCGATCAGTCTTAACGATTGTAGAAATGTACCTTGTCTAAGGGGGCTGATAACATTAATTACTTATACAAAATCACAGTGATTAACTACGAGATACTTAACTTACTTCTAAACCAATCAACCGATTGAATACGATCTTTTAAACGCCGCGTGACGTTTGCTTCTACAGAACTTCCGTTTATACTTTCTTCGTGTATGGAATATCTTTAATTTATCATTGTTTGACGAAATACCATTCAACCATTTTTGATCCAGATCTTCAGGCGGTTTATCGTTAACTAGGATTATAGGAAGGCGGTTATGTTCGATCTCGGATCGCACATTCTTCTCTCCCTTTATTAATACGGTTGAAATTTCGGACCAGTTAGCTTCTTCAGGTGAGTTTGTATTGGATGTGTCTTTGCTGGATACAACTGCTATTTCGACGTTGTTTTGTGTGAGTTCCGTTATGGAAACTTCGTTTTCTGTGACGTCAGGCTCCGCCCCACGCTGCCCCATCTCTAAGTCGAATAGCCGGAACTGGAATATTAAAAAAAAATATGTTAACAAAACAGTCTTACATAAAACTAAATGCATTGTTCTAGTAATTCTGGTAAAGTAGGTTACCAACTGATCTATTTGAAGTCGGTGCTAAACAAAAAAAGGTATTCAATACCGACTTCCGACTTTATCATAAATCGTCGTCAATCAAATCAGGTTAAAACTTAACTATTGAATTTAGAAGGTAATTTCAGAATTCCGCTTTTAAGTGGTTATAGGTGGTAGGTTTATGAAGTCAGTGCTTCTTTTTGTCAAAAAAATTTCAGATTTGAAACATAAGGTACAGTCACGAGCATAAATATTATACACAGCGAAATTGTAAAACAATAATTTAACAGGAACTCACCATCAATTCAACTTTCAATCATTTAACAACATAAAATTATAACAGTTCTCAAATCATGTATATATTTTTGAGTTTCAACAAAAACTTCTCGCTAAATAAGCTGTACAATTTCGCTATGCGTCTACATATTTATGCTCGTAATTGTACATATTAACCCGAAAATCAAATCCAAGACGTACACTCAGCCAGGCCAACAGTACAACAAAATAAATGCCCATTATATTTTACGACAGGTTTTAAATAACTTTATGAAGATTGAGTAAAAACAAACAACATTTACTGTAATATGTTAAATGCCAAACAGCACGCTACACAAATCGTAATTAAATTCATTACAGCTTATATTTAGAGTACAAGGAGTAATACTGTGTAGTAATTACTACGGAACTAATTCTATCGTCGTATTGTGTACAAATATATGGCAAACTTTGGCTAAGACGTACATACTGGCCTGTTGGTCTAGTGGTTGGTGACCCTGACTGCTAGGCCGGAGGTAGTAGGTTCGATTCCAACCCAAGAAAAATGTTTGTGTGATGAGCACGATCATTTGTTCTGTGTCTGGGTGTCTATAATATAATATGTACCTATGTATTTAGAATTATATAAGTATGTTTATCAGTTGTCTGTTTGCCATAGTACAGGCTCTGCCTAGTTTGAGGTCAGATGGCCGTGTGTGAGCTGTTCCAAGATATTATTATTATTAATATTAAACTTCATTTAAAATTCGACCGACCCCAACATAGTTTAAGACAAACGCTAGACGGTAGAAACTTACTAAAAAAATATTTAAAAAATCACTTCTCTCCTCATGACTGTACCTACATTAAAACATGCATATATGTACACTAGTATGTAGGTACATACGTATGTTAGAAGCCACAATGGCATCGTAAAACGGTTTTGCGAACGTATCCCGTGAGTGCTGGTGTATCGACACGATTAACGCGAACTACCAAAATACACAGCGGCTAATGAAGCTGGATCTATCCAGTATTTATTATGAGTAGCGTTTTACTGGGCAAGGAAATACTGAAACATTTTTTTTTTTGTAGAAAAGCGGTGTTAATAGTCATGTTAGCTAAACTTAATTGGTTAGAAAATTTAAAAAGTTATCACAATTTTTAGTTTAAATTACCCTCGGTCCAGAATATTCTCAGACTTCAGTTTTTTCAGACTAATCATTTAATTTAGTTTCTCATACATCTATTATTTATAAAGATAAATTATTAAATTATAAGTAATCATAAATTATCTATACTTTCTAATACCAAAGCTGAAGAGTATTTTGTTTTGTTGAACGCACTAATCTTAGGACGTACTGGTCCGATTTAAAAAAAATATTTCAAGGTTAGACGGCACACTTATTGATGAAGGAATAATTGCGCAGGCGAAGCCGCGAGCAAAAGCTAGTTATAAATAAACCTCATCGTATATCTCCAGCAGTTGACAGTTTGATACTTCCAAATTACACTACTTAAATCTTTAATGATTCTATTTGTATCAATTAGTTCTTACATCATTTAATGTATCAGAATATCATTCAAGATTCATTAACTGACCTTTCGGTCACCAATGAGTACGGAAACGATTAGCAGCACACCCTGGACGCAAGCCAATATGAACCGTGACTTACGACCGGGACCCACTTGGAGCCCCTCACGTTTATAATAAGCCCGTTGGCTTGTTGCATTGATTTATATGAGAAACCGTTTCACTGGTACAAACGCACCCTTTTTCACCTGCGAGTAAAATAATACGGCCGTTTAGGGTTGGTTTATTTTCATTTCTTGCCCGTGAAACAACTACCAATATTTTATATTTATTAACCGACCCCCTTTTACAGATATTGAACCTGATAATTTCATTTTGGTTGGTTTTATTACTTTAAAGAGCACGTCATTTTAGGGGCTCGTGGCTAAGTAAGAGCCGTACGGTTTGACCGATAATAAATGTTAACCTGCGCTCGCCGCGGTTGGTCCATGGATGGGTGAACAATTGTAAACATACCGAGACCCCTCCGTGCCTCAGAAAGCACGTTACCGTAAGCCGTTGGTCCCGAATGTCATACGGTGATCTTTGACAGTGATTAAGTCATTACAATTCTGACAACCAGTCTTACTATGGGATACTGTAATACCCAGTAAAATGGGTTGTGGATGTCAGATAGGCAGTCAGTCGCTCCATGTAAAATATAGTATTCAGTACTATATTTTACATGGAGCGACTGATTACATGGACTGACTAAATCCGGTAAGACTGGAAGCCGACCCCAACAGCTTTGGAAAAGGCTGGGCAGAAGAAGAAAGAGCTCGTAATTTTATTCTTATGAAGTTATAAATTTCTGGTTTGAAATTCTATCGTCTAATGTTTCGGCCATCGGTCAACGGATTCGGTTGTCAAATGAGCTTAACCAATCACATTCCATAAACAATTAAAAAACAAAATTAAAACAAGGATTTTATGTGATACCAGTAAAAAATATTAAACCTTTATTCCTTGTTATTAATCTAATTTTAATATACAAATACACGTCTAAAATGTTCAACAATCAACGTCAGATCAATATATTTATCAATATTCAACAAAGCGTCTAATTTTCCATTAGACTTGACTTTGCCATCGTAACCTTGGCGAGTTATTATAATTTAAGTTTCGACAACATATACATATGTACATACAATGTATATGTACCTACATAGAGAAGGTAAATAAACTTCGCACCTCATCAGTTCGCGAGTCTGCGAAACTTTACCTATCACTGTCAAAATGTTGGCATATTGAGTGGTCATGACGAAGTAATAATAACAGCGAACCGTGAAACAATTTTAACGTAAACCATTAATATTTTGCACGTCTTTTAAAGAACAGATGTTCATCTATTTATTAAATACCTATCTCTTTTTAATTTAAACATGATTTTGTTTGATTTATGTGCGCCTGCGATTTGCGTGCGTGTTTGAATGAAGAATATTTATTGATGTAATGTAAGTTATGACTCTTTGTGGTTCCTTAATTACGTCAAGGCATTATTAATACTGACTGAAACATCAAACTTTTAACACAGACGATTCGCTTAAGATTCCAATATGGTTTTTGATAAATAAATCGTACACTTCTTCTATTTCTTCTTTCTAAAACAAAATAACAGTTATCTTTTTATTGCTTCCTAGAATGCCTAGAATAATATGTCTGGGCGTGCAATCCATACTGGGAAATAAGCACTGCATAACTTGTAGTCATATTAGTACACAAATACACATGAATGATTTATGACTGAATTTCCATTGTTGCCGGTTGCATCAGGTTGGGTGGGGTAGGTACAACAAGCTGATATTAGTAGGTTTTTTATTTTTTTCATACCCTGTTCTTTATTGTACACTTGATAATATTTACAAAGAAAAAACAGTAAATTCAGATTTGATGTACAAACACGAGCTTAACTCAAAGTTGAGTATTCTACCAGCAAACCTTGGAGTGATAGAGATTTGGTTAATGTTGAGGAAGGAAGAAGTGAACAACTACATTATTATTAAATAAACATTAATAAAAATATACATATAGTACATAAAGTAATAACCTACATATTGAACGGTGCAACGCCCGTACAAGGAACAGCGTCAGCAAATTACTTTATTGCGTATAATACATATACGACATATTATTCAGTTCGCGATCTAACCGTATCGGGAAAACACGGACTCCACCAAACTTGCTTCACGGTCATTGTGTCACTAAAATATATTTACTAAACTACCAAATCTTTCATTTGTAAACCTTATTGTACGGCTAACACATATCTAGTTTAAACTACATTACTCATGTTAAAAGGTTTTTTTTTTTAATGTTATCAAGTTGAAAAATAAATCCTCGATTTTCCCCCTGAAAAAGTCCAGTGAAGGACTTTCTCGTAAAGAATGAGGAAGCGAGTCAAGTCTCCGTGCATTCCACGGCTATATCTGTGTGTATCTCCATGAAGTCCCGTCAATGTCTGATGGATTATAAACAAAGGAATACACCATCAATGAATGAATCGGAACACGTTTCTCATCACAAATCTGGCCGCATTGTTATTTTTGGTTGCAGACTAAACACAGAACTTTGGAAGACTTCAAATTATTTCAAGCGCTATGTTAATGTTTACTGTGGACATTTTAGTTTGATCCTATGTTAATTTATTGTTGTACAAAGTTAACTGAACAGGAATCCTATGGAGATGTGCTGAAGGTTGTTAAAATTATTTGATGCCCTTAATTATTCACCCTAATATGTATACAAATATTCATGTAGTCAGCTCCTTATAACTTAGAACAAATTGTTAAAACTTGCCTGCACAATCTTATATAAATCCACAAATTAAAATTTTACTTATTTTTTGAACTATAACTGAATCTAAGTACCTAGGCTAGGCTTCCCGCAGGTCCTCCCACGGTCACAATTTTTTTATAATATAATATAGCCTATGTTGAGCGGGGTTAGTGTAGCTTGCCAACAGTGAAAGAATTTTTTAAATCGGTTCAGTAGTTTCGAAGCCTATTCAATGCAAACAGACAATCAAATCATTCCTCTTTATTATATAGAAAATAAATGTGTGAATCTAGAAATTATTTATTAGGATAAAATAACAAAAATTGCTTTGGTTGGCGTTACTTTTCAGACTTATGAATATCACATGTATCAATCTGGGCATTTTCTTTTTTCTTTTCCTGTACCGGAGTAATATCAAACTCGTATTATATTAGAGTAATCAGTAGACCAAAGCCGGAAACCATAATTTATGTGCGACTGTCTAAGCCCGTTGGTGGTCGGATTAGGTTATTAACCCTGGTTAATAATTCTAGAGTAAGCAGCATTGGTACCCAACACTACATTGTATTGTATTATATTCCATTAAGCCTGTTTTCCTCAAAGCTATGGATTATTATGTATTATCTTTACATAAGTCTCTGGTTAATGTGTAGTATCGGTACTCTTTATAAAAGGCTCGTAACTAAAGATTTTTTTTACACCATGTATTAAAAAGTCTGCGTTTCGAGTTGATTACAATACTGCACATACATTCACATAAAACCTAGAACTTGACAACCGTTCTTAACTGTTTTTGCCTTTTTCAAATATTTATACCTTTATTATATCTTAAAATATTTAGTTATACAAAATAAACTCAAAAATAATAAGTTTTCTAATTTTAAGTCATCCTTAAATTGTGTCATTCCAAACTGGAAAATATTGTCCCTGAATTTCAATAAAGAAATTGTAAATAGAAATCTAAATTTCGCAGGTTGGTAAGGGTTTGGAATTTTATTAAACTGGCTACTTTCAGAATTTAAATGGACGACAAAACACCTTCATTTATTCACAAATTTCAGGCAAAAAGCTTTTGATAAATTAAAATAAACGAAATAAATGAAATACGGGTCAAAATTCTTATATTACAGGTATTCTCGAACAGGTCATTAAATAAAGAAGTAATTGAAAGATGAAAGAAGCAAAACACTCTGAGGACTAAATTGCGAATATCTCATTAAACCAAAGCTAACAGGAAAACCTGAGAGCAGACGTTTATAGAAATTACTAAAAGCAATCACAGACACGTCATAAAAATTCTATAAAAATGTTACAAGTCTAAAATTGGACGAGAAAATGAAAAAACGTTTCATGCCGGTAGAGCAAGTAATTCGTCTAATGATTATCACGTAATTTATGAAGTGTGTGCGAATAATATCAACACCATGAACTGCGTTCTTGACTTTGGTTGGTTCACATTTTAATCGTTCGCACGTAATTTTGTAAACAGCCTGTCAAAGCAGCATCAATCGGGAGCTGCTATCGCAGATGTTTGCGCTCATGGAGATTGGCCGGTGATTCAGACAATGTTAACTGCCGGCTAACTCTCCTTCTAGTACTACTTTGATGTTGTTTTTTATACCGAATTGTTGGTGACGTCATGTTTTAAAATCAACTTTGTATATGAGAGAGGAAAAGAAATAATTATCAAATTAGAAGCAGTTTGTTATAATTATGATTTTATTTATTTACTCTATAATGTAAATTCATCAACACAGAATATGTAAAATGAGAACAATGTGAACATATTTTGTATCCTTTTTCTTAGATTTATAGCGATACATTTATTCTATAGCCTTTATAGAAATTATGATTTTTGATGCAAGAGTAAGACAATCTTTATGACTATGGAAGTCGTGAAGATTGTTTAACTTCTTAAACGTATTATTATTATTTTAAATTAAGGTCGCTCAGTGAAACTGCAAACCACTTGACCAAAACGTAAATTTTATGTAGGTATTTGTTTATTCTCCCATTCAAAAGACGGATTTTGTAATAACCAAACAAAATACACAGTATCATGCGCAACAATACGCATTCCTTGATGATGCAGCATTCAGTATAATTTATAGCTTTCACGCAAAAATACTGCATCGTAAAACAACATGGCATCCGGCACTTGTCAGAAGCTTACGTTATGTTTCATTCAAAAAAGATAGCAGAGTTGAAGCATGTATTAGAAGCTCTTAAAATGATGAATCGTCAAATAAATTATGTATGAATTTTGACAAACTGTTACTTTCCCGGGGGGACGGAGTTTCGTATCGCGGCTGAATGTTAAACTAACTAGTTGAGTAATGTAGAGCAGTGACCCGAGAGATTTATTTCTTTTCCAAACATGTCGTTCTGTGAATACAAAGGGATTTCTGGAATCCACTGCAGAACTATACCACATAATACTTTATTAATTTAAAAATGTATTTTCCACATAAACCTTATATTTTTTTTTAGATTACTAGCAATGTGGGTCGCACATTACTAGTAATCTCGTTAACCCCTCGTGCTAAGCTAAGATGCTTGTGTTACGAGTGGGTTCACGTCGGTAGTGTAACGGGTGGGATACGAACCCGTAACCACATGATCAAGGGCGGATCCAGGGGGGTGGTCATGGGGGTCATGACCCCCCCCTGGGCTGGGTCCAGGTCCTAGGTGAACCACTAAGTAAAATTGTTAAACATACTGATTTCATATGTTTTTTATAGTTTTTTTTTAAGTACTTTCAATATTTAATAAATTTATTTTACCTAATACTTTGTTTGACGGCAAACGCATGATTCGGGATCGAACGCACATCGAACGCATGGAATTTTGAATTTTACCGCGCCACCGCCACGGCAGCCACCTTTCATATGTCACATTTCGTGTGTAGTATTGAAATGTTACATTTTTTAGGCCTAACCTTGCGCTTTTAAGAGGACGCAATTTTATTTTTTTAATGTTTAGAGGGGGTCAGTGTAAAGCTAAAACCAAGTTTGTGGGGTTGCCACCCTTGTCCCACGGCCGCCATCTTGAAAATAGGGGTTGAAATGGTTTTTGCGATATCTCTTAAACTATTTATCATAAAAAAAGTTTGTTAACATTTAGTGTAGCAAATAAAATTCTCTACAACTTTGGTCCGTAACTATTTGTCGTAGAACTATAAATATAAAAGTTATAATCGAAATCACCATAATGCCTATCAATTGGCGATATCCCGTAAAAAAAACGCACCACCAGTCTCCACCTCGTGGGTGATGGGGAAAAGAGTCAATAATTAACTATTAATAATATTGCTTACTTAATAATTAAAAAAAATATAATTCCAAAATAAAAAAGTAAACAATTACTGATGACACATTATTGGTACAGACGTTTAATTTGTTAATAGTTAAGAGTTCTGAAAAATATTACTCACTTCGGAGTGCTGTAAAACCGTAGACTTAATAAAAAAAAATTGCTTTTAAAAGTTGTTCCTTAAAAAACGATCTACAAAAATGGTCTGATATGTTTTTTCGTAAAATGAATAAAAAAAGTTATATCGAAAAAAATATTTTCTTTTCTCGAATTTCTGAACATTTTCGATTATAACTTTTATATTTATAGTTCTACGACAAATAGTTACGGACCAAAGTTGTAGAGAATTTTATTTGCTACACTAAATGTTAACAAACTTTTTTTATCCGATAAATAGTTTAAGAGATATATCGCAAAAACCATTTCAACCCCATTTTCAAGATGGCGGCCGTGGGACAAGGGTGGCAACACCACAAACTTGGTTTTAGCTTTACACTGACCCCTTCTAAGTACACATTAAAAAAATTAAATTGCGTCCTCTAAAAAACGCAACCCCAAATGTAACTTTTCAATGGACTAGTGACACTTGCGCGCGCTTTGTTTCAGCGGTGTCAGAACATACCGCAGACGATTTCTGACCTTATTTTAAATTGCGATATTGAGATGTATCCATGTATCCTAATATAAGAAAAAAAATATGTATTATGGCTACACTACCTGTTAGTGTAGCGACAGCGGAAAGATCTTTCTCTACGTTACGATAAATCTATCGTGGCTAAGACCTTCCATGGTTGAAGAACGTTTAACCGGACTGGCACTTCTCCACGTCCATAAAAACGTACCCATTGAAGTAGATGAAGGTGATAACGCGTTTCGGGTTGATTTTGTTATTTAAATATACTTGTATCTATTAAAATCAAAATTAAATTATAAGTTCTTGTATCTTGACCACGACTATGTGACCCCCCCCTGGCGCCAAAGCTGGATCCGCCCTTGCACATGATCGCAAGTCCGATGGCCTAGCCATTAAGTATACTGCCGCTTTACATATACAAAAGCGGCGGTAGCCTAATGGCTAGGGCGTCGGACTGCATATTGCACTACCGCCTTGAACCCACTCGTAATACAAGCATTTAGCTTATCATGAATAGTAAATAAGAATACTAGTAATCAGCGCCCCACATTGCTAGTAAGCATTTTTTAAACGTACAGATAAATCGGCATTCTATAATATATAGGAGCAATTTGCCGCTTCACAATACATTGTATTGTATCCCTTAATAATTAGGGTTATTGCTTATCGAATTCCTTTGAGTAATTACTGTAAATTAACCCTTGGAATGCCGCAGTCAAAAGGCTAGTGGGTGACCGTTCTTCACGCGTCACATCACGTCATGCGTCAGTACAATTGGTTGCTTGCTCACAAAAGCAAGTTACGACGAAGAATCGACGTCAGTCAGTCACGACCCCTTATGGGCAACCTGTTCTCAATACTAATTGGGTTGCGGTTGAATGGCAGTTGCTAAGGAATCGTTAGATATTGGCCTACGATATAACAAGGAATAGTTAGATCTGCCAGTAACTAGCCCCCATTAATAATATTGCGGTAAATTGGATGAAGGTCGAGAAACAAATGATTTATGCGTTAAATTTTTAAACTTTGATACAAATTGTTACTTACATTTTCGATTGACTCTTTCAAATGGTGGTGTTTATTAAAAGAAAAAAATATATATTTGGAACTCTACTCAGAAATGACGAATTTGATTTTTTGCATGTTTTTCAAATTGTTTGTAACAACTAAACTTAACTACTGGACAAAATTGTTTTAACATTAGAATCCTACATTATTTTTTATAACATAGGCTTAATTTCAGATCAGACAAAATAGGGATGGCAGGCAGAGCAGCGGCAATAGCTAGTATATTATAAAGTTAACACTTCCAAGGTAATTAGTTACCTGTAAACACCACAACTTTGCAACGGTCATCATCAAAAGCATCTTATATCAGTGACCATGCAAAGGTAGTGTTAACTATAGCATGATAATTACCCTGTGTTTTTCCCTGGAGGCGGTGTAGAGTATCCAACCGACGTACACGAACATGATCAGGGCTGGCACCACCAGGCTGGCGACTATAGGGATGCGTCGGACCCACGCGTGGTAGATCGCGAGGATGAAGAGACAAATGCCGACGAGAATGGCCATGTACCGGCCCGTGCGGCGACGCTCTTCCTGCGAAACAATTAAAATAAAATAAATAAGTTATAATAGTTGAGACGGCAAGCTTGGTTGCACTTCGAACCATGTAATGGCATGAAAAATAAATTGGTGATTGAGTTCAGGGCGTTGAAAGGCTTTCTATCGAAACAAAGATACTTTAAAAGATAATTATTTAAGTGCAGGAAAATGCTTTGTGAAAACCCTGATTAAATTTAAAATTGGAATCTTAAGCAGCGGTCCAATGAGAAGAAATTGCTTTCCTGTTAAATAATTACTGGCAGGTATTTATTAGATCTTTTGCAAATATTTAAAATGTATCAAAGAATATTATAAATAACGTCTTTTAAAAGGTAATTAGGAACGTGTTTTAATTAAAATTCAGACACCTTCGTTCTTAGATTACGATAAAATATTTTTTTTCGAAAGTTCATTAAATAAATTATACAAAATACAGTTTATTAGTTATATAAAATACAGTTGTAGTCAATCAAAACAAAATATATGGGAATATAATTTTAAGATCTCGTTCGTGTATGTAATACTTATAACATATGCAAAAAATACGCACATAACACGAATTTCATTCAAATAATATACGTTTTTATACAATAAAAATGTATAAATGGTATCGGCAGTCCTACATTCAATGTTTTGTGGGTTAAACTGTGTATGAAAAACCATCAATATTCCATGAAAAAACAGCAAAATTGATTGCAGATACGAGTAGGTATGTGTACATGTGTAATGATAAATGATAGCTTTTGATGATAAATGCGGATGTTTTTGGTCCCTTTGACGTCACTTTAACAATACAAATTGGTTTTAAAATAGTAGTAAATATTGTTTTCGCTTCATCATCCAGAAAAAATGATTCGAAATATCAACAATAGTGATTCTTTGATGGATTTATGATGATACGACGCCGATAATAGATGGGTACTAGGATATGAACAAAATTACATGTATTGTAGCATATAACGAATTGTAAATGTCTCTTCGAAAATGTCGTTTCGCATTATTGTGCGCTATCAGGCATATTTTCTGGGATAAATTGTGTAGGATGTACCAAATGCTTCGTATACAGGATTCATTAAAAAGGAGGGCGTATATTGAATGAGGTAATCCGATGTATAAAATTGAGCAACTCTACTTTGATCGAAATCTAAAAACAGAAAATGAACTTTTCATACAAAGTGACAGGTCACGTGACGTATGTATAAATGAAAAGATGATTTTCAATTTTAACCTATGTTTCCTGCGAAAAGATGTTCAGTTTTATGCACCTCATTGCCTTGTTGAATATACACACTCCTTTAAAATTAATCCTGTATTTTAATTAATTAAAATACTTGTATGTTGAAAATTCATTTACTGATCTGAACCAAAATCTTGAAAATAATCTTAAATCATACAACTGTGAAGGATATTTATACATGCTAACCTTACAACGGACAGTAATTTCACAGTTAACGTAAATATCAAGATCGTAATAATAAAATTAACTATAAAACACATAATATTCCAGTACCTACTGTTTAAAAACTTCTGTTAAATTTCTTAAACAAAAAACATAATTTTTCGTTACGAATAATGTTGATAAAGAACAAATACTTACTCTAAAACCAGCCAAAAGAAATGAGTAATTTAATAATATTGTTGAAGCAAACATTATAAATGACGGCAATTCTTTAATTCAATAGAACTTCCCCTTCTTTCCCAGTGAGTGTCGTCAGAGGCGACTAAGGGATATAGAAATGAGGAGAATGGGCAGCAGCGTTCTCCTAAAGGACTGAAAGTACACAAACCCCAAATTGAGAACTGGGTGTTGTAGCACAACATTAGAGAGGCCTAGGTCTAGCAGTGCACCGCGATTGGATGAGTTGAATATTTAGTAACTAAGTGCAGTGTCTGCTCACATGAAAATCCTACTTCCTACTAATATTATAAATGTGAAAGTGTGGATGTTTGGATGTTTGTTATTCAATCACGCAAAAACTGAACGGATTTAGACGAAATTTGGCATGTATGTAGCCTTTGACATGGAAAAGAACATACCTTTTATCCCGATTCCTTAAGTACTTCTCGAGGGAAAATTGAAAATTGCTTAACACGGGTGAAAATGTTATTCAATTTTCATTACTTAATTTCACATTTTTCATTTCTTTTTGTACCCAATTCTGAAGTCCACGCCGACGAAGTCGCGGGCAGAAGCTAGTATTAATAATTAATAACAAAAATACATCTATATTTAGTCCGTCGATTATTGTAATCTGTGTTATAAGGCACGAGGCGGATATGGGCAGAACATGATTAGGGCTGTCATTAGATTACGCCGGTCCCCGGGCACCTGTGGAACTTCGTAGACCGTGTCAGCTATCAATCAACAGCCTTGATTCAATCAAGGAGATGACACATGACACAAAGCATTTCTGTGTTATCTGGAGTCAGCGTAATGTGATATCAAATGGCTTGCAATTGACTATTGTTTATTGTTATCAGCCGGGTTTATTTTACACCTACTGTTATTATTTTCGCCCACCCCATGGGCAAGGTGTTAGAGATGAAACTTGACACTGTTATGTAACAGAATATTCATGTATCTTTAGTTAGACCATACGTATTTATTAATATTCGTATCAATATAAGTCGAGCTGGAATACCTACATCTGAATAAGTAATTGCTTCAGCTAAAGCTAAAATATTAAGCTTAGTAAAAACCTGTAGAAAAGTGACATTTCTAAAAGCGTTTACGAGTATAGAAATTTATTTATTTATTTTATTCATTTCTTTAGAATAAAGTTTAGGCTGTTTAGAATAAAGTTTCGATTGCTAGAAATACTAAAATTATATACAGTGTTATTGGAAATTCTGAAGGTACCTTACAAGTGAAATTGAAATGTCACACTTCCAAATTAATTTAATGAAGAGGTTATCACTGTTAGTGTTAAATTATAACAACCATAACAAATTGCTATAGAATCAGATAAATCGTTTGCACGTGCGTTTGACAAAGCATTTCTTTGGAAACGCTTTTTCCGAGAAGTGCTGTATAAATGTAGGTGAAGCCGAATTTGATTGATGTGCGAAAATGATAAATACACCGTAAGTTAATTAGAATTAATAGTCGCTAAAAACTAGCTCTGTTTAAAAGTATGTTATTTATCACACTCGTGGTATAATTAAGAATGTGTCAGTCAAATAAACACTCGATATTATAAAACAGCTACCGAGTTAAAAAAAAATGTGAATAGATATTTATTAAGCTATTGTAAGTTTTAATATGTCAACATCAAACACTACAATAGCATTAATTATTAGCATCGTTATTCAGTGGTACAAACGTACCTCTCGTTGGGACCGCTTGTTGCTCTGCTCATCCTGTAACCAAGAGCGAAACGATACATTTGATGCTTCCTTTGTCTGAGATAGTGTTTGTAGGTTACGAAATAGACGTAGCAACAAAGGAGGTTGAAGGCTGTCTAGCTTTCAACCTGAATAGTCTTAAGTTCCCATCGCGTCAGCCAGATATCACTGTGATAGACAAGGATTCCTTAAGGAACTGAGATAAGTGTCACCGACACAGAAATTTATCCGATTTCATTTGAATTTAATCTTCTTTCCTGGGTAATATGACGATACTGATTTCTAATACGATACCGAATTATATTTGTTATTTTAACGGACTTATGCGGAATAGTTTACTATTTGTAATTAATTTCAAGCGGCGGTAGCCTAATGGCTAGGGCGTCGGATTTGCGATCATGTGGTTGCGGGTTCGAATCCCACCCATTACACTACCGACGTGAACCCACTCGTAACATAAGCACCTTAGCTTAACACGAGGGGTTAACGAGATTACCTACTAGTAATGCGCGACCCACGAAAATATTACAATACCGATATTAATGGCATTTCTTTTTAATACCAAACGTTGTGGCTTGCGGCCATTTTGAAATTATTATTTTGCATTAAAATAATATTAGATAGGTATCATGAATTTAAAGTACCTACAGCACAGTAAAAAAACTGTAGTAGTGGGCGTTTCTTCATATTTGGATTAAACTCCTACACTATTCGATTTACGTGGTTCAAGACGTATGCAAAAACTTTGACGTACCTCTTCTCTGAGTAAAATAAACATCTTTTTTTTTTAAACATATATTTCTGTAGATCTGTTGTAATCTTTTGAAACTTATAAAAAGTAATTGTTTGTTGTGGGAGATGTAGTAAAGATTAATGAAAGACGGGACGCCTGGACTATTAAACTTTTTAATCTAATTCATAGAAGCATTCTTTGATTTAAAAATATAATTTATAGTTTAATACGTATAATAAAATATAATTTTTAATAGGTTTAATAGCTATATATTGTAAATATAGCTTATTTAACATTATAAACCCTGAATTATAATATTATAAATATTATTCATAGTTGGTAACTAATAGACATCATTCTATGAATTTGTACATAAAATTAAATTTACTGCAAGACAATACTTTGATGTTACCCAAGGGACAAGACTAGTAGGTATGGTAAAGACATGAATTATTTTTCCCCTTGTCAAAAATCATGCTTAATTAATTAACGATAAGAATCATTAAATAAAATCCGTGGAAAGAATCTTGCATTCTCTTCCACTAATTCATGTTACAAACTCTTAGATATTGAACCCGTTTTCTTTGAATGATGCAGTTGTATGTACCTACTATTATTTTATGCGTTTCGAAAAATGTATAATCAATAAAGGGGATTTTCGTCAAAAGTGTCGGCTAGATATTTGCGTACATTTATAGCCCTTTCGTTATTCTTGTCTTACCACCACAATAAACGTAATCACGTACCTACAAATTAAAGTGCCATGTATAGTGCCATCAACTTATCTGACGCGGTGATGGCGTCGCTGTTGTTGCATTTAGTGTTTCAACACGAATTTTCATGGTATTTAGATTAAAATCAATGCTCTTGCCCCGCCCAAGTATACAAGGAGTGAATTAAATCTTAATCTTCGATTATTTTGAGCTAAACAAAATGAATGTTTATGAATTTATTAAAGATCTAAAACTTTTAGAGATATTTAACACGTTTTCAGTTCGATACTGAATTTAGCGTAGTATACCATTTTTTAGACGACCCCATGCTCTGTGTTTAATAAAATTAATGTGTGTCGCAGGATGTTTTACAAACAACATATTACAAACATGAAGAACACACCCGGACCCGGAACAAACATTTGTGGATGAAACAAATGCTTATCCCATGCGGGGATCGAACCCGTAACTCATCGCTCACAGTAATAGCCATGATCAGTCTCAATAAAAGGCGTGGTGACCTATACGACTCGGCTGTCCACGCAGTCGACATTCATGGCATTTAAAGATCCTTAGTATTTAATCAGCTTATAAGTATCAGCTTATATGTATTTAACAAATTTCATTATTTAACAGTATTTAGTATCAACAGTTTTTAAGACCCTCGCAATCTAGTTCATACTTCTGAGTACCTAGTCACTTCAATAAATAATGGTAACAATAATCTGGACAACGGAAAAGAATCTCTCTCTAAACAGTTTTAGAGATTTAATGTGCACAGGCGGGAACGTAATACAAACCAGGTAATGTAAATATTTCGCTTTTCTTTGATATTTTGCGAGCGGATATCATATTTTGTGAATATTGCGGTCGAGACGGATGGGTTGTAACAATTCTAATATATTATATACGTCATAGTTTGTATTGGAGTAAGATGTACCTACTTTCAATATTTCCTGTGTATTTATAGACATTAATTTTATAAAGATGAAAGATTTTTATATTTGTAACGAAAAACTAATTAAAAAACGAAAGGACCAATTTCAAAATTTTATTTACCGTTCGAATGCTACATTATCCATAAGTAAAATAGGTTTGAAAGTTTACTACTTGTTTCTTTTTTATTTATATGATATATATTTGCTAGAAAATATTTCTACTACTTACCGCGAGCGGAGTCGCGGGCAGTACTGTGATTCATAAATATTTTTTTATTTTATTTATTAATTTTAACAAAACTTTGCCGTTACTGTTACGGTACCGACAATGCCGTTCCATAAAAAAAAAACAACAAATAGGTTTATACTGTACCTACACGAAAAATTTAAACAACAATGAAATCTCAATACTAAACAATAAATCTAGGTACCTACCACACAAACCAATACTAGCCAACTTATACAATATTTTAGCCTCTTCGGAGAACGGATAAGCTAAGATTGATATATAGGTAGTTCATCTAAATTGTGAATTTATTTATCGAATAGTGAAGGTAATTCAATCAAAGTGTCTCAAAAGTTTTTAGAGATGTTCAAAACACAAACAACACCAATATTCGAGCCAAACATAAATGGATCTCTCAATTGTTTGCCTTATTGGGTGTTTAACCTCTATTCTATTCGTTATCAAATTTATTTATCTTTCTAGTTACTATATGTAAGTAACTTTTTCACTTCTCCATGAAGCACGGAGACCCAGTTAGAATGACTATAAAATTAAATAAAAACCTCTCATTGATCTATATAATAATAAAATTATATTGTTACTGGGAAATGTAATGTTTATAGAAAGCGACGTAATTGCAAAGACTAGGGTAGACTCAAGTATCCACTATCAACCTGATAGTCAGAAACTGTGTTTAAAAATAGGACCGTATTAGTTTCGAATTATTCTGTTTACCTCAATATCTTTTTTTCCATATTCATTCGTGGCATTTTGTTCATTAAAACAGTAGAAAACATATTTTATTATATAGTAAGTTTGTACCGATTTTTTTTTTCATTTTAATCAATATCGCGAAGATGATATGAGAGAGATAGATATGAGGCACTTAAAATGTAATTATATTTTATAATCAAAGCTCTCAATGTATACAATTTAAATAGATTATTAGATAAATAAAAAAAATATATGAATAAATAGGCGAGCTTACTCTTAATGATAGGAATAACTAAATAGGCAAAGTGATGTAGGCAATGAAAGCAATTTTACGAGTACAATCATATAAAAGAATGTTCAGTGCCCCTGCACTTATAATTAATAGCATACATTGCCTTAAAAACCATTGACCTACTAAAATACACAACTTACCTACTTATCGGAAAACTTCGATGAGTCTTCGTATATTCTTAATTTTGCTAATATAAAAAATAATAATAAATGTATGCATTTATCAACGTGTATCAATACTACACGTTTGAATTTAGAAACTTTTTTTCATGAAAGTCCATAAATTGCATGTGAAAATGTCAGAGCCAGATTGTCATTACATCTAGATTAAAAGAGAAATAGAGTTAACATTAAAAATCGTACCTAAACATGTCTTATCCATAGAGATTTTTATAATATTTCACTAAAGTTAAAGGTTTATTATTACGTATATTAGACGGCTGAGTATTAGAGCTACCAAAACGTAACCAAAAAGAGTCCTAAATTTGAATAGCGAGTCATCTCAATCGAAAAAAATATTTTTGTATTTATTTACACTTTTTACAAAAATATTTAGTTTTCGCGGCTTAGTAGCTCTAACCCAATTAATTTCACTTTCGCTTCGCCTATCATTTTTCTCTGGTCCATGAATATTAACCTTTTTAAATCTCGTGATACAAATGACAAAATAAAGCTTCTGAGTATAATCATATCGTGGTTTGCCAATAATAAGATCTCCAATACGCGTGCTCTTGACCCGAATATCGTTACGGGTATTTTTATGATTAAGGGCCAATTAAAGCATTTCAGCCAATTCTTGAACCGCTCGTATCGTAAACATTTTATTGGCGAACTAATTACTTTACCTTCACGAGTGATTCCGACGATTTCTCCGCTTTTATAGAACCTTTGACATCGTTATTCAGCTTAAGATTCATCGTGTCTTCGGTACTAAAACACAAAATAATAATTATGAAAAAAAATGTCTAGAACGTGCTTTTCGTTTGAATTAAGATTGTTTACGCGTTACTATAGCAACCACACACCTGTCACTCATAAACACAGAGAATTTGACGGAGGTATTGTCGCGGTACGCTACGTCAAATCGGGAAGAAAGCGCGGAGTGCGTGTGCGCGCTTCGTCCGACACGATGGCGCGACTACACTGCAGACGAGATTAACGCCACTGCATAATCATACGCTTTGTTTGCTTCGCCCGTAAAAAAACGAGTTTATCCCTCTAAGCAGTCTATCAGACACCAAACTATACTTATATCGACTGGCCGCAGTAACAATGGTGCGATTAATCATTTGGCGCCCGTATATCAACAGCTGATACATTCCAGATCTCAATTTTATGGTTGTACAAACCACACGCTGACTATAAAAGAATTTTGCTAAAAACGAGGTATTTGCGAGCTTGTTCTCCGATATAAATATCTAAGATACCCTTCAAACAATAATAGACAATCATGAATAGAGAAACAGCGGTTTGAAACACTTGAAATTTAAATAATAAATATAAATAATATCCTGGGACAACTCACACACGGCCATCTCAAACTAGTGAGAGCCTGTAGTATGGCAACCAGACAACTGATAAGCATACTTATATATTTATAAATACATGCATATAATAGATAAATATATAGACAAAAGTTAAAGTTATTCCTATAAATATGTTCTCGTTGATATACTACCACTTCCATTATGCTAGGGAAAGCACTTAGTTCATTAATAATAATGATGTGTTGAGAACGTTTGAACTATTGAGCTCTATTAATTTTGAATGTCCGTTAACAGATATTAATGAATCCTAATCGCATACAAAATAGATAAGTGAGAGTCATATTACATCAAAATATATTTTTTTTCTTAATCTTTATAAAATACTAGCTGTTCTCCGCGACTGCGCCCGCGGTACGTATATTTTTAGTATAAAATATAGCTATATCAATCAGGGTGAATGTCGCTTTCAAATGGTGAAAGAATTTCTGAAATCGGCAGAGTAGTTTTTGAAATTATTCATTACAAACATACAAACAAAAATACAAATCTTTCCTCTTTATAATATAAGTTTAGATTGCATTTGAGTAAGTACCGTAAGGCTAGAAATATTATGTAAAAAATACTGGACAAGTGGGACTCGGTCTCTCCAACCGGGGGTTCCGTACAAGGCTATTCTATATCAGGATGTTCCTGACTTGTTAAACTTCTTTCGTTCTGAGTCAATATGTCGTTATATATGTTTTTTGCGGTATAAAAGGCCCTAAATTTTTTTCACGTTAACTTTGGTATTACATTATTATTTTCACAGCTTCTATGGATTGTAGACCTAAAATATATGGATTTCTCGATTTCGTGAAATAAATGGTATTGATAGACAGACGGACATAATGACAAACGAATAACAACTTGATCCTGTATAGGTTCCTCCCTTTTAAGGTCCGAAACCCTACAAAACAGTGAAAATTTAATTAAAAATAATATGAGTTTGTGTTTCAAGCTTACATCTTCTATATCTGGATTTTATTCCACCCATACTTACATAATTTTATTCCAGTTACCATAACTTTAGAGATATTCGCTACAGAACTGTTTATGTAGTGCTTATAATATTCTCATAACTATTAGAAAATATATTAATTTTTTTTTGAACATTTAATTTGTTTTTAAAGTATCTACTGTTTGTACTTTAACAAATACACAAAAAGTTGCAACAAATTAAGCGATACTCAGGTTGTCCATTAAACTATTATCATAGTTAACAGCAGCTGGGAAAGCTGAAAGTCTGCCAACAAACTGTTAACTCTATTAGACATAATATTAAAATGAAGAATGGTTCAGTAATAGCAATCAAAAGCAGAACAACAAACTTGACATAACGTAGGTATACGTAATTCTGTAATGAAATTCTCACAACGTCGTTAAATTCAATGACTTAGAACAGAAACAAGCCGTTGAACAAGAGACAAGCGTTAAAAAGTTTTCCATTAGATTCTTTTCTACATGTGCATAAATGTACACACAGCAAATTAGATAGCTATACAGGGCACACTAACAAACAAACATGTGTGTACAATGAGAGTATCATGCGTCTCTATGGTATTGCGTCGTTTCTACTACACACACACTTGCATATATTTATGTTAATATTAAGTACTTTTTACTTTTACATTTTACTTGCATGTCTTATCAGTGGCTTTGTTGGTGTATCCTGCTTAGCTGTTTAGTTTACCGTATAAACATGTTAAGGCAGTTTGGTAGGTAGGTACAGAAATGAACTATTAACTTAATTATAAACTGCTTTGAAGAAAGTATATTTCAAAAACCTACAGAGTAGTAGCGTATGGAAAATGGTCCATATATCAAGATAAGTTTTTTTGGTAATAAAAAAGATGAAGAAGGATTTATCAGGCATGCTTTGAAATCAATCATTACCATTGTCATTTATTGTTATAAAGTTTAATATTACACTTGACTTGTTACACCTGACTTGTACCTACCTAATAACTACATAATTTATTATTATTAATTTAGAAAGAGTTCCATTAAAGTTATGCAAACCAATTGCAGAAACATGTCATCATCACATATTTTTATAGCCTCAATAGTATCTGTATTTTTTTTTCAAATTTCTATACAACATAAATACAGCGTTCTCAAATATTCTTGTGTAGCTATACAAACATTGTAACCCTTTTCAGTACAAAACAAGAGCATATAATAAACCTACTTACTTTACGAAGAAACAGTCAAAAGCTGTCGGTTTTTCTTTGTAATATTTAATGTTATAACAATTTCTTCGAATAAACTACGAAAATGTAGGTTAGGTACTAGATTTAATATTAAACAGAACCCAGACATTTAAACGAGGCCTCAGCTATCAAACATTAAAGTCCATTTACTATTGTTATTTTAAAGCCTTTAATTTATTCAAAGTTTTATTTCTTAAATTTTGATATTAAACCTCATTTGAAATTAATTATAAACCCAAATACGTATATTTTAGTTCTGTGGAATTCGATTTAGGTTTCAAATTATAACCAGAGCAAGAGACATTAAGTAAGAATTTGAATTTCGAATTTACGAAAATGTTAAGGATTTTGCTGCCGTAGTGTTTTGAATAATTAATTCGATTTTCAAACCTAACACCGATAATGTCTGATGGAGAATAATAAGGAATACCAAACCAATATATTTTGGGCACTTTTTTGAAG
Source organism: Plusia festucae (assembly GCA_950381575.1). Classification (NCBI taxonomy): domain Eukaryota; kingdom Metazoa; phylum Arthropoda; class Insecta; order Lepidoptera; family Noctuidae; genus Plusia; species Plusia festucae. The sequence continues at coordinate 5,052,239 of OX494436.1, read as the reverse complement.
GTTTAAAGATTCCTCGATGTTTCTGACACGAGCCCTTTATGTTGGTACCAATCGAATCTCCGTTTATAGCACACAAATATTGGAAGCACCTGTCAAAGTCACTCTCACGTCTCGTGTAATTCATACGTATAACATATTCATGAATTTTGATAGCTTGGTGCAATGGCATACATACGTTATTAATTCAAGGTCTAACTGAACACCGAACAAATATTTGAATATTAATATTTGAAATATCAGAAAGGCTAGTTGTTTTTTTTTTACTTGTAAGACGTAAAACTCTTTTATTAAGACACCTCTTATCTTTATTATTTCGTCAGCACAACAGCGTAGAACTATAACGCCTAGAAACCGAGTATGCGCAAGAGTGAAGCACTTCAAACTGTGTCATATCAACACAGTTGGTACACTAGTGCAAGAATCTCCTTAATATAAAGTTCAATGGCGGTAGTAGTGAATGGATGTCACAATGCAATAAATATGTAAAAAAGTATTTACTTAGCCTTATTTGTTTTCAAATAAGTTTTTCCAAATACCTATAGTAAAATTCTAAATAATAATAATAAACGTTATTTTGTTAGTAATAGCTATAATTTAACTTGTGGCGATCTCGGATTAAAGGTAGCTGTTTACTGAGTTTGACAACTTCATCAAATTGTGAAATCATTTTTCAATTTAAAAAGATTTAGACTTTAATAAAATTTTAAACAGAAAAATCGTTACCCTGGCTACGTAGGTACGTACGTATACGTACGTATGTACGTATAATTTAGAATCAAAATGAAAAACCGAAAAAAAAAAAATTACTGCTGTGAACGAAAATTTGATGGAAAAGAAAACAAAACTAAGTCAAAGCAACTAGCTTCCATTGGCCATCAGTCTTAAAACACCGTTTTGAAATTCTGCCTGAAGCATAGCAAAATACGTATTTTATATCCGACTTTTACTGTCTTCAAACATGACTAAAATTGTGAACAGAAATTGGACCTATCAGGATAATATAATAATAATAATAATAATAATTTATTTCCAAAAACAATACATAGAGTTACATCAACAAATAGATTAACAATTTATGTAGGTAGCAGTAAAATCTATGCCAAGAATAAAGGTCTTGCCTCTTAAACTAGGAGAACCTGTATTATAAGAGACAGTCATTCGGTGTTTACACGTGTTTTATAGATTTTATCAACAAGTGAAGCATGTCGACCAATGTATTGTGAAAAAGAAACCAAGTTTAACACAAGGGAATAAGTAATGTATAAATGTATAGTGTGAAAGTGTTGGGTGTGTGCGTGAGAGTATAAGGGTGTATGTGTGTGGCTTTATGGGGGTGTATGTGGAACGTGTGTGTGAGATTTACGGAGTGCTGTGAATATTTATTTTATTTTATGCGATGTATGTTAATAGGGTTTCTATGGCAGAATAGTCCTGTCTTAGAAGCCACTCTGTAACTTTAAACTTAACTTTGAATTGATTAAGGTCTAGAATATTTAACTTTTTGTGGATCGCTTTGTAGATGTGTGAACTTAGGGTGTAAAACTGGTGTTTGGCGAAAGAGGTTTTATGAGCAACGGCTTGGGGGTGGTTAGTGCGTTTATTAGGGTCAGGCGGAGGAAGGCTACCATGCTTTCTAAGAACTAACCGGAGCACAAATAGTTGGCGGACGGTGAGAGCCTTGCAGTCAGCATATAATTGGGTTGTTGGGTACCTATAAGGTTTTCTCAACATTACTTTCAAGACCGCCCTTTGCGCTCTTTCCACTCTCAGAAACCCAGTCTTTCCAGCACCACCCCACACCGTAATGCAATATCCGATTATTGATTGACACAATGCGAGGTATACCATCTTAAGTGTGTCGAAATCAGCCGAATCCCTAAGGGATTTAAAGACGTGTATTAGCCGCATGGTTCTAGTCGTGAGGGTGTCCAGATGTTTGTCCCATTTAAGCCTGTAATCAATAAACACACCAAGGTATTTAACTTGATCGGTTCTACTTAGAGGTGGGCAAGAACATGGTGTGGTATTCTGACCTGTACATGAGTGCGCTGTTACCAGAAAAGTACTAGGTGGTTTGCTTTTGCATCTGAGGGTGAAAGGAACATACGCTGTTTTGTTTAAATTTAAGGTCAGAAGATTAGCCCTAAGCCACTTAATAATCTCGGACATAGCAAATTCAGCATTAGATTTGACAGCCTCCCATGTAGGTCCGTAAACAATGATTGCTGTGTCATCAGCGTATGTAAAAATCTTACAGTTAGGGAGTGACATTAAGCAGAGATCATTTATATAAATCTGAAATAATGTGGGGCCCAATATACTGCCCTGGGGGACGCCATAACTTACATTTTGTTCGTCACTTAAGTACGCATCTAGTTTGACTCTTTGCGAGCGGTTTTGGAGGTAATCTTTGAAAATTTTTAGTGTTATTCCTCGAACGCCAAGGAGCTCTAACTTTGAGATAAGGATGGGAACAGAAACTGTGTCGAACGCCTTTGTTAAATCCAGGAATATACCCAGGCATTTGACTCCTTCATCCAATTTCTTAGCTATAAATTGAGTCAAATCCAATACGGCATCTTCAGTTGAGACAGACGTTCGGAAACCGTATTGGTTTTTCGCTATAATGTTATATTTGCCAAGAAAATCCCTAAGAGACCTGTTCAATATCTTCTCAAAAATTTTTGATAAGGAAGACAGAACTGAGATAGGCCTATAATTATCGACACAGTCTCTGCTCCCACTCTTGAAAATGGGATGCACAATAGCCCTTTTAAGCGAATCCGGAAATACCCCAGTTTCCAAGCAACGATTAAATATGTGAGTCAGAGGCCGTACCAAGACTTTATAGGACCGTCTCAGCACGGAGGACGGTATACCATCCCACCCTACCGCACAGTCATATCATAGGATATTCGTTTTGCATCTGAAAATGGACGCTAAAAGCATCACTTTGCACTCTGGTTTTTACGCACTGTAGGTATGCTGTATGCCGTAAAATTTTGTTATGATCAAGCGCAAAAATGCTCTCAAAAGTTTTTAACTTTTGCTTTATACTTCAAATAGCTGCTTCGGTACGAAGTATATTTAATATCTCTTCTATATTCTTCGAAATGTTGACCAAAAAGCCAAACTCCGAAGATTTTCCAAAAAGTTACATATTTTTTATCATTATTCATTAATAACTACGATATTAACTCACTTTTTCTTCGTAAATCGTCTTAAACTAACTCTGTGACGGCAGATCCCGGTGGCTTCTTCTTTTTCCTTTACCAAAGATCAGGCGGTAGGTATCACCAAGTAAAAACCCTAGCTGCCATTGTAACTTGGTCGATTAATAGTATTTTACATATTATTTATATTATTATTATATATTTATTATTATTTTATTGCAACCACAAACGAATATAAATTTATACTTATAAATTAGTATGACAGAAACAAAAATCCCGTTGAATCATTTCTAAAAAAAAACTCGAGTCCGCTGCGGCTTCTTAAATGTGCTCTTACTCCCGGAAAAATTGCTCTATAATGTTCTTGTATAATGTAAACTCAATAAATCGTATACCTTAGGGATTTATATTGCGCAAACACGGATAATTAGCAATAGTACATTTTTCAATCATAATGAAAAACTATAGGATTTTAGCAAAGACACGAGTCGCTATAATATTGGTTAATACCTAATACCGGCCTATACATATGTCCCACTGCAATTTTTTTGGAATCCAGCTTTACTCACGATTTTTTCCTTCACCGTTTGTCCATGATGTCTTAAAATACTTAAGAAAGTATGTAACTTTGAAAAAGTTACATTGGTTCGAACCTGTAACCAATATGCATGCGAATCCTAGGTCGGCTAGGCCACCACAACATTTAATGCATAATATTGGTTAATGACTAGGTGAATATTGTGAAATTAGATCTATGTACTTACTGTATTTATAGTAGACAGTGATAGTAATTATAACGTGTTGGCATTCAACGAATCTATGTCAGCATAGATTGCGTCATGTCATTGGATTAATATTTTTTCTACTAAGCATCTGCTTCAAATAATAAAAATGTTTAAGGAGACTAACAATAGACTATCGGTTTTTAAAATAACTGGGATATCTAATGCTTGTTCCTAAATTTGTTCGGAACCTAGTTGTCCAAATAATATTTATTTCTATAAACAAAGAACTATTCATACCCGAATTCAAATATCAATTCCAAAAAAAAAAATGTTTCTAAGCAACGTAACGGAAAAATAAATAAAGATGCAATTCAGTTTTAAAACAAATTCTTCTTTTAAAAAGATACAAAAAACTTTATGAACCGTGACAAACACACGAGATTGTAGATTTTATTTAATAGAACGTCTGAAGTACCGTAATTTAAACCTTATTGCATTGTGTACAAAGGGTTGCGGTTTTGATATAGCCAAAGGGCACACCGTCTGAAAGCTAATGCAATAACACGCTGCTAGCTTGTCTGAAATAATAAGCTTTACGTATATAAATCTGTACGTGAAGCGTAAATATTAAAGTAGGTATTTGCTTGGCAGATAAAATTACCTGTCAGCAATTACATAAGGGTCATTCAATGTTCTAACAGCACGACGTTTATAATAATTATGAAACAGTCCCTGGCAGTCATTTGTTTTAAAACAATCTAATTTATTACATTATCAGTCATTTCTGTCCCAATTTATAGTAAAAGGCCTCTATATCATCTTCCTACTCATCTCTGTATGCAGGCTAAACTAAGGTAATCTTTACATAGGAGTCAGGCTTAAAAAAGGTATTATAATTTTCATAAAGATCTCCTTCAAAACCTAAAGTAAATATTTCGCAACATTATATAAGAATAAGATCATTATCCATCTCAAAAGTTACAATATACCATAAATCTGTAGTCGGAAGTATAAAGTTAATCAATTTGTGATCAATTCTTCGTTTCAAGTTTCGGTAGTGTGGTGCCATTGAACCGTGGCACGGTGCCCACGCGTAGTGCAGTGGCTGCCAACACCGTGGCACCATAACTGCGAAGTGCGTGCCAACTGCACACTGTTGTCTGAACCCCGGGACGAAAAGGAAAAATATATTTAGTCGGTCAGTTAAATTGAAAAAAAAAATTGAAACTTACCAAGTTCCATAAAAAGAAGAAATACATAAATAAAAAAAGCTAAGAAAATGGGCTGACATGACAAAATAATTTTGTACATCGTCATGCCTTATTTAAAATTTGTGAAGATTTTAATTTTATTTTGTCCAATCAATTATAATAATTTATTTACTAGACGAACACAAAAGTTAATATAGCTTGTCATCTCCATCCTTTTTATTATTTTGAGATGATTTTAAAACATCGACCAAATCTCCAGCACAGTCATCGCAGCCCTATTTTAGCCAGAAATTTAATTTCGTAGAGCTTGCAGTTAGAACTGCAAAATGTAAAACAGAATGTGCAATATCAGAAAATCTTTCTTTATTGTGGCTTCAGTGACTTTTGTTTGGTTCATTTGAACAATCGTGGTATTCGTGGTTCATTTTATTTGGCTTTGGATTTATCTTAGTGGATTAAGTCCGCCGAGTACCTACCGGGTAAAATGGGGTGATTAGAAAATCAAGGGGTGAATAGAGAATTGTGGTTTTTAGATTTTGCAGGTCAAATATAATGACAACGTTAGACTCTTAACTATAAAAAACTGTATGAAAGCAGTTTTAATGTAATATTATATGCCTGTGAAAAGGATAGAATCCTTCTCCAAAGTTGTCTTTATTCATCCCAAAATCATTTCTATTCACCCCATTTTACGGTAATAGTTATTTAATTTTGTATGCGACTAGATGCTGTAGCTTGAACTTATTGATAAACCGTTCAATTAACCACACAAATTAATTAACTTTAGCCTAAATACGTTCGCAGTATGCCGTCTATTCCTTGATAATACTATTGACGATGGAATATTACATATCTATCGCAAATTATCTCAATTCATGCACTAATTACACATGAATATTATCATGCAAACGTTAATTAAGTTCTGGGGTGTGCCGTCGATTGCAGCCTCGATGCATACTGGAAGTGTGTCGAATTAAATTACGTGCCTTTTAGAAAAGCGTGTATTATAACATTCAGTCCCTAGACATAAGTTTTTTTAAATTACCTGGAAACTCTGAAAGGTAAGACTATAAAATAATTTTACTTACTAGTAGGTAGGTAGGTACATAATGTGTGTCTTTTTAGCTTAATACCACTCAACATAGTTTAGTAGAATCATATAAATCGCCGTTTTCTGTCTCAAATTCTTTCTGCTTGCTTCCAACTGATGCACAAGAAGTAACGAACACAATCTACAGTATAAATAAAAATAGTGCTCCAGGGACAGATCAGGTGACAGTTACAATTCTCATCAAATGCCTAAACAGTATTGTGGGTCCTTTGACACACATCTTTAATCTTAGTTTAGAATCTGGTATATTCCCAGATGAATGGAAAACTGCTGCAGTATCACCTATCTTTAAAAATGGTCCTAAAGATAAACCCGAAAACTACCGTCCAATTGCACTGCTCAGTATAGTCTCAAAAGTTTTAGAAAAAATTGTAAATAATAGGTTAGTTAACTTTCTGGATAAACATAATGTTATCTCAAACAAACAGTTCGGTTTCCGGCGAGGTAAATCTACCGAAGACGCGGTGTCACTTGTAACCAATCAAATAGCTCAATATATAGAAAACGGTGACTGTTGTCTCGGAGTCTTTCTTGATTTGGCCAAAGCATTTGACACCGTGTCGACAGGGCTTTTGTTGAAGAAATTGGAGTTTGCGGGCATAAGGGGGAGCCCTCTGCAATGGTTTCAGAGTTATCTGACATCGCGTTTCCAGTTCGTAAAAGTAGAAAACCATCGCAGTGGATCTCTCCCTATTGCTTTCGGCGTTCCTCAGGGGAGCATACTAGGACCAACACTGTTCACCCTGTACATAAACGATATTGTTAACCTGCACCTAAACAATGCAGAAATCATATCGTATGCTGATGATACCGTCGTCTTGTTTCACGATAAATCTTGGGACCGGGTATATCAACTTGCGGAACAAGAACTTATTAAGTTAGCAAAGACTCTAGATCGCAACCTATTAACGCTTAACGTTGACAAAACCAAATATATTGCATTTTCCAAAACTAAAGCTTCTAGTCCTCCCCATTCTCTGTCACTAAAAATGCATACTTGTTTACAGATAAATAACTGTACATGCGAAGCACTGGATCGTACAGATAATATAAAATATCTAGGTATAAATGTAGACAGTAATCTTACCTTCTCAGATCAAATTGGTTCCATATCCACTAGAGTCCGAAAATTAATTCACATTATGAAAAAACTCAGAAGTTGCTGCTCTTTGGAAATTTTACGAAAAATTTACTATGGACTATGTCAATCTCTTTTACAATATTGTGTCCTCATCTGGGGAGGTGCCACTAAGAGCGTCTTCATAAATATAGAAAGGGCTCAACGCGCGGTGATAAAGGTCGCTCTCAGAAGACCCTACAGGTATCCGACAGATCTTGTGTACCAGGAGTTCCAAGTTTTGAGAGTACGTCAGCTCTTTATACTAAAAGCGACACTTAGAATGCACGCAACTATTAAAAATCGACCTGATTATCAGTACATAATAAACAAACGAGTTTTCAGAATACCTTTGCCACCTTTTACCTCAGAACTTTCAAGACGCTGCACTACTTACACAATTCCAAACATTTACAACAAAGTTCATAAAGTCTGTTACTTAGGAGACTGCTCACTTAAAGCCTGTAAGACAAAACTTACTAAATTTCTGATACCTCTTTCATATATAGACACGGAATCCCTGTTATAGGACGTCATCTAAATACACACACACACACACATACACTCTAACACACACACACACACACACACATAAACTCAAACACGCACACACTCTCTTGCACATTTTTATAAATACTCAAACGAGCCCATCTTTAAAGTCAGTGTTATTTAGTTTTTAGTTTTAATATAATTTCCTTTTAAATTTTAACTTCTATGTTTTGTTTTATATTTGTAGTCATTCAAATTTTATCACTGTGATTTAATGTAACTAGCTTTTGTAACGAAACTAGAGTCACAAGATACAAGTGTAACTTAGTTTGTGACTCGACGAAATTGTGATTTATAAAAACTTATCTGAATAAATAAATATTATTATTATTATTATTATTATTAATGGATAAGTATTTCCTTTTATCTCACGAAAAAAAGGTGTTTGGATTAATAAATAAAGCGAATAGAGTAACGGAAAGTTATTGAGACGAGTGAAATAGGTAGTTATGTGCTGTTCTGAATAAATCATGACACGGTAGGTACCTTTTTATTAAATCTACCAATCAAAAAACAACACTCATTTTTATTGAACACTTCCTACTCAATATACAAAGTATTTCATTTATTTATATAAAAAGGATATTTACAATCACAAAACTAAATAGAAGAAACAGAAAGTAGGCAAATGTAATTAAATTGCTGGAGACGGGCAGCCCTGACGCATGTTTACGTAGCGCACGGCTGTAGGCATTTATTTCTACCTATACCTACCTACTAGTAAGTACAATTATTTTATAGTCTTACCTTTCAGAGTTTCCAGGTAATGAAAAAAAACTTATGTCTAGATGCGGTATTGACGAATTCATACAACCAAAAACAGCACAATATTTCCTACTCGTCATATTAACTGATTTTTGGAGAAAAAATCGCGCGGTTATTGTTAAAAAAACAACACACCATCCGTTCGACACTGCGGTACAGCCGTGACTATCGGCGTCGCGAGCGCACTCCAAGATCGAGGCGCGTAGGTATAGCTCGCGTTTCGTCCGTTTGTATGAAGTTGGAATACTGTATAGATAGTATTACCGTGACTGTGTGAAGATTAGGTTTCTAGCTAATAAAAATGTTCAGGTTATTTTAACAATATTTTTGTATCTTAACATATTGGTAGATATGTAGGTACCATTTTTTCTTTTCAGTTCATACATTTCGTTCGGCCAACATAAAAAATATTTCAAGTATCTAAGTACCTACAGTCACTCTAGCCAAGTGACTTTCCTACAGGCGTTAACGAACATAGAAATCGCCTTTATGACAATAAATGTATGGAAATGACATTTGATTTGAATCTTAAATAAGCATCTAAAGACATATAGGTAGTTAGTATACATATTATAGTACATACACCTAAAGAAATGTTAATATAGTTTAATATTCTGTAACTAAACAACAGTATTACCTACTTAGTTCCAAAATAAAGCCATGAAGAAGCGTTAAAATTATTATTGATGTTCATAATAGTGTCGGAACCAGAAATGATCAGTTGAATGCTACCAATTATAACTCAGTTTCATACAGTGTACGTACTTTTATTGACCCATAAAATATCTTGAATTGTTTGGAACATTACGAGACGTTTACAAAAGTTTTAATTGCGTTCGTGACCTAAATAAAGGTTATATAAGGACCTTCATTCATGAACCAAAAATAAAATTGTTCAGTTCATAATTTTCTAACGAAACGACTAAATTTATCTTCAATCAATCAATTTTGTTGATTATGGCTCTGTCGGGGTGTCGACGATTCTGCCAATGTCAGGGTTGGGAAAACAAGTGTTATCAGTGGGGAAAATAAAAAACAACCCGAACGCAACAATTAAAACATGATACATCTTTTGAGCAACTTGTTTTTTTTTTAACCGTTATACGTACTGTGCATTGAACGAAGAAATAAAATAACAAGTATATCAAGAATTACAAGCAAATATTATTACACAAAAGGAACTTGGATAGGACTACATAATAAGAAAAGACAGAGAGAGATAAAAGAGTGTTAACATTGATTGGACGAGGAAAATCTGGAGGAAGTAAGTCATACAAAGGAACAGAAATCTTGGGGCAATTAAAAAATATGTGGTCCACCGTTCCATCCTCTAATCCACATTCACAAATTGAAGAGTCTCACATGTGTATTTTAGCCAGGAAAACAGGAGAGCAAACATGTCCAAGACGAAGACGAATGATGGTAGAAGTAACTGATTTTGAGAACCTACAAATTTGAAAAACCAAGGCTTACTAGGCAAATGGGACTACAAACTACTAAATTTATCTTCACTTTTGCGAATCATCAGAATGACTGTTTGTCAAGACTCATAATTAAAAAGTTTCTCACTGCTTGTCTATGAAGCTTATGTGATAAAAGTTTTGATAAAATTCGAAAGGCACAAGTTTTTTTAACATCAATAATGCTAATTTTCGAGAATAAGTACAATGGGTATTTTCACAATAATTACAGACAATTTCGCTATTAATGACAAGATTCAGTGTTACAAAGCGAATAATACCATTTAAATTTCTTAACTGAAATAGCAATAAATCTTTGTGATCGGCAAGAAAGCTATTATCAAAAACAAAACGCCCGTGCCTTCTCAAAGTTCAAAGCGTTTAAGGAAAACGTTTTGATATTGAGACTATATTATAGGTACCTTTATACAATTTATTTACTTAAGTTATTTAAAGACTGTTGTGAATTTTGGCAAAGGGCTATTAAAGTCTTTGCGAATTCCTTTATCAACTTCTGATTATAAAACCAATTGATTTGTTGTTGTTTTTATTTTACTTAATGTCGTTCAGCGCGCTCTCTGGAGTGACCAGAAAAGATTTTTCTTTGCCAATAAATTATGTATTAAAGGCATAAAGTATGTTTTAAGCGGACATTTCCGCGCATTGAAAGATGAATAAAAAAAAGCATAAAAGTAGGTATGTTTATCTTTATGCATATTTCTTAAACAAAGACACATTTTACGAGGTCCTAAAGCTTTGGAGAGCTTTTACGTTGCACACAGTGTTGCACTGTTGCACCTTGTTTAAAGTATAGTATACTTTATGACAGGGTAAGACGTCGTTAACACTACTTTCTAATGACATGTTCTGTTCTCTGGACTCTCGAGAAAGACATAGGTAGTAGGTAAGTATGTCTCAATATACGTGAAATGCTTTATCGCCAAAGTTTAGTTCTAAAACCTAAATAGACAATTACTGCCTACAACATTTTGTTCTATTGAAATATCTATTGTTACAAAATCAATGAACCGAGTCCCGATCAAGATAAAGTGGAATTCGAAGTAATAACCAAGAGTAAGGGGTCCATCAAAGCTTTCAACTACAGCGCCATAAGTTTGATTGAAGTTCGGCGTCGAGTTACCGGCTCTTGTCACTCCGTCTGGGGCCTATAAACAAATATATACCTAGTTATATTCTTGTCAGACTTCATGGCTTTTAATTATTTCAATTTAAATTCAAACTAAGAATTATGATCATTAATTAATTGGCTCGGGCCAACTTGATTTAGTGACAGAGAGGAGTTTTCGGGAGCATGGCTACACGCTTTAAGTAGATATACCTACTATAGGGCAATAATTTTTTTTACTGTTTACTTTTTTTAGCGAGGTTTGTTTTAAAGAAGTAACATGTACTTAATCATCCCGTCTTAGGCCAATACAGGGCCAATAGGATAGTCTAGTACCTAAGGTAAGAATCCCAAAAAGGTCCTTGACATGCCTTAAATAGAACAGCATATTCCTTAATGTACACCATAGAGCTCATTTTCAAAGGTTTTCACCCTAAAATACAAAGAAAATGTGTCGAATGAATCATAGGCGCCATTCCAAAGAATGACAGATGTCATCGACTTGTTCAACATGATTAATAGAAGTGACATGAGGAAGTGGGCAATGGGCATAAAGATTATTAAATGTGTTGGGGCAAAGGAATGCGTGCGGTGCGCGCTAGGTATAGGACGCGCCCACTGCATACGAATATAATAATAAAAAATCATTATATTCGCGATTTGCGCGGCATAGGCCGACGCACGCTACAATGGCCTTGAGTTCCGACCAACTCATAGCTAATGAAGTGTTGGCGTTCTTACAACACGCCATCGACACCATGGACGAGATCAGCATCATCCAGATCTGCAAGTCCAACTTTAATGCAGAGGAAATAACATCCGCAAAAACTCTGCTGTATAAGTCGGTCGGACAGATCGACAGAATGCCATCCCGCCGTAAGGACGACAAGGGTGAGAAGAGTCTTCAGGACATCATCAATCTCCTGAAGACAACGGATCCTGATGACGTGCCGTCGTTTGTGGCGAAAAACTTACACAAGTTGCCGCCAGTGACATTTGACCACGTCGATGTTACCAGGTTGCTCAAGGACATCACAACCCTGAAAGCCAGCCTGGCGGAGGTAGTGTTGAAGTTGGAGGCTTCGCAAGACACCATCAGTGAGCTACGTGCCGAAGTTACATCATTGCGTAAATCGCTGGCCGTAAGTAGTTCACCGGAGGTCAATAACATCAACACGCGACGCGGCGCATGCAAAGTCGTGTCAGCAAGTTTCATGTGTGCGACACCTGAGACACAGCCGGCGCCTGCGCCTCGCCCCGCGCCTCCCCCCGCGGAGGTATCGCCTGTCGTCGTGACGTCAACGCCTCAACGTCACTACGCCGCTGCTGCTGCCCGCCAGCCACCCAAAGCGAGCAATATATTGAGGACCGGGAAGGCTACCGGGAACACCCGCAACGAACGCCTTCCTAGTGCGGCGCTACCACGTCAGCCGGATGAGGAGGGCTTTACTAAGGTTGAGAGAAAGAAGAAAAGGCCTCTTCGCCGCAACCTGTGTGGCACCGCACCGACAGAACATATCCTGCACCCCGCTGTTCCTGTGGTGCATGTGTATGTGTCGCGTCTCCACTTCCTCACGAAGGCCTCCGACGTGATGGAGTACTTGAAAATGTAGACCCGGTTTGTGGTCGAGAAGTTGGAATCGCGCAACACAGTTAACTTCAACTCGTTTGTTGTACGCGTCCCGACCGATCGACTATCGGCGATTCTGAAAGAGGAGCTGTGGCCGAAAGGGGTCGTATTTAGGAAATTCCGCGGCCGCCGGCGTCCTCCGGATCTCACAGAACTGGCGTCACACGTCGCGAAAACGTGACTTAGTTATAAGTTTATATTTTTGTATGTATGTTAGTCTGTAAGGTATATATAATATGGGCCTCTGTAAGCTTTGTTTTGCATTGTTTTATATTGCCTGAAATAAACGATTATTATTATTATTTTTCTTTCATTTTAATTTATCTCCTCTTTTAGAGGGTATATATACTCACACGCGGGCGTGAACCAAGCGTGCAAGCAAACATAAAATAATTATATACTAAAAGTAGAAGATAGCGTAGATGATGTTAAAAACTTACGGGTGATACGACAAGTGTTGAGGATGGTAGCTTTTTGAAGCATGTGGAGTATATATGTAGGCATGTGTAGTGTGTCCAGACTCTGAATTAATGACTTCGGTATGACTCCAGTGGATGAAAGTACTATTGGAACGATGTGAACTATTTGTGCATTCCATTGTGTTTTTATTTCAATGGCTAAGTCCTGATATTTACCTAGCTTTTCAGAAATGGTTGCTTGAACATTATGGGAATTAGGGATAGCGATATCAATAAGATAAACGGTCTTATTAATTTTGTCGTGGACAGTAATATCAGGCCTATTGAAATGAATTGTTTTATCTGTTATAATTGTTCTATCCCAATATATTTTGTGATTCCGATTTTCTAATACGGTTTGAGGCTTATATTTATAATAAGGGTGCATTTCTGTTATGAGTTTAGTAGAGTGTGCTAAGTGTTGATGTATGATGGCAGCCACTTGGTCGTGTCTGTGCTTATAATCTGTTTGTGCTAGCGATTTACACGCTCCTGTTATGTGTTGAATGGTTTCAGAAGCAACGTTACAGTGTCTACATAAGTCAGTCGGCAGGTTAGGATCCTTTATTATAAATCTTCTGTAGTTACGAGTGGCTATTATTTGGTCCTGAATCGCAAGCATGAACCCTTCAGTTTCTGGAAACAGTTCACCTCGTATAAGCCATTCGTTCGATTTATCTTTATCGACGTGTGGCTGGCTTAAACAGGCTCGATGTCTTCCATGTAAGGCTTTTGAGGTCCATGCTGTGATTTGGTATTGTATAGTTGTAACGAATTCATTTATTTGCCTATTCCTGTCTTGTAAATTGAGTGGTGTTAAATTATTATCTGTTTCTACTATATGGTAATGAAGTGAAGACTGTGCAGTTTTGTTATGAAAGTAAGTTCTGAGTGTAAGTATCTGTTTGTTGTGCAAGTTACTTATGTCTATAAGGCCTCTTCCTCCTTCCTTCCGCGGTAGTGTAAGCCTCTGTATGCATGATTTGGGATGATGTTTTCTGTGCTTGGTTAACTGTGTGTTTATGTTTCGTTGTAGGTTTTGAATGTCTGTTTTTGACCAGTTTATTATGCCAAAAGAGTAGGTAAGGATAGGTATTGCAAACGTATTTATAGCTTTTATTGTGTTTTTAGAATTTAAGTGTGTATTAAGAATTAGTTTTAGTCGGTAAGTAAATTTTTGGCGGAGTTCCTGTTTAGTCAGTTTTTGCTGAATCTGTCTGGATTGTTTAAATCCTAGATACTTGTATAAACTATGTGAGTCCATTGGTTCAATAAATTCACCATTTGACAAGGTATACTGACTAACTTCAAACTTTCCCTTCGTAATTGACAAAATGTTGCATTTGTCAACCCCAAACTGCATATGGATGTCCTTGGAAAACTGCTCAGTAATTTCTGCTAGTTGGAATAGGGAAATTTTAGCATCAGAAAAAAGCTTTATGTCGTCCATATACATGAGGTGTGACAAATTGTACTCTGTGTTATTATTAGTAAACTTAAATCCTGCACCAGTTTTGTTTAATTGCTCGGACAAAGGGTTTAGTGACAAGCAGAACCACAGAGGGCTTAAAGAATCACCTTGAAAGATCCCACGTTGGATTCGGATAGGATCAGTAGTCAAAGCCTGCCTTGAAGCTTGATTTATTTTTAAAATAGTTTGCCAATGACACATGGAAGACTGTAAAAATGTTATAAGTGTTGGATGTATTTTATATAATCTTAAAATATGTATTAGCCAACTATGCGGGACTGAATCATAGGCTTTTTGATAATCTATAAACATGGTGTGGATATCTCTCTTGCATTTAACTGCACTATTCATGGTAACTGCGTCTATCGTCAATTGTTCCTTGCAGCCTTGGCTGTTCTTCCTACACCCTTTTTGTTCTTCTGCTAATATATCATATTTAAGTAAATGATTGTGAACTACTTCACTTATGCATGCTGTAAGAATCTTATAAAGTGTTTGGAGACAAGTTATTGGCCGGTACTTAGCTGGATTTGTAGGATCATTCATATCTTTTGGTATCATATATGTGACTCCCTGTGTAATGTATAGCGGTAGTAAATGTGGATTTGTAATAAACGTGTTCAACTGGTTATAAATGAATGGATGCAAATAAGTTAATTTCTTATACCAGTAGTTGTGGATATTGTCTGTGCCTGGTGATTTCCAATTGTGTGTGTGTTTAATGACCTCAACAAAAGTGTCTAGTGGAATGTGTTCAAAATCCATTTCTGGAATTTGTCTCGGTGTATCGTTAATCCATTCAGCCTCAGTGTTGTGATGTACTGGGTTTTCCCATAAATTAGCCCAAAATTCACGGAAGTTATTAATATCAGGTATCTCTGTATTTAGTCGGCTACCTGTGTTACCAGTGGTCAAATTTCTATAAAATGTCTTTTCGTTATTTATAAATCTAATGTTTTGTGTTTTTCTATCTGTACATTTAACATACCTTTTCAGTCTACTCGCTGCAGCACTTAATTTCTGTTTTAAAGTGTCTAAATAATGTTCCATTTGTTATCGTTAATCCATTCAGCCTCAGTGTTGTGATGTACTGGGTTTTCCCATAAATTAGCCCAAAATTCACGGAAGTTATTAATATCAGGTATCTCTGTATTTAGTCGGCTACCTGTGTTACCAGTGGTCAAATTTCTATAAAATGTCTTTTCGTTATTTATAAATCTAATGTTTTGTGTTTTTCTATCTGTACATTTAACATACCTTTTCAGTCTACTCGCTGCAGCACTTAATTTCTGTTTTAAAGTGTCTAAATAATGTTCCATTTGTGTATTTGTATCTTCGTGTTGTGCATGTATCTGATAGGTTTGCTGTATAGTTTTTACTGTATCTACAACTCTTCTACTTCTATTACCTCTGATAAACTCAGTTAATCTACCAATTTTTACTCTTAGACTATCTATTTTCCTTTCTAATCTTATTTGCCACTTAGGTGCCTTGCGTGATTGTGGTCTGCGTTGAATCTGTATGTGTTGAGTTAGTTTAGTTCCATTACATTTAGCTGCTGTCCATGCGGCACAATAAATTACTGTTTGCATTTCTTTGAAAGTGGCGTTGCCATTTATGTACTTCGGTAGAATAACCGTATTTATGTAATTAACTACGATACTGAACTTTCTAGATGTTTTCTGTCTTGGGATATATGGCCTCCTTGTTGGGTGAGTATCAGTGAAGTACTGATGAGCAAGCTGGAATGTGCTATCGATTTCTAGATTATTCTGTAAATTACTGCTATTACTATTACTGAAAGGGGTTTGCTCTGCTTGAGTCGCTTCATCATTTATATTCCGTGTATGTGTAGCTGTATGAGCTGCATGCTCAGTATGTATTAGTGTGGAATTATATTCTAAATTACTATTTTCTATATTTGCGCATGCAGGCTGTTCTATATTGTTTTCAATTTGTGTATTCGTATGTCTCAATTCTCTAACTATTTCTTGTTTTATTTCTTCTAATCTATCATTCTTTATATATCTATTGTTTATAATCGCTCTTCTCTGATCTGCTACTCTTTGTTCTGTTAGATAAGAGAGACTAGGGTACAAATTTATAAACTCTTCATAAAGAGTTTTTCTATAGGCTGTTTTATTAGTTTCTACGTTTGTAATTCTAAAATATATTCTTATTATAGCTTCATTAAGTTCCATAGTCCATTTCATTCGCTGTCCAGGTTGAGTGTTAGGTACAAGTTGAGTTTGTGTAGGGTGTAACTGTGTTTGCCTCTCAAAGTTGTGCAGTTCTGATCTCACTTCTGAGTAAATCTGATCTATAATATCTTGTGTCAATAATTTCTTTTGTATTATTGCTCTTCGCTGATCCCCAATTCTTTGGCGACTAACTTGATACTCTGGGTACTTTTCAATGAATTTTGTATGAAGTAACGGAAGATATGCATTCATGTCTGTTTCCATATTGGTAAGTTGAAGATAAGTACGTAGAATAAATTTATTCATTTCTATATTCCATTTTCTACGTACTGCAATACTGCTAGTGATGGGCACAGGTTCATTGACAACATTTGTCACCTGAGCAACATCCGCCAGCTGTTCCCTACTAGTTGTATATGAAGATGATGTTGATGGTAAAGATGAAGTTGATGATGAAGAATCACATAAAGGGTCACAATAAGACCGTTGAGGTGATGAAATAGCTGAAAACAGTGATGTAGGCGAAGAAGGGCGAGAAACTGGTGACTGAGTTTCATCGCCTAAAGATGGCGTAATTGCCAGAAAAGATTTTGTTTTTGATCTAGTTATCATATTATACCCACGAAAAGCTAGGGACATCAAAGGTCAACCACGGCAGCGCCCTGCATTCACCGTGGCAAGAGAAAATTTAAACTGGAGGTTCTCCGGTATCCAGAGTTCACATACTAACGACTAAGCTCACCCCTAGCCATGCAGCCCTCAGCGTATGCTGTCCCACTTTGGCTTGGTTTGTTGGGGCCGTTTGTCAGGAAGGTATTATTATACCAATAAGATGTTATTTGGTAATTTCTTTGACCAGTACCTCTATCAAGGGTGTCGTCCAGATGGTCGGACTATAAAAGTTCTGCTTCCCTAAGCCCCCCCACCACGTCAAGGTGGCCCCACGGGGGGGTTATTATTATTATTATTAAAGGAGAGGGGGGGAACTAAGCACTTATGATTATGTAAATACGATAAGGCTTTCAACTGAAATTAAAAGGGGTCCCAATTCAACAACTGTTTCATGCTTTGTCAGAAGTGTGTAAATAAAACTCAACATAAAGGAAAGGTTCTTAATATGACTGAGTTGTATTTTTTTCCGCGATTCCACCAGCAATTGTTTCTTTTTCAACTGAATTCTGTTTTTTTTACATTATTCTGTAATTAATCAATAAATTATAAAGCGGACGTAGCCTAATGGCTAGAGCATTGCAATACCGACGTGAACCCACTCGTAACACAAGCAATACTTATAGCTTACCACGGGGGGTTAACAAGAATAGGTACTAGTAATATGTGACCTTATGCGACCCACCCTGCTAGTAACCATTTAAAAAGTCAAGTCTTGAAATTATTTAGGTCTACTTATAGTTATGTAGGTACCTACATATACCTACAATATTTAACAAAACCCCTGTCAGATACAATAAACGCGTATACGTGGTAGTTCATGAACCGTCTCGCATAGGCGGCTCCTTTGACACAAAACGTAGGTATTCAGTACGTGAACTTGGAGGAGCGGTTGTTGCCTTGGATCAGTTTTTATTTGTATTTAATTATTTTGACTGGGGAAAAATTATAATCTCCAATCCATTTAATAGTTTCGTATATGTGTTCGCAGTACGATACCGAATAATACTCTCAGGGATCGGACAGGGTTTTTGTTACACGCTGTATATGCAAGGCACCATTCAAAAGTAGAAAAGATAGCTTATCAATAAAAAAATATTAATTTAGTAAGTATATTTTGCTTACAAGAGAACCCTTGTATCTAAGCTAATGTTATTAATCTGAAGAGTATGTTTGTTTGTTTGGTTTGCGTAAATCTCATTTTTTCATTGCAAATATATTTCAGTGTTAGATGGTTCATTTATCGAGGAAAGCTTTAGGCTAGTTTTGCCACGACATCCAACGCCCACAAGGGAAGAGCTGCGAGCAAAAGCTAGTCTATACAGGATTAATTTAAAAGGAGTGCAGATGTTTAACGAGATAATCAGTTACATAAAACTGAACAACTTTCCCCAAGGAACATAGGTCGAAATCTTTATTAAAAATCAACTTTTCAGACAAACAAGTCACGTGACCTGTCACTTAGTATGAAAATTTCATTTTCCATTTTAAGATTTCGACTTACGTTTCTTGGGGAAAGTTGGTCAGTTTTATGTAACTGATTACCTCGTTGAACATCCGCACTCCTTTTAAATTAATCCTGTAGACACTAGCTTTTGCTTGCAGCTCCTCCCTTGCGGGCGTCGGATGTCGTGGCAAAACTAGTATATACTTAATCCATATTTTGTTGAAAATTAAATAAGTAGTTATAATTTTGGATCTGAACATAAACACACATATAAGCATTTAAAGCATTTATTGTAATTAACAATGTATTTTGTACCTAATTCGACTATAACAGTGTAAAGATGAAATTCATTCGAAAATTATTAAATACAACAATGTCAAGCAGCTTTAACAACTTTTAAATCGATTTACATAAATATTTATACGGCTATAAAGCGTATTAACGTTGCCATGGTTACACGTGTTGCAGGCCATATTTATTTACGACCACGGTTAGTGCAAAATCGTCGGTACTTCGAAAAACGTAAAAGGTGGGTAGGTACAAAATTGTATTCCAAAGCATAGCAAGTTTTCTATGCAGAATTCGAGTTTTTTTATTAATTTTAATTTTAACGATTTTTCTTTTTCCGATTTTGCATTTTTATCAACTTTACTTTTTAACTATATTATATACTTAACAATATAAAATGTCACTGGAATATTCAACTAACTAAATTACAAGTATTGTAAATTGTACTGGTAATAATACACATCCTGATACATTAACGCGTGTACAGTCAGCCACAAACATTAAAAAACAAAATCAGTTTCATATAACGCTTACAACACAATAGACGTGTAGACAATTTTTTTTTAATGAAAGAATATTGGAAACTTACTTTTTGCTTTTTCGAAATAACGAATACCTACCTTAATACAGCGCATTTAAGTTAAGGTGTGGGGGCTCGCTAATTATAACGTCACAAGCCCTCAATCTTAAACATTAACGTGCAAGCCCTCAATCTTAAACTTCAACGTGCCTTATCTTAGTAAATTTTATAGTTTGGAAACAAAGTAAAAATACGTATCTAATATTTTTTTAAATCTAACTTATGGATTAAATAATAGATTTTACTATTATACCTAGTCCACACCATTGATTAATAAATCATATATTGAAATGGCGACTAGACAATAAAACAGACGTATGACGTAGGGTTAACGCTATAATCTCGTTATATTATGTTGATCAATGGTATTACGTTCTAACCCCCGAATACAAAAACGTCAGTAAACTTCAACACATTTCTAAATATCTATCTGTCGCTGCTTCACACCTTAAAGTGACAGAGACAGCATGAGACTACATAACGGCAACAAACTGATTGACGGTTCAATATTCGACGATTAGTGTTGTAAATATGTGTTCATTAAGTTTCGTTTCTGACTGTACCAACAATGCTATTTATTATGTGATTTATCTACATATAGCAGGTACTCTAATACCATAAGCAAATTGTTGAGCGTCAAAGCATCGCAGATTCGACCTCCACTTATAAACATAACATTTCATCTATCTTAGAACTGAACAGCGTTAATTGACATTCATATTTGACAGTCTTAGCGCATGCGCAGTCTCTACACTATTTTCAAACATTTGTTTTAGTAGCGTTCGCTTTTTTCTCGAGAACACACATATCATCATAATTACAGTTGTATATGGAGTTTTTAAAGTACTTTTTTAAATAATCGAGTGGGCATAACTCATGTTTGCACATAGGTAGCTTAATAACTTTTTCTTGGTGTAGAGTCAGCACGTGATCACCAGTTTTGCACCTGTTAACAAAAGAAATAAATAAAAATTTGCCTTTTGTGTAAACATAAAATTCGTCCTAAAATCACTTCAAGAATGGCAGTGTATTTATCTACTGACTAACCCAGGATGTTACACAGAGGGGCATATTACATATTATTATATTTTTTTAGTGTCTATTTTCCTCAAATTATACTGTGACATTGTACAACGAATTGGTATTTTACTGTAATGTTGTACACTAAGATTTTAATTAAATAAATAAATATCACACATATCTATCCAGACAGGTGAAGAATACATCTGATATAGAATCGGTTTTCAAAAATTCAGCTCAACTATGACTTATATAAATCATTGATATTCCATTATTTATCGACCCCAGTCTAACATAAATCGACCAATAACACAAATGTACATTTTTATTACAATTTACAAGAAAACACAGACATATTAACCTATTTCTCCAAAACCCCGGTTTACATTGTTCGTAACAGTCGTTTATTGTGAATGATACAACGAATTCGACGATAAAACTGCGGTCCCATTTCATAGCTTGGTAAATAAAAAACGTCTTTATGAATCTAGTTACCTCAATTATTTAGAGGGGAAAAGACATTAGGTAATTTTATTTTATATTTTTATTTATTTGGGAAAATTAATTTATCATTATTATTATTATAAATAGTTACTTCAAATATCTCATTGTAAAAAGTGTCTCCGCCCTCCTTTTTTTTTTAATTACTGCGACTTCGAAAGTAGGTGGTTCTCAAACGACTGTATGCTTTTTTTGTTAGTTCGTTACGCATACAAGTATTTTGGTACGATTTCAAAAAATAATATTATGTAAATAAATAAATAGCCTTTGATGAGAATCTTGAGTTTAAAAATAATTATGATACTGGTATTAAATTCTATATTCCAGGACTGGTATTATTTAATCCATACTGATGTTATAAATGTGTCACGCTTTGATAAGCCGCTAAACGGATTTTAATAAAACTTGGCAATGGATAAGCTTGAAAGAAATTGGCAACATTTCAACGCAATAACCGACACCTTGTTAGAGTGCGGACAACAGATAGCAATAACATAAATCTTCAGAATCAACTGATATCAGGAAAATTAAATAAAAGTAAGGCCGAAGTTATTATCAATTAGATCAGATTATATCAAATAGAAAGAGATAAAAAAATGAATGCTCACACCTCTCTCGTGCCCCTACAGTAATAACTAAACGTCACTTATTCATTCTATCTTCACTAACTAATATCTCCGTCTCAACTTCCGTTCGCTTCGCCCGAACACACCGTTCGTATTTCTCTCGTCACGCAATCACCAGCCAACTCCCTAAGACAAGCATTCCCATCGCCTAATCACACTTTTCGTAAGGCTCTCGTCACGCATTCACCAGCTTAAGCCTCAAGTCAAACGTGCGTAAAAAATTTTTACTCCATAAATATATTATAATTAGAATTTTAAAATAACTTACTTGAACAACACAAACGCCAAGTTAGTTGCAAAGCAATCTATATTCGAGAGTTTCCACACTCTGTCATCATCTCTGTAGGCACTGATCAGCGGAGCTGACGGCCGGTACAGCTCCATATGGGTAATCATCTTGAGGATTGTGCCCGAGTGAGTGAAGAGGAACGTCGCTTGAGGACTGTTGTCGTCACTGCATCGAGAATACAGAAATAATAAGTTACTTCCTGGTATGTACAGGCAGCAACACAAATTATCACACAATCTCCAATATATGAACAGAATCGTTTAAATCGGAAGAACAAAATTTCATATAAATCGGTCCAGCCGTTTCGGATAAGTTTGGAAACAAACATCGCGACACGAGAAATCTATATATATAAAAATGAAACCCGTTTTCCATTGTCACGACATAGCATGAAAACCGCTTGACCGATTTGGCTGATTTTGATTTTGAAATGTTAGTGGAAGTCCAGGGAAGGTTTAAAAGGTGTAAAACATAAATAATAAGTAAAAAAAAAACTGTTCCTGAACTCGGGGATTATCTTAATTAATTTACTTTTGACAGAACGAAGTCTGTCCGGGCAGCTAGTTTATATATAGATATTTAATACAGGTAATACCTACATCTAGTCTAATATAGAGAAAAAAAAATATAGTTACCTGAAGTTTTCAAACATGGTCTTGATAGACAAGCAAGCTTGACGGAACGACAAATCGTAACCATAACCATCTACCCAGTACGCTTTAAGATCGTGGTAATATTCGAACACCTTTAATAAAAACATTAAATAACAGACAATATAAGATGAAAAAAAATGTGCACACAGCAAACTAGAAAGTTATACAGGTCACACCAACAAAGCTGACGATAACACTTGCATGGAAACGTAATACTCACGTTGTTTACATACATATTTGTTTGTTAGTGTGCGCTGAATAACTATTAATTTTGCTGTGTGTATAGTCACAGAAATTAAATTTAGTGAGAGTGTATAGAAAAATTCTTGAAATTTATCTGCACGTATCAGAATATGTCATTTTTCGGGCTATAGCGATGTATTGTTTTACGATTAATATGTTTTACGTTGCGAAAGTGCCTGAAAGTGCCTTGAAATAAAAATAATTTGATTTGATTTGTATGTATCCAAATCTGAATTCTGCATAGCGTTTTTTTTTTTCAAACTATTGGGGTTGGGCTTCCAGTCTTTCAGGATTCATCTGAATACTATATTTTACGTGGAGCGTCTGCCTATCTGACCCATGCCTATCCACAACTATATATGAGAAAAATACTATGGGATAGTATTTTACTTAGAAATATAATTCGTTGCTTTGGTTGAAGGATTCTTTTTTTGTTTTTTTTTTTTCTAAACTGTTTATGATACATACATAATTTAACTGATATTTAAAAAAATACCTTTATGCTTTCTTCATCAAATCCATAGCACCAAGGTGATGTGTAATATTTGTCCCACGAAGTTTCATATCCGCAATACTTGTACATAGTATCCACTGTGGCTGCAATATAAATAACATTTATAAGTTCATGCAGTTCGTTTTAAAGTATTCAAGCATAAATAGATGCAGAAGGTTAGGCAGAAATTTAAAAAAGCGGTACAGAGAATGCTGCTTATTGCTGGGACACTTGGAATTAAAACCTTATTGCTGAATGATAAGGTTGGATTTAAATTGTTTTCACGGATGAATTAATACGAGTTTTTTTATTTATCACTAAATATTAAATCTACATAATTCTACCAACTACTTTCATTATTAAATACTGTCTAGTTTAGTCTACTAATACTTATCTAAGAATAATAATTAAGTATATGTAGGTATACAGTGAGAAATGTTACATATTAGCGAAGTACATGGTATGCATAGTATGTGTGAAGCGAAGCGAAGTAGGAGCAAAAGAGCGAGTGCGAAACACCTAATGACTATGACGAACTTGATACAACTGATATTTAGTGGTCTATATCAGTTACTCTCAAATCTTACGCCGGCTTCCCACGGCGCACGATATCGAGGATCACCCCGCACGGCCGACCACCTGCTCCGAGTGAGTTTTGAGAATTAAACCCTATTTTAAACGATATAGGGTATAATTCGGAGCGCTAGCACAGATGTGTCTGTACTATCACGGTCAATACTCTCCGTTAGTGCGTCGGTGTGGGCTGGTTCACCTCCGTCCGCATTATCACGCACCATGAGAAGCCAACTGTACAAGCCATATGGTGTATCAACATACTACAGCAGGTCATAGTATTACAAACCCAATCTGAGTACTCTATCAAGGCCCAGTCTCTTAGACACAGCCTCCAGAGTCTTGTTCATTTCTGAACTGAGACCATAAAGTTTTTGCTGCACATATGTTTCTGGATTTTTCTTAATTTGTTTTTGCCACCTGTCACAGTGTTTGTAAAACTGAAAAATTGCAACCGAGTGTAGGGAAAGCTGTCAGTTATAATGTAGAATTAAAAAAACATTTTGAAAACAAACATCTAGACAGTGAAGCAAGCTTCGTGCTTACAATTATTAGAAGAAAAACATTCATGCTAGGAAAACTAACTGCAAATGCACAAGAAATTTAAAAATATATCAGTAGGTATTTTACTTTGCAATATCTACCCTGATTCTATAATGTGGACAACATCACGTACATTGCTCTGAATCCAAAGTAAGTAGCTAAAGCACTTGTGTTATGGAATCACAGACAACTAAGGTACCACAAACACCCAGACGCGAGACAATGTAGAAAAGTGTTTTTCTACATTGACCCGACCGGGGATCGAACCCGGGACCTCAGAGCCGGCGACACCTTGAAAACCGGTGTGTACGCCTCTCGACCACGGAGGTCGATTCTATGAATTACATCCTTGCCAAAACTTACTAAACCTGGTTGTATTGGAAATGTTGACTATAATTTTCAGTCTAGTATTGGTCAACGCCAATAAACGCAGGACATATTTCCAAATGGCTTGAGTTAAATAAAAGTTAAAAAGAAATGTTTTCATCTATAAAAATTCTGGGTAAAACTGGGCAAAATAAAAATACCCAAGAAATTTCATTACCAATAAAAGAAATCTATTTAACTGCTTGAGTCATAGTTAGACCTAATATTTTTCAAGTTCATATTGTGTACTGGTATATTTAAGTAACTAATTAAATTTAAAAAAAATAACAAATTATTTACCCTCAGGACTAAGTCAACCTTTGTAGCTGGGTCATATATAACCTCTTGTGCTTCTTTCCTTTCAAACAAGCCATTGGAGAAGAACCTTGCGCTCTGCTGAGTTCTCTGTGTTGCTGTGTAGCGAAACTGAAAAAATAAAAAAAACTGAAAAAACTGAAAAAACAAAATAAACATTTTACAATTTAAATTAGTTAAATATAAAGATTTTAAGTAAATTATATAACTATGTTTAGAAGTGACATCACTCAGTCGCAATCTGGCAAAGATTGAATTTCTCAGAATAAATATCTTAAATATTTTTTTTCTTAATTGTTTAAAGACACTGAAATCATAACTAAAACCAAAGCATGGAATGGCCATAAACCTAAATTTAATAAAACAATAAAAAAACTTACAAGATATGTTTTGTTATCATATTTTTGTTTGATAGCATTAGGAAATCTTTTCTGCATCCTTTCAGCGAGGAGTATCATCTCATCTTGACCTTCGAGGGTTAAATAACTTCCTTGTTCTATATCAAAATCTACTTTCCAGTCTTGTAATCTCTTTAACTGCTGTTTAGTTAATGGACCTAGAAATTATATCATTATTAATTGTAAATCTAATACATAAAATTCGAAATGGCTGGATCAATTTGTACGAAATTTTGCGTGAATATAATATAGGGTAGGTCTGAGAATCAGCCAAGATCCATTTTTCATATCTCTAAGTGATAGGGGCGGCCCTCTTCGAATTTTTTTAATATGGCTGAACAGTGGTCCATCTTTTACTAACATAAAGCTATGGAGGGTAGAAGTAAGGAGGGCAATCTGCGTACATGAAAATTGTCCGTCAAAATGTATTAAATTAGGATGGCGCCACATTTGCATCAGGGTAAATTTTAAAGGAAGCTAATAAAAAGTCAATCAACGTACTATTCACAGTTTACGAAATAAAATCACTCCAGCTACAAGTTTTCTCATCAAAATTCTTCAAGGTTATATTTACTACATTATTTTGAACTACGCAAGTAGTTGAAATTTCAATAAGTAACTACTTTGGTCGATAATAATATTAAATTGTTTAACTCGACATACTTCACTTCGTTTACAAATTGCTACATTCATACCATACCCTTTTGACACACCAGCGCCATTCTGGAGGATTTTGGAACTGTTATTTAGCGCATACAACTGGACACTTTTTCAACTTTTCTCCCATATAAGATTGCCCTCCTTACCTCTACCCTCCATACATAAAGCGTAAGAAAACGACAGCAACAGATAAAAACTAAAAAATGACAAACTAGTTTTCACTTTGAACATCAGTGTTTTTAGAGCACAATAAGCTCTCATACAAATTTGCTGCCAAATTTGTATGAGAATTTTAGTCGGAACAGAATTACAGTTCTAATTTTCATCTGTCCTTTTCTAAATATGTAAAAGTGAAAAAGATACCTATGGAAAAATCTTAAATTAGTTTAGTATGAGTTTAACAGAATGTTTGCAGGGTCAGTCAAATCATTTATTCAAACATTTATTTAAATTAGGCTACTAAGTAGCACTTTTTAAAGGTCAACAACATTAACAGCACCTTGATTTGCCTACACTTCACCGCTTCCTAAGTGCTCTAGCTGGGAAAGCTAGGTAGCTAGCTAATACTTATGATGACTGGGTAAGGGAAGAAAAAATCAATGTAATCCGTCACTTAAAAAGATTTGAGTAATTTCTTTTCATATTATTTCTGAGTCATTAGAAAAAATAATTGTCATCATACCCATTCTACCATTAATTTTTTGCTCTAAATATGGTAATTACAGATCTTATAAATTAGTACAGTTCTTCATAATTCGGCTACTTAGTTTGGTAAGCAAATTAAGCAATTGTTTTAACATTTCTCATGAATCAGGTTTTCATACAGACAAATATTTTTCAATACAACTGGTAAGTCTAAAAATAATTGCGTTCAAGTATAACCATAGCTTAGGGAATAGTAATATTACTGTGGATTGGGAAAATTCATGTAAGTAGAGAGTTGCTCGAGACATTGGAAATTAATAAAAACATACCTTTCTTGTTTTCATGTTGCAGTAAGATTTCATATTTCAAATCAGTTAGTCTTGCACTTAACAACATGTCTTTCGTACTAGGTAATCTTGTCCCATGCCGAATCACCATCCATATTTTATTTTCCTTACAATCTGTAATTATATGATGAGAATATTACTTACTTGTATGGAAATAATTAGCATGAATGAAAGAATGATGTGCAAGTTTGAAACCTAATTTATTAAGAAGAGATAAAACCATTGTTGCTTATGACGTAGTAAAGAATATTTTAAGAAATAGCCTTGTGTAAAGCCTTGTGTTTAGTTTTATGTTTTGATAATTCCTTAGTTACCTAAAATATTAATCTCGTTAATAAATTATTTTTCGTTAATATCAGTTTAAGAAGCTTTCAACTTACTTGGAAATTTAATCCTTGATTCATTTTTATTTGATTTAAATCTGTATGGAGTGCGAGAACCCAAATGATGGCGAATATCATTTGATTTTAAAGAGTCCACTATTGTAACATTCAAGAAATATAAAAAAGCTAAAAAACAAGATGTGACAAGCACTTTCATAATTATATTATCAAATTACAACGGTACTTCTCAAATTAATGAATTCACTATAATTTAAAGTTTCACCTAACACTACCAGTTTTCAAAATAAATCAAATGTGACTATTATGACACATGACACTTGACTTGCTTGACAGTAGTCAAGCAGAAACAGAAAGGACTTTTAACTTTTTAAATTGACATTGTAAGTAAAAGGATAGAGATGCACAGCCTCTATACCATACCTTACTCTATAATAATATCATACGTTCTACATTATTCTTTTCTCATGTATCGAGTTACTATTTAGCCGATGAAGTTAATCAAGTAAGGGTAAGCAGACACAATATAAATAAAAAAGGATACAGAAATAAGATTTAATGGGAAATACAATTGCGATTTACTTAGCAATTTATCAATTTTGTCTCGTCCATGCGAATAAGTTTAATCGAGTATTATAGATTTATGAATGCAGTGGCTATCAAAAATATTTCACCGTGGATAACACACACGCGATAAATACTAGTACTAGTAATTCTCAAATTCCAAAACGGACCTTGACTACTGTAACTTGGAACGAAACTTGCAAAACAATAAATTAAGAATAACTTACAAAAATACATTTTTTTATGGCGTGCTAAATAATTTGATTTTATATATTGCGTGTATTTTTTTCGCGCTTACTTAAGGTGATACCTCCGATGTGGCCCGCGAAATTCAAATTTTCATGTGTTTTTTGCAATTTGCTTATCAGTGACAAGTTGTAATTTGATCAAAATATGATTCGCGACAATAACTAATATAACTTCAAATATAAGAATGATTAAAACGTTCGCTCCATTCGCTCGCACAAAGAATAATTGAAAATGAGTTAGATTTCGGAAATTTTACTAACTTTAGACTAATCTTTGTGAGAATGAATGGAGCACATGTTATGATCATTTTTATATTTAAAATTATACTTGTTATTGTCGCGAATCGAATTTTGATCAAGTTACAACTTGTCACTGATAAGCAAATTGCAAAAAACACATGAAAATTTGAATTTCGCGGGCCACATCGGAGGTATCACCTTAATAGTAGTATATAATTCCTATTCATGGAAACGTCACATAAACAGAAGTGTCCTACATTATTTTTCGATTTTTTGAATGAAAAAGTTCTTCCGACTTAACATTCGTAGCCATTCGAAGCAAGTGGATCTTGGGATATTACGACATTTGTACATCGTAGATGGCGGGGCATTCTTAGCTCGTATTTATTGAGACATTCGTATCTCGTAGATACTGGGACATTCGTATCTCGAAGATATTGGGACATTTTGTAACTGGTAGATGTTGGACATTCTATCTCTTACATGATGGGACATTCGAAGCTTGTAGATGTGGGACATTCGTAGCTCGTAGATAATGGGACATTCGTAACTGTAGATGTTGGGGCATTTGTAGCTCGTAGATGTGGGACATTCGTAGCTCGTAGATGTGGGACATCTAAAGTTCGTTGATGTTGACATTCGTAGCTCGTAGCTTTTCAGAACCTGATATGAGTTGGGGTAGTGAGGGTCTGAGAGTTGACATTATCAAGCGCGATCGTCCAGCTTTAACATTGATATTTAGAGTGCCTCGGTTGAAAATTTGTGACAGTTGAAATTTGAACGGATAATGTATGTCTATTGCCGCTATAACAAGTAATACTAAAAATCTGATCTCTCTCCTCGACTCTTAACATTTATGATAAGATTTAGATAAGGTACTTACAAAATAAAAGACGGTATAATTTTAATTTAATTTATTGTTATAAAAACTGTTATGTTGGTGTTCATTTAATCAATTTAAAAATAAATTAAAATAGGTTGCAATAGAGTTGTAGAATCATGATTGTGATGTTTGACCAATTTGTGCAATAAAAAACAGTTTCTCAATATGCATTATGACCAGATAATGCATATGAAAAATGTATAACCATTCACCTAATTATGAAGAATAAAACATGCAATGATTCTCTTAGTAATAAAAGATCAAAGGTAGGTACTTATTTACAAACATTTGCCTAAGATATTAACTATAAAACAACTGATACCATACCAATGGTAAACAATAATAAATAATACCCAACTAAAACGAGTAACAACAATAACGGTAACATTAAAACTAATTCGTCAGTGAATAGGCAAATTAGAAGGTTTCTTCTTCATCACAGTTCTCCGTCGCGTGGCCAAATACTGGAACAAAAAAAAAACAATTAATACTAATTATAACTATAAAAACAAATATTATATTCTTCACAATTTTCACTTCTATGAAACTTAGTAAGAACTTCTTGTTGTTGTAAAAGAAACTCTGAAGGTTTTGGCGGGATTATGAGGGTGTATAGATGGATGATTTTTACACTTTTATTTTTTTCCCATAGGTACGTCGATAAAGAAAGTTTCACTTTAAAAAAAAAGAGTAGGAACTATACCTTCACAGATATCGCAGTATGGCCTGGGCGGCGGGGCGTTGCGTCGCGGAGTGTGCGGCGCGGGCGCATCCAGCTCGCCGGCCTGCTTGGGGCACTCGTCCGTGTCGTGCGCGTCGAACACGTCGCAGATGTCGCAGAACAACCGCGGGGCCACCGCACGGGCCTTGCGACCATTACTGTACATGACAGATGATATATTTATTGAAGTAAAACTTCTTCAAACTTGAGCTGGTGAATGCGTGACGAGAGCGTTACGAAAAATGTGATCGGTTGAGGCGAACGGAAATCGAGAGGGAGATAAGTTAGCGTAGATAGAAAAAGGGAGAGAGTTACGTTTCGTAAATTAGTGTAGGGGCAAGCTAGAGAGGTGTGAGCACACATTTTCTTTCTCTCTTTCTCTCACAGCTTGTAATGTTTTGTATATCTAAGATAAGCATAAAGTTTTAATTCAGTCGCGTGGTCTTTTTTTATGAATTAGTTTTGAATTATATTTTACTTCAGAATTTTAGGATTTGATTGATCATCATTATTGTTCCGAGTTTCGGGACTTAGGAAAATTTGGTTGTAATCATAAATTTTAACTACCTTTGAGCAACTACTGAAACTGAAAAACTATAACTAACTATGTGCTATAAACATGTACGTGACTCTTCTTTAAAGTCTAACAGTCTGTTTCTGAATGAGATTTTTTACTTGAGAAAGTCTCAAACACTCATCTAATGTTGACATTTTTCTACCAATCACGTGGTCTAATTACAGTTTGTGAAATTGTCACGTCAGAATTCTCAGTTAAATAATCAGCCGTAAGTGTTTTTTTTTTAATAAATGCCAAATTAAATGCAAGAGACTTCTAGACTAGATAAGTTAACTCCAACTTACAGCAGAAGTGGTTCGCTGGGAACGGTTCCAACTTCTAATGCCTGGACCCTCGCCATAAGCTGCTCATTCTTGCGTTGCATGTCCACGATCACAGAGTTCAGAAAACTAACTTGGCCATCAATCATTTCTTTATCGTCCGTAGTCCTGAAACAAAAGTTTTGTCTATTTTTCTTTTTGATTTTTTATATTTGTGAAACACAAACAGGTTACGTGGAAAATAAACATGAAAAAATATATGTTAATTATTATTACTAACTTTTCAGTAGCGGTATCCCCTTGTCCTAATACACCCATACCACTGTTGGCATTGCTGTCTCGTAAATCTTTGCCTTTCACTAGTTCTTTTTGCAAAAGAACTTTTTCGCGTTCTGCTATTTCAACCTTAGCTTTCTGACTCTGTAAAGAAGATAATATAATTAATTGCTTTATTGAACTTTTAAAATCATTTTTGCATGAAACTAATTTCCCATTTCGTACCTTGACTTCCTCTTGTAGTTTCCCTATTAAGTCTTCCTTATGTTTCAAATCTTTTAGTTTATTTTCTACATCAGCTTTAAGATTTTTGACTAACGTTTCGCTCTTAGCTACAGCGTCCGCGGAAGACTGCTTAGCTACCTGTAGTTCTACTGTTAATTTCTCTAGCTGTTTATCTTTCTCTACGTCACTACTTTGCTGCACTGCTACTAATTCCAGTCTTTGAGTTAATTCCAATATTTTGTTATCAGCTTCTGTTAATTTTTGTTGCAGTTGATTTTGTTTTTCTATTTCAGCAGCCAATTTATCCTTAGATTCCTTCAGTTCTTTATCATACTCGTTCAACGAATTTTTAAGTTCGTGCCTTGAACGTTTGCTATCTTTTTTATATTCATCGAACTGTGCTTGCAATTGTCTATTTAAGTCTTCGTAGTTAACCTTCTGAGCTTCGTTGATATTAGTCAACTGTTTAATATCTTGTTCAGACTTATCAACGAGTTTTTGTAATTCTGTTAGTTTTTCCTTCGTCTGCCTGAGCTCTTCGAGTTCTATATCTTTCTCTGCTATTTGAGTTTGTAAGGTTATTGTAGTAGTCTTTAGAGATTCTACTTCACTTTTGTAAGTTTCACTCAATTGGTTGTTTTCTATTTGAAGCTTTGAAACAAGTTGCTGTGTTTCGTTAGAACCTAATTGTATAGCATCACTCATCTTAGTAAGCTGCGATTCCTTTTCCTTGATAGCAATATCCTTGATGGACATTTCTTGTTTCAATTGAGTTACATCTGCTTCTAGTTGTGATAACTTCTGTAAATCAGTCTCATTTTTCTCACTCTGAGATTTCAGTAAATTATCTTTCTCTTCTAAAGATTTTTTCAAATCGTTACTAACATTTAGATTTTCATTTAATTTCGACACGATGTCTTCGTGATTTTGTTTTAAATTCGTTAATTCTGATAATGTTTCATTATATTTTAATTCAAATGCTGTTTTTTCTTGAACTAACGTAGACATATCCTTCTTCAATACTTCTAATTGAGCTAGTTGTTCCTTCAATAAGATCTCTTCAGCTGAAGAATTGGCAATAAGACTTTCATATTTCTGTTTTAGTGTAGATGTTTCTAAAGAAGTCGCGTTTAATTTTTCTTCTAACTGCTTTTTGCTTTCTGTAATTTTATTGAGTTCCTCATTAACCTGCGTTATTTGACGATCTTTTTCAGTAATCATTTCGACGTTAGACTGAAAATCAACTTCAAGCATTTCTAGTTTTAATGTGAGATCTTTGACATTATTTTGCTTTTCATCAAGGAGCTCTTTCACGCGAACCTCTTCTGATTTTAACTTAACGGCTTCTTCGTTGAGGCTAGCCAGATTATTTTGCAATTGTAATATTTCCTTTTCATATTGAGATTTTTGATTATTTAGTTGCGCAGTCATATCATTCAATATTTTCTGCAGACTATCTTCATGTTTTCTAGCTTCTTCGAGTTTATTATTCAAGTCGTTTTGCGCTTCTGTCAACTGGTCCACTTTTTCCATTAGCTTAACTTCAGATGTAGCACCATCTGCTTTTAGAATAGATATCTCTTCCTTATAACGGTCTATATCAACTTCTAGTTTCTTGCAAATTAATTCATGTTCACTAATTTGCTCTTGTTCCTTTATTTTTAAAGCTTCTATCTCTTTCTTTAATATTGCGTTTTCATCTAAAAGCGTATCATTATTAGTTTGGAAATTTCGTAAACGATTCATTAATTCTGTGCTTTGAATCTCAAACTCTTTCACTTTATTATCGGCTTCTTTTAATTTTTCAACGTTTTCATTAACTGTTTCGACCAACTGTCCGCGCTCAACTGAGAAATCTTCTTGTAATTTGAACAATTTTTGTTTTAATTCTTGTTCTGTCCTTGCGTGGTTGTTAACTACTTCCCTATGCTTATCCTTCAATTCCTGCAATTCCTTTTCGGACTCTTTTAGGTGTTGCGATAGTTTAATGAACTGTTCGTTAGAATCCGTTGTCTGACCGGTAAGATTCATATATTCTGATTCAATTTTTTCTTTCGCATTTTGTAGCTCAGCACACTTTTCATTGGCGCTCTCAAACTGTCGTTTATGTTCGCTAACTTCCAGTTCTAATGCTGATATTTTTGCTTTTAATTCATTATTAGTTTGAGTCAAATCGCTGACAGTATGTTTAAGCTTTTCATTCTCTTCTTTCAGAAGTTTTAACTCATCCACGTTGATTATGAATTGGGAGTTCAAGGCTTCGAATTCTACTTTACTTTGATCTAAGGTTTGTTTGTGGCTTTCGATCTCTTTCATAAGCTGTTCTATTTTAGTGTTACGGTCATCTATCTCTTTTTTGTGTTCTTCGGCGATCTTACTGTGCTTTATATTGAAGTTAGCTGTTACTTGTTCATAATCGTCTTTGAGTTTAATTATTTCCTTATCTCTCTCGTGGATTGTTTGTTTGTATTCACTAACAAGTTTTTCAGAAGAACTCGTAGACGTGCTTAATTCGGCAAGTAACTTTTCATATTCTTTTGTTTTCGCGGACAAACTCTGGCGCAGTCCTAATATTTCTGTATTGTTCTTCTCATGTTGTTGAGACACTTCGTTTAACAATGTTTCATATTCATTGACCTTGCTATTATACTCCTCCTGAACTCGACTGATTTCTTCTTGTAACGATTTGAATACTGTGTCTTGTTTCCTCTTTGAGTCTTCTAGCTGTTCTAGATCTAATATTTTCGCGCTGAGTTCCATTTTAAGTTTCGTGTTTTCTTTGTTTAAGTTCACTTCGTGTTCTTTGCTGACACCAATTACTGGAAAACAAGAAAGAATATTTATAAAAAGGGACACCATCTACAAAGTTACAAGATTTGTATTTTACGGTTTATAATATTTACCTTTATTTAACTCTAAAGTCTTATCGTCTACGGTCGCTTGCAGCTGAGTTAATTTAGTATTAAGATCTATAATCATTTGGCTATTCTCTTTGTTAAGTCTTTCTAAATTCTGTTTTTCTGTCTCCAACTTTGATTCGGCTAAATGCAATTTTGCGGTTAATACAGATACTTGTGTCTCGTATTCAGTCTGCGCGATGGCCATCTTGGTTTTGGCTTCGTTCAGCGCTTTTTCTGAATCAATCTTGAGTCGAGCCAGTTCATCCGACATACTTTTACCGAGTGAATCTTTCTCGCTTTCTTTTTCTTTAAGGAGAGCGTAAGCTTCATCTAATAGTTTTTGCAGTTCGGATGATAATGCTGGAATGGGATGAGTTCTTTATTAGATACAATTACTTTCACACACTACTTTATCTAAACATCTGATTTGAACAATGCTTAATATTATTTTATTCTATTTCTCTATTATATTCTTTTTTGGTGCAATGGGACAGTTATAGGCTGGAATTAGCCAAGATTAAGCTATAAAAAAAGTTGTGATTACTGTGTGCTACAATAGTGCCTACGTAACTTAGTGCTCGAGGGACAAGTTGCATTGATATCAAATTGTACCCACGCTTAAATTTTACTAGCAGATTATTTATGAAACTTAAACATAACTATGAAGATTGTACTTACTATGTGCAGCATTAAGTTCCTCCCTATGTTGTTCAACGACGGCTGCATGGTCTGCCGTGCGTTGTTCCTCCATGACTCGCATGGCGGCGCCAGTGGCTTCAGCACGCGCCACCTGTAGCGCTACCTCTGCCTCCAGCTCCGATATACGCTGCTCGCGAGACGCTTTCTCTTGCTGGGAGTACAATAACAAAATGTTAACCATTATGTACTGTTGATTTTGCTTCTATTATATAAATTAATGCAGTGTCTTTAGAAGGCAAGTTCGGGATGCAACTTAATGGAATATAAGTTTTAGGTAAGTTATACAAATCATTTATTCAAATACTTAATCAAACCAGGCTAGGAAACCTGTTTAAAGGACGGTTAGTGTAGTAGGCATGACCATGATTATTTTTCTTATTAGAAATAGCTTACCTCCATTGCTTCCTTATATTTCTGTAACAAAAATAATTCAAATAAATGACATGATAAATATTTATGAAAATATTAAATAAAGCGGCGGTAGCTTAATAATGGGTAGGGCGTTGGAATTGCGAGCATGCGGTTGCAGGTTCGAATCCCACCCATTACACTAGCAATGTGTTCTCACACGTAACTTAGAACGAGGGGTTAACTAACATACTAGTAATGTGCGACCGACATTGCCAGTAAGAATTAACAAATAAAATTGATTACAAAATAACAGAATCGGTTTCATATTTATAGCAACGAACTATTAATGTCTGGTTAAATGAGCTTTAGGATTATTACTAACAATATATAGCAGATGGAATACATCACTTACATTATAATCTTCTCGATTGATGTTCTCCTCTTCATTCCTGAACATGAGATCTTCAACTTTCTGCCTCTCATCCTCCAACTGTTTGTTGATCTTGTCCAATTCAGCTTTTAATTTACCATTTTCTGTTGTTGCCTGAAATGTATAAATCATTTTCTTTGTTATTTTATGTCTAAGTATCATTAATCTAAATATTCAAGTATGCGGGACGCACGCAATGGGATCTGCCATAGGCTAGAAAAAAATAAAACATAATATTGTAATTGTATCCGTAAATAAGGTCGTTAATTTGTATGGACTGTGTATTTAAATGAATTCGAATTTAAAAAAAAATATTTTTATTAGAATCTAAGGTATAAAAACAAAGACTGGGAAAAAAATATAATCATAATGATTTATGAATGGAGCTAATACAATAAATATACCATAACAGAATCATAATATCAGAGATAACTATAGAATATTTAAAAAATGAGGTTAAAAATGTTCTCCTAAAAAAGGTGGAGGTGAAAACGATTTAAAACCTAACATCAAAGAAGTATAAATCTAAGAGAGTGGTACATAAGTAGTCCCAACTATCAAAGGTATTTTGTAAACCGTTCTGAATGGAGCTTCTTTCAAGATATCATGAAAGGAAAGTTTTCTTCTAAAGGTAATGTACGAATACCGTACGTAGGTGAAATGGAAATGCGAAAATCAATCATATGGCTTGGATATTAAGAAGCTGTTCATGTCAAAAATATCGAAGATAAATATTTCTAAATTCTAAAATTCAATTGCGATTTTCTCATAACTTATAATAGAAATAAAATAATGGCAACGCTACAACTTCTACGATTATTACCAAGGGTCACCTACTGTTATTTTACCCAGAAAATATCTAGTAACATAGGTAATTGCTCCATGTAATCTTAAGACATGGGACTGAATCCTGTGAATCGGTCTCCCGATATTTATACAGGATTTATTAAAAAGGAGTGCGTGTATTCAACGAGGTAATCAGGTGCATAAAACTGAACAACTTTCCGCAAGGAACATAATTATATCGAAATCTTAAAATTTAAAATCATCTTTTTATACAAATTTTAATATAAGTCACGTGATCTGTCACTTTGTATGAAAAATTCATTTTCCATTTTAAGATTTCGTCCTATCTTCCTTGGGCAAAGTAGTTCAGTTTTATGCACCTGATTACCTCGTTGAATATACGCACTCCTTTTAAAATAATCCTGTTTAGCTTAGGAAAAACTACGTTAAAAAGGAATATTATAATATAGGAATTTTAGGGGACCCTAACCTAAGGACCTTACCTACCTTCGGGTCCTATCTTACATCTAAATATTTTTACAAATACCTAGGTATTTTTATTACATTGATTTCGCTCGCGATCTGCAGTACCTAGTGAGGAAACAAAGACAGGAATCTATATTGTTAGATAAAATAAGCCAGCCTAGCCAAGCTTTCTAGGCAATTTAATATCGCACTGGTAGGGGAGGTCATAAAATATTTATTCAACCTTTCCCTTACTATTCCTTAGGCGCCACGATAATAAAAATTCACAAGTGTCATTTCTCAGAGTTTATCGATCTGGGCAAAACCCATGTTTTATCGTCGTATTTTGTCGAATAAGTAATTGCTAGGAAGCGTTATCATAAGTCAGAAGAATCTGGAGTATCTTAATTGTAGACTTTAGCCCAGCATTGAGACAACTATACCTACTTGGTTATATCTTTTCTTATCTTATATCTTTAAACGAGGAATTCTTGTGTACATATATGTACCGATATAATCTGAATCTCGGAAACGGCTCCAACGATTTTCATGTAATTTAGTATGCAGGGGGTAAATCGATCGTTAAATCGATCTAGCTAAGATTCATTTTCAGAGAATGTCTGACAAGACGAACAAAGCTTGGTCATCCAGGTACTAAAAATATAGATGCCGTGATTTCGTTAACTATATATGGTAGCAGTGATTATTATAAATGGATGGTAAATAAATGTGTTTTATTATTTCATCGCAAGACGATTCACGTAAAAATTCTTAATTCTTACGTCCTTTAAAATTTTATTAATCCTGTATATATATTGAGATCGGGAGACCGATTCACAGGATTCAGTCCCATGTCTTAAGATTACATGGATCAATTACCTATGTTACTAGATATTTTCTGGGTAAAATAACAGTAGGTGACCCTTGGCAAGAATCGTAGAAGTTGTAGCGTTGTTTCATTCGTCATTATTTTGTTTCTATTATAAGTTATGAGAAAATCGCAATTACATTGTTCTAGTAAACAACACATAATAATACCTACCATTTAGTGGTTACTCGTATGAACTTACATCTTGAGGCTCAATTCCCATTGACGCAGAACTAATCTCACACATTCTACAACAATTTTATATCAAGAAAAACAAGATATATTGCTTGTCTTGACTGTCTCGAGCGGACTTAGAGAGCATAAGGATTTACTCACGTCGTTAAGTATTAAACACGTTTCTTTGTGTAGACCATAACATAAATCCTTACAAAATAGCCTAGAAGAAAAAATGCGGCTTACGCATCAATAGTCAGATCTTAAATCATCAAAAAAGCTTGAGCTAAAGCGAAAAGATCCTATTCAATTAAAAATAACATTTTTGTTTCCTTGTTGCTTTACCAGACCAGAACATGACCGTATAAAAATTTCTATGTGGCGCCTATTGCCATCGACGATGCGTGCGTCCGACAGGTCCGACGAATATGATCGCGCGACCGTGTAGGTACCTATCTATCAATCATCAAGGAGTATGGGCATGCAGTTTGTTCTACTGAAGGTCTTATTGAGGGATTTCATCGCAAGATAAAATCGCATCACATCACCGCGCGAGTGATGGTAAAAGGACGGTCTAATGTTCAAGACAGGAAAAAGAT
Source organism: Plusia festucae (assembly GCA_950381575.1). NCBI lineage: Eukaryota > Metazoa > Arthropoda > Insecta > Lepidoptera > Noctuidae > Plusia > Plusia festucae. The sequence continues at coordinate 5,012,979 of OX494436.1, read as the reverse complement.
ATAAAACGACGCGCACGACGCCAAATGACGGGACAAAGCTTATAAAGATATAGGTAGGTACTTATAGGAAAGTAGGTATATGTGTATATATTTAGGTTACCTGTGTGGCCTCCTTCTTGAGTTGTGATAGTGCGCTTTCCGCGCGGTCAGCCTGCAAAGATATCTTGGCCATCTCCGCGCGTTCCAACTCTCTCTCCCGCATCAGTCGTTCTAAATGCTGCTGCTTCTCTCGAAGTAACTCCTATATATAAATTATATATTATTTTTTGAACTACATATACTTAATACCGTTAGAAAGAAGAAGAAACTGTGAAACTAAAAATAAACTATGTTCTAATGTTTAACATTTAGATGATCATGTTCCGCAATATCAACCATATTTGGCGCAAAAGCCATTATGATAATAGATACAATAGCGATGCGGACTAGGTATGAAATTTACAAATCTATTTAGTCCGTAAGCGACATATTAAAAAAATACTAGATAATAACGTAGGTATTTGCTTTTTTTCAAGACAATTTTAACAAAGATATGGCACGTTAGAGTTCAGAAGTAGGGGATTGTGACGTCACAAGATGGCGATAACAATAGCCACAAGTGATGAGGTGACGTGCCGAGCCCCCACTCCGTAACTTAATTTCGCTATATCTAAGTAGATATTCGTTATTTCGTAAAAGTAAAAACTACGTTAAAAACTATTTTTCACTATTTTTTTCTGAGGTTTACGGGAATGTTAGACATTGAAATAAAACCACTGTTTCGAGGCCTTTGCAGGTGTCATGTCAGTCTGCCCGTGACCATGAGACATACAAAGGCGTCGAAACGTCGGGAACTAAAATCAAAATAAACTGCGATAGAATCCGTTTAAAAGAAGCGTTATTTCAATGTTTTCAGTATGTAAAAAACGTAGGTAGGTACACTTAAAATTTGCATCCCTATTTATACATTTATCTAGGCAATTTAAACAATTAAAGAATACACTTAGCAATAAATACATTACATAGCCGTAGCCGACATGCTTTTGGTGTTCATAACGGGGTCCAATGTAATTTCTTTGGCAGATCGCTTGCAATGCTGAAACTCCGACATATAAAAGTTATCTTAAAGTTAATCATATAACTGCATGACTGCACGGATAGCCGAGTGGTATAGGTCACCACGCTAATTACCACTGTGCGCGACGTGCTGCGGGTTCGATCCCCGTATGGGAAAAGTATTTGTGTGATCCACAGATACTTGTTCCAAGTCTGGTTGTTCTTTGTGCATGTGATTTGAATGTTTGTGAAACCTCCGCGACACAAGGATTAAATTCCTTAGTGTGGGCGTCGTTTTAAAAAAAATAAAAGAAAAAAACTGGTCCCAAAAAATAAATCACCGTTCATGTAACAAATTCTATAAAACTTTTACGTTAGCTACGACAATGTATTCGCCATAATAACCAAAACATTCTTTCAAATTATTTAGTAAAGAAACGAGGTCGCCATGAGATTTACATCCATGTCTTTAGTGTCTATCTATTAATAGGTACTACGTTTCAATACAAATATATCACGAACTTATTTGCATGTAGGTAATATCGTTCTTATATCAAAGGCGTACAATCGATTACACCTCGCTGTACCAACTTTTGGCAACTAGCCTCCTTTAGCGCCGTAAGTAAGTATAGAAAAGTTATGCCTTAACCTGAAAAACTGAAACTTTGGTAAAGTATTTGTAAAGAAAAATATCTTACGATATAAAATAATACAGGTTTAAAATACAAGTTTTACTTTACCATAATTTAAAACTTTCTTACGTTAGCAGCATAAGCAGTCATGCAAAGCGGATAAGTTTCAGTACGTAGGTATCATAAATTTTATTTCGTGTAAAATATGTTACGAGTTTTTTTTAACAGTTGGATGCTAAGCAATGAAGATTTTCCATTAATAGATAATTATAGGTGTGTAGATACATTAATATTCTCGTATTTTACTTAAATTGACAAATAAAATAATATTTTAAAAGTTGATTCATCAATCCTTCGTAAAAAATAATTGTTGTTGTTGTTATTGCGGTCATTTTGTCGTAGTTTGTTTTGTTTAAATACCTAGCTACCTAAACCAATACATATTTAATTATAATAATATCATTACTCAGAAAATCCAAGCTCAGAGACTGTAATTTGCAAACAATTATTATTTTGAAAATTAAATAAACGGCCGTTTCACATAGCTATAGTATGTAGAGCTCTCCGACTCCAGAGGGAGCGACCCTATCGCAAAAAATGCCTTCGGGGTGCAATATCTAATTTTCTGCTCCAATTCATACCCACAGGCTTCTGTAATAACAGCAAACAATTTTCATTCCCAGTAAAATGTATTAGGTAATCTTAGTAAGAGTCTAGAGGGTATAAATAATTTTCATTTTTCTAACACAGTCTTATATATTCGAAAGTTATGGAAAACAAAAGATTTTCACAAAAGAAAACCAAAGTAGTTATGACTAGTGGACCTAACTTCGCACCTGTTTTATACCTACATATTATAATACTAATATATAAAGAGGGAAGATTTGTATGTAAGTCTTGTATGTTTGTAACGAATTGGCTCAAAAAGTACTGGAACAATTTTAATACTTCTTTCACCATTTGAATGCTACATTATCACTGATTAATATAGGCTATTTTAATAACAAGACAAAGGATCCCTATTCCCTATTCAATCTACAATACCATTAGTTAGAATAAGTATTTAACCGTTGGTTAACTCGGGTTCAAAAAACTGGACTATGGATTTTTGGGCTAAGTCTATGGATTTTACTGGAGCCCTATCTAAAGTTGTGTGGAGTCGTGTTTTACTATATTGAACACAAAATTACGTTGCTCCAGCAATTCTACCTAAAATGTGGAATTTAATTAAAAACCTACAAACTCCATACATGTAGATGTTAATTAATTTGTACGTCCGCTGTGAGTTTAAAATGCAGATAAAAAAATATTTTTAACAAAATCGACTCCTAATGAAAATAAGTAGTTACTTATCAATTATTTTATGATTCAAACAATAAGTATAGGTCGGTTATAGTCATAGGTAGATTGTGCATATGCATAACAGAGTTATATTTGATATCTAGAACCCAATCAAACCAAGATTATCTAAAAGTATCATTGTTTGCGAAAAATATAACATTAATAAGCACTTATTGGTGATTTATTCCATGATAAAACCCGGCGTTATCTTGTTTTTATGTAGGTAATAAACTAGTTTATTATAAAAGAACAAAACGAAGAGCGGCCTTGACGACGCTACGTTTTAATTATCACTTCGTTTTATTGTTCGTAAACACTGAAATAAGCATAGATAACGCGCAGTCTGCCAGACGTACCTATTCATTCAGCATTGCTTGCTCAACGCAGCTGGTGGGGAGGCGATAAAAGCATTGCCTCCCCCTCAAATATTGGAAAAGCCCTATTCAAAGCACCAACCCATCCATAGCTACTTATATACACAATTGAATTTCATGCGGACCCATGTACCATCAAAGCTTTTCTCATTTGTACAGTCCTCACCAAAATAGAACAATTATGTTTTGTTTGCCTAGCCATTTTAGCACACTCGCTAGGTATTATCAATTTGTACTTAGGTATTGTAGAATAATCAACAATTGCGTCAGTCCCTACCAAGGTCTGCAAGGTGTTAGGTATTCTCCAGGCGCTGTGGGTGACGGCGATCTGGCATGACCTAACGTCACGTAGGCAGCATGTAGTCATATCCACTCTAATATGTATTAATGACTCTTATTTATGAGACTATCATTTACTTAAATAGTATTTATGATATTTCTCTGTGGAGGCTATTAAAGTCCTTGTTTGTGATAGTCCGAGAGCACTCAAATGATTGAGACAGATGTCCCAAATCGCAAAATATCAGATATTTTATTAGATGACAGATCATGACTGAATATGGGGTACGCACGGGAGAAACGAGTTATCGATTGAGGAAGTGCGGGCTCTCCGACGACGTCTGGAAACGACTTCGCAATTTCCGACTACAAACTGTAGAGTCCGTAAACTATGCCGACGGCTGATATGGCTGGCTCTGTATATGGGCGGTCACATGCGGGACCGTCTGCATTCCTTTATCTTACTTCAAGTTATCCATTTCAACATTGCTTAACATGAATAACTTGCTAATAAAATAGAGTAAATTTCCGGTGGAAAAATCGAAGAATCGTGGTCCTCGTTGAAATTCTCTTTTTTGATTTTTTTTATAAAACCTCATGATAAGGATAGCTCAGAAATAAATGTTTTAACATGGACCCTTTATAAGAATATATTTCTGTATTCTCATCAGTAGTTAGCAAGTCATAGATAACTCAGGCGAAGCTCGGAGGCCGTTTATACCCGAGAGAGAGATTTGTTATATTGGGGTCTGCAATGAATGGTTCCTAGGCATTTAATATTCATTTAACCGCGTCTGTCATCCAGGAAATACCTAAGTAAATAGTATAGTCACGGTTCACGTATCCATGTGTATTATTATGATTGTTAAGGTTTACTTGAATATGTTCTGTCGATATTACTTACTAAAGATACGTCTTAGTTAATTGTATGCTAACTAGGTTCCTGCTTTATAAGATTATGTAAATTTATGTATCTAGTCTATTTCGGTTCAGCTCAATTGCATTGAAGACTTTTCGAATGAGTTCATAGAACTTTGAATATGGGCAAAGTAGCAAGAAGATTTTATTTTATTTTATAGAGGCGTAAAATGAGTCAAATAGTTGGTTGGCAGACGTCTTAAAGAGCCTTTCAATTATTTTGATACAAATTTTATATTTTCGTCACAGCCTTGTCCGTGACTGATAAAAATAAGGTGCCATTTTCTCAATTTTCACCGTATTTGCTTACTAACGTTATCAGATGTTTTGATGTAAAAAAAATCGCGTTCCGATATTTTGTAATCAACGATATGTGTCACTTTAGTTTATTTTCGTATTTTTATCGTGTTCTCTATCTGTGTAACCCACATACGTACCTACATATTTATAAGCACCTTTTACAAAGTATCATAGTCGATTCGTTTTTTGTAGATTTTATGATACTTGACTGACAGTACCTACGTGGAGTGCCTACCATTTGTGATTGAATATTGATCAACTTTGATCAAGAATATCACTGATCTTAACCAATATTATAAATGCGAAAGTAGCTGTCTGTGTGGTATCATGCAATCCCGTCTAAACTACTAATCCCATTTAAATAAAATTTGGTACAGAGATAGTCTAGAACCTAAGCTAAATGACTAAGGATTTTCATTTCCCGGGGTAACCTCGCTATTTAAAAGTTGACTAAAAGATTTTAGAACAAGAAAATAATTTATTACTAGATTAGAAAAGAGGCTCGATCTTCAAATTCTACTATTAAATTAGCTACTATCCAAACTAAAGTCTCTTGCTAAATAGAATTAAGATTTATTGCTAGGACATAAAATAGCTGATATTGTAAGATATCTTTAGGCACAAATTTATTTATTTATATCCATTGAACTATTGTTTTGCATACTTTTGACTACGAGAATAGATGAGATACCTATAAGTTAAATAATCTACACAGTTAGCTTTACTTTAACAAGATACAAACAAACAACTTCAACCAACGCCTTCAATCTTGTACCTATATTTACATGCTTTTTTCACCATCAATAATCATGTAAACAAGATTTTTCGAAAACCGGCACCCATATTTACATACAAATATATTTCTATTCACCACACCATCCTGCCTCTGTTTTTGAGCTATATGAAACAACTTGCTCAAAATTTGCCGCTTATCTACATAATAAATAGAATTAACTGTGTAGGCGTAATTTTAAAGGAAAAAACGCGTTTGTAAAAATTATAGGTATTCAAGAAAATTACTTAGCCGGTTATCGGCCTTTGATCTTAAATGTTTTATTAATAAGACTCTCCCAGCCAAAAATACTTATAATAACTTTAGATTTAGTAAGATAACAAGGCCCAGTTTTTTTATCCCTGGTTAACTCAACCAATAACCTAAGTAATGGTTTCAAACATTTTTATTTTTTATTAATTTAATATATATTTATAAATTTATTACATTAACAAATGGTTAAAAAATTAACCCTCCGACTTATTTTATTGTTTGATGGACAAAGAAAACGTGTTTTACTGAAATTTTAAGTTAGCATGTTTAACCATTGGTTGAGTTGAATCAGGATAAAAAAATTGGGCCTTAGTAAAAAAACTGTTTACTCGGTTTTTCCAATTAACGGGTTCATAAAAACTATTTCTAGGAACAATATTATGACAAATATTTTGCAATAACAAATTGATACCAAAATTATTTACTCATTTTATCTATATGATCATGATAATCTTTTTCCGAGAATACTCAATACTACAATAAAGATAAAATTTACGAAGACTAAATAAGTTATAAAGCAACAACTCTCGACTTTAACATCGCGTGTTCAAGTAAAGAGTATTAAATGCCAATAAAGGTTCTGGTTTCACTTTTACTGCAGAAGGCGTGTTACAATAAAATTTAACAGAAAAATAAGCCATCAAACAATATTATTTACGAGTTTCGCGGCAGTAATTCAACTGAGTTATGTCGTGCTGTATAAAAGTCACGTATCGGTTGCGAATATCAAATTTCTTCTACACAATTACTAAGCCAAGGGCAAAGTGGACGACTGGGGCAATTTAAAAACCGAAGCAGTCATAACAATGAGCAAGTTTTTTCATACAACCCACAAACCATTCGCGCATGCGTCGCACAAGCTTTGTACAGCGTTACAAATGCAATAAAACAACAGTTAAATAAATCTTAAGAATTTATTATCACCATATAAGACATATCAAGGAAGGATAATAATACACAGTTAATGTAGTACAGTTTATTAAAACGAAAGTTTATTAATCACCATTCGTTCTCACATCATTAAGTTTAACAAGTAGAAACTAAGCTAAGTCTATGTTACTCTAATAAGAGATTTTAATATCTAATAATAACATTAATTAAAATATATTAAAAAGGTGAAAACCTATCTAAGTAGCAATGGAATGCTTGTGTTCAAATGAGTCTTTATAATATGAATATCATCATTACTTACAGGCACTGGTCAGTATTATAAAACTAAGATAAAATAAAAAAGAAACATGTATAAAAATATAAATAAAATGTTTTCATGATTGCATAAATAAATACGTCATATAAACCGAAGAAATATCACAGCTTTGCCTCGGATGAAAAAGGTTTATTTTATCAGACAACTACTAAATATTACAATGTGTGTAGGAAGCATTTTACTGGTGTATAGTCGGAACATGATCATCATAGAATTAATTATGTTTTGTACTTTGAAGTGTGCTATAATTGACAAATATTGTCTCTTAAGTATAACTACAGTGACCCTGTTGAAGAACAGGACGGCTTCGGAAGCAGACATCATAAGATTGTTAAGAGTTTAGTTTGTAAGTATACAAATCAATGTCAAAAACACAAAATAAATTACTATTACGTACATTCGTTGTCGTATTCATTAGTGTAAAGAAAAACAATCAATCTTAATTTTAGATGCTCAGTATTTTGGAAGGTCAAAATAATGAAAGCCCCATATCGCCGGCGGTAAGGTTGATACACACTGACGCCTTGGTGTGCTGAGCTTCAGAACTTAAGGACACAGCAAGCTGTACACTTGTACAGTGTACTGTGCAGGCTTGTTTTCGTAGTTTTGATGTCCAGCACACGTGAGGCGCGTGCACAGCCCGCTTACCGCGCGGCGATGGTGGGGAACTGTACCTGCAGCGCGTTCTTCGCGGATACCGGGGTGGAGGAAGCTCGCGGCCCACCAACTCGCTGCCGCCGTGCCGTTAGTGACAGTGCCAAAACGCAACAAACATGAGGGAAAACAACACGCGTTAACGCACTCAACTTCCACTGCATGGTGTATATACACAGAATAAATTTTTCGGAAGTGCATGGATGACCGTAACCTTAACTAATGAAAAAAAAAATTAAAAACAACCCAGAAAACGCCAGAAACGCTAGGACCCAATAAAAGATTAAATTTCATCGAGAGGTTCTCAAAATCTTATGAAGAATGTTTTAGTATATCCTTCGTATACAATACCGCCATCCATGCACTCTCGAAACATTCATCCTATAATAGAACAGTTTTGATACGCGGACGTCATCCGATTCGTCAATTTGGACAATATCGTAGAATTACGCAATTCTCTGTTCATTTTAATAATTTCATGTTATTTCATTAAGTGCAATCACGAGAGCTCGTATTGTCCAATTTGACTTCATCAATTTGAGCTGCGTTTATCAGTACTGCCGAAAACTCAAGTCTCAATGACACTGTTTCCAGTTCACTGAATACATGTATACACCATAGAGTAGAACACGAAGATACGATAGATAGTGTGTTAAACACGAACACACAAACTATCGTATCAGCAAATAAAAAAGCTCTAAAAACTAAAACAGAACACGGTGAACTAATGAGGGTGCTCAAATATATAGAATAATAGATATTGTATAAAAGGGATTATAATAATACACATAGGTATAAGTGATTAAAATAGGAATCGTGATTAAATTGCAAACTCTAATATTAGTAGATAGTATAGAAAATATCCTACATAAGTCTAGGATTTGGTATACAAAACTACAACAGTACTTAAATGCTTGTAATTTCTTTGGATAGGTACCTATATAAGTCTAGTTACAGAAAGAGCTTTGAAAGTTTAAGCCCTCACCAGACTCCAGGAATTAAAAACCAAAAGGCACAATTTATGGTTTGGATTAGTGAGCAAATGCAATAATTATGCAAAATAATTTGTTAATCACACAATACGTAGCCATAGTTTTATCGTATAGTTCAGTCCTAAAAGGAGAATCTTAAAAATAATATCACAGTCGAAAACATATTTTTAGACGGTACGATATGACTATTGCAGTCTTATGAAAACTATATGGAACTAAATATAGGCATACTAAAAGCCAAATGAGATGAATCACTACTACCAAACGTGTTTGTTTTCGATTTACTATTAGGAAAATAACAATAAAACAAGAGAATGGAATATTCTATTAAACTAACTTAAGTACAAGCAGTGAATCGAAAACAAAATAAAACATAAAAGTTAAAAAATAATTAACACAAGGGCCGAACCAAGGAGTGCCAGCTACAGACCATAAACTCAAACCAATTCTCATGCAAAAATAAGCAATTTCTAGGTGAATAGATACCATTGCTTTTGCATGTCATTTCGTTCACCATCGTCGCGTTCACTTTAATGGCGTTGCACACGTACTAGATGTGCAAAGTACAGCCGGAAGGTTAGCTACGGGTAATGATTGTCTGACAACTGTACTTCAAACTGTACGGACACCTGCCGTCGTACTGTGGCAGCGGCCACATTTTACAATTACATATCTTGCAAATTGCGTTTCACGCGACTAATTTGAGTGTCGCATGTGTTGATATTTTAGTAGTTATTATTCGCTGTTTAAACCAAATATTTAACATAACTGAAAAAAGAATAAATAGGCAGTCGGAATTGTCAGGTGAGGTCTGAATGTGGCATTAATCAAATTTAAATTTTATGTAATTCAAATATAAACCACATATGGATATGTAAACTGAAACGGTGACACGCAAGAGAAATGGTAGCTTTTCCCGAAGCCTGAGAAGTGAGTGCGCGGCGGCGGCATCTCCACGAATATGTCGGTACTGGTAGCTGAGGCGACCCCGCGGCTGGCCCGAGTCACGGCGGCCGGCCGACCTCCCCACCGCACCACCTCGCCGCCCCCACCGCGTGCCGCCCTGCACACGGACCCGCTGGCGCTGCTGCCGCTAGACACGCTGCGCCGCGACCGCTCTGACCCGCGACTGTCGAAGCTGAGCACACTCTCAGAGCACCGCCACGACTTGGGCAGCGTCTCGCTCGCCCAACGCCGAGGATTTAGCTCTTTACTCTTATCGTTCGATCGAAAAATGATATCATAATATACACGCGGCTGAGGCAGAGCGATTATGGCGCAACGGTCATGCTCAACGTGCTTGACAAGTAGCGTCTTGTCAAGCAGGCTGGGAGCGCTGCGGTGTGGTCGAGCACGCGCCGGGGGCGGCGGAGTCCGCGGTGAGCGAGGTTCAGCCGAACGCGCGCGGGGCTAGCCTACCTGAGCGCCCAGCGACGTCACCCCGAGCCTCACCCCCACACGGGACGATGCGATAGACGTGCCCAGTGACGTCAACGATTCCCGCGAGTTAGAGCGTCGCAGGGGCGTCGCACGGCCATTGCTGTGGATTGCACAGGCACCGGGCTTCCTGTTAGACGGTGACCGCGATACCTTCGAGACGGGCGCAAATAGGCCGAAGCGAGGCGAACATTCGAAATACCTGAAAGTAAAATCAATACCGGTATAATATGTACCTACAGACTCTGAGAGAACGGATGTCCTATTCTATTTTCCATTGTGTTGTTATGAGTAGGTATACCTTTTGCCGTCAACTGAGCCATCATTTTTTCCAAGGGGATCGTCGAGTTCCACGCCTGCCCAAACACCAGTAGCGAAGTCGGTAACACCTACGTAGCGTAACGTGCCAGCCTTACTTCCACGACTGCTGGATACAATGACACGGTCTCCAACGCGGACGTCCCCATTGGTAGTTGTTGATACCGATGCATCTTTAGAACGAAATATTTTCTTTGTTTATCCAGTCATCCGAAATGATTTATTTGAGATTCTTAATGAATGAGAAATACTTACTCATCTTGCTGCTAACGATACTACGAATGCTACCGTTTGGTGAGAGCGCGCGTCTTTGCCTTGTGCCAGATGGCGGACGTTCGAAGACGCTCCCTGCGTCTGAGATCGGCGATGCATCGTGAGGTGCATGTGTAGGCAGGGGCACGCGCGTTAAGCGGGTTAGCCGAGAGAAAACACCACGTTTTTCTGGGCACTGGAAATAACGGACTCCGGCTACCGAGCCATCGTTTTTACCTGTAAGAAGTAGTTAAAATTCACAACCAAATTCTTGAGGATTGAAAAAAAAAAATGTTAATTTTAGTATCTCCTACCAATCGGTTCGTCAAGCACAATGCCGGCCCAATCACCGGGAGCAAACTGTGTTTCGCCAATGTATGCAATTTGACCAGGTTTGGTGCCACCAACCCAGACTCGTTCGCCAATAATAAAACTGTCAGTGTCTTCTGTTAATACAACGCTATGATCTGAAAAAGTAAATTAAATGTATTAGAAAAAGATACTTCTGAATATTGATGTTCGAAACAATCAGTCTGTAAAAAGTTAAAGTTTTTACTAATACAATCTTTTACCATTTATTGAGACGGAAATTGTTTAAAGAAAGTTGTACACGAAGATTGATATTAAATTATTTGAATATGCATGAACTTCGTCATTATTCTGCACACACATAACGTGCATAGGAACTGAATATGTACCGTTGAACGCAAGTGCATGGCCACTAGTGTGGCTTGCTTACACGTTAGCATATCTTACAACGAAATCGCAAACTTTCGTTTCGTATTAAAGTCGGAACAAACTGCATTTGACTTTGAAGACATCGACTACGAACTGTAATAGAAAACAAGAACAAAAGCTCATGCTCTCAATCAATCTGTATCAGCGCAAACACCATGACAAGCACATACAATAAAAAAATATATTGAAACTTCTAAAGAGCATGTGATGAGTGCGTTCTGTGGTGCATGGTTTCTATGTGTAATAGACTCGGGGATACTAACCCAAAATTATTTCCCAGACAATTGTGACGTAACGAAGTAATTAAATAATAAAGCGTACTGCTATAGAGTTTATTGATAACAATCGTGAGAAAGTTACGTTCAGAGTATTGTCGTAGAAAATAATTTTGGAGTAGTAAGTTTGTGCCAGTTACCTGATGACCTCCTGAGGCCAGCCTCGCTGAGGCGCCGCGGGTGCTTCTCCCAGAGAGCGTCCATGGAGGTGACACTGAATGTACTGCTGGCTGCGATACACACAAGCGACACACACATACACATTAGCCTCTATCTAGTGCAATGCAACTACTTCACACGTCGTTTAAAAATGTGCGCAACATTTCCTATCATTATAAGTTTTGGTAATTATTTAATAAATGGACCGCATGCATCTGACTACGTTAACTTATGTGGACTACATTATGTTGAGTTGTACTTGTTAAATACTCCAATTCGATATTATAATGTTAACAAAATAAGTAACCGCCTGAACAAACTCGGTCGTGTCAATTATAATAGGTATTGGTTGCAATAACAACATTCTGATATTCACATTTTTTATCATACCCAAATAACAAACTACAATGAGTACTAGTTAATATTATTTTGTATCACCAATGCCATTAGTTAAATTAGTCGTCATTAAGTAATTAATCGTTGTTTCTTTGTCTAGTGTAAGACTAAATTCATCGTAAAAAGTCTAACAATAGATAAAAATTATGAATCAATTTTAAAACAATGTCACTAATTGATCGTAGGCGAGCACCTCTATTTGTTGACACGCCATCGATGCAATGCGAATGAGACGCGAGGAATTTCAAACACGGAAACTGATATTTGCTTGATGGACGATTAGCCTGAACCCTCAAGTTCTAGGGATGCTTTCATATAAAGTCAGTATTAATTCATTAGTAACTCTTAACATTAGCTATCAACTTTTCATTTACTCGATGTTATTATTTATATTGACCTTAATCATGCACGGAACTTGATTTCTGTTTACGTCATGAATCACAATTCCTTTGAGAAATTATTTATTTATTCGCAACCAAACCATTAGACTACAAACCTAGTTACTTTTCTTGGACTCATAATGTGGAAGTAGCCGTGTCCTAGCACTAATAAGAGCCATCACCATGTCCCTAGTTCCCTACGCTTGCATTATTTACATATCATGCCTCCACCTGCGCATTCGTTACTTAGCGGTTATGAGTAGTGGAAGTGGACCAACTTACTGGATGCCTTGCGGTGTGATCGCGGTCTATCCGGCAGACTGCTAGAGACGTCGTCTTCCTCGGCTTCAATTAAGTCTGCCCATTTCGTCGAGAGAGAAGAGCGATAATATTATGAACAAGAAGTTAGAAACTAGATGAGGGATGATGAAGTTCGTGTATAGTGCGTGCTTGCAGTTTATACACGAGAAGCTTGGAACATGCACGCTTATGGTGCGTTCATGCAAAAGTAAACAGAAAAGGTCATAATACTTGTAACCTTGGGCTTGTTTTAACTCACCTGATAAATGTTTTCTGGAAGAATCGTCGCTGAGCTTCCTAAGCGTGTCCGTGGAACTGCCGTCTATGACAACAAAAAACAAAGACACATAAAGCAAAAAAATAAAAACAAGCCGACAAAAAAATACGTAGATGATATAAACTGGATTTAAGTAGTAGCAGAATTTGCTTTTAATGATAACGTATACTGTGCTATTTAAGAAAACTACGACGTTTTGATATGAATTATGACAGAGATAGTTTGCGACATATCAGGCAGAGTTTGAAAATGCACATAACTTTGGAGCGTGTGAAACACCCACTGTAAACTATTAACACAAGGCACAACTGGTAAGTATATACGTCCACACATTTGAGTAGGCTCACAAACTGCTGGTGGGTGATGATGGTTTAGTTGAAACAAAGTTGTTTACTTGAGATAATTGATTCATGCTTCAATTTGTTATGCTCTATTAGCTTTATTGATTTTATAAAATATTAATTGTGAATCGTCAAGTTGTTGATAGACATATAATTTAAGTAAGAGATAGACTTAGACTGGATTATTATTTCGTAGGTAATATTACGTATTACGTAGTGTCGTCGATGTTGTCACAATACTCAAGCCGCACTGATCTGAGAGAATAGACACGTGTGGCGCCGGCCGACTGGTAGGAGCGTGTGTCCGGCACTGATCGCCCGAAGCCTGATTAATCATCAGCGACAATTGCGCAGCGATATGGCCTTGGGAACGCGCGTGGGCTTCATATCATAGCTAAGATGAGTGATCTCAGCTCATCTCCATGACACAAGGAAGACGGGGAAAGAAATTTGGAAAGTCAACGTTCCTGACACCTAACTGATTTTAGTTATGGTTTTTTTTGTAACGCTAGTTTTTAAATAAGTAATTGTGTTTCGCACTGTAATTTGCAGCAATTTACGAACGATTATGTTATAATAAATGACAGTAATTAAATCACTACCTATAATTAAAATATGCATGGTATGCAATCATCACGCACCTGTTCCGTACCATAGCTTTTCCGCGTAGGTTTTAATGTAGCGGCTGATTGATCGTACAATTATACATGCGATCACATCATAGCTAATGACACTAATTTTCTCTAACCAAACGTATCACCGGGCTCTTACAAGACATCGTGACATAACGAACGCAAGTGGAACTTGACGCTAGACAAATTAAAAGTGGAGCACAGTGCAATGCAGACAGTAATAAATTATGAACTCTATAATAGACTGCGTAGAGTAGCTTCTTTGATTATATTCAGTTGCAAGTTTTCCCATTATTGCCAGTATTGCCACCAAGCGTTGTCTACATATATAAGTTCGAGTACGTGCATGGATGCCTTGAAGTATAGGTACAAAATTAATAGTTATTGCGTTGTAAATATTCACAATTGTAATAAAAACAAACGATTTATCATCCACGACCTTGGAAGGACGTCATTTAACCAGTACTGCGGTAAAACAATTCATCAACGTGGTCATCGCGATAACAAATAACATAATTGTCAAAAACGCGACACGTAAGCGTATCACTGGTGCTGATACGGAAACATTAGTTTAACAATTTGTCCATATTTCGTAGTCACATAAAAATTAATTGACAGCATTAACATAACAAGAAGGATTCCTTTTTCATGCTTGTCGGACAAACGGCGGACTTCTTTTGTCATGTTTATTGGTACATTTGTCATTTATATTGAATACATTCCATACTTTGACAATAAGATTGTGATCCGAATAGCAAGGACGAATGGTTGTTCTGAAGTTGGTAAGACACAGTGGTATATATAATACAATAATAAATATGTGATAAATCACGAGAGATAACCTCTTGATAACGTTTAAAAAATAATGTATTGTTGCAATATTTGTATGGTAGAAGGTGTCAGTGTGACAAAGTTTCAACCCACGCTAATAATCGCGATCTCCCGTCATACGACATTGCTGGGGCGGCCTAATCTAGTTCAGAATATTCCCCTAGTGAATCATGTAGGCAACTATGCATTACGTTTGTATTGTGTAATTTCGTAAGCTTCATAGTCCGTACAAGTAACAAGTACTTCTTACTACTTTGTAATTAGTAAACAGGAGCTGCAAACAAAAATAGCCTAATGTGCTCATTGAAACAAAGGCAACACAGTTCTGTAACTTCTGTATAATGTGGGTCACCTCCTACTACATGCCAGCACACAGCTAATAACGTAAATTTAATATTTAATCAAAATTACAATAAGATAATGAGGGCGCCTGTTTTCTTAAATTAAAGCACCGGCTTTATTTTTCATTTTCCAGGCGATAATTGTTTGTCCTATGTATACGAACTAAAATACACGAAATTTCCATCACCAAAAAGTCGTTTTTTAATACCATTATTGTTCGTGCCTCAATCTAAAATTTGTCGATACGTAAGTATACTGTGACAATATTATTCCACACAAGTTATGTATCCGAGTGTTGGAAACGGGTTACCATGAGGCTTCTGAAAACCGGTCTTTGCTAATGCACTGACTCGATCTTTGAACTCCGTAAGTTATTTCTGCTCGAAATCACGTACTATTGCTAAGTTTAGAACCACTCGAAGTTGTTTAACTCTTTGATTAATGTGACAGAAACATTTTAGATAACTTTGTAGTAGAACATGCCGCAAATTAATTATCCTAGGGTCATGTAACCTTACAACTGCCATTATCGAAGAAAAATAGATAAGGCGAGACTAAAATTAGTTTAGAAATAGAAATCCGAAGTGATAAATACTCACAGAAATTTCACACCTGACAAGACCTATCGTGGAAAATATTCAGTAATGTACTTGCGATGTTCATAACAACCATGTTACGAATACTTAGATTAACAGATATGACGTAACTGCTATAATAAACAACGTCATTATTTGCCCATTTTATTAGCATTCGGCCGATTACATGACAACAAAGCACAACCACACAACTTTAGGATTCTACAACATTGGTTTTTGTGGTCAAGTTCAAGTTGGTATTTGTGTACTTAGGTACATATCCATCATATAAAAACAAACCGATAAGAAATTGAATATGTGTTCAATTTTTTTGTAGTTACAAGACAGAAAAATTAAGTACAAAGTAAGTACATCTTGCTTGTTTCCAACTGTCTTTATTCAATAGTATCTATGTAAAAACTTCTTGCTGAAAACTCACGAGTCCGGTTAATGTTAGACCGTTTTATCTAGTACTAGCCCCGCGGTGTTTCTCGCGGTTTACTAGATAAAATTTTTTTGCGGAGTAAAAAGCCTACTAGCCTATATGTTAATTCAGTGTGTCAGCAACCTCCGTACCGTATTTTATCAAAATTAGTCTAGCCGTTTGAGCGTGAAGAGGTAACAAACATGCACACACACTCACAAACTTTCGCCTTTATAATATTATTGTGAAGTGTGATAGTGCTATTATAGTGCATTATTTTAGTCTGTCGCACGACTGTCATTTCGGCCAATTAATGACGTAAGTGCTTCAATTTACACTATTATGCCAATATTTACTAGTTTTTTTTTCTATTTTGATTGCTCAGACTAAAAAAGGAGCCGATTTAATAGCTCACATGTCTCTGCTACTAAACAGCAAATAAAACCTGTAGCTTTGTAGGTAGTGTTAATTACAAAAACACATAATTTAAATTACTTTTATTAGATGTGCGGTCGGCCATTTAGTTTGGACAGCGAATTAAAATGTACTTCGCATCAAGTGTTCCAATTAATCGGGCTGTGTAGGTATCACTTTCCCAACGAATAGACACTAATTCGTTAATTAAGGACAATTTTGCGGTCAACTCTCATGTAAACCGTACAATAATAATTGGTGCAACGAGCTGCCTTGCAGGACAGATGCAATTCTCAACGGCAATTACTTAGTTTAGTTTAGGAATTCTAAGATAGCTTCGTTACAAGATTTCACAGTAATTAAAATTCATTTTAAATGAATTGTGATGTACCATGAAGTTTTAACTACATAAAGTTTTCTTTTGCTTGCGCATAAGTTTATCGGAGTCAACTGACAATAATGCATTTACGCATTTTATCTGTCACGCACAGTATTTTAGTCACTCTTGTTGCGAGACGATCTGATATCACTTCATGCTCTCATTTCCCACCTTTCACTTATAAGTGAAAATCTTTTGACTATATCAAGGTTACTTGTGCCTAAAATTAAGGAGTCTAATGTTAGTTCACTAAACTTTGAAACGAAAATAGTCAGCGTGACCGAGTTGGCGTTCAGAATACTACCGCGATCCCAGCTATGTATAACGTGACACCGAGAAATGGCAACGATACCTTATCTCCGTATCAATACACATCAATGATTCATCGACTTCATATTTTGAGCAATTAATTATAGGAACATTATCATAACATAAATATTTATTGGTTGAGAGGCTGTAACATGTGACATAATAATTGCGTATGTTTATAAATACTGAGTCACAATCAAGTATGGGGACAATGTTGGTCCTACCATAACCAACAGGCCACCTATAATAACAAGCGACGTAAACAAAAAGACCCGATACGCCAATTTGTATTCCCTGGCAAATGACAATAAAGACTGATCATACCTTATAGGGCGCATTAAAAACCAAACCGAATAAAAAAAAGGCTCAACTTTAACATCTGACCAAAATAACCGATAAGTTATGTCACTCAACGCTCTGATGTTTATTACAACCCGAATCCCTTCCACGATTTATTAACCATTGTTTTAATTTTGGTAATTGGCAATGATGGAGATGGCCGCTATCAATAAGATAATGGCATTTTCAATATCTGCGACACGATAACCGCACAATGATATCGAATCAAACTGGGTCATTTTAAAGCTAGCTCGGACGTATAATAATGTTTATGTAAATCCAGTGTTCAGTGTTTACATAGAATGCAAACATTTGCGGCTGTCACGGTTGATTAGCTTAAACGAAACGTGGCTCATTTGTAGGAGTTATCTATTTAATAGATCAACATAGCCATTACAAATAATTAAGTTCCATTATAATGAATAATGTAGTATTAAAGATTGATCGAGACCGCCGCACACTGGGGTCTCCTAATAGCAGCAGCGCATATGGTATGAAATTCAATCGACAATCAGGACACGTCCGCTCCCGCTACGATAATGGCGCGTAATGAGCCGAACCAACCACACCTGGCATGCTAATTGTGGATCGTCACACTCGTTAAATGACGATAATTAATCCAAAAGAGTAAGTGGCGTGTAGTAAGGAATACCAAGCGAACACAAAGATCGAGCCTTTCGCTCCTATACGTGGAAAGTTATACTCGTAAAACAGATTACATTATGTGGTTTCACTAAATTATTGATGCTCCAGATACGAGATGGAAAACATAAGTTGTAATAACGGTATACTAGTACGCTTTTGTCTTGAAATAGCAGTAGGCGGGAAGTTGTATGGATAGTTCATAATGAAATTCTCTGCGTGAATAAGCTTTAGATAGTTCTGCGAACGTATACGTCCGATATTGCTTCTTATATATATCAGGCCGTAAGCATAATTATGCTGTATCTGAGAATATGAAAAAATAAACCAGCCTCTTTGGACAAGATTGCCAAGAAATAGAAGCATCAATAAACTATACATTTAACATGTCACAACTACGTCTACTTATTTTTATGATAATCTATTTCAAAAGTAACACAGATTTAAGCGATCGTGAATTCTACGTGGTTAGAGGAAGAATCATGGCCGTTGGTCCAATGATCGTGTTTGAGATATCTTAAGGCCTCGAACCAAGACTTCTTAGAAGAAGAAATTAGGTTCTTATAAAGATTTTATAAATATTTAGAAATGAATACTAAAATATTCCCATAAAACAAACTATGATCGATTATTGATTTCCAGATGATTATTATTGGCAAGAATTCCATAGATATGAATGCGAGAATAAAGATAGAATTTCAAACGGTTAATGGCATTATTACGCTTGATATCTGTAATGCAATTGGCATTGGCATTACGAGAAGCGAAACAGTTACGAGTGGGCCTAGTCACGAAGTTCTCACGGCTGCAGCTAGATGCTTATCTCTGCCCATGATAAATGCATCAAAGGCAAAGCTTCCAGGGCGCGAAATTACTCAAATTATCTTTATTTACTCGATGTAGGAACTTCATAAATATCTACCCATTAATACACTGATATTTCGATTGCAGGTAGCACGCGATGTCATACCTTACACGTCAAATTTATTATATACTAAAATTTTATGATATCTATTGACATGAAGTGCTAATGAATACTATTTTGGACACTATTCAATCGCCCGGGTGTTCAAATTTATGCTGTAATGGTGTGATGATGACGTCAACTTTTTGTCTTTTTAGAGCAAACCCTTTTTATCCATAAGTAAAGTGTCTTTACCACGTTATATGTACAGGGTAAACAAGGTGAATCAGCGGTGTTACTACATGCTCGTGGTATGGATACATGGAATTAAAGCCTTGGGTGCCAACTGTATACATACTGCTGATGTTGTATAAGTTACGCGTCAACTATTGTTATGGTTATCGATAAAATGCAAAATATGTTATTTTCAACCGAAAAGACGAACGCTTGATAAATATTCATCGATTTCATACAGGGATGTTTCTAGAGAGAGCAGTTGGAATTTCCGCGCGATTCGTACCGCCTTGAACTTGAGTGCGTCTTAGCACTCATCTGACGTAAGTGCTTTGTCAATAGAGCAATTTACACTGGTATCTACATGAATGTAACCCGCCCACACTATGAATAGATAATAGATTACAAAAATCACCATAACACATTTGAAACAGGTGTAATAGTTTGACTGAATACAATGATGATAATTACTTCATTAGAACAAGTAGGTATGAATATTACAACAGTTTTGGACCAAATGATCGTGTGTTTTTAATCATAATATTATGATGAAATTGTTTACCTTGCTTCCACAAGACTCATCCATCAGGTATGTTTATATTCCATTCTATTTTATTTTGACTTAGCGATGTTCATAAAGATGAAGTGAAAAAATGTGAAATAGCATAGACTGAATTAAATAACGAAGACAATAAGGAGGATCTAACTAATTACTGATACGCTGGATATTAATTTCTAGTCTAATATTGTCGATTATTTGCGAGGGCGTATTGTCGTAGCTATAATTGGTAGATAATTCGTGCTAAGGTGAACTTGTGTGTTAAACGTTCAATAGAATATTTAACACGACGCCTCTGCTTCTTTATCAGTTTCTAGAGAGATGTCTATTATATCTATGAAGCTATTTAAAGCAAATAGGTGATTATAATCCGAGGTAGGGTAGACTGGGTACGGTTGAAACAAAGGACGGTTGAAACAGAGCAAATATCTCGTAAACGGTTACGTGGGGAGTGAGGTGTGCAAGGGGAAAACGAAGCGGACGACAGGTCCGAACACGAATTTCAGTCCCGCGCCGCTTCTCGCGCGTTGTCGTTGTGTGCAGGACACCATATTGTTTTTTACTACTCAAAAGTAAGTATTTTTCTTCTGACATTAAAGCTTATATTATCTGTTGTTTTTAAGTGAATGTAGTGAGTGTGCGTTTGTGATTACTATGACTCTTGTAGAATAACGTATAATGTCAATTTTTAATGTGTTTTCAATACTGTCGTAATTATAAAGTGTATTTTACCAAAAGTGGTGTTGGGGACGGTTGAAACAATTTTTGTGGGTACGGTTGAAACAGAAAATATATTAATATATATTTCTTTGTAGATTCCGAGAGGTCGGGTGAGGAAGACTTTCAGAGGGGAAATTGGTGTGTCGAGCTACAGTAATGCATATGAGGCGGTAAAAGCTGGAGAATCATTACGGAAGCGATTTCTTTTAATTTTTACTACGTTATGTTTTAGAAGTAGTAAAATATTGAAGACTCATTAATTTTATCATGTGGTCCCATAATTATTCTTATAAGTAGTATTAATGATAAATAAAACATGTTTCTTTAGTTTTTATTGTATTATTTGTGTGTTTCTGCTGACCCCAATCGCTGTTTCAACCGCCCCTGGCATGGGTACGGTTGAAACAAATATAAATATTTTTTAAATATCATATATTTCTAAAAATAGTGACCCGAGAACTATAATGATTCAGCCATATCGTAGCTAAAACATCAAATTTGAATTTCACGTATCATAATCGTTTCTTGGTTTATAAACAACAAAATTATAAACGATAAAAGCTAAATTGTTTCAACCGTACCCAGTCTCCCCTAAGTATATTAGTTGCCATAAAGTCATTTATAATTCATGTTGTTATGGTTAAGTTATTCTTTCAAGACACAACTAACGAGTAATGCTGTATGCTGCTGTCTTCAATTTGATATAACTCGTAGTAGATTATGAGAAAAAAATGGTATGTCAAAAATCAAATAATCAAACAAAACAAATAGACACAGTAAACAGTAATAAAGGAAAATATTAACGTGCACGACAGTCAAGTAGCCATGTCCTTCAGAAGTACATTCGATTTATGTGACTTCAACTCGTATCAAAGATGTTTAAACTTTTGTAAATAATTTCATGTTGAGTATATTCTATTATTCATAGAGATATTATCTTATCAGTTATCACTTAGTATAGAATTATAACCAAGGAGACCTAATTTAATTTCTTCGTCATGTAAACATTCCCTAGATAAGCGATAGGATCGTGGGCGTCAACTCATGGGGACTTAAGACGGAAGACCAATAAATCTGCGTAGATAAAGTGCTCCAGTTCGCAGCTATTGGGTTATCGGCTGTTAAACAAAACTTACGACTTGTTAAGACGAGAAAGCTAACGCAATTAGAAAGCTTGGCAACAGATATGAATTACAGTCTAGACGGGGATTTATTCTTTTGTTTCGTCCCCTATAGAGGAGTGCATCTATGAAAAGAGGGATTAAAGGAAATGCCCCAGTAGCGGGATGGTCTAGACAAGCGGGCGCCTATGTCGGCATCCATAAATCGGGCTAACGTCCGATCTACTCTATAAAGTGCTACACTGTAAACTATATCTACAAATATATTCCCGTATTTGGCTGAACTCCAGACCTAACTGCTATTTAAAACTCGTAGAATAGGTACATTTTGCAGTGAGATCTATAATTTAACAAGTTTTGTTCACAAGTAATAAAATAATAAACAATGGTAGGTACACGAAGCTGCGGTACTAACTTGTATTGTACTTGTTAACCACTACTATTATCTAAAACAGTGTCAACACCTAACTCACGTAGATCAGAAACCGTATGATCTCAACCTTAAAGTAATACCTATGCTGCGCTAAACATGTCATGATGTGTTGTTTAGACTCCGGGTAAATACCGCGCAAATAGACTATGTTCATGATCATGTGGTCGTGTTTACTTCGGTTCAATACTTAATTCGAGTACCCTCGACCCACAAGATCTCAAGTCAGTTATTACCATAAATTTAACAACAACTAACGCAGTACTATAATAGATTAATATAGAAAGTCACAAGTAATTTAATTTGAGAACTACATAATTGACAGAGTAACAAAAAGTTTATTATGATTTAAAGTTTTTTTGTAACATTATGAAATGCTAACTAGAGGTGCCATTGAAATCAATCTCAACAAGACAAACCAGTATAATGAATCAGCAGTCTGTATTTTTCACTGATATCAATTGGCGCCGCTGACAACAAAAAACTCGCTTGTCAACTGGATGACGAACGCTTCGGTCCGAGTAAGGTAATTTAAAACAATAAACATTAAATTACGTTAAAAGATGGCCACCACACACGAGACCGTCACGTGAGATGCATCCCGTCTCGAACAATAACAACTAACAATCCACATACATGGTAACGATGACATGGTAAAAACGGGATATCCTGCATCTTGGTAACATAGGTAGATTTAGAAGTAGGACGTACCCCTTTATTAAGCAATTACTCGTTATCCCATACGATGATATAAGACAGCCAACTATTAATCACTGTGGAAGGCGTGTCGCTACCTTTTGCGTTTAAACAAATACATCTCAATTTCATAATAAAAATATCATGTAAGACAAGCCACTGAATGACGATTGATTACCGAGACATGTTTGGTTCGGTCTGATACGCTCGAGAAGAATCGCTATCGATGCGAAATTTAATCTGTGGTTCAAGGCAGCCAGTACAGGTTAGTATATAGCGATGACAAAAACAATACATCAAAATGAATATGCGACGATGAAAATTAGGGAAAATGTCGAACATTCGAGTACACCTGAGAAGAGCAAAGAAATCACGCTGTGTTCAAGTCACCTGCTCCGTAGTATTTCCACGGTTGACCGACAACAATGCTAGCTTGTTTAATTGAGCAATTTCAACTCAAAGAGCACATCTCCGATAAGGATAAGAGACAGGAAGTCGACAGGACAGGTACTTCATTTACCTTCACGTTGACAACAAGACACACGACATGTTATCGCGAACACACGGAACGTGACCGCACCGAAATGGGTATTCGAAATGAGGAAGATTCTCGGAAAGACCAACTATGAGCTGAGATTAAAACCAGTAAATAAAGTAGATTTATATACAGTTATGTTTATTATTCTTTTGTATTGTACTAAAGAGCATACTGCTTATAATTATTAACTGAGATATTACATAGTTCTTCGAACTAATTAACATTAATTATTACGAATACCTTACACATAACTTTAGCATTTTAGAATCTGTTCAGGAAGGTAACCTTGAATACTTGGTAACATTTTTTATCACAATAGGTAATGTTTTACGGCCAATAACAAGTGACTGAATAGTTGATTAGTATTAGCTTGTATTATTAGGAATATGACGTGTGTCACGCTATACAGAGTAGAAAATGATAAAGAAATACAATCATTACGCAACTTAAGGCTGTAATGTAACGTAAATAGATACTGTACAGCTAAACGATAAACAAAATACGTGAATAACATTTGCACGTTTCAGCTTTGAATTTGTCTAACAATAGGAGGCATGACAATTGATAACTCTTAGTAGCATGATATGAATTAACTTACATTAACGCGTAACGTAACACTATTTAGCGTATCCTTTTCCTGAATAAAAACTATTTGGGTTGTTTATTTTGACATTTGACTGTTAGTTTACGTCTGCGATTTGGCTGATATGAATTGTAGGTGGCTCCGACGAGGCCAGGATGCAGATATGGTTTGCGATGTGGCATGTCAACTAGTTAAGCCAAACAAGGTTAAGTGCGTGCGACACTGCAATAGTAAAATCATTAAGTGAGTAACAACTATAAGTGCATCCGACCAGCGGTCATGGTAAACGTGTAACAATAAACCAACGCTTAGGAAATTAATGTCGACCACCAACATTGATTTAATATAAGGTAACAATGTTATCACAACAGGTTTTTATTTGAGTGCAAATACGGTTCGTGTACATTTGTACAAAGTGAAAACACAACGATTATTTATTAGATAAACAATATTACCGAGTCTGAGCAAGGCAGCTGCCAACCTGACAAGTTAAACATGGAATTTGTTTAGAAGTGTCGTAATATTTTACAGTTATACGGTGGGGTTGCAAGGCAAATTCAAGGCAGACAGGATGAGGGAGGAACGGGACACGCCTTTAAACCACAAAGTTTATACTCCAAAATGTTTCAACATTACGCAATATTGTACTAACTACCGTAAACCACCGAAGTTTTTTAAGCAAACGAGTCTCTGAAACTTTTAATGTGACGCAGTGTAAATGTATACCACAAACATGAATAATAATATATTCAGATACTAAATTTCCTACATTTGTCATGGACCTAATTACATATTTATTCCAGGGCACTGCTACTGGTGCCCATTACGGACAAAATATTACTTGATGTTGGACATTACTCAGATGGCTACTGTCATCTTGGCTCACTATACACAAAATTATTTTAAGTACTTAGGATAAAATTTAAATAATAAAGAAATAAACTATGAAGATCGAGAAAGTTTATGACAAAACGAGACAAAATTTAAGGATTGACACAAACAGTTATAATACGAATATAAATGCCTTCATTACCACTATTTTCAACAGTGGTTTCTCCTTTTTATCAACTTTATTCATCCTAATATATACGCGGGAGCAGTGTTGAGAATAACAGGTAGGCAAAAGCAACAATATCTATGAGATCATACTAGAGTCACGAACCACGAGCTTGTTTAAATCTAAATATGAAAACCACATTGTTTTGAATGTAACACATTGGTCTCGTGTCACCACTTGTTTGGATTCTAAAATCCACGTCTAGACGTCACAGAGCCGCAAATTCGATAACGTTACATACAAGGTCTTCAGTATTTAATTACAGACGACTATTGAAAAAAATTCAAGTTTATGTTTAACATAGGGGTAGACTTCCTATCCATCAAGTCGTTTAACGCCCGCCCATAGTTCCAAGATTAGATTTATTTCTTTAATTTCTTAAATTAAATATAAATAATCCTTTGATATTAGAAAAAATATTTTCCTGGAAGAGGTTCAATTTCTAGCTCTACTTTGACTCTATGGATCTTAAATTTCATATCATTGAATAACTATAAAAATACTATTATACCTAGGCGTAATATAGACTTCGTTTCAATGCTTAAAAACCAGGGAATGATCGTGATCCTAAATTCCTCCTCGGCATCGTAAATTTTGATGAAGATTAAATGTTTTTAACATTCCTGTTTATTAATAAGAAGAATTGATCAGAAGTCATCAGATCAATTAAATAACGATTAAAAACATGGAATGTTAATAGCATTTTAACCCCTGCTATTTGAAGTATATTTTCAACTAACAAAAATGGACACAAATGAAGTTCATAAAAGATGCACTGTTCAGTATCGAAGTTGCAACGTTGTTCTATTTATGTATGTTATGATTGTTGAGCATTTAGCGCCTATTAGCATTACTCAAAAGAACGTAATATGAACGTGCCTCACACTAAGTAGAAATTTCAGGTTGCATAATATTAATTCGAATATCGTTAAGATGCATGCACGAAGTATTCAAGTAAGGAATTCCGCAAAGTTTTAAATTGCAAATGAGTTTGTAGTTGTTTTATTATAAAACTTAAGTTAATATTATTATAAACAATAACATTGAATAGTTCGGGGACTTAATCAGAAGATGATATCATCGATATATTTGTGTGTTATTAAAAAGAGAATTGTAAATATTTTATAACACAAACTCGTTTGGGGTAAACTTTGGATTCTAAGTTCGTGAAGACCAAAGGGAACTGAATAATCTTAACTCACCGGAAAAACTAATTTTCGTTTCGACGGGCATCTTTAAACGTTCACTTTATGGAGATGCTCTACCGAAAATTTCTTCTGAATTTCGGCGGAGGCGAAGCGGTTGGGATTTGTGTTCGGCGTCGGGTTTCGGCGATCCTGCGCGTTGCAGATGCGCGGCTGTCGTATGGAACACGCGTCTGTGTCGGTTGTTGAGCGTGCACTGTCGTCCGGCGCCGGCCTACACCGCGCCGCGCCGCCCTCGCGCACCTCTACCTCGCTTTGTTTTTGTTTTCCCGGCGCGCACCACCCCGATGAGTTAGGTACTAAATTCACGATGCCACTTGCCTCGTTCTGGGTAATTGAGGTTCCTTAAGTACGGCCTTGTGCAGGTTAGATAAGATTTGGAAGAAATTAAGGCATAAATATGTAAGCTCTACCTAGGTTCTTGTTATAATTACTCGTAGAAAATGAATGTAGAGCGTCGGCAAAATGTATAGCGCTGCTTCGATTCTTATGCAAATATTTGCTTAATAGGTATACAGATTTCCTTCCAAAATAAGGGTTTAAACCAAAATGAGCAATAAGGAACTGTAGTTTGTATTTATTTAGGCTTTCGTTCCAAACAAAATCGATTAATGTTTTTGTAAAAAGGTCACCCTCAAGGGCGTACTAGAAAAGGAAAATATTTTCGTTAAAAATGCCTGAGTTTTATAACTCGTGTTCCTTAAAGATGTTTCCTGCTTGTTACCTTTGACCAGCTCTACGTCAACTTCTGTACTCTTTGACGGGGTATTTTTAGATTAAATTGAGGCAGGAAGGTTTGTATGACTAATACTGTCGAGTGCTCTACCGTGACAATCACTGACACAGACGCCTAGACGTACAGTATCTAACCAAACCACTACGAGGTCATAATCAAGAGCCAGAAAAGTTTTTGGTCAAACTATTAGCTACCTACTTTACTTAATATTACTTTAACCTTTCCAAGAATGTACAACAATCTCCATATATTTCTAGAATGAAATCTATAACTGTTACTCAGTATTTTATCAGCACATGGGCAAAGTATAAAAGATACAATGAAATTATTTGTATTTTCTATAAATAATGATAAGATAAACGCACGCTAAGGTGCGATAAGACGTGCGTGCTGCGAATAGTTACTCATCGAAGAATCAACAAACAGGGCATGCACTATTCAAACATTTAACTTGAACCCTTTGTTGCACTATCTAATAAATTTCTTCTGACAGACTATGAAACTGAAGCTTAAGCCATGACTATAATACTAAACGTTCATCGTGACCAAAACGAACGTGAAGGTTGGACAAGACACGTTTCTAACAGGTCAAAGAAAGCGACCATAGGAGGTCACATGATTCACTCTTCCTCTGAAACCATTTCAGTCTTTTGTTTTTACGAGTCTCCTGTTTGTGATAATTGATTGTGACAATTCGGTAAACACACCTTTCACTACACAGCATACAGTGACCGAACAAGAAACTAATTTACAGTCAGAAAGTAGAGCCAGACAAGGCAGCGGGAACAGACATGTCTTAGAGTGGTCAGCGAACTTATGCAACTCTAGACAATAAAGTTTAAGCTTCCTTTCACCATAGTTCCACTGTGAATTCCAACCTTAGCTATGCATTCACAATACTTCTTCAAACTATTACGTAAATTCTGAATCAGTTTTGTTAACACGCTACATTGACTAATCAATGCAATGTGAATGACCCGACCCTATGTTATACCGAGATTTAGCCAATGTATCAAAACAACGAAATTGAAATTATGAAAGGAAGTTGGCGATTTTATCCCACGTCCCGGAGGCACGAACTGACGTGAGATGACGCTGACTCAGCTCTTAGGAGCGTGAGCTATTCGCCTCTTGAGGCATGCCGGTCGGGCCTTTTGAATTATCTTCACAAACTTGGGACATTACTCGACACAGTTGACACAGCACGTTGAGGTTAGTCTGCATTGCTCGTCTTGTTTATTTTTGATCGCCTTCCAAAAAGAAGGACGTACCTACTAAATTCGACTGTTTTCTTCATAGTTTATTACCACAGAACTTTCGACTGGGTAAACCGATTTTGATGACTTTTTTTATGTGATATTTGAACGATCAAATTAAGATAGTCTTGGCAAAATCAATATAACAAATAATTTATTTTGAAATCTGCGAAGCACTTTTTGAAGCACCCTGATTCGACCACCCTTCACCGAGCATTGGTAGGAATGTTGATATAAATAATAACCTTTGGGTTTTAAAGTATGCGAAAAAACTGTTGATAAATCGGACAAGACATGACTTTATGTTGAACAAACTAGTTTCTTACAACATGTGGTAACATTAACTTGCTTAATGAACAAATGCTGGATACTTACTTGATATCAAAATAAACACAAAAACTTGGCTAATGACGTGCGAAGCGAATAGTGCAGAATATTTTTACACAGCGCCAATTCGCCAAAGTATTATGTATTAGTTGAGTAAGACTGTAAATATTGTGTAGTTAATTATTGACTCAAAACGAGGGCTTTGACCGATAGATTGGAATCCAAACAATCCGCCAGACTCGCCAATGGCTTGAGTTTACAGCGGAAGGCACGTAGCACTCGTGTTCCTTGCCCAGCGAGGATTAATTTATAACCCGTTGTTGATAAACGCATCGACATAACAGCCTGCAAAAAGGTCAGGGAGCTAGTTAATGGAAAAGTTGGTGAAAAACTTACATCGCGAATAAAACTCCATTTAAAAAGAAGACAGAGATAAACGAAATGTTTAAGCTTGCGTTTTATGTTAACAGATTTTATGATCAGTATAATAACATTGAGTTTCACAGAAGCTGATGTGAAATTAAGATATCGCGATACCGTAACACGGTGCTTACTGTACATTTGTTTTCTTACTTACACTGGTATTACAATCTCAGTCCATATCCTGTTCCAAGTCACGTAAGACACAAAACCTTGGATTAATATAAATGTGATTGCATAGAGATAGTCTTGCAGTCTGATGTTTTTTTTTACTTTTTATTAAACAAAATGAAATCATTTCCTTATTAGCAAATTTAATCGAATAAATACATACTGGCCGGTGAACGGCAATACCGATTAAATTACTAATGAGTACAAGTGGGGGAATTCCCGGCATACCGTTTAAATTGTAGCTTAAACGTGAATACTTAAACGCATGCTAGGGCTACGTAATAATAGGGTGTAATCGAAGCTAGGTTTTATTAGGTCTATCGATCTGCAATCTTTAGTAGAAAAACCTAAGTACCGCTATTACACTTTCACATCTTTGCATAATGCTTGCATCGCCTAGCGCAGTAAATAAACTAATAAATCGAAGCTACAGATGAGTAAGTAAAGCAATTGCCTGCAAAACTGCAAAGTAAGTAGGTACCTAAATGGCTTTTGGATTGCCTGAGCTGCTAATAAATTTATTACATAGTACATTGGAGACTGTTCATGAGTTACTTATTCTACTTATTGGGTTGTGTGATTTGAAACCTTCGGAAATCTCTTTTTCATCAGATTTTTATGGAACTAGTGCTTTTGCTCTGACTTTTACTCAGTTGCGGTTGGAGAGGGATTTTCTCATGATTATTCATTAAAAAAGATGACGTAGTTTATAGTATTACTAAGATATAAGGATTGTTTGGAATTGAAGGTAAAGGGATGAATCAGTCATCATTAAATGAAGCAAAACTTTCCTTATTTACTGTATTGATAACCTTCTCATGTAGTACCAGCTAAACACATGAAAACTTCTGAATATAAATCAATTCCGATTGTAAGGGGTTCAGATTCGATCAAATATTCATAAAGCTCTTAAAACGTCGAAACCAAATCCAAATGTTTTCAAAACAACATCTATTTAATGGTATCTCATGAAAATCTAAGCAGTCACAGCCGAGAAAAACAATGATATTATGCGCATATAGACATTGTAATTTGAATTTAAACTTATTGTTGTGACGATTTTCCACACCTGCGTCTGCGCGTCACGGCGACAACGGCCGTCAGACCGGAACACTTTCCAGTAATGATTTCAACATACTCGAGTTACAGGAATATCGGATCACCTGCGGGCAACACCCGCTCGGCGAAACACCAGGATGTTGCCAACTTATACGCAGAACTAACTTACATCACTAAATAACGACCAGTGTCCGTTGCATTTTAATTAAGACAACATTCATACGTCGGATAACATTTAGATCTATCATATTTATAAACTAAAATCAATTAAAAGGCAACGGAAACAATTAAATAAAAAAAATACATGTACTGACAAAACTTGACTTTATTCGAATACTTTCTAGTGTGATCCGCGTATCCGAGTAATTTGAGTAAGTGGATGTAATCAATCCTGCTAAGGATATTATGTATGATATCACTGGCGGACATGAATAATGCAACAACGACCTTGAATTACTGAGATCAAAGTAATACCACCATTTTCTATACCATTACACAAGACTAATTGTATAATAGCTCCCTATATTTAGAGTATTTCACAATGCAACACAGGACCATTACATTCTATGTTCTGTTATCTGCTAACGATTACGCCACAATTTCGTCACAAGTTAAAAAGAAATGTATTATTAATGCTTCGAGTTAAATGATAAAAGCGTTTTCGATTAGACTGTTGCATCATTAAAACCATCGGAACATTTCTTGGAAGAGTTCGATTGTTCAATATTTATATTTAGCAGTTCTGGTTAAATATAAAGCAACCGCAGCAATAATTGTGCCTGTGTCACAACAACATTGTCATTTCAAAACAAACTTCAGCTAAAATCAATTGACA
Source organism: Plusia festucae (assembly GCA_950381575.1). NCBI lineage: Eukaryota > Metazoa > Arthropoda > Insecta > Lepidoptera > Noctuidae > Plusia > Plusia festucae. The sequence goes on along the minus strand of OX494436.1, from coordinate 4,981,591 downwards.
AAGAAACTCCGTGATTTCGTTTTCCATGCTTGTTTTTCCCGCGAGGACTATCCGTTGAGTGACAGTATAAGTTCGAGCTAATAAGGAGCCAGTTTCATTAACATTTACCTATATGGTAATTATTATTTGTGGTGTGTGAGACATCTATGAGAACATACAAATGGTACTTGCTAAGTATTTGCCCACAACTATATGAATTAAAATCACTCACTCTTGATCATCGAAATATACTTTAAGTTATATTTTTATGATTAAGGTCCAGTTTTTTGATCCCGAGTTAACTCAACCAATGGTAAAATATGCTAACTAATGGTTTCAAACTTCGGTAGAACGCGTTTATTCATCAATTTTATTCTAAAAAATGGTTATAGTAATTAACTCTCCAACTTATTTGACCATTTGATAGACTAACAGTTAGAAAGAAAGAAAGAACATTTAATTTGGACACAGCACAGAGACACAATTACAATAATTAAACAACAAAAACACAAAAACAACATACCTAACTAAATTAAAAAACAAAAAGAAAACTTTAAAAACATACATACATAATTATTATAATGTGTCTCAGGACTGACCCAAATGGGTTTCCAGATCAGCGTAATGTCAAACACAGGTAAATTGATACCCGTGTTTGACGCTGGTTTTCATCTTCAGTTGATGAAGAAGCGCGTTTTGAAACCATTAGTTAGCAAATTTAACCATTGGTTGAGTTAACTCGGGATCGAAAATTGGGCCTAAGTCATAAAGCGCATGTATACTAATCATAGATAGCTAGAAATGACGAGAAAAACACGCTTGACCCCGCTAATCTCGCTGGGATTTAATTGTTGTATTGTGTTATTAAATTGATTACTTAATTAGTTTGTCGTGTCTGTAGATTTATAGATGAGATAGATTTTTCTGGTACTTAATTTACTGTTGAGTTATATCAAAATCTTATGTAACTTTTATTGTATTAGCTGCTGTGACCCAAAAGGTTTCAAACAGAACGTAACTGGCGGATACAGAATTCAGTCCAAAAGTGGACGTCCATCGTCTGAAACGATGGCAACTAAGCCATAAAGAAAAGCGACATTGTTTTTGCATCAAACGGTGCGTAAAACTTTTAGATGAAGGTCATGAAGTCAGTAAACACATCTAGCTAAGGTTTAGAGACTTATATGCACTACCTCAAATTTACATGTGTCAGAACTTCAAGTGTCTCAACCGTGTCAGTAGGACGGTATCCTGTCAGAGGGTCTTAAATAAGGGAGGGGAGGGGAACAAAAATGTAGCAGGCGTTAGCACACGGTAAACACCGAGAACCTGAAACCCAATTCCATTTCCTAAATATGGCAGAGGCATTCAAGCTGCATACTCTGGGGAGGACATAATCGGTCGGCATTGCATGGCAACGTTCACGTTAATGTTACGCATAGCATCAGCTATTCAAGAACAATTATGACCTACATTTTTCCTCCTGATATAGATACAGACGCGACGAATGGATATACAAGATAAACCCTCACTGAACATTCGAATAACACAATTCTATCATTGCGTTTTGCTTACATCATAGATATACGAATCATGAAGAAACAGTCTTGAATGTAGAATCTTTTAAATTTAATGGTAAAATAGGCTTGGCAAGCAATAAAAACATACTTATTAATTAAGTAACTAATACACACAGTGCACAACTGACATTTCGTGGAAATGTCAGACATAAGCGTTCCAATCCTAGAATGTTTATGCTCAAGGTAGACAACTTGCAGAATCAATATTGTTTTGATTGCAAGCACAACAACCGAAGCCTGACTTTAGTAGATAAAATAATTATTAACCAACTAACGATCTTGAAATTCGATTGGCTATTCGTGCCAGTTAGCGAGGAATGTAAATAAATGAAGCAGTGAGAGACATGATGGAGTATTATAATTCAGACGGTGCATACTAACAGCGGCGTCGCTTTATAGTTCTTGATTACCACATCCGCGCGATGCCAATAAATAATAATATCGTGGTACGACATAATGTAACAGAGAAAACAAACAAATATGATCTATTGTCTATATTCGTCAAGAAACGAGAGCAAATTGTGATATTTCACCCGAATAGAAAGGGTGAAGGACAAATTTTCCGAATAAACTAAAAGTATTTTCATCACGCACTTTATGACATAGATAACGTTAATGGTTCGGCACTGAACTGTCAGTCATGGCAATTGATTGATGGGACACCTTGAACAATAGACAGAGTTTAGAAAGCATAACAAACCTACAATACTAAATCGCCAGGTGCCGTCAACATTTCTCAAAGTGCTGGTATGTTTCTATGATATCTTTAAAGAGTTTATTTTGAAGTGCTGTCAAGATAAGACAGTACTAACCTTAACTCAGATGTAGTATACCAACAATTCTTATAAATATTTGCTAGTTGTATATGATAAGCCAGGAACAAATATTGCTAACACTAAAGAAACAGACTTCTCTAGAAAATACAAGATGAAGGATTTTGTGCACGTCAAGGGTTTAGTAATGAGCCAATTACGTACAATTGTAACCCAGGACTCAATTATGGATTCGTTTTATGTTCGGTTAGATAACAGACGGTACAATTTCTGTATCTAATTATACCTTTAAGCTATTAGTCTGTTGGTGCATGTTTGCATGTTACACGAAGGAGCAAGAGGCCGCTAATTTAGTAAAAATATATTAAAGGTATCATACATCCACAACACCTTACTGGCTGAATGATATTTTTACTTGGCATGGCATAGTTGTTTTTTCTATTTGCGTAAGTATACGAAAGGAGATCGAGAATCATTTAATTAACAGGAGGATTAAATAGGATTGAAATAAGAGCAAAGAAACCATTGCTAAAATGAAAGTTCTTAAGTTTATTAGTGTTAGCCATAAAATGATCTAAGGATAACCGAATAGGTTTAACAATTTGGCTTCTGTTTGGGTGAACCGGTATAGGATACTTATTAAAATTTATAATTATCATATCCATAACCCATTTAGGGTGTTTACGATCGAAAAAGTGGTATAGTTGTGAATAAAGTTATTGGCAGATAGCCTATCAACTAGAACTATTGCGGACCGTTAACCCCAATAGCTATGACAACTTGTGCAGAATAATAAGAAGGTAATGCCCTCTGAGGTACTGTATCCTACTGTCAATACAATAAAACTAAAGGACAAATACACAAACAGACACAATGGCTTGTTGATATTTGCTAGTCTATTGTATAACATAAACGACTGTTTATTTATGTAATTAGTTTTTAGTCACACATACTGTGTAACTCAAAAACATTACGTGTCAACCCTGTTTTGTCGCACTCATCGATCTATATAGCCTAACAAATTACACAAAAAAATAATAATTAATAATATTAGAATGATTCATAGGACTTTCACTATCTATTATTATGTAAGACTTTATTATCAATACCAATAAGTACACAAGTAATCTATACGATATTAATATTGTATAGCTCAACAGTTTGATTGTTAGAACGCGCTAATCTTAGGAACTACTGATCCGATTTTAAAAATTGTTTCACTGTTATATAGCCCATTTATCGAGGAAGGCTTTAGGCTATAATTTGTCGCGATAATCGAAGCCCACGCTAGCAGAGCCAAAAACTAGTTAAAAATAACAAATCTAAGCATAAATGAAAACCATTTCTTTAAGCGCTTATTTTATCATTCAATTTGTAAAAAATGTAATTAGGAAATCAAAAGACGATCGAAGTCTTAGCTTAGAATAACTATTGCGATTTAGTGCGATTGGAATGTCACGACAGCACTTCTTCCTAAATTGTAAGTATACGGTGTAGGTTTCCTACAAATTAAATAATATATGAAAGCGCTTTATAAATTTACACTGGCTGGAAACATTTTATTCTATCTCTAAATAGGCAATTTAAATAGTAAATTGGAAATAGAAATCGTTTATCTCTGTCGGTACGAATGCGGGTGACAAATAAGGTCACCTAGGTAACGGAATCATGGGACCGAGGCTTGATAGTGACCTTTGAAAGCTAGCAAAATTTACCTTATCGTTAATTTTGACCTTCATACAAGTTATTTCAACTCAAGATGAGTATTTACATTCCGGTATTGAGTTTTAATTAATAAATGAATACAAATGTTTTATTACGACCAAAAATGTATTTATTTTTTATAATCTTTATATATGTTTTCGGTGGGTGTTGTTTTAAAATTTAATATTTTTAAAGCCTACATCTGTATTCCGTTCCTCACAAGTTTTATTAGTGAAGGTTTTTTTATTAAAGCAACAATTTATTGAAGAATAGGAATTCATTTCAAAAACATTACATTTACTTTCGTATTTTTACAAGTTTCTTAAAAGCGTTTCTTGTTGAATATAAAATTGGATTGCAGAACAGTAACAAAGCGAGATGAGGAGGCGAGGTGAAGCCGCGCAAGCGCACGTCATCCCGGTGAAAGTGAACTGCACGAACAATGGCAGTCAAATTCTAAGACCCAAACACGAAAACGCTATTCTAAGCTACGAAACATAACATTAGTTAGCTGTAAGTGATGAACCAACCATCCTTGACACGTACACTAATAAAAAGGAAATTGCTCAGCACTTAATGTTGTGCTTATTCTACTTTTATAGCTATGTAACGGATTATTGGCGTCGGACCGTTTTTAACTTCGACATAGTCTCGACTTCAAGCTGTTACACTTTGAAAGTATTTGATCTGGCAGTGTTTTGTTCTTTGCTTCCGTGTAGTAGGAGAAAAATCTATAGCTACATAATTGAAGGACCAAGCATGCTTAATTACAAACAGTCGAAGGATGTTTGTTTGACATTTGGTAGAGCGCCAGCAGATAGCGGACTACCTTTAAAAAAACAGATAAATGTATGCCATAATATGTACACTAGCTGCGCCTTGCATCGTTACCCGCAGTTACAAGATTACTTCATTTTTTTTAATCCACGTAGCCATGTGGTTAGTCCAGGAATTCGGCTACCTTTACCAAATTTTATTACACACGCTCACAAACTTTTGCATGTATATTTTTTTTGTGATACAATGGTAAGACACTGTTTCGCGGTAATACCATTAATATTTACAATAGAAAGGTGATTACTACCCATTTGGTGTTGCTTAAGGAGCGGCGTTTATTATCCGTGCTAAATATGAATGAAAGTCATTCAATAAGCTTCCTTATGTGGAAACAATAACTCCCACAAACGGAGGTAATGTTTCCGCATATTTCTATTACCGGTAGAGACTGAGTATATCTAATTGAAAGATTTTTTTAAATATGGACAATAATAATAAATACTCTAATCAATTTTCTAAGGAGTTACTCAATTCGACATCGTTTTTTATGCGATATCTCCAGCAATTTTATTGTAGATTTAAATAAATATTTTTGTCACCGACAGGTTTCAAAAATATTTATTAACCTCAGTAGTGATTTCCAAAAAATGTTTCAGTAGTTTGGTAGTTTAAATCAAAATAATCGGGAAAAAATACAAAAATAACGAAACTATATTTTTTAACTTACTAGCAAAGTGTGTTGCACATAAGTAGAGTATTCTTGTTACCTCCACGTGATAAGCTAAATGCTTATATACGTCGGTTGCGTAAAGGGTAGAATTCGAACCGCTAGCAACATGATCGCAAGTCCGACGCCGTAGCCATTAGGCTACTTTGTACTTTCGTGCAATTGAAGTCATTTTTTGTTTTAACTGTGCCTACATTCAAAGACGTAAGCTGTAAAATGCGAATTAAAGTCATACATATGAAAAAATCTAATTTATAGCTTTCATACTAAAAATAAAGTAACGTAGGTGTTGAACACGATTAAAAATAACCATTTAGAATCAAAGTAGAGACAAAAGTAATTTATCATCTCAGTTTCTTCGTAACGGTTTTAGAAGGTACTTACATATAAACAACTAGCGACCCGCCCCGGCTTCGCACGGGTGGACATTTATTTCTTCATAGATGTGTACCCCCCTCCCCTGCGGTTTCGCCGTGCGAGTCGTGCGACACAATATATCGGCCGGCGGCCATCATTTTAATACCAATTACAATTTTAAATTCGTAATATCTTTTGAATGAATTGTCCGATTTGAATAAAATAAAAAGTAATTTATAGCTATTGAAACAATCTTGCTCAATAAATAGTTTATTTGGATAAGGATTAGTATTTCACGATAATATGATCAATAAACATAGGCTAATAATTTTAATTACTTTTATTCTATGGAAAAGTGGTTATAATGGCTAAAATATAAATGTTGGACTTTTTTGTAGGCATTATTGAGTTCTACAACTTTTCTATCGAAGTCAACCATACACCTCTAACCATTTAGGCAGCGTTCGCGAGAATCGTTAACGTACGGCAGTTTTTTCGTCGACTTACTCCACAATTTTCACTACCACGAAAAATCCTATCTATTTTCCGGGATAAAATATAACCTATACGGATTCGGAAGAATCCCTCTAAGTAATGGTAAAAGAAATTTTGAAATCGGTCCAGTAGTTTTTGAGCCTATTCAATACAAACATACAAAAATACAAAGGTTTCCTCTTTATAATATTGATAGATGATAGATAGATAAGTATAGCAGGCCCGTTAGAATGAAGGTCGTATACAACCGGTAATACTGTAACAGGGATATTTTTTTACCAGTGTCTAGTAGGAATTGGCGGCCAGTCGTAAAAACAATAAACACTCGACGTTTACTTTTAAAAACTGGATCATTTTTTGCGAGAAGAGGCACTGACACATGACTTTATCTAAACCAGTTACGTTATTTAAAGTGTGTCATGGTTAAGATGTGATATCAGATAACAAAGAAATTATTTATTTATTTATTTAAAACTTTATGTATGTACAAAATGGTACACAAGGTGGACTTAATGCCACTAGGCATTTTCCGCCAGTCAACCTTTGGGTAAAAACGAAAATTTACATGGAAGGGGGTACAAAAGGCTATCAGCCTGTAAATAATTTTACTTGAGTGTCGTGGTGGCGTAGCAGTTCAATGAACGGATTTTCATGCACGAAGTTGCAGGTTCGAACCCACTATAGGCAAGTACCAATGCCTTTTTCAAAGTTAAATGTACTTGTAAATTAAATACAAATAGGAAGAAGGAAAAATTCTAACCTCCGGCAGGACTCGACTGCGACTCCTAGTTCAACGCATCAGTCTCATTACCAACTAAGCTACAGAGTACATAGGTGAGTGCCCGACTGTTCAAATTTCGTCATCTGTACTTTCTTAATTATTCTAAGACATCATTAACATTCGGTGAAAACATAGTGAGGACACCTGGATTCCAAAAATTAGAATCTTAACTCGCCAACCCGCAGTGAGCTAGTGTTGTGATCAATGCTCGTTCCATCTTTATTCTTTACATATATGAGAAGAGGCCAGTACCCAGTGGGACATTTATAAGCTGGTATTATTATTATTTACTTTTACTTGAATTACAAATCTGGACTAATACCTAGTCATTGCAATGGCTAATTACCCACTAAGCGTAGGTAACTTGAATTTAATTAAATCGTTTAGTAACAGTCCTACTTCCGAATAAAGTTGTTCATTCAAATTACTTAAAAAACATCAAGTAATTATTTTGTAATCCTTAGTCATATAACCGGAACTAAATGCTGATAGCATTCATTACTTTATTTTCGCTGTTTCATTTGATAATGTGAATTTTTTTTTTTAAACGACGCCCGCACTAAGGAATTTAATCTTGTGTCGCGGGGGTTTCACAAACATTAAAATCACATGCACAAAGAACACCCAGACTTGGAACAAGTATCTGTGGATCACACAAATGCTTGTCCCATGCGAGGATCGAACCCGCAGCACGTCGCGCACAATGGTAATTAGCATGGTGACCTATACCACTCGGCCATCCGTGCATAATATTAGCTAAAGATCTTTGTCAGCATTGTGTAGTCACGTACTATGTATAACTTATATTAACATACATAACGACGATAAAATCAGGTCATTATGTCACAAGTTTGTATAGTTGAAGAATGGGTTTCAAATAGATAACTCAGGGCTTTACGGCAGCCAGACATAAAGAAGACGATGAACGACTGAGAAACTTCTTAACATTTAAACCTTAGAAGAATAAAAAGTAAGCAATAAAAAAGCAGTTGAAAACGTTCGACCAAAATCTAGATCGCAAATTAAACGAAATAAATTGCCTAAATACGATTGTAATAAACTAGTACAAGAATTTGAATGTCTGTACAACAATCGTGAGGTTTTAAGCTTATTCATGCACCTTAAAGAGAAAACGATGATTACTGCTACGAATCGGACAACGATTGGTGGTCGACAGTCACGAGCCGTCGCCAATCGTCCATCAGACGTAGACTGGAGAAACTAAACAACAGCATATCATAGCATGAGAAAAATACACAATAAAAATGTAATTTCACTTTCAATCGAAATGAGGCGTCTAATATTCTTTACACTTCTCATTCATCAAATATTTAACCACATAATTAATTCGACATTTATTGATAATGTAATTTATATTAATTCGATTCTATTATCGATGTGTGCTAGAATCGATTAACAACTATTTAGAAAACTGGTTTCCGTTTTATATTGCTCAAGGTCGTATATTTTCGATGTCTTCGCGACTTCCGTTGATGTTGATACTGGATCTGAGGTCATCTGCACCTCATCGATATAATAAGCGGTGACGAGTGACGACCAAACGCAAAACGTATTACAGTTATTAGGTATTCGACTAAACAGTGCGCCATGTTATCGGTTTTAAGACACGCTGGCACATTTTGTTTTATTTCATAACACAGTATTATGACGTTCAATAATCTCAAGATATTGATAACGTAAAAATGACCGTAAAAATGATGATGAAAGATAGGAAATGTTTTCTGAATGATCTCCTCCGTAGTCTACGACTGGATAAATTGTCAATGTCGAACTTTCTCGAGCAATAGTTTTAGACTTTTTTGTGGTAAATCGAATCATGTTTACGTTGATATTACAGCGATCAGAAAACTGACGCCTGACGGTCAAGAAGAGAATGGACAAATTGGTATTTATAAATTGATTGTCTGTTAGCTAGATCAGATATATGTAATACCTACATGTAAGTCGATTTAATAATTGAACTAAAGCTAATTAATTATTTTTTTTGGTGTTGAGCGGCTATTCTGGGACTAGACAGCCCCAGTATCACTGCGACCGTCATCGATTTATTTTGTCTAAAGTTGGTTGGTACATGGTACAAGGTTAATTTAGTTTCCTTTTCTGTCTTTAAGTTTATTATGCCTGAATATTCGACACGCGCGCACTTCATACTACGACGCATTATCGTGATATGCCAGTGCAGTAACTGGGCCAGGCATTGCAACATGAATAGCAAATATGTGCATTCAAACTACTCTAAGGGAAAAAATATATAATAAGAACTTTCAAATTCCTCTGCTTAATATTTCTTGAAGTAACAAGCAACATGATCAAAGGGGTGTAACAATAATAACATTCTAAGGATCATTACCAGTCGGCCTTGTGTTTCTACTGAAAGGATTTTACATCAGATTAATAAATAGCCTTATTAACTTCACCTCAAAACTCTGCCTCAAAATAATTGATTTATGAAACATTGAACAGAACAAAAACTAGCAAATAGCACCTATGCGATTCGAACAGATATTGTGTCAACTGCAGTTTGTATTACATGTTATATACTATCCTAATATTGTTAATTTGGATTATTAAAATACTGATAAAAGCGAGGATACTATTAAAAACACGGAAATGTTAAAATCACTCACCACTTCTAGGAGAGATGGGCACTGCAGGTTTGGGTGCGGAGTTGGAGCAAAGCCGACCAATCTTGGAAGGTGGCTTCAAGCCAGACGGTTTGGGTAAAGACGAAGGTCTTGTGGAGTCAGCTGGCTTTGTTACTGTGGAGGTTGCTGTGCTGGCTACTGATGCATTGTCTGACGACGTGGATGACGGAGGTGCGGGGGGAGTAGCTGCCGAGTCCGGCGGTAGAGTCTCTTGGATTTCACTCATTTTGTTATCACTTATAAACACTTTTAAACTGACACTTTTAAGTCAAACTACATTATTTTTCTGAAAATACCAATTCGTTTAAAGTAACATTAGTTACACGACGCATTATAAAGTATCGTGCGACTAATATACTAAAAATATCTCGAGTTCCCGCGCAATAGACGACACGTAATCTGGATCACGGCCAGTGTAAATACGTTGTACGTGTAAACACGTTGTAAATAAAAATAAACAAAATACGCGATTCTCTGAGAATAGAGCCTTATTGTTATTATAACATAAGCATCGTGGATATAATAACACGCGTAAATAATAACATTGATCGGAAGAATACACTTATATTCTACGTGTTATTTAACTTCTGCACGTTAAACAGGTAGTGTACTTAAGCAAGCGTGTTATCGATAAAGAAATATAACGGCATACCTTAAAGAAATGGAGCACAAAAAGTGCCCGTAAGAATAAGAAAAACTCGCGAGATTTTTACCGCTCGTCGGGACCAGCTGAGCTTGACCGTTGACGTTATCACTGCCACTGCACACACATTATCTAATTATATTACTAATGGACGAATGTCTTTTTAATATTTATAACACCAATGTAGTACGCATTTACACTATGAAATCCACGTGAAAAATAATGAAAGTGCTAGCTATTAGAAAACAAATTGCAGAAACGCACTAAAATAAACTCATCCGTCCTCCCTTCGCATTTGAAACTTCAAAGTTACGTTTTGTTCCATAGGTAGTGTTTACTGATTACGTTTACTTCGGTTTCGTTGACCACGTTTAGTTGTAGTTGCTGCTTTCTTTAGTTTAATTTTAAAATATATTCTGAGAGGCTAAGTGCCTGGCTTATAAATATATAAAGAACACAGGACTTCAGTGTGAAAGTTATTAACCATATTTTTTTATTAATATTAATTAATGCAATAAACTTGAAAGAAAAACTTTTGATGATGACATGTTTGACGTGACAATGATTTGACGTGTTATGACATTCATGACATCTATGTTCGTGACAATGACATTAGAACTTAGAAGTTACCGAAGCCACAAAATATCAGCTTCATGCTATTTGCTTTTCCAAGTTTCCACTTTCCTATTCATACTGTATGCAGATGCTAAGTACTAAGCAATTTATCAATTTATTAATTTATCATGTTCCTCAATAAATAATGATAGTAAATTTGACCACAAAACAGTCAAGATGAAACTTGTCCACAAAAATATTGAAAGGGATGGCTGTGGGTAAGTTCAATTCGAAAATAATACATATTTACTGAGAATATGTTTCATTAAAACTCTACAGTTGACAACAGTCGATTTCAACGTGTAATAATCGATGCATTTAATATATTATAGGAGTATTGGGCTTATTGCTGAGGAGCCAGAAGATATGTGGCATGCATACAACCTGATAGCTGAAGGTGATGCAGTTACTGCATCAACTGTCCGTAAAGTCCAAACGGAGTCAGCTACAGGCTCATCAACTAGTAACAGAGTGAGGACAACACTCACTATCTCTGTAAAATCTATTGATTTTGATACCTTAGCATGTGTATTACGGCTAAATGGACGAAATATTGTTGAGAACCAGTATGTGAAGGTAAATAGTGGCATATTAGAGTATTTTGCAATTTCTAGTTGTAAACTAAACTTAAAACAAGGCCAACAAATTGCATTAAAACAACATTTTACCTAAAATAAAAAAAATATTGTGACCACTAGCTTAATTTAATAATTTGTTTTAAAATAAATTAAATAATGTTGTTTTTTTTTTCTCAAAGTATTGTTTTAATATTTATCTTGTTTGCTCTTGGTATAAAAACTACTAAAACCTTTCAGATGGGTGCTTACCACACACTAGACTTGGAATTGAATAGGAAATTTGTATTACAAAAGACACTATGGGATTCTGTGGCTTTAGAGAGGGTGGATATGGCATGCGACCCCGCTGCTAATGCTGATGTTGCTGCCATTGTGATGCAGGAAGGGCTTGCCCATGTTTGTCTTATCACACCCTCCATGACACTACTGAGGTCCAAAATAGACATCACCATACCTAGGAAGCGGAAAGGATTTGTGCAACAACATGAAAAGGTTTGTTAGTATAGTAATGTGTATTATTATTATCAGGCTATGCTGTCTCACTGGGGAAAGGCCTCCCTTCTCTTTCACCTCTATTACAAGCAAATGTGGACCAATCCTTCATATGGGAATCAAGTTCATTTCGTCATCTCTGCCTGGGCCTACCACACTCGTGTAGAATGTGTATAAAGCATTTTCTTTGTGTGTGGTTGCAATATTATTTTTGGTTTGACATAATTATGTAGTATATATTTTTTTAAATTTATGATTGCTAATTTTAAAAATACTTATTTACTTGCACATGCTTGATTGCAATGAAATTATGACACAAATACAATTTACAATAGTACAACGTAATTTCATAAGATTATTATGAAATTATGTTATACACAGTCATTAAACCACTCTTTTATGTACTCTTTTTACTCCAGTTGTGGTTGCAAACAGGTTTAAGTAATTAATCATTAAAATGAGGCAAGCAAGGTGTCTAGATAATGATTTTCTGCATTATGTATAATTGATAATGTTCTAATTAAATCTTAATTTGGTAATATTGTTTTAATTTCAGGGTCTCAATAAATTCTATGAAGCAGTTATGCAAGCTATTATAAGGCATATTGATTTTAGTATTGTTAAATGTGTGATTATTGCATCTCCGGGATTCGTCAAAGATCAATTCTTTGAATACATGATGCAACAAGCAATTAAAACTGATAACAAACTGCTCACTGACAACAAAGGCAAGTTCCTATTGGTCAAAGCATCATCTGGATTTAAACATGCATTAAAAGGTTAGTTGCTATAAGGTTGAAAGCTTAATTAGTAGAACAAGTACTATAGACAAATACATCATGCACAATGGCCCAATCAAGAGGCTAGGTGCGGAGAAGGCGCCGGAAAACCAAACCAAACCATGTTTACACATACTAGAAACAGTTGGTGATGATTCAGTTTAACATAAAGTTATTACTAAATTGAATCCTCACCATCAACTATGCACACACAGCTGAGGTCCTCTTTTAGCCCTAAAATTGAAAACATAATATTATAAATATGTACTCGAAATATTATCATTGATATTACGAAAATTTAATAAAAAACTTAATCAGTTATTGGTATAAATAGACAACACTAGTTTTTGCGGAGTGAGATCATTAGGTGTAGGTTATTGTAGCAAAAAGTAATCTGTCCTTTTTTGGGATCCTCCATAGATGATACATACAATTTATCAAAATCGGTTCTGCCGTTTAGCAGTTACAGCTTTAAAGTTACTTTCGTATTTATAAAATTAGTACATATAGATAATTAATTATGCATATTTCAGAGGTGTTACAAGAGCCGGCTGTGATGGCGAAGATCTCAGATACAAAAGCTGCCAGTGAAGTGAAGCTACTAGAGTCTTTCTACACAATGCTTCAGTTGGAGCCAGCCAAAGCATTCTATGGAAAGAAACACGTACAGCGTGCTAATGAGGCGCTTGCTATTGAGACACTAATGATATCTGACAGATTATTTAGGTATGCATTTCTACAATAGATACAGTTCCAAGCACGTAAGTTGGCAAGAGTCGTTAGATGCGCGGAAATCGTTTTTTAGATGTATTTGGTGGTCAAGCGGGAAGCGAGGTATGCGGTAGCGCCGATCCGAGCGCGCGATTGGTGCGTTTGTCGACCTTTGCCCCCCGCACTGCGTGTACGTCCCGTACCACTAAGTGCACCGTGCGCGTGTTTATCCCCACTACGTCAAAATCTTGCCAACTTACGTGCCGGGTACTGTACTATGATGATACTTCCTCAATAATTGGGTTATCAAACTTATCAATAAAAATATTTTTTCCAAATCCGACTAATAGTTTCAAAGATTAACGCATTAAAACAGGCAGAGACACTTGCGTCAGATGTGCCCATACCACAGCAAGATACATGGGAGCCAATAACCTTATATGAGTTCTGTAGGTACTACTATCTAGACTATTTTAAGATGTAGGTCTTCTGCTATGCCCTGAAGTACTCCTTCTTAGACTAAGAACATCGATAATTCAATAGCAATAGTTTTAATATTATGATAGTATGCATTAATTAGTAAATCAAGAACAATACAGTACTGTGATAGTAGTGATACTACATAATAATTACTGTATGCAATATGTAAATTAATAATAATAGGCAACCATGAGTACTTATTGATCGCGCGCTATTATTTCTTATCCATGTTTTAAAAATATTCCTTCTACTACACTAATTAAATATGTTCGAAATGTGAGAAGAACTATTCACAAAAAACGAATGCATGTGAAAATCTGTCCACTCATCTTTCTTTAATATTTTATATTCAGTCCAAGAAGATTAAGGAATTATTTGTTTTTAGATGTCAAGATATACAGCAACGCAAGGAGTATGTGGCTATAGTGGATTCTGTGAGAGAAAATGGCGGTGATGTACGGATTTTCTCTAGCATGCACGTATCTGGAGAACGTAAGTGAACTAATGAATACGTACTTTATATTTATTCTCAATTTGGACAGCCAATTTGTGGGCAACTTGTATGCTACACTCTATCTATACTGAAATTGTTAATAGTGAATGTGAATTTAAATTCTGTTGTTTGACCAAACTTGAACAACGCAATGAGTGATTCATGTAATATTTTGTTTTTACAGAATTGGATCAGCTGACAGGCATTGCGGCTGTTTTGCGTTTTCCTATGCCTGAGTTAGAAGATAGCGACGCTGAAGACGAAAGTGACCACGATTCTGATTAGGATAATTATTACTTTTTATTGTTAAATAACATCATTCTGCTAAAACATGTACTGAATACTGGGGAATAGTAATCATATACATATGAGCAGCGTATTTTCCTTAGTTGTGTAATGCAAGAAACATATTTAAACTGTTGTATACATCTATAAAAGTACTCAGGCAGTAATATTGTTACATAATTTTATGCTTTGTAAGGCTGTGTCTACCTACGATGTGCGAGGATGCGTGGCGAGTGTTTTAAGAATCAACGATGACTTTATTTACTAAGCCTTGCACAGCGCAACTCTTGCGGTAACGGCTCCGCGGAGCAAAGTTTTTGTACATACCTACATAACAAGAGAGGAGGAAACGTGTTGTGACGAGGTACAAATGTGTGCAAAGAATGTTTGAGGCGCACACCTCGCAGTCGCGGATGTTCCTCGCACCATTAATCTGAGGACTGTTTCACAGCGCTGCTACGCAACCTCGCGCCGTCCAGCTACCTCGCACATCTCTGGTGGAAATGCAGCCTATACCAGGATGATAGCCAAATGTGTTGATGTTTTTTTAGAGTATATTGGCTAAACAATGTGAATTGAAATGTTATTTGTGGTACATTCTGCTACTAGACACATTGATATGCTCAAGCTTACACTAGTATTTTATATAGATGGAATTTACCAACTAGATGTAATTTTATATTTATTTTGAATGTCTGGTACTCAAGTTATATCATGATCAGAGTGATAAGCCATATCTACTTGTATCATAGTAATTTTGTTGCTCCTAAATGACTTTATTAATGTAATTCTATTGTTTCATTGTTATTAAAAGGAGAAATCCTATTTTTTTATATTCTGATGTAAATATTGTACTTTAATTAATTAGCACAATACATGAATATAAACAAATGGTTGTTTTGATATTAATATATTGTTAAACTGAGGCTTCCAACGCTTGGATCTTTTGTTTACGTTTTTCATTTTTCTTTTCCTCCTTTACTTTTTCGTCGTGAAGGCGTCGCTTTTTCCTCAGCAACCATATTTCCTTCTTGCGTTTCTCCTGACCAGCCTTCATGCTTTTGTAAAGATTCCTGTGCTTCTTGCGCACAAGCTTCTCTCTCAATCTGAACGCCTGCTTGTCTTCTATTTCTTTCTGATAGGGATGTTCCTTATGGGGGACACCAGCAGTAACAGCCATTGCCTTTTTCTGTAATGTTTAAAAAAAATAATGTTATCTCAAGCCTGACATGTTAAGAGAAATATAGTTCATCAAGAGATTTAAATATCCTACCTTTTCCTTGGCTAGTTTCTTTTTCTCAGGGTCTACAGTGTCATCTTCATCAGAAGTAGAGTCTTCTTCTACTTCCTGCTGGTACTGCTTCGCCAGTGCTGCTTCAGCATCACCATCCTCCTCCGAGTCCTCTTCCTCTTCATCTTTATCCTCATCACTGGCTTCTTCAACATCAGTACCAGACTCATCACCATCTAAAAGAAAAAAAAAATTTAATAACTTCATTCAACATTTTTAACCTACTCTGCTTGGTTCTGCAAAATGCTTACCCAATGGCTTAAAGTCAGGGTCATTCAGTGCCCTCTCTTCAGGAGGAATATAAACTTGATCCTTAGTTTTATCAACAAATGGTGAAAGGTGAGGAGGTAGAACAGCACCCATCAAATACTGATTGATAGGTAGCAAAGTTCTTGCATTAACACTGTCAAATACCCATTGAGGTTGGACATAGTAACGAGACAGATACTGCTTATCCATGGATGGCCTGTCAACAATGTGGTAAGCAATGCTCTCATCTGTTTCATCAAATGTTGCACCCACAAAGTGGTCTCTGTCCCAGGACACTTCACCTCCAAAGCAACGGATAATGAAGACTAATGGCTCTCTGGGTACTTCTCTGTTGATAAAGAATTTAATTCCTTTGAACATTGTTTTTAGCTTCTTAACCTTTTCTGCTTCCAGTTTAGCTTCTTCCAACTTCTGTGGATCCTCATCCTCTGTGTTGAATATGTCAATTTCTGGTAGCTCTTCGGCGTCGTTAGCTCCTGCTACTCTAGACAAAGACAAGTTCATGGCAGCTATCCTTTCTGCTACATACACATGTTCATCTATGAGGTCTTTATCAGTCTCAGCAGTAAATGCTGCAGTTAGTCTTGGTGGATAAACCAAGTTGAGAGAATGATATAATTTGAAATTGACAAAGCCGAGCATCATTGTGTAGAATTCAACAAATGTGGACATTATTTTGAAATCAACTTCATCCTTACTTTGAGGCTGTAAAAGTAAACTAGGAATTAAGAATTATTCAAATAAACATTAATTAACCAAAATAAATAAAAATAATATGTTCTGAAAAAAAATTAAGTAATAATTACCTGGAATGAGAAATGATGAGGCACAATCCATGTTATAGTCTGACCCTCAAGTTCAACTTGATAATAGTACCCCTTAACTGATACAAACACTTTACGGAGAGCTTTAGCTGCAATCACAGCATGCATGAATTCTACTGTTAGTCGTCTGCATAGCATGGACTGGTCCCTCGGTACTTTCTTGAGGGATGGGAAAGTACTGAACAGGAAACATAATGTAAGGCAATCATCTAAGTCACGCAGAGCATCTACGAATGTAGGATATCTTTCTTTCACAATATGATCAATGTTTATCTGTGGGTGGTCACGTAAATACTTTTTCATTTGCTTGTATTCCCTCATGGCCCTTGCCCGACGGATTTTTTGTTGATAAACCTAGAATTATAGAAAAAACGTAATGTGTTACAACATTTTGGATAGGTAATATAAATTGTGTAATTGTATGATAAATATTTAAGAAATACTTACTTTTAATTCCCTGAGTTTCCATATTATAGGTTCGTGTAACAAAAACTTGATGTCTTTTGTGTGATACAATGTTTTGATACCGCCAGCACCCTTCTGGGCCCTCTTACGGTTGCGAGGTTCTCTCGGATAAATACCTTTCAATATACAAATACGTCTGAAATCTTTCAGGGACAGCTGAAGTTTCTTTAAAGCTGCTTTCCTAGTCATAAACTGCGCTCCCTCTCCAGATGAATACTGTAGAAGAGTAACATTTTGTTGGTTATATTCAATAATAAAAACACGTGTTGTAACAATGTGAAATATACAAACATACCTTCTTCTTCTTCTTGGAAACCATTTTATATAATTAGTTAAGGGTTATATTTTACGAAGTACCTCGTCACAAGTTTATATTTAATGCCAATTTTAACCTTTTCACTGCGCAGTACTCATTTTACAAAACCATGTTTATTAATTTGACATTTTAAAGAGGCTGGTGTTACCAAGTTTTTGAAAGACAATAATTTTATTCGTTCATTGTATTTTTAATTATGGCAATTATAATAGACATTTACGAAGTTGCTGAATTAAAAAAAATCTAAGTTAATTTTACACTTTTATTATTACAAAAATAAATACTTAAACAAGAATAAGTGTTACATTGATCTTATGACATCTAAGGTTGTGTAGTTTCTTCTGATGGAGTGTTAGATGATGAAGTTGGTGGTGCAGATGTCGTTGTTGCTTGGTTTTGATTCCATGCTTTCGGGTCAACCATCACATACATAGGATAGGCGTAGGATGTAGGAGACCACGTTGGAGTTGCTTGGGCCATCACTGTACTGGCTGTGTCTTCACTAAGACCTGCATCTTTTAATATGCTCATTGCGTTTGTATAGGCAGATATCATTTGGGGATAGAAAAGCTGATAGGGAAACTGATATGGGTAGTGTGCTGCGGCCGTATGTTCACATTTAGGAGTTTCAGTTGTAGCAGCAGCTACGGGGTAAGCGTATGCGACTGGAGTATTCTCTGCTTTATTGCCAGGCGGCACAGGTAAGGCGTAGGCGTATTGAACGGGTTGACTTGGAACTGGACTGGACATCACAGTACGCTTTTGGGTTGAACTTTCATCT
Organism: Plusia festucae; assembly: GCA_950381575.1. Classification (NCBI taxonomy): domain Eukaryota; kingdom Metazoa; phylum Arthropoda; class Insecta; order Lepidoptera; family Noctuidae; genus Plusia; species Plusia festucae. Next base: position 4,962,729 of record OX494436.1, on the reverse strand, counting down.
TGCGAAGTTTGGCAACTTGTAGTATAAGGAATGGCGACTGCTGCAGCTTGTGGTTGTGTTGGAGTTGCGATTGGAATGAAGTTAATTGGCTGATCAACAGCCCATTGCGTCTTTACTCCACTTTCCTCAGTAGCTGCAACGAAGAGGTCACCTGTAGACCCATCACTTGAAGGCTTTACGTAGAGCCCGTGCACAGGAGTTAGATGATTCCCATTCCACAAATTGGGATAGCCAGACACACAAGTAACGGCTAAAGTAACGATAGCTATTGCACTTGTCACGTGCATTATGAACTGGATATTAGATGTACAATAATAGGTAAACTGTGCGATTTCTTAAAATTAAATGATAGTGCTACAAAGCGACTTTCTTTTATATACTAGGAAATTTATCATTAATTGCTGGGTGGTGGATGAACTCATCACGCCGGGAAGTCATGTAAATTCGAATAGAGCACGTACGGTTCCGTAAATTCGAGATGTCTCTTATCTATTATGATTGCATCTGACGATAATGATTGTTCCAAGATGCTCTATCTATGGTATGATAAAAGTAACGATAAAATATTATCGTATTTAGTGCTAATATCACGCACATCTCATCATTTAAAAAAAAAACTTTTTGTAGGTACTAATAAATTCTCTTTTAAACATGAGACATTTTTTTTGGACGAGAACACGGGTATAAGTTAGTTGTTTATTAATAAGTACATATGTAGGCGTATTTTGTTGTTGAGAAAGGTTTTATAAACAATGATGTCAAATAACTATGCAGTAATGCGGAAATTCATACATTTCGTAATGTCACGTATTATGTTGCCGACCACACATCAAGGTCAGGTATTGCTGTAGTGTTAAATAAGTATAATACCGAATTATATCTTTATCCACTTTATAATAGTGGGTTATGCAGTATAATAGCAATTTAGTCTAGTTTCTTTAAATGGATGGATGGATATGCTACTGTGTATACGTAGAGGGATCTCTACCTATATATGTCTACTTCGCACAACATATTTTTAAGGATTGCCATTCTTTAAGAATATTTATATACTTTTATCCTGGTGCGCAATTAAAAGGTACAGGACCTACTACAAATATTATCCTTATTTTTCAGTAACTTTTTTTCAATTGCCTCGTTTTATGTTTAGGAAGTCACATACATAGGTACTTGCCTGTAGCGGGTTCGAACCTGCAACGTTGTACACGAAAATCCGTTCATTGAACTGTTATACTGTGACTTTTCAGTTATTTTATTATAAGACATAACTAAAATTAAAATCGGTGAAGGAAAACATAGTGAGGAAACCTGGATTCCAATCATTGTGAAATCGCCAACCCACAGTGAGCCAGCGTGGTGATCAATGCTTGTTCCTTCTCTATATGTGAAGTGGCCTGTGCCCAGCTGTGGGACATTTATAGGTCGGAACTCTATGTTTAGGAAAACTTCCCAAAGGGAAGAAATCAATGTGACGTTGAGATTACCTATTTTGCGAATATTGTAGAATCTTGTAGATTTGTACCTGAATTTTTGCAAGTCACATAAATCAAACACAAATAACATCGATAACGCATACCAATAACTTATTTGTTGATAACACTGAAACTGAAATGTTTAAATGTCTGGTGTTCCTGCTTTGTGTTAAAAGTGTGATGTTGTTCAGAACATCGACATGTCTGCGCCTAAATGAGGAGTTCTCTCTATGCGGCTGGAGATGCCCAGCTACTTGTGTCAACTTGAGGTTCTTAGCAACAGGTAGAAAAACAAATTTTTCCTTACCTACTTCAAATTAGACCTAAGCATCGCAATGGATGATTACAAACAATACTTGTTCCATTGCAAGCTAAGCATTTTATTTCATAAATTAAAAGTGACAGAATACTTTGAATACATAGAAGCTACGATATTTCAGGCAAGGACCTCGAGAAGGTAGATATGTAGGTATGTAGGTAGTGGATAATAAGTATAGTTCTTATTTCGCGTCAAAATTATAGGTACTTATTGAAATAAAGGTTTGTAATGTTTATATACTTTAACAAAGTCGCTCCCGGTGTATGTACGCTTAGATCATACATATTAGATCACACCTACTACACTGACTGACTTTTATGGAGTTTTCAGCAGAAGATGGAGTGATTCAAGAGGAAGGTTTTTAAGTATATATCTACTGTTATGCTATCCATACGAAGCCAGGGGCGGCTCCGCTAGTAATGAATAACCCGCTAACTCTTAAATTTTAATCCCTTTTAAATTAAAAAAATAGTGTCATTTTAAAAAAAATATACATACCTATAAATTACTAGCTACTGCCCGCGACTTCTTCTGCGTGGACTTCAGAATTGGGTCTGAAAATAAATGAAAAATATGAAAGTAATGAAAAAAGGAATAAAATTTTCCCCCGCGTTATCGTTTGCGCTGTAATAGAGAAAAATACCAAATTTCAGAGCTGTCTTCCCCCGGCTTAGTTCGTAAACAATTTTCCCTCGGGAACTACTTAAGAATATCGGTATAAAAGGTAACCTAATGTTCTTTTCCATGTCAAAGGCTACATGCTTGCCAAATTTCATCCAAATCCGTTCAGCCATTTTTGCGTGATTGAGTAACAAACATCCACACTTTCACATTTATAATATTAATAGTAGGATTAAAGCTGAAACTGTTCCTATTCTATTATTTTGAGGAATGTAAGCACATGTGTACTGTATTTTATTATTATCTATAGACATATGTCCATCGACGTGGGACTGCCGTGTTGGCTGTAGATGTTCAGCTGGCTATGTACGAGACGAGTACTCCAAGCAGTGTGTGCTGGTCAAGAACTGTCCAGGTAAACCGATTTAAAAACAATAGTAGGAACCGTTTGTAAAACTTTACATCAGGTAGGTATTCAATGTTTCATGGTCAAGTTGGTAGGTTGTGGGCCCCTGACGGAGCTGCGCTGGTACCTAATTCAAATGATTCCGCGCCTCTGGCTAAGGCAAGGATGAAATCAGGTTGTTTTTAGTTAGTAAAAGTCCGACATATCCCTATGCTGCGCCCTGCCCTCGGCGTGGTTCGAAGTCATAAGCTTTTCACCCTGAAAAAGGTTAGCCTGAACATAAATATGTATCAACAACACTTATAATATTCAAACCTATTAACATATTATAAATTAATAGGAAATTTACGTCTAATTATCGGTATAGGTATACCCATTTAAAATGTAGGTCGCGAGATGTTGGTTTCAATTTGCTAAATGTTGACTCTACATTATTTGATTCAGCGAACGTGTTTGTTGTAAATTATTGCGAGTTCTTGTGCAATTTAGTTCGTACTTTTGGACTTCCTACATTTACAATTATGTATTTTTACATTATGATATGACCAATAAGGGAGTTAGCAGAACTCTAAGTTCGAGGTAAAGCTGTACCTACTCTACATTTTTCACAGGGATTTAGTAAAAGTGGGATTTGTTTTCCCCGTGAAAAGTAGAGTGATTATTTACCGAGATTACAAATATATTTGTATATACTCATGATTATTTTAAAGGGACAGCGGATATCCTACGAGCTAATCACGTGGATAAAACTGAACGACTTTCCCCAAGGAACATATAGGTTGAAATCTTAAATTGGAAAATGAAAGAAATTTTCATACAAAGTGACAGTTGGAAAAATTGGTTCAGTTTTATGCACCTGATTACCTCGTAGGATATCCGCACTCCTTTTAAAATAATCCTGGGTATATAGCCTGGATAAGATATGATATTTTCACCCATTCTTCTCACTTCACTCAATATTACGATATGCCTTTTGTCTTTTAAAGCATGCATCAGTTCTGTAAGGTTTTCTTCATCTTTCAGGGAATTATGAATCGCTATAAGTATGTAATTTTTTGTAGGTAATTAAAAAAATATTGTATGAACCTGATGGACATTAAAGTTGATTATTTAATTGAGAAATTAGTTATAATCTACCTATTAACATAAAATAATAGTAATATCGGCCTATGAATGTCCCACAGCTGGGCACAGGCTTCTTCTCATATAGAGAAGGAATGATCATTACGCTTGCTCATTGCGGGTTGGATATTTCAGATTACAATTTTTGGAATCCAGATTTCCTCACGATCTTTTCCTTAACCATTTGTCGATGGTGTCTTTTAATAATTAAGCCTACCTTTGTAAACTTAATCGAAAAAATCACTTTGGTACTGGCCTGCTTTCAAACCCGCAAACATACGCATACGAATCCGGTCGATAAACCGTTAGGTCACTGCGACATATAATACGAGTTTAAGATGACATAAACTCAATAATAATTTTTTTTAGAAATATGAATTTGATCTTTGACTGGGTAGTAGGTAAGTAGGTAGCCATCTGTTTATATTTTCCCTGTATAAATACAGTACCTTAACTTTAAAACTATCGCGTTGTATGATTTTAATAAAAACGTCACGGGAATTACGACACCGCATCTGTAGTCTACTTGCGACCACGGCCAGTGTAACCCGGCCGAAACGTCAAGCCTTAACAGGTAATGCATGAGTTCGCGTTAATTCCCGACGTAATTTTGTTGTAATACAGTACCTAGCTAGAATCACTTAACTAGGTACTGTACTGTATGATTAAATGTACTGGTAACAAGACAAGCAGAAGTACCTTATGGGTTTTAGCCCGTAGCCTCTGGCGTATTCCTCTGTCTTCCTCGGGATGGAGGAACTTTATGAGGATTTCATCGCGTTAAAAACATGACAGACACTGACTCAACTTTCCAAACAAAGGTTTAGGGCTTAAGTGAATAATAAATGTGGACAACATCACATACATTGCTCCGAATCCAACCAAAGTAAGTAGCTAAAGCACTTGTGTTATGTGTTTCTCTACACTGACCAGTCCGGGGATCGCACCCGGAACCTCAGATCTAGGGGGCCGAGTTGTTTGGAAATACGTTAAACAATGCTGTAAGCGTGATAACATACATCCAAAAAAAAATCTCTAAGTTATTATATTTTCAATTTATCATTTTTCCATACAATGGGATACAATCATGCCTTGCACTCTGCTACCGGTGTGCTTGATCATATTATTATACTTATTCAAATAACGCCTATTAGGGCCGATTATGCCATCGCCAGATAACTTTTATTCGACGAATAAAATTGATGATTGTCAGTTTTTGTTTGAAACAATAATGTAATATTCAAATTATTCCTCAAATAAAGTAAAATCAGCCCTTATAGAACATGGCTTTGTTTATGTACTTACGTATAAATTGTATCACTTTTAGGATAACGTTTTATGGCTTTTTTTACAGTGGAATGTGCGGTTGACCGAGTGATTATAATTGGTCACTATGCCGATTACTACTGGTCGTCACGTTTCGGGTTCGATCCCAGCATAGAAGAAGCATTAGTGCATCACACAATATTTGTTCTTTGTGTATTTAATAAATTTCCCTAGTGCGGGAATCGTTTTTTTTTTCTATACTTATCACTGAAAATCGGACGTAAAACCTACAAACAAGTCGATATGTTTTTGAAATCATTATCAGTTGATTAAGTTTTTATCAGTTATGTTCTCTATACTTTTCCTTATGACTTGCAGATATTTGACACTTTAGCTAGCGAGGCTTAGCTCTTGACAGATTTAAAACAGTTTTAGTCAAGATTGGCTAAGCTTATCAATGGTCTAGCTAGCTTAATGCAAACCTATATCTAATCTTTACAAGATGCTAAATTAATTAAACTTACAATGTACTTTAACATTTTTTAAAGAAAGCATGCACTTATCAATTTCAATACAATATTATTTCTATTGAGCAAGTATTTTCTTACGAATTCATTGGCCTAATTAATTTTACTTTAAGATCAAACATCTGACTTCGCAGAAATTTCTCGGTCAAGTATGTATTGATACACTTTTGCAGTACCTACTTACATTCGATCATAAGCTGAACTGAATATGTATAAATATTAGTGTATCGTCAAGCAAGGCATACAGTTGATACAGTAGTAGTAGTAGTAACAGTTAACAACAATGAAGTTGATACTCCTGGCCGGTGTGTTCGCGGTCGTAGCTCTGTCTGTGGCAGGGGCTCCTACGTACAAAGAGGATGAAGTACCTAACGCAAACCAGGGGTACATTGAGGAGTACCTTCGGCAACGAAGAACGCCATACGGAGGTGGATACGTGTCGCCGTGTGCCGCTGCCAGCTCGCTCCAGGTCCCAGTCTACGCTAGCGTGCCGCAATACGGTGCACCGCATGTGCCACAGTACGGTGCACCTCATGGGCCACAGTACGGTGTGCAGCATGTGCAACAATATGGATACCCCGGACCGCACTACCGCGGCGCAGAGCAACAGAACGAAGAGCTGCTAGGATTCTCCGATATGGACGTCGCACCAGAACATATGCAGATGGCCAGATATGGTGCAGGGTACGGCGGTGCGTCTCTAGGAGGCTTGTCATCTGCAGGCCTTTCTTCGTACGGCGGGCATGGACTAGGCGCTTTATCGGCAGGACCTGCGCTCGGTGTGTTCCCTAACGCTAGGGTCGGTGGTTGCAACGTTCCTCTACTGTTCAGCTGCTCGCCGCAAATAGTCCCGGGACATATGATGGACTCTCAAGGTCACGGTGCTCTCCTATCTGCTCTGCCAGCTGGTCTGCCGGAGTCGTACAGGATTGTGGACGAGCCCCTGCATCATGAGGCTCACGAACAACATGAAACAGTAGAACACGAACACATAAATTCAGCTCACGAAGCCACCTCCGCCACTCATCAATAGGTTTACGTCAATCCACAGTGTATTATAGATTAAGTTAGTATAATTATAATGTTGATTTAATAAAATTTATAAATTACTTTATTGTTTTGATCAAGCAACCTGCCCATCAAATATCTAGGCAATCGAACAAGGTCATATTTCATACCTACCTAGTTTCACAATACTTAGTATCTTGTTTACGAGTTTAACATCCTATTCGTCATTTAATTATAGCTAGCTTCTTTCTTCAGCGTAATTACATCATGTTTTTACCTAATAATTAGAACTTCAAGCGCCCGTAGCCGAATGGCTAGGGCGTCGGACTTGCGATCATGTGGTTGCGGGTTCGAATCCCACACAATACAGTACCGACGTGAACCCACTCGTAACACACCTTAGCTTAGCACGAAGGGTTAACGAGATTACTAGTAATGTGCGACCCACATTGCTCGTAATCTTTATAAAAAAAATATCAATGACCGAGCTTGATTTTCTAAGAAGCAATAGTTTACCTCTGCCTACTTTCTAAGTTTCTAATATCATTTAAGCGTGATGTCACACAATTATTAGTCACTAGCTGTACCCGCGACGTTGTTCGCGTTGAAAAGTGTATTTATTGCCTTCAATAACTGAAAGTGAAATAACTAAAAGTGGCCGTGGTGCCCTAGCGGTTAAATGACCGGATTCGTATGAACAGGGTCGCGGGTTCAAACCCGGGCAAGTACCAATGTGACCTTTTCAAAGTTACGTGTACTTTCTAAATTATTCTAAGACACTATTGACGAACGGTGAAGGAAAACCAAAAAATTAAATTCTGAAATAATTGCCAGCCAGCATTGAGTTAGCATGGTGATCAATGCTCGTTTCGTTTTTATATGGGTGGAGGCCTATGCCCATATAAATGCAATACATGTTATAGGCGGGTATAGCTGAGAAGTGTCTCGACACCATAACAGAGTAGCGTCGCAACGCCATTGCAGTAAGGCGCCGCGACGCAACATTACAACGGAATCGCGACACCAAAGCTAACGGGCGTCGTTACTCTATAGCTGAGTGGTCACGACGCTTTGGTTGTATGGCGTCGCAACGCCATAGTTGAAAGGCGTCGCGACGCCATAGATGGGAGGCGTCGTGTAGCCATATTAGAGCGGCGTTACAACACCATAGCTGGGAGGCGTTCAAATCGCTACAATTGCGAGGCGTCGCAACGCCTCAATTGAGTGGCTCCACTACGCTATAGCTAAAAGGCGTCATAGCACCATAGAAGAGCCGCGTCGCTACGCTATAGCTGAAGCGTCGCGTCGTGACGCTATAGTTGAGCGGTATAGCGACTTCGTAGCGGCGTGGCGCGCGGCGACTGGAGTCGACTGTTCTTCTTAAATCGCTCTCTACTCCTCCGTCTATCACCGAAAATTGTAGACCAATTCAATAGTTTTTATAGAGTAGGTAAGTCTTCGAGGTGGTTTCATATGTATACATTTCAATCAATCAATTTAGTAGATTTGTTGTTAAATCAAAACAACTGAAAAATGTAACCAAAAATTACGGTTAACGAAAAGGATCATGATCCATGAAAGACGACGAAGACGCATGACGGGGGATGGAAGGCAGCGAAGTAGTGAATCTTGCAACCGGGACGGGGGTCAACTGACTGTCTTGTCAAAATGCAAACTCATATGGCTTAGGTGTGTTGTAACACCCCTAGCACGAATCTGCCTCTTAACTCTGAGGATAGGCTTCGATCTTGTTTTAGATTGATTATCAGCAGAGAGACAGCATGCAGGTTTTCCGGTGTCCACTCAAGTGCACTGTATAAAATTCCCTAATTGTTCTCAGACTGAAAGAAAGAAAACGCATTTACTTGCGCCACTTGCGACGCAAAAAATACAAAAGAAAAACTAACTTCTACAATAATTTCCAAAATGTTAGAGGTAATAATAAATTATGCGTCTCATCCGTGCGAAACATCTGCTTGTTGATTTGGTGGTTGAGACTGAGTGTGACCAGCAAGAGTATCGTTCAGGTGGGAATTCAGTGTCGGGTCAAAAATTAAGTATTGGTTTGAGACAGGCAGGCTAAAACTAATACTTATTATTTCAATGTCCAACGCCTCCGATAGTATGTAAAACTGTTGGTTCCGATCGTCAAAAATGATCTTTGGTCATTGCTATTGCTTTACCTGTGCTTCCAAAATATACCGAATTACCCAGTAAAATGAATTGTGTAGGTCAGACAGAAATACGAACATACGACATCGACGGAGCTTGATATACATTTAATTTTGAAGGTACCATTTAATGCTGAAGCTGAATAAAAACAGAAATCTGCTCCATTAATTGACAGAAGAAGCTGTGAATTTTAGTAAATCGTCTCTAATAATTTCGTAAAGAAAGTAAAAACAATTGCCCTAAGCAAAAGTTGGCGCCGGCGCTGTAAACCGTATATTTATTGGTCCCATAGTTTTTCAGTTTGCCATCGGACACTTGTCACAAACAGCAAAAGAAAGATATGGGTAAAAGAAAGGTAAATTAAAATTTATTTTATTATTTTTATCCAAGAAATATTACAGATTAACAGAAGAAAACGTGGGAATAATAATATCAATAACGACCAATAGGTAAACTACGTTGAACCTCATTTTTTTTAGGGACAAAAATGATATTTGATTGAAAAGACAACAGCGAAAAGTTTTAAAAAATATGATTTTTAACTAAAAGACACAAAAAGGGTTAGCTCGACTGAGATTCGAACTTGGAGTATCAAAATATTTGAACTTGTAAAAGAAACTGGATTATAAAAGAAAAATAAGGCGCCGTCACACCTGGATTTGAACTTGCAGCAAGAACGTTCATTTCCAATCGTTCAACCACCGAGTTATTTTCACTACAGCTAATTTTCCTAAAAAGTGACTCATACTTCAATCAGATCTGGTCGTTATAGTAACGTAGTTTTTGCCATGGTTACCTACTTGGTTGTTTACATTTTGACAGCGGGCAAATGAATTTTGTAAACAATTATCAATTTTCCCTCGGGAACTTCTTAAGGAATCGGGATAAAAGGTAGCCTATGTTTTTTTCCATGTTAAAGGCTACATGCATACCAAATTTCAACCAAATCGGTCCAGTCGTTTTTGCGTGAAAGAGTAACAAACATCCACACATCCATTCTCACAAACTTTCACATTTATAATATTAGTAGGATGATAATCACACGTGACAAAATGTGATTTTAGTTACAAACTAAGTACATTATCAAGTTGGAAATTTCATGTAGCAGAGATTCTGATATAAATGAACTTGTTATCTTCAGAAAGTTTTAAACATCTTATAACTTTGCTCAGTCAAAATGATATTAATTACTTTTGTACTTTTAATTTCTGGCTACGGATTTGCAAATCCAGTAGCTATACTTAAGAATCCGTTTTTAATTACGACGGATTCATTGGACGAAAATAATTCTAAGACATTTTTGTCGCAAATGCGCAGAACTGAAATAGACAAACAAGACAGTACGCGGTTTTACGAAGACATTTCAAAAAAGTCTGATGGTATTCATAAAGAATCGAGTTTAAACTTCGAAAAGGGGTTATGTGAAGTGGAATCGATGAACACTTACATCGATATCAAAACAGGGAACGCTACAGAGGAATTAGAATTGAGTAACCAAGGTACAAGGAGGATGAAGAGGTCCATATGGTCTTCAGAGCGAGCTGTCAGTCACCATAAAGTGTCAGATGATTACCCAGGAACACATCAAGGCAACCGTTATGTTGTGTCCAAGGATTATCCAGTACCAAACCTCGTACGCGTAGCTATTGTTTCTCAACGTTAAAGGTTGTCTTTAGCGATTTAATTTAATATTTGGTTTATTTCAATCATTAAAGATATATATATATATATATATATATTTTTTTCTTTAAAATTCATTCCATCATCGCGGTATCTAACAAAAATACATTTAGTATCACACCACAACTTCGACTGTTCGATATGCATCATGTAGGTACCTACAACACGAAAAAATAACACACTTTTTCATAATGAAATAATGAAGATTCCATTAAAAATAAATTATCTACCTTTCACAACGTGTACAACGTGTTCCAAAAATGTGAAATATTACTATACTATCAGATATTAAAATAAGAACTTATTAACTTCAACTTGGCCTAGTCATAAATGTCAAATACTAAGATATTTTTTTTCCTACAAAATAAATAAAAAGATTTTAACGACAACCCTAAACCTACGCTACAGTTAGTTGGTACCTACCTACTCGAGTTACGACGAACTCACTCGCCATTCTGAACTTAAAGTTATTTCTAGGGTCATCATCGCGAAGTTTTCAATCTAAACTTTAAAGCCAAATAATAAATAGCACTTAGGTAAAATTCACTCTGTATAGTGGGTATGTAGTGCTTTTTATGTTAATTTTAGGGGCGGATTTTATACGTTGGCTGCCCTAGGCCTAAAAGATTGCCCCCCCCCCCCCTATATGCTGTAAAGCATGAAAAATTAAATAAACTATAGCAAATACATGTATTTTTTTTGTGGGATCCTATATGGACACTTTTTGAGTTTTTATACGAAGGCGCGTAGGCAACTACTTACTTAAAAAAAAACTCCCAAATTTTGCCGCCCTAGGCTCGGGCCTAGTCGGCCTATAGGGCCTGGTTATAATATTCTTTTGTTATTTGGGATTAAAGTTTTGATTATTCCAGGATTAAAGTTATCAGACGATAAAAGTTAAAATTAGCCCATAGACACGGAAACAAATATAAACGTATTTGTGACGCAAATTGCAAGGAAGCAGACGAACAACATTCGTTTAAAAATGCTTATACAGCGCTTTTTTTATTTCGATCTCTTTACAGAATGCCATGTAAGGTGTTATACATTATGTAGTTATATTATATTTAAAGAATAAATATTGTCTGTACGTTCATATAATTATGTAGAACTAATCGAGCAGATTATGGATAATTTGGGATATTTTGAAATTAATAAAACTAGGTTTGTTAAAATTAAAAACAAAACCTATAGTTGCAATTACCAAAAAAGATTTATAGTAAAAACAGACATATTTTTAACCTTAGAATAAAAAAAACGGTTTTAACTGATCCGTGTTTTCAGTTAATTAAAATTTGACTATTTATTATTTTGTATTAAATTAATAAATAACACCATAAAAAATGTTTTAAATTACTATATTATATATGTAAGCAAATCCGCATTTAATTCTTGTTAAAATTGCTTATTTTCCAATCTGTGTCGCACGTGAAATATCGGAATACGTGAAATTATGTCAACCTCGATGAATAAGATCTCAATGTTAAGCATTCGCTGCATTAATTATATGATCACGCTAACATTGTCCAAAAGGGTGGTCAGGTCTTTTTAGGGTCCCGTACCCAAAAAGTAAATACGGGAAACTATTACTAAAACTTCGCTGTCTGTCCGTCCGTCTGTCTCTCATCACGCTGTATCGCAAGAACCGCGAAAGCTAGACAGTTGAAATATTCACAAATTATGTATTTCTGTTGCCGCTATAACAACATACTAAAAACAAAATAAAAAATTAAGGGGTCCCCCATACACAAAAATGCAATTTTTTGCCCATTTTTTCTCGATATTATACACAACGTCATACAGCAAGCACACATACCTATAATTAATGGTACGGGACGCTTCGTGAGTAAGTCCGACTGGCACTTGGCTTGAATTTTAGGACTAGTCGGTGAGGCTATTCTTACATTCTCAATAATTTGACTAGTCAACCTACAGGTAAAAACATAATATGTAATTCGTAACATAAGAGGGTAAACTTATTTTTTTGTATGCCACTAGGCAAAACATACAAGATTTAAATAATAAGATTTAAATAATGTCATCTTACATTACTGTATGTTTTGTACATACAAATGTTTTACAAAATAAAATATCTTTTATCTTTATCTTTTATAGTTCTTCCTTATATATTTCCTTACTATAAATACATTTTTTACAAAATTTTCAATTTCACTTTTAATTAATTTTCTGTTGGTTAAAAACAATCCATGAAAACGCTTAGTGCGTTCAAAGAAAATCTCAAATCTTTGATTTGTAAGAAGCCTTTTGTACCCATTTGAGAGCCGAATTTTTAGAAGGTTACACATATAGGCTCCAAGCTGTAGCTCGAGCCTCCGCCCCCGTGGGTGTCGGTTATCGTGACAACTAATCAGAAAGGATGCCTAGCATACTAGCATATGACATTTATCAGGCTCTAGACTATCTCTGTACCCAATTTCATTGAAATCGGTCCAGTAGTTTAAGCGTTATTGCGTGAAACACAGACAGACAGAGTTAATTTCGCATTTAAATTTCGACAACACCGAGAGGTCATCACGCTAATTATCACTGTGCGCGATGTGCTGCGGGTTCGATCCCCGCATGAGACAAGCATTTGTGTGATCCACAAATGCTTGTCTCTTCTATTATCTTCAAGTCTGGTTGTTCTTTGTGCATGTGATTTGAATGTTTGTCACACCCCCTTGACACAAAGATTCAATTCCTTAGTGCGGGCGTTGCTTATGAAAACCTTAAAAAACTTAAATATTGGTAAGGCTATACAAAGTTGTTAATTGCCTTGGGAGAAAAGGTTAAATCAGGTTTTTAATTAAAAACCGCATAAAAGAGCACTATCTCTCTATAATATAATTTACTTATTGTATATATAATTATATTTATATGTATATATTATTATAGTATGTATTTTATTTTGTTTGTAGTTATTTTGAATAGTAATTACTTTTATTTTTACTTTAAAAAAGTATTTAGTTTGACTGCCTTTCTTTGCCACTTCTACTATCGCGGGCCTGCTTGTAGAGATTTCTTATGAAATAAGCAGAGCCTTTGTACATTTATTGTTTATTTATTGTGTAACTATAGTGTGTACAAAAAATATAAAATAAATAAATAAAAGGTTAACTAGGCGAGTAAAACCGCGAAGCACAGCTTACTCAAACACAGCGATGGAATTAAAGTTGGTTGTGAAACGATTTTGGCATTAATAGTGTTTGCAGCTACAACTTAATAATAGGTACTGTAGGATTCTTCTCCCATCCTCACCAGAATACTTTTTTTAATACAATAAAATAAAAATAAATACGTCTGTAGCTATCTATCGCGCTCTACATTTTTATGCCTTGCTTCTATATTTACTCATTTAGGTACGTATCGACTGTTCAAAAATACGTCACAACAATTTAAAAAGGGGGTCTTCAAAGGCCCTAGGCTACTTGTGTCACGTGCATTTTTTTTTAACAAATAATTATACTTCACGAATAACAAACTTTTATCGGTAAATTTCTTAATTATAGTACGTTTTAGGAAAGTGCAATAAATCCACGTTTGTTAAATTATTTGCTATACCTCTTCCAGTATCTCGCTACCAGAAATAAAGTTGCTACCAAATAACTGTGAAGTATTTTTGTGTTTATTTTATTTGCCTAGATTGAACTTGCAACCTTATGCCTACGATACCAGTCATGTAACCGCTAAACCACAGCGAGCGATATACTGACTTGACGAATGAAATAGTCTAAGTAATCATAATTATTTACGTACCTAACAATTTAGTTTAAAGTTGCTTTGGAATGAAATTAAATAGTATAATATATTATGCCTGCGCCCGTCGGGGTAAGCAGGGATGCTTTATTTTGCAACGCAGTTTGCTATACATACGAAAATGTGTAATAGATGTAGTTTTTTTTTTAAAAGGTGGGTCAATCAATGTGGGTCGCACATTACTAGTAATCTCGTTAACCCCTCGTGCTAAGCTAAGATGCTTGTGTTACGAGTGGGTTCACGTCAAGTATAATGGGTGGGATTCGAACCCGCAACGACATGATCGCAAGTCCAACGCCCTAGCCATTAGGCTTCCGCCGCTATATTTTTAAGTAAAAAATCTGCTAAATGGCTTATATACGTATATACTAACATTACCCGGTGACATTTGGCGACCCGGGATTCTTGAACTAAATTCTGCGTCGTGCCGAGTTTTGTTTTGCCTTAAAAAAAGTGACTCCTCTGGTTTTGTTATTGAACACTTACTTCACCAATCAGTCTTTTATTTTGGGTCAAAATCATTTCATATTTAATGCAAAAAAAATGGGATGTTTATTTAGTGTTTCAACTCAATAGAATTTTCGTGGTTTTAGAGTGATAATAATGTCCTCGCCAAGGAGTAAATTAAATAATAATTTCCGTTCATTTTCTATTGAAGCTATACAATGATACAAGATTTGGCCATCGCAACCGGTCTGATAATTTTTTGGCACTATACGGAAGTTTAGTAGTCGGGATGAGAACCTGAAGCCTTGTTTGTGGTTTCAATATTTACAGTATGTGATCTAGTAAAATGGTGAGAATTATTGTAATAAAGCATTTATGTTATTCGTAATTATTTTGACATGTTACATGTGCTTGTAATAATATCACATAAATAACGTTATAATAAGGGTTACATATTGAAATTAAATTATAATATTGTATCTATGATTACAATAATTTACAATAATGTACAATAATTTATGAAAAATAATTTTGAAAATATTAAATTAAGTCTATAGCGTAAATGTTACGAACCGGAAGGCGCTATCTCAGCATTTGTTACGAGCCAGTAAATAAGCACGTTTTGTTTTGTTTTTCGATTCAACGAACAAATCTCTTCACATCAAATTAGTATAAATTCCCCATACAGTTGACTCCCAGCATCAAACGTGACATCTATCACGATGAAGACACTTGTAGTCGTATCTGCTCTGGTGTCTCTCGCCTTCGCGGCTCCCTCGACCCACGGCGATGGCTTCAAGGATCGCTCTCCAGACTGGCACTATCAAGCTCAGTCTGGCTTGACCGACATTGTGAAGAGAGAGAAGAAATCGCCATTGGATACTACCACGACTCAACATAACGAAGCGACTATCATCGAAGATATCGACTCGGGTGTTTTACCGCAGACAGCGAGAAGTTTGTCTCTGAAGAAACCTTTGATTGTCAGGAAGAAATATGGACATCATACGCTGTTCCGTGATTCTGAAGAAGAAAAAGCACTTACCGATTCCCACGAGGCAACGTGCGCCAGACAAGTCAAAGTTAAACTTTGCGATGAAGATCGCAAGTTCGGAAGTATGAGAAGCCACACTACTCAAGACAGTGAAATTCACATGTCCGAAGATGATGTAAAACATAGTATCAAGATGGCTAAGGAAGCTGTTGAGACTTTGCAGCGCGACCTCAAGAAAATGGACCACCACACTGCTATGAAATTGGCACATGAATCGGAGACTGATACTGAGTTGCATGAAGATATTGAAACAGCTAGAAAAGCTTTAGAGCACATTCACAAAAACTTTGGTAACCTAGAATCGATGAATTTGCACACTACGGCTTCCAGGGATTCAGAAACTATGCAGAATGTCCACATAACTATTGCGAAAACTGATGAAGAAAGAATGGCACAGTGGAAAGAAGCCATGGAAAATATCCAGAAAAATGTCGAGATAGCTAGGAACATTGAAGACAGTTTCAAAGTTGCTAGCCAACAAGACGGTATAATGTTGGAACAATCAGAGCTCACAACTGATAAAAAAGAACATAAACTAGATGAAAACATCGATTCCCAACTACTACCAAACGGAGACAGTCAAATGCGGGCTATGGAACAAACACCTTTAAATCATGAAAAAAAAGAAACTGTTGAAGACAAGTTGCTAAATCAAGAATTAGATTCACATCTAAATATCCACAACGCTAGGGAGCAACAAAGTTCTGAGGATGATATGAAGACCTCTCCTTCTACTATTGTAGAAACACAAGGTGAAGTTAAAAATCTAGAACTATTAAGAAGCGAGGTTCAAGAAGTACACGAACATGCAAAAATAGCTGAAGAAAAATTAGACAGCATTGAGACTCTCCATATGGCCCAGCATCATGAACATGAGAATATTCATAGTCATCAGCATCATCATCATCACCATCACCAGGAAAAAAGCTCTGAAATGAATCAAGATATGTCATTTGACGAAACTATACCGACTACACAGGCATCTACATTGAAAGTAACCGAGGAAAGTTTAGACACCAAACTGGCTAAGGAAAACGTTCCCGAATCTGAAATGCATGTTCACACGATTATAAACGACATGAGGCCCACTTCAGATAGTTTAAAAGAACATCCAAGAAGTGTAGAACAAGTTGAAGTAAATTCTGAACAACATTTAAACCACGGTAAAGACGCCTTGGAGACATCTGATGATATGATTGATTTTCTTGCAAAGACTGCAGAACCCTTGAAGAACGACGTCAATGAAATTGTATTGCAAGAAACACAAAACATTTCAGAACTCGGTAAGACTGCTGAAGCTTCAAAACAAGATCACGTGCAAATCGTGGAACCGAAGCTGGCCGTTAAAACTGGAGAAGAGAAAATTGACAACACCCCTAAAACATCCGAACATGTAGAACAAGAAGACTTACAGAACACTGCGACAAATAATGAAAATATTATTTTGGAAAAGTCAGCTGATCACCCTATTAGTGAGGATCAACACAAGGAGCATATGGTTGAGCACATGTATGAACACATAGAATCACCTCATCTGCACACTCTAACAGCGGCTAAACAAGCAGAACTAGCTTATCATAACCTAAACCACATGCATCACTACCAAGAATGGCCTGCGCACGCAAAAAGACCTTTGGAAGTTTCTCCACAGAAACCAGTTGAAGAGTCCAAAAAAGGTTTAGAGACAAATGACGATGGCCATATTATCTCTGAACATGAAATGGATCACGCGAGAAATTCATACATACCGGAACATACTCACCAGCCAAACAGAATAGGCCTTGCACATGACCACGAGCTATCTAGTCATGGCCAACATCAGATGCATCCTTACCCCACGAGACATCACCACAACATTATGACGCATTCTAACATGCATGAAATGAGCGGTTTTGGAGGAATGCACTCTAATTACCACCCAGGAATGAGAGACGCCATGGAAGGTCTTGGATCCGAGCATAGCTTCCGCTGGAGGCCGGCACACGAGTCTGCTAGAGGAGCTTATGGAGCCGGTTCGTCTGGTTCCTTAGGTTCACCTGGAGCTGTTGGTGTATTCCCGAATGCAAACACTGGCGGGTGTGCTATCCCCTTGTTGCTGAGTTGTTCTCCATCCGTTGTATCTGGTAGTTTAGCTAAGCCCCACTCCATCGGTGGTTCGTTTGGTGGATCCTCCTACAGGACTGAAGATGACTTCGGTTTTCACAACAAACGTGATATCAAGAAGACAAATGATCTCAGGACAACCAACACGCTGCGTACTACCACCATCGTCAAGCAGAAGAGCCCCATACTACTAGAAAATAAACAGTAACTTGATTTTTGTACTAATGGCAACAGGAAACCGATGAACCTCTAACTTATTTATTTCATTTTATACTTATTTTTTTATGTTTGTAAAACATCACAAAAATAATAAAGCATTTTCTTAAATTTCGTCGTATTAATTCATTATAAATGTCGCCCTTACGACAAACCTTAATTCGCTAACAGTGTGCAAAGGTATATTATACCCTCTATGGAACATTTATCTCGCACAAACAATGTAGTAATTTTAAATCTACAGAAATATCACATTTTAACGAAGACTAGAATTTTAAACTTAAGATTATTATTTGCTCAGGTCAATTTGATTGAACTTTTTATTTTAATTAAGGAATAATTTCTGGAATAAAATTATTGAGTAGATAGCATAGGTATTATACTTACAAGTACTTACGTACATGCAAGTCAAAGGGTTAAGTACTTCTTATTGCTAAAAAAACTTATTTTATTGTAAATAAAAGTTGTCAGTCATAATTTTACTGTTTAGTAACAAAAACTGAAAATCAAGCATAATAAATACAAGCGGAACCGCCCCGACTTCGCATGAGTCATAGCTGTAATAAAACCAATACTTATATTTATTATACCATCTTGCATCTTGACAACTGCTTATTACTAACATGCAATTAAAAATAGTATTATAATATCATAAATCTATTTTGACTCTCCCTCAAATATATACCTAAATTTATAAGAGTTGGCCAAAAAAAGCACAGCGCCCGTTTACTTGTAGTCTTTATAAATTTATATATTTGAGGGAGAGTCAAAATACATTATTTATCGTTTCAATTATACATAACACGTAATTCTTTGACTTATGAATTGTTGTAAATACTGCAGTTCAACAGTATTCATTAATTACTTCATAAATTGTAACAAGATACCTCGCATTCAAAAGTCAATGTCTTTAAAAGTTGCTGAATTCGGTAATGCGACGTTCACATTCTTCGCGCTGAAGAAATAAAATCATTTTAAAACTTTAGTTTATTAAAGGACAGTGATTAAAAATGATGTTAAGTGTGTGTTTTGTGCTTTGTGTGAGCTTCGGCTTTATTCAGACGATTCCCATAAGTTATCAAGATCCTTATACGACAAACGAGAACTATAATGACTATAATAACATAGTCAGAATAGCGCGAAATTTGATCCTGAACCCGGGCTCTGAGTCCCTTCTCCCATTAGCAGACACCGGTCATATTGAAGATCCGAGGCTGTACCAAAATAATGACTTCATTAGACTGCCTGCGATACCTTCTGGAGAATTCATTGTCATGCCACAGACCCCATACATTGATGACCCAAATACCATAATGCCTTACGGTTTAAATATGAATCATCTACAGTCGTGGAGGAACCAGTACCTACGAACACCTTATGATGAGCAAAATATGTACGATACTGGATCAATGAATGTCGATATAAACCCGTATGAGGTTGACTTGTACCCAAGGGTACACACAAGTATATCGTCAGCTTTAAACCCCTTGCCTTCTGTTCATACATTACCTCCAGTTTATTCGACTCATATACACGAATCTATGCCGACTTTGAATGAGCGTGGGGACTATGATATAGACGTGCTGAATCCTGAAAACTCTGAGCTTTCTGTTCCAATCCTGCGAATTAGTCGATCGAGGACTGACGATTTTATGGATGAGTTGAGACATGAGGCGATTATGAGTAATCTTCTACCTACAATGCCTGTACCGTATGTGCGCGGAGCTGAAGGGCCTTACCAAGTGCCACAACAGCAATTTTCCAATCCTATGATGGCGGTTTATCCAACCGAAGCTTCGAATGGTTGCGCCCTACCTCTACTGTTAAACTGTTCTCCAGATGTGATTCGTGGTACAGTGGCTGGTTCATACCCTGATCATATGCAATCCGGTTTATCAGAAGCAGTTTATAGACAACACAGCCCAGATAATGATAATTTAGAAAGACGAGATATCAATAACGTTTCGAAGTACTCGTATATGTCAATGTAAATATCAGTATCGGTACCGCGATACTCTGTGTATTTAATGCAATACTTTTTTGCTGATTAAAGGTTTTGTTCGTTAAAATAATTGTTTTATTTTAGTGTATTTCATCAGAAACTAAGTTTACCAGCTATAGTTGTTAAAACAAAGCATTCAGTCATAGCGATGTTTAATACCACATTATTATTTGAATACCTATTATTCAGTGATATAAGGGTTATTATTACCATATAATTATGACAAAACTAAAATAAGGGTGATTTGAACACTATAATGGTTAAATTCAATCTACAGAAAACAAGATTCTGGACTACGAGTCTAATCTACTACAATTGAATTCCACGAAATAATAAATATTTGCTTTTGTTGTCCTCAGATAAATCAAAGTGCCCTCCAGGTGAAGTCCTGGGATCGAATCTACAATGCATCACTCGCAAGCACATTAGTAATGCTAACGAGTCGTACTGGAATTATTATGATGATAGAGGATAAAATAAAACAAGACTACAAAACAATATCTGTAAAACTCTATAAATGTATAATAGTATTTTAATAATTAATAAATTATAAAAACTTGAAGCATTTTATTATTATTTCAAAGATTGATTTGATTATAAATTATACTCAACAACCTTTCAGTAGTAACATAAGAGAGTGCTCTCACCCTTGGTTCGGCAATGAATGTTCCTAGAACTTATTTTAAGCGGCAAATTGACATACAATACATATTTTGAAATGAAATGTGAAACAATAAATTATGTTTATACACGAACAAAATAAAATAATAAATAAATAAATATCTTGGGACAATCTCACACACGGTCATCTGATCCCAAACTAGGCAGAGCCTGTCCCATGGTAACCAGACAACTGATAAACATACTTATATATTTCTAAATACATACATATTATAGATAAATAACACCAATATTTTGAAATACAAAAAAACAGATTCCTGCGTAGTTCTGAAGGTTTTGTTTATTAACTTATTCATTCAATATGGCGTGATACTCGTATTAATTCTCGGAAAGACACTCACTTACACAAATATACAGCTGCTTCCTTCCTCGAATGTTTCTATGTTTACCTTTAACGAATCTTCACAGATTGATATAACCACGACGTAATAATAAACAAATAAATGATATCGATAAGATAGCATATCGCAATATACTGGAATTGAGTATAGACACTTACCTGCAATCCTACTTAGTAAGCTAGTAATTACTATTCAGCTGTTTACATACAGCGTCGACAGTTAAAAAACACTCGCAGTTAAGTTTATAATATAACAATAGAATGTCCGTAAGAAATATGTAAGTATGTTTATCTGCGGTATATTGCCATAGTTCAGGCTTTGCCTAGGTTGGGACGAGATGCCTGCGTGTAAGCTGTCCCAAGATTTTTATCACTAGTTTTTGCTCGCTGCTCCGCCCGCGTGGGTATTGGCTATCGCAAATTATAGCCTTTTCAATAAGTGGGCTATATAACAGTGAAAGGGTTTTCAAATCGGACCAGTAGTTCCTGAGATTAGCGCGTTCAAACAAAGAAACTCTTCAGCTTTATAATATTAGTATATATATATAGGTTATCATATAATTTTAAAGTAGTGTGTTAATTAAAGTCCTGCGATGGTAACCTACTAGTTATCTGTAGTATAATATAATTCTTATGCATAATGTTATTCTCAACGAGGTGAATAGTGGCTCAAAAACATTATTAAGGCATTCATATTATTTTATCGTCGCTTGTCCTTATTTTATATTTAACAAGCAGATAATTTTCTTATTAAACCAGGTAATTAACTGATCAATATCAACACACATTATATGATTATCGTATAGATAATAATGTCAAACAAGCTCAGGTAACCTTATTGGCTTTATACGTACAATGCAATTGCATGAAATTATTAGAGTAGGTTTAAGGACACGTATGTATAATAATAATATTTTATTGAAATAAAACTACTTTTGAATCGTGGTTTTTATTTTTGTGCCCGACGTTTCAACACCTTTGCAGGAGTCTGGTCTCGGGCAGATCGCTATAGAATCCGTTTAAAAATTAGCTTTATTTCAATGTGTAAAATTCGCGTAAACATCAGAAAACAAAACTTTATTTTGAAATTTTTGAATGATAATAATTTAGTATATGTCTATTCTTAAAAACATTAGATAATTAGCTTTCCAATTTTGAAAAAAAAACTATTTATACTTAGTGTCATCATACAGTGTTATTATAACGTTGTGTGCGAGTTGACGGCTCATAATATATGGTATTATTTACCCAGTTCAGCGAACTACGGTACCTATACCAAATAAAGTGTTCTCATGAGCGACCAGAACTGATCGTACGACATGTTTCTGACGTCTTTTTTTATATAAATATAAGAATTATCCTTCCTCAAATCACAACTTGCGCATTTAAAGCAATAACTTCCATTGAAGAAGCTAAAGTGACGTACAAGCAAAAAGGGGACGAACAGTTTTTATTTGTTCATAGTACGTCAAGACTGAACAAATAATGGGATAGCCAGCTTGACTGTAATGTATTTGTGAAATCTGTGACGTACAACACGAGCCGAAAGATAACAGCATAATATCGTTTAAAAGGCAAGAAAAGTTTTGTAATCTCCAAACAATTTTGAGAGCGCTTGATAGTAACACGCCGATATCGTTGAAATTAAAAACAACAGAACAAAAATGGCTAAGATTTTGTTTATTGTATTATTGAGTGTTTTTTGGTGTGTAGTGTACTCTAAACATGTACATCCAAGGAATATAATGATGCAGGGAGAAGAGGATTTGGAATTTGAAGACAAGCCTATTTCTACTGACATTGATGGCATGCCAATTGTAAGTAACAACACCAGTATTTATTTAGTCTGCTGAGTCCTTGCCTTCAATCCAAATTAATAGGCGATATGAAAAGAGTTCAATATGCAATAGTATGTAAATAAGTAGGTATGCTAATGTAATAATATCTTCTACATTGTTCGATCGTTGTTGGCTCTACATTTTCTTGTTTATTATTTTTTCCTTTAATTTTTATTAATGTATATGAGTCCTGGCTAATTAGTCCTCCATTTGTCGTGTATCTGGTATTGTCCTTCATAGTATACTTGGTATCCTGCAATACAGTAGTTGACATTTTCAAGTACTATTATAAACAGATACCTTACCGATATATCTTATTTACCAACAGATTATCTTAAAACTTATCATCCTCTGATACCCTTGAATGATAGGCATAATTTAAATACTGACATGACATGATCATAAAAAAAATATTTTTGTTTGTGATTAGGTATTGTTTAGTTACATATATTCTATTTTTTCTCATATTATAACTGCATTAATTTATACGCGTTCACTTACTTTTAATTAAGATCGCAATAAATCCGTAGAATATCAAACTTTTTTACCTATTGCAAATCTTTTAACACAGTATACTCATAAATAAATTGTTGCGTTCCAGGATGTGATAAGTCACATACAACCGAGTCGCTTCGTGCCCGTCAACAATGTGCTGTTCTTCATGAGGTACCCTCCCTGCGAAGAGGGCTTCACGAGGGACATCCTCGGCGTCTGCCGCGAGGTCTGGGATTGAACACCCACTAACATTCCAATCGACCACAATAAAGGTCGATAAACATGAAACATTTTAGTCTCCTTGTGATATTAGCCTAAGATTACTATAGTTTTATCTATTTTAAGATTTTTTGCGTTTTCTTGTTTAATTATAATTGGTACGCTTAATAAATTGAGTATTATTTAAAACTTAAATTACAATAAATGTTAATTAATGAAACTAAGCTATTGGAATAAGTAGAACATTTTAATAAACCACAAAACGATTGAACATACAATTAAATCAATAATTTCACACGAACAAAATAACTTCTCAATCAACATTTACAAGTCACGTACGATTTCATTAACTTACTACAGCACTAGACTCAATACATTAAACAATTTTACCTTCACGCCAACAATTACAATCTACAGTTACAGTGCACTTATATTATCCCTAAATAGATCACGAAACATCCATAAAGAAATAACACAACTATAGAATTACATAGTTAAACTAGAGAATATTTTGAAAAAATACTCGAAATCGACAAATAAATATATTTGTATTATATGAGTGTAATAAGAAATTCAAAGGCCAGTTCTTGGTCTAAAAATGATTAAATGCAAGTAATAATAAGTTATCATGGATGAATCGGACTGTCGCAGACATCACGATGTTTTTGGTTATTTTATGCCTTTTATCTATACATTAACAAATTGACGAATACTCCAATCCGCTCTGCAAGCTCTGCAGGCTTTAAAAATTGTCAAACGCCAATGAACCTATCCTGGGAAGAATAATATTGAAAAAATGGAACTATATTTTAAATCAGAACTTCAAGACATTTTCAATGAATACAGAATTAAATTATTAAGAAAACAGAGTAAATCGATTAAAAAGAAGAGGTAGAAAATATACAGGTTTTAACTAATTTAGTAATAAGTTATCCTGAACAAAGTATAAGTCCTAAAAGTACCTAAAAGTCTTATATTTTCTGAAGAATTGTTTGTGATTATGCTGATGTAGGTTTGGTTAGCAATTATTGCGATTATTTGGCGTTGTGGAGCTTCGCGTCAAAAATAGGATCAATATCCTTTATGTCAATGCGAATAAAACGCTTGCTTCTTTAGTCCACTTTCTTAGTCGTTTTCTTTAGGCGAGTGATCAAGGCACAAAGTCAATAAATTTTGATCTCGTCGCGTAGGAGCAAACTCAGTCGACGAGGATGACCACCTGTTGGTAATACCGTAAGTAAGATTACTGAGTGAATTTGCAGGATCTATAACCGTCATTAAAATATTAAGAGTCCTATTACAAATCACACGCTTCCCGCGCCCTTGCGCTGCTGTTCGTTTGCAATACACGAAGTTAAGTTGGTGTGCGTTGTGAGTAGTATAATCCGGGCAAAAAATACTGACTTGAAATTGTGGAGATCGCTTTCGAATATGTTTTTATACGACAAGAACTATAATAATATATACTATATGTAGGCTATGTTCAATCTTATCTTATAAAGATGTGTAATTTTTTCAAGAGTTACAGTTTGCTATTAGATTTTTTCTGGATATCAAAGCTATTGAAATTGGGGCTAAATATACTTGAGTTGTGATTGAAGGTGGTAGCTCACCGAAAGCAGTATTTGCAGTCACATGAGAGATGCGGGCGGTAATGTGACGGCCCCATGCCCCGACAGTGGTGACGGCAGGGTTTTGACGCCGCTGATCCATGCGCTGCGCTCGCAGCAGAACGACTCTACGTTGTTTAAGGCACGCATGTAGATTGTTGTCACGCCACCTGATACCATAAAACATTATTATTTATATCTTCCGAGCGAGAGCTGGTTCAATGTAGCGCGGGATAATTATTCTTAATATGACTAGGTTTGCTCATTTGTAGGACGGTCAAGAAAAATACTTCTACTCAGGTCACGTAAAACTTATTCCATCTGAACAAAAACTAAATCTAAGGTACTAAATATTATTTAATACAAAATTTATCAAATTTCGGCAATACGGAACGGGAATCGGGACATACCTATGTATAACGTTGAGAAGGCTATAAATAATAATACTTAATATTAATAACTCTCTACAAATGTGTAATGCAGATCAAAAGCTTTGAGATTATGCCTGAAACATGTGTGCCTGAAATGTAAAAACAAGCAAAACAAATTTAGGATAAGATTATAATATACTTAAACAGAAGATATCGTTATCCTTAAGTAGGTACTAGGTAGGTACTGAATGTAATCCTGTTTAAAAATATCCAGGTTTATCGTTTGAGAGACAATTTTAATATCTCTAACTGATAAATAAGTACCAAAGATAAACAAATATAAAATAAATAAGAAAACTGATAAATAAAGAGTTTTGTTTCAATAACATACAATTAAGATACAAATGTCATCATGCCGTTGAGTTTTCCGTTTTAATAATATAAACCTATCAATATAAACCATGACGAAAATTATTCTACGGCACTAACTATCCTACTAATATTATAAATGAGAAAGTGTGGATGTTTGGATATTTGTTTACTCAATCACGCAAAAACGGTTGAACGGATTTGGATGAAATGGCTTGTAT
This sequence comes from Plusia festucae, assembly GCA_950381575.1. NCBI lineage: Eukaryota > Metazoa > Arthropoda > Insecta > Lepidoptera > Noctuidae > Plusia > Plusia festucae. The sequence continues at coordinate 4,936,414 of OX494436.1, read as the reverse complement.
GTAGCCTTTGACATGGGAAAGAACATAGGCTACCTTTTATCCTGATTCCTTAAGAAGTTCCCGAGGGAAAATTAAAAAATTGTCGAGCTACGCCGCGAGCTAAGCCGCGGGCAGACAGCTTTGAAATTTGGTATTATTCTCTTTTTTATTATTTTTACATTTTTCATATCTTTTTGTACCCAATTCGGAAGTCCACGCAGACGAAGTCGCGCGGGCAGAAGCTAGTTAAAAATAAAGAATGAAGTTACTACTCAAACAAGCAGACGAGGAAAAGTTATGTTTACAATAGTTGAGTCTGTTAACATTACCATTGCATAGTCATCGAGTTTCTAGAAATCTTAACATTTTGAAGACTGACCTCGTTTAATAGTTTACTAGGAATTTTCTTTAAAAATAAAAATGAATCGTCGAAATGTATGCGCATAACTTATGAACGACTTCATGAAATTGGATAATTCTATGTCTTCGTTATTGTTAGGACAAAATGTATATAAAAGAAAATAGAATAAAAACACATTTTTTGATTCAAACTTAATGGCGGCCGTGAAGTTAGTGACACACTGCGCAGTACCTCGCCTTGCACCGCTGCTGTTGCATGAATTTGTTACTGCAGTGACTCGCCTCATGTTCACAACCAACAGTAGGTACTTCTTCTTCTTAGCGTGTCGATCAATGGCAAAGTAACCCCATTTGTAGTCTGTTTAAAGTTTTCCACGTCGGCCATGGTAAACTGTTACCGGGAGGAAAAACCGGGAGGGTTTTCGGATAGTGTGATGGGGGGTGGGGTTGGGTATAACAACAGTACTAAGAAGGAATTGTTTCGTTGGGTACATGGTTATATGGTACTTGCCTATGATGATGAGCTGTGTGCCGAGGTAGGCGAGCGCGTGTCCGTGGCGGGGCATCGACATCTCGGTCTCATGCTTCCACTCACGCTGCTTCCAGTCCCAAACGTCTATCGCGCCTACACTGCTGGCCGTTTTATCCTGCAAATTATAACTTTAGTATTTAAAAGCCCTGTGATTAACGTTTCCACAGTGACCAGTTCCAGAGTGCAGGGCTAACATGTGCACCACAAAAAAGTTTTGTCGTGACATTTTATCGAATCTAAATTTATCTTCTTTCTAACGTTTTGTCTTCGGTTTTAATATGTCTGCCTACGGCAATGGCTGCTTATAACGACGCGCCCAAACTAGCCGTTTAGGGCTGAAGACAAAAATATATTTTGTCGTAAAATAATAAAATAACACGACAATTTTACGGTGGCGCACATGCTAGCCTTGCTGATTACATCATTTTAACTCAGTTCGAAAATAAACGTAGTATGCAGTATTTTTTTTTATGGCCACAAGGAATTTGAATGTTGAAAATTCCTCAGACGTCTGAATTGAATAATATCATATATACATGTAAGATATATATACATACCTTGTCAGAAATCTTTCCCGCGCCACCGATAATATACAGTTTATCGTTCATCGCAAACATTGTGGAAAAACATCTGGGAAACCGCAGACTGTGTATTTCTGTCCACCTGTATTCAACATATTATGTTATTAGGGGAGCTAAAATAATGTACACTTTGTTCGAAACATTCTACGGCATGCAGCGGATAACTGTTCTAATGAAAATCGATATTAAATTCAAAACAATAACCCTTCGCAACTCCGCAACGTAGGTTTCAAAAGTTTCAGTTCAAAAGGAGTATCGTCCATTTGGAAGTTATCCAACCGACTAGACTTCTAAGTCTACTAGTCTATTTTTACATCAAGTGATAAAACGGGAAGTTGTCTCACTCGTTAGTCCTAGAGTTGTAGCACTCGACGATTTTACAGACGGGTTTCTTCTTGTCGCCAGTCATGCCACCAGCCACCCAAATGTACTCACGGTACTTGGCGGAGGCGACGGCCGATCGCGCGATGCTCATTGATCTGACCTCACTCCACGAACCCGTCTTTGGGTCGAACTTCTCCACGGAACGAAGGACCCTAAATGGCGATATACATTAAAAAATATATATCTTTGGCAAACGATATATATACGATATTAAAATCAGGGCAAAACCATTTATTTTAGTAAAAATTTTTTTTACTAAAATTTAACTTTTTATTATATCGTCAACTCTTTATTATCATTTATTTCCATATCGTTGCAAATAAATTTGTCCAGGCGTTATTAAGTTGAGATTTTGATAACTGTACGTCATATTATCTCATACAGCTTTGACAGACCTGCCCTTCTTATCCTGTCCACCGATAGCATACATAGCCATTCGGTGCACGACGAGGCCAAAGTTCTTCCTTGGCGTCATGAGTCCACTCTCGCTGTACCAGGACCGGGAAACTGGCTCAAAACTCCAAACAGTTGAGACGACCACGGACTTGCCGCGTATGTCATCGTCTCGGGGATCAGCCCCGCCTGAAATGGTCAAATTGTAGATAACTTTCTTACCTCTAGAAAAGCTGACCTAATAAATAACGAAACTATCATCAAAATTAGGTTAATATTAATAGATCAATATAATATGTTGATAGTGAATTCTTACCAACAAGATACACTCGTCCTCTTAAAAAAGCGACAGAATGGTGATGCCTTGGTTCTGGTAAGTCTCCTACGTGGTCCCATCCATTTGTTCCTGGATCAAACCTGAAATAAAGGACATATTAGAAACATTGTTAAGAAACTTAAAACACTACTACCATAAAAATATATTATTGAGAATTTAGGTTAGGGATGACTGTTAATAAAGTCGAAGAGATCATTCACCTGTAAATATATTTTCCCGTATTTCCTCCAAATCCGTAAGGTGGGTGAGGGTCAATTCCGCCAAAGACTAAGAGAGTTTCTCTATCCCAGTTGAACAGGGACCCTTCTGCGATGTAGTTCTTATTTGATGGGCCCAGGATTGATGTAGAAAGCTTGTTCCTAGTACAATAATGAAAACCATAAATTTAATATCATTTTAAATTTCAATTTAGGAAATCCGTTTCATATTGATGAAACGGAATGACGCTACAATAAATATATAAACAGCCGAAACATATGATAAGGTTTAAAAATAAATCTTTTGTCTAAATTTAATTGGATCTAAAATAAAATTTGACCTTTATTCTTGTATTGTTTACCTATTAGCAACCAATAAACATGACCATTGCTAAAATATTTCGTGTAGTGAGCTCACATATTATTCTTAGCTAGAGATTCCTTGGACTGGTTGAAGAGTGAGATCTGCGGGCTGCCAATGTTGTTTTGCGATAAGGGTGCATTTGGCCTGGACGGTGGATCCGATCGCGACGCGTTTGTCACATTCTGCATTCGCGGCCCTGACGTTGGGCTGTGGAAGGACCTGGACTTGTAACAAAAGTTGTTTTTCTTGCTGCTACAACGGCTTTTTTCTGGACTTATAATTTCGTTTAAATATGCATGCTATTTAATTTCAGGAATTGTTTTTAGAATTTTAAGGCGATATTGGATTTTTGGCATTAGAGGTTTTTTTTCAGGCATTTTATAATTATACATTCAGTTCGTGGGTCATCAGAACACTCTTTATAACGTATTATTATTAGTTAGGTACTTTAAAGCAAACTACCTTCTCGATCCTGCCAAAGCTGCGGTCGCGGACGCCAAATACGAAGCAGCCACACTGTGTCTCTTCTCTGATCTCCTCATAGCAAATTGGTTCTGAATAATAAAGTGTTTTGATGATTAGTATGTAAGTACTATAAAAAGCCTTCTTTAAGATAGTATTATAGATGTATCTTACGGATAATTTGTCGTTAATGCTGGTTTCCACAGTTTCACTGCTAGTCTCGCTGTTGGTCGTGTTCAGATCTTCTGCAGAATCCTTTTCTGGGGGATCGTATATTTGAGCGTGTTTTGAAGCCTATTGGAAAACGTACTTTAGTTATAGATTCACACAAAGCTTATAATAATTTTAAACGCTCGTTAATTAGCTCTTTATTTTTTTGCGTTTAAAATAACGACGTGGTTTAGGTTTTTGCTTCAATTTCTACAGTTGTGGGCTTATATCTATAGACAGTCGAACTGGTTACGGGTAGAAGAACAAAAATAACTAGGAAAAAAATAGTAAAAAGAAAACTGAATTACATTATCCTTTTCGATAGTGCACATGTGGATTTGTTGAATCTGTTTGCGACGTTGTAGCTGACCCATCTGTATCTGTTGCTTCTGTTGTTCTAGTTGTTTTCGTTGCTCCTATAAATTTATGAAATAAAAACAAAAAAATATTATAGTCGAAAAAAAATATCGAGATAATCCCGTTGTTTTTGAAAATTAGCTGTTCTTGGTAACGTGGTGATTGAGTTACTTGTAGATAATGAACTTTAGCAGAGGTATTATAGTCAACAACTAAGCATTTTATCTATGATACTGGTGATACTCGTAACAAATGTATGTATTGGTATAAAATTAATCGAAAAAAATATTTCATAAAAACTAATTTCGTAGCATTGAATATTATTTGCAAGCAATATTAACATCTGTGATGGAAGCCGAATCAAAAATATTTTGAGAAAAGGCTATGGAATTCAAAGATGAATTTAAACTCTGAACTCTGAAACCGTTAAGAAAATGTATCATTTTACCTCAAATTGCTTTTGATGCTTGCACGCTAGATCTGGCACTCTCCTAGGGTCTGGCATTATAGGCATCGGCAGAGTCACATCCATATCCATGGACGGTGGCGATCTGTTCGAGGGGGCCATTGATTGCTGGCCTTCCTGTGCCTTAAAAAAGTATTTTGTATATTTGAGGTAGCATTTAATTTACTTTGCCAAAGTATGTTTAATTAAGATTATTATATTATTATTATATTTTTCTATTAAGATCATTTGAATTCGTATATACAAGAGAATAATCTGAAGTTGAAAGAAGAATATTAGGGGTGGATTTTACCACCTTCGGATAAATATTGAATTTTTGACATTTATTTGAAAACAAAAACTGACGGATGCAACTTTTATTCCACGAATAAAAGGTATCTGAATCTGATTATGGTTAAATTAGCCCTGAATGTTATGCCTTTCATTATTTTTATTATCAAGTTATGAAATGACACAAGAAAGGGTTGTAAAGAATTACGATGAACTAAGAATTTATGTGTCAAAATCCAAGTGATCATTTTGGACAAGTTTTGTCGCCATTGCAATTACTGCATCGTAGCTAATTTTGGTATCTTACCTTTCTCCTATTTTCGAAAAATTCGCTCATTGTAGGAAAAGACTTGTCCTTGTCTCCAGATAGTCCTTTAAGCGTGGCTGGCAGAGGGAAATCCATTTTCGGTCTGCGCATTTCCATTTTGTCGCTGTCCATACCCCGCATACTGCCTGATAAGGTACGAATACATTTTATTAAGTCTATTGTTTGTTTGCCGATTTATTTTCATAGGCGTATTAGGTAACTGCACAATTTGGATAAAATATTTCATAATTTTCTGTGCTTCGGGAAAAGGTTATGATATTAGAGATGGCAACGTCGAATAAAGTTCATTTTAGTATGGCTAGTTTTTTAATAGGTACGTTATTTGGCATAGAATTCAGCATAGAGCAGATAGGTCTGGCACCTGTGACCGGTTGCGTTTACTAGTGCGCATACCATTGATGGGTGTGAAAAATGCGGTTTGACACGTCTGGCACGATGTTGGCAACACCCAAAGTGTCTGGAAATTCGATTTCTATATTCCTAAAGAGTCGCCAAACCAGATAACAATAATGGTATAGTAAAATGAGTTTAAAAAAGTGGATTTTTCACCCTCATAACCATAACATCAAAGCAACCGGTCCTAGGTGCCAGACCTATCCTAGGTATATATTGTACCTACGGTAGTAATATACCTACCTTGAATAATAATAGTGACTATCACAGTAATTATTCAAGGCATACACTTGGTAGTCGCATGTTTGTTCATTAGCCTAACATATTACAACATTCCTAACCTAGATATTAATATCTCACTGAAAGTTCGTTTGTAAATGCTTCCAGATGCACTATTTACACTGAATCCAGAAATATCTAAACGTGTTTACCTAACTTTGTTCTATTTTGCGCGAGATCAATTTAGTCGTCGTAAAACATTGGATCGTTTATGCTAAATTCCTCACATGAAGACAGTCGAAAGAAATGCACCATTGGAACTGAATTTACATTTTCTATCATATAAATACTTGTATTTAAGAGTTTTGATATATGAAGTGATGATACTTTGTCTAGAAAAAGGTAAAAAACACAAATCCTTGTGGAGCTGCCAGACCCATATGAGGCAAGAATCGTTTCTTACCTAAGCTGATCATCATCTATTTTCATCTGCATACAGGATTATTTTAAAAGGAGTGCGGATATCCTACGAGGTAATCACGTGCATAAACCTTTTTTTAATTTATTTAAAAGAGAATTAAAAAAATATATTACAAGCAGCGACCAATTCCTTCTATAGATTTCGATTTTGAATTTAGTGCTTATGTGATTTTTAATTTTTTATTTTAATTTTTATTTTCTAAGATGTATGAAATAAGTAGTAGTTTCTTTTTTTTTTGTATTAAGCAACACACACTGGATTACAGCGATTATTATCACCTTTGTATCTCATGCAGTGAACTATGTTCTTTTGGGAAATAAAGAATCTTTGAACCTAAACCTGATCAACTTTCCCCAAGGAACGTAGGTCGAAATCTTAAATTGGAAAATGATACGCATGTGATTACCTCGTGGGATATCCGCATTCCTTTTAAAATAATCCTGTTTAAGTGGCTTTTAGTACCAATTATCAACCTTAATATACCTGGTATGTTATCGTCATTCCTCCTCGGCGGCTGCATCATGGCCATCTGTTGGTACATTTGGTCTTTCGGGACCATGAACTGTTCCAGATATTTCAGGAAATCCTTGTATGTTACGTGATTCTACAATGATCATAAAGATTTTAGGCAAATTAGACTTTATCAATAAGAATCTACCAGAATAACGAACTGTTAACTTGTCATTTTTTTTTAGAAATATTGTTACCAATCTGTTGAATTTCAAACTAATATTACTACGAAATTAATTGTATTTTAGCGAAAATTGGACTCGAATTTACCTTTTCTTCGCCGATCCAGTTTCTTTCGGCGGGCTCAGTGAGACCGAGCACATCGATCCAGTGATAGTAGTTTTTTGAATTGTTTCCATACCAATATTTAATGATGACGTAACTGTAAAAATATTTCTTTAATAACTTTAGATATTCATAGAATCAATATTTTAGAACGCAACTATGCGCCTCAACAAAAAGTACGGAGGAGAAGATCAGGAGAGGTAAATAAAAGCGAAAACTGACTTTATTTATTCAGTCTACTTTCAACCTTATTTTTAAATCTCAAATATTTTCATGTAAAGACTGTCTGTACAAGATTTCAAAACTATATGACAAAAACAAAGTTGCGTGCTCGTTCTCTCGCAAAAATGTATTTTCACGGTTTTCAATTCAGTACCTACAAATATTGTCAGGTTACGTATAAAGTTATAATAAGGTTGTTTAACGAGACTAGATAAAAAAAAATAAAGAATTTCCGACAAGAACATGTTTGTAATTTTTTTTATAATTAACTAGCTGTTACCACCAGCTCCGCCGAGGGTCTCATTTTTTTTTATAGATTTGAGATGTAACCTATCCTATCTTTTTAGTTGGATCAAAGTGCACACGGTTTGCAAATTTGATTAAAATCGGTTAAGTAGTTTCGGAGTTCATCCCGCACAAACATCGTGTCATTGGAATTATATATAGGTAATAATAGATTATCCTCGCGGACTTCCGCTCTGTCACTCCGGAAAAGCCGGTGGGGCGTCCTGAACTTGTATTAGCTAAAATACTGAAATGTTTCTTTGTTCCTACTATCTACCCTCCGGTTCCTTCTACCAGGCGGAAACATACTTGTAATTAAATATATAATAAACGAGTGTTGCCGTACAGGTACACCTACACAAGTTTTAGAAATTCATATCAATAATATTTAATTTATGCTTCATGTACCGGATCTAGGTCTGATCTAAATAAGGAACTAGGATGCAAAACTTTATTAATTTAACATGAAGCGTGATTTACGTCCAAGATTTATCAAGATAAAATCCCCAATCATGTTTGTTTAAATCACGAATCCGTTTCATAATTTATTCTCCGGTGCAGACTAATTAATGTAATTTATTACGAGGTACTACATCCCATTTTTAATATCTAGTAGATTTCTCTTATCAGTAATTAAATTAGAAGCGACAGTAAGGTTATGTTTTTAATTTGGAAAAGCATCCTTTTCAATTTAAAGGGCATATTTTAGTGATCTTCACCGAGTTTGAACGAATTGGCGTGAAAAAGCCACAAGCCAGAAAATAGAGGTTCCAAACTTACGCCAGTCCATCGTCTACCATTTGCTGCACCTCGGGCTCATTAACAATGTCCAAGATCTCGGCATTATCAGGGTTCCGCTTGATATCGACGAGCTGCCATGGAGAGATGAGGCCGAATCGAACACAGCGCATCACATCCACGGCCAGCGGTCGCCGGTTCACCCAGTCACCGTATAACCAGCGTACACCGGCCATCAACACCTCGATCTCACTAAAATTGTATTCTGAGCTTAAGGATTTCACTGTGGTGGATTGGGTTCCAAAAATCTTTTTTATTAAGATTAAACAAATATGTTGGTTGCCCGTCAATATCTTTGCCAATGCCAGGACGTATTTGGGCACCTTGGTCAACCAAATTTAAGCATCATATTATTGGAAACCATGGATTCAATGAAGAAAACTATTTGTGTGCTGCTAACGGTCTTTAAGTAATGTACTCTTACATTAGTTTAATGAAATTTTGTAAAAAAATATTGCAGTGAACTCTGAAATCTCTTTCTAGCAAACTTCGTGATTAATAAGCAGAGTCAAGCTTATGGTTAAAGCCACACACATTACTAGTTTAACTTAATCAGAAAAAGTTGTGTAGCTGTAGTAAACTTTAAAAGTTCCTACGTCGCGTCGTACAGTGTTGTACATCAATAATAAGTGAGGAAGGGTCAATTCATAGTACAACGAAATCGAAGAGCATCGAACTAGAGTAAAAATGACGAGGGAACGCTCGTAATTCGCGTACGTCCACGAGTTTTTCATTCTCAGAAGAAATATTACATCGTTAAAGATGAATTTTCTATAAAATTTAGAATTGACGCTTCAACACGTTTCAAAACTGCTGTAATATTAAAGGTTGAATGAAATATGAGTTACGCTAAGGTACCTTGTAACGGATATGTAGTTCGATTTCAGGAATGTCAATACTTCTTCTATGTCTAAGCCAATAAAGTCTCTGGATGCAACAAGAGGCAGAAAAAATCTCATTACACGTGGAACCTAAAAATGGTTGGATTTTAGAACATCAAATAAGTCATAATATGGAAACGGGAAACGATATTTTTAAATGCGTTTTTTTATCCGGTTGTTGAATTAGTTTTTAATTGTCGGGGATGATATTCATCAAGCTTTTAGGAAATATAAGTGAGGTGACAAAAACTCATATTATAACGGGTTCGAAGGTTAATTAAATTACTAGTTTATTTGGCTTAGATATTGTATAAATTTGTTTACCATCAAATCCATGACGGGCGTCATCCCCTTTCTCCTCGCTTCCCTAAAGAGAATAAACGCGGTGTCTTCAGAAAAGAGATTTTCATTTACGATAAATGACCAACATTGGTCTTCAAGATCTGCCAAAAAAATATTTTATAAGATTTTTTTACTAATCTAAGTTTATTCTACGATCATTTCAACAATAATACCTTTGATAGCAAGGTACTGTGCAGCGCAAAATAATTCTAAAATATTATCTCTCTTCAATAGTTTGTTACTTTCCACACCATTGAAAATCATCCATTCGTATATCGTTTGGAATGCTTCGGGTGTCACATTACTCTGAAAATGTGGTCAGTTTTAATGTAATTCAAATTAGAATGATACATGCAATGTTATTGAATTCTTACAATTGGCAGTTCTATTTCTCTGTGTGGATTCATATCGAAGAATGATGAGTAAACTTGCAAAACAATATAATGACAGTGGAACTCTTCATCGCCAATATGTATTATGGTGTCGGTGTTTCTGAAAATAACGTTATCTTTATTAAAGGAAATTGGTATTGACAAGCGGAGTTACTACCAATATGGTACTGCCATAAAATGTTAGATAAACATACAACACTTATATGCCGCTTATCTGATTAGGTAAATGTATATAGAGCGTACAATTTGCATGCAGCAACTTACGTTGTATAATGTGACTACGACGGTCTAGACAAATTAGATAGCCTTTATTAATGTTGTCGTTCAGACAGCCAGGGTCTAAAATAATTGTATGCAGCAAGCGAAACATTATAAATGTTTACGTACGCCTCCATGGCAGAATCTTTATGGATTATTTAAACAGATCATAAGCTAATGATGTCAAAAGTGTAAAATATAAGGTATTTTTCCAAATGTTGACACATTTCGACATAACTATTGATCTATCTACAAACATAATTTAACAAAAACGTTTGAATCTCTATGAGTTCCCAATGTTCCCATGTATAAACTTTTACATCTACTCGTTATGGTCCTGTAATTTATTTTAGTTCCTTACATGTAATTGTGGACTCTACGATAAAACTCTTGAAATAAATCCTGTTTCTTAGGAAGCTGGACTCGCATCCAATCTATAGGCTCTCCCACTGCGTAACCAAGACTTCCCAAGTCTTTACTCTTGTCATCTTTAACACATGGCGATTTTTGTTTTGTATTTCGCTCATTCGGACAACTCTTTGCTTGGACATTCGCGGCGTGCGTTTCTCTAGGTCCAAATTGCAGTTGGGGTTCAGAATCTAATTCATTATCCTAGACACCAAAGAAAATTTTGTTAAATTACTAGAATCACATTAGAATACATGTACCTTATTTTGGTGTTGTCGTTGAAAGTTGGGCATGAACACAAAGTATACTAACGTAGTTTTGCGACGTCTCATCTTCGAGTTCTCCTCCTGTTTTACCTTCAAATTTAACTTTTACCTTTGCTTGAGTTGGATCAGCTAATAAAACACCTACCGTAGACGATTGAAAAACTACCTATAAAATGTAAACAAAATAAACAAAAATATCACCACGAACGGATACGTAAGACAACGAAAATTGAGAAAAAACAATTACTTGATTAGATTGGACTTTCAAGTTCCCACTAGGGGTTGATTTGAAAGGGAAGGCAGCGCCTTTTTGCATTCCCTGATCTGTGCTATCAACACTGAAAAAACAGAAGTTAGAAGAATCTTCATAAAGCGAAAATAATACCAATAAAAATACTTAAGTTTATGTCTTTAAACTTTGTTAACCTGGAATTATCTGCACACGACGAAGCATTTGGGTCTATTTCGTCCCTATCCCTCTGAAAATCGTTTAAATATTCCACAGCAAACTTGGAGGCATAAGATTCGGGTGACATTTCGGATTTCTTCTTTGGCTTTCTGGTAACAGTTTTGATTATGAAATTAATTAATGGTTGTTGTTGATACTCTAATGCTAAGTTAAACATACCGAAATAAGGATTATTTAAAACCATTTCTGTTTTTTTTTATCTGTGGAAAAGTGGATTTGCTTACTTTCCTTTAAAGCTCCACGACATTAATGTGTCGGGGGTGTCAGTATGCTTTCTGCAATATCGAGTGACAGCGTCTCCAGCACTATTGAAATATGATTCTTTGCGTTTATTTTCAGCTAAAACTCTAGTCCTGAAATAGCCTAGTGCTGTAAGTGAAATTTTACCATCATATTAATATAATACAAATAACTAATTTCATTTCGGTATACAATGGACCAAGTAAAAGTACTAAGACACCAGGGAGTTATGCTATTATCTTTCGAAGCACGCCCATAGAGAGAGGTACACGTGCCTGAGCTTTTAAAACGTTATCTGTCTCGATATCATAAATTAGGTTTTTTACAGAGGGATATAATAAAAACAAATTATTTATTTTACGCCTATTGCATTATGTATACATATACATGACAATAATAACGTTATTTCCCGCGTAAACTGTCGCCATTTTGATTAAATGCAACTTCATTTTCCTTCCCTTTATTGCAACTGTCTTATTTACTTGCAGGAGAAGTAACTCAAAGAAATCAATACTAACGAATGTTCACTCACTGAAATCACTAGAATGGGCGGTGAGATCAGACAGAGAGCTGCTCCTGTACAATTTCGGCTTTATAGTAATACAATATTGTTCAAATATGCTCCCTGTAGGTCTGAATCTTCTTCTTTGAGGTATAAAAATGCTGAAGAAGATTGGTAATATCAATATTAGACTATAGTATAATTATGAGCAAGGCTAAGTACAGGGCTAGGAAACTAGTAAGTGTTCAATTAGAATTCAAAACATTTAAGATATGATTATATGATAATAATATGATTTCTTCGTAATTCGAGTTGTTCCTCGATATTATTGATATAAAAGCAAATGTAGTGCCTTCTTTATCAGTTGTTGTGGTGAACCACTTTAATTGTGGAGATTCCTTATGAAAAATAATATCGTGTGTGACTCAATGTTTTATTTCACTGAAGGGACTTCTTATCATGATGAGCAATGTGATTGAGGAAAAGTGTATGACATCTGTTTCACCATTAATCAGTAACTAACAATTCGACCGGTTACACAACAATGGACACTTACTCGGGTGAGTTATGTCTGAGTGCAGTATTTCTTGCATTTGACACCACTTCTGTACCATTTATCTGCGGCAGATCAAACGTAGAACACTTTTTTACAAATTACAAAATCAAAGAGCAACCAAGATGGTAGAACAAAAGTCCGTTCGCGTCACTTTTATTTTATTCATTCTTTTCGTGAGTATCTGTTTATTTCTACTTACTTTTTCCAAACTAATACTTCTTTGCATTTCAAAATCACTAAACGAGTAATACAGGAACATGAACCATATTGTAGATATTAATGTTTTTAAGTTTATTATAAATTCCCAGGAGTCCTTTAAAATTTTTGACAATTGTTGTTCATGTCGTTTTATAAATCTTGTCAAGCTCAAAAGCATTCCAAACATTGACATGACAACGTGAAGTGTCAAAGTTGTATACGTGAAGAACTTTCCCGCCAAAAGTACAACAATTGACAATGGCGCGTATCAGACACAAGTATTTATGTAAATAGCATGTGAATAAATATTAAATATGAAGACGAGAGAGTTTGTTTGGTAACAAACGATGCAACCTCGAATAGTTAAGCAAAGAATTGGATAACCGTTATTATTGCTTGTTCAGATCAGCGTAATATTTCGTACCTACGTTAAAGTCTACATCAAACCAGATATGATCGTTTTTCTGATATTACAAAGTCTTTAAACCTAAACTACCGTTGCCATCTTTCAACATAAAAGGATACTGCATTTTATTCTTGACGTCGACACGACGCAGTTCGGTATGTCTGGTGGTGATTATGCTCATGGCTTCGATATCTTTACAGATAATAAGCTCCTGGGTAGAGTGTAAACTGAATAAACTGCTATAGAATCTTTGCAAAAGAGTATAATTCCCCATAATGTTTTCAGAATCTCGTTGCATCGCTCCCTGAGACCAGCCCGATTTCACCAAATGATACAACTTCAGTAAACGCCACCGGTCAAGAAATCAATCCTAAAGGACTTCTTAACGTTATAGAAGTTCCTAACAATTGTCCAGTGGGTCAGGAAATGTCTGTAGACGGGGTGTGGCGAGAAGTGTTCCAAGAAAATTATATTCAAGACTAGCTATTACTCACAGCTCCGCTCGTGCGTACTTTTAAGTTAAGAAACTTACTAAGCCTATATTGAATGAATTGTGAAAAATTAGTTTTTTTTTAATCTGTCCATTAGTTTTTGAGTTTATTCGTAAATACTTATAAAAAAATACAAATATTTCTTCTTTAAAATATGGTAATAATATAAAAATATCTTGGGACAACTCAGACATGGCTATCTGATCCCAAGTTAAGCAGAGCCTGTACTATGACAATCAGACAACTGATAAACATACTTATATATTTTTAATTACATACATAATATTATATATATATAAAACTTTGTAATATAAGTGTAAAAGTGTAGACTACCTTCTATTCCAAATTTTCTCCACATTGAACAACAAACAATATCGGCCAAGACTGTGTCGGCTATTTCATGTACCTAAGTAAATGAGTTCAGTCATATTTGGTATTCACTTTAATAGAGTGTGGCTAAATATTGATTTAGTATATTCTCACGTATTCCAATAAATATTAGAAAAACTCTTGACGATGTCCTAATAAACCTTGCTTGATGCACATATTTGTTTAGACAAAAATGAGGCACGTTGAAACTGTAAAGGGCAGCTGGGCTCCTTGTTTTACGGGTTCGGTCTCAGGTCGATCACTCTCCAATTTCAATTTATTATTTTTTCCTTTCAGCATTTTTACGGGCCTGTTGGTCTTATGGTTCGTCGTGGTCGGAGTTCGATTCCCGGGACAAATATTTGTGTGATGAGCACGATCATTTGTTCGGTGTCTGGGTGTAATTTATCTATAATATGTTTGTATTTATATATATATAAGTATGTTTATCAGTTGTCTGGTTGCCATAGTACAGGCTCAGCCTAATTTGGGACCAGATAGCTGAGTGTGAGATGTCCCAAGATATACCTATATTATTATATTTTGGTGCAAGGCTCTAAGTTTGTATCTGTTTGATTTGGAGTTTGTCAGTCAACGTAAGATTCTAGGAATTGATTTCGCAGGAAGTTCCGGTTTCTTTATTGCTATCTGAAGTCTTCGAAAGGTGCTTACGTCATAATCGTATAATGTGTAGGTTACTTAATACATTTTACACATTTAAAATCCTCTTCAGTTTATGCGACTCTATCGCGGTTTATTAACAATGATTCCTTGCGTCTATAAAAACGACGATTTAAATTACGTCAATGAAGCATATTACATAAATTGCGGATACTGTATGTACGTCAGCCACTCATACAATTTGTCCTCTAACTGCAAAAAAAAACTGTTTGAGGACAGCTCGCCCTTAAATATTGCGTCGCAAAGTTTATCTTTATGCAAACAAGTTTCATAAGTCATCGATGTGTTATCGAAATTCCAATAACTACGTATTTGTTCTGAGCATATGGTGGTGTTTATACTGGCCGCTATTTATTAGGAAACCTAGAATATCATAAAAAAAATTAAAGCTCTGAATTTAATTGTTTACTAGCTTACGGGAAAAAAGATCTCGATATTTTAGTCAAATATCGAGAGCATTTATTTTTAAACTATGTATGACTAGCTGGTCGTCACGGCCTCACATGGTTATCGGTTTCGCGTCAAATAAGTGAATAAGCTTTCATCGATAAACGGGCTACATAAAACTGAAAGAATATTTCAAATCAAACCAGTATTTCCTAAGATTAGCTCGTTATAATCTCAAAATAATGCCTGTAGATAAAAATATACCCTTCGAATATCCAGTACATAAAGCGATATAGGTACAAGTGATAGATAAAAACTATAGTAAACTGCTCTTATCCATCATTAGAGGCAGTAAAGCTCACCACTTTCTACGGAAGCTTTCTATAACAAACTTTCTAAAAGAATTTTGTATGACACTTTAAAAATCCCGTCAAAAAAGTACAAAGAAGTATGACAATATTAAAAATGGTGACCAAGTAATTCGTTGCCTTGTAACTCCCATATTCTGATTATTTTTTTAATCATTATAATGACATCAAAACAAATTAAATAGCCGTTTATGTAGTCTCGGATTATGAATGTGACAATCGATTGAAAAATTACGTCAATAGCCGGAAGAAATTACTTTGCATTTAATTTCACAATAATCAACGCTTTTATTAACTTTGAATTCGATTCAATGCAAGAGTTTTAATAGTCAATTCTCTCCTTTAACTCACATGGCCAGATTTTACCTGAGACCTGCTTCTGTGGGCCTGGTACCTATTGAATGATATTTAAGTACCGGTACTAAGATTTTTAGCTTGCATAAACTTATACTTATATAATATATAATTTTACTTTTTGCTGTTATGCAAACGGAGCCGCGACAACAGCTAGTTTACTCTATGAATGCTATTGTTAAAAAGTTAGTAACAGACAAAGATGTGATGCGTAGATATTTTAAAATGATTAATGGATTTTTTTAATAATCACGTAGTGTATTAGTGCTTGCCGGTATAATATTAATGTTATTGCTCTCGTTCAAGGCTGGAATGGCCTTCGTGAGACGACGCTGCCGTGTCCGTAACTGACAACATAAAGTCTATTGAAAGTTTTTGGTTAAATATTTTCATTTTTTGAGACTCAGTATATCCTTGTTCCATGGATAAAAAATTTGGGATAAATTAGAGAAATAAAATTGGAAATTCAATTGAGAATTACGAGTTAATAATTAACTTGTTTTCTTAAAGTAGGGTATAGGAAGTAAAATATATCTGCGCTGGTTATTATATGATTGATGATTGTTGATGCTAAATTAATAACAAACAAATATACCTAATATCAATTGTTACATTGGTAGGTACATTCGAGTTCATAGAGACATTATTACCTTCGAGTTTTTATCATATCCGCTTGTTCATCCAGACTAGTCTTCATTTTATAGATAACAGTAAAAAATATGACGTGAGCTATAAATAAGTAGTTCACTTTCAAAAAACCCCATGCATTTGGCGATGTAGGTGTGTACTTTACAATCTATGAATCATATCAGTTCCAATAAGTGAGTTCGTTTGATAAAGCCCTAGAGAATAGTGGTATAAAACTCGTTAGATGCCGCATCAGACATCAGTGCTCTCCCGCATTTGAACACAAGCGTGTGTGAATTTACTTTGGATTTTCTTAATATTAGAAGTTTAACATGTGAGTATTTACCAAATATTTTTATCAATTCGCCCAATAAATAATATTGTTTCCGAATAAGAAGTGTGATATCAAAAGATGACGGTGATTTTGGTCGAGTTTTGAGCTGGTTTTTTTTTATAATTAATTTTTCATATTGATAAAGTTTATTAAACGAGAGAAAATTTAATGACAATTTGAAGATCTGCTATATACACGATGGCCAAAAAGTTTGTATAAACTGTTGTAGTTTATAAAAAACAGTGAAGACTTTGAAATGAGAATTAGCGGTTATATACGAATCTCCATGTTCGCACTAAAGCTAATGTGTTATAATCGTAATGTTTAAGGAAAACCCACAATATCGACTAATTAAGTACTATGTTTAGTACTTACCAAGAATTCAAGTAGATGTTTACATTGATTGTAAATAGGTATTATGCTACAGCTGCTCAGCTTGCTCTCGTTCAAGGTCGGCTCTCGCGGGTCGCGGTCGTGACCACGCTTCAGAAGAATCCTCTTTAATGCTCTAGCACTTATAGTAATAGATGTGATTGAAGACAGACGTATATATTGTTTTCTGAGGTTTACGCGAATGTAAGACATTGAAATTTTAGTTCCCGACGTTTCAACCTTAGTTTCGACGCCTTTGCCGGTGTCATGGTCACGGGCTGACCATGACACCTGCAAAGGCGTCGAAGCGTCGGGAACTAAAATCAAAATAAACCGCGATGGAATCCGTATAAAAGTAATTTTATTTCAACATACAATTTTACTATGTATTTATACACATATGACTAATTAGCGTTGGTTTTATAATGTCCTATTTAGCTTGTATGAGTAATATTTTTCATATTTGTCGGTTTTATAATAACATTGTTCGGTTCATGATTCGGTTTTAGGATAATTTATTGTTTGAGCCGTTGAAGATCTCAAACTAGACCAACTTTTCATACAAACATAAGTCACGTAACTCACTTTGTATGAAAATTTCATTTTTAATTTTAAGATTTCGATCCCTATTCCTTGAGGAAACTGGTTCAGTTTTATGCACCTAATTACCTCGTTGAATATACGCACTCCATAAAAAATATTATGAAAGCACAGTTTACAAAAGGACCATGACTACGTTCCTATTTTTAGTGCTCAACATGGCTAAATTAATTAACACCCCCTGGAATTATTTTCTTGCCTTTGGAATTATGCTGCAATCAGAGTTTTTAGGAAAATCATTTTTTTATATAAATAGATAAAACATTTATGTAGTGCAAAAAAAGACACAAAATACAATTTATAAGGAGACCAGTTTAGGCAAATAAAGCAGAGAAAATAAAAAAAAAGTTCACATAAAAATAAAAATAATTATATATATTTCAGAATAATGGCAGACTCTGACCGTATCGTTTTCCCTGATGAGGCTAATGAGATTAAGGCTAAAGCCGCTTCAGTTTCTAAAGCCGCCGAAGAGGACATGACCTCTGGGGGTGACACCAACGAAGTTGACGTACCGCCAGCTGAAATAGTAATGAGGAATGTCGTCGTAGCCCCCCCTAACTGTCCAGCAGGATATGAAATGGGAGCTGACGGTGTTTGCCGTGAAGTTTGGAAAAACTAAACAAAAAAATTTGAACCGTAATAACTAAACGTAACGTGCTTGTTTGACGCTGTAACGTTCTTTAAAATGTTGCACAACGTTCAAAATCCATGACTTGCAAGATAGAGATGGGATCAGTGAGTTATAGACGTATCGTGTAACGTTTAGTTATTCCGGTCGTAATAGTACTTAAGGCATGATCTAAAACAGTAATTTAATTATTAAATTCTTTACCTACATAGTATGTAAGTTAAAATAGCTTTTATAACAAAATATTTATTAATTGATTTTCTCTAAGGTGATATAATTTCACCGATTTTGTAAATTAATATTTGGAATTATGCTGAAACAGTATTGTGGATTTCGAATAATTATGTTGATGTGGTTGTTTGTGTATCATTGTATGTGGATCATTATAAGTATTGTTTTGTGTTTGTTATCTTGTACTCAGATAAAGTAAATTTTGTCGTTCGTATAACAACTGGTTTAATTTTCATGTAAATTATGGCTATTTATTTTAATAATTTGTCGAACCGGATATTTACTGAAACTGGAATAGAAATGTATTGTGGAATTTCGTTACTCCGTAGGTAAATATCCGGACACACACACAAGCTAATTCTAGGTAAAACATGATGACGGAATTAAGCCGTATGATATGAAATTAGGTCTAGATACCGGATATTATGTATTCAAAGTAAGATATAATAATATCTAAAATGAACTTTGTACCAAAATATTTCGTTAATCCTATTTGATGAAAACACAGACTAGAATAAAGATTCAGATGACTTCCGGAGATTTGGAAAATAATTAAATAAAAGCATATCTATTATATTTTTGTTATTTATCAACGATTCTATGAAATGGCAAAATACATAGCACGCAATTATCGATTATTTGATTTCAATACATTTGGAAGTGGGGAAGCATATTTTTTCTGGTTATTAAATAATACTCACACATTTACTAATAATTAACGATCATTTACTTTAAAATATTCATATAATTACATAATAATGGCCTAACTCTGTGATAATAAAAACAAAGGGTCTAAGTTTAAAAAAAAATATTATTCGATCTATAACCCTGACATCATAAAATATTGATGATATTCGCCTACAAAAATTATAAATAACCGAGCGTTGCATAAGTTTTAACAAATGGAGCATCACTATCGCAGGAATTTCTGAAAAAGAAGAAACATTTATATATTAGTAGGCACTTTTAAGAAGGAAGAAAGGTGATCTCACCTACACTGAAGGATAGATAGGAATTTGGAGTTATCAAAATTCAGTACGATTTCAAAACCCGCAAACTGTGGGATATAACATTTTGATACCGTCGTTTATGACGTATTAGTTGGCGTGCGTTTGACACGTTCCTATCAAATCCACAGCCTTCACAGTAAGCATCCCATTTCATCATATTTCTAAGAAAGAAATGAAGTATTTAGCACTTATTAGTGAAATTTACTTTGTGCTCAATCATCTAAACTTACTCTACGTTACACACGATATTTAAGTAAGCATTTTTAGGAACATGACTGATCATTGATGAGTCATTTTTAGGGATGGTCTCAAGTATGTTTTAAATCCTTTCTTTTTCTTTAATTCACAACAGAATTAGCTAGTATTATTTTAAAAGTCTTTTAAGTTCATAATAGGATTCACAGCTTCTTCTTTTAAAAAAATGTTCATACGTAGGTATTGGTACCAACATCAAGGTTCAAGAATATTAATTGCTCTCTTACGATGAAGGCTATCAATTATAAAATCCAATCACAGGCTAGTTGTGGTTTCGTGAGGCTTAGTGGTTCGACGCACGGACATGTTTGCAGGTTCAAATCCATTCCGGGCAACTACCAATGTGACTTAAGTTATTTGTACTTTCTAAATTATTAAGGCATCGTGGTGGTATTGTTGTGTGTCGGATTGTGCAGCTGTCTCGAAAATTGTTGAGCTGCATGAGATATTAATTTATTTATTTATTGGACAAGGGAAAACATTATTACCAAAAACATATTCGAGGAATGCCTGTCTGGCTCGTTTAGATCGATCTGGTTCTTTCCTAAAAAGGCCAGTCGAGAAAAAACCCTGCTTTTATTTACTCAAAATTAAATGTTTTCGGTTGTCTGACCCTGGCTATGTCATCTGAGTTAGTTTTGATATTTCTTCTCTAGGAAATGTCGAATTCAGAGAGCTCAAAAGGAAATGTAATATGTATGGCATATAAAAGTGCTGATAGGTGTATTATCCTACTTGCAGAAATAAATCATTTCATTCCATATCATCATGAACGATCAGGATGAAGGAAAAACATCGTGAGGAACACTCGATTTAAAAAAGGATTCTGTCATCGCCAATCCGCAATGAGCAAGCGTGGTGATCAATGCTCGATTGTTCTCTAAAACGTGTTTCAGAAAGGTGAAATAATACTTTCAATATTATAAAGTATATGTTTGTTACATACCTATGGCACCGGTATGAGGTACCTAAGTGCATGAGATTTTTAATTATTTGACTTTTAAATTTGGAGTGAAAACATCGCGATGATGACCCTAAAAATCACTTAAAAATTCAGAATGGTGAGTGAGTTCATCGCAACGCGAGTAAGTACAAACCTAGTACCAACTAAATGTAGCGTAGGTTTAGGGTTGTCGTTAAAATCTTTAATAAAAGTTTTTATTTATTTCGTACGCAAAAAAATCTTGACTAGGCCAAGTTGGAGTTCATAATAGTTCAATATCTGAGAGTATTATTTTACCCTTTTGTAACACGTTGTATATGATAAAGCGCCCCTGGTGGGTTTATGAAATGCGTCGCTCCCATTGAAAAAGTAAACATCATCTAATGAGAATCGATCCTAGGTGTCACGGCGGACACGCGCTGCGATTCCGGTCAGCGACGCGCTGAGCCAATCGTACATTTTTAAAAAACATCATAGTACCTCTTTTAAAAGCACTTTTGACTTACTTGTGGCAGAATTTTTACTTAATAACTTATTAAAGCATACGTACCTGTCCTAAACTACTTATTTCATTCAGCGTTTAGAATCATTTTGTAACTGATTTTGAAATGTGTCTATTTAATTACCTACTTGAGATTAGTTGAGAAGTTCATTAATAATCAGATCATTAAAAATATTTCTTTCAAACTCGTTGAATTGCAGAGATTGACTTTATAAGAAATGGCGACGCAAATTTATCAGAGTTTTCTTTACAGTATTTTTTAAATAAATTATTTTTAATTTATAAATTGGTCAATCTTTGATTGCAGGATGGTATTATGTTGTGAATTTTTTTAGGGCTTTCTACTGGTGACATTCTGAAAATGAATGCTTTGATACAAACTACAGACAAGCTGGCGTGTGTGTGCAAATGACAAAATAAATAAAAGCTGAAATAATAATAATGGACATTGAAAAATAATTTCATTTAATTTGCATATCTACATATTTCTCACTATATACAAAGAAATATTAAAATAAACAAAAATAACAAACATAATCGAATAAAATTAAAGTTGGATACAGTAACATAAGTGTAATAAAATTTGTATTAAAATGTGCGTGGTTTGGTAATTTAGAACACGAACTAATTGGTAATGCGGATGTTCATGCAGACTACATCATGCATGCTGGATGCCGTGATTGCGTCAGTCTCAACACTACCACACAATATCTAAACGACCGTTACAATCAACAAACATGTTACGTAAACTACAACACACAACATGTAAACTATTATCCACATCGTATCATAATTTACCGTTGTACACCTTACATAGATGGACTGTCTGTATATTAAATTTCAATTAAACTTTGGTAAACAAGATCCATTTACATACGGCGGCGATAAACGATGCACCAACTAAACTCGCGAGTACTTACTCGTCCTCCCATGGACATATGTCGTTCCGCTGCTTACGTTCACCGATGCCGCTTTTATTATCACGCTTAACAATATTAGTATCAGAGACCGACGTCAGTTCGTCTTTATGAGCAATATTTTTATTCGCGTCCGGGTCGGACGCCGCCCTGGAATCTGTCGAGACTCTCTGCAGTGGCGCGCAAGGCACTTTGTCTACGTTGTCGTCGTCGACGCCGATGTCCTCGCAGACGGCGAGCGGCGCCACGGGCGGGCGAACGGCACCCTCGGCCGTGCTCGGCATCGACGCGCTCGGCACCGATACGCTCGGCGTTGACACGCTCGGCACCGACGCGCTCGGCAGCGCGGCGCCGGGCGACGCACTCAGCGCGGACCCGCTCCGCACCGCCGCGATCACCAGCTCGGCGCTCTCGTCTACCGCCGTGGAGCAACAGGGCTCCGGCCTGGCGGCTGAGGGCGCTGCGACATTCGCAGGAGCCTCGCTCAGCTCCACTTCCTTCACACTCAACACTTGCGCCACCTGAATCGAGCTCGTTGCAGCATCGTCACTTTGTGACGTATTCCCCGTAAGATCTTCGACTTTGCTACTCATATCTTTACTTGAGGCCGGACTGATATCTTTTATCTTTGACGATTTGCGGGACAGTACGTCTCGTACTGAAACGACGTCATCTTCAGACGACTTTGTCCGATCGGAATCTCTCGAGTCAGACACGGCGCCAGAGAAGGAAGAGTCGTCGTAGGACTCAAATGAAGGCATCGCCACGACGGACTCGAGAACGGACCGAATACTTGCGCTCTCTGGCGGAGCATCCCCGCGCGAGCTGTCAGCACCCGGGCTGGGAGACGCCGTGGGCACTTCGCTCGCCGTCGCTGACTTCTCTTCACCGATCTTAAATACCGGCCGCATAGGCTCCGTGGGCGTAGCATCTGCGGAAGCGAACACCGAAGAAGGTTCGTCAGA
Source organism: Plusia festucae (assembly GCA_950381575.1). Lineage (NCBI taxonomy): Eukaryota > Metazoa > Arthropoda > Insecta > Lepidoptera > Noctuidae > Plusia > Plusia festucae. Next base: position 4,913,046 of record OX494436.1, on the reverse strand, counting down.
ATGCGCTATCGAGCGCGGCTCCTCCGGCGAACCGGTGCCCGGGGGCGAGTCTGCGGACTCATCGTCTGGCGCGGAGCTGACGCTGATGGTGGGCGTGGGGTGCGGCGGAGGCGCGGGCGCGCGGGGCGCGGGCGGGAGCGCGGGCGCGGGCGCGGGGCGCGGGGGGCGCGGCGAGTGCGGCGGCGAGCCCAGCGGCGCGAGGTGGCGCGGCTCCACGGCGGACAGGCGGCGCAGCGGCGGGGGCGCGCCGCGCAGGCCGCCGTCCAGCGTGCTCTGCTGCGGGAGCCGCCGCGTGCGCTCGCCCACGCCCACGGCTGCGCTCACGTCTGACGACGAGCTGCCGGAGTCCGCGGCCGAGTCTTGCCGCTTTCTACTCGCTGAGCCGTACGCTCCCTCGCGTGAAGAACTCTCCCACGGTAAAACATCGGCAGTATCGTCATCGAGAGGATCTCTGGAAAGTAAAAAGTTATTTTAGTAATGTATTTTTAAACATTAGCTTTTATCACGACTTTACAAGGACCGCATATAGGAAAGCATACCATATCCCAGATTTGTATTTGGCATATATAAATAAAAATAAAATGTATGAATCGTTGGTAGCCTAATGGCTAGAGCGTCTGACTTGCGATCACGTGGTTGTGGGTTCGAATCCCACCCAGTGAACTATGAACAGAAACTAGTAGTGAACCCACACAAGCAACGTAACACGCGGGGTTAACAAGAATACTAGTAATGTACGACCCACAGGATGTACGCGGAACGCTCCCAAAAACGAAGAGAGGAGATGTTGTAGTTATGATACCTGATGATGTGATAAAAAAAAGTTGATCCGTATGAAAATAACATAATTTGAAGTACAACTTCTTAACGCACGCTTGACGGGGAGTAAGCTGGTGAATGCGTGACAAGGGCGTTACGAAAAGAGTGATTACGGAAGTTGAGAGGGAGATGTAAGTTTATGAACACAGAAAGAGAGAGTTAGAGCTTTTCCCTTACAACCTGTATAGTATAATATTTTGATTTCCAAATCAACAGTCAAAAACTTTTTATATCTGACGTCATCACACAAGTAACATGGCTAGCCATATCGGCTCCATCCATAAGCATTTACAAATATATACTGCACAGAATAGACAAAACGATAGAATGTTGAAGATGATAGCGTTCACCTGAATGGTATATCGCAGAGGTTGGACTGCGAGTGGCTGTGGCTGGGCTGGTCGGGCGCACGCGGTGGCTGCGCGGCGCACACGGCCAGCTCGTGCGCCGAGCCCGACAGCGAGCGGTCCGAGCCGCGCCGCCGCGACAGCGCCACGCCGCCGCCGCCGCTCGTCGAGCCCGGCTTCTTCTTCACTTGACCACCGAAGTTGAAAAACCTAACAACCAAATAATAATAATAATAAATGTGGACAACATCACATACATTGCTCCGAATCCAAAGTAAGTTGCTAAAGCACTTGTGCTATGGAATCCAGAGACAACGAAGGTACCACAAACACCCAGACCCGAGGTTATAGAAAAGTGTTTTTCTACATTGACCCGTCCGGGGATCGAACCCGGGACCTCAGAGCTGACGACACCTTGAAAACAGGTGTGTACGCCACTCGACCACGGAGGCCTTCATTCAAATTGCAAACTTAAAGAATTTGTTTTTTTTTTCATATCCTAATTATTGTCCCACAGCTGGGCATAGGTCTCCCCTGCTTGGCTCCAGACCTTTCGGTCTTGAGTCACTTGACGTCAATCACTTAAGAAGCGATCGATGTCATCCCGCCACCTTCTCCTCGGCCTGCCTCGTTTGCGAGCTCCGACATCAGGAACCCACTCAGTGGCTATTTTAGCCCACCTATCTGGAGTCATGCGGCTAACGTGACCAGGCCAGCTCCATTTAAGTTTGGCTGCTTGAATACCTACATCTATTATCCGTGTTTTTGAGCGTAAGATGGTGTTTCGTAAGAATTTGAATTAAGCTATTAAAAAAAAATAAGAAAAATAGTGCTACATAAAAAAAACAGTTAACATTAACAAAAGTCTTACAAAAAGAAAGCAAAATAGTAGCAAAAGAAAATGGCTCAGCTAATACTGTACCGGGACGAGCACGACCCGTCACAGCGCTGATTTTCAGTCATTCCCTCTCAAAAGATTTGGGTGGAAATCGAACCCACGAACCTCTGGTTTAGCAGTCAGGGTTACTAACCACTAGACCAACAAGCTCGTCAAATTTGCCAGGCTATAGCTGGATTTAAACATCAAATCATAAAAATGTTTTTGTTTCTAGTAAACCTAAAATAGGCGCTTTAGAAACGTTGACTTTAAAATTAATGACTCTAGGTGCATCATTTTATTGACAAATACACTGAAAGTAAATTTAAACTTACTTGGCTTTCTTTTGATGCACGTTCTTGCCTTCAGTGAGTAGTCTTTGAAAGTGGTCAGAGCGCACGAATCTCGGGTAGCAGTCCTTCTTGAGGAGCAGACCATAAACGTGGTCCGCGGCGTGGTCGAGTGCGTACCGCGACCCGCTCCTGATGCCTTCAGTCACGCGCTCGGCTGTCGCGCCGTCGATGTTGATCTCACACGGCGCGCCAGGTTTCAGAAACTCCCTGTAATAATAATAATATCTTAGGACAACACGCACAAGGCAGAGCCCGTACTATGGTACCCAGACATCAGATAAAGATACATATCTATATTTATAAAAGAAAGCCTTGTTAGTTACACTATTTATAACTCAAAAATGGCTGAACCGATTCGGTAGGGAAGAACCAGGAGAATTACATAGGATACTTTTTATCCCGTTCCCGTCGTTCCCGTGTGACGTGACATAAAACGTGGTATAACAAAACGCAACTGACTGCTGAACATATTAAAAAAAAAAATTGACCGGTTGATGCATTTGTTTAAAGTTTTTAATATTATGTTGCTGTGCCGATATTATCATTAATAACAATACCATGCCGCGAGACCTCTAAGGCGGAGGCGGAACAAAGTTCGCCGGGTCAGCTAGTTATGAATAAATTACACCCAGACACGGCACAAATGATCGTGCTCATCACGCAAGATTTGTCCTGTGTGGATTCAAACCTCTGGCTTAGCAGTCAGGGTCACTGACCATAAGACTAACAGGCACCGTCTGACAAAACGATATGTATCAAATAGGTATATTAATTCTTCTCAGCGTGTCGATCAATGGCAATCTTATTTTTTTCAGATCAGTGCTCAGCCACTCATACAGCATTTTCCCTATAATGGTCAATGCAGACCGGGACGGCATGGCAAGGGATTAAAAAACATTCCAGTGGATATTCAAACGTATAAATATATAAATACGACATAAATTTTTTGCATTAAATAATGCCGTGGCATCGAAAGGGATTTCCTTGTTACCAATTGCTTGGAAGCTTGGCAATTTATGTGTTGGCCATAAAGGTGCGTTTGCAGTGAGACACGCGTCTCTCCTAGTAAATTTACCATAATTTGAGTGAATATAGTATATATTACTGTCTGATGTCTCGCAATAATAGGAACTCAATCAGCTAAAAGGCTGTAGGTAGGTACATACTACCGACATATTTTATTGCTTAAATATTAAATTCAAAATTTGTCTTCCGTTTATCCATCTGTCTGTGACCTGTGTGTCTTCAAAACTAAAGTTATTAATTAGCATTCTTCAAAGCGACTTACTCAAAGATATCATCAAGTTTCTTGGGTATTTGCTTTGTGCTACTCCGGCGCAGGTCCATGACTGCGAGCCAGAACCTGATGTTCTCATGCGAGTACTCCTTGCGCAGGAAGCTGGTGAACTCCTGCAGGCCCGTGGGGTCCGAGACCAGCTCGTCAATAGACAAGGCCCAGCGCTGGACACGCTTCTCACTCGGCACCTCCACACTAAGCATTAAAAATAACATTACCTCTTATACAGAGCGAAAGGTGATGGGTGCTAGCTTAGACATTAGAATGACAGATTTGCTTCAAAATTACTGAAATGAGTTAAGTTGTTAGTGCAACTAAATACTCTACTATAAGCACTGTAGCAAAATTCAAGATAAATAAAGTCTGAAAAGTCAATGCAATATTAAGCATAGGCATAAGGTAGTGTCTAGTTATCGACATTTTACAGGAGTAGTTATATGACTCACAGAGGGCTGTTAATTTGCCAAAATAGGGTGTCGTCGCTGACCCAAGGGTTGGAGGGCTGCGGTTGGGTAAGCCAGGGATCGTAGGGAGCGAAGGTCTCCGAATAGGCCACGAGGGCCTCTAGGGCAATAGAAGTCTTCACTCTCGTACGGTCCAGGCTCGCTTTTAGATGTTCAATCTAGAAGAATTAGAAGTAGAAAAGTTACACAGAAGTTTTTTAGTTATATCTATTAATTGAAAAGTGTGGATACTACTAGCGTATATAAGTAGAAAACTACGAAGACAACCAACAAATTATATAGAGAAGTTCCAAAAGATCTACTGACTTTTTTTTAAGGATAAAGTCCTTGTTAGATGTAAAGTGAGGAGAGTATAGTGCGTCGGTGTAGTGTGGTACCTCTCTGGTGAGCTGATGGATGGTGCGCTTCTTGACGCGGTGGTGTCGCGCGCGCACGGGCACGGGGCAGGGCTCCAGCGCGCTGGCCACGCCGGGCGGCGGCCGAGCCACGCGCCAGTACGCGCGCTCCTGGCTGTCGCTCACTATCTTGTCGCCTTTCTTCCGGTCTTTTGCTAAGCGGACCTGAAGACGGTACAACAAACCATTAAATAAATATTATGTTTATATTCATCTATGTTCAATGTACTTCTGCCCGTGACTTCTTTTGCGTGGATTCAGAATTGTGTCATCCCTCGGGAACTTCTTAAGGAATCGGGATAAAAGGTAGTCTATGTTCTTTTCCATGTCAAAGGCTTCATGCATGCCAAATTTCATCCAAATCCGTTCAGCAGTTTTTGGATGATTGAGTAAACATCATCCACACTTTCACATTTATAATATTAAGTAGGATTATAGATATTGTATTTTGTCCCAAAATAAATAGTCTAATCTGTATTAGCAGAAAAAGTTTTATTCCATACAAAACCTGCTTCAATAAGATATTAAAAATAACGGTTTCTAAACTATCCATACGATCACATCCATACCAGAAGTTTAATTCGAAATTCTCGTTAACATACCTGTTCCTCTGCCTGCATATTGATGAAGTCCCATTTCGCGGCGAGATTTTTCTTGAGGTTCGCTAGAGCCTCCTGCTCGTACTCCTCCAGACCGTGTCGTTGTTTGTTGCGCAATGTCCGCTTCACAAGGTAGATGGCGTACTCCACGTTGTCGGGCCCCAGCGTCGGGGCGCTCGAGCCGCCGGCAACGCGGGGCGCCTGCCATGGCCAGTAGTATGGACTCTATGAAATGAAAAATACAAAAAACTATATTTAGAAGTTTAATCATATAATGCATATTGCTGTAATGACCAGATATTAGTCAAAAGGGATTTTAAAGTCAGCAACTGTCAGAAGCTGTCTTAGGTCGAGAATTAAGATAAGGTCTCTCGTATTGAGTTAGATATAAAAGTAACCTACTGTGTTGAGACAGTTTTTTTAACTGTCTCAATACAGTAGGAATATTATAATATTTGCCGTCGACGTTTTGACGATTTAAGATATTTTGAACGGGATTGCGAGGAGAATGCCATGTCATCGGTTTGAGAAAGACAAATCAAATTTATTCTTGTTACTTTAATATCTAGAAAAGTTTGTCAAATGAATACGTTTTCAAACTTACTTGAAACCTGTAAAGAGAAGAATCATCCTTCAACACAAGGTTTTTTAAATCGTTGACAGGAAAGAAGTAACCATATTGGCAGAGCTGATTTGCTAAATTTACTGCTTCAACTGTAAAAAAAAAACAAGAGAAATATTCAATTAGTCTTTTGCCCAAATGCAAATAAATAACATTTAATTTCAACGAACATCCAAGGCTCGGGGTTAAACAGCACGAAATTTAAAATAAAATAAATATGCGTAGGTCTCTGCCATATTACATAAAATAAATAAAGCTGTGTAAAATAAATAGGTCTGACAATGACGTTATAAGCAATATCTAACATTTATTTTTTATACAACTATCCAATCGTTTTCTTTGGCAAGATTTTATCAACAATTAACTGTATTACGAACTTTTGTTCTGAGACTACACAAAAACACATTTACTTTTTTGCTGAGACTAAACATTGAAAGCAAAATATATAGATGTGGGTAGTAACATCGGCAGCACATAGACACATACATGCGCACGAGTTAGATTCTCTACCTACATATCAACACCTGAGGAAACGACTTGTACTTCTCGCTATAGCTAATTTCTACAGGGTTTCGGCGACGCGTCAGTCCCCATGGCCCGGTGCCGTTTATGGTACACTCACCGTTGGTAGTTTCGTCAAGATTAAAACGTTCCATTAGCCATTCGATAAGGTCATAACCTGCAATGGAATAAAATACTGATGAATTGGAATTACTGAACGAAAATACAGAACTTAAAAACAGGAGTGAAGGATAGTTCATTGCTCTGTCATCGATATGAACTGGTCAGCATCTTTAAAGTTTTAAAGCTACTTCAATTGAATGATGGAAATAAAGCTTTTCTTACCCATAAAAGCAGAAGGAATAATGCTGAGAAAAAGTTTTTGACTTCTAACTGGTACACCCGTTTCTGCATCTTGCATTTCTTTAATCAAACTTTCCATCTGCAATTAACAACAATCGATTAATTTAAAGTAAGTAATATAAAGACACACGATCAACTACTCTATTAACAGGTTTTACTGAAAAACCCACCCACCCAACTCTACTTGCTGAAAAACAAGAAATTTCACGGCCCGGAGCACTTTTTGCGGATTCCGATTTTTTTTAGAGAACTGACAACAGTTCCTTTTATTGCGTCATAAACTGTACTTGTTACATACGCAATCAACTAATAGCGTAGTCATTGTGTATTGACAATACAACTACAAGTAGCAGGTTCATCTACAACACCGATATTACAAAATATGTCAAGATCCAACAAAAACATCTTCACAACTTACATAACAGATTATGTAACGAAAGCTAAATCTGTATCAAGATTTGAAGCATCGCTCGTTGATGACGTCTTTCGCGTCCTTTTAGGTCAACGTGCACTTGAGTTGTTGGAGTTGTGTTGAGGGCTGTCCACGATGGCAAGTGGCTGACCCGCGGGGATTGCCGAGAGGAGCCGAGAACAGCCGAGGGCTCTCGAGAATATCAAGAGCCCGCCTCCATCGGGGACAAAGCCGATGCAACCTCGCTTAACTTAATTTAATACGATCGAGAGCGCTCATGGCTTGCCAAGATTGATTTTATACCCAATAATTTTCCGAACCAAGATATAGGAAATTGAGAACGACGTAGAGACATACAAGAGTTCATCTTTATAGAACTCCATCTTTACCTAAAATTGTTTTTAGTGTAGGCAATATATACTTTTGTAATTTCGTATCGTGTAATACTTCAAATTGTCAGTTCACGAATTCTAAACACAGACAATAGCCCTAATTGCTTACAGAACAAATATCTACAACCAATCAAAATGAACAAAAGATCATGTACTAAAACTTCAGAAAGATTATAATAAATTATCAGTTTCTTTGCTAAAATACCCTTTTAACCTGAATCAGGTAAACGCTCTTTAAAAGGTACATGTGTCTTTGTATGAGACTAGTTAATTCAAGTTAAAGCTGGTCATCATGATCATAATTATTTGATTTGTTCCCTTTAACAAGTGAGACAAATCAAGGCACATACATCATACGTTGTGTATACCTAAATGAAGTATATTTATAACAAAATGGCCTTCCGTAAACTATTTATAACCTAATTAACGATTGAACAACACATTTGATGGCGATTCCACTAAACACAGAGGCAATCAGTTGGTAAAATATTTGCTATAGGCCTGTGCTATAGTTTTTATGATAGACGATAGACGATGATTCGTTCGTCCTCGAAGATGGGAATGGAAGGTTGAGGGTGACGTGATGACGTCACGGGTGCGATCGATTCGCCGGCGCCGCGGCGGGTCTCGGTGGAGTAAGAGGGTAGCGGGGAAGGGATCACATCTCGCGAACCCGAGCGTCTTCGGTACCAGCTCGGGTTTTCTTCGCCACGGTATAACGTACGCCTCATTACAGCCCCAGATTGATAGGTGCGCATGCTAGAAAGATCCTATACAGAATCCAGAATCGTAGACTGTACATAAACAGAAAGCTATATGTAATGTTTGTTATTATTAAATTCTCAAGTACTATTTACTACTGGAGTCCACCTACGACATTCCAAAGACGCTGGGTATGCACGCGCATAAAATACATAAATAATGATTAGTAAGCTAATTGCTTATACACATTCAAGGCATCCAATTAAGTAGGATTGTTGTTTACATACATTTACACTATTTTAGAATATAAACTTTCCGATTCATTTATTTATTTGAAGTTTACTATACATACTAAAGATTTCATAGGTTACGTTGTGCGGCAATGTTAAACTCACGGAACTAGATGGAAAATGTGAGCTTTTAAATTTCTCGAAAGAAGACCAGCTCTTTTAACACCGTCAAGTAGTACAGATATGACGTGACCAAGTTTGAATCTAATCTAAGTACATTGCTTTAATATTTGAATACCTACATGATGACAATAAGACACGGCTACAAATAAAATTCTCCCAAACGAGATCTCTTTGAAATATCTTCAAATCTTAGTCCTTTCATAAATTCAAACAAATGAATAAAGACTACTTACATTATTGCACAATGTACCTACATAAAGTTGTATAAAGATATAATTAAAAAAAGCATTAGAACTTCAAGGTGTGACGAAATAGAGGTCAAATTTTACGCTAATGCATTATAGGGTAATGCGTAGGGCGCCGCGCCGGGCGGTAGGGCTCAAGGCGCGTGGGTGTGTGCGAGGGTAGCGCGAGCCCTTTTTGCATTTTCGCTGAGTCTTGTTCAATTATGAAAGGTTTTTATCCTTCAGAACTAAATAGCTAATGAAATTTGGAAAGGTTGCATATTAAAGCAAGGTTATACAAATTTTAGCAGTTGAAGGTACCTAAGTAAAAGTTGAAAGAATATAAAGCTGACAAAAATTTGGCCGGTCGAAGTCTTCAGTCGCCTAGAGGACTACTGAAGTCAATTAAAACAGATAGGATGATCAACCACAAGTCCTCGCTTAGGAACACAGATTCCTACCAAGGATATTCCGTTATGCTATAGAAATTAAAAACCAACCTAATTCCAATATAGAAGATGGCTCAAAGATCTCATGAGAGAATCCATCCTAATCAGACATAAAAAAAGTAATTAATGGCAAATGAAGACGTGCAGGCTTCATTAAAATCAATTGACCTGATGGTCAATTATGGAGTTATTTGAAAGGAACAATTGAATCATCAATGATGCCTCGACTGGCTAATTTGAAATAATATGAGATTATTCTTGTTAACAAGACGGAGCGCTAGTGGACAAATGACTCTACCACAGAAAATTTGCGTTTAAGATAGTGGATTAGTGGCATCAGGATGATATGACGTAATTTTAAATAGGGCAAAGGCTTATAATAATATGACTATATAGGACTATAAAGGCTTATATAATAATAAAGGAACTATTATTGTCACACTTGCTCGTGGAAGAATAGAAGATTGGTGATTTTAGATAAGTAAGTATATTGTGATCATGTTTCCAATTTGTGAAATGTTTCGACTTCTTAAATCAAAGTTCCTAAAATGTTTACTCATGCCTTCTGTTAGGAAGGGGAGTTTCAAAAAACTGGGAAATAAATAGATTGTAGTAATTAAGTGTCTAAATTCATTTTATTAAAGAATACAAGCTGACCCGGCCAACTTATTTACCATGTTAAAAAAATGCGGTGGAGCGCCCTAATCGCTTAGGGGTGTGAAAAATAGTACCTCCTACACTCAGATTTACTGAATATACACACAAATCTCATAAAAATCGGTCAAGCCGTTTCGGAGGAGTTCTGATACAAATTCTATAACACGAGAATTTTATATATGAGACGTATTTAATAATAGAAAAACTCCGAACAGAGCCCGTTAAATTCTGTTATAGCGGTAAACATTTTAATGAGTTCCTTGTTTACGTAGTTTAGATGTACTAGTATCGTAATTCTCTTCAAGGTTTGCTAAATCCCGAACGGTATTACTTCTCGCCGACACGGTTCACATAACACATGATAACTGATCCATCAGCGTGTTACACTCGTACAATCGATCACACGTCAGTGGTCACTACGAATCTCGAAAATGAGCCTTATTGCTTCAGTATAGAGACGCCGAAAATGTTAGTATTGCCACAGCTGTGAGGTCTACTGTATTCCTTTACGCTCGAGAGATTAAGAGATACAATAATACAACAAGAAAATATAGTATGGTCCGGTACTTTTGTATAATAACAAATAGTTTAATAGTATTTGTATAATAATAGATAAAGATTAGATAAAATATCGAAACTGATTACAATCCAAATAAAACGGACTACACATCTATTGCTTATAAAATCTAAACATATTTATTATCTTTTGAATATGTTCTTTATAAGTTAGGGGTCATAAACGTTCACGACAATTGTTAAAAAAATCAAACAATGTTGAAATAGCAATGGTCGCTATTAGGACAAAATAAAATACAAATATCAAAATCAACAAGATTCCTCTTTCTTATGTAATTGTCCTATGTCTCAGAAAGGAATAAGGAAGAAGCAGATGAGCAAAAATTAAATAACCTAACGTGATTGGACAAACCACTTTCTTTCTAATATCTATTGAATAAAAGCGACGGTAGCCTAATGGCTAGGGCGTTGGACTTTCGATCATGTGGTTGCGGGAGTGAATCTTACCCATTACCAGTGTGAACCCACTCATAACACAAGCATCGGATCTTAGCTTAGATCGAGGGGTTAACGAGATTACTAGTAATGTGTGACCCACATTGCAAGTATTAAAAAAAAAACTATGTGGCAAACCATCTATAGTTTCATTACCTATTAGGAAGACCAGTTATTCACCCATTAAACGCCTTACCTTGATGGAAAATATTAAAGTTATTCATTAATCTTCGTTTGCCTTATTGATTTACTGCCTGTTCTACTATAATGACAAAAAGCACATTAGTACACGGTTTCAGGCTAAGCCATACAAGCGTCGAATAATGAGGTTCTTGGAATAGAATGTGTTGTTTATTATTCAACCCTCTATTGTGGGGGGCGTCGTGTACGGTCAGGACAATGACAAATGGCGTGTGTGAGGTTCTATTGAAATCACCCAACTTGTAAATCAAAGTAATTACACAGGTATCACTTAAATGCCTTCGGCGTTCCCGTCTGAAAAGCCTTTTGTTGTCCGGGAATACCCCAGGGAATTTCCAGTCATATTTGTCCATCAAATTGTCGTGTATTTCTCTTGAATACAATGCTTACAAATTAAGGAGCATCATTATGATGAATTTCAACAAAAGTGGCTCTAAGCAAGGCTGAAAAAGATTGTGGATAATTACAATGGATAGATTGAAATTTGGAAGAAAGGTACAATGGAACACACCGACACAAAGATTTGATAATGCTCAGAGGAGGAAGAGACGGGCCGTGAAATTTAGAGAGAAGAAAAGCCATAAAATGTATTGAAAGTCGAAACAAATTTAGTTTACAGTGCGAGTTAGTTGTTTATATTGCCTGGTTACGGTTCTAGGCAATCAATGACAATGAGGTCGCTGCCAGAACACAGAACTTTAACGAGTAATAAATTCCCTATTTTTCAGCACACAATGATTGTTGATAGCATTCGATAATTTAGTTTATGTCTTCACTCTTCACTTCGCATGAATTCTCAAATCGTTTCAGCCGAACTTTCCTTAGTAGATAGAAAATTATATATTCTATGTTATGAGAGGATATTAATGTATATAAACCAATCGACAGATGTAAGTGTATTGCTGAAAGTACTTAAAACAGATCGTTGTTTGTAAATATTACTGGTATCTACAAACTTTGATGCTTCTGTTGATAGAATCCACGAGAAAGCAGTTTCTGCTTTAGTTTATACAGCTCTCATTTGTTTTTATAGCTCATTAAAACTTTATTTGTAATGAAATTTCTCTTTTCTCCTGCACTTTTGTATGAACACAAAAGTTTCTTTGAATCTTGTAGGACAAATTGTACTAACAAAAACCATATGTTTGTTTGAAAATGCTGTGGTATCATAAGGCACATTTTGCCAGCACTTATTTAAGTCCCAACCTCCGCGGCGTTCAACGTCGTCAGAGGCAAGCCCTATCGATTTTCAGTCACCGCCAGTAGGCCCGGCGCCGACGATTGTGTTAAAAATAAAACTGGGTAACGGGTAAAGCACTGCCTTTCCATCTCCACTGCATAATTTAAGAAGTGTTTTAGCTCGGCTCGTACGTAATATGTAACTACCGTTATTTCGGTATAGCTCCGGCGAAAGTCACTTTTGGATTCTCTAATAAAAATACATGTTTTTGTTGTGAACAGAAAGCAACAATCAAATGTATTTAAAACATGTTTGTGGTGTAAAGGTTAAAAGTGGAATGGTGCACTGACCTTATCGAAGGCGAGGGGTCGGTGTCGAGGCACGTCAGCGAGTTCCATGGCGTCGGCGGGGCGGGGCGGGGGGAGCAGGCGCGGGGGCTGCGCACGCGCCGCTAGCCGACCTCCATGGGCGTCTGCCGTCGGGGCCGCATGCCGCTCGCGCCCGCGCTGCGCCCCCGACACCTGACCGACACACCACAACCACCACTACGCGTTAGACACTACACAGCAAACACGAGTGACATCATTCAATCAGCAAGGACAAACAACTCATAGCTAAATGAAACTAGCTTTCTCCGTGCGGACGCGAACACGACACTGTCTCCACAAGCCGACCGATCGATTGATGAGATCAGATCGTTAAAATGTTAAGTATCTGCATCGATCACTTGCATTTAATTACGTACGTGCGCTCGTTAGGCGAGCCACAAGAACAGCTACAAATGTATAGCCGTGAGACTACGGCACAGTCATGCTAATCACGATGATACATCAATACTTGTAGTATTACATAAGCAATTAACATGAACCTTGGGTTTACTCGCACATTATTTATGTTAAGTATGCAATACATGTGTATTACAGAAACATAAACTGATCTCAAAAGGGTGTTCATAATTTAACATCGGAGCGGATGCAACGTCACATAGCTACTTACATTTATATACATTTGTGTTACTAACTACAGTGCATATTTGATGACGGTGATTTCTACATACATCGCTAACATTTTAGGACGACAAAGTAGGTAGGTATTAGGTATATCACACTATGTGTATAGAGGATTAACCATTGATAAATTTTCCAACAATTTCTAGGTCGCGTGTAAAGCAGCAGGCAAACTTAAGGATAGTTAAAGATTTTCTGAATTTTTCGCTATAAATAATGTTGGTAGTTTAAAATTACATTCAATCTATAACACCTGATCTATATGATCCACGTAGTATTTTTGCTGTAGAAGATTAAAACCAAAATTTTGGCATATTCTAAAAAAAACAGCATTCCTTTACTATACTCTCCATCCTATAATTAACTCAGTGTTTATTTAAAAGGTACATACCCAAACATGTCGAGCAAGTTGGTATGTGACCAAATTAGATCTGTACGAAATACTAAATGAAAAATTGTGAATATAAAGTGCGAGTTTAGGTAGCAGACAGGAGTTGTATTTGCGTGCTCCAAGTGTTTAACTGTATTCAGCTTCATTAGATCAGATACAGAACTTATGACTCAACGCTCGAAATATTCTTCAGTACTGTTTGCTTGATTGGTTTCGTTATGAACGATTTTCCTTGTTTTGGACGTATTAAGAGTATCAAATGCTTTGATATTCCGACGAATAAACTTCAGATCTTTTTCCGTATTGTTATTTTTATTTTAGCGTCCTGACTTTACTAGTTCTATTTCCAATTGGTTATTTAGAATAACAAAGTATATTATTTGCATGCTCTATATTTTAAGGTCGTATATAACTGTCTCATCGCATCGATCTGTTTTGTTCACTTGTTTATTTATCAATTTATGTGTTAGAGAATATAAGTTTATTCGAATCCAGTTCATTTATCAAAATGGTGACATATATGGTGACATATAACTCATACTGCAGTGATTTTCATCTGAGCCAAATGGAAATATTTTCATCCATTAAAATATCATTATTTTCGGTAAACAAGACCATTTCTCAGACAGATTTGGCGACTTTGGCAGACAGGATGTTGATGTAATCTGAACAGTTGCATGATGAGAAAATTTCCACCTCAAAGACCCAATTTCAGGACCTAGACGAATTACATCTCCAGATAACATAATCCAAGTGTGCCCGATGTATTTACTTATACAATCTTACTGTAACTGCTTAATGTAGGTTATTAAATAATAATAGATCCACATGTCAATAGATACATTGTTGGATTAACTGAATTAGGGAGATACCTTGACAAGCCATGCAGGAGAATTCACGAACTCGTCTAACGACGTCATTTGTTTTGATTGGTTTCTCTGAAAAGTATGGGCACGATATAAGATACACTATCAGTGTTTATTGTTAACTAAATGTTTGAATAAAAATAGAATAATTTACTTATTTCCTCAAGATCTGCGAACAATCTATCAAGCGAGATAGTAGAGCGCGTCTGTAAGTGCCGTTATAATAAATTGTATCATAAACGTAAAGTTTCATAAAAAATATTTTTTCGACATAGAATTTCATATTACAAGTCGTTTACAAACATACATCGATGGTTCATTGAATTAGGTATATTTTAAACAAAAAAACAATATCACTAACCTCATCCAACTATTGAGATCATAAATATCTGGCGCATCGTGCGTCACTGTGATAGAGCTCATTGATCGAATCTGAATACACGTGCCCACAAATCCACAGGCACCTCAGCCATGTTGTAAACATGTGCAGTCGTTATTTATACACGCTTTAGTTAACGACATAAATATAGATGTCAGACAGCCGCTGAGCGCTGGAGGCGGACTCGGCACTCACGATCGACAACTCGCTATTGTTTAACAACGGACTGACGTAGACTGACTCACAATACCTTCTGATAAACCAGATAACACTGCGTCCGTTAAATCTCTCCTCAAGTCGTAAATTTTAGAGTCATGGGGGAATTTTGGGAGGCTTAAGATAAGTGAGATAAGTGGATGACGACGTACGCGAAGAGGCACCCCGTATGAATTATTATTTCAGCGTTGGTTTTCACGCTGTATTCGTGATTACTATTGCCGTGCCGTTGCTACAATCGTGTTTTGTTTATATTTATCATTTACTTCCAATGCTTGGTGTCATACCGTATTTATTTTATTAATTGTGTATTATTTTTTAAGAATGACATGTGATTTAATAGTGTGGATATAACTTTTTCAGTATTCAGATAGCGCGGCTGTTTTGCAAGAACTTTGTATAAATTAAAGAGTTGTTAAGTTTAGTTAATTATTTGGTGCACGAAATTTTTTATTTGTAGATGTATTTTTTTTATCATTTTCCAAGTCAGTTTGTCCTTGAGCTAATTACTAGTTCAAAATCTTTTTTAATATTTTCGGAAAATGAGTTCACCGTAGTCTGCGGTATAGCTATCAAAATATATTTGTACTTATTTGATTGTAAAGCACTTAATGAATTAATTATATTTATAAGCATGTATATATTAAGTGTATTCACAGCGACAAAAGGAGTGACAATCGAACATTAACAGCGGATATGGTTTGGCAGTAACTGGACATAACTAAGAGCCTTTTATTTGGATGTAAGAGTTGTTTAGCCAGCCATAATAATAATCCTTAAAAGGAACAGTGATTGCGAATGTATTTTTATATTAATCATAGGACATACGTGATGAGGAAGGTATGAGAAATAATGTTATGAAGTTGCAATATGGGCAACTTTAGTACAAATTTAGCGAAAAGTTTGCAATAGTTATAGAAGTTTGATACGCAAAATTATGATTTTTTTTACGCAAAATCATGATAGGTATTATTATTATAATTGATTCTAACAAAAAGTTTTAAAATGAAACATGTAGGGAGTGGCCAATAAAGTTTCATCTCCATGAGAACGTCATGGAGGCACAAAACTTACAAAAACATACTTTCACAGTCACACACATACCTACTCACACTCCACATACACAACCCAAACACCCTTACACAAAACACACACACACACACGCATACTTCATTTATTCTGCTTAGAATTTTGATTTTGATTTCTTTATGTTTACTTTTCACTTTTCATTTTGGTTTTGGTTTTATTTTATCTTATCTTGAATGTTTTGTTTATTAGCAGTAGTTCTTGTCTCAATATAGATTTAAATACGGGAATGAGCGAGGCAGCCCCAACACAAGTATCTTCTATAACTTAATGGGGATGTTTCATTTTACATGTATTGTAATAATTTTGAGACACAATAAAACTATTTTATTTTATTTTATTTTTATTTTTATGAGAATGTTATTTTGGAACCTGCAACTAAAGTTATTTTGGGTAAATTTGACATATCCGTGTTGTTTGTTTTGGTTTTGTAAAATAACATGAAAAAAGTTATTTAAAAATGCGATGTAAATCACATATCATTAGTATACTTGCGCTAAGCTAAATGTTTGTGGTACAAGTGGATTCACTAGTCTGGGTGGGATTCGAACCGGCAACCACAGGATCGCAAGTCCGACGCGACGGCTTAGCCATTAGACTACAACCACTTTTTGCAAGTATTCTGACATATTTCATTAGAATTTAACAATGTTTTATGCATAGATGCATTATTTAACCAATGTTTTGTTCAGTGTTCTTATATACGGAGAACGGTATTCCACTCTCTCTGTTAAAACACTTTTTTGAGTCAATAGATAGGCATAAACGCCTTCACGCCTCATTAAATATGTAAGTACTTTATTAAATGAACATAACGTACATTTTAAATCCGTCTTTTCATTAACTTTTTTGTGGAGTCGGTCTTTTTAATTCAATTATTTCGAGATTGTTTATACTTATTGATAATAAAACCTGTTTAGTCAAGTAACACGAACTTTTTTAATAATTTATGTTTTTTCTATAAATTTAGGTACATACTTTCTCTAGTTTAATTTAAACGCGATCGTCTTTTTAATTAAGTATTCTTTTTTTATATGCGGTCTGAGATATAATTTTTTAACATTTTATTAACTTAATAGGTACTTAGTATCTTTTACAAAGCCGGAGAGTTTGTTTGTTCGTTTGGATGAAAGCGCTAATCTCAGGAACGAACTTTCTTTCATTGTTAGATAGCCCATTTATTGAGGAAGGATACAGGCTACTTTTCGGAGGTGGGCGGATTCGCGAGCAAAAGATCGTATTATATAAAATACAACAAAAACATACTTTTACCAAATAAATCTACAACAACGATTAAAAACCGAAGTTAACTAATAGACTAAGGACTTACTGCTAAGTGACTCATACAGTCGACAGTTAATTTTAAGACGTAGCATCTAAAATCCTGAGCACCGGAAATTTTGATCGAGACTCATAAAAAGTGTATGTATTAACCAGATAATAAAATGTTTACCTATTTGCTAAATATATCGCGTTAGTTGGTGGCCACTGGCCGTATAGAAATGCTGTTTATTCAACTGATGTTTACGTATGGGTAAATCAGGCGTGTAACTGGGGAAATCGTAAATAATCGTAATAAACACTTTCTTTTAACTACAGATTAAAATCCGAACACAGAATATATACACACCGGCACAATTAGCGGAACACAAAAAAAGCAGGATTTTAAAATCTTTTACTTGAGTAACTGGCCAGTTATGATATTTTTTTCATCGATCGATGGGAGACAGCGAATATGGAGACGCAAAGGAGAACGCCACATACAGTCTAATTTTGAACACACAGTGGCTTATGGTGGCGGCTCGATTATGGTTTGGGGAGGGATATGTTTGGGAGCTCGCACGGAGTTAGTGATAGTCACAGGAGGGACCATGACAGCGGATCGATACATCAGAGACATTTTAGAAGAACATGTTGTACCATTTGCCCCATTTATTGGTGACGACTTTATTCTAATGCAAGATAATGCTCGTGCTCATAGTGCACAATCGGTACAGGCATATCTGAGCCACGTAGGTATACCGGTGATGCAGTGGCCAGCAAATTCCCCCGATATGAATCCGATAGAGCATGTCTGGGACTTGCTAAAAAGAAGGGTTAAATCCAGAATGCCACCCCCCAACAATCTGAATGAACTTGGAAACGCATTACTTGAGGAGTGAGAGCGGTTGCCTCAAGAAATCATCGATAACTTAATCTGTAGCATGCCCAGACGAATGGAAATCGTAATCAGAGCAAGAGGGGGAAACGCTCGTTATTAATGTTGCTTTAATTTTATTGTTAAATCATTTAATGCTTACTTTTTTTTATTTTTTGTGATGGTTCATAATCATCTAAAAATTTCACTTATTTCAAATTTCTTTATTTTTCAATAAAAAATAACGAAGATTTTTCAAAGTCGTTGTTAAAAGATGTTTATCAATTTGTTATTTTGTGTCTAATTACATTTTCGTCAAATATATGCGTTATTATCTCATAGTCTCACTTTTTTTTCTGTTCCGCTAATTGTGCCGGTGTGTATATAAATAGACTAGTTAGATCGCGACATTCTTCTTTAATTTTTTTTTTTCAAACCATAAAAATGAACTAAAAAAAGGTTTAACATTAAAAATAATATTAGAACTTAAAAAAAGTTCTAATATTAAAAATAATATTAGAACTTTTTTTATTAATTTTGAGGTGTCTAAAATTGTATTTTTGAGATTGTTCGAGCTCTTGTTGCATAACGCGGTGTTAGACAAATTTGGGAGGTACCTTCTCTCGAATCTTCAGCCTTCCCGTATTTTTTTACTACAGGTTTGTTGACATTGCATACTGAAGCACAATAAATGCACACACAAACATAACCGTGTATTATGTCAGCCTGGCACCTACCAGTCCAAGCTACCAAACGATCAAGCTATTTACATAAATAGTTTACTCAGCGGCATATCACATGGATGCAAGTTTAAATAATGAAGAGATTACTACTCGCGGTAACCTCAGTCCAGATATCAAGTGGGTACATTTAACATCAAGTGATTGACAACGATAAATAAATCCTAGCTTGTACTCGTAACATTCCAACATCTTATTACAGAGAACACTCAAGCAGCATGGGTGTCATAGTCATACAGAGAAGAAAGAAACAATAGCACACACAGTTCATAGTAAGATGAAGTATGTACCTCGCATCTGGGAGGGGTTCCAACGATCCCGCACAGCGACACGCGCCGGACGAGAGGGATGTCTCTTCCCATGGACACTTTCGCACATCTCTACACCCGGCCCCGGGCGACTCGTTACGAGTCAATTAACACTGATTACCGCTAACTCGACCTCTGTGTGTCTCCATTGTGTGCATCTCATCGACCGCCTTTGGGAATAATAAGCAGCTGTATCTCTGTTTTCTATGCCTTTCAACAAACTAGGATATTAGTTTAATCGATATTAGGTAGGTATAGATGTACCTACCATCTTTAATATCTTTATTTCTTGATATCTCCCACCTGAGTTCATGAGGACAAAAGCTAGTTTCATTTATGTGTAAACAAAACTATTTGATTACATAAAACTACAAGTATAAAAGTGGCAGCGAATCAGTGTCAAGAAATTAGCGCTCCTTAACAGTTTCTTGTCGTAACGTAGGTCGCGAGCGCTGGCTCGCCGACCGATATTCCATTATGTAACACCCATCTAAGGTCCGCTTCGTAAGCACTAACTTAAGTCTTAAGCTAGAATCTAGAAATAAAAAAATTGCTTAAAGTACTGTTACCAAGCAATGCTCTACCAAACAATTTACAAAGAATATTTTAATAACTAACCGATAGTACATCGGAGCAATCGGCTGCGCAACACACGACCGTCGGTTACGGGTAGACAGCGGGCCTTAAATATGATGGGATAGTCCAGGTAGTGGCCGAGAGCGTCCGGATCGAGCGCCGTGGGTAGAGCCCGTGGTTTTATAACAACTGTTGTCGTAGTCGGCAAAGTTACCTACGTATCGTCATGAAACGGAGGAGGGCGAGGAGCGCGGGGCGCGAGGGAACCAGGCGCTGAACCAGTGGAACAAAGCGCGGCCTAGCACTCGGGGCGAGAGTCGGTGCTGAGGCCGGGGCTCGCGGCTCGCGCTGGATACGTTACCTAGCGGTGCGCGGCTCGGAGTGCGTCGGGCGCGGTCGGTCGCGGCTGCGGTCAGCGGGCGCGGCGCGGCGCGGCCATGGCGGCGGCGCGGCAGGCGGCGACGACTCGCGCACTGCCGGGCCTGGCCGCGCCCGCCGTCGCTCCCGGGTCCGCGCACGCGCCTTGCGCCCTGCTGCCCGCCCCCCCGACACCTAATTGATCAGCCGGATCCTCGATTGCAATGAAATTTATGACAGGTCGTGGATCTATTATCGACGTGATACTCGGTGATACCGGCCAAGCCGCGGATAATATCCAAGCCAACACGATAAACGCACAGATTTTGTGATCGGAAGTGGATCACGTCCGGTCTCTAACAAACGCTTCAGTTTTATAATTGTTTTGTTATGAGATGGGAACTTGGTTCTACAGCCAATTTGTCTGTGTAGCAAAGGTTTTTAAATGATTTCAGACTTATGAACTGCTTTTTTATTATTCTGTTCTTGAAGTAAGAGAGAGATAGATGTTAGTGTTTGAACTCTGGTTGATGATGATGATTTTATGTTTAAAGACAATTATGATATAATTATGATGACCCCGGTGAGGAGTCACCGGGGTCACATCATGAACTGCCAATGAGCTAGACAGGTGAACAGAAAAAATCTGAAGCTCGCCAGAGGAGCGAAAAGCTACAACAACCTTTATGAAGAAACATACCTAGGTAATTTTCCGATATTGAGTAATAGGTATCTTAGACCTTCCTAACGAAAAAAGCGAAAAGCTAAATAGGTATATAAACTAAATTCTAAAATGCAGTACTATACAGGATTAATTTAAAAGGAGTGCGTATATTCAACGAGGTAGGTATTCAGGTGCACATATATAACTGAACAACGCACTCCTTTTATATTAGTCCTGTATACTAAAACGCTTTGATTTGAACATTTCAGTTGATTAATGCAGGTAACCTATACGTAGGCATATGCATTGCACTCATAAATTCACATCCATTAAATCCTGTCGCCCTAATGAGCGCTCAAATACCTATTTTAGTACTTGCATGCGACGGCGTCATAGGAATGCGTGCAGGTGTTTGCAAGTACTTTACCCTTTTATTTCTTGTACAACATCAGAATTTAAAAAACAATGTGTTTCGTGTATTTTGACTGCCTCATTGGTCTCGTGGTCGCAAGCGCGGCTGCCATACACGGGGTTTCGTGTTCAAATCCCGGATCGGGCCAAAAACGGTACTGGGTTCTTTTCCGTTTAGAAACTCAGAACAGCTCGTAGTCAGAAAGTTGCTATTAATACCCCCGTGTCTCGGAAAGCACGTAAAACCGTTGGTCCTGCGCCTGATATCTCTCCTGTCGTGCCGGATAACTGTCCCATAGTACTATGACCATAAAGGAATAGAGAGTGCAACTGTGATCGCGCGCACAGTTGCACTAAAATATATCCCGCGCATATGACTATTATCTATTGAAACAAACCTCTGTGACCGAAAATTGTAATGTCTGGTTGAAGCAATAGATATTAGAACGGGTGAGACAGTCAAAGCACAGCACAGGCTTACCGCGTGCATCTCGTCAAAAAGAGACCGAAATTCGTTCAGGACGACATGAAACTAATAAAAAATTGTATAAAATAGGTAGGTTAAGGAAAAAATCGGTATGAAACCTGGATTCCTATAAAAATTATTTGCAATTGACAAACGTTGTGATCAATGCTAGATCCGGAGACGCCTGTGCCCAGCAGTGGGGCATTTATAGGCCGATACGATAACGAGAATTAACACTTTAAGTCTTATTTTATTTAGATGTTATTGTATTTTTTTAATTAATTACACCTCATTTCCGGAGTTTGCGGGTAATTGCAAATGTGAACTGAGCAGCATCCCGGTGGGGTTAGCTAGTAACTTATACCGCTCCGATTTCCCCACGGCCGAGGATTTCCATGAAAATTTCCACATGAGCATGTCCTATCCTATTAATTGAGACTTACATTTATAGCTGAATATACCATACCTTCGTGGAAGACATTAAGAGAAATAGACTACTAATATCTTCCACAGATTAATATGCTAATAAAGTTAATATTTAAAAGCGCCGACTGCTTTTAAATTCCGAAAAACATACAAGTAATACGAGTAGCTAGTTGATATTTTATATTTGATATTTTCGGAATTTTCCGGTCGTGGTGGCCTAGCGGTTCAATGAACGGATTCGTGTGCACATGGTTGCAGATTCGAACCCAGGCGAGTACCAATGTGACTTTTCCAAAGTTATATGTACTTTCTTAATCGTTCTAAGACATCATTGACAAAAGGTGAAGGAAAACATCGTGAGGAAACATGAATTCTAAATTTTGAAATCGCCGACCCGCAATGAGTAAGCATGGTGATCAATGCTCATCCCTTCTCTATATGGGAAAAGGCCTGCGCCCAGCAGTGGGACATTTATAAGCCGGTGTTATATACTATTATTTAGTTGTGTATCTACATATAGAATAGGTGCGCTACCTACTTCATTAACAATTATTTATAGAAATATGAACAAAGCCAACATCAGAAAGGTTGTTTATTGAACAATGGATCATTTTGACCGCCCATACTCTCAAATGTTGTCATTACATAAGCAAGCGCCCAAGATCGCCCACCCAACGCCACCTGCCAGTACCAGGCCAGATAGAACAAGCGGCGGAACCATTTCTCCAGGCACTGTCCATGACCTTTGACTAGCTGTTTTACAATTATATTTATCCTGTTAAGAAACTTTGTAACGTAGTAATCGTAGTTGTGTTATTTTAACGATAATCTTTTTTAACGTTCTAATTCTTCGCTTTATTCAACTGGGTTACCAAATTGCTATACGAGTATCCGAGCGCGCATGAATCACGGGGCGAGGAGAAGACACTACCACAGAAAAACGGTAACTCTATAACCACTCTAGTATAACAATCAACCTTAGCACGATTACAATCACAAAATCACAAAGGATTGTTGAAATATTTCTAGATAAGAAAAATAACTATGACATAGCTCAACACGTGGATGCGTGCGCGCTCGCTCGATGTCGAATGAATAATGAATGCCGATTGCCGCCTGACCGCCCCTCCAGTATTTGACGTTACGTCAAAGTGACAACTTCGCTACCTTCAGTTAAAACGAATTATGAATCAATTAAAAAATCGGAATTTTGAGGTGATGATTTGACGCTGTGCCTACATTTGTTTGCTGAGTGTTATCGCTTTCACCTGACTTCAATAATATAACGTATTAATATAATGTATATCACAATAAACTGTATTAACGTCTGAAGCGACCTTTATCACCTGACAAATTAAGGGAGTGTGCACTCATATTATCAGGTTAGGTTTTCCCAACATAATATTATTATAATATGTATTATCATCTAGTGCCATCATATAACAGAAGGGAGATTGCCAGTGTTACCTTGTAATTTATTGTTATAATGAATGCCAATTTCCTGCGACATAAATTACGGAACGCTCGTTTCGTTTATAAGTGCTTAATAGGCGGTAAAAACGTCAAACATTATCCTACAACTTATACGATACGAACCATTTTTCCAGATAACTATTTATATTCAAACTACAATTTTATTATAACTTGGTTGTCTTTTTACTTTGGTATTAAACTCGAATTATCATTCTATCCTCTTTCATGGTTTCCTAAAAAGGAGTCTTTCCGTTTAAATCTAAATGTGTAGATTTCTATCTTGTTTTATAATTAATCGCCTTGCCCGAGAGATTCTAAAACGAGAGCCAAGTATGTAGTTAGTAGGTGAATTAAATTTAAGAGTGTTAAAAGTTTTTATTCCATAAAAAAGTAAAATGCATATGTAGAGTGAGCTGTCAAAAAATACACCTTCACAGAGAACCACCAGATACCACTAAGTTTAGAGTATAGATCGATACATACATACATTTCGTAACTTTTTTCTAAACATGCACTTATTACTGAATTTTCTTAAAGGTGTTCACAGACATAATCCTCACATGCAGACAAGCCAAGATTCTGAGATCGTATTTATAAGTCAACCAGAGAGCACAAACATGTACCTAACTGGTAACAGATGTTGCGGTAATTGATTTGTGGATTAAATAAAACTTACATTATGTAGGTATTTAAATATATACATATATAATATAGATAAGTACCTACATATTTAATTTCTGTACCAGATTTAATAATTTAATTTTATCTAAACTGTCAAAAATAATTAAGCAGAGCCCTAATTCTGCGCAAAGCAGCAAGCATGGAATTTGTTTCAGAAATAGGTGTTCTAAAATGGATACGTTTCATACGAAACTCGCCACTGCTAACGTGCAATCCAGCAAATAAGGTAAATTTATCTTTCTTCATAAATAAAAATGGTGGCCCCGGCAGGTAAAAAGATTGCCCTGAATATATCTAAATGTAAATCGAACGCTATCGGAATGTAGATTCTGAACTTCTCGCGGATGTAGGCGAGCCCCAAAGTTCCACATTGCTTTAGCCCCCGGCGTCACGCGATCCCGCCGTTTCGCAACTGTACAATGCACCGCACATCAATCGAAACAATTTAACATCGAAAAAACCTTATTTCCATTCAATAAGGTTGATTTTGCGTATTTCTTTCTACCGAATGTTTGGTTTCTCGTACGAGATATTTGATCGATACGGTTAAGTCATTTGGCGCGCTAACCACTCGCTGCGATTCACTTCGCGATTTATTATCAAGGCGTTTATCGCAAAGTAATTGGCAACACGCAAATCTACTTTTGGCTGGGCAAAGCCACTATAATGACTTTAGATACGACTTGTTAGTTATTACCTAAAGTATTGGCAGTCGGTTAAAATAATAATACGTAGATTTCCATTTGGATGTTTTATTGACGGTTAAAGTATTATTTAGGTAAGTAACTGTTCTATGCCATAAACCCATTTCAATATCAAAATAGGTATACATAATTTTCCATACATACTCCATTCCATACATATCGGATAAATAGATAACCTGTTTCTTTCTCTCTTTCATTACATACTTCCTGAAATGTATGTATTTTAGTCGTAGAATCTTTCAAATGAGACAACTTCACACTTTCAAATGAGACAAGTTTTCTGATAACCAGGCAGAAACCGTATGTTACTGTATATCTTAATGAGTAATCTGGTTTTAGGGACAAAAAAAGTTGAGTCATGTGTCAACTCAAACAGCTTCAGGGTGCTGGGTGCTGGTAGGTTTTACAAACTTCATAATTTAGAAATTTAATATTATTTAAAATGCCTTTTTCTATATTAGTATCAGTTCCTTATTACAATCATGTTGAGGAATATTCTATTAGACAGTATGATGAGCCGTACCTAGGGATAAATTCCAAAATACTGGTTTTCAGGTGAATCTACCGATACTGGGAACAAAAACGTCGTTTGGAAAAGGTTAGCTAGGCAGAAGCCAGAAGCAAATAATATAAATTCATCAGACTGATTTCTACCTTGAGGACACCTTATAAATGTTCCCAATCTTAAATGACTCTCCTCTACGATTTATAGATGACATTGTCATCATACCAGTCTCTGCAGCAGCTAGAAGAGATGTTTAATTCCCTAGACCAGAGGTCGGCCACCTTTTGAGTACTTTGAGTGGAATGGCTCCTTAATTAACTAATTATATTCATGCAAAAGAACTCTTGCTATAAAACAAATCATAAATACGTATGGAACTAAAGAGCCACAGTTTCACATCCAAAGATCCTCATGTGGCGCGCGAGCCGCAGGTTACCGACCCCTGGACTAGGCGAAATAATACGTATATCTCGGCTAAATTATCCAACTGGGGTGGCACAACTTCGACAAGGAGGCTAGCAGAAGATACGCTTAGGTTGATCCCTCCATCCCTCAAGACCAGGTGTCTTCAAGCAGTGCGTCCTACCCTTAGAATAATTCTTTAGTCCTACTACTGATGACTTACGGATCCCAAACGTGGCCACTCACTGTGGCCCTGGTGTATAGCTTGGGTAATCTCTGTTGGAATCTGGAAGGATAAAATTCATAACGAAGACATTCGCCAGAGAACTAAAGTCACCGACATTGCTCCGGGTGTTGTGGCGAAACTTGGGAGAGGCTGTCCAACAGTGGACGCGAGAGGCTGACTTGATTGCTTGACTACCGATAAAACAGTGAAGAATGATCAACATTTTTTTCTTGTCATTATTTTAGGGCCTGTTGGTCTAGTAGTTGGTGTATTTAGAAATATTTAAGTAAGTATGTATATCAGTTGTCTGGTTACCATAGTACAGGCTCTGCCTAGTTTGGGATCAGATGGCCATGTGTGAGCTGTCCCAAGATATAAAAAAAAACGAATCTAGAAATGTACCTTTCTTTAAATTTGACAAATCATCTCTTCCAAAGCAATTAGTAAAGCGGCGGTAGCCTTATAGCTATGGCATCAGACTTGCGATCATATGGTCGCGTGTTCGAATCCCAGCCATTGCACTACCGACGTGAACCCACTCGTAACACAAGCACTTAGCTTAGCCCGAGGGGTTAAAAAGAGTATTGGGTACATACTAAAATCAATCCAAATATTGTATTCCTATACAAAGGTTGGAAAAATTAGTTTGAATAATGAAATTATATCAAAATAATTTTGGCAAAACAGCAGGATCCTTTTACCCTGCAGTGGACAGATATGGCTAAAAAAATATGTCAATGGCGCTTAAGAATAATGCACGAGAAACATGACACGACTGAAATTCATAGACATTTTGCCAAATAATTCAAGGAAGTTGCCATAAACAATATTTCCTGATAATTTATTATCTCATTGACCATGATGAGAATGCATTATTTCCAAGTAGGTACTGACTAGTCAGTGTTACACGGGGATAAATTATAAGAGCTATGTACGCGATAAAATTATATTTTATGTTATGTACGTATATAGTTTACATATTACTGTGTACTTGAGCACAACAATAGACGATAAACATGCATTACAATGTAAACATACCAATTAACAACAATGTAACAAATTTTATAATAAAACTTAATACTGCCACTTCAAAAACTAAACGGAATGCTACCCTGAAGTGGAATACAAATATCACATCAATTGGAGCAACATATTTAAATACTAGATAATATATAATGATTTTTGATAATGAGAACGTTTTAATATACAAACAATTCAATACAAAATTTCAGCTAAGTGTATTTGTACATACAATGCTGAAAATAAATGAATTCTAATGTGCATACATAGTATACATACAGCTAATATATTATTATGGCTTTCAGCGCAAAATACTTAAAGGCTCAAAAAAAAATATAAAAGTACCCTTGCCCAGAAATAATAAGTTCAGTACATTTACGCCCTCGACTTGTCTGATTTGATGAACTTGTCAAGATCGGCGTCGCTAGCGGGGTCGACTTGTGACAACTGTCGGAAACTCTCGTCGTCCACGAAGCAGATCTCATGGCCGTCGGGGTCGGCTAGAATGATGACTCTGACTGTGGCCTTGCCTGGAGTGTCCAGGGAGATGAGGGGTGTTAAGATGGTGCCCTTCGCCGCTTGGATCTTCTGGTCGATGATTGGCTGCTCGTCGAATGGACAGGAGAATGCGATCCTCCCGTATGCTTTTGCGCGGTTGACTGGCTCGCCTGAAATTGTGTTAAATGAAAATTATAGTACCTACTGCATAAGGTAAATATCGCAATGGGGAGAGGGTGCAGAATGAAGTAAATTATCCCCTTAAAGTTACGATTCTCGATAGCTCAGCGGTTCCGTCAGTGTCAGTTAAAAGGAAGCGTGAAACATCCCGGTGTGTTAATCCGGTTAAGTCATACTTCCGCTTTTTTGGGGATTCCATGGGGATTTCCGAGGTTCAATAATCATAAAGAAAACTTACGAGGATACCTACAGTATTTTGGATGAAACTTTGGAAGCCCCTAAAGTTAAAATAATGCCATGGCGCCTTAGTTAGGTGCATGTTAAGTGCAAACTACACAAACAAATACATTCTTATCTAACATAACAAGTTCGGAACGTGTGCAAGAACTACAAGTAGGTACCTATCATACAGATCTATATTTAAAATTTTGTTTTTAAAACTTGTTGGCACAATAAATGCAGTGTACAAATATCTGCAAGAACGCGAGATAATTTTGTTATGCTTATTCGACACGCTTCTACATACTTTGTTCAGTTATAACTTTAATATACTTGTATGGTCAGATACTCTGGCTCCCAAATGATTAGCTTTATTAACCGATGACCTAGTAATTAAGCTATAATAAAAATGCCAGTTACCAGTACAGTTACTCAGTAAAAACATTTTTCGTAATCTTTCACAAAATAATTCCATATTATTTAAAACTTGCCCCGGCTGCGCACGTGTAGATCAGTGATAATAAAGTACTAAATACGCAAAAAATCTTCCTATCATCACGTACAAACAGCGGGAGCAACTTTTTTGTACTTATACTATTTCGGCCTAGACTGAATTCTTAGCGTCGACTAAAGTTTTATGTTTGTTTTTTTTAATGAGTTGCACTCTATTCACACATCTTATACTAACTACTTCTCCTATCGCGGGTCTGCTGATAGAAATTCCTACACTTAAAAAAAACAACCTCTTAAAGAAATAAATGTGGACAACATCTCATACATTGCTCCGAATCGAATCGAAAACGAAGGTACCACAAACACCCAGACCCGAGACAATGTAGAAAAACGTGTTTTTTCTTAGGTAATTGACCCGTCCGGGGATCGAACCCGGGAGTTCAAAGCTGGCGACACCTTGAAAACCGGTGTTTACGCCACTCGACTACTGAGGTCGTCAAACACTTTTGTTCATGTATAAATTATAATCATATATTTTTTCATTATTTTGTGTGTGCACACAAATAACTAACTGAACTTCGTAACATTTAGTTCCTTGAAATTATGCTACAACGTTTTTTTTTTTATTTTTGATGAGGTCCCTGTTAGCCTGAGCGCAAGCTTTGACTGCTTCAACGGACTTTTGGCGAAGCCTTAGGGCTCTTACTCTTACGAAACGCATAAATTGAAAGAGCCCTTAAGGGCCTCTAGCCAGAGTATGATGCAACGTCGAAACTTGTCAATATCAGACACTCATCATGTTATACCTACTTAGTTCGTCTTACATCATTCATGTGTTCACTATCAAATCACGCATGAGTAAGATATTCAAGTGTCTAAGAAAAACCAATAGAGTTATCACTTTCTAATCTTCCTTTGTTACACCTTTGTAGGAAGCCACTATCACATGTCTACCACGTTTATAGAAGATGATTGGAGTTGCATTAACATGTTAAACAATGTGTGTTCTATTGACATACAGTCATGATTACGTTACACCTGATAAGTTTAGTCTGAAGATAGCGTCAAGTTGATCTGATAAGACTCGGTCATGATCGTTCCTGTGATGATTACATGTAAATATATGTTGAGCAATATTTTCAAAAATGTGTTCCAACAAAGTACTTACTTTTAAGGAACTATTTTTTCTACCAATTGTATTATTAATTTTCCCTTCATTTCAAATTAATTATAGGTAGGTATTAAAGTATATTTTCTCCGACTCAAGCTCTAATTTGTTCGTTCAAGAAACATCTTACGGAAGTGTCCGTATTAACTCTTTACTAAATTTCCGTTCAATTCGTTTAGTACTTACCAATATCTACTAGCTCCAACTTAGCTTGGTCGTCTCCAAAGCCAAGAATAACTGATTTTGGTGATTTCTCGAAGATCTTGAGACTGAGTAAACCGTTCCAGTACGCGATGGACTTCTCCAAGTTCGAACTGGCCAGCGACACCTTTACAACTGGGTCTATGGAAAATAAAAACAATCTTTATTTATTACTCTGTACCTACAATGGTGTATAAACGCGGACTTACCTAATTCTAGAAGGCATTCTTTGCCAGTCAACCTTAGGGTGATGCAAAGACAAATCATGAGAAGTCGAGTGAGAGTTATTTATGTTATGTTTTAAGAATACACAATATGATATGTTTTATATTTATTTATTAATGCTATTTCAAGTACTTTGAAAGGTACCTGTTTATATTATATATTTCTGTGATTTTTAGAAAAACACTTCTGTTGATTGAGAAACTTTCGTTGTTTGAGAATAGGCATTAACTTTTATAGTTCAAATAACTACCTACTTGGTTATTTATGGCTTTTCTTGGAATAGCAGACATAGTTACTATCGGAACAGTAATAATCCTCAAAACAATAATATCTATGATAAAAGCACATCTTAGATAGATATCTTATCTAATTAAATATGATGACGACCATAGTCTTTATAAATTGGTATGCAAATCACGTCCACCAATTCGGCATTGCTTTGTGATAATTAACAGATAAGGAATAACGAAATATACATAAATATCGGATTTTGTTTTAGATAAAGTTGAATTAAAATAATTATCACGCTAACTTTTGTCGGCGACTCCGCGTGGGCAAAAGTATTATGTCCATAGCAGATATAATTGAGATTAAAATTATTTTCAAGTAACCTATATGTATGTTTATTATGTATTAGTGTGCAAGATTTTATCAAAATCCGTTGACTCGTTTTCTTCTGAAGAGAGTACAAACATACGAACAAACGGACCCATTTATACAGCGTAGGATAGAACACTGTTCACTGTTGTCATTAAACTCGGAAAGAGATACTAAAAAAATACACACCGCATGTTAAAAACAACTTTTTACATGTTTGTTTTGAATAAAAAGTTCGTTAAAAAAACAATTGAAATTTAGTAAGTTTCTTTGTGAGTCATCATGAATATTTGTTTCCAGTGCTTAGGTTTCATAAATCATTCGACAGCATAATAATATAATGAAAATTTTATTTAATAGGTACTAGCGTATGCGTATAGCGCGTTATTACTGTACTCGCATAAGTAGATCCTATTCCCATGAAACCTGTGTTCTATCAGGTATGATATTAAAAATAAACTCTTGGATTTTTTATATAAATCTTATCATAATATTATTGTTATAATAATGCTTAAAAAAATATCCAATTAGGTGCAGTTGTTTGGCAGATGGGAGATTGCATATTTGTGAATAAATGCTTAAGATTTACTCAGAACAAGTACATTAGTGATTACATGTATAATTAACAAAGTAGACCACAACTGAGTAGAAACTATAATTAGAAGATATTTTTAAATTATGCATAGGCCCAATTTCAAAAAGTATTTGATAAGGAATAGTGTTCTAGAATCATACCTTTGTCAACTGGCTGTGGTTTGTCTACAACAAAGAATTTGTAGCCCCCAGGTGCCTCCAGGTATTTGAGTCCATTCTGTTCTTTCACCGGCCAGTTGTTGGCCGCAGCCCGCTTCAGACTCTCACTAGACTGAACCGTAAGGCCAACAAAGTCATTGCCTTTGTCATAGTGAGTGATACCATAGTTGTATGTAAGCTCAACTACAAAGTGTGAGTCTTCTGGTCCATAACCAACCATGGTTTTGCTCCAACGGTTGGCATATGGCCTGTAAAAATAAAATATTAATAAATTAATAATTGTAGGAGTAACAAAAATTAATCAAAGTGTACAGCAATATGATGACTAGGATAGTGTCAATTAGAAGCTGTTTGCTGTTTGCAACTCTTTATTAAATGTAATAGGAACATTTCATCTTAACTCTACTCATTGGAAGGTGAGAAGTTACATTAAAAAAATATGCACTTACCCATTGCAAGCAGCTTCACAGCCTTCACTGAACTCTTCATGTCGCAAGACCTGTGAAAAAAAGTATTGTGTTAGATCTTTGATAATTCAATTCAATAATAACTGGAATACAGAGAAGGTGTTAACTAAAAACATTATATAAAATTAGGATTGCTAATTAAACATGATTCGCTTAAAAAAAACTAAATAGATCCAATTTATATCATGGGTAACTAGATTGTGGAGAGTAAAACAAAAAAAAATTCAAACTTATTGATATGTAACTTATTTACCATGACAAATTAATTATGTACCAGAATATTGTGATAAGGTAGTTTACACCACAACAAAAACTACTTTTAAAATTACCAATGACTCATTAATTGACCTTGGCAGGCTTCATCATTCCGCTAATTAGCAACGCTTTGTAAGCTGTGTACTATTTTCAAGAGAAAAGTGAAATACGGACTAATTTAATGCTGTGATATTCAACTTACCTTCATTCCTAAGATTTCTCTGTAGAATTTAGCCGTCAGTGTCCTGTCGGCAACTTTAAACACGAAATGTAGAGCACGTCCGCTTACCATGTTGAATTCTTATTTAGTATTGAGATTACTGAGAAATATATTATTAGGTAATTAAGTAAATAAATAATTACTTCTATTTAACTTATGGTATATTTTATTTTATATATTATATTTAAGTGGAACTAACGAAACTAGTCACGCACTATCGTGTTGTACAGTCAATATTATAATGATACAACAACTCAACACAACTACACAAGGCACTCGCCGGCCAAAGCAATCTTGAATTGACTTTGACTCTGACTGGACTGACAACTCTGACAAGTGACAATTGGCTTGGTGTTGTCGGTGTTGTCACAATGACATCTTAGCGTTACGAACATTTAGGGTTACCAGATTAATAAATTCAAGTTTGACCAACACGATCTCCGGTCTTTGCGCAACTTGACGCCGCCACCGTCGCTATCCCGACAGTCACGGCGTGCCGTGACAGGGCTGGGTTAGGCTGGAACTTATTTTAGAGAACGCGTTTACGATTAGTAGTACTTCTTCATAGAAATATCTATAATGAACCGACTCAATCAAAACTGCACTCAGTGCTCTCACATTAATCCGAGACACGCTACGGTATGGGAGGAATGCCGACGGTGTAGCTGTGGTGATGTGTAGCTAGCTAGGCACTACGCCAGATGTGACGACCACGACCACTATGCCAAGAGTGTAACGAAGAAGAAGACCTAGGGCTATCTGACTTTTTGCAACTCATTCATCATTTTTTAACGGTGATGCAGGCAAGGTATGTACTTAGGTAAGGTACACTAGGTAAGACATTATTCAATATCTACCTACTCAAGACACTACTACAGGGCTTCAGACCAATAGGACTTATTTTTAGTATTTGATTACTATAATGATATTACAGGAAGACGGTAACCTTGACTTGATGCTGCAGAATCACCTGGGAGCTGCAGGATATCCATCTCCTCATCATCTTACAGCAGCGGTATCGTGTTTGGGCTCATTGAAATGGTCTCAATGAATAGGTTATAGATAGATGAGGCAAAGAGGACTAATAATAAAGCAGGGAGAGAAATGAGGACTTATTGGTTAGGTACCCTAGGGTAGATATATTTACTCATTCAATCAATAGGTGTAAGTACGATGTGAACATGTAAAATAAATGTAAGATTGGCATTTTAATATTATGTTTGACTACCTAAGTTTAAAAGCACGAAATAAAAAAATAAAAATCCCCGGGCACCAATATTATTTCGAGCGTCGTCGCGTCGGGGGTCTGCTAATAAATTAGCAAGTACATACAATAGCTATACTTTCAGCGTTATTTTAATATTCTTCAGAGTATGTAACTCGCTAGTATCTTGTGCTCATGTACCATGAAAAGGCTGAACACTTATCGGATGCAGCTTACGGACGCGGCGCGGCTGATAGCCGCGACTGATAA
Source organism: Plusia festucae (assembly GCA_950381575.1). Classification (NCBI taxonomy): domain Eukaryota; kingdom Metazoa; phylum Arthropoda; class Insecta; order Lepidoptera; family Noctuidae; genus Plusia; species Plusia festucae. Next base: position 4,879,017 of record OX494436.1, on the reverse strand, counting down.
TATAAGTAGTACTTATACCAGCTATTAGTGAGGATTGTGGGACCCAATATGACCTACTAATTTCATTTTTTTTCAAGTGCGATTTGGACTTGCCCACCGAGGGTTCCATACAAAAAATGTTTTAATTACAAATGTATAATGCTTATAGATTTACACCGCATTCATGCGTACCAAATAGGTACTTGTCAATTAAATACAAATGGTAGGAAGAAAAATTTTAATTTCGGGCAGGACTTGAACCTGCGACTCCTGGTTTAGCGCACCAGTCGTTTTCCCAACTAAGCTACAAAGGTCACTGCCCGAGTGTTCAAATTTCTCCTTCCCTATTTTATTGCACGTTTTAGGGCGACATGTGCCACATCTGAGCAATCCAGTATGTCAATGACTTTACCAATTTCTTTTTAATTATGATTTCTATATAAAGAGTGAGGAGCTCATTCTATAAGTAAGCCATTAGATTGTGCTAGCCGGTTGGACCTCATTGCACCCCTCCGAGAAAGGTCTCGATAGTCATGCGTTGAACCAACTGTGTTATCTAAATGTCGCTGGGTTAGTGTGCTCCATGTAAAATAAGGTATTCAGCTGAATCTGAAAAGACTAGAAGCCGACCAAAACATAAATTTGGAAACGGCTGGGGAGAATACTGGTTAAGTATCGATAGCAGACATACTCGATTTGTTCGATGTAATGAAGTGAACTGCCGATGGAGGTAAGCGATAGTGAGGTAGGATTGTTGTTTAGGAAATCAGGATACTTCTATCTTATTCCCTAAAACAATTTAATCAAAATCCATTTTTCAATCATTCACATAAAAACTACATATAATTTCATACAGAAATACGGTTAAATATATTTTTCTTAAATCTAATACTACATCCATAATTTCGTGGGTAGGTTTATTTTTTTTTTACTTTTTCCACATAATATGCAATAAATATATCTTATATAAATCTCGTACATAACATGTATAGTATGTCTATGGATTTCGCTACATTCTGTAAATATTTCATTTAGATTTTTTAAATCTGATGTCTTTACTCAGGTATTCCGTTTATTCAGGATATGATTGGGAAAGATATAGGTCGTTTAGTTAGTTATTACAAGTACTACTTGGTAGGTATATAAGATGCAAAATGTAGAGCTAATAACAATGTACTTACAATAATAATATGACTTAAAGACCTTTAAAGACACAACGACTCAACAAAAAGCAATTAATTAGGTAAAATATTATAACTATGGTCAGTAGGTACTGCAATCGATAACATTTTGAAAATAACTACTTTTTTTTCTCTTTCGAAAACAATGCTACATTTTACAATTAAAACCTGAAAACCTGACCATAGTTAAAATAGCTAATTAGGTACAAGATAAATAATTATTAAATATAATTCAACCAACTAACTGGCATCATAACTGACTAGATCAATTCACAGGGTACGCATTTTATGCTTGACATTTAAAACAAAAACTAAAGGTATAAGCTTACATTAGTAGACCATTCTATGTAAATCAGCTATTTCAATAATTCCTATAATAATAATAATAAATCTAAACGCAAGAACTAAAATTAAACCCTTTTTACTGCTACTGGCTGATACGCTAACAATTGACCATGTCTCCAACACTCCGTTAACAATTAAAAACAACGCTATAGTAAAATAAGAAATAGTTTGTGTTCTTTATTTTCTAACTAAATAGGCTCATGTGATTTTAACTTTAAAATGTTAAAAGCTTTTAGAAAAATAAATGCCAGTTACGGCACACCTAAATTAATGTAGAGGCGATGGTAATTTCGGGATACTGGCTGAAATACGCGTCATGTCCAAAAAGAATAATTTGATCAAGAATTTAAAACAAAAAAAAAACGTGTAATTGCTGTGTAATGTAGTCCGCTGGAAATAAGTTCTTGGGGTTTATTTAACAGTCAATAGTTACGATAAGTCCTGAAAAAAATAGCAACAAAATGCTTTCCTAACTTCATATACGTAGCGAAATTCTCAACCTCGAGTTGATTGAAATACATTAATTTCACAATAATATTACTAAATATATGTTTATAATTAACATAACGTTTTCGTGTTGGATGCGCGGTTCAGTTGGCCTTCTCCTTGTCACTGCCGTCTTTTTCTTTATCCTTATCTTTGTCCATTTCCTTATCTTTTTCTTTCTTTTCTTGTAGCTGCTGCAAGTGAGCAGGTAGTGCTTTCAGTATAGCATGGACCTGTGGATGTTGAAAAAGTAATAGCTATTATAAAAATGTTTTCTACTTATTCAATTTTTGGATCTTATTTATAAACTCTAATTGAAAAAAAGCTTGTAAGTCTGTTACATTTCATATGTTTTATTTACTTTAGACAAATAAAATGTTATTAAACTAGAGGAGGGGATTACCACTTAAAGATTTGTTACCTCTTCTGCAACAGCCATCAGCACGAACTCGAACTGCTGCTTGGTGGCAACAGTGCGCGTGCGCTGGTCTCGGATATGTTCAAGCGTGGCAGCGATGTCGATTTCCTTGGCGCCCTTAGCCATGCGGTTCAGTACCATGTCGATAAGGCAGTAAGTGCCTGTCCGGCCGGCGCCATCACTGGAAAATGTCAACTTCTTAATTAGCCGATGTTAAATTGTGAGTACCTAAGTATATAAATATTCCAAAACAAAGAAAGCTTCGTAGATATTCTACAGGCATTTATTGCATTATCTTGTTATGCATATTGTCCTTAGAAATTAGTTCGAATTGCCTCATTCCTTTGGTAAAAAGTATACTTATTTATACCATTATCCGTCGGCCTTAACATATTATCAAGATAAGGTGCTATCAGATGTAGAGTTTTCCGTGATTAGAGATCAGAAAACGTAAGTAAATGATAAAACATCTCTAAATACACAAGCGTGATTACGAAAAATACTGAATTAAGATAATTACGTAATTTAATTATCATCATCAATATGATAGTAGTAAGCGTTATGTTTTATTAATATTTAATTACCTGCAGTGGACCACAATGGGGCATGATCTGCCTCTGTAGGACTTGTTCACTTTTCTGAAAAATAAAAACAGTATTTTTTCTATGTATATTTATAATATATTTAAGTGTATGCAGAGAAAATATAAGATTCTTGAAGGTTACATTTTTGAAGTCTCGATCGGAACAATGGGTAATCTAAATGTAGGTAATTATAAAACCATAAGTTTGACAAACCTCCTGAACTCGAGCAGAGCCTTAGTGGATGATGGTACGCCATTCTCTGGCCAGGAGAGGAAGTGGAATTGCGTAACAGTCCGGGTCTCGCCAGTGCGCTGATTCTTTAGGTAGAAGCTTCGGACCAAGTAGTCGTCGCACCATATGTGCTCGCTCACCAGATGTACCTGGAGTATTAAAAGTGTTTATTACTGATTGGTCTTGTATAAAAAATTAATATACGGCCTATACTTAAAACATAATGGCAAATGGAGAAAACTAACCTCATAGATATGGTACAGTTCGGATCCCTCTTCAGGCCAATAGCGGTGGCACAGTTGCTGTCCATTTTCGGTGAGGCGAGTCAGCATGACCATGACGACGCTGCCTTGTTCCCAGACCATCTGCCAGAAGTCAGGAGCAGTGTGGGCCATGGGGCCGGCTGCCGCAATGTAAGCCGGGTTGCGAGGGTCGTGGTCGGTCTGATTATAGTTACAAAAAAATGATTGTTTTATTACTGTTACATTCCTTCTACATATATTATTCTTTTTCTGGTTTTATTTACAAACTGATGATTGGATCGGTGATTAACTCACATTCTAGAAAAGAAACATGCTAAATGCCACTTATCGAGTAAATTTAATCAAATTTGCATAATAGCCAAAGATGGGACATGGGATCTACTTACAATTGTCGAAGCATTGATGTAATCAGAACCAAGATGGTTAGACAGTGTGTTGAGCGTGACCCTGGAGTGGTCATAGGGCATCACGTCAGCGTAGCGGTTCTTGCCAGTGTTTTCCGGTTTCAGGGCGGACGTGGTGGCGCAGGGCTCAGCCTCGTAAGCACACAGAGCGCGCCACTCTTGCTCCAAACGGTCCTTGTTGCGAAGATGATCTTCCATGTACGCCTAGGGTAACAGAATTAGTTACACTACTTATAAAATAATCGTACTTAATTAGACTATAGTCTAGTAGAAGTCACACTGGGCAATATATTGTAAAAAAAAATTGAGAAGTTACTTACCAAAACGATGTGTCCAGTGGAAATATCCATATTGGTTAGGGCCGGTTCCTCACTCCTAGATCAGAAAAAATAAATTACGGCGTACAACATCATGTCATGGACGAAACCCATCTTTACATAGTCATGATAGGTGGTCAAAAAGTCTTACCAGGATGAAGTGCTTGATCGCGTCGATGGTGAATTGCCTTCAGGTTCCTTAGAGAGCGAAGTGATGCGTTGAGCCGGTTCGGCAGGGTGTGGGGGAGCCGCAGTCGTCTGCTGGCCTGACCACTTGCCTGACATGCGGGCACGGCACAACTCCTAAAACACGGCACACAAAAAGTTGGAGTATGAATACAAATCCTTACATATAGATTTCCTGCTCTACATACTACAAAGAAATTTTGTTTAAAATTTACCTGATAGTCCCTCGTAGCTTCCGCGTCGATATCTGCAGCAGAGGAAAGGCCCTGCACCTTCCTCTTTGCACTCATGTCTCGCTTCAATAGAATAGCAAAGACCACAGCTCCAATCAGTAGGACTGACAGGCTTCCAGCTAACGCCAAGAAAACGGGCAGATCCAGACCGAAAAGAAACTGCTCAGGCGTATCCATGAGGACACTTACCGGACGCTTGCTCTGTGCGAAAATAAAATAATTTTAGCATCTTATGTGGAGATAAGGAATGTTTGAAGAAAGATGCACCGGTATATGAAATAACATTGAATGATGATGATTTGACCATAAAATATAAGTATTAATTTTCATAATTAACTCACTACACTTACGCGATCACCAATCCCAGTGGAAAGTATTTGCGCTCCTGTTTCACGACGCAAATCCTCTTTAATATTATCTGGAAATATTCAATTTCAAATATTTTTTACAAATTTTAATATTGTAGACTCCTCCTAGGTATAATTCGTAGCCTTTGTTATATCTATGCTTACCAACGTGACGAGCTACATCAACAGCATCGTAACCCTTGCTGTTTTTCTCTACTTTAAATGTAACTTCACTCGGATCAACCCTGCAACAATTCAGATCTTTACTATATTTTAGTTACTACCTACTTACTATACTTTAATCACTAAACTTAACAGTAGGTACTAAAAAAATAGTAAAAAATGTAAATAGAAAAAAAAGTATACGCTATGTCTTGAAAGTATAGACTTTATTAAAGTTACCGAGGATTTGTAAAAGTGTTTTTCTCTAAACCAAGCATTTCTTCAAGTCTTGAAATAAATGAGATGCCTTTCTCCCAGTCAGTTAGGAACCTGAGGCAAACCGATAATAAAGTCAATGGGAAAAACACTTTATAATTATTAGCTAATTTACTTAGAGATAGAAAATTCTCACCTGTTCTTGAACAAGACATAAGCGTATGAGGGATCATAATCATAATCGTTATGGTCATGGTCGCCAGGCTTGACGTTCTTTTCAGGAGGATGAATTCCATGTGCTACAACATAAAATCAGACCGATAACGTCAATAAGTAACATAAAAATTACGATTACACAACACCAAATAGACTCGAACCATGCATTTATAGAATAACTCTTTGGATCTGCAATAAGAATAGATAGCGTATTTTATTCAGGATTTTAATTCATATTGCATCTTGATCATTTAAGCAGGAAATAGTATTTTTCATTAGAGGTAACGAAGCGCTAAAAACAGAACATGGCAGTAATGTAAACATATAAAACACACAGTTACAACTTATAAACATATAAGTAGATAAATAGATATAAACATTGAAGCTGACATACTGACCACACACAAATGTACACGACGGTATATGATACACAACCCAGAATGAACACATCGAAGAATAACAAAGGAAACGGCCAAAAACAAAACATTCAGATATCATCACAGTAGGCAACACGTGTTACGCAGAGGACTGTAGCAGTCCATGCGTCATGTTAAAAAAATTAAAATGTGCTGAGTTAGGGAAACACATAGTGCGGTGTTCTATAACAAGACGTGGAAGTGCGATAAAATAAATACACTGTATTTGAGATGCAGCGCTAGCCTGCAGCCTGACATTATCCGAGGGAACATCGACTTCTAAAACAGTTATCTCAGGCCGCCGTGACACTAACCTGTCACTGATTTATTGTGGTATAAAATCTTTAATGTCTTTGCGTCCAGGCGTGGCCCAGGCTTTTTAACATCGTCTCTTTCCCTACGCTTAAAGCCCCATTCGTTATTAAGCAAATCTTGAATATCCTCGGGATATAATTTTGGACTTTCACCTGAAAAATCGTTGGTATATATATCACCCTCGTTCTGGATCGAATGTTTGTGAAAGGTTGCAATTCTTGGATTCAAGGGCTTGACTTAGGCTTGGACCCATGTAAACAAAATAGTTAAAAATAAAATAAAACGTATTGGTTAACTAAGATTAATAAATAAGGAAATTAATCAAAATGTTAGTACGTTTAAATTTTAACAGAAAGAGTGAGTTAATGTTACTGTTATACCTACTATGCAAACGAAGCAAGAAGCAACACAAATTGCCTTCTTTACACGGAGATATCGCTATATTTACAAATAAAGTGATGCATCCCACTTACCCTGTAGCTCGTCTGCTCTGAGTGGCCCCCCCTCGGCGTACAGAGCGCCATGAGGTTGTTGCTTAGACTCTATAACATCTCGCCAGTACTTCATGAAATACTCCATTTGTTTCGAATGTTTAGCGTCTAATGCATTTGTTTTATCTGCAACACAAGTAAAAATGTAGATTAAAAAATATATGGTGTCAATATTTAGTAGGTACCTATAAATATTTGTATTACCTTTGATGTGGTAAGGATCAAGTTCTCCGCTGCCAGCATCCATGGGAAAGTCTTCAATGCCCTCCTCATCAGAATACATCCGTTGTTCTGGTATATTATCGCTAGGGTTTTCATACTCGAAAGGAAAATTTTTTTCAGCAAAACTCTGTTTATAATTCTTCCAAGCATGGGAACGTACTTCTTCGTCTAGTGGGGAAAACCTGTTGCTCGTGATGTACTCCGCAGTGAACGGTGGAGGTTTGGTCTTTAATTTACGATAATGAGCCCCTACTCGCTCCTCGTCGCTTAATCCAATATCTGGTTCGTTTTCGTTAAGAATGTCAGGTAGAGATTTTTTCTCTTTGTCAATGATTACACCGGGTAGAGAGTCATCTTCGTTCATTAGTTTTGCTTCCTTTTCAGCTTGAAGCCTTTCTCTAAATCCTGAGAAAGGCAAGATAACGGGGGAATCGTCATTTTCACCCATTATCATAATGTCGCGCATTTTACCATTCGATGGACCTTCATATGGTAGATCGACTTCTGTAAAAATATAACAGTTAAATACTGATTCATTTACATGTAACGAGTTTAAAAAACCGGTAAATTGGTTACCTTTGGCAATGAAAGAAGTCGGATCGTCATCGGGTGTAAACGGAGGATTATACACCTCGTTAGCAAAGTCTGAGTCTGTGAGACGGGAATTGGGTGTAAACCGAACATAAGCTGTCTCATCTGGTTCAACCTGTGTGGAATTTTCTATGTATTACCTAGTCATTTCTATTATCACAATACAAAAGAAAAAAAAAACAGTTTTAATAAAATAGGTATAAAAAGACATGCAAAATTTATATCTTTATAATAAAATAATTGTATATAGTTCGACAACTTACTTCTACACTCTCCTCGTCGTTTTCCGTTGTGTCTGCACCTAGTTTAGGGTCGGTAAAATGTTCACAAATCTTCGTATTGACGGTTGCGGGATCCCTAAAATAAAAATAAATTTCTACTATAATCTACTAACTTACCAACAAAAATAAAAGATCAGAACCCTCAGAACAATGTATTAATCCGCATTTAAACCAAACAGTAGATTGCATAGCGCAAAATCTATCAATGGACCACATTATCTTGAAGTAAGTAAGTAAAATTTGAGGACAACTCACAGGTTCTGCTTCAGAGTATAAAGCATGGCCTGTAGCACGCATTGGGTGTAGGCGTGCTCCCAGCGGTAGCCGCGCGAGGCCAAGCGCTGCAACTCCCCCTCGAACCACTGCAGCTGCTCTGAGCTCATGTCGAACCTAAGGACAATCTTACATTCACTGAAAGTATCTTATTTTGGTCTAGGAGCTTATTATACCACTCTCTGCGAGATTTAGGAATGTGGACATCTCGAAAATAAACAGATAATAAGTAGTACCTACCTGGATGACCGAGCTTTGCTCATCTTGTCAACGAAACCTAGATAGATCGATTGAACGCCCCCGAAATCCATACCAAAATTTCATGAAAATCGTGGGAGCCGTTTCCGAGATTATTCCGAGACATTGTTAAGCTTTTGGTGACTTACCGATAAAGAGAACCATCTTCTACCTCCCGCTCATACACCGGTATGCATCTACCGAAGGCGAAGTCTGTAAAGCAAACGTAAAATATTACAATGACAATAATGATCCACAATAGAACTAGGTAATTTGTGATATTGTACATTGACACATCAATTACAAGTAAATCTTACCGTCGTAACACCACTCCACACCTTCGATGCATAGTGATGAGCTAAATAAGCAACCTGAGGAAAAAAATAAAATAAATTTATTAAAAAATCTATTCAAAGTTAAACAGATATACTTAATTAAAAAAAATTAGGAAACTACGAAAAATGTATCATATTAGGTAATAAAGATAAAAAAGAAGTAAAATATTTAATTACACTAATTTCTAAATTGCGCTACCTGTGAGCTTACCTAGGTTGATCAATTTCCAATGTATTTTCAGCCCATAATATTCGTCCTATTCTATAGGTAATTAAATTGCATTAAACATTACAGTCGGCTCGACAGAAGTCGAAACGTTCGCTTCAAAATAGTTTTCGTATGTCAATAGGAGAAGGGTCTCAAAGTGGTTAGATAAATTCATTGAAAAATAAGTATATCTTAGACACAGTTCAAAGAAATCTAATAGGCTCTTAGGATTTCATTCATGGAAACGATTTAAGGAGTTTACAATGAGCTTAACTGAAGGCTGAACACAGTGAACACATTGTCCTTTCAAGTTGTATGTAAACTCGAATAAAAGAGATAAAAGTGTTTGGAGCAGTGGGCGCACCAATAATACCACAAAGCGAATATAAACAGAGGCCAACATTTTACATGAACAAACATTATTTTTACATTTAGTTATACTGAAAGGTTTTATGATCCTCTTAGCTATTTCAGGAAAAGATTTTTGTCGGAATGAGTGTTAAAAAAATCATTGTTTTTCCTCCTACTTTTTTGGACGTCAAAAAAAATATTTTGTAGAACGGAACTTATCTACTTTCATTTAAATCTCTTTGATCCGGGACCTAGAAAAATTTGGAAGAAGTATATATGATAAGTCGATGACGTACCTATGTTTCCATCGGCATGCGAGGGCGCCAGCGTGCTGATCATCGCCAGCGCCCAAAAAGCCTGCCGTATTGACAGGCGGCTCATTACATCTGAAACAAAAGATACAATATTACAGAAAATCATAAAATTATGGAAAGGCAAAATATATATCGGGTTTAACATAAGCTGGTTAGAAAGTTATGGTATATTATGGTACCTATAGATATTAATTTAAAAATTATTGAACCCTTTACATATTGTACACTTCTTTCTTCCTCAATATTAACCAAATCAGACTATCACTCCAAGGTTTGCTGATAGAAAACTCAACTTTGAGTTAAGCTTGCCTCTGTACATCAAATCTGAATTTATCGATGTTTGAAAATATGATAATGTACAATAAAGAAAAAGACTAAGAACCCGAAAAACAGTAGTGCATCAGGTTACAAGGTTAAAAGATACTTATTTGATTAATAAAATTATTGTGTGTATTGCCATCCTGAAATTACCAAGCGTGGTATTCAATAGGCCTTCTCCCAGCAGCCCATATTAATAGATAGGTTTATATTCTATCTCTCTCTAATCGTACATAGCAGCTTAAAGATATGTTTAACACGTATTCCTGAAAATAACCTTGTCTTATATTTTTATATATTAATGCGTGTAAAAGTAATTTATTCTGATATTAGACTACGCAATAAAATTTAGAGGGCGCATCGTTCATGTGTAGAATAATAAACAGCTGTGTCAGAGATCAAATTCTGAATATTGTTGACTGGTAGAGAATAACTACAGCATTTAATCTAAATACTAGGTACGATCACAAACATACCTTCGTGACAAATTACCATTTTTTCCTTCTATAAAAAAAGAGTACAAGTTACAGACGGTATAAATTCATTAATCACCTCACCGCAAAACTACATTAACGCTCTTCTCGAAGTGTTAATGTAGTTTTGCGAAATTTATAAACTAGAGCATTTGGTATGAATGTGAATCTTTGTTCTGAGCAAGAAATTTTGATAAGCTTTCATTTCTATACATAATCTTTTATTTATATCTATTCTTCTATTTTATAGTCACTATGTTTGTCCGGGATGAACTTTGAAACTACTTAACCGATTTTAATCAAATTTGCACACGGTGTGCATTTTGATCCAACTTGAAAGATAGGATAGCTCACATCTCAATTATATAAAAAAAATTGAGACCGCGGGCGGAGCTGCGGGAAATAGCTAGTATGCTATATTTTCTTCCTGTTGGAAAAGACGAAGGCGTATTATATGTACCTATGTCATGAAAATGTATAACAATATCCAGTAATATCGTCATACTGCGGTTGCTAACGACGGCACGAGAGACGCCCAGTGATTAGGGGAACGATCCCTCAGAAGGGACCGTTACGGCCCTTTTAGGCTCCTATTCAACAATAAACATTAAGATATATCTTTAGATACTTTGTCGTGACGTAGTTGCCAACTTTCAGGAAACCAGTCTAGCAATAAATAAACTAAACCTTTTTTGATAGTTCAAAAGCATCGAAGGGTGGTAATGAATTCTAATGTATCTGCTACCAGATATTAAAAATAGGTTTAATATTACACTACGTATTTGGAATAGGCAAGAATAACTTAAATAGACCAAGACAACACACAAGTAGGTACCTAAAACTATCCAAATAATGGCTTAGCCGGTAGTAGTTCTGTTGTTAGGTACCAGATGGTGACTTAGTTTATATGTATGACGTGTGTACGAGTCGCGGTGGCGGCGCGGCTCCTCGTGGCGCGAGAAGTGGCTGCGATTAACATTTGTCAAATTAAAAATGTATAAAAGTAAAATGCTCTTCTTAAAACCAAAAGTATAAGTAAATTGATTGAATTCAAAGTGTACCTACACAACTACATCGTTTATCAATTTCCAATCAGTTAACGATGTGTGGAACTGCCTTTTTCGAAGTGTTAATTTTAGATTTTGTAAAGCCTAGTTACAAAGCTGAAACTCTACATTTCCACGTACAAATTACTTATGCAAGACGACGTTTGTTAAAGAACTGTGTCGTCCACAGACTTATAGCCATATAGAACTTGGGTCGATACTCGATAGATCTATATTCAGATATGCAAGTAGCTACGTTGTATGAGCTACAGGCACGTACATAGGTATTGAAGTTTTAGCTTGCAATATCGCTGAGTTGTGCAGAATACTAACTTGGAGTTGTGACTTATTACTTTTATGAAGTCTTATTGCTCGTTACTTATTAAAGCCTTGTAAAGAAGAACAATTATGTATACATATTTAAGTCTAAGGTTTGATTTTATTGACGTATCCTTTAACGATTTGAAGGAGTTAGTTGGTAGTAGTAAAAACTCTTGTTTAAAAGATCTTAGGTAGGTATGTTGTGCACGTTTCGTGGATAAATCCTAAAATTCAAGCAAATATGCTCTACTACGTCTACATATTGTAACTTAAAGTAACGCACTATGAAAAAATCGTTTTAGAGGCGCGAGATCAATTATACAAGTAAGAACGGTGTTTTATTCTGAAAATCTGTTTTTGATAGCCTGAATAGGATATCATTAAAAGATGAGACTATAAGAGAGCAGAATTTGCAGACTTTCAGTGCTATTTTACTTTGAAAAAGTAAAACCCAATTTATCTTATAATACTGCAAATAATACCGTACGATACTAATCGTATTAACATCAGCCCTTTATACAACAAACGTCAATCCGATGTTATCCACTCTATTATATAGGTAAGTACCTACGACAGTGACAAAAACAAAATATTATGAGGTCGTTTCCACAATCAGTATAAGACAGGAACCTTGAGCCATCCATCTTTGTTCTTTCATTCCGAGTAAACGACACGACCCAAATCCCTCACTTTACCGACAAATTAATTCTGAACCGAGCGCCTTTATATATATATATTTATTAATAAAGGATGACCACTTAAACGGAATATTTAAGTTATTCACTAAATGGTTCTATCAATATGTATTTAATGTATTATTACATAAAATTCGAATCTATACCAGCTACGTATCATCTACGCAGAGTGCTACAGCACTGGTGCAATGATGTCCAGTGTGTGTTGAATGTCGATATGATGGTATGACACATTATAATTAATAGCATCTACAAGCAAGGAATAATGGACTATGTCTTCTAAGACTTACAATACACAGTCAGGTTTAGTATTGTCAAGTTTGTTATGTTAACGGTTGAAACACACACATTCCTTAAGAATCACCTGATTAGTTTCAGACAATTCGTCTCACTAAAGTATTTTCATTATTTAGAAACACACTGCTAGTAATTTGCATTGAATATTCATAACCCCACGACCATGCCTACCTACTACTAGATATAATATAGCTTTAGGAGTAACAACACCTCAAACTTCACGTTACATTAGATTCGGCTGACTCGTTTGAATCGAACTGTGATTAAGTGCTTATGCCATGCTTATAACAATCGATACATAATAGGTACCTGAACGATAGGTAGATAGAGATACCTAATAGGTATAGGTGACTAGTAGATATCGATTGACGTTGCATTATTGTCAGGTGGATGACATGACATATAAAATCGATAAAACGTCTAAAGTAGAGCGCAGCCTTAAAGCGCTGCTCTACAGTGGCGCCCGGAGAGGCTATGCACTACAGTGAATCTTCGGCTTGTATAAAAATGGTAGTGATAATACCCACTGCACACACGGACACGCTACGCATGGAAAACAACAAATGCTAACATGCGAACTCATGCAACCAACGTGGCGTAGACGTGCGCCTCGTGCGCCGCAGTGGAACAGCGCATAGACTGTGTCACACGGTTTCACTCGCCTTTCGACGGCAAACCTTTCACAAAGGGTATAAAATTTTCCTAATTCCAATTAGTAGTACTAACTTCAAACACCAAAACGTAACTTAAATAGATAAAAGTATCGATTTTATGACACGAATATACAACGACATTTCAAGAAAATGTCGTTGTACTGAGGTAAAAATATTATCGCCCCAGTATCGGGTTTAAAAATTCAGCGGAAAACGTGCTGCCTTGTAATTTATACAAAAACAAACGCTTTTAAAAAAGGGAAAGGAAAGTTTGGATTTATATTGTTTTTTTATCCTAAAATACACGTGTTCATTAAAGAGCGAAAATTAAATCGTTTTTACTGGAATGTTCTTCTAAATTTTTAAACACTTGATTTTTTCCAATCTGAGCAGCACTTCAGAACAATCAGAACAAACTTAAGGTCTTGATCCCTTTACGGCACAGTCGGAACCATTACTTAATGCTTGTAGTTGAGCTTAAACTTTCAGTGAAAACAACAAACTTCAAGCTTTTTAAATTAGTTTTATACAAAATAAAGCCACCCCTAACCTTTTCGGTGAAATTTAAGGATGTATTTGGTTTGCGAAAAGTATTTCATATCAACCTCAAATCATCTTGGTTTGCTCGTTCTTTTCCTAAACGTTCTGTTGATTTATACTGTGTAGGCGTAGAGTTTAGCGTAGGTGGGAGTGCTTATACCGACTTATACGAGTGAATAGACAGTTTTCATAATACATACCACTGCCTTAAATCTATTTTAGGAAATAGAACACGTATGCCTTTGAAATTATTAACTTTATTCTATTAAATGGGAACACCATAAATTCAAATTACTTTTTTTTCATTATGATATACTAGCGTACCTGCCATGTTCTCGCACGTGTATTATAGATAACTATAAAATTGCTATCTACTAAAAAACACATCAAAATCCGTTGCGTAGTTTTTATCTAAGCATACACAGGAACAGACAGCGGGGAGCAACTTTACTTTATACTATGTAGTGAAGTTTACGATCACTTTTACAGTCGACAGACTCACAAGTTGGTTGTCTTTTAAAATCATTTGATTAGTTAAGATACGTGATAGTCCACAATCAGTTACCTATTGTTATCGGAACCTAGCTTTTAATGAAAACACTCAATAAGTTGCTTAGACTGCCTTTCCAGTGTTTTTACTGGAAAATTGTATTAATTGGATTGAGAACCGAGTTCTGTTACCGTTTTACTAATATTTTATGTGATGTACACATAAAATGTACGCATTGAGTCAGTGACTGATAAAGTCACTGACTCTTATGCGTACATTTTAACTAAACTCGAAAAAGTAACAATAAGGTTCTCAAAAAACAAAATACGTAAAGTAACAAACGAGCTTCTATTTTGCATTCAATTGAATAACGTATTGTGAGAAATGAAATAGAAAATTGCATTAGGTTTCTACTCAGAGCAATGTTGCAGCTGCTGGATATTGTAATGTGAATTACGCGTGTGGGCGTCCAATACCGGTGACAACACCTACAACTCACTAAAGAAATTAGTTCCCGAGTTACGACTATTTTATGACTTAAGTCCTTTAATAAAGCAACACCTGGCACAAATCATTTTGAAATACTTTATAGGTAAGTAACCTACCTATCGGCGTGGGTTTGCAGCCTAGAATAAACCTCCTTCCCTCTCTACCCGTGGGTGCCGTAAAGGATATATAAACAAGGAAAATGTCCAGCAGCGTTCGCCTAAGGAAAGAACACAAAACTGCGATCACCAACCCGCTTGCCCAGTGTAGTGACAAGGGCAACAAACACCCCATGATTGCGCACCATAGCACACGGACCCCATTTCCCGGTAGTTCCACTGCGGGAAGCGGTGGTCCGGGTGTCATGGCGCACCTTGGGCGAGGCCTATGTGCAGCCGTAAAGCGATAGGCTGAGTTGATTGAACCTACCTCCAAAATCCGTACCTAAGTTGACAATGACAATCTTTTAGTCACAGTTTAATACTTTTACCGTATGTTTGCAATTGGGAACTTAGCAACAACCAACTATTCACGAATTATATTTTTTTATATGTGTATGTAATAAGGAATTATTAAACCTATTTTTAATTCAAACAATTGTTTTAACATTGAACGATCATTATTATTCGCGCTAAGGGTTATACACTCGACTTTTAATTAACCAGGGAGCGATGTCGCAACCATCTATATGTAATTCGATGGCAGTAAATTCAGGAACCTACAAAGTAAACAAGTTTTGCTGACGTATTTCAGGGCGAAATTAACAAGAATTACGAAGTTGTTAAACTTCCCGAATAGATCGATACAAGGGAAATTACGAACTCGACTATAAATAGATTTTGCGTAACCTAGGCAGGTAGGGCGGATATTTTACGTTCAATATTTATAGCAAAATATTATTATTTTGGAAAAGGCAAATACCTAGCACAAGATAGTTCAACATAGACCTGAAATGATGGTGATTGTGTAGGGAAAATATTATTGTAGAGTTGGTGCACTCCATTCCTAATATACACTAGCTAATGGCCAAAACTCCGCCCACGGTCCTCGGTTTACTAAAAAAATATAGCCTATGTTGCTCACGGATAATAAAGCACTCTAATGGTGAAAGAATTTTTGAAATCGGTCCAGTCATTTTTGAGTTACAAACATACAAAATACAAATCTTTCCTCTTTATAATATTAATAAGATTTTTACAACCAGTTTTTCTTCCCTGAAATTTAATTCTAAAACATGTATTTTATAATATCGTTACAAACGGGTACGATTTAAAAATTAAATATTCTGAAAACGTATTTTATAAAGGAAGAGTACCTATAATATTCAGAACGTTGCGATACTACTGTATACAGAGTATACAGGCCGATGCCTCCTAGCTATACCTATGTCGACCGTAGTTCGTAGTCCACATATTGATATGGACGGACGACGAACTATCGGAAAACGCCAAATGCAATATACAGTGAGTGACGAGGGCTCACCCTTACGACTTATATTTTATTTATAAACATATTCCTTCCCCTAAATGGTGTGAAAGCCATAAGTTTTTATATCATACTAGCTGTGACCCGCGATATTACCCGCTGATGTCGGTATATACCTATGAGCTAAACCAGGGTGTAGGTTACCTACATACAATCATCATCAACTGCCTAACTTTTCCCAAACTATGTTGAGGTCGGCTTCCAATCTCACTGGATTTAGCTGAATACCGTATTTTAGGTAGGTACATGGAGCGACTGCCTATCCGTCTGAGCGAAAAGAGGTAACAAAAATAAATACACAGACAGCCACACACACACACACAAATTGACTTTATAATATTAGTGTGATTATCAATGTTCCTTCATATGCAGGATTAAATTAAAAGCAGTGCGTATATTTAACGAGGTAATCAGTTGCATATAACTGAAACTGAACAACTTTTCCCAAGAAAAGTAGATCGAAATATTAAAATTGAAAATCATATTTTCACTTATTTAAATTAATCCTGTATTTTGAGTAAAGAGTTACAGACTCTTTTATATGAAATTTCTAGGAAAATTAATCAGAGTCTGAAAACTAATAACAAGATACGGAAAAAGGTCGGCTTTTCCTTCGAGCGTATAGTACATTACTACACAATGCGTATTGCAAGCACGTCTATATTTATATGCATATATTAGATAACATGAACTGAACTGATATTAAAATTCTTGACCTTTGACCACATTCGCCTACGTAACAAGATCAGTCGGATATGGAAGTTTATCTTATTTATTTTGAAATTATTCAAGCCTGAAACTAGACATTAATAATTCAATTCGAATCTTCTCTCGTGCACATCAGTTTTTTCACGTAGATAACGACGTAAGTCTACGAAATTACTGAAATTAGACATAGGTTGTTATTTAACTTGTAATTATCCCGCAATTTAAGACATGTAATACATACAGATAAAGGATTAGCCTACCTGATGTCCAGTTTTGCACGAATAGGTTATTAATACACAAAAACCTTCCTCTTCCATCACTCTAACCGAGCTCTAGCGAAAACCATAAAAAAATCCGTTCTGGGAAAAGAACATAGGCTACCTTTTATACCGATTCCAAAAGTAGTTCCCGAGGGAAAAATGAAAATTGTTTCCGAGCTAAGCCGGAAGCAGACATCTTTGAAATTTGGTATTTTTCTGTATTACAGCATTTACAGCGCAAGCTATAACACGGGTGAAAATTTTATGAAAAAGTCGTGGGCAGTACCTATCTAATACATAATAAAAAATATTACTTAGAAATTTATTACTTTGGTCGATTTGGGTCTAAGCGTATAATTAATTCATTTCATCATTATAAGATGTCCTTTTCTACAGAATGTTATTTTTGAAAATGTCAATTTTTCTATATGATCTTTCCTCAGCAAGAAGACTATCTATAGGTTTCAAACTACACTTAAAAATGTAACTGGACAAAGTGAAATAAAAAAAAATACGAAATATAATTAGCATTCAGCATTTTTTGTAACTGTTCCGTCTCGCAAAAGATGGATTCCAGCAACTGGTAGCATTCACAAATTAATGAGTAACTAGCTATTTCGATCTATCAGAGTCCGTCGGATGGTAGCTCTTGCTACTAGGCCGTGTAGCTTAACCAACAAAAGTTCAGTGACGCAGTCAAAGCCCGCATTAAGATTAACTGGGATAGATCTCATAAAAAAAGGGTATATGGACTTATGTTCGCATGTAAGAAGTTATACTTCTTCAGCGTAACAAGATAAAAATATTTCTCAAAAATTTACCCTTCGCGTTATCCTACGTTGGTAAAAACGACACTAATAATAGAAAAACCACTTGCATAAATATTGTGAATACAGTTGCCAGTTCTCACGCATATATACGTAGATGTCTCAATACTTTATAACTTTTTTGAAAAACTAAAATGTTGACTAGCTATCTTCAGGGTGTTTTTTGCGACGGTGTGCGCGCGCATCGCAAAAATTTATCTCTCATCTTATTCCCTAACGCGCCAAGAGAAGAACTTAGAATTAGCATCTACGAAATTAGTCTTCTCCAGATCAGCACAGACAGGTAACATTTGCAGTGACTGCAGTGTAAATATGGAGACGGCTACAGTAGCTGACCGGAGCCATGTAAGTTATACATACTCAGTATTTAGGTAGCTATACGATGGGTACACACTACACGTACAGATTGGATTGAAAAAGCAAACTACGGTATGTGGACTGTATTACCAAAGTAAACTTAATTGTAATGGAAAAGGTCGCGCTCGGGACATTTAAACCTTCATTCGCGTTACTGTCACTAAAAACTTTACTAATCCCATTATCCACATGAAAAGGTATACTTAGCATATTATACTTAAAGGAAATGTTCGTTTATTTTTTAAAAGAAATAAAACCTTAATTGCAGATTAACTTAATCTATTTTTATTTATAATTTATTTTAAAATACATATTTGATTGATCTTGTAGAGCAAATCAGCAGGATTTTATGATTTGGGCTTTCACCAAAAATTTTTAGGATCCCAATCATCAAAAACATGGCCGACAATGGAGAACAAAAGAGAGAAGATATCCCTTATATTTTTTTTGTCTTAAATCACTGTCAAGATCCGGGTAGTTCAGTTTACATGTCCATTCATTTTTTTAATCAGTCTTAAAAAATTACAAATCTCTTTATTTATAGCTGACGGGCGTAAAAACGTTCATAAGCGCAGCCTACGATGCGGTCTCATGCAGTTTATTATCTAATGCCAGTGAGAGATTGCTCTCCTTTTAAAATAAAAACTTATTTTATTCACAATTTTCCAGTGAATTGTACTGTAAATACAAGATCCCTGTAGAGTTGACTACAGTGATTGCCTGTGTATTAAAAGTGCCTCTAGCAGGCTTAAATTCAATTGCTGGCACGTCGGCACAGGAAATTGGACTATAGCCTGTTAGCTTTGCTACCAACCTGCTAACTAGCTAAATATACTACGAAGCCGTTATTTTATAAATCGGGTATATTTAACTTCATTGTCGGATATTTATTAGTTGTATAATTTGAATTATATACTACTGGACACTCATTTAAAGGCATTGGATACTGCTGTTCTTATAGTTTTATCAGCACTGTCGACACTGAAAATGATAGAAGTAGGTAAGTACTTAATAAATTAAGAGCTTAGTTAATTCAAAAAAATATTCGGTTTAAGAAGATATTAATAGAAATTTATGGAAAAAGAAAATGTCAAACCTTTCATCAAACAATTAGCATTTTTAACAGATTCTTATTGTTAAGTGCTCCTTTACCCAACAGGAGATGATTCCAAGTTAATTAAAAGCAACGATCATGATAGTGCAATGCAAATAAAATATTCAAAGAGAATGGAACGTGGTCCAATCAAGTAATTATGCTGAATAGAGATCCTTTTAAAATCAATAAGAGCATTCGAGTTCTAGAATCGTTTAGGTCATTTATAAAGACAACGAGCGTTCAAAAACGCATCCTTATTTATCCTACGGGCCTGTTGGTCTAGTGGTTAGTGACCCTGACTGCTAAGCCGGAGGTCGTGGGTTCGATTCCCACCTAGTACAAATCTTTGTGTGATGAGCACGATCATTTGTTCTGTGTCTGGGTGTTATTTATCTTCTATACATATAATAAATCTGTAGAAAAGTCATTTTTGTACATTGAAGAAATTGAAAAACAAAATAGCCAGCGTGTGAAAAGATAACTAACAGAACCCATTTCCATCATTTTTGAAATTTTTGTCTGTTTGTCTGTTTATATGTTTGTTTGTGCGCACATCACGTAAAATCTACGAATCCCATGCAGACAATGTTTATATACAAAAATTAAACGTAACTTGAGGTATAACTTAGTTTTTGTTTCATCAAAATCGGTTCATAAACAAAAAAGTTATGTACATTTGAATCAATAGAAAGCGACATCGGCGACACAAAGTCCAATTTTGGATGAGCTCTCATGGTCGTCCATATTAAATAGGGATCAAACTCTAAATTTACACAATCTCCATTCATCTGTACACGTAATCTATCTATCTATATATCTATACTATCTATACTTAATATTATAAAGCTGAATAGTTTGTTTGTTTGAACGCGCTAATCTCAGGAATCATCTCAGGAATCAATCAGAAAAAAAGAAAGAATTTTTCAAATCGGACCAGTACGGTCCGTTTTGAAAAATTCTTTCACTGTTAGATAGCCTTCTTATTGAGGAAGGCTATAGGCTTTTCTTTTGGAAATTTTTTGAATCTATCTCCTAAGGGGGTAAAAGGGGGGTTGAAACTTTGTATGGGAAGTTCGGTATTTTCAATGACAGACACATGAAATTTTGCAAACGGGTTTCTGGATAGAAATGAATAAATACGTATTTCAGTGATTTTAAAAATCATCCCCCTAAGAGGGTGAAAAAGGGGTTAGAAGTTTGTAGGCATATGAATTGTGTTGTTTTCAAAGAATACAAATTTATTTTCATACAAAGGTTATTCGTTAGAAATAAATAAGATGTATTTCCGAGATTTTAGAAATCTACCCTCTAAGGGGGTGAAATAGGAGTTGAAAACTTGTGTGGGAAGTTCGGTATTTTCAATGATAGACACATGAAATTTTGTATACGGGTTTCTGGATAGAAATAAAAAAGACGTATTTTAGAGATTTTACAAATCATCCTCCTAAGAGGGTGAAATAGGGGTTGGAAGTTTGTAGGTATAAGAATTGTGTCGTTTTCAAAGATAGACACATTCAATTTCATACAAGGGTTATTAGTTAGAAATAAATAAGATATTTTTCCGTGATTTGAGGAATCTACCCTCTAAGGGGGTGAAATAGGGGCTGAAATAGTTGGTATGTGAAGTTCGGTATTCTCAAAGATAGACAGATGAAAAGATAAGTAGATAAGATAATGACCATCTAAGACATAGCTATGTGGTCGAGTGGCGTTCACTCCGGTTTTTAAAGTGTCGCCAGCTATAAAGTCCCAGGTTCGAACCCCGGATGGGTTCTCTGTAGAAAATCAGTTTTCTACATTGTCTTGAGTCTGGGTGTTTATGGTACCTTCGTTGTCTCCGATTCCAGAATACAAATGCATTTGCTACATACTTTACTTTAATTATTATTTTAACGCCATAATAGTTTGTGAAAAATTTTATTCATACTCCTTACTTTGAAAATCACAGAATACATCCATCCATCACCTTTAATACTACTCTTTACTTTAAGCGCGAGCGAAGCCGCGGGCAACAGCTAGCCTATAATGTATGTATTTAGAAATATATAAGTATGTTTATCAGTTGTCTGGTTACCATAGGCTCTGCCTAGTTTGGGATCAGATGACCGTGTGTGAGATTGTCCCAAGATATTTATATTTTTTTATCAGAATATTATAAATGGATTAATCATAAAAACAAGTGGTCAAAGATTTTTGCTTACAGTTCCTCATTTAATTAGTTAAAGGACAATAATAATACCCGAGAACTACAAATGGCTTATAACAGTTTTTACTTCAGGGAAATTAATGAATATCGAAACTAACATCACTAACATTTGTGTATTAATGTAATGGACGATATTTAACAAAATACTAATTTTTTGAGTAGTCTTTATCAAAAACTTTTAAGCTTAACTCATATCAATTACAACAACCGATTGATATCCCTAGGTAAAGGAATAATTCAACATTGTCAATTATTATTGTGCTAGCGGACCCGCCCCGACTTTGTACGGATAGGAGAGTATTAAATGTCAATTTATAATATACAAAAACATTACTCTTCAATCGCTCTATCTATTGCTAAAAACTACATATCAATCCGTTGTGAAGTTTAAAATATCTAAGCCAAAAATATATAATTATATTTTTTTAATAAAGGAATTAAAAATCTAGCTCACTACTCAACCGAAGATTAAATATCCTAACTAATGGTTTCAAACTTCGGTAGAACGTGTTTATTCATAATTTTTTATCCTAACAAATGGTTAAATAGTGAACTCTCCGGCATTATTATATTATTATCTATTAATTAATAAAGAATATAAGACTGAAATTCTACATTGTTTTTCGTTCAACGTATATAGAGATCAATCCAACGAGATTTGATTGACATTTATCTAATGGATTGCTCTAACGTTCGTGATTTATGATTGTAGAGGACACACATTTAGTAATTAATGAAATGGGGCTGAAACGCGTTTTCCCTGATAATGATGTCATGAAGGTTTTCGGATCACGCTGGATAATAGCAAAATATCATGTTACAACAATTATGTCAAACGTCTAGGTACTCAGATTATTTTAATTATCTGTTGTGCCGGGCAATTATTAGAAAAAGGCGAGTAGGTAGAGGCCCTTATTACTTATAAATAAATTGTTACTATTTGACGTAAATCAAGTGATTTACAAAGCCAGTAGCTGACGTTCATGTTTTTCAACCTATGTTGATCGCATATTCCAGAAAATACCTCTGAATCTAGCTTTGACTGGCACAGAAAAGCCAATAGAAAACAGATAATGGAATCAATCAAAATATTTGGCAGGTAGAACTATGAAGCTGATTTTGATTTTTGCCTTCTCGTGAAGGACAAAAGAAAAACAATCAGCGAAAAATTACTAGGTACTCTTCTTAATACAAGAAAATCTGTAAGGGAATACCTATAATGCTCTTTTTTTCAAGATATAAATGGGGAGGTGATAAGTTAGGTATATCTACACTGGAAATTACCTAAAAAAAAATAAAAAAAGAGTGTTTAGTAAGCACTTTGTATAAAAAAGATTTTATTTATTGGTGCGAAATATTTAAAAGGATATTGAATCGTTAATGATTATTATCTTAACTCAGAATCATACTGAAAACTAGGAACATTTAAAACATAGCTTAACTGAGTCCCGGTATTACAAACATTTTTATAAGTTCCATAAAATGATGGGTCCTATTTACTGCAGGACCAAAAAATATATTCAATGTTTACCATGAATACATTTTGGTTTTCGAAATATATTTCTAGAAAGATTTGTCTCATTTCAACCTTATGAGCACGGCGCTAAGAGTTAAAATCGCTCGATCGTACTGTTATATAGTTTGTTATGTAGAATTTACTGACGTAGGCACTCATGCCCTTTGCCTCCCACGCTAACTGAAGCTTGATACCGTTTTAATAACTTGTATCTGAATTTATTGAACATAAACCATTATAATCGCCATTTAATAATTCTGAAATATATATTCCCGGAAAAGGAACACTTTTAAATAATCACGGATGACTTACATTGCACCGAGGGGCTAGGGCCGTCGAATATACGCCGAATCGATAGAGCTATCTATATTTAGACACAGGGGAGTTAAAAAGTAATTACAGGGACTTCATGTATCCAGTAAAGCCTTCAGTTGATAAACAAACAGCATCGTACCTAATGAAATGTTATTTGGTGCCGTGTAACAGGTTTCCCGTTAATATGCAGATATGGCGTCGGTGACGGAAAATATCGCAGAGATAGGGGCCGGTCGTGAGATATAAATAATGAATGTACTACGCACCGTTTAAAGCAGCCGATAACACTGGAACATATTCGAGATACAGCTGATACACTTAGCTCGTTCACTGTGGACACTGAGGCACAGGTTGATCGAGTCGGCAGCGGTCGCGGAGCGCCAGCTGAGTGGCCGCCAGCGAGCCTGCGCACTCAGCTCTATCGATCCCGCGCCCGTCCATTCACGTGCTGCCACTTCTCCGCCTACATAACGACGCACCAACTCGATGTTACACACCAATCATCATTAGATAACGCGATATTAGCACTGGACTCCGCGGTCCTATACACTTGAGCCACTCTACGCAAACAACAATTAAGGCTTATCAAAACTTTCATGAAAAATGCTAAAGCTTAGAAAACATTTGGTTACGTAATTATCGATTTACAGTTTTACTTAACTATAGGTACCTACCTACCTACTACATCTATTCGATAGATTTCAGTGGTCTTAGGATATGCACTCAAGAGCCACAGCTACGTGTAATTTGCTGGAATTATAACGTTTGTGTGGATACGAAGCATGTTGGGTAGAGGCCCACGCAAAGTTATCGCATGCCACCCTGCATGTAAACGACGATTTGGTGATAACACGGTTTGGCGGCCGCGCTAATAGCTACCACACTTCTTTAGTCGGTAATTTATCTGTAGGTACCTACCTACATAAATAACAATTACGTATTCCAGTTTCGCATAGCCAATTAGAATGGTTTTCAATACGAATTCCATTAATTAAATTAAAACTTTGAATTTGAATAGCGAATCGAAACAATAGTCGCATTAAATGGGTTTCTCCATTAACGTAAATAAATACGGACTTACAATGTTATATAACGTAATTAAAAAAAAACTATTGTAAACATTATAATATTTTCTCTAAGTACCTACCTATCTAAAAAGAAATACTTATGTCCTATATGTCTGGGTAGGTTACGTTATTGATACTAGCTTTTGCACACCGCTTCACCCGCGTGATTGTCGGTTAAAGCAGCAATAAGTTGCCTATGTGAGGTCTTGGGATTCCAGCTTATCGTCTCCATACCAAGTTTCATCAAAATCGGTTTAGCGATTTATTTTAGTTAAAGCTTAACAGACAGCCAGAAAAACTATGGACTACTGCTTAGCCTAAACAACTCCAGGAACAAGTGAACCTGTCACTGACCTTGAATAATTTTGTTGTAGATTTTTGGGTACTTAGATGCAAAACATGGAGCTTGCTGAATGCTTACTTTTATAAGTAGAGCGGAGGGTTGTACTAAGTACATGATGTGATGTGCATACATTATTTTATGAAGTGTCTACGTGACCGTCAACGGTGGAACAATTAAGTCACAAAACAACTCGGAATTTTTTTGACATAATGTTAAAGGAATTTCTAGATATTGTTTTGTTAATAAAACTAGGGAATGTAGAGTAATCTATATATATAAAACTCTTCCGTTACTGACTGACTGACTGACTGACTGACAGACAACGCACAGCCGAAACTACTGATCGTAAAGAGCTGAAATTTGGCATGTGTGTTTGTTGTGAGGAGTAGGCTACCACTAAGAGAGGATTTTTGGGAATCCCCCCCCAAAGGGGAGAAAAGGGTGGTAAATGACAGACAACGCACAGCCGAAACTACTGATCGTAAAGAGCTGAAATTTGGCATGTGTGTTTGTTGGGAGGACTAGGCCACCACTAAGAGAGGATTTTTGAGAATTCCCCCACAAAGGGGAGAAAAGGGTGGTAAATGACAGACAACGCACAGCCGAAACTACTGATCGTAAAGAGCTGAAATTTGGCATGTGTGTTTGTTGGGAGGAGTAGGCTACCACTAAGAGAGGGTTTTTGGAAATTCCCCCCCAAAGGGGAGAAAAGGGTGGTAATTTAATAAACGGTGGTACACGCGGACGAAGTCGCGAGCAAAAGCTAGTCTATCTATATATATAAAACTCTTCCGTTACTGACTGACTGACAGACAACGTACAGCCGAAACTACTGATCGTAAAGAGCTGAAATTTGGCATGTGTGTTTGTTGGGAAGAGTAGGCTACCACTAAGAGAGGATTTTTGGAAATTCCCCCCCAAAGGGGAGAAAAGGGTGGTAAATTGAAAATGTTTATTTCTCAATGGATTCCACGCGGACGAAGTCGCGAGCAAAAGCTAGTTTTATATAAAGGCACAGCAAACTGGATAGATATGCAGGACACACTAACATACAAAAACCTATGTGTGTAAATAAAGGGAGTACATATTATTTTCGGTTCAAATAAGGGTCAGCTCACACCAAGACGCAACAAAATGGTTCGAAGTACCTCGTCTCTACTACTCACACACTTGCATTTACGTATTTGCATGTGTTATCGATATATCGACAGCTTTGTTGGTGTACCCTGCAATCTGCATAACTATCTATTTTGCTGTGTAGGTACCTTACTGAAGCCTTAAGGTAGGTACAAGTTGGAAGCGGGCGACATGAGGCAGCAGCAGACGACGTGTCGCAGCGACACTACTGGTTTCTATGTATTTCTATGAAATTACCTCCGTAGTTTGGGACACGAAGCTAGCGACGCGTCGTCGAGCGGCAGACGCCAGTGTCGCCCGAAATATTCTTATAAATTCAATATTCTCTTACAAACTGATATTCTTATCAGTTTGTAAGAGAATATTGAATTTATCGTAACTCTAGTTGCGAAGGAGATTGTACCCAGTAAATAGCAATCAGTTAGACCTTTGATGCACGTAGCTACACTAATTCACAGTAAACAGCGACGGAAGTAGGTGAGCATTTGAATCAGCTCTTTAGGATGCAGGTTAAACCAATAACCTACCCATGTGCTAGTAATAATGAACAAGGACGTTTAGGTACATAGGTACCTAATTAGTTCTTGTATATGTGCCACTCTAATTAATGAAAGCTGGCTACCAGCTGCTCGGATCTATCTATACCTTGGTAATTAGAGCAAAGAATAATGTTGTAAGTATGTAGTCCGATTTTAATATATTATGCGCGTAGAAAACCTATAGCATATCTTATCTATAGCAAGTCTTACTCACAAACAAACATCATTGACAAAGTCATAATATACCAATTTAAAATGTCGTGGTGGCCTAGCGGTTCATTGACCGGATTTGTATGCACTTGGTAGCGGGTTTGAACCCAGGCAAGTACCAATGTGACTTTTCAAAAGTTATAATTATGTACTTTCTTAATTATTCTAAGACACCATTGACAAGCAGTGAAGGAAAACATCGTGAGGAAAACTGTATTCCAAAATTGGAATCTGAAATTGCCGACACGCAATGAGCAATCGTGGTGATCAATGCTCATTCCTTCTCTATATGAGAAGAGGCCTGTGTCCAGCAGAAGGACATTTATAGACCGGTATTATTATAAGATTAGTTGTAAATGCACAATGATCCTGTGGCTCTAGCTAAGGCAATGATGGGACCGGGGTGTTTTTAGTCGGTGTAAGTCTGACATATCCCCATGCCATGCCCTCGGTGTGGCGAATTCATATGCTTTTCACCCCAAAAAAAAA
This sequence comes from Plusia festucae, assembly GCA_950381575.1. Lineage (NCBI taxonomy): Eukaryota > Metazoa > Arthropoda > Insecta > Lepidoptera > Noctuidae > Plusia > Plusia festucae. The sequence goes on along the minus strand of OX494436.1, from coordinate 4,851,541 downwards.
AAGGTATACACAAGGTTTAATTTTACTCCGCGGCCAATCTCAAATGAGATGAGCCATTTACGCAGAAGTTAAAGAGTGCAGACGTATGTGCGCCAAGACAGGTGCACTCTCTGTTTTTTCACTCTCATAGTCAGATGGGATCGCAGACCTAGACTAAAAATCTGTTAAATAGGTAGTCTATACCGTATTATACTAACACTACAGGATGACTCTCAGAACGTAAAAACGATTTGACGACCCGCGGTAGTTGATCAAAATCTGCGTCATACTAGGTTAAGTTTTATTCTGACTTAGTGAATAAGGCCTCGACTGGTGGAGATCCTTACGTCCCAAGTTGCACCACAACACCCGGTCCCCTGCCTTCCGCATCCAGTCCTAGGCTCCTAGCACAGAGTACCTTATAATAGCAGCTGGCTCCTAGCTTCATATTCAAAAAGGCAAAACTTTAGACTTTCTTACAATGATTTATTCTTTACCATAGCGCGAGCAGAGCCGTGTGCTTAAGTTCATTATAATCAATTAGCTGTCCCACGCGACTTTGTCTGCGTATTTTAGATTTTTATGGGTTATTCCTTCAACTGAAGTCGTCGTAAAGTAAAAAAAAGGGTAGTGCAATGGGTGGAATTCGAACCCAAGACCGCATACCGCAAGTCCGATACGCTACGACAGCTTGCATTGCGTCAAACATAATTTCTGCGTAATTCTGTCTGTACCCAAAAAGCTCGCAAAAATATTTTTGTTTCCCCTTTTTTTAACATTTCGTAGATAATGATTGATGTTATAATACCTTCCTCGATAAATGGACAATCTAACACAAAAATATTATTTCAATTACAACCGTAGTTCCTAAGATGCGCGTTCAACCTAACAAACAAACTCTTCTTCAGTCGAAATCTTAAAATAAAAAATGAACTTTTCATACAAAGTGTCAGGTCACGTGACTTAGGTTTGAATGAAAAGATAATTTAGCCTACCTATTACTTTCTTTAAATATCAATTTGACCCAGATGTCTTGAAAAACTTACACCTTTAAAAAGTATTGGAAAATAATAAGTAAAGAATTATTACATTATTTTAATCATAATTATTTCTTACAATAAGTAGTCCTTACAGCTAGGGTATGTTAATTTAATTAATCTAATCCTTCTTTCTTCTCCTTTATCGCTTCCTGAAAATAAAACAACAATTATTATAAAACAAACTGGTCAACATATCCAAGAAATCTAAAGTATGTATAAATACTATAATCACTTATCTATCTACACTAATATTATAAAGAGGAATTTTTTGTGTGTACTGTGTATGTTTGTAAAGAATAAACTCAAAAACTCATTTCAAAAATTCTTTCACCATTTTAAAGCTACACTCACCCTGAGTAACATAGGCTTTATTTTTTTAAGTACCGCGGGCAGAGTCGCAGGGAATAGCTAGTATATTATAAAACAAAGTCCTTCATCACATATCTGTCTGTTTGCGATAAACTCAAAAACTATTGCACTGATTTTCATGCTGTTTTCTTGAATCAAAATTTCATGATTACTCTTTGGTGCAATAACCAACATCCAAGCAAGGCGAAGCTGGGGGAATCAGCCAGTTATGTATACAGTGTGTAACAAAAACCCTGTCTGATCTTTGAGATTGATATTTTTTAAAAACTTCTATAACTCAAGGATGGCTGTTCCATTGTTTAAATTTATTCAATTACAATAAATTATTTAATAGTAACAATGGATGCTAGCAATAATTAAAAGTACTTTTATAATAAACAGAAAGACAAATTACCTTGAATCTTTCTTCAAAAAGCGATAGTTCAGAGGTTAAGTCAGTGATAGCATTCATGAACGCCTCTTGTGGAGTGTAATCGGATGTGGTCTGGGTGCGCAGAACAAACTTGTGTTCAAGAGGATGAGGCACCTTGTACCCCGCAAACAGTACTTTTGGATCCTTTAGAAGTTGACTGAAAAACATAACCATAATAATATTAAACAAACTGTTAAGACAAAGTTGTATAATCATTACTTCTGTATGTAACAGTAGACTGGCCTGTTGGTCTAGTGGTTCAGGGTCCAGGACAAATCTTTGTGACATGAGCACAATCATTTATTTCGTTCTGTGTCTGGGTGTAATTTATCTATAATATGCATGTATTTAGAGATATATAAGTATGTTTATCAGTTGTCTAATTGCCATAGCACAGGCTCTGCCTAGTTTGGGATCAAATCGCCGTGTGTGAGGTGACCCGAAATATTATAAAATTATGACTACTAATAAAGTAAAATATACATACTGCCTTATCATGTTTCCAAGAGTATGATCCTCCTTGTTCACAGTAAATATAGCAGCATTAGTCACTTTAGTGTCTTCCTCTTTTTGAACCCTAAAAATTTCAAAAGAATGTTACAGACCGGTGTACTGCAAACGTAAACACTGGAGTTTACAATCGAGGTAACAGCTACTTACTTCTTCTCTCCGTCGTACAGAAGGAATGATTCGAAAGTAGGTGGTGCGTTCATTTTAACATATATTTAAATAACTCTAATGTTTTAAAATAGTAGTGTCTGTTTAAAATTAAAATCGAAAACACGGCCCAAGCCTCAAATTTTGAGAATTTGACATTGAATGTGTTACTTACATCAGTGTTAGACAATGACATTGATTGACAGCCGCGACGTTGAATAGACAATTCCTTTTTAATTTACCATTACGGCTTCGGCCTATTAAAGTTTAGCTATTACTACATGTAAAGAAAACAAAATAGTATCCGACTGAATCTCGCAACTTTTTCTATATAATTTAAGCTTAGAATTGAAGAAATATAACTACCGCTAAAAATAAACTTAGTCAAAAGATTTAGTGGTGTATCAGCTTCCAGCTGAGGCTTTCATGGTGTATTTGTATACCTATCAATTACAGGTTTTGAGGGTAGAGGCAGAGAGTATCATCTGATCTGATGTGTCACTCAAAATGCATTAAATTAGGGAGGCGCCACATTAGGTTAAATTTAAAAGGAAGCTGATAAAAAGTCAATTCACGAAATAAAAGGTATCTCATTTTTTTTTTAAAGATTACTGGCGATGTGGGTCGCACATTACTATTAATCTCGTTAACGCCTCGTGCTAAGCTAAGATGCTTGTGTTACGAGTGGGTTCACGTCGGTAGTGTAATGGGTAGAACCCTCAACCACATGATCGCAAGTCCGACGCCCTAACCATTAGGCTACCGCCGCTTTAAAGTATATTTACTTGCTTTGTTATCTTGTGCTACACAAGTACCTAGTTGAAATTTTCATTGTTTAACGCATACTTCAATTCGTTTACAATATTGCTTTTGCTACTAGATATTTATCATACCAATTACCATGCCTTTTGTCTACACCAGCGCCATTCTGGAAGGGTTTGAAACTGTTATATAATATAGCGTTGGACACTTTAAATTTTTCTGCCTTTTAGATAACGCTCCTTCTCTATAAAGACCATTAGGTCATATTTTTTGTAGTTGTAGTAGTTTGTAAGTAATGATGTAACGATTACGTTACATAATTACTTACAAACTTTCATGTTTTGTTTTTCGTTTTTCCCTAGTCCATAACATAACTCGCCGAGCCTTAGCTACACTTTACACTTTAAAGTGCGCTTGTCGGGCTAATACTCTAGGCGAATAAGTATCTTCGAGATATCTGATAGGTACCGAGTCCGAATACAAACTAGATGAACGTTTTGTAAACCATTGTATCTATTAGACATTGACTTTGGGTAAATATAAAAATATGTACTGCACACCTGAACTCTCAGATTAATTGAATACATTTTTTTTTGAATTAGTAATAGGTTATCGGAGAAATGACTGTGGAAATTTATGCCAAGTCTATTGACCAACTGCAATCTCCAAAAAATCTGTGGTTGACTGTGACAATATTTTTATAGACGGCGGTAGCCTGATGGCTTAGTGTGTCGGACTTGCAATCATGAGGTTCCCGGTTCGAAACCCACCCATAGCACTACCGACGTGAACCCACTCATGATAACAAACCCATTTAGCTTAGCACAAGGGGTTTACAAGATTACTAAGTAGTAATGAGCGATCCTCATTAAATAAAAATTAAACATGTGTATAGCAAAATAAAACCAGATGGTCGATGGAGCACACAATATGTTCTTGAGACCGCATTTAGGCAAAAGTAGCGTAGGACGTCTTGCGGAACAATGGACCGACGATTTGAAGAAGGTGGCTGGCAGAGAATGGACGACGACTGCCCAAGACAGGGATGGTTGGCGCTCTTTGGGGGAGGCCTACGTTCAGCAGTGGACGACGATAGGATGATAATAAAACCGCAAATACAGCAGAAAACACCGTTTATTTTATAATTATGAGAGAATTTCAGATTGATAACCTACGTACAGAATATAATATGACTATAAAACCAATCTAACTTGAATTTTATATATTGTGTCCAGAATCTTGCTTCTTTTTTGTAATTGTAACAATTATTATTATTGTGGGTACAGTGTTCCTTTACAAGAAGATCATGAAACAATTTAGACATAGGGAATACAACTTTAATATAAATTCTGAAATACTTATATAGGTACAAGAAACATCCGTAAAACGGTACTAAACTATTATAACATTTTTTTGTCTAAACTAAATTATGAAAAATAACATGATTTAAAATAAATTATAAACTCTAATACAATAGTATAATAAGTTTCACATCGTTCAACGCCAAGCAACATCAAAGAGTCAGAAAGAATAAAGCACAATTGTGGAAACTTTTGATAATTACGAACATTTAACTACAAATTGAAGTCTAGCGACCCTACTGATAAACAATATTTATAATGTAGAACATTTGGTAGAGTTCCCCTCACGAGGGGTGGTGTTGATTCATCACGATCAGTGTAGGCACCTCTAGTATCGCTACCGGCAGATAGCAAATAATACTTGCACTAACATAGCTTTCGGCTCCTTGTGCACTGGTGATGTGTCGCTTGCATGATATAAGCGGTTCGTATGGATTTAATGTTTCTTACAGTCAGTGATAATACCTAATAACTACATGCCCAACTGATATTATTTAAGTAATTAAATCGTTACCTACGTCGCTTAGCAAGGTTTTGCCGGTAGACTGTTCGAATGGCACCCCACTCAACAATTTATTTGAATATCTAATGAATTTCAGGAAGAATATTCACATGACACAGACGATATACAAACTTGTCGTTAGGTAAGTAACATTAGTACCTAACTATTATGGAAAAATTGTTAAAGACTTGAGGCGTTAGTAAATTGTGTCAAAGTCACTTATCGCTTTTATCATCGGGATCTTAAAACTACATTTCAAATGTTCGTTGTTTCACAAATTCCTACCAAGTGTTACTTTGATCCGTGAAGTGATAATATATTTTAATAATATAAACAGAGCTACGGGTTCCAATGAATTAGATTCAATACATTTTTATTGTTTAAATACTGTTATTTAATTTTAACTGTGATACAATTACATACACATTTAAGAGTGAAGAATACGAGTATAATCCAACATCGTTTAAATATATGTATAAATAAATCAAGGATTGTACAATTAGCTTAGTAAACAGCACTGCAATCGTTTTGTATTACTTTTAACACTTACTATCTATCGTCTGTTATGTAATAAAACGCTATGAGAATTGACACATAAGTATATAAACTATACTAATTGTGTACTTATACAAAATTAGCAATCCAATCAACAATATGCATACTATTGATTATGAAAATATCTATGCTTTACGATAATATTGAGATTTGTCAGATCGTACGGCCAGCTCGCGGCACGCGACCGGCGCGGCGTGCGGGCGCGGCGGCGGCCCGCAGCCGGTACTTGAACACGAGAACATCACTTATATGTACACTAGTAACAGAAGATACAATTGCAATATTACGATTGATATTATAAGAATAATAGAGATTATTAAAAGCTGACTAGAAGTTCGGTTATACCTACTCTAACGTTTTATTTTATTATATATTAGGATTGGATGCGAAGCGCTCCGCGCGGGTATGGTCCGGCTCGCGCGGCGTGCGGAGCGCTCCGCAGTCCGAGCGGTCATTGTGCGAATGTTCCCAGGGAGGCGCACAGGGGCACTACCATTAACGTTACATTGGTGTCAGGTACGCAGCCTCGCTTCGAGACCAATTAATACAATACTTAGCCTAGAGATACGATGCGATTAGATGCAACTAGCTAGTGTCAGCACGACGTCGGACGCGGCAGTGGCGGGAGCGAGCTGCCCGCCGCGGGAAGACAAGCGACACAATTGACTGGCTAGAGAAACGCGGCTGACCTCCATGATTTTATAATGAAGCTACTCAGAGAAAAGGTATCACCTAATTTCTCTACTGTTACGAAGGCAACTAGATGAAATCCTACTCTTAAGGATAAAAATTCTAATTATGCTATTAATGTTAAAATTAACATTGCTTCATGTTCTTAAATATTCAACGGCAGCGTAGGACAGCGAGCGCTCGAGCCGGGACTTGGCGCGGTCGGCGGGAACTTAGTGCCGTTATCACTCGGGCGCCACTCCTCGCGTTATAACAATATGCGATATCATACCACTACATTATAATCATTCGCGACTATCGTTTAATATTATAACGCCATTTTCTTACAGGAAAATTCTAATACAAGTTGGTGCTTTAATTTTCGAGTGACTCTCTACAAGTAGGTAGGTAGGTATATTAATACAAACGGAAAATACTGCTTTAATAACTATTCTTATATTGCCGAAGACTTTACTTCAAATTTATTAAAAAAGTTACCCTAGCTAAAACGGCTACATTATGTTTTACTGTACAACGAAGAGCGTCTTAAAAGGTATCAAATTAAAATTTATATTCACTCAACTATAAATTTGATCAAAAAGCGCCAAAAGTTTTAATGAGTCGTTTATACTATGTATTATTTTGAAAAGTTCAAAGTAAGTGTAAGTAACTCTTACTGTTTATTAAAAGTTACATTCACAATAACAATTATTATTATTATAAAGTTAACTAAACAACAACTGCATCTACTATCACACATTCGAAAGTTTTAAACAATTTTACAATTGTAATCGAACTTTATTATTGCTAGGGCGCGGCGACGGCGCGCGGCGCCGCCGGCGCGATATGCTGCGTGCGCGGGCCGTGTGACGTCACCGCGTGGCGACACCGCGTGACGTCACGCCGCGACAGCCACCCGCCCGCGCACTACCACTACAGACAGTACGAGCACGTTGTACGCCCGATCCCTTACACCATCCGTTCTAAACCTATCAACGTGGTTAAACTATTCACGATTAAACAGAAGTTAGTTTTTGAGACTTAATGTTTATTGAAAGAGGGTTTCTGTCCAATATTTGTATCACTTTACTTAAACGTACAAACTATGCCACATTATGGCTCCTAAGCAGCCATATTGTGATGATTATCAAAAGTTGAGTTAAATATGTTTTCACAAATTTGACTGGCCAATATTTAGATACTTTAAATGTAAATATGTATTTAGTAAGGAATATTGAAGTGGAAACCAAGTTAACAAGTCTCTAAATGCCGTTATGCGTGTAGATACTAACAATAATAATATCATGTCATACGTATTAACTAACATTATGTATATTCATTGATTATTGCGCACTAAATTATTATTTTCATTTATTATAAATAAATATATAGTTTTATGTGATTGCTATGAAAATTGATATTAGAGCCAGCGGTTATGATATGATTATGGCCAGTTATTGTTAGCACTGTCGGTAACATGTACCACACAGTCATGTGCTCCTATAATATATATCTCAGATGATAAGTAATTGAATATAGTTTGAATCTTACAGACGAACTTCTAACAACAAATAAGAGGTGTTTATATGTGTTGATGATTCGCTCCAATGCAGAATGTAGATAGTTGCCAGGCGGGATACAGGCACCGATAAATGCGCGACGATTTTTCTTTGCATGACGGTCCTGTAAATTATCGAATATATAATTATTTTTTGTTAAACACTGACACACAACTACAATACTCGACAGCGTGGGATTGCGATGATGGCGTGAAAAACCACTGTTTTAATTCATTATTTAAATATTTTTTAAGCTCTCCCAAGGTTTCGTTTACTGTAGATAAGGTAAATTAACTTCCATTGGGTATACTCGTCTAAATAAATAACGTACGTGTTGCTACAAATATTGTGTCAGTATAAAAATATGAAAGATCATTTACAATTTTTAATGTCATGATGTACCTATTTCCGAATTATTTTACCTAATTCCAATATTGGCCTGGATATTTAGAACGACGTTTACTGCAAAAGTTTACTAAAGATATTGTTGAAATGCTTATGAATATAATTTTCATTTTTTTTTTATTGTATTGACTTAAGAACAGCCCGATATTCTCCCCTGCTACCAATTATATTGGGACGGACATCTCGCAATGTGGTTTCATCTCCATTCATCCCTATTACTCATCATCACTCGTCAAAAAAGAAAATAAAAATTAAAGCTAATAAATGCAACAAAATAAATTTCAGAATTTTTGTGTTCTACCTCTATCTGTACTGATTAATTCGCTATCATACTCATTTATGACTATTTGTATTAGAATTTCATCCTTCTGAATCATCCACATCACCATCACCATCGCGTATCAAATCCGCTAGGGTTGCTCACTAGCAACCCCTTATAGATAATGAAAGATAGACCTTAAGAGACAAGCTACTGGCCGGCAATTGGTCGAAATTGTCAGAAAGACCCTTAACGACAGTAGCGACCCTAGCGGATTCTTGACACGCGATAGCCCCCATTACATGCCCATACAACGTTAGATAATTTCCTTTAAAAATTTAGCAACGATCAAACTTCCTTTAAAAACTCATTCCTTATTTTGTCTAATAGCATTACTCCAGACATACAGCTCATTTTTCTCAATGCGGTTGCATGTACTCGCCTTTCATTTGTCCCTTACACTGCCTAGCATACCGAACCACACATAATTACAAGTCTTATTGCAAAATAAAACCTGGTAATGTGTCAGTCGCCGTTAGGCGCAAATTATATCCAACCGTAAAATGCGGCAGACTACCTATCACAAAAGCATCATGGTATGAGTTACTATAGCGCAACATTGACCCCTAAACTGATTTTTTTTATGATTTTGATAATTTAAAGTATTGGTTGAATAGATAGAGCATAGAATCAAGAAATTTAAGGAGTAAACTTTTAAGGATATGAAAATAATAAAAGGTGCGAAAATATACAGAAGTGCTAATATTTCAAACTTTTTAAAATATTATAAATGGAAATATATATAGCCTAGTCATAGTAGATATATGAAGTTACTTTAATTCGCATACTTAAGCTAAAAATTGGTAGAGGTGGTAGAAACCGTTACCAACAAAATGTGAAAAATGCCCAAAGATCTCTCTCTGCCTGAAAGAAAATTAGGTCAAAGGTCGTGAATATAAACTTTTCGGATTCATTTCGGGATGTTTGGAGATTTTCCTGTTGGTAAGTATATTTAAGACCTGTACCAATTTTCAGTTCTATGCGCATTAATGTAAGCTCCATTTACTTTAATCTAATTTGACTGAGCCATAAGCTTTCAAGCGATTTTAATTTATAGGCATACATAAATAATTGTGGAAGAAAGTGTCAAAAAAGTGTAAAGTGCTTTTGGTGGCAGGGAAAAGGCCACCAAGCTTAGATCTTAAGATACAGGTTGGGTGCCAAAACACACATGTTTAAGTGTCAAAAACAGGCGAAAAGCTTTCGGCGGTCGATACAAGGCCTGTTGTAAGCAATAGATGGAGGCTATGGTGTGTATGTTTAATGTAACTGGTAACATTGCGACCTACGTCAAAATATGAAGACTGATATTAAACATGTGCCCTAAATAATGATTTGATTTTGGTACACGTCTTCATAACCAGAGCTAATAGCATCTAAATTACAGCAAATATCAACGTTAAATATTCCTAGTAGCAAAATATAAATAACTCGCATTCTATGGATAATATATGAATGTTAATCCTATTCAAACATTCTTATGCAACTGACTCATGCAAATTTCAAACCCCAATGATTAATAACGCTATTGAGAAATTTTGTTCCGAATTTAATGGCTAATCGAATCGATCGACGACTAAGCGATGCATGGCTTTATCGAATGAACAATCTACTAATTCTCGTATTGTAAAACTCTAACTAGGGATGCGTTCTATATAGTCCAGTCAAATGTTTCGCATCAAACCTGCCCCCGTTCACCCGTTTAGAAGAATGTGTTATACACGTAGCCAGTCGCAATGAGGCCGAGCACGAGCAGACACAGCATAATCATAATCTTCTTCTGCACAGTGGACAAACACAACACACATTAGTGGCGAGCGGGCGGCGGCGCGGCAGACAGCCGCCGCGCCGCGGCCGCCGCGGTTACCTTCAGCAGGCGCGGCGCCGGCGACTGATCCGCTCAAAAATAGCTGGCCACGAAGCCCACCACCACGATGCCCAGTATTAGCAGGCACACTAGGATCATGATCTTCTTCTGTGGGCGGCCGGAGCGGAGCCGACCATGCAACAGTACGCTTTACACGGGCCCGCGACTCGGTCGCTGGACCGGACGCTTCGCTCTCTCGTATCATATTATTACCATTATCATAACATAACAAGTCTCATTTCAAGTTGAAGGCTTCGCTTCGTTACACTAAGGTGGGTGCGTTATTTGCCTTGTCAATAATAATACATAGGTGAAATAAAAAAATAAAATCGAAATAATAAATATAAATGTAATTTTCGAAATTATAAACATATTTACAACATGAGTAGTTTTATGATTACAGAAATAATAAACAACTTTGTTACCCACCTTCTTCGGAAGGCGTTAAACTACTTAAAGTATATTTAAGAAATAATAAGGTCTCAACAAAATTAAGTAATTAATCATCAATAATACATAATGAAAATGGCATTAAATTATATTTCACAGTCTTTTGATTAAATAAATAAGTGCGCAAGCTAAGTCGACGTGAAGTGTTGGGCGAAGTTGAGCTTGAACATTACTTCGTCATTCAACAACACCATTATTTAAATTGTTTAATCACAGTTGTATTTGTGCTAAAATATAACGATGACAATAATGTATAACAGTTTTTTTAATATAACTCAAGTTAGCTATCAGTATATTTGTGAAACGTATCTAAAATGCTAGTATTAAATGCAATTATAATACAAAAAGAATGGATAATCAGTTGCCAAATTCAATGTTCAACTAGGATATAACATTCCACGCAAATTGAACGTATATATTCAAATGTGTACAACAATAACAATCCAACGTGTTTTTCGCCACATTTAACCAAACAATGCAACATTATATTGTATTGGTCTGAGATACAGATGTCAAAGTAAACTAAGGCCCAGTTTTTGATCCCTAGTTAACTCAACCAATGGTTAAATATCCTAACTAATGGTTTCAAACTTCGGTAGTTTGAAACCATTAGTTATGTTTATTCATAATTTTTTATCCTAGCAAATGATTAAATAATTAACTCTCCGACTTATTTAACACTTTGATAGACAAACAAAACGCGTTTTACCGAAATTTGAAACCATTAGTTAGCATACTTAACCATTGATTGAGTTAACTAGGGATCAAAAAACTGGGCCAAACTCACTCTGAATCTAACAGTACTTAAGTGAAATCTCCACAAATACTCAATTACTATAGGTACATGAAAACTTAAACTAGGATAAAATACTGGTCGCTTATATCTTTGATATTGACTGACAGGAATAAAGTGCTGTTCTGACAACGACTATCAATCATCTCTCAATTACTATCCGTTATATGACTTTACCCAAATTTGATAATCTAAAAATTTCTTTGAAGAACTTGAGACGAAATAGTTGTAGAAAAAGTTAAATGTTATAATTACCAAAAATTTGGTATTAAATAAACTTTAGTAAGTAGTTAACAAACCGCATAAAGCTATCAATGATAATATATTTGTTATAAACTCTGTGTTACATTATAATTATAGCAATCAAGGGCAGAATATATCTTAAGAGAAATATCTGTGTATTTAAATATAGTGCCCATTATATAAATTGTGATGTTTCACTAATAAATGTAAATTTGAGTAATTTTTATACAGCCATTATAATTATATGTTTAATAATGATATAAGACAGCCTGGTAAAACCAGTAAAGCTAATGTTAATATTAAATAACTTACTCTAAAGCACAATCTAGCTTATTGCACTTTACACATATTGTCTTCAAACTTCTACCGTGACGGTACAACAATTAAAACATATTTATGTTTGGTTATACATTGATATAGTATTCGACAAAAAGGCTGTGTTATAAATCACAACATCGGAAAAGACATCAACTAAAACTGCAATGCAGGATGTCTTACGATAAATACAACGAGAAATTCCAAGTACAGCTCATAATTTTACTGCATTTATCGCTATTTATGTCGCCTTTTCATATTATTTAAAAATAAAGAAAAAGTATAGAGATTAACATATTAATTTGCATGCATGGCTCGTATGTTTCTACTCCTTTTGTGCGCGTTGTATTATTAGCAGAATTTTGTATTGTTAGTCATTTTTTTAAACCAGCCCAAGTACCTATGTAACTCAGGATTATTTTAACATCAACATATTTTTTTCCACAGATAGTGTAGGTGGCTTCGCTATTCAAAACCATCACCAATCAGATAGAGAGCTATACTATTATCATTAAATTCAAAATGATTTACTAGCCATTCCTAAATTGGTTCAAAGCCACGTTCCAAGTAATATGCAACACTAATATTATAAAACAGCCTTTTTGGTAAACTTTGTAACACAATGCACTTACATAAAACATATGGTCCGTGCATCTGAGCAGTATAAAACAATAACAGGTGCCATACCATGAGCTTATTAAGCAAGGTTGTTGCCGCTGTGGAAGCGAGACGCTGCTACGTGCATTGTATAGCGCTGTCTCGCTTCCACAGCGGCAACAACCTTGCTTAATAAGCTCATGGTATGGGCCCTGCTGTTTAAAAATAATCGCAAATAATTACAAACAGCGGTTGTGTTGTAGGAAGTCTACAAACACTTGGTGTACGGACGAATATCAATGGTGGATGTTTGTGGGCACAAACCAACTGAATTCATACACTTAGTCCTTGGTGGCTGACGGGGAGGTCCCAAGCCGGTACTCTTCGCGCGGAGCTTAACTCAGCGTGATCGCGAGCACTATTATTAATATAATCAGCGTAACAGACAGGCATATTATGATGAAGATTTTTTTCTGCAATGATAAAGGAAAACAAAACAAAATAAAATCGCTGCTATGAAAACATTCAAGCACAATCGACGCTTGCTTCAGCCAAATAGCGGTTCCGAAAAGTCTTATTTCTCTGTTGGCTCAAAATATTGCAATGGAAACAAGTCGATTATACTTTTAATTGATAAATGAATGTTGTATTGTCATTTTTTAATAATCATGCTTATTATGTTAAATTATTTCGAAATTAATTCTGATATTAAATAAAATAAACACTGTCAGAAGCCTGACACTCCTGTGAGTGGCTGGATATACCGCGATGCTGGATGCATACCTCAACTACAGTTCTCAATAAATCACATGCAAATTCCATCCATTTTGACGAATTATATCTGAAAAATATATCTTATAGAAGTATCTAACTGCATCGTATATCACTTTAATCAAATGTTTTAGTAGATGTATGACCCATCACCGTATTTCACCGGAAGCGTGGATCAAATGTACAGATGCCATCACCAACACACAAGGCCGAATACTAGATATTGTAAGAGTTGTTTCTAAACATTCCCCCGCATCCATAAATGTGTTTGTATGTACGTTTATTCTAACGTAATCATTAAATTAGATCAATCAGTCAAAGCAGTCAAAAAAAGGGGCCGTAGTATAATGGCTAGGGCGTCAGACTTGCGGTCATGTGGTTCCAAGTTCGAATCCCACCCATTGAACTGCCGTCATGATCCTACTCGTGACACAAGCACATAGGATAAAAAGAATACTAGTAATGCATTAAGTGCAACCCACATTGCTAAATAGCTTTATAGACACATTTTTTAATTAAAATTTTAAAGAAATACTTTTTTTTCATATATAATATGCAATTGCGACTCAACCGCATGTGCCGTCACAGTAATGCCGAACAAACTAGAGGGGATTAACATTCCATACATTTCACATAATTTTTGAGTCCATGTCTAAATATTTCCTAACCATGCAAAAAAAATGCTTTGAAAAGGAATTAGATTGACGTCAATATATTCTGACCAATCACAAACAAAGATACCATTGATTTTGAGAAACATTTATGAATACGGGAACAAGTTTGCAATGCTAGATAAAAATTAAAGGTTGTGTTATTCAGTAAACGGCCTTGTTCACAAAACCAGCGATCTAAACACTTAATATGTAAGCTGTGAACTAGTGCTGCTATGCGAGTTTCTATCGTTCCATTATATAAGTTTTCAACTATTTGCATGCTAGTACAGAAACAGAGTGCTTAGTGCAAGTTGCGCGTTACGTTTACGCGATCGACACGTCATGACGTTTGTGTCCAAGCGGTTAACGTGCTGTTACGTGTAGGGTTAAGAGAAGAAGTTCGACTTACTATATATTTAAAGTAAAAATATAGTCGATATAACAAAGGCCTAAAACGCACACAGGATTATTCTAAAAGGAGTGCGGATATCCTACGAGGTAATGTTGTGCATAAAACTGAACAACTTTCCCCAAGGAACATAGGTCGAAATCTTAAAAATAAAAATCGACTTTTCATACTAAGTCACGTGACCTGTCTCTTTGTATGACAATTTCATTTTCCAAAGTTAAGATTTCGACCTATGTTCCTTGGGGCAAGTTATTCAGTTTTATGCACCTGATTACCTCGTAGGATATCCGCACTCCTTTTAAAATAATCCTGTATACTAACACTGCCTAGGGACTCTCAGAACCCAAAAATATTTGGCGACCCGTTCTTGAAATCAATTCTGCGTCATGCCATGTTATGTTTTGTTAGGACTTGAGAATAACCCCTGATTGACTGAGAGCTGTAGCGGGCCAATCGGAGCGCTGATCGCGTAAACGAAAAACGAATTGCACTTTCAACTACCTATGTAATATTAAAAATATTTTTTAAATATTTTTTTAAATTTAAATATTTATTAGTTATTGAATATGGAACGAAAGAAACATACGGTTTAACAGAGTGTATAACGGTTTTATTATACATTCTGTTGACGTTTAATGAGTTACACTGAAAGCTCAAAAAACGTATAACATTATTTAACATCGAATCACCGTGCAGTGACTTGCGAACAATACAGAGTGCAGATTCACATGCATCCTGTTATCTTCGTCACATAGCTTAACAAACGCTAGTTAAATAAGATTAGAAGGGATACTGTGTCGTTACAGTTCTTGAAGAATTTTATATTAATAGTTATTATACAGAATTAATTTAAAAGGAGTGCGTATATTCAACAAGGTGATCTGTGCCCATACCATGAGCTTATTAAGCAAGGTTGTTGCCGCTGTAGAAGCGAGACAGCGCTATACAATGCACGTAGCAGCGTCTCGTTTCCACAGCGGCAACAACCTTGCTTAATAAGCTCATGGTATGGCACCAGGTGTATAAAACTGAACAACTATTCCTAAGAAACATAGGTTACGTGATCGATCATTTTGTATGAAACGTTTATTTTCCATTTTAAGACTTCGACCTATGTTCCTTTGGGAAACTGGTTCAGTTTTATGCACCTGATTACCTCGTTGAATATACGCACTCCTTTTAAATTAATCCTGTATTTATCTTAAAAAGATTAAGTTTCGTGTTAAGGAGAAACCGTGGGTAGTGGTTATTTTTGACGGCTACACTCGTGGGCTTAGTGGCCTGTATTAAAAGTGGTCCAGTTAATAAGAGATACAAGATAATAATAATAGCTTGGGACAGCTCACACACGGCAATCTGATCCCAAACTAGGCAGAACCTGTACTATGGCAACTAGACAACTGTTAAACATAATTATATATACCCAAATAAATTACCCAGACACAGAACAAATGATCATGCTGATCACACAAATGTCCTGAGTGGGAATCGAACCCACGACCTCCGGCTTAGCATTCAGGGTCACGAACCACTAGACCAACAGGCCTATAAAATTTCGTGTTAGATGGCAAGGAGGACCATGCTGAATTATAATAGCCCATCAGGTCACGCTAAACCGGCGCTTATCTGGATGACAGTCCATACAAACGAGACTCACATGTGTCTACATCTTCACTTTGTATACAACAAAGTCGCTCCCGAATTCTGTACTCTTAGATCTTTTATCGATAAGTTTTTAGAGCCATATCGATTCGACGGCAATAAAAAAAAATATTGTCTCCAGCAAATTGTAAAGTATACACCAAACAATTGCAGTCGTCTGATTCAGTTAAGCGCTGGTAATGTTAGGGTTGGTTATTTAATAGTAAACTACATATTATTTAGATTGAAAAATATCTTCTTTGAAAAATAAGCGATCGTTATCTTAATCCTGGACCAGAATTCATCTAAACTTCAAACGTTATTATGAATAGAAGAAAATAAATAGAAGACTTTTATAGAGAGGAATTCATGCGTCATGCACAAGCATTGATACCATACTTTTGTTTTAGCTTAGATATTTTGTGCACTTGCACACCGCCTCCATATTTTTTGAAAATATTTTCAATATCACCAGAAGTATTGACCGATACACGATATAAGAACCGACTAATAGTGTGTTATTTATTACGCATTAACGCATGCGGAGCGAATACTTGAAATTAAATACAAATAGAGAGAAAAAATTTGAGCATGTAGATGGTCATAGACTCATAGAGGAAGGGGCTCGAAGAAACGATGGATGGAATATGACTAGAAAAGCTGTCATTTGTGAGAAGACGTGAGATTGAGAAGGATGGAAGAAGAAGATATGCTGCATCAACCCCAAATGAAATTGGCATAGGGACTGTAGATGATGAGAAAGAAAAATTTCGTACCCCCGGCAGGATTCGAGCCCACAATTACCGGTTTAACTCACCAGTAATTATGGGTTCCAGTCCTGCAGGGTTTAAATTTTCCCTCTCTATTTGTATTCAACTACAAGAGCCGAACAAGTTGGAATAGTGGTTACGGGTTAGCCCGGGTGTAGTACTGTCTCAGGGAGTACCTTCCGCGCCTTGGCGGCGTACTGTCCGGCGACGATAAGCTGTCCGCGGCCGGTGTCCACGTAGTCGCCGGCGTGCGTGACGTGGTACTCGATGCGGTCCACCAGCTCGCCCTGCGGTGCTAAGCTACGGCGCGGGAGGGGACGCGGACACCCACGGACGATTGGTTCATACCATTTCATACAACCCCCACAGAAATCGTGTTACAACCGACCAAAGCCGAGCTGAGTGAAACGTTAGCTAGTTAGAGTATCGTTTTATAAACCCGTTTAGTAGCCACAGTATATAACCCTATAGACGAAGATAAATTATTGTTTGTATACTATAAGCACAAACGGACACAGGTGTTACAATGTTAATGACATTCAGTGTTAACCTAGTTATTGCACGGTATGTTATTTTGTAAGTTTATGACAACCATTATTTATGATACACCAAACAATTGTTACATAATAACATATTTCAAATATTAGTAAATCTTGAACAATAATATTGATTAAATACAGTTATTATATAACAAACATCACCATATACAAGAGGCAAATTACGCACACACCAATGAAATTATAAAATAGTGATACACAGAGTTAGGTATAGGTTAATTTTAGAAGCCAACTTCAACCGTATTTTAGTAGAGCCGTATGATCACAACAGTCAAAGCGAAATTGTGTAGATACATTAATGGAAGGAATACGAACACAAACACAAGTGTGAACCAATCACCGTATCATCATTAACAAAATGCAGGGTTCAACGAATCAAATCATTCAAAACGAAACCAAACAAGGTATGGACGGACAGGGGATGGGTCGGTCGGACAGACGGACAGGGAAAAACAAAACAAAAAAATACAGATTAGTAAATATGAATCGTCATTGTAATGATCACTCACCCGTCGAGCTTTGCTCTGATATTTTAGGGCCTTCTTAGTGTCTTGTGTGGCAGTTTGGACATAGTCCACAGCATGTTCTACATGATACTCAATGCGGTCGATCATCTCTCCCTGTATCCATACGAACAAGTTAGTATTCTTCTACTAGGACTACTAATACTACGTCACTACTCACTACAAACACGATACGTATTAGAATAAATTTGAAGAGTCCAAACCCCACACTCGATGCACCTGTCTTGGTTAATTTAACAACAAGTCGAATAGACCTTATACAAGAGTAGCTCAAAACAAAGACTACAGATCCATTTAATTTCACATAGACATAGGCCAAAATGACTGCTGCATGCACGACAGCGGTCAATCTTCTTTGAGTTATAGTTAAAGTAGTGCAACCTTATGCAATGAGTTAGTTGAAAAGGAAGAATATAAACCACCACTATTGTTAAATTACATCGCCATACTTCCCCCACAAAGCCTTTGCTTTGCTTACCTGATTCAAGTACCCAAATATAGTCATCATTATCCAGGATTTCATGAGTTAGTCCAAAGTATTCCCGACTCAATCGGTAATAGTAAGTTCTACGGGCTAGTTAAATAATATACACATAAATAGATAGAGAGTATTATAAAGACGCATTGCGTAGCGTTTGACCTGGCTCTCGACAAGCATCGCCATGTCCATGAACATGTCGTGCAGCTCGCGGATCGAGGTCTCCAGCTTGATGATGTCGGCGTGCCGCGCCTCGATGTCGGCCAGCGTCTGTTTCGCCTGCTGGGTCTCCATTATTATCTGGAATTGAAACAACAGGGAATTACGACACGCAAATAAAAGTTGTGGATAAAGGCAGTTCAAAGCCCCAACCTGACAATGAGTTTATTAATTAAAAATTAATAAAAAAAAACAAAAATGTCGTAACCAAATATTATTCTAGGTCATTTTTTTATAGAGAGCTGCAAGTGCTACAACCCCTTTAATATTAAGTATCTTAACACCTATTAAAAGTTTCGCAATACCTACCAAAAGTAATTCCGGAATAAGGATATTCTATTATAGATACATCGAGGATATTAAATTTGTCTAGTCTCCGCATGTATTTATAGCAATTAAAGCGCCCACACCAGATAGGACCCCAGCGTGGGACCAATAACGTGTGAACGAGGTACACATTACTCGTAATTTGGATGTCTATGGATAATATGGAGTATGTTGTAGATTCCGCGGAAACATTGATTTTGTTAGCTGTACTGCAATGCACACTATCGAAGTATCGATTGTTAATTATTGTTTGATAGACAGCGCAACCAAATTACAACAGTATGGTCAGTTCATAATGTACAGAACCATTTCAAGTAATTGAAATTCTAATTTAATAATAACCTGCCTTGAACCCTGCCAATGGTTTGAAGGAATTCGGACGTGATACTGTCAGCATACGTATATTCAGTTATTGATCGTGAATAACAAATATATATTCAAATAAGTTATTACTGACGTAGGAATACTGTCCGTAACAGCGGCAGCGTAACGCCCCTTACCGAGAATTGTTTTGACCGGTAAGTGTGTTATTGAACAACGCTTCAATATTCAAGACAGAAATATCGCAAGACAATTAAATTACAGTTGTATTCATGTTTACCTACCATGCCATATTTACCTACTATAATATAATGTACAATAATAACATGAGTTGGTTTGACGCGTTAAATTACAGCTAGGTATAATCTTGTGCACATGAGCCCCTGAATTGCTTTATTGGACGATCTGAGGGAAAGTGCTATAATAACTACGTTGCGAAGACAGATTGATGTTTAGAAGGATGTAATAGGTACTCAGGCAAAGGAAAGGCCATTAGTCGTATTTTAGGGTAACCGTGCAAAAGGTCCCAGTGCCATTTTCAGCCGAAACTTTATGGCAAGTTGTAAAACGTTCCTAACGTCTAGATAATGTTATACCTGGGAAAATGCTTTTTCTAGCGGCAAAAAGCCTATCTTGGTGCGGCGCAAAAACTTGGCAGCATGTTGTGCCTTCTACAGCCAATGTGTCGTGTTTTGACATAGTGTTGGCATCGGTTCGAATACTAATCTTTACAGGGTTGGTATGTTAACCTAAGAAAATCATTAGTTGGATAATTTGTAAACTGCCGATGGTTTTTTTTATGGGACAATCCCACCACTCTTACACAATTGCAATTCCTGTAAGCCAGTATTTAAAATAATAACCAATGAATACAGTAATCGGTGTATCCCAATTGACTTACTTGGAATCCGCAACGAAATTATTCAGATGTAGTTAATAGGAAGAGGAGAAGTATCGAGGTCTGCTGTGATGACTCACCCCCTGCGTGAAGACGGCGGAGTTGCCCTGCTCGAGCATCTCCTCGAGCTCGTCGTCGGTGGTGGCGCGGCCCGTGATCTCCAGCTGCCGCTGTATCCGGCTCTTGCAGCGGTCCCGGTAGTCCGTCTGCGTGCGGTTGTACTCCGTCATCACCTCCACGAACTTGCGCGACAGAGTCGAATGCTGAGTTTTTCTTATCCTCAGATCCGCAGACGATTTATTCGAGTGCTCCTCCTGCTCGATGTTCTGCTCTATGTCTGTGGATTTGGTATATTCCGTGTTCAAAACGAATTTCTAAGTTATATAAAAGTGTTCACTTTAGAAACAGTGTAGCGCTAAGTGTGCGTCCACACTGAATGCGCGGTGACTGGAGCCTGAGGCGGGCGCGGCGAGCGGGTGTGTGCGGTGGCCACAGTGACGCGCGAGCTCTTGTAGCGGTTCGGTGTATATCAGGTGTATGTATAAAGGTGGTTTAGATTGAATTGCACTTATAAAACATTCAGTATTTACCGCCATTTTACGACAAACAAATACAGATGCGCATACGCCGAGCGACAAGACCGAACTGGTTTGTTACACCCGCCACCCGCGCAGTGAGTCGCTCGCTGACTAGGCCCGTAGTGCGGCCAGAACGCGCGAACAGGAGCGTTTGATAACTACGCGCGCTGTCCCGCTCAGTCCCGTCGCACTAGGCTTCCGCCTTAGTCACTACAATATGGACGCAAAGGCGCGTTTCATATGTTTGATAATTCGCGCCCGTGGTCGCAACCGCGCTAGGCTAGCAGTGTGGACGCACACTAAGTCTGATTTAGACGTCTAGGCTCGCATACTTACGTTTTAACTTTCCTCTTACTTTGTTGGCAGTTTTCTTGACGTCAGCCATAAGATCTTCTAATTCATGCTTTGTTTCTGAAAACGAGATTAGACATAGTTCATAAAAAGAATTAATGAAATAGATAATAGTTGAGAAACGTGAATTATCCGACTAAACCTTTAAACGGTAGAGTAGTTCATCCCTAAAATGGAGCCTCCACAATCCTCTCACCATAAACATATAACTAAGTGAGTGTGAAAAAATTTCTATAGTTGTGCGTCGTCTTGCGCTACATAATATAATTTCATTTAATTAATAATTACAATTGAACCTGTCGCTATGAAAACGTATGAAGGTAAAGCAAAATTACTCGGTTCGTTAACTAAATACACACACCGTTCGATGTTAATACAATACTGAACACTGCTACGCAAGCCGTAATAGAATTAATAATAACGAAGATATAAAAAAGTACGTTTTGTTTTAAATGTTCTGCAGTATATAACCAGTTGAAAAATATAATAGAAGCTTCTATTTCCTGTATTATTTTTTTTATCTAAATTCGACAACAACATTTTACGTCTGCGAACTTGCATAATACTAGTAACAATTTACCAATATGAAGCGATTTTTATTTTCCAGAGGACAAGCCTACATAAAGTACAGTGCAAGCGTTTCATCGCCGTAATAACAACCTCGTCCACGTGTAATGGACTACTTAGAGGGGAAAAGCAATACAATTAGCAATATAGTTCACGGGATAAGTGAACAATCTGCGCCGTATTGGAAACGTAACAAGATAATGACAACGTTAGTCTGGCGGACGTTTTGAACACTTGTTCCACTTCTTATTAACAATCATTTTGACTCAACGCAAAAAAAAATATTAAGAGCTCTGCGGAAATATTAAAAAAAAGCCCTAATAAAAAAAACATTTTATTTATTAGAATATTATTTGATGAAACAACAAGAAGTGACCAGAAATTTGTAAAAGCTTGTTAACTGCTTAAACTATCCCCAAACGATGTATCACGTTCGCCGTATCAAACATCTCCCAGTATCGAGAACGATTTCCTCGGGCATCACCATAACGACTTTTCCTGTATATCACATCCCGGAAATTGCACTTCCTCGCGCGAGAACATGAATATCTACCAAAACAGTGAATAATCGATAGCGTGTAAAACAATAAGTACTTATAGAGCAACGATAGTTTTCGTTCACAATATACCCGTGTAGCTCTAACGGGAATATTCGGGATAGGATTAAGTGCACTCGCAACAAATTTGCATAACCAATTTGATGTGCACGTTCACAAACGCTTGAATAAAGTGTTAATAGTTGGGTATTGCAGGATATCCATAT
This sequence comes from Plusia festucae, assembly GCA_950381575.1. Taxonomy (NCBI): domain Eukaryota; kingdom Metazoa; phylum Arthropoda; class Insecta; order Lepidoptera; family Noctuidae; genus Plusia; species Plusia festucae. Next base: position 4,828,860 of record OX494436.1, on the reverse strand, counting down.
AGACTTTAATTGAATTTGAATTTTCAGGTTTTATTCGAGGCAACATACGGAGCAATAAAGAAATTGCCGCGTGAACGAAGCTCTTTATGGGCAGTGTTATTTCAGAGCACAATTCCTTGTGGAGTGTTATCACCTGCCGGCGCCAAGCGTTATATTTAGAAGTTAACACCCAAGTTAGAATCCCTTTCAAGCTCGAAACGAAGATTACTTTGGCGGCATTTAGGCACTTTTGTGAATATTAGAACGCGAGTTCACAGCGCGTCTATTTTGGGAAGGTCCAAAATGTGGAAAATGTGGATGCTCTTGAACTTGAAAATAGAATTAGGCTTTTCAAATGTTCCATTTACTGTTAAACATTAAAATTTGATTAGAAAAGGTTAAGAGCCGAATTAAGCAAAAGCAGAGTCCAGAATAAGCTCAAAAGCAATTATAAAAAATTACAATAATTGAAGGTCTGAAAAAGATATCTAAATACCACGATACCCATTATAGTCCGTAAAATGGTAGCTTTATTTTCCTTTTTAGGGTAACTTGTCAAGAATAACGGGAATTGTAAAGGTTCGTTTAAGCGAGAAAGACTGACACTGACGTTCATCATGTCGTTTACCTGCAGCGAACCATGCCTCACCTCACACCAGATCGATTTCATTCAATGAGCACACTGATCATTCATAGCCACACCATCAATCGTCACTTGTTCGCCTCTTTCATTCCCGAACAAGTTTATTTTCGTTTTAACTTTTATACCTACATGAAAATATTTACTCAATTTAATACAAGTTACGGGGCAACTTTTTAGAGAATATTTATTGAAATATTAGCATATTTACTTTTGTTATGAATGAGAAATTCTAAGAATATTTTAACATTTCCAAGCGGCAGTAGATAAAAGGGCAGACGGGTCGCCAGTGACTCGCATGATGTGGAATAAATGGGGCAACATACGTTCCCAAGGGAATCTGCGAAAAATTCTTCTGACAGGCTTTACGGTGGAGGTTTTTGTGATTTTATATGTTGCCGTGATTTAGGAAATATGTGTACTTTTTAAAATAATACACGTTGGCATATTATAATTAACTAAAAAAACATGAAATACATGGGTATTGTTAGGAATTTGAATAGTACAAATTGCGGAGTGTTTTATAATAATAAAGCGTTATCGTGAGCTTGTTCGATATTAACGACGGCAACGTTGGTTTATTCGGGGCTATTTAGGTCGGGTCAATGGCTAATAGTGGCTGTTCGTGACGCTCCTGCCGAGGGTCCCTTGTCGAGTGTGCACCTACAAAGACGCCGTATCAATAACACCTCGTAAAATATTATTGCCTCGACGAACTTGGATGTTGTGTGATAGAAAATATTGTTGTTAAAGTGAATAGCGTCAGTCAATAACGAAATTGAAATAGGTAGGTATTATAGAACATGTTTTGAGTGTTCAAAAAACGATGAAAAATTTAAGTAATGAAATTAATAAGCAAATAAAATTGATTAAATCAAATTGTTTTGGCGATCTGTTTATGACGTGAAATTAACCACTAGCATCTTTTGTAACCAATATTAAATGTCGATGTCATCCAAAACATCACAGCTTCATTAAATCTGGAGCTTTCCTATAAAAGCAGTCAGACACCGCCCCCGCGTCTACGTAAATGTCACAAACTTCGCCCTTTCAATTAGTGTGTGGGTATTCTGCAAGCTAACATTGAGACCTACCCACGCTTAGCCTGTAACATCAATACCTATAGATAACCATGGCGTAGACCATGGAAATGTATCATTTATTTTTAGACCATACTTCGTGAGTGTAAGCGTGGCTTTTTCGAAGACTTCATATAATTGAGAGCTAAAGTGGGATGATACTGAGTGGACGAACAAATAAGATTTGGCTAAGGCCTCACTGACTTTAATTGTATGGATATTATAACATAAAATCTAATATGCTAAGTTACAACTTTGATCTAGTAGAGACACAATTCCACTACCGTCTTATTCTGTTATAATACATAATACGAATATTTATTACCCATTATTATTTAATAAACACTTAAAGTGTAATGCCTGTAATTGAGACCACTTATTGCTCCATTTTGTGCCAGCCGGGTAATATCAGGCCTCCGTAACTACAGTTTTCTTAGGAGAAGTATGAACGACGGCGTAACGGCAGGCATCCTATCTAAACTAATAACATTATATGCCTATAACCCATCCAAGATGGAGCTAGCGATTATATCATATTAATAATGCAGACTGGCATCAGTTGTGGTTTACTATGTTCGTTCAAGATAATATACCTACTGCATACACAAAGTCAAGATACAGTTTTAAGAATCATATGGACTCTTGTATTTTTCGTTTCTGAATCCGTATCCTTCAGTCTACTGAACAGTTCTTTTCCTTATACCATAAGAATTTTAGAACGAGCGGTTTTTACTGGATAGATGTTTAGGGAATCAGTCATTTTTGGGATGTCCGCAATCGTCCACTGGCTGAAATGGCTTTAGCCACTGCTTAGTACCGCAAGCTCATACGAATATTGTGTGAACACAGTCATGTTTCCAACGGTCTGATTCCTAGTTATACTCACTTTCATCTGATTGCGGCGCTGATAGAATGGCACTGTGTTTCTTCTTCACCTCTTCGACGTTAGCCTGGATCTTGTCTATCATCTCTCGTATCTCTTCCACCTGACAAAGAAAGAAGGTTATAATTTATTATCTGAAGCTCGTAGGCGTATCCCACACTACACATAGGTACAACTAATTTTTGCATTAGAAATATTGGTTTTTATATTCAATAATATGGATTCTTGTTTTCTTTCTTAATTAAACATGTCTTTAGAAACTCGCTGGACTGAAAGAGACTAGGCCCTATGACAGGGCAACCTAGTGCAGGGCCTATATGGCCTATCTTCAAAAGTTTTCTCTCCACCTTAGATTATTTTTATTATCTGGAGCTCCTACGCGGATCAAATGTGGATTTTTAACCTCTTATATTTATTTTTGTCATGAAAGCGGTTCTTTTTAAATTTACTTTTATTGATAAACAATCATATCGTTAGTAAGAAACAGCTAAAGATGTAATTAAATTGTAGATTCAAGTAGATTCAATCTCATCGAAACATGACCTAGCTAAAAGTACTCCATACAACAATACAACAGTCAATGTCATCCATTAAAATGTTGACAGAACAAAGATGTTGAGTTAAATCCTGCCGTCGAGGAAGTTATCTTAAAACGGCAGAAATTTGTATAGTACAAAATTATTTCACAAGTTTTTACTTTCAAGATAAGTCATTGCATTACCATAAAAACATCAGCGTCATCCAAAACACGAGGAAACCGAATAATATAACTTCATGTAATCAGGACATGTTTGCCATATTATTGGTAAAAATTACAAAAACATTGTTCGTAGTGTTGGACCGTGTACAAACAATGTTTGTGTCTTCCATTAATACAATGTGTGTGACACACCCGCCTGGCATCGGGATAAAATTATTTAATTCGCAATTTTTCCTTTTTAACAAATCCCCCACAGCAGACACAATAGTTTAACTAAATGCTATAGCTAGAAATATGTTCTTTGTAACTCACGGAATACGGAAATCTATACTTCTATAAGCTTTTTTATTGAAAATATTTGTACAGAAGTAAACTAGTCCGATTTGAATAATTCTTCAGTGTTAGATGGCCCATTTATTGAGGAAGGCTATAGACTTTTTGCCGCGATAGCCGCCTTCCGCGCGGTTGTAGCATTGAGCAAAAGCTAGTGGTAAAAAACAAGCACATTTATCTTATGGTAGATGCTCAAATAAGATATAGGTACTACAATTTATACTTGTTTGGTGTTCCCACGTTTATCTCATTCCAGTTCAGCTGATAACTTATCCGATGATAAGACAAGAACCGGCAAGTACATCTCATTTTCAAAATCAACACTAAATAATAATAAATTCTTTAGTGTTTTTCTATCTATCTTTACCTTTTTCTCGATTTCTCAGTATCACATTAGGCAATTTGTGTACTGTGGAATTCTTACTTGTGGAAAATAATTAGTAGTGTTACGAATAGCACTGCATGAGGCTCTATTTTTTCACGACAGTGCAGTTCGCCATTTATCTCTGTATCAGGCTTAAGAACGTCTCTGCGTCTAGCCAGGGCGGCGGCGTCGACTTAAGTTGGCAGCACGCCAGATGGTACAGCCTGACCTAACTTACTATTCTCTCAGATATGTTATATATCAAAAAACTTCAAGAAAGAGGTTGCAGCAATGGCAAAAGTAGGATCATCAAACTATAATCGCCTTACTGGCTTACAAGCAAAGCAACACTATTGATTAACGTGAGACGTAAAACTATATTTTTATGAGCTTTTTGAAGGAGGAGGCTCGAGAAAAATGTTTTATTATATTCGTGAAACAAAAATCAAAAGAATCATAAATCAAAATCAGAGCTATAGCTGTCTACTCTCCAACACAAAGCTATTACTTTTGCTCTTGACTAACAACAGTTATCTGACTGCTCTGTGAATAATTATGAGAGGTTTTACTAGGAGCGACTGAAACTTGCCAACCTAAATTGAAGAATACTTACTGAAAATAATAAAATAGAGGTTTCTTGTTTGCGAACTGTTCTATTTTCATACCTATTTCCAGACAATTTTAATTTTACCAAAAGAAGAGTATTTTATAGAAAAGGTAGACCGCAAATGTATAAACTTTGTAATTACCCGACCTAAATAACGCGCCCTTTTCTCTTCATTAATTTAAAATAAAATATAAAGAAACAAACGAAGAAAATAAGTGAAAATACTTGTTTCGTTTTATTGTGAAACAGTACATAATTTAATAAAGAAAAAAAAGACATTAATCTTCATAGAGCTCCAGATTGTGGTTAGAACTAACCAGTTAGGTTAGCTACAGGCGTTGTTCCGTGTTAAATTTAGTTTAGGGGATTTCTGGCTAAATTCCAACCTTGGGACTGGCTATCCCTGGCAAAATAATAGTCAAGCTGTAGAAATTATAATTATATACCAGAATAATGTAGACGTAGGTAAACCGTCATCAAGAAAATATTTAATCTTGATTCAATCAGTAAACACAATAGCTAGTAATGAATCACCGGAAAAGTCTGATAACTGATTGCATAGAATATATTATGTTAAACCAAGCCGCGGGGTGGAAGTTTGTTAAATACCTACTTGATAGTAGTTAAAAAATAAGTAATAATTATTTACAATTTTAATTGTTTGTATCGTTTATATCGGGCATATTGATAACTCGGTGTAGGGTTCAGGGTCGGGAGTGTGGTTTAGTCGATAGCAGGACGCCAGTTCTCGGCTCGTGCGACACTTCACATGATGACTCATCAATTAATCAGATTAGTGCGATAACTGATATCGTTGGACCGCAAGCCGATAGCGGAGCTCAACTAATAGTCTGCGATACCAATGTGAAGCTTTATAAACTTTATTCATATTAAAACAAAAGCGGTCTAGACAAGGACAGAGTTAAAGAACTAAATTGCAAAAGAATGGTTTCACTGACATGAACTATCAATTATTTGATTACGATCTGATCGACATTTAAAAGTAGATAGATATTGAAGACAGCAAATCCCGATTCCTTTTCTACTGGAAACTAATCACTTATTGAGCTATTATTAAATAGTTTTAAGATATACCAGGTAACGTAATTGAAATTTATCGAAGTATATAATGTAATTACTGTAATCCACTTTGTACTTTCGATTCAACTCGTGTAAAAAAGGTCGCCGCTGAAATTGAAGTAAAAACCGTCATCCATTAATTCTGCGGAGTCTTATCCGTAAGTTATAGGTATGCAAGCTGAAATAGGAATTATAAATGGGGCCCAAATGTAGAATGCAGATAAAACGCGAAGCTTGATTTATTACGGGTAATAGTAAGTTAGTTAGTTTTGTTAATAGGTATACTAAGAACCAAAATTAGCACTAATACAGTTCAGACTTGTGTCTTCTTGATAGATATAAAGTTTAGTTTGTAACTTTACACAAAGATACATTTGTATGTACATGAATGGTTCTAACGTGCAAGGCAATTTCAAAGTTTCGCTTCACAGTACATTTCGCTCGGTTTCCAATATAATCAATGAATTTTATCGAAGCTATTGCAGAACAAGCGCAATGAAACGTAAAACGTAACACGGTGCTTTGTGTTTCAACATAAAAGTCCGTGCTTAATCTTTTGATTTAACGTAATTCCTCATAGTGGTGGAGTAACTTTTTTATGGTTGTCACAGTTACCAGTTTTATTATAGCGATAATAACATTAAAGTAAATGATGGGACAAAAATATTGTTTCGTTGATCAAGTATTATAAAATTTTAGTTTTTTTTTTTATGTCCGTACATGCTAGCTTGTGTAAACAAGTAACAAAAGAAACATTGATCTACATTTCAATGGCGTATTGCACATTTCTTATAATAAGTAATTAATCAGTATTGGCGCAGTGCTCAGAAATGTATGTAGACATGATGACGTAATTAAGCAAAGTGCACACAGGGCAGGCAGCAGTCGGCCGCGAGTCCTCGGCCGTCATGTTAGCACAACACACACACAATAACATGCAAATGAATTGCACGATTATGATGAATACCAAGCACAGCCTGAATATTTATGACGTACTGGGGTGTTGTGAATTATATGAAAACTCGTGAAGAATTCATGTCACGAATTAAACCTGGCAACGCGTATTTTTATTGTATTTTCGTATTTTGCATCAGAGAGGAACGTTGAGAGGAAAAAAGAAAATTTGATATCTCCCTGGGGCAATTTACTGTTTCATTTAGGGAAGGCCGTTAATAATAAAATTACCATCGGTGTTTTTTGTTCCGTTATTTATTCCAAGCACAAGTTTTATGCGTTGACGTGACGTATTATAGGGTTCTAATCTAATGACGACCGCGGTGATAAGTAGTAATAATAAAAGCAATCATTTTACTTAAAAAGTATTTCCAACATTTAAATAAGTAGGTGCATTTCGATAAACAAAATCGTGTTGACTACGTATGGTCGAACGAGTTAGCGATAGATTTACTGTGTTCGAGTATGAATATTGAGAACATACATCAATGCGTAAAATATAAGGTATGGGTATCTACAATTTAACTAGTAGGTAGGTACAGTTCAATAAGTAGTTAATTTTATTGCTCGATTGCTTTTTCTAACTCCATAAGAAAATGTCAGTCTAAAAATAGCAAAGAATACTGTATAATAATTTTGAATAGGCGCATATACAAGAACTCCACAATAGGTCGATTCCCACCATTTAATCCCGACAGTCGCACGATTATATCGATTGAAGTAATGCTTTAACCCTTTGTTAAGCTTAATGTGGGAGTTTGCGGAAAATTACCTGTCTGCTTAGTGTTCGCAATCACCAATTAGCTGCAGACATCACATTCAGGACAGTATCAACGCTAGCAACAGTTGCCCGTATTAAATTTATATCTACTATTATCTACTCCTCTTCTTTTCGTGTCGATATTTTTCAAAAGATCTGACTATAGTCAAATACATTTCTCTTTGATTAGCCAGCCTGTTTTAATGTCCTCTTTCTCATCTGCTGTGGCGTTTAACAGGATCTTGGGCATAGCAAGTGGTCTTAAATTCGGAGGACAATCACAACTATCTTCTTCACGAAACTACTTATTATTTATTTAGAGCAAATCGTGTTGCAATTGTTTTTCTATTGTTATTCTAATTCAATCTTCTTGCTGATATACATACTTTGATACATATATGCACATGGATCATTGTACTCGTCTCAGTAAACGTTTTATGTGCTCAAGAAACGACCCTGTATTGTTAATATGTGCTTATTTATTCAAAGAACATCCCAGCAGATATTTATGCTTGCAATATTAGAGAATATTTCTACAGAACTTACGATCGTATATTATACAAATATGCGAAAGAAATAGTTCGGCTTCTAACATTAATTAAGTACAACATTTATATTTATTTATTTACATAATAGTATGGAAGGACTTGGGTGAGGCCTTTGCCCAGAAGTGGGACAGCATAGGCTAGATTCACATCATACAAAAACAGCATTTATAGGGAAACTTTAACAGAAAACTATCTAAAAATCCTCTACGAAAACTTTTTAATTGAGCGAAAGGATTCGTCAATATTTAACCTATATTTCAAAAGCAATTTACAGAGAAGGATTAAAAAAACACCAATTGCTTAAATAGTACCTACATAACAGTTTTCGATCTTTGGTTAGACAAGAGCAATTTGTATCTGCCGCGTACACCGATTCCTGGCTAACGAGTCCATTATGTTACCCTGAAAAAGGACTTTTTTATTTCATTTCAAACACGTTTTTTTTTACACGCTAGGTTTTTTCTCTTCCGTACGTTAGTTATGAAATATTTTATACAAAGCCAATTATTTGTTAATACACGTATTTCTCCAGAAGCTGTGGCCACGATCAGATGCGCAAATCTGCTGTCTTAGTATAATTTATTTAAATGCATTCGTATTGTATAATAAAGCACTTAATCCTCAATACACTAAACTCTCACCGGTTAAGTAGTTATAGTACTGTCGTTTCCACCCATGCTGGGTTAGCCGGTTGGTGACCTACATACTACACTGAAATTATTTCAGCATTCATATACAATATGTACACAAACGGCCTACAGATTTAAATATATATAGACATTTATTAAGGTAGCCGTGCTTCGAAGCGGGTCATGTTTGCGGGTACCGGATTAACTAGGATTATGTAAGCGACGTCTGTACAGTCACAGTTCAACAAATTCGCTGTACAAATTAAACCGACCGCAACCTTTTGCCAACCCTTACAGTGGCACTCGTACTTCGAACAATAGGAAAAAGTTCTCTTTATGCCGCAACATAATAACAAGACAGAAAGCTCTGCTTTCGAAAAATAACCGAGTTTATGAGCGTCTAAAGTTCTAACTTCGTTGAAACGTTCAAAAGTTTTTCCACTCACATAATCATACATTCTGAGAAACTAAAATGAAATTGTTATTCTAGTGAATATTTATAACGTTCTAAGTTATTATAACGTTTTAGGTAATTATATGCGAAATTAGTTGCTCTGGGATGAATACGAACACAACATTTTACAGGAGGATAGCCTGTTGCGATTAATTTGTCCTGTTCACGAAGCTCTTTTTCTCACTCATCGCTATATGAGTAACCTAGGGGGTTTCCTTTAAGCATAATATAGTTATTTCCACTTCTGACGTCACCTTCAACCTCTTGTGACCTCACTCTATGACGTGGCGATCGGCAGCCGCCGCATGGCAACAGGAAAACGTTCTTCGAAAAGGCTCTAAAAGATCAAATACTCTAAAATATCAATGACAATAATAATTGTCAATCGAACTCTATTAAACGCAAACTGAAAGGAACAAAAACATTTCAACTACAGCTGAAACATACAGAACTTTTTAGAATACACACTGACATGAATTTCGTATAACGACGTTAATGAAATTTTATTAATGCCTTACATTATTTAATTAAGTAGGTGTATGGTTTTTACATTATTATTTAAGCGGCTACATATCAGGCAGGTAAAATAATAATGAAATTGATAAGTGCCACCGCACACGTGACCACGTAGGTCATAAACACTTATCACTCCATTTTACGATAATTATAGCCGTTTATAACAAGAGCTACTATTTACATTGTTATGGTTTTGTTTAATAATACTAACCGAGATAATAAGGTGTGAAGATATAGCAAATGATTGAAGAAATATTTTTTTACTCCTGGGGTTTAACCTGAATAAGTAATTAGGCTAGATGTAAAAAATATAAGAAGATGTTTTTTGGTTACGGGAGGAGAAACGACAGCTGTCTTTCAATTTGTTTGAGACGAAAGATTTTCAAAACATTACTATTTCATTATTTTCTACCCTACCTTTTCCTTTATTTTTCAAATTTGTCTCCCTAAGGCAAAGAACTCCCAACCCTCATTCCGTCACTTTCTGTCTAGGATTATAATAAGTGTACCAATTATTATCGACGGAGTCCAGCTCATTATTAGTCATTGTATTTGATGGAGGTATTCCTTATTATATTAGAACAATAAATCAATAAACAGGCGTGAATTCTCACGGGGGAACAGAGATAGGCAATCATCTGAGAGAGACCAGGAAATACATATTAAATCGCGTGATGAACTAGCAAGCTGTCACAAATTGTGGAGTAATGGGAGCTTAATCTCGTTCTAATCCCACTAATCTCGTTATACACACTCGTGCTACTGACCACTACTCCACGATACTAAAATATACATAAAGAATAGGCTACAATTGATAGTAATATATTATGATAACTTTTACGACTACGCCGATACTTTGATTTGGATGTATGTTGGAAAATATACAGGTGGGAAATAGGGACAGAAGTTACAATATGGCTCAAAGAAGTCGACGTCAAAAATTATTTCATTGCCATAAAATGTCACGAAAAGTACATTGTATATTATCACCAAGAGATTTGTGTTTCTAATGAGTAGGTCGATGGTATTATTTTACTGTTGAACCGGCAATTAGAATAGTGTGAAAGTACGTCTTTTGCATGTTTCCCTGTATTTTAGGACCACCGTCAGTACAAGGAAAAAAAGCAAAAGGTTCACGGCAATTAAATTTAACGAAAGTTTAATTTGTGGACTGAACATTTAAGTTGGCCTGAGTTATTAGCATTGCTAATTGATAATGCAAATAGGTTAGAACATAGTATGAACATAAACCTGATAAGACCGTTCAAAGGAACCATAAACTTAGTTTAATGACATTAAAGTACTTTCATGGCGTAGGTCATGTTGCAAACACGCGAATAAAGTGGAAAAAAATATGCGAAGTTCATTTCACACGCTATGGTTTTCACATCGCTTTAGAACTCTGGAAATGCAGTATTGATCTGGAAATGCAAATAAATGTTTTGATTTGATTTGATCGTGACAGACAAGTGTTCAAAAATTATGTACCTAATGAGAAAGTTTATTTTTAGTACACTTACTTCGTTCTAGAGCTACAATGTCAATTATTTTATTCGTTAGCGACATTTTAGAGAACTTTAAGCAGACAAGATCAAGAATATATTTCCTTGAGAGTCAGGGTAATTTCTATGAACCATGTAATACATGTCCGAGGGTAAATATAATTTAAATACCTATGAACACACGCAACACGTAACACTACAACAGAGCAACGCTTACGTGCACGATGCGAAAACAATAGGGAGGAACACGCTCAAACTTTTGTACAACTATGCTGATTGGAAAACTCTGGCAGAATTTGCCGCCGCATGTCCGCACATATTACAAAATGGAATTTCTTTTTTTGCAATACATGCAATGCTCACATATAAAATGTTACGTACCATCACATAACATAAGTCTACTGATATTCGGAATGTAAAATTCAGTATTCATATTGAATCGAAAGAACATTATTCTTCAGCTGCCATCAAATCTGGCAATTTAACCTTACAAAGGAAAAGTCTTTTCTACTTCAACTTAGCGATAAATCTTCACGTTCTACAGAAAGAAGGATTGTAAAATTTCGATAGCGAAGAAAGGTTTTATGGCAATGTAAGCAGCAGATGCTGGGAAAATGAGTCATGGCATCACGAGTTCATTATGCGTTCATTACTAGAGCGGTAGAAGCGACATAACCAACGCCGCGGTATACTTAATATAACTCTCGTCATAATGAAGTCACGTATGACTCACATCCATTAAGATTAAGACATAATATCACTTCATTTCGACGAGTATTTCGTCTAGTGAAGGTATGTCAGATATTGAATAGCAAAAATTCTTCATATCCTTTATTTCCTATGACATCATGATGTCATTGACCAGTCTAGAAACGAGTTTGGTAATTCTCTTTATATTTTGCATCATGCTGATGCCGGCTCTATTCGATCTTTTCTAGTATATAGCTATTATAAAACTTAGAACATATTATTACGTTAGCATCCAAATATGGTCTTGTGCCGACTTACGGCCTTAGTCGAGACTAATGCTTTGCATATGTGGACTGAATAAGTTGTTTAAAACATCAGATAAGTTTCAATGCTCTTCGGCATCACATGCATTTTAGAATTCATGTATGTCGAGCATAAAAACGTAGGTCTAATAACAAGTATGATTATTTAAAATTTTGTCCATACTAAAGCAGAGTTATTAAAGAACAATAAAGACCGTAAATAAAATACTTGTTGCAAATCATGAAACAGATTTGAAATTAATTGTGTCGCACGCTGACGAAATAGGTACGTATGTATTTCAGTATGAATAAGGCCCAGTTCAGTACGAACGCGCTTTGAGGCTTTATGCTCGTACATTTTGATAAAACGTACTGATTACATTCTCTTTGTTTACTGATTGCCGTCTGGTTGCTGTCAACTTACGATCATTTCCTACTGCCAAGAGTCTGTTGTATGACTTGTATGTATTGTTACAAAAAATAGATAACGGAAAAAGACATCGCAAAAATTACATATCACGGATCATGTCTATCGAAGAAGCTTTGATTCCGCGTCAATCTATACATCAAAGTTTAGCTAGATGAAGATGATTTATGATATAGTGGTCTCACGTGTTAACATGTTGGTAACTTCATTTGATACTATCAATCATGCTAAGAAGAGCCTCGTCGGTTCCCTAAACAATTTATTAAAAAGAGCCACGTCACTGAGTTGGCTGAGAAATTCACACTACTACAGTAAATTAACAAAGCCTTCAGGATATTGTACGTTCTAAATGCGTAGATAAAGCATCTCGGGGTTAATTAAACGCTATTAGGTGGATAATGCTTCTTCACTGCTTCTTCTTCTACATAATTTCGTTAGCGTTTCTCGAGCCAGAGTTCTTGAAAGCCACTGACTTTGTCTTAACGTCGGTTAGCCTGAGACATTCGGGCGCTTTTTAAATGTCATCTGCAGCACGCAAACGTTAAATTTAAATGTGATTTATAATATTTCTTACCTCACTAAAGAATTCATCCATAAAGCCTCCTTCAACAGCGACGTTGACGTCGTCGGGCCCGACATCGTCATCGTCGCTTTGCGCCTGTAAACAACAATAAAAATATAAAAATGGTTTCCAAAAAAAACATAGTAAAGAGAAATCTGCGCGCTCACATTGTATATGTATAAAACTTAAAGACTATCTTCATGGAGAATAGGAAAACCATGGAGCTTTTTAGTACTATAGGTACTTACTAGTAAGGGTTGAGATATAGAGGTTTACTACACCCTACATGTACCATATTTAATGGTAAACCTAAACGAAGGCATATTTCACGTAACATACGCTGCATATGACACTCAGTATTGTAATAATCGTCTTTGTGCCGAGGACATTAATATTTACGTCACAAACAATTCTTAAAGTGGGAATAATGAATTAGTCGCGCTGCCGGGTCACTCAGCACTTCATTAATCCACGTTGCACTTGTAAAAGCAGCTAGCGTGTACGAGCGCATCTTGTCGAGTTCCCAGACACTTACACTTAGTTACTAGGTCTTTCAAAAGGGAATGAAAACAGTTTTTATTTTCTTTTAAATATTTCGCAATAAAACTGCAATTTAACTTAACGATACAAGAATTGATAGTTTTAATAATTTTATTGATTATGTGAGATCAATTATTAACATTGTTGTTAGTGTTTCAAAACATGTTACTCTACTTCTATAACCTTACATTGGGTTTTCATTAAGTAATTTAGAACGTTTCCGAGTAAATAATAAAATTATAGCAAGAGAGCTGGTGCCTTACTTTTAATTTATAATGCGATAAAGTCGGGCCTACAAAACATATTAGGTACGCATCATACGTCGCTAATGAAATTGTGTATGAAACGCTGGAATACAAAACCAAAGGAATAATAAATGAACATGGAGGGCCGAAACGTTGGTTTAGTAACTGTGTGACGTCAGCAGGGGTCAACATCGGACGGTACACGTAAAGCAAAATAGAATCTACTTAGTTGAGGCGAGCTAGCCATTATTCAATTTATACGGACAGTTCGTGTATCCACAAAGGCCTACCTTGTACGTCACAAGTGCGTCCTGGGACCTACCCAGAGGCGCAAACTTTGCAACTTGTTTCGCATCTACCTAATACTGAAATTAACATAATTTGTACTTATTTGGGGCGCATATGTTAGACAAAAATAAACGATGTTGATAAACAAACAAACCGATCATTATAATTTACCCTAAAATATGTATAGAATTTGTACCTCACAAATTGTATGCTATTACTACGATGATTGTAGTATTTGTTGAATTACTTTGGGTGGTCATTAGAATTTTAGTTGTACGCAGTCAATGACTCTTGTATATTTGTGTACCAAATTATGATAACAAAGGTTGAATGGATTTAGCTTATTCGCGGTCAAACGCAGAGGTCGGTGTGCAGGTGTGTCGATATAGGTCACTGTGACAGTGTTACACGTAGCTGTGAGTCCGTGACGTACTCCAAACATTCATTAAGACAAGCCTCACAATGGCTTCCATTAAAACACCTAATTATCAACCATTAAAATACGAGATGTTTGAAATGTGGAAAATAGGAGTTGGAAAATAAAAGCTGTGATTAACATTACGGCTGAAACCATAACGTACAAACGTAAACGCTAAATGTAATCGTTAGACAGTAGGTCACTAATTAACTCAAGTGACATTTAAACATTCATACAGTTGATGCGTTTAAGTTTATTGGTTTGATTTAATTAAAAGCGCGAATGGTTGTTTAGTTAATTTTAATAACGTTTAGCTTTTGTCTTCGCGACAAAAGAAGAGCGTACTTATAGTTAGAGTTTACAAAAATACTGGAATGGAAACACTTCTTTAAAAGATTTTGGATTTCAATGTAATAGATAATTATAAGAATTTAGTAACGAACGATTAACCAAAACAAAAATTGTAAAGCATCAAAATCGTTTTTTTTTTTTATTAAGTTTGTATTAATTTTTTTTTTCCTTGATGTAGGTATATTTATTATGTTCAGCTTTTGTACTGTTGTCTTACATCGCATTTGAAATAAATAAATAAATAAATAGGAAGCTTATTTTCTCCTGCGTATTTATTAAGGTACAATAATTCCTATAATTGCAGAATGTGATCCTATAAGTATCTAACCTTTAACCCGAGCGAAGATACTTTATATTTTTATAGTTGACCTTATGACATCGGCAAGTGTAACTGTCCTATCAGCACGTGTATGGTGAAACTCAGCGTAATAATTGACTTGTCGCTGTCGAAACGCCTACTATACTACCTAGCTATCACTTTTATGTATGCGCATAAAAATTTTCATTGACAATTAGAACAGGCAATTGTACAGTTTTGAGCTCTTTATCTTAACAGGAATCCTGATTTAATGAAGCACGAAACGACTAATTGTTCACAATGTTCACATACCCTCAATACCCGATCTAAATGAAGGCGTCGTCTCTTCCATACCATATTAGTTGTAGAAAAAAAATACTTATGTATCTAGCGAAAACGTTTATTCTAAACCTATAGGTTATAAAAACATAGATAACCTTGTAGCAGCCTCTTTGTGAGCGACAAACACTGCGCACGCTATTACCCCGGGGAGTCGTTAAGGGTCTCTGCTCTGGTTTAACTTTATTGGAAGGACGGCTGAAAACCCAACACTCGATAAAGCACCATTGTAAGGCTGCGGCTCCATTGAGGCGGAGACGAGCGGAGCTGAGAGGAGCAGAGCTGTGAAAAGAGGTACGTGATTCCACTGAGGCGGAGACGAGCGGAGCTGAGTGGAGCAGAGCTGTGAAAAGAGGTGATGGTCGATCCCCACACGTCTCCTCTCCGCTCCGCTCGTCTCCGCTTGACTGTTTCCATTGAAGCAGAGCGGAGACGAGATGTGGATTTCATGTAATATGATTGGTCGATCCCCACACGTCTCCTCTCAGCTCCGCTCGTCTCCGCTTCAATGGAGCCGCAGCCTAATAGCCAAAGAGGTTTGCGCTTAGGTCTAGACAAAATAAGACCTCGTAACGAAAATACACAATTATGTGTATCTTCACCTACTGTGAAAAGCGTTACTTATATACAGCAGGTTTAGTTTATTACATGTATAATAAAACAACACCTTTTGACTTTTTACTATAAAATGGAGAACAAAAACAAATATAAAACTTTTATATTTACGCATTGAGGATATCTGTGACAAAATTTCAACAGGATTTTGTTGTACCATAGGATACAAGAGAAAACCATTTCATTTTAGATTAACATCTTTATGGGGAATCTTGGACTTGGAACCACGTCCGTCGAGGCGTCGAGTCGTCGACCCAAAAGACCGGATTCTTTTTGTGCAAAATAAACACGAAAATAATAAAATTATACACAAAGTCAAATTAATAATATGCGGAAACACATAGACATAACGATTTTTGTAACATTATGATATAATTATTCATCGTTCTTCTGTACTTTTTACTTTTACTACTACTACTTTTTTATTTACATACATGGACTTGACAAGTTGGTTACTTTACAAATCATTATCACACTTTTGTTTTTCGTCGATAAGATACGAGTAGGTACATGGTTTTACGTTTCTCATTATCTGTTCTCGGTTCAAATCGAAATCACTTTTATCTAAAAGGATGAGAATAACTCAGTAAACATGTCAAGCTATAAGTCCAAGAATAAATAATATTCCTCTCAAAGTTAAAAGACATTTATTTATTTACTAGCTTTTGCCCGCGACTTCGTCTGCGTGGACTTCAGAATTGGGTCGTCCCTCGAGAACTCCTTACGGAATCAGGATAAAAGGTGGCCCAAGTTCTTTTCCATGTCTAAGGCTGGCATGCATGGCAAATTTAATCGAAATCCGTTCAGCCATTTTTGCGTAACAAACATCAAAACATCCACACTTTCACATTAATCATTTTAGTAGGATAATAATGCACAGTGTAGTTAATTACAAATATATCAATTTAAATGCAAAATAACATACAAGGACACTGATAGGGTACTTAGGCAACTGTAGCCAACCGTAGATGCTTTTTAGTTGATTTATAACTTCACTAGGACAGATTTTAAAGCCTTCTAGCAATGTGGGTCGCACATTAGTACTAGTATTCTTGTTAACAACTCATTCTATTAAATGTAGTAACCCAGCCACGTAGTAACAGTAAACCAGGGAGTTAATTTTAAGCCGATGCGGTCACGGTCGCCTCTGGCCCAGACAAAGGACTCCGTCGACAGAATTAAGTTGTATAGCTCACAGCTAAGACTTTAGACCCAAGACTATATTAAATATCGATCGATACATTTACTACCCAATATTAGTTTAGGCCTTTGCCGTAATAACATCATAGCATTTCATAAAACCACAATTTCGTGTGTTCTGTCAAATAACCACCCACAAGGCTTGTATTATTTTGTTCGCGGAGTGTGACGGCAGCGAATTGGAAGTCACGTCACGTATTTCAATCGAACCAGATCTGATAACGTTAGCTGTATTGGCTAACTAGCATAGGTCCGTGTGCCGTCGATTTTATTTTCGGTAGGCTGAATATAAATTTTCATTCAGTCCAATTTTTACTATTCTTTTTGTGGTTAATTTTTTACAGTACAGTTATACTTTTTTTGAAAACCTATTTATCTTCTATTGAAGTACACAATTTAAAGACCGTAGCATGTTTAGGAGTGTTCTAAGATTTGGGCAACGTATAACTATAGAATTTTGAATGATAATGCAAATCCTATCTGTTTTGGTATCTCTCTACGACGCGACGGTTTGATTGAAACAAACGATTACCTTTAAATCTTCCAAGCGAATAATTATAAGTATAATCCATCACAGTATTCAACAGGACATTAATTGTAAAGGCATTTCACGGTGGCCAGCAGTTACCGTTAACGGGCAAATGTAATGAATAATTAACAAAGTTTAATTAAACAAAGTCGCTTTGTACGAACAGGTGGGTAGGTAGATAGAAACCGAAACGTGAATTTCAATTTAATCGTACGGGCAGCGAGGTATCTACCTTATCCCTGTACAGCGTATGTTGGATTAATCGTCCTAATTGCTTATAACTCGTTAGTCAGGCCATTGGACAAAATATTCTGCCGATGTCTATAAAGTAATACGATATACCTATATAATCATTTCAGAAATATATAATGTATGATTTCGTAAGTTAATAACTCCGCTGAGGGCTGTCAATGAATTGATTGATTCTCGGTCTTTTTTCGTATTCATTGCGTATTCAACTCACATTGCGTACGTAAGTTTAGCCGACTTACGTAACGGAAATCTTGGCCTTCACCCCCGGTACCGTAGTCTTGCTTGTCTAGACTCGACGATAGCACTATGCCTAAATGTATTACTCTCTCAACTTAAGAAATTTAATTTAATTGATGGTAATTTCGATTAGTAATTCTGTGAATGGAGTATTAATATTTTAAATTGAAATACGGACGCGTAAATTTCTAAATTAATTAGAATAATGTATTTCAAGCAATGTCATAAAAATAACTAAAACGCATTGAAATCGAACGCCAGCAGCGGAATCGATATTTCAATGTGGCCTTCATACTGCAGTGATCCGAAGAGTATTGCGCAGCTAATTTTCATAATTGTCATAAAAACACTGTTGTTTCTAATGAAACTTTAAGGGTTTTAGAGCTATTTTAGTGACAAATCGTCGTAAGGTTTATTTAGACAGGAATCAGATTACTGAACCTATACGAATGTAACTCGATAAAAGAATCCATGATAGTCTGGTCGTCAAGGGGATTATGTGGAACTGGGTCAATTCGAGCTCTCGTCGTCATCCCTAAATCTCAGCACATAATTACGGTGGGGGTCGCGTGGCGAGCCATCTAGATCGCTCGTCACCACTTACAACTTTGTGAATCGGCCTATTTGTGCCCTCTTGACAATCTCAGCGATGCAATTAATTATATAGAATCATGAACAACTAAAATTAAAACCGTACAAGGTTTTAAGTATATACAATATGTACCTATGTTATTACAATGTATATTACAATTTTTTAAGCAAATTAGTGACAACCGCTGCTTATATCGAGGTCGCATTTAAGTTAATTTGTTCATTTTGTCTGCTCTGTTAATTAGTTTGTACATAAAACGCTTTTTGGTTCGACCAGAAAGCGGTTCAATAAATTTTGCAATAGATGACTTTATTTAGTATATTTTCTGATCTTAGAACATCCAAGTAACCGAATAATAAATGGCATATTGTGGAATCAGAGGATCGGATAGCACAGTACTATTAAAATTTCGACCTAAAGGCTTTAATTCTGTAAAATGTTACAATATTCATGGTTCTGTAAGACATTTTCATCCTTACCTAGTCTGACAAGAAATTATTACCGTAGTGTCGTAACTCCAGTAGTCTGAGACCGGATAGACGTACCCTAAGGGCCCTGCGAATTGCGGTATTAACAAGTTTTTCCACTTGAAACAGTCTTGGAACATGGCGCGGCCGCCCGAACCTCTCAGTTTCCACAGGCGGATACACTTATATCTGTTTGGAACACTAATTTGCTTTCATTGACATCAGACTGGCTTTATCCATGCAATATTTTATTTATTCTACCGTAAATTCAGACTGTAAAGGACGTATGAGAGCAACCTAATTATGAGTTTGTTATTCATTTGTTAAAAGCTTTTAAGTATTTTAAACAGCTGGTAGTCCGTGGGAAACGAGCATGTACATGTTTTTGTGTATATGTTTTTATCGTGTAACAATGTCGTACCTCGTGACCAAAAGGTATAATTATTTCTAAATGTTTCTAATCATTATTACGGGCTGTCTTAGTAACTGTTTAGGCGGGCTAGCAACCTAAGTTACGTGCTTGAACAGAGAAATACACACATCAAAAGTGTCTAGGGATCAACATATATTTTTGCAATAACTTTTCTCCTGATTGATATTAATTAAAATTTTCTTTAAGGATTCATCGAATAAAGTGTTTTCGTTTGTCACAGTAACGATAAACCAAGTCACCTTTGCATTAATAAAGAAATTTGCCATTTTCCTAATAAAGGGATTTTTGACATTTGAACCACTAACACAAAAGTTCGAAAAAAAGACTGAAATAACAGTTTTCTTTAAAATTTTATTGGGTAACTTAAACAATTAATAATCCGTGTTTCTACCGCGAACACTAACAACACAAGAACATCGGTTTGGCATACTCAAAATGAGTTCATCCAAATCACGCTGTGGAATGGCCGCCCATGTTCGTTGCAACAACAAAAAAAGGTCTTCTTGCGACTGGATACCCTCCATATTCGGCAGAGCTCTTCTCTGTAGCATATCCCATGCATGCTCAATCGGGTTCAAGTCTGGCGACTGAGCAGGCCAGGGCAGGACATTGATGTTAGCTGCGGCGAGAGTCTGTCTTACAACTCTTGCGGTGTGCGGTCGTGCATTATCATGCATTAAGGCGCTGACAACAGCCAAATTGGCTTGTCTCAAACAATTTTTTTGCCAAATCTATACAGTTGTTGACAGCGGCAAAAATATATGTTAATCTTGAACATATTTCTGAGAACCTCGTTGTATTCAAAACACGTTCTTGAAAAGTTTTCTCGATAAAAAAAAATTGTAAACTAACCTCTTAAAATGATCTTCCAACAAAAATAACTGTATTTCTTTTCAACGTATATTGATAAAATTTATAACATTAACGTATCATATTAAAATACACAACTTGGTTGATTTTAAATTTTTACTAAACTTATTTTAAAGTAATTAATTTATTTTATTTGTAAAAAGGTTTGTAAGAAGATACGAACGTCCCGTCATCACGCTTCTCTTTCTTACGTATGCAATCCGACAGTGATCGCTTAGACGCGCTGCTAGACGGACCTATGTCGCATGTCGCTTTGCCCCGCTATCCGTTCATTTCATATTTTGATGTTTGAAACGTCAAACATTCGCAATATTTTATTTTGTTCCTAAAAGTACCTACACTAAATTGTAAAAAAATTGGCACGTAAAAAAATTGGTACATATAGGAAATAAGTTTAAGCATAAAATAATAAAGCTGTGGTAGTAGGTATACGATCTAATTGAAAAGATTTGCTGTGCAAAATGGGGAATAAACAAAAAAGCCGGAGACCAGTTTATATTGTAATATTGACAAAACGGGTAAATAAAATTATAACCAAATAGGTACTATGAATGCTATTTTGTACAACCCATAGCGTAAATTCATATTAATACGCAATGCTCGGTTGGTCTATTGGTGTATGAATAGATTACGATAGTGGATACACAAAGTAGTGAAATAAGTCCAGTGATAAACTATCGAATTTACTTTGACCTATGACTCTCTTCGTAGCTTTAGACTTTCTTTATATGATGAAAGTAATACCATTTTTATAATTATATTTATTTATCTATATTAGTACCTATGTACTTATTACTAGTGTAAGTACAGTTACTGGTGAAAAACAATTTCCAAAGCTTCACCTGCTTCTGAACTGTTCGCCAAACGACTCTTTTTACTGTAAAAAAATTAATAATTATTCTAAGAATATAAAAAATAAATTTGAAAAAATACGAAATAAAATTCTTTTCCAATTCAATTTTCTAAAACTCAACGAGGATTTGAACACAAAGCTCGTTTATCGTAATCTATTCATACGCCAATAGACCAACCGAGCATTGCGTATCAATATGAATTTACGCTATGGGTTGTACAAAATAGCATTCATAGTACCTATTTGGTTATAATTTTATTTACCCGTTTTGTCAATATTACAATATAAACTGGTCTCCGGCTTTTTTGTTTATTCCCCATTTTGCACAGCAAATCTTTTCAACTAGACCGTATACCTACTACCACAACTTTATTATTTTATGCTTAAACTTATTGCCTATACCAATTTCTTTACGTGCCAATTTTTTTATAATTTAGTGTAGGTACTTTTAGGAACAAAATAAAATATAATACATGAATGAAATACAATACTGCCGAATTAAAATGGTTGTCTCTGCCGTAAACCCCGAAAGGTACCGTCTCTCCGAGAAATACTGTCCGTGGTTCTAGCAATTTGTCCTACTGGTTCCGAACAGTAGGACAAATCGGTAAAACAAGTGCAGAACCACGGGTATAAGACGGTATCTTAAAACAAATTAAAAAAAATACATTCGTTTTTTTAATCGTATCATCTAATTTGTTTTTAATTTAGCTCTTCATACAGAACAAAAATATATAAGAGCGCCATCTATTGGTTCATTGTAATTATTATTGACCTTGTCCTTTGCTTCTTACTTGGTAGTTCGCTGTATCGCCGCTGTTTAAGAATGGCGCTAGGATACCGGAGAAATAGTGGGCGTGTCCTAAAATACCGAAACAGCGCAGCTCAATAGCGGTTGTCAGCGTCTTAACTGAAATAAGGGACCGATTTGCACTTGTAGAGGAACGATGACGTCTGATACAATCGTCTCAGCATAAATTTGAGCGTTGAGGTTGCTTCTGATCCAAATCAACTCAGTTCTTCCGCCGATCCAAATACCCGCCCATACCATGATGGTTCCACCACTATAAGGATGGACTTCCTGGCAGGATTTTAATCGCTGTTGGCGTCCAGGGGTTCTCCAGTGTCGTATACGTCTTGTATCCGGTCTCATACCAAAACGAGACTCATCAGAAAAGCACACGAAACGCCATTGTTCTTCTGCCCAATTTCTGTGTTCAAGAGCCCATTGATATCGAATCCTACGATTGTGCATTGCTATAGGTGGTACCCGTAGCGGTCTTCGGGAATGAAGGTTCACTTCATGCAAGCGGTTTCTGACTGTTTGGTCGCTAATTAAGTTCCCTGAAGAGTGATGAAGCCTCACGGCTAACATCATGGCGGTTATTGTTGGAGCTCTTCGAGTTAAGATTTGAATGTATCGGTCTTGTCTCCGTGTGGTGCAGCGATACCGTCCTCCATGGCGCTCAGCCACGGTACCAGTGCTTCGGTAACGTGTCCAAAGTCGACTGATAACACTCTGACTTGTATTCAGAGCTAAAGCCACAGTACGTTGCCGGGAACCAGCTTCTATCATTCCCACGGCTCTGAGCATTTCTTCCCTGCTTAAATGACGTCGCCGCTCCATAATAACGTTGGTTTTAATCAGTAGTAGGGAAACAGTAGCACTAATAATGTCTTCAATGCGTTGTATGTTTTTATAGGGAAAATATTGACAGCTGATTTTCATCTTTTACTCGAATTTGATTCACAGTTCCTGATTCGAATTATGAAATGCACCAAAAAGGATCCATATAAATTTATAAAATCATAAATTTATTACAAAGCCACATCTCAATCTCAAGAAATCCGCATAAAAATGCTTGATCCCTAGACACTTTTGATGTGTGTACTTTAAAATAACTTTAAATTATGTGAAAGGTGAATTCCCTCAATGAGTTGTTAACCATGTATTATTCCATATCGTAATGCAAAATGAAGGGTAAAGTCTGATTGCAGATTAATAGCGTCCTTGATATACTTTTCCAAATAACCCGGAAATTGCAATGTCTTCCGGTCAGGGTAACGTCAAGAAATAGAATCACAAAATCAAATGATCAAGTTCTTCCTTGGTGGCCTGTTATATACTTTATAATAAATTACTATATACATATTTCCCTATATATAGGGATAAAAAAATGAATCCCTATTTCCCTTGGTCACGCCATCACGCGTGAACGACTGGGCCAATTTTGCTAATTATGTTTTTGTCCTTATGTTACTATCAGGAGAAGGTTTTAATAAAAGAAAATGAACATAAAAAAGTGCGCGAAAAAAATTCAAGAAATCATAACGATCACATTATTATTATTATGTAACCTTTAAAGCGTTTGCCATAATTGCAAGTTATTTGACATGACAATGATTAATAATTACATTAATTTTCGAGTACATTATCGAAGTAACCTGAAACATCGATTATATTGTTATTTTATAATTGAATTCATAAGGGTTTTAGTAGGTTCATTTATTAACGTAATACATTCGTGTAAATTCTGTAAAAAATATTCTGGTTTAATTAAAATTATGTTTACACAAACCAACTTCAAATACCAATTAAAATTTTATTCGTTCTCAATGGTAAGATTGAATGTTGTGACCTATTTTGTACAAGGTCGCAAATCAAAAGCCGCGGTTTACGCAGCTCACGAGTTTCCAGGCGGTTGGTCATAAAGCTCGATTGGGGCGGGTGTACCCCTGTACCCAGCGATGTAGCCGCTTTTTATTATTTACGACCTCTAACTCATATCTAGACATTCTAAAAGCTCTACTGTAAATAAGTTTGATAAATTTTCATTTTTGTTAGTTTTAGAAGATAATTATAATCGCGATTAGTTACCTACTTAAAATAGGTACCGTGTGATACTCATGATGAAGCGAAGTCTAATTGGTAGAGAACTAGACACCTTGCTTAATCTTTAGCATGCTGGTAAACACTGAAACTGCTGTTCTCGCACGAGCTGGTGTAATAAAAACTTTATTGTAATGACGAACAAACCAGCCGTCGCGTCGTCTACCAATAAAAATGCTGAGCTTAAATGCAAGCAAGCGTGTGAGCGACTACAATAGGCACCACGGCGTGCATTGACGGTGGCCGGAACGAAACGCTGCAGTTCTTACGTAACCACCCCGTACACCCCCGCCTTGACACTTCCGAGAGCGCTCGTCACTTTTATGTATTTCATTTTCGACTGATATCGAAACATATTTTCAGGAATATAGTCTGAAACGCTAAATGTCACTAGTTTTACCAAGTTTCATGCAATACTTATTTTGCGTCGCCACTCGTATATTGATAGAGCAATATGTGACGAAGAGAATTTATTGTTTGTGTTTCTCCGGTAACGCAGCGTTTTATGAGTTTTATCCCGAACTTCTTTGGCGTTTTATGCTTTGATTTTCTTTAAAAAACATAAATTTATAAGCTGATTTATTCAAAGTTTGTTTCCGTTTCTTATGCTAACGGAATTTACATACCTTTTCTAAGCGTATTTAGTCTGGAATGACCACAGCAGGCTAAGGGACCGTGATTCTTTCGGACGTAAACAAAAATTAATTTACTGCGTTCTAAGGGCACGGTTATAGTTAATTTAAAGAGACAGTCTCTTACATTGTGATAGTCGCTATGACTTTTAACTTCTTCTTCTGCCTAGCATTTTCCCAAGCTATGTTGGGGTCGGCTTCCTGTCTTACAGGATTTACTGAATTATTATGAATGATTTAGCTGAATACCGTATTTTACATGGAGCGACTGCCTATCTGTCCTCTACAACCCATTACTAGGTAATACAGTATTCCATAGTAAGACTGGTTGTCGCTATGACTTTTAACTATTTAAGTAAATTATATCTAATAGATTAACTTTAAATTATCTAATAGGTATAACATAAAATTAAAGTAATGTATCTTCATAACCGATTGGCACGGTTAGCAAAAAGTATTTCCAGTCTAGTAGGTAGACTACTCACACAATTTTCCACTAATGTAATGTAGTGATGAAAATCATCGTAATGCTTTGGTCCGTTCAGACTAAAATATCCTTTTCTATGACTTTTCTATATTCACACAATAGATTCAAAAGAGGTAACTACTAAATAATAAGAATGGAAACTATTACGTAGGGTAAGTCAATTGGAAACAGTATCCGGAGCTGCGTTCCTCTAGCGACAAATGAGCTGGGGAGGGCTTTCGTCCGCCGCACGTCATATCCACAGAACTCACTCGACCCAAATATCGAATAGGCATTGTTACAAAACGCTGAGTCACTAACTTCTGTATCTTGCAACTTAGACTTACCCGTAACGTTACCCACACAATACTGAACACAGCTTCGTCTGATAAAGCTAAATGTTGTGCATCAAGATTGATAGAATAGAAATGCTTTTACACATTTTTCTAATTAATGTTTTTAAGAAAAGCTTACGAGTTCGGTGACAATACTAATAATACAATATTATGGCTCTTGAGCCGGTCTGATGATAGAACCAGAAGGTGGCCATAAGAACTCTGACAAAACGACGCGATCCCATTGCGATTGTTTTTTATTTTGTCTCGTAGACGGAAAAGCTTGTTTTTATTACAGAAAAAGTTTTAGAATTGATTTTTGCATGAAATCTTCCATTCAAAATATATTACATTTATACAATATGACACATATCATCGACATCATGCATGCATCATACTACGTAAACAAATATTATTTTCTTTCCTTAACAGTTTTCTATTAACGTCACTCTATTACGTCTACTCTAGTACTGCTATCAGCATTTTCTCTTCAATTGTTTGTATACATATTCCATAAAAAACATCGTGAAAGCCAGCAAATAAATCCGTTTTTATTTGTAACTCGGCGGAATCAGGGAATATTAGTCACGGCTTCGCAGTCGTAAGATAATTGGAACGATAACAGTGAGACCTTCGGGCCTTGTTTCGGCATTCAACCCATGTTACAATGACACGATCCTCCGAGATCTTGTAGGCGAGGTCGCACTGTTTACACTAAATTACCGCAACAATCACATATGGTTTATCGTGATTATACCACTACATAGATCGACAACGTGTTTTAAGCGAACTGATGGGCTCTCATGCCACGAAATATACTCAAGTCCTCAACTGTTTATGAGATGGACTAGAATTCAACAAATGCAGTTTATGAAAAAGTCTATCTTAAATAAGACTAGCAAAAAGTGTTGAAACAATATTTTAAATGCGACTTTTATGATTTTTTCAGCTGTGTTACGCTGGCTTAATAGATTTATTGTGTTCTCGCTTTCAAGGATGTTTATTCAAAGAAAATAACAGGATATTAATTGCATTGTTTACTCGTTTTTATGTTGTGATAACATTGAACCAATTTTATTAATAGTTTCTTCACCATTATTGCCTTTCGGATCAATGGTTGCTACATTTGAATCATGAAAAAGCAGATTACACTATTTATATTAATTAGTGTAATAAACAAAGTGATGAACTTAGCATATTACGCCATGATATAATAAATAACGATGATGAATTCTGTTACAGCACAGTTCTGGCACACGAACGAGTAATTATCCTAAAATTTATAAGTGTAAGCTGCATACAAGATTATCCACTCGCAGACTTAAGAAACCAAGCATAGAAGGTATTGCATATTACGAATGTTACGTATTGTTATGAACGTAAATGTATTTTCATGCTGTCGATATAAATATTGTATTTCAGACTAGATCATGATTTTACTTTCTCTTAAGCAGAAGTATCGACAAGTTTATTTAATGATATATTATTAATATCATCCGAGGTTCACTTTATACCTTATTTAATACTATTGGTCAAACATGCAGTGATTAGTTTCCCACGATTACAAAGTCAAGCAATGCGATCAGTCGTTTTCGCTGTGTTTATTAGTTTGTAGCGTTGATTTACGTTTCGACGACGAGCCCGATCCAAAACCGGAGCACAGGAAGTGCATATGTAACGTCGTGCCGTGCAGCTAGACTTACGTACGAGTATCGAAGGCCCTCGCTGCCGCATGCTAGTTCGGTTTCCGATGTATCGAGTCATTTGCGAATTGTGATATCTCGAATTCTACACTGCAGTGAACATTAACAACCAGGTACTTACTATAATAGCTATCTTTTCTGATATTCGCAATGAATATGTCTTTGGAAAATTTAGTCGAGTTTAATTGGATAGCGTAAATGGATATAAACCATTTTCGTATTTTGACTTAAAAAAATCAAATCTTGGTTGATGGAAAATCCAAGTACTCAGGGATATTATTTAAATCATATTCAAAAACCCGACGACGCGGTTGGTCTCACGGTATCAATAAATCTGAATAGGATAATTTGGCATAAAGTCCCAGCGACCTCAAACGGGTCGTCGAGTGGAGGCTTTACTTGGAGAGATGCCAGAAACATTAACACAAATAATATGTCGTAGACTAGAGCGGCACTGCACGAATTCAATAGTAGAGTTACGCAAAATAACACCGTAAATTGACCAAACTATGTGTAAGTATTTTTCTTACAGCAATACCATAGCAGTACTTACGGCACTCAAGAAAAAAAACAAAAGTTTGATGAACATTTTCTTTAACTGAAAATAAGCACTTCTAAATTGAGCGCTGACTCTGGACGTAATTTAATATAATTATCACTTATTGTCACGTTTAAGATATGGGTAGCGGTCCGGGGTTTAGACAATTTTAAGTAATCAGTACCTACCGAAAGGTTCTATTCAAACGAAGACTCATTCATTCAGTCAGACAGCACTGAGACGTGTGCTAAAAATAGACGCGACGCACAACGTGAATCAGCTGTTGCAAGTGCATGGTACGAAGTAGCTCTGACGACATCAACCTTTAATTTGCATAGTTTCAGACAGTTGTATAGTTGCACAATAAAGAGTACAAGCGACAAGAACATCATCTTTATCGCAGGTAAAATCGAATAACGTAAAAAAAATATTTATTGGTTGGCGAGTACAGACTCGTGTTCGCCGTACGGTTTGACCGATAATCAAGGTTTTTTGAATGAGCAGATAGCCTGAGCGCAGTCTTGATCATTGATAAAAATGCTTGCTTCATGGGTGAAAATTTACCCCGTGCCTCGGAAAGCATGTTAAACCATTGGGTCCCACTGCCATACGTTGATTTTCGGCAGTCGTGAAATTATTATAATTCTAAAAATCTGTCTGACTATGGGATACTGTGTTATTTAGCAACGGTTAGTGAAGGTCAGGTTCGTAGGTGAAGGCAATCGCTTCATGTAAAATAGGGTATTCAGCTGAAACCGGTAAGACTGGAAGCCGACCCCAACATAGCTTGGGAAAAGGCTAGGTGTTGGAAAATTACTAATAATTACATGTTTAAAATGCTGCCCTAATAGAAATTAATCACAAATATAATTAGTTATACGAATCAGAAGTGAAAGCGGAGGAAATCTAAGCACTAAAATTCGAGGCAACGGCTTTAATTTGTAATTAGCTAATTTATTTCAACACCGGTCACTGTGTTACTTTTCTATAAGTTAAATTAATAGCCTATCTATACTTACGGACCAACTAACATAAACGTCTGACAGATTCTTAACTACAAGTAAGTAATAATGAAACTAATTTAGTTGAAACTGTTTAATTTGTGGCAGTGATGTGAACGCCATGATTGATGATGCAAATCTGTCGGTTGTTTGTATGAGTCAAGTTTGGTGAAGGCCGTGTGCCGGATACCGCCCTCGTCAGCTGATAACAGCTAACTTATTTAACTGTTTAGTGACGAACAGTACACGAATTCGGTATTTCTTTTTTATTTTGTTGGTATACGTTTATAGGCTTCAAATTCGAGACAAGACGGCTATTATACCATTGCAAAAATTGGTTGCGTTAATACTGACCGAACTTTCCCGATTTTGTACGATTTTCTCGCCAGACTATTCCCGGCTGAATGTAAATCTTACCTACGTTACTTGATGTCTAGGACATAATTAGATTTTTTTTTTTTCTTTTTGCGCTATGACGACTGACTAGTCTTACCGTATACTTACAGGCGAGCGACAAATGCTTGTTACATTGCTCTACATTTAATTTTATGTCCTAATACTCGACGCAAATCTTTCTCGATTTACAAATACTTTGAAATCGATCGGTTTCGTTGCTGAAGTTTCAACTTATTTTGTAGTAATGTAAATACCAGTTAACGTTATGGCTTTAGTAATGTACAATGTACATCTACCTATAGCTCTTCCATATCAGTACGGAATATAAATAGTTTGATAAAACGATGACGAAACTGGTTTTATGGTATTACTTAGTAACTTATATGTGGGAGTTTTATATATTAAACAATGCTTTCGAGGGTTTTTTTAAATCACAAGTAGGTAGGTACCTACTTAAATGGTATGTGATTAACCGGCTCTTGTTTTGCTGACGATTTCATTATCAAGAACAATAGCTTCATTTAGGAGCCGAATCAACAATTTAAGACATAGTTTTTACATATTATATTACTAGCTGACCCGGCAAAAATTGTTCTGCCATATTAAAAAAATCTGGAGACCACCCCTATCACTTAGGGGTTTAAAATAGACGTCCGTTTCTCACACAAAATTTCGGAGGGTTTGGTAACAAACATGCAACACGAGAATTTTATCTACTAGATTTTAAAATGCATAATAGTTTACTGCAAATCCAGTAGAAATTTTTATTATAATCTTGACTCCTTTTTTATTTTAACGATACGAAATCTTTTTCGACCTGCGAAAATATTTGTGAATTCTTAGTAAGGCACGTTTTTGTAAGCAGAAGTAGTTCACAATAAAAGAAACTATAAACATTACAATTTGAATAACTTGTATAAACTAAGCTCAATAGTTTATAAGTTCATACTAAAAAAATTGATATCATAGACGAAATGCATGAGTAAAAAAAAATAAAAAGAAATGTTGTCTTTGCAGCAATGTGATTAAACAGGCAATAAACAATAACATAATTAGTTGCAATACTCAAGTTCACAACTGATTTCAATAATTATCAACAATGAGATTACGTCATATGCCTAGAAATATGGTAAAGAGATAAGGTTGAATACAGTGTGTTAACGTTTAATTTTATTCTGTTACCTACAATACTACCCACTTAGTAATAATTTAAAAACATTTTGACTTTGTCTTATTAGTTTTGTTTGAAACTTTGACTGTGTGGTTTTGGTTATCGCTGCAATTCATCCTTTTTATTCCATTCTTAGAGTACCAAAAAACACTAAATAGACTACTTTCTTATTTAAATTATAGCACAGATATTAGTATGAATATGAATGAATTATTATATAGTCTTTAAATTTAATCTTTATCTGGAGAGACTGAGAATGTTCTCTAATCTGTTTCTGAATACAGCTAGGAAGGAGAAAATAATGGAATTTAGAATTTACTGATCAATTTAGTTGATGGAGTTGGTACTTGTAGATAAGTGATATCTGAAGTTAGTTTCTATAGAAAGAACTTTACTTCAGTAATATAAATTTATGATAGGAATGCAAAATTCATATAACCAATGATGACCTTAAGCAAATTGCTGAGAGGACATTATGTTCCTATAGCTTTAATCTCTCTAATCACCGCTAATGAGACACAATTGATTTTCTATTGTAATGCGGTGACCGGTCGCGGATCGGGGACGAATAGGTTAAGCTAGATTTTAACTACCTACTAGTTCAATAGGTCAACAGATGATAAATGGTGTCTAATAGAAGCTAAATTTACTCATAATTTCTAAGTAACAGTCAATTGAGAGATCAAGATCGCTACGCAAATAATGATTTTTATATTGTTTTGGTCTTGACTTTTCTTGTTTTTTTACTAAAAATTATGGTTTCATGGAATTAAAAGTAGAGATTAATTAAAAGTTAATTTAAGAAGCTTATACACATTCTTGTCAAATCTCTTAGTACATCTCCTGATATGTACGTACACTATATTTTTTCCTCTAGAATGTTGCATGCAAATAAGTCATGTGTTTAAAATTAATTGTAAAACGATGTAATCATGTAATCGTCTTTTTTTTAATTGTGGCAATAAATTCTCTAAATAAACTGTAAACTAAAATTAAACTGATTAGTATAAGCAGTATCTCTTAGACATTGCAATGATGATTCCAAAATTGAAAAGTGGGTAGATATCCTTTGCAATGGGGTTATCCAACTATGGAGTTGGTTGCAAAAGTATTGATAAAAAACAATGAACAAATGCAGATAAAGTAGGTAGTCGCTAAAACTGCGGAACGCAACAAATTGTCTCGCTTCAATGACAGCTATCATTCAGCGGTGTCAAGTCCGGGGTGGGGCGACAAGATTCAAGAACACCATTGGAAGTAGGTCCTGTGAATGAAGTTCCTGGGAACTGTAAGAGACCAAGACCAAGGTCTACATAACGCTTGACTGATAAGACACACATTTTAACAGCTACTTCTTTATAATTTCGAGGTCATCACTAGAGCCTTTGGTTATAGTCGTGCTTAGAAGTTAGAATAAGTCAACTTACCGCTTGGAGCGCCGCTAACCTATCCTTCGTCATCCTTATAAGAGAATCACACACCAAGTAAACGTTTTATCTCGTTACACAATCCCATTCACAGATATTTTTCTAACAAACGTCACTAAACTAAAGGACACGAACACTACGTTCACTTCACTCAAAAAATCGATACACACGAAACGAACAAAACTTCACTACCTGTCTCATGTACTGCGTGAAAATTTGCAAAGTTGTAGATGGCGCAACTGCTCAAAAGAGTATGTGACGTCAAGAGCTACGTCGATAAAGCAGTGAAGGCGCTAATTTTCATTAAACTTATTTATAATTTAAACTTTCTAATCTACCCTGAAACAGGAAACAAAATACAACGAAAAAATATTTTATCAATTATTAACTCTTTATAAAGAAACGTAAATAACGAGAATTGAATATTTTACAAAATTCGAAAAATATTAAGACGTGCATTTGACTGCTAAAGCCAATGCGCCTGTCGCTGTCAAATTATTCTTCCGTTTAGTCAAGTGACGCCATTGTGAGCCGTAACGACTTTTAGCAGCGACGAGATTAATCTCGATTTTCTTATACAATCTCGGTAATAAGTGTATTAATCTTTAACAATTTGGTTCTCTAACGCATATTCTTTAAGTTTGTATATTTATTTATCACCCTGTTTGTGTAGTTTTAGTGAAAATTGTGTTTATGTTCGGTACTATTGAGCTAAATTCCTGTGAGGCCAGTTGAGCGCCATTCGGTGAAAAGTTAAAGCAAATTTAACTTGTCAGTTTCAAAAAGCCAATGATTTCGTTGAATATTTCCTCAACGAATGCATTGTAAATCGAAATGAATCATTGAAACTATACTTGGTGCATCAAAATATCGAATTGTTTGTGCTAATGGTACATACGTTTGTAAGCCTTTGTCAGTTTTGTAATAAACTAAGTTTTCTGTTACTTTTCAGGATTAGAAATAAATAAAAACCACTAAAATGGCAGATGATATGCCCACGTTTAAATGCGTGCTGGTCGGTGATGGTGGTACTGGCAAAACTACATTTGTCAAAAGACATTTGACTGGAGAGTTCGAGAAGAAATACGTCGCTACACTCGGCGTCGAAGTTCACCCCTTAGTATTCCACACAAACCGAGGTCCTATCAGATTTAATGTGTGGGATACAGCTGGCCAAGAGAAATTCGGAGGGCTCAGAGATGGTTACTATATTCAAGGTCAATGTGCCATCATCATGTTCGACGTAACCTCTCGTGTCACTTACAAAAATGTTCCAAACTGGCATCGAGATTTAGTCCGTGTCTGTGAAGGAATTCCTATTGTTTTGTGTGGCAATAAAGTAGACATCAAGGACAGAAAAGTCAAAGCCAAAACAATTGTATTCCACAGGAAAAAGAACTTACAGGTGAGACTTTTTACACAAAAGCTATCATAAAAGTACCATGTGTTTTAAATAATGTGTATTTGTGAGGCAGTAACTATCATGGTGTACAATAATGAATATTCTATTCCATAGTTTAAAACATGTAATTTCCTTATTTGTTTTAGTACTACGACATCTCTGCAAAGTCAAACTACAACTTTGAAAAGCCTTTCCTGTGGTTAGCAAGAAAATTGATTGGTGATGGTAACTTGGAGTTTGTTGCCATGCCTGCTCTTCTGCCTCCAGAAGTTACAATGGATCCTCAATGGCAGAACCAAATCGAAAAGGATCTCAAAGAAGCTCAAGACACTGCGCTACCCGAAGAAGATGAAGACTTGTAAATATAGCAATGGCTTAACAAAATTTCAGTGCTGTTGCATTGATAGTGCGATGTGTACACAATGTATTAATTTTAAATTTCATTCCATAAGTTCAAGTGATCAAGAAGTTGGTATAAATTGGACACCTAACTTATAACATGTCATCATATTTTCTGTATTTGCTTTAATTATTCTATGATAAAAGGATTTTAGATATATTTCTTTTGTATGACATTATAGATGTATGTAATATGAACAATCATTCTCCTAAACTTCAATCTGTTAGTGTAATATTCTGTATCACAATGCTTTTTCCACCCAAAGAGCTGTACCCACTATTTATTATTAAGTGTTTAGGATCTCACTCTGTTTGCAATCCTATACAGTCATCAGTATGCTGTGTCTATGTAAATTCCCAATGGTACATTTACTGTTATAAGCTTTACTGTTTATCAGTGGCATGTACATAACCAGTGAGTATTGTAATTTGTTCTGTACACATGACTGACAATATTACAATATAAAATTTTGGTGATAATTTTTGAAATAAAGATTAAAAATTATTTTTGTTTTTTATTGCTCTTGTCCGTCGGTTATCGTTGCCTATGTCCTTAACATAATCAAGCTTACTACGACTACGTATCTATTAAGTTTCGTCAAATCGATGCAGCGGTTTAGCCGTGAAAGTGTAACAGACTTGTGCTATGGTTAACAGTATCGATATGTGAATCGATACGCGATATCGCCTAGACACAAAATTTTAAATTCGTATTAATGAGTAACTGTAGAATCAACAAAAATTACGCCATTGATGACGCACGCATGTTGAGTCACTATAAAATATGCCTAGAGTATCTAGTCGACTTGTCTTATAGAACATAAAGCTTTATAAATTGCTCAAGGCATATATTATGTAGGTACCTAATTTTCATTATGTACAATATACTTATCTATTTTCAGCTATGAGTGTCTCACTGCAGGGCAAAGGCCTCCCTTTCCTTCTACATACTTTTCTTTCAATACTAGGAAAATCGAGTGCATCATAAAATTTGTAAGGTTGTCTGGAAAATATCGCTTACTCTTATTGACCTGTACCAGGGGAAATCCTCCGCCCCGGGTAAGGCAGAAGGGTGACCGGATTCATACTTATCCGCAGTTAGACGACGTACATAGAGTTAGAAAGTAAATAGCTCTCTATTAGAAATATCTTAGGTATCGAGTAGGTACGCTCTGTAGAATAATGGTAAAGAATAAGGGCTCGGTTACTTACTGGGTATGTGCCTACATGATATTTTTAAGCGCTAGGTACTTAAAAGTTGTTGAAGTCTAAAGCTGTAATCTCTAAAGCTTGTGGTAGTGCAATACAGAGACAGGTAAATCCTCGAGACACTGGTCTCCTCACCATAGATCAAAGTGCATCCTGATTCCTGACAATTATTTAGTCCTTACTTCCGGTTCATTTTTTTGTCATGTAACAAACGACTCCCGCATTAAACAAATAATCCTTGTCTCGAAGGTGGTTCCAAATATTTGTAAATTCCAAGCATTTGTGGATCGCTTTCTTGTTCCATGCGGGAATCGAACCCAGAACACGTCGCGCACCGAGGTAATTAGCGTGGTGCACAAAAAAGTTGTCTCAAACATTTCGATATTATATTCTGCAATCTGCCAAGGGTCGGACGTGCTGTTGGTAGGTAAGGAAAACGGTTTAAGATTTTATTTTATAAAATATACTAAAGTAGATTTTGTTAATTTATTGAACTTTACATTGTTAAATGCGCACAATAAGTTGAACTACATTCCTAAGCTTAAAATTCTATAACTAAATCTTCACTTTTTTGACGCAGCCTTTTCTCGGGCCTTCTTGCCTTCCGTCATCTTCACCCTATCTTCTTCAGATAAGTTATTGTTGATTTTGGTAATAACACCTGTGCCAAGAGTTAGGTCTCCCAAACGTAAGGTAAATCTTTGTCCTGTTTCGCACACCATTGGCTTCATTAGACGCAAACTCAGCCTGTAATTAAATACATAATTGTTTAAGACACAATCCAATTCAAAGTTAATTAAGGTAAAGTTTTGATCATTTATGTAAAACTTACGTGGAGTCTTCGCCGGGCATGACCATTTCTTTTTCGGGAATAACGACTTGTGTGGCACAGTCCCATGTCATGGAGAACATTTGCAACTGAATGAATGAAGTAAATGGCTTTGATCGTCCTCCCTCTTCCTTGCTCAAGATGTAGACAGCAGCTTCAATATTGTCATGGGCTTTTACAGTGCCTGGCCTTGCCATAACCATACCTCGCTTGATCTGCTCGCGCTTGATGGAACGGACA
Source organism: Plusia festucae (assembly GCA_950381575.1). NCBI lineage: Eukaryota > Metazoa > Arthropoda > Insecta > Lepidoptera > Noctuidae > Plusia > Plusia festucae. The sequence continues at coordinate 4,792,686 of OX494436.1, read as the reverse complement.
AGGGCACCAAGCTGATCTCCAGCCTGGGCCTCTTCTAAAGTCTTGTGGAACATCTCAACACCAGTTACAGTGGTCTTCATAACTTTACCGTGTCCCACAATTTCACATTCTGTACCCTTCTTAAGAACACCTAAAAAGGTATATCATTTATTAAAACAATATCTAAAGCAATCCTAAACTTTATAGGAGCTTGTGCTGTTACATCATAGTAAAAAAAATTCGCGAATTAATGTATAAAATAAGTTTTAGGAAATAAAAGAAATAATTGTAGATTAATCAGAAGAGGCTCGTGGCCAAGTATAAGCCGTTTGACCGATGATAAAAGTTAAGCCGCGCCCGCCGCGGTTGGTCCATGGATGAAACCATGGACCAACCGCGGCGTACCATACACCATACCACTTGTAAACATACCGAGACCCCTCCGTGCCTCAGAAAGCACGTTAAGCCGTTGATCCCGACTGTCATACGGTGATCTTTGATAGTCGTTAAGTCATTACAATTCTGACAATCAGTCTTACTATGGGATACTGTCTTACTCAGTAAAATGGGTTGTGGAGGTCAGATAGAAAGTCGCTCCATGTAAAATATAGTATTCAGCTAAAATCGTTAAGACTGTAAACTAACTCCAACATAGCTTAGGGAAAGGCTTGGCAGAAGATAAATTAATCAGAAATTTTATACAAACCTCTATGCAAACGGCCAGTAACTACTGTACCACGTCCAGGGATAGAGTGGACTGCTTCAACGGGTAGCAGGAATGGCTTGTCTAATTCACGAACTGGGGTTGGGATGAAGGCATCTACTTCTTCCAGCAGCTTTGAAATAGCATCTGAACCAATTTCAGGGCTCTTACCCTCCAATGCACATAATGCAGACCCTGTAATTACAAAAAAATAATTAAGTATCTTGATTTACATAGAGCCTTTCCTATATGGGAGAAAGATGGTAACTTGATAATATTTATAACAGTCATCTAATAAATGGGTTCACCTCTCTCGATGGAGGAATAATAATGATTGCTGACTTCCAAATAATAATTAGTGTTCTTATTGAACAATATTTCGTACATTAAAAGCAACTTACCCTTAATCACAGGTATTTTATCACCATCATAACCCATCTCAGTCATAAGCTCTCTGATTTCCATTTCTACAAGTTCCACCATTTCCTGGTCAGCGGCATCAACTTTGTTAATGAATACAACAACATGTTGGATACCAATTTGTTTGGCAAGTAGCAGATGCTCTCTTGTTTGAGGCATGACTCCATCTGTCGCAGCCACTACTAGTATAGCTCCGTCCATTTGAGCTGTTCCTGTGATCATGTTCTAGAATAGAAAGAAAAGAAAGGTCAAAAACAAAATTAAGCTATAATAATGAAGTCTCTATGACAAAGAACAATAAAGATATGCCTATTTAAACCTATGTAGTGAACATAATATATTATGTTACCATAATAAATTGTACATTTACATTTGTGTATACCATGTAGGTCTATAAGGGTGGGCGAATTAGCCCCCTTGGACCAGGTACATGCCTGCAGTCGTTGTCGCTGATGGAGTCGGTAAGTCGCGTGACTTATTGAGGGGGAATGTCTTTTCCATACATTTAATCATTTGAGCGATTTCTGTCGGCGTTGGTGCTTGTGGGGGTGTGCCTTGTCTAGGGGGCAGGGTGCTGTCAATATTATGTATGACGTTCAAAAAGTGCTACTTAGTAGCTTAGTTTGAATAAATGATTTTGATTTTGATTTTATACATGTTATTACCAACAGGTTATAATTATGTAACCTATAGGGTGAAACAATTGTAAATTTTTTCATATCAATTATTCGACACTACAAATCAATGCATTATGTCATGAGGGATAATATCTCATTATCACACTTGCTAAATATTATGATTCATCACCTAAGCTCAATGACTGGTTATGATTTTTGGTTTTGAATAATTGTGAAATGGTTTTAAGATGAAATTATGAAACCGACTCTTCTTACCAGATGTCATCTTCAGCCTTTTTGAACAGAATCTGTGGAAAGGCTATATCTGATATAGCCTTTCCATAAACACACAATGGCGTTATCAAAAGGCTAAGTGTGGAAACGGCCCAATAAAACCAACCTTTTTGGTTGGTTTTATTGGGCCCCTTTCCATAACAGCCTGTGGTGTACCTTTACTTACACACACATGCTAATTTCCTACAGTCATGGGCCATAAACACAGTAGCACCAAAATTTGTTTGTTAATAATTTCACTTTGATTTTTTAAAATAATAACTTACTTTAATGTAGTCAGCATGTCCAGGGCAGTCTGTGTGTCCATAATGCCTGGCTTCCGTTTGGTATTCAACATGGGCAACATTGATGGTAATACCACGGGCTTTTTCTTCTGGCGCATTGTCAATGTCGGCATAACCTTTCTTCTGAGCCAAGTTTACATCTGCTAGTACTGTAAGTATACAGAGATTTATTATTAGTAGGGGTATTAAACTTCAAACCCTTTAATAAACTCAACTTCAAACTTTTTTTTTTGGTTAGCCCGTGCTGTCCCACTGCTGGGCAAAGGCTCTTTAAATTACTAAATATTATTACTTTGTAGATATATGTACCTAAATTTTTATCTTCAACTAATCACAAGTAAGTAAGTGAGTATAATTATTTTGATTGCTAATAAGACATTTCATAAATAAAAGTTTTACCTTTTGTTATTGCTGCTGTAAGAGTAGTCTTTCCGTGATCAACATGTCCAATTGTACCAACATTGCAATGGGGTTTGTTTCGCTCAAACACTTGTTTCTCTGCATAATTGCGTCTAAGTATAATACTTAATGGTGTCAGGCCATGAAAACCGGTACCACTTCTAATATGTGAGCAATTATTCTGTTTGATCAGTAACTTGACAGCTGAAACACATTTAAATGAAAATAAAATAAAAAAATCGATTAATTACTTAACCTCAAATATTTTTGTAATTGAAAAGATTATCAGGGTGGTGGGTAAAATGCCAGCATTTTATGTATTTTTATTAGTCCTAATATAAAATAATTGTACGGTTGCTAGTTTTGGATTTAAAAAGGACGCACAGTGTAACCCACTTTTACATAATCTCATGATAACAATTGAATCCATCAAAACCTTAGCAACAATCTATTTATCTATTACAAGGAAATACTTCAAATTAAGCAATTCTTTAAACTTTAATAAAGAAAACCTACATAATCCACATTTAACTAAAGAGAAACCATAAATATATTCAGCTAGCCGTACCTGGGTTAACCAAACTTTTAGCGAAAGAAATGGTAGCCATTTTCGCGAAATTTATAATCCACAGCTGATGCTGCAGGTAATTTATAAAACTAATTCAGTTATTAAAGTTTATGATATTCCAATAAGACGAATAATAATCGTCTTGAAGCGCACGCCTCCAGCCCAATTTTCCTTCTTTGAAGTTTTGACTTTTTGACTACTTTTGACGGCAAAATGAAATGTAAGTAACAGTATGACGGCCGGGGCCGGCCACAGCTAGGGATGTTCGATCCGATCCGATCCGATACTTGTGTCTTGTGTAGACCGATTTAAAGGAATACGATCCTTTCAGTTTTTGTATCAATTCAATGGTTTTCGATCAAAGACATTGTACTCTAGTTAGTAGAATACATTACAATGTCTTTGCTTTCGATCCTTTACTGTATCGATAGATACAGGGAAAGGATCGAAAAAATTGAATTAAATTAATTAAAGGAAAATTAAAATTTGTGTCGCTATAATATTATTTTCATGCTACTAATAAATAATATTTATTAGAAGCATGAATACTGTGTTCCTTAGCTACAAAGTACGAAGCACAATTTTATTCTATTAAACGTTATAAAACGCGAACGTAATATTACTACAAGAAGCACATTTAATTTAAAAAAAAGGTTCCCAATATCCTCAGAGTTATTGTTCTGAGTACTAAGTACTGAAAATAGACGCCTTGTCTAATTCCGGTATGTCTAAGGCGAATTGAGGAGTTCCTGGCACCCACATATACATATGTAGATAATATACAGTAGTCCACGACCACGGCCCTATCTTGACCATTTTTGTACATAAGCATTACTGGATTTCTATTGGTCTTGTTAGATTTAGGCAGGCTGAAGCCCTCCCCCACAAAGCATCTGCATTTACCAGTAGAAAACTTTGAAGCGAACTTTACACAATCTAAAGACAATTTGTCAGCTATTACGGCTGTTCAAAATAGATTGGTATCTACGTCTACCCTCAGCGGGGATAAACTCTCCTCTCCTCCCCCCAATAAACCATCGTGGACCCACCACTGCATATATATGTGACATATTGTTTGTCTTAGTACAGTTAGTGAATGACAACACTTTTTTAATGGAATCAAAACTTTATTAAAGAAAAAAGATTAGCTGTACTTCTGTACATTAAAGCTTTACACTACCTACTATATAAATAGTAAATTAAAAATCAAAGTCATCGCTGTTCGGCGTATCTATTCTGATACTTAACTCTAACGGCTGGCTGGCGTTATCAGGTAAATATGTCGTAGACGTGTCTGTAATGGAAAATAAGTTCATAATGAAACCCCTCCAATAGGTTTGCACTACAACTACGCATATCTGCTTGTTTAATATATACCATTGTCCATGGACTCTGCTTCAGTGCTTCCCACCTGAACGATCATGGAGTTTGGTGGCTTGTCGGTGTTAACATCAGGCTGATCAGTGGCTGAATTTTGTGCTACGCCCGTACTGCTATCTGGCAAAGGCTTATTGGACACATCAGTTTTACAATCTACCCCATGGTCTTCTTTATCTAGCTTTTTATCTTCTGTAGCTGGAAGTTGAATTCTTCTTTCAGTCTTAGATCGTTTCGGGGTACCCAAAATTATGACGTTGTTGTTCTTTTTACGTTTCATCTCTGAATCTACCACAATCTCATCCTCAGAATCTGATAATTCAATTGGAAAATCAACATTAAATTTATTTTTAAACTGTTTTTGATACTTAGTTAGATCGCTTTTTTTAATCTTCTTAGGGCTATTAATATTTCCTTTATGTCTAGAAATAAAACTATATTCTGCCAAACGGCTTTCGAGCGTCATCTTTGCAGCCTCATCTGCTTGTGACATGGCGACTTTAAGGCGATTGTTGTACTTTTTGTTTTTCATTAAATGTTTAAGCATTTTTTTATTAGCGACGTAGGGTTTCAATTGCTCAGGAGCTATCCAAGCGCGAGTCACTTCAATCGCATCAAAAAATACAACATTGTAATGTGTCTGAAAATAAAAAATAAACGATTTCAATGTTTTTGGTTATGATTATGACTGACCCAAGTTAATATCATTGAAAAAAGAAATTAGTTCCCAGACTACATATTAAATCAAAGTATTATTTTGGTTTGCTGGTCGACCTAACTATCATTTTAAATAAAATATTTTCTTGTTTACGGGTATATCAGAGAAGCCGTCTAGCCAGTAGAACTGCTCGACGTCGGGACAATCATCCACCATAGCAGGCCACCACGGCCAGCCGGCGAGGCGGGCCCACACCAACGACCCTGCTGAGTACTCGCTATGAATTAAGTCCTCCTCGTCATGGACACGCAGAGGAGCTTCAGGGACAGAGCAACTGTTAAACTCTTTATCTGTAACACAAATGAGTAATTCAATTAATTTATTAGTAATTAATTTTGCTAAGCATAATTATCCAATTTATACAGTTTTGAAAATGGAAAATATGTTTTAGTAGGTATACTCGAATGAGAAGGTTCGAGTTTTGACCTAGGAAAGATCTAGAATAAAAAAAAATGGGAAGGCTACTTCAGACCTTTCTTGAGACTCAAGTCTTTAGAGAAACTTGAATTTAATCCTTATCCTGACTAATATTATAAATGCGAAAGTTTGTGTGTTACGCAATCCCGCCTAATTTAATGAACCGATTTAAATGAAATTTGGTATAGAGATAGTCGAGAGCCTGAGAAAGGACATCGGCTAGGCTTTTTGACGCGATAACCGACACACACCGAGCGGAGTCGCGGGCCACAGAGTGTAAAATAAAAACAACGGACATGAGCCTTGCTAGGCTAATAGCATACCCGTTTTCAGTAAGGAAAGTCGTTGCCGGCAAAGAACGGATTTTATCATACGACTGTTTGTGATCATCAAGATCAAGAAGCTACAATTTTTATACAATAAATATTACATACCGGGGTTCATCGAACAAAACCATTTCTTTGGTAGTTCCTGCCTGTCGAGTACATTTGGTAAGAAGCGCCATTGGTTGCAGTCATCGCATTGTGCCCACAGACCAGCTGTGCGGCGCTTCTGCAGCCAAATCAGTTTTTGACTGTGAGAAAGTTCTGTAGGCGGTTGACTGAGAAGATCCTTGTATGAACTGAAAAAAAAATATCATCAAATTGTTTTTGAGTTACGTAATAACCTTTCTGTAGATTACGATGTGATGAGACGCTGCTGATGACTATTTTAGAATTATGTTTAAGAAAATAAATTCGGATTTGATACAAAAACAAAGTGACATCATGAAACAAAATGAACAAGGACCTTTATACTAAAAAGTAATAAACCAATACCAATTTGTAAAAAGCTTTAGCTTCGTATTAGACCAAGATAAAGATGGGATACAAAATGTTAACGACACAACTACTCCCATGTTAAATTGTTAACATACCTGCTCATCTGCGAAGATGTTTTATCGCCTTGGTCTACGCTTTTGGCAAAGGTTAGCTTTTTAGACTGATTTGGTGGCATTTTTGTCGATAGCTGAAAATGATTACACAACCATAATCTTTCTCATAGGTAGGTAGATGGAAAAAATCAGGCCGATGGAAATCGGTAGGTAATAAAAAGTTATTAATTAAGATTATTTTCACAAGATTATATCTTTTACCTCTTCTTGAACGACATATTATTGATGTTATGATATAGTTGTTCCATCAAATTATTACTTGATTAACGAAATAATGATAAATGTGTTGATATTTAATAAACATTGCCAATTTTTTAATGTAGGTCATGAATGTAGGTATGGTCAAAATTCTTACAGATGGCTGGTGCGCTTCTTCACCAGGTTCAGATGCTGTTTCTTTTGGTAAATCAGCTCGTTTCATCTTTTCTTTCATTTTTTGTTCAAATTAACACTGAAAATGAAATAGCACGTCAATGTTGAAATAATGAAATTGAAGGTGCTTTCTGCAAATGATTTGGTTTTCGCGCCAAGCGAGTAAGTTCTTTTTCATTCTACCTGGTATTACGAATACATGTCTTTTACGCATGCAATATGTTTCATACATTTCAGTAGAATAGCAAGACAATTAAAAAGGCAAGTAAATTACTTCATTAATAAAAACCTTCGATCTATAATAATATTTTAATTCAATTAGTATAAATATTATTATTTTTGTTGTTCAATAATTATTGCTCATAATAAAATTGGTTTGTTTGACATAATATTTTTAATAATTAAAAAAATAAAAGTATTGAGTCATGTCAAATACTTTATATTAAAAATCATTTGTTCATTGAATTCTGATTATTGAAAATTAAAAATAAACAAAAAATTAAGTGCGTTTGGTTTGTTTTCAATTTTATTTAACAATTGCAGACATTTTGTTATTTAAAATATTTAGCGGAAGTGCGCATCATAATAATCGGCTGGCTGCCGGTCGGTCGCCATATTTGTGGCGAGCTGTTAAGGATTTTGTTCTCAAGAATTTTCGTCGTTATCGACGAAAGGGAGTAGTAGTACTCCCTTTTTTGTGTTTAAAGTTACGTGTTCGTCTATTTACCGTGTGGTAAAGATTATTTGTATAGGAGAATATATTTTTCTTTGTTTTGTATTATAAACATGGCTTTCTAAAATGTCGGCCTTGCACGTAATATCGTTATCTCCTTGCGGAGTCTCCCGCTCAGCTGTTTTTGTGGATGTTGGAGGAATCCAAAATGGACAAGAAATCTTTGAACCGATCGTCTCAGCCACAGTCGAGGGCATCAGCCATCGACTGTAAGAAAAATACTGGTGAGTGTTTAAAGGTCATGTTGATTTAACATTCTTGTTATTGGCGGCAAGCGTCAAGTGTATTATGTGTAATTTGTGACAGTTTTGTTACTGTAAGACTTCAACCTAAGAAACTCGTCCTGTTCACGTTTGTTTTTGTTATTATTTGCTTGACCGACAGCACGTCATATTAAATTTTCCCCAGATACTAAAGTAGATGGGTACCTACTTCCTGTGAAAAATATTGCGACATCATTTATGCAATATGTAAATAACATGACAATTGATATTATTAGGTCACTGGTCTTTCTGCTTCCATGTGATTGTGGATCATTATATATTATCATGTCATACCTGTCAATATTTACGATATTATATCAATACAGCATTTCTTTATAACCTCCTTTAGAATCGAACTGTAAACCTTGGCCGCGAAACAACAAGAAACGTGAAGGACCTGGAAGCGCTCCCAAAAATGAACCTTCCAGGAAGAATGTCCCGGCACAGAGAGGCAGGGGACAGTTTGATAGGAGACCAAGACCTCGTGGTACCGGCACTTATGCTGTGGGTGGAACGCCGAACTCCAGGTACTAAACAAATCACAACTGGGTGCACATTTTATTATTACCAATGCCATTTCTTGATGTGAAAAAGGATTACCTAATTTGAATTCTGTGATGTAGATCTATCTTCTCTTTTATGACTTAATGTAATGTTACAGGATAGAGGAAGAAGATGAGCCAGAAATTGGTTCAGTTTTTGTGCCTGGAAGCAAAAAGCATAACTTGAATCATTTGCTTAACTTTATGTACCCATCTCGAGGGGTACTTGATCGCAAGGGTTCTCAACCACGGCGCCAAGGTCAACAGTATCGTGGGCCATGCCGACTTGATCATGATCTCTATCTGAGAGCCTAGTAAGTTATACTTTTCTTTATTTAAAACTCATTGGCACCTGAGTCTTTCATATTTAAAACACATTGGCACCTGAGCCTATGTACTAAAAATTTCAAAATCGTAGCAATAGAATTGCAGCAGTACAACTTGCACTTGGCCAGTTTCTTTTCATGTACGTATTTTAATCTTTTTTTTTTTTAATTACAGCTGCCAATTTGTGGTGAAGGAAGATGGAGATTATAAAGCTAATTTGTTGGACCCTGATATACCTATAAAGTGGGATCAAATTGAAGAGATTGTAAGTAATTACTATGCATTCTAAATGAGTCACACTTGCTACAATAAATTACTACATACCTACCTACCCATGTGTAATTTAATGTGAATATAAATAGCATATTGGCATTGAATACATCTGACAACTAATTTAAGTTATAACTATAAAAAGAAACACAATTCAATTCACTAACTTTTTAAATATTTGTACAGTTATTTAAGCATACCTTTCACATTGCTTTGTCAGGTGGTAAGAGGCACGGGCCGTTCGGAATGCCCCATTTGCCTGGGCCCTCCGGCGGCGGGCCGTGTGGGGCTCTGCGGACACGTGTACTGCTGGGCCTGTGTACTTCACTATGCTGCCGCCCACGAGAAACAGCCGCCGCCGTGCCCAGTGTGCACCACACCACTGCATGTGAAGGACATGAAACCTACAAGAATGGTACAGTGGGGCTCGCCTACTGAAGAGGTATGATCTTATAAGGTTTTATTCATGTTTATTTTATTTAGACGTATGGTTTTAAGGATGTTTGCTTGCACCGCTGTCCCAGATTTCAAATTTATTTTCCGATAGTTTTTACAGTAACGAAAAGCTCACTTAGTACTAGTAGTTACTTAAGGTAGTCTTCATTCATTAATTATATATATTTAAATTGCTGCTGTAGGTAACAATGCGGCTTGTGCGTCGTCTACGGGGTTCCACAACAGTGGAAGAGGCGCCCCCTCGTGGGCTAGTTACAGAGGCAGCACTACCCATCATGCCTGTTGAGAAAATATCTAATGCACCATACTGCAAGCTTTTCTCTGCCACTAAGGAACAGGTTAGTTTCAAATAATTTAACATAATGACTACCTTAATTAGGTATCCTGTGTCTCATCTCACTGTACTAATCCTCATTACAGGTCCATGAAATTTTAAAAAGGGAGAGGTATGAAATAGAGCAACAAATCTTGGCAGAAATTGACACAACTGAAATAGTTTACTTGGAGCAAGCTTTAGAAATGCTCAAGTTGAAAGAGAAGAATATTAATATTAAAAATAATGAACCTGAAGTCATAGAAGACAAAAAAGAAGAAGTAGTGCCTACAGTATATGAGAAACAGGAAATTAATCAAAATAAATTTGATTGGTTTGATGTGAATGAAGAAGGGGCTGCTGCTGTTGAAAAAATTCATGATGATATGGAGGCACTTGATCTTAATGCAGTTGATGCTAATTTGAATCCTGAAGCCCCACCATTTGAACTAGACGAAGTACAATCAGAGGAATTTCCTCTTACAGAATATCTACCTCAGGAGGAACCTGAACAAATTGATAATGCTGTTACTGACATTGATAAAATTAATCAATCAAAATACTTTTATTTCTATCAGGGTGAGTTGCCGCCCTACTACTATGAACACTGATGTCATTGTAAACAGTTTTTGAATCTTGTGTTTCTTTACAGCCGAAGATGGTCAGCAAGTCTTTCTCAACAGTCTAAATGTGCGTATTTTAAACGCATCCTGGGGCGCATTGGCTGCTGCACCTCAGGTTATTCATGGTCGTGTATTGCACCGTGAGACTTTCTCGCTTAGTGAACAAGTAAGTAATTGTACTAGGAACAGAGCTATTCAAACTTGAACAGCTTTGAACATGTAGCGAGACGCTGGGCAGTAAGAAATTTTTACACCAGCAGTCGTGCGGGGCAAGGCACTGTGTAGTGTATAGCGCACCTCATAGCCGCCAAAGAATCTTTAAATCGCACTTTTTATGTATATATATTGCCTATTTGTATTTACTAAGGTTATAGGTTATAGGTTAGCGCGGGCTTGCTTTCCGCAAATCGACGTCTATTCCTTGCGCCTGTTTTGCGTTGAGAGGGGGTGTCGGCACTACGCCAGCCACCCCAACTCCTCCACGAAGCCTAGCAGACCCTTCACGTTGCCGACGGCTTCGGAGAGAGACCTCGGAACCCCGAGGTGCAGTGCCCTGTAGTTTGCCACCTCCGTGCAGTCCAGGATGACGTGGGCGGCTGTTTCCTCCGCTGCCATGCATGCCCTGCACAGGGGGCTGTCCGTGACACCTAGAGTATATAAGTGTTTGTTTAATAGCGTGTGACCAGTTATCATCCCTGTCGCAAGTCGGAGCTGGGGCCTTTTTAGTTGCCTCAGCTTGCGTGACAATCTGGCGGAGATTGTCGGGAGTGCGTCTCTGGTCTGCCTGCAGGTTACTAGGTTGGCCCAGTAGTGTTGTTGTTGGTACCTAGTGTACTTACGGATTGTGCTGCGTATCCAATTGAACGGCAGGGGAATAATGGGTTCGGGTCCTTCCACTTCCAACTCCGAGCCTTCCCTAGCCAGTTCATCGGCCGCATCGTTACCCCGTGAATTGCTGTGCCCCTTGATCCACTGCAGGGTTATGCTGGTTTTAGTACATACCTCTGTCAGGATCTGGTGACATTCATATATGAGTCCTGAGGTTACTGAGTAGCTCTGCAGGGCTTGTAGGACCGATCTGCTGTCTGAGAGTATACGGATGGGGAAGTCCGTTACTTTCCTTGAGATGATTGCTTGTGCAGCCATTATGATGCCCATACACTCTGCCTGGAAGACTGTGTTGTGTGCTCCTAATGGTGTAGAGATTTTTATATTTAGGTCCTCTGAGAAAACTCCCGAGCCAGTGCCTGACCTTGTTTTGGAGCCGTCGGTGAAGATTCTCAACTCCTTTTGGTTAAGACCTTCTTTGGGTTCCTCGGACAGCTGTATTTTGTACTTTTTGTCGAACACGAATTGCTTGGGTATCCTATCCGTCACCGCTTCAATGAGTGGCTCCCTACAGGTTACCTCCCTCATAATCTCGGTGTGTGGAACCCTTGCTGTTCTCCAGAGCTTAAGTTTTTTAAGGCGCACCGCCGCCGATGCCGCCTCCTGTTTTATAAAGAGATGCAGGGGCGGTACGTCCAGTAGGGCTTCCAAGGCTGCGGTGGGTGTTGTCCTCATGCAACCTGTGGCCGCCATACATGCTAACCTCTGGAGTCGTTGTAGTTTAGCTTCAACGGTCGATAGTTTGGTCCGTGGCCACCATACTACTGCACCATAGCTTACCATTGGTCTAATAACAGTCTGGTAGAGCCATAGAGTGATCTTGGGGGTCAGCCCCCAAGTCCTACCGATCATTCTGCGGCACTGCCAGAAGGCGATTGTAGCTTTTTCGATTTTGTTGTTCAGGTGATTACTCCAGTTCAACTTGCTGTCCAGTATTATCCCCAAATACTTAACCTCAGCTGACAGTTGGAGCTCTGTACCAAACAAAGTAGGCAGTCGGTAGTTACCTAAATTGCGTTTGTTCGTGAACATTACCAGTTCCGTCTTCCTAGGGTTCACGGTCAGTTCGTTGTTGTTGCACCAGCGTTCCACGATGGCTAGGGCTGAGCGGGTAACGTCACATACTGTACCTGTATGATTTCCGCTTGTCAGTAACACTATATCGTCTGCATACCCGATCGTGTAATAGTGTTTGTTGTTTAGTGTGGAAATGAGGTCATTTACCACTAAGTTCCATAGTAGTGGCGACAGGACGCCTCCCTGGGGGCATCCTTTCGCCACTAGAGCATGTTGTATGTCACCTGTTTCGAGTCTGATGACTCTCTTACTCAGCATGTTGTTTATCCACTGGATCATAACTGCGTTCGCCCCGTGTCTTGTTAGTGCTGCAGTTATGCTGTTAAATTGTGTCTTGTCAAAGGCTCCCTCTATGTCTATGAAGGTGCCGAGACACATTGCTTTGTTTTGGAGAGCCTCTTCTATTTTACTTACCACTGCGTGTAGGGCTGACTCTGTCGATTTGCCTTGGCTAAATGCATGTTGATTGGGGTGGAGTGGTATTCCAGCTAGTGTCTTTTCCCTTAGGTCCCTGTCGCATAACCTTTCAAGCGCCTTAAGCAGGAAGGAGGTGAGGCTTATGGGCCTGAAGGATTTAGGGTCGGAATAGTCGCTTTTCCCCGGTTTGGGAATAAAGATAACTTTGACTTCTCTCCACCGTTTCGGTACATACCTGTGTGCCAGACAGGCAGCCAATACGGTGGTTAGTAGTGGGATGAGTACTTCCCCACCCCATTTTAACAGGGCAGGGAAGATTCCATCCAGGCCCGGTGACTTAAAGGAGTCAAAGCTGTTAATGGCCCATTGTACTTTCTGTCGGCTTATTACCTCATGTACTTGCAGCCATTCCTCCTCCGTAGGAATGGTCTCCTCTTCCCACCAATTTGTTTGCCGCGATATCACGCAGCCCGGGAAGTGCGTCTGTACTAATGTAATTTCGGCTTCCCCAGGTGAGGTGGTGAGGGTGTTGTCTGGCTTACGTAGTGAGCCTAGTGTCGCTGTCGGCTGATTGGAAAGAACTTTTCTTACCCGATTAGCCTGTGCATTCGTTTCCACGCTGGTACAGAAGTTGCGCCAGGAGGCTGACTTTCGGTACCTAATACGCTTTTTGTACTTAGCCTTGGTTGCTCTGTAGTTGTCCCAGTCCTGGTCTGATCTGGTGTTCATTGCTCTGTTGTGTTGCCGCCTCAGCTTTGTCCTCAGCCTCTCCAGCTCAGGGCCCCACCAGCCGGTTTTATTACCGCTGCTATTCGGTGGGACGGGTAAGGGGCATGCCTGGTGGTAGCATTCTATAATGTTGTCCGTTATTATGCTCACCTGTTTCTCTATCTCATCTGTACCCTTAACTCTGTCGGGAATAGGTGTGATCGCTAAGGCGGAGCTTAGTCGTTCCACGTAGTCCACGCGGTTGGTCTTGCGTGGATTCCTTTTAGGAGTACAAATGACTGTATTTACCTGAATGTCGTACCTGATCCACCGGTGGTCTGAGCACGAAAGTTGTTTGGAGACGTGCCAGTTGGTGATGGATTTGGTTGCCTTATCGGTTGCCAGTGTCAGATCAATAATAGTCTGGCTCCGCCTGTTTACAAATGTCGGTTCTGATCCATTATTTAATATGTTAAGATCTGTTGAAAAAAGGTACTCAACTAGTTTTTTACCTCTGTCATTGCTTGTCTTCATACCCCACAGTGGGTGGTGGGCGTTCGAATCTGTGGCCACGATGAGTTCGAGCCCTTCACTTTCGCAATGGTCCACCAGCCTAGTGAGGTCGTGCGGCGGCGGGTCATCCGCTTCAGGCATGTATACCGAGACGATGACGACCCCCCACAGACTTGTATTTTGCGCCCCTTGCACCTTTACGGCACATACGTCTCTAGAAACAAAGTTCGTTAGGGGTTGCACATGAATGTTCTTAGTGGTGTAGATACAGGCCCGAGGATTGTCCGGTCCTGTATAAACAGTAAGCTTACCTCCTAAATTTCGGAGCCCGCAGACGGTTCCTTTCCTGACCCACGGCTCCTGGATCAGTACTATGGATGTACAGTTGTCCTCCAGCCACTTCCGTATCTGAGCCGTCGCGGTTTCACTGTGGTGGAGGTTGGCTTGTAAGATCTTACAGTTGGGAGAATGGGATACCGCCATCGGAGTCGTGCTCCTCCGTCGACATTCCCTCTCCCCCTTCCTCGCCGATGGCCAGCTTGCCTAGTTCCGCAGTGCAGTCCTCCCCAGCGTCGGAGGGCTGGGAAAGAAGGAGTTCTTCCTCCAGCCCCACGGCGGCGGGATCAGCCTGCACCGGAGACTGGGGCTCGGGCGTTCCGGCGACTGCGTCGGCGGATGCCTCGGTCCCCACGGCTGTGTCCATCAGCTCGGGTTCTGTAACGTTTGCGCCGTCCGCTTGGACGGCGTTGTTTGCAGGCGGGTTCTCCACAAACCTGCCGCCAGGACCCTGGAACTTCACGTACACCGAGCCTAACATGAAGTTAAGCCGGCGCTCGCGTTGCACCAGGGTCTGTATCATCGTCTCGGGGACGCTGACCACCACAAAGGTCTCCGATTCCTGTTCTTTGACACTGTGTAGCAGCCATGTCTCAATCTCTGCCCACTCGTTCTGGAAGCAGAGAGTCCGTGCTAATGCACGGGTGTCCCTCCAGATACCGGGGAGCAGGATGCCGCAACGTACTCTACGCACCAACTCACTTTGCCGCTTCACGACAACCGCTTCCCCCGTCGATAGGGAGATGGCTGCCATGCTGCTCTTGAGCCATGCTAGAGTTGCTTGATCCTCACACCATAGCTTCAGGACGCCGTTCGATACGAGCGGCTTCCCTCGGAACTTTGGACGTGGGGATTGACTTGTTGTAGGGGCCATAACTTCCTTCAGGAGCAACTCTTGAAGTTGGTTTGTGACCTCCTCTGCCAGATGCGGGCTGAGGTGACCCGTGGTTGCTGTCGTAACAGCGGCCAGTAGGTCAGCCTTGAGCGCCTCCGCGTATGCCAACCGACTTGCAGCAGCCGTTGGTTCGAGTCGCGGCCTCTTGGGTTGGCCTCTAGGAGATATGGTCTCGTCGAGGCGCGCCCTTTTGGCCGCAGCTCTCACCGTCGAGCTGCCGGCGGTCTTGTCTTTGGCCCCTTTCCCTGATGTGGTCGGGCCTGCAGCTGGAGCACCAGTCGCTGCCTGCGCACGGGGGGGGGCACCTGCATTTGCAGTTGCCGGGGCCTGTTCTTTGAGAAGCGCCGCTCGTCTCTCCCTGGACTTCCGGCGCTGCTTCTTATTGCGGCGCTTCGGCTTGTCAGGTTGCTGGCTCTCGGGTTTGGGCTTTGCCTTCCCCCGATGGCCCCTCTCAACGAGGGTCCAGCCAGCCTCGAGCTGCGCAGTTGTAGGGTCGACGGTGGGGATCACCGTCGGAGTCTGTTCCGTAGCATCCGATTTCTCTTCTGCCGGAGTTGTAGGTAGGGCCCTTTCCTGAGCCTGGTTGCAGCCTAACAGCTGCGATCCATCCCCAGGTGCGTTGGGTTTCGGGGCCCCCAATTTCTTGGCAGCCTTTCTACCCCGCGCGGGTTGTATAACTCCCCTTGAGGGTACTGCCGGAGCAGCGCCGCCACGGGAGGTAAGCTGCGAGGGTACTACCGAAGTAGCGCCGTCGCGCGATGTATACGGTGAGGGCACTACCGAGGTAGCACCGCCACGCGTTGGTTGTGGTGTAGGCGCCATCAAGATGGCGCCGCCACGGTGTGTTGGTGGAGGGGGTACTATCGTAACAGCGCCCCCTCGGTGCGTGTGAGGTGGGGGCACTGCCGAAGCAGCACCGCCACGGTGTGTGCGTTGTGGGGCCGCTGTCGGAACAGGGCCGCCACGGTGTGTGGTGGGGGGCATTACCGGAGTAGCACCGCCCTGGTGTGATGCGCCCACACGGGCCGCTTGCGCGGCCTGTGCGGCGCGTGATGTAGTGGGCAGCACTACGGGAGCAGCGCCACCCACCAGTGGAGTGTGTGGTGTGGGTGTGTTGGCATCGGGTGCGGTTTTGGCCGCACCGTCTACCCGTCGGTTTTTGGATCCTTGGGTATCCATTGTTGTTTTTAAAATGTTCTTCGTCTCCCGAGCTTCCCACCCACCGTGGAGCCCGCACCTTTGGGGATGTCCGCTTGGACACCAGGACTACCCGGGAGATATAGACGCGGCTGGTTGGTTCTCATGCGCGACATCGGAGGCTGCAGACATTGTGGCTGGGGGAAACGATCCAATCCCCCCCAGTTGGTCCACCTGCCCTTGCCCCGTCAGCATGGCCGAGCCCCAGTGCTCTCCCAGAGAGCCCAACCGCGTCTCGCCAGCGACTCGTGACACCTCACCCTCACGATCGTCGCCAAGCCGATTGACCGAAACTGGCTAGGTCCCGGCCGCCCGTGTTCAGGAGAAATCCAGGCCAAAGTGGAGTGTTGCCCTCCGGGAGTATAACCGCCAACTCCCTTCGGCTCAGCCACCAGGATCCCTTCATCCCCCCTTACGGGTCCCCTCGCACGGCAAACACGAGGGTGGCCGGAGTTGCAGCCTGTGTCCGGCCACTGGACCCAGGTAGCGGATAGGGTAGGGTGTGGATGGAGTAGGACAGTGGGGTATATTGGAAAGGATAGTGGGATGGGTAGTGTTTGGATGGGATGTGAGGGAGAGATATGGATAGGGGGGAGGCGACCAACCGTTTCAGCTACGTCCGATTCTGAGGGAATCGGACCAAGACAGGCGACAACCACGGGAAGGATGACGATGTGGTCTTGCCCCTGGGGTAATAACGCAACCTGTGCTCGCCCAGAGGCCTTTAGTCAGACCACTCTCCGGACAGGAGGGTGGAATGAGTGTGCATCCACCTCAAACCGCAAGTGGTTTAATATATGAAATGGACCCACCCTCGCCCTTGTATTTACTAAGTAACTATTGTACTTTCAGACAAGAAAACATATGCCCTGTACAGCACATTTACCTCTCTATTGTGCTTATGATGTGGTTGAGTTAGACCTGCAACCACCATACGTCTCAACAGCGGCATTACAAAGCTTCACAGGTATTAGGAATTTTCAACTTAACCAATAATTAACCAATAATAATTAATTGCCAAAACCTTTAGTATACTGGTATTTATTTTCTTAGACGAGTTGGATCGCCGTGCTAGAATTCGTGCTCGTCATGAACGGGATGAGAGACGCCGCGAGCGCGCCTACCGCCGCACTATGGAGGGGCCGCCAAAGCCCGACGTGTTCTCAGAAGTATTGTTTCCACCAGCACCTCCATCTTTCTCCAGCCCACCCCTAGAGCCTGGCCACCTGGCTTCATTTGAACAGGCCAGCCCCTCGACAAGCGTAGGGTCTCCATCTCCCGGACCGTCGTTTGCTAAGGTATATAAAGTAATATTTAAAATCTTTCATTCTTTGGAGTATGTTTGAACATTTGTTTGAAAAAAACAATAGGGTTGTTAACTATTTTTTTTCAATTAATATAATTTTGTTAACCAGCTGAAACATACGTTTTAACTGGTTGCACGTAGTTTTCTTTCGTCTCGTAAACAAAAACTTACGAAGAAAAGAATGGAAAGTTCGCGTGAATTTTTCTATGTGTGATTACAAGCCCCCACTCCTTGTTTTGAAAAAGGTAAAAATGCCAGTGTGTTTTTACCCGACTGTGCCAGAAGGAGGGTTATATTTTTCGAGTGTATGTACATTTCTTTGGCACGCTCTGTAGTATTTAATTATCATCTTTAAATAGAGTTTTGCTCTTCATACCCAGTAATTCCTCATTTTTTTTAGATGGCGAGCACAAGTGGTACATGGCGAGTCCGTAACAAGGCTGCGGAGCCGCCGCCGCAGCCTCCGGCTGATGACGTTGTGGCCGCACCTCGCGCGCTGGTGTTGAGTGACGCTATAGAAGCAGCGCTCCACGCCGCCTCCTCACCTTCTGGAAAGAAAAACAAAAAGTCGAAGCAAAAAGTTCTATTTGCAACTGGGATGCAGCGCGCCGCTTAATAGATTTTATGATTTCCTTTATGTACACCTTGTTAAATAATTTAATTTTGTTACTGATTTTGGTTAGAGTATACTAAAAAAAAAAACTTATTCATGCTATACATGTTGTTGTAAATTATAGATGTATTATTATTACAACTGATCATTGATGGCAAATATGACTTGTTGTCGACACAATTAAATATTTATTATGTCAACTATATTTATCTAGAACATAGCATAGAACTTAGTAAACGTTCAGAATGTTTATGCTATACTTATTGAATTTTATTACTAGCATCTCATTGTAATGGCAAAGATAATAAAACTTTTCTTGCCATTATTGTATTGACAATTTTTTTGGTGAAATAAAATTGAGTACTGATGACCTGAGTTTTATTATGTAAATATGCAGAGGTAAGCATGATAATTTAATTTAAATGGACTAAGATAAAAAATCCACCGATTGACGATCGGTTTTTTTTCTTGTTGAAATAGGACTAAACATTTTGGACCTACCTATCGACTTTGAACCAGCGAGAAAATATTTGGAATTAAGTAAAAAAATGGGTGCTACTTGTCTATGAAGGGCCTAAAAATTAATCCTAAAAAATTCTAAGAATATAACCAGTCTATTGTTTGTAAGAGTAAAGGTCGTAGCACCGAATCAACTCGAGTTGTGTTGTATTATTTGTATGAAACTCCCTACAATAGCTTACGGCTCCCCGTAAGCTACCGCTCTCCTCTATCCGTAAACGGCGTCGCCTAGCCGTAGTCGAGTCGACGTATCGGAGCTTCTGATCCGCTTTGGTTACGTACTTAGTTTACGTTAGGTTGACGACTGTTTGACGGCGAGGCGATACGGTGACGATCCCCTTTCCCGAGCCGTTAATATTTGGGCTGTGTACCTTAAACAGGAGTATTGCAAAAAGGATGGCTTAAAAAAGAAAAAGGACTCGTCCCTTTTTATATTATGACATCAGTCAGAGTACATAAGAGGTTGTTCAATTCTTACTAAAGTCTGGATCGGCGTAACAAACGCTGCTTTAAAAATCAAAACGCTTTTCGTACACTGCAGTTGCAAAAATATTACAGTTATAGAGATGGAATTAGAATTATTACACTTAGAAATGACAGTACTACTGAGTTCTTACTCTGAGAGTACTACGTACTACTGTAATTATATCTCTATGATAACAGTATAGGTCCGAGGTTACAGTTGGTTATTCATGTAAGGGCTTACTTCACCATCGTCGGATAACTTTTATTCGACGAATTAAATTGACGTTTGAGTTTCTTTATGAAACAACTGTCAAAATTTCAAAATTATTCCTCGAATAAAGTTATCTGACGATGGTGAAATAGGCCCTGAGCAGGGTTGCCAACCAAAAAAAAAGATTCCTCGTACATGTGTAGCTGAAAATCTCGTATATTGACTTTCAAACCTCGTACATTAATATTAATGGGCCAATATACCCCTGAGAATTACCGACAATTTTGTTTGACGGGTTTTCAGCCATAATAATGAAAATAATCGTTCGAAACTTTATAGATAGATTATTTAGTTTATAATTTAGTGTATTCTCGTAAATTAAAAATATATGGAAACAAATAAAATTACAGTTTTATTATCATCGAGAAATCTGCAACACATGAAATTAATAATATCAATAATCAGTTGTTAAAAATAATTCAGGAAGGAGATTTCACACCTTGTGACTAAAAATTGTTTATACTCAAGTAAAATCAGAAAAAAACTAAATGCGTCTATATTATGACGACCTCCGTGGTCGAGTGGCGTACACACCGGTTTTCAAGGTGTCGCTAGCTCTGAGGTCCCGGGTTCGATCCCCGGCCGGGTCAATGTAGAAAAAACACTTTTCTACATTGTCTCGGGTCTGGGTGTTTGTGGTACCTTCGTTGTCTCTGATTCCATAACACAAGTGCATAAGGTAGGCGAACGGTCACTGTTTTCTTCGTTATCACTCATAATGAGACTTATTACTTTTATTACAACTCTAAACAATGGAAGAAACTTGGTATAAACAATAGAAATCTTCTTTTTTACAAAAATAAAAACAATTAGCTACACGACGTAGTACAAACGACTAATGCGAAGTAGGTACGAAATGTTTTATTAGTCGGGGATTTCGCGCCATTTCCCGGTTGAACTACCATTGACAATCATCATTTACACGATGATTGTCTATGCAGTGCAATTTACGGTGTAAGAAGTTCCTGCAAGTTTTGATAGATGGCACTAGTTTTTATTAATTTATAAAGGTGATCCAAAATGATCGGGTAATAATGTTATCAAAATCTCGTACATAATTGTACGAGGTTGATAGCGTCCTCGTACCTCGTACGGAAGACCACAAATCTCGTATTTGTACGAGGAACCTCGTACGGTTGGCAACCCTGGCCCTGAGGCCAGGTATAGATACATGAAGGTATAGATGAAAATTTTCATCTACACCTTCATGGTATAGATAGCTGCTGAATACTACATTTTCTAGAATAGAATATGAATTTTTTCTCTATGCCCCAGCAGGCTGTCAGTCTGACTATTCTGACTGTGACATCTGTCATTCCAGCTGACAATAACATACTGTCATACTCATGATTGTAGGCTAGAAATGAAATCATAAAATAGTATTGTTGATAAGTGTATTATTAATAAATGGGATCCATTTAAATATCTATTTACACTTCAATTTTATTGGCTATATAAGGTCAATTAGCGACATGACGACTCGCCGAAAAGATTACATTTTTGAGCCATTTAAGGTTACAGAAGTAAAATATCGGGGTTTTGAAAGTCCTAGACCCCGCAGCGGGCATAGAATTGCATGTGATGATGCAAATATATATTGTTTTGGTGGTTACAATCCATCGCTGCCACTGACAAATATTCAAATAGATAATCCTACTTGGACACCGGCGCGGCCACTATTTAAAGAGTTGTGGAGTTTTTCGATAGCTAGTCGAAAATGGAAGCAACACAGAGTTATCGAAAACATGCCGGAGGAATTAGCGTCCAACGCAATGTGCATGAATGGCCGATATCTAATGGTTTGTATTAATAATATTGAGCTGTAATTTAAAAAGCAAAAACAACCTGATAATGTGTGATTTTTTTATAGATATTCGGTGGTACGGGTGCGCCCTTTGGCAACAGATGTAGCAATGATGTTATTGTGTGGCGCACATGTAATGACGATGCTAGACTGCAAATCTTAGAAGTATCTGGTACCAGACCACCAGGCCAGTATGGTCAAGCAATATTGTGTCATGAAGGAAGTTTCTATACAGTTGGTGGAACTAATGGATTTGCATATAACTGTGATATATATAGGTAAACCTATCTATACACATATAAAATTACTTGTTATCAACATAAGTATTTCATAAAACTTACATGGTTTTTATTGGTCAATATGAAAGTTAACTTTTAAAACTTGTATGTTACAGGTTAGACCTTCGAACATTGATATGGGAACCAGTATTTGTTGGCACTGGTCAAGAAGGCGAGCCTTTAGGCAGGTATAGACATGAAATATCACGTGTCGGCAATAAATTGTTCATCATTGGAGGTGGAACAGGAGAATGGGCATTTGAACTCATGGAAATCCCTATGTTTGATTTTGAAAAGAATAATTGGTCAATATTAACTCCAAAAGCTGATGACAGTACTAAAGACACTATTGCTCCATTACCTAGGAAGTGCCACAGTGCAGTGCAAATTGATACTCCCAATGGCGTTCAAGTGTTTGTGGCGGGTGGTTCAGACGGACAATCAGTGTTTGAGGATATCTGGAGGTTAAGTATCTCCGACCTTCAGTGGACTCTGATGCAGAAGACAGTGCTACCACATCCATTATACTTCCATTCATCAACTGTCACCTCCTATGGTTGTATGTATGTATTTGGTGGCATAGAGCCTAAGGAAGATGCAACTAGCAGAAATAATATTCTTTATAAGGTGTGGTTATGTGTACCTAAATTAAGTGAAATGTGCTGGGAAGCATTATTACATTTTCATCCTAACCTGGATCAGGTAGACGGAAGGTCACTGTTGAACATTGGAGTTCCAGGGCACTTTGTACAGAGATTAAATATCCAGTGAGGATGTTTTTTTTGCTATTAGCAAAGTGGTGTTCTATTTATGTATGTGTTCAATTTGTCCATCTGAACATTTAATGACAAATAAATTAATCATTTGTATTATAATTTTAAAACTACTTTAATTTACCTAAACCTTTCCAACTTGCAAATTGTATCAAATATCATAAAAATATATTTCTTAATTACACACCCTGTACATAATGTATTTTCTGATAATATATGCACATACCAGTATTCACACAGAATTGGTTAACCTGCAATTTGAACCTGTAGGTATGGTCTTCTAGTGTGAAAATTATGTCACTGCACCTTTGGTTAAAAACGTGATCTCAAAAAAGGGTCTAGGTTCAAATTTCAGGTCAACCAATTTCTCAATATCATGAAAAATAAAACAAAAATTGCAATTGATACTTAAAAAAATGACAAAACGCATCTATGGATGATTTTAGAGTCATTTTAAATGTTTACAATATTTTATGGACATTTAGGGATTTTAACCCTAAGGGCGCTTTCAATTTAGACGGTTGGTGCCGGACTGCTGCCGCACGGTTGTTACGACCATGAGCCGTACTGCTGCCGGACGACAGCAGTACGACGTAAATCGTCTTATTTGAAGAGATACGCGGCTGCAGTCCGATCGAATTTTAGTGATTTCCATCGAAACCCAACTTTAGTCGGTGCCATGGACTCTGACGAGGAAGTGTTATTGTTAGTTCTCTTGCTTCGGCAGAAACAAACGAAGCCGTACTAACTAGGGCGTCGCCAATGTTTTCTTTAAAATATAAAACTGGTGATTTTTATACACTTTACCCTAGATTAAAAGAAAGCTCAGCTGATTTTTTGAACTATTTTAGAATGTCTAGAGAATGTTGCAAAGTTGGGCTGCAACTCTATTTCATTTATAAAATCTTCTGTATTTAAATCATCCATAATTAGGTAGGTATGCACGAAAACGTCTAAGAAACACGATGCGTTCACAGCACTAGCGAACAACGACTGAGACAGGTTGTTGCCGTTCCGCCAACGGACGTGCGCCGCACTGCTGTCGCACGACTTTGCGTCGAGACATTTTGTATGAAAAATCATAACCGCCCGTGCGCAGTACGATACCCAGACTGCAGCAGTCCGGCACCAATCGTCTAAATTGAAAGCGCCCTTACATTAATGAAAATATTTGGATACGTATTTAATATTTATCTTTTTAGGAAATCAAAATAAAATATTATCGATACCTACATGATACCTATTCGAAATGACGTGTGACCGAACACCTTAAGTTTAATTAGGTATTCGCTATAACTATTTCGTCATTTCGACAAAGCAAACATTACTTTTGTAAAGGATACTCATTAAATGTACCTAAATATCATCTAAAGGTAAAGATAAATTTATTTTTAAATATGGGACATTCATAAGATGACAAAGAAATATACATACATAGTTCAGCCATATTCCATCTTCGAGGCATATATTATAGCCTTTCTTCCTCGATATATGAGCGATACAACACGATCTTTTCATAATACCTACACTATCTTGAAAGGTTCCTGAGATTAGCGCGTTCAACCAAACAAACTCTTCAGATTAACTACCTATCTTATGACTTTTTCAAGGACTCAGGGCGTTCAATCAAACTACCTAAGTACATGGGTTACATCACTATTTACTTCTATGTTCGAATACGTAGGACATCGGTTTAGTGTAACCATAATCATAAATTTATTAAAAATAAATAAAAAAGCTAGAGAGAATGACATGTATTTCCAAAAACTGTTGAAATGCAACTAATATTCGTAAAATCAACGTGAAAGTTTCTAAGGTTGGTTGAAAGGACGTTTGTCACTCGAAAAATTTGAAAAATACCAAGACTTCGGTTAACTTCTCTTACTTTTCAAGAACGTTTTAGAGTTATCTAATCTTGGGTTATGAACATTAACTACAGCCGCTATCACGCAAGCTACATGAACCTGATTCCCATTTCAAGGGTACATGGCAGCGGTCGCGAGTCGCAACAAGTGCTAGGCGCACCGGCGTAGGACGTGCGTCGGGACGCGGCCGCCGTCCTCCGCTAGCGTCGCGATTTCGCGCCAATTCGCGCCCGCAGTGATGGGAAGCACGCCTCACGGGCGGGACACGCTCGCCTCGATCGCGGACGCTTGTGATACGAATGCGGATTACTGTTAACAGTTTCCAATTTAAAATTTGGGTCTAGAATATTTGCACATCTCGCCACTTGTCTTTAACAGAGAGCAATGTTTACTTTACCTTTAAAATTTGGGAAAGTGGCAAAAATGCCATTTCCAGGTGTATTCCCAAAAAGTGTAAAACTTCACCTAGCAGAAAGTTTATTAAATGCACGAAATCACTATTCTGGTGTTGGACACTGATGAATACGACCACGATGACGGATACCACAGAAGAAATGTTTCTGGAGACATCGACGGTGCCGTCGGCACCTCACCGTACTCCTACTCCAGAACTTCATGCGACTTATACGACTTTTGAGATCTTGGTGGCATTGGTGGCGGTTGTTGGAAATGCTATGGTGATCTATGTATTCCATCGTGAGCGAAGACTACGGCGCCGTACGAACTATTACATAGTGTCTTTGGCTGTGGCTGACTTGTTAGTGGGTCTACTTGGAATACCGTTCGCGATCTTGGCCTCGGTAGGCCTGCCAAGGAACCTCCATGCTTGTTTATTCACAGTGTCGTTGTTAGTTATGCTGTGCACTATAAGTATCTTCTGTTTAGTGGGTGTTTCCGTGGACCGCTACTGGGCAATCTTACATCCAATGTGCTACTCGAGAAATGTGCGCACCAGAACTGCTATTGGTAAGTACTTAACTGCTTGTTTTGGCTTTTAAAATGTGAACGACGACTAGGGATGATGACTTGGTTGAATAGCCAACAGTAGCCACAACACATACCTAAGTGTTTATGACGATATATTATTTTTAAAATTGCCTTTGTATCGCGGAGGTCAGTTGGATCATCAGATTAACTATTTATTGCTTTCTGTAATGATCATTGTTTTAAGACAATGGCTATCAATTCCATACAAGAGCAACGTACGTAATTGGCACATAATGTGTAGTAAGTGCATCTTATACCCATAGTATAATATCTGTAACAAAAAAGATCTAAAATAAAAACTTAATAGTGTTGCGATAAAAGTGCGCATGTAATTGGTGGTAAAATTTTCCTTGAAAATTTTTCGAAATAGTAATTTTAAAGATTGATTTTAACTCAAACAATAAAAAGTATTAATTTATTTAATCAGTAAGCAGTATAGGTACGATATACGGCTAAAACAGTGAATATTTTGCACTAAGTGCTTAATAATAGGATTTATGACAAAGACAAGTTTGATTGTCATGAGGGAAGTGAGTAGGAGTAGCTTAACTGAACCTTGTTGGCATCACATTTACCATTTGGTGGATACCTGCTCAACAAACATCCTGGTTTTAGTAGCATGCAATTTTTGGAGGGCAGTCTCGTCACCTGCTTATTTGATTGTTACGTTGTTTCTACTTCAATTCTTGAATTGTACTGTTAATAAATAAAAATTAAACATTAACATTAAGTTAAGTTTTTTTTTCTGTGTATATTTACCTTAATGTATAGGTACTCTGTGACATTGTACAACTAATTTGTATTATACTGTTATGTTGTACACTATAGTGGTAATTAATTAAATAAATAAACTACCTGTAACGAAAACGAAAAGTAATATCTGTGAGTGGTCTAGAATTCAACCACTAACTTTTACTTTTCTATGTCTAACTTTCAGATAATTTTCTTCAATCTGTTTGCCACTAAAAACGCAATATCTTACGTAGAGGCTGTACCCGACCTTTTGAATTTGTAACAAAAAGTTAGGATTGTATTCTATCTTAATATAGCTAACCCTAAATGTGAAACCATTTCGGCGCTCACGGTGCATGAATTCTAGCCTACGTAGCTGCATGTTACAGAATTTTAACGTTTTATGCGTATCGTGCTTTTGGGTACAGTGGATATTCAGGATATTGTTATCACTACCATTTTCATACAAACCGAAGATTGACACGAGCTTAGCGTCTCCGGGCACCGCATATTATACCACAGCATAAGATGTGGCTTTACTAAAGTTCCATTTAAAGTCATTATTATATTATGTACTATATTAAAATATGTATCCAAAAAGCGATGGTATCTTTGAAACTGGTATATAAAAGGCTGTAAAAATCAGTTGCGGTAACGGCCTGTGTAAAATGTAGAAAACAATTGCGAAAATTCAAGCGGGATCCATTATTGTTAGTAATGCGTGCTTATTGAAAAAGTAATCAAACGTAAATATCGGCGTCTGGCTTTCACAGTAACCCCTACTGTGAAAGCCAGACGCCGATATTGATGTGTCTTGTGAAAATCTTTGACTTATTTAAGTTGCGAGGGTCTCTTTAGCACTTGATTTAATGAAGTATGTTTGTTGGTTGGTTTGAGCTGTATCAAAGCCGCAAAAAAATTAACGCAGACGCATAATAAAGTAGTTCCCTTGGTACAGGTAAAGAGCTTACGCAAAAATATTCATTGGTATTTACTTTGTCTAATGTATTAAATTAAATAGGTTAGTTCCTAGTTCCTACTATGTAGGTGGGTAATTTAGTTGAATCTCACTTGATTACTTTTACTAAATGGATTACCTATTTAATTTACGAGCGGTTAACAGTAAAACAGGAGCAGTTATACAACGAAATAAGATAATTTAAATTATTTATCATTCATGAATGTAAATAACGGACTTCCATTGCAAGAAAGTACGATTAGACATTCTTGGTACATAAGTATCATTTTTCAATTATTTTACTTATTTATTTTCAATTAGGTACTTACTAAGTCCCAGCACTTCCAGCAGTTATAGTGTTGTTACGTCAGTTTCGAGGGCGACAGCCGTTATCTCTTTAGACTTAGGTACTATAAGTACTTTTAAGTAAAAAATCTGTTATAATTATGGTCTAAAACGTACATACCTACTAACAATACCTGGTGACTCTCAGAATACAAAAAGATTTGGCGACCCGGGGTTGTTAAACTATACTCTGTGTTATGCCTCGTTATGTTTTGTGTGGCAAAGTGGCCCCAGCAGAAGAGAGCGATAAAAAAAGACATCGAACATAAACTTTTATTCTTCCAAAGGAAGATTGCCTTATACGTGATCGATCTATAGCCATATAGATAATTATTTTCTTTCCAGAAATGAAGTTAGTTTATAAAATGTTCCAAAAAAGCCGCGTGAAAAGCCGCTTTGATCCCCTAACTGTAGCAAGTTTGAGACGGTACGGGCAATGCACCTAAACAAAATATACGGGTCGATTTTAGCTAGATATAGCCTGGTTAAATCCGGTCCCTGGTGAAAAAAGGCTGATACCACAATACAATTTTCTGCGAAGATTAACTAAGTATAGTAAGTAATAGGTATATATATTTTTTTGTTTTGCATCATCGGAAAGCAGAGATTACAACGAACAGGAAGCACACCAACTTTTAGAAAAAAGCTGATATTTTGACGGGTGAATTTTCGATTGAAAATTAGGGTGCCTTTTCAATATTTAAAAGTCAAAATACTTAATGAAAAAGGAAATATTTTAAATCAAATAAATCACAATGTATTTGGAAAAAGGTAAGTTTTCACCAAATTTCGTGAAAAAGAAAAGTTTTTTTTTGTAAAACTACAAAATAAAAATCCAATAAGTAACTTGGTTTTTCGAATTTTTACATAAATTTTTCGATTTTTTTATTTTGAGGTTACGCGTTTAGATCTCTTTATTACCTACAACTTTGCCATTCGACTTTTTTTCAAAGGACTTGTAGTTTTCCCGGAAATCGCGATAAACCGTTTTTTACCCTAGACCAAATACATACCTTTCCCCTTCCCGACCTCACATCGCCCGAAAATTTGCTTTCCTTTCATTATTATAATCTTCTCCTTTTTTCCACTGGGTTTCATTCTACTATTATTTTCTTTCACTTTTTATTATTTTTTAGTTTTACTCTGGTCTATACAATATGTAACAAAACCCTTGTCCGATCCAATAAAGGCGTATTCGTGGTACAGTTCGTGAACCGTCTCGCATAGGCGGCTTCTTTGACACAAAACTTTAGGAAGTAGTTACGTACGTGAACTTTAAGGAGCGGTCAGTGTCGCTGTTGCCTTGGATCAGTTATTATTTTTATTTAATTATTTTCACTGGGGAAGAATAATAATCTCCTACATATATAAGTGTTTGCAGTACGATACCGAATAATACTCTCAGGGATCGGACAGGGTTTTTGTTACACGCTGTATAGCTAATGTACATTTTTACCTTGCAGTACATTATTGACTTAATTTTATTTATCACAATTATTTATTTACACATTACACGTTAGCAATTAAGTTACACGAGTATAGGACCATAACGAAACGATTTTGTCTTTGATAATTGTTTTAGATCACCATACAATGTACATACAATGAGCCATAATTATTTTTATTGGCATCCATACAGCCTTCAAACTCTTGTGGTCAGATCAGGTTTAATATAAACTAGTGCGTTGGTCGAGCGATGTTTGTGGTTTTTCTCTTGCTTCTCATTTCCTGATCGTCCAAACATTTGATAAGGTATCAAAATAACTTTTAAACTTTTTAACAATATCTTTGTCGTTATGACTTTAATGTTAAGTTAGCTTTCAAAGCTATGAACCATTAATGAGCATTTAAATTAGGTTCGACTGGCCTGTTGGTCTAGTGGTAAGTGTCCTTGACTGCTAAGCCGGAGCTTGTCGTGGGTTCGATTCCCACCCAGGACAAATCGTTTTGATGAGCACGATCATTTGTTCTGTGTCTGGATGTAACTTATCTTTGATATGTATGTATTTCTAAAATGTATAAGTATGTTTATCAGTTGTCTGGTTACCATAGTACAGGCTCCGCCTAGTTTGGAATCAGATGGCGGTGTGTGAGCTGTCCCAAGATATTATTATTAACAATTATTTATAGAATTACATAATATTTTTGTGAATATCACAAAATTCTCGTTATTATACGAAATAGACTTACCTAATAGAGAGGACAAACGCAAAAATAACATCATACAATTATCATAATAAGTAGGTGCTTTTATTTGGTTGCGGATTTCCTTGTTTTCATAGTGAATCCCTTCTTTCTTTGAAATTATCTTTACGGTAGGTCCTATTATTTGTTATTTGGCGCCAAAGTTCTCAACATGAGGATCGTTACTGACGCTATGAATTGGTTTGTTTGGGTCCTTTTATTGTACGAGATTATGTAGAGATTTCGCTACAAATAAAATAATGTGACGTGTTTTTCGGGAATATTATTCTCTTTTGTCTTTGCTCGTGTAAAAGTAGGTAACCTTTATTTACCGCACGGTGGCTATGCCACAAGTCGCATAAACATACAATTTACCGTAGGTATTATTATTTAATAAGATGTATTTTATTGATGATGATGCAAAAGAAGAAGTCATAGGTACCTAATAGATTGCTAGTTTTTTAAGAGTACCAGCTTCTGCGAGTTAACATATCTACCCATTTTTTGCTACATTATCTAAATTTACAGCTGTTGTGCTTGGAGTATATTTTCTGATACGGAAAAGGCCTAATGAAGAATACTATAAACTACGCATATGACAGTACCTAATAAGACAAATATATTTTTTACCCATTAACAACACCCTAAAATCTAAATGATAACACTGTCATTGGCTCTCAAGAGTCACAAGCGTTATTATGACCTTGAGACGTAATTTCCTGTTTTACGACCTTGGGACCTTCGAACGAACCTGATACTAACAAGGCTTATAATGAAGTCGCTCTCATTGACACCAACATTTTGGAGTAACATAATCCCTTGCCACACCCCCGAAGATGTTAACAGTTCTTATTAATTGGATTATCTATATTTATGTGTGTTTTGGAACTACGCCTTCGCATCACCTAATTGGACATGTAAGCTTTATTTACGAATCACTATGTCCATACCAACCTAGTAATTTATTTTTAACCTCGTGTTTCTGTAGTAAAATATTTTTAACTACTTATACCAGAATTTTGTCCAACTTTTGTAAAATTGTGGCAAGGCTTTCATATTAATCTATTTTATGCTTAGAGCATTGACAACTTTATGTTCAAAGTGTACCTTTGACTAAAATTCTCATGACACTCAATAAAACATGATTTGGTAATGGTACGGTATCAAAATATAGTTCCCCAAACGCGTGAATATTTTGTATACCTATGAAATATTGTAGGTGCACAAACACATATCTATGAATTAAGCCATTGTTTATAAATTCTCGCTTTCAAGATATATCGACGAATGCTACTCCCGCGCGTTTCTTCCCCACTCGATAAGAACATAAATAAACACTAGCACACATTACACCTGGCTAAATAATTTACGCTATAGGTAATATACTAGCTCAACAATCTAGCGATGCAAGGGTAAACGTAAAATTATGGATATAAATTTTATTATTAGTAAATTGTGCAAATTTGATAGAGTTAAAATCTAAATAATCACACATATTTTTACAGAATTAGTATAACGATAGTTTTATTGGGTTAGTTAGGCTTGTCTGACTTCCTCGTTGGTCTAGTGCTCGGGTTCGAATTCCGGGTCTGACCAAATAGTTCCTGGGTATTTCCTGTTTAGAATTACACCTCAAATCAAAATCAAAATCAAAAATCCATTTATTCAAACTAAGCTACTAAGTAGCACTTTTTGAACGTCATACATTTAATTTTGACAGCACCCTGCCCCCTGGACAAGGCACACCCCCACAAGCGCCAACGCCGACAGAAATCGCCCAAATGACATTAAATGTATGGAAATGACATTCCCCTTCAATAAGCCACGCGACTTACCGAAGGGAAATGCCATGCGACCCACATGCCACCTCCATACATTCGAGCGACTCCATCAGCGACAACGATTGCAGGAATGTACCCGGTCCAAGGGGGCTGATTCGCCCACCCTTCACCGCTTCCTAAGTGCTTTCGCCGGGGAGAAGAAACGGCGCAACAAACTCCCCAGCAGCACGCTGTCTCATTTAACAAAAAAAAAAAAAATTACTTAAAAAAACATTTTTTTACATAAAACAGCTATACATATAGATAGCAGCATATTAAAAATGAATAAGTGACCGCGCCAAATAAACAAATGTTTGAGGTCAATTGAAATATACTAAACTACTATAATTATATCTACTGAGTCCAAGGTCAGCAGAACGACCAGTCACCACCAGCAGCACCCGTTCACGAGTTGACGCAAGGGTCAGCCATCACCTCCCTCGCCATATTAGAGGGAAGGAGGTGACCCGACCCCTAACGCCACCGCTGGCATTGACAACTAAGGGAGCATGACGAAACTGCTGCCGGCTTTAAAAAAAAATAAAAATAATAATGTATATACAAACAAACAGCATAATAATTATACAATATTTACAGTTCAAGAAGCACTTAAAGCCGCTGGTCCTGCGCCTGATTTCTCTCTGGTCGCCTCGATCTACCGTCCCATCAGAATATGAGGGTGAAAGAAAATTCGGACAGGAGGACTATAATATCTATAAATATTTCCTCTTGGCCGAATTATGTTCTTCTTTTTTGTCGTTTAATACACATATAATACTTATCTTATGAATCAATTGGTTTGGTATACCTAGATGGTAACATATTTTCAAAGTTTAAATTTCGGCAATAGGCTGGCTGGTTCTCGGATCTTTCCAACTGCTTAATGATTTCTTGATTAGGAAGGATTAAAAACCATGTGTGTATATTGATACTTATTTATGGACACATACGACAACCTGTAGGTTTTTATAGACGGCTAAATTAAAATATCAGTTTTAGCTACGAAAAAAGGCAGATTAATCTAAGTTCCTTCCTTAATTTCCAATCTTCTTAAAAAAATCCTTGACGAGGAAGGATAAAAAGAACAATTTATATTGAAATGGTACACTTGATATTTCGTAATGTAATCGTAATTTTGTGACAAACAATAAACAATAAATATGTAAAAACCGAGTATCACGGTTCGTACTGGGTATGTAGTTCAACGCGATACCGAGATCACAGAGATGATCTCAATGTCTCGCGACAATGCTCAGGAAATCGTTCATCGTGATATCTAGCAGGAAGAGCTCGCTTTGTAGGAGGCGCGTATTGTGCGGCCACAGTCCGCACGCTCGCCGCCTAATTAGGCGGCTATCACGGCACACGGTGCGAGCACAGCACCGCGCCGCTTGTACACGTGTTGCTCATTTACTATCGTAACACTATACAGAAGTAGATTTTCTCTCTAATTTAAGTGACTAGGGACGGAAAGATTCCTTATTTTTCGGGGTGGCTAAATACTCGTGGTTGAAAACTCTTAAATGTTTGGAGGTCCAAAGTTGGAGAGTGTTGTAATGTCATTAGTTTTCGACAATTGAGGAATTTTAGTGAATGGTATTCTGTATAACTAAATCTGCCAAGAGTAGTGAATTAATTTAATTATCTTATCAATAATTGGGAAGGGTGATATGATAAAAGCATGCATTATGTACTATGAACCCTTTTTCCATTAGCAAAGATTTCATTTAC
The DNA here is from genome assembly GCA_950381575.1 of Plusia festucae. Lineage (NCBI taxonomy): Eukaryota > Metazoa > Arthropoda > Insecta > Lepidoptera > Noctuidae > Plusia > Plusia festucae. The sequence continues at coordinate 4,759,395 of OX494436.1, read as the reverse complement.
GAACTTTTACCCTTGTTTAATGGCGAGGGGCGACAGCCGACAGTCCGGCGCCAGTTAGTCTGTACTGGCGCCAAGCGACCTCATCTCAGAAGCTCCGGCAGTCGTGCGCTGGGACCCGCCCTTTACACTTTACCATGAACTTTATCCACGCTATAATTGTTTACGAGTTTATAATCAATGTGTGTGTTGTTGCGAGAGGATTGCATGATGAACAAGACCATACCAGACACACGGGTCACCACGGAGCGCACGGCCGCCACATGAGCGCCCGCCACGCCCATTACACGTACCATCCACCGAGGTACATCGCCTTTACCTGCCGTCACTGCACATCCGCTGAGGTTTATCCTGTCTACAGACTTACTCCACCAGCGTACGTTTACGTCTACAAGGATTCCGGCAGCAGGTATAGAGACATTCTGACCGGGCTCTCATTGTATAATCTAGGGCGTGCTGCCCACATTGGATGGTTTCATACTCACCAATACACAGTGAAGCCAGAAGAGAGATGTTCCCTACAAGTGATCGAGAAGTCACACTTTGAAGAAACCGAATTCCCATGTTTTATGATATCTACATTCATCGAAACAGCACAAAAAAAAACATCTAACAAAACTCGTCTGGTTGATATAGCGTCGTCGCAAATCAACGTGAAGCCTTTTATCCGTGACACAGGGCCTCCATTAGAGGTGACAAAAGACCAGGAGTGTGTGTTATGGCATAATTTAACGATGCAAAAAGAGAGGAATCATGTTCCCTGCGCGTTATTGAAGGAATACGCCAACACTGTAAGGCCCGCCGGCGTCCCCGTCTACATTTGGCTGCCGACGTTATTGGGTACTATCATAGCTGTGTACTTGGGTTGCGAATGTCTGTGTAAGAACAAAGAAAAGGAGGTTATCAAGGAAGAGGCACCACTTAACGAACTGCGTGTGCCAGGATACAGTGCTAGTTACTAATATCTGTGTTACATTGTGTACCTACATCGACATTTATATATTTAACTTATTTTGTTTTGGCAATTTGGCTGTCGTTCATAATTCGGCTGCTGTGTCTGTAGCAAATGTACGCCACTGTTGTTTTCCGGTGAATATCAAGTAATTTATTATCATAATGTATGTGTCTGTAGCTAATGTATTGTCTGAGAGTTCATATCACATGATTGTAATGTTGTTTAGTACTCACCAACATAATTATAATACAATTTCATGCAGGCATTGGCAATGACGTGTAGAAAGTGTTTAATGTCTTAAAGAAAAGCCTGCCAAGTGCCTATCTTTTGATTAATATTGTAGGCAGTAGATATGTAGAAATGTCTCATGTGTTGTGTTTTTTTTAACTTCAATAAATAAACGTACTTATAAAACTGTTCATTGTTGTCCACTGAATTCGGGCTACGTTGAAGCTACAGACTTTGAGTCTTAGAACTTGTTAACGTCCAAAACATAATAAAGATTTATTAATCAATTTAACACGATACATTAAATAATAACAGAGCAGCGGTTCAATGTAAACTTCAAATAAATTTTTGATGTATTACATGGTAATTAAATGCATGTAAAACAACGTTTACTGACGGTGACTGACTGACCGGACGAGTGTAAATCCGCCATTAAATCCAAAGTTCAGAGTGTAGCTTTCTTGTCTATCTAGTTACGTATGAAGCAAAAATAAAGACAAATTATTAATTAAACGTATAGCAGTAACGGTAACAACACTACCCAATGTTTTTTCCTAGCTATGTGACAATCTTGCTTATCCAAATAATTACACTACTACCAAACCGTTCGAGGACAATCTTTGTTGAATTACTTATGAGATATACTTACCTATGCTTGTAAAAAATAAGGAATTTGTGGATGTATAATCCATTACTGAAGGATTGATGAATGTGTTCTGAGAATGATGAGATGTAGTGGTAGCTGTAGTTCATCATTGAGCTGATTTTTCAATTATCTGATTACTTTATTGTCGTATACAAAAACTGACACAAGTCACTTTTATTTCTCGAATAAAAATTATCAGGCCATGGAGAATTAGTACCTACGTAAAAAAAACGTCGAAATGTATAATGGAAAAAAGTGAGTAGGACAGTGAATGACACAGAAGTCTGTAATAAATCACATTAATTTGCACAACGGGACCTACGGTGAAACTACAGTTTTAGCTAATTCATAGATATTAGATCCATGCAGGGAAATTAAGATGACAGCAATGACCCAAAAAAACAGCTTTAGATGACAGGTAATTTACTTACAAGGAGACATTGAACGAATGTGAAATTAGGGACTATTCAAACCGTTTTATTTCAATTTAACAATTTGACTAAACCTCAATCGTGAATGCTAACGAATGAATGATGTAATTTTGTCATGATTATATAGGACTGTTGATAGAAATGTTATGTGATTAACCGGCTCTTTTATTGTTGACGATTTCATTATCAAGAACAATATCTTCATTGAGGAGCCGAATGAACAATTTAAGACATAGATTTTAAATATACAGGATTATTTTTATGGAGTGCGTATATTCTACGAACATAGGTCATCTTAAAATTGAAAAATATTCATACAAAGTGACAGGGGGCCTACTCTGAAATTCGATATCCGATACTTCGGGACCGACCGAAACACGACCGAACATTGCTTATGTACCCTACTACAAAGAAAGTTCGGATTAGCTAAGTTCGGTCGGAACCATAGTCAATATTCGGAAGAGTGTCAGACCGAACGAAATTCAGTGCTAGAGTTGAACCGTTTGTCGATATGTTTGTATTGGGAATTAATATTCATTTCGATAGAATTTAACTAATAAATTACAACGTAAAATTAATTTAAAAATCAATATAATTAATCCTTGCTTTAAATTCAGTATTTATTTGTATGGTTAAGTGTTATTTCTCAATAAATCGTAATATTTCTTGATATTCAGACTCCTTTTGCCGATCGTCCAAATCAAAGACTATAGTTTTATACTAAAGAAAAAGAAAATAAAAGGTCAAAGGATGACAAGTAAACCAAAGTAAACAAACATTATTGTGAAAAAAACAGGAAAAATACTTAATTTCAATCAAATCTAGAGTCGCCGTCGTCGCACCGTATTGTTGCGATCGCACGATGGCGATATACACTACCTACTTATATGGTTATTTCGTTTAATTATATTCAAGCTGACTGAAGTGAAAAGTGTTCAAGTTAAGAGATTTCAACAAAAAACAAACTAAGTATTCTCATATAAATTATATGGGTCCAGTGAATAATTTGTAATCAGTTTCCCTTGGTTATGTGCTGCTGCTCACTGCTGTTGAGGTTGGCGCGCTATAGAAACAATGTGCATCGCTACTAAAAAAAATCACGTCTATCAAGTCACAAAAGCATAACATAGATATTTAAAAGTATCCGTGAATATGTGGGCCTCTCCACTGCTAAGCCATTGGATCAGCCTACACACTATAACACAAAATAATGTTATCCTCTTATTAATGTTATATGTTTTCATTGTGTAAGATTTGTAAGTCGTGTTATGATTTGTAAAACATTGTTGTGTTTATATTTTATGGATTTCTATCTGAAATAAAGAACTAGTATTATCTATTGCCTATTTTTATTACAAACGCCACTTGAGTGTATTATTCTTAGAAATGTATGGTGTGTTTCATATAATGTTCATGCGGTCCCAAACAAAAGTATGCAAACACCTATTTGAGTTTTGAAACCAAAGGGGTTGTTATTTCGCATTGCTATCTAAAGTATTTCTTACTTACTTGAAAATATATTTAACGATATTAGTGTGCATTTTTTTATGTACTCAATAAACAAGCACACAGCAAACTAGATAGCTTTGCAGGACACACCTACGAAGCTATCGATATCACGCGTATGCAAACGAAATATTACCTAAACGCAAGTGTGTTAGTAGGACTATCTACTATATAAAAATAAGTCGGGTTTTCCTTCCTGACGCTATAACTCCAGAACGCATGAACCAATTTCCACGGTTTTGCATTCGTTGGAAAGGTCTCGGGCTTCGTGAGGTTTATAGTAAAGAAAATTCTCAATTACATAAAAAAAAATTAGACCGCGGGCGGAGCTGCGGGAAACAGCTAGTCATATATAATGCTCCCGTTCACACATTATCTGTTAGTGTAAACGGAATAACTATCTTTCCGTTTGGTGTGTGTACTTTCTGAGTATTACGGATGTATTAATTTATTGCGATTGAGACCCTCCGTATGATAGGTGATCTTGCCAGCACTTGAACGTGTCGCTTACTATTTCTTATTAAAGAATTATAAAACATAACACTCAGGTAAAAAAATAGCGTCAACTCAATAAATTGTTACAATTCTTTTATGTAAAACTCAAGATAAGTAAAGATTTATCAAATTTAAATTCGATATTTACGATACTCAAACGATAGCTATTTTGATGTCGTGAATTTTGACATAAATTCCCCGATAAACGTCTTGTCAAATTCAAATTTTCGGTCGGGTTTTGTATTTCAGAGTAGGGTTTACGATACAACTAACGTCAAAATAAGTTCGGACGGATTGAACCGACCGAACGAAAAATAATGTACTTCGGAGTAGGAAACAACCGAAACATCGGCCGATACTTCGGATTTAACATTTCAGAGTAGGCCCCCTGGTCACGTGACTTATGTTTCTATGAAAAATTGATTTTCAGTTTTAAGATTTCTACCTATGTTCCCTTGGGTAAAGTTGTTCAGTTTTATGCACCTGATTACCTAGCTGAATATACGCGCTCCATAAAAAATAAGCATATAAACATATATTAAAAAAAATGTAGAGGGCCACCCATATCGCTTAAGGGTGTGAAAAATAAATGTTGGCCGATTCTCAGACCTACCCAATATATACACAAAATTTCATACAAATTGGTCCAGCCGTTTCGGAGAAGTTTGGGAACAAACACCGCTACACGAGAATTTTATATATTAGACCATCTTAACAAAATATCTTTGCAAAATCTTTCGGTCATCTTTGGCCCCTACGCGTGTGAGTACGGACCAAAGCAGATCGAAAGTTATTTTAGATTCTGCTATAAGTATATTCCATAATTGAGTCAATACGCTTTTATTAATTTATTCAATATTTCATGCATTAGGTTGGTACAATAGACGAAATTAATGCCAGAAGGCTTACTCTACCATTCGACATTAGGGTGACACAGAGTCAGAAAAATGGAAGATGCACTGAGTATAAATAAAAATTTAACTTTATTTAAACTAAATTAAATTGATACTATTGCGTTTGCAGTACCTTCTTATTGAAATAGATTTTGTTTTCAATGAGAAACCTTTTGATTTAATTTAGTTTTGAGACAAAAAATGAAAAGCCACATATTCTGGTTTCCCTTCAAAGCGCATATTCTTATTCTGTGGCAAAACCTCTCCAATGATAAGTGAAGCAAAGGAGTGATACTTTTTAAAATAATTAAATAGTGTAAGTTCTATTTTTAACAGATAGCTGTACCTAGTGATATTTTTAGCAGTTGTGGTTTAGCATTACAAATTACCACTATATTTTATGCTGTAGCACAGTTATTATAACAGGATATTTTACAAATTCCTCAATATATTTTATTTATACCTAATATTTATAATGTCAATTTGCGGCACGCGTCAGATTTTATGCGTGTCGAGGATCGCATTCCATAAAACTAACAAGTCACTTGATACTATGATTTAGTGCGTGTGGTTGATCGTTCGCGAGTTGTTTAGAATACTGACACAACTGTTTGGGAATGTTTAAAAAAAGATACATATAGTCGGACATAGAACCGCCTCCTTTTTGGAAGTCGGTTAAAAATCGAAATAAGCGTGTCATTAATACTTTTTTTCGTCTATTATCTATTCTATAATATTATAATCCTGAAGAGTTGGTTTGGTTGAACGCGCTAATTTCAGCAACTACTGGTCTGATTCGGAAATTTATTTCATTGTTAGATCGAGAAAGTTATACGCTATCCGTAGATAATTGTACCTATATTTACCAATACGTTATCTTTAATGTTTGTTTGTGTGACCACATAACGCCGGGACCCGGGTAATAAAAACGAACGCCGGTTCGTCCTTAAATGCAACAAAGCGCGCTGATCATATTATTTCACTTAATTGTATTATATACAGGACAATTGTTGATTTAAATGTAGAATTTGGAAATAGATAGTATGTTAAAGGTATACTTAATATTATTATCAGTTAACGTAATTTAAAGCTTATCAACAGCAATAAAGACGCATACAAATTTTGTGTAGGAATTTTCAAATGTTAGAAAATTCTCTACCACTACTAATTGCTACTATCTACCCTTAGGATTATCAATGAAACTACAAGGTAAGTATTCATTCTTTATTTGATTGAGTACTTAGACCCAGTCAAGTACCTATTGGAAGGTGCTCTTATCAAAGCCCGAAACGTCTCAATGCTGAGCAAGGCCTCCCTTTCCAATTTCCATACACTTCCGTCCTGAGTTTGGAAGGCCAATCCCTTCGGTAAGAGTAATGTTGATTTCTCCATTTTTTCAATAAGCGGCACATTAATTCAATGCTAAATCAATTAATTTGATGTTAGAACTTTTAAATAAAACTGTGTGATTTGCAAGTCATTGCAATTTTTCTCTAAAAATTCAGAGAACTGTTAAAAACATATTGATGGTATCATAATGCTTCCTTATCTCGTTGGGCGTTTTGTTTACTTCAATTTCGAACGAGATGTTTGTTTCAACTAAATTCCGTCTTGCCGTCATTTCATAGAAATGTATTATTTATGACTGCTATGAAAAACAAGATTTAAAATGTAAAAAGCAATTGTTTTAGCAAGATTTATCTTATTTGAAAATTTCGACGCAAACTTGAAAAATGCAACTTTTGAAATTGGATGTGAACGAATGAAAATATGAAACTGGATTTAATGATGTTGTAAAGTTGACATTCATAATTATTTAACCCATTCATAAATCATTACGAATGTAGCAGAATAGTTGGTAAACTACATCATCTGGCTAGGATTACTGGAACTTGGCAAAATATCAACAGAGTATAAAATAGTACTTATGGAATTAATATTAAGTGTACTATGTGTTTTACATACCTACATATTATAGGTAGCTATTACATTATTCTAGTCTTTAGCTGAAACTCTAGGATTACAGCCAAAAACATCACTCAACTATTTCGAACATTTACTTTGATAACATCTTAGCCAAATATTTGAAGTAGGAACTTTGTAGGTAGGTAAATCATGTTATTCTAAATAACTGTTAGCCCCTCAAATGTTAAGACAATATTTCAAAATCACCAAACTGAAAAGTGACTTCTAAGCTGGTATACTTATTGATGTTTAATTTAATTAAATTGATTTTTCTGAGTCTAATTAAAGACAGATTTTCACACCTTCATCAGTGGTGCTAATTCCTATGAACGCCAACTAAACTAAAATTAAGTCATTGCTATCCTTTATTTTATACTACAGGGTGTAAAAGAGACGGCAGCAGACAACAATGAACTTAAAAATGACAAACTAGTTTTTTCCTTGAACATCACTGAGCACACGTTTTTGCCTGTCGGTAAATTTGTATGACAATTTTAGTCGGAACTTAATTGGACAGCTCTTATTTTCGTTTCATCATCTGCCCAAACTTTTCCCAAACTATGTTGAGGTCGGCTTACAGTCTACCGGATTTAGCTGAATGTCGTATTTTACATGGAGTGACTGCCTATCTGACCTCCACAACCTATTGCTAAATAATACAGTTTTCCATAGTAAGACTGGTTGTCAGAATTGTAATGTCTTAACGACTGTCAAAGATAACCGTATGACATGATCACAATCGGCACCAACGGTTTAACGTAATTTTCGAGGCCCAGAAGGGTCTCGATATGTTTACAAATGGTCACCTATCCACGGACCAACCGCGGCGAGTGCGGTACCTTTATTATCGGTCAAACCGCACGGGTTACACCCACGAACCCCTCAAGCTCGAGCTCTTATTTTCGTCTGTCCTTTTCTAATTATGTACAAGTGAAAAAGATGCCAATGGACTCAAATATCTATGTTGAGTGCGTTTTAAACAGAACCGGAGCCAATGTCTACGTTAAAGGAACAATATTCGTGTTTTCCATTATTAACATACTACAGACGCGTGAACCTGGTATTATCCCCGTATTATTCAACTTGAGAGTTGTTGCTCAACAGTGATTAATTTGGTCACTATTGCGTCACTTATCGCAGTAATATAGCCACTCATGATTAGCTGTGTGTCAGACAAGTGCTAATTATCTATTACCCTCTAGTCGGAGCCATTAAGCCTTCGTGGTCTGATAAAGCAGATTAAAAATCAAATAATTATTATGTTTGGCAGAGTGAGGTCAGAATGTTGTTTTCGTATTGAATATAAACTACTGTTTGTGTGTATCTTTTAGTTTTGGACCCAAAAGAGAGATGACAATTGACTTAATGGTAGAAACTAAATAAATAAGCAATACAAAATCCAATTCATTTCTATCAGTCAGAGTTTTGTTCACTGTGCATGCTGAACACAACCGTGGATTGACAAATAAATCGCGATTTTAGTCATGTAACATGTTTGATTGTATGATGAACCACTTATGTTTCTTGTCACTGTATTTTTTTTTGTCTTCATTGGTCATATTGATTATAATTCCTCTAAAATTCTCGGAACCTTCAAACATGCTATCCGCGGCATTGATCAAGATCATTTTCCTTTTGCTAATTAATAAATTAGAAAGATCTTATTACAAAGAAACCTTGTTATTATTTATTAATACTCGTTAAGTAAGTTTATTTACAACGAGCTACGGTAAAGGGGTCATCTGTGAACTGACAGTTATAGCTAAGATGTCCTCGTGTTACCTAATTAGCTGTTTTTTATTAGCGTAACTCTGCTAAAAATGTTACTTGGACCAACGCAAAAACTTCCTACCTGTACCTACTTGGTTAAGTATTAAACAACATTCGCTGTTTAAAAGAAAATTGTTTTCTCCCGCCTTATTTAGCACTGAGTCACTGACATTGATGGCAATATTTAAAGCTTCGGTGCTGACCTTCAGTTCACAGTTCGAACATTGCATGTAACAATTTACAAAAATTTCAATGAAGCGGCAAATCGCAGTTGCCTCTTTAAATTTGTACTCGAATCGAATATTGTAGAGTCACAAACAATTTTATACACCTCCATATTGTGTCTCAGGCACCTTAGATGCGATGATTTGTAAATCTAGCTTTTATATGTATTCTATAGGTAATGTTATGAATTATAAATACCCATGTTATTATCTTAATATCGATATGTTTACACAAACAGAAGGTCACTGACACCGACTCACAATCTAAATGTTAAACAGTTCTATCTACTAGTTAATCTGAATCATAATCGCAAAGCTTTAGGACACGTGTAATTTGAATTAACTCCGAGTTTTTCAAATGTCATAAACGGTTGGTCATTCTACAATCACAAACCCTTAATTGACTGTATTGCATTTAACATTTTTGTCTACATTTAAATTTATATTTATTTTTAACTTATTGGATTCGATATAACGATTTAAATAAGATGGAAGTATTTTAATCATTTCTAAAAATAGTATGTCTATGATAATAGGTACATGTAAGCCATGTTTTATCCTTTGCACTTTACTGAATTATATGTGTTGGGAGACCGCCAAGCGCATTCAACTTTTTCCAAGAAATGGGATGAGTCCCGTGTCGTACCTTTTAATATATTGCACGGGAAACATCAAATATATTAGTTTAGGTACTTACCTACATCATGTACATAAACTATTAAGATTAATGACACGCATATTGCATGTACCTCGAAAAAAAAGTCAAATAAGAGTAAATACAGATTCATGAACACATATTTGTTTTCATCAACAATACAAACATGACGACTTTGACTGAATACGTTAACTGTTTGCTTTCTCTCTAAAAATATGCTGAGCCAGCAGAATCAAAACGAACCGTCAATATTGCTTTGGTAACACCTTTTGTGATTCCTTGAATGAATCGAGGTATTTCATACTTTAAAAATATTTCATGGTAAATGTTGGAAATAATAAAATTGCATGGTAAACTTTTTTATTATGAATAGAATCCAAGTATAAATTTATTATGAATAGAATCAAACGCTCATGATTAAATATAATATAAATAGAAAGAGATTATAAAAACTTTTACAAATGATTTCAACGACATTTTTTATAATTCTTTCGACAGACGATAGATCGTTCTATAAACTATAATTATACATTATATAATTGAATAAGTGCCATCGCTCCTTAAGGTGCTCGAGCCCGATAGTCGGAGATCGATTTATGTAGGTAAAAAATATAAAGAACTGATTGCAATTATAGTGCAACGCACAAGACCTACACAAAATCGGTCAGAAATCGTAGTAGAGTTCGAACTGGCCCGATTATCGGTCCTACAAAAAGTCTGAAGTGCGGCCACGCGAAAAGAAAAATGAAAGCCTAAATACCTACGTACGTAGCCAAAGATAACGAATTCGTAGCTGTCAGGTCCATGAACTACGAAAAAATAACAAATGGCGGCGTTATGCTCCAATGATAAATAATGTGCAGAAGCCCTTGCTTTAATATCGAGTTTTTTTGCTATCGTGTTAGAGATAAACTATGTCTGATAATAATTTCTATTTATTTTTGATGATCTCCATGTGGAATTTCATGACTCTCCTGGAATCGATTACAATGACTTGCAGAGACCAAATAATGAAATCAACTACCTATATTAACAAATAAAAGATAAACCTAACTATAATAACTGTGATCAAGGCAGAAACAAGGAGTTTAACGCATAGAGTGCAAGACGAGACGGTATAGAGAACAAAAATTAACACTAGAAAATAATTATATCTAGCCTTTGAACTGCTGGGAATACCAGTGTCTTCAGGAAGCGTGCTTAAGAGTCGCATTCAAAGATGCCACAAGAACGAAACCACTCATAGTCTTCTGCTTGCTTGGCGATAGCAGCGCCTTCGCCGGAGTAAAATAAATAGCCCTGCTATTTTTAAACAATAAATCGTGCCCAAAGATTTCTTAGCTAAGATTTGGCATCCACGTCTACTACAAGACAGACTGCAGATATTGTTTCTCAACGAAACAACGAAAATTAAAAACAATTTCTAATGAAATCGAAGGATTTCATGAGGCAGAAGATATTATAATCTACCTAAGAAGAAGGGAATAAGTCGGTATTCAAGGTCCTTTTTTATTGATATGTTCTTTTTTAAGAAATAGTTAAAGGAAAAAAAAATCTTCTGTGTGTACCATAACTATCAGAAGTGTAGTATCTTTTTATTATTATTAATCTACATTAAAAGCTCGGAGTAAGTATTTTGAACGTCTTTGACTGAAAAAGTTAGTATTTACGGGCGTGTAAAGTGTTGACAAAATTTGATACGAGGAGGAAGGGATCAAAGTAGTCATAAACTATTTGAAGTTGTAATTAAATTTAATCTCTGTTAAAGCCAGTGTTGACAGAATGATTTCGTAAAGTTATATGCTCTGATAAATGTATAGTCTGGGTGATAAATGATTTTAAAATTTTGTTTAATGGCAAAAATATGATGACGAAATCATGAGTGAGATATGAGCAGAATATAACAGGTAATGACATTGAAACAAGATCTCAATTATTGCCACCATTCAGCTACAAGTAAAAGCATTATCAACTTTATACATATTTGTGCAAAAAATCATAACGTTGGCATTTTTGTAGTACATATAAAATACCAAATATCCTCTAACGACAATGACCACTTTTTTCTTGTAAACGCCATTTTCTTAATGTAATACGTAGGAGCACTTAATATTATGACACATGGTTTTGAATGGACCATAAACTTTACAGCTTGAGACGCCGATTAAACCACGGCTTTGATAAACGTTGGCGACATGTTAATAGTCAGTTTATAGTAACTGTTGATGTGTCTGCTATAACATAGCAACAGTCTTGAGATTAAGTAGTATATAACGAAACACACTTTAATATATTGTAGGCAAGTCGAAGGAAAGCGAAACAATACGAAGTTGGAAAACATTTTCTTTTGACATCGATAGGGCAGAGCCAATTACACTGAATGATACGCTAAGTGAACTTCAAATTTAACGATGCCTTCAGGGATAATGTTATCATTAAACGTCATATCAGTAGAACGAAATCAGTGAACATTTAGGAGAATCACGTTGTGGTTTTTTTCTATTTCCGACTGAGTTGTACCTGGGTCACTGCACAATATATTCTTAGAATATCGCGCCTATTTTTCATTTGTTGAGGTATCAATGTATTGATGAATTATGTTACCAAATTACCCCTAAAATATATTTCGTAGCAAGTTTAACATGACTAGCATTGTAGGTCCCTGAGTACTAGTATTCTTGTTAACCCCTCGATCTAAATGCTTGTGTGAAGAGTGGGTTCACACTGGTAGTGAAATAGATGGGATTCGATCCGGCAACCACATTGATCGCAAGTCCGACGCCCTTACCGGCTATATATAATACAATATAATATATATTAGGCCTATATAATATAGGTATATTAAGCTGCCTTCGCTACGAATATAGTCCTGTTTACCTGAATGTTTAGTTTTGTATTCTGCAAAACGACCTTTTTATGCTGGTACATTTCAAGGTGTACATGTAGATATTAACAGCACTGAAATGTATCGAATGAAACTGTAAATATAAAACAGTTTATTTTAAAAGTATGTGGAGTGATAGACGGTTCCCAATAAACTGGGTTTGACCCTTCTCGAATTATAGCGAATTCCAATGTCTAGCGGAAACGTAGTTTATTTATTTCGTCGAATTCGAGTAGATATTTTATACTGTTTTTATGTTCTCTATTTTGTTTTACGAATAACCAATAGTTTTTTTGCCTTTCTTGTGCTTTCTTTCATCAAGACTAGTTGACACATGTCTCTTTCCACAATTTAATATGGAATTAATCTTTACAATAGATTATCGCTGTGTACGGTTCTAGCTGCTACTGCATAAATAGCGTTATGATGGTGATAAGAAAAGCAAGATTACACCCAATCCAAAGTTAATTTTAAAAGTAAAGTTTTTAGAATTCAAAATTCTAACATACCTACTAAGTGTAAATTATGTCATACTTTTAGAAGTTACATAGGTATTTATATCACAAGTAAGACATGATATGTTTTTTCGTTATTTTTGTTCTGCTATTAACTAAAATTACTTTTATTGGGTTTTTACTAAGTAATTTTATATCTTTATATGTCGAGTATGGTGATAAAGTGGTGATAAACCTAAAAGCACGTAGCACAATAAAACTGTTACATACGACGTAACATTACGTTTGTCGTAGCGCTTCTACGGTGGCTACGATGTTATACTTCGTAGATATTGTTAGCTATTTATTAATTTTTAGAGCATTTCTTTGTAACATTTTCTTTGTTTGTATGTTACTTTTAGAAAATAATGAGCAGTAGGTAGTATGTTGAAGAGATATTCTCTCGGTAGGTATTTGTTGTTCGAATAAGTGGAAATGAGCCGTATGAGTTACTTTTAAGTTTGCGATTGTTTTCTAAATCAAGTCAATCTGTTTGATGATGACCATGCTAGTGACATTTACTTTTAATCGTTTCTTTGCTGAAAGTAATTTCATGGTTTTGGTCGCCCTAAGAGTTTTTTTTTAAATACAGCGATACCTAGTATTCATATTCATTAACAGTTATATTTTGAATTCCCACATTTTCATCGGGTTTATCCTTTCAACCTTACAGTTATTCAAACTTGATAGAAATTGACATGGATGAATGCAGGGCGCATACATATTCGATGAGTAAATCGAGCACAAATTCCGCGTCTGAACCAATTCCCATTCTAATACGTAAAGCCGACACACTGTGATTGAGTATCGAACATACACACACTGCAACGTTTCCTATCAAAATGTGATTGTTCCGAACTGTTCAGAAACAACTATTCCGAACTTCATAATAATTCTCTGTAGGTAGAGTTACTAACGATTTGTGACGTAAGATCAATATTGTTAACAATTAATTACGAAGACATATCTACTATATAAAAATAAGTCGGGTTTTCCTTCTTGACGCTATAACTCCAGAACGCACGAACCGATTTCCACGGTTTTGCATTCGTTGGAAAGGTCTCGGGCTCCGTGAGGTTTATAGAGTTATATTAAAAAAAAAAGACCGCGGGCGGAGCTGCGGGAAACAGCTAGTTATATTATAAAAGTACTTCCAAAATAAGGGCGCTCCTCTATTCAATAAGAGGGATCAAAACGCAGACGATGAGAATAACTAAATTAATACCTACCACTTGTGGATTGTTATCGAAAATGAGGCAAAAGTGTTCTAAGGACCCAACTTTATAAGAAAATATCATTCGTAGTTATGGCGAAAACAATAGAAAACGTGACCCGATTGTCAATTTAGAATGCCCTAATTAAAGCATGGCACGAAATGTTAATTAATTTCCTTTCCAAAGTTACTTATAATTGGTATTGATGTTGGCAGAAACTTGCCTAGTGTGGTAAATATTTTGTCATTTTTGAGTTACATGAAACTTTGTTAAGGTTTTACCAGTTAGTATAAGTCAAAAGACAAGATAATTACGCGGCGGCGGCGTTCGACTCGCGACGCCGCCGCCGCTGCGTCAGCTCATGATTAAGGACTCCTATTGTGTCTGAAACTAGTCGGGCGATCCCGAGAATGCGCGTGAGTAAGCCGTTAAATCTTTTAATAATTATGAATTCGAATTTATTATAAAAAAGACAATTACTTAATAAAAAATGTTTTTCAGGCTTGGGCAACAAACTGTTACTTTGTGAATTTTCATCATTGTAGTTTTTAAAATTTTTGTAGTCTTTTTTTTACATATAAAAATTGAAGTAAGTATTTTGAAAATACAAACACTGTATAAGAATACACACTAATATACAGACTCTGGTATATATCAATATTGTTAGGTAGCTATAAATGAGAATATTCTTTGTTTCAAGTACTTTCCATTTTCACAATAACAATAATAGCAAACACATAAATGCGCAATTACGTACAGTTACAATACATTTTATTTATCAAATCGCTTCAGACCTTTCTACTTGGAAAACATGGCGATCGAGCGTGAAGGTCGTTCCAAGGACTTTCGTTTTCTCGCGCAACTTGCATTTCTACAGTTACAACAAATATTTTTATACAACGATATCGAAAATATCTGCAGTCGTTGTTTATGTAAGCGTGCGAATGTTTTATGCACACATCTTCTGGATCCTCTTTGAGGGGGAAAGAAAACAACACCACCACCACTGCCTTGGCTTGCGTACACAAAGCTGTCAGGACTCAGGAATTTCAGTTGACGTTTGGTTAATTAAAGATTGTTTACAGAATTTACGCCCGGCTTATATTAAGGGAACGAAATAAATAAAAATTTTCAGTAATATTTCAGCCCAATATTCCAAATCACAAAATACATAATGACGTTGATTTCTTTAATTTTTACATACGTTGTTTGATTGGACAGTTAAGTTTTTGTCTAGGTCAAGTAAAATTAATCAAGCATGGCACTGATAAAGCAGTCCATTGTGTCAAATAAGCCAAGACACTAGTAAAATACCGAATTAATTCTGACTGGATAGTTTATAACCTGTTTATTATGACGACAGCAACGTGAATGATAAAATCCAGTGTAGGTTAAATATACAGAAGTTAATGGATAGCCTCCTCTCAATCCAATAAAAACAAAAGTGTAAAATCTGAACACATTTAAGAAAAACATGTATGTGCACTCTCAAGGCATTTACTTCGTTCATCTACCCTATATAGTTTATATATACTAATACTTCTAGAAAGCTATGCGTTATTAAGTGAAAGCTAATGGTCTTCTTGAATAAACTAGTGCCGAAAGTGAAGGTTTCACTATGTACAGGAAAACATAGTCACATAATTCAATGGATGGAATTTCCTGGATAGATAATAATGAAAATCACTTTTTTCATGAGTACAAATGTTTTTATCAGAAGCTTTATATATCGTTGCCTATCACTATTTATCAGACCATTGTTAGACTAAGGTAGGATTTACCAATAGCGTTCACGTTCGGTTATTAGATGAAAATATCAATCGCGGCTTGTATAGTTAAGCCCTCATTTTACAAAAAAAATATTATACAAAAATAACCTTTATTATTTATATAAATAATATTCCTTTCAACGTATGAGGTTGAGTTTTTAAATGGCTGAGAATAACACGATTTCATTTCTTTGCAAGTGATATCGTCATATGTGAATAGAATAGTTTATTAAGGACTTGTTTTTACCTGATTAGCACAAAGGTCTATACTTATGCGAACCCCGTAACTTAACTGTTAAATTACGAATAAATGGCACATTTAGGCGTTTATAAATGGTATTTACGTCGAAACGTTTTAGTATTTGCAACAACTTTGTGGTTCATTGGATTGGTAACATTCGAAAAAAAAACTCAAGATCGTTTTGTTTCTCGCGTCACGTTTTCTTTGAACGAAGTAAAAGCAATTTGGGTCAGCGTAGGCCATGTAACAAATTTTGATATACTCGCCGATCTTTTGCACAAGTTTTACTAATTTCGTAGGTATCATCGTTTTATAACATTATATTCAAGTGAAGGAAGGTACATTTTTATTCGACAAAGTTGTTGCTAGGCCATAGTCCGCCATAGCTTAATTAATTAAACTACGTTTAACAGGAGTGGCTGTTGATTTAAATATTGTTTGTAGAAGACATTAAATTAAAAAAAGAAAGAAATAAAGTGCTTGACTTTTTTCTTTACACTTAATAAGCGACGTCTTACAGCGATTAGTTAGAGCTAATTAATTACAATTTATGGAGTAAGGTAAGATTTTTTTGAAGAAAAAATAATTAACTTAATTTAGAATAGATATAATCGATAGTTTAGGCGCCTTTGAAGAGCAAACATTGTGAATCATGTTTATCTACTTGACATTATTTAAGAGGGCAAGTGGAAATCACAAATTAATATTCTAAGAAAAGTTACTCATGAACATTAAGGTCAGTTGCAAAAGACTTTCCAATATGAAGAAACAAGTTCAATGTTTTAGGATGAAACGTGACTGTTTCTTTCATATCCGGGTTTATGACAAAAACTTGCACGATATGTTCTTCCAAAGTTTTGTTTGAAGCACATGCTGGTTTTATTAGTTGCGTCGTTCGGGCCGAGTTCCAATACAAAACTGTAAGGCAATACTGCACCCCATTTTTGTATTAACTAAAATCAAAGTATTGCAGTTGAGTTCTAAGCATTACTGGTTAATATAGCTAGCTAGTAGATAAGTCGAAATAGCAGCCGTTTTCAATAAAAAAAAAACTTTGGGTTACATTCCAGGAGTGTCGGCAGAAGTGAAAACTAGCAAATGAAAATAGCATTAATTATATTATAGATGCACTTTGTTCAATTTCCATATTTTAGACACTATACGAATTTTACATATACTCGTATTTTTGGACAACGCCGCTAAAGAAGTTTTCACTTCCAAAAATGACACCCATTGAAATATTTTTCTATGCTGACACCGGATGACAAATCACACTCGCGTAAGTGCCCTGCGCCGCGTCTTAGGATTTTAATTTCAGCAGGACGCGAGTTTAACATTTTTCACCCATCTCAAAAAGTGCATAGCACCGCTAAAGAAGTTTTCGCTTCAAAAAATGTTATGTCTTACAAAAGCGAATTCGCCTTGTTTTTACGTTGACAGGTTAGCATGTATGGAGAAAAAACATTTACTTGCACAGTAATTATAAATCCATTAGAGAAAAGGAAAACCAAGGAAAAGGACTTAGGTACAGCTTAAGGAACTCGAGTCAAGGTTAATTTTCTTAAATACACTTCGCTGTGTTTGTCTTTTCAATTAGGGTTGTAGACTTGGCATAAAGCAGTAATAAATTATGTTATTATTCGCCGTTTCTCATCTGTAACGGAGTCAAAAAGAGCTTTAATTACGACGTCATAAAATAATATCAATAACAAATTCTGAGTGTAATTTCCGGCAGACGATTAAAATAAAACTTCGAAAAATTTGAATTTATCACCGTCGTAATAATTTAGCTTTTTAGATAACTTATTTAAAACTGTTTAGCATACTTAGGTTTATGGTTAATACGCAAGCATTAGTGAGGCCAATAAGCCTGAAATTAAACTTCTCTCAGAAATCTTAGTCAGTCAACTCCATGTATGCATGTATGTATTTTCGTGCCTAACATAAAGTATAAAAACAGTTAAATTTAAGGTACGCAGGTACCTACTGCGCCGGAGTAATGTTTGTTCATTCGAATCAATTTAACAAGATCCCTACTGTTACCTTTTTAGGGTAAATGAACTGAAAGAATTGCTTTTACAAGTACTGCTTTCCTACGGCTTTTTTTTTTGATTCTGATTAATTTAGTGACAAAAGGTCACTTCAGGACATGTTCTCTACATAACGATTATGAGTACGACACGCTGTTTCTTTAGTATCTTATACGGCCTTATACTTTTCCCGTAGCTGAATCCGTCAAAACAAATAAATTTATATGAAGCTAGCGGACCCGACCCGTTTTTGCACGGGTAGCACAGTAATAAATGCCTATAATTATAAACAAAAACCTTTCTCTTCCATCATTCTATTTACTGCATTAAATACCGTTGCGGTGAAGTTTAAAAGATGGAAACGGCGGAAGCGACTTGGATTTTTTTTTAGAGTGTATGAAATACGAATTAAGTGTGCATCCACGCCCACTTTGGGACTTCATAGTAACGTTTGTGAATACGGGTGTTAGACTGGATTTCTAGATACTACTAATAGCCGAAACTAATCTGCCATAATGTAAAATCACGAACACCAGCGGCTGCGACCCGTAGTTTAGAATACTGTAAGTATTTGTATTTGTGTTTATTGGATTTTGAATTTATTCCGTTCTAATACCAAAAGGGTAAAGGTAACAGGTATTGGTTTGGACCCTTATATTTTGCTATTCCACACGGACGCCATTATTTAAAACTAATACCAAAAAGTACCAGCAAGTTGTTGGTATTCGTCTGCACAGTAAAATTATTTAAATAGATAGTAGATAGGCAGTTTCATTTCGGCATAAAAAAAAATCAGACCAAGATTTTGGTAAGTATTAGAAAAACCAAGATAAAAGCTACTTAAACCTAATAAATTCTACTAATCGGTATCATTGACCTAAGTCATTATTACAAAGGAAGCCCAGACATAATCCTTGTTATCTCGTAGCTCAAGGTCGTAAGAACCCTTCCTTTTCTCACTTGGTGTCTTTTGGCAATAAATAACCCTGTGACAGACGTTATCTCTTGTTACTTCGTCATCGTTTGGGCGTTTTATAGCTGACGGTGATGCGTCGATGTCCGGATATTACGGATTGATTTTATTACTTGTTTGTGATATTTATGGATGTTACGACAAAATGTTAGCAATATTAATCTGTTAGAAGTAACGACTATATAAAAACCAGTCAAAGATAAATTGTTAGTAGGTGATTTTTGGTTGGCTTAATGTATTTTTAACGATTTATTCCCTTTATGTCGAGTCCCGTTATGTCGAGCCGAAAACCTTGTCTCGCTTCTGTTACCGCTATGTCGAGCTTAGTTTTTTGTCCCGCCTCTATTCCCTTTATGTCGAGTTCGTTTACCACGCTTTTATTACCTTTACGTCGAGTTTAACTATATCATATTTTAGGAGTACAGTCACGCCCAATGATGTATACATACATGCTCATAATTTAGAATCAATTTTTACACAAAAAAGAATTAAAAAACAACTAATGTAAGTCTTAGGCTGCAAACTGGACGGCCGCGGGAGCAGCGTCGTGGTTTGACAACGAACGCCACAGGACCACAAACCCAGTAGAGAGATGGCATAACAGGCTAAATAAAAAACTTAATAAAAGACCTCCGCTATATACTCTCATTAGCACACTTAGAGATGAGGCTAAAGAAACTAGGTTTAAGATAGAGCAGGTAAATGTCTACAACGACGACAATCAGAACCTAAGAAAAAAAAAATGGTTGGCTATTGATATACGTATAAATAAAATAGTTGAAGATTTTACAACTAAAAAAATTGATTTATTGACTTGTCTTAAACGCCTATCAACTGTAAGATTTGATAAGTGATTATCTTTTAATTATTTAAAATATACGTGTTACCTAGGTTGTCGATAAAACGTAAATCAATAACGCTAATTTAAAATAATTATTTACTTACTATAAAGCTATATCTTTTACATTTTTTACATTTTCACTAGAAGTGGTG
Source organism: Plusia festucae (assembly GCA_950381575.1). Classification (NCBI taxonomy): domain Eukaryota; kingdom Metazoa; phylum Arthropoda; class Insecta; order Lepidoptera; family Noctuidae; genus Plusia; species Plusia festucae. The sequence continues at coordinate 4,739,032 of OX494436.1, read as the reverse complement.
ATTATACTGGATTTATTTAGATGAAGAAAGTTAGTTTTATAAGAAGAATTATTTTTTACTGTAAGTACCTAATACTATATATGCTGTTTAACATTTGCAACAATAGTGATGATAATAATGTGATTTATTTAAATTAAGAAAGTTATTTTTATAAAAAGAGTTATTTTTACTGTAATACTATATAACATTTGCAACAATAGTGATGATTATACTGTGATTTATTTAGATTAAGAAAGTTATTTTTATAAAAAGAGTTATTTTTTACTGTAATACTATATAACATTTGCAACAATAGTGATGATTATACTGTGATTTATTTAGATTAAGTAAGTTATTTTTTAGAAGAATTATTTATATACGTGATGATTATACTGTAATTTATATGTTTAGATTAAGAAAAATTAGATATACCTATATATATGAAAATAAGTAATGGAACAAATAATAAAACAATATTTGTATGCCATTGGCTTTTAATTTACTCCCTGACTGTACTTGTTCACCAAACTCGACATAAAGGTAATAGAAAGCGTAAAATATCAAAACTTTGGAGAACAATAGACTACCAGGCTCGACATAACGGGAATCGACATAAAGGGAATAAATCTTTTTAACAACGAAGTAATTGGTAAATAAAATAATAGAAGCGTACCTTCGTTCACGACCATATATTTTTTTATTTTCGGGTGTTCTTTGTACATGTGATTTGAATTTTTGTGAAACTTCCGCGATACAAGGATAAAACTCATTAGTGCGGGCATCATGTTTTTTTTTAATATATCTACCTAAAACCACGCTCTAAGAATTTGATATGGAGTATCTAAGCTGCGAGCAACGAACCGCCAGCTATAGCTAGGTACTTATGAAAGTATCTTCAGAATTTAAATCGCTCTAAAAAAAGCTCTCTCTTTTTTATATCTTTATCATCATCCTGTTTAATTGCGTGGTAATCTTAATTGCAAGGTCGACACCCAATATTGTCCTAAGTTATCTTGGTCGTTTCTACGGATTCCGTGACCTTTCCGCCCGCGCAGGGTCAAAGAGGTCATACAAATCACGATTACTAACTTAGTCTATTCTTACTTTTTTGTAAGCCCCATATAAACTAGTGGCTTTTCATGCTGCTATATCAAAACTTTATCTTAAGACTCTAAATTGACGTTGCTAGGTTTTAATCTCGGTTATGGTTGACTGGACCTTAATGTTATAAATGATCTTAGAGCTGTATACAATGGAAGATGACAGAAACAACAGCTTACAATTTTCTTTAAAGAACAAAATTTTTTTGTAGTGGAAAAAAAGTTAAATTTAATGAGTGAATTTTGATGAGTTTTGGCAGTTCAACATAATTAATTATCACAATATTTTATGATGAAATATAGTCATTCGATGCTTTATCTATACAGATCTACAGTAGATATCTACATACTTAAAGAGTATTACATGTTCGTTATGTGCGAATCTATTGACATTGCTTCTTCATTACCATTTTGTAGATCAGCAAACTTTGGCTAACATAACATGCTTGACACCACTATCATGTCACCTTGTGTCGACACTGAGTGACGTGCAGTTTAATCAGCTGGCACACGCGGTAATGGGAGAGTTAAATTAATTACAAGTTGAGAGCAGAAATTACATGTAGGTAAACCACGGTGGTATTGCGTATAATTAAAATCGTTGGGAGGGTCCACCCTTATAATGGGCACAGTAAAATTTAGATCAAAGAACCTGTGAAATTATTTGAATAGCAGTGTCGGGTTTTAGTTTCGTTCTTGGACGGGAAAAATGTTTGAATCAGCAAATCGTTTTGGGTTTTTAGTGCCTACGTCTGTAACATTCAAAATTTTATGTAAAAACAAGAATTTGTCAAAAAATTTGTTTTTGTATTTTTGTCTTCGAATATGCAGGTAAATCCTTTGTGCGTACTCAAAATCAGAATCATTTTGATTGATTCTGATATATTATTATACATATTAGTAATGCGGTCGCCAAGACCTTTCTTTTGATACCAAACACGTGTTGAATAACTAAGTTTATATTTTTCGCGGTTAGAATAAACGACGGTCTAAATACCGTCATATAAAATTTCGATAAAGTTTAAGCCTATGTTACTCGGGTTAATCTATTGACACTTCACTCATTTAAATCAGTTAGTTTCGGCTTAACGGTGAAATATATAAACATACATACATAGACTGCCAAAATCATTACCCTCCCTTTTGGATTCGCCGTAGTAGGGTAAAAATAACGATCATAATCCCGTAGTAATCTCTATGACTGGAACAAAAAAGGTTAACTAAGCTTATATACCTACAATATGGCACGGAGTGCAAAAAGGGAAAACGTAAAAATACTTTCAGCGTCCTTATAATCCTGGCATCCATTTTTGTATTCACATTGTACGCAAAAAAGCTGTAAAACAAATTGATGTAATACATTTGATAGCGGACAATGAAAACGATAACCATCGCCCGGCTGCCGACGCTGGCCGTGGCATTTTCCTAGTATTTAATCCATTAATTTATCACACATAAGTATCATAGAGTATGTGGAAAGGCCGACATTTTCTATTATTTTAACGTTTTCGCTATGTCATGGGAACCAAAAGTGTTGTTTTGACAGTTTTTGATGATTAATAGCCATTGAAAGTAATTAATGTAATACGGAATAATTGAATGTTGGGCGAAAAACCCATAGATAGAACCACGATGGTTCTGTTATCCTTACACGCAGATAATCAAAGAACTATTCTAAGCAGATAATAAAGACCACAATAATTCCAATATTAACTTTTATATCTCCTGTCTATGTCTTAAGACGATGCGAAAAAGTTTATAATCAAATTATGCAGGAGAACTCTGCCAATTCAGAAAAGACTTAATGGTGAGCAAGCAACGAATCTAAATAATATTTATCTTCGGCAAAAAGTTTCACTTCCGATGTGCGTCGTAAAGTTTGTAAGTTAATTAAGTTTGTTTTCAATTTTGCGGTCAAGGAAACACTGTCATGTTGTATTTGTTTATGAATATGACGAAGCTTATCACATGACGTGTTTACCTTCTAAAAATATGTACTGCACTATTTATCCCGAAAAAATAAGCACACCGTGGGTAATTAATCATATATCACTTTTTTCGGGTTACAAAGTAGGCTGTGTCTTGTCCAGGGTGACAGATACCTTTATACCAAAATTTATCAATATTGGTCATTAAATTCACAAACTTTCGGCTCTAATATATATTTTTTTGTGGAATACAAAGCAGTAAATATAATTATGTAAACTGACTATTTTCAGAATATTGGGTGGCAAGGGGTCAGTTTTCATGGCTGTATAACAAGGTCAGATAGCAATCCACTAGTGTTCGTAAGATAACCCTTATTAAACTACCTACTCGGGTCTTATCGCCGATTATGAGGTTGGTAAATAAGAACTTATTTAGGCTCGTTTGTTTCCACAATCGGATTAAGTGCTTTGTTTTACCTAAGTATGTAACGTTAAGTGTGGGTTGAGTTATTTAAAGTTCACCTTTAATCGATATAATCATATCATTTTTGTACTTATATTAAAATTGAATTTTTGACTCGATTTTTAAAAACAATCGATTTTATTTACAAAGAATTGTTAAATTATTTAACAAATTAATATTATATTTTTATGTATTGCATGGTTATAAAGAAATAGATAGGAATTTAATAACTATATTGTATGTACATATTTAAATAAATATGTGGGTAGTTACATTTATCGCATTGCTATATGTAATACTATTTTTACTAAAATCTAAGTGCTCATAAAGCAATGCATTTTTTCAATATACTTGTAATGATTAGATAACTTCGCATGCGTGTAAGACAAAAGTTAAATAAATGGTTGGGTAAATTATCTTCTTCTTCTGCCTAGCCTTTTCCCAAGCTATGTTGGGGTCAGCTCCAGTCTTACCGGATTTACCCAAATGCCGTTGTTGGTTGGGCAAATTATAACTGTTTTAATCTATTTTTTCTTTTCTTCAAACATTCTACAGTTTGTCTTCCATTGGTGGAGAATGACAGATACAACTGCCCCCCTAGCCAAGTGGCATTTCTACAAGCGATAACGATGATAGAAATCGCTTTAATGACATTAAATGTATGGAAATGACATTTGCTTTCGATAAGTCACGTGACTGAGACTTGTCACTTCCATACATTTGAGCGATTCTATCAGCGTTAACGATTGTAGAAATGTAACTTGGCTAGGGGGGCTGACGATCAATTCCTAATAAATTAGGAGGTGTAATTGCCTTAATTATATCAATTTTAATTTTAATTATTCTTCCTTTTACATTTAATAAAAAAATCTGGTGCGACACTAGCGAATATTTATTAGCCTAATCAATATTCGCTAGGGAAGCTATAATAATGTACCCTAATAATATTATGGGTATATAGCCTCCATTGTAAATAGAGGTTCCACTTTAAGTGACCCAGAATTTCCACTGCAAGTGAGTGGTCCAAATCAAAATTACAGGGAGTATTTTGATAATTCTTTATAGAAATTGTCCGTTTAGTTAGGCGGGAGGATTTTAATTGAATATAAAAATAGTAATTACAGAGCTAGTTTATGTATTTAGCACAATAAGCACATTAGTCCTGTAAGGTGTAATTGAAATTACACTACTACTATATAAAATGTATACACGAAGAACGCTGCAAAGCCCCTCCTTTAGGCACACTTCCATGACAGCGATGTGGATGATTTTTTTTACGCTTTTATTATAGTTTGGTTTTAGGCGTGTAAATATTTATTACTTCAGGCTTCTGAAACATGAATGTATTTCAGAATAAAGCCCTTATTATTTGGCTAGTTCATAGACAATATTATAGTCGATAATATTGGCATTAGATTGTCGGCCAACCATATCTCCACAAAGCAACGTTGATGAATTGCCTGCAGTCTCCAACCGGGGGCTCCAGGCCCCCTGATGTGGTGCCAACTGTCCAGTTACACTTAATTACGGAAATTGTGCTCACCAATCAATAACTATTGAATGCATTTACTATGTTAACACTGCCAGTCACTTATATGTATGTGTTTTAAGTTTCAAGAAGAAAAGTTTGGGCTAAAACAATGTAAGGGGTGCGGAGCCGTGTCGTGTGGTTGCAAATATTAATTTTACCATAAGAATTTATAAACAACCACAATGTTTAAAAAAAATATTAAATAATCATCAGGTTATTCATAGCTATCAGGTTATTAAATACAATTGTCCATAAGTGGTTGTGTGGTTTGCAAAGGTACTCCTACTTCTCAGCCCTTTGAAGCAAACGCATTATAATCTTAACATGTACATTTTCTGATTACATTGGAGCAGAAAAGTGTAATGGAAATATCACCACTAGCATTGTTGAAAATGTATAAACATCGTTCATCATATCAACCCGTCGCCCTCCACTGCTAAACGTAGGCCAACCCCAAAAAGCCCCAAGTATCCCAGTCTTAGACAGCCCTCAACCATCCGCTTCTGGCTACCTTCTTCAAATCGTCGGCCAATCGCGCCACAGACATCCTAACATTTGCCTATACGCTGTCCCCACTGTATAACATGTCTACACCATCGACCATCTGAGGAAATGACCGGCCCACTTCCACTAAAATCGCATTCGTTTTAATTTATTACCTATTTCAGTCGTTTATTTTATACACATCGATCAGTAAAAAATGTGTAAATGCAGTCTGTTTGAAAACCATTCAATCAACGTCACTTGTTTAGTGTTTTACGCTACGCATATACTCTAAAGCCGGGTAGTATTAATGAATTATTCATATTGTTTATAATTCATACAGGCTATTATTGCAACATGCAGGGAGCTAATTTAATTGATTGTTAATATGAAGAATATTTACTGTGTTTTGTACCTTTATTACGTGTGTGATTTCTATGCTACTTATTAACACATACGTATATATATAAATTTAATCTTGGAGAGTATTATAACTATGTATATTTTTAAGAGTTTGCAACATAATACCTGTCCATAGAATTAATTATTTTTGCGAATTGATTATGATAAGCGGTTAGCAATGTTAGCATCGGAATCATAGGACGCCTGCATGTAGAGAAGAGCAACACAATATATTGATGAATTGCTGTAAAGGCGACGAAGGAATATGATTAGATTATTCACGCCGTTACTACTAGGTTTTATTAATATCTTATTTTCGCTAACGAGTTTTCTAATATTATATTATACTTCAATATAATTTTAATAATAAAATAATAGTTTAATACTTAAGGGCTTACATAGTTCCTATTTAATGTTTCTTTTATAATGTACTAGCTGACCTGACAGACGTTGTCATGTCAAACGACTAACATACAAATGTCATACGCTTTATAGGTTACATTAGAAAAGTAAATAGTTTGGTCGTTAAGTTTTCTTTAATTTTTAATGTTTCGCGAAGCTTTTTTAGTATTTTCCTCCATAAGAACCTTCTCCTGATAATAACAAACACCACAAAAAAAGAATTAGCGAAATCGGTCCAGCCTTTCACGCGTGATGTCGTGACCAAGGTAAATAGGGATTCATTTTTATATATATAGATTGATTATAATGATAAAGGTCACGATGGATTAGGGTGCCAACTCAATAAAGTTAAGAAAATCCCCTACAAGTAAACATTAATTACGATGTTATCAGCTAATTATACAGAATTCAAAGAAATTATGTAAGCAATGGTGCGTGACAAAAGAATACTGAGCCAGATTATTTTATTTCGTCTTATATATTTGAGGAGAGATAAAAATGAGTCGACACCACTGATATATGATGACCTTATAAGATTTATTATGTTCTATCACGTATACAGAATCTTATTAATAAACTTGTAATGTCTTTGATTTATTTTATGGTTGCGTTAATGTGGGGATAAGTTCTAGCCTGGCTGTTGTATTGAACGCAACAGATGTCACTAAAAGGTACGTACTCTAGGTTACGTATATTTACATTTATCGGACTTTATAGCAATTACATAGGTGCGTATATAACAATTATTATTAACTGGAATTAAATGAAACATATTTACTTTAAATACATAATAATATAATTATAGGTTCATGTAATGTGGGTAAAGTATTGTTTTCTGAGGTTTACGCGAATGTTAGACATTGAAATAAAAACGACTTTTAAAGTTAGTCGTTTTTGGTGAACATTTAATTTAGTGTCCGTTTAATTAGTTTAGCCATTTTTTTTGCTTTTTTATAATGCATGTAATTATTGTTTATTGTCCCAAATAAATAAATTTATGTTTGTCGCTTGTGATAATAATCACGATATCTAAAATCAGTCTCATATTCGTAGTGCTTGGCTATCCAGAAATGTAGTCAACCGAATTTAAAATTTCGATGTCTACGAAGTTGCATTAAAATACGCGAATTTCAATACCGCAAAACAGTTATCAGATTGAGTCATTGCGAATTGTGGCTGGGACTGACTTCCAACATTTTTCATTTGGCATATAAAATTGAACAGAAATATGTTTCACACATACCGTGAGTATCGTTAAGTACACTTCCAAGGAGATATTTTAGTTCCTCATAGTCTACTAATAACAGTATTACCCACAAACTGTGTTCACCAAACCGTGTGGTAACTGGATGCCATAAACCCATTTTCTAATAGCTGTGACGATCGCTATTGCCTTTTGTTCCTGCAAAAAACCAGACTTAAGACTGGATAAACCAAATTTAGTTTTGTTGAATACATATCCTAACTATCCTGAGACAGGGAGTGCCTTGACCAATGTTAAATACAGACATAGGTATCTTTTATTGAATCTTCTATCTGTTGTCTGCGCAAAAATACACGATTCATTGCCTTATGCTCGATACTTGGATACAAAAATAAAAGGTTTATTACGTTTTAATAATATTTTACGCAGTATTTTGAGTGATTTTGTACCATTGTGTGCCTTTTAGTTATTAGAGCAAATTTCTCAGCCAAATCGAGCGAAAATGAACAAAAGATTAAGTGTTTTGAATAGGTACGATAAAACAATTGTTTTCTTTTGTATTGACCTCATGAATGAAAGTTAATTGGCACAAAGCGTAACGCGGGAGCTAAATAACTACCGGCTAATTGACCTTTATAGTGAACAGATAGAACAGCGATAAACAATTTAACGAAACAAATACCTATTTGTGCTTTTTTAATTAATTAGAGAAAATTAAAATAAAATGTCAACAACAGTAACAATTCAGAAATCTAACACGCCTTACGCCTTAAAATATTTAGAGAAATTAATTGAGAGAAAGTAGAGATGTTTTTTTTTATTTTTTTGTTATGTTTGATGTTTTTTTTTTATTTCTTTATTTATAGTCGCTCAAACATCTAAGCGACCCCTGTAGGTAAACAGTTTTAAATTAAGTTATATGTTTGAATGTATTATAAATAAAATATAACGCGACCGACATTGAGTGTAACCGGTACAACAAATGAAGAAAGAAAAAATCATTTATTTGCGTCAAAAATGCGACGCGTACACATAAAAAAACAAACAAATAAAGAATGATGAATTATTTTTTTATTTTACAAATTACTATTTGCGCCCCGCAGTTTATTAAATGTGATATATAAATTTTTTCGAGTGTCAGCTACTTCCATACTAAATTTTATCAATATTTTTCTTGCCGTCTGATTGAGAAGAGGTAAAAAACAAACTCATAAACTATTGAACAACTACTAACTAGTATTATTTGAACAACTTGAATCGCTCTCTTATCTTTCTCGGAATTTCTGTTGGCATAACATAAGTAATTTTCCTCTTTGGCCATCGTATAGTAACTTAGATAGGTACTACCGTTTTGTTCAGGTTTGTGAAGGGTCCTTATTTCATTCAACAGACAATAGAGAAGGTATACGCCCAAATCATTTTAATTTATTGCTTTACCTCGAAGCTTTGCAGTTGAGTGCGGCCATTGTGGGTTTAACATAAACCGTATTGTAAACTATCGTAAACCAAAAAGTATTAGTCTAAGGGACAATGTGGGCGATGAAGCGACGAAGGTTAGACATCTAATATCCATTGTCTCGCATTGTATTCAGTAACAAGCCATTCAAATACGTTGTACCTAACATACTTTCATGTTTGTATTTTAATAAGTAACAATATTAAACATTTCCTGAATAAACTAGCGAATAGGTAGGTATTCTTTTTGTTTTCTTTAACTTTTTCAACTAATTTTATCACATAATTCTCGATGAATATGATAAAAATAGATCTTCCAAGAAAGCACTATTTAGGTACCTACCTGTGTGAACAAAACCTTTTTAATTCACAACAAGCCTACAGGCAAACGTCAGTCCATTCCAAGAAAATATCAGGTAAGTACCTATGTTATTAGTAAAATCTTGATCTACTATAGGTATACGTTCAAGAAAAAAATGTGTTTTATGAAATTATGACATAAATGGAATCATAGAAACTACCTACTTTTGCTGGAATTAGTCATTTACTGATGATTTTCCTCTAACTTGAGTAAGTAGTTGGAATTTGGGTATTACAAAAAACCTTTAATGCGTATGATTGCAGATTACAAAATGAATTTCAAATAACAACTTGCACTGATTTTATGACGTAACCTTTAAGACGCAAGAAGTATGAAGCGTGCAAGATCAATGGTTTCCAAGGCAACTTCCCTATTTTCATTATATGTATTTTCAGCTCATGGTCAATACCTTTAATTGTTAGATTAATTACCACTGAAATAATTTGCCTTTTTACAAATGTGTCCGGAGCGAAGTAATTGCTCAATTAACAATTCTACAAAACTTTGATTGTATAAAATTTAAGATTCTCCTTCAAACGACCTACCAATTTAAATACCGGATTAACATAAAAAATCAATTTTGGAGGAATTCAAATCTTTATAATATTGTTCTTTAAAAAAAATTATGATTCTCCAACAACTGATAAATTAGCATAAGGAATAGCAAATTGAATGTCTTATTAAACCAGTTATACTGGATGTTGCGACGATTATTTATGTGATGAGAATATTTCTGACTTAACATTTATTCTACGTTTGCTACATACATATATATTGATAATGTATATATCTAACAATATGTAACTGTTAGTGCTGCAATGGGTATTTTTCACAAAACAATTAAGCATCTGTTGTAATACAAATATGGAGGGGACACGGTTCGTCGCATAGCCTCTGTGGAGCGACGTCGTATCAGCTAGTTAAACATCCAGCAAAAAGTATAAATAATGAGGTAATTGGCAGTAGGTATTATAGTGCATTATCATTCAATTACATTATAATATACGCCATTTGTATTCATCGTTTTGAAAACACTCGAAGATGTAGCAGTGCTTCTATCGCAATGTTTTTAACAGTAAAAAGTATTTATTTTGTTGTACCATTTGCATAAGATAAAAATTGATCAATTTAAATTTGAACAATATTCTTTGATGTGTCCGATAACTATTGTCTACACTGTTTAGACGTGTTGCATAAAAATAATATTATATTATCGATTGTTACAGCTGCAAACAATTAACCTAAAGTAGCAGTAGTAAACATTATTGATGGCTTTTACTACACTTGTTACCCATTGTTACAGTTTTCTTAACACATTTTCTAAACATTTGAATAGATTATAGTATTTGCGCTTGGGTAACAATCAATATTTTAATATACATTCTAAATGAGAAAAAATGGTTGACTAATACTGTCCGATGTAAAGAATAATTGAGTTGAAAATTATTATTGTCATTTCGGCCTTCACGAAACAGATAACACTGTCTTACCGTAGCAAGTAAACCATAACTCAAAAATGTAACACAAATTGCTGAACAAAATAGGTATATTTAAACTTATTCTTAGTAAATATTTAACTTGGGTAAAATAGTAAGTTTAAATAAATAATACTTATGAATAAAAATACTATATATATAAATATACAAGGAAAAAACTCGCTAGCAAGAGTCTTAGATTTTGATGTCTGGAAAACACAGCACTTCCACTTACACGAACATTAATATAGTAAAGGATTCTTTCACAGTCTACTTGGTAATTGGTCATTGCTTCTCGGCTGTACATGACCAGTCTGCAGTCAGCATTCTTGGTAACATACAAGCGCATATGCGTAGTGGGATCCATCACAGTCGTCACTCGCCAATCCTTTATCGCGTGCTGCGAGCTGTCAGGAGGCAGGATCTCTGCTTCATGGCTTCGGGGCTTCTCGATCCAAAGGCTAACGTCCACACCGTCTTCTGTCATCTTCTTCGAGTTGTAGTCATGTATATAATTGGCGAGGAATGCATGAGCGATGTAACAATATACAGTGACAGTTTCCACTAACTCGACGTCTTCTATTCTGAGCCAGCATTGGTCGGCGCGATCGTTTCGGTTGGGCAATTCGAAAGGGATCGGAAACACGTAGGGTTTCACATCTTTCGCGGTTTTCTCGACACACAACACAGCAGTATGCAAGAAACTAACGATTATAACTTCGAGTAACATTTTAAATGTGCTGCCGTGACGACGTCATGATTATAACTAAACGACCATCGTGACGGCTTTGTGTCGCTACAAAAGCGTTGCAGAATGGCAAGCTGCCTTCATAAACATGATTACAGGTTAAAAAAGATTATTAGATTGCAATTTACAACTCATTGTTGTAAGAACAGGGAACACGTGATCGATTGCCATAATATTTAACAAATCAATATAATGCATGTACTAGTTTAGTTCCTAATTGTTAATATTACGATACAAAGGATTGTAAAACAATTCCAGTGCGAATACGGAATGTTTAGAAAAAATGGTTGAAAGTTTGGGCTGAGATATTGTTGCGAAGGAATGTTGCAGTTTTATTTATTACGTCGATGGGTGTGATTGAAAAAGATGCTAATTCTAGGATTTTCTCAACTGCTAAATATAAAGGATACTACGGGTTCTTGATATAATTTTTGTAAACTGGTTAAGACTTTTTTAATTCTTTCAGGACATCATTGCCAGTCGAGGAAGCAAAAAAGCTGAGTTTGGGATAGACATTGGGATCTCTTACCCATAAAATTATAACGTGCATGCGTAATGTGTATGTACGTACGTAATGTGTATTAAAAATACTATCCTATCCTGCAATCATAAATTGAATAAGAAAAAGATATCAAGTATCTACAAATATTTCGAGATGCAAATTATTTGAATATTTATTAAAAAGCTGCTTCTTAGATATAACTTTGGCAGTGGCTGACAGGGTCCAGAATATACACAATAACATACCTGTAACATTACTAGTACTAGTATTAGTTTACTAGTAATCTCGTTAACCCCTCGTGCTAAGCTAAGATGCTTGTGTTACGAGTGGGTTCTCGTCGGTAGTGTAATGGGTAGGATTCGAACCCGTAACCATATGATCGCAAATCCGACGCCCTACCTATTAGGCTACCGCCGCTTAATTAACAGAAGTACGGGTATAAACAGTATGTTTTACACACAAGACATAAAATGGGACCTGCTGTTTCCTAAACTAGACCAGGAGTGTCACACGCATAGATTAATAACACCTAGATAGATAATATTCATACAAGCGCGTAGCTAATAGTGAAGCCAAAAAAATATGTGTGCATCGAGCATTATGATTTTACTTTGGTCGTCGTCTACATATTTATTGCATTTTGACACTCATTCACTACCTAAACCGCCATTAAACTTAAAATTAAGGAAAAATATTCGCACTAGCGTGCCTTGTCCTTGACGAGTAACGGTACGATCGGACGTACCAAATGTGTTTATATGGCACAGTATGATCAGGTTCACTATTCGTGCGCGTACTCGCTTTCTAGGCGGTTTAGGTCCTTGGTCACAGGTCTATGGTTATATAACAGACATCAAACGTAGTGTGAATTTTGTGCGTCTAATTACTTATGAATTTGTTTTACGTTTACCTTATCATCACGCCGACGATAAGAAGACGTTTGGCGCTCCGGTTGTCCCGCTCCAAGCTCGAAAACAATCAGAGAGACGAACGCGGTAAACGTAGTAAAATTAACTAGGCATTCTGGACTAAGCTATTTTATTAAGCACCAATTTAATTTTTTTAATAAACAAGAAGGTTACCTCTGGTACAAGTTGGACATATAAATACTATGCTTTAATAAATCTATACGAGCTCCTTTAATAACCCATACATATGACCAATTCCCAGCTGCATACTAAACAACACCAGAAGTAATAAGTGAATTTCACCTTGACTGAAAAACTATTTAGAAACTATGACGTTTGATTTTCTGTACAACTACACTTCTACAAGATCTAGGTCAGTTTCGATAAAAAATACAGGAAATATTGGATTTGTCCTGCGCTTTATTAGTATTATCCGCTATAACGATAGATTTATATAATAACTATTATGACGTCCGTTGCGCGATTTGGAGTTCCCACTTTAGACAGTTGATGCATGTTGTGTATTTATAAACCAGCTCTTAACAAACAAAATACTACCTAATTGCCGTTGATATACACTGCTATCTTGTGGCCATTTAAAAATGATACCCTGTTTACTTCACCTCTAGCCTTCTCTTATCTGGTGTCTGTATGCGAAAAAGAGACGGCAATTGAAATTCTCTGAATATTCATTTACGTCATACACGCACACACATACAAAAACTTGTTTTAAATAAAACTGATCAACGCGCATGGACTCAAACGAGATCGTGCTCGCGCATGTTTACGTCATGCAAAATGGATAACAGAATATTCGTGTGCCTTTTAATTTTGTGTTGCACTGCTAGTTATATACAATGTGGAAGGTTTGGTGGAAGAAGTTCGGGCAGGCATAGTAGTAGTTCGTGGGGCAAGAGTTGGGGATCCTCAGGTTACAGTAAACCTAGCTACAGTAAACCAAGTTCATCGTGGGGGAGTTCCTCTTCGTCACACGGATATCCATCATCTTCGTCCGGACTGTCTGGCTCGAGCTCCAGTTCGCACAATTACCCCTCATCGTCTTCAGGATTATCTGGGTCAGGATCAAGCAAACCCTCATCAAGTTCAGGATCTTCATGGTGGAGTTCTGGGTCTTCTAGTTACCCTTCATCATCATCAGGACTATCAGGTTCAGGAACAAGCTCCAACACCAAACCTTCGTCAACTTCAGGATCGTCATGGTGGAATTTTGGTTCTTCCAGTTACCCCAAATCAACATCAGGACTATCAGGATCAGGAACAAGTTCAATAAGTAAGCCTTCTAGTTACCCCTCATCATCTTCAGGACTTTCTGGATCAAGTTCTGGTTCCAATAAATATCCATCTTCCTCTGGAACACACAGTTATCCATCGGGTTCCACTGGCTTATCTGGCTCTGGATCTGGATCAAGAACATCCAATTCCGGTAGCCATTCGTATCCATCATCTCCAACCGGAATTTCAGGATCTCAGTCATCGTACGGCAAAAACAGTTACAAACCTTATGATACTTCGTACAAACCGAGCCACTCATACAATTCGTACGGTGGAACTGGTCATAGTACGTCGTATAATCGTGGAACGCATTACTATCCCCCATCAAGCGTTCCGTACGCCGTACCATCTTACTACACCGCACCGCAATACGTATACATCACTGAGTACAGGCATTCAAACAGCCGCTATGGTGATTTACTAACAGGATTGACATTGTATAATCTTGGTCGTTCACATAACCACTATCACGACCACTACTACCATGACGACTATTACAGACAACGGTACTACAACTCGCCGAGTTCGGCATCTTATTACGAAAAGCCTGGGGAGAAAGCTAATTGCATTTTGAAAGTCAAAGAAAACGATAAGGTCGAAGTCTTAAAAATACCATGTGAAATAGTGTCTACTTTTACCCAAGGTAGTAAAAAAGTAACTCCCTCGACCGAGACTCAAGTGAACCAAACTGTGTGTACGACCACCACAACAATGATCAACAATACGGTGCCGATCAACGCCAGTGTTGCGACGTTGACCAACAATACGATGCCAGTTAATGCTACCTCACTTAACATAACCTCAACTTCAACAGTTAATGCTCCTGTGAACTCTTCAGTGACGACAAACAGTACAATGGTGAATGTTACAGTGTGTACCGCGAACTCAACAGTCATAGATCCTTTGACAAAGACCGGCCCACCAGTAAACTCTAAAAACATGGAGTGTGTAGTGGAGATACGCACCAAGGAGGCGTTCCTTCATAATAATGTAGACTGCAGCACTTTAATAGCTTATGCCAGAATGCCTGAACCAAAGAAAGATTCCGGTATATTACCAAAAAGAGAGAAATTAAAGTCATGGCTTTCCAATCCTCCTTGGTGGATGTCTATATTTATTGCCGTTTAACTTTTATACGAACCAATTAGGGATAGGTCACAATCTTAAGTTTAACATTGAGTTTGTAATAATGATGTAATTAGATGTGACGATAATATCGATAATCGATACAGTCGTAAATGAATTGTTTGATTCTTAATGATGTAGGTTACCTACTCGTTATATACGAGTCATCAGTAAAATTATAAACGGGCAATGTTTCTAGGATAATTTATGTTAAGATTTAAATAATTCTCAAGGGACTCTATTTTATGTGCCATAACACTGCATTTACGAGTGAAATATTTGTATGAATTGTTTTTGTATCAATAAAGTTGTTTTTTTTAACCGACTTCATAAGTAGTTTATTTTCTATACATCTCCGGCAATATGCCATACAAATTCTAAAATGAATTGTGTATTTTGTACTTTCGTGCAATTGAAGCCAGTTGTTTTTATATTTACAAATATTAGTATGTGTAATAAGATATTAAATGTATTTTCTTAGTTATCATGTTATGAACAGCGAATGAGTACGATACGAAACATAATACAATTGTTTATGAATTTCCTTGATAATAAAAACGTGTAGTTTTTTACGCATGTTGGTTAGAGTGTAATTAAAAACGGCGCCAGCCAATAAATTAAACAAAGTGATCCTTAAAGTAACTGGACCATTTTTGTTGTTTACGCAGCTTAAAATAGAAATGATCTGTCTAGTCAAACGTTCTCATTCAATTCACAGCGACATAGCGATAAGTTCCTCTAATTTTTATTACCTACTAGCTGTTCCCGCGACTTCGCGTCTGCGTGGTTTCTTTTATTATTTATTTTTAGGATTTTACAAAAAAAAAAGTATCTAAAGTTACTCCTTAGATATTACATTATCTACCTGCCAGTGAAAGTTCCGTCAAAATCGGTCCAGCCGTTTCAGAGATTAGCGGGAACAAACATACTGGCAAAAATTGTAAAAAAAAATGATTTTGGTTTATGTACCGTATATTATAGGTAGTATCTACATATTCATAAACATGTAGCCAGAAGCGGTTATTTTAATATTACAAACAGACAATCCAATTTTATGTTATGTAAAGATGTATCGATTAAATACGTTTAGAAACTTGCGCTACAAGGTTTACTAAAGTTAAACTAAAGCAAGTATTTTGAGGAAAATATATGTAATTATTTGAATATATTTTCCCCAAAATTTGAATATATTTTCCCCAAAATGCGTGCTTTAGTTTTTCGTCAATAAGACTAAATTGACTTTTATTTACAAAAATCCGCAATATAAGTCCGTTAATAATGGGAAACAGAACACAAAACAGACCTTAGACCGCTGAAACATATACACTCAACAACCAAGCCTCTGGTCACATAAATAGGATAGAATAAAAACGGAATCTAAAATCTAGATTAACTACTAAAGAATCCATTTAACGCAGAAACATTCAGTTTGAAACATTCATAAATATCAAATCCAAATGCTACCAACATTTCGGATGGAGAAATTATCCTAATAAATACTTTTCGATATATCCTTGTAGGTACTTATTATATACATATCCTGATAGATCTATTTAATATATAACTAGGTAGGTATACTGATATTATAATGAGGAAAGATTTGTATTTTTGTATGCTTATACCGTATGCTTGACCGATTTCATAAATTAATTCACCATTTTAGTGCTATTATCCTTGAGCAATGGCTATATTTTTTAATACAAAAAATATTGGGACCGCGGGCGGAGTCCAGAAGAACAGCTAGGTTTAGAATGGCAGTGAGTCTTCTTTCATTAGGTTGACTTGGTAAAGAGTCATTTTTTTGCAAAAGGAGAGTGCGTATTTTACCACGTAGGCTTACATCATAGGCCGATTAGCAATTGGATCTTGGCGGTGTATCCTAATGATAATATCACCTCGTCTTGTAAAAAAAATTCGCAGTTGCTTGCTATACTACCAATTAAATAATCTCAGTTGAGTAAAGCATTCCAAAACCATAATTCAAATAATAACCGTAAACTGTAAAATACATATATTTTATTGATTGCATGAGATTTATTTTATTATTAATGCATGCTTTAAAAATAATAAAAAAACTTTTTGGGCGCAACTGAAAAGAGCTTAGCGAAGTCCCGATGATCAAATTGTAACTTGTATTATAATGGCAGGCGCTTGGTTGGAAAATAAAAGATTTGAAAATGAGAAATCCTAATCGGTAAAGATAAATTAAAAAACGCAGCATTTTTATCTATGAACATCTTATTAATTTATTCAAATGGTTCGTTTCGCTGTACACGTTTTGGTACATTGAATTACTAGTTTTGGGTTTCTAAAACTGATTAGAAAATTAGTTAGTCGCCTGTTAAACCTCATGGTAACCGTTGTGATGGTTGTTAGTTGTTTATTATGAGATAAAAAAAATACAAACCATCGTGATTGTTTTGAATTGCTGTAGGTACCTACTGAGAGTATAATTATTAATTTTTGATCATTTCAGGCATAATATCGGTGTGTTGGGTGTCAGGCGCTGGCGTCGGCCTTTTGCCTCTCTTCGGGTGGCATGCGGGTAATTCTACACCTGGCTGCTACTTCGTTGAGGTCATGGACTACAACTACCTCCTGTTCCTGTACTTTGCGACCATCGTCACACCCAGCGTGTTGCTCGCTGCATTTTACGCTCATATCTATCGCGTCGTTGTTAAACAGGTAAATTATAATTTTGATACAATAACAAATCACATAAACTTTAATCGTTGTCAAAAGGTCAAAATTCGTTCTCAAATCAACGTTATCATATTAGTTATTTTAATTGAAATGAAAAAGTATTTTAATTAAACAGGGTTGACGCCTTCATAACAACATCGAGCCAAAATAATTGATTTACGTCGGAGACTAACAAACGTAGGCACTTATGAGTTTGCGATATTAGTTAGGCGCCAAGCCAACTCAAAATTTTTGAATTTTAGTTTAGTTTAAATTTTTTAGTTTAATTGACCAAAGAGCTCACATTTTTTCAAAATTAATTAAGTATTATGCCACTTTTAATTATTATTATTTCTCATAAAGAATTTAATCATTTGTATGAGTTGTCAAAAGAAGTACCTATTGTCAGTTATCTTAAAATTTTTAGTCGGCAACTGTAAGACCCGTAAACAACTAACTTATGCTTGTTTTGTATACATTAACAGCTCAGCGAAGTAATGACAGTTGACGGTTGCCGAGGGCGTATACCTGGCGGCGGCACAATGCTACGAGTACTGGGAGCTGCTCAAAAACGAGAAGTCAAAGCCACGCAAAACCTTGCAATAATAGTTTTCTTCTTTATCATTTGTTGGATACCACTTTATACCATTAACGCTATAAAAGCCTTTATGCCTGAACTGGACATTCCAAACCCACTGACATACATCTGTATCATTGTCTCCCATTTAAATTCCGCTATCAACCCTTTCTTGTACGCATACCATCTAAAGGATTTCAGAGCTGCTTTGAAGGGCCTTCTTTGTACCATCGTAGGAAGAGGGGTAACTATTCAGGCAACTTACAGACCACCATTACCAGTTCGGAGGCCAGCGTTGGAAAGATGTAATGCTCTGAGAGAAAGACCCAAAATATATGTAAATTCTCCAGTGTGGCTACGTCAAAAAGAAGCTGAGTTGAGTACAACGGAGGAGAGTAGAGCAGTTGCAGCCGCAACACCAGTAGTCCCCGATGTGGAGCCTTTTATAAACAGAGTAGGCGAAGGTTCTAGTGGCTGCCACACTCCCGAGGGTAGGGATAGCGAGGCTGGACCATATCTTATAGAAACTAACGAGGAGCGATGCCAAAGTCCATATAGAAGGGTCGAGGAATTGATCCGGAGAGTACGCAGCGCTAGTACAGATCACAGCTGACAAGAGCCTCGCCGGAGTTTCCCGGCTTACAGTGTCACATGATATGGATATAAAAATACAAACATTCCTAGAGTAGAAGGACTGTAGAGTTTAAATTTACAAAAACGCTTGTAGTCATTTTGCAAATTTTAGGCAGTCATTCAAATATGTCATAATTCGAGTTAATTGTGCATTTAATTTAATAACATCGTAAGAATGTTTTAATTTAAGTAAATGTGTTGGAATGATTGTTTTTAGCTTAGATGAAAATATAAATGTTGAATAATTAAAAAGGATTTTAATTTAAGCTTTTAACTTGCATCTCTATGTTTTTCGGTTGGAATCTTGCAAAGCTTACGGATAGGTTTCAATTACTTTCAATACTTTTTACTTCTTTCGTATTCGAAGCAAAGACATAGAGTACATTACAATGTCTTTGATTCGAAGGTATTCGACATGTCCATGATCAAGATGTGTGAATGTCATTTAAGACCTAATTTTTCCATAGTCAGAAATGTCAGATATCTTTTATGTATATTAATCTTTTTTTTAGCTGAGGAATAAAATTGACCTTTAAAAGTTTTTGTACGAAACATCTGTCAAAATTTCAAAATCAGTCTTCGAATAAAGACTGGCGATGAAAAAATCAGCCTCACAGAGTACATTTTACATATAGGATCAGCCCTAAAGGGGCAAAAATATATTTGTAATTTTAAATTAAATATCCTGATTGCTAAGATATCTTGGTTTTATCATTTTAATTAAATATCTAGTAGAATTCTCATCTTTAAGCCATCATAACTATTTTGTTCCTCGTAGTCTCATGAAATAACTTTTGTCAAATTCTTCAATGTCTTTTATTTGAAGAGATTTGAAATATAATTATGTAACACTTACTTTAGTTATTATTCTGAGTGTAAAACAGTGTAAAACTGTAATAGTGAGAGAATAATGACAACTTCTAACTTGTTTATCAGTTGTTTGGTTGCCATATTACAACCTAGTTTGGGATAAGATGGTCGTATGTGAGTTGTGATCCGAAAATACATTAATATAATGCCGTAAAGATATAAATTAATTAGGTACCTACTATAAAATAACACTCTTGATGCCTGAAAATGTTTGGGACCACTCTTGGCCGTTTTGTCCTATAGGCTACAAATGAATGTGATGACACATTGTTAAATACGAAGAATTAACTTATACGGAAACTACGTTATATGTACTACGTAAGTATTGGAAACAATACTACGTACGAGACTTGCCCGAGCGTCGAGCCCGCCGAAATGACTAACTTTATCATGTTGTCTGATCCTATTATTGTCCATTCAACGACAACTTTACATAAATTGATAAATTATTTTTTATTATTATGAAGGTCGGAACCTCTAATACGTTGTACGTACTCAAGTGATATGAGTAGTACGTAAGTACGTATTTATAATTTAATCTTTTGTACATTTATTTTATTTCTGCCCATCATGAAAAGGTTCTTTTTACTTGCCACAATAATTTGAAATAACGGATTTATTTTAAAATGATTAATATTACTACATACAATGCACAGTCAGATACTGGTAAGTGGTTCTTATGTAAGTAGGTATACAACTATTAATGTGAAGGTTTTGTCTGCATGCGTGGATACGAGGAATCGAGAAAAAAAATATTGTAGGTAATTTTTCCTTCCTAGGGTTCATTCTTTGATAGTCAAGCATACTGTACGAGGTTTCAATCATCATCAAGATCTGTTTTAAGTCATATGGTGAGCCGTGAAGCTGAACAAAAAGACAGCAGCAATATGTTGGTAAGGGTTTTGTAAGTGGAAGATCCCGAGCGCTGCCTAAAATCGTTGATAAGTGTAGAACACAAAGATATATTATGACGACGTGTGGCTTCTGAATTTCCATCAAAATAATCATGGACACAGCGAAGCGGAGGCGAGGAAGCCTTACAATAACGAGAGAGTAACTCTACATACCTTTTTTAAAGTCATGCTCAATTTAATAAAACTATAATGTAACCTGATCCGTGTTATCCTCAGCAACAAACCTGATTAAAAATATACTCGTGGATATATAAATCATAGTCAAATACCAACCAAAAAGCAAAACATTCTAGTTTAAGAGTTTGCTTCTGTTTCTTTCAACGAATAAACATAAAAAAGTTTTGAAAGTATACCGTAGCCAACGCAAATAGGTTTATGTAGGACAAAAATACTATTCACCAAGAGAACAATTTAGGAGAGCACTTACTTTGTTCTCAAAGGAGAATTAAGAAGAAATGTGGTAACATTTGAAATAAAATGACGGTCTAGTCGGTTCGTCATCGAAACACTTCGGCAAGTAACTTCGTTAACAAGCTAGCTGGCCTGCTCGCACGATTGCTGCGCCCGCTTCTCACTTCAGTATAGCGCGCAAGAGTGTTGTCAGTGGACGTGTAATAGTGAAAACAACTGTTTGTGACATTAACAATGTTATTCCCTAAGACTGCGTTATTATATGGCATTCTATTAGCTATTTTGTTAGAACCAATTTCTGGTCGTATGCTGCGACTCCTCCTTAAAAATGCCATTCGCAACCATCGCAACAATCCAAAATCAGGCGGTCTATCAGAAGGTGGTTATCCATCTTCGAGTGATACTAACGAATATCTCTACATTCCGCCAGAGCAAATCATCTACCCTCCTGTCCATGAAGGCCCGCCAGTGAATTACCCCGTGTACCGCGGAAATCCACCAAACTACGTTTATCAATACATAGATTCTGGCAGTAAATACGGCACATTATTGGCCGGTCTTGCGCTTTTGAACCTTGGTACTCCTGAAGTTGATAGTGCCGCTTATGAACACAGTCAAGACGAAGTTTGTAAATTCGCTGTGAAAAACGACAACGGTGATTACGAAGAAACTAAAATAGACTGCAATATTATAAGTAGTTTCATTTTGCAAGATCAAATGATGACTTCTTCAGAGGTAGTGACCACCACTACCACAAAAACGACGGTAGTGGATGCTTTGGACGTGAAAGGAGCTCCAGTGACGGTTACACCAGGAATGAACTGTTATGTTATGCGTACTAGTCCTACATCTAACATGCGGAAAAGTGTGCCATGTGGTCTTTTACAGACATATGTAGACGAGTCAATATATAAAAGTGCGGCAGCTCGTAATGCACCTATGTTTACAATTACAATAGCTATTTTAGCTTTTTGTTTAGCTTATTAAGTATAAAGATATATTTTTCAAGCAATTTCAAAAGTAGTACTGTTAGTTTATTTGTTACGTAAATGGAGAGTACCTATTTGTGTGTAATTTAATATAATAATATTATTATATTGTTTAACATTTTTGCTGCCAGAGATTGCTCAATTGGTACTTATTAAGGAGAATAAAGCCTTAAATTAGAAACCATATTTATACCAAACCCATTTGGACAACTTTGTGAACATATTTATTTTCAAACCATTATTAGTAGAAATGTATGTCCCCAAATTATTAGTTCTGTGAATAATCGCTATGCTATATATGTCTAGTAGTGAATGCTGTTAATACTAATTCAATACCATTGAATTGGTATTAATGGCATTCCCTGTTTGTTTAATAATTATATCCCAGTATTGTTTAGTGTGAATACTTACTAGCATTTAATTATACTTTTGTTTGAACATCACAAGTGAATGGCCCAGCTATCTAATTTTGTAGTAAATTACTATGATTTATCACTGAACATATCTACATGGCTACACGCTACCATGTCATATCATAATAATGGTAAAAGCAATGGGAGGATTAATAGTGTTTTACCCTGCATAATACTAGCCCTTAAATTTCTGCTGTCTGGGCTATTCTTACTCCTCTCAGGATACTCCTCTCACCTCTTAAAGAGAAGGAACTAACATTGATCATAATGATTGCTCATCCCGATGGGCAATCTACACTAATATTATAAAGAGGAAAACTTTGTTTGTTCGTTTGGTTGTAATTAATAGGCTCAAAAACTACTAGACCGATTTTAAAAATTCTTTCACCATACGAAAGCTACATTAGCTACGAGTAACATAGGCTATATTATATTTTGGAAAAAAATTGGTTTCCGTAAGATATTTGGGTTTTTCCGACACAAGGTGTAAAAAATCAACCAGAAAAGTTACTTATTTTGCGTACGCTGCCTAAACAATAAAAGATAGAACCATTAAATGTTCTAACTAATAGTAGATCTTTTTATATCTACAAAAAAGTCCGCGACACACTATACCTATCTATGTCGAGTGAGGCACATCAACCATTTTTTTATTTATACCTAATCTTAATTTTTTTTGGACTACATTTAAACGCGTTCATTTTACTCATGATATTAATCCTTATCAAAATAAATTATTTCATCACTAAGTACAGTTTATGTAGATAATATTTGGTCTTGAAGTTATGGCGAAATTAAAATATTACGATTTCTGCTGCACGGCCCGTTGCGAAGTGGGCGTCAAGGCGGGGGTGCGCGTGCGGGAGGGAAGTTTAGATCTATGAGTATGGAACCCTCGTGGCTCAGCCGCGAGGTCAGTTCCCTAAGCAGCGGTCGTGCGCGAAGTCTAAAAATTTACATACGATTTTTTTTGTTTTTTTTTCTTAAAACTATACCTACGCAAAAGTTCTTCTCAGAGCTAAACAACAGTTATTTTCAGGGCTAACCAACAGTTCTTTTCAGGGTTAACCAACAGTTTTTCCAGGGCTGACCAACAGTTCTTTCCAGGGCTAACCAACAGTTATTTTCATAATAATTATTATAAAGAGGAAAGATTTGTATTTTTGTGTGTATGTTTGTAATAAATAAACTTAAAAACTAATGTGCCGATTTCCAAAATTTCTTCACCATTAGAAAGCTACATTCACCCTGAGTAACATTACATAGGCTATATTTTTTACAAAAAAATTAGGTACCACGGGCGTAATCGCGGGGAACAGCTATAATGAATAAACTCGAAAACTACTGTGCCGATTTCAAAAATTCTTTCACTATTAGAAAGCTACATTCACCCTGAGTAACATAGGCTATATTTTTTACTAAAAAATTAGATACCGCGGGCAGAGTCGCGGGGAACAGCTAGTTACAGACAAAAATATTTGGCACCCAGTTTTCCTCACAATGTTTTCTTTCACTGATTGTCAATGTGTTAGAAGAATAAATGATGAAAGAACAAATAAATCTGAAAATGTCCCATCTATGCTAATATTATAAGGCCGAAGTTTATAGGAAGATTGTTTGTTTGGTTGAACGCGCTAATCTCAGTAACTACACTAATACTCAGTACAATTAGAGTTGACAGGTATAGTATACACTGTGAATAAATAAATATGGTACCTACAAGATTGGGTACAGATCAAAAATTATGAATAGACAGTGCCTGTATATACAGCGTGTAACGAAAACCCTGTCCGTTCCCTGAGGGTATTATTCCACTTGTTCACCGTGCGGAGAACATCTTCAGAAAGTAGTGTTGTGTGTGCGTGTAGACTATCCCGCGTTCCTGATAGACTATAGTGTGAATGAGTTGTGCGATCTAAAATACTTCGTTTGTTGCTCGCTACCCTACTACGCCCACACATCATGTTCTCGGAAGAAGACTCTCCTGCTGATCGGTCACAACCCGACACATATACATATAGGTATATATATATACTAGCTGACCCAGCAAACGTTGTTCTGCCATATTTAAAAAATCTGCACTCCTAACTCTTAGGCACTCCTAACACTTAGGGGTTTAAAAAATAGATGTTGTCCGATTCTCAGAACTTTTAGCACTGAAAAATAATTATCAATTCAATATGAGACTAAAATCATATGATGATGAATATATCAGTCACTGCTGCGATCGAAAAACAAATAAAACGAAAAAAAAAAACCGGCCAAGTGCGAGTCGGACTCACGAACCGAGGGTTCCGTACAAATTTAAGTTTCAAATTATTTTTATTATATGTACCTAAAAATTTACGTTTAAACGGCTATATCTATTGATTGCGTTGACTTTGAAGTTTCATTGTTTCACAGCTCTTAGGAACAGTAGACCTGAGTATTTGATAAAAATTTCAGCTTGATACTTTCACGCGTTCCTGAGAGAAAGGGTCTTGACAGACGGACGGACGGATAACAAAGTGATCCTAAAAGGGTTCCGATTTTTTTCTTTTGAGGTACCCTAAAAAACGGGCGAAAACTGTATAGAGAGTGAGACAGCAGGTCGGCTTCTATCTCATCCGTACTCCGTGATGTTTGCTGGTTGAGAGGTGACAAAGGTAGACACCTGGGGGAGATAACTGATCGATTGGTAGTTGATCAGTTATCGAACTTCGAAGGTTGAAGATTAATTTAAATTGAAGAAATAAAAATAATTTATCGTAATACAATTAGTGTATTCGATTGCCATCTTGCGACCCTATTGCGGATGGAACAGAATAATATAAAAATCGCAATTATAAAACAGGGGTTGATCTTGGAAGGGTAAAAATTCAGGGTTGTATGTATTTTTATATGTAGTATAATTAAAAAATAAAAACAAAAATTATTGACGAAAAAATAAAAATAAAATTTGGAGCGGGCCACCCATCATTTAGGGCTGTGAAAAATAAATGTTGTCCGATTCGGATACCTAACCAATATGCACACAAAATTTCACGAAAATCGGTCGAGCCGTTTCCGAGGAGTTTAGCAACAAAAAAGCGTGACAAGAGAATTTTATATATAAGAATATATGTATAATATACACTCAGAGGCACAATTAACCGGCCACCCGGCAAAAGTGGCTTATCTTTGTTTAAAGTAACTAAACTCTAATAATGATGAATGACAATTTGTATGGTGCGTAGTTTGTGATGAATAAAGACAACTTATGACCCTTTTGTAAAGATACTCTCAAGTGTGAGTCTCTTTTATTGAGTTCAGTCGAAAATTGACTTTCGAACTGATTGTTTTGCGCGTACGCAAAGTATTACCTGAGAAGTGTTTAGACGCGTTTCTTGGTTCTTAAAGTGCTTTAGAGTTTGTCAGTAGATTTTTACGCAGTAAAATGCCATTGGATGCAGCTGGTGCAGCTAGAGCGGTTGCGCTCTCAGATGCTGGGTATAGCCAGCGTCGTATAGGCCGTATGCTGGGATTACCTCGAACCACAATACGTGACGCCATCCGACGATACAGAGAAACTGGATCTTACACTCGAAGATCGGGACAAGGTCGATTGAGTTGCACTTCTGAAAGAGATGACAGATTCATAGTGTCCAAAGTTCTAAGAAATCGCTTCACTACAGCTTCCGAGGCTCGTAATCGCCTATTTGAGGTTCAAAATGTAAGCGTCAGCATTAGAACGATAAGAAGAAGGCTTGTAGAGCGTAATTTAACTGCATTCCGGCCAGCCCGAGTACCAGCGTTGACCACAGAACACCGGAGAGCTAGACTTCGATTTGCTCAACAATACTGAAACTGGACCATGGAGCAATGGAAGAACGTTCTCTTCTCTGATGAGTCGAGAGTAGCCTTAAGAGGTCCTGATGGACGCCAGCGTGTGTACCGACGCCCCGGTGAGAGGTTTGCACAGTGTGCTGTTGTCGAAACAGTCGGATACCAAGGTGGCTCAGTAATGGTATGGGGTGGTATTTCTTATGAGGCTCGTACAGATTTGGTTGTGTTTGAAAGAGGCAGCGTAAATACTCAGAGGTACCTGAAAGAGGTCTTAGAACGTCAAGTTATACCTTTTGTCCCATTTATTGAAGAAGATTTTCTTTTAATGCATGACAACGCTCGTGCGCACTTCGACAGAGTGGTCACGGAGTACCTTAATGCCGTAGGTATAGCACAACTACCATGGCCAGCTCGCAGCCCAGATCTAAACCCCATTGAACACGTTTGGGACTATCTTAAAAGGCAGGTACGAGGTCGAATTTCGGTTCCTACCTCCATTAATGAGCTAAAGATTGCAGTGGTCGAGGAGTGGTAGAATATACCACAGTCAGATATTCAAGAAAGACATAATGGATTGTCTTCCAAATCGACTCATAAGTGCCAGAGGAGGAAATACCCATTATTGAAAAATCGATTTTCAATTTTAATAAAAAGTTTTGGATAGCTTTAACATTTCCTTTATAATGTTCATTAATCGGTAATTCCAAACTTTTGTTTATTATTAAAATAAATATTCTATAGCAAGTATATTTCAAATTTTTTTTCATGTGAAATAGTCCAATCTGAAAGGGAAATAATAATGATTCCGAAAAACAAATTAATCTCCAGCGATCTGTGGCCGACTATTATTCTAAGTAACTATCGTTATAATGCATTACCGACAAAAAAACCCAAAACATACCGAAAAGAAAAATTATATTTAACGTGTGCATTCTCCCCATACTCACGTATGGTGCGCAAACGTGGTCCCTCACCAATATCCAAAAATCCCGCCTCGGCGTATGCCAAAGAGCCATGGAGCGCAGTATCCTTGACGTTCGAGTAACAGATCGGATAAGGAACTCAATATTGCACTCTAAGACTCAAATAGCGGACTATACCGAAAAGGCTGCCAAATTGAAGTGGGACTGGGCCGGACACGTGTGCCGAATGCCAGTGGAAATGTGGGCGAAAACCACAACAGTTTGGTTCCCCAACCGACGAAGGCCACGTGGAAGACCCAGACGGAGATGGACGGACGAACTGGACGCCTTTAACAAGGAGTGGCCTCAATTGGCCCTTCAGGGAGTAAAATGGAAGGAAGAAAGGGAGGCCTTTGCCCTGTTGCCTGTGGGACAGTTCAGGCTCAAAATAAAATAAAATAATAAAAAAACAAATAAGAGCACGTTATGGTAGGGGAGCCCACGATGCTAAATGGGGATTTACTCGAGCGTCATAGAGATTTATTAGGTTGCAAAGCTTAGATGATAAGAAGAAAAAAATGTTATATAATATATACCTTTTCATCGGTGGGGGAAGCGCCTATAGATTTTTAAATATGTAAAAAAATACTGTTGCATGGACATACTCGAGCGCGTCAGATATTGATAGCATCAATGTCCTACGTATTTTTAATACTGTACTTATGTTAATCTGATCATTTGCATGATGCGGGAGGTTGTACGTAAGGGTCGAAAATGAAAAAAAAAAAATTAATCGAGCGCGTCAGGTTTTCAAAGGGGGTGTTAAGTGCACCAAAAAAAAAGCTCTTATTCAATAATCTGACGATTTCGATCTGACGCAAACTCGCGGCCACTATTTTAATGTGCAAAAAAAATTCGCCATTTTGAAATACTCAAGCGCGTCAGATTAAGATATATATGGTTCATCTTTATGTTCTAGACGTGCTGTTTCATAATCTGACGATTATCTAAAGGGATTCGCCTAACCTGACAAAAAAAAATTTTTGTTTGACAATTTTTTAAATTATTGAACTAATTACCTAATTTAAAAGCTCAGGAAATAGCATGCTAATAAATAAGTGTATGTTATTTAAGTAGAATACTTGTATTTATAAGAAAATAATTAAAAAAAATGCCCAAAAAAATAAATGTTTTATGTGTGTGATCTGTGATGGCGTCGTGGCAATAAAATCCAGAGTGCGGACGGAGTGAGAGAGTAATAGATAGAGAAAAAGTAAGAGAGGAGTAGAAACGCGGAGGGAAATATAGGCATCACCCAGCTGCACGCATTAAACTTTATCGACGATTTTTTATTATTTCGGCTTGCGGAAACTGTCAGATTATATATTTTTCGTTATCCTTAAATTATATTCTACAAAATAAAAAAAAATTTGGCTACGCTCGAGAATGTCGAGTTGACGTTTTTTTTTTACAACTTTGCTGCCCTCTCCTTTCTTTACGTCACTCTCAAATTGTCAGATTAGTGGAATATACACTTTTTATCATGTAATTAACTCTGACTTAATCTGACGCGCTCGACAATTTCTAATGATCAATTTTTTTTTACTAATCTGATCCTTTATCCTTCACGGGCGGCCTTATATATGGGGCTCATATTTGGTGGAGGTACTGAAGCGGATACAAGGTATATTAATCTGCCGCGCTTTAGTAAATCCCGAAATCCCCTCTTGGGCTCCCCTACTATTAAAATTACATATCTCCTAAAATAAAATTGAACTTCGAACTACAAAACTAAACTTCTGAATAAAATACTGAACCTCCGACAAAATTACTAAGTTACCGACAACAGAGCTTTAGTCAAAATATTCACATTTTTACGACTTGCATGAACTATTTTAATTTCTATTGTTGGTTATAAAAGGGTAGTAATAAAAGCTCCGACAAAAAAATAAGAATTGTCCTCATTCAAAATATTAAATCTACTGCCTAAAATACTTACTTTCCGACTACTTTTTTCCGAATAAAAATGACGAAACGACCGAATGAGATACTGAAATCTTCGAAAAATAAACATAACTGTTTATTGCTATAATACTTTTCTACCAGCTTAAATTACGTTCTACTGAAAATTATGTTTTGGCATTTTTATCTTTACTTGCCGACTATTAATTCATAAATTACCTTTCACATTTCATAACTGTGGTGCTAATTTAACTACAACGTTATAATGAAAATACTATTCAGAGTGGTTATACAGAAACTAATAAAAAATATAAAAATGTACTTGTAATAATACCTTTTTATGGTATAAATCCAAATAGTTGAAGTAAAGATGAATGATTGTAAACCCCCTAACCTATCTGTAATGGACAAGTAAAAACATAGCAAGTCGCTTCTGGCACTCGCCGGCCGCTGCCGCGGCACGCTCGCTTCGCTCGCTCGGCTCGTGCGGAGGGTCACAGTTCTAACCTAACCTAACCTACTGAGTCGAATTTGACACTTAAACCTATCTGCAATGGACAAGTAGGACAATAATATATCGACCCGAAAACCCTTGTGGGTAAACCAAATTTTATAAAA
This sequence comes from Plusia festucae, assembly GCA_950381575.1. NCBI lineage: Eukaryota > Metazoa > Arthropoda > Insecta > Lepidoptera > Noctuidae > Plusia > Plusia festucae. The sequence goes on along the minus strand of OX494436.1, from coordinate 4,708,898 downwards.
ATCGTTTTAACCGTTTCCGAGATTCCAATTATAAAAAATTCTACTTACAAGAGTAGTTTAGTACCTAATAATTCAGGAAATTGAGAGCATTGAAATCGATCGAATCGATCGCGCGGCCCGAACAGTTTAGGTATTTTCATAAATACTGAGAGGTAAAAAATAAATTTTATAACCAACAATAGAAATTAAAATAGTTCATGCAAGTCGTAAAAATTTGAATATTTTGACTAAAGCTCTGTTGTCGGTAACTTAGTAATTTTGACGGAGGTTCAGTATTTTATTCAGAAGTTTAGTTTTGTATTTCGAAGTTCAATTTTATTTTAGGAGATATGTAATTTTAACGTGCTCTTATTTGTTTGTTAAATATAATTTTTCTTTTCGGTATGTTTTGGGTTTTTTTGTCGGTAATTCATTATAACGCTAGTTAATTAGAATAATAGTCGGCCACAGATCGCTGGAGATTAATTTGTTTTTCGGAACCATTATTATTTCCCGTTATAAAATATATTTTTTACCTCTCAGTATTTATGAAAATACCTAAACTGTTCGGCCCGCGCGATCGATTCGATCGATTTCCATGCTCTCAATTTCCTGAATTATTACTAAACTACTCTTGTACATAAATAGATTTTTTTATAATTGGAATCTCGGAAACGGTTGAAACGATTTTTATGAAATTTGGTATACCCACAGGAGTTTTCGGGTCCATATATTATTGTCCTACTTGCCCATTGCAGATAGGTTTAAGTGTCAAATTCGACTCAGTAGGTTAGATTAGGTTAGAACTGCGACCCTCCGCCAGAAGCTACTCGCTATGTTTTCACTTGTCCATTACAGATAGGTTAGGGGATTTGCAATCATTCATCTTTACTTCAACTATTTGGATTTATACCATAAAAAGGTATTATTACAAGTACATTTTTAAATTTTTATTAGTTTCTGTATAACCACTCTGAATAGTATATTCATTATAACGTTGTAGTTAAATTAGCACCACAGTCTATGAAATGTGAAAGGTAATTTATGAATTATTAGTAGGCAAGTAAAGATAAAAATGCCAAAACATAATTTTCAGTAGAACGTAATTTAAGCTGGTAGAAAAGTATTATAGCAATACACAGTTATGTTTATTTTTCGATGATTTTAGTATCTGATTCGGTCGTTTCGTCATTTTTATTCGGATAAAAGTAGTCGGAAAGTAAGTATTTTAGGCAGTAGATTTAATATTTTGAATAAGGACAATTCTTATTTTTTTGTCAGAGCTTTTATTACTACCCAATCTAAAATACTGCCAAGAAAAAAAAACATTACCATATTATGTTTTGAGGTTACAACGAAAAATTTAAGTGGACGGTTAATTGTGCCTCTGAGTGTATATGTTACCGGCCAAACCCGATTTCAGGACAAACTAGTTTTGCCTAGGCTAAACTAGTTCTTCCTATACGCGATAGGATTAACTAGTATAGCCTAGTCCAAACTAATTTGTCCTAAGCCCGATAGGATAAACCAGTTTCACCTAGCTAGGCCAAACTAGTTGATCCTAATATAAATACGCCCACGACTTTGTGTTGAAAACTTTTTGCCCAACGTCCGGTAGGTTTAGGTTAGGTTAATATGGTGACCCTTACGTGCACGAGGGCGGCGAGCGGAGCGAGCGGAGTCGCGGCAGCGACCGCCCCGTGCTGGAAAACCTTTCAAGCGATTCACGACTTTATGTGTGTTAAATATAGCTTTATTATCAATCGTATTTATATCAGGTTCACCTAGTTTAGCCTAGGCTAAACTGGTTTATCCTATCGGGCTTAGGACAAATTAGTTTGGACTAGGCTATACTAGTTAATCCTATCGCGTATAGGAAGAACTAGTTTAGCCTAGGCAAAACTAGTTTGTCCTGAAATCGGGTTTGGCCGGTAACATATATATATATAACTAAACGACGTATTATATAACTAAACGAACATCGTGACGGGTTTGTGTCGCTACAAAAGCGTTGCAGAATGGCAAGCTGCCGTCATAAACATGATTACAGGTTAAAAAAGATTATTAGATTGCAATTTACAACTCATTGTTGTAAGAACAGGGAACACGTGATCGATTGCCATAATATTTAACAAATCAATATAATGCATATACTAGTTTAGTTCCTAATTGTTAATATTACGATACAAAGGATTGTAAAACAATTCCAGTGCGAATACGGAATGTTTAGAAAAAATGGTTGAAAGTTTGGGCTGGGATATTGTTGCGTAGGAATGTTGCAGTTTTATTTATTACGTCGACGAGTGTGATTGACAAAGATGTTAATTCTAGGATTTACTCAACTCCTGCTAAATACAGGTATTACAAGGATACGGGTTCTTGATATAATTTTGTAAACTGGTTAAGACTGTTTTTAATTCTTTTAGGACACCATTGCCAGTCGAGGAAGTTTTGGGATTGTCATTGGGAACTAGGTATAATCGCTTACCCATAAAATTATAACGTGCATGTGCCTACGTACGTAATGTGTATTAAAAATACTATCATATCCTGCAATAATAAATTGATGAGTCATTTTACTTAAACGCGAGAACCGAGATACTTTGCAATGTATCCTCAGTAGCTAATCGTTTAGTGTAAACCATGCTACTTTGGCAATTTAAAACTAAAAACAAAACATGAATAAAATACCAAGTCTAACGAGTTGCTAATTCTCGAATTTATAACACTATCATAAGCGGAAATTGTGGTCAGGACTAAAATAAAGGCAGGGTATTTACATTTCTATAGTAGGTAGATTGTTAAACCACAATTTTGTGTAATTCCTGTTAATTAATCTTAAAACACTCGATAGTTTATTGCATAATGTGTTACATAGAATATTACAGGTGGGTATGTTATTGTGGACCCTGTCAGCCACTGCCAAAGTTATGTCTAAGAAGCAGCTTCAAGTCAAATGAAATCATTTATTTCGCTAAATATGGATACAGACAGATGAAAACAATTTGTCAAATTTGTCTCCACACATTTAGCCATATGTGGCATGCGAAAAGTACACATAAAAACAAAACACTACTGTACCTGCTTTGTAGGTCATGGCTACTAGCTGCTCTGGTATTACCTTTGGGTTCTAATTTACTGTTTTTAATAAAATACTGAGTTTTAAAAACTTACGCGTCTATTCAGTAACAGTTTATAAGTTGCAAGAGAAAAACTCTATGTCAAAGGGTGGCGACACTAGCTAACTGTCAAAAACGGTTGACGTTCCATTGTACGGCATTAACATCGTCCCCGCCTTGAAAGGACTGCTTCTTTCAAAGTCGTCGCTCGCCTCCTCATTGACCACAGCCTGCTTGCTCCTTCAACAGTCGTCGTTTAGTGGAAGTGGGCAGATTTTTGAGAATGCTCTACGCGTCATACCCTTAGCGGTTTTGATGTTAGCAACTCTTGCTATACCGTCCTTTCCTGGAAAGACTTCAATTATGCGCCCTAGGTTCCATTTTAAAGGAGGCTGATTATCGTCCTTTATTAGGACGAGGGTGTTTTTCTTTAGGTCGCCGTGACCCTTTTGCCACTTGACCCTCACTTGCAGCTCGGAGACATATTCCTGGGACCACCGACTCCAAAAATGTTGTCTTATTTGCTCCACCCGTTGGTAGCGGTTCAGCCTAGATACTGGCACGGCGCTCACGTCGGCGCAGACGGGTGCACTGAGTGGACGGCCAACCAAGAAATGACCTGGGCTTAAGGGAAGGAAATCCTATGGATCTGAGGAAAGTGGAGTTAATGGTCGGGAATTCAGCATGGCTTCGATCTCCGTCAAAACCGTGCCGAACTCCTCGAACGTTAAATGAGCGTTGCCCACAACACGTCGCAAGTGATGCTTGCAACTTTTCACGCCAGCCTCCCACAGACCACCAAAATGACTTGCATAAGGAGGATTCATTTTAAATTCTATACCTTGAGATATTGCGTATTCTTTTATTTCATCGGAACAATTAATAAGGAAATTTTTAAAATCATTCATTAAACCTACGAAATTCTTTCCATTGTCTGAAAATATCACAGCCGGTTTGCCTCGGCGTGAAATAAATCGCTTGAGTGCGAGTAAATAAGCGTTGGAAGAGAGATCACTAACTAGCTCTAGGTGAATTGCGCGAGTTGTGAAGCATACGAATAAACAAATATACGACTTGACTGTCTTTGCACCTCGACCTCGACGGTTCAAAGTAAGCACCGGTCCGGCGTAGTCGACGCCGCAATGTATAAACGGAAATCCTGCATCCAATCTTTCATGTGGTAAATTTCCCATAATAGGTGTAAGCGTTTTACCTCGCATCCTAGCGCATATGACGCAGGAATGACAAGTAGTTCTCGCCAAGTTTCGCCCACCTACAGGCCACCATGACTCCCGTATCGAATACAACAGTAGCTGTGGTGCCGCATGCATCAACTGGTTGTGTTTGTGTCTAAACAATAGTATGGCAAAATGATGTTTACTAGAGATCAAAATGGGGTGCTTCTTATCAAAATTAAACTCAGATGAATATTCTATGCGACCTCCAACGCGAATTAATTTGTTATCATCAAAAAATAAATTTAATTTTGATAAGTGAGCTTGAGTACTACTCGCACAACCGTTTTTAATAAAATAATTATACAGGTCAGAAAAGGATTCCTGTTGTGCTAACCTTGCTAACGTTAAAACTGATTCATTCAGTTCGTCCGCGCTCAGCATGCCTACTCGCTTGGGTGTGTGATTTCGCGAGTTATTTATAAAGCGGAGTGCATACGCGAGGGCACGCTGCATGCGCACGAACTGCGAATATCTAAAAAAAGGAAACAACGATATATTATTATTATTATGTTTTGTACTACAATAAAAATTATGTGTGACGTGTGTCTTTAATTCTGGCAGATCAGTTCTGAGTGGTGGACTTGTCTCTAATGAGACATCGAATTCCCTATTTCGAAGGAACTGAGGTCCTCCCCACCACAAAGTGGAAGTACTGAGAGAATCCAAATTACAACCTCGTGACACTAAATCGGCGGGGTTATCCTTACCACTGACATGATTCCACGTATGTCCTTTAGTTATATCTAGAATTTCTGAAGTGCGATTTAGAACATAAGTTTTAAGTTGTGTAGGTGCAGTGTGCAACCACCCTAACACTATTGTGGAATCCGTCCAGAAAACCACTTTATTAAATTGACTGCGAAGTGACTTACCAATTTTTAAATATAAACGAGCAGCCAATAAGGCTCCGCACAATTCAAGTCTCGGTATCGTTATAACCGGCTTAATGGATGCAACTTTACCCTTAGAACAAAGCAAACTGACATCAATAGTTTCATGTAAGGTGTTTACAGTACGTATGTAGGCGCAGGCACCGTACGCTGCCTGCGACGCATCACTAAATATATGTAGTTCTAAAGATGTGTTGTGTATTGATTTATTATTAATAACGCACCTAGGCACTCGGACACTATTAAGCAATTTTAGGTTACCTACAAACCGATTCCATATTTTTGTAATTTCTTTTGGTACCGGCTCGTCCCAATCTAGATGTAATACCCAACATTTTTGTATTAATATTTTTGCGATTGTGATTACCGGACTTAATAGACCAAGAGGATCATAAATTTGTGCTGCGCTAGATAAAATAATGCGTTTTGAAATAGGTTTTGTGTTATCCTGTTCAAATTGTGTGTGAAAATATAATTCATCTTGCTTAGGGTACCAACCTAATCCTAGTGTCTTACTATGAACATTTTCTCCTACTGATAAATTTTTTGTAAGTGTGTGTGACATAGTTTGAGAATCATTATCAAAATTATAAACCCATTTTCTAAGAGGGAAACATGCTGACTCTAACACCTTCATTGTCCCTTCACATATTTCTAACAACCTTTCTTTGCTTGAGGCTGAACAAGTCATATCATCAACGTAAAATCCGCTTAATATTGTCTGTGCGACATCAGAATCCACGCATTCTTTAGCCAACTCTTTTAGACACCTGCAACTGAGAAAGGGCGCGGACGCTGTGCCGTAAGTGACCGTATTGAGTCTGTACAATCCTATGTCATCTGCTGGATTATCACGCCACAAAATCAGCTGCAGGTCACGCTGCGATTCATCAATTAACACCTGCCTATAAAACTTTTCTATATCAGCGCAGGCGACATATCTATTTTCTCTGAATCTTAATAAAATTGACACTAAATCACCTTGTATTGGCGGCCCAGTTAGCTGTAGGTCGTTTAAAGACACTCCTGTAGTAGATGCGGCGCTTGCATCGAATACCACGCGTAGTTTGGTGGTGACTGCATGTTCCCTAAACACACCATGATGTGGCATAAAATAATGAGTGGGCCCATAAGATTTCACACGACTCATATGACCTAACGAGATATATTCATGAATAAAATCACAATACATTTTTCTATACCTAGGATTACGATCTAGACGTTTCTCAAGCGCGTGAAAACGTCGCTTTGCTTGTGTGTATGTGTCACCCAAAGTTTCAGGAGAATGCTTAAGTGGCATGCGCACACAAAACCTGCCGTTGGCTTCACGCTTAGTAGTCTGTATAAAATGACTCTCACATTGACTATCTTCGTCGTCAAGCAAACCAGCAGGTCTTGAATGAGCAGGTAATTCTTCTACTTCCCAAAATTTACGCAACTGGTTATCTATAGACTGCATTGATGCAGTTTGTGTGAAATTACAATTTATATTATTTGACCTTTGATATTTGAAATTAGTGACTGAACCAGAAACTACCCATCCTAATTTTGTGTTCTGCATAAAAGGGCCGTTACTTAAACGCATTTTCCCTTCATTTATCAAATCCCAGAATAAATCTACGCCAATCAATATGTCTACAGGTTGACTTTCGAAAAACCTTGGATCAGCTAGTGTAATATTATAAGGAATTTTAAATAGTTTACTAGGTACTGAGATACTAGGCAATGTTGAAGTTAACTTTGGTAACACTAGGCACTGTAATTGTGACATAAACATGCCATCCATAGAGCGAAGTTCAAGTTTGCAGGATTGTGTACATTGTGTAGCTATATTACTAACACCTCTAATGTGTTGAGTTGACTCTAACAACTGTAAGTTTAATTTTTTACATAACGATTTAGTGACAAAGGATCGCTCGCTGCCACTGTCTAGCAGTGCACGTGCCCTATGTAACTTCCCTGAGCTGTCAAGTACTTGGACTAGCGCTGTTGATAAAATAAATGTTTGTGTGTTGTATACATTGTTGTGTGTGTTATTCACTTGTATTGAATAACTTTGCGCGTGTGTATTGCTTGCTGGACCGGCAGCAGTGGTACGGGCCAGCGGCGGCGGTTTGTCGGCCGTCGGTAGTAGATCAGCTGTGCAGGTCTTCATTTCACTACTAACAATAAAATCACAAATTAATGAATTGTGCTTTTTTTCGCACTTCCTGCATGGGCCATACCTACATTCGACAGCTGAATGACCGGCAAGGAAGCAGTTTTCACACAATTTTTTATCTTTAATTAACCTTTGCCTGTCGCTCAAGTTGTAATTTAAAAACTTTTGACATGAGTACAAAGGATGTGGAATGTTACATATTAAACATATCCTTTTGCGTGCTTTATTACTATTTGAATTATATTTAGTGTGATTGCTACCTTCTGATTGTTTTGTAATAATGTTGCAGTGAACCTTCTGTGAATGTGCTTGTTTGTGATGTGTGTTTAATGTGTTGTTAGTCTTATGTGACACGAATAATGTTTCTAACATATCTGCTTTCTCTCTAAGAAATTTTAATAAATCATCTACCTTAATAGGCTTTGAAGAATCACCAATCTTAGCTGAAACATTTTTATATTGCTCCCACTCACGTTCAGTGGTTTGATCCAACTTTGATACAATCATAAAAATTATAAGTGTGTCCCAGTGGTCCGTAGACTCACCAAGTACTTTGAGTGCTCGTAGATTCTTCAAAGTTGTATCAATAAGTTTACGTATCTGAGCTGGTGATTCCTTTGATACTGTAGGCATAGAGAATAAGGATTTTACATGATTGTGCACAAGTAACTTACTATTGTCATAGCGGTTAAGGAGTAATTCCCATGCAACTACATAGTTATCCGCTGAAAATTCAACAGATTCTATAACTAATTGTGCTTCTTTCTTTAGTGAAGATTTTAGGTAGTGAAACTTCTGTATTTTAGAAAGATTTTTGGAAGAATGGACTAAGGATATAAATGTGTCGCGAAACTCAAGCCAGTGCTCATATGAACCGTCGAACTCGGGTAAGGTTATAGTTGGTAATTTAACAGATTGAGGCTGTCTATCCGTGCAAGGTGGAATCACATCGTCTTCCATCATGCACTGGGCTTTTGACAATATTGCGTAATATTCACCATCAAAACTTTCTCGCGCTTCAATTTGTTCTTGCAATTTACTATCCAGAGTCAACTCGTCAATTTCATTTTGAATAGCATGATATTCTGCGAATAAACTATTTAAACCCTGAACACGTAACTTCAATTCAGCGCGTTGTTCGACAGACAAAACTATATGCTCTAACGAAAGCACGTGTTTCTTAAAACTCGTTAATCTACTTTTAATAATACCTCTCTTCCTATTGAGATCTTTAATTTTAGAAAATTTAGCATCACTAGACTCACTTGGGTTCGCCATTTTGTTGGTGTGCGGGAGTACTCACGGTTTTCGGATTTTAATTCCTTGCACGCTATGTACGCGGCACAGGCGGTAGGGCAAAAGCAGGATGCCGAAATACGTGTAGCGGGCAGGCACACCACGCTCAAGGCAGCTCAACACTGGAATTTAACAAAGGCACAAAGTCACACAAGGGAAAAATGGGCGGGAGATGTTTCGGCTGGCTCGTCTCACCAAATGCGCTGCGATGCTGCTGGTGCTGGTGATGCTGACGATGATCTTGCGGTTATCTTTACCATGCAGAGGATTCTCCTCCCAGATTCCGTTATTTCGTCTCGATAGGTATTCTACGATCTTACAATTTCTCGTAATTGTATTCTGCTCGAAGGACCATAATCCATGTACCTGCTTTGTAGGTCATGGCTACTAGCTGCTCTGGTATTACCTTTGGGTTCTAATTTACTGTTTTTAATAAAATACTGAGTTTTAAAAACTTACGCGTCTATTCAGTAACAGTTTATAAGTTGCAAGAGAAAAACTCTATGTCAAAGGGTGGCGACACTAGCTAACTGTCAAAAACGGTTGACGTTCCATTGTACGGCATTAACAACTACAAAGAAAGACAGTTAGTTGTTTAATAGGCATTGCTTTATCCTGCGTTTCATTTGTAATAATGGTAGTTCTCTTATCTGTTTCGGAATTTTATTATATACTTTAATGCACGTTATGAGACAGTTTTTATGAAATAATGCAGATCTACAAGACGGCATCAATAGTCTTGTCGGATCCCTTTTTGCTACCTTTGGCTGATTTTCTTGCGCGGTAACAAAGTGTTATGGGTTGGTTTTAACAAACACACAGATTTCTAAAATGAATAATCCAGTTAATGTTAATATTTGTTTTTTCTTAAACAGAGTTCGACAGCTTTCAAGAGGGCCTACATTACATAGAGCACGAATACATTTTTTTTGAGTAACAAAGGCTCTATTAGCGTCTGTAGGGTTTTCCCATATCTCAGACTAGATTCCACAAAAAACCACTTATTCAATGAGATCCACATTTATTTCAATGTCTAACGCAGAAACAGCATTCAAAGTTTCAAACATTCATAAATATCAAATTCAAATGCTACCAACATTTCGGATGGAGAAATTATCCTTATAAATACTTTTCGATATATCCTTGTAGGTACTTATTATATACATATCCTGATAGATATTTAATATATAACTAGGCAGGTATACTGATATTATAATGAGGAAAGATTTGTATTTTTGTATGCTTATACCGTATGCTTGACCGATTTCATAAATTAATTCACCATTTTAGTGCTATTATCCTTGAGCAATGGCTATATTTTTTAATACAAAAAATATTGGGACCGCGGGCGGAGTCCAGAAGAACAGCTAGGTTTAGAATGGCAGTGAGTCTTCTTTCATTAGGTTGACTTGGTAAAGAGTCATTTTTTTGCAAAATGAGAGTGCGTATTTTACCACGTAGGCTTACATCATAGGCCGATTTGCAATTGGATCTTGGCGGTGTATCCTAATGATAATATCACCTCAACTTGTAAAAAAATTCGCAGTTGCTTGCTATACTACCAATTAAATAATCTCAGTTGAGTAAAGCATTCCAAAACCATAATTCAAATAATAACCGTAAACTGTAAAATACATATATTTTATTGATTGCATGAGATTTATTTTATTATTAATGCATGCTTTAAAAATAATAAAAAAACTTTTTGGGCGAAACTGAAAAGAGCTTAGCGAAGTCCCGATGATCAAATTGTAACTTGTATTATAATGGCAGGCGCTTAGTTGGAAAATAAAAGATTTGAAAATGAGATTTCCTAATCGGTAAAGATGAATTTTAAAACGCAGCATTTTTATCTATGAACATCTTATTAATTTATTCAAATAGTTCGTTTCGCTGTACACGTTTTGGTACATTGAATTACTAATTTTGGGTTTCTAAAACTGATTAGAAAATTAGTTAGTCGCCTGTTAAACCTCGTGGTAAACGTTGTGATGGTTGTTAGTTGTTTATTATGAGATAAAAAAAATACAAACCATCATGATTGTTTTGAATTGCTGTAGGTACTGAGAGAATAATTATTCATTTTTTATCATTCCAGGCATAATATCGGTGTGTTGGGTGTCAGGCGCTGGCGTCGGCCTTTTGCCTCTCTTCGGGTGGCATGCGGGTAATTCTACACCTGGCTGCTACTTCGTTGAGGTCATGGACTACAACTACCTCCTGTTCCTGTACTTTGCGACCATCGTCACACCCAGCGTGTTGCTCGCTGCATTTTACGCTCATATCTATCGCGTCGTTGTTAAACAGGTAAATAATAATTTTGATACAATAACAAATCACATAAACTTTAATCGTTGTCAAAAGGTCAAAATTAGTTTTAAAATCAACGTCATCATATTAGTTATTTTAATTGAAATGAAAAAGTATTTTAATTAAACAGGGTTGACGCCTTCATAACAACATCGAGCCAAAACAATTGATTTACGTAGGAGACTAACAAACGTAGGCATTTATGTGTTTGCGATATTAGTTAGGCGCCAAGCCAACTCAAAATTAGTGAATTTTGGTTTAGTTAACATTTTTATTAGTTGACCAAGAAACCATTTTTTTTAAAATTAAAGTATTTTGCCACTTTCAATTATTGTTATTTTCATTTGTATGAATTAGCAAAAGAAGTACCTATTGTCTTCTTAAAATTTTTCTTAAAATCTTAAAATTTTTAGTCCAGAACTATAAGACCCGTAAACAACTAACTTATGCTTTTTTTGTATACATTTACAGCTCAGCGAAGTAATGACAGTTGACGGTTGCCGAGGGCGTATACCTGGCGGCGGCACAATGCTACGAGTACTGGGAGCTGCTCAAAAACGAGAAGTCAAAGCCACGCAAAACCTTGCAATAATAGTTTTCTTCTTTATCATTTGTTGGATACCACTTTATACCATTAACGCTATAAAAGCCTTTATACCTGAACTGGACATTCCAAACCCACTGACATACATCTGTATCATTGTCTCCCATTTAAATTCCGCTATCAACCCTTTCTTGTACGCATACCATCTAAAGGATTTTAGAGCTGCTTTGAAGGGCCTTCTTTGTACCATCGTAGGAAGAGGGGTAACTATTCAGGCAACTTACAGACCACCATTACCAGTTCGGAGGCCAGCGTTGGAAAGATGTAATGCTTTGAGAGAAAGACCCAAAATATATGTAAATTCTCCAGTGTGGCTACGTCAAAAAGAAGCTGAGTTGAGTACAACGGAGGAGAGTAGAGCAGTTGCAGCCGCAACACCAGTAGTCCCCGATGTGGAGCCTTTTATAAACAGAGTAGGCGAAGGTTCTAGTGGCTGCCACACTCCCGAGGGTAGGGATAGCGAGGCTGGACCATATCTTATAGAAACTAACGAGGAGCGATGCCAAAGTCCATATAGAAGGGTCGAGGAATTGATCCGGAGAGTACGTAGCGCTAGTACAGATCACAGCTGACAAGAGCCTCGCCGGAGTTTCCCGGCTTACAGTGTCACATGATATGGATATAAAAATACAAACATTCCTAGAGTAGAAGGACTGTAGAGTTTAAAGGACATGGCCAGAATTTGTATGGAGCTGTGCCCTAACAAAATAAAAAAGTGTGTGCGTGTAACCTTAACGCGCGATTGAAGTAAAACTTCTTTGACGACATATATCACTAAAATGATTAACTTAAAAAAAAAATCTGAGTTACTCCCTAGTCGCGCCTAAAGAAGTTTTACTTCAAGAAGTTTAACTTCAATTATTATTTTTAAATGGCGGAAACTACACAGAGCGTTACTTCCGTCAGAAAAAAAATCTGAGTTACTCCCTAGTCGCGCCTAAAGAAGTTTTACTTCAAAAACAAAAAGGTTTTATTATAAAGAGATTTTAAGCAAGTACCTACTTGCATAACTTTATATTGTACGCGATGTTGAGGTTGTATTGATACTCTTTGGTGTTTAAAGAATGTTACCGGCCATGTTAAATGAAATTGATTTCAAAATAAGAAAAAATTACCGGTAAAATGGGGTGAATAGGGATTGAGAGGTGAATAGGGATAAAACCAGGAAAATATTTCGACACTCAATATTTATTCCAAATTCGTTACAAATTCTTCCATTTTTTGTGGTGTTATAGTAGAATATTGAAAGTTCGCATGGCAACACAGAACATGCATGAATTTAGCCGCGAACTATCAAAAAAATACATTCGAAAATAACTTTTAGTGGCGGTAAATATTTAAGTGTTACAAACTTTGCACTCTTTAATTTGTTTCATACTAACGGAAGACAATTGTGTTTTAAAAACGTTATTTAGTGTTTGGGCCATCACATATATTGAAGGTAAGTTTTAGTTGTTTATTGATTTTAATTTATTTAATAAATTAGAAATACATGTAAAATCTGTTGTTTTTGGGGCTAATGGGGACGTCTCAAGTATGAATAACAACGAAAGAGAGGTCATTTGGGATAAGAATAAGTTGAATAGGAACGACTTAAGTATGAATAGGTATAGGTTTGTAGGGTTGTCACAAAGTAGTTATAACATTCTTTTTTATAATATGTGTAGGCAAGAATTCAGTTTATTCATGGTGTTTTTTTTTCTAAAACTTTTATTTCATTATTAATGCATGTGCTTTTATTGTGTAGCAAATATTTATATTAACATTTAAATATTGTTTTCCATTTTTAGATATGCCTCGCGTGTACGTATCAAAAAGTGCAAAGCCTTATAAGAGATATGATCCCTTAATATTAAAAACTGCGATAGAAGCCTATGAAACTGAGAATAAGTCTATAGCTGAAATAGCTAAGCAATTTAGTATAAGTAAATCTGTTTTGCACAGACATATAACAAGAACAATGAAATCTCAAGGTGGACAAAAATGTCTAGACGAAGAAGCTGAAGAGTATATAATAAAATATATTAATATTTGTTCAGACTGGGGGTATCCACTTGATACTTATGACTTGCGCGTAATAATAAAGGGATATTTAGATCGAATTGGCATAGAAATAAAAAGATTCACTAATAACTTACCTGGTGTAAATTATATTGAGAGTTTTTTAAAGCGTCACCACCATGAAATTTCACTAAGAATAAGCCAGAATATCAAAAGATCTAGAGCTGGAGTATCACCACAAATTATAGAAGATTATTTTATACAGCTTCAAAATTCCTTAGTGTGTGTACCTTTAAGTAACATCGTAAATTATGATGAAACAAACTTAGCTGATGACCCCGGAAAAAAGAAAGTTCTAACTAAAAGAGGCGTCAAATACCCTGAAAGGGTTATGAACCACACAAAGTCGTCGACATCGCTTATGTTGGCTGCATCCGCTGATGGTACACTGTTGCCTTGCTACGTCGTGTACAAAGCCGCCCATCTATACAATACCTGGACTACTAATGGCCCCCTTTATTGTCGTTATAACCGCACTTCCTCAGGTTGGTTTGACGGCAATACCTTTGAGGATTGGGTGGAAACTGTGGCTCTTCCATACTTCACCAATAAAACAGGGAAAAAAATATTGATAGGGGACAACCTTTCGTCACATCTGTCAATAGATATGATAAAAAAATGTAAAGAACAGGATGTACACTTTGTATTTCTTCCACCAAACTCAACGCACTTAACACAGCCGCTGGACTTAGCCTTTTTTAGGCCTATGAAAATTGCGTGGCGTGATATCTTATTCACATGGAAAAAAACTGAAGGACGCGTACTGCCCACAATACTGAAGAATATTTTTCCTAAATTACTTAAGAAGATGTTAGAAAAAATGGAACCAAATATAAAACAAAACATTTTAGCCGGATTTATGAAAGCAGGAATAAGTCCTCTGAATAAAGAAAAAGTACTTAATCGATTGCCAGGAAATCATACAAGACACGAATTCAGTACGGAAGAAAAAGAAGCAATTGATGAGTCAGTTTTGTCATTATTAAAAGAAATGCGATATGGATCACAAAGTACAAAAACTACTAGTAAAAAGAAGAAAATTAACGTTATTCCCGGAAAAAGTGTGGAGGATAGTGACTACATAGATACCGATATTTCAAGCGCGTATGCAGTATCATCAGACATTGAACAAAACCAACCATCAAAAAAAATTAAAAGACCCCTGAGTGAACAACCAATAAAAACCTAACGCATATAGAAAAAGAAAACCTAATAACACAAGGAACAAGTCTAAATACTAAAGGAAAAGGTATTGGAAAAAAAATCTAAACTACAAAAAGAAATGATAGAAAAAGTAATAGAAGAAAAACACATATTAAAAGAACAAGAAAATTTAAATTTTGATCATATTGACATTGATATGATGCCTATTATACTAGAAGACGATTTTCTTGTAACAGAAGAAATTACAATCCATTCAGAAAAAAATATTTTTTTAAATAAGGGACAGGAAGAAGACCTAATAATAAGACACTGTGATGACACGTTTGTAACTGATAACAATATTCCTATCACTGACAGATACACTTCGGATGGAAAAAGTTTAGAACTTACTGATATAAAAAAACAAGAAGTGATACAATTTGAAGTTAAAAAACCACTAACCAAAAAAAAAATTGCTGAAGGAAAACGAATACAAATTTTGTCTGATGAAAAAATTATATGTAAGAGTAATATGAAAAAACCTTTAAAATTTACACATAGTACTGGTCGCCCCAGAACAGCCAGAGGTTACGAAAATAATGACTCTTTACTATCAATGCCTGGTTGTTCAATTGGCCTTAGAAGATCTAGTTATTAAAAAATGATACTGAAATTCTACGAGATTTGATTTCGATAGGTTCTGAAGATAGCGATTAGCTGTTTTTTATAGTTTTTTTTTAAAGAGTTTATACTTTATAGTAGTTTTATTTTATACATATACCAAAGCACTTGTGATTTCAATCCTTAGTTAAGCGTACGATGATGATGATGCGCAAGCGTAGCTTACACCTGGGCAAACATATCCTTGGCCCACAGGATGTAAAACATATCGCCCCCAAAAGCTACTGCGATACCTAGTGGATGTAGGAATTGGTGGCGAACTGTAAAGATAACAGCGGCGATCACAATAGATCGATGACGGTCGCAGTGATACTGGGGCTGCACAGTCCCAGAATAGCCACAAAACAAAAAAAAACAAAAAAGCGTACGATTTACATTTTATTTTCTATGTAGGTATATATAACATTCTAAAGTTTGGTTTGTGGTCTCATTACGGTGGCATAACCTAACGATGTAAAGTGGATATAAAATTTTTTTTCGAGTGTCTTATAATGACTTTTTTACATTTGATTGGCCAAATTACAGAATATGTAATAACTATATTGTTCCTTGTTGATTTTAAAATGTTTAACAAACTTATTGAAAAACAAAATGATTATTAAGTACCTACTTAAATAATAAACCATTGAATTCACTTGTACTATTTTATTTCATCATCTGATAATAAATTCAAACAAAATAAAATAATAAATGGCATTTGATTATTACAATCAAGGAGTGCCAGCCCTAGCAAATTTCTCTATTGACTCTACTTTCGTCCCCATTCACCTCAATTTCAGGGTGAATAGGGATAGCACATATTATTGCTTTTTTTGCTTAAACTGGAATGCTTATTGCATAGTTTTAAAAGAGATAGCAAAGATACCACCAAGACTTAATAATTTTGATCCTGTTAAAGCAATAAATCCATCAACAACTATCTTAAAATTGTTCATAAAGTTGGAACTTGTCCCTATTCATCCCGTTTTACGGTACTTCAATTATTATTTTTAAATGGCGGAAACTACACAGAGCTTTACTTCCGTCAGAAAAAAAATCTGAGTTACTCCCTAGTCGCGCCTAAAGAAGTTTTACTTCAAAATATTCATGTACATTAACATACAGTATGTCTTATTAAAGCTTAGAGGTATGGCTTTTCAATAGTTTATGTTTTATGATCAGTGAAGAAGCGAGAGAAACTGTATAAATGAAACAAAAAAATGCCGAATCTTTTTGAATAGCTATGATGTCGCGTTTAAGTGACATTTGACAATGACAGTAACAGATGGGTAAACAAACAAGTCCAATATGCACAGCACGAAAAAGCGAAAACGAAAGTACGACAAATGATAGCGTGGGGTCAAGCGAAAATATCCAACAGATGAACAGTCGAACAAAAATAAACAGTAATACGTGATAGGTAGTTGATACGATCAACGCAAGACTGCACCAGTGCAGCTGCAGAGCGCGTGCGAAGAAACGTCAAAATGACAAGTACCTTCGGATACACACTGGAATATATTGTCGATGCATTCAGCATTATGATAACGCGCGGCAGCTTGAAAAATGGTGTCTGCGATATTCGTAAAACCTTAACTTATATTTTTGAGGTATTTATCTTAGCAATACAATTCATGCTGTTGTAGTTGTTTAATATTTTATCTGACCTTTAGGCGTACTTCAGAAACAGTGTTTGTCTTACTCGTGTATCCAAACGCAAATGCATTGCATTGTGCATTGCATAGAAACCGCTCAAAAACAATTAACATACCTACATATTTTTTGGATTTTTTTGTCGCCTGTTCGAGAGAAATGTAATTGTTGCGTTTAATTTTAATTTATTTTACAAGTAATTTTCACATATTAATAATTACTGTACATTTACAAATTCTGAATTGATTGTAGGGCAGAATCTGGCCATGTCTTTTACAAAATCGCTTGTAGTCATTTTGCAAATTTTAGGCAGTCATTCAAATATGTCATAATTCGAGTTTATTGTGTATTTAATTTAATAACATCGTAAGAATGTTTTAATTTAAGTAAATGTGCTGGAATGATTGTTTTTAGCTTAGATGAAAATATAAATGTTAAATAATTAAAAAGGATTTTAATTTAATCTTTTTTTTAGCTGAGCAATAAAATTGACGTTTAAAAGTTTTTGTACGAAACAACTGTCAAAATTTCAAAATCAGTCTTCGAATAAAGACTGGCGATGGAAAAATCAGCCCCACAGAGTACATTTTACATATAGGATCAGCCCTAAAGGGGTTAAAAATATATTTGTAATTTTAAATTAAATATCCTGATTGCTAAGATATCTTGGTTTTATCATTTTATTTAAATATCTAATCGAATTCTCATCTTTAAGCCATCATAACTATTTTGTACCTCGTAGGAATCTCATGAAATAACTTTTGTCATATTCTTCAATGTCTTTTATTTGAAGAGATTTGAAATATAATTGTGTAAAACTTACTTTAGTTATTATTCTGAGTGTAAAACTGTAATAGTGAGAGAATAATAACAACTTCTAACTTGTTTATCAGTTGTTTGGTTGCCATATTACAACCTAGTTTGGGATAAGATGGTCGTATGTGAGTTGTGATCCGAAAATACATTAATATACCTAATGCCGTAAAGATATAAATTAATTAGGTAATACTCTTGATGCCTGAAAATGTTTGGTACCACTCTTGGCCGTTTTGTCCTATAGGCCACAATTGAATGTGATGACACATTGTTAAATACGAAGAATTAACTTATACGGAAAATACGTCATGTGTACTACGTAAGTATTGGAAACAATACTACGTACGAGACTTGACCGAGCGTCGAGCCCGCCGCGCCGTAATGACTAACTTTATAATGTTGTCTGATCCTATTATTGTCCATTAACTTAGGGTAAACGACAACTTTACAAAAATTTATAAATTATTCTTTAATATTATTATTTACAGGACCTATAATACGTTGTACGTACTCAAGTGATATGAGTATCCTATACGTAAGTACGTATTTATAATTAAATCGTTTGCACATTTATTTTATTTTTGCCTATCATGAAAAAGATGTTTTTACTTGCAACAATAATTTGTAATTATGGACTTATTTTAAAATGAATAATATACTAAATACAATGCACAGTCTACTACACGTAATACTATTAATGTGAAGGTTATGTCTGCTTGCGTGGAAACGAGGTATCGAGAAAAAAACTTGTAGGTAATCTATCCTTCCTAGGTACTGTACGAGGTTTCGTCAAGTTCGGTTTTAAGTCATATGGCGAGCCGTGAAGCTGAACAAAATGACAGCAGCAATATGTTGGTAAGGGTTTCGTAAGTGGAAGATCCCGAGCGCTACCTAAAATCGTTGATAAGTATAGAACACAAATATATACATATTATGACGACGTGTGGCTTCCGAATTTCCATCACAAATAATCAAGGACACTGCGAAGTGGAGGCGAGGAAGCCTTACAATAACGCGAGATTAATCATTCTACATACCTTTTTTAAAGTCATGCTCAATTTAATAAATAATGTAACCTGATCCGGGTTATCCTCAGCAACAAACCTGTTTAAAAATGCAGATATATAAACTCATTGTGGAAATACCAACCAAAAAGCAAAACATTCTAGTTTTAAGAGTTTACCTCTGTCTTCTGTCAACCAATAAACATAAAAAGTTTTGAAAGTATACCGTAGCCAAGGCAAATAGGTTTATGTAGGACAAAAATACTATTCACCAAGAGAACAATTTAGGAGAGCACTTACTTTTCCCTCAAGGGAGAATGAAGAAGAAATGTGATAACATTTGAAGCAAATAAAATGACGGTCTAGTCGGTTCGTCATTGAAACACTTCGTCGAGTAACTTCGTAAACAAGCTAGCTAGCCTGCTCGCACGATTGCCGCGCGCCCGCTTCTCACTTCAGTATAGTGCGCGAGAGTGTTGTCAGTGGACGTGTAATAGTAAAAACAAGTGTTTGTGACATTAACAATGTTATTCCCTAAGACTGCGTTATTATATGGCTTTCTATTGGCTATTTTGTTAGAACCAATATCTGGTCGTAAAGGTTTCGGTGGTGGACATAGTTATCCAAAATCAGGCGGTCTATCAGGCGGAGGTCATCGGACAGGCGGTCTGTCTGGTGGGGGACACGGATACCCCTCGTCAGGCGGCAGCCACGGATACCCTTCGTCAGGCGGTAGCCACGGATACCCTTCGTCAGGCGGTAGTCACGGATATCCTTCAGGTGGGTTATCAGGGGGAAGTCACGGTTATCCATCTTCGGGTGGTAACCGTGGATCTTCTGGTGGCAGCCATGGTTATCCATCTTCTGGCGGTCTATCTGGTTCTGGTCACAACTATCCCAGCAAACCTGGGTCTGGCTACCATGCTACTAACAACTATCACTACACTCCGCCACAGCAAATCAGCTACTCTCCTGTCCATGGAGGACCGCCAGTGAATTACCCCGTGTACCGCGGAAATCCACCAAACTACGTTTATCAATACAAAAATTCTGGCAGTAAATACGGCACACTATTGGCCGGTCTTGCGCTTTTGAACCTTGGTACTCTCGGAGTTGCCGGTGCCGCTTATGCAAACAGTCAATCATCAAAGAAACACACGGCACAACCGGGCGAAGTTTGTAAATTCGCTGTGAAAAAGGACAACGGTGATTACGAAGAAACTAAAATAGACTGCAATATTATAAGTAGTTTCATTTTGCAAGATCAAACGCAAAATCAACATGGAGGCACCAATTCTACTGTAGTAACTACTACCGTAACGAATACTACAACAGTGAATAAGGCAAATGAAATGCCAATGCTGGAGCAAACAACAACACCAGTACCGGTGGCACCTGTACTTGGCAATGTGCTGTATGAAATGCTTCCTAATGGCACTCTTGTTCCGGTAAATGCCAGTATACCAAATATACCAGGATTACCAGGAGCTCCTGAAAATGCCACCCACAATGAAACTTCAGCAGCTTCACCTAATGGCACAATGATGACTTCTTCAGTGGTAGTGACCACCACTACCACAAATACGACGGTAGTGGATGCTTTGGATGTGAAAGGAGCTCCAGTGGCTGTTACACCAGGAATGAAGTGTTATGTTATGCGTACTAGTCCTACATCTAACATGCGGAAAAGTGTGCCATGTGGTCTTTTACAGACATATGCAGAAAAGTCAATAACTAAAAATTCGGCAGCTCATAATGCACCTATGTTTACAATTATAACAGCTATTTTAGCTTTTTGTATAGCTTATTAAGTA
Source organism: Plusia festucae (assembly GCA_950381575.1). Classification (NCBI taxonomy): domain Eukaryota; kingdom Metazoa; phylum Arthropoda; class Insecta; order Lepidoptera; family Noctuidae; genus Plusia; species Plusia festucae. The sequence continues at coordinate 4,688,150 of OX494436.1, read as the reverse complement.
TAAAGATATCTCATAGAATTTACCTAAACATAAACAACTTTTAGTACAAGCTGAGCTACATCAACTTGTTTGTAAAAACTTTATTTATTTCTCAATTTGTATATTTTATTAGTATGACTGGCTTACTTAAGTATTGTTTTATAGTGAATCTATATATATAAAAATCAATTGCTGTTTGTTAGTCTCGCTAAAACTTAAGAACGGCAGAACCGATTTAGCTGATTTTGATCTTGAAATGTTTTTGGAAGACCAGGGAAGGTTTAAAAGGTGTAAAACATAAATAATAATTAATTAATTTACTTTTGACAGAACGAAATCTGTCCGGGCAACTAGTTTTATAATATAGTTTTAATCGGAAGCTCTATAAGAAGTCCAATATAAATACAAACTTTAATCAGATGTTAAGATCTCAAATAGCAAGCTATATTTTTAATAAATGTTTTTCAAACAATTTCAAAAGTAGATCTGTTAGTTTATTTGTTACGTAAATGGAAAGAACCTATTTGTGTGTAGTTTAAAATAATAATATATTGTTTAACATTTTTGCTGCCAGAGATTGCTCAATTGGTACTTATTAAGGAGAATAAAGCCTTAAATTAGAAACCATATGCCAAACCCATTTGGACAACTTTGTGAACATATTTATTTTCAAACCTTTATTAGTAGAAATGTATGTCCCTAAATTATTAGTTCTGTGAATAATCGCTATATATGTCTAGTAGTGAATGCTGTTAATACTAATTCAATACCATTGAATTGGTATTAATGGCATTCCCTGTTTGTTTAATAATTATATCCCAGTATTGTTTAGTGTGAATACTTACTAGCATTTAATTATACTTTTGTTTGAACATCACAAGTGAATAGCCCAGCTATCTAATTTATTAGTCTATAATGTTTCAACTTATATAATGTTGCATATATAAAACCCAGTTACTAGCAATGTTACCTACAATACCACAGACACTGATTTTCCTGTTATTTACTTGAAAGGGACTTTCTCAGGTTTCCGCAAGTTTGAAGTCATTATTTCTTTAAGCTAATGCTAAATGTCCAACAATGCCAGAATTATTTACTTAATTAATTTATGATGTAAAGAAATTATTCATTCGAAAGACATCAATGTGATATTTATGTTTTGATTAAAAAAACTGTAAAATTATTAAGTTTTTAATTTACCATGATACAACACTGAACATATCTACATGGTACGCGATGTCATAATTATCATAATAATAGTAAAAGCAATGAAAGGATTAATAGTACTTTACCCTACATAATATTAGCCCTTAAATTTATGCTGTCCGGGCTATTCTTACTCCTCTCAGGATACTCCTCTCACCTCTTAAAGAGAAGGAACTAACAATGATCATCATGATTGCTATTGAATCAAAATGATGATTGGCAATTACAGATAAAAATATTTTTCAGGTTTAGGTCTTACGATTTGAGTTCCGTCATTCCGTGGTGTTTGAAAACAAAATTTCACTAACCTACCGATTTCCCACGCAACACATCTTAGTTCTTGAAGCAAATGTGGCTTGAAATTACTATATATCTGGCTCAGTCGATATATGGCGATGATAACTTCTTGACTTGATACTTACTTTAAAATTTTAACTCACAAAACATTAAAACAATAGTTACACTAACAAAACTGTCAAATCTTCGAAAGTTTAAATAAGTTAGTTTGGCGCCCTGTTATTCCCACAGATAATCAATACTTACTAAATAAGTCTTACTAACTATTTTTCTCTTTGTTTATTGTTTAAATGGTTATTTGTTTATTGTCTAAGTTGGTAAGTTTTAAAAAAAAATATTATAATATTATAATGAACAGTACCACCAAACATATTGCTGCAAAATTGCACTTTGTTTAGGCACCTAAAACAAAATAACGTCAAATGTGCAATCCAAAACCAGATCATAGGAATGTTTTGGTTTATCATGATTCTGGGACTGATTTACTCGGATTTACTAGTATTATAAGGTACTTACCTGAATAGCAAGTCGATGAAAATAGTAGGAACCGGATCTGCTTACTTTTACAAAATTACAATATAGTGAAAAAATACTTATGAATACATTATGAAATGACTCTGACTGCTAAGCTGGAGATCGTGGGTTCGATTCCCACCCAGGATAAAATATGTTCGTTTGATGAGCACGCTGGGTGTCACACGGGTGTAATCTATCTACATTATACTTGGTATTTGAAAAATATGTAAATAGTGATAATCAATTGTCTGGTTTCAATAGTACAGGCTCTGCCTAGTATGGGATCAGATGGCCGTGTGTGGTCCCAAAAAAAAAAAAAATATTTACATTCAATATTGAATTTTAATGCATTTTTGAGTTTGTTCGGAAAATAATATATTATTATTTGACTCTGTCTTTTAATATCTTGTGTGCATTACGAAGAATGTTCTAGAAACTCATTTTATTCTCGTTTCGTACCAATGTGTAGCAATATTATTATAGTGTGCTCTTGATCACCAATTATGTGACGTCATGTGCACACATGAATGACAGGTATGAAGACCCAAGAGAAAGTAGTTAGCACTATGACGTAGGGAGCGCTCGCATTGACAATCATTAGGTAGATACATTGTCTGAAAGCGGGTAGGCCCCTCGATGTGTCTTGAGTTTTTATAACGCGTGCTAATTTTAACATGATTGTGAGAAACATGAACATGAGAATGAGTAGTTTAACGGTTATTTCGGGGTTATTTATATATTTAGATTGTAGCTTTATTTTCAGAAATACTACTTACAATAAGATAGGTAGGTATGATGTATGATTTCCAATAAATTTATTCTCTACCTATGGACTGGATACATTTAATGTGCCTATCTTTATGACAGAGGACAAACAACAACGGAAACGTTGGTGGTCAGATATAAGACACTAATGAACGCTCAGTGCCATAAATTTGTCTGACCCGGTGGCCAAATCTGAAACTAATATTATTTATTTTATACACTAATATAGTTAACTAGCTTCTGCCCGCGACTTCGTCTGCGTGGACTTCAGAATTGGGTCCAAAAATAAATAAAAAGTGTGTGAATTAAATTTTCACCTGTGTTAGAGCTTGCGGTGCAATAGAGAAAAATACCAAATTTCAAAGCTGTCTGCCCACGGCTTAGCTCGTAAACAATTTTCAATTTTCCCTCGGGAATCACTTGAGGAATGGGGATAAAAGGTAGCCTATGTTCTTTTCCATGTCAAAGGCTACATGCAGGCCAAAATTTCATCCAAATCCGTTGAGCCGTTTTTGCATGATTGAGTAACAAACATCCAAACACCCAATCATCCAAACATTTATTAACATCCACACTTTCACATTTATAATATTAGTAGGATAGTAACTTCAAGGGAGTTCCCTAACTTTTTAAATCCACTATATTATGTAACATATTATTAGAAACGTACATACTTAACTATTTAAGCGATAGGTATAATAATGACGATTATATTTTTTTTTGTCTTTTTGCTACACATGCCGCACGATATGTGGGTAATTCCAATATATATCTAGTCTGAACTTACCAGTGTTGAAATACAAGCAGTGTTGCCACGCAATTTGGCTTTCATCGCCATCTGATAATAATTGAGATATAGGTACCGTAGCTAGGTAGGTAGATAGCAGCTAAAGAGCTTTATCAAAGGCGACCATAATATTGTAAGGAACACAAACAGTCTGTTGTCACACATTTTGATAACAAAATAGCAGTCGAGGTGACTCACCGCGTACGTACTGCGAACTATAGCTGTAACTGTATGAACAGCTGAACTGAACATTGTTTTATTGCTAATAATGCTAGTGTATTATTCAGAAATATGACAGAACCGTGAGTTCATAATACGATGTGTGTACTTAGAGAATTATAATATACTTAATGCGCCTTGGTGTATCTCCTTGGTAATATTCTACGGTTGTTTTGATATAAGTAATATTTACTGCGATAAGTATATTTTAATTAAACTACGTGGTTTGTATATTAGTGGATTAGTCTACACTTGCCTATGTACCTACCTACTCATTTTCTATCACAAAGAAGGTTTTATTTCTATGTAACCTGTTTAAAAAAAGACAGGCATTTTTAAAAAAAGGTCTCCCGCAGGTAGCCCATGAAGGTATAGTACCTTCATGAGGTAGCCTTAATGCCTTAATGTAGGAGTAACTATTTAGTAATCTGTCATGTGCTTCAACGGATTTTATAGAAGACGCATAAAATTAAGCAGGATTTTGTATCCTGGGATGTCTGGGTTATTAATTTTCAATGTACCTTATATTCCCAGACTGACCATTAATTTCTTTAGATTTTAGAAAGCGTCATAACTTTATTGGAACTCATATTTTTATCACTAAACATTTCAGTTAGCCTTCAGAGTACACCTACTTACCTCTTTTTGGACTAGGTAGGAAATGTTATCTAATTAATAGCCCTTGCTTACTGACACGTATTCCCAATGTAGGTCTATGGAACAAGAAGATTATAGACTTGTGACTTCGGAATCGATATCATTGTGATTGATTAATCAATCCATGGTATTTTATCATAGGTAATTATATATTAATTAATTATTATTTCAATCGTCCACTTTGGTGTTACATTTAATACCATACCTTCGCTCCCTCAGTCAAGCGTACATAACAAAGGCCTTACGTACTCTCAAGAAAGAATCTATTTTAAGTTAGTTCATTTACCAAGGACAAATCTTTTTAGATAAACGTTTAAAACGCGAAACATCTTGATTAAAACTTCCGATTCTAATTATTTTAATAGACTTTTATTAGTCCGTTGGCTCTATACAAATTGTTCTTGGACGTTTGTTCAAGTAAGATCCCCATTTATTTTCAAATATGTGGTAGCGAATACTTGCTACTTCTTACGACATCGAAGATTAGATACAAAAAGTTGCTATTGATAAACAGTGACCACGTTTAATCGTAAGAAAATTGAAGGAGATAAATTAAGAAGATACTTTGAGAGAAGTCTGTTATTGTCGATATACACGAAAAAAAATATGCAGTGCGTATATTCTACGAGGTAATCAGGTGCATAACTGAACAGCTTTCCCCAAGGAACATAGGTCGAAATCTTAAAATTGAAATTGAAATACATAATATTAGTACAAAGTGACAGGTAACGTGACTTATGTTTGATTGAAAAATTGATTTTCAATTTTATGATTTCGACCTATTTATGTTTTTATACTGTGCTATTAGTATGTTACTCGGGAAAAGTTTTCAGTTTCATGTACCTGATTACCTCGTTGAATCACTCCATAAAAAAAAACTTTCGCTGTCCTAACATGCAGGTATGATAGGTAGTAGTACTCTATGCCAGCATGTTGTCGTTTAGTTTGCGTATTGTTGTTTGAATTGATGTAATTGTTTATTTTATAAAATTGTCGATACCTATGTAGTATGTAGATGCATCTGTAACTAAATAATAGCAAACACGAGCGATTGTATCATTCCAAACACAGCATTACGGTATATGATACAAAATTATTGTTCATATTGTTGTAAATATTTTGAATCGTGCCGGTATTATCGGCACGACTTGAGACTCGTGGTTCTTACAATCTTTCCTGTTATAAATAGGTGGGTAGACTAGTTACTTAAAATACTAAAAATAACATTAACCTATTCTGGAATATTGTGAATGTGATTAGATTTTATCTGATCTTTTAACCGACTTACGAGTATTGATGGCAATGTACCATAGTGCCACAAATTCATCTGAACTGGTGATGACGTCGCTGTTGTTGAATTTAATGTCAACTCAATAAAAATTTCGTGATTTTTAGGGTAAAAATAATTCCCTCGCCCAAGTGTAAACTAAATTAAATTACTTAAATCTTAATCTTTGGGTATTTTAAATAGTTATACCAAATTATATTAGCATGTAAAATAATATAAACTAGTTCCAGCAGAGCTATTCTGAAAATGACCAAACTCACTTCACCACTCACATCGATTCTCTTAATCACTTCACTTGACATGTGATTTCGTAAGTGAAAAGTGCCAAGTAGTCGGAATACCAACTGTCTCTTTCAAATGTCATGTATTCAATTGTTAATGTCACTGGCAGTATTCGACAACAACTTACACTGGCGGCGCCCCTTAATTTTCACTCCTTTTCGGAATACGAAATGTAGTTTTCACCGACGAATTCGCTGTGATTTTGTCTCTTTCTTTCTGTATTTTCGGAACCGCTATGCTGATTTGGCCACCAGGTCATATAAGGTTGTGGCACTAAAATGTTTTAAACATCTTTATCACTCATATTATGTCATCCTCTCTCCTCTAAGTAAAAAAACAATGAGAGGTGTCAAGGGACACCCGGATGGAACGAAGTTCCTTTCGATTAATTAGTGAAGGAATTGTAATTTTTTTTTTTTAAGTTATATAAATATAAATAATAATTTATTATTAATAATATTAATTTTTTTAGGTAATAAAACAGACAGACAGAGAAACATGCGCACGCCGCACAGCTTACAATAGCTTACTATAATAAAAAGTGTCGTGACAACTTTTCGTAAGATTTTTTTCCGTCTAGCCCCCTTTCACAACGCGCGATAAGGAACTTCGTTCCAATAACAGTAAATTTCAGTTCACTTCAATGTTTCCATTAATATATTTATGTAAACTTTACTTACTCGAATCAGAAAATAAAACACATTCCGGTAATCGCAGTATTTCAGTAGCTCCGCTCTACACAAGGCTTTACTGGATCAATTGGAGTTTACATGAATCGAGTCATAGATCCAATGGCGAGGCCATTGTAATTGAGCACAGGATTAAACAATAAAACACTATACCATAGATTATTACTGCTACTGGATTGTGTAAAGTGAACTTAAAATAAACACGACTCAGAGGTACCTACCATACGTACTTACAGTACGTCAGTTTTAACAGAAAATCAACGTTCTGATAACGATGCACTAATGATGCAATTTTCAGGAAATTCTGATATAGACCAATGAATTGTCTCGGTCTTTGTTTTGAGTAAATTGTTGGAAGTTACTTGAAATGCATTTACACAGTCTTTATCCACTGAGTGTATTTTCATGTATGTAGGACTCGTTAATTTATTTGACTAGTTATCTCTACACCATAAAAATATAAATCTATACCCTACGCATAAAATACAATCAATTTTAAAAATGAACTTGGAATGTAACAAGTACTCTACGTTATTATATAGTTTGAAACATCACGAAATTTAATGTGTTGGCCTTGGTGCTCAGATCGATCTCCAGTTGAGGCCAATTAAAATAAAGATACCTACACAATTTGTTTTTAATCTAATATCTGAAAAGCCGGTGGTGTCTAATAAGTGAAAAAATATTAGCGGGGAATTTGCTAATATTTTTTCACTTATTAGTAAAGGAAAAAAGAGCTCCACAAAAATTTCAGACGTTACGCGTCCGAAACGCCCATTCATCTTGCCCAGGGTGCTGAAGGACCATGAAAACTTCCATGTGACGAGAGAAGCTAACCTTTTAAATTACTTCGTGCAGGTTCGGTCATATCACTGTTCACCGGTACTGGGATTTTGAAGTGAATAGCCGAGGCGCTTGTTATAAAATCATGACAGGAAGCCGGCAAACAACGGTGAACCATTGTGTAACCAACCGTGGTGGTACGGTCCACTTTGTCGCTTTCCACAGCTGGCGTTGGAAACGCTCATAATACAATGAAAACCAAGGCTGCCGTCAAACACAGTTTAACGTTTACACTATTTTTAGATCGACGGCTTTGTTCATAGCATAAGCATAAATGGATAGCTACATTTATGACATTTGTATAGGCCTTAATTTGTTTCAGAAAGGATACCTTCTAGATATCTTAGATAGGATACCCTCTAGAGGCATAACTCTTATTTTTGGCTTCGTCCATAAAAATAGAGGAGGGCCAGCAATGATTGCGGGCTGACGAGTTCTAGACATGTCTGTCACAGTCTGGCTCACATGCAAAGATGCTTCTTTTGTGAAAAGAGCTCGCTTCTCTTTTTATAATACTTTAAATAAGTATAAATGAGGATCCTAGTAATAATTGTAATTGATCAAAAAGAAGGGAAAAGTATTAACCATTTGTTTAGTTTGCCTTATGTTATGTTAAGCAATCTGCAGTAATTTACTTGTTGGAATAACCCGTGTAATCGTCATTTGGTAGCGTCAACGAATTAGTAATAGTCTACCAGGCATAGTGGGGGGAAGCCGAGTTTATACAACTAAATTGAATAGTACATGATATTATGTACAACTAAACCGCGTCATGTAAATGCATGTTTCCGTTTGGCTATCGTTGACGTTCTTCCTACTCTGTGAACAGAATTCGATATGACAGGACAACAACGAGTATGTACTTACAAGGTGAATTGGTTTGTCGGAGGCTGCTGTCCTCATATAGGTCACAATAAGTAGTATTGTATTATTTTAATCTCGTAGAAGGTTATTTGCAATATAGTATTATATACCTATATACCTACCTACAAACATTATGCTGTAACTTCTGCAAGCTGCAAGTTAAGATCGAGAGATCGACTTATTAACTGACGGAATCTGGAAAAAATTTGAATTTTAATGTGTTGGGTTACATAATACATAAGTTGAATCACTTCTCAAACTGGTTACATAATTTTTCGCTATTCAGCCTTAGTTCAACGATCGTATCTAACGGCGGAAATACTTTCTTAGATTATACAGCATGAGAAATAAAAACGCAAAACAAAGCTTTAGTATTGTGTAAAATTATAAATACTGCTTTCCAATTATGACGATTAGATTCATTTAATTTCAATTTAAAAACCAGGAGATATGGAAAAATAAGAACGTATAGGTTTTAGCCATCTACCAGTATTATTATCACATTTCCACGTATTGGAATAATGCAGTGTGGATTGTAAAGACATGTTTAATAAACTGAATACTTTCATAGTCGCGGACGCACGATAACAATGCTCGTACAATACAAGCCGTGTAATAGCATATTGGATTTACAACTGGTAATGAGTCCCGATAATATTAAACAACGTTACAATTACGGTATGATCGTGTGAAGAACAAACATAACTATTGTACCGAAACTAGGTAGGTACCTATTAGAGGTTGTGTTAAAATTAAAAAGTAAAATCATCGAAGCGCGAATATTATCATATATACTTACATAAAAAAAAATATTTATTACACAGACAAGACTTAGGTATACCGCGGCGTTGCTAGTGATTTATAAATAAATGCTACAAGTTCGGGTTAAACTGGTTTTACCTGTATATAATAAATGTTCCTAAATACACATAATAATATGTAAGTATTATGATAAATAAGATTGTTCACATTTTTCTACTCAGCGTTGTACTCAATGAGGTATTTATTTACCAATGCGATATGACATCCTTTGACATTTGTTTATGCAAATCATTGCTAACCATTGTACTACTTAAAGCTGTTAATACATGAGGCACACAACTGCGTACGTACCTAGCACATTAGAAATACCGCAATGAGGTAGGTACTTTTGATTTTCCATCGCTAAATGTTGTTTCTACATATTAATTCGCAACGCTTTGTCTACGTAACAGCTGAAAAATCTTTTGTTCTAGTACTTACATCAAGCAAAAAAAACTATTAGTGTAAAAATTAATTAGGTAGGCACTCATCCAAAAGGAAGTTGAGTTGAATTTGTATAATATAAGTACTCATCTACTTGGTTTATTAAAAATAAATATATTATATTAATTAGGTTTTCGAAATAAGTAGATTTAATAGCATGTAGGATTCTCTACACACAGAAAGTAGCCTGCTATGTACCTACCTAGGTAGGTATATCGTCATCCATTTAGGAGGTTATTATTTTCTTTACATGTTGTGCACATTGTGTGCACGTCATTTGATAATAAATAACTAAATACTTAGCAAATGGATCAAGTAATATTAAATGTGCTATTTGGATGTCCATGTTTGCAGACGTGTGATATAACTTTTCCAATAAGACTTGCTGGGTCGTTAGTGGCGTCAGCCAGTTATCATTGTCATAATAACCGGCTGATGTGATAGTGTATTACATATTGTGTAAGTATATATCGCTTCCTGTCTGCACCCGTGGGAAGAAGGGACACATTTATTACATTTCGCAAACGATGCTATTTCTAGAGATGTTATGTTATATTCCTACATAATATAATGTATTTTGTCATATCATGACCAATATATAGATAATTTCAAGCAACTTTTTAAAGTAAATAATTCATTTCTCTGAGTTCTAGCTAGTAACATAGTTATTAAAATTTCATGTTTTAATTGAGTGCAGTCGAATACAATCCGAAAAAACCAAATGCGCGTTTTCTGAGTGAGTTTTGTCAATTCCTAGTAGTTTTTTTTTAACAAACATTATCAATAATATAACATATCAAAAAAGCTTTACATACGACTTTTTGTCGTACTTATTACCTATTACCGAGACACAAAATCCTCAATAATTTAGGGTGCCCGGCTTTTCTACCCAAATGTCCGGCCTAATCTCAGGCCTAACTGACTGGTCTGTCCGGCTTTTATGTTAGGTGACTTGCCGAGCGATTCCGAAAATGACCAAACTCACCTCACCTCTCACACTCACTTCACTGCTTACATCACTTGTACTTTTCACCGTATTCTGAAACTGCACTCAAGTTCAAGTGATGTCGAAATCTCAGGTGAAAAGTTTAGAGGTGGGCTTAGACGGGTCTAGCTTTAGTAACATCAAATAAACCTTAATTTCGGAATACGAAATCTAGTTTTCACCGACGAATTCGCCGTGACTTTGTCTAATGTATTTTCGGAATCGACGCGACGGGCTGGCAACCCGTATTCATGCCGACTGAGTAATACAAGCTACTAATGATATCATGTGTAAAGGTATTTTTATTAAACACTGTGAACGTATAGCCATAGCACTTTAATGACAATTTTATTGTACTAGATAATAGGTATAATATCTACGTCACAAGGCTACTTACCTAGTTAACTGATGAACACGATTTATTTTCTTATCTATGTAAGTACCATGGATTAGTGTGGATTTCTCCTGACTGAATCAAATGGGTCAAATCTCAATGGGTTCAAATTGGATTTAGAGAATTAAACCTGTTGTAATAATACTTTGTCCGTGGCAGCATTAGTTGGGGTTGATAGATAGGTACAAAAGTTTTGCTTCCATGCATCTTACTCGATACATACGCGTCAAACCAAATAGACGTGTTTTGCTGCAAAACACGTCTATTTGGTTTGACGCGTGAGTGGCAGTGATTTATTCCGCGGTTTGCAGTTTTAAAGAAGGCGGTAACATCCTGAAGTTTTCATTGCTCATTATTTGGATTTATTGTGAGACGGCCAATAGTGTAAACAATTATTTAGTCAAATAATTGTTTACACTATTGGCTGTCTACAGGGTGTTACCGAAAGGGACCTAGGTATATAGGATATCTATCCAAACGCAGTGAAGAGTAGGTACATCTGGTATCTAGTCGGTTTTCATTTCAGCTCAAAATATAATTCTATATTTGATAACTGGCCAGTTTTTTGATTATCCAGTATTTTTGCAAGTTTATAGTGACAGGTTTATAGTTTTATATCTTGTCTTCAGCTCACACGGCCATCTGATCCCAAACTAGGCAGAGCCTGTACTATGGTGACCAGACAACTGATAAACATACTTATATATTTCTAAATAAATGCATGTTATAGATAAATAAGACCCAGACACAGAACAAATGATCGTGCTCATCAGTGATGAGCACGATCATGTCTGATGAGTCTTCACACAAAGATTTGTCCTGGGTGGGAATCGAACCCACGACCTCCGGCTTTGCAGTTAGGGTCACTAACCACTAGACCAACAGGCCCGTCGAAGTCAGTTACGACACGTTTCATCATTGGCGCAAATCATTCTCATGCCATGTGGTGACTCAACTCAATTTAGTACCTATCCGTGCACTACAGTCACCGAGTTCAAACGTAAGCCAACTAACTACATGAATCAAATTGCAAATACCACAGACAATGTACGGACAGTAAAAGAAGAATTCCACGCTCTGTTTTAAAATGATAAACGGAATTATATTATTATTGTGTTACCAACTTGTTTGCAGGGACTGATTGCAAAATAGGTCCTAAATATCTTCTATTAGTCAATGTATACAAAAACTTGACAAATAATATACCTACTAAAATACTAAATAATAACCTTCCTCGAGAACCACTCTATCCATCGGTGAAACATCATAAAAATCGGTGCAGAGTTTTTGCGGACAGATATGCAGACAGACATACGCGAAGGACTTTGTTTAATATTACTTGTATAGTTAAAGGATATGTCCATAATTTAAATTTAAGCTGTCTTTAGATTGTAAGTAACTTTTTAATAGTTTTTAACCAATACCTATTCACTTACGTTTGTTTTATTTCACCAAATTTATGTACCATAGATAATATTGTTTTTATATTTCTGTAAAATCTATAATTGTAGAGCTCTCAAACATGCTGCTCATACTTTGCTCAGTTATTGATGAACCAAGTGTCAAGAAACCAATGCACATACTTCGGGTTGTTTGACAAAAAGCGAAAAAGGCTAATTGTTACATTGTTAAACAATGCGTTAAAAATGAGGTTATATTGCAACCTTCTGTTGCTTATCGTTTCAATACAACGAGAAGGTAAACAAAAAGCTGCTGTAGAAATTTTAAATTACGTAGCTACCTACTACCTACATAATTAAACTGATCCGTTGGAGTCTTAATGCAGGGAAGAGGCCTCCCTTCCCTGTTTTCATTTATTCCTGTCTAGGGGATCTAGGGCTAATTGGGGCCTTTTCCGCGCATAGAAATCGAGTTCGTCCCGTTCATCACATCCTAAGCCTCAGGCCCAGTTTTTTGATCCCGAGTTATCTCAACCAATGATTAAATAAGCAAACTAATCGTTTCAAAACGCGATTTTTCATCAATTGTTTGTTTATCCAATGGTCAAATAAGTTGGAGTGTTAATTAATTAACCATTTGTTACAATAAAAATTGATGAATAAACGCGTTCTACCGAAGTTACAAACCATTCGTTAGCATGTTTAACCAATGGTTTAGTTAACTCGGGATCACAAAACTGGGCCTAAGTATGCTGAGAGGTATCTTTTTGCCCTTTGGAATCCACTGCTCGTCCAGCAGGCGGCGGATGTGACCAGCCAAGTTTCACTTGAGTTTGGCAGCCATGAGTGCCCGTGAGGCCCACTAACGTAAAATATACTTTGGTCTGCTTTTCGCCCGATTGTTTAGGTGCATGATAATTTACAGGCTGGTTATATCACAGTTATATAATCTAAAGATTATACTTACCTAAAAAAAAAAAAAATTGCACAAAGAGTGTGGGTATTGGAAAATGAATTGTATTCTTTTCGAAACGTCAAGCCTTAAAAGGTAAATGCATGAGTTCGCGTTAATTCCCGTGACGTAGGTAATTTTATTAAAATCATGCAACGCGATAGTTTTAAAGTTATTATTGTATTCTTCTTTCCATGGCAGTTTTTTAAGTACAGCAAGCCATGCAAGTGGGCGGCAGGTTTGAAAATCATAGCGGAGATGTTTCTCTATGTTGGTAATGGAAAGCGAGAATTGAGGTAGTTCCCCGGGCGATATGCACGACCACCAACTTCCTTTTAACAATGTTTACGTGTAAATTTATTACAAACATTTATTGTATTTTATTGTGCCTTAAATAAAGACTTTATGCATGTTATGGATAAAATGTTAGGTATTAAATTAGGTCTTTCTGAATTGCCCATACATCAAAAGTAAAAAAGGATAGGATAAGTTTTTGCATTATAAATAAGTAATTACGTATTTACCCAGTGTTATTCCAACAGTCCTTTTTAATAGGTAGTACGTACATATTGTCAGTTGAACCTTTCGGTTACCGTTTCACTTCGCAAATGACCAGGTAAATGGAGACGTCAATCAAATGTACAATGAACTAGGTAGGAAAGTGAAATACCTACGTCCACTTTTATGTATCACTGCAGAAATTCTAAGGAATAAATGAACAGGAAAAACATCAGAATAAACTAAAGATTGATGAAATCATAGCTTAACAGGCCTCAGCTTCATATCAACGTGAGCAGATCAGCAGAGGAACCTAACTTACTATTGAACTAGAGGAAAATCTATTCAAAAATTGTTTTTAGTTCTGAGCTAGACACTGTTTGTTACATACCTACCTTACAATAACACATTATGATTAAGTACCTACCTACTAGTTTTAATCACCGTGAGTAAAAGAAACAACAAAGAATAAAACAGAAAAAAACGTTTAAAAATCGCTGTATTCATTTCATATCGAAATAGGTGATTCAATTCGGCGTTAAATAATAATACTTAATAAGTAGGTATTAGATAAGTACCTACTTACTTACTATATCGGTCATTTGTTATCACAAGGCATAAAAATCACAATTTTATCGCTTGATAAGTGGGTAAACATACGCCGATTGTCGCCGATATCGTATGAAATAATAATATTTGGTACAGGTAAGTACAAATGGTTATAAAGAACGTTTACGTTATAACTATAAGAACTCGGTGATACTGCTAAACAAAGGCCTCTCGATCTAGGGACCGCGATTCAATGGATTTTCATGCAAATTCCCATAGCCAGAGACATATTTAAATTAAGCTGTTTATGTAGGTAGGCACCAGCTTAAGCCTAATCACGTCAGCCAAGTTCACTTTTATCACGCTATCATCAATTCAATATTCTTTCAACCTACCTAGGTAGGTACTTTAAAACAAAACAATAGGCAGTTTAGTACCTACTTGAGATTATATCTACAATACATGACATAGGTAATAATAAATAACATAGCAATTCAATAAATTAATTCGAAAATTGTCGCGTGTACCAGCTGAGTAGTGAAATAGCATTAGAAAGCAAGTTGGAAGCAGCAACAACCTTGCAAGTAGTTAGGTACGTACAGAGTTGCAATCATCAGTAACTTGACTACACGTACAGAGTTGCATTCCTCGATGTTAAATGATTTCTACTTTCGGTAAAACATCTTTTTTAAAGTATTATACCACAACATAATTATAGTGAGAATTTTGAGATCAGGTGAATTTTAATATATTCGTCGATTAGTCGATCTTTCTTGGTCTGTATTCAATAAGTGAATATTTACGAGAGATAAACAGACGTATTGAGCATTGTAATATACCCACAACCTGTTTTTGGTGCGCAAATAATAACGAATGACCTTCTGTTGTCATGTGATTAAATATTTTAAGTAATTAAAGTGTAACAGCGCCATCTCGTGTGCATTCTTGTACTAATCATCAATGTGTAGTTAAACACGTGAAGAGCTTGTTGCTTATAAAATACATGATGGCTACGTGTTGAGTGTAACTGGCTTGTTAGTTTAATGTGTTTGGCATAGATGGCGTTATTTTTGAGAGTCTGCTCTGAACCCATAAACGACGTCCATACAACAACAAAGAACTATCTATCTACAATCCCTTTTTAAGGATCTATTCTAAATGATGATATGAATCTGAATGATAAAGGTGACGGAACTCAAAAAACAATACAGTTACGTTATTTGCTTGGAAAGCAAAAAGGCTGAGAGGTAAAATGTATAAATCGGCTATAAGACCTGTATTGATGTATGGTTTAGAATCCTGGGCATTGAAAGGGACTGATGAAAGGCGATTGCTGTTTTGATGGATGACTGGAGGGACGAGATAAGATAGGATAAGGAATGAGTAAATTAGAGGAAGCTTGAAAGTAGCGCCTGTGAATGAAAAGGTGAGAGGTAAGCGTTGGTTGGGTATGGTATGAACATGTTATGAGGAGGGATGAAAGTCACATAACTAAACAAGTTATAAGTATGAGTGTGGATGGGTATATAAGCAGAGGGAGACCGAAAAAGAGATGTATGGATTGTGTGAAAAATGATATGAGAAAGAAAGAAGTGGATGCCGCGATGACGAGTAATCGAGAGGAAGGGAAGGAAAATAGGCATTGCGCTGATCCCATATAATCAGGGATAAGGGCAGGAAGATTTGCTTGGAAAGCAGGTAAGCGTGAAAATCTGTTTGATTTTCCGCCAGTTAAGTAGTCTCTGTTTAAGCCAAAGGCGCTCTTGACCCTTTAGGGGTTTGTTTTTAGATTAGGATTAGGACGCGGGCATCCTCCTTTTCAAGGCGCGTAGGGGAGAATAATATGAGATTCCTTTTGGTAAGTAAAAGCGAAAGCACAGAGTAGGTTGGTGTGTTAGAACTATATTATATATATTAGCGTCATATTAAGGCTATGCTAGCATCAACCCGCCTGCCGGTAGTGACTACTTCATCACATCAGGAAATGAAAACGTTAGAGGGTAGAAAGAGGTTAAACGAATGTTGAGAAATGTATGCGACATATTCTTACTCATTGCTTACAAATTATGTAAGTATACGTAAATGCAAAAAAAACAATGATGTATACGGAAGCTACCAATTGTATTTATGTAGAAATGACAATGATTGAGGGTAGGCAGGGTAAAATTCTTATGAAGAATAATTTAAGAAACGTTATAAGAGATTACACACGAATTAAAGAGTCTTACCTATATTAAAATACATCCCACATCAGCTTTCAAACAGACTCGTCCCATTCAAAATATTGGTTTGGGAGTACGATGCCATAATTATACTGTATATAATGCCAAGTCCAAGTCCTTCTTGCCGGGATTTATAAATAAACTTGGTTATATTAGTTACTAGCTGTGCCCGCGACTTCATCCATGTAAGTTTTCCCCGTTCCCAGTCAATTTTCCATTGTTTTTAATATTTATTCTGCTATCCGGGACCTACGATTCAAATAAATCAAGGACCGTTAATCAATCCACCCGTTCTCGAGAACGCAAACAGCAAATACAAATATTTTTAAGAGGACTACCAAAGTAATCCATAAAATAATAAAATTTACCTTTTTTTTTAAGTCTGCTAACTTCCTCGTATTCATAAACCTTCAATTTTACCACAATTTTAAGTTTACGTAGGTATTCGATGAAGTAGCGTAGGCATATTAATAAAATCATTAATGAATGATAAACAAAACTGATTGATGTAAAATTAAACGCGCTAATCCCAAGAACTACCAGTCTGATGCGAAAAATTATATCAGTGTTAGATAGACAATATAAAGATGAAGGCTACTTTCTGCAAAGATAAGCAGCTCATGCGGGCAGAGCCGGGTGCAAAAAGGTAGTATACAAATAGCATGATTACTTAGTCGTATTGTATTTCTTAGTTAGTGATTAACAACTTTATTATTCAGTGTAATAGCTGCATATAATTCACGCTAGTGGCTAATCACACACTTCACACCTTTATTAGGCCTGATGCAACTAACGAGACACATTAATCATTCAATTCATAATTACTTATTTAACAAGCGAAGTAATTATTTCTATTATTCTATCACTTGTATTGAATTTGACATTCTACGCATTGGTTTTGTCGAGTTCAGTTGAAGCCGATTGCTCTTCGACTTTTATAAAAGATGCCCGACACGTTAAAGGAATGGTGCCAAGGTTTTACGCAACGCATCAAACAAACTTCTTGTTTGAATCTCGTTTGGCTTATTAATTTCTTGCCTACTCTAGCCGGGTTTCCTTTGTTGAGTAACAGATTTAAGGGTATGTTAAAATATTTTTTGGTTTGATTGATAAGTATATTGGGCTAAGTAGTTTTGTATTTTCGTTCCTTCCAAAGTTTGTCTGGAAGACGTCGCTATTAGCGATAAGACCACAATTTCAGCCTTATTGACTAAGGTCTGATTTGACCTAAGTCAGATGACTTTTTCGTAGTAGTTTCGTAGATTTAGCCAGGCGCCTGTTACTTTTTGTTTTTCAAATATGACAAAATTTCCATATGATTGAAGTATAGGTGAGCCTTATACCTCGGGAAATAAGAGTTAGGTAGTTTACTAATTCCATAATGCACTGAATTGTTTGTAGATATTTTCATTTAACCCTCGTTTTTATTTTCCGCTCGTAATGATAAATATGGAAGCCATTCATGTTTGCAGTGTTATTTTGGATCATCCACACGACCTTGCTGTTTTACGTTTATCTGTTGGGTATCGTGGTCTACCAGATGTATTATGCCGAAGGTTTCGTCGACTCTATCAACAGCTTCTTCAACATATCGGTGTTTGTACTTATCTTCATTAACAGCTGGTGGTTGTTGAGTAAAAGGTAATTTATTTATTGTTTTGGTAATCTATACTTCAATATTTATACTAATATTATTAAGAGAAAAAGTTTGTGCTATGGGTATATTTGGTTCTGATTAATAATAATATTTTGTTTTGTAAAAACGGATTGACGCGTGGATTTATGGAAAAAAAAAACCGACTGGGAGCTTTGATTGCAAATGCTGCCTAATTGCTTTGAGATAAAATCATTGTAATGTTTAAAACAATGGTCATTTGAATGCTATTTAAATGGATACGAACCTAATCTTTTAATCTAATACACTGATCATATCATGCCAAGGAATAAAATATACATATCTTAGGATATGCATTTTCTTTTTCACTTTGTACTAAAAACCACCAAGGTATATTTAGATTACTGATATTAGTTGACCCGTGCCAAATTTCTTCGTGGGTCGTGGCCAAAATTGTTCATATTTTGCAATTATTGGGTTTGACTTCATTGGCTGGAGACAAAGAATTGAAATTAAACAATTTTAACGTCTGAAACTTAAACCAAAATAAACCGCTATAAAATCCGTATAAAAATTAGTTTTATTTCAATGTCTAACATTCGCGTTAACCTCGGAAAGTAGGTATTATTTCATTATTTTCCTTTTTTACAGGGGGGATATAAACGAACTTTTACAAATAGTAAAAAACAACGATGACCTAGTGATTAATGCAGGCAGGTTTCTTGACATTCATCAGAAACTGTTGAAGAACATTAAGATCATCATTATTACTTGCTACGTATTCCACTTCGTGAATGACGTCATGATATTTATACCGTCAAGAACTATTGGGATGGACAATTTTTCTGTTGCGTCATGTGTTGGTGAGTATTCGTATTATTATTGTTTTGATCTCAGAACGTTTGTGATGAACTTTTTTTTCTTATTTTTAGGCTTAGAACCATTAACTAGTCCGAACCGAGAAATCTGCATGATAATATTGGCGCTACAAGAATTAACAGCTATCGTGGCAGTGGCTAGCTATGACGTCACTTTACTATTCCTCTTCTCTCACACCGCCGCTATGTATCAAATTCTATACGAAGACATGATGAGCTTTAACGACTCGGTTGTACATGGTACAAGTTCTGTGGAAGCATACGTTGAGATTGAAAATCGTCTAAAGAACTTGATTATCCGTCACGCACTCGCCTTGCACACAGTAAATAAACTTCAAGCTATCTACAGTGCTTCAATAGGTCTTGGTTTTCTTTTAGACGCAATATCAATGTGTTTATTTTTCGTCTTGCCACTCGACGTTTGTCTTAACTTCGCGCCGCTCATTTACCACAGTCTTTTTATCTTTTTCTTGTACTGTTATCAAGGCCAACGGCTTACGACAGCTACTGAAAAGTTTGAAATGGCAGTCTATTGTTGTGGTTGGGAGCATTTACGTGTCAAAGAACGAAGATGTGTGCTGCTTATGTTAAAACGAGCGCAGAAACCGGTCATTGTGTTTGCAGCCCGTGTGATTCCAATACGCATTCACACATTCGCGAATACTATGCAGTCCATTTACAAATTCGTTACAGTTTTTAAATTGTAGGTCTATCTATTTATTTAAAGAAATGTACCTAAATTAAAATGTTTTTAATTGCACAATGATTTATATATATTTGTATTTGATTAGGAATGGGTAGATAATTATACCGTCCTAACACCTACTAACTTGAATAATAATCATAATTTAAGCGTATGTAAAATTAAGTATGAAAATTCTTTCTAATAACATATGTTTGTCACGCTTTTATGGATTTAATAAAAGTGTACAATTTAATTATGGTTTCTACAGTCAGGCAGGCTATAGTTTTATGTTATTAAATGTTATTTTCACCTTTGAGTGTATATTTTTCTTTTCCTTGTCTTTTTAGTCGACTTTAGTTCTTACTTTACAGCAGTACAACTTTATCTTTGTTTAAAGGTAGACGACCATAACGATGTTGCCTTTATCATATGTAAAGAAACAAGCTAAGTACATACAAAGTAGATTGAAAGAGAACAGTTTTGAAGCCCTATTTTGGTTTATCGATATCTATCCGAAAGTGGTTGGATTTTCCATTAAAAGGGAGAAAATGTTTGGTTTGTACAAAAAATATTTATTGTGAAACAGCTGATTCACGTTGCAGAGATCAAACAAGTTTGCGTTACGTTCTCACTGCAAATGATAATGGAAATATGTACAAATAAGTAGTATGAGGATGTTTGATTGGTATTTTATTAACTTTGCAGTTTGGTTTTGGGTTATTCATCTTACCCTGTTATTCTACATCTACTGTCTTGGCACCTTCGTTTACCTATGGAAGTACGCTGAAGGCACTCAAGACACCATCAAAAGCTATTTTAACATCTCTATCTTGTCGTTGATTGGTAACAGTACATGGTGGATTGTGGCGAAAAGGTTTATTACAATTCACATCATACAATCGTTTATCATAATTATACAATATTGATTTACTTTTTTTGCGAGCAAAAAAAAAACTTTATTTTTTTATTTTTTTAGATCACTATTAAAATCCACTTTGAAGAAAATAGAAGAATGCGA
This sequence comes from Plusia festucae, assembly GCA_950381575.1. NCBI lineage: Eukaryota > Metazoa > Arthropoda > Insecta > Lepidoptera > Noctuidae > Plusia > Plusia festucae. The sequence goes on along the minus strand of OX494436.1, from coordinate 4,667,317 downwards.
CAGATTGTCGCGTCATTCAAGTTTCTTCCAACAAAAGCACGAGAAATTTATCAGAGTTGTCAAGATAGTAATGTTTATGTTTTACGGATTGAACTTAACAAATGCATTTTTTATTTATTATCCACGTCGTGTTTCTTTGGGGAATGACTTTTCTATGGCTCAATGCGTCGGTAAGTAATTTGTTTTTTATTAATTAATTTGTTATGACTTTGTTCGACGTTTAATTATATTTAAATACAGTGTGGGTCATGAATTTGTTACCATTGGAATTTAACATCCCGTACGAACACAAGCCGGGTGGAGCGGGTGGAGGACTCCAGCCGCTAGACCGTATCTCGGAAATTTAGTCACAATGTTCACGGGACTGCAGCGAGCTTTTTGGGTAAAGCAATTTTATATAAACAATAGTTCGCTCATTACTGTGAGACGCCTATTTCGCGTTGAATACGATTTAAACGACTTGAATCAGTGTCCAAGTGATAAAGTAATGGGTGGAGAAGTTTCAAGAGACGGGATCGATGCTCAATGTGAGCAAACCGGCGGCGGCGGCCCGCGAACTTCTCGAAGCGAATAGAACGTGCAAAAAGTGACCAGATTGCGTTCACAAACTGATCCAGATTTATCGATGCGCAAACGTTCGGCAGAATTATAATTATCCCGTACATCTTACCGTATTTTGACTGGAGGAACTAAAACCTAATGACTTGAATTCAAGCAAATCGTATAACGAAACAATGTTGAATCGATTCAGTAATTTTGAGAACGTTGATTTCTGACGAAGCCCATTTCTACCTCAACGAATACGTTAACGACCAAAACTACCGGTCTTGGAGCAGCAAAAATCCCAAAGCTAAATATGAAAGGCCACTTCATTCATCCAAAGTTACCATATGGGCTGAAATTTCAGCAAAAGGAGACATTGGCCTCTACTTTTTCGAAGATTCTCGTGGCCGTCACTGTCAACTCTGCTGAGCATGTGGAAATTCTTGGCACACAACTACTATAAAATCGTAACACGTGGTTTCTGCATGGTGGAGCCACCTGTCTCACATCTAACTAAAGTCTCTGGCGGTGGTCTAAGAAATTTTTCCGGAAAAGCTGATTTCAAGGAGAGGCGACATCCCATGGCCACTCAAGAGTCCAGATTTGTCCCCCGCAGACTTCTTTTAGTGGGGTTATTTAAAAAACAATGCTTACAACAACAAACCAAAGACTCTAACACAATTGAAAGAAACTATCAGCGAAGAAATGTCTGCGATCTCACGCTCTCTTTGCCGAAGATTATTCGAAAATTTCAGTACTCGCTTAGAAGAATGCAAAAATCGAGACGGTGGTAATTTTAATGATGTTTTATGTAAAGAAATAAATTACAATAAATAAGCTATCAAATTTTTGAATGTATTTCATTATTATGTCAATTTGTATTTTTAAATGATTTTTTCAAATGTTAACGAATTCATGGCCCGCTCTGTGTAAAAACGACACATTTGTTACATATAAATATTTTTTATGCGGAAGAGAAAGTTCATGATAGTCAATAGTAAATACAATGTAATAGGAAACATCAATAGTGTTGACAGAGTTAAATGTTTCCTAGTCACACATTTGTTTTGCAAGATGATAATATTCGACGTAATTTATAGGTATTATAAGAAACATTATAACACGACTTCATAATTCATTTAATTTACAAAATGTTCTAGGAAATTTGTTGCTAGTATTTCAACGTTTTGCAAAACGTGGTCCTATTTACTTATGCAAAAATGATTAATTCTGCTAAGCTTCTCTAATTGCTTGTCATTTCTTTCAGGAATGGAGCCTCTTACAGATTCTCCCAACGGCGAGATCTGCCTTGCTTTGATAGCACTGCAAGAATTCACCATCACATGTGTCGTCCTCAACTACCAGTCTATACAACTGATTCTCATTGAGCATGCTACCATTATGTATCGTCTGCTGGCTCTCGAGATGGACCAACTTAGTGAAAATGTAGAGGCCTCCAAAGAAATTCTACCCTGGCTTATTCATAGACATGCCTTATTATTAGATATTATAAATAGGTTAAAGTTTCTATACAGTGTGACCATAGGCATCAATTTCGGATCAAATGCTGTCTGCATATTGTTGTTCTTCTACTTACCCCTCCATGCATGGCTGCAATTTATGCCCGTTTTAGTTTACTGTTTCTTTGTTTTCTTTTTGTATTGTTTTCTTTGTCAGAGGTTGATTGATTCGTCGGAATTGTTTGAGAGGGCTGTGTATGGCTGCGGGTGGGAGAACTTTGAGCTAAGAGAGAAGAAATTAGTGTTCGTGATGCTCCGCCAATCACAGATGCCGGTGATTTTGAAGGCAGCCGATATAGTGCCTGTCAACATAGCGACGTTTGCCTCTGCTTTGCAGGCTATGTACAAGTTTGTGACGGTTGTCAAGGTATAAGGGAATCTTAACTATTTTAGAACAATGTAGCAGTGCAGTCTGTTTTTTAAATTTATTTTATTAAGTAAATATTAACACTAATTTTGATCCTTTAGTCCAACCTTGACAAGTCCTCAAAATAATTATTCATATTACTAGATTATCGGAGGACATAAAGTTTCAAATTCTGGTTAATGTTTTTTGCACAATAGTAGATCGACTTCAAAATAATTAATTGAATTTCGAACGTTATTGTATCAACTTACAGAAACTCTATAGGTACAATTTTAGTGCACCAATAAAGTTTGTAGCTTAAAGCATAAAATTGGTTATTTATTTACCTTACATAATAATGATATGATTAAGACTTTTCATCTACTTCATTAATTATATTATAAGTTTGATAAATATTTTTAATATAATTTGCCATGTCTAATATACATTGTGTTCTGAATAGATGTTTGAATTTAGACAGTCAAAAAACCAATCTTTATTTTCAATCTTTTATAAGAACTAGTAACCGGTATATTTTGTCTTATAAATAGTTCTGAGAACGGGATATTCTCATGTAACTAACTTGATATTTACCTATTTAATAGACACGCAAAAGATTCTGTACTTCTCCAAAGAACAACTAAAAGTAATTATTGTTTTCTTCGAAATATTTTCATATGACTTGCAATCAACAGCTACCCTACATCATAAGAATACCCATAGAAGGTGTAAAAAATAGGGTGATCCTAAACTTCCTCATTTGAGTAAGTATACTATTGCTAATATTAATATCTAAGTACATGGATAGGTGTATCGAATAAGCTAGGCGAATCTTTTGCATAATGAGGTCAAAAATTATACACGACTTTCTAACAAATATATGTGTTACATAAAATTTAAATATGATTTTGTTTAAAACACGTCTGGGGAGTTCATAAATAAATAGTATTATGTCGGAGCAAATTATTCTAAAATGTGTTTCATAACGAAAAAGAAGAAAGGTGTTAAACAGGTACATAAATCTGTGCTTTCTTTAAATAAAACCACTCTCTGTATAAATCAGATACAATACCTAAAAAAAAATTTTGAAAGCACTAGCGTTTGTAATTATAGTAACATTAAGATTTTTGACGGAGATGAACAGGTTATATTCAGTTTACCTCTAACTTTCTAATGGATATTTGCACAAAGTTTTGCACGATTTACGTTATATAACTTGAGGTATTATCTGAGTACTTATTGTCATCAGTGGATGTTGGGTCGCGCAATCATTGTGATATTTGTCTGCTTATATGTCATAAAAAATGGTGGTATATCGTTATAAGATAGAATTACTAGTATCATTGGTACTATTCATACTATCTCACAATTAATTTATCCATATCAATCATGAAGCTATGTCAAAGAAATATATTGATGGTGAGAGATGTAGAGAGGTGCATACAATAATCACAATTAAGAGTATTATGATAATTTAAATTAATAATGTCATAGCCCAGCGGTTCAATGAATAGTTCAATAGCACAGGGTGCAGTTTCGAAACAAGAATAAAGTCTAACAAAAAATATAGTCAAACAGCTTTATGTCAAGTCTAAAACAAGAGAGAGAGTAGTGGAGAGAATTTTCCAAAGTAATATGTACTTTCTTAAACATTCAGTTAACAATCGTTAAAGGAAAAATTTTCATCTTAAATCGACAATGCAGCAAGCGTGATGTTTAATACTCGTTCCTTCTCTCCACGAGAACAGGCCTATGTCCAGAAGTGGGACGTTTTTAGTCCGGTTTTATTATTTTTATTTATATAATATAGTCGAAATAGAATTAACAAATAATAATGGGAGTACTGTTACCAAATCGAAACAATGGAATGCGAACTTGAGGTCATGGTTCTGTACAATAACTTTAATGAAGTGTTTTTATTTATTTATTATGAATTATATTCATAACGACTTTACCTTAGGGCGATGAACAAATGCGCCCGAAATCATTGACCTTTTCAACCGATATACCCACGACCCATGAAGTAATTACTTCTGCTTTGGGCTATTAGGGTTACCTGTTCCTTTAACCAGTTCATTTAATATTTATCTTCACTTTCTATAGAACACAATAAAATTAGCGATATTTTACTTATTAGCATGAAAATAATGACGTGTAAGCTATAAACTTTTCTATATAGGGGCGGGCATTAGGAGCATTGTGCTGTGACAAAAATATTGTCCGACTTTGGACTAGAATAGATTATGTAAGGCCTGCGATGATTGATTTTTTTTTGTTTGACTTCACATTTTTATATTTTTATTTGTATAATTTTTTTCAGGGTGCTTTTATCGATCTGTATTCAAGATCCTAAATGCCCAGAAAAATATCACTGATTTGACGCATTTCATAATTTATATTGTAATACCAAAGTATTCGACCTATTAAAATAATATATACCCTAGGGATGTTACTTCCGATTCTTAAAATGATCTCTAAGTACGTTGATACAATTCATACCATTAGGCGACCTTAACACACATAGTTCTCGTGCATTGAACGTTTTGAAATGGTTTCCTTCGAACATTGCAAGTGCGGAACGGAGTTGCTAAATATTACTTTAATGTTATACTGGTATTTGTTTGCAACCGACTGAATATTGTCTCTCAAACGAAACGGTTCAATAGTAAAAAGCGAAATAAATCGGATATTATTAAAATTAATTGATGACTATTTATTTTATAATATTTATGTAATACTAAAATCAAAATAAACCGCGATAGAATCCGTTTATAGTAGTTTTATTACAATGTCTAATATTCGCGGAAACCTCAGAAAATAATATTTATGTAATAAATTGATTTTGCTTGACTAGCTAGAATTTTAAAGGGACTAATAATAAAAAGGATATATAACTATTAAAATCACTTGAACTTTTATTTATTACATCGTATGTAAAATATACATGTTACGCTTCACAATAGATTTTGTTATTGTATTTACCATTTGCATCAGGTATTGCGAACTAAAAAGTGCAATAAGGGAAACTGATTTTCCAAAGTATGATATTTCAGCAATCATAGTACCAATGCATTGGTCTACCAAGCAAGCAAATGGAACGGTTTGCAAACAAATCGCCCTCCTACCACTGATGTTCAAGTGAGTAGCGACAGATTTTGCCCTTGTTTTATTATTTCAAGTTGTTTATCGATGCGAGAACGAGGAGTGAGTAGTATTCAAGTTTCGTGGTAAGTGGTCGCGAGCACATGTCTGTGAAACTTGTTATTTGTCGTTCAGCCAGTTGTGGACGAAACGTCAGACGTTGCGACCGCTACAGAGAGCGGTGTCGGTAGTGCAGTGAAACGAACTATTATTTATTAGAACTATTTTCAATGAAATCAGTTTTATTATTTCGTAGATCAATTTAAAAGTGAGAAAAATGAAAGTTGTCGTTTGTTGTCTTTTTATTATAGCAAACATTAGCAATAATGGGAAAGCTTCCCTTGAAAGTTTCGCTCCTGGTGGAATCAATGTACTTTTTGAGGATACTACGAAAAATTTAGGTAAGACTGTTCATCACAATTAACTTATTACTTAATTACTAAAAATAAATTGTTATGTAGCATTGTTATTTTGGCAAAGGAATAAAATTAACATTTAATAATACGTTAAGCCAATCACATCGCAGTAATCAAAATACGAGAAATGAACATTAAAACTACATTTATTATTTAAAAATAACATAACACTGTGACCTTGCAGACCAAATATCATGCTACCGACCTTGCAAGTTTAATGTAAAGCCGAAGCGATGTCACTACAGTTTCAAGATAGAGCCTATAGTCCTGGAAGATGGTCGACCAGCTATAACCATAAATGGCATGACTCCAGGGCCACCGATACAGGCCTGTGTAAACGACATCATCGTTGTAGAAGTTCAGAACAGCATCGTTAATCAAGATCTAAGCATCCATTGGCATGGGATCGAACAGAAAGGAACTCCGTATATGGATGGAGTCCCGATGGTTACTCAGTGCCCTATTATGTACGGACAGACTTTTAAGTATGCCTTCGTTGCGACATCTCCAGGAACTTTCTTCTATCACGCTGATTCAGGTATTTAATGAAGTGTTGATGTGATGTCATCAATAATTTTATTGCCCATAAATGTGTTTATATCTTTGAGGAATGAGGTGTTTAATTATCTTCTCTATTGACCTGTGCCTTACATCAACTTTATGCTTTGAAATAACTATTTTACTTCTACAAACAGCCTTTTGCTGCATGTGGGTAGATACTCGTTGGCGTGTTGCCGGAAATAGTATAATTTTATAGATTTTATAACAAAATAGGTACCTCTGTTGTTGACTTTTGTAACGACCTTTAAATTTGAAAACCTCTTATAAGTTGGTCCCATAGAGTTTTTAACTTGGGTCAAAATTTGGTGTTTGCTTATATAAACTTTGACTTTACACTTTCGACCGATATTTTAAATAATTTCAAGAAGTCTACATACCTCAACTAAACCCGAAATCGATTTATTGAAATTATGTCTGAGTTTGCTGACAGCTTCTTATTTCTACTTAAGGTCAATATCATAGTGGTTTGTTCCAGTCTCGCACCACAGTGATGGTGTCTACGGGCCTATGATCATCAATCAGCCGCAGCCGCTGGAGCCGCACTCAAATATCTACGATTATGACAGGAGTAAAGAGAATACTCTGACTATCGCTGCTAAGTTCCCAGAACTGTTGACAGCCAAACTAGAAGATGTTAGCAGATTGAAGCCTGATGCTCTTATCATAAACAGTGCTGAAGATATATCAAAGTAAGTTAAATAGACGAGGCTGATTTTATGGTTAAAGTTATTTTAAAAGATCTCAAACATAACAATGCTTTAAGTAGATTTTATAAGACCCTTTTGGGGAAGTTTAAAGTGTTTTTGATGAATTTTTTGTTAGATATACTGTATATGACCGAGGATCCGTTTGGCGAGGAGTTTAAATAAATAATATAACACTAATAAGGATTATATAGCGTATATTAATATCAAAGTTCACAAAAAAAATAAAACATTCAAATCTTATATGAATATCGATGTAACCAAACCATTGCGCGATCTAATTCGATCCCAACGCCATCTAGGGAACTCAAACAACAACTTTTTACCAAAATTCAATTGATCGCGCTATGATTTCGTATACAACCCAAACATACCGCCCACCAAGGACATATAGACCAGGGCCGAAGCCTTCAAAATTTGTAAAAAGTGAAAAAAAATTACAGTAGGATGAAACCAATTAGAAAAGGAAGGGAATATGATAAAAAATAAAGAAAAAATAAATTACGGTCGATCCGAGTTCGGGAAGGGGGGGAGGGGGGGGTTTTAAGGGTAAAAAATGGTTTATCTTGATTTCCAGCAAAACTACAAGTCCTATGGAAAAAAGTCAAATGGCAAAGTTGTAGGTAATAAAAAGATCTACAACTTTTGTATTTACACTTTTTTCACATAACCTCAAAATGTATCTGAAAAATCCAAAAAACCAAGTTTTTGGTTTTTTATTTTTATCTTTTTCAAAAATATTTTTTTTTTCACGAAATTTGGTGAACATTTACCTTTTTATGTCCCAAATACGCTGTAATTTATTTGAATAAAAATATTTATTTTTTCACCTTATTTTGAATGAATATAAAAAAAACACCCAAATTTTCAATCGAAAATTCACCCGTCAAAATATCAGCTTTTTTCAAAAAGTATGGGGGTTTTTTGTTCGTTGAAATCTCTACTTTCTGATGGTGTAAAAAAAATATACATTACTATAGTAAATGTTCTCAGAAAATGCATAATCACTATGTACAATTTCATCAAAAAAATGACATTGCTTAATTTTTTTTTTCAGTTTAAAGTTTATTTATTAAATTCGAATTACATTCATGTCATAGAAATTCTCACAAAATGATTCAGATGAAATTCTGGATGAAGAACCAATGCAGACTGGAAAAATTAGAAGCAATGACATTTTTTTGATGAAATTGTACATAGTGATTATGCATTTTCTGAGAACATTTACTATAGTAATGTATATTTTTTTTACACCATCAGAAAGTAGAGATTTCAACGAACAAAAAACCCCCATACTTTTTGAAAAAAGCTGATATTTTGACGGGTGAATTTTCGATTGAAAATTAGGGTGTTTTTTTTTTATATTAATTCAAAATAAGGTGAAAAAATAAATATTTTTAATCAAATAAATTACAGCGTATTTGGGACATAAAAAGGTAAGCGTTCACCAAATTTCGTGAAAAAAAAAAAATTTTTGAAAAAGATAAAAATAAAAAACCAAAAACTTGGTTTTTTGGTTTTTTTACATACATTTTGAGGTTATGTGAAAAAAGTGTAAATACAAAAGTTGTAGATCTTTTTATTACCTACAACTTTGCCATTTGACTTTTTTCCATAGGACTTGTAGTTTTGCTGGAAATCAAGATAAACCATTTTTTACCCTTAAAACCCCCCCCTCCCCCCCTTCCCGAACTCGGATCGACCGTAATTTATTTTTTCTTTAATTTTTATCATATTCCCTTCCTTTTCTAATTAGTTTCATCCTACTATTATTTTTTTTGGTTTTAAAAATTATCGGCCCTGGTCTAATATTGCTAAATGTCCTTCTACACCGCCCACCGTGCTTAACTATTTTGAGGCTGGTGTATTATTGGTAATGTACAAACAATACTTTCTTAAACAAAACTTAAATTCTCGGTTAAAATTGTTAACAACAAACTAAACAGCTTTAACTTATATTCTAATATATATATATAATAATAAATATAATGTTATTAAACATTTGACACTCTCTTGCTTACAATTAGTTTGCCACAGGCAGAACACATAATTTTGAAGTAGGTCTCTTAATGGTTGCCGATTGAGTGCGTACTGTGACGACACGAGTAATACCATCTGACCCAGGATGCTTGTGTTCTATTTTACCCAACAACCACTTGCCTGGGGGCATATCGTCCTCCTTGACCAAAACTATACTCCCAATGGCTGGTTCTGGAATTTTATAATTCCATTTATGTCGCTGCAGGAATTGATGAAGATAGTCGTGTGACCATCGCCGCCAGAAGTCCTGCATCATTCTCTGGTGGAGTTGCCAACGCTGTAGACTACTAATATTAGACCTTTCATAGTTAGCATCAGGCGGCAAAACAAGTGGCTCCCCCACCAGGAAATGACCAGGTGTTAAAATAACTAATTTATCCTGATCTTCAATATAGGCCAAGGGCCTCGAATTGAGGCAAGCTTCAATTTGACAAAGAACCGTAATGATCTCCTCGAAAGTCAAGGTAGATATGCCAATTACCCGTTTAAGATGGTACTTCATGGACTTTATCCCTGCCTCCCAAAGACCCCCAAAGTTTGGTGAGTGAGGAGGAATAAAGTGCCACTCCGTACCATTATTTGCTAATTCCTCGGCCAATTCTGGATTTAACGTTTTGTTCTGCTCATCAAACAAATATCTTAATTCGCGTGCAGCACCTACAAAATTTGTACCATTGTCGCTGTGTAGTTCCGCACAGCGACCGCGTCTGGCTACAAACCGTTTAAAGGCTGTCAAAAACGCCTTAGTGGTCAACTCGCTAACGGCTTCTAAATGTACTGCTCTTGTAGCCATACAGACGAACAAAGCGATGTAGCCTTTATATGATTTGTTGCCGCGACCTTTAGACAATCTAATATTTATTGGGCCAGCGTAATCCACACCACTACAAAAAAAAGGTTTATTTGATGTTACGCGACTAGCTGGTAACTGCCCCATGAGTTGTGTCCTCACCTTAGCTGTATGTCGAATGCACCTAATGCAGTTCCATATGTGCTTTTTTACTAAAAGCTTAACACCTATGATCCAATATTTCGATCTAAGAAACGTGATCATTAATTGTGGACCACCATGCATAGTCTTATAGTGTGCATCGGCAATTATAAGACCCGTAAGGAATGATTCTCTGGGTATCAGAATTGGATGTTTTTGGTTGAAGCTCAGTTGGGCCATCTCAAGCCGACCTCCAACTCTGATCAAGCCTTTAGAATCAACAAAAACGTTCAACGACTTTAAAGTACCACCTTTCTTTTCATTGGTACTATTTTTAAGTTCTTCCATTTCTTGTGAGAACACCTCCTGACACTTCTTTATACAGACCTCTAATGACTCGTCCAGTTCTAATATTGATAAATGTTTTGTATTATATTTTGTTATTGCTGATTTCCTTAAACTTAAGAACCGACGACAATAGGCTATGACTCTGACTAATCTGCTCAGAGATGAAAACTTGAAACCAAATTCTTCATTGAACGTAGTAATATGTACCTTTACTTCTTCCAACTTGGTCACTGAATGTTTCGGCCTTTTATATTCCACTACCTGTTGTTTTAAGAAGTCAGGACCATTCCACCATATCGAAATAGATTCGAGTTCAGCAGGGGAAACACCGCGAGATGCACAATCTGCCGGATTATGTTTTGACGACACATGAGACCAGTGTTGGGTGTCTAAAATATTCAATATGTCGGAAACTCGATTGGCGACGAACGTCTTCCACCGACTAGGGTGACTGCTGAGCCAAGCGCTACCTCACTGTCTGTCCATGCGTGCCAATTCGCCCTTTGAATATTTAGCAAATCACCTACCTCAACCATCAATTTGGCAAGTAACGTTGCTCCGCAAAGTTCTAATCGTGGGATAGACACTTGTCTAATGGGAGACACCTTTGTTTTTGAACTCACCAACGAAATATGAATATCTCCCTTGTGATCTACAACCCTGAGGTATATGACTGCTGAATACGCCATTTTAGATGCATCAGAGAATCCATGCAATTCAGTCACCAAGTTCCTGTCCTCATTGTGCAACCATCTTGGGATTCTGATATTCGTCAAACAAGTTAAACTGTGATGGTAAGTCAACCATTCTTGTAATAAATTATTTGGAATTGCTTGATCCCATTCTAAGCCTGCTAGCCACAATTTTTGAATGAATATCTTGGCTAGAATAATGCTAGGTGCCAACCATCCTAGAGGATCAAATAACCGTGATATTTCGGATATAACTTTTCTTTTTGTTACAGGTCCTGTCGGCGGCTGGAGTTCTACAGTGTACTGAAAAACATCTTCGTTCAAGTTCCAGGTAAGACCCAGAATTTTTGTAATATTATCCATTTCTATCTTTAATTCCCCCGTAGTTTCATTACCATCCCTTATTTTATTTAATAATGTCTGGCTGTTGCTTCTCCATTTTTGTAATGGAAAACCTCCTTTGTTTAGTGCTTTAATTAATTTAGTATAAATATTAAAACAGTCTTCTATATTTTCAGCTCCTGTCATGACGTCATCCATATAGAAATCTTCTAAGATTATCTTAGCTATTACAGGTTCATCAGGGCACTCATCGTACGCCACCTGTTGTAGAGCCCGTACAGCTAAATATGGTGCCGAAGCAGTGCCGAAGGTAACCGTATCCAGTTCATATTCTTCAATTTCATTTTCAGGGTCGTCTCTCCAGAGAATACGTTGTAATATTGTATCCTCCTTTTGCACTAGGACTTGACGATACATTTTAATGATATCAGCCACGAGACATATGCGATGTGTTCTCCATCGTATAATAGTATGGCGGAGTTCCGCCTGCAACGTAGGTCCGACTAACAAGTTGTCATTTAGTGACATTCCCTTAGTTCCCTTGCAGGAAGCATCAAATACGACGCGCACCTTCGACGTTTCTTTATTCTCCCGGACAACGGCGTGGTGAGGTAAGTAGATTGCTTTCTGATTATTTTTATCATCTTCTGGTACTTTTTTCATATGATTTAACTGTAAATACTCTCTGATAACTTGTGTATAATCTTTTTTAAATTTGTTGTTTTTCCTAAATTTTACTTCTAAGGATTTCAATCTTCTTTCAGCAATGCTCCGTGTCTCACCAACCTTACTGGCCGGGTCATCATCACGTAACGGTAGTTTTACAATATACCTACCGGTACTATCCCTTTCAGTCGTAGCTGCGAACAACTTCTCACATTTTTTTTCTTCATCCGTTAGCATTTTTCTTTTAGAAGGTTCTGCTTCCAGTTCCCAAAACCTTTTTAACATGTCATCTGCTTCAAGACTTGAATGCATAACGGTGATATGTGATGGACTACTTGTCTGGTCCACTTCAAAGGTGCCCGACAATATCCACCCTAATTTGGTGGCCTGAGCTAATAATGTCCCACTGGTATTTCTCTTAATTCCCTCCTGGATGACTTGGCTGTAAACCTCAGCGCCTAATAAAATATTAATTTTATTAGGCCTGTAGTATTCTGGATCAGCCAGATCATCTTCAGACAAGTCTAGCCACTCTACCTTGGTTACTTTAGTAGATGGGAGAAGAGCGGTAACCGACTTTAGGACGAATGCATTTACCTTAATCTCGACGGTGGGATCTATTCTAGACCTTAATTTAAGAACTACACTGGACTTGGCCTTGGCACTTTTGTCCCCGCCTACATCTATCACAATTTGACTTGAAGGTGTTTTATTTAATCCTAAATATTGGACCGTGGATTCTGTAACGAAAGAACCCTGCGACCCTTGATCGAGCAATGCCCTAACAACCCTATATGATCCGTTTTTCGACTCCGCTTTAATCAAGGCGGTAGTTAATAAAACCGTTTTACGATTACTTCCTGTCGATAGACACGAAATCATAGGCTTGCTCGATCCCTCCGCTTGCGCGGTCACAACAGCAATACAATTTTTAATATCATCCTTCAACGCCGTTGAAGCGGCTGGTGATGATTCCTCGTGAACTATACTCCTATCTTCACCAATATCAGACCCAGAAACACCTGCTGGGTGCAACAAAGAGTGGTGGCGGCGTTTACACACCTGGCACCTGAGAGTATTTTTACAATTTTTTGCAGAGTGGTTATTGAGTAAACAGACAAAACACAAATTATTTTCTTGAGCAAAATTACGACGCGCTTCATTTGACTCTTTACTAAATTTCGGACAAGATGTAATCTTATGATCAGCTGAACAAAACAGGCATGGTAATAATCTTTTTTCTTTTACCACATGAAACGATTGAGTTCCCTTTGGTTGTGGATGTTTTCCCTGTCTCTGCTCCCTACTATCACACTTATCTAAATTTTCTAAACCTCTAAAGCGACTAGTTAAATATTCACAAAATTGTTTAAATGTAGGTAGCTCGTCATTTGTGTCTGAGGCTACCTTCAGTTCCCATCCCTTTCTAGTCTCTTTATCTAATTTTGCACTAATTACGTGAATCACAATAAGATCCCAGGAAGATACATCCACACCCAAATTACCAATTGACTCCAGACATTCTGAAGTAGTATTAAGAAGCCTTTTTATTTCGCTAGCCGATTCATAAGACAAACTCTTTTGACTGAGTAATCGTTTTATTATACCATTCGCTAGAAACCTTTTATTATTATACATCTTATCTAATTTAGACCAAGCAATTTTATAATTGTCAGATGTAACCTTAATATTTCGCAATAAAAGCTCAGCTTCCCCAGTCAAAAGTCCCTTTAGATAAAAGAATCTCTGTCCATCATCTAGAGTCTTGTTTTCATGCACTAACCCAATAAATAGATCTCTAAACGTTTGCCACTCAGAATATTTCCCGGAAAATGAAGGAATTTTTATTTCTGGCAACTTAACTCTGCTAACAGTTTTATCGGACTGACAACAAGACTTAGAATCCGCCCATGATTCAGTACAATTTCTGGAAGACAGCAAAAGTTCTTTTAACTCGCATTTATATTCAACATACAATTCCTCAACCTCATCATACATATCATTTTTAGAATAACTTGAATTAGCGAATTCAGCTTTCTTAATTGTACTTAATATTTGTTTATGAGTGACTGTGAATTGATCCCATAACTGTTGTAAATTTTCGAGACGTGTCTCTAAATATGCAGGAGTTAGTCTATCTTTTGGAGACTTCTTAAAGTTTGATCTTGCCTTACGCATTTTAGCAAGAACATCCTCTTGTACATTACAAAATGACTCCATTTTGAAACACAAGTTCTACTAATACAATTATATCCAAGCAAATTATTGTTATTATTCTTTCGCAAATATTATATGTATTTTGTAAAGTAAGTATTAATAAAGTGTAAAATTTTACAAGTCTTTTTATAGCAATTTGGGACCAAAATTGGGCATAGGTTCCCCGTCTCAACCACTTTTGCCTTAAAACTATTACAAGTCCAAAACTAACTACAAAATGACTAAGTTAATATTAAAATTAATTTAAAGTTCAATAATCTTGAAATTGTTTGTTGAGAACTTAGTCTTCCTGATAACTACTAATTATGTATAATGTACTCACAGTTTTTTCTTCACTTCACTCACCGATGAACTCGTACTATCACTTCACAACACTATCACATGCGACGATCTAGACTGCACCACACAAGTGGCGCCCTCTGCCGGCGATGAACTTGACCACAAAACTGCCTGCTCTTCTGCACCTCCCTTGCGCCGTTCCTCCGGCTGCTGCTCACCAAGTCGGCTGCACCACGCTCGACTCCTGGTTGCTGCACCGGTTCCACCTTCAACTCCTGGGCACCTTTCACTTGGTACCCGTTGAAGAGGCTGTTCTGGACAGCGATCCACTGCCCAGTACTAACGAAGGGTGGGAATCTCTTCCACCACCGGAGACTACCCAAAAATACTCTCGACCAATCCGGCTCGAAGGACCATGTATATGACCGAGGATCCGTTTGGCGAGGAGTTTAAATAAATAATATAACACTAATAAAGATTATATAGCGTATATTAATATCAAAGTTCACAAAAAAAATAAAACATTCAAATCTTATATGAATATCGATGTAACCAAACCATTGCGCGATCTAATTCGATCCCAACGCCATCTAGGGAACTCAAACAACAACTTTTTACCAAAATTCAATTGATCGCGCTATGATTTCGTATACAACCCAAACATATACCTTCTACTAGCTAAGACTGAAGTTGGATATCGGTCTACTAATATTGCTTTGCAGAAGGACAGAAATATACGGTTTCATAAACCATATTGTAATTAGAAAAATGAAAATTTCTGACATGTATTACAATTTATTGAAGTTGAAAGCCGAATTTCCATATAATAATCACTTGTACCTATACTCCATTTAAAATAGCATTAGACAGAAGTAAAAAAAGGTTATTTATAATGCACACTTTGTTGCAAAAGTACAATAAACTTGTTACAGTTACGATTGACGCCTATAAATTAAAATCTATTTACATACCAGCTGTCACACTTATTTGTAATCATGTTAACATTTTTCATAACAAATTATGTGGCTTTCATTTATTTATAATATTTCAATCCAATCTAAAATGACAGTGTCAATGCTAAAAAGCTAAAAGAAGCAGTGATGAACAATACTGGAACGTTTTTCGTTTTACTGTTATCCTAACATTATTTATTTATTTATTATTTTATTATGTCTAAATCCTATGATAAAGACGAAGAAGATTCAATATAGTGAGTTGTAAGTTGTTATTTTAATTAAAATATTGTTCTAAAAATTACTTTTATTTTAATCTTACTTAAATCTAAGTCATCATGACATTATTGGTTGTCTCATTCATTGTTTTGGTGTAAGTTTGTAATGTGTGATGAAGATATTGTTATAAATAAAGCGTAATTAAAAAAAAAAAGTTTTATTCCGTTTATTTAAGTACTTAAAACAATTTCTTTGAAATAAAATGTTTTCAATTCCTGCTTCTGCGAGCCTCTTTTTTCTAATGCTATAATAAATGGAGTATAAGTGATTATTACAAAATATAATAACGTTTTATCAAAAATTTTGCAATTCAGCAACTCTGTTTCATTTCTCAAAAACTTACTTTAATTCATTTTAACAATACAAGCAGTTGTTTTAATGATATAAGTGAAGCTTTCAGTAATAATGTCTTACAAATGTCATTTAAATGTTTTCAGAGTTCACGTGTTAGCAGGATTTGCATACAGACTTAGATTGATCAACGCAATTGCTATTGAGTGTCCTGTCATATTAAATATAGAAAACCATGAAATGATCGTCATCGCTAGCGACGGAAAGCCTACCAAACCAGTTTTAGCAAGAAACGTGGAATTATACCCAGGTAAGATTCTTCAAGAGTATTCTAGTTTTTTTTATTTGTTTTGGGCGGCTATTCTGGCACTATAGAGTCACAGTATCACTGCGACCGGTATCGATCTATTGTGATCGCTACTGTTTTCCTTAAAGTTCGCTTCCGATTCCTGCATCCATTCCATACATTTATTCTAGTTGAACAAAAATAAATATAAACATAGAAAAGGACAAGTACTGACCGTTCCAAATGAGATCATCACGACGGACATCACACTCGTATATTTTGATAAGAAAAAGTGTTTCATATTGTTCAACGATTATTTTGCTTGGCACTAACGACTAAGAAATTGTTTTTTTTTGCTTAGCTTAATAAATATTAAAGCATCTGTCTTGTATAGTTGGTAGACGTTTCTTGTGTTCTTTCGACATTCTTTGCGTAAATGTGTTTTAAGCTGACCTCCAATAGTATAGTAGATATATCAAATGCATTTTACTTTTTTCATTGACTCGGTACTTACATAAAATTTACATGATAATACATATTGCACGCCTCAAAGCGTTGAGGTGGGTATTACTGTCAGTTTACGCACACCGAGTGATTCTCCAACTTAAAATGTCACTTTTTTATTCTTTAATGCATTTATAAGTGAATATATATTGATCATTGAACATATCAAGATGCATTGTGAGAAATCATTACCTATTCAATCTAAACTTATAATAGTGAGAGAGTAAGTAGAATTATTTTACATAGTATCTCAACATACAGCTTTTACCTCGGAGAAAGTGGCTACACAATGGTAGACTCGCCTTTTCATCGGCAATCGAAAAAATATCGCGTTATGTCCAAAGTGTGAATTGTAAACATCCGATGAAAGGAGATTGTCATGTTTACTAATTAAAGATCGTAAGTTACATCACTTAAGTTAAATTAATCATCATAATTCTATTCCAAATAGAATGTGCTTGTTACAGGTACAAACATTACTTTTCATTGCGCATCGGTGAATGAACTTAATCTTAGCAAGGAACTTGCTTGTGTTCATTTACCTGCTATTGTATGTATTATCATCTCTAGTGTATTCCTATTGTTCTTGCTATTATTGTGTGATTTAGGTACTAGCGGACCAGCTCCGTCTTCGCATAGGTAGCATAGTGACAAATGCCTATATTTTTTACAAACATACGACGTGTTACAAAATACCCTGTAAAGAATTAATTTATTATCTCAGCCAAAAATATTGTCAATCCTAGTAAGCTGTCATGCCAGGGAACCAGATTATTTAACAGAAAGGCCTACGTACCCATTTTGCCTAGTAATTGTCTACTTTAATAGTTTTTCAATTTTTCATTCAGAATTGAGAGTTCGGCTTTACGGGCGACTTTAGAGTTTTGTAATGTATAAACCTTCCTCTTGAATCACTGTATCCATTACCGATACAAAATGTTTATTGGAAATGATTATAACACGCCGTAACGTTTACATAAATCCGGTCATTGAACCGCTAGACTACCACGATTAAGTGATTGTATTTCTGTTTTGGTAAGCCTAGACTAAATAATTTAAATTAATGTCTTCGTTCATCTAAAGACTATGGAGAGTCTTTAGATGAACGAAGACATTAAGACAAGTGACTATCGCTTGATTGACGTCTTAAAATCATTACGGGCCTTTGCCACTGACTAGGTTTAACATTTAAATAATTATTCATCCGTCAGAAATGCAACATTTACTTGTGTCCATTTTTTAGAAAGGTACGTGCTATCTGCACCAGTAAAGAGATTTATTTTCTCTACGATGACGAAGAAGAGAAAGGTATGCTGAGTGTTTCGCTTAAGTTTAAGGTCGCCATTAACCGGTTTCGTTTGTTATTATTTCACTTTCTATTGTTTTTAATTTAAATCCGCGAGAGCACTTTTTTCTATTATATTCCAGAAGCGGATTCTAATGAGCAAAAATATGGTATAATATAAAGTGCGGACTGTATAATACTTGAAGCAGAACAAGTGTATGGAGCCTAATATGCAAGTTAGAGTGCAGATTTACAGTAGGCTACGTTTACAGTAGGCTATGTTATGACTTAACTATTTGGCTATCAGTGATCGTATTGAAAATCATAAAATAATCGGAATATTATGTTCTAGAGTTAAGAATACATAACTTTGGTTATATGTATTTAGGTATGTTATATGTTTTTAGATCACTTAATTATACGACAGGAAAATTTTCAAATGGTCTATATGTGCAAAAACTCGAACGTATAAACACGTTCTGCTCCGCTGTAGTTTGATTACGGTTTAATTGTTTCATAAAATAAAGCCTGTTTTCATAAATATAATTTGCTAAGTCTCGTTGGAGCCAGAGCAAGGCCAATAGTTAAGTTCGAAGGTCAATTTGAGTCATAATTATAAATACACAACATTTAATGACGTCTGTTATTATCCTGACTTGATTTTAATTTTTTGCTCGGACTAATTAGTATCAGAGTTAGAGAACATGGCGACATTATAAAATCATTTAGTTGCCGAAACTATAAAAAGCAACTTTACTCTGTTTACGAACTCATTAGTTGTTTGGCGAAAGTAGCAAGCACTGAATGAGTAATGCCCTGGCTGGTTCAGCCGTGAACATACCTACATGTTCTCGGCTGAACCACCCGATGTAACTTTTTAATGAAACTTGGTGTGTAAGTAATCTTGTAACCCAAGAAAGGACATATGCATGCTAGACATGCTACACATGCACGCTCTTCTCGTAGGTCTAGAGCAGAACGCTGGCTCACTGCGGGTTGGCGATTTCAGATTCCAATTTTTGGAATCCAGGTTTTCTCATGATGTTTTCCTTCACCGGTTGCCAATGATGTCTTAGACTGATTCCTCTCTTTCACTTTATGTATTATTTTAAACCTGTAATTTCATGGTGTAGAATAAAGTACCGTCAAATCTATTCTAAAAATGATTAAGAAGTTACATATAACTTTGCAAAAGTCACAGTGTTACTTGCCTGTACTTGGGTTCGAGCCTGCAACCTTGTGCACTAAAGTCTGTTCATTGAACCGCTAGGCCACCACGAAATACTTAATGCTTTAATAAATTATAATTTAACAACAAAGTATCAAAGATCATTCCTTCTCTATTGGGAAGATGCCTGTGCTCAGCAGTGGGACGTTTACAGGCCGGTATTATAACAAAGTATCAACCAACAAACAGGGTAATTTTCGAGAAACCACAACAGTAATAAGAAAAAAATGTCAGACCATTCATTGTAGAGAGTTCTTTTTTCGGAGACCCTACATCTTTTTATTATGTTACAGGGGAACGTATGGACGTGGTTGTGCGCGCATCACAAGAAGGAGGTGGCTACTGGGTGAGGGTGAAGGGTAAGGGCGCATGCGCGAGCCTTAATGTTAACGGAATGCTCATCTATTCCGGCTACAACTACACCTCCATGTTGGAAAATAACCAGGTACGGCAATATAAAAGAACACAAATAAAACTAAAACCATGAGAGCTATCCAAAAATGCGCCTCTAAAACACGTAATAATAGTAAAATTTTTTTTTTTCTAACAACATATTTAATTATGTGCCTGTGACCATGACACCTGCAAAGGCTTTGAAACGTTGCGAACTAAAATCAAAATAAACCGCGATAGAATCCTTTACCCAACGATGAATATTGGGGTACGGTTTCTTCACCGGTTACAGCTAAATAGATGCTGCTTCATACTTTAGCCTGAGTTAGGCTGATTCATTTACACAAAAAATACTAAATTTAAATTAAAAATTAATTGAACGTTAGTCTAAATTGGCGTTAGTCAACCAATCACAGTCGAGATCAGTAGATTTAAAAATAGCCTTCAGCAATCATGGGTTATTAATGTATTAATTTTACAGAATGATATAAACGAACATGCAGATTGGGAATCTGACTTAGTTGTGGGAGGGCAAATGCTGGAGTCCCTCCAAGATCAGAGTCATGCAACAGAGGTCAAATCGGTGTATTTGGGCATTGACAGGAAAGTTGTTAAAGTCAATGAAGACGAAATAGACTTTAGGTACATTAGTGATGCTATACCCAAGAAGCCTTACTTCCCTGCACCACTGGGTAAGAAAAAAACTATTATTTTTCATACCTATTAATATATTTCTGGAATTTGTATTGACGGGTTTGATGTTGTATAACCATGTTAAATAAGAGGAGGCATAAGAATTTGTGTCGTAAATGTAATGTTTTCGTTCGATTTCAATTTAACTCTTCAAGTACATATTATCCATTTTATTTTTTAGCTTTACAAGAAAACGGAGTTGTTCAAATAAACGGAAAGAACTTCTTATACCCCAACTTGCCAATATTATGGCGACCGAAGGACGTGCGCGCAGATATGTTTTGCAACGTCGGGGAAGAAGAGAAACAGGTTGAGGCGCAATGTCTACAAGTGCTGGATGCTATTGAAGGCGACGTGCTTGAAATTGCACTGGTTAATGAAGGTAGATAGCTTCTCATTGATCACTCAGCTATTCTTACATGAAGGGCTAATGGCTAAATAAAAGCCGTACAGAATATTCATCTGGAAAATTGTAAATGCGTTACCAATGAAAACTTTAATATTGAATACATACATGGCGTGCCTGTTTTGCGCCTGAGCCCTATATTGTAGTATCAGATTGCCGTATCTTGGAGTGTTATAAAGTATCGATAGTAATCTTAGTTTACCATTTTTTTATGAAGTTTACCCATACCAATGTGAGTCGCATGTTAATATTCTTTTTATACCTCGGGCTAAGGTGCCAAACTGGAACCTACATTGTTCGCAAGTCCGATGCCCTGGCCATAAGGCTACTGCCGCGCGACACTTTAAAATCCATTGAAACCTTTTTTTCTTATCATTTTCAGGTTTTGGCAGCAATGACTCTTACACCTTCCATATGCATGGCTACAATATGCAAGTGATCTCGACGTGGCAGAATCCTAAAGACAAACCTATCTCAAAACAATATTTTGAATCTCTAAACAAGAATGGCAAAATTTTGAAGTAATATAGTAATTTTAAATACAATTACTACATCATTTTCTTAAAGCATGACTGAACATTTTATTCGTAGCGAATGTGGTAAAGTTACAATGCTAGTTCTAACATTTATTTCCTTCAAAGCTTTAAAATTTAATGAGCAAGTCAGAACCTGTAGTGAATTAACATATATTATTGTTATGGAAACTAACGACTTAATACGTAACGAAACTACAAGAACATTTCTATAGCTGGCATCTGGTTTCTGATACTTTCACTCGAGCTCAGTCTTGGGGCTTTAATCATGTAATTATTACCACGAAACAGTTTCTAATACCACGTGTTATAAGCCAACAATTTTCTAGTGAATTAAAGTAAATTATAGTGTTTAACCTCAAATTGATGTGATAGCTTGTGGTAATTAGATGTCTATCAGTTATTTCATAGTCATTTGTTTTATGCATACACGTATGTAGCTCTTTGGCAAGGTTTGTGTCTAAAAAATTATTGCCTGTAAATATATTTTTGGAAACTAATAATCGTCATCATCATCATTGCCCAAGATGCTAATGCTTTCAACCAACGTCGAGGGTACATTATATATAATAATAGTATTACAATTTAAAATATTTTAAGCTTAAATGAACCAGTGCAAAATTGTAAAACTGATTTGTTAACATTATTTTTCCAAATTTCAGAAATCTCCAAAATCCGCCATACAAGGACACAATTACGGTACCAAACAAAGGCTACACGATAGTGAGGATAAAGATAGATCGTGGAGGCAGTTGGCTGCTGGAGTGCCGGTCCTGTGCCCTCTCTTCAGTCCCAGCAGCCATCCTCATCAACGTGCCCCAAGCGATACCAAAGTCCGTCGTAGACTCGTTACCTAAGTGTGGCAGCTACAGGCCACCCGATGTCCTGCTCAATTAACTAATTATTTAGACTGATAGTGTCTAGTTGGTCTCAGCATTTTAGTTTAAGGTTATTTATCAGTTGGTGGCACGTCATAAAACGTACGTATGGCACGTAAACGAGCAGCTAGAAGAAGCAACCCTTTTGTCTGAATGCAACTCATTTCTAAGTATGGACAAGGGAAAATTTTGAGCCTGCCTATCAATATATACGTTATTTGGAGACTTGTAGGTCTTCTACTTCTTAAAGAAACAGATTCCAAATGTGAAATGACTGGTTCAAGATAGACATTTATACATGTAATGAAACAGTGACACAGATAGCTAGATACCTTAACGTTTAAAGTTGAGGTGTAATCTAATCTTTGGAAGTTCAGGATACTCAATAGAATATGAATTACCTTTAGAAACTATGTAGATAATACACAGACTGGTCCTACCCTGACTGAGCCCTGACAGACTCTTATTGACACAGTACTGTTACGTTTTTGACATTGTATTGGACAGTAGTCAGGTTACTATCAATAAGCAAATAAAGTTGGTTAACCAATGAAATAATGGGACACAAGCATAAATTATTTATTAAAATAAAAATAAAAAATTGTTAAGTAAGATTAAAAAGGAAGAAAAGCAGGTACTTATTTATTTTATATCCTAAACTATCTTTACATTAATATTGTAATCGATGAAGTCAATGTAAGTAGAAACATTTGTGTAAACTGTTGGTGCACCTCTTTCGCCACACGGCTGAACTCCCCATGAGACTACTCCTACTACAACAGGAATTAATTCTGGTAAGTATTGCCTCTCTTGAGGAGCTTGGGTCATCTCTTCAGTAACTTCCGTAGTCTGTCCATTATCTTGCTCACAGCTACTTCCGTTCCATCGTTCAGTGTTTTCTTCTACGTCATCGTTAGGCTCAGGGATGATGTTCGGAACGTACTGTATAAGCGGGCCACCTGAGTCACCACTACATGCGGCTATTCCTCCAGTAATAGGGCCTGTGCACATGTGAGCATCTCTGTCTAATGGATTTATTTCACCGTCTTCTGTTAATCCATCAATCGCATCGTGACATTCTGAAAAAAAGAAAAAAAATATATAGTGTACTGTAGTCAGTCTTTTTTTGATTAACTTTTGCTCGACTAGTCTTACCTTTATAAGTCATGTAAGTAACTTTGACTTCCTGCAGCCTACTAGGTAGATCTGGTATAAAAACTGTAGTTTTTAAAGCTCCCCATCCAGCTAGTTTCAGAGAGTTTCCTTCCATCCTATAATTAGTTGGCAGTTTGACAGGCTGGACGAACTTATTGAAGACGAATGGAGATGATGTTCCAAACACGCCTATATCATAAGGTCCGATACCTCTGTAAATATTTTATTATTGTAGCTTTTTTAATCTTGTATAAATTAAAGTATTGCAAATATTTAAATAGGTTAAGAAACTAAAAAATACCCTTCGTATAAAGGATGAGGAATTCGTTCGCTGATCCTAATAACTTGTGCCTGTGATCCAAAGTTGTTGACGTCATGTATGCCAGCCACGACATCCAGTGGGAGCCATCTCACTAGCCACGACTCTATGGCGCAATGAGCAGCAGACAGTACCTAAACAGAACATACCTATTTCAATAATAGTTTATTAGAATACAAGAGCAAAAACAATTCACTTCGATTTAATTAAAGACTGTATCTCAGTTATTCGATAGGTTGTTGTCTATTATAGTGCCTTTTAAACAAACTAGAATTGTCATGTGTCTATCGAAGCGATAAAAAATAAATTAAGATAACTGAAGTCATACCCATCGCTCGTTAAGTATAGCTCCACCGCAGTTGTGCAGCCGTGCCCACAAGAACCTGGTCTGCAGGGACACCAGGTAGGGGTGGCTGTGTGGTTTAGCTTCGTGACCTCCGATGATTTTGCTTTGAGGGGTTAATATCTTGGTGTTCACTAGACAATACGATAATTGTCAGTTCAATAAATAAGCTACCAACGTGAACTTACTCGTAACATGAGCATTTAGTGTAGTCGATGTTAGTAGTCGATGGGTTAGATGGAATACTTGTAATGTGCGATACATTGCTATTAAAAAAAAGTCTTACCTTGGTCGAGCTAAAATAATAATTATACTTACGCCCCTTCTGCCAAGTAAAATCCAGCAAGTTATTAAAATCTTAATTTATGAAATCGTCGAGGAATGAGGCTCAAATCCGATTTTAATTTTAAAAAGGCTGGACATTTAACGTACTTATTTAAAACAAATTTAGACAAGATAAAGATACTTATGCAAAAAATTACCTACCTTCAGTAAGAAATAAACATTTTATAAGGATAAGTAGTCTTACAGTGAAGTTCATGGTGAGATAAGGTGGGTAACTTGTGTCGACGGTGTTTTTCAGGCATTATATAACATTTGGCTTAGATAAATAATTATCTCAGCACATATTTTTGGAAGCTAAACATTTTGTCTGAACGAAAACTGAAAATCACATTCGTTTGAAATTATTATTAAACTTAACTCAGCCTAGTACCTTGTCATATCTACTTATGAATCTATGTATATAACAAGTGGTTTTATACATTCATAAGTATGACATGGTACGTGCAAGTTTACCTCAAAGAGTATATATAATAAGTAATATTACGGGAGGTTTACCTTTTGTATCGTGTTTACATCGTGGAGCAATCGCCTACCAGTAGTGAGCAATCGTGATGACGTATTTTCCTTCTTAGGGTCCTATTATTTATTTTAGTTAGATATAATAGTGTGATATCTATGTTTAGGATGACGACTTGCATTAAAATGTAAAATATGAGGTTTGGAATAAAAATGCAGAAGAAATACAAATCAATTCGATGATCTATGGTGGATAAAATTCTCTATCAAATATTACCTATATTATAATTAATAAATCACGTCTTAAATTTTGTTTAGGACCCCTGGGCCACAAGAAGGATTACCTTGAAACGAATATTTCATCGTTCATACGGGTCATTACAATATTGGAGCGGGTCGTGTGTTATCTCTACACAGACATGTAGGTAGGTATCTTCCCACGTGACTAGATGATTTAGATTCTTCTGATAAATCAAAATCTCATCCATGGAAATATGGCTAATATTTCCATGGATGAGATTTTGATTTTTCTCCTTGTATATAATCGAAAATTAATAGTGTAAGTAATAGTATAATTCGAAAAATAAAAACAAATTATAGTTTTAAGATAGATGGCGCTGACACTATATTCTGTAAAATAAAAATATGTGTGTGTACCAGAGTACACAGGTAAGAAGTGAAACTTCTTTATTTTCTAATCGTTTTTTGTTTTATTTTTAAATTATTATTTAATTTATATTTTTTATTGTTTTTAGAATTAATAATGTTCACTAGATTTACAGTCATATTTATTAATACTTGCTAATTTTAACAGATTTATATACATTCACTGATACTTACAATCAAAAAGTGAGGTTAACCTCAAATAAATATTAAAATCATGCTCATACGTGTTGAATTTATAAAACGAAATATATAATCACTCTCACTTTTCTTGTTAATTCACTTAAATTGAACAAGTCTTTTTATTTTATCACTTTCAAATTAATATATTGTTATTCTTTTTTCAAACCAAACTTCAAAACTAATATATTGTTGTTATTATTATCATATATTACATTATATTCTTTACGTCACTATACTAAACTTCGATAAAAAAAGCAACATGGCGCGTAACCGAAAAACGTGATGATTTTCATCACGTGACTTTCTCCCATACGTCGATAAAGAAGTTTCACTTCAAAAAACGTTGTTAGTTTACATTGATATAGTTAACATTTGACAACCTGACTTATGCCGAGAACTTACTTGGGGTGATCGCTAATAGGACCTAAAAATAATTTCCAGTTGAGCTACTTAGGCAATTTTTAACACCCGACGCATCTTTTTCAAATTAAAGGAGCTTTAGGTAGTAAAATTGGTAGGTATGCTTTCCTTATTCAGGGAAATCGGTAAGTGTAAACCACCCGTATTAAATCGCAGCCTGTCTGTTAGTAGCCTTAAAACCGTTCCGCCACACACACAAACGCAAATCTCTGTTCGCTCTTATTCAAAATTTCAAGATGGCGGGCGCGCGCGCCATCGCGTCAACCGGGCGCCGCGAGAAGCAGTTTGTTTGATTAAAGCCACTCCGCCGCATGTAGACGTTTGCAAATTCCGATATTCGCGCGCTCCGTCGATATCAGCATTCAATGATGGCAGACTGAACTGACTCCAATGTTGGTGATGGTAGTCTGCAGGTATGCCATCAGTGCAGATTATTTGTGGGGAATACTTTATAATGTTAGTGCACAACAATGTGTGAGCAACAATTACGCGCAAGTGATTAGTGCTTTCGACTCTTTAAAACCAATGTTATAGTGTTGTGTAAGCTGAAAGAAAATTAGCGACGTCGTGCTAGACTGGTGGTGGAAAGGTGGAAACTTCGAACAATACCTCCAGGTAACATAAATTCCTACCTACCTACCTACAAATAAATAAATTACTCATTCATTTGGACGTTTTAGTAAATCGGTAAACGGACCAAGGTATTCTCGCGCATCCTACGTAGGCACGAAGTTAAGTAGGTGCGGAGTAGTAAAAATTTCAGCTCTAGTAATTAGATCAACAAATTAAAACAAAATCATTATGTATGAAAACCTAACTGCCCACGCATTACTTACAATAGCTGAGCGCGTGCGCCTGCGTCTCGACCCAAATCAGTAAATCCTACCTGCATACGTATTTATTTATTCAGATTCAGAAATTGCCTTTGTATCATTCTGAAATACTTTCGAATTAAAACTATTGTATTGCGGGACGTTAGGGAGACGTGTTGAGTAAAACGCAGCTTGGGTTACACTGAGTATATTTGAGTTTTTATTTTTTGCGATAAGCTCCTGAATATTTAATATTCTCAAAATGCGAATGTTGTATGTTTCATCAAAATCAACCGCTTTTAGATCATAGAGCTCTTTTCTAGTTGATAAAGGGATTTGACCCATTCACTTGTCTGATCAATGCGATCAATGCAAAAGTATAGAAAGAATATGGTTACATTGGACTGATGCTGCAGGGTGACCTGAGGTCTGCAGAATACCCAACTCCTTGCTTAGTTACAGCACAGGTATCATGTTTGAACTCACTCTAATGATTTCAATGAACAAATTGTGGGAAGATTTACAGCATTTACCTGATATTGTTGCGTACCTGAGACTCGTACCGAACCCCTAACGCAAAAAACAAAAATATTAAAAGTACAAATTTTAATAAGGAATACATACCGTTAATTTTACAATTAAAATGTTTGTTTTCCTTTTTTTTCCATTTATTAAGGTTTTTAAAATGTAATAATATTTTTTGTATATTACTAATTTACTACTCTACAGATAATGCAATAATCTGAATTGACCATGGATATCGTTTATATACCCGTATACTTACGTTCTTTTAACTTTAAATCGTTTTTGTTTTACTATTTATGTAAGAACTATTACTGTGAGTGTATGTCCTAAGGTTCAAAATATTACCGAAGGGCAAGAATCGCATAAAATATTACCGAAAATTATATGTAACTCCTTCTATCAAAAATTGATGGTGCCTTTATCCAGCTGTTGGGAAGTGTTGGTCAGGGTGTATAAACTTCTAACTAAAACCCTGGCAAAACTTGAATAATTATACTAATAAATTGTGGAGTCCCAACTGTTACTTGAAAATCTTCATAGGTAAGATTTTTTCATTGAGTAGTATTGTATTGCGAGAGTTTTCATCGTATGGATACAGAGGTCATTACTGCAGCATTTAACAGACATGTTTAAAATGTATTCTAATAGGATAAATTAAGAAAAAAAGCACCTTAAGAATAAAAGCACCTTTAATCCGTTTTTTAATCCTTGTGACTATGGAGGGTAGAGGTAAGGAGGGCAATCTTATATGGGAGAAAAGTTGAAAAAGTGTCCAGTTGTATGCGCTAAATAACAGTTCCAAAATCCTCCAGAATGGCGCTGGTGTGTCCAAAGGGTATGGTATGAATGTAGCAATTTGTAAACGAAGTGAAGTATGTCGAGTTAAACAATTTAATATAATTATCGACCAAAGTAGTTACTTATTGAAATTTCAACTACTTGCGTAGTTCAAAATAATGTAGTAAATATAACCTTGAAGAATTTTGATGAGAAAACTTGTAGCTGGAGTGATTTTATTTCGTAAACTGTGAATAGTACGTTGATTGACTTTTTATTAGCTTCCTTTAAAATTTACCCTGATGCAAATGTGGCGCCATCCTAATTTAATACATTTTGACGGACAATTTTCATGTACGCAGATTGCCCTCCTTACTTCTACCCTCCATACTTGTGACTAAATTGACAAGTGCAAATGTCAAAACTGACATAAAACCTATGCATAAAACCTTTTGTAATCGCTGTCATTTTGGCATTTGTACTTGTCAATGTAGTCTTCAGGATGAAAAAACAGACTACATCGTAAAGAAATATACCTACCTAAGTAATATCATATACCTAATTAGTGTCAGAGAAGAATAAAAAACAACAAATATTATATAAAACATTTATTTTCAATATAAAATGACTGTTTCCTAAATATACCTACGAAATTGTGTTCGAAGAGACAGTTAACGATAAATAATTTAAAAAGATGTTATGATGGAAATGAGTGGCATCTTTCCATGTTACAGACCAAACACAGGTGTATATTTTCTAACAAAATACTACCCTGTGTCTTATTTATGATAGCTTAGAGTTAATCTTTCATTTAAAATATTTACATGTAGTCAATTTTATAGTTGTGGTTATAGTCATGGCAATTCTTAATTATAAACTCGGATTATGAAGAAAGAGTTTGCATGCTCCAAAATATTTTTTTTTGTTACTGGCACACAATGTTTCGAAGCGCTGGCTGAATATAAAGAGGTTGAAAAAAATTGCTTGAAAAAAAAAATACAATAGAATTTGAGAAACGATAAAAATCGGTTTGTAATTTTAATTTACAAAATTTTAGAAATCGTTTCAATATGCATATTTTCTAAAGATTTCTTATGGTTATGAAGAAGATTTATTTTGAGCTGTTGAAGTAATTTAATGAAATAGAAGAAAGTCATAGTATACTGGTATGTAGTTCAAACATAATTAATTATTTTTGTTTTAAATGTTTTCTTTTAATTATCTACATAGGCATTAAGTAGACCTACTTTGTTTTTTTTTACTGTAGTGTTATTTTATGCATTTTGTCTTGACGTCTAATGTAATTTAATACAAACTTATTTTTTTTTCTACCAAATTACTTGTCATTAAATATTTAATTAATTCTCTGGATAAACATTAATTAAATCACGTATCTACCTACCTACCCATACTTACATCTTGTATTGTTTCAAGAAAAACTTATAATTATTTTAAATGAAAGAAAAACATCGTGAGCGCTTTACATCCGTCTCATAGAGTGGACATGGATTGTATAATATGAACTAAACACTAATTAATGGCGATATAATCTTATGATATCATTGCATCCGTGTTGATAAATGTTGAATACCGTAACACAAATTACGGTCTCAAGTTTCGTAAGATGTTATACAAACTTGAGGGAAAATGATTTAACATGCATCTATAAAATAGTCAAGATTTATAAACTTCTGCCGACACTATGATGATAGAAAAAAAATAATTTCAAGCGAAGTGGATTGTCAGGTCCCGATAATAGAATAAACATTGTGCATTTGTGTCGGCAAGAGTATTTACGTTTTATTATTTATCAATCTAAATATTGCGAGTTGGTATTTACGTATTTGCACTTAACCCTTTATTTTTAATTTATTTAGGAATTACGTTACTTATAACACTCGTCTTGTCTCCTATATAAATCTTAAAGTACTTATTCTAATCTACCTTTATGTACAAAATTATAAAACGAGTAACAAAAACATTCAACTATGAGTATATCAAAGAAAATTAATTTAACTGCGCTGGCGGCTAGTCGCCATTTTCGATCTCGACGATACGAATTCTTAAATCTATAAGTTACGATAGTGATCTGATTAAATACTTTGGTCTCTAATGCGATACTTCAGATGGTTAGTTTTAGAACAGCACCATAAGTTTACAACGTTATTTACAAGACAACATTAACAAATTAATTTTGTTCGATTCGCACGTTGTTCATATTTCAACAACAGAATAAAATATGGCAGTACGCGATGCTTTTCACTCCTGTGTGGTTCACATAATCAATTACGATTAAATTTCTCGATATTCTCAATGTATCGGGAAGTATGGTGGAGTGATCGAGGGTAGGTGGTCGCCGCATCGAGGGAAGTTCGGAGGTACGGGGGGCAGGTCTCCCTGCGACCCGATGTGAAGAATTAAGTTCATTCCTATTACTATGTGATAGATGAAGTGACAGTGGAATAACCAGTATCCTGAAATAAAAATATATCGTTAATACATAACGTACTTTTGGAACTACAAGTAGTTACAATGTTGAGGACGTTAAAGAAGTTCAACATACCTGGGTTATCAGCCTTTAGCCTCAAGACAACGTATCCATTATTGGGCACAGCAAGAGTATCCTTGAAGGGAGGAAGGTTATACTGTCTGTGAAGCAGTCCCTTCCTATCCAAGTCTAAGGCGTGTTTCAAGTTAATCTTCTTGATATTCTTGTCAGGAGATCTGCCTATACCAATCACGTTGTATGGAGTACCGTGGAGGTGGAATGGATGAGACAAGTTCGGCGATTGCACTAGAAACAAAATAAATAATTAAATACATTAAAATTTAGTAATTAATTTGGCTTATACTGTGGATTGGACTGCTTAACAGAAAATGTGCTATTTATTTTGTGCAGCTGAATGTGACTGAGGACTGGGCGACGTAATAAGAGATCGAAAGTTTTTTTAATATCTAAGTATTAAATTTAGTTGAATAAATTGCTTAATAAAGTCCAATATCACAAATGACTCTTTGAGGCACTGACACTGTTTACATCAGATCAAAAACAATATACAGTGTTACTTAGCCACTTAGTGAAAAAAATAAAAATAAATAAATACCTTCATCAACTAAAACGATTTCGACAATGGAATTGAGAGGCACGTCTATCATGTGAGTGCATCGGCAGTCGACGGCACAGTTCGGAGGTCTGTTGTCGCCGTTACAGAATAGATCGGGATCCAGTTCGTGCATCTGGGAAAGAGGGGGCGCAGGCGCCGCTCTGTACGAGATCTCGTCAACCAAACTGAGAACGTGGTCTCCGCCGGGGGCAACTAGAATTGAAATTGATGAAAACAATTACACAACAAAATTATATCACTTGTAATAGAATATGGATTTTTGTCTTTATCTAAGTACTAAAAGACTGGGTGTTACACAATTTGAATAGGAACACTTCACACAATAACGTTATGCTATAGTCCGGTACATGAGTCGTATTTACAAGAGAGTTTAATAACTCATGCATTTCATAACATATTCTTCACCGATTCAGGTGTCATTTTCCATGATTTTTATATAATTTATTTACTGTTTATCATACCTAAATAGTTCCTGTATGTATTTTCCATGAACAGGTCTTTTGGTTTGTAGAAGTGGAACCTAAATGGCAGGAAGATTTTGACATCTGGCCTCTCTTGCAATATTTCTTTATCCACAGGCCTCGCTGATTTAAGATTGCTAACGCATACGGCGTCGTTTCGTTTTACATCACAGATGGCATCCAGGGGGTTAAGAATCTATGGAAAAATCAAGGTTAGTGATACAAAGATAAACAATTTATAGCCATGTGAGCTACATTCAAATGATTTTAAATAGCTTTCATGAGATGAGAATCTTTTTCAGTTTTTTTTCAGCAATGCACTGGATTTAGTTAGTTAGCAAAATTATATCTGTAGCAATTTTGATGATGTTGTGCTGAAAGGCATAACAATAAATTGTTTAGTTACTTTTGTTAATTCAATAGTTTTAAGCAAAGATAATGATTTACGTAGCGTTCAAGAATCTGTGTTATTCCGACAATAACTATAAGTACAGTTATTGAATTATGCTACGTACATACATCTTTTAGCATGTGTACACAAAAAAATATTTTGTAAAAAATAAAAAATAAGAATAACCTGTTTCCTTGGTGCGATGGGATCTACTTGAATGTCAAAGTCATGCTTAGGATATTTCATGCCAATCCTCTAGGTAAAATAGTAACTATGGTGCATTATATACAAAAATATACAACAGTTTAATAAACTGATGTGTGTTACTTAAAATACATCTATCTATTTATTGATCATAATAAATTACAACCAAACAAACTACTCATGCTTACAAGGATAATAAAATTAAACACTATTTTTCATAAATTTTATTAAATGGTATAAAATCTTAGAATAGTTTTATATTAATTTGATAAATCGTAACGTTTTGCTTGTCTTTACTTGATAGCAAAATATACCTACTTCGCTACGAAATAATATGTTCGTTGTAAATTGGGTTTTGTCGTTTTGAGCCGACTAGGACATACCGACATATTTTTGGAATTTTGGTTGGCACAATCACACTGACTTAAAGCCGTAAAACTAAACAAATTTCTTAATTAATGGTAACCTCGTGTGTACTTTCTGTATATCTAGTCTACATAATAATATACAGTCTTTGTTTGTTTACGGAGTGTGATACAGAGTGGTCATACTACTGACTGTGTATTTACATAAGTTATGAAATCCGTTATTTACATTTTGTTATAAATCGTAGTGCATGCATCATTCAGTTAGATTATTGTCCGGAAAGAAATCTTAAAATTCTAAGCAAGTAGGTCTAATAAGTAGCTTTTAAATATATACAAGTAATAAATATCATTGGTGAAAATAAAATTATAATGGCAAGTTGTTAGTTACAGGACGGACATGTCTTGTTAAAACTATACGCGAAAATAATATTGTTGGTTCAAGAGCCTCAAAGTACATATTATAGGCGATATTAATAATTAAAACGTAATTAAGAAAATATCACCGAATATGGCATAAAATTAAATGAAGTCAACTCGTAGAAACAGTGCATCATCGTTAAATAAAATCACAAACCATCATAAACTCCCATTGAATCATTCTAGTACAAAAATAAACACAAACGGCAGAATCGAGCACTTCGAATCTACCGGACACATCACACAAAACAAACATAAATTTACACTTAGTTAACATATTTAAATCAACTGGGGCTGTGCTGCACTTTTATTTGCACATGCAAAAACGGGCAATTTGTCTAGGAACCAATTTAGTGGAGCGCGATGGGAGGAAGATGGTCGCCGCATGTGGGGAAGTTGGGAGGGACCGGCGGCAGATCGGCCTGAGTACCGACTTGGAGAACGAGGTTCATGCCAATAACGATGTGGAAGAGGAAGTGGCAATGGAAAAGCCAGAAGCCAGGGTTGTTGGCTCTGAAACGGATGATAACGTAGCCGTTGTTCGGGACGGCGATGGTGTCCTTCGCTGGTGGCAGGTCTCCCTGCTTAAGGTGACGCTGCAGCAAACCTCTTCTATCGAGGTCGAGAGCATGTTTCAAGTTGATCTTCTTTACGTTCTGGTCAGGTGAGCGACCAATACCGATGATGTTGTAGGCGTATCCGTGCAAGTGGAACGGGTGAGATAAGTTCGCGATTTGAACTGGAAAATGGAAAGTACAATCAAGAATTTGCATCTAATTATAATCTACACATGATACACAACTTCCCGTTATTATATTCAAGCGTGGTATAATGACCGATAAATTAATCGATTTAAGTGATGATAAATAATATCTACGAATAATTCTTATTATGATATATGACTAATAAAGTAAGTTGAATTGAATTATACCAGAATTCTAGATTAATTTGATCGGGTTGTTGACTATAGGGTGGTGTACGTACCTTCATCTACCAATACTACTTCAACAACAGCGTTTAAGGGTATATCGACTTTGTGGGTACACATGCAATTCTGTCCGCAGTTAGCGGGCCG
Organism: Plusia festucae; assembly: GCA_950381575.1. Lineage (NCBI taxonomy): Eukaryota > Metazoa > Arthropoda > Insecta > Lepidoptera > Noctuidae > Plusia > Plusia festucae. Next base: position 4,632,803 of record OX494436.1, on the reverse strand, counting down.
ATTGTCACCGTTGCAGAACTGTTCGGGGTTGATGTCATCGTACTGACTTATAAGTGGAGCGGGCGGGGCCATGTATGAAATTTCATCTATCAAACTGATTACGTGATCTCCTCCAGGAGCAACTGTAAAAGTCGAATTGTATTAGATATTTAGAACATAATATTCAAATGGATTTAGAGAAGTAAAAACTGATCAGGTGTTTTACTTACCTAAGTATCGGTTATAAGTGTTTGGCTGGAACAACATCTCAGGCCTATAGACGAAGAAACGGAAAGGCAAGAAGATTTTAACGTCAGGCCTTTCTTGAAGGATGGCCGGATCAATGTGCTTGGCGTTCTTCAGTTGACTGACGCAAATTGCTTCGTCTCTTGTTATATTACACCTGGCATCCAATGGGTTCATCACCTGAATAGTTAGTGAGGAGAAAGGTTCGTGCAATTACTAGTATTACGTGCAAATATACATTATTCACTACTCATGTACTACGGTTACTAAAACTACTACTCTCTTAATTGCACCAATCCAAATTTAGTGCTAGGCACACACCTTTAGAAAACTTTATCATATTAGTGTAATTTTGAAATAGCCACTAAGATAAGTTGGTATTGATATATTTACAAAACCAGTTCGGTTACCAGTAGTTATTTCACCTGACTACGTGGTCTGATTGGTCAACAGTTACAATTTAATTTTTCGTTTTAATTTATTCGCCGCTATGAAATTTGTTTTCATATTGGCTCTATACTAGTATTTAAGTTTAAGCAACGAGTTTGTAGGTACTAAGCCGATGGTTCTACCATGTTTAATCGAGGCTGTAGTGTCGGCACCGAGAATTCAGTATGCAATTTCCGCTGTATAATAATTGAGGCAACCAATCTGGTGACACGCGTTGCGGACTCCATAAACCACGCCACCCAAAACTCGCTATTTCACACCTTGACTACATTTTATAAAAATATAGTCTTTTCATTTTTTCTACTCACTACTCACGTACAAGAAATATAGGTTTAATAATATGTATGTACATTATCTTATTTCCAAATATCTACGAAATATCAAACTACTGGTGGTATATAATATATTACAGTATCGAAAAAATGTACACTGGCTATCACCACTCACCACTCCTTGAGGGATGCCAACGTCGTATGTGGGCGGCTGCGATGAAGGCTGGTAAGGTCCTCTTGCGTATCTGAGGATACCTAATTGTTGCGCTCTTTTAATTCCGCACTCTCCGAGTCCTCGGACCTGGATCCAGTAGGCTCCAGGAATGTTGTTCGCTTCGATAACAAAGTCGTATCGTTCACCTGTAACACGTTTAATTATTTTGTAGAAATTGACTAGGATCTAGATAATTTGCAAATGTTGTAAAAGAGGAAGCTTGTATGCTATTATACAATGTTTTTGGTCGACTGAGTGCACCAACCAATTAAACAGACTATTACAACACAAAGGCGTGTCTGATAAAAATAGTAAGCGATTATCGACATTACATGTTTCCATTTATAATTATTCGTGAAAAGAAGTTAAAAAAATCGATGTCAAAGAACAAATTTTAGAAATGATATGCTGCCACTCCCATTCGCCGTAATACGTTACAACCATTGTTCGAAAGCTAAATCGTAAACAGGTATGTTTATTGCTTCCTTGTGCTTAGCTTACCTGAGAACGAGATGATGGTGTTTACTTGTACCGGATGCACTGGCTCACCGTCAGTCGCAATAACGGTTAAATTGTGGCCTTCGAAAGTCACTTGAGCGGGACATACTGACGCGAAAGCGTTGATCATTCTGAATCTGTATCTTCTGCCAGGAGTGATTGTAAACACTTCGAGGGGTGTGTTTGTCATGAAACCAGTGTTGGGGTCTCTAAATTGACCTTTTCCGTTAATAAGGACATTCTCGGGGTCTTGACCAGTGTTGACGGCCAGACGGCCGGGGTATCTCTCAGCGGCATCCTCGTGCAACCAGTCACTGAGCAACATTACATGAGTAGTCAAATCATAGTCGTATAAGTGGCTGTTGGGGTCCTTAGATGGAGGCTGACGTACGACAATGCTGCCGTATAACCCATCGAGTTTCTGAAGTCCAGTGTGGGCGTGCCAGAAGTGAGTACCAGCGTTACCTTGCCATTGATATCTGAAATAAGTCGTCAAAATTATAAAATAATGTAGATTTCGCTTATGTTTTTGCATTAAACTATTTAGAAATTTATTTACCTAAACGTATTTCCTTGCTGGATGGGGCACTGCGTCACAAACGGCACACCGTCGTAGTACTGAGAGCCTCTCTGCCAGATTCCGTGCCAGTGAATAGTCACCTCCATACCTTCCATATGGTTCTCTACATCGATAACTACCTTATCATTCTCACACACTTGAATCGAAGGTCCCGGCAACATTCTGTTTGCTGTGAGTATTCCTCGCTCGACACCATCGGCCAACACACATTGGCAGTGAGACCATACCACATTCGTTGCATTTGGTGTACAGACTTGACACGCTCTGCAATCATAAAATATGTATTTTAAAGTAAAATTAATATGAAACTGCTCTATTTTCTTATCAATGTCTCTTGCACCACAATTTCAAGTAACGTTTAAAATTACACGTTTGCATAAGTCCTGTCGTCACCTATCAATTACTTGCCCAGGCGGAATTTGGATCACGCGTATACTTGAAAACGGCATTGAAGCCGATGCTACTCGCAGTTTGTGTGAAGCAAAGCGTAAAATGTGCGAAATAGAAAAGTCGGTCGCTGGGTCGGTTTTTTCTTGGGCACGACTTTGCGTGAGCATCTTGTTTTTCACTATCTCGGAATCTTTGTGCAGGCTACGTCGCAGCTCTTACAAAATACAGTGAGGTAAGGAGTTACTTAAGCCTTAATTATTTTTTTATCTGTTTTATTATATTATTCGATAATAGTGATTGTAAAGTAAATGTCTAACCCGTGCTATATTATAAGGTTACAATTGAATAGACTTCCGACTCGGTTAGCTGCAACTAGCTGTTTCAATAAGTAACGACGACATTGTTATTATTGTTATGAAAGACGACTTGTTCAATGTCACTAGGTGATCTATCATAAATTTTGTAATACAGGTTTCGGAATAGATCATTTCCGTTAAGCTAATACAATGATTCGTTTTGTCCGTAGATGCAAAGGAAACAAGCTCCATTATCATTAGTGTAGTTTATTCTGCGGGGAAACCTACTTCAAATTTTCCTCATACCTATGTATTGTTGAATTCTTTTCCGTTGCAGATAGGTATTTGTTAAAATATTTTTTTTAAATTTAATCATGGTCAAACACCTTTATGAAAAATTCAATACTTACGCTCCCAAAACCGTGTACAATTCCAAAGTGAAGTGGTAGTAGCAAATCCTTGGTGGTTCATTCTCCCTGCAGGCACGAGCACATTCATCAGGGGCCGACAAAGCTGGGTTCCTTCGTAACTCAGCAGTAGCACTGCTTGTAAAGTCCAGATGCTTTAAGGAAAGCTTTCCATTAGCATTTCTTGTCAAAGACGGTAGGGGGTTGTTGCGAACCCCACTGCTTAACGGACCGCTGCCGCTAGACACGAATGGGTTGGATGAAGGACCAGAGGTACTGCCGATGCTGCCGAAGGAGGCGAAGGGATCGCTTCCCGTTGGGTGTGTCTGGACAAGGCCATGGGTTGAAGAGAAGGCGCTGCTAGAACCCTCACGAAACGGTGTTGCTGTACCCGCTTGCCACCATGAAGCTGACGTCGATTGATCGTCTGCGGTGCTTATGGCTTCTGTAAGAAAAATATTTTTCTGTTATTCTAAGCTCATAACAATTAAATTCAACTTATTGATGTGACATGTACACTAGTGAATATCTTTTGTATTATCTAAGATCGATTTAAAATGTACGGGTATTTATTCCAGTTAATTATTATAATTGAAACCCTCGTCTCATTATATCCGAATAAATTGTAATAGACTACCACTATACCTGACTTGAAAGTTAAGTACAAGGTGGCGAGCGGAGGTCGTCTCGGTCTGTTTGTAAGTTCATTAAATTACCCATTTTTTGTCTCTAGTTAGTTGGTAAAATAGACAAACTATTTTTGGACAGTGACCACAATGCAAATTGGTGCAGATCCCATTTTACGATTATATTATTGATTATTAGTATCAAGGTTAAACACAGGTCAAAGATATTTTAATCCATTTTATCTGCTATTATTCTGATGATAGTAGTTTAATATTAGTAGGGTACGAAATTAGGTAAGACAAGTAACACCATATTGGGCTCAGTCCTACCCATCTGTTTAGTTCTCAGTCTTCTCATCTACGTAATAAAACCTTAATATCCAAATGAAGCTATCATTAAATCAAACTATATGTCTAAAACTAAAGTCTAACTATAGTTTTAGGAGTGACATACATTACACATAAATTGTGATGACATAATAAAGATAAAGGACGTGTAAATTGCGAACGTACCAAAGTTATTTCAACGAACGACGTATCGCAAATCTGTACCGATTTTCCTAAGAGCTGAATGTAGTTATTCTAGCGATTAACTTACTAGATAAGTCTACAGTAGCTCTCGACAGGTGCGTTAATGCAAATTCTGTAGTGTAAGCACCTACAGATATAATGGTTACAAGACTGTGCTGTCACGATAAGGTTTTCGTAACAGACCAGGGACCTGCGTCCTTAAATTAAAGGACTTTTACTTCCCTGTTGGCTGTTACAGTTTTCTCATAGCATTAATTGAACATTGCGCAGTCAGATAACATCGCTGCATGACCACATTATTATAAACAGTTGCTCAATATTTGTACTGATGTATTACCCGGTTCTGTCATTAAACCTTTTTAGGGTTCCCTCGTCCAAAGGGACTATGTATCGTTATGCTCCATTGCGTTTCATAAGTACGTGGATTATGCATGCACCTTGTAACAACATTTAAACGGATTATTAACTCGTAGGTATGCAACAAAAACGATTGCATTTATTAATTTATTGTGATTAACAATAGTGTTGGAAAAAACTTGGCAGTTTTTTGTGTGATCGTTTACCTTGAAGTGACTAAACTTTTATTTCCTTATCGATACACTAGTTTTGGAAGAAAGGGTTTTAATAATTTGTGATTGATTTTATGCTAAAGCATTGATGCTAATCATGCTTAAACTCGATCTTAGTTATCACATTTTTATGTGTGATAAAAGCTTTTTATACATACCTACATGTATAGTCACATAACTTCTCAATAGCTTGGTTTAGATAACTGATGGAGCTGCATGCTTCATGCTCGCGTTATATTCAATCAGAGTGAAAATAATTATATAATAGGTATGTTTAGAAACTTTTTCGTAACATACTTTTTTACACTTCATTATACTAAACATTTCGAGCAAGTAACTCATACTGTTTGAAAGTAATCAGTATTCTGTAAGTTATTACCACAAAACCCGCTCATTAGTTTCATAAATATGCCAAATAAATTTGCTGCCGCTACCTAGGTCTAGTTTATTGCTTATTTATAAGAGACCTAGTAAATTGTTGCTATCTAATCATATACTAATTTAGAGTTGGCTATTTGCGGTCGTTGTGTGGTTTGCAATGAGTCTCAGAACTTCTATTTCCTCGCTCATTCAAGCTGAATAGGAGACGTAATGCGTAGCGACATAATATGCGTAAAAACATACCGCGGAAATGTTTATACTTACATGATTACAGAAAAATTGCGCGGCGAATCTATAATATCACAGTTTCATAAAACATCCAGGTATAATTTTCATAATTATTTAATTTTGTATCTAGATGTACAATATACCTGCATTAGATTTAAATCAGTCGTAACTGTAAAATAGTCTGAAGAAAATACGGTCATTTCTATAACGTAGTTAACTTTGAGCAACTTTTTTGAAATCAGCATGGCTCTGAGTTTCAGATTTTCTAGTTGCGCAATTGAAATCTATGCGCAATTGATTTAGACACGGCTGGGTCAAAATTTGGATTTATTAAGTGAGACTAGTTTTGAAACTATTTCCTAGTTTCAGCAATGAAACACTGCTTCCTTTATTTAAAGTTGGTGCAACGTACCTACTGACAATTTTATCACACTAATGGCCGAATTATGAAACGTCATTTTGTTTGAAGACACCGGTAAGTCTCAGGCAGTCTCAGTCACTGTATGGTATAAAGTAGCGACAGAAAGATATTTATTTTAAGAACGTGTTGAAGTTAAGTGTCTCAGTATTCGAGTGTAAGTTTTTATTCACTTCACTTCCGAATTTAAAATACTTAGGAAATAGCAACGAGATCTATAAGTTGCTGATATTATCTGAAGTGCATTCAGTGTCGTGCATTGGAAATGGTAGATCTGAATGGGCGTGCTCACAGAAACGTGCTTGCATTCAATCATGTCGTTTTCGATTCGTCTCGGCTATAAGTTGTACGTTCTTCACGTAATCGTCTTCGTGATCGCATCTGTTCTTAGATTAGTATTATTATAGCACCGTTACACGATTACCGTAGGTACTGTATGTTTAGTTAAATGTTATCATTAAGTAACTCGCTTCAGTTTAACTTTTTTACAAATTGATTTTGTTTTTCTTAGGTAAGTGGCTTGTGTCTTTAATTTATAAATGTATCTACTCGTGTAGTATAAGTAGGTAAAAATTAAAATTAATTTGAAATTTTAATAATCATCAGTAATATTCATTAATGTATGTATATTCTACGAGGTAATCAGTAAATAAGGCTGAACAGCTTTCCCCAAGGAACATACATACATAGGTCGAAATATTAAAATTGAAAATGAAATATTCATACAAAGTGACAGGTCACGTGACTTATGTTTGTATGAAAAATTGAAGCACTCCATAAAAAATATTCCTGTATAATTCGGTTAAAAAACGTAGGACGTTGTATTTATGTGTGTATATCTTATTCGCTCGCCGCGTAAAATAATTGCCACAGTTTTCATCGATTAGTTGTTATTTAGGTAATTACTTGTAGCTGCTCAATCGTACCATCAAACATTTATTACACGCTTAGTAAAATTGCCAACACAATTATTGCTCAAGTAGTTTCACTTTTAATTTGATGCTGTATGCATTATTATTTTACTATTTCCTATATTTAAGTGTATTGAGTAGTTTATAGCTACACTAAGAAAATTTCTATGTAGTAATATTTATTGCGTTTCTTATAAAGCTTGGAAATCGTTGTAAAGTGTTCCGTAATTTCATATTTCTTGCTATCTTTCTGCCCACGGATCCGTATGCGTTGAAATGGATGATTATCCTAGAAACCAGATATTAAAACGAATACTGAGTGAATTATTATAGATAAGATAACGTCAAACAGTAATTAAAGCATTGCTACTACGTTATTACAGGTTGTATAACTGAAATGTTGTATATCAATAAGGTATTTCTTACAACATAACGGTAGTGCACCATTTCTGACAGTTAATGCATTATTAATAATTAGTTAGCTATTCAATTCCAGGCTTTAAATTAACATTGAATAAGAGATTATGTATATAATTGTTAGGTGTATACTTAGTAGGTATTTGCTTTAAACTAGATTCGAAAAACTTCTAACCAATATTGATAGATACTATAGAAAAAAATTGTATTTAATTACAGATACTATATATTTCTAAACAAATCCAGTATTTCTTTTACGTCGTGTTTCTTGTTTGTCTAACTAGAAACACTGATGTAATAAATTGTTGAATTATGAAATAAACCTTTTATTTCAATAAAAAGGATTGAAGCTCTCGTTCCATACTGTTTTTACTTATTAATTTTGCATAGCCTGCAACTTCATATATTAAAAAATAAAATAAAAATAAAATATTGTTTATTTCAGACAACCATTACACAGTCCATATAAAAGAAATAGAAAAATAATATTAAATCACCCTCTTAACTAAAGATCTCCATAGTGAGGATGAGATCCTGTTTGCTATCGTCTTCAGGATTTCATTGCGGCTACCACGCACCCTGTAGATCAGGGATACCGTGTTCTTGCGCATGACGGCATGAATATTATGGAGCTCTTCATTATTAGCCACTAAACAATAGGATTTTCTCCGCCTGAAACTTTAACACAGAGCTCATTGGTGCGGAAACAGTGAAAGTCAAATGCTTTGGAAGGAAACGTAAAGGCTGGGCCACACATCGGGCCTGTTGGTCTAGTCTAGTGGTTAGTGACCCTGACTGCTAAGCCGGAGGTTGTGGATTCGATTCCCACCCAGGACAAATCTTTGTGTGATGAGCACGATCATTTGTTCTGTGTCTGGGTGTTATTTATCTATAGTATGTATGTATTTAGAAATATATAAGTATGTTTATCAGTTGTCTGGTTACCATAGTACAGGCTCTGTCTAGTTTGGGATCAGATGGCCGTATATAACCTGTCCCAAGATATTTATAATTATTATTATTAACATGCAGGGCAGCACACTTGCAGTCTCCTATTACTCTAATAAATAACCCACATACTTAGTTTTCTCATTAACAGTCAACAAGCATTAGATACATATATTTCTACAACTCTGTGACAAATGCCCCCTGTGTTCTCACAAGTAAAACTTCTGTGATTCAATTTAGTGGTTTGTGTGTGCTTAACTCACTCGCAATCAATGTGAAGTGATATATTTCGTTCGGCGTACCATGTCAAAGAGCTGTCACGCCGATTGGCCACGAGTACTGTATCGATTACAAATAAACGATTTATATAAGAGCTAATATAGAGAGGTGTATTTGCATCCGTTTTATGTAATATAGAAAAGCGATCCGTCCGTTAGTTTGTGTTTTTATTGTTTATTATGACGCTATGCTCTGATTTCTTGGAGGAGATTAAATTGATTTGTGCGTATTCTAGATTATCATATTTCCTCATTAAACGAGTAATTTATTAGCTGAAGTTAATTAAGCTGTATTTAATGCGCGGTTTCGCTGTCGAAAGTTAACCATTCCTATTACTTGTAGATAAGTATGGAGTAACCATTATTTAAGTAAAACGAGAGCCATTTTTTTGTTCGTCTCTACTTCATTCTTTATATTACAAGAAACTTTTTTTTCTAAGATTAATGGGTCCTTTGTATTTGTGTGTACATATACCTATAAAGTGTTAGCCTAGGTACAGCAAAATCCTGAAACAACCGCCTATTTACAGGTGACCGCAACTGTCAAAATTTATAGCATAATCTGACATTTACCTTCATGCCCATACCATATTATTAGCAAGTTAATAAGATAGATAAATCATTACGTAGGTATGTATGTGAACGACTTGAGAGCATGCACTGTATTGAAGGTAGCCTCATTTCAATCATACATTCATACACATAATGGGTATTAAAATATTTTTAAGTCCGGTTTTTAGATACTGAAACAGTTTATTTTTACAAAGATCAAGCATTTTAAAATTCAGGAGTGGCGACTCGTAACGTCACAAATTTTAGGACATAGTGACGTCACGCGATTTTTTCATTTACTGTCTTCGCAATTATTTCTTTGCAAAACGAAAGAAATATAAATGTCTAATATTTTTCGTTATCAAAAAATTTAACATTAACAAAATGTTTAGTGTAACACCTTTATATAATTATTATACAATATATTATAATTAATGGTGAGCTTGTATCTCCGATTATGGATATTATGATGTTATAAAAACTGAATTTTCCCACTATACAAATAATATTGCTGAAATAAAAAAGAGTTCGATACATCTACATATATACATTTCGATATATATACATCCTTAAATAATTGTATGTTAATCTGATTGCACTTGCAAAATGAGTGCTCATTAAGTGTATTTACATTTCAACGTTTAAGTGCCTGCCATTAAGTGGTATTGATTTCTCGTGATAAAGTCAATAAGTTACTTGAGTTTTAATTTAACTGACACTGACTTAATTTAATTATTCTTAAAGGGAAGTTCTTAAAAAGAAGACCTTAAGTGCATGCAAGTAAATTATTCATATGGTTGTTTAGCTTTTTTATTCATATTTTTCTGCATAGTTTATTCATTGGTAACTAATCAAAAGAAGCAGTAAAAAGGGCGTCGGACTTGCAATCGTATGGTTGACGGTTCGAATCCCACCCTTTGCATTTACGAATTGAACCCACTCGTAATACAAGCATTTAGCACATAATATTGCTAATAATCTTTAAAAAAATCAGGTCAGCATTTTTCATTCACACGTGAGGCAATTCCAATATGTTTTCTTAATATAAGTGAGTACTTAGATATATACCTATACCTACTACACACTGTTAGCCCGTTTTATCTACTTCATCTAACCGTGTAGAATTCAGTAATCTGATACGTTAGTTTCCGACCTTAGCCAAGTAAGTTCATGATCTCAGCACGATTCTTGTTGGGCAAGTTCACACGTCGGATCATATGGTCCAAGGCTCACTTGATAAGCTTGACTCCAAACACATGCTGTTGCAAAGACGGATTACCTAATGCAGTTATGCCTTTGTACGTAACAAGATTACAATCTCGAATATAGTTTATTATAATAAAAGTATTGGAAACAATATTCCTATCTTATCTCAAACTTTTAATCTATGTATATGTTTGTTGAAATCTAAATGAAATATTAGATAGATTTAAAAACATACAAACACCCACCTCTTGATCGTACTGAGTAGATAGATTATGTACTTATAATTTAATTTACATAGATTTTGTATAAGCGAAGTTACCAGACATTGTAACCATTTTGTATAAACTGTAGGTTGGCTTGTTAAAATTCCTGTATTTGTTGTAAAATAATGAATAATTCAGTGACATAAATTTGGTAAAACTAGACATGCACAAATATTTGAATACTAGCTTTTGCATGCGGCTCCGCTCGCGTGGGCACAAAAAGTAGGCTATCTGACACTGAAATATTTTTTTAAATCGGACCAGTAGTTCTTGATATTTGCGCGGCCAACCAAACAAAACAAATCTTCAGCTTTATAATAATAGTATAGAAATAGATTTGTACATTATGTAGCACCTGTTATCCCGCTATAAGAACGAATATATACTCTGTGCCTCACCGTTACAAAAAGTGAAAACCAAACAGGGTTGGCATTGGACACACTTTTATTTTCAAATGTTATTTCATGCAAGTTAAAAATAAATTGATTTTGATTACAATCTACGGGACCAGTGAAAGTTATTACATAGCTTTCATTTAAAACAGTTTTTCTTTTTCATTACGTTTTATATTGTACCTCGAGTAACAATTGGTTAAGAATTCAAGATTAATAGACGATAGGAATACATTAAGTACTTTGTATTGGAAATTATTTCGGTCAGTAACATAATATTTAATTTAAAATTATATAATAATGAATGGTTAAAATTCAACTTACTAACAATCAACACAGCGAAAACATCTTATATGATATTTTCCGCAAAAAATAAGCCTGTACCAGATTTTACTCCTCTGACTATAAATAATGTAATAATTCAACGCTCGAAGCAAGAAAAATATCTAGGATTATGGATAGATGACAAACTAACGTGGCAAACACATATAGAACATGTAAGAACAAAATTAACCTCTGTTCTCGGAGTATTGTATAAAGTAGCAAACTGCATTCCACGTACAATTCGCACCGCCATATACAACTCACTGGTAAAATCACACCTCGAGTACCTAATTGAGATATGGGGGACAGCAGCGATAACCACCTTAAAACCTTTACAAAGGACACAAAACAAAATAATTAAAGCACTATTCCACTATCCCCGCCTAACTCCAACAAAACAAATTTATGAAAAATCCAAATTATTAAACCTCGAGCAATTATATACATACTACACTTGCATATTAATTAAAAACATAGTTACAAAATCCATACAAACTAATTTACAATTACACAATAAAGTTATGACCCACAATCTCAGAAACAAAAACAAACTGCAACTAATTAAACCACGTACTAATTACGGTAAGAAAACAATATTATTTGAAGGAGCACAGATGTACAATAAATTACCCGACGATTTGAAAAAATGCAATAATATAAATTCATTTAAAACTAAACTAAAGGCACACGTGTGCTCATTGTTATTCATTAATAAATGAGTAGCAGTATGCACGCGTGTTCCTACAACTGGTTTCATAACATAAGTATCACGTCTTATGTCTACAAATAAGCAAGTTCAGAGGCAAATTGTATTATATTCATGTAGTCACGTTGTATCTCATTTTAAGTGAACTGTAAAGTTTTTATGAGAAATAAAGTTCTTTAAACCTAATGACGTGATACGTCATACTAATTTAGTATGAGAGGTAGAGTATTTTAACGACATGGGAAGTATTCATTTTATTTTTTTTATATTATTTATGTTTTCTTGCGTTAACAACTCGAAACAATTCAATAACACGTACAATACTGTGTTATCATAACAATTATAAAATAAATTATGTACGTATGAATTTTTTAATGCACATTACTGTACCTGAAATTCTTACCCAACAGATTTAGAGTAAGATTACAGGTTTATTTAGAGAGGATTATTTAACTTAGAACGTGTCTAGCACTAATTATATTAAAATTTATTGGTTGGCCTAATATATCAAATGTTTAGGAGCTAGAGTTTAATGTTGTCGTTAATATTCAACGCGAACAGCATGGCGTATGTAATTACGATCTGTTAGCTGCGCACACGCACCTCCCGGTGGCTGTTTTACTATCATCACCTGACTTTCACTAGAATAACGTTTCTTGTTATCGCATTGTTCCTTTAAATTGCGTAAGGTTGCATGAACGAGTTTATAAGCGAATCATTTAATAGTACTGTTTCAGTTACTTAGTAGTTTTTATATCCAGTTAAGTAGCTCAATACCTAAGTGGCTCTGATAGCAGATGTAACAGAACCACTTGTTAAGTAACTAATTAGTAAATTTCTTGCAACGATTTCATTTACGTAAGAAATCTTTGTAAATACCGATCGAATTTGGGAAATATTCCATTTATATTTGTTCTAATCTACTAAACCTATTTTTGTACCTACAAGGACTGAGTTTTTCTTTCTATTATGTAACGAAAATTTTAAGATGTTGTAAAACTTAAAAACTCCTTACATTTGGAGTATTTCACACGTCATATCAATGTCATGACCAATACGCATAAAGTCAACTCACGCGCTACGGATAGATTGTAACAAATTGTAATCGTATTTTTCGTAGAAAGTGTACTTTAAGCCGTCAAACAGCAATTTTAAGAAAGCCAATGAAAGTACAGTGAATTTCAAATTAAAATTGAGTGTAAACGTTACTAATATGGACGCACGTGAGCTATTGTTACCGCTGACATGGTGTCATACTGGCTCCTTTATATAGAAATTGATGGTAATTACTTCAAAGTCTGGTTCTCTACAAAGTACTGCGTAAGCATGACAATTCTATCCTCATTTCACTGTTGGATGTTGACCAGTACTGACTAGAAGATGTTGACCAGTACTTAGAATTTTATTGCCAAAATACATATGATTTTGAGAAAGTCGATTTTTCTAAACTAAAATCACCTACAACCAGACAAACTTTGAAGAGCCCAGAACCCCAATTACTGATACATATAGGTCTGTTAATTTGATGACAGGCACGCATGGATCGATTCGCTTTTCTTATCTTGTGGGTTAGGGTTAAAATGTATTACGCTCAGCTAATGAACACTAGGCCAGCAGTGAGATTTGCTTGAAAAAAACGGAGATAATTTTGTTATCAGATCACAAACTGTTACTAAATGGTTTTTCAGATTATCGTTACTGCGCACGCACGATTTGTTAGACATTTTGTTTTGTAATAGATTATTAATTTTTGATCACCACGCAACGCCATTGTGGTTGTGCGGTATGATATTAGAGTCTGTTTTATGAAATAATATTACAATATTTAAAGTTATTTAGTGGTAATGCGATGTTGGAATTTATTTCCAAATATAAAGACCGCGAGCTCATACTTTTGACATAGGGAGGGATTAGCATAAAAAATGTTGTTCCAGATTGCCAAACATAGTGTTGGTATGTAAACCTAACGTATCTAATTATAAATATTATAATGTCTTGCAGTATTTTAATTACACTATGAGTAAATTTTAATTTAATAAAGCAAACGATTTCATAATTATTTTAATAATATGCACTATTTATTTTAGTGGCCTTTAGAGCAAGTTATAAATGTCCGAAATTCGTAAATATATTTTTTATATGTATGTACTTACTTATGGATTTTTAATTATAACTTGACAAGATCTTAATAGGTACTTTTGATAATAGTATTTACGTAAATTCAACATCTAAGAGTTAATGTATACTTTTACTGTATAAATTTATCGATAGTATAAAAATGTTAATATAAAAATTCAGTCTTGAATACGTTAATTCAATATTTACTTTCATTTTAAATTTCAAACAGTTGTCTTTAAATAAAAAAAATAAAGAGTAAAACAGTTATGCGAGATATAATTATGTTTGAAGATTGCGAGGTCACTCGAAAGTATTACAGACTTACTTTCAAGTAAACCTCAAGTGCAAGTTCAAATATAGCCTGATTCTTAGCCGTAGCTAAAGATATACCAATGTTGGGTCACGTTCGCAAGCAAACCATTAGCGTTCGATAACATCTAGACATTTTAAGGTCTAAGATCGAAGGAATTCTATGCTCCATAGATCGTGTGTAAATAACCTTTAAACAAGCCATCTTGTCCTCTAATAGACTCATACCTTTACTATTTGAATGTAAATCGACAGCTTTACAATCGAATTATTGAGGATGAAATAACAAGCGCAAGAAAATACACTTATCATGGAAACCTGATTGTTTTTTTCATCGGCTTGTAATTATTGCTTTTGAAAATCAAATGTGCTTCATAAAATTATAGGTACCTACCTATAACAATTGATATATTTTTTTGATTATTTTTCTGTGCGTCGTGTTGTCTTAACAGCATTAGATAGAAACTAAAAGGTTATGTTGGTTTCATCGCAATATGGCATTTCAGAAAGTTACGTCAAATAATAAATATCATTAATATTCATCGATATTATTTAGTACATTTCCTTGCATTCGAATTGGCGAGTGGAATATTTTTTAACTAGATTGACTAATGAGCTGAAATAAGGGGCTTGACTTGGTTAATCTGTGGATGGGTGACCATTGGTAAAAATACCGAGACCACTCCGTGCCTCGAAAAGCGTTAAGCCGTTGGTCCTGACTGTCATACTTCGATCTTTGGCAATCGTTAAGTCGTTACAATTCTGGCAACCAGTCTTACCATGGGATACTGTATAATACTGTATTACCGTAGCAGTAAAATGGCTGGCTTGACCAACTGGTCTATGTAACATACGGTATTCAGCTAAATCCTGTAAGACTGGAAGCCGACCCCAACATAGCTTGGGAAAAGGCTAGGCAGGTGATGATGACTAATAAGGTGAATGAAATTATCATGTGGGTGTGATTTATCTATAATTATGTATGTATTTACAAATAGATAAGAATGTTTATAACTTGTCTGGTGGCCATAGTACAGGCTCTGCCTAGTTTGGGATCAGATGACTGTGTGTGTGTTATCCTAAGATATCATTCAAGAGAAAACGATATTATCCAATTCCTGCTTTAAAACAGAAAAAAGACGTAACGAAATCAAAATAAACCGCAATAGAATCCGTTTAAAAGTAGTTTTATTTCAATGTCTAACATTCGCGTAAACCTCAGAAACCAAGACGTAGTTCCGTTTAAATAATTGCTATTATTAAATATTGAAAAGTCGTGAAAATGTTTGTAGATACTAAATAATGGGCAAGTCCAAATGCCTGACGGGCAATTTCACGCCCCGGCATGACTTGAAGCATTGTATTATGTGCAAAGTTGTTGTGTTAGTTTCTGAGTAGGAAATCTTTATAGAAATAGCTGGAAGAGATTTATACTAGCATGTGTAAAACGAAAGAATTTTCGATTAAGAGAAACTTTTAAAGTGAATATGAGTCTTATTTCGCTACAATATTTTATTTTGAACGTTAGATGAGGCTGCTGTGATTGTTAAATGTAGATATGTAATTAAAGTTGTTAACTAAGGCATGTTGATATTACATAATATAAGAGCAGTTTATGGTCTACTTCTTATTTTATTATAGTTATTACATGTGTTCTACATATTTGTAGAGTAAAAAAAAAGTATAGAGCAGATAATTTTTATGCGTTTTATTTATGTCTATACTATCTATACTAAAATAAAGCGATTTGTTTGTTTGTAACGGATAATCTCAATAACCAAATGACTGATATCAAAAAAATCATTTATATGCTAAATTATCCTTGATTAACCCTGTAACGCGATTATACGCAATATTTTTTACTTGAAAAAATGGCGACCACGGGGGAAAACACAGGCTACAACTAGTACTACATATATCTAGTTAATGGATTGCTTACAATGCTACTTGTAAGATGTACCTATCTACATTTAAATGTTTCCGTAAATTTTAATACAGTGCTTAAAATGATCACGTGAGTTTACAACCTTTCCATTAATCAACGTTATTCAGTCGACTAGCAGATAACATAAATCCAGAAAGTTAGCTGTTTCAATGGAAACAAGCTACCTTCCATTTTCGCATCCACGAAACAGCATACATAATTTAGGTAGGCTATCAGCAATACCAATTACTTTATTTAGTACACGCCGTAAACCAAATTAGTAGTTGTTCTACTTAAAAAAAGGTGCATTCATAAAACCTACGATAACAATATTATGCAGTAGTTTGTAATTAATAAATAATACCGGCCTATATGTCCCACCACTAGGAACGATCATTGATCACCAAGCTTGTTCATTGCGGTTCGCGATTCCAGATTCCATGTTTTTGGAATTCAGTCAAAGAAGTCTAAGAATAATCCGGAATAGTCACACTTGCCGGCACCGAACCTGCAAACTTGTGCACACAAATCCGTTTATTGAACCACTAGGCCATCGCAACACGCATCATTTATATAAGGTTTGCTCTTATTCATGTTTAGAAATGAACAATTAGCTCTTTATTTGGCTACCGCAGGCGTTTCTCACCGGGCCAGCAATTAGCGGGGATACGATGAATTAAAAACCTATTTGGTCTTACTCGCTTCTGTTTTAGTTAATGAAATGTCGGTATGAGAACCTGCTGGGTTCTCGGAAAACGTATTAGGTGTATTGCGGCTAATGTCAATATTATGCTCAGGTAGTTACTGGGCGATTAGAATGAATGATACATGTACTGAGATCGTTTATGAATGGGAGCTACTACTTAAGTGATTGCTTTGATCTTAGTGAACAAGTAAATTCTTGATTCTTTTTTGCTTATTATAATAATGTTTTCCTCTTACGAAACCTGGTGAGCGACTGAAGATTGGCATACCTGTAAAAGACCAAAAAATTGATATTAGATAACATTATACTATTCTTTAGCTCATGTTTTAAGCTGAGAATGAAATCGAGTCTATTTTAAGTAACATTGTCATGATATAAAAAATGGTCTGACTAATGGTGGTTTTACTGCAAAAAATATAAACAAAGTAAAGACAATTTCCACGGCTGAATGGCTCATAAAATTGTTACAATAAAATCGTTAAGATTAGTATCGGACAGATAACTAAGCTTGAACCATTAGGATAATGGGAACTAACACTTTATTTGATTTTCTGTTCGTTGTTATGTTCACACAATGTATTTCAGAACCATTAGTTTTTACAATAAAACGGCGCGCAGCGGTAGCCTAATGGCGGAGGCGTCGGACTTGGAATCGAGTGGATGCCGGTTCAAAATCAAAATAAACTACCAACTTTTGGGTTAGTAGTATCCTTTGCGCTAGCGACGTGAACCCACTCGTAACACAAGCATTTAGCTTAGCACGAGGGGTTAACAAGAATACTTGTTATGTGCGACCCACATTGCTAGTAAGATTAAACAAGAAACAAAAGATTACAATGCATTAAAATTATATATAATAATAAAGGCCACCACAGTACATTTGCATATTTAATTAATTATAATATTAAACACTAAACTTATACCGCATTAATTAGTTAATTAAATCATGCAATTATTATAAAGTGAAAGGTAAGTTTTTTATTATATAGGCCTCTTGAATAAATTGATTTGAAAATAAATTTTTCAAATAATGGTAATTTAAATTATTACATCAAGTTTTTTAATTTATAACTAGTTCCTGGTAATGAGTGGTTATTTGCTGAGGTGCGTACTTGTATGTGAAATTATATCCGAGCATATAATAATATGCGTATAAGTTACACGCGGAATCGGAAAAACACTTTTTTTAAATGATTAAATAAGACCAACCTTTAAAATGTAAATAAATATTTAATTAGTTAAAACTGACTGATTTGATTGTTGATTTCCTTCAATCAAAACAAGGATTTATCCTTTAATGGTTGAAGAAATAAATCTAGATATCAACTATCTATTGATTCAAAGCGAAATATTATGTTCTCAATTGTTAACACGTATTGTTCGATAGGTAACAATTGATAAGTACAAATTTAACATCCAAAGACCATCAATTTAAATGTTATCGCCTGCCACTCTTGTCTTGGTCTCCTATTGTATACAAACAAAAGAGTTAAACTGTTTGGAAACATAATTATAATATGGAGGCGCTTGCATAGAATAATGAGCTTTGTAAACGATTATGACGCCAACAATTTTATTGCTCTACTTTGTAATGAGTACGCGCTTCATAATTGCCAACTTTTGAGTTATTAAGAAACATTATTGTTTAAGTTATACTTACGAGGTTTAATCTACTAATCGTGTGGAGACTGACATTTTATTTTGAAAAACACGATGTTAAGCAAGCACTTAAACGATGCCAAGATTTTTTGTTATTTAATGTATCTCTAATAAATATAATATATGATGAGATGTTCATTTTGTAAAGCTTTTCACAATCGAAATTAACTATACTTTTTTATGTTGTACCTAATGGTATGTGTGCGAAATGCTAACATGATTGTAACACTGCCCACTTTAGCTAAGTCCCTTGTTTAGTTTTATCCATGTCTCAAGGTACTCCAAAAAGACTTTAAATTACAGTAATTATATTGTTAAAAACAGTTCGTGATTTGAGGTCGACTACTTTTTAGTAACAAAACAACAACTGGCATGCATTTTGTAAATGACCGTGGTCCTCAGCCTTAATACTGTTTTTTTTAAAGGTAGGCGTGTAACTAGGAAATGCTCAATAGTTGTTCCTGAAATAATCGAGCGGGGGTAATGTCTTAGTACAAAGATGTCGTGAACACAAATTCATACTGGTATCGATTGATAAATGTAACAATTTATCATGATGCAGCAAATTGTTTTCCGGCTCTCGTGTTTAAACTATTAGGTAACATAAAAACATGAATATAGAGTAAAAAATATTAAGGCTATGGATATTATTTTTTATTTCAATTATTACTACCAACCGGATCTTGTCACAGCATGTTCCTGGTCTATTTCAGATGTCTACATTGTATCGTACAATTTAATTGAGATAAAAACGTTTACAAGCTATAGATTGTCGAAAAATGTTAAATATCGATCGTTTGTCATGTCGATTGTATCTACGGACCTTGACACGGCGGCAATTGCTTTCGCAACTCATGGTCACCCCTATTTGAGCCAGTTTCATACAGTTACATGCAATTAATATAATCTCTTATTAATAATTACACGGTTTGGTGAGTCAGGGGCATTGTTTTATGGTGACCATTGATTTGTTGCAGCCTCGAAGGCTGTCGGCATGGAAAATGTTAAAGGAATGTGAGTGGCAGGCGACACCGCCTTTATCTTATCTACTGCGACACTAATGTTGTATTTGAAATATTTTGCTATTTCGTGAACTCTGAGGGATTTTAATGGTAGTCATTGCGAGTGCCTGATTAAATCAAATACATTTTATTGGTATCCATAATTAAGTAGTTTAGCTTTTTACGCGAGCAATTCCAGGATTACTTCAATTCTTAATTAGGTAAGTTAATGTGGATAAATAAGATATTGCCAATTTCATTGACCGTTTTAGTTCAGTTTTGAAATACATGTTTGAATCCGTATTCATAAAAAAATCCGCTTTTTCAACTTTATAAAATCAAACTACGACAACTAAAAACACAAACCTTGATATGTATCATACATACGATTATACTTATAAGTACCTACAGTGGCACATTGAAAGTCATTCTTTCTTAATTAACGTCAAGGCAGAGGAAGTTTACATAACATTTAAAGAACCATACATCATTGGCATCATCGAAATAATGTAAATAAAATTGAAGAATGACGCACCAATTTCACCGACATCAAATATTCCGCCTGTCATTCTATCTGAGAACGAGAGAAATGATCAAACCGTGTCCAATTTAATTTCAATCTACTCACAAAACTAGAGTGAATACAATTTAAGATAGTGGTGTTAGGAAACTTATTCAATTTAATAGCTATTCGATAAAGTTCACGTACAATCGCTATCGGGAATCTGTATCGGGTCGCTTTCGGTCCATTTTAATTTAAAGCACAAATTCTGTTAGGCTTTGACACGCCCCAAGCGAATTATTTAATTCAGTCGTGATAAGTCGATATCAAATTAACGTCACAGGTTTAATCCATTCGACTATCGATATAAATTACGGTCCTAGCACGATAATAAAATAATGAGCGCCTTAGTGTTCGCATAACAACGTAATAACATTTGAAGTCCTTTGTACCTATAGGGTTGCCTACTTTCTGTATATGGTATGGCCAAGAGAAATAATTAAATCAAAATGCTTAAAACAACATAATGGTATTCAGATATTTTCCAGTGTGTGGAATTTAATTTATTCGGAATTTAATTTATTTTGTAAAAAATAAGTATGTACATTATACATTGCTTAAAACAACATAATGGTATTCAGATATTTTCCAGTGTGTGGAATTTAATTTATTCGGAATTTAATTTATTTTGTAAAAAATAAGTATGTACATTATACATTTATACCTTAATAGAATAAAAAATGGCAAATAAAATTGATAATACGATACTTTGGACTGCATTTTTCTCCATGAAAATGCCACTAGGGAACCGCGCACCTAGAGTATTACTACTAATATTAACATTTCTAAAGCGCCTTGTTTATGTTTTCTAGTAATAGAAATATTTTGATTTTAATTGATTTGAGTTCAATTTTGACAAATAGTTAATTTTCTGAGTAGTGGGAGGCCTTCTTAGTTATACAGGACTGTGTTCACAAAATTATGCCTCGCAGGTCTTACAGAAACTTGTTGGTACCGATATCAAAGCCTTAGCAGTGATTCATAGATAGGGACACGCGTAGCCGCTAGCATATTGAGAACAAATAGTCAATTTTGTTTCGCTTCCGCCACTTAGATCACACACAATCGTTGTTTCTGTGCCGATTTATTGATTATTGCTAATTATATTGATTAAATCAGTGTTTTAAATAACTGGATTTCCTCGTAAATTAGTTAATCTATGCATTTATGTTGCCACAATCTTAAAATTTATTTAAATGTATTCATATTATTCGGTAATGATCAGGAAAGTTTTGATTGACATAAAAACAAGATGCAGGCGGAAAAAGGAAATGCCTTATCATTTGTATGTTTTTATTCGTATTATAACTGTTCAATTAGTTAAAATTAATTCATTAATTATACAGAACGAAACGTTACCTTGCAAATAAATAAAAATTTAACGTTTATCAGGTTTTTGTTTTATTGGAAGCTTTCTAACAATATGGGTATTCTTGTGAACCCCTTAAGCTAAGCTATATTTGTTACGAGTGGGATCACGTCGGTAATGCAATAGGTGGGCTTCGAACTGATAACCACACGATCGCCAGTCCGACACCGCAGCCATTAGGCTACAGCCGCTTAGAAATTTGTATGTTTATAGAAGTTAAAATAAGGTTTATTAATTCATTTTGATGAGATAATAGACGTGAAATTCGTGAAACACGAATAAAGTAATTTGCATCATAAAGTCACATATTATCTATATGTTACATAGGAATAGTGAATAAAGCCAATTTTGGGCAAAATTACTTCAAATGACCTGCAACATTGGGCAACCATGAATGGTTATAGCCATGTAATCTCCGCGCCTAGTAATAAAAATACGCATATCTGCAATTAGTTGTAACATTTCTAAGTACATACAGAGGATGTTGCTAACAATGCCCTTTGCAATATCTATCTTACCAACTGCAATAACGTAGCATTTCACCTACATACAATTTTGTATATGTCGATGCATTTAGGAGCCCGGGGTTAAGTGTTATCCGTACGGATAGACAAATAAAAAAGGTTAAGCCGCGCTCGCCGCGGTTAGTCCTTGGATGGGTGACCATTTGTAAACATACCGAGATCCCGCCGTGCCTTTGAAACATTAAGCCCAAGGGTTTACGAACTTTCCAATAACAATGAGTTAACGACGGTCAAAGATGGCATGGCATTGGGGTACTGTGTTACCGAGTAAAAAGGGTTTTGAATGCCATATAGGCACTCGTTTAATGTAAAATACGGTAATAGCAAAATCAGGTATGATTGGAAGCCGACCCCAACATAGCTTGGGAGAAGGCTAGACAGATGAGATGCACTTATACATTTGACCTATTATGAGACATATTATGTGAATATGGCTGTAATTGTTCCTCAATAAACTAATCATAGCAGGAAGTTACACGGTCACGTTCTTAAACACGTAACATAATTTAAATGAGATGGATGTACGATTAGTGATATACATATAATTAATCTAGAATCTTCTGAATTAAAACATAAGGATTAGATTGATACATATAATTAATCTAGAATCTTCTGAATTAAAACATAAGGATTAGATTGCAATAAAATTGAATAATATATGTTGGCTTTTTGTAAAACTTGCAGGAACATTATAGGTTCATTAACTGAACAAGACATTATATATTTACACACTAAATGTGGTTACTGTTTCATCACTTGTAAATTTGTTTTTTTGTAGCCATAAGATGTAGTTTGCAATACTAATTCATAATGTGCAATGCAAATGTCACATTTGATGTGCATGGCTTAAGGTGCAGAATTCAGTTATAATCTTCAATTGCGACATAGAATTTATGGCCTTATATTACTTAATGGGATCTGATTTGAATAAATTTCGTTCTACACCATAGTGTGGTTTTGTCGTTTCCGATTAAAAATTAAAAATTTTCGGTAACATATTGATACCTTTAGATAGAGAGAGAGTTATTGCCAAGGATTGGCGGAAAATCTTGAACTTCTAGTGATGACCTTGCTACTTTTTCGTAAGTAAGTTCCATAGCTGGGCAAAAAGTTCCTCTTCTTCTTCTAAACCTCTCTTTCGTTTGCTTTTCTGGCTACTTCACCCCGCTTATCTGACTTGAATTGAGTTGATAAAAACCCGATTGGTTCATAATTAAAAAATATATGTATAATATATAAAATGCCTAAATTAGTTTCAAAATATTACACCATAATTACAAAATCTTTACTGTAATAGTGACATACATCCTATGCAATGTGGGCGTTTCGTGAAAGTTTGTTTTGATTGCATCGACTTTATTGGCAGTCCGAACGGTCATTCTTACATATTTGACGACCAGAAACTCCAGATGCGTGAATGATATAAGCATTAGGTAAGAATAAAGTGTATTTATAACCAGTATTACCATATAGGGTAACAAGTTATAGTAAGTCAGATGTTGACGCTATCAGTCTCTTACTTCTATTAAAATCCGCTAGGATTTTTGCTGTTTTGCTATGTATTGACTCACAGGCCGGATACAAATAAATCCATTGTTCCAAAAGTAATCTAACCTTAAAGTAAGGTTTTTATTTTTACTAGCCGGTGATAACTCACCTCGTCTGTGCGTATGCGTTCCATTATTTATTTAGGTATAATATAAGTTAAGTATAATGTTGAAAGCATAATGTATCATGTTGCAAGCTCAAATTTAGTACATTACAAAAACAATACGGCATGGAGAGGACAACATAAGGCAACATTTTTAATGACACAAAAAAACGTTGCATGTATCGCAAGTCTTGCATTTTTCATAGGAAATTCAGTTCTTGGTACCTACCTACTTAAACACTGCACTGTAATGGTCTGATCAAAAATGTAGTTTAAGAGGCAGTATGCATTACGCATCGCTGGACGATATAGCAACAACGGAAGATGTCATAATATTGTCAAGCCATGGTGGCTTGCGATGTCGGCCCGTGACCGGCCGTGGGCTTCTTGACTCACCAGCGAAACAGCGCTCTGAAGACACTACTTAATCTGCTCGATATGAACATTAAAGTAATGGGAATTAACTACGCGTGAAGCTTGTTGGCTTGGCATATTAGAAACGCGTGTTACTTAATGCGTGCTCACTGATATGAGTAGCGATAATTTGCTGTTTGTTTTGATTGAGTCAGAAGCTAAAACTTAGGGTTGTCTTTAAAAAGGGTGCAGTAATACATCATAATAGGGATAATGACCTATTTTTTTTTCTAATATCAATAAGATTGATTATAAAAAAAACTGTTAGACGCGTATTTTTCCATTTTTGCCTCGTTTGCAATAATTTACGGAGGTGGAAAAGTCGCATGACGTCCTTCTTACTCCTAGCTACAATTTTTACTTACACGTGACGTCACAAGCCCCTACTCCTAAACTTTAAAGTGCTTTAATTTAGTATTTTTAATGTTATTATAAATGAAAAAAAAATGATTTATGTTAATTATTGACTATCTGTCGAAATAATAGATTTCATATTATACTCACTCATGTCTGTTGCCACAGTACCTAAAAAACTAAACGTGGTTGTAGTCATACCTTTGTGACTGCAAATTAATTATTAATTCAAGTTCTTTCTTTAGCAAGATTTATGAGCTAAAACAATGATGCCTACTTACTGATGTCTATTGAGTATAATCGTCCTACCCATCATACTTAACGAGAGTATGACCTCGACTCTGCTACTGAACGCCCTTAAGCTAGAGTGT
Source organism: Plusia festucae (assembly GCA_950381575.1). NCBI lineage: Eukaryota > Metazoa > Arthropoda > Insecta > Lepidoptera > Noctuidae > Plusia > Plusia festucae. Next base: position 4,607,759 of record OX494436.1, on the reverse strand, counting down.
ACCTTGAGGAAAGCACAATAACATGATTGCGAAATCGTTCGCACGTTATGTATTATATGAAAAAAATAAGCAACCATAATACGACAAAGAAGGCCACGGACTAAGGCCGGACTTCACCCACCAATTTTATTAAAAGTGATGAAATGAATACCTACATGGTAATTGGCCATTTTCTGTATTGTTGTACGGCTGGTGTTTGTAGTTTCCTTTTCCTTCAGAGCGTGGGAAAGTGTTGCAACTTAATGATTTATTAAGATTGATAACTTCATTAGTTCCCCAGTCGTTTGGCAGGCTGTTATTTGATTCGACGAGGTATTACCTTGTAGGTTATTTCTGATATTAAGGTTATTCGTGCTTTATTGCGATATAACATGAAGTAATAAATGACAGCAATGCGGTAATTTGTTTTATTTGGAGCATGAGAAAGCTCATTTTCATTCTATTAGGTATGGATGATTCCACATTGTATATCGAATAAAACCTCAGAGCAGATAAACGTGACATTTATGTACCTGTTATTAATATTGTAATTCGACTGTTGATGGTGCCATGTCAGGCGTGGCTAAATCCTATTGTGAACGATCAGCGATTCTTAGCGTAGAAACGAAAGCAACTTATTCAAATGCAAATCTCATAGAGAATCATGCCATGAATGCGTCAACTTAGTCACGTCAAAAGCCACTGACATGTTACGGCAGTGCGTGTAATCACGGATACTACTAACGGAAACAAGTTTCTCAATACATATATTTAATTAAGCACTCCTTTAAGATACACGGACTTAAGTAACTAGTATTTCCTTAAACAGACGTGACACTTGCATTGACTTTAATACCAATCAACTATCCCATTTCATTCATGAGATGAAGTTATAAATTCAAATAACAACAAAATAAAACGTAGTTCATTCATTTGCAGCCAAAGGATTGTGTTTGTTTGAGATTACGGAATAGACATTTTTGCGTAAAAATGTAAATAACAAGTGAGCCTAGAAATCAACTCTAATGAAGCATGTACTTGAATCAATCGTTACATCGACGGTTCAATAATCACGTAGAACATAAACGTTATGCTCAATTAGTTTGCTAAATGCGCTAAAATTGGCTCTAATTGATTTTTGAAATGTAGATACTGACACGAGTCAATTTCATTATTGAGGATGCAGGATCTAAATTTAAAAACAAAATTGCCGCTGCTTTGACTTAGGTCTTTAGTAGTAATTATATGAATAAGGAAAAATCGCATGAATCATGAGATTGTTACGAATACAATGCAAAGTCATTCGTCAGTCATTCGTCAGGTTTTGCTGGTACAATTTAACTGAAGGAATCAGCAACGGACATAAGTATAACGTTCTTGAACTGTTTTAAGGTTAGTAGGATGTCAAACAATAATGATCAAGTTTAAGTATCTTGACTTGCGATCATGTGGTTTCCGGTTCGTAACCCACCCATTGCACTACCGACATGAACTCACTCGTAACATTAAAATTTAGCTTGGAACGAGTGGTTCACAAGAATACTACTAACGTGCGATTAACGTTGCTAGTACGTTTTAAAAAAAGTTCATCGCCAGGTAAGATGCTTAAAAAACAAAAACTCCTTCAAAGTCTGCTTCTCTTCAACATTACCAATTAGAAATGTCGTAATTCTTGCATCAACTTAACGAGCGTCAGACTAATCGCCTGCAACTGGTAACACTATCTTTTCTTTATTAAGGCGGATGGCAATTAATATTACTTAAGTCGAAATAATGAACGTTTCACGCCTGTGTTACCACATGATGATAAGCTCCACACCGAGATCCTCGCCATCACGTGTTGTTCGCCGATTGTATCTCACCTATCGTTTTCGCTTCAGATTAATTGCAAGCAATAGGAATGTAATTATACGAGTTGCAGTTTACACTATTGTTTCCGTATTACTAACTTTATGTTTACTACCATTTAAGTTGAGTATGTAATGAAATAGTTGCTAACTAAATGACGTTACTTGCATACAATAGATTTCCTATTCCGCATTCTGTATTCTAAGCTTTCAATTTAAATACATAGCTAAAATTTGTATCCTAAACTGGTGTGTAAAATTTATTATTGTAACTATATACAGATAGTAGGAGCGACTTTGTTTTGTTGGTGTTTTGACTTCGTGATAGAATAAATATGTAAAGATAAAGATTATCACGAAGTTTTTATGGTTATTTAATTGTTATTTTTGGCGCCTATCACATGGGTTTGTTTATTTTATTAAAAGGTAATAGTTTGAAATAGTTGGCGGTGTTTAGGTAAATTATCCACGTATCAAACATGTTCAAGAGCACCCAGAGTACGTGACTGGCACGTTCACCGTATAATTTAATTTTCTGTACGCGTTCTTAAGCCAAGTGGTTTCACTGTTCGATAGACACATTATTTTTGTATCTAGAGCGAGTATTAACTTTCGCTAAAAGTGGTGTTTAGTCGGTAAAAAAATAGAGCTGTCCGAGTGAAGTCCTTTTTTGATCATTTTGTCATCTCCGAAGATTGCATCTTACCTCTGTCTTATTGATTTAAGTACTTTCACTTTGCCTGGTTATACAAAAAAAAAGTGATGAATATAATCAGCTCAGTTATGAAGTGACGGTAATTTTCCCTAAGTGTGGCACTTGGCTACGTGGCCAATCTCATAAAATCTTGTTATTTCTTAACAAAAAAACCTTAGTAGAAATATTAGAAAATAGGAAGCAAAATCTTAACAACAATGTTATGGGAAATGGAATATGTAAATTATTGCAACACAGCGGATAGCGGGTGGACACTGCCGCAACTTTGTTTATGTACAATCATCATACTGTTGCATTCTCGTCTTTTAAGAATTTGTCATAATAAGATTTGTCGCAGCTTCTAACATCGTCTTACGAAGTTTCTTGTATGTTATGTAAATTTCATCCGACAAACTTATACTGGCTACCTGGTTATTAATTTTTATGTCATATTTGTTTTCACATTTGTTACATTGTTTTCTTCCTTATAGCATAAATATTGTTATAATGAGTTTGTATAAAAAAATGATTCCTGTATGTACGTTACGTCAAATTTATTGTAAAAAATTGCGATGTTTCACACAATTTGTCGCGGGATAATTGTGTTATAAGAGTTCCATAATTCTCGTGTGATTGTTACTCATCATATTGCGTCAATTGCTTAGACTTTTTCTCAATTAAGTAATTTAGAAAAAGTCTAAGCAGAAATAACATTCTAGTCAGAAATACATTTTTCATTTTCCTACTAACTTGAAAGTTATCCTACTAATATTATTGAAAGTATGGATGTTTGTTACGCAATCACGCAAAAACGGCTGAACGGATTTGGATGAACTTTGGCATGCATGTAGCCTTTGACATGGAAAAGAACATAGGCTACATTTTATTCCGGTTCCTTTAGTTTTTTCCGAGGGAAAATTGAAATTGTTTCCGAGATAAGCCGTGGCCAGACAGCTTTAAAATTTGGTATTTTTCTCTATTACCTACAGCGCAAGCAACAACACGGGTGAAAATTTTATTCAATTTTTCAATACTTTCATATTTTTTATTTCTTTTTACACCCAATTCTGAAGTCCACGCAGACGAAGTCGCGGGCAGAAGCTAGTGTCAACATAAAGGGACAATAATTTTAGATTAGCATAGTGAAGACGCAAAAAACTTTTACTTTTTAATACGATACCTTTTAAATGTTAATGGCCCATATTCCAATAAATGTTCGCTTGATCTTAAATTGCCAGTCTAATAAATATCGAACACAATACATGATCGATCGACGACTAGCTCACGTTGAATATTCAATGGATTACGTTATTTACGACAAAACATGAATGCAATTATTCGATAACGGTATATTATTATTTGATCTACATTTATCCGGTCTTGTGTAGCTAATCAGGGTCTGACGTGTAATTTATGGTTAAATCAATATTTTATTTAAATTAAATCAGATTCTTTTTTTTTTAATATGAACGGCTACTGTTTCAATTTGAATTATTTTTTATTGATTACTGTCGATAATTAAACATGTAAATTAATGTTAAGTCTAACAAAACTTATATTAAACTAGATTTTTCTCGCAGTCCTACATGGCATAGTCGATAAATGGGCTCTATAATACTGAAACAATATTTCACATCGGGCTAGCAGTTCCTAAGATAAGTTAAAAAAAACTAACTCTTTAGCTTTATAATATTAATAAGGTATAGATTAACGTCCGTGCTGATTTCGTATCCGTGCTGATACGAAATCAGCACGGATAGGTCAAAAAGGCACGCAAAACGTGTCAGGATCAAGAATATCAACTAGCGTCCTTATATGACCCTATATTTCAACATGCCACCGTGTTTTAGCGCAGGGCCGTTCATAAGAATACCTACTCATTAGTTCCAAGTCAACTTACAAGCTCAAATGTACTTACCAGTCCTTCCCAGTTTGGGTGGCTGCGGTAAAAGTTGTTCCTATGTCACCTATCGGCTCAGAAACGGGCTGGTTGACATGTAGCTTAGCGCGCAATGTTCGTATTAATTATTGTTGTCATGGTGAAATTGCGATCAACCGAAAAAGTGGCGAGCGTACAAGGAAATCTACGTTCAAAGCACTTAGCTCAGCTGTCGTTCTGATAAACATTCGCATCGTAACTGTGGACCCGTTGTGTGCATAACTGGTTATAATAAAAAAGCGAATGGAATGACAGGTAATTCAAGCTTCGAAATGTCTGTATTATAGCACTCATGAGAAGCGATAAAATCACGGGTATTATCACATAAGTACCTTCGCGATGTAATTTTTATTTTCCATATTCAGTTAGCAGTTCATGGGTTCCTGTGCTCTACAACCTAGAGAATAATTTGCATTGTGCGTGTAGTTCCTCTGTTTTTACTTAGTTATATTCCAAGTCCCCTTTTGTAAGACATTTGCTAGATAGGATTATGTTCGTTGGTTGTTTACCCATCTCTTATTTGGCAGTGTATGGTGTTAAACGGAAAAAAGTACTTTTGTAGCCTGGATGAACCAGCTATCATCTGCTTTGAGAAAATTTTCGACATCGGGCCTTTTAAAGTTTCCATAAATGGTCTGAAACAAAACAGCGAATCTCTCGATGCTGTAGATATTATTGAGCTTATGTAATCACAAATAACTTCTTTACGACAACATCTTCAATGTTGCGAAACCCACTTCGTGAATGGGACCCTGGGTCTTAAGATTCCTAATTAAATTACCTATCGTTCTATTGTAAAATATCCGAAACAGCTCAAGTAAATATGAGGTGTAGTTAATATAACGATCCTATTACCGTAATTGTATACCTGCTCAGATTAAATTAGATGTTTGATCTTAACAAATATTGATTCTAGTGGCTTGTATTCGATCAAAGCAGATATGGGTGAATTACTAAATTAAAACTGCAGTGATTAGGGCATACACTAAATGTGTTAAAATAAAACCTTTTGCATTATCCAAAACACGGGAACCCGATAAATGAATAGCTTATTTACCTAAGGTTAATTTTCGATTTATAAATTTAATAGGTAAATTTCACAAATAAGTTATAATTAAGTAATAGTTATCATTCTCAAAAGATTGAATAAATAAACATAACAGTATGTTGACATAACTGGTTACTCATCGAAGTAGCATTTAACCCCATAGTTTAAGTAGTGACAGTGATAACTCTTTGCCCGTTTCATCTTTACGATTTTTGTTCCACCATAGATTTTCTTTTATGTTTTATTTTTTAACGGGTTATATAAGATTGAAATTGTCATAGTTGCGATTCTGTTTTAAGTTGCATTTTAATAAAATTTCCATGATACAAAATAGACATGCTCACATAAAAAAAGATGTAAGTATATTTTACAGTATGTATGTAAATCATTCGTTTAAATATTCTCACAAGTAATAACCAAAAGAATTTCTAACATATTCTCACTGTCAAAATAACACTAATTACATATTCCACGCTGTGTTATTATTATGCGAAATTATGTAGAAAGTTTTTTCAAATTGTCACATTGTCTTACGTCTTGTTCCCATCGAGATGTGAACGCATTTTGGATAATCGCGATTCACATGTCTCAGTAATGTGATATGAATGTCATAGTGTGGCACTTACGTGTTTTGAAATTGTATGACTTATTGTTTTGACATTTGTGCAACTTTAGATACAACTATTGTATTCGAGTTTTAAGGCACGAACGGTGGAATTTTTCTACCACAGAGTCCACCTATAAATTTATTTCTAATATTGAACGAACATAAACTGTAAAATAAAATGTGTGTGCAATGATTTGCGGGATTACTGTCTTTTCTTTTTCTTTCTAGATTGTAAGTACTTAATTTATGTTTCATGAGCAGTGTTGAGAAATGATATAATTTTGACATATACATAGATAGTACTATAAATTATGTTGTTCCAAAGAATTAAAATTGGCATGCTATTGACCGTATCGGTCGCAAAGCCAATTATCCTGCTTGAAGGTTTTTGCTGGGCTTGTATCCTTGTTACAATTCCGCGTGGTCACTGAAATACCTTTCCAAGACCGTTGGCCGTGTTATCCGTAGATAACGTTAAATTTATGCAAATAAATGCCGGACCAACAAACAAAAACGATTAATTGCATTCCTAATATCGTATTTTATACTTAACAATGGTTCGTAACTAAATCAGCATGTCAGAGCGACATTAAATATGAGCCCTTTTGCTAATAGATTATTAGCTTTGACTTTGATTCAATGGCGATGAAAACGGAATGTATAAATAACGATTAAATCCGTTCTTTAACCAAAAACTAATACTACTAATATTCGTTTCAACTCATACTGATCTGATATCCCGAACGGATACCATTGTTTAAACCAATACCAAATATTTTAAAAGTACCTTTAATGATATTTTGTCCGAAATTGAGAGATTATTATTATCATTATTTATTATGTTCTTGATATTCGTCCGCACATTTGTTTTTAAATAGTAATGGTATGTATCCGTTAGAAATGGGAATTATTAGTTTTTGGTATTAGAACAGAATAAAATGTAAATAACTTTGATATTATTACGTACGTACCTACATTCTTTATTTTGTTGAATGACGAAAAATTTGGAGGTTTTCGATTGTGAGCTGCAATCACTTTTAAAGGACACCTTCTTATCAGAATTTATTGGTTTCACTTGTTCTTTCATTTAAGTTCGAATGTATTATTTATTCTTATCAAATTTATGCGAACTTATAAGGTCGCTTAAATACTTGAAATAATAATAAGTAGGAATTTACGATTTTTTAAATGATACGATTCTATGTAAAGTAAAATTACTTGACATACCTGTATGTTACCTTACTAAGAAACGCAGAGCACCTTAATATTTTGTAAGTTAAATAGAGTATAATCGTTTGTATAAATGAGTATTTTGAGAAGATCGTACTTTAACCGCTCAAGCCCGACTATTTTTGAGGGTAGATTCACCTTGTCACGTGACAGACGTGACGTGATCATGACATTTGACATTGAAAAAATATTATTATGTTCTTATCATACTAATAAAGTGTTAAAGTTGCGGGAGGGCTTTTGTAAAATATACCCACTCGAAGTTTAACGTACCACCTACCCAATGGTACCAGCTTTAGACTTAGGTAATTCCGTTCTGGGATATTTAAGGTGCTTATAAGAATAAACCAGTCAAATATATCATAGACAGTGGGCCGCGATCACGATCGCTTGAACTAGACAACTAACGAGAATGTTCCGTTTCCATAATGAATCATTACAATTATCAGTCAGCCTCCGGTTTTCCATTTAATTGATTTTAATTCTCGCACTATAAATCCGTTACAGGCAGTTTAAGTTATTGTTAAAATATTCGCTATAGGAATAATAATAAGCCTAGTATAAAGGTAGAAATAGAGACTTGACATGAAAACAAACAAATACTTCAGCTTTATGATATTGTTGTGAGTGTGTAGAAGTGTGACGATAATTTCGATTGTCTTTTATTTTCACTGCAGATGAAAATCTTTGTAAACTATTTTTGTTTGTCATTAATATTTCATTACATTAATATTAATGAGATATTATCAATACACTTATGTCGCAGCCAATTTAGTTGCAAAACTACTCTATCAAAGATCTAAATTACTTTACGTACCGCAGCTTGATTGCTGAATAGGTACCAAACTATCACGACAGTATCACTGATCAGTATTATTTGACAAGGGCGTTGTCGACATCCGTATCTTACGTTTGTTTGCGATTCAAAATCGATTAGATTCGCTTTTAAAATTGTCATACAACGAAAGGTTTTGATACCGTGACGTGACGTAATCAAATTTACTTTAACACCTGAGGCCGAATTGCTAAATTCGCTCGTGGAGAAGTAATGTGGAATGCAATTGTCGTGAACCGAGTCGGTCGGCACATTCACGGTACGTGGCCTTGTCTGCAATGAGGTACACCATTAATGGTCCGGAAATTATAAACCTTTTGTCGTGTTCTTGATGTTCGGTATAATATAATTTTAGTTTTTGCGGTTACGGTTGCTACCACTACCAGCTGGAATTGGATAGGTGAGTGATTTCGTAACCAAACAAATATGTAATTGTATTAGCGCGGTCCGAATTTTGCGAATGATTAGCATACTTTTATTTACTGCCGGTTTTAATTTCACAACAGCAACAATTTTATTAGACTCTAAAAACCAACTTAATTAATAAGAATTTCATTAAAAGCGCACCAAAGTATGTCAACACTGTGGCCGTTTCAGTTAATACTTAACTTATTTCTATAAATTCTAACGGGTTTTTAATGAACCAAAAAATTTGTACATTCTTTAAGCACATTTTTTTCTTTGGTTGCGTTGGAATTAGTAAATGAAAAGTAACGTAATAAGTGCGTAAGACCAGTTTCATGTTATTTCTCAACCTTGTCACCAGTGCTCCAGTGCTCGCAAACCCGTTGCGCCACCAGTCAATGCACTCAATGCACTAGTTTGGCGAAAGTAAAAGTCAACGTGAACGCACTCGTTCTTGAACCAGTACTCTTACTGTCAAACGCTCGACGTTTTACGAGAACATGCTTGTTATTTTCCAAGATGATTTCAGAACGATAAGTACTTTATCGGCTTGTATCATTATCATAGGTAAAACTGCTTGTAGCAATGTTATAGCATCTGTGCAGTGTGAACTAACGAAGGTACATTTGACAATAGGCGTAGATGCGCCTTAATTTACTGACATCCAGAAATAGATTTAGCCTATAATTTATAGTCTACTGGACATTTATAGCGTTTGCAACAGTTTTTGTCATAAGTGTAGGTAACTTAACGTGAAAACTATGGGCGTTATTTGATTTTCTGATTTTAGTACAACCTACTGAATGATATAAGAGTCATAAAGTTCTCCTTCTACTATCCACATTGCTTGATAAAGCCATTAAGAGTGGAAGCCACACCTAAGAATACCTGACGCCTTACGGATAGCCATAGTGTGACGACTATTCCCTCAGTTTTTTCTATCCAACTTGTATAGGACGGGAAACAACCACGAAAGCTGTTCACTGATTGATTTATAACGCTATGAAACGGTAACTTTCGTATATGACACGACTTGTTAGACTTGTACCCTTAAATGGAGAATAAGAAGCAACCTGACCTGTCAATTAGACACTTTCGTAGTATAATTATAGAAATATGAGAAGAATATGTATTGGTCACATTACAGGATTATTAACGAAGCAATTGATTGATTTAATTAATGAAGCGGCGGCCGCATCCTTATGGCGGGGATCAGTCTTGAAATCATGTTGCCGGGTTCAAACCAGCCCATTCTAACGACATGAACCCATTCGTAATACAAGCATTTAGCTTAGTACAATGGTTCACAAGAATATTAGTAATGTGACAAGTAAGCAAGTAAGGTACCTATAAATGATAAATATTAGTAGGATTATATTTGATTACGCACATGTCGATTTAGTTGGACTGCACGGATAGCCAGTGGTATAGGTCACCACGCTAATTACCACTGTGCGCGACGTGCTGCGGGTTCGATCCCTGCATGGGACAAGTATTTGTGTGATCCACAAATGCTTGTTCCAAGTCTGGGTGTTCTTTGTGCATGTGATTTGAATGTTTGTGAAACCCCCGCGACACAAGGATTAAATTCCTTAGTGCGGGCGTTGTTTTTTTAAACAGAAAAAAAAGATGTAGGTCGGTTTCCATATTAAGTAACCTTTACAACATAACCACATAAAACTTAGTAATTTCTATATCCTTAGTTACTAAGATTACACACGTTTTACTTTAATTGTATTTTCTGTATTAAATTTACAGTGTCTTAAAAGAATAATTAATAATTAATTTATGAATCTATTTAGTCCTGTTTGTTAAACGTATTTTAATTATGAATCTGCATAATAGTTGAGAAAGCTACAAAAAGGAATGAGATCTCGAGTTTCATAAGAATTCTGAGAAATTCTTTTTGAAATATGACTTTCACACAAATTAACTTTCAATTACAACGGCAAATTAAATTTATATTCATTTTGAAATTCTTTATGATGTTTTAATCAAGATAATGTATCCTATAAACTTTAAAACTATCGCGTTGCATGATTTTAATAAAATTACGTCACGGGAATTAACGCGAACTCATGCATTTACCTTTTAAGGCTTGACGTTTCGGCATGCTATGACACCGCATCTCCAGTCTGCTTGCGACCACGGCCAGTGTAACCCGGCCGAAACGTCAAGCCTTAAAAGGTAAATGCATGAGTTCGCGTTAATTCCCGTGACGTAATTTTATTATAATGTATCCTAATTGGACGATAGGTACCTATGGTTTTATATCTTTCTAATCTATCTATATTTATATTAATATTATAAAGCTGAAAAGTTTGCTTGATTGTTTTTTTTTTATTGAACACGCTATTCTCAGGAACTACCAACCTAATTAAAAAAAAGATTAAGTGCTAGATAGCTCATTTAACGAGGAAAGCGATAGGCTACTTTTCACTGTTAACAGATAACCGGCGTCTACGAAGTCGTAGCCGCAAGTGAAAACTAGTAGGTAGGTACTAAATATGTGATGAGATTAGTATGAAGAATTCCCATTAAATACGTAGGCGCCAATCTATTGGCTAAGTGTATACGTACAGGATCGGCCTTGCACGATTGTTGCCCATATCATTTTGATCAAACTTCGAATTCTTAGTTAATTTTATCCTCAATGAATACATAAAATGTTTTAGTTTCTCTAATTTAATAATCTGCGAATTAAACAGTTGGGAGTGTGTTAAAATGTTATAAGATGCAACGCAATACAAAAAAAAAAACAACAACAAAAAATAAAATAATGGTATAAAGGTACAATAAATAATCAGATTTATAATAAATACGAGCTGATGTAAAATAAATTGCGTTTATTTCCGTTCGATAATGTCATATATAGTTAACTAACGGAAGTTATTGCATTGTTATTAAACGCGACAGCCCATTCGGGGATCAGTGCGTCAATAATGCATTTATAACAATGTGAAATTTAGTAAAACCATGATAGTTATCATTCGACGTTGCCTACGATTATAGACATTTAGTGAATCATTATTGTTATGCCCGTGCCTAAGTATTAGCCTTACGGTTTGACCGAAAATAAGGTAAAGCCGCGCTTGCCGCAGTTACTGGATGGGTGACCATTTGTAAACTTACCGAGACCTCTCCGTGCCACGGAAAGCAAGTTCAGCCCTTGGTCCCGACTGTTGTATATTGAAATTTTACAGTAATTTAATTAATACAATTCTGATATCTCATCATCATCAGTCTTACTATGGGACAATTACAACTCAGTGGCGTTACCCAGTAAAATGAATTGTGAAGATCAGATAGACAGGAAGCCGACCCTAACACCAACATAAATCCAATAACCTCTCTAAATTATCTGCGTACAACACTAATTAGGTATTGCTATATAAATTAATTAATTTCATTCTTGACTCAACAATCCTGAATAAATTTAACAAAATAATGTTAGCATTGTAAAAGAAACAGTTTGTGAAGGGGTAATAAAGTTTTTATTTGCGTAGTAAAAAAACGATTAAACGGTTTCAACAAACGTTTCATGAACTAAGTTTAACAATCGAGTAATTTTATCAGTAAATTACGTTTCGTAACTGTTGCGTTTCAGACTTTTTAGATAACTTTCGCTTAAATATATCGAATGACGTCAAATGCCACTCAAAATTTAGTTACGGTTCAATAATTGCGCGCTTGTTCTGAGTGGTTCTTAAGGGTTAGTGGAATATTGTGAACAAACTATTGATGGAGGTACTTAATAAGGTATATTAATAGATACAGAGTAATAAAACAGAAGTACATGCTTCGTACTACTTGATAATTAAGTAACACTTGGCCTATTAGAAGAGGAAAACAAATCCTCTTCTTTAATTAACACTAGAGCATTTTGTATCTTAAATAAACACTTATTCGAAGAAAATTTCTATTGTTTACTCTGATAACGATTTATTACGTATTTGTGGTAATCAGAACCCGTTAAGTGGTGAAAGCGTCAGTAATAAGTGCTGATACTTGCATACTATATTATTAGGCTATTGCTACACAAATCCCAGACCCAGATTCAAAGTCTATAGTACAAGTTCCCATGGACATTTAACTAATGTTCGGTGTCCATTACAGCTTGTTGTTGACATATCTATTGCATCGAATAAACATACTGGGAAATGTACAATTCGGCAAGAGATTGTATGGATTGTAATCTCATGTGAACAGGGCTCTTGCGCACCAGCTGTTCTTAATATTGTAAAGCAACTAGATCGCTCCAATAAATACAAAATCACATTACTGAATTGAATTTAATGCCTTTTATGTGAGCAAACGCCAATACGAAATAGACTTGAGTAACTAAGTAACGTATTTACGAAATCACATTTGAGAATTACATACTAAGCTTTGATAAATTTCGGATGATATATTGGAAAATTGATGGTATGTATGTATATATTTTATAATAGTAGTATATTAATGTGACATCGATTTGAATTTTGTTCATAAGAAACTTTCATTTAGATAGCATTTCTTTTTTAGCGATATTTTATAAAACTCTTATCGCAATAAATAATTTCTTGCTCTTTCTACAGAAATGTAAGTAACCTAGAATAAATTTTCTGTTTAATTAATATTATGAATGGAATGAGCGAATTTTAGTAAGAATTGTAGTATCTACTGAAGATTCGTTCAGCGCTTTCACAGAATTAAATAGTTTTTCTAAAGACTTTGATCTGTTATTGATCTTTTAAAAATATGTTATTAATAACGTCATAACAATTATACGATGAGCAATAGTCCTGTCACACATGTATTTGATATCAGTAGCAATGAATAGCGTTTTAATTATAAACGATCGCTATAAAATTATTAAATCGAGTTCGATGACAGCTGATTTGACATTCGATGCGAATTATATTATTCTATGCCACGGCCAAGCCTCTAAACTTGACCCACACAACCTTTATTGATGCGTAGGCACAAAAAAACGTGCCATCCATTCATAATAATTATTTAAGAATCGATATAATCGATTACTGCTAAACTATCGCAATCAATTCATAATTTTATTAGTTAAGAGTCGATGAACTTAAAATTGCTTTCTATGATTTCATTTGCTCCAATCGATTTTCTATTAAGATAGATAGCAATGGTAAAATGTTTGTCTCACCAGGCGTTTCTAATACTGAATATTTACAGAATTTTTAAGACTCTATTATCTACTACTAAGACTATAGTTCCCATCAGAAAGTTTTTAGTGCTCCTTGTTGATATGAATCCAACTGAATCAACTAACCGTAAAAAACCGGCTTGAAATAGAGAAAGATACTTTTCTAACATATTATTATTATTGAATAACATCATTATGCAAATATTGACCTTCAAAAAGTGTAAAGCAAAGTACAAGTATTTTAGAATTCTATAGATATTCTAGATTTATTGCAATTTCTACTTTTCAACTATTATTATTAATATTTCAACTATTCCGTATTCCTTGCGATTACTTCGGTTGTACCGAAGTAATCGCAAGGAATACGGAATAGTTATGTTTACATCTGCATATCGCACGCTAAACTATAATACAAGAAAATATATTATATTTAATTATGTCTACTATTATACCTACTATGTATTGGATTACCTACTTAAAATAGAATTGTTGTGTTCTTGCGTACATTTCACGAATATTGAGGCAGTTAGCCAGTTACCACTCCATACCAAGTTATATTGTATGTAAGAGTCATTAGTCTAATCGCAGATAGGCACAAGAATTTCTCATTTCATAGTTTCTCGTTACTATTAGCAATAGCATCTGCAACCGGTTATCAATATATAACGAGGTACATCGCCGTATATTTTATCGCTTAGCTAATATTACAATAATAAGCCCGATGAAGCTCGTCGTACGAAAGGGAAATCTGACCGAGGCAATGGCTACTTACTAGCTGGAGCGGTCTCTTTAGAAAGTTTTAAATTATACGTAAGTAAACTGGTAACATTGACAAGACCACGGCCAGGCGACGGATGCTTGCCGCGACTCTTGCTATTCCCAACACTTAACTGGTCGTCTCCACTTTAATGGCTAAGGAAAACAGACTCAATTATTCATGGTCGTCCTATTGTAATGCTATGTTAGTAAACATCCATTTTAAAAAAAGATTACACTGTCAACAGTGTTTATTTAAATACACGATACCGGTTTCGTTGAACTGTAAGTCAAGTACAACAGATTGCAAATACATAATAAGGATATCATCAATCGGAGTTTCTGATGTATAATCGGATGATACACTCTAGCGATGTTTGGTTAATTCGTAGAAAGTGGAGATTTAAATATTACGCAACATGATGCTCCTCAGTTTTACACGTGCAGTGTATAGTTATGTCATTAACGAATTGCTAATAATAATCAAGTGACCGAATGCACTCGTTTATAACGATATTGACTTAGTTGCGTAACAATGATATATCATTTCGTGTGTTTATATAGGTGAGTACGTCAAGAATGTGTACCTACTACTGCGAACTAAACTACAAAAAAACGTTATGGTTGCAATTGTTAGCGTCACGTAATCCGATGTGACGGATAGATTTGTTGCACGACACTCGTCATGTCTGTAGCTGACAGCTGAATGAGAATCGATTTAAACAATGTGTGCTTGACAATACGTAAGACATTGTTGGACAGTGATAGTGTAAGCGGAACGATAAGATTCAATCCTTATACCTATATTAATTAGCCTTGTAGTGGTTTTGATGTTATCAATATAATTAAATCAGGAACTGACAGTACTACCATAATTCTATTGTTTTTGTTAGTTACTGCGTTTAGTTGCGTCATATTTCTTTCTCATTACGTCTGCAGTGGTTTGTTAGTTAGTAGTCACTAATAAAACTGATTAGTTCTTATTCATCCATATTATATCACAGTAAAAAAATTTAGTGGCATCACAAAATTTTCTCTTTACATAACGAGCCAAATATTAAACATGCTTTAATAAAGCTATACTCAATTAATCAAACCGGTGTATTCCATCAATCTACATAAGTTGACATATGATGTTACGATTACGTCGAATTGCGCAAGAGTCGCGGTTCGGCCGCTGCGCCCGCGCGCCCTACGCTGACCGCAGCGCAGACACACGTCCATTCAGTACTTGTGAAACTCACGCATACGAATCATTCAATTAATTTAGATATTTTCTTGACTTTAGTTTAACGTAACTAATGGTTATTTTAAATTAAGATGACTATATTAATAGTAAAATTATGTATGGCAGCTCTGTAATATAAGATTCGTTACACCACACACATTAGAAGGGAAAACTTGTAGCCTCGGACATCCACAAAAACACTAAATTTACACACAACAAGCCTACTTAATGCAATAATATAACGTCTGAGTTAATATCTATTGCTCAGTTGTTTGCTATTTTAATCAGTTGTTAATTCGTATGTTATAAAGGATATTGCTGTTCTAGTCTTGAAATAATCTTCTATAGACATAGGATATGCCAATTAATTCTTATCTATGAAGTTGTTAGGCCGTGTAAAGCTAATTGTTATCATAGCGAATATCTGTGAGCATAGTTAGTTTACAACGGGAAATTTTGAGCTGCAAGTTTAAAATAATGGCTGTGTTAAAGGTGATTTGAACATATTTAATTAGGTACTCAAGTTTCGTAGTAAGAGTAAGTAAACGGAAACACGATTGACCGTTCATTGAAATAGAAGGAAATTGTTGACCGGTATAGGTCACCACGCTAATTACCACTGTGCGCCAAGTGCTGCGGGTTCGATCCCCGCATGAGACAAGCATTTGTGTGATCCACAAATGCTTGTTCCAAGTCTGGGTGTTCTTTGTGCATGTGATTTGAATGAGTATCGCTTAAAAAAAAAAGGAATGATGTAAATAAATCGTATAAATATTCAAGTGAAGTTTTCTGCGATCGTGTCACAGTACTATTAGATGTGTTTCCGTACTCCAATGTTGTCGAAAAGATCAATGGTTGCGACGTACTGTCCATGGCAACGACCAATGAATAACCATTAACTAGAAACGTGTATTTTTACAGTTTTTAGGTGAAATCATTCCATGATTAGAATATCGACATCGATCAAAAGAAAGCGGCTTATTTGTTTTGGTACCTATATACTATATTTTGCCCACGGGTTTACTCGCGTGTAAAGTCTTTTTTTACATCAAATCTACTATATAATATACAATATTGTTGGTGCAAGTCAATGAAGCAATTTTGGAAATCTCATCTTTAGTTTGGTAGGTTCATTTTTCCTTTAAGCTATTTTCCTATCGTTGATAGTCGTGGTAGACCATTTTCATAAATAACTAGATTCATAAGGTTGTAGTTGCAGGTACAAACCCAAGTGATTACCAATATGATGTTTCAAATTATTAATTTCTAATTTATAGACATTTCTGTAATTATCAACCCGCAAGTGACTAAGCGTGCTACTCAATGCTCGTTCATTGTCTATGTGGGAAAAAGCCTGTGTCCAGCAGCAGTATTGATGTTATTGGACATATTGCCCATTGAATTTGTAAGTGTTAAGCTCGCGTGAGAATGTTGTTATTAGCTGTATAATAAATCTATACTTATAATAAATCTGTAGAAATGAAAATTCTGTACATTGAAAATATCAAAAAAATTAATGGCGGGGTGTGTTACTATACCGACACCGAACCCAAAAATGTGATTAAAAAATTTTTTGTCTGTCTGTCTGTCTGTCTGTCTGTCTGTTTGTTCAGGCATCACGCAAAAACTACCGGTTCGATTTCGATGAAACTTGGTATAATTGTTTTTTAATATCCTGGGCACCACACTGGGTAGTTTTTATCCCGGAAAAATATATACAAAAAAAAACAAACTTAATTTTGCGGTTCGATCCCTAGACCCGAATACTGTACCAACCGCAAATAATAAGTTTGTCATAGGTTACGTCACCCGCAGTGGAGTTCAATAAGGCGCGCTGCACACGGCCAAGTAACTATTTATTAATCTGTGACACGGCTAAGATACTATAATTATTTATCTATACTTTATATATATTATTATTATTACATATTAAGCTGAAGAGTTTGTTTGTTTGAACGCGCTAAACTCAGGAAGTACGGGTCCGATTTGAAAAATTCTTTCACTGTTAGATAGTCCACTTAGGAACTCACACTTGAGGAAGGCTATAGGCTACTTTTCTTTTGGAAATCTATCCCCTAAGGGGGTGAAATAGGGGTTGAAAGTTTGTATGGGAAGTTCGGTATTTTCAATGATAGACACATGAAATATCGTATACGGGTTTCTGAATAGAAAAAAATAAAGATGTATTTCAGCGATTTTAAAAATCATCCCCCTAAGAGGGTGAAAAAGGGGTTGGAAGTTTGTAGGCATATGAATTGTGTCGTTTTCAAAGATAGACACATTCAATTTCATACAAGGGTTATTAGTTAGAAATAAATAAGATGTATTTCCGAGATTTTAGAAATCTACCCCCTAAGGGGGTGAAATAGGGGTTGAAAGTTTTTATGGGAAGTTCGGTATTTTCAATGATAGACACATGAAATTTCGTATACGGGTTTCTGGATAGAAATAAATAAACACGATTTCAGCGATTTTAAAAATCATCCCCCTAAGAGGGTGAAAAAGGGGTTGCAAGTTTGTAGGCATATGAATTGTGTCGTTTTCAAAGATAGACACATTCAATTTCATACAAGGGTTATTAGTAAATAAGATGTATTTCCGAGATTTTAGAAATCTACCCCCTAAGGGGGTGAAATAGGGGTTGAAAGTTTTTATGGGAAGTTCGGTATTTTCAATGATAGACACATGAAATTTCGTATACGGGTTTCTGGATAGAAATAAATAAACACGATTTCAGCGATTTTAAAAATCATCCCCCTAAGAGGGTGAAAAAGGGGTTGGAAGTTTGTAGGCATATGAATTGTGTCGTTTTCAAAGATAGACAATTTCATACAAGGGTTATTAGTTAGAAAAATAAATAAGGTGTATTTTCGAGATTTTAGATATCTACCCTCTAAGGGGGTGAAATAAGGGCTGAAATAGTTGGTATGTGAAGTTCAGTATTCTCAAAGATAGACAGATGAAAAGATAAATAGATAAGATAATGACCATCTAAGACATATCTATAATGACGACTCCCGTGGTCGAGTGGCGTTCACTCCGGTTTTTAAGGTGTCGCCAGCTCTAAGGTTCCAGGTTCGATCCCGGACGGGTCCATGTAGAAAATCACTTTTATACATAGTCTGGAGTCTGGGTGTTTATGGTACCTTTTTTGTCTCCGATTCCATAACACAAATGCTTTTGCTACTTACTTTACTTTTATTATTATTTTAACGCCATAATATTAAATGAAAAATTTTATACATTCTCCTTACTTTGAAAATCACAGAATACATCTACCTTTAATACTACTCTTTACTTTACGCGCGAGCGAAGCCGCGGGCAACAGCTAGTATATAATATAAAGATATTTAGATATATAATAACGATTTGTTTCCCTCGTCTTGCAAATGATTGTAGATCAAGTCTAAGACCAATAATTAACATGATACTCTGTTTCGCAAAGATCATTGAAATAATGTTCACGTGTCCGAATAAAAAATAATTGTTGTAGCATTTGATAGTTGCTGCAATTTCAGAATTAATTAGTTTAATTGCTATAAGATGATTTTTTTATTTTAATTTGTGGGATCACATTGGCTAACATTGATTTTGATTGTTATTCGAATTGTAGAGTTAATATAGATTTTATGTAATTCTGAATATTGTCTGAGTAGATATAAAATTTTACTTCAGCCACGCTTTTCCCAAGCTATGTTGGGGTCGGCTACCATGAGTCTTATTGAATTTAGCTGAATACCGTATTTAATATGGTGCGACTGCCTATCACACTCCACAAGTTATTTTAATGTTTAACATAGTCTGGGTGTCGGAATTGTACTGACAAAGTCCCGACTGTCAAAGATAAATGTATGTCAGTCGGGACCTACGGCTTGACGTGCTTTGTGAGGCACGGAGGGGTCTCGGTATGTTTACAAATAGTCATCCATCCATGGAACAACCGCGGCGATGTATTTCAGGTCAACGGTCCGGTTTACACTTAGCCACGAGCTCCTTAAGAGCAGATAAACGATTACTTTATTTACTTTATAAAAAAACTATCCTTAATTTTATTCATTAATAATCCAATAAAAGTCAAACTTCGAGTAATATTATAGGATTAAGAAATTACATAATACATAGGTATATTACAAAACTACAAATATTTCATAATTTTATTCGAATTGTTGTGTATAAGATGTCTGCTATAGAACTTAAGACGGATGATTGATTGCTATTATACAAACAGTTTAATAAATAAGCTTTACAATCTGATATAATCTTAATTGCAGCAAACTTTAATATTATAATTATGATTTATGATACCTTATTGAACGAAACGAGTACCCTACCTACTTATTTAAAAGAATAATATCTTGGGACAACATTAAATACATACATGTTATAGATAAATTACACCCAGACATGGAACAAATTAGTATACCTACTCAGCAAAGATTCGTCCTGGGCGGGAATCGAGCCCACGACCTCCGGTTTGGCAGTCAGGATCAGTAAACCACTAGACAAACATGTCATTCAATATATGACTGAGCTGCTATGCCTACAATTTTTTTTGTAGGTATTGCTGTTACGTTATATCCTTCTAACATATTATATAAATAAACTGCGGTAATGTTATGCTTCCGCAGGAGGTAGGCAGGGACCATTATTCAGTGTACATTGCAACAATAACGCAACTTTCAACTACGTTTAAAAATAACTCAACGATTACACGATATTATGTCGGAAAAAATATAATTGAACATAAATATCGGTGTTATATATGTAATTATCAAATAGATCAATTACGATGCAGTTGCGTGAAGAATGAATTGCAAACGATACTTTAATAATTGATGACGTCATTTGTCCGTCCAGACGTCTGGTATCACTGGTATCTTTAGATTACATTCATATAAGCTGACAAAAGATTTTATTTTGAAATTCTTGTTGTAATAAACAACTGTATTTAGCATTAGACCGTCACATATATCCTATAAATAACCTTATAAGTACATTAGTGAATTATTATAATTCAATTAAGAGATAATATTCTATATGGTCTATGTTCTATTTACAGAAATATTCAATGAAAGTCAAATGAAATGAAAATCAATTTATCCGCGATTCACAGTCGTCTGTTCGTGATTTTTTTGCGAAATTTGTTTTTAATTAACCTATTACCTAGCTCCACCCCGTGATTTTCCTGATTAATACCAGGATATTCTAACGGCGGCTTTAAACTGATTGACGTTTCAGTATTCGGCTATATCAAGTGACTTATTCAAAACATAAGTCATTTTCGTACATTTAATGTCGTTCGTGCGATTTCTATCATCGTTATCGCTTGTAGAAACGTTGTCTTGTCTACAGGAACAGGTTATTTCAGGGCTAACAATTAAAAATATTCATTCAGGCGATTCAGTTAAACGTAACACTTTTTTCTACGGTTAAAAAATCTAATGAATCAACGTAACAATACGAAGGCAGACAGACTGACCAAACCTGCTTTTATTATTTATAGCCGTTCAAGATCCACCAAAACATATGTGCACTATTCAGGTTTGAACAGTAACTTTAATTAGTCGATGCTTATCTAATAATATGTGATTGATTGCCGAAAACGTAATTGGCGTTTTTAAAACTCGTTTTAAGGCATTTACGATCAATAAATTTGTTTTCTGACTGCAATTAATAGAAATATTGATGATCTTATTATGGAACGCAGGTAATATGGTGTTCCGTACACAAACTGTTGACCAGTGCCATTTTGAAAATCGTTAACGGTGATAGAAATTGCTTAAATTACATTAAATCTAAAAAAAATGTTACTTGTTTTCGATAGTACTAGTTTCTTGACGTATCACTTTTCATACATTTGTGCAATACCATCTGCGTTGACGCTTGTAAAAGTCTCAATTCTATAAGGGAGCTATTCTATTACCATATCAGCAATTAACCTTCATTACAACTTGTATGTATACCTCCTTGAATTTGACCAAAATGCGAATCTGCACCTTGTATGTTAAAATTGAATGTCATTTTTGTCATGCAGCGTGACGAAAAAACCATTTTACCAGAATGTTGTAATGATAGTAGACTTATAAATTAAACATTTCAGACTAGACGAATCAAATGAATATAAAAAATAAACTTCTATTCTATTCATATTATGCCTAACAGGCCTTTAAATGAATGAGTGTAACTTAGTTGAACCATCCGAGAAAAATGAATGATTCTGAAAGTAGGTCAGTGTGGGTAATCTTGTGGTTCGTTTGGTGTGCTCAGGCACGCGGCCGGTTCTCTGCGGATGCAAAGGACGTTGCTCAAATATTAAGCAAAAACAGCCTCCATTAACGATCGGCACACATTAATGATCACGTTAGGTGGCTATTTACAGTTATATTGTGTCGATATAGCTTGATTATCTTACATATTGCCGTTCTTTCGGCAGCTAGACTGGTTTCATGTAATGCTTGCGAAAATTAACTTGTAGTTTTAATTAACTTATAAAACATTTCCCTTTCCAATTTCAGTGCATCTAGCACGGTCTTTTCTGCTTCAACCTAAGGTCGATTGGCAGAGAATGCCATCTGGCGTTAAGTCCGCCAAATGCGCAATGCCTGAAGTAATAAATAAATTAATTAACAGGTAACACGAAACATGTTTATTTTTTGTTACCTATCTATTGTAAACTCAAGTCTAAATCAGTCTTATGAATAAACTATTAAGTTAACGTATTAAAGAATGGTTTCTCTTTAAACAAAAAGTTCAAAGTGGTACAAAACAGAATAATAATACTTAAGAAGTATTCATTCTATAATTAACAATGTTAATCTTTTCTTGTTTCATTTAAATAATTTTTATCATAATTAGATTAACTATTGTACCTACCACCTACTACCTACCTACTATTTTATAATACTTCTTATATGTTTAAGGGTCATGTGTAGATAAACTTTGTATGGAATGATGTTAGTCCTCGTATGGAATCGTAATAATCCGCTCTCTAACTCACGTAGGTCAGTTCAAATAATACATTAGCCACCTGTGGGTTACGACATTACGATTACACGCAATAAAAACTGCGGTTCTGCAAATGACAGTTGGTATTTACATCATTATTGGAATTTCGTTGTTCACGTCCTTAGACCACAATGGTTTTACTAATTTAAATCCTAAGTTAAGGTTTTTGGTATTTTTTACAACCTTAATTCAAAGAGAATTTTCACTAACTTAAAATGAAAAAAAAAATGAACACAAAAAAAAACAAATAATAACTATTAAAACAACAAACTTATAAAATGGCGTCAAAATATTCATCCGCAACACTCATGTCTGCTGGGAGTACCTATAGCCGACAAGGCTGGCTGCATTGCGACTTTGTATGGCAATAATGTAATAATTAGACAAACTTATATAATTATATTTCTACGTTATGAAAAAATTATTGGATTTTCACAAACTAACATTAAATAAATCTTAAGAAGTAGTACACTCGGCCTATTACAATAATGATCGCAGTATTTATGCGTATTAGGTAGACAGTAGTATTTATAAACACAAATAAAATGATCCATTAATGACATAATGATTTTAAAAGCACACTAAGGCCCAGTTTTTTGATCCTGAGTTAACTCAACCAATGGTTAAATATCCTAACTAATGGTTTCAAACTTCGGTAGAACGCATCTATTCATCGATTTTTATTCTAAAAAATGGTTAAATAATTAACTCTACAACTTATGTGATCATTATTGATAGCCAAACAATTGATGAAAAATTGCGTTTTGAAACCATTAGTTAGCATATTTAACCATTGGTTGAGTTAACTCTGGATCAAAAACTGGGCCTAAGAAGCGATATCGTACTATGTAAATTTTGTTTAGATTCTGGTTTTATGAGTGGAAAACGTTGACTAAGAGACGTGTTTTCATTGAATTTCACTTTCGGGTTACACAATAATCTATTGGTATAATCAATGCCATTAAAATAATTATGTCTGCGTAATCGAACGCGGGATAGCTAACGAGAAACGTATTTTCTATACCTACCTACTTAGTTATTTATTTTTAATGTGATAGTTATAAGTGCGATTCGACGTATTTTTCTCTTGTGTATGTTATGTTATCTCACAAAAGTGTATTGAGAATGCGAAGTTATTTTAGAAAAAGCAGGTCTCACATTCTCTTAAAAAAAAAAACGACGACCGCACTAAGGAATTGAATCCTTGTGTCGCGGGGGTTATACAAACATTCAAATCACATGCATAAAGATTACCCAGACTTGGAACAAGCATTTGTGGATCACACAAATGCTTGTCTCATGCGGGGATCGAACCCGCAGCACGTCGCGCATATTGGTAATTAACGTGGTGACCTATACCACTCGGTTATACGTGCAGTCGTAAATTATATGTCCCGAGAAGAAATGGCTCATGATTACTCATCAAACTGATTTAGTTATAGGTTATATTGTATGATAATTAAATATATTTAATAAATGTATATATTTTATTGCAATAATAAATCTTATTGAAGTTAATACATTTTTTATGCGCCAAACACGGAAGGAAAATGATTGACATTGACCATTCAAATCTATTCAAAAACCTTTAAAACTTCAGGGTAAAATGTGCACTAGGCGAGAACAGTTAACAGTTAGTTTTAAGCATTTCTAAATATATCAGTTAAGGTAGAATTTAGTGGCATCATGCAGATAACGCACTAATTGTTGTATTATGCAGGCAACACTTTTTTTATTGCCAGAACGTCTTCCGCCCCAGTAACAAGCAATTGCTGTGAATAATTAACGATTTCATAACGTTGAGGCACGTACACGCCCTCATAATTACTTAAAACAAAGTTATAAAAAGAATATAATAGACCGATAGATAATACTTCAAACTTTATCGTTCATTATTAGATGTTAACGCCAACGATCATTCACAATATGACTTGAAATTAATGTTCATGTAAGATTAGCCACTCAGTAGCATTTTAAAAGTAAGTAAATACTCTTAAATATTAAGCATATTTGCAATCTACTGCTGAGATTAATATCACTCATGATGTGTAATAAATTGTCACTAATCACGTATGAGGAGAGTTAGAACGCATCACATGGCGGCCTTTCAAAGCACAGTAGTCTATCACTAATTTTCCAGTATGTGCATTACGGAGATGCAATTGAAACTAATTATTTGGAAAACGTGGAAAATCGGACGAGACACGCGAATGCCGGCCGCCCGGGGGACTCTCACTAATCTTTCAATTTCACTTTTTATGGTTGCGACATTGACAATTTCTCTCTCACCCTTGTGCGAGGAAAAGTGTGAGATGTCGAACGTCTGCTGTTCGAGAATGGGCCGTGATTAGTCAATGCCGGACGCTGGGTTCCGGCACTCCGACATCGCGACACCGGACGCCGGACGCATAGCTGCCACAGTCTACTCTAAAACTAGATTAGAACGAGTGTTTAGCGCCTGTCACAGTTGCGTATGAAGGACGTTTTCTACCACACATTGTTGCGCTCTATAAAAAGCGTTTGAACAGAAATGGAAGGAAATAATGTCAAGTATGTTTGCTGCGAAGTGTAATTACATGGGAAAATCTGTGCTTATTAAAACAATACATTTTAATGTTGTGTAAAATTAAAACGAATCTATCTATTTACGGACAAAGTAAAATCGAAGTGATTTTCAAATAAAGTAGTCGATAACATACTTAAACACAATGAACTCTTTAATTTATCTATATAGTTCTTTAGACCACTCAACTTATCTTTTATTACAGGAAACATTTGAATGTCCTGTAAATAAACAAATGTACAAGGATAATTTAAATAATCATGACGAAAAATAGATACCGCCAATCGAGTTTGCACATAATAATTCGACTTAACTTATTTGGAACTTGTAATAATTTACCAATTAGTACCTACAAGCAGTTAGTAGATAATTAAATCGGAAATTACGAATCTCACGAGCATGTGGCAACGTTAAATCGATACAGGATGTAGGTACCTATGTGAGAATAACATTGGTATTTAAGAAATAGGCTTGCAACACTGCAACCTTGCAATGTTCGTTAGTGTAGTGAGAAAATGAGAGTAACGCCAAAAATTCTCCACTAATTATGGTGGGAATTTATGTATTTATAGCGACCTAATATGAGACATGAAAGGGGGGAAATCGCTTCTCTTGAGTGGCTTATTGATTTGACCAATAGACTTTTTGGATCTTATAAACAACCTGTGGAATTTTTGGTAATTGGATAACAAGTAGCAACAGAATAATATGTTTTTTTTTAGAATATAGCTAGATAATACTAGATATCATTCTCACATGCGTATCATATTTTAATATCTTTTAAAACTACCAAATATTTCTGGTATGAAATGTTTAGAATACGCGGATGCAAAAAGATTGATTAATTCATACCATAGAGTGGAACTTGCTCTGCAGAATGTCCCGCGTTTGGTTACAAATTTCCCGTCTCCAGAAGGCTTTTTGCTAGAAAATCTTTGCGTGCATACCGAACACGATTTGAAGTTCTTAATGCGCACGTACTAACACGGGCATTCTTTAAATTATGTATATAGGTATTTCGTTCAACGTAAAAACTAAGAAATGTAGGTAACGTTTTTGCATACTTCTTGTAAGCGCACTCTGAGTAATATAATTAGGTTTCTAATTTAATTTAGATTTAAGTTTTTGTGTAACATTGCGGTTTGCAACTGCTTGCGGAAATTTCGCGTTTATATTCCATAAATTGTGTTTTAGTTTTTTTGCTGTAGTTTTTGACATACTAAGATACGTAAACCGCACAAATATCACGTAATGGGTTTTTGCTTCAAATATTTATTTCTTTATTTATTTATAATAAATAACAGTTCCACAATTCTTAAAATAGCGGAATCACAGTTCCAATCAGTATAAATAAGGAAACGAAGAATTTTCTTTCAAGTCACGCTCTTCGTGAGAAAGAAACCTATTGTACTCCATAGCTCGTAAATCTTCAAAAGAATTTAGTTTGTTAACCTAATTTTTTCCGTTCAAACCTATCAACGATCTAGTCAACAAAAAACTCTGTAAAACTCAAATAACAGTAACTACGGTACTAAAACATTGTTGCGGAGTATTTTAATGTGTTAAATAGCGCACAAACAATGTTGGTTGTCAAGGTGAATACACCTAATTTATTTCACCCATTACTGTCAAAAAATGTTTGCTACATACTAGAATTACACACTTTTCATTTTTACTACTGCCATAATAGAATTTAATTTGCTAGTTGTTGTGAATAACTGGTTTTTGTTGGTCATTTGAGGAAAGTGAGATTATGATGAACGAGATTCCGTTTTGTTGTGCTCATGCAATTGTGACAGTTTTAAAACAACTTTGGAGAAATGTTTTGATAAACACAGATGTTTTGCGATAAAATTTCATAACGGATCGAAATTTATTTTTTGGTAATTTTATTATTTACCTATAAGATACTTAACTGGATGATTCTATTGAGTTTTTGTAGAGAAAATTATTTTAATGCTACAGACGTAAAAATATATATTTTCATAAACATTCGCTTTCAAATAAAATAAAGATTATTTAAGGCTTAATTAATTAGATAGAATCAGTTATTTTTATCTTTTATTATACAGTAAGTCAATTAAGTATTTTATATATATTTCAAATGAGTGAATCTGGCAGGGCCTATACGATTTATGCAAATCATGTAGAATCAAACTAGGCAAAGCTGCGCAAGAGTGGCCACATTCAAACAGCTGCAAAGCTAGATCCGTTCGTTTATCTAACTCCTTGTACGTTTGTGCTTTAGCCTTAGAATACGTTTTAGAGCATAACGAACTATTTATAGCCCCTTATATAAAATATTACGTAACGATAAAGTGGTTTTAATTAATACAATATTAAATTAATATAAATTAATAAAAATAATGTGTATTTACCTTTCTTTCTCTTGGCCGTCACACTCACACCGATCGCAAGTTCAGTCACAACGCACAAAACCAGAGTCAGAAAATAAAATCTTCCACTGCACCCCATGTTAACACACAAAGTCTGATGCCTCTATAAAACGATAGACTACAAAGGCTTCCAGTGCCAGTGCATTTGCCTGCTGGCTTGAGTTATCAGGACGCGTATAATCCCAACTCGCGTGTCACGAACGAGAGCACTAACTTGTTGATACAAGACGTCGGTACTGGATCACGCACGCCGGCTGCTCTACGAACGAGTCAACCGCCCGACTACCCTATATTTTGACTTATAGCAATTTGGCAGTGCGAATTCCACTTGTATATAAAACCTTTCGCCGGGCCGGGGCGGGCGGTCATTGGTCGCGCGCGGCGTGCGGCGCGAAGGTGAAGGGAGCTGGTGGCGCCCCTCCACCTGCAGAGAGGGGGCACGCCAGGGTCGGCAGACACTTTTGCTATCGACGCAGCCGCCGATACCTATCATACTCCGCAGCCTGTACCGTTGCGCTCCGATTATTACGTCACACCGACTCACGACTTACGCGCTCGTTTTTATCAAGCGATTTCATTATGAGCGTTTAACTTAATATTAATTAAACACTTTACATACTTGTTTTAATTTTTAAACAATTACTTTTACTTCTGCGTTTCAAAACGTAATTGAATGTTTGAATTAAATTGAGGCGAATTGAATATATTTATTTTAGGATTTCACAACATTTTTTTTTAATTAAAGAGTGCCGACATAATTATACTGCATTAAAGATAAGTAGAATAAATCCTATTTCTAAGTAACTTAATTATAATATATAATAATAATAGTAGGGTACTAGTAAAAAAAAAGGTAAATTATGGAGCTTTTCGGGAAGAATATAGATTTTTCCCATTACCATTGAATTTTTTAAGCATAATTTTATATCATTATAAAATATCATATCTAAACCATAAACAAAAATACAAAACATTATTTTAATAAGTACCTACACAAGAAACGATGTAAAGTCGTAAAAGCACAAAAACCAGGAAGTTTTTACGTAATTTGAATAAAATGCGTAAGCGCAAAGTGAGGCGAGATGTTTCGTTTTCATTACGTTTCTTCACAAATTATAATGTTTAAAAGTGAAAACTATAACTGCAGCGTAATTAAAATGAGTAAAGAATAGCTTCGTCATAGTGAAATGTTCATTCCACAATCCGATTTAAATATTAGGCTGTAGTTAGTCTTAAATATAATTGTTTTCAGTTGTGAAAATGTGGGCTGTCCAGTAAAAACATAGTAGCAAGCGTAGTATTAATTGTTAAGACATTTCTTGATATTATCTTGTCTATATAAAATTGTTCAGTCAAGAATGGCACCACGTTCTACACAGTCTGCTAAATTCCGTAGTTTGTAGCTAAGAGTACCTGATACTTACTATAAATAAGTAATTACTTATGTATTTATAGTTTACATAACATTAGTTTTCCTATCCATATTTTATGCAGTCATCTAACTTAATCCCAAGCTTTGTTGGGGTCGACGTCCAGTCTTACCGTACTTTACATGGAGTGAAATCCACAACCCATTTTGCTGGGTAACACAGTATCCCATAGTAATGTTGCCAGAATTTTAATAACTTATTGACTGTCAATGGTCAACTTAATGACAGTTGGGACCAATGGCTTAACGTGCTTTCCGAGACACAGAGGGGTGTTTACAAATGGTCACCCATCCGTGGAAGGATTATTATTGGTCAAACCGTACACTTGCCACGAGCCCCTCTTCATAATAATTTTATGCAGAGTCATAGATTTAATCTTCGTACTCGTCTCTCACGTAGATTAATGTATCAACACTATAATGATTTAATAGATGTTATTAAAGAGTTGCGGTAAAGAGCGAAACCAGTGAAGCCGTCCATCATGACTAGTAAAATAGTAAAACGCAAAGTTTCTATCGGATTGATATCTTCCCATTTTTACTTGTCACTTGTAACTTTACTCTCTGATACTGACACTAAATACTTATCGAAAGTCAAACACATTAATTATTAAGACAGAATATACTATCGATAGTTTTCATACTTAGGTATAAATATAGCCACGCTTGTTATTCCCGAAGTGGTAGACAGTTTTCTCACTAGCTAGAAATATCTACTTATACCGATTCATACGGTTCGCCCGCCGTTCATCCGATGCCATAATTATGATAAGGTGGTGAATCTTTTGCAGTCCATCGGGCTGCACCGGTTTTCGGCTCCTTTGACTTTCTACCTAGTGTATTTTTTTATTATGTACTACAGAATGTATTTATATAGTGTTCAGTCAGTTTCAGTTACATGTATGTAAAAGTAACCTTATTTTTTAATTTTTATTTTTATGTATTAAAACACAATGTAGAGCATTGGTTTTATTTTTCTTCTATAGAAAATTATTAGTAGGTAATTAAGTTATGAGTGTAAATATGAGCCAGATTTTTTGTCTGATAGTTGGAATTGATAATACGTAAATCATACATAAAAATATAAAGTTAAATATAAACTTAAATTACTTAATTATATACGTATTTAAGTACCTAATTCTTCTAACTATGAAATGTCAATGGTTTCTTATGCTATAGATATGAATAGGTTTGTCATATAACTCGTGTAGTTAGTAAGTTGCTTGACGCCCTGGTTGTCTTACTCCATTACTGGTTTTCCCTGATAACATTTTTATGCTTGTCGATCTAAAGATATAGGTATGTCAAAAGCTAAAGATGAATCCAATCTTTTGGGTGTTCAGCAAAAAGGGCACACTAGAATAACACTGACTATTTCAGGTATAAAAATACCATGATTTATGTAATGCAAACAGTATCATCATCATTATTTAATTAAGTACTAAAAACTAAATGAAACAAAGGATGAGGTGTTTGAGTTTTGTAGTTTGTAATTTATTGGTCGTAAATGTCTTGTAATTGCATTATTAAATTAAGTACAAGCAAAAGCTTCTAGAGTGAGTAATTATTAAAATACAGATAAGAATTAAGATCAGTGTGATCAAAGCATCAATGTAATAATAATTATAATATTTCGGGAGACCACACACACGGTCATCTGATCCCAAACTAGGTAGAACCTGTACTATGGTGACCAGACAACTGATAAACACACTTATATATTTCTAAATGCATACATAATATAGATAAATTACACCCAGACACAGAACAAATGATCATGCTCATCACACAATGATTTGTCCTGGGTGGGAATTGAAACCACGACCTCCGGCCCAGCAGTCAGGGTAACACCAACCACTAGACCAACAGGCGAGTCAAAGGGTGTGGATATAATTGATATTATCTTTTGTTCTTTGGTTCTTTAGGCAGTAATAAGTGTAAAGAAGGAGTAAGAAGTTTGCAAAATAGATTTAAAAAGTTCCATGTTGAAGACTACGAGTCCCATGCCGGTAACAATTAATTCCTTTTGTGCCCTTGCAATCATGAATATTAGTAATTTCGTTGCCACTGGATCTGCCCAGGACTCCCATGATACTAAGTAAATATCGTCAGGTATTTCTTCACTGATCTGAAACAAACAATACCAAGTTCAGAAACCGGTAAATTTATGGCTAATTATTATTTAAACGATGCGATATCCAATGTTTACTCCATGTTTATAATACTGTATTGTTAAGCAGCAACCGGCAACGGTTAGATTTCTACAGCTTTATCGGATGGGTACCTATCCGATAAAGCCATATCACGCCTGAAATAACGCATGACATTATAAATAATAACGTCTGAAAACTCCAGGCTAATCCTCAATAACATTTTGTACGTACTGGTACTGTGTACCTGGAAATGCTAATTTTGTTGCAGTTAGAAATTTGGCACAAAATATTAATTATGAAACTACGCACGCATAAAAGAAATATTTCAAAAAGTATTTCAAAATAATTGCCTTGAAGTAATTCAAGTTTTAAAGTTGCGGTAATTGTATATTATATCATTAATTTCTCAAGACAATGACGCTGACGACCGGTCGTACTGCCTTGACAGACAAGTACCTTGATAGTAGATAGTGACGATAGTACCTACTGACGTAGAAAGAAGGAGGTCGGGCAGTCCAGAGGCATACGGACCGGAATTTTGTTAACAAGGCTACAGGTTCCAATACAGATAAGTACCAAAATGACCTCTTCAATGTCGTATTGTACTTTCTTACATCAAAGACATCGCCGAACAATTTATATCGTGCCAGAATTAGGTTAATAAGGTCGCTCTTATATGGAGAAGAATGCTGACGCGACTCTTAACTAAAGTCTACCACGTCCTTCATAGATACACTCTTTCATAGTCACTCTCTTTCAAGCGGCAGTAGTCTAATGGCAAAGACGTCGGACTCGCGAGCATGTAGCTTCCGGTAAGAATACCACTTATTGCCATAACGACGTGAGGCCACTCGTAACATTAGTAATGTGCGACTTAAATCGCTAATATGTTTAAAAATTTGGAATTTTTTTTTTAAACTATACATTACAGTCCAAACAGTAAATATTTATGTATAATATTAATATTTACAATGTCTGTGAGACGGAACATAAGTTAACAAAAGTCTTCACATTGTATCAAAATCACGATATCGTGTGAAGATCGTAAAAGCAGTGTTCTGAATCATGACTTTATTATTTCTTAAAATAACATTTATTCACACTTTCATTATAAGGATTATTAGCTGCTATTTACTTTTGAATTTATAACACAACGACCATATGTATGATATTTTTCCGTAAATTATTCTTCTCCGTGTCGGCATGAACTAATTTACACAAGAAAACTGTTTATCATCTACTCAGTACTGGTGTTGAAAATAGTTAGTAAACAAGAATGGTTATTGTGGCCCAGCGGTTCAATAAAGGCCTTTGTGTAGACGAGGTTGCAGGTTCGAACCTACTACGGGCATGTACCAATGTGAGATTTCAAGTGATATGAACTTTCTTTATGGGAGCAAGCTTGGTGATCAGTACTCATTCCTTCTCTACGAGAGAAGATACCTGTGCCCCGTAGTGGGCCATTTATAGACAAGTGATTTTCTAAATAAGAATGGCTGACCTTATAATAAGAATGCCAGTACCTCACTTTTACAATTATTGTAAATGCTTATACCGTAAAAAAACTGAAGACCATATAACGAAAGGAATTGAATGTCTTCCGTTTTATAATTTCAATCTGTTGTCGATTGTTTTTGTTAGTAACAGTACCTAAATATCTTTTAATAATCTTGTCTGAGAACAGTAAATAGCTCCAATGCTGACATAAGATATTCATTTTCACTTTTCTGTACATAATATGTGTGATATTTGTTTTACGACACAGTACCTACTCACAAAACTGTAACACTTTCATTTCGGAAGTAGAACATATCTACTTCTTAATTATGAGGTCAAGTACGCAAGTTTTGTAATATTTCTATAGTCTTAAGGATTTCCGTTTATTAATACTTGCCTTAGGGCAACAAACAACCTACGTAAGGTACAAGTTATGAAAATAAATCAAATATCTTACTGCGGTCAAGTTGCTTGCGTAGTGACAAGGTAAGTATATGTGAAGGACTCCGACCACCCCGAACGACGTGTACTTTGGGTCGATCCTTTGAAGTAGATAGATTTGATATAAGTTGAACGATATCATGAAGGATGTCAGTAGGAACACAGCAAACAACCACGGCCCATACACATTTTGCAGCTGAACATAAAAATCCAAAGCGTCCTGATGATCTTTTATCGCTTCATACATTCTCAATCTCAATTCTTGACGACTCTTAGAATATTTGAAGGCGTTGTTAATTTTGAGGATCATCAGCTTCAACTTCAGCCGTAGGTGCGTGGTAGCTATACAGAAAGAGCCGTCAAATCCGCAATAATTTGGTACCAGAACAACACACTGCACGCAATTGTATGCAAACATGCATTGAAAGAAGGGCGTTTCGCTTTGGATGTCTTCCACAAACAGCAGCTCCATGTCATGTACCATGCGCCTTTCATAGTCATCCGTCTGAATACTTTCTATGCTCATAAGGCATCCAGCATATATGGGAAACAAAGCGCTCATGATCGTGGGTATAAGCAACCAGGAAATCTCTCCAACTTTTGCTATTTTAATATGCTCATCATAAAGATCTTGGTATTCTTTATCTAAATTGTTGGCTTCTAGAAGATCCTCAGATATTTTGTCCAGTAATGGTGCAAACTTGCTCGTCGCGTAAATCACATAATACGTTTTTATAAAAAAAAGTACGAGAACAACGGCTAATGTCATGTTTCTAGCGAAGTTGTAGATGTCCAAAGTGTAGAGACATTTGAACGTATAGGTGATGAACCAAAACAGTTGGCCACCACAGAAAGTGACGATCAAAGTAATTGTGATACATCTTTTGAGAGCGGTTGTTCTGTTCGGGTAGAGGAAAGCGAACGCGAGTGAGAACGCGCACAATTTGAACGTTTCATTAAAGCCCTTGTATTTTTTCTCCTTGTAATCATCTACTTTAAGCTCCATTTTTATGCAGCACAACTTCTTGGTACAAGGTGAAATAAGCAATGTGAAGTTTATGGGGAATTCTCCTGTATATCGAAATTACGTACACACCGCTGTATTAAAGGCAATCACGTTATGAATTACGGAGCAATTTATTAGTGTTAAATCACCACTTATGACTAACACCTTACAATCTAGGAACACTTGTTTTCAGTACTTATGTTCGCAGTCATAAGTCGCACTACGTTTTTCTTTAAACTACTTGCAGTTGGGAAGGAATTAGGTAGCTTTATCAGTTTTATACAGAAATAGAGTATTTTTTGTACATTCAAATTCACTGCATGGTAATGAGCTATGGTTCTCCTCAATGAAAAAAAAAATTTTTGTACTGTATTGTCCCTTGAAAACACACAATTTTTTTATTATGTAAGTCCACTAGTTTTTCTTGCGACTTCGCCTGCGTAAGCATCGTTTATCACTGCAAAAGCTTTAGTGTTTCTCGATAAATTGATTTCCTAACACTGAAACAATTTTTCAAATCGGATCAGTCGTTTCTTTTATTAGCGCGTGGACGTTGCTTATCGCAGCGAAGTGTAGCCTATACCTTTCCTCAATAAATGGGCTATTTAACACAGGATTTTTAATCAGACCAGTTATTCCTGAGATTAGAGCGTTCACCAAACAAATAAACTCTTCAGCTCAACAAACAAATTTTGAAACGATGGTATAGCATATATTTGAAAGTTGACAAAAATTTCGTGATGATACGGACTTGAAATATAAATATGCAGATGTAGGATTGTTACGAACTTTCAAAAATTCTCAAAGCGGTTTAATACACATTAAATATTTTAGTCATAACTGGGGTCAAGTTCAAGATGATGTTGAGCATTCCAAGAAGGCAGATTTAATGAGCTCACTTCAACAACAATCATAATTATGATTTACATGCATTTTACGTAATTGATGAGGATCTTTACCGAATGTTGAATGGTTACGTAATCAGTTTTTAGTTTAATGTATCGCTTATTCTTTAAGACTGCCCGTTTCAAGGTGCCGCTAGCTCTGAAACGCTGGGGTCGAACACCGGACGGGTCAATGTAGAAAAAAAAATACCTCTTTTCTACATTATCGCGCGCTTGCTTTCCGCAAATCGACGACTTTTCCTTGCGCCTGTTTTGCGTAAATATATAAATAAAATACATTATCTCGTTTCCAGATGTTTGTGGTACAAAAACAAACTCTCCAACTTTATAGTTAAGTTAAAGTTTTTAGAAATTAGTGAGTTGCATCTTTATGCGTTAGCAATTTCTATGCCTTGTTATCAACTAAGCGAGAAAGTACAAACATCCATTAAAATAAATTAGGTACATTATGCAACAATAACTCGGCCCTATTATATACAAGTTTACGAAATGGCACTACTAAAAAAAAACATTAACACGTAATAATTGTTACAATTTCAATAACGCAATAATGATTTAACATAAGTGTTTTAATAGAAGCTTGCGGTAATGTTTTATTGAGTGTAGAGGCAGTACCTACGCTAGTAGACGCGGAAATGCGGGCTGTAATTAGATTGACAGCTCGCTCTGCGTTCATTTGTTTGAGAGTCGGTGAAAATGTATAATTATACTAAATACGAACATAAAACGTTTCTAATACATACAATAGATGGTACTGGAAATCGACCAGCAATCGAAGCAGCAAAAAAAAAGATTTCTTAAGTGTAATCATAGAGTTGTTGAGAAATACATTACATAATAATATGTCGTAAATACGTACAGCGTAGTTTAAAGAAATATATTTACCATTAGAATTGAAGGTTCACCTATAATTAATAGACCATGTACTAGACCTGAAATAGTATTTTGCTGCTGGGATACACATGACCTTGTCATGACGAATTCTTTCAGTTTATATTTATTAATAGTGTCGCACTCTTTCACTTCCTTTAGTAAGCTGTTGACTGTGCTCCCTCGAACAATATCGCTTTCTTTCCATAAGTGGTGCGTGGGGTAATGAACTCAAGTTTGCCTATGTTAATAATCCCACCATTTGCCTTTGTCATAGTTTCTTATATATTTTAATTCTGTTCTGTGCCTCAGATCCGTAAACTTTGATTCATACTTAGGCTACAGATTTGTTGTTTACACCCAAATTAGATTAGGCTCAATTATTTTTGCCAAATTGTCCCACTCTGATTCATGCATCGTCGGAATAAGGTAAAATCCATTTAGGTAGATATATTTTTTACGGAAGTCGATTGCTCAAATGACGTCGATTTAGTTAGAGGCGATTTGCTATAGTATGTGTCATTCATCTCCTTTCATAATGAATATAGGCAATATGACCCTGAAAAACATTATTGAGTTATAATGCACTACAGTACATTATAACTCAATGCTGAAAAGTGTTTTATATTTGACGATCTATTCAACTAACTAGATTATAGTCTTTGTTTCATAATTAAGTTAGTTAAATGCCTGTTCATTGGTTTATAATTTTTAACAACTGCCAATGATCACTGTATGACAGTCAGGACCAACGGCTTAACGTGCTCTCCGAGGTCTTGGTGTGTTTACAAATGGTCACCCATCAACGGACTAACCGCAGTTAGCGCAGTAACAACAACTACGGCGCGGGGCAGATGTAGTTATAGTATATGGTTTGTACCTAGTATTAGAGAATGTTTGTCAAACTTAACCTAGTGACTTATATGTAGGCACTTCATTCAAATTTATGGAAACAACTTTCTTTTGAAAACATAATATTTTGATGTGAGGACTTGATTCAAAACCTGAAAAATGAGCAATCAGATTTAATTGTTGTAACGTACTTGAAATCATTTTTCCGTGTCTATGTTTCTTCAGCCTAATTACAAATCAAGGTGAACGAAAAACAAGTGACTGAAAAAAAAAAAAAACAAAAAGAACACTTGTTTTTCAACTCAGTATTTGTAGTTTATTGTGTGATAATTCGAATGTTTTATATTATTCCAACTTTGTTTGCAAAAAAAAACGTGTAAAAAAAATATGTAATACGTGTAAAATTATGTAGTAATAGCATAATCACAGCCTACCAATCTTGGCATGAATAATCAATTAAAGAAGAATCTTTTTCGCGGTATCTGATATTATCCGTGACATTGATACATGCGCCTCCCATGCAGTATCTCGCATGAGCTATGAGTTATTGCATAAGAAGGTTCAATTGATCCATTGAGCCATAGAGTAGATATCGATGGCCACACGCGAGCTCGCGTGCGCTGCGTTCCGCCGAACTCCCCCGTTTTGCAACTAAGAGGAAGCCCGACAATCATATGACGTCACACTGCAGCGTCTACTTGTGCAGTATTGAAAATTAAATAATATTGTGCAAGAAAACTTTCTTCCAATGTCTACATTTCTCCACAACTCCTAGACCCTAATTTGTGGTTGTAAGATCTATGATTTTTTAGATTGTGGTAAGCAAGTAGCATTTCAGATATCATTTCATTTCAATAAAACTCGTCCTCCTGAAAACTTTCTGTCGGTACTTTACACCTTAAAGTGTACAGGGACAGCATGAGATTAAACGGCGGCTTTACGCTAATTGACGTTTCAGTGTTCGGCAAATAGTTCCTTATTTCACTTATTTTAAACTATACCTTGAATTAAGTTTGAATACTATCACATTTTTTAAGACTAAATATTTTGTTTTGATATTAGTTCCACAGTCTTATACCTACTCTGCTAGTACAGTAAATTACGTCAGCTACAAACAAGGATTTGGAATATTTTTATATTGATACAACTGAGAAATCACCTGATGTCACTCAACATACTTCCACACTGAAATGGAAATGGGCTCGTCACGTTTGCCCATTGCCAATTAATGAAACTAATACTATACCCACCTGTTCATATAACAGACGTCAGCGGGGTAGACCAAGGAGGAGATGGCAAGATGATCTGGATTGTTATCTAAAAAATCGAACCAGATTGCGCAGTAGTGGGACCTTAAAGGATAACTGTAGACTTGTCTGTTGTTGACTTTTGGGAGTTGTCCACACTTTATGAAACACTTCAGTTTATGTAAAAATCTGTATTAAGTAATCAAATCGCTTATCACTCAATATCCAGTTATTTTAATTATGTAAATATCATTACGTCCAGCCCCGGTTCCACGGATGAACTGACTCCATGAAGAAAAAAAAACATTCAAGCAGGATTTCACACGTCGAGCTGTGTTATTGAAAATTATTGCATTATTATATCAGTACCTTGGTAATATGAAAGGGAAATAATTGGGCGTTGCCTGTTACGCCGGTTTTCAGTTACCTGCGTGTAAGGTTTTTGTTTCAGATATCATCTACTAAACAGTATTGTGAAACTAGTTTCATTTAGTTGTGCAATTTTCAATTTAAACCCTTTTTTTACCTTCATTTTTTTTTTAGTAGAGTATGGCCAGAACGAAAGTAACTTTGCTTTGGTAAATTGGCATTAAAATTAAAATAATTTGAAAAAAATACCAGGATTGGCTAAACGAAAACACGTACCTACGTATTATTTTACAGCATTTTTTTTAAACCTATTTGGAGACTTATATTTACATTGTTTGAAATGTATTAATGAGGCTCCAGTATGTAGACACATTACTTGCAATCCGCATGTACCTACGTAAGTTTATCCAGATAATTTTTCTTTGACAATGAATTGTCAGTTAGATCAATAGAAAAAACTAGAATAGTCTAGCAAAGCAAACTCAATATATTGTCATATATCTATGAAGGATTGGCAAGGAAGAAATAAGACTGAAATTATCTCTGAACTCCTAGGTTCAAAGTACGTGAGTCACTCGGCGCAGGCAAAGTGCATAAACGTATGTGTGGGTGTAACCGACAACTCGAGCCGATTAATTATAAATTGGTAATGTTCGTAGGTTGTATCAAAAGGAACCATTTCAATTTATTGTTGTTTGAAGGTCTAGCATTAGTGTTGGCGTTATTACACGTGCTTTGAGGTACGTTTTGAATTGTTAAAAACAGTAATTAATGTCGTATTGAGAGTCATGCGCGCCCGATATGTTCATTGATAGAATACGATGAATTATGTAGCTTGTGTTACAAGGTTGGAGTTATGTAATCATATATGTAGGATCTGTGAACCTGTGTTGGTGTTATTACAGGTCATTATTACTTTATGTACGGCAAAATACATTTCTTTGACTTTACTTGGTTTGAATCTATTGTACAGTGATTATTTCTCATTGGAGCTGTTTATTCGTGTCCAATATCTGGAATATAAGTAAGCTACTTTGGTAAAGTACTTAGCTTACTGGCGTTTTGCACTTTTTGAGATGGGTAAACAAAGCGCTTGCGTGAGTGTGCGTACTGCTACGCGCATCCGCGAATGTTGACTACTGATGGCTCGACCGTCTGTATATCTACTTGTAAATTTTTTTATTTTTTTTATTTTAAAGGTTACTAGCAATGTGGGTCGCACATTACTAGTAATCTCGTTAACCCCTCGTGCTAAGCTAAGATGCTTGTGTTACGAGTGGGTTCACGTCGGTAGTGTAATGGGTGGGATTCGAACCCGCAACCACATGATCGCAAGTCCGACGCCCTAGCCATTAGGCTACCGCCGCTTCAATTGGTGTATATGAAGTATTTAAAATATGGATATTGAACAGTGCATCTATTAATGCTATTTTTAATTGCTAGTTTTCACTTCTGCGGGCACTCCCGGAGTGCAACCTGTTGTTTTCTTTTTCCTAATGATCTACTGTTCAAACAATTTTCATTTTCCATTAAAGTAAAGTTACAGCTGTTTATTCACAAAATAACTTGGAACAACTTCAACTCATTTCTTGCACACGTGACGTTAGTGACGTAACCTCAACATGTTGTTAGTCGACATGTCGATTGTCGATAACCGGTCAACTTGTCCACAACGCAGGTCGACATGACTGCTCCAAGGTGAGGTTTGATCTCGTGTTAGATAAGCCGCGGATCTGGGCGGGTATTTTCATTGTACCGGGTAACTTAGTTCCGTTTATTTATTCGTAGTAAATGATATATATGGAAAAGGACGTGTTTTAATTAGTAATACTCATTTGAGAATGTGTAGGTTTTTAATGGAATGAGTGATCCGGGTATGATGGTAAGATTTTTAATTTGGTACGTATGTTGGAAACGTTTGTGGTTAAGCGAGTGTTGTATATAAAGAAATAAAATTACTTAGGATTCCACTCAAGATAAAAAAATCTAGACGGTTTAACAAAAATCTTAATATTAGTCTTACAAATCATAGATATTTCTGTCATCTGACTACAAAACAAAGTTCAAAACTGTTTAGCCTGATTTGGCATTGACTAACAGTTGTTCACGATGTTTCTCTTTTATAAAACGGTGATTCTTTAAACAAACAAAACGTCTGCAAAACTGCCAATGATATTATTATTATTAGTAGCTGTAAGTAGCGCATTTTCCCTCTATCGCATCTCTTAGCCACGTTGAGCGGTTGACGTTGAATTGAATGTCGTGCACTTAATTTGGGTAAGGTTACCAACTCAATAGCTAATATCGAGGCTCGCGTGATTTAGCACAATAGCGTGGAATAAAGGTTGATAGACACCTGGCACAGAATCAAACCATTATACAGTAAGCCACACGTTTATTGTTACTACACGTCAGACAAATCAACCTTGTATATACTTTGTATTAAGGTGCTGTTGATGTCGAAGTTATAATAGTGATGTGAGGTTGACTGTATACAATGTAGTGTTCTGGTCCTCTCCAATTAATGTTACCCTTTAATAGGTGGCATATCTGAACTTTAGTTTTCAGAATCGTGATAACTATGACCAGCTTCTGGGAAACTGTGAATTCATTTTTTTTTTTTTCGGGTTGAAAAGCTAATGCTTTCAACCCACGCCGAGGGCACGACGTGGGGATATGTCGGACTTTCACCGACCAAAAACACCCCAGTCCCGTCTCAGCCTTGGCCGGAGTCGTGAGATCACTCGCGCATTCTCTGCTCGACTCCGGCTGGAAACTGTGATATCTGGTCGTTCATTAATCTTATTATGTAAAATATTTCAAGAATGGTTTTTTTTTCACCCTCTCCCCGAAAGAAAAGTCTAATAATGTTTGTATTGAAATAATATTATGCATCCAAACAAAAATTATTATACCCGTAATAGAAAATACATGAGACAAGTGTAGTACTAAACAAAAGTCTGCACTAACAAATTTATAATCACGGTGATAGTTCACCAAGCTGTCTACGACGTAGGTACCTAGGTCACGACGTAAACTAGTTAAAGACGTCTAAGAATATTAAACCAAACATTTAGAGGTCCTCGGACATTTTGTACACGTTTATTTTTGATAAGGTTACATAGTTCGAATAGCTTCGGGATGTAAACCACTGTGGCGGAACAAAGAGTGAATGACGTTAAGGCCGGTTACACTGTGACGTGTAAAAGCGGCTAATGTTATTATTTTTTGTCACAGAAAAAATATATGTTAAACCAATCGAAATAGATGTCGCACATGTTGCGACCAAGGCGTGCAGCATTATGGAAAGGAGAAATTTGAAGACTCGGGCCGGGAAGTGACCTTCGTATCTTAACTAATAGTAAATTTTTCCTTCATTATTTTTTAATGACAAGTATTAGCTCCGCATGTCTAAAAAAAAGTAATATTCATTCCTGATACGTAAATAAAAAGTGTTATTTGTATAGCCCCAAATGATATGTCCTATTAAAATCTAGGAATTTTGTATATTCAGTTACTATTAAAAGCAGGCTTGACTATGTTCGTATGACTTGTTTTTAGGGCGGACTGAATAAGGTACTATCTACCAGTGAATTTTGAACACGATTTATCTAAAACATCACTCTTCTTTGACGAGAAATTGGTCCTCCAAAAATTAATCAGAAAGTCTCCAATAGTAATTGAACGCTTGTACTCAGCTGTTGGCCTGTCCTTAACATGATCTATGTGATCAATTTGAAGCCAACAATTGATTAACATGAGCACAGATTGAATTATGACATCATGACTATGCGATAAAATTACCTCTTGTCAAATTTACATTGTTTCTTTAATGGCCGCGTGTAAGCCTGCAAGGTTTTGTACAGCCTATGTAATTATAATGAATTATTGTTATAGTTTTTAGTAGTTTTATTCAGGTAATTTGTATCCGTATTTTTTTAATTGAGAGAACTTGATTCGATTTTTCTAACAGGAGATAATATCAACCAAAGACTGTCTTACACGTGTTTACTGTAATAAATGACACTGATTTTTTTTTGCCTTGAAATTATTCCTACTGTACGATGCTATTTTTTCATTGAATAGGTGGACTGAATTGTAAATTACAATTCTATGTTTATTATTCATAAAGCATCATCAACCCTTGTCATCCCACTGCTGAGAACAGACATCTTAATAAGAACCATTCTCTCCAATCCCGCGCCAGTCTTAAATAACACTTTTAATTATTGAAATTTATATGACGCAGTAAAGCTTTGAAAATTATGTTCTTCAAATATTCTTTAGCTTTGATACTATTATATATAGTATCCCATAAAATTCATACCAATAAAATGTGTATATAGTAACACTATACCCGAAATTTTAATAGTTTAGAAATATGATAATAAAGTCGTGCAGGGTTTCGTTAGTTCCAAGTTCTGTGAAATACTCGTAGCTTGTGGGTTGATATTTATTATAGGTACTTTGATTTGTCGACGGACTTATATCGGGTTCCAAGAAACAACTGTTCAAGTTTGGTGCAAGAATGTTCTTTTGTTTTTTTTATATATTATGAGCTTAAGAAACACATACTTGTCTTTTTTATATACCTGGTATATTGCTCTCACAGTCTGCAGGCTTAGATCTTTAAACTAGGCAGCGGATTTGGTTCATTACGCTTTTTCACACGTGAATTTCAGTAACCAAAAATATTTATAATTATTTAAGGATTCAACGGTTTACTCACGCGCATTCTCGGGATCGCCCGACTAGTTTCAGACTCAATACCTTAATCATGAGCTGACGCGGCGGCGTCACACAGCGGGCGATCCCGAGAATGCGCGTGAGTTAACCGTTGAATCCTTAAATAATTATGAATTCGTCTCACGGAAGTTATTATAATAAAACCAAAAATATTTTCTTAAAAAGGAAAAAGGAACACTATTATACTAAATATATTATTATATACTAAATAGTTGGAAAAAGTCGCATTGTTACTTGTCGTAATGGGTTAAAACAGGTAACCTTGTGCACAACATTCGTTTTATTGAACCACTAGTCCAACACGGCGCTGCAAAAACCTTTTACCAAACATTTTTATTCCAAACCATTATTTCATCTAAATTTAGAATAGTTACCTAGAGTATCAAATATTTTCGTGCAAAAACACTCGTAATAGAAAGTAAGCGACGTCTTATTTATAATAAAATTGCAGAGGCTAGCTTTTTTTATTAGAACCTGCCTACCTAGAACGAATTCATAATTTTCTATGCTCTATTTCTTGTACCGTTCAATTCGCAGCAGAAAATAGACAAGAAATACAACAACAATGTAAATACCATTTTGTGAACAATACCAAAATTGGCTCAAATGAAGTCAGTTAGTATTGGTAAATTAGTTACACATTAACATATCCCGGCCCTAAGCGTTTCACTGTATAATCATACTGTAGGGTCAGTAATAGGGTCAGGTATTGACATTTTCAAATAACGTGTACACTTGTTCCTTATCAGGCTATAGTGTGCATTGTTACAAGGCTAGCGGGACTTGCTCTACTCAGCTGGCGAGCTGTTCGTGTAATATTTTGGGTTTAACGTTTCGACATTTGCTCAATTGTTTTATTGGTATGTAAATATAGGTATCTATTATTAGCTTAGAATGGAACCATTGTACGATAAATCTTCTTTTGTTTTTGGAATTATTATTTCGAACTACAAATTTGAACGGCTAGTTGGAGAAGGCGGTTTTAAATAGATTTATGATATTTTAACTTGTATGTCTTGTGCTGTTTGGAAGAAGGAATCGGAGGCCTCTGCCCCGCAGTGGGACGATAATGGCTGAAAAAGAATGATGAATGAAATAATTTCATTCATCATTATTTTTCAGCCATTATCGTTAATTTAATTATTAACAATAGATGATTTTTGTTAAATTATAACTTTTTAGAATCAATAATGTAACAAGGATAGTTGCGCTAGGGGTAATCTTGCCTCGATTATTTAGCTTCGCGGATGAAATATATGTTATTTCATTTATTTATCGGAGCCCTCTGCAAAGAGCACTAAGTTGGCCGTGTTGTATATCTCTATGCCATTGCATTCAAAGGCAAGGTGTAATATTTGTTTTTACGGGATA
The DNA here is from genome assembly GCA_950381575.1 of Plusia festucae. NCBI lineage: Eukaryota > Metazoa > Arthropoda > Insecta > Lepidoptera > Noctuidae > Plusia > Plusia festucae. Next base: position 4,563,186 of record OX494436.1, on the reverse strand, counting down.
GTTGTCCTTTTTTTTACAGGGTATCTATAATATGCTAATTGTAATTTATATGAATAAGGCAACTATTCCTTATATAGGATGGCTCATGTCCAAAAGTGTAGAGGCAGGCAAACCCCACAGCTCCGAAAATATCAACGATTATGTTTTGTTTCTTTATAAATTTAAAGACTATAAATCAAAGTATCTACTCATTTACAAATTATGTTTGCTTTATAACGATACTGAAGAATTTAAAATAATTTTATAAAGTGTGGCATATCCGGCTTTTACCCTACTATTTGGTAGTAATTTTTCAGCACTACAACTAGAACATTCTGAGTGGGTTATCATGTAAGTTAAGGCCACATTAGGTGATTGAAACCACGTTTTCTGCATGCAAACACACAATCAACATTAGTGATGGTTTGCACAAAAGACCTACTTTAAATATTTAGCAAAAGAACAGATTGAAAAATTTCATTTCGTTCTGTTGTTTCGAAATTATAAAAAATAATTATGTCTTCAAATATTCCATGAATTAAGTAAGTCGTGTTTACGAGGAAATAAACTGTTCAACATTGACACAGCCTCCCAAGGAAATTAAATGTAAATTCTGCAACGGTTATTAAAAAATCAAATACGTTGTAACCTTTAGACAAACTGCTGTCTATGGCTCGCGTGACTACATCACTTATATCGGTCCACAGTTTGTAGCATAAAGTTTTAGTTTGGGTTAACAAAAGAAAACAGTTTCTTAATTATACGTTCGGTTGCTAAGTACATTTTGTTTCAGTTAAAATTACTTCCTTACTACATAATCGTGATTTATAACACCACTCAATATCGACGGGACATATCTTATTATTTTTCAATGCCGTTACCTGTACTGTACTATTAAATTGGATATTTTTGTATTGTAGTTGAACTCCAGCTTAGCCATAGGTCAACCAAGATTTTTATTTATCTTAATATTCTCGAGCTTGACTCTTTCAATTTCTGCAGTACCTTTTGATAGGATTACTACGAGGACGCGATCAGGTCATGGTCTTGGAAAGGCCGTGACAACAATTGCGCGTGAGAAATGCAAGAACAGTCAAGAATGGAGTTTATTTGAATATAAGTGCATTGCTTGCATTTTTTATACATAACTCGTGGTCTTTAAGGTGATGTAATCGAGATGACTAAATTGCGATAGCAGCTATTAAAACTTATGGTCATAATTTCAACACTAGAAATCCTCATTTAAGTGTTACAAATTGAGTCCAATAAATGATATTAACAGATCTAAACGAATGCTTCACGCCAACCATACATTTCTCTTGTCTCTAAACTCAGAGCTATCATCAAATAAATTAGCTTTACGTAAAGCGTTGGCCACCCGGAGTTCGGTTTCTATATTGCGATAGTATCGTAGCCGCGGGGGATGTTGTACTCCAAACAAGAATAGCACAGGTTTGGGAACGTTGTTTATTTAATAAGCGAGTGATGTGACAGATGACCAGTTATGTGACTTGAATAATTAATTCTTTTTTAACGATGAAACTGTCTTATGTAATCTGTACATGTATATCTGTGTATCTGTATGGTATAAAACTAAGTTGCTCCTGCTGTTTGTAGGCTTAGATCTTTTAAATTATGCGTCAGCGTTTTCAGCATTAAAATTGAATAGAGTAATTCAAGAGGAAAAGATATACAGGTTATTATCGAAATAGTTGAAAGCGTATATACATGCATATCAAAATACAGAAAAGCTGAAAATTTCAAAGAATTGTATCATTTTTTGAGTTGCATGAAGGAAACGTTCGATCCAACATTTTTATTATTTCTATTTGCCGGCTGCTTAAAATTAAATGATCTAGGTAGGTAATAATATATTCCCCGCTTAACAATAAAGGCTGACTAAAGTCCTTTCAAAATAACTTTTAAATTGTTTAAAAAAGTATGCTGAAATCGTTTTAAAAGCATGTGGTGTAACTACATTAAAAGTAAAAATGTGGAAGACGTAAAGACTTTCAGGTATTGCGAAGTTGAAGTTGCTCCAGTTAATACCGTTTCGACAAGTAATAAGAGTTCATTAATCGAGATTAATATTACAACTTGGAAGGCTTAAAAACAAAAGAAGGCAACGATGGAAATTTTTTATTTCTTGTCAGAACAACTTTTATATTTTTCAGAGTTCACTTTTTGCTCGACTTTGACGTAATGTCTTTTACCGGATATAAGTAATGATTGGGGAATTCTACATTGGTATCAATAAATGACTTTCATGGAACCTTGATTCGCTGACATCTTATCAGATTGAGTTTCGTAAATTGAGTCTATAATTTACAGCCATTGAAACAGAATGAGATATTTAGATCCCGTAATTTTCAAGAATTAAGATAAGAATTTTACATTCGGCTGATTGTAAACCTTCTCAAATGTCAATGTAATTGTTCCTGAATTATATCAAAACGGCGGTAGCCTAATGGCTAGGGCGTCGGACTTCCGATCATGTAATTGCGGGTCCGAATCTCACCCATTACACTACCGACGTGAACCCACTCTTAATTTAGCTTAGCACGAGGGGTTAACATGAATACTAGTAATAGGCAACCCACATTGCAATCTACTAAAAACTAAAAAAAAAAACTATGATAATATAAATATGTTAGTAATAAATAAGTATCGGCTTTTCACATTCATTGCAGTAAATAGATGTGAAATATTTGATAATGTCGACTTCTTCACGTAAGTAATTCAACCTCTTTTTTCTGTCCGAAAAATCTCACATAAAGTGATTACAAATGGTTTTTACTAGTGATGTATGAATACATTCCATTTAAAAAGTTTCATTTGATGTTATCAAACGATCTCCGTGTTTAAATACTGAGCTAATTGTTGGACTTTTTATTAAACAAAGGTACATTGTTGTGTGTGAGACCGCTCTCACACCGGCTTAAAAGGAAATGCACTAGCAATACTATAAATATAATTATACAATACGTATTGTGGTTTATTTGGCTTGTTTGGGTGTTTTGGGTAGTGTGCAATGTACACGCATCAAACTAGAGAGTGATGCAGGACACACCAACAAAGCTGTCAATAGCACACAGATGTAAACCCAATATTACCTAAGCGCAAGTGTGTGAGTAGTAGAAACAGGTTAATAAGATAACATAACACATGCATGGAAACGAATATAATACGCCCGATGTTTACACACATATTTGTTTGTTAGTGTGCCCTGCGTTACTATTTATTTTGCTGTGTACACAAATTTCGTGTCCTATGAAAATGGCATTGATTTTGATTTGTATTATTTACTGCTGTTTTAGACTGGGTAAATAAACACAAATGTTGTAGCTGGGTTATGTGCCAGATGGAATATAATCAACTGTTATTAGAAGAAGACATATAATTAAGAGCTTGGGTTTAATACTATGTTACAGAACATTAAGCTCATTTCCATAAATATAGTCCTTTTTAGGATTATACAAGTAACCTCTATATAAGCATAAGTCAATGAACTCCGTAGAGGTGCCCCATCCAAATTATTAAATGCAATTAAGATAATTATATTTGTTTAGGTTACGAGAAAATACTTTTTTTCAATATATTTAGAAGTTCAGTCTATTATACGAAACTAAAAATAAAAATGTCATAGAAAGATAATTAGAGGATCTATTTCCTACGCTACCTAAGCCAGAAAATATTATTTTACACAAAAGATAGTTTTAAAGTGTCAACTGCTATACATGAACATAAGCATGCAGTATCTCGTTATGAAATGTTTAGGGAAATGGGTAAGAAACGTTTACTACTGCAAAGTGTTAGTTAAAGGTGTACGAAACTGCAAATAACGACCTTATTCCGTTATAATAAAGGTCAATTCGTTCCCAATTTGTGTCCAATCAAGTACAAAACAAGAAGTTAGGAGAAATGGCAACACTGACTAAGTAAATTGCTCGCGTTGGGTGGTAGCCGCGAGGGAACTCGGTAGTTTTACCCGTAATATGTTAACTTTCCCAATTGGCATAGAAAGTTCAGGACTTACAACATATAGCTTAACACATACTTGCTATGTGTGAAATAAGCGATGGTCATAATATTAGGAAACTTATTATTTTCGATGGATTGTCGTAAGAGCTACGACATCAAGCGCCGTTTTACACTGAAAAAGTATTGACGAACATTTTTCATTTGTTTTTATTGTTATATGAAACATACTTATTAAAACTTCTAGATTATACAAGGTAAAGCATGGAATTTGACTGCACGTATAGCCCAGTGGTCTCCAAGCTAATTACCACAGTGCGCGACATGCTGCGGGTTCTATCCCCGCATGCGACCAGCAGTTGTGTGATCCACAAATGCTTGTTCCAAGTCTGGGTGTTCTTTGTGCATGTGATTTGAATGTTTGTGAAACCCCGCGACACAAGAATTAAATTCATTAGTGCAGGCGTCGTTTTCTTTATACTAGTGGTCGCCCAATGGTCGAAATTCGACCTTATAATATAAATTTAAATTGTGAGTGACTTAATATACATTATTAAAATATAATATTCAAACATTATTAAGGTTCTACTGTCGAAAACTAAACTACTATAACCACACATTTGACCAAGACTGTTATTTGCCAATTTATTTTTTGAACAAATTATATGAAATTAAAAGGAAGTAAAATAAAGAATATCTATTTAAAAAATGTTTATTAAAAGAAAACATGCTATAAGAGGAAAATACATATAAAAAATACTATCCATTTAGAGCATATTTTATCGCATATTGCAAACTTCTCTGCAAACAATGTTTTTTGTAAAACCTCTTTTATCGTTTGCTAAATGTCCTTGGCCGTTATATTCGGATATATAAAAACTTAAACCACTTATTTATGTCAATGTCAGTAAGCAGTCAATGAAAAACAAAACAAACATGTGTGTGTGAAATGCATGGTAGTGTGGGTAATGTTTTATTTATTGATTTAATGTACTTTATAAGCATTATTATTGAAAAATATTAGCGTTCTCCACTTCTCCTACACATAAACTATAAGTGTGCCAAATTTTATGCTCCTGCGTCCGCGCAATTTTCGTAAAAAGGGGTCCAAAGTTTTGGCATCACGTATTAATATATAGATAAAAAAAATCATTCCATAAAAGATACCATTGAGCTAGTGAGATGATGAGGAGGAAAATCTCAGCATATGAATGAAGTAATTACTTTGTCCATTAAAAGCCATTGCTGCTTTCCTAACCTTATAATCATACTTTTACTAAAAAGAAATTACCTATGTATTATTTTAAATCGAAAGTTTCGTGAGACAAGTCGCAAGGTAAACATTTTATTAATTATCAACGTAAAGTGATGGTTCTTTGTTAGTGAGTCGTTAGACAGATAAGATTTTTCGCAGATAATAACGCGTTTTGATGTACCGCATAATAGTAGGTTCGGTAATTAAACTTAAGAGTATAAACACTTTTTAACTTCATATTGTGTCGCGGGAGTTTCACAAACATTCAAATCACTTGCACAAAGAACACCCAGACTTGGAACAAGTATATGTGTCGCATGGATCACACAAATGTTTGTCCCATGCGGGGATCGAACCCACATCGACGAAGCACATGTTCCGCTATCGACGTTTTAGAAAGAAAGAAAGAAAAGAAAGAAAAAACATTCATTTGCGTCAAAAATGCGACGCGTACACATAATAAAAAACAAATGAGGAACAGAAAAAAAAACCTAAATGAATTAATGGGACGCGTCACATAAGAGCAAAACGGACGTTGCTCAGCATATGCCAAGGTTCCTGCTAGAAACAGGGCCTTAGCGCTGATTTTTAGCGACGACCGGCTATTCGATATAACGTTTCTACACCAATCTGTGTCGACGTTGTTGAATAAGTTCATAATTATTATTTACAAAAGTCACAGACAAAGAGTAATTTGGTGCATTGTTTAGTCTGCGCTTTCAGCCAAAACAATATGTATGCACATAGATACTTGTATTATTATAATGATGGTACACAATGTCCTTAATTTTCATTTATTACTTTCACATTGAATGTTTACCTTTGTTATCATTATAAACATGGAATAATCCTATTACTACCTATAACCTATTTTTACATTTGTAATAATATGTGGCTAAAATTAATAAAAGGCATAATTTTCATTTGTTTTTGTATCAGTATATGACATTTGCCAATGATAACCTTTCTTTGCTTACGTAATGATCATTGCTTATTTTTGCAATTTATAATATAGATTTAGCCACGAATCCTTTATACTTTAAATCACATTCTTTTTTGTATGTTTTAATTACAGTCACATGATCAAGACAATGTAGTTGTAAGACACTTGTGCATATAATACTCGAATATCTCTTGTCAAACTAGCAAAAAATCTCAATTATATTACAAGAGACAAATGTATTACTTAATTTTTTTTATGGCATGCAAACTAATGGCTTTTTTGTGTATTTAATCATAGATTTTAAGGTCAGGGTTCGAACTATTTCATTTTGATTGTTTCATAAAAAAATGTTCTTATTTAAATGCAAGAATGGATTTATGTAGGCTTTTAAGCATTATGTATGCAACATGCAAACTTCGGCAACGAGTAATGATTGCAAAAAATATTGTAATAACTTAATGCACTCTGTGATTGTGTTTGAGCGCGAATTTAAGGACCGGATTTTTGTGCACAAGGCTGCAGGTTTATTATAAAGTAAACTAAACTGTGAAAGCAATTGAACCACATCTTGGTAATAGTGACCCACTGTAATTATAACGACCGTTTGTTTTTAGATGTATTGACATGGTGTGGATATGTAGTTTCTTGCCTGTTCTTCTCCATAGGAACCGCGCACCTAGAGTCATTTATTTTTAAAGTTAACGTTTCTAAAGCGCCTATTTTAGGTTTAGGTAGGTACTAGAAATAAAAAAAAACATTTTGATACTGAGCTTTTGATTTTGAAATGTTTAAATATACATTTAGCAATTTTCCAAATAAAAAAATAATTCCATAAAAGTATGCAATGATTTTTTATAAATAACTATAGCTATAAAACTTTATATAAGCTTACATAAAAGGAAAGTAGGAAAATAAAATAGTTATAGGTAGTATAGTATAGACAACGTATGCAAATAAATAGCTACTACTGTAACTTAAATAATAATAAATCCCAAAGTCGTATGCATTTTATTATTAACAGTAACGTAATAAGTTAAATAGTTGTTGTAGTTATATAATACGTATATACCTACACAGTAAGGTCGGTTGGGTTATGGTAATACGAGCTACAATCGCCATTGCCCAGATAAATCTTAAGTTGCACGAAACAGATCGGAATAATTGTGTCACACGGCGTTCATATCCTATTTACAAGTAGGTTCGCGATATTATAATATTAACGGTCAGTAAAAATAATAGTGACTGAGTAGGGCTGTATTATTAAAATTAGTGTATATCCAAACCTTGTCCTGACAAATATGAATACAAAAAAAAGAATTATGCATTTTGGTGCAGTCGTTCGTAAGTTATGCGCGGAAGTTACTTATTCGTTTCGGGGATTTATTTTTAGGGTTGCATACCGTCATCACTTCGTTGTCTGTTAATCACTTTGTTGTCCATCCATCCGTCTGTCAAGACCCTTTTTCTCAGGAACGCGTAGAGGTATCAAGCTAAAATGTATATCAAATACTGGTCACACAGAGTATTACCGTGACACAGGTCTACTGACCCTTGGAGCTGTGAAAAAATGAAACTTCTAAGCCAATGAATAGATACAGCATTTGGTACGAATTTGGTACGTATAGATAAAGGAAAAATTGCTAAAACCGTTAATTTTTAATTACATCATAAAAATATTTTAATAATTTTAAACTTTGGCTTGAACGGAACCCTCGGTGCGCGAGTCTGATTCGCACTTGGCCGGTTTTTTATTTATTTATAGAAGTAGAGAAAAAAAGTATGTTTTGTAACTTGATATTTAAATAAAGCATAATGAAAAAACTACACAAATTGCTCATTTATTACGAACGACATTTTCACTTAGTCTGCAGTGCTTATAAATAAATAAAAATAACTCAATTTCCAAAGCAACACTAACTCGATTTATTTTACTATAATCAATTTACCGAATTTCAACCTGCCGTGTTAATGATCTTTATAACTATAGAAATTGAGTCTAGACCGTTAAAGTGTGTATTACGAAGCTGTATTTACTGAGTATGAAAAAGGTGAAGGTTAACTATGTTTTGGCAACCAACTTTTATAGAATTACCTCACTGTTGATTGTTTTAACTGATTTATGTAGTTTTATGATGGAACTACATTAAGGTCAGATGTAAGGGTCACGTTATTGGTAATATCGTTGTTGACTTTAAATTATTTCCTAAAGATTTGTAAAATCACTAGCTCTTGCCCGCAGCTATTTTTTATTCTAGTAGAAAGTACAGCCTATGTTACTCTGGGATAAAGTAGCATACGACGCTGAAATAATTTTTGAAATGGGTCTAATAGTTTTTGAGTTATTTGTTAAATACATAAAAAAAATCCTCTTTTGATATTAGGGTAGATTTGTCTATCATAGCTCCACTGGAAACAAAAAAAAAGCGCCTACAGTCAAACAATGACATTAGATCTATAATCGCTTTTTTCGTTTAGGTCGGGGAAAAAAATTGTTTTTTAAAAGCTTGCTAGCAATGTGGGTCGCACATTACTAGTATTCCTGTTAACCCTCGTTCTAAGCTAAATGCTTGTGTTACGAGTGGTTCACGTCGTAAGTGCAATGGGTGGGATTCCAACCCGCGACCACATGATCGCAAGACCGATGCTCTACACAATTAGAGACAATCTACATAATTATTAAATGCAATAAATATTTGATTAAATTAAACCGTAAAATTAAACCGAACTTGTTGTGCCCTAAGGCTCCCATATCGTTTGACCAGTGTTCAATGCGTCTTTCATACAAAGTACGCAATAATGCATAAGTGAATGACGTCGTTTTTGCGCAACATTATGTCTTAACTGAAAGGGGAGCTAATCAAACATACTGGTAATAAAGCTTATTTTTATTACCTGGCCATTGCTGGTAGACTCGCCTGCATAATGATTGCAACATTAATGGCCTAATTACAAAACGTACAACTTCTTCGGATAATAATATATGGGGATTGACTCAAACGTGTTTTCACATCATATTTATCTTGAATAAGATATGCATTATTTGCAGGCTAACGGTTCGTCTGCCAGCAGATGAAAGGTCATTGCCATTTGCCATACGTGAACTTTGTTATTTACAAAGCAATAACAGGGAAATTAAACATAGTTTGAGTATTTGTAGTTCCCAAGATCCTGAAATAAGATGTTTTAAAACATATAACAATTATAAAATACTTGTCTAATTACGAATCTTTCTTTGCATTTTGCATAGTGTGTTTGATATTAATCTTACTGTTTCTTACTATATACGTATCCGACATTCGGTTCGTTGATGAATGTCGATCATGAATGCAAATAAAACAAAAGCGCGCGTATCCGTCTAATGTATGGAGTGGCCAGCTGCCCAATAATGTATGACGTAATCTCATTGTTAATAGCCTCAACATGAATCAAACTCAACAGTAACTAGCGCGCTAATTAAAATATTAGTTCCGCGCACAAGTTGTGAACATTATGTATTTATAATGACCGGTTGTCCGGTGTATTGTTTCAAGCGGCCATTCCACTCGGACGGTTAATGGGGCGACCGAGTGTGTGGATTATTCACTTCCCAACCTCACACCCAACTTTCTCGGCGGCTTACGTAACGATTGCTACAGTTTTTGGTCGATTCCGTCTTTTATTATATCGGCCTTGGGGCGCCTTGCGCTGGCGACACTAAAGAGAACCGCCACCGCGAAGTTACATTTGACGAAACCAGAGATATAGAGCGCAAGAGCCGTAATGTTTGATAATACAATGAAACAGTGTCTCCCTTTTAGTCACGCCGTTGAAATCTGATTTCTATGATTATAGGTGAAGGATTTACCCGGGTTCCGTAGCTAATTAGTTGCACAAGATGGTCCGATTTTAGCGAATTGAATGCGTATTGTGTTTTTTGCTGAATTAAGCCTAATGTTACTAAACTTCCCTGGGAAATACTTAGGTAAGCGTTGGTACCAAATATAAGCGATTAACTTACTGTGAAGCTATTTCTTAATTCCTCTGAATATAATCTATAAGTTTTGTGATCTCTCGATCATATTATATTCTTGTTCTAAACAAGATAGACATTAAAAATAAAGATATCTATCTATTCTATCTTAAACTCAAGTGTTGCCAGTCTCTGCGGTCAAATCAAAAGTTCAAGTGTCAATTATCTGGTCTTATAGACGTGTTCAAGTATTAGATTACCAACTGAATACAATACGGTAACATTCACGTCGTATTATGTTATACCAACGATTTTGATTATAAACATATGATAATATTTGATTGGATTTTTGCAATGACTACTTTGTCAATAATAATAATAATAATAATTCTTTATTTGCTTAAAATGTAGATCGTTTTATTTAATCTCCCGATGTGAGGAATCGGCCCCACGGTCGCCATATAAGAAGTGGCCCTGCCGTCGTCGTGCGCAGTATGATAGGGTACCTGTAACGGACCACACGCATAGCAAGTATGCACGCCGCATAACTCTTCGGGATCCACCGTCGTCATCATCATCACCTACCCACATAGAAGAATTCTTCAGCAACCTACGTGTACGCGAACCTACAGGTGCAGGGGCGTGAACGGCTCGTCGACGCCTATAGTATAGTGCTGTCTCTCTCTCGGAACATGGTAGTCGACGATAGACCGTCCGTCCGGTACATTTTATGGTAAATGTAGGAGCGAGCGATCATGTCCATGTTATAATTTTTTATTGACTGATCTATACAATTACGTAAAAGTTTAGAGTACGATTTCGATTTACGAAAGTACGATCATCTAAATTGTCAGGGATGATGAATAGACTTGTTGTTTTGTCGTTTAAATAATAATACTTACAGATCAATAAACAAACGATTATCTTTACTAATAATTTAAAAAAAGAGAAGAGTTTGAATTTTTTTTGGACGCGCTAATTTCTGAAACTACTGGTCCTATTTGAAAAAATATTTATGTGTTATTGAAGATTTATTTTTATTTCCTATTCGCCTATAGCCAATAGACTACTTTTTGCCGAAATAACTGACGTCTATCCGGGTGAAGCCGCGAACAAAATATAGTAATGAAAAATAAATTTGTGATAAATCCAACTGCTTGACATTTTGTTTAATGGTGGCAAATTTTTTCAAACTAATTTGAAAAAAATTCAAACAGGATGCCTTTATATTTTATTTCAAGTTCGTACAACTTTTTAATTCATTGTTTTCTAGTTTTCGTAACATATCCATCATTATTATTACAACAACAACAACAATAATATATCAATAACTCTACGACTTGTCTGTAAATCAGTCTACCAGATAACATATTTGCCTACCGTTGGTCTCTCAAGCGCGACGCTACCCATTCGATTATATATTAAAGCTGCCAGTGAGCGTAATCGAATTATTAAATGGTCCATCGACTCGATACGAAGATATTATATGATAGGTGCAGTAAAAACTCCTTGGTTGTTTTTAACGGGCGCGGCTAATCATCAAATTATTAATGTTCGGTAATATAATGCTGATAACGGAGGCTAATTAAAAAGTTGTCTAGTTCACTTTTATCTACTTTTCTTTGCTGTTTTATGCAGTTATACATATGCTAATGATTGTTTATAGCGTGTTGTAAGGTGGAGTCGGTTAGCAAATACTTTTGACCAGTTTTGATCATCATTATCCTATCAACCTATCAGACCTTTGCTGATCGTAGGCTCCCAAAGAACCATTCCTGTCTTAGGCAGACCTCAATCATCATCAGCTAGGCGTGTGTGTTTAAGCTTAGGTATAGCCGACAGCTGCTGTATCGTCAACTTGTGATCAAAACTATCTTCTTTTATTACATTATATACTTCTATTTAGAAAAACATTTAATTCTAAACTTTATAATTGATGATTTTGTTCTGCTGTATTATTAATGTAACCTTAAATAAAAATGGTAAAAGATTAGAAGTTCATGACGATTTCTATTCACATACCTTACACCACTTATAACCTATGGAATAGAACATTGTAATCATTAAAATTTTTTGTTTACTATTCAAGAATAGAATGTTAAATATTCACAACCGGTAAACTTTTAGGATTTATTTTTTTAATTTAAGGAACAGCAAACAGTTACATTATAAAATCTTACAACTAATATAACAACTTGTTGTGTTCATAATGTAACCCACAACGTTGTCCACCGGTAGACAAACAAATTTAAAAAAGAAGATTTGTAATCTCTAGGAATAGGAATTTATACAAGGAAGTCAGTAAGTAGTATACGATCCGTCCGATGAGAAGCGGTGTACGTAACCCATGAACACTTTCAATACCGGAGAGCTACGAACGTGTTCCCAACCTTTATCTTTGAAGAAGCTCGAGTACACTCACCGCAGCAACATAAAACAAGGTTGGTTGGCTCAGACCTGCTATCTGGCCATTACATTATTATTGCCAGTCGGGCTGATCCAATTCGAGTGAAATCTAAGGTTCCTCTGGGCCCTAACTCTTTTAAATCTTTACCTTCTCCTAGAGGTAGTCGTTCTAGTACTTACATCTTTTATTCTACAACGCGAGAACCATCAAATCATAGTTCTTGTTTAAAGTTGATACTTAGCAAAATGTTATTCTATCATCGCTAAGTATCACAAAAATATAAAATGAAAAGGTAATTTAAAATCATGTTCATTGATTTAAAATATATTCAACTAAATCCAATAATTGTTAGCTCTGTAAAGTTTAACATTAATTATAAAACGTGTAATCAATCCGGTGATTTATGTTCTTACCATTTATATTAATTATTTGGTTCAGTTTCAACTATTTAATAATTAAAATCGACCTTACATTTATGTACCTGTATACTATCTTATTTTCTTTAAAATAAATTAATAATACAATCATTTTTGTTTGTAAAGGTTTTTCAGTTATAATATGTTTTGAACATTTCTGTTTCATAAAAAAATAATCTTTAGATAAAAACTGCCTTTCTCAACTGATTACCATTGAAACAATACTTAGGTACCCACTTATTTAATCTAAGTATTGAATATTAAAAATAAAAAAATGTCATGGTGGCCTAGCGGTTCAATGACCGGATTCGCATGCACATGGTTGCAGGTTCGAACCCAGGCAAGTACCTACCAATGTGACTTTTTCAAAGTTATATGTACTTTCTTAATCATTCTAAGACATCATTGACAAAGTACGATGAAGGAAAACATCGTGAGGAAACCTGGAAAAGTACTGGAATCTGAAATCACCAACCCGCAATGAGCCTGCAAGCGTCGTGATCAATGCTCATCCCTTCTCTATATGGGAAGAGGCCTGTGCCCAGCAGTGAAACGTATATAGGCCGGTATTATTATTGTATAAATTATAAAATTTTATTACTAACGTTAATAAACAATAAAATCTAATGACTACACAAACTTCTGACTTTTTTAAAATGGCAGACAAAATGCAGCAAAAAAAATAAATTACAAATTACATATTATAAATATTTAGGTGTTAAATTTTTTGTCGTAGAATCTTTTTACAAAGCTAAGCAATCAGGTACTGGAATACTTAGTGAAATAATGGTTTAAACTGAGATAATATTGTAAAGTGGATCGATACCAACGATACCAATAAAGAAAATGTAGCATACAACAGCTGTTACTCAATGCTGTGTGGCTAAGACGGTAATAGTATGTGATTTGAATAACCATAGCGGTAGTGATAAATTTCTTCTTGTCCGTAATAGTGACTGAATTCACCAAATTGCCATAAACATAGAGTTACTAATCATAAATGTTCTGCTTGATACGATTATTTGTTATTTAAGTTCACCGTAACTATGTAAAACATGAATTATAATGAAACAGAAGAGAATTGTTTGTTTGTTTAGAAGCGCTAACCTCCGTGCGCTAACAGTTGGATTGTAAACTTTTTATAATTATGATAGCCTGTTTCATGCGCTATAGTATAGGCTAGGTTATATTAAAAAAAATGTTAAACATGAAAACCACGCAGGCAAAGTCGCGGAGACTTATGACGAATGCAGACAATCTTTGTTTAGATTCTACTGGTTAGTTGTTATTTTGAATATCAGAACATAATGTATATAGGTAATAAGGTGGATTTTACCAAACTTTATTCCTTTAAGGCTTATCCTTCAAATAAATATTGCATTTTTGACATATTTGAAAACAAAAACTGTCAGACGAAATTTTATTTCCCGAATAAACGTTATCTGACTTTGGTTAAATTAGCCTTAAAGAAGATACCAGCATGAGAGTAACACCCGAATACTGAAATGCAAATTAACTTTAAGATGTTCTTAAATGTCTACCTGCTGCTACTTCACACCTATAAGTGACAGAAACGGCATAAGACGGCTTCAATCTGAATGACGTTTAAATACCTTTTCAGCCATTAGTCACAAAGAGTTATGCAAAATCAGCCTTTAGCAGGACAATGAACTCTTTTAATGAAAGTTGTCGTTTTCATGCGAGTTGCCAGTGACTAGCGATACGCTTAAACTGTAAGGTCACCGTGGAGGTAGGTTGACAAGTCCGAGTGGTATACTAATACCGCTAATAAAAATTTTGTAGGCGATCATGAATCCAATATAATCCGGTATAAGCCAAAAAAGCCCTTCGTTTTTGTAGCAGTGATGTTAGAAATACTAAGTGACCATTAATCACTAAAAGCAGATGAGCCTATCGCCCAATTTCAGGTACTTCTTCTTCTCCAAGTGCCACTCTAATTAATGAAGATCGGCTAACAGCTGCTGATTCTAATACCCCTTGTAAATCTGTAATGGAAAATTCTAATAAAACTAAAGCCCTGAGAGCCCAGTGTCCGTTTGATAGGACAGGGGTGCGACGAATCCCCAGTGGGCAACTTAGAAATTGGGATACGTACATAATCCAATGAAGATTATGAGTTACCAAATGAATGATGAATGTATTTCTAGATTTAAATTATGATGTTTATACGCTCTGGAATCGTCATTACATATGTTTTTAAGTTTCAAAACATTTAACAAAGACAAATAATTATTTAGTTATCAAAACATTATTGATATATCAAGAAAACAGTGTAGCTAAGTCAACACGAAAGTAATTACTGTATTCATCGCACTGCATTGTAAATCGTATTATTATACTTCTATAGCGTTAATTAACAAATTGCAGTAGTTGTGATTGTGACCACAGTGTGCAATCAATATGCGTAAATACAGTAATTACTGTAGTATTCATGATTTTTATATACAGTTACTGTTCTATTTTTGTATTAAAGTATGCCTTTGTTGTTAGAAATAGAAATAAAACTATTTTTAAACGGATTCTAATGCAGTTTTATTTGTATTTCGAGAACTAAAATAAATAAAGCCGTTATAGAATCCGTTTAAACGTGTTTAATTTTAATACATAATGCAAAATGTTCTTGGTGATCCATTTAGCGTCTTTTCTTATTTTTGTTTTGCCTTTTTATTGGGTTAGGCGTATGTCTCTCTTTCCGTCCCGTCAAACTTCCCAGCATATTATATTTCTTATATTTCATCCTATACAAAATTTTAATTTTGGATTTACCCTTGCTTGCTTAAGTAAAATCATTCGTTTTAATTAACCATTCACCGTTCATTCATTCTATCATATACAGGATTATTTTTCATGGAGCACGTATCTTCAATGAGATAATCAGGTGCATAAAACTGAACAACTTTTCCCAAGAAACATAGGTCGTAATCTTAAAGTTTGAAATCAACTTTTCATACAAACAAGTCTCCTGACCTGACCTGACCGTGACCTGTCACTCTGTATGAAAATTTCATTTTCAATTTTGTTTTCGACTCATGTTCCGTGGGGAAAGTGATTCAGTTTTATGTACCTGATTACCTCGTTGAATATATGGACTCGATAAAAAATACTTGATGGACGTTTATCTATATGGTTAGATGACAGAATGATGATTCTATTGAAAACTACGGTCTACTGATACGATAAAATAATGTATAATACTTTATCACGCTTCACGCAACGCTTGAGTTACTTCTGAAATTAGTATGAAATAAATCTAAAACTGTTGTAATTAACCAAAGTGTCGATGTAATACCGCGTAATTTATTTCATATGACAATCAATATTGTTGTTCAGTTACTTTGCATACATGCAAACACGCATGCACGCGTGTATGCGTGACATATTATAATAAGGAATATGCAGGAAATTGAAACACATATATCTACTATCAGACATTAGTACCCATTTTTTAAAGGCGGTCATTTTATCTGCTTTAGTCACAGAAGTAATACTGATTATTATCAATTATGCTTGTACATTGTGTGCTTTATCGTATAAGCCATAATGTCTTATACGCTAGCTTTTGCTCACGGCTAAGCCCGCTTGGGCGTCGTTTATCGCGACAAGTAGTAGATTAGCCTTCCTTAATAAATGGGCTATCAAACACTGAAAGAATTTTTAAAATCGGCCCAGTAGTTCCTGATATTTCGCGTTCAACTAAACAAAAACACTCTTGAGCTTTTTATATATCGTAACGCTCACAATATTATTTTATAGTGGATTGATTAGTAGATGATTTACCTTAATATAACATTATATACATATTTTATTGTAATAAATGAATTTATGAATTGATATTTTTTCATATACTTGCTACTCAAAAATTTTACGTGCTCCAAAATAAAATTCATTATTACATCTTTAACAAAACGCCAACTTTCGATATCACATCATAAAAGTTATTTCCACAAAAACAATTATTGCTAACGATCTAAGCAGTATTTTGAAAAAAACTTTTTATTTTGAACTAGATTGAATTTGATCAAGGTTAAGGGCCGAGCCCTTTATCGAAAACTACAGCGTGAAATTCCCATCAAGAAAATCAATGAGACGTGACAAAACATGACCATAGTAAACACGATGCTGTTGTCAAATATAACTTTCACTACTTTTTTTTTGTTAGCTTAACATAATAAATACATAGAAATAACGTATCTATGTACCTACTCTGGTTAAAGAAAACATCTTTAGGCAATTTTTACGTCACTGCATTTCTTATTAAGATATCCTTTGAAGGAGATTAATATTTTTGAAATTTATATGGGGCCACCTCTGAGGTAGGTATACCTCAAAATTGGCCGATCAACAAAAATAGAAAACAATATTGCTTACATCGAATTGAGGACTTCCCGTTTGAAGTCGGTCGGAGCGAGTGCTACGTTCTATTTATTCCAAACTATGTTTACATGGCGACACTTCCTTATTAAGTAGGACATTCTTTAAAGATGTGAATATGTGACAATACCGAAATTGGTATTCATTAGTTGTAGTTACTTTATTCATGTAAAGACCAATAGAATGAATTTCGTAGCTCTACGACACGAACACTGTAAAATCTCGAGTGGATTTATTTGTAACAAGCCCGTTGAACGCTGCTTGATATAGTGCGCTTATTTCAAAGTCTAGCTATCATTTAGACCAGGCTTATCGTACGTATCTTGAAATATATTGGAAGTTTAACATAATTTGACATTATTACTACGTGCCTACGTGGCTAAAATACTCATAGGTAACTCAGTCGGGGCCCTGAATGGTGACAAGCGACTTTTGACTACAATAAATATAAAATAGATTATATTTCTAGAAGACAAAAGTCGCTTGTAAAAAAATATATTTTTACGTGTCTTTTTGTTGTGGTACGTTCTAATATTTTCATTCAAACAATAAGTTTTGCTACTGAGACCGCTAATGTCGCTATAATTGGCTATCTTTGACGGTTTATAACTCAAGCGTTTTTCAAAAACTGCTCAAAACGCTTTTTTTGTGGTGGCTAACGTCAGTGAATAACTAGGATCTCAGATCTCAGCACGAATGAAGCTTTTTCACAGATTTTTGTGAACATTGATTATCGCCGGAATTGTCAACCAGGCTAATGAAATCCCGCAGTCACTCTCTATATCTGTCTACGGCAAAAATACTTATTTTATGCGGAAGTAAATATAATTCTAATTTACGCAAAAAAATTGACTGCCTAAAACAATCTTAGCTTAGTTTCAACATATTATTATTTCTAACCGTTAACAAAATTTAAAAGAGGTTTTATTTCGTTAATATTACCGTACCGATTTTCGTCAAAATGTCGTAAAAAAATGATTCCATCTTGATTTGATACGCACGTACCGTTATAATTTTGGAAACACCTAGCTTGACGAAATATACTTATAGGATGATGAATGCGGTAAGAATTTTAAGAACATAAAAAAAATAGTAAAATATTGGCCCAGATTCTGTGAAACACGTACTAAACAAATTTAAGTCTATCGGTATCTTTTTCACTTGTAGTACATTATTTAGAAAAACACAGACGAAAATAGAACTGTCAAATTTAGTTCCGACTTAAAACCATTTTTAAGTCGGAACTAAATTTAAAGGTACGGAATAAGTTGGTAGCGGGCGACATGAGGCAGCAGCAGACGACGTGTCGCAGCGACACTAGGTACTGGTTTCTATGTATTTCTATGAAATTACCTCCGTAGTTAGCGACATGAAGCTAGCGAGGTAATTTCATAGAAATACATAGAAACCAACAACGACAAGTAAAAAAGTGTGGTCTAAAAACATTGTGATGTACAAGGCAAAAACTAGTTTAACATTTCTAAGTTAGTTGTTATATTGTCGTTCTTTTCTCACGCTTTATGTTAGTAAAAGACGGCAATGGTTTAGATTTAGTTTAGTTTGCGAACAGAGGAATCAGTACCATTGTGTCTTGTGAATGAACTTTAAATTTATTTAGAAGTTTTTGATTGTAAGTCGCTACGTAACATGTAACATACTCAATTGAATGATAAAAATGTATAAATTAAAAAAAAACTGTTTTTAAATGTTAAAAACTCTTCACCTTTTGTCACATGCTGTCTACTCGATTTGGAGAGACTAAGGAAAACGTTACCTCAAAAAATTACAGTGCAAATAAAATGTGTAATAATACATAATGTATTGTCGTAACTCTGTCATTAAAATTAGTTTAAGCTTGTGAAGTAACGTAGGGTGATGAAAACGTAACGAATACAAGAATTTTTACTATCATTACGTAACTAAAATAATTTGAAACAATTTGCTTTTAGTACGTTCAGAACTAAGTGATGTAATCATAGAATAACATAGATATCTTTTGTTTCGATAGTTTTTTTTGATAAATAGTTTGATATTGGTGTTATTTTGGTCAAGTTCATTTTTATCACGATTTTGTATGGGGTTCTGTTTTCGTCGCATTTCGCTTCAGGTGTTATTTTGATTCATTGTTTATTATTGACATTGTAATAGATTCTTTTAATAATAATTATTAGCCATTGGTTTAACGAGTAAAAATCTCGTAATTTAATTAAATTGTTTCAATGTTTTATTGGTACCTACGTACTTGTCCATGTATGCCGTGTTCCGCAAAGGGCTTGCCTGAGTTTATGTTGTTATGCAATGATTATTACGTGTATTAGTTAAATGCGATATAATAATAACAACGAATATAAATAATATATAAATTTATGAATATCCTTAAATATGGTTATTGAAATACAAAACAATTAAAACGAAACTTTCTGTCATTCAGTGCTCAACTTGTCTTTCGACACGAATTACTCGTAACATTTCTGGTTTAGTTTAAAAAAAGTCTTAATTAACAATTGCAGCGATATCATGAAATTTACGATACATTTAAAATTAATTATTCCCATTGTCTAAATTTAAGTGTTACAATTTTTCTAATTATTTACCTCGCTTGCTATAGAAAGTTAATTCACAAGGTTGTGAGAAGGTCAGCCGGATGTAGTGCATATTTAAAAGTATAAGGTTTTATTATAAAACGTGATTTATTTGTTGTTTAGACTGGTTATGTCAGAGTTAGGTGACGGCGGTAGATATCCTGCCTTAGTACTAGACACAGCCCTCTGATTGTCCTGATAAGTCTCTGATTGGTCGATTTGAATGTACCTATTGAATGCTAATAACACAGTTAAGGTCTGTTTGAGTAAATTAAAATCATAATCTGTAGGCCTATGGATAAATAAATGTAAACATGTATTATATCTAGGTAGAGGTTATCCACCATACCTACTGGTACTTAACATTTACCTTCACCACAATAGGTGCGTATTTATAATTGGAATAAGTTTATGTTGTTCAAAGCACTATAAGTTCTATTACAATAAGTTTAAAGAAATCTTTGCATAAAGAAAAAATCATGTAATGAATAAGGCAAAACAAAAAACATCCTACAGCAATATTCTTCATCGGTCTATGGTAAGTATTATAATATTATTATTAAGAGGAATGATGTTTTTTATAAGTTCGTAACGAATGAACTTAGAAACTACGGGACCGATTTCAATCATTCTTTCACTATTGGCATGCTACATTATCCCTAACTAACATATAGGTATATAAATAAAAATAAATGTTGGTAAGCGCATAGGTAACTCAAGAAAGGCTGGACCAATTCGGCTTATTTATTTTTTTGTTTGTTCCCTAAGGTCCACGGCGATCACAATTAGATCGATGACGGTCGCAGTGATACTGGGGCTACACAGTCCCAGAATAGCTGCTTAACATAATAAAATAAAGGTCCACGGAAGATTTTAATACTTAAAAAAATTTACCTAATCACTCGAAAAATGTTACATTTATGAATTAATTTGAAGCGGCGGTAGTCTAATGGCTAGGTTGTCGGACTTGCGATCATGTGGTTGCGGGTTCCAATCCCACTACCGACGTGAACCCACTCGTAACACAAGCATCTTAGCTTAGCACAAGGGGTTAACGAGATTACTAGTAATGTGTGACCCACATTGGTAGTAATGTTTAAAAAAAATCTCTATTAACTTTTGACAGAAGGAATCTGTCTGGGCAGCCAGTCTTTAATAAGAAAAAAATAGGGACTGGAGGTAGGTTACAGGCAACAACAAGTCACATAAAGACCCTGTTTTAGATAACAGCTTTAGTAAATTACTGCCACTCCTAATTGTTTAAGATTAATTATAGCCATTAGACTAAAATTTTGACTTAAACACTATTTAACTAATGTGTCTACGTTACTGAAACGTTAATTGCATGTTCATGCATGTTGTTATATTGTTCTAAACATTACAGCTACTCTTAGCACCTAATTTACTTGATCTATGTCGGTCATTTGGATTTCGTTCTCTACCGGTAAGCAATTACTCATTATTTGAACGTGGGAACAAGTGCAGTTCTCAATAATGTAGTACGTGCTAATTAGTACCCTAATACCATTAAATATGCGGAACGCGTTTGATTTTAGTTTAGCAATTTAATCAAATCGGAATTTAGTTTTTTCACAGTTTGGTTTAACTGACAGTTGATTAAATAGGTCTATCTAATCATAAAGTTGGTATACGGAACAGATTTTGCCAACGGCAATAAGTTTAAACATTCTGTAAAGGTTAAATTAGGCAAATATCAAATAGGGTCATGTTTTGGTGGATAATAATTATCTGCACAACCACAAAAACTTACTTACATTGTATTTTGTTGCACAAACACAATGATTAATGTCGTTTTTCCACTATAATAGAAAGAAAAACGATGGATGTTGAAAATAAGAGGTCAATAATTTTGGCTAATCTTTTTCTAAGATTGTATAACTTAAATGACATTATACTGTGTTAGGGTTTAATAAAAATTCTGACTTATTAAACCCTATAGTCATATTTATCTACAATATCTATACTGATATTATAGAGAGGTATAGCTTGTGAGTTTGTTTGTAGGAAGTAAACTCTGGAACTACTAAACCGATTTTCAGAATAATTTCAGCAGTAGAAAGCTACATTATTCTTAAGTGCCATACATGCCACATAGGGTATATTATTTGGGTTATGTTTGATGCCCAGCTAAGAGGACACGGGTCAGCTAGTATGAATAAAGCTTCTAAGTAACATAGTTAATTAGTAAGTGGCAAAAAGAGCTTCTTAAAATTACATTTTAAATAATGATACCATACCAAACAATTAAATCGTATATAGTCATCAGTGCTTGGACCTACCTACTAAAAGCTCATAGTACATCTGATCAGATAATCGTTGAAAGTGTCGCCTCAGGCAGGTCCGTGTGTTCTTAGAATATATAATTATACAACTAGCCACCCATACCTTTACGGCGTGACTACAATAACTGAACAACGTCAAATCCTGTTCCGTTATGCAAAAATGTTATCGCAATAATTCTATCTGTAGTTATTTTAAGTTTTTATGTCAAGATCACCATTGAAATATTTACGGTGTACAAAAAATCAGGTCGAATCTCGCGTCATTAGTCACTACCATTTTGGACGGTAATCTTACACTATTAAAACCTCTATGCCTTCCAAATCATTGCGTATTATAAATTAGTTTCAATTGGTGTTACACAATTATCCGTATGTATGACGGATGTTTTTAATTTGGTTCCAAATTTCTCAATCCATCCTCCATAAAAGATAAGGTTTTACATCCGTTTCCATGACGACTTTTGGGACAAATTCTCTTCTTAATTATCACTCTAAAAGCATTCGCGGCGTACAACATATGGATTTTCATTTGTTTTTATTTGAATGTCACCATCTGGCAAGACAATAAATCTATTGTATTCATTGCTAAATGGGATATAACTATCTACTATCAAATATTCGCACGTAAGTAGATACAGTCAAGCATTATATATGCATATACGTACCTCAACTTTTGAATTAGCTGTCTCAATCTACATCAATTTCTTCTAGTATCCTATCATACTTTTAAACTGTAATACTTGTTTTAGAATAAACAAAAATATCAGTGATAAGCACCTGAACCTACCGACAACCTGAACATGTTTAATGTTTGTTGTTATGTCGTTTTTCAGCAGAGTTAACATCTCAGAAATAAAGTTAGATCCTAAATAACTTTATTAAAACGATAAACTACTGTATTAATTGATCCCAATCTCCAACAATTTACTTAGAAGCAAATAAGTGTTTATTGGTTTACACCCGTTAGGTATAGATTCCATGCCATTTGCCATTTAAATGTCCGAAAACTATAAATTATAAGCACTACACAATTAAATACAAGCGAGCGCACGGAAACAGTAACAAAATAATAACAAAAATAACCTTAACCCATTGAAATAAAGACGAAGACAATGTTAAAGTGTAACTACTAGTTTGCAGTTGAGTGTACTAGTGTAATGAAATTAAAAACATTAGTAAGGTTTAATGTTTTGACCAAGAAAACGTATTTAATTGTTCATAGTATCGATAAAAAATAATAACCCTGTAATTGTGTGGTTAGGAACTAGTCGTCGAGGTATTTGAAGTTAGAAAATATTTGCAATATCTGCTTATGAATAGCAATTGACAAGGAAATATTAAAGTTGTTTATATATTATAGTTTTTTTTATTCCAGAAACATACTTGCGTAATAATGTAATGTTTGAAACTATCCATGACAAAAATGTGAATTATGTACAGTTTTATTGTGTCCATAATAATAATAAATAAATGTGAACAGCATCACATACATTGCTCCGAATCCGAATTAAGTAGATAAAGCATTTTGTTATGGAATATTGGGGACCGAACCCGGGACCTCAGAGCGACACCTTGAAAACCGGTGTGAACGCCACTCAACCACGGAGGTCGTCAAATAAATTCCATAAATTAGCGCAGTTTTCGTGTACCTACTTTTAGTACTGTTAGCGATTCTCGAGAGCTACGTAAATGTGACTTTGATATTTTTGTAAATCATCCCCTGTGTAGCCTTTTCCCAAGCTATGTTGAGGTAGGCCCACAGGCTCGCCAGATTCAGCTGGATTTCGCATTTTACTAGGAGAAACTGCCGATATGATCTTAGTAAAAGTCCACTCTTTAAATCTTCTTGTCCACTCATTAGTTCAGATATGCACAATTTACTGCTTCACCTGTGTGAAGTCACAGTAGTGAAAAGACAGTCTTACCGTAAATAAAAACAAACACGCGGGTTGCCCTTATCAGGCCAACTAGTAAACTTTAGCAATATACATTAACAATGACATTTCCACTAAGACAAACTTTTATCATTGTAAATACTGTAAATGTCATCTGTCAACACCATTACGCATTTCCTTTCATAGTTGACCTGCGTAAGTCTAATCGAACATTTCAATGTCAAAATAACCTTCCAAAGTGAAATTCATTCTTTAAAATTATCTTTAGCATTAATCTTTTACTACTGTACTAAAATAAAAGATAAATATTTCGACATCAGTTCGTGCTCATGACATTAGCGTAGTACGAACGCCATAGTTCACACAGTTAGCTCACTCATTTCCCACGATATGACAAAACGCATTCGCTCTCTATATTTGCACATTATCCGCATTGTGTGTAAATACTAAATAGAAATGTATGTGATGTTATCTGTGGCCGAAACGAGCAGACTTTGTTGTTTTACCGAGCACTATATTGTATTCAAATTTTGGAACGCCTTTGATGTGAATATTCGTTTCTTTATTTACGAAATATTTTGATGGGTGCTTGTATTGTTTTGTTAGCGGCCAGATTGCTGATAATAGTTAAATATGAGCGAATATTTCATTATAATTATTATCAGATAACTTGCATTTGTTCGCTGCTCCACCCGCGTGGGCCCAATATCAATCAATATCTAGCCTTTCTCGGTAAATGAGCTCCAATTTGTTAGAGAGCTCAGTATAGTTCCCGTCGTTAGGACATTCAAACAGCCGAATACACAAAACAAATTCTTCAGCTTTATAATAAAAGTAAAGATGTAATCATTAAAAAGGCATGAGTGAATTATTTTACCGTGAAACTGTTAACCATTCAAAGGCAAATTAAACACAACCAAAGATATCGAAAAAAAAAGCGAAAGAAATATATCAATATAATGTTGCAATCATGAAAAGTAAAAGTAGTCCAAAAAATAACAACAAATCCTTAAAACTGAGTTTTATTACGAAACGCACTCAAAGAGGTCTGTTACAGTTTTCTTTAATGAATTAATTCTTTATCTCCAAAATGCCTCGGGGTAAATGTGCTGACGTCAATGTACGGCGGACCGCACATACGTTGAAGCAATGCGCTTCAAAAATGAACCTTATATGTGGTTAATAAAAGAGCGATAAATGTCGATCATGATGCGTGGTTTACTGTACCTGGTGTGATTGGCGTTATGCAATGAAGGTGAAGTGCAAGAATTCGGCCGTTCTTGATCTCTGTATCAAGTTTTTTGTAAAATATGGTACCAGGTCTACGAATTCCAAGGATTTGATATGAGTGTTGTTCCTCTTACGGTATATATTTTTTCATATAAATATTAAAATCAAATAAAATAATAATTGACATTAATAATTAATGTACTTTGGGTTATAAAATTAATGTGGGTTTTATTATAATTTTAAAATATATGAGTTATTTTTTATAGTAATTTGGATTTCAATATCTGATTGGTCTCTATCAATCAATATAAATTATTTCTTACATGTAAATACACCGGCAAATCCAAATACAGTATACTTCGGTAGTATACATTCCTAATTGTCCTCGACATAGTAAAATCGAATTTTCTCACCATTAAAAATTATCGAATTAAATAATTTCCGAAATGAATTAAGATTTTTGGTATAACGCAACGACAGACATTGATACCGCCTGCTTACGCACTATAAAGATTAATTACACAACAACTCTAAAAAGTAATTAATAATATTTATTTAAATAATATTAATTAATTATAGGCCTTACAAACCTTCGTGGTAAGTTTGTAACGGATCTACGCAACACTTTTTCCTCGACGTAACTACCATATTTTTGCATTGCTCTATAGGGATTATACTTGTATATACACATTGGTTTGATTGCTTCCTTGTCTACAATAGAGGAACAAAGAGCTTTCTATTGAGATAATTGGTGCTATTAATAAAATGTGTATTTAAATATTGCATTCATGTAAGTGTTGTATTGTAATGTTGAATTTTTAACACGCTTTTATTAGGTCGACCTGTATGTATGTAACTATGTAGTCAAATCTAAGAAAACTAATTTAACCATCTTTTTAAGATCGTAGCGTTATGAAAATTGGCAGTTGCATGTGATTTTGATGACAATACAATAATATGGTACTGTCGAGCTGATCTGATGATGGAGCCGGAAGATATGAACTGGAACTTCATGAAGGATGATCGTATCATAGCCGTGTTTGGACTCGTTAGAAAGGTCTTTTTATGAACTTTGACCACGATTAAGTAAAGCGTGTTTTGTAGTGTTTTTTAAACTATTAATTTATTATTGTGTCAGAACCAGTAGTCTAGCAATACAGAGAAAAACATTATTATTATATATATTATTATATATATAATAAATAAATAAATAAATAAATATCAAACTTTATAAACACCTCGGAATAAATTTTTAGGGTTAGGTAGTGTTGAGTACAAGTTTTTTAAATTATATCTGCTTGGCATTTCTTTCTGTTTTTTTGTACTTAATAATAAAAATAATTGGCACTTACTTTATTTTTGTGAAGGAGCTCGTCTTTAAGGGTAAGCTTTACGGTTAAAGGTTAAACTGAGTTACCATTGGTCCGTAGATGGATGAATTTCGGTAAAATGCGGTATTCAGCTGAAACCGGTAAAACTGGAAGCCAACCTCAACAAAGAAATAAGTATCCCCAAAATAGGTATTTGGCTAGGTAGAAAATATAATTTATTTTATTACGCCAGGAAAAGATGAAAATAAATAGACTTTAAATTTTATTTTAAATAGCCTACGCAATTTGTTAGCAAGCCAGGCACGTTATATCATGTTCTTAACTTTCATTTTAAAATAGTAAAATATACGCAATATAAAAAAAACTACGGATCCATGCACATATCATAAAAGCGAGAGTATACATGAATACGAAATCTTCACTTTCCGGTGTCGAAATTTTAATGTGTTGTAAATACCTCTAAGTAGGCATTTGATACCTGAGGCTGTATTCTGATTTGTCTGAACTATTGTTCTAGTATATGATGATGTTTTTTATAAGTTTACTAGCACCTTCGCACCTTCTCGTACTTATCTAAGCTTAAATTAAGAGTGGTTTCACGTAGTCAGAATAATAAATAAATAAATTAGATAAGATTGTT
Source organism: Plusia festucae (assembly GCA_950381575.1). Lineage (NCBI taxonomy): Eukaryota > Metazoa > Arthropoda > Insecta > Lepidoptera > Noctuidae > Plusia > Plusia festucae. The sequence continues at coordinate 4,535,886 of OX494436.1, read as the reverse complement.
ATGAATATAAAGACAGAAAGAACTTAAATACTTATTATTTTATGGCATTCCACAAAGTGGATTTTTAAGCGATACCTTCTGAAACAATTGGGCGTATCAAAGTAGAACAGGAATGTAGATGTCTACATTATAATAAAACATCTGTAAAAAAAAGAATATAAATTAACATTTTAAATTAAATATTCTTGTGTATTTAAATATCAATGTCTAACATTCGCGTAAACCTCAAAAACAATATATTTGTGTGTATATTAAAGTAATAAATAGGTATTTATTATTTTATGATAAATATAATATTTAATTTATTGTAAAAAAAAAATAAGCTGTAGACTCCAGAATACGACCTCTTAATAATAATTACTTACGAGTCTACTTAAAAATACATGAAAATATTTTTTTTATTCTTTTTAATTGTACAAACTAGTAGGTGTGTTATACAACCGTGAAGAATACGTATTAGAATATCATAATTGTGGTGAAATATTTCATGGTTGAGCTCGTGTTATGTAAATCAAGTTTTCTTTAACAATTTTTTTTTAATGAAGTTTTGAGAAAAAACTATAAATTTTACGTATGACCAAATTAATAAGTAGTTTATAGTTATTGTTTGTCAGATAGATATGCAGATTACATCTGATTATAAATGTCTTTCTTCTGTTTTTAATATTAAATTACAGTAAGAGAAAATAAAAACCTTTCGTCACCTATTTCTGAAATACTTGACTAACTCAATATTTGGCCTAATAATTGGTTGATATAAAAATTACAGGAATTGATTTGAGGTTTAACACACGACCAGGAAGCAATTTTTCATGGTTTAGGGTAAAGTCAGGATAGATGCCTCACTTTTTGAAATTGTCCATTTATTTCAAATCTAATATTATATCGTTAAAAAAAACTTTCAATATTACTTATTTGGTCTTTTTTCTTACTTTGCGGCTTATTTTAGATGGCCTAGCAATTACTGGTTGGGCAAAAAATGAGTTTCTGCAGACCCATTTTTTGAGGATAGGTGCCTACCCTATATGGATAGATGCCCCGCCATGAAAATATTAAGGAGGTTAGATGCCCATGGTGTGGGATAGATGCCGTATGGAATAAAATAATAGAAATATGCATAATTAAAATTTGTTATATTGAGGCATATCAATCAACATGTTATATAAATCATCTTCAAGTAAAATAATAATAAAGAATGTAACAAAAATATGCAACCACTTCTGGCACTAAATACACTGAATCCAATCAGATTTCGATTTTGTACTTTCATAGCTGTCAAAGCATTCAATGCAATTATTTTCACCTGTATGTTTAGAGCTACCTTGCTTTTCTCTCTTATTTTTCTTCACAGACAAATCTTTACATTTCTCTTCTATCATTTTAGAGTAAGTACCAGGTTTATCTTCAGTTTCGCTATTTGAACTTAAAATGATACGTCTTTTACGTGAACTGAAATGAAAATTATAAAACATTAAGAAAACATGTTAATTTATAATGTATAAAGATATGAGAGATAGAGGCATTTAGGGGCACCTATACCGCGAAACATCAAGGCGACTATCCTTTTTGATATGGATAGATGCCCTTATATATTTTTACTAAAATAAACCTAAAACAACAACTATATGAATATGGATGTGTAATTTAATAACCTGTGTACTGATATAACAAAAATTGTATGGAACTAATTACTACTTGTAAAGTTATGAAGCTGTAAATACTTACATAAAAAATTCCGAGCTGTTTGACACGTTCGCCGCGGAAATTATTGCACACACCATCAAAACAGGTCCCCTCTGAACGACGCACTTGCGGGGACTTAGGTGTGCGGCGTCTGCGCTCCCGTTTTAACCTATTAAAACGTTGATAGCTATTTCGGAAATATGAGTTTTAGAAAACGAGGCACCTATCCCACTGCGGCATCTATCCCGGTTTTACCCTACATCCAACGGATGACAATTCTTAGATTTAAAAACGTTCCATTCGGGGTTCACAGCTGTGTGCTGACAATATTCTACGCTTTTAGATGTCAAAACGTATTTTTTTAATGCGTATTATAAACACAGATAATCTTTATCTATGTATTACATCTTTACTTTAAATAAACTGTTCTACTAAACATGGCTAGTTACCGCCCAATTAAGGTTGCTTAACACTGCGAAAACTCCAAAAAATAATAAAACCATCATCACCGAGGTATCAGAGTAAATCTTAACTAACAATAATTATGAGTGAAATCACAAAGAATAAATTACCTTATATCGCGTTATGTGTGAGTTAAACATTCAACATTCATATAGAAATAGTAGAACGAATACATATCGCTGGCCCCGGGCAATATAGCGGTAAACGCCGGTTACGCCCTTTTTAATGTTATTTGATTTTTGGCTTCTCTGAGTATCAGTCTATCACTCTTATTTTTTTCAGATTTTTTAAATTAATATTTCTTTAAAATACTTGACAATAACAGCTTTATTGCATGGAAAATTCTCTTACGACTAAAAATGTTTTATTGCATTACTCTATGAAACATAACACAAAAAACTGTAAACATTGAATACGAAGTAATCACAAGATGTTTTATTCTGTACAAGCTATTACGCCTTTCTTCCCGGAAATTTATTGTGACCCCTGCGCCGTACTGTCGTAACAAATTGACTTTATAATGTGATTTATTTTAATTTTTAACCATTTTAGACAGTCTTCTTCTTCTTCCTGCCCTTATCCCATTCATATGGGGTCGACGCAATGCGTATTTTCCTTCCATTCCTCTCTATTACTCGTCATCGCGGCATCCAGTCCTTTCTTTCTCATATTATCTTTCACACAATCCATCCATCTCTTTTTCGGTCTCTCTATGGGCCTCTGCTTATATAGCCATCCACAGTCATACTTATAACTTGTTTTGTTATGTGACTTTCATCCCTCCTCATAACATGTCCATACCACGACAAACGCTTACCTCTTATCTTTTCATTCACTGGCGCTACTTTCAAGCCTCCTCCAATATACTCATTCCTTATCCTATCTAATCTCGTCACTCCAGTCTTCCATCGAAGCATTCTCATTTCCGCTGCATGCAATCGTCTTTCATCAGTCCCTTTCACTGCCCAGCATTCTGAACCATAAGTATGTACATCAATACAGGTCTTATAGCCGATTTATACATTTTACCTTTCAGCTTTACGGGCATGTTAGGATCACATATCATCCCAGTCATCTGTCGCCATTTAAGCCAACCTGATCTGATTCTGTGCTTAATATCTCGGTCAATCTCTCCATCATTTAGACAGCATTCTATGAAATTAATATTTTTTAGTGTTACTACTATCTAATTTTTGTTTACTAAAATTTTAAATAATTAAAAAAAAACCATTACGAATCACATAATTATTATTTATTAAATATTAAACTTTGGAAAACAATACGAAAACACTGAAAAAAAGAAAACATACTATTCTACCTTAATTTGAATAAAATCACAATGTTAATTAGCTGTTATACTTTGAAAACAAAAATAAAATGGTCAAAACCTTAAAAAAAATACTACTTTAATTTGAATCATCGCTTTCTATATCGATTTCTTCTTCAGAGTTCCCAACACAATGCAAATTGTTTATAGGTATCTAATATTATAGTATCTATAAAGTATATAATTATAGCTTTACGATTTACAACACGAAATCAAGATTACTCGAGCACATCCAGATGTTATTTATTAAAAGTATAACTTTGATGATGAATATATTTCTTTAAATACTGCATCAAACACCAGATCTTCAAGAGGAAGAGCCAAAAAGATGCTAGTGACTGATGTTTCAGAAGATGAACTGAGAAATCTGTATAGAGAGCCAATCGCCTTACCAAAACCACTTTACGACGATTTGATGAGTCTCTGCAAAACTGAAGCAATCCCGAAACATTATCATACATTTTATAACAATTTACATTGTGTTGGGAACTCTGAAGAAGAAATCGATATTGAAAGCGATGATTCAAATTAAAGTAGTATTTTATATATTTTTTTAAGGTTTTGACCAATTTTATTTTTGTTTCCATAGTATAACAGCTAATTTAAATTGTGATTTTATTCAAATTAAGGTAGAATAGTACTTTTTCTTTTTTTAAGTGTTTTCGTATTGTTTTCCAAAGTTTAATATTTAATAAATAATATGTGATTCGTAAAACTTTTTTTTTAAATGGTCATTATTATTTAAAATTTTATTAAACAAAAATTACGCAGTAGTAACACTAAAAAAATATTAATTTCATAGAATACTGTCTAAAATGGTTAAAAATAAAAATAAATCACATTATAAAGTCAATTTGTTACGATGGTTACATAAAAAAATGACTCATTGATAGGATTCTAAAATAGCGATTAGTGGATGATACAGCTAGCTTTGGCTATAAAATTTCCCTGAAGAAGGTGGTAATCGGCTGGTACGCTCGAGACCTAAAGCGGAAAATATGTCGTATTATATTGTTATGGGCCTGAGTCTAAGTGGTCGGTGTGTTTATAAAGTCATTAATGATGTTACAATTGAATCAATAGCGTCTATAATTTGTATAATACATTTTTTCAATTATTTAATTAAATAGTTATACCAATAGAATTATTTTTTAAAGGTTAGGTTGGTAAAAAAATAAGCTTCCATTTGACATTTTGACCGCCTGTTTTGGATCACTATACGCTGCACTATATGAAAATTAGCTTCTTTTATTTCTCCTGTAAAAATCGAATTTTGATATTACCGCTTTATTGCCCGGGGACAGCGATATATATATGTACTAGCTTTTGCTCGCGACTTCGTCCGCGTGGAGTAATGACTTCCGTCAGAATTTGGGTTTTTCACTTAGTTATCGCCTGTTCCATGGTCTATCGATTACATGTGTAAACAAACATTAAAAAAATCAAAATTTTATTATATTAGAAATATGTCTCCATGAAATCATGGTCTAAAAAATGCTATGTTCACTTATACATATGCTATGCTCACTTGCTTCACTGGTGGAACCTACATACAAAGATTTAAGTGAATCCATTGAGAAATAAACATTTTCAATTTACCACCCTTTTCTCCCCTTTGGGGGGGAATTTCCAATTATCCTCTCTTAGTGGTAGCCTACTCCTTCCAACAAACACACATGCCAAATTTCAGCTCTTTACGATCAGTAGTTTCGGCTGTGCGTTGTCTGTCATTTACCACCCTTTTCTCCCCTTTGGGGGGGAATTTCCAAAAATCCTCTCTTAGTGGTAGCCTACTCCTTCCAACAAACACACATGCCAAATTTCAGCTCTTTACGATCAGTAGTTTCGGCTGTGCGTTGTCTGTCATTTACCACCCTTTTCTCCCCTTTGGGGGGGGAATTTCCAAAAATCCTCTCTTAGTGGTAGCCTACTCCTTCCAACAAACACACATGCCAAATTTCAGCTCTTTACGATCAGTAGTTTCGGCTGTGCGTTGTCTGTCAGTCAGTCAGTCAGTCAGTCAGTCAGTCAGTCAGTCAGTCAGTCAGTAACGGAAGAGTTTTATATATATAGATATACACTGTAGAAAACAAAGATGTTGATGCGGTACGAAAAGTATAAAAAAAATATATTTAGTCCGAAAATTAATATATACAAAAAATTATTGTCACGTATTTTTTTACGTTTACCAAAAAAATATAGCAAAAGAAAAATTATGAGAAAAATAAAGCACATGCGTGGAGCTGTGTAGCTTGTGATGTCACATAGTGACAAAAATTCTAGGAAAATAAAGAAAAAAGAAGGAGGAAAAATACGTATCCAATTATTATTATTTAGTAATCAAAAACTGACGGACATAAACCAATAAAAAAAAAGTACAAAAAATCAACATCTTTATAATAGTTGCAAATACCTATAGTTAATAAAGTTTGGGTAGCAATAAAACGAGTGACTGTAAATTAACGGAACAGTATCTTAAAAACATTAATTTGAGTTACTTAAAATACAAAATGAGCAGCTTCATAATATTTGAGCGACTTAATATTTGTTTGAGTGTCAACGTTACGTCCTGCATTTTTTCCAATATTTGGCAAATGTATTTTTTTTATACTGAGCGGCATTTTATCTTAAATGAAGTGTTTCGAATACAAAAACCACTTTGAAAAAGTCGTGATTCGCTTGAAAGGTTTTCCAGCACGTAACTGCACCGTACTGTACACTACACTGCACGTAAGGGTCACCATATTAACCTTTTTTTTTTTTTTTACCCGGGGAAATCCTCATGGTCTTCCTCCGCCCTGGGGAAGGCGGAGGGGTATGCCGGACTCTTACCGGCTAAAACCACCGGAGTGCTTCTCCTTTCCCTTCTCCTGGGGACCATGCGGGAACGCGATGCAAACCACCGCGATTCACCATATTAACCTAACCCCAAACCTACCGGACTTTGGGCAAAAAGTTTTCAACACAAAGTCTAGGTTGAGTAATGTGGCGGCCAGCCCTACGGGCTTAGGCCGCCGAGTTTTGAAATTAATTAAGTTTAGGTTAAGTCTAAGCCTGAAACACAGAGATGACTATACATCAACGATCGTTGCCCTATCTGTATTTCCAGTCGCTCACTTAGTAATTTAGTCGCTCGGATAAAATTTTAATTTATGAAATGGATTAATCACAATCCACTTTTTGTAAGCTCGTTCTGGATTTTATTATTTATCAATATTCGTCCTTAGTTTAGTTAATTTTTCGCTTACTCAAATTCATACCGCTCAAGTTATTAATACAGTACGTCATCATCAGTCGCAAAGCTATTTTTTAATCGCTCGTTTTATAATTCCCCATAAAGTTTGTGTTTGTTACTACCTACTAGGATCGTTTTATCGATACAAAATCTCCCATATGATATAGATCTCATCTCAGTAGTAAGATAGTTTTTTCTACAGAAGTAGAATTTTGAATATTGCGTCTTCAGCTGCGAATAATTTACGTTTACCTCAAAATGAAGTTATCAAGTAAGTAATTCATATTATTATAATAAAAGCATAGAATATTAACAACCATAAAATTTATTCTAATTACTGTATACCTAATAACCTGTATGCAGTATTTTGCTAATTGAATATGTTTATAGTACCCAATTAAAGGGGCGCATTTACAATTTAGTGTAATTAATTATGCAAATATACACGCATTCAATGTCTACTTATAAAAGTGTGTCGAATATTTATAAGTTCGCAATAAATTATTTTGTTTATATAATCTACGAATCAGAGTAGGTGCCTACTTATTATTTAATTCTAATTGCTTATAGTCCTACACATTTATGTAAATGGTTGTGAGAGTAAAACAACCAAATAGTTTTTAGGTTTCCCCAATTCGCAGGCTTCGACTACTTCTTCGCACTTTTGGCGAAACTTTTAACCCCAGCCCTGAGCTATAAAAAACTACCAAATCGATTTGGAAGAAATAGGAATTAATTGTTTTATTTATTTGTGTATATTTTTATGTTCGTTGTTTAATGAAAGGACTAGCCCCGAATAGTACTATAAATGGATCACTGTTGTCTGATTTAATAAATGAATTTTATTAGGTATTACCCGGCCGGTTAATTGTGATACAGGACTTTTTTGATTCAAATATATAGCTCTAGGTAAACTTAGCTCTTCTATAAATAAATTGAGATTCTAAAATAAGAATTAATTTCCTTTCTTTAACAATTTAGTTACTAGAATATACATAATAAAAAATAATATCTCTTTTTCTTAGCATCGATATTAAACACAAATTCTAATTCTCATTTTTTAGTTGTGTATATAGGATAACAAAGGTACAAATAAAATAGTAAATCTATAGTACCATCACATCACCAGTAACCAGTATCCATACAAAAATTACACTATTTATTCAAATTGAAACAAAGAAACTAAGCATAGTTTAACTCTTGAGGCTCTTAATGAATTATTAAAACTTATTTTTTAATCCCGGTAGGCTTAACACACCTTTTATTTTCTCAAACATGTCACTTGTCAAATCTGTTACGGATATTGCACAAAATCTAAGACCTTGACTGTTCTTTCCTACTTGAACATAAATTGATACTAATCTGTTTATAGTAAGCTTGTCAAACATTATTATTTCAAGATAATTGACCCTTATAACATACAGGAAGTATCTTAGGAAATAATTTGAAACAAAGAGAGTGTGGGAATTTTTTCTTCCGTGTTTTTTTCTGTTTCGTGATTATTTTTCTTTGATATTAAATAAATATTGTGACTTCTTCTGCCTAGCCCTTTTCCAAGCTTTACCGAATTTAGCTGAATACTATATTTTACATGGAGCGACTGCCTATCTGACCTCCACAACCCATTTTATTGGGGCATACAGTATCCCATAGTAAGACTGGTTATCAGAATTGTAACGACTGTTAAAGATCACCGTATGACAGTCGGTAACAACGGTTTAACGTGCTTTCCGAGGCATGGATTAAACATTGTGACTATATTTTTTTAATAAATGCCACAGTCGGCCCAATTCTCATGATTATGGACTTGTAAATCGCATTTAAAGGATGAAACATTGCCGATAAACACATTAGGCGGATAATAATATATATCATGACGTATCTTCTAATTATACTTAGACCAGTTTACAACGAGAAATACCTGAATACCTGTATCCCGTTTTGAAACTAGATGTAAGGATGTTGGTACAGTTAACAATAAAATTAGATGATTAAAATCAGAAATTCAATAGGTACTAATGAACGGAGTTCGCGTCAGAACTGTGTGGCGTCGAAGTGATTCAAAAGTATGTGATTGTAAATTATACCAAACATTTACTACTAGTACAGTTGCCATATATTAATGATCATATTTAACTCCAAAATTTATAAACTAAATTCATCATCTACTTTTGCTGTTACCTGTACTTATAAGACTCAAGTGCTACATTTGTATCTAAAGAATCGATATCGAAGGTGTTTGGCACCACATTAATTGCACCAAGATTTTATATTGGCTAAAACTACTTTTTAACTAAGTGATTATGTTAATTTGCAATTTAAATGGAACCGACAAAGAATTTTACGCGCGTAACTAATTATTATGCGAACTGCAGATAATACGCATATTATTATGATTGACTTGTTTTTACGCAAGTTCCTTGGACGAAAGTATAAGAATCTGATTACGATTAAGGTCGCTATTGACTTAACCTGTTCTATGTAGATCGATGATAGTGACCAAATTATGTGCGTAAGAGCATTCCGCTCATGCGCAATACGTGGTTTGTTTGTAGAGGGGTTGTTTCAAATATAGCGGTATTTAAATAAAAAATAATTTCAAATAAATAGTATAAATCTATCTATCTTCTTAATATATATAAATCTCGTGTCACAATGTTTGTCCTCAATGGACTCCTAAACCACTTAACCGATTATAATAAAATTCGCACACCATGTGCAGTTCGATCCAACTTGAGAGATAGGATAGTTTAAATCTCAAATACCAATAAAAAAATTGAGACCGCGGGCGGAGCTGCGGGAAACAGCTAGTTATATTATATAATTCCAGTTGTCACGATGTTTGTCCGGGATGAACTCCGAAACTATTGAACCGATTTTAATCAAATTTGCGCACAGTCTGCAGTTTGCTCCAACTTGAAAGATAGGATAAGTTACATCACAATTATATTAAAAAAATTAAGACCGCGGGCGGAGCTGCGGGAAACAGCTAGTATATTATAAAATTGTTTCTAGAGTTATTCGATCGCTTAATGATTTTTCACTTTGTAACGTAATTATTTTACTTTAATTATTATTGTAGGTATAAAATATGTCCTTCCTTACTACCAAAAAAATATTTTTTCCTTAAGTTAAAGTTAACTTCATACAGCTGCTCACCTAAATTAAATATTAATCCTGACAATCAATTCGTATAACCACTTTTTTTCAATGAAAAGTGGCTGCAATTCATATCAATTAATAATTTATTATAACATTTATTGATCAATAATATAAGTGTCAACACTTTCTCTGCCTTTTAAGCGTAGATTGTTACACACTAGTAGAATTCCATCGGACCTAGTCGGTACAGTGCCGCGGCATTTGTAAACGTACCAATTCGACCGAATTACCAATATCCCTAAAAAGGTAAACTCGGCAAGATTTTATCGTTGTCCAATAAGTATCGACTGTTTTAGTTAACGAGAACGAATTCTTTAAATGTTTATTGATTTATTTAATAAAGGTGATCCAATAACGCGAGTCGTAGGAATAGCTTGGATTGCATGGAGTTATCGATATTGCAATTACTGCAGCAATACGCTTGTGTCAGCAAGTTCTGAGAATTGGAAGAAGATTCAATTATATCTCATAAATATTATTTCATCATTGTTGCATGTGTAGAATATAATTATACAGGTTTTGGTTGGTGCGCTTAATCAGTATTCGCGGGTTTGATTCCCGCTGGTGGTTAAAATTTTACCTCCCTATTTGTGTTTTAATTACAAGTATTCACTCCGAATGCATTATTGCATAGGTACCTAATATATAAAAACATAAAATATAACGTTGTCTAACAATTTATTTCTCTTTATAGCTAACTTGATTGTAAATTAACTATTACTCGTTTGATAAACAAATATAGCCAAAGATAAACATCAAGGCAAATACTACATCTATACTTAATATTATATAGCTGAAGAGTTTGTTTGTTTGATTGAACGCGCGGTCCGATAAGATATTTTTTTTTCAGTGATAAATATCGAGTAAGGATATACTACTATTTATGCCACGATAACCGAAGTCCACGCGGGCAGAGTCACGACCAAAACTTATTCCAATATCAAATAAGAATTACTATTTTATGATTATTTTTCTTTGTATTAATACCTAATCAAGCAAGACGAAAAGTAGCTGAATCCGAAAATCAAAACCAATGTCTTCGATTTTATACAGTCTTTTTTTTGTTTTAATGTGGGTCGCACATTACTCTCGCTAACCCCTCGTGCTAAGCTAAGATGCTTGTGTTACGAGTGGGTTGACGTTGGTATGGTAATGGGAGGGATTCGAACCCTCAACCACATGATCGCAATTCCGACGCCCTAGCCATTAGGCTACCACCGCTTCAAATTCAAATTATTCGAACAAAAGTTAAATATGAAATGTTACACATACAGTGGCAAATCTTTATTCGTCACCAACCGTTACAAAATCTATATCCAACAAATCTTTATATGTGTGTTTAACCTTTTGAACGCCAATCACTTCTATACAAGTTCGAGATTTTCGTGCCTTCAGCGCCACTACTTGATTAGAAGTAATAATAGTATAAAATAAATTGACGACTTTTACAAGACCTTTTATTTTGTTTTTATGGAAAATTGCCCTGTTATAAGCCATATTTTTAACTTTTTCACACATAATAAGTTCTTGTTTGTTTTATATTCAAAAGAAAGTAAAACGCCAGAAAATATTTTAATGCCCCCAACGCCAAGTACTTGATATAAAGTAAGCCAGTGATGGGACACGATGAAGACCTCGCTATATTTCATCTCGTCGATACGATCATAATATACTATTATTGCAAGAAAATGACGTGAATAAATAATATTTTATAAATATTGTAAAGTATAAACTACGTTTTATTCACCTTATTCAAGAAAAAATAGGTTTTCTAATCATTGTCGATAGTGAAACACCGTTTGAAAGACCCATCCTTACGAAGAGGCTAGTTGTCAGTGCGCACAACGCCACGAACTCGTATAGAAGTAAATCTGTGACGTCATAAGCGGACGGGTTTCAAGGTCATAGTGACTTTGTGCATTTTAGTGTAGTGTAATATTTACATCTAGCGTTGGCGCACGTGTTGTAATAAAAAATGAGTGACGGTGAATATGACGACGACGAATTATTGCGAGTTTTATTTAGTTTCTTTTTGAGTAGATTCATCGTAAGAAAGAGTTTGTGAATAATCAGAATTTTGAAATAGTTCGTCGTCTTGACATTCCGTTTAGTCGTCAACTTCCGTTTCAGAAATGTACTTCCGTTTTCTATTAGTTTCTAAAAACAAGAAAAATCATTGCTAGTATTTTGCGACACTTATACTTACCATTAAAAAAAAGATCTGTAACATCTGCGTAAAACAGTAACTTTCCCTCCATTTTAATTAAAAAAAAAACACGTGGAAAACCACGTATCTAGCTTCTATTGATTTTATTTGTTGTAAGTAAACGAAATAAATTATGCATGAATCGGTTGAGGTTATGCACGTGTAACTCGACCACAGTGAATAGAAAAAAGAATCGATATCTAGACATCCTTATATCAGAAAGGATTTTGACGTGCCTCGAGCGCCAACGACTTGATATGAAGTAAAAGGATTACATTTGGAGACAAATAGGGATGTGCCTTCTAGAACTCACGTCTAATAAATTTACAATTCTTTTCTTTTATTATGGTAAATATATCCAGGTTATCATATTTATTTTTTTATGAAATGAAACAAAATATGAAAATACGGTATCAGTTTAGTATTTAGCTTCGTAAATTGGTAAATAAACGTTAATTTCAACTTATAATATTATTTATCGATAGGACATTAATCCCATCCCTACGTTTTACTATAGATACGTTATACATTTGTAGCGTGGCGCTGGAGGACACATCGCGTATTATATAGATGGGCGGCCAAAAGGTTAATAATTTAGAGAAAAGTGATTCAAATATTACGTAAAGTAATCAGATTAAACACAAGGAGGTGTGCACTTGGTACGCGTGTACGCAAGAATGTCACAACTTATAGTGAGATGTATCTGATCTAAACTTGTTATATGCCCTCCAGCACTGAACGTGGGCTGTGTTTTTCAATACTATTCGATCATGTGCATAATATAACGTTATATTGCATGATATTGTGTAGTTGCATCAGGTGGAAAATACCACGTGACCTTATTTCTGTGATACTGGAAAAAATGTTTTCTTAACGCGGTTGACGTAAGATACCCTAATTTATGAATTACTAACTAATACAATATCTTAGGACAATCTCACACACGGCCATCTGATCCCAAACTAGGCAGAGCCTGTACTATGGCAACCAGACAACTGATAAACATACTTATATATTTCTAAATACATACATATTATAGATAAATAACACCCAGACACAGAACAAATGATCGTGCTCATCACACAAACATTTGTCCTGGGTGGGAATCGAACCCACGACCTCCGGCTTAGCAGTCAGGGTCACTTACCACTAGACCAACAGGCCCGTCAAACTGTCCCCGCGTCTTCGATTGTGAGTTTTAGTTGCATGGTTGCAGGGTTTCGCGCAAAAACATAAACACCCCGTTCATGTTTTTGTGCGAAACCCTGATTTTTTTTTTTTAAAGTAGCCTATTTTATGCCCCAAAGCTCGATCTGGGATCGGTCTGGGAGTCCCTACATTGGCGGATATAAACAAATATTAGAAAACATAAGTACAATTTTTGGAATTGTAATCTGATTCATAGGAAAAGGGAAATGTATAACGTGATGGTATGTATTATTACATTTTCTCCCTTCTAACTTGGTTAGAATTATAAACAGTAAAAGAACGGTCGCGACGCTACGTCTGTGAGTTAACTATACAAAGTAGGGGAATAATTTAATATATTATCTATCACATAACTAAATAATATTCACTTTTTAAGCAACCCAGATCATTAATGTTTAATAAAACTAATATTTAATCTGTTCTTAAAAAGAAGAATCAATGTTCTGAAAACAAACCTGCATTTTGAATGTAATCAGAGTCAGATTACGTGACGGTTTGATTAAGTGTACGTAAAGTCGTAAATGGAAGGAACTGTCATGATACAATTATTTAGTCTCATTTCAAAACCTCATAATAAATCTAGAAAAATTGATTTCGGTCTTCTGCAGGTGCAGGTACGTAAAAGCACAGATCTAAACACAGCAAGGAAATCACAAAGCCGCTTACAAACCCTAGTTTAAATGTTGTAAAACGTTCTACGTGAACAGGTGATCAGATGCACAACACAATATAGATCTTCAGTGTGCATCTGTACGTGTTTATGCAACTAGACCATTTCTTTTTGTATGTAGTAACAGTAACATAATCGCATTGCATGCTAGTGACATCAGCAGGCGGAGTGGCAATTTCTAATCAATGGTACAGATCGTGAGCAACATTCAGATTTATAAACGAAAGTTCTTGCGGATCTAGATGATATTACGTGGGCTCTATACAAATTAGCTGTTAGCGTATGTGACTTTGTATGTGGTCCCTTACGAAGTAAAAATTCTAAAAAGGGTCTCAGTACCTAGTAAGTTACTTACGGCGCCTTTGACTGCACGGATAGCCGAGTGGTATAGGTCACCACGCTAATTACCACTGTGCGGGACGTGCTGCGGGTTCGATCCCCGCATGAGACAAGCATTTGTGTGATCTACAAATGCTTGTTCCAAGTCTGGGTATTCTTTGTGCATGTGAATTGAATGTTTGTGAAACCCCCGCGACACAAGGATTAAATTCCTTAGTGCGGGCGTCGATTTTATAAAGAAAAAAAAAGCGTTTCTCTTCGTCTAATACTTATGATGTAACACGTTCTAAATATGATGTATTCAAAATTGTTGTAATACTGAGTCTTTTAATAATTACGTTATACCTTAATGGGATGTTATCATTTTTATGATTTGTTTATTACGTTCACATTTCGCAAAACATAATTAAGTGCTAGGATTTCTTTAGGAATTTGTGGGGCTTATGGCTAAGTGTAAGCGTACGGTTTGACAGATAGAAAAGGTTAAGCCCCGCTCGCTGGCTCCGTGGATGGGTGACCATTTGTAGCATGACGAGACCGTGCCGTGCCTCGGAGAGCACGTTAGCTGTTGCTTCCGACTGTCATACAGTGATCTTTGAAAGCCATTATAAAGTCATAAAAAAATCGGATAACCATTCATAGTACCCAAATAGGCAGTCTCTCCATCTAAAATACGGTATTAAGCTAAAACCGGTAAGACTGGAAGCCGGAAGCCTGTATAGTTTGGAAAAGGCTAGGCAAAATATGATGAATTGTTTATTTGACATTACTGACGTTTTATCCTACCTGCCTTTGTAATGTCAGTCACAGGCGTTGCTGACCAAAGAATGGAAATTCAGATAAAACAAAATGCTAATATTGATAATCGATAAATGAAAATATAATCTCAAAAACAAATTGTTGAAAGAAATCAAGTTTTAAAGCTTGTTACTAAGGCTCGATCTTGTTTATAACTATAGCTAATTTATAGCAATTTACTAAAAAGAATAATTACCACGTTAATACCTGTATTATTATGTGAAGACTCAATATTATGATAAATGGAGGCATTTATCATCATGTTCCGTCGGCGAGTGATTTACACAGAAGTTTCGTATATTAATAAATCAACATTACCGCACTAAATCCTCTGATCGCTTGTTATGAAATTAATAAACGAGGCTTACAATGAAAATTTACCGCTTCAACGAAATGTCAATCCGCCGAATAGGCTACGATATTTTTATTCCCATATTCCCTGAGTATTGATGGTAGCTAGAACACCTTCCCTGTCCCGTCAGAAGACACAATAGTTAAACAATGGAATTGTTCATATGTGACTCACGGGGCAGTGAAAGTGTTGAAATATATTTGTTATTTTTTTTTGTCAATGCCTACGAATAAACACCTATTATTATATCTAGCCTAAAATTTTCCACTGCTGAGCAAAATTCTCCACGCCTCTTCCACTTGTGTTTTTCCACAATTCTTTCCGAATGAAAATTCGCAATCTGTACTGCTTCATAAGCTTCTATTAAGTCAAGAAATGATTGTTCTTCACATAACTGCCAATCAATCAATCAATTTCCAACATAACTCTACTATGTAGTGTTTCACGGATTGACGTTGATTCAGTCGTGATGTTAAACGATGCAATGAAAGCTAAACACCGAAGATTTTCGCGTCTAAGTCTTCGCGCTACAGGCTACAATCAATAAAGCGATTTCTCTAATAGCTAGTTTACAAGCAATACAATAACTTTTACATCGTGACTGGTGCATGTTCAAGTGATGTTTACTCATCACGGGTCTTATTACAGCGTATTAAAGGCATTACAGGGGTTAACCTCGCAGGATATTTTTTTAAAGTAATTTTGTTTCGGTAACAGCGATACAGCCAAAGGTTAAATTATGTGGTTTCAGCTTAGTTTCCAATTTATGTCCCTATTGCATGATATAGATGCAATTTTACAAAAGTAAAAAAACACTACTCAGCGTTATTCGTAATTCAATATTGTAAGATAAACTGACAATTTAACCCTTTGTTAGCAACTAATTTTAAGTTACAATTTTCGTGCAAGTGGGCCTTAGTAGATATTTAACACGGATTTCATAAATATCATCTTCATTAAACGATCATATACCTAACAAATCAAATCCAGCCAGACATTAAACACATTTTTGACCTTTGCACACATTTTTTTACCTGTGGGCAATATTTTGAGAACTGACAGTAATTTTTATCGAATTTTAAGCAAATATTAAAATATTGACATGGGATTTTGGTATAGAATTGAACGTCCTCCTATCTACCCGCGGGTGTCATAAGGCAACTAAGGGATAAAGAAACAAGGAGATTGGGCAGCAGCGTTCTCCTGCATAACTGAAAGTGAACTGCAGTCCCAAACCCGTTGCCCGGGTTGGTGACTAGGGCAAGCACCTCAATGACGGCACGCCACAACTCATGGCCCTCAAATAGAGGACCAGGTGTTGTGGCGCAACATGGGAGAGGGCTAGTTCCAACAGTGGATCACGAAAGGTTGAGTTAATTGATTGATTGAAGCAAAAATTATCCAAATAGGTACCTACTTAGCCCGTCATAACATATTTTATAATATAAGAGCCCTAAATTACATTAGCCCGCTCACCGCATGTCGTGTCCTCTGTTATCTGAATAATTATAAGCGAAACAAAAGCGTGTAGAACGACAATAATAATATAATTCAATTCACTCCGGTAAAGTAAATTCTTATTCGTAATCTGTAATTAAAATCATTGTTAACCCACACGTTTAGAGCTAACAACTGTTCCAAGTCTGTCCTTGGACCAATTGTAAAGGAAACGAAAGCTTTTAATCACTATCCGTTTGTATTATAACTCTATGACAATAAATTACAAGATGTAATAGTCTAGGAGACGTCAACTTTACAGTATCAATGATCTTATTACTATTTATATCTAATCTTCATCAGCCAGACGTTAACTGTCTGTTGTCCACACTAGAGTATATTTACAACTTGTCGGTAGTTCGACATATAGTTGATTGTGTACCTGATTCTGCTGTGGGGTTGCGGCATAGAATAAAATCCCCTTATCTACCCGTGGGTACCGTAAGAGGCAACTAAAGAAATTGAATTCTAGGAGAATGGGCAGCAACGTTCTTCCAAAGGAAACACACTTATAACCTGGTTAAAATCCTAAAACAAGCTTGCTCAACAAAGTCCTATAATGATAATTTTCATTTCAAGAATTGCCGTCTCTATGCCTACACAAAGTTATCAGTCGGTATTGTTTCTACGGCGGCCATTTGCAACAGTATTGTATTGTTTGGCATTTGTTCTTGCCCTTTCGAAATATCGTTGACATATTGGCGGCAATGTTTCTCATTTGTTTTGTACAAAACACGCCCCTATAGTTCCACAAACTTATATGACCAAGTGACGGCGTAGCTGTATTGTTGAATTTAGTTTTTCAACTCAATACAATTTTTGCGGCTTTTAGGGTTAAAACTTAAAATAATTCCTCCGTCCAAGTGAACAAGATTTAACAACTACTTTAAACGGATTCTATCGCGGTTTATTTTGGTTTTAGTTCCCAACGTTAATTAAAAGTAAAATAAATTACAGAATTATGAAGGTAGAACGAGCAACATATCTTGTCAAGATGAATACCATCTCGGGAACTAAAATCAAAATAAACCGCGATAGAATCCGTTTAAAGTAGTTTTATTTCAATGTCTAATATTCGCGTAAACCTCAGAAAACAATAAGATTTAACAAGTCACAAGAGTTTTACAACAAGTGTATTTAGATTAAATCTTAATTTACGAATCTTTTATATTTAAGCTATACAAAATGAAATAAGTTTATTAGATCCAGATTTGGCCACCGGATCAGTAAAGTTGGTGGCACTATACATGCAATCGTTGTCCAATACTCACGTCAATTATAGCTTTTCTTACACCTGAAACATCGTTAAATGGAGAGAAACCTCCATTAATCATTCTAAATTATTGAGATTATCGTTTTTCATTTTTTGCACTAAAATGTTACTGAGAATAAACGTCGATGCAGACGAAGCCAAGTGCCTTACTTATTATGCACGGATAGCCGAATGGTATAGGTCACCACGCTAATTACCCTCGTGCATGGGACAAGCATTTGTGTGATCCACAAATGCTTGTTCCAAGTCTGGTTTTGTGCATGTGATTTGAATGTTTATAAAACCCCCGCGACACAAGGATTCCTTAGTGCGGGCATCGCTTTTTATAAACGAAGAAAAAAAATATTACATAGCTGCGCTGACAATAATACCTACCTACTTGCTTCCTTACATGTAGGCACTGTTAAACAAGTCTCTTATACCAATTTGGTTCTGATTCCATGATCTCTAGTTTGTGATACGTTAGTGAACCCACCCCGGCTTGGCACCGATAGTACAGTTATAAATGCTCATAGGTTATATATATACACGAAACTTTTCCTTTTAAATCATTCTATCGATTGCTGAAAACTGTATAAAATCCGTTGCATATTTTCACACGTTTGACACGTTTGAAAAGATTTCAAAAATTGTGTCATTTAAGTTATTTCATTGGCAAGACAACAACTAGATCCATCTATGTTTATTATAATGTTTATCATTAACCTAAATAAGTTGGATATACATAAAACTGTTTAATTATCATAATCATATGTAAAATAAATAGTAATTTGTTAACTTTAGTATTATAATTTATGGTTCTTAGTACCTAATCTATGTGGGAAATTTACATTTATCAATAAGATTTATTAGGAAAAAAGTAAATAAATGTTAGCATAATAAGGTAGCCAGTTTAATATAATTCACTGATGACTGTCTTAATAATTATGTTTTAAAATCGTTTTTACACGTCTAATTTACAAAAATATTTCTTAGACTTAAGAAATATTTGTATAATAATATAATAATAACATAGATAATTTGCATAATATTGATCATGCTCACCTTTGTAATCAAATTACGTCACGGGAATTAATGCGAACTCATGCATTGACCTTTTAAGGATTGATGTTTCGGCCGAGTTACACTGACCGTGGTCACAAGCAGTTACTTCGTGCACTGGAGTTCACGTTAATTCCCGTGAGGAAATACTTATTATTAGAATAATTTAACGAGAGTCATAAGTCATATATAAAAGTTACAATATTTTCAGGATTAATTTCATGTTCATCAGGTACAAGTTTGTACGAGAGCTACTGAAAATGGTATCCACAGTTAAGTAGCGCCTTGTATATACAACCTGAATACATATAATTTCTTAATTTTACTATACCTTTTTGTAAATAATTGTGATCTTAATTTCGGTAGGTATACGAACATCTGAATTGTGAATGATTATGACACGCATGAACGACAAAAATTTAAAGAATTCTATGACGAAAAACTGGAAGGCATTAAATTTGTGGAAGGTGTTAACTTTACTATTAAGCAACAATAAAACCTTCGTAAGCGTAAATTATATACATATTAACGAAATATAATGGTCTTGGTATATTAATATTTTATACTTTTGTAACAATGAAGGACAAGGCTGATCAATTTTTCACTAAAACATATAATTAACTCAAAATAATAACGCCGACAGAGAAAATAACGCGCGTAAATAAAAATTAAGGTTTGTGTGTGGGAATGGGAGTTTATTTTTTATTTGTTTGTATAATTTGTTTGCCTTGAACATACTAGCTTAGGTTTTTCTTAATCGTACTTTTTAATCCATATGGTATTAAACTTCCTCATTTGCCGTGGTTCAAAATCTTTTATCACTACCGCTATGAATATTATACTCGGCATATGTAATATTCTACGTACAACGTAAGAAAATTGTAACAGATTTTTTTAAATAGAAAGAACACCTAGAATAATTATAGATACGGTTATGGAATAGCGTATATTATACGTATAGACAGCATGCTCGTGGTAGCTAAGAGAAGCAGAAGCAGGGTTATGTAGGAGTTTGCGCGGTGGTTGTGGTTGTGTGGATGTATGTAACCCTTTTAATGTTTAAGGGCTTTATTAAAACCGAAATGAATCATCGCTTACATAACAATGAACTCTATAAGTCATCGTACCTGCTCGATCATTTGTTATTCAATGTACATTGTTATGAGCAGCGGTCTTCTCGTCACCATGACAACGAGTGACACCTGTCCGATACTCAGATAAGTCCATGTCCGTTACACAATCGTGTCGCAAGTTATCTGCGCCTGCGCCTACCAATGTAGAGCGGTTTAAGTAGTTCAGTCGAGGTTTCAACAAGATTTATCAGATTTAATTACGACAACATTTAAGATAATTGTTTTTTTTTCTTTTTTATATTTATGTGATTGTTTAAGACGACGTCAGTTAGTTGTTCTGACGAAAGAGCGGTTTGTCACTAAGATCTAATGATCGTTCATTTATGTACTTAGCACGTAAATTACTACGTTAGGGGAGTAATATAGATTAAACACATATTCTATATATAATATGTTTACCAAATTCAAGAAATGATCTTCATTTTGTATTAATATATCATAATTAAGACCATAATATCAATACTGTATACAATCTATACTTGCAATAAATGTAAAATGTGAAAAGTGAAAATATGATACAGCATATAATTAGATACAGGTGAATAGCTTACTCCAAGGGACAAAGGTCGAAATCTTAAAATTTAAAATGAAATATTCGTACAAAGGGGCAGGTCACGTGACTTATTTTTGTATGTAAATTATTTTTTTCTTGGGAAAAGTTGTTCAGTTTTATGCACCTGATTACTTCGTTGAATATACGCACTTCATAAAAAAATAATCCTGTATGTTCCAAACAAATCAAATTTCTTTTGAATAATAAATACCAAGTAAAAATACTTCGTTATAGCATATATTCTCCTGTTAGATAGCAACCTTATTAAACAAATAGTAGAAACCAACAAACGAGTGATAGGCAGTGTCCGAGCACGTTCAAATTGACAATTACACAACCCCGCAGTCAGTAGAGTAACGAATCCGTGTTAGGCCACGACAGATAGGAAGCAGTACCACATTGTCTTGAACAAGTAGTGGACAGTGAACGTAGGAACAATGGTAGGGCCTTTAGTTGTGAAATAATTTTAATGCAATGCCTAATGTTTGTTTGTAATCTCCAAACAAGTGCGTAAGCGCGGAAATTAACGTTCGTTTTTTTACTATTTATATCAGATACCAACGACTTAAATTTCACTTTTGTTATCTTACATTAATGATAGTGTAGTGATGTTCGTTAGCTGTGGTTTAAAAAAGCCCTAAGTACCTATCTATATCGACATAATTACGCTTGCATTGCTATTTAAATGACTGACGTCACACACATTATATACTACTATTACACAGATTATGCCAAAATTACATTGCATTATAGAGTACAGCCGAACTTCGTTTAGGCTTAAGTTAAGCGTCAATTCGGCACAAAGAATTCTGTGGCGCACTGATTATACGCGGCTGAAGTTCGGTTCGATTGATGAAAAACAATAAGTACAAACAGGAAATATAAATCAGCCACGGAACTTCGGTTACGTAGTTTTGGCATTTTGTGTTTTGACACCAAGTCTGGTAAAATTAAAGATTGCATGATGCGTTTTATTTTTCACGTATCTAAGAGCATGAAAACGATTGCACCATATTGCAGATTGTTTAGTACGAGGAGTTTATACTTGTCGGATTGAATTATAAGATCGAAAAACATATCCTTTTGGCGCATTCGGATAAAAAAGGCATACTTCTAAAAGAAATATAGACACACAATATTGTTAAAAACTTTTAACGAATAGTTTTTCATTTACCAAACTATAATTATCCTTAATATCTGTCCTACACAAATAATAGCTTAATGTAAATTTCAAGACATATTTTATGGCTTAGTTCTACTTTACGATGTTAAACGCGCGGGAAACCTAATCAGTTATAAATTATCGCGAATAGGCTGTAAATATTTTTGCCTCGTTCCAAATCAAAGGCGAGCAGTGCCGCGGGCAGAAACTAGTCACAATTAACTAGTTACTTGTGTCCAATGTCTAGTGATTACTGTTATTATTGCCTGGACATTGGGTAAATATACTCTTATTAGTAGTAAGTGAACCGCCGCGGCCATATTTGGTACCAGAAAGGCCGCACAGGATGTAAGTTTAATTGGACGTAAGTATTCAGTGGTAAAATATTACGTTATTTCCGTTTGACTTGTCATGACCAAGTGACATCGTCTTCTTCTTCTGCCTAGCCTTTTCCCAAGCTATGTTGGGGTCGGTTTCCAGTATTACCTGATTTAGCTGAATACTATACCTACAGGATTATTTTTTATGGAGTGCGTATATTCAACGAGGTAATCAGGTGCATAAAACTGAACAACTGAAATTTTCATACAAAGTGACACGTCGCGTGACTTATGTTTGTATGAAAATCAGCGCTGTGACGGGTCGTGCCCGACCCAGTACAGCATTAGCTGAGCCATCTCCTTTTGCTACTGAATTACGCCTTTTTTGTAAGACTGCTGTTATTGTTTACCGTTTTTTTTGTAGCAATAAATGCCTTTTTATTTATTTATTTAAAAGTTAATTTTCAATTTAAGATTTCGACCCATGTTCCATGGGGAAAGTGATTAGTGTAGTTTCGCGGTATTTAACCATTGGTTGAGTTAACTAGGGATCAAAAAACTGGGCCTAAGATTGAACTTAAAACTTTGCATAGAGCGACGGCCCATTTGATCTTCACTGTAGTATTATTCAGTCAGAATAATATAAAGCAGTATGTAGGTACTCCAGTTTATATAATCCAGTATCCTTAAATAGGATTGGAGATGTTGAACACTTAACATGTTTAAAAGTTTGATCCCCATTTCTCATAATTGTGTAGTTTGTTACCAACTGAAAATGAGCAACTATGATTCTCTAATAAATTACTTTTCTACTTAAAGTTACCACTAAATGCAAAAACTTTGAATTTCAACATCAACACAGTGCATATATATGTTCAAATAATGAATAGATACAAAGAGACCAAAGAATGTGTGTTGTAATCAAATTCTTTCGTAATTTCAACTCGTATTCAACTTATCAACTTTATTCAAATAATTATATCAATATTTATTTCTCATCATTATGTATTCATAATACCAATTAATTTCCATAGTAGGTAGGTATTATGTGTCCGTTAATCGACCGCTAATTGGTGGTAACAAGAAACTGCTCCCGGTTACATCACTAATTGACACACATTAATTATACCAGCCATTACGGTCCCACTGCATGGCACACCTACTCTCTTTCCATCTCTCTTTCTATTGACACACATACTTCAATCAAATAAAAATCTATCAACATCACGTGATACGTAATAGTCCCGAATTTGAGGTTCTACGGTTATCAGGTGCCGCGTGGGAATTCTAATGGTTAGGTTACCTAATGTATAGGGGTTTGGTCGCACTGTAAGTAGAGCGTGGCGGACGAGCATAGCTGTTAATGCTGAAAAAGGCATGTTTATTCAGCGTCGTCATGCGGAATGGTGTGCCTATTTATTAACTTTTGATCATAAGGTGTATCTGTGTCAATTTCCCACAAGCGCTACTTAACTATTGTTGAAGGTTTTGTCCTGTCATCCTATCCAATTGCAACAATTTGTCAAGTTTGGTAATTCGCAAAAATGGTAAGTGATTAGTTTGTAAATGAAGCGGCGGTAGTTTAATGGGCGTCGGACTTGTGTTTGGTTGCTGGTTCGAAACCTAGCACTTTCAACGTGGACCCACTCGTAACACAATCATTTAATTTTGCGCCAGAACTTAACATGAACACCAGTATGAGACCCATATTACTAGTTAGCATAAAGTGCGTATCTGGACGCTATTCGCCAGCAGCAGGCAGGCAAGAGAAGCCTGTCTACTGCTGCCGTATGCGTGAGAGAAAGAGAAGCCAAACAGTGGCGCGGTTTACGCTCCCATCCCATAAGCGCACCTAGAGTCATTTAGTTTTAAAGTTAACGTTTCTAAAGCGCCTATTTTAGGTTTACTAGAAATAAAATAATTTTTAATTAAAATTGATTTTGATAAGAAGTAAGAAGTTATCAATTCAAAAACTGACTACAGTGATGGTTCTTGAAAAACGAAAGTTTGTAGTTATAAGAATAGCCAATGATTATTATAAAAAATAATTAAAAAGAAAAAGTTATATCGCTAACAGTCACACCGCTCTGAATCGTGCAGTGCGCGGTTAAACTGGTCATTATTACCACATACCTAACTAAATGCTCCATTGACACTGCCACAGTTAACCAAGGTCTGTGACAACGCCCGACTGGAACCTACACCGATCACTTTCTGGTAATGAGCAAGAAATATGTTTATTTTGTTACATATAAGGAATGTGAAGTCTGCAGTTGTAGCGGTCGGTGTTTGAATGTAATTTATAATCCTTGTGTAATTAATCTTTGAAGTTGATTTACATTATTTTTTGTCGGCTTCAGTCTACTCTAGTGAAAATGTGGAATAACTGTTGTGAAATCAAACGTAACTAAATGTTAAGTACTTCGCTCCTTATTTTCTGCAAAAAAAAATACTTTACTTTGTGCAGATAATACAGCATTGTGCAGGACAGTCTTAAAGCTTAACATTGTATTTATACTTAATTAAATTAAGATCCTACTGAAATGATGTGACAATTTTGTTCATAAGTATTCGGCGCTCCATACACGGTTATTTTGTTTCGCGATCATAATCAATGATCGCGTTCCATCTAGATTTAAAAAATAAACAGATATTTTGAAATAAGCTACATTATCAATAGGGATTGCGGTTATTAATTTAATATTATTTTAATCGCAGATCGCGATCCAAAATGACCGTCTAAGGGGTGCCGTATGTAAAGCACTTTTTTAACGGCATATCTCAATAAGGCGGAATATTAATTACTTAGAGCTTAATTTTTGATAAAGCTACGAGGAATATAGATAAATAGATTGACAGTGTTATGATAAAGCATATATCACCAGGATGTATTCTTTATAAACTCATTAAAACTTTCAATGTCATACTTTATCGTGTAAATCATAATAATTACGTTTGACAAATTAATTTTAACAAAAACTTAATTGAATTTCAATTGATTTATAAATGGACTCGTGCGTAATAAATTATAGCTTTTTAAATATTACCTATTATCTATTGTGTTAAATAAAGTGCTCAATGATTTTGTGATAAATATAAATTAGAATATACGCTATAAAAAGTTAAATTATATCTATTAAACTACGTGTATGTAAATAGTTCCTTTCATATGGGTACCTATATAAGGTGCCATGTTTTCCGGGTATTGTCAAGGCCTAAAATGTCTGCTATTCTTATACAATCAGTCTAGTGACGGGATGAAAAGTGTGTATATTTTTCATGTTATTATTTCAGAATTTCCAAGTAAAATCTTCTGTAACAAAAGGGTTAGGTAAACACATATAATATTACTAGCTGTTTCCCGCTGCTCCGCCCGCGGTCTCAATTTTTTTTTATATTTGTGATGTAAGATATCCTATATTTCAAGTTGGATCAAACTGCACACGGTTTGCAAATTTGATTAAAATCGGTTCAGTAGTTTCGGAGTTCATCCCCGACAAACATCATGACACTGGAATTATATATAAGTAATATCGATTGATGCCAAAAAGTACACGGTGCTAGTTTTTCGCATTTTCCATTCCCGTTTCCGTTCCCGCCCATTCGATTCCCGGTCCGCAAAGCGTATTTTCAAACATCAATTTAATGCAGATTTATTTCTTTTAAAAAATAAAAGAATGTTTTCTTTGAGTCTAATTTGCTATTCTTCAGTATTGAGAGTACTTTCTCTCTTTCTTTCTGGTGGCAATAAAAAATCCATCCTGTTTATCATAATATAACCTACGACCTACTCTCAGACCTACCAAATAGACAAACGAAAAAAAAACATAAAAGTCTGCGAGCCTGATATTTAAAGAAGAAAACAGTTTTAATATCATTGCAAGGAGTTTTGACAACCTTGTTTATTTAATTGATATAATAATATAACCTCTATGGAGGAGGATCTGGAGGATAGTAAATCGTACTAAAACAACAAAATTTGGTCGTCATGGCAACTACCTACTTACGTTTTTAATGTCAATAATCGCGATGTTAATAATTGATAAAAATTAAACAAAAAAACATTTCAAATTGGACCAAATTGTGAATCTAAACCATCCTCGAATCCACCTGAAGACACACAGCAAATTTCATTATAATCGGTCCAGCCGTCTAGGAGGAGTTCAGTCACATACACACTCACAGAAGAATTATATATATAAAGATGTAGTGTTTTATCTCTATATACAAGTATTTTTCAAACGAAATTGGAAACAACATTGCTTCAATCCACTCGAACTTTAAAAATAAATAAGCGATTAATATTAAAAATAATTAGTTATTTCAAAATGTTTCAAATTACAATTACGTAACCTGATAAACATAAATTTAAATTCTAAACGAATTTTGGAATATATTTAGTAATATTAATTACGGTTTCCTTTCCAAAACACGTATTTTTCCGGCTTATTAGCAAGGTCCGCTTGGTTCACTACCTTCGCGATAAGGTGACCCCTTTTATTGCATTTGATTATAGTACAAACTTCCATCCGAACAACCTTATAAATTTTAAAATATAATAAAATAAAAACTAAAAAACAATATGCACTTCCTTTTTAAAAATATAATTAGGTACTTATATTTTTTTGCCACATTCACTCCATCGTATAATATTCGTGGTAGCTTTTAAAATTAATATTTTCCTATGATTTGAAGAAATGTCGTTAAAGTTTTGCAAAAGTAAAACTCAATTGAAATTCAAAAGGTCTTTGGTCTCGTTTAGGTTTCATACGTATTTTTATTGCTGTATAAGTTTTTACCTGTGCGAAGTTCCAAATAAATATTTTTTCTTTCTTTTTTCTTCTTTTTAAAGAAAAAGTAAAAAGATCAGAGGTCAGCGAAATCAGAAACGTTCCTAGATTTTATTACTATTTTATAAGTTCGATGACAGCTTCTTTAATATATTCGAGCTGGTACTTACCTCAAAGATATACGACTACAGAGTGTATAATAGTCTTAAATTAGCGTTAGTAATTTAAAAAATATGGTCTGGAAACCAAGTATAATAATTAAACTTGACGAAACAAAACCCACAATCAAGGCTGCATTTACTAACAAGTGTAAAGATTGGGTATACGTCAATATCGCCTCGTGTCCTTTCCCACAAATACCTTTCTATTTACATAAATCATTATGTTTGCGACAAACATTTACACGTTTTAAATCTGAGACCCTATTGCCGTTTACACAAAACTATAACTTAAGTTGCCAACAAACCGAAATCCGAATAATATGAATGGTTGCTGTGTCCAAACAAACTCATGCTTACCTTTCACTATGTAGACTGGACTGCTATTTCTATTTAATTTGTCCTTCTGTATATTGAAATAATATGTAATACAGATAAATCTATATCATAATAAATTTAACATTCAATTCAATTCTAGTCTATGTTTTAGTATGCTGTTGTACATAACCTAAACAAGCTAAGTTACCTCACCTAAAGAAAAAGATTTTCAGACTTACCCGAAAATACTGAAACTCCTTTTTTTATTTTAAAAGGTTACTTTTATTCTTGTTTACCCATTGTGGTAAGCTAAATGCTAATGTTACGAGTGGGTTCACGTCGGTAGTGCAATAGATGGGATTCAAAACCGCGACCAAATGATCGCAAGTCTGATGCCCTAGCCATTACCACCTCTTTTTTAATTTAACACAGATGTATATCCGTCACTACTTTTCACCTTATAGTGAGAAAGATAGCATGAGACATAATGGCGACAAAATTGATTGACGTTTCAGTGTTCGGTCGTTCTTTGTTTTATGAGGTCTGGTGATGTTTCAGCCCAGAAATCCGTATAAGCATGGGTCAACTAGTAATTGGTTAACTAGAAGTTGGTCCTGTTCAATAAATTCAACAAATATTTATGTACTGAGGTTCTAAACGACCATAATATTAACATGTAATTCTTGCCTTAGGAAAACTTGATCAGTTTTAATATTCTGAATCTTACATCCTACTCTTTATTAATGAAGTCAATCAGATCATGATCTACTTAACTTCGAATCTTTATGAATAAAGAACAACATATGGCTTTTAATGTATAGCAAAAAGTTCTAAAACACATCTAAACTGGAATTCATGTTTTATCAATCCGTTCTTGAAATAGTTTAGGCCTAAGTTTGTATATTTAAAGGATTGGTTCTCTAATAATATTGTGCTAATCGGGGTGTAAAAGGCTGTGGTATTGAATATTTATATTGATCACACTTTTTAGGTCTTTTCTGTAAGACCTACAATTTTAATTAGAGGTGAAACTTGGTTGGTACGTGATATTTATAAATTACTAGCTGACCTGATAGACGTTGTTATGCGCTCTAAAGGTTACACTTTTTAATGATTCGCGCTTTTTTATTTCGTATGCACCTTCTTTCGATAATAACAAACACGACATAAAGGTGTAAGCGAAATTGGTCCAGCCGTTCACATGTTATGCCGTGACCAAGAGAAATAGGGACTCATTTTTATATATTCATAATAACTGTGCTATGTTTATTTTTGTAAACATTTTTTTTGCACTAAGCCTGTTTTATGACCGCTGACTAATTGCAAATGATAAAAAAGAAGAAAAATAAAATTACAACGTAATTAATCAGTGACAATCCTATTGTATTAACGTGACCTTAATAAAAGATTACTTATGCAGGTAGTTTTTTTCAAAGTTAAGAGGATGTATATACGAGTAATTAGGAAGTCCGGAGAGCCAGCGAATATTAAGTGTTGAAACTACACACAAATATTTAACAACGGAGTGTCTTGAAAATACTTAAATTACTTAACACTAGTATTAAATACTATCGGGCCCGCCCGTTTTAGTTCGGGGTGAAAAGCTAACGCTTTCAACCTACGCCGAGGGCACGACGTGGGGTTATGTCGAACTTCCACCGACTAAAAACACCCCGGTACCGTCTCTGCCTTAACTGAAGTCGTGGTATCGCTCGCGCATTCTCTGCTCGACTCCGGCAGTTCGCACGGGTAGCACAGTAATAAATACATTTATAATTATACATAAAAAACCGTCATCTTGAATCACGCTATTTCTTGCTGAAAAATGCATTTAATTTTTTTTTCGTAGTTTAACAGATCCAAACATACTGACAGCGGGAGTGACTTTGATTAATATTACATAATTATAATATATAATGTAAAGATTATTCAAGTTAAGTTTTTTAATTAAGAACAACTTAAAATTCCAACGCTAGTCATGGATCATTACATTATAAACGTTTAAGTTAACGAAACGATTTGTAAGTTTGATATCATCTGAGTAATTGAGTGTAATAAAATAAGACAAATAACATGAATTTGTAATAACTAAACAACGCATTTGCCTCAAGCGGCGTAAATGATAAATTGAGAGGCCGTCAACAGACTCCTAGGTAAATAAGGTTTGTTGCGATACTCGGTAATTTGACGTAAAGGAGAGAAAAAAAATTATTGACAAAAGTAAGAACAATAATACAATACAATAGCTTAAGTTTGGAATAAGGAATCGGAGGTCTTTGCCCTGCAGTGGGACTATCATGGCTGAAAAAGTTTTTTTTTTTTATAATTTTTATATATTGGGACAGCTCACACACGGATATCTGATCTCAAACTAGGCAGAGCCTGTACTATGGTAACCAGACAACTGATGAACATACTTATATATTTCTATATTATAGATAAATACAGATACAGAACAAATGATCGTGCTCATCACACAAAGATTTGTCCTGGGTGGGAATCGAACCCACGACCTCCGGCTTAGCAGTTAGGATTACTAAACACTAGACCAACAGGCCCGTCAAATGAATGAACATTAAATTTATGCATACCAAATAAGGACGTTACATAAATTAGCCCCCGCTCTCTAATGCACTTGGGAAGAAGCAAAATTATTCAATACTAGCCAAAAATTTTCTAAAAGTGATGTACATGTTCTTTGTGAAAGTTCAAAATTAATTTCCATTTACGACTGCAGATATTCCATCCAGCTAGACACGTATCTTCTCATACAGAAACAGAAATAGGTATTGTAATCTATATTAACTTACAGTAAAAAACGCTAATAGTCTTAAAATAAATAACACCTTAAATATTTATTGCATTAGGCAGTAAGTTTATTCCACCTCCTTTCCATACTAAGTATCTACAAATAATATTATTGCTATGAGTGCATGATGCAATCATAAATATCATTGCAAAAAATTTAACTAGTATAAGACATGTGATACTCATGGGATCGCATGCCAAACGAACAGGATTGTCTTCTGTATTTAATTAAAATAATGAACGTTGCAAATTACACAACTTTTATTTCATAACCGAACGATAATTACCATAGTTATTCGCGGACGGTTGAAATAATTTCATCCACACTATCATTTGCATACGTAATTTGTGGTCACAAGGCTCGGTCTGTAAGTTCTCTATTGAACCTGTATCATTCACGCTAATTGTTTCAGTATTTTACTAAATTATAATAATATAGAATTATAAAATGGTGCCGAAATCTACGTCTCTAAATACTTTTTTTTATAAACGACTCCCACTCTAAGGAATCTTATCCATGTGTCGCGGGGGGTTTCACAAACATTCCGATCAAATCAAGGTTTCAAGAACACCCAGACTTAGAACAAGCATTTGTGGATCACACAAATGCTTGTCCCATGCGGGGATCGATCCCGCAGCACGTCGCGCACATTGGTAATTAGCCTGGTGACCTATACCAGTCGACTATCCGTGCAGTCAAATATGGCTGTAATCCGTATTTATTATTACTTTGCTGTGTCATACTTTGACAGGATTTTGCTTGAAAAATTCTAAAACTATTATAAATTGGATCTTACCTTCTAGACAGAAATAAATTTGGCATTTTTCTATTTATTAAGTCGGTTCCGCAAGCGTAGGGCTTGGTTTTCGCGTCTAAAATAAATGACGAATCGATAACGGTATGTTGCATAGTATTTTTCAATTAGAACTTGTAGTTTCTGAAATAAGTGCGTACAACCTTTTTTGCTTTAAAATATTAGTATAGATAAATTTATAGTATAGTAGATACAATTGTGTAGGTAATAGGTATATACACTGGTCTTGCTCGTGTCTAATCAATCAATCAATTTAATTGATTACCTACTTATAACCAAAAAATAATTAATAATCTTCACTTAGGTATTTTAATTATTATCTACTAATTAGAATTGTTTTGTAGCTCTTTATAGCTATGGATGGTACCTATATAGGTGTTAGGTGATCACATTATTTTAAAGTTAACTTATTTCTATCTAGCTGGACGCAAAAAGTAAAAACTTTGTAATATAACAAGTTAATTTACGCTAAATTATTATTGCGAGTAATGAGAGTAATAATAAAATCGGTTATTGTCCCACCAGAGCCACTGCATATTATATACCTTATACAAAAAACAACGAGTATTTTAAGAATAATGAATAAATCCGGCTCAGATTTCTTTGCTATTTATATAAATAAAATAATTTCAATTTTAATATAAATAAAACTACAGTTACGCAGAATTTATGTAACAGGTAATGTCTTTTAAAAATTAAAATACGTGCGTGAATTCAATATTACATTATTTTCAAATGCGCGCTTCAAACTTAAATCAGATCAAAACAAAATGGAAGGAGTTTTACGTAACGTAATACAAAAGCTTTGACAACCATGGCTATAGCAAATGGTCTGTTGTATTTTCTCGTATTAATAATTCCTTTATAAAAATCACAACAGTAGACGTAGATAGCGAGTACATTTAAACTATCACGCCTCGCAAATGATAGAAGTAATTCTAGCTGCTGGTGGCTAACTTTTACAGTTCTAATTAATTATTATCAACAAACTTCTATGAGCATTTTTGTTTTAGTATTTAAGAAATCACTGTACTGGTACTAATACTGAGTAACAAATACTTTTTATAATTATATATTGGAGTGGCACTTGAGAAAAAACAATCAACTCCTAAGTAATTTACTCAGACCATACATACAGGGAATGATAATAAATGCTAACTATAATTTGATCCTCCTTACGTTGGCTGATGTTTCAAAATACTACATAACCAAAATGTGTTGGTTTGTTAACAAAACACAATATAATTTAATACAGAAAATAATTTTAACGAAGCTTTTGCAGTCAAACAGATAATATTATAATTGATCCTAACGCAGCATTCATGAATTTGCTTCTGTCAATCTAGATTTCATTTGTTTACACAATAGTACTGTAATCTGAAGCAAATATTCTAAATTGCCATCATGTACGGATCATTTTCTGGCTGTTATTAACGTGCCACGTGATTTGAATGAACTACTGCATTACCCTGTATTATCTGTACACATATTATTGTTGCAGTAAAACACTGATTTATGCGACTATGAACCTTATTGCAGCTTGAGTTTTGAACTCAGCATTATTCCAAGTGATCTAATCTCTACACGTAGGTCCTTATTACACAATTTTTATGGCTATTGTGCACCTATTATTCTGTACGCTGCTATAATATTTAGATATTTTTACGTAAGTTAGGTCCTGTGTCGTCTGCCAGTAACATAAATATAATATTACAACTTTTTACTCATATAGAAATACATTAAAGCCTGACAGATTTGGCTACAGAACCTCCATTTTGAATTAAATATTATTGTGTAAATAACTTTCTTTTGTTATTAATTATAATAACAGAAGAAAGAAAGAAATACATATATAAAAAAATAATAATAATTACTGTTCCAATATAATAATTTCAGCTGTTTATACACACAAATATTCTACACACTACCGTTACAAAGACACGCACACACACACACACACACGCACACACACACCTCGTTGTACATTATTAAGATTTAGTGCATTTCGCTAGCTGTATTTTTCTAAAGTAACTGTATGGAGTACGAGAGCCTGGAGATCCGTCATACAGGTCTCGAACCTAGTTCGGACTCCAGCTCTCAAAAAGTTATGGATAAAAAAAAAATAAGCTAAGTATCATGTATTTTATATTTTACTATAATGTACTTTTTGAGAGAAAAAATAAATAAATTTCATTCATTCATAAATCAGTCAAAAATTCCAATAAAAAAAGTTTCACAATGTTTCAGCAACATCGCCTTTCCCAGAATGCTTGTTAATAAAACAGTCAAATTTAACTTTTAATTATGTCCACATAATAATCTGCGTCCGATCTATATTTGCAAACCATTAAAATTGACCAATTGACCTTTACTAGTGACGTCAATTGAACGTAACCTACACGTGCCGAATAATTGACCTGAATAACTAAATATAGCTACTAAGACATTTTTGTTTTTATATTAGTGAGTGTTATATAATAATAAATATTTAAATAGACACTCCGCTACTAGCGACCACGCTTTGATAATATAGTCGCAAAGAATTGCTAGTCATCTTACAAAGTTTATTTTCATTTGGCAGGATGTAAGTAAATGTTATAAAATGGCAAAAAACAGAAGCTTTTGTTTGATAGTAGTGCACGAAACTTAGAGCCTTAAACTCGAGTGTTTAGTGCCTATTATTGCAGCTGTAGAAACGGAAATTGTGTACACTTCATGACGGACAGAGTTACGTCAGCGAGTGTTCCTGAATCAAATGCTTTTAAAATTAAATCGAAAGAATTTAACGCATACAACAATTTAGGCGACGGAATGTTGAAAATAATTTTCTAATTAAGCATTTTAAATATGCAATAAATAAAGTCGTTATAGGTTCGGCCATGTTCGAATGCGAGGGCGTCAAATTACATTCTATACAATTTCCACATTTCCTTTAAGTTGATAGAGACACAAATCCAACTCTATAAGGTTGACAGATATCGCAACAAGTTATACTTGATATGGGACCGGTAAACGTTTGATGAAAAATAAATGAGAAGTTATTTACATAAGTAAGTTCTAGTTTCAACTTTTTACCTATATTTTATAAGATGTCGTAAAACTCTAGACTAACGATCGCCGATGACGTCTGTGACTGCAGGTTTTACTACTCTATATCGCCTAACGACACTGATCTAAGTATCATGAAGTTTTAATGAGGGCTAGCTGTGCCTGTGACTGGTGGAAATTGATAGTTACACCCGATGAGAGCTACTCTGTACGGACATGTGCCTGCGCAGACAAAATGAGATTACGCGGACAAGCAACGGGCAAGTCTGCTAGACTAACAAACAAGGTCCTTCACCAGCAAACATTGCACTTACAGTAGCGAGGTCCGGCGAGCATTCTGTAGACTTGCCCGCGGGCATGTAAGACAAGTGAATTCTCCGCTTAAGTGCGTTCGGTTATTTACTTATACGGTTATGATTCGTATTTTTTTTTATTCTACGCCCGAGCTAAGGAATTTCTTCCTTGTGTCGCGGGGGTTTTCACAAACATTCAAATCACATGCACAAAGAACACCCAGACTTGTTGAACCAAGCATTGCAGTCGTATTTGATTCGTTTTTGGTCCTGCCGCTCTAGTAAATATATGGACGTTTGCCCACTCATAGGTACGTAGGTACTTGTTTCATATTCGGTCCGGTAATTCTTATATTGACTCGATTTGGTTTAATTTGGTTTCAAGGACGAAGTATGAGTGTGACCGAGTATGACTAAGACGGGACTGGAAAGAGCGCACTGCATCTCCGCATTGTACCCTCGCCTCATGGCTCATATTTTTCGCTTAGCACCGTCTAAGGAACGCTAGGACGGAAATTTCCCATCCCTGTTTTTCAGGTATCAAATACGAACCGAATATGGAACAGAACCGTAAATAGGTATGATTGGGCGAGTGCCCAAACAATGACGTAGTAATGTCCGATGTTTGATAAGCAGTAAGTAGTATACCTACCTATTATGGACTTACCATGAAGCGGTAGTAGGTAATCTTTGTTAACCAACTAATAAACTTAATCGCAAATTTACGAGATATTTCGCTCTTTACGGCGCCCGAATATCGTTAAAATAACGCTGTTTATGTCAATACTGTTGCTCCGGTTACACCTTTGCAAATAGCAGCCAAGATTTGACAGACGATAACTTCAAAAGGTACGACTTATTTTAGCCCTAGACTAATATACTACACTAATATGTTATCTGATAGCTGGTTAAAAATACTTCCAGCTTATATTTAAATCTCCGTTTCGTTGATCTAATAATAGACTGACATTTCATACAATTATACATAGCAATTACTACGTATTTAGTAAATTGGGGCATTGGGCATTTTAAATCAGTCAAGTTCACATTAAAGAAATTATAATTATTCATTACAATAGAAATGATAAAGATCAAATAAGACGACAGTAGTGTTTTGAGGCGTTTGTTCCAAATAAACTCGTGGATTTTATATAATTTGTGGGCCCAAAAGAAGCACTATGTTATGCTTTTTATTATAAGACTAGCTGTTGCCCGCGGCTCCGCCCGTGATCCCTCAATTTAAGTAAGAAATATATACTATGTTCCTCAAGGATAATGTAGCATTATAATGATGAAAGAATGTTTGCAAGCGGTCCAGTAATTTTTGAGTTGATTTGTTACAAACATACAAATCTTTCCTCTTTTTATTAGTGCAGATGTAGATAATATTTGCACGTAAGGTTTACATTATGGGTATCTTTACTGCGTGGCATTTAACCAATGCTGAAATTATTAAAGCTATTAAATATTACTAGCTGTTGCCCGCGGCTTCGCTCGCGCGTAAAGTATTATACATTGATTGAATCATAACAAAACTTATTCTTCAGTCATTGACGTTTCGCGAAAATATTGTTTTTGAAACTTTTTTATGATAAACTCTTTGTTATGTGTTCTTTCTTTAAAAATTATCATAGTGTGCGAGCGTTCCAGAATCAGTGAGTCAGTGAGTGACGTGGGCTTTTATATATATAGATAGCACCTATATCTAATTAATTAGGTATAGTGAATCATTGTAACGTATAAAGGATTATTTTAAAAGGAGTGCGTATATTCGACGAGGTAAAATGGTGCATAAAACTGATCCTCTTTTCCTGAAGAACATAGATCGAAATCTTAAAATTGAAAATCCACTTTTTATACATACATGAATCACGTGACCTGAAGCATTGTATGAAAAGCGCATTTTCCATTTTAAGATTTCGATTTTAGTTCCTTGGGAATAGTGGTTCAGTTTTATGCACCTAATTACCTCTTAGAATATACGTACTCCTTTTAAATAAATCCTGTATTTGCAGAAAGGTGCCTCAAACATCTGTTATCAACACTTCTGTACATCATGAGTAATGTTTAAAACGTTTTGTAAAAAGTTTTAAGTATGTGCGCGTAACCCGGGAATATTTCGTAAAAAAT
This sequence comes from Plusia festucae, assembly GCA_950381575.1. Taxonomy (NCBI): domain Eukaryota; kingdom Metazoa; phylum Arthropoda; class Insecta; order Lepidoptera; family Noctuidae; genus Plusia; species Plusia festucae. The sequence goes on along the minus strand of OX494436.1, from coordinate 4,499,104 downwards.
CATTAGTAGCTTCGATAATTATGTGCATAGCCACAGCACTCAGATAATAATCAGTGTTTACACTCTATTGCAACGTGTTTGTTGTAAATTGCTGCATTAGACGTGTATACCCCAGTTTCATAAAATTTACTAAAGAAAAAAATGTTGTTTTCATTTTAAGTATACTTACCAACGCTACTTAGTAAATATTTATGAGTTTAATCAAAGTAATTACTGATAAGTTTTTTTGCTGAATCCGTTTTTTAGACTTATTCATCGTATGGGTACATTGCTTTTTTTTCTTTGTTCTTTTTTATAAAGATTATTAGCAATGTGGGTCGCATTTATAGTTTACATTACTAGTAATCTCGTTAACCCCTCGTGCTAAGCTAAGATGCTTTTTTTTACTAGTGGGTTCACGATAATGAGTGGGATTCGAACCTGCAACCACAATGACATGATCGCAAGTCCGACGCCCTAGCCATTAGGTTACCGCCGCTTCAAAATGTTTATTTGATTCCTACCTTAAATTACAATAATCAGTTAATTACATCGTCTTATATCCATAACCACTAAAAGTGTAGGATTATTCTGTACTCTGTAGTCATGGCGAATATTTGATTTGAATATTAAAAAAAAATGCAATTGATTAAATTATTTTATGTATTATGCAATCGAAATGGCTCGTAAAGTTTGTTGCTTTTAAAATAATGTTACAATTTACTATGTTGCTGTTAAAATAATATATATCAGGTTCTACACTATCTATGTATACAAACAATGCAAGTTTTCCTTGAAAATTAAATTGCAAGGTTCTTATGTAAAATTAATACGATTAGAACACAATAATGACTTACATTAAACAATTTAGTTTAATCGTTCATTTTAATATTGTAGGAACTCGTGACGTGCAGAAATTGTGCTAAATATAAGTATGGTAATAATAGCCCGATAATACTTATACAGTTCATAATAGATCTGATGTCTAACTCAGTGCTATTAATTACACACATCAAAAGTGTCTAGGCATCAAGCATTTTTATGCGGATTTCTTGAGATTGAGATGTGGCTTTGTAATAAATTTATGATTTTATAAATTTATATGGATCCTTTTTGGTGCATTTCATAATTCGAATCAGGAACTGTGAATCAAATTCGAGTAAAAGATGAAAATCAGCTGTCAATATTTTCCCTATAAAAACATACAACGCATTGAAGACATTATTAGTGCTACTGTTTCCCTACTACTGATTAAAACCAACGTTATTATGGAGCGGCGACGTCATTTAAGCAGGGAAGAAATGCTCAGAGCCGTGGGAATGATAGAAGCTGGTTCCCGGCAACGTACTGTGGCTTTAGCTCTGAATACAAGTCAGAGTGTTATCAGTCGACTTTGGACACGTTACCGAAGCACTGGTACCGTGGCTGAGCGCCATGGAGGACGGTATCGCTGCACCACACGGAGACAAGACCGATACATTCAAATCTTAACTCGAAGAGCTCCAACAATTACCGCCATGATGTTAGCCGTGAGGCTTCATCACTCTTCAGGGAACTTAATTAGCGACCAAACAGTCAGAAACCGCTTGCATGAAGTGAACCTTCATTCCCGAAGACCGCTACGGGTACCACCTATAGCAATGCACAATCGTAGGATTCGATATCAATGGGCTCTTGAACACAGAAATTGGGCAGAAGAACAATGGCGTTTCGTGTGCTTTTCTGATGAGTCTCGTTTTGGTATGAGACCGGATACAAGACGTATACGACACTGGAGAACCCCTGGACGCCAACAGCGATTAAAATCCTGCCAGGAAGTCCATCCTTATAGTGGTGGAACCATCATGGTATGGGCGGGTATTTGGATCGGCGGAAGAACTGAGTTGATTTGGATCAGAAGCAACCTCAACGCTCAAATTTATGCTGAGACGATTGTATCAGACGTCATCGTTCCTCTACAAGTGCAAATCGGTCCCTTATTTCAGTTAATGCATGATAATGCACGACCGCACACCGCAAGAGTTGTAAGACAGACTCTCGCCGCAGCTAACATCAATGTCCTGCCCTGGCCTGCTCAGTCGCCAGACTTGAACCCGATTGAGCATGCATGGGATATGCTACAGAGAAGAGCTCTGCCGAATATGGAGGGTATCCAGTCGCAAGAAGACCTTTTTTTGTTGTTGCAACGAACATGGGCGGCCATTCCACAGCGTGATTTGGATGAACTCATTTTGAGTATGCCAAACCGATGTTCTTGTGTTGTTAGTGTTCGCGGTAGAAACACGGATTATTAATTGTTTAAGTTACCCAATAAAATTTTAAAGAAAACTGTTATTTCAGTCTTTTTTTCGAACTTTTGTGTTAGTGGTTCAAATGTCAAAAATCCCTTTATTAGGAAAATGGCAAATTTCTTTATTAATGCAAAGGTGACTTGGTTTATCGTTACTGTGACAAACGAAAACACTTTATTCGATGAATCCTTAAAGAAAATTTTAATTAATATCAATCAGGAGAAAAGTTATTGCAAAAATATATGTTGATCCCTAGACACTTTTGATGTGTGTATAATTGCATAATGTGCTAAATAGTTAGATAACTGAATAGGACTTGGCCACATGCAAATTTATGGTATTTCTAGAATATAGAACCAGTCGATGTAAAAGAACTGCTTTTTTGTTAGTTCTCATATTTTAAATCGTTTAAGAATTCTTGGATTTCGAATACTTACCATATTAGGCTATAGCGACAGCTCAAACAATTTTACAAAAACAAAAAAGAAACGAATATGTAATGAAATTCTAGTTTCAAATATTTCAAATTCAAAATCATTCATGTTATGTGAGTGGTACAGTCAAAAGCAAAAGATGATTAATTGAGTTTATAACTTTGGAGTCAAAACTGATCACGAGTATAATAATATGGCAACTGTACTAGTAATAAATGTTTGGTTTAATTTACAATCACATACTTTTGAATCTCTTCGACGCCACACAGTTCTGACGCGAACGCCGCACCCTCTGGTATTGAATTTATGATTTTTATTATCTACTTTTGCTGTTGACTGTACCGCAGTGAATAACTTAATAAATTCAAAAAGCAAACCTGCCAATCCAGCAAAAAAATGTTAGCATTTTAATCTTCTTTTTCTTTAAACAAAATACAAAAAAATATATAAATAAAATTAAGGTGGGTGAACTATGAAAGGCCACTCTAACGATTAAACATTTTTAATTCGTTTATTTACTGGATAAATGAAGAAAACAAATTATCAAGGAATACTTTGTTTTATTGTGTACCATATAAATCACTTTTTTTTAACGTAGCTTTAGTCACTATTTATTAAACTTAAGTTTTCTTAAGCTCTTACAAATGGCCTTGCAAGGAACACGGCTCCAAACAAGGCCAATATTATACATCAGTCGTTCAACTTAAAAATAGAGTTGTAACAATTAATATATCCGCTTTTACTAAAACTACATAATATGCTCTTTCATTTGAGCAAAACATTAAATGCTCAATATATTTTTATCATCTATAAAAAAATTAACGAATAGTACTTGAACACCATTGTATAACTAAGAATATATTAATGGAAATTATTTAAAAATAGTAGTAATGAGCATTATATTGATAGCAAATAACTTGCCAACGCGTTTTATAATGAAACTAAAAAAAAAATTTTTCACCTAAAATTGCCTTCTTATGGGTCTGTTCTTTGTAAGGCCACAATGTTCCTGAGAAGGCCAAACTAACAATTATATGACTTTTTGATATTAAATATCTATCCAATCTGGGTTAAAAAGTTTATAAATAAAAATATTATAAATATAAAACATTGTTTCAATTGTAACGGTAAGTATTTATACTTACTTAACTAAAAAGTAAGTATTCATATGTTCATGGTTTGTAGACGTTCTTTGTAAGGCCCGTGTACCCTAGCAAGGCCAACCGTCAAATTTTTGATTGGCCTTATAAAGAACAACCAGCCTTCCTAGGAACACAACCAATATTTTAACTTAAAACGAGGAAAAACTATTTTTTTTTCATTTAGTACCATAAACATATCGTTATACAACAATTCAAAGAACAAAAATATGAGATAATAATAGGTTATTTAGCTAAAAACCTACGTTTTGATGCGCGCGTGGATAACAATTGGAACGTCGACGACCGTAGTCTACAAAGCGTGAGATCGCACAGTCGCAATAGCGGCGCGAGCGACTCGCCGCCGCGTCTGTGGTCTTAAGTTTGATGGATCTTAGTGTATGTAAAAGGAATATGTCTTTACATGTCAATAACTACGTTTTTTTAACAGTTGGCCTTCTAAGGAACGTGGCCTTCCATGGTTCACCCACCTTATAATCTAAATCTCGGAAACAGGTGTAATAAAATTTCTGGAACTCTGTAAATCTAATTTCAGTCTCGATTTTTTCTTGCTGACTGTTCATAGCCGACATAGTTTTGTAGTTATGTGCGGGTAGCCTAATAGCAAGGGCTTTTCGCGCATGCCAGTAGCTAGTCGTGCGTACCGGTGCGCATGCGCCGCCCGCTAACGGTCCATTGATCGTATGTTGTTAATTGATTTGTAAACTGTCGTTAACGATCAAGCCGTCACTTTTGGGTTATGTAGTAAGTAGAAGTGACGTCGACTGGACTAACAGGGAGCTATAATTAAGTAATACAAACTTGCATGCTACTATTCCCCTGCAGTGTACTCTAAGTGGGCACTTGGACTGCACTGCTCTTGGGCCCCTTCCTCCCCCGTCCCTAGATCAAGCTATTCCGAGCCGGCCAAACAAGCGATAAAAAATATTCCTCAATAATAACAACTTAGATCTAGCCCTCTCTTGCTTTTTGCCTTACCTAATACGATTGTTAGCAACGCAGAAAGTGGAGTGCAACCCTGCAGGGGGTTTGGTTGACTATTATTCCCGAAAGACTCTCACTGCGGATGGCATATTTAGAGTTAATGATCCAGTTTTTAAATCATCGAGATTTAGTTTCGTTTCTTAGAAGTGTTATAATTAAGTTCCACATAATTCAAGAATAATCAAGAAAACAAGAGTTATAAATAAGAAATACTATAATAAATGTATCAACGATATTCTGTATGTTCATTTCTGTCAATAAATAATTCTTAATCATGATAATAGTTTATAATGAGTAGGTCACATAACTAAACAAGTTAAAAGTGTGATTGTGGATAAGCATAGGAAAAAAAGCAAAGGAAACTTCCATATCCAGAGTTTACTGTTATGTATGATTGTAATTCAGCCAATGGTACTATTTTTTAAGCCACATCGTATAAGTAGGTACTTGAAGTATCAATTCTAATAGTAATTGACTTATGGAACTAAAAAACAAACATCATCTTGAGGAAAAAACGGAGTGAAAGGCGACAGACGTGGTTCCATTTGAGACGTGTGCGCATTGTTGACGCGAAGTTATGAATAGGGGACCTTAGATAGAGTTGCGCACCTATTGAGTAGGAAATATCGATGTCAGATCATTCTTGTATCGAATAAGGTAACAAAATATTTGGTGATATTTGTTTACGAATGCGATTATGCCATTGTACCTCAAAATCGATTTAATTTATCTGAAATTACGAACTTTGTTTCTGGTACAAAAATCTTCAATCCTGTTTTAATTATATCAACAGTTAGCCATAATTTTAAAATTTGCAGATATAATCATAGTGAAATGGCATCTGTCGGACAGTAATAATTAAACTAAAATGCTCTCTAAGAAAGAAAAGAAATAAATTCATTTTTTTCATTAATATGTTTATAATCGACTAATTTAAACCGCTAAGTCATTTTCCCCTCACTACATCGATCGAGTTCTTTCGTATAACCAATTACTTATGTAGGTATTAATTTCTAACCGCAGGGTCCTAGTTGTTTTTTAATACTATCGCTCATACATGTAATATTATAACCTCTTTTTCTTTTTGCGTGATGCATTCATTTATATTGTCATGTTGGCAAATCACTTTCTAGGAAAATATTTGTAGGTTGGTTGATATTGCGTGGGCTAGAAATGTTTCATACATTTAAATGCCTGCGGCTATGATATGGGGTATTTGTAAGGAGTGCTGAGTATCATTATCGCTACAGGAGACATCCACGGAAGAGATGAATGGTAAACCTTAATGGATTGTGAGAATTCTATCACTAAATAAAAAAAAAATGAGGGCATTATTAACTCATACTGGTAGTGGATTCTGGACCGGCTTTAAAGTATTTTTTTCTACGTAATCAATTAAGGAAAGATTTGTAATATGCTTATAATTATATTGATTATATTTGAGCTTGACAGTGGTTTGAAATATCGTGACGATCAACTCCCTTCATATATATTAGTTATATTAAATAACAATATTTGGTTTCAAACAATGGTCCTACAAAGAAAGGATGTTTTTTAGGTAGTTTACATGGTCTTATGAACTTAGATAGATAGGTAGAATAATATGGCTATTATTTTCTGTAATAGAACACCTTTGAACAGTATCCACTTACTTAGCATTTGTCCCGAAATTAGCAAGCGTGGTGATAAATGCTCATTCCTTCTCTATATGGGAAGCGGTCTGTGCCCAGCAGTGGGACATTAATTTATAGGCCGGTGAAGCATTAGTCTGCTTATTTATTAAATCAACAAAGCCCAAACGAGCTTGTATGAGTCAATTCTCTTCTTTTAATTCAAAGATCTTAAAAAAAAAAGATTTAAATAGTTAACGAGGCTTCATTCACAGCAACACTATTACGGTCAATATAACTTGGCGCGTCTAGAAAGAGCTACAAGATACGTAAAGCAAGATGCAATAGCACATACATGGTGTGTGTGACGGAGACGGCGATATTATACAGAACTTTTCAGATGTGCCAAGTAACAGCGGTTGCACTGTAATTCGCATATTAACCGACTGTGTCGCAAATACAGTGTTATGTAAATAAATATGCACAATAAGTTGGGTAAAGTTTGTTCCGCAATGTTTTTATACTTTTATTAAGGTGCGGTTATAAACGAAACCTTTTTTTAATGACAGTTAAGGCCAAGCGTGATTTGGTAACGATATTAACCCTTTCACTGTCCCGTGAATCACATATGAACATTTCCATTGTATAACTATTGTGTCTTCTGGACAGGGAAGGTGTTAAGATAATTTCCATTGCTCTGTAATTTTCGGGTCTCATTATTAGTGTATTCTCGACAGTTAGTTTATATATATTATTACATGTAATTAATTTACTTACCTGCTGAAACAGAAAAGAACCTACGTATACCATGCACTGAAAATTCTAATACAAAATATTTTTATATGTTTGCTTCCTAAGTTATTGTCATTTTATTATATATCCACTTGACTATGTTTTATAATATCGGTTAAATACCTACATATTCTTAGTTTTAAATAAAATAATTAACGTGATATCATGCATAGATACTAGACTATAAAATATCTGAAGTTAGAACTTAATTCCATAACACATTCTAGGTTAATACTGAAATAAGGTCAAGTTATCGCACGAATGATAATAAAATAAATTTTGCTAATCATAATAACTAAATAATCACAGACAAGAATACTATTCTAGACTCTGTTAATTTGTAAAATAAACCTTGATTTAAAGATAAGAAATGACAAATTAAGTAAGTGCCTAACACATTGCCAGCAAAAAACATAAAAATTATTAAAACCGGAAGCAACGCTATAGCATAACCTAAATCTCACTTTTTACAAATCATTGACGTCACACCAAAGAGTTTGAATGAAATCGATAATTCGTGAGAAATTGTATATATTACGAGGACCTTTTGAATATTTGTAAATATTTATCGAGAACATAATTGACGTCAATATAATGTTACACTACTGACCGTTTTGCATAGTTTGATAAGAATTTCAATTTCGAATAGTATCGAGATTTTATGCAAAATAAACAAGATACGATCGTGAGGTGTCATAGTGTCATAACACGTCACAATTAAATATTAATAATGTGGAGAAAATTATAATTTTATAGGGAGGTGCGTCACAGACGGGCTGTCTCCTGTTTTTTTCCACTGCTAACATTGTAAGAACTTACAAAATTGATCTTTATATTTTGTTTTGTTAATTAGGAATTACAAAGTGGTTTTGGTTATTTTCATTTATAAAGATGTGGTAGAATAGCGGGTCAATGACCGGATTCGGCACTCCTCCCAATCGGATTCGGTTCTTTTCTTTCTTAATTATAGATTCTTAATTATATTATGTGTTAGACACCATTAACGAGCGGAGCGCGAACGAAGGAAAACATCGTAAGGAAACCTGGAATCTGAAATCGACAACCCGCAATGAGCAAGGGTTGTGATCAATGGTCATCCTTCTCTTTAAGGGCAGAAGTTTGTGGCCAGTAGTGGGACATTTATAGGCTGGTATTACTATTATTATAAAGAATTGGTGTTCAATGTCATGAATTATTATAATTTGTTGTTAAAAAGCCTTTATAAAACCCGGTTGCATCGCATTAGTCATAATATATAAATGTTCATGTGACACAGAAATTTGTCGGCCTAAAAACATGGTCGGACATTATTTTAGTCATTTCTTATTACGGTTTAGTCTGTAATCTTCTATTAGGTTATCTCTTTCATCACCTTCTTCTACATCATCTTCCTCCGGTACTTTATTATTAAGAACCAGTTCTTTATCAATATAATGTTAATTTCTTTTCAGCGGAAATTTCCGGAGTTATATATTCGGTAAAAGAGAAACAGGTTCTCCTAATTTGCCAATCAAACCAGAAACCGTACGACCAAGCAAAAATCAGGGGCAAAACGCATAACGAAAGTCAATCTTATTGCTTTGACATAAAGATGCTGTCAATGTCGTGAGCGTAGGTACATCTTTGAAAGTGTAAAATTTCCATACGATTATGTAAGTGTTGAAAGCACTGCCACAGCAACACCGTGGGGACATCGAAGACGCAGACCATTTCAGCATTGATCGACCAAGACGTGTAATAAGCTCTTGACTAGGGCTCCATTTGGGCCAGAAAAGAGTCGGGCCTCATAATACCTCACGGAGATGTCCTCACGGAGTAAAACCGTTTCTATGTTACTGTGATTAAGGTTCACGATGATATTAATTATGTAACATTAAATTTTGCTTTAACGTTTTATAATGTTAAGTGTAAGTTACGATACGTTGTGGGTGGCGCGCCGTCCACAACAACCCATTTGGTAATAAGCTCACGAGGTTCGAATACGCTCGTGTGGATTGCGATATGATTGAAGATAATTGATCTACCAAATGATAGTTCTAGAGCAAACATTGCTTCCCCATATGGTATAATTTCATGGCATGCTGCTTATGACGGTTTGACTGCACATTTTTACTAATTAAATTGAAGTTATATTTTAGGTACAGTTAAGGGGTATTTGGATAGAATGGAGTTATTGGTATTTCTTCAATATTGGGAATTGTGTTTATCGTAGTTGTAAAAAAAGTAGTCACAAACATTAATTAAAAATTACCCGCTCTCACTTCTCACTTTACCCACTGTAGGTATTTAGTTTAATTTTCTAATATATCACTAATTATCAAGAAGTATTAAGCTTACTGAGTAGAACTAAACACACTTTCAATTTTTATTTCAACCTCTTTGTGCCTAGAATTTTAAAAACTTTTTAATAAGTATATATTGGTAGAATATAAATTAATTTAATTCAACCAAAAACTGGTATATTCAATTTCATACTGCTAACTTGAACTGTGGCGTATTTCCATTCAATCGTACATCCCCATTTTCATCGTCTTAGAGGTAGAATTTTGGAAAATCCTTTTTTATCACTCTCTCCAAGTTTCAGGTCGACGACCAGCGGTTAATTCTGTGCGTTGATACGTCAGTCAGTCTTTCAGGACAAAGTATTTTATACATCCGGCACTTGACGGTTTTTATTTAGGTCACCAATGTGTGTCTGACCAGTTGATAATAAATTAATATTGGTTAATTGGCTGGTATACCATTTATTAGAATCTGACATTCATTGGTTACTAGAAATATTCGTTGCATGTCACAGTCTCCCAAATGTTTAAATATAACTAACAGGCGGATGTTAAGAATAATATGCAATTTTTTATCGTCTAGTCTGATATATTACAAGTCTGACCGCTGATAAAGATCTACTTTGATACATACTCTCTGATTTTGATAATGCTGTCTTTATTAGCAAAAAAACAACAGATTTTTTTTTTTAAAAAAGATTACTAGCAATGTGGGTCACACATTACTAGTAAACTTGTTAACCCCTCGTGCTAAGCTAAGATGCTTGTGTTACGAGTGGGTTCACGTCGGTAGTGTAATGGGTGGGATTCGAACCCGCAACCACATGATCGCAAGTTCGACGCCCTAACCATTAGGCTACCGCCGCTTTAAAGATTATTTGACAATTCAAATAATCTGTACTATTTATTAAAAACTACTCTTTTCATTTGACACAGTATTTTTTTTTTTTTTTTTTTTTATTTGTTTAGCGGCTATTCTAGGACTTTGCAGCCCCAGTATCACTGCGACCGTTATCGATCTATTGTGATCGCCGCTGCTATCTTTACAGTTCGCCACTAAGTCCTACGTCCACCAGGTATCGCAGTAGCTTTTGGGGGGCGATATCTTTTACATCCTGTGGGCCAAGGATATGTTTGCCCAGGTGTAAGCTACGCTTGCGCATTAAAGGTCCACAGTCCGTCAGAATATGAAGCGGAGTTTCGTCTGACACCTGGCACATTCTGCACGTTCTTGTCTCGGACAGTCCCATAGTGGACATGTGTCTGTTTAGGCAACAGTGTCCAGTGAGGGCTCTAACTAGAATGCGCATTCTTTTCCTACTCAGTCCTATGATCAGCTTAGTGTATCTCTTGTCATAGGCTTTAACAAGAGTTTTGGAGTGAGTCAGTCCTGGCATGTCTGACCATGCCTTACAGGATTTGTTCAAATAGATGTTCTCCAGGGTCATTCGGGCGAGACTTTTGGGAATGCCACAAAAAGGTTCTGGACCATATAGTGTTTTTCCCGATCCTGCTCTAGCGAGTTCGTCGGCATTTTCATTGCCCACGACTCCCGCGTGGCCCGGAACCCACCTCAGCGTTACTCTGTTTCGTTCTCCTAGAGTATTTAGGCGACTCATGCAGTCTGCTACCAACTTTGAGGTTATTAAGTTGGAGTCTAAGGCCTTCAGCGCTGCCTGACTGTCTGAGTTAATGTAAATTATGTGGTTGGCATAATTTTTTCGTAGGTTTGCTTCCGCACATTCGATAATGGCGTAAACCTCTGCTTGAAAGATGGATGCAAATTTGCCCAGGCTTTGAGATAGCCGGAACTTTGGCTGCTCTCCATATACGCCAAAGCCTACGTCAGTGCCCATTTTAGACCCATCAGTAAACCATATTAGGCTACCAGTTTCACAGGTGACTTGTTTGTCCAACCAGTCCTCCCTGTGCGGTATTTCCACTTTGTAGTTCTTTTGGAAGCTACAGTTTGGAACCATGATATCTGAAGTCATGCAAAGAGTTGGTGTGCTTCTTACGTCCTCCAGTACTGTTCTCATTCTCTGGGATATGCAATTGAAGCCCCCCTGAGCGTTAATCCTGTAAGCACTTGCCCACGCCTCCTTAGCAATATGCATACTTAGGGGCGTTAGGCATAGTAGAGCGTTCAGGGCCGCCCCAGGTGTGGTGGACATTGCCCCAGTTGCCATGAGACAGGCTAGTCTTTGCAGACTATTTAATTTGTTAGTTACTGTCTTTTGATTGGCTTTGTGATGCCAAACCACAGAGGCGTACGATATAGTCGGCCTCACGATGGTGGTATACAGCCATAAGACAGCTCTGGGACTAAGGCCCCAATTGTTGCCCATCATACGGATACAGGAGCCTAAGGCAATTTTTGCCTTTTGTATGATGTTGTTAAGGTGAGTATTCCATGTTAGCTTCTGGTCAATAGTGACGCCCAGATATTTAACTTCTGTGGAAAACTCAAGCTCTTTTCCATTTAGAGAGGGTTTGACTAGCTTATTCAGCTGTCTACGCCTGGTAAAAGGAATAATAACAGTTTTGTCAGGGTTAGCTGATAAATTGTTTCTTTTGCACCACCCACCTATGGTGTTCAGCGCCCTTTGCATAATGGAAGATACTGTGCTCTGGCAGAAGCCCCTTATTATGACAACAAGGTCGTCAGCGTATCCCTGTGACACAGTATACTATTATCGTTTTGTTTTCACAATAATATAAGTTAATCCTCAAATATTTTGTAGCTTAAAAGTTATTTATAGTCTAATTAGAACAATTTTTTTTGTTTTTGGGAAAATATTTTATGTTTATTTGAACTCTCAGCTGTTGTAAATATTTTTATGGTTAGGATTATCTGGTAGCTTACTTGTATAGTTCAAAAGATCCTCACTGAAACATCGTGGTACAATATTGCAACGGTTACCAACATTCCAGGAATAACTGCTCTGATTAAAAAAATATTTTGGAATTAGATAGTCCATATTGAGGTAGGCTATGGGGCAACTTTTTAATGCGAAAGCCTACACCCGGGTGGAACCGCAATCAAAAGCTAGTAGCTTTTATAAAATTCCCATGTGTGTCTGCGTTATTATATCTCAATTGTTAATTTTGGTACATACGTATGTACCAAAATTAACAATTGAGATATATTAAAAAATAAAAATCATTAAAAGCATTCTTGCAACATTGTACCTACTTGTTTAACCTTCTATGTACTTATATTTTCACAACCTCGCATTATTTTAATGTAAAAATGTTATTAGAATAATGACACTTTAATTGTGTATGGACATATAGCAAGGACATCATTTGATTTATACACACTTCTAACTAATAACTGTAACCTAAATTAATGAATTCAGAATAACGGAAGCGAACTCGTTGAAAAAAATCTCTCATAAAAAATAACAGCATAAAATTTTTGAAAATCGAAAATCATTATTAAAGATCCTGTCACATCCGTCAGCCTGTATGAATAGGCGAGCCGACTTATAGGCTTGCCTATATACAAAATATTCTTAGTACTGTTTAAAAACGAATAAAATATTAGTTTCTTAAAGATTGTGATATTAACAACTACCTGATCTGACAGACGTTGTTATGTCAAACAACTAACATTTATGTCAAACGCTTTAAAAGGTTACAACAATAGAAAATGTAATAATATTATGGTCACTATTTTTTCTTTAAGTTTTTATTGGTTTTTTTTTTGTGAAAACTTTCTCCTGTTAATAAAAAAAAAAAAAAAAATCCGAATTTAGTCCAACCCTTCACGCGAAATGCCGTGACCAAAGGAAATAGGGATTATTTTTTATAGATATGTATAGATGAAAGAACGAATGCCGATCATTGATAATTGTCATTCTAGTGTAAGTATAAGTATTCTTAAATATGCATTACATCAAACAGGACTAGTATAAACCGACTAGGTATAATTATCTTTTTAGGCGTCGTGACTGACAAGGTCGAAAGCTTTAGACAGTTCTAATGCTACCACCATACTAGCTTACACGTGTATTCCTGTCCTTGTAACACAAACTAATCTGAGTTGTATGCTAATGTAAACAAACATTACAACAATGATTACTTATATTAATGATTGTTGAACAAATATTCGATTGAAAAGATAATTTATGTATTCGTTTCAAATGACAAGCGATAATTTGATTGTGCTTTTATGAAAAAGTTGAACCTTCTCTACTATTGGCTTTCACTTGTAGTAACTGCCTCATTATCGCTTATAAGCTTTAGTCTACAATTGTGTTTGGACTACTAAACAGTTCTTCGGCTAATTGAGCTCTCTCTGAACTAAGAGAGTATTTTTTCATTTATCATTAACTAGCTCTTCGTCTGCGTGGACTTCAGAATTGGTCCCAAAATTAAATAAAAATGTGAAAGTAATGAAAAATTGAATAAAATTATCACCCGTGTTATAGCTTGCGCTGTAATAGAGAAAAATATCAAATTTAAAAGCTGTCTTCCCACGGCTTAGCTCGTAAACAATTTTTAATTTTCCCTCGGGAACTACTTAAGGAATCGGGATAAAAGGTAGCCTATGTTCTTTTCCATGTCAAGCTTCGTCCAAATCCGTTCAGCCGTTTTTGCGCGATTGAGTAACAAACATCCAAACATCTCAACATCCAAACATCCACACTTTCACATTTATAATATAGTTAGTAGGATTTATCATTAATTTATTGAATAGTTTCCTTTTTCGAGTTCTTATGTTTATTCTTATTATAAGCCACTGGCAGAACATTACAACTAAATAGAACAGTTGATCCGCGTGTAATTTCAATCTTCTACGCTTTAAACCAATACAGGCTCTTGCGTCATTTCTTATGTTAAGTTGGTACGTTTCCTTCGCCGATCTGACAAGTAGAACCAATTTAATTTATAATATGGACAGATATTTTGTAACTTCATATCAGGTTAATCTCAATTATTTATCTAAATTGTTGAGGCTAAAAATTGATGAATAATAGTCGATTATGTCGATCGCAGTAATCAGTTCAAGGTCGCGCGTGCGCCGCCCACGAGATTATCACTCCATAAATAATTCTATTGGTAACACATGACCCTTGAAAAACATTCATTTGGTAATTATTTGGTACACGGGTTTTTGATGAGTTGAGTGATTACAGTATTAGCATTAGTTATAGTCGGTAGTTACTTTTGCAGGGAAATACTTCCAAGTGTATTTTTTTAGAATCTGATTTTCTACCCGTTTTTAGAGTTCAATGACTGCTTTGTGTCAATGTGCTAAGCTATGCTTTTTCAGTAATCCTATCCTCACCTAAGTCGGTTAGTATTGTAAAATTCCAATGACGTGTCTTGAGTAGGTACAATGTCTCTTTCGAATTTACTCTTTTATAGCAAGGACACATTGTTAGGTCACACAAATACAATATTGGAGATCCTACGATTCTAAAATTGAATGATTTAACAGCTATGACGTTATTGTGGTTCAATATTCCACAAATGGAACAAGAACAACTCCATTTTATGATCTTAATTTAAAAAAAGCAACCGTTAGCCGTAGAATTTGAAATTAAGAATATCGAAAATTTAATATTAAATTATTTAAATAAATGAAAAATGTTCGCCGCTGATGTTCTTATGTCGCGTTAAAAGCTATAAATTCAGTGTAATATATTATGTTTACGCATTAGTACGTTATAAATTACATTTTATTAGTTTAATATAAATGCTTGTTGATACAGACTTGTCAAAATAAATCAATGTTACATTATAGTGGTACATAAAAAGTGGAACGTACTTGTGCAAAATTGTTTTTTATTGTAATATAGTTTTGTTATAACGAAAGTGGTTTTTTTTGTCATAAGGATATTATTTGATTATCCAATGATGATGATATTATTCCAATTAATTTAATATGCCTTCAATAGCTTTCAGACCAAAAGGCATTTCATGAAATAATTTCAAGTACTTATTTAATTTGTTTTATGGTTATAACACAAACTTTTATTGCAGCTTTTTCCATTTTTTGTGCTATTTAATTTCATAATCTGAAAATATAATTATGTAATTATTTAATAGTTTACTCCGCCTAGTTAGTCACAATTCGCGTAAAATGCAATTAAAAAAAAGAATTTGACATAACCGATTAATTAATTAATTACTAGCAAAAATTACATAACCCTAATTCTTAAAAATGACGTCATAATAATAAATGAAGCTGTGGATCCAGTTTAGAGTTTAGCTAAGTTTATGCAATGACAAAAGTTCTGTGGGTAAACTTCATTTCTTTTTTGTCTTAAATACTTCTTTATTTATTTTTTTGAGCTATTATCCTTGTAACTACAAATATGAATAATATATAACATTTTTAAGTATGACTGACTGGACACAGAAGGAACTCGTGGCTCCACAACATCCGGGAGTGGACGGGGATCCAGGAGTGGACATGGTTCCGCCTTGCAAAAGATAGAGATAGATTCCAACAGCTGGTATCCAACCTTCATTAATTGGAGTGGCACTGAAAGAAAGAACAAGAAGTAGGACTGACTGAATCATCAATCAGCATTTAACATCACCAAATATAGAATGACCCTCAGGAATAATGTAGCTTTCTACAGGCGATAGGAGTTTTGAAATCGGTTACCAAACTCACAACCTTTACCTCTTAATATTATTAGTTTATAGATAAATTGACCTACCAAAATTCAGAACAGATTTTTTTGTTTAGTTACATTTAAGTGTGACTAAAAAGTTCAAGCAAACTTATAACAATAAAACCGTGTCAAAAATGAACATTTATTTTCAATTAATACTTTTGCGACACATTGTACTGGCAACACAAATATCATTCAATTTGTTGAATACAGAATTGTTGCTCAACTGATGATTGAATTAAGGCAGTTCTATGAGGTCTGTCAGCTAACCCTCTAACAGGTGCGAACTGAACATTATTATGTACACGAGTGTCTATAATGCCCATATCTTATCGCTAATAGGGTTAACACTGAATAAACACTCTATAAGCACTTTTGAACCTTAATGCGATCTAATTGAATTATCAAGTGAGCGTGTAAGTAATACTTTTGAGCGTGACTGTACTTAGCAGGGATTTTTTGAAGTCTTTATCTTTAAGTGGTTTGTTTTCGAGTGTACAATAATATTATTATGGAATAATAAGATGAAAATTACTGAATTGTTCTGTTGTTTGTAAACAAATTGCCACTTTAGTGAAAGTGCTTGATGTTATGTACTTGTTTACAAAATTATTTGAGTGTTTTGTTTTTACTCAAAACAATCGTAATTGTTTACTTAAATTGATTAAATTATTATTCCTAAATCTTGAATAACAAATTATGCTATGATTAAGTTTTTTTATGGAATTTTCGAGTTTGGTGTAAAACGCATTAATATCTTGAGTAAATACTATACAATCTTTCGACATTTACAACACTGATCTAAAACCAATAGACATACAGAATAACTGACTTAATATTGAGTGAAACGTTATCATGATTTATTATTTATTGATATTACGAACGTTTTTTGTAACTTGTTATAAATGTGTAATGAATAAGTCCATATGGTTGCAAAATCAGCTTGTAGGCGGTAGTTTACAGTTTTAGGGCAATTACAGCCTAGTATAAATAAATAGGCTACGTTATGCTCAAAATCTTTTAACAGGTTTACTAAAACATAGTTTAAGAAATACCATATAATTAATCTCCGGACCGAAGTTCTTCCTCGGCGGCCAAACTCAAGTGAGATCAGCCATTTTACGCAGGAGGTATTATAGTGCACAAGTGTATGCGCCAAAACAGGTGTACTCTCTATTCTTTCATTCTCATAGTCCGATGGCACGGCAGTTCAACATGACCGGGGAGTGATCAGGTGCAGGACCAAGGGTTTAATTGCTTACGTGCTTCCCGCGGTACGGGGGTACGGGGGTGTACCTAAACGTCGCCATATGTCCTGAGCTGGGCTGTACTGAGTATTTCTAAACAGAAAACCAAATAACTATTTTTCTCCGTCCCGAGATTCGATCCCGAAACCTCGTTCACATTAGTTGCGCTAGTGGTAAAAAAGGATTTTCTTCTTTCTCCTTTTGTCTCCTAATACTAAGCCAAGCATAGATTTAAACAATAACGTTGAATGATAATTAGAGGCAGATTAAATGGACTATTAAAACCGTTAAAAAGGTCTATACTTACTTAAATAATTATAAACAGAAGGTGTCTGCGCAAAACAAAGGTGATATCTTTAAATCTATTTCCCACACCAAATTACAATTTCAGTCCAAAATGTTATAATACATAATCTAATAACATTATCGTAATGAAGATCATGAATTCAAGACTATTGTTGTAGGCCTACACATATTATGTAAACTAAAGTCTCAAGATTGATCATTCACACGGATTACAATAAGTGATATTATACCGTATCAAAAGGTGTCAATGTCACTGACCTGAGGATAACATACCATTCTTTGTTGAGACAGAAAGCATTGTTAGGGTCACGGTTCAAAGATAATAGTTTGAGAAGATCATAAATAATAGTGTTATTATGTTCGTAACACCTGCCATTCAATGTCTGAAGAGTTATGTCTCTACAATGTTAAGCTATAATTTAATTGTATTTATGTTAGATCAATAAATTAATTAGTCCGCGTATAGTAAATCGCAAATCGGCAAACAAGGTTTAACGCCCCCCAGCCAGACTGGCCGATGACATGAAAAAGATAGCTGGGTCAGACTAGATGTGGAAGGCAAAGGACCGGGTGTTGTAGCGCCACTTGGGAGAGGACTATGTCCAGCAGTGCATTGCGATAGGCTGAGTTGATTGATAATTGATTGATAGATCAATAAATACTCGTTCCTTCTTTGTTTATATGAGTCGAGGCCTATGACCAGTATTGGGACATTTATGGACTGGTGTTGTTGTACTAGTTCATAATAAGCGACAGATATTAAAGTTGGTTTACAATTCAGTATTTGACGGTATGTGAAGCAATTCTTTCGGGATTGAATTCAAGAAAAAACGAGGTGTATGGCAAAAAGCGAAACGTTCATAGACTACTAGCTGACATATTCTGGAGATGGTCACCCTTATCACCTAGAGGTATAAAAAATAGCTTACAACCTATCGCTACACATACCAAATAAAAACCATTTTTTTTTTTTTTTAAACGACGCCCGCACTAAGGAATTTAATCCTTGTGTCGCGGGGGTTTCACAAACATTCAAATCACATGCACAAAGAACACCCAGACTTGGAACAAGCATTTGTGGATCACAAAAATGCTTGTCCCATGCGGGGTTCGAACCCGCAACACGTCGCACACAGTGGTAATTAGCGTGGTGACCTATACCACTCGGCTATCCGTGCAGCCAAAATAATTAAATGAGAACCGGTGAAGCCGTTTCAGAGGCGTGCGATAACACTAGGACACGAGATTTTTATATCTTTAGATTCTATTTGTGTGATCATTACATTTTTAATTATGTGCTATGTATAGCTAAGGTAACTTTCCGCATACTACTTGAAGCAGATTTTGTTCTACCAAGTCATTGATGGTCACTTGAATTCAAGTATTTTGATCAAGTATCAAGTAGTTAAATCATATCTGATTCTTTTTTTCAAATAATAAACACTTCAAAAAATTTAATAAACAATAAAAAAAACTGTTAATTATGACGTCATATCTATCAAAATGTCCTCTTATCTTGATCATTGGTATATATCTAAACTTGGTTTGACGCCGTTGCCGCTCCGGGCCACGAACTACTAAAAACTACCATTAATGTCAATATTTATAAATCACAGTACCATTAACTGACACAATCTGTCTTAATGGCCGTCTATTTAGAACAATTACTTTAGATTAAACATTTGATTTTATTAAGAAATTGTTAATGATGCCCTTTAGCGTTCGGCGCAAGAATAATGGGTTCCATGTTTTCATTGGTGGAAGCTGTGGGCAGACAAACGTGGTCTGAAGTACTCTTCAGAGAACCTTATCCATGATAATTATGATAATGTGTGCTTGAAGGTCTGACTAACGATCTATCTCCTAACTGATTGATTTTCGAGGTTACATTCGACTGAATCGTGAGCGTGAGTATTCTGTTGTACAGTGCTCGTTAATTATATGTTTTATTACAGAATAATTCTGTCTTAAGAGAAGAGCCAGCTTTTTTGGATTCACTACATGTAAATCAAATCCTACTTAAATAATATAAATGTGGTAGTTAATCTTTAA
Organism: Plusia festucae; assembly: GCA_950381575.1. Taxonomy (NCBI): domain Eukaryota; kingdom Metazoa; phylum Arthropoda; class Insecta; order Lepidoptera; family Noctuidae; genus Plusia; species Plusia festucae. The sequence goes on along the minus strand of OX494436.1, from coordinate 4,479,332 downwards.
CGCAAAAAATATGTATATCACATTTAGTTAGCTTAAAAGTTGAAGGTGCTTAATTTAAGAAATACATTTATGAAGATATATTTGCAGAGAATGTCACGAGGAGTTAGCTATTATTATGCTTTTCAAATGGTTCATGTAAATTTCTGGAGAAATAAGGCAAATATTTTATTTTATTTTATTTTCGTCTGGAATCGAAATACTTGTGTGGAATATTTACAAGCTGTGCAATATGTAACAACAATTTAACTAATTGATTATCTTAATTTATTGCAACAGTATTCAATTGGTCAAATAATGATAGGTTTCTGATTCGCCCAGGGCAAAAAATAATTGATACCCCATTTAGTTGGCGTACTTTTACGAGTGGGAAGTAAAATTATGTGCATATTTAAGAATAATAAGGCATAAATAATGTATATTTTTAATTCATTTTAAGTAAGCAAAAACTTTTTTCTATGCTTATTATCTAGCTGCAGCAGTAAGGTTAAAACTGAAAGGTCTCTTGCGCTAGCTCTGCAGATTTCAGTTATTATTCACCTAAGTAGGAGAGAACATTACAAAATATATCTTTTGTGATATTCCGGATTCAAACCTATTTGCTGCCGAATCCTATAATTCAAACAATGTCTGTTTGAATTATTGAAACTTAAAATTATGTAAAGATTCAGCAGTTTACTCACGCACATTCGCGAGATCGCCCGACTAGTTTAAGACTCAATAGGAGTCCTTAGTCATGAGCAGTCGAAGATCGACTCGCGACACCGCCACCGGCAAGTCTAAAACTAGTCGGGCTATCCCGAGTATGCACGTCATTAAACCGTTCATTCTTAAAATAACTATGAATTCGTCTCACGGAAGTTATATTTAAGAAATTTAAAATAGCAATAAAAAATATCAAATGTATTTTAAACAAATATTGAACACGATATGAATCAAAGATTTTTCTAAAGAACATCCCGTTCTTTAGAAAAATCTCTGAGCTTTTATAAAACGGCCTTTCAAATGTCAGGATTATTTTTAATTATAGTTGTGTTGCACTCTATATTAATAAAACAATTAATTCTGTTCATTGACAAAAATATCGGTCATATTAATGTCTCCTTATTGACTCTATGTATAAATTTTAATTAATCTCCTCTAAATGTCGGGTTGAAACTCAATTACTAGTTGAGACATATAAATCAATAACTATTAATAACTAAGAGCTTATGTTACCAATGTTATTATCATAATTGTGGGTACATGAATATAAATTGAAAGCTATTTTATTTACGTAACGTGGAATATGTAAGTAGTGCTTACTTCAATGAAACAAATGCATGCTTAGAACAGACACGGTTGATAACTTGAAGCAATATTCCATTCCATATCTTTTTTGTATTGAATACATAAACAATAAAACTTATAATATATAAACGGAAAAAATCAATCCCTAGTTAGAAAATGATTTTATTAACGAGTATACCTGTGTAGTTAGTCGTTAGAAAATTCATTTTACAGAGGGTACATATTGATTATTGTCTTTGCTCCTAAACTAATCTGATTTACCAAAAACAGATTTTTACGGTTTGACCAAAATTAACGGTCAAGCCACGCTTGCTGCGGTTCGTCGATGGGTGTACATTTCAGGGTCCAACAGAGTCCACAATGATCTCATAATTTTAAGTTACTAAGAACAATATTGTGGAATGCAAATAAATATTGAATATTTTTAAACCTACCGAGAACCATCAATGCCTTAGATTGCCGTTGATCCCGACTGTCACACCATGACCATCATTTTTATGATCCAGGTATAACCAGTAATATGTATTATAAGGTACTCAACTGAATCTGTTAAGACTGGATCATAAACATAGACCGGTAAAGTTTAGGAAGAAAAAACATTTTTTTTTGCTTCTGTTGCCGCGCAAAGCACAAAACACCTCTAACAATACAGCATTTTATTTAAACTAGAAAAAACTACAAGTGTCAATTACGGAAAAGCTGTACTTATTATATCTCTATTTAGCATATACCTAAAACTGCCCCTTGATGTAATGAATAGATCAATCTAAGCAGCCCGCATTCCAAACGCAATATCACGGAAGCTTAACCGATTTAAATGGTAGTAATAGTGAGATCTAGCAATTATGTATCACGTTAAACTATGTTATAAAATACTGAGCGACTTCACGAGTTAGCACTTTAGAATTCGATTTGAAACTGGGTATTGCATGCGAATAGCCATCCTAACTGCCTAAGATAAATTGAAATGTCTTTATTTCCGCCGTATCAAGTTACTACAACATACACTTGCTGCTTGCACCCATATTTATTGTGTCATTTTGTTTACCCTTTAATTTCGATCAAACCCGTATAAATAATCAGCCGTTAATTTTTTTTTTTACTTAAAAAGATTACTAGCAATGTGGGTCGCACATAACAAGTAATCTCGTTAACCCCTCGTGCTAAGCTAAGATGCTTGTGTTACGAGTGGGTTCACGTCGGTAGTGTAATGGGTGGGATTCGAACCCGCAACCACATGATCGCAAGTCCGACGCCGACGCATTAAGCTACCGCCGCTTCAAAAAAATGATCATCAACTCTGTCTCTCTCTTAGACACGTAAATTTAAAAAAGAACGACTTCTACGCAATTACTAATACTTGCGTCTACGCAATTTAGTTTTGTAATTCCTGGCGGTGGTGGTGGAATTACCATTTTTTTTAAACTATATTACTGAATTGATTAAATCTACATATGGGACCACCTCTGAGGGGGATTTGCCGCTAGCAATAAAAATGAATTTCGGGAATCAATAGCTGACAGATCAATATTGAGACATCACTAAACAAACGCATGTACAAGAAAACGCGAACATCCTCTTTCTGAAGTCGGTAAAAAAGGATGTTATAACTATTTACCTATTGGTTAAATTGCTTCGTTACCAGTAGTCACATCATTAAATCGTTAATTGAAATCATTACGTCCAATAGAAAGTATAAGAGGTAATTGTCAGAACAATTACGTATACACAACAATTACTGTAACAACGTGTCGATTAATTCCTGTCTACATAATATGCAATTATGTTTGGTTGTACATAAAAAGTTTTAGCAATTACATGTCGAATATATTGTAGTTGGAGTAGTCAATGTCAATGTTCTGATACATATTGTACATACCTAATTTGATTCATAGGGATCCTTAGTTTGAGGAAATATACATTTTATTCATATGATTTTCAATTAATCTTGGGACAACTCACCCCCCGTCGCTCCCATCTGATCCCAAACTAGGCAAAGCCTGTACATGATAACCAGACAACTGATAACTTTTAAATTTCTAAATACATACATATTTTAGATAAATTACACCCAGACACAGAACTAATGATCATGCTCATCACACTAAGATTTGTCCTGGTTGGGAATCGAACTCATGACCTCCAGTAATTTAGCAGTCAGAGCCACTAACCACTACGCCAATAAGCCATTCAAAAACTTCTTTGTATTGTTAAGTAGACGGCTAATAGAGTACAGTGCGATTCAAAGTTGATGTTGGCTGTGAAGTTAGTTACACACTGCGCAGAACCCCACCCCGCACCCCCGCTGGTTCATGAGTTTGTTACTGCGCAGAGACTCGCCTTATGTTCATAGCCATTAAGTATAAATCGCACTATACCTAATGCGAGTTTGGTTTACGTTTATGTGCACGTTCATGACTTCCGGCGTTCCGTCTGGCCCAATCTGAACTCTTCACCAATCAGAACCTTCGATCAAGGAGACGTAAAATTTTTACGTCATGATACATAATGCATGTTGTTTTTACGGTAAAAACAACATGCATTATGCATCATGCTTACTCATTATTACCTACTCATGTATGAACATTGCTACCCATTAAAATTTGTAATAGAAGACATCGTATTTTATGTCTTTTTATTATGTCTTTTAGAAATAAAACAACTTCTGTAGACGCCAACAGTAGTTTAATTCAAAATATGTTATTCTTCTTCTAAATGCAGGTAGTTAAGATTTTACTACTCTACGGAACTCTCTTACAATCACAAATAAAAATACAAGTACCTAAGTGGAACGGTCGACCATAATCATAATTACAGGAATTTCATGAACACGACTATAGTAATTATTATGTTATACTGTCAAATGAGGCTGTCGAATCTTAATTGGTTAATAAAAATGCTACATAGAGTGGTGCAAGCAAATGAATTATATTATTACGCTTATCAGAGTTTTGGTAATTAAAACCAATCTTGATACAGCTTATTAAGTTATTATAATTTTAATACATGAATTTTAGATACCTGCAGTCGGTGCAATACTTATTAGTAATTAAGTAGTATTAAAAATAATGTAAATATATACTTAAAATTATAAAGCTAGATAGTTTGTTTGGTTGAACGAGGAACGACGCCGACGGGCCGATTTGAAAAGTTCTTTCGGTTTTAGATAACCCGTTTATCGAGGAGCCTTTATCGATAGCCCGCCTATAGCCTTATAGGCGGGCTATAGGGCTGAGCCGCGATCAAAGGCTAGTATTTTAAAAAAATATAATTTTCTAGTTCCCTAATTGCTATTTTTCCAAACATGGCAAAACCATCTGCAATCGCGGATGCTGTTCAGAAGTCATGATAAATTGGAAATCAGTCAATATAAATTGGCAGTTTCAATGAAGACTGTTCGGTTGCGATTGTAATATTTATTAGGTCGATTTTGTTTCAACACTTTGGCTAACCGTACTTATACTGAATTCCAATGCAGATCTATATTCTATAAAAGGCATTTTAGCAGTAAGGCACAAAATGTAAGCAATTCGAACTACTTCCTTTGAGAAATTCTACAACGAATTCTTTATCAGCTAATTGCAGTTCCTTAATAAGAAGTGTTGATTCAACGCTGATAAAAACAAAATATTTACTTTAATACTGCAATAAGGCATAAATCTTAATAATGAGATGGTTTTTGTACCCACCTACTCGTGTTCTCGAGCACACCTTTCTTTCATAATAAAAATGAGGTTAAATCTTCAAAAAGACAAAAAACCGAGCAAAGAAAATGTTATTCAAGCTAGAAATATTACACTTCTTATAAACACATAATTTATAATGGCGGAATTATTTTAATGCCTTAGACACATTCAACCACAGGGTTAGCAAGTCTTATTTTTATATATAGTTCAATTTATCTTATAAGATTTAGTTAAGTTTAGTATAATTAACATATTAGTTTAGTATTAGGTGTACATAGTATAATAATAATTTATTTTGTAATGTAAGTTCTGTAAAGTGTTTATTTAAGTACCACAGGGTGATTTAGAGTCGACTATTATACTATAAAGGTAAGTATAATAAATAACTTTAGGTAGATACTATTCTTTTAAGGTTTTTGACATTACAAGGATAATTATAATGGTATAACATACTCATAAGCAATTCCTTAATTCAAGAATTATGGGAACTTTAATAAGGTATTCTGGGAAGACTAGAAAAAACTTTTAACAGTAAGGAATTTCATTATATTACTAACTTCTATCTAGGTCTTACGGATGCACGGAACATTTATTGACAAAGCAAAACCCATTCAAATCGGGAAACACATGTTTGTCAATAGAACCAACTGGTACTTAATTTGTTTACACAACATATCCATCACTAGTTAACGATTGAAGCCATAAAATAACCATCTTGTTAAATCCACAAGAAATTTCAAATCTAAATGCCTTTGAAACGTCGACACACAAAAGGACGTCGATAAAATCAGGAAACCAGTTTGTAAATGGATATTGCAATGTTCAAACATCACCAATTAGCGGTATTAAGACCAAGCAGATTTCAAAGTCAAGATTACAAGCTTAGTGGATCTCGTTAAAATAGCAGAATAGAGATGCGAAAAGTAATAATTGATTTAATGTTTAATATCATTCTAATAACTATAAATTACGTAATTTTATTTTTTCAAAACTACAATATTTGACAAAGATATGGTTCGTTAAAGTGACGTCAAAAGTGGGTGAAAATAGTACCCACAACAGACATGCCAGCTCCCACTCCTTATCTTGAATACGCTGTATTTGAGTAGATTTTCGTATAAGGGTTCACTCTACAAGAGACTAGTATAATAGTCCACATCCCTATGAACAGTTCGACCGCTGTGTTGCTGGCGCAGGTTAATGATGACTACCGGGAATCTAAAATCCGCTATTGTTACTCGGTGGTGTATAGTCTGTCATTCTCCATTATCCTTTATCTCCATACAGAGAGAAAAACTACTGGCCTATCAGTGGAGGACAAACAGATGTGAGACTAGGTGGTGCCGCATGGCTATGGATTTTGTTTTTTAAATTTCTAGAATAGAAAATGAAAAACCCGTATATCAGTAGATTGTTTTGTTGTTTGAGAACGAAAATAAAATGATATGGAATGTGTTTTAACCACTGGCAAGGAAATACATAAGTAGGTTACACTTAATTTTGAACTATCTAAAACTGTAATTCTTAAAAAACTTAGCCTTAAAAATGTCCGGTTTTAACATGGTTTCCGTTCGAATCCATATTATTAAAGCACATAATAAGTTTTTGAATTTATTTAATGTTCGACTAATCATACGTTCGTGTTATAATATATTCATACGTTCACTACATTATTTATTCAGCTTAGGAACTACTTTTTAATCCATAATAATGATTACGTATATATTTCTTCACGCACAATGACGTAAAAGAAAGCCTCAGTAGTTTCTTAACCTTAAATTAGGAATTTACTTAATTTACTCGGCCAAGTTCGACTCGGAATCGCGCAACGAAGGTTCCGTACACCAATCACGCACATTACCCTTTAGGTATTGATTCCCTTGCGAGTTTAAAAATAATGATATTCAGCTTAAATTGTTACTGTTACTTTTGATTGCGTTGACATAGAAGTTTGATTTTGTTACAGCTTATAGGTTATAATACCTTTATACCTGAGTATTTGACATAAATTCCAGCTTGATACCTCCACGCGTTCCTGAGAAAGAGGGTCTTGACAGCCTGACAGGCTGACGGACAACAAAAAGATCATAAAAGGGGTTTTTCCTTACGAGGTACGGAATCCTAAAAATGTGTTGAAAACTCTGATTGCACAGCCGAGTGGGGTCACCACGTCATGTAATTCTATGTGAATGTGATTTTTTGTACTACTCGCGATACATTGATGATTTAATACAGTAATCCAAGAGTCGATTTTGAAAATTCTGGTTTTTTTCCTACTCAATTTCATTAATTATTTACAAACATTTCGTTTTCATAAAATTTAATAATCGAAGAAAACATATCTATTATATATAATTCCAGTGTCACGATGTTTGTCCGGGATGAAGTCCAAAACTACTTTACCGATTTAAATCAAATTTGCACACCGTGTGCAGTTTGATCCAACTTAAAAGATAGAATAGCTTGCATCTCAATTATATAAAAAAAAATTGAGACCGCGGGCGGAGCTGCGGGAAACAGCTAGTAAGATATAAGGAAGGACAAAAAAAGACTGTAATAGTCGAAAAATATTTAAGAAGTTACTTACCATCTCATTTTTATTATCTCCACAAAATTACCTTCTGTAACTATTTTAATTAGGTTTATAATACCTACAGGTATTTTATAGGTTTGGTAACACATCACGAATATTTAGTTTAAACCACACGTAACTTTTAACTAATACCTATTACATTATTCATATGATTATTCAGACGGTCAGATTTCTAAACCTATTTGTTAATAAAATGACCTTTGTTTTTAACCGATTAGTTATTTTTCTCGTAAAAACCCAATAGCTGAGGTTAACCATACTCATATATAACAAAGGTGTACAATTTGCCACAATACTTACAGAAACTACGAAATAAGCAGTACCTTTGTACCAAATTGTTATACATAAATCCTACTAATATTATAAATGAAAATGTGTATGTTTGGATGTTTGTTACTCAATCACGCAAAAACGGCCAAACGGATTTGGATGAAATTTGGCATGCATGTAGCCTTTGACATGGAAAATAATATAGGCTACCTTTTGCCCCGATTCCTTAAGTAGTTCCTGAGGGAAAATTGAAAATTGTTTCCGAATTAAGCCGTGGGCAGACAGCTTTGAAATTTGGTATTTTTCTCTTTTACACATTTTTCGTTTCTTTTTGGACCCGATTCTGAAGTCCATGCAGACGACATGCCGTAATAGATAAATAAATAAGTAAAATTTTACGTTTTGTGTCATCGAGAGCAAAAAACGTTAGTGTAAAAAGTACCCAGTAACCTAATAACGACTATGTACCGTTACATTCGATATTAGGTATTCGGTAGCAAATATTATACTGTTACAAAATATGTCATTAGTAATATTAGTAGCTTATGATCCGTTTCCGACGTCTACGTAACCATTAAGCCGTGGAAACCGTCACCACTAGCAATCAACGTAAAAATTATGACTCGCATGTCTGAAGCCATTAGTTGTACGCAAATATGTTAATTATGTAATAGTTCCTTCCGATTACTACATGATATAATTAGGTTATTTGTACACTTTACTGTTTACGTGACACCGTGGGACGCAAGTTCACTTTAGAAACTTTTAGTGTCACGTTTGTAGCATCGAATATTTTAGCTAATATATTAAAATAATATGATTCACTAATATGCGTTGGGATATTCGACCTTGCGAATGCCGTATTAGGTATTATAATACCCAAAGCATACCCACGTATAAAAATACCCAACTAAAGCTACATTATTCATTACCTACGACTTTTAGTTTTGGATTGTGGTTAGTGACATGTAGAAGAGAAGAGATAAGATTGGAATAAGTCCGCGATATTATTTATACATCCAATATATTATAATCATTATTCATGTTCATCCTAATGGTTATTAATTATTTTTTATTTAACTCAACTCTCAACTCCCAAATTATCCATTTCCTACTTAATTAATGTTTTACTAATATTTTCAATTAGCTTACATATTAATATTTATTTCATGATGTCAACGACTGCATAATTTAACGATTTATAAAATCGGAGGCAATTTGAATAAACTGTAAACTAATTAAATATTATCGGTATCTAACAACGAGTACCTCAACTAATTTAGAATACTTACACAAAACAGGAAAATTTCAAGATACTTGATACTTAGATAAGCTCAAATTTATGTGAAGGTAGTTGATAAGTTATTAAGTTGCAACCAAGTGTTGCCTAAAATTGTGTCCTAACTTTAAAGTTGTGAAAAAATAAATAAAAAATGCAACTTTATAAGAGCGACCGTGCGCAGAAACAACGCTTGCATTTTTAGACTGGTTTCATAAAAATACGACAACGACACGAAATTTCTTACTCACAACTAATATCTAATAATGTATTTAGTTATTTGAGGATTCTCAGAATGTTTTTGCAGACCTCATGAATCACATTGGTAACAATAGATATAAGGAATAAATTTTTCTGCTACTTTTATTAGGTACTAGGTAGGGCTTAGAGGTCGTGCCGAGCGGCTGCGCAGAGCTTGCGTGCTGCGTAGAGCTTGCGTGCTGCGTAGAACTTGCGTGCTGCGTAGATTTTGCGTAAGCGATCCCGCGGCTCCAGCAAAGGCAAGAAAGGGGAGTTTTTGGTCGGTGCAAGCCCGACATATCCTCACGCTGTGCCCTCGGCATGGGTTCAAGACATTAGAGTTTCAGCCCGACAAAAAAGGGCCGTGCTGAGCATGCTTTAGTGATCCCGCGGCTCCAGCAAGGTTGGGACCGGGATGTTTTAGTCCGACATAAGCCCACTTGGCATCTTAACAGGTTGAAGTCATTAGCTTTCCACCTTAACTAAAAATAATTGATCACATGAAATCACTTCTGGTCAAAAGAGATTTGTACGTTGTTTAATAGACTAATGTCGTTAATCTTCCTCGTTCCAGTGATCAACACACCTGCTAATTGCAGCATTAATAATGAGCAGCGCTTGTCACACCACACCTGCTTGGCGATCTGGTGCATGTTTCAATTAATCAACTACTTAGATCATTTAATCATTCAAAACTGGCCTATTCTCATTACTCAATGTACTGCTGCCTACTCGTAATTATGTTAAGTAAAATAACTCAACATTTCTAGTATTTTTTTTTGTTTTGTTGGTGACGTTGTAAGTCCCTGTTACATATTTATAAAATGCACTGCATGCTCATGATAAAAGGCAAATTAGGCATATGTATATCAAAACTGCTATAGTCCTAATGAATTGTTAGTTAGGTAGTAATAGTAGTACATTTGATTTTGGTGTTGTATAATTATCATGTTATGTTTGGTCGAATCATGAAATATTTATTGAGTTGGTATCGATTATTTAACAAAGACGAGTAAATATTTTTTAAATCACAATTTTATTTAATAATTATGAGCTTTTAACTTAATTAATGCAATAATTAGGTCGCCAATACCAAACTTTGTTTCAAAAGAATTTCTTAATCTTTGTGTGCAAATTTTGCACAATGGTGCAAAGATTTTATGTAATTAGTTTTTATCAAGTCCTAAATGTAATGGAAAAAAATCTTTAATGGAAAATCAACGGGGCACCTCTACCTATTTGACATTATTGTGAAACATAAACCAAATAAATTGTGAAAACAAAGTTGTATTGCTTCTGTTTTCGTGCATCTGTGCCGTAAAACTTGGTAAATATCACCGATAATGTAGGTCACAAATAATTTGGAACTTGCTTTAAATTTATTAATTTCTTTAATTACTTACTTATAAATACTTCATACTTTAATGACATTTAATTTTATTTAGTAGGTAAGCTACCAAAGTAAACCAAATATAGTTGTATTTATCTCTTTTTTTTTCTTCTGCCTAGCCTTGCTAGCTTTTCCAGGCTATGTTGGCGTTGACTTACAATCTTACAAAAAAAGATGAATATCGTATTTTATACCCAACTAGCGGACTCTTCTAATCACTGTAGTAAGCCCATAATTATACACGAAAATCTGCCTCTGAAATAACTCTATCAATTGCCGAAAACTGCATTAAAATCGGTTGCTCAAAGATCTAAGCATACGGACAGTGGCATTAACTACGAGATTAAGACTACGGTGGAATATTCTGGTTGAATAATACCGTAGTAGAATAATGGTTTGGTGTGTTTTTTACTAGCGATCTGTGACTCAAAATATCTTAACCTGTGATTAGCAAAATACGTATCCAGGACTTTTTTACATACACACTTGTGCAATATTGCATTAGCTGTAATACGCCAAAGTAAAGCCGATTCGGATGACAGGCTTAAAGTAGCTACTTCAGGTAGGATCTGTTTAAAACGTTGACGGAGATAGATATATAACAGTCACTGTGTAAATGAGACGGAGTATAATTTATCATAAACATTTCTTGATTAATTTATTTAGCATTAAAATCTGGATTGATTACTTTAGTAAGATTATAAAAGGTATTGGAATTACGCCGGATTCCGATATCTCAATCAGTTTTATGTATTCGTCAAGTTGCCTGAGTCATGATATTAAAGTTCAAATTTTTAATATCATTAAACCAACAAGTTTATCGTTACTAAGAGAATGACTAATAAAATAGAATACTTTCCAAGTAAACACAAACGACACAAGTGGTTTTTGAAGTCCTTTTTTTTAACCTTTTCGGGATCCAAGGCTACCAATATTTTCCTGAGGGCACGCCGTACGTAAATGTGTTTGTAGCATTTCGTTTGGTTATCATTGTTGACTGTCTTAGGTAGAAAACAGATGTGAACTAAGTCAAACAATATTTTTATCAACAGATGATAAGAAGATCACTGGAATGTCGCTTTATTGGTCGAGGTTGTATAAAAAACATATTGCAAAGTATCTTTAATTAAATAGCTCGAGGTAACACCTAAATACTAGTTCATAATTAAAGGCTAGAAATTATTCGCTTGAAAATTTACTCGATAAAAAGTAATCGATGGTAAGGAAAACTAATCGCGGTAATGACTCATACAATTATAGTCATCTTAACGTAAGTAATGGCAGATAACTTCGCACGGAATGTTATAAATGATGTGGTATCGTTCATGTAAACTTAGCTCAAGTAGAATTTAACTTGTTAATAGTATTAGTAATTTCAAAGCAACTGATCGGGATTAGGAAATGTAGGATTACTTAGGCCCAGTTTTTTGATCCCGAGTTAACTCAACCAATGGTTAAATATACTAATGGTTTTAAACTTCGGTAGAACGCGTTTATTCATCAAGTTTGATTCTAATAAAAGGTTAATTAGTTACCTCACTAGTTTATTTGACCATTTGATAGACAAACAATTGATGAAAAAACGGGTTTTGACACCATTAGATAGCATATTTTACCATTGGTTGAGTTAACTTGGGATCAAAAAACTGGGCCAGTAGGCTATTTGCCTTTGTATAATTATGTGACAACAACAGATAATTGGCAATATTAAAGTTCAATGAACGGGTGTGTGCGCAAGGTTTTAGCTTTGAATCCATTCCAGGCAAGCAAGTGCCAATATACTTTATTTTAAGAGATTCTTGGCAATCGGTGAAGTAAAACATCGTGAGGATAAAAATTGGAATTTAAAATCGCCAACTCACAGTAAGCAAGCATTCTAATAAAGATTTTTGTTTTTTTTTTTAAAGAAAAGAGGGCTATGCCAAGATATTTCAAAATTAAAATATTTTATTTCAAGTCGTTTATTCAGGCAAAAATTATACCAGTTGCGCCGTTCTAAAATGTATTTTTTTTTAAAAGAACCGATAAGAAACTCCCCTTATGACCGGTATTATTTTTTCTACATATAACAACAATCATAAAATATATCTTGGGACAGCTCACACACGTACTATATAAAAAGAAATGTTATAAATGAATAAAATACGTTATTCTCTCAAGCTTGAAACTTCTAATGTATCGGTCAATTTGAGACTGATAGCCTCGGCTCCCAGTCATACAATATGTTATTGACAGAATTGAATTATATTTTTACGGACGTATAAATTTCACTATTATATTTCATGCGCATGACACGCATCGGTAAATAGTATCAATATCATTGATCGTTGATACTTTAATATCAATGTTAGATAGTATTCTATACGTTAAAATTGATTCAGTAAGTTTATATTTTAAAAAGTAAGGAGGTTACTTGTTGTTGTAGTCCTAAGGCACCCCGCTGGTGCAGAGGGCCCCAACAAGTTTTCTCCAAGCCGGCCGGTCCCGCGCGATTCTTCGAACGTCTTCCCATATGAGTTTACTTGTAGGTGCAAATATTTATAAAAAAAGCTTTTTTTTTATATAACCTTTTAGGTGTCCCACTGCTGGGAAAAGGTCACCCCCAACCTGCTCCAGGCCACTCGGTCTAGAGCCGTTTCCCACCAATCCGGCAAAAAGCGAATGATATCATCTCGCCAGCGTCTTTTTGGCCTACCCCGTTTACGAGCTCCAGTTCTAGGTACCCACTCGGTTGAAATTTTCGCCCATCTAGATCTTCCTTTATTCTATTTATATTTTTTTTCCTCAAATCTACTTGTTTTTAATCAACCTAGTTAGTACCTAGTTCCAAGAAATGTGTTGAGCATTAAATTAGTTAAATAATAAAAACAGCCGATATAATGACGGACTGCAAAACAGATGACAGTAACAGTTAATTTCATGCTTCATTTAATCTAACTCTAGAAAATAGTTAAAACGAATATACTAAAAAAGACAAAACATTAATTAGAAATTAAATAAAGTGACATTAAGTATGTAATTAAATGGCGTAATTAACTGCAAGTGCAAGTGGCACTGAAAGATTTTGTAAGTGGCAAATAATTAACAAGGTCAGGTACCTAATAAATATTTTTGATGTTCTTTTAAACATTGTACAAAAATTGTAAAATATATAATAGTTAGAGGGCAGACTTCTACTACTTTATCGGACTCGTTCATGATGAAACAAAAAGGAGAACTTATTAAGTATCAAAAAAATAAGACTGTCCTGTTGGTCTAGTCGTTAGTGACCCCGACTGTTAAACCAGAGGTTGTGGGTTCGATTCCCAGACAAGAAAAATCTTTGTGTGATGAGCACGATCATTTGTTCTGAGTCTGGGTGTAAATTATGTATGTATTTAAAAAATATATAAGTAAGTTTATCAGTTGTCTGGTTGCCATAGTACAGGTTCTGCCTAGTTTGGGATCAGACGGCCGTGTGTGAGTTGTCCCAAGATATTATATTATTAATTATAGTTTCAAAGCAGAAACATTCAGGATATAAAATAGGAAGTTATCTAAGTCTATTTCTATCAAACAGTACATCTACAATTCTACATCCACAAGACTTCCCCGAAGGCAGAACATAATGGTGGCACATAAATCAGCTTTCAAGTGTCGCGTGGCATGCCAATATGCTGCACGTGCGCTCACGTGCCCGAACGCGTTCCGACTACACTTCGGTATTCATCGGGCTCCGTGGGAAAAAAAAGGCGCTGCGTATGCAAAATACATTAGATATTTGGAAAGTGATATTTGAGGTTTAAACGCACGTCTGTTCGACCTCTTTTTTTCACTTATTTGTTTTTTTTTCATTTTCAATTGCAGACCAATGGATTCATCTGAGTATACATCAAATGAAATGGGAGTACAAAAGGTATTCCATCTCGCTCATTTTCATTGCCCACGACTCCCGCGTAACCCGGAACCCATCCCAGCTTTACCTACTCTGTTGCGATCCCCTAGAGTATTTAGGCGACTCATGCAGTCTGCTACCAACTTTGAGGTGATTAAGTTGGAGTCTAAGGCCATCAGCGCAGCCTGACTGTCTAAGTTATTGGGTAAATTATGTGGTTTGTGTACCGGACGGACGGTCTATCGTCGACTACCATGTTCCGAGAGAGAGACAGCACTATACTATAGGCGTCGACGAGCCGTTCACGCCCCTGCACCTGTAGGTTCGCGTACACGTAGGTTGCTGAAGAATTCTTCTATGTGGGTAGGTGATGATGATGACGACGGTGGATCCCGAAGAGTTATGCGGCGTGCATACTTGCTATGCGTGTGGTCCGTTACAGGTACCCTATCATACTGCGCACGACGACGGCAGGGCCACTTCTTATATGGCGACCGTCGGGCCGATTCCTCACATCGGGAGATTAAATAAAACACACTACTTCCGGTACCCGAAGGCTTGAGGTTTCTGCTCACTCCATTGTTCCCTAGGCTTGAAGAGGCTGGTAGACCGCTATCTGCTAGCTACAACTATGCCTTGTTTCGGCCTCGGTCAGGTACCTCCAAACTTTACCGAAACGAGAGCCGCAGAAACCTCGCACTTTTCGTGTTTATTTTTCACTATAAATTACATACATTTTTGTCTGTAACTTTAAAACTATTAGGGTTAGGTTGATGGGACATACCTCGCAGGATAGGTAATTAGATCACCTATCCATTGCTATATGCCTCATCAACCTTACCCTCGCCCTTAGGGCACCTTTATATAAAAACTGGGCCAATACAGTCACCTTTTCCTGTTCCCGCCACTTTCATATCTAATATTTTCTAAACTATAAGACCTAGGTCTACAACTATTGTGGGGGTCGATAGGTGACTGTGTTGGCTATAAATAAAAAACAAAAGAACTATATTTTATTATTTACAGTGTACCTAAATTATGACTAAGACCTAGGAACTAGAAATTTTATATAAAACTGTGTTTTTCTATTAACCTATAGGGTTA
Organism: Plusia festucae; assembly: GCA_950381575.1. Lineage (NCBI taxonomy): Eukaryota > Metazoa > Arthropoda > Insecta > Lepidoptera > Noctuidae > Plusia > Plusia festucae. The sequence continues at coordinate 4,463,609 of OX494436.1, read as the reverse complement.
AGGTTGATGAGACATACATCTCCGGATAGGCAATTAAATTACCTATCCATTGATATACGTCTCAACAACCTACCCATCGCCGTTAGGCACCTATACGAAATCTAGACCAAAACTGTCGCCTCAGTCGGTTCCCTCCACTTTGACACGAATAACTATTAAACTATAAGACCTAGGTCTATAACTATTTTGGGAACTGATAGGCTACAGTCTTGGCTATACAATAAAACCCAAGTTATTTAAATTTTATTAAAAACAAATGAGATACACTATGTTACAAAAATGTAAACACAAAAAACTTACAATGTTGCTTTGTTTACTAATTACAAATATTAAAGAAATAACTATATATGAGTTTACTATATGTTTAAATACATTTCTAAGTATATTTCGGCCAACCTTAATATAATTTAAGCACTATAAACACCAAAAATCGAAATTGTTGTACATTGTGTGAATATAAAACTACCCACCGAAACTGTGATAATTTTAACATTTTATAAATCAAACTACCGGCACTAAACACGACTTTAACTATTAAACAACATCAATTTAAAACATGATTTACTTACTATATAGACCCTTTAAGGGCTGTTATTGGCGTTTTCTATTGTCCCGCTGGCATCACACACGATTTTTAAACTATAGTCTTTATCTATTAACACTATATGAACACTTTAACGATTGTCACAACTACACTGTTTATGCACTGTAAGGGCCCGTCGCGAACATACTCCCGCCGTGCAGCAGCGCGTTGACGCGAAGCGGAGCGGTGCTGCAGAAAGATCGGTGAGCAACGCTATTTCGGCAGAGGAACCAGCTTCTTTGCAGGTCGTTTCAGGATGCCCGTTGTCGTCCGCACCTCGGCCGTCCTCACTTGTCCGTCGGCGCCTGGGAAGACGGCGACGATTCTTCCTCGCGGCCAAATGTTACGTGGTAGTTGGCCGTCGGCGATGAGGACGGGGTCCCCGACTTCTAAATTGAGCCCCGTGCCATGGGGCTCCCGCCGGTACTGTAGCTCGGGGAGGTACTCGCGCACCCAGCGGCGCCAGAACTCGTCGGCTAATATTTGGGCGCGCCGCCAGTGCTTTCTGCTGTCGAGGTCGGACTCGTTGAAATCGCCGAGAGAGGGGAGTCTTGCGGAGCCTCCGAATAGGAGGTGATTCGGAGTGATGGCTTCGTCGTCTTCGGCGTCGACGGAGACGTGCGTGAGAGGCCGACTGTTTACGGTGTACTCAGCCTCACACAGCAACGTTGCTAGGACTTCTTCGTGTGGGTGTTTTTCGTGAAGTATGGTGTATAGAATGTTCTTCACGCATCTGACGAGGCGCTCCCAGGCGCCTCCCATGAAGGGCGCTGACGGGGTGATGAAGTGCCACACGATCCCGCGACTGTTTGCCTCACTTCTGACGGCCTCCCTCATCTCTTTATCGGCGCCGTGCATGTTGGTGCCGTTGTCTGAGTATATTTCAGTGGGGCACCCTCGGCGCGCGGCGAATCTCCTCAGCGCCAATATTGCGGAGTCAGCGCTGAGACTAGCGGCGATCTCCAGGTGTACTGCTCTGGAGGTGAGACACGTGAACAGAGCCACGTATCGCTTCTGGTGCTGTCTTCCTACGGTGACGGAGAGCGGGCCGAAGTAATCGAGACCCGTGTACGTGAACGGTCTATGATTATGCGCGAGACGCGCTTTCGGTAGGTCGCCAGTGGCTGGCTCTGGCGGCTGTGCTTTTCTTATTCTGCATGGCAGACATTGACTAATTACTATTTTCGTGTTCGGTCGAAGGCGGAGAACCCAGTAGTGTTGGCGTACTTCATTGATCACCAACTCTGTGCCACTGTGATGTAGGGCTCTATGTGTCCATTCTATATACAATCTTGTGATGCGATGATCGCCGTCTAATATTGGCGGTTTCTTAATCTTCTCGGATATGTCTTCTGTGGCGGCTATACGGCTTCGTAGAGTGATCGTGTCGTTGATCATCTCTATGGCCAACGAATGTAGGCGGCTGTCTTTGGCGACACCTCCCCCGCGCCGGAGCTCTCGGAGGTCGGCGCTGAAGGAGTCCTCTTGTACCGCCTTCACAAGAAGGTCCTCAGCGCAGCGGATGTGTTCTGCGGGGAGAAGCACGAAGTTCCGAGAGTCGGCGGCAGGGCGAGGTGCGGCCCTTCCCGACATGGTGGACTTCTGCTTCTTTTTCGTGTGGCGCCAATCTGGATCCTTCTCTGGATTTTTGGTTGTTCTGCTGTGTAGAACCTGATCCTTGGGTTTCCGGCACAAGGATATAAACTGTTGGACTCGCGCTGTAGCACGTAGGAGTCGTTCCCACTTTGAAAATCTATTCGGATCTGGGATGGCTTCTGATATCTTCTGTGTTTGACAAGTTACTGTTTCTGTTACTGTTAAGATGCGTTCTTCTTCTGTATCTCTTGCTTTAGTCTCTGGACTCCGATTGAGCTTCTTTTCTATTGACGCAAGTCTCTTTGTTGCGTTTTCATAACTATCAGGCATGACGAAATCTTCATTCTTCCAGAGAAGAGCCGTTTCTATATGACCATCTTCTAACTGTTTCGTACTCTTCTCCAGTATATCTGGTGCCTGTTTCTGTGGATCTGTGTTCGAACGACGTGGGTTGACTATACGGGATTTAAGAGCAGAGTGTTCTTTCAGCTGCGCTTCTATATTTTCTTCCTGTGGCGACTGCTGATTGACGAAATGTACACTTTGATCAAGTGTTTGCGAGTGCGCGCCATGTAACACCCATCCCAGTGGTGTCAGTGACGCGACGGGTTGATGACTGGGTCCTCTTCTTATGGCACTAGCGACGAGGAGGTGCCAATTGTCCTGTCCTATGAGCACCTTTGGTACTCCGGTGTTGTAGGTGAGCTTCTTACTGATGTCTTGGAGGTGTCTACATTCTGTGAGATCTTCCTCGCTCACTTTCTGTGGCGACAGGTGTAGCCCGGGAACGGTGCGTGCACACAAGGGTATCTGTTTACCCGCTGCGTTATTCATGGTTATGTTAACGCGTCTTGAGTTGTGCACGTCTATCGCAGTGTCCCCGATAAGTCGAATGGTGAAGGGGTCCAGCTTTCCTTCAACGCCGATCTTGTTTGCTATGTCTTCATCTATGAGGGAGATTGTTGACCCATCATCGAGCAATGCGAATGTGGAGGCTTCTCCCGCCGGTCCGACTATCTGTACAGGAACTATTTTCAAATACGCTTGAGTGTTCGTATTTAAACTTGAGCTTGCGACTGTTTCTTCTCTCGGGCCTTCGCTTTTCTTCTTATCATGATGCAGAAGCTGGTGATGAGTGGCGGTACAACCTCGTATGTCGCACTTCTTGGGCTTGCACGAGTGTTCGTAGCGGCGTATGCGTAGACATCGGAAGCATAGTCCGTGCTTCTTTGCCAGCTCCCATCTCTTGTCTGAGTTGGCTTCGCGGAATGTCTTGCAGTCTAGTGTGAAGTGCCCTTCGTGGCCGCAGATTCTGCATCTTGAAGTGTATTTAGAGGCCGGAGTGTACGCAGAAGTGTGCCTCTCTGTTGCGGTGTTTGTCCTTTGAAAGACACGACGAGTCGGTTGGCCTTCACTTATGTGTTCAGCTGGCGCGAAAGCACTGCAGAAGCGCGCGTACTCCGTGACGAATTCACTAAAACTGTTGAGGTCCGGTCTTGAATTGTACTTCTCTGTGTATGTCCGGTACCACTGTACGCGCAGGGAGTTCGGCAGCTTCTCTGTGAGCACTCGTAGCAGCTCCGCATTCATTAAGTAGTGATCTTTCTTCAATGCTTGAAGTGTAACTATGCTGCTTCTGATCTTGCTTGCGAAGTTGCATATGTCTTTCGGTGCTTCTGTGCAACGTTGTAAAGTTCGCAGCTTATCTGTTTCGGCTTGAGCGATGGAGTCCGGTCGGCCGAATTGAAGTTCCAGTTCCTTCATTATGTCGTCCGGTCTTGCGTGCGCGATGAGTTCTGAACTAACTATTTCTAATGCTCTTCCCTTGAGACTTTTTCTAAGTCTTGCTGTATTTTCCACGTCGTTGAAATATCTTCTTGTGGTGTCGTATATCGCACGGAACGACAGCCACTCTGTATGCGCCCCGCTGAATGTCGGCAGAGTCATGATGACTTTTGAAACCGCTGGATGAGGCGAAGTAAACGAAGTGTCCAGAGGCTTCCTGTCAGCGAGCGCAGCTATTGCGGAAGTGAGTTCGGTGATTAACGGCCTCAGCGAATCACTTCCCGGTTGATGAGCTTCCTTCTTCTTCGGATTGTCATCTTCTATGTTGACACGTTCTGTGTCCGGAAGGGTGACACGATGTGTGTCCGAAAGGGTGACACGTTCTGTGTCCTGTAGGGTGACACGCTGGGTGTCCGGAAGGGTGACACGTTCTGTGTCCTGTAGGGTGACACGCTGGGTGTCCGGAAGGGTGACACGTTCTGTGTCCTGTAGGGTGACACGCTGGGTGTCCGGAAGGGTGACACGTTCTGTGTCCTGTAGGGTGACACGATGTGTGTCCTGTACCCCGATGGCCAAGTCGGTTCTTCTCCCGATGTTGGCTTCTATTTCAGGTTGCGGTTCCGGGGCTTCTTCCAACCACGAACGAACATATTCACTTCTTGACTGTCTATCTTCGTCGTAGTCGTCACTATAAGCCTCTTCTTCAGCCTTCTGTAATGCTAACTGTGCTAACTGTAATTTAATCTTCAATAAATCTTCCCGAGCTTTCAGTATTTTTCTATGTGACTGATTGGTTGCTACTGAGCGTCCTTCACGTTCCTTCGTTGGCTTTTCTTTTCTATTAAAGTCTTCCATACTGCAGGGCTTGCGTGATTCTGTCTTCTGTGTAGGGTGTGATTCCTGTTCAGGGTTATTTTCAAGTTGACGGAGTCCCTTTGGTTCGCTTGGTGCGTCTTGTTGTACTGTTGAAGTCGAGGTCCCCTCCGCGGGTGGCGGGGGGGGTACTTGAATATTCGCACTACCCGCAGTTGTTGACGGTGAACGCGGCGGCAACTGGTGAACGATAGGTGTGCTTGATAAGTCCGCATCCAAGTCGACAATCCACCCCACTGGAGCCTTTCCTTTGGATCGCGTAATAGGCATCTTGAATTTTCTATATGTTGTTTTTCAGTCGTAAGCCTTCAGTTGTAAGTTTTCAGACGTTAATCTTCAGTAGCAATTCTTCAATCAAAACTCTTCAGTCATCAGTCATCAGTCCATAAGTCTTCAGTCTTCAGTCTTCAGCTTCAGTCTTCAGTCTTCAGCTTCAGTCTTCAGCTTCAGTCTTCAGTCTTCAGTCTTCAGTAGTTACGCTTCATACGTCAGTCTTCAATAATAACTCTTCAGAAGTCAGTCTTCAGGCGTAACTCTTCAGTCATCGGTTTTCAGGCTTCAGGCTTCAGGCTTCAGACGACTTCAGGCGACTATAACTCTTCAGCAGTTCTCGCGATCCGGCTCGAAGGACCATAAAATGTACCGGACGGACGGTCTATCGTCGACTACCATGTTCCGAGAGAGAGACAGCACTATACTATAGGCGTCGACGAGCCGTTCACGCCCCTGCACCTGTAGGTTCGCGTACACGTAGGTTGCTGAAGAATTCTTCTATGTGGGTAGGTGATGATGATGACGACGGTGGATCCCGAAGAGTTATGCGGCGTGCATACTTGCTATGCGTGTGGTCCGTTACAGGTACCCTATCATACTGCGCACGACGACGGCAGGGCCACTTCTTATATGGCGACCGTGGGGCCGATTCCTCACATCGGGAGATTAAATAAAACACACTACTTCCGGTACCCGAAGGCTTGAGGTTTCTGCTCACTCCATTGTTCCCTAGGCTTGAAGAGGCTGGTAGACCGCTATCTGCTAGCTACAACTATGCCTTGTTTCGGCCTCGGTCAGGTACCTCCAAACTTTACCGAAACGAGAGCCGCAGAAACCTCGCACTTTTCGTGTTTATTTTTCACTATAAATTACATACATTTTTGTCTGTAACTTTAAAACTATTAGGGTTAGGTTGATGGGACATACCTCGCAGGATAGGTAATTAGATCACCTATCCATTGCTATATGCCTCATCAACCTTACCCTCGCCCTTAGGGCACCTTTATATAAAAACTGGGCCAATACAGTCACCTTTTCCTGTTCCCGCCACTTTCATATCTAATATTTTCTAAACTATAAGACCTAGGTCTACAACTATTGTGGGGGTCGATAGGTGACTGTGTTGGCTATAAATAAAAAACAAAGGAACTATATTTTATTATTTACAGTGTACCTAAATTATGACTAAGACCTAGGAACTAGAAATTTTATATAAAACTGTGTTTTTCTATTAACCTATAGGGTTAAGGTTGATGAGACATACATCTCCGGATAGGCAATTAAATTACCTATCCATTGATATACGTCTCAACAACCTACCCATCGCCGTTAGGCACCTATACGAAATCTAGACCAAAACTGTCGCCTCAGTCGGTTCCCTCCACTTTGACACGAATAACTATTAAACTATAAGACCTAGGTCTATAACTATTTTGGGAACTGATAGGCTACAGTCTTGGCTATACAATAAAACCCAAGTTATTTAAATTTTATTAAAAACAAATGAGATACACTATGTTACAAAAATGTAAACACAAAAAACTTACAATGTTGCTTTGTTTACTAATTACAAATATTAAAGAAATAACTATATATGAGTTTACTATATGTTTAAATACATTTCTAAGTATATTTCGGCCAACCTTAATATAATTTAAGCACTATAAACACCAAAAATCGAAATTGTTGTACATTGTGTGAATATAAAACTACCCACCGAAACTGTGATAATTTTAACATTTTATAAATCAAACTACCGGCACTAAACACGACTTTAACTATTAAACAACATCAATTTAAAACATGATTTACTTACTATATAGACCCTTTAAGGGCTGTTATTGGCGTTTTCTATTGTCCCGCTGGCATCACACACGATTTTTAAACTATAGTCTTTATCTATTAACACTATATGAACACTTTAACGATTGTCACAACTACACTGTTTATGCACTGTAAGGGCCCGTCGCGAACAGTTTGCATAATTTTTGTTTGCTTCCGAACATTTAATGATGCCGTAGACGTCTGCTTGAAAGATAGAAGCAAATTGTTAGCTTGAACTTTGGCTGCTATACACGCCAAAGCCTGTGTCAGGGCCCATTTTAGACTTACCCGTAAACCATACGAGGCTACCTGATTCACAAGTGACTGGTTTGTTCAAACAGACATCAGTTCGACTCGCGACACCGCCGCCACCGCGTCAGCTCATGATTAAGGACTCCTATTGAGTCTGAAACTAGTCGGGCGATCCCGAGAATGCGCGTGAGTAAACCGTTGAATCCTTAAATAATTATGTAGTTCCTTTGAAAGCTACAATTTGGAACCATGACATCAGAATTATTGACTGCACGGATAGCCGAGTGGTATAGGTCACCACGCTAATTACCACTGTGCGCGACGTGCTGCGGGCTCGATCCCCGCATGGGACAAGCATTTGTGTGATCCATAGATACTTGTTCCAAGTCTGGGTGTTCTTTGTGCATGTGATTTGAGTGTTTGTGAAACCTCCGCGACACAAGGATTAAATACCTTAGTGCGGGCGTCGCTTATTAAAAAAAAAAAAAAGAAGAATAGCTCAGTTCCAGAGATTAGCGCGTTTTTAAAACAACATATCTTTTCCGCTTTAATATAAATTTTAATATAGTAGTAAGATAAGTGTTAAGTAATTAAAAATAAATAGGTTATCAATAAAATTCATAAAACGTAGACAAAGACAAAAGTAAATAGAGCGAAACAAAGGAGGTAAAACCTTCATCATAAAAATATTTATAAATATCTACGTGTAATGTAATGTAAAAAGCAGTAATAATTGACAAAAGGTAGTTTTTCTACTTATTTTGAGTGTTGAACATCAATCTTAAATACAGAAACTGTGTTATAATGTCAAGATCTATGTCATAACCCTGTAAAATATTAAAAGAAAATCTATTAGAAGTCTTAATTTTTATCTACGGGGCTCCTTAGAGGACATTATTAATCCAAACAGATAAAGATAATATTATTCGTAAATATTAATAATATGTTGTCATTGAAGAGCTTAGGAATTTTCACCCCTGATTTAGTAGTTAGATTATTTGAAAGATCAGCTTCTTTCTTTGTGAATTGCAACATTTTGACGTGAAGGTAAGTTTGTTTGGCTCATAATACGAAAGTACCTAATGAAAAATTAACGCTATGAACACTTACGATTCAATTACATCAATCTCTCAAACATCATTATCACTAACGTTATATTTCCTGGTTTTCCTACATTTACTTTCTGTGTGTAATGAGCCTAGTTACGTGTAAATTACATTGATCATCATTACCTCTGAGTCAACGACCAAGACCATGAATTAACGTCTTCTAATACCTTTCTTCTGAGTTTCATTGATCTTAGATCATCGACTATCTCGTAGAGAAGTTTATTATGTATTTATGCGTTTTTTAGGTTTATTAAGCTCGTTGAAATCATATCAGGAATTATATAGTATATATTATGTAGAAGCGGCTCCGCCCCCGTGGGGTGCGATTATCGTGACAAAAATTAGCCTTGGTGTCCTTTCTTTTAATATTAAAGTAAAAACACAATTGACGTGGTTATAGACAGATGGATGAGCTGACTAAGCACATAGACAGACTGAGTAAGCAAGCGGTGAATGTCAGATAATGAGCAAGGCAATAAAAGCACAGATTTTGTTATTAGTACACCCTAGTTTTGTACCTTAAATTTTGAGAGCTACAAACGCTTAACCAACATGGACCCTCCCTCACCCACAAAGGAGCTTGGATATCCTACTCATCTCAGGAACACAACGCAGGGTTGCTTGGCGATCCATATCCAGTCCGGCTGCTCTCATTGGAGAGAAATCTACCTAACTCTCACATAAATAGGAACATTAGAAACGTGTCCGTATTCAGTGCTCTAGAAAACGACGTGCACCCATCTTAAATCTATCTTTCAGTAACATAAATCGTCTTAGTCTTTATTAGTCTAAACGTTTGGTTTTATTGATCATAAATAAAGTATTTTGTGTATAACGTGATCGTGGCCACGAAAAATGAGTTGTAAGTGGGCCAGTGACTTCCGGGCATTCGTGTTTGGTCACGAAACAGGCGATTGCAACACTTCACTCAATTAGGGCTGCGGTCTTGCTGAAAATTCTTCCTGCTTCAAAAATAGTGTTCTATTTATTAAATTTATAAGTTTTGGAATTTCAGTAATAAAATTCATTAACCTTGTATCGCTATGACACGTTTCTGATAATATAGGAATATTAGTAAATCTACAGAAAATAAATCATAATAATTTGTGTGTTTTAGCAGACTATTTTTAACCCTAATTATTATTAGGAAGAAAGAAAATGCATTTATTTGCGCCACATTCATTTATTATATCTTATATCTTTAAACGAGCAATTCTTGTTTTTATAAACTCTGATTTCGGGGGCGTTAAATCGATGTACCTAGGATTCATTTTCAGAAAATAAAAGGCAAAGCTCGGTCATCCAGGTACCTACTTTATTTTTTAATTCATTAATAGCCATGGACGAAAATTAAAATATATTCTTTCTTCATTTTGTTACCATCACGGCAATTCACCTCCACGACAATTATCACATTAAAAAGTGAAATTTAAAATGTAATTAGCCTTTTACGTATCTGAGATATTTCCTTTGTAGTTAATAATTAATCAGACAGCCCTAGACATGGTGCTCGGATTAAAGTTATCTTAGTCCTGACTTCGCCTTATGTCATCGATTTCATAAAACTGGGCCAATTTGTACCGCGGGCCAGTTATCGGCTGTTGATTTTCCTTTCGATACAATAATCGAAAAGGCGTTTCAAAATGGCTTCTAATAAATACTGGCTGATGTGATTTAGGGATACGACCTGCAGTTGTTACACAGTTACATAGTATGAATTTCACATATTGACAGCTATTTCAATATTGACTGCAATGTGGTTTCATTTATAGCACATAATAAAATTAACTTCTTCTTAACTGCTCGAAATTTATTGTCAAAATTTAATATTATTGTCAGAAATTTATGAATGTGAATCCTTAAATTGCTTAGACTGACATTCAGTGCAAACGATCAAAGAATAAATCTATGTTTTTACTCAAATTATTATATTCAAATATCTATTACTACCTATTAATTAATGAAAAATTGTATTGGTTTAATTAGCCTCATCTTTCTCTTTATGTGGTTACATTTATTGTCCACATGTCGTATCCACACTGCAAAGTTCCTAGAAATCTATAACAATTATACCTGATTAAGATCCTGTTGTAAAAAATCGAAGTACAAAAACGCATATCAATAGAACAAAAAATAAAGCTCTAATAAACTAAACTTTATCTGTATTGACAAAACACTTATAATTTATTGAAATCGCCCACAAAAGTCCTTTCGATCAAAACCAATTAGGTAGGTCATCAACAAAGAAAATTAAAATCAATTGTCTGAAATGCTATCAATTCTGAACTTACGTAATGAATACGGTAGTATTATTCACGGCTGTCTACCACACATACAATAATCTATCAACTCCTGGGGAAAAACTTGAGCTCATATAGACCAGGAAGTTTAATTTGACATAAGGACAATATTCATTACGTGCTGAATGCCTTAACAATGTTATTAAAAAAGATTCCAGCCAGCAGTGGACTTGAAATCCGGAAACCATGATTGCTTGTAAGCTCTTTGTAGTGTAATAGGTATAGTGTGCGCTGATCTTAACGCTTATTGCTTCCACTTTCTCTTATCATCGCATTATGCACGCGTGTAATGAAAACTTAATCTGTTTGATCGAAGAAAGTAAATACTCCTTATTATGTCGAGTAGATCGTCGCCATTAGTAGTGGCATGCAAATGATTACAGGAATTAATAGCGAATACATTAGATGTATAGAGATAGGCTTGCTCAAGTTAGTTTTTTTTTTCTTTGACCCTTAGTTTACCAATGGTAGAAAGAGGACGCTAAGTGAACTTATAGCGGTTAAATGGAGGGGCCTGTTGGTCTAGTGGTTAGTGACCCTGACTGTTAATCCGGAGGTCGTGGGTTCGATTCCCACCCAGGACAAATCCTTGTGTGATGAGCACAATAATTTTTGTGTCTGGGTGTAATTTATCTATAATATGTATTTATAAATATATAAGTATGTTTATCAGTTATCTGATTGCCATATTATAATATATACAGCATGTAACAAAACCCCTGTCAGATTCAATAAAGGCGTATTCGTGGTACAGTTCATGAACCGTCTCGCATAGGCGGCTTCTTTGACACAAAGCTGCAGGTAGTAAGTACGTGAACTTTGAGGAGCGGCAGTGTTGCTGTTGCCTTGGATCTGTTTTTATTTTGATTTAATTATTTTCAATTGGGAAAAAAAATATCTCCAATCCATTAAATAGCTACGTATATGAGTTCGCAGTACGATACCGAATAATACTCTCAAGGATCGGACAGGGTTTTTGTTACTTGTTGTATATATACATATTATAATCAAACTTTTTGTTTTAATAAGTCTTGTGCGATATATTTTAAATAAAAAATACACAACCTAATTCAAACTAATGTGATATTACGTAAAGTCTGTATTAAATAATATTTAAAATCAAACTTAATTTTACATAGAACATCACTCACATACATTGCTCCGAATCCAAAGTAAGTAGCTAAAGCACTTGTGTTATGGAATCAGAGACAACGAAGGTACCACGAACACCCAGACCCGAGACGATGTAGAAAGTGTCAAACCGGGGATCGAACCGGGACCTCAGAGCTAGCGCACCTTGAAAACCGGTGTGTACGCCACTCGACCACGGAGGTCGTCGAAGAGTACAACATATCGTTGAATTTGCCGACTAAACGGATTGGGCACATTAAAGGAGAAAGCTTATAGCATTGTCTAATGGTAACATTATCAGTCAAAACTATGGATTAATATTTAAGTAATCTGATAGTGCTAAGTGATGAACGGACATTTGCAGCATGATAGATCATTTCAGATTCATTCATTTCAGATTAAATCACTCTGTATTCACTAGTCTTCTTTTGTAAAATTTCATTTAAATCGGTTCAGTAGTTTAGGCGCCATTGCGTAACCCACATACAGACAGAGTTACTTTCGCATTTATATTAGTAAAAATAATGATATTTAAATATTTACTTCAAATCTGAACATCATACTTCTGGACAAATTGCATTGAAATAATTATGTGCACAAAAACCTGAATAGGCGTAAATTATGTAAGTAAATAGGCATGATCTATTCTGATCAATGCTCATCGTTCCCTATATAAGCAGATGCTTGTGCCCAGCAGTGGGACATTATAGACTGGTATTATTTTTTATTATAGATATGATCTCACAGAATATTTTTACGGTAACGTCATAATATTTTTAACTTAAATTTAATTACATGTATTACCAACATTGTACAAATATTCCGTCTGTCACTATTGACAGTTATTAATAGCACAATAATTAAGAATATTTAAATAAAGACAGCCGTTTGAATGTAATACAATAGGTGCGCATTACAACATTTAATAATAACAAATTCATTGGACCGGCAATCCGGAAACTAAGCTCTATTTTTGGAAGTGATTGATCTCTCTTTGTTAAAAGCTTTTGTTAAATTTTCGTCATAAACCTTTTATTAATCGATAAATGTAGTGCCAGTTCACTTCTTTATTATAAAGAACCAGCTGACAGACGTAGTCATGTCGAACAACAAATTTATGTCAAACGCTATAAAGGTTACATTGTAAAAGTTAATAAGGCCGTTAAGTTAATTTTATTTTATTAATGTTTCCCGCAAGTTTTTCTTTACAAAAACCTTCTCCAGCTGATAGGCAATAAAAAAAACAACAAAAAAAGAATAATCGAAATTGGTCCAGCCGTTCAGGCGTTATGCCGCATGCCGTGACCAAGAGAAATATGGATTCATTTTTATATATATACACATATACATATATTAATGTTTCGTATAAATAAAATACCTAAATCTAGCCTTTCACGCGTGATGCCGTGACCAAGGGAAATATGGATTCATTTTTATATATATAAGACAAAAATAAGATCACTACGTTGGGCTTTGAATAAGTATTTTTGGATCACACAATAGAGATTGCTCGTATTTTCTGGTTTAGGAGACAAAAGAAAGAATAGACCAATACTTCTTTACAAAAAGAAGGACATTAAAAATAGTCATTAACTCATACAATAGGGATATTGTTTGGATTGGGTCACATTGACCCACAACTTAGGTATATGCAGGTTCACAAATAAAGTAGAATATATACTTTATTGTACACGCAAATTTAACACCTGACAGCTTATTTACAAAATAAAATAAACAATAATAAAGAAAATATGTATTGCTCAATTTGTGCTTAAAATATCTTAATACTTACAAAAATATTAAAATGCAAATGAACATGTACATTGAACATTCTATTCTATTTTAACTGTGACAACTTTCAGCAGTTTATTATACACGACCTTTGTTTATTAATATTATGATAATGACTAATTCCATTACGGACGTTAAAACAATCTAGTTATTTATGTTTTATTGTTGTGTCAATTAGGTAAGTAATGTATTATAAGGGCTAATGTTTACAGGGCTGACCAAAAATAATGTGTCAAATGAAATTTAATTTAAAATAAATATTTGTATTTAAAGTCTTAGAAATTTATCACTTTGCATTATACTCTACGAATAAACTTAAATTGTGTTAGCACAATTGGATTGGAAAACAATAAAATGTTAGCCAAACCAAATTAAAAAAGTGTATTCAATATTTTTTTTACTATTCATACCTAATCGAAACAAAAAGTTGCTGTTTCAGACAGGTCACGTGACTTACGTTTTTATGCAAAGTTGATTTTAAATTTTAAGATTTCGACCTATGTTTCTTTGGAAAAGTTGTTCAGTTTTATTCACCTGATCACCTCGTAGAGTATACACACTCCATAAAAAATAATAATCCTGTATAGGTAAAACAAAGCCGTGTTTGTTCGGGGTACGGAAATTTTCGTTTCTTAATTTGTTTGATTCGTATCCGTCCTGAATAGCAGAAAAAATATTTAAAATAATGGAAAATTGTCTAAACCAAAATTAATGATTACGGTGACGGATACAACTTACGCGAGTGATACCGTAATATAAGAATTGTGCTACATGGGTAGATAAAATCTACAACCTTCTTTTTGGTACAAGTAAGAAACAAAGGGTTAAGAAGTAGAAATGTCCTGAAACCAATAAATATGCAAACGGAAAACAAATATTGGGATCCCTTTGGCATTTGTAAATACAAACCCCAAAACAGAACCATATACTAGCTTTGAATGCATTTTTACGACTGCAAGCACCGATAAAATAAATATCTTCCCATAATATATATAATAAAACAATTCGTACATTTATTTATGAGATAATACAAATACCACAGCGCTTTATATACCTACATTTAAAAATATCCCATCGTTGTACCAAACTAAAACACATAACATTTGATGTGATATCTCCATAACTGGCTATTGTATCGGTGGCTAATGCTCGTAGCCCACACACGTAACAACTGACCTATATCTCTAACAATGAGGTCGTTAACCTTACACAATATCACGAAATCCCGTAAACAAATAGCCTATTACAGGTGATCTGGGCTTTACTTTACATAATCAACACAAGTAATTTTGCACTTTATGATTCGATGATAAAGTTTAATTTTGATTGGTGAAACGTGTGTTGAATGAGTGAATATTTACCAATTGGAAGTGCGAAGGTGTATGAACGTGAGCGGCGTTGTCATTCGAATGATCTAGCGACCATTAGATTGATTTATATCAAATTTATTAAATCCGAGACATATTTATGTTAATACATGACCAATTAATGCGGATTTCCCGGAAGTTAGAAATTTTTAACATTATCGGCTAAATTTCGTAAAATGTAATGCAGTTTTAGTATTAACATCAAAATCAAAAAATCATCAAAATTATTAATTTCGCACCTTTCACATTTCCTTGTTGGGAAGTAAATATATTGGAGTCGAACATATTTTATGATTTAATCAAAATAAATTACATTTAAGTTGGTCACACGAGTGTTATTATGTAATTATTTCTGTGTTAAATATTGCAACAAAGCAGCAGCTGACGAACCTAACAAACAGTCTATTTTGAAAGATTTAAATGTTACTACATTTAATTATTGTTCTGTAATTCTAATCGATTAACGTTAATTAGTATTTTAACTCGATTTTCATTTATGAAGTATAAAGCAGTCATTTTAAGACATAGTAAAAGTTTATTGGGGTCCCTTTACGTAATTTTATTGTATCATGCAACGCGAACTAATATAATGCTGCTTCGTAGGTACTATAGCAATTAAAATTATAGTATTATTGAATAACAAATACAATATTGTATTATTATACATTTTAATACGATATAATTATCAAAATATATAAATAAATTCTGAGTGCATTTAGTTTCATATTCTTATACCTTTGCCTGTATTTGCAAATACGTCAGTGAGATGAATACATTCTTTCCTACTGAGCATTCACGCATGAATTAAAAAAAAAATACATAAGGATAAACTTTAATTATTATATGTTTTGGCGAATGTTAGATATTTAAATAAAACTACTTTTTAAACGAATACCATCGCAGTTTATTTTGATTTTTAGTTCTCAACTTTTTGTCACACAGTCGGCCCGTGACCATGACACCCGCAAAGGTGTTGAAACGTCGGAAACTAAAATCAAAATAAACTGAAATCGCAAACCCGAAATGAGCAAGTGTGGTAATCAATGCTCATTCCTTCTCTATATGAGAAAAGGCCTGTGCCCACCAGTGGGACATTTATAGGCTGGTATTATTATATTTTATCTGTAAAAAAACTGTATTTACATCAGTTTAGTTTCATCTCGCAACACGTTTACTCTACTTCTGCTGTTGACTTTAATTCGTTTCAAATGTCTTGGAAATTATTACGTAATGTTTCAGTAAAAAACTGTAAACGGCAAATCAAAACAATGGATACAAAAAAGAAAATTGTATAATAAAATTGGTGCTTTAACAACCGTTATATAAAGTAAATCAATGAAGTTTACTTTTTATCTTTTTAGAACTAAATTCTTGTGAGATTTGCACAAAGATTTTGTTATAGCGAATTATTTTTTACTTAGATTAGATAATAATTAATTGAATTACCTTTTTTTTAAGATTATTAGCAGAAATTTACTATTATTATTGTTCACCCCTCGTGCTAAGCTAAACGCTTTTACTACGAGTGGGTATCCGTAGTGCAATGGTTGGTAATCGAACTGGCAAGCACGTTATGAGTGCGACGTCTTAACCATTGGGCTTTCATAATATCCATACAAATACAAAAAAAAAAAACTAAAATCCGACTAAAACAAAAAGTGCTCACAAAAGTACGAAACAAGAAACTATTACAAATTACAAAATAGTCAAGGTAAGCCGTGGTTGCATGCCTGTATCCCATATGGGTGCGATGAACATTATAATGGCATTTAAAATATGTGACAAGTAATAACTAAATATTATAATATAATATTCGATACCAAACACGGTATGCTTGTCTTCATAATTTTTTCATCTTGGTTTTTTTGTCCGCCAGAATGCGCCATATTTGATTCGGTGACATGTCATATAGTCTATAACCAGCGAACTAGCAAGACGCTTCTAAAAATACCAAATTTGGACAGTTCTGATAAGTAGTTTAGGAGCTATGAGCGAACAGATAAACATACATTGTATACATAGTCTGTCAAAATCTTAACCCTCATTTGGTTTTTCCGTAGTCGGGTAAGTAAAACTCATAATTTTGATTTTTCGTCACCGCTTGAGTCATGTGTAAGATGTTTTTACACATTTGTTTCTTTAAAAGCACTGAAATAGCTGAAGTAAAATTTAATCTCAAACAATTTTAAGTACTTAAAGAAATTACTCAAATCATTTGCAAATTAAAGTCTAAGTACTTAACTGCTAAAATGGTACATAATTGAATAATATTTTCTTTCCACAACGATTTTACCGTGACCTTTTGACCTTGGACTTTGTATAATTTACTCTTAACTTTTTACCGCTATATTGTCACCGAACGAATTTTGATCCGTTACATTTTTTTTCAGTGTTAACGGTTTATTTGTAACGGCTAAGCATTACCACACAGCACCCAGACCATGATAAAAAGCATAACAAAGCCGCGTTATAATCGCCCAGTATTCAGGTTATGTTTTCCAATTTGTTGATTTAGGGCTACCACTACTCGTTTGTTTAATAATAATAATACTGGCCTATAAACGTCCCACTGCTGGGCACAGGCCTCTTCCCATATAGAGAAGGAACTCGTTTGTTTATCCTACTAAGTATATACTATTACTATAAACTTACTATGTAACTATACTATTACTATAATTACTATTACTATAATTTATAAATGGTGTGGATGTTTAGATGTTTGTTACTCAATCACGCAAAAACGGCTGAACGGATTTGGATGAAATTTGGCATGCATGTAGCCTTTGACATGGAGAAGAACATAGGCTACCTTTTATCCCGATTCCTTAAGTAGTTCCTGAGGGAAAATTGAAAATCGTTTACGAGCTAAGCCGTGGGCAGACAGCTTATAAATTTGGTATGTTTCTCTATTACAAGCTCAAGCTATAACCCGGGTGAAAGCACAATAGGTCTGTCCCGATCAATCGCTCTTAGAAATCCACCTTTTAGTACAACTTAGTCTAAAACACTGTTTTAATGAAGGACTTATACAGGATTGATGTAAAAGGAGTGCGTATATTCAACGAGGTAATCAGGTTCATAAAACAATCTTAAAATGGAAATTTAACTTTTCATACAAAGTGACAGGACACGTGACGTATGTTTGTATGAAAATATGATTTTCAATTTTAAGGTTTCGACCTACCTATATGTTTCGTGGGAAAAGTTTTTCAGTTTTTTGCACCTGATTACTTCGCTGAATACACGAAATTCTTTTAAATGAATCCTGTATAGACTTTACTATGTTGCATCAACACTTTAGAGGTTGTAGTAATTTATCGATAGCACTTATATTAAGTAACTGTCGTAACTTACAATGTAGGTAATTAGACTAACTTAATGTATTTTTTCACGAATTGATTTGAAAGTTAGGTACAGAAATAAAACAGTTGAATAAAATATTATTGTGAAACGTTCTTCATCATTGTCCAATTTGAGTAATTTTAAACGTTGGCAACCCTGTTGTAGTGTTGTAACATCACCTTGTCTCGCACAATGGGCTCTTGACTTCAGCTTAACGCTCTGTATACATTTCATTGTTAATAACATTGTAACTCTATTTTATGCCTCGGTAGGTTAAATCTATAAGACATTAAGGTTTTATCTGTTTCGCACTAATACCAAGAATGCTGAAATAATTTGATTTTTATTTTGGTATAATTAAATTGTCACAGCTGAACAGCGATGTATATATTTCATAATGTTTCATGAATTAGTAGCATTATTACTTTTTTTGTGGTTCTGTGGGACCAAAATGTACTAGGAAAATATATTTAGCAAAATACAAGACACATTTTATGTGCGTTATTTATTTATTAAAGGTTTTCAATAATGAATACACCTTACAAGCTATAAATAACCAGTTCAGAATTCCTTGGTCCCTGGTTCCTTGGCTCCCTTAATTACAGGACCCGATTTTTTTGTATGTATTACACTCAAATTCTGCTACCTTGAAAGCGCTGTTCCACTGCGTACACGAAGAAGATACGCAACTTATGTCAAGCTTTACTTTAAAAAAATATAGTTTTAGCATCCACTGCACCCACGGGCGCTATAGAAGGTGCTACTGAGAAGGTATATGAAGGATGAACAGCCCATGTAGTTAGTATAGAGTCAATTTAACAATTTTCCGCGTGTAGCAGAGGCTTATTTATATTATTTTCATACACATGCAATGTACATGAATGTAGCGAACTTAATGCCTGAGGCATTCTATACCAGACTACTATAGGTATGTGTACCATACATAATATGTGTTACACGAAAACCCATTCACAAATTCATATTTATTCACATGACAAATAAATACATACTGTATTCTATACACAGCAGTATCATTGCCATAGAACAGTCAAACGGTCTTGTCTACAAGCTGATAGAATCTAACGTGTCGAGGCAGCTACTCATTCATTGCTACCGTTATAAACTAGCTTGGTTCACGACTTCACTCGTTCCCAGTTCCTTATTGGTCTATATCAATAGCAAACATTAGGCGGACTGTCCCTGATAACATCAATACTTACTGCGAAAGGTATTTTATAGTGGCGTATTAAATAACATTTTATCAGTTCCTTTCCCAATGACAGAAAGGTTACGTTAAGTGCTTTAATGATTCATTCCTTATTTTTTTAACCATTCTAATCCATGTACGTATAAAATATAGGTCCATGTTCTTATGTATTAAAGTAAAAATTCTCACACACCGTGTATCTATAGATTAGGTTGAAAAATTAATGACAAGTGACAAGGTGGTGGTAGCTTGTTCGGTTTTTACGTCATTATGTTGACTGTTTATTTGTAAGGGTTTTAGTATATTTTTTTTTTCGTAATTTGATGTACATTGAAATATAACAACTTACGTTTTAAACGGATTCTATCGCGATTTATTTTGATTTTAGTTCCCAGCGTTCCAACGCCTTTGCAGATGTTATGGTCACGTGTAGGCTGTGTTCAGTCATGGTTCAGTCTATTGTAATTTCAT
This sequence comes from Plusia festucae, assembly GCA_950381575.1. Classification (NCBI taxonomy): domain Eukaryota; kingdom Metazoa; phylum Arthropoda; class Insecta; order Lepidoptera; family Noctuidae; genus Plusia; species Plusia festucae. The sequence goes on along the minus strand of OX494436.1, from coordinate 4,443,705 downwards.
TTTCCTCGTGACATCAAGACCGGCGGTCAATGCTCATTCCTTGTCTATGATAATTATCATATATCAGTGGGACTTTTCAGGTCAGTATTAGTTTTATTATTTCTTATCCGTCAGTTATCAGTTCTTAGATTTTTGATCACATATTGCCATAACATATTTATTTACAGTAGAGCTAAATCAGCGTTAATCAGCGGGTTATTTTTTTGGTCCACCATTGATAACCCTACCTTTGCTTGACTTTCATAAATTCAGGTTAGTATTTAACCGTGATTAGAAATAAGGTTAACCTTTAACTGTCGTTAATTCAGTAATTCTACCGACGTTAACGGCTGTTGGCCAGTTAATTGACAACTTAGATTAATGCTTATGGTGTTCTTAAAGACACGAAGCAGCCTCTATTTTGTAAACAAGTTAAAATACTAATTGCAACCCAACTTAAAATAATATTCACAGTAGCTACTTAAAAGCGGTAAATATTGTAATTATTGGTCTATTTAGCATGTTTTAATTTTATTGATAACATCTATAATGTCAAGACTTTTTTGAAGATTGATCTTGACCGCATATCGACTTCAGGCAAATAATCAGTATCAAGTTGCCTGCAATCGGGCCTGTTGGTCTAGTGGATTCGATTCCCACCTAGGGCAAATCTTTGAGTGATGAGCATGATCATTTGTGTTCTGTGTCTAGGTGTAATAATAATTTATCTATAATATGTATGTATTTATAAATATATATTTAAGTAAATTCATTTGTTTGATTGCCATAGTACAGGCTCCGCTTAATTTGGGATCAGATGGCCGTGTGTTAGTTGCCCCAAGATATTACTTATTATTATTGTATAAAAATTACAATTCATTAGCTACCTACACCTTAAATTTTTTTTCGGGGTGTAAGCTAATGCTTTCAACTCACGCCGAGGACGCGACGTGGGGATATGTCGGACTTTCACCGACCAAAAACACCCCGGTCCCGTCTCTGCCTTGACCGGAGTCGTGGGATCACTTGCACATTCTCTGCTCGACTCCAGCCGGAATCTCTAAAATCTGCCTCCTGCACACTTAGATAAGTGATATTCTAATTATTAATATCGATTCGAATAATACTTAATGCGTAATAAATATTCAAAATAAGTAATAATTCTTCAAGAGTTACCAACGACAATCAAATTAATTACCACCGCGTGACTTTTTAAGAAAAGTTTTTCTTCATATCGACTTGTTGCTTGCATACATTTCTGGGTTTTCATCTGCGTTAACATTTCTAGAAATAACACTTGTATATAGTGACAGAGATTTTTCAACAAACTCCCGCTTACAGCAATAATTAGCAACTTTATAACTACTGAAATTTAAATTGCCCTTTATATTTGCATACCATTGAATTGCAACATTCTAAAATATTTAGGTATAACATTTCTTAGGAGTGTCGTTAGTACCACAAAACAAATAGCTTGTAATACAAACAGACCCACATCGGTAACCAAGGGCGAAGAATTGTGATTGTTTATTGATATCGTGAACGTTATTTATTTGTAACAAACAAAGTAACTAGTTCTAACTCCACACAAAACAGTAAAGTACGAATACCCTATTCGTAGTGTGCTTAGGACCTATTGAAGCATCGTCAGATAACTTTATTCGAGGAATTTTTTATTCTTTATTTGATGAATTTTGAAATTTTAACCGGTGTTTCATACAGAAACTGTCAAACATACGAATAAAAGTGAAATAGGCCCTAAACGAAATAAGTATTTAGAAATACCAAAAAGGTTTTTCTCAGTCATGTAATTCTTCATTTTACCTTTTTTCTAAGCTATTTTGGGGTCAGCTACCGAAGTCAGCTGAATACCGTATTTCACATGGAGCGACTGCAAGGGCGGATCCAGGGGGGGGGTCATGGGGGTCATGACCCCCCCCTGGGCTGGCTCCAGGTCCTAGGTGAACCTCTAAGTAAAATTGTTAAACATACTGATTTTATATATTTTTTATAGTTTTTATTTCAGTACTTTCAATATTTAATTAATTTAATATACCTACCTAATACTTTGTTTGACGGCAAACGCATGACTCGGGATCGAACGCATCGAAAATTTGAAACACCGCCACTGCCGCGCTGATCGAATCGCTCAAATGTATGAAAGTGACAAGTCAAAGTCACGTGACTTATCGAAGAGAAATGTCTTCCATCATCGTTAACGGCCCGTTCACGACTTCGGTCTAAGCGGCGCGCGGCGCGGCGAGCGGGGCGGCGTCGGTGAGCGGTGCGTTTTGCACGCCACGTACCTACCTCAGTAGCGGTTAGTTGCAGCGGCCGCGGTGGACGTATTTAGGTAGTCAATTCGTGCTCAAAATCATGGCGTTTTCAAAATTATCCCTTCTATGTTTAGAAAGCAGTACATTTTTAAAACAAGACATTCTTAATATGAGAGAAGGAGTGCACGAACTAAATAAAGATCGGTATTTAAATGGCGAATTTCGTGATCTATACGAAGATTATATTTATGTTGGGGATGTTTTGACATCCATAAAGCCGGTCGATTTAAAATTTCTGTAATAAATGCCTCGGTATCCATAACCGCCACAAAATCGTCAATTTTTTTTTTGTTTTTAATTACGCCGTTGAGTACGTCCCTTCTACACCGCTGTCCACGCCGCTCTGCTTCGTCGTGGCGTCGCACTCATTCGCTTGTACTTTTGTTCCTGCCGCTGCCCGCACCGCGCGCCGCTGTAGCGATTCGCTCGGAAAAAACCACGCGCGTTTTCGCTATAAGCGGCGTCTCGTGGCGTGCTTCAAACATTTTTATACTTTTGATCTTACCGCTCGCCGCCCCGCGCTTAGCTGCCGCTCACAGCGGCAAGGTCGTGAACGGGCCGTAACACTTGTACCTTGTCTTAGATGCCGCCACCTTTCATATGTCACATTTCGTGTGACACTTGCACGCGCTTTGTTTCAGCGGAGTCAGAACATACCGCAGTCGATTTTTGTCCTTATTTTAAATTGCGATATTGAGATGTATCCTAATATAAGAATTTTTTTTATGTATTATGGCTACACTATACCTGTTAGTGTAGCGACAGCGGAAAGATCTTTCTCTACGTTACGAAAAATCAAATCGTGGCTAAGAGCTTCCATGGTTGAAGAACGTCTAACCGGATTGGCACTTCTCCACGTCCATAAAAACGTACCCATTGAAGTAGATGAAGTGATAACGTGTTTCGGGAGAAGACGTAAAAAAAAATTGAGCCGTCACGGGACGCCTGGCAGATGTGAAACATCGACATTATTTTGTAAAAGTAATATGCAGAAAAGAACAGATTGTGATAGGAACTAAACATATATATTTTTTTCCTGATAACGATGACTATTTATTGAATAAACATTTATTTTCATTAAATACAAAAATTTACGAATTTATTTCAAATCGTGACTACTTAATTCGTTTTTAGCGACCTCAGGAACCATGAAAATGACACCCATGACGAAAAATTAGCAAATTTTCCTCGGCGCCATCCTGAGTTTTAATTTCGACCCCATAATCGTTTTCAGCGACCTCAGGAACCATGAAAATGACACCCATGACGAAAAATTAGCATATTGTCCTCGGCGCCATCTTGGGTTCTAATTTCGACCCCATAATCGGCGACGCGTCGCCACACCGTACACACTACTGCATATAGACTGTATATATATAGCATCATATAGCGTGGCGACGCGTTGCCACGGCAAGCGTCGCCACGCCAGAAATCGGTTTTACGTGCGGCTATAAGTAGTTGTTTCACATCAAAATTGATTTTGTTATTTAAATATACTTGTATCTATTATGTATAATCAAAATTAAATTATAAGTTCTTGTGTCTTGACCACGACTATGTGACCCCCCCCTGGCGCCAAAGCTGGATCCGCCCTTGAGCGACTGCCTCTCTGACCGCAACAACCCATTGCTAGGTAACACAGTATCCTAGACCAATATTTACAATTTATAAGACTATTATAACTACCTAATAAAAAGCTGTTGGAAAGTCGGGAACTAAACTATAAGGAATATCGAAAAATGCGAAAAGGAGTCGCGATCCCGATTTTGATGAACACAAAAACTGCTTCATTCTTAAATAATTTAGATAAAAATATAATATATCTGTCTGATGATAGAAAATCACTATTGGCGAACTAGCGTACATTATTAGGTTCTGGATGAAGTGGCATTCCGACCTCAACAAATTTTTTCCTCATCAACGTTCAATGGTGTTTCAGATTTCTAAGGTACATTTATGGCATTGAAATAGTCACATTGCTTCATGAGAAGTGAACCTACAACCTTGCGCTAACAAAGCCGGTTCATTTACCTCCGGGCCACCACGACAAACAACGGCATGTTCTTGATGTCAATTTATTATAAGTTCGAGGCCATTTATGGGTTTCTGTGACAACGCCCTTAATCATATATTAAGGTCAATATAATTATTTACTATATCATTCATTAAAATCCATCATTGTATTACGAAATTAACACCAACACAATTAGGTGACACTTATCGAATACAATGAGGTGAATGTAGAATGTTTAAAAAATAGGGCGGAAACATTAAAAAGATTGAGTATTACACCAATAGAAGTACCTACCTTTTTTATGAAGTAAAGTCGCTAATATTTTAACATTATTTTCTAATAAAAACCTTTCCCTCAGGAATCGTTTTTATTTCTATTGTTAGAGGCTGCGCAAGATCAGTACTCTGAGCATGCGACTCTACACTTTCTATAAGCTATGCTATCCAGTATTATCCAGTCAGATGTTCTACCGACGTAGATTTGGGAACAATAGTTGAGTACACGATAGGAATAATACACTGTCATACAGTGATCTTTGATAGTCGTTAAGTCATTACAATTCTCACAACCAGTCTTACTATGGAATACTGCATTACCTAGCAATAGGTTGTGGAGGTCAGATAGGCAGTCGCTCCATGTAAAATATGGTATTCAACTAAATCCGGTAAGACTGGAAGCCGACCCCAACATAGCTTAGGAAAAAGGCTAGGCAGAAGAAAAGTGGAGTACACGATAGGAATTTTACTATGAAATTCAGCAAGTGTATACCAAGATAAGAAGACCCCTAAGTTTCTTTAGAATTATTAAAATCGGTCCAATGTGTTTTGAGTTTATTCGTTAAAACATACAAAATTACAAATCTTTCCTCTCTAAATTTTAGGATATTTATTTAATGCACGGAATAAAAAGTTTCAAATATTTATCAAAAAGCAAAGATTGTAAAAATGTCCATCTACTTTAGTGACTCAATGTACCAAAGAACTAATACATAATTTGCGGTCATTTATACGAGTAAATGCACCTACAACATCATAACAGCTATAATTTATTTCCGCATACAATTCCGTAACTCTGATTCCAGATTACGACGTCGAAACACATTAAAATAATAATAAAGTGTTTGACAATAAATAATTATTATAATATTATGTTATTATTATTAATATTGTGACATAAGCATCAGCAATCTTTTCCGGATATACGAATTTATAACGCGAGTGTTTTGTTAATTTTTATTCAACTGTTTGTATACTTAAATGATGAATTGTAATTGAGAAAGGTTGCTTCATTTTTTATTGAGGAAGTCTTAAAGTATTGTAATAAAGTTAAACTTAACGTAATTATAATTAGTTGAGTCTTCGTTTATTTTCGTTTTCCTGTTTCATATTTATTTAAAACATACTAAAATGATAGCTGAACTAATAGTGTTATATAACCAAAAAATATCGTATAATTAGTGATGCAAAAATATTTTTCATTTTATTTCTTATTATTTGCGTTTTAAATTAATTTTTTGAATACCAAGAACGTAACAAAGAAGCATTGAGGGCGAGGCACAAATTATTTATGAAACTTTCGTGTAGTTTTAAATAATTTGAAATTAACCTAGAAAAACGAAAAGCGGCGGTAGCCTAATGGCTAGGGCGTCGGACTTGCGATCATGTGGTTGCCGGTTCGAATCCCACCCATTGCACTACCGACGTGAACCCATTCGTAACACAAGCATCTTAGCTTAGCACGAGGCGTTAACGAGATTACTAGTAATGTGCGACTCACATTGCTAGTAATCTTTTAAAAACCTATATTAGGTACCCTTGTGATTCATATTACAATTTTCATAATACCTACTCGGTTTTCCCACGCTAAATATGGGTTTGTATATTAACTTTGATCTATGTTACATAAAGTACGTACGAATATATTGCGCTACGTACTGCACATTTGGGTCAAAGGTGAGGCGCGTAACATTGACTCTAGCACACTTGACACAGCACTACATATCCGAACTCTACATTATTCAATTTGGAATACATAACATTTGCATTCTGGTTGCATAATCCGTTGGATTACAATGAAATGTAACTCTCACACAGTGTAAATAGGAATCATTTTTGCGAGGTTAGAACAGGCATTGATAATCGTGCTTGCACAATAAAAAAAATAAGAATTATAAAAAATAAAGATTTACAATTACACAAATAAAAAATACATTTTGAAGATTGTTTCGTCGTTTGATTAGAATAGAGTTACGGCCATAAAATAAAACCTACACAACAGTGAAAGTACAATGGCCGGTCGTATGCGAAAAAACTTGTTTTTTTTTTTAATAACGTTTCCCAAAATGTTGAATGAAAAAAGAAACTAAACAGAGCTTATCGCGTTACGTACGTAACTACGCATACTATCATTTATAATTGATATATCACATTACACGCGACACAACAACTGCGGAAGGTGTCATGTTACCGAAATAAAACCGATCAATTTCCTATATCCGTAAAACACTTACAATGACGGATTAACAACAAACCATTCATTAACAAGCTTGTAAGCCATACATTACACTTAATCTGATCCAAAAATCGTCTAAGGACTACTCTACCAATAAACATGTCAGTAGAAATTACACGTCTGCCAAAAGAATTTGAACTCAATTACTTTGTTTTTAAGGGTTTTTCGATTTGACCTCGATAAGGTATAGTCGTGTCATGGCACCTTATCAGATGGCCTTCGAATGGCCTCAGTCCCACAGGTATGTCTCAATTTGTTACCTTTGTTTTTGAGGTTAAGCTTTTATCAATCATTTTTGTTGTCAATGAATAGATTAATTTACAGATAAAATAAATGGACCTTTGATATTGAGCAATGGTCTTACATATTATTTTTGCTATGGCTTAATTACTCATAATTTTTAATCTTGGTTCAGGTTCACACACTATTGGCTTTCTCCATGTATTGTAAGTAGGTTCTCATTTGGTATTCTTCTGTTTAGCCACTTTCCCAAACTATCTTGGTTTTATAATCTTACTGGACGCAGCTTACTGCCAGGATTTACTAGGCCCGACTGGATAAAATATATCTACAATCAATTTACTCTGTAATACGGTAGTATTTTAATAAAAAAGTAAATAGGTACTACCAACCTACTATGAGCTGTCTACAATATCCTGAAGAACAGACGTTTTCTTCAAATTTTAAGAAGCGGCGGGAGTCTAATGGCTGGGGAACCAGTTTCGAATACCAACCATTGCACTGCCGACGTGAACCCACTCATAACACAAGCATTTAGCTTACCACGAGGGGTTAACAAGAATACTAGTAAAGTACGAACCACATGATTTAAAAAAAAACTACACCCCATAAGAATTATTTAATTCATTTTGTGAAATTGCTATGTTTTAAAAGGCTTAATGTTGATTTCGAGTCACAAATTTTTATTGATTTATGTTGTAACGAAGTATGGTTAAAATCTAAAATCATAAACTAAACAAATACTCCATGGACAATTAGCAAAAAACAAACCATAAAGCTTAAAATACTTTAGAATAAAACTTATGTATTGCGCTGACCACATTAATAAATGACTCATTAAAACTACACTTTTTTAAAGCAATTACACCAAACAAGTCACCGTATCCTTGTACGTGGGATTTCCTTGAAAAGAAAAGAAATGTAACCTTCTGATATCAGATCCGTCTACATAAGTTACGCTATGAGTCTTGTTATCACATTTAGAATTAATTACCTCGTATGATAAACTGCCGGCACGAGCATTGAGCTTAAACCGGAACATTATAATGTACGCAACTTCTTAACACTTCAATCAATGATTTATAATAAGCAAACGCCTTCTGTTTGTTGATCTTGACCCAAGATTGACCGCAATAATGTTAGTAATTATCCCAATTGCTGTAGACAATTCCTTCCATTTGTGACTGCTTTTTGTTTTTCGTTGAAAGATGAATTCTTGATAATAAGATGATGCTTTTAATCAGTGTCTAATAATTTAGTACCTATTTACGACTGTACATTTAAATCTCCGTCTTGTTCTTAATTTTATATTAATAGAATTTGCTTTATCGGACCATACTGCCCAATTAATAGAATGTCCAATAAACATGAAGTGCACTCTAAAATATTGGCGCAAAAGAAAACGTGATTATTCAAGTGAAAACATTGAGAAATTTAAAGATTGCATAAATAAACTTTCTTTTTCAGAGATATACGAGACATCCGATGCTAATGTAGCTTATGAGTTATTTATAGGTCATTTCAAATTATTTTATAATCTCTGTTTTCCTTTTCAATTAGTTACTATCAATGTAAAAAAAAAACCTACTTGGCTATCAAACGGAATAAAAACTTGTACGAAGAGGAAAAGGTACCTCTTATGGCAATATCGTCATAATCGCTCTACATTAAATTATAAAAAATATAAAGACTACGCCAAACTATTAAAAAAAATTACAACGTTAACAAAACGCGCTCAAAACTGCTACAAAATTAAAATGTCAAATAATAAAAGCAAAACTACGTGGCAGGTCATAAACAATAAAAAAATTAATATCCCACAAGATAGTATCGAAAAAATTAAAATTGACCAATCAATAATTACTAGCCCCCTAACTATAGCAAATGAGTTCAATAATTATTTCATTAATAAAGTCACACTCATTAAAGATCCTAAAAACAGAAGTACTATCCATTTAGAACGAAATTGTGGTTCTATGTTTTTAATGCCGTGTTCACCAACTGACATTCTAAATATAATAAAAGGTCTTAAACCAACAAGCAGTGAAGGCATAGATGAAATTAGCACTAAAGTTATAAAATCCGTTAGTAATTTAATATGTCCGCATCTAAGCCATATCCTCAATCTATGTATAAGTAACGGTGTTTACCCAGATCAATTAAAGACTTCAATAATAAAACCTATACATAAAAAAGAATCCAAAGAATTAATAACTAATTATAGACCTATTGCATTAATATCTGTTATTTCCAAAATATTTGAAAAATATATACACAATCAAATGAATCAATATCTGGAAAATAACAATTTACTGTGTTGTGAACAAAAAGGTTTTAGAAAAAATATGTCAATTAATAAGGCCATATACGATTTTCTCTATAAAATTATGTTAAATGTTGATAAAACTATACCTGTATGCTCAATTTTCTGTGATATGACACAGGCTTTTGATTTCGTACATCATAAAACATTAATAGATAAATTGGAGTACTACGGTGTAAGAGGAAACACTTTGCAACTTGTGGAATCCTTCTTATCTAACAGAAAACAAATAACAGCGATTACAAAATTAGATATAAAGGCAAAAAAGGAGGTCATCTATAACTCAGAAGAGCGATGTGTTATGTTCGGAGTGCCGCAAGGTAGTGTCTTGGGACCGCTATTATTTATTCTTTACATAAATGATCTACCAAGCTCTGTTAGACACCCAATGACACTGTTTGCGGACGATAGCACAATTGTGATTCCTCGTAAAGATCCAATGACCTATGAAAATGACATTAATACATCAATTTCTTCCGTTGTATCCTGGCTCATTAAAAATAATCTAAAAATAAATTTATCTAAAACAAGCATTATGCATTTTAGTCAACGTAAAGACCAATCACCGGTATCGAATATACAATACAACAACAACAAAATACAAGAAGTTAACAAGACTAAATTTCTCGGACTTTATATAGATAAAAAACTAAGCTGGAAAGCCCATATTGAAACGATTAGCAAGAGAATAAGCAAATCATCGTATGCTCTATTCAAACTCGCGCCAGTAGTTAATATAGACACTTTACTCACAGCTTATCACGGTCTGGTTGTATCCATCTTAAGATACGGAATTATTTTTTGGGGGAATTCAGTTGATAAGGAGATTGCTTTTAAAAACCAAAAACGCTGTATTCGAGCCATGTTTGGACTGCAAGTCACAGACAGCTGTAAGCCGATGTTCTTAAAACATAAAATTTTGACCCTCCCATGTCTATACATTCTTGAAGTAGCTTTATTTGTAAGGACAAACTTACAATTGTTTCCTCACTTGTCGGATGTCATAACACGCAACAGACGTGATGAAAATAAACTTTGCTTGCATAATTCCCGAACTACTCTTATGTGGAGAAGTATTTTTTGCATGGCGCCAAAAATTTATAATAAAGTACCTAATGCGTTTAAAACTCTAACTATTAACAAGTTCAAAAATAAGCTTAAGGATTTTCTATGTAAAAAAGGGTACTACAGTGTCAATGATTTTTTGCAAGATAAAAAGATCTAAAATATTTGTAGTAAAATTGAATATAATATATTTAAAGACTATGTTATTTTAAGTAATTTGTACGCCTGATACGGCAGGACATGTTGAGACCACAAGGTATATTGTAACACCACTTTTTAAAATGTAACACATGTTTCATACAAATAAATGTATCTTTATCTTTATCTTTATCTTTATCTTTATCTTTATGATATATTATTTCTTTATATATGATTAATATTATTTAATAATATGTCTAACTCATGCTTTGCTCTAGTTATCCGTGGAAACGTGATTGACTTTATCTCTACTATTCTTATTGTTTTCTTTTTAATGAAGTATTGGTTGCTATTGCTCCTTCCTGATGGTTTTCCATATGATAAATAAATATTGCAGAAAGTTGATTACAGAATAAAATTGTATAGCATTGTATGCCTGCACGGATAGCCGAGTGGTATAGGTATCCACGCTAATTACCACTGTGCGCGACGTGCTGCGGGTTCGATCCCCGCATCAGACAAGCATTTGTGTGATCCACAATAATGCTTGTTCCAAGTCTGGTTGTTCTTTGTGCATGTGATTTGAATGTTTGTGAAACCCCCGCGACACAAGGATTAAATTCCTAAGCGCGGGCGTCGTTTCTATTATAAAAAAAAAAATCAATTGGCAAACTTGATTTTTATCCTTTCAAAACGGTGAAAGAAAAAAGTACTACAAGGTACCTTGTGATAGTTTAACAAAGAGTCTAGTTATATAGAACTCACGAGGAAACCCAAAGTTCTAAAAAATGTGAGCAAAACAAAATTGTTCATTGGTCCTTGAGGAAATCCCAGACCACTTGAGTTCATTAGCACCGTCACGTAAATTCTCCTTTCTATAATAAAAAAGGTTTCTCGTAGCACTACCAAGACAGGAAATACCTAGATTGAAGTAGATTAAAACTTTAATACAATGAATATTGATTATATACCGGATCAAACAATTATATTTACAGTAATAACGCGGATTATTCATAATTATTGATGGACCATTCTTGTTCCGGGACTTTAATAATAAGTTATCGAAGATGGTCTAATTTTTATTTTTAAGAGCTTTGGAAAGAATTTGTCTAACATGAGGTTTTGGTCAGGTTTTAAGTGGAAAGTTACAAAAGTTCTTAAGTTCTTTATGACCTATTTTTTAAATAATTTATATACAAGATAAATGTATACGGAGTGTATATATTTTACGAGGTAATCAGGTATGAAAAGTTGATTTTCAATCCTAAAATTTCGACCTATGTTCCTTGGAGAAACTTGTTAATTAATATGCACCTGATTAACTCGTAAAATATACGCACTCCTTTTACATATCCTGTGTACATATGTTATGTTACATATCAATGTCCCCCTGCTAAACACAGACCACTTCTCATGTAGAGAAGGAATGAGCATAACCACGACATATTCTAGTTATTGTTTTTTTTTTACCTTTTACTTAAGTTACTTTTAAAACCCACAATTGTTTATCAATAGCTTCGCTCAAAGAGATATTGTATGTAGATACCTATATTATAATTGTCTAACATATTTGAGAAATGGGCCCATTACCATAAAAACGAAATAAAAATGGCAACCAGTCTACATGATTACAAATCTGTATCATAATAATCTAGTAACTTATTATCATAGTGTTCTTTGCTTGAGCATATAATTAGCTTGCCTCATATTTCAATGCAACAAAGTTGCATGTTAATTGCAACGGACGACAGAAGTTGTAGTTATCTCGAATTAATATCTGGGTTACAATAAATCAGTGCTAACCATTGACTACAATTATATTATTTAAATGTTAATTAAAATAAATATTTGTTCTTTATCATGTTTTGAGTCTAATGATCGTCTGTAAAATGTCGTGGTGGCTTAGCGGTTCAATTAGGTACCAGATTTGTTCGAACCAAGGCCAGTACCAATGTAGCTTTTTCAAAATCATACGTACCTACTTTCTTTAATAATTGGAATCTGAATACGGTGAGCCCCGCGAATCCAATCGCGTGTTTAAATTCTGTGGGTTTGTTATGTCTTGCGCGAATTCCTACTGAATTTTATGGACTATTTTTTTTTAATATAACATGTATAAAGATACCTACTGTTTCTCATGAATCTATTTAAATATCAGAGTATAAAACAAAGACACTCCCGCTGTCTGTTCGCTTGGATCTCTTAAACTACCCAGTGAAATTCTTTGCAGTTTTTAACAAAAGATACTTAGTGGGCCGATCAGTGAGTTAAGCTAGTGGTAGAAACTTTTACAAGTTACATGATATATGATTATAATCATGCAGTGTTTTAATGAATTAATTTGGGCTATAATTTTAAGTGGCATATTACTAAACTTGCTAACATTTATGCAACAAAAAAAGTTCAGAGTACATATATTTATTACGCTATTCTCAATTACGATAATTTATCTCTATTTAACAAACGTAATTGGTTAATTAAGTTATTTTGCAAGTTTAAGTGTCTAGTTACTACTAAATACTCTTGCAAAAAAAAAAATATATATTTTAACTAATTACACAAAGTGAAATTCTGTTCAGCTTCGTATCGTAACACAAAACAATGTTAGGAGAGCAAATTGTTGCATTAATACCTTTTATTTTACCAAAAGTGTATGTATACTTGAGCTCTAAAGAAAGTCCATGTAATTTTAATCTTTCTGAACATTTATGGGAGCCAGCAGATGGATGGCACCACCGAAGCTATGAATAATATGAAAGATTGAAAATTCAGGCGACCTGGACGTCGACCGCAAGGCCTGTTTCGCAAGATATAAGGTATTGTTATAATCTAGCTGCCCCGACAAACATTGTTTTTCGAAGTCGTAGAGATAAAAAACTTCACAATCCAAATTCTGGTCGCTGTGGTAAAACTACGATTTTGCTTTGGTTACCATTGTTTAAACTTACTTTGATATTGTCAATGATCGCATTACTATCGGTCTGAACTTTAAAATGCATTATTTTGTGTGTAAATAACCAATTGTATAGTATAGATAAAACTAAATCCGGAATACCTTCCATTAACTTGGTGATCTTTGGTTGGCGTTAATGATTTTTTTAAGAAACTTTAATTAACATGCAACCAAATACACCAAGTCGACCTTCTATACAACCTTAAACAAAGCAAAGAAACATAATTATATCTGTTACGACTACCCACCTAATACATAGACAAATTGTTCTCATGCAATTTCTTGCTAGAATATCAATCATACCTCGTTTCCAGGAAGAAATCAACTGAGATAGGTACTGGACCGCAATCTGGCCCTAATACATGCAACTGTTGAATCTAATGAACCATTAATTTTGTTTGGCTTTCATTCCTGCATGGGCTTTTGCAATTTATGATTAGAAACGGATCAGCATTATCTGTCATTTTATTATGATTTATTGGATATAAAGCCTTGTGGACTATTATCTTAAGATGGTATTTCCTATATTTCTCAATCTCATTCATCCTCCTGTCTTTATCCCAATTTCATTTGGTATGAGGTCGCCGCAGTATGTCTTCCTTTATACTTCTCTATCTGACGTCATCACAAGTAATCGTTTTATCATCGTGCCCTTCCGCTATCTATTCACATGTTGTATTAGACCAAATTTGAGTAAAAAGCTGAATCGGGATTTTGGAGGCGCGTGGCAAAGAACTGGGTGTTGTGCTCAAAATGCAGTTCTGCGCGTTTACCATGAACTGAAGCAGGACTGTAGTTGCCGTCGTGGAAGCGAGAGGCTACTACGTGCAGTGTATTGGGGCATCTCGTTCTCACAACAGGTAAGTACAGCACTGGATCGATATTTAGGCTGAGTTAATTAAATAGAAAAACTTACTTATTTTGTCTAAGTAATTTTTTTGTTACCCAACTTTCCCACTGCAAGGCAAAGGCCTCCCTTTCTTCCCTGCATTTTCCTCTGTCAAGGCGCAATTGACACTCCTTATTAAAAGCGTCCAGTTTATCCGTCTATCTCCACCTGGGTCTTCCAGGTGCTTCGTCTGTCGCGGACCCATATTGTTGTGGCTTAGCCCACATTTTTGCTGGAATTTGGCTTACATGTGCAGCCCAGTCCCACTTCAATTTGGCAGCCAGTTCCTATTATTAGCTTGAAATTATTCAACGTTTTTATTTGTGTACGATCTGACTTTTTTTTTGTTTTTCTAATGGATTCATCAAATTATCCACAAACCTATAATTTTACCGTCTTATTTAGTACATTAAACCTATATTAATAAATACATTCCTCAACACATTATGTAAGTTAATACAAACTGTGTATTATCGGAGATAGTGGGAGAAACATCGTCATGCGCCAACGCACAATTGAGCATAACGCATATTTGTCGTAACAATACGTAATAGTTCGTGAAAACACTACATTTCAATACCAAAGTATTACAGAAACTAAACACCAAATGCTATACGTGATCGAGGACAACCACAGACTAAGTATTTGTTTCTAAATTGTTACAGTTTTTTGTGACTTGCGTGCGCTCGCGAGTTTTATCGCGTGATCATTTTTTTGTGTTAATTTGAATAAGTTCGGTACAGAACTCGGGTAAAGAGATCTCTGCTAAATAAATCTTACGACTAGGTACTCTAGACTCTGCCTGAAAACCTATGGAACAAACGAAAAGAGTATAAGACTTTATCAGATGATGGGATCTGTCCTCATTATTTTTCAGGAAGTATTCAGGGTTTCAGAAGTTAGTATACTTAATAATTTCTATCTAAAGACCTTATCTTACCACAGGTCCTAACATGGAATCAAACATTACATCTCAAAGATGCGTTTATTCAACTTGAATAAGAATTTGGACCATAAGAATAATTTTTTCAAGATTCGACGTCTAAGTATGTTGACGTGTCAACCAGTTATACTACACAGATAGTTAGCGTACCCGGCACGTACATAGCAATTCAAAGCAATTGAACATTTGCAATTATGACGCAAACATCATAATCACAAGTGGATTGTGTGCTAGTTTTCTTTCAGTCTTTTTTCTGGCCATCCGCCAGAGAATAATGCTTGAACATAAAATTTGGCAATAGACTTTGGTTGTTGGTACACTGCCATTATTTTTAAACCATAAAACCTTCAGCTCTTTTCCGAATAATATTAATAGGTAATTGAATATTTGGATAAGGAAGAGGATACCTAGCCGAAGATTAAGTGTGATTCGCACAAATAGAACTAATTTCACGTTCAGCACCTGACCGATTCACGGCTGAGAACTTTACTTCATACTAATTTGTCGTACGGAAGTATAATGCTCTCTACAGGGTCAAATGGTAACATAAATTCCTTTTAAGATTGTCTTAGTAATGAGGCAAAAATTCACTCAAATCAATTGGGTTTCCCCTTGATTTATTCATTTGGAGGTGAGTCAGATTTAGTCAATAAACTTACGAGATAATTATTAAGTATAATAAACTCTGAAAGGTTAACAGAGAAACCTTACAGAAAACCTACTCTAGAAAACATGCCAAATATAGTCATTTTTTTTTAAGAAATCGACAACAATGTTATGTCGACGGCTAGATATTATACCACTATTACATCATAGGTTTTTCATGGGAATAGCTTGAAAGAAACTAGGTTTTACAAAGATGACCAATAAGTACCACCCAGACACTTAAGCTCGGTGTAACCCAGGGTAACGATTAACTGTCTTGGAACCCGCTTAAAACCCTTTATTACCATTGTTATTCAGGAGTAGTAGTAGTAGTAAAGGAGGAGTAGAAAAAGATTGTTACTTACGTCATAGTTTCGTGTCCTGAAATACCCAACGGCAGCGGCGACCTTTGTACAAACAACGTCGGAACATGTTCTCGAGCCAAAGAGGGAGTTACCGTAGTGTCATCTAGATTGCCAACATCAACTAAGTTGTCCTACAGCGAACTCGACAGCAATGTGACATTCAACATGCATTATATCAGTAGCGGAATGCTATTTTAATTTCCAATACTTCCCTAACAACGTTCGTGCCAATTTCTCTCAATGTATCGAAATCTGTTTACAAATTGTACTCACTATATTCTTATACTATTTCCGTGATGGTTTTAAAAGCATCCGGTTTGTCGAGGTTTTTCTCTAATGGAAAAGGGTTTAACAGACTATTTTTTTTTGTCGATGGAATCTTTTTTGACATTGTTCCTAATTATGATACGAAATTTAAGATATTCGTCCAAAACCAGAGATTCAAGCCCTAGGAAATAAGATAAGCCTTTCTGGGCATTAACGCCATGCTACTAATGAATTTAAAGTGTTGCCATTATATATTATGGCAGTATAAGACTCGCTTTTTTGTTATTCTAAATAACAATAGTTAAAGGAACCTACTTTAGACTAGGTTGATGTAAAATATTTCTGCTCTTCACATGCTCTTTACGAAAATAACAGATTTACAATCACATCGCGTAATCGCTCCACCTATTTTACAGTAAAAGTGTAAATTCGAAATATACTTACTTTATGCATTGACTAAACAGCGAGATAATAGCGACACTTGTAGGCATAACCCACGGTAACTGGTAGTTGCCAGTTGTGTCGTAAAGTTAAACAACAAAAGTAAAAGCATTGCGCAAGAACGTTATACAATTAATGAAGAAATTCAACCAAGTTACGCTGATCTGGTTCCGATCTAACTTTTGTTAAAACCTAACTGAATTTTGTTAGAGTGTAATTCGTTGCGGTGTTCTTTTATGAATTTGATAGTGTTAGGCCATCGGTTTATACAATTTGGCTCGCAATAAGTAGATTATTTAAGTTTATAACTGGTTAAAGTCATTTTTTTATTTGTAATGAGTTAATTATTGTTTTTTTTTAACCTTCACTGGATAACCAGGTGGACCGATTGCGATAGTTTTTTTACTTATCGGTTTCCAAACGATCTTAGTTATAAAGCCTATGAAGTTCTCTTTTTACGCTGTGGGTAAACCTAGTTGTACAGTGCGACTCAAACTTAATGACGGCTGTGAATATGTGGCGAGTCGCTGCACAGGACGGAGGGGGTGCGGGGCGAGGTACTGCGCAGTGTGTAACGCACTTCACACCC
This sequence comes from Plusia festucae, assembly GCA_950381575.1. Taxonomy (NCBI): domain Eukaryota; kingdom Metazoa; phylum Arthropoda; class Insecta; order Lepidoptera; family Noctuidae; genus Plusia; species Plusia festucae. The sequence goes on along the minus strand of OX494436.1, from coordinate 4,426,007 downwards.
GCCATTGAGTGTGAATCGCATTGTACGAGTCGGCTTGTATCATTGCTGAATATCGACATTTTTCTCGACGGCTTAGAATGGAACTCTCTCTACTTAGGTATATGGTGTCGTAAAAAGCGATTAAGGGATGTTAGAAACAAGGAGATTGGGCTGCAGCGTTCTTTAAAGAACGAATACAAAACTGCAGTCACTAACCAGTTTCCCAGCGTGGTGACTAGGGCAAAAAACTATCCAATATGCGCACCTTATCTGACACACGGCTCTCACTGACGTAGTGTAGGAAGCCCCTCAGCCAGATGACCGATGACCGATAACCTAAAGAAGGTCGGACTGAACTAGAAGGCGGAGGACCGGGTGTTGTTGCGCAACTTGGGAGAGGTCTATGTCCAGCAGTGGACTGCAATAGGCTTAATTGTTATTTGTTTCTAGGTACAAATGACGAAAACGAGACGATTCAAAAATTCAGTTAGTCTAAGCGAACAGCTAAGAACAAGGATATTGAACGGTATTGACGTGATAATACTGATACTCGGGTATGTGGTGCATTAGAGATACTGACAGTGCCTACAGCTATCTGATAAATTCTTAGTTATCACTGCCATCTAACATGTGATAGCGTAAACAGTCTCTGTGCAATGGCGGTCTGACATCAAGTAATTCTTCTCATACTTACTAGATGGCGCTTTTCAAGAATAAAACAACTTGTTTCATACATCATTATTTTTGCTTTTATTAAAAATACTGCGCGCAGTTTTTTACATTTGCTTATTATAATTGACTAGTCTTATAAATTCTCTTCAATTCGAACACATTAACATCTCAAAGAGCCTTTGTATTAAATATTTGTCCATTTTAAGCAAAAGCTCTCGAAATTGTGTTCTGTTGTTGTCTTATTTAAATTGCCTTAAATTATAATAATAATTCGTCTGATAGATTTTTACAATTTGCTTAATAATAGAATTAAATATTGGTTCCATTTATTCTCCGGTCATTACTTCAAGAAACTCTGAAAAAGAAAATAATTTGTCTTAAGCTAAAATAAATATAAATAAACATATGTGAATACCACCAAGACAATTAAGCTCGGTGTGTCCCAGGGAAACGATTAACTGTCTTGGATCCCGAAATTAATCAGAAGTAATTAAGTAAGTAGTTTAGGAGGAGTAGGAAAGAAATCTTAAAGGTTTTGTAATATAGGTAATATAATTGAAGTATAGGTAGGTACAGGTAAGATAGGTATGGTCACAGACTAAAGACTACGTTATTTAAATAGGTAACAGTACTTGTGTATTGATACTCATTAAAAGAGATAGTAGCAATAGAGTAATAGAGATAGAGATAATAGTTCAGCGACTTTTTTATTTCCTACTAATTCTTTATAGGTACCTATTCATCTTACCTTCAAAGTCCACTGTCCCTGAGCCGTCAGAGTCAATTTCCTCAATCATGGTGTCCAAGTCCTCAGCACTGATCGTGTTGTCTAACTCCCTGAAGATTTCCTTTAATACTTCTGTCGTTATGTAACCGTTTCCTGCCAAAATACAATAACAAATAACAATAATTAGATAATGCATGTCGACTTAGGCCGGAAACCTAATCCTTTTAAAGACTAAAATAAATTACATTATAACGTTATACTACATAGGAAATCAATATTTCATTCCTTTTCTATATGGGAAGAGGCCTGTGCCCAGTAGGAGGACATTTACAAGCCGGTATTAATATTATTAGGGGCCCGCTACGGCTTTCCACGTGGAATATTTATATAAACCTTCCTCTTGAATCACTCTATCTGTTAAAAAAAGCCAGATCCAAAACCGTTGCGTAGTTTTAAAGATATAAGCATAAATAGGGACAGACAGCGGGAAGCAACTTTTTTATATACTATGTATTGATGATACGAAGGAGATATATAGATTAATGATGGAAATCTTAGCAAGCTGCAGACTTATGTTCTTATAAGGTTTGTTAATCTCAAGATAGGTAGGTACTAAGGTACATTGGTACCTGACGTCAAGTCAGTGGCGGAGGAAAGAGATTTACAAAAGATTTAAATTATACCTATGTATTTAGTTTATGGTCATACCTTCCCTGTCGTATAACCTGAAGGCTTCCCTAAGTTCCTTTTGCATGGCCTCGTCATCTACCTCTTCTGTCAAGAATTTAGCAGCCAGTGAGCAGAAATCTGAGAATTCAAGTTGTCCGGTACCTGAAGGTAAAAGTGGTACAGGAATAATTAAAAACCGGTTTCTACAAACGAAAAAAAAAAATATTTAAATCTTAGTCAAGTCTTAGTAAAAACCAAATAAGAAGAAAAACGAGAGCTGGTTATTACGAATTGCTGCGTAGTCAGTATTTAGTATGCATACTCTTGTATAAATCTATTCATAATATAAAAAAGACGGGTTTGTTAGAACACATAAAATACTTGATAACGGGTGGACAGGTTTTCATAGCCCTTGATTCGTTAGCCTTGTCTCCACCCCGTATAGCTGAATTGTATATTAAAAGCAATGAGAAATTTACTAAAAAGAATGTTTACAAGAACAGAGACAAAATACGCGGGTGAGACCGTGGGACACAGCTAGGTGTATAATGCAGTTACTTTAGATATCCAATTTATGGTTGAGATAAGAACCTTGTGGCATTTAGTCAGTTATTTCGCGCTGTAATCACATGTCTCAACAGCCGTGATCGTCTAGTGGTTAGGACCCTACGTTGTGGCCGTAGTAACCCAGGTTCGAATCCTGGTCACGGCAATGTGCATACATTGTCACGGTGAGACTTAATTTTGGAGTTTTGCTTTTTTATTTTATTTCTATAAGATTTTATTGCTATTTTCATAATGTATTATTGTATTTTTTAAAACAATTTTTGACTATTATTATTAGGATAATGTACTGTATAAAATCTAGTTTTGATGTAACAAAATATGTTTTTTTTACATACTTAACTAACTATAGAGCATGCAATAATTTATGATTATTTATCCTTTTTCTTTACTTCTATTGATAACCGCCATCTAGTGGCCGCTGCTAACACTACATATAGACAAGAGTTAGGTACTAACTACTAGCGCCATCTATCATAAAGTCATATTACTAAATGAATAGTAGAGTTTTGTATAGGCTGGTAGTTCTTGTAAACAATGTTCTTACCGTTAACATCAATTTCAGCGATAATTTCTTTTAACGTATCTTCATCTACTTCGTGCCCCAACATTTCCAGGATAGTGCCTATAAAGTCTGTGCTGATAACTCCCGCTTTCTCGTGGTCGAAAGCGTCGAAGGCGTTTTTCAGAACTGTAAGGAAATTCAAGCAAGCTTCACAATTGTGACCTCACTCATACGATTTTCAAATATATTATCTATCTATTAGATATATATAATTCCAGTGTCACGATGTTTGTCCGGGATGAACTCCGAAACTACTTATATAATAATAATAATAATACCGGCCTATAAACGTCCCACTGCTGGGCACAGGCCTCTTCCCCTTTAAAGAGAGAAGGCATGAGAAACTACTTAACCGATTTAAATCAAATTTGCACACCATGTGCAGTTTGATTTGCACTTAAAAGAAAGGATAGCTTGCATCTCAATTATATAAAAAAAAAATTAGACTGCGGTCGGAGCTGCGGGAAACAGCTAGTTTACTATATTTCAATAGCAAATTTTTCCTGTCGGCCATAGTAACAGTAATAATTATAATGCGTCCGGTCGAATAGGAAGTTTATCTCCGTACAAGTAGACGTAGTCACTAGTACTAAACTTAGTTTATATTTATTTTTAAAGATATGAAGGTAATTTTTTTTTCGACAGTTCTTTCAAAGTTTTTCAATCGCTTCTTATACTGGTAGCATAAGTTAGTCTATAATTTATGTAAATATTTCCTATCAGTTTTTGTAATTTTTGAATTATATTGATATATTTTTTACTTACGCTGCAGTTGAGCTTTGTCCAGTTCCTCCTGTGCACCACGCATGAAAGAAAATAAAAACATTAATAAATAATTATAAAACAACATTTTTATTTTTTCTAAATCTAAATTAATTCCATTGGATACACTTCACACACCATTTTTTTTTTGACACAGGTAACGCGATCACCAATGGATAGGTAATGGTTTCACACATCGATTTAGATCACCTAGTCATCTGTTTATATATCTCTGGTTCGACTTAGTTCCGCATAGGTGGAATAGTTCAGGGGTCGCCAACCTTTTTGAAAGAGCTAACATAATTTAATTCCCTTCACACACTGTTTGGATGTATCTAAGTTAATGTTAGCTACAAATAAACTTTGATCATTAGTTGATGTATCTTAAACATAGTTAGTTAACAAATTAGTGTTAAAATAGGTACACCTACAGCCGTAAATGTAGATGTTGTTATTGATTGTATTATTGATTGTTAAGTGTTGTATCAAAATTAGTGGGTTCCTTTGGGTTTTGGAACTTGTTAATTGTTTCGGATGTATTATTCCAGTAGTATGAAAGGTCGTTAAGGAACATAACTTTCTTAGGAATCTAGATAGTACCTTTGATTATGTTGGTACGTATGTTATGATGATTGCATGACACTATGTGTTGGAAAGTCTTGTTGAGTTTCAATACCTACCGATTTTTATTATGTTAACCATACCATCCCATTGAAGTAAGGATACGTTTGATTTAAATTTTTATCATTTTTCTGAAGACAAAAAGGCGATTTATTGCTTTCTTTGAAACCCTTGGTTTGATATATATTATATATTAAGGCTGTCATTGTCAATCAAAGAATCTACTCAACCAAACGCCGTTGATTCTTGGACGTTGGGTTTTCCCAAGTTGTGCCTTACGCAACCTGTAATTTTTTTGTTTACTTTATAAGCGCTTTCTCTAACATAGATACGAAAATAAATATGTATGCGAGTGCCATGCCTTTAAGTAAAACTTAAAATGAAGCACGATAAACTGAACGTAATAGCTAGTTTAGTGTAGATGTAGATAAAATATCAATCAGAATGTCGTTAATAAAAAAATAGAGACAGGAAGAGTCTTTTTTGTATTTATTTAAAACAATTGTTACTGAAATAATTAGAGTTACTAAAATTATTATAAATACAAACAAAAATATACAAGATAAACAAGACTCAGTACTTTATCTATGAAGTAAAAAGGTTAAATGAACAAATTCAAGAGGAATAATACTTTCGCAAATCTGATAAAATAAAGCTATTTGTTTTAGGACTATGAAGATTTATAACACCACCAATTAATTATGTATATTATAATAAGGTTGTTAGCCCCTACCTGTCGTGTGAGCATCATGCTTGGAATGCCTGGACCGTGATGCCCAATGTTATCGACGGGGCCGCCCTCTGCGAATCTATTAATAAATCATCCATATAAACACTACACGTCATTTTAATCTGCGTTAATCTTAGAGAAAAGGCCATCAACACTATATTTACGTAAAAAAAATTGTTCCTGAAATGTACTACATTGCTTTGAAAACCTGTTTCGTTCTATTTTTTCAGCTGAACCGTCGGAAAAGCATGCCGTTATTACTTTACCCAGGTATAACTTAGGTCTGGTAGGATGACAATAAAAATGATTTAAAATTGGATGATGATTTAAGGATTTACGAAGTAAAACAACGATGTTTCAACCTATTTTCAATTTCTTCAGAACTCTGCGCAAAACATCTAAACGCCATTTCTTACCTCCAAGGTCTAATTCTCTCATAAGTGACCCTTTAAGCTCTAAGTCACTACAAAGTTCACTAGACGTAGGTAAGAAGCTTCTTAGGGATTTTACTGACACAGACAGATTTTACCTACACAGTTCTGTAATCATCACGTTGGATCACTAGTCATATTGTTCCCTGTCCATCTTAGATCTTTATCATCACATGATTTATTTATTATTTATTTATTTATTCAATACCTAAATATTTCTCAGACTGGCTGAAGTAAATAAATTTCTGCGAAATCACTATAAAACAATATTTCCTCTTAAAATAGTTATTTCCTGGATAATAGCCCGCTGTCAGTGTTCGCAATTCCCCGAACGCTAACGTTTGTCGAAGCTATTATGCGGGTTGCGGGTACATCGTTCTAGGTATTTTGTTGAAAACTATTATAATCACTGGGGCTGCATTCTAGCATGTTGTGTAGAATCTTGTTACCAACTACTTTTATGTATTTAGGGTACCATCTTTTGACAAAGTCAGTTTCCATTTTGTTATGAACAAGTTATAAAAAAATATATAAATAAAAGCAAGCTATTATAAAGGGTGTTACCGAAAGGGTGAGACCATTTATTTATTAATTTACATAGTAGTACAACTGGTATTGTCGGTTAACAATATTTCTGCTCGAAATTAGTTATATTGACAGCAAAAATCATAAACTCTAAAGCGATAGTATCTTAAGATTTAGCGAGTGCGGTAACATAATATTGACTCTAGAAATGCGGTGACATGTTTGTTATGATTTATTTGAATAAATTATGAAAAAATTGGATATCAATTATTAAGGCCCAGTTTTTTGATCCCTAGTTAGAACCAATGGTTAAATATACTAACTAATCTTAAGCTGCCATTTTGTGAACCGACTCTATACTATACTCGGAATTTTAATTCGATTCCGGATTTGACATTAGCTACTGTAATTTTGTGAAATAATGATACCACAAATAATAGTGTACTGCCGTGCAGACCCTAAAACGCAGTAACAGGTTTTTTTGCCATTTTTTGTTGAATATTGAACCTTAATGGACACGTTATAAGGAACATAAAGATCTAATCAGGTTTTTGTTAGGATGCTTTAAACGGTTAAAAAATCAAATTTGTGAAAGTAGTAACTTAACTTTGCATGTCTAAATATATTACAATACCAACTAAAATACAGTTATAGCAGTTACGCCTGCCACGATCCGTCACTTTACCAAGTTAAACGCAGTAAATATCTATATTACCACAAAAAATCTGTATTCTACACCCAAAAAAATATTGAGGCATATAAATTAAAACGCAGTAAGTAGTTTTTGTACCAACAGTATTAATACTGCATGGTTGATCACTAGATTATTTTACAGGAACTACAGATTAAAATGCAGCAAAGTTCTAAAATGTGGTTTTTTATTTAGTGTTATTAAGTTAGTTTATATCGTGAAAACCAACTAAAGTGCAGCATATTGCAGTATGTTCATTATTTACTGCAGTATAGTCTGTATTTTTCAAAAGATGAAAATATCATAAATGCTAATTAAAACGCAGTATGAGACTCTGTTACTGCATTATAATTGGTAACTTGGACGATTTTAGTAATTTCACTGCAGTTCAGTTCCTATTTTACTGCATTCTAGTCAGAATTTATCGCTATCGGAGACATCTGCGTCGCGTCAGTGTAGGCAGCGAAAGCTCTTCGAGGGAACGTGTTTTGTGGTTGCTTCGGATTTCTCAAGGTTACGAACCTTGAGATATCCGAAGTTCCTCAACGCTTAAAAGATCTGACGGTCTCACTGCTGGTGAAGCTGGTGAGTCGCTTTTAAAGGAGCTTACGGCTTTGACTAATTTAATGCTGGCAGGTAAGGTCCATGAGGGGACCATTGATACGATTTATGGAGCTAACCTCTGCACTCTTCGAAAAAAGGACGGCGGCATTCGTCCTATTGCCGTTTGTTCAACATATAGGCGTAGGGCAGCAAAAATTTGTTGTATGTATTACAACAAATTTTTATCAGATAAGTTCCAGCCCTTCAATTAGGTTTTGGCTCAAAAGAAGGCTGTGAAGCTGCCGTACACGCACTTTCCACATTTTTTTCTTACGGGAAAAGTGAGGTTATCTTAAAAGTTGATGTGAAGAATGCCTTTAACTCCATTAACAGAGACACCTTGTTGGCAGAAGTTAAATCTGATACTCCCAAAATTTACAGTTTTCTTTGGCAATGTCATAGAAACCCTACCAAATTAGTTTATAAGGACAAACGGAAAAGGAGATCCACTCGGGCCGGTCATATTTAGTTTGGCCATTCATCCAATTATTAGGCAACTAAAGTCAAAATTTAACGTTTGGTACCTGGATGACGGAACCCTAGGAGGTGATATTAACACAATAGCCGATGATTTCACAACTTTAAAGAATAAATTTCTAAAACTTTAAAAAATAATCTGAAGCATATTGATGGACAATCTACACTACAAAAAATCAAATCAATTGCTCCGGAAATAATAATAGTTGAAAAATCAACGTCACGCCTTCTAGGGTCCCCAGTTTTGGATGAATCCTATCAAAATTTCATTATTGACAAAATTCTAAATTGTCAATCGGTTTCGGATAGACTTTTTAAAATTCCATTGCATTCTGCTATCACTTTAATTCGGTTATGTTGTTTCGGCCCTAAATTTACATATTTCGTTTCGTTAAATTATCCGGTCCACCATAACGTCGATTTTCAATGTGTTTCTGGATGACCGTGCTTGGTCCCAAGCCACATTGCCGATCCGTTTTGGAGGGCTAGGTGTTCGTAAAGTTTCTAGTTTAGGCCTACCAGCATTTCTGTCTTCGGTCCACAGTACTGAAAGGTTGACCAGGGAAATCTTAGGATCTTCTCTGGTTGGTTGTCAGATTCTGTGCATGACTGAAGCAGTAAATAGCTGGAAATTGTCCTGCCCGGGCAAGGATCTACCCAAACAACTTTTTTCTCAGAGGCAGTGGGATGAGCCGCTTTGTAGTTTGATACGGAAATAATTAATTGAAACGTCAATCAATACTGCAGAGCGTGCTCGTCTCCTGGCTGTGGGAGAATGGGAATCGGGCCTCTGGTTACTGCTGCTGGAGCCGCGGAAACCCCTAAACGGCGAAAATATAACAACCTGATAGGTAATTATATTTTTGAGCCGTTTGGGGTTGAGACGCTCGGGACATACGAGTTCTTTTTAAGGAACTCGCAAAACGTTTGGTCGACACTACCCATGACCAAAGGGCTGGCATGTTTTTGGCACAGCGAATCAGTATTGCTATTCAACGTGGCAATGCTGCCAGCCTTTTGGGCACGTTTCCCATCATTGACAAAGATGACGATGAATTCTTTGATGCTTGTTAGCAATCAATTTTAGTTGATAATGGTTAATAAGTTTCCAATTTTTTATTTAGCTTTGTTTATCGGTAGTTTAGTATAGTTTAATTTATATTATAAGTTTTGGTTTAGTATAGTTTTATTTTTATTATAATTAGTTATATGTGTATATAGTTATATTAATATCATTAATAAATATCTCAAATCTTATCGCCATTTTTTCTGTGAATTCTTACCTAAAAAATACTCGTTAGTTTGAAGAAATTGTTACATACTACATGTGCAATTAGTTCAAGAAACAAATTAAAATGCAGTAAAGAAAGTCTTATGCTGCAAATTAGTCTGCAAAGTAGCAAAAAAATAAAAGATTTTGTAGTATCGAGTATTTTTACCGCATTTTAATTTGCATGTATGTAACTTTTTGCGTGCAGTAACTGCTATGATTTTAAAAAAATACATTTTATTTAAAATCTAATATACTAAATTATCATTTTATTTGGTAAATACCATCTTTGTTGTCACTTAGTCGTCTTAGCAATAAAAATATCCACCATACACATTAATAATATAAATAAAAACAGTGTTAAAAAGTTTTTCGCTGTTTTCTCGAAACCGCATTTTTCCTCATACTGCACTTTAGGGCCTGCACGGCAGTGTAGTGATGAACACAAAAATTGATTTATTTGTCATGTTCCTTCATGATCACATTTTTTTATTGATTTCACACACAATTATAAAAGAAAAGTCTCAGATCGTTAACTAATCGTCAAAACTAAATTATCGGTTCAGAAATATTTAATTTCCTGATATACTTAGTTTACAAGAGTAAAATTATAAACGAGAAGAATCGATCTAGAAATATTCCATTTCCATATCGAATAATTTCGCAACGTCACTATTTAGTACTTGTCATAACGTTGCAACACAGACATTGTCAAATCTGGAATCGAATTAAAATTCCGAGTATAGATGAACTCTACAGAATTTGGATAGTTGAACCCTTTCACTAGCATCCTGTATAAGTCTGAGTTCTGTCAGTCTAACACTTGGTTTGTATCCGATTTCCTTGAATTCAATTTTGTAAAGTGCTTTCTAGATTCTACTACTCAAATACAAAATATTCTAGGAATGAACCTATATAATTTCATGGAAATATTTATACATAAAATCTTCATACAAAGAAAACGGTGAATGAACCTCACCTTACGAATGGTCCCATCAATTTTGCTGGTTTCTTCTTTCAGCAAAATAAAGGTTTGAAAGAAATAGCGTTTCTTACGGAACCCGACGTAATAATTTGCACGTTCTTGTCAGTTATATTTTTAATTTCACGCCCGAGTGGAACTCGCGTTTTTGTTTGCCTTATTAAGTATCTTTTCATTTCATATCTGAATGAATTTTTAAGTAAATCGATGACAGACACGTATTTTGTTTATAAATATTTAATTTTGTGAGGTGTTGGTGAGGTTAAATATACGTTTTTGATAATACCTACTTAAAATGAAATGAATTTATTTAATACTTTGAGTTAGACTCTAAGTTCTGGTAAAAATAATGTATTTTGTAGCTTCCTTGATGACACGACGACTTGGTGTGACTGATCTATTCTAAATGATAAACCGACTCATTCTCCTTACCCTAAAACACAGAACAATCTGTTCCAACTGGAAACCGACCTTTAAGAGCTCTGTAACCACTGGTAGAAGAATAGACCCTCTTTTTTGGACGTTGGATGACGCATAGAGAACTCAGAAGGATCTAGCTGATAATTTCTACATCAACTATAAAGCATCTTATATTTTTGTCACCGGTAGAACTAACAGGAAATACTATCGTTTTCTAAGGGATGGTGCCAATAAAAAAAAGATTCTCGATTTGCAATCAACTGTAAACATACCATAGCTATAATTAACGACCTTACTATGTACGTACTTGGAATTATATAACATAGTTGGCTCAGAATTATCCAATGTCGCTCACGGGCGGCGCCTCAGTCCATAGTACGAGTTGCATAGTATAATGAGCAGCATGGAATGGAAGGAATTTGTGTTTGCCTTTCTTTATAACGTAGGTCAAGATATGATGTCGTTGACGGCAGAACCAGGTAACAGCTAAATATTCAGCCATGACTTATATTTTGACGGGCCTGTTGGTCTCGTGGTTATTGACTGCCAAACCAACTATCGGGGGTTCGATTTTCACCTAATACAGACCTTTGTGTGATGAACATGATCACTTGTTCTGAGTCTGGGTGTAATTTATCTATAACTAACTGTGTCCCGCGCTTTCACTCGCGTAAGGAGTTCCCGTTCCTGATTTCCACACGCAATATTCATACTATATTTTATTTTTATTTTTATTGTTTTCTTCTATAAAAACCTTGCCCTAACAATCACGAACACAATAAAATAAGAATAATCCAATTTGGTGCAGTCGTTCGAAAGTTATGCGCTTACCAACACATTTTGCGATTCATTTTTATATTAAAGATAATTATGTAATCTATAAGTATGTTGTCTAGTTGCCATAATACAGGCTGCCTAATTTGGGATTACAATATGACCGAATGTGAGTTGTCCCTAGATATTATTATTTGAAATATAGAGAAGAAATCTTGTCAGATCAGTCCTTTGCTAAGGGATGAGTTACAGATAAACGTATTTATTCTAAACCTAACTGTATTAACGAGAGGGGTCTCAATTACATCGACGAAAATTCTGTGCTCTTAAAATATTTTACGGTACAATCTTACTACGTTACTGAGATATAGTCGAATTAAAGTTTTAATACTTACTTGTTTACTGAAGAAAGGATCATTCTGAATATAGATAGAATATTAAAAATACATTCTTCATTAAAAACAAAAAACACCTGAATATGAGTAATCGATGACATCTCGTGAAGGAAGAATTAATCTTTTACTTTAGCTATAATAAATCAATATACTTACTAGCAAAACCCGATAGACAAACGCTTACCTCATAATTCACTATGACGCACGTAGTAAATGACGTCATAATAGTTTATGACGTATATGTTAGGGGCCGGCTATAAATTATGTCACACGAATATCAAGTTTTTTATTTCTCTCCTCATCCTTGTCACAGCTGGTTAAATTTGTTTGACAAATTAAAATATCACGAGACGTTGGAATTTACTGGTTAAAATAATTAATGTACCTATATTTTTTTTTTGTAAAATGTAGATAAGTAAAAACATGTATGCATATTTTGGAGCCGGGCTTACAAAATTAAGTGTGGCATAATTTATGGAAGGCTCCTACGCTGCGATATTCCCTATACGCCGTGCGCCGTCATAATTCGGTAGATGTTGGTTGCCAATAAGTGCACGACACTTGACGTCTGCCAATCAACAATCCGCTTCAATGATCGCAATTTGGAGCTAATATCCGCACAAGTGGATACTGTGGTCGTTGTAGTACTTAGAGCTATGTCACTTAAAACCCTAGATTTATCTACCTAAATGTTTACTTCAAACGAATTTATTTTGTAAACTTTCTACAAAGAGAAAGAAAGAAAAATTTTAATCTCCGCAGGACTGGAAAATGGGACTTTTGGTTCAACGCATCTGTAGTAAGTTTACAAGTAATTATTCCGCATAAATGCGTTATAAATCAATAGGAATATTTAACATTGTATTTTTTTTTAAACGACGCCCTCTCTAAGGAATTGAATCCTTGTGTCGCGGGGGTTTCACAAACATTCAAATCACTTGCGCAAAGAACACCCAGACTTGGAACAAGTATCTGTGGATCACACAAATGCTTGTCCCATGCGGAGATCGAACCCGCAGCACGTCGCGCACAGTGGTAATTAGCGTGGTGACCTATACCACTCGGCTATCCGTGCAGTCGCACGAATTGTCCTTCTTGTAAATTTAACCATTAGATAAAATATCATATTGTGTTTAGAAAAACTGTCAATAATTTCCGTTGCGCTTAGATTCAATGAGGATTTGGCTAATTTTCCTTGGTTATGCATTATATTGGTCGTATTTCAAAGGATAATTACAATACTTGCAAGAAAAGTACGTGCGTTTACTTTCAATCAAACGATAACCTTTTATTTCATCATAAATTTATAAGTTTACAACATAAAATTCTGACTAATGATTCGAATATTCCAATTCCGTAACCTAACGATAAGCAATTTGCTTACCAAGACTAGATTCACGAGTCGGTGGGAGCGCCGGAAACTGGTGGCAACCTCGCTATGACGCAATTTCCTTGACTCCATGGAGACAGGGAAGTATCCAATCCCAATAATCGATTCGAATGGATAAAGGGTTGCCTTCATAATCGAACTCCTTAACACTTTGAAAAGATCACGACGTTCTTTTGTCATTTTTAAGACGTTCGTTCTAATCGTAATCGGGATTCAATCATTCAGAGCGTGGATTATGGTTGAATTATCAAAATTGTTTACATTTACGTCCTAATCTTGAGAAGTTTTCCAATTTCCCCTTTTCGCATACTAACATTATTTTGGAGATCTGTATTATGTATCGGAACATTCGGCACCACAGCTACCCGCATAGACTAAACTCCCGTACTCGAATCCATGCATAGGTTGTCTGGAAGAGATCACAATTAGTGATAAGATGGCCCTTTGTACCAACTGTTTACAATGTCACATTTTACATATCCTATGTTGGTGAATGTACAATAAAGAGTAAATAAATAAATAAATAATTCTGAACAAATTCTGTCAGTTGCCGTATCTGAAATAAGATTACACATAGTTGGTCCAAGTCGGTTCCAATCAGATAATTTACTGTGCTTCAATAATTTATAAGGCGGAACTCTTCCTGCAAAACGTATACGTACAGTCAGCAACAAAATAAATAAATCACAATCAGATTTAAACAACTAAATGCTAAAAAAATTATATAATTGACTAATCAAGATATAATATTTTTAATCATTCCTGACAAGGCTATATTGTTCCATAGTCATAAAATCTATTTATAGAATATAAATTACGTTCTAAGTGTTTTGTAAAACTTATTTTTCCGATCAACTTTTGTTGCTGACTGTCCCTATATTTATATTAATATAACATAATATTTATCTTGGATGCGAATTTTCACATTTTTCATAGAAGAGGCTTATTATACAACTCCACATTGTTTTTATGAAATCTAATATATTTTACCATCAATACCTATTCAAAATTTATCTAATTAGGGCCAGTTGTTCAAAGGTTATGCGCGTAAATACATTACGATTCATTTTCATATATTTATTTGATATTTATTAACATACGCCAATGCATTTGGTGTTTAATCGAAGAGTAGCGTAAAGTCTTCTCTATATGTATTCTAAGTATGCTTATCTTGTCAATGGTCGCCCATTGATAAGCATATTTATAATATAAACTAAAAACAATATAAGTATATATTTTCCTGAATTAATCCAATCCGGATACTCAAAACAAATTCCAATCCAGCTTTTTATTGAATTAATTACTACTGTGTACTCTTTCAGATCCTTAAATATTACGTATTTAAAAAGTAAATTATTTCAAAATAACCCAACGCATATATTTTTCTATATTGCAACATTTCACTCCGATCTAAACAAGAATACAATGTTATATGAATTGATGCGGACGACAAATTGAACATCGTTTTTTACATAAATAAATTTCAAAATGGCGACAGTTCGTAAAAATATTTCACGAATATAAAAATACACTTTCAATTTGTAGTTTAATTGAAAATCGATCATAACGTGTCAACAGCGTTAGAATTTGCATTTAATTCGGAGCACTGTTACGGTTCTTTTTATTTAAACCCGAGTTAATCCGATTATTGAGAAATCGGGTAAAAAATCCGGTGCCAAAAAACATTTTAAACCTTGTGTCAATTTTTTTTAATTTAAAACTGAAAATGGTGGCTCTTCCTGCGTCTCATGATAATTGCGTTTTATTCTAGTAATTTTGCATAAAAAATAGCAATTGCATACAAAATAATTCTACTTAACTATTTTCCCATTGTTAACTTATTTAGGCATTCTTCTACGATGTAGTCCTGTAATAAATAAACATAGATATAAGGAAACCAGACGAACAAACTCTTATGAATAATGGGCGGAGAATTTTGAAATGGTCTGCCGCAATCAGGCTCGAGCTCTTGGTAAGAATATGAATGTATTCTGTTCACATAGAAAAAAAAAATAAAAATAAATTCTTGGGGTTCCCCATACTTAGAACTGAAACTCATTTTTTTTTTTCATCAAATCCATATGTGTATGTATCTGTAGATAGGTCTTCAAAAATGATATTGAGGTTTCTAATATCATTTTTCTATTTTGCTCTAGCGGACTATAGGGTATGCATACGATGAAGAACACACCTACTCTTCAAGAAATTATAAGCTCTTAGTTTCAAATCTTGCAGACGTGCATCAAGGTCTCCAGTAAAACGCTCTCAGGGTTAGCTCGATAATCTACGCTTTGATGAAACACGTGCGGTAAGGAAATGAACCGTCTTCAACTCAGGTACAAACGGTAGCTATAAACGTACACCTAACTAGCTGTCGCCCGCGACGCCGCCCGCAGTCCCTATTTTTTTCTAGTAGCAAATAATTATAAAAGTTACTCAGGGATAATGTAGCATTCTAATGGTGTAAAAATTGAAATAAACCTACTTTTTAAAAGGAGTCTGCCAGTGACCATGACACCTGCAATGGTGTAGAAACGTCGGGCACTAGAATAAAAATCAACCGCAATATATTTCAATGTCTAAAATTCGCGTAAACCTAGTTGAAAAACTAAGTAGTTGAAAGAAAACTAGTATAAAACTACTAAGTGGAAAACTAGTTGAAAGATTTTTTGAAGTCAGTCCAGTCGTTTTAGTGTATACGTTACCGTTATTGGTACAGATTTGCAGCACTAGAAACTTGTTAGGTTAATTGGTGGTTGGTGACAACGTCACATGAAAGGCTACTATTGCTACCCATCCATAGAGCGTTTGGCGACGCGTGATCAACGGTTCAAAACACACTCATCAATTTATTGCATCTACATTTTATACCTACGAATGTTTAATTGTAGTAAAAATCTCCTCGTAGTTTTAGCAATACCAAATTTAATAGTTTTAACAAATACAATAAACGGTTTCTTTAGTCTCTTTTTTCTTTAATAGCGTGGTGATCAAAGCTCATTCCTTCTCTATATGGGAAGAGGCCTGTGCCCAGCAGTGGGACGTATATAGGCCGGTATTATTACTATAAACGATTCCGGTCTAAAGGATTTAATCATGTGATTAAATCCTTTAGACCGGAATCGTCGGAAAAAAAACACTCGACTAAAACTCGACTAAATTCATGTGAATTTAGTCGAGTTTTAGTCGAGTGTTTATTACTGTAAATGCGAAAGTAAATCTGTCCGTCTGTGTGTTACACAATGACGCGTAAATTACTGAACCAATTTAAATTAAATTTGTTACAGAGATATTCTAGAGCCTGAGGAACAACATAGGCTACTTTTTGTCGCGATAACCATAATCGTCACCATTTTATGAAGTTTCAGCATTTTATTTATTTTATCACACAACTTCCTCTAAAGTTACAGTTGGTCACACGATGGGGTTACGAATTACGAGAAATCATCTGCGTATATTTTATACAAAACAAAATTTCTCCCGCTGTTTGTAGTTGTACGCTTAGATCTTAAAAACTATGCAACGGATTTTAATACAGTTTTCAGCTACATTCAGTGTTAAATTGTTATAGTCATTTATTACTGAACTACCCATGCGAAGCCGGGCGGGTCCACTAGTTATTGTATAAAAGTGATAAAGGTATTTAAACTGAAACTCTACTGTTCATTAAACTAACATATCGATACTCCATTGAATTCCATTGTGTGTTTTACATGTTCCCACACGTAGACTAATATAATTCGTAGAAAACTAGTATAATAGATTAACTAGAATTAATAAAAAATAATATTAAAATATTCATTTTGTGTTTTCTAAAATAAAAACCATTTTGTGTCCATTGGGAGGATCTAACTGGATTTTAAAGATTCGCGACTTTTTTAGTTTCTTTTGAAATCCGAACGATTGATAGACGTAGGAGTTGTGACATTAAGTATTAAGTATAGAACCACGAACGAAGTAGTGATCAACAAGTTATAGGATGTAATCGCGCCGCAATAGAAGTAAAGGGGATAAAAGTTTAATGATACTGATCGCAAGGCCAACAATACATTGGGATTCTCTTGGGGATGTAATAATGTGTTGTTAGAGGACAGGTATATGACCTAATTTGTAACCTTCTTTGTCAATCAATCAATCAATCAACTCAGCCTATGGCGTTGGCACAGCCACTGTTGGACATAGGTGTCTCAGAGTGGCGCCTTGACACCTGGTCCTCCATCTTCCGCATCCAGTCCGACCCAGCTATCTTTTTCAGGTCATCGGTCCGTGCCGATGGCGGTCTCCACTGAAGAACTCGTCTGCTCCAACATCCATCTGAGTGTTGTTAAATAATTATAATTAATTTTATTGATAAGTTTGTATAAGGAAACTGTTGCTGAGTGGCTTGTTAGTTGATTATTAAATTACACTGATGTATTTTTCATATTTTATTTTTGATATAAAACAGATTCTCAAATGATTTTAAGCTTTTGTAAGAGATGAAACGCTTTGTAAGCTTTTAGTACTATCAGCATTCATGAGGAAGTAACAGGTTAAATTGCTATAAAATATAAGATATCAGATTTTTTTAAATAAGATTTATCATTTATTGTACTTTGGTACTGTATTATATAAATTAACTCGGGATCTTAACTTAATACCTATCAAATAAGACTGTTGTTGAATTCTACCCGTGACCATGACACCTGCAAATGCGTCGAGACGTCGGGAACTAAAATCAAAACAAACCGCGATAGAATCCGTTTATTTCAGTAAAATAAGAAATTTATTATTAAATAAATCCTAATATTTTGGACGTTTATAGACAGTGCGCTGTCTGCACGCTATAATCATAGGTAGAAAATTACATAAATAGGCTATAGGTATAATTCAACATTAAATATCAAAATACTACTTGTATTTATTGAAAGTCATTAATATCAGTGCAACCGTTCAGCCACTACAGCGCTGCGATAGCCATGATTAATCGCTTTTCATGTGCGCTTACCAATGTTTACTACACTTTAATTAATTATTTACTGAAATAAATTATTTACTCACTCTCCTCTGCGGGTCGACTGGCCGAGATTTCTTAAGAATTAAGCAGTACCTTTGTACATTTTGTTCTTTATTGTTGTCTAGGTTTGTGTGTGAACATAAATTCACTGTTGATTTCATTATTGAAATCAGTGGCCGAGGAATTTCATAGTTATGAGATAAAACTGGTCTGACTGCATGGATAGCCGAGTGGTTAAAGTCTATACTAATCAACACTGTGTACGACGTGCTGCGGATTCCATAACCTTATAGGATAATCATTTGTATGATCCAGAAATGCCTGTTCTAAGTCTGGGTGTTCTGTGTGAATGAGAGCTGAATGTTAGAAAACCTTCTGAGATACAAGAATTCAATTCGTTAATGCGTTACTCGTTATTTAAAAAAACAAAACTTTCGTTTTTGATTGTTGAGTGTAGTGAATATTATCAACATAATTAAGTACTATCGTGTACGCTTTTTATAAACAAAAGAAACGAAAAAACCTCGATGGATAAACCGTGATAGAATCCGTTTTTATTTCAATGTCTGAAATCGCGTATACATCAGAAAACAAAAGAAAAGACAATTTAAATCTGTGTTATCATCGCGCGAAATAAAATATCACAGCCATTCGTTAAATCTACAAGTTCACAAAAAACGCAGCTTTATATTCTTAAACCACCATTTAAACAACCCAACTCGCTAAAATGTGGAGTTCTCCATTATAATAATTTAAATGCAAGATGAATGGCTACAGACACCGCGTCGGAACCACCCACTAGGTACTTCTCACATGTGCAGTTCTCAGTAAAATGTTCTGTCGAGTATCTGAGCTACGGTATCATTATTTCCGTTTCAGTGAACGCTACATTCAGTACCATCCTGTACTTTTAGTACCGCAACTATTTGCAGACTTGTCATAATTGCTTATATACTTACCGTGCTAATTAGAGAGTGATCTTTTCCAAGCTCATTACATTAGATTTCTAGTTAATCTACTATTATTAAAATTTGTTTTTTGACCGCAGAAGCGATTGTCAACTATTCATTTTCATTACTTAACAGCTTCATAAAAAAGTATCAGGTTGTCAATATAATAAAACCGGCCTATAAATGTCATCTAGGCCTCTTCTCTTATAGAGAAGGAACGAGTATTAATTACCACGATGGCTCACTGCGGGTAGGCGAATTCAGATTCCAATTTTTGGAATCCAAGTTTTAACACGTTTTTTTTATAATATTTGAGAAAGTACATATAGCTTTGAAAAAGTCACATTGGTACTTGCCTGTAGTGGATTCGAACCTGCAACTACGTGCACGATAATCTGTTCATTGAACCGCTAGGCCTCCAACACACTTTGATGGTGTATAATACAGTAATCTTTATTCCTGCCTTTTTCGATTAATTAAGTACTCATTTTATATCCCAGTGATTGGCTTCATTAGCTGTATCGCCATTGGTGAGGCTATAATCCAATGTATAGGTGTGCGTTCACTTGATCAATGAATGCGACGTTGACTGGTCAGGAAGATTGAACTAGCACTTTTACATATGAGGTACTTCTACAACAATGAACGCAGAGCAATATCAGCTTTCGACCGCATCTGCTCTCTATCTACTATTAAATTGGTCCAAAAATAAATCAAGAATAACGTTAAAAATCGTTTACATTTCTGCTTCCTTTATGATAGAATATGGCATAATTTTTCAGCAAAAAACAATTACTACCTACATACTAACTGTTTAACTCTGCCATTCAACATTTCGTTATATAAAAATATGATTTACAGGTTCTTTTTATTCGAAAAAATATTTAAATCATACAAATGTCGTCTTTTTCCAACTTCAAGTAAATTTAATTAAATGTGGTTAAGTCATAAGAGCACAATTTTACACTACTCTATGTTTATGTGTTCTGTATATAATCTCAGTTGTAAATTATTCATGATGAATGTGTTGGTCTGTTTTGTAAAGCAATCCTTCATAATTCAACTTTGCAGACACACTAATAAAATGTATGAGATATTACTGCGGAGTTGCAGACCACACAATGAATAAGGGAATCAACATAAATACAGGTGTAAAATATTATGAATAATTTATTAACAAAATTATTTATTACAATATAAATAACTTATTAAATAAAATAATGGAGATGTTTTAGGTTCACATTGTATAAATGTTGATTGGTTTCTGTGACATGGCAAATGAGAATTTGGTTTCATGTCAATAATGAAGATGTATCTTCATTTTCTTGGAGAGGCGGAACCCGCAGGTGGTGTTTTCAGTCGCTTAGTCATCACCGCCAGTCATGACCTCCATAAATTCTGGAAATAAAAAAAAACGTTGTTTAAACAGATGCTTTTTAAAAAATCGTTAGTTTTATTTTTGATAATCCCAAAAAGGATATTTTTGTAATTATAATCTATACTTATATATAAAGCTGCAGAGATTGTTTGTTTGATCGTTTGTTTGAACGCGCTAATCTCAGGAATGACTGGGCTGATTTGAAAAAAAAATCTGTTTTTGTTTCTGACTTTTAAATACCCCACTGTGGGCTATAATTTGCCGAGGTAACCGATACCCACGCGGGCGGCACTGCGAGAAAAATTTAGTTTTATATATAAACAGAGTGGTTTAATGGATTGTATGGCTTCTAATTTCATAACGTAGTTTAGTGGTAATGATTAATAATAAGACTGTTCAAAATATGTCAAAACCAATCATTATTTGTAATTTTGACGTTATTTTTTAGAGTACGGCTGTTTTAAACCACTAGACAAGGTACGGACTAGATCAAGGTAAATAGCGATCGATGATAATAGCGTGTCATGTTTGCTAAAGTAAATACATTCAGTCTATTATCGATGAATACAATTCTGTTTGTACAATGACCTGATGTACAATGAAATGTGTGATCGGGCCATCAGTATAACTTTTTTAATGAATAATGTTTGTTCCGTAATTTTTTTCTTTGCACATTAAAAAAAATATAATTAGATTTTCATTAAAAATATTTTCAAAATGTATATGAATTATTATTTTTTTCTTTAGAATTTCCGTTTACATCCATTCCGCACCGGCTTAAATCCAAAAATACAGTAGAATAATGAAATCTAGATCATTTATAGAAGTCGTAACATCAAAATTCTCCAAAAGAGATAACTCGTAATAAATTTCGCCCCAATCAAATTATTTACGAACGAGCTGAACTCAACTTTGTAATGAGAATGTTACGGTAATAGCGAACTATATTTAGTTTTGGCTGAGAATCTGTCACCAGCACTCGAGCTATCTTTAAACGGTACTCTAGTTTAATACATATGTTAACTGCTAAATCGTTGAACTCTTCTTGCCAATTTAACAAATGGTTTAAATATTCGGTTTGTTTTTACCAAAATCGAATTATGCTTGCAACACTGAGTTTAGTCGTTTTTATTTCAGTTCGTAATTAAGATTGATGATTATATACTTTTTATCTTTGTAAACTAAAATATTGAACCGTTTTTTACGATAAAATAATTTTGAATAATGAATTAGATTTTGTAGTTTGTAGGTCAGCCATTACCCATTTTTCTATTCGCTTGTTATCTGACCAATCTCTTTCCAACATTTTTTCATTAACCAAAGGTATTTTATTGAAAACTCCTAAAATTGAAGGAGTTATTTAATTGAGGTGGTACTTACCATCAAAGTCAACTGTTCCTGAGCCGTCGGAGTCAATTTCCTCAATCATCATGTCTAACTCTTCAGCGCTGATCTTGTCGTCTAACTCTCTGAGGATTTCTCTTAAGACGTCTGTCGTGATGTAGCCGTTGCCTGTAATAGAAATATTAAAGGAATCAGAAACGAAAAACATAATTATTATAATGTTGATAATTCAATTATTTTCTTGAGATTTAATGTAATGTTTATTACAAATCTTATGGAATGAAATTTTATTTTAGGGTTGCTTTATGGTTAAACCAAACCTACAATACGATGGTAATCGTGTTTTTAAAGAAATTCATTTAATAATACTTTATCATTATAATTCAGTTGGGAACAAGTAACTAAAATCAATATTCCATTTAAGACCTTACTTATTGAAAGTTTGAGAGCTAAATGCTTTTAAAACTCAATTTGCTTCTTTGATAACCGAAATATCGTCAATGAAAATGTAAACCGAAATATATCGAGCATATGAGTATTTATCTCAATTGATTTCCATCCTTATTCACTTGTGATAAAGTTCAATGGTATGTAAAAATTATTTGTTGGGTCATGAAATTCTGTAGGAATAATTTTAAATTTATATGCTGTGGAAACCTTGACCTTGGGTTGGACCCTTGCTTGAATTTTATATGATAAGAAAGGATATCCTGTTGGTAAATCCTGGTAGTAAACTATACTTTGGACGCCATTAATTATTAAAGGGTATCAGCAATAAATAATGGTTCACAGATATTTATCTTGTTTTGTGAGGTAAATCAAGTCGTAATGGAAAAACAAATTTGTAATGAAACAAAAACAGATGCGACGTTATACAGACGTTAAAAGGTATTTTACTCCAGAGGATTGAATGACCTTAAAAACTTTTTAGACAGACGACCTATTTTTCAGATAAAAGCTCTTTTTACGCAATGTTTAAAATCGAAAATATTTCCATTAAAGTTTTGAAGTTGAATTGAGTTGGTAACTATAAAGTATACCTACTAGTATCAAAACCTATAAAATTTGGCTTTTTTATATCTGCATTCTTGTGTCATGTTCTTGTTAGTAATTACGGTACAATGTTGATGTTACTACGGCAGGTGGAAATCTATAAATACGGTCGCCTTTCTGCTTTCAGACCTAAATAGCGTGCACCACGTATTGTATAACAGAGCAAAGAGAATTTAGTGTAAATATCTATTATGTTTTAAATAGAAAGTAGGTAATATTCATTAACATTTACATATAGATCATAATTATACTCATAATAGCAGCCTTAATCACCGTTGAAATTAAACGGAATAATAACAGTTCAAGAAATCTTTATTTTTATCTACATATATAAAATTGCTTGTCCTGATTGACTCAACAACGCAAAACCTGAACTACAGAGGTTTGAAACTTGAAATTTAGAAAGTTGATGTAGAAGGGGTTGTATGATAATCCGTAATTTCCAAAGACAGGGACATGAAATTTTGTTAATGGGGTAATTTTTGTTAATAGGGGTTGGGTGTGGTATTGAAAGTTTCAAACTGATTTTCTTATGGCAATCACCAGATAGAGCGATTTGATAGGAAGGTTTTTGTGTATAATTTATTAATTATTACTGTAAATTGTTGCTACCTGAGTGAAGACGGACGGGTCCATTCGTACTTTTAAAAATAACTAATGAGATTGTTTATTTGAGTTCTTATCATCAATTAAATTCGAAACTACCAGTCGGACCAAATTTTTAACGTCACGCTACTGAACAAAGTAAGCAAAACCGCGTGATACAGCTAGTAACTATTAACACAACAACTTCAACTGTCCTCGGTCCGTTTATGCATAATAAAACAAGGCCTGCTAGCCGGTACAATTATTTTAATAACGGCACCATTATTTTGATTTCTAACTCTGTTTCACTTTGCGAACAACAGTAGGTAGGTATGTTAAATTATTTCATGAGGAATATTTATGTATCTAATATCATTAAAAAAACGATTTCCAAATTATCAAACATAGAATTTTCCAAAAAGTCATCGTCCTTTTTTTTAATTACCTACTATTACCTATATTGACTCCAGTGAATTCACCACTGGATTGAAAAATTGAAAATTGAATTGAAAAATTGTTTATTGTCATAAATTTAATAATTCACTTTCCAACATAAAATTGGATTAAATTGCAATAAATCGAATTCGGGTGATCTTGCACTGCGATTGACTTTCATTGTTACTGTATGACTGACAAACAATTTTTGTACAGTTCTGACAAAATTTTGATCTCCATCAAACTTAAAACCTGACTCAAAATGACGAATGACTTCATCAGTCAAACGAATTAATAAATTCGAATGAAGACTGACATAACCTGACCCAAAAAATAACTTTCCATGCGCCTTTTATAATCAACTCAGCCTATTCCGGTTCACTGTTGGACATAGAACTCTCTTAAGTTGCACCACAACACTCAGTCCTCCGCCTTCCGCATCCAGTCCGACTGAGCTAATTGTTTCAGGTAATCGGTCCATTTGGCTGGGGACCTCCTACAATAACGTCTATAGGTCCAAATGTTATGGTGCGCAATCAAGGGGTGTTTGTTGCCCTAGACACGACACGACACTGGGCAAGCAGGTTGGTAACCGCAGTTTCGTATTCGTTCTTTAGGAAAACGCTTTTGGACTTTCTTCTTGTTTCTGAATATCAGAGGGAGGAGGTTTATTATGAACCGCAACCCCACGGTCTGGAAATGGTAACTTTTTGCTTTTTCCATAATTAGTATCAGAAAAAGAAAATAAATTACTATTCTAAGAAGAAATAAACGTCTATCTAAAGGAACATTCTTTTTTGCAATGGAATAAGTCGTACTTTAATGGAGACATCCATTACTCAAGCTTTCATAGCAGAAAATTTTATAGAAACACGTTTTTTCTTTTATTGTATCGTTCATAATTCTTGAATCTTCCTCAAGGGTAGGCGTTATATCTTTTATTATTTCCAATAAACTGCTATTTTTCTTCATATTGCAAAAAAAAAGTAAACACAATATCATTTCGTCAAGAAATTTATTAATGTTCGTCGAGTACCGTTTCGTACGGGACAAAAAACAATAAGATTAAATGTGTTTCTTGATTTTTCATCAAATATTAATAAAGCTACAAATAACGAGTCTAGGGAAACTAAAATAAGTAGGTATTTCTTCATTGTTAAAAGTCTCTCAACACATTTTTTAGAGGCAAGAAATAACATTACGTTTTTAAACTTTATATCAGAATATTAAAGTGATTAATTCAGTGTAACTAATTTATGTCTTCCAAGTATTTAATATCCAAGACCTTTAAAACCAAATAGCTAACTCACGCACTAATTTTAGACGAAGTCTGGCCGACCTGATACCGATAACATTGTCAACAAAATGATTAATAGCATATCGTCTGAAAATGTAAGACACATTGCCAAATTGTGTAATGTTATTTAAAATACAGACAATGGTTCAGTCTAAACGTTTGTCTCAATACACGTGTGATTAATAGATCATGACCTTATACATACTTGGCTCGAAAAAGGAATCAGAATAATTTTCAATAAATAAATTATATTCTGTGTTGAGATATAGATGTCAAATGGTAACTGTAAAGAAGCTGTAAACAAAGTAGCTTCATATATTGTTTTGAAAAAAAAAAGTGTAGGTACGCAACACAATTTCAAATTTGGAGCCATAAGATTTTAATCTTGAAGATTCTAATCTTAATAACGATCTCAATCTTAAAAGAAATTGCTCACTAAGTTCAGATTGAGTTCATTGAATCTTTTCATCGGAAAGCTAAAGTCTTGTTTGATCCTGTTACAAACGAGAGGATTTACTTATTTTTTTTTCTATCTAGTGCCCGTTCCTTACTTTGACAGCATCGTGAACTCGACTTGATTGGTATTAAACACTTTAAGATTTACTTTTATCACTGCTCTATTGGATAATAGATTTAGAGTTCTCACAACCTGTTGGAGTGTTCAAAAATATTCGAAAGAAGACAAATTCATTAAATGTTGACGACATCCGAGAAGTTTTACTCTTAAGTTCTTTTGAACAAATTATTTTTCAAACTCGTTATACGTTTTTGACTGCTTCTAAAAAGAGTAGTTTTATAGCACCTTTCTATTCGGAGCCCTTGTCCATGTGTATATTTGTGATTATGATAGAATTTCGATGCGTTTTGCAATATCGACGAGTACCTATTTTAAGTTGAGTATTCCAGAAAGTGCTGCTTTTGTATGGAATTTCAGGCAGTAAAGGTCAAACAGTAAGTTAAGTGCACTTTGTTCGACGTAAGTGATATTTCAGGGCTCAGGAATTCGGCATCAATGAGGGAACACCTTTTGTTTTACACGGTTTGAATCCAACTCATAGTGCAATGGATACTACCGACGTAAACCCACTCGTAACACAAACATTTAGCTTATTTCGAGGGGCTACCAAAAATACTAGTAATGTGCATTGCTAGTAAGAATAAAAAAAAAGTGATAATGTAATGTACCTTCTTTGTCGTATAACCGGAATGCCTCTTTAAGTTCCTGCTGCATCGCCTCAGCGTCCTCCTCAACCATGAACCTGGAGGCCAGGGTCACGAACTCCTCGAACTCCAGCTCACCAGAGCCTGCAATGGTGAAGATAGAACTTTAGTTTGAGAGCTTCTGTATCTCCTAGCGGACTGAAATATTAAGGAGCCTACAGAATTGAAGGGCCTGTTTGACGTGTTTGACTGATATCTAAACTAATAGATTCTAGAGGAACGATTTAAATTAAACAAAAAATTCCCTTCTTTGTTGATAATAAATTATATTTCTTTCATTTGTATTTTTGTTGCAAATAAACTCAAAACTGGACCGATATCAAGAATTGTTTCTCGTTTATATTGCTCGATCATCCCTGAGTAACAAAGGCTATACCTATTTATTACCAGAAAAATAATAAGTACCGTTACCGTAGTCAGAGTCAATAAATAAATAAATTAAGCACTTAGTTAATACCATTCTCGGTCCTTAGTATTAGTAAATAAATTGCCATTTAAACTCTCTTCTCCATTTCCTTTTTGTGTTTGTATTAAAAGGTTTACGTATTTAGTACCTATTGTACCAAAACACATAAATGTATTAGAAAACTTATGTAACAATTTTAAAAAACTCGAAAAGATCTGTCAAATTATAAGTTTGCTTAAGTTATTCTTATAGCTATAAATCATTCTTTTATTCTAACGAGTTTTGTTCAAGTTGTCAGTTTTTGCACAAAAAGGCGCCAAACTTTATTTGGTAACAAATGTTTGATGTTCAGTTATCAAACAAAGAAGAAAAATATTTTACTTCGAAAAAAGTTTAATGTAAATTTAATTTGTTGCTGTGTTTAGCAACGTTTTCATATTGATTTTTCCAGTGTTTTAGTATCGACGGTTGTCATGGTAACGGACCAATCATACCAACAAGACGATCATGTGCACTTGTGTATCTAATACTTATTTACTTATGGCTTACACTATCTACTATCCTATTAATATTATAAATGTGAAAGTGTGGATGTTTAGATGTTAGGATGTTTGTTACTCAATCACGCAAAAACGGCTGAACGGATTTGGATGAAATTTGGCATGCATGTAGCCTTTGACATGGAAAAGAACATAGGCTATTTTTTATCCCGATTTCTTAAGAAGCTCCCGAGGGAACATTGAAAATTGTTTACGAGCTCAGCTGTGGGCAGACATCTTTGATATTTGGTATTTTACTGTATTACAGTGCAAGCTATAACACGGGTGAAAATTTTATTTAATTTTTCATTACTTTTACATTTTTCATTTCTTTTTGGACCCAATTCTGAAGTCCACGCCGACGAAGTCGCGGGCAGAAGCTAGTATTGATATAAGACGTAACATGAAACGATTATGTTAAAACAATTCATTATTATGATTCTGTAACATTTTATGCGC
Source organism: Plusia festucae (assembly GCA_950381575.1). Lineage (NCBI taxonomy): Eukaryota > Metazoa > Arthropoda > Insecta > Lepidoptera > Noctuidae > Plusia > Plusia festucae. Next base: position 4,398,097 of record OX494436.1, on the reverse strand, counting down.
AAGCGAAAATAATGTGTCACACAATTAATACTATACATCGTTTGCTGTGACATTATCTCGTTACAACATTCTATTGAGCACATTGTATTTCAGTGACAATATATTGTTGTTTTATGAACATTTGACATTTTACACGTTGTGAAATAAAATGTTTTGGCCAACAATGCAGCTATTAGTCATTTAGAGTTCCGGACTCAAATATACGAAACGTACATTCGATCCTCTTACTAAACTTATTAAAAAGTCCCTAGGTACAGCTAACAATCTATATGACCTAGTTTTTTATTTCAGATTTAAATTCGTCTAAAAGAAGTTCCGTGGTAACTGATAAATTCTTATATTATTATTTAAACAGTAAATTAATTTTAATCATCGTTAAGCAAGTAAGTTACGACTAGATGATTTCAAAACAATTAAAAATAAAAATAATAAGTGACGAATCAAAGCAAAATCAATAAAAAGGTATCATCGTATAATAACTAAGGAGTACGAAAATTTATACTTAAAACAAATGACGGTATTTTTTTAGAGAAAACTTTTCAAATGTTGAAGTGTCCACCGAAATATCAGGCACATAAGAAACAATAGATTCCTCTTCCTCGTTCCATAACAGAACACAAATGGTTAGCTAATGGTGTTTAAAAAGAAACAATTTATTGATCGTTGAATTGAGATGTTCTCGTAATTTAGAGAGCCAACTGTGTTGTTAATTGGCATCAGTAACACAAGTATTCAACCAATAATTTAACTGATAAAATGTGGTTCACATTTTTTTAGCTAACAAATAAAATTAGTAATAATTTTGTAAAAACGGAGACACTTCACTAAAAATTCTAATTTAAAAAAACCCTTGTATACCGACGTGTTGTATAGTCAAATGTTTCTGAAGTCTTAAATCTTTTTTATCGTTATAAAAAAAATGGCCGACGTTATAATATAATATATGCTCTTTTGGTTCTGGGGGAATAAATTTGTATGAGATATATTATGCTATTACATCTTACTTTCTAAGTAATGTAACGGTTACGATCATGACCAATAAATCTAGCTCAATAGTGATGTAACATCTGTGGTTTCCCACGCAAATTACAATTGGGCCAATGAAAAGGACCTGAAATAATTTCTAGATACACTTACTAACTTACTCAACCGTTAATCCTCGTCAAATAGACAGATAAACGATAGTTATAAATTTACCTGAATATTATTACGACATGTAGCTAGTATAGTATTAACAAAATGTACGTACATCCGGAAAGTATACCTATCCTTACTCTCTTTATTGTACACCAATTAAATATTTTATATTACACTAGCTGTTGGCTTGACTCCGCCTGGGGACCCTAATTTTTTTTTTAATTAAAAAAAATAGCCTATGTTACTCAAGGGTATCTAATGTAGCCGTAGAAATATTGTTTGAAATCGGTCAATTGTTTTTGAGTTTATTAGTTACAAATATACACATTACACATTTATACAAATCATTCCGCTTTATAATATTAGTAAAATAGAGACTACATTTTTAAGTCGACTTTTAACTTTATACACAGTTTTTTTTTAAGCCATCGTTAATTTGACCATGTGCCAATGATTATTGTTCAAAAAAATCTATTCATCAGTAATATAACATCCTATAATATTTAAGTAATAAATAAATTCGTACTTTTTATCGACCATACTTGATCCGTTTAAAATTTTCATAAGACCTACCTTTTGGGTTGTTACTCTCATATAGACAATTTCAAATTTTCGAGTACATTATGGTGCTTATTCTCAAATATTGATGCAACGCTACTCGCAATTACTGCTACACAAGCATACTGAGACAAGGATCCATAACATCTTGTGTAAACGTGGCTTATTTACTGAACTGACTCTTGTTTGTATAGGACATGCACTGCCTTCTATATGTGCACTTAGATTCTGGTGTATCATTTGACAGTTAGAACTAAAGGCTACAGGCTACAGTAAATATGGCATGCATTTCAAACGAATAGTTAAATAATTATAATAATTGTTTAAGTTTTCATCGAAGAATTTTAAATCACGGAGATCTTTGATGAGTAGCTATTAATTTTAATATATTAAAATAAAACTAATTTAGTAATCCGATCGCCTAATAGTGATCGGGTCCCTATCGGGATCATAATTATGAAGGTAAAATATTTCAAATGCGTTCAATTATATATTGTATACTCAATTAAATGTTGGTTAAGAAAAAAATAATTAGTTTATTATGAGAGACGCTTTAAAAATTAAAGTTATGGGTACTGAGTACTGACCGTCAACGTCCACCTCATCGATGATCTCTTTGAGCGCGTCATCGCTGACCTGGTGACCCAACATGCCGAGGATCGTGCCCACCATCACTGTGCCGATGCATCCCTTCTTCTCCTGGTCGAAAGCCTCAAAAGCCTTCTTCAAGACTGAAAATATTATTCACCAAGTTTAAGAAAGAACTCACTTGCGATAAGCAATAAATACATAAAGTGCGTAAGCTAAAATCGCGTTGAAAAAAATAACGTTCTAAATAATTCAAATGTTGCAAAAAAATACTCACTGCCAATCTGTTCCTTATCAAGTTCCTCCTGAAATCACCAAAAATATTTATAATAAATTTCACGAAATAAATAAAAATAAATTAACATTTTTTCACTAAAACACTTCACTAATGAATCACATTCACATAATCCGCTCACCATTGTTCACAGATACGGGCTCAGTCACAGGAATTGCACGATGGTATATGCTATAGTGAACCACACTAAGAGGAACACGAGCCCTTTTATCTGAATGGAATGAGCGACTGTACGGAGGCGCGCGAAAATATCACCCAGGTTGGTTACGTTGATGGCTTAGTTCTCTACTTCATGCCCCGAGCACCGAGTCGCTCAGATTTGGCTTCGCAAAATGCTTTTAACTGTTGTCTCTAAGGTCATCGTACATTAAACAGTTGCCGGATGTCCATTGCACTAATGTGCATCAAGTGCGATATGCCAAATGCGTATTACACTATATCAACGAATCGATTCCGGTTTGATATTAATTACTCATTAATTAAAATATCACCCTGGTTTGGCCATTTGCCACGCCTGGCGGTGAATATTTTTCACATTATAAACAATAGTAATAAAAGTAGGTAGTAATTACAGGAATAGAATTATATTTGAATAAGCTGTATCATGTTATTGCAAACGTTCTACTACTACCTTTAGTAATAAACAATTATTTTTTTTAGGCTTCATAATATGTCACTATTAATGAAGCATTATTACCTTTTTATCATTACGTTTTTTTTTTTAATAACCGCTTATCTAATATTTACATTCATATCGATCAGCGTGACAACGTATAATCGTATAATAGACATCCTATCTATGCTTTTACTGAGAATGTAGTAGATAGAGACTAATATTATAAAGCTGAAAAGTTTGTTTGGTTGAACGCGCTAATCTCAAAAATAACTGGTCCAATTTGAAAAAATATTTTAGTGTCAGATAACCTAGTTATCGAGGGGTTACTTATTGCCATGATGACCGACGCTGACGCGGACGGAGCCGTGGGTAAAAACTAGTCCTTTAATAAAAGAAATGAAATATATATTTGTATTATAAATTGCGATTCTTTATCTATATATTAATACGTGATGCCAAAACTTTGGACCCCTTTTTACGAAAATTGCGCGGACGCAGGAGCATAAAATTTGGCACACTTATAGTTTATGTGTAGGAGAAGTGGAGAACGCTAATATTTTTCAATAATAATGCATATAAAGTACATTAAATCAATAAATAAAACATTACCCACACTACCATGCATTTCACACACACATGTTTGTTTTGTTTTTCATTGACTGCTTACTGACATTGACATAAATAAGTGGTTTAAGTTTTTATATATCCGAATATAACGGCCAAGGACATTTAGCAAACGATAAAAGAGGTTTTACAAAAAACATTGTTTGCAGAGAAGTTTGCAATATGCGATAAAATATGCTCTAAATGGATAGTATTTTCCTCTTATAGCATGTTTTCTTTTAATAAACATTTTTTAAATAGATATTCTTTATTTTACTTCCTTTTAATTTCATATAATTTGTTCAAAAAATAAATTGGCAAATAACAGTCTTGGTCAAATGTGTGGTTATAGAAGTTTAGTTTTCGACAGTAGAACCTTAATAATGTTTGAATATTATATTTTAATAATGTATATTAAGTCACTCACAATTTAAATTTATATTATAAGGTCGAATTTCGACCATTGGGCGACCACTAGTAATAGAATAATTTACAAAATTGGACTAACGCACGAATAAACATTTGTCCAATGGTTATCCAACTCAACGTAATTATCCCATTTCTGTGTGAAATTCCATTCCCGTTTCAAATAATTGTCAAATTACAGTTGCAATGTGGCTGCACTAATACAAAACCGATGTATTAAAGCGTAGATAATTGCTACTACAATGTAATATATTATTATATACTAATTTTATAATGTACAAACACTATATGTACCTACAACTGTACGTTCCTAAACCGTAACAAAAGAATAAATAAATAAATGTGGACAACATCACATACATTGGTCCGAAAGCAAAGTAAGTAGCTAATGCACTTGTGTTATGGAATCCAGAGACAACGAAGGTACCACAAACACCCAGACCCGAGGCAATGTAGAAAAGTGTTTTTCTACAATGACCCGTCCGGGGATCGAACCCGGGACCTTAGAGCTGACGACAACTCGAAAACCGGTGTGTACGCCACTCGACCACGGAGGTCGTGAGAATTATCGAATACAATAAAGGGTACAGTCCTCCTCCGTCCATTTTTTCTTTTAAAGCTTATTTTAATATGCAATGTCATTTACGTAGTTTAGATGGAACTAGTGGATGCGCCCTGGCTTTGCACGGATATTATACACAAAACCTTGCTCTTGAATAAAAGTGTAAACAAAAATCTCAAATCACTTTATTTATTGCGAAAATTATATATTATGAAAATCCGTTCGTTAAATTTAGAGTTTATAGCGTCCAGACAGACAGACAGTCGCGGCAGGGGCTTTTTAGTATGTACTAGCTAGCTATTTTACCTCCATTTATCGCTGTAGGATTATTCAAAGCTCTGCTTCAGTAGTTTCGAATCTGTTGTTAGTTTAACTAGATGTTGCGTCAGCGTTTAGCACGGGGGACTTTGATTAGGTTTTGGTTAAACTGTTTAAATGCCGAGTATGCTGGCATTGTAGACAATAAATTAGTTTGTCTGCTGTTAATGTTTACGGTATATAAGACTTAGTATAATAGTAGTAAGACACCAGTGGTGGCCTAGCGGTTTAATGACCGGTTTCGTATGCACATGGCAGCGGGCTTGAACCGAGGCAAAGTACCAATCTGACTTTTTTAAAGTTACGTACTTTCTTAACACCTTCCCTGTCTCATCAGAAGACACAATAGTTAAACAAAGGAAATGTTCATATGTGACTCACGGTGAAAGGGTTAATTAACTTAAACACCATTGACAAACGGTGAAGGAAAACATCGAGATTAATCCTGGATTCCAAAAATTGGAATCTGAAATCGCCAACCCGCAATGAGCAAGCGTGGTGATTAATGCGCATTCCTTTCATATATGTGCTGTGCTGTGTGTGCTGTGCCCAGCAGTGGGACAATTATAGGCCGTTATTTATATAAGACTTGGAGAGATCTGAATTGAAATACCAAATTCAATAAAAAATAGGACACTAGTAACCAAAATAACACTAGGTGTAGTCCGCGGCTCTAACCGTGGTCTCTATTATTCTTATATTCGATACGCTAGATAATAATATTGGATATTATTATCTAGCGTATGTTGATGTATGTAAAAAAAGAATTTTAGAAATTGGTCCAATAGGATGTTTTTGATTCGTGATAAATTCGTTACAAATACTCAAATAATTTAATCTTACCTCTTTATTATTTTTGTTTTATTCCAGTGTATTATTTTTATTTATCTAATAATATTCCTTAAAATAATCTAAATTATCGAAGCGTAATAATCTGTTGGTAATTTTATTAACTAACAAATTTACGATTGGCTTTGTTTTCTATTATATTGATAAAATATTTTGTGTAGCTTTTGGTTTTACAAATGATATATCAATAAATTATTTTATAATCCCGTTTCTTATATACCTTTATAGTGTATTTAAAGAATTGACATGAAAGGCTACACACCAGCAGTAACATATCTACTGCAAGCATACATTTTCGATGCCATTCCGTATTCAGTTTATTCTTCGTAAGTCTTAAAATTGCTGATTGAAAACTGTGCGTTCTTCCGAGAAAAAAATATTAAAAACACCGCTGGGTATTATATTACGTTCATCCCTAACCATTTTCACCTTACATCAAACAAAAATAAAATAATATTTTCAGATAATATAAATTCAATCAACAACAAATATTTATGTAACCAGCTTTACCACAGGGTAAATAAAAGCAGTGATGTAACGAGAGGTGCGGGGAAGTTAACAAGAGGAGGGGTAGGGGGGAGGCAGGTGCGACTGTTCGCAGACAGTGACATATTTTGTTGCTCCCATTGGTGCCAAATGTAGAGTAAAGCTAATGATACGCGACACAATTCTAACGATTTTTGACAAACAACATGATTAGCAAAACAATTTACTGTATGTTTTGGTATGTACTTTTTTGTGCTAGGCTATTTCCGGGGTTTCCCTTTAAGAGTTTAACAACATCAATTGTGTCTATTGCTAAATGTTTTTGTCGTAAAACAGAGACTTGATAAATCTATATCGATCTATCCATATTATAAAATATAGTCCCCTGCACATCAGTCTGTCTGTCTATCTGGATGCGATAAGCTGAAAAACTACCAAACAGAAATTCATGTTTTTCATCGTTTATTTTTATATCATTATTTTGGAGGAAGGTGTTTTTTTATACCATGAAAAGCCTGGCGAGTCCGCTAGTATATAATAACAGTAGCCAATCGTTACCTTCCAAATTAAAACTTGCGTGAAAATAAAAATAATATTTTCTTTATTCTAGCAATTGTATCTATAAGCTATGCAAAATTGTCTGATTACATATTGATACATATACAAGTAGCAAGTTTATGAAAACGTTTATTAAATTGTACATCGTTATTACGTGTGTGTTTTAGCGTGTGCCAGCAATTTTAGTAGCACGTAAATCATCTGTATACTAGCCGTGAACAGATTTCGAAGCCATAAAATATTTCATAGTTCTCGTATAGCAACGAAGTTATTAGTTAGCTGACATGTAATAAGAGCCATCGCTCGCTGCGTCCGTTATTATGTTCTACATTGTCCTGTAGTTTAAAATATCAACAAAGAGCATTTTATGAAACAAGTGAATTTGAGAATGATGGTTTTTATATAAAAAAAGGCTTGATTGATAGAATATACGGGTTCCAACATATATTGTGTTCCAACATGTGATATTACAGGCGACTATATAAGATTATTTTTTATGGAGTGCGTATATTCTACGAGGTAATCAGGTGCATAAAACTGATTAACTTTTCCAAAGGAACATAGGTCGAAATCATAAAATTTTCTTACAAACGTCTTGTAACTTTGTATGAAAAGTTGATTTTAAATTTTAAGATTTCGACCTATGTTACTTTGGAAAAGATGTTCAGTTTCATGCATCTAACTTCCTCATAGGATTATACGCACTCCATAAAAAATAATCCTGTACAGGAGTTGTTTCGTTTTAGTATTTGTAACTTATTTTCTGTATATAATCATCTGTGGATTATTGATTATTTTTCTGTGATATTACAATTTAATCGATTATTTTTCAATTAATATAACAATAATAATAGTGGAGTCATAATAGATGCATGATTTAAATTAGATTTCTTATAGCTAAAAAATGAATGAAAAAATAATGCAGTAGGCCAAAATTACCATAGTTTTTTGTTTGTTTAAGCAATAAGTTACATAAATAAATAGTTATTTGCAACCAATAGTAATATGTGTATTGGTCTGCCAGAAAAGTTTCATGTTCCTAAGCTTTTTGACTGAAATCTGAATCCTAATATTGTGTTGAGACAACTCGAAACAATGTTTAGTGATATTTGGAACTGTCGCAAATAGCTACATTTTTAAAGTGGTTTTCTACCTATTTCTAATATAGGATTATAGTCTTAAAAATGATTGTAAAAGTATGTTACTTTACGACATGTACGTAAATGGCATAGATAATATTATGTAATAAAAAAATGGCCAGAATCAGAACCGATCTCACAAAAGGGATCGACTTGTAAGATCTTTACGGAATATAGAAAAAAAAACACAATAAATATATTTTTTTAATCACTCGTTCTTGTTAGAAGTTGTAGCTGAATACCGTATTTTACATAGAGCGACTGCCTATCTGACCTCCACAACCTATTTCTAGGTAATACATTATATGGTGAATCTCCAACTGTATGTTTGATTTTGTCTTTTACAATAATAATGGCTTAGTTATTTCTAATTGATGCTATATGTCATGTAATTTTTACTTTATTGAAATTCTTGGCGCAAATTGAATTCTTTCCTAACCGAAATTGTTTAAAATCGACATTAAAATAGTAAACTAGTCCGTCTCAGCAATTTAGATTGTTCTCATTAGATCGTTTAGAAAACTGCTATACGTTTTACAAAAATATACAAGAGACAAAAATCACAATACATTTGTTAAGGTATGTAAGTATTTCCTTGTACTGTTAACTCTGAAAAGCATTGTACGATGACGTCACAGTCCACGTCTAGGTGTTGGCATTGCGCGCGCGCAGCGGGTCGGCCACATCCAATTAATGTTTCATCTAGTCTAGCCCTAATCACTGGTACAGGTGCTCCGCAATTAATAGCGTGACTATATTTGTGTGAATATTTATAGCTGGTTCGTTCTTGGTCTATACAGTAACATAGTTTGTGCAATCATTGGATAATTATAGCAATATAAATAATTTGTTTATTTTCATTACCACTTTAGTACTTACAATACATATTTATTATAATAGTATCTAGTCTATTACAGTAGTCTATCGCTAATAGTGGGCCTTAGGTTTTGCCCGTTGACATCTAATTTCAACATAAAACCCACCTTTTATCATTCAGCAATAAGATTGCTACAGGCTGTGTAAAAAAACACAATTCAATTTAAATATTCATATATTTTTCATCGGGACACGCTTATCGGACAATTCCCATGGGACTATGTTGCCACTTAAAATTGCACATGCATATTTCCGGATGTCTTTAACTTCATTAAAAAAATCAAATCACATTATCAAAATATAGAGAACCGGCAAAAATATAAGTAGTCTAGCCAAACCAGTACTTGCGCAAAGCGATATGTCGTTGGAAAGGATTTTTTAAACTCAACAGACGTTGGTCAGCGGGCGCCACCTTCACGGGGACGTCAAAGAGACCGATTTTTCTGGTCGTGGTCAAATCGACGTAAAATTGCTGACGGTAGAGATACAAAATCAATGCGTAGGTATAGGTAGAGATAGTAAATCAAACTTCATTGTTTGCAAAGTTATAAAACTTCATGACATCATAACTTTTTTTTCCAACTTCAATCAACCTACTCACTTGAAATCAAACGGTGAGTAATAAAAATAGGCCCTCAATCACACATATTATTATCATGTGGTTGATGGTTCGAATCCCACCCATTGCATAACGGGAACCCACACGTATCAAGATTCTAGCTTAGCACGAGGAGTTAATAAGAATACCAGTAACGTGTGACCCATATTGCAACTAGTATTTAAAATAGTAATAATTTAATTTGATTTTTTTTTTTTTTTTTATAAAGATTACTAGCAATGTGGGTCGCACATTACTAGTAATCTCGTTAACCCCCCGTGCTAAGCTAAGATGCTTGTGTTACGAGTGGGTTCACGTCGGTAGTGTAATGGGTGGGATTCGAACCCGCAACCACATGATCGCAAATCCGATGCCCTAGCCATTAGGCTACCGTCGCTTTCATCCCTGTCACTACCAAACATCCTGTACATAAAGAGTAATAAGGTATGTCTGCATAGCACATATTTATTTATTTTTATATATTACTTTTTTCCGATTGCCTTATGTGGTAATGATAAAAGAAAGTCATATGGAATGGTGTCGCCTTTTGATGGAATCTTCCTAGTGTCATTGCCTCGTGTCTCAATCCCAACGTGGCAGTACAATGTTGTATTACCTACTACTTATGTACACTACTGCGTGGGTGTGGTACTTTCTTTATCAAACTATTTAAGAGCTGTAGGCAAAACACTGTTTATCAATTTCTATGAGGGATATCACGGACAGTGTAGATCGCCCAGACAAGTTGCATTTTACGAATAAAATAACTTTGCCATACATTATTTACGGGGGAAGGATCACTATTAATTATTGTCGCGGAAAATCACTATAGCCCTTTTTACTTCTGAGAGAGAAATAATATCCAAATTGAAAGTCTCTTCCGAAACTAATTTATTTATTCTACTACACAAACACATTCGAGTGAAAAATAAACTGACTTCTTTGAGTCATTAACCTCAGACAAAAAAGAACTACAGAGTTGAGACACGGTTACTTATTTCCAAAACTTTTCTAAAAATATTTAAACCTCATTATAACATTAACCTATTCGTCCCCGAGCGGCGACCGGTCGCCGCATTACAATAAAAAATCAATTGTGTCTCATTAGCGGTGATTAGAGAGATTAAAAGAAGATAAAAGAGAAAATAAAAGAAGATTTTGTTTTTTTTTAGTATTTATGTTCTTTAAAATCAACCCCCTGTAGATATTTCCTCTTGATAAAGTTTCAGTCGCATTCACCACGGTCTGTGGATGAGTGCTCTAAGCATACCGAGACCCTTTCGTGCCTCGGAAAGCACTTTAAGCCGTTGACTGCCATACAGTGACCATTGACAGTCGTTAAGTCATTACAATTCTAAGAACTAGTCTTACTATGAGACCAGTCTTACTGTATGACCCCATAAAATGGGGTGTGTAGGTCAGATAGGTGTCGATCCGATATGACTGGATAAGAATAGGCGGGTGTGATTCGTATCTCCTCCTAATAGAAAATACCAGTACAATAATATACTGTTCATTAGTCATTTCACGGTGATGAATTTTCAGAACCAAATAATTGTTTTGCAATGAACAGAAAATGATGCGGCCTTGCAGTAGCATTAGTAAGTGATGATCTAATAAGCTGTCAGTGTGATATAATGCACAGCCCTGTGCACAAGGGTGAGTGTTGGCTGTAGTTCAACGTCCATTGATCGATTACTCACTAGTCTAATTAATATCTTCACACGTTGTGAGATATAGTTATGGAATAGGTTGGCGCCAAGTTAAATGGACCTTATCTGGACGTAGGGCGTCTTTTTTATATTATTTAAAGTGTACTTTTATACTTTCTTTTACTTTTTAGGTACATTATATTTTGAGTTCGAAGACATTTGGGGTAAGTTTAGTTTTCTTTTTTTTAATATTCGTGTTACTGTCTGCCTATATCTTATAAGGCCTTGTTTGAAGCTGTAAGCTGATATATGTTCATAAAATGTTGGTTTTTACAGAACATTAGTCAATTTTTCAATAGATTTTCCCTTTAATTAATAACTCCTTTCAGCACACCTCCCTACCAAAACAACAGACATGTTAAACCAACCAAAAACTTATTCAGTTTAATTTAACAAATTAATTTACTCACAATACAACAGAACAAATGCTTGGTAATACTAACAGAATTTAAAAGACAGATTCACAGATGTAATGAATGTTCAGAGACCTGCACTCGGGACCAACAAAGTCGAGAAAATATATAATAAAACCTGTGTTTTTCACAGCGCTGGACCACAGTTGCAGGCACTAATTAATTAGTTGACTGTGGTTACGACAACCGTAATTAAATGGTGGCACACAGATTTCGAGATACTGTTCTCATAAAAACATGACTAAAGTTTTCAGTTAAATTTAAGGATAAAACGTGTCAGTCAATAACTGTTGAAATAAAGGTACATTACTTATTGCTGTCAGTTTCGTTTTTTGAATGAATAAGGGTTTTTCGTGTGCAAAATATTATTTTGGGTTGTAGATAAAGGTACTCTTCTTGTACAGTGAGCATTTTATTTGTACCTAATAATAGCTCAGTCTATTTTTTGTACAAAGAACGATAAGGTTTTTAACACAATTCCTGTTTTACTTCCCTTTAGGTTAAGTATTTTGTTTTAGTTCGTCTATTTAATAATTGTGTAATAATATAACTTTCTGCCAAACTGTTGTGATAAGTGTATAACTAGCATTATTATTTCTAGATTTATATGGTGCTTGCAAAATAATAATAAATTTTTAGTTGGCATAAACATTCTCATTAACAACTAGCTTTAACACAAGTAAATGCCAAAGAGGCATAAGGGTTAATCAAACTTCATTGAATCGTTTACAAATATATTTACATGCACTGGCGTTTAGAATAGGAATAAATATAAGTGGAATATACAAATATTAACCCAAAACGGCAATGGAATCTGAACAAATAAAAATGTTTTATCACGCATAAAAAATAATCATATTTTTATTATTGAAGATTGGCGGGTTGTTTTCAACCCGCCAATCTTTTTACACGTAGTCCATCTTTCCCGGATGATAGATGATCACTAGGTGACGAAGTCATTATAAGTGCCAACGAAGACAATGTCACTGCCAAGCGCATTGAGTGCACCAGGAAAACAAGGGCTGCCAATACTATTGTAACCCGTTTCGTTCTATTGTTAGTGTCAGCAGTATTGCAAATATAACTATTATGTATAGTCAATGATGATTTGATCGCGGTTCCCTTTTTTATTGTTGACTAGCTGCCCGGACAGACTTCGTTCTGTCAAAGTAAATTAATGGTAATTCCCGAGTTTAGGAACAGTTTTTTTTACTTATTATAAAATTTATCTTTTAAACCTTCCCTGGACTTCCACAAACATTTCAAGATCAAAATCAGCTAAATCGGTTCAGCCGTTCTCGAGTTTTAGCGAGACTCACGAACAGCAATTTATTTTTATATATATAGAAGATAGAAGATATAGATTGTTCTGATTACGATCTTCTGTCTAATGGGATTATTTAAAATCATAATAAATTAGAATCACTTTCATTGATTTCAGATGATTATTAGGAGTGTCATGAATTTGTCTTCTTTTGTTTTATATGAGACTAAGCCCGTTCTCACACGAGCCGAAGCAAGTATCCGATACTTATCTTATACACCATACAACTCAAAAGGTTCGTTCATAACCACGCGTTGTTGGTCACTTGCATCAAAACTTGTGGCGCCTTGTGTGCGAATTGGCTAACTTATTTCATAAATCACTCTAAAAGCCAATTTTTGGCATCCAGGCATAAAAGAGAAAGAAAACATTGTATTGTGAATAACAATACAATGTTTTCTTTCTCTTTTCGTCATTGGTTTTTTTAGAATTATTAAGAGAGTAGGAACATATAACTTAAAAAACGTCATATTGATGTTTGCCTGTGTTCGAAACTGCAGTGCAAACGAATCCGGTCATTGAACCGCTATGCCAACCACAACATTTCTATAGAACAATGATATTAAAAGTATAATATCAGATTTATATCTATACCTATTAATAATTTCGTTCAGGGCTACGGTAGACTCGATCGAAACCTTATATGAATAACAAAACATAAAAAAATATTGATTTCGAGTCGACAACATATATCCGCAAAATTCGGATTATGGAGAATTTCGTTAAATTCTAATGGCACTGACAAACAAAAAAACCGCAGTCGCCATCTTGGGTAATTAATAAGGCCGCGATCCGTAACAGATAATTCTGCTTCGAAGTGATTCAAGGAGTTTATTATCATACAACCTCCTTGAAGTGATTACAGTGCTGACAGGGCGTATGACAGTTGCATGATAGTTGGGACCAGAATCGTTTCGGAACGCGTTTGAAATAATAGTTCAAGAATATTTATTTCGCTTTTTTCTTTCTATTTTCCGTTGCATACTAGCTCTTATATACGCCTCGGCAATCAACACGTCGCGTGCGTCGCGCCAAAGAAGTATCCATCACAAAGAACTGACTCATTTGACTGTGTAAAACGAAACGTCTTGCCGGAAACATTGAGTGAATCATAACAAAACTTAAAACTTTTTCAGTCGTTGTCGTTTCGCGAAAATATTAATATTATTTGTGTGTAAAAAATTAATAATTATTTGTGTGAAAACTATTGCAGTTTTTATTTACTATATTTATTAAACACAATGAACGAAGCTATAGAAATCTATGGCTTGCTTTCCTTTAATACTCCTTGAGAACCGATGACTACAGAAACATTTACCTACATTGTGTATCATGAGTCACATTTCAACCGAGCGGAGCCGGGTTTTCATCTAGTAAATGTATATTTTTATTTCACTATGTTTTTTCTTATTTCGCAAAATATGAACTGCAGATGAAGTGGACGTGCCAGTAATACCTTATAACAATTGAATATTAGATTCGTGACAATGGAAAACAAAAAGAAAAAGTATAATCTTGAAGCTTCGGGGAGATTAAAGTTCGCAGACACAAATAAGTGACAAAAGCTTCATAGGTCCCGAATGGGTGTCTTATTAAAAGAAGTATTAAATGTTTTAAAGAATAAGATGTATAAGATAATCCTGTTTTTAAATAAAAGTAATCTGTCATGACAATAATTTTAAGAAACAAGCTTTTTTATGCTTTTCTGTGCTTATGTAGAAAAATCTTAGAAGCTTTTCCGGTTTTCGATTAAGCTAAGCTAACATTTTGATAAATGTTAGCTTAGCGTGTTAGCATGATAAACGTGAAGTAACATTTTTTTTATATTTCTATTTTTTACAGAAGAATATTATCGTTTTAATGTTGTTTATTACTAAATGTAGTTCACGAGTTCGGTTAACTATTTTCTGCTCTTCTCATAACACCGGATGCTATGCTTAAACATGTTTCGGTTTCGTTATTTTGTTTCCTGTAGTTTTACTTACAACTATTACTTGTTATTTCAGAGAAGAAAATGGGTAAGTAATACAGTCTTAATGTTGGGTCAGTTTATTTTAAAATTCTCATTTAATTTATCATTCAGTACATTGTAGAGAGCGAAAGCCAATATGCTGCACTGTATTTCAAATTAATCATTATAATATAACAATTTCACGAATGACTTCACAATATTAATTAACAAAGATCCCAAAATAGTGTGTTGTGGGCACGAAAACACATTCATTAGCGATGTATTGAGTAAATAGTATGAACGTATTTTGTTTCTTTGTATTTAAATCATTGATTTAAGCTACTATGTCGTTTCTCTATTTTTACTGGTGGTTTATTAAGTTACGTTTAATAATTTAGTTAAGTTTGTACAGTTTGTTTAAGAATAAAATATATCTAAATTTTCACAGAACAACACGTCATATTTATTTCTACCTCATTTAACTTACATATCTTTACATAAACTATTTTTACACAATAAGGTACAATATTAAATAGAAATAATAATCAAGTAGAATTTATTCAACAGACGTTCCAAAACGAATTATTTCTTAATTTTTATATGGAAAATAATTTTGATATTATATTAAAATAAAGAAAAAGCAACTAAGAAACGATGCGCGCATTAATGTCGCAGAGCAATATATTACTGTAGGCGTACAATTCGACATATCACTTTCGTACGATACGTCACAACGATACACGTGCTCTAATTGATATTCTAGGCCTATAGTCGTTTTTAAATACGGACGGAAATAGATGTATCGTCCAATGGGCAAGACAATGCAGGCGGGCTTCGTGCGCCCGAGTGCCGCTCTTAGAAACAGCTGTATGAGATTGATTCACGGCGAGGACACTCACTCTCTTGACGGCTATCAGCTATCTGATACACGTTCCCTAAGTATATTTTAGTTAATCAGCGCATGCGTGAAGCCGGAAGATGAGTTGGGAGGAACATCGATTGGAAATTGGATCTTTTTTTACGAAAACATTAATTTTACTTTTATTAAAGCAATATTAAAATTTATTACTCTAAATTTTAGGATTACATTAAATTAATTAAAAGATAATAGTTAAAAACATTTAATTATACATAATTAATCAAAACTATTTATTCTACATAATATATCAATGCGGCGAAAAAAAATCTAACAGTAAACAAAGGTGTGTAATCAAAGGTTTACATATCCCAATATTCACATTAATTAAAAATTTAACGGACATGTTCAATAATGTATATTAGTAAAAAACAAACTATTTCTTTTGTATTTTAATACAAATTATAATTAATATTTTACAATGTACCTTTATGGAACCAGGTCAAAATAATGCGAGCTCAATTTTTTTTTTTCTAATAGATATAAAATGGCATGCCTAAATAACCGAATAATAAATGACGCTACACGCTTACAATGTGATAAATTATTTCCGCCGCCGCAATAAATCAACTACTTTAGACTTTCATAAATTCTCTCATTATCAAAGTCGATGGAATATGCAGTATCATCACTATTATTCCACGATAATACGGAAACTTCTGAATGCGTCGAAGTAATTGACAGATCGTTGTTAAAATGATACCTTATCCGCCACTCAGCGAGTTGATCCTCTGTTGGTTGTAGAGCAGAAATGTAACTAGGTGCATTGCTTTTCATACTTCTCATTGATCTATTTCTATTAGAGCTTCGAGGAATATAATGTGTAGCAGGAATCACGAAAATTTTACTTTCCTTAAAATCGGGCGTTCTCTCTCTGATAAACTCATTCCTAATAGGTACTTTTGGAGGTAAAACTAGAGCGTCGACTTTTTTGTGTTTCACTAATAATATTCTTTTGCTGCCTTTTAAAAGATTCGGGTATTTTAAAATTACTCCATAAACACAAAGCGCTCCACACACTAAGCATATCAGTCCTGTAGTAAGGTAATGAAATATTTCCAGTTGACGTTTATTGTTATTGTCTTTCCCATTGACCTCATGATAAACGCATTTATTGAAATCAATGTTGACAGAATTTAGCTTTATTGGACAGAATACATAACTAGCATCTGCATCTGCATTGTAAATCCTTAACATTTGTGGAACATGACTTACGCAGTAGACTTCATTGGGACACGTAGACTGATACCAAACAATTCCATAATCATCAACATCTAATGTACCTATTTGAAGAACAGAGTAGTTTACAGTTTTCATTAAATATGTAAATTTAATCCAACTGTTATCTATATTAGTCGGACCCAGTTGAACTTCTCTAAAATAAGGAATTCTTTCGATACCACTTAAACCTTTGGTTTGGGAAGAACACCCGTTTCCAAATATTGGTGAAATCATTGTTATAGCCGAATTATAAGAAATATTATTGCTGTTACCATTGTAGCAACTTCCACTGCTAACGTAAATGAAACCAGAACTATCCTCAGGTCTACTTAAGCTGAAATCGAATTGCAGTGTTGTGATTGGTTCAACTGCTTTTATGTCCTCATTTTCATTTTCGGTGCAATATGATTCAAACTCTGAAAACGTTTTATGTTTAAATTTATCTGGGCTACCACAGACTGGGTCAGTCAGTAACATATTATTTTTTATAAGCGCTCTTATACTTCTATCTGAACAGTTACAATGCCATAAATTATTCTGAAGATTAATTCTTGGTTTTGGGTTAACAATTGAAATCACATTGCTAAACAAATGATCTGGTAATTCAATGAGATAATTATTATGTAGAAACAAATCTTCAATACTCTGCAGGCTATCAAAAGCTCCTGCTCGTATTGCTGATATTTTGCAAGAATTAAGGTACAAGGCTCTACAATTTTGAAGACCTGTGAAACTGGATGGGCCGAGGATGTCATCAAACGTATTGGATGAAAAATCGACGACTGTCAATGCAGAAAAAGTAGACAAGCCTGTTATGGGAGCTGGATCCCATTTTTCCCCGTTTGTTATTGAGAGAGACACCAGTGTGTTGTCTACAGCCCTTAAAGGATCTCTAGGTGCGTTAACTAGAATGCAATCTTTCAAGATTAGTTTCCGTAAGGTCATAAGACCTACAAAACTCTCTGCTGTCCATGTCCTTATGATTAGGTTGTAGAAAGTTAGTGTTCTTACACGTGCAAGATATTGGCCCATGAATGCGTCAGGTGGAATATGCATCAAGTTTCCATTGTTTATTGTTAATTCATGTATATTTGCCCGCAATTTAGACAAAAACTTTATCGACAAAGTGTTGTTTGTGAACATAGGGTTATCCAAATGCAACATAATGTTTTTGCAATATTCTTGATTGGCATCCTGAAATAAAATTAGGTATAATATTAATTTTATATATATATTTTTTAAAAAGGTTACTAGCAATGTGGGTCGCACATTACTAGTAATCTCGTTAACCCCTCGTGCTAAGCTAAGATGCTTGTGTTACGAGTGGGTTCACGTCGGTAGTGTAATGGGTGGTATTCGAACCCGCAACCACATGATCACAAGTCCGACGCCCTAGCCATTAGGCTACCGCCGCTTAAAAAATTGTTATAAAAATTGTTAAATAATATTTTAGATTTTGATTATAAATTAAAAGCTCGTGAGTTTTAGGAATAACTTAATTCAATTTATTATAAAAGTATTCTTACCGAAACTGCTTGTACAATATCATATTCGAAATCCCCAAAGAAAGGTGCTTCTCTACACATAATCTTACAACCACTGAGCGAACATCGGGGCGTGTGGTGATGTGGTGACTCATTAACTATTGTCATTCGGAATATTAGCATAAAACTGGTCACTGTGATTGCAGCGAATAAGCACTGAACTACGTAACGCAACCAGCCATGGCTGCATGATGTGTTCCTGGAACAAGGAATAAAGAAAATACTTAAATATTTTTCATACTTATTTATGTGGTACAAGTGGGATGGAGGCCAACCTGACAGGCTGTTACCTGATGATCACTGATTCACTCACACAAAAGCCTGTAAACTGGTTACGACTAGGGATTCTATTTTTCATTGATCAGTGGAAGAATAGTACTCCTTGTCTTAGCATGCATAATACATTCATTATATTGAAATTGGCTTAAAATTTAACATTTACTATTAAACTGTCAAACACAACTCATCCGTTTGTATTTCTGTGTACATATTTATCTCCCAATGCTCTCAAATTCAGCATTGCAGCAAAGTTTATTTTAATAGTTAGTGGAAAAAAAATGAACTTATTGTTTTGGTTTGTATAATAACTTTCATGACGCGAATTCTCAAATACTTAATGATTTAACAGTTTACACACAGAGTTCGAGTCGCAGCCCGAATAGACTCGAAAACACTCCGAGTTTGACTTGGACTTTTGAGTCTGAAACATTTCGGGTCAATCCCTACAATGTGCGTCAGTACCTAATCTGTTAAACAATAACGTTTTTGCCTAAATTAACACTAACAATTTTACAGTAAAATAAATACTAATTATAATAACTTACCTTACAACCGTTGACAACGTGTTGGGTTTCTCTACAGATCCAGTTCGAATTAATTGCATTCCTCATGAGAAAAATAACACGGAAACACATTGAAAGCTCTCAACGTGACTGGCCAATGAAAGGGTTTGATACAATGACTCGTACTAATACAAAACTTGATAAGGCTTACAATGATACTGTATCACGCCATTAGCGATTTTCGTGATAAACTTTGTAAACATAAAAGTGATCGAACGAGCTAATTTCACGGACAAGGGCGTTTAGTACTCCGTGTTACATCTGATTGATGGTACTTTAATCATACGTAAGCACTTCAGCTGACGTGATTTCTCGTGTTATATTATCCTCTTTCGCAGAACCTTTTCCCTAACCGCATTGTATGGCTTTCAGCTTAATCGGTTATGATAGTTAAATACCATATACCTATATTCCAAATTACTTTTGAAGCAGCGGTAGACTAATGGCTAGCATCGGACGCGATCAAGTAGCCGCGTGCTCGAATCTCACCCATTGCATTACCGAAGTGAACCCACTCGTAACACAAGAAATTAGCTTACGAGGGGTTAACAAGAATACTAGTAATGTGCGACCCACATAGCTAGCAACCTTTTTTTTTAAATATCTGTCTCTAGTTGGCACGAAATAAAGAATTGTGGAAGGACGAAGGGGATGATTAGAGAGGGCATTGCCCAGCAGAGAGAATGAATAGTGAGTGATAACCAGAATTATAGGCAGTAACAACACTCAAAGTCAGTGTATGACATTCGAGATCTACGATTACCGAGGCGAAAGTTTTTTTATTAATGATCAGTACCAGAGATCAATGTCACATTGGTTGAGCAGATGGCCTGTATGTCGCTTATCACACAAAATACCTTACACAAACTTACATTTAATAAATCTGATAAGAGCGGTAGATATCATTATTAGTTTTCGTTTTGTTTATTCGTGGAACGAATTTCGCAATTTCCTTTGGCTTTTGTATTGTTTACTTCTTCGCCGCAGGCAACTTCACACGCGGAGATATATTTTGTTGACTATAGAATTATCCATTGTATTTATACGAGGTATCGTAATAACCTTGACATTGATAATAATATTATTTATCGTTTTCTTTTTTTTTCTTTCTTTTTTTTAAAAACGTCGCCCGCACTAAGGAGTTTAATCGAGACTTGGAACAAGCATTTGTGGATCACACAAAAATGTTTGTCTCATACGGGGATCGAACCCACAGCACGTCGCGCACAGTGGTAATCAGCGTGGTGACCTATACCACTCGGCTATCCGTGCAGTCAATCTTTAATTAATGACTTTGAAATACCCACACTATATACAGGATTAATTTAAAAGGAGTACGTATATTCAACGAGGTAATTAGGTGCATTAAACTGAACAACTTTCCCCAAGGAACATAGATCGAAATTTTAAAATGGAAAATGAACTTTTCATACAAAGTGACAGGTCACGTGATTTTTTTTGTATGAAAAGGTGATTTTCAATCACTATGCGCACTTTTTAAATTAATCCTGTATAGTACAGTTTATATATATGCAATTAAAGGAATACCCATCATATTTAGGGAATTTAATTAAGTTTTCTATTTTGATAAACATTTATTTTTAACTCTATACGGCCTAACTAAAACCTAGTTTTAAACCACAGTTTTGCCGTACTTTACAGAGTTTACACAGTTTTTTTTAGTACCTTTTGTAATAAGAGTACTTAAGTCCTTTGATTCATAGGCCTGTTACTTATAAGTATGAAGAACTAAATTATAATTTCTGCATAGCTTTATTAATCAACCACGAGCGTCATTCGTTCTCCTCCGTGAGTACGGCAATCAAAGACAAATACGGAATGTACCAAAGTACAAGGTACCAAAATGCTTAGAGGTCGAAATCATAACTAAACAAGCTGATCGCACAACAAACTTGCATTAGTAATAATCATGGAAATAACACCCAAACTAATATTATCTTAGCTGAGTAATTGAAATACAAAACTTCGTTTATGCTGTTTTTTAACCGATAGGTGCTATTTCATTTTCTATTTTCATTGCTTTTTCACATTTTGAATAACTTTTGGCTTTCTTTATGGTAAATAAATAAATAAATATTTATTGGCACAGTTGGTACCTACAACAAACTTTACAATGTTTTTTTATCATTTGTCTCTTATTTGTTATTTTTTTATACAATAAACAGGGGGCTTCAATTCGATTTTAAGTTTTTTTATATATCATTGTTTCGTGATATCTTTGATACTACTAGACTACAGGCCGATTTAAAAAAATACTTTTGTCATCTTTCTCGTGAATCGAAGAATACATTTTTAACATTTAAAGTATGTAAATAAATTCCTTATTGTACTTTTAAAATGTTAACTACCTACATAAAATAATCGCAAATGTGTCTACAATATGAAAAAAAATTACAATGATTTAAAAACAGCGTCATCTGTATATTATTATATTACTTATTATTAGGTATTACACTAAAAATCAACTCCAAACTACCCCGAAACTTAAATAGTATACTTTCATTATTCAAACATGAAACCCTGTCATGTTTGCAAAAACAAAAATATGTATAACGTAATAAAAAATATTAGCAATACACGCGACTACCGGCTTACATAAAAAGTTCGTTCAACAACAAATCTGATTACTTTCACACGCAAACATGGTCAAAACATAACTGCAAATAATTCTGGAACTTAAAAAAAAAGCGGCTTCAAGCACTTTCATGTAGTAGTCGTAAACTCAGTGTACACACAAACAAACTGTATTTTACTTAAGTGACTTTTAAAATAAGCTATATTATCTCTTTCGTATAGTTTATAATCATACATGATTATTTTAAAAGGAGTGCGGATATCCTAAGAGGTAATCAGGTGCATAAAACTGAGGTCCGTCAGTCCGTCGTCCTTCAGGTCCGTACATCTAATTTTTCTAAGTAACTTCACGTTAAGCTTCCTAGTTAAATTCCTGGGAAGTACAATGGTTTTTGCAGAAATTGTCTTAGTATGATAAGGTCATCAAAATATTACATGATATGGTAGATAAGATATCAATATATATACAATGATATAATACTACCAAAAACGTAACAATAATCTTTTTTAATTTATTGTACTTTTTGCTGACTCGTTCATTGAAATTATACAGTTTCGGAAATATCTAATAAAATTCAGTTCATTAATTAAATTGATAAACTGACTAGTTTTTCGTCGTTTTCCCTACAAGTAGAGGTATAGTCCACTATCTGATTACGTGTTTTAGTTAGTTACATCCGATAAGTTTTGTTTTGTTATAATCTCGTACTCAAAGTGTTAATGCCATGTAACTATAAAAGCTTACACATCTGAGTAAATACTATTTACCAGGAAATATATCATGATTCATAGATAGCAGACAACTATTGGTATTGCAGCATCGATCGATCGTTGACTCCAGTAAACGTGGGCCACCCTGTTTTGTGCATCAAAGGCAAATGCCGTAGTTTGATTATTCATATCTATGGTTTTGAGCAAAATAAAAGGGGACTGTAATTTTAATTTGTAGAATACAGTGTACCTATAGAAGGAAATAGTTCTAGATTTAAAGAAATATTGTTGTTTGAATAATGTTTTTGTTTGAAAACAAATTATCAGACGCTGACGGACTCGGCTGACACCTGCGATTTATAGGTATCTTGATAATGAATCTACACTAAACTCTGCAAACTGCTGGAGGACGTAATCTTGGACGTAATCTCGGGCTGAGACCATGAGCGTTCGGACGTCCGAAAGGAAACTGGCGCTGGATGTTTTTCAGGCCGTGCATACTTATCAGTAGCGGCTGTCAGCCGCGTCCGATAATTGGTTTTCAGCTTTACAGGTCTCGGCTTTTTATATTTTAGGCCGAACATAATTTTTTGTCGTATTACCTTTTTTACTTTCCGATATTGTAACACAACAAAACAATCATTTGTTTAGAATAAGGACTAATAAATGCATTTTGTCCTCATAGATTCACGTTTACGCGTTTCAATTGTAAATATACATATTACAGGCATGACTCGATCCCAGTGGTACGCTAATATGCTCGAAGCATTATTCATATGTCATAATTATCGATGATATTTCCCGTCCCGGTAGCCTCCAATTCCCGTGCGGATTTAAATGCAGTAACAATGAATACTGATAGCGAATACCGTGTCCGATTTATGAATTTCCCCTGCACTTGCGAACCGATTGCTGCCAGACTAGAATTCGAATGTTAGTGCAAACCGATTATTTCCTGCTATGTGTTTTTTTTTCAATCGTTAATCGGAAATTTGCCACTGGGTTCCAGTATTTTTTGTTTCATTTGTCTTTTGATTTTATAGTCCGTTCGAATGTCGAAAAGTTTGTCGCTGACCTTTTCAATTATATTTTGTAATCATAATCATTAATTTGTTGTGTACGTTTTATAGAATAGAATAGAATATACTTTGTTGTACACCAACATTTTAGACCAACTAATTACACAAAGAAATAAACAAATCTCATTAAAGGGTACAGCGGCGGTCTTATCACTATCTATTATGTGTAAAAATTTGCTATTCAATACACAGTATTTAATTGCAGACATTAGTTTTTACAAAAGGTTACTGTAGTACCTATAGTTTCATACATAAAAACCTAGTGCTTTAAAAGTAATTTCTTGAGCATCGATATTGTATCTATCAGCTAGTTTGGTTACAAAAGGCTCATAGTAATAAGTTGAGCAAAGTTGTACTTTGAACAAAATCGTATAATACAATAGGTAAAGAAAAGCTGCTTCAAATTCCTAACGATTCCCATCCTGTTTGCTTAAGTTCTACAAATAATATTGCAGTTAAATCATTTTGATTAAGAATTACTTATTACGACAAGGGCTTCCAAGATGCCAAAGTTTAATTAAGCAACTGTCAGTTTGCATCAATTGGTCGACCACAGTCCAGTGGCCGAAGTAACTCTGCGCCAAACGGGGAGATCAAAACTTGGTAAAGTTTCTCTTTGTGTCAGTAGGCAGGGTTAGTACGTTTGTTGGTAACAATAGCATGTGCTTAGGTAACTAAGTATTAATAAGCTTACAAAGGAAGTACATCTAGCTTAGGCTCCGTAGTGGAAAATTTTATGTCAGCTTGAAAGAAACTTCGTGCCTTGTTTAACAATTTCGCTACCTACAAACAATGAAAAAATTCATTTATATATAAATTACGAAGTCCAGTTTGTTAAAACACATAGGGATAATTCCTAGATTTATTGGATTCGTCTCCGTCCAAAATAACAATATGAATATTAAAAACGATATAAAATAGACTAAAAAAAATGAATATACGGGAACGAGGACAACTCACGCGAGTGGAACCGAACGGCACAACTAGTTTATGGTAAAAGACCTACATACCCATTAAATACACTCAAGAGTAATAAAACTATCGTGCACTGTTAGTAAAAAAGTTCAAGGAGCACGGACATTCTAGCCCAAGAACCAATAGCAACATGCAATTATATCATTAGTAAGGATTTTTATCTACCTACTTACTTTCATAATTTTCGATGTTTATTTCCTTCATACACTACAGTAAACTACTAAACAATCATGTTCAAGTCTGCTTTATTTTGCCAGAACTTTTTCCTCACAGCGATTTAATATTTTCAGCCATAAAAATAATGAGAGAACAGATAAAATCCTTTGTAACGATATATCGCATATTGTTATTGGTTCCTGGGCTTGCCTCTATAAAAGGTTTTCCTGTCCTCCTTTATTGATATTCTTTGTATTTGTCATCTTAATCTACTGATCTGTCCAAATTGAGAGGAATAAAAATATTTTTTTCAGAGAGAAAATAAATTGCTGAATTGATCCACTTGTTACCCTGTTCGGTAATTGAGGAAGACAAGGGACCGTCTATTTATACCATAATTACATTACAACGTTGTTTAACCTTTGTTGTGGCAGGTAGGTAATTATAGATAGACGCCACTTAAATAAATAATACCACTAAAAGTAGGATAGGTACGATGGGGACAGCTACATGTTTTTTCTGACAATTTGCAGTTCAACCTTTGTGTGTAACTTAGAATTTTCTGGATCTATATACTTGATTGGATTGTCGTTTTCGTGTGATTCGATTCTTTAAAGGGATATGCAATTGAAATATTCGTTGTATTTGCATGCACAATAATTATTATAATCAACAAAATATGCAACCGCAAATTGTATTTTGAACGGCTAAATCAACCTCTTCATGAAGTGATGTTTCTCAGCCAGGAACCCTTGCCAGCCGGTACCTTAACCATCTCACACTTCCTTTGACCACAAGAAAATAATAAGTCCCATCTTTCTAAACATCCATTTCTCAAATACATTCCAGGAATATAAGACGGTGTAAAAACAAAAGCCGAGCGTACCAAGTTAATTTACTGCGACAAAAAGTCGCATGAATATTTTGAAATATTAACAAACCCCATCAGGTCTTACTACGTTAAATCAGTGTCGGGCTGTCGAGTAGCTCCTACAAAAACGTTGAATTAATGTTATGAAGGAAAAATAATATTTATATAACACCGAGAATGAGGAATACATTAGTTACGTAGAAAGTGCTATTTTAAGACAATTTTCTTATCTTTGCTGACACTTTATTTATTGTTGACTTTAAATTGCAGAATGTCCTTTATTATCGGAGTGTTTTAAGTTTCCCACAGGACCATAACTTAAACAAGTCTCCTCTTATGTGAAGGTTTTTCACAATTTATGTTGGATCGGCTTCCAGTCTTACCGGATGCAGGTGAATACCGCATTCCAGATGGCCTGACTGCCTATCTTACCTCACGACCAATTTTACTAGGTATCACAGTTTTCCTTAAGCTTTTAGAATTGTACCTAATGACCAGATGCCAAAGATCAAGGTATGACTGTTGTGGCCAACTGCTTAAAGTACTTTCCGAGGCACAGTGGAGTCTCAGTATGTAATAAGTAAGTACAAATGGTCACCCATCCATGGACCAACTGCGGCGAGCACTTAGCCGAAGAGTCTGTCGTGTTATAACATATAATTATTTTGTTTGAATTTTAAATCTACAAATTCAACTAAGTATGCTATTTTTTTAGCCAAGTAAAAATATTTTTTACTGGTTCACCTACTGCCAAAACATGTTATTATCGTCCATGTGAAAAACATCCTCCACGTTTCTTGTTCAAGGAAAATCCGCGCTGTAATAGGTTTTAATTTTTTCTTTTAAAGGTTTTAGGTCTGTTTTGCATAAGGTTTGAATACGTTTTATATGTAGTGTTGTAAGGTATGTACTCCAACACATCCCCTGCTTGTTTTAGACTTTAAAGTACTTTGCTTCCAGTAAACCTATTTGTAAAAATGTAGATTAAATTTTGCTGTATAAAACCAAATACGAGAAAGAAAAAAACAATTAAAACCCAACTATTTTCGGGCGCGTTAACACGGAAATTAATTGCTAAAGTCAATTTCTACAGGCCGTGCGAGTTGTGAGCGCAAAACAAAATTCCTCCATAAAACTACAGTTAGTTATTCGTGAAAATGCTGGCAACACAGCTAGGCGTCCGCTCTGTGATTGCAATATTCCCTCCGCTCTTGATGAAAAATATGTTCCTGGTTACCATTTTTAGTTAGTTTTTTTTTCAATTGCCCCGCTTGTTGCGATGAGGTCATATTTTACGTTGCAAGTTACTCGCTTTACGGAAGACGATAAATTACAATGCGGTCGGAAATCGTTTCAAATTCAATTTGATTTGAGCTCCAGGATATAGTTTATTAACATATGAGTATGCTTGGGTTGGATAAGATTTAGACCAGCTGCATGATTGGTAAAGATTTATGGAAGGATGTTTATGAATTTTCGGAAAATTTTAAACTTGAACACACATACACAGGAAATTAACTTCAATTGGACCAAAGTCTACGGTACGCAATTTCGGTAGACATTCTTGGTAACATCAATTTCCAATATTATTTCCGTTTTCCATTATATTGATATTTTTATGTTAATACTTATTAACTCATTCACAATTGCCAGAGAAATCGCGTCACAAACAAAAAAACATACAGTCGTATTGAGAACCTCCTCTTTTTGAAATCGGGTCAATCATAGATTTTAATAAGTACCGCAATTGCAAAGCAATACAATAGAATTACGTAGCATTTTTTTAAATTATTTTTTATAATAATTATAATTATGTATTTTAATATATATTTTTTAATTATTTTACTTAGGTACCTTAAAGCAGCATTCCTTAATGGAGTTCTAACCTAGAAGTTTTCCATAGTAGTAATATAGCTCATTAGAAACGCAGAACAATATTCGTAGCCGTCTCTCCGAGCCAGTGTCGCGCCACAAGGAAATACGATAAATCAACTGTCACCGAGAGATATTGCTTGCTCGCTTTACATTAGTTTATGACCCTATTTGTATAGCAGCAATGTATTACAACCTATTGGAAACTACCTCTTGTAGTTGGAATAACCGTCGGTATTTAGATGTGTCTAAGTACTAACAGTTTGCGACATTAGGATGTTATCTTAGATATGTTTGCACAGATATATTTTAAAGTCTGTTTGTTGGTGTGTGTAGGTTGAAAATAGGTTGATTTATTTATTTTTGGTCGTCCCTACCAACCTTTTAATTCAATTTGAAGGTTGGTATTTAGCAGTTTTTTTTATTACTGGCAATGTGGGTCGTACATTACTAGTAATCTCGTTAACCCCTCGTGCTAAGCTAAGATGCTTGTGTTACGAGTGGTTTCACGTCGGTAAATGTCGCAACCACATGATCGCAAGTCCGACGCCCGAACCATTAGGCTACCGCCGCTTTTAATTAAAGGCTTTGTTACTGGTAAATGCAAACTGATGCTGACTATAAAGGTAGTATGATCAGAGAAACACCGGGCCACTGCCACAGGCCGGTCCTCTCGTCTGCGGTATGACGATCATAGCGTGGAACTACCAATACGTTTGTATGTGTCTTGTTAATATCGTGTACGTTGTAATTTGGTAGTTGTCAAGAATGAAGTCGTCTTCCTAGCCTTTCCCCCAACCAATATGTTCGGCTTCTAGACTCACCAGATTTCGCTGAATATATAAATATTTTACATGGAGCGACGGACTGCCTGATCTCCGCACCTCATTTTACTAGGAAGCACAGTATTTCATAATGAGACTGGAGTTTGAATCAAGAATAAAGTACGAGTAAAGTTAACCTTATCTATCTCAAGATAAAAATTTGGAAATTACATTCGGAATCTTTTCAGAACACCTCATAAACCACATTTATCTGTTTTCACCCTAAAAATGTATAATATTTTTGAGTGCCAGCGCCACGGGCGGCGAGCTAGTTTAATTATATTTTGTGATAACATTATTTTTATTTAAATGCCGAACTTAATTGCTTTGAAGTCATGAAAGTCGACATTTTATTATTCCTGTCTCTAAACAGCCTAAATTATAATAAAAAAGGGCTGTTAGTCTATATTTTTGGTTTTTTAAAGATATTTATTTTGCAATATTATGAATATTTAGATCAATAATGGATTTATGCAATAATATGCACGTAACGTTATAAATACTTACGCTATTTAGTTCTAATGCTATTAATCACTTTCGAGTGGGGAAAATTCGACATTAACTGAAGCCACAGAAAGTGGTTTAGTTTTATACATCTGATTACCTCGTTGAATATCCACAGTCCTTTAAAAAAAATAACGAAGTATTTTGATGTCATACGTAATTTTATAATAAAAATCTCGATTCACTAGTGGGGTCGTGGGTGATCCTCGTATATTCTGATCATGTTGTATAAAGTTCAGTTTATTATCACGATATTTTCGAGTCACCGTGCACTAATGGCTTATCGACCCGGCTAATGCTTGCGGCTTACGTAGATTAATATTTAAACTTAATAATATATCGAACATTAGGAAGCACTCGACTTGATAAAGGCGAAACAAGCTGGAAAACTAATCTGTTCTGACCTAGTTTGACGCTAAGTTTCTGACAATTCTTATCGTCCTATCTCTTGTTTACTAGCGCCTTTTTGTCATAACTTTTAAGAGTATTAAGTAGATAGACATCCATTTTTGTGTTTGATAAATCAATATTGAGAATGACTAAAAACCAACAAAAAGAAACCTCACATTTGAGAGTCATTTGTTTTAAAATAAAAAGAAATAATTGTCAGTATTCTACTACCAAAAAGCGGAAATATCAATTCGATTTTATGTTTTTTTATGTTATCTATCTTCTTTAACTTTATCTCCAGTAATTGTTAATTAATTTTAAAAATTATATCTATAATGTGTAGCTCCACATCAGAGTCCCATATATACTTCATCAAAGTCGATTCCGTAGTTTAGTTGTTAAATCAAAATAATTGGAAAATGATACCAAGAATGTGAAATGAAATTGCGTACCTTATTTTTTTGTTCAATTGAAGTTTTTTTTACATTTATATGTAATCAATTATTAAAACAGTAAAGTATTTTGCCAGCATCAAAACGTTATAACCGTAAAGGAGGATCCTCCCTCGGGAGTTGAGTAAAATGATTCAATTTAATTGAACAAACTTCTTCGGATCATTGGATTACACTTTATTTTACTTCGTTCGAATTTTCAAAGAGATTCAATTAAATTGTTGGGAGTGATGTTGCCACGACAATTTTATTTTCGGTCTTGTTTTCAGGGAAACGTTTTTTTTATCTATACTAAGATTGTAAAGCTGAAGAGTTTGTTTGAATGCGCTAATATCAGGAACTACTGGCCCGATTAGAATTTTTTTTTTTCATTATTACATAGCTCACTTATTGAGGAATATAGGCTAGGTGACCGACGTTCATGCGGGCGAAGCCGCAAGCTTTAGCTAGTCTGTTATAAAGTTGATATTTTGTTTGGCGCGTTCAAGCGCTTAACTCAGGAGTTACAGGTTCGATTTGTCAAATTATTTCAGATAAAGGTGGCATTTATCAAGACGATTACCGAAACCCACGCAGGCGAGCTAAAGCTAGAGGTATATAAATGTGTACAAAGGTGGTGCGTATTTAACATTAAAGTTTATTTTAAGGACCATCTGAAACGCGAATAGTATACTCCTTAAAAAAAAACATGTCTCAGAGTTTATGGAAGTGCTTCTTGCATGGCTTTTGTACATAAGTAAAAATATTTATTTTGTATAAACAATATGTAACAAAACCCCTGTCAGATCCCTAAGACTATTATTCGGTATCGTACTGCGAACACATATACGTAGCCATTAAATAGATTGGAGATTATTTTTTTCCCCAATGAAAATAATTAAATCACAATAAAAACTGAGCCAAGGCAACAGCAACACTGACCGCTACTCAAAGTTCACGTACTTACTACCTACAGCTTTGTGTCAAAGAAGCCGCCTATGCGAGACGGTTCATGAACTGTACCACGAATACGCCTTTATTGGATCCGACAGGGGTTATGTTACATGTTGTATATAAAAGGTAATAAGCGCTCAGCATAGATTCTTTTGTTTGTTTTTTTATATGTCCAGATAAAGTGTAGGTAATATTGTGTTTAAGTACGTAGATACTATAAGAGAAAATGAGTGTCATTTACTGATTCATTGACTCAGGTATTCTAGTTTCGTGTTCACATGAAATACAGATACGAACAATTAGGTATTTGCGTGACGTGTGTCATGTGCCGCGCTAATGATTTTTATGTAACACAATAAGACTAAAACAGCAAATATACTTTGTTACAGTTTCATATTTCATCATCTGTCATAAAAAAAATAGAATAAAAAGCCAAATAATCATAGTTAAATTTTTATTTAAACCGAAATTAAATAAATACACCTTTACAGCAAATTTTCAATATTAGATTTAAATTACCTACTTACATTTATATTAATTTTAAATAATAAATGTGACTGCAAACTTACACTACAGAACAGATATAACGGGAACAACAATGTCTCAACGAATACAGTTATTTAAATATTCATAAATGCTGATTATTGCTGGAATTAATACCAACTGATATTTTATATAAGGAGATAATATCTTACATACTAGGTACACATAATACAAGCGATATTCATTCGTACAACAGTGAAATAACAATGAATATATGTTTATATAAACAACACACATATATTATGTAACAGTGGATATAAAATTACATTATGACTTATTACTATATTGATATGCAAGATAGTGGTGCCCATTTGATAATATTGCTCCCACCTCCACGATATGTTTTATGCTGGTTCTTTTTTATTTTAATCCAATAAATATTGGCGTATATGAAGATATTTGAATACAATTCTTAATGTAGAACGATTACAGTTTTATTACGATTGACTTGTACTATGATGTAATCGATAAAATTGTTAAACAATGTTGTCAACTCTATCGTCGACGAAGGTATGTTTTAAGTTCTTAATCTGAATTTATTCAGTGAATCCATGTACAAGCCACTTCCTGTTTGTCTTCAGATCTCGCTTACTACTGATCAATGAGATCAACAGTCATTTGTTATGGATATTACACACCCAAGGAACACGACAAGAAATGTAAGTAAGTATAATATACGAGTTATAAGTATAATATTAATTATATTTATATCCCTTGAGATATTATTATATTACGCCTTTGATGGAACTGACAAACAAGTCACAATTTTAATATAAATTAGTCAATGGAGCGAAATAACAGGCATATAATCCTGTATTCTTCTTTAATTTTGATTTTGAAAACCTGTATCATTAACTCTTAAATTGAACTGATCCGTTGTGGAAACGAGAAAGCACTATGACGAAATAAATCCTGCTAAAAGAGTACGTTTATAATATCTCAAAGGTTAGTTGTGATTCTTAATCCTAACTTGCGTCGGATTTCATAAAAAGCTTTAAAAGACAATCACCACAATATCATGAACATCAAAGTACAGTGCAACACGACACATAACATCGAAAAGAGAGATAAATATGACGAAGATTATATATAAGACGGATTGAATATCCTTAATATTAATCAGGTTACAAGACTCTGATAAGGACTTAATAGTAATTAAATGTGCAATATTTGTATATAATGTGCAACAACCACTAATTATGTGAACGATGAAGATAAACATTCAAGCTTTAACATCGATTACATACTTACATAATGTATATAGGGGTGTATAATATATAGGGTATATATAAAATGTGCTAATCTGTAAATTGAATACAATAAGTACTCAATCTCGCGTCTTACACTATCAACACATTTTTTTTTATAAAATATTTTTGGAATAACATACTATGGTATAATTAATAATTGTAATTGGGTCGAATAAAGATGTTTTGTTGTATAAAGACATCGTGTTACATGGGTTTAAATTATTACTGAACTTGTGAAGTTAGTTTTGAATCAATTGCTTGCTTTATGTTCTATATATTTTTCATTGATACTTTTAATAGTGGTCGAGTAAAGAGTATTGCAAACTACTTTCTTCTTTACACCACTTTTTACCGAAACGGTTTCAAAACACTCTGTGACCTATTCTTACTTTTAACCCCAAAATTACGAAATTCGAAGGACACTTTATATGTAAATGATTCAGCACTAAAGTGCAGCAGTGTATAATGTATTAAAAAACCTCCCAGTTTCGTAGTTTCGCAGTGAAACCCGTCTCCACTCTCAATCCATGTCCAAAATCTCAGATAGCCTCCAAAGCTTTTATTTACCCAAATATATTCAATTTAAGTATTGTATATCATAAACATTCTTATCATTAATAATTCAGACTAAAGGATATGTTTTAGGTTACATTTTTATCACTTGATAATGATTTAAATACACGACAATCACACGGCTTAGAACATTTTTCTTTTTTACAAAGGCTAGGACCAAAAAGGTTTATGATGTTTGATGTCTACTATCAATTTAAGGTGCCAACATAAGAAATATGTTCAAAGTCACATTTATTACTCCTCTAAATACTAACAATAAACTATAACATACATCAAGTATTAACTGAACTTATAATAACTTACGACCTACGAGGTTAAAACAATTCTTGATATTATAAAGCTTCCCAACTTAACTTAATAAAAAAAACAAAATAATTTTTATTAAATTAAAATGATATCTTAAATAGAACTAATCCCGGACATACGAACTAAATTATTACCTGTCAAGAATTACAAAATTAACAAATGCTCAATAATAAATACACTGAAATTACCAAATTTCATCTAACACTTATCTAAATATTAATTACTAAGTCTACATCAAATAGAACATTTATTTTATGGGCTATATAATAATCAAGATAACATATTCTTATCCACTTTGAAGCTAACTGTTTGAGAACAAATATCAGCGTACAAGTATTGAGATTGAATATTTTCAGTATTATTAACTTGATAACCTTCACTTGCTATATAATTAGGGAAGTATAAATGTATGTTACACGAGGTAAAGTACTTGTACCTCCAGCCCCACGTACATGTACCATAGAGTAATATCGTAATAGTCAACATTGTAAATACATAAAAGCTTACTAATAGGTTTTACATTGTATGGCAGGGGTAAACGATAAAAAATATTAGAAATTCTCATTAAAATTCATAGGGAAGTGTAAATTTTTAAATAAAAATGTTCATTGCTAAAGATTGTGTAAAATACCTAGCTCATTGTGGAATCACATTTCATTTTTTTTTACATATTTACGAGTACTTAAGTTTCTTTCATGCTAAGGGCATGCTACGATCATTACGACAGAGAAGCAAACATCCCCAGTCTGGCCTCTCCCCAACTATGTTAGGTTCGGCATAAGGTCTAACTAGATCTGAATATCAATTAAAATCCCAAACACTGGGACTTTTAATCTCCTAAAGTTAGACCGGCTAACAACTGTCAGATTGCCCAGGGACTGTCATACATTTTCCTATGAACCGGCTTAACGTGCTCTCCGGGGCACGGAGGGGACTCGATGCGTAAAGAATGGTCACCCATCCAAGGCCAGTTACCATGCAAATTGGTAGATTTAAGAGGTTAACTCTTAAATCTACCAATTTGCATGGTAACCAACTAACTCACTTAGCTCGAGTCCCTCAAATACACACCTTCAGTGATACCTACTATTAAGAATGCCTGGTGTTAGAAACTGTAGTTACCTACATTTTGGTACATTACTATTTAGTAAGGCATACCGTTAGAAGATTTTCTACTTGTAAAAATACTGTACCACTAACTTACCGCTCTTGAAAAACGACCATCTTCACTTACCAAGCTACCGCTCCGTATCTACAAAATTTTGTTTATCTCAGCCCAAAATTGATATGTATCGTAGTTTATTGCACAAATTCATCACTTTACAAAGTTTTCAACGAAAAATACAAACGTTGCGAAGTGTATGCTTCGCGCCATCCGGCCACAGTTGGCGCGAGGTTAACCTTTCGCAAGAAATTAATTTAGGATTAACTAATGAAACGCTATTTTACGACTATCCTAGAGCCATCTGGTGGCGACCACGAGGAGGGCGTTGGTCGCGAAGCTGATGGCGGGGCAGGACGGGGAGGCCCCCGAGGTGCGTCCGTACGCCGGTTTTCGTTTGCAGTTCATCTTTTCGAGAGGCATCTTAGCGACGCTGTATTCCCGATGCTCATTGACCATGGTGCAAACGGTCCTCTTCTTCTGCATCATCTCGTCATCTCTGTCTCGCAAACCTGCCAGCCAGGCCTCGTACCAAGCCAGCTCACAATCACATATCAGCGGGTTATCTGCGACCAATTAGAAGGTTTGAACTCTTTGTGCAGTTTAAAAATGAATGTCAAACAATGAAATCCTTTCATCAGAGCATGAGTGTAATCATGGAGTCCTTCAAATCGCTTTTGCCTTAGCATCATGTAAAAAGATCAACAGAGTATATCTATCAAACGCAAATTCAAAACCTCATGAATAAAAATCTTACGTACCCATAATATCAACCACTCGAAGTGTATCCAAAATCGGTTCCATTATCTCTTCAGGGATGTGCTGCAGCTTATTGTTCTGTAGATTGAGAGTCTCCAAGGAGTTCAGATTATCGAAACCCATTGTCGGCAGTTGATGGATCCTGTTACAACAAAGTCGGTAAGTTTAAACCTACTAACCTACTTATTGTTTAAACTTGTTGAGAACGAAGAGTAAGTGGTTAGATTATAACATCTAAGTAATCTTGGAATTTGCTTGAAGTATGATCCTACTTTTTCCCGTTAACACGACGTATATGAATTGTCTAAAATAAAGTAGATTTATTAGGAGTGCTTACAAAATTGGCTTTCAATATTCTCATTGCCCTCAAAAAAAAAAGATCGTACGTCGACAAAAACAACAAACAAAAGAAAAATGTTTTTATAAATCTCACTGAAATTAAAACACGTGACGCGAAAAAAGTTAAACGACAACAGGAACAGGAAAAAAAATTCTTAACCCTGTACTTCTGTAAAAGCTTTAAGGATGTAATATACGTTATTTACGACGAAGAGTTTAGTATTTAATCAGTACGACGTAAAAACAGCCATTACGTGAAATATTTACTCTTGCTGCTTCATGCTTTTTATTTCCTTAACGCTTTTGGGATTTGGACCAAACGATTGGGCGATATACGACCTTTTACTTGGTAACATAAACTCAATATTTTTTTATCGCGTTTTATTTTTTAGAGATTTTGCACATGCAAAAAACCTGTTGCGGGACGTAGTT
The DNA here is from genome assembly GCA_950381575.1 of Plusia festucae. Lineage (NCBI taxonomy): Eukaryota > Metazoa > Arthropoda > Insecta > Lepidoptera > Noctuidae > Plusia > Plusia festucae. The sequence continues at coordinate 4,361,839 of OX494436.1, read as the reverse complement.
TTCTAATTTTAGAACGTATATACAGTGTTACCGAAATATATCTATCCAAAAGGGATAAAAAGTAATCTTGTATAGAGTCGGTTTACAAAATTTCAGGTAAAATGTACCATGAAAAATATAGTATATTTACTTACACCTAAAACTAAACTATAATAAACTCATAAACTTTTCACTTCGCTGTCTACTGGAAGTGTGCCCAAAAGGCTTACAGCATTAACACGTTGAATGGTAATGCTTAACCGCTAGCCAAGGTAAAGTAATAGATATTCCATTTTCGCTTTAATTACTTGACAGCAAAAATCATAACCATACTACTAAAGCGATGTATTATGAGCGATTAACATATAGCGAGTGTAGGAATAAGATATTGATCCTCGTAATGCGGTGACACGTTTGTAATTTGTTATCATTTTTGATAAATAAAAAATATTTTAGTTACTCATATTGAGCTGTAATTTTGCAAACCGACTCCATAATACTTTTACTATACAAGAGGTGGTAACGAAAAAGTAAATCTATGCAAGGGGGTTGCATAGATTTACCCTTTCGTTAACACCCTGTATGATGGTAATGCTTACATATTTTTCTGCATGTTCAGGAACGTAATGGAGTCTCCGTAACCAGTGAACGCATCTTCGCTAATATAAGTTATGTTGTTGGATCGAAGGTCCAAGTGTCGCAGACGATGCAATGGACGAAGAGCTTCCGAAGGGATCTCGTGCAGGCGATTGTCTCCAAGACGCAGGTATTGCAGGTTTTCTAGACAAACACATGGTTATTGTTAGTTAAGAGGCCATATTTGAAAATTTTCAGCGATGGGTTTCTTAAAGCATTATCTAACCTTCAAGTCCAGCGAAGGCTTTCTCATCAATCCGTTGGATTAGATTTCCTTCCAGCTCCAATGAGTTCAAGAAAACCAGGTGAGAAAATACTTGGGAGGGTACCTCTCGAAGCTGGTTATGAGCCAAACCTAGAGAATCTAGGCTGCGTAGACCTGAAAAATTTGTATTCTTTAGTGGGCGGCTTCATTTCCTTCTTAAATTATGACTGAGTGTACTATTAAAAGTAAGGCTCCCCTATTTGAGAGAAACCCACCATAATCAAATGTGAGTAATGTTGTCCAACCCTCGGTGTAATCCCTTCGATGTCTTTTACGACACCCGTGGGATGTAAGGGTCGTAAGTATCCGTAAAAACATTATACCAAAATATACATATATGAGACAATACAGGCTATTCCAAGAATAAGAATGCCGGAAAATTACCTGCAAAGTCGCCTTCCGAAATAGAAGCGATACGATTCTCCTGCATTTCTAGCTTCTTCAAATTCTCGAGTAAAGCCAGAGCTTTTTGCGGTACTGCTGTCAAGTCGTTACCGCCAAGATTCAGCCGTTTTAGTTTTCTAAAATCAAAGGAACAATATATCCACCGTCTTTTGTTATTTTAGAACTTTAACGTGATTGCAATGTTTTTAAAAGGAGACATTTCATTACTATTTTTGTGCTGTGCTGGTTTCAAATAAACGAACCTAAAGTAAACTGAATATGTTGGTTTAGTTCCCATAGTTTTTCTGCCATGCATGATTCAGACCCGTTGGAAATAAAATCACCCGATACTTCGGAAAATTGAAATCCTGGCCCGGTAGTCCCGGTACCGGAACAATTCAATTTATGTTCACCGTTTAAAATTATTTACAAATAGTACAACGGATATAACATGGGTATTTATTTACAAACGATAGAAGTATAACGATTTATTGATGACATGCCTTGTTAAGGATTCATCAACCTATGGCGTTTGAATATTTTAGTTATTGTGAAATAGTTGATATTTGCATACAAGGCCTTGTTGTTCATTTTTATTTAAATTAATAGTGTGACGAATATAAAAATGACTTTCAGTAAACTTAAAAGTACGATATTGCTATTAAGGAATAAATCCAAAGGAGTTCTAAAATCTGGACTATTTATCGAATACGAAACGTCAGTTTTAAGTCGCCATTGAGTTTCATGCCGTGACTGTAAGGTGTGAAGTATTCTTGAGAAATAATAATTGTAATACTAGTTTATATGTAATTGTAACAGTTTAGTAATATTATATTATAGATAGTTTACAAACGTGGCCACGAGGATGAGGATGCATAATGTTGTTTTATGACCCTCAATCAATAAATATTAAACACTAGCTTCTGCCCGCGACTTCGTCTGCGTGGACTTCAGAATTGGGTCCAAAAAGAAATAAAAAATGTGAAAGTAATGAAAAATGGAATTAAATTTTTACCCGTGTTATAGCTTGCGCGGTAATAGAGAAAAATACCAAATTTCAAAGCTGTCTACCCACTGCTTAGCTAGTAAACGATTTTCAATATTCCCTCGGGAACTATTTAAGGAATCGGGATAAAAGGTAGCCTATGTTCTTTTCCATGTCAAAGGCTACATGCACGCCAAATTTCATCCAAATCCGTTCAGCCGTTTTTGCGTGATTGAGCAACAAACATCCAAACATCCAAACATCTAAACATCTAAACATCTAAACATCCAAACATCCACACTTTCACATTTATAATATTAGTAGATAGTAGATTAAACATAAAGGTATGTTATAGTGACAGGTAGACATTTAACATCGTGTTAAAATTAAAAATTTCAGTATAAGGTCAAAAATTTCAGTATAAAGTCACACTCACGAAATTTATTTTGAACTAGCTTTATCTTTCGACTCCGCCCGCGTAGTTTGGCTATCGCGTCAATAAGCCTAACCTATAGCGTTACTAAATAAATGACATATTTTTTTAAATTCCGGACCAGCAGTTCCTGAGATAAGCACGTTCAACCAATCAAACTCTTCAGCTTTATAATATTAGTATAGAGATGTTTCTCATTAGAATTCACATTAAAAATAATGCCAACATAATATAAACCTGCCACAACAATCATCCAAATACAAGCAAATACAAATATCAAGGAACCAAGTTTGTACCATACACGTTTATCCATTTTATCTTCCATCTAACTTTAAGGAAGCCGGATTTATTTTGCAGATATTCAACTTACTTCTCAAGACCTTTGAATGCCTCGCCGTCGACGACAGATATCCTGTTCTCGTACAGAGTGAGTATCTCTACAGTGTCAAGTCCCATGAATGCCCTGTTGTGTACCGCTGTCACCTATAAAAAGATATCTCTGAGACTCATCTCTAGTATAGTACGCTGCAAACTTAATGGCGGCTGTGGCGACATGAGGTCGCTGTACGGTAACAAATTCAGGCAGCGGAAGTACGGGCCGAGGTTCTGCGTAAGGTGAAATGCATTTTACAGCCGGTATTAAGTTTGAATCGCACTGTAGCTCGATTTTTTCATCTTTTTTGTAGTTAATTTTAAAATCGTAAACATATTTGGCGACTATTCTACGGATGTTTAAGATTTAATCTTTGTAACATACATAGATACTTCTAGATTTAAGAGTTCCAATTGAAATAAATAAATTGATTATTATTATTTATTATTATAGAATTCATAACGTGTGTATGCTTTAATTGCACTTAAAATGGATGAATAAAAACACTTAAGAGTACCTAATACTCATAGCAATATGCGGTATGCTTTCGATTATTCTGACATATTCGAAGTCTTCGAAATTATTATTTAATGAATAATATTAAATAGCTTGATGAATAGGTAATTTAATCATTTTATGAGTGGTGTTTTTAAATACCCATACATTAATGAATCAGCAAGTAAGTTAAAATACCTAATTTAAAAACCAAATTGGCCATTTAAAATCAAACCGCTACTTTTGTACACACATACAAGCTTGTCAAAAAAATATTCAAACAATACACGTTAAAATCTTTTAAACGCTTTTTACCCCTAGTTATCGAAGGTTGATGGCAACCAACATGGCTTGACAGATGCTTATTTAATTTCCATATTGCTCAGTTTTTCAGAAACCAATTTTTTTAATTAGTTTGTTTTTACCAGTTTTTTTTATAAACTTACCTTATTATGGTTCATGTTCAGAATGAGCAGGTGATTGAGATGCGTGAAGGACGAGGTTGGTATGGTCGCCAGGCTGTTTTGTGACACGTCCAGTTGTGTTAGCTTGTTACCTAAAAGTATTGTTATTTGTTAAGAAGGTCGTTTGCTTCTGCCCCGAAATTTCTAACTCGATGAATATTTATAAGCATTGCCTTCTCGGAACCTTTTTGAGGAAGAGGAAACAATCGTCTGATGCGCAATAGGAAGACCTAAATGTATTTTGATCGGCTCGTTAGTCAAATATTAGTAAGGAATGCTTGAGAAGTGGACCTCGCCAAAATTGTATTTATATGCTATATCATTTTGAAAATCTAATCTTACTTATTTTACACGTGATCTCCTGATAAAGGAAACCTAAGAAATTATATGTGGTTCTTTTTTGTTTTGGTCTCGAAATATAAATAAATAAGCAAATATCTAAAATTATAGGCAAAACTTTTATTAATTACTTTGCTATAATTTATGTTTAGAATACATAATTTCATGTACTTTTGTAATAAATAAATAACGACAGAGACTTTTAAATACAGCATCAAAATTGTTTTAGTTGTTTTATAAGACAGAATTTTAATTTTTTGTTAATTATTCGACTTACCAATGGAGCTTAAGGACGAGTCTTCTATGACAGCTAAGCTGCTGTTATGTACTGTCAGGTGACGGATGTCAAGTCCTAGGAATATATACGAAGGCAGCTTGGCAAGGTTGTTGTGGCGTAACTTCAGGTAGAAGATTATCATCGGCTTCGATCGGAGAGTGTTCATTGCCTGTGACAAGAGAGAGACAACATTTACAATTTCCCCTTCTTTCCAGTGGAAACAAGAGTTAAACAATGGAAATGTTCATTTATCAATGAAAATCATCACACGGTGCTACGTAAAATTGTGACTTGAATTTATAAACAGCAAAATAAGTGATGCGGTTCCTGGAGAGCATAACGCGAAAAATATTTTTTTTTCTTCTTTTATACCTGTGAGCAGTCAGTCAGGCTATATAATTCAAATCAATTCATTCATATTTCATTACACATTTTTTGTGTACATGCAAAGTAGGTATGATTGTTTAAGATTTACGTTTTTGGTATAATCAAGTAATATATATAATATAGTGGGTATAATAAGGTGAAATGTGCGGAATAGGGTGGAAGGATGTGAAAAAATATCGGTATAATAATCACTTCATAAATTCGAGTTCCGATGGACTAATAAAAGTGGTTAAATTCCCGCCCTTGAGTCAGGGTACAAGACCTTCCATTGATTTGAAGTGTAAGCATGGTCAGCCTTAGTCTATGGATGACTTTACCCGCGTCCGATAAACGGACGCCGATTTTATTCAGGTGAAAAATATAACAGTGTAACGCACACGACCTTAAAAAAGTCTGTCTGCTTATATGTTTATAATCGGTGTACCAATGTATGAATCAACTGTAAAAAGTGTTTATCATATACCTTTGTTTAGTTTATTTTAGTATAAGATATTTCTCCAAATTTAAGAGGGAAGGTACTGGCATTCGTACAAGTGCAACCATTATTATTTTTCTTTTATGTGAGTACCTCTGTAAATAAACTTATTATTATAAAAGGGGCCATAGCTGTGCCCGAATTGTAAATTCCCATAACAAAGTGCTACGAATATATTTAATTTCAAATTTTGTTCGCATGCTCATTAATATTGTTCGTGATAAAGTCACGCAGCAAGAACTTTTAATTAATAAAATAAGGCGTAGCTGAATTCGAAGTAAATGATATCGTCATAATTAAGGTTTTGTATGTGAAATCTTCAACGAAGAATTTTGCTAAACATTAGTAAAAGTTGCAAGACACTTTTTGGACTACCAGAGTATACTAATAACCCTGAGTGTACTTTTCAAGAAATTAATTTACCTACTTACAGATAATCTTAAATATTTATACAACGTGTAACAAAATACCCCGTAAAAATATAATTAAATATCAAAGGCAAAAATGTTGTCAACCCTAGTAAACTTTCATGTCAGGGAATCAGTATATTATTCTTTTACTTATAAATTATCTTTAATAGTTCTTCTATTTTTCATTCATAAATGAATGTTCGTCTTCACGGGTAGTTTTGTAACAACCTGTATGAAATTTTGGCTTATTATCATTTTTACGGAACTGCAAAATAGAGTTCATACTGCACCGACTGTCAACGTCGCATTTCTAGAAGTTATTCGAGATTAGTTTGTCATGTCACACATACCTTCTGTATATGCTGTTGCTCAGTGAATTCGCAGAGTATGTCAAGTCCGTTCTTCTTGACGGTGCAGCTGCATGGCGTGATGGTGTTGGGCGCGGGGCACTGCTGCGCGCCTTGCGGGTGCGCCGGCCGCGCGCACAGCACCACGCAGCACACAACGAGCCAACGCGGCAACATTATGGATAACCTGCATCAAAATATAATTAAATCACAGTTTATTATGAGCGTTATTAAGAAGTTCGACTGCTTTTATTTGCTATTTTTCCTATAGCACTGCCTTTGTAGGTATATTTGCTTTACTATTGCTTTTTACTATTATGTGTGTACGTAAATAAATAAGAATTTGCCTTTATCTTATACGGGAATATTGATTATTATTAAATTTGCCTATCTCCGTAGTCGAGTGGCGTACACACCGGTTTTCAAAGGTCGCTAACTGTGAGGTCCCGGGGTCGATCCCCGGGCGGATCAATCTGGAAAAAACACTTTTCTATATTGTCTCAGGTCTGGGTGTTTTTTTGACACATTGGATTTGGAGCAATGTATGTGATGTTGAAAAAAAGGATTAAATGTTTTTTAACGTAGTCATGCTCCTTTAAAACAATGTTTCTAAGTGCAGTTGTTTTGAAGTTCAATTTAAAATTCAATGTAATAAAAAAAAATGTAATAACTAAATCTATTTAAATTATTTATAAATCAAAAACAATTGCTGCTTTTGCCCTCGTTTGTTTGAAGTCACAAAAAATCTCTGATAAAACAAAGTTTGTAAAATTTTAGTTCTTTAATTCCTTTTTGAAATCCTAAGGTGACGCAATTCATTATACAGTACCTTTCGTAGAATATTACAAAGAAAACAAAATAACAACAGCGTTGCTGTCAATAGCTTGCTGCATTGTATTCTATTATAATATCTGATACTGGCCACTTCGTTAGAAAGATAATTCTACGCTTCTCTTAATTTAACATCAAATATGACGTAAAAGAAATACTTTGTATTTGAAGCGTGACTTTTTGTTAGAGATGGGCCAAGACATGGCATTATTTTCTGTAAAATGTGGTTATTACATCTTTTACAATATTCAAAATGTGGAATAAAATAGAATGTTCTTTATTGTACATCACGTGAGTTCTACAGTAATATAAATAACCTATGGAAGGGGTACAATGGCGGTCTTATCGCTCATAACCATATATTCCAGACAACCTTTTATTATGTTTAACTGTTTATTTAATTATACTTCTGTTGCTCGTTTTATGCACATAAGCTTGTTTGAAACGTGGGCGGCATTAGGTGATATTTAATAGGGTCTTAAAAAAATTCACATGTTAAATATTTTTATTAATACTCGTAGGTAATCTAATTATTTTGGACGACTTGACTTCAGGTTTCAAATCATCTCTAAGGAAATACATACAACAAACACACGTCTCAACATTTATTTTTATTATTTAATTATTAAAATCTGTATAAATTTTAAAAATTCTAATCTATTTTTTTTGTAACAACGATTTAATTTATTGATGCGATGTTTTCGTAGGTACTGCTAGTACGAGTACATCACTTCAAAATTAGAAAACGTCCGATCAATACATAAAAGTTTGTTGAACAACTCGACAATCGAGATTTATTCACATTTTGAATAACAAATCTTTTACAATCCTGAAATTAAATGAATGGTTCGGCAAGTTACGTCATCAATATAAATTACGGTTTATAATTTAATTATTATTTTTGCTTCTGCTTCCAAAGTACCTTCTTGCTATATTAGGAACATATAACATATCTCAGTAACTTGTAAATACGTCAGCTTAAAAACATCGTCACATAAAGTCAAATATTTACAAGTTTTGGTTATCCGCGGTTCATTATTTATATAGATTTATGAATGGAAAGGCAACAGCACATTTATATTTCATTATTTTAATATAATAAACTATTTAAAACTAGACATCTAGACTAACAAGACATCGTTTGGATATAACCAAATACTTAACATTATTGTTACGTAGGGATTTTGTGAAATTAATTAAAAAACATTATTATCTTCTTCTTCTGCCTAGCCTTTTCCCAAGCTATGTTGGGGTCGGCTTCCAGTCTTACCGGATTTAGCTGAATACCGTATTTTACATGGAGCGACTGCCTATCTGACCTTCCCAACCTATTGCTAGGTAATACAGTATTCCAAAGTAAGACTGGTTGTCAGAATTGTAATGACTTAACGACTATCAAAGATCACTGTATGACAGTCGGGACCAACGGCTTAACGTGCTTTCCGAAGCACGGAGGGGTCGTGATATGTTTACAAATGATCACCCATCCACGGACCAACCGCGGCGAGCGCGGCTTAACCGTTATTATCGGTCAAACCGTGCGGCTTACACTTAGCCACGAGCCCCTTTATTATTATAGAAAATCTAAAGTAAATAAACAATTGGGCTGGTTATTGTAGGCAAATGATGTCTTCCTGACAAGACCACAGTTATGTGCATATTTGAGATTACCTGTAACATGCCGCCGCAGGTAGGTTTAAAAACCTAATTATATAAAATGCAAGCTTTTTAATTCCACAGCTAAACATTGAATTTCTTCAACGGTTTCCTAACAGTACTATTTTGTAATAGCACAATACTGGAACTCAACATTTCTCAAAGATTTTCGTTGTTAAATTTTAAACAGCGGAGAATTTCTCAAGACTTCTTTTGTCTCAACTTATCCCGGCTTTAAAACGAGGCTTCGCTCGCTACAAGGATGCTGTTACATTTACATTTCAGTTTTAAAATATTTCCTTGACTTTGAAAATGTTCATAAAACGGGCTCTCTCTTTTCTTATGTAAAATTGTATTTTATTTTATTTTCTTGTTTTATTTATGTTCAGTCCTTTTAAACTCAACAGATTCATCATGACCACCTTGTACCTCTTAAAATTATATTTAAGCTTTAGTTTACCCAGGCAAAAGCCAAGCGTTACCAAAACAGCGCAGCGATCAATAATCAGAACAAAAAAAAAACAAACACAGCAAGCCGTAATTCTATTTTAGTCTCCATAAATCTGAAACCCTTTATTACTCGTAAGGCACGTATCAAAAAATAATGTTCGTATACATTTAGATTGGAGTACGTACGGCACATATTGGCGAACTGAATATTCTATCGTTGGAGGACGAAGCACGAATACTAATGCAGTCATTTTACGCTCCCCCTCACGTCTCTCTCCCTTAATTGATAAACCCCTGTTAGCTTACCTTTTTAATAATATACCTTTTTCTGGCCCTGTTTCAACGGGATTTTTGTAATTTACATGATTCGATTAGCATTTGTTTTTAGATTCATGTTGTCTCAAAAAAATGAATAACATGCTTTTTTTTTTAGTTTTCAGTCCTTTGTTTTATGACTTAGTTTTCTACACTTATAATTTAAAGAGAAAAAAAAAACACAAAGCTATGCGACCGATTTTCAAAATATTTTAACTGAACAGTAGAATGCTACATTACTCTTGAGTAACATTGACTATAATTAATACTAGAAAAAATAAGGCATCGCAGGTGGAGTTTCGAGCTATTAGTTTCTACGTTAGTAGGTAACAATACTTACGTCAGTTGCACCAATTTTGACACTATAATTTGTATACGTTTAGAGAAAAAAAAATCTATTGTAAGAAAAACCCGAGAGCCGTTTCATTACAAAGCGGACCTGAAGAGACTTATTTTAAAACTTCCAACAAATGCAAACCTTATTAAGTAACTTGTTTGTGTTCTAGAGCTTAATTTGTTACGAAATCGACTCAACGGAATTAGAAAATTACTTCCATTATTTTTTTATAAAGAAAAAAGGAACCGTTTGTTTAGGTATGTCCTTATTAAAATTTGCTCAATATAATTTCTTACTTAAGATATTCTTTTAAAAAGGCATTTATTCTTCATTGGCCTAGGCCAGGCCAAGTTATGTTGGGGTCAGCTTCCAGTGTAGCCGAATTTTGCTGAATACTGTATTTTACATGGAGCAACTGCCTATCTGACCTCTATAACCCATTTTACCGGGTATCACACTGTCCCATAGTAAGGCTGATTGTGAGAATTGTAACGACCCTCAAAGATCATCTTATAACAGTCAGAACCAATGGCTTAACGTGCTTTCTAAAGCACTCGGTTACAAATGGTCACCCATTCAAGGCTTCCATCCATTTATTACATTATGAAATAATTAATTACACATACATATAAAAAAAAACTTAAGCACGAAAGAACTAAATGCGTAATTTCGTTCAGACATTCTTGTTTTCGAATTATTTTGATTTAGAAACCAAACCATTGTATCGACTTTGAAGAATTTATTTTAACTACCCTGTCGATCAAAAAAGGATTTTTTTTAATAATCCACGATAGTCGAAGCTATCGTTTAAAAAACAAATAAGAAATCTGTCGATTTGAAAACCGGCTAAAACTAGTATCATCTAGTGTTACTAATACGTTTATTCAGAGATTTATGTTTTCCGGAACATAAATCAAACCAGTAACACTAGCGCTTAGGTGATGCATCATTCAGTTCGAACAGAAAAGCCATTAGGTACTACTATTACGACAAAGTTTTTATCTATAACGAAGACAAACTTTAAAAAATGTTTCGTTTTGAAATTTGTATTTTCTCCCTAGATATTCATTTCTTATAACTTATAAGCAGTAATGATATTCAAAGCTGGTACAAATATAATAATATAAATTAACTTTCCAGGAAAACACAAGGCTTGATTGTCTTGTATTTACGATGACTAACGTCGTGGGGAATTCCTAAAATTTCTATTTGGATACGAATGCTTTTTCTACTTTCTTGTAGACATTGAATGATGAATATTTCATTACTGAAATTTTTCCTTAAAACATATACCTATAAGTAATTTGACTCTTACACATTTAACTAATATGATTAGAAACGGTTTCTGAATTTATCTCTATGCCTTTTTGTGAAGCTATCTCGCCAAAAAGGCAAATGGCAGAAGCTAAAATGAAAACTTCCAAGAAAAAACTTCCAAAAAAATAAATGTGAATTTGATTTATGTATTATTTTTACGTAATTTATTTGTGGTTGGACACTTCTCCTCATCCTTATAATATACATTAATCTCACTTTCACTCGCAAATTTGCCAGAAAATTACAATTATGAGTTATGCTCGCCTATGTACATGAAATATCTTTTAACTTTTATTTTTTTGAAATACATGTGTACAATGAAAATTAAGAATTTATCATATTTTACCAGCTATGAATGTAATTACTGTTCAAATATTAAAAAAACATAGACATTAAAAAAGTTTTGCTCCTTTATAGATAAAAGCTTATTTGTATCCGTAAAGAACTTTTAGGAATTCCCCACGACGTTAGTCATCGTAAACTCAAGACAATCAAGTCTTCGGCTAATTCCGCCATTTACTCGTGTAACTTCGTATTACATGTAAAATACTTACGTATGAGTGTGTGTGCGTGTCAGGTCGGCAAGCGATTATGGTGTGGGGGCGAAGGGTGTGCCGATGTCATGGGGCACTAGGTCATGTTCACCGGAGTCGTCCGTGGCCCGTCCCTGCCGGAGATTGGATTAATTTAGTAGGAAACAAACGTATTCAGACAAACAGTTGGTCTGTGTGTGTCAACGGACGAGATTGCGATGGTATCCTCTATATTCCTCACTATTGGTTACTCTGACTAATTTGTTAACATATGAGCTCTGCCCTCTTAGATAAAGTACATTTCTACAATCGTTATCGCTGATCGAATCGCTCAAATGTATGAGAGTGACAAGTCTAATCCACGTGACTTATCGAAGAGAAATGTCATTTCCATACATTTAATGTCATTTAAGCGATTTCTATCATCGTTAACGCTTGTAGAAAATTACCTTGTCAAGGCTGGTTATTATTTCTGCAGGTATTTCGATCTCAGAGCTTAGTGTCGAGAGGTACTTACTACGAGTGGATAAGCTCTGGGGACTGACATTACCACTGTTAATTTGACGTCTATGCCAGGCAATCTGTCGAGTCTATATGCAGTAACTCAATTCACAAATACGTCATGTTGTTTTGGTTTCAAAGCTTTGTTTAGTACAGTGAATATTAGTAACTTACTTTACTAAGATTTTTTTTTCATGAACTTTAAACTTTAAACATTATACCCAAATATATAGGTACCTGAAGAATTTGAATAATACACAAAAGTAATTTTTAAAAGTTTTAATCAGATTCAAAACAGCAAAGGTTCTGTTTTTCCAAATAAAATTAAATCAACGAAGTCATTTTGGTCCTTTGGGAAATTCGAAACGCTGTTTCGATTTTGTGAGCCTTCCTTTAAACACCTCCTTGGCACTTTAAAATGGTCCAGTGGTAGTATAAAATGTAATGGAATTCAAAAAGAATAAGAATTGTAACCATTGACATTGGATAAAATTCCTTTTTTATAAAAAACTGTGGAAAGGTTGACACAAAAAAATAATGTCTGCGTAATTTTTTTTGGATCAAGTTGTATAATGTGTACTTACTTGGCCCCAATATAGTGATTATGTTCAGATAGTCAATATGTTGCAACGATGTGAGTTAGTAATATGACATCATGTCACTGTTCCGCAGCTCTTAACGGAGAGGCTACGCACGTGGGTCAAAGTACAGTTTATATGAAAATGTTAGTGATAACATCCATCCATGGATACGCTATGCATGAAACAGCAAATCCCCATAAGCAGCTAACGTGGACGTGGCCGGCGTGCACTGCGTGTGCCGCGGTGGAGCAGGCTTAGTTATTTCGAAATGACAATATTTAAAAAAAATCAAGAATATTTACAAACTTAAAATGAAAAAAAAAGTATATTATTTAAAGTATAAAAAAATATTATTAAATTCTTAAAACCTGAAAAATGGCGTCAAAATATTCATCCGCATCACTGTCGACCAGAATTATGCCCTCTTCTTTTTACTATTATTCAAACTTATATTCTCTTTGACATAAGTTTATAATGAACAAAAGTTGTCAGTTGGCATAACGCAGATAGTTCACATTCACACGCGATACGATTCCCTTTGTTGTAATGTGAAAGGTTTAGCTTTACGATCTAACTTTTGTCAGGTGGGTTTATGCTTTTGTCATCATTTTAAGAGGGTTCTAAATACCTTGTCAAACAGACACAGACAACATTAGTGTACATACTTAGTCGGCGTATCTTTTTTTAAATCTATACAGATAAATAAAAGTTGAGTGTATTTTTGTAATATTAAAATGATCGCTTTTTACTAAATTTATATGGATGTATTTAAGTACATATAACAATTTTTTTTTTCTGTATCCGTGTTTGTTCCAGCTTATCTTTTGAAACGGTTGGACCGATTTTGGCGAGACTTTCACTGGCTTATAGCTGATGTATTTAGGTTACTTCTATTTTAGAAATTCATTTTCAGATTACGGGAACGGGTATAACCGCAGGGCATAGCTTGTTATAAGTAAAATCATTGATACTTTAAAATAAAATAACTATTATTATCTAAGTAGGTCTTAGAGCTTCATATATTAAGATATCTGAGCCCATTTTTTGTAATAATTACTATGTTATCACCAAATAAAATACCTAATTAATATTTAACACTTACATGTATCAATGTGATGGTTGATATTACTCATAGTCAAGTTATTAACTTAGAAACGTAGGCTACATGCTATAGCTACAGCGTAGCTCTACGACGTAGCAAAAATATAACTCAATACAAATACCCTAATCTACCCGCATTATGAATGGACAATACAATGCTTAACATTGTATAGAGATTCGGTAATCCTGTAAGGGATCGAAGTAAGCCAACCACACAATGCCATGGAATATTATCCTTCATATCCATGAAAAAATAATTTGTAAAGCTTCATCCCATAATATGTGATCAGATCTCTTATTCGTTATTATTATTTCAGGCATTTGAGTATATTGACAACGTCATCTCTGTTATTGAAAATTTTAACCATTACAATAAAATTAAGAAGATCACACACTAAGATACACTTCAAATAATAGGTAAAACTCCTAACTACGTTCTTAAACCGAACCATGATATTCAGTCTGCCCGTAACCATGACACCTGCAAAGGCGTCGAAACGTCGGGAACTAAAATAAAAATAAACCGCGATAGAATCCGTTTAAAAGTAGTTTTATTTCAATGTCTGATCATTCGCGTAAACCTCAGAAAACAATACACAATGATATTGAAAACAAATGAACATAAAACTCCATGATATCATTTTTATCTAGCAAGGGAAACGTTTTTCTTGCCATCTTATTTGCCTCGATAAGACAAGACCCTAAAGACCAATAAATAGGCTGTATCTTTATATTTTACTGCCGTAATATTTTTTCTAATACTCAATGCTAATTTACTGACTAACGTTCATAAATATTTATGTCTGGACTGAGCTGTTAATGATAGTCAAGATGTTGGTTACGAATTACGTAGAAGTGTATGATCAATATTTTTAATTTAAACCAAAATAATGACTGACTGAGGCAGCTTAGAAAAAAATAAAAACTGATTAAGAAGAATATTGATTATTATAATTGCTCAGAAAGCACGTAAATCCGTAGGTCCTGCGGGTGATCTCTCTCTGGTAGTATCGGTCTGCCGTCCCATTGGACAATGACAGTAGAGGAACAGAGAGTGCATCTGTATTTGCGTACACACTTGAGCGCATCCTGTGTATGCCTGATCTCACTCGAGATTGACTGCCATGGCTGAAATCGACGGGCTGTTGGTCCAGTGGTTAGTGACTGCTAAGCCGGAGATTCGATTCCCATTCAGGACAAATCTTTTTGTGATGAGCACGATAATTTGTCCTGTGTCTTGGTGTCATTTATCTATATATTTGTTAATAAATATATTAAGTATGTTTATCAGTTGTCTGGTTGCCATAGTACAGGCTCTGCCTAGTTTGGGATCAGATGACCATGTTTTAACAAAAACAAAATGGTCTAAAGACATTATTATAATGGTAACAATCAATATCCACAATGACTTTTACTTTATTCACACGTAATAAGAGCTTACAACGTAGTATTTTAAAACTGGAAAGTAGTAAATTCAATATGTTGACGTGAATGTTATCGGGTCTTGATGTATTGCAGCTATCGCTTACACTAACATGAAAGGTATACCCTACATTGAGTTTAATTATAGACTAGCTTACATAAACACGTGGATAACGAGGCTTATTCTAAATGGGTGTAAATGACTTCAGGTAATTTGAAATTAACCCTTCAGTTCCGAAAATTTTAGAGGGTAGATTCACCTTGTCACGTGACAGGAGCCCAAGTGATCATGGACGTCGTACTATAATACCCAACATGGAGGTTTAGTTATTCATAAACAAAATTATAATAATATGTGCTTATCATACTAATAAAGTGATAAAAAGTTGCGGGTAAGCTTTTTTAAAATTATACCCACCCAAAGTTTAACGTAAGCCCTTTTTCCAGGCCTTTTCCGGGGGACTTATAATTATTATTAAATAAATTATTCAACAAATATTATTACTAGCATTTTTTGTTTATTTTTCGCTATGTTTTATAGGATTATATAAAATTCAATACTTATTATATTAATCTATTAAACACTTTAATATAGGTACATAATTTATTATTTTAAATATCACTCTCTTCATATCTACAATTATTTCTCGAAACGAAATTAAACTTTAAGTTAAATCACGATATGCATACAGTTCAGTTATTTCCAACGAATAATACCTTAGCAACTCGTTTATTATTCTGAATAGTGTTCAATAATTTTCAATTCACGTTGAAGAAGATACCTAGAAATACTCAACAAATCGATGTTTCCTTTAATTTATAACATTGTTTTGATCGTCCTCGCTACGCTACTGAAATACATAGGTACATATTGAAGTTAGAAACTTTAAAATTTTACTATCGATTTATTAAGATCACTTGATATTGTAGAAGTAGGTAAATTATTCACTTACAATATCTACTTCTATTAATGCTAACATATATACTATAATAGAAAAAATGGATAAGTAATAAATTGTATTTTCGAGCTAATTTTTTTTAGTGGTCTTACTCCTGATACTGAAACGCTATTTAACTTTAACACATTTTTAAATGTCTATCTATCGCTACTTTACACCTTAAAGTGACAGAGACAGCATGAGACTTAACGGTGACTTAAAAGTGATTGACGATTCAGTGTAATGCCATAGTCACAATATGAATTCAAACAATACTTTTAGTATTAAATAGCGCAGTTAAACTTTGTCGCTGACAAACTGCTTTAGATTTTTAGTCTCGCAATAAACCACTAATGAGGAATACAAAAAGTGTAACTGGAAGTTGTGGTTAATTGACATTTAGCATGCAACACTGCACAAAGCAACATTTTACTTAAGACTATAAGTACCGAGTACGCCATATTTGTTAGCATTTACTCAAGTGCACAATAGGATAAAATACTAGGTATGAAAATAAAAATTTATTTAGAACGATAGTAAAAAAAAATATTTATTCGTAATTTGTGTCTCGTTCCTCCTATAATAAAACCATAAAAAAATGACAAAAATGAAGCGTTTTAAAGAAATGCGCCTCGTCTAAAGGGGCTGCCCTTAGACAAGGTACGTTTCTAAAAGCGTTGACGATGATAGAAATCGCTTTAATGACATTAAATGTACGGAAATGACATTTCTCTTCGATAAGTCACGTGACTTGGACTTGTCACTTTCATATATTTGAGCGATTCGATGAGCGGTAACGATTGTAGAAATGTACCTTATCTAAGGGGGCTAGAGTCGGGGCTTGTAACGTCACAACAGTAGCACAAATTCTGCGATAAGGTGACGTCACGAGAAATTAACATTCACGGTATATTCGTAATTATTTGTTTGCGTGGCGAAATAAAACATTAGCGAACAATATTATTTCAATAAATAAAAATGATACATTAAAAAAAATACCCTATTGTACGTGTTATATGTAGATACTTTTAAAACTCATAAATTGACACATAACAAACATTAATCATAGAGAATGAGTCCGATATCGATACGCCGTATTATTTTTTTTCATTTCCGAACTCATTTATAATACCATCATAATTATTTTTATTGGTAATTTGATACCATCTTGGCAATTTTCTCTTGACAGCTGCCATCTGCCACTAGCATTATGACAGTTGAGTTACATGGAACAGCCATACATTCACACAATCAATAATTAAGCCAAAAGTTTTTTTTTTGGAATCTGTCTGCTGTAGCTTACAATGCTCACATAAAAGCTTTCACCCGGCTTTCACTGCCTTTTTTTGTCTTTTTGTTGTGTGTCAGAAACACGTTTGAACCGGATTGTATGTAAACGAAGTGAGGTTCTTTTTTTTGCGCTGTCGTTCCTGGTACCTACCTACATGGACGTGGGGCGTTTGAACAATGAGTGATGTTTTCAACTTGACGTTTTAATTTTTTTTTAAGTAGGCAAATTGTTTTTGATACTGTTTAAAACATGTTGATTTTTTTTGTAAATAATATCTATATTCATATTTAATAACAATTTACATAAAATACTGTCTGAAAATCGACTCAACAATATTTTTACAAGTTCTTCACAATCTTTTTGCAAACAAGTAAAATCCACTTTTTGGCATGCGATAGAGGTTTGTTGATTTGACATTATAACTCATCTATTCAGATCCATAACTAACTACAAGTAAAAAATGTGTTATTCATGGATATAAGTTCAGTGGTAGTATAATCAAAATCATCTGCCGAGCCTCTTCCCAATCTATGTTGGGTCGGTTTCCAGTCTTTAGTGGTAGTATAATATAGTGGTACAATACTTTTGAGCTGGTCTAATGATGGAGAGAGAAGGTGTTAAAAAAACTCCGTTTCGACTATATTTCTTTTCATTTGTCTTAATTAGGTTTGTAAGCCTAGCTGATTTAATTTATATTTCATCGTCTTGTAAAAGTGAAAACTTATTAAACAGTCCGTTCAAGTCCCTGTATTTTTATAGGTTTAAAAGTCACGGAAGTCGTGTGAGTGTTTATTAAGAAGTTCTTTGAATAAAAATGACCAAGAATTTACATAATCAATCCCAAACTATTGTCGTTTTTATTATTAAGCATTTTCTTTAATGCGTCCACGGAAATGAGTCATAACCTATTCTAACTCTTAGATTGTGACCTAAGTCATTAAGTTTTTACACAAAAGGTAACCATAATGTAATGGTAATAAAAGTTCTTTATGTATGGAAGGTCACTAGGGCACGTACGGTATTAAACAAAAAAGGCTTGAATGAATTGGTAGTAACTTGTAATACAAAAACCCTGTGATTAATTGTATATACATGAGTAGTGGTAAGAAGTGAATTAATTTAGACGGTATTAGCGACTTTAGAAAAAAGAAAAATATTCCTTTCACGTATATACATTTTCTTTCGTCTTGTAACCAAAAAAATTCCTTGTTTTTGGTTACGAAAGAAAAATTAAGCCGATATAAAAATATAGCGAATGGGAAATTCGCGTGACGTCACTCTATCCTTAAATTTTTGCGAAGTTCAAAACGCTTTGATAAAAGATAAAATACGCGTCACTAGCTAGGTATATCTACCTAAACCGATTTTACTGACATTCAGTTTTTTTTTATCTATAAAGAATACGTACACAATATCTTATGAATTAATGCAGTGTCTTACGAAACAGCAAAGAGAACATCCGTGCAAGCTATTAAATATAATTATACTAGATGTAGCCTGCGACTCCGCCGTGATTTTCGGTTATCTCGGCAAAAAGTAGCTATGTTCTTTCTTAAGCTCTAGACTACCTCTATATCAAATTTCTTTTAAATCTTTTCAGTAGTTTAGGCTTGATTGCCTAACACACAGACAGACAGAGTTACTTTCGAGGATAGTAAGGATAATATATGACGACCTCCGTGGTCGAGTGGCGTACACACCGGTTTTCAAGGTGTCGTCAGCTCTGAGATCCCGGGTTCAATCCCCGGACGGGTCAATGTAGAAAAACACTTTTCTACATTGCCTCGGGTCTGGGTGTTTGTGGTACCTTCGTTGTCTCTGGATTCCATAACACATGTGCTTTAGCTACTTACTTTGGATTCGGAGCAATGTATGTGATGTTTTCCACATTAAAAAAAAAAAAAAAAAATATTACCTAAACCAACCGTTTATGTATCCAGAAATATTCCTACCCTCAATCGCTAACAATTCCTTTTAATCGATTCTATAGAGGAGATAGCGACGCCCACTTGCCCTGTATTTTCCTTTCATCTTGAAATCTGAATGAAGATAAACACACCTACGTAAGAGCGTCAATGTTATGTACACACGAATTTACGCGGGGATGAAACACGTCGTATGTTTGTTTAGGACATAGAGTACCTACTGAGCACCGTACGCCTATATGTATTATTTTTACTGTGAATTTGTAGGGCGATATAATAATAATATCATATCCTGGGACAGCTCTCACACGGCCATCTGATCCCATAGTTGACAGATCCTGTATTAAGGCAACCAAACAACTGATAAACATACTTTAAAATTTCTAAATACATATTATAGATAAATAACACCCAGATACAGAACAAAAATGATCGTATCACCATAAGATTTAGCCAAGAGCCTCTCCACTATTTTATCAATTTAATCGCATAGATTCAACTATTGATCTAGGTTCATTCTCGTGTTTATTCTCCACTAACTCACTGAGCCAGTTACTTTTAATTGGTATACTTTTAAATCAGTGATTTTTCCAAACAGCCACCACCACGTGAGTAAGTTATTTCACATTTTTTTTAAATAAATGTTGACAACTTATACATTGCTCCGAATTCAAAGTACGTAGCTAAAGCACTTCAATCAGAGACAACAAAGGTACCACAAACACCCACACCCGAGACAATGTCGAAAGGTGATTTTCTACATTGACCCGTCCGGGGATCGAATCTGGAACCCCGGAGCTGGCGACACCTTGAAAACCGGTGTGTAGGTACACCACTCCACCGCGGAGGTCGTCAATATCATTTTAATATATTTAGTGGCGACCCACGTCGCAGTAAGGTAGGGCCCTTATTCAGATGGCTACACCCAGAGCCTATTAACACTGACAGTGAAATAATATAATACTAAACTTCGAGGTAATTTGTTAAATAGCTATTCTTAACTAATTAAACTGCGACCATAAATTCCGAAACCCGAAATTATTCATAACTGTTAATTTTAACTAAATTCAATCCTATTAGGTGTCCCTGCATTATTTAGTGGCGAACGCCTAAATTAAAACAATGTAGTGAATACACTATTATTTGTTCAAATATTAATATGTATAGGTTATATTAATTACACCGTTTATCGAACCTTAGCCGTTCCCAACGAATCTGCCCGCGTGTCTGTTGGTTATCACTTTTTCGCATTTGTTCTATATTTTCTCACCTTTTAAATCTTTTTTGGAATTTAACTATATATTATATAGATTTTTTTTATACCTTATTATATATTATAATATTTCAAACTCTCAACTAGGCAAATCGGTTCAGCCTTTCTCGAGTTTTTGTGATACTAACAAGCATCAAAACATTTTTTAAATTTCGTACATATTTTGTGATTAATAATACATGCACATTAGTTATATTATCTGC
Organism: Plusia festucae; assembly: GCA_950381575.1. NCBI lineage: Eukaryota > Metazoa > Arthropoda > Insecta > Lepidoptera > Noctuidae > Plusia > Plusia festucae. The sequence goes on along the minus strand of OX494436.1, from coordinate 4,340,916 downwards.
TATGTTTAAAAATATATATAAGTATTTCTACACCATAGTAGAATGGTATATTGGCATCTTGTCGCTAATAGCAGTAGGTACCTATCTCCAAACAACCTTAAAACGCCAACAATGTTAATGTCTAAAGTTATATATTTTTTAAAAAGGTCTGGTTTATCAGAATAATTTGCTTTAGGAAGACATTGACAATTCAATTCTCCATTTGTGACGTCATCACAAAACATAGACTTGTTGTGCTTGTTTATAACTTTAATTCATACCAGTTTAAATATTCGTAATTAATTAAAGGCTGAATAGCTAAAAGAAAACGGACTTTATTGAATAGAAAATTAAGGACATTTTTTAACACAGCTATACAAATAAAAGCTACGGTTATTTCATGCAATATAATCATAGAGTATATAATTATGTATAAATCTGTTGGTTAATTTAAATTGCATCGGTCATAATTGTGTTATTCAATTATCATTCCAACGTTATACAAACGACCAACTAAAATATCCCTTTGTTCAAATTTGAATGAGTTATTGAATCAAATCGTTTATATTTCACATTGCACTAAAATTATTAAAAGCAACACGTTTCAAGTACCTACTCATTGTAGTATCGTAACTAATTAGCCTGAACCACAATATGTCTCTGGTAAGAGTGACATAATTAAAAACCCCTACGAATTTCATAATAACGTCGATGAGTGGTACTGTCCTCAGTATAACTGTTGTGTATAAGTATATTATATTTATTCTGAGAATAGAACAAATACATAGTATTTATTTATTTATTTTGGCATACAAACAGAATTACGTATTAAACTGTTTACTACAGTTGTTTCTTATATTCATGCCTATTCTAGGTACACACCAATTTAAATTTAATAAAACAATATTAAATTAAATTTTAACAAAATTAAAGTACACAGACTTCAGCAAAAACTTGAATTACTTAATATAATCCTAGTAGCAACTCGAAAATGTAACTTATATAGAATTGAATACTATAAAAATATTCAATTTAATTCAATCTTTATTGCATACCATAATGTTACATAGGTAACAATATAGTCATATTATTAAAATTAGAGTTTATAAATTATGATTATGAAAAGCTGCTTTATCAAAAGTCTGTCTTTTCAAATGTAACCTCACTCGATTAAATAAGTACTCACTGAATTTTTAAAATAATATGAAATAATTTATTCAAAATCTTATAATATAAGTAAATGTATTATAGTGCTTTGAATTACAAGTAAAACATATATATATATTTGTCCCAACTGTAATTAAAGCTTAAATTGAAATTCTTGTAAACTTGTATTTTATTATCGTTCTTAGAATAAATATGCACATACTGATAATAAACGTCATATACCCTTCTATGAGTATACTAGCTTTTGCTCGCGACTTCGTCCGCGTGGAGTAATGACTTCCGTCAGAATTTGGGTTTTTCACTTAGTTATCGCCTGTTCCATGGTCTATCGATTACATGTGTAAACAAACATTAAAAAAATCAAATTTTTATTATATTAGAAATATGTCTCCATGAAATCATGGTCTAAAAAATGCTATGTTCACTTATACATATGCTATGCTCACTTGCTTCACTGGTGGAACCTACATACAAAGATTTAAGTGAATCCATTGAGAAATAAACATTTTCAATTTACCACCCTTTTCTCCCCTTTGGGGGGGAATTTCCAAAAATCCTCTCTTAGTGGTAGCCTACTCCTCCCAACAAACACACATGCCAAATTTCAGCTCTTTACGATCAGTAGTTTCGGCTGTGCGTTGTCTGTCATTTACCACCCTTTTCTCCCCTTTGGGGGGGAATTTCCAATTATCCTCTCTTAGTGGTAGCCTACTCTTTCCAACAAACACACATGCCAAATTTCAGCTCTTTACGATCAGTAGTTTCGGCTGTGCGTTGTCTGTCATTTACCACCCTTTTCTCCCCTTTGGGGGGGAATTTCCAAAAATCCTCTCTTAGTGGTAGCCTACTCCTTCCAACAAACACACATGCCAAATTTCAGCTCTTTACGATCAGTAGTTTCGGCTGTGCGTTGTCTGTCATTTACCACCCTTTTCTCCCCTTTGGGGGGGAATTTCCAAAAATCCTCTCTTAGTGGTAGCCTACTCCTTCCAACAAACACACATGCCAAATTTCAGCTCTTTACGATCAGTAGTTCCGGCTGTGCGTTGTCTGTCATTTACCACCCTTTTCTCCCCTTTGGGGGGGAATTTCCAAAAATCCTCTCTTAGTGGTAGCCTACTCCTTCCAACAAACACACATGCCAAATTTCAGCTCTTTACGATCAGTAGTTTCGGCTGTGCGTTGTCTGTTAGTCAGTCAGTCAGTCAGTCAGTAACGGAAGAGTTTTATATATATAGATTGGGGTACGAAAGTCGTAGCGCAAGTTATGAGTAGACGTGCAATAAAGTTTTTTCCATCCCCCGGGCGTGTGCATGCATAACTCATATATAACTTCAAAACATTGGCAGATATACTTAGATTAAAATTCATTTGCTATTCTTTCGAACACATTTTGTCATTCATTCGTCTATTGTTTTATATGAAAAAGGTTTAAATGTTGCCTGTTTTTCAAATCAACATCCATATGTGACGGTCGGATTTCAAATTATCTGAAGAGATATAAAAAAAAATAATTACATAATTACAGAACATCTTAAGTTCTCTAACTGTAAGGGCAAATCAATATCACTCGACCTCCAAACGGTTTAATTTTGTCGGAAAGCGTTTCAAACTTAGGCCGAAGTTGGACAAACGGGTGAGGAAATAATAACGTTAATTAACACGAAAAACAAAGGAAACGATCCCTTCCGTCGCCGTGAAGTTTATGAGGGTGACTGTACCTCGCTATGTGTTTTACGAGCGGGACTGTACACATGTTTTTGTTGCCTACGTACATATGTTATGCCATTTTATATACACAGGGACAAGGTTTACGATACGTATGAATGTGTGAGTATTTTATACATACGTTTTCCTGTGTTGTGGGAACATTAACACAATGAAAACAACTGGATGAAATCGACGATTTGTTCCTCATTCATATTTCTGTCGGGCATAAAAAACTCTTTCTATGGGAATTTACGTGTGGATTTACACACATTTATACTTGCAGTTTTCTAAAGAAATTTATGTATGAGTTATTGCATGAATTTGATGTTTAGTTTCTATTTACTGTATATTTTTCAGACAGTTCAGACACCATAAAGACAGTTAGTATAATCAAAGAACCTGTATAACGATTATTTTCAAATTATCATTTATGTGAGTAATTTAATTTATTATTATGCATCATCTGCCCAGTGTATGAGATGACAGGAGTTGTATGGAAGGAGGCAGAAGAGAAAGGCATAAAAAAGAGAGGTCCATTCCTAGCAGTGAGTTATAGTATACGTACAGGGCCGAAGAGTACGTATAACCCACTGCTAGGAATGCTTTCTTTATGCCTCTTTTTTTCGCTGGCTTTTTTATGCCTCTCTCTTCTGCATCTGCTGATAAATGAATCCAAAGAACGGTTGCTGCTTGCAGGTTCGAACCACAGGCTAGTTCCAATATGACTTTTTCAAAGTTATATGTACTATCTTAATCACTTTAAGACACAAACGGTGAAGAAAAACATCGAGAGGAAACCTGGATTCCAAAAAATTGGAATCTGATATCGTGAATCCGCAATGAGCAAGCGTGGTGATCAATGCCCATTCTCTATATGGGAACAGGTATATTCCCAGCAGTGGGACGTTTATAGGTTGGTATTATAAAGGAGACAAGATTAACTTCTATGACTCGCTGGGCGAACACCAGTATTACGTAGGATTAAAAAAAAATTGAGGCTACATGCAACCACCTTCTTTTGTTTAAATCAGTATAACAAGACTCAAAAGGGTAATTCTAAAGTTATACATTCAGAAAGTTTGTGTTCATTGCCAATCTAGCGTAATAGTTAATTTTGTATAGGCCATTATATAAAACCGTACGCCATTAATTGTGGCAACAGGAGTTTGGTTATTTAACTGACGCGTACAATAAAGTACCTAAGTGCGAACTCATTTAATTAGCGAGAAAGCCTTACATGTTGATTCGAATGGGATTTAAACCATTACAATCGACATAAATTAAGCCGATGACGAAATGTAAAGTATCCTTAAAACGCATTGAAAGTTTTTACTTACTACATAAGAAAATATGGAGGGAATCAAGGTAATGTATAATCCTACTAATCCTACTAATATTATAAATGTGAAAGTGTGGATGTTTAGATGTTTGGATGTTTGTTACTCAATCACACAAAAACGGCTGAACGGACTTGGATGAAATTTAGCATTCATGTAGCTTTTGACATGGAAAAGAACATAGGCTACCTTTTATCCCGATTCCTTAAGTAGATCTCGAGGGAAAATTGAAAATTGTTTCCGAGCAAAGCCGTGGGCGGACAGCTTTGAAATTTGGTTCTTTTCTCTATTACAGCGCAAGCTATAACACGGGTTCATTACTTTTTGGACCCAATTATGAAGTTCACGCAGACGAAGTCGCGGGCAGAAGCTAGTATTTCATGAACAAAACAATTCGTAAAAGAGCTCATGGCATATTTTTCAATTTTATACAAAAACATGAACAAACAATTCTGGAACTCACAGTTATAAATAAAATATACAATCAGTGTTCCAAATTTAAATAAATGTAATAAAACACGAAATGTCACCGAAATATTCTGTAAATGAGAAACTTTTTAAATGTTAAAGTTACCAAGCTTAATAATATTTATGTACGTGGGTGATGAATCAAAATGTGAAATGTACATTGTACATTAAATATTCATCAAGTTCAAAAATAAAGAGCAACGTTATTTGCAAAGATACGAAGTTTTTTAATAGAATAGAAAGTTTTTAGGGTTCTGTGTCCATATGGTAAAAATGGTAAAAGGGGACCCTATTTCTAAAACTCGCTGTCCGTCCGTCCGTCCATGCATCCGTCTGTTATGAACCCTGTATCTCATGAACCCTGATAAATCAATAGTTGAAAAATCAGAACAAACTTGTTTTTTTTTGTCACGTTTTTGCTCGATATAACAGGTAGTAGCTTGAAATATCTTTTCATAGAATAGTCAATTATATAAATTAAACAAATTTTTTGATAATTTTACGGAACCCATCGGGCGCGAGTGTGATAAGCGCTCCTTCTCCATACAAGAAGAGGCCCAGCAGTGATAAATTAAAAGAGGCTATTTTTTTCTTTTTTTTTAACAACGCCCGCACTAACGAATTTAATCCTTGTGTCGCGGGGGTTTCACAAACATTCAAATCACATGCACAAAGAACACCCAGACTTGGAACAAGCATTTGTGGATCACACGAATGCTTGTCTCATGCGGGGATCGAACCCGCAGCAAGTCGCGCACAGTGGTAATTAGCGTGGTGACCTATACCAGTCGGCTATCCGCGCAGTCATTATTATAGTATTAGATAACGTTTTGACTCGTCGTCTATCTATAAAAGTCAAAGGACTTAATCCAATTTTGGAATCGATTTCATGCCATTCGATTGTACTCGATAGTACGTGACTATTTTAAGTTTATAGTTTGCCAGACATGTAGTTCCACTTAGCTTACTACGTATTTTTAGTGACGTCAATAGCCGAATGTTGAGAGCGCTGAAAACTTTCATACAATAGGTAGATTTTAGAAAACATTGCCAGTTTATTTTTGCGTAGAAATATTTTATTTTGTGTCTGTGTTGTTGTATTTTTGGGTATACGTCAAAAGATTTAAACTAGGAAAAGGTGTGTAGATCACTTTTTCTAATGATTCGATGTATTGGAATTGAAAGTGTTGCTATTTCAGGAATCTGAAAATGTCGGACCATAGTGGCCATGTAAGTCATGATAATGAAATAAATAATTATTTGTGTTCTAATTTAAATCCAAAAATAAAATTAAAAAGCTATTTTATATTTCATTGATGGTTTTATGTCCCACAGACAGAATTAAAGCAATTTTGGCATGGCCGACTTCTCTTCAGCGTCAATTGAGCTGGTCGACCTTGAAGAAGTTCTCCAAGGTTAGGCGGGAAGGAAGTACCAAACAGTGGGGAATTTAAAGCGACAGATTTATTACTATGTACGAAACATATATTTTGTTTATATTATGAATTATTGTTTGTAAATGTTTATTTAACTATCTGACGCTATGATCTCTGATAGTAAACATGGCTGATTATATTGTTATTTAACAATAAACCTCTTGCTAACAATTTATAAGAAATTTTTAGCAAGAGCAAGTTATTTTAAGATTGATCTGATTAAGATAAGATTAGACGAAATAACGTATGGCATAAAAATAAAAATAAACTCCCTTCTTAAACTAAATAAAGACATTGAAGACAATTTGACCTGACACTACAATATTTTTGAGGATCATCGTAGAGACAATTCATAATTAAGAAATTTTGTAAATAAAATGCTTTTACCAGGTACTTAACAAAGAGAATACAGGTAAACAATAAAGATATCCCTAAACAGCTAAAAAAGGACTTTTAACTTAAATAAATATTGCTATGAACTTCAGTTCAGTAGCTAACAACAAAGACGATTACTTTTAAGATTAACTCTTGGCTACCGCAGTACTGTTAACAAACTCTTTCAGTAAAAATACTTTTGTTTGCTTTTTACTTGACTCCCAGGACAATAAAAATTGTATCTAACACAGGCAGATAAACTCTTTATCTTTAAACACTCAAATAAACTTGCCTTAAAATGTAAATAAAACTAAATTACCTCGCTCTGAAGCAACAAAAGAAGCACCGCGCAAACTGTTTAGAATGTAATATCCCACTCAAGCACTGTTAGCACACAAGTAACTTTTAAGTAAAGTACATCGCATACATTCGGTAACACTGTCGAATAGTTTTTATCACTCACACCTACCATATCACTCTGTACGTATTACGTAACACTCCCTCTAAAAGCACTTTTACCCGTAACAGCGCAGAAATCAACCATTATATTTTATTGCGAAATGCACTCTGCGAAACGGTGACTCGCAAAATGTCTACACTCACAATTTCAAGCTTTTTTCGAATGTCAAATATATCTGCGCAGAACGTCGCACGACTGTCCAGGCCCCTTCGGCTGATCATATTCTATTATCATTTGATAGGCTACCTCCGTTTTGAACCGAGTCATTGTGCGAGGAAGTGTCGTATAGTTTTGTCGTTGATAACTCGATTCACGTGTCGGCAGGGAATGGTCACCAGTCCGTGTGAGTCGAGTCGGTGAACTCGTCATCAATCGGATTATCAACAAGTAAAAACATAATAAATAGAACAATGGAAGGCACACGCTTTACCGTGGAACTTAATATCCCGTTCACGTGCCGACCTTTTTCACTCAAGACTTCCTCCATCCCTCAAAGAAGCCCATTCAATGAAGAAGGAAAGTGTAAAAGAAACACGCATAAAAGGTACATAATTGTGCGGGATAATTTCATTGCGTGTTTACTGCAAAGCAATCTACACTCAATTCACAGAGACGGTGAATTGGATCACGTATCCGATTATCATTACAAATATTTGCGTAACAAATAGCGCTTGCATTTCGAATCAGTGTGATTAAACTGACGTGGGTAAGTTAGGAACGTGGGAAACGTTTATAGGCCAGTAGTGACATAAATTTACAGCTTATTCTACTTAAACCCCAGAGCCATTGTTCACCAAATTCTACGGTCTTTTCATTCATTCATTCCATCTAAATCCCTAATGTATTAAAATGAAATTAAGAAACATTTCTATACTTCAAGTCCACTTAAACCCCAAAACAGTTTATACACTTTTGTTTCCCAACTAACTTTGTTTTCTAGTTGTGTTATTAGGTATAGCTTTCATTTTATTTTGACCCTACTTCTCATTCTTTGGGTTAGACTGGAAAAATATAAATGATTTAGAATTCTTCCTACAAACTGTCTTGGGTTGAGGAATTATGTTTTGGGGTTTAGTGGAATAAGCCGAATTTACTGCGTGGATAATTTTGAATCTAAAATATATGTTAAAGGTTTGTTGCTTTGGTATAATTAAACTGGTATATTATTTTAAGAAGCAATACAGGTAGTGCATTATAGTTAAAGGTTTTAGAAATTAGCGAATTCTATGCAAACAAACTATGCGGATTTGTAGATGGTCGATCCATTTTCTATATTAGGCATTCGATTTGATGTTGCATGCCCGACGCCCATCACATGCACGGATTCTTAATAAAATACCAACAATACTGTAATGATTGTCTTGACCTCATAACTAATGGTTTCTGACTGGCATGCAGGTGCTACAAATTGCTCTATAACATTACAGCTCCTCAATTCGTGCAGATACCTCGAAACCTCTTACATATTCAACAGGAGCTGCAAAGCTGATAACTCTTCAAGTTGTACTTCCTTTGACGGAGACTAAAACCTGCTTAGTAACCGCCTTCGGAAGCAAACCAATCACTTGAAAACAGGCTGAAAATTTTAGCTTGAAATACAACCGAACATAAATTCCCTTTGCTATTAAAAAAAACTTGATTGTGATATCGAGAAAATAAACATTTATTGGTTTTGAAATAAGAATGGAAAAACAATGTACTATAAAAAAACAGCTTTATAAGCGACATCTGTTTTTATTGTACAGCTTCACTAATGGAAAATGGTCTGAAAATACGTTGGCTATTTTTCCGTCTAGTTTTTGTTATAAGGAACATAATTGTTATTTTGGTTCTATAAACCAACAGTCAACACTGTAAGAATTTATATTTCTATTTAGCTATAATGTTAATTAGTGTTTCACATCTGACTACTGGAATGAAATTAGATGCGTAACCTATTAATTCAACTTTTTAATTGTTAAACTTATTCATGATTATGTTACCTTAACTTATTCAAAAATAATAATAAATAAATAAGTGTGGACAACATCACAAACATTGCTCCGAATCCAAAGTAAGTAGCTAGAGCACTTGTGTTATGGAATCAGAGACAGCGAAGGTATGTACCACAAACACCCAGACCCGAGACAATGTGGAAAACTGATTTTCTACATTGACCCGTCTGGGGATCGAACCCGGGACCGGGACCTCAGAGCTGGCGACACCTTGAAAACCGGTTTGTACGCCACTCGACCACGGAGGTCGTCTGAAAATCAAGACAATTCTTAAAGAAAATGGAAATATATTTCTACTCAGTGGTTTTATATTTTACAACGGTCAACGGTCAGATATCTCTCTACAGAAAAGATAAAATTAAATGTAAACATTACGCACGGGTGTTTTCTGGGCATCTACAACTAAGCTGTATATTTTGATGAGTACCCAGAGAGCCATCGTCCTCGGGAAAAGCGGCCTAACCACAACAGATTGTACAAGACACGTCTCCTGATGCCTCAAAAAAGATTTAAGCACTATCACGTATTAAATTTTAATTATCCTATTATGTAAATTAAGTTAAATATGATGGACATGGAGGAAATTTCCATCTCTAATTTTTTTTGCCAAAGTTTTGAGTATATTGTTACAAAATTATGTGTTTTTTATTTAAACATTTTGAATAATTCAAATTAATATTATTTCACTAGACTAGGTTTCAATGATTTTACCTAACTCTAGATAAAATAACATTATTTACTCACTTAATTAAGAAAGAGTTTGACAGTTGACAGCAAACACGATAAAAATACTTTGTCATGTCAACGATAACTAACTTTTACTTTATTCTCAGCAGCAAAGTATTCGTTACGTATGTAATCCGAACTACAAACTTGGAAGTTTAAGCAGAACGTTAGCAACACCGGTGGGGTAAGTTGTATCGGATAATTTTAGAGATGTGGGGTCGGGTCCGTATCGATCGCCGAGGTAACGTTCGGGCTCACAACAGTTACGCTACCTTGAACCCACGTAATAAAGATATAGCACGGGATTATATGAAAAAACTAAGCTCCCATTGTTGGTTTCTTGAGATTTTCCGTAAAATAAATATTGTGTGGCTTCGTCAAGGTGAGGGAAGCTATTCCGTAGCTGTATATCTACATTACTTTTTAAGGTCGATGTGTTATTGTGACGTCACGAAAGCACGAGTTTTTGTGGACTTTGTTCGTGAATTGTTGACAGTTTGCCTCTTTTAGGTACTGAGGAAAGAAACCATTCAATTTTGTTTTTATAGAACGAACTTTTAACATTACTTACAGTTGGTACTAGTTACTCAATGTTGAATTTACAAAATGTTTTTACTTAATTATACGGAATACATAATGAGTTGTAAACCAATACAAAACAGCCATATACAGCGTAATGAGTGTTGGGATCATTAAAAATACAAATAAACGTTCCAAAAATAAATTATGCGTAGGTACAACCGAGATATTTGTTCATTTATTTTTATATTATTTATAGAACCCAATTCCGAATTTCGACACTGATGCTATAATTAATTTCCATTAAAAAAGGATTTATTTAAGGTATCCGTGTTCATTAAAATAACGTGTTTTAAAAGAGACGTGGGTGTTTCGTTCTTTTTTTCAATATTTTATTTTGTACCAAATAAACAAAATAACAGATTCGGAAGTCTTGAGGTTGAAAACATTTTTTACTCTGAAAGCATTTCAAATATATTTTAACTTTTTGAACTTACATGTCATCTTTATTTCTATAGGAACTAAAATTAAAAAATAGATGCAATTCCGACATTAACTCACTTAGCACGAGGGGTTAACAAGAATACTAGTAATGTGCGTCACACATTTCAAGTAAGCTTATTTTTATAGTAATAGTCCATTTTTTATACAATAGAATATAAATGTATTTTTTGGCCCAGCGCAAATAAAAGATAAAACAACAGAATGAACAAAAAATAATAATTCGTAGTTTAAAATTAGATTGCTTAACAAGATAATAAAACAACTTTGAGTCTAATGAAAAACACGATAAAATATTAAAACAGGCATGAAAACAAAATAACATCGTAAAATAACAAAAGCCAGGCAGAAGGCCGGAGTACAAACAAACCACGTGACTGATACATTGTACGGAATACTTTGAGTATTAAATTACCTTCAAAATAAACAAAACTTAGTCCTTTGAATTGCTCCTAGTTAGTTGGAAAAATAAATTGTTACTTGGCCTGTTATGGAAATGGTTATTTTCTTGCCTCATAATTTGGCTTAGACTCGAACTCTTTCGATTATTTATTTGCTTACTAACTTTCCCTTGGGCTTTATTCACAAATTCCAAACAAAATGTAACGTGCACACAGATTTTGTTCAAATACCCCGGATCGCCAATTTTTTTTCCGCCCGCGTCCGTGATCGCTGAAAACATGTTCACCGCTGAAAACATTTCCACCTTCCTCTATCTATCTAACACGGAAAGAATCTTTCAAATCGGACCAGTTGTACTTGAAATCACCACGCTTAAACAAACAAACTCTTCTGCTACATAACATTAGTTTAGATATTGTACACGGATGCAAGTGTATACATTAATAATTCGCAGTATAAATACGGGGAATATCGACAGCCAAAACCACTTGAATTTAAAATAAACATTTGCCGATCACATCGTTTGTACAGAAACGCCGACGCGGCCACGGGGTCATACGTCATTAAGGCTATTTTTCCCGTTTTGGTTTCGTGTTGAAGAAAATTGTTTTTAGATATTGAGATAAAAAGTAGTTTAGTCAGGAGGTTAGTAGTTTAGGGGTGCCAGATGAAAACCAGCGTCAAACACGGATATCAATTTACCTGAATTTGACGTTACGCTGATCTGAAAACCGGGTCACTCGTGAGACAGTTTTGTTTTTTATTTGTTATGTTGTTTCTTTTTTGTGTTTATGTTGTTTATTTATTGTAATTGTGTCTCTGTGCTGTGTCCAAATTAAATGTTCTTTCTTTATTTCTTTCTAGTCAGAGATTAGTTAGGTACTTGTTTCTTAAACACTTTCATTTAAAAAAAAAGGCACAGGCCTCATATAGAGAAGGAATGAGCATTGACCACCACGCTTGCTCATTGCGGATTGGTGATTTCTGATTCCAATTTTGGAATCCAGGTTTCCTTACATGTTTTCCTTTACCGTTTGTCAATGATGTCTTAGAATGATTAAGAAAGTACATAATACTTTGAAAAATTCACATTGGTACTTACCCAGGATCGAACCTGCAACCATGTGCATGTGCATCCGATCTTTGAACCGCTAGGCCACCACGACATTCAAATGTAGTGTAGTGTAATCATTAAAACATTACAATAACATTAAACGTTTACACTGAGTTAAAATTCTCAAGTTTCTCGAGGGTAACTTCTAAAATATACAGAATAATCATTTATTTAAAACATTTTACATGCAGTTTTCGCTGCTAAAAATAGACTTGGCTCTAGCGTAGCCACGCTACTCTGCCAGGCGCTTATGCGAGATATATTTGAAAGCTGGAACATAGTTCAGGCCAGAGGTTAAGTCAGTCTCCTTTTAAATATTAACTAGGCACTCTCTGAATTACATACTAATTGTTAAATGTTCTCGTACGTTCCTTTGTGACTTAACACAATGAAGATTTGGAATAACATTTTAGGTTCTGGTAATTGTGTGATTAAAATTGTAGTCGTAAAACAAGAATTGTCTAACTTAATTATCTTTCTTTAGCAATATGTAAAAGGAATACGAGATTTGATATCGAGGTGTATGTTGTTAACCCCTGGTTAGTGTTACCTCGCACTCACCTTGTATATAAGAGTATTTTTTTTAATTCTTTTTGTAATTCTTAGTGTGTGATAAGCTGTGTAAAGTATATTTCATGACTAAATAAAATAAATTTTTAATAACAACAAAATTTATTTTTAGTTTTTCTTAATATCATTTCTAAAAATTGCGTGTCTTTCAACAACAATTCATTATTTTAAACCATTTAAAGTTATTACGTAAGCAAACATTTTAGTTTAAAACAAAACTAATTTTCCGTCACGAAACTTTTAACTAGTATGTACGAGAAATAGCCGAAAGTCAATTCAAGTGAAGTAGTATTTTAGCTCTGCCGTGACATAGTAATTTTACAGTAGAGTACAGTGTATACAGAACTTGCTATAATTTGCATTGCATACTGACGTTTTGAGTACCAAAGTTATAAGTACATTTTGCGTTTGAACGTCATTGTACATAATTATCTTGTTTAATATAATAATAATATTTCGGGACACCTCACACGCGGTCATCTGATCCCAAACTGAGCAGAGCCCGTACTATGGTAACCAGACAACTGATAACATAGATATATTATTTCTAAATACATACATAATATAGATAAAGCTCACCCAGACAAAAACAAATGATCGTGTTCGTCACGCAAAGATTTGTCCTGGATGGGAATCGAACACGACCCCTAGTTTCGCAGACAGGGTCACTTGCCACTAGACCAACAGGCCATTTAAGACTTATTTTTAATCTCCTCCTCTCCTACTCCGAATACTGAAACGTCAATCAATTTAACCTTTCAGAAAGTTGTCACATTGGTGGTACCAGCCATTACCGATTTCAGATCAAAGGAACCCCTTACATTGGTTTAGTAATTACACATAATTTATTGTCCAATTAACAACGATTAAGTGCTTTCGTCTTTACTAGTATATTGATTGGTGCGCAAGTAGATTTCATTGCAAATTAAGTCCTAATTTTGTAACATTAGATACCTATTTAGAACATCACAATAATCTAGAAGTAATTTCCCTAATGAAATAATTATGAACTAATTCAATTGGAAATAGTAAACCATAATAGTAATGCATTAGAGGAATAATAGTAATAGTAGTTGCTATCTCTCAATAAGATCTTCAAAATAGCTGTTTTGTTTAGTACGAGTATGTTATGTTTAAGTGATGAAGAACGCCAAGTTCACAACACAACACAAGACGGTATCTACGTACGTCGTTAAGAAAACAATGAATAAACCATGTTGCAACGACATGATGTTTTCTTATTGCCCCAACAACAGATCGATCGTTCCTCTGCAAACAGGAAAATGAATCCTTTTATAATGTAACAAAACTCTCGTAAAATATCTTGGTGTTATAAATATTTAAAGCTGCGTCTTGGTTTGGTCTTCTTGACATAAGATTTACATTTTCAGGTTACATCTTATTTTTCCTTTACAATTTTAAGTACGAAAAATAGTCTATTGCATGCATGCATTATAAAATGATTATACAACTTTACAAAAATGCTTAGGAAAACTTTACATAATTATTTACTGTTAAAAAAATTCACACTGATTTCATGGATGTATTTAATGTAGTTCGTTTGCTGGAGAGTCAGCTCGTAATAAATAAACTTATCTTACCTAGGATCTTATAACCTGTAGAGACGAATACCGGAACGAATGGTTTTTTACACGCTAAGTTTTTTCTCCAGCCGACTACTCGAGTCAACTTGGCAAACAATCTGCAGTGCCCCCAATATTTCCCTTTTACTGTCATTGTTTATTTATTATTCGACATTATTATTCCCTAGAGCAGTCCTCGCTTTTTGTTATGACTATAACTTAATAATGCAGTTTGGTACATCCCAGTGTTTTATTACCTTTCAAAGTTGTTATTCTAGAATGACATTAATTAATAAATTTCTCTTTAAGCTTATTAAAAGTGCGGTTGGGACCGGGAAACTTGAATTAAACATAATAATGTTGCTAACGGGAAATAATAATTGGATGTTGAAGCGTACTTCTGACTATTTTAATAGAAAATAATAGATTGCAAGCTAAGTCTGGCACAATAAATATTGTATCGATAATAACTCAATTAGTTTAACAAAGCAGGTATTCCGGGAAGCGGTTAAATATCGTAATTCAACCACTATATTTACTTTTTATATAGCTTCATAAAAAATAAGGACTAATTAATTTGGCCTCCTAAAAACGTAGATACATTAAAAAAATACATGTTTTATGTTACAGACAAATTAAAATTGCCTTATATAGGATACATTTTATTTAAAAAAGAACAGCTTACAGTTGTGTGGGTCGCACATTACTAGTATTCTTGGTTAACAATATTGAAGAATATAAATGCTTGGGATACGAATGGGTTCACGTCGGTAGAGCAATGTGTGGAATTCGAACCAAAGTAAAAGTAAATATCAAAGTATCTTTGGGTTTATTGCCCGGATGTCTGTACAAGTTCGGCGTCAAATTGTAATTGTTTACACTTTTAGCTATTCGAAAAAAAACATCGAATGGAATTGAACCTGGTTGTTGGTTCAATAAATCAATTAACGTTTCTTTTCTCTTATTGAAACGAGGATTTTCCCCTACACGACTGTTAAAGATAGGTATTATTAAAAAACAACACACCTATTCCTGCAAAATACACATATTATTATAGGCATTTTTCAGACGGAGGGTTAAAAACAATGGGTTCCTACACAACACCGCGCTCCTACACACCTTAATTAACCAGTAAAACAGGCGGTGTTAAATATACTACGTTTTAGGCACATGCAACGAGATAACACTGTGCCTATAATATAGAACAGAAATAATTTTATTACACTATTATCAAATGAAATTTTATTACAATTTATAATTAACTCACTAAAGTTTTCAACTATTTTCATTCCCTAGCTATTTGTTTAATAAAATGTTCACCATTTCCCTTTAAAGAATCAAATTAATAATGTTAACACTAGAGTGTATAAAAATATCGAAAGATTAATCATTGAAATTACATTGGATGTCAGATCTTGTTATTTTAAAAACTTTAGCTCTGCCGCTTAAATTATAGGGTTGATATTCACAGGCTTAATATACAAAGTACTTTTTATTTCGTGCACTGTTAATAATTATATCAAATAAAATATTTTTTTTAACTTATATCATTATTTAAAGCATTAGTAAATTCTCATCCACAAGCAATGGATTAAAATGTATTTTTTTTATTATTAACTAACACACTGGTGACAAAGCATTTTATATTTCATAAAGTATCCAAAACTTTTTTTTTTAAACTTTGGTACATTGACCATTTTACGTTTTACACATTTTTTCGCGAAATGATAATATTCATGTACTCGTAAACCTAAATAAACATTCATTACCTAGACTAGACAAATAAAACTTAGGTCCTAAATTAAGCCCCAAATATAGTGTAATTAAAAGCGGTTAGTTAATTAATAAAGAAGATATTATTATTTGGCCGTGGTTATAATGATATCTATTTATTACAAGGTAACTTCACTGATGATAATAATTTAACTTTTTAGAAACATTACGCCTATAACATCGGCAGAGAAAAGGCACGGCAATTGCAGAGAAGAAATTTATCCTCTAAAATTATTATTTTTAATGAATATTTTTCTGTTCATAGTTTGTTTTACTAAAGTTGCATCTAACAATCATTACTAAGATGCATTAAAGAAATAACAGCCACAGATTACAATATTCTGTTTCCTGCCCTTATCCCATTCATATGGGGTCGGTGCAATCCGTATTTTCCTACCATTCCTCTCTATTACTCGTCATCGCGGCGTCCACTCCTTTCTTTCTCATATCATCTTTCACACAATCCATCGATCTCTTTTTCGGTCTCCCTCTGCTTATATACCCATCAGATTACAATCATAATAAGAAAAAGTTCAATTTTTTTTTTTTTATTGGTCGTTATTATCTGTCTGCCCCTAGACTACTTTCATTTGGGGTTGGCGCAGCATGTCTTTTTCCTTACTTCTAACTATCTTCATCTCTCAAGTAAAATCCTTTCAAGCCATAACTTCATTCACACAGTCCATACATCGTTTCTTTGGTCGTCCCCTTTTCTCTATATCTCTCTACGTTCTCGGTCAAAAATGGCATTGATCAGAAAATAAAATCCGGCTTTCACTATTGCGAATGTAAATAATTTATTGAAATATTTTCACAGCTACCACTAATATAAACAAAACACTGTATACCTAGTTTCCACATATAAAATGAGTGACGTCCGCATCGACCGTACAATTTCCCGCGACTATGTTTGCATGTGTATACAAAATAAAGCGACGTACATTATTCATACTGTGTCACTGGGCTCAAACTTAGTGCGACTTATGAACTGCGTACTAGCATAAATAAAATAAACAAAATAGATGACGTCGTGAATCAACCCTTTATGTTTATTGTACTGGATGATAGATATTGTAGGGCTAACATGATTCGACACTTGCGAACGGCGTAGACAACAATGAGAGTACCTACGTATTTATTCAACCCCTTTTCGCACTTCAACTTAGTACCTGACAGGTGCTATAAACTGAAATCCCTTTTAGCACATACTGTATTCCTAGTAACGTTACCTAGAATATATCTCAACACTCATTGTCGCTTCTATAATATATAAAAACACTGGTATATTCGAGAAACAATTATAAATCCTGTTGGGCAAATTATAATAATATTTTTTTATGAAACGTTACATTGCAAGCAATTCTTATAAACATAAATCAAACTAGACGAATTACAATTTTATCAAAATAAGACTACATTAATATAGTCTACATTAATCCCGTCCACTGACCTACTGCGACGAGCGCTACAACCTTTACTAACGGTCAAACCAGTAATTTTAGTTCTGTGAGAATTATTTTAATTTATCTGTAAAATATATACCTATTAAATAAATTACAAATATAAAGTTAAATACTAGTACATTTTCAACCCTCTTCAGTAATTTTAGTGAGAAGCGACGTAGTATTGACCACGCGTCTGTGGTGACGGATTTTAACAGTCAGCTTTTAATTAAGGTGCTGGAAATGTTAAAATGCAACTTATGCGGTAACTATCTATATAAACTGACGTTAATGAATTTCCCCAATCTCTTTAATTATACTTACAAACTATACGGTAGCTTAATTTTTAGCAATTCGAGTCGAACATGACTATTATCCCCTACTGCTAAGCTAAATTCTTGTATTACGAGTGGGTTCACTGTACTACAAGATAGTGTAATAGGTGGAGCTCGAACCGATAATCACATGATCGCAAGACTCACGCCGCGCGCCGGTGCTATTAGGGTGTCCGGCTACTCAAATGGTCCCATTTCGTATTCGATTCGTTTTCGTTTCTGTTCAGTTTCGCCACCCTAGTAAATTTATGGACGATTGTTTAGGGCGTTCGCCTACTTATACTTTCCGATTCGTAATTTGTTTTTCGATTCTACCTAATTTGCCCGCCCTAGTAAATGTATGGACGTTTGCCTAATCATACGTATTCGGCACGGCAACTTTCACATCGAGTCGTTTTTTGACGGATTTGAACACTCGGTTTCAAGGAAGAAGTTTGAGTACGTTTGACAAAGACGGGGAAACAGCGCACAGCACCGCCGCGGTATCCCCGTCCACACCTTGTGCTGCGCTCCCCGCTTGGAACCGTGTAAAAGCTAGGAAGGCCATTTCCCATCCCTGTTTTTCACGTAACAAAAACGAACCGAATACGGAACGGAACTGTATAAGTGGGCAAAGGCTACCACCGCTTCAATATTTGAGAACCAAAATATCGCACCTATAAAACTTGATAGAACACATTGGATTTTATGTACCACATACCTAGGCGGTAATAACTTTTTGAATAGGGTTGAACTACAGTTTACTTCCGGACAACGACGTATGACTTATGAATTCTTAACCCCAAAAGTTCAACCCTACCCTCCCTACTATTGACCCTTATAAATTCAAACCCAGACATGGATCTGTCTTAAATGTATTTTGGGAACAATAGTGACCTACATTGTGGGATTTTTATGACGTACATATTGGTTTGGTATTGACCGCAATCGAGATAGCAGTGTTAAACCGTGACCTATTATGTTTGTGACTTGTCAACATTTCCCGCTGTTATATTCATGATTTAAGCACTCCCACATAATATCATTAACACCTCGACACACTTTTATAAGATAAACAAAGTGAGTTTTTTAAAAACACTAGTTTAGGGCTGTAATTTAATTAGGGAAATTGAAAGCTTACCGTTTAACATTTACCTAATACTTCCTGTAAACATATTTCACCATTATATTGAATTCTGCTCGGCATTTTTTAATTTCTATAAACTCGAGATTCCAGCCTTAGAGTATACTACTGAAAGAAACCTCTCGTGATGTCGTCGTATTGAATTGATATCCATCCTCATTACGTCCGGCGCGCGCTCGGAAATCAGAGTCTCATTCAAAGTAATTGGCTAGTTCTATTACGATCGTCCCGGTCCAAAGAAGTTTACTAGACTGACGTAATTAAGACATATTATCGACATACCGGACAAAAGAAAATGTCTTTACAAACAGCGAGAAAAAAACAGGAAATCCAGAATAAAAAAAAATTAGTGCTTTTCATAAAGGACTTATACTGAGTTCTTCATGAAATACTCTACAGTCAAAAGGAATTTAAGAATTCAAAAAATATCCAAGGTAAAATCATGGGATATGAAATTAATTATGTTTAAAAAAAATGTTTTTGATAGCGTTATTAAATAGCGAGGATTGTAGCCCCATTTCAGATTGAACTTCATGTTAAATAGCCAACATAATAAACCACTAAGTTTAAAGGCAAATCGTCGGGCACAAGAAAGAAGGAGAGAAAGCATATTTATCCTGTTCCAGAAAACAAAAGTACAAAAAATATTTTAAATCACAAATCAATCATGAAACAGAACCGGCTCCCAATGCAGCATAGTGCCACCTGGTTATACTGGCGCTGATATCGCAACAAAACTATACCTACTCCTTGACTCACGAGGTATAATCCGATAGCCCGAATAGTTTCAACTTTTCTTTTTTCAAATTAAAGTTGAAAATTTCCGCAAAAACTTTTAAGTCAACACTTCCGACTGAACGTGGTATGATTTAATTCCACGTTACAAACTTTTAATGATAAGAGTGACGTTATTTTCGCTACGGTTTTCATTGCATACTTATTTATTCAAAGCACGACCTTTACGCAGATCGAGTTGGACTTGTTTTAAAGTGGACAGTTGAGAAATGACATACAAACTTTTTGGACTTAATTATGGTCGGAAATGCTAGCATATTCTGGCTAAAAAAATATAGAGTATTTCAAAACTTGATTTAAGTAATATTGACTAGTTCCATTGACCACGTAATTTAATTGAATCATGCTTGTTATTATTTAAACTAATTATCAGCTTTATACCAACAGCGTAATAACACATGTATACTTATATACTAATATTATAAAGCTGAAGAGTTTGTTTGTTTGTTTGAACGCGCTAATCTCAGGGACTTCTGGGCAGATTTGAAAAGTTATTTCACTGTTAAATAGCCCACTCATTGAAGAAGGCTACAGACTATAATTTGCAGCGGTAACCGATGCCTACGCGAGCGGAGCCACAAGCAACAGCTAGTAATATAATAAAGCTGAATAGTTTGTTTGGTTGAACGCGCTAATCTCCAAAACTACCGATCCGATTGAAAAAATATTTACGCTTTAGAAAGCCCATTTATTGAGGAATGCTAAACGCAACTTTTTGCCGCTATCCCCGATGCCCACGCCCACGGAGTCGTGAGCAAAATCTATTAGACTAGGTACCTAGAATTATTGTAATTTTATATCTTACAGATATCTGATATCTCTATCTGACCTTATTTCGAATAGCATGGGATATAATTATATATTTATATATATATATAAATATATAATTATATATAAACACAAATATATATATATATTTGTGTTTATTTATACCGAATAATGATTACGCTTAATCAAAACGCACTGCATTAATCTGCCAATCGAATCGAAACAAACATTACGGGTTTTTATAAATATCAATAATTATGAGAGAAATTAAAATAAAACCAAGAGATATTATTATGTACTAGCTTCTGCCCGCGACTTCGTCTGCGCGGACTTCAGAATTTGGTGCGAAAAGAAATGAAAAATGGAATAGTAATGAAAAATGGAATAAAATTTTCACCCGTGTTATAGCTAGCGCTGTAATAGAGAAAAATACCAAATTTATAAGCTGTCTGCCTACGGCTTAGCTCGTAAACAGTTTTTAATTTTCCCTCGGGAACTACTTAAGGAATCGGGATAAAAGGTAGCCTATGTTCTTTTCCATGTCAAAGCCCAAATTTCATCCAAATCCGTTCAGCCATTTTTGCGTAATTGAGGAGCAAACATCCAAACATCCACACTTTCACATTTATTATGTAGTTATATCTCTTTAACAGCTTTTAAAATGAAATAAGTTTGAAGTCACAGTAGTAACTGGATGGTTTTTAAGCACCTTTTTACGCGCTGATGACAGCGTATGACACACCATTACAGCCGAGTGGCAAAGTGACCCGGTTTAAGTAATGAGGTAGTAAAAATGTAATAATTTAAAAAACTTTACTAGTTGCGTTTGCAAAACTTTTTCATTTATGTCACGTTTGTAACTAATTACTTCCTGATCATAATTATACCAAGTTACATTGGTGGGAAGCGGCTCAAGACCGAGGGGCCTGGAGCAGGTTGAGGGAGACCTTTGCCCAGCAGTGGGACACCTAACAGGACCTGTTTTTATTTCACCTCTATTCTATGTGAATATATGGAATTTTGCAAACTGTCAAAAATGGCGTCGGTTTAATCAATAATAAAACAGTGCTATAAACAATTATCATGATCAAAATAAAAAATTAGAAGTAAGTTCCATAATTATGATGGTACAGTAACTGCAATCCATCTGTCAGGCGAACTGTAGTAAATTAATAAAATGTAAAACCCATACGGCGATTTCACCCTTAGAAGAAGACGTAGGTACTGCTTAGGTAGGTAAACAGCTTAGGTCTCAGACACATCAATCTTATAAATATAAATGTATTTTATTCTAAAAGTAATAAAAGGCCTTTTCCAAATGATTACATTTTTCTACATAAAAAAGCAAATCTCTCATAGTAAGGCACGCATATCGACTTAAACCTGGTCAAGGACAGTCTGTGACGTCACTTTTAATTATTCAGGCCACTTAGAGCTTTTTACGTTTATGAGTTCAGCAGTAGCAGTTCTGTCATTACATGCCTAAAGTTACTAAAGATAATAATGTCCTAGTACTTTTTACTTTTGTATATAGTGTATACTTATCTTAGTGTTTTAATGGCATCCTTCACTGTTAACAGGTCACTAATGACCCAAAATTCCTACCTTACTTACTACAGTCCACATTTTGAAAACCATATTTTATTGGATAACATAACATTTTTTGGAACTGGAATATTGATAGTCTAGTCCTTCCCTTTTTTGGTCTTAGTAAGCTAACACGATTACGATCAACCATTGTTTGAAGCTGAACCTAACATGCAGTAACATAATATCAGACTGTCTGATCGACAATACAAGATTAATTTAAAGGAGTGCGTATATTCTACGAGGTAATCAGGTGCATAATACTTAACTACTTTCCTCGATGAACATAGATCAAAATCTTAAAATGGAAAATGAACTTTTCATACAAAGTGACACATTTTGAGATTTTCAATTGTAAGATTTCGACCTATATTTCTTGGAAAAAGTTTTTTAGTTTTATGCACCTGATTATCTCGTAAAATATACGCACTCCTTTTAATTTAATCCTGTATAACTACTACCTGCATTTAAGTCCGATAGCATTCACCTTTACTGTGTACACTGAATAGACGTCCATCGCTAAATCATTTTGTAAAGGTCAGCGGAGGTCACACTCAGTATTTGGTGTCAAAGGTACTATTTATGAGTAGGTACGTCACTAGCACAGACTAAAAGGTTTTTGATCAAATCAACGGTGCTCTTTGAGGACTGAGTGAACATACACTGCATATGACTAAAGAGTTTATTCGTACGTGCAAACCTTTATGGAAAATCAGCAACAATAGTGAATGGTGTTTATTTTTTTTTTACCTAAACTACGTGAAACAAGGACTACACGGATTGTTTCACGTACTTTAGGTGTATTTTTGGTTGTGTATTTTTGGTGCTTCAAAGACGGATAGTAAGGAAAGCACCTCTATAAAAATTTACAAGAAAACTATGAAAGGTATACTAGAATTCATATCTGCGTTTTGTCATCATCATCATAATTATCAACCTTTGACCGGCCACTGCTGAAGGTAGGCCTCTCCCAAAAAGCACCAATCACCCGTCACTGTTTTGGGCTCCTCACTAATCTTGGGACTTATTAATCCGCTGCCAGCCACCTTCACAAAATAGTCGGTCTATCGTACCACGTTATAATAATATTTTTTTATAACAGATTCTGTGTTAAAAACCGTAAAGCCATTTATTATTTCAACGTGACTGACCTTTATAAATTGCAAAATGTCAATGCTTCAGTTATTTAAATGCACATTTTGTTGCTCTGTTTTCACAATGGAAATTATGATAACGATGTGTAGATAATGCTTTGGAATATTACCTAAATGTCCCTTTACCAATTTACAGCTAATGCTTTTAGCGAATGGTTTTGATATTAGTGATCGGGATAAAAAATAAATATACTTTCGAATAATAGATTGTAAAAAATATTAAACACGACTATTTTCTTTCGTCTCGTAAACAAATAATCACGAAGACACAGTAAATGAAAAATTCGCGTGACGTCACTCGGTCCTACAATTTTTTGACGTTGTGACGATTTAAGCCACTCTCCTGAACTTAAAAAACGATTTATTTATTTTGTCGATTGTTATTATTTTAATATATATTTTTTTTCATTATTCAAAAACTAGAAGTGGTCTTTGTAGGTATATACCCTATTCGGTTTAGATCATAAAGTATGCGGACCCTTTAAAATACTTGACAAGAAATAAAACACTCGTAGTTGCCGAAGATCAAACTCAAATCACTAAGTTGGTTTTAATTACTTAAGTTTGTAACATATTACCAGTTTACGGTACTTACCCTAATCTACTTACACTAGTTGTTAGGAATTAATACTAATGGTGCTTTTAGTTCAAACCATATTGTAATTATTTAAACAAGACAAGTTACTATCAGTAACTTACTCATAGGCCGACAGCGGCCATGAACTCACTCAATATAAATGATTCCTGACAGTCAATATATGAGGCAGTACACAAGGGAATTAAAATTACGTGTTAGTTCACAGTTCATCAAAAAACTGTTATAGTATCTTTGTTTTAATCCAACGTAATATCATAAGACTACAGATCTTAGGTACATACTACGACAGCAATTCCTTAAAACCTAATCCCACAAAAACACAATCCTGCATCTTCCACCTACGCAACCGGGAAGCCAATAGATTCTTGAATATCACGTGGCGAAACGTGCCCGTTACTCACTGTTCCCATCCTAAGTACCTTGGCATCACTCTAGACAGAGCCCTCACGTTCAAACAGCACTGCCAAAACACAAAAATGAAGGTTCATGCGAGAAATAATATCCTGCGGCGCCTAACTTCGACTAAGTGGGGAG
Source organism: Plusia festucae (assembly GCA_950381575.1). Classification (NCBI taxonomy): domain Eukaryota; kingdom Metazoa; phylum Arthropoda; class Insecta; order Lepidoptera; family Noctuidae; genus Plusia; species Plusia festucae. Next base: position 4,316,466 of record OX494436.1, on the reverse strand, counting down.
CATCGCCGCACGTTCTACGGACAACCGGAATGGCTCTTAGCTACTCGGCTGGCGAATATGCCAGCCCGGTCTGGAGCCGCTCCGCGCACACTAATCTGGTGGATACAGCATTAAATGAAACATGCCGGATTATTACAGGCTGTCTAAAACCAACTCCTGTTAGCATGCTGTACCCACTAGCCGGCATTGCCCCTCCAGCAGTCCGTAGACAAGTGGCTAGCTCTATAGAAAAGGACAAAATGGAAAAAGACCCACGACACCCAATGCACCATTATGTTCCGGTAGCACAAAGGCTTAAAAGTCGGCATAGTCTTGTAAAAGAAGTAAAGCCTCTGCGCGGCGATGTTGCAAAGACCAGGCTCCAATTCTGGAAGGAGAGATACCCAACCCCACCCCCCATCACACTATCCGAAAACCTTCCTCCCGGTAACAGTTTACCATGGCCGACGTGGAAATCATTAAACAGACTCCGGACCCAAGTCGGCCGGTGTAAAGAAAGCATGTACCGATGGGGTTACAGCAAACTCGAGCCTTGTGAGTGCGGCTTCTCTCCCCAAACCATGACTCACTTGCTGAGCTGCCCAGCGTGTCCTGCCGCCTGTACACGCGAGGACCTGTATAACGCCACTGAAAATGCTGTCCGCGTGGCTGAGCACTGGTCCGTAAAAGTTTGACTTTGCTATTGATCGACACGCTAAGAAGAAGAAGAATATCATAATGACTAGTTTTAATATAGTCTACAAATGTTTCGGTGCGCTAACTCATTACAAAGTCGCTCCTTAATTATTAATTACAATAGCCGTATGAGGCACGAACATCTATTATGTTTAAGAGCACAAACTCATCTCGCCGACGCAAATATAGTCTGAAACTACTTTAGAAACCTGCTGACTCATTTAGAAGTTTTGCACCTACTTCAACAACATTACGTTCGCTGTTGTGGGCAGTAGTAAACAATTCAGAGTTAACTTTTTACAGTTAAACGTAAAACTGGTCTCTTTGTGGAAAAATTCTAAGCACGTCGACGAAATAACTCGATTTCCTGTGTCAGGCAAAAGCAATTATTTGTTTTCTGTCTAAATATGCTTCGCCTGCGGGAGCATGGGGGCCACCTATTGGATTTACTCTGCCCCACTGTGTTACACGTTTCGTTTATTAGTTTTAGTTCGAATATTAAATGGGATCTATATTTGTGAAAGGATTATTTCTGTCCATAATAATAATAATATGTTATGCTTTGTGCTTGACAATTTCTATAAGTAATGGAAAGTCATGGCATTATAAAGACAGAGTGACAGTACAGACATTGTTAGTAAGCTTTCTAAAAAAATACCTAAATAATAATTGAACAAAGAAGACACATAACTATATCATACATAGCCTGCAGCCATAGAAAAATATTGGGCTTAAAACATTAATAAAAATGTTGTACTCGCATAATAATATAACATAAAAGTCTTTCAATATACAGGATTATTTAAAAAGGAGTGCGGATATCCTACGAGATAATCACGTGCATAAAACTGAACAAGTTTCCCCAAGAAACATAGGTCGAAATCGTAAAAAGAAAAAGGAAATTTTCATACAGACTGACAGGTAACGTGACATATTCACGTCACGTTTGTATGAAAAGTAGATTTTTATTTTTAAGTTTTCGACCTATATTCCTTGGGAAAAGTGGTTCAGTTTTATGCACCTGATTACCTTGTAGGATATCTGCACTCCTTTTAAAAATAATCCTGTATATCAATGTTATTTTCTCGTATATGCTAGACACAATATCATATAACACGTGGAATCATCTCCAGATGTAAAGTACTTTCCAAGCTGTGCAGCAATATATTTTACTAACATTCCTAGTCGACTCCAACAAGCTTTACAAACTCGAGTGTAAATTTGCAATAAACAGGATTCATACAATTTGTCGACAATTTGAACAGTTGCTTCTGAAAATAAAATAGACTAGAGAAAGTAACTGGCATTTATACATTTTACTAGAATTAGACTATAATACTGACTATAACCCTGCGCCGTCATATAATAACTCGTGACGTCACAATCGTCTTCCGCCAATCGTCTTTCACTTGTGATAGTGTACGGGTTACGTACCTACACTTAGGTTTTATTAGATGATTACGCAAAATCGGCTGTAATTATTTTCCGTCTCAGTAATTTGATTTAGTGTGCATTTTAGTTGACCATCGTAAATAAGTATGTGAGAATCACTCTTTAATATATAATACTGTTTAGTTGACATAAGGAGAGGCTCGTGGATGTGTAAGCCGTACGGTTTGACCGATAATAAAGGTTAAGCCGCGCTCGCCGCGGTTGTTCCGTGGATGGGTGACCATTTGTAAATATATCGAGATTCCTCTGTGCCTCGAAAAGCACGTAAGCCGTTGGTCCCGAATAGGCGACTGTCATACAGTGATCTTTGTTAGTCGTTAAGTCATTACAATTCTGACAACCAGTCTTACTATGGAATACTGTACTACAGCAATGGATTGTGGAGGTCAGATAGACAGTCGATCCATGTAAAATACAGTATTCAACTAAATCCGGTAAGTCTGGAAGCTTGGGAAACCTATTTTGGGAAAAGGCTAAGGAGAAGACTGTTTAATCGTCAGTACCTGGATGACCGAGCTTTGCTCGTCTTGTCGGACATTTTCTGAAAATGAATCCTGGCTAGATCGATTTAAAGACCCCGAAACCACCTGCATACTAAATTTCATGAAAATCGTTGGAGCCGTTTCCGAGATTCAGATTATATATATACAAGAATTCGTTTAAACATATGAGATAGGCTAGGCAGATTGTCATAATAATAAATTACTGAAATAATACAAGGAGTTTTCTCAAGCAAACCAAAAACTGCCAAACTACATACTTAACTATACTGCCTAACTAACAATCTGAATGTTTGGTTTACTACACTGTACATATATGATTTTCAATCAAGTTATATAGAAACCGGCGTAAAGTAACAATTCTCTCTCAAATTATCATAACTATCATTCTAAGATTTGACCCAAATACTCTATTATGTTGACATTTAACTACTAAGCATATAATAACTTTAGGGGTATAAAACAATATTACGATTAGCATTGTTAAGTGATACGTAACACCTACATTAATTCAAAGTTACTCCACTAAAAGCGAATATCGGATTATGTAAATAGTTCCAGCTAACATCACGTAAAATCAGCTTTACATTTTAAGACCAAAGAAAAAAAAGCCGGCCAAGTGCGAGTCGCGACTCGCAAACCGAGGGTTCAGTACAAATTTAAGTTTCAAATTGTTTTTATTGTATGATGTAAGTAAAAATTAACGGTTTTTGCAATTTCCTTTATCTGTACTATAGGACGTTACTTCGTACCAAATTTCAAGGTTCTAATTCTACGAGAAGTACCCTGTATTTGATACAAATTTTAGTTTGATACCTCCATGCGTTCCTGAGAAAAACGGTCTTGACAGACGGACGGCCGGACGGACGGACGGAAGGACTACACTGTTTTGTCCTTTTGAGGTACGGAACCCTAAAAACTCGATTAAAAAATGTAAATTAAAAAATATTTAGCTAGAAGGCTTGTAGCAATTTGTTACTTCAATTGTTTAATCGAGCACGCGAATAAAAAACACGCAAATTGCTCGCGATTTTAGTTTTACAATGTAACTGTATTAAGGACTCGGTTTAAAAACTAAATGCAAGTGTTATTACTCTAGTATAGTTTTATTATAGGTACAATAACGCAAAACAGTGTACGTAATTTCGTTTAGACATTGAAAATGTATTCACGGGGGCTACTTAATGATAGATGTCTATCATTAAGTGGATTATAACAAATAAATAAATGTTTGGTAATATTTTTCAATAGTTTGGTTTTAAAAAGTATTAAAACGAATGAATCGATGCTAATAAAATTTATATCCATCTCTGAGGTCTAATAGCCTATGCATTACAGAAGGAATTTTTAAAATATTTTTACGATTGCCGGATATATCGCGTAACAAATGTACAACAAAATAACATACATCGAGGACCACCCTCTTCTTAGAGTCGGTTATAAACCCCTTACATTGTAGAATCATGATGACATGTGAAAAGTCGCGCTATTTCCCGAAGGTATAGAAATATATTGCGGATTTCCACTTGTGTACTCAAACAAACTGCTGGTTTTGCATTTGTTTCATCGATATATTATGCTAACTATACTATTTTTAAACTCGAGCATTTTTTGCTTTTTAAAATCTGATCTGAATCTGAAATTGTGTATCTTAAAATTATTAAGAAAGTGCATATAACTTTGGACAAGTCATATTGGTACTTGCCTGGGTTCGAACCTGCAACCATGCGCATGCGAATCTAGTCACTACGACATTTTGCAATAAGCATACCCTCATTGAAAGCCGATATTAAACAGGATTATTCATATTCATATCTTATTCATATCTTTATTTGCATTCCATAATGTTAATAATACAGATCTTACAATATAATGCTTATAGCTAGGTACAATTATGGACCCTGTAGGGCACAGCAAAAATAAGAACTAAAAGCTAAACATACAACATAAATGTAACAAAAAAAAAATAATTTTTAAGGAGTACGTATATTCAACAAGGTAATCAGGTGCATAAAACTGATCACCTTTCCCGAAGGAACATAGGATGAAATCTCAAAATGGAAAATAAACTTTTCTTACAAACTGACAGGTCACATGACTTACGTTTGTATGAAAAGATTTTAACATTTTCAATTTTAATTTTTTCGACCTATGTCTAATATTTTTTTTTATATTTTATGCACCTGATTACCTCGTTGAATATACGCACTCCTTAAAAAATAATCCTGTATAGTGTAGATTCTGAATAGTTTCACTGAGTGCCTTCACTAGACGACAATCTTTTCAAATCACTTACCATGATTGTCATAATAATTTTACATCGACAAAAATGCATAGTGGGCTATAGTTGCAAAGTGAGCAATTTTTTGCTCTATCTAAATACCCGTAATTATGGTTGCTAATTTAATTCCACGGGGCGACCTATTATAGCCAATTTTCTGTAAACTTTATAGCGATCCCTCGGGGCTTTATTAACACTATAACGTAATACCGATATTATCTAAATGGCGTAGCAAATAATGTTCCTGAAATTATGATATAGGTACCGATACCTTATCGATAGTCTGCCCATTACTTATTCATTGTACAGTCAACAGCAAAAGTAGATGATGAATTGAGTTTATAACTTTTGGAGTCAAAACTGTTCACGAATACAGGATTTATTTAAAAGGAGTGCAAGATTTCGACGTATGTTTCTTGAGAAAAGTTGATCAGTTTTATACACCTGATTACCTCGTTGAATAAACGCACTCCTTTTAAATTAATCCTGTAATTATAGCACCTGTACTTAGTAGTAAATGTTTGGTATAATTTGCAATCGCATACTATTGAATTACTTCGACGCCACACAGTTCTGACATTAGTATTGAATTTCCGATTTTGATCATATATTTGCTGTTGACTGTACCTACCCATGAAACAGTATTATATTATACTAAAACGTTTATTTCACTGTTCCCTGGTAGGAAATTGTGTCTCATTCAAAAACATTTAGAGCTCTATCGAACTGATAGAGGTTTGAACAACAAACAAATAGCTATAAGTACAAATACAACGAACGTGTTACAAAATACTCCGTAAAAATATAAAAGCCAAAAATTTTGTCAACCCTAGTAAACTGTCATGTCAGGGAATCAGATTATTTAACAGAAAGGCCTACGTACCTATTTTAACTAATAATTGTCTACTTTAATAGGTGTCCTACACCTTCACCCTGTATAAACGGATTTTAAATTCACATCCTGTACCCCAGAATTTGGTGACTTGAAGGGCTGCCAGCATATACCTACATAAATACGTACTATACTCGTACATATGTTAGGGCACACGGTACAATTATGGCCACCGTCTGTAATTAGACACATACATCTTTGTAAGGGTGTGGTACCGTATTATAAGCGTCTTAACGGCGTATAGTTGAGGAATAACCCAATTGACGTAGAATGCTATTGGAATTCAGTTTTATACAGTAGGAATATTTCGTGTATTTTTAGACGTTGACAGTTAATAAGTATTGATACCGGTATGATATGATGTGCCATAATTATCTATACTAATATAATAAAGCTGAAGAGTTTTTTGTTTAGTTGTTTGTTTGTTTGAACGCGCTAATCTCAGGAACTACTGATCCGATTTGAAAAAATCTTTCACTGTTAGATAGCCCACTTATTGAGAAAGGCTATAGGCTATAATTTGCAGCGGTAACCGATGCCCACGAGCGGAGCCGCGAGCAACAGCTAGTATATGTAAAGATAGACCAGGTAAATTAACTAATATTTCTCTCAAGAGAAAGGCAACGGAAGATAATCTTTTTGCCGATTTGAGAAAAAAACGTTACCTTTTAGGTTAAAAAGACGGCATCACGGCATCCATAATAAAGGAATTATCCTTAAACCGTTTATCAAAAGTATTTTTTTTATTTTTTTATCAAAGCTAAGACCAGAACTACAAAATATATTATTCGAATCATTAAAATGTACTTCCACAAAAGCCTCTCTTTATTTGTCTTCAGTCATTCGCGGCAAACGAATGTTCTGTTAATATACGTCTAGGCGTAATCTCTAGAGATTAAAAAGGTAGACTTATCGTCGCTAGGCTCAGATTTTTCATCAAAAACTGTGGTTTCAAAAGTTTCAGCTTTTCGAAATAATGTAATGTAAACTTTAATACGTTGCCATAATTAGTATATTTGGATGTTATACACATTGTCCTGTATGATATTAAATAAAATAAAAGACAGGAAAATGGAAAGCTTCGTGATGGAAGTAAACTTCTTTTAAAACGAATTCTATTGCGGTTTATTTTGAATTTAGTTTTCGATGTTTCAACACCTTTCCAGGTGTCACGGTCACGGGCAGACTGTCTGACCGTGTCCGTGAAAAGTTAGTTTTATTTCAATGTCTTATCATTCGCGTAAACCTCAGAAAACAAAAAACTTTGTGAATTATATTTTGTCAACAGACCAGAAATAATACCAACACAAAAAGTTACTCATATATTCACAAAGTTCAATTCACATTAAAACTAGTGCCCTCTGACGTCCGCTCGCAAAGCTATCTCCATGTTGAATGACAGTTATGAAACTACGGCTCTGAAGCATTAGCCAATGAGGGACAGACTCCATCAGATTACCCCTGTTTTAAAATTTAAATACCTGCCATGTCTGAATTTATTTTTCATGAATGTGGTTGAATGAAAAATGTACGGGGATTGTGGATTCGCTGTGTAATTAAATATTTATGTATTAAACCCCGTAGCTTTTTGTTTTTATTTTTATGAACTTCAAAAATTTAATAATGAACATTTTCCAAATAAAACAAATTGAATATTATGACTGTGATAATGGAAGTACTCTTTGAAGGTTAGGATTTAATAATAATTTGATACTAATTTTTAGTGTAATTATTATTATGAAGCTAAATACTGGCAATTTATATTACTTCCATACAAAGTTTCAGTATCGTAGACAAATGTAAAAGCACGTGTGGCAAGGATATGTTTTGTACGTGCTTGGAACCTCTGAGGCTAGGAAATATCACCGGCTTACCAACATCAAGCTTGCACCTACATACTGAGAAATATTGTTTTTGTGATCTTATTGTAATTCCATAAAACTCGACTATTATTGGACAAAATAAGATTGAAGCGTAAGATACGAATGGTGATGACATTCATGGTTGCGAACATAGTTATAAAGAATTTAAATAGAGACGGACATATACCTATACATTTGAAACAAAACCTAAAACGATTACAGTAACTAAAAAAAATCTACGATGGATAATAATTTAATCCTGAATCGTAAATAAAGACTAAAAGCCTTCTAAGCAATATTAAGTTTCTAATTAAAACGTGAACACAATCCAATTAAACAACAAAAACAAATTTCATAGTGGCCACATAATATCTCATGATGATAATAAATAAAATGCACGGCTGGCCTATAAAATATCAATTAACGTTGAACTTCGAAACCTATTTTTAGTAATTAATAATGAAGTGGCTACACGAAACGAGATCGCATCAACAGTCTCATATTAAACGTTTATTTACTGCAAACGATATGTAGATAAAATGAAAGCAGATTGCATTCCAAACTCAATTAGTAAAACCAGAGGAAAATGGATTTATTTCATGCCAGGAATAACTGGGATATATCATGCTTTTGCTCGCGACTTCGTCCGCGTGGAGTAATGACTTCCGTCAGAATTTGGGTTTTTCACTTAGTTATCGCCTGTTCTAAGATGGTCTATCGATTACATGTGTAAACAAACATCAAATTTGTGACAGAAAAAAAACTAAAACCCTTTCTTAATGCTCACTTGCTTCACTGGTGGAACCTACATACAAAGTTTTAAGTGAATCCATTGAGAAATAAACATTTTCAATTTACCACCCTTTTCTCCCATTTCCAAAAATCCTCTCTTAGTGGTAGCCTACTCTTCCCAACAAAAACACATGCCAAATTTCAGCTCTTTACGATCAGTAGTTTCGGCTGTGCGTTGTCTGTCAGTCAGTCAGTCAGTAACGGAAGAGTTTTATATAGATAGCATTGAGGTCGTTACACAGTGTCACTGGATTAAGATGGATATTTTATATGATGCAACTGCCTATCACCACAACCCGAATACAAAACACTGTCACGAGCTCTAAATGTAGCTCCAAATGCCACATGTCTTTGATGTGAATTTGGGAATTTAGTCGTAAACCTACTCAGTTTAGGTCGGAGTAATCTAGTCTCGTCCCTTGTGATTCGGATCTTTTAAGTCCATTTAGTCCTCTAAAACACAACATTTCAGCATTCTACAGTGAAAAGAAACGCACTTTTATTGGTGATGTGTCTATTAATCTAATAAAATATATGCAAGTAAAGCGTATAGGTTTGATATTGATTTGGATAAACCCAGAACGGTTTTTTAGCGAAGCGAAAAGTGTAGTGCTTCACCTTGTCGGGTACTTTAGCACGCCCTGTAAAACTCCTTTTTGACCCCTATTTCTTCTGAAGCATTGCTCTCCGGAACATTAACTCAGGGTTAGCATAAATTCTACTTTTATTGTTGTTAAACGTCTTGCATTTTTTATATATTTTGGTAATTTAATACACGCTCAATAATATTACCCAGATAAAAAATCTTAGCTATTGTTGCTTAACTTATTTCCTACCATACATTTTCCAAGACAAAGATATCACAAAGAAAGTTTCAAATTATGTTCTATCTTGAAAAGATAATAATTTTAAAACTTGTGCAAGATAGTTCGTAAAGTTTATTGCGGCAACTTTAAGTTGGCACGAGAATAAAAGTGGATGAAGGAAATAATGGCGTTAGAACCATAATATATATTGCTGCCACACCTGAAACCATTCGCCATAAACCCGGGTAAGTTTTCCAAGAAAATGAAAATTTAAGGGTAAAACCTCGTGTTCAATGCAATTACCATAGCTTAAATTTTAAAATCACTGTATTAATATCTTGAATGAGTAATCCCGACGAAACGGAAATACTAATTAAGAATTTTACTACCCTGTAAAACTCGGTCTTTTCATTATAAATCTTGGGAGATAGTCTTATAATGTACTACTTTATCAGTAACAAGAAACTTATTCATGTGAATTAAAATAAAGTAGGCCTTTAGAGGGTTCAGATAATTTTTATCTTGCTTGGAATCTCATCCACAACATTTCTCGAGGATTGTCGTAAAAGTCGGTGCGGTAGCTTTATCCGCATGTTACCCGATACAGCTTTAGTTGACAACATTCTTCTCTTGAATGTGTCAGCAATATTGTGTATGAATAAATATTTATAAACACACTCATACGAGTATCAAAGTGTTCTCACAATGTCATATTACATTCCAAGTGACAAGCAAGAAAGTTCAAGAGTTGGATATTCTGAAAGTATGATACTGCCAACTTTTGGCGGGGACGCTTACAAAGTTTTTTGTGTATTACTTAACTAGCTAATGGCCGCGGTTTCGCCCGCGTGAATGTCGGTTAGCCAATGTATACAAAATCTTGACATATTGTACCTAGATATTTTTTTAATGAAACCTTACTCGAGAACCATCCTAACCATTAGTGAAAACCACATCAAAACGGGTACACAAGTTTTTTTGTTTATTGCGAACAGTCAAACAAACATAAGCGGAGGACTTTGTCGTATAATATGTCGTAATGGCAAGGTACAATACTGTCACACTGTCATTATAATGTAACGTAATTGCTGCATAATTAGAGACTATAGCAGATAACCTCAATCAAGTAATGAATATACACCAAGTGAACTGGAAATTAATTAACAAACAGAGCTTAGACCCATTACCCAGTTGTATGTGTGCAAAGCATATATGCCTAGGCAACAGGTTACATTTGGCAAGTGGTGATAATATGTAAACTTACAAGATACGTATCTACAAATCATAACCTAAGTTATATGCAAATGATAACAAAAAACACTCACAAAGAAATTCTTACAAAAGGTTTGGTCAAGTAAGTTAAATATGATTTTACAGAAAAACTAAGTAAATAATTTAAGTATATTATAGTACATAATAGTTAGTAGTTATAGAGACATAATTTACCATTTAACCTCTAATAAGAATCCAACATTTAAATAAATTTGCTACTAATCTTTTTTACAATATCGAATACAGGCAATGTTTTAGTGCTAGCCATTGATACTGTAAGCTAATAAAAAGCCTCGCTATAGGTAGTTAATTTATTCTTGAGAGTAATTCTATTATTAATTTATTGTTTAACTTAGGTACATTACAATATTTTCAAGTAAAAAACAATGGTAATGCAAACCATACTCACAAAAACGTTCAGGTTGACACAGGGTCATATTCTTGGACCCATGCTTAATAATGGAAGATAACTTAAGTACCGAGACCTATATTGACTCTGACATACTCACAGATAATGTGACATTGTAAGATTCACAAATCAACGCTAAGTTAGGAAATACATAAATATAAATAGGTGGGGTTTAACGACCATAAACAGGACATCGATGTGCGAATGTTTAATATTTTTTATTTATATTTTAACAGTATAAGTATAAACCCGTCGTGCATGTAAATATTAAATTAAAGTACTTTATTACTCGCACATACTTTTATCAACGCATTTATTTTTATCACACTTATCCCAATTAAGGTCGACGCGCACGACACAACGATAACTGATTAAAAAAATTACACCTTTAAAATTGTGCGAGTAAATTTTAATTATTAAGTGCCGCCTATAATTAAATTTCGCATGTTTTTTTATAAAACTGCAGTTTAATGTTGATATATGCATTTTCTCTAAAAAGCACTCATTAAATAATTTATGAATAATGTCGTAAAATCTAAAAGAACCGTGATAGGTTTAGACATTTACCGAAGAGATATAATTATGTTATTTACTCATAAAATATTAAAAAGGACTACATACTCGTAGGTCTTAACTCTTAGATAGTACAAGTAAGGGTCATATAAAAGAACTGTTGTACAAAAAACGTAAACAAGTACGAAAGCACATATTTTCATTAATAATTCATATTATACCAGTTAATCTTAAAGTATCAAAACGTCTAATTCTATGAAATATATTGATCCCAAAGCCATTCACTCTAGTACCTATAAAGCCATTAAATAATATTTTCATGAGAGAGCGCGGAAGGCAATTTCCTAAAAAGCTTTTACGTATCGAAACTTTTAGGAAAAGTACCGATTGTGTTGTCACAAACCTTATTTTTGCTTTTTTAACAGTATACGTTCATTTTCTAAGTGTTTTTTATATCATTGGTATTAATCACTGCAATTTAAACCCATGATAATATAACGCGGAATGCAAGCACGGAATTTTTGATGATCACAAGCTCTTGATGTACTCATTTACTAAACTGTCAAAAGGCAAACTGAACTTTGCTGGACCTTTATTAAACTTCCCGGGTTAAGGCAACAAGTCAGCGAATCAAAACCGCAACCACATTTCCACAGTCTCTACCGTGTACGGGTTCTACCGCAAGCCTAGCTCTATGCACTGTTTACATTGCAAAGACAAAGTTGTCTAAAGCTCCAACTCCGCCAACTAGTTAAAACACTGCTTCGCTTTCCCATAAAACCATGGAAATGGTGCCAACTTCGTGTTTCATCCATTCCAATGTTTGAGACGATTCCCACCCTATTTAAATGTAATGATGGTATTAAACGCTCCTTGTATATTAAACAGGTACTTGGATCCCTTTGAAGATGTTATAAATGTTTTGCAACATAATTTGGTTGTAATTTGACCGTTAATGTACTTCCTCTCCATAAATAATACTTAATTATATCTAGTCTGATTTTGCAGTCACTTTTCATTATTGTTATGAAAATATTTGGTTATAAACTTAATTAAATAACATGGAAGTTAAACATTTACATACACAACCTATTGTAATAACTTAAGGCTTTGTGGTTTCGTTGTTTAGATTTGTTTATGTCTTCAAAGCATTCTGACCGAATACATAATTTACTAAGCATATTAAAAAAGTATGTGAAATATTCCAAATTGCATAAAATATTTTAGTTTAAAGCAACTTCGGAAAACATGAAAGAAAACAGTATCTTGGCTGGAGATCGACCAAGCCAAGATAGTTGTAGTAATAAACCACATCCCAATGTATAAATAAATAAATAAACCTTGAATCCAGCTAAGGTCAAGATAAACCACCAAGTTATGAACAAGAGGCGAACTAATCTCAATATAATCATAATAAATTGTAATTTCGGGAAGATGTCACCACAGGTGGTAGGTAAATCGAATCACCGCATGTTGTATGTAATTTGAAATTCCATTAGCCAGCTTCCGTCTGAGAGCATTTGAATATTTAGTACCTAATTCAGACGTAATTACGTGGCCTTGTGTTCCGGGTTGCAAATTGGTTGCAAGAACCAAAAAGCAACAAGGAAAATGTGAAGAGCTGGTAATCGCTGTGCAAGTGTGCACTTGTTTATTGAATAATACCTAACCAGAGCTTTAAAATTCAATAGAATAATTCGCATTACATCTAGCAGTTACATTATTATTGGAAATTTCTTTGAATGAGGTATATTTTCGAGGTCTCTTTTACGTAAGAGTGTTAAGAACGTAACCCATTTGAAGAAAATTACGACTTATAATTATTTTCAGAAAAACGCCATGAAGAAGTAAAAATAAACAACAGATTTCGAAACAAATGGAACAACAAATAGGTAAGACGGATAATCTGATGCTCCAATAAAGGTCTTATCTATGAGCTGTACAGTTCTGGAACAGAGGAAAAAAGCTAAAAAGCAAGTCACAGCAGCCTATTGTGTTGGTAGTCACTGGCTATTGTGTCTACCAGCAACAGGTACCGTTTGCTCTAAAGATCTGGCAACTGTAAATGTTCTGCGACTGACAATAGTTGTGGACATTAAATGGATGACAGTGGATTTTCAGCGAAGATTTTTCTTTACTAGATGTAAAATTATTGGTGAAAACCTTTATTTTGTAACTTTTGTTTCAAGATTTTGTAATCATTGGATTATAACAATGATTGCCTCAAATCCTTATGGATTAAACTTTTAGTGAAGTAGAGCCAACAGGCTCCAAATTACCAATTCAATTAATTGTTTGATTTTACATTTGTTTCGTAACCATTGTTCGTATCACTCATTACATTTAATCACAGCTCAGATGGTTCTACAATATTTTCAATATACTTTTTAATATATTTACTTGGTTTTCCGAATTAAATTATTTAAATATTTTAATCCAAAGTTCGGAACAAAATTATTATAGGTTTCCCAAAGCTCAAAGTTGAACATAGCGTTGGTATTACCATTTTGACAACACGGGGACGCAATTAAAGTACGACATTTACGGTATTAACATAAACCGCACTGTACATTACGCTTTTGTGTCCGGTAAGCGAGGCGTCAATTTCACACAGCGGGTAATGTAACGCCTACATTTCATATTACACGAATAAAATGTAAAATAGCTCGTAATGGCGGTAATAAGGCGGAAAATCATCGGCTTGCGACGTTTTTATGTTAAACAGATGTTTTATTTCGAAAGCTTGCTTGATGGAGGAAGGAAAAATCAAAGAAAAATGGTTTAACCATTAAGAAAAATCGCCATGAATTACGCTCGAAAATATTTTTTTGGGACACTTATTCTATTTCACATTATACTGTGTTCGTAATAGCGGGACTAACCAACAAAAAATTACTAGTTTTACTTCAAGTCAGTAGCGGATTGTTGTATATCTTCTAGTTGTAGATGTTTGTCCGGGATGAACTCCGAAACTACTGAACCTATTTTAATCAAATTTGCACACCGTGTGCAGTTTGATCCAATTTGAAAGATATGATAGCTTACATCACACATATAAAAAAAATTGAGACCGCGGGCGGAGCAGCGGGAAACAGCTAGTATTACATAAATTAAAACTTTATCCGTTAGTGCACAAGGCGACGCAAGTCTCCGATATGTGATGACTTAAACATCTGACAAATAAAAACACTTAAACTCTACTCACATTATATTAAAAAAATACATTACAAAACATGACTGAATATACATTTATAATTGTAATGCGTGCATCCCTATGTATGAATGTTAGCTCATGTTTTAAACAAGTACATAATCTTATGCCTTGTAAATATACCGTGTATTTACATACCATTTTGCCTCATAATGTATTTCCAATAAAAAAATGCTTTGGGGAAAATCTCGAAATCGCTTTGTCTATTCAACACAGCGTTCCTTTAATCCATTGAGACTATAATCACACAATGGAAATAAAGAATTTCTGTATTCATAAAGCATTTAGTAAATGGATAGTGCAGATAAATTCTATTCAATGAAATTCCATTTGGTGGTTCTTCTTTGATCTCTGATTGGCGGATTTATGATCTCTGATTGGCGGATTTATGAATTATCAGGAATTTTACTGCCTTATAGTTAGTCACAAGCAATAGGTACCTTGTCGACAAAAATGTTTTTATGATAAGCCAAATAAAATGCACAAGGTTCTCTAGTCAATTTTTGCAGTTTTTTTTTATTCCAAAAAATTTTTTTACTTCGGCAAGCCATTGATATCCAATAAATACCACAAAATTTACTCTGACATAGGCATTTAAGGCAAATTTCACGGATATAAATGTGATCAGTTGAAGCCAAACTCGGCTAAAATATTACTTAACTAGATATAGTTACGGCAAAAATATACCTCCGAGAAAAAAAAACAAATGTAAAACTCGATGAAGAATAACTAAGCTCTTATGAACGCGGGTTATTATGAAACTTGTGAAATTGACTTCCAATATTATATAACGGTATTTTATCTCAATCAACTCAATCGTAACAACGGTTTTCGAAAACCAACTTTATCTGTTTGGAAATTAAAGCGCATTAATGTCAAAATGTTACGTAATGCGGTAGACTGTATGTTCATTGAAGTTAACAAGCGTTCATGGATCAATAAATCTGAACTGAGTTGTTGCAGGAGAAATTTGAAGCTGCACATATTCGGCTTCAAAATTGAGGAGGCTTCGATTACAGAATTCATGGAAACACTACAGAGAATTCAATAAACAATAGCTCAAAAGTTATGTTGTTAATGAGACTAACTATTGATTAACCATTTATAAGTAAATCATTCACGACATTTGGTAACTGTTGTTTGAAATAAATGTACCTAGCATAAAAAAGTCTAAGTCAAGAACTTCAAAAGCCTCTTTCGATTTTATCTCTACACGAAATATTCTGAAATAATAAACTGTTTCTACATTTCTGGAAAGCATGTCGAAACTGTCAACAGTTATACGAAACATCAAATATGTAACAACGAGCCCCTTCATGAGACATTTTGGCAACATTCCAGATGCCAATTAAATATAATGACTAATTGCAGCCAAACGGAACTGCACGAATAGTTCCGAAGTGTCCCGAAGTAGATATTGTGAGATCAACAAGGGGTTTGACAAGGAGCCAACTCATCAATATTCATTTGAGTTGCAAAAACCAATAGTGTGGTAACGAGGGTTCTTTTACAGTGTCACGGTTGGCAACAGGTGACAGCCCCTCATTTTTCAAGCATCTCATCGTTATTGTGCTCTGAGACCCGCTTCCAGTCCCTAGGTACCGGGTATCAATAATGACGTACTAAGGATCATTGGAACATAATGCTTTCTTACATTATGAGATGATTTGTTGCTTATTTCTTATTTCTGCGTTTAATTATGGAGATGAAAACGACTAAGACGTATTTTTGGTTATATGGACTCATTTAAATTTGCCAAAGGAACTTTGGACTGAAATAATCGGAAACCTATTTTAATTGGGCACAAATTACTAAGTGGAACTGAAATAATAGAGGAAGGTGGAATTCTATCTCGAAATTGACAAAACAAATACTAAAATAGAAATACTCCTTGAGCAATTGTATCATGGTTCACGTATTAAAAGACATTTTCAAGATATTCATAGTGAGGTCAGGCGTATAAACTAAGAATAACATAAGAACCAGTCTACTACCCACTACAAGATATTTTTTTGCCGCAGCTTTCAGAGAGGATTAAAATGAAAAGACGTCACAACTAAGGCCAGTTTTTTTATCCCATTCAACCAATGGTTAAAAATGCTAACTATGGTTGCATAAATCGGTAGAACGCGTTTATTCGTCAATTTTTATTGTAACCAATGGTTAAAAAATTAACTCTACAACTTATTTGATCATTCGATAGACTAACAATAGAAGAAAAAACGCGTTTTGAAACCATTAGTTAGCATATTTAACCATTGGTTGAGTTAGCTTGGGGTCTAAATACTGAGCCTTAATCGTTAAGTAAACGATTTGCCTTATATGCGACAGTATGTCAAAGCTTTAAGCGTTGTGGAATGCAGTACTGGGGTTTAACGTATTTTCCTCGTTGCCACAGAATTGAATAAAGAGAACAATAACGTCATGTGCAAGGCTTTGAAACAACGCTGTACACTCATGGACTACGAAGGCTTAACAGCACTAGTTCAAAATACATTTAATTATATTAAAAGAACAATCACTGTAATTTGGCAATTATACATTGTATAAAACTAGATACATCTACAATTTAATCAAACATAAAATGTTCTTAATTAGATCTATAGACATTTAAATTCAGTTTATTTGAAACAAAATATTTCAATATCGATTAACAATCAGCTCCACAAACGTTATTGTATTCCACATTCCAACAATTTTCACGTGAAGGATAAATTCAGTTACAAAAGCTATTAGTTGACTATTTCCCTAACACGCCGTTGAATGCTATCAACGAAGAACGTAAAAAATCATTTGTACCTCGAACAGAGAACAAAAGGTGAAGAGCGCTATTGAAGCTTTGTATAACAATTAAGCACGGGGGAGTGGACTACAAAACGGCCCCACGTAAGTTAATGCACAATGAAAAAGCATGCACAATTCCACTTGACTCGGTAACGAGGACTGGCGGAAATTCCATCATTATAGAACGAGATGCAACTATCAACTCATCGGAAATTTCATTAATACGTAACAAATTCACCGGTTAAATATTGAGCTACAAATTGGCAACACAGAAGGTTTTTAAATGTAAATTTGGAAGGTGTGTTTTTGCTCTTGCTAATTTGTAAATTTATTTGAACGTTATACGTTATATGAACCTACCGACCCTGCAAACGTTGTTTTGCCATGAACATATTCTGGAGAGGAAAAGAAATTGTGTACAGACCTACCGAAAATACAAGAAAAAAAAAATGGTCACGCCGTTTTAGAGGAGTTTGATCACAAACACTGTAACACGAGAAATTATTATAATTATACAGTTTTTAAATATCAATAAGAAAAACTGAAAAAAGGCTGAAGAACAACCTACTCTGTACAGAAAACACAGTTTGCAGGCTATTTTCAAAATGGTTTAAAACGTAAAATTTTACCAACACAATTACATTATATATAAGCTTTGAAACCTTTTTATTTTCTAACATATTCAAAAATAAAATTATATTACCTTTTATTCACATAAAACTACAGTTCTTTAGTCGACCAACTCGTGAAAAAACAAAGGACAGACTATGCACAAAAGAAAATACCCAACATAATATAAAATGTACACTAGATTCTAGAACATCTTTTAATACCCAGAACTCGTTGAAAATGCAAAGAATTGGATTTTCTATTACGTAATTACCTTTTTTATAGTTGTGTGTGCTTAAAAAGCGTTAAATATATTTCTTTATAGTCGCGGCAGATTGTATTATGATTTCTGTGGCAATGCTAGCACAGGCAATATTATTTTAATTTAGAAATATCTATATTTTATGATAATTAATATACTAATTATTTGGGAGATGTGCTTTACCGTATTGATGCAACTCGAAAAAATACTTCTGATTCAGTTTACTTGAAAAAATATATGAAATTGAAATATAAAGCTCGCATAATCAATTGAGAAGATCCACCAGTCGAATATTTAATTTATGTCATGAATTAAGTATTCATGTAGTGTTTCATAATAACTCACTCATTTATTGCAAAGTCTCTTATTTATAATAATATGATAATAACACATAAAGACTGGACACATACATACAGTTTACATTCATTCAATTCGTTACACTGCGGACATCGGCTGAATATTTATTATAATTTTCCGCATTATCTCGTAATATTATCTCTCGACCAACAACTTTTATTTAAGGGTCCCGCTATCATTATAGTGTTTAAATCATTTAGATTTTTGCATTAAACAAGTATTTTTGATTAAATAATTTTTGATAGAGTTTCTATTCGTTGGGTTATTTCAGTAGCAGCTGATGGTATGATGGTGTTAAAGGAAAAACTTATGGTTAAGGTAACTTAACTATATCTTTAACAACCTCTTTGATATCTTGATCTCTAGAGATACGAGAAATAACTTTAATTTTGTTATCATTGAGTCTTCGAACCTTCACCGTTTTGAACCTCACGTAATAATTTAATTAACTAAAATAAAAGTGACTTACCTAATATATCTTCAATAATTTATGATCCACCTTCCTTTTTCCTTGACCTGGAAAAAAAGAAAATTTCTTAGCACTTCCCTTAAAAATTTAAAAAAAGGTTTTCCTTGTTTTCCCTTTGAGAGCCCTCGCCTGACCAATGAACTGAACGGACTTATAGGGCCATAGCAAGTACAAGGGCCCATCCACCGTAACAAAATATTTTATAAGTGTCACATCGATCAAGTTAATAAAAGGCCTGTAGAATATTTTATTATTGTCAAACAAGTTTCAGAACGTTAAATAAAGGAACACGCGGAAATATGTTATTTGTATTTGTTTTTTCAAGTATTTACTGAAAGGAACTCGAATTTGATTAATGACTTGAGAATACGGCTACTGTGTTATTACAGCACTTCTTGTGAAGGCCAAACTTTAGCTGTAGCCTTCTTTTTAAATAGCCAAAGTTAGGATAAGTACCTCCAGTGTACATAGGACGTAATATTTTGATAGGAAACATATATCTATATGCTAAACTTTTTCAATACTAGTTTCCCCACAAACTTCCTTAAGAAAGAAAAAAATGAAGTGCCATTTAAAAAAAAAATAATTGGTGAAGGCGTGGTAGCCGAGTATTGTCTCTGTCAAATATAGCCATTACGTCTTCGCCAATTATTTAAGCTAAGATAAATAATTAAGTCGAAGACTATACCCAACAAGAGCCTGTAATTAAAATAAATAATGCCTCAATTAATAGCAGCTCTTTAGGGTAAGTTTCACTTCCCACTCGTAACATTTAAAGACCAAAGTCGCAGATAAATTTCAAGAATCGATTTATAACAAAAACTCGACCGAATAAGTTCAAATGATATGCAATAACCGACTACAAATATTGAAATCAATTTGTCATGAGATTAGAAACAGGAATAAAGCCAATTCGCATGAAATGTTTCGAAAAGTTTGGCACGATTTGCTGACGATCCAACTTCAAATAATACAGGCCATTCAAACAATAGGCTGAGAAAGTAATATTCAAATATAAGCATCGAGAACAAAACACCTGTCTATGCATAAAACGGAGAATTGCAAAGAAAAACCTTCTAGCAAAACTGGTACTCACGTGTTTCGAAATCGTGAAATATTCCACAGCTTTTGAATCAGTCGGAAAAACCCATATTTTCTCACCTCTGTACAAAGACTGATCTATCACTAATCACTGTTGGAAGGCTGTAACATCAGTTGAAATATGATCCACGATTGTAGACAATGATTGCAGCAAACAATCACCTATAATTACAATGGTGCTAATTCTTTGTTCTTTTGATTGAACTCTGGATGCCTTTCGAAGGAATTTGGAACGAATTAATTTATTGAGTAAATAAAACGGAGTTATGTAATACCTATTTCGCGTTGTATTGAATCTGATGGTATTGATATGAAGTATAATAACTGGACTATCAGCGATACAGCTACACATATTTGACCGCTTTACAAAAAACTGAAGTTTCTCTTACCCAGTGTATTAAACACATGGTTACCCTGTTTCCGTGTTTTTAAACCTTTCCCCACTATTTGACTAACCAGGAAAAACGGTATGCTTTTTTATTAGTGTTTCGTACCTTAAAAGGAAAAAACGGAACCCCTGAATACCTAACCGTCTGTCTGGCCGTCCGTCCGTTTGTCTGTCAAAACCCTTTATCTCGCAACGCATGAAGGCGACGAGTTTAAATGATAACCCTATTGTTTTCTGAGGTTTACGCGAATATTAGACATTGCAATAAAACTACTTTAAAACGGATTCTATCGCGGTTTATTTTTGATTTTAGATCCCGATTCAACCTACCGACCAAACCTTTGCAGCTGGTGTCATGGTCACGGGCAGACTCTAAATAAACCGCGATAGTATCCGTTTTAAAGTAGTTTTATTTCAATGATAACCCTATATTAAGGTCTACCGTCCCTTGGAGCTGCGAAAAATCAAATTCCTAAGGTAACTTTAAAAGATACGGCTGTACCGCGAAAAACGAATACTTCTTTCTCTCAAGGCTATCAAAACTTATAGGTATCCGGTGACCTAGAACTAGGAAAAGAAAGTTGAATTGCCCTATACTAGAAGTACAGGAAACAATTCCTTTATATATATATCATAAAAAATTGTCTTTGTACGGAATCCATGATGGACAAGTCAGAATCGAAATTATCCGGTTTTTTTATTGTATTCTAGGTGGGCTTACATTTAATCCATTGAGTATCTGATAACAGTAATCACTACTTGTCCATAACGTATAGTAACCTCAACTCTTTTTGCCAAAAACAACATTACTACACATTTTCTGATCCACTAAAGGAAAACGTTATACAGTTACAAAATAACACAAATAATTTTAAAAAGGCTACTTGAATATGTATGTAGGTTAGGTTTGCACCTCAACATGCATAAACAGAGCATTCCCACACATGGGAATTGTATGCAGTTCGTAAAAATGGAAACTTGCCATTTCAGTCAATTGTACCTACGTAGTTTGAATAAGCGTAGAGCTTATTTCGAATACAGTGCTCTTATAAAAGCGTTTTACTAAGAAACAGGACAAAGTCTGGAGAAAAATAAATATAAAATAGACTAGATATTGCTAGCTATTATCGTTACTGTAGAGGGTAAATACTGGATATATTTTTCGCGGTATTTCGACGGACTTTTTCAAAGATAGGAAAATAATCCGCTCACATGAATTTAACATGGTTGAATGGTAGTCAGTAGCGCAGTACCAAGTGAAGGATTAGAATTATAGAACAATTTTTAAATATAAAAAAAAACAAATAGCATAGGTACAAAAACTATTTTTGTATCATGTAGGGCGACATTGTTACCTTCCACAAAGCATTTTGTCAACATCCAACCCGTTCTTCTTTCTTACTTTTTTGTTCATATTCCGTAAGAGCGAAAAACAATCTAGCTAACCGCTAAATAATTCAGGCATTCAATAATACCAACATTTTTGGTACGAAACAGTTCAATATATTTTCCCCTCAGATGTTCGGATTATGTAAATCAAGTGATATTTACGTAAACAGGCCCGCAAAAACATCACCCTGTGTTCAAATATTCCAAGTCGAATAAATGTGGAATGAAATCCAAAAACGTGAGGAAGCTCCGCAGATTGCGAGTGCTACATGCCAGTAATTGGAACCAGTAAAGCATGCAAGTCATTACCAACACGTACGTCAAACAATAAACTTTTTAAATAGCCCATTACTGCTCTCATCGGGCCTCGGGTAATACGTTCCGAGTTTTTTAACACGGCAATTAC
This sequence comes from Plusia festucae, assembly GCA_950381575.1. Classification (NCBI taxonomy): domain Eukaryota; kingdom Metazoa; phylum Arthropoda; class Insecta; order Lepidoptera; family Noctuidae; genus Plusia; species Plusia festucae. Next base: position 4,294,036 of record OX494436.1, on the reverse strand, counting down.
CAGTTGACACGAATGAAATATTATAATACTTTTGATAATGGCATAGAGTTTGGATATTACTGAAGCCCGTTGCGGGTTAAAACTGCCAGAGTCGTTTGAAAGTCTGCTTACTTTTTATTTAAATGACATATTATGCCAATATATCGAATACGATGGATTAAGAAAATAATAATTTAAAATGACGTTCGAATATCCAAAACTATTAATAAATCTTTTTCTTCAGTCTAGCCTTTTAACAAGCTATGTTGGTTCGGCTTCCAGTCTTACCGGATTTACCTGAAAGCTGTATTTACATGGAGCGACTGCCTATCTGACGTCTACAACCCATTGCTAACTAATTACCTAAGACTGATTGTCAGAATAGTAATGGCTTAACGACTATCAAAGTTCACTGTATGACAGTCGGGGAGCAACGGCTTAACGTGCTTTCCGAGTGACGGAGGGTCTCTCGGTATATTTACAAATGTCACCCATCCACAACATAAGCGCGGCGAGCGCAGCTTATCCTTTATTATCGGTCACCCGTTGCTTACACTTAGCCATGAGCCCCTCCGACTATTAATTAATAAGTTGTCAATTTCAATTATGCCTTGAAATAACGCAGAACTTTTAATTGGGACTGACATATTATTTAAATAACAACAGTATTATTACTTATAGCTGTTGCCCGCGGCTTCGCTCGCGCGTAAAGTAAAGATTAAGTAGTATTAAAGGTAGATGTATTCTGGGATTTTCAAAGTAAGGAGAATGTTTAAAATTTTTCATCTAATATTAGGGCGTTAAAATAATAATAAAAGTAATAGTAAAAGTAGCAAAAGCATTTGTGTTATGGAATCGGAGACAAAAAAGGTACCATAAACACCCAGTCTCAAGACAATGTATAAAAGTGATTTTCTACATGGACCCGTCCGGGGATCGAACCTGGAACCTTAGAGCTGGCGACACCTTAAAAACCGGAGTGAACGCCACTCGACCACGGGAGTCGTCATTCTAGATATGTCTTAGATGGTCATTATCTTATCTATTTATCTTTTCATCTGTCTATCTTTCAGAATACTGAACTTCACATACCAACTATTTCAGCCCTTATTTCACCCCCTTAGAGGGTAGATTTCTAAAATCTACCCTCATAAATACATCTATATTGTATTTCTATATATATAAGAAATACATCTTATTTATTTCTAACTAATAACCCTTGTATGAAATTGAATGTGTCTATCTTTGAAAACGACACAATTCATATGCCTACAAACTTCCAACCCCTTTTTCACCCTCTTAGGGGGATGATTTTTAAAATCGCTGAAATCGTCATTATTTATTTCTATCCAGAAACCCGTATACGAAATTTCATGTGTCTATCATTGAAAATACCGAACTTCCCTTACAAACTTTCAATCCCTATTTCACCCCCTTAGGGGATAGATTTCCAAAAGAAAAGTAGCCTATAGCCTTCCTCAATAAGTGGGCTATCTAACAGTGAAAGAATTTTCAAATCAGACCAGTTTTTCCTGAGATTAGCGCGTTCAAACAAACAAACTCTTCAGCTTTATAATATTATATACAGGGTGTCCCAAAACTCAACGATAATCTGGGACCGGATGAAAGGCCAAGTTATACCAGTTCTGGGAAAAATAAAAAAAAAATTCCATATCACTCAGTTCAGCGATAAAATACATTTATAAAAAAAAAGTTGAATTTCGACACCTTTGGTCGCATTTTCAAGTCCTGTGGTCACCAATGTCGCATTTTCGCTGTGATTTTTTTAATTTCGTGATCTTCATTAACGGTTCTATTAATTGCAACTACAAATTAATGCAAAAACATTGTTAATTTAATAAAATGAGTTAAGTTTTAGTGAGTCATCGTTCACAAAAATATTGTTAGTTAACTTTGACACTTAATTTTGAAGAAAATATGTACTACACTACCCTTGGCAAGTTATTTCAAAAGATGGCGCATTTAATCAAGATTTAAAAATGGTGCAACACTTGCCACTGTTCTTGCCATTAAAAATTGTATTTCTTATTTATTTCAAATTGAGCGTATTTCAAAAATAATTATTGATACTTTTTTGTATTAACAGATCGGGGTCTCGAGTGTGTGTAATGAACAAAAGTGATAGAATGAGATAGATAGTGACGCTGACAGTCTGTCTCACTCTAGAGTGAGACAGATTGACATTCGACTTTTAGGATGAGCGAGACGGATAGTGAGCTTGAGGGGGGTCGTCCGTTCACAACATTTAGTACGCATCGTTTCTTCGTCTACTACGCATCTCTCGTATTCGTGTAACTATCGTACTAACAACTTTGGCTTGTGATACTTTGGACTTGATACTGCATTCGTACTGACGACATTGTTTTTGCTTTTCTGGAATTCGTGCAGGTGAAAATAGTGTGTGAACAACATGCCGGATCTGTACACAGCAGAAGAATATGCAAATATGCATCTTATCTACGGTGAATGCCGTTGTAATGCCTCTGCCGCAGCCAGATTGTATCGCGAGAGATACCCAAATGTGCAGCGTCACCCAGATTATCGTGTATTTCAAAATGTGCATGCGTCATACTCGGAAGGACAATTGCCCAGTGTTCGTACGTCCGGTGGAAGACCGCAAAGAGACTACGACGATATAGTTTTGAATGAAATTGTTGTCGTCAGTACGAATGCAGTATCAAGTCCAAAGTAACACAAGCCAAAGTCGTTAGTACGATAGTTACACAAATACGGGAGATGCGTAGTAGACGAAGAAACGATGCGTACTAAATGTTGTGAACGGACGACCCCCCTCAAGCGTCACTATCCGTCTCGCTCATCCTAAAAGTCGAATGTCAATCTGTCTCACTCTAGAGTGAGACAGACTGTCAGCGTCACTATCTATCTCATTCTATCACTTTTAATCATTACACACACTCGAGACCCCGATCTGTTAATACAAAAAAGTATCAATAATTATTTTTGAAATACGCTCAATTTGAAATAAATAAGAAATACAATTTTTAATGGCAAGAACAGTGGCAAGTGTTGCACCATTTTTAAATCTTGATTAAATGCGCCATCTTTTGAAATAACTTGCCAAGGGTAGTGTAGTACATATTTTCTTCAAAATTAAGTGTCAAAGTTAACTAACAATATTTTTGTGAACGATGACTCACTAAAACTTAACTCATTTTATTAAATTAACAATGTTTTTGCATTAATTTGTAGTTGCGATTAATAGCATCGTTAATGAAGATCACGAAATTAAAAAAATCACAGCGAAAATGCGACATTGGTGACCACAGGACTTGAAAATGCGACCAAAGGTGTCGAAATTCAACTTTTTTTTATAAATGTATTTTATCGCTGAACTGAGTGATATGGAATTTTTTTTTTATTTTTCCCAGAACTGGTATAACTTGGCCTTTCATCCGGTCCCAGATTATCGTTGAGTTTTGGGACACCCTGTATAATATATATATATTATAGTATAGATAAATAATTATAGTATCTTAGCCGTGTGCAGCGCCCCTTAGTGAACTCCACTGCGGGTAACGTAACCTACGACAAACTTATTATTTGCGGTTGGTACAGTATTCGGGTCCAGGGATCGAACCGCAAAATTAAGTTTGTTTTTTATTGTATATACTTTTTCGGGATAAAAACTACCCAGTGTGGTGTCCAGGATATTAAAGAACAATTATACCAAGTTTCATCGAAATCGAACCGGTAGTTTTTGCGTGATGCCTGAACAAACAGACAGACAGACAGACAGACAGACAAAATTTTTTTTAAATCACATTTTTGGTTTCGGTGTCGGTCTAGTAACACACCCCGCCATTAATTTTTTTGATATTTTCAATGTACAGAATATTCACTTCTACAGATTTATTATAAGTATAGATTCAGTTAATAATAAACAAAGGTACAGAAAACAACAACGCGAAAATATCATGAAAATATCTACACTCATAAAATATTTATGAGCAAGTATAAGAACCATATTAAACAGAATTCAGAAATCTAGAACGAGCTCTTGTTTCACGGAACATTCTGGAACGCGAAAGTTCTCGACATTCGATAACATAACTCATTGTCACGTAAACTTACGGGAATTAACTTCGAATACTCAATAGGGAATCGGCAACCTTTCCCAACTTTACGTTGGACTTCACTTCTAATGACGTAGGGATTACGAACCCAAATCTTATTTGATCGAGCGTCTGGCCAGACTTTCACGTTTTGGCGATGTTGATAAAATTCGTCTGGCCGGAATTTCATATTGGAAAGAATATACTTCGTTGCGAAAGGTAAGTTAACAATATTTGATTTTTGTAAACAAGTGTAATTTTTTCAAACGTCAACGCTTATCGAATCGTTCTGATGAAAAGGAAAGTCGAAAACTCTGGAATTATCAAAATTAATATAATTTCCATAAAAAAATATTTCCGTCGTCGTTTCTCAGTTGTCTACTGGGTCTGATGAATAAAGAATTTGTAGACATTACTCAAAAATTATCACATTCCATTAAAAAAAAAGTAACAGTGAAATTGGAAATATTAATTCTGGCCAGTCAGTTCCACTATATATTATTAGTGTTGATCACACAGCCCAAAGATATTTTAGACACGAAAACAAAACATTTTGATATCATATATAAAATACGACACCGTGAACAGAAAGCATTAATTTGGACAGTTGAAAAGCGCCTCAAGCCAGGACTCTCAGAAACGTTCGCTTAGATAACTTTCAAGGTACAAAATATGTACTCGTAACTTCACATAAAACTTCGCATGCCTTCGGGATGGTTGCTTAGGAATTAATTTAATTACTTATTGTTACTTTAAATAAATTGAGTTTAAAAAAATGCTTATTTCGTTTAAAGTTTGTAAATAGTAAATATGTTAATTTATTATCAATCAATAGGCAAGCTAGTGTTCCTGCCTTGCAGTGAAGATTTCGAAAAAAACTCTCCATTCGTCAATCAGAACTCCATTAGGTAATTAGAATCGGACTTTGAATTGCGAATATCGCCGCATTTTACCAGTGACATTTAAAAATTCACTAATTTAAAATTCAGTTAGAAATACTCTCGCAACCATTGTTTTATTTGAATTTGAATTTTAAAGTAGTTACCATGATTTATCTTTTTTAAGCTTTGTGATATAAGTACCCAGTTTTAGCGTGAAATGATTTTTGGAAAAAAAAAGCGTACACAACTAACAATCGAATGCTGTATAAAAATTATAATTTTACGCGGTATTAATTTTTTTTTTTTTTTTTTTTTTTTTTTTTTTTTTATTTCTAAGAATTTATATTTAGCAAACGCACAAAGGTTTGTTATGAATACGTAGAATTTAATAGAGCTTTATAGGTGGCTCGTTTATTATATGTTCATAGAAATTCACACTTCTCATGCAAATAAAAACAAACATTATTCTCTTGAACATACAGCATAGCAACTTTTTATTTTTACTGCAGCGTAAATATCTGCGAAACTTCATTGGAAAAGGGTGCTTTTGTGAATAAATTCCTTCACGATCGTCCAATTGTTACCCTCTGCTCAGTAAATTCAATACTAGAGTATTTTAGTCTGACAAGATTGAAAGGGGTTTGCGTTACGCATACAAAAACATTCCAATTTGATGAGAAAATGGTTCTAAAATTAATGAAAACGAAATACTTCAGTGTATTAAAAGAGGCATTGATAGACTTAAGAGTAAAAATGTTTTGGGATTTTAATAAAAATAAACATAATAAGTATTTTTACAAATACTTTATTTTTATTTTGGATTAGATATGTAACAGTTCCTTCATTAACTTAATGGCTTTACTATTTTGTGGGATTGTGCTGCTAACTCGAAAATGGTTGAGCTGCATGAGCTGTTCGAGGATTGCTTGCCATCTGTTGGCACAGGCTTGCTCAGGTCGATCTGTTTCTTTAATAAAAAGGCCAAGACCCTACAATTATTTACTCAATAATATTTTTTTACTTAGGGTATTTTACATTTTGTCTTAAGGTAGCCAGTTAGAACAAGTCGACTCTAGCGAGCTCAAAAAATATATATAATTGTGACATGTAAAAGTGATGATATATTATCCTACTTGCAGAAATAAATCATTTCATTTCATTTCAACGAAAATGTTTATTGAATTGCAAATACCAACATTACAGCGACAATTAAATACCTACCTACCTTTAACAAATGCCACAACAACTGAATTTTTGTTTTTGTACCGTGACTGAATTATTTCTTATCGTCAAACCCACACAGATTCCCATTATAATACAGAGCAAGGAATTTCAAACTTACGTAATAGTTTACGAAGATAAAAAAAAAGGTTGGCAACGATTAAACAGGTTTAGGACCAGGTAAAGCCGTAAGTTTGTGACGACAATCGGCTTTAAAAACCAATCCTAGGTAACAGCTATATTTTTCGCTTAATGTCGTCCTAACGACCCTAAATCAGGGTAGTGCTTACTGCACTTGCAAGCGAGCTAAATCCTGGCATTGATTACATTGCTCTAAATTGGCACAGACCCAAGTTTCCAGCAAAAAGGACTTAGACTAACTAGCATTTAATTATCAGAACTTTTACGATGATAGGAAAAATGCGTTTTGTAAAATATGCTCGCTTTTAATGTAATTAATTAATATGAAAAGCTAATTTAATTTAGTACGAACGTTCGCATAGTTTCAAACCTAAAAATATCAACTATTATAAAATATACCTTGAAATAATAATAATTAATTAATGTAAGTAACTCGGTATACCTACACAATATTTTTATGTCTAAGCTGTCTTGCTGACAGAAAAGTCTCGGTCCAAAACCTTCTACACAAATTGAACCAATATTCACGTCGTTCTAAAAGTGAATCAGAATCTATTTAAATATTAAAAGACAATTAATAAACTAGCTATTTTATCAATATTGGAACTATAAACGTCAACATTGAAATACATTCAACTATAAAACCGACTCACAGCGAGACCGTATAACCCGCCACCAGCTAAAACGTTAAGCAAGTTATCGGAAAATGTATCTGTATTAAGTGAATCATGTCGAGGGGACCATAGAACATTGTTTACCTTACTGATTGGTATCCCAGATAAATCCACAACGGCCAAGTTGTTCACTCCGAACGATGAACGACGAACGATGAACGATCAAGTTAGCTGTTGTTTGTTGGAGAGATAAAACGTTATTCAGGAGACATTCAGCCTGCGTATCTACTGCCTACAGCTAATTTAATCGGCAAAATTAGATACCATCCTCCCTCCTTAAAATTTACTTTGAATAATATTTCTGCTCAAAGATTAGCGTAAGATTGGTGATAGTGATTGTTACATCTGCCTATAGAAAATACAAATTACGAATAATCCTACTAATATTATAAATGTGAAAGTGTGGATGTTTGTTACTCAATCACGCAAAAACGGCTTTACGGATTTGGATGAATTTGGCATGCATGTAGCCTTTGTCATGGAAAAGAACATAAGCTTACTTTTATCCCGATTCCTTAAGTAGTTCCCGAGGGACCACCCAATTCTAAAGTCCACGCAGACGAAGTCGCGGGCAGAAGCTAGTGTTCAATATGTTCATTGAATACCTAGCATCAAGGTAATGGAAATTAATATTGGTACGAATTAAAGTGGTGTCGCGTAGTATTATGTATTTGAAGCCTCAACTATCCCAGTGTAGGACAAACACCTCTCTCTCCCTTGTCTCTTTCCAAACGTTTCAGTTGCTGGTTGTATCCTGCCACTCCTTCTTGTACGAGTCCAATTCATTCCTCCATCCCCAACTCCGTCTTTCGAGCACTCTTCGTATATAAGAAACTACTTTTTGCTCGTGGATCCATTTTTGTGGGCGTTGGTCATAACCTTCCTCGATAAATGACTATGTATCAGCGAAATAATTTTTCAAATCGGGCCTGCAGTTCATAAGATAAGCGCGTTCAAACAAGCATAATCAGTTTTTTATAATTTTACTTATTATATAAAATATAAGCAGTATAGATATTATTATTGTAATTATCTCACTACCTACTAAACCAACTTCAGATGATATTCAAGGAAAAATATCATACTAATATTTTAAATATCTGAAATTGTTTTATTCCTAATAAAAATAATAACATTAAAATTCCACATAATACCCAAGATTATTTTCGTATTTCTAACGAGAGCCATCTTAATATTTATTCAATGATTTCTTATATTTTTCCTGCTACGCCGAGTTTACACAAAATGACATGGAAAATAAAAGAAATGTTTTCTTGGTAGTGTTATTAGACTGAAATCCCTTTTGCGAATTATTGGGTATTTTTTCTGAATAAAATTTCTTGGTTTATTTTCAGTTCGTAATAAATTTGTTTGCGCTGTTTGTAGATTAATGTGAGATTTGATTTAATTAATATTTTCCGACTTATTACAAAATTACGTGATATGATGATGATGATGATTAATGGGTATTAAAAATTTTCAACATTAAATTTGACGCGAACAATATAGCGAACAAGGAAAATAAAGTGAATTATTTAAAGAATTTAAATACGTTAAGCTGTATGTATAAATTAAACATTCATAATTATAATGCAGGAACCATAGCTTTACTTAAATACGATTCTTTTGTAAGACCGTAGAGTCACGCCATGCGTTCTCCGAGCTCCTTTCATAGTTTTCCGTCGGAAGCACTTAAGTGGGTCGTTTTAAGGATAGCGTCACCTGTACCCGGTTATTTTCCAACGATTCCTTCTCCGGACATATTTTTCTTGAGCTTACATAATCCCACCCGGTAAGGTCGACGCTACGAGCCAATTTTAAGCCAATCGATAAGCGGCACCACTTATAATCGCTAGATAAAACTCCGAGGAGAATGCTTTGTCGCGATTTGAGATTCTCGGTATGGATAATTTTGTTTTACTTTAGACGTATAGAAATATACATCGTGGTGGCCTAGCAGTTCAATAACCGGATTCGCATGCACATGGTTGCAGGTTCGAACCTAGGCAAGTATCAATGTGACTTTATCAAAGTTATAAAGTACTTTCTTAATCATTCTAATACATCATAGACAAACGGTGAAGGAAAGCATCGTGAGAAAACCTGGATTCCATAATATTGGAATCTGAAATTGCCAGCAAGCGTGGTGATACATGCTCATCCCTTCTCTATATGTGAAGAGGACTGTGCCCAGCAGTGGGTCGTTTATAGGCCGGTATTATTATTATATTATGTATAGAAATGAAGGTATCGTCATAAGAGAGACATCGTAAATTATTTTTATGTTTATTAGACATTTGAAATAGATATTAGAACCGTCAGTTCATAGAGTATAGTAATACATTGCGTCAGTTCCAATTAATCTATTTTGAAACAAAAAACACTCATAAACACGGTGACATTTCCTACATACCTAGTTTGTTTTTTTAATAAAGTGAGCTAGGAACAAAAATACAAAAAAGGTGGAACTCTTTTGTTTTCAGTCATACTTATAACGAAGCGGCGGCAGCGTGACGACCACTTTTTACGTCCAATTTAAAATCGTCCGTTTTTATTTGAGAACGTAAAATTCTTTATAGTGGGTACGCATAAATTTGAATGTCATTTGTAGAATTCAGTAACATTCCAAATACTTCTACCAAAAATTACCCACGAATACACTTTTTAATTTTTTTATACATAATTTAACATTCAAACGGTTGGCAAAGTGCCGTTAATAGTTAATTAAAAATAAAGGTGTCATATTCATGTACATGATTTTCGTACCTATAGACCTAAATAACTCGAAAGTCATGAATAAATAAAAATAATACCGTTACCGTGTAAAGAATAGGTACATTATAGAAGAATGGACCGTATCTACATCGGTCAATGACTTCCAAATATAATAATAAAAACCTTTTTCTTCAAATTACTTCGTCCTTACAACATTTCACAATACTACCCAGCAAGTAACAAAACATGATTCCAACACCCGAAAGCCACTAATAAACAAATGGACTGTCTGTTTGCATAAAATGGGGGAAGTTGGGACCCCAATTACCCTGCCTTGTAACCTACTTTCACGCAACGAGTGAAGACTGCTTATTACCGTCTACGTTGTAAGTCTTTTCTTTTAAAAGCGAAAAAGTTCAAACTTTTATTCTTTTTAGCGAGAAAGCATAAGTGCCAGCCAGCTTTTATAATTAAAATACTGTACCGTGGGGAGTTCACTGCAAAAATATACTACTTCTTTATAATAAACTAAATGAATGGCAAACCACTGGTTGGTAAGAAAAGAAAAAAACCCTATATTTATCTAATTATGCAAAAAGCTACAAAAAGATGTTCAGGAGCTTAATGAATCATTTTCTAATGAGATTATTCTAGAACGCTCGACTGAGGACCGATCGTATTAACTAAAGTGAGTGCTTTAGTTAGCGAATAACTGAAGGTGCTCTGTAACTACGCCAGAAGTGAGTAGGAATAGCGAAAGAGCAGATAATTTATTAATAGATAATAGGACAGTTCGGGTGGAAACAAACATTGGACTTAACTTAACTGGTGCAGTCTACTCGATACGCTTTCATTGTTGTCTTAACTTTGAACGAAACATTTCCTTTAAGATACAAAACTATAAATTACTTCGGTCTGCGGAACTGTTCTTGATATTCCTATTCGTTATTTAAGATAGTTTAAATCGATAGTAAATACTATTAACTCATAACGTCGCCTGACTGAAGTTACAAACAGAAGCCATTTTAAATTCTTTTCTAGTAGCAAACGCGCTACTTAAGTGGCCGGTCGATAAGACGTATGAATATTACACATACCGCAAGCCCCAGCAAGTCTGCTCGGATATCAAAGTGGAACCGCTGTTTGCACAACTTGCAAAGCAAACTATAAAATATGAATCTTGCCAAAGGATATGAGCAGCGTGTAATAAACAAATAGTTTTGCTTCTTTAAGACGAGAAATCGTCTAGAAAAAAATCGTCTAAATTCGTATATTTAAATGAAAACTGGAAAAATTAACACCCACCGGAGCACGTCCGGTTGTCGCGACGGTATGAGCTCTACTGAATCTCAAGTGGCGATGCTAGCAGCCAAGAATAAATCTCCAACTACCTACAATTGATGCGTTCGCCACAGCAATACTTCCAGTGAATACCGTCACGGAATGAAATGTTCATGCGAGCATGTGAAAGCCTTTTAAAAGCGTTTGGATCCATTTTATTAGCAGCCAATAAGCCATAACGTGTCTCGGCTACTTACACCAATGCCATTGATGGAAATTGGACTGCTCTATATCCAGGAAATACCATTTAGTTCGTGAACAATAATTGGAATGTATTTTGTTTTTGGAAATAAATCCATTCATGAAACGTCGTAATAAAAGGTTTGTGGTGCAGCGAACGAATCACGATGACAAACGAATATCAAATCTGATTAAATACTTATTCATTTGCGTTTGAAACGCGAACATTGTAGTAATTTTAATGGGTTTTCATTTGTTTTTGTTTTTCAACAATATTTTGAACAAAAACATACGATATTTTTTGTTTTTCTATCCACAATTTCGTTCGGTACGTGTTGGTTGTATGTGTCATATTAGTACGTCAGTCTAACGGACAAACGGTTTAATCTTTGAAACATCACGTGATCTCTCTAGAGCCGGCGCGATGATGGATGGCTAACCGTTGTATTGTCAGGGGATTTAACTTTGGACCATATTCAGGCTAAATACGGTAAGTTTACACAAACCTTGTTGCTCCGTAGACATAACTTTATTAAAAACAATTAAAAAATACTATGAGTTTTATAAAAACACGATTAAATATTAAAACTTAGAGTTCTCTCCTGAAAATTATATTCTTCTTAATTATTTTTGTCCTACAAAATTGATTTATAAGTATTATTCAGTCTGAATTTGGCACGGATAAATTCTTCGGTAACACTTTTTAGTGTGAAAATTTTATTTAATAACTGAAGGTTTTTTTACATTGAATCATAATAATATATTACGTTTAAGCTATCATTGTCTACAGACTAAGCCACTCGTATGTCAAAAATCATCAAATTATTGTTGAGTTGATGTAAATAAGATGAAAAATTATTGGTATTTCTCACAATCCATATTTATTAAAATCAACTCGAATTCATCAATAATTTAACGTTTATCAATTTACGCTTTCGTTTCTTATTGTTTGATCAATAAATAAAAATGTAGATTTATTTGAAGGATCAAATTAAAATAATTTTGATATAATGAATAATATATGATAAATTTGAGAATAATTGGAGCAGCGCGACTTTTGTTCGAGTTTTTCTTTTCGAAACGTTAAAACCAACAGCTACACAAATGAGAAAAATCAATAAGGATAGAAAACATAAAGCCGATTACAGGTTTCACGGATAGCTACAGTACAGCATGAGTTAGACACGACAAAAATTTAATAATTGAGAAAAATAACTTGAATACAATCAAATTAATTTTGGAAAAAAATAAGGTTTAGCTACTTACGTGCCACTGAGCTTTTAGCTCTTAGTATTAAACGGATCAAATAAAGACTCTCTACACAAATTTTTTTTGTTTAATTTTTACACGGATAAAATAATAATAATATTTACAGTACAAAAAAAAAACAACTTTACTGAAAAAATAATTATCATCGTGAATAATATATAATTTCAAATATTAGCGACGAGCGCGGGTTAACCTTTGTTATCGGTCAAACCGGTAGGTACAGTTTACACTTAGCCACGAGCCCCTCTTCATTTATTAAATATTAAATCAGAAATCGAGAGGGGCATTCATTAAATATACCTACATTATTTCACTTTACAGGGAGTTCTAACCGAGCTGCAGCTTAGAATATCCGATGGCAATATTTCCTGTCTTCCGTGCAAAATAAAACAAAAGATTTCGAAACAGGAACGATTTGTTAAGATTAGTGTTTGTTAGTCTGCAGCCTGCAGCCGTGAATCACTGTCCAGATTATTGTACTGCAGAAATGACGTCACCAGCATCTATCTCACTTATATTTCAGTTTTTCTTTAATCTTTGTTTAATAGCGCTTTTTCTTTGGAAAATTACGTTCTATCTGTTAACGGTTATAGGTGCTTTTGAGTGTTTAATAAGAGGTACAATCAAAGTTTTCCATTATAAATATTCTTAAATATATATAAACACATTGAGGAATTAAAAGAAAATTCTAAAACTGAAAACAATACTCCAATCATTTCAACTAAAACAAACGCAAAAATATAATCCATTTACGTAACCAATCTCATCAGGATCCTGCTCACTGAATACCACAAGAAACACCAACGCCATAAAAATTCTCGGCACCGTCCAACAAAAACAATCCAGTGTTACAATAAAAAATAAATGACACAAATATTTTGCCCTCATTTCCTGGAGTAGTTTGAAATAAGCCATTAGTTTTACGAGAGGAAACGTGTCTGGCATTAAATGGCGTCTTGCAAACGAACTGTGACGCCCAGCCACAAACTTTACATCCATCTTACATTTCTTAGCTAGAATATGAGGACCTCACGAAGTACTTCGCAAATAATGTTTTTGTCAACTACTTAACTCAATTTGTTTTGAACGCAAACTGGACTTCTGTTTGCCTCTTATCATCTGCCTAGCTTTTTCCCGAGCGAAGTTGGGGATGGCTTGTAGTCTTACCGGATTTAGCTGAATACCGTATCTCACATGGACCGACTGCCTATCTGACCTCCACAACCCATTATACTTGGTAATACAGTATCCCATTATAGTAAACTAGTTTTCATAATTGTAATGACTTAACGACTGTCTCCGATCACTTTATGGTAGTCGGAACTAACGACTTAACGTGCTTTCCGAGGCACGGGAGGGTCTCGGTATATTTAAAGCCCCTCCTCCTATTTGGCTTATATTTTTTAAATACTTAACCACTGACTGCACCACAAGGAAAGAACCTCTTTTTACACAGAGTATGTAGACAAACACAATAATTTTCATTCAAACTATAAATCAGACAGAAAATGGAACACTAAAAGGGTTCGAAGTAAATAACAATTGTATTATTTTCACTAAATAGTACTAACAATAAATATATCAGTACTTATGTAAAAGTATCCTTCCCAATGCTATTAAAGTTTGGACGCGATCCTAAACAAGGAATTTTATGCATTTTTTATGGCGCATTTTACTGTTTTCTTCCTACATTTTCCGTCGTTTTGAGTCCTTCAATTCACTTATGACGTCTACGATCTTCTGATCCCATCTGACTCTTATCACGGTTAAAACATTTAAGTCGTATATTTTTCCTACTATTCGTCGTAATAACTATCTACAGAACAACACGCAGACTCTTCAGCACTTTAAACAGAATGCCCATTCAGCATGTTCAGATGACGACCCTATTTATAAGCCTCGGAACACATTAATCTGAGTGGTGGCGTTTACATGCGAGGTGGTAGGCGCTGACGTCATCAATCAATCCTCACACTTTTTGTTTGAACAATCTGGCTAGACATAACAAATGCATGTTTTGGAGAATTGCGTTGACTGAAGATTTTTCAATGCTTCAACATATTTTATTTTAAGAGGAAACGAGATTTTGAATATCCTTTCAATATAACCCGTATCTACAGATTTTAATAACAAATTTATCTTTGAACTCTAAGAACCCATATTATGGCTTCGTCTGAAAAAATAATAAAAAATCGACTAAGAACCGTAACTAACGTACCTACGATATCATTATTTTAAGCCAATTAATAAAGAGACTCTAAAAACTTAGATGAGTTAAAAAAGTTTAGTTACTTGTTTAAAGCTCTCTTAACAATGTAATCCCTGGGTTTAATCTGAGACTTAATCCACGGATCCTCTCTACTACAATTTGTATGTACATCTAAGAGTCCACTCAGTTCTTCACTCCTTAGAATAATCTTCCTTTAAAGTGTTAGTTCTGAAGTCTTGCCAACAACGAGCTCACTCGAGCAACTCTTATCTACTTTTCTAAACTTTAAGATTTCGTCCTACTCGACTTAATAAACTAAGTGGATCTCGACGAAGAAACCTTAAAAATGTAAATTTGCTGAGACCACTAAAATTACGGGCGACAGGTTCCAACCCTCGCGTGCTACCTTCTGATTGTAATCACGAGGGTACAGGGTCCATTATTACTTAATCATCTGATTATCGTGTTCGTGAACCAACTGACCTTGGTATGATAGCTGTTAAGGCGTACGCTATCAAAAATTCTATAATATAATGTTTTTGAACAATCATTAAAAGGAAATTACTTTATTGTTTGCCTTTCATCGTATAATTATTATTTATTGGTGTTAATAACTAATAATTTATGTTTAAAATGAATATCTGAAACCCGACCCCAATAAATCTTGGGTAAAAGCTAAGCAGATTAAGAAAACATCGAAGTGTTAACTACGTATTAAATCTACAGTAATATTAAAAAGAGGAAAGATTTATATTTTTGTGTGTATATTTGTAATGAATAAACTCAAACTAATGAGCCGCTTTCAAAAATTCTATCACCATTAGAAAGCTACTACTTTACCTTGAGTTTTTTTTACAAAAAAAATTAGGTACCGCGGTCGGAGTCGCGGGGAACAGCTAGTAGTTAAATATATTGGTATCAAATTTTAAAGTTGCTTTTTTTTATGCTAATAATCGTAAAAGGGTTCGGCTAATATTCGGCCTCTTCATTTGAATATGACAAATGAAAGGCCGAAATCTCAACAAAAACTCTCTGAATAAGGGCCAGGGAAGAAGAAGCATCGAGCAGCAACCCGTAATTTTTCCTTATGGGGTGACCCATTTAGGCAAGAGTTATACAAATTGAATGTAATTTAAATAAACGGATTACGAATTATTTATCTTTGGATTCCTGAGCCAGTTACGTCGGCCATAATCTTTTAGCAACCAATTTCGTTCCTTTATGTAAATTATAAGCTTTATACTTAACGTGATTTAAGGTGTTCCTCGTCTTATCGCTTTTTAATAGGAATGACTTGTGAAGGCTATAATTTTTGTCACTAAAATGAAAACAAAAGCAGTTGAGGCCTACTTAAAATTACTATTTTTTGGGGTATTTAAGTTCATAAAATACAACGAAAGGGGAATATAAAAAGGAACAACACACATCACTATGAGTATAATTTTGTTTAGCACCTATTTGTTTGTATAAACGCGAAAATCTCTGGAAATACTGATCCGATTAAAATAAAACACCTTGTTAGATAGTCCCTTTATCGAGAAGGCTATGGGTTCTTTTTGCAACGATAAACGTGGGCGGAGCTTTAAACAAAAGCTGGTTTTTGTTTATCATAATACTTGCGTAGTAAGTACCTTTAAATAAATACAAAATATAAATTAAATTAAAATCTTATTCGAAAATATTCATATTTTTTCATTTCTTTTTATTTTAAATTCCTTCACACTCCAAATGACAGACGTTAACTCAAAACTATTTATATTATATTGGTAACTCATTACCCGCTTTGTCTCATAAACGGAGATCTCACGTAACTCGAGAACTACCACAATATTACTGGAAAATCCACCTCTACAGAGTTTTACGTCTTAAAATAAATTCGATTCAAGATAGAACGAGCAAAATTCTCGGGCTCCCCCTTGTTAAAAGTACAATTCTTATTTGAACTTCGACTGGCCGAAGGTATTGCTTGGGGTTCGTTAATTTTATGATTGCAACTTGATCTTTGTTTATGTTATCTATGTGTATAGATAGATGGGTATTGTGAATATAAATGACTGCACGGATAGCCGAGTGGTAAAGCTAATATCACGCTAAATCCCACTGTGCGCGATGTGCTGCGGGTTCGATGCTTGCACGGGACAACATTTGTGTTATCCACAAATGTTCCAAGTAGGGGTGTTCTTTGTGTATTTAATTTTAATGTTTGTTAAACCCCCACGTCACTAGGATTTAATTTCTTAGGGCGGGCGTCGTTTTTACAAAACAAAAATTATGAGGGTTAAAATTTATATAAACAACGCAATGCTGAATGTAATTAAAAATTACCTGTGACATAAGAAACTTATTCGTTCAATTTCTATTGCGTGCCTACTACTCTACGCACTGACACCAACATAATTTTGATTTGGTACTTATCACATTTAATCATAATAAGAGATACAAGACTATAAAAAATTAAAATTATCGCCGTGTGGTTTGCTACCGCTTCATTTGAAGGGAAACCTAAAAATAAAAAACAATATACCTAATAATATTTTGGGACGACTCTCACACGCGGCCACCTGACCCCAAACTTCGCTTTATCATCATATTTTAAAATCCTTAGCTCCTAATCCAGGAAAATCACGTAAACCAGTAGATCACGATCTCTTCTTAATCCAATCTCCTCGATATTTCACCTGCGTCTATGCGACTCCCGTTAAAAATGCACCGTGGTCGACAGATCGATTTAAAAGCGGTGCACCTGGCAGGGCGCCAGGAAAAGCACTAGCTACAAATTTATTACCCTTGATCTGAAGCCCGTTTACTTTGCAGCCATTGTTGTTGTTTTGTATCGTATCGGAATTGAAAGCAAACAAATCCATACTTTTATTTCGAGACTATCGGTGTAACGCGGTATCACCCACGTAAAAAACTTTTTTTTGGAAATTTTCAATTGTTTTTTAAATTTATTCTGCTATTCGGGACGGAGATGGATCCAACAATTCAAGGATTATGACAATAGGTTCACCAGTTCTCAAGCTATAAGGTGTAGCAAGCCTGACTTTGTTTTAAATAAAAGATAAAAATCTAGGTCGTGGAATTACAAGTCCGTATTTTTTTGTCTAACGCATGTACACCAAGCAAGCAATAGAAGTTTAAAGGTTATCAACAAATTATTTTGCAATTGCATAAGTATTTACTATTTATTTGAGGCTTTCTACAGACGAAACAGAATTCATAATCTGCTAATCCTTTTCCTAAACTATGTTTCGGTCCACTTCCAGTCTTACGAGATAGCTAATATCTTATTTAACATGGAGCAACTACCTGTCTGTCCTCTACCAACCATTTTATTAACACGGTAATCCCGTAATATATTATCAGAATTATGAACACTAAATAACCTTACTAATAAATACTAAACATACCTAGCTAACTCAATGGATAAATACTTTACTTACTCTTCAATCAAACTAACACGACAGTAAAATTTTCAAATCATTTTCATTTGCTTCAAAGCGTCTTTCTAAACATTTAAGTTTAGTGGATTGGATACCAATAATAGTGGTGTATCTGACCTCAGATTATCTCGTCAATCCGGAGTCGCTCGGACAAAGTGAGAAGTAGGTATATATGTAGCTAGTGGGCTGTGGGAAGAAAGGTTGCGAGGAAAATCGATTGGAAGTAGGAAGTTTGATGTAAATTTAAATTGACATAGTGTAGCTTGATCAGTAGATGCTTTGGAGTATTTTAACTGCAGTGAATATCATTGGAGTTTATTGAACAGCATCATTTTCGATTTCGTAATCCTACTAATATTAATATGTTTGGATGTTTACATGATTGGATTTTTGTAACTCAATCACGCAAACACACATGTGCATTCTTCCCATTCTTACCTATGGTGCACAGACTTGGTCCTTGACGGACATCCAGAAGTCCAGGCTAAAGGTTTGCCAACGTGCTATGGAGCGCAGCATACTGGGTGTCAAATTAACGGATCGTATCCGTAACAGTATTCTGCGTTCCAGAACACAAATAATAGACGTGGCTCAAAAAGCTGCTCATTTAAAATGGGACTGGGCTGGACATGTCTGCCGCATGCCAAATGAGCAATGGGCTCGAAGAGCTCAGGATTGGCGCCCTACAACATCGAAACGGGCACGCGGCAGACCACGGAAGAGATGGCGGGATGAATTAGATGCCTTCCTGGGGAATTGGCAAGAGGCGGCTAGGGACCGGGATCGCTGGAGGGAATGGAGGGAGGCTTTTGCCCAGCAGTGGGACAGTACAAGCTATCTATAATAATAATAATATAATAATAATAATCACGCAAAAAAGGCTGAACGGATTTGGATGAAATTTGGCATGCATGTCACCTTTGACATGGAAAAGAACATAGGCTACCTTTTATGCCGATTCCTTAAGTAGTTCCCGAGGGAAAATTGAAAATTGTTTCCGAGCTAAGCCGTGGGCAGACAGCGTTGAAATTTTTATTTTTCTTTATTACCTACAGCGCAAGCTATAACACGGGTGAAAATTTCATTCATTAACTACTATCACATTTTGATTTCTTTTTTGACCCAATTCTGAAGTTCACGCAGATGAAGTCGCGGGCAGAAGCTAGGTGATTATATAGATATCCTTTGAAAATCCTTATGCAATATTTCCATTAAAGGTAAATCAATACATACTTTTTCTGCACCGCCCGAAGGTCGACTGGATGAGGATGTCTTCTAGCATTAAGTACCTAGGTAGCTACACCTATATACCTAACAGTGCAAAATATATTACAAAAATAAGAAATAAATAAATCTTTTGATAAGGTAATGATATGTGTAATGGCATGACGAATATATAATCGGAATCGTATAACATTTAATATTATAAGCTTCGCAAGGCTGCTTGTTAGACTGGGGTCCTCGTTCAAGCTTTCCATAAGACTGGCTTTCTTCATAGGACGACGAAGCAATGAAAGGGACAAATTAAACGCACAAATTGATATTTACGGGGACTTACTATTATATTAATGTTCTTCTTATATAAATACATATATGTGTGGACTTCGTTGCTAGGGTAATATTTTTTGACAACAAACAATAAAATGAAGATGTTTTATTAAAGATTTATTTAACTGATTGTCATAGTATTTGTATATCTACACTAATATTATAATGAGGAAAGATTTGTATCTTTCTATCTTTGTAAAACTACTGTGTCGATTTCAAAAATTCTTTCAACATTAGAAAGCTACCTTGAGTAACATAGGCTATATTTTTTACTAAAAAATTAGGTAACACGGGCGTAATCGCAGGGAACAGCTATAATCTACATAAATATATTATCTAAAAACGACTACCTCTCACACGGTTCACAAGGAGCATAAACATCTTCGATAAAAATGTTGGCTCATACGTTTAAAATTTATTGCAATAACGGTTCCTATAAATGTCGATTATGATTCTAAAGTACTAAATATAAACCAAAGACCATTCGAATTTGAGTAAGCGATTATTAAGGCTTCTAGGGACGAGCAATTTAGCCAATTGTAAACATAAGACCGGCTTTATAAGTACGCATAATTGCTGAAATACTTACTTTGAATCTAACGACGTAATGCCTCGTTATAATCCCTTTTTACTTTATTACAAATTGGAGCAACTCAGTAAATCACACTTCATTAAACAAAAGACTTTTTTGCTGTGTTAATAAAAAAGTGATTCAGTTAACAAATCTGATTGCCTAATTTGCGACACTGAACAAAAACGACAATGACATAATTATTATGTCTATCTATATTATTGCTGATCCATAATATTCACTTCTAGAATCATTTTACAATGTTTCAGATTTTAGATAAGTAAGAAAGGCTGTCTTAATCGCATCATTCGATTGCTATGATTATTATGCATGCAATGGTAACACGTAGAGTAATACTTACTTACAACACGTAATACTTCAATTTTTTCCCTAGCAACGGGCACAAAAATAACTCGAGCTAAGCCAATGTAACAAGTAACCTTTAATGACAGAACATCTGAGTAGCTCTCATATGAGACGAATCTCATTTAGTTAATAACAGCGTACAGAGACATAATCCAGGCCAAACGACAAGAAAGTAATAAAGTGGAAAGGCTAATACATTAGTAGACTAGGAATGAAAAGAAAAAGCAAGATACCTAATAAAAATATATATACCGACACTTATTTACTAATTCAAAATAAGAAAACAAGTAAGTAGATAAAGTTCAGGCGTTGGGACTAAGGACGTCATGTTTGAGCTCGATATAATATAAGGTAGTGCCGTGATTTGACATTTTAAAACATGTTTCGTCCTGGATTCTGGGTAACTTAGAAAATGACATATTTTTAGGGTTCCGTACCTCAAAAAGACAAAACGGAACCCTTATAGGATCACTTTGTTGTCCGTCCGTCCGACTGTCAAGACCTTTTTTCTCAAGAACGCGTGGAGGTATCAAACTAAAATTAATATTCAATACTCAAGCCTGCTGTCCCTTGGAGCTGTGAAAAAATCAAACTCCTATGCCAAAGCAATCAAAAGATACAGCCGTTTATGCCGCAAATTTTTGAAACTTGCACCGTAATGAAAACCTACAGAGATCACAATTAGTGATAAGACCGCCCATTGTACCTTTAATGTATTTTGTTTTTTATGTAAACTTGTTTCGGTGTACAATAAAGAGTTATTATTATTATTATTTATAGGTTTCTGTTTTTTATTCTACCATTACTGGCGAATTAATCAATTCCGCGGGCTTGTGGCCAAAACGAAATTGATGGTGAGTGATGATACTAATTTTACGCATCTATTGAAAGAAATTTACGGACTAATCTACAAGTATTAAGGATGGCTGCTTTTTGAAGAATGTTGTAAGTGAGAGGATGAATGTGAAGTGTTTTAAGACTATTGTGTAGGGATTTAGGTATCACGCCAGTTGATGATATCACTATCGGTACCGTGCGGACTTCATCTACGCGCCACTGTGTTTTTAATTCAATGGCTAGGTCTGTGTATTTAGCAATTTTTTCTGTAAATGTAGTTTGTAAATTATGTGTATTAGGAACGGCAATGTCAATAAGATATACAGTTTTATTTTGCTTATCTAGTAACGTAATGTCTGGTCTATTGTAGTGTATTGTTTTGTCGGTCATAATAGTTCGATCCCAATACATCTTGTAATCAGTGGATTCTAGAATTGTCTGCGGTGTATATTTATAATAGGCTGTTTTCTCTCCTATTAATTTATATTTAAGGGCTAGGTATTGGTGAATTATTGCGGCGATTTGGTCATGTCTATGTTTATAGTCCGATTGCGCAATCGATGTGCAGGCTCCCGTAATATGCTGTATAGTTTCAGAGCTTCTGTGGCAATGTCTGCAGAGGTCATTTTGCGCAGTTGGATCTCGGATTATATGTTTTCTATAATTTTTGGTATCTATAGTCTGATCCTGTATGGCAATCATAAATCCCTCCGTTTCAGGAAACATTTCGCCTCGCTTAATCCACATGTTTGACGCAACTTTGTCAACGATAGGATTATTTAAGTCATGGCAATGCCGCCCATGGAGAGATTTCTGTGCCCAGGTGTCCAGTTTCTGTGGATTTGTGATTTGTTCAAGATGCATGGAAGGATTAGCAAGGTAAAGTGGAGTGTACTTATTATCTGCTCGTACGATAGCAAGGTGTAGGTGTGAGTGATTTGATTTAGTGTGAAAGAATGCTCGAAGTGTTTGTATTTGCTTATTGTGTAAATTTAGAATATCAATTATTCCTCGGCCGCCTTCGACTCTCGGTAGCGTTTGTCGCTGTATGCATGCCCGTGGATGATGTTTACGATATTTAGTCATGGTGGTATTGACCATTCTCTGTAAATTTTGTAATTGCGACTTGGACCATTTAATAACGCCAAAAGAATATGTAAGTATGGGTATGGCATAACTGTTAATTGCTTTTACTGTGTTGCGAGCATTCAAGTGAGTGTTAAAATTTTTATGAAGTCTAGTTTTAAATTTTTCTTTTAATATATGTTTGGTCTGTTTCTGGTGTATCTGTCGTGATTGAGCGTAACCTAGATATTTATAGCCTTCGCCTTCATCAACCGGCTCTATTTGCGTATCGTCATGGAGCTGATAAGCATTGGGTTCGATTTTACCTTTTCGAACAGACTGGATTTTGCACTTATCGATCCCAAATTCCATGCATATGTCTGACGAAAACGTTTGTGTAATATCTGCAAGGGTTTGTATATCAGCAAGAGTGGTACCGAACAATTTAATATCGTCCATGTACAACAAATGTGATAAGTTATAATTAGTGCTATCATATTTAACTTTAAAACCTTTTTTAGTACTATTAAGCAGTGTTGACAGTGGGTTCAGAGCTAGACAAAACCAAAGCGGGCTTAAGGCGTCACCTTGGAATATTCCTCTATTAATATTTAAAAACTCGGTTTCTACTGTCTCATCTCCATTATACAGCTTAAGAATAGTTTTCCAAGAAGACATTGTGTTTTCTAAGAAAGATACTAGTGAGGGGTGAATGTTGTAGTGTTTTAAAATATAGATAAGCCAAGAATGAGGGACTGAATCAAATGCTTTTTTGTAGTCAATATACATTGAATAGATATTTCTACTCTTTTATTATTATTATTATTACTTCTCGTAGACTTAGAACCTTGAAAGGAGATTGCCCGATTTGTAAGGCAAGTTGGGTCCCAGTGGAAAATCGTTGTGCCCTGAAGATTTTTATTTTACATAATAGTAAAAACATAGTATTTTCATAATCAGAAGCCATTTTTCATTTATTCACCCTGGTTCAAGAGATATCATCGTTTTTCTGTTGAAAAAATCTAGGTTATAATTAGAAATTGACATTGACATTTCCTCCTTACTCTATGGTTAAGTATGCATACTACCTACCTAACCTATCCTGTACATCATTATGGAGATGAGAATATGTATACTTTATGTACTTAAAATAGCAGCACAGTAAAAAGACTCATAGATGGTGTAGAATTGACGTTTAAATATGATAAAAATGCATAATTCGTTTACAGCAGTTCAGCAGTAGGTAAGTACCAAATTAATAAAAAAATCAAAACTGGAATAAACCATTTTATTCTTCATAATTAGCCTTTAACACAGACAAATGGAAAGAGGGAATGGAGACCTTTTTCCTGACTCAAAATAATAATAATATGTGTTTTGCTATTTTTATTGCATTTATGATTCGTTCTGTAAATTCATTATAGAATAAGTAGAATTTACATTAAGGTTAGGTCTTTCTTATTTATTATTCTCAGTATTAGGCTTCTCCACCAAATTAAATTGAATTTTTAATTTATTATAAAAAAAAGACTATCTGCCGCCATTTTTATATCACGAATAAACGTTATCTGACTTTGATCAAGCTTAAACCGCATCAAGAATACTCAATATACCTGGATACAATATCAACCACAAACTGGTAACCACACCCTCCGACTAATCAATGTACTTGGAGTTCATTCATGACGACTTGATACAAACACTTCAGCCGTGGCTGACGTATGTATACTTATGAGCTGTTAGGACGGATTTCACGAGCGGCCAGTTGAAGCTAATTTCGGTCCTTGCGTCTAATTCAACTCGATAAAGATAAATATATTTTGCAAATATGGGTTTACATTTACAAGATGACAAACAAATATAGTCCGGACATATTCTTACTTCCGAGGCATCCAAAAATAAAATATAAAACATTTCAGTCAATTACTAAACTATACAATGGTAAATACAAACTACAACAATGAGAAATAATAATAGACAAAATAGCTTGCATAATATTTTTCATATAAGAAATTATATCTACTATAACAAGTTTTCAACACTAAAAATATTTGCTATTTTTTCTTTAATAATATAGGTGGTATGTCTTTTCAGTCAATGCATGTTAATGCGGCAATTATCACCAACAATGTCCGACATAAACTGAACGAACGTCGAAAAAAACATTCGACTTCGAAATTAGTTTCTTTTAAACTCGAACTTAGGATCGGAGTTATCATTGCAACTTGTGAAATTTCCCCTTAATTGTATAATCAAGCGGACAAGAACAACCAAATGGTTCCTGACACTCATTAGACGAGAGAAGTGGCTTGAATTACCTATTACTTTTAACATGAGAACGAATGCGCTCTTAAGACTCGAGTTCAAACGCATAAAGCGGTGAAGCGAACGTAAAGGGTCAGGTAAAATGTTACTTAGTACGCCGAGCATAGCTATATAAACGCTTGCTTTGATACAGAGCATCTTTATTGTTCCAAAGCGTCAGTGTAAATATTGGCAATGAACGACGTTCGTTCGACGATAATAAGAGCAGGGTTTAATTTTCACGCGACTGCGACAGAAGAAAAGAAGTATTTTTATTAATTGTGAGAGTGACAAAATTTAAAAACAAACAAGCAAATGTATATATATGTCAAGTTTTTTTTGTTATTTTTCGTATCACATTACTAGTATTATCGTAAGCCCCTAGTGTTAAGCTAAATGCTCGTGTTACGAGTGAATTCACGTTGGCAGAGCAATGGGCGGGCTTTGAACGAGTAACCACTTGATCGTAGGTCCGACGCCCTGGCCATTGGGCTACCGCCGAATAAACGATGGCAGATGCGACGAAAGCCTCGTATCAATTTCTATCACTAATTATATTATGAGGTTTTATTTACTAAGACTACACAGCTTCATTATTTTTTACATATTATTATCAATGTTGTTTTATTTGAAAATGATACCAGCAAAAGCATTTGATTCGATTTTAGCACGAAACTTTTGTTTCAAAGGTCACATACCCACGGGTTATTGTCAAAGGTCACTAGAATATCTTGTGCCAACCTTTACAGCCATGCCGTAACTTCGTTAGTTGTAACTTATTGTTATTCTTGTGAACTTTTGAAGTGACACTTCATTGAATTATTAGCTAGACGTCATTTAAACTTTGACGTTCGAGAGTCTTGATTAAAAGACAGATATAACAAACTTTTGGAAATAATTCCAACAAAAATACATAGCCCTTAGAAATAATCAAATCTTATAACAATATGTACCGACGGTTTCTACACAAAGTACATAAAACTTTTAACGAAATCAAGGTAAAGAGCATTTGTTTAAAAAAAACATTTGTTTTTGCTACAAAGAAAACATGAGAGAACATTACAGTCACCGTCAGAATAAAGCGACCAACGTTCAAATATTTATGTTGCACACAATTCCAAATAACAAAGACAAAGTTGGTGCCGGCGGGGCATTCATCGAAGCCGACGTAGAAAAATTGTCAGGCACATGAGATTCGACGGGCGTGTGGCGACGACTAAATTGAACGTCGACGATGTAGGGACAACCCTGCACGCCTGGCTGGCCACACAACCCTCGCACCGCTTGCTAATAGGGCTGGCGTGTTGCCATATAAACACGTTTGTGATCCATTATAAACATTTCAATTGAATTTTTAGGTGTGCGTCAATCACAGTCCCCAAAGCGAATCTTGTTTTGTTTTACGTGGGTAACGGTACGCTGGCATCCCTAGTCGTTTAGTGTACAACGATCTGCACCCACTCACTGGCGCATTTAACAAACCCCTGCAAAATTCACACTGCACCGCTCGAAATGTACGTCAAGTTCCGGCAGACTCTCCTTTCTCTTGAATGAATTTGTTCGTTAAAGCAAATTGCCGTTGGTTTCCTAAGGCGCTTTGAGAAAACACACCAATTGAAACACCCGGCAAAGGTGAGGGTAGAACATTTAGTATCAGAATACGTTATATCTGAAGACTGACTGTAATTTGCTTGTTAAGCATTCAAGCGTATATCCTCTTTGTTAATGTTTATTGGATTGTTACACATAATTACTAAGTGCTTCTGCTTAATAATTGTTCGAATACATTTGAGAATTAGATTAGGTATGCAGAAAATAATAAAAACAGTCTAAGTATATTAGCAACTTTTTAAATTTAGGAATTTGACGATTATATGCGCAAGAAAAAACAGAACATTGATTCTTTTGTCTTTTAAATTTAAATACCTCGTTTTTAGAATGCATTATCGCAACTTTTCGGAATTTTTATTTTTCTCAATATCTGCAGAAGGTGAAATAAACGTAGAATCAAGATTCCATATTACATGAAAATAAGTCACACAAACGACGAGAAAAGAAATTGTTTTCAGTTCCGAACCGGGGTTTGTTGCACAGGAGAATAAAGTAATGAGGCCATTTCCTGGAGCCTTTTGATGCGGCCAGGAAAAGGCTTGTAGAGGTATTTTTAAATTGAGCCTCAATTAGGGTTGCCGCATCCTGCTTTCTCGGAATTCATCGTTTTGTGATGACGAAGCGAGCGGATGGTTTTAAAAGCATTTGTCCTTTATAACTTTGACAAACAAACGAAAGTTTGTGCACACAAGCTTTTGAGATTAACGTAGGTAAAGTTTAAGTCGTTTCTTACTATGTAGGTTGAATTCAATTTCGATGTTTTGTACCTAGTTCAATCGAATATTGGTGATTGCACAGTTCAATATACATACACATATTTTGTAGACTTATAAATTTAAAATTCTTGTAATAAATAAAAGTCTAAATAAAAGTTAATGCAAGATTACAAGGATAAAATGTATCTCAGATTGGTACACAAGCACTTTCATCAATAAACTAGTGTGGCTAAAGTAAATATTCAGGCGGGTAATGCTCGTCTGCATATTTTAAAAGTAAAGAACTGGTATACTATTTACACAAGCTAGAATCCATAAACTCCGCATGTAAACAGTAAACAAAATGTATTAAAGTACAGTAAATAATATTTTAAATGCACACACAGTTATTACCTACATTAGCTCATATTTGTATAGCTCCTCGAAAATGAAAATATTTGCTGTAAGAATTAAATCCTTAATTTATTTATTTTCAAATCAAAATGTTACTCAATTTCTAAAAAAATCCAATACTATTTTTTATTATAAAACTCTTATTCAATCAGAATATCAATTTGAATATAGAACAAAACTGGCAACTTTCAAATCCTTGCTTATTCAATTTGATATTTCATTCGATATCAACTACGTCACACACACAATATGTAAGGAAATGGCTGGTAACATCCAATACCACTACCGTTCTCTGTCAAACTATTAGTATGGAGCCCAGTAATTAACTCTGCACTGTTTCCGTAGGGTCCGGTTCTCGGGTCCGGTCCGGAATAACTAAACTCGGGCTTTCGTGTTTCCGTAAAACATGAACCTTCCTTTAGCGACACTATTGGAGCGAGTAATTGAAATGTAAATTTGAACTTTACGCCCGGACGGAGTCGTAGGATGATGTAAAACAGATTCATTGACTAGTGGCGAATACTTCGGTTACCATTCTAGGACAGTGTTTTGTTTAATACAAGTTTTGAGATAGGTAAAGACAGCGAACGCGTGTGAAGGGTTAATTATAACAAATATGTTCGTATACAAGAACTTTAGCCATAAATCTTTACATTAGCTTGGACCCTTTTGCAGTTAATATTCACGTTTTATGTGGAAACTTTGTTGAATTTCATACAATTTAAACTTTTAAATACGAGTACTATTAAGTCTCTTATTTTATAAACAGAGCTTAAATTATAATAATTTGGTACTGGATTACCATTTTTCACTAAAATAGGTTGGAAATATACCTGTTAAAAGCCTGGATAAGGCAGTGTATAAAGTAAGTATCTATATAAGGTATGAGATTGTTTCGCTCAATAAATTTTAATAGAAACATAACATATTCTTATCGACAGAAAATCGTATTGAACCTTTTATAAAAGGCCTGTCCCTAATTTCACGATAGAATATACCCTTCGACCTAATTTTTGATCATTCAGTGACCCATCGTCGGGCTGGTTTCAATAACCCTGCAATTAACCTGGACCTTTCTAATGGCCGTCGATAAACGGCACCCAATCGACGCAAAAGATTTTAGCACATAGAAACAAGAATATATATACGTACCTACATATACATGAGGTATAGATATTTTTTGGAAACGATTGGTGTATATAATTTGTTGCTTTTCAGTGATAGCCAAATACTGTGCGAGAATTACTAAATAATACTATAGGTTAACCTTTTCGTTTTATACATTGATCACATAAGAACTTATCACAGACTTTTTTTTTGTAAATTTATAAATATCAAACATTTTTACATGATTTTATGCACACCTAACAAAGAGATATTATTTTTTTTAAATTAGCCTAAACTTTTTTTTTAAATGCGTGCTATATACAATTTTTACTTATAATCTCTTAAATAAACAAACTTATGTATCTATTATATATTTAAATTGTCTTATACGCCTATTTAATATACAATCTAACCTCCTCCTATTGGAAGACGGTTAAAAAGTCCGCGTCAAGATTTAACGTCCGTTTAGGTGTGTAAAGGCAATAAACAGAAATAAGAAATTGTTTTTAATTATGATACCTTCTTGGAATAAATAAAGAGAAATGACGTCATTAAATACATTATTGGAATGACCCACAAATTGATCCCTAACTTGTTATTTTAATTCCTGATTGATCATATATTTGATAAGATTTTCTGATTCGTTTTTAAGTGGGGTTAATAATACATTTCGATATGCGACAGGTGTTCGTTTACCCATAGTCAATGAATTTTTTACTTGAAATATACAGTTATACCAATTTGGCCACAAAAAATCATTTAGAAGGACAGTTCTTTTGGCATATTTCTTCCTGTTCTGTACGGCAAAGAAGTCCAATTGTGAGGTTACAAAACTCTTAGCTATCCATAATGCGCAGCAAATTGAAGTAAGTTTTGACGCTTTATTTAAAATTACGATTAGTCTTAATTAATGTACACGTATGTAAATAGGTAAATATTTTTTAAATAAATTTCCATTTTATAAAAATAAATAAATAAATGAAATTTCTTGTTTATTAGATAAACATTATTCTATAATTCGTTAATCGCGTAGATAATGGAGTTTTATTTGATACTATTAACACAATATTTAATGATAAATAAAGGTTTTAGCCGACCTTTGCCCCCGGAGCAGACAGGGTCGAGACGGCGAGACGGCGGCGTCTACCGTATCATGTGTCACGCGTGCTTATACGAGGATCCTCAGTTTGCTTCAATATCTATCGCTCAAGCAAATACTAGAGGATACCACGTACAGAATGTATGGTGCATGCAATCAATTAACTTGATCTATATTGGACATCGGTCCAGTTTCTCAGAGAGATAGGTCTCACCCGACTAGACACAGGTCTCTCAAGTTATGTCATTGTCATTGCCGTTCTGCATCTAGACCAACGTAGTTAAATTTGAATAAGAGTGAACATGCTTTAAATTGTTGTAGCTATATGACTTTGCCCATGTGTCCAGTTGCCAAATATACAATTGAAACGGGGTAGCGGGTACTTAATTAAAAACTTGAGAACTTAATAAACTGGAGTGGTATAATCTTGTAAAACTTAAACAATTAAATTACTTCTACAAAAAACATTAGTACTACGACATCAGTTATTAATAGTAAAGCTTTGTGGCGAGGGTGGCGGGGAACTGAGGCGCGATCCGGCGCGGGCGCCCAAGACGAGCGACGGTAATAGGGCGGCAAGCGCCGTGATTGGTCGACAGGAAGTGATTGGTTGAAAGTTTAGTTCCGGCGTTTCGCCGCTACGCGCGCTACACAATTAATTATTTTCAGTCAATAATAGATATACACTAATAGATAAACACTCGCTAAACTTAATTCTCTTGTACCTTGTATCACTTATAAATCTATATATTAATCTATCTATATAATATATTAATACGTGAAGCAAAAACTTATTACCTCTTTTTACGAAAATTTCGCGAAGAACACAGCATGTGGAGCCATTATAAATTGCTTAGTAAAAAGGTTAGCCCGTCACCTCACGCAAGTTAAAAGTGGCGTTTATTAGTCTCGTGTATAACCGACATTAAAACAATAAAAACGAGTATGAAACGACGTTCTAGTTTCCTTAATAGCGTTTCTAACCTTCTGGCATCTTCCATAATATTACGGATATCAATTTTAATAAACGAAGCCCAACGACGTACTTTCCCCAGTCCTTTCATTTTATCATTACGTGATTGATAATATCGAAATAGGTAGGAAAGCTTTTAATAAATTTTCTAATGAGAAACTAGTTCACAGAAATTACTAATTGAGTGGGAAACTGTGATATGATGTTTCAATTTGCTTTAACCCTAATAATTATAGTAGGTATCAACCTTATTCTTCACGTTTTGTTAGTAAAGTATTAATATTGTTTTTGGAAGATTTTCAAACACATTTTTTTTAGGCAGCAATTGAAATTTGATTAAACTATTTCAGAAATGGAAACTATTAAATAAATTTACTAAATCGTCATGTAACGTCATATTTCTTCTATTTCGTATCAATCTATAAACAATTTGAATTCATAGCAAATAACTCTAGCGCGTGAGAAGTTAATTTACCAGTGATGCCCTTTTACGTTTGAAGATGTACTTTTTTAGGCTCTTTATGAAAAAAATACAACTACAAAAAATCTGTGAGACTGATATTTAAAGCAGAAAACAGTTTTTATATCATTGCAAGGAGTTAATACAACCTTGTTTGAGGATAGTAAATCGTACTTCAAAATAACGAAATTTAGTCGTCATGGCAACTATCTACTTAACAATTTTGCCAAGATCACCTCAACAACAAAGGTGTGAACTTTTGTGTTACATAATGTGCGCGCATCTTAAAATTTCAATCTCATATTTTTTTCATATCGTACCTAAAGAAGTATAACTTCAAAAACAGACATCACATTACAAACTCTAAACTTCCATCTAAAATAACGTTCAAAACTCGGCGGCATTCCATTAAAATCAATTGAAACTTTGAGACTGGAGATTGACTGGTATTAATTTTCCCCGGTAGAGGGCAGTATCGTAATTGTTTAAGTTCTCGCTTCCGTTGTGGTCAGCTCTCAACTGTTTAATTGTCTCTCAAAGTTTGTTGTTGTAATGCAGGCCGAACTAGTGGATGATACCTAACTTAGTTGTTCACATGTAGGACCAACCACGATAAGACTTTGTTAAAGCTGTGGTTACACATTTACATTCTGCTGCGAGCACGGAGTACTTTGAAGGACTTAGTTTTGTGAACATGCTCGTAGTTACATGGATTGTATGCGTTCCGAGAATGTAATCTAAGTTAAAGTAAAATTTACGTTACCTAAAATATCCATGCTTGTCTCTACACCACCCTTGGTTGACTGCTAAGACATTAAGTCCGCCATTGTACTTTATTTTTATAACTGTGCATAAAGTTTAAATAAATAAATATCGAACTGATTAAGCAGATTTATTTTAAAAATATGTCTATTTTATTTTACGTATTGTTATATTACGTAACTTAACTACATACACACCTAAAACTAAAATATAATATCAAAAAAACAAACTCAAAAATTACGTCAAAAACTACATCCACGACGTAACGTTATTTGGGTTCGTTATGGATAATAACGTAAAATGAAAAAAAAATACGAACTCAATAACTAAACTTTCCGGCTTTCAACATGATCTCTTTTTCATTTAAATAATAGGAGTGTAAGAGACAAGCGTAGTGTAAGACAACCGGGGGCTAGATGGAGCGACGACATCCGCAAAGAGGCTGGCAGTGGTTGGAGACGAAGACCTGAAGATCGAGCTCAGTGGCGTGCCATAGGAGAGGCCTTTGTCCAGCGGAGGACGACTATAGGATGATGATGATGATGATGAAGAGACAAGTCCTTACGACGTCGGGAATCCTAGTGTAGGGTCTAGAGCTCCTTAATGGCACAATAAGCATTTTATTTATGGTATTACCTACAATCAAACTTGCGCGCTTGTTCACTCCCCAATTAGTTTAGATCATTGAGTCGCACGCACGTGCTTCATTTGTTTCAACCTCAATTTGTCACAGGTTATTCCATGAGATATGAGCTCATTCACGTGCCCAAAAAAGACTTCTAGAAATGACTTCTTATGAACAAAAATGATATAAGATACTCCGCAGCCGCGCAGAGGTCTATATTGATCCTACTTTGCCCTCGTTTCTTATCACTTAATATTCAAACCAAGTCTTATATCCACCTTCAACAAGTTAACAAAGCTTAATTAATTAATTTCCTACCAATATATTATAACCAGCAGCGCCCCGCGTTGTTACTCGCAATTTATCTTGTAATAAAACGTAACCTATGTACTAACCCAGGTGTCAGCTACCTTCATAAGAAATGTTATACAGAATTGGCAGAACTCTCACACTCAGAAACTTACGGAATTATAATATAAGTGATATGATATTGTTATTTAAAAATGGATATTGGAATTGTGACCCACTAAACTACCCCCGATTATATTTTTAAACCTCAAGCCATTAATCCGGCCGGTCAGTCTGCCACTCGACTCAAGCGACGTCTGTCGTGTTGGCTGCAATCCACTCAAAGACTAATATAAAGTTAGAATACAGCATACATTTTGAATTAACCAACTCAGTGGCCTTGCAAGAACTTTGGAGTGTATTGATAGATCGTGGTCGTATTGTCTTATCGAATAAGGAGTGGGTGAAGCACGTACCAGCATATACCTACACTTTTGGAATGAGTCAAAATTCATTTATAGTTAAAAAAATATTTTTATTCGTTGTTTTCCTATATTACTGACCTTTTTAATGTCTCACAGCTGGGCACGGGCTTCTTCTTCTCATAAAGAGGAAACACGTTTGCTCATTGCGAATTGCCGATTTCATATTCAAATTTTTGGGATCCAGGTTTCCTTTCGATATTTTCCTTCACCCATTGCCAATGAAGTCTTAATGAGGAACACATGTTCAAACCTGCACCTTGTGCACCCAAACCCGCTCATTGAACCGCTAGGCCTACACGACAGTTTTGTTCAGTTCAGTTGCCGTTGTTGCCTTGGTGTTTTTAATCTATGTTGCCGACTGATTATTTCTCGCCAATATTGTTTTCTGAGGTTTACGCGAATTTAGATATTGAAATATTTTTCCATCGCAGGTTTCATGGTCACGGGCAGAATGCCTGCCCGTGACCATGACACCTGGATAGGCGTCGAAACGTCGGGAACTAAAATCAAAATAAACCGCGATAGAATCCGTTTAAAAGTAGTTTTACTTCTTGCCAATATAGCTGTACGTTGGTCATGGGATGAATTAGATTTAAAATGTATAAACTTATTACTAAAACATATCCCCTTCTTCAATTCATTGAATTGAACATCGCAGTAAAAAAGTCGTAACTTTTATATTTCGTATAATCCCCTCAAGCTTCTGTTCGTTTTGTATATTTGTTGCCGTAATATAATCTCAGGTACCCAATTCCAAGTTTACGGGTCGCTTTATCGGATTAAAATGTCTCTTCGAAGCAACGTCTGAATTCTACCGACTATCCCTATTCGCTGTACCTACGTTGTAAAGTTGCTCTACTTAATGATTATGGATTTTAACAATAGTACCTAAATCTATTGTTGGACTGTAACTTGGGTTATATTATAACAATTTTTGGAATTCCTTATGTCAGGAGACTTTTCGAATGTTAGTTTTCTGTGCTGTAAAAATTATGTTGCCATGAAAACATGAATATTTTGTTTAAACAAACGAACTGCTACATGTTTCTTCTGCGAATACCTTCCCAAGTTATGTTGGAGTCGGCTTCCAGTCTTACTGGATACAATAGAATATTGTATTTCACATGGATTGACAACATTTTACTGGATCACACCGTATCCAATCCAGTAAAATGCTAAACTTTGTAATGTATGTTTTTTTTTGTGTAAAGAATGATAGGTATAATATTTTTCTCATTGACAATTTACCATGTAGAACCATGAATATTTTCCTTCTGAAAAGCCATAAAATTAGGGTGAAGTCGTAATAAATTCTACAAATCTATACATATAAAAATCAATTGCTGTTCCTTAGTCTCGCTAAAACTCAAGAACGGCTGAACCGATTTAGCTGATTTTGATATTGAATTGTTTGTGGAAGTCCAGGGAAGGTTTAAAAGGTGTCAAACATAAATAATAAGTAAAAAAAAACTCTAAACTCGGGAATTACCTTAATTAATTTACTTTTGACAGAACGAAGTCTGTCCGGGCAGCTAGTATTCAATATACAATTTAACCATACATAACTTCCAGTAGATACTCTTCTTCTTCTGCCTAGCCTTTTCCCAAGCTATGTTGGGGTCGGCTTCCAGTCTTACCGGATTTAGCTGAATACTATATTTTACATGGAGCGACTGCCTATCTGACCTCCACAACCCATTTTACTGGGTAATACAGTATCCCATAGTAAGACTGGTTCTCAGAATTGTAATGACTTAACGACTGTCAAAGATCACCGTATGACAGTCGGAACAACTGTTCTGTGGTCGGAACTAACGGCTTAACGTGCTTTCTAAGGTACTAAGGGGTCTCGGTATATTTACAAATAGTCACCCATCCACGGACCAACCGCGGCGAGCGCGGCTTAACCTTTATTATAGGTCAAACCGTATGGCTTACACTTAGCCACGAGCAGCTTCCAGTAGATACATGCATTCGTATAACTACTGACTAACGGAAGCTTTCAGAAGTACTTAAAAATTCAAACGTTTATGTTCCTAGGGAAATGGACAGAAATACACTTGACCTATGTATGTATATAGGCCACCAAATTTTATGCAAAGCATCGGTACATAAAATATTGACGGTATATTGAATGAATTCGTATCTCTAGCTCGTATAATTTTTTTCTTTCCTGTTTGAGGATTTATTTCGGTGCTAGAAACTAGCTTCGATTTGCGATATTGGCATTATTGGTATTACGTGGGTTCTTATTGAACCATTTTCACTAAACCAAACTTGCCTTTGTAGGTATTGGTATCTCGGTAAATATGACCCACGTTTTCAGAATCACAACACTTACACTCACACTAGTTTCTCAAATCTCATCTACTGTACATCTATTAATAATGTACACAGATTACGCACAATACAGAAAATTAAAAGAACAAAACCACGGAACGAACAGAAGCAGCGCTGGTAACAAATTGCGAGTCGTTACGTAAAAGTAACATACCTACTTCAGAAAGTTAATAATTCGTGTAAATTTTCAGAGGTCGGGCTTACCCTACGGAAACGTGAATGCCTTAATCCAATTCAGGCCTTTTATAAATAATGAGTACGTTAGTCATGGTCTGCAGATCTTTTTGGACGGTAATTCAAAGTTTTAAGTTAAATTTGTACCATCTGTAATATAATTTTAGGGTTAAGATAATAGTTTAAAACTAAAACCGGTGGTTTTTGCAAGAATACCTATACCTAACGTGATAGATAAGGGTTATGCATTACAGTGATTGCAATAGAAAAATTCTTTAGCTAGTCATTTTAAATAACTGATTTTCTTTGTAGGCGTAGATTGATTTGTCTTTCGAGGTATAGAAATGATTCAAATTTTTATACCCAAGAAATGTATTTGGGAACTAAATGTACAGTTTAAGTTCTTAATTTTTCATTTTGCGCTTACCAACTTTTTGCAGGTATAGCAAAACATTATTTTAGAAATAAAAAAGTAAAATAAATGCGGTCAAATGGATTTTTTCTAACCAGGATTCTGGACGTTTCTCTAACGGCAATACACAATCGTTGAATGTTTTTCAACGTATACCAGAAAAAATCCGATTCACAAGGCCCTCAAAATGCTGAAGTGGTCGGGCGTAAATACCGCGTATTGTATTGGATATACCACACGGCACAATCCTCGCGGATTTACTGTTATTTTTATATCAGACGTTCTTCTATTTATTGCCTTCCATCAATTTTTTATGCCATTTATTGCTTCGACGTCTGTAAGACGACTGAGATTGTTTGCATAATGCTCATTTTTATTTCATAGTCATCTTTATATTTTAATAAAATGTGTTGAAGTTTAAACATTCATAGAAACTAAGATAATGTTTTTTTATCTCATGCGTAATTACGAGGTTTGACCGATAATAAAGGTTAAGCTGCGCTCGCTGCGGTTGATCCATGGATTGGTGACCTTTTGTAAACATCCCGAGATCCCTCCGTGCCTCAGAAAGCACGTGAAGCCGTTGGACTCGACTCTGTGTCTGGGTGTAATTAATCTATAATATGTATATATTTAGTAATATATAAGTATGTTTATCAGTTGTCTGGTTGCCATAGCACAGGCTCTGCCTATTTTGGGATCAGAAGGCCGTGTGTGACACTGTCCCAAGATATTAATTACATGAAACCTTTCACTTTTCCCGATTAAGCCACGCATATTTACATAATTTGTAGCAGGAGGCCTAGTTAATATACTTTTCATTGATAGAATCGTTAACCAATACTTAGGTAATACGAAAAGGGGCAACGAAGTTCTATCGAATCATAAATAAAAGAGCCTTCACTTAAAGTAACAACCTAATCTCCAAGAATACCACCCTAATCTCAATTACATACCCTAATAGCCGTAAAAAAAACAGTCGTATTTAAATGAAGATTCACATTTATATTAAGGTATCCGGTACGTTTATTTAATCGTATCGTGAATAAGCCAAGAGCTCTCGGCAAAACCGACGGAGAAAGAGATGACACAAACTTGACATTTTCTCGTAACTTCATACTTTAAGCAGACATTTTTGTAAAAACATGTGAATTACGACAATTTGATTAGTTACTAGCTGTAGCCCGCGACTCCACCCGCATGTTTATTTTTATCTATTTATATTATTTTTTTTTTTTAAGATTACTAGCAATGTGGGTCGCATATTACTAGTAATCTCGTTAACCCCTCGTGCTAAGCTAAGATGCTTGTGTTACGAGTGGGTTCACGTCGGTAGTGTAATGGGTGGGATTCGAACCCGCAACCACATGATCGCAAGTTCGACGCCCTAGCCATTAGGCTACCGCCGCTTATTTAATGGAAGATTTACAGCTGCACCACCAAATTAAAACATACAATCGAAATAGAAAGAAAATTATATTATGTCTTCGCATCTAACAACTTATTAGCGGATATGAACGATGAATGATACATACTAAAATTACATAATTACTAAAACTAGCTTCCTAATTACTCCTGCATTGCAGTAAAAAGTTCCCTTTATCCTTTCTCAGGCTCTAGACTATCTCTGTACCAAATTTTATTTAAATCGGTTCAGTAGTTTAATCGTGATTGCGTAACACACAGACAGACAGACAGAGTTACTTTCGCATTTACAATATTAAGAGAGATTTAATTTTAAAATTATCAGTTTAGTTTAAAATTATTCAATTAGAGATTAAATTAATACCGTATTAAATCTAATTTAATATTTTTTTTCGTAGTAACCGGTTTTCGGTTCGAGAAAGTTCGAACGCGATATTATCCAAGTTAATCGATCATAAGACCTTAATGGCATTTGGAAACTTAGGTGAAGTGAAACCTTTTACTTTCAAAGTATAAAGCTATTCCAAATTCTTCAGATACTTCAGAATTATTTAAATTCCTGTTAAAGTTAGTATTATTATTGGTCTAAAACACAATTCCTATTCATAAAATTAAATGTTTTTTCTCATTTAT
This sequence comes from Plusia festucae, assembly GCA_950381575.1. Lineage (NCBI taxonomy): Eukaryota > Metazoa > Arthropoda > Insecta > Lepidoptera > Noctuidae > Plusia > Plusia festucae. The sequence continues at coordinate 4,255,695 of OX494436.1, read as the reverse complement.
CTGAGTGCAGTTAAAGAAGGACAGCGATGACATGAACGAAATTTTATCACCATCGACACAAAAGCTATAAAATGTACAGAAATCCTTTAATACTTCAGATTTTCCGGGAAGAATTCTAAAGCGTAGGCGTCAATATGAGGCCACTGATAATGAAAACCTTTGTGGAAGGTTTTCCCCAGCCGGGATTCGGACGGGCAGGCCGAAGATAACGAAAGCTTAGTTTATAAGCCCATCGGGACCAAACTACTGGACGATGGAGCTAACTGATGCCATTTTACTTTGCCCTCCGCTCCTAACGAAGCGGGTAACGTTTACCCCTGATAATATTTTCAGCAATCGAGTTAAGTTTCGTCCTGGGAAGTAGATACAAAAATAATTATGTTAGAAAAGTAAACAGTTCCTCATGTAAAATTCAGGATTAATCAACTTATTCGACTCAAATTATTTGTCGTTTCCAACTCTAGCTTGCGTAATTTAATTTGACAGTTGTGTGATAGTGGAAATTGACTTTCTTCCAATGGCAATCCATCTTTTCTCAATTATATGAGTAGCTTGAGCATGTCGTGGTGGCCTAGCGATTCAATGGCCGGATTTGCTGCACATGGTTGCAGGTTCGAACCCAGGCAAGTACCAATGTGAATTATTCAAAGTAATATGTACTTTCTTAATCATTCTAAGACATCATTGACAAAAGGTCAAGGAAAACATCGTGAGGAAACCTGGATTCCAAAAATTGGAATAAGAAATCGCCAACCCGCAATGAGCAAGCGTGGGTCTCAATGCTCATTCCTTCTGTATATGGGAAGAGGCCTGTGCCCTGTAGTGGGACGTTTAGGCCGGTATTGTTATATTAGCGTTGGTTTAAACTTCAATCATCTGTGACGATAAAATTCAAATAAAAATAAACAATATTTATTATTGCATTTGACAGAAAAAAAACATCAACAAAAATCTTTTCATCTTGACACATGACATAATTTGACACGTAACAATATTGCTTTTAAAAAGCTTTCGCACACATGTATAAACCTGTATAAACAAACGAAAGCACTCAATGTTTTCCTTGTTTCTAACCAGCCTTATATTATCACGCAATGATATTGATAAATAAAAGAAAAAAGACTCATATCGTGCAGCGTGGCTTCCATTTACACATGTTTTTGTAGCAAATATTTGTCTCAAATATAGCCTTCTATATTGGAATGGAGTTCATGTAATAACATGTGTGTATTTTGTTGCATTGCCGTGGATTCAACACAAATATAGAGCGGTAATATAAAGGTAGGTGATCAGATATGACTGTGTGAGATTAATACTTAAATATATTAATAAGTACTTTTAAAAATGAAACCCATCGTTCTGTTTCATGTGTATCTTTATTTTACATACCTCCTTGAATGTTTTTTTTACAACTAGTTAGTAATACAGATTATAACAATATTATTTCATTATTTTAAGTGTAATTTATGTAGATAGAATTTTAGTTTATGCATACTATTTTTGATAAGTAATATTTTATATTTTTTTAAGTTATATTTTTGTTTCATATCGTAAAATAACACTTTATTTTTAAGAAGGCATAATTATCACATCAATGAGTCCGCTTAAGGGGTTCAGTGATCATGAACTTCAGTAAGAAGGTTCCTTAATAATCAGCTGACGCGGTGGCGGCACTGTCACGGGTCAAACTGACTAACTCATGATTAAGGACTCCTAATGAGTCTGGTGATACCGATAATGCGTAAGTAAACCGTTTATTTGATTAATAATTATCAATTTGCCTCGCCAAAGTTATTATACAAACGAGGTACCTATTGGATAGGAACAAGAAGAATAAGTATCACGTATATTTATATCAGTTTTAAAACACGTTTAAAATCCCAAGGAGCAGGTATTATAAAGATTAAAAACTTGCAGCTTCCAACTTCCCCTGTTTGTGTTGCATCGTTGCCATGAGTTTTTTAAAGTTTGTACGGAATGGTGTCTCAGGGGTCGCTTCTAGGAATTTAAGTCGAAGTTTTTATCTTGAGTTCGCATGACAAACCGGGGAGAGTGTATAAATACTTAGATGTGAATTAATGTCAGTCGCTCCATATAAAAGTTTATTTATTATATTCAATATTTATTAATATCGTCTTTAGTTATACCTCAAATGTGTTACAGGAACTTTATATATATTTATAGGAAAAATTATAAGTCAGTGCAAGAAATTCACTATTCATATCTAGATATTTATTTGTGAATATTTTCGTGCACATAAGTACGAACAGCAAACTAAGAAGACAGACCTTCTGGCATTAATTCCGCATAAGTGCCTACCAGTGCATGAAGTATTTAATAAATAAATAAATAAAAATGTATGTAGGGCACACTTATAAATAAATATGTGTGTATACAACGGCAGTATGTAGTAACTTGTTTCTAATACTCACACACTCGCGTATTAGGTTATATTATATTTATATGCATACAGTTTGTTGCTGTACCCTGTATAACTGTCTAGTTTGCTTTGTGCACATAAGTAAAAAAAAAAACTTTTTTATTTTCTCTTCACAAATGACAATAATTACAGTAGGTACTGTCATTATCATATATCATTTTATACTGTCATTATTAAGTAAGTTCAATTGTTAATTTTTAAATAATAAATGTTAAAATAAATTGAAAAAAATGTGATAAACTACTCTAGATTAAGCATTTGATCATATCTCAATAGTAATTTAAGAAAAAACACGTTCACGCTCACAGACAAGGCACAACACAACTCTGACCAACTTAGGATAAAATTTATTGTTTCAATTTCACAATCGTGTTGTAAAATTATACTAATGAATCAACGTTCCCATCGATCACAATGAGATGTATCTATTTGTCAAATCAGAGGAAAAACGATATTAATTGTTTTATTTTGTTACAATCGTAATTTTTCAATCAATCATCAGAATCTGTTTGGCCAGAATTCAGTTAAAACCAAAAAAAATATTGACGTCCCAAGCTATATCACCTCATTTTTTATTTTAGAATTATTTGGTGACAATCGTTGATTGTTTATTGTTTATTTTCTACTCCACTAAAGTTCTTAGTCAAAGCTTATTTCTGTCATTTATTTAATTTATATTGACAAAATTTAAAAATTGACAAAAAATACAAAAGAAAAATTCCGTATTGGAAACTACTTTTCTTTATCGTAGACGACATAACGTGTAGCTAGTTGCTACGGATTTGCTGACGTCATCTTGTCGTGTCAAACTGTAGCTTTGCCTAGTACACGACTACTATCTTTGTTGAGCTTAAAATAAACTATTTTCCGAGCATCGCTACGCTGTAGATCATTATTCTCTGCTACAAAATTGGTAACATCATAATTATTTAAATTAGACAAGTTATCGAACCAAATAGTAACCCAAAAGCAAACGTAGTAATTTTAACTGAGAATCAGATATTCATAATTAAAAATAAATGACTCATTGCAAATATTCGTTTGGCATGCGTAAATGTAAGAAATAAAAATCAACTTATTAGATTAATTTTGTTTTCTAGTTTTCGAATACAAAATTTATACATTTTATTATTACCAGTCACAGGTTGAAAGTGAGAATCTAACCGCGAATCATATTCCATGCAATTCAAATAAAACTTCAAGGAGAACTAACAGTTTGAAATTGAAATGCGTTGAGAAATATTAAATTTCATTTCGTGTTACCGCGAAACGTTGATTCAGAAAATCAACGTTGCATAAAACGTTATATGCAGACATACCTACCAATGTATATATAGAAATAATATATTCAGTGCAAATATTACGAGCGGTAGCGTATGGTAAAAAGAGAGTCAAAATCAATCAAAATCAAAATAATTTATTCAAACTAAGCTACTAAGTAGCACTTTTTGAACGTCATACATTTTATTGACAGCACCCTGCCCCCAGGACAAGGCACACCCCCACAAGCGCCAACGCCGACAGAAATCGCTCAAATGACATTAAATGTATGGAAATGACATTCCCCCTCAATAAGTCACGCGACTTACCGAAGGGAAATGCCACGCGACCCACTTGCCACCTCCACACATTCGAGCGACTCCATCAGCGACAACGATTGCAGGAATGTACCCGGTCCAAGGGGGCTGATTCGCCCACCCTTCACCGCTTCCTAAGTGCTTTCGCCGGGGAGAAGAAACGGCGCAACAAACTCCCCAGCAGCACGCTGTCTCATTTAACAAACAAAAAAAAAAAAATTACTTAAAAAAACAAGTTTTTACATAAAACAGCTATATAGATAGCAGCATATTAAAAATTAATAAGTGACCGCGCCAAATAAACAAATGTTTGAGGTCAATTGAGATATACTAAGCTACCATAATTATATCTACTGAGTCCAAGGTCAGCAGAACGACCAGTCACCACCAGCAGCACCCGTTCACGAGTTGACGCAAGGGTCAGCCATCACCTCCCTCGCCATATTAGAGGGAAGGAGGCGACCCGACCCCCAACGCCACCGCTGGCATTGACAGCTAAGGGAGCATGACGAAACTGCTGCCGACTTTAAAAAATATATATACAAACAAACAAATGATAATTATACAAGATGCCTCAAACACTTATTCACTGCGCAGTCCCTTACCACAGAGGCAATATACATTGCTACATTATTAAATTTTATAATCAATACCATTATACATTACAAAACAATGTAAAGACATTAATACGTATAATCGTATTAAAATAAAATAGGTAACATATTGTTACATACGGAGTGTATGCCCATCAAAAATAATTATTAAAATTAAATACTGTAGTAAATAAAGCATCAAAACTCCACACAGAGCCGCCTTGTGTCTATCAACGTGGTGACCAACTATATTTATCATTTAAATAATCATTTATAGTGTAATAAGCTTTTTCACACAGTTTAGTTTTAATTACAGATTTAAATGTGTTGTAGGGTAACTCTAACAAACTCGGAGGTAGTTTGTTGTACAAGCGAATACTAAGTCCCACAAATGAATTGTGTACCCTATGCAACCGGTGAGATGTCGCGCATAGCTTGTGTTTATTTCGTGTATTTATTTGATGTATGTCACTATTCTTTTCGTATAGGTGAACGTGTCGTCTAATAAATAGAATATTAGCTAAAATAAATTGCGACGCTACAGTTAAAATGCCTATCTCCTTAAATCGCTCTCTAAGAGAAACTCTAGAGCCTAACTGGTAAATAGACCTAACAGCTCGTTTTTGTAGGACGAAAATCGATTCTATATCCGCCGCCTTTCCCCACAACAGAATGGCATAGGACATAATACTGTGGAAGTAGCTGAAGTAAACAAGACGAGCTGTTTCTACATCAGTGAACTGCCTGACCTTCCTAACGGCATAAGCAGCTGAGCTGAGCTTACTCGCAAGAAACGCAATATGAGCCGACCATTTAAGTTTGGTATCTATAGTTATGCCTAGAAATACCGTTGACTCTACAGTCTCTAATACCTCGCCATTTAGAATAATACTTGGACCAAGATTTTTAACATTCGGCATCGTAAATTTTACACATTTGGTCTTTTTCGCGTTCAAAACTAGATTATTCGCTGAAAACCAACGTGTAACCTCAGTAATTGCACTATTTACTTCGTTAAAATCATCTCTATTCCTATTTACTTTAAATATTAAAGAAGTGTCGTCTGCAAATAGTACGACGTCACATATGCCTTTTAAAAAGAATGGTAAGTCGTTTATATAAACTAAGAACAAAAATGGGCCTAGTATTGAACCCTGGGGCACACCCAGCTTAACAGGTAACCCAGTGGACTTACTACCGTTAACATCAACGCATTGCAGCCTATTGCTTAAATAAGAATAAATTAAGTCGAGTGCTCTGTCTCTTATTCCGTAATACCGGAGTTTGCTTAATAAGGTGTTATGATCAACGCAATCAAACGCTTTGGAAAGGTCACAGAACACCCCGATAGCATTCTGCGACTTCTCCCACGCACTATAAACATGCCTAAGTAAAGCTACACCGGCGTCAGTAGTTGAACGTCCTTTTGTAAAACCATATTGCTCACTATGTAGGAGGGTTTCCATATTAAAATATTTCAAAAGTTGTTTTAATATCAATTTTTCAAAAATCTTACTAAAGGCTGGTAGTATAGATATTGGCCTGAAATTACTCATGTCGTTTCTATCACCTGACTTATATAACGGTATGACTTTACTACATTTCATAAGGTCTGGGAAGATACCTACGTCCACGCATTTATTAAAAATATTAGATAAAGAGGGTGCTACAATATTTATTATGTTACCGATAAGTTTTACAGATAAGCCCCAGAAATCTTCGGTTTTCTTTTGATTAAGTGACTTGAAAGCATTAATTATGTCCAATGGGGTCACATGCTCAAAATTAAAATTAACATCACATTCTGGCACACTATTACGTAATAAGTTTTCAGCATCAACTGACGATGATTTCAAAGAGCAAGTTGTTGTTATTGGTATGTTTGCAAAAAATTCATTAAAAATTTTGGCGGTTTCATCAGCTTTATTTACTAATTTATTGTTGGAAATAATCTCTAGGTTGTTGTCCCTTTTCTGAACCTTGCCAGTTTCTTGATTGATAATATTCCATGTTGCTTTAATTTTATTTGAAGATTTTTTAATATTATCACTAATATATTTAGACTTTGCAATGACACAAACCTTTTTGAATATTTTAGAATAATTTTTTACATAACTTAAAAATGTAACATCAAATTTATATTTCTTCATACCATATAACTCAAACAGTCTAGTTCTACTTTTGTAGATACCAGCAGTGGCCCATTGGTTGAAGGAGACAGAAGCGCACTTTATCTGCTTAGTTTTACACTTAAAAGTTGATTCAAACTCATTTTTAACAACATTAAAAAGTGCTCTATATTCGTCATTAGGATTATCAGACATCAAAGTAGATGGTCGTATTTTGGACAAGATGTTGTTTCTAAAACGAGTACACCGGTGCGTTGTGTATGGCCTACTGACAACCTTCAATAGTTGGTTCAAACTTGAATGCGGAAAGCTTGCAAGTTGGCCACAATGGTCAGAAGTCAAATCAGATAAAACTAATTTATTATTTGCTTCACAGTTACTAAATATATTATCTAAGCAAGTAGCAGAAGAGGCTGTAATCCTCGTCGGTTCGCAGAAAAGATTATTTAAATTAAATGACTTAAATAAATTAAGAAGTCTAACAGATGTTGGCCCTACTTCTAAAATATTAACGTTGAAATCCCCACAAACTATGACATGTTTTTTACTGGTTCTAATCTTAGAAAGTGAATCTTCCATAACAGATTCAAATAAATTAAAGTCACTTAAAGGGGGTCTATACACACAGATAATTACAAATTGCTCCAGTTCAACACAAGACAGCTCAATAGTGCGCTCGATAGAAAGGTTGACAATATCAGTACGTTCTTTACATTTTAAATAATTTGAAACTATAATGAGTGACCCTCCTCGAATAGCACTCTTTCTTACAAACGCACTTTGTATGGAATAGTTAACGCTATTAAATATTACTAACTCATGACATTTCATCCAGTGTTCAGTTAAACATAAAACTTGAACACTGTAATTTTCAATAAATAAACTTAATTCTAGTTCCTTGCCGGAGAGACCCTGCATGTTTTGATGAACAACATTCAGTTCATGCAGCCTACCCGTTGTCCTATCTTGTAGTTTAAATTACAAGATGAAAAAGAGCTGTTAGTACTATTACTAACATTATCAAAAACATTCGATACAATATTAGTACCTGTATCCTGTAAATTATATGCTAACAACTTAGCAATTCGTCTCTTACTTGAAATTGGCATATACATACTGTACTCCATAAGTTTAAAGTTTTTTATGAAATTATTAGTTTCAAAGTACAAAATTGTATTATTATGATGGTTTGTTATGTTATAAATTAACATATTTAAATTATAAATGTGCCTATTTTGTTCAAAAGTTAAATTCCTAGAATAAGGTAGGGCACAAAAAATGAATTTACAATTATTTTTCTTACTTAAGTGTAACATTAATTCAACACAATCTATAATATTTGCCCTGCTTACGGCCAAACTATCACCATATAATAATATGCCAGTAGATTTTGAGTTAAGCTCAGATAACCTAATGTGATTTGTTAGCATACTGAAACTGGCTCCAGGCAAACAAGTATTTAAAATACACTGCTGGGAATAGGGACTAATCATGCTACTTAAACCTTGACCTATTTTGTCAGAAAATATATATGTGTTTATAGTTATTTTTCAATCCTTATTTTCTTAGTAAATAGTATTATTATAAATTACTTATTCCTTTTTTTTTCATTGTCATTTATTAGCTCCTGTAGACAAGTTACATTTAACCATTGGTTAAAAAACACTCTTAACACTAAACTATATTAATTAGACAAAACTAAAAATAAAAAATAGCATTAAAAAACTCATCCACATCGCTGTCGACTGGAAGTGTGCCCATAAGGCTGGCAGCATTACCACGTTGAATGGCAATGCTTAACCGCTGACCAAGGTAAAAACCAGCCCTTGGGTCACATGAGGTGTCAACAAGACGCTTGGATAAATCTTTGAAAAGAATGTGAGCACTCGGACCCCACGGTCCCAATGTTTCAACACCAAACGGCTCGAAAGTATAACTTCCAACTAGGTTGTTATACTGCCGCCGCTTGAGGTTCTCAGCAGCCGCAGCAGCAGCGCCAGCACAGCACGACGAACTAGGAAGATGGGATGGCGCAAGAGTATCGACACAAGTAGCGTCCCAAATAAATTCGAAAGTAACTCTGTCTGTATGTGTGCTACGTAATCACGCTGGAAGGACATACGCTACTTTTTGCCGCGATAACCGACAACCACGCGGGCGGAGTCGTGGGCTACCACTAGTAATTAATATTTAAGTAAGTAGTAAAATGTATTTAAAAGTGAGACTTCAAGAGTTTTCAGCCATGGCCATGGGTAGACTGATGTCTACCATATGACCATACACCCGCGATAGAATATTTTTTTTTATTTCATTGCTTATTTTCGAATATACCACAAACGTAATACTAGGCATTCATAAGTCAAGAAGATCATGACGTGCTACCGTGAGCTCTGCGGGAAAAGGCTTATTTACACAATCCATTTTCCCCTGGCACGTTTGGGTAGAGCGAACGATCGCAGCAATGCATTTCAAGCGCTTTAATCGCGATATTATACAACATTTTCCTTTCCTGCTGTGAAATTGAAGAACGATTTCCAAAAACAAAATAAATAACAACGCTTTCTAAGTTACATTATCATCGCCGCACATAGAAATAATTTCTAACTGCATTCTTGCTCACTGAAAATAATACTTTCATAACATAAAAAAATTTAATTCAAAGGATTTCAATTAATTCAACATTTCAGCAACTGTAGTTATTTTCGAATTAAAACATATTGACTGACTTCTAATGTTTGGATCTTTTTTGGACCTTTTCTTCCTTTTTTTTTATTCTTTAATTTTAACAGAAGCTTTTATCCACAATGGCATGCCAGCCTAAAAAGTTTATTTTATATTAATTTCCTTTCAATCTGCATCATGCAAACCATTACATTTTCACAAACATATCCAAATCTTCTCCATAATTATAACTAGCAAGTCATAATAAATACAAATTTAAGGTTAGAAATTACCTAGACTACGAAAAAGAACAAAGCAGCAAAAAAATATTCAATTTATTCAGATTTAGCTCCGGGTGTTCCATAGTGATTTAATTTATTTCTCTGTTTCCCACAAACGCCCGTTTAAATTCTTATTAGTCTCAACGGGCCGACCGCTCGGCTTTTTTCAGATGAATATAAGAGTGAACGGTTCTTATCCACTTTGAATAAACAAATAGATCTGCCGAATTTGTAAAATGTGAACTTTCACCTTATATCGTTTGAAGTTAATTTGTGTTCAATAAGTCAAGACTTTCGATTAACTTATTGCAACTTTATGAATAATAATTATTATTTTTATCCAAATTTGGCCTCGAGCGAATCTTGCTCATTTTAGAAATGAGCATATTTTTTCATACCAGTACCTTTCAAACGGAGTTTTACAAATTTTAGTATATAACTATCTTAATAAGATTTCAATCTCAAAATCAGGTAATAACTAGTAACGATGACACAGAAACGTTAAACTTATACATAACAAACTTTTTTACGTCGGAGGTTACAAAATAGCAAATAGAAAAAATAATAATTATTTTTGAATAAACCCATGTCATTTAGCAAATTTAACAATCAAAACCGGCATAATTCATATCTAGCAAGACTGAGTTCTTATAATCACTCAATTACCTACTGAAATAAAATCCGAAACATCGTAGTAGTGTATTACCTACCTCTACCACAGGCAAGCCATAAATTAGACCATCTTCTACCTCTGCCTAGTCTTTTTCCAATCTATGTTTGGGTTGGCTTCCAGTCTTACTTTTCCAGATTTAGCTGAATACCGTATTTTTCATGAAGCCACTGGCTACCTGACCTCCACAACCCATTTTACTGGGAAACGCAGTATCCCATAGTAATACTGCGGGCCAAAATTGTAATGACTGCTAAAGATTCTCGTCCAAAGACAATTGTATTTAGTGTAAATCTTGCTGTTTGTTTCATAAATGTACAATTTATCTTAACTCCGTCTGAATAGGATTCAAGTAATTAATCTAACATAAACAAGGAAGGGTCCAAGACTCACTGACACTTCGTACAGCGGTACAACACACGTAATTTCCATTCAAACTGATATTACAATAACATGGAACTCCCATCTCCATTAATCTCAGGGTCTACATTAAACACGCATTTAGGTACACCCTAGCGGTAGTTAGGTATTAGCATACAGAAACGATAACAACCCTGCCTGATTTATCTAGCACCTTCTCGAATGTTTTTTCTGTGCTAACTAGGTTTTTATGCATGTGAATATATAATACAGAAACAGTCCATTTATAGCACTGATTCTTTATTCTAGGCTGCTTTTTAAACCACTTTAAAATATGCAATGATGAACTGGGACTAGGTATGTTTTTTTTTTCTCTTTTCATAAACTACATTTGACAATAATAAGGCTCATTTAAGTTCAGGATAGTGGTAATAGTCCGCATACCTGTTATGCGAAAACGAAAAATTATTTTTGTTAGGGTGGGTACCTCAGAGGTAGTCTTGTTTAAAAATCATTAAAATCGATTCCAGTACTTTGGTTTTAAAGTGAAAACAATTGGAAAATTTTATAAAAGTTTTTTTTAATAACATTGCGTATTTTGTAGATATTTTCGTGCAATTGAAGTCGTTTTTTTTTCTGACTCTATGTGTCATCAATTATGTAAGATCAAAAATCCTGCTACATTTTATTTTTTATTTTATTGTATTACAATATTATTACATGTATTGTTAGTTTATAGGAACCAATGTCAAGGAATAAAATGTACCAAAAAGCTAATAAAAGTGCTTGAAAACCATTTTCTTACACGTTCACATAAAAATTACTCTTGTTTGATTATCTTTGAGCACCTGGTTACAAATTTGAACCGTGCAAAAACAGAATACATATCCGTTTATCTCAGTGAAACATAAATTACATGTAATCATTATAATTTAGAAACAAAACACTCCAGCTAACTTTGTAAATAAAAGTAAAAGCCATTTTATTTACGGTCACTCCGGACTTTGCTGGACTACACTGGGGCCGTTAAAATAATTTATTCAATGCCTGATTACGAGGGATATCACAATCGGAAAATAGCTGATTTACTGGAGCCCGCCGACTAAACTGACTGGAATACTTAATTAGGACAACAGACCTTAATTTTCTCTCCTTAATCCGTGTGCTAATTGTTTTCTTACTTTCATTTTTAATACAATAGTAATGAGTTCAAAAAGTTTTGTAATTTCAACTTTATTATACCGTGGTTAAGTGTGATTTTGGATTATATGAAACCTATAATAATTTGTGTAACAGTCTTCTTCTTCTTATCGTGACGATAATTTTGCTACGAGAACTGCATTATCAGTAGCCTTCATTAAATCGTCCAGCGAGGTGTTCCATTGTTTGGGGAGTGATACCACATCTGCACCTAAGGTTAAGTGTCAATGTATCCCCACTTACACAGATTATCTTTGCTTCAACCAACCCAAGTTCGAAGTCGGCTTAGAGACTTCCAGGTTGTCCAAAGTAGCTCATGTCCTGCAGGGAGATTTTCTTAAACTGTGTAACAGTATTATCACATTACATTATTATATTGTCTTTTCTAAGAACCGACGAAAGTTACAATCCATGGTATAACATTTTTGTGAAAAACTTGTGAAATTAAGTTAATTAATTGTGTCATTAGTCATGACTCTTTTACTTAATGTTGCAAGAGCTGGTTTTAGTAAAAAATATGACGTAATATTTTCAAATTGTACGTGGAGTGACTGTAGATACTTAACCCCTTAAGGAGAAAAGAAAAACAAAATACTAAAGTTCTTTATTTTTAATGGTCGTATTGTTCTAATTTCTCTTTCCTTGTTGTTATTAGTTGACTACCTTCTTTCAGATTACATAATTATAATGTTTCATTCAATTATTGTACTTCCATAGTTGTGTCAAACGACAGTTCAGGCTAAAACTGAAAAGTTGTTCAAAAAAACTAAAAACTTAACCTTTTATTTTAAACAGTACCTAAGCTTTTAATGTATACGGTTTGCATCCGCTAGAATATTGCTCTTTTATCGACCCGTCAAAAATTTAACTCGACGCGGATTCGCCGCAGAGTCGTATAATATACATGTACGTGATCCAATGAAATTCTGTGAAGCTATAACAAGGTTTACTGCACCGAGACAACGCAATCGTTTCGTTAAAAAATTGGCGCCTTTTTATGTGCGAACGTGTTGCTCGGTACCTCGTAGACGAAGTCGCCCTAATGGTCGAGGGAAATTACCTATTTCACGGGCGGATGGACTGCGTATATTTACGAACCGTAACCATTATTTAGTAAAACAACAATGTTCCACGATCTAGCAATTAGCCGACGGAAAACTACTCAAGATTGTTAGGTGTTGGGTTTCTGCTAAAATGGCCTGACTGTGATACCCATTTACGTGGGCAGTGTCTAAGTGTCAATAAGGACTGACCTTTTCTTTTCTTAATCAATTTTTTTCTTACGTATTGTTTTAAAAATGTTCTTTAAACTTTTAAAAAGAAAGAAACAAAGAAAAAGTGTTTATTCGCGTCATAAGTTAAAAATAAAATAATAATAATTACAACTTTTTTCAGAAAACACTTATGTCAAGTCAGGTTACAGGCGGGTTAATTTTTAAATAAGTACTCTAATCAGTCTCTCCTGTTTACCTCTTTAAAGTTCAATTAGAGGTTAATTAGGTTATCAATTAGGATATTCTCAGTAGCATCCCAATACACGATTAAGCTACATACAATCACTCCCACACATTCATCGCGTAATTACATGGGCTGGCAGTTAACATTTACATTTACCTGAATTTCATTGAAAACACATATGTTATATTTAAAAACATTTTACGTATTGAGAGAAGGTCAACATTTTTATAGACATACGATTTTCAAACATAAATATTTAAATTGAGCTTATTTATTAAATAATGATAAGCCGAAAGGATAAATATTTAGAAAACTGTATTTTTAATTTTTTCAGTCACGATTTTGGTGATTAAAACTAGTTTCGCTCAATGCTTTATGTGCACTTCATTAATTAATTTTAATCATCAGCGGAACACTACAAGAATGAAAAGTAATTAATTTAATATACACTTCTACGCTAAACATATATTCTGTTTTATATTAAACTGGCTTTTTCCGCGGCTCCGTCCGCGTGAGCGTCGTTTATCATGGCAAATTATATCTTCCTATTATAGCCTTCCTCAATTAGTGGGCTATGTAACAGTAAAAGAATTTTTCAAATCGCACATGTAGTTTCCGAGATCAGCGCGTGTCGGCGCACCTCGCTGGCATCCGCGGGCGACCAACGGGAAAGGTGCGGGGGTCGGGGGCCAGACCCCGACTGCGCCTGCACCGCGCCGCCTTCACGCCACTTCACACTCGACGATCGCAGCGCTTGTACGCGGGCATTCATTTGTTACTCATTAATTTGTAATACGTTGCGACATTATAATATCCAAATTATACAGTCCACTCTTTTATTTAAAAGTATCGATAAGGCCACATCAGCGCGTTCAAAAAAACTCTAAAGCTAACTTTATAATACTAGTTTATGTAAGTAAACTAAATATAATGTTAAAATGCAATTATTCGATATGAGTATTCGAAAATATACAGAACGCCCTTTCTATCATTGTAAATACCCTATCTATCAACTCATTGAAATACACATTCAGAGCTCCATTACTTTTAACGAAGTACTAAGAATATTTTTCTCCGTAAGGAATATCAATTGTATTCATAAAGAAGTTTTCGAAAAAAGTCGAATGTGAATGATCTTATAAAGCCCTATTATAACGAACTTTTCGCAAACCTTTCTTAGAAATACTACGGAGGGTTAACCATACAACCATACAGCCAAGGATAAGCTATCTTTGGCCTTCTTGCCTTTGAGGCCTCCGAAGTAAACGTATTTTTACTCTAAACTCATGTTTTTTTTTTTCTTTCTAGAGAATGGAGTATGAAAATTATCTGTTTCAACAAATATATTTTAAATGAATGCAAGAGTAAATAACCCGCAAATATCGTTTAAAAGAAAATTCAACGTTTTATTGAGAGGTTAAAAAACAGATTGTATCAGATTTCAAAACTAATAAGCTTTTCTTATTGTGTTGCTTTCTGAGGTTTACGCGAATATTAGACACAAAGGTGTTGAAACGTCGGGAACTAAAATGAAAATAAACCGCGATAGAATCCGTATAAAAGTAGTTTTATTTCAATTTTCTTACTGTGCTTCAAAATAAAAACCCATAAACAACAAAAGCATATTTAAACTAGAATCCTGCCAACATAAATACTCATTCCCGTTTATTATAAAATCGAGTTTATTTCCTATTATAAAGAATTAAATTTAACTAAAAACTTAACGAAACTAATTAAAGCTTGTTGTATTTTATCAACCTTTGTTCAAAATTATCCATACTTATATTAATAAACGAAACGCTTCCACATGTCCGATTAAAACAGCCATTATCGATCAGGCCATTAAATATTTAAATCAACATCGAACAATGTACTACCTTTAGCGCTGGAAAAGTTATTTATTTTTAAATAAATTCAGGCTCGTTATAAAAATTATATTTTCCTTTTTTACAAGGCCAAAGATAATAAATATGAGGAAAAAAAACAACATTTAAAATTAAAACGTACCGTAAAATGGGGTGAATATAAATAATTTTAGGGTGAAAGACACCTTTGGAACTTTAGAAAAGGATTCTAGCCTTTTATGGTGTCGCAGGCATATAATTTTACATTAAAACGGCTTTCAAATAGTTATTTTATAGTTAACAGTCCATCGTTGTCTTTAATATTTAAGTAACTTGAAAAATGGAAAAACCGCAATTCTCTATTCACCCCTGATTTTCTATTCACCCTATTTTACCCGGTACACAAATTAAGAATTTGAAATATTACAATACTGCCTAGTAAGCCACGTATCCAAGCCCTTTACAATATGACTCCGTTGAATTTCAAAATGGTTCCAATTTGGAAACACGTCATAGAGACCTCATTAGCAGTCATTTTTTTAATAACATAAGGGTATGTTATTAAAAAAATACACATAGGGAATACCACACATTACAGGTAGGGTAGGGACCCTACCTGTAGTGTGTGGTATTCCCTATGTGTGACAGAGGTTTTGTAGAAATTAACATTAATTCTAGTAAAAAGAATTTCTGTATTTGTTTCTTGGATTTTTGGACTGTGTGGGACAAATACTGTCTTGTTTTTATTAAATTGTATTAATATAATTATATAATCTAATTATATGTTATAATAGGAGATTATTTCTGCGAGTTGATCGCTAACGTTCACGGCTTTCGTTGAAAACGTAAATATCCTTTCGTACCAGATTAAGGTCGCAGCCTCAGAATAAATTATCCCTTTTAGAATCGCACTTTCTTTGTTCTCAGTTTATTTTGTTCGCTATGTGTGCAGCATTACAAAGTTTTAACGAGATGGAGAAAGGTCCGAGCGTTGCTATCAAACTAAAGGATATTTTTAACTTAAAATTTTTGTTAATTCCATTAAGGCATTCAGTACGAGTTGCACAAACAATGCATTATAATTATTCTTTTTTTTTTGTTATTTTATGGGGTCATACCATTTTGTCACTATGATAGGGGACTTAGTATATAACCTCATTCGCTAAGTCCAATGCTTTATCTCTTTCGACTGACTATACTTTTAAGTAAAAAATCAGCTAAGAGGCCTAAAACACACTAACACTACCCGGTAACTCTCAGAACACAGAAAAGATTTGGCAACCCTAGGTTCTTGAACTATAATATGCGTTATGCCACGTTACGTGTTTGGACTTAGAGGAATAACCTCTTGTAGTCCATTGTTATTTTAATTTCCATAATAAATTCCATTCTGTACTCCCCGTCCCCGATCAATATATTTGCGTGAGAAATATTTTATTTCCACGAATTGTACTTTCTAATCAATAAGCTCTAATCACTTGCCAAGTTTCCAAGAACTTGTAGTACAATACCAATCAGACAACGACAATTTCATAATTATATTTACTATGTTTCATGTACCACTTTATAAAACCTTGAACTATTTCAAATCAATACTGAGTCTAATTGATAAAATGGTGAAGAATAACATTTTAAGGAAACCTGGATTGATTTAAACTCAAATAATGGACTTCAAGATATCATCGTTAAACATACGTGATGAAAGCTCGTTTTTATTCTATAGGAAGCCTTTGTTCTGCAACAGAACATTTAATGTCTCCTAATGTGTGTAATAAAAACATAAAGCTCTCTTAATTGCGTTAAATATCTAAAGATATATTTTTTATTTCTGAATAAAAGATATAAGAGCTGGGTTCAATATAAGGTCCTGAAAAACTATCGAATCACTAATTACAGCAGTTTTCACCTACATCGTCACATTTCTTACAACATTTTGTACCTAACATAAATTCTCAGCTTCAATTTCAATATGTCAGTGGTTTTAAATGTCCTGCTACAGAATATACGTCGACAGGAAGTGAATATGTCGCACATACAGCCAGCGCCGGGAGCCGCCGGAACTGTTTAAAACTTTCATAACAGACCGCTTCCTGATATAACATTATTAACTACTCATTCAATAAACCTTGCTACAGCAATTTTGTACTCTCTCAAGTATAAATGAATGCCCATAAGAGCCATTTTTCTCCGAAAATGATGGCCTATTTCAGATCTGACAACGGAACACAAAGAAAAATCTGCCCTCTCACGAATTTTAGTGATGTTACATTTAGGTCAAAATTGAAAGAAATAAATTTCCCGTTTCTTAAATCCCTCTTTATCTTCCTTATATTTTAACAAGCGTTTTTTCCTGAAATGTTAAATGATTACGAAAAATCCACTTTGATTTATGGCGTTAATCTTTTTAAAAATTTAATCTCGCCTCATTTTCGTATTCAGTATCTTAAAACCTCCTTTATCTATTTAAAAGGCAGTTGCCAAATTTGTTACTACGAAGAACAAAACGACGCGCCATTTTCAATTAAAAAAAATCGTTCGACATTCCAACAAACCTTTTATCGTACTCGTCACACAGAGCGGGACATTTCAATAGTAGGTAAATCTAATTTTTTTGAAGTTGACAAAAGAATGTTAAAAAGAAATGGTAAGTAAAAACAAAAGAAGGTGTACTTACGAAAAATTCGGTGTTTTTCCTTTCGTGGATCGCGTCGTGCAACAGGCGGGGTCGGCCACAGAACTAATGAACTAGCATGTTTCACACAGATCCTCACTGTACAGTTGTTTTTTCCAAGCAGCGGCTCGCGGAGGCTGAGGCGGCGTTCGCCCGCCGCTATCGCGCGCTCGAGTCTGCCCTCCGCCAAATGTTGCCAGCTTCTATTCCACCAATTGCATGAAAGTGTAAGTTTCATGTCGATATTTTACGAAAGTTTTTGTGATATATTAAAATATTATTATATTAAAATTTATTATAGCTAATAAGTTTTTCTTTTTCATCTATTTAAATAGTACCTTCAAAGAATGGTTAAGTATAATTTTTCGGTCACTTTCATTAAAAATAATTTATCTTGTCTATAAACGATTATAGTCTAAACAAAAGTATAAAAGGAAGTAGGTACGAACAAGGTAGAGGTTTTATTCATTATTATAACATGAATTTCAGAAACGATTCAAACTTTGATTTATTACTTTCTTTATTTAGGTATAACGCAGTCGAAATTAAAAAAAAATATATATAAGTACCAAGAAATTGTAACTTTTCCATCAAAACTGATTTATGACAAAATGTAAGGATTCTCTTGAGCTGGTATCACCGCAGGGCGGCGCGCGTTCCCCTCGCCCCGCGGCCGCCGCCCGCCCCACGCTCGCCGAAGCCGTGAAGCCTCCATTCGTTTAGTATTCGCGCCCTTTGTGACACTTAAAACCATTGTTCACAGACGAACCTTTTCAAAGTTGAACTATAGCACTTACACGAAATCGACAGAAGACACCTATTGGTATCGAATTACAGGAACATTTCGCCTCATAAGCCCTTGTTTTGAATGGGATAGAGGATTCAGTGACTTCCGCATTTTTTTTTTACGCTAAGTTATGTTAGTCACTGGATAAAGATTACTAGCAAAAGTGTCAGACGGATATTTCGAAGAATTTCAGTAAAATTAAAATTCTGATAAATCGTAATGGGTATTTAACTATGTATTTTTTTTTTATAAATTAGTCCTTTTTTATGTAAAAAATTAACTTTGATTTGTGCAGTTGTTGGGAGTTACAAGAAAATAAGAATCGTATTAAAATATCCAATATAACGGAGAAATCGGTTGCAAAATTTCTTTTAAAGTAGAAACAAAGGGTATGTAAAATAGAAGGTAGGATATGTAAGGTAGGAGCAGCGGTAGCCTAATGGCTAAGGCATCGGACTTGCGATCATGTGGTTGCTGGTTCGAATCCCACTCAT
This sequence comes from Plusia festucae, assembly GCA_950381575.1. Taxonomy (NCBI): domain Eukaryota; kingdom Metazoa; phylum Arthropoda; class Insecta; order Lepidoptera; family Noctuidae; genus Plusia; species Plusia festucae. The sequence continues at coordinate 4,236,530 of OX494436.1, read as the reverse complement.
TACACTACCGACGTAAACCCACTTGTAACACAAGCATATTTCAGCTTAGCACGAGGGGTTAACAAGAATACTAGTAATGTGCGACCCACATCGCTAGGAAGATAAAAAAAAAATTAAAGCTAACATTATTTACACAATAATTGACACTACAATTATTGAAAGCCTGAAAATATTTGTCTTTTTCATAAATACTTGCTGTTACACGCGATTCTGCCCACGGTACCTTTTGTTTTCTATTTAAAAATATATGATCTTACGTTACTCAAGCATACTTTTAGCATTCTAATGGTGAAGGATTCATGAAACCGATATAGTAGTTTTTGAGTGCATTTATTACAAGTACTTTAACTTACAGATCTTTCCTCTTTAAGTCAATCTCAATAGACTATATTATGATCCAAGTTATTCATCTCTATGAACAGAATAAACATTCATTTCACTTTTTTTTACTCATTGCAGATGATATAACATAATAATATTGCAAAAGCACAAAGTATAAAATACTTAGGTTCCACAAAATTATACCTTCGACATGTTAAGTCCTTGAACACGAAAGCTATGACCTTCGCCGTCGCGAACTGATAATTATTCGAGAATTGTTATATTCCACAATGATACTGTGAAAATATAATATTCCAGTGCGCTTACTATGGGCACGTTAAACTAGGATTTTTTCCGTTGTGTAAGCGAGATGCAACGTTGTGTTCTGTAATGCGCCATCTCGCTTCCACATCGTTAATAATTTGCAGTCTAATATCGAACCCATACATTCAGGGGTCGTGACTAAGCGTAAGCCGTACGGTTTGACCAATAATAAAGGTGAAGCCGCGCTGACCGAGATTGGTCCGTGGATGGTTGGCCAATTGTAAACATCTCCGTGCCTCACAAAGCACGTTAAGCCTTTGGTCCCGACTGTCGTACAGTGGTCTTTGACAGTCGTTATGTCATTATAATGCTGACAAACAGTCTTCAACCCAGCAATGGGTTTTGGAGGTCAGATAGGTAGTCGCTCCGTGTAAAAACGGTAATTAGCTTGGGAAAAGGCTAGGTAGATGATAATATCGAACCCAAAAAAGACGCAGCATCTAAAAGCTTACTTTACCCAAACTAATATTACAAAATACACTTCTTAAAATAACTCCAGCTTGTAGAAGTCTTACTGCAGAGGAAAGCAATCTTCTTACACTAAATTGAAGATGGGATACCTGTATAAAATATTTTTTGTTTGAAACTCAGTCCCTCAATATTTTATCGTCAATAATGTTACAAGATTTTTATTATTATACTTCTTTTCTTTTATACGTAGTTTTAAGAATTACAACTGATCAATCTCAAATTGCATGACAAATGAAGCCATTACAGATGTTGCGCAGTTGCACAAATGAATTAGTAACGAACCTATCCGTACAGTGTCCCTGGGTTGTTATTTTAAAGTTCTCGCGAGTCTACAATTGACACATTTAAATGTATTCAGCACAAGGCTGGCAACGGGCATGCAAGCTCCGGTTAATCTTTTGAACGTTCAAGTGCTGCTACATTCAAATACTTGTTATTATATAATCTTCCTTTTTGTTTTTAAAATAAGCAAATTTTTATAGAAAATATTTTGGATCAAGTACTGACGTCGCAAGGAAACTTGGCTTTTATGATCTAATATAATTAACTAAAAAAGCAAAATAGCGTAACGTATACCCTGCCCATCTAGCACTGTCCTTGCACTGTCCTTGCACCGTCTTGCTTGACAGAAGCTAAACTTTCTAGTCAGAAAGAGCTTGATCAGACCGCGTTGATATATTTATTTAGGTACTCTTTGATATTTTTCAATTATTCCGGCCTATAAATGACCCATTCTTAGGTCTCTTCGCATTCAAAGAATGGAACGAGCATTGATCACCACGCTTCCGATTTTACGAATTCAGATTCCAATTTTCCATAAATTGGAATCTGAAATTGATGCCTTGGATAATTGAGAAATTACCTACCATATAACTTAGTAAACATTACTTTATTCCAGTGAGTTCGAACCTCTAAACTTATGTTTACAAATTCAGTGAATCACAAGGCCACCACGACTTGTTGATATAAAAGAAAGAAGCAAAATTATATAGTGAAGATAGCTTTGAATGTAATCAGTTTGGAAGTTTATGAAGGTCATATACATTATGGTAGCTTGGCCCCTTCAAGTAACTACGACTCACTGCCATATCAAGTGGGGAGTGACGTGGAAATGTCAATCATCTTGATAATTGTTTATTGTGACGGTCTGTCTACGCTTGATCGATTTATGAGTGTAATCAATACGACCTTAGTTTATTAATTACTAGCTTCTGCCCGCGACTTCGTCTGCGTGGACTTCAGAATTGGGTCCAAAAAGAAATGAAAATAGTGAAATTAATAAAAAATTGAATAAAACGTTTACTCGTGTTTTAGCCTGCGCTGTAACAGAGAAAAACACCAAATTTCAAATTTCCCTCGGGAACTACTTAAGGAATCGGGATAAAAGTAGCCTATGTTCTTTTCCATGTCAACATGCATGCCAAATTTCATCCAAATCTGTACAGCCATTTTTGCGCGATTGAGTAACAAACATCCAAACATCCGAACATCTAAACGTCCAAACATCCACACTTTCACATTTATAATATTAGTAGGATAAATTGTAATTTTATAACTTCCGAAGTTTCCGAATCTGTAGTATAGTTTATATTGAAAAGAGTATAATAAAAATAAAAATATGAACTCATTCATCTACCAAACCTTTTCCCAAGCTACGAATATGTTAGGGTTGGCTTCCAGTCTTACCGGGTTCATCTGAATACTGTATTTTACATAGAGCGACTGTCTATCCGACCTCCACAACCGATTTTACTGATTAATACAGCAACCCATAGTAAGACTGGTTGTTAAAATTTTAAATGGGTCTAGTTATGTTTACAAATGCGTCGCCCATCCACGCACCACCTGCGGCGAGCGCGGCTTTACTTAAATTGTTGGTGAAACCGCGTGGCTTACACTTAGCCACAAGCCCTTCCATAAATACTTACATAATAACTCGCATAATTTTCGATTGAAATCATAATATGTCAGGCAAAATTACAGCAATATTTCGGGGTAGCAATTTAAAAAAAAAGGAATGCTTAATTGATTTTTTGTAACTGATGTCGTTCTTATTCAGTCTTTGAGTGTCATAGTCGTAGTCGACCTCAATATGTTTTTCGTTTCTTTAACATACCTACTCCTCATCAATCACACTACGGTTTCATACCTCATTCGTAGGGTTTACGATGAACAAATTTCAACGTTACTTCATTAACAGTAACTACGGTTATCAACGTTGTTAAAATATTATACACTCATAAAAAAATATATACGATTTCGAAAATGAACCTTATAAAGTTGACATAATGACCATGTTAATATTAAATCGTAACCACCACTGAGCTGACTGTAATAATTAATTAATGAACTAATTAACATGGAGGCACACTGCTTGGTTTTTGTTATAAAGCTCTAAGGCAGTGTTTTGCTCGAAAATATAACAGTCGGTTAAAAACTTAAATAAAATCTCAGTTTATTGAAAAGTTCTTGTTATTCAATAAAAAATATACCGTCAAAAAACTCATTTTTAAAGCCGGTTAGAAAGGAAACGGACAATGTTCAACTTTAATTAGGAGAAAAAAAGGTTTTTATTTATTAAATCTCTCACACTATTTGAAGATTGTGAACATACACGAAAATTATTATCATGCTAACTTACTCCTGTAATATCGGCCAATTACCTCAAAAAGATTGAATACAACGGAATTTGTGAAAATTAATATGGCCATAGTAACATATTTTGGTACCGTTTTCAGATATCAATGTTTTTATACGGAATGAAATTTCGTTTTAAATATGAAACCACTTTATTTTTTCTTAGTTATTTTTTTTGCTGTTATTTCAACATTTCGCAAGTTGTCTTTTTGCAGCAAACATATTTTGTGGTTCTTGTTTCTCTTTTTATTTTAAAAAGGTTTTATAAAAATATCGTAGTATTTTTAACACAATTATACTCAGTTTTTTTAGCACATAAAAAGTTTTTACAGGTTGTACCTACTGAGTTTGGTTGTTGATATTTTGGCCAAAACTAAAAATTTTGCTGAAATAGCAAATCATGTATATAAGTTGGTACCACAAATGTACGTTCTTAGAATTTAAGAGTTGAATATAAAAGTTTTCTTTCAAACAATCCAATCCTATTACAACATCTACTAAAAAAATTCTCACCACATACTCATTCTCTCTCATTCATACTGCAGAGTTTTACGTAATAAGAACCCTCTCGACATGTGAAGATCAACGATCAAGGGGGTCTCCTCCTAAACAAAATGAAAAAAAAAGTAATGAATATTAAACACATTCTCCTTCTTACCGCATCGATGGCAATCAAATTGTGTCAGCCCAGAATTTTCTTCGAGATCTGCATTATCAGTAGCCTTCATTAAATTGTTCAGCGTGCAGGTGTTAGGGGACGAAGGACAAGATAGCAGGTGTTCCATTGTTTGGGGAGTGATACCACATCTGCACGTAAGGTTAGATGTGTTAATGTTAATGTATCCCCACTTAGACATATTATCTTTGGTCGGACAACCTGAGTTCGAAGTTTGTTTATAGACTTCCAAGTTGGCCAAGGCAGCCTGTCTAATAATATTGATTGGAATTAATTCTGTTAATACAATAAAATATACCTTCTTACAATTCAAGGGAAGATTTAATCACAGATACAGGAAAATTGCTGGGTAGATGACATAATATTACGGACTAGCTTTTGCTCGCGGCTCCGCCCGCGTGGATGTCGGTTATCGCGGCAAATTATAGCCTATAGCCTTCCTCAATAAGTGGGCTATCTAACAGTGAAATAATTTTTCAAATTGGACCAGTAGTTCCTAAGATTAGTGCGTTCAAACAAACAAACTCTTCAGCTTTATAATATTAGTATAGACTAACGACTTTCTGAGCTCCTTACTAAACTGTACTTCTCACCCTTTACATGGAATAAGTCATTAAAATTGTTATGATTATAGTCATTTTATATTTTCGAAGAATAAGACTAAATACAGTATTTAGCAGATTCCGGGAATACTGGAAACCGAACCCAATGTAGCTTGGGAAATGGTTCGATAAAAGAAAAAGTATTTTGCAAATAAACAATAAATCTATATATATAAAACTCTTCCGTTACTGACTGACTGACAGACAACGCACAGCCGAAACTACTGATCGTAAAGAGCTGAAATTTGGCATGTGTGTTTGTTGGGAGGAGTTGGCTACCACTATGAGAGGATTTTTGGAAATTCCCCCCCAAAGGGGAGAAAAGGGTGGTAAATTGAAAATGTTTATTTCTCAATGGATTCCACACGGACGAAGTCGCGAGCAAAAGCTAGTATTTAATAAAACATAAAAGGTAATACAAAAAAATGTTATTTAAGAAAAATAAATTTAAAGCTTGTTTGGCTATTAGAACTGCACTGTATCTTACTTCTTTCACATCAAAATATTTTGTATTTTGTTTTACTGTCGTTAACAAGAGTCTTATTACTATTACCTTTTGCACACAGGACTCCCCTATTCTTTCATACGTAAAAATAAAAGCAATGTCAAAAATATTTGCCTTTCTAACATTTGTTAACGAATTATTAGTTGTTCCCCTTACTAAGAATTTTTGTAATTAAGCTATAAAAAATGTTGGTGTACAGTCACGAGCTTAAATATGTGTACACATAGCGAAATTGTAAAACATATTAAGCGAGAAGTTTTTGTTGAAACTCAAGAATATATACATGATTTGAGAACTGCTATAATTTTATCTTGTTAAATGATCAAAAGTTGAATTAATGGTGAATTCCTGTTAAATTATTGTTTTACAATTTCGCTATGTGTATACATATTTATGCTCGTGACTGTACAATTATTAAAATATTTTATATTCTATTCTATTAATAGAAAAAAGCGCTGTTCAGTTCTGTGGAAAATATTGAGAAGTAATTATCAAAACGCGAATAAGCCCAGACATCATTAGTCGTAGCTGTAGCAACTACGGCGTAGACCGCTCAATATTTGCCGTAGCAAACAGGCACATAATATAGAACTCAAATAGATTATTTTTACTCTGTTGACTTACTATCTTAGAATTTAAAACGATATTCTTCTTTTAGAAAATCAATTTAGGGAATTTGTAATACTGCCGAATAAATAACATAAACAAACAAATATATTATAGAGAAAATATTAGACAAATTGTTTATTTATACTCTAGTCGTGCCTTGAAGTTACTTCCGCCAATATATTATTTAATTTATATATACTATTTATACATTCTTCAAAAATTAAGTCATGTAATGAAAAACTTTTTTTAGATTGTGTTTTTCTTGTGACATTTACTTATAACAGGTAATTTCGCAAATTCGTTATGGCTAGCTGTGGCATGCGGATCTGCGCACAGTCCCTAATTTTCTTCTGGTAAGAAATATAGCTTACTAGATGTAGTCCGCCACTCCACCCGCGTGTTATCGTGGTAAAACTTTTAGCCTTTGTCCTAGATTATCTCTATACCAAATTTCATCTCAATCGGTTACGTAGTTTATGATATGAGTAACATCATCCTATATAGTGTGAATTATTATAGTGATGATATTACTCAGGGATGTAGCATTATATACGAGAAAAAATAATGTTTGAAATTGGTCTAGTACTTTTCAGTTTATTCGTTTCAAACATACAATAATACGAAATTTTCCTCTTTATTAACTTAACTATAGATTTAGAAAAACGGGGAAGATATATTTGACATAACAATAATCAGGTGCCTAAAACAGAAACAGTATGTACAAATCCGATTCACCTCCAGTCAAATAATAACCCTCACTGATACATTTTCAAAGCTACCTGTAAGATTTCCGCCAGAGATTTATGTCCAAACCACCCCCGTAACGAAGGAAAGACTCGCGAACTAACGAACGCTAGTTGGCGTATCTTTCCTACATCCGTCTTTATTTGTGTAACTAACATTGAAAGATTGCAGCCTCTTAAAATGAAACTGAAAACTGAGCGAAGAAAATGTGATTTAGCATGAGCTTCTGTTGATATTTTCCGAATTCTCGGACAGTACAGTACAGAAGCGGTTTCATGTGCAATTGAGTATTGATCATCTTCTGTTTTTTTTTGTCGGGGTAAAAGTTTATGTCTTCGACCCACGCCGAGGGCGCGGCGTGGGGATATGGCGGACTTAGACCGACTAAACAACACCCCGGTCCCATCATTGCCTTTGCTGGAGCCGTGGGATGGCTTGTGCATTCTCAGCGCAGCTCCAGTAGGCCTTGGTCCTCAGGGGACCCCTTGAAAAATGGGTGAAAAGTGTCCAACCCTCAGTTCTCCCGAAAACGAACGCGTAGGACTTTTCGTTTGTATCCTTCGAAGCCTGTCAGCTGATCAGGTGCCCACACATGATCGCAAGTCCGATGCCCAAGCCATCAGGCTACCGCCACATAGTTCCCACAAATCAAATTTATCGGAACGGAGACAAATCATAAAGATCGGTACAACCGTTCTTGAGTTATAAATTTTGTAACTGGCCCGACTTTGTTTTATATAATTAAACTAGCTTTTGCACACGGCTCTCTCCGTATATACAGCCTATGTTACTCAGGGATAATTAAGTAGGTATTCTTATTGTGAAATATTTTTATCGAAATTGGTCCATTAGTGTTTGAGTTGATTTGTTACAAACTTATTATAAATGTATAGATTTAGATTTAGATATTGCACACATCGTTAACATTACGGTTAATAGTTTAAGGTGTGATAATTCCAAACCCAAGTCAAACAATACCTCGGCTAACCACAAGAGAATCATTGATGAAATCACAACCGATTGTAATTCGCACACCGCTATGTATAATATTTACGCATAAATAGAGGTAAGCCCGGATTATAGTATTAGGCTCAGCTTAAGCAATAAGCGTTCCCCGAAAACTATTACATATTGGTATACCGATATTCTAATGGTTGTGACGTCACTTTAATAACATTGCCTGAAATTATTTTATGAACTTTGAAATAGAACATCAAATATTTCATTTGCAAAAGAACCTATATTTACTACATTATTTAGTGTGTCGTGCATGCAATGTTTTGTATAAAAATAACTTAAGTAAAAATAAGTAAGTATTTCTTCTTCTTCCTGCCCTTATCCCATTCATATGGGGTCGGCGCAATGCGTATTTTCCTTCCATTCCTCTCTATTACTCGTCATCGCGGCATCCAGTCCTTTCTTTCTCATATCATCTTTCACACAATCCATCCATCTCTTTTTCGGTCTCCCTCTGCTTATATACCCATCCACAGTCATACTTATAACTTGTTTAGTTATGTGACTTTCATCCCTCCTCATAACATGTCCATACCACGACAAACGCTTACCTCTTATCTTTTCATTCACTGGCGCTACTTTCAAGCTTCCTCTAATATACTCATTCCTTATCCTATCTAATCTCGTCACTCCAGTCATCCATCGAAGCATTCTCATTTCCGCTGCATGCAATCGTCTTTCATCAGTCCCTTTCACTGCCCAGCATTCTGAACCATACATCAATACAGGTCTTATAGCCGATTTATACATTTTACCTTTCAGCTTTACGGGCATGTTAGGATCACATATCATCCCAGTCATCTGTCGCCATTTAAGCCAACCTGAGCTGATTCTGTGCTTAATATCTCGGTCAATCTCTCCATCATTTTGTATGACGGAACCGAGATAGCGAAAATCAGAGCAAACTGGCAGTGGTTTTCCATCAATGGAAATTGGAGCAAAAGTGGAGGGACCGCCGAAATCACAGAACATGTGCTCCGTTTTGGTTTTGCTGATTTTCAAGCCAACAATAAAAACATAAAAACAGCCAACATAAAAATAAGTAAGTATTTATATATTTATAGTTAATAATTTTGTTTTCATTTATTGTAGTTAGGTGTTATCCATGTGCTCAAAGATAAATAAGCTCAAAATGGAAAGCTGACTGATTTCTAGTTCTGTGATTATAAGCATAAGAAAAGAGTCGGTGAAAGCAATTAATAACTTACAAGCAATCCAATACACGGTAAAAAAAAATTTTTAATTTGAAATATATTAAGTCGTTGGTGTGCCCTAAATAACCATCTACTTTGCTGCATGTGTGTGTAAGTGTATCCTATTAGTTGACTAATCTTTTACAATTATTACCAAATTTATTGAGGGTAAAAGCCACTTAACATTAAGACCGCACCTTTAGCTCGATCATGGAACAAAACTATTCAATAAGGTAAACTATACTTCAAAATATTTCATGTCCTGATTCGAAGATTCCTTAACAACTCGAAAAAGCATCCCCTTTTAAAAGCCAGCAAAGAGAAAACAAAACACGACACGCAAATCCAATAAAGAATGAATCAATACATATTTAATTCATTCAATCATATGCCAAAAAGATTCGGCATTGACAATTCTATTTCATTCTTTTCGTTCGGCACTCTATATAAATTCGATTTTAGTGAAGGAAATATATTCAGCTCTTACCGCGCTTGTCATCCTGACTGATATGATTTAATATCTGGCTGTCGGAGAAGGGGTGTTGCTGAAACAAAGGTCTGCCTCCCTTATCGTTTCTCAATTGTTCTTTGCAGTCCTAATTCCTGTTGCTTTAAAGACGCTGATAATGTTTTCGACATAACGTTTGGCCATTAAATGTAGATGAATCAGGTACGAGGAAAAGGTTGTTAAGTCGTATAAGATTTCGAAGACTTTTGTAATTAGGTGCCGGTTTTATAGCTGTACGAGCTGATATAAATTGGATATCCTCTCGCCTATACTATGACTTGTAACTTATCTACTAGCTGGTGGACGATGAAGCATCAGATGAGCATTGGTATAAACATACCTATTACACGCATTTAAAGGATGAAATTTCGATGCCATAAAAACTTTTTGTCCTAAAAGCACCAACAATAACTTAATTGCAAAACCCAATTTCGTCTAGCTACATAAAAAACAAAATCAACATTTATTATTTAATACAAATAAATAAAGTTAACAAACTTATGATTTTTAATATGTAAATAACATTATGTGTACCTATATATTTCCAACTTAACTATATACATACTAACCTATACCTATTCGTCCCCGATCGGCGACCGGTCGCCGCATTACAATAGAAAATCAATTGTGTCTCATTAGCGGTGATTAGAGAGATCAATTAAACAAAACACAAAAAATAACGTCAAACTAAAGTATGACTTCTGTATAAATTTTGTTGAATATGTAAGTTCAGAGTAACAGCTACGAAATTTTATAAAACAAGTAATTTTGATACTCCAGTTGAGATTGCGCAGCATTAGTTGAGGATAGCAACAAGTTACTTTGACTGAGAGATGAGTTACGTGACGTTTACATTTTAGCGTTATTTTCTAAAGTAAATAGAACACAAACGGTGTATTCATACTCGACGGTTTTACCTTTCATCCCGAATTTGTTAATAAATACATATGTAACGTTATGTATATAATGTTTAATAATGTTTGTAATGCTAACTCGTAAATTGTAAAACCGATTTACATAAAATTGGAAAAAGTCACAAACAACCTATAAATACAAAGTATATTTATAAATAACAAGCGAATTTGTACGTACATTATACATATAAACCAACCTCTTGAATCAATCTATCTATTAAAAAAACCGCATCAAAATCCGTTGCTAGTTCTAAAGATATAAGCATAGACAGACAGCGGTGACTTTATTTTACACTAGTGTTACGTAATCTAAACATAAATTACTGTCTACTTTATTTATATACAGCATCACAATCCAATCTAACTACGGTATCTCTTTTCATAACCCGAAGTTTTGTCTTCCTTTCAACTGTGCATTTAATTCAAAAACTTCATGACACTATTGTTTATCTTATAAATGAATGTTGCCAGCGCCGGGTCCCCGCTTATTTAACTTTTTTCCAGCTCGCAGCGTAATATTAAAACACATTGAATTAACTTTTAGCATATTTTACGCGGGTTTTTAAATAATGGTCATTTCCAGGTTTTTTAATTATAGTCATAATAAATCACGACACTGTATTTTGCAAACGTGAGCTAAGACTGAAAAGCTTAAGACTAAATGTATAATAGTTACTTAGTTACCAAACGAGCACAGTTTGAGGGCTATTTAGACCAGTTCCAGGTATAAATAGTTTGTTTATTATAATGACGTAATTTCAGACGTCAGCAATAATAACATTTAAAAAATAATTAGTTGTCAAGGTAAACGTAAACACAATCAAAATTCAAATAACAACATGTTCTGAAACTCGAAATTCCGAATGGGTTCATGATTTTCCATGTAAAAGAAACGACGCCCGAACTAAGGAATTTAATCCTTGTGTCGCGGGGCTTTCTCAAACATTCAAATCACATGCACAAAGGTTCATGATTTTATAGTGTGTTTGCAATCTTTCACGCGAACCACATATTATCTGATGGATTCCGTTACCTAGTCCTAACAGTAAACATGTACAATCTAAATGGAAGTTACTACATACTTGCTAAGTATTATTACCACATTCCTGGCATTTTGCCTTGAAATTATACCAAATACTTGTGACCAAGTAGCTGAACAACGCCAAAATTAAAGAATAAAACATTACATAACCTAAGTTTATTATTTATTCGTTTTTATTCATTTTAATTACGCTTGACTATGGTGAAGGCGTTACAAAAAGTGTGATCTGGCGAGGCGAACAAAAGTTTAGCGGGAAATGCAAGTTAGTGAAGATAAAAAGAGACAGATTGTTTTGTTACGAATAATACCGTACAGGCAAGAGAGACGAGGTGCGAGCACATATTTTCTTTCTCTTTTTCTCTCATAGCCAGTAACGTTTAGTATAGGTATCTAAAACACAGTGGAGGCCTATGAGCTAAATAAGCCTGACTTCAGTCGTGTGAACAAAAGCACTGGTTTCTTTTTATTTATTCAGTCCTTTCTTTTACATTACAGTAAGTAGTATAGGTCTCTGCGTGCTGATAAATCAATATTTTTTAAAGAAGTTAATGTCGTTGCCTGAAGTTGCAAGACGACCTTAACTTCTTTAAAACTTCTCTTTACTGGACCTGCTGCAATCCCGCTTTCTATGGGAATTTATTGAGAAGTAACTTTAGCTCTTTTATAGTTGGAGATAAAGCCTCAATTTCAGCATAGCTAGCCAGTAACAACAGATGTTTTATCGCGCTACTTGGCTATCTTTCGCAGATTTAAACGCTATCAGCTTAATCAGGCAGCTCCTTACAAATTATTTCTACGCACGCATTTGTAGGAGTCGTGAAGGAGAGTTTGGCGTGCTACTGGCAGTGAAATCGCTTTCATTAATTCTGAACACCACCAGAAAGGTTAAATCTTTGTTATGTAAGGAAATTATTTTTGTATTTACTCACTTTAACGATACTACAGTTTTGTAAATGGGTAGATACTTTGCTTTATTATCTTTGAATTTATAAAAGAACAAAACATTATCTTTGATATTTTCAATATTTCTGGACAACTATCCCATATACGTTTAGTATAGATATATATCCCTGCTGAAAAAAGGACAATTATCGTGCAAAAACTTTCATCGCACATTGACTTTGAATGCAATGGCATAGAGATATACAACACGGCCAGCAAAATGGTAATTGTAGAGTTCTCCGTAAAGAAATTAAAAAACATGTATTTCATCCGCCAAACTAGAGTAATTACAACCGAGGCAACTATACTCCTTTTTTTTTGTAATCCGATGGAAATCCTCATGGACTACCTCCGCCCTGGGGAAGACGGAGGGGCGTGCCGGACTCCTACCGGCTAAAACCACCGGAGTGCTTCTCCATTCCCTTTTGCTGGGGTCAGACGGGAACGCATTTCGCAATACTACCGCGATCAACGAGGCAACTATACTCCTGGCACAACAATCCTGGTTTTACCCAATAATCAGAAACTCCCTTTGTGTCTTGTGTAGCCAAGTTTCCAAGTTTACTTTTCTAGTTAATTTCTTTCTCATTAGTCAACATCGATATAAAACACATTTCAGATTTTCTTAAAACAGATATCTTAGTAAGGACGTTAATTAAAACCATAAAATATTCACTCTTTTGCTTAATGTTTGTATCACGAATAGAACTCCAACATTAGCTAAACGAGACCTTTCCAGCAGTCGGTAAACTAAATTCTTGTGATGGATACATTATTAATGAGTTGCACCAGTGAATCTACGCTGAAAGCTGGAATAATTTGAATATGTATTCAATTAGATTATTAGAATATAGACTCCTCAGAACTTCAGTCTTTCCCATATTTTTATACCCTGCAGAAACGAGAACATTTCGAGAAAAAGAAGATAATTGTTTTAAAAATATGATCCTGGCAAAAAATTCTTGAAGTATCGTGGAATGAATTCCGTACAAAATGCCTCCATACTCCAAGATCGGGTATAAGGCTACGTCTGTCTACTCTAGTGCTCGTACATCTCGCAAACTATCTTACTTTGACCACCTGTCCAGCCAAGGCAGCAAGTATATAGAGCAGGTCGTTGTCAAGGGCGCAGTGGAAGGCACGAGCATGCAGCAGGTCATCCACAAGGTCAGACCAAGACCGATCAGATCAAATCTGCAGTAGATGGTCCCCTAGATGAATGCACCCGGATGCGGTGCACCTGCAGAGACAGGTGGCCCTGCCTTTACCACCACATCATGAGGATCACGACCGCTCTGTAAGGAGCACGACGATTATGAAGAAAAGAAAATATGTGAGGAGGTATCAGAATAAAGAACGAAACAAAAATGAATAAGATTAGCTCATGTTAAGTAATGCGATTGGTTATTAGTATTTTAATCAGCCAATCGCATTCGTGATCAGTTAATCTGACAACAAATAAGTTTGATCAGGCTTCTTAAATCAGGGGTAAAATTTTGCACCTAGGACCTTTCAAAATGTTATAGGGAATTATATCATTATATTTGTGTCACCTGGTGCTTACAGTCCGATTCTTATGTTAAGTATTCCCAAAATCCCCGCTCTCCCCACCCCATAAATAAGGGTGCGTGTTAAAGTACTCTCATTATGGTTATTGCGTTGTTATTATAACGTAGATAACATTCTTTGACGTATTTATTTCACGCACACCTAAATGGGCTGGTACTAAGGAATTTGTCTTGATTATTACAATATAAGCATGCTTAGTCACCCTTCAACTATATTACATGAACGTTTATTTAATTAATAACACTACTCTTATTTGTTTAGGTGGAAAACCATAATTTCCTAGAGCTTTATCCAAATGTGTCTAATAATAACTATAATAATAATTGGACGCCGAATTTTATATGTTTATCATATAAATTGATACAGGCAAACCCAAGATGCACAGTCAGTGTCTCAAGTCCACCCTCAAAAAATTACCAATCAATTTCAGTGATTACGTCACTTCAAAAAGTTCAGTTGTTTAATTTATAAAACCAGTTTCATGCAATACGAATAAAGTTGAATTTGGGAAAATACTTTGTTTTAAAAGTACCACCACGTGTCATTGAAAACAGTTCTGGCTGTGTCTTTTGTTTGATAATAATAATAATAATATTTTAGTACATCTCACACACGGCCATCTGATCTCAAACTAGACAGAGCCTATACTATACTGGTAACCAGACACCTGATAAACATACTTATATATTTCTAAATACATACATATTATAGATAAATAAGATAAATAACACCTAGACACAGAACAAATGATCGAGCTCATAAGACAAACATTTGTGCTGGGTGGGAATCGAACCCACGACCTCCGGCTTAGGGTACAGGATCACTAACCAACAGGCCAGTCAATGATACTGTGTATCTAGCGTGTTATCTATATCGATAGATATAATGTATTCAATTAAACAATACTCAATCAGTCTTACTATGGGATGCTGTGTTACCTAGTAAAATGGATTGTGGAGGTCAGATACGCATTCGTTCCATGTAAAATACGGTATTCAGTTAAATTCAGTAAGACTGGATAAGGCTGGGGAAAAAAATAAATAAAACACATCTTTATATTAAAAATTGAGGAAAAATAGAATATGAAGCAGAATTATTCACATATAATATTGAATTGATTATATACAAGTATATTGATACTTGTATAATTATATTCAATTCAATATTATATTCAAGTATTGTCTATTAATGGATGTTGTTCAGAGTGTATTTTTCGAATATGTTGCAACTTATGAAATATATCACACAGCTTGTCCAATCGATGTCATTATCAATTGACAAGTCTGGCAGCCGTTCAGAGTTCAACGTCAATCAATCAATTATCGAGGTCTCTCGTAGCCCATTAACTGAACAAAACTTTTACTCATCCAAGTATTTTTTTTTATAAATACCATTTAGTTAAGAATGGACTTGTTTACAAACTATGATTAATTCAATCCTTAATAATATTACAAAAGCGAATTTAACCCTGTCTGTCTATCTTTCTGTCTGTCTGCGTCGCTTTCTCGGTTAGTTAAACCGAATTTTATAAAACTTGGTATGGGATTTTCGATTCTCAAGAAACGACATAAACAACATTTTACTACTATATAATCGACAGGAACGCAGGCGAAGCCGCGAGAAGTAG
This sequence comes from Plusia festucae, assembly GCA_950381575.1. Lineage (NCBI taxonomy): Eukaryota > Metazoa > Arthropoda > Insecta > Lepidoptera > Noctuidae > Plusia > Plusia festucae. The sequence continues at coordinate 4,220,829 of OX494436.1, read as the reverse complement.
CTAGTAGTTTATAATATAAAATTGAATCGTAACGCACATACATTTTTTATAATGATTAGGTTACTAACTTGTTCTCCTGCACTCAAACTAAAATAGCTTCAAACGGGACCTTTAGGAATAAAGTTTATTCTTTGAGTCGTAAAATAACACTTCTGCGACCCTTACTTAACCACTCGTATGACCGTGGAAGGTTCTAGCACTTTTGTGTGTTCAAAACAACCGACACGGAAATATTTCGATAACATCAATAAACAAACAAAAACAACACACACTTGTAACAAGTAAAGTGACGCATATTTTTCTATATCCATGTTGTTGGTACATATTATTATGTATAAAAATGGTTACACTACAATCAAAGTTGAAAATCAGAATTTTCTCACTAATTACAATACAAAACAACAATGTTCTTTTTGTCATTGTTCATTTGTTTTTAGCTACAATCCACTACCATTATTATTATAGTTGAGTGTAATGGGTAAAACTACATCTGAATTATTCATTTCAAATTTCATAGCATGAATAAAATTGCTTTGTTATTATGTTCTAATGTTCACAAAAGTTTGTAATAAAGGTAACCTACCTAGTGTATTCACTTTGCCAGAGCTAAAACTCAAACGACTCACTCTTGTTCTCTTAACGTCAACAGCTTAAACCAACAATACATTGATGCCAAATACGACTCGGCCAGAATCAGCCGTCGGATCTCAATGCATACAAACAAACTAGCAATCCGCTTTCAGCGGCGCGCTGTCACTCTCTGCATTGTAGAAGAGATAACGAGTTAATATTAAATGCCTTTTTGGAACCGCTGGAATATTTAAAGGTACTTGAATTACAGCGCTTTAATGTGCTGGCTTACGGGGCTATAAAATTGTCAATTTCAGAGATATGTATAATATAACGGTATAGTTTGATTCGCCTGCTGTTAAATACTTATAGAAAATAGTATTAATCGTTGGGGACCTACATGAAGAGCCATGTATTTTAGATTCGGGTTGGTAGGTTAAACAAAACCCGCTTGACCTATTTTACAGTTTAAACACAACAACCATTACTATCGTTTTAAATTTTTATTGTTGCTAGTGACTAAACTGATAATAAACAGATTCCTTTTTCGAGTTGAATACCTTATTTTTTGTATGCTAAAACTGATAACTGATATATATATATATATATACGTGACATTCATTTTCATGTACTGAACATGAAAAATGAAAAGAATCACAATCCTACATGCAACAAGCATGTAAGTTTTTTCGCATCGTTGTGTCGCGAAAATTCACGGCGCAATCAATGTTTCGATAAAATCTAACTTGTTGTACTAAAAAGCATTGCAATCGATTCGGTTACTGATTCTGAACAAAATAATTTCAGGATTCGTACAAAGTAAAATTAAAGTTTTAAAATATTTTAAACACTAAAGCTGACTGACGCTGAAATACTGAAGCTGAATGACGACCTCCGTAGTCGAGTGGCGTACACACCGGTTTTCAAGATGTCGTCAGCCCTGAGGTCCCGGGTTCGATCCCCGGACGGGTTGAATAAAAAAAACCCGCATTTTCCCTTCACTTCACACAAGTGCTTTAGCAACTTACTTTGAATTCGAAGCAATAAATCTGATGTTATCAACGTGTACTTTTTGACGCGCCGTAACGCGTTACGTTACGAAGCCATTTACCCTCCCATAAAAAGTTATCACTTCAAAAAGAAGCTATAGGTATGTAAATATACCATGTAGGTAGGGCAACTAGCAACTCTGCTGTAAACACAAAGGCTTATCTAAAATATCGAGACATTCAAAACTTTTCACTCAATGCAAGCCGCAAGGCAATCTCGACCATACAACTTGAGGTAGAACGGGGTTAAACTGTTACGTCAATATTAAACCACGTATCAATTAATTAATTGGCTTTTCCAACGGCAGAGTATCTACTTCAGAAACTGATTGAAACCGAAATAGGTACGTATGGTTAGTTACGATAATAGTATCTACCTATTGACGGGATATTAGTATGAATAGATAATTAACATTACTTATTACTTGCTGCGCGGTTTATCAGATAACTTATTTCTTCAAAATATAAAGTAGCCTACGTGTTAATCCAGGGTATCAGCTACCTTCTTACCAAATCTTATCAAAATAAGGCCAGCCATTTAAGCGTGAAGCGGTAACTTACATACACATTTACAAACTTACGCCTTAAATAATATTAGTGTGAAGTGTGATGAGCCATTCGTGTCCCACTGCAGGGGAAAGACCCCTTTCCTTCTTCCACTTATCTCTATTAATGCTAACCAGAGGCCAGGTCCGCGCAAAGATGTCGATTTCATTTCGCCATCTCCTTCTGGGTCTGCTGCGAGGTCACTTCTTGTGCCTTGTACCCCACTGTGTGGTTCTTTTCTCGGTAACTTGTCTGGCATGCGGCAGATGTGGCCAGCCCAGTTCCATTTAAGTTTGGGTGCTATGAACCCTACGTTACCAATTTGGGTTTTGGAACGCAGTGGTCCCGATTCTGTTAAACACTTACTAAACTAACTTTAGTCCATCGGTATCTTTTTCACTTGTACATATTTAGAAAAAGACAGACGAAAATTAGAACTGTCAAATTTAGTCCCGATTAAAATTCTCATACAAATTTGCCGACAAGTAAAAACGTGTACTCTAAAAACACTTTGATGTTCAAGGCGGAAACTAGTTTGACATTTCTAAGATAGTTGTTTACTGTTGCCGTCCTTTTCTCACGCTTTATGTTAGTAAAAGACAGCATTGGTTTAAATTTAGTTTAGTTTGCCTACAGAGGAATCAGCACCAGTATCTACATTAATATCAATTACTAGCTGTTGCCCGCGGCTTCGCTCGCGCGTAAAGTAAATATTATTATAGAAACGTCTTGCCGGAAACATTGATTGAATCATAACGAAACTTAATACTTTTCTTCAGTCATTGACGTTTCGCGAAAATATTGTTTTTGAAACTTTTTTATGATAAACTCTTTGTTATGTGTTCTTTCTTTAAAAATTATCATAGTGTGCGAGCGTTCCAGAATCAGTGAGTCAGTGAGTCAGTGAGTGACGTGGGCTTTTATAATAGAAGATTAAAATATAAATATTATTTAGTTACCGTTACTACATTAGCTTATAATTAAATTAGATTTAAATTACTACCACAATACAAATTTGGAATTCGTTTTTACTGTTCTTACACAATATTTATAGTCTGAAAATCGTATAATTTGTGATTTTATTATTACCATGAATTCCTAACTGCAACTTTGTGGCTTTCAAAATATTTTTTTTTATATCTATTTATGTTAAAAAATTGTAAAGTGAGCAAGCTCCCATTTTAATGACTTACGTCCACTATTAAAACAATTGTGCAATATTTCTGTAAAAACATTTTTACTTCGAATAATAAACTTGAACATAAAACTTTCGATAATTCTTTAAACCGTAACCGCACCAGTTCTCCTTCCGACATTTTAATTTTTCTATTTATTTAATGAAAACCATGCGTGTAGCGTTAGTAAGCTGGAAGGAAACGATTAACTTTATTGCCGGCTCGCCTCGAATAGGGACATAAAGACTATCAGTTTAAAAAGAAAAATTATCAACCATTAGAATCTCAAAGCTCGCCGCAATCAAATTATATGTAATATGGTTGCGAATCCACAAATTGCTCGTTCATTTCTGAAAGGCGCTGTGATATTCAACATTGTTATGTCGTAACGTCTATATTTTATGTCAGCGATTTTATAACTACAATAGCAAGTCAAAATAACGTGGTAAGTTCATTTTTGTTCAGATACTGTTATATCTAGCAGCCATCTTAGCTGTGTGTAGTTAATACTTACGAATAATACGAAATGCAATATTCTTTACGACCTGGAAAGAAGATTGCATTTCTAAACAAGTATACAAAGAAAACTTAATACAGCTTAAGATTAAAACAGTTAATACGAAGAAAAAACAAAATGTTTAAAAACAGCTGATTCCGAGAACTTAAAAATGTTAGCTTATCAAGGATTGCTGGAGCGTATTACTTTGGTAAATATAGTTCACAGTTTCCTGCCCACAATGATGTGCTGAACTGATAAAACTAGTTGAAACAAGACGTCAAGGTGGCGACAACGCTGCGTGTTCAGTACTGGCTGACGGCCAAACCTTTCCGTGTTATATTTTTATCTAGACAGAGCCGTTCTGATTTTAAAATTGAGTGACAGCAACATGAGGATGCATCTTTGTTCTGTTCGATATTTTAAAATATATTTAGTTTAATATTTGAACAGTTTTTATGGAATACTATTTTTAAATACGATATCACTGTACCTTTCATAAAAATAAATGTAAAGTAATAAGTGTTGGTGCCAAGAAAATATAATATAATACAATAAAATATAATACAAATAAAGTTCTTCTAGATTCAGCCAATTTCCTGTATAAATTCCCAAATTTGAAATGACAGGAAAACGTCACAGATATTTTTTTTTATTCTATTTGCGGCATTACAGAACTCATTTGCCAATGATATTGGTTTTGATTTTATTAGTGTAAATAATCGCTTGCTCTCTCTATTCTGTACTCAAGAAAATGTGTCTTTATTTTATCCAGCTTATTAAGCCAATAAGTGACATGATGGCTCACGTATCATTTTCACACATAATGTCGTCCCGAGACCAGTAAAATGGGAAAGTATGTTATTATTCTACTTTAATGATCTGTTACAATGTGTTTACAAACTTGTGTCACATAAGGTTCGTATATTATTTCTGAAAGCCATTATAGTTTTATTACAACACCTAATATATGTATGGTAAATTTACCTTGAGTTGTTCAGATTTCTATATTATAGCCTATCCTTCACAACTTTATAGGCTCACTTATTTTCCACGTAGTTTGAAAATAGGCAAGATTTAGAGTTAGATTAATTATAAAACATCTTCTTTTTATAAATTGCCTATTTTATGAATTAATAATTATTATTAATCTAAAATCAGCTATGGCTTAATAAAAATCTAAATCAAAAGTTCTGAAATGTTTTATAAATTAACTAGCTTCTGCTCGCGGCTTCGCCTGCGTAGGCGTCGGTCATTGCGTATAGCCTTCCTCAATAAGTGGGCTATCGAACAGTGAAAGAATTTTTAAATCGGACCAATAGTAGTTCCTGAGATTAGCGCGTTCGAACAAACAAACTCTTCAGCTTTGTAATATTAGTATAGATAAGTATTTTTGTAACTTTCAGAGATCAATATAGAGACTACTATTATCAGGCGCAATTTGGAGAGGTCATTGCCCAGTCTTCTACCAAATTGGGCTATGGAGATTATTATGTATTACATGTACTTATTATTAAGCTCCCACAGGAAAATAAGAGACTAATGGCCGAAAACTGAAATTTCAATTAGGTTTAAGTCGCCGTGAAGTCTCATGCTGTCACTTTAAGGCTGAGGCCAAACGAGCGTAATTTTGTGAGTTGTGAGTCGCAGAATTTCGGTTGTAGAAATTCTGCCTTCCAGAATTCCTTATGCGTGTGAGTCGGCAGACAACTCATTTTGCGTTGCCGTGTGAATCAAATAGCACTTTTGTATGAAACCGAATGTAGCAGACTTTCTGCGACCGAAATTCTGCGACTCACGACTCATAAAATTACGTTCGTTTGGCCTCAGCCTAAGGTGTAAACCAGCGACAGATAGACATTTAAGAACGCCTTAAAATACGTTACGTTTTAGTATTCGGGGGTTAGATTATAGTAAAATTACGACATGGGAATTAACAGGAACATGCAAAATTAAAATTTTAGTGCGTAATATGGGTTTACAAAAGATGTTACATGTGCATTTACAGCATTCAAGCAGAAGTCTGCCAGTGACCACGACCGTTGCAACTTGGTCGTAGCGTCAAGCCTTACGGTAAATGCACGTTGGCGTTAATTCCCGTGACGTATTTTTGTATAATCCCGCAACGCGTAATCAAAATCAAAATGTTTTTATTTCTTATAAACCTCAAGAAAGCGCTCAAGAAACGTTATATACTAATCTAATGATTCTAGGTGCTCGGTTCGGGAAGGACACTTCCTTCCCATGGAGAAGAACCGGCAAGAAACTCCATAGGTCCAATTCTCCTATCAAAAGTTAGTGATACTCTACATTCTCATATATCATTAAAATCAAACCCAACTACACTCCTCAAAGCATGACATGTTTATTATTTTACACTGCTTCGCACTACTCATTCGCTCCTAAAATGATATTTGCAGTCGAGGTCTGTACAACACTTAAAATACAAATTTTTCTCTTATTATTTAGAAAATTAAATTAAGTCTCTTAATACAATTAAAGGTCCATTGCCAAGGGCGGAAAGTCGTAAAGACAACGGCGATCATAAAACGTCTCATTTAGGATTCTGAACATAAGTATAGTGATAATATTTAATCGTCACGGACAAACAATCTCTTTGCTTTTATTAATATAACGTGACAAGATTACTCAATATTTTTATTATAACGGTAATATTTAGAATTAAAAAAGATGTACAATGTACAAAATTCTGACAGTGGATGAAAATGTTTTTTTTATTTGTGAGTGTGAGTGAATAAATTGTTGCTATTTTTTTGGGGTGAATTTCTATAGCTATGTAGATACAACGAACGTGACATCCTTTTTGATATCTCGACATGTAAGATGTACAGCACCTAGGGTTTTATTTGTGGGCAGCAAATATAAGAAAATTTTCCATACCATTTTACTACTTCCTTTTTTAACACACACGAGTTTACAAATACTATAAAAAAAAACATAACCATAAAACTTAAAACATTTATGACTAAAAACATACCAAGTCGACTCAAAAGTAGGTAGGTAGAATATTCTAAAAGATAATAAGCTGAAACGGCCTAAGAAAGCTCTTAGCGGACAAAGTGTCCACTACACCTGTCAATTAACCTACATCGGCAAGGTTGTGCGTGCTGGGGCGACCCCTGTCCCGACTCGTTCTTGTACTTTTACTATTAGGTCACTTGTGGGTGCTTGTAGCCCTTGTGATTCAATCTATGTTCAAGAAAACATGCTGACAATCGATTTTCTTATGTTTTTGCTATAGACACGAGTACAGTCACGAGTATAAATATGTATACACATAGCGAAATTGTAAAACTTATTTAGCGAGAAGTTTTTGTTGAGACTTAAAAATATATATACATAATTGAGTACTGTTATAATTTTATGTTGTTAAATGATTAAAAGTTGAATTGATGGTGAGTTCCTGTTAAATTATTGTTTTACAATTTCGCTATGTGTATACATATTTTAACGCTGGCCTGTTTATTGAGTATATAAGTATATATAAATATGCTCGTGATTGTACCTATATACTCAATAAACAGGCCAGCGTTTAGAGTACAATTTATGTACAGTTTTAATTCTTGTTTAAAATAAAACAATCATATATGATTAAAGATTTAGTTATTCACATGACATTTACATTCCAGGATCACTCAATTATTTCTGTTTTGGAGTAGGTACGTAATGGATAAATTTAATGAGATCTTTTCACAAGCCGGCTTTTCTTCGAGCTTCAAGAACTTTAATAATTTTAGAGAAGTCCAACATTATAAACTTTCGTGTTAAAACTTGCGTCTTTAACATTGCTCTACCAAAAACTACAAAGACTTAGAATATTTAATTTTAGTTTCAATTATTTTTACAAGCTTTATTTAACTTGCAACGTAGGTACTGTCCAGGTGGAAACTTGCAACTCAATTTTGAAGATGTCTTCAACCATTTGGGCTGTAACTCTCTATGCACGTTTAGTTTGGATGACAATGCTTGATTAGCGCTTGGTGACGTCATTCTAAATTAAACATAGTACAACACCTAACTTGGCAAGATAGTTATTTTTAATGCACTCGTACAACATATTTATGAGTATCAAATTAAATAAATTGTTGAGAATAACTCAAAAACTAAAGTGACGACACTCATTAAATTTGTTTTATTCTTTTTAGCGCTTTTAATTTATTATCATCCAGCTACAGGAAAATAATTGTCTATTGTTAAAATAGAATAAATTGGACTCAAAATAATTAACTTTGGCACGGTTTTCATTAGCAATATAAAAAATTCATTACACGTGGCAATTTGCTGGCAAGCTGTACAAATTCATTTATTTTGATTGATCCGATTAATTAAACATTTAAATACGGATGTTTATCATTTATATTTCCATGTATTCTTCAAAAGGTATTATAAAATATAGATTGTAAACTCGTTAATAGATAAGTTTCTTTTTCTAAGAACTCTTTAATTTTTGAGATTCTTTGAACAATACAATAAGTTCTTCGGGGCTGATAATTATGTTATTACACTATCTGAAAACCACGTAATAAACTAAAATAAAGAAATATTAAAGACAGAATAACAGTAAAACTGTAAAAAAATCGATTTGTTGATATTTAAATTAATTTCACCGACCAAATTCATTTTACTGTGGCCAGTCCCGTTTTGCTTTTATGTTCTTCGACAGCGCAGATCTGTCAAAAGTGAGAGGTGGATCATTGTGTAATTTACGAACATAAAGCCTACTAATTATAATAATATAATGAGCTTATATGATAAGCAATCAAAATTTATCAGTGTGTCAGATTTGTGTATACAAAATATAACAATAGTATAGTTCGAGTCAAATTTAATGGCGGCTATGAAGTAGCACTGCGCAATAAGTACGTAGGTGCTCCGCACGCACCCCCGCTGCTGCATGAATTGGTAACTGCGCAGCGACTTGTCTCATGTTCACAGCGGCCATTAAGTTAGAATCGCACTATACCTTGCCTTTTACTCGTATTTTTTAGCACACGTTTAAACCTAAACAAAACAAATAAAGCACTTGACTTTAATAAAGAAGATCGAACGAAAGATCAGATATGGAGGCTCTTATTGAAGCAACGACCCAAATAAATATCTGTACATAATATTTATTTAAGATACTTACTACAATTAGTTCTATTGTTATTCAATGACACTTAAAAGTTGCCAGCACTTGTAGTGTACACATTATGCAACAACGTGACTGGCGTTTGAAGTAAATCTCGAGAACTAACCGAAGTTCAACAAAACTAGGTTACTGTCAGTGGTTCTTGACTGTTTGCTTGTCGGGTTAACGCCGGCTTACTTATCAACTTTATATTCTAGGGCCCAGTCTTTTGATCCGGATTTAACTCAACCAATGGTTAAATATGCTAACTAATGGTTTCAACTACGGTAGAACGCGTTTATTCATGAATTTTGATTCAAAAAATGGTATAATAAACTCTCCAACTAATATTATTTTCTTTTTTTTTTTCTTTTTTTAATACCTTGGGACAATCTCACACACGGTCATCTGATCCCAAACCAGGCAGAGCCTGTACTATGGTAACCAGAAAACTGCTAAACATACTTATATATTTCTAAATACATACATATTATAGATAAATAACACCCAGACACAGAACAAATAATTGTACTCATCACACAAAGATTTGTCCTGGGTGGGAATCGAACCCACGACCTCCGGCTTAGCAGTCAGGGTCACTAACCACTAGACCAATAGGCCCGTCAAAATATCACCCTTTCATAGCCTAAGAATCGATGAAGAAGCGCGTTTTGAAGCCATTAGTTAGCATATTTAACCATTGGTTGAGTTAACTCGGGATTAAAAAACTGGGCCTAAGTTTTATACAAGTTATTGTGTCTCAGGAACATACTAGATCAGATGTTGCTTATTAAATTTTAAATTAAATTATGTTGTTGCTTTATAAGTATGCTATTTTCCGACAGTAACTTGTGTTATACCTTTTTTGTTCAAGGCTTATTATTTTACTTTATTTAGAAATAAGTATTATTTATACATATGTATGTATCGCATGCTGTCAATAGTACTTTTAACATTATGTCGTTAACAACGCCGTCATTTCAAGTAGGTATCTGGGGTTAGAATACCGACCTATAAACTACCCACTGCTGGGCACAGGCCTCTTCCTATATAAAGAAGGAATGAGCATTGCGGGTTGGCGTTTTCAGATTCCGATTAATGGAATCCAGGTTTCCTCACGACGTTTTCCTTCACAATTTGTCAATGGCGTCTTAGAATGATTAAGAAAGTACATATAACTTAAGAAAGTCACATTGGTGTTTGCCTGGGTTGGAACCTGCAACCATGTGCATGCGAATCCGATCATTGAACCGCTAGGCCTCCACGACATTGGTTATACAATTTCTTATTACACTTGCCGTGCTAAAGATCCCAAATATGAAATACAAGGAAATAAAAAACTAGAAGCTTCTACCTATTTTTGTTCAGCTACTTTAGTTAAACCCCAAATAATACGATTCTCCATTCGAATGTTCAAAAACTAAACCCCGAAGTTAGGGTAAGTATACCTACCCTTTATTACCCTTAAGTATTTAAATGATCGTGTATCGTAAATTTTCTTACACTTATCGCCCAAAAAAATTCACTCCCGAAACGATATTATTGGCTTATACCCCCACATACTACTTACTACATAGAGTAACAGGGAATGTCGACCTCAAATCTTTATAAATAATTCACTTGGTAAAATCCCTGCTTCGCTAAGGTGGTCGTCTCGTCACTAAATTATTCAACTACAATGATAAGCCGTCAGATGTACGAGTATGTAGATGATAGAAGGTCATCCACTAAGGCCCAGTTTTTTGATCCCGAGTTAACTCAACCTATGGTAAAATATGCTAACTAATGGTTTCAAAACGCGTTTTTTCCTCAACTGGTCTATCAAATGGCCAAATAAGTTGGATAGTTCAAAATTTTACCATTTGTTAGAATAAAAATTTATAAACGCGTTCTACCGAAGTTTGAAACCGTTAGTTTTGTTTCTTTATTAGGTGTTAATGAGTTCAAAACAATTTTATTAAACTTTTTTTTAGGATTACGTACCCAAAGGGCAAAACGGGAAGCCATCCGTCTTCCAGCAGGCTGTATCTCATGAACCGTGATAGTTTAATTTTCACAGTTGATGTATTTTCGTGACCGTTATACATAAAAAATATATAAAATACAAAAAAAAAACAGAAAACAAATAAATATATAAAGAGGCTCTCATATAACAAAGGTTATTTTTGCTCGATATTGAAGTATTCACAGAATATTGAGTGATATTATTTATTCGCTTTAAAAATGATTTTGAACGCTTTAAGATGATGGTACAGAACCCTCACACTTGGCCGGTTTTTTAAATTAATTTATGTATCAATTTATATATTGTATAGATATGTATCAACATTTACATAATATCGATTTTTATGTATCAATAAATCTGGCACATAATAGCATAGTCAAAATAAAATTAACAAATGTGGTTCTTGTATTTTTAAAACCATATCGTAGTCGCAAGTAATTCTTGAATAGGAATATTATACTTACAAATTTTATCTACAATCATCTTAAAAGGATCCGTTGCGAATGACCTGCCCAGCGATTCCGAAAATGACCAAACTCACCTCACCACTCACATAGATTTTCACACTCACATCACTGCTCACCTCACTTGTACTTTTCACCGTATTCTGAAACTTTGCTTTGACGCACTCAAGTTCAAGTGATGTCGAAATCTCAGGTGAAAACTTTAGAGGTGGGCTTAGACGGGACTTGCTTTTAGTAACATCAAATAAACCTTAATTTTTTAAATAATTACTCAATTTAAGGATCTAGACTCCATAAGATATGTTCTCGAGACTGATTACTGAATTTTGGTTGGTTAAAATAATTCTTCAAGAAGCTAAAAGGGTGTTATTTAATTTAATAGGATTGTATTGGCTGTATGTGTTATTACCTTTGCTATGACAGCACTCGGTACGAAAAGTTGTTAAATGTAAACAAATCTCTCCTTAGTCTGTGATTGTTTGTGTACATTCAAAAGTTTGTGTTTGGTGTTGTTTTTAACTAATTAATAAAAAAACCTTTGTGCTTCGATATTCAAGTGGTTTTTCACCAACTACGATTATGTAAAATTCTTATTTAAGATAGTATCGTTTTCTGCATCTTAAATAATCTAAATTATTTTATTATTTCTAAATGTTAACAAGTTTGGCATTGTTTTAGGCGTAGGTATCATTTGAAAAAACTGGTGCGGTTTAAATAATGAGTGCTTGTGTCTATCTAAATTCCATAAAGTGATTTATTGAGAAGGGTTCGTGGCTAAATACAAGTCGTATACAGACCGATGGATATAAAGGGTAAGCTGCCGTTATTCTGTTGTTGGTATACTAATACCTAAAATAGGAACTATCCTATTTTAGGTATTAAAATAATGAACATTTAATTTGGTTTAGAATAAAAACTTAATGAGAAACAATGTTAGGTAATTTACAGGTAATTTTGTCATTAAAAAGATTTATCGTAAGTTTTCACCTCAGTTTTCACCGAGAAATAAGTAACTTTTGTTTTGACAGGTGATTTCGTACGTGAAAAGTGCCAAGTGAGTTTTCGGAATACCAACTGCCCCTTTCAAATGTCATGTTTTCGATTGATAATGTCACTGACAGTACTCGTGAAAAGATTTCACATTTATTTAGTTCTATTCGCCGACACAACTCACACTGGCGTCGCCACTTTAGTTTTTACTGGTTTTCGGAATACGAAATCTAGTTTTCACCGACGAATTCGCTGTGACTTTGTCTAATGTATTATCGGAATCGCTATGCTGGAGCCCAATTCTCCTATTTTTAAACCGTCCGATGGCAGTGTAATGATCGTAAATCGACGATTTTGTTAAAAAAAAATAAAGCCCATTAAGTTTGAAATGTCAGTAAGGGATTACCAAATTATTGGCAATCGTGCTAAGATACTATGACATACACGATTTCACAGATTAAATGCTTAGAAGAATACCAAATGTGCCAAAATCAATCGAAACTACGATCATTACACTGCCATCGGACGGTTTATAAAATAGGAGAATTGGGGCCCTGTGCTTACAATGAGTATCTACCGTAAAAAAAAAAACCTAGTTTGGTCTGTAGTTCTATATCTACTTATACTTTTAATTTTCAACACAGACAAGGAACGACATGGATTTTCGTGTAAAGAAAATAAGTTTTAAAAACCAAAACGACGTCCGTTCAACAATTAGAAAACTCGTTACAATTTTAAAATCTTAACTGTTTAAAGATGTTGTCTCCAAATTCATTGTTTTTAAAATTAGTATGTAATTATATCATTTAAACGTAAAAGTTAGCAAGTACATAGTTGCCCTATTGTAAAAAAATAACTGACTAACATATAGATCGAGACGGTACGCTACCTTCTGTAGAGTACCTACCTACTAAAGGTAAGCATGTGAGGAAACTCATATAATTGGCTTTTTTTTATCTATCTTTGGCAAATAGATACAATAGGTATATAAAATAAATTTCTGCTTTCACAAAACGAACGAGCATTTAAATTCGCTCTTGATCTAAATTTAATCTTAATTTTGATTTTATGTATTTATTTATTAATTAGTACAAAAATGCTGTTCTTTCACTTAATTTCAAAAAACATTCACATTATACTAATTTATTCTAAATTAATATGTTTTGAAAATTAAAAAATGCAAAAAAATGAAATAGTTTAGTTATTGTCTTTATATTATAACTTGTGTATGTTAATTAAGGACTTTCATTATACATGTATTCTTAGATTGTTTATTGATACATAATTAAATAAATTTAATTATCATAGCCATAAGAAAAAACCAAGCTTTTAAAATTTTAAATTTGGATTGTTATTAATATAACTACTTAATACACATATTACTAATTATAATAAAAATAAAACTATACTAAACCAAAACTTATAATTTTAATTAAACTATACTAAAGTACCTATAATAAACAAAGATAATAAAAAAATAGGAAACTTATTAACCATTATGAACCAAAATTGATTGATAATGGCTAACAAGCATCAAATAGTTTTAATTTTATAAAATAGTCTATTTCGACGTAGGCACATAAGCACATACCTGATAATTTGCTCTGATGTTCCATAAGAGGTAAGGTAGCCAATGATGTAGGTAAATGTTTGATAACATACGTATACTTAAAAGAAAATTGGGAGTTCTCTGTACATACCTACCTACTTATTCTTGTGTAATGTATCAATTGCACCCTTACAAGATTATTAGATTTGTACAAGATGTTCCGTATTTACAAGATATAAATTATATATTACTTAAAAACCAGAATTGATTGTATGCTGTCTGCTTTGAATAAATTTGTGTAAGGGTCAGCTCACACCGAGATACGACGCGACGCTGCGCGAGAGGGATTCAAAATATAACTTTATTTTCTAGACGAAAAGATACACATTTCGTTGACGCGGTGCAGCGTTGCATGGCGCAACGTATTCTGAATTCTCACAACGAAATGTGTATCTTATCTTCTTATAATAAAGTTATATTTCGAATCGCTCTTTAAAATTGTGCGCGCAGCGTCGCGCCACGTCTCAGTGTGAACTGATCTTTAGTAGGCCAAAGTTGACTTGCTTTTAGATTCGCTTCATTTGTTAATCTTTTTCTCCGTTTGATGTAAGTGAGTTAGCCGAGGGGCTCATGACCAAGTGTAAGCCGTACCGGTGTACGGCCGTACGATGACCAATAATAAAGGTTATGCCACGCTCGCTGCGGTTGGTCCGTTGATGGGTGACCTTTTGCAAACATTCTTAAAGACCCTTCCGTGTCTTGGCACGTTAAGCCGTTGGTCTCGACTGTCATTTAACAGTGATCTTTGACAGTCTTTAAGGCATTACCGTTCTGTATACTGTATTACCCAGTAAAAGGGGTTATGGAGGTAAGACAGGCAGTCGTTCCGTGTGAAATACGGTATTGAGCTAAATCCTCAGACTGGAAGCCAACCGCAAAATGGTAATAAATTTGATTTATTCCGTTCTAATACCAATAACTAATACCACTGGTATTTGTTTCAACAATATTTATTTTCTATTCCGAACGGATACCAATCTTTAAATAATTAAATTTAATGTGCGAACGAATACCAACAACTTGAATTTGGTACAGTCAGCTCAGTCAAACCTAATCAAATTATTGTTATAATAATATATAATTCTAAAACTTTCCAAATTCACGACATAACAATATTTTTACAAACACAAAGATAGTTTATGCCACAAAACAGAGAAAAACAGGTTTATGTGAATCATCTTGCAATTTTTTTTACCTGCGCGAAATTTCTGAGATATTTTGTAATTTTAGATTGTAGGTAAGTATATTGTTCTTGTTTTGTTTTTTTTGCAACAAAGATATTATGCACATGCACTAGGAGGAACTAAAATTATAATAATGTTGATTATTAGACATATTTTATTATTGAGCTAGACGTTTGTTAATATTTTTACAAACGTCTAAAAGTTAATATAATTTTTTGGATTAAGATACTCTTTTTTTTTTAATTAAAAGTCTTACAATTTCATACAAAGCATTTTCACTGACTGTACCTTATATCCTTAAACTTGTTTTGGTATTAGTTTAAATAATGGTACCCGTTCGGAATAGAAAATAAATATGAATGAAACAAATACCAGTGGTATTAGTTGTTGGTATTAGAACGGAATAAATCATAAATTTAGCCTATGCTACTCAGGGATCTGTCCAGTAGTTATAAAGTTTATTCATTACAAAAATACAAATCTGTAATTAGCTAAGCTACAGAGTATAAATGAGGCTAATATCCTACTGGCATTCGTATGATACATTCATACTCCCAAAAAGTCACTTAAGATACTCAAACTTATTTGAAATAAGCACTTATTATTAAATAACAAGTAGATAAGTAATATTATATACAATGTAAAAACTTTCCGTTGTCAAATATTACTCAATGACATTTGATAGACGAGTAGTCTGTAAGAATGATTTTATTGAATAGAAAAAAATTGCTAAGTAATACAGCTATTATCAATACAACAACAATTAAATTTGCAAATCACCCAATACAATCTACTGAACATGTAAACACATTTAAAATTATTCCTTATTGTAACGCGTTAAGATTAATTTTTCCAATTTCTTGTGACTACCGAACGTGTACAATCGTTTTTAGAATCTGTCGAATAATTTACCTTTATATATATAATTATTATATATTATTAGTACTTATAATAGGTACCTTTAATAATAATCTTTTATTTAAATTTTCACAGACTCATAGGTAAATTTAAAATAATTATCCACACTAAGTCAGATTAAATATTCAATACATAGTTACAAAAATATTGAAACAAAATCACAAATAGGTAATGTGTAACCCACAGCTGTGATTAATGTAGGCGCAATCTACCCTATCTGCTACAGCTTCCAACATTAATAAAATAAGTTTGTAGCTACATTATTTAATTTTATTGATCATCATCATCGTGAAGCTGCCACCTTGAGATTTATCTACATGCGAGAAAGTAGACAATTACGTTTGGTAAATTTCCGTATGCTTGTTTGTGCGTAAGCACTTAAGATACTTAAATACTTATTTGAAATAAGCACTTATTATTAAATAATAAGTAGATAAGTACAATTATTATCAATGTAAAAACTTTCCGTTGTAAAAGCACAACAACTAACAGGCACATTTTTTGTGACCCCACTGGGGAAAAAAGGCTTTTTTAGTATTCAAAATCTTTAGTGATTTCTGGCCACGTAGGACATCAACGCAAACACCTTCCTGTTTATAACTATGCCTAATCAATGTCAACATTCCCACTGATGTTCTGATCATTGCAAGAATAAAAAAAACTGAGTCTTACACAGTTTCGAAACAGGTTCTTAACAATTACTTGCCACCGGAAAGCAACTAATAACTGGTTTTATTTCAGACTAAAATTAAAATACCTCTTGTATTAAAATGTTAAAATATCAATTCTTCTATTTATTAAATAGAAAATTATTAAACAAAAACAAGATTGTGTGACATCTTAAAAAAATACTACATAAAATACCAACAAAAATCCACAAAATGCTAAATAAATTGATGCTAATAAATCACGAATACAGAAACTCGAAAATCAATAAAAAAAACTATAATTCAATGTTTGTTTGTTAAATTGTTTCTTGAATGCGTGCAACAGACGGCCGATTCATAACCGTATGATGATGGAAGTTAAAAGTGAAAGCCACCCAAAGGTAAAACAAGTTCCGTTTTGAAGTACAACGCACTTATACTTAACGACTGTTTCTTAATACGCCAGCGAAAATCACAAATAAATACCAAAGCAGTTTAACACACCATGAATGAATCATTAGTCGCCAGACGGAAGGATTTCACTAAAGTACCGAAAATATACAAAAGCGGTAATGGTCGCGCCTTTGTGTTGGAATAACAAAAGTTTTAATATTTGTACACAACAGGTCGTAACGCTGTCTTGTTCGGAAATCGTCATTCGCTGGTCATCGGCTCATCTTATCGGGTAAAAAGTACCTGCCTTGATATTTTAGTGAGCCCTGTCAATGTGTTTTGTTTAGTATGGTAGTATATGTACTGGAGGGTTATTCTCTTAGTCCAAACAAAACATAATGTCGTGGCACGACACAGAATTTAGTTCAAGAATCCCGGGTCGCCGAATATTTTTTATGTTTTGCGAGTCAAAACTGTGAGCCAATTAAAAGTCTTTGCTTTTAGAGAACGGAGTAGAATAAAATAATCAATGGACACTTCGACAGTAATGCTAACAAAAACAACGTATATTTTATTCTTCCTTTATCTAAATGACATTCTATAAATTTATCTGAGAAAAATTATTTACATAAAAAATAGATGCACATATAAGTAGCAGTCGGGACCTCAAGGCCTCACGTACCAAAACATGGTCCCAGTATCCCCACATAGGAAACATGTATGTTCGTTCGTCCGGCTGTTAGTATAATTTATGTGTAAATGTGTAGGTTGACAAAATACTACCTTATATCCAGTTATCCAACAGGTTTCACATAACACAGGAAAACAGGGTTAAGTGGAAAATTATACTGATTGTTGTATCTGTATTTTATTGTCAGAATGAAATACTGTAATGTGATAATCTTGTATTTAGCACAATAGGCTGTTCTCTAGAAATATAGTTTTGGAATCATCTCTACAAAAGCTATGTGACCCCTTAATCATATATTTAATCACAATAAATGTGACTGGCTTGCTGGTCTAGTGGTTAGTGACCCTAACTGCTGAGCCGGAGGTTCGATGCCCACCCAGGACAAATCTTTGTGTGATGAGCACGATCATTTGTTCTGTGTATGGGTGCTATTTATCTATAATATGCAAGTATTTAGAAATATATGTGTATGATTATCAGTTGTCTGGTTGCCATAGTATTTGGCTCTGCCTTGTTTGGGATCTAATGGCCGTGTATGAGATGTCCCAAGATTTAAAAAAATATCTAGTTTGATCTATACTAATTTGAGGGACGGTAATCTAATGGCTAGGGCGTCGGACTTGCGATCATGAGGTTGCGGGTTCGTATTCCACTCATTACACTACCGACGGGAACCCACTCGTAACAAGCATTAGCTTAGCACGAGGGGTATGTTGTTTATTATTACAAGTTTTAACAAACTCAGAACAATGCTTTCTTGAATGTCCTTGATGATCTTGGGAGATATACTTTATATGTATACAAGCACAGCTGACTTTGACTGCTTTAAAAAAAAACATAATTTCCTTATTATAGAAGGCTTACTAACAGCATCCAGTTAGATTTTCTGAACAGCATGAATAATAAAACTATAAACAACAATTATAACTGACAGATTGTAACTTGTACACGGTATCACAATTTCACAAATCGGTCCACCTAATGTATAATTGGATTCTGTTAACCAAACAAGGTGTTCAATCTAACCCGGCGTCCATTAATTACAACGGTGGTAATTGACAATTAGCGAGCCATGGGAAGCCTGACACGGTGTCCAATAACCATCGAATCACAATCGAGAACTCGATCACTAATCGATAATCATGATTCAATTTGTATGAATACTACATAAGCTACTTATAAACACTAGTGATGTATATTTGATGTCTCTATTCGATCAGAGAAAAGGTCTCGACTAGCTTGTAAAGGATTTAATTAGTCGTAAAATTTCATATTATTAGATAATCCCGATGATCACCAGTCGTGGTGGTGTAGCGGTTCAATCACTGGATTCGTATGTAAATGGTTGTAGGTTCGAACCGAATGTGACTTTATCAAAGTTATATGTACTTCCTTAATTATTATAAGACAGCATTGACAAACGTTAAGGAAATCATCGTGAGGAAACCTTGATTAAAAAATATGGGTATCTAAAATCGCCAACCCGCAATGAGCTAGCGTGGTGATCAATGCTCATTCCATCTCTATATGGGAATAACGCCTTTGCCCAGCAGACCGACATATATGGGCCCGTATTATAGACAATCCCGATAGGATCGTAATTATATCTAACAGGAAATTATAGCCATGAATAATATTTATGTAAAAATATGTATAATATAATTTTGTTTATGGTTCAGAATGCTGGGCAGTGAAAGGGACTGATGAAAGACGATTGCATGCAGCGGAAATGAGAATGCTTCGATGGATGACTGGAGTGAAGAGATTAGATAGGATAAGGAATGAGTATATTAGAGGAAGCTTGAAAGTAGCGCCAGTGAATGAATAGATAAGTGGTAAGCGTTTGTCGTGGTATGGACATGTTATGAGGAGGGATGAAAGTCACATAACGAAACAAGTTATAAGTATGACTGTGGATGGGTATATAAGCAGAGGGAGACCGAAAAAGAGATGGATGGATTGTGTGAAAGATGATATGAGAAAGAAAGAAGTGCCGCGATGACGAGTAAGTAATAGAGAGGAATGGTAGGAAAATACGCATTGTGCCGACCCCATATGAATGGGATAAGGGCAGGAAGCAGAAGAATAATTTTGTTTATGGCCAAACTGCTAAACAAGTTTTGATTAAACTTTGTAGATATTTGAATCTAAAGAAGGCAGACTCTTTTTACTGTAATTTCCGACATTCACGCAGACGGAACTAGAAAAAAAAGCTAGTCCTACTAATATTATAAATGTGAAAGTGTGGATGTTTGGATGTTTGGATGTTTGGATGTTTAGATGTTTGGATGTTTGGATGTTTAGATGTTTGGATGTTTGTTGCTCAATCACGCAAAAACGGCTGAACGGATTTGGATGAAATTTGGCGTGCATGTAGCCTTTGACATGGAAAAGAACATAGGCTACCTTTTATCCCGATTCCTTAAGTAGTTCCCTAGGGAATATTGAAAATTGTTAACGAGCTAAGCCGTGGGCTGACAGCTTGGAAATTTGGATTTTTTTTCCATTACAGCGCAAGCTATAACACGGGTAAAAATGATATTCCATTTTTCATTAATTCTCAGTTTTTATTTCCTTTTGGACCCAATTCTGAAATCCACACAGACGAAGTCGCGGGCAAAAGCTAGTATTAAATAAATAATGGGAAGAGAGTATAATATATATGTACATAGAATAACAACACATATATATATATATGTATAATACACCTAAGTGAGAATGTTAATAAAAATAAATATGCAAATATGTTGAAAAGGAAACCAGTTCACTTTCATTTCAAAATCTGAAACTTGTTTAAGGTTTTAATTACACAAATATTATAAAGGCGAAAGTTTGTGAGTGTGTCTGTATGTTTCTTACCTCTTCACGAAGAAACAGCTGGAACAGCTTTGATGAAATTTAGTATAATGTAGTTGACACCCTGGATTAACATATAGGCTCTTCTTTAACCGACGTCAAAAAGGAGGAGGTGATCAATTCAGATGATTACATTTTATATATATTCGGGGCGATTCGGGCATTTAATAACTTCATAAAAACAAATTTGCAAAATTGTTTTTTTGTTCGATAGGAGTTTGCTTTTAAGTATGTAGTTTTATTTGAATGTTGTTTTGACCTATATAGAACAGTAACAGTGGTAACAAGCAATATTGCTTTGGTTATACTGGTAGTCAATCATCACTGACCGCTATTACCAACCCCGCGCACCTAGAGACATTAGATAATTATAATATAACGTTTCTTGAGCGCCTTCTTGAAGTTAGTTATAAAACCTTTTTTATATTCTGTTTGATTTACCCCCAATACTTTGCAAAATGAAGTTTAATTATCATCAAGGTATCTTTAAAAATAATATGCCATTGCAAATGCAATAGCTGAAATCTGTCTAAGAGATTCCTTGTAGAGTTAGCTTACCTGCATCGATGTTGAGTAATCTGAATGCGGCAATAAAAGTATCACCTCTGCTGTAGCTTTATTAACGAACACGATGTGGTTTTCGGCCGCGGCTTCGTTGCAAAACCTCGAAACCTTTCGAACGTAAGAGATAGTTATTAGCATCGCGGATACGTCGTGCGTCGCCCGAGGGTTCACAAACTGGATTCGAGACATTACTTGATAATAAAAGGTCGACTAACGTATAATGGGTTTATTTTTATTTTTCATTATAATATAATATCGGCCTATAAATGTCCCACTACTGGGCACAGGCCTCTTCCCATATAGAGAAGGAATGAGCATTGATCACCACGCTTGCTCATTGCGGGTTGGCGATTTCAGATTCCAATTTTTTTGGAATCCAGGTTCCCTCACGATGTTTTCCTTCACCGTTTGTCAATGATGTCTTAGAATGATTAAGAAAGTACATATAACTTTGAAAAAGTCACATTGGTACTTGCCTGGGTTCGAACCTGCAACCATGTGCATGCGAACCCGGTCATTGAACCGCTAGGCCACCACGACACTATTTTATCTTATTATTTTTCATTATGTATTCCTAATTTCCTTTATACATTTATAAATTAAATAACATGGTTTACTTAGTATTTCGGATTTATAGAAGACAAGGGTCAACTTTTCCTAACTGTTTACATACTACTATTGCTAATACTTTGAATAAAATGTTGAAACACTCAAGAGCCAAAATATAGGATGGATGTATAGCATTCATTTCCATCATATCATTAATTTCACTCATATCGTTCATTTCTTTCATTCAAATTATTTCGTACATTGCGTTCATTTCAGTTATTTCATTCTCTTCATTCACTTCATCCCCTTTTTTTAATTAAACTTCTCGTTATCTTACTTATGTGACAAGCCTGTATCCAGCAGTGTACCATGAAGCTGCTCAGGCATGATGAGGCTGAGTCGCTAATCATGCATCATAAGTACCAAACTTTACCAGACATAATTAACATTCTAATACGTAGGTACTACATAATTACATATGCACGTGTTTTACAACTTACGTACGATCTATGAACTCAGGATATTATAATAATTTACTAGTTTTTCCAGCGTCATTACATAAACACAATGTCGGATGCAAGTTGCCAGTAACCGCAATAAGCCATCATAAGTGCTCTTAGCATAAATACTTCGTAATATAAAAACACTTAGCATTATCGATGATATTCATTGTTGGTTCACTATTGATGTTTGATAGACACTTGTAGGTATAATATAAGAGCAATGTATGGGAAATAGTGAACTTGAAACTTAACAATACAAAAAGGTTATTTTTGAAATTGTAGAATACTTTAGATACAAACTTACTTAGTCCATCAATATTTTTTTACTGTTCAGTTAGGCTAATACTAGGTTCAATACTAATAATAATAAGTTTAACACATACATATCAATAGCCCAAATTAGTATCAACATCATAATATTCACAATAGTTCTGCAGCTGCCTTAGGTCGTTCTTGTTTGCTCTTCCGTAGAGCCAGGGGGCATGGGATCCCATTTTAGAGTAAAGTTATCCCGTGATGTAAAAAGAGATACCAACTTTTAATATTTAAATATATCTATGTCCATCCAGCTTGAAAAAAACAATCTAAAAGCAAACCAAAACAATTTTTTACCTTATGATATTATACCATCATTAACACAGATACTTAAGTTTAATTTTACTTTGAAAATTGGCAACAGAAGCATTTACTTGAACCTATACCATGACGAACATTGACATCTTACGCAACATATTATATCACAGTAAATTATGTTATGTAAACTTACCTTAAATGCAGTATTCTCAGCGATCTGATTGAGTTCCTACCCAACTTATGTCGAAGGCTTCGTCAGACTTGAGTAACTTCAGTAAACGACTCTATACTAGTTTTTTATTTTTAAGATTACTAGCAATGTGGGTCGCACATTACTAGTCATCTCGTTAACCCCTCTTGCTAAGCTAAGATGCTTGTGTTACGAGTGGGTTCACGTCGGTAGTGTAATGGGTGGGATTCGAACCCGCAACCACATGATCGCAAGTCCGATGCCCTAGCCATTAGGCTATCGCCGCTTGTTCAAATATTGGTGGCAATCTTTTGACGGGCCTGTTGGTCTAGTGGTTAGTGACCCTGACTGCTAAGCCGGAGGTCGTGGGTTCGATTCCCACCCAGGACAAATCTTTGTGTGATGAGCACGATCATTTGTTCTGTGTCTGGGTGTTATTTATCTATAATATGTATGTATTTAGAAATATATAAGTATGTTTATCAGTTGCCGGGTTACCATAGTACAGGCTCTGCCTAGTTTGGAATCAGATGACCGTGTGTGAGATTGTCCCAAGATATTTATTTATTTAAATCTAATGGCCTTTTTATGCAACGATTTTTATTACAAGCGTTGTTGGATATATGGGCTACCCAGTTAAATGGGTTGTGGAGGTCAGACAGGCAGTCGCACCATGTCAAATTCAAGTAAATAAATCTGAAAATACTGGTAGCCAACCTTAACATACTTTGGGAAAAGGGTAGGCAGATGATGATGTTGGATAAGTGTGCCTTTAAGCTTTACCTGCCAGGTTTCATTAAAGTATAATGTACTCTGTGCTGCCAAATACACAGAACACATCATTCACTCGCAGGTAAATGTTGATGCCACTTTAAAAGTAGGTACATTAGCAGTGTATCTCGTAAAACTGGTTTCATTGTTAATTATCATGTACTTACAAAAACAGTTGCGTTCGTCGGTGAGTAGGTAACATTATTTTTATAATTAACCGCTGATGAGGCTTCGCCCGCGAGGATGTCGATCAGCCAATGTATACAAAAACTTGACAATTTATACATATACTAACGCCTTCCTTGAGAACTACTCTATCCATTGGTGAACACAGCATGAAAATCGGTCGAGCAGTTTTTGAGTTTATCCCGAACAGACTGACAGACAGACGCGGTGAAGGAGTTTATTTATAATATGTAGTAATAATAAAATTTTAAGACAGTGCTCACTAAACCAACTTATACAGTAAATTCTTCATCATAATTTATAAGGTCACAAACCTTAGAAATGATGATGAAAAATAGATCAAAGTTAAAATTCTTGTTTTACTCGTGAACCAAGATTCGCTGCGGTTAGCCAATTTCCATGAACACGTCAGAGCTTCAAGCTACAAGTAAGATTGCTTGAGATTTTATGATTGGATCTCAGCTACGTGCAAGCTTTGCGGATTTCGTTAGAGTATCATTTTATTTGTGTGAATTCAAAATAAACCTTTCTAATGTTCGACCTCTTTCCAAATAAATCTTAGGGTATAGTAGCTTATGTTATACCTACCTATATTTACTTTTACTTGATGGATTTCATGGTGAGTAAACTATTTACTTGAAAATTAATAATACTCATACTTTGCTGCAAAGAATTATCAATTTCAAAATATCTACATAAGGCATGTCTATTTAATACATCACAATTACATAAACACTTATTGTGAGACCTTTGTTAAAATGAGTCCATCAAAATTGGTTAAAGAATAAAACGATTGGAGCTGGCGCCGGCTGTTGCCTGTCCGGCCCGGATCGGCCGGCACAATTACCCACACTTTCACTATTCGAACACTCACCAAAATTGAGTCTTCTCGTTTTTATACAGTAGCACACCTAAATTGGACGACCATTCATCATCGATACCAATAGAAAAAAAATATTGTTGAAGAAAAAACACTCTAGCTTTAAAAATATTTATTTACAATACAAAAATAATGTATAATGAATTGTATCTATAAGTACTTAACGTAAGTAATGGTTTTCATTATCGGCTCAGCAAAGGCCGAAGCACAAATGAGATGTTATTCTTATTAAAATTTAACAGTTTGTCAGCTTTCTATTTGTATAGCGATTGTATTTATCTTGGCGACTGTATTCGGTAGGAAAAGTTCAATATTAAACATTTGTTGTTACACCGACGGTAGTTAGAGGTGACGTACGTCTTGAACTTGATTGCGTTGGTCTCAAGTATAAACACGCAAAGAAGTTAAACATATCCTGGTCTAGACCCTTAACTTGTAGGAAGCAGAGTATCAATTAAATAAACTAACTCTAGATACATGTAATACGATTTTTCTTCTGAAGATATCAGTCCCTTATTAAATTATGATATCATATTTCTTATACCTCAATCGAACCAACCAATATTCGATGCGATATTTGTCCTCCAATCGAAAAGCAATTCAGCTGAACAAAAATAATAACCTAAACAAACATATCACAAATCAAATAAATAAATTGAGCAATAATACAATCTATAAGGTAACTTTAGGAACGACCGCGGGTTCCATTTTATATGAGGAAATATTCCGGGCCGACGTAAGACCCGCATTTCGGAAAGTCTGTTGGGGCTTGAACGAAGTCCCTTTCCTCCCCTACCTTTAAAATGAAGTCCAGTCCCCTGGTCCAATGGCTGGACCTCTCATCTCTCATCATCCAAAACCCTGGGTTATCAGCCTTAAACCTTAAAGCGATTGCTCCGAATTTCGGAACAACTATCGTGTCTTTTAAGACTGGGTCTATTAGATTTTTATTGAAGAGTGTGCCGTCTTCATTCATCTTCTTGATGGTTTCTTTGTCATAACTTCTGTTAAGTTCTCTTATGCCCACCACGTAGAAACTGTATCCGTGCAAGTGGAAGATGTGGTCAGATTCTCCACCTGGAATTGAAAGAGAAATTCCTTTAGCCAATTAAAACTACGCTCAAAGCTGAAATATCGTCTTTTGTTTGCATTATTTAAAACAAAATTTATCCTGCTGTCTATGTCTATAATGATAATAAAAAGGATGGCATTTCACTGTGATCCAATCTAGAGTTTATTACTTTTTTGAACCCTCAATCAAACTCGGACTTTTGTGCAAGCTATTAAAAAGTTAATGAATTTGGAATCCTAGTAATTGGTGACCTTTCTTATGCCATTGATAGACCATCACCAGCCTGTAATATAGTGCAAATTGCGATTAATACGTGGAACTTAACACTGTACTGCTAAGTGCTAACAAAAAACTATCAGACGTATGTTATTGGGTCAAAACAACCTACACTTAAAAGTAAAAATTAAATGATTTCGCAGATTTACTAATGGCACGATAGAGGTTTTAAATATGTATTTAAAAAGAATACGGCGTATAAACAATTGGGGGATATTACTAGTACTTAAGTACATTAATTTAATTATGAAAAATTCCTATATTTAATTAAAATTCGTTCAATAACAGCAACGATCTATATTAAAGGGTATACGTCGACAGAGTAGATAATACCATCTTATCTAATAGGAAGTGTGCTTAACATACAAATAAAATCACTTAATTTACACCTTAAGAAATGTTTGTCCAATCAAAAGCCATAAATCATAGTATTAATGAACTACCAAGCCCTAAAAAACTTGCTTTTACCTTTTACAATATTCACACATATATTTATAACCAATTAAATAGCATTCATGAATACAAACCATTTAATTGGATATGTCTTTTACGACGTCATAAAAAGACAGCTTTATCGATGACTGTCACATTCTTATTTAATACTAGCTTTGCTCGCGGCTCTGCCCGTGTGGACATTGGTTTTCGTGGCAAAAAGTAGCCTATTTTCTTTTTAGCGTTTCGATACATGACAAATAATGGCAATAATTTTTATTTAGTCAGAACTGTACGCAGAAAGCAGAAAACAAAGTTTTCGGTGTGTTTGTAGAAGCCCATAGCCATTCATAGCCAGATTTAGCTATTTAGCACTGAAATAATGTTCGAAAGCGGACTAGAACTTCCTAAGTTCAGCGCGTTCAGCCAAACAAAGACACTCTTCGGCTTTATAATGTTAGTATAGATGATATAAAAGGACGCAATATCTAACTATTTGACATCTATCAAATCACGAAGCTTTGCAAATATTTTACACTTTTATTCAACATGCGCATTTTTGAGACTTTTAAACCACCATTAAAGTTACTCTACCTATCACTTCATCTTTAATCCAATTCCTATCATTAAAAAAGGTTAAATGGAACTGACCCTTTTATTCGGTTTTCCATTTTTTTTCCGTCCTCGATGTATAGGTAAGTTGAATTAATCTAAAGATGATATATTTAAACAACGACTGCAAATTTAACTTACTTGCTTGTTCTTTATTTGGTCTAACAGTGCGAAAATAGAAATTCAGTCTACTTTTAATGCTAACCTGAATCTTATTTGATTCTCTTTAAACAAATTACACTAGCTTATTAAAGTGGGTATACATTGTTGACTTTAAACAACACATTGAAGAATATCACATTATCAATATACACATTCAACTTAAAATCTAGGTAGCTACAATAACATCTAATGTGATTACGGTAGAAGGTCAATTAATAGTTAGAAAGTTAAATGCCAAACGACTTGAAGAATCAACATCAATTTTTGTTATGAAATTATGAGAACGTATAGTTGCTTTACATTAATTATGTTGACTGTAACCTACATACGTTTTACTAGAAAAGACAAGTAATAAAGTCGAGACACACATCTTATGCAAAAGTATTGATACACATACCTACATACTACGTTTTTTAGGGTTCTGCACCTCAAAAGGTAAAACGGGACCTATAAAGACAATTTTGTTGTCCCTCTGTCTGTCCGTCCGTCTGTCTGTCAAGACCCTTAAGAAAGGAAAATGTCTGAAAACTGTATACCTATTTATAATTAAATCATTAAAAATAAATATTGAACTATACAGAACCCTCAGCAGGCGAGTCCGACTCGCACTTGTCCAGTTTTTCGCGATCATCAACAAAAAAATACTTGCCACAAAATGGAGATGAAAATAATTGAAAACATAATACTCATTATGTTTTCAATTCGTAAATTTTAAATTTCGTATGAAGAATCATTAATTTACATTTTCAGAAAGCATTTGATATAAAATTATATTTAATAGTAAATATAGACACAACATAAAAATCGTGTTTCGAAAACATTGAATTAAATACAATAATACAATTTTAGTAATGACTACTACAATTTCTATCTGAATTAGGGCTTATCCAATGAATAAATTCCTATACCTTTAAATAATGCGAACGAAAATTTAAGTTAGGCTAATGTATTCGGTCACGCGAGACATCTTTGGATATTAAACGAGATTATCGTCTGTCGGGTATTTTATGTTAGCTATGGTCCAAATATGCGAAGCATATTCAAATCCACCTTCCAAGCTTAACACTGGCCAAGTGTGTGCCAAATAAGCATAGAGTTCCATAGAGCCATTCGAAATACAAATATTTTAGAAGCCGGAAATATCTAAGTTGGTTGTATGTAGGTAAATGAATTGCTTAAAAGAAAAAAAGGTTACAATCTTGCTAACATTAGCATACAGTGTATATTTTATAACTATTAAGCACCGTGGAGTATTCACCAGTTTTTAATCGCTTTACCGCGATCAATCTGTAGTCAAAAATATAGAGCGGCAATAAAAAATAATTTTAAGTGATGTCACATTAGACAACGGTTTCTCAAAAAATTTGAAACTTGCTTCAAATCACAAGTAGCCCAAGTAATGAGACTATTATATAATACACGCGAACACTAATTACAGTGGTCTCAGCTAAACAAATAATGTATCAGAGAAATTAAAATATACCGAAAAGAGAGAATGAGGCCACTCTGTCTTTCGAAACTCAACTGAAATTATCTCAGATGTTTTTGCTTACTTTTGTACTTTCGTTCAAGAATAGAGATAGCGACTAAAACGTACTTCGCAATTAAAATGTAGACACACTTTGCTCAATGTCGTAAATCCATTTAATCCAGGCTGAATGGGACAATTTTAGATGTAAGAGTGATATTAAGAAAATGTTGCTGCATTAAAATTATTATGTTGAGTCAGCGGTAATATACGCGTTTTACTATGGAGTTTCTGTTGAAATAGCTAGTCATTATTGAAAATGGATGGTATTTATGGTTAGAAATCCTGAATTAAGGACGTTCCATAAGCAAATAATGAGAAAATTAAAAAAAACATGGCGATTAGTCCGATGTTTAAATCTTAGCCATTATTTCTATAATTTCTAAAAACTAATATGTACTCAATCAGTCTTCACCATGAGATAAATACCTCAAACATCTGCAGCTGCCACTGGGTCAGTAATTACAGGTAGCAACAGTTCTTTTAGCAATTATATAGTCACGCTTTCATGTACACATTAAAAATAACCTCATGAATTATTATTTTTAGGGTTCCGTACCTCAAAAGGAAAAAACGGAACCATTATAGTATCGCTTTGTTCTCCGTCGGTCTGTCCGTCCGTCCGTTCGTGCGAGATGAAATAAAAACCATTTATTTAAGTTTTTTAAGTTTTAAAAAGCTATAAACTATACATTTATAATTCAATCATAAGACATAATAATATAGTCTCGGTGCGGAACCTTCAATGTGCGAGTCCGACGCGCTCTTTTCCAGCTTTTTAATATCTGGCTCTATTCTAAGTTGCCTAAACCTTATTTCTGTATTTTTAATTAAATCTGTTCATATAATACCGTCATTATTAAGAGAAATATTTTTCAAAATTACCAACGGAATGCTTTTACATTTTTATTTTCATATAATTTGGTTGTTATATGGCCAGGAATCACAAAATAAGATGACATGAGTCCAAAAAGCGGACACTTTATTAAAAATATTTATTTGTTAGATAATAAAAATAATTAATATTGTGAATTGTCATTACTGGACATTTTTACATTTAATTAATTAACTAAGCGAAAGTCTCGTTTAGCCTAGAGCTATCATTATGTATTCTCCTCGCGTTTATGACTATTCAATTCTCTAGACAAAATTAAACCCTTCTAGGGTGAATGTCAGTGTCTTCATGATTAATAGTACTTAGGTATTCTTATTGTGATGGTTGATGAGACCCTACAATAGTTAAGAGTACCTGCAACATTCAAAGCAGCTAAGCATAATTAATTTCTTCATTTTATAGACTAAATGTATTTAGTTTAGTGACTGAAATGAAAAGTGATTTCAATATTAAAATGGTTGTTCTATATTCTATGATTTAAAATTCAAATGATTGACAAGTCACGTATTTAGTTAGGTATAGACAAGATCATTTCTATTTCTTATTTCCTTTTACTTCTTGATTGTCTTTGGTCCAATATCTTAAAATCTTCGAAAGTACAATTATTATTGTGAATTTGAATTTGGTATTGCTTTTTGTTATGGAGAACTTCACTAAGATTCTACCATGAAACCATGATTAATTAATGGATTTCGGAATGTATATTATATGTCTTATAATCAAAGCTTTATGGTACCTATAAAATATTTTAAATATATGATGTAATACAGGTTTTGCCATTCATTCATCAATTAGGTTTAGGTTTAGGTTAAGTTGTAATCGGAATGTAAACATAACTTTAGCAGTATTCCGGGTTGCGTAACAATCTTGATCCACATCTGGCAAGGGATACCATAAATCACTGTCGCCATGATAAATGGCTTTATGTACTTCCGCTGCCACATCAACTGCACGGCATTACTTACAACGGAAATAGTGCAATCACCAATACTGTACAATACTGACAATACTGTATCATTATTTTATAGGTAGGTACGTAAAATTCTAAGTATTTTTGACAATGATTAATTGTTAAACATAAGAGTAATATTATCAAAGCAAATTGTTTTTATTTAACGTGAACAAAACAAAATTTTAACATTATTTTCTAGTATTGATTTATCGACATATTTTCTGAATGGAAATATGTCGATAAATCAATACGTTATTTTCAAGTGTTTTCTTTTACATGATGTTGAAGCAAAATACATACATTTTAACTAACACGACGACGTTTCGAACTGCAAATATCAGCGTATTATTATAATAAATATCCATGTAAGTTGTGTTTACTCATCCCTTTCTTTGTATATTTTAGCCAGAGTTACACAAGAACTGTAAACGGCACATGTTAGAGTTAATATTGACACTCAAACATATCTTAGCAAGTGTCGTTTCTAACTTTGGTGAAGGAAAGCGGAAACTTTAGACGTACAAACGGCTTAATAAGGGAAGTATGTGAGCGTACCGCGTTCCGCGTTGCGCAAATGAATGACTTGAAATTGTATGATACGAGTCTATACTTAATACATAGTTATGTCTTATACCTACGACTATATCTGCACCTCTCATCTATAGGTAGGTATCTAGTTATCTGCTCATGTAAAAAAGAAAGAAAGAAAGAAAGAAAGAAAGAACATTTAATTTGGACACAGCACAGAGACACAATAATTACAAAGCAAAAACGTGTTTTGTTTGTGATTGGAAAAAAACTTTATATAGGAATATTATTACCTGATTTTGAAGGAATAGTAGAATCTACTTTCAATTAAACAAATAATTAGTGTTCCACGCAAAACAAGAAAAACCCTCGCAACTAAAACACGCGGGCAGTCGCGGGGGGCAGCTTGACTCGTATAAGATGTATGAATTAAAACCAAGCTATCCACTGAAGGGTTTGGATATGACTGACAGTTGATCCTATACTCGACTTAGATATACCTATAAAAAAAATAACCGTGCACTTTCAAATTTTCGAGTTTTTAGTAGGAGAAAAATAGAACATACTGTCTGCTATAGTGTAACGCACAAATCCTACAAAAAGTCGGTTAGCAACGAAATATTTTTAGGAAAAAAGTTTACTAGAACTACCCATCTAGCTGAGCCATGTAGAGTCTGCTAGATCTTCCGTTTTATCGTCGCTGGGTAGAACGGATATCGTCTGCCATCGGAACTACTTGAAATAAATCAAATAAATTGCATCGCATGATTGTTACGACATCGTTCGGAGCTTTTCATAAAATATTAAAGGTGTACCAATAAAATGTATTTGATTTATATCAATCCGAACGTACCGTCGAGAAATATTGAAGGAATCCTTTGTACCAAATATTTTATTCTTCATCCTTTCAATATTTATTGATGGAAGACTCGTAAAGGCATACATTCGTTCGAGGAAAGAGTTTTTTTTTTGTTATGGTCGATAGCACACTTACTATAGGTACGCTCTATGTCAACTTCGAATGCTTTTTTTTTTTTAAAAAAAAGAGTCAAAATTAAATTGTATCAGCATTTTCCTACGAGATCGTTTGATGTTTAAATTATATTTTTAATATTAATTAATGTAAAAAATTGCTATTGCTCAAAACATTGCTCATGTCTTATTTACCTATATTTTTGAATGGAATTAGTTGAAATTTAACTAAGTACCATTTTATAAAATTTACCTACCTATTTATTAAGTCAAGGATAAGGTATACTTACCGTTGTTTAGAGCTTATTTCATGAGTTCTGTTATTAAAAGTAACAGTTTTATGCACTGTTTCATTCACTATAGTTTCTCTTAATATACTTCTCTACTCTATGTTTAATTCATAAACTAGAACGCTGTTGACAAGATACTACTAAAATCCGTGTTATATATCATTGCACTTATTAAAATTACTTTAATATGTGCCAAGTACAATTAACCTTTCTACAAGATGTCACACTAACGATCAAAATTAAGTACCGGGTAAAATGGGGTGATTAGAAAATCAAGGGGTGAATAGAGAATTGCGATTTTTTATATTATTTAGGTTAAATATAATTAAAACGATACCCTTAACTATTAAAAAAAATTAGAAAGCAGTTTTAATGTAATATTATATGCCTGCGACATCATAAAAGGCTAGAATCCTTCGCCAAAGTTGTCTTTATTCACCCCAACATCATTTCTATTCACCCCATTTTACGCCAATGTGCTTAAAGGAAGAGTTAACTTTCTTGAAATATATTTTATCCCGTCCATACCATGTGGTATACTGTGAGGGTACCTACTTCAGACTATTCCAAATATCTCTTATCTTTCTTACCTTGGTCAAACATAACCAGCTCCACAGTGGCATGTAGAGGAACATTCTTGACGTGGACACACTCGTCTCCAAGGCCTGGCTCGAAGGAGCAGAACGCGTTGGCGCCAACATCACCCCCCTGTGTCAGGAGGGGGGACGCGGGGTACGTGAAGCGGTGCCCGTCGGTCTGGCCCCAGCTTTCTGCAACAAGTTTAGAGAAATATTAAAACACATATTAATTATTATTTTCTTAACAGATATTTTTCAGGATTGTTTAAGTTTCTTCAAAAGTGACAATGCATAGTAGAATCAGGTCGAAAAAGCCTAGATAGAATTTTATAATGAAATCTCTTTTGTTAAATGGTACCTCTGGAGTTAGACCTCATATTGACATATTTTCACGAATGCATGCATGGCTACTTAAACATCTATACTTACTAATATTCTAAATAGGTAAAGTTAGTGAGTTTGTTTGAAGTAATCTCTGTAACGATTGAACCAATTTGGAAAATTCTTTCAAGAAAGCTATATTATTCCATTCATTATATTTGGATATATTTGCGGATCAGCTGGAATGGTATAAATAGATAAAAACATCGGCTTTACTGACTTTACAGTCAGAATTAAATGGCTGTCGAAATGCCATCGAAATCTAATGCTAGCTAACATATACGCAGCTTTATTATTGTCACTCTCTCTACTAAGCTCGAATGTAGATATGACAGTTGATGGATGGAGCCTAGCCAGGTTTATTTATATACCTACTGCATACAGAGTCAAACACATCTTCTATCCTAGTGAATAAAACATAACATATCTATAAATACACACTGGCCGGATAAACAAATCACCCAATTAAAGAAAGAAAAATTGTAAATAAATGAAAGTACAAAACTAAGCAGTGTTTTGTTTCACAGTGATTTAAAAATGTGTTGAATTGACACGATTGAGTAATACAGCCCCACAAGAATGCTTACCAGCAATTATATCTATGCAATTAACTGCATTGCAACACGTTTAATCAACGCGACACTACGTGCAAACACAATGAAAGTTACACCGGAGTTATTTTTGTATGTCAGTGTTATATCACAGTATTCGTTGTTAGATATAATTTTTATTACACCTTCGTTCCTGGGCTATTAAGTTTTACGAGGTTCTACTGAACCGATGTCCAGCCCACGCGTTTTTTAAAAGGATATTCCGAATGTTTTTGGTTCGCAAGGACTGGCGGAAATGCTGACTGGAAGTTATAAATGACTGGGCATTTATTTCTTTAGGAAACGCGGAAACTTCCTTATTACGTCATATTTCACCATAACAGACTTGAGGTTGAGACTATACAAGTCGTACATGTCTATACTAATATTGTAAAGAGGAAATATTTGATTGTTTGTTTGCATAGGCTCCGAAACTACTGAACAGATTAGAAAAAATCTTTCATCGTTGGCAAGCTATAGGTACTATCCTCGGGTAACATAGGCTATTTAATGTTTAAAAAAAATGAACCGCGGGCAGAGCTACGGGAAATAGCTAGGTTTTACAACATTTACTTAAAACATAGAGACCAAATAATAAGACAAATTATCCGATCTAGTTGTTTGATAAACGAAGCTAAAGATTTAGTTAAAAGCACGAATATATAATGAAAATTATTCAAATAAGTAGGTTTTTCAAACTTACATAATTTATTAATTTCATATTTGTTGCTAAAACTAACACCCGGTCATGGAGGATGCTTGGTGGTGTGCAATTACAAGCAACTGCACAAACCCACTATTTACTAAGGTTACCTTTTTAATTACAGACCAATTAATGTTGCAAGCCTCAATTAAACCTGTCGTAATACATTATTCAACACAAAATCGTTATGTATAAGTCAGGAACGGAAATGAGTACTTATCGAGTTCTCACTGGTACTTTAACATATAGGTTGAAACCTATATGTTAAAGTAACTTAGTAACTTAGTCACCATAGCACAGATTATATAGCAGTTACTACGTAAACCATAGGCTTACAATATGCCAAGGAGAGAAATCCTATGGCGCCCTCTTTCAGGTGATGGAAATGGTCTGCGTAAGAGATCCTGGGGCTCCGTCAAAGGCTTAGATTGGATCGGGATGTTTTGAGTCGATGCAGGCCCAACATATACCACGTTGCCGCACCGTGCCCTTGGCGAAGATTGCAGTAATAATATGTATTGCAGTAAAAACGAAAACGAAAACCACTTTTTTTCTTATGTGTCGGTATTGTTACATACAATACCGACACATCTATACATATAAATAAAATTGGAGTGCCTGTTTGTAATAATAGAATAACCGCTTCTTGCTACATGCACATGAATATATACGGTACATATACCAAAATAATATTTGTTACAATATTTGTCTGTCTCTCTGTCTGTTTGTCTGACAGTTTGTTCATGCTAATCTCTGAAATAGCTGGACCGTTTTCACGGGACTTTCACTGGCAAGTAGCTGATGTAAAACGAATAAGGAGTAACTTAGGCTACTTTTTATTGTACCGCGGGTAACACCACGCGGCAAAGCTAGTAAGAAATATAAAATTTAATTCATTAAGTACTTTTCAGCGATACATCCTGTTGCAATAAAAGGTAATTATGAGTTTTAATGGCCATCAGGTTTGATAGCGTTTCTACAAGTTGTTATAAATGAAAGCCGATTGTACTTATTAATTTCTTAAGCTACTTTATAGTCTTAAGCTAGACTATTCATGACACACTTAAGAAATGTGATTAAGTTTCAACATCTAGACACTTTCATTTTTAATATTTATTAACTGACAGAATATGCTAACTTAGGAGCTTTCTTAGGAGACGCGTTAACATGGATTTTAGAATGAGAATGATGGAGAATCAAGTAAGTAATTTCGATAAGTGGAAGAACAATGGCCCTATACGAAAGCAAGCCTTAAGTGAAGTGAATCATTTAATTAATTATCCTATTCGAATCGTTCAAGTCATAAAACTCTTTGTTAACACAAATTCTGAGTGAGTCTTAGATCCCTTGAGATTTAGGTCGTAAATCGGATTGCGAGATAAACTTCAAGAAAATATTCAATACTAGCTGCTGCCCGCGACTTCGTCTGCGTGCACTTCAGAATTGAGTCCAAAAAGAAAAAAAAATGTGAAATTAATGAAAAATGGAATAAAATTTTCACCCGTTTTATAGCTTGCACTGTAGGTAATAGAGAAAAATACCTAATTTCAAAGCTGTCTGCCTCGAGCAAATTTTCCCTCGATAACTACTTCAGGAATCGGGATAAAAGGTAGCCTATGTTCTTTTCCATGTCAAAGGCTATACGCATGCCAAATTTCATCCAAATCCGTTCAGCCGTTTTTGCGTGATTGAGTAACAAACATCCACACTTTCACATTTATGATATTAGTAGGATACCTAGACACACGTTTATATCTACATGAGCTTTCATGATATCGTTGAGAAAGCGAGTCGCCAATTACAATATATCCAATATTCAAGCTGGTTCGAAGCAGTGCATGCTCTACTCTCTGTGACATTTAAAATGCATAGCATCATAAGTATAAAACCATTTCTCGAACTGTTTAATAGTCATGTCTGCTCTCATAAATACATATATATTATATCTTCGATACCGAAAAGATTTACATATAGTCTGTTCATCTATACTTGTCCAAACATGTAAACAAATATGGCGTATGTAAGAAATGTCAATAAAATTAGTGATGGGAAACTTTGTGTGATCTATTCAGAATTGTAAACTAATTGTGGTAACATACATTGTGTGATTTTTGAAAAAAATCGTGATTTGCAATTGACGTCGGTTTGTTTACTATTTGTGACAAGTATAGATGAACAGACCTTAGATCTTTGGCCCCAATCATTGTTTACCTACTAGATAAGCAATCTTAAAAGAATATTTGATATTAATTTCTGTATTGATTAAGTAGATGCATTTAAAACATATTTACGTATTTTCAATAACATAAATAGGTAATAATAAAATAGATAATAATCTTTATTAATGATTTCTGAGGTATATGCGAATGTTAAACATTATATTTCGATTAAGAATATCACGTTTTATTTGGATTTTAATTCTAGAGGTTTCGATGTCTTTGCAAGTATTTTATTTTAATATATTATTGACAATTTACATATTTTTTAATTAAGCAAATTTTTTTTTTATTTGTTTGTGTATGTTTGTATCTAATAAACTCAAAACTACCGTGCCGATTTCAAAAATTCTTTCACTATTGGAAAGCTACATTCACCCTGAGTAACATAGCCTATAATTTTTACTAAAAAATTTGGTACCGTGGGTGGAGTCGCGGGTAACAGCTAGTTTTAAATACACTTACTGATGTAAACTATAAATCAGTGTTAACCAATTTTATGAGATATCTCTGAAAGTAAAGTTGGCAGTTGTTTCTCAATTTCCTGACCACCATAGCCAAATGTGGGTTGATGTAACGGTACCAGCTATGAAGCAAGATTCGCGTGCCACGAAATGCCAAGTGAAAGGGAAACTTTCAATTCATGTTAATAATCAAAATAAACATCCTATTGTTTCGTTCGTAAGTTCTATAAGTGATTTAAGTATAAGCTTAAACATCTATAGTTAACAAATAATAAGTATGTGTTTAGTACGGTGTAAATGTCGTGTAGATAAAAAAAATGTTTTATTTTCTCTGCATTTTGCTGTGCGATTCAAAGTACTTAGAGGAACTATTTATCGTTATTTTATTAATCAAAAACTGATAATTGATCTTAGCAACTTACAAAACTGACATTTTATTTTTTTAAACATGTTTTAAGACTGACAATAATATAATATAGCCGAACAGATTCATGTAAAATCCAATCCAACCCAAATTTATAACAGTAGCCAGCTTTTCAAGTGACAGTTAAAATTATAATATCAAATCACCTCAGCCTATCGCGGTCCACTGCTGGACATAGCCTGTCCCAAGTTGCGCCACAACACCCGGACCTCCGCCTTCCGCATCCAGTCCGACCCAGCTACCTTTTTCAGGTCATCGGTCTATCTGGCTGGGGCATCAAATGATAATATGTTTAAAGGTTTTTCTCATTCCTATTCTCATTTGAACCGCATAATAAATGGTTGGGGAGTCACGATCGTTGGGCAATCATTCACAGTATATTATTTGCGGTTGTGCGGACGCTGTTACGACCGCTGATTACTTTACTTTCTTCATAAACGTGTAGTGTCGCTGGGATGTTAGTATCTCCATGTAAACGAGCTCTAAACATGACATATTATCACTAAACAAGAATCCGATCTAGATTTTCTTTTGTTATTATACACGTAAAGACGAGAATTGAAACGCAAACTAATAAATTATTATGTAGTTTTTGCTCTGTCGTGGTGGCCTAGCGGTTCATTGGCCGGATTCATATGCACATGGTTGCAGGTTCGAACCCGGGCAAGTACCAATGTGACTTTTTCAAAGTTATAGGTATGTACTTTCTTATTTATTCTAAGACACCATTGACAAACGGTGAAGGATAACATCGTGAGGAAACCTGGATTCCAAAAATTGGTTACTGAAATCGCCAACCCGCAATGATCAAGCGTGGTGATCAATGCTCATTCCTTCTCTATATGGGAAGAGGCCTGTGCCCAGCAGTGGGGAAATTGTAGGCTGGTATTAATACTGTCAGCAATTTTAATCTTACAATTTAGCTGTTTATTTTACAATAATACTAATAATAATCAGCATCCATCACCACTACAGACAGATTTTTCCTTCCGCTCATTTATTATATCACACTCGGCTATTGCGTAAGTTCTCTAATCTGAAAGGAGATTATAGTCGGTAATGGGAGAGGAAAATCATAATTATGCCTTTAATAACTGACCTAAATATTATCTTGTTGCAGCAATAAGTTAAAAGGTAAGGTACCTACTAACACTCGCACAAAAGAACTCATATATTAAGTATGCCAAATCAAGACGCGGGATTAAAATCTCACACTTTTGACAACTCATTCGCAGATGAAGGCATACTTATCATTACTAATACAACTTATATTTACTTTCGACTGGTCTGTTGGTCTAGTGGTTAGTGACTATGGGTACGAAACCGGAGATCGTGGGTTCGATTCAGGACAAATGTTTGTGTGATGAACATGATCATTTGTTCTGTGTCTGGGTGTAATTTATCTATATTATGTATGTATTTAGAAATATATAAGTGTGTTTATCAGTTATCTGGTCACCACTGTACAGGCTCTGCCTAGTTTGTAATCAGATGACCGTGTGTGAGGTGTCCCAAAAATGATCAAAGTTGTTATTTTTCAACTTTCAAACTATGCTGAATTGTTATTGTGGATAAAATCAAAGAATAAAAAATAAAAACTTTTAAACTATAACGAAAGCTGTCTGGCAAAGTGGCAATATTGTTTTGCCAAAAGATTCACTTGCCTAACAAATTAAGGTCAACAAAATTAAATCTAGTCAATTTTGGTCAATTTTGGACCATCAAATCTTCACCTACAGTTCAACGTAGACAATTATCAGCTTCTTAGTGTCACGATTAGCTATGCAAAATGAAAGTGTTGGCTAGTTATCTAGTAATAAACGTTAGGAACTAATAACACCGTAATTATACACAGATTAATTATATGCAGCGAAACTAAATCTAGTCTGACAGCTTGCTTGAGTGACAGCTATAATGTTTTGCGATCAGTCTGTAAAACTGAAAAGTAGATTAATTTTATTATTCAAGTTTAATCATAATCATTATGGTCATAATGCATGAGAGAAATGGTAATCTATCTCATGAATTGATTTTGCTTCGATGTAAAACAATAATTGAAATCCTGCTTCATATTCTAAATAAACTAAAAACTATTTCCCTCTTAACTATCTCTATTCGTTTTTTTTTAGAATCTTGTTGTAAATAATAGGGACAATTTCAAATAAATATACAAAGTTCTTAATAGCTAGGTATACAAAACCCCTATCTTCAGAAAAATAACAGATAAAGTAAGTTTTTTTGTAAACTAAACAATTATAAAAAATGAGAACTGATGTAACATCAGTTCGAGTCGATGTAAGTAATAACAGTTCTATAATCCAAGGGACATTCGAAGACTGCATATTACACAATCTTATTTTGTGTACAACATCTTGTACCTTCGCAATTTAAAATAACAACTAAATATCATAGAGGCTATAAAAGATCGCAATCTTTACGAAATAAGTATCGCGACCCACTAACATAATATTTCGTTACCTAAGCAAGGTTACGTAATACAGAATGCTCATAAGTCATAACACAAGACGAGCGCATGTTTATACGTCCAAAGAGGTTGTTCAAATTCACTAAAACTAGTTTAATATCCTTTATAGTATAATATACCTTAATGGCTTTATTTTTAGCCATACTTATTGCTTGTAAGTCATACCAGAAAATATTATGTCTGTATTTCATAAATATAACTAATTTGCTTAGATAAGTTTGAAATATATTGATGTTGAGATCAAACGTAATATTCTCGAATGTATGAAAAAACAAAGAGAGACATCTGAAATAGATGAAAGCAAGTATAATACTCAACAAGATGATAGAGATAAGATTTAATTTGAAATGGAATAAAACCTACATCGTGGTCTATAAGTCTAACCTGATAATCTATTCTTATATTATAAAGCTGAAGGGTTTGTTTAAACGCGCTAATCTCAGGAAATACTAGGCCGATTTAAAAAATCTTTCACTCTTAGACAGCCCACTTATTAGGAAGGCTATAGGCTATAATTTGTCGCGGTAACCGACGCCCACGAGGGCGGAACCGCGAGCTAAAGCTAGTAGTTTATAAAGTATACCTATCCTTAAAAATAGAATGTTGTCTTTTGATCCTTTCCTTAAAAGGAAATACTGAGACCCCTTTAGGCTTTGTTATTGTAGCAGACCGCGGAAACAGAAATAAAATTAAAAGAAAAGACCTTGACACGACCCAAAATAATAATGGATGACTCAATTGTACTTGTGGATATTTTCTTAGCAAACATTTATCCGTGTCTCATGTATAACTACTTTAACAAAAATTCTAGGAGTCTCTTAATAGGTGAGTATAGGTGGTATCGAGCCTAATTATTGACCTTAAAAATGCTTTAAACATTTTCTTGAGAAATATTTCCGAAATCGATTAAATAGTTCCGAAATGGTTGTTTCATTAGTTTCTCATAGGAAGAATATTTACAGAAAACTATAAAACCCATATCTCTAAGTATAAAGTGGGTTAATCATTGAAAGAATGATTACTGCAAGCGTAATCAGTACCTATCTATCGAACAGGTGACCTAAATCTATTGTGCATAAGGAAATGTTTGCATTTCGTAAGTTATTCAAATGGCATACATAAATGCATCGACATCATTGTCATATTGATGGTAGTTGCGACATTGTACTAACTCACTTGTGTTGGGGAAATCATGACTGGGTAAACACAATCTATCAAACAATCAAATCAATGCTTTGATTCAAATTGATTCCTCTATGTTATATCACAGGTAGGTACGTCAGATAGCTTCTGTCCTTCATTATAGAATAATGCCGATAAACAAATTTAAGTACCGTCTTAGTTTAGATACTAAACTAAATAAAAAGTATCGAATTTAATTATGTCCAAAAACCCTAAAATATTAGTTTATCTGAATGATTACTGCTCCTGTCGTTAACCTAAGTATCGTCGTCGCCTAACATCGTGCTACTTTGAACAAGATAATTTTATGCAAAGGAAAGTTTTTGAACAATATGCGAGTACACAATTAGATTACTTACCGACTCGTTTCGCCGAAACTTGTCTTGTAGAATAATTAAACGGTACATAAATTGTCTTGTCTATATTGTCAGTCAGCTCTGGAGGCAGTTTATCGGCTGCGTGGAGCTCGCGCAAACATAACACATCGTCAGAATCACAACGTTCACTAGTCACTGTCGTTAACTCACGGTACACTTCAGAAACAACTGTGTCCTCGTTTTGTATCACTTTTTGATCCTTATTACCATACACTAAATTTGCTAAACCTTCTAAATTGTCTTGACAATCCTTATCTGCCACTACTTTTATTTTATACACACCGGGCACTCTACGAGCATCTAGTATAAAGTCAGCTCTTTCACCCCTGCCTAACTCTATTGAGGTCACTGGCTTTGTTTCAATTTGATGACCGTCTAACGCCACAACTTCCAAAACATGACGATCAATTGAAAATCTTATAGGACAGCTCTTTGAACCACCGCCGTAGGCCAAACGGAATCTGTATCTTTTTCCGTGTTCCACGTTGAAAGAAGACAATGGAGCATCAGGAGACTCGAATGATTTTCCTTTTCCGTTAATCAGAAGTGATTCCGCATTTGGGATACGCGATATAACTCCAGCTAAGGGCCCCATTGAATGGCCCCATTCCGATACGTAAATTGTGTGTTCGGTTGCGTCGATGTCATAGAGTTTCTTCAGAGGATCAAGTCGGGGAGACTGCCTGACGACGAAAGCGCCGGCGAGTCCATCAGCTGCGTCTGCAGCAGAGTGTGCGTGGTACATATGAGTACCCACCGCTGACGCTCGGAATTTGTACTGGAATGTTGTGTATGCTGGCTGGGGACACTGGGTCAGCATTGGAGCTCCATCCATAAAAGGAGTCTCTTTCTGTGGTTGCCCTCGCCAGTGGATGGATAGCGCGTGAGCTGGTGCTCGGTGCACCACGTCTACGACCAATATGTCATTTTCGCAGACATGCAAGGTAGGT
The DNA here is from genome assembly GCA_950381575.1 of Plusia festucae. Classification (NCBI taxonomy): domain Eukaryota; kingdom Metazoa; phylum Arthropoda; class Insecta; order Lepidoptera; family Noctuidae; genus Plusia; species Plusia festucae. The sequence goes on along the minus strand of OX494436.1, from coordinate 4,177,820 downwards.
GCCGGGAGCTCTCTGTTGGCTACCAGCACACCTCGTTCTCTGCCGTCGGCTGATATACATGTCGCTGGACAATCACCCCCACCCTTTTCTGTGCAACTCCCACAGGACCTAAAATTACATAGACAGACATAATTACTTTTAAACGAAACAAGTGAATGTCAAAAAAACAAAAAGTGAGTTAAATTTTGCGGAAATGTCTTAAAGAGCCGACAAAGTGTTTTTTAATGTAATAAAACACGTAATATGCATAATTATTGATTGAATAATACTTACTTGCTTAACGTCTTGTAGACTTCTATGACTAGTTTCACACGACAAATCATTGGCCAATCCAACTCGTGACATTCTCGGTCACAATTTTCGAAATACTCCTCTGAAAACAATTAACTTAATTTGAATACATTTGTTATTTATGTATGTAAGTGTATTTCTATGTTGCTATTTATAACTGAAAACAAAATTTAAACTAGTAAGTCTCTAATAACTTAAGTAAAACTGTACTTGTTCTTAGAAGATTTTATTATTATCTCAGTCTACTATTCCACACTTTAAGTATACCTACCAGGAAAATGACTAATGTTGATTGACTGTAAAACGAGCAAGTTATAATTAAGAGCGTACTAAGGCCGAATAACTTAGTAGGTACAACCTTACTGATATTAAGTAGAGGAACACGATTTTACGATTATTAATCGAATTGAAATAATAAACTTCAAACTAATTTTAAAGTAATTTTAGTAAATTAGATACATAAACATGTAACATGAAACAAAATCCACCAAATTAGAGTGGTGCGAAAACTCTGGAGTTCTCTAACTCATTATAAGGTTTTTTGCTCCATACTGGATAAGTAGATAAACTTAATATTAAAAACATAAGTACCTGGCATCGGCGTGTAATGAACTACAACAATAACTCCAGCTAATATTACAGTTAGCACAAATATCCTCTGCAAGGACATAAGCATGTAATTCGGTTTCACAAACGGCACATCGCGCACTTGAATCGCCTCCTTTTCCGACTCCATGGTGAATGTGAAAAAAATAATCGTCTATGGTCCAACACTCGCAGCTTACATGTTTATTTATAAAAGTTTCGTTGCACTGGGTTTGCGAGTGAGAGGTGTAGCGTCGCGACCACGCGAGTCGACCACTTAGTGGCGACTGGTCTGGTTGTTGCTGTTGCCCTCAGCTGTTGCAACACCAGTGCACCTTCGTTAGCCGCATTACTTGAGGTCCGATTGGGGATCCAATTCGGAAGTATATCGACTGGCAAGATACTCTCTCCTTAAGTTACTCAACTGCATATTGTGTAACACTTATATTAATTTCCACTGCCCCACAGACACTGACAGCCTATTTGCAGCTGCGTTACGTGTGACATGCTAACGTAATAAATGTGTAACTAACAATTAATTAAAATGTAAATAATATGACACCTAGGCACCTACGTTTTAAGTTTCAAGACGCTCAGTTGAGCTACAGTGTAATTAAGAATCTAAATAACTTACAATGACTGATCTTATATTAAGTACTTAGCGACTGATTAATAACTCACTAACCATACTTATGAATGTCAATTAGAACTGGCGTAGCATTCAATAGTTTTCCAAATAGGCAGGCAGTAGTATATAGCACACATACGCCAAACTAAGTTCAATTTTATATAAAAGTAAGAATGTTTCCTCTGGAATGTGGACCAATGCCAACTACCGGGACATCAAGGTTTTTGTTTGGTAGCCCAAAGGCCAGGGCGTCATACTTGCGATCATGTGGTTGCCGGTTCGTATCCCACCCATTACACTACCGAGTGTAATGGGTGGTGGGAGTGACTTAGCACTAGAAGGCTGGTTAACAAGAATATAATATGTAGTAATGTGCGACACACATTGCTGGTGAGGTTTTGGAATAAAATTGTAAAAGAGATAATAAGAGTTGATTAATTACACAGATATGAGATGCTTTAAACCTATTTTTAAAATGTAGGTACCTAGTAACTATGTTAGGATAATAGCGGTACCAAGGCTGTACCTAAGGTATGAATCTGCAACCACAGGCTGACTGTGTGATGTGGGGGTATGGAGGGTAGAAGTAAGGAGGGCAATCTGCGTACATGAAAATTGTCCGTCAAAATGTATTAAATTAGGATGGCGCCACATTTGCATCAGGGTAAATTTTAAAGGAAGCTAATAAAAAGTCAATCAACGTACTATTCACAGTTTACGAAATAAAATCACTCCAGCTACAAGTTTTCTCATCAAAATTCTTCAAGGTTATATTTACTACATTATTTTGAACTACGCAAGTAGTTGAAATTTCAATAAGTAACTACTTTGGTCGATATTAATATTAAATTGTTTAACTCGACATACTTCACTTCGTTTACAAATTGCTACATTCATACCATACCCTTTGGACACACCAGCGCCATTCTGGAGGATTTTGGAACTGTTATTTAGCGCATACAACTGGACACTTTTTCAATTTTTCTCCCATATAAGATTGCCCTCCTTACCTTGTGGGGGAAAGGTATAGGTAGGTACTCAAAACACAGGAGCTTAAATTTTAGCGAATGACTGAGTGGTTGGTTTCCACACTTCATAATAAGTAATTAGTAACAATTTAACTTGAGATAGGCGTCCCATGTTTGTTACAACACATAAAAACAAAATACCTACGTTAAAAAAAAACTCAATTCACTTTGCACTATTTAAAATATATTTACTATAATAATTTACCCGTATAGCTTTAATGGTAAATAAGAATTATAATACTACTGACTATTGCGCTAAACCATTCCTCGCAATATTATCGCTAACCATAAGGTAATAGAGATCAAATCCATTTTGCCCTTCACAAAATTAAAATAACATCAGTCATAATTCATTTAAAAGCGGCGGTAGCCAAATGGCTAGGGCGTCGGACTTGCGATCATGTGGTTGCGAGTTCGAATCCCACCCATTACACGAGGGGTTAACGAGATTACTAGTAATGTGCGACCCACATTGCTAGTAGTTTTGATTAAAAAAACGCGGGATAGGAAAACACTTTTTTTTAAAAGTCTCAAACAACTAGTAACCAAAATTAAAAAAAAAGCCTAGTTGACAGTGACATTAAATTCGACAATGACAAATGACAGTTGTTTATTTTCATCATTTCACATGTGACATGTGATAAATCGTGTTTTTCGCCGCATCAAATGAGAAAAACTCTTTTCGTTTGCAATAATAACATAATAAATAAATAATATTTATAGTACAGTTGAATAGTAATATTAAATCAAAATGGAAATAACGAGGAAAAACTTCGTTGATGAACTTGGAAATATAAAGCGGGATTTAGCAAAATGTTGTTTTGTTGGTTTAGACGCGGAATTTACTGCCCTTCTCACTGGGGAATGCTTTAAATACAGGTATATATGAATTAGTAATATTAAAAACAACTAACAGAAGATATTTCTGAATAAGAATAGAATTTTAGAGGTTTACTAGCGTTCCCTCATTGCATCAAATTAATATTCGAGTCATTTAAGTTGCAAATCATTTTAAAATTGTATTGATCGTGATAATCAATGCTCGTTCCTTCTCTATATGAGAAGAAGTGAGCTACAAGATTATCTGAACTTATAATCGTTATAATCTCTTGTATGTAGTGACACACACTATAGATTATAACTGTGTGTCACTGTATTTAATGGTTACTCGCTGTACTATAAGAAATCATTTTTTACAACCAAACGTTGTGATAAAAGAATTAATTTCATACAATTATTCATAATAATTTCAGGTTATTTGACACAAGTGAAGACCGATACAACAAAATGAAAAATGAGGTTAGCAACATGATAATGACACAAGTTGGCCTCACAATGTTTGAGTACGACAGGAACCAGGACTCATACACTGCCACAGGATACACATTCCACCTGTGTCCGCAAGTGTTTGCGGACATTGATCAGTCATTTATTTTTCAAGCATCTACACTCAAGTTTCTCTGTCAACACAAGTTTGATTTTAATAAGGTGAGATTATTTTCTATTTAAATTTAAAAAGATTCAGATTAGAAGACTCAAGAGAGCCAATGTGCTGCCTAAATAAGGGTATCTCGTCCATATCAATATTGGATTGCTCAGATGTCGCCCCAAAACGTGCAACATAAAAGAGAAGGAGTAATTTAAACACTTGGTCAAAGCAACTGGTGGCTTGAACCTGTAATTTTAGGTTCAAGTCAGATCAAGTTTTACTTCTTTTCTATTTGTACGTAATTTACAACTTACACATTATAAATCCATAAGAATAAATAAGAAAAGAACAACTAGTTAGATAAAAATTAATACTGAATTAAGTATTAATCAAGGAAAAGAAACAAATATATGTAGACAACTGTATTACATTTAATTGAGGTTCATAAAACCACATTCAGATTTTTTAAAAGCAAAATAACGAAGTATTGTATTATTTATACAAAGTTTGGTTACAATTACATTTCAGTTCATCTATGAAGGGCTTCCATATCTAAGCAAAGCAGAAGAATCGAAAGTACGTCAATATCTCAAAGATGGCAAAATACTCCAGGATCATTCCAGAACACTATCAATGGATGAGGAGCGACTGCTGCAACACTACTGCTCTAAAGTTTCTAAGTAAGACTTAAAACCAAAACTTCACTTCTTAATAATTTAGTCGACAACAACATAATTATTTAATTTGTATATAGAAGAAAGAAAGATAATATTGTGTGTAAAATTAGTTCTAAAAAACAATAAAGAAAACCAAAATATAAAACGACTGTGGTTTCTGCGCACTGGCAACACCACAACACTTCTGGACGCGACGCAGACGGAATTGCACGGAAAAAAAAAGATGACATCTATTTTTTTTTTATTATTAACATTTGAATTTTTCGCCATTTCTTCTTGGATATTTTTCTCCACTCCTTAATGTTCCAAAGGTACTTCTAAACCATACCCATATTTTACATATTGAACGTCTTGAATTATAACTACATTTGAACTACCTACTTAAAATAGAACTACATCAAATAAAAAAAACCGCTAGAGAATGTCTTTAAAAGTAGTCTTATATCAATGTCTAACATTCGTGTAAACATCACAACGCATTATTTACCGCCTTTTAATTGTCGGTCCCTGTATTATAACTTTAATTTTATCGTATCTAGCGTTTTTCAGTAATTGATTATTGCATGGTCACCCATCCATGGACCAACCGTGGCGAGTGCGGCTGAACCATTATTAGCGGTCAAACCGTACGGCGTTCACTTAGCGACGAGCCCCTCATACAGCTGCACACATAATTCAGCTAATAATTTAATTAATCCTATTACAGATGGCTAATACAAAGTGAGGAAGGGACAATGTACCTGGATGTGGAGAGTCCTACCCTGCGGTACCTCACTCACATGGAGATCAGGGCGCGGTTCCCGAAAGTGCTCACTACGGATAGTTTAGGTAATAGTAAGAAGGTAATTTGCTAATGTAGATGTTCGTAACACTGTTTTAACAATATTTTACATACGATAACGAAAGCTAACATCTTAGCTTTATCTAAGTTTTTAAAAACGAGTTTCGTCTTTAATCTATTACATAATTGTAGTATTTTTCAAAATATCTGCCGTGTAAGTAGTTTTTATTTTAATGTCTTATATTCACGTAAACTTGGGGAAACATTTAGTTTAAGTTAAAGCTTTTGTCGAGCGTCCTGAGACGCACATGCTTTTTTTTCTAAAGCAACCCCTTGTGCACAACTCGAACGTGTGACAGACACCGGAAAATAATGTATCTGGAGATGGTGCAGCGATACTGCGCCGCGCGAAGATTCAGAGTTAAATTTACATGATAAAGCCAAACTTAACCAACTATTTGGACCAAAATTCTATTGAACTTTTATAAAACACTAAATCCTATCCTAATCTCGAACAAAAGTCACATACAAAACTGTTCTCGATTCCACTGGTGATGACAGTTTTGAAATAACCTATTTTTTCGCATATTCAACCTTATCCGCATGGCATAAAGTTGTTTTTGTGATGCGACACTTAACACCTTAGGTTTTTTTTACTATATCAATAAATGGTACAGATATCTTTACTATTGTATTATTTAATTGTAAAGGGGGCTACCTAAAGCAATATTTTTTTAAATACAACTCAGCCCCCTAGCCAAGAGGCATTTCTTACAAACGTTAATGCTAGGAGAATCGCTAAAATGTATGGAAATGACAAGTGTAAGTCACGTGACTTATCGAAATCAAATGTTATTTCCATACATTCAATGTTATCTAAGCGATTTATCGCTTGTAGAAAAGTCGCTTGGCTAAAGGGGCTGATATGTGTCAAAACAAAACATTGCATTATTATTCATCGAATGTATTGACACGGAAATACGACTGCTAGTATTTCATTATCTATAAATTAAAAATAAATAAAAAATCCTTTTAAAATAATAATTAAAACTAATTCATTTGTTTCAGGTACTTGTGTACAGAAATGAATTAGTGGAAGGAGCAAACAGTGCGCCCGACATCGAATTACAAGAGAAACTAATAAACAATCTCTTAGGATTCTCTCAAGTGATAGCATTGCTTGGAACCTCACAGAAACCTATCGTAGGACACAATATATTCCTAGACACGATATTACTACACAACCAGTTCATCGGACCCCTACCACTGGAATATACAAAGTTTAAGAAAAACATTCACAAAATGTTTCCAAGTTTATTTGACACTAAATACATATCCTATGAAATGTCTAGGAAACTCAGTTTTCGTGAAGTATGGAAGTCGAACAACTTACAAGAGTAAGTACTATACTAATTTATAAATAACTAGTTGTTGCTCGCGGCTCTGATCTCGTTCCCTATTTTTTTTTTTTTTGTATGAAATATACCCTATGTTACTCAAAGATAACGTAGCATTCTTTGAATTCGGTTCAGTAGTTTCGGAGCCTATACACAGCAAACCGATAAATATACTTGCATTAATACATATTTATAGATATTACTTCCAAACATGGAATAATTGATCATGCTCATCCAACAAAGATTTGTCCTTTGCGGGAATCAAACCCACGAGCTCCGGTTCAGCAGTCAGGGTCACTAAGCACTAGACTAACAGACCTATCCATAGACCATCCAGTCATAAATACTTTTAGCTTATTTTTCTATGCCCTGATTAATTGTTTTCAACTATTTTTTACACAAGTTCATTCATAAATATTAACTGAGTTTACATAACAATCTTTTTCTTATATCATTATAATTTTAAAGCCAAAGAATTGTTTTGAAAATAAACAGTGTTAAGATTAAACGATTCTCGTGAAATTATTGGGTATACATTGAAAATTTGTACTTCTTAATAGCTGTTGTACGTACAGACAAACAAATAAAACTATTAGGTGAAAGTTATGACTGTAATTAGGGAACTAATAGATTTATAGCGCCTGAATATTTGAACTACTTTTAGTTGCGTAATTGTTCAGCACAAGAGCTAAGGCGTCTTATAATAAAAGTACTGAATTTCTAAATAGTAGAATTTAATACTTTTTCTCAAAAATATACAGACATTATTATATCTTGGTAGACTTTTGTAGTGTAAATACTAGAATCGTGTCCATATTAATCCCGTTTACTGCACGTGATTTAGAAACTATTTTAATAATGGTCATATATCGAACAGCTGACTCTTAACCACATCGCTAGGCGTCAAACTTCACTAAATAGTTTTTAGCACTCAGAAATAATATAGTTTTCTTATGGTGAAAGAATTTTCTAAATCGATTCAGTAGTTTCGGAGATTACTTCCAACAGAAAAAAAAAACTCCAAACTTTACCCCTTTATAAAATTAATAAAGTCGTGAAGTCACAATTAAAGGTTAAATGAAGTTACAGGAGAAATCATCGGAACTCTTTTTTAAAAACTATAGGCTTTTATGTGTACCTACTCAAATAATATTATTTTGTTATCTCCCGCAGTTTGTATGAGTTCTTCTCGGAAGGAAAATGTAAACAATTACGGAAAGGAGTCAACCATATAAAGATGAGCCGACAATTCAAAGATAACCAGACGTACCACGAGGCCGGCTGGGATTCTTTTTGTTCAGGTAACCTAGAAATATGGAACATGTTAAAATAACTGGAACAGATTGCTCTCAAAAGATTTTAACACAATTTATCGATCCAGCCTTCCCCTACTTGTTTATTGTTATGATAAGTTAGTTACAAAAGAACCAAATTCTTTTGTTTTCAGGGTACTGCTTCGTCCGCCTCGGCCACTGGATAGCTTGCGAGAACCGCGGCAGCTACACAACAGTGGGACCGACAGAAACGCTCTCTGCCTTAGCCCCGTTCTGCAACAAAGTCAATGTCATAAGAGGCGCCATAACTTATATGGTGAGATAGCTTTTGTTATATAATAATATCTTAGGAAAGCTCTAACACGGTCATCTGATCCCAAACTAGGCAGAGCCTGTACTATAGCAACCAGACAACTGATAAACATACTTACTTATATATTTCTAAATACAAACATTATAGAAAAATAACACACAAACACATAACAAATGATCGTACTCATCACACAAAGATTTGTCATGGGTGGGAATTGAACCCACAACCTCTGGCTCAGCAGTCAGGGTCACTAACCACTAGACCAACAGGCCAATCAAACTTTGGATGCATAGATTTAATTAATCAGTACTTCCTATCGCGGTCTACTGCTGGATATAGGCCTCTCCCAATTTTACGCCGTAAAGCCCGTTCTTCCGCCTTCAGCATCCCAACTAATTTTTTCAGGCAATCGGTCTGAGGTGGCCCTGCACTACAACGTATTAGACTCATAGAATAAAGAATAATCAAAATTTATTTTAAGGCTGATCTACAATTACCATTTCAATAAAAAAAAAAAACATGCGTGCGTACAAAGTACACATGTCAGAAGTGAAACTTCTTTGGCGAACTAATTTATAAATCTTGTTTATATTTATACAAATCTAAAACTTTAAATTTCCAAGATTAAGAGGAAGGGAAAAAGGAAGATAGGTTAGGAATTTAATTGTCATTAAAATAAAAAAAGTGTTGAAAATTAATGTAAATTATAAATTTAATTTTTTCAATTTATTTCTTCAATATTTACATTGTTTGACATAACGTTTATCTAAAATAAATAAAAATAAGTATTGTTACAATAATTAACAATAGCGAGATACACAATGTGTAAAAAAGTAACTATTATGCAAATGCGCTTCGTCTATGGTCTCACATGCAAAAATTCTAGATTGAGATTGAGACGAATACATGTAATTTCATATAGAGAAATGTCCTCCATCTTGGATCAGGAACTTTTGCGCGATAGACATTTCCGCGAAAGCTTGACCTCATTTTTATTTTTAGTGACCTCGCAAATCTTAAAAATTACTTATCACAAAAAAATGCATATTTTTCTCGGTGCGATCTTGGATTCTAATTTCGACCCCATAATCGTTTTTAGCGACCTCGGGTACCATGAAAATGACACCCATGATGAAAAAAATGCATATTTTTCTCGGCGCCATCTTGGATTCTAATTTCGACCCCATAATCGTTTTTAGCGACCTCGGGTACCATAAAAATGACACGCATGATGAAAAAAATGCATATTTTTCTCGGCGCCATCTTGGATTCTAATTTCGACCCCATAATCGTTTTTAGCGACCTCGGGTACCATGAAAATGACACCCATGATGAAAAAAATGCATATTTTTCTCGGCGCCATCTTGGATTATAATTTCGACCCCATAATCGTTTTTAGCGACCTCGGGTACCATGAAAATGACACCCATGATGAAAAAAATGCATATTTTTCTCGGCGCCATCTTGGATTCTAATTTCGACCCCATAATCGTTTTTAGCGACTTCGGGTACCATGAAAATGACACACATGATGAAAAATTTACAAATTGTCGTCGGCGCCATCTTGGGTTTTAATTTCGAACCCATAATCGTTTTTAGCGACCTTGGGAACCATGAAAATGACACCGATGACGAAAAATTTGCAAAATTTCCTCGGCGCCATCTTGGGTTTTAATTTCGACCCCATAATCGTTTAAGCGACCTCGGGAATCATGAAAATGACACTCATGACGAAAAATTTGCAAATTGTCGTCGACGCCATCTTGGTTTCTTGGCACCCATTTTAAAAAAATTATTATATTTATTAAAACTAATAGAACTAAACTAACACCAGATAGCCCTGAAAGTTAGCTCCCGAGCTACTAACATGGTAATGTATGCAGCTCGGGAGCGCCCTTCCCCCGTCTCGCCCCTCGCACCCCGCACGATTGCCCTGTCTAGACGTCTTCGTCGAACGACTGTATGATGTTAAGACTGTGATAGCACTATGCGTGATACGACGTTCGCTCTGTCTCACTTTTTCTCTCAATCTTTCTCACTCGCTTGCTCCCTACTCTCACTCCACGGCTAGTTGCTCATGCTACGTTCGCCCTGTCTTACTCTCTCTCAATCGGTCTCGATCACTCTCTCTCTCTTTTCTGACACTTCCGTTGCATACCGGCGTGACGTTTCATCTGTAAAAATTTTACCCTCATGCGCCTAAAGAAGTTTCACTTCAATAATTACCATAGTCGTGCATATATTTTATCAAGATACTCTTTTTACCTTTTACTGAGTCATGTTACCCGTACAAAATAAAGTAGTACGTAAACACACTATATACGTAAAAATTATAATACAGGATGTTTTAACTATCGCTGAAAACAGACACTTCCCTGCGTATCCGACTAGACGAAGATAAAGATGGCCACGTCATGAGTTTTGACGTACACTGATAAATCACTTGAAACTTTGAGTGACGCTTGTATATAAATCAAGCAGTGGACGTCTAAGGGTGAACGTGATCAGTGGAAACTTTTCGACTCTCGCTTTTAATAGGGTATTAAACTAAAAAAAATTATCGGTTTTTAAATTGTGAAAATAAATCTAAAATTTTTTACATACAAATATGTACAAATAGTTTATTTTCTTTTACAACACACTTTGTACAACTTCATTAGTGATAGAAGTTCGAAGTTGAACAATGCAATATAAAAATAATATTCTCAGTCTTGTACCTATATTTTCCTTAACAAATAATTACGAACATACAGTTAATGGAAAATTCGTGTGACGTCACTTGTCATAAAATCTTTGCTAAGGTTTGTCGTTACAAGCCATCCATAACTTTAAAACGATCTTTGTTTTTTTTTATGAATGAAAAAGTACAGGTACATTTTTTTTTGCTAACTGACGGACTAAATTGATTTTGAGTTTTCATACCCAGTAACCTAGTACCCTATTGAGTTCAAGTTCAAGAATTCGCATTTCACTAGCATAATCTGAACGCAGTTTAGGCTAAAAGCTCAAAGAAGGCAAGTTAGGTAGAAAGGCTATGCACCGCTTTAATACCATTAACGCAAGCACTCTACCTCATATCCCTTCTAGGTTAAAGAGGAAAATTCCATGTCAAAACTTTTAACATTTCGGTTTTGGCATTTGGCATTTGGGAATTTTTTACACGACCCGGCTAACTTGATTCGCAGGAACGTGTTTTTAATGAAACTCGTAAAACGCTCCTTATTCGCCCATTGTATGGTCATTACAGTTTCAACTCATAACTCCGTAATATTACCACTAAAGAGGACTATTTTAAGATATTATATGGCAATAATTGGCACCACATCGGCCATAATATTAAGCGAAATTGAATTCGGCCCTTTCGTTATTTTGATGACTTCGCAGTAATGTTGTTACTTTTATAGGTATGGAATGAACATAGGTATTAGACATTTCACATTCCATAGGTTCAATCCTTTTCACGTGTAATTGTTTTGATACCTATGTTTAGAAGTATTGCTTAAAATATGAAACCCACTTGTTTTCATTTAAACTCCCTCCTTAACGTTCCCTATCTTAACGTTCTTAATTAATTCAGTTTTCTTTTTACACGACTACGGCAAAACAAAAAATAATGGTATCAGTTTTGGAACTTGGGGTGAACTTGCTGTTACATAAGTCATTCTAGTGCCACTTGAAACAAAAAAGATTTTTTATTAAAAAAAATGGCTATTCAGATAAAATATGCGTGACGCTTGTGTCTCGATATATCCGCGATGTTTATACAGATGATTTTATAACTATGTTTACTGAAACGAGAATAAGAAAAAGAGAACTAAGAAATTTAAGCTTATTTTTAAAACAAACTCTGTCAATCATTCCTTTTCCCTTCCGTTACAAGCTTTTCTATTTAAATGAACTTGATGAGATCACTTCTCAAAATATAGTGTCGTACTATATTGATGTACTTTAAGAAAAAGAGCGTTGATTCAGTTTAATGATTGATAATAAATATGTCGTAGATTGATGTCGCTACTGTCTTAATATTTTTAAATTGCCAGCCTAAACAATTAGTGAATACAAAATTAAAAATGTATATATTAGACCATTCAAGCAATGAAAGTCCAATTATAAACCAAGATACCAAACAGCTACAATCTTCCTAAACGAAACATCTTCCCTTACCTATAAATAATTGCTGAACCTTGACCTTCCTTCTATCATCAAAGTTTAAATTCGCGATGTGATTACTCATTTGTCGACGACATTTGGGTTAGCTCCACGCTCCGCTCCGAACCTGATGAAATCACTCGACGATAGACGCAGAACGTTTGTACAATTGTGATGGAATTCTACGTCCGTCACTGTTATATTTTTATCTTATGAATACTATTTGAATTTTACAGTAATGTTCTATTAATCATCATGTTCGTAATATTTTATGATTTGTGTACCGATGTAGGTAGGTACGCTATGTAGTTTTGCCATTCGCTAAAGCTTCGGTCACACATAGACACTAATCGCTGCGAATGCTTTCTTGCCGCGCGTATTCGCTTTATGCGACAGGCTATTCGTTGCGAAGATTCACTCGCCATGAGTTCAATTCGCCGAGGTTTGAATTAAGCATGTTCAATTTTACCCGCTGCGACTGCAAATACTAATTACGCTCAGCGCGTCGCTCTAGATTACACATCTGTGCTACAGGTAGTGTTCGCTTCTTGTAAGTTTTGAGCTTAATCAGCATTTGGTGTTGGTTTGCTAACTAAGACACTAAGTACATGCCAAAATACACTGTTTTGGAACGTGCGCGCTAACAGAATGTCGAATTTCCCATGTAGAACTCGGTGTGCGTTGAAGGCGGGCAGCGAATTTCGCTGTGACTATTATTCGCAGCGAACGCACTCGCAGCAAGTATTCGCTGTGTGAGATAAGCTTTAGGCTGAAGTTTGATTTGCAATTAAGTAAATTTCTGACTGACGTACAAACATTCGTACTTTAAAAGAAAATGCATTTATGAACTTGAATGATTGATTATGCCATTGTGGAAAAAAATTAAATATATTATTTAGATATAATTTAGATATTAAAAACACGACTATCTTCCCATGCATAAATTGTAAAATGGCACTATTCAGTCAATATATTTACTTAGTCTTGAAAAGAAAATGATTACGGTTATTCGTTTTTCGGATTCTCCTTTACGACCACAAACACCGAAGTATAAGTCATGCATATATCATGAACTTTATAAAATCTTTTTTTGGGCAGTCGCGTCTAACTTGTAATTTCAATTCATGCTTTCAGAACATGAAATTATTGGTATTTTACAAACAAAATTTTAACAGTGTAGACACTAGTGAATTTTCTTTTTCGATTTTACAGTACGGAAGTGTCAGTACTGTAAAATCTAAAGAGAAAATTCTCTGATGTCTCCACTGTCTGAATGTATGCATTTAACTAAACTGTGCTTCATAAGACACAACTCCCACTCAATGTTTGTATTAGGAATATGTATTTTATTACGAATAAAATAATGTAACGTTCGTTTTAATTTCACTAAACAAGATAATCGCGCATTATTACAGTCATATAACTGTTCGCACTGCTCTGATGACTGCATGATTTATGTTCACATGCTCCTTCGTGAACTCCATTCATATTAATTTTAATAATATGTTTCGAATGTTTTTAATTTTATTCCTATTTTGGGGCATCTCATCGCACTTATTAGGTAAATGTTTTACTGTAATTTGCGCTGAATATTTGATAGGGTTTTGACGTACCTGTAAGTTTATTCAGGATGTAATAACATGCTAAATTTGGGTAACTTTCGATAATTTATTTCGAAAATCTTAATTTTGTAGAAACAGCTTGTATTTTGAACCTTATTGCATGTAGACAATAAGACTAAAAATACATACATATGATATATAGGCTATATAAAAATTAAGCTGAGTTAATAAAAAGAAAATAAAAGTTTCCTAAGTCGCAAAATTACAAAAAATCTTGAACATCTTTCTTTAACCCAGAGTAAGTTTTTTTTTCAAGCATATCATTCAGTCGTCATGATTCACTTCCTCGTCGAAAGATTTTGTTTATAGCATACTACGTCAAAAACATTTCTTAGGCATAGTACAAAACGAAGTTCGTCGGCAGTCGGTATATATGTCTGACTATACGTTCAAACCATAAGTCAAGACTACATCGTATATTGCGTTTGAAAATTATTACGTTTTTTTATGTTTTAAAAATACATCTATCATTTTTGTTATTCCAGAGTTTCGCGGAGAATGATCCGCCGCGGCACCGACCGCCATTGCTGCATGTCAAGGCACTGGCTCAACGGACCATCAACATTGGACAGGTACAAATGTTTACTGATATTAGCATTTTAATTGACATAATTATTGTACCGATATGGATCAGGGTAATCTCTGTTTTTGAATCTGACAAGTCATGATTTTGGATGGATTTTATGTTGGTTAACCCACCTCACCTGAGTATTGAATGAGGAAACTTACATTTTCTTTTTAAAGAGTAGCTGTTCTGATGTCACAAATAAATTCCTACAACTTATTAATGACTGGACAATCGCGTATAACGCTGCTGTGATTACATTATCTCTGTTTACTATGAAAAGATCTTTAATTTTAAGTTTAAAGCACTGTCAAACCTTTTACCATTGAAATATCAATTTCTGGTTGATGTAAATGGGAAAGGTTCCGTGTTACCCAATAAAATGAGTTGTGGAGGTCAGATAAGCAGTCGCTCCCTGTAAAATACGGTATCAGCCAAATCCGGTAAAGCTGAAAGTTCTAGGCAGTTAAGTCAAAGTAAACTTATTTAAAGTAGCTTAGG
Organism: Plusia festucae; assembly: GCA_950381575.1. Taxonomy (NCBI): domain Eukaryota; kingdom Metazoa; phylum Arthropoda; class Insecta; order Lepidoptera; family Noctuidae; genus Plusia; species Plusia festucae. The sequence continues at coordinate 4,162,580 of OX494436.1, read as the reverse complement.
ATGCTAATACTACCCTCAGCTGGTAGCTATTGAAGAGCCATTAAAATTTACAACGCCAGTTTCCCATTCGCTTCGGTAACAATTGACTGGCATTCAAGCATCCCCTAGGTACATAATAAATAACGCCTGACGAATTCGTGTTCATCACGTGAACGCTTCGTTCAATATGAATATACACTATTTTCGTTGATTTTGCATTAGTGTATGCACGCCGTATTTATTATTATAAGACCGTAGAGGCGTTAAATTTATTATGTATTTCAGCACTATCTACTATCTGCACTGTGTTCAAATAAATCCAAATATACACCCGGTATAAATACAATGGTACGCTATCTCGTTGAGCATTCAGCATACGACGACCGACGCGGCCGCCGAATGCATTCACATTCTACTCCACTTAATTACTATACTAGCATTGCTACAAATAGTAGCTAGTGTTAACATGTAAATTAACCACTCGGCAGTAATCTGGAACACTAAGGTCAATGCACAATAAATGACTTACAAAACAATTCAATCGTATGTTATTTACAAAACATTATTTAAGCTCCAAAACGTGATTATGGTAATAACGATCAGTTCGAGATCTGGCAGAGCTCAAAAGGAATTGCATAACCGGTGGAAAACAATGCTATTTTTGTTCGGATCGTAAACATCGTGTCGGGTTCATCTGCGTGTATCCTCGGAGCCAGATTTAGCTGGTGTTCGTTAAGAAACGGTTATGGTAGTAATAATTGTCACGTCGGGGAGGAGCGGGACCCGGGCGGCGCGCGCGTGTGTGCGTGCTGGCGCGTCGCCAGCCACGCACACCCGCACGCCTCCCCCGCCATACACATATTTCCCGTTGCTAGTTAAAACAGATTGATAATGCCCAAGTGTCACAGGCGAAAATCTTTATTTTTGTACCGCCTGCCGTTTTTTAACCGGTGCGGTCGGTGTTTGATTTCTCTAATGTACAAAATCTCTTTTTCATGCCACTGTCAAGGTTGATTTAAGGTTGAGATATAAATAAGAATCATCGTAGAACGAGTGCCGCTCGTCGCTATATTTCATTGCGGGATGGATGGGGTTTTTATTTAGATTATAATTTTATGTATGTTAGGTGGCTTCGGAGCTCTCAGGCCTCGGCAACATAGACGTGAAGCCCCACGGCCGACGAACTGCACTCATTGCCGCTGTTACACACCAAACGTAAGTATTTTACGACCTAATAACATATATTATTACAAAAAAAAATGAATATAGGTAATAGCAGATTTTTAGCACACTAAAGATTTACCAAATATGGTTTAATAATAAATGGGCGCCTATCGATAAAAGTGTCTCGATAATAATGGAAAATTTACTTCAGCTGAGTATAACCAGATTAGACAACCCGGCCGTCTTTTTGGCTAAAAATAGCTTTCAGCAGTATATAAATTAAGTTCTATGTATAGCATACTTATAGATGTATTGTTACTGTTTCTAATATAACATTGTCTGTTGAACAATGTCGTATTTATATTTGTACCTGGGAAACAGAAGCTGCAAAATAATATGTTTTGTACACTCTCAACTGTAAATATATTTACCGGCTGGACACATAAAGTTTTCGTAATAGTACATCTATTGCCGAGTATACAATAAATAATAAGTATAGTATATATTATACTAATACTAGCTGTTTCCCGCTGCTCCGCCCGCGGTCTCAATTTTTTTTTATATTTGTGATACATGTTATATATTTCAAATTGGATCAAACTGCACACGGTGTGCAAATTTGGTTAAAATCGGTTCAATAGTTTCGGAGTTCATCCCAGACAAACATCGTGACACTGGAATTATATATAGGATAGATATATTGATATTACTTTTAAATGAATGCATAAAAAAGTGAATGCAGAAACCTTGATTAGAATGTTTTTTTTTACAAAGTTTATTCTTGTTAACCTCTCGTGCTGGGATAAATGCTTGTGGTACGTGTGAGTTCTCGACGACAGTGCAATGGTTGGGTTTCGAACCCGCGACCACATGATTACAAATCTGAAGCCCAACCATGAGCGGCTGCCGACGACGCTTAAATATTTACGTAACTTCTTGATTTTTAATGAGTTTTATATATTACAGCGTCGAAAACATTCTCACGAAATTCAGACACAGTAAAGAATACAGAATATCGAAGTACAGCGTGTACAGGCACTCAGCGGCTGGAAAAATGGCCATCTGGTGAGTCCCTTCTCTTCTGCCTATCCTCTTCCCAAGCTATGTCGGAGTCAACCTCCAGTCTTACCGAATTCAGTTGAATACTGTATTTAAAATGTAGCGACAACCAATCAGACCTCCACAGCACTGGATAACAGCGTCCAATGGTAAAATTAATGGTGGTTAAAATGATGTAACTATCTAAAACACATGAAAAATATACAGGATTAATTCAAAAGGAGTACGTATATTCAACGAGGATTTCAGGTGCAGAAACTGAACAACTTTTCCCACAAAACACAGGTCGAAATCTTAAAATTGAAAAACATCTTTAAGTACAAACATAAGTCACGTGACCCGTCACTTTGTACGAAAAGATCATTTTCCATTTTAAGATTTCGACCAATGTTGCTTGGTCAGTTTTATGCACCTGATTACCTCGTTAAAAATACGCACTCCTCTTAAATTAATCCTGTATATATTAAGTAGAAAATCAACCTTCAAGCAAAGCAAAAGTAGCAAAGCGAGCTGTAACGAATATTGTAAGATAATTACGGTAAGTATCATCCAAAAGCTACTGCGATACCTAGTGGATGTAGGACTTGGTGGCGAACTGTAAAGATAACAGCGGCGATCACAATTAATAGATCGATGACGGTCGCAGTGATACTGGGGCTGCACATTCCCAGAATAGCTGCTAAACAAAATAAAAAAAAAACATCCAAAATATAAACCACCTTCCACATACTACAACACTCAATCACATTCTAACACTAGGTTATACAATAATTTCTCGAATCATGATAATTTTAAATTATATTCAATAATCGTTAGATCCAACTGACACGTACAAAGTCTTAGTAAAATACACATAATATTCATAAAACTAATCATATTACAGAAAATGCTGATATATGAACGCACATTGTATATTTTCAGATCAGACCATGATCTTTGGAAGCCAAATAAGCTTATTAGAAGTCACACTTTGATATTTACTAATACTTTTTTTATTTATTCATCGATGTGATACGAAAAATGTGTTTCCAAATATACCTAGAAAATATTATTATACTGTATTACCAAGAAAATTAGTTCTATGATAAGAAATTAGCATATTCAGCCGCTCTTTATAAAAGTAAGACGCCAATATTAACTTTCAGACAGGATGCCAACCTCAACTCAAGTGAGGCCACAAAGACGAATATATGCGGTCTGCAAAAACTAAAAAAAAAACGATTACAGAAAAGAAAAATATTTATCAGCGGTAAGATCAAGATAAACAAAAGTATTACTTATTGTTTACATATACTATTATACTATATATCTGTCGAATATGGCGACTAGATAAATAAACAAAGGATTTAAAATGTGTGAGATTGCCTCAGAAGTTCTTAGTTTAATGTGTTATGTTAGTAGGAGTATGGTGTGTTTGAATAGCATATAAAATACAATGAGCCATTAAAAACATATAAGCCTGGAATTTAATATGAACATGTTGAACATTATAATGAAAATATGTCTGTTTCATATGTTGACTAGGTTTTAATTCGCGTACTACGCAGTCATACAATAAAAAAGAGTATGCTACACGACTGAAGCGAAACTTCTTTAGCTCTTAGGCCTGCACTGTGCCTTAGATATACGAAACGTAACTGGCTATGAGAGAAAGAGAGAAAAGAAATGTGTGCTAGCACCTCTCCCTCTTGCCCTGCAGTAATATACGAAAGTAACTCTCTCTCGTTTTATCTTTACTAACTTATATCTCCCTCTCAGCTTTCGTTCTCCTTGCCTGATCACACTTTTCGTAACGCCCTCGTCACGCATTGTCCACCTTACTCCCCAAATAAGGCGTGCGTAAAGAAGTTTTACTTCAAAAACTTTTGTATTTTTCATGACAAAATAATTCAAAGCGTTTTTTCAAATGTCAGACCTAAATATATGTTTTAAAATTACTTGATGATACTTACTGGTACGAAGTAGATTTAAATGATCAACATCGTATAACTTATACTTAGTAAACACTAAACTAGTCTAGTGACCACAAGCGCACACGCATGCGCGTCTGCTGTGCACCAACGTGATCTCTGTTCTGGGTTTTTCTGTTATATAATACTTAGTGGAGCTCGAAGACAGGAAGTCTGACGGTCTGTTCACACCTCGTGCCTCAGAAAGCAGGTAAAGTCGTTGGTCTCGACTGTCATACGGAGATCTTTGACAGTTGTTATTCTGACATCCAGTGTTACTATGGGATACTGGAATGTTAAACTGGATTGTGGAGGTCAGATAGGCAGCCGCTCCTTATAAAGTACTGTTTTCAGCTACATCCGGTAAGACTGGAAGCCGACGTAAACTTAGCTTGGGTTTTAATAATAATTAAGCGTCTTTAATGTATTTCGTGGTGGCCTACCGGTTCAATGACCGGATTCGTATCCACATGGTTGCAGGTTCGAACCCAGGCAAGTACCAATGTGACTTGTTCAAAGTTATAAGTACTTCCTTCAATCTAAGACATCATTGACAAACGTTGAAGGAAAACGTGATGAAACCTGGATGTCGAAAAATTCGAATCTGAAATCGCCAACCCGCAATGAGCAAGAGTGGTGATCAATGCTCATTCCTTCTCTACATTGGAAGAAGCCTGTGATCAACAAAGGGAAGTTTATAGGCCGATATTATAAGTGTATTTCGTTAGTATATAATTATGTAAAGTAGATTCTCATTTTATTCAGTACTAATAAACGTGTTGTTTCAGGAGCGGAGCCCTCGTCACCGGTAGTTTAATGCTGTATTTTATTCACAAACAGTTAAAATAACTCTATTATAACCTTATTTAAATCACACTTGTTACGTGAAAAAAAGACGGTTAACCATCAGTACCTTTGACTACCTCAAACCTTGGTTAAAAGTTGATTCTGATGACAAATAGTTGATTTGATTTCGCTTCAGAGAGAAAATATAATTAATCATTATTAACAAAACTCCATATTTATTTGTTTAAACATAAATGGAATCGTTAGGCTTACTGTAAATACTTGTGGACCACACAGAATAACAAAAGACGTGATTCAGAAGGAGGCAGCGAGACGAGATCAAGCGAATCAGTCTTGAGATCTTGGAATTCTTGAATGGTTTCAATTATGACGAGGGAAGGTAGGTCTTACCATAAAACTCCAAGATCAAATAGTTCAGAACAATATTGTCAGTAAATCAAACAAAGATGGCCACACATTTTGTTTACGTATATCGAGTTTTATTCTGTAAATATTGTTCCTTTTAGAAGCATATATTTTTGTTGTTCATATTTTTCAATATAACTTTAAGTACACTTTTAGTATGAATGCGTCTGTGATCTTTGTTATAAACATACATTTTGTTGGCTAAAATTGGATGTTATATTCACTCTTCGTCCATTAACAATAAGAGTCAGTGTGCCAAAGTATTGAAATAAATCATGGATACTGTTCAATAAATGCCTTTTACTCAAATACCCCGAAAATAAATTAAAATTCCATAAATATTTGGTCGAATTTCAAATAACGTTTCCACGATTAAAGTAATGTTTGAAAAAAAGAATGGTAAAAGAAAAACAAATACATGTAAACGAGTTATAGTTATAATCATAACGTTTGACATCTTCTCAGACCTAAAACAATATTTACGTTCATTTTTAAAGTGCTTATCCCGCTGTCATCCAGGTTTGGCTGATGGTAGTAAATAATGAAGAAGAAGCGATACTCCAGCCCCGCTCAAACAATAGACTAAACATTCATTTAGTACAGTCAGCTACAAAAGATGATGAACAACAATCGGTTTTACAAAGCAGGTAAAACAGAATAGGGATGCGGACTTGATATAGAAAGAAAATTCTGTATAGTCCGTAAGTTAGATAATAAAAAAATATTAGCCTACGTATTTTTTTAATTTTTTCAAAACCATAGTTGGTTAGGAAAAATGGTTAGGAAAGGAAAAAGGAAGGCTATCTTTATTATTCAAATTTATGAAATTGGATCACTTTTGTTGGTGATTGTACCTATACAACGTTAAAAGCTTCGTTCATGATAATGTTTTAGCTCGCAAAATTACTTTATAATTTATTGTAAGTAGGTAAAGAATTTTGTTCGGACTAGATAGATTGTTCGAAAACAATTTATTTTTAATTTCTTTGCCACTAGAGAGTGATTGTGATCATATTTGCAGCTGGAGACGGAAATATTAAACTGAACAGATGTTTTACATTTTACTTCAGATTTCTTGCGATATTAAAATATTCGGTATAGAATCCTCACCTAAAAACATTTAAAGTCTTGGATCTTTTGTGATATTGTCTGGTTTTAATTTCTAATCTTACACAAAAAAAACTACTTACGTAAAGCTATTAAGTAAGCCTGGAGAAGCAGGAATCACAGCGATGGCTTCATTTGTTAGGACGCTTAAATTTTACTAGAGTAAGTAGAATCTTAAACCAGCCTTAAAAACCGTTTTGATTATATACTTTTCTATATTTCTATATGCATGCCTTTTGGACTAGTGGTTAGTGACTCCGGCTTAGCAGTCAGGGACCCTGACTGCTAAGCTAGAGGTCGTGGTTTCGATTCCTACCCAAGACAAATCTTTGTATGATGAGCACGATCATTTGTTTTGTGCCTGGGTGTTATTTATCTACATATTTGTATTTATTTAGAAATGTTTAAGTATCTTTATTAGTGTTGGTTGCTATAGTAAAGGCTCTGCCTAGTTTGGGTTCAGGACGGTGTGTGAGGTGTCCCTAAATATTATTACTATTGTTAAAAAGTTAAAAACACGGACTAACAACTAACAAAATAACGGGCTTCGACTCACTTTCACGAAGAATATTGTTTCATAAAATTGATTTCCATTATATCAGCAATGCCACGGTTAAATCGAAGAACTAGTTCACAGATTAGTCGCGTTTCACCGCATATTACGTCGTACCGAAACGTAAATTTAAGCATGACAGATAAGGTAGACTGATAAGTTAATTTTCAATTATTTTGTTATTGCAATACCCGATGTAGGTCAAACTATTATAGTACTAGAGTTATTTGTTTCGGTATAAATACCATTTATATAGAAATGTCTTGAACACGGAATTCCGTATCTGTCTTTATGTAGGTACCATATACATGTATATCTCATTATATTTAGGTAAGAACCTAAGCGCCAATTGGCAGCCAACAAATAAGATATGACTTCCTCGAAGAACATAAATATATGAATTAATTTACAAGATATGTAATACGGCAGCACATTAATGTCGAAACGTAGATTATAACTCGGGGCTAAGCAAACATTACATGAGTTAGGTTGCTTACACAGTGCGCCTGCGCCGGCCGGAATAAGGCGGGAACGTTTTGACAAGCCTGATTTATGTTGATTTACAACTCACTTGCACAACACGACGCCCGCCGACAAACTTCCTGGAAATTAAATCATTATTGCACAGCATACAGCCAACAACGCGCTTATTTTTAGTTTTCACAAATTGCATCTTTGTGGATTCCGTGAAGTAAACAATCGGTAGCCGATTCTATCAACACGATCTCGATACTAAAACCTATACTTTAAAGGTGGTTCTTCTTAATTTTTGGCTGTTGTTAGTAAATAATATAGCGTGTAATGATCTAAGATATTCAGCACACCTTTTCCTTTACTCAATAGGTACTTATAGGTAGGGATTTTAGAAAACAAAAGCGCCTCTTCTATATTTTAAACAATTGCACACACATTATTTACAGGTTTACAAAATATGACATGTTAGTTCAATCAGGTTTTCTTTTATTGAACTTTAAGTGCACTACCTGAATTTTCCAAAGACTGCACTTATTGAATACAATATTTTTGTCAAGGACAATATGCAGCCATAGTTTACAGAATTCCTAAGTTTCTCACCATAAGCTGCTAGGTCTATTTGACGTCGTAATAACGTTGTCTGGCAGGCCACGTTTGCCAACTGCTCCAGCTACAATATCCCGGGCAATAAAATGTACGCATAATTTAAAACATTGTAATTTCCAGCAACCAACTGCGTAAAATTGTTAACAATGTGTGGTTTATTTATTGCTCGCCCACCATTTTGTCCATAATTTTGTATTGTACCTACTGATGCGAAGATATTAAAGCTGGATGTCTGCTTTTTATATCAAATGGGAGGAATTCGAATTATTCAGCAGTTGATGTTTTCCGGGAGTACATAAACTGTCATCGTGTTTAAACCTCGCCACCAATTCGTAACAGTCGCTGTGTTACGGAAAACAGCAGCTGAAATATTTTTTCTTCGCTATCGCCCGTCGCCGTACACGACATATCAAGAAAATTGTAGTGTAAAACATCACGAGTTGTACCGCCTTTACTGTGTTTTAATACACAAGCCTGGCACATTAAAATGTGTCAGTATAATTTCTCTAAAATAAATGAATCGTAAACAGCTAATATTCAGGTAAGTCGCAGCTCATTGGCCTCCAATACGGCCGAGACAATAAAAATAGATTTCCACCTGCAAATTTAAGAGTTCAAAATAACTCTTGTGCCTCACATCTGTAGGTAGAGAATTGATGGTTATTTGGTGGACATGCGCACAGTGCATTCTCGTGTCCAGTACCTAAATAGGTCGCCCTGAACAATTTTACACTAACTTCTAATGTTTCCGCAAATAACACACTGAGTTATTACTCGTCTTAATCATTCTCTATCTGCCTACCGACTTTATCGTTTGTAAATACAGTTTGCTAATTTTGCCCTAGATTTCTAAGGCTCAACGGCTCAACTATATTTTTATTACAGGAAAAAAGTCGGATGCAAGCTCACAGTTAGGTAATGAATAATGAATCGCTCGGTTTCACCCAATGTCCATTACAATATTGCTCAAGAACATCTGGTTTTAAAATGTACAGCAGTCGTATCACCTTTGATACCCTGTAATACATCTGATGTAATAAAAATGTACCTATTCGTACGGTGAATACTTCTTACAACATCAATGATTCTGATAGTATATTGTTCAATTTAATATTAACGCCATGTAATAAATGCCATTTGCATTATTGAGAAGCAAATTTATATCTTGCTACCAAGACTTGTAAAGTAAAGAAGACTAATAATAATCCGCTTTAAAATCTAAGTACCTACTCTTATTCCCACGTTGAGTAATGTGTTTTTTTCCGTCTAGATATCATTCATCACTCATATCATGAGATGTTTGGCCCAACAAAATGTCTGTCTTTTAAAATTTAGCTTCAGACAGTGAAAACTAGACGTTTAGTTTGTGCAATCTCCCTCAAAAGCAGATACTTACAAAACTGTTCACGGAAATTTTTCAATCAAAAATACCACTTAAATCCAATTATCACAAAATAATACGGAAACACGGAAAGTTGATATTATAAGGTACTTTTCATATTAAGTCAAAATTATTCTGCTTCACGTCGACTTTGCAGGCAATGAGGCAATTACTTTTAAAATCCATAACATTTCGGCAAAATCTTCAGTTATTTCATTGATTAATCAATCTACTATAATAATATTATATAGCTGAAGAATTTGTTTCGTTTGTTGAACGCGCTAATCTTAGGAAAAGTATTTCGATTTGAAAATATTTTTCAGTATTAGATATTTATTGACAAAGTAGACAAAGGCTATTGATCCACGATAGCCCACGCCCGCAAAAGCTAGCTAGGCAAGATTCGACAAAATAGTTCTCATTTACTAAACATTTTGGCTTTTTAAAATTAAACGCAATTATTTTAGTACGTAAGTATGTACCTACAGCTACAGTAATATATTACATAATTACATTGATATAATTACGATATCTGTTTATATCCCTCTAAGATTCAATTTTGATATACTTTCAAACATTATCAAATCAAATCAAATCAAATTATTATTTATTGTGGATCACAGGTACAGTGAAAAAATACAGATCTTTAATACAATGAAGTTCCGCTATGTCCCGCCTTATAGGCATACAATAGTGTTAACTGAACAAAAGTAAAACTTTAAGATAATATTTTATAATCATTACATAAATTGTCAGTTTAGTTAATAAAGAAATGTCAAATTAAATTAAAAACATTAACATGCATTACATTTTGAAGTTAATATATTTTAAAACAAAATTAAAACATTAGACCAGGGCCGATAATTTTTAAAACCAAAAAAAAATAATAGTAGGATGAAACTAATTAGAAAAGGAAGGGAATATGATAAAAATTAAAGAAAAAATAAATTACGGTCGATCCGAGTTCGGGAAGGGGGGGAGGGGGGGGTTTTAAGGGTAAAAAATGGTTTATCTTGATTTCCAGCAAAACTACAAGTCCTATGGAAAAAAGTCAAATGGCAATGTTGTAGGTAATAAAAAGATCTACAACTTTTGTATTTACACTTTTTTCACATAACCTCAAAATGTATGTGAAAAATCCAAAAAACCAAGTTTTTGGTTTTTTATTTTTATCTTTTTCAAAAATATTTTTTTTTTGCACGAAATTTGGTGAAAACTTACCTTTTTATGTCCCAAATACGCTGTAATTTATTTGATTAAAAATATTTATTTATTCACCTTATTTTGAATTAATATAAAAAAAACACCCTAATTTTCAATCGAAAATTCACCCGTCAAAATATCAGCTTTTTTCAAAAAGTATGGGGGTTTTTTGTTCGTTGAAATCTCTACTTTCTGATGGTGTAAAAAAAATATACATTACTATAGTACATGTTCTCAGAAAATGCATAATCACTATGTACAATTTCATCAAAAAAATGTCATTGCTTCAATTTTTTCCAGTCTGCATTGGTTCTTCATCCAGAATTTCATCTGAATCATTTTGTGAGATTTTCTATGACATGAATGTAATTCGAATTTAATAAATAAACTTTAAACTGAAAAAAAAATTAAGCAATGTCATTTTTTTGATGAAATTGTACATAGTGATTATGCATTTTCTGAGAACATTTACTATAGTAATGTATATTTTTTTTACACCATCAGAAAGTAGAGATTTCAACGAACAAAAAACCCCCATACTTTTTGAAAAAAGCTGATATTTTGACGGGTGAATTTTCGATTGAAAATTAGGGTGTTTTTTTTATATTAATTCAAAATAAGGTGAAAAAGTAAATATTTTTAATCAAATAAATTACAGCGTATTTGGGACATAAAAAGATAAGTTTTCACCAAATTTCGTGAAAAAAAAAATATTTTTGAAAAAGATAAAAATAAAAAACCAAAAACTTGGTTTTTTGGATTTTTCACATACATTTTGAGGTTATGTGAAAAAAGTGTAAATACAAAAGTTGTAGATCTTTTTATTACCTACAACTTTGCCATTTGACTTTTTTCCATAGGACTTGTAGTTTTGCTGGAAATCAACATAAACCATTTTTTACCCTTAAAACCCCCCCCTCCCCCCCTTCCCGAACTCGGATCGACCGTAATTTATTTTTTCTTTAATTTTTATCATATTCCCTTCCTTTTCTAATTGGTTTCATCCTACTGTAATTTTTTTTCACTTTTTACAAATTTTGAAGGCTTCGGCCCTGGTCTACATAGGGAAGTATGCATGCAACACTGAACGCAACCGTGGCTATTTTTTTAAAAGTGATTTGTCAGCTATGAAATCTTTCACTGAGTAATAGCATTTATCCACCAACATTTCGTGAAGAGTTTTCTTAAAAATTGGTAATTCTGAGATAGCCCTAATAGAACATGGGATCTGGTTAAATATACACGGAGCCATGCAAAATATACTTTCATGAAGGAAATGTGTTCTACTAGCGATTATGTATAGTTTATCCTGATGACGTACTCGTGAGCGATATTCAAATAAATTAATATTATTTTTTACAAATATTGCGCATTCGAATATATATAGACATGGCAATGTCAGTATTTTCTGGTTTTTGAAAAATGGTCTACAGGATTCAGTTTGGTGTAAATTAAACATTGCCCTAATACAGCGCTTTTGTGCCTTAAATGCACGTTCCTTCTCGGTACTATTTCCCCAAAATATGACTCCGTATCTGAGGGTAGAGCTAACGTAACCATGATATGCAGTTGACAGTGCTGAAGTATTTACAACTTTTTTTTTATACTTATACACACTTTGATTAAAAATAAGTCCCAATTACCTCCTTTATTTATATTTAACCTAGGTTTTTGCGTAGGAGTCGATTAATTACCTCTTAGAAGCACTTTGTTGATTCAGATTACGAAATCTTTAATGCCTGTAATTTCCTTTAACATCAAATTTTAATTACATGTCTTCATTATTTGTACCTAACCTTTTAACTAGAGAATTTTCGCTCTTTATTTTTATAAAGCTAAAGAAATAAATAAATTAAATTAATTAGCGTGGAGCTCGCTGCGTCGAACTGTTGATGGGCAAGTGGCCATATATATTTAAATATGAGTGATAATGTTTGCGATGAGCGTTAATATTGAGACTGATAAACATACGTCACTAGAATCAAAGAAAGAAATATGATGGACTATACTTATAGCATAGTATTTTCTTTACAACTTTTTACTCGTTAGTAATAGATCATTTTTCACGAAGGAATTTATTAGTACCTAGTAGTTTTATAGTAAAGGGTTCTGCGTAACTGAAGCTTCTTGTTGATATTCTTTTCATCACTGCCCAATATCCATTTAGAAAAATCCCCTGATCGTGGGTCGGGACGACAAAAAACCACCCTTGGTTTTTACCATAGTCAGATAATTTTTATTCGGGGCATAAAAAATTCGTCTAAGAGCTTTCGAATTTATCCCAATAACAACCCAATAACGGCGAATAAAAGATTGGTAAAATCCACTCTTAGAGAGAAATAAGGAGAATAGCCAGCAGCGGTCTCCTAAAGAACGACTACAAAACTGCGGTCACCAGCCCGCTTGACAGAGGCAACAGACCCAGTGTTGTGGCGCACCTTGAGAGAGGCCAGTCCAGTAGTAGACCGCGATAATATTAAAAATAATATATTTATTTTCAGTCCTACTGCACGATAAAAGCGTCACTAAAAACAACTAAAGACGGTTATTGTATTAGTAATTACTGTAATTATTGATAAACAGCCCTGTAACGTAACACGAAAAGACAGCACGACAATGCTCATCCTAATTTTAGTGCGTAAAGCTTGTTGTTTATCTGGCAACCCTAGCGATGCGCAGACGCGCAGCTCGTCGCAACCGTCCTTCCCTTGTAACCGAGACCCATTGTTCATCGTACGTCTGTCCAACTGAAAAATCTACTCTATTTAATTTCTTTGGCAGCCGGCATCGTCAAGTATATTTTCATTTGGCCATCGCGTGGGAGCAGCTTCAATATAGCAGATGACTGACGGTGATTTTTATTACGTGCGCGATGCAATCGTATTGTTTTATGTATTGGATAAATTTAGGATTTTGAATAGTTTTGTTCATAGTTTTACGATTGCTTGCATTTAACGTAAATCATATCACAGGAATTTCTAAAGCTTGTTAGTTCTTTTCATTATTTTCTTCTAGGAAGATAAGTAGGTACCTACCTATTTCTAAGGTCAACTTTTTCCTCGTGTTATCATGTCAGTGCAAGATGTTTTACTATATCACTATTTATAAATAACGTCTGTGTAAGTAGTTACTCTAATGTATATTATGTAGCATTAAATTTCTATTAGATTATGTATAAGGAAATAAATTGACAACCGTAAAAAGTGGCAAACACTTTGTAATGACGTCATGAGGATAATAGAAAACATTTTTATAGAAGCGTGACCCTGACAGTGTCGTCGCTATACACTTTAAACTGAACAAAAAAAAACATAAAAAAAGTCGTTTTATTTCCTATTAAAAATACGAAATAATTAATTTAATATCAATGAGTGTAAATCTACAGATAGCATAGACTACGTACATTTGTCTTAATTAATCAAAGTCGGAATAAATAATTTAATCTATAATTCCCCCATGTTAACAGTCGTTCTTGATTTATATTTCATAGCTAGACCAGATACCTTAAAAAAACACAACTTGTTATTCAGGATTATTTTTTATTATCATACAAACATAAGTCACGTGACCTGTGACTTTGTATGAAAAATTCATTTTCAATTGTAAGATTCCGACCTATGTTTCTTGGGAAAAGTTATTCAGTTTTATGCACCTGATTACCTCGTTGAATATACGCACTCCATTAAAAATAATCCTGTATTGTGGGAACAATGTATCTACTTAACCATAACAAATATTCAGCTTTAGTTTTAATTATTACGACAAACCGCAACGTTAATAGCGTGGTTATTAAAAATGATAATATAAGCACGTGTGAAGTGCGTCATAATCAGTGACCATAGTTTATTACGTTGGTGTTCAGCTTAAAGGTGGTAACGCCTCGTTTACACTTCGACACTATATAATACACACCAAACCCGAACTCAATCATAAAAACCAAAGCGTAGTGTGAACTGTTAAGACATTTTTTGTTGCAAAATGTCACAGTGTATGCGTAGCTTAATAGTTTCAGCGAGGTTATGTTAAATCGTGCGGCGCGGCGCGGGAGCTGCGGTAAGACGGTGACAGACACCGCGTCCGTCGGTTTATATTTGTTTTGATCACGCACCGGCCGCCTGCCGCCACATACGCACTTCCTAATTCCTAGCTGCGTCGCCTTGCCGAGGGCCAGGGTCGTGCATACAGTTATATTTGAATAATTTTGCATGTGTGAATTATCAGCTAAGCATTACTTTACGTATGTAGGTAAATTATCAACTGAAGCTGAAAGTGTTTACGTCTTTTTCTTGAAAAAACTTTTCAGGGAATTATGCTTGAGCCTCCGAAAGGCGGAACTGATTGTAGAAGGGGTCCAAAGTCCAAGTCATGAATTATAATGTTAAAAGTTTTTCGAAAGACTAAGAATTTTATACTAGAAAAAAAAATCTAGATCAAGAAAGTCGTAAAAAAACTTTATTTTGGTTAGTATTCACCAACAAAAATAAACGGCAAAGCCGTAATAAGTGCATAGTTACCTATGTTCGATTCAATTTTAGTTGGTGCACAATATTGCCGAGCTCCAGATCCAAGGCATTAAATGGAACGTGTACGATCGTGATGGCCGTGATTGATGCCACAAATCAGTGGATGCAACAACGGACGGTTCCACATGTATATTTGCTAATTTTAGCGTCCAAATCCAGCAATCAACCTGAATCTCATCAATTTAACAACATGTTGGCGTACATATTTTCCGCGTCGCGTCGCTGCCAAACAATGAGCATACATTTCACGAAGACTGAGAAACACACGATAGTGTTACGACAACCTTTGATATATACGGTGAGCAGGTGCTACGCCTATGTGAACTTCTCAGGGTCGCTGTGAGTTTGACGTGAATCTAACTCACGTTCATTTAAAATTAAATGCCTGGCATCAATGCTAAAAAGAGTTTTTACGCGGTTACCGAAACCTCCAAGTAATGCACAAAATTAGATTAAATATTCGGATACCTATTAAAGAAATTGAAAAATTCTAGAAACAATATGTCACTTTTCATGCTGAATGTTTGTGATGAAGTATAAGTACTTGTTTCTACGTAAACAAACAATCCGCCGGATTTGTCTTCAGCTTAATAGCCGGAAACCATGCACATGTAGCAGTAAAATCCAAAGCACTTCAAAACGTTCTTCTATTTTGGGCAAACGGACCTAAGCTTGAGAGATGTAATTAATCCTCCCGAATTTGGATGGTAGCATGATGATGGTAACTTTTGGCATGTTTACATCGGCGTGTAGGTGCTAAGCAGATGGGTCCGCGTGGAGGCCGCGTGCTGCGGACGGCCCTAGATGCGTTTCCAACATTCCCCCAGCGACGCGCCGCTAATGACATATTTCGGGCAGTGCGCCCCAGTCGCCGCCAAGGACACGTCACCGTCCGCGCTCGCTATTTCCGACCGCGGCTATTCCTGAAAGCTTACATTGTTTTATTTTTACCGCAGAACACTGTCCACCGGGAAGTGTGTGCCTATTACTGACCTATCGGTTTAAACAACATCCTTACCTACTATGTACTTCCAGATGCGAGATGCAAGTAGCTAAGTTAAGTACGTACTTGTTTGAAAAGCCGATCAGTGAGTGAGACGAATCGCTATTAACTGATCACGTTGTCAAACAATGTTTAACATCTTGTCAAACACACGAATGCGTAGGTATTAGAAGACTCTATCCTCGTCATTCAAAAGTTTAAATAAAGGACACGTTTAAGTAACAAGTTTGTTTGTCATGTAACAATAAACACTACAAACCTCAAATAATAAATAATAATATATAAATAATAATAAAAATAAAACCTTCATGTTGGATACTCTTCGATCATTCGGTATAGAATACAACTTACATAATTATGTTCCTTCACAGTACCAGTAAATAAACGTCCACTCGTAAATGTATTACTGAACATTGAGTTTTCTATGAGTAAACAATGAATGGTGGGAAATGGTCGCTTTGTTTTGTACACTACTAAAAGTACACAGCAGGTCATGAATCGCTAAAATATGAAGATACGGAAGCGATTTTAATTTGTTCGCCAAACCACCGTAGATAATATTTTTTTGATAAAAGAAAGGTGCTTTACGATAGAGTCCTGCTTTTCTGTCAAATGTCCGCCATTTTGAAACTGATCCTTGCATTATTCTTCGAAAGTAGTTCATGGTCCTTACGTTATTTTATACACTTTAGTATCTCATGCGTAGAGCTTTAGAAACTGGAACCGGATGTATACGCGTGTATAGCAAAATATGAAAAACTTATTTTTTACCTTAAAGATTAAGAAAGCGATTGATTATTTATTTTCCTTTCAACATACATAATTTGTGTAACGTGGAAAATGACATCATCAATCAAGATTCCTTCTTGCTCGTTCATTAATATTTTCTTATAGCCGTATTCAAGATCAATATTTTCTATTGTTCTTTAATGACAGACATTGACAATTACGTCAGTAAGTACATTAATTAACGAACAAATGAACGTCTAACTCAATCAATTGCTATTTAATGTAGATAAGTATGCACATTGATTGCTTTTATTGCTTCGATGAAACGCTATTGCATTGCGTTTGCTGAACAAAGGTCGGCGATCCGAAATAAAAATACGTATAATAAATAAAATAGTGAGGTGTTTTTTATTGAATTGGCTGTCTATAATGACGAAGTTCTTTCGAGGTTGTTTGTATGTAGACATGGGCAATAAGTGAGATTAACAAAAACACTAATTTTTCATTATAATTCAAAACACACGTAAAAGCGATCTAAAAATATATTATAAGAAAACAATTGCAAAAAATTTACTAAGTTATTCGTACACAATTCAAACAAAATTTCTACGTACGATAAAATTCAAAATAGTAAAACGTATAAAATAAATCTGATATAAAATATGGCACAAAACGTTTACGCAGACTCCTACATCTTAATATTGTCTTATTTAATTTACAACAAAAAACAACTAGTTAACGCCAACGCCAACAAGTCAGCGCTAAATATATTTGAGCCCTTTTATTTGTGTCGTCCAAAAATATCACTCTTTCCTGAGGTACGTAACAACACTAAACCTTGAATACTAGTACTACTCTTAGCTAAGATGACGTATGAGAGCCAATGTCGATTAAAATTGTATTGAAGATACGCACTTTGTTACGTAGAAAAAGTTATAGGTTGGTTATGGATGCAGGAGGCGGATCTCCAAGCGATGGTGCAACTTGAAAGATGTTAACGTCCAGGAATGAGGAACAGAATTAATAAATCATTAAAATGTACATATACAGGCCATATACATCGGATACTTATGAATTTATGATCCATAATATAAAAAAACGAATCACTCTGTTACGTCTTAAACTTAGCTATTGTAAAAAAAAATATAAATAAATAACGTTGAGGAGTTTGGGACTGTATGTACATGGTTCGATTCAAAGCTTTGTTGTCAATTTTATGTACGTTGAATTACTAGTCGGCACGTACAATGACTATATGCAAATTAAACCAAAATTAAGAAAAAATACTTGAAATTATTTTCAACTAGCTACTGCCCGCGACTTCGTCTGCGTGGACTTCAGAATTGGGTCCAAAAAGAAATGAAAATTGTGAAAGTAATGATAAATGGAATAAAATTTTCAAAATTACCAAATTTCAAAGCTGGCTGCCCACGGCTTAGCTCGGAAACAATTTTCAATTTTCCCTCGGGAACTAAGTACGTAAAGAATCGCGATAAAAGGTAGCCTATGTTATTTTCCATGTCAAAGGCTACATGCATGCCAAATTTCATCCAAATCCGTTCAGCATTTTTACGTGATTGAGTAACAAACATCCACACTTTCACATTTATAATATTAGTAGTAGGATTAAGATCAAGCAATTAAGTATGCAAAATGTTTAAGGGGTTTTACATACATACCCTTTACCCAATTGGCATATTAGCTTAGTTGATTTGCCCCCAAAAGGTTGTCTGAAAGAACACAAAACTAAATCTAAAATATGACGCTTTACAAATATTTTCCAAGGAATATTATAAACAATATAATTTATTACCCATCTTTAACGTCCGTCAAATTGGTCATTAAAATTATAGTAGTTTTATTATGATCGGTTTGTAATAAAACGTAAGTAATTATTATATTGTAAACATCGGTTCCTGTGATATTGGAAGATGTTTAAACATTATTTTTATACAGAAGAGTAGTGGCTATGTAGTGTATGTACCCTCCTAGTGAAATATAGAGTTAATTATTTGTCCTAAAGAGTATTAGAGTGTCTTTTTAATTTTAATGTAATCTAAGATATTTAAAGTAACCAGTATAACAAAACCTTTTAAGGAGACTTTCTGGTAACTACTTAAATAAGAAGCATTTATTTTGTAATAAGGTTCCTGTATTTGCAAGACATCGTATATAGCACAACTAATACGGGCCTGTTGGTCTAGTGCTTAGTGACCCTGACTGCTAAGTCGGAGGTCGTGGGTTCAATTCCCACCATGGGCAAATCTTTGTGCGATGAGCACGATCATTTGTTCTGTGTCTGGATCTGCCTAGTTTGGGATCACATAGTCGTGTGTGAGATGTCCCAATATATTTTATATTATTATTAATAAAATACAGTCTACAGACAGTCTCTATCGAAAAAAAAACTATCTACAAAATTACGATAAAACTAATTAACGCAAATTAAAAAGCCGTTGATAGATCCAAAGATCGGATAATTTGCTGTAACATCGGTAAATGCGGTAATGAAGGCTATAAATCCCGTATTGAGCGTACACGAGGTATTAATAGCCCGATAGCGGTCACCTGGGACCTTGGCGCTAGATGCCAGCCCGGGGAGACGTTTACACTTACCGATTGACACATTTAAACGTCGGAAGATTATTTTTTTAATGTTACACTTGAGTGCATTTACGACGTATTGCAGGAAAAGTTTCAGTAGAGCTATTTTAGTAGTCGGAAACTTCAGACCGACAAAAACACAAAAACTACTGTGCCGATTTCAAAAATTCTTTAATTAGAAAGCTACATTCACCCTGAGTAACATAGGGTATATTTTACTAAAAAATTAGGTACTGCGAGCGGAGTCGCGGGTAACAGCTAGCTTATCATAAGTTTACAAAATACAATAGTAGCTAACATAGTTATTTCCGACTAGCTGCCCGGACAGACTACGTTCTGTCAAAAGTTAATTTAATTAATAAAGTACTTAACGTTTTTTGAGTGACCACGTCATTTTTTTCATACTAATAAAGACTTCCGTGGACCTTAGATCTTACATACAAAAAAAATTTGACTTATTGATCCAGCCATTCTTGAAACGCTTACCAACATTCATTTATATTTGTATTAATCTTAGAATCAAATAGAGTAGTACCTAGTGTCCTCTTTCGAATACATTTTTGGATTTTTTTAATAAACTTGTGTCTTTTAAAAAATCAAGGAATTTTTTACCTTTTTAGAATCACAGTAGTGAAAACAAAAACACAGCAGTTACAATATACCTATTACAATTATAATTGATAAAGCTTATTAGAATAAAAGCATTGTATTTGTAAGTGAAGTAGCAAGTGCCATTGACATGATTCATGTTTGACCTAATAAGCGGCCCAAGTAATGGAGAGGCGAGATGACATTCTAAATATTTAGCAAGCATACTTTAGTAAAAACTATTTGTATACTAATTTCATTGTTAGAACATAGAGCTCCTACATACATATTTTTAAGATCTTTCTGTATACCTGTGGGCTGTGGTCACAAATAAATATATTGGATTTAATTCGAAGCACTTAGTCCAGTAGTGTTAACGATGACGGAAACTTTTAAATTTTTATACCAGCTTTATGTACTCATTGTTATACAAAATAAAATATTCTTATTCTTATCCAGCCCAGGGTACGAGGTGTTTACCGATCATTCTCACAAAAGGTAATTGATAATCAACCTTATTAGTCTGTCGAAACAATTAAATAAGTGAGCCTGTGTATTTTTGTCTGATGTAATATTTAACTATAACGTGTGCACGTGAATTATTATATAAATAAACAATATCCGTAAGAATATTCCAGCTACGTCACACATGGCCAAAAATAGAAACGTCACTTTTGAGTCACTGTTAAGTTGTCTTTTTTGTACGAGGCTTACAGTCTCTGTCACTTTAAGGTGTAAGTAGCGAAGGATAAATATTTAAAAAGGGCTAAAAGTTAAGTTAAGTTTCATTTTTATCTTTAAAAAAAAAAAAAAATCAGTTGTATTCGGAGTCAGTAAGCATTTAGAAGATGCCGTCCGATTGTCATCGCTAGTACGATGATGATTGCGTCCGACGAAAATTATCGCGGGACCCTGCGTTTAAACATTTTTTTTTCTACTGAATGTCCTGAGGGTCGCACCATCATAATAATAATATCTTGGGACAGCTCACACACGGCCATCTGATCCCAAACTAGGTAGAGCCTGTACTATTGGGACCAGATAACTGATAAACATACTTATATATTTCTAAATACATACATTATAGATAAATAACACCCAGACACAGAACAAATGATCACACAAAGATTTGTCCTAGGTAGGAATCGAACCCACGACCTCCGGCTTAGCAGTCAGGGTCACTAACCATTAGACCAACAGGCCCGTCATCATGCGATGCGATCATAGACCATCGCACGATGAAACATTATTTAAAAACAAGATAATTTTATTTTGTACTACACTTTCAAATAGCACCTATGTTAGGGTGTTCACCTTGAATACATTCATGCAGCAGTCTTACGACCTTGATGAGGCAAAAACTACTACCTACCATAAAAAGTTGATAAACAAAAGATAAATCAAGGACTCTAACAGAGTAAGCAAACAGGCTAACTATATTATATGTAGGTATATTACCTGGCATATAATGTGCTATACCTACATAGAATTATGTACTGTTTGCACTAAAAGCAAAATAAGTTTTGGATGTCCACTCATGAATGCACGCAAGAGATCTCTCTCTCTTCGATATTGCTTTTTCAAGGAGCTTTTTAAAACAGTCTGTAGTTTATATAATAATATTTCTTCTGAAGCTGTACAAGAGTTAAATATTTTTCACATTTTCCTTCCTAAGTTCAAATACTTACTATGTATTGCTATCAAAAACTAAATATTATAATCGAAACTAAATAATTGCTTTAACTTAACAACTTATTTTGTGTTCCTCTCAACTGTATTTGGATGATGTTATAACTATATTTTATACTTATATGTGTAATTACATCTGTTTGTTTCCCAAAGAAAGCAAAATAAAATTTTTTGCTTAGTTTGACGGCAATTTATTGTAACGAAATTACGAAAATATTACTTAGATATTTTAGGTAAATGAGCCTGAACTTTTATCGTTTCTGGCGATGGCGTTTGCTTTAAACCAAAGATAAATAAACAAATAAAGGATCAAACAAACGAAACGCTAAAGGGATTCGTATTCTCTTTGTAAATACATATTGTTTGTGAAATATCTTAAATAAATAAACGGACACAGTCACATGACGTGTGCGCATCACTTATGTTGATGAAAACGAAAATAGACGCAACTTTACAGGTTAACAAAACACGCACGGATTGCCGAGTGGTATAGGTCACCAAGCTAATTACCACTGTGCGCGACGTGCTGCGGGTTCGATCCCCGCATGGGACGATCATTTGTGTGATCCACAAATGCTTGTTCCAAGTCTGGGTGTTCTTTGTGCCTGTGAGTTGAATGTTTGTGAAACCCCCGCGATACAAGGTTTAAATTCCTTAGTGCGGGCGTCGTTTCTTAAAGAAAATAAAAAAAAATCTGCAACTGTGGGTTACGACTTGTTGGAGTATAAATAGAAATGTGAAATTCACTTTCGTACTGTTACGTTAAAGCCTCTTCTATACTCTACTACTAAATAATGACTTCACAACAGATATCACTCCTATAAATTTACTTAGTCCTCAATATTATGTCGTTCGTTATAGCCATAACTTCTGTGTCAGGTAAAATTTTTCACCTGGCAGAGCTGCGTTGGGAATACGCAAGTGATCCCGCGGCTCTGGCTAAGGCAATGATGGGACCGGGGTGTTTTTAGTCGGCCAAAGGCCGACATATCCCATGTCGTACCCTCGGCGTGGGGAAGCTTTTCACCCCGCAAAAAAAATGATAAATTTATCACACAATACTAAGTGGGAATAAACTAGAGACATGAATGTAACCATAAGTCGAACAGCTTCCATTTATAATTAATTAAGAATAAATGTGTGCGTGACTTTAATTCTATAACGTGGCCACACCACCTTCCGATCGATTAAAAGGACTCCTTAGCCGATCACATGCTATAGATATTCAGACAATATTTTACTCTAAGTAAACAGACAATCAATTTATTACGAACCATTAGATAAATAGTTTCGATCCTTATTTAATTTAATTAAGCTTTTATCATAATTTTGTACGTATTTGAACTATATTGACATTAGAGAAGAAATGAAAAAAAAAACGACAGCCAAAGACAAATTATTGTTTTATCACAACATTCTCTATTTAATAATATTTGAATCGTGCTTTACATGTAATTAGACGTAACGCGCCGTGACGTTTTATTTAAGCTTCCCGCGTCGTGATGTGTAAATAAGGCCAGAATTAATGAGTATGAATACTGGGACATCGCGGGTCGCCGGGACTATTACTGCATGTCGCGGTGAGGTTTACGTGCCACGTCCTTAGTTATAATAATCACTAATCGCATAAATCATTGGCAATAGGGGATGCTGAATATCGATACTATTAATCAGTATCGATATTATAATTTAGGGACTCTTTTCATTCAATATATCGATATAATTTGAGTTGAAATTCGTGTTTTGTCCATTCTGTTAACTACAACAAAAGTTTCCGTGAAGTAACGTCCTAAAATTATATATTTTGTATTAATTATTCATTATAATTATGGTGCCATGATCATGTAATTAGGAAATGTTGTGCAGACCGGTACTTTTAGTATTTTACAGTGTTCTAGACCACTTAAATGTCTATCATAATTTTTATTATTCACAATGTATCAGGTTCCAACCTCCAGACACAATTAATTAAGCTTTATAATCAAGCAAGCGTGGGTACAGCACCGTAGTACCGCAGACGGGAAGTCACCATTTCATCTTTAGTAGTTAAATCTTAAGAAAAATACTGTTATTCAAGATTCTCTTAATGACTACCTAACCCAAGCTTTTGTTCGCCAAATCATTAAACGATTATATAACACAAATGACTCATTTCAGATGTCAACCGTACGGAATGTTTTTGATGTGCTCTAAGATTTACTGTCATTTTTTTTTGTAATTAAACATCTGACGATCGCACTTAAGAGTTTCGCCTATATAGTGTAAAAGCTAGAATATCATGTCGTCATAGTAAAAAGGTTTGCAACCTTAATTTTTCAAAATCCAGCCAGCCCTAAATAAAGTAATGTGATACTTCGAGTAAAATAATTTTAAGGATAGCTTTTTTTAATGGAAATGGACTTCCCTTGCAATAAATTTTCCTTCCAACTTTATTACTCACGTGAACATCAATTATTCACCAATTAAACTTCATCTCATTTATTTTTTTACGTACTCTTTTATTTACCTTTGCTATTAAAAAGGTAATTAGTTCAACCCTACATAACGAGCTATATCTCTTGTGGTTAAAAATAGACGGATATCGTTAATGTTGCCAAATACAAGTATGTCAGTATCATTATATAAAAAATCTATAAATAGGATCTCCGAAATAGTTATTCTTTACCTGGGAAATACTTTTTTTATGGTGGGAGGAAATTAAGAATAATAGATGGACACAATAAAAAAAAGACGCGCTCGAAACGTTCTTTTTACTTGAAGACGATTATCATTATTGTTTAAAATACGATAACCTTCTTTTGTCAATTATTGTCTTCGTTTGTGAAAAAATAAAACTTTTCAGGTGTTGGCTTCCTTTATTGCAATGATAAGCTAATCTACAGTTGTCATCAGCAGTTACCATGATTTGGACGAAGTATAAAAGCCCTTAAAAAAACATTTCCACTTTACCTACCCTATCTAAATTTTCTTTTAATAAATAAACGCTCAAGCACTTAAGCCCAGAGACTTTTTAGTCAAACTCAATTAGTTGAAATTGAGGAAAATAGTAAAAAAAACAGGTTGAAATAGCATGTGATACGTTAAAACAATAAAATGTCTACTTTGTGACAACTTTTGTTCAAAACAAACTTCGTACCTACGCATGTTTTGGTGAAAATGGACGTATTTACGCATTCCATTAGATTTAAAACATTTTTAAAATTTTAAAACAGCGTATTTACATCGACATGATCGCAGAACCTTTTCGTCTGAACCTTCATAACTTGAAATAGTTTGCTGAAGGCATACACATTGAAATAAATGCATTCCAAAAAGAACTTATTGACAATTCTGTGATACAAACATACTAGAGTAGTACTTGTAGCAGGTAATTTTTTTTTAAAGGTTTCTAGTAATGTGGGTCGCACATTACTAGTGATCTCGTTAACCCTTCGAGTTAAGCTAAGATGCTTGTGTTACGAGTATGTTCACGTCGGTAGTGTAATGGGTGGGATTCGAACCCGCAACCACATGATCGGAAGTCCGACGCCCTAGCCATTAGGCTACCGCCGCTTAAATTAAATTTAAAAATTATTTAATTATTATGAGTATTAATATAACTCGTCTACAGCTACAGGCAGGTTAGGTACACGTCCTACTGGAGTTGCGCATAGCTTGCGTAAGTGATCCCGCGGCTCCAGCAAAGGCAAGGACGGGACCGGGGTGTTTTTAGTCGGTGCAAGTCCGACATATCTCCACGCTGTGCCCTCAGCGTGGGTTGAAGGCAATAGCGTTTCACCCACCAAAAATAATAAAAAAAAGGTTAGGTACACGTGCATAAGGGGAATCAATGCCACCCTATTTACACATACATACGAATTGGTGCCGTCTCCAAGGAATGACGACACATCATTCCATCCCTTGTGTCGCCATTTACAGAATTAATTTGGTAACTTAGTCAGCACTTAGAGAACAGAGTTTAGTTGGTTACATAATGTATTAATTGCCTCTTTACCAAAATAAAACAATCACAGTCGTAAACTCGTGAATATGTCGGTAGTCCTACTGCACCCCAAAATTCTCCCTTTTCCTTCACCGTTTTTGTTTACCATCCTGTATCAACATACAATTTATATACGTAAGTATGCTTACCCACGTCTATATAGAGACAACTTGTGTTATAACAATTCTATATTCACTCATTGATTATACGATTTACTAATTAAAACGAGTTCAATTTCAAACAAAAAGTTCTATTTCAAACGTAATCCTCTTATGTCCCAGTTTACGTTTACGTAACCACCACACAGGGGGTAACGATCAAATTTCGACTGTCCCTAAAGTATAAACCTTTTAAATTGTTTGACTTGTTATTCTAGAATCATTATATTTTAATTGAAAGAAATATACGTCCCATGTTTTTTAAAGGAATTCAATCAATTATAGATATATGAGGTTTGTTTTTTATATATCTTGTTCTCAGAAGTGTTTTTTGAACTACATCCATGAAAATATATTAAATTCAATTTAGAGCCTTCTACTATTCAGTAAAAGTTACATAAATACCTACATAAAAAAATGCATAAAGGTTAACGATAGTGCCCTGTTAATTTACTAAAACTGTGAGTCACATTATCTTAGATACGCAGAGTATTAGAGAGTTTTTCCTCGCCTGTACCAGATGGTTCCCCTCAGCGCCTCCCGCGGTCACTCCACGGGGCATGCGCGGACGTAAATAACATCCACTCTGACCACAAGGGTGAAATAAAACCTGCCCTTATTCCCTCACAACACTATATTAAAACTAAATAATATATACGTACGTATGAATAAATGCATCTGTTTTGTAGGTACTTAAATAAATTACATGGAAGCTTAAATCAACGGTATGGGGCAGAATATAGACTAACACAAACATATGAATTATCAACAACCCACTCAGAAAAGCTTAAGATTATTGCTTAGAAAGCGTAATATGTATGGGTTAGATCAAAATAAAGTTATACTACTAATATATCTACGCAAACACATATTGGAATAAAAATGATTACCCTTATTTCACACGAAAATGATGGCGGACTCGTGCAAGCACTAAAAATATTAAACTCGGGCGTGTAGCACTTGCTCACATGTAAAACTAGCTAATTTTACACTCAAGGTAATCGGACATAATGTAATATCTGCATAATATACAGATATTTTGGTGTGATACAGACTGCACAATCCAGGATTTTGTGATCTACGAGCCGGAACGTGTACTTACGACACTCAAAGTAAGGAAAGCTGTTACAATCTATATTCGTCTAATATTCGAATATATTACAAGCAGCAAAATTAACTATGCGGCAGGTTACTTTATGATATTGTAGGTAATGTTGTATATTTTGGAAATCGTTACAGTTATATTAGGTTCAGAGATATTTAACACTCAAATAAATATCATGAATGTTGAAGTTTAGATAAATTGCTGTTTAGTTATTGAAACTTTGATGTTGATTATTGATCTCGCTGTAATAGCTCCATAAAATACGTTGTTATCTATAAAATTCGTAAGAATATTATAGATAACAACGTATTTTATGGAGAAAAAATATTTTGTTTTTTTTTGTTGGCTTGCATTTTTTTATTAATTTATTTATAAAATAAAGCATATTATTAATTTTATATTTATATTGCACCATCAAAACACGATTGGCTTATATTTGCTTGTAAGCTTAGTGTTTCTGATAAATAAATATGATTATTTTATAAATAACTTTATTTTTCTTATCACTGGCTATCCTCAGTAACGAAGAGACCCGGTCCTTTGAAAGGCTTACGTGGGGACATAGGTCCGACGCGCAGTGGCCTTGTTGAGAACTTTACTGTATGGTGAGATGGGGCATCTACGAGGGACCATCCAACCCTGTTCTATAGGAGAAAAGTTACTAATGGCCCAACTATAATATAAATAAAGACACAGGAGTATTGTAATTATGGTTTTTATTATTAGTACCTGGATGACAAAGCTTTGCTCATCTTGTCAGACATTTCTGAAAATGAATCCTAGCTAGATCGATTTAACGCCCCCGAAACCCCCAGCATTCAAAGTTTCATGAAAATCGTTGAAGCCGTTTTCGAGATTCCGATTATATATAAAACGTGTTAAAAGTAATATAATTAATTATCAAAGCCAAAAATTTTGTCAACTCTAGTAAGCTGTCATGTCAGGAAACCAGATTATTTAACAGAAAGGCCTACATACCTATTTTACCTAATAATTTGAAATAAATATAAATATTCATAAATGAATGTTTGGTTTTGTGGGCAGTTTTGCAACACCCTCTATGCAAGAATTGGTCGTTTAAAGATATAAGATAGTTATTAAGTTGTTTACATTATTCAATTTTCTGCAAGAATCAGAAGAAATCAGTATGTAGAATTCATGAGTTCGTCTAGTAGGTGTACCTATAAAGAATATATGCACTATACATTAATTCAATTTTAATAACATATAATACAACGCCTTAAAAGTATACCTACGAGTAGGTCTGAAAATATCGTTGAACACCAAACTTGGTGGTGTAAATTTATCTTTGCTAAGCTTATACTATTCATTAACTCCTCATGCAGTACATGTTATAACGCGTAGGTAAGTAAAATAAAATGCATTTTATTACGAAGGACGCAACGTTACGGACACATCAGCTAATTATAGTCGTCAACGTGGACTGGGGGGTTGCTATGACAACGGAAAAAGGTTTCTATCGAATCGATATTGTTAGTTATTTTTATTTCATTGAAATAAGGGGTTTGGAATGTACTGGTAAATGGTTCCATTTTGTTGTATTCCAAATAATTATGGCAAAGAGTTTTTATTTTAGGCGTTTTTTTGAACGATTTAAAAATAACTCGCTTATGTTTAAGATAAATTGCATAGATTTACTTACTTTCAGAGAAGATACAGTATTCCATTGTTAAGAAGATATTATTATATTGTTATCTCCTAGGATTATACAACATACCAATAAGTATGTATATCGTAACTAATTTTATTTAAATCCCATTTGAATTTTATAGATAACAACTATAAATATAACCAACAAACAATATGTACCTTTATTATAGAACACCAGTATTCAAATCAATCAAAAGTAATTACAAACTCATTACCTACCTATCTGTAGCATCAGAATAAAACGTTTCTCGGTCATGACGTGTTCAATAGTTACTGGAGTAATTACTGATGACGCAATTTCGCTTATTTCGCATGACTTTCCTTGTTCTGATTGGTCCAACTATGTTCTTAAAGCAATCATTTTTTATGGGATCAAAGTCCACGAGATGACCTATGCACGTCAATATACGTGACGTGTTAACGTGTATAATCTAATAATTTCATAATAATTACGATCATTGTTCTATTATTTAAACTGCAAAGGTAAAAGTACCCTGTAAGCCAACATTTAAAGGTTAATATTAATAAAACAATGCGTAAAGCACCCGCTTCTTCTTACTACATAAACACAAAGCCAACGTAGTATTTCATTTAAAATTAATCATGAGCGGAATAAATCATGAAATAAAATGTTAAAAAACTAAGTCTAAACTTTTTCTTCCTTGTTTTAATGGAATGTTGACGCACGTGAACGCAAACTTGCACCAGTAAACGCTGGTTTTATCTTTGTTTTTGTTCCATTTTTAAATTGATCTCGATTAACAGTTGTCTATGCGCGATTTAAAATCAAAAAGTATAAAAGGACGAATTGCAAATACTAAAATAAATAAACGAAGGCGACGTACGCATTTATTACTACATCTTAGACTTTAATGTTTCTGAACATTGAAATTTATTGTGGAATTATAAAATCTCTGTGAGAACAAACAGATTACATTAGAACTTATGACTAAGCAAACTGAATTTATTGGTTGCATTCACGTGGAATATTATCAATATAATACTCCGTTTCTATTTAGGTAACTACTTAGCATTTAAATATATTGTCTACAATTTTATGTCGGTTGTAAAATTTTGATAAGTAATTATAATTTTTCAGCTTTTCCTTTCTTTAAACAAATAAAAGCTAATGATGCCATGAATCAAAATGTTGAATAAGATTTACAACTTAATGTTTTAGAAACAGATTTTAGTAAATTAACGAGGAGACGTGTGAGAGAATCATTTATTACTTTGGTTTGACAAACATGTACGCACAAGCCGCGCGCACGGTTGTCGCAGCGCCGCGCGCCACACTCTCCCAGCGCACCGCAGCCGCTCCCGGCGCGGAATTTTTCTATGGACAAGTGCCAGCACACTTCTTTTTAAATTAATTATTGTTTTAAGCGTCTCTAAAGCATTCTACTATAACAACACTCATATGCGCCGCCGCGAGTGGGTAGTACCTCTCAGACCCGAAATTTACGACCGTTTGATTTGCCCTCTTAATCTTGACGAGGCGAAACAGAATAATATATCAATCTCGTTTATGGTTTATAAAACGATTCAATGTGTTTTCTTCCTGTTAAAATATAGAATTGCTGCCATATATTGCAAGTTAACTACGAGCTAAATCAGGAAGGTTGAAGTAAAAAAATCGTATGCAAATAGACATTGAAAAAAATCATCAACTGATTTTATAATCAAATCAAACTGGCGTGTGTTGTCTTGTGGTTCCGTACTCATTAATCAATCAGAATTACATAAACAAACAACTGACGGATATATTTTAAATTGATTCACAATTAGGCACATTGCAGGACGGGGAAGTCATAACATGTAATCACTACTATTATTTTAGCAGATCTGAATTTTTATTCTTACTCAACGTCAGATGAAGGTCACGGTACAGAAAAGTTAAAAGTGTTAATAGATTATGATAAACACTGTTAACTTTACTGTATCCTGTCTGAGCTTGAGGTGGTTGAGGTTTAGATTTGACTTCATAGATAGATACATGCATACTTAGGTAAGTAAGAGTCGTGGTGGCCTTGGTTCAATGACGGGATTCGTCCGCACAACGTTCGTACCCTGGCAAGTACCAATTTGATTTGATTTTCAAAGTTATATGTACTTTTTTAATTATTCTAAGACACGATTGACAAACGGTAAAGGAAAACAGCGAGAAAACCAGGTTTCTTAAAATTGGAACCTGAAATCACCAACCCGCAAGGAGCAACCGTGGTGATAAATTCTCATCCTATCCTATACGGGAAGAGGCCCGTGCCCAGGAGTGGGACATAAATAGGCTGATATTATAGGTAATTATCGATTCAAACCAGTACCAAAATAAGATTATTAATTTAAAGGATTACCACTTGGCAGTTCGAGTCATGGAATGAAAAAAATCGGTAATGGAAGGTCCATTACCGATTTTTTTCATTCAATAAAGCGTTATGAGAGCATATTATAATAAGTAAATCTTTTCACGTCTTACCGATCTTTCGTAATTTACTAAATTTCATCAGTAATACTAATCGAAGACGAAAATATATATAACATGCATGGTATTGAAACATTACTGACTTTGATGGTTTGTTTCCACATTGCAGTGGTAAATCCATGATTTATCTATAGACATATCGAAAATAGTTCAGGGGATTGCCCAGATTCAGTATCGACTGAGGTATGCTGTACGTTCTATGACGTAACAAAGTATAAGATATCGACTTCTATTTGATTACCTATTCAGGTTGATGGAAAAACTTTGATCGTTTTTCATACTTTTTCAGGATGATACGCAATTTTGGAAACGAAATCTCCTTAAATGTGTTTTAGGTCCCTACCTATATCATTTTTCCATTATAGGAAAAGAGCTTGGAGCTTTTGCCTAACTAAGCATTTGTTATAGGCGTAATGCTTCCATACCATTTATGATATACTTACCTATTTAATATTCCGTTTTCTTTTGGAAGAGTATTTACGGATGTTGTTCTTAAGTTAATAGTTTTTACGTCTTCTAAAATAAGACTTAAAAATCTAAGTAGCGAATTCTGGTAGTTACTTATGACAACTAGGTATCTCAAATGGGTTAAAGATAGTTTTTAAAAATATTTAAAGGAACATGTAGATATATGTGACTCTCTCATTAAAGAATCTATTGACAAAACAAAAACTTCACTTAACTCTAAAAGCCGTAAATATTATATTCTTAAGTTTTTGCTTCCCGTCTTTATTACAAAATATTTCTCAAACAAAAACTAATTTTCATCAGTAGTTAACACCCAACGTACTCGAAACGAAATGTAAAGTAATTTGCACGAGTCGTAAAACATGCATCTATATAAAAAACATGTGGAAAATGATAAATCAGAAGTATAGGTTGATGCCATCATAAATTTTGACGAATGTTTCCATCTTCCTAAACACCTACGTTTTTAACGTTTTCGCGTATCGAGAACGTAAAAAAATTAAATCGATTCTTATTTTTGTTTCGTAAACCCAGTGTTCGAAAAACAAAAATAGGTACCAACTTATTCAGCCAATTCTATTTTGGTTACGAACTTTATTTAGGAAAAGTTAGGAACAATCGCAGTTAGCAATTGTACCGATAACAATAAAATTGGTGTCACATAACTCATCAGAATTTATCTTCAGCTTAATTAAAATCGAATTTCAGCGTCGTTCCGAACGACTAATTTATTTAATGGCTCATTCACCATTAAGGGTTAATTTCTACAGTTTTATTATTTACTAAACGATGCTGAAATAATTGTGTATATTATGTTAAAATCTGAGTGATGTAGCTTTGTAACTTGTTAGGGGTGTCACTGCTTCAGTTAGTTTGATTGGATTATTCAAAGCAACTTCTTGCTTTCATGTTCATGATAAAATGAAAGCTACTGATAATGCAGTTCTCGTAGCAAATTTCTGGTCTGACATAATTTGATTGCAATCGACACTATTAAAAGAAGAATACCTACTTGATAAATCAGTATAGGTAGTAATATATTGCATTTTCAGTACCAGAGTCAGTATAACTTATAGTTTTCATCAAGCCATAGAAATATAAATCTATTTTTCTATCTTCGACAACCTCGAGAATCAAATATAAAATATAAATAGCATTTCCGCATGCTGGTCGATAAAGCCGCGTTCGCATCATCACGAACAAAATAACAGTACGAGTGCACCAAGTAACCCAATATGACTTATTACCAGGGACCAACGGCACTAATTATACACACACATACAGCATTAATTAGCCCCAAATATAACTGGTACGTTACTATACGTCGATTGCTATTTCTGATTAGCTCATCTTATTCAGTGTGGAACAAATAAACGTGTCAAGTTGAAACCGTGTGTCGCACGCTTGCCGGAGCGCGCCCGTCCCGGTAATGGGACACTGTTTATATGTACCACAAATATACACTTTCGTAAGATTATATTCGAATTTCAAAAAAGAACACGCTGACCTCAAATGCTTTCCTGTAACTAAAAGAACCTATGTCAGAACTCAGTAGAACAACAACATAATGGGGGCTATCGCGTGTCGAAAGTCCGCTAGGGTCGCTACTGTCGCTTAAGGTCTATCTGGCAGTTTCGACCAATTGCCGGCCAGTAGCTTGTTTCTCATTGGTGAAGAATGACAGATAATCCTTATGTGACTAGCAAACCTAGCGGATTTGAGATACGCGATAGCCCCCATTCTGAAGCGATTATCAAATACACATAAAATGAAATACAATTTTGTTGTCTATGATCGAAATCTCATAATGTATTATTACTTTATTCATTTGCAACAGGAAGAGTCTCGGACTCGCTCGGTCTTTTGTCTATTCATAGCATAGAATTCGTCATGCTTATTGTCATACAGTTATTTGGTATAGTCTACTACAAAAACAGTATAAACAATTTATAAAAGCAAAGCGTATGTGGCCCTTATACAGAAGGCTACGTAAGAGCAAACCCCGCCATCCTTTATTTTAGTCTATTGAAATACTTTGTAACATATATATTGTAGTAAATAAACTACCACATAATTGGACAGCAAATTTATGTTTGTGTACGAACGATTATCGACATCTTTAGTTAAAATGGATTACACTATTTGGATGATGGATTATAATTATGACTTCGTGTTAATTCATCACTCGCCTCAACCCTGTTTAACATGTTACGGTCATACAAGTCTTTCATAACATTCCCTTCGCCCAGAATCAACACTTTAGTATAGTCCGTCGTGATTTATTGACGAACACAACTGACGATGGCCCAGCGATAAACGCGATTAAATAAAAATACATAGCTCAAGGCAGATGGCAGTAGAGATTTGGACATCAATTTCAAGATTTACCATTCCACCAATACAAATATTACCTAAAAATTTCAACGTTAAGGTTTAATTTCGAGTATTTAGCCCGTTCTATAGGCGAGCGGAGTGCGTGGGCTTGTTTGGCTTCTGGCCAGGAATTACCTGCCGACCCTTGTATGCCGATAAAAGCTAAACATTATTTACAGCTGTATCTAACGCACTTATTGTCGTACGTAGATGCCATTATCATAGAACCATAAAATCCGAATTTATCTAAAACCGAACATGAAAATAGACTTGATCAACAATTATAATTTTAAATGTCCTAAATGCCTATACCCATTATTACTCGAATAGATTTATTTCCTTGAATAGAGTCATTAAGTTATTTTAAAGGTAAACAATGCGGAATACTTAAATTTTTTGGGCCTATTTACAAACTTAACTATGTAAGTACACACCTTAGAAAACGAAACTATAATAATATAAGTATATAAATAAATATAAATATAATATAATATATAAATAAATAAACTTAAATAAAAACTGTTTAAATTTTTGCATTTCAGATAACTGGTCATGAAAGTAATCTGTCGTTACAAGTAATTGTTTTAAGCGGACATAAATTAATCGTATTGTATGGCTTCTTGTTATTGTAATTAAATGTGATGCCAAACTACTTTATACCCAGTAACGGGTGATAAACTATCTAACCAAAGGGTGCTACTGATATAGCTAACCTAAAGATGCAGGAGATATTTTGAGTCAATACGTTTCCATTCGAACTTATGCCAAAACAGAGCAAAACAGAATTGCCATTTGACATAATACGCGAAGCTTATCCGTCCACATTATTTCAGCTATACTAAAGAAAATCGTGTCCCGTCTCTCAGAAGATTAATAGTATTCTTGACAGACATTTGCGCATAGACGTTAGTGTCTGGTGGGGAACAATGTCGCTGGCAGTGATGCAGACTGAGCCGGCTGTGCCAAGCACAGATCTATGGACTGATAACACTGCCAAATATATACCAAAAGAAAAATTGGCGAGTGCTGCACACGGAAACAGTAGAAAAGCTACACGTGGTAAATAGCAATCGTTACCTATAGAACTACTGAGATTTACAGCGATCTTCGAACAATAAAGTGTCTGGTTATAATTAATTCCATCGGGCATTAATAACATTTTCTATTAGATGTGCCGATAAACAGAGTTGATTTGCGTGGTCCCAAATATTGGCTGCTTCGCCAGACTCTCGCTAGATGTCGTCAGCAGCGGAAGACGGATGGTAGCAGCCGCTGCACCACGGTCACCACATGCCTGCCAAAGACGTTGCTTATACCAATATCAGCTGTAGTATTCTATTGGAAAAATTAAATAAACGTCTTAAAGCAATGATGTATAATGTTGGAAAAAATATACAGTCCAATTGAGAACCTCCTTTTTTTTGAAGTCGATTAAAAAGGTATTTTGAGCAATCTTAACCATCAAAAAATTGTTATTGTTGATGTCCTTTACCTTACCTTTGGAATACATCTGGCTCCAGCTACGCGTAAATGTTTGCAAGTCTTATAAAATAGTTTATTGGTTGCAAGTATTTCTAGCATTTCTTAGGTAGCTTAATAATTGGGATCAAATTTAAATATTTTGGTAAGTATTATAAAACAGAACAATTAAAATGTAGGCACTGCTGCTGACAAGTCATCTAGTGCATGATTATGTTAAACATTCATCCCGTATGACATGACGTTTTGCCTACCAGTCATTTTGAATTCGGAACTTATATCTCTGTAGCCTTGAACTTCTTCTTCTTCTTAGAGTGTTCTACAAATTTGTCCACGCATAAAAGTCCTTGTACTGCTATTATGTAGGTAAATAAATTTATGTATTGATACGTAGGGAATCCAGGCAAACAATCATGGGGTATTGCTATTTTCTGCACACTCCTACATACTGCTGCTAGGCGAACAAAATCACGGCTTCCATAATTATAGTATTTTTATTGTTTCTATATCGGTTTTTATTCTTCAACTACAAGATCAACAACACGTTGGGCGTTTTTTAAAGGTGATCATAAAAACGCACTAAATCCACATTCACGCTTAGACAGTGGAATAATACTTGTCGTTAGCACACCTTAGCAACAAGTGAATTGGCATTGAGTTTGAATTTCAAATGCATCTGTTGTAGGTATTATAGTAACATCACGTGCAATATCTCCCATCTTTCTTTACGAGCTCATATAGAAATGCATGTGAGATCTTGCGAAACCCTACGTTCTAAACTCTGAGCCCCAAGATACCTGAAAACTAAAGAAGTGAATTAGAATTCTTTTGCGATTACAATTAAGCACAATTTTCTATGAACATCGAAGACACGAGTAAATGTCGTTTCGTCATCAGCACATCAACGACAATTCTTTGAATACGATCCATTTTTTTACGAATATCCTAACTGCCTGACGTATAACAAAGCACGATTTACGTCAAAGTTCTTCAAATCGTATGATCATTATAAATTATCATGGTGACAGTGAGTATTATCAACTCGTGTATGAAAATAAAGATATAGATCAAAAATTTATTCATAGGCTGAATAATCAAGTAGGGCTATCACGTAAACTACCATTTAGCGCAACGTGCTATAACAGGTTTAGCATATGCGGTTTATCCCCGCATAGCAAAAGCATTTGTGTGATCCACAAGTGTGCATAAAGTGTGTTATGTGAGATTAGAAAAAATATATAACTCCATTACATTCGTAATTTTTTTTATAAATTGTTGAAATAGGAGACGCTATGTCAAATAAATAGCCGGATGAAAACGTGGAATTCCAAACACCGTGAATGACAGATATCATAACATTAAAATATTAATAAAATCTTTGATCTTGGGTGTGCTGTACAGGAAACGAACTGGAGAAAATAGAGAATGTTTTGACAGTGAGGTGGAATAACTTTTATAGTTTTAGATTCCACCTAGACCACAACTATATTAATTGTTACGGACTGAAATAAATGAATTTTCATCCTTGAAATGAGAAAGAGATAGACAGAGAATACAAAACACTAAGTAAGAACTCAAACTTAATTTGACTTTTCAGGTAGTAGTCTACAGAATTCTTTATGATTTTTTTAATTACTAATAAAACTAGCTGTGTTTTGCGGATTTGCTTGGCCTCTAAGACTGGAGCATCTATACGTATAATACAGTCACCTCCGTTGGTTTAAACACTTGGAACTTTTAAAACTAGACAACGGATTTCAATGCAATTTTCAGCAATAGATTAAGTGGTAAAGAGAAAGATTTTTTGAATATTTATTTATTAGGTATTTATTTATATGATACCCGTGTGACGCTGGGTCCATTAGTTAGGAAATAAAACCTAAATGGTTTTCAAATCACACTGCGAAATAGGGTAGGTATTATCATAGATAAATTAAATGTCTCGTTGCCTTCGACCGAGACCAATCATTTATGAATAAAAAAATCTATTTAGTTTGTCAGTTAGATAATAAAAAAATTAAAAAAATAATTGACACGTATTTTTTTCGATACAAAAGCGATAAAAAATTGATGAAGATAAAGCGTTTCAAAATGTAAGAGTGGGGGCTTGTAGCGTCACGACGGTAGCTAAAATTTTACGACAGGGTGACGTCACGGTTTCCCATTCACTGCATCTTCATAATTATTTGTTAACGATAGTAAACATGTGCCCAATATTTTTTCAGTATCTAAAACCAGCAATATTTTTTTAGTGTATTACCTTTTTCCTAAGCTTTGTAATACTGCATTTTGTACGTGTCCATAAAATGTTATCTTACTTTAGACAGTGTTGAGAATCCCTTTCCTACAGATTCAAAGAGCTTTTGCTGTGTTATACCATACAGTCTGCCCTTGTTAACCAAAACATATTTGCGAATATTTTCTAATTATTTAATCAACGCGTCATTCTAACAACCTCTTAAAATTAAATAAAAATAGTTACATTTATTATTACGGTTTGACCCATAATAAAAGTTAAGCCGCGCTCGCCTCGGTGGGTCCATGGATGACGGTTGGTCCTGACTGTCATACAGTGATCTTTGAAAGTCATTACAATTCTGACAACCAGTCTTACCATTGTATACTGTATTGCCTAGTAATGGGTTGTGGAGGTCAGATAGGCAGTCGCTCCATGTAAAATACGACATTCAGCTAAATCAGGTTAGACTGGCAGCCGACCCCAACAAAGCTTGGGAAAAGGCTGGACAGATGATGATGACGATATTGCATCACGTAAACCTTCTTAAGGCACTATATACGTACTGAATTGTATTTGTGAATAAATAAAACTCAAGGCCGTTACGTAGCTAAACACGTAGCCTGCTTACGTCCGTTCACGTCATACCGAATTTATTTAAAGTAACAACTATTTAACGACCATGTGTCATAGGTTACTGTTAATACTATCAAACAGAAATACCGTTACAAAATTATATGATAATTACTAAAAAAAGCTGTTTAAACTTTGTTTTTTTTTAATAATTTATTTGATAATAGCAAATGAAAAGTGGTCATATGTGGGTTACACTTATACATAATTATATGTATACATAGTAAACATATTTTACAGTTGGGTCATGTTGAAATTGTGTAAAAGAGTACCTTATATAGAAAGTTGAGGGAATAAGGACGTTGGCCCTTTAGTGAGCGCGTGTCCTGCTACGACGTAGGCTGACGTAGCAATGTTATTGTAATTTAATAACATTAATGTTTGTTGATAATGTCGTGGTGGCCTAGCGGTTCAAAAAGCCGATTCGTATGCATATGGTTGCAGGTTCGAACCCGGACAAGTACCAATGTGACTTTTCCAAGTTATATGTACTTTCTTAATCATTCTAAGACACCATTCATAAACGTTGAAGGAAAACATCGTGAGGAAATCTGGATTCCAAAAATTGGATCTCATCCTTCTCTATATGGGAAGAGGCCTGTGCCCAGCAGTGGGACATTTATAGGCCGGTTTTATATTAATAATATATTTTTTGATAAAGTAGGTTTGACTGATAGGTTCTTGTTGGATAACACAATTTGCCTAATGTGTTTATTTAGGTTTTTACTGTTAAATACGTTATTCGAAACGTCCTGCCTGTTCAAAGAAAGTCGCCGAAAAGTGTGTAAGCTTATAACTCCCAAACGACTGCACCGAATTAGATCATTCTTTCTTTTTCGGTTCGTTGTTGTCAGGACAAGGTTTGTATAAAAGAAAATTGGCAAAAAATCTAACAGAATTTGAAGTACCTATTATAATTTGAAAAATGTGAGTCAATAAAAAATTTACGGAAAAAGGAGACGCCGTAAGCCGACGATAGTTATTATTCTATAACTTATTTCCAGTTATATCTTATCGCGTTTTACAAAGGATCGTGGAGTGTTTCAGTAACAGTTCATGTGGAAACATTATCTTAATCACCACTTCAAATACCGCATCACACATGCAACCTGAGTTAGAAAGTCACATAGCTAGGGGGGCTGGGTTTTCTAAAGTAAAAAGTCTAAATAAAATAAAGTTAAACTGAAAAACGGCATGTATTATATCTAATAACCTTATTTATCCTGTAACTAGCTGTAGACTGTGGTTTTATCCGTGTAAGTAGATTCTGTTCCCGTAAAGCTTGTGATATATCAAAGCCTTCTGTTTCGTTTTCTCAAACTATGTTGGGGTCGGCTTCCAGTCTTACCGGATTTAGCTTAATGCCGTATTTTACATGGAGCGACTCATTTTTTTTTTTATTCATAAACAATAACGAACAAAAAACATCAATTTGGTGCAGTCGTTCCGAAGTTAAGCGCGTACATACATGTTGGCGACTGATTTTTATTTATATAGATGTTGTTAAGAATTTTGTATACCTAATCAAATTTAACGTGCTGTATAATATCTGAATTTTATTAAAATAACAAACTGTTCTTATAAAACAAAAGCCCTTTTGACTTGTAAGGGTTTTACACAAACCTACCGTCAGAA
Organism: Plusia festucae; assembly: GCA_950381575.1. Lineage (NCBI taxonomy): Eukaryota > Metazoa > Arthropoda > Insecta > Lepidoptera > Noctuidae > Plusia > Plusia festucae. Next base: position 4,122,535 of record OX494436.1, on the reverse strand, counting down.
ATGCCAATAACAATAAAGTATTTACGAAAAACAAAATCATTTACAATCTTTTAAAAGCTTTTATGTAACTTCAAAAGAAAGGAATATTCCACAGTAAATTTTACAAAACCAATTTCTTAAAAGTATAAATATCGTTAAGTGGACCTCAAACAAGTTTTGCTACGACGTAGCAATTCGTAGCACTCTTGATTCACACTTCAGTAACGCATAGCTTGTAGAATTACAACAATCACGAAAAACAAACATTACATTGAGATAGCGTGCAATTCAATTATCATAATTATGTTAACTATTCTATTAGAAACCAAACATAAATTGAGTACTCACGTAATGAAAATTAATTACCTCTCGTCACACTGAGATCAATTTAGGACTAAGCTTAATAAATTAATGATGTACATTTTACTTGTAGTAATTTGTAAATTAAAGGTAACGTCAAATGTTATCAGTGACTACGGAACTTGCAACTTTTATTTTCTGAAGTGGGTAATGTGTGCATTGGATTTTGAACCTTATTTTGTTGAGTTAAGAGCGTGTAGTGAAGTGTCGGTGCGCAGTGCGGCGGCGCGTATGTTTGCGCTGGCAGCGGGCCCGCGGCCCACAACGGAGCTTATAAAAGAGGGCGGCAATCTGCTCCCGCGCCCGGCGCGAGCACTCCCGACGCTTTCCTCATGGGGCGCGCTACCTCCACTCGATAGTACCTACAAAACAAATAATACATTTTTATGTATATCACAAATCAGTGATTGGGACCAAGTGATATAGTGATACGGTAAGTTTGTTTTTCATCCGTGACGGTGCCACCATGGAGGACTGTGATCTGTGCAGTGACTGTTCAGTGTTGCCCTACTTGCGGAATGTGCTTTCATATTTGAAGAGTAAACGGACGTTTTCAGTGCGCATGCGAATATAAACGAGATGTGAAAAATTTACTGTTTGAGAAATAGCAACCGCGGCGATTTGATTACATAAGCCAGTGTTACCAGGAACGAAAATAATGTATAGAGGTGGTATAATAATAACAAGAATACACGGTATGAGATCTTTAAAAGTTCGATACTTATTTAAATAGATTCATTCACTTTAGTATTGCAAACCAGATTATAAAAAACCTGTTTTATACTTTCTATCAAGATGCTAAAGTTCCTTTAAAATACAAATTTGCATTCCTAGTAATACAGGCTTGTGACAAATACTAAAGTTATAAAAACGAATAAATATAAAATGTCCTAACATCTCGATTGGCAATGCGTACGGAGGTCGCAAGCGCCATCTTTATGACGTCGATAGAAGTAATGTGCTAGATAATAAGAATTAGATATATTTTTGTTAGGAATTCTAATAGCATGACCATTACACCACTCAATTACAAATAAATATTGTTAAAGCATTTATTACAGAAAAATGCGAAGTTTTTTCAGATATTTGTTAGAAATAATTTAATTTGTTAACCCTGAAGTAAATAATAATATAATAAAAACTGATCATATTTCTAATAGTATTTTAAACATTACTACGAAAAATTAAATACCTAATTTTATAGACATTCCATCAACCAACGAAAAATTATTTTTCCACATTACGACATCATTGTATCTTGCTAAAATGAACGATAGATATAAAAGAACGAAAAAGTATTCGCATATCAATAAAACTATATCGAATCGATGCTTATATACGTTGAAACCAGATAGTGATGTTTACTCTATACAGTTACAGCCAGCTGTAAAAATACTCTTCATTTCAGATTGTAAAACCTCGAATATTGGAACAAAGCACCTAATATACTCTGACGTCAACTCTCGCCGTCATAAACATACATGTTAAATGTTATATAAAATGGCGGTATTTTAAAATGTCTTTTAAAGTGCTCTACGTCACACTGTGACATTCGTACGATGTGAGGTGTAACTGTCAGCGCGCGAGCAGCTGCGCCGGCACAAAATAAATTCAGATCTAACGACAACTAATTCAATAGAAATCGAAAAATATTTCATGTTACAGGAAGAAGTTTAGTAAACCGTAAAATTCAAAATAAACAATAACCAACCGCTTTTACATGTACGATGCAATAAATTACATATTGACGAGGTAGATAAGATATGGGTGAATCGACAGATTCTTAAAACAACTTACTCAAAACATTGGCATCTCAAACAGTTACAACCTATCAACACCCAATCGCTCGCGGTTTAACAATGACAATTGAATTCTGTTATTTAAACATTTCTCTTCTTTATTTAAGGATTTTCTGCACATTTGTGCTGTCTCCAATGCACATGTAGTTCCTATTAACTACCTAATCTAAACATAAAATATACATTAATGCCGAAATGGAGAGCCATCAATTGCTTTCGCAATAATCCAGCCTTAAGCCGTTTACTACTCACGTACGTCTATACATAGATGACAATCACATCAGAAAAACAATCGAGCAATTAAATCGGCACTTAAAACATCGCCAAACAGATCGAGGCCGGGCCGGCATTGTCTATAACGAGCTGTTTCCCCTTAACACGCGTACGAACTTGATCCAAATCCCCGGTAGTCCGCCAAAAACCGCAACTCGGTCCTGCCAAAGCAGACGATTACGACACTCCCCAGTACGATAATTCTATTTTGATTATTACCTTCGGCCGTTTATTTGTAGATGACGAATAGCCTTACGATATGCTCCCTCGGTACACGAAGTATATTTGATATCACAATAATATATTCATGCGCATTCACGGTACTCGTTAAAATATCTAGGAATTTTAAAAGCTCGTTCCACTGATCCGCGTGTTGTTGAGTAGGTTCCTAATGCTTGTTACAAGTCGGATACGGTTTAAATTAACGATTAGGGCCCACTTAACGTCAATTATGAGTCAGAGTTCCGACCTACGTTACTTTAGATTGATGATATTTAACGTAATTCGGAAACAGAATACAAACTCTTTGATGCGATTATCGAAAGCCGACATCGCAATTAAATGCCTGGCAATGTCTATAATCCTAAAGTACATATAAGTATTCTATGAAGGATCCTGAACCAAAAATTGCAAAAATTTGGTTGGTAATATAAGTAAACTCTTGTGTCAATAGCTAGCAATAAGAGAAACCTTTTACATGCATTTTGTTTGTCAACTATTGTAAACTAGCTGTTGCCCGCGGCTTCGCTCGCGCGTAAAGTATTATACATTGATTGAATCATAACAAAACTTAATACTTTTCTTCAGTCATTGACGTTTCGCGAAAATATTGTTTTTGAAACTTTTTTATGATAAACTCTTTGTTATGTGTTCTTTCTTTAAAAATTATCATAGTGTGCGAGCGTTCCAGAATCAGTGAGTCAGTGAGTCAGTGAGTGACGTGGGCTTTTATAATAGAGATGTAAATCATTGTACCGGTTTTTGTCATTTCTTGTCATTAAGCGGGCAGATTATTGAATATTTTCAATCATATTTATAGTGCTATCCCTTTGAGTTCAGGTGAATGGCACAATCAAAGCTAACAGATGAGTCCGTTGCAGAAAACTGCATCCTATTTATATCCAGTGCCAAAGTCAACAAAACCTACTTCTTCATTTAACATTGCAAGTCAACGATCCCATCGGAACTTCGAAAGTAGGTCGGATGTGTTTAGCACAGGTATCTAACACAGCATCGACAAAATGTACAACATATGTGTACTTTAAATAGAACAATACACCTAAAATAATAAATAAATAATAATAACAATAAATTCTTTATTTTCACCAAAAGCCACCACAGTACAAGACTCAAAAACAAAGCATAATTAGAAGGCTTATAAACTAGGTCACAATTATTTTAATTCCCTGTCTCCTAAACTAGGTGTATATGCCTTAGGATATAAATGTTAATTATATCTATAGTAAACAAGCATTTAATTTTAAAATAAAACTCATTTAATTATGACTCTATCAAGCAACGAGACAGTAAGAAATACCCAAAGTACTAATTGCATTAAAAGTTATAGATAGATAGAATATACTTAATTATACGCCAACATCTTTCACAGCTCTGGCGGTCTTATCGATATTAGCGATGTGTGCAATACAACCTTAGTTGTACTCAATTCTGAAAAATTTTATTGCATTCCAAAAAGTACAATTTAAAGAAGTTTAATAATGAGTCTAATTACTAATTAGTTTATTTCCTTTATCTTGAGATCGAAGTCCGACCAAAATAGGCCTTAAGTTGTTAACACCACATTTGGAACATGAATATGCAAAGCACCTTCAGACAAGTTGACATAATAAACATTTAAGACGAAACAACGTTAGTTAAATTCTTTTATATACCATGACGGGGTACTAAAATAATTATAAGACAACGTGGATATTAATTGGTGGGCCATAAAATATTACGCTAGTCGAGCTAGAGTGATTTTTAATCGCTCGTTAAACTTGCAACGATCATTTATTGCCATCCGTTCCGAAACAAGTATGCCTCATCCATTCCTATCTACCAAATTATGCGTGTTTCACGAATTTACGAAAAATAAATGACAAATAAAATAATGCTGGTAATTACTGCCTCTATATTGATTAGTTCACAGTTTTATATACATAGTACAACTCAACATGTGCTATTAGAATCTATCTGCACCTATAAAAAATAATGTTGACTGGCCTGTTGGTCTAGTGGTTAGCGACCCTGACTGCTAAGCCGGAGGTAGCGGGTTCGATTCCCACCCAGGACAAATCTTTGTGTGATGACTGTGATGAGCATGATCATTTGTTCTGTGTCTGGGTGTAATTTATCTATAATATGTATGTATTTAGAAATAAATATGTATGTTTATCAGTTATCTGGTTACCATAGTAGAGGCTCTACCTAGTTTGGGATTGCTATGCGTGAACTGTCCAAAGATATAAAAAAAAACAACAAAGTTATATCATTTTGTTTTGCCTTGTTGGGATAAGAATCCTCTTCATGAATCGTACAGTCTTCCGAACCAAATATTGAACGGTACCACAACTTAATAAGATAACCCCACTACTAATTCCCATTAATCAAAATCTAAATAACCCACTAATCAAAATATCTTTAATTTAATGCTATTCGTTCATTGTCGTATATGCGACGAAATCTAACTTTATTTTCTATTTCTTTACCACAGCTTACTAGTAAAATGGGTCGCACATTATTATTATTATTGATAATACCGTATGCTAAACAAAAAGCTTGGGTCACGTCACGAGTGTGGTCGCATCGGCAATGCCACAGACTAAAGACTAGTAATAGGCAATGCAATGTTTAGCTTTCGTACCTACACCACAGCTATTAAGCTACCGCTATTACAAAAAGTGTCCCGTTGATAGAAATTACTCCCCGAACTTTTGACAAATTGTCGTATGGCAACACAGTTTACATTCCGACACTATCGTTATACACAAAATGGGCCTTTGATGTAGGTACATTATTTATGAACTATAAAATCTTGTTTTACGAATTATGATCCAGCGTAGATAAATTTTTAATAGGTATTCAGTGAATAATTTATGTATAATTGCAAGGAACTTATTTCTATATTGAATTTAAAAAATCACGTTCATTTGAACGCGTGATTAACGTGGGTATTACACATATTTTCTGATAATAAAGAACCCAAAGAAACTAAGGATAAGCTGTTAATCTCGAAATCCTCAATGTCAAGGTCACTGTTTACTGAAATAATACTGAAGGATTTAATTAGAGAAATAATAATGCAAAAAAGCACTAAGGTTCTAGGTATTATCATTCGCATTTTAAGTTACCAAAGCCAATATTGAACTAACAGAATATAATTTCCGCCTTCTCCCTTCCCTATTGGAATGACTATTTTCCCTATTGCTTACTAGCTGACCCTTTATAATTTTTTATGTAATTTCACTGAAACATATTACATAAATGTAATTATCGTAATGTCTACGAGGGAAGGCTAACTGGGTGTTTAAAATGTTCAAACAGTTGAATGTTCTAATCAGAATTTAATATTCTCTAAAACACTTTCAGTTCTAGCCGCAAAAATAAACGTTAACATTGGCATTCAGCTGTTTCCCTGCGATTTTCTATTTTCACTCTCTAAATATATTTCAAGTACTTCAAACACAAGGTTGACATTTTTCCGTGGCTGCCGTGAAATCGATATCGTAAACTCGCTCTTTTAAACTCAAAGACATTGCACAGGTCTTGTCTTTCATTTCATGCGCATAGTTACAGTGTCAACTATAAAACCGAATAATCCTAGCACTATTATAGGTTAGAAAATAACACATGGTAAGTCCTATTTGTCTTAACAAACTATGGTATTATAAGTCAGATTTTTAATGTAAGTAGATTCCTTTTTATCTATTTTGTATCATTAGCGGTGAAAACGCTTAATTTGACTTGAAAATATGGACAGTTTAAAATTTATAAACCTGCAATCGCTTGTAATATAAGTTAGGTACTGTTACGCCTTCTTCCCATGATTATATTTATGAAGACTTCACCATTTTGATTATGATGGATCCGTCCAATCCGTTAACAGAAGGCATGATGGAAAATATTCCGTACCATAGATCAGCGTCATCAGACAGTTAATCTTTGCCAACTGTAGGTACCTTAACACCAATGTCGACCTGTCGGCCACGATCCAATTGTAGAGCAATAATTATCCACTCGATAATCAACATCCACAAATAATACCTTAATTTCGTTTACTCTTTGGTTTGCTCAGAAAAGGCTTATTGCCGCTAATCAACGCAGCGAAAACTTAATTTCACAATGATAACTGAAAGCCACTTAATGAGCGATAAGCTAATGTTTGATCAATGTTGGCTTATCACGGTAAAACGCGTAGTATGAGCTATACGTTCTTTTATCCTCCGACACGGTCGATTGACGGTTATTGAAAGCTCTTTTTAATAACCAAGCCGGTAGAATAGTGTTATAAACCACACGAATAACATTAAATATAAAAGGAAAACATTTTTAATAGTCGTAAACAGAAGTAACCATCACACAACAAGCTCCCGGAGCTCGAGCCGGGCAGCGACCGCTATAAAAAGATCATCATAGGACGGTCGGTGACGGCCGCCGTGCGACATGCAACCCTGGAAAGCGACTCGCCTGTGCCACCGAGTACTGTTGCCAAAATAATTAAAGAAATCTCCGACGGTGTCCCTCCACCGCGCCCGCGCCGCTCTAAAATCGTCGCTCTTCGCCCGGGAGTCGATACACGGGGCGCGGCGGGAAAACATCTCCCGCGCCACTCTTATTTCTTCTTTCCTTCCCGACGCTGTCGAAAAAAAAATATTTCAGTAAGTTTCCTAATAGCACTATAAAACGAAACAATTGTGAGTGTAGTAACCCCAAGTGCAAATTAAGTGTCATAAAGTTTCGAAAGGAAATTAGTGATTATAAATAAGTGTTAAAAGTGTTACATAACGCGAAACAAAATTCAAAATTTTAAAAATACCGCATTTTGTAGGCGCCTTTGGCACAAAAATAGCATTGAGTCACGTGGTACAAATTCAACCTATAGCATGGCTCCACATTTATGTATTATCATAAATTGTTAAAAACTTTCCTTTTAATGAAAAATAACTAACTTTGAGATACAGAAGCAATAATATTACTTCTAATTGACTATTATTATTTATCAGCTCGGTAATAATACATTTTATTAAAAAGAATCTCAATTGACAAAAATAGTTCAGATGTCGCGTAAAAGGTGGCGCTGCCATCGACCCCTTCTTCTACGTCAGACGTCAGTTTCGTAAAAAATGACGGCTGGATTAGATACGTGTTCGTGTCGTTTATGATATTTACGAGGAAAAGTATTAGACTAGTACAAAATTTAGTAGTTACTATACAAAATAAGAGTTAAACGCTAAAAATAAGTGAAATACTAAAATAAGATAGACATCTCTCATGTTTAAAAAAACTTCTTGGTGAGTGGTGTAGTGGTCAAACGGTGCTTGCGATCTAGGAAATAACTCGTTAAATATAATAACAAAACTCGTCTACTACTTTACATAAAGCTTTGTGAATATTAAATATTAAAATCAATAAACCTCCGTTAGAATTATTTATTAATTTAACTGTTTATTTTTTATTTCTAAAAAGTATGTATCCGATCAAAAAAATACATCCTTTCTGGAATATGTATGTGCAATTTTGATTGTGTTTATTATAGCATATTAAAAAAATTGCAAAATAAATGCGGCGCATTAGAAATCTCATACTAAAGCAACATAACCTCAAAGCTTTGAAGTTGATAATGATGACTCGTCATTTCTAACCTATATTTTGTTCTTGTCTTCTAGAACTGACGGCAACGTAGTAATTCCACCATGGAGGACGCTCACTCGCAATCCGTGGATGAAGTCTTAGGGTACTTCGGTACAGACCCAGACAAAGGCCTTAGTGCAGACCAAGTTAAAAGGAACCAAGACAAATATGGGCCAAATGGTAAGTACACTGTTTACCCAAACATGTAAACAATTTCATTCCCTTTTAGTTGTATAAAAATTTGTGTGATAAATTAATCAGAACAGTTCAAGCCCTACTTTACAAAATGATGAAGTTATGACAAGGCAGATAAAAAAAAACATCAAGTCAACAACATCATGTTTGATGTTGTTGGGCAATTGTTTCATTTGAATTGTCAATGGACAATTCTTGTTTTTAAGTTTTTGTTACAAATTTTCTGCAAAGTTTATACTAGCTTAGCCACAAATGATGTAGTTGATTGATATAAGGATACTGCAAAATAATGTATACCTACACATTACTACACAAATTAGAATTGTTTGTAAGTCACATGTTAGCACTTTTATGATAGTAGTATTCATTTCTTATGCATTTTAATTAAACTACCTACCTATTTGCTGATTAATGACAAACTACATTTCTTTTATAGTAACCGTTAATAGCATTAAGGTATAGTTATTACTATTTATTCTATAATAGGTCTCAATAACCTAGTCCGCAATCTTAGTTTTATGTATTTATCTGGAATTGATAGAGACTTCCATACAGACAACTATTGGTATCTTTTGCTAAGGCTATTTATCCTATTCATTAGTGTAGAGATTGGGTTTTGGCAGTAATATTTTTTTTATTAGTCAGGGTCGTTTGAAATTTTGCCAGCTGCTTAGACTTGGCCGTGAATCACTGTATTATGTTCTCTTAATGTAATTTCTTTCAGTTATGAAATTTCAGATTATGGAAATCATTAGGTAATGATAAACGGACAATAAAATGTATATAAAAGTATGAACATCATATAATAATCTTGACAATGCTATTTTAGTAAACCAGTAATAAGAATATTTACAATTAGATGGACTTTAACATTTTCAGATTGGCTATTGTATCAGATATTGCATGAATATTTTAGAAATTTATGACTCGCAAGACTGCATTCTAATTAGAACTAATACTATTGATGACCAAAAAGTAGTTAACCTTTACTATTTACATCTAGTAATATCGACCTATTACAATTCATATGATGAAAATGGAAATTGGAATGAATTAAGAAAATCTTATTGTTCTATATTCAATGTATTAAAGAGAATACAAAGATAAAGTCTGCATATCCTCATATCATATATACTACATTATATATTGTAAACTACATTATATATGTCTTTGAGTCATCATTACTTAACTGGCACAAAACTTGGTCAGCAGATGCACATCGAAACAAATTGCTGTATACACGCTAGTCAAGTAGCGCATTGTCTATTGATTACCTAAGTATGTTAAAGATGCAACCGTAATCTTTAGAAATCAAGACTATATTATGTACAATGCTTTGCTACTATTGAAATATTTTGTATTCTAAACAAAATTACTAATTATTTTCTATCCTTGATTGTTTTTTTTTCTTAACAAATGTTATCTAGTGCCAATGCCAATATAAAATGAAAAAAACAATGGAACTTATTATTTATATATTACTAAGTAATTGTCTGGATATTATTACAACATGTAGGCAGAAAGACCTTTCTTGTCAGCAAACAAATGGATTTCTTGATAAAATAATTTTAAGAATGATGTAATAAATATCCTAGCTCAGCTAAAAACAGAAAGGTATATTCGTGGAACTAGACAACTTGAAAAATTGAAGCGGGCTCACATCGCACGAGATAAAACGTTTTAACGAAAGCTATCCCAATATATAGATATCACTTTATTATGCTTATTATACAAATATCCGGAGCTGCGAGCGATGTGTGAACGAATCCACCTGTAGTAAAATTTTCCATTTTATGCACCGACCTAGTTGCGAAAAAATATACGAACGTTATCTATGGCTCGTCTTTTTACTATTTAATAGTTAGTCGACAACTACAATTAACATTTCTAGCAATAATTATTTACATTCATGATATAATCAAAACCAAAATTAAAGATATTAGTCATAATCAAGACAAAACATATTGTTTGCTACTATAAGATAAGGCAATTTCCAATTTTAAATCGCTTCGAGATAGTCCAAATCATGCCACTATATCGCACTGCCGATAAAATCACTTCACGATATAATTTATTGCTCCACAAAGAAACAAGTTTTTTATACGTCAGCATGAGACAAGCAAGCAATTAAAAATTCTACACATAGTGCCTGCCCGGTAAACGTAATAAACCGGTTTATGACGCGCGGATATTATATGAACATTAATGCGAAAACCTTTAGCGACAATGGTTAACGAATACAGCGGAAATCGCACGATTTCCGTCTTGAACTTTAAAACGTAAACTAGGATCCATTTTCAATTTTCAAAATCGATTTTTTTATTATTGAATCTCTATCAATAGTTGTTTGCCATTTGATCATTCTAGTGATCTTTTTATTTTGAATACCGGTCTAGTTTGTCTAGTCTAGGAATTCTAGTCGTACAATAAAACTGTCTGATTTCTTGTTTCATAATCACTATGCACATTGTAAAAGATAAATAGTTGCTTCGTTTTGCAGCTTATACTTAAAACAATAATCACGAATACAATTTTCATTATTAAGGACAAGGCCAGAGGAAATGCTGCTTTGTACTGAATTCAAACCAATTTAACGTGGTATACTTAATTGCTTTATTTAAATTCATAAGTCAATAACTCAACAAAGTATTGTACTGATAATACTTTTCGTTGAGGTAGGTTTATCTGCATTCTGCTCTCAAAGATAACTAGAAAAATAGTAATTCCTTCAGCATTAAAATCATTTCTTTTTCATTTTAATTGTGTCTCATTATAAATTGAGCTAAATCTTATAACCTAAGTAGGTAGCCATTCATGATACGTACTATCAGTTAGTAAATTAATCAAATAATGAATTAATTAAGCGAAACCAGAGCAGGTCTTTGCTATTGACGTAATTTTAATGTAATTTTATCATTATAAGACAATTTGTCTTAAGATATACTAGGTACGCATTAAAAGCCCTCTCGCTATCATAAGTCATATTTTTATAGAGTGCCAATAAAATGTGGGTACATGTCAACAAAATTATGGAAAAATTAAAAACACCAACCTAAGTAATCCTAACTACCTAGGAGTTTTTCTTGTTTACCGTTTCCGGTAATATTTACAGAGGTCTAAGCACGATACTCTAGTCTATATACTTTACTATTTAATTTTAATCCCATTACTGATAAGCGATTTGTGCTAAAGATAGGTATTTAGAACAAACTCGTATGACATAGATTTTTACACGTATGATGTTTAGTTTTATCTATGTTGAAGAATTGCAGATTAATTAAGATATAGCTTAGAGATCGAATGAATAAAGGACACGCCATAGACGAGGGTGTTGAATGTTATTTATAGTGGTCCAGAGGTTGTTGATCACCGTTGAGGCGGCACAGGCTGCCAGCGGTGCGTGTACACAGCAGGCCGCGGGGGATGCGCCCTCATGCGTGACGACACCCATGTTACCTACCCGCCGCGTATTGCTAAATATGCATCTCATAGATAACAAGCAGTTCGCCATGAAACCAGACTGTTATCGAACCGGACACGAATGCTAATACGTACTCACTAGTACTTACTAGGTATCAAAACAAAGGGAAACTTTTAAACCAACGGATTCAATAGAAAATTCATAAACAAGATAAAATCGCAAATTTAATCAAAGCTTATTTATTCAATATCTTTTGAATTTTATCGCAAATGAAATTAGCAATGTCCGTTGTAAATTAAAGTTATCATTAGCAAGAATGTCATTCACCTGTATTTTACAATAAGTATGAATGTGGATGATGATAACGTTTAAAAAATACTCAGCTAGCTCGAGATCCCGCGAGACTTGTTTATTTTCTTGGCTTCGTAAGTTCGTACAACTGAAGATTATTTTGCTACGGAAAACATAAACTACACGTCACTTTACTCGCTGAAGCGCGGTCACAATACGGAATACTTCAGGCGAGAATAGATTTTAACAGCGATGAGTATCTTCTGTGTATAAACTAGTCATTTTTGGAACGCTTACGAAATCGCTGTAGTTTGTCAACTTCAAGACCCAACCTAATATATTAATAACCCATGATTTCCATACAATTTCTTTGCCATTGTCTATACACACTAGTATAGGAGTTCAAGGGTTTGTTTTGACATTTTTAATGATATTATTAATTTATTTATTGCTCTTTAAATAAAAGCCAAAGCACGCCCAGGCATTATTTAAACTACTTATCCATTTATTTAAAGATATTTCTAGATTTATATGACCCAAATAAATAATACTGCAGTCTAGTTATAGATTTATGTTGCTCTTCTGTACATAATGGAAACATACAAAACAATACAAGTAACTCCAACCGCCAATGAGCAAGCGTGGTGATCAATGCTTGTTCCTTATCTTTATGGGAAGAGGCCTGAGCCCAGCTATCATTATTATTACGAGTAATACATTCTAAAACCCTGAATGAACATACAACATTCTATAATAATAATACCGACACTAGATAGTATGTGTTACATCTAAGAAGAAAAACTAGAAAAAATACATTATATTAGAGTTTAGAATCACAATGAAGCACAATTAGTAAGTTTATTTGTTTAAAATGCAATCAGAATTGAACTAAGACTGATCGATTGTTTCTAATAAAAGATGGTTATCCGATACTCGTTCAATAATCATTCGTCCTCGTAACATAAAAACCAACATTATGTACGTAATAACTGCATGTACGAGTAGCTTCCGATAAACCGATAACTATAATGTCGTTAATACGCTATGAACATGTGTGTATTCTAAACTTACATAACTGCATTATGAAATAGATTCTTAGATCTACAGGAAATGTCTATTTACTTGTGGAATGTTTAAGTGGTGCACTGGTTTGACTGGGATTATAAGTGTTTGAGTGCACTAAGAAGTCAATAGTGCGGCAGTCGGGCCCGGGAATGTTGGGAACAGCTCCCGCGAGATTCGAGTGCCTAGCGGCTGAAATATTATATAGGTACCAGGTTTATTTTGGACGATCTACGTTGGCGGGTTGCGTCTACGAACGCCACCGACGCGCTATCCACGACCATTGCACGTTCCAATATTTTATCTGTTACATTTCTTTTTGTATTTTCTCCACTTAAATTGTTGACATGCTATGGACCTATCTGCATCGATCTTTATTTAATTTCTTAGATTTTCTCTTAATTCAATGTCATTAAATCTTCTAAAATTTAGAATATACCTATAGATAACTTGCTAGGCTCTGAAAAAAGTTAGTCTATAGTTTATCAGGAAGTTTAGAAAATTGTAAGAGTTATTTACGATTTGCTTTAAATTCGTGATGGATTTCTCTTGCCTTTCTCTCGACATCACCAAAAAGATCGCAATACATAAAACAACCTCGATGCCATTCTTTATCATACTTTCACTGTTCACATTATTTCGATGTCACGAAGAAAGTATTTGTTACAAAGTAGTTGTCGCTACAAGACTTATTAGAAGAATTTTTATAATACACTGATTATTACATCAGTAAATTAATAATACTGTTGTTTTATAGCAGTTCAATGTCAAGTGGCACTTGCCTGCCACCTGTAACAATGTTAAGGTCATCGATTTGTTAATAATATTGTAAGTTATAATATTTCAGGTTATCTATAATAAACACACAGGCTATTTTCCCTGTCTATTGTTTCCGTAATGTTAGTTAGTCCGATTACTACTAGCCAATACGTGGACTCAGTTGATGTAGCGTGACGAAATATTATGTATTGTTATAATATTGACAGTCTCGGCACGTATGCGATTTACCTGCGCCTGCGCTATACTGACGTCTGTTCTCCAGGACGTGACACTTAAGTGTATGGTCGGCCTCGCGGTTTTATGTGCCGTTGTTAGTTTTATTGATGATCGCCAATGAGCAAAGATGCTGACACGGTGATATCGATGCGTTGACTAATTGCTTACATTAATCACGGCGTGGCTGGCAGTCGGTCTGCGTACGCAAATAGAGCCGATACAACGATTGACTGAGCGCACGTTGCCCGATTACACTACACGATAAAGATACAGAAAACATGAGATTCTGCGTACATACACGACTGTAGGAATTGTTACTGCGACCAGAATCTGATTGTGAAATAGCGTTCACTCATCACCCATGTCTAAACTCAATGATGCAGGAAGTGACGTTATGGGCGGATATACTTTAACTGCATTTAATCTCTACTTCATAATACCAATTTAGTGGTTGAAAGTTACGATGAGGCAGATGGATTGTAATGAGAACATAGCAACGTGGTTGTTACGTAGAAGCTAAGTGCGCGATTTGAGGTCACTGTGCAGGTCGCGCACGGCCCGGAGACGTGGCCCGCTGCCCCGACTACTTAATCGTAACAAAGAAATGACCAAACTCTTAGTAATTGTTTGTATCGCAGATTTGAATAATCAACACGATAAAAATGTCTCAATGTCATACATTAATAAATAGATAACAAAGTTCCGCGACCTTTGCTAAACAAACAAACAAACTCATAGTCAAATACCCATCGTAACAAAAGGTATTTTTTACGATATAGTAACAATAATTATTACTGACACACCTAGGATTGAGAAAACCTGACAATTTAATATAAATGATTTTGAGGAATAATATAACTTATATAACATGAAGAAAAATAATAAAATAAAGTCTTTAGACTAGACTATTGGACTGCAAAAATGTTATTACTCTTTTAGAACCAGTTCTGACATTTACTTAAAACCGGTAAATACAACAACAAGCATATTATACCGGTTTAAAATCATTCTAAGCTCAATTAATTATATAAAAATATGTTTTTATGCATTTTAACAGTTTATGTGTAACAAAGGAATACGGTTATTAATTCTGTATCGCAAAATCTGTGTACCTTGATTAGCTGGCGGCCTGGTAAATATTATCACACATGGTTTACTTTGTTTTGAAATTGTTGATTTTAGCGCAGTATCCAAATAAGGCAAATTTAAAATCGTACTGATATCGTTGTAATCAAGTAGCGTGAACGAACTAGACAAACGGTGAGCGAAGCACTTTGAAATGCTGCAGATTGGCAGATGACGTCACCAATATTGTCCGAAATGCTGATCGAGAATCTGTATCAGAGCCAGTGCGGGCGCTGCCGAGCACTCCGATCGATGTAGTGTATTTATGTACGATCGTAACTGCCGACATAGATCGCATGCCTGTTCTGACTAGTTTATCGCCTGTTACATTAACTCCTTTGATCTTTATTCAAAACTCTAATTATGGTTCTTTTCTCTTTTCAGAACTGCCAGCGGAGGAGGGTAAGCGCATCGATTTGATAAATAATTCAAAGCTAACTGCTGACCTAAATTAACATCCAATTCTCATTCCTAATTCGTATTACATATGTGTGCGTGCCAAAAGAACAAATTTCCCCTCTCATTCCAGAAGGAGATATAACAAAATTATAAGATTGCTTTGTTGTTCATCCATATTGTTTCTTTAGACTCATGGCTAGCCGCAAGACATATCAAAACCTCGTAACGGTTGTATTTACAATATTCCTATTAGAAAAGTAAAAACTAACTAACTCTTCCTGAGCGCGATTTAGTCGTACGAAATTATATTATACATATATACTTCTTTGTCTTTCGTACTACTGAAAAATGAAAAAGGAAATATAATAGCCAGGCCAAATTTTAAAGTTTACCTTGATATTGTTTTGACGGGATAAATCGTGTATCACGTTTTCAATGCCACGGTTATCCGTTATCTAGAATAAATAATGAAACAATTCTATAAAACGCTGTAAGCTGCAATATTCATGCTAGCTTCACTACGAGAAATAAATTCGTGTCAAGGCCCTAAGAGACACTTTTTACCTCAAAGTCAAACGCATGATTTCAATTTTGACATCAAGAACTACTAAAATATTGTTTAAAATAGTTCTTAATTTGTTGTACCAAGACGTGGCCTGATTTGCGAACTAGAGATTTTGTTCGTATTTATATGTATAATGTATATTCCACTACATTTAACTTCATTATTTCATGGTAAAATCTGATGTAACACATCAAAACTTATGATGATATTGTTTTCTTATAGGCAAAAGTATATGGCAGTTAGTACTGGAACAATTCGATGACCTCTTAGTCAAGATTTTGCTGTTAGCCGCTATTATTTCGTTCGTAAGTATTTTGACATGAAAAATAATGCCTGGATATGGTTGAAATACGATGTATCTAATGTATTTACGAATATTAATCTCGTGTTTCAGGTTTTAGCTTTATTTGAAGAACACGAAGACGCTTTCTCCGCCTTCGTCGAGCCTTTCGTTATTTTACTTATTCTTATCGCTAACGCTGTAGTAGGAGTATGGCAGGAAAGAAATGCCGAATCCGCCATCGAAGCTTTAAAAGAATACGAACCCGAAATGGGTAAAGTAATCAGAGGAGACAAATCCGGTGTACAAAAAATTCGAGCAAAAGAAATTGTACCCGGTGATGTCGTTGAGGTGTCAGTCGGTGACAAAATCCCCGCTGACATCCGTCTTATCAGGATATACTCGACCACCATTCGTATTGATCAGTCTATCCTGACTGGAGAATCCGTCTCCGTTATCAAACACACCGATGCCATTCCCGACCCCCGCGCCGTCAACCAGGACAAGAAGAACATCCTGTTCTCTGGTACCAACGTCGCCGCCGGCAAGGCCCGTGGTGTTGTCATCGGCACTGGTCTCAACACTGCCATTGGTAAAATCCGTACTGAAATGTCCGAAACTGAAGAGATCAAGACACCTCTGCAGCAAAAACTGGACGAATTCGGTGAGCAGCTGTCGAAGGTCATCTCAGTTATCTGTGTTGCCGTATGGGCTATCAACATCGGACACTTCAACGACCCCGCCCACGGTGGAAGCTGGATCAAGGGTGCCGTCTACTACTTCAAGATCGCCGTCGCTCTGGCTGTCGCCGCTATCCCTGAAGGTCTGCCCGCTGTCATCACCACTTGTCTCGCTCTTGGAACCAGGCGTATGGCTAAGAAGAACGCTATCGTAAGGTCGCTGCCTTCTGTGGAAACCCTTGGTTGCACATCTGTCATCTGCTCCGACAAGACCGGTACTCTGACCACCAACCAGATGTCTGTATCCCGTATGTTCATCTTTGAGAAAATTGAAGGTGGCGACAGTAGCTTCCTTGAATTCGAAATCACTGGTTCCACCTACGAGCCTATTGGTGACGTTTACCTGAAGGGCCAGAAAATTAAGGCCGCTGAATTCGATACCCTACACGAACTTGGTACTATTTGCGTTATGTGCAATGACTCTGCTATTGACTTCAACGAATTCAAACAGGCTTTCGAAAAGGTTGGTGAAGCTACTGAAACCGCTCTTATTGTACTTGCTGAGAAAATGAACCCCTTCAACGTTCCCAAAACTGGACTCGACCGCCGCTCCTGTGCTATTGTTGTGCGCCAAGAAATTGAAACTAAATGGAAGAAAGAGTTCACTCTTGAGTTCTCCCGTGACAGGAAATCTATGTCCACCTACTGCACACCCCTTAAGCCTTCCCGCCTCGGAAACGGTCCCAAACTCTTCGTCAAAGGTGCACCCGAAGGTGTGCTTGACCGTTGCACCCACGCCCGTGTCGGCACTAGCAAGGTGGCTCTTAACTCTACCCTCAAGAACCGCATTCTGGAGCTCACTCGCCAATACGGTACCGGTCGCGACACCCTCCGTTGCTTGGCTCTGGCTACCGCTGACTCTCCATTGAAACCTGAAGAAATGGACCTCGGTGACTCCACCAAATTCTACACCTATGAAGTCAACCTTACCTTCGTTGGTGTCGTGGGTATGTTGGACCCTCCCCGTAAAGAAGTATTCGACTCCATCGTCCGTTGCCGCGCTGCTGGTATCCGTGTAATCGTCATCACTGGTGACAACAAGGCCACTGCTGAGGCTATTTGCAGGTAATTTTCAAAACCACTGAAATCGCATATTTTATAATCAAAACGTAATTCTTAATAGGTAGTGAATTTGCAACTTATAAATTAAAAACGCATATTTGGTCCAAATTCTTGTTTGTTCTGTTCTTAAACCAATGACCAAGATTTAACCAAAATTGTTTATTTCAGGCGTATCGGCGTGTTCACTGAAGAAGAAGACACCACTGGCAAGTCTTTCTCTGGTCGTGAGTTCGACGACCTGTCCGTGTCCGAGCAGCGCGCCGCCTGCGCTAAAGCCCGCCTGTTCTCCCGCGTCGAGCCCGCCCACAAGTCCAAGATTGTTGAATACCTGCAGAGCATGAACGAAATCTCCGCTATGGTACAGTCTACATTATATTCATACACATACAAATGATCATCTAAACATTATATTTAAGATTGACTTGGCGTTCGTAACGATAAATCAACTCACATTCAATATTGTACTTCAGAAATCCCGGTTCGCTAGTGAATGAACACAACGCGAACGATATAACCATTACACTGTAAACGATATCTTCATAATTTACTGGAACACCATTTGCCAATATTATTGAATGTTTACACATTGTAATACATTTGGAAGTGCTCTTTGTTTACGTTAAGGCAGCAGTGTTTATAAACTGGAACATTCAAAACTTAATACAGTAGAATTTGTAGAAGTTACAAATATATGGAAAGCCCTGACATGTGAAATGCATATTTTCAGACTGGTGACGGTGTGAATGACGCCCCCGCTCTGAAGAAGGCTGAAATTGGTATTGCTATGGGATCTGGTACCGCCGTCGCTAAGTCTGCCGCCGAGATGGTGTTGGCTGACGACAACTTCTCATCCATCGTCGCCGCTGTTGAGGAAGGCTAGTATCAACGCCATTAAAAACATGCAAAGAAAATTATTAATTTAATACATAAAAAAATATGTATTAAATTAATAATTGCTGTTTCCAATAACGTGTATAAACGTGTGCAATAACGTAACCAACTACTCTTCAGGTCGCGCTATCTACAACAACATGAAGCAGTTCATCCGTTACCTTATCTCTTCAAACATTGGTGAGGTCGTATCCATCTTCTTGACCGCCGCTCTTGGTCTACCCGAAGCGTTGATCCCCGTCCAGCTCTTGTGGGTCAACCTGGTCACTGACGGTCTGCCCGCTACCGCCCTCGGTTTCAACCCGCCCGATCTTGACATCATGGACAAGCCTCCCCGTAAGGCTGATGAAGGTCTGATCTCTGGATGGCTGTTCTTCAGGTTAGCAAATATTACAAATCACTTATGAACTTGAGACAAGGTTCTCAAAACAAATGTTTTAGTAGGGCTAAGTTCCGCATAATATAGTTTGAAACTTTTTTAGGTACATGGCTATTGGTGGATACGTCGGTGCCGCCACCGTCGGTGCTGCTTCCTGGTGGTTCATGTACTCTCCTTACGGACCTCAATTGACCTACTGGCAGCTTACCCACCACTTGCAGTGCATCGGCGGAGGTGATGAGTTCAAGGTATGACTAAACAAATTAATCATAACATCTTTTTGGTTTAAGAAGACAAATGATTAAACATCTTTTATGATTTTAGGGCGTCGATTGCAAGATCTTCACTGACCCTCACCCTATGACAATGGCTCTGTCTGTATTAGTAACAATTGAAATGTTGAACGCCATGAACAGTTTGTCTGAGAACCAGTCGCTGATCACCATGCCGCCGTGGTCCAACATGTGGCTTGTCGGCTCCATGGCCCTCTCCTTCACCCTCCACTTCGTCATCCTCTACGTTGAGGTCCTATCTGTAAGTATCGCTCGACAGTTGAGGTCCGGTCGCAGTTGCTCACGTCGATAATGGTAAGGCTCTCGTGTGGTATACATAACATATTAACGTGCGGCGTGTTGTTGCGTGATGTCCGCAGGCCGTGTTCCAAGTGACCCCGCTGTCGGTGGACGAGTGGGTCACGGTGATGAAGTTCTCGGTGCCCGTCGTGCTCCTCGATGAGGTGCTGAAGTTCGTCGCGCGCAAGATCTCCGACGGTGAGAAGCGTTCGCAGCTGATACACTGGCTCAACGGCATGCAATGGATTGTGCTCATGTGGGCCGTGTTCTTTGGCATCATCATCTACGGCCCCCTATAAGCCGCCGTGTGCCGTGCCACCACCCCGTTTGATTCACATCTAATACCCTCCTAAAGATTTCTGCGCCACCCACCTATTCTATTCAAGTTGCAGTTAAAATTTTCTATCCTTGTGTGTGAATCGTTTAGTTATTTCAAGTGTGGGTAGCGCACGGAATTTGACTGTGGAAACCGATAGACTATGAGCTGCGCTCACCACAGTATCAGTCATCTAACAGTTTGGAATGCTAATTCTGGCGCACCTGGTGTGTGAAGTGATGCCCCTAGTGCACGTGCCCCGCACTGCGGTGATGGACGGGCGAGGACTGCGGGTAGTGACACTGACCAAACGAACAAGTGAACTTTGTACTGGATGCTCACTGACTGCTGCGGTGCTATCGGCTCAAGTGTGCCGGACATGTACCGGAACCTAGCTACGAATAAGTGTTGTAGTTGTCTGTACTGCTTAGGAGTAGATCTATCAGAGTCGTGGCGGCGCAATGCGGCCCGCTCTTGTGATTTTGCATTTTTATGTGCGAGACAATAAATTATTTGGAGCTCATTTTTTTACAAATTCGTGAGTTCAACTAATATTTTTCTTCCTTTTACTGAGTACATATACATAATATTATACACTTATTTGATGTGAAGTGGCTGTGAAGACCTTCATTATGAATGCTAACTAATGAGACACCAAAAATTGGTTTTATTGAGAAGTATTTATAAGTTAGATTAATTGCATTTGATACGTTTTGTATACAGTAGCATCGGAAGCTCCGCAATCAAATATTAATAGTGAACTCGCACATAGCTCAGTACCTTGTCCTTATGGACTGCAGACATGTTATAAAACATACTATAAATTATTAGTAATGTGCATTGTTAGCTTAGTGTAATTTATCGTAAGTGTATTATTAGGGACGTGGTTACAGTTCTCTCAGCATAGGTAGTACTATTTAAAAAATATATGTCTTTCTCTGTCCTTTCACTGTGGTCGCTTCTTAACATTCCTTTTTGCATTTCTTTTTCTTTTATCAAACCCTGTTTGGTATGAGGAAGCGCTCTTATTAATCTGAGCTAATATTAACAAATGAATGTGTCCTTAGGCTGAACTAACCTCATGCCTTAGAATGCACTCCGACGCAATGCATCGGACTGCAAGCTACCTGCATAACTCTGGCCTAATAATAACTTGGCGTCTATGCCTGTACCAATAAGAGGTGCGACAATGCTGCCTGCTTGCAGTCTCGGTGCATTCCGTCTTCACTCTTGTAGCTCCAGTAATAATTATGAAATTAACTATTAATAGAGCTAAAAGAATCCTCCATATTACATCGAAACAATATCATGTCAAGCCTTGTTTCAATATAATTATTGTAATTAACATTTTTGTGTATTGTGTAAAATGTCTATTTATTACGTTATTTACTACAAAATAATTTATTGAAATAAAGCAATATAGTCTATGTATGTACGAACTTAATTCTGTTATAGATCCCATGTACGTTAATGGTACATTTATCTATACTTACTAATTGATGTAATTTTAGTTTTTCTATAATATGTTTGATCGATCATTGCGACATAATATTACTTGTAAGTTTATTCATTAAACCAGATTCCAAATTTGTTCAGTTACTTAGCGTGGTACAAGGTTAGTACGTACATAATGTTTTTTTTATATATATATATTAAAATAAAGAATATGCATGTCAACATCGCATGGTTTATGACTTTTTGAAAGAGTGCAGTTTTTTATATGATGCATTAACAAATATGATTGTATTATAAATTATTTATGTGTATTCCCATTTATAAACAAGACTCGATTGAAAGGACTACAACCGTTAGAAGTATGTATTTATTTTATGTGTTTTTTCTACATGCAACACCCATACTTCCAATTATTATTTAAAGAATAGACATTCTTTATTTAATTTTAAACCACCAAATACAATTTTAAAACTACCTATTGCCTTAGGAATATTACAGACTAGTACCTAGTCTTCTTAAATTAGTATCCCACATTTACACACACTGCACAATTAAAGGCATGCTCAAAAACCTTTGTTGTGAATATCCCCAACCTTCTGAAACTTGTTGCGTTTATCAGAATAACTTATTGAAATGTACAGTCGTTTATACATTTTACATATTAAAATAGTCAACAATATTACATAATGTTTGAATTATTTTCCTTCACTATCCAGTAGCAAACACAACATGGCACCCCTTACGGATTTATTTATCATTAGAAAGAACTCCATATGTATTAGATGTCCATGTCCTTAAAAATAATTGTTTTTCACGTTATGGTCCTCGCTAACATGTTTTGATAGAACAGTTTTGCAACCTTTAAATTGTTATCATTTTTTAATTCGGCCTGTAAAACAAAAGTTTCGAATTGAATGTAATGTCAAATTGTCAACATTAAAAATAATTATCGTTACAAAATAATAACAAGCAATAAAATAACATAACAATTGCTAATAAATTGCAAAACTTAGAACCCCAGGCGCTCCACGGCAGGTACAGCCCGTGGGCGACCGCGCACGCTCCCCGCATGCACTAACGTGGTGTTGTCCTTGTGTCCCCAGCCCAGCCGACGTGGAAGCTGTAAGCGCCGGAACGCCGTCGCAGCGCCACTGCACGCACATATTCCATGAACACTCATTGTTTGTTGTGATCCCGCAGTGAAACTACACATTTAATGTAACTACGACACGGTTGTGATATCTTCATAAGATCTTAGTAAGTTCGGACGGCAGCCCCCGCTCGAGCGCACACAACACTAACACTCTCGTTGTTTTGCAGCGAACGAGGTGGTCATTGACAAGTGGTAAACGCCACCGATACATAGTTCCTCACCCGCTTCTCTCTGCTACTTCTACCGCTCTCGTCTCCAGGTGTAATGTTAATTGGCTTTTAGATGTGTACGATTACGATATAAAAAAGACGCGTCATGTAAGACTACGATTAGGCTAGGCTAGATAGGCCAGGGCCGGCGGTGGAGGAGAGGCGCGAGTGGTCGATGCGGCGACGAGGCGGGCCGGGGCGCCGCCCCCGTCCACCTGCTCACCTGCGCTAGTTCACCAGAGGGGACATAATGTTGTTCATAATGTGTATATACTTCAGTATGCTTAGGAGGTTTAATCAATTTGTTATATTACGTTGTTCTAATTAAAGACTACATGGTGCCCATCGACAGGAGCAGTGCGATAGACGATGTGTACTTAAGTTGAGAGCACTCATTAATTTATTGTTATATTTTTATTATCTTATAATCTAGTTTGCTTATCTAGAGTCGAGTCATTTCTATTAGTGCTGACGCCTCGACGAGCAATATGGTGTCTGTAAGGGAAGGATAATTACATGATTGTCCAGTGTTTGGGACCTGAGTCCAAAAGTTTAAACATACCTGTACATTTTAATGTATTATTGTTTTGTACAATAAATCGTTATAAACGACAAGTGTTTCATTTCACGTTGATTTAAGAAGAGGTATACTTGATCCCTGTGGGAGACTCGATATGATTAGTTTTAAAATAAAAAAGTTATTTAGGTCTTACATATTTTAGACTAGCAACATTGGTAGTCTATGATTTGTGTCACAGTGACATCTGAAATACAGTGGAGTAGTTTGAATTTGGCGGGAATTTAAAAATTAGGTCGTCATAAAAAAAATAACATAAATTTCACTGATTACAAAATACACAATAAAAATAATTTATGATAACGAAATCAAAAGGCTAAAAGACGAAATAGTGCCGCTTGTCCGCTTTCGAATTAGAAATATTTTCTGTTCCGTGGGATCTTTTTGAGGAATATAATATGTTATAAAGTTTGATGTCAGATAATATTAGGTAGTTTTGTGTAAGTAATTAGTCTTATAACAGACTGAGGGTGTTAATCTCATCTTTGCCAATATTAATTTATTGTCGATCTTCGACATAATAAATTATGTTGATACAAATCGTAAGGATACTTTCATTTTGATGATTCATATCTATTCATATAATCAACTCTATGATGATTTTAATAGACAAATTATTCCCTATAATCCATTTATATATATAGAATAAATAATTAAGTAGTTGTATAATAGGTACTGGTACATAATAGAAAACTAGGTACCTACAAATTTTGTACAACAATGCGGTGCAACACCAACAGTCAAACCGCTAAACCGGTATTGTGGAGAATGTTTTAAATAAATATTGTATCTCTTGTATAATAATAAAATATAGCAGAGAATTTTTATTTTGGATAGTGATAATCTAAGGCGATTAACACACGGCACCGCGCGCCGCCGCGGAAGGCGGTGGCGGTAAAGCGGATTTCGTAGCGGTACACCGCGCGGTAAGGCGGTTTACGCGCCTGTCCGCGCGGTTGGATCTAACGCGGATTTGACCAGGTTGATCACAGACACTGGCAAGAATGGACTCTGAAGTGGTGGCAATAATCTGGCTTTTATGGCGTAAAAAGAAATTAAAAAGAAGATATTGGGTTCATCCATTTTTACGAAGCAGAACACTAAATAGGACAATAACACATCCTGCACACACGATGATTCGCGCGGTTATGCGGCGCCCCGTGTGTGATGCACCGCCCCGACCGCGCGGTCGGGTGGTGAGAGCACCGCCCGACCGCGCGGTCAGGCGGTGTTCGTGTGTTAGGCTTCGACGGATTCAATAGAGATCAATGCAACATGAGATCCGCTTCACCGCCAACCGCGGCGGTGCGCGTGTGATAATCGCCTAAGACCGAGGTGAATTTTGAGCGTGGATCGCAATACAGATTTACCGTTTATGTAGCAAGGAATAAGTAATTGTTGTAGTATGTTAATTCCTAACTAACTCTTTCAAAAGGGATAATAGCTTACCTTAGGCCTATCTCTTCCAAGCGGCATCTAATTTTCATAATTATTAGCACGATGCTTTATCGTGCACCTTTGCACTCAGGAAGAAATATTATCAATAGAGTTTCAGTTATAACAAAATTGTATT
The DNA here is from genome assembly GCA_950381575.1 of Plusia festucae. Classification (NCBI taxonomy): domain Eukaryota; kingdom Metazoa; phylum Arthropoda; class Insecta; order Lepidoptera; family Noctuidae; genus Plusia; species Plusia festucae. The sequence goes on along the minus strand of OX494436.1, from coordinate 4,097,013 downwards.
TTCATTTGGCAACATTAAAAATTATTTTCAAATCCATCAGTGTTGCAAAGATTGAGTTTTCCCATAAATTTGGGAAAATCAAATAATAAAACGGGGAATTTCCCCACCCTTGTAGCACTTTAAAACTGTGTTAATCGAAGGGCCATAGTCATCTTATCATTTGACTGTACCTTGTACGTCGCCGAAGCTGAAATGTGCATCCAAAAAAAGTTATATAGACGACTATATGATTTTGTTTAGCTAAGAGACATAGTATGATCTAAAACCAGCAGCTTCTTAACGTCAACGAGCATTAACGTGGCGGCATCTATAACATAGAGCTTTGTGAAACTCTAAGCCCAATTATGAATCAATACGTTATAGACGCGGAAGATTGCACTCTTCTGAGGGGTCGAATTTTATCTAGACAATGCGACCTATGACACGTATTTATTAGTAATTCGGCGTTATTCCGTAATAAATTATCACTGATTAACACACAGGGCATTAACGCAATTCAGGCATATTACTGCTCATGTTTGACGGGTATGAGGACCGTCCTTTTTGCGACCCCTTTTTTAAGTAGTCAGGTTACAGTTTTGTAACTTTAAGGCTCGATTTCACCAAACATTACTTTACTTGAGAATAACTATCCAAAGAATATATTTACTCTTACATTTAACTCTCGGATAACTTCGTCCACGTTCCACCACTCTACACCGGAGTTAATTTACTCTCGGATAGTTATTCTGTGGCAGTGAGTGAATCCGTAGTAATAAGTGTTTTTTTATTATTCTTACAGTAGGTAATGAAGAAAAACGCTATGCTTCCGTTTATTCCCGAGGCCTACTCGAGCAAACGCACTGCACTGTGCTCAAAATTAGATTTATTATTCTTATTGATATATAACGGATTCATGCGGAACAAATATTTGTAAATTATATTATTATGTAAAGGAGGAAAAATTATATTGTGTTGAACCAGTATTCGCAAGTTCGAGTCTTACTGGAGGTTCAGATTAATCCATCTTTCTATTTATATATAATTTTCTAGTATTAGTTATTGCAAAACTTTTACATTATCTTGGGAACTTACAAAATCAATAACTAATATTACCAAAAATTAGATTGCAAAAATAAGTCTACATACACACGATTCAAATAGCAACCAACAACCAAAATATGACATTTATTTGTTAACCTTATTTTTTTCTTTTCGTTTTATAATAGAACAATAAGTGTAGAATTACTTTAATACCGAGTAATTCTACAAAAAAAAAATTGCAACTTAAGGTTAGCGCCATATATACGAAGACTCTGACAGAGGGTAAGCGTTGTGATATGCAGCACAGGTTTTATTTTAACCATAGCAGACAACAAGCACCAGTCTCCATGTAAATGCAAAATGCAATTCTGTACCTACTGTATGAGTATGGTACCTAAGAGAGAATAAAACATTATATTTCTAGGTGCTAAAATATCATTGAAAAACAGAAAGTATGGATGGAAACCTTGCAAAAATCACTCTTTAATTTTATTTAAAATGTTGTTGTAAATAAGCACGAGACAAAAGGAATTTTCATGAGAATCATGATTTAGTTTCTAGGGGGATTTTTAAATTCTATGGGTAAAATTTTGATAAGGGTTGGCAGCACTGCCATCTCCATCAATAATTTCAATTTCAATACTGACTTCAAGTGCCACATTTATTTCGTGGCGCGCATCGTTTGTTTATATTCGTTGAATAAAAGTATTATATTTAACGGTTTATGAGATATTAAATGTTTGTTCTAAAGAACGTCTACCTCGAGATGAAATTTAATTATTCTTAAGTTTATGTTATGAAATATTATTAGTGATAATATGGAGACGTCTAAGTAAGCGTTTTAGTGTTCTTTTTATACTTTATTATCAATCACCGAATTGTTTTCTAAATTCCGGGATATTACATTTTACAGAGTGGACACCGAGCTGCCCAATAGAATGGCACATTTAGATATAATGGAAATCGATGACCCCAATATCGAAGCTTTAGAAGATAAATCTCATGTGCCAGAATTAACATCACGAGTATTAAGAAAAAGAAAATCTATAATGCCAGAAACAAGCAAATCATCAAACCGTAGAGTTAGTATGAAACCCAGTAAACGTATTATGACAGAAAATGCAAATCCTAAACAAATAGAAGCACTGTATCTTAACAAAAAGGTGAAATCTCTATCACAGACTTTAGAAACAATTTATGAAGAACCTAAAGCTCAAAATAGTGAGACTGAAGTACTTATAGGCGGGAGAAAAATTAAAAGACTGCTAACATTCCAACTAGGTAATCATTATACTAAAGAGAAGATAAAGAGGCGCAGAGCTAAAATAAAGAAACTGCTCGGAAACAAATCATTTTTAAATAGGAAGAAAATCCCAATGCAAGTTTTCCTTAAGAATATTGAATGCTTGGAATTGGATGAGACAGTACAAACAGAAGCTAGCTCATCAACTAAGGATAAGGTTAAGTAATTATTATTTTAAGACTTATTACCTATGGTATTATTTCCCTGTGTATCAATATTCATAGAAAATAAATGTCAATAAATCAATGAATTAGTATTTATTATATCACATCATCATCTTATTTGTTATTTTGTACTGAAAAGTAGATTGGTAACAGATAAGTAATAAATAAAAACAAAACAGCTCAATAATTTGAAATGATGGCTTATAGTCATGATTTCAAGTGTTCAGTGATACATTATAAATAGTAGGAATGTATTTCATTGTCAGGTACACAAATCGAATAACTATTTATATATTAACTACACACTCCGCTGATAATTTAGGACAGTTGTCATACTCCTTGAAGAGACCCTGAGAATCTTGATCTTGAACATTGATACATGCACAGCGGGAATTCTCCACTCCAGGGGTGTAGAGCTGCCTTGGAACTCCTGCCCAACTTCTTTTTACTCCACCACTTCAAAATAAAACAAAATTATGAAATGACACAACTTGAAAGTAGGTAATGTAATAATGAACAGTAGGAAATGGTAGGTATTATCAGTTCACAGGCACTTTATTCATTGATCTCAATTTTTTTTTTAATATTTTGGTTTTGGCTTCACTTTGTGCTATGGAAGATCTAACATTGTCATTGTAGGGCTTGACCCCATTGAGAGTAGATTTTATCAATGTAAAAAATAAAATATGATTACTAGTAAGTTAAGTATAATTTATTGATGACAATAAATTGTACCTTAGTGTGTAAAGTTTACTTTATGAAGTTTACAATAAAACTTAGGTGCTCTTTGGCTTAGAGGGGTGACCCACTCCCAGGATCAGCCACTTTTTTGTCTCATAAACATAATGAGAAATATCACTATTGGACAAGTAGTTTAAAAAAAACATACACAAAAACAATATGTTTACCAATTCTACTTTGTGCTTGATATTTTCCAAAAATATTCAGTCCAATTAGAGGGTGGCCTTTTTGCCTTGTAGTGGCTAGAATGGTAAAACAAATGGATAAAATCTCTTAATCACTGAAAGACGGCGGAACTTGAGAACAATATAGCAGTGTCATACCGGTGTAATGGTCGGTAAGAAAAATCACTTTCTAAAGTATTTGAATACCTTGTTGTGGTGCACCACACCCTAGTGCCTTCCTCTGCACTCCAGGCAATATTGCATGGAGGATACTTTTCTTTCTCCTTTCTAGAATGTTCCTTCTCTTGTTCACATTGCTTTAGCTTATTGTTAAACTCTTTGGCATAAGTTGTCTCATGCCCGTTGTGATCATAAAATCTTCCTATGAGGATGCCTAAAGAAATAATTGAATTTACAGAACTAAGAATTAAGCAAATGGTAAATAAATAAAAAAACATATGGTTAATGAAATACCGGTATCAAAACACAGTTCAAATTGAAATTTCTGTCCAACATTTAATATTTTCATACTCATACAGGTATTTGCACAATAAATATAAGCCTAAAAACCAGCTTTTTAAGATGTATATTTTTCCAGCTAATCTTCTAAATAGCTACACTGATTTTGATAAATTTGTACTGGCACACAGCTAACTAGATAGGAGTAAGATTTTTTTTCTAGAATACATAATATCTCACTGGATTTAGGGTTGACTTCTGATTTTGATTGTATAATATCTTACAAGAATGTGTTGTGGGGGTGAACTCAGTGTATAATAAGCGCATTATCATTGTTGTAGTATAAAGGTATTGAGGTCAGTATTATCTGTCACATTTGAATTCTGTATGCATGTAAATCATAATATGGAATAACTCTTTGCAAACACTTACCAACATCAATGTACTTTTTCTTGAATGTATTCCTCCAATGAACCAATGTGAATAAGTCATTACATGACAAATCAATAACATGATCCTTTTCATCACTCTCATCTTTGAAATTACCAGTAACAAGGGCTCTTGATCCATCTTTACCTAAAATATATTATATTGGGAGTTTCAAAACACATACTACATATTTTTTGCTTATATATTGTAGTATAAAATTATAATAATTATTTACCTATAAAGTAATTGTATGCAGCACCCTTTTTATAATGTATTTTACCTGCAGATACATCAAACACTCTACCTAATACTGCTAAGTATAAGCTTTTTTGTATTTCTCCATTATATTCAGCTAATTTAGCTTTTGTATATATGCCAGCTTTATCTTTAGTGTTTAGATCATTTAAAAAACTGTCATAGTATGCCTTTAACTCATTTCGATATATTATTGAAATAATCACTAAAGCTATTGATATAAATAATTTATTATTGCCAAATATTACCCTCATGCCAATTTGTAATAGTATTCTCTTTCTGAATTCAATGGGAATTTAGTGATTGTCTGTTCACGTAAGCAATAGGAAATATGAAAGTATATATAAACTTCTTCAACAACTTGTAACTTTATTCTAGTAATAAAACAGCGGTTTCTATAGCGAACAATTGGTATACAACTGAGCCTGACTCACACTCACTTTTACTTGTAACTGTAAATTTTGGGAAATAACAGTAAAGTATGTACCCACTCACCAAATATCAAATTCCAATTTATCAATACAACTTCCTTCAGTTTATATACATTTATTTTGACATTACATCTGTCAAAAAAAGACTCGTTTAGAAACTACCTACTTGTCACATTTCGATTTTCGTGCAGTTTAGGACTTCTTCAAACTGAACCATTTTCTCTCTGAGGGAAATGGGAAATTTTTATTCTTTGAACCTACATTGTAGAAATATGGACTGACTGAGTTCATACATATTTAACTTGGTCTATATATTATAGGGCCTTTGAGTTACGGTCAAATAAATTAATATTTTGTAACTTTGTGTCAAACTGTCAACTTTGATGTTGTACTGCTTTGTTTTGATTAAATTATAACCCTATTTCACCCTAATAAACTGCGAGTATTTATTTAAATATATAAACTAAAATCAGTTATTTGTGTTGCAGCCATTTAATTTACGCTTATAAAACTCGTAAAAGATTACGAGCTAAGTAAGTCTTAGTCCGAAAATAATGTGAAAACTGTACTTATTCAACAATATTCTAATTTCTTTTATTTGTAAGAAACAATGTCTGGAAATCTAATTCGTCAAATTAGAACATTAACACAAGCTCCATCACGAAGAAGAGTGATTGTCTCCGGACTGGGGGTCGTATCTCCTCTTGGGACGGGAACAGAATTAGTATGGCAGAACATTTTAAAAGGTCAATGTGGCATCGTAGCTTTAAATGGAGATGAGTACTCCAAATTACCGTGTAGAATAGCTGGTATTATACCATCAGATGACAAGGTAACGAAGGCTTTATCGAAGAGCAATTTAAAATCAATGGCTCCTGCAACTTGCCTTGCTCTTGTCGCAACAGAAGAAGCATTATCTGATGCTAAATGGTTTCCGAATTCGAATGAAGATAAGGAAGCCACTGGAGTTGCTATTGGTATGGGAATGATAGATTTAAAAGATGTCTGTGATACTAATGATGCATTAAAATTGGGATACAACAAAGTTAGCCCCTTCTTTGTTCCAAGAATCCTTCCCAACATGGCAGCTGGCCACATTAGTATTAAGTATGGGCTAAGAGGACCAAACCATGCGGTCTCCACAGCCTGCGCTACAGGAGCTCACTCAATAGGTGATGCCTTCAGGTTTATAAGAAATGGAGATGCAGATGTTATGGTGTGTGGTGGTGCAGAAGCCTGCATCAGTCCCCTTGCCATAGCAGGATTCAGTAGGTTACGAGCATTAAGCACTTCATTCAATGATACACCAGAAAAGGCTTCAAGACCATTTGACAAAAAGAGAGAAGGATTTGTCATGGGTGAGGGAGCAGCTATTTTAGTTCTAGAAGAATATGAACATGCATTAGCAAGAAATGCGAAAATGTATGCTGAAATACTAGGATATGGTTTATCTGGAGATGCATCTCATATAACCACTCCTAGAGATGATGGAAGTGGAGCAGTGTTGTCTATGAGCCGTGCCCTGAAGGATGCAGGTATAGATAAAAACAATGTCACATATATTAACGCTCATGCAACCTCAACCCCAGTAGGAGATGGGATTGAAGCCACAGCCATAAATAACTTGTTTGGTAAACATAGTGCTAATATATCAGTATCATCCACGAAAGGGGCACATGGTCATTTGTTAGGTGCAGCTGGAAACTTAGAAGCAATATTTACTGTATTAGCTTGCCACCATGGAATATTACCACCAACAATCAACTTGGAAGACCCTGTTGATGATTTAAATTACGTTGCACATGAACAAAAATCTTGGGATATGGAACACAGAGTAGCATTGAAGAACTCATTTGGGTTTGGAGGCACTAATGCAACACTATGCATTGGAAAAGTTTAACAAAGCTATCTGCTTAACAAGGTGTCATGCTTAGACACGTCATTGGAAGTAACAAAGTGAAGGGAGGGGAGGATATTAATTGGGTTTCTTCAATTCAGTTTATAGGTCTTGTACATACTGTGTATTTTGTAAATAAAACTTGTTATCACTGTATCATATAGTATATTTAAAACTGAGTTTACAAATGTTTTCCGACTTTTATAACAATGGCGAAACAGCCAAGGTAACTCCTGGCCCCAGCTTTTCTAAGCTTTTGATAACGAGCAATATTTATCATGTACCACATAATATTGAGTCACATAAAGCATTGAATTAAAATAATTTGATCAAAAAATGCTACTTTAAATATTTCATTACTAAGCTTTTTCTAACAATTTTAAATAGTAAATATATTAAATGCTGGTTTTTATCCAGTCAATCCATTGTATAATTGGAATCATTCAAACTTGCACTTTAGATTAATTTATGGCGCTTTACAATAAGTTGCGCGCTCACAACTTTCCAAACAATATTTTTTTAGCTACATTATGAGTAATTATATTTTATGAACCGCCAACTTTACACTACTCTATTGCATTATGGTTACAATGTTTTATGGATTTAAATAGATAGATAGTCCAATTTAGGAAAATAAGATAATGATATATATCCATGTTAATGATATTTATCAGGTGAAAGAAGTCATGATGTATTAGATTTTTCATTAAAAGAGAAACAATATAAATTTGAGTTCTGCTACAAATAAACATCAGTCTACTTATATTTGCACTGATTTCTTATTTATGTTCAACTACTTGATATAATTCTGAGTATTAAGATTACTGTAGTTGTTATAACTGAAGGACTTATCCTGTAAACACATTTCTATTGAATCTAGATGCCTAGAGTTATTTGTAAATTGAGTAATAACTGACCAGATTTGAAAACTTATTAGTTATGTATGTGAGGTGTAATCTACAGAACGAGAAAGCAGTTTATAGTTATACTGTCATTTGGAGTAAAATGACTGGTTTACAAAGTGCAGTTGAATGATGACACAGGTCGACCGCGCCAGCTAAGCTGCTTGCTTGTCCGGTTTCTGCAGAAGCGGTTGTGTCTGCGGCGTGTTTACACAAAGCTGAGCGAATTTTTGGCGGAGATTTTGTCGCAACTCCTGTCTTTTTTCGGTTATATTTCTACGTGATTTAAATTCCATTACTTCCTCTATAGGAATATAACTGGTATCCTGTTCTTCATCTGACGAACACGTATCCTAAAAGAGAAATACCACTTGTGAATATAGTAAAACACTTTATAGATAGGATGGTTATTAATGAATTGGGTGTGGAACAAAATGGTAATACAAGACTCATTTAAAGATAACAGTCTCATTTTAACAATATAAGCCTAACTTTGAACACAAGTTTGTGCTTGTATTGCTATTTAAAGTTATCAATTTCAGGTATTAAATAATACATAATAGAAATACAATACCATGTGCCAAAAATTGCAATATTTTTACTCTTAGAATGCAGGGCTATAGGGCACAAAAGATTATAACTCAAATAAATACAAACTTACCATTAACATTTCTTGTAGAGAAAGTGTAAAACCTGTGCACATAGTCTTGTCATTCTTAGCCAAATCTAAACAGTCGCCTCTTTCGTGATTACAGAATCCTTCAGAACACGCCACTTCGGATCCTTCGGGCGAGCTCATTAGGGAGGAAGAACCGGACATGGTTTCACAGCAACCTCCGTTATTCCCGGATGAATAACCACAGTCTTGGGAATGCTCATTTGGCGAGAGGTTGCCGTTTTTGGTTCGTTTCTTGCCTGACTTTTTGGGTGAGCGACGTTTGATTGTTGTGTCGTCCTGACAAGACTGGCACCCGTCTCCACTGGCTTCGAAACACTGGTTGTTGATAAAGTCGCGAGGTGAAAGCAGATCAGTTGGCGTATCTCTTTCTTCAAGCAAGCATTCCTCGCATTGGCACTTCTCATCTGGTTCCTCTGAATCAGCCTCCTATAAACATTATAAAATTAATATGATTGTAACAAATCACCAATTAATAAGAAAAAAGAGAGCCTATACATACTTTGCATTTACTCTCAACCGCCTGCCGTTCCTTCTTCTTGCGTCTTTTGAGTTTCTTCTGTTCCTTTCTTTGTTGTCTGGTGAGTTCCTCTTGAGTGATTTCGTCGTACAGAAGTTGGAGTTTAGACACACCAGTTTTGTGTTCGACGGCCGTTTCAAACTTGCGGTATAGTGCTTCGACGGCGACTGCGGCGAGGGTTTGACAAGTGCCTTCCTCTTCACGTAGCCTCAGAGAGATGCGTTGTAGTCGCTCATAAATACATATACCGAGACAAATAAGCACCTGAAAAAGTAATATTATTGTTATTCCTAGAAACAATTTTTGAGGCAGTATGCTTCTTTTATTAAAGCTGTCGTTGATTTTATCATATATAATAAAAACATATAGTTTTATTTACATTGCTCTTTTGAGTGAATATAGTGAATTAATTATTATTTTACTCTCATTGGGTTTAGTCCGAACAACGAATATGAGCTTAAAAAAAACTGGTGAAAAATTAGGAAAAAGCCGACCGACAAATGTTTCCAATACAAAGGGGTGGGGATGTCCAGAATCATAACCTGGACCCATGGAAATCTTTTGTGCATCAATGTCCTACACCTTGTATATCATTAAAGCAACTATAAAAAGGATTTACCTCTTCTTGTGCGATCTCAAGTGTCTTAGCATGTCTTTCTCTGTGGTTCCCGAGCAGTTCCGGTTCCGCTCTGGCAATGAGGTGCGCAATGTAGTCAGTCTTGGCTTGGAGGTGCAGGTGCTTGTCTAAGAGGCATCGCTTTATGCCCCCGTACAGTGCGCCGACGTATCCCTTCTCTTTCTGAGGTTCTTTCTCTTCAACTAACAGCTGATATGCCCTCAATACCTATTTGAAAATGATACTTAATGTTATTTTTAATGTTTTCATATATAAATGCGTGGGAATTTATGTCCTATTAATATGGGCTCATACAATTTTGTCAACATTATTTTTATCTACTGCTATTCCTAACAGGTAATTTGTATAATTATACAAAAGTAAAATGTAAAGGTTTGTCATAAGTTGCTAGGCAACAGTCGATGATTTGTTTATCGAATTCAGTGCGTCTGCGCCGTCGGGTTGTCAAATTTAATATAGACGTTATTGTAGCAGAATGATTGATGATTATATTAATATTTGGATAACAAAGATTCGTGCAAAAATGTTATCAGTACAACTGATAATAAATTTATGAATTACGTAACTTACTTTGAAATGCATGATGATAAAACGCAAGGGGAAATCTTATACTTGCTATGAATTTCTCTACAATGGATCCACATTGTTTCTTTTTAAGCATTTTTAAACTAAGTATTAAAACTTGTCAATGTTCTTGTGGGCAAAGAGAAAATTACTCTCAGTTGGTAGAAAGGTAGAGGCACTGATGTTAGTACTTTCAGTTGAAAAACGATTCCATTATCTACATAGAATATGAAATGATTTTTCATGTTTGTCCCCTAAGAGGTCCCTAAACATTGATCAAAAGGTGTTGAAACATTGATAGGGTCTACCTACTAACTTATATCGTCTTGGAGGATTTAATTACTCTAATACCGCACTATGTGTATAAACACTTTCTACTGAATGTGTCATTGCAATGCCTGTAGGTAGTTAGTAACGCACCTTAGTTTTGCAGTCAGCGCAGAAGCGATGTTTCCTCAAGTAGTTGTGCAGCGTGTCGTGTAGGGTGTTGAAGTGTACGAGCGTGACGTGGTCGCGGGCGGAGGCGCGCATGGCGTCCCAGGCGGCGCGCCAGGCCGCGCGCCCGCCCCAGCCCCACGCCGCCCAGCCCCAGCCGCAGCCCGCCGCGCCCCCGCCCGCGCCCGCGCCCCCGCCCGCCGCGCCCCCGCCCGCGCCCCAGCCGCGCGCCGTGCCCGCCTCCAGCGAGTGTAATGTGCATCGCTGCGATTTCTTCCATCGAGGCTGACTGAGAATTAGGCACTCGATACCCGAACTGAAATAACACGTCGGAATCAACTATTTGTTTTCTATGCTAAAAGTTAATAAGTAAGCCGTACGGTTTAACTGATACAAAAGTTTCAGCCGCACTCTTCGGGGTTGGTTTGAGCCTTGGAAAATACGTTTAGCCCCGACTATCATACTTTGCTCTTTGGAAGTCGTTAAGTCATTACAGTTCTGGCAACCAGTCTTATTGCGGGATACTTTATTACCCAGTAAAATGGGTTGTGGTGGTCAGATAGGCAGTTGCTCTATGTAAAGTTCAGTATTCAGCTGAAACTGATGGAAGCTGACTCCAAAATAACAAATAAAATAATACATATTCTTACTATAAACTTAAAAACATATTATAGTACAAATTAAAATTAAATTATTGGTCACGGGCATCATTTTAAGGCGGTTGGCACAATAAATTAAAGAATTCAATGAAAATTCAAGAAAAGATTGTTTAAAGAGTTTCAAAATCATCAATCTATTAACTTGTATGAGAACATCTGAAGGCACATTATTACCTATTATTCAGGTAACGAAATACCAAATAGTTTTTTTTTTAATAATTAATGATAGAAGTAGTGTAAATACCTGTGACCATTTAGCAAAGTGGCTAGTGATTGTGGATGTATTATTTTGTCTTCTCTTATTGTCATTATTTCATCTGGTGTCAGCACCAATGGATCCAATGTGGGATGTCCTGATTTACATAGCTGATAAAAAAGGCGTTCCACACTGAAAAATAAGGGAATACATATTTCATTGTTCATTTATCATGATGTTAATAAAAAAGGAATCAAAGGAATAATGATGGGGCTTGATTCAGAAAATGGTGCATTTCATCACAGTGCATATCCTGAGGAGGTGCCTCCCTCTGCTGTTGGGGACTACTTTTTAAATTTTAGTTTTATTTAGTATAATATTACATTTAAAAATGAAATTTATTTATAAGTATTTTAAAAATAAAGAGCTTAGATTTATTTTTTATTTAATAAAAGGATTTAGAAATATCAACTACTACGCGTTCATTTTGAGAATGCCACCCCTCCCGCATCCCCATACCGCGCCACTTATTTCGCCTACGCCGTATAGATATTTCATACTGAAGGGGTGATATAAGAGGCGCGGTATGGGGATGCGGGGGGGAGGTAAAGGCATTGTCGAAATGAACGCGTAGTAGTGTGGTATGTTACACAACAACTCATTGCACCCTCTTTTTAACTTATTACTGGTATAATAAAATTTCACCAATAAAAACAACTAAAAACCAAATACTGAAACGAAAATCAGTTTGAAGACGCCGTTAAGTCTCATGCTGTCTCTATCAATTTAATGTGTGAAGTAGCGAAAGATAGACATTTAAGAACCTCTTAAAGTTAATTAGCATTTCAATATTCGGGGCTTGGTCAATAAATGAAGTGAACAATTTTGGTGATCATGTTAATTATATTTGTTACTAGACCTATGTACTTGTTAATTCTATATTTTTTTTTTTATGGCGCCAAAAATATATAATAAAATCCCTAACGATATTAAAAATTTTAATGTAAAAGTATAGTAATGTAGTAATATTTAAAAATAAGTTGAAAATAATTCTTTCCAATAAATGTTATTATAGTATTAATGAATTCCTAAATGAAAATAATTTAAATATTTAATTGTTTTAATATAATTATATTGATTATAATGTCTAATTGATTAGAGATTTACTTTACTTTTATTTATCTAATAATTTATCTCAATTAATATTATTTTGCGTGCCGGGTGCCACGGCACTTGATGTACAAATATTTTATTGAACATCTTGTTACCTACCATGTTTTATGCAAATAAATGATTTGATTTGATTTATATAATCAATAACAGTTAATTTTCAATTTTGTATTGTGGGACTGCGAGATTATTCACATTTTATCTTATGACTAGCTTCTGCTCGCGGCTCCGCCTACGTGGACGTAGGTTATCGCGGTAAACAGTACCCTATAACCTTTCTCGATAAATTGGCTATCACTGAAATAATTTTTCATATCGGACAAGTGGTTCTTGAGATAAGCACATTCAAACGAACCAAGAATCTGTACAGATTCTTAAAACTCCTTAACTTTATAAATATTACTAGCTGTGCCGGCGACTCCGTTCTCGTGGAGTTCCAGGCATGGCAAAATTTTAATTTATTTTCTCACTCGAAAGAAGTGTCATAGAACACAAACAAAATGACATAGAACACATATTATTCCAATGACTAACTTTTTTGTTTTTTAACCGATTTTAATGAAACAACTACTGAATAATATGAGAAGCTTGCCGCATTATGTCAGTGAAAAGAGCGTTCAAATTGCTGTAGTCGTTTCTGAGAATAGCGCGCAAAAACGCACAGACAAACAAACTAAAGCCCTGGTATTTTCCGATTTTATTATATGTATATAGATTGCACTGATGTTGAACTACTAATTAACTATGAATTCTAGGAATTTCATGCTGAAAACACATGATTACTTAAAACTTCATTTTTATCCTGTAGAAGAAATTGCATGTGCAGGCTAATTTATTCTTAACCTAATTACTACCAAGCAAATGTCAAAAGTGTATCTAAGGGTATATTCTCAGCAACCAGTCACCACTTGGGAATTAACCGATTAAGGAACCACTCTTAGCTAGTCATAGTGCTAGTATTTACAACAGTAAAATATTAATTATGTTATACATTGATCCATGTTTCTGACAAACAAGGTTCCACATAACTATAAAACATTGTTATCAAAATATGTTTATTTAAAAACAAAATATAACTAGAAACATCTTTTACGAATTAAATCTCTTATCTTTTTCTTATTTATTCTGCTAAGTAGGTTATCCAACTTAAGGCTCTATATTATAACATGATGTTTCCTCTATATATGATGGGTTGTTATTGTAGAAATTCTTTAGTTTTAGGCCTTATGTCAGTACTCTTGTCCTAATTAGGACTGGCACAGTGTAGCATTACTTTGTTATCTACCGAATGTTGCATTGATAACAGGTATAATAAAAAAACTTTATTTGATTAGCAACTCTATGATATTTTGGTTTGTCTATTGTAAGAATTGTAACCAACAATTAAATAAGTATGTAATTTTCATAACCAGCTGTAATGACACACCAAGCCATCAATTGAATATGCATTAACATTGAACTATTACACATACCAAACAATTAAGTATTGCGATAAAAATAAGTGTTCTTGGGTATGTATAGGACTATTACTATACCTTCTTCGACAGCCTACACAAGGAATGCTTTGATTTAATACATTAAAGATATCGGAAGCATCGACTCTGAGCGCTGCTTTCAATTCGTCCGTCGTGAGGATTCTATATTTGCGCATGAATTCTTCGTACTCGCGACCTTTAACTTGTGGATTGTCACAAATAAGACCCATTGTGTTTAAATCCATGATCATCTGGAAACAAAAACAAAAATCGTTGGTTTTCAACAAAGGAATATATTCGCAAAATAAGGTCATCTGCAAGACGTCATTACATTGAATGAAATCAATGAACTCTGATAAATTGTCATAGTAAAATTTTCAACTATTCTCTAATAAATTACCATCCCAAGACCAAGCAAATTAGTGTTTACTGCAGGCAATGCAAACAAATACAATATTTTACAGTGAGCAATTCTTTTTCCTGATCTACGCTTGTGGTAATGTCAAAGTGCATGAAACCACTTACAGTAAGATTTTCGTATATAGTTAACGGCAATTGTCGTCTTTTTATTACAGGTTCTTTTTCGCTGTTATAAATATCAACTAATTTCGCCATTTTAATGATTAATCACATAAAATCGCAGATAAAATACACAAATATAACAAAATGACGGCCAACTTCTCTAGAAATACACGTCGTGCGTTGCGTCTGACACAGCACAACCACAGACAAAACTATTTTTCTTTATCGCACAGCTTAAGCTTCTGTACAGATTCTCAAAATAGTTTGCAAACGTAGATAGGGCAATCAATGAAATCGATCGTGAGCAACCAATCGCCATAGATAAAAATAAAGAAAGGTTACTGCCTGCTTTGTACAAAATTAAATGTACAGCTGAGTTTCCAATAGAAATGTGCGAAGTAGCTGGGTGGTGCGTAGATGCGTATTGAGGCTGTAGAACAGCGCGGTGGCATGATTGTCTGTGATGATTGTTCTCCTAAAGATGTGCTGCTAAGACACTGACCGAAACGAGGTTGCATCTCAACGCTGTGAAACCGTGCGCTGATGAGCGGTAGTGAGGTACGAGAATGTGTTGCGCACTTGCGCGCGCGCCACTACCCGTTGCTTGCGTCTCAAACACATACCTCGCACTTCCACTAGAGCTATGAAATTAAGTAAATAATTGCTCTGATTTACTTATTATGGCTAATTAAGTATTATTTTTTGTCTATATTTCAACGATTTTTATTATTTCGACAAAGTTGAATAGACTTTAAAAACCGTATTCTAAAGCAAGAAACAAGTACCAATAGAGTGCCTTTGACAATAATGACAGATGACATTGAGTGGCTGTTGACAGTTGACACCTGATAGTTGACACTTGACAGCTGTGCTTGTAAACCTTACGCCCTAGAGCTAGAGCCCCTCAAAAATATATTTATACTTTTATCTTTCTAAGGCGGTGCCCGACCATTTAAAACTGTATTTCCTTCATATTAGACACATTTAATATCACTATGTCTAAAATATTTACCCCAACAAATCAAATACGTCTAACTAACGTTGCAATTGTTAGATTAAAGAAAGGTGGCAAAAGATTTGAAATTGCATGTTACAGAAATAAAGTTCTGTCATGGCGAAATAAAGTGTAAGTCACCAATCAAAATAGTTACTATTTTTTTATTGTATTTAAGCTTATATTACTATCATTTTCTATCGTTTTTGTTTTAGAGAAAAAGATATTGATGAAGTGCTGCAAACACATACTGTGTTTACAAACGTATCTAAAGGGCAAGTTGCCAAAAAGGAAGATTTGGTAAAAATATTTGGCAAAGAAGATCAAACAGAAATATGTAAAGAGATCTTAGAGAAAGGGGAGCTTCAAGTGTCAGACAAAGAAAGGCATTCTCAAATAGATTCATTGTTCAAAGATATTGCAACAACAGTTGCTGACAAATGTGTCAATCCAGAAACAAAAAGGCCGTACCCAGTCTCTATTATAGAAAAGGCAATGAAAGACATACATTTCTCAGTCAATGTGAATAAAGGTGCAAAACAACAGTCACTTGATGTTATACAGCTATTGAAAAAAGAGATTCCGCTAGAGAGGGCCCAAATGAGAGTAAGGATGTTACTGACTGGTAAAGATGCCAGGAAAACCAAAGACAAAGTTGTAAAACTAGCTATGAGTGTTGAAGAAGAAAACTGGGAATCGGGAACTGCCAATATTATTTGTTTAATTGACCCAGGTAATTTCAGAATATTGGATGAGTTGATTAGGACTGAAACAAAAGGCACTGGACAGTTTGAATTGTTAAACTTAAAAGAAATGGTAGAAGGAGAACAAGCTTTGTAATCTTAATCTTCACTATGCTAAATAGTTATTACTTTTGTTATTTTAATAAATAAGTACAAGAAAAGTGTTTCTGTAATTCATATATTAACTACTGGCTGTTCCCCGTGACCCCTCCCACGTTACATATTTTTTTAGTAAAAATATATGTTAGTTGCCTATGTTAGTCATGGAGAATGTAGCTTTCTAATGGTGAAAGAATTTTTGAAATCGGCACAGTACGTTTTGAGATTATTCATTACAGGCATACAGACACACAGAAATACAAATCTTTTTTCTTTATAATGTTAGCATAGATCTAAAAAAAGATAATGCATTAACTAAATTTTTCACCTTTGTGTTGATTCAGATCAAAAACAAATAATTATGATCTGAATATTCTTTAACATGTCAAAATAGGTTTTTAACAATAAAAAGTACCTACAAGAAGTGTTTTTGTAATTTTTATAATTATTTTAAAGTACTAATTAAAAAACAGAAATACATTTTTCATCTCAGTGTTGATTCAGATTAGAAAGAAAGCTGATACAACAATGTTTTTTTGCACAGGGTATTATGAAATGTTATCTATAAGGTAACAATAGTAATTAATTCATTACATCATTCATCATTTTGCCTTTATTGAGCTACAACTACAGTTAATTAACTGCATTCCTACTTGATCCCTATTAATGATTAAGCCTCTCCCTCAATTGTATGAGAGTTCTCCTGGTTCTATCACTTCTATCCAGTTACAGATGGCAAGTGTCCAGCGTACAGTATACCTCTCCATTTTCCTTAGGCCTTAGAAAAAGCGTAGCCAGCACAAAAATAAAAAAACGTAATGTTTCAGTAGTAAAGTAAGTAATTTAAATTCTACTACAATAAGCAGTCATTTTGATATTGGATAATTCATAAATTCGAGCTCGAGCTTCGATCGAGATATATAATATATAGATAAATTCCTAAATACATTCATTCTATACATATAGAATAGAATATATTACACCCAGACAGAATAAATGATTATCATATGATTATGCTCATGACAGAAAGATTTGTCTAGGGTGGGAATCGAACTCAAAACCTCGGGTTTAGCAGTCAGGGTCGCTAACCACTAGACTAACTCTATAGGCCAATCAATAATTATTTAGTTTGGTTTGTGCCTCAGTTAGTTCATGTTCTTTGGTATTAAATGGTATTCATTATATTAAAATTTGCTGTGTAGTAGGTACGGTACGTAGGTTATCAAACAGGATTTTTTAAACTCTTTTGCGTCATAGCATAGACTTTTTAAATTGGCAATTTTTTTTATGGTTTCTAATTTTTATGGAAACAATAATTAAGCTCAGAAATAAAACGTAGATGTTTTTGAAGGAAATGTAGATATTAGTATAACAATAATTTATCTAGCTAATGCTTTTTCTCAAATCAGTTATTCATTACGCAATTCATAAATGGCGCCTTCAATACCAATGACCTCAAAGGTAAATTGCATTATTCGTATTTCGTCATAAACGTAAAATTAGCTATTAGCTCTACAGAAGACAAAGTAAATTTATTAGCAATAAAATGTATTTTTTAAAACCTTAAATGATTTGCATTTAGGAATGTACTTTGAAATCTCATTTTTCTTCTATGATAGAAAAAAAACCGGTGCTGGACCGAAAAGTGTAACGGAACGATGAAGTGAATGTACCATCCAAATGACAAATTAAAAAGTTTTATTTTTCTTATATTGGTACGAGATTTTATTGATTGTTTTCTTTCATAAGATTTTCGGCCAGACGGCGACTGAAATTGCAAGTTACTGTGATATATTTATTTTCAATAATTAACTATTCTTATCAACCAATTAAATGAGCAGGGATATCGAGTTATGTCTATAAGTAATGGAAGGTACAGAACTGGGTGGCGACCAGCAATTTTGTTTGAGATGGAACAATTTTCAAGCGAATATAACTTCTCAATTCGAGGCATTGCGCGATGATGAGGACTTCGTGGATGTCACCCTGGCATGCGAGGGGCACCGGCTGGAGGCACATAAAGTGGTTCTTTCGGCATGTAGTCCATATTTCAAGGAATTATTTAAAGTAAGTCCATCTTTCTCTCCCCACACTTTGATGTGTCACCATTACAATGACTCTAGTGAAAGTTGTTATGTATAAAACACTTGATCTACTTACAAATGCCATGTCTCGCGTTCCGGTTAAGTACTCGTGATTTCATTTATTTGTACCTACTTTAAAATTCTGTTTCACAATTTCTAATTAACTCATTACCATTGGGGTATAGATTACATTTATGTCTAAGAAGCATATAATGAATTCTTTATTCACATAATGTGACCAATACAGTTCATTCTGATGAATATGTTTGCCTAATTTATAGTATTTAATATGTTAATAAAGGTTTTGTAACACATCAAGTTTTATCTGGGGTCATTGCTTCTGAAATCTTTATGAGAATAGATTACAACCACAATTCACAATGTATGATGAAAGTTATCCAGCAAGATTTTGACAACACTAACAGTCTATTTGAGTTTTTAATCAATTTTTATTTGTACATTTTATATAAAATGGTAGAATTAACAAAATGTCTCCTAAATACTGCTTATTAGACAATATGAAACTGACAATCACCTATTTCATTTAAAACTAGTTTATTTTTAATCTTGATGATCTATATTGTTAATTTAAGTGTGGCTAACTATCTATGGATAAAAAGATATTCATATAAGATGTTTATTTCATTTACATACAACATAATATATATACAATAATGGTACTTTTATATCAGACATATCTACATCAAAACAATGGTTTTTACCTTCACAAGTCCCATATATGGCTGCTATGCTTAAGGAATATTGTTCTTGATGTAACTCTTTAAGTAACAATAATACTATAAATAAAAGTTGAATATAAATAAGAAGTATACTTCAATTTGGGATAAATAATAAGCTTATTTCATTTGATTCTGATCAAACAAGCAAAATGTCTGTTTTATTCAGTAAATCACCACACTTGATATAATTGAATTTGTTGTATACTAGTATTTCTTCTAAGGCTCTGTTGTATATTTAGTTACTACTTATTTCTAGTTTATAGGTTAAGATTAAGCCAGTGTATTGATGTTCTCAATACATACTTTCCTGTCACATTTTATTTATCTACTTCCATCTTATCTTGTTACTAACAATGCACAAGCTAATATAATCAAGCACCATTATTAAACAAAGATAGTAAGTAACTATGTATCATATGAGCCCAGTAAATATATTTATTTATACAAGACATAGGAATGGCATAATCTAGTGTATTGTCCAAAGTTCATTCTGTCCCCTTGCTCATAAAACTGGACATCCATAAACATTTGATAAACAATTACCTGTCATTGTCATTCTATTTACAATTTAATGAGACAGCAATAGAGTGTATATTTATTTACTCATGATCATGTATTACCAATAACATATTTGGTGAATGTATAACAATACCATCCTGATACCAACGAAACTAACTTTACTTATACCTGTATAGATTTGATTGTAGTTTTAAATGAACTTGTACAGTTATGAAGTTGAAGTTAATTAATTAAAAGCAGTTACATAATTGATTATTTATCACGATGACGGCCGTTATTGTTGATTGTTATTGTTGATTAAAACCACATTGTTGTTTTCAGAACAATCCATGTCCTCACCCTATAATATTCATGCGCGATTGCGAGGTGTCGCACGTGCGCGCGCTGCTACAGTTTATGTACGTGGGGCAAGTGAACATAGCGCAGGCGCAGCTCAGCGCCTTCCTCCGCACCGCCGATGCGCTACAGATACGAGGCCTCACAGACTGTTCACAACACAACGATAAAGTAATCTATCACATTTCATTCCAATACAATCTCAGTGATGAAGTCATACCTAACACATTGCTTTCTTTTTTTTTACAGAAAGTGAATCGAAAATCTCCTCCTTCTCAACTACGTAATTTGCTCAGCGCCAAGCCGTCACACTCTACCTCCTCCTCCAAAGCCGCAAACCAAAATGTAGAGACGACCTCCGTTGAAGACCAAGAACAAAACTCAAGTCGTCGCTCCACTAGAAATTCTCCCGATGTTGCCAGAAACAATCTCAATGATGAAGCTCCATTTCAAACTTCTAGTCAAATGAGGCCTAATAGTGATGACTATAGAGAAACTTCCAACTACCCAGCCCTAAGGGTAAAAACTGATCTCGAAGCACCTGAGGTGAAAAATGAAGAGAGTGAAATACTTATGGACCCCGGAGACCCTGATAGAACAGACAAATGTCAAGAATTCAATGCATCCGATCTTTTAGAACCAAAAATGGAAGTGATGGAACAAGAAGCCAGCGATGAAGAGCGTTCTAGCTTCCCGCAGATCTACTACAATGAGAACAACGCGCTCGCAAATCCATTTGCAACTTTGCAAGGTTTGTTAACTATCTTTGTTATAGTTCTATCCAATAGAAGCTATTGATATTGATATTCTGATGGTTGTATATGTTTTCGCAGGTAATATGGATCTCATGACCGGGATAAGCACGGAGCTGCGGGACGAGAATGCGGAAGGTAAATATGCTCATTTATCTGTTCACTATCACGTCATTATCACACGCACACGTCGACTCGGACAGCCGCGCCCCCGGCGAACCTCCGTTTTAGCAATGTTTGATAAAAGTTTAAATCGGCCGTAGAAGAGAGCGCGCGTCTCGCATGTTGTGTCGAGTCAGGTGGCTAGGCGCGCGGGTGTCGGGCGACGCGCCCCCCGCACACGCCGCCCGCTCCCCGCTGTCGCCGCCGTCCGGCAGCACGGTACAGTGCCCGTTATCCTATTCAAATGCTAACCATCTCTACATTTTAACAACAAAGGTTACCGTATCCTAAATTCTCAAGTTTTTGCCATTCATAAATGATCACCTGCTTTCAAAGTCTTCCAATCATGACAAATAATCAACATGTCCAAGGAACATGTAAAAACTATAATCATACAAGAGTATTGGGCTAATCTTCAATGTTAGGTTCATCTGTTAACCTCATCCATAGTTAAGTAATCTGTGTCGCCGACGATTCGCGTATTGGTATCGGTGTTGAAGCATTTGAATAGGGTAACCTGGCGGCGGCGGTGGGGGTGTTAGGGGGTGTGGTGGGGTGTGGGCGGCGTGCGGCCGGAGTGCGAACTGGTGTTGTTGGCAGCGGGCGGCGCCGGCGCGGGCGCGGCAGCGGGCGTGCAGTGCGCGGTGTGCGGGCGGCGGTACAGCAACGCGTCCAACCTGCGGCAGCACGTGCGGCTCATCCACGAGGCGCAGCCGGTGGCGTGCGGCACGTGCGGCCGCTCCTTCAAGACGCCGCTGTACCTGCGCCGCCACACGCTGGCGCAGCACCCGCCCGCGCGCCTGCGCCACAAGCCGCCGCCGCCGCTGCCCGCGCTGCGCCCCGCACAGCGCTTCCAACAGTAGCCGCGCGCTCTCCTACCGAGGAACGTTACCGCCGAGGAGACGCCACCGCGACAGACCCGTGCCTTTATTTCTACGAGCGGCAAGTCGTTAAGCGGCGTTTCCCTTCTATATTGCATTGCACGCGGCGTGGCGTCTCCTCGTGCGGCCAAGTCGTGAAGATGTGGCTTATAAAGTCGTAACGAAGACTGTCAATAGATATATCTAGTCTGTGATCGGAGTGTCGCCGGGGGCCTATTTGCCGTCACACCTCTCCGCTTATTGTGTGCCTTTCTATATTATACCGAGTGCCAGATATCTGTCGCATCAACGAGTTTCATTTAGTCCTTCCTACTGCAAAATAGGAATATTGTTTTTTCTATACATAGTTATCACATGCTAATAGTATAATATAATGTTGATCTGTTTAATATAATAATGTAGAGTCCGACATGTTTATACCGAGTTTTTGTAAAGTGCCCTTGCGTCATCCACGAGGTATGGGGAATTTTGTTATGAATGTAATGGTAATAGAAAACCCACATGTTTAGTCATAAAATGATCGTTCGACCATTTGACTCACGGTGGATAAGGGTTCTAGTTAAGTGACTAATTGAAGCTCGTTGTGGGACACATACAGTACCTTCCTTTCTGACAATAGACTGATTGTTGTTAAAGCATTTGTTGCAAACCGGTGCTGATTTTACATACATAACATAGGTTATTTACTGGTTACATAATTATTATACATACATACATTATACACGTTATCCACATTTGATCGACACTTTCTCTCACATAGGAATAAATAATAGGGTGTATTTTCATAATAGAGTATAATTTTTTTGTACCGCAGGAGAAGGAAAGTGTCGAGCATATCCGTTTTATTTGTCGAATACGCGGGCTCATGTACGTAACTTTGAGTGTGCATTAGTCCGCGCTGAACAACAATAGTGATATTTTTATACACAATAGTTTTATCTTTACACAATGTTATTGTTGAGTGATTGGACGGCTCCCGGTAAATAGTTTGTACAAAATCTCAGATATAAAGAATAATAAGTCTTCAAAAACGTATATAAAAATAATACATAACTACAATTTATATTAGTTATTTAGAGTGGAACGCCACGTTTATGTTGCCATACAAAATATTGCGCATTGTTTTATATGCTCTTACTTTAAACTATGGTTGATTTTTCTCAAATCAATGGCTTTCGGTAAATAATAATTACACGTTGATTGTTATATAATGATGATGATAATATGGCCAAATGTGCGTTGGGCTCGCCTTCTAAGGTTCTGATAGGAATTTTGATTAATAGTTGACACTAGTAGGTATTCAGTTCAACTCCTCGCATTATAATTAGGTTCTATAAAATACATAGAAGTATAAAACAAAAGAAAATATGCAATAAATCCAGAAATCAGCATTTTAGATGATAAATATAAAGGAATCTTAAAATATAATGTATAGACTTTTGCATGCATCCAAGGAGTATTTAATTCTGATACATTCTCACTTATAAAAATATAATGAAACACTAAGAACGCGATGCTCAAACCTTTGGCTTCGTAATATTAGCATAATATAAATACGTTGGTTATATCATGTACTGGATAATGTTGGAGAGAATCATTTGCCGAGTTTCCCACTAGCCCAGTGTCAGCGAGCACTGTAGCAACACCATAACAAACTAGATTGTAGGACAAGGGATTTTTTAATACTTATATTTTTATATAACATTGAATTTTTAATCGGTTATCTCTTAATTATTTTTTTTGTAGATTTATGAAATGATTGCCATGAAAAAAGCACATCTAGTCATTTTGTAATAAAAGCATTTAGAGGGGACACGTATTAAAGATATGATTAGGGTTGTGAGTAACAATATTAGTTTATCATTTGAAATTCTTATAATAAACTTATTGGAATAATGTGTGATCTCAAGTGACTTTATTTCCATGATCTCTAAATTTCGACTTTGCATTTATTTTAACAATGTTTAATATAAAATCTTACGGACGCAAGTTGATTGCAATAATAATTACTCTAAAATAATCGCTTATACGTATTAGTAATAGTAATTTTTAAAAAAGCACTTTTCTTAAATAATAATTTTAATCCCAATTACTAAGTTAAGGCAGCTTTTATTATTGACATATTAAAAAGAATAAATGTATACAAAAAAAATGAATCTCTTCACACTGCTGAATTTAAAATAGAAATTATATAAATCTAGAAACTTTATCATTATGATAGTAATGTTTATTGATGTCATTTATATGGAATGCTTATAGTTTTTTTTATTTACTGCAGTTAATAACACTGTACTCGTACTGCAAAAATGTCAATTTATCTGATCAGTTTGGTTTAAGTTATAACACAGTCCTGCTGTATTCTATGGTCAATAAAACGTTATTTTTCTGTTATAAACAGACAAGAATTGTAGCCAGACATATTACGTTATTGTTACATCATAGTATTTCAAACAATTACTGACAGCTAATTTATCTATTTTCGATGTAAAAATTAATAAAATGTAATAACGTTTATCTGCTCATTCGCTTTGTGCAGATTATTATACTTGTGTACATACATCAATGTATTTTTTACTAAATATAAAAAAATAAAGTATTGCGAAGTAATTGTGGCTTTCTGTTAACAGATTGTTATTATAATTAAGTTAATACCTTGATATTTTGCGTTGATATTTGGAGCTTTATTTTATCAGTGTCATCAATGTTTATGTCAGAGTCGCGTATTATTGATGAATCACTACTTCAGGGATCACGAACTAAAGTAACTATCAGCCGGTTTATGAATTGAGAAATTCAACTTGAGAACGTTAAAAACTTATCAACCAATCTTGTGTGAGCGTTCATTTTTTGACCAATTACGTTGCTAGATCTCAATTCAGAGACCGGCTGTATAATCTATTGAATGGTATTTCCCTGTAACATTTTTGTGGTGTGTGTGGTGTAGCGGGTGGGAGATGGGACGGTAGACGCAATCGTCCGGTGCCTGATGCTGTGTGGCTGGAGCAGCACCGGCGCGCCTTGCCCTTCGTCATCAAGCGAGAGAATGAACGAGGGGGCGCAGCCGCACCGAGACTCGTGAGTATACCCTGGATTTTTTTCATTATTATTTTAAGCGGGGGTGCATAATGGGTGTTGTATTTGTAAACATGTGGTTGGAGATCCCATTGCACTATTGATGTAAGCTCACTTGTAACACAAGCATTTAGCTTAGAATTTAGGTGAGAATGAATACAAGGTATGTACAATCCACATCACTGGTAAACTAAAAAAACAGGAAGAGTTTCGTGTAATATTTAAAAGACCCGACTATAAAAGTCCCACTGCTAGGTACAAGCAGAAGCTCTCAAGTGGAGGAGGAACAAGCAAATATCACCTGCTTCCCATGATCACCATGCTTGCTCATTGTGGGTTGGCGATTTAGATTCTAATTTCTGGAATCCAGGTTTCCTCACAATGTTTTCCTTCACCAATTGTCAATTATTATTATTAATTCTATACATAAATAACAGACTGATAGATTTATTAAATAGTTTTTTTCGAGTCGAGACTTACTAGAAATGGGTATTGATAATAATTCATTATTGCATATAATATCAGCCTATAAACGTCTCACTCCTGGGCACAGGCCTCTTCCCGTATCAATCAATCAACTCAGCCTATCGCGGTCCACTGTTGAACGGGTGTGTAATGTTTGGTATAATGACAAATGCTCTAATTTCAATTCGAATAACGTTCATATGATATAATTTTCAATTGCTATAATATCAAAAGACCTAAATTCATATGACCTAATGTTTTATATCGTATAATCTTCCTTTAATATAATAACATACAGTATAACATTTGTTTTATATAATCTTCAATAAGTATAATATTCTTTTTATATAACGTTCATTTAACCTAATGTTCTTTTGACCTAATTTTCATGTTTAATGGTCACAGTATTACCTAACCTATCCGAGTCGGAGTGCCTTAAAGTCCAGATTGCATCCAGTTTCTTCTGGTAACAATAGTTGGCTGGCAGGTGTATAGGATATAAAGCGAAGAAAAAAAAACATACAAGCAAACATGCAGCAGGCATGCAAGCAAGCAAGCATGCCGCAAGCATGCCGCAAACATGCAAGCAAGCATGCAGCAGGCATGCAAGCATGCAGCAAGCATGCAGCAAGCATGCAAGCAAGCATTCAGCAGGCGAGCAAGCAAGCATGCAGCAACCATGCAGCAAGCATGCAAGCAAGCATGCAGCAGGCGAGCAAGCAAGCATGCAGCAAGCATGCAGCAGGCATGCAAGCAAGCATGCAGCAGGCATGCAAGCATGCAGCAGGCATGGTTTCTGTCACGGCTCCGGCGTTGCGGGGCTCCGGCGGTACCACGCGAGCTAATCGTCGCAGATGGTGATAACGGTCACCACCGCGACTTCGGCTTGCTGGCCGGCTTCGCCGGCCAGCCTCAGTCACGGCGGCGCCCGTTAACATCACCTGCTCCTCAACTCGCGGGCCGCCTCGCCCCTCCACGCCTACGCGAAATTAAATAACACTCTAGGGGCAGGACAGACAAGACTGCGTGGAGTCGGTTTTGCAACGATTCGTTTCTGTCATTAACTTTTGGGGCTGACCATATTGACTTTTTAGGAGAATGTTTACATTTTAATTGAAGGTTAAAAATGCTGTTTTATAGAAATAGCAATAAGCCTAATAAAATGAATTATTATATTAAGTATTACTTAGAGATTATAAGTATTATAGTAAATGAATAATATACTAAACGAGAATTAAGTGAAATGTGCATTATAGGAAATGTTCATTATATCATAAAAAATTAGGTAAATTGAAATTATATCAACAATATATTATCTCAATTGATCGTTATATTAAACAAAAGTATATTAACGGAAATTAGGTCAAGTGAACGTTAGATTTTTTGTTATTATATCAACCGTTACACACCCGCCTGTTGAACCTAGGCCTTTTCCGTGTTGCGCCACAACACCCGTTAATTTCATTTGTTTTTTTTTCTCCATTGGGGGCTGTGTGCAGTGTACAGACTCCGTCATGTTTGCCCTAGTCACCATCTTGGGCAAGCGGGTTGGTGACCGCAGTCTACTTTCAGCTCTTTAGAAGAACGCTGCTGCCCATTCTCCTTGTTTCTGTAATCCTTTCTAAGTCTTAGGTAGAGAGGGGAACGTTCTATTATATGCCAGGACCGTAGGGTTTTCCCATATAAACTAAATGTGCAATAAATAAATAAATAAATATAGGGAAGGGTAACTGTATTGTCTGGCGTTTTTTTAATTGTTGCTATTAAATGTTGAGTTAATTTAGTCACGTCAGGTTTTTTCGTTATCAGCCCACCATTATCGCTAGAATAGGTTATCTCAGTACATTACGAACACAGGGACCAGAAAAGTGCGTTCATAAGACTTTACGAATTGTTATCTTATAGATACGATACCAAGTTGTTGTCTAGCGAAAGTACGCACTGTTACCGCGAAAAATATGCTCAATTCGATTCCCAGGGCATTAAGTAATTATTATGACATCAGATTTTATTTGGTTAGCAGACATTTTGCTTGAATATTTTCTAAGCATAAAAAATACAGCCTACAAAAGACTACATCCTCAGCGGCATTTCAGGCAATGTTTATCTTACGTCTTTAAAAAAAACCAGTATACTATAGCTTAGATTGAGTTTTAAATTTTACAGTTTTATTATGTTTGTTATTTTTAGATAAAGTTGGGTGAAGGCGTGGAGATCCGCGAGGAGTTGCTGCGGGGGGTCAAGTGGGGCGACTACCGAAAGGTGACGCGTGGTCTAGCGGCTGCGCTGTTCTCGCCCATCGAGCTGGCGACGTGTTCCGTGACCGGGCAGCGATGGTCGCGAGCCGGGCAAGAGTCGCGGCCGACCAAGCCACCGCTGGACCGCCGCCGTGTCCACGCCCTTATATCATACGTCAGCAGGCACTTCCCAGATGTTGAGGTCAGCAGGATCAAGCAGGTGCTAGCCTACAAGTGCAAGGAGAACTGCGCTGCGCTCAGGATGAGGACCGCCAGGTGAACTTACACTTTTGTAGGCACGCAAACAGGTCTCAATGATAGCTCAACTTTCAAAGACCTTACGAGGGTACAGTTCTTCGAATGAGATTGAGTAGGTATATATTAGCCAGAAATAGTAAACACAATTCGGCTGCCTACTTAAACGCGATTCTTAAATTCAAAATATCAAAACAAATTAACAGAAATATGAACAGCACAATAAATAAATAAAAAATTGCCGTGAACTCATATCTTCTAAAATATTTTCGCAACAAACAAGATAGGTATTCGACCTTTAACGGAATGTAGGTATTACAGTACATGAAATCACTTAAATTTAATGTTAATCTTAAGAGATGTAGCAAAGGTTATCATGCCGCACCATGTGTGCCATGCTTATCGCCATAAGTAGGAATGTTAAGTTACGAAATGTGAGCCGACTCCACCACGAATAAATAAATAATAGATATCGGTTAAATAATGTCATTACCAAGACAATGTTAAAACATTTTCGTTTTGTTAGTACTTTTAATGTTAAACAACATTCAAGTTGCGACTGTTGCAAGACAATTTGTGGGTTATTATTGAAAGTTTTTGGTTTTACATGTTGCTTTTCAAAACTCTTAAAATGTTACATGATGTTTGACGGGCCTGTTGGTCTAGTGGTTATTGACACTGACTGCTAAGCCGGAGGTCGTGGGTTCGGTTCCCACCCAGGACAAATCTTCGTGTGATGAGCACGACTATTTGTTCTGTGTCTGGGTGTAATTTATCTATAATATGTATGTACAGGCTCTGCCTAGTTTGGGATCAGATAGACGTGTGTGAGTTGTCCCAAGATAAAAACGCAGGAATTCCTTTGAACACCAAGTACACAATTCGGTTTCTGACTTCTAATAATAATTATAAATCTACTAAATTCTGAAAGATAATTTGTAAGTATCATCGAAGAAGTATTATTAACAACATCGGTCTTGTTTACTTAGTTGAATGTTTGTATAATGTCGTTAGGTTTGTTTAAAATTCCCCAGACTTGGGCTGACCTTTACCGCGACCACGATAATGGCGTCTCGCACATTATCTTATGGGGCCTCCCGATACCGTCATCAAAACAAAATTGTTTTTTAATTGTATATTAATTATTTTTTTATATTTCTCAGTAGAAATTAGTATTACTATACAGGATGTTGTGATGGAGTAAGATAGTTTATTGATTAATTTAGTAACTTTTAACTAAAAAGGTAAATGTGGCCCTATGTAAAGATTGTTTGGTTAAAAGGTCTGATTCTTGCGGAGGTAAGAAGGATAATATTAACACTGAGCACATTGCTAATTCATTATATATACAACATGTAACGAAACCCCTGTCGGATCCAATAAAGACGTATGTGTGGTACAGTTCATGAAACGTCTCGCATAGGCGACTTCTTTGACACAAAACTGCAGGTAGTTAGTACGTGAACTTTGAGGAGCGGTCAGTGTTGCTGTTGACTTGGATCAGGTTTTATTTTGATTTAATTGTTTTCAATTGAAAAAAAAAAAATCTCCAATCCATTTAATGGCTACGTGTATGTGTTCGCAGTACGATATCGAATAATACTCTCAGGGATCGGACAGGGTTTTGTTACATGTTGTATATAGTATCCCACGGACTTTTTCAAAGGATACCTTCCTTTGAAAAAGCCCGTGGGGTTTTAAACAAACAATGGGCATAAAACCTGATGTATTGATTATATTTATATGTTTGATATATTTTTGTTTTGTTGTTGTGCTCTTATACCGCGCCACTCGAGGCAGTAATACAATTTGTAGCAGGCTGTCGAACTGTTTCAGCGATTCGACCAACTACTTGCTGAGCGCGGCCGCCCGGCCCCCACCCTGCGACGTCGACACTCCTGGGGGGAGCGCTCGCTCCTCATATTCTAACTTGTACGTATTGCTCTATCAAATGCTTGCATTGAAGAACTTGATGAAAAGAATTTTATCTTGATTTTAACTTAAGGTTATTTTGGAGTGTTTTAAACATGTTTTTTTTTTCCTTAAGTAAATAGTGTATGTTTGTGTATTGTAGCGAGGCTACGAAGGGCCCAGGCGGCGGGGGCGGCGGCGGGGGCGCGGGCGAGTTCGGGCGCGGCGCGGCGGAGGAGGGCGAGGGCGACGCTCAGTGATGGCCGCCACGGTGTTGCATATCAATTTCATAATCTTGTTATTTTTTACCAAAAAAGAAGAGAAAATAAAGAAACTCGTCGCTCGCCGTCGCTCCGCAGCCGCGGCGGTCGGCGACGGCGGCACCCGTCGGTCGTTTCGAAAGATTTATATTTATTTGCGCGGCGTCGCGACGACGAACGACGGCGGTGAGTTGCCCGTGTAAAATATTCATATTTATTTAGGTGATATTTTTCTATTGGCTACTGATAAGATTTTATCTCGTTATGTATCTGCCGGCCGCGCCGGGGATACATTGTCGTTTGTAAGGAAGGGGGAGTGGAGTCGTGCCCGAAGCTCTAGCAATAATTTATCAGGTTCCTAAGACATGTTTTGTAGTTAGATTCTATTGCACGAATATTCGCAAACACTGCCGCTTTATTTCTAAATTTTTTTATAGACATCGAGTCAGTTGTTTTATTGCTTTCTATATTTTATGTTTAAATAAAAATCGAGTCATTTTCAACGTTACGTTAAAATTTGTATATGAGGCATTTAAGTGCTGTACGAGGGACCGTTGCAATTGCAAAGTAAATATATCAAAATGGCATAATTTTTAGAGCTATCTTATAGATATTATAGTCATTTCGTTTTATAGGTGTAAATGATAATAAAGAATTTATTTTGGAGCGTCAAGGTTTGGATATTGTAAAGTCTTTGGAGAGCTGTGATCATGATGGATATAAAGCAGTCATATTTTTAAAATATACATATAAGAGTTATAACGTAATTATACTATTGTACAGTACGTCTGTATAAGGTGGACGTAAGGTAATGTGCGGCGAGCGGCGAGCGCCGCGGGCTCGCTCCGCGCTCGGCCGCCGCTCGCCTCTGGCTACGCATCTGCGCACAGATGTATATCATATCAAAAAAGCAATAACTATTATTTGATAAAGAACGATTTATTTCATTTTTAAATACTATTTTAACCAAGTTGTTATAAATGTAGTTAGTAAATTGGAAAGATCTCTTGAGAAGTCCACGGTCATTTTATAGTTCTTTTGAACAATAACTAAATTCTCATAATGATAATGTCTCACATTTACGTCATATCAATTTGTAATAATTAGTTTTTTTCACTATTTTGTACATTGTGTACAAATAACATTATCATGTATCGTCAGACCACACACGCCGGGCACGTTACGCAGGTCCGGAGAGTAAAGTCGATGCGGCAATCTGACATGTGTAAACGGTTTGAAGACAACGAACAAAAAATTGGGATTGTTATTTGTAATTTTGTAGATTGCCTCACGATACGCGCTCGACGCTCGTTTGTTTTGTTACTGTAACACGTAGCACTCGTGTGTTACGCTACGATGTGAGATGTAACAAGTGTTGCGGCGTGTGCGGTCTGACCCGTGTACACACTACAGTACACTTGTAGCTCGTCTTTAACAGTCAACTGTCAGAGATTGGTGTACCTATGAATAAGTTACAGTTACCAGAGTTAGGATATATAAGTAGTCACGCAGTGCTACGTAGTAAAATCTTACTAATATGTAATGTTTTACGATGCCAATTGAAAGTCTTAATGCTCAATTTTGCCAAATTTTACTTGCCGAGAAAGCGTCTTGTCTATTAATTTCGTGTTTAAAATGTTTGGTATAGCACACATTCCCGTTACTAAAATACCTTTAGGTTTTTAAAAGTGAGAAGGGAATGGACAGATTGCTCAATATATGAAATATTTGTATTTCGTTAATAGTTCATAACATAACACATCCAAATAGAACATGAACATTTTTGGCCCAATGAAATTTATATCATTAGAAAAATTAATAAAATTTAATTGTAATTTAGAAATGTTAAATTGAGAGTTAAAGGATTTGCAAGTATAATATATTTGTGACGAATGCTCGAGATGCAATATGTTAATTTAGTGCCAAATGATAAGTTAACTCGTAGCAATATATTGTATCCTAATGCTCTTGTGTAATTTCTCACGTAGTGTTAATGACCTATGAGGTTTCGAAGGTTTCTTTTACAAGACTATAATATATTTATACAGGGAAAGTGTTAGGTATGTACTGTTGTTTGGATTTAAGAGTGTTGTTGGGGTAAAATACTCATTGAGGCGGGGTGTACAAATAAACGTACGCATTGTGCCGGCTAGCTCTGGATATTTAAACCACCTTAGAATAGTTTTGATACATATTTGTTAAAGTCATTATTTTAAAATAATTAAAAACCATGCATATAACGTCACCTCAGACAGGGTAATGTCTTTTTAGATAAACAAGCTACGAATACGAGTTATTTTTACACTCCGGCCTTTAAAGCACTGAATGAGCAATGGAACAAGAGAATTTATTTACTCAAATAAGTTTTTTTTTAATTATTTACGATAATTTTGTACTAAATTTTAATATACATTATTTTGCATTTTATTATTGTAATGGCAGCTGTCCATATCATGTGAACGATACAATCGGTCACTATTATTTAGGGTTTCATAAATAAATTTAAAACGATACATCGAACATGACACATTGGGCACAAATATAATTAAAAGTACCTATATACTTTTCTTTGCTTGCTGTTATAATATGATAAACGAAATCTAAATAATATTGTTCCTGATACTCGATCGTAGTAAGCTTTGTGAAACCCTACTAAGCGTTAATAATGTAATGTATGACGAGGAGCCAGGCGGCTCTCGGTCGGTGTGGTGACGTCACCCGCCTCCGGCCGCGTGCGCCTCGCTCGACCTTAGTTTTCACTGAGCAAAAAATCTTTAAACTTTTGTATATAAAGAGAACAACATCGATGCCACTGTGCTCTGAGAGGACACAGCGTTGTGCCAAAATTACGTGCTAGTCTTTAAAAACAAATGTTGTTATCATTTTTTCAGATTTTATTTAGTCCAGAATGTGTTTGTTCCTGTGCTGTGAAAATATTTTCTAACAAACCAACACTCGGTGATGGTGGTGGTGAGGGACAATGTGGTCGCTTTATTCTCGCGGTTAATGGTTCTTAGGTTTTAGTCTTGTAGAATATTATAATTAGAATTTTCTCACTGGTTCTCCCTAGATATATCATTCAAAATTATAAAATCTAGGCCAGTGTCGAAAATTTGAACGCCGAAGCCCTATCAAATCGGTCCTTTGTTGTAAAACTGACCACATTGTAAACTAAAATTACGGATTTAGATCGACAACTATAATCTTAACTGCAAATACTCGAAGATACCGAATTCAGTCATAGAACTAGCTACTAATAGTTACAAAACCAATGGCTATACCGAGCCTTTTGTGGCTGGGTGTAAAAATTCTCACTTTTATAAAATTGACACGTTTGCCTGTGATATTATTTTTTCTATTAGTTAGATTAGTTGTAGGAACACATTCTTCAATATGTGTAGTGGCGTTTGTCAATATCGAATATCCTTTTTTAAATTAAGTATAATAATATGGATCGTCCAAAGCCACAACGCTTCTGTTTATCGTGTACTGGATTGTAGTTGTCGAAGCTAAATAAAATTGTGTCATTTAAAAAGACGAGTCATAAAAACTTAATTTCTTAGAGTAACGAAGAGTTGTGTTGGTTTGTTGTTATATTTATAGTATTTATAAAAAATGCACATAATAATTTAGCTTTGAGCTTGTGCAATATTATTCCAAATTGTTTATAGATGAAAACTGTTATAATTATTTCTAAATTGTTATATATTTTTATAATCATAAAAGACAAAGGCAACTTAAATTATTATATTTTTGTTGTGCATTTATTATCAAAGTTTATCAATACCTACTGACCCACAAACTCATTGTGGACTGTAATGTCTGCGTCTGTGAAAACTGTTAATTAGGTACAGTAGTAGATGGTTTTTTTATATATGCTAATAATATTGTGAGTCAATTCTAGTAATGTTAATGTTCCCTTTTTATTTAGAATAATTTACGTTAATAAACAAATTAATCTAAGATTGCTCAACCAAGATGCAATGCTAACTGCAATGTAGATGTACGAAAATAGTTTTATATTATTTTGTCCTTTTTTATTATTTATCTGATATTTCAAGTTTATTCATTTGTGAGTTCTGGCAGCGCATGTTAGTCTTATGTTTATTCTTAAGAGAGGCCAAATGTTGACTTGCTTATGTGAGACTGTTTTGCCAAGAATCAGAAAGTATATTACCTACATTGTTTTAAAATAAATGCTTTTTTATAAAATCTATCCTTGTTTACTATTTACAAGACCTTTCCTATCAAAATGTATTATCAATTTTATATCTCCTTTGTATTGGTACAACACAATAAAGCAGACGTTTAATTTTTCTCCTAAATTGCTTGATTCAATAATAATTATTGGATCTTAATGGTTTTCTTACAACTTTCAGAGACGAGAAATCAACCTATAAATTTTGAGGAAAACGCTGCCTACCAAAGATAAATAACTACGAAAGTTTAAATTGCATCTACCATGTTTCAAAAATAGCCTTTACATCGGAAAGTTGTTCCTTTTTCATTCTTTAGAAATTGGCGAGTTCCGGGTACTCGTAGTTAGTAAGTATTGTATATCATTAAACTTGGTACAATTAGACTATAATATCATAAAAAAAATACCGAAAATTTCGGTAGGAACCGGTATCTTATAATTACAGTGAACTTGGAAATAGATTAAAAAGGAGCTCATTACCGAAAATACGGTTATAAACCGGATGGTTGGCAAACTTGTCACTTTCAATTTCCGGTCAGTAGTTTCCGAATGGTCATCCCATCGATCAATGACCTTGACTCCCGCGCGCGACGTTCACTGACCGAGCTGAGCAACGTAAGACTTACCACAGTATAAAATTATTGGTAATTTATGCGCAGTGCGCGGCGGTGGTATAAAACATTTAATTTATATTTCGACACGGTTCATAATGCTTCAAATAAAAAGTTTCTTGTTTTTAATCTTGTATTTTTTTGCCATATACAAATCGTGACTCAGATAGCCGCATTTGATTCCTCACAACTCGAAATGAATAAACAGGGAGGTATTAGAAACATGTGTATAAAAGTATAAATACCGGTACTGAAAGTGGGAATACGTATTACAAAACTTAGGTAACACTTAATTTTTTCATTTTCTAGCCAAAGAGAGCCAAACACACCAGAGAGTATTAGTGTTCTGTGCACCAGAGTGACAGACAGACACTCAATGAACTCACTCCAGTGACATTGACATTAAATGTCACTCGCTAGCGTTAGTTACCTACACTTTTCAGATTATTTTCATTTCATTTCTTTGTTTCAAATTGTTTCAATGATTGGATCTTGTTTAATCGGTTTTTTAATGCGCTTTTGATGCATGTATTTCACTGTTATAACCTTTCTTTAATCAATAAAAATAACTTAACCTCAATTTAATTGATTAACACAGTCTTTTATGTCTTGTGAAGAAACAAATATTGGGAAGATATTAGATGGCGTTTCCTCAGCCTAACGCTCAAAGAGGTTAGATTTCATAATATTATATGGGAACATGTAAACCAATGACGTTGAGAAAACGATAGAAACAAAACAAAAATTTGCTTTGATTTCAGCAGCTTTAAACGACTATTTTCATGTTACTATAAAGCAGACACAAGTTTGACAACGCTTCAACCTCATAACATTTAGTTAGTATAGAAACAATAATTGAAGGATTACTCGGAACTGAAACCTTAACTTTAACTATGAATGTGATAACTTCTAAATGCATTAGTATACTTAATGCCAGCTTGAGTATTTTGTATATAAAGTTTTTAAGTAAACAAATAAATCCTGTTTTATTTTTTATTAGGATTTTTAGAGTAAGATTTATAATAAAATTTTATCTATATACAATTAAATAAAGTTATACATTTACAGAACTCACAAACAGAAAGATTCTAGAAGAGCTGCAGTTGAAGAAGCAGATGCTGTTGAAACAAGGTGCTGTAGCTCCTTTGACAGCCACTTCTATATCCCCGACACAGCCAAACCCTATTAGCCAACTGCCTATGTGTTCTATACCACCTGTCTCTGCTACTGCTGTAAGTGTTATTGATAAAAATACTGGTTATAGAACAAAACTTTTTAAGAAAATTAATTTATTTTCAACACTAATAAGTCCTAGATTTACACATTTATTTTTTACTTTTTCAGGGGTTTCCGCAGTTACCTGAAGCAAATATAGTAAATACAAGTCATAGGGCTGCCCTACAGCACGCAAACGCTACATCCTGTGGCTATTTTGTGTCCCAAGACTCATCATTCGGAAACCAGATCCTACCAGTTTTGCCCAGATTTGATAATAAGTAATTAGAGTAATAATGTCTGCAGTAATAAAATTGAAGACCTTACAGGGTCATTTGGAGAGCTTAAATGGGTTTACAGCCCCTAAGATACAGTATGAACAATATGAGACACCAGCCCATCTTGCAGCAACTGCACTTTACACTATTCAGGTAAGCACCAGGACCAGTCAATATCTTTCATCAGTTATTGAACCTTAAAAGGTGACCAAATGAACTGGCTGCTGGTTTCACAAAAACTACCAAAAAATGTCTTAAAAGAATATTGGTATTAATACATGCTATGTATACCTATGAGTATTTCCTCTCATTGGAGAGTACACTCCAACAACAAAAGTCTGCTCTCGCATCTGTTCAAAGTATTGAAGGCTGATTGTAGATTACATACGAAAACAAAAAGATAATTAGAAACTAGGTTTTGCTTGCGGCTCCGTCCGCGTGGCTGTCGGTTATCGCGGCAAATGATAGCCTTCAAACAAACAAACAAACTCTTCAGCTTTATAATATTAGTATAGATTATTGAATCCCTATGCTTATGCATTTTTAGGAATTTAACGCACATAGAGCGATATCGCACGACGCCGCGTTCCTACCCACCAGGTAGGAACTGAATGGCGTCGTGGGGGCAAGGCACACCCAGAGTTCTATTTATATATATTCTATGTTTATCTTCCATAAAAGTCCATTGTCTAACACATGATTCTGCAAACTATTAGTATAACATATCGTATCTCAGTTTATAATTATGCTTTTACAGACACAATTCGAATCAATAGAGAACTGCACTGTGCTTGACGCTGGCTGTGGGCCGGGGATCTGGGGTATTGGTGCGGCGCTCCTCGGCGCCAGCATCGTCACCGCCGTAGATATTGATGATGACGCTCTTCAAGTTTTCAAGGAGAATGTCGATGATATGGAAATAACGAATATTGACGCTATACAGTGCGATTTCTTGGACTCGAAAGTTTGCCGGTAAGTATTGTGATGTGCTAAATACATTACTTAATGTTTACCTGTGCGAAGTTCGAATTAAAACATTTTTCTTTCTTTTTATTTAAGAACTGGGAGTTCAAATGCCTGGCTTTTATTATGTCTTTTCATACTGATTTGCATAAAATAGATAGACAATTGTTTGGTAAAATATTAGACCATGTCACTCGTCACAACCTCTCTTTTTGTCGCCTATGTTTTATCAAAATAGATTCAGCCGTTTTTTAAATAAGCCCAATAAAAATACGAGAAACGTGTTTTTTTAGAGGAATAAATGCTTCCAGTCTACAAGCCCTTTTCGCAAAGACTGCACGGATAGCCGAGTGGTTATAGGTCACCACGATTTTGATTGATTACCACTGTGCGCGACGTGTTGCGGGTTCGATCCCCGCATGAGACAAGCATTTGTGTGATCCACAAATGCTTGTTCCAAGTCTGGGTGTCTTTTGTGCATGTGATTTGAATGTTTGTGAAACCCCCGCGTCACAAGGATTAAATTCCATAGTGCGGGCGTCGTTTTTTTTAAAAAAAAAAAAAGAAAAGAAATCTATATGCCATGCCAAGGAGAGACTGGTTGTTAAAATTGTAATGACCTAAGGACTGCCAAAGAACATTTTACGAAAATACAGGACCAAAGTCTACACTAATAATCAAATAATTATTTTCAGATGGGAGGGTTACTTCGATACAGTTGTGATGAACCCACCTTTTGGCACCAAGAACAATCATGGCATTGACATACAGTTCCTCCGAATGGGTACTTACCTCAGTTGTGATAGTGTATACTCTTTACACAAGTCTACTACAAGGTATTTACTTTTTCACTTTTTAAAATGCCTTCACCTCACCTGTGTATTTGCTTTCGCGTCCAATCTTGCATCATATATATTTTTTATCGAAACCAGTTGAGTAAACATATTAACATAAATATAAACTAAAAAAAGCAGTTTTTGCTGGACTGAAAAGATGAATAGAAAATTATGCTGGTTTGCGCTAAATCCAAGGGCTTATTCCGAATGCATCCCAAACGATCAGATCCCACTTGTGGGTCCATTCGGAATAAGGCAATACAAGTAACTAGAAAATGTATACAACTGTTTCAGAACACACATTGAAAAGAAGGTAAAGGATTGGGGCATGAAAGGCAAAGTAATAGCAGAAATGATATACAATCTACCGGCATCATATAGATTTCACCGACAACACTCTATGAACATTGCTGTAGATATATGGAGAGTGTATCATCCACATTAACATTGTAATGTACAGATGTGTATTTATTTTACACAACTAAAATCTAAGTGTGGGCGTGATTTTATAATACATACTAGCGGACCCGCCATGGTTTGGCACGTGTATTATACATTAAACTGTCCTCTTGAATCACTCTATCTATTAAAAAAACCGCATCGAAATCTGGTGCATAGTTTTATAGATCTAAGCATACATAGGGACAGACAGTGGGAAGCGACTTTGTTTTAGACTATGTACACAGTGACGATAAAGTTGATGACCACAGTCTGATTTAAGAAATACCCAAACGCGATTTAATTTCTATTCACAATCAATTATTATTGGACTTTAAATTCTGTTTGTTCTTGGTATTTTGTAAAACCGATTGTGATCATAAACCTTTGTTGTTGACTGTATAGTTGCCGGCTAGTAACTTGGCAATGTTTTGGAGTAGTGAGAGCGTATTTGCATATTCTATGTGCAACAAAAGCACAGTTTTATTGCTCGACTGTATCATTAAAAAAAAAAACATTAATGCACATTAGAACGTTAAAATATGAGATGAACTCGTACCGACTCTTGCCAAGTTACGTGCCGGGTATAATCATCGGCACGGATCTAGAGCGCTGACCTTCACTTGCGCAGAAGTGATTTATTGGGTCCCTTTTGGGGTATGAAGTGAGGCGCGGGGCGGGCTAAAGTGCGGTGATTGGCCCGCAGTGCATCGCGTCATAGCTGTCACTCGGGATTCGTTCTTTGCTACGCTTGCAGTCATAGCTGTCATTCGGGATGCGCTCGGGATTGGTTGCTCGGCATAGCTTGCACGTACGATGCGCAAAGCGATCCCCACTCTTCCGCCGAGCGCTCAAGATCCGTGCCGGCAGTTATACCTAAGTACGTGTAATATAAAATCTTGATGAATAGTTGATATTTTTAATAATAAGGAGAAAGTGATTATTTTTATTTACGACTAGCATAACGACAATACTGCCTCACTTTCAGTTTATAAATTAGTTAATATTTGAAAATATACACGTACCTATTTAGTTTTTTTCCACTATCATAACAGATACCTCTTTTGAGTCGGTATTACAATGTATTTATAAAACCTCAATTTTTATACAAAGTGTGGTGATATAATATTTAATAAGCTAGATAATATATTGTATGATTCAAACTTAATAAAATAATGGACTGAAAAAATCTTAAATAAACTCATTAAATGATCTTAAGTTTTTATTTATTTTTAAATCCGTCAGTCTTACAGTATTTGAAGTTTATTTGTATTTCATCGATATAAAAATACTGTTAACAGTGACATATTACAAATATAATAAAATTATGAGATAACTTAATTAATAAATGTTGAAATTGTAACTCCTCACGTGGCGTAGATTCTTAATTAATACGCAGCTTTGGAAATGTTCAGAGAATATGAATGTGTGAATAAAAGAAAAAATCTATTGAGTCCGTTAGTTACTGTTAAAAAATATTAGATACGTATTTTTCCATTTTTTTTTACAAAAAAAATAATTTGACAAAGCTATCGTGCCAGTTCAGAAGTGAGGTCTTGTGACGTCATAAGTAGGCAAAAATAGTAGCCAGTATTATTATTATTTACTACTGATTTTGATCATTCTACTTTTGCTGTTGACTTTACCTACTGTTTATTTTTCTTTTATAATAGGTATAGATATTTTTATGATGTAAGAATCTTGGACTCGTTAGAAGCATAGTGCGGCCAATCGGAGCAGCAACAAAACCGACTTGGCCACAATAATAACATCCGACTATGCTCCTTAAAAGCTGCTCACATATGGACTATTTTCATTTGTATCAACCAAAGCCTATTCGTCTCCAAACTTGATGTTCTGCGCCAGCTTGATGGTGCCGGAGTAGTTGATGGTGACGGTGGAGCGCCTCATGTAGTTCTTCCAAGAGTCGGAGCCACACTCGCGGCCTCCGCCGGTGGCTTTCTCTCCACCGAACGCTCCGCCGACCTCAGCACCATTGGTAGGAATGTTCACATTGACAATGCCGCAGTCTGACCCGTGGGGTCCAATCCACTGGGGATAGAAGAGGTAGTTATAACACCGTTATATTATATGTAAGAAATAAGATAATCGGGAACCTAATATTTTGGTAGTCAATACCTTTTGCGGACTGCAGAAAATCCCCTGTACCCTCTTTTGAATGGAAAGTCAATAAAAGTATCAAAATAACAAATATTGCCCTGTACCTTTATTCTTCAGAACCTACTTACTATAAAATCAATCTAGCAGTTAATATTTTTTTCAACGAATAGAAGTTAATAATTTGAACCGACGACAGGACTCGAACCCGCGACTATTTGTATTTTTTTTTAAAGATTACTTGCAATGTGAGTCACACATTACGAGTATTCTTATTAACCCCTCGTGCTAACGTAAAAGCTTGTGTTCCGAATGGGTCCATGTCGGTAGTGCAATGAGTGGGATTCGATCGCGCGACCATAATTATGATCGCAAGACCGATGCCCTAGCCTTTTGGCTACCGCCGCTTGTATACAATTAAAAGTACAATAATATTTTTTCTAGGATTGGGGGAGGTCTTTCGCAGCAGACGGACAGGTCATAGGCCCTATATTGTGTTCTATACGACATACCTTGAATACATCTCCGAGGTTCTCAGTAAAGAGACTAGACGACAAACCCTGTTCTACTTCGTTGTTGTACTGAATGCCAGTTTCCAGGTCTGGTATCTCGATGCAGTACACAATGGGAGCGAAGGTTTCAGTCTTCACTAACGGGGAGTCATGCGGCAGTCCAGTGATGATGGTTGGCTCCACAAAGTAGCCTTCACGTTCAATTACCTGGTAAAGAAATTTAATTATAGATAAAACAAAGTTGGACGATATCAGTACGTTTGCCGGTCCACGAAGACGCTTCGTCCACTTCTCAAACTGTATTTGGACCACGTGTCTAGTCGAGAAATTACATGTTCTCAAGTTGAAATTCTCAATTCAGAAACCTACTGTGAATAAGTTCTTTCTAATAAAAATATTCATTTAAACTGCTTCATACTATACTTCATCGTGACAAAATATGAACAGTTGCAGAATTTACCTTTCCTCCGAACTCGATTTTGCCTCCTTGCTTGACGGCCTCCGCAACAGTCTTCTTGAAACCTTCGACGGCAGCGGGCGTGTGGAGAGGACCGATCAGAGTTTCTGACAGCAGAGGGTCGCCTATCCTGCTGACTACTCCAGCGAACGCCTTTGACAGACGGCTCACGACTTGACTGTACACCTGCGAATATTTTGATCATGTACCTTCTGACTGGTAGAAGAGTTTAGCAGTCGCTCCGTCAAAATATTTTTATTTCTAGTCTAAAAATTGGCGCTTTAGAAACGTTAACTTTAAAAATAAACGACTCTAGGTGCGCATTTGAAGCCGAATTCGACATAATTTGAATAGGCTAAATTTTAATAATGTGCACAATACTTGTTAACTAAAACGCTTCTAATTTAGAGGTTTAAATCAAATCAAAATATCATCTTTATATGATACTGGTTATAAGGTCTATTATAGCACTTCGTTTTACTTTTCTACTCACGGATGTGGGGTTTAAACCGTATAAACACCGCACCCCAGATGGTAATAGAGTATGATTATAATATGTATGAATATTTTAGAGCTAAAGTTTGCATAGAGCAGTATTTTTTTTCTTTTTTGTCGGCACACAGAAGTGCTTATAGAATAATCTGCTGTACATTCTGTATTAGGTAGGCGAGATAGACGATGTTAATGTTACCTGCTTGTGAATGAGCAGTCTCCTGGTGGTAGTGCATCGTTGGCCCGCGGTTCCAGCGCACGCGAATAGTGCGGCGTTCAGCAACAAGTCGAGGTTGGCGTCAGCGTTCACAATTATCGCATTGTTTCCACCCAATTCCAGCAGATGGCGACCGAAACGTCTTTGGACTTCCACGCCCACCTGACAAAGGAATTTCAAGTTTTGGCTTTTCAGAAAGAATATTAAAGCTCTGGTACAAACACCATTATTAAAAAGTCTAATCAGATTGTTTTCCAATAGTATAAGCGCAATCCACTGCAGCGCACGCGTTGCACGATGTCCAAGCCTACGTAGCTGCATGAGTCCGCTTGATTACAAAAATAACATAGCATATTATTATTGACATGACATCTGTCAGTAATGGCTTGCTACCTTGCTACTATGCAACGTGTGTATTTTCAGTTACTATTGTGCAACACACACACAGATGGTGAGAGTTTATAAGCGAACATATTTATCCCAAATTCAACCTTATGCGGATGATATTAAGTTGTTTTTACAAAGCAGCTCACAGAAACGGTAGAAGCCCCAACTTTTTAAAATAACGATGTACAATAAGAGTACCTATGTATTTGCTTGGTCATTTCATTTTTGTTTTTTTTATTGTTTTATTTTAATTTCTACTTTATCAATGGGCTAGACTGATAACTTTCAAGTAGGTAGTAAGAGAGTTACTTGTTGTCCGACAGCCGTGCTTCCAGTGAATGACACAAGCTTCATCCTCTCATCTTTAACAATCTTCTCTCCGATGTCTCTGCCACCGACGCAGAGCGCGGCGACGGCCCCAGGGATGTTGTTCTTCTGTAGCACGGTCTCTACAATCCTGGTTACGGCGACGGCGGTCAGCGGCGTGGTGTCCGAAGGCTTCCAGACGCTGACGTCACCGCATACCTGTAAGATATCGTTACATAGAAAAGTGCAAAGTACAGTCACAATATGAGCCAAGTTTTTTTTTTATATCATTCATTGCGATCCTTTGCTGATAAAATATGATGGATGCTAGAAAAGAAATATTGTCTTAGTAACGCGATAAGAATTGCCTAATTTATAATTGTGTTACCTATCTATTAATTGTATTATTAAGATAACTAACGTACACATTTCATTCTTCAGACAACTATTTACTTTTTGGGTTTTTACATGAGCGATGTTATTTCCCGTAAAAAGTTAGGTGCAATTGATACAACTTGTAAAAATCAACCCTCTTGTTATGTAAAAGCAATAGTTTACCAAATACCAGAAGCTCTATAGTTAAATGGTAAATATTTGAGTGTTCAAATATCACAACTTACCATAGCCAGAGCGCTGTTCCATCCAAACACAGCGACAGGGAAGTTGAA
This sequence comes from Plusia festucae, assembly GCA_950381575.1. NCBI lineage: Eukaryota > Metazoa > Arthropoda > Insecta > Lepidoptera > Noctuidae > Plusia > Plusia festucae. The sequence goes on along the minus strand of OX494436.1, from coordinate 4,053,185 downwards.
GGCCGTGATGATGCCCACAGCGCCGAGAGGGTTCCATTTCTCAAGCAGCACGTGTCCTGGCCGCTCAGACGGGAAGATGGTGCCGGGTAGTGTTCGTGACAGCCCCAGGGCCAAGTCGCACACGTGAATGTATTCTACTACCTCACCCAATGCTTCTGGGAGGATTTTACCTGGTGTAAAAAAGGAAGTAAGTAAAAGTAATTAATATATTTACAGTCATTTGCTTCATTCGAATACGATGGGCAGCTGTTTATTAAGTGTTGTAAGGAATTTTTGCGACATTGGTATGGTTTATTTATATTTTACTAACTTTAAAATATCGCGTTGCATGATTAAAAATAAATTACGTCACGGGAATTAACCCGAACTCATGTATTAACCTTTTAAGAGCCATTTCACAAAATTAAAGCGCTCGAGTTTAGGTAAAAGACGGCAGCACTGTGTATGTGTGCAAAGCTTATCACACATACACAATACAAGCAGTGTAACGCGAGTGTCGAGACGGACTAAATAATCTTGAGCCGTTGTAATCATAATGCGGAATTTAGAGATTTATGAAAAAAGTTATTTTATTTATCTGTTTCACGTCTAAATTAGTTATATGTAAACCATCCTGACTTGTCAAAATTAAATTCAGTCTAATAAAGGTTTCTAGATAATAAAAAAAAACACAAGTATATGTTATGTAAAGTATGTACCTAATAAAAATTATCAGGAAAACAAATAATAATATAGACTATCACATAAGTTATAATAATATGGCTGCATAATTTTTATTTTTCCTTTTTTTGATACAATGGTACAAAATGGGGCGTAACGGTTGCGTCGTTACGCCCCATTGCTAAACAATATTAAACAATAATATATAATTAATCTTTAATCTACTAAAATAACACTTTATAATAAAATAAACTCTTTCCTCTTGTAAAAAAAAACCGAAAAAAATCAAAATGTTGTAGTCGTAGTATAATAATGCGTTCACGACATGAGCACGCGCAGATTGAGACGCGGGAAAAAGTGGTATAGGTCCTTCCTCGATGGGCGCTCGCACCGGACTAAACAGTACCGGCTTATGCATCGTACTTTATTCTAATTTAGAGTGATTTTAATATCGATATTATGTCTAATTAAATGAAGGGATTTTAATCAAACTTTAGAATTCGATTTGTTAAAGAACATAGTTTATTTTGACATTTTTTTTTATGTAATTACGCCTTAGTAAACCCAAAAAATTGCGATATAATTGCGAATAAATCGTATAAATTGACCCAAGACTTTATTTTTTTACTAATTAATGTTTATAATAATCGATATTCTAGTACATTATGTGTCGACAAAACTATATGCCTGATGCATTGTGTATTTTTTTTCGTCAAAATTATAACTGTTAATGATAGATATAGGAGTCTGAAGTTGACTCTGCGATGATTCTTCAGTAAACTAGTTGTGGGAGATTAATCACTACAAAGTAAAGAAATAAGTTTCTGTAAATGTTTTACATGAAGTGTCAATACGAAAGATTGGTCTATTTTTTACATGTATTCACCAATGCCAGAGTATTAACTAAGATGGTAAATTAGGCGACTAAAATCTTAGATATTCGCGCGAAAACGTGAAATGGCTCTTAAGGCTTGACGTTTCGGCCGGGTTACACTGGTCGTGGTCGCAGGTAAATGCATGAGTTCGCGTTAATCGCTGTAACGTAATTTATTTATAACTTCTGGTGTTTACAGTTCGTTGTTATCTTTAAACACAAATAATGGTTTAGGTATTTTTCTTTTTATTCGAAAATATATTCTGTTTTGTTACACCTTTATTTTATTATGATAACAATAAAGTCAACAAACTCTAGATAATTATAATCTTAGACATATCGTTGTGTAAATTTGACTTAGGTACCTACGATTCTCGGTCTTAATGTGTAAAATAAACACTTATTTTTAGCTAATGAGTGGTAGGTAACCTTTGGCTACAGCAGATAACGAGTGGAAATGACGTACCCAACTTATAGGTAAGTAGGTATTTGCAGAGAAATATAAAAGGAGTTGTTTTTTATACAAATAAGAATTGCAGTGAAGAGTGAATTAAATACTTAGTCAGTCCCTACATAATAGATTACCAGTACCTACAGTACCAGTATTTATCTTTAAAATACCTACGACCTACTGTCCTTAGCTTCCTATACTGTTGATGACCTCCTCTGTCTGCAACATCTATAAGTTCCTGCTATCCTGAACAATTTAATTAATAAAGGAAACAGTCTTACCCATTTCCAAAGACACGAGCTGTCCAAGAGGCTGCAGTTTCTCCCTCAGGGCATCTCCTATTTGCCGGACGATCTCTCCCCTGGCGGGCGCTGGGAGTTCGGCCCAGGAATGCCATGCCTCTTGGGCAGCGACTGCACAAGCCTCGTAGTCAGCCGGGCTGGCGCCTTGAACTTCTGCTATGATCTTGCCATTAGCAGGACTGAAGGACTGGATTACCTTGATGACGAGAATTTACACAGTTAGGTTACGTAAGCCCCAAGCTGACAAATGTCACACAATAAATGAAAAAATACCCATTTTTTTAATCCACGGGCATCGTCATGTCTTTTCCACGGCCTGGGAAAAAGCAGAGGTATACCGGACCCTTACCGGCTAAAACCATCAGAGTGCTTAAATTATTATCTCGAATCTTTTTTACTGGGGAACGTACGGACCCTTCGCAAACTAAGTTCCGCGATAGCTCAATATAACAAAGATACCTTGTCTGTTATTTATTTCCTATTATAATTTGTATAAAATTTCCAGTCGCGCGAATATATAGGGTAGAAAATCTCGTTCTTTATCTAACAACAAATACCTACTTGTATTGTTTAAATATCGTGTGAATGATCCCGTTGACATAACACATTACAACATCTTTTACGCGGAATATTTACACAAATGTAACAATAGTTGACATGACATAATGTTTGTCTCCCCGTATGACGATATACTTACATGTTATCTCTGCCTCGATATGATAGATATTTTTACTTAATATAACCATTATTAATCTACATGTAAACAGCCTATAGGTAATGATATAAGAAGCACGCTCGTTTTAACAGATTTCTTAATTATTGGTAATTTGGTAGATAAACTTAGCTGCTTAAGTATACCCATTACCGGCATTACTAACATCAGTTAAGTCGTCGGCAACATAGTTAAGTAACAAATTTTTTACATCTTACCTGCTGGAATTGTGCATGGAATCTATTCCATGCGATGATAAGATCATGCTTACATGTCAGTTAGGTATAATTTTTAAGGTTTTTGTCACGCTACCAATTTTTTTAGTGTCTGTACCTTCCATTCAACATAACGAAATAATAATAATATAATTTTTCCAGAACTTACCTGTCCATTCGCCTCCCATTTACCTTTAAACACTCCGACGTTCTTCTCTTTTAATCCTAATTCCTTTAAAAAGGAATATTTAGGGTCCTCAATGAGGAAGGAGGATGAATTACGAGCCATCGGCACTCTTATCAATCGTAAGGACAACACACCTCGACACAACACGCGGCTCATTTGTGCTACTGCCACGACAGACTGCCTTACAATACGAGATTCACATACAATACATTTCTAGTGAGATATGCAGTAAACAAATTTTATCATGTTTGTGAACAATTAAAGGCACTGCTGCGTCTTATCTAACTGATAAAAAGTCAGTTGCTAGGTCAAAAGTAATTGATAAGCTTTAATTTTACTTGCAAGAGTAATTATACTTAGGTACAATTCTCAACGTCGAACTAATTGTATACAATTTCATGTTTAGGTACTCTTGTTTTCACTATGAGGTACCTACGATTTTCATTACTTATGCAAAAATGTTTATCACATCACATTAATATCCAAAGTCGAAAGTTTGAGTGTGTATGTTTGTTATCTCTTCTGGGTTCAAGGCTGTACCAATTTTGATAAAATTGGTATGGAGGTACTAGGCTAATCCAGGGTGTCAGCCCTGGATTAGCAAGGCTTTTTATCTCGAAACAATTAAGTTATTTCACAAACCGCGAGGCGAAGCTACTAATAAATAAATAAATTAGAAGTTTACAAAGTCCTAACAAATCATACAAGTTCTAAATATAGCTGGTAAAACAATTTCAATCATATCAGAAAAAACAGGGAGCTACAATGACACAGACATACATTAAACATGTAAAACCCTCTTTTTTCGTCACCTTTAAAAATAAGTGTGTTCAATGGAAGATAGAAGTAGCTGCTCAAACAAGTCACAGCCAAAACCTCAAAACATAATCTAAAGCAACAAAACTGTCATCAATGACAGTGAGTTTTGAAACAAACACATTTATTCGCAAGTTCAACCTTATTCGAATGGTATAAAGTGCTTTTTGCGATGCGAGATTTTCTGTTATGACTGCATTTCTATGGTAATTTTTGAAGACGGATTTGAGGCATTGACAGAGCATATTTGGTTTTATTTATTTCATAATCTGCCTAGCCTTTTCCCAAACTATGAATGAGGTAGGCTTCCAGTCTTACCGGATGGATTTACTACTGTATTTTATTATTTTATCGTATTTTACTGTGATAGAAGTAATATTTGTGTTCTATTTCTATCCACTATATACATTATGTATATGATATTGATTTTGCAGGTACTTGTACAATTACTGTACTTTAAAAATTAAACTTTTATAAGACTTTACTAAGGAAAATTACTTTATGGCAACACTAATAAAACAATTAGGTCAATATTTAACAACTTATTTTTAATATCTACAAACTATATCATAAATTAACTACATAAATAATCTTCTCAAACAGTGGTCACATTATTGAACAGGAAGACTTTTTGTTATCCATCAATTTTCCTTCTTTTAATTCCTTTGCCTTTTGAGCAAGGAGTGTGTTTTCATTTCTCTTTTCCATCCACTCAGGCAATGGTTTATCCCAATCAGCCGGGGGAGAATCTCTCTTTTTCCAGACGTCATTTCTGTAATGAGCTCTTAATCTTTCCATCCTTCTTGCCTTTTCACTAGCTATTAAAGCTTCCTGCAAATGAATAATAAATAATATTTCTAGGACGGTATTTATAACAATAAATAATGTTTGAAGGCTGTGATTGAATCACAGCCTTCAAACATAATAATGTATGCATGATTATTGGTTTTATTAAAAGATTCAATTAATTTTTGTAATATTATCATGCAACAAAAGGTTTTCTGAACTGTGCTATTTAATAAAAATTATGCCTATTGGCCTTTTTGAAATTGAATCCCATCCTGAAATACTACAAACCACTTTACCTTAAACACAAGCATTTACCTTAGCATGAGGAGCTGACAAAAAAAGTTTCAGTAAGATGCAACCTACATTGCTAGTTAAATTGTAAAAAGAAAAAAATGATGTATAGGTAATATTAATGTATAGGGAAGTTCCAACTCATAATTAATAACAAAAGTCAACCTTAGTGCTCTGCAATAAAGACATGTTTATAATATCAAAATATTCTACTCACTGCAGCCTTTCTATCTCTATCACTTTCCCACTTGCAACAATTATCATAATCCTTCTTCCACTGGTTGCAGTCTATAGTCTCACCATAAACAAAATACTGTTGAAACCGACCTCTAAAACTTGTGCAGTCCTTGTATTCATCTTTGTATAGTTCACATTCTCGAATCTATAAGTTCAGAAAATACTGATGTAGTTTCCTTGAAGTAATTATCAATTAAATTAATTTATTATGGAATTAGAAATGTCAATTCATAAAGGTAGAAGCAGGTTCAAGGCTTAATAATATTCAGTAGAACAAAGGGAATAGGCATATCCCTGCACTGTGGTAATTTAACAGCTGTACCTAGGTAAAAAAAAATACAAAAATAAAATTGTCAGGTGTTCATGTAGGTATGTTATAGGTTCATAATTTATTGTTGAAAGTTGGACATGCCAACTGACAACAGTGTGACTCGTTACAGTTATAATCCCTGTATTGAAAAAAGCTATTTGTGTAAAATATCTGTGAATTATTTGTGTAGGAAATTCAATTCTTTGTGACAAACCGCAATTTAGGCATATTCTTGAGTTTCTTCTATTTAAGAGTTGTGTTTAATAAAATTAAATTGAGTGTGAATTAACCTTTGATTCTGTTTCAGCATAAGTAAATTTATAACAGTTTTGAATTTAAAAACTTTTAACTTGATACGGACCACCCACTTATCTTCAGGATCCTGATCTTCGGCATTACTACTAGTGGTTTGAGCGTCTTGCTGATCATTAGTTAGTGAATCTAATCCAGGATTCTCAGTATTTTCACTGTCAGGCATGGTTCTTTTAATATTGAGTGATCTCTAGGTACATAATACTTACATAACCTCAAAAGACAAAACATGTAAATAAAATAGAGTTGACAGCATGTTGACAGTTTGTGTACTTTGTGTTATCAATTTCACATTGACATGATAACATCACTATTTATACCACGCTATACCAATTTTATTTTGTTTCAATTCAATTCAATCTTTAAAGATATTATTTATCTTTATTGCATACGATAATGTTGCATTTGTTATTGTTGTTTTTTCAGTTTTCGTGTGTAGATAAATGATATATTATTTTATATTAGTATATTATGTTCAGTTTGTGAATATCAAACACATTATTATCATAAATATTTCCAACTTATATACACACTTAATTATTTATTATACTATATTTAATTAAACAAAACCAAAAAATTGCATCAAAAACTCTCCCACATTGCTTTCGACTGCTTAAGAGCATTAATTTGTGAATCACACAAGTGCTTGTCTCATGCGGGGATCGAACCCGTAACACGTCGCGCACAGTGGTTATTAGCGTGGTGACCTATACCTACCACAAGGGTAACCGGAAATATTATATTTACATTCTATAATAATCAAAACATAAATTTTCTGCGCAATAGGTGTCCATCGCAGAATAATATACCTTCATGAGAATTATTCTGAGGTCTTTGATTACAATGTCTTTGGTTGTCACTTCGTTTATGCTTCGTTATGTTTATTACTAGTCTATAATCTGTGGTTATGTTAAATATGTTATTATTGTTAACGTCTTGTCTTGTCACTTGTCAAAATTTAGCTCGATGCTCATTTACAGAGAAGAGTGAACTTTGTACATTTTGTTAATATATTTATCTTTCGATTAAATCAGAATATATTAAACATTTGTTGTACTAACAACTTTTACGTTAAGTTTTGTTTTAGTACTAAATCACAATGTCACTGAATAAACTTATTGGGGTCGACTGTGGGGGTAACAACTCGTTGGTTCAGCTATCAAATATTGTTCGTCGCGATGCATCCATTCAACAGCCACAGACACAGTCTGACAGGTTTGTTCAGGAATTCATGGCACAAAACTCCCAGATACCACAAACTTTTAACATGAATACGTTACTTAGTAATTTACCTAAAGAAAATGTTCATGCTCATAAAAGTGGCACTTCGAACAAGCACGTTCCTGATGTTGGTATGCACATGAACAGGCCATGGGCAGCTGCAGGGCCATCTTCTTCCTTCATGCCACATTCTATAATGCCAAGTTTTCACATGATGCAACAACCTATGTTAACTTCTCGACCAATGTCTAATGTCCAAATACAATACGTAAATGAAGCTGATATTGAAAGTATGACAAACAATGATGTAAAAGCCAAAGCTCAAGAGTATGTTGATAACATGAAAGATGATGATGAAATGGCTTATAATCAGTTCATGTCATTCATGAAGAAAATAAGTGCTGGGGAGCTTAACCTTGGTGCATCTGAACAAACTGATGAAAGGAAAATGAGTAGAGATGATATCTTAGATGAAATGATTGACAAATATAAAGATGAATGGGATAAGCTTAGTGATGTTACTAACTACTGGGATACAGAAGCAGCAAATGGAATAGCTAAAGAATATACATTTTCTGAAGGCAATGTAATGTTGGAAAATAAAAGTGCTCTTGACATTGGCAAGGAAAAGTTAAAGATAGGGGACATTCCTGGTGCTGTTCTGTGTTTTGAAGCAGCAGTACAGCAACAGCCAGAGTCAGCAGAGGCTTGGTTTCTTTTGGGAACCACACAGGCTGAAAATGAGCAAGATCCATTGGCAATTACGGCATTGAAAAAATCTTTAGAAATAAATCCAACACAATTGGAAGGATATATTACATTGGCAGCAGCTTATACAAATGAAAATATGTCTAAGTATGCTTATGTGTCATTATTAGATTGGTTAAAAGCCAGTCCTAAATACTCTGACACATTTCCACAAGATATTGATCCAAAGAAATTAGATATAAAGGAATTAGAGGCCCATGTCAAATCTTTGTATCTTAAAGCTGTTCAGTTAAACTTGAATCAAATTGATCCAGATGTTCAAAATGCTTTGGGAGTTGTCTTTAATATTAGTCAAGAATATGATAAAGCCGTTGATTGTTTCAAGACTGCTCTTATGGTGGCAAGTGACAATGCCAAGTTATGGAATAGACTTGGTGCTACTTTAGCAAACAGTGACAAATCTGAAGAGGCAGTTGATGCTTACCACAAGGCCTTGCATTTGGAGCCTGGGTTTATCAGAGCCAGATATAATGTGGGTATCACATGCATGAACTTAGGAGCTCATAGGCAAGCTGCTGAGCATTTCCTGGTGGCTCTGAACCAACAGTACAAAGCTAAAAGCTTGTTCCCAGACTCATCTACCACTGACACCAGTTCATCCACAATTTGGACAACATTGAGGATGGTGTGCTCATTTATGGGAGAACATGATGTTGCAAAATTAGTAGATGACAGAAACTTGGGTGAGCTTAACAAGTTTTTTGAAATAGAATAATATTTAAACAATACTGATACAAAGGGCACATTCCCAATTTGTTAATGGGTTAAGGTTCCAATATGTAAATAAATGTGATTTTAATACTCTGCAGTAATAAGTTTTAAATAATATTAAAAAAGTGTATGAGTTATACAAATAATATTTATAGGTGTTGTCAAACTTATTATATTTAAGATTAATTAATGTTATAAAATAAATGTTTATATGAGGGAGTTTGGTTTATGGATTTAATTTTATTGGGACTGAGTATGGTAAAATATGATATTTTTTTATGTCTTTTTAATTTTGTTTTATTTTGTAAATTTAATTAGTTTTAACATGTAAAAAACTGCACTCTGATTCTGATAAAGGACAACCCTGTGGATGATTATTATAAAACCAACAAGGTCTCTGTTGAACCTTCAAGGTTGTTTGTTTATGTTTTCTTTTTCTAGGGTTGGCACTAACTTCACTAATCGTTTTTGGATATCTCAATTGAACTTTCCCACTTTGAACTTCAAAAATGTTATGATTGTTCTTCAAAAGGGTTTGGATTCCTCCACATTCTGATTTCAGTAGAAATAGTTTTTCTTTAGGTATGAGCTGAACTAGTTCATTTATTTCAGTTGTTTTACCAATACACCAGTTTGGGTCAGAACTGTGGCAGCCTTCTAGTAAATATTTGCTAATAATATCAACAATGGAATCTACAACACCTTTATCTACTTGTGTACAATTTCTCACTCTTTCAACTGCTTCTCGAGCTTTGAACTCCTTTTCCACACCTTTGTCTTGCAATTTGTTACTAGAATCTTGTTTTATAATTTCATCAATTTTACTACAATATTGTATGTACTCTTCCTCATTGTACACTCTGCCACTGCTAACTAGACATATTCTTTTAGTGCTTGGAATTTTAAGCCTATCTGTATCAACCTTAAAACCACAGTCCACACACAACTGTTGAATATAATGTAAGTAATCATTGTATTGACTTTTGTATGAATTTTGTCTCTGGTACTTGCTTCCATCAAAATTATATGCGCAACATGGAAGCAGAAAGAAATTGCATTTGTATGAACTCTTTGCTGCAATGACTGGTATCCATGGTGTGAGTTCATCAGAATGGTTGCCAATAATGTAGTCCATTTCAGGGAATAATGAAGTGTCAGATGGTGTGATTGTCTTTTCCTAAAAAAAATAATATCAGTTAAATTAAAAATGAACCTACTGAGCATAAAACTATTTCAAGATTAAAATTATGTGTAACAAAATTACTTGTAATACAACATCAGGTGGATACATATTCCAGATATTTCTTTTTCTGACATCTAATCCTAAACCAGTGTGACCTTCTTTTGTCAGTATATAAACAAGTAGTCCATTCCCACATCCTAGATCCACAAAGGTTTTGTTCTGTTTGCTTGTATCAGTTTCCCAGAGAAGCAGCAGGTATGCAGCTATGGCCACATCTTCATAAACAAATTTTGATGGATCTGTACATTCTGGCCATATCTGTAATAAAAGTTTTAAAACAAATAATGCCACATACTATGCTTAGACTTAAAGAATTATTATTATTTACTTCATATTTCATACTTCTAGGGTTATTTTACATTTTCATGAATTATATTTTTATGGTACAACTATTGAAACTGCTTATTTATTTTTTTCTAGAGTATGCTTACTGTGCGCTCTTTTTTATTTTTTCAACAATATTTTTTTTTGTGTTTACTGCAAGCTTGATAATAAGACACTGGATACATTTTAGTAAAATAAAACTGAAATTACCTTAACCATTTCTTTCCCATACTTGACTTTCAATTCATTATATTTCTCATAATACTTTGTTTGGGAAACCAGTGACAAGGATTCAGTGCATATAGTATTGGTCTTGTCCTTCGATCCTGTTCCCCACTTTGTTAGTTGTGGTAGTAATGAGTTGACTAGCCATAAATATGATTTGGAAGATTCCTCTAAAATAAAAAAAATAGGTACATTCAATTTGTTATTTTAGACAATGACTATAGTAACTATGATGAGTAGTAAACTTCAAACCATTTGAGGCTGATATTTTAATTTGGCCACAATCAAGCTGAATAGTGTAAGTAAAATTAGGGCATAACTTTTGTTCTTGATCTGTAGGTGTTACATTATAGAATTTTGCGAGACATTTATTGTTGTCTAAACAAACAAGTTGATATGCTTGATTATCAGTGTAGTTCTTAGGAAGTAGTTCTGTAAGAACTATATCAATTGAGTCTTGTGAGTTACACTTTTCAACACCCAACTCTTTAAGAATAAGTTGTGAACATTCTTCTATTTTGTCACTTGTAACGACGACATTTAGTTTACTCAAAGTGGGTGGTAGATTCCACTTTTCATCATGAGGTTTACACTTAAAGTGAAAGTGTGTTTTGCTGCCCCATAACCTCTTATTGATGACGTGAGGTTTGGATATCAAAATATTGACTGAGTGCCAGAAATTTTCTGGCGTCATTATCGTCTTAAACTCTTTATCATTTGGCTGTATCAAATGATTTTTCTGGCTAGGCGTTATCGTGTTCATTGTTGGTACTATAAACGTCAAACTATTGTTTACGTTTTCCATGCGTGTTTCTGTTACACCGTCAGCTGTAATCTGTCAAGTCAATGACATAAAAATATCGAATCGTCTATTACTGTTATTCATAATTTCGCTAATTAACATCTTGTTATGCTACCACAATATTTCCTTGAATACAATGCAATTGAATTAGTTAAACTCTGTTTTGCTCTGAAATTAAGTTTCATTGTATTTTTTAATCTTGATGCACTGGAAGTTCAATGACAAACAACTGTCAAAGTGTCATCAATATTTTATTCTGTATGATCTGTGCTAGGCATATTTTTGAAAATATTTTAATAATTTTGTTTTACTTTATATTTTGGTTTTCCATACTTGATAATACGTGTCTAGCGAGCTTCTTAATGTTACTGATAAATTAAAATATAAAAAAGCACGTGTATGTATGTAATGTCATACACTGAGCTCGAACATGGCTATCAAGGGTTGCGGCAAGCTACTCAGCCTCAATTTTACGTCGGAGATGACGGAAATCTTGTACCGATAAGATCATCAGTAAGTCTATATTTTGAAGTAAAAGTTATTGTTGTCAAGTCAGATTTAAAGCCTTAGTAGATATCAGTTCAATGTCCTATTGCTCTATACAATAATACACTAGTAGTGTGTTATGTAAACTAAAATAACAATCTAAACACAGCTTCTGGTAAGGTCACTGATATTAAACAAATCCAGATTAAATATTAGGGCAGCTAACAATCTGTTTGTTTTTTCCTCACTATTGTAAGTGTAACACAATAATGAACACTTATTCTTAGTCCAGTGTTAGCACAAGAGGCTACACTTAATTATGTTATTTAATATATTGACACTACATTATATTTATAGCTTTACATTCTGCTGACAATGACAAGTGAGGTAATGTTGTATGTTAATTTATGTCAAGTTTATCTTAGTTATCAAGTGTAAAGTTGTGTCAACCAATGGGTAGCAAGGTTGCCTATATGGCTTATCATATGCCTTCATATGATAGAAGTGATACATTGATAGTGAGTGGTGATGGAGTGGCAGTGGCTTAAGGATTGGTGGCGACTCAAAAGATGGAGGAAGGACAAGAAGGTCCAGAATGACGATGACATTTGCTATTGTGATGATTGCCTGCCCGATGTAAGACCGTGGTGGCTTCTATTGTCACTCATGATTAATTACCTAATTTAAATAATTTATTCACATGTGCATTTTTGTTAGTGAATTAATATTTAAAGAAATGTTGTGTGATACCTGTATACATTGCTAGGCTTTATTCATTTGTACATGAATACAAATGTCTTTAATTAACATATTAATTTATTATGTGCTGTAGGACCACTTTGACTTAATTAAGTTTGTTATTCCCCACTATGAAGGTCACGTTAACTGTGGCTAACTTCAGATTTATTGTTGTTTCAACCATATCTATAATTTTACCTTGATTGTGCACTGATTAGGACATTAGATGATAGTGGTGAAATACTCAAATATTTTAACCAATTTTTAAGCCACTATTACAACTTTAATTTTTTGAAATGTTTTAATTAGTTTCAATTTTTTTTTAATGTCCTTGGTGTTTGATCTATAGGGGTCATAATCATGTAAAGGCTTGCTGGTTTTTGTTGAGAAATTGTGGTGTATTTTAAATTCAATTAAATATTTGTATTCAGCTCTATGTTGTATGATATGGATAGATAGGTATATATTATGTTAGTCTTGAATTATTTTGTATAATTCAGTTTCACATATTGGGAGATTAGTACATTGTGTCTATTACTTTATTTACTTACTAGTTCTAATTTTTTAGTAAAAAATATAGCCTTTTTTACTCAGGGTGAATGTAGCTTTCTAATGGTGAAAGAATTTTTGAAATTGGCACAGTAGTTTTTGAGTTTATTCATTAAAAACATACACACAAAAATACAAATTTTTCCTTTTTATAATATTAGTGGAGATGAATTCAAGGTCTTTCTACAGCTTGTGCATACAAAATTCTATTGAAAACATCATTATCTAAGGCTTACACACTAGCCAGTTATGGGCTAACCAGCATTTACCAAATAGAGCTATAAAAAAAAATAACTTTATTTTCCCTCTCTGTATGAATGGAATCTTCTCCTTCTCAGCAAGGTGACATACAAAATGTAATAATGAGTATTTGTCAAATTCAAACACTCAGAGTAAACAATGTTGAAGTCAACTATGCCAAATTTCTTTATTAGTCTCATATTGTTTTGTTTACCCAAAGTCAGTTTACAATGACTAAGATCTCTGCAAGGGGTTTGAATAATTAGGATAACAAATATCTATAATTATTGGCAAGAGAGTTTATATCAGTTCATGAAATTTTATATTCATGTTTAGTCATTTTATTTAATACTTTTAATATATTAATTAGTTTATTAAGTAGGCTTAAAAAGACATATTTGTATTCCCATATTCTGTAACCAATTTACAGTCCCACCATTTTCAGTGATTCTTACCAAAGTGCACAACTAAAACAATATGTTGAAGATGATTCTTAATTTTATTTTATTCAATTCAAACATCTATTGACAAGACACAAATCTGTAGCCAAATTACAACTTAGTCCAGATGTAGGATTTTTATAGTTAAAAACATTTGTTGAGATTTCAGAGTAGGTATAGTTATAAAAATATTTTCTGTGTCTTATCTAAATTAGTTTTTTCTGGTTACTTGTGATGTACTACCCTATTGTAATGGGGCTTATTAAGTTCCTTCTTTTAGTATTACAAGTAAGATGGCATTTCTCTCTATTCCCTGAAAAATAAAGATATTTTATCAGACTTTTTGCATAAAATCAGGAATTTTTGTTGTTGAAAATTAGTTTTGGAGCATAAATAAGTAAGGAAACAAAGACTCATATACTTTTGTAGCTGTTAATTATTTTGCAGGGTAGTACCATGATATCATCTAGTACTGATCTATTTTTAGGTATCAATGTAAACATCCCCATTTATTACTTCTGTTTTCTGTAATTAATACCCAATAACAAAGGACTTATCTGAAGAGTTGTTTATATTTAACCACCTTATCAAAGGAGTATTTATTATGATTCATTAAACACTCTTATTGCTTGTCATTTATTCTTAGGGTGAGTTGGATCTATGTGAGTCATTAGACCCACACTGCGATGGCGGGGGCAAGAAAGTGGTGGTCGGCGTTTGCGCCATGGCCAAGAAGTCGCAGTCGAAGCCGATGAAGGAGATCCTCACGCGGCTCGACGAGTTCGAATACATCAAGATGCTAGTCTTCCCAGAGGAGGTTATCTTAAAGGTTCTCCAAATTATCTAACACAACTAGTGGAACAAAATATTATGTGAACATGGAGTGTGATAGACTCGAGATATTGGCTGAGTATTATGTTTTTTTTTATAATTTCAAATCAACTGGCAATATCTACTTCAAATCAAAATTCATATTATGAACATTGCCTGTGTTAGGCATGGTTTTCTATAGTTTGAGTTTAAGTACATAGCTTTAAAAATAACTGTACTTATGTGCAGTACATATTTTGTTTTACTATTTGTCACACAATTTGTACTCATAATGATTAACACCTGTTAGATTTTGTATGTTCGTCTAATGCATCGTTATAACCCACATGTATACATTATGCACGATACTAAAGTTTACATGTTGTCATGTTCTGTTCCATTGAATGGCTTCACATACTAGCTTTGTTTGCCTGGACGGTGTCGAATAGCGAATTAGTCCGTAATGGAGTATTCAGCATTTCACCGTTCATACATTCGCGCATTTGGTAACGGAAAGGGTTGGACGTATTGCTGAAATTCTATCATTTAAATAATTTGCAAGTTTTCGTCTGTATAAATAAATGTTATTTTTTTTCAGAAACCTGTCGAAGAATGGCCTATTTGTGATTGTCTAATATCGTTTCATTCTAAGGGCTTCCCTTTAGACAAGGCCATACAGTACGAGAAATTACGGAAGCCCTACGTTATAAACAATCTTCATATGCAGTATGATATTCAGGTATGTATATTGCATATAAACTTGTCCATTTGACGTCAGTGGCCGGTACTTGATACTCGCACGTATTACTTACAGGATCGTAGAAAAGTATACGCAATATTAGAGGGTGAAGGTATTGAAATACCGAGATATGCAGTATTAGATAGAGATTCACCGGATCCAAAACGTAAGTACTTGATTATATAATATTTACGCGTAATTGCTAGAAACTTCCATGAGACTTTGGCTTGTTGAAATTGTTCCAAGTATCCATAGTTGTCAGTCTCTGGCTGCATAAAAGTCGGTATCGGTATGAACGGAGGTATCGCCAAACGGGAAATGTTTTTCAAAATGTCGGATGCAAAAGATAAATCCCGATTTCCCAGAACTTCACGAGGCTTAGGTCTTAGGTGTGTATATCAAAATCTTTGTATTTTTTTTTAGCAGGACTAGGGCCTAGGATCTCATTCTTCTTCTCTGAGGATATATTAATCTTACGTCCAATACTAAAATTATAATTGCGAAAGTTAGATAGGATGTTAGTTCCTCAATCTCGCCAGAACGGTTGCTTAGATTTGGAGTAAATTTGACACAAAAATATTATTGCCTACCTGAAATAGCGCTTAGGCTACTTCTACCCTGATAAGGCCACGGGAAGCCGGGAACGTGCATAACGCGGGTAAAACCGCAGCGATCAACTATATTTTTTGTGCTGCTAATTGGCTTGCATGTTTACCATATTAGTAATTATTATTTGAGCAGTATTTACACATCAAAATTACTATAAAAGCCTCAAAGGCAACTAAATTAGGACGTAAACTGTGTACATTGTCACTAAGATAATATGGGATTTGCAACATACAGTACGCAAAAATAAAAAAAAGTTAAGATAATCGATAGAAATATCACAGGCAAGTTTATATTATTGTGTAATTACACGACTTTGCAGTATCCGATTTTAATTCTAGAACCTTCCATAGCTTACCACAAAGCGAGGTTGTTATGACAATACCTTACTGCGTCCATTCATCGTATCCGTCGGGGAAGCCTATTCCGTCAACGTGGACAGTAATAATAACAAAAGTCGATGTACCTATTGCCTATTGCGTAGATGCCCTATTGTCTACAAAAGGGAACTACCTCATTGTTATGAATGCAAATGAAATTTAAAAGCGAATATCGAGCGGTGATGCCATATTTTCGGCGCTTAATCTCAGTTTATTTTTGTACTGGTCAAGTTTCTACACACTTCAAATCGACAATCCATGTGGGTATTTTGTGCAATTTAGGCAGTTAAAAATACTACCTGAACAATTTTTTTTTTAAGAAAAGAACTGATTTGAAAGTCCTTAATCAGAGTATATGATAGGGAATGTTTGGATATTGAACTTTGTTATGACTAGATACCTATATCGTAGCTCCTATAATCCATTTTATACATAAGTTGTTTTGGTTTTTGAAAGAATTAATTATAACTTGCTTCGAAAATTTCAAGTGGGCATCCTTTCAGATCACGAACTCGTTGAGTCTGAGGACCACGTGGAAGTGAACGGAGTGGTGTTCAATAAGCCTTTCGTCGAGAAGCCGGTGTCGGCGGAAGACCATAATATTTATATATATTACCCCACGTCCGCGGGTGGAGGCAGTCAGCGATTGTTTAGAAAGGTAAGCTATTTTGCTAGAACTATTTGAATAATCAGATGTAATAAAAAAGGATGGGGGAGGGAGGGAGGGGCTCGTCGCTAATTGTAAGCCGTACGGTTAGACCGATAATAGAGGTTAATCTGCTTCTACCGTGGTTGGTCCGTGGATGGGTGACCATTCGAAAACATACCGAGACCCCTCCATCCTCGGAATGCACGCTAAGCCGTTGCTGTTGAATGTCGAATACGACGATCTTTGACAGTCGTTAAGTCATTACAATTCTGTCATACTATGGGTCATGGGATACTGTATAACCCAGTAAAATGGATTGTGGAAGTCCATCCGTCCGTCGGATTGTCTGTCGTTCCATATAAAATGTTCACCTAAATCTGGTAAGACTGGAAGCCGACCCCAACATAGCTTGGGAAAAGGTTAGGCGGATGAGATCTAGTAAAAAAGTGGAAGGAATCAGTAACTGTTAAATACCACTATGTTGTTTAAATGTATACTTAATTGTTCCTATTTAAAATTTTAATTAAAGCAGAATTGAAATAATCTAAATTTCAAGGTGAACTCAGGGTGTTTGACAAACTATCCACCTTTCTTAATGTATTTTGGTGTACCGGCCGAATTAAGTTCTGCTTCATTGAACACAGATTTAGAACTATTTAACAAGATTATGTTCTATTACAGATAGGAAGCCGTAGTAGTATATATTCACCAGAATCAAGAGTTCGGAAAACAGGGTCGTTTATTTATGAAGATTTTATGCCCACTGATGGTGAGTATTGCCAATTACATCACGATATTTTTATTCTATTATTTTCTTCTATATTTTAGCTTATGATAACACTACACTGCAGCTAAATATTTCTAAAGTAACGTATCTTTATTTTTTATTGCTAATGCACACATCTTAATTGAAATTGATTCACTGCAACATAGATAGACTATAAAATACATTAAAATATATATATTGTTTGGTGAGTGTGTTTTCGTATTATGAATTTAGTGAGACACGATCAATTGAATAGGATAACTGATGTGATGTGCTGCTGAGGGCGGAGGACTGAATGTTATGGTGTTTGGAGCCCTAAGACCCGCAGTGGATCGTAATAGGCTGAGAACGTTACTAAATTCAGTATCATAACAGTACAATGTGTAACAATAAACCCAAGACCTCTTTCATCATTGTATGGATAACTATGGGACTAACACTGAAATCGCGTGATAACTTCGACTGCCCCATACATGTATCAGGGCATAACTCAGAATCAGAATGCTTTATTTGCACAAAGTGTACTGAAAAGCCGTTTTATTTTTCGCGATTTTGGGGTTGGAACTATTGTAAAAGTGGTTCGTAATGATGAGTACAATGTCCCGAGGTATTGCGTTTACTCTGTTACACGTTGTATATGTACTTATAGCAGCAAATAAAGTATTATTATAGTATTTTTTACTTAATAGCACATTAGTTCTCATTCTCATTATTTCATCGGATGGATAAAGATTTTAGATAGTTTTATGGAGCGTCTGCAATCTGACCTCCGTAACTCCAGTCCATGTTGCACGAAACACACTATATGAAACAAGCTCTTTCAAGGACTTCTTTTAATGGTATTGCTAAAGTTCAGAAGAGTTCTATCTAACTTAGTGGTATAAAGTAATTGCATTCAATGTGTGATGGGTAGTGAATAGCTAAAACATGAAACTGAAGACATCTACTGCAACAGTCTGGTTTTCCCAGGGGTTGCGGAGGTCACATGCCAGCCTTATCACATAAAACCGGAACGTCATAACGAAGATGCGCCGATTATGAGCTCACTGACAGATATAGAACCCGACCGTAAATACAATCCTGGAAAAAGTTAAGATTATGAAGAGTGAGCTTTCGCGTGTTCCGTGAGTTCCGCGCGCCGCACTCGCCCGTGGTCCTGACGTTACCGTGTCTGTGTGTGCGTACTGCGCGTGGTTCGCTTTGCTTCTACTAAAGCTTCATAACGAGCATGCGCGCGTGCGGCGTGCGAAACGTGCGTGATTATGTTATACCCCATTCATAATCTGTGTTACTTAAGTGCTAACAGCGCCCGTTGTCCCTAGGTACCGATGTTAAAGTATACACGGTCGGCCCCGATTACGCGCACGCTGAGGCCCGGAAATCGCCGGCGTTAGATGGTAAAGTAGAGCGGGACTCTGAGGGCAAGGAGATCAGATATCCAGTCATATTATCCAACCAGGAGAAACTTATATCAAGAAAAGTTTGTCTAGCGTTCAAGCAGACAGTCTGCGGCTTCGATTTACTCAGGTGAGACTTATAAAAAAAAGAAAAAGTTTTTTTTGTTTTATCAATGGCTCCTAAACCATAATTTAGAGTACATTTTACTTTTAATTGAACTTTAGCTTTCCATTTATAATTATAGCAAGTTATGTTTATATAAATGTAGAATACACACGCAAACTTGGAAAACAAGGTATTTAAGACCTACTTGTAGTAATAGCTAAACAAACAGGATCAATACTGTGACTCAGTTTGTACTGACCATTACGTCACCGTAATTTCGGTCGGTAAGTCCTTGAATAACGATGTGGATAATGGATTTAGCCTGAAACTGGGTACTGCCCATTAAAATAATAGTTCAGTTATTTTCGACTTACAAATGACATAATTTTCAGAGCGAACGGCAAGTCATTCGTTTGCGACGTAAACGGTTTCTCGTTCGTGAAAAACTCGAATAAGTACTACGATGATTGTGCGAAGATTTTGGGGAATATGATCCTTCGGGAGTTGGCGCCGACATTGCACATTCCTTGGTCGGTGCCGTTCCAATTGGACGATCCGCCCATAGTGCCTACCACCTTCGGCAAGATGATGGAGCTGCGCTGCGTGGTCGCCGTCATAAGGCACGGGGACCGGACCCCTAAGCAGAAGATGAAGGTTGAAGTGCGGCATCAGAGGTACGCCCTTATATAAACCTGATTGTATTTATTTTCATAATAAAACTTTTATCAGAAGCAGTCATGAAACTAGCCGTGTCTACAAATGATTCCTATTATTATGAAGTTTTAAAGAAGTCCATTGTGACGTTTCCTTCGACCTTAACCACAAGGTCGACTTAAAATTGAAAGTGTGGATGTTTGGATGTTTGTGACTCAATCACGCAAAAACGAAAAGAACATAGGCTACCTTTTATCCCGATTCCTTAAGAAGTTCCCGAGGGAAAATTGAAAATTGTGTACGAGCTAAGCCGCGGGCAGATAGCTTTGAAATTTGGTATTTTTCCCTTTTTTACTATTTTCCAATTTACATTTCATTTCCATTACCCAATTCGGAAGTTCACGCAGACGAAGTCGCGGGCATAAGCTAGTTGTATATAAATTTAGTTATATTAATTTATTTTGAACGTTTTGTGTTTTTTTTATTCTATTTTAATCTTTATACTTTTAGATTCTTCGAGATCTTTGAGAAATACGACGGGTTCAAACGGGGCCATGTAAAGCTAAAGAAACCTAAACAACTTCAAGAGATCCTCGACATAGCGCGCGCGTTGCTCTCTGACATACAGACGCGACATGCTGACCCCGAGATAGAAGAGAAGCAAGGCAAACTTGAACAACTGAAGAGCGTTTTAGAAATGTAAGTAAACCTTAATAATTTTTTTTTAATTTGGAAAATATAATTATATAGCTTATTGTGTAATTATTATCAGGTAAAATCAAGCTCGGCGTTAGATTTTGATCATCTGTTTGCCGGTTCGAATAACATCGGCATTTAACTTTTAGTAATGTGCGACCCACATTGCTAGTAAGCTTCATAAAATAATAAAAAAAAAACAATAAAATTTGTACATTTCACCTTTAAAGGTACAAGTTGGTAGCGGGCGACATGAGGCAGCAGCAGACGTTTCTATGAAATTACCTTTAGGGTCGATTTTTCCATCGTCAGATAACTTTTATTCCAAGAATAAATTGGACGTTTGACAGTTTTTGTATGAAACAACTGTCAAAATTTCAAAATTATTCCTCAGGTAAAGTTATCTGACGATGGAAAAATCAGCCATATCTTGGTAATAATGAGATCTTGCATAAAGATATAATGATTGTTGTTTCGTTGTTTGAGAGGGGTTGTGGGAATGTTTTGTTAAGTTCTATGAGTTGAACGTATTATTGATGTGTGTCGTAGGTACGGGCACTTCTCGGGCATCAACCGCAAGGTGCAGATGAAGTACCAGCCGCGGGGCCGGCCGCGAGGCTCCAGCTCCGACGACGGTAACGCGCCGCCGCACCACGGTCCGCTTCTCGCACTTTTATACCGCCTACCTACTGTGCATTGGGATTCATACTTAACTTGTAACACTCACCACGACATATAGATGTCTGTCCTTAATATCATCAGGTTTTACCATGTGTATAGCTTGATACAATGGAATATCATGGCGGCCTTTAATGATAGGATTATACGAATCCTGCACATGGTTGCAGGTTCGAACCTAGGCAAGTACCAATGTGACTTTATCAAAGTTATATGTACTTTCGAAGACATCATTGACAAACAGTGAAGGAAAACATAGTGATGAAAACTGGATTCCAAAAATTGGAATATGAAATCGGCAACCCGCAATGAGCAAGGGTGGTGATCAAAGCTCATGCCTTCTCTATATGGGAAGAGGCTTGCGCCCAGCAGTGGGACATTTAAAGGCCGGCAAATTCGTACGTGAGACTCCGATGGTCTACAGGCGACGGGGGTATTGCGTGCGTGCAAGATGGAGAGGGGGGAGCGTCATACGACTCATTCGAGTATTAGTGGGTAGTAACATTCCCCACCACCCGCGCAGACCATGAAGGTCAATCGACAATCAATTACTCCTATCGCGGTCCACTGCTGGACATCGGCCTCTACCAAGTCCCAGTCCACCTTTTGCAGGTCATCGGTACAAGGGAGTATCACAAAAAAGATTTGCCAGGTTGTAACTGTAGTATAGTCATACCGCTCGAAAGCACTGACCACTGCGTACAGAATTGAACGCGTATGACTATGGGTTGCTGTATATATGGTAAATTCGAATCAAGTACAGCTCTCTACGATATTATATAAATTAACTCTGCCTGTATAAGTGATGATTTAATGTTATTTTTTTCATTTTGAATCCCAATGCATAGTACAGTATATTTTTAAGTTACCCGCTTAAGTTTCCATCGCCTGGATGACGAATGTGAATGTTATATTGAGTTTTATCACAATACTGACAAGGTTTGGAGTGTGCATTGAATATTGAGCTTTGCGGTTTGATAACAAAGTTTATTTTAGAAGAAGCATTAGTTGTGTTGGTATAAACAACCATACATTCATAGTATATAGCGTGCTTTGTTAAAATGCAATTGTATGTAATTAAATTAGATTTGGATTCACATAATTATGTTAGATCGAGATTTTGCCTGCATAGAAGATTACAAACAAATATTGTTTTGTATTTTAAAAAGCAAGTTTAAAACGTTCATATCGAAATAGAATATTCTTGATGGTAAAGTTTATCTTTTTTAATTTTCATTTCATAAAATGTTTTAACTTACAAACTCATGTGTGATTATCCTGACTAATATGTTTTGCGATAAGCTTGTTGATAACAAGATTAGCTTGTATCAATTTGTATTGAGTTTAACTAATACACGTGTTCTTACGTCATACAATTGTTTAGAACATTTTCGCGATACAGTACTTACTATAGCATGGCTTTTGTGTCACAAATTCTTGATAGAAGATACATGGTAGTACAGAAATGCTTCATCAAGTAGGTTGATATTGTTATACTTTGTAGTAATGACGGTAATGTTGTTCCATGTCTATTGGAAAAACTCTCGTAAACCAGCAATTTATGTATATAAAACTCTTATCCTGACTGACTCATAAACGCAGAGCCCAAACTACAGGGGTTAGATATATTGACAATTGATGCATTTTATTATCTGAGCATCTACTAAGACCGGTTTTTGGAAATTCTATCCCTGAAAAAATGGAAAAGGGGATGAACGTTCCCCATTTATATGTATATAACCAGAAACCCGTAGTCTCACAATGTCACCGTGTACCACGCATATTTTTACTCAATTATAAAGTCACCACGCACAAAATATCATGACTCAATCGTTCAGAAATATCAATAGTCGTTTTGTTTCATAATGATGTCTTACAAAAATTTTCTATTCTATCAAATTTTGGCTTAATATCATGCCATATGGATCTTCTAGTCGTCGGTTCTTCTCCATAAGAACGACATATTGATGCAACTAAAGTAATTAAACGTAACGAAAGTGCTCGAACAGATCTACGTGAAATAAAATACTTTGATTTTTTTATATTACTGGCGAGATAACATACCATATAATATCATATCTCGATACGCCTTTGTTTTTAATGTAATGCCAAAATGTCCTTGTGAGTGTAAGATGACGTGCAGTAGGCGGTGGGGGGGAGCCTTCCCTGGTGCTGATCCTGAAGTGGGGCGGCGAGCTGACGCCGGCGGGCCGCATCCAGGCGGAGGAGCTCGGCCGCATGTTCCGCTGCATGTACCCCGGCGGACAGGGCCGCCATATACCTGGTATACTCACGTCTTGTCTTTATTTCTAATTTTTTTTTTGATTAAAGAGTTCGATCTTTTTTGAAAATCTTATTTTTCGACGCGAATACGTCTTATATATGAACCCGGCTGCTTGCAAAAAAAACGATAAAGTGTCACTTTCGCCTGAGCCTCACGTGCAAGTGAGAGCGCGGAACTAGCGATAGAGAGGCACTTTCGGCCCAAGCGTTTGGCTTGTGACGCATCTCTCTTCCACTCCGCTGATGCGTCCGAAAAGAGGAAATATGCAATTTTTCATCAATGTGCTCTCGTGACCTTATTTTTTTTGCCAAGTGCTCATTTCAGGAACCGGCTTATAAGTTGTGAAGAGCAATTATCTATATTTCTAGGTGAAGGTGGTACCCAAGGTCTCGGTCTACTTCGTCTCCATTCAACCTTCCGTCATGACCTGAAGATCTACGCGTCAGACGAGGGCCGCGTGCAGATGACAGCGGCTGCCTTTGCTAAGGGCCTGCTGGCTTTGGAAGGCGAGCTCACGCCCATACTGGTGCAGATGGTCAAGTCTGCTAATACGAATGGACTGCTGGACAATGACTGTGATTCGTCCAAAGTTCAGAATATGTAAGTAAAATTTCTTATGAGTTCTATCCATCTATCGTTTTCCCAACTATGCTGTGACACTAATAAAATATTTTAATGCTTAACATACTTACAACTAAGGACTAAGCATGTATATTAGATTTATTTTTGTGATTACCATATTCTCATATTTTTAACTATTTCTTATGAGTTAAAATAATAATATCAATAATATATAGTAGTTAATAAGTCGTTCTGCGCGCTCTTTGGTGTGTCAATAATGGTTTTCTGCTTATTGCGTTTATTTTTCGAGAAATCCCGACGAGGTATTTCAGCCCTTTCAGGTGTTAACATAGCAGTAGTCCAAAATATATGCAATCAGAAGTTATGGAACAATAATTGCATCGATAAATGTCGGAAAACCTTTTACAATGGCACAGTTAGATTATATAAACCTTTATAGCTAAATACCGGTCTCGTAAGACTAACCCTGGAACCAATTTTCTAAGTAGAATTTGCTTCTCTGTTCCTCTTATTAAATAAGTGCGTGTTTTGTATAAACAGGGCTAAGGCGCGGTTACACGAGGCCATGCAAGTGGACCGCGACTTCACGGACGAGGACCGAGCGCGCATCAACCCGTGCGAGTCCGTCAGCATCAGCACCGCCATGGACTTCGTCAAGAACCCCGTGCGCTGCTGCGCGCACGTGCACACGCTCATACAGCATCTCGTGCACATCGTGCTCACTAAGAAGGACGATCCCAAGACGAAAGGTCAGCTTACTATGTTATGTAAAGATAAGCATCGTGGTGGTTTATGCCAAGAACTTTCTGGAATAGAATTTCATAATTTTTGAGGGAAAAAATTGCATATTTTTCTTTACCGCGGTAGTTTGGGATTCGTTACTGCGAGTTGTCCAAAAATATAAATAAAATGAAGAATCCCGTTGGTTTAACCGGTAACAGTCCGTGGACCTCTTTGTTTTCTCCAGGTCGGGGAAACTCCGTGAAGGTTTCCCTAGGTTAAAGGTAATAAACAAAGGCAGATTGAATAATTTTATTATTATCGACACTTCCAATTCTCTAATACTTCAAAAAGGGTCTGATAACGTGACATGAAAAATAAAATGAGTTTTAACTCAAAGCTTGTAAAGTCCAAAACAATGTAAATATAATTAAATATTGTAAATTTCTATGCAGACACAATTCTCTACCATGGCGAAACTTGGGAGTTAATGGGGCGGCGATGGGGCAAGATCGAGAAGGACTTTTGCACAAAAAACAAGACTTACGACATATCGAAGATCCCGGATATATACGACTGTATCAAATATGATCTACAACACAACCAGCATACGCTGCAGTTCGACTTGGCTGAGGAACTGTACATCTATGCTAAGTACTTGGCCGATATTGTTATACCGCAGGTAAGTCAACACTAAGATCTACAGGGTGTTATCGAAAGGGTTTATCCATCCAAAAGTGGTAAAGAGATAGTATAGTCGTTTTACAAAGTTTCTGCTTAAAATGAGTTTATTAAATCATTGATATACATCCAATGAGTGTTTATGAAATTAAAAAATCCGCTAGGGTCGCTAGTGTCGCAATAGGTCTATCTGTCAATTTCCACCAATCGCAGGCCAGTAGCTTGTCTCTCATTGGAGGAGAGACAAGCTACTGGTGCTGACGCGTGCTGGCGTGTACCTTAACATTTATCAAGTGCGGTTATTATATATTTACTTGTAATGTGATGTGCAAACTTTGGTGATTCACTAAAAAAAGATTTATTCTATATTTTACAGGAATACGGTCTAACAATGCAAGAGAAACTAACAATAGGTCAAGGTATATGCACACCACTATTAAAGAAGATCAGAGCAGACTTACAAAGAAACATTGAGGAATCTGGCGAAGAAACTGTCAACAGACTAAACCCAAGGTAACAAAAACCTATTATTATATTTTTCACTTTAAATTATAATCTCTGTCTTTGGAGTGTAGCGTTCTTGTATACTGACTTCCGTATCATATCATCATCTGCATAGCCTTTTCCCAAGCAATGTAAGGGTCAGCTACCAGTCTCACCGGACTTAGCTGAATACCGCATTTTATTTGACCTCCATAATCCATTCCTGGGTAATACAGTATCCCATATTAAGAGAGGTTTTTAGAATTGTAATGACTTAACGACTGTCAAAAATCACTGTATGGCAGTCGGGACTAACGGCTAAACGTGCTTTCCGAGTCTCGGGTCTCGGTAAGTTTACAAATGGTCACCTATCCAGGAACCGACCGCGGTGAGCGGTGAGAAAGTGCGTTAAGCTGTTACAATCTTACATGAGCGTTGAGTACATAAATGTTTACCTCTCAATAGTTGTGTATTGTATGTGTGCCCAAACAGGTACAGTCACGGCGTGTCGTCTCCCGGCCGGCACGTGCGGACGCGACTGTACTTCACGAGTGAAAGCCACGTGCATTCTCTGCTTACCGTGCTTAGGTTCGGTGGATTGTTAGATGTAAGTATTTTTATTTATATTTTATCGGATCTCGCAATGAAAAACACACAAGATACTAAATAATTTAATTTTATAAAAATGTTGATTACTTGTTTTAAAAGTAGTCACGATATTAAACTAAAATGTCTTTAAAACCTATAATGTGTATTGACCTTAAATGTGTTTTTCCTTAAATTGTCGCAATGATTTACATTTGCTTAATTAAAAAGGCTATCCCCGTTTTAATAGAAATTATCATCTTAAACATAAAAATCATTCTCTTTTTCTATCTAATTCTGTAAACTGCATTTAACTCCGTTGTGGAGTTTAAAAGATCTAAACGTACAGACAGTGGGAGCGACTTTGTTTTATACCTAAAGTTATATATGGAAAAATGAAGCTGGTGTTTTGTACTACCTTAAAAATGTTTTAAACTTTATATTGATATATTTACAGGTATTGAAAGACGAACAATGGCGTCGAGCGATGGAGTACGTGTCCACTGTCTCAGAACTAAACTACATGTCACAAATCGTCGTGATGCTGTATGAAGATCCCACGAAAGATCCGTATTCTGAGGAGAGGTAAGATAGGTTTAGGCAGTTAGATATTTGTAAGAATACGATAACCCTAGAAAACATAAATCACCCTACACTACCTACATCCGAGGAGGTATGAGTCTCATAATTCAAAAAGTTATAAATATGGCTGTGGCTGTGTATACAGGATTAATTTATATAATAATTGTATAAGTAGAAGGAGACCGAAAAATAGATTGGGATTGTGTGTTATGATTTGAAATAGATGCTGCGATGACGAGTAATCAGATGAATTAACCTCATGTAAATGGGAGGAGGGCATGAATGATGATGAAGCTATCCAATACAACACATTCTGGTGTCACCCAAAACCCTCTCGAGTGTCACCCGAAACCATCAGACCTGCCCATATGTCATACTGCAATGATTAAGGTTTTTTTTTCTTTGGATAATATTTTGCCAGGTTCCATGTGGAACTGCACTTCAGTCCGGGTGTGAATTGCTGCGTGCAGAAGAACTTGCCGCCCGGACCCGGATTCAGGCCACACAGCCGGAATCACTCAACCACCAACAACTCTGTAAGTTGGCCATATCCAACCTTTTTGATTTTATTTTATTTTACTTTATTGGGGAAACAAACAATTGTACAATATGTCTTACATCTAGTTATGCAATAATAGAAAGTAAAAGTACAATCCACTACATTTCCACAGATTACTATTTATATTAAATCAAGCACAAAGTGTGGACGAATTTACTTTGTTTAGGCTACGAACTATGAGAGATTACAAACAAAATTATGATATCATAACAAAACAAAATAATTAATTAATTAATTAATAATGTAGAACTACATCAAAAAGGTTGACTTCTGTTTAATCTGTATTTACCAAATAGCCATTAGAGGTCCATTTAACAGCGTTTGATGACCTCCGTGGTCGAGTAGCGTACACACCGGTTCACAAGGTGTCGCCAGCTCTAAAGTCCCGGGTTCGATACCACGAACGGTAATGTAGGAAAAACCATTAATGTCGCTGCATATTTCACATCGTAAATTTATGTAACTACAGAACGTCATATTTTCAGAAAACATAATTGAAAAAATATTGTTGTTTTACAAAAATATTGTGTTTTCTACAGCAAAGTTCATCTGACGAAGTAAAATGTATAGAAGAAGAAGGTGAGGATGACAATATGGCGAGTCAAGAAACACTGCAACCAGTAAGTTGATATGTCCATTGTCCCATTTGAATAGTGAAAATGCCGTGGAAAACTCTTTATCAGTGCACAGAATTAGTAAAAAGATAAAACATAATATTATTGAAGTCTACGTTTAGATTTTATAATAATTATTGTATCATTAATTAAAATATGCTATGGTTATTGATTTACAAATCTCAGCCTCTGACATCAAAATCTATCTTAAAAAAAGCCAATCTGTCAATAAAAAAAATGTATGTTGCATAAAGGTATATATTTATAAATCGTTAGTCTGTTTCTTAATTCTGAAGTGTAAAGAATCAACTATTTATTATTTAATGTGATAAAAAATGAGATAATATATTTTATTTACAGGATATCGATGAAATGGATAACACGTTTTCCCCCAAGAAATTATCCAAATCTAAAATTCGTCCTTCGGACCCAATACCTATTTGGTAAGTTTTATTAATGTTTAACATTCATTAACTTGCTCTATTTCATTTTAAACCAAACAGGTTGTCTTCATATAGATGGATACAAAGGTATTATAACACATTATTATACGGTAAACTATTTTTAATGAATTTTTTTAACGTAACTTTTCCCTTTTCCCTTTTTCGCGTGTTCATATGGTTTCCCTATATCGTCAAAGGCTTTTTGTATAGGTCTTAAAATCTTATTAAACGACGAACAACCAAAATGATTTTCAAAATATATTATTAATCTTAATGCAAGTTTTTTATAGGCGATTTTAGCTCATTCCCTAGCTTTTGCACGTGTAAACACCACACGGTACTTGCCAACAAAGCTTTCCAACACTTAGATGCTTCAATTTTTGACACGTCTATCACACACGCTTCTCACCTACGCTTTATTCAATTAGCTGCTGTATATCGTGTGTAGAAAGGTAGAAAATGGTGTGTATTGTATGTGAAGCGACAATTACAGCAGCCTGCACTACACTGTGAGCGGGCATGAGGCTTCGTCGTTGGCAGCGAGGCTCACGGCCGAGCTGAGGGCCAGGTCACACACCGATGATGCCTGCGATCATGCTCAGGTTAGATACATGATGTACTATGATTTGCCCATGGTTTTCCAAAGATGTGGCAATTTTATCCGTAGTAAACTGAAATGTGACTGTGATTGGTTGATCAAAAGAATTATTTTAAACACCGCCCTTATTATAAATCACCATTTTTTTTTCTGAGGTTTATTAGACAATTGTCTTTTTTTGGATTATTAGTTTCAAAACAGTATGCAAGTCCAAGATGGGTATATAAGCAGAGGGAGACCGAAAAAGAGATGGATGGATTGTGTGAAAGATGATATGAGAAAGAAAGGAGTGGATGCCGCGATGACGAGTAATAGAGAGGAATGGAAGGAAAATACGCATTGCGCCGACCCCATATGAATGGGATAAGGGCAGGAAGAAGAAAGAAAGTTAACAAGTCCAATTACCTTTAATTGCAGGGTGACGAGAAAGAGCCTAAAGACGTGGAGGAGGCCCCGCCACGAGCACGTTCGTACGACCAGCACAAGCAGAGCCACGACAATGGTAAGTATGAGCTCCGGACGACACGCGCCGCACTAATATGCTCCCACTAACTCACAGACTGGATGAAAACGTATACTAGTATTCTCAGAAATAACAGAGAATAAGCCTCGGTATCACATATGTCGTGGTGGCCTAGCGGCTCAATGACCAGATTGGCATGCACATGGCTCCAGGTTCGAACCCAGGCAAGTACCATTGTGACTTTTTCAAAGTTATAATAATATGTACTTTCGAAGTCATCATTGACAAACGGTGAAGGACAACATCGAGAGGAAAACTGGATTCTTAAAAATTGGAATCTGAAATCGTCAACTCGCAAAGAGCAAGCGTAGTGATCAATGGTCATTCCTTCTCTATATGGGAAGAGGTCTGTGACCAGCAGTGGGACGTTTATAGGCCGATATTATATAAACCTCGGTAGCCTAATGGTAAGGGGTTCGGATTTGCGATCGTGGGTGCGGGTTAGATTCCCACCCATAACATTACAGACAGCAAACCCACTTGCAACAAAAGCGGATCCGGATCGGTCATAATACATAATTTTAACTTCAGATCTACTTTATGTAGACATGAATGGATAATATACTATTCTGAAGTTGGTTTAAAACGGAGCTAATCGCGTCTTATGTAATCTTCAGATTTTTGCAAGCTCCTTCACTTTATTGAACTTATATTTATACATACTCTCGGTCTACGTTTTCCTCTGGTCTGTGCTAACAGCTCGAGACTCCCGTGTGACTCGTCGTAGTGTATAACGTCACAGTGTATACACACACCTGACCACTGTATATACATAAATATGGGACATTGGAACTGTTCCCAGAACACTACCACTCTCACAGCGACTATTGTGGTATCATTGTTTTTAAATGTTCAAAAGATACTTTTTAAAGTAATAAGCTTTTCTCTCAGGGTACTGTTTTTTTTTTAAATAATTTATATTTTATGTTTTGACATAGAGATGTACCGTTTGTAAATTAATATTATTTGAAATTTGTAGGGTATTCCTTTCTAGTCTTTTTTTATTTATTTTTGAGCTTAAGTAGTAGTATTATTTACTAGTTATAGTATATTTTAGTTTTTTTTTTGTTGTGTACCTACTATTTAAAGTTTCATATATGGGGGTAGTTCAAAGTTTAGGTGGAATTAGGTATGTGTTAGAGTGTTGTGGGCTGGTGTGACGAGTGTTGTGGCACAGAGGCGGGCGAGGAGCGGGCGCGCTACCAGAGCCTGCAGGCCGTGCACAACACAGGTCAGTCACCTCGCTCCTGCTGAAGACCAGCTCATGCCATCAGACATATCAACTTTTCTTAACCAGAGATCTAATTTTTATATAAGCAAGTGAATTTCGTTGCGGTTTCCAAGACAGTCGTTTTCCTGAGACACACACACAAGTGTCTCGGTGGTATTCATTGGTTATCATTGTGGATTCTGGCTCAGGAGTGGCAATGATGGGCATGTGTGATGGGCTTGTCCCATAACCACGGTACCCGTATGGGAAATAGTTGTACAATCCATGATTTTCACTGTATTCTTAGAGTATGTAGTGTGACACTCTGTAAGGAATTCGTTCTGTAAAAGGAACACATCTTTTACTTAATATTTAAATAGCGTTATAGAATCATGAAGACAAACCTCAAAGTTGGATGGTAAATTTAAGGACACTGTTATTTATAAAAAGGATCTCTGGTTAAGAAAAAATAAGGTATAGATTATACATTAGGGAATATGCACAATACCTTTTTGGTTTAAACTTTTCATCTAATAATATTTCAGTTCTAATTCATAACTTTATCATTAAATCGTTTTTTATTTATATAATCCAACAATGTACGATAAAGAAAAACCTTTATTTGGACCTAAAATGACGTCACATGCTGTACTGAATAGAAGTTATTGTTACCGTTTACTTTGACTCTCGCGTCATGAAAAGTGGCAAAGTTAGCGCCTAGTAAAAACGTCCTTAAGTAAGAACTCATGGTTAATTGGTCATCTATGATGTTATATTTTCAATGTTAAAACAGTGTAGCTGAACATTTAAATACGTACAAAAAGAAACGTGCATATTCCCTATTCGGGTGTAAGTCGGGTGCCGGATAAATACATATTTATTAAAAATAATACTGACAACACCTTCAATCATCTAATTGGTGGAGTTAAATGTATTCTTTGTGAGCTTCGTGCTGGTAACTTGAAAAAATGCTTTGACATAAAAAAATGTTACTCAGGGTATATGTAGCTTTTTTGAAATCGGCACAGTATAGAGTTTATTCATTACACACATACACAAATAAATACAAATCTTTTCTCTTTATAATATTAGTGTAAATGAAAATATTTTAAAACGAATTAAATATAACCATCTTTCATTCTGAAAGAAATTTCCGTGCGGAATAAAGTAATTCTTATAAACTTAAAAAAGGCAATCAAGAACCGTTAAAATACTTATCAAGTGGCTCTAGGTACTCTATTCCAAATTGCCATTCCTATGGAAGAACCTAAACTTCATAGGTTACTCTTTTAAAGACATTAATCTTCAACGGTTCGGCACTTGACTACATCTAGTATTAAGGGCAAGAGCAAGTAGGTTGAATTTATCATAGTTGTGCCACGCTTCTACGCCGGTACTAAAGGGGGATTAATTTAGTTGGTGGTAGGCCGCCTAACATTTTAAATGTCTTTTCGCTAAATCTGGTGTAGGGGTTCCAAATTGATTACTTGTCATGTGCGTCCAATAAATTCCTCATTTACCGTAAGAAAATGATGTGGCTTCAAAGGTAAGTAAGCATGCTCGCATGACAGGCTAAAATCTGTTAGTACCAGAACAAATTAGTATCATTAACTAGCTGTATAATATCACCAATATTGTTGTGTATCGTCTATCTATTAAGTTGTTAACATGTATAGGCACGCTCGTTTGTCGTGTCCTGTGTGTAATGGTTTACCTGACTGATTACTGAGTTGTAGAGCGAAGGGCGCTGTTCGCCGTGTGAGCTCACTCTGGCCGGCGATCTTGTGTGTTTGCGTTGCATTCTCGCTCCCCGCGTGTGCGTGCGCTCGTTTGACTATTGTTTGGCACCTGCATGCTTCAGTGTTGATTTTATGTAACACAATTAATACTTAATTTATATTATAAAATTTAATTGTATTTATGTTGACAATGAAAGTTATGCTAACGTAAATTTCGAGTTCATGTCTTGTCTCCCGATCACATGCAAGCATGTGAGCGGGTGGGAAGATGTGCGACGGCGAGACTTACGTCCCCAGGAGCCGACAGACAATCGTCAAACTGCTGCGCTGGTTGGGTTCCCATTTTCGTAGTGTTATGTTAAACGCGACCTCGGTATAGCAATCTCATCGCCACTACGAGCACGCTTTGGCGAGTATCTATATATTTATTTATTCTATCTATTTTAATCACTAATTTATTTTTCTTCTCTCTTATCACCACCCTGTCTACTAACGTCGCTCGCTTTCCACGTAACGTCACCTCCCACTATTCGTGTAACCCGTACTGACAACGACCGGGGCCAGCCGCACTACCGCTCCCGCTCCCCCCGCAGACCGCCCCCGCCGTGCTGTCCCCCCCACCCTTGTTCCCGCCGCCCCCCCCTTCCCCGGGCGGGCCGGGCCCGTGCCCGAGCCCCGAGCCGCAGACCCCTGTCATTAACGTGGACGGCGTGGAATCCTCCACTAACGAGCTGCCGCTGTCCGCCATCACGTTCGCCTCGTGGCCGCGGCTGGCGGGCGGCTGTAGCTTGGCGCGGGCCGCAGGGCGGCGCCAGCGGCACAGCATCGCCGGCCAGATGAGCTACCTCAAGATGCTGGGGCTGGGCGCGCGCGGCAAGCTGTCGGCCGCCGGCCTGTTCAGCACGGCCGTCATCTCCGGCTCCAGCTCCGCGCCCAACCTGCGCGTCATGATCCCCACGGCCGCGTCCAGCAACGGTGAGTGCCGGTCGCCGCCCGCGCGTGGCGGCGGCCGGCGCGTGACGTGCCTTCTGTCGGCAGCCGCGGTGGAGGGCTTCGGCGGCGTGCCGGCCATCCGGCCGCTGGAGACGCTGCACAACGCGCTGTCGCTGCGCCAGCTGGACGCCTTCCTGGAGCGCGTGACGGCCGCGCCCGTGCTGCTGGGCACGCCGCCCGCGCCCGCGCACAAGCAGCCCTCGCCCACCAACAGTCAGTATACACCTGCCGGCGCTGGCTCGCCGCCTCGCCCGCCTGACGCGCTGTGTCCGCAGGTGTGGGCTGGAGCGGGCCGTCGTCGCTAATGTCGTCGTCGGGCGAGCTGCCGAGCGGCCTCTCCTCTGCGGGGCCCTCCTCGCCCAACTCCAACTACGCTTCCAACTCTGAACATAAGACCAACTCCACGGAAAGGTATACAGAGTCTCATTATCGCCGTTAAAACTTAGAGGTACCTAAACCGGCTTGAATGCGTTTTCCGAACATAAAAGACTACTAACATTACTTTTCTTTACATATTGTTCTCTTGTATCTTATTTATGAAGGACTAGTTTTGTGTTCTGGAAGAAGCCTTCAAATTCTCTACTGCAGCGCTATCACCAGACTAGACTGTATTATACCTAAACACTTATCTGCTAATGTTGCTTGATGTTAGTTTTACTATTCTGTTTCACGTTACTTGTTATCTATAAAGACTACTTTCGTGTCTTGTTCGACACTCATATCAGAGCCTTGTTCTGATCTGTCTTCAATCCGCAGGTGAACAAAATGCGCAAACATTTTGTCCACTTGCAAGTCTATTCGGAACCATCTTGTTTTTACGTTTGGCGTCGACGATTCACGGTAATTCATAATCATAATGTTGGTGCTTGTATCACTCACTGTCGGTGTTTGTTATATAAAGACGAGGCGCAGCCGAACAGAGGCTGGTAACTAAACATTGTGGATTCCAGTAGCAATTGGAGTAAAAATGTGCCGAGCAAGCTCCCTCAGTGGGAGGGCGAGGCGGCGACGTTGTGCGCGTTGGACTCGAGCCTGCACCCATTCATGCCGCACTCCAACGCTGCAGGTACCCACGCATCATGTTACATACCGACGACCGACGCCGACCCAGCCACACCGTCCCGCTGTCACACGTTAAACATACACACCTTCAAAATATATAACAGACTTTTTAAATAAAATACTCTGCTATTGAGTTGTGGTGTTAACGTGTAACAGCATTGTACGTTCTGAGTTGTTGCAGTATTTTATGTAATAAAATATGCAGAGCTGATCGATGGACCAATAAATAAGTAAACGTTGCACAATATCGTCGCTTGATACAAACAAACTCCACTTAAATAAGAACAGTTACTCATTAAATTTACAGTTCATTGTTGCATGTATACGCATGTGCTTCCCTCTTGGCCAATTACTTCGAACCGTAAGTTCTCGGTAAAGATCAAATAGATTAGAAACTCAAGAACAACTATGTCTAACATCTGAAAAGAATTCGCATGATATCTTTTTCTAATAATCAATTTATTTATTAATTAATAATTTAGGGTTAAATTATTAAGGGCGGCTTGCACAACAAAGCTTAAATTGATTTAAGACGCACTAAACATGATTAAAATGGTTAAACATATTTAGCGTCTTGCACAACGAAAAATTTGTCGCTAAATATGTTTACGGACTTGTCAAAATTAATTACCCAAAAACTGCTATTTAGCGGCGCTAAACACGTTTAAGCCTGACAGTTTAAGGAACTGACAGTTTCTATCAAACTTTCTATGATGATAATAATATATTTTTTAACACAAGTATGGATTTGGATTTGTTCTATAATAATATGTTTTGTGATTTGCTATGTTTTCTGTGATGATGACGAAGATTTCTATGACGATAATAATATATCTTTTTTAACACAAGTATGGATTCGGACTTGTTTGATAATGATATGTTTTGTGATTTGATATGTTTTTTGTGATGAAGAAACTTTATCTGATAGAAATATGAGCACTAGAGAAGATAGACTCTATCAAGAATCTCAAATTAAAACAAGGAATGTTGTGGAAAGAGCATTTGGTCTATAGAAGTGAAGGTTTCTCGTGTCGTCGTTTTCTTGTCTCGTGGGATAAGTATGAATCTACATCGAGTACCAGGTATCATAGTGGCTACAGCTATGCTACATACTTTAGCTATAATTCAAAATGAAGAAGTTCCTCCAGAGGAAAATGAATACCCAGTACTCATTGGAAATGTAAGTTTTACAACCCAACAAGGAGAGAGAACCTTACAGAGAAGATTATTTAATGGATGGTTTAATAGATAGTTCATTGAACATGCAATAAAACAATTTATGAATCATTCACTGTATTTTATATTTTTAATTAATTATATAATTATAAAATTACAAAATTCTTTTTTTCATTTATCATCTTATTCCAATTTATAAATGTTTGATTTGTGTTGCACTTCCATCTCTAAAATCTTTACTTGCATTTACACTAATTCAATCTTCTCCTGTGATAAATGGAAGAAATATCACACTTCTTTTTTTGCTTGAACACACATAACCTGTGAAAAGATAAGAACCGCTATTTATATGTTATTGAATTTATGTTTAAATTATATAATAGCTAGTTTAGCCATAATAAAACAACTAACCTGTGTGCCCAAAGTCTGTTTTTAATTTTTATGTAATGCATCATCTATAAAATATACATCCTTTACTATTGCCCAAGCATATTGTTTGTCGATTTGCTTGGTGGGGTAGGTTTTCTCACACTCGATAATTTTTGTGTATGGTTCCATAGCCGTAAACAGTAACAACTGTTCTTCTTTAGTAAAATTGGGAGCACTCATGTTACAAAATTTATTTTCATTTCATGGTTCAATGTGAACGTCTGTTACTTTTCTCGTGTTATTATTTTGACATTTCGTCCGTTACCCTGGTTACTAGAAAGCTATAAGGAGATTATAAGCTTAGATGAATAACCAATGAGTTCATAATCTGAGGTTATAAGACAATGCGTTTCGTTTTATGAAAAAATATACGTATGTCGTATTAATAATCGTAACCGAAAAACGCTATACCGTGGAACGAAATGTTGAAACTGCTGTACCGACATTTAGCGACCTCTTAAACATATTTAACTAAATCAAGAGGCTGTCATCGTTGTGCAAGAGGTCGCTAAATGTATTTAAGATAAACGTGATTAAGCGGTTAATTATATTTAACTAATTTTATTTAGGAGTGATT
This sequence comes from Plusia festucae, assembly GCA_950381575.1. NCBI lineage: Eukaryota > Metazoa > Arthropoda > Insecta > Lepidoptera > Noctuidae > Plusia > Plusia festucae. The sequence goes on along the minus strand of OX494436.1, from coordinate 4,015,961 downwards.
TAAGTCAAACGTTGTGCAAGCCGCCCTAAGGGTCAATATATATTTTATTGCAATACAAGTTTAATTTTCTATTTATGCTTTACTGACAATTTTCAAAATTATAAAGTAATTTAAAGTAACAAACTAAGTATTATATTTTTATATTTATATACATATTTGTGTATATATTACAGATAATTAGAATAACCTAGATTCGTGTAAGGTTTATAATATAGTAAACAAAAGCTTATGTATTGTTACATGATGCCAGAATTATAAAAATATAGCCTGATAACATTTAATTTAAAATAGTTCCCACTAGTTAATATTTTAGACTGATGTAGTTAATGCTTTATAGCAATTATCCTAGTGCGAATAGAGTCATTAGTAAAGAACAGACTGCCGAGGGCCCATTCTCACTGAGACGGACTGTTGTCTCGGTACGTGCAAATAGACGGTCGAGAGAGTAACAGTATTTTTTTTTATAACACAACATTTCAACGGATCCGAGAAAAAGGACAGATCATGGTTTTTAGACGGGAATTTTACCACTGAGATGAGCCGTCTAAACGCCCCGATCGGATTATGTGAAACGAGATGGTACCTACGTGCCCTCCTGCCCCGCGGTTCACACTTCATAAACATCTTCTTCGTGCACAAAGAATGAAAGAAAACTGATCGGAGCCAGACCGTGCACGAGTGAGCCTCGCTTCTGGCCGCAGTTTTTCGTCAAGATACGGTCCGTTTAAGTCAGGATGGGCCCTATAAGTAGCTCTTTACGAAAATCGTTAAGTAAAACATAATTAAATATGTAACCATATAAAACAGTAAATTACATAAAAATATACGAATTGAATTTAGTGTTCATTACCGTAAAAATACCTCTAAATTTGGAGTTGCCAGTATCAAATTATAGGGATAGGTAGGAATTCGATCGAAAAAGAAGTATAATTATTTATTTTATCATAATTTTTCAGGTTCGTCTATTAGCGGCGACGTGACCCCGGTGTCGATAGCTTCGGAGCTGGAGTTCAACAGCAACGAGGCTACGGCCGGCTCCATCACTGACCATGACCTATTGGTAAGTGGGAGAGAAGAATACAGAACGACTTTGTAATACAACAAAATAATTAAAATGACCCTCTTTAATTAGTATACAGTATGGATACCACATACATGCAATAAATGAAACCACATGTAATACTAGTCTACAGAAGTTGTTTAGACAACGTAGGGGGGCTTTTCGGTCGGCGCGAGCGCTATGATGCGTTTGACAAGTTCATCGAACCATTGACCTAGTGATCCAAAACTACAGTGTTCAGATTTGATCAAAGTGAAAACTTCGTTATGACCTAACTGGACCGATTTAGTTATTTTTTGTATGTCGTCTATAAAGCGATAACAGTTAGTGTGGTTTTATTTATTGCATATATGTGGTACCCATACTGTATACACAAAATTGGAAGGTTTTTGATTTAGTGAAATATTTATCATCTTCTGTTTTCTTTTTCAATGCTTGAACTTCAAGGCATAGTTCGTTATTTCCATTTTTTCTTTTCACAATCTGTTATTGGTAAAATAAGCTTTTAATGACATCTATTTTACGGTTACATTGAGAACAAAAAGGAACCTCAAATAAATTATGGCAACACTCCTGTAAAACGATTGATCCCATAATTATCACCTATTATATAATTATTTTTGTTACGTAAATACTGTCCAGTAAAGACTGATTTATGAAACATTATAATACCGGCCTATTAACGTCCCACTGCTGGGCGCAGGCCTCTTCCCATATAGAGAAGGGTTGAGCATTGATCATATTATTGATCAAAGATTTATTAAACAAACTACCGAGATAATAGCTAGATTTCATGGCCTGAATCCTTAACGCTGATCAAGTCTGCTAGTCCATTCTTATACTTGCTAGTCATAGCTGTCAGCTGTAAGTAAAAGCAATTAACCATAAAATTAAATTCATTCACGTATTATTGCTTTTCAATAAACCAATTACAAGCAATCCCATTATTCAAGAGAAATTGTATTATTTTATAATAGTAAAATTACACAAAATTACAGTTTATGAAAGACGTTTTTATGCGTTCTAGTTCACTTAGCACGCACAATAAACGTATTAATATTTCAAATAACCATGATTATCTCAAGTTGATACAAGTATCAAGAAGTGTACGTACTCATTATTATCGATCTACAATAGAATCGAATTCTTATGTTTGCCCTTGATCAATAGGTATTGGGTGGTTACTTAGGTTATATTCCCATGCTTATATGCATAGTTAAATCTTGTCGAATTGAGTACCTCCTCCTTTTGGAAGTCGGTTAACAAGGCTTGGGGTACAGGAAGCGGCGGTAGCCTATAATTGCTCGGGCATCGGACTTGCAGTCATATGTGATCGCTGGTTCGAATCCCATCCATTACCTTAACGACGTGAATCCACTCGTAAGTTCGTAACACAAGCAGTTTAGCTTAGCACGAGGGGTTAACATACTAGTAATGGGTGAAAAATATAACTAAGTAGTAAACTTTTTTTAAAAAGAAAGTTTTTGTTTAAAGCCAATTTGTGATGGTAAAATAATTCCTATTTATTCTTCCCAGAGTGCGGAAGGTGAAGATGATGAAGAAACCTTATCAGTGGACCCGTGCGGCTCACCGGTGAAGATGATAAAAAACGATCTGAGTCCGCAGACATACACGGGACTCGGCTCACTGAGACTGGACAACAATCAACCGTCCACTAGCAAATGTTCCACGGAATTCTTTGGCCTAAGTCTACAACAAACTAAAGAATGTTTCCACAAGGACATGCCATCGAGTAGCAAGAACTTTAATTTAGATAATGAATTGAAACAGAAGTGCTCCAAGGAAAATACGAAGTATATATCCAATATAGACTCTTTAAATTTGCAAAGCAAAGACGGCAAAAGTAAAATCAAGAAGAATGAAATTCTTAATAATGGAAGCAGGCGGTACAGTGACAGTAGTGCACAAAAAAGTAACGTTAACTCCCAAGCGACTGTGTCGGGCAGTAGGTTCAAAACCACGCTGGTGACTGACGATCTGCTTAGGCCCAGCACGTCTAGTACGCTAGAGAATACGACTAAAAACAATTCGTCTAACGATCCTAACTTGCCGTCGGTGACGAAAGCTAAGAGCACCTCCGTCAAACCCGGCTTCACTATAGCAGAAACATAGTACTTCTATGGTACCTGCCTATCATTATAATGCCTTCAGTGTAATTTATCATAAGAATCTCAAAACAATTGCGCAAGATAACAATAGCAGTTTAATTACTTTTTGATATTAAACCATTGCTTTTGTCGTGTTGTTCATTAGTGATTCTTTTATTTTTACACTAATTGTTGTTTTTATTATCATGTGTTTTCTTATTATTTTTGCTTCGTATATTTGATGTAATATAGTAAAATACTATAGGCTTCGCAGCAGTACTGACTGTGTCGTTATAAGGTTATATGTATATGCGTTTTCTACGAACCTGATGTATGTATAAGAATTCAGTTGCATTAGTATGGCGTGTAGCTAAACTATTATAGACTATAAAATGCTGTTTTCATAATACCGGCACACTTATTACTCATTCTGGTAGTTTGCTAGAAGTCAGTCGCCCCTTTATTGGACAACTGTAGTGTATATGATCGTATCAAATCCTTTTAATCAGATTTAACTGTACAGATAAATAGTGCGATTCGCTTTGCCTAACCCGATAGCCTTGTTTGTGCAGAATTTTCAGACAAATCATATTTTCGACGTATTGATTGTACCTATTAATTAAGAATTTACATCAAATATAATAATAGATGAATTATTACAATATTGTTTATTTATTTACCTATTTGAAATTCTGCTTAATGAACCCTAAATTGTTTAAATACAAGCATGTGCAAATATTATTATATTGCCGAAAAAAAGACGTGAACTCCTGCATGGAATATGGAACTAATGCTAACACATTCCCCAAGGTTGTGTATATTCCAAAATTTCCAACCTTTGTGTCATTTGACTGACCTGGTGGTCTAGTGGTAAGTGACCCTGACTGCTAGCCTGAAGGTCGTGGGTTCGATTCCCACCACCCATATATTTATTAGTTGTCTGGTCAACATAGTACAGACTGCCTACTTTGGCATCAGATGACTGTGTGTAAGTGTCGTAAAATATTATATTCTGTCTTGTGTGTTATAGCTATAATTAAATAAATTAAAGTAGGTATTTAAAAATATTGTGTACTTTAATTAAAAATAATTGTTAAAAAGGTTATAACTATAAATGATTTAGCCTAATCATAGTTTAGTAAAAAATCCTATTTGTCCATAAATTATTGTCATCATGACTACGTACAAAGTCACAATGACTAAACATACTAACAACAGAATAAAACAAGTTTCAGGCTTTGGCTGTTTAATTTCGTAAAGTATATCACACATACTGTAATTTAAAGCTCATAATAAGCTAAGCTTAAACTTAAAACTTATGACCAGACCAATCACATATTATATTTAAAAGCTAAATAAAAATCACTTGGTTCACTCGGTTTTAAGGTAAGTTTTGGGCCCCATATTGACCATGGACAGTAGGGTGTTGAAAATGCCACGGTGTCTGACGCCAGGCCACAGCAGCATTGTTATAGACATGATGTACAGCAGGAATGTGTTGTTGATGGATGATGCCACCCATGCCAATGTTATCAACAGACTGATGGAAAGTATGTAATACTGAAATGGAAATAACACATGATTAGTCACTATTCTTTTAAAATTTTCATACAGTGATTGAATGAACACAGACTGAATGTAGTATGCTGGGATGACAAGTGATGGAGAGATTCGTAGGAAAATACCATATAATTGAGGGCTAGAACCAGATCAAATTGCAATGGAATTTAGTCTCCCAGATTTGGCTTACCTATTTCTACAACTATATTAACACAATCAGTTTCTAAATAGAAACTAAAATCACCCATTTCAGATCAAAAAATCTGATAGGAAATAGAAAAAAATATATTTATCACTTAATCTATGTTTGTATTATAGATGGCTTACCATACAAGGGCTGGTTTCCCTCATTGCATAGAACATACGGACATTGTACAAAGCTTTATTGTAGGTAGCTACAATACTTTTGCAAATGTCTTCGTACATCTTTTCATGCTGTCCGGTCCAACAAGTGGGTCCATATAGTGAATTACATATTACAGGAACTATGAAGTCAACAAAATTTAGGAAAAGGCCAATTACAGCAAAAGTAGCAAGAGAATTAAGATCCATTAACCAAATAAGAAAATATAGGAAAGAGACGAAACCAACAATAGCACATGGATGCCACTGTTGTTCCCACAACATGACTGACTTCATCGGCAGAACGGCTATGCGCCATCCCTCCAGGAATCTCTTCAACGTCTTCACCTGCTGCTCCTGGAAAGTACAGGTGTAACTTAATTTACAAGGATCTATAATTGATATGTATCATGATGGCCGGTTTATAGAAAAGATTATGACAATCGTCTAGACATACCTACTTTTAAAAGGGTTCTTGAAAGTAATGAAAATTAAGTGAAACCTTTCAAATATATTTTTTTCCGTAGGTGCACCTACCTGATTTTGAGGAACTACGCTTTCTGCCATCTTATCAAAATAAAAGTAAGAAGCAAATTACAAGGTATATCACTGGTAGGAATGTAATAGATTCGTAAGAACTAAAACCGCTCAACGCACTTTCAAAACAATAAAATTATTTCAATCGAAACCGTACGAATCAATAAAATTGAAGAGATATACTGCTATTTACTGAAGGCCTAGGAATACAAGGTTTATGCTACGAGAAAGACGAGGAAGGAATTAGACTGACAGTACTTTTCAACATTGTCGGTTTATATAAATGTCAAAATACAAATGTAACATAGTTTTCGAAACTAACCGACAGATGTCACTTCGTCTAACGAACTCTAATTTTTATCTAGGCGATTTTTCATTTCGTATTTTTTTTCTTCATGTTTTAAACTTATTAACATTTAAAAGTAAGTACTTAATTCTGCAGTATCACGATCTTATTAAAGAAATTAATAGAAGTCATTGAATAGTTTCGTTTCTTACAAGATCATCACGGTGACATGCGCTTTTCTTGTGCTCGTTTATAGCCTTCGAATAGTTAACCTCTAGGCTCTAGTACGTAAAAAAGGTTTTGGGAACTATTGGGAAGCCTCAAGGACAACAGGGGCAGGCCTCTAATTAAAAAATCACGAGTTTCGGTTAATGTTTAACGATAAACCGTACTACGGAGGTACCTCTACTCATAAACCGTACATGCAACAGTTACAACCTTCCTCCATATTATGTAGGCGCACTTTTCATGTATGAAATGAAACATTTTCTTCATCATCATATCAGCCGTAAGAACATAGGCCTCCCCTATCGATTTCCAATAGGACCGGTTGGAAGCGGCTTGCATTTATTGTCTTATCACAGAAAAATAATAAATCTATTTTAAATGTTTAACATTTTAATAGAAAAAATATATTTATAAAAGTATAAACTATTAACATACACAAAGAGGTGTAAAAATATAAATGTATATTACAATTGGATTTATAAATATTTTGTTGTAAAGAACTGCAATTTTACTGGACTCGGCGGAAATACCGTTTTGCTGGAGTCTTGGCTTTATCGTGAGTCAGAGTCTGAAAACAAAAACAATAAAATATTAGTTGCACAATAAATAATTTTATAAATTGACCCGTCCGGGGATCAAATCCGGGACGTCAGAGCTGGCGTCATCTTGAAAACCGGTGTGTACGCCACTCGACCATGAATGTCCTATCAAAAAGTAAAATAAATTAAAAAAAAAGTAAAAATCATGATTTAAAATTTAAATCATATAAGCTACTATTTAATTTTGGTAACTAATAATACCGGCCTTTAAACGTCCCACTGGGAAAAGGCTTCTTCGCTTAGAGAGAAGGAATGAGCATTGATCACCACGCTTTCTCGTTGTGGGTTGGCAATTTCAAATTCAATATTTTTGAAATTCAGGTTTCCTCACGACTTTTTCTATTTTCTAGGATAATTAAGAAAGTAGAGATTGCAGGACGAGGTACTGCGCAGCTTTTAACCAGTTACTCAGCTGGCATTAAGTTTGAATCGACATACTAGGCTACTTTTCATCTCGAAAAATTAAGTTTTCTGTTAAGCCGTGGCTAAGCCCGCGGGGCGCAGCTAGTATATTTATAAACAGAAACAGCATGTTATGTGTTACTATATAAATGGAAACAAAAACATTACGGAATTCAATATGGCAACCTTGAAATAAAATGGTTACAATTTTTTTTGCATTGTTGTGCATTTGATGATATGATAAAACTACATCAAGACACTCATGCTTACCGATTAGATACTAAAATAATATTGATATGTAAATGAACTTTGATTTGATTACATATATTCATTACTCACAATAATGCACTCGTCATCTTTGAATTCATATATCCTGCCGCATGTAACTCCAGTATCAGCTATAACTGACTTTGTTTCCAATTGATTGTCATTCAACTTAGTAGTAACACTCTAAAATAAATAGAACATTAATTATATTTTATATGGATTTAATACTACAAACATAGGTATTTAACCCTTAATAAGGCAAGGGGATATAATTAATTAAATAACCTATAATAATATTTATAGCTAAGACATGCCTGAAATTGAAGTAAAACTGTTTTGAAAGGTATTTTATAGCTGTTTTGTTCTGATTTTAATTCCCAACATTTTAACATCATTGCAGGTGTTATGGTCAGGTGTTAATGAGGTGGTATTTGTCTTGAAAATACATGTTTTGTTGCTCATTCTACCTTCATAGTTATTACTTAATTTTAAAATATCAATAGCAACACTAATATTTATCAACAAATTAATAGCGATATCCAAATGAAACCTGGATAGAATACATTTTAAAATTATTTAATTTCAAATCTAAAATTTGTGTAAACCACACATGATAAGTTAGGTTATGGAAATAGTCAATAAAATTTAGTAGGTATACATTTTAGCGTTATCCTAATGAACACACAATTTTGGTCCCTTATCTAAATATGTGTTATGAGAGGTTTTTTTTGCTTATTGAACTCAAAACAGTCTTAGTGATAACACTTGTGTGAAGGCCATTATTATTACAACAAAAAAATTTTTAGATACCTATATTGCAGACTTAAAATTTTCCATTCTTAGCATCTTCAAGTATGTATATTTATAAAGGTTTACAACACTACCATTAAAATGTACGCCTGCATGCTTTTAAATTTGATTTTTGTTGTCAAGTAAAATTAGCACATTATTGGGGTTCCAGTAGACAGAAAGACATATATTTTGGTAGGGCAACCTCTTGTTTCATATTAGAACTTACTTTGAGAACCGTGTTAGGCATATGTTCTTCATACTCTTCTCCAAATTTAAACTTGTGTTCAACAGTCCGCATTAATGAGATGTTTTTGATTGTCATTGAATCACCTTCTACAGCTATTTCCATAGCAGGTGATGACATAGCCATCATTTTGCGACCCAAATACGGCACACCTGTGAAAACATTGTATATTCAATTAGAATAAACATTACTTACTGAAAAGTGGTGCTGAATTTCACTTGAAAATTCTTTAATATAATTTATCATGTACAATAAACTAATGATTAATTTTATTAATGATTATGAGTGTTGTCACATAAACTTTAAAGTACATTCAAACATCTAATTTACAATCTGTTAGCCAGTTAACAAAAAATATATTTAATTAATCACTTACCAACAGCACTGAAGTAGTCATCAAAGGCCTCATTCTTATAATGTTGATATTTTCCAGTAATTGGCAGCATTTTGATTTTGCAGATCTATCACTTCCTTTGTCACTCACAGCTACCAAAGATCTGTTCTCAGACTCTTGACAACATTCAATTGAATTCAAAATATTAAGATAATGACGTCTTATCGCGTTCAGTTATCAATCACGTACACTGAAAGTGGAGATAATGCTTACAATTCATACAAATTAAGATAGTGAATTATAATATAAAAAATACATTAAAAATAACGTGTTTGTTTCTCGATTAGAATTTCAATACAAGACTTAGTTGAATGAAAATCTGTACCTTTTACATGACATGACTGTGTGTACTAAAATGGGTAGGTACCTAGGCGAAATATGAACATACCTTTACAACAACTCTCAAATTTACGCTGCTCTGAAGCCTAACCTTAAGTCAGTATAGATTAATCAGTATAATATTCTGTATTGGTATCACAAATTGATTGAGTATGGATTGCACGATCACCGAATGCCGTATGTTTTTGTTGAAGTTGAAGTGGACTGACTGACTGACGTTAAGTGCAATGCTGCCAATAAAAAAATCTCGAATCCCCGCGTCAGTCTTGTCGATTCCCCGAAATTCCCCGCTTGTTCTTGGTTTCTTCCCCACAACTTCTCCAACATGTTACTTTAGGATACAAACACAGCTCCATACCATATTATTTTTAAACCTCAGGAATTTTGTTAATTATTTTTTTTTTTTTGTACATTCAAATATTTACTCTCATGAAGATACTGGTTACAATTTAATAGTAAATAAGTATAAATAGCAGCTTATGCCGAAATGCAAATCACTTGGTTTTAAATCGTAGCTGCACTATTTTAACCACTTCTCCATTATTTTATTGAAAATTTGAACAGTTTCCACCAATTTAGGATAACGAAAACTGACAGTAGTAGTCTTTTTTTAACTCAACATGGGATAACAATCATACTCAATAAATTAACTATCAACTATAGAAATGGATACTTCCAGACATCAAAATCGCGGTCACGGAGTATAATTACCCAGTGAAGATTGCAGTTGTGTCAGAAGGGTGAAGAAATTGCATTAAATTTAGCCCATCGTTAAATTTGATCTTGATTCCCCGCAATTCCCCGATTTTTGTCATTCCCCGCGCTCTCCCCGCGCTAACCCTCAATTCCCCGCAAATCGGGGAATTCCCCGCTAATTGGCAGCACTGGTTAAGTGACGTTTAAGTTTTTTTAGTGCTGCACCAAAAACTTATCGATATTCGCATAAGGTGCAGAATTTATGCAAGTCGTGAAGTTTCAGACAGAATCTCTACCGGCTCCCTCTACTTTCATCCACTAAGAGGCCGTATTCTTTTTCAGTGTCCTTCTACAGTGGCCCAGAATGCTGTTTCGAGAACTGCATTATCAGTAGGCGTAGCGTGGCTTTCATTTAATCGTCCACCGTGCATGTGTAAAGTTACGAAGGACAAGAATCAAGATAACAGGTGTTCCATTGTTTGGGGACTGATATCACATCTACAGTAATCTTACATCTAAGGTTGGATGCGACATATATGGCTAAATTATTATTAAACTTTTTAATCAGGCCTAAGGGAGCAGATTTTTTTTTTTCAAAATAAATCAATAACAATTAATCTAATATTGAATGCCTCCAAAATATAAGACCGACTCGTTCCAAAAACAGTAGTTAATACTAACATTGGAACTGCCACCTTGGTTACACTTTTTTTTTCGTCAATTCAAATATTTATAATTATTATGCTTAAAAATTGGGACCTAAGATGGATAAAGAAATAAAAGAATAAACGTGAGCGGTTTGGACGCTCGACAAAAGTAATAACATCTGTGGATAACATAAACTAATCTAAGTTGACTTTACGGCAGCAGGAGGTAGGCGAGGAGGAGCCTACCTACTACTGCCGAAGCGTAGCATCTCTAAACGGTGTGTACGGCCGTATGCGTGAGAGAAAGGGAAGCCAGATGGAGTTGCGTCGTAACTCCCGTGGGAATTTTTCACTTTTCACAAAATTTATCACTTTAAAAATAGTATAAGTTTTGTTTCTATTTCGTTGTTTGATAGTCCAACATCTCCATGCGACATAATTAAGCTATAAATGTGCTAAATTACACGCAGGTCAGCTCTAGCGGTTTCTGAGTAGGTACACAAACATCCGTCCAACCCATTGAGATGGAAATAATCAATCAATGGTCCATCCAAGCTTGAGTGTTTTGTGTGCATTGAGACAACTCTAGTGTCAAAATAGTCGATAAAAGTGTGTTCTTACACCAATGGCGTGAATTCACATTTTTCCTTCTTCGTCTCATAATATATATTAATGTTTGAAATTTATTGTTTGTTATGTTCTGCGAAATATTTGCCATATTAGTGACAAAATTTAATAAAACAATTCATTTTATATAATCTACTTCTAAATTCTAGTTTAGTCGCATGTTTCGAACACGCATCGGGTGTTGGTTTTTTTCGTGGGACAGATAATGAATGGTAAATGGGATGTGACAAGACATTAGACAACAAGAGCGGAGAATTACAGCGAGATGTGATTTTTATGTTTTGATTCATAAATAAACTTGAGACAAGTGCAAATAGTAATATAAGTGGAATCTGTTATGTGTTAACATACAATGTTTTTGTGAAACAGTACTTAGTATTAAGTAAATAATAATATTTCATAGGAGGACTTTATTGCTCCAGTTTAGCTTGTAATCCTTTACAAGTGTTTGTTGAGCATACGATATTATTTAGTTACTTGTTAGGTTCGAACGAACAATCGAAAATGGGTGAAAAAGAGGATTATTTGACGTCGTACCGTGTGTTTTTTGAACATTTTGCCGCTACTGTGAACCCGGAGGACCAGTTGCCCGTGAACATAGCTGGGTACACGATCACCGAGGCTGAACTTACCGGTGAAGTCCTGTATTGGACTACTCAATATTTGAGTGAAAAGTAAGTACTTTAATTTTTAGACCAGTGTTTAGGGCAGAACGTCAGTAAACATGATAATTTTTGATAAGACTATGACTAATATAACTGCAGAGTTCTTTATGACGATAACGTAGTGGTTGTTACGATTTGACTTGTTAGAAATGTTATTGCTATGCAATACTCACAACATAAAAAAAACAACCACTTTTTTATTGTAATTTTAAAGAATTATCATTTTTAATTTACAAATTTATAAAGCTATAATTACAAGTGCTAATTTATTTTTCTAGTTTATATTCCTAAACAGAAGTGGGTAGATGGTACTACCAAGTATAATTTCAGACTTAAATAATCTAGTGTCTTTTATGAATGGTCTTAAAAATATTTAAAAGGCAATCACTAGCAAGCCTTGATACATACATAAAAAATTTTGAACTATAATATGTTTGTATCTATAGTAATATAATAAATGTAAATATTTGTATCTTTGTACATTTTTCTTAAAATTATATTTGTAATGATTAAATTAAATAACGACTGGTCTGATTTCATGAATACATAAATCATTAGAATGCTTTTTTTTCTTGACTTTAAAAGTATATTTCTTACCAGAAAAAAAAATACAACAGCTATGAGTTATATTTAGCTGTAATAAAGTAAAAAAATCACTATCCATTTTCCTTATTGTATTTTACAACCACATACAATACTGGCCTAATATATATTACCTACTGCTGGCTAATCTAAGCTTCCTCTCTTATAGAGAAGAAACAAACATTACAGTTTAAAAACAAAATTAATTATTGTAGCCTTAATATTTAACAATTGATATGCAGTTAAATTTTAATGAGAATGCAAATTCATGTATTATTAACAATTTGTACACTTTATTACTATAATTGGTTCTGAGTATACTTAAATAACACTTGGTTTGTGATAATAATTATGCTTTTCATGAAAATCAAGAGAAAATTGCTATACTTTCTTAAAAAGGTAAACAATAATATGAAAATACTGTTGCACAGCCACCACTAACTAACATGCAAAATATTATGTACATACATAAACAATTTCAATATTGTAAACAAAATAAGTGAATATTATTTAATCGAAGTGTCTGGCAAAAAAAGAAATTAACAAGTAGTGTGTTACATGTTAATTATGCTTACTTTTGGAATACTTAAAATTTTAATCATTCTGCAATAATTGCAAGAACGATTATTAAAATTTTCTAAAGTTAGACTGCAGGTACACAGAGATTTTTTATGCCTATAAAATAAATATTCTGGGTTTATTAATTTGTTTACATGTTTTTGTATCAAAATATGTATAGGCTATGGATTATTAATTATGAAGGCTATTATATTATAAGTGGGCTTTTTTTGTAAAAATTTTGTAAAACATTCTACTTTTACATTATTATTGTGTCAAATAAATTACATAATTTACAACTGGCATATAACAATGAACTGCCAATAGGTCATTGCCTCTACAAGGTTTCCAAGGGCTTGGCTACCTTTTGTTCTTGACACACAAACTAAACATTTGATCAGGTGTTGAGTTTAGTTGGCTGTGTGCCTTTTGTTTACTTGTCATGACACAGTCAACACCAAATGTTTCAATATCAGGTGAATAATAAATAGGCCTGTTCTCTCTATACTCATAATTGCATAATATTATAAAGGTGTGTTAAAATTAATTCCTGCTTGTGTAACTATTTTATGGTTGTCTGGTCATATGGGGCGCGTTACTCATCCCGGCGGTGGTAGTGTGGTCACACAAGCCGAAGCATCAAACGAGGCGTGTGTACCTGCTTACGTACCACACTTTACTACGCGGAAAACTACTCCGATGTGTCATACAGTCATAGGTACTTATGTTTCGGAAGTAGCTAATTATTACACACGAACGTAGTTGCATAGGAACTACGTATAACGTGTCGAATTATTTATGTAGCCGACCCCTTGCGTAGTGAACACCTGTTCAAAATATTATGGGTGCCTCAATATTCAGGAATTTTTGCTACACAATACGTTAAGTAATTCATTTTCGTTCATTTTTTTACTAGCCATTTAATAGGACGGAAAGTAATCAAGCCTTCGTGCTAGCATTGCAAAACGTTTGTTTACGTATTACGTGAATATGATGTGTTAATACACCCTCCTTTGCAAGTTAACTAGACTAGAAAGATGTTATAAAACAGTATTTAGTAACTTTTTTAATACCATTATCATTATGACAGACTAAAAAAAAAGATTATCGTTTTATGTAACAGAAAATAACTGATTCGCTTTATAAGGAATTCACGTTTACTTTTAAAGGCACGCTGCATCTGTTTCTACGTAAAAATATGTATAAAAGGGGGAAAATACCACTCCACGCGGTCATGAAGGCTATGATAAGGTTCCAACCACAATTAAACCAATCATACCTTTTATAATAAATTAGAGAGGTGTCAGGTATCTGCTCGATTATGTCTTACGTAATTTAAATATAAGGTTCTTGAAGTCCGATTACATTATTTGCCCCAAGCCCTTACTGACGCCTTGTCTTATAGTTAACATGTAATTTGCTAGTCGCTCCACTTAACTCAACTTATGCTGTAACGCAGCGTAAATTGTGTGTTACGGTGCCACTGACTATAAAGTCTTGCATAATACCTCATTGGATCAGTGCAAGAATGTTTCAAAGATTTTAAGCGTTGTTTTTTGTTTCTGTCGCAATAATTATACTGGAAACTCCTGAGCTTTTAAATTGAGAATATTTATGTTCTCTGTTTCAAGCGTCTTTGTATTCTATTCCAGCATAACTGGAGCTTTGTAAAAAATGACAAAACGCCTAGGTACAGTTTAACGTTGAAACTGTACCTAGGCGTTTTGTCATTTTAAAACAATAACCTGTTGTCTAGATGTCTTAAAAATCAGAGTTTCTAAGTCTAAGAGACATTCACAGGGTCTGTTTGCTTATAACCGAATTGATTTAGTAACCAGAATAAATAGGAGTTTAGGCACGTAATTCCAATTATAGATAAAGTAGCAATTCCAGCCATTGTTACATATGTTTTAATTTTGCAAAGTTCATGAAAGTTAATCTGTAGTTCCAGACAAAAGAATACTCCAATTGGAGACTGTAAACTCGTGAGAACTGCACTTGAATGCCTTATCAATGAAACGTTAGCATTATATTCGTTAGGCTTTGTGTGAAACTCTAAACTCGTGGGACTGAGTTTACAGGAATTTCACTGACACCAGCCCTGTAAGCATTTAAATAAACAATAGTGTAAGAACTCAAACAGGTTTTATTGAGTAGCATATTATAATATCCTCCATGCCTCGGAAAGCACGTTAATTAAGCCGTTGGTCCCGACTGTCATACAGTGATTTTAACAGTCGTTAAGTCAATACAATTCTGACAACCAGTCTTGCTATGGGATCCTGTATTACCCAGCAATGTGTTGTGGAGGTCAGATAGGCAGTCGCTCCATGCAAAATACGGCATTCAGCTAAATCCGGTAAGACTGGAAGGCGACCCTAACATTTCTTGGTAAAAAGGCTAGGCAGAAGAAGATAATATCGGTCTATCGCCGTACCAAGGACGTTCTTAAAAGTGTATCCGTCGCTACTTTCTACAGCATGACACTTAAAATTTATTGAGATTACAGTATTCGTCCATAAACGCAGACGTAGCGCATCCAAAATAAATTCGCATTATTTGGCAATCATTCACATCTGAGGTCATCTATAACAAACCTATGACTGCATATTCGCTGTGTCATTTCTATGTTGATACTTTCCCTTGTTTCTGCGAAGCTGATTGTTACGGAGTGAATATAATTTCTCTAGGGCCTGTGGGTTGAGGTCGTAGGATTGTACCCTCGATGCATAAATTGGCGCGCGAGACCGCGTGGGCCGTGGGCAGATGCGGATGCTCTTGATAGTAATGCGAACCCGTGTCAATGCTCTGCGTACAGTTTACTCTTCAAATACATACTAATATTCGCCTTAAATTGTAAAAGAAATTGCTTTAATTTACTTTACAAATAAAGTCAACGGCTATACCAAGTAGTTAAATTTGATTAGATTTTTTGTTACTAGCGTTATAACAGGTTCTCTGTGTAATACCTACCTGTATGTATTCAAATGTCAAAAGATAAGTGAAGGTGCTAGATAATAAAATACCTGTCTAAAAATATAAAGACTGGTTAATCATGTGTGTTTGGGCTGACAATGCAACTCAACTATGTGCCTTATCAAAGCGAGTTTTAAACAGCTGTTTGCTGTTTGCATGCGTATGTTACAAAACCGAAGGCACGAGCTAAACCGACACTGTTATGCCCTGAATCAATGTATTAACAACGGTGTACGACTGATGTCCGAAATATTGTGTCAACTCTGAGAGAATGTGTACCCATTCATTTCGAGAGCAGGGTCAGCGACCTCTTTATGTATTGTACAGACAGACGTACACGTCCGTATTTTATTTTATAACTACAACAGCATCGAAATCCGAGGGAACCTAACATATGTTGCTGAGATGTGAATGCCCGCGCCGTTTGTTTATCAACTGATTTCATTGATCCGATAGGAACCGATATTGAACTATGTTGCATGTTGCTCGTATGTACAGTATCTACTTGTTTGCGTAGACTAATACCTTTTTTCAGTGCTAGTTATTTTTCCTCTTACTTATTACGATTACCTCATCATTTAAGCAAATAACTGATTTCTTTATCAAGCTTTGATTCAGACTGTTAGATAAAGCATGCTATTGTTCATATGTGAGAAGATGCGAATAACGTCTATTCTCGATATTTAAGGAAAACAGGTTTTCGCAAGGTTATTTCTATCAGTATACATTTAAAGATGCTGCCTTTCTACCTGAATTCTTTGTTTCGTTTCGCGTAACCGCCACCCACGATAAGATAAATAGGCAGTCCTATTCTTAGCCGGGTATCACACGGCACTAAATGCAATGAAAATTCGCACAATTTTAGTGACTGATATGAATCAGATGAATTCTACACCTAGATAAAATTACAGCAACAAGAGAAGCTATCACACAGCGGAATTACGATGCTTTTATTATTATATTTATATATACAGGTATTTTATAAATAAAAATCTGTCACATGATCATTTCTATACGTGTCAGTGAATAGTCATGCAACTTTAGTTATATCACCCTAAACATTAATTAAAAACTATTTTAATTTTTGATTTTAGCAATAACATTTGTTTTTAGCAATCATGACACAGAAAATATGACTTGCCGTTAGCCTTGTTATTTTGGAAACGGCACACTTTATAGCCGAATATTGAAAAGTCACTCAGTTTGAAGTCTATGCCGTTTAGTCTCATCTTGTCTCCATCACTTTAAAGTGTGAATTAGCGACCATTAGAACATCTTAAAGTTAATTTGCGGTTCAGTATTCGGGGTAAGGGACTGTGAATTAAGATGTTTATGGACCATTTAATTCAATACGGTATCGCAATATTATTTTTATTTACATATTACAAATCAAAGTCGCTCCCGCTATTTTTACGCTTAGATCTTTTAAATTACGCAACTGGTTTTAATGCAGTTTCCAGCAATAGATAAGTGATTCCAGAAGGTGTGTATAATAGGCATTCTCGTATTTAGGCAGTGCTACCCGTGCGCAGCTATGTCCGCTAATCTATGTCATGTCAATATAATTAATTTAAAAATTGATTTATAGAACTGAATAAAAGTAAGATTTTGTAGTACATATTAGATTTCCCTGGGACAGTGCTTTTCCAATTATAATTAAGCAATTGTGGACAACGTCACATGCATTGCTCCGAATCCAAAGTAAGTAGTAATTCGGTACCGGACCCGTTCGGGGATCGAAACCGGGACCTCACGAGCTGGCGACACCTTGAAAACCGGTTCGTACGCCACTCGACCACGGAGGTCGTTAAGTTCAAAGCCGTCAATTAGCGGAGAGATGCCAAACACTCGTGGAAGTTAAAAACCATAATTTCCAATCTAACACGTAGTAGTAGCTTGAAGAACTATTAGTTTATTCAAAAATGCATTAAACCAGTTGAAGGCTGTCTGCCGATTACCAAAGAGAATTGACCGTAAAAAGATCTTATCAACATCTTTCCTTTGTTTTACCTACTAATATTGTGTGCCAAGTTCTATCGTGTTCAACGTACTGTACACTAATCTAGTTACCCGAGAAATACATTAAATTATTGAAGCGTGTTGAAGGCAAGGGTGTTGTATGAATAATGCATGTGAAATCTTGTCTGCGGGATAAAGTGGGGTTGTGGTGAAATAAATATCTAGACGAAAACGTTTTTACCTTCGAAATAGCTTCGAATTTGAAATTTGACTAAACATTATTGGGTAATCTAGTTCTACATATTTTAGATCGATACCAAAACCAGTTCTTCATTCCAAGCATTACGAATAGACTATGTTTACTGGCAAATGAATGTGGCATCGTCTATTATCTATACGAACTCTTTCCCCTCACAATTAGACCTTAAAAACTCATCATCAATTTGAAAGAAATCACTTTTTTAACGGATTCTATCGCGGATTACTTTGATTTTGGTTCCCGACGTTTCGACGCCTTTGCAGGTGTTATGGTCAGAATCCGTTTAAAATAGTTTCAATGTCTAACATTCGCGTAAACCTCAAAAAAAAATATCATCATCAATTTGTCACTTACTTTTTCGCAATTTTGATTATTAACGGTCACTAAATCAGCGTCTATAGAACAATTCAATGAAAAAATAAATAGCTGATCTTATATAAAACAAATAGAATCGCTATTTCTTTGTTTTTTCTGAACATATCAATTATTTGCGGAAATAATCTGGAAGCGATTGGCCGAGATTGGAGGTACAACTTTATGAAGTAGGCCTGTTCACAATATTGGAAGAGAAAGGTTTTCTTATTTTGTCAAGCTTTCATTTGATATCAAAATATAGGGTTCAATAAGTTGGACTTGTTCCATTTACTTTTTTTCTCTGTTCGGAACAATGTTTTTAGTAGGTTATAGGTATATTACGATATTATTACAATAAAAATATGAGTACTTAATACGACATCATTTTATAAATGTTTTATTGAAACGTGTTAATATTCATTACTTGTGCTTTATTGCCTAAATAATCGGTTTGAAATACTAAATTTTATTTAAACGGTCGCTTTACATGATTTTAATAAAATTACGTCACTGGCCTTTGCAGTCTGCTTGCAACCATGGCCAGTGTAACCCGAAACGTCAAGCCTTAAAAGGTTATTGCATGAGTTCCCGTTAATTCCCATGACGTATTTTATTAAATAAACATTTTTATTATTATGTATTTTCTAGTCCTTTGTCCTCCCTTCTGAAGGGGTTCTACATTCTAATCACACAGACCGTAGTCTAATGCGAGAGTATATATGCAAGTGTGGTAATGTGATCACTGGAGACTAATGATTAATTATTATTCAAATGACACTTGATGCTACACTTCTTCAAAACATATTTGGGAGAAAACAAAATAAAACAAGTGAACATCGACTTGATAATGCACACCCTACGAAACAAACATTATATTGTTCTTGGAGCGCCTGTTTTTCAGTGTTCTATATCTTTCACAGTTCAACACCTTTGGTTATTGTAAACTTACCGGAAATTCTTACAACTGTATAAAAAAATCTGTTTATGATACGTTAAAAAACTGTTTTTAGTTAAAAATAGACTGAAATTTAATTTCAGTTTCTTTATCTCTGTTTAATACAATAGTGTTATCACTTTGTTTGTATTTGTTTCTGTTTTGTTTGTCGTCGATATCTTGAGATTAACTGGTTTCCAAAGCAGATATTGCGCAGGACACAGTTTATTCCTACAATTTCTAGCCAAGCCCGTTCTAGGAGTAATAAGTATGGTTAACTTATGAATTTCTACACACACATTACTTTGAACATAAGAATTTATGAGCTAGAACTTGAAGTGTGAAGTTTATCTGGTATTTATATAAATAGGTCTTTTGCATTATTTACTACATCTCCTCGCAGGTCTGCTGGCTTGGCAGGTTATTGAGAAATAAGCAGAACCTTTGCACACTTGCTATATTCCGTTATATTTCGTGTTCACTATAAATAATAATAATAATAAAAATAATCATATAATAATAATAATTAAAAATAATGAGTAAATGTCCATAAGTTCTAAGCCATAAAATTTTAGCTGATTCCATTTTGAATAATGATCGGAATATTTTCCGTAAATAATTACGAGTTGGTCTTTACAAAAATCTGACTGTTTACATTTTAATGTACATATTTGAAATAGTTGTTATTTGTTTCCAGACAATGTCCGGCGACACTGATGACTCCGCTGCGGCGGATTATACTTGACGAGGTGCAAGTTGCATCGAAGAAACAACCCAATGAGTTTGGGTATAAATCTGACGATTCAGGCAAGTCTATTCAAATTTATTTCAAACATCTTGTAGGCGAGTATAATTCCCTGAATGCATATTATTTAACATTTTAGCAATCCATAGACGCTTGTCCAATATGTTCTTTGTGCCTCTATAAATTAAATTTCTACAAATAGAATTTTGACTTAGCACCAGGTATAAAAAGTAGCTATGTCAAATTCCTACCTTTAGGAGGAGAACCTTCGGACAGGTAATTGATTTCGGCCTTACACTGATTAAAGAAAGTTTTTAATAATCGAACTGTGGTATAATGCCCTTTTCTGGTTAAACGGCACATAAACATCGCCTTGTATTCAGAGAACAATAGTTTCTTACGTTCAGTTTAATAGTTCTTGAAAAGCAGCCGACTCAGACAGATATAAACGCGGCCCATATATTATTCTGTAGGGAAAGACGCTCTTTCTTTATTTATGAACCTTCACATATTACTCGTTTCGATTGAACTGAACGTAACATACAAGATCACGCATGTCGTATTGATTCCACCTTATTTAAATATTTAAGCCTGTATTCTCACTGACTAGCTCAATAGAGCAGACACAAGCCAGTCTTCAATTATAATCAATCATAGTTCCATGTTGTAGAGGGACGACGTATTTTGTTATTGTCGAATACGAAACGAACGAATACAGAATTTTTTACTATTTAGTTCTTATCAAGCTATGAGGTTTTACTGCTACTATGGTGTCTTGGTCTCGTCATAGAAGTTCCAGCTTCAGCTATGTTGACGCGTTGTTATGGTCCATCAAATTTTTAGACAAAAATTGTTAGACATCCCGACGAAATGTACCTACGCAATTGTATCGATTGTGGAACAATAACGGTTGGCAAGATTCTTATTTGTACTTACGTAACCTTTACGAGTGGCCATCGCAAAGCGTGTATGAATGTTATGTTGCTATTGTTTAGGACGCCTAGAGGATCGCACAGATAATGATATCATACAATCTCGTGTTTATTTTGTTACATCACCTTCGCTGACGGTAGTAGTCACTCGGTCCACTCAACTCGGTCTAAATATAATCGATATTGGCTCGATTATTTTAAATGCACTTCAACACCAGCTCTAGATCGTATGTATATCAACATTCTTTAGAAATTGGGTCACTTGTATATGGAGGAAAAGAAATAGCCTACGATAATCAAATCTTAATCTCAACGTATTGTATCCCCTTGAACGTTATTGTGTTATTTTAATAAGCCTCATTGGTAAAGGTTCGACGTATGTCCACAGTTCAAAGGGACCTTAACGGAATATCAATACCGCCGCATGAATGAACGTTAAACGCTGCATTATACAGCGTTGATGGACATGCAACGCCTTCGACAATGACAATAATATTTAGTGAGGTCATTTTAACCGCATTTAAAACGGATAAAGCGTTGATTGTAGCTTTATAAAAAGGAGCATTTACCTTATTAGCAGGTAGTCAGCCGTATCTTTTAAAATTTAATATCTCAATTACGGCGGCCACTTGCGAATTTTTAATGCATATTTTGCTTTGAAGAGAAAAGGCCAGTTATATGAGTGAAGGCTTGCGATTAATATAAATATTTGTTACCTCATATTATTATGATACACTATACCGTCAACTATAATATTAGAGTAAACAATCCTTTATGAGATATCTCTAGAAAATACCAAGTGACGTAAAGTCTGGACGGTACCACACCATTGTCATTGAGATAGGATGGTATTCATAATTATCCAACAGGCTAACACGTATTATTTAATCCACTGGGCGTGGAGTGGGAATTCTCTCAGTTAAAAGCTCGTTTGAACCTGTATATATTCGTATAATACGTATTATTGCAATGAGTAAGGCTTCGCTGCATCGGCTGCAAGCATCCCTAACCCGTTTGACCACTCTCGTTGGACGAAATTCTCACAGGAATATATTTAATGCATATTCTATTTCGACCATTATCCTGTACTATACGTTTTCCTGGTTTAATATTAGTTTTACACCTTCCCTGTCCCGTCAGAAGACACAATAGTTAAACAATGGAAATGTTCACGGGACAGTGAAAGGGTTAAAATAAATTTTGATTCGATTTAAATCCATAATCATTTTGTTTAAACTTCATCGCACCGCATAAGTGTGATTGACGTTTGACATGAGAATTTAGAGGATATCCTCTCGTTTTAGCTGTATGAGTCAGCTGGTTTTTTTACCTGATTACTACAACATCGTATTGGATCAAACATATGGGAACCGACCACATGTCTGCTAATTCTCATCTCCACACTTAATATCGTTTTCCTCAATCGTCTGCGTAACGACTTTTTTGCCATAATACACAGCTGTTACTTTGGCTTTCGAATTCTATTTTCTTTTTTGTTCGAGTTGGCACGAGTCTTGCATTCTTATTGTCCGGGAAGGCTTTTACTTTGTACTCTATTAAACTTTAACTTCCTAGCAACCTTCATGACTGTTGAAATATTCTCAAGTTTTGTAATTATGGGTATTTAGAATATTAGAGAATATTCCAAGAAAAAGATTTTATTTTTTACTGAATCGATTGTTTTGCAAAACTTATTTTGAATTTCGGTAGTTGTTAATACACTCGGCGTCACAAAAATCGCACCTCTTTAAGAATTCCCTTCAAAGTCATTTTAACCCTATTAATCAATGGTAGACATATGACTATAAGGTATCATTGGAAAGGCAATTTATTTAAATTTCAGAATAAATCTATGGATTTGGTTTTTTGTTTACCAGGAAATAAAAAAAAGCAAGATAATGCAAATGATTAAAAAGTTAAATTTTATTTTATCAGCAAAACTTACAACAAAGTCCTTAAAAACAACTTAAAACCTAGTGTTACCCCCCCAGCCCTGATGACTGCTTCCATGCGTTCTCTCATGGACCTAATTAATGTGACAAGAGTCTCTTGAGGAATGTTGTCCCATTCTGCAACGACGGCGTCTTGGAGGTCTTGGAGAGTGGTAGGGGCAGGATCACGTGCCCGTACTCGCCGTTTCAGTTCATCCCAAAGGTGCTCAATAGGGTTCAGGTCTGGACTTCGCGCCGACCAGCGCATAACAGGGATTCCAACTTCTTGCAGGTAGTCTCTTACAATTAAAGCGGTGTGACAGCGGGCGTTATCGTGCATTAACGTGAACCCACTGCCAACAAAACCCGCACAAGGGACAACCTGCTCCTCTAAGATCTCTGTTATGTACCGAGCAGCAGTCAGCGACCCTTGCCTGCGAGCACTTCCAGTCCGAGAAACACACACAAGGTTCGTTTTACCGTCGATTGACATGCCGCCCCAGAACATGCACGAGCCACCCCCGTATTCCACTGTCTCTTCAATACAGGCTTGTGCGAATCGTTCCCCTTGCCTCCTATACACTCTTCGACGCCTGTCGTTGCAGAAAAGACACACCCTCGTCTCATCCGAGAAGAGCACAGCCCTCCATTGTTCTATTGTCCAATCCACATGGTCACGGGCAAATTGCAACCGGTCTCTCCTATGCTGTGCAGTCAATTTTGGCCCTGTAGCAGCCCTATGAGCTGCAATTTTCTTCTCCCGCATTCTTCTTCTAATCGTGGAGACGCTTACAGAAGTTCTGCGAGCTGATCGCAGTTGTTGTTGCAGCTCAACAGCATTGGAGAACCGATTACGTAAAGACGTCGAAACAATGAAGCGATCGTCTCTTTCGGATGTGCACCGTTGTCTTCCAGATCCACGTCTTCGGATATAGCCACCAGTCTCTTGGAAGCGTTGGAACACTCGTCGGACGGCAAAACGACTCAAGTTCAGTTGCCGAGCAACATCACATTGCCGCATCCCTGATTGCAGTAGTGCAATGACTTGAGCGGCTTCATCTGCAATGGTATCCATCTTCTGGGGTATTTTTCTTGCTGTAGCTGTTCACGTGTGTTCACTTCAAAGGTTGAATAGCACATTTAACCCGGGTCGCCCGTTTTATACCCTTGTAGTGGGATGCAATTAGTGGCCGTTGCAATGCGTATTTTGACAACATTTTTTTTAACGTTACGTGCTAATGAGATCTGTTGTGTTTAGGCATTCTAACTGTTGTTAATTTAAAGGTCGTTAAACATACTTTCAATTGATACCAATATTAATTGGGTTTAATGTATTCGTTACTGGCGGGACATATTTTAAACTTATTTTCGAAGAGGTGCGATTTTTGTGACGCCGAGTGTAGTTACTTTATTTAAAGTTGTCTATCACAAAAGATTGCCTTGGGAACGTTTTGCAGTGAAATATAAGATACGAAATGAGACTGTACTTTAGTGGTGTTGAACCATCAATTGTTTTTGTTTCATATGTTATTTTCTAATTGTGTTTTTTCTTGTGAAATTCAATGGATGTCCTCTCTAGGAATGAAGTTTTTTTGACAGAACAATTACAATTCAACAATTCACTAGAATTGTAGTCAGATGTATGTCTACTGTAAGAAAATTTCTTTTTGTAAATTTCTCGTTTACAGCACTACTACTCTTAACCAATCTTCTCCTTCATCGTTTACAGTGTACATAGCCCTCCGCCTGATGCAGGCGGTCACAGCCCGCGTCAACGACGTCTGCCTCCGGTACCTCGACAACTCCCGGCTGGACACGCTGCCGCCGCCGCCGCCACCTGATCAGCGCGACCTCAAGACTGTCTCCTGTGCCACCAAGAACTCAAGAAGAGTAATGGAAGATAGACACGTGGAAATTGGGAACTTAGAAGCTCTTTTTGGTATTGAGGTATGTTTCCAACTACAAGCAGTTCTGTTTTTAAGCTTCTTCAGGAAATCTGGTGTTGTAGATTTTGAATGAGTGTTTTCTTTCTGACCTAACGATAAAGCCTTGCTTTTTGAAACCTATTGGTTTTATCGTGTATCCATTCTTATAATAACCTTTTGGGACCCCACTGCTGGGTAATGGTCTCGCTCAATTTGCTGCAGACTATTCTGCCTATAACCACTTATCACCAATCCCACAAATAGCGATACTAAATAAATGAAAATTGGGTCATTAATTTCTTGTGATGACGTATTATCGACTTAATAAGAAAGTCTAAAATCAGTTGCTTAATTAACAAGAGACTGGCTATACTATTGAGAAGAAGAAAATGGCTTTTTCCGGTTAGGGATTTATCTTGGTTTACATTACCGTTTTTTTTAATTCACTTGTCGAAGTTTATCTACGCGTTAAAATGTTTAATATACATGTGTGTAAACGGTAAAGAATGTTTATGAGTAATAGCTGTAAGCCACAAACGAATATAATAAATAATGTACGATAGATATTCGTACTGTTTCGCTGAGTTTATGAATACCTTCGATCTATGAATGGGGCATGTTTTGATTTTGTATACGGTTTGTAAAGGTTCGCTGCCTTTCCATGACGTAAGCGAAAATATGTGAAGGATATTGGATTTTTATTCAAATTGTTTGCATAAAAAGAGTACACATAACTATAAAACAAAAGATTTCGTTCCTCAATTAGCTAGGTACTTAATAAGCAGCTCCTAATTGAAAGTTTCTCTTAATTAATATTTAAAAGACAGAAAGTTAAGCCTACTTGATAAATAGACTAGTAGTTACCGTATTTCCTACTCTTTCTTATTATTTGAAGCTTCGTTGTGGGCTTGTAACGTGATGCCAAATCTCGACCACTTAGACAAAGATCATATTATTATATCAGTAGGTCACACAAATAAAACATGTTTTTTTCATCAAGTCTGTTGATTTTGTCTGGACAGTTCACGTCACGTCACAAATAAGCTATCACACGAACATTACTTTAAAAAAAATATTGCTTTTGTTGTTTAAGGATATGATTAGTTAAACAAAATATTTTGTAATTTGTATTAATAAAATTTGCATAATAATATGTGCGTTTTGGAATAAGACCAACCCTGATTGAACTTATTGACTGTAGATTATATTAACAGTTAATAATTAATGAGGAGTTTGTTTAACTTTACAATCGTTAAAAATGAATAAACAACAGTATAAATTCGATTTAGGCAAATAAACTATACCGTTTATTGATAAGATGAACTGCTTAAACCGGAGACTATGTATTCGATTCCTACCATGGACAAATATAATTATGTGTGATGAACATGATCATTTGTTCTTTGTCGCGATTCAAACTTAACGGTGGCTGTGAAGTGCGTTTCCCCCGCACCCCCGCTGGTGCAAGAATTTGATGATGACTCACCTCATGTTCACAGCCGAGTCAGCCGCCATTTAGCACCGTACCTACTTTATTTGTCTAGTCTTTTCCCAAGCCAAGGGTCGGCTTCCAGTCTTACCGGATTTAGCTGAATACCGTATTTTACATGTAGCAACTGCCTGCCTAACCTCCACTACCCATTTTACTGGGTATGCAACACAGCACAGCACCTAATGCAGTATTTTTAATGGTGTACAATAAAGAATATTCAATTCTATTCTTTTCTATATAATAAAACAGAGTAAATTGAATATTGTAATTAATGAACGACTGTTAAATTCTTAATATAATTACGTCACGGGAATTAACGCGAACTCATGCATTTACCTTTTAAGGCTTGACGTTTCGGCCGGGTTACACTGGCCGTGGTCGCAAGCAGACTGTTAAATTCTTGCTCTCAGACGCCCGAATGGGTCTAGGTATGCTTACAAATAGTCATCCATCCACGAACCAAGAGGGTCAAACCGTATGGAACACACATAGCCACGGGCCTTTCATCCTACTATGCTTATCTAGATGTATATAAGTATGTGTATCAATTTTCTGGTTGTCATAATATAGGCTCTTGAGTTCTTCGAAGATCTTCTTCTGCCTTCTGCCTAGCCTTTTCCCAAGCTATGTTGGGGTCGGCCTCCAGTCTTACCGGATTTAGCTGAATACCGTATTTTACATAGAGCGACTGCCTATCTGACCTCCACAACCTATTGCTAGGTAATACAGTATTCCATAGTAAGACTGGTTGTCAGAATTGTAATGACTTAACGACTATCAAAGATCACGGTATGACAGTCGGGACCAACGGCTTAACGTGCTTTCCGAGGCACGGAGGGGTCTCAATATGGTTACAAATGGTCACCCATCCACGGACCAACCGCGGCGAGCGCGGCTTAACCTTTATTATCGGTCAAACCGTACGGCTTACACTTAGCCACGAGCCCCTTTCTTCGAAGATATTATTATTAATTAATTATTATTTATAATAATACATATCTTCGGACAACTCACACTCGGCCATGTGATCCCAAACTAAGCTGAGCGTGTACTATGGCAACCAGACAACTGATAAGCATAATCTTATATTTCTAAACACATTCATCTTCTAGATAAATAACAGCCAGACTCGGAACAAATGATTGTGCATACCACACAAAGATTTATCCTCTTAGGGTAACTAACCACTAGACCAACAGGCCTGTCATAATAATGATCATCATACAATTGCAGACGACGGAGCGTACAAGTTTCTACGCGGTGTACGACGGGCACGCGGGCTCGGCGGCGGCCACGTACTGCGCGGCGCACCTGCACCAGTACCTGCTGGAGAGCCCGCACTACAGCGGCGACCTGCGCCGCGCCATGCGGGACGCCTTCCTCAGGACCGACGCGGATTTCATACGGAAGAGCAACCAGGAGGTACTGCTCACTTCATTTTTATTGATTAAACGACTCCCGCACTAAAGAATTTAATCCTTGTGTCGCGGGGGTTTCACAAACATTCAAATCACATGCACAAAGAACACCCAGACTTGGAACAAGCATTTGTGGATAACACAAATGCTTGTCAAAGTCTGGGTGTCAAAGGTATTCAGCTAAAAACAGTAAGACTGGAAGCCGACCCCAAACAGTAGAATGTACGTACAAGTCGCTCCCGCTGTTTGGTTAATATCAATAAAAATATCGTAATTGATGCGATAGCTGTATTGTAGAGCAACTAAAAAGAATTTCCAGTAATGGTCAGGTGATTATTCGATACGTAATTTTAATACCAATACAATGGCAATGTATAATTGATATTAATTTGGCAGACGACTAATTTACTTTCCTCAAGATAAAAAAAGTCACGGCTTTATTAAAAAGCGGTGTAACTAAAACAATTGTTTAAACCATTGTTTTACCGTACTTTTAGAGGTGTAAACTATGGTTTTTATTTAAACCTCTTTTTTTAATAAAGCTGTTTATGTTATGATTCTAATTGGTTCCTCTCTTTTATTAATGCCAGTATTTTTTCAGGCTTTGTTTTATTTAAATGCTAAAGTGTGTTCCTGTATGTGTGCCAGCGCGCGTGCGGCGGCAGCACGGCGGTGGCGGTGGCGCTGCGCGGGCGCCGGCTGGTGGCGGCGTGGGCGGGCGACTCGCTGGCGCTGCTGGCCAAGCGCATGCGTCTCATGCAGCTCGTGCGCCCGCACAAGCCCGACCGACAGGTCTCTACACCACACCATTATCATAATCCTACTTATTTTTAAACACTACCCGTAAAGTGACTCTCTTGGTACTAGTACTCTTGTTAGGCTTGTACTAAGCTAAAATGCTTGAATCGTACTACAACAGAGGGCAAAAAAATTAAAATTTGCGAGTGTAGCGTAAAAAGATATTATATTGAGAGGTCATGGACGTGTAATTCATCGATCGCGCGACTGAAACAATGTTTCCTTATTGCCGTCGCTCGCGCGATAATGCGATGCTATTTCATCGCAGATGAAAAGAACTGTGATCGCATCACAGTTCTTTTCTCTTTCTTTTCTCTCAATAATTGGACATTCAGGAGAACACAAGATATAACTATGATACTATGGTACGACAATTTCATTGATTATTTTGAGATGAAAAAACTCAATTATAGAATGGACTAAGAAAACCAATACCTATGTTATTAGACTAACGTCCACGTTAACTAAATAATCTCACATATCCTGCTCTGACATATTGGCCGGATGCCCTTCAAGACAATTTTACAAAATTAGAGACGAAATTTTTAGGATACCGCGGTAGTCTACAGAGCTGTTTTAAAAAATATATTTGATTAATGTTGATTACCGTTAATTTCTTTACTTATAAATGTTGTATGATTTAATGTTATATATAATACACGAAACGCCGCCATTTAAAATACACTGCAAAAGACTCCTCATCGAAAACGCATTTAAATTATTTTTTCTTACGACGTCAATATTTTTGGCACAAGTTTTGTAGCTACGTAATTTATGATAACTAAATAATTTCTACAAATACATATACAAAATTGACTTATAAACAACAAATTTAATAAGATTATGCATCAATCACTCCATTCCTTAAAAATAAAAATCACTTTAAAAATATGGATATCAAAATACTATAATATTAGCTTCTAAAAACATTTGATACTCATCTTGTCATTTAATACAGAACTTGTGCTATTGATATCAGTAAAATATGATTATTATCTATACAATAAATGAGTAAATAATTAAAATGAAATTAACTTAATAACTCATTAATTGTAAAAAAAAGTAAAAAACTAAGATTATAAGGTGATACGTTTCGCAGGACGAAAGAGACAGAATAGAGTCATCTGGCGGCACAGTGATGTACTGGGGCACGTGGCGGGTTAACGGGCAACTAGCTGTATCACGAGCTATCGGTAAGTTTGAATTTATCTGTATTGTACATAACATAAATTCGGGTTACGGTTATGCCTTGAGTAATAAACGGCGTATCCGTTTATTACTCAAGGCATAGTATTACGCGCCGAATAGCAGAATAAATATTAAAAATAATGAAATATAAAACATTTTTTTTTACGGGAATAGAGACAACTTACGCGGGTAAAACCGCGGAACACAGCTAGTTGTGTTAAAAAAAAACTAAGAAACAAAGTCGGTTACATACACCGTAAATAAAAAACGGGTGGACCGATTTTAATAA
Source organism: Plusia festucae (assembly GCA_950381575.1). NCBI lineage: Eukaryota > Metazoa > Arthropoda > Insecta > Lepidoptera > Noctuidae > Plusia > Plusia festucae. The sequence goes on along the minus strand of OX494436.1, from coordinate 3,985,828 downwards.
TCGTTGAATTGTTGGATTTGTCTCCGTCCTGAATAGCAGAAAATACAAAAATAAACATAAAATTCGCAAAAAGAGTCCAATAAAATAGATCACTTACTATAATGGATATAACTTACCTACGCGGAATGAAAACGTGGGGCACAGTCATTATATGAATAAAAAACGCATGGAGTGAAACATGAAAATTGAGAACAAAATACATTTTATAATGCGAAATAGTTATCGTAATAGTTGTGGTTAAGGCGAGTGGCTAAGACTGATTTAAGAGAAAATAAAGAACGACTCCGCGTAGCTTCGTCTCTGGGGTTTAACAAACATTTGCAATACATGTCCGCTAGGGGCGCTAGTGTCGCATCAGGTGAACCTGTCATTTTGCACCATGAGAGACAAGCTACTAGCCTGTGATTGGTGGAAATTTACAGATAGACTTGACGTAAGACGAGCGACCTCAGCGGAGCCTCCATTGTAGTGATTCTGATAAAGTTCTGAATGAAGTCACGATACGCCTAAAATATACTGAAACTTATAATGACAAAATTTAAAATATGCGATTCTGGTATTTTGCTCTCAATTCGTTAAAGAAGCAATTATAGTATTCTATTGTTTGAATATGTTTTAACATATATTAAACATTGTTTTTTTTTCTAATCCAGGCAGGCAGTTCAATTCTTCATGAACCATTTCAATCTTATGAGGATTTGCAAGGGTTATTTATTTATTTGAGACAAAAGCAGTTACATGTTAAAGTATAATATAGAAAATAATACAAACGCTAAATTGGCAAACATATAACCCAAACCATTGTCTTACAATGTTGGTTTATATAATAACACGTAAAAAAACTGGTTTTCACAAAGGCTAACGTATATTCATATATTCATATGCAAGAGAACAACGAAAAAACTGTTCATTGTTAAACAATTGCGTACTGTCTATAGGTACTTTTTTTCGCGGAAGTTGGTGCAAGTCTCAAGTTGTCTTCAAAAATAAAGTTTTTACTTTTTGCTATGTTCGTATTTGGATTAAAGTCTAGCAAAACAAAGTTACCAATTACTGAAAATGTACATAGACAGGGAGATAGAATATTATGTTTTTTTGTAAATTATATTTGCAATAAAAAAACTGGAGATGTCGATTTTTTTAATCTCGTTCATTCACAAATACCTTTTATCGTAAAAAGTAAACATGCATTTTTACATTGTTAATACGGGCGTGTGCGTTACGAGCGACATTTTCACGAGAAGCCTGCCATGTTTAACTTTTATGGTGAACATAAACTTTTACAGTCTCGTTCATGTTTTCAACGTCCTCTTTACCGGAGCTCGAACCGACATTATGCTACCGTTGGCGCAAACTACCTCACGAGTAATTACTCACAGCAGATTTTTAATTGGCTGTGTTTTAATCTTTTTAACTACGTGATTTTTCACAGGCGGTTTGTAGGTTTAGAGGAAGTAATGTAGTCCAAGAGACGATTATTAAAAGTTACAATTAATTTATTTTGTTATGCAAAATAATTTTTGAATTTGATGCTCGAATTAAATTGATGTTAGTGTTTATGATAGCGTGTAATGCAAATAAATTAATGTTTTGTAAAGGTCTTTTTGCATGAATTTATTTTTGCTTCGTAAATTAATCATAGGTATCTAACAATGTATTGACTTAAGTAGGTATTTACTTTTTGTGATTTTGATTGATCTGTAGTGCTAATGTAAGTTAAAAAGAGTACGTGAGTTTATTGATCACGTTATTGCAAATAATCATCAAGGCGAAAGGTGTAATGCATTAATTATTAAACTATATACTAACAAAGACGATGAAATGAAAGGATTTATTCGTCCTACACGGGTGTAAATGTGGAAAGTTAATAGGTCGTTTTATTGTTATCGGCGGGCGGGTGCGAGCCCATTTCTCACGGGCCGGCTGGGATGTGCGGCGTGTGCCGATCATTAAGCTGTTAGTCCCCTGCAGTTGGGACGAACCTTACACGACGAAACAACGCTAATGATGCTACCTATTGCCATAAATACATGACGGGTTGTTTGGAGTTTAATGCAGTCATGATATTGAGGAATATATTTCTTGTCTTGTCTTATAAATTAGGTTAGTTGTCGCCAAAAAATATTCAGAGCTAAATAACAGGTCTAGTTGGATCATAAGTTGGTGAGAAGTAGTGATCTATTTATTAGTATTATTCTACTTATGTGGATAAATAGGTTTCAGATTACTTTTAAACTAAATGCGTATCTAAGAGTAGAGAGCTATTTGGTCCAAATATAATTATTTAATAGACTATGTCCTTTACCTTCATATCACACTGATATTATAAAGACCTTTTCTCGCTCCAACGCCTGAACCAATTTTGTAAAATTTAGTATGGACTTATGGAGGTAGCTGACACCCTGGATTAACTCATGGTAAAAAATAAGTTATCGGATTCACCGTGGGCCGCAGTTAGTAAGGTAATAATACTCTTGTTATTCACAGTAATGTATATGCAAAAATTTCTCGACCTTATTTGCTGAAGGACTGGCCTTAATTATTGATCAAGGCTACCCAAAAAATTAATGATAATAATAAAATTTGATCATAACAGGAGAACTAACAATACCTAATAAATTATGAATTCATGAAAATATCAATGTCAGGCGCGTGTCATATTTGAATATAATTGTCAAGGGTACTTAGTGTGGTCGGAATACTGAACAAAACCGACCACTGCCGTCACTCGTCATGACAATGGAACAAGTGCACTTAACAAGCCGACTAACGAAGCGACCTGCTTCTGGTGCGAGAAAATAGCCTTTTCGGACTAAAAATAACGTAACTAACATGTGAAGGTGCACTCTATCACCATGTTTTCAGATAGCCACACAATAAGGTAGACTACTAGGTGAGTCTGGGTGTGATAAGCCAAAATCTAAAAAAATCCATTAGTTAGGGATTCAAAATAAATAAGACACGTATTTTAGGTTTGTCAAAATAAGAGAAGGTTATGTAAATTAGCGAATAAAAGCTCATGGTTGTGGCTCATGACGTCACAATTTTGTATATTTTGTGCACAAACGTGACGCAATTGGCAACTACTCCTGGGCTATGATTCGCACGAAATTGTGACGTCATGCTTCATTTTAAACTAATGTATCGTCGTGAATTTTGGTACGTAAAATAAAAAAAAACATGAGTAATATTTTTTAATTGAACGACTGAGAAAGACAGGAAAGAGTTGATGACCATCAAATTCTGTTTGCTTTGAATATGAAGTTTTCATGTAACGGACGGAAAGATATGTCATTACCCGTGTAGAAAAATCTGTTATACTCATTCAGTATTTAAATCTAATCGCTTTTTATATTAACGGCCCGATTGAAGTATGGTCTATGTTGGTTTTCGGTTTCACGGAAATCAATTATTTGTTTAACAGTCAGTACCGTCGGGCATTTGTTCGTTGACATGGTAAATATGCGTTTCATCCCATGCCCCAGTCCCTACAGCTACCCCAGTACAGGAATTTTTCAACCACTTCAGTGTTGTTTTAAAATGGGCTCTTCTCCTACCCTCTGAGCCTGACACCGCCCTTAAAAAACCAAAATACTACAATATTCATTGATAAATTGTATACACCCATACCTAAAATCACACACAATGGATCCCCCAATTTTTTATTGACACCCCGTGTTGCCTTGGTTTTTTCCACAATACTAATTGCCTTTGTATTATTTTCTTTTCTTTCTATACGGAATTTTCAAAGCTTGTCTACATTAGTCGTACTATACTTAGCCAGTGTTAGGTTTCAAGTCTTTCAAGTGATGTCTGTGTTTATAAAGCGCGTGGAGGCCGCTAGTGGCGCCACAGCGTCGCGCAGTCGGGTTCCACCCTCGCGTATACACTCCCTCTACAACGACCCCAGCCCCACTGCACTATGCCGCTATGTATCGATCAGCTCGGACACGCACTGCAATAGTGGTGCACACGTAAACATTCGGCAAGTTGTCGATAGTAAACCAATCTGAAAATTCAGACAAATTAGTAAAATTTTAACATCGAAGAAGACTGATTTGTTACTCTCTGTATTCATTATATGTAAAACATTTTCATTTTTTCCCCTATTATCGTAACAAAAGGGACTTGGCTTGCTTGTAATCGAGGGGCGACACTGCTTTTATGTGTCATCTTAAACTTAAAAGAAACCCCAAATTGAACTTTGCTCTTTGAACTTTTACGGTCTAAATCTGCCATCATTAAAAATGCGTAATTGGAATGTATTGAAAAAAAGGTATGTGTCGAAATAAAAATTACACTCAACTTAAAAAATCCAGATATCGATAGGCATCTCCACTAAGAAAACTATGGGGCGAGGACGACATTGTAACACAATAATGTTGACATTTTCTTCACAGTCGGAACCCTACATCCCAATGTATCGGGATTAATCTCATCGATTTCACGTTCCATGGTAGATAAAGTCCCGAAACGTTTACTCTGATCCCCTCTACGGATATCTTTAGAACTATCCTCAGATTTTCACGCAAGATTAGTCTGGTGTGGATTGACTCGTGTCAGATACTCCTACCTATATTTGCCAAAATTACTTTGTCATGAAAATGTCGACAGTTGCTTAATCTGATTTTAATGATGATGCATGAAAAAGAGAAATTTAGCAGTATTTTTTTTTTAAATTCCATTGGAGTTATGTGTAAAATATAATTGGGCTAGACTTAACTGTGTTTATTGTTTCACTTTATGTCTTTAAAAACAGTTTTTCGCCTAAGCACGTACCCAGGTGTCAAAAACGTGAAGGTAAAACCTGAAGTAAAAAAAATCAGGCGCCAATATTTACTATACCTACAATGGAGGTCGAAAGTGAAAATGTCTTGACAAAAGAAAAATGGTGGCTTATTCCTTTGTTGGTAATGAGTTAAAAAAGGTTGTGAAGTAAGTCGTATTCATAATGTAGAGTACATAATTATGCGTTTAGCGACGTAAATAGGCGTAATTTAATTACGTATTGTTGTGTGATTATAATCATACTTTCATTGTATACTTGAGTATGTTATTGTCCAGCCCTTTTACGCAATAACTAGGGCGCGTTGTTACTATCACTATTTTGAATCTAAATAACTTTTTGCGGCTATTGTTTTGTTGTTAATTTAGTTAGTATGTCGAGGAGTGTACGTACATCCTCTTAAGGAATACTTTACACATTTACGTAGTTCCTTTTAAAAGCCATTTTAGATTGTGTAATGAAGTTGTTCCCACATACTTTATTAAAAGTTGTTTCTTCAATTTTTAGGTTTGGTTGCAAGATGGGATCTATTTAAGATCTAACTGCAATTAGGATATCAATATAATTTTGAAAGATTGGCTAATCCATACAATTTTTTTTCCCAAAAAGCAACGTTTTTGTAGATATTAATATAATTACGTCACGGGAATTAACGCGAACTCATGCATTTACCTTTTGAGGCTTGACGTTTCGGCCGGGTTACACTGGCCGTGGTCGCAAGCAGACTGGAGATGCGGTGTCATAGCTCCGTGCACGAAGTAGATGATTTTTCATCTACCTTCAGTTCTTCAACTACCCTACACACTACACTGACCGTGTCCGTGTTCTGCACGTTAACCGACTTTGCAGAAAAGCGAGGTTTTGTTAATCGGATCACCGGAAACCAAGATGCTGATAGTTTATATCCGTCTTCCCGATTGAAATTTGGATGTTTCTTGATTTCAATCGCTTCACGCACTTCTCTCGAGTGAAAGTGGCGATCGGTGGAGAGGACTTGTGTGCGATGGAATTGAATCCAGTGATTCGTGCCTGGCTGTAGTAGATGATCTGCTATTGCCGATTTAGTGGTCTGACGGTTCTTAACAGCCGCGATATGTTCCTTGAGCCTTTCAGCGATGGACCGCTTCGTTTGCCCTATGTACGACTTACCGCAGCTGCAGTCAACTTTATAGACACCTGGCTGCTGTAGGGGTAGAACATCCTTTGGTGTGCGCACCATGTTTTGTACTTTTGCCCCAGGAATATAGATAGTCGGAATGGAAAGTTGTCTAAGCACTGCTCCGATCTTATCCGTAACTCCTCTGATGTAGGGTATGTAGGCACTTTGTCTGTTAACCCCCGGATGTCTAACCCTTTTCAACGGTCGCCTCTTTCTGTCTTTCACCCGGTATCCATTTTTATACAGTACCTCCTGAACATGGTCCAGCTCACGCTCCAAGTGTTCAGGGTCACAGAGATCATACGCTCTATTCCTCAATGATGTTATCATGGATTGCAGGTGACCAGGGTGATGATGGGACGTTCCATGCAGGTATCTATCAGTGTGTGTAGGTTTTCGATAAACACAGTGTGATAAGGATCCGTTTGTACTCACACTCACTTTAACATCAAGGAAGGCCAGAGATCTGTCCCTTTCCATCTCACATGTGAATTTCATTTTTGGATGGATGGAGTTCAGATGTTGTAAATATTGATCTACTTCCGGTTGGCTGCCTCTGATGATGCAGAAGATGTCATCCACATATCTCTTCCATAATTTGATGGTCCTTGGCCCCAAGTTTAACGCCTTCGCTTCAAAGTATTCCATCCAGAGATTAGCTAGTATCGGGGCTACTGGACTCCCCATTGCGACGCCATCAATCTGGAGGTAATTTTGGCCCCGGAAGAGAAAGTAATTGCCTTCTAAGCAGTGTTTGAGCAGATCAATATAGTTGTGGGGCATCTCTCTATCACTCAACCTATCCTTGATTACGTCCAGACATTCATTTATAGGAACATTTGTAAATAGTGATTCAACGTCAAAACTCACCATTGTGTCTTCAGGTTCCAATACTAAGGTTTTTATTATCTGGACAAAGTGTCGCGAGTCTTTCACAAAAGACGGTGATTTTCCCACAAGTGGCTGCAATACAGACGCAAGATGTTTCGCCAGGTCGTAAGTAGGGGACGCGATTTGACTTACGATAGGCCGCAATGGCACGTTGGACTTATGTATTTTTGGCAGGCCATATAATTTTGGTGGTTGGTGTGATTTTGGTCGATGTAGATTTTCGTACTCGTCTTCTGTGAAAAGATCCTGGTGTTCTTGTATCAGAGATCGTGTTTTACGTGTGACTCTGGCTGTCGGGTTGTATGATATTGGTTTATAGACTTTATCGTCACATAACAACTCCCGTATTTTAGTGTCGTAATCAATAGTGTTCATCACTACGGTGGCGTTTCCCTTATCGGCCTTAAGCACTAAAATATTAGGGTCACTCCTAATGTTACTTAGTGCTTGACGCTCTTCCTTAGTGATGTTACTCAAGGGGGGCTTCGCTTTTCGCAATATGACCGCGACATCCTGTCTCACGGTATCGGCATCACCGGGCGGTACTTTATTACGAATTAAGGTTTCCTCAACACTACTAATTATGCTCTCGTACGGTATTCGTTTAGGTGTCAGTGCAAAGTTCATACCTTTAGCCAGAATGTTGACGGTAGATTCATCTAAACTCGTGTTTGATAGATTAATGACGGTATCTTTAAGCTCATCATGAAATCAAGAAACATCCAAATTTCAATCGGGAAGACGGATATAAACTATCAGCATCTTGGTTTCCGGTGATCCGATTAACAAAACCTCGCTTTTCTGCAAAGTCGGTTAACGTGCAGAACACGGACACGGTCAGTGTAGTGTGTAGGGTAGTTGAAGAACTGAAGGTAGATGAAAAATCATCTACTTCGTGCACGGAGCTATGACACCGCATCTCCAGTCTGCTTGCGACCACGGCCAGTGTAACCCGGCCGAAACGTCAAGCCTCAAAAGGTAAATGCATGAGTTCGCGTTAATTCCCGTGACGTAATTATATTAAAATCATGCAACGCGATAGTTTTAAAGTTAATGTTTTTGTAGATAATTTTTCAGAAAATTAATCTCGGGAATCTTAGAAAATATTAAGTACTTACGTATTGTATAACTTTTTTATATTTTGCCATTGTTTGCTTCTACAGGTGACGCACAATACAAGCCCTACGTGACAGCGCGACCTGAGATCGTGACCGTCGAGATGGATGGAGATGAGGACTTTGTGGTGGTAGCGTGTGACGGCCTCTGGGACTTTGTTAGTGAAGACGATGTAGCGCTGGCTGTGTACAGACAAGTGGCGGCCGATCCTGGTGAGTGAATACTAAATACACAAACGACACTCAACTTTGAGTATTATAAAGGTGATGACTGCGCTGTATGGTTTTTGTGGTACTTCCAATCCCCAAATGAACAGTAGGAGCCGCGGTTTAAAAAAATGAAAATATAATTATTGGAAAAGTTTAGGTGTCTCCTATTCGTTTGATTGGTTTCCTGCTTTAAAATAAGTGCCAAATTTTAGGCAAATTGCATGATTGTCAGTGATATAATGATTTTGGCAACAGTGTTTTCTAGTCTGAACTGTATCAACAACGATCGATCAATGATTTTTACAAATACAATATTACTTTTATCAACCATCGGTAAAAGGTCTTGAGGTTAAACACGGATATTTTAAGTGATTATGTCCACTCAAGTTTTCACATATGTAACTGTAATGTTTTAAAATTGTGAAACTTCCAGACATAAATAACTACGTAATTTATTTACTTGTAAACTCTTAAGTTTTATTTAAAAAATGTTAATGGCTTAATGTTTGCTAACGCCTGGTATAATTTAGCAAGTATGCCGTGTGTAATGCATTCACGTACGCAACATATTTACGGTTGGAACCGGTTCGTTTACGTTTGTGCAATGTTTGCTATCTATCAATCGCGCCGCGCTGACCTTGAGGCTCATAATACTTACACAATAACATGACTCACTGCGACTCACCAGACAGGATAAAATGACAATTAGCCGTCAAAACAACAACCTGCAAGGTCTAATGAGCTGACTACGAACATAGGCAGGCGCACGTACGATTAGCTTCGGCTATTTGCAGAATTGCGGCATTAGCATAACAATACAATTGTTGAAAAACGCTTACTGTGATGTATTGGTGGTTGAATTTTGCCGCGTAATGACAACAGATCAGGTAACAATGCAATTTGGCTGTCGGCATCGGTTGGCACGGATCAAGTGTGATTATGTTGTCAGAAAGGGTCACATGATTATGACGCGCACATTTGTCGTGAGCCGAGTGCCCTCGTTGGAACATTGAGAGGAGATCTTTGACACATATTGTCCCCTCGTGTTTCTCCCGCTCGATGGAGCCGCGCTGCTCGGCCGGGGGGAGGGTCTAGGCATTATGGTTAGAACAATAACTTTGGCGCCCTCAAATCTCTGTGAAGTGTCTTTAACGCGACGCTTACAGCGATAAGAGCTTTCTCGTTGTTCAAAAGAATTCTCCTTTGTTTGTAAATATGAAAGTTTGTATTGTGCCACTGTCGAGTAAAACAGGGTTTGTGGGAGTTTTTTTAATCAACTATAGTGGAAGGGGAAAGATTTCATGTAGCTTTTTTACAGTGACATAGTTACACAACAGAAATAAGGCTTTATTTTAACTTTGTTTCAAAATTATTTTCAAGTTACTGCTTGTCTCATTCAAGGTTCTATGAATCAACTTCAAGGAGAACGGTCTAATCTTATTCATAACATGATTAAGTTATTTATTTTACAAAAATTGGAATGACTGATTAGATTATTTATCAAAAAAGATAGCAGTACATAGGTATAAAAAGGGTGACACTAACTCGACTTGCCTTTAAATAAAATCATAATACTTTAACGTTATTAACATTTCACTGAAAACATTAATATAGTAATTGGGTTTTATTCTGTTCTAAACTATAATGTGACCCTTCAACGCTATATTGTCACCACATTTAATGCAGAGGGTGCCCCTTTGGAACATTATACGCAGAGCCGCCGACCTCTATTGACATTGTACTCAACCAATGTCTTAATTCATCTAATATATCTTTATGATGATGCTCGGCAACAATATGATTTGTAACAATAAACCCATCGTGGCGGTTTTGCAAAGAAAAATGTCTGAAACTTGTTGAAGTACTGAAAAAAAAAAAACACATATTTATGTTTAGAAGCGACAGTTGGTTCACTATTTAGAACATATTAATTTTTGTTGTTTTTGCTAAATCATGTAGTTAAATAACTAGTGTCGTTACAGTACAGAGCTATTCAATCGGAAACCAAACACCTGTAGTGTAACGCCTTCGCCGTCGCGTCGGTACTTAGTTCTGCGCAGGTTTCTTTGTTTGAATAGGTCTTGCGAAAAAACCGGTCGAACAATAAGAGTATATTTTATGTTCCGTAACGAGATTGCCGCGGTGCCTAGATTTCAGTCGGACTGCGGTCAGGCGCGCCGCCACAGCCCCACAATACTGTTGCGTAATTGCGTCGGAAGTGGGGAAGTGGAGAAATTGGATACTTTGTTCTGCCCCCTGACGCAGCCCTGCCGCGGCCTTCCCCCGACACCGATACGAAGCCTTTCTAATTATAACTTTTCTAAACTGCATGTAAATACAGCAGTTTCTTATTGCTTTAAAATTACAAGAGAACAGAAAATCGAACAGGAAATAATTCACGATAATATGCAATCTATTCTCGTTGTAATTAACTTTCCAGTTAAGAAATCGGTGATCTCCATTCCTTGCGAATTCTAGTTCGTTTTATGTACGTCAATTATACGTTTGAATTATTTGAATCCTTTATGTCCTTCCAGCCGCCTGCACCGATGGACACTAGACCCGTTTTATTGGATTATGCGATTTAAATGTTGGAACAGCCGCGTATTCAGATAGGGGAGGCCACTCGTCACTAATACACCCGGGGCTTTGGATTAGGGCCCTTGGTATCATTACCACTTAAATTTAGCCCGTAGTGCTAAATGTTAGAGTTTATATTTGACCTTTAAATTCGTTGAAGTAGGGTTTGTGTGACGTTGGTCAGGTGTAAGTCCTGTCGTAACACTTTCTCCAGCAAATCTACTCGTGTGGAAACCTAATATGTAGTCTGTTGTCTGTATGAGAATTTATGTTGATAATAAATTTTATCGAGGTCCTAAGAACAATTTATATCAGATACCTAAATTTTACATTTTGGTGTAAATTTGTTGTACAAATGTTCTAACAGTATGACAATGTATCTTAAATTGGGTACAAATTGTGTGTGGTTGTGCGATCCAGGGGACCGTGATGGTGGTGCGGTGTCGCGGCGATCCTAGCTCGATAACATTGTGTTGATAGAGCGATAAACGATTGATACGCTGGGTGGACAAGCACGCACCAGCGCGGCAGCGCTCGTGCCATCGCTCTGCAAACCTAATAGAAACGCTTACAAATGTAGATATTTAGATTTTTCTAAAATTATTGGTAAATTTCTGCTAAATTACGGTTTTAGTAATGGTTCGAAAACCGCTACGGTAGCGATAGGACCTTGTTTCTTTAAAGGTTGCTTTGCTTAATTTAATTTACTCATTTTAAGGAAAGTCTAGTCTTCAGCAAATAATTTATTCACAGTCTGATTTTATGTAACTGATTATTTGGTATTTGTTTGTGTGAATTAGACTTGTTTCTTTTCTAACCACTATTTTACTCTCATTCAGTCTGAGATATAGCGCACTTCAAACCATTAAAAAAATTGTTGTATTTAAATAAAACCGTAGTTCTCGTAATAATCGAATGCATGGAAGTTTGTGTTAGTTGGCACCGCGGCCACGCAGCTGTCAACCTTGACTCTGTGGGACCTCCTCGTAATCTGCCAACTTTCATTCATTATCTTGAAGGAATATTATACGGATGTTAATCAATTTGGATTCGGTTTGTGTTTGTTTACATTATGTTTTGTATTCAGTAGAGTTCTTAGCGAAATCGTTTGGACCAGTGTTTATCGTTTTTGTATTGTAATGTTGGTTTAATTAGTACCTACATCTTAAAATGTTCAGGAAGTTTGCACACATAAAGTATGTCTAATACAAGTATTATATTAGATTCAGCAAAAAATATAAATACAATCTATGTTTATGCATTCATGCGGAAGGCGTAGAACCTTAGTGTCGAAACACACTATATCAAAGCCACGCGACTGAAGTTCCATGGCTGATTTTACGTTTCGACTTATTTGGTATTCGTATTCGGTTCATAAGTCCTGAACTAACTCAGCGGAAATTGAGCTGCGAAACTTTGTGTGTATTTCCATTATTACTTTTGAGGTGCGAAGCCCGAAAAATGAATTCCTGAATGACTGACACTAGATCTTCATCGGCAATGACCCGATCTTCGTTTGCGGATAATGTGAGCTCTACGGAATACTTTGCGCCGAATTGCCGCTGAACTTACGCCTGACCAGAATTCGGCTGTAGGTACACTATAACTTATGCCGAACTTCGGTCGCGAATTTTAGGCGTAGTGTGTTTAGACACTAACAGACAAATTACAACTAGATTTAACAACCTTTTTCCTCTATTCCTAAATTGTTTAGTGCTGGCGGGAAACAACCAAATCTATTCCTAAACTGTACTTAACAAAGCGTGCTGAAAAAATACTGACACCATTATTTAAATAATCATAATTAAATGCTTCTCTTATGATCAATTATCTCCAGTCTAAAATCACTTCGAAGCGCTTCTCCCGAGTCTGAGTTATTACCTAGCTACTGTACAGTTTAGGTCATTGACGTGTCATTCACACGTAATTATGCATTTTAAGATGTGATGTGATGTCGTTAAGGCTATTACAATAGTACAGGAACTGTCGCCCTAAATACACTTAATAAAGATAATTGTGTGCCGAGACAATTACCTCACCTCTGACAGCGTACAAAATTGTATGGAAATACCAAGAGAAAATGATATAAACGTACCGTTTAAAAGAGAATGTGTATTGATTAATGAGAGTGAGCCCTAGTTGTTAAACAAGGCGTGGACTATCGCGGGCTCGTTAGCTGGCGGCCGAGAGATTGTAAGGACAGCCCTTTCGTACATGGGCTGTAGAATAAAAGGTGCCCTGAAATACATTTCTGCTATTGTTTTAAATTTTAAATTTGTATATGAAATCGGTTTATTTGGGTTAAAATAATTGCAATTTAAAATCGAAATAAAAGACGTAAAATCAACTGTACCGTTAATTTCCCTCATTTTCTGTTTTAATATTATTCGTTTGTCTTTGATGTTGAATCTGTTTGGCACGGCATTGGTCAGTTTTCTTATACAGGCGGGTATTATTTTATCAACTCTTTTTTATTATACTTTAGGTTCTTCATTTACTTTAATGATCATTATATTCTTAATTTAATTTATTAAGAAGCCCTTTACGTAATTTAGCAATTAAAATGCACGCCATTTAAACTTAAGCAGATATTGTGGAAAGTTTGTGTTACGTTCCCTATGAAAGCATTGTAGTTTCGGTCCACATGTCATATCGGACGATTGGATGCGAGACCAACGAGTTGCGGTGCGCAGGCGACGCTCGATCAATTTGCATTGTAAACACGGCGGTGACCGGCGCATGCCTCGCTTGACTAATGATATGCCTCATCATCACACCTACCATTCGATTATTTTTAGCATCCCGTACTAATAATAGATAGACCAGGCGGGTTTAACTACAGAGTTTAATACATACTCTTCTGAATGTTAGAAAGAAAGTGTATTTAATTAACATAATTGACACACACTAAGTACTGTTTAAGTTAAATCACCATAAAATTTTAAGTCCACTTGTACCTACCGCCATAATCGTGAGCTCGTCAACCGGATTGCTAAGTCTTGTACAGTTTGCTTATGTGATTACAGGAGGATGCGACTGCTCATTTGTATGTATATTAGTAGGAAACAGCGCTTTGATTACAGATGGAAAGTAAGCGCTGAATTGAAATTTTGTTTTATAATTCAAGCAGGTTTTGTGAATGGTGAAATTTGAGATTGAAAAAGTTTCTTAAAGTGTGAACAAAATGGATAGAGAATAATTACATAAATACCACTAGACAATATTTTTATTCATCTTTTGAATTGAATTTGAATTCGTATGGATTCTTTTTTTTGTTTATTGGTTTCAATTTAAAATTGGATGGATTGGATTCAAATGTCCGTTCCATCTAATAGGTAACTTACTAATCTAGCTTGATTAAAATAGTAATTACATTTTTAGAGTTGAAGTAGAACAATACTTGTACCTGATCTCACCCTGTCAAGATCCAAGGTAAAGTAACGTTATCCATAAGCCTAAACCTGGTGAAATTATTCATCATATTAAAACCTTTTTTAATAACTCAGTGCACTTGCCACAATATTGTTGGAGGGTTGCTTTATCTGTAATGATTATGTATTTCGCAGTCGAGTGGTCTCGCTGCAGCGAGGGGTGCGTTCGCAATAAAAGTGCAGAGTTTGTTCACGAGGGCCGTGCCTGTTATACCCACCAGCTTTGACAGCCGCATTTTTATTGCGCCACCCCTAACCCCGCGCACTACACTTGCGATCTTAGAATTACAAATGTATTTCGAATGCAGTAAGAGACTCTTGATACAGTATATCTAAAGGCCCTCTTATAAAGGCCGTGAAAACTTTGCCGATACCGCATAGAAAAGTTTCTGGTAATATGATTTATTTACGCGCGTCCAATGATATATTATATAATAGAAAAGTTTATACAAATAATAGAAAAATTGATACTACATTTATTTTTCCATTTGCTTTATTTATCCTTGTTATTGCTTAGTTATTCTCATTAAAACATATCTGAATCATTATCACAAAAAATAATGGTAGCTTATGTTACTTTAAATTAAAGAATTCATTTCTTATGAAAAGAGGCAAGGACTGACTTCCTCAATTTGTCTCTTTTTGTCGTTACAAGCAGTCCCCTTCGGAGGGCTGATAAAGAACACCGTAATCCTTTCAATCGAATAACGGGGGATTACAGAGGCGCAATTTATGCGGGCTATGAGAATCCGCGTGAGCGTAAATTGTGTTCAAAATTTAAATAAAAGTGTAAAATCATCATGATGGTACGTATATACGTATGAACTATGTGGCCGATGACGTGTGTATGAAAACATTGCACATTTTAATTTTACTTCGTCGTAAATTGTCTGTTGGAAGGCGGCCAAATATACCACGTCTCATGCGGTAGTTCCGGTACCACGTGGGTGGCACTAGTCGCCCGCTCTTTCATATCAGTGACAACAAGATTGCACATTATGATACGCGTTTGTGATCATGTTATGGCCACTTTATGCGCGCCACGACAGACGTTGACCTAACCATCATTGTGATAACATCTAGCTTGTTAAAAGGCTAGTTTAGTTTTGATTAATGTTTTCATAGCAATGTCGAAAAGTGCAATGATATAGATGAATAAACTTTTTACGTAATGACAACTTTTATGACACTTATTTAGCCATGAATTAATTCATCAATAATTTGATATAAGCGCGTCGTCAAGGGCACATTTTCGTATAAAAATACAATACTGTGGTATCGTATCCAATTGTGAACAAGTCCCGCCATAAATTATGTAATGGAATTGCTGATCAGATAGGACTCGGGCCGCGAACTGTCTACTCCGGTTATACGATCGTTTTATCCGACCGAGACCCTTCGGGCTTCGCAGCATCGCTGGCCGGTGGTTTGACCCTAATGGTTGTATTCGCCTTTGTATCATATTATTTATTAACTGTTAAAATTTCACGATTTCTCAGGTTCGTACTGCCATTATGATATGCTCTCTGAAACCATCGTTTGTTATTGTCACAGAGCAAGCTGCATTGCGGGTGATTTATGTTAATGATGCCAGCGACTGCATTTCGAAGGCTTGATGAAATCAAATATTAGGCTTTGTATTGTAACCACGAGGTGGGTGCTCACATTATATTTTATAGTTCCTAAAACGACTGGCTATTTATTGTCTGTAGCGTACATGCAGCTCTGTGAAGTGTTGATTAGCACTCGGTTAATGTTTTAAGTCGAAGTACGTAACTAATGTAAACACTGATTTGTATGGAGGTTAACGACATGTAATGTGTTGAAACGTAATGTAAGCTCAGTTTACATGTTGCAAGTATCAGGTGAAAGTGGCCAGGGATAGTCGTCTTGCCTGCCGTTTCTTCTTCGCCAATTAGTCCTGCTATCTTCGCTAAGTCGTCGGCATGTAAGCGTTTGTCACGTTACAGCGAAACTATCTAATTGAGTTCACACATGAACAATGCCGCAGACATCATCGCCCACTATCAGCATAGCTCGAATGCATGTGTTCAGTTACGTCATTTATTGTACTTAATTACTCTAATTAATTTAGTGCTCGGTTTAACGGGAAGTGAGTAACGGAAAACGATTTATGTTTGAGCTATTTACAGACTTAAAAGATTTCTATTTTCTCAAATGCTTCTTGAAGCGTTTGGTTTGGTTCATTAAAACTCATGGGTGTAGCTTAACTTTTTTGCGAAAGCTGTAAAACCCTACATATTATAACTACCATGGCTTAACGCAATAAGTAAACAGGTATGATTACACACGACGAGTCATGCGCCTTAACTTGTCGTTGCGTTTACAGTAATCTCTTATAATTAAACTCTGTCAGCGTGTATGGAAGTCTTTTTCATTTTTAAATCCGCCCGCAGGTTTTTTATCGAATAAATTTGCATGGAATGGTACTCGTACTAGTTTGCTAAACAGTCTGTGTTTGTTGAGCTCTGTTGGGTTTGATCATGTTTGCTCTTTGCCATTGTGCTGCCAGCAGACGGTGTAATCTGACAACTGATCCTCCCATAAGAGAGGCTTGCGGTTCATTAAATTTGGAACAGGATCTGCCTTAACTTCTGGGAGCACCACATTTCTGACACTGAATTCTGACGGCAAATTTTAACAAATTTCTTGCTTACATAAATTTTGTCTATTCATAATGAACTTTCTTTCATTTTTCTGGCACTACTAGCAGCCTGTTTACGCTATCACCGCGATACGTTCCGACGCGGTTCGTGTAACGCACTTCTACAATAGACTGTTTTGCAAACCACAGTTCAATGACCTAACAATTTTTGTACAATCGTCCTCTAAATTATGAAAGACGTTAGAGTCATTCAGAAGACAGTCGTCTTACCGAGCTGGAATCACAATGGCGGTGTTTTACCTACCAAAGTGATGCGAACATTTTGGATGATGTTATTGTTTAATATTGTCCTAATAATAGTTATTATTTATCGCAAGCTTACCGCTGATATTCGTTAGGTACCCTTATTAATAAATATCACACGCATGAGTAATGTCCCGTAATTGGCGACAGAGGCTATCGCCACTAAATAAAGACGTCGTGACATCCGCTGAACTAACTGTACAGAAATAATAATATACAGAACTTACTAAAGATTGAAAAGCATTTAGTCCAATTTCATATTGGATTAATTTTACGAGACCTAGCACGTACCATAGATATGTAGCACGAATTGTATCTATTTCCTTTAGAAAACGCGTGAAGTAAATTCAATGGTACTGTCGATGAATACGCTTGCTGAATGGATCTATGTATTTGATGGACAAAATAATGTTTAGTTGAAGCGCGCATGAGTCATATTGACTTTATAATAGCTCCAACTAGACAATTATGAGGCATGGAGTCGGCTGGGCCGCGAGCATCGGCGCCTCATTGGGATTCAGCACGACTTCACGTGGACCAAACTTCACCTTATCCGGCGAACTCGTAATGTCTCCATTGTTTACCAGATTGGAATAATCCACGAATACTTTGTTGTTTTATAATCGATTGTCATATCGATATATCGTAGCGTATACGGTCAGCTATTATGATTTATTCGAAATCAAAACTGTACTTACTCCAAATCACCCATATCAAAACGAAATTTTGCAAGTAATTTACATTTTCATTTTTTTTTGGCGGAAGCAAGACTTTAGAAAGGCTAATAAAATAATTGTTTCATGAGAGTAGACTACGTAATTTAATGCAAGTTATTCACGGCACTTGTTTGCAGCAACAATTTTTAGCTCCAAATACCTACCAATTCCATTTTCGCTTGGTTACTTCGAAGTAGTAAATTATTGTTATGTGATTGATTGATGTTACTCTAAGCTGGTGGTGACGGGTTGCCAAAGTTCCCAAAAATGAAAATGTTTTTTGGCCTTTGCAAGCACTACTTGACTCTACCAGCGTTTTTACAATATATCGGGAATTGTGCTCTATATCGCACATACTTTAGATTAAACTTCATACTCTTCATTTCGCTAACTATATTTAGATATTTATACATACAATACCTGGAAAAACTCGTATCTATAGTGTATCGTTTTCTAACATGATAACATTTATGGTTGTGCCTGTATACCTAGTTAAAGAAGAAAAGCCGCTCTACATAACAACCGAAGCTGTTGATATTTCTAGATATTACGTTGATGGATAAAATTAACTCGACTGAAGACTTGTCAAAGTAACAGTTTGAATTGCAACAAATTTTTAGTGTTTGTGTTTTTGCTAGAGTCGCTTGAGCAAAATGACAGAGTATTGTTGTTACGTCAGTTTTGCGGCAATTTCACGGCTTGCGCCTTTGAACTGTTCCTCGTGGAAAAGTGAAGTGCGAAGTTTCGGCGAGGCGGTGCGGCGGCGTTCGGCGCGGCGGAGCGTGGCCGACGGGGTCGTCGTCTGACGGATAGTCGCCATCTTCGATGTTACCACTTCTTTCAGTGTCTTACTACTTGAAGTTTAAAATAATGGTTATTTAATCATGGCTATTCCATACAAGTATTAATATCTGGATCATGCGATTGATTACCTGTTCTTTAACTAGACATAAAAAAAAGGGGATGTTAATAGGATTATTTAATGTTTTTATGCATTAAGTAGAGTTAAGTAATTAAATAGCAAGGTGTATATTGTGGAGGTTTCTGTTGCCGGCGACAGCCGGTAGCATCTGGAGGGCGCTATGCGCGGGCGAGGGGGCGGCGGGGTGCGCTCGGGCGCTGCACCGGGCCCGCGGCGGCCGCCAGTCCCCGAGACACCGGCCGCGCGAACGGCCACCGCGATACCGCACGCCTCGCGACCCTCCGCGAAACGTTCAGTTAGTGACTCCGCCCGCCCAGGACCAGCGGCGCTCGCACCCCTGTGCTGACATGTGAGTCTAGCCACTAGACAGCGTTCACGCGCAGGCCCGCGCGCCCCGCTTCGCTTGTACCGCCGGCATCGCCCGCCGATGTCTAGCCCGCCGGCCGGCCGGCTTTTCACATAACCTCTTTGTGGTGCTTATTTATTATTAAACTAACATTTTCAGTGACGGGTGTTTTTTATTAATGGGAATTATTTAAGAAATATGTTCAGTGATAGATTTATCTTGCCTTCAACAGGTTGTAAATAAATTATTAATATTAAGTATTAGCAGCTAATAATCCTTAATTAATTAAAGCATAATTTGTAGGGGTTGATAACCCTGACTGATTTTGGTGATTTATTTCTAAGAAGAAAATTGGAAAGTGGCGAGAAAGTACTCATAATGTGTTAGAAGATAATGGTGGCTATTCTTGGTGGCTGATATGCGTGCGCGCCACTTATGTATGAAAATACAATTGAAATCACGAATAGCTAAGCATCTACCTGTGTTAAAGCTTCGCGTGACAGCGTCTACTCACACCGGCACAAGTGGCATGACTAATTAATTAAACTAAACCCTTAAAGCGAAAGATGGTAGGCAGCGTAGCCATAACAAACAGTCGCAGTGAATGGTTAGTTTTCGATTAGATTAATTAATTAATATACCTAATTCCCGTTGGACGGAGGCGCGATCACGCGAGCAACTTATGTGTGGCTCAAAATATGATGATGATCGTCCCCTGAGCGAGCCGGCGGGCACCGACGTCGCGCGCCGTGCCTTCCGTCGGCCATAACATAGAACCGGCGCGGTGCCGGCGACCGGCGTCCACCGCCGGACCGGGCCGCTACCGCACGTCGGAGGTCTACGAACCTACCGTGGAAATGGGATTATTGCACGACGGACTTAATGCTATTTCGCGCTCGTTCTGCTTCGCAATGAATATCTGAATCTAATTCAGTACCATGTAACATTTTTCAAAAATTGATCTTTCTAGTCTGCCTTAACTTTAGTCATAAAAACACAAGAATACTTTTATGAAAGTCTACAACCAATCTCATCTTAAATCTAAAAAGAAAGCCGCGTGGTTAGAAGTGTTCGCGAATCGCGTGCATCGTGTTTGTGTACTTACTGATTAATAAAATGTCGCGCGACAAAACCACATCTTTTGGTATTTTGCTTCAGTTTTTGCATAGTAAAAGTTTCTAATTATAAAGTTGTGTCGTAAACATGCATAGCTTGACTGGCGGAAGGATTGAAGCCGTTACGATTATCTACAATTCACCTACACGTAACAACTTTGCACATGCAACCCAATTCTGATGTACATTATGTATTGCATATGTAATTTAAATACAAAGTAAACGGAAACAGTAATTAGCCATTCTCATTACAAATGGTTACTGCATTCTAATGTTAAGAAAAGAGCATTGCAATTTATTTCACCTTACATAATTCTAAATGCCAATTAAAGAAAATTATTAATGTTTATTCACCTCGACCTTCATTGGTGATAACTGTAATTAAAATGCTTAAAATACAGATAACTAGAAAATAATATATTTTTAAAGAGTTTTAGTTTATCTTGTCACGTTGAACAGAAATGCGCGATTTGAGCAGACATCCAGTAACCCCATGTTAGATAAAAACGACTCTCTCTTCTAATTATAATTTATTCAACGTATAATGAATATCACACAATTTATTTGATGTTTTTTGGAAAGCGCGAATCAATTAGTTGTATTGTTATAATTATGGTATCATTGAACTATTTCTGGTGACTTTCTATCGATATATCGTTGGTGCAATCGACCTCGTTCGGCCGTCTGGTCGCACAAGACAGATGTATGTCCTATTGAGCTGTCGTAATGCAGACCACCTGATCGATCGGTGCTGATTCCTCCTTCTAATCTCCCACACTAGTCTCTACAAATCACAGTAAAATATAACCTATTTATACACTTAATATCATACATAAATCAATGTGCAAAAATAAAATAATAATGCAACCTGAATCTGTCAGATGCGAATTGCTAAATCTTTTGTGTATTATTTTTTGTAGCAGTCAGTCGCGCAATATGGTAACCAAGATGGCTCATCGTTCACGGTAGGTATTCGGCGCTATTACAAAAACAGCTACTATGAATCATACCGATGTGCGAGAACGAACTGATTCAGATCTTTAATAGGGACCTCTGGGAAACTTCAGCGTGATCATGTGAACGATTCGCCGAGAGAGAGGCTTTTTGTAACATCTAAACATTGTTCTGTGCCATTTGCATACTGGTGCTATTAGCCCGTACCGTCATTGTTTAGGCTATCTCTTCGTTATAATCTAGTTTCTGCACGTTAAATACTTTGTTTGTGGGTCGGTTTCCCAGACTATTACCGTTCGCATTCGTACCGTCATTAGATACAGTTGCACGTGAAATATTCTTATGCTATTTGAGATCAACAATTCGGTGTTGCCGGGCGCTGCTGGTGAGTCGGCGGCGGCGCGTTATGATGAGAAATCACGGCAATCCCGCTAGCCACTGCTACGGTACTTTCTATGGCTGTTGATCTCCATTTAATGCGTTTCGTCTTGCCAATGCGGTCAATTAATCACAGAGTTTATAAGTGTGCTGCTTTTTACTTAAAATATGAAACACAATACGAAATAGGGTCGATAAAATAAACGGAGCTTTTTAATTTTGTTGCGCAAATTAAACATTTCTAAGCTTTTAGCAAAAACAATGCAATATAGGTTTTTTAGATCACATACGAGGCAAAACCACTAAATGTATTTGTTTCATCAGCTGCCCAAATTGAGTCTAATAAAGTTCTCATCGAGACACAAGTGTTAATTTACGTCATGTGACTAAGTAACCACACGATATCGAATTTTAATATCATACACGAGGACATGTGTGGTAACCACATTGATATCACCAGTGCGAGATTGAGTCGTAAGTTTAGGGACTAGAACACGCTTTGGTTTGTTTTGACTGCGCGCAGGGCTGCGCGGTGACGTCATGGACAGCTGTAGGGCGGGTGACGTCACGTCTCGCCGCGGCCGTTGACCCCCTTCAACCCTCCTTTGCGCCGCTCACCGCTCCCACATAGTACCTACACTACCTACAACTATGAATAAGTTATTGTATTATATACGACCTGAACGCTGCACCGACCTGGGGCAACCTGAAATGGACTGAATTTTATTTTAGCTCTGGCGTTTTCAAAAGAGTGAAGTTTTATATTATTTTTTCCTTTGCGAGCGTGCCTCGTTATTTGCCGAGGCACTTAATATGTAGCCAGTATCCGTATTTTATATCATGTTCTAAGCTTTTCAAAAGTTGTTCGTGTTCATTTGTATTTAACAAACGTAAAATTACGAAATCGTATCAGTTTCTAAAGAAATAAAATTTGTGCGATTATTTCCAGTTTGCAATAAAATGACTAGCTAGACTAGAACACTGAATCATCCGAGCATTAGATAAGGTATACTTATGTACGTTTTCATAGCTATTGGTGATTTTTGTTATCATCAAATTACCTTCGATATCGAATATCGCGTTGCAATAACTATCCATAATTCGGCAAACAGTATCATCGTTATCGATTTTACTGCATATGATGGAATTACCTAGAATCCACTTTTTTATAGAAGGTGTAATATTGCGACCCCTGCACTCTTGCCACCCCACCTGAATCCTCGTATTTCTCGTGGGAGTTGTATTGTCCTTAATAAGTGCGAAAACGGTATCCCTCCTACGAGCCCTGCGTTGCGAATGAGATTGTAATGAAAATACTCCATCCAGCCTACGATATATATACTTTATTTTGTCAAAAATTAAAAATTAGAAAGTCTTATATGATACTGATTTCGAATGTAAACAGCATGGATTAGGTTTTTTCTTATGTTCCTTAATTAAAAGACACCGTTATAAATATAACTGATCGGATATTGCGATGTATTGTTTAATAGCTTCGGTGTTATCACGCAGATCTTAATCATTTCTGAATTCACGTGCTTTAGTTAACATAACGAGATAGCAAAAGTAATTAAAACTCTAAATTAATGAATATAAAGTGCAACATCGTGTACACTTTTACCTCTTTTATAATATTCAGTATTAAGCGTCACGCAAAGTGATCTCCACCCAACATTTTAATTTCTACCACCTTCATGCATACTCTTCAAGATTATACATAATAGAGAGTATGGAGTATAATTTAATGCTTTCGTTTTTGTCATTTCACCGTACATAATTCTTTATAATAAACTTTCTCATATGTCTAGAGCAGCAACTATGAATAAGATAAGATCTCTGTCTTGAAGCCGCCACCGATTTCATATTGTTGGTTACTTACCTCCGCCTATGTATCAGATTTAAAGCAAGTGTAAGCTTTTTGTCTGTCCGAGTTTAAGTGTATAGATAGAAGCCTTTAAAGAATAGAAGCAGGACATAGTGGTTAGATACGTTGGTATTTTAGTCTTATGGGAGACGCAGAGCTTTACAATAGCCGTTATATTCAGTTTACCTTTTTTATCAGTTTTTTTTCGTTCTTCATTATAAATTGAATCGAGAACTACAATTAATTGTATAAAAAGCAATTCTGCCTACTCGACCTTGATTTTTTGTTGCTCCGTGGTTGGTATGTATCATAAACATAGATTGTTAGGTTTCAAGCTTACATCGCAATAGCATTTATTTATATTTCAACTCTGAAAACCTTTGTTTTGATATATTAGTATCGCATTTGTTGTCATTAGACTTGTAAGCTGTCAATGGGTATTTTAGATTACATGCACGTATCCACCGTTCCCTCATTGAGGGCTGGCTATATGTGCTACGTGAGGAAATGTCCCCCGGCGCGAACTCCTATTTCTATCGATCACAGACTCGACGTAGAACTGCATTTAACATTACTAGTAAGAGAAACAAACAAGTAAATCCGTAATAAGGAACTTAACTGTCCACTTTGTCCTCGTTAAACAAATAATTTAGGCTGAGTTACAAGAACAGTTAGTCCACGCAAATTCAGATCCACGTCTCTTTGTGTCTTAATCATCTATAAACAATAAACAAAATGGCGAGCTTTCTAGATTGTATTCGTAAAAGTGGAAAGCGACTGACGTTGCAAACGTTTTACATTAATTGGCTTTATACTTAACAAACGGAGTCGAGTCAGCTTCGACAGTAGGGGAAGCTGACTGCGGCTCATTAGTGTACTGAAGTGGATCACAGTTTTAATTGCCGTCGACAACTACCTGCATAACTACCATTACGTACTTAAATAAACTCAAAGAGTAATTGCAGCATTTGCACTCGAAAACTGTTTTGATGGAATAACAGGTTATTTGAAATAATTACGAGAGTTGGGTACTTAGCAATTGGAACTAGCCTCTATTCCAAATTGATATTTTTTGAGTCATTAGCTTTGTCTTCACTCTCAAGTATAATTTGTTTTGTAGCGCACTTTCTTTATCCGTTTGTCAATCTAACCAGGGATATACGTGTAAGAGTTATTAGTCTCTAAGTCGTGACTACAGGCTCTACATACAAGGTATAAAATATCTCTATTAAACACGCTTTTTGCGGTTTTGCTACACTAACATGTAAAGGCGTGATCTGGTTATTAAGAATGATTTTATGCAAATTACTAAAATTTTATATCATACCAGACAGTGGGCTGTGTTGTTAAATCATAAACCGCTTGCATTTAAAATACTAGATACTTACATGTACATTGAGAAAAGTTTACTTAGTCATGAACTTTTTAGTGGAGAAAGAAATTTATGAGATAATTCTTTATTTTTTTAAGTACCTACCAAAAATATAACACAGACGTTAATGAATAAAAGAATTAAGTGTAAGTAAAAATAAAACCTAACTCAGCGTAATTCTACTGCTAGGAAGCAGCAGCGCTGATTTCCAGTTGGGGCATTTACATTTTAAATGTTGTTTTTAGAGCTAGTAGTAGTATCTTGAAAGACGGAAAAGTAAACTATTTATAAGTACTAACACTGCTGTCTACTGCTATCACATCATATTTTAAGACCAATATTAACTCCTCGTTTTTTTTTCACGACGTCTAAAGCGTCGCCACAAAAGCGTGATTCGGGATACTAAATATAAAAAGTGTTGCATTCCGTAGAAATAGCAGTAAATTCCACACGTGGTTCGTGCCATGCTGATGCACCGCCCTTTTATACTGCGCTTTAATTATCTGTACTGTGTTCCGTTATAATTATGCAATACTGACGTGTTAAAAACTCGTTACTTTTGCGGCGGATGAAAATTAATTATTGAGAAAGTTAATTATAAGCTTTAAATATAATAAATAATATAGGAACATAATATATGCTAAAAAATAAATATGGTCATAAGTCCTGAAGGTTAGAAGAATAATGCCTCTGCAATTATTCGCTCTAAATCCTGTTCCAGAAATTTATTTATATAAATTCTGCCGAAATTTCGGGTTACGTGACAACAAATTAAAATTATTAATATTCATGTGTCGTGTTTATTAACGTGATCCGAGGTGTCGTTGCATGTGGGGCGTGCTCGCTCATACCCATATTTACATTTCGTGCACAGGAGCGGCTTGATTTACTGGCCCTCCGCCGCCGGCCGGGGGACTTGCATTAGTGCGCTGTCATATGTCACGCGACATTTTTATTTCTCGCTTACTGCACGCCTGCCGGCTTATTTCGCTCAAAATCTCCATTCTTGGGTTCGTCACAAGCTATTTATAAACGCACCATATTTAGAGAAGTTCTTCACGCCCGGTTTTATCGCCGCTTCGCACCTCTCCTTAGGTACTGTTAGTTCGGATAATCATGGCCTTTCAGCCGTAAATTAAAAGTCCTGTCAGTTCTTAGGCGTTTTCAGAAAGAGCCCAATAGCTTGATTTCATTCGTCTGTCACTCGAGATGTTGTTAGAAAGAGGAGAAGTGACAAGATTGATAGTAGGTATGTTGGTCAATAACAATTCGGGCGTGGGGCGCACTTCAAAAGATTCGAGGGTGATTGATGCCTCAGTATCCCCTTGATGAAACACAGAACTCCCACAAACTCGTCCACTAACGCCAATTTGTCGCATAGGACCGAGATTGGCTTTCTTTGATAAAATGAAATTGACGCGCATTACCATTATGCTCTTCGTCTTTGTCAGATAAGCACCCTAATAAGGTATTTTATGACATGGACCCGATAATTTATCACCTGCATCAAGTCGTCTGAATGTCGCAAAATAAATAATATGTGACAGTAAAAATCATCGGCTTGTCGTATGAGCGCGTCTACACCCAAAAGCGTCTCGGCGCCGGCGCGTCGTCTTGTCACCATTTGTTTTCACCCTTCTTTTTGCAGTACACTTAGTGATATTTACTACATGCCTGGATGATATCAGAAACAGCAATATTAAATGCTTAATGAAACTCGTTTTTAGAATCGGTTAAGTACTGCAAGAAGTTCTGTTACGTTATGTTATGATGACTATCATTTGATAGGTTTTATTATGGAACAATGTAATATATAATATAGTCCTACTTATTTGGGTATACCTAATAGACAATAGAATATCCGAGAGTCACGTACAGATGATGTAAGCGTCGATTTCCTGCGAGCTGCGCAAAGCACTGCTGGATGAGCGTGTGGCGTGCGCTTGCCTGCTAATTAGTCGCGCTGACGTCATCCGTGGGGAGCGTGGCTTCGGCTCGCCATTACCGGAGGCCTTCGCGCGGAAACGACAACGACCGACGCTTTCTCTGCGGCTGCAGCAACTCTGCACGCTGCCCCGCTATCAACCACCTGTCAAGGTCAAAACTAACTAGCTCCTTCCATGTTAGAATATTCTATTACGCAAAACTATAGACCCCTTTTACATTGATAGCTACATAACGTTGAGAAGGATAGTGTAAAAGTGTGCAGATAGGCGTCGATCTACTGATCGTGTCTGATAAAACAGGCGGAGCTCAGGCGCGTCGTTAAGCGTGACTCATCTTAATGGCAGCAATTACGACAGCATGCGGAGCGACCAGCATCGCGCTGTCTACGAAGTAAAGTCACTTACATAGAAAAAGAAAACTAAACGTGGCCAGAACATGTACCATCCCTAGAAACCTAGAATAAGGTAGGGTTTTTAGTTGCCTCGGAACATTCTAACCGGAAAATTCGGTAGGGGGCAGCGGCGAACACCTCCAATGACAGACACCACGGATGATTAACAAAATTTATTAGCAACAATTGAAGGTTAATCCCAATTGTCATTTCGATGCAGTGTTGCACGTCGCGTTTGACCCAAAGAAGGAAATACCTTTTTTTCTGTCTACAAAGAGGTCGGACGACATTGTAAGAACTTTTATAAAAAGTTTATTATCGGTACGACTGACTAACCGCTAATTATGTAAAAACTAGGTTTTCTGTTTTCACTAGTCAAGGTAAAATAATAGATAAAGAAAGGGCATTGCATTATGAGTCTGGATGTTAACTTCTCGAAGCAGGTCGTATACCATTTGTCTTATTTTTAAGTAACAAATTGTCAGTCTGTACAAGTACACCGTTATAAGCTGTTAAGTTGACCTGGAATATTTTCTGTTATGATCTTTAAAAAAACTCAGACCAAGTACTTTCGAATTCTTTAACCTGAGCGCTGAGACTATTTAAAATGGCAACTTGCTTTAGGTGCTTAGATTATGTAAGAGACAAAATCGTGAATCATGTCACGGGTACTTTAAATGTCACGCGCCTCTCTGTGAAAGGACCTACACTCGATGCTGTAAATGCCGTCACGATCTCGTTTCGGGTTGTTGTAAAAACTGGTATCCTTAAAGCCTTAAATTGTACTCAGCTTACTTTGTTTACCTACCGAATTTATTAGGGCATGAGGCGGAGGGTTTCTCCAACCATTTGTTGAATCCTGAATACATTGAATGAATCATCGACATGACGACACGCTGTGCCCTCTCGCTCCATTTCCTACTTTCTACCACATGACAACCGCGACAAAACCGCAACGTTGCGAGTCGTGCAAAGGAATCCAAGGAAAATAATTTATATTTGTTACTTACACATATAAGTGGTTTCATTTAATTAATGTGCTACAAAACCACCCATCAAAGCATGTTCTCCTGAAATTTAGTATGTATCGTATCGGTAACATGTTATTGTAAGACACGAAATGTTTGCATCGAATTTAACGATGTCGTTGACCGATGCAGATTTATACAGGAATGCGAAGCGCTTTTGGAACTTAGTTTAATAATGTACTGGTATTTACAAGTCGTAATGCGCGTCCTAAATACCGATCCTAGAAATGTTAGTCTTTATCTCCGCATGTATACTCAATGCGTCTGTTTATTTTATTCTATGTGTACTTGTTACATGTTTCAGTTTACCTGCGTCTTACTCGTTTTTGCATTGTATTGTCATAACGTAATTAACCTTTAAACTCTTGGTAATGACGATCATGTGGTTGCGGGTTCGAAGCCTACCCATTACACTAACGACGTGAATCCACTCGTAACACAAACTATTTAATTGTACTTCTAATTATCGTCTAACTATTGGAAAATCCTGAAAAACAAATTTAAGTAAAATGATCTGTTTAGTTAAATACTGTGACAAAATACTATTCGGCAATGTGGACGTCATAGCGCTGATACAGAACTGATATTATAATGAAAACTAATTACATCAAGCTGACATCCTCGCCATGCAATCAAAAACTTGTATAACACTTGATTACTGTTTCGACACTGAACAATGAAGCTTTTTTCATAAAACAATAGACTACTAAATAACGCTCTCTGTTCATCGAGACGGAACCTGATTTCAGCATCAATTTTGTACTCCTACACTCTGCCCACGATCAGGCAAACTTATTCAAGTCGAACAGTTTTGACACTTAACAAAATACCTTTAATTATGAGCGCTAATAAGGCGTGGTTTTAAATAGTAGTTTAATTGTAATGTCATATACATTTAAGGAGTGGTATCGGTGTTGTTATCGGTCTCTAGTTACCGGCCCCGCAGGATAACTCACGGTGTCCTCCCACGCGACACCGTCGGGATAAACCGTCGTGTAGGCTGCCGCAGAATATCTTACTGCACTCCACTTTGAAAGCTCGTCGTTAATTATTATCCGATCTTTGGTTAGCTGGTTACGGTGAATAGGTGATAAACTCGCCGGTGATATGTGCCGAACAAGAATATCATGTTGGCAATTAAGCTTAGACCATTTATCACTTCTAAGTACTGTGCATAAAGTTAGTTGAGTCTAATGTATTTTTAGTCGCATCTAATGTATTACATTAATTTATGTTTATATTAGCTCTTGCAGACATGATTAATGACATGTAAACGATTAAAGAAATTTTGTAAATAAATAGACATCATCAGTTGAAGGCTATGCTTCCTAATATCTATTAACTTCAATGAATCAGTCTTAAGAAAATGTCATTAAAAGTAATGCACTGTTTTGTTTAGTTTCATAGATAGAGTGACCGATAACACATCATTTTCCAATTACATACTATTTTATTGTTTGATGCTTATCTGATTATAACGGTTAAGATTCAAAGTTTTGTTGGGGCGTCGGTCGGTTCTATTGGAGTTCTATGAGACGTAATTTGTTTTTATACCTCTGTAATAAACGTTTAAAGAGATAAAAATAGCCGAAGGCCACCTCCCGGTCTCGGCTTATGTATTTATGCCTACATTAAGTTGGTTGCAGAAAATCGCGTGGATTTATATAGAAGCGCAGGAGTTGCATGACCCAAACAGGTTCTGTTACAAGTTAGCTCCACGCCCACATATTCGCCATCCTCCTGACCCGACACGTAACCCTCGCTGACTCATTTTCATTATTCACAATACTTTCTATTCTGATCTCTTTAGTAACTCAATTCAGCACCTAAATGATTTCAGGCTATCCACACATTTGTTCGTGTACTTATATTTCTTGTAAACGGTGAATCAAATTCGATGCTGACCAATTCTTGGGGTGCTAAAAATAACGTGTGTGTTATCCTCAATAATTCTGCGAGAACAATACATCATTCAGTTGGGCTGCGTTAGCAAATAGAGTCGCGTGCTTGAGTGATTCATATGTAACTTTAGGTCAACAATTAAAGTGGGAGAAACATTTGCATAAAGCAATAAATATATCAGAAGACGTGCACATGTATTTATTTGATTTTGGATTATTTGAGCTTTAAGGTTCCTAAAGGTGTTCAATATTAGCCTTCATGATCTTTAAAAAACATAAACAACTCTTAGCATGTAAGAGCGGTGTTGCACTGCTATTTCACGGTCACTCGCCAGGTGCGCTGTGGAAATTGTATGGAATTATGAGAATCATGATTCAGATTAAATTGAAAGCACTCTTCCAACCTGAGTACCATTACGATCACAACAAAGTGATGCAATCTCAAATCGAAGGAGTCATTATTATGATTTTTAGGTATTTGAATGCCGAGCGTAAAATGGACCATCTAGAAGTTAACATTACTAAAGATAGCTTTAAATCTTCCTAATAAAATATAGTTTTTTAGTTCTTTACATCAGGCTGGTTCTTATTTTGAATTTTAGTGCAGTTTAAAGTATGATTTTTATAACGTCTATATCCTGATCATACAGACAATGAATAGTGAGAAACTAAAGCCATCTTGGTGAGGTCAGCTAGAGCCACAAAATAAGAGAAAGGTGAAGCCTATTCTTTACTTGGTACACAATCAAAGGATATAAATAAACAGCATTATTACCTAACATTCTCACGATGGCCGAGACTTGTCCTAAGAAGGCGACAAACTGGTAGCTCGTAATTAACGTCTGCTTACATTTTTACGTTAACAGCCGAGCCTCCCGGGTGTCGCTGTCACATTGTTAAATTCCTTTAATTAAACCATGACATCACCACGCGGTCTATGTTTATTGTTGGAAGAGCCTGGATACAGTTATTAAATCCTACTGTTTTAATCAATAAGCCTATGCCTAAGATATATTGTAGTCCTGTGCCACGCATGTAATTCCAAATTCCATGTAGTCGTAAAAATAAAATATGCGGTTTCAGACATGGGTGAATTAAAAATTTATTAGTGTAGCTATCTGCATAGACCAGGCATCGTCATCAGAGCGGCGACGCATTCTTCCGTGATTCTTGCAGTCTTTTTGCATTCCACGTGTTTATATGCGAGTGGAAGCGAGCATCGAGGCACGCTCCATTTGCTTCGCCCTCCTCCTTACGTTACACGACTATATAAATATTACCTACATACACCACAGAGGTACTTACAACGACTCGTACATTTCAATTGTACTCAATACTTTCTCGATCGTATGTTCCCAAGAAGTACTTGTATATCACTGTTCCTTAGAAGGACATGATTTCTCAGTTTGTACAGTACCAGTTGGTCGGCTTTCGGCAGAAAGTTTTTGTGTGCGTTACGTGCAGGTTTCGTAATGTACTTACCACCAGTGCAGCACCGCCTGCCAAACTGTCGTGTAGCAATAACTTGTCCTTGATTCATGTGACAATGTATAAAGACAAAATTACCTGTGATGCAAATACTCACATAAGGCGAAGAGTTTCAAGACAGGTTTTACTTGAAACCGGTGACAAGTACTTTATGTAGATAGAAACCAGTCTGAAAGTATTTCAAGTATTACGTTTTCCTGAAACATTTTCAATTTCTTGTAAGTTACAGGATGTTTGGATATTTTTTATTAAAAAGACAACCTTTTTGACTGGTCATCAAACGTTTACGACTCCTATTTACAAATGTTCAAAGTAAGCAGTAAAACTTTGCTTTGAAGTGCTCAACACTGGTGAATGTCGTTTGTGTTTTAAAGTGTGACTGTTTTTGTACATTTTATTGGTAATAGGCGCGGCCTCTATTCTATTACATTGAAAGCTTATAATTGGCGAAAATACTGCTTTAAATTACCTTTGCCTTACCCTTTTGTGAATAGAGGTGTGGCTTCTAAATGTATTTTTGCTTTCATAGTTACAGTATATTATTATGTTTTAAATTATGTGTGCTGGAAATTACTGTTCTATAGACTTTCTAGTACACATTTTTGCCGGGTAGGTATTATGATATGGCCTGTTTTGACGATGATCCACAAGTTATGTCCGCCATAATATCTTGGATGTTAACGACAATTCTCGCGAAATGTACAGAAATAACCGTCTCCCCACACAGCGAACGCTTTGATAATTCTGTCAGTGCATTACCAATGCACTTCGCTGCTGGAGACGAAACCACCATTTTATTTAAAACCGGCTTTCAATATTGAACACATTGAATCTTGCAACTAGATTATTTCTGTCTGTATTAGGTGTGACGAGAAACTTTCTTTTGTAATTTAATAGTTACGACCCGTGTCCGTTTACACTTTTGCTTCCATTTCTATTTAACTTTCAATCAAATTTTATTAAGCTATATCATGCAATTCACTATAAATCTCTGTTGTAAAACTTTTACACTTAAACAAAGAGAAAACAGGCTGTTAAAGTAGCCAATTAAATAAAAATAGAAAAAAGGAAAATTTTAACCTCCGGCAGGACTCGAACCTTCGACTACTAGTTCAACGCATCAGATCAGTTTCTTTGGCAACTAAGCTACAGAGGCTGACACACACTGCGCGAGTATTCAAGTAGTTTTGTACTACTGTATTTATATATTTATGTCATAGTGGTCTTATTTTTAAAGTCGTATTTATTATGACGCAAAATAATACTTCAATATTAGATCATAAATAAATCCACTTCTCTGTAATTAATGTTTACATAGCGTTTTCCTGTCTAAGATTGGTCCCAATTACGTGTGTGCTTTCGATAAGCGTCAATAGTCAATATATTTGTGGAGCTTTTAGCAAGAGCTAGTTGCATTGCGTAGCTTAGTAAATCTCGATATAGGTATATTTTTAACTCGAGAACTGGCTATGCAGGCTAAAGTGCCCACTTGCTAGATAATACCGACACTGACAACTTAGTAAGTTGTAATCAAAATGGACGTGTCTGGCAACTAAACCATTAATTAAAACATTTTCTGTGTGGTTCATTTGAAATGTTAGAGTGGTTTGATGAGCTGATGGTGTGAATGTATCTTCTCTCCGTCTATGATACCAACTCGCGGGAATCATTTAATTGTCTTATGTTGATTCATCAAGTGACGTGTCTGTTTTGGGATAGTTGTTCTTCTCAATCTTTTGTTTTACCGCTTTCTTAAACCGCTAATAACAAACGAAATCTTGCACTGTTTTCTAAATCCTTTGTTCTCACTGTTTGGAGAAAAACTTTTTTTTTAATGGTAAAATTTTAATTAGGTATTTAAATGCATACTGAAAAACGACTGTCTTTTATTAACTTGCCACGTTTCTATTTACCAGTGACCTTGATCTGATCGTCTCAAGTCTAAAGTTTTCTAGAAAATCACTGTAAAAGTACTTTTAAAACCTTGTACTAGCCATTATTGTGAGTAAAGTACGTTCACTAGTTATACTATTGCATTCTACTTATTGTTTACACTATTGTTTTATAAGCGGTAAACATTTTATTCCCTTGCGCAGTGAACTGTTACAATTCTCAGAATGAGTTTGTGAAACTTAGAAGGAAATAACAATATCTAGCATTTAGCAAATACATAAGTTCTTAATTCTTAGATACTACACCATCTACAAAAAAAATAATTTAACGAGAAGAATATCATCTCAATAAAAAAAAGCAGTTTTATTATTGTATGTGACCTGAATGTTACTTAGAATCGATTTCGCTCGGCCTCGGCCTCCAGCAGTCAGCACGCATTTTACAATGTGCGTTCGTGTATCACGCGAAAACAAATCCACTGATGAACACTTCAGACAACTATATCACTAGGTTTATTATCAATGCACGACTTAGTTCTCAAAATACAATAAGCCGAAATAAAAAAAAACAGTAACATTCTCTCTTTAAAATTCTGCGATATTCTTTAAAATAAAGCACTGATAAAACAATACATCAGACAACAAATGCACAAAGGCTCTGTTAATTTCATAGATCTTATTTGTGAACACTAACTTGGAGTCTGGGAATTACACAGATCAGTGAATTAATACTTATACATCAAAATATTAAGGTTCTAAAGTATCAAGTTCTCGTCTCGTCTGGATCATGCGTCAGTGTTGTCAAAACATTCCATGGATTCTCACGATTCGTTTTTATCATAGTGTTATGTAGACCATTATTATATCACGCTCAATAATTATCTTATTGGTTATAAGTATGGGTTAACGACTTAATTACAATCCTCCGATGTAAATTGTACAAACGTTTTTAGGGGCTGGACTATTGTTATTTATTAAAACAGTGTGTTGTCGAAAGGACATGAACATGATTATTAATATATCAGATATTTCTTTATTGTTAGCGATGAATATGATATTCGCGCCAATACTAATGAATGCATAATTTTGTACGGGTATAAAATTTGTGAATGTACGTGCCCCGTCACACAGGATATAGCGACAACACCTTGGCCGGCTTGCAGTTTCCGCTACTCACTTCACAATTGACGATTATAAATTGCGGCAACAACTGCGCTTTTATGGCTTCCACAGTTTTGTGTTGTTACTTTGTTTTAAACTCTACATTAGGAAAATATATTTACCGTACCACTGACACACTTAGATCTAAAAGTAACAGTTACGAACACAAACAGTTACCTATAAAATTACCGTAGAGTCGTATGACTTTGACCCAATATTCAGCAATATTTTCATTTTCACCTTACAGTTGGAAGGGGTTTGTCTATATTTTTATTTTATTGAATTAGTTGCATTGTTGGGGATATAAGGAAACTATACACATAAATATTTGGTAGCCATTTAAAAGATTTAGTATATTTTTTTTTTGTCAAACTTTGGGCCAAAGTTTCTCTAGGGCTTGGGTGACTTTGGCCTGCTCATTTTCTTGTTCTGAAATCGCAAGGTTGTTGATGTTGGGACAAACTAAACTCCAAAAAATTATATCTACTGATGAAAAAATACAAAACCACATCAAATAGAGTAACTTTTTTTAATATTAGTTAAAGTTTTTTATACTTAATGTTAACAAATGCGTTTTATTTTACTCCGTTCTCAACAATCTTTTAATAAAAAAATCTAAATGGTAATGCAAAGTAAAAAACTGCTTCATAAAGCACATACATGGTAATGTTAACGTTTATTGTTTCAATATCTCATAATTATTTTTAAGTAAATGTCCGTAAGAGGGAAACCAAACTCAGACAAAGCCATAATGTGGCCAACGAATGATTTTTCTTCCTCTACTGTAAATACAGTTGGACCACCAGGTTTACCAGGATGTTTATTTTTTAGTTTATTTTTTATTGTGCTTCGTGGAATATTATATTGTTTTTCAGCTTCACGCTGTGTTAATTGCTTTGACCTAATCATGCTTAAACATTCTTGCAATTTTTCTTCGGAGTAATCAACGTAGCGACTTCCTGGCAGCCTTTTATATCTTGAAGGCATAGTAGATAAATATTTTGTTTGTGGTTCTTCTGTAACGATGAAAAGAAAACAAAAATCATAAAAAACAATATAATATACACCCATGGGTTACTTTGGCCCATGGGTCAAAGTGAAACAAAAATTTATTAAAATTCTGACAGAATCACTTTTTCGCAATATCACAAAAATAGTTCAATTTCTTGATAAAAAAACACGATGCCTAGAGTCACTGACGTAAGTACCATACTTTTAATCAAATATTTAGAAGGAAACTCACCTTAATTTTATGTTATAGACGAAAGTTTGCACTACAAAATTTTGCTACATAAACAAACTTTTCGAAAACAGCTAGATCGACCAATCAGAGAAAAGACCACAAGCTCGAAACACTGTTTTACCGACTATATGTGCTGCCATCTATTGATTTTTACGCGTATTTTTTTGTAACAGGCTGTAGGAGAGGTGTGGCGCGTATTTCAAACTTTTACCAATTTAGGGTCAAAGTCATCCCCTAGGGCTAAAGTCATACCACTTTACCGGTACTGCAATATCTGTCTGGAACGCTCGAATATTACGCATACAGACGGATATTTCTAAACAGAATAGTTATAATATAATATCCGGAACGATAACCTATTGTTTTAAAGCTATGTTTTTTTACCAAATTGCTATGAATCACTGACTGCGTAATACTTTTGGCAATAGAGTTTTGTTGGGCAACTTATTGAACGACTTAAATTACCCTGTAATTCTTTATGTGTGAATATGTGGATACCTAACTCCGTCGCGGCTCATTTAGCAGCAAGCGTGCTTCACTGGGCCGTGAAGTAGTTGTATGCTTGAGATTGAGACATTGATTTAGATAAACCCATTTATTCTAATTCGTGTCCTTTATCAAGAGTTCTTTCTTTTAGAACCTCTCAATCATGTCTCAATACTCTCATTGACATTGTTTGTAATAATGTCGTCTATAACTGTATTTCATTTCGTTCGCCATTTATGATATTGATGGAGATATTGATTGCGCATTTTAAATTATGCTCTTCACTCGTCTGATCGTAAATTCTCGTTCGGATTTCGCAGTGGTTTTCTCCGATGAATGTATCAAATCGTTTTCGGAGTGAATTTTGAGTGTGTTATTAATCTCATTGAGTGTAAACAAGCCCGTATGCGTCGCGGCGCCGCACGTCGGTGAGTCAGACAATTGCGATGTGGGCCGCTGCAGGGCATTGTGCCGCGCTAGGCTGTGGGGCGCTTGCATTGTATGATTGTATGTAAAGGAGGCGCAGGCGGGCGCCCACCGACGCACTCCGTCTTCGAGAAAGCGCCGCTTACTGTCATTGTCAACTATTTGAAATCTACACCCATCGCGTGTAGTTAACCAATTGACAGATCATCATTTGGTGCCGAAACATTCTCTTCCCAAAATAATGGCATTGTTTCATTAACGATTATTTCTCTAATCGATAGCTTCACTTTCATTCAGTAAACACACGGTGTCGTTGTTTGTTTATCTAGGAGCTCGCGGTCTTTCTCTCACGATTTCTGTCGTGATGAAGAGTCTTGCAGATCCACGAAATGATAACTTTCCTCCATTCGTGAGTAGATCTTTAACATTTAAACTCCCGGCCAAGAATTAATGTTTATGTGTAATTAATTTTATTTTACCAACCGCTCATCTTCACGCTCTTTTTACCTTATGGGGCGAACAGAACTATCACTAACACTATCATTAAGTCCATCAGAAGCGGTGTAAAGAGTTGCATGTAATGCCTATTAATAGGAATATTGCCCATAAAGCTCAGACCGACCTTTCGAAAGACTAAAAGATCTATTGATGATTCACAGTTACTGCTGTATGCTTCTTGTAACGATGCTAAAAATCATCTTAATTCACACCTTATGTTTTGGTACTAAAACAAACATTACTCGCCATTGGCTACAAATACAAGTCAAGGTGGCGCTACACCCGATGTGAACCGGGTAAGAAGTCAAGAAGCATGCAGCAAATGGTAGAATACCCTTGACCCGGCGTGGGAGGGAGACGCGAGCGTATTTTTAACTCACCAGGTCATTAACCGACGAACCGCCCGGTGTTCTTCTTGCAAGGTTACGAATTGCAATTTTAAATCATTATCACTTATATTCAAATTAAGCTTGTTATCCACGTATTTACCGATATCTGTTCCCCCATAAATACATCTGTTTAGAAGTAAACATTCTCTAACTTAAATGTTTTTAGTACACAATACAAAGCGTGTTATTTACGCAGCTGTCGGCGACTGCGTTACAGTTTGTGTGC
The DNA here is from genome assembly GCA_950381575.1 of Plusia festucae. NCBI lineage: Eukaryota > Metazoa > Arthropoda > Insecta > Lepidoptera > Noctuidae > Plusia > Plusia festucae. Next base: position 3,947,984 of record OX494436.1, on the reverse strand, counting down.
TAATGCGTCCGTAGGCGATGTGAGATTGGCCAATCTCAGTACTACATAATCAACTGGAATCTTAAGTAACGAAATATAGTAGCACAATCCAAAGGTAACAGGTACATGAATTTGCAGTCATGGGTCGTGACTTCAGCGGTGCGTATCCGTTTATTTCAAGACGGGAATGTTTGTTTATAACGTGCGAGTGGTCTTTGTACATCAACGAAACGATCTTGATTGAACAGCATCGTACTTATTTGATTATCCTCGTAAATTGTTAGTTTGGTCATGTCATGTTCTTATTATCGATGTAGCAATTAATTAAAAGATATCATCAAAGGGACAGTTGATCGATTTTGAAGAACCACCCGTAGTGCACATGTGGGTGCATTTTACTCTCCACAATTTTACGTTTTCATTTATCTATTAGGATCTTTATTTGAAATCGGGGACGGGGAGTAGCCTGCAATTTAGCAAAGATAATTTGATAACCGTACCGTATGAAGGATTCGGAAATTGCAATGATTGCGTCGCTTGCTGGTCCAAGTTGATGAAGTGACGCCGATTGCGCTTCCCTGCCCCGAGCACGCCTGGCGCGTGTAGCTGATATTGCCAATGTAATTATAATCAGGGCTGTCGTTTAGAGTGTAGTCTCTTCTATATCACCGTGTGTATTAATATTAAGGTATTTATTATCTAAGTATCTCTTTTCAAGTTTAAATCTTGCAATCTCTAGCTGAATCACAATACGAAAATGTAGACTTACCTACTCTAAATTCATTATAAATGTGGGTAAAATATAAGCCCAGTGATGCGGAAAGTGAAATATCGTGTCGACGATAATGTACTATTTTCGTCGCAGTCACGATTGAATTGTCAACCCTGGTCGGAGCCCACCTCGCCGCGTCCTCGCCTCATCCCTCCGACAGCTTACGCCCTCACAAATATTTGCTGCGATACAAGAATTTTGCATTAGCACCTACCGGCCTGACCGCTTGCAGCGTTTATTGAACTGTACCTACGTGTACTTTATCAGGGTTCGCTTATAAGTTAACTGGGTTTGCATTGACATTAAAATAAATGCAATCGTTTAAACAGATCAAACTGTTTTATTAAAAGGTGCTTTAGATCTTGATATATTAATCAAGTTCTTTGAAACACTTAAATTCCCGGCTGTATGTGTTATCTCGTTCTCATGGATGAATCATACATGACAAACACAGATGACCTCGGTCCAAACAAATTATCTTTTCATACAACTTAAGCATTCATCTGTGTCTGTTCATGTTTTAAAGACGCGCGAAACTATATACACTTATTCTAGTGGTATATTTTTTTAAAGAACCGTTATTGTTCATTAAATTCCGTTCACTGTGTGTATAAATGTTTCAGTTATATAGAATTTGGCTAATGTATGTGTCTAATGAATAAGTAGCATTATAATTATTATTTTATTATGATTCTGGCATCTTTTAATTTTTTATCTAATAGCATGCTGCTTTGAATTGAATTTACTTACCTATAATTTCTATTGTTGATGTTATGATTATGGATATCAAATTATGTAGCGAAAGGTCAGCGGCCGGCTGACGCTCGTGATTACACACTCGTCAATTCGTCCGAATTCGCTAAACCGAGTGCAAGAGTTCTACAAATCTCATTAGCTGTTCTCGCTCACTCTCGGCCAATAGCATACTACATTATTGTTTAACGCTATACATTTAATAAAGAAATTGCATTGTACAACTGGTATAGTGTGAAATTTTAATTACAATAAAATACAAAATGCCCGTATTTTGTCCGTGGCGAGTGCATTGACACTTAGTGAGTGGCAGAACATGGACGGTGTAGTGAGACTGCCATTATTTTATCTGGTTATTAACCTGTATTAGATATAACATCTGAGATGTGAAGATGAGAGCAATGTTATCTGATAACATGTATATTCAGATTTCTAAACAAATTTTACTTTGAATCACAACTATGGAACCTATATTTACGCAGCAATGTCGACAGATGAAAATACATTTATCAATGTTATTAATTGAATTACAGATAATGACTGCATTTGCCTTAAATATTTCCTGAAATTTACCTGTTTATCGCGTGACATTTTATTTGTATTATTAACCTCATTTCTAGAAATAACTGATATGACGAACTATATGAATAGCTGCAATGATTAATTAATATGAGCTGGCGTTAGGATAACAATAACCAGCGCAGGGTAGAGTGCTGGAGTTATCGAGGGCGACAAGTGGTACTTGTTGCGTGGGATCGAAAATTTTGCATATAAATGCGAGGCGCAGGCGTGATTTGTCGCCCTAAAGCCTGGACCAGTCGCCCGCGCTAAATGCTAAACTGTGTAATAGGTCCACGAACAAGCCATAACATAACTTCCCTAGGAATAATACACGATCGATAGTACTGTTACATGACAGAAGAGAACGTATTGTGTAAGATTTATTTTATTTTCAGTGTTTAAAACGAGAGTTAGATTTGCGGGCTTGGTACTAGTTCTAACAATGTAAGCTTCCCGGAACATTTTATTCAGCAATTGACACGGTTCTCATATTTCATATAAGTTGCGTCGTTCGTCAGCCACCGTACTTGTTCATAATTTAGGTCGGTTTGTGTCTGAATGCAACTCGCTTATCCAGCGATCATCACATCCATTACACATCCTGTGTAATTATGATCTTAATAACGCCAGATGCGGCCCTAATGCTTGGAGGTCCTTCCAACGTCCACTGACACTTTTATAACATTTTTATAAGATTTGGAAAAACCCTTTTATTTCCCTTATTAAGTCATAGTTATTTTACAATAACTACTCCAAATTGTATTGGTGGGAACTGAAACACATCTGTTCATATTTATAAGATAACCGAGGCGTAATGAAATGTCTTGTAAATAAACAAAGAGTTTGTTTACATGCGAAAGTAAATTAATCGTTGGATTTTTGGCTGCCTATCAAACTCTACAACCGGATATTCTCAAAGCAATACTTAATACATTCGGATGGTATTTTAATGGGCTAATATTCTTTCATATTATAATTTGAAGAATTTGGCGTGTTTCGCAAAATAGTAATTAAATTATATTCAACATCAATCCTCGTCTAATTTAGTTCACGTAAATTCTAGTTTATGTGTTCATAAAAGGTTGGAACACAACATTGGCGGGCTACATATAGGAAACGACGAGAGCAGTGGGACTGGAAGCAAGTGTTAATTAGAAGGATCACCGGTGGCACTGGTACGGCTGCGTAGGTACCGTATTGACACGTTCCGGTAACAGTGCTGCCGGCGGAGAATGTTTGGAAAATCGAACCGGTGTACGTGATAGTTCTCTAGAGTGCGCTTCGGCCGGATAACCGGCACGGGCGACCCGTCGCTGGGACGTGTGAATAGAGTCTAATACTGGGTACAACTATTTCGAAGCATGCTTGTAAACCAATTACCGGCCAACTGATGAACGTTGAGCGTGCACGAAAGTTCCCACTCAATTTCATTACGCTTCGCTGTGCGCACTAACAATTAGAGAGGTTTCTATAATCGCGATTAATTCATTGATTAGCAAAAGAGGTTGCTTTATATTATCTCTGTTTCAATAGGCAAAATGATGATTTATTTCTGCTCATCTTGAGGACAGACCATCGACCTATTAGTTCACATAATATTTTGTTAATCGTGCTTGTTAATATTCAATCAAAAGCTTTTAGCGGCGTTCCATGTCTGATGTTTGCCATGTGTCGCGTCGTCTCTGGCATCCGAGCCGATTAGGCGTAGTATAGCCGCGTCCCGGACTACTCCTGTCAGGTTTGTTTTCCTTGCTTAATGCTTGTGTAAATAGCAGGCAGCGTCACCCCCTCGCTGCTCTAACACTCGAAGCTTATTTACGTATACGTTTAATTAACACTTCAACATCAGAGTAGCTACGAGCTTCGATTCGAAGTACAAACTCGCTATAAGTAGCTCAATTATGATTATATTTCGCAGAACATTATCTAAAGTGGTTTGCAATGTATGGCATTATAAACAGATGTGATGTAACATGGGTCTCACCGTACAGTTCCACAGGACAGTGGTCGGAGTTCGATTCCCGGCTGTTCGTTGCACAATGCAGTCACATTCCGAACGCACTTCTCATATTTTTCATACCAGAGTGATTTAATGGATTCCTTTTTTCTTAGAAGTATGATCACTTGTATGTAGTACTCCGTGTCTTGTGTCCGCGATGTTATATACTTAATTCCCAGACCTAATGAATCATTATATCATGTGTTCATTACCAGTCAATTATTATCAAATATCGCTGTAAAATACTATCTATGTTTTTCGTAGATAATGTATTAACTGACAAAATTCATGAAGTCATGTTCACTTATTAAAATTGCTTTAATTTTTGTTTTCTCAGGTTTAAAGCGAATGATAGACATTGTAATAAAACTACTTTTTTAACGGATTCTATCGCCAATTATTTTGATTTTAGTTCCCGACGTTTCAACACCTTCCTAGATTTCATGGTCGCGCGCAGACCTTAAAACAAATAGGCAATAAATATGCAGTATTTTTTTAATAGTTTCATTCGTCTATTGATATGGCTGGTAGGTTGATATTATTCTTGCTAACAATTGGAATTCCAGCAAGTACCTACCTATTAGGTCCGCTCGCTACAGTAATTTAGTTTTCAATGAGTTACATTACAGTATAACGGTTTACAACTCGATCGCAATCATAATAATATATAGGGCATAGGGTAGTATAGAGCTGGCGGGCATGGAAATAATCTTTTACCGTCTGCCGGCTTTGCACGGTGCACCGAGCCTTGCTGCGAAATTGCACTTGATCCGCCATCGCCCCCCTCACGCCCCCACCCCACTACCTACCCTGTCTGGTCTTTCAGCTCTCTACATTCGATTTCCGTCCTACCACAATTATCTACCTAGACTACCTACATCACTATGCCAGTAATATGGATGAGAACCCAAACTTTGTTTAGCAGTGATACAATAAAGCGCATATTTATACGAATTGTGCTTCAAGACAATGCTATCAATAACGACTTGAATAATTATGAACATTCCTCGTTATCGTGGGCCGGCAGGTGGTTCGCGGTCGCGGCTTAGTAGGTATGCGCCGATGGGCTGTGATCGGTTTTTGCTTCGACTCGTGTTGTAGGGAACAATGGCCGGCACCGTGCATTCCATCCGCACCACCGTTAGCCGGCGGCAGTAATCGCCGCAATGATCACCTCGCCTGCCGCGAGCTACTTGCGCCACGATCGACATGATACACCTAACTAATACACATTTACAGTACGCTTCCGCGCACCGTTTCAAAAACTCATTTTCTCACTAATTTTGTGCAGTTTTCACAACTGAAGATGGGGAAATCCACATAACGTTACATATACGCAGTTTAATAATTCGTCCGTCACTGAATTTCATTACGACCAAAGCATTGTTTCTTTATGGCATACAAGCTTGTGCTGTGTCTAAATTTATTTTGTGTCTATAAATCAAATTAACAACTTTCTACGGACTAAGATCGTAATAAGAGTAGACAGGGCGCGGTTGGCTACGAGCCAGACCAAACAGGGTAAAAAGCAAGGGCGGCGGCGACGACCGCGCCCCGAAATAGCGAGCAAAGTCAAGGCGTGCGCTTAGACGACGAGCTAACGGGCCGCTTGAAGCACATCGTTGCACGAACTGCCTACAAGTACGTGTTTTAACACGGGCTGGCAATGGCAGACACACCCTGCGACAGGGCGTGACTCCTGCTCGAGTTACCCACCTGCCACAATACAGCCTTGTACACACTAATTAAATTATGTGTACATATTATCATGATACCATGCGCTTCTATAATTATTAAAACGCGACCTAAATTTAGCTATAATAGGGTGGAGTTGTGTCATGTTTTCACTTATATTTCTCATATGGTCTGCGAAAAGTTTATCCATTCCGATAGGACACGACGCGACGGCGCGCTCGACAACGGTCTCTTGAGAATTAAAAATAATGTATACAATTTATTAGTCTATATAATTCAAACAATTAAAAGTTGGCACGTAACTCAGTCAAACCATGCTCGACCCAATTGTTTTACTGCCATACTTGTTTCTGAATGTAAAACAACTCAGATGGCAGGCGGTGGCTTTCATTTTGCCGAAGGCCTATCACGTACATATTATGGGGCACAATAGCGGTGCAGTGGCCAGTGACTCATTCTCTACTAGCTTGAGACAGAACAAGGACATCCTCACATACAGCAAGCGCTGTGGCAAATCGAAACATAAACATGGTTACTCCATATCCGTCGGTGCTATTCACCATTGTGCCGCAACAAATTGTAGACATAATAGACTTCGCAACACTTACCGCTGAGCTAGATGACACATAGATATTTTAAGGATAATAACAATATTAAGAAATTCTTACAACTTACGTTATTGTGTTCTTTCTGGTGGAAACTGTGCCTAATAGGATTTTAATTGGTTGTTTGTCTTGTATGTCTGGTAGCTAATGGTTGTGTTTTTTTATACAGATGACTTGAAGGCGGTGACAAAGCGTCTGATCGTGCAGGCAAAGAGGCAGGGTTCCGCAGACAACATCTCCATAATCGTGGTGTTCCTAAAGGACCCGCGTGACATAGCCGCAGACAACCGCCCGCCCATGGATCTTGGGTGAGTCACATAAACCGTCACACTGATTCAAAATCAACATTAACAGCCTCGCTGTCGCATTGAGTCAACTGTAACGATAGCTGTAAGAGTGATTAAACAAACTTTGTTTTTTTATTCTAAGGTCTAAGTCAAAGTCAAAACGTTTATTGCGAACTAAGTGTACAATGCTGTTGGTGTTATACAAATACTGCTGAATTAACAGCCTTTTACAAGCATTGCAATTTTCATTCGCCTGCCTTAATTAGCATGCATTAAACATTATTTAATATTAGTACAAAAAATTTAGAAATTATAGCTATTTCAAAGGAAATGTTAATAATCATTAATTTAATAATACTAAGTAGCACTTGAAGGTCAAATAATTACAGACAGGATCCAGATTCGACTACCCTTCGCCGCTTTCTATATGCTCTAGCTGTGGAGAAGATTTTTAGATTTAATCTTCAAACGGTTATTTAGCCAGGCACAATGAAATTAATCTGATAGTATGCTTAGGTTCTCCCCAAGGGCCCCCCTAGACACAGAACAAGGTCATTTGTTCGTTAATGTCTGTCTACTCAAATAATTCGTGAGTCTAACTTATATTATGAAGTTACCCACTACCCACCATATTTTGCCAAAAGTACTTACTAACTTGTAGTTATTGATCTTTCAAATTGACATCTAGCCCTTGTATTGTTTACAATTAATTATATCTGTATACTGAGTAAATTACAAAATACTGCGGACAGTATTCGCCCGCAAATCTTCTTGTTTATGGAATTCCGGTCCTCACAGTACATCGAGCTTGTTTATGTCCTCTTGTTAGACATTTACGAGGTACTGGCTGATATGATATTACATTTATGTTCGAAAGGTGTGGGCATGGCTTAATAAATAAGTACAAGACTTTTAGAATAAGTCACCATGCAGGAATATTTCTCGCATTGACTCAAAGAATTCGTCAGGGTCATGTTTTGCTTTAATAATAGCACGCAAATACGTCGAAAGCGCGTTCGTAGGTCATGACTATTTTAGTTCGAAAGACATAAACGACATCGGAAACTGCGGGTCTAGACGGAATACTAATCTCAATGCGTTCACGTCAGGCGTCCAGTCGACGTACGTGGTACCTATTCGACTAAATTCTACATGACGTACGCATCAACTCATCAAGTCCTCGGCTGCATATACTTATACCTTTTTATGTAAATGGATATTCTATTTGTAGTTAGTGAATTATAGATTATTGCAATCGCCTTTAGGTTCCATAACGTGTCGCTAATGGCGTCAAACAAGTGTAACGGTCGTGTATTAATAATCCCTATTTTTAGTCCACGCTATCATTTTATGATGTCATACTATAGGTGCAGGAATCCACAGTGTAAACAAATGAGCATAACGTCTTTTTAACTATACAATTTGAATTCGTCAGAACGTTTTTGCTAAAAAATACTAGTTGGGAATTATTTGGTTAACCGGTTACCAGAACTAGTTGACGTACGATTGACATTATCTTAAACCAGGCGACCTTGAATGTCTATCTTTGACCAGAATATTCAAAACTGAAAGTCTGTCACTTTCTTTGATTAATTTGTAAGTAAGTAGTAAAATATTATAATATTACAACGAGTATTTTTCAAAGTAATAGATACCGCGACATTCTTACTTATTATGTAAGATGTTCGTTTTATTGTTTTCCAATAGATAGAACTATTATGATAATATAGACCCTTCTATATTAGTACGACTTCAATCATTTTGTGAAAGTTTACGCACTTAGTAACAGTGATTTGTAGAGGCGGGCAATGTTACTTACAGTTTAATGTGTCTACATTCTTCTCTATAGGCTAAAATTATCTTTGTCGGTAGGCAGAAGCGCTACATTCTTGAGCCAATGTTAATCTATTATGCTATAAGATGCATTTTCCAAAACCCTTCAAATAAAATTAATATTCCTCGACTTAACACGAATATTATACAACTTTGGAGGTTGTCTGTCACGTTCAAATCGTTCGTGAAAGGCAAATTCACATCCAAAATTTAAATAAAAAAAAATCGCTCGTTGCAGTGATAAATACATTGGTTCTGTTTTCCCTACAAACCTTTTACAGGTATGTCTTTTATGATCTGAATCTTTGACCAACCTGATTGTATTATGCAGGCTGGACAACGCGATGATGAACGCTCCGCCGTTCACCATCGAGACGGATGCGTGCAGGCGGCAGGTGGACGCAGCAGCGGCCGCTGCCGACGCCGAGGCCGAAGAATGCGCGGAGGCCGAAGCGGAGCCTGAAGTCGGCAACGGTGTGGACAACTCCGACAGTGACAGCGAGGATCTCGGCCCAGAGACCGCTGTCGACGTCGATGCTGATGACGTAGACGCGGATGCGAGGAACCAGGAACCACAAGCACCAACGCCGCCGGCACATGCTGGTAAGAAGATACATTGATACCCAGACAACGCAGACTCGCAATTTTAGGCTTTAGTATGTTTTATGGAGGTATACTAATCTGTGTAACATAATAAAATGAATAAAATAAAATTTAAGCAGAAATGCATCCTGGCCATAATAAATAACTACCTTGGGCACATGTACCTAGTATACCTACCAACTTGCTCAATTCTTTTAGTTTTTAATTTAGGCCATCAAGCGATAAACTGCTAAAACTGTAGTTATCTATATGTTAGTATTGGATAGTATTATTATTTATCCACATTATTGATATTCTTATTATTCAGTTATTAAAACCGTCGATAGCTAATCCAATTTACAGATAGCATGGAGAATTAATTAAAACCTAGATTATGTACCTACATATTGTGCGACTTAAGTAGGTACAGTCCATGTTTCAGTATTTTTATATAATACCTACCAGCAAAAGTACCTATTAAAGTCGTAGGTAGGTATTTAATTTCTTTCTCAATTGGCAACGGGACAAAAGGTCGCGGGATCGATCGCTCTGCGGGAAAAATGTTTGGGTGACCCCTAATTCACTTTAACCTAGTAGGTATTTGTTTTTGTTTCAGACTTTCACTACTTATTATATTTTTTCATACATAGAGAACTTCATATTAGACAAATACAATAAATTGAGTTTCGAAAAACCCTTTGGAATTCTATAAGTGCCCGTATTCTTACCTGCCATTATAAGATGTCTTCATTCTCAATATAAAAGCCAATCTTAAACCTCATTTCAATAAAAGCAAAAGAAAAAGTAAGAACCGTGTGTCACGCTTTATTGATTGTTACCATTCAGACATTCACCCACATACATGCGCCACGTCCGTATGTAGCTAGCGCAGCCTATAGATGTGATTGTATGCAGATCAGATGAATCGATCACTGATTGCGATTAGATTTGAAATTGGAAGTTCAAATGAGTGCGTTCTCGGTAAAATCTTCACAAGACAAATGTTTTATATTGCGTTTTTATTTCAACGTTTTTAGTGATGCAATTTTCCAGAAGGTCACAATGAGTGTGACTCAGCACCCCTTAAAATCACATGCGCAGATTATAGGTGTGCCCATTCGAAATTGCGCGAACTCGTTTTATTTTTATTCTTAGTTTTTTTTTATTGTTTCCAAGGCGAAGTTGTAGGTACCTACCCAATAAAACATTAAATCGCACTGAATTAGGTATAGTCAATCTATTGGCAAGAAAGTAGGTACTTACCTATTAAAAATAAACTTAGAAAATAAATAATAAAACCTTTTGTTTTCAAGATTCTTAAACAATTTTCAAGGTTCATCAAGGTAGGTACCTACATAATCTATATTATAGGTACCTATTCAAAAATTGTGGAGGACTTCAATTCAATATTATTTATTACTTATCGCTTTAATTAGGTAGGTATTTCCTTAGCTTAATTTAAAGGCACGGTTTACGGTTTTGTCTTGTAAAAGCAATATTTGTTACCTGTCTTTGATATCAAAACATAATTACGTTTAGTCGCTTACTTTTTGCGTCTACACCAAAATTATTACCTAACGATCGATATTATACAAAGTAAAACTTTGTATACTAACGATTACGAGTCTTAGTAAATTTGTTATGAAAAAGTCAACTTATTTTACTAATATTAACATAAATTTATTATATTTTACTTGACTTTTATTACTCAATCTTGAAATAAGGATAATAACATAACACCATATCTTGGGAATTATAAAATGACATGGGCATCCCTATCGGGTGCAGGAGCGAGGCCCGCGCCCGCCGCGCGCCCCCTCGCCCTCTAGCCGCCGCCGTCTCGCTCGCTCGACACGTTCCTATCCTTTCGTTTCGCACAGTCGCTCATTGAACGCCCGCCGGGTCTGTACTATTCTCCGAAAGTCGTTGCTATTGTAATCGGGGCTTTGTCTATATTTTTACGGCTCCAATATTACGCCGCCAGTGAAGATAATATCAGTGCAGTGAAATTACCGTTCACGGTATGTGGCTTTTAGCGAATGTTGTTGATTATTTTCACATACCGAACGGTTTGTGAAAGGTTATTTCTGTGTTGATTCATGCGGAGCGGTGTTCTGGAAATAGAACGGTTCGCCCGAAGGCGCATCCCTCAGTCGCCGATGAGCGCAGGATTCCCGAAGGTTCACTCACATGTTCTCCACTTCCCGACACTGTCCAAGTTCGATCTCGGGCGTGTCTCCGCTGCCCGCTCTCGAAATGGCGTCCGCGAATGTCTCGCAAGTTTGAAATCGCGACCGGTAAAATATCGTTGCTAGCACGCCGCTCGTAAACAAAACCGGCGTTCATAATTTATAGTGGTTATGTCTAAGGCTGTTGTTTTTTTTTGTGTAAAATGTACGAATGAGATTTTTTCCGTCAAGGGTGTGTCACCTGTTGATATCGGGGATTGCGAGAGGAGGGGTGAATGTTGCGTGCTCGCCAGGTGTTCACACAATATTATCGTGTTATAAATATAAGTATAAGTACAGTGTGTGTTTCTGGTGCTGTGCAGTGGAGGTGGGCCACGTCGACGGTTCTGTGGCGGATAATGTAGCTGAGAGCGGCGAGGACTCAGAAGACGAGTGGAACTATTTCAAAGGCGAGGGCGAGCGCGAGGAACACAATCCTAGCGAGGAGCCGGACGAGCTGCCGCGCTCCGAGACACCCTGCCAGGATAATGTGAGTTCCCACACGATCATAGCATGTTATTACTTTAGACCGCGATGTATTTACACTCCAAGAACAAACATTCGCATTCCGAAACATATGAAACATTGACACTCGTGTGTAAGAAAGTGAACTATAATAACAGCTACTCATTGTATAATAACTATTATTCTATCCATTACTTTGCAGATAATTGAACATTCTTCAATATTTCATTGACTTTGGTTGATTTAGTGTAGTGACACACTGTAGTTATGTTATCCTTAAGGCGGCATTATTCAGTTGTATTGAATTAAATTTGTGACTAAACAAGTAGATTATTAAGGTGGCATGAGTGAGACATAACTAATAAGTATGTTGTAATGTTACAGTCGGCTTGGGAAAGCAGCTCAGTAGACATGAACAGCTCACCACTGAACCCTGATGCCCCGGTGTTCATCCCCGGGGGAGTGGCCGGTGCTGATGTTCTGCTCGCAGAATCTCCACGCAAACCGATGCCCATGGATGACATACAGCTCCCGGATGAGGCACAGTTTGACACAGGAGCCGTTGTGAGGCCATCAGAATTACTAGACTTGGATAACTGTGATCAGCTTAATGGCCACCATGTTAGTATTTGTTTCCCAACTTATTTATTAAATTATTCATTAAAACTTATTTATTTTTAAAAATCCCTTGATTGGGCTATTAACTCTTGAAATGTGTTTAAGTGAACATTAGGTATAGCAATCTCAAGCAAGATCTGTATTTAATGAGTTTCAAATCTAGATGAAAGTCAGCAGTATTTTTGTTGATGACAATATATTTCAAAGGCCTCATAACATACATACAACACAATGTCATTAAATTAACAGTTTTAATTTGAGTTTTTAAGTTCGGTGTATTTTCTTATCAGCTGCTTTATCATTGTATTTATGTGGAATTGTGAGCTATTAGCAATAATAGATGTGACGAAAGTTTATTAACCCTGTGCACTAGAAATAGCACATGACTATATTTATATTTGATTGGCATTTCCTGAAGTTCCTAATTACCAGTTTCAGTTCTTATTGAGAATCATTAGCTATCTACAGTGACAGTTGCAAAACACTTTCAATGCCCAGACTTAGATTTATTTATTTAGATACATGGTATATGTAAATGTTTTCATGAAATTCACCAATCTTTTCTGTCTTGAAAATTCTGTAAAGAAATTTTAATTGAAACAATTACATAGTTTTGATAAGCAACTTTTTTATGCCAGTATTACATTATATCTAATCAAATTCAAATTTGGAATCCATACTTGTCTGCTTTTAACAAGTGATTAAAAAAAAACAATATGCAATTGTCTTAACAAATAATAAGTATTGATCATCACTCTGACAATTAATAAAAAAAAGATATAATTTTAATAATTTGTTTCACAGAATGTATCACTAGACGAAGCCGTTAAAGAGCACTTGAATGGTAATGATAAGTGTAACCTGGACAGTTTGGGCTTTGGATTCAATGTTGGCATTGAACCTGATAAAGTCAAGGATAGTGGCCTCATACAGGACTTTGAGAGAATACAGAAAGACACAACAGACTTTTGTAATATTCAGGTGAGTTACTGTTTATCCTTTTAAAGCAGTATAACAAATTTTTCATAATAACCTGAAATTATTTATTATTCAGGAATTCTCCTTGTAAATGTTCAAGAAAGTCAATAATCTTGGTTTAAAATATTCTTCATGTTTGTTTTTAATATATAATTTGATTATAGCTGGATTATTTTTAGCATAGTATACAGTGTGGCCATTTAAAATTCCATTGGTTAATTGTAATTAAAAGGAAAATGTAATAATAAATATGAAACATCACAGTATATATTATTAAGTAACAAATTGAATAACTCTCTGCAAACCAAGAAAGCAATATCTGTTGTATAGTCAAATGAGAATAAGTTCAACTATTGAACAAACATAGAAGAAAACTTTTAATTTAATTAAAATTTGTTTTATTGATGAAAATATATTTGCAGGTATTCCAGACTCACGCTGAAACAAATCCTTTCGCTGTTGAAGGTAATGACGAACTATTTGAAAGGCTCAAAAATAAAGAAAGAGATCCAATGAGTATGAGTTTCTACCAAGAAAAAGATGATGACACCTGTGAGAGACTCGCCAAACATGAACCACACGTCGATCTCAACGCCGTTCAACCATTACCTGACAGTGATGACGAAGACATACAACTAAATGGCGTCTCTGAAAATATTCATGAAACTGAAAAAGAAAATATTAGCCCAGAACAACACACAGATTTGTTTGGATCAGAAAGAGATCTTCAAGAACCCAACAATGACATTATTAGGTTTGATGACAGACCTGGAGTCCTGTCACAAAATCTGGATCATTTTGATCAAGGGGATAATTTCGTAGATTATAATGTTAGTAGTACCAACAACATTGAAAGTTATACACATATTGAATTTGAATCAAGCAACATCAATCAAGAAACAGTAATGCAAACAGACACTCCTGAATCTCATAAGTTACTGTTTGAACAAATTCCTGAAATACCTGATGGCAAGAGTTCAGAATTAGGATTTACAAATGATGAAGTACAAAATCCTTCAGAGAGTGAGAAAGATGTCCGACCATTCACACCTCAAGACGAAACATCACAAGATATTGAAATGGAAAGTAAATTAGATGATTCACCAAGCAATGAAACAGCACCTCAGTTGATAGTTGATGACTTAAAGGATGAAGAGCTAATTGAATCTCATGAAATGCTTGAATCCGATCATGTAGCTTCTCCCTTGCCTATGGAGGTGCAACAAGCAATTTCAACTGAACAGCTGTCAGTATCACCTTCACCTTTCGAAAGCGCAAAACTAGAAGAAACTGTAACTCCAGAACCTGAAGCTATTGATGAAGGAATTGCAGTCGAAAACACAGATATTGAGGATACTTTGGAATCACATGATGAACCTGCAGATTTGCTAGACGAACATGTGGACATTGGTATTAAATCTGATGTTACGGAGAACATTGAAGCAGTGGTTACTGAAATCGAATCAGTACTTGAAGCACCTAAAATTAAACTGGACACTGAAGCGCTGACTAATGAGATTTCCAATATTATTGCGGATGAATTGGCTGCCGAGTCACCTCTCCCTCCTAAGTCACCTCTACCAGTGGACACTCTCCTGCCCAGTGAGTCGCCATTGCCGACCGAGTCTCCACTTCCCAGCGAGTCTCCACTACCTAGCGAGTCTCCTCTGCCAAGCGAACCACATTTACCTACAGAGGAAGCACTAATCAGGGACTCTCCATTACCAACAGACTTGACTCTACCAGCAGAATCCATACCTGAAGATACACTTATGCAGGCAGAAACAATACAAATTAGCGAGTCTCCATTACCGAGCGAAACTATTCCCTCTCCATTCCCAATTGAGCCTGAAGTTCCAAGAGAGTCCCCACTTCCTGTCGAACCGGAAGCACCTAGAGAGTCTCCACTCCCAACTGAATCTGAAATACTAAGAGACTCTCCAATGCCTGTTGCAGAATTATTGCAGCCTTCTGAATCACAGTTACCAACAGAGTCTCCACTTCCTGAAGAAACAGACTTGTTGAGAGAGTCCCCGCTACCAAGTAAATCTCCACTGCCGAGCGAGTCTCCACTGCCGAGCGAGTCCTTATTAACGACCGAGTCTCAAGTGCCGAGCGAGTCACCTTTGCCAGTGCAGTCACCTATTCCTAGTGAATTACCCATGCCGACCGATGTTGAACAACCACAACCGATCGAAACCGAACACTTACTGGAAGCCGCCGCAGATTCTGTGCCGGCGGTAAGCGAGCCCGAAGAGATCACGGCGGTAAGCGAGCCCGTAGAGATAGCGGCGGTAAGCGAGCCCGTAGAGATCGCGGTGGCCGCCGAGTCCCCGCTGCCGGCCGACGTGCCGCTGCCGCGCGAGTCGCCGCCGCCGCACGAGTCCCCCGCGCCCGCCGCGCTGCACGAGCGTCTCGCGTCCCCCGCGCCCGCCCCCGCCCCGCTCGCGGCCGCGCCCGCGCCCGACCTGCTGTCCGACCAGCCCGCGCCGCACTCGCGAGGCGAGCTCGTCACCGACGTCGACATCGGCATTCCAGAATCGAGGGCACAAGAAATCTGCGTACCTGTAACAAACGAAATTCAGCTGGAGGAGGCCGTGCAGCCGCCCGCAGCGGCCACTCCACCTCCCACGCCCGCGGTGGAGCCCGCTGCGTCTGCTGTGGATGCTGCGCCGCTTAGCGACACGCCCATCGCTGCCGACGCCGCTGTCGCCGCCGCTGCCGTCGTCGCCGCCGGTGCTGCCGTCGCCGCCGGCGTAGCCGCGGCTAAGGCTAAGCCTTCCGCCACTAAGAAATCGCCGACTACACCGACAGCCAAACCGGACTCACGGACCCCGAGAGCCGCACCGAAATCGGCGACCACCACGCGCACGCCCACTTCTACAACTCCAGCGCCTATCAAGAGGCCGAGCACCGCCACGGCGGCGGCTCGCACGCCCACCGCCGCCACTACGGCGGCTCGCACGCCCACCACCAAGGCGCCCACGCCCGCCTCCAAGGCGCCGTCGGCGACCAAAACTACCCCCGCGGCCAAGCCCGCCACGCCGGGCGCACGCGCCGCAGCCCCCGCCCGCAGCAGCGCGCCGGCCGCCAAGCCGCCCACGCCCGCCAAGGCGCCGGCGGCCGCGCGATCGTCGCTCACCAAGCCCGCGGCGCCCAAGCCCGCGCCCGCCGCCAGCAAGGCCGCGCCCGTGCCGCGCGCCGCGCCCGCCCCCCGCGCCGCGCCCGCGCGCCCCACTGCGCTGCGCGCGGAGCCCGCCGCCAAGCCCGCGGCCCGCCCCGCGCCGCGCCCCGCCGCGTCCGCCGCGCCCGCCGCTCGCCCGCAGCCCAAGCCGGCCGACAGGAAGCCGCTGACCAACGGCGACGTGAAGCCGGGCGCGCGCCCCGCCCCGCGCCCCGCGCCCGCCGCCGCCCGCCCCGCGCCGCGCCCCACGCCGCGCGCGCCCGCCGCTCCCGCCGCCAGGTATCAAGCGGATATTTTTCTTTTTTATTTATTTTATTTTTTTATCAATTATGAAATCGATTATAATGCACAGGGTATATATTACTAAATCTGTACGTTCTTTGTACTTAGGCCGAGCGCACCGAAGCCCGCACCACGTGCCCCCCTAGACAAGCAGAGTAAGGACCTCGCCAACAAACGCATCACCGCCAAGGCTGCGCCGCCTCGGACCGTTCCCCCTAAGGTAAATAGATAACACTAATAAAGCATTCAATTACAACTGAATTATTTATACCCATAACTATTTTAATAATTTATTTATATAATTCTTAAAAACTGAAATTTATATAATATATTAATAAGATATAGACCAGCCCCGGTCTTGCAGATGGCTACCCACACAACCCGAACATTTATGGTACAATTTTAATTCATTATGAATATACACAAAAACCTTCCTTTTAAATCACTAAACTATTTGAAAATCCATTCGAAATTCCCCATACAAACTTCCCACCCCATATTTCATCCTCTTAGGGGAGGAGATTTTCAAAATCGGTGAAATATGTCTTTATTTATTTCTAACCAGAAACCCGTATACGAAATTGCATGTGTCTATAGTTGAAAATACCGAACTTCCCATACAAACACTTAACCTCTATTTCACCCCTGAGGGCCGGGGCGGGCCCGCTTGTAACATAATTATAACAGTCAGTTATATATGAGCGAATACTAATATTGGCACTTGATTTCCAGACGGCCACAGGCCTGAAGAAGGCCGTGCCCAAGAAGAGCGTGGAGGTGAAGAAGGAGGCGGTGTCCAACGGGCTGGCCAACGGCAAGGCGCCGCCGAGCCCGCCGGCGGAGGGCGCGCTGCTGCCTGACGTCATCGCGTAGGCCGCCGCTCATGATTCCTATTATTTCCGCTTGAATTTTGTGATTTTCTATAAGTGTATGATAGTTTTAACGCCGCTCGTGCCGGCGAGTCGTTAGGTGCGGGACTCTGCTCCCACTTTTATATTATAGAGTCGCTTTTTATAGACTTGTACGTTGCAGGTTCGTGGTCGCGGAGCGGGGCGAGCGGCTCGAGCCGCGCCGGCCCGCTCGCCCCGCTCCGACTTTAGACGGTTATTATCCATTATAATGATTATAAGTCTGTTTTAGAATTTTATATTACCAACGAATGATTGATTAAATCTGGCTTTTAATTTATTTTCTTTGTATAACCGTATTATTTAAATAAAATGTGAGGAAGGACTGAGACATTGTTTTATTTTTGAGTATTTTTATTACACCAGACACAAATAGCAAATTTGAAACAACATTAAAATAAATAACTTTGTTTACTTATTGCTATCGCAGTACTTGTAGCTTAAGTTTATTTAATTTCTATAACCATGTATACTTAAAATAATAAATATGGTGTTACAAAGAAAACTGGAAAATAGTATATAACTGAAATAAATGTTTATCACACTTTTGAATTCTTTTCTTTCTGAGTAATATCTAAAGTTCCATGCCTGGGAACCGCAGGTCTGTGTCACGCAGGTTATCTGCGATCCAGCGCTCAGCTTGTTGTGTCATCTCCTCGTCGAAGTACTCGCGCCAGCCACCTGCCTTACCTGAAAACAAACAAAATACGTAATTATGTCAACTCCAATTTCTTAAAAACTACTAGTGGTAACTAACTTTATCTTGTAAAAACAATTTATATGGGTACTAGTCGACGACAATCATTGTTAATCCTTACTAATATTTAGAGCTCTTACACACGAGCGGCACCACGTTGCCAACGGCAGAGGTAACTGCAGCCGTCGACACGCGTCAGCGGCAGCCGTCGACATTTCAACTACAAAGATCAGGGGCCGCCGTCGTCTGCTCTCTTAAAGTTGAAATGTCGACGGCTGTCGCTGACGCGTCGATGGTTGCAGTTACCTCTGCCGTTGGCAACATGCCGCTCGTGTGTAAGAGCTCTTATGCGAAAGGAACTTTGTCTGAGCTACGCAATCACACCCAAATTACTAAACCGATTTAAATTAAATTTGGTACAGAGATCTAGAACTTAGCCTGAGAAAGGACATTGGTGCTAATTCAGCCGACACAAAATGCACTAAACTAAGACTAAAATTAGTTTTAGTACTGTCAAACTAGGTTTGCTATTCAGAAAACACCCAACTAAACTAATTTTAAGTTGACAGGACTAAAACCCATTTAGTAACTTAATTTAGTCGAAATGTCTTAAACGGCATTCCGCAGGTCACTTTTTACACCTAAAATAAGGAACGTCAACCTAGAAAAGACTAAAATTAGACGGCACCTCCAGAGGTGTCACTTAAAATTAGTAGGTAAGAATTATGACGGTTTTCGTGTAATTTGTCGAGTTTTATTTATAAATATGGATAATTATGTGGATGCTGCTATTGTTGATTCTTCGGAAAGGTAGTATTTACATAATTTAATGCGTGTTTTTATGACTCATGAAGAATGCTTTGGAGTTATCTACATTTAGCAAAACTAGTAAGTCACCGATTCAAATTTTTAATAGACAACTATATAGGCTTTATAGGCAATTTTTTTGTATTCATTTCAGGAATGAATTAAATAATTAATTAAATAGATAGACATCGCTGAAATTAATTAAGATATTATTCATTATTTTCATCGATGTCTGCGACTAATTAAATACAGATATGTCAGGAATATCAACACCAGGGTGACTTGTATAACTTATTTATTATTAAATCAAATCATTTATTCATTCATGCAATTGCTTTCCGTATACTCTCGCGTTACAAAATTATTTAATTTCTGAGAACTACTCGAACTAACAACTTTTCTGTAGTTTTCCCCTCCCCAAAACAGTCCCGCCAAAAAATTAATATCACTACTAGTGTTGCTAGCGCAAGCCTAGTGAGAGTTCAGTTATATATATTTATAGTTTTAAATTAGTATGTATACATAGTAAGTAGTCAGTGTGGCCACAAAAGTTCTAACTTTTGTGAAGGAATAATTAAAATTATTACAAGATTTAGATTAAAATGAATAAAACCTTACACTACTATATAGCATAAACGCCTTTGGGTCTTCTACCAGATCAACACAATACAATAAATAACTGTTCGATGATAAATTTTAATTAGCGAAACGAAAGCAAACAAAAAAAAAACGATACATTACAATGTATTTTTAAATAGTTTTAAAACAGTCACACAGCCACTAATTATGCGTCTTTAATAAAATAACCAATTTAATAAAGTATTTAATTTAATGGATCAAATTACAATACCACAGTGATATTTTTCTTGATTTGTTTTAATTCACTTTTAATCATTTTTATCATGATCAATAATTGATGTTTTATTTTTGTATGATCAATGCAATAATCGTTGTTTTTTTTCCTATTCAAGACATGTTCAAAATTATTTCAGAACAAATTTAATTTATAATAATATATATGTACCTATAAATACTCTTGTCAAAAATATCAGTAGTAAAAATATTTAAATAAATATAAAGATTTGTAACATTTTCGGAACTTATCAACTTCAATTGATTTTACGATTCTACTAATTTGTAACATTGTTCGATATTTGTTTTAAAACTATTTTAAATCGAATGTATTTATTTTGAAATATCTTAATTATTTATACAGGTTCATAAAAATGTGTACTTATTCACTTTTTTCATGAAACTGTATTAAATCAGTGCTATTTTAATTAGATTTTTGCATATTTTCCATATTGTTCATTCTTTTTCATTCACTCTTTAATTTTTCGTTTTCTTGCACTGGTAACCCCATGTATTCAATTTAAGAAATGTCAAACTCGATTTAAGTGCTGTCAGAACACTTCCTAATTTTAGTTACTACGGTTTCCCGAATAGCGTTTTGAACTACTTAAACTTAAAATTAGAAAATTTTAGTGCTAGTTTAAGTTAGTCGAGCGTACAGCTGAATTAGCACCATTGGTGCTGATTCCTGATTAAATTTAAACCAATGCTGTCTTTTACTAACACAAAGCGTGAGAAAAGGACGGCAACAGTAAACAACTAACTTAGAAACGTCAAACTAGTTTCCGCCTTGAATATCACAGTGTTTTTAGAACACACGTTTTTATTTGTCGGCAAATTTGTATGAGAATTTTAATCGGAGCAAATTTTGACAGTTCTAGTTTTCGTCTGTCCTTTTCTAAATATGTAAGTAAGTGAAAAATATACCGATGGACTAAAGTTAGCTTAGTACGTGTTTAACAGAATCGGGGCCGTTGACTACGTATATCGACGATAACCGAAACCAACGCGGGCTATAGCTAGTTAGGTATATATCTTAAAAGTTTAATTTGCTGTTTGGTGAAAGTTTTCCTAAGGCCTGTTTTGGAGTCGCGTTTACTGGCCATTATATTGTATGGTTGGCGGAGCGTTTTCGAATAACGCCGACCGTCAGCGGGGAGCCATACGCGCCGCGCGTCGGCTAACTGTCACGAAAAACGAACGCGTGCGCCGATGAATACAGACGGTTGTAAAATGAGTCGTTCAGAAGGCGATATGGGTAAACTCCGAAGTTTTGACGAGTTACTGGTAAAGTTACCGCTACATATAACTTTACCAGTAACTCTTCAAAACTTCTTAATGACATGCGAAATTAGTAAAAGAACTTGGTTCTGCCTATACTAGTTAAATAATGTCGCAAAAGCACTCAATAGTAATCTTTGAGCAGTAAGTAAGTGGTAGAACCTGAAGTCTTTTTCTTCGTTGTTGTTAAAGTTTTTGCTTTTCCCATAACAAATACACGGCAGCAACTTTAAGACTAATGGGATTGGCCATGTCTGTACTTCGTAGCGGTCGGAATAATACTATAACGAGTTCCACTGACAGCTAGAGGTCGTGCCTTGAAAGATGAGACTTGGTGAGCGTCAAGGGACCTTGCACAGGTGCTGCTCGTCCTGTTCCTCCAGTTTTCCAATCTCATCTTTCGTGGCACGGTCTATACGCGCTGACCTGCCAGCGTTAAGGTTCAGCGCGACTCTAAAACCGGCCTGAACTACGAGTATATATGGAGGTATCAATAATATGACTAATCCATGTATTAGTAATTTACCTTTTCTGATAAATGACTGTTCGCCAGGTATTAGTATTCCAAGGGTTTTCATGACGTCATAGTTGACGGACTTGTTGTTCTTGAAGTTTTCGATGCTCAAGTGGTCACACAGCCGGTCGATCTGCTCATCTGTGAACTGCTTTTCAAAGAATTTCGCTACACGACGCACGGCTTTCGGCAAATCCTGCGAAAAATCACGAACTTGAGACTTTGGTTACAGTAAACTTGTATAAAAACTTTTTTGAAACATGAACTTTTAGCGACACTGTTGCATCATGATCTCATGATTATGGCCGGGAGTTACACTGGCCTTGCTTTTCTTGCAAGGCAAGTAATGTGATGTTAAATTGAGTAAGTAAGTATTCTTTCTCGTCTCTTTCTAATAGTATTTTTATCTCGTACACGAGTTAAGTATACTCAATAATGAGAATACCCTTTGGCGACTCAGGTCCGACACGCAGCGGTCTTTTTGAGAAATTACTCGAAAGTGTATGGGGCATCTACCAGGATCCAGGAGGACCAAACCCTGCTCTTTGGAAGAACAGGCATAAACGGAACACACATCGTAGATGCAAGACTATTGTTCTTTACGGTTTAAAAACCAGAAATAAGTTATTGAAAAGAATATCTTCCGTAGGAAATTATCGGAAAACAATACTTGAATTACTATCAATACTTACTTGAAAATTATTATTGCATTTAGAGCCAGAACTGTCCCACAGCAGGGTACTGATAATGCTGTGGGCCTAAACAAAAAAAAAATGCTACTTTAGCAAAATATACAAACCTTAGAAAGTTCTTCATAGAAAAAGAACAGCATGTTAGGATTGTCCCTTTTGTCCCAAGCTTCCTTTAAATGTTCAAAATATGGCGTCCAGTGGTCTGAAATCATAATATAAGTATTAAATTGATTAATCTCACGGAAAAACTAATTTATACCTTCAAAAACTCCCCCTCTATCTATTGATCCCTCGATCCCCATGTAATAAAAAACATAAAAATGAAAATCGATCCACAATTGATGGAGATATCGGTAGACATACCGAACATAGAACATACAGAAAAGGGTGGAGCCCTTTTGGAAGTCGATTAAAAGTACAACGATGCTTGATTAAACCCCAAAAAAAGACTTACGCAAATCCTGTATGAAGAAGTTCCAATAAGTTTTAAAGTCGCCTGTATATCCTTGAGTCCGTATTAGCCTGTTTAAGTGGTAGAATGAGACGGCTACATCTCTGGGGTCTCTCGCGACGTACACCATTTTGCAAGTGTCGAGTAATGTTGGCGGCAGGAGGGATAGCGGCATGTGCGACTTGATGAACCGCGGAGATGGCACCGCCTCAAGCTGCTCAGTTCCTCGCTGACAGACGAACTCTAAGAGCTTGGTATTCTCTTCACTGTGACTGTTCTCTTCCTTGAATTTCACCTCGTTTTCAGGATGAATGCAGATGAAAAATCTGTAACGACAAAAAACAATTAATGGGCTGATATCAGAGAATAACACTTATGATTTCTTGATAGATTTTATAGCCAGAAATCTAGAAATCCAGAATCATATTTTTCCCCCAGGCGGGATCAAGCTGCTTCATGCTGCGCAGTGATAGTTTGGACACATCAAGAGTTCCGTACATAAATCGTTTATTAATCGTTTTGTAAGGTTCCTTACCCGACGGGTGCCTGGACAAAAGGTACCTAATACTAGGCCCCTGTTGTCCGTTCGTCCGCGTGTCTACCAGCGGACTGTATCAAATGTAGGTATCGTAATAATTTGATAGTTGACATTTTCAGAGTTTGTATTTCTTTTGCCGCCAATTGGAATGTAAAAGTACATAGATATGATGTCTTTTACGATGGTACGGAACCCTTTGAGCGCGAGTTCGACACCCAATTGACTGGCTTTATATCATTTATAAAGTATTTAACTTACTCTAAAAAGGGATAACGTTCTGTAAGTGGAATAGCGTTCGACGCTTCGTAATCCAAATCATTGGCTACCATCCAGACCAGCTCCTGTGTCCACGTTGTTCCTGTAACGAAATGAAATAAATAATACATAAAAGAATTCTTGTTATGTCAGTTTATTACTGTTATTTCCTTTTTTCGAATCGGTTAACATTTCTTAAACAAAAAAATCTTCTGGATAGCAACCCTCCTCATAACCATAGTATTAGATGATAAAAGTACGGCTCAGTAGGTCTAGAAAAGGAAAATCTATTACATATAATTCCAGTGTCACGATGTTTGTCCGGGAACTCCAAAACTACTGAACCGATTTTAATCAAATTTGCACACCGTGTGCAGTTTGATCCAGCTTGAAAGATAGGGTAGATTAAATCACAAATATAAAAAGAAATTGAGACCGGGCGGAGCAGCGGGAAACAGTTAGTAATTTTATATAATAGTTACCTGATCGTGGATAGCTGGTGACGAACACATCCGTCGGCCTCAGCGGCATGTTGTAGATGTTCGCCGCCTCCATCTTGTACTTTTGGGGAAAGAAGTACTTCTTGGGGCCAACGCGCACGAATCCGGTATATTCACCTGAAGAACACAATCAGATAACTTAAATGGTTAACAAAATTAAAGTACCTACTGCTTTTCCAAAGTTTAAAATTTTTATTTCTTGCTTTTTTCAAAACTGCAAGGATAGACGAATGAGATAGGGACGATCACTTCTCACTGCGCGATATGATGGGGGTTCGATTCTGATGGTGCTGTCTCATCACAATCGAAACAGCATTATACTTGTTTGTTAGGTAGTCTTTCTTTACTACGTGTTTGTTTTGTTTGTTGAACTCCCACCATACCATTATTTTCTTAAGTAGGTAACTATGTATCATATTTTAGAAAGGACCAAAGTTAAATTTTCTCTAGATAGTTGCCCCTAATTATAGTTACCTAGTTGATATGATATTAAGATAAAACCAGGTTATGTGTACCGTTAACGTTAAAATGTATGTTTGTCCATTGTGCATTGATATATTGTACCTAGTGAGAAAAAACAGAATGTGAAATTCATAATTACGCTGTTTATTTAACGGTGAGAAATTAATGTCTGGTTTGAAGATAGAAAATTAAAGTGTCTAGTTTCAAGTCTCTTGAACAAATAAAATGAGAAGATAGCTCTATTTTCTGTTCCGTGAAAGGTACAGTGAATGAAGTCCCTTTTTCCTACAATTCTTGCTAATGTAGTGTCGTGACTCGTGACGTCACTCCTAAACTTTTATTATTATTTAGAAAAAAATACGTGTAAATATTTTTTATAAAAAAATGTTGGTTATACATGGATCTAAAAACCTTAGCCCATATAATTTCTTTAATGATTAAAAAAATAGAGACAAGCATTTTAGTGATCCACTAAATAGTGTTCAGTTTTGGACAGTTTTGTTGTATTTTTTTGTTGTTGTAGTTTCTACTCAAACGTCGTGTATTTTCTACCCACTCGTCTTATACTCAAAGATAATAGATATAAGTTGAAGAAATAAACCCTTAAATCAAATAGGGTGTGGGTACCTGTTTGGGTAGCTAAACTTAGCTCAAAGTTAAAAAAAAAATTGTTATAGTCGTACCGAGTTGCGACTCCGATATCGCCAGTGAAGGCTACACAAGTAGGTAGGTTGTTACACTTTCACTCCAGCTATAGTAACTCGGTATGGTCAGCTAAATAAATTTAAATAACCAGGAACATAGTCCAACTACCTCTATAAGTTAGAAATTTTAATTTGTAGGTAGGTAAGAATGGAGAGGTACAATTTTAAGAATCCAAGTTTTCTGTGATGTTTTCTTTCACCGTTCGTCAATGGGGTCTTAGAATAATTAAGAAAGTAGGTACATGTTGATGTTAGTAAACTTTGAAAAAGACACATTGGCTAGGTTGGCAGGTTCGAATCCAGACAATGTGACTTTTTTAAGTTGGGTTAGTATCCACACGGTTGCAGAACCATGTGCTTATGGATCCGGTCAGTTATCACTGCGCAAATGTATCATATGATCTTCTTTCTTGGGATCCAAACTACCACATAGATTACCACAGAACTACACCGTACAATTCTGCCGTCATAATTGTAAGTGCAGTAATCGACATTTTTGCGATTTTCACTTTTTTGCAAAAGTGACACCTCAAGGGGCTAATCTATACATAAAAAAATAATTTTCATGTTTTTTTTTATTATAAACATGTTTTTTATATAACAAAATACGCAGTACTTGCACCAAATTATTACTTTTGCTAACAGGATATACAGTACTCAGCATGTGCTAAAAGGTTGTGCAGTACTTGCTATGGTTACTGCAACTTTATTTAACGTTCTAGTACTTTGCAACGAATACTAACTAAAGCTTAACGCAGTATTCAACATTGCTGCGTGTGAGATTAGCAAGTATATTATAGAGCTTTTCTTGCGCCACTAAAACTACACGCAGTATTCGACAATGCCGCGTTTGAGCGTAGCAAGTATAATAAATAGCTTCTATTGCACCACTAACACTGAACGTAGTATTCTACATGTTCCTAAAGTGTATTTTAAAGACTGATTATTTTTTTAAACCACTTTTCTAGTACCTTTTAAGGTCTGTTTAATTTCGTCACATATCCTCTCATAATAGTATCTGATAGCTGAAGTAAAAAGTTAATAAATCTTTTAACTAGTACCAGGCTTGATAATAAGACACGATTAATAAATAGAAACGCAGTACTGAACACGTGCTAGGTGATTTTGCAGTAATGAACACAAATACTGCCTTTGGGCTTAGTGATACTTTCATGTTCACAAGTCTAGATGGTAGAACAAAATGCAGTAATGCGCATTTTATCCAAAAGAAATAATAAAGTAAAGAAAAAAATTACATCAATACATAGTTTGATTTTTTTCTTATGTTTCTGGTATATTTAAAACATTATTTAATTCGGACTTGTTGTGTAGATATCACAAAACACGTTTACCGCGTTTATCTCGAAACCGCCAATTTGCAAGTACTGCATTTACAATTATCAGGGCAGAATTACATATAGGTACACTTTATTTTTTACTATGTTGATCAAATATTAATTAATTATTCATAGTTTTAATTGATGTCTTGAAGTATAGTTATTAAATCTAACAATAAACGTTCTAGCTTTATTGATTTGTGTTATAGAACCTTGATAAATAATAACGGTTATTATAAAAACCCAATAAATATAGAAGGCGCACGCAGAACAATTCGTGGGACCTTGTACTGTTTTCGTTACGTTCTTTGCAAAACTATTTAAAAGAATAATTGAAAATTGTACAGAAATATACAATTAAAGCCCATTTAAATCATAAAAACATAATATTACAAAAATCTAAGCAGTGGGTAGATAATTTCTGGTCGCTACATACCTATGCCTATCCTATGAGAATCTAAAATACATAATACGAAGTAAATGAACGAATCTGGTAAGGAATCAATTTACAGTGGGACTCGTGATTTGTGAGTTATCATGCGTTCTAGATATCCATTGAATTAATCATGTTACTATAAATAATCTAATATCTGCATAAGAAACTACCTACCAAGTAGAGCGGCTGGCTGCTATGTGTATCGTACGGTTTGACCACAGACATAATATTGTCAATAGATGTCTGTGTCTTTGACCGATAATAGAGGTTAAGCCGAGCTCGCCGCGGTTGGTCCGTGGTTGGGTGACCATTCGTAAACATACCGTGCCTCGTGAACGTCTTGATTGTCATACAGCGATCTTTGGCAGTCGTTAAGTCATTACGATTCTGATATACAGTCTTATTATGGTATAATATTTTTATAAAGGTTACTAGCAATGTGGGTCGCACATTACTAGTAATCTAGTTAACCCCTCGTGCTAAGCTAAGATGCTTGTGTTACGAGTGGGTTCACGTCGGTAGTGTAATGGGTGGGATTCGAACCTGCAACCACTTCATCGCAAGTCCGACGCCCTAGCCATTAGGCTACTGCCGCTTCTAGTAAAATGTTACCTAGTAAAATGGGTTGTGGAGGTCAGATAGGCGGTCGCTCCATGTAAAATACGGTATTCAGCTAAATCCGGCCCCAATACGGCCGGGTAACGAAAAATGCTAGGCAGATGCATTCACCTTAATAGATCGGTACTTACGAATATTATATGTATGTATACTTATCATAGTAATTGATATCGACGGTTATTATAAACTTCAGAATTCTTGAAAAAATATAAACATGTGCGATTGAACGGATAACTCTTATTAAACTGAAAATAT
The DNA here is from genome assembly GCA_950381575.1 of Plusia festucae. Taxonomy (NCBI): domain Eukaryota; kingdom Metazoa; phylum Arthropoda; class Insecta; order Lepidoptera; family Noctuidae; genus Plusia; species Plusia festucae. The sequence continues at coordinate 3,919,856 of OX494436.1, read as the reverse complement.
CTGCCGGCGGCGTGTCATTGTCCTACATTGCATAACGTAAACAGCGGAATCACGGGCCATTGAACTACTACTAATGACTTACAGATTAAACAACATTATTTTCATTTATTTTTAATTATGGACATAATTATTTATTATTAAATACTTAAGTATCTATATAACTGTTTAAACTAGTAGATTGTTTTCTGAGGTTTACGCGAGTGTTAGACTGTTGATGTTTGATGATAGAGTCTAGTCCGCCCGTAACCATGACAGCTGCAAAAGCTGCGAAACATCGGAAACTAAAATCATTTGAAAGATTAAAAGTAAAGTAAAGTAGTTTTATTTCAATGAAAATAATTGCAGATTGGTTTCACTTTTGTCTTTTTTGATCAAATAGCGTCCCTAAGTACTTATTGGAAATGTGTTAAAATTCGGAATGCTATTGTATCCACACACTAAAATAATTACTTATATGCCAAAGTAGGAACTTACCATAGATTGATTGGTGTCTGTGATAAGGCGGAGAAAGTACATTTATAGTTTAGAATTTGTTAGAGATCTCTACAGCCTTCACCTTCTCTAACTTCATATCATTTGATGCAGTTTAAAGTGTAGGACAATTAAATCGAAACGCTGCATACATACATATCGTAGTAAACCAGTCAAACTATGTAGTTAGTGTTCGAAGGGTAGAAAATATTATAAATGCTAATATTATCGTTTTTATTCGTAGCAATTATACAATTTATTGCATGGTTAAACAATACACAGTATGATAGTTATACTGTTGTTGTGTGTATAATAATCGGGATAACAATATGTTACATGTAAAAGTAATTATTTACTTATACATTTATCTATACTGCGTCTAGACTAGAACAAAATACACATAATTGCACCGTTGCATTCATTTGTAGAAACTAGAAAGTTGTATATATTTATCTCATGCCTAAATATATCACTATACTTTCATCATGCATCAGACTCAAATGTACAAGATTTTTCTCAATCCGACCACTAAGGCATTTGTTTTCCCTTCCATCAGGAGCTGACCTATATAACCCTGAAGAATACAACTATCCATACAACCCCATAATAATTTATTAAAGAATTATCTCCCAACTCCTAACCTTAAGAACCTCTCATCACCGGCTCACCATCATGGGGTTATGTCTCCCAGATGCTTCAGAAGAAGTTGAGTATAAAAAATGACTGGCAAATCCGTCTATTTATGAAATTATGACGGAGTTCCGCCCAAACATATACAATAAAAAAAAGAAACTTCTGACTTGATAACCTGCTCCTTTTTGAAGTCGGTTAAAAATGAAAGTTACCTAAATACAAATTAACTTACCAGTAAAATATTCCAACAACTTTTTAGTGAGCTCCGGTTCCACATCTTCTATCTTAAAAGGAAACTGGTTTCCGTCACTCATTTCTGCACTTTTTATAATACTGGGTCTATTACTATTGCTTACAATAAAATATTTGTTTATTTTGATTAATTATTTCGTTACTGACGCAAAATGAATGCGAAAGTGAAAGTTATTTCGGACACAAGCTGCGATGTCGACTGTAGGCGCGGTACTGAGTGAATATCAAAACAAAATCAACAGCTTGGGTCTGTGTTGCATGGAACCACACTGAGATTTGTCCTTAAGAATTTGCTAGTTAACACTCAAATGCAATGTGCAGTAAGGACTGTTACATTTTATTACGTCCGTTCAAGGTGTTAAGTGTTGGGCTCTGAGCATTCGATTGCCATTCATTTGAATTGCAGATACTTCCTAGTCAGGCGGCCCTCAGTTTAGGTTAGTTTATATTTGGGACAATCTTCCGTTATGTCGTGGGTAAATGTTTTAATTCAAATTTTAGAAAGATACTCGGTTAATACGGTTTTTCTCTCTGATAATAATTTTATGAATTAGCTTTTTGAAAGCAGATGAAATGCTAAAGTAGAAAAAGTATACCTTGTTTTTATATTAACTATTTTGGGCAAAAGTTCTGTGTTGTGAACGCCACCGAGATGTCTTAACAGTATACAATTCAATTATGATTGCCTATGATATAGGTACGAATTATATGAAATAGCTAGATGGATTTAATAATTAAATGTACATTTTAAATCCTGACCGAATTTCGGCCTCGGTGGCTTACAATCTCAAGAGACCACTTATGAGATATTATAGTGCACAAGAATCTGCGCAAACAGGTGCACTCTCCATTCTCACTCTCCTTCACTCGCATCGATGGGACTGCAGACCGACACGACAGGAGACAGATCAGGCGAAGAACCAACGGCTTTATAAAGTGTAACCAACGCCACACTTCCTGGCTTCAAGCTGTACTGAGATTTGTAACGCTGAAAAACAAATTAACTATTTCTGGACCGATGCGGGGCTCGAACTCGTGTTCCCGTGCTCAGCAGTCGCGCTTGCGACCACTAGACCAACGAGGCAGTCAAAATAAATTACTAATATTAAAAGAATACGAGTAATTTAGTAAAAGTGTGGTTCTGGTGGCCAAGAGATTCAATGAACGGATTTCACAAGTGCATTAGAATCACGAAAGCACAAGGATGCAGGTTCCAACCCGGACCAGGCAAGAACCAATGTGACTTTTTCAAATTTATTTGTACTTTCTTAGGAACCATCGATTCGTCATCGATTCGATCACGTTGAGGAAACCTGGATTCCAAAAAAACATTTGGATTCGTCAACCCGCATTGAGTAAGCGTGGTGATCAATGCTCGTTCCTTCTCTATAAATGATATGAGGCCTGTGCCCAGCAATGGGGAATTTATGGGCTGGTATTATTATTAACTAGCTGTTGCCCGCGGCTTCGCTCGCGCGTAAAGTAAAGAGTAGTATTAAAGGTAGATGTATTCTGTGATTTTCAAAGTAAGGATAATGTATAAAATTTTTCATCTAATATTATGGCGTTAAAATAATAATAAAAGTAAAGTAAGTAGCAAAAGCATAATTGTGTTATGGAATCGGAGACAAAAAAGGTACTATAAACACCCAGACTCCAGAATATGTATAAAAGTGATTTTCTACATGGACCCGTCCGGGGATCGAACCTGGAACCTTAGAGCTGGCGACACCTTAAAAACCGGAGTGAACGCCACTCGACCACGGGAGTCGTCATTATAGATATGTCTAAGATGGTCATTATCTTATCTATTTATCTTTTCATCTGTCTATCTTTGAGAATACTGAACTTCACATACCAACTATTTCAGCCCTTATTTCACCCCCTTAGAGGGTAGATTTCTAAAATCTCGGAAATAAAATAAAAATAAAATAAAATAAAAAGAAGTTTATTTGTCTCTAAAACATATAAGCGATGGTTACACAGATAAATGTGAAAAAAGACAGCTGCGAAAATAAAATTACAGTACCACGACAAACAAAAAAAAAAAAGAAACATGGATATTTGATACATGGAGACAAAAAGGTCTTGGGCTCAGCATGATGGCGGCAGCATAATGCAAACCGGCCGCTGTTATTCTGCCCAAGCCGATCATAGCAGTTACCTACACAGAACATCTAAACAAACTACTATACTGGAGAATGTATTATTATAATTCATTTATATATAAGTTTTGGAAAAGCGCAATGCAACGTAACCTAACGTACATAACGAAACGCGACTCGGCTCAATAATTAATTAAATTATAATGTTACATTAAAATCAGCAGTTACACGGGACGCTTCGAGACAAGCCACCTGCGGCAACGTATCTTAAAACCATATTCGGACAATCTAAGGATAGGTGGTGGTAAAACGTTCCAGCACTTTGCAGCAGCTATCTTGAAGCGACCCCTGGTCCTCGACAGGGAATGCTTAGGTATAACCAGTCGACGATTCCTGGACCTGGTTGCATAAGTATGGGCATCGGAAGTCCATTCTAGCTTATTAAATAAATAACTAGGAACTTTATGCTTGTGTAAAGAATGAACAAAACAAGACAGTTTTAGTGTACGCAGACCAGTCATATCCAGCATACCCTTTTCACTAAGATAAGGTGTGATGTGGTGCCTTCTTGGAATTTCGTAAATATAGCGCATACAAGCATTTTGTACTCTCTGTACAGCCTTTACAGTTTTTTTAAAGAGACAGGGTCCGTAAACTATATCACAATATTGAAGGTGGGATAGAACTAAGGTATTACATAGTTGTTGTCGGACCTTAATGCTCAGAAAAGAGCGAATTTTGTAAAGCGTACTAAGGGATGCGAAGCATTTAGCAATCTTTTGTTGAACGTGGGTTTCAAACCTTAACGATTCATCTATTAGCAAACCGAGGTTTCTAACGCAGTCACTCCGAGGAATGACCGTATCCTCTATTTTTATAGTGGGTTGCAGAGTCTTTATAGTACTTGTTTGGGATTCGGTTCCACAAACTATATAAATGCTTTTTGTGGGGTTTAAAACAAGCCCGTTATTACGAGACCACTCTGCCAGAGCCTGCAAATCGGAATTAAGGTTAGCAACGGCAGATTGCACGCCTTCGACCGTGGGAGGGGCGTCAATATACAGCTGAGTGTCATCAGCGTACAAGTGATAAAGTGAGTGTTGAATAACCTTCGTAATGTCAGAAGTGTATAAAGCAAATAGTGTTGGGCCGAGCACAGAACCTTGTATCACACCCTGTTTTAAAGATATTGGGATAGATTTTTTGACAAAACCTTCGGCGTTAGTAAGTTTTACCACTTGGGAACGATTAAGGAAATATGAATGAAACCATCTGCATGCAGATTCAGAGAAGCCATAATATTTCAATTTTTTGATAAGTATTGGGACCTGAACACAATCAAAAGCACGTGAATAGTCTAATAACACGAGCAGTGTGCCGTTTCCCCGGTCAGAAGAGGCCAACATGTCATCAACTATATGCAGCAGGGCGGAGGTTATTAGTTAGAAATACATCTTATTTATTTCTAACTAATAACCCTTGTATGAAATTGAATGTGTCTATCTTTGAATACGACACAATTCATATGCCTACAAACTTCCAACCCCTTTTTCACCCTCTTAGGGGGATGATTTTTAAAATCGCTGAAATCGTGTTTATTTATTTCTATCCAGAAACCCGTATACGAAATTTCATGTGTCTATCATTGAAAATACCGAACTTCCCATAAAAACTTTCAACCCCTATTTCACCCCCTTAGGGGGTAGATTTCCAAAAGAAAAGTAGCCTGGTTTGGTTTGGTTTGGTTTTTCGGGGCCGTTTCCGCACTTAGCCTCTTGATTGGGCCATTGTGCGTGATCCTCTCCTGTTCCTCACTCCAGCCACCCGAGCTCGTCCCAGAAAGCCAGCAACCTTTTCGGGCTGCTACAGGCCTCCCGCAGCGACGCAGGTGATTGGAGGATTTGTGCCCGTTGTGCGGCCACGCTCATGCATTCTACTAGCACGTGCTGTGGCGTTTCCTCCTCCTCCATGCATCCTCTGCATAGAGGGCTGTTCGTGACACCCACTGTAAATAGATGTTTATTAAGGGGACAATGTCCGGTTACGGTTCCTATGACCTTCCGAACTTTGTCCCTGGTTAGTCTTGTGAGGATGCGGGCAAACTTCTTAGGTGCCCCCTGGAAGGCTGCCTTTGTTTGCCTACATCCTTCACTGTTTTTCCATTCCATTTGGTGGATTCTTTCGGTGTTGTTACGCAGCCATGTCTTAATTTGGGCACTGGGCATAGGCAGTAGTGGTTCCGGGCCGTAAACTGCCGTGCCCGAGCCCCTTTTGGCCAGTTCATCTGCCGCATCGTTACCGAGGGAGTTGCTGTGTCCCTTGATCCACTGCAGGGTAACCCTGTTCTTACCCGCGATGGACTGGAGTGTGTCATGACACTCCAGGACAAGGGCAGATGTTATGCTGTTGTTTTGTAGGGCTTGTAGTACGGAAGCACTGTCGGAGATAATCTTTATGTTGAGATCCCTGACATCTCTGGCTGCAACCGCCTGTGCCGCTTTTATTATAAGAAAAGTAGCCTATAGCCTTCCTCAATAAGTGGACTATCTAACAGTGAAATAATTTTTCAAATCGGACCCGTACTTCCTGAGTTTAGCGCGTTCAAACAAACAAACTCTTCAGCTTTATAATATATAATATATAATATAAAATAATATAATAATATACCTATATAAAGTATAGATAAATAATTATAGTATCTTAGCCGTGTCACAGATTAATAAATAGTTACTTGGCCGTGTGCAGCGCCCCTTATTGAACTCCACTGCGGGTGACGTAACCTACGACAAACTTATTATTTGCGGTTGGTACAGTATTCGGGTCTAGGGATCGAACCGCAAAATTAAGTTTGTTTTTTTTTGTATATACTTTTCCGGGATAAAAACTACCCAGTGTGGTGCCCAGGATATTAAAGAACAATTATACCAAGTTTCATCGAAATCGAACTGGTAGTTTTTGCGTGATGCCTGAACAAACAGACAGACAGACAGACAGACAGACAGACAGACAAAAATTTTTTTAATCACATTTTTGGGTTCGGTGTCGGTCTAGTAACACACCCCGCCATTAATTTTTTTGATATTTTCAATGTACAGAATTTTCACTTCTACAGATTTATTATAAGTATAGATTATACTTCTAATAAAAAAACTGTTATTATGCTATTTCCCATCAATTCTAGATCTAATTTCCCTTGCCTTTTGCTCTTTTCCTATCTTCCATATTCTTTGAAAACAATTTGGAAAACAAAATTAATTGTAGTTACCTATATGCAGAAATCGGTGCAAATAACAACAATTATGAGTGACTGACTCAGCAGTGACCTTTACAATGTTTGGCCGTTCACTCCATTTTGTTTTACAACTTATTTTGTTTTTTTTTCGATTTAATTTTGTTTTTGTTAACCTCAAAAAATGCTACATCGCCTACTGCCTTCTAATATAGTCGCCTAAACTATCTATCTAAAACAAAGTAACAACACTGACACTCAAGACAAGTGGACTGTTCTCTTCATCTTTGATTTGATGGATTCGTCTCCGTCCCGAATAGCAGCCTAAATATTATAAAGTAACAATGTACTATAAACATGTAACTTACGTGGGTAAAATCGCGGGGCAGAGCTAGTTTGAAAGAAATCAATGGGGGTCAAGAGTCTGCTGCCGCTCTGTCTCACTGTTTCTCGGGCATCTATTAATATACATACAGCTTGTCTTAGTCATGTATATGACGTACAGTTTTATTATTATTAATATTAAAAATTACAAGAGAAACAAAAGAGACAAACTATTTACTGAAGGCACTAAAATTGGTAAATGATATTTGTTTTTTTAAAGATTACTAGCAATGTGGGTCGCACATTACTAGTAATCTAACCCCTCGTGCTAAGCTAAGATGCTTGTGTTACGAGTGGGTTCACGTCGGTAGTGTAATGGGTGGGATTCGAACCCGCAACCACATGATCGCAAGTCCGATGCCCTAGCCATAAGGCTACCGCCGCTTCAAATGATATGATTAAGGTTTAAAATTTCTGAATCATGTTTACCTATTTAGTTCCTAGTTATTATTAGTAGGCCAAGTATCAGTGGTTGCTCTAGTAAGATAAAACTCCAAGTAATAAATAAAAACAATAACAATATATTAGATTAATTAAACGAATGGGTTGTTTTAATTATAAGGCTGGGAACTGCAGGTCTGTGTCACGCAGGTTGTCCGCCATCCAGCGCTCAGCTTGTTGTGTCATCTCCTCGTCGAAGTACTCGCGCCAACCACCTGATTTACCTGAAAACAAAAGATCACAAATAATTGCATACAGTGAATATTAGGACAGAGCTCAATCCCCTTAAAGACCAGAAGGTTTCATTACATGCAGTTGTTAATTTATTTGTGTGAGTTTCGGATTCTAGAGTCACAGGGAATTTTAATTGGACTTACTTATACCAAATAACTGGATAACTTGGTATTCTCTCATAGAGTCAAATAGTAAAAATGCAAGACTCAGATTAGGACGGTAGTACGAATTATAAATTAACCTTTATCAGCGAAAGCCACGGGGATGCCTCTTAATTTGTCATTATTCTTCCACCATTATAATTAAGCAAATACTAATTAAATACAACAAAAACTTACCATTCCTGATAAAAGATTCATTAGGGTCCAAACCGGTGTCCCTCATGTCCTCTAAGTTCACAGACTTGTTCTCCTTAAAGTTTTTGATGCTGAGGTGATCGCAGAGAACTGCTATTTGTTCTTCGGTAAGTGTTTTGCCAAAAAAATCTCCGATACGGCGGATGGCCGCTGGCTTGTCCTGAAAAGGTAATTTTTTTCGATGTAAAATACACACAACATGGCTTGGAAGAGGTTAGCGAGTTTTTTTTATAATACATGGTTTTCCAGAAAGACGACTATCAAGACATTCGATCATATACATTATCGCCAAGCACTGAAGCAATATTAACCAGGCAGTAAAACAAAGGGATCTTATTAACCAGGATAATATTAATTTCACAATTATGCACCTTTGTCACATCTTCGTAGAATAAGAACAGCATGTTTGGATGATGCCTCAGATTCCACGCTTCCTTAACGTGCTCAAAATAAGGCGTCATCGGGACTGAAAAATACAGTAAAAGAACTAATTAGGCATTGAAATAAAACTACTTTAAACGGATTCTATCGCGGTTTATTTTGATTTTAGTTCCCCATGTTTCAACACCTTTGCAAGTGTCATGGTCACGGGCAGACTTTTTAGGCATGTTATGTAATAAAATGAAAAAAAATCTGATGACTTTTCTTAACGATTTATTTTGTTGAGCGAAGCTCATTTACGATCTAGCTTTTTTATTCACGTCGGTAGTGCACTGGGTGGGTTTCGAACCGGCAACCACTTGATCTCAAGTCCGACGCCCTAGCTATTAGGGTGCCGCCACTTGTACTTGTAAGTATTATTTTTTATTCAACCATACAAATTGAGTCTTGCGCGAGATATTAATTTAGGTACACCTTCATCTTACATAAGTTCTGATGGAAAAGGTGCCAAAACTGTTTGAAGCCTCCTGAGAATTTCTGCATCTTGAAAAGCAAGCTGTGGTGATAGCACGAGACGGCAACGTCTTTTGGTTCCCTGGCGATGTACACCATCTTTGCAGTCTCCAGGAGCTTTGGGGGCAGCAGTGTCATCGGCAAGTGTGTCTTGATGAAACGAGGTGACGGAGCCGACGCAAGTTTGATACTTGCTGGTATTTTTATCATTTCTATTGACGACAACATTTTGTCTGGGTTGAAATTCGGATCATCATCTTTCTTCAAATATTCAATGAGAATATCCTTCTTTTCTTGGTCAACGAACATGAATTTTCTGTAAAATGTTATTTAAGTTTTAATACCTTAGAAATTAATTGTAAAGGGCAATTCGGGACCGCGGTTCCAGTCCCCAACAGTCTCGACTCAGACATAAATCAGTAAAAACACGACAGCACTGCTTAGCCTAGAAATAGAGTTTGAGTTGATAGTATTCTTAGTTTTTAAGATACACACATCAAAAGTGTCTAGGGATCAACATATATTTTTGCAATAACTTTTCTCCTGATTGATATTAATTAAAATTTTCTTTAAGGATTCATCGAATAAAGTGTTTTCGTTTGTCACAGTAACGATAAACCAAGTCACCTTTGCATTAATAAAGAAATTTGCCATTTTCCTAATAAAGGGATTTTTGACATTTGAACCACTAACACAAAAGTTCGAAAAAAAGACTGAAATAACAGTTTTCTTTAAAATTTTATTGGGTAACTTAAACAATTAATAATCCGTGTTTCTACCGCGAACACTAACAACACAAGAACATCGGTTTGGCATACTCAAAATGAGTTCATCCAAATCACGCTGTGGAATGGCCGCCCATGTTCGTTGCAACAACAAAAAAAGGTCTTCTTGCGACTGGATACCCTCCATATTCGGCAGAGCTCTTCTCTGTAGCATATCCCATGCATGCTCAATCGGGTTCAAGTCTGGCGACTGAGCAGGCCAGGGCAGGACATTGATGTTAGCTGCGGCGAGTCTGTCTTACAACTCTTGCGGTGTGCGGTCGTGCATTATCATGCATTAACTGAAATAAGGGACCGATTTGCACTTGTAGAGGAACGATGACGTCTGATACAATCGTCTCAGCATAAATTTGAGCGTTGAGGTTGCTTCTGATCCAAATCAACTCAGTTCTTCCGCCGATCCAAATACCCGCCCATACCATGATGGTTCCACCACTATAAGGATGGACTTCCTGGCAGGATTTTAATCGCTGTTGGCGTCCAGGGGTTCTCCAGTGTCGTATACGTCTTGTATCCGGTCTCATACCAAAACGAGACTCATCAGAAAAGCACACGAAACGCCATTGTTCTTCTGCCCAATTTCTGTGTTCAAGAGCCCATTGATATCGAATCCTACGATTGTGCATTGCTATAGGTGGTACCCGTAGCGGTCTTCGGGAATGAAGGTTCACTTCATGCAAGCGGTTTCTGACTGTTTGGTCGCTAATTAAGTTCCCTGAAGAGTGATGAAGCCTCACGGCTAACATCATGGCGGTTATTGTTGGAGCTCTTCGAGTTAAGATTTGAATGTATCGGTCTTGTCTCCGTGTGGTGCAGCGATACCGTCCTCCATGGCGCTCAGCCACGGTACCAGTGCTTCGGTAACGTGTCCAAAGTCGACTGATAACACTCTGACTTGTATTCAGAGCTAAAGCCACAGTACGTTGCCGGGAACCAGCTTCTATCATTCCCACGGCTCTGAGCATTTCTTCCCTGCTTAAATGACGTCGCCGCTCCATAATAACGTTGGTTTTAATCAGTAGTAGGGAAACAGTAGCACTAATAATGTCTTCAATGCGTTGTATGTTTTTATAGGGAAAATATTGACAGCTGATTTTCATCTTTTACTCGAATTTGATTCACAGTTCCTGATTCGAATTATGAAATGCACCAAAAAGGATCCATATAAATTTATAAAATCATAAATTTATTACAAAGCCACATCTCAATCTCAAGAAATCCGCATAAAAATGCTTGATCCCTAGACACTTTTGATGTGTGTAGAAATATAGAAACAGTTGTCATCTACAAAGTCAATGGTGCCGTTTCTTCTATAAACCATTATAGTTACTTACTCCAAGAATTCATATCTGGCGATAAGTGGTGTCGCTTTTGCTCTCTCATAATCCAAATCGTTTAATAGCAGCCATACAAGTTCCTGAGTTATTGTAGTTCCTACGAAAAATTTCTCAAAAGGCGGTTAATATTTCGTCATTTAAATATAAATAGCATCACAGTTATTCTTAAAAACGTTTTTATTAAGTATACAATTATTGATTTATTTTTATTCTTTAATGAAAATACTACAGAATATGCAACTATTTATTTATTAATAATTACCAAATTTGTATAATAGGTCTCTGAAATCTGCGTTCGAAATAAGCATTATTAGAAGGTTCTCTTAAATTAACATTTCGTCTAAAAGTAAAAAGGGGACTACAACTAGCTTATATCTACTACTGCAAAAAATCATAGGTATAAGTTCTACCACTGAGAAAGCAATAAAAAAAGTACACCCGCGTTTCCTTTTTATGAAGAAGTGTAAAAACAAACATTAGTACGCGATTGAGGTACCCCTACTATCAATTGCCTTCTAATTTTCATATCAAATAAAACTAAAAAAGAAAAGCTATGTTCTATTGTTTATTTCTTACCGGATCTTTGATAACTAGCGACAAAAATGTCGCTAGGTCTCAGAGGCATATTGTAGATGTTTTCAGCATCTTTAATATATGGCTTGAAGACAATGTAGCCTTTAGGGCCGACACGCACGAATTCGATGGGATTGGCTGGAAAACGCAGAAAAAAAAGCACTGAAACTTTCTATAAAACCACGTTTTACCATTGTTTATGGAGCTCGAAGCTAAGTGTAAATTTATCATACCTAAATACCATACCAATATACCTGCATACAAATATGCCATACCTTTGCGCTATTCATCTGTGTGTGCACAGCAAACTATACAGTTATGCAGGGCACACCAACAAAACTATTGATCTATAACTCTATATTGTTACAATCAAACACCAGGAATTTCGTAGTGTTAGGTTAGGTTAGATCCAAGTATCGCGGTAGTATTGCAAATGCGTTCTCTTGTGGCCCCACCAAAAGGAAATAGAGAAGCACTCCGGAGGGTTTAGCCGGTAGGTGTCCGGCATGGCCCTCCCCCAGGCGGAGGTAGTCGTATAAATATTTCCACCGGATAGCAAAAAAAAAAGATCCAAGTAAATACCTGGCAGCAAAAGTTTTTGGTATGTTATTTTATGAGATCTTATAGTACTCAGTATCTGTTACCTGTTATTTTGTAATCTGTAAAGAGATTATTTATCTCTAAAGTAATTAGGTACTTACCTGCCTAATATAAATCAAGGTAAAACTTACCTACATTTTCTCTTTATCAGAGGGTTTATTAATCAATGGACTTACGAGATAATTGATCTGTAAAAATATTTAAATGATACAAACAATAGGAGGGGCAACGTGTTTTCTAAGATATTTTAATCTGAATTTGTTATTATCAATGTTCATCAATACTCCTTTCTGTTTTATTGTAGGTATATCATGATTTAAAAGTACTTGGTTTTGCACTTTTCACTTTCGCTAAACAAATTCCTCCTTACCTATAAAGAAAGAACAAGGAAGTCACATGAATATATTCTTTAACATTGTGCAGAATGATAAGACCTTACTTTTTCAATACATTTATATCAAGTACAAGAAAACGTGTGCACAAACCCATAGCCCCTGAAGCAGATTATAAGTTGTTTTATGAAACTAGGTACTAAGATATATATGTTTATCAATATTATACAAGTAAAAAGATCATTATTGTAGTATCTATACAGTATTCCTGCACCGTAATGTTAGAAACTATTCAAGCGCGCATTTTTAAATAAATTTGTAGGCACTCGTTTGTTTAACAGCCTCTATTCTTTCAATATTATGCCGCAGCGCGCTGGGATGAGCGCTATGGCACTATGTAATATCAAATCTTTTGGAGTGTGCTTTTTACGTATTTTTGTCAGGGCAGTCAGAATACAGAATTCAGTTATAATTGTGTATTCTCAAGAAATTCGTAAAAAATAATTAAATTTCTTACTTTAATAATACTTTTTTTTAGTAGGTACGCTAACAAAGAAAGAAATGAAGCAGACAATCCAGCTACACAATATTGAAAAAGTGGGTTCAAACAGCCCATGGTTCTTTACATCATCATCATCTAGATACTACAGGGTACCTACTATGTAAAGAAAGGGTTGATTAAATATCAATTCGTCTGTCAGAATTGTGAACTGCGGCACATTAGTAATAAAAAAAAGCTAATTTAAATAAAAATATTAACACAAACATGGTCGCCTAGCGGTTCAATGACCGGATTTGCAGGTTCTAACCCAGACAAGTACCAATGTGATTTTTTTAAAGTTTTCTTCTACTTCGAAGTACTTTCTTAGTAATTCTAAGACATCATTGACAAACGGTGAAGGAATAAATCGTGAGGAATTAGGATTCCAAAATTATGGAATCTGAAATCGCGTACCCGGAATGAGCAAGCGTGGCGATCAATGCTCAACCCTTCTCTAAATGGGAAGGCTTCTGTGCGCAGCAGTGGGACGTTTATAGGCCCGGCATTATTAACACTAATTGAAAAGCAATGTAAAAATATGTTTAATATGCCCCACGATTTTCTTAACACTATGTTTTTAATTTAAAATAGTAGTTAACGATTGACAGAGAACATAGCTTACCGACTAATGTCTCCTGAGCCAAATCTTTTGCGTCTCCTTCAAGCTCAGCAAATTCGTATGGAAAAGGCACAGTTTGTTCTTCCATTGTTAACGAATTACTAACAAATAAAATAATAAAACAATTGCATTTTAAATAAAAAGGTTATCACTAGGTATAGCATGTACAAGCAAGTGATAAGCTCATAATATATTTATGATTGCAGAGGTGACACTGTGGTTGATGTTGTTAATATTGATGTTGAAAACGGTGTTGTTGTTATACAATTTCTTTGTTGACAGAAAACAGTTTAATGTTGTGAAAAACAGTACAATACTGTTTTTGTAGTATATTTAGGTGCTAGATTTTTAAGTGATGCTTTCATAATAGCTTAATCGATTCGATATCCGATTAAGTTAATATCGAATGAATCTCCTTTTTCATCAGTATTTCGGCAGAACTGTTGAGATAACTTTGGGATGTAATAGATTTAACTTGCTTTCAAATTCATTTACATTCATGTTTCATAGTCTGATCTTGCCAGAGCTATCGACATTTAATAATTAATTTACCAGCTTACAGAATGATACCAAGGAACATGGCTTTGAAGTCGTACCAAGATACAGCATTGTCAACATTATAAAACGAAATTTTTGTACGAAGATCATTTGGGATAAGATCTGAGGATTATGTAAATGTTTAATAATGTTAGCAACTGATAACATTCAAGGCAACATAGCGTTTAATCTAGAGAACAAACGTTGGAAATACGTCAGAAAAACGTTTAAACATTCGGGAACCGCAGGTCTGTATCACGCAGGTTGTCCGCCATCCAGAGCTCAGCTTGTTGTGTCATCTCCTCGTCGAAGTACTCGCGCCAGCCGCCTGCCTTACCTGATAAACAAAGTATCAACAAACATGGTGAAAAATGTCACGCATATTTATATACCATGATTATAACTAAGTACAAAACTAGACTAGCAGGTAATATGCGGTTTTATTACATTTGTGTGAGTTTCGGCTTTCAGTCAGTCTCACAGGGAATTTGAGTTGTTAACATAAACGTTGCCTGTTGGACTTGCGTAACCGAATAACTAGATAATACGGTAGCCTCTTATAGAGTCAAATAGAAAAAGCTGCAAGACTCAGACCATGACGGTATTACCAATTATGACGATAACCTTTAGCAGCAAAGCCATGGGATGCTTCTTAATTTATCAAAAGTCTGCCGCCATTGCAATTTAACTAATTTACTAATTACATCCGAAATAGGATTACCTTTCCTAATAAAAGATTCATTAGGGTCAACGATACCGGTGTCCCTCATATCCTCTAAGTTCACAGATTTGTTTTCCTTAAAATTTTTGATGCTGAGGTGATCGCAGAGAACTGCTATTTGTTCTTCGGTAAGTGCTTTGCCAAAGAAACTTCCGATACGGCGGATAGCCGTTGGCATGTCCTGAAAATTACAATAAGTTAAGATTATTATACAAATAATATATAAGTAATTGCCTACATATTTTATGAGTATGGAGGGGCTCGTGGCTTAGTTTAAGCTGTACGGTTTGACTGATACTAAAGGAAAAGCAAAAGGACGGGTGACCATTGGTAAGCGAGGGTACCGAGACCCCTCCGTGCTTCGAAAAACACTTTAAATGTTTGGTCGCACCTGACATACTTCAATAAAAACAGAATAAAATGAGTTGTGAAGGTCAGTTAGCAGGCGCTCGAAGTAAAATACGGTAGGTATTCAGCTGAATAAGCTAAAGCTAATGACTGGAAGCCGACCCCAACATAGCTTGGAAAAAGCCTAGGCGGATTTTTAATATATTATATGGTTTTCTAGAAACATGAGTAGGTTCCAAGACATTCGATCATATACCTTATTGCCAATCACTGAAGCAATATCAATAAGGTATAAATTTAAGTAGGTACTATTTTTTTTTTCTATAGACAATTCTGAATTCAACATCGGTCAAGATCTTTCTGATTGGGACCTATTTCCATGGTAATTTTTATATCACAATTAATCACAATTATGCACCTTTGTTACATCTTCGTAGAATAAGATCAGCATGTTGGGATGATGCCTCAGGTTCCACGCTTCCTTCACGTGCTCGTAATAAGGGGTCAGCACGACTGGAAATCAGTAAAAGAACTAAGTATGTCACTAAAAATAAAATTAATGACTTATTCTATTTTGTTTATAATGAAATAATAACAGCTTATTACTACTGAACGCTGAACATTTAATGTTCAGCGTTCAGTTCAGGTTGGGCACAGGCTCATATAGAGAAGGATTAGCAATGATCACTACGCTTGCTCATTGCGGGTTGGCGATTTCAGATTTCCGTAATCTTCAAGAAATTGCCAATCTGCAATGAGTGGAATGCTGGTTTCCTAACGATGTTTTTCTTCACTGTTTGTCAATGGTGTCTTAGAATAATTAAAGAAAGTACGTATACCTTTAAAAAAGTCACATTGGTACTTGCCTGGGTTCGAACCTGCACCACCACAATATTTGCGATTTAGCTTTTCTATTCACGTCGGTAGTCCATTGGGTGGGTTTCGAACCACAACGACTATATTAAGAGGCTACCGCCGCTTTTATAGACCCTTAGAAAATGAGACGCACGACTCTTGCACGAGATATTAACTTAGGTGCACGTTATTTGAAAATATTTTCCTCTTACATAAGTTCTGATGGAAAAGGTTCCAGAACTGTTTGAAGCCTCCTGAGAATTTCTGCATCTTGAAAAGCAAGCTGTGGTGATAGCACGAGACGGCAACGTCTTTTGGTTCCCTGGCGATGTACACCATCTTTGCAGTCTCCAGGAGCTTTGGGGGCAGCAGTGTCATCGGCAAGTGTGTCTTGATGAAACGAGGTGACGGAGTCGACGCAAGTTTAATACTTGCTGGTATTCTCATCATTTCTATAAATGTCAACATTTTGTCTGCGTCGAAATTGGGATCTTCTTTCTTCAAATATTCAATGAGAATATCCTTCTTTTCTTGGTCAACCAACATAAATTGACTGTAAAATTATTCTTATTAATTTATCGCATTCTGCGGTATAACTTGTAAATTAATGACACAAATAATTTGGACCTCCGATGGGACTTGATCCTGCGACTACTGGTTCAACGCACCGGTTGTTTGACCAACTAAGCTACAACTAGTATTGAAATTTCTCCTCCATAGGGTTAGTGATCTCAGTAGCTTAGTTGGCAAATAAACTGGTGCGTTGAACCAGTTTATTTGCCAACTAAGCAACTACCTTAGATATTGCATTGAAAAGAACAATTCGGAACCGCAGTTCCGGTACAATTAGACATAAATGATTAAAGAACTGTATAGGCTAGAAATAGATTTTGAGTAAAAAGCCTTGTCGCAATGGAAATAATTTTAGAATTGTTGGTGCTTAAGCAGGAAACAGTTGTCATCTACTAAGTTTACAGGGCTTTTATCCTTTAGGAACAATTATACTTACTCCAAGAATTCATATCTGGTGACAAGTGGTATTGTTTGTGCTCTCTCATAATCCAATTCGTTTAATAGCAGCCATACGAGTTCCTGAGTCATTGTAGTTCCTACGCATGTTTAAATACGTTTAATATTAGGATTAAATCACTGACATGAATGAGCAGGTACCTATACCATTAATCTAAACGAATAATTTCAAAGGAACCAAGATAAGACGGTGATTGAGAAACCCCTATTATAAGTCGCCTTCTAAATTTAGATCGATATAATAAAACTAAAAACTCTAAAAATCTATGTTCTATTGTTTAGTTCTTACCGGATCTTTGATAACTAGCGACGAAAACGTCACTAGGTCTCAGAGGCATATTGTAGATGTTTTCAGCATCTTTAATATATGGCTTATATACAATGTAGCCTTTGGGGCCCACACGCACGAGTTCGATGGGATTGGCTGGAAAACGCAAAAAATAAACACTAAAATATATATTTAAAAGTAAATATACACTGCTTCGATACATATTACCTGCTATAACAGATGGTGCAAAATAAAACCATCTATTTTATAATAAAACTCCAGGAATTTCGTAGTGTAAGACCCAAATAAATAAAAGGAAGCTGATTTTGTGGTACATAATTTTATTAGGTGAATTAAGTTATAATTACCTATTACTAACATTGCTGCTGGGACTTACATACCTAATTGATTAATCTGTAAACAGATTATTTATATCTCATACGTAATAACCTACCTTTTCGAGTATATTCATCAAAGTAATACTTGCATTTTCTCTTTATCAGAAAAAGGATTATTTTATCGATCGACTTACGAGATTATTGATTTTCAATTGTTACAAACAATAGGAGGAGAGCAACGTGTTATCTACGATGTTGTTTGTTATGGTTATCTTGACAGCTCGCACCCCCTCGCATACTGAGATTACTGAATTAGTAATTATCAATGGTTATCAATACTCCTTTCTGTTTTATTGTATATCATGATTAAGAACTTGGTTTTGCTCTGTTCACTCTCGAAAAACAAATTCCTCTTCACCTGTTACAAATACCAAGGAAGTCACTTGAATAAATTCTTTATTATTGTGCATAAAGATAAGACCTCATTGTTTGAACATAAACAAAGTAAACAAAAGCTTGATAACAGTTCGTAATGAAGTTAACAACGAGTTTCTAAGTTAATCAGCTCTAAGAGCTCCAAGTTTTATAATACTAGGCATGATATCTCTAATACACAAGTAAAAAGAATCACCATTGTTGTCTCTATAGTGTTCCTGCACCGTACTGTTAAAAACTATTCAAAATACACATTTTATTGTGATTTTAATTAGTAGATGCTCTTTTGTTCGAAACAGCTTATTCTTTTCCAATGATGTGCCGCAGCGATGAGCGCTATCGATGACGTAGTATTGCGAATTCTTTGGGTAAGGTAAGTCAAACTACAGAATCCAGCGAAAATGAGACCTATTGTACATATACCCTACTTAAACAATATGGGGAAGATAAAATATCATTACAAATCTATAAGAATTTGAAGTGCGGCAAGTTGGTAATAACAAAAATAACAAGATAAATAATAATGATGAAAAGCGATGTTTATATAAAATTTGCTTCACGATTTGATCACATAATAATGTTTTTAATTTTGAATAGACATACCGGCCAATGTCTCCCCAGTCAAATCTTTTGCGTCTCCTTCAAGCTCAGTAAATTCATATGGAAAAGGCACAGTTTGTTCTTCCATTGTCAACGAATTACTAACAAATAAAATACTAACACAATTTCATATTAAATAAAAAAGGTTATCGCTAGCTATACGATAAGCTTACATTTATGATTGTAGAGGTCTACGTTCATATTTTGTAGGGATCAGATCTTGCCAGAGTTATCGATATTTAAAAATTATTTTACCAGCATACAGAATTTCAAAGACTTGGGTTATAACTTATACCTATGTTTTTAAGTCGTACCAAGATACAACATTGTCAACATCGTTAACCTAAATTTTTGTACGAAGGTCATTTGGATGGAGATTTGATCGGAGGATTATGTAAATATTGAATAATGTTAACAACTGATATTATACAAGAAAAAAGAGCGTTTAATCTGGAGAACAAACGTTGAAAATACATAATTGTTTAAACATTCGGAAACCGCAGGTCTGTGTCACGCAGGTTATCCGCCATCCAGCGCTCAGCTTGTTGTGTCATCTCCACGTCGAAGTACTCGCGCCAACCGCCTGCCTTATCTGGTGAAACAATAGATACAGGCCTGATACTTATTGAACAGAAAAGAAAGATCAAATGCTGTCCAATTAAAAATCTCAAAATTTAGATATTTCGTCTTATGATTTTCTTACAGATACGGAACGTCAAATATAAAACAACAAATTCAATATGAGCCCGTGAATACCTTAAGACCTTAAGTAGTTTATTGCCACAAAAAAATACTGACCCTTTCTTATAAATTTTTCACCTGAAGTCAGCAATCCACTTTCTCTCAGGTCTTCATTGTTGACAGAATCATTATTCTTAAAGTTTTCAAAGCTTAAGTGTTCACAC
This sequence comes from Plusia festucae, assembly GCA_950381575.1. Lineage (NCBI taxonomy): Eukaryota > Metazoa > Arthropoda > Insecta > Lepidoptera > Noctuidae > Plusia > Plusia festucae. Next base: position 3,900,034 of record OX494436.1, on the reverse strand, counting down.
AAACGAGACATTTCTTTAGGTGTTGGATGTTTGCCTAGAAATTCTGCAACATGACTCACAGCCGATGGTAAGTCCTAAAAGTAGAATAGAATAAAATGGTTAAATAAGTATATAAAAACAAGAACCAAAAAGCAATGTTCTACACACAAAAAGTACCTTTAAAAGGTTTTCATAAAACATGAACAGCATGTTTGGATGATTTCTTTTGTCCCAAGCCTCTTTGACGTGCTCGAAATATGGCGTAAATGTGACTGAAACATGACAATTAGGTAAAAATTGAGCTGAAACTAACACTTACCCACACCTTAAGAACCTCTTTTGTTTTTGCATCATTAGCATTGGATGGCAAAAGACTTACACAAATCATTGATAAAAAGATTCCAGAATTCTTTGAAGGTGCCTGTGAAATCCAACATTTTGAATAATCTGGCGTGGTGGTAGGATGAAACGGCAACGTCTCGGGGGTCTCGAGCTACATACACCACCTTCGTGTCTAACAGTTTAGGAGGTAGTAGTGACAGAGGCAGGTGTGATTTGATCAAGCGAGGAGACGGCATTGATAATAGTGGACCAATCACAGGTGCTATTATGGGTTCTGACTTGTTTATAATGGATTCGTCCCTTGAAATGTTTTTTCTGTAGTCTTCTTTCTGAAAACGTAAAATTAAGTTAAATGTTAATACTTTGTATATGGTACTTGTGTAAAAGTAATAGGTATAATATTAATGAAATAATATAATAAATTATATTCATACTCACTCCAGAAAAGGGTATCTCTGTGAAAGTGGAATAGCCTCTGCTGTGTCGTAATTATAGTCATTTGCTAACAACCAAACTAACTCTTGAGTCCATGTTGTTCCTTAAACGTAAAATAAATTAGAATTCATTTTTGTAGAATTCGCAGCCTAGAAATATTCAGGCACTGGCCAAGAGTACATGCTTTCTATGCCCTTTCTTGCCTTTTATACCTATTTGGAACAGGTATAAAGATAATACGAGTACATAGTATACTCAGGCTAAAGAAAGTGCTGATTCCTGTTTTTAAGCAAAGTCAAGTCATAACAAAAGCTTAATAATAACTTGAAATTGAAAAGGTCATAACGTTGCCTTCTTTAACTAACATATACGTTACAACTTGTTGCTTAGAAATTCTGTAATAAGTATCTCATACAAAATTAGACCTAGCCCGAAAGAAAATGTTTTTTTTTTACCGGATCGCTGATATATGTGATCACGAAAATATCACTGTTCCTCAGTGGCATGTTGTAAATCTTCGCGGCTTCGTCCGCGTACCGTCTGTGTAATTTGTACTTCTTAGGGCCAACGCCAACATAGTCGACGTAAGGAGCTGGAATCAGAGAAATCAGTCAAAACATTTAAAAAGTATGTGGGGTTTTGTTTTCAATTGTGTCTGGCCGAACCACTTGTGATATTTTTTGGGTATTAAAATTTAAGGGGTACTTTATATACCCAACCATTTGTAGTAATTTAATATCTTTTAAAACTACATTTCTTGTGCTAGGGTAATCAAAGTCTATTCGCGCCGGGGAAACCACCTGGGAGCTTCTGCCTTACCTTCACCAAGAACCAAACCCTGGTTATTTTATCCGGTGCAATTTAGCGATATTTTTGATACGGATTACATAAATAATGTGTTTAAGAAATACTTACAGTTAAACAATTTCTGTATTTCAGATATCTCTTCTGTTTTTAATTCCTCATATTCAAAAGGAAATGCACTGGGATATTCCTCCATTGCAATCTTTTTTACTGTTACGCAACAATGTAAGTTAAAGGAAGGTCGTGTGTCGTGATAACGATCACTAGAATACTAAGTTTAGTTCACAAAATAAGAATTATATAGTACTGATAACTCGTACTGAAAAGCAAACAAGATATTTTTGAAGATTACAATATGTCTTTCAACAATACTAATAATGCTCAGTCAGGTTATCCATCCAGGCCGGGCACGAATCTCAGGGACAATCAGATTTTTATGCCGTATTATGTTTCACCCCACGCATTTGCCACTTTTCTTTACGAGATCTCTTTGTCCAGCAGTAGGACAACAAAACAGTTAGTTGAAATGAGGTTTTATAAAAATAAATCAGGCTTTAGAACCAGCTAATCTGAAAGAGCTATTAAAAACAATCGACAATCCCAAAGACGAATGGGTTGCGTATCTCTTTGAAGTTATCTTAAGAGATCCTATAGCCACCATTTTTGCTCAATAATTTTTTTTTTTTCACCCATGTCCGATCCAATAAAGGCGTATTCGTGGTACAGTTCAGAAACCATCTTGCATAGGCGGCTTCTTTAACACAAAACTGTAGGTAGTAATTACATGAACTTTGAGGAGCGATCAGTGTTGCTGTTGCCTTGGATCAGTTTTTATTTAATTATATAATATTTTCCCTATTATTTATAATCTCCAATCCATTTAATGGCTACGTACGTGTGTTCGCAGTACAATACCGAATAATACTCTCAGGGATCGGACAGGGTTTTTGTTACACGCTGTATAAGTACCTACGCAAAATTTCATCGCAATCAGACATCAATAAGTAGCGCTAATTTAGCTTGTAAGATTTGACCTAAGCAAATATACATACTCTTCGGCCGCTGTATCTTGGCGAGTGTAAAAAGCGATACAAGATATTGTCGTCTTTCTCACTCACCGTTTATGTCTACTTGCATCTTACGCAAACTATCTTGTATCTCTTGTCAGACTCGCCAAGATTCTTGGGCCGTAGTGTACATACCTACATAGGTACGTTGAAATTAAAATAAGTTGTTGGGAAGTTTGCTTCACAGACCATCATTACAACATTCTGAGTAAAGCTTGATAAGAGAATAAAAATCTATAAAATAATACTTAAAATAAAAAACGTATTTTTTTTATACTAATCTATAAAACAAATCATTTTAATATATCTAATATATAAAATTCTCGTGTCACAATGTTCGTTCCCATACTCCTCCGAAACGGCTGGACCGATTTGTATGAAATTTTGTGTGTATATCGGGTAGGTCTGAAAATCGGCCAACATCTATTTTTCACAGCCCTAAATGATAGGGGAGGCGCGCTCCAAAAATTTTTTTTTAATTTTTTCGACAATTTTTTTTGTTTTTATTTTTTAATTATACTACGTATAAAAATACATACAACCCTAAATTTTTACCCCTCCAGGATCAACCCCTGTTTTTTAATTGCGATTATTAAAATATATTATTCTGTTCCATCCGCAATAGGGTCGCAAGATGGCAATCGAATGTAATAATTGTACTACAATATATTATTTTCTTCAATATTATTATTCAAACCTCGCCGTTCGACAGTTATCGTTCTACCAATCGATCAGTTATCTTCCCCCAGGCGTCTACAGTTGTCACCTCTCAACCTGCAAACATCACGGAATACGGATGAGATAGAAGCCGGCGTGATGTCTCACTCTCTATACAGTTTTCGCCCATTTTTTTGCCGACCTCCTTTCTCTCACTCTTTATACAGTTTTAACCCGTTTTTTAGGGTTCCGTACCTCAAAGAAAAAAACGGAACCCTTATACTATAAGGGTTCCGTTTTTTGCTTTTGAGGCTTACAGGATCACTTTGTTTTCCGTCCGTCTGTCAAGACCCTTTTTCTCAGGAACGCTTAAAGATGTCAAGCTGGAATTTATATCAAATACTCAGGTCTACTGTCCCTTAGAGCTGTGAAAAAATGAAACTTCTAAGTCAACGCAATTAATAGATACAGCCGTTTATGCCGCAAATTTTCGACACTCGCAAGGGAGTCAAAACCTAGAGGGTACTTCCCGTGAAATTAGAATCTTGAAATTTGGTACGAAACAACGTGTTATAGCACAGATAAAGGAAAAATTGCAGAAACCGTAAATTTTTAGTTACATCATATAATAAAAATAATTTGAAACTTAGATTTGTACGGAACCCTCGGTGCGCGAGTCCGACTCGCACTTGGCCTTTTTTTTTTCGTTTTATTTGTTTCTCGATCGTAGTATATGCATCTTCATATTTTTCAGTGCAACTCTTATATTAATTTTATTCTCATATTGAATTGATAATTATTTTTTAGTGCTCCAAGGTCTGAGATTCGGACAATATCTATTTTTCATACCCCTAAGAGTTAGGGGTGGCACTCTGCAGATTTTTTAAATATAGCAGAACAACGTTTGCTGGGTCAGCTAGTATATATATAATAATAATGACATAGTGCCAAGGTGAACAAATTAGGTACCGTACACGAATTCTGTCTACTCATTTCACCTGGGTATATGTGAACGAAGCTCACATACATCGTTAAATAAAAGAGCCGGTCCTAGTAAATGATATATATTTCCGTAAACTCATAAAAATAATAGTAAAAAACAAACTCGTGAAAAAAAACATATAAAAGCAATTGAATTGACATTATGTTAACATAATATATTTTTCTTAAGAGTAAATGGCATCTTGATAACCAAAAAGTATTTATGTGTAATATCCCTGAACATAATGTTTCCGAGGTGAATGGCGGAGTTTCAAAAAGTCACTTTATTATCTGGGTGCTATCAACCAATTAAGTGGAAAATACCCAAGTGCTGCAGAAGAATTTGGTTGCTACGTTCCAACGTAGTAACTGAGCCACATGACTATCATTTTCTTTGCTGTTGGATTAAAAGAGCACAAACGAGAGCCCCGTATAGAAACATAGTCCCCATAAAAAACCTTTCCTAGTTAGGCAGCAACCGGCCGTCGGCAAGTAAGCCTAGTAAATTTGGGCTTGCGCAAGGTGACCGAAGAGTAGCGCAAATTTCTCACAAAAATAAAATAAAAAGTAATACAATTTTGGGGTTCTCCACACTGAGGAATGAACTGACTAATTACCTAATTACCTACTAATAACCTAGAACTGAAACACAATTTTTTTTTTCAAACCTTGGCGTGTTTGGTATCCAAGGATAGGTGGTCTCGTCTTTGGATAAGACGTAACAGATATCAAATTGATTTTCAAATTCGTCTATATTTTTCTAGAAACTGGACCAGAACTGACGCGAAGTTCTGATTCAAATCATGCGAGGAGCATCGCCGCTTAAATTTGATCGGCCCAGCTCGATCTACCTGATTAATTTAAAGTTTCATTAGGTCAGTAAATTCAAATTTCATCTTTAAACGATCAGTCAAAGTTGAAGAATTCATCGGTTATTTTAAGTTTGCATGCTCAAATGCGTATGTTTCCCAGCGCCGCTAAGCTACCTCTAACATCTTTGGCTTTAATTTTTAGCCAAACATTCACATTATTGTTTAAACATTCGGGAACCGCAGGTCTGTGTCACGCAGGTTGTCCGCCATCCAGCGCTCAGCTTGTTGGGTCATCTCCTCGTCGAAGTACTCGTGCCAGGCGCCCGCCTTACCTGGTGAAGCAATAGATACATACAATAATTAAAAAGCTGGCCGAATGCCTGTTACTTATTAACAGAAAAGAAACATCAAATGCGCTGTCCGAAGTCAACTTTCAGTTATTTGTATGTTATATCGATGTAAGTGACGGAAACAGAAGGTCAAACGTTAAGCAAAAACATAAATTAATACGTAAAAACTATAATATTAAATGAACTTTTTCAGCGGCGGGTTTTTACGACTTATAATCCATACTAAAATTATAAGGCTGAAGAGTTTGTTTGTTTGGTTAAACGTTATGATCTCAAGAACTACTGGTCCTATTTCAAGAATTATTTCAATGTTAGATGCAAAGGGCCACCGAAGCCCAAGTGAATGGAACCGCGCGCAAAAGCTTACAAAAAGAAGACATTTAACTGACCCTTTCTCATGAACTTTTCATCTGAAGCCGCCAAATTAACTTCCCTTGATTTTTCATAGTTGACAGATTCATTATTTTTAAAGTTTTCAAAGCTTAAGTGGTCGCATAATCGAGAAATCTCTTCAGGTGTTAGATCTTTGCCTAGAAAATCTGCAACACGACGCACAACCGATGGTAAGTCCTGAAACCGCAATGAATAAATAAGTTTCTGACAACGATAACAATAAACGCAATTACCAGCCTATAAAAAGATACGTACAGGTTGGAGTGTGGGGTGAGCCAAGGAGGTTTGAGTTCTCCTAAGCTCTCCAACTTGTACGTTGATGAGCTTATAGTTGGGCTCAGCAGCACACAGGGTGCCGGGTCGACAACGTATGTATGAATAACTTTAGTTACGCAGACGACATGGTGCTGCTGACTCCAACTGTAAGTGCAATGAGACAGCTACTAGCCTTGTGTGAAGTATAGTATAGATTAATATATAATTATAAGAAAAGTGAGTACATGATTTTCAAGGCCTCGGGTAAGTTTGCCCGACAAATGTCCCAGTCATAAAATTGAATGGTACTGAACTGAAGCGGGTACAACAGTTCAAATATCTCGGACATTACGTTACCGAGCACCTTGACGATTCAGTGGACATAGAAAGGGAACGTAGAGCATTGGCGGTCAGAAGTAATATGGTGGCCCGCAGGTTTGCGCGTTGTAGACTTAACCAAGTGAAAGTCACACTATTTAGAGCCTACTGTTAGACATTCTACACGTGTAGCCTGTGGTTCAGATGTACACAGAGATCCCTTAATACCCTACGTGTCCAATATAATAATGGATTTAGGATGTTGTTGGGGCTCCCCCGTTTTTGCAGTGCCTCTGGTATGTTTGCGGAGGCAAGGGCTTCCATGCCATTGTAAGGAAGCGACTCGTGTCGTTATTAAGCAGAGTCCGGAGTAGCACTAACAGCATCCTACAGGTCATTGCGGATAAACAGGACTCAAATATCCTAAAGGCATTTTATTCGTGCACATAAATATTTTGTAACTGCTCTGTATAAATTATGGACATGGTCTGAAATAAAGATTTATTATTATTAAAAATACCTTTGAAAGATTTTCATAAAACAAAAACAGCATATTCGGATGATTCCTGTTTTCCCAAGCCTCTTTGACGTGCTCGAAATAAGGCGTAATTGAGACTGAAATATATAAAGTACCATAAACAAACATGGTTCACTTTCTTTTTAGCATTTTTATGCATCATATAAAAAAAGTAACTTATAATTAAATACAAATTGTAGAAGGAAAAACTTAAACCTCAGGCAGGACTCGAACCTGCGACCACTGGCTTGACGCGCCAGTCGCTTTACCAACTAAGCTACCGAGGTCACTGCCTGGAAGTTTAAATTTCTCCTTCTACTTAAGACGTCTTTATAGGGCGACGTATGCGACATCTAGTGAACCTACCTTACGGTTGGCCTCACTGACTCTGATTAACAATGTGTTAATTAGAAGTCCGAGAGATGGCACTGGCCCAATACTTATTATTTTTAATTATTTATACACATTATCGCATGTGTTAGCGAATATTTGTAATTAAATACAAATTGTAGAAGGAAAAACTTAAACCTCAGGCAGGACTCGAACCTGCGACCACTGGCTTGACGCGCCAGTCGCTTTACCAACTAAGCTACCGAGGTCACTGCCTGGAAGTTTAAATTTCTCCTTCTACTTAAGACGTCTTTATAGGGCGACGTATGCGACATCTAGTGAACCTACCTTACGGTTGGCCTCACTGACTCTGATTAACAATGTGTTAATTAGAAGTCCGAGAGATGGCACTGGCCCAATACTTATTATTTTTAATTATTTATACACATTATCGCATGTGTTAGCGAATATTTGTAATTAAATACAAATTGTAGAAGGAAAAACTTAAACCTCAGGCAGGACTCGAACCTGCGACCACTGGCTTGACGCGCCAGTCGCTTTACCAACTAAGCTACCGAGGTCACTGCCTGGAAGTTTAAATTTCTCCTTCTACTTAAGACGTCTTTATAGGGCGACGTAGTAAAAGTAACTTACACAAATCTTTGATAAAAAGATTCCAGAACTCTTTAAAGGTACCTGTGAAATCTAACAATTTCACTAATCTGGCGTGGTGGTAGGATGAAACGGCAACGTCTCGGGGGTCTCGAGCTACATACACCACCTTCGCAGTGTCTAACAGTTTAGGAGGTAGTAGTGACAGAGGCAGGTGTGATTTGATCAAGCGAGGAGACGGCATTGATAATAGTGGTCCAATCACAGGTGTAGCTAAAGTTTCTACCGCACTTATACTTGATTCGTCCTGCGACATGTTTTTTATGTAGTATTCTTTCCATTGTTTACTGAAGAACATAAAAACCCTGAAAACATAAAATAAAGCTAAATGTCGACTGATGACCTCCTGCAATAATTTATGATGATTTGATCAATTCGAAATAAGTTTAATTTTGATAACTGACTCACTCCAGAAAAGGGAATCTCCGCGGGAGCGGAATAGCCTTTGCTGTGTCGTAATCCAGGTCTTTTGCTAGCAACCAAACTAACTCTTGAGCCCACGTTGTTCCTTAAACGTGAAGAAAATGAAAGTACAATATTTCTGAGAATACGGTTTAGGCATCGATTTCTAATAGAACACAAATCGAAAATACTGCGGGGTCCATCTACTTACTTTTAATCATCTCAACTGAGAGCTGATTCCTGTTTTTTATCAAAGCTAAGTCATATAAAAAATAAAATCATAACATTAAAGTGAAGGGTTTACAAAGTTACCTTACAAATAACATACCTAGTAGTACAACTTGTCTTGTCTAGAAACTCTGCAAAGTATTTTTTCCTAAATTGTGTCACAGGGTTTTTCCGTGTGGAAAAGAATATCTAAATATCTTTATTATAAGGCCCCTCCGAGCAGAATCGTGAGAGGATTTATCCTGCTAGTTAAAGGCGCCAAGGAGATAATTGGCTAGAAGGCGCTTTTGAAGTTACGGGTGGTCAGAGAGTCCTCTCACTGCCGCCATATCATTTGCCGCGGTATCAGCGGTCAATCTTTCCGCGAAAAATGAGGCTCAAGTAATACCCTTTCTCGGAAGTGCCATAACAGGAATTGGACACTGGAGGGTTACTGGTTTGGTCTTTTAAGAGGGAACAAAACCCTCATCCATAATCACTAATTAATTACATAACGTTTTGATCATTCATCAAATAAGTGAGGAAAAACCTACACACCCCGGTCTCATAATCCCAATCCCGGGCGCGAAAATCACTAGGTATTCTTTAAAACCATCCTTATATTTTGAATGCCGAGCCTTGAAAAAAAAACAACAGACATGGCGTTGACAGAAATGGCGTTCAAAAACCTAGCCAAAAGAAAATATTTTATAGAACAGTTACCGGATCGCTGATATGTGATCACGAATATGTCACTGTTCCTCAGCGGCATGTTGTAAATGTTTGCAGCTTCGTCCATGTAACGTCTGAGTAATTTGTACTTCTTAGGACCAACGCTGATATAGTCAATATATGGAGCTGGAATGAATGAATAAGACATATCAGTAGCAAATATGACCTAAGTACCTGCACCTTTAAGAATTTACTTTAAAATTGTGTGTGGCCAAACTACATGTACCTACTGAGTTTTATTATTTTTATTATCGTCTTCCCAACAATTTATGGCGATTTCTTTACACTTTTTGGTTGAAGAACTCTTGGTTCTTGTGCTAGGTCAACCAAAATGTATTGGAATGTAGCTGCTCTGTGCAGAATTAATCTTAATATATATATATAAATCTCGTGTCACAATGTTTGTCCTCAATGGACTCCTAAACCACTTAACCGATTATAATAAAATTCGCACACCATGTGCAGTTCGATCCAACTTGAGAGATAGGATAGTTTAAATCTCAATTATATAAAAAAAAATTGAGACCGCGGGCGGAGCTGCGGGAAACAGCTAGTATTAAAATAAAACTCGTCTTGCCCATCGCCACGTTTTGTCCTATGAAACAGTTTGGTGGTCACAATGAACTATGCCCATAAAAACCCACCCAGAAAATCTCATCGTTGACTTATTCGTGCTGTGGAAACCACCTGAGAGCCTCTCTTTCTTTTACCGATCTTTTCCAAACTTCAACAAATTCACTTATGCAATTTACAAAACTCTCTGCGATGTTTTTTGAGACAGTTTATAGAATTAAAGAACCAAACGTTACTCCAGAGTAATAAAATCTAAACTTATGTGAACGGTATTGAAATACTTACACTTGAACATTCTCCGTATTTCAGCTCTGTCTTCTGGTTTCAGTTCTTCATATTCAAAAGGAAATTCATTTAGACGTTCCTCCATTGTAATCTTATAAACTGTTTCGTAATATCAGTTAAAGGCCGGTCGTGCGTCTTGATTGCGAACACATTGATTACTAAGTTCATATTCCAAAAAGTACTGATAAGCGATAGGTCGATATCATTATAATGGAGCTGACAAATTATCATACTGCTTACGTGCAAATAAAAATATGTATTTTCCTTTATAAACATTTAAACCTAGGTATGTACATAGTTTGCTTCTATGTTCGAATGTATGTATGTTTTTTTATGTATATCCACCAATTTCGTAATATTCGACGACCTCCGTAGTCGAGTGGCGTACCTACATACCGGTTTTCAAGGTGTTCGCTAGCTCTGAGGCCCGGGATCCCCGGACAGGTCAATACAGAAAAAAAAACACTTTTCTATATTGTCTCAGGTCTGAACGTTTGTGGTACTTCGTTGTCTGATTCCATAACACAAGTGCTTTAGCTACTTACATTGGATTCGGAGTAATATATGTGATGTTGTCCACATCTAATTATTTATTTAATATCTCTGAAAATTAAAGACTGTCTTTTATTTTATTATTTATAAGGATATACTTCCGAGGTGTTCCCATTGATCGCCATAACAGAATCAGATGATGGAATCTCAAGGAAATCGAAGGAAACTCTCAAATTTTATAAGTACTTATTACGTATTTCATATATTTTTTAAAACTATTCACGTATTTGCATCTGAAATTCACCGCCTCATGATGATCAGCTGGTGATGGAAGGTACAACTCCTTAACGGTAAGGAGTTGAAGGTTAGTTCTTCAATAAACTATTGACTGTGGACCAGTTATCCGAATTCGTTTTATATGTATTTAAAATAGTTGTCTCCCAAACTGGAAAAATGGTATAAAATCAGGATTTGATGATGGAATCCCAGAGAAGTCGAGACAAACGTCAATTTAAATAGGCACGTTTTACGTGTTTTTTTTTCTAAGCTATACAAGAATTCGCGACTGGGTGTCCTATACATAAAAGAAGGGGTGTCCTCATGTTCATGAACTAACTGGCGGAAGATAACAATAACATATCGGGTAGGAGTTGGAGCATAATTCTTTAAAAAATATGTCAATCAACCAAGCAAGTTGTATTTTTTCGAGATAATCAGGTGAGCTGATGATGCAAGGTAAGACTCGTTACCGGGTTACAGTAAAAAACAAATTTCATCGGTCAGCTCATAGTGTTACATTACTCAAGTTGTTTGAAGAAGTTCAACTTACTACCATTATTTAAACTACTACGAGTAATATATGTATTTATTGATTAACATTCGGGAACCGCAGGTCTGTGTCACGCAGGTTGTCCGCCATCCAGAGCTCAGCTTGTTGTGTCATCTCCTCGTCGAAGTACTCGCGCCAGCCGCCAGCCTTACCTGGTTCAGCAACAGATAAATAAGTTAGTTAATATCATATAAACGTACCACTACTGGGCAAATGCCTTTTACATATTAAACAGAAAAGAAACATCAAATTCAATGTCAACTTTCAGACTTTTGATACACGCAGTGATTACCTCCTCTCTGTTTTGATATTTCAGTGTACTGTTAGTACATAATATTCGTTATGGATCAAATTTGAAAATTCTTGCTTTCGTATTCCATTTATCGAGGAAGAAAATAGGCTACTTTTTGCCGCGATAACCAAAGCCAGAAAAAAACTGATAATCATTAAGAAATAAAAATATAAAAAATAAAATAAAAAAGAGGATCTTAAACTGACCCTTTCTCATGAACTTTTCATCTGAAGCTAGCAAACGGACTTCCCTTATGTATTCATAGTTGACAGAATCATTATGCTTAAAGTTTTCAAAGCTTAAGTGGTCGCATAATCGAGATATTTCTTCAGGTGTTGGATCTTTGCCTAGAAAATCTGCAACGCGACGCACAACCGATGGTAAGTCCTGAAACCGCAATGAATAAATAAGTTTCTGACAACGATAACAATATAAGCAATTACCAGCCTACAAAAATACCTTGGAAAGGTTTTCATAAAACAAGAACAGCATGTTCGGATGATTTCTGTTTTCCCAAGCCTCTTTGATGTGCTCGAAATATGGCGTCAATGTGACTGAAACATATAATTAGGTATTAACATAGTTTACCATTATTAATATTAAGTAAGAGGCACTTCCGGTGATCATCCACTTTCGTTTCACCATTTTTATGCATCTTATATAAAAAGGAACTTACACAAATCAGTGATAAAAAGATTCCAGAATTCTTTGAAGGTGCCTGTGAAATCCAACATTTTGAATAATCTGGCGTGGTGGTAGGATGAAACGGCAACGTCTCGGGGGTCTCGAGCTACATACACCACCTTCGCAGTGTCTAACAGTTTAGGAGGTAGTAGTGACAGAGGCAGGTGTGATTTGATCAAGCGAGGAGACGGCATTGATAATATTTCTCCAGTCACAGGTGTAGCTAAAGTTTCTACCGCACTTATAATTGATTCATCCTGTGATATGTTTTTTATATAGTATTCTTTCCATTGTTTACTGAAGAACATAAAAATACTGAAAATTGGAGATAATGTTTAACGTCGGCCGAGAACCTCCTGCACTTTTTTGTAAGGTACTGCAAACTTACGTAAAAGTAATTTAGTGAATAAGAACAAATAAAAACACACACATTTATTATGATTTCATTAATTATTAAGAGGGTTCACGTCACAAATCTTGGTTAGATGGTAATTCCAAATGTAAGTATGTATTTATTCTGACTTACTCCACAAAAGGGAATCTCCGCAGGATTGACAGAGCCTTTGCTGTGTTGTAATCAAAGTCTTTTGCTAGCAACCAAACTAACTCTTGAGTCCACGTTGTCCCTTAAACGTGAAGTAAATGATAATACATTATTGTTGAGCGTAATACTGTGGCGTAATAGTGTTCCATGCCTATACCGTATATACAAATCGAATTCAGATATTGTGGGAGCCATCTACTTACTTCCTCTGGATTCACAATAAAAGCAGAAATCTGGCTAATCATCTCAAAAGACGGGTAACTTCTTTTTGATTCGAAGCCTTTTTCATTTGATTTTGCAATGTAAAAAATAATTTCCAAATAATTGCATAGTATAAACCATTATGGTTTTATGAAACGTGATGGGTCAGGAAAAGGCCCCTCCGAGCGGAATTTCGAGTGGGCTAGCACCTAATATTTAGAAACCCTGCCTTTGAGGTTACGGGTGATTAAAGGAGACTCAAAGCCAGCCATCTAGTGACGTCAGAGAAGACGGTTAAGGTCTATAAGAGATGACAGAACCGTCACTCATGTGTTGATTGTGATCAACGGGATGGAATTAGTGAGTCTCATAATGCGACGCAAACATTTTAACGTCGAGCCTTGAAAAATCAATGTCTTGGCAGATTAAATTGTAAGGTAAAAGCACCTATTACGGAGGTATTTCACAACATTTGTAAGTGAGAAAGAAAAATAAGCATTTGTAAGTATATTTAAAGGTGCAAAAAAATTTTATCGTCAAAAGTGGAATTTAAATTTTGTATTGCTGTTGAGTCAACGTTTCTTTTCATGATATTTCTTATTTAAAAAAAAAGTTTAATAAGTCGAGTCGATTTTCCCTAATACGGAGCTATGATTGAAGTCAGAGCCTATTACTGCGGTAGACGGTTCCTAATACAGAGGGTCAGAAATAATATTTATTGAAGTGCCGAAAAAATATTAAAAAAGAGTTTTGGGTCAATACAATAAGGTTTATTTTTCTTTTTTAAATGAGAATGCTTATGACGTTCAGTAAAATGAAAAAATGAGCGAAGCCTTTCCATACAGACAGACTTTGCTCATTTTTATAGATAATATGTAAAATTATTTTTTCATTGGGTTCCGAAGGAATTTAAGAATAAGTAGGTAGTAGTGTATTTTTACAGATTTTATAGAATTAAACATACAAGTTTTATTTAGGAATCAACTATATCATTAAAGAAATAATGAAGAGTAATAACAATCATTCTTAAGGTGGAAGCGCCGACCGACCGTCCATACATTTTTGTCACGCGTTATACACTAAACACAGACACTTTTTCTCTAAAACTAATCATTTTATCACTTCTTTATATTGAAATGTGTACGCTATGTATAGTTTAGTATTAGGTGTGTATTATTATAAAAATTATATATTTTGTAATATTATTATAAGTTCTGTAAAGTGTTTGTTTTAGTAGGTAGTAATTGTATATATTTAATATATTTCAATAACCTTTCAATTATTTTAACGGAACCCTAAAACTTGTAATTTTATGTTCAGTATGAATAGGGCCGTAATAAGAGATCATAGAACCTAACACAGAGTTACCTGGAAATAACTACCACCGTAATAAGAAAACTACTCGTATTTTTCTAATCCTAATTCTGACCCATCAAAATTTCGATAAACAAAGATTGTAAATACTTAATCAAACGATAACAGTTTTTTGGCTAAGATGTGTAAAACTCAAGTCAACAGTTGTACAAAATTAATGACTTGTGATGAATTAAAATACACCTTCCTATTTCTACCCCTTCTAAGTAACCAATATTTTGCACTCAATAGTTTTCATATTTAACTAGATTTCTAATAAATAACACATACCGCAGAATATGGTTTCTAATTCACGAAATTAATAATTATCCCAACTAAACTTGGAACTAATTCAATAAGTTAATAAATTGAAAGTTATAAACAATTAATTAAGTCCAGTATTTTTCCTATTTCGGAGTTATACCACCGTATTAGGATTAATCTTTAAAATTCGTATCCTATTACGGCGATATTTTGTTTCTTATTTTTTGGGTAAAAATGAGTTACAAATATGAAACAAGTTATTTAAATAGTAAGTGTAATAGTAGGAAAATGCTATAAATAACACATAAACAAACTTGAACGGCTTATTAATACAAAAAACTTAATTTCTAAATACTAGTGTTCCTAATTTTTTTGTTCCGCGTTTGTATAGAAACCCCTCTCACGTCGATGCCGTGACACAGACTGATTGATTTTGTTATGTTCTCTACATGCTAAACTTGCAAACGTCAGTTAAATTATGAAGTAGGTAATAAATTTAGAATAAATAGTTTCCGTTTTTGTGTACCTAAACTGAATAGAACAGGAATAAAACCCGAAAATAGAAATACCACCGTAATAGGAAGCGATTTTGACTGCCTCC
This sequence comes from Plusia festucae, assembly GCA_950381575.1. NCBI lineage: Eukaryota > Metazoa > Arthropoda > Insecta > Lepidoptera > Noctuidae > Plusia > Plusia festucae. The sequence goes on along the minus strand of OX494436.1, from coordinate 3,884,663 downwards.
GTAATAGGTGCTTTTACCTTAATAGACATGGCTTTCAAAAACCTAGCCAGAAGAAAATATTTTATAGAACAGTTACCGGATCGCTGATATGTGATCACGAAAATGTCACTGTTCCTCAGCGGCATGTTGTAAATGTTCGCGGCTTCGTCCATGTACCGTCTGAGTAATTTGTATTTCTTAGGGCCAACGCTGACATAGTCAACGTATGGAGCTGGAATCAAAGAACAAGACAGATCAGTTAGAAATATGACCTAGCTGCCAACTTAGAAATTACTTTAAAATTGTGTTTGTCCAAATAACATGTAATGAATTTTTCTCAGGATGAAATTGTTCTACGGTCACAATGAACATATTATTATGTCTCCAAAAACCCACCTAGAAAATCTCCTCATGGACTTATTCCCGCTGTGGGTACCACCTGCAGACTTCTCCTTTAGGTACCGATCCTTCCCTTACCAGAACAACCGCGATTTACCGATGCAATTTCCAAAACACAGCGATGTTTTTAAGATTTATAAGTATATGATAGAAATACTTACAGTTGAACAATTTCAATATTTTCGCTCTATCTTCTGGTTCTAATTCCTCATATTCAAAAGGAAATTCATTGGGAAGTTCCTCCATTGTAATGTAATCTTATTTACTATTTTGTATATTAGTTAAAGGCAGGTCGTGTGTCTTGAATGCGAACACTTTGACTACTAAGTTTATATTTTAAAAGGTATTGACTAGCGATAAGTCGAACCGAAAAGCAAACAAGATATCTTTATAATGGTGCCCACGAAGTTTACTGACTTGCATACAAATAACAATGTTCTTATCTACATAAAAACAATGTCTGTAGTACCCATATTGTTGTGTACGATTCTCAATGTTCATGTTGAAACCTACCACTTTTCCGTTGGCGGGTCTGATAGTTTGATTTCATGTACCAATTAATAATTGGACTGGGATTTTAAATTTTGTGTACCATTTACTTGGCAAAACAGGCAGATGTTTTCATTTTAAGTCATCTTACATTACTGTTTATACTGGTTATAATCTTTAGTATTTTACTCTTTTTCTTAGTGTCGATGGCAATCATATTGTGTCAGCCCAGAATTTTGCTACGAGAACTGTATTATCAGTAGCCTTCATTAACTCGTCCAGCGTGCAGGTGTTAGGGGACGAAAGACAAGATAGCAGGTGTTCCATTGTTTGGGGAGTGATGCCACATCTGCACCTAAGGTTAAATGTGTCAATGTATCCTCACTTAGACATATTAGCTTTGCTCGGCCAACCTGAGTCCGAAGTCGGTTTAATTAGAAACTTCCAGGTAGGTAGCCCATGTCGTGCAGGGAGATTTTCTTGCGGTGGAACAAAGGGTTCAGGTGAGGTGGAGCTGTTTTACCACAGTCTGGGTCTTATCAGTGAGCTTTCGTATGGTAGAGGAAGGACGTCACAGGCGAAGTTTCTACGGCTTTTCAGCCTTTTATTAATTTCATACAAATGCCCAAATCGCATAGTAATAGCATTATTTCACTTTTGGATAATCCATAATAGTGCGAAAGGTACTAATTACCTATTTAAGTACAATAACACTTAGTTGCAGATGTAGGTGCCCAAATTTAAGTTTTCCTAGATTTTTCAATGTAGCTAGAACTAGACTGAACCGTCTGAATATCAAAGAATGGGGGTCGGCCATCTATACTTATTATACATAGCTATCTCAGTATACTATTATTATAAAGAGGAAAGATTTGCATTTTTGTATGTTTGTAACGAAAACTCTCAAAAACTACTGGACTGATTCCAAAAATTATTTCATCATATAAGAATGCTACATTATCCCTGTGTAACATAGGTATTATTTTTTATTAGCAGAAAAAAATATAGACCGCAGGCAGAGCCGCGGGACAACAGATAGTCAGAAATCTCTTCTTTATTTACTTAAATAAAAAGCCTCGGTCTACTTATATAATTTATTTACACTTTATTATTGCTTGATACGAAGACAAGTACGCAAGAATGTAAAATGATAATCTTTATCACGACTAGACACCATACGGGCCAACCGATGAGACGCATACGCATCGAGTGGTGAATTTTATTTTATTATTATTTTAGAGCTCATGGCTAAGTGTAAGCCGTACAGAATAACCGTTAATTAAGGTTAAGCCGCGCTCGTCGCGGTTGGTAGGTATGTGGATGGGTGACCATTTGTAAAAATATCGAGACCCCTCCGTGCCTCGGAAAGCATGTTAAGCCGTTGGTCTCGATTGTCATAAAGTGATTTTTGACAGTCGTTAATTCAATCAATCGTCATTACAATTCTGACAACCAGTCCTACTATGGAATACTGTACCTTTTTTTTTTTTGCGGGGTTAAAAGCTTATGACTTCCCCACGCCGAGGGCACGGCATGGGGATATGTCGGACTTTAACCGACTAAAAACACCCCGGTCCCATCATTGCCTTAGCCAGAGCCGCGGGATCACTTGCGTATTCCCAACGCAGCTCTGGCAGATATGGAATACTGTACCTAGCAATGGGTTGTGGAGGTCAGATAGACAGTTGCTCCACGTTAAACACGGCATTCAGATAAATCCGGTAAGACTGGAAGCCGACCCCAACCTAGCTTGGGAGAACCTAGTTGTTGTGGCGTGGTGAGTTGGTGACCTGGACGACTCGACTACCCGTGATTAAAAAAAACGCCTGTTTTAATTATATGAAGTTTTACTCTAACCGACAACATTGCTAATATACTGATTTTTTTTTCTTTTTTTTAATTATTTTTTGTGTAGTTATGTTTATTTATTGATTAACATTCGGGAACCGCAAGTCTGTGTCACGCAGGTTGTCCGCCATCCAGCGCTCAGCTTGTTGTGTCATCTCCTCGTCGAAGTACTCGCGCCAGCCACCTGCTTTACCTGATAAAGAAATATCTATCTGTAGAGTGTAGAGTGATATACCTTTATTATAGATAATTGTTTTGTGTTATATCGCTAAGATTGTTTATCGTAGTAAAATTTAATAGAAAATATGAGAGTCCCAATTTATTGCAAGAAATTTATCGTAGAAGCAAATACGAATCACTATTAGGAGTACCTAATAGTGATTCTTATTTGCTCATCGATCATTAATCGTCGTAATAAGTAGATTACGACGATTAATGATCACGTCAAAACAACAAAAGGGATTGAAAATTTAATACTTTATATTTATTTGCAATACCCTTTCTAATGTACGGTTGTTCTCCATCGTTGAGGAGACCTAGTTCATCCATGATGTCGTAGTTGACAGATTTGTTGGTCCTGAAGCTTTGGATGCTCAGATGTTTGCTGAGGCGCGTCACGTTCTCCTCACTGCAAGGCTTGTCGAGAAACGACGCCACACGACGTATCACGGACGGTAAGTCCTGCACATCGTCAATAACATGATTACATGGTAATTTCTTTTACCAAAAATGCAATTGGTTAAATCATTTTTGAAGATAGGTAAGTGAAGAATATGAATATAATTGGATACAAACTGAGGGTTGCTTATAACCTCTGAATAATAACGAAAGCAGGTTAGAACAAAAAAATACAGCAATTTCTGTAGGTATGTCACTTTTTTACTTTTCTTGATGCTAACAACAGCATTGTATGCATAATATACCTTAGCCATATCTTCGTAGAATAAAAACAACATGTTGCTGTGGTGCCTCATTGACCAGGCTTCTTTTAAATTTTCAAAGTAAGGCGTCCAGTAAACTATAAATAAATATTAATTACATTAAATATAATTTATACTAAGAACAATATACTTAATTCTAAAACGCACTTTAAGTTTTCTTGAAAATTTTTCAACATCCGGACCTTCGATGTAAGAATTACTTACTTGAGTCTTTAATGAAGAAGTTCCAGAATTTTTTCATGTCCCCCGTGTACCCCAATAACCTGTGCAACCTGTTCATATGGTAGAAAGAAACAACTACATCTCTAGGGTCCCGAGCCACGTACACCACTTTAGCAGTTCCCATCAGGGATGGTGGCAGGAGGGAAAATGGCAGATGTGTGTATATGAAGCGAGGAGACTCCGCGTTAGCCAACCTTGTGGTTCCCGATTGTGTAATCATCTTAAGAAGATGGGCTTTCGCATCTTCCCTTATATTGTTCATGATTTTGGAAATCAATTCTGGATGTACAAGCGTTGGAAATCTGGAAAGTGTTGGAATCTTTTAAGAGAATGCTTATTAGTTGAATAATATTTAATTTGACGATTTTTTGTTACTGGATACATACTCCAAAAACATAAACCGTCCGACTAGAGGTATAGTCTCCGATTTATCAAAGTTCCAGCCGTTAGCTACAATCCAGACGAGTTCACGGGTCCAAGTAGAACCTGCAAAAGTTGTTTAGTTTCTTTCAGTGCAAAAATGCCTGTACCATTATTTACAATTTTCAAGCGGTTTGTCACTAAAATGGAAATCAGTCACATATCTCGCCAGAAAAAGATCCATAAAGCTCCGTTGCGTAGGTAATTCAAATGGCAATCGTAACTTAAATACTTACATAGTAAATTCGTAAGTAATTATAACCTACAAATGGCAAATTATTTTAGGTTATAATTATTATTTATTTGCAATAACCTCTTAGTTATTATTCTGAGGCAATAACGAATTGCTAATCTGTGTACTGTATTACCAAAACTGTTTAGTTCTGCAGAATTACCGCATTAACCTTGTAAATGATAAATTTTCTTTCCTTGTTGTAAATACCCTAGGTAAAACAAGTTGTTAGGCGGCTACTGAACAGATATGAACATACAATTTTCTCTCATATCTAGGTTTAATTAAACTAGCATTTGATAAATAATGATTCCGATAGAAAATGATGCGATAGAGTATTAATATTAAGAATTCTTTGATATAACCTACTAATGACAGCACAGAAAGCCGAGTGGTATAGGTCACCACGCTAATTACCACTGTGCGCGACGTGCTGAGACAAGCATTTGTGTGATCGACAAAATGCTTGTGTCAAGTCTGGGTGTATAATTCGTGTGGGCGTCAATTAAAAAAAAAACGAAAAGAATGATGGTTAGCTAGTTTCAATAGATTAGTTGTTAGTTTCGACTATCTCTGCTCTAATCCTCTTTACTTGTGATAATAAAACATTGATTACCTAAATATTTTATTGTAGCTAGCATACTTATCATGAACATACATAACTAGAACAAAATAATATCATATATTAAACAAATACGTAAAACACTTAACTTTAAAGGTGCAAGTTGGTAGCGGCCGACATGAAGCAGCAGCAGACGACGTGTCTATGTATTTCTATGAAATTACATTCGTAGTTAGCGACACGAAGCTAGCGAGGTAATTTCATAGAAATACATAGAAACCAGTAGTGTCGCTGCGACACGTCGTCTGCTGCTGCGTCATGTCGCCCGCTTCCAACTTGTACCTTTATACTTTACTACTAACTAACAGAAGCAGAATTACTAAAGCACTATTTTTACGGTTTGTTTCTTTTTTTATTATATAGTTAAATACTTTAGTATCTCTTACGACAATTTGTGAAACATCATTAAATTAATCCTGTTTACTAACTAGCTTTGTCTTCAGTGTTATCTAATATATAAGATTCTCTTGTCGCGGTAGTTGTTCCCAATCTCCTCCGAAACGGCTGAACCGATTTGTATGAAATTTTGTGTGTATGTCGGATAGGTCTGAGAATCGGCCAACATAATATATTTTCACAGCCCTAAGTTATAGGGATGGGCCTCCAGATTTTTTTAAATATGGCAGAGCATTGTTTGCACAGCTAATCTTCTAATAAATAAAATTGTTGTGTCTCGTGTTTGTTCCCAAACTCCTCCGAAACGGCTTTACCGATTTGTATGAAATTTTGTGTGCATATTGGGTAGGTCTGAGAATCGGCCAACATATAGATGTTGGCCTTCACACCCCTTAGTGATAGGGTTGGCCCTCTCCAGATTTATTTAATATGGCAAAACAACGTTTGCCGGGTCAGCTAGTATTATAGTATTAAAATTGTATAGTATAATTTTGAAAAGGTGGTAGCTTAATGATAAGGGCATCGGACTTGTGATTATGTGGTTGCCGGTTCGAATTCCGTCCATGCTAAGTACGAGAGGTAATCAAGAATACTAAGTAGTAATGTGCGATCCATCCATTGTTAGTAAACTTTAAAAAAATACACTAACGCAAAATACCTCATGAGGTACAATTTAAAACACTGTCCGACTAACTAAAAAATAGTTAAATCATGAAATAAACTACCCTGGATGTTTATTTCAAATAACAAAGCATGTTTTTGATTCAATGGTCAGCAAAAAACAAAACTATTCAACAGCACGACGATTCTGTAAAATTCAATCAACAACTCGCATCTCACTTCGCGTAAGTTTCAAATTTCGAGTGCGAAGCGAGTGTACCTTACTGAATGCCACTTCATACGTCATCTCATATTCGATTTAGTTCAACTCGCTGACACTCTCGCAAGGGTAGCGTTAGTGCATCAACCGAGTTTTTAGAATGCCAATCAAGAAACTCACAGCTGATTCAGATTCGAAGTTTAGAACGAGGTCTTACAGAATCAACAGGCAGAAGCTTAAATACCTGATCTAGGGTAACTGGCAACGAACACGTCGCTACATCTAATTTGCATGTTGTAGATATTTGCGGCTTCGTTCTTGAACGTTTGCGGGAAAAAATAGCCATTCGGTCCCACGCGAATGTACTGCTTATGCTCATCTGTTGATAGATACACATTTATTTGATTACTGTAAGTAGAGGCAATATTTGCGTCTAAAGAAAAGTACGTTTTTAAAATACAGATATACCTGCCTGTATAACTTAGTCTTTCCATTTGGTTTATAGATACAATCGACAAAGCAGATGTGCTTGCAGTTTATTATTTTTACTTTTTATTTTACTTAAATTAAAATTCGGCATCAGTCATTTTTCATACAAACAACATACAAATAAAATATTAAGCATTAATATCATGGGAATCCGACAACAAGTTCGTAAGGTCATTGGAGAAATAGCTCCAATGGCACCTAAATGGAATAGGACGTTATTGGTAACCGGATATTAGTTGCAACTTTTAATGAATGAAAAATAACGTTGCAAAATTGAGCGGAAATTGTAAACTAACTGGTTTTATTGGGCACGTAGTTTCGAAAGATCAAAGAAAATCAAGGGTGCAGCTCAAGTACCGGTACCTACTACAAGTTTATTTTATGTTGTAGTTTATTTACACAGTAGAAAAAACGAACCAAAATACATAATGAAAGGTACAGGTACAATTGAAATAGTTAAAAAAAGTATTCAGTTTACATACGTAACTGTGTCTGATAAGGAATATCTATATTTCAGACAACAGCGTATTCAGACAACTCTTCAAGTAATAATATAATTAATTTTTTTATCAATTCAAGGCCTCTCTATACATATTACAATTAGACACAATAATTACAAAAAGTAAATGATTGATGCAATCAATGCATTCTGATTCTGTTTATGCGAATGTTAAACAAAGAAATAAAACTACTTTATAAACGGATTCTATCGCGGTTTATTCAAGATGTTTCAACTCTTATACTGGTGTCATGGTTACGGGTGACCGGCCTAGCCTACCGTGACCATGTTTATAAAGATGTTTTTATTTTAATGTAATTAGTAAAAAAAACTGTAAAATTTAGAGTAGTATATAAAGTGGAGCTAAGTGGGTCGATGACATTATCAAAAATAATGTTTCGTATCTGGGAGACCCTGGCACTTTACCGGAGTTATGGGAACGTATAAAGAGAGGCCTATGCCCAGCAGTGGGGTGACAAGGGCTGTGGATGATGACGATGATGATAAAAGAAAGTTAAATCTACTTTTACTATTCTAGGGGCTCCAGAAAAGCCCCAACATATTTGATTGGAACACTGCTTCAGCTTATTCAAATTATCAACTTTCTCCAAAAAAGTAATACCTAGTCTACTTCCAAAATTTTTGTAGGAAATGTTATACGAATTTTGGTCAGCTGGTGATACTACATCACTGCAGTGCAGGGAAAGTGTATCACTTCTATGCTATGGGCTGTAGTGTAGCTGTATTTTCATACGAATTGTCATTTTAGACGCAACCTGTATAATAAAACATTTTAGGTACAAAATAAACTCACTTTGGAAGTACTTGGCAAGTTCTCCAGCCAATTTGGGCTCTACTTCTTGTATCTCCCAAGGATAATCACGTTGGCCTATGTCCATCATTACGCAATGTAGTGACAAAGAGAATCCGGTGTTTCGAGAGTTTTGTTTATTGTACGATATATAATATATACTGATAACTAAATAGATTTAATTAAATCAACATTAACCGTACGACAATAAATACTTAGTCTAAAAAAAATATGTTTTTTTTAGACTAAGTAGATTTTATTTAAAAGGTCAGACCACTTGGTTTTAAAAGCGATGAATGAATGATAGATTTGTTTTAAAAAGATCAATCTATCTAGAAATGTTAGTATCTAATCACTACATATAAATAAATAATTTATATTTATTGAAATTTTTAACACTATTCTTAATATAAATTTATAAAAAAATATTTTCTACTTTTTAAGTAGTTTGGTTTATTTATAAAAGCGTGATTTTTTCGTTTTTTTTAAACTATTATTTGTTATAATACTCAATATACAAAAAATATGTGAGTGGCATAAGATGGCTTACAATAATAATACTCTACTTAAATTATGTCACATTCAGACTTCAGATAGAGCTGCAGGGTTAAGTTCGAGTCAAAGAACCTTTTGTTACACATCGTTATCACGATAATTGATAAGCGTATTTATAAGAAAATGATGGCAATATTCTAGCTTGCTAAAGTAATTGTGGAATATCTATAAAAACGACCAGATAATATTATTTAACCTAACTATCGGAGAAGCGTTGGAGAAAGTAGTTCGACGCAGAACCTCTTTGAACATTTATTTAACGTTTATTATAAGCTTGCAGTAGGCATATGGCTCATCAATATAACATACACCTGTTTTTGTTACTCTCTACATGTGGCACAATGTCTGCTAAAATATAAATATTATCTTGGTTATCACCTATAGGGATTACCAGTCTGCAGTTTCATGACGTAGGTATCACATTAAATCTTTCTATATGATCACATTGCATATTAAATAGTCTCCTTATTTTTACAAGAAATTCCAATAAACTTAAGAATATAAGTACTTATATGCACTGTAAAAAGAGTAAACAATAAAAAGTAGACATTCAGTTGCCCAATATGTATACAAATAGTGTACAATCATATCTTTGAAACATGATATTATATATATATAGAATTTATTTTCTGGAATTTCCATTGAGTTATCTATTAAAGGAAATTCCAATAAAATAAACTGTTTAGGTATAATTTAATATGACATCTAATCACGTTAAATTAAAAGCAAACAAGTAAAATAAAGGACTATATTTATAACAAATAAATAATTACATGGCGAGCTTAAAATTAAATCTTAACAAATTAACTAAAATTACATGCTATATAACATGAACTCAGAGATCTATGACGGCACTACTTCAGGTGTTTGTTGTGATTCTACTTTGTCTTCCTTGTCACTTGCTGGCTTGGCTTCAACGATCGTTTTGGCGGGCGCGTATTTACATATGAGGGTGTCAGAGTCGCGAATACGGTCTGGCCCACAGTTCTCCATAGCTCCAAGAAGCTTGAACTCATCTTGCACCTGTGCATCAGCTTCTAGCCGACGGCGTCCAGCGATCACGACCTCAGCAGCGCGTGCGTCACTCGCGGATCTCTCGCCAGCACCGATCTCGACGCGGTACGGCGTGCTCGGCTCAACGAATGCATCCATCACATGGTCTGATCTGTCTTGTAGGTCCTGATCAGAGTCCCACTTGTTGTCCTTCGAGAACATGTCGAGCACGAAGTCGAGCGGAACCTTATTGGGTATGGCGACGAGCAGTACTACGTTCTGCACGTCCGCTTGCACGTTGAACGCGCCATCCTGGCGCTGGTCGTAGAACTCGGGAGCGGCGGGCGCGGCTGCCGCAGTGGCGAAGAGGCAGGCGAGAGCTAGGAGCATGGTGCGTGCGCGCGGCAGACGTCGGTGGCGCTGACTGCACGCTGCCTGCTCCCGCGCCGCTTTTACCAGCCTCCCGCGAACCAGTCCGCCGCGCGCCGCTCGAATCGAGCACACTGTAACGGTTAACACGACATGAATACTGAGCGGACCTAATTCGTCGGATGATGCCTAAATCACTTATCAATTTAGAATGTGGTCACCAAAACAAGCGATAAACGTACGTTAACTATGTGGCGACCGGTTCCATTCTTATACTGAATATGCATTTCGTTTGAAATTGTCAAACGTCATTATATACACAATCGTAAACGACAACCAGATTCACGCAAAAGTTGCTTGGCCAAAGCAGTCCTGATGACTGGGTATGAAAAGGATCAAGCAGAAGGAATATAAAAAGGAAAACAATATTTTTTCATCAATTCAACCAACATTTACAAAGTTATAGCGCTTTTAAGTTCAGGAACGGAGCTTGTGACGTCACGACTAAGTAAAAACTGTACATAGACGTAACGTCATGCGACATTTACATTCACTGTATCTTAATTTAATGTTTACGAGACAAAAGAAAAAATACGTGTCTAATATTTTTTATTAATCCTTCTGACGGACACCAGAAAAAAAGTTATCATCCCTAATGGGAAGTGCTTACATAAATCTAAGCTACCTTAAGATAGGAGTAAAAATTATATTTACCGATTGTGTATAATAATTGACGAGTGTGTATAATAATAAAGTAGAAATACTCGCAAAATTCCGAAAAAAAAAATTCAACAGATTATCTTATTTATACGATTATAGTGTCGCTCTGTGTTATGGAGCCGCGACCTCGTGTGACAGTGACCACGGGTCATCGATACGATAACCGAGTTTCGCCTGCACTACGCATGTATATCATGTTGGTACACATAGATGCGATAGCTCAGCATGACTAATGCTGCGACTGCGCAAAACATACACTCGGTAATCAAACTATGCAAAACGACAAAACTTTTATCATATCAGATGATTGGTGAAAGTTCATAATATAGCTGTAAGTTCCATGAATTTGCAGCAAATCTTTAAAAGATATCATTCAGCCGCAAATACCACATATACTAGTAAATCTATGTGGTACTTGTGGCTTGTGTAAAACATGCCCAACAAATGGTTTAGGTGTAAAACATGTGTCACAGATAAATTAAAAAACAAAAAAAACAATAATTATTCATTTGTTGTTGCCATCCCGTTATCAACCATGCTTAGTTCTTAAAATCTTTGCTTCAATAGAATACTAACTTACTATATTAATTATGGACTGTGGGAATGAAGCTGATTATTTAAATTTCCCATCATAATTACATACTAAGCCAGTAATTAAAATTAAGCAGTTGTAACCTACTCAAATAAAAGCTTATAAAGCTTCTGACATTTATATTCTTCATTAACAATCCTTCTTCTGCAATGAAAATGATACATCGGAGGTACTAGCCCCACTTTTTTTCTCAAAACAATCTGCGTTCCATATATGTTAAGTACTGTGGTCATGCAGTCACTTAAATCTTTAATAAGCAGTTAATACATTTTTTACTAATTCGGTTGGCGATATCACAATAGAAGGAGCATGGCGTAAATTCAATATAACTTTCAAAGGAGTTCTCATGACGATGATCTATTACCATATATTACAATACAACTGCCTACAGCCTAGGAAAATGCCGTTGTGATGACATTCACTCAGCACGTCTTCCTATAAAAGAGGTTAATATTTATTTAATGGTACCTAAATACTTGATTCTAATGATTATAACCTAACTGTAATTCTCAAGATTTTAATCGGTGGCTTAAAGTATATTATACGTGTTACCTGTGTATAATACTAAATCACCTAAATGCATTTTTTTTCTGCTATGCTTTTCCTTCCTCTTCTCTCTTCAGATATTTCGACCAATTGCGAATGAAATAATAGTGTCGATTATACTGAGGCCAGAGTTGTAGGTCTAAGGCTATCTATCCATTGTTAAAACATAATAATATGAAGATATCGCTAGGTATAGTGTAGTTCTTGATTGAAGCTCAAAGTGTTTGATGTATTGTGACGGGCATTTTGGTCTAGTGACTAGTGACCCTGACTGCTAAGTCGGTCGTCTTGGTTTCAATTCCCACCCAACACAAATTTTTGTGTGATGAGCATGTTCATTTGTTCTGTGTCTGGGTAGGTATAATTTATCAGTATCATGTATGTATTTATAAATATATAAGTATGTTTATCAGTGGTCTGGTTGCCACAGTACAGGCTCAGTATTTGGGATCAGACGGCCGTGTGTGAGTTGTATCAAAAAAACTTTTTGATGTCATGAGGTAAAAAGAAGCACTTTGACCCGAATATTTAGTACATATTTATTTGCTAACTATTGAGTGAAATGACCAAAACCTAAAATTTCTAAAATGACGCCATTGGCGTTTGACCTAATTATAGATATCGGAGTTTTAAGAACTGTGATCACGACTACTTCAGTGACCAATTAAAAACATGACAACTGGAAGTGAAATTGGAACGTCTGAACGAGGGAGGAAACGACTCATTTTACTGGCGAGCTAGAACAAGTCGTCGGTAAAAAAAACAGGCATATAGGGATTTTTCAATAAGAATTATTTATTTATTTTCAACGAAACAATGTACACACTCACGTACCTATAAATTAAACTTACAACTAAAATAAATGCATCATTTCATGGCTAAGTCTTATTCTCATCTTCAATAATAAATTAACTACTGTCCATTATACATTGAAGATCATTTTATATCGTAAACCAAGTCTAGTCAATAGGGTCGTTAATGTTGACGAGCTTTTCTCAGCAGCGGCATCAGCAAACTTGCCAGGCGATGCTTCAATCTGTAAAAGAAAAAAGCGAATAAGAACATTTCTAAACGAATTCCAATGACTAACATTTTTTTCTTTATCTGAATTAAAATTCTTCTTTCAAACGTTAACTTCGCTCAATTCGATCGTCTTCTATTTAAAAATGCTACGTCATTGATTTTGATTACCTACTTTGTGTTTTCCTTCTTTAGAAATAGGTATTTTCTCTTTTTACTTATGCGGCACATAAAGTATTTTAGCCAGTAGGTATTATCGACGCACCAAATAAAACCTTAGATTTCTTATTACCTGTTATTTTCACGACATTATCTGGGAATAAAAGAAAAACAGAAAATATGAGATTGGCGTTCCCGGATTTATATAATTTGATTTTAGTTAATGAGCTTAGATTTATAAATTTTGCTATAATTTTAATTCTACTCGTTCAGTCGATTTGCTATAATTTTACTAGGGAATCTATCTTATAGCTATAGGTACATAAATGTGTCAGTTACCTTTGCCCTTTTTCCTGTTTCCTTAAAGATGCATCTTTCTTCTGAATCTTAACATCGTCTCCGAGGCTGACGTCGCTCAACGGGGAAGCCGGCTCGATCTTTACTGGTGTGTCTGGCTTGCCTTCTGCTGGCTTCTCTTCTTGAGGCTTCACTTGTTGGGGCTTCTCATCAATTACCGGAAGCGACACTACTTGAATCGCCGGTGCGGGTGACCCCGAAGCCTGTGGCGGCTTAGGCTTGTAATCTTCCTGGGCGAGATCCAGCAAGTCTTCCATGTCTCCGAGGGCGGACATAATGGACTCAGCCGGAGCCACAGCGATGACGACTCCATCGATGTTCAGCCTGTAGTTTTCGGAACCATTTTGGCGCTGGTCGTAATGTTTCTGCGCGCAGTCGGGCGCCGGCGCGGCAATGGCCATGGTCACCAGCACGGCCGCCAGCACCACCTCGCACACCACTCGTCTGTAGTTGACCATCGCGGAAGGTGTCTGTGGGCGCACTGAACTTCGGTTGCGGCTGTGAGACCCGCTATGTATCCATTCTCCGCTGCATCTTTTATTTATTTGCCCAGATAGCGGTACAGCCAGACGCTACGACTAACCGCACGTCCCGCGTACTTGTCTAACTGGTATTAACACAACAGAATTGTGTAATAAATATGCAGGTATTATCCGTTATGTTTACACCAATTAAACTTTGTTTACAAATAATTCTTACAATATGCGTGCCTTTAACAGAATAAACCGGATGCATCAAATGAATGGCGTGTTTACATTGTATTTTTAGAACACTATATAGGTATATGGTACATACTATACCTACATATCTTTGATGAGGCCATCGCCACAGCCCAATAACCCGTTAACCTCTACTATCGAACACAAGAGTTAATAGAAATGTCATGTAACGTTAATACTTTTAATTGCTTATCGGTTAGTATTTTTAGCAAACTTATTTCAATCATTTTATTTTTAAAGCTTTTATCTAGGATAAAAAAGAAAGCTGTTTTGTTTAAAATTGAATTAATTATAGTCCTACATTGAACTTCATTTATTTAAAAAAACGGGGTATAGGTACCTATTTCTATTTTCTAAACTCACACCCCAAAGTTTAACAAATAAGTATTGAATGGTGATAGGATCAATCTTAGTTTAAATTAAGTGTTTTGTGTCTGCCCAGTTTTTTTATCCCGAGTTAACTCAACCAATGGTTAAATAAAGTAATTAATGGATTCAAAGTTCGATAGAAAGCGTTTATTCATCAATTTTTATTCTAACTAAGTAATGGTTAATTAGGTATATACTCTCCAACTTATTTGACCATTTAATAGACTAACAATAATTGATGACAAAACTCGTTTTGAAACCATTAGTTAGAATACTTAACCATTGGTAAAGTTGACTCGGGATCAAAAAACTGGCCTTAGGTAGTTATACAAAAACTTGAGGCTCTGGGTTGGGTGACTGGGTAGATCAGGTGTTTCGTGTTAAGCTCCAAGTGACCTAACCTCATACAAAGGAGGTCAAGCATCAATCATAAAATCTTTACGTCCAAATAATTTCCTTTCCAAGCAGTTTATCAAGATAATTTTATCGTGATATCAATTAATGATACATAAAGCTACGGCACAGATCGGCAGCCAACGTTGGACCGGCCACCTGTCGCCAGACGCCAATGTGATCGAGCAGCTTTCTGCTAACTGTATCAACCGCCTACTTGGACCATTCGATCAACGGTAAACGATAACATTTTACTTTATTTTGCCCTTTTTTCTGACCTAATTATTCGAGAACCAGTAAATTACTGGAGAATCTTAAGTAAGTAGGTAATTAATGGCGACCTATCTGTAAAATAATCTTTACATCTAACTGTAAAAATAGGCTGTTGTAATATTATTCACTTATTTTAAGAGTAATAAAAGTCCCCATAAATCGTTGGAAAGTTATGTGCATATTAAATTTTATCCCATATTATCACGACTACGAGTCACGATAAAAGCATGATGTTTTCAGTAGATTGATATCTATACATATACCTACCTATAGGTAGTTAGGTAAATACCTAAGTTTACCTACCTACTAAGTATATTTTATTTAAAGAAAACAACAGAACTCAGCAACGTTATTATTTGTTTTTTGGAACATTAGATAGGTACCTATATCGTTCTATTTATCACTTTCGAAGTCTGCCTTTTCGTTCGTAGTGGTATCATAGTAGTCTATAGTGGTACCTATACCACTGCTGAGCAAAAGCCTTCCTTTTCTTCTTCCAATCCTCTCCATCTTTTGCGATTCCTGATAATTTAATTTATAAGTTGAATCTACCTATTTGGTCCAAAAAGAGTCATAACCCATAACCCGTTTAATTAAATACCTATTTAGTTAATTTTTGGAGTTCTCTTTTTTCGTGAAGTTGAGCCACCTACTTATATTATGTCAATTTTGTTTACACATAGTTAGATAAGCGTATCATCTAGGGTCGTTTCGCCGGTTTCGCGACCACCTTCAGTAGGCGACCATTTGACGGACTAAGTTTCTTTAAATCAAGAAAATAGTATTTGTAGAGGTAACATAAATAAAAAATAAATCTGACGTGCTTTATAAATAATTATGATATAAGAATTTGCTAAGTTTGAAACAAATGGGTTAACCCAGAGCCGAAAAAATATTGCTAAGTGCGCGTCTTGATTCCGTGGTGAGTGGACGTACCGCGAGTTGAAAAAAAACTAACAAGGCGCGCGGCGCTCAAAGGTAAGTTTTAATACTTATTTCATGTTTTACACACCAGTTACATGTTTACATTGTACAATCGATAAGTATGGGTTATAATTAAGTTGTATTTTGCTTTTTTTAAACTTATTTTTAAGATAAAATCAAGTGGTCGGTAACCGAAATGCTTATTTACCAAAAACGTTAGATAGCGACCACATGGCCGCAAACCGACGATATCAGCATTATTTTGTTTTGATTAATATGTGCCTAATGCTTTATACCGGACTGTTACAATTTTGAATGTAGTATTGTAAAAGTTTTATTTTGTAGTTCTTTGGTAAGCGACCACCAGTTTCTTTGTAAGAAGTTTGTTTAATTTACTTACAAAATTGGGCTAAACAGGTGGTCGTAAACCAAAGTAAGCGAAATAAAGACATTGGTTTCCGGCCACCATAATTTAGTATGAGAGAAATTACGGCCGCTAACTGAAATAATAAGTATGAACGTTTCATTGAGTATACGACCACGTCTGATTTTTAGAATTTCGTTTGTTATTGAAATGTCCGTTTCATAATTATTTGTTGTACCGGTACCTAATCTGTCGAAAACTAAATATTACTATTTTTCAGTTTGAAACAAAATTTAGTCATAAAACGCAAACTAATTATTATTATTATTATTATTTTAGATGGAGCTCCCAAATAATTTGGAATCAACAAAAAAAAAAGAAAAAGACTGTCCAGTACACAGAAGAAGCACTGAAAAAAAGCTCTCGATGATATCCGAAAACAAGGGAAGGGAATAAGAGAAACATGCAGACTGTATCAGATCCCAAGGACCACGATACAAGATCGCCTTAGTGGGAAGAGGTGTGATACAATCGAGACAAGGGGACGTAAGCGTTTTTGCTCCACTAAAATCTAAAAAAAAACTAGATTCAGATACTGTTGCAGTTTCCCATGTTTAATCTATCATAATTATGAATAAGAAAAGCGGAATATGGTCCCTAAAATATAACTATGTTGATTATTTTTAAATGTTATACCTACTACATATTAAGGATATTATTTGACCAATGATTGTTGATTCTATTACAACTATGACTAAGTCTCTAAAAAATGTAAGATTGTTATTTTTTAAGTTTAAGAAAACATTACACCAAATGATTACCATTTTATTTTTATTCAAAGGCAAAAATTAAAATATTTTTAAGCGATTATAATTGTTTTATTGGCATATTTTTCATATCATAATAGCGGTCGCAAACCAGCTCACTGGTGGTCATAAACTGATAAAAATGGTCGTAAACCGACGTTTTCGCTATATTTTCACTTTTTCAGCAATTCATAAATATTTTTGTATGAATGTATTTTATTTTATGTTTTGTATCCAAACTACATTATATTTGGGACAAATTCACATTAACATATACTATTTTGCGTGTAAACAACATTTCTTTTTCCTCATCTTAAGCGGGCAACCCAGCTAACTGGTCGCTAACCGGCGCAATCACCCTACTTAGTGATTAGGCCGGTTCACGACCACTTAGTAGACTTGTAAACTTTAAAGTGACATTGTTATTTTAATAAGTGCTAATATTTTGATATTGGATTTTTATGTGAAAGAAAATGTTTAAAATTCACGATCTGATATCATTTTTTGAATTTTATTAAGGTATTATTTTATAAGTTAAAGATTAATCGAAAAGTGCGATATTTTCATTTCTCGGACACCTACAGTCAGTTTACGTCCGGTTTTTTCGTTAGTTCTCGACCATTAGGAAGCCACCGTAAAAAGAACTCAATATTTATCAAGTTAAGGTCGAAAATAAAATCATTAATAAATGTTTTGAATAATCACGTTTATTTAATAGGTATTAGGGAGTACAAAACTGGCAGGTATAATCTAACTGTGCTACTTCTAAGTAAGACATATTTTTTAAAATTGTACATCTTAGATGAAACCATCGAACACATTCATCGCAACCAATGTTATTTTCAGAGTCATCTTCGACATCGCTGATCAAATCATTAGAACATTGGCTGCATTTATGACCGGTCTTTTGTGTTATTATATTTTCAGGATTTTTCTGTGTCATAGGATGACCGTGTCTTTGTTGTGATGCTGTTGGTACTTCAAAGATAGACGCCTCAAGATCTTCATATTCTATAAAAACGGATAGATTTTGTTCAGATGGTCGACAACGGATCAGTTGTCGACCATCATGATTTGATAATTTTTAAGTGCTTACAATTTTGATTATTTTATACAATTAGCCGGTCGCAAACTGATGAGCAAATTAGCCGTGCCGTTATGAATAGAAAAAATCGAAGTGTTTTCACGTCATATCACGCAGTAAGTGCACAATCTTCAAGAAAAGATTAGTCTAATACAGGTAGTTCCCGACCAGGCGGTCGTAAGCTAAGGGAAGCGTTATTTTAGTCAGTTAGTTACGCGACCACCCATTATTTTTATGAATTACTGGTAATTTCCAATAGATTATTAGTTTAGAAGTAAATACAAACATAATTTGACACACAAAGCATAATATCTATGTTCAAAACTGATTAATATCATGTTTTACTCACGTTTGAAAATGTTCCCGTTCACTAATTTTTGCTATCATTTGGTGACACGTGTACTACAGCATAAGTTTGTTACTTCACTGAGCGGCATCAAACTACCTTAGGTCGACAAACGATGACGCGGGAGAGGGAGACAGAATAAGCGTGCGTTTACAAACGATACGAACGTTTTCCGCACTTGGGTTTGACTGTTTTTATGTGATTTACGCTAAGTGGTCGAGAGCCAGCGGTGGTCGGCGAACTGGCGTAATCACCCTACCTACCTATAGGTAGTTAGGTAAATACCTAAGTTTACCTACCTACTAAGTATATTTTATTTAAAGAAAACAACAGAACTCAGCAACGTTATTATTTGTTTTTTGGAACATTAGATAGGTACCTATATCGTTCTATTTATCACTTTCGAAGTCTGCCTTTTCGTTCCTAGTAGTATCATAGTACCTACCTAGTCTATGGTGGTACCTATGCCACTGCTGAGCAAAAGCCTTCCTTTTCTTCTTCCAATCCTCTCCATCTTTTGCGATTCCTGATAATTTAATTTATAAGTTGAATCTACCTATTTGGTCCAAAAAGAGTCATAACCCATAACCCGTTTAATTAAATACCTATTTAGTTAATTTTTGGAGTTCTCTTTTTTCGTGAAGTTGAGCCACCTACTTATATTATGTCAATTTTGTTTACACATAGTTAGATAAGCGTATCATCTACTTAGTCATAGGTAGGTACCTAGGTCTTATACAGTATTTAGTCCGGTGAAACAGGTAGGCTGAATTCCGTAGATCCCATAAAAAATGTTAATATAGTTCCTAGGTAATATAGTTCCTACTAGAAGATAAGTTCTATTTAGATAAATTATTTTTTTGTCTTGTCTTGTGAAGTCATGGTTGGATTGTCGATGCACCAGCAAACAACTTTTTAATTTTTCTATTCGGGACAACTCCACAACACACTGTCAGTAGAGATTCCATCTATCGACTCAGCTTTAGATCTAAGATTTCTAGACAAGAGGACAAACAGGTCTAGCGTACCTACTTTCTAGTACCTACCTACACCTTGTTTTACGACCGTTTGACTGACTTAGCTAGGTACCTACCTACTTAATGTTTTACGCACTTTTTAATTTATATAGGTAACTAGCTGTTTCCCGCAGCTCCGCCCGCGGTCTTTTTTTTTAATATAATACCATAAACCTCACGGAGCCCGAGACCTTTCCAACGAATGCAAAACCGTGGAAATCGGTTCGTGCGTTCTGGAGTTATAGCGTCAGGAAGGAAAACCCGACTTATTTTTATATAGTAGATTTATTTATATAGGTACCTAGGTAAGCATCATGGCTTCATATGAGTGTTGTGCATATTTTAATTCTTTTATTACTGAACGTTTTTTAGAAGGTATAGGTAAGTATCTAGTGATCTTTATAGCTACAACATAACTATATTAGGTAGGTACCTAGTATATCAAATAAACCTGCAAATTTTTTAACTTTATTTCAAGGACTTATTCATTAAGAAAATCGAATGAGCCACGACCGACTTCTCAAACAAACAGATCTTTAAAATTCAACCTAGCTTGTTTGTTTGGCTTTGTAACCGTAAAGTTAGCCTACATACACAAACTGGTTTATCTAAACTTTAGAAGTAGAAGTAGGTAAGTGCAAAATTCATGTATTTTTATCGCCGTGACATTCTCATGCAAATCGTTGTTTTTACTTGGAAGGCTACTAGCCAACGGTACCTACTGTAGGCCGCTGACTTTATGTCCTATCAGACTGACTTGATCAGGCACAGGAATTCAATCAAGAAATAATGACAGCCATTTACCGTTGACGCCAATGTAAGCCAACAGCGGCAAGGCTCTTGATTAGTTAGTTTAGATAAGTTTTTTGTCATTTGCCTATACTTAAAAGTACCTGTGTACAGTCAACAGCAAAAGTAGATATGAATCGAGTTTATCACTTTTGGAGTCAAAACTGATCATGATTATATGCAATTGTACTAAGTAGTACCTAGTAAATTTTTGGTATAATTTACAATCACATACTTTACAACAACTCCGTTCATTAGTATTGAATTTCTGATTTTGATCATCTACTTTTGCTGTTGAATGTACTTACATAGATAATTATTTAATACACGTATGATTATTTATGCTATTTTATCCTCTTCTTCTGCCACAACAGCTAGGCAGCTTGGCCTAGCTTTGTTGGCGAACCCAAATTCGGGTCGGCTTCCAGTCTCATGGAAGTAGCTGAATACCGTATTTTACATTGAGCGACTGCTTATCTGACCTCCACAACCCATTTCTGGGTAACACAGCATCTAATAGTAAGAGACTAATTAGTTATCTTAAGGGCCGAGTCACACCGTAGGCCGGCAGCGGCCGCGGGCCGCCAGCGAGGTTATAGGCAACGAGGATATAGGTAAAAAATAAAATACATAGGTTATTACAAAATAAAACGTTTATTAATTAAGTAGGTACTTATTCACTTACAAATTAAAATTTATACACGGCGATCACAAAATATTTTTGGTACCTCCATATTTTTAACATTTTTTTTTTCAAACAAACGAGCTAATTATACAGTTCGCACATTTTTTTTTATAAAGATTACTAGCAATTACTAGTATTCTCGTTAACCTCTCGTACTAAGCTAAATGCTTGTGCTACGAGTGGAATCACGACGGTCGCGGTAGTGCAATAGGTGGTTTTCGAACCGGCAACGACATGTTCGCAAGTCCGAAGCCCTTTTTTTTTGGCGGGGTCAAACGCTGTTGCCATCAACCCACGCTGAGGGCACAGCGTGGGGATATGTCGGACTTGCACCGACTAAAAACACCCCGGTCCCGCCCTGTGCCTTTGCCCTAGCCATTAGGCTACCGCCGCGGCGCGCCGCTTCATTGAGTTATTACAAAGATAATAATATCAACGTTAATAACACGTTTATTAAATTTCCACAAAACTAGGTCCTTTAATAGGAGCAAAGGGAACAAAAAAAACTTAATGGTTATAGACATTCCTATAAGGCACATAGGAAGACATTTAAAATAATTTAAATGTAAAGGCACTTATTTACTTAAATTAAATCCTTATATATTTAATAATATCGTAACATGAGTACAATTTGTATTGTGGTATTTAACAGTTTTTCAACAATCAATAATAATGTTACTTTCAATGTTTCAACAACGATTTATTTACGTTTGTCAACGGAAATTCTTCTTATATTTATAAAATGTTGGGATGTTGCATTGGTTGAATATGCATTAACTTTGCATCTACAAAATATCAATTTTCTTTTTTTAAACATAATAAGAGTACACAACTGAGATAAGAAATGGTCTCAACCAAATTAACAATTTTCAAAACGAAATCTAAATACATAAAAAAACTGGCATTCCAGCTCCAAATCACAAATTATTTGTACGTACTAAATTAAACTTACAACAGTAATATAGAACAATTAATATCATAAATTCTCAACAACTTATCTTACTGCTAGTCAGACTTTAGATCAGCTGTTTCTGACTGCTTATGAAGAAACAAATCCCAAACAGTAACAACTTAATCTATATAAATAAAAATGAATCGTTAGGTATATCCCCTGGTCACGGCATCGTGCGTAAACGGCTGGACCAATTTCGCAAATTCTTTTTGTTGTGTTTGCTAATATCAGGAGGTTTTTACGAGAAAAAAAATGTTGCGCGAAACATTATTAGGTAGTTATTTGACATTCAGACAATGTCTGTCAAGTCAGCTAGTTTAATATACATTATTTTTTATGGAGTGCGTATATTTTACGAGGTTATCAGGTGCATAAAACCGAACAACTTTTCCCAAGTAACATAGTTCGAAGTCTTAAAATTGAAAATCAACTTTTCATACAAAAATATAAGTCACGTGACCTTTCACTTTGTATGAAAATTTCATTTTAAATTTTAAGATTTCGACCTCGTAAAATACGCGCACTCTTTTTAAATTAATCCTGTATTTTGTGCTGTTATACGAATATAAATATAAAATATCAGAATAAGAATTGGTAGGTGCCTTATAGATAGAAGATGATATTGTGAGTAACAATGAAATCTAAAAATAAGTTATGTCTGTAGTTGGATTTAGGTAGGCAAATGGGGTATTCTTCACCAAAAGCAGTGCTAGTGTGGAGCCTCTTTACAGGACCTTCAACAACTCCTTAATTGAGAGTCGTGGACAACCACCTGCACTTGGTTTGGTCTAGGTTCCAAGACAGTTAATCGTTTCCTAGGGAAACACCGAGCGTAATTATCTCGGCGATATTCATTGGTTGTCATTGTAGATCCTGGCTTAAAAGTGTTGTAATGATGGCCACGAGTGGCGGGTTTCCTGCACTTAGATTTAAACGAGGCCAATGATGGCTGCACAGCTTTCTAAATACCGGTCAGATAAAATTTGATGAGTCTATCAACACGAAAAGAAGAAGTGAGTTTTGCGAATCCGTTTTAGAAGACGAAAGAAGTCGTGGTTAGAAACATCTGGGAGTGGACAGGCATATTCAGCACAGTATAACTTTTTTGCGTGGCACAGTACCGAGACAAGTTAGTGAAGTTGCTGTACGGTAGCAAAGAGGCACCCTAAGAAGAATAATTAATGTTTAAGAGCTTAATTAATAATAAGCTAAGCCTATTATAATACTGAATGAGAAATAGCTAAGCCTACTTCACAGCTTTTCAAACTTAATGAACCTCTCACATGATAAATAATGCCGAAAAACATCATCAACAAATCGTCTTTAAACAAAACAGTTTTCAATAATGCTAATAACAATCTCAATCAAATTACTATTTGAAACTTAAGAATAACAAAGTCAGATTGTACAATTTGGAAGCTAATGGATGAAAGACACACATTGAACTTACTGTTGACCGCTAGCTGCCAATTGGGTCGCTAATGTCGCATCAGGTGTACATGTCAATTTCCACCAATCATAGGCCATGGTGGAAAATCATAGATACATTTTAAGCGCCACTAGCGAACCTAGCGGGATTTTTACTAAAAGTATCACCACTTGCGTCGAGATTGAAAAAATGACGTCATATTTCATTGTCATTGGTATATTCAGCAGCGATGTGTGTGAGTGTATGGCTAAAGAACCCGTCGTCGTGTCGTCGGCGATGCAGCGCTGTGGCGAGGTACCGCTGTACTGACGACGCGCAGCTGGAGACCCCCGCTGTGCCAGTGGGGCCACTACCACACACAGAACGACCAGCCACGCATAGTGATAGCGCTTGTCGCCACATGCGGGTACTTACTGGGGAGAAAAAAAGAAGTAAGTTACAAGTCACGATATAAAGTTTTGGGCTAGAAAAAGCAAAAAGGGCATGAAATCAATTATCTTATTGCTTGATCTCCGGGCCGCCCAATATAAAGGATTAAATTAAAAGAAGTGCGTATATTCAACGAGGTAATCAGTTGCATAAAACTCAACAACTTTTCCCAACGAATAAATCGAACAGGTCGAAATCTTAAAACAGAAAATGAACTTTTCATACAAAGTGACAGGTCACATGACTTATATTTGTATGAAGATATGATTTTCAATTTTAAGATTTCGACCTATGTTTCTTGGGAAAACTTGTTCAGTTTTATGCACCTGATTTCCTCGTTGAATATTCGCACTCCTTTTAAATTAAGCATGTATAATATCTTCAATACATCTAATCTAACATTAAAAACATGTCTCCATCAAACGATCTGAACGATCTCCAGAGAACTTAGTATGACTTTTTTAAGTTTATGCGATCGAAACGTTTATGACATTTAACTTTTTGATTGGTTAGCTTGGAGCATGGCAACTGGCACCCTGATACTGACTGAATAGTTTAATCTCTCTAATCACCGCAAATGAGACACAATTGATTTTTTATTGTAATGCGGCGACCGGTCGCCGCTCGAGGACGAATAGGTTAAAATACTTACAGAAGTGTTGCATATCAACGTCGCAGTGCTGCAGCAACTGCTGTATGGAGGAGGCGGCCTCTACCGGCGGCACGTTGTTACCAGTCACGACCAGCGAGCCAGGGATCACCGCTCTACGCAAGACCTCTTCTACCTCCAACTTTAACGCCTGTCAAAAATGCCTCTTTAGTGTCGACTCCAAGCTGGGATATTCATCTAATATATCAAATTTACGTGTCGCGATGTTTGTAACCATACTCCTCCTAAACGGCTGGACTGACCCGTATAAAATTTTGTGTGCATATCAGGTGGGTCTGAGAATCGGCCAAAATCTATTTTTCATATCCCTAAGTGAAAGGGGTGGCCCTTTCCAGTTTTAAATTATATGGTAGAAGAATGTTTGCCATGTAAACTAGTGTTACTATACAATATATTCATAGTATGTCAGCAAAGGAAATACATGTGTAAGATTCATAGACTAGCAAAACAAATGAGGGTAATTAGACGAATCTAACTTAAATGGAAGTTATTTATTTTACCTGTTAAATTATAAGAATATGATGCTCAATGGCTCAATCACCCTGTTTTATTTTGTCTTTGATGGGATACTTAGTTAATATTTACCTGGGTATCGGGGTCACCACTTCCAGTCTTTTTATTATCATCTCTCATGACATGCAACCAGTATGATGTGGGAATATGCTGTAATATAAATAAATAATATTATTAACAGCTGTAACTAAGTTCAATTAAAATAAAACTACTTTTGAAACGGATTCTATCGAGGTTTAATACCACCTTAATAATCGCGAGACCATGACTCAAAAACACCGCGATAGAATCCGTTAAAAAATAGGTTTATTTCAAATGAAACATTCCTGTAAACCTCAGAAATCGCAAATTTTAATTAAATATAAATCTTGTTTCCGATGTTTCGTCACCCCCATCAGAAATCAGTCACAGTTAGACTGACTACTACTTCAGTTCAGAATCAAAAATAATTTATTCACACTAAGCTATTATGTAGCACTTTTCGAACGTCAAACATTTAATATTGACAACACCCTGCCCCCTAGACAAGGCACACCACCAAAAGCACCAACAATGACAGAAATCGCTCAAATGACATTAAATGTATGGAAATGACATTTCTCTTCAATAAGTCACGTGACTTAGACTTGTCACTACCATACATTTGAGCGACTCGATAACCAACCATACTCACATTAGTATCAGCGAGCATCAATATCCTATGTTCGTGCGGCTGGTCGGTAGTATCGGGGGATAGTCGGTTCACACAATCGGGGTACAACTCGGCCAGCACCACACTGTTCTCGCCACCCAGCCTGCAGGCACTCTGCTCTTTTACAGCTAACTCATCCAGTCTGTCGAAGATCTGAGTTGCTACTTTCGGTTTTACACCTGTAAAATATTAACGATGTATTATGAATTTCTAGGTCTTAAAAAATTTTACTGTGTGATTTTTTTTACATACTTGAATATGATTTTTATCTAAACTAATATTTTGAATGTTTTTTGTATACCTGAAAAAACTACTGGACCATTTTCCAAAATTCTTTCATCATTAAATGCTACAATATTCCTGAATAACAGTCTGTATTTATTACTTGAAAAAATTAGAAGATTTTTAGAGGGATTATTACTAGCTTAATTTCTGAAAGAATTTTATTTAATTCATACTACATTCTTCAATTTATCAAATCCAGGTAATATTGGGTCTGGGATTTGTACCCATGGGTTAAAGGAAACTTAGTAATTACAGAAAATTAATACAACTTACCTTGCCACTGAATAGAGAGCATGAAACATTCAATATTCTATTAAAAATGTTTATAGTTTTAATATTTATTGTTGAAATCAATAATTTGTACTAATTATTGTTGTTTACAGAAGGAATTAATTGAATATATATTACATACATCTTCTCTTATTCTTGTATTTCAAATATACAGGATGACTGGTGAAATACAAACGATATTTATGGAGAGCACTCGGTACTCGATTCTCATTATAATTATGTAATAAAATTAGGTACTTAATTTTTGACCAAATTTCTCCATAAATAAGTTAAGTGTGGATCCCTTTCGACGTTGACTCGATCACGCGGTTAAGCACGCGCCGGTTGAAACTAGTTGAAACATGAAAGAAACACCGCAGCCGCCGCGCCGCCCGCGCACGCGCCCGCCCCCCTTCAGTGCAAGCGCAAGCGCCGCGCCGACTGGTCTGTGTTTGCCGCTTCCTACTTCCGAGTTCAAATTACCTTTTTACGTAATCAACAAATAGGTGATTTAAATACCTAGGTATTTTTGCCTGTCCTAAGCCAGCATTAAAGTATGAAGGGAAAACGGATCATGCTTCTTTATCAAACTTAGCTTACTACCCCGTGAGCATGCGGTAGTGGCGTAAACAATGTAACTACCTACGTACTTTGTGTCGATACCACAGCAAGTACGTTCGTGCGGTGTCCATGCGTTGTGTAATTAATAAGGTAACTTTAACCTAAGTTTACTAAATAGTCAATAGATATTATTATTCTTTTTTATATTTTTTATTCATATATGATTCCAAAATATCACATCCTCGAGAATCGTTTGTGTTTCACCAGTCACCCTGTATAACAAGTAAGATTATTACCGAAGTGTGCTGCAGCAACTTCAATGTCTGCATCCTCGCACCAAGCCAGGATTAACTGCAGTGTTTGAAGTATGGAGCACTGCAGGCGGAAGAAAAAGGAGCCAAATCTTATAGGCTGCCTTTTGCCGCAGCCATCACATGTCCATTGGACTCTGTAAATAGAAGAAAAGCTGAAAAATGGAGGCCAAATTTGACAATATTTGGCATGGAGGTAGCTGTCACCTTGGTTTAACACATGACTCTTTTTTACTGCAAAATTAAATTATCATATAAATGGCGGGTAGCACCATGAGGCGCAGTTAGTGTTACTATAAAACACCATTCGTCTTATACCATCCAATTATTCCGTTCTCAGATCATCTTTCACACAATCCTTACATCTCTTTTTTGGTCTCCCTCTGCTTATTCTCATTATCTTGTTCAGATATTTGACTTTCATCCCTTCTCATTCCTTCCAATAAAGACAATCAATTTTATACACCTCACACACGGTCATCTGATCCCAAACTAGGCAGATTTTTTAAAAGCATTGGTCATCACTTTACTTATCTTTCTTACTTATAAAAAGTTTGTTGATTTTTAATAAGTACTTTCTCAGTCTTTTTTTTAATGGATTGTTAATGCCTTGTACTATTTCAGTCACATAGTCTCAACAACACATTTTCACTTAAGATCATCTACACAAACCATATTAACTTACCGGTCAACAACTCTAGCAGTTCTACAAATTACTTTGCAATCAGGTTTTCCCGTAGGACACTTTACAACACTAGGCATTAATCCTAAGCCTTGCAGACGCTCCACTAGTTGGCATTCTAATCTCTGTTCCCCATTGTTTGATATCAACTCATTGTACAGTTGCAAATTGCTGGAATATACAAAAATAAAAACAATTTCAGTTGGAATGTCTTAATTTCTTTTCAACCAGCCAGTTATTATGCAGCATCATTAAATTTTTATTGTAGTTTCACGTCTATTAAGACACTTTATGTGGTATAATGCTAGGAGTTTATTTTTCGTCTATATTTATAGAAAACCCATCTTTACTTACCTAGGACACGTGCTAAACGGTAACACAGGCTCGGTAACTTCAGTCTTCGAGCTGCTCTCGTATGTTGTAGAGTCTGCTTCCATAGTTAGTATTTTCATTTATATTATTGTTTCAAAAACACATCTGTAAATTAAGAAATACAAAAAAGTTAAAGCCAAGGAGTAATCGTTTTAGCTTTATTTTACGGCTTGCCACCAAAAACTTTACTTGTTTGATTTTTTTGTATTTTTTTTTTTTTTTTTTTTCTTCACTCCCGCTTGAGATAGGGAGTATTTGGGCTCACACATGGGTGCACCTGCCATTTTCAAGTTTTATTTGATTCTTCACAGGATTCTTTAGCTTGTTGTAGGTGAGATATTTGTATTTACAAAGGTAGGGAAACGGAATGTTTTAAAGGTAATTTACAATCATTTAAAATTTGGAAATAGGATCAAGAGAGGTAAATAAAAAAAAATAAAAAATATGATAAATATAATAAATAAATCTACGACTATAACAAGGAAAAATAAATAAATAAAGAAAATAAACCGAGAAAGAGCTAGAGGCTACGTACTAGATAATATAAACTAATAAAGATAATAATTTTACAACTTAATATTATTACATAGAATATATTTGGAAATAACGGAATACAATGTTGGGCTATTGGATACAAGTAAAGATTTTATAGATGTAGGGAAAGGAACACGGAGGGAAATTAAACTATTTATAAAGGAGGAACGGTCAAATCTATTACAGGCAAAGAAAATATGATCCAGGTCCCCCACTTCAAACCCACACTCACATTTTGGACTACTGATAATTTTAAAACGAGCTAAATGGGCTGGACATGTAGTATGCCCCAGTCGCATTCTAATTATTATACTTGAGGCAATTTTGCCCAATTTTAGTATGGAAAACCATGGCTTATTACTAAGTTGAGGTTGTATATCAAAGTAATATCTCCCCTTCGATCGACTACTGTCTCTCCAGACTCTATCCCAGGAATCCCTCAGATAGAGTCCGGGAAGCACAGCCAAGTCCTGTGGATAGTTTATGAAAGGAAATTTATCTCCAACCACCACAGCCTCATTCGCAAGTGTGTCAGCTTTTTCATTACCTTTTATGCCGCAATGGCTCGGTATCCAAACAAAAATTATAGAACTACCCTTAGAAGTGCATTCAAATAATTTACTCCTCATTTCTATTATAAGTGTATGTAAAGATTTTGAATTAAAGGGAAATCTCTGTAAAGCCTGTAGGACACTCATAGAGTCTGTAAATATTATTGTATTTTTTAGTTTAAAAAGTGAGATATACTCTATGGCTTTAATTACGCCAAGACATTCACCCGAAAATACAGTTGCTTCAGAAGGGCATTTAATTTTTTGGACAATATTATATTGTGTATGATAAACTCCTACTCCTACAAAACCGTCAGATCTGTGCTTTGAAGCGTCAGTATAAACATGATGCCAATCAGGCCATTTATCCTGTACTATGGAATTAAAACATGCGTTAGCATTGTGTTTATCAATATTGAGAATGAATTTTACCGTGGGTTTGTTTGTTAGGGCTTTGTATTTACAATCAAATAAACCAAGTTTCAGGGATCGATGGGTTGGAGCATGAAACGACTTAAACCGAATGTAACTTTTAACTAAGCATGGAAGTGATTTGTTTTGCCAGTAGTTTGATGACTCTATAAGTTCGAAGAGAGCCTGAAGTTTATAAATTACTGGACTACCTGAAAGTTGCAAAACACGGAAAAAAAGACGATCAGCAAGAAACTGACGTCTCAGACTAAGAGGTGGTTCATTGCATTCAACCTGTAAAGCATTTATAGGACTAGATTTCATAGCCCCAGTAACTATCCTTAAGGCTCTTGATTGGATGGAATCCAGCTTCCCCAAACCAGCAACACCACAAGGCTCTAGCAAGAAGGTTCCGTAATCCAAAACACTCCTTACCAAAGCATTGTAAAGAAGTTTCAAGGTAGACGGATGCGCACCCCACCAAACACCCGAAAGACATCTCATTATATTAATAAGTTTTTCACATTTATTTACAAGATATTCACAATGAGACACACCTGTTAATTTTGAGTCTATTATTACTCCTAAAAATTTTAACTTATCTTTAACTGGAATTTTATGACTGTCAAAATAGATTGATATGTTGGGGTGAATACGTTGACGTGTAAAATATACTATTGAACTTTTTGGTACTGATATACTAAGACCATTTGATTTCATCCAAGTGTTTAATTTTTTTAAAGATGTTGATACTTCATCACAAAGTGACCCCACTGACTTACCCACAGCATATAAAACTATGTCATCTGCATACTGTAGGATTGCGGTTGACTTCCGAAAGAGAGACTCTAAATCATAAGTATATAAGTTAAATAATATAGGGCTTAGTACTGACCCCTGAGGAAGACCTTTCCAAAGAGTTCTACATTGATGTGATTTATCTAAAGTGATAGTTCTGCCTGAAAGCAAGTTTATGATAAAACAAGAAAGCATATCTGGAATTTTAAGTTTGTCTAATTTATCTTTCAGAATATTAAGGAGTACATTATCATATGCAGATTCTAAATCCAGAAAAACTGCAAGAATGGAGTCATTTTGAGTAAAAGCCAATCTTATATCGGTAACAAGGGTAGCCACACTATCCAGTGCACTCTTGCCTTTTCTGAATCCAAACTGTGTTTCTGGTAGTATGCCACGATTTTCTACAATCCATTCAAGTCGAATTTTAACTAAACTTTCAGCAATTTTTGCAATTACAGGTGACAAGGCTATTGGGCGATAAGAGGAGGGTTCATTTGATGGTTTGTTTGGTTTGAGAATGGGTATAACTATTTGTGATTTCCAAGAAAGAGGGATATCGCCTGATGTCATCACTTTGTTAATTAAATTTAAATAATACAAAAGTGATGATTGACTGAGGTTGGCAACAAATGAATATGGGATGCCGTCTTCACCTGGAGCAGTATCTTTAACTGAAGAGAGAACCCCTTCTAGTTCTTGTAATGTAAAGGGTGAGTCGAGAGAACATTGGTTTTTGGAGACGGAGGAAGGAATCATATCATGTAAAAGCATCTGTTCTGGGACAAAAGGTGGAGCTAGACGATCAAGAAATGCATCTGCTAAGTTTTGGGGTATGTTAGAAGTATGAGATTCAGTTACACCATTTCTAAATCTTCTTATATTTTGCCAGACAATTGATGGGGTAACTGAGGGGGAAAGTGAAAGGCAAAACTTTTTCCATCCTTGAGTTTTTTTGTCCTTAAGTATTTTTCGTGCCTTTGCTATAGTATCAGTTAAGATTGTAAAGTTTTCATTTGACATATTATTATTATATTGCTTTTCAGCTTTTTTTCTAGCTTTTACAATTTTAGTGCAATCTTTGTCCCACCAAGGTGGAGAAGGAATCACATTATTATTTAAGTTTTTTAGGGGAAAAGTCTCATCAGCTGCTTCTAAAAGGGCTTTAGTAAAAAAATTATTACAATCCGTAATGTCATATGATATATTATTATCTTTAAACAATGAAATTTTAAGTTCTACTGCAGTTTTAAATTTATGCCATAAGTTATTTTCAGTAAGTTTGTATTTCAACCGAGGTTTACAAGTCCTATTACAAGTGACAGGAGATTTGTTATATGGATAAGAAATAAGAATTGGGAAGTGATCACTTCCATACGTAGATGGCAAAGTACACCATGTTAGTGATGAAGCCATATTAGGGGAACAAATTGAAAGGTCTATTGCACTGACATTTTCAGTTGGAGAGGTGCGCCGAGTGGGTGATCCAGTATTTAATATACAAATCTGATGTGAATCTAAAAGCTCTAATAGCATTTCCCCACAGTATGAAGAAATGGAAGAGCCCCAAGAAGTATGGTGGCAATTAAAATCTCCCAAGATTAAAAAAGGACGGGGAAGGACTGAAATAAGATTATTTAATTGTTGAAGGGCAAGAGTGGAAGGGGAAGGAATGTAGATAGAAGTGATACAGATATTATTTATTTTAACTGCTATCACTGAAAACTCACTATATACAGGAAGATGGTACGGACAAAAAGGGATGTTATTTCTGATGAGTATAGCTGCACCACCATACCCATCAGACCTATCATCTCTCAAGCAAGAAAATCCGTGGATTTTAAAAATGGAGTTTGGTTTTAACCAAGTCTCCGAAAGTGCAAATAAGCTAACATTGTGTTTGTTGATTAAATAAATAATTTCAGTTTTTTTAGAGACTGCACTTCTGCAGTTCCATTGAATTATCTTTTGTATTATTGCCATTATTAAAGGATGTTGGTGTATTAAACATATTAACTATTGGTGCGACGTGGGACGGTATTATAATATTTGATTGATTTAATGTGTTAATAAGAATCTGAATTATGTCTGATGTAGACATCATGGAAGGATTGGAATCAGGCCGATTAAGAGCGCAGCCATTTTGAGGGGCCGGTACATTAAAATCATTTACTATATTATTATGCTTTTCTTTATCATAACCTTTACTTTGCTTTGGAGGTGTGCGACGATTTATATATACTGTTTTTTTGTATGAACTGTATGGTGATTGTGGATGATGTTTAGATTCTGATTTAGAGGTTGAAAGAGTGTGAAAAAGAGAAACAGGCTTAGTGTTCACTACGTCAGCATATGATTTAAATGTAGGAGGAAATAATTTGGATGCCTCTAAATAGGAAATACTTTTTTCTGCCATGGCTAATTTAATATTTTTTTGACGCATAAATTCAGGGCATATTTTACTGATAGCAAAATGACTACCAGAACAATGGCAACATGATATATTCTCCTCCTCTGTCTCACATGTATCAGCTGTATGTTCATGACCGCATTTATAGCATTTAGGTTTTGATCTACACTGAATCTTAGTATGTCCAAATCGACAGCAATTGTAACACTGGATAGTAGGATACACATAAAGATCTACAGGTAAAGAATTATAACAAATAAATATTCTTGAAGGTAGGACCTTTCCGTCAAAGGTTACAACAATACTTTGAGTCGGTTTCCACACGACCAAGCCCTCATTAATAGTTTTATAATTTATTCTCCTAACTTTCAAAATGCGACCGCAATCCATTGGTACCGATACATTATCCATTATTTCTTCAGGTGACCAATCGGGTGGTACCCCGCGGACAACACCCATCCTGGTAACTTGAAAAGAAGGTATAAACGCTTTAAGATTTATTGTAGCGAGACTACTGTGGCTGATGAAAGCATTGGCGTCAACATGGTCAGAAAACTCCAGCGACACCCTATTTCTACCTATTCTTTTGACTGAACCATTTACAACATTTTTAATAACATGCTTTTTCAAAAACTTGCCAAATGTAACCGGGTGCAGAGAAACTCCATCCTCAGGGGACTTCATTTCTCTTTGAACATGAACAACAAAAGGAGAAATATCACTTTGGTTATATGTGTTCCTGGCTACAGAAGAAGATACTTGGGGAACGGAGTGGTTATCAAAAATGGCGGGAACTGGATTATTTGTTAGTACAACAGAAGATGCTTCAATCGATTTAAAAGTTTCATTACTGGCAGTATCACTATTTTCACTGCTACAGCAACAGCCTGTTTTGCCATCAATAGCCTTAGCGTGCTTCCTCTTCTTTTTATTGCACGTTTTGCAAATAATTTTATTTAATCTATTTCTTTTGCGACCGGTACGCTGGGCCATCGAACCATCGGTGTCCATTCCCGACTCATTAGATAAAACAGAATGTGTGGAAGAGGAAATTGTAATAAAATTCGATGCCGGGGGAACCATTCCTCCCGACGCTATCGGGTCGGGCGGCTCGTTCATGGTTCTAATAAAAAATCATAAAAAATACTTACCTAGATTGTTTTTCTATATTTACACAACTACTAAATACACTAAATACTAATATTATTTACACCTTAACACTCTACTGATCCTAAAATCTTAAATATTTTCAAAAAATATTTCAACAAGAAAAAAGTGCACCGCTCCTTTCAAAGTTTCCCGCGCTTCTCTTTTTTTTTTTTTTTTTTTGTATTTATTACATAAATGAACATTCGTTTGCGTTAATTACCTTTTCTTCCACCACAAATAACGATATCAATATGTACATACCTACGATAAAAATTCTAATTATTATTTTGACTAAAATAAATTAACATCAAATTGTGTCAAATCGTCTGTTTATCAACTTTTAGTGATGTAACATTGGATGTAACTATGTAAGGTGTTATTCTATTTGTTTACATTTTATAGAAAGGCAACATTGCTCTCAAAAGTTACTAATAAACTAATAACGTCAAAGTAACATAATTTATAAAGTTATTTTGTAATCTTCGGCAATAGGGTTGAAAAAGTTGAAATAACAAGAACAATGTATTGATAAGTTGACCATCAAATGACTTGGCTTTTAAAAGTATGAGGGCTTTGATTGACAAAATTAAGGTTTCGGTCTTAAGCTTATAATCTAAAAATAGGGAATACTGTTTATCAACAAAGTAATGATCTCTCATTATAAGTAATTTTGAAAAATCAATAAAGGCCTAAACCTAGAGCCGAGCATTCATGAACCTCTCAACACGGTCTGCTTTTTTTAGTAATCTCAATTATTTAGGTTGTTTTGTTACCCAGCTTGAAACTTAATAGAGTAACTTATAAATCAAGTTTTTACACTTTTATAATTATTATTATACACAAAAACATAGTAAATTATGTTCTAAGTTGATTCCTCGAAACACTTCTAGAAATCGACTAATGGTAAAATTTAATTTAAAATAGAATGTACAATTTTCAACTACAATGCGACTATAACACGTAATTGAATTATGTTTATTTGCCTTTTTTGTTTACGATCCCATCTCGGATTTGAATTTGTATTAGTAATAAAATTATGATAGGCAACATCGGCTGCGTGCTTTTTGTGAGTGCCCATGCCTTTCCGTGCCGTCACGTACTCACGTCAGTTCTCCTTTCATGGTGTCTGTCAAAGTGGAGTAAAGGTAGTGTCAAGTTATGGTATAAGTTCAACTACCTTTTTTAATGTTATTTACTTTTATAGTGTAAAATTGTTATCGAAAATTAGTGGAACGTGATGCATTTGTTGTTCCTCATGTGTTATGTAAGTTTTGTTCAATTTTATAATGATTTTCTGTCAGCATCTTTGTTACTTCGATGATAGTAATTTCGTTAAAGTACGCCGATCGCGTTTAAGTGAGATAAACTTTAAATTATGACACATTAATGTATTAAAACGTTAATATTTGGAATAGATTTACAGAGTACTCACATCTACGTTAATCTTTCTGTATTATTAATGTTTATAATATTTATTTTAGAAATTTTACATAAAAATCAATACTATGTTCATACCATTTTGTTTGGTTTGGTGTATGCTCATTTAATTGGTTCGTCCGTTTTTTAAATTTTTAAACAAATCAGTTAATTGATTAAGTTGCGATTTAATTAATAAAATTACCTATATGTAATACGAAATTAGAAATAGGTCCTGCAGCAAAATTCACAATACTAACTTTAGATAAATAATTTATTTTCCATCTTTTACTAACCGCCCAATAAATATTAATTTATGTTAAATGTTTTTAATGGAAATTAGGATAAGATAACCACCATTGAAAACTTACATTATATTCAATTAACCCGGATAATTTAGACTTTATAGTTTTTTTTTATCTTGTAGGTAGGTGCTGATCGTTTTTACAAAATAATTTCTATGTAACATCACCTATCAATTATTAAATTTTATGAAACAGAGAAGAAAGCAAAATGGAATTATTAATTACTATAGCAAGATGATTTTGAACAGAGCGCCTGCCAAGTTCAAAGTAAGATTGTATAGTAATAGTCATAATAGGTAGGTATATTCCTTAATTTTTTAATATTAATTTTTAAATATTGTAAATTACTTTTTAAGTCTAAGTATTTTTTTATCACTTTGATAAAAAAGGGTTATGAGCAATAATGTCTGATCTTCAATTCAACCCCTCATTCTTACTTTCGCCGTTTCCAAGGAGTTCGTTTTTACGCTATTGTTAATCACTGGGAAGGCTGGGACGTTTTAAATACAGTAGGTACATATTATTAGTTTTTACATATTTTTTTTCCAGCTGTCATTAGGTCTCGCGTAATTTTATATCCACCATGATCTACCTTAAAATCCTTCTAAGTAGGTACCTACTTAGCCAAGTACACAGTTGTGTGCCGACCCCTTCAGCGTGTAAATGCGTGAACATACAGAATCAGACTACAATTGAAATCCACGACATTAGCCTACCATATATAGAAATACATAAAAACTATGTTAGTATTACATCTTGTAATCTGCATTTTACCTCATCAGCTATAACATGACTATTACCTAACATGAGTTTATTACTGAGGTGTTACTACATAATGTTAGAAGTAATTACGCGGCAAAAATAAACAGACTGATGTTTGACTGGATACATAGCTTTAAATGCTCTATTCTATCGAGATTTCCTTTAGAAACGAATGGATTGAAAGATCCTTATCATTTAAAATTTAAAAAATATAAACCCGTCCGATGTCTCACACTCGGCGGACGTTTTAATTGCGGACGCACTCAATAATCATTGCTCAGAATTCATCAATCGACGAAAGCATTATGTATTTTTATTATTATTCATATACCATGAAAAATTACGATACTCCCACCAAATTATATTATAAAGATACTTACTCGTCGGAGTATAACCCTAATTGGAATAAATGTTTATATGTATGTATGTAGTATACTTTACCATCTCCACAAATGTACTAACTGGGAAGTAATAAAAACAATGCGAGCTAGTATTACCGAGCGAGTTTCTGAAATGATAAGTTTGTATACGAATTACATATGGGTTTCCGTGTGGCCCGCGTGATTAAGGGCAGTAGTGGTGTGGTGTGTCGCAACGCTCGCAACGCGTGTATTTTGAGCAGCAATCATAACGTATTTTGTACACAACACTAGTGCTGAAGTGCTAGCGGACGCTGCGCTGACAACCGCCCGAAGTAACGAGTTACGCTACTAATTGAGCTATTAGCTGCTAAAAGTTTTATTACGTACTTCTATTCGCAGCTATTTAGAAATAGTTTATTCACGAGTTACATATAAACGACATTTATTGCGCTTCCCTGTGTATAATACCGGCCTATAAACGTTATAAACGTCCCACTGCTGGGCACAGGCCTTTTCCCATATAGAAAAGGAATGAGCATTGATCACCACGCTTGCTCATTGCGGTTTGGCGATTTCAGATTCCAATTTATGGAATCCAGGTTTCCTGCCTTCGAAGGACTCTTGCCTGGGTTCGAACCTGCAACCATGTGCATGCAAATCCGTTCATTGAACCGCTACCACCACGACACTATTTCTTCCTGTGTGTTTTAGTTCAAATCTGAGAAAATCGCACACCGAACTAGGCCGTCATCGTAAAGTAACATATGGGGTTGTACAAGAAACACAGCACATACCTATCATGGTGATTTATCGAGCATTCTAAGAAGACGTTCGTCTTTTGTCTGTCACAGTGAATGGTGGATGTCTCGCTGTTAATTACGCGCATCTGTCTTTCAATCCCGCGAAGTGCATGTTGCTCGAAGTGCACAGCGGCTTAAAAAAATATTCTGATAATCGTAGGAAAAAGAAATGTATGCCGAAAATATCACATTAAAAAAATCATTTACAGTCATATCATGTCATATGTAACCTACCTGTGAATAAAAAAGTAGCATTACTAAAAGATACAATTTTCAAGAAACAATTTCTATGCTTATGAATTCTTTTAATTGTTTCGAAGGCAAGTGACGCCGCATTTCACGTGTAGCGGTTACTAGAATATTTTCGTATAAATTAGACACTCCCGGCTCCTTCCTGTCTGTTAACTCCCCGGAGCTTTCATAAATCTTAGATAATATCAAGTGATAGGTACCTACTTATTATTATGTCACTAACGCATAGCTAAGGTTTTATGGCAGTATATTATATTACGAGAACAGACAAGTTTATGTGGTTAGCTGAATAATTAATTATTTAGGTATTTTGAAAGCATAATCTACTCGTAATAACAGTTCAGCTAATGTGACGGATTATACTCACTGAAATTATTACACGCAGAACATTTTTATCCTAGAAATGAAACACTTTCAGGTTTTATCGCGACCTTTACGGTAACCAATGTGAATAGGTACTTCGATAAAATGTATAAAAAAATAGTCCTATTCAGCAGAACCAAAAGAAAAGATATTTTCCCAATATCAAGCCAATGTAGACTAGAATTGAAGAAAAGTCTAATTTTAGCAATGTTGCCATATATCATGTGCCTTAATGTCAATTTTTCTATTGAACATTAATTGTAACATCCAATTAGAGGCACATGTTCAGCCCACACGTCCTCAGGCTGATAAGAGCCCATCAACAATACCGTCGTAAATAAACGACTGCTATAATGACTATGTTTTGACGGTAAATTGGTAAATTGCTTTGAGGATGTTATTTATTGGAGCCAAAAAAGTCACTTCTCTTCATCCTGATATTTGCGATATGATACTCGTTTAAGTCCAAAGTAATTGACAGATCTGATAACTGAAGAAGTATCCTTTATTTTTTGGTTTATCAAATTGTTGTTTATAAATCCGTATCCTTCCATTTTTGTTTCTTTTCTGGGCACGTTTTGTTTCCTATGCCTCGGATACCGTCTTGGGTTCTCGGTTCTGCTTATCCTCTCATCAAAGCAATGGTAAAATATTTCGAAAAACAGTTTCTCAATATCGAGCTCAGATTTAGTAAGTGTTATTTTCTCAACGTCGTTCTAATCACTGCGCTGACCATCCGTGACTGTTATGGTTGCGTTTCTTTTGTTTTCTAATCAGTTCAGTTATCAACAAGTTGCAAATTATCTTCAAGGTCTGTTTTATAAGCAATCATATTTTCAATAGCTTCAGGTATCGCTATTTCTTCTTCGCACTTCTTCTTTAAACTTTACATCAGTTAATCTATCGGCAAGCTATTCCCAGTGCAGCCAAGATAAATGGGTCACTTTCGATATTAACACACTTTGTCACTATCCTACAGTCTGTAAAAGAAGTTGTTGGTATAACTGCTTTTAGCTGCATATGAGAAACTACGTAAGCCCCAGTTTTATAGTAGCTATTAACACAATATACGTACGTCTATACCCCCATAACTTGCAGACTTTAGTTATATTTATACTTTTCAGGCAACCGTGAACCCACTCGGATTATTGTAATCTCCAACTTCGTGATCTAGATGTGGCAAGTACGATGTAAATGTCACCTGTAAGCTATTACACGCAACATTAGTGACGGGACGTTGCGGCCATCAGACTAACGCAATTTGTCCTGAAAATATATTCGTTAAATCTTGTGCTTCAACGATACGATTAACTTTCCTTATGCAATACGTTGCAAAAGCTCTTAAACGGTACTGCTATAACAGTTGCTGGTGCATTAAGATGATTCTTAAACTTAACGACCCTTTTAGTATAGCGAGAAGTATTTCAATGTACTTTCGATAAGGAAGTGAAAATTCTGCGAACAGTAGTTCTGAGATTCGAGCTCAAGCTTCTTTGAAGTATTCTTGAAAAAATGCGCTGTGACGTCAGCTATTCAGACTTCATCATTCGACCTTTGGTCATTCGCCGTTAGCGTACGGTTATGAAGCGCAGCAAATTTGAGGTCACGACACATGGACAGTTCTGGATCATGAAGGATTTATATCTGAAGCTGAAGCTTCGAGATTAAAACTTAGTCACAAAACAGTTATCCCAAATATGAACTTAATTTTATGGGCAAAAAGTAGGTTCTAAATTGCCGTTAGACATTATTCTGGTGTTTCCAAATAAGGCTTGATTGCGACACTAACACTTAGACGTGGGCGAACAGTGATTGTTAACAAAGTGCCCTGACTCTGTAAGGCACCTTAACGACAGACGCGCTTTCTACAAGCTCAGGCTTAAATTAAGATATTGATATAATCTTTGTTTTTTTATATAAAATGAAAACGGTACTACAGCCGTACCTTAAAAAAGAAAACCGTTGTTATTTTTAGTGTTTGCGAAGTAATAAGTTGAAAAGATTATGATTGGCTTCGTAAATTCGTACGACCATGAACTTTTATACAGTATGAAGATAGTTTGCCATTCCGTACCATTTCGTGTCTTCCTGTCATCAGTGAGTTTCGTGACAAATCTGA
The DNA here is from genome assembly GCA_950381575.1 of Plusia festucae. Taxonomy (NCBI): domain Eukaryota; kingdom Metazoa; phylum Arthropoda; class Insecta; order Lepidoptera; family Noctuidae; genus Plusia; species Plusia festucae. The sequence goes on along the minus strand of OX494436.1, from coordinate 3,844,020 downwards.
TTTATTATCGTTCTAAAAATGTTAATATTTCGCCTTTCTGTGAATAAACCTCATCTTTTGATTTGTGTTTACGGCTAAAAAGTGTTTAACGTTTTTCTTGCTTTAGAATATTACAAAAATTACACTTCTTATGCTTCTCACAACTCGCTTAACTACATCACTCTTCTGAACGGAACAGCTCTGAAGACGGATAATTAATTTATTAATTGCTTTATTTTTAAATGTACGCTACTTTTTAAATATTTAGCAAACAAATTTAAATTTTATTAAAGTGTCCTGTCACAGTGGTTGTTTTTTTTTTCTAGATTTGGTAAGTCTGAGAGTAGTTTGTTGGCAATTTTTATACCCCTAGGCGATAAGGGACTCTACAAATTACTTATTTATTTTGGCAAAAAACCGTATGCAAAGTCAGTATGATAAGGAGCAGCAAATTTTCAGCCAGTCCGTTTCCCTAGAGTACAGTATACGAATATGTTCTCTTAACTTTGATAAGTTTATTTGAATAACGTTTCACAAACACCTACAGGACCTTTCCTGTGCAAGTAACTGCCATGTGGACTGAGATTAATAGCATTTTGTTTGAAACCATAAATTTATATGGCCGTCGCCCTATGACCTAATTAATGCACGTTGCTCTCACATTTCCTAACACGGCCATTTTTTATTTGGACTATAAATACATGTGCGAAGTAAATTTAAAACCTTTTTTTATAAACCCTTTTAGTGATTAGCTAAAATACTTTTTAAAACGGTGCTCTTTGTAGACAATTATTATGAAATGGAATACAGATAAGTACTTTTTTCAAGTAGATTTTAGCTATAACCAGTACAAATTTTGATTATTTATAAGTATTATTGATATTGACACTTAATAACTTATTTATTAAATACACCTGATTGTATTTCTTTTATTAACACGTACAGATAAACGGATAACAACCGTTGTACCACATTCCGACATCCCAATCACGTACATTGCTTCACTATGTATGTAATGTTAAATTAATACCTATGTTCGAAACTCACGTGTAGGTAATTGTTTTAGCCTTGATATAAACCGATGTTACTGAATATAGAAACATTAATCGTATAAATCATACACGAAAATATCTTTAGGGATAAATCCGATTAATATCGACGCATGTACGTCATACCTACTTTGTACATTAGTTTGTTGAACTCGTTTTGAAAATACATTACAATATATACACAAGGCTAGGTACCATTTTATTTACCTTTTATAGTTAAAATTAATTATATTTTCACATAAACCTCTTCTTCTTGGAGTGCCAATAAGTCTTTAAGTGATAATTAATATTAATTAATAAACGTCGACTACAGTTGGTGGATCTGTCTGTCTTTTGCGACACGAACAGTTCAGATTCTATACACGTCTAGGTGTTAACAAACGGCAATATTTTGTTTGAAACTTGCACTAGTAACGTTTACCGTTTACTAATAAACTATTATGTTCATTATTTTAGCGAATGCTAGATTAAGATTGCGTAACTGACAGATAGATAGTAATCTACGACTATTTGAATACTAAATTACAGCTGTAGCGTGTATTCTCCTCTATAATTAAGGAAGAAAAACATTCTATTCGTTATAACATGATACCTTAAATATAAGATATGAAAAATAAGTCTTTTATATTCAAATAGCTGTTGCCCGCAGTACTTTTTTTTTACCTAACCTACCTATGTTACTCAGAGATAATGTAACACTCGAATGGTGAGTTCTTTTTTTACTCGGTCCAGTTGTTTTTGACTTTAGTCGTTACAAACATACAATTATATCCTCTTTATTACATTAGCATAGATAGATTAATTTACTATTGGTATTTATAGAAGCTCTTGGCTATGATTTAAAACACTCTTCCTACTCCGTCGACCAAAGAGGCCGTAAGATTGATGGTTCATTTGCAGCTCAGTGACTTGATTTGAAAGTTTATCTGACGTGAATAGATTCTCGTTGTTTTGTTGTACGTCTGTCGCTGGAGAAGCAGGTATGTGCGGAACGGCGGACGAACCGCTCGGGTATAATTAGCGAAGCTGTGTTTTGTCACTCCATCACTTTCTTTAGCACTGTTACTCAAATATCAACCCAGTTATGGTGATGACAGGCGAGAGATGCGATGCTTGTACTCATTTTTTCGCACATACCGTAAAAGCTAAGTAATCCTACATGTTTTTGTACCTACTTATACTTCCCCATATTTTTTCTATATTAGACGTCAAAGTAAAAATTACAGTATGAGAACTAAGGTAACTTAAAATTGAGTTGCTTTTAAGGCCATGTACTAAACCGAAAAACACTCACCAAAGAATCCTTAATGTAGAACTAAGTTTGGCCTATTCCTAAACGGTGCCAAATAAAAATGCCAAAGGTGTTACCAATCTTGAATCTATCAATCGCTTCAAACCCTCAGGGCATTGAACACATATATCTTTTAACGTTCATTCCTGCGATAAAAGTTCCGTGTTTACCAAGCGATACTGACGATACCGTCTTTTCCTCATAAACAATTTTGAGCTGATGACAATCACATACACAAACTACCTCTGTTCTCAACTACGTGCTAATCTAAACAGCCAATCATGTAGAAGTGGGTGTGAAAATGTTTGTTGACATAGTCCATTCAACTTCAGTTTGTTTTGCTTATGATCTTCAGTAGTGCTAAAAAATCAAGGTTATCGAAGTTCAGGGTGTATGTCACGCCAAATGGTATATTCAATTGTTTCATAATATTTATTAAAGTGCTGGTTGTATTACAAATATTTTAACACGAATTACACTAATATGAACACCTGTGGGTGGTGGTGTGCGGTCTATAAGTTTCGAAAGGATTTGTTTTCTTTAGCGAATCTTGAACCGGCTGACACCTACACGTAATGAATCATTTAAACGCCATCCAATGTGTTGTAATTCTCCGATAGATGTGAAACTTGAGTGTGCATTAAAATTCAGTTTTTGTTTGCCGCTAACTAACTGAAGGATTTGAAGACAGATCAATAAAACATAATGATGGTAATAAATTAAGAAAATAGGCAGTGATTATTTTTGCAACATTCATGAGTATAAGTAGTAGTAAATATCAGTGTCCGAAACACTCGCTTCGGGTTAAATATTCTGTTATATTTCTATTTAAATTCTGTACCGACTAACATACTTAATAACCTCCTGTTGTTACCATAATGGGTCATGTTATCTGAAAAAAATAAAAAATAATAGGTACTTATTAATTATCTTATTTTAAAGCCAAACTTCTTTGTCTTGGAATGGTTGCTTATGCAACAATTTTGCCATGTTTTATATGATCAGAGTAGAAAGTCGTCTATTGTTTTTTTTTGTGGGAAAAGCCTACTTAGTAAGCGTTCTAATCACTTTCGCTTTCAATAACTTTGAAGGGAGTAAGATGGGCGCGAAAATGCATGCTTAATTAGATCACTTTCCATGGAACTAAATTAAATCATTATGCGTGAAATTTTCGCTTAAAACGAAACTAAATATAGTCGATAATATCAAATTAAAATTACGCAAACATGATTAACATTATCTTAAGTAATTTTAGGGTCATTACAAAAGTTATGACCGAAATAATTATATGCATTATGTAAATAGTGCTTTTATTAATTAACTTAGTAGTTGATTAACACTGACTATGATGTGGTTATTTTTTAATAAAATCTCTTAAAAAAAAAATTTTTTTTTCAATGTTATTTTGTAAACTTTCAGACCACCAGTATATTCAGTTGAACTAAGATAAAATAAATGTTATTTCAATAACCGTTACTGTAAAATTATAATTCTCAGAAGCGCATATTTGTGCTCATCTCGACGTTCAAGTATTTTATGTTTGCGTTTGAAGAATTTGTAATATTTTGTAGATGAAAGTCAATGAAAGTTTTTCAAGATTTGACAGCATTGCGGCATGAGATACTTGATATAATAACGAAGGTTGGTTCTAGCATTAAGCTTGGGCTACACCAAGAGATCGTATTAAATTCGCTAAGTTTAGTTTAGGAGTACAAGCTAAGCTAAGCCAGCTTCAGCTCAACGTGAGCTCTACCTCGCATAGCTACAACGTATGATCATATTTTATTTATGTTCATATTCTCTATTGCTTTTCTACAATATTTTACACTCACACACACGTTATTTCACCATGTATCTAATTCGTATTTAAATGTAATTTCTAAAAACACACTACCAAAAAAAAACGTGCAAAGCTCGGTGATCCAGGTACTTTTATTTATGTTCATATTCTCTATTGCTTTTCTACAATATTTTACACTCACACACACGTTAAGTTGATCCTAGCAAGATGCTTGGGGCATCTCTTTATCTGGCCGGCTTCTGTAATGGCTCCTAATAGAGTCCACGAAAACTAATGATTTTATTGGTACTAAAAAAACCAAACACGTCTCTAGATCCTAGTCATGGACCGATCAACCGCGTCGCTTCCTCGATGGCAGGAAGATGCGAACACCATAAACTTGCACATGTATATCCGCTATAGTTAATTGCTCTACAATCTGCGCCCGCGCTGATTCCGCATCAAATTGCACCGGTGAAAGCCAGAATAATTCGTTTAGTGATGATTCGCAATTTCGCACTACAAACAAGTGTGGGAATATATGAATGAACAAATGGTTAATTGAATTAAATTAATCCATCCATTTATTTGAAAGGTAAAAGTGATTGACTGATATAAACGCACAGGCCAAACCCTTAGGGCTAGAAACCTAACATTTAGCACACGTAATCCTCTTATGACGTAGGCATCCACTAAAGAAGGATTTTTCAAAATTCAACCCCCAAGGAAGCGCAATACGGGATAAAAGTTTGTATGAAATTTTAATCCTTGGACATATCTATAACTATGTAACATATAAAATGCTATGTAGCGGAGACTCGGAGGGTGTGTTTCTGGTATGATGTAGGCGTCCGTTAAAAAACAATTATCCGAAATTCTACCCCTAAGGGGAGAAAAATTGGGATTAACGGTCGTAAGGAAATCCGTAATTATTCAAGTTTATGTAATTTAATATTCAAGTTTTTAGTTGAATAAAAATAAATATATACATATTAAAAAGTTTAAAAAACCTACTCCCTTACAGGGTGTAATAGGGGTTGAAAGTTTTTATGAGAAATTTGACAATGACATTGTCATACACGGCGCGCGAGTTTCTGGTTAGATATATAAATACACACATCAAAAGTGTCTAGGGATCAACATATATTTTTGCAATAACTTTTCTCCTGATTGATATTAATTAAAATTTTCTTTAAGGATTCATCGAATAAAGTGTTTTCGTTTGTCACAGTAACGATAAACCAAGTCACCTTTGCATTAATAAAGAAATTTGCCATTTTCCTAATAAAGGGATTTTTGACATTTGAACCACTAACACAAAAGTTCGAAAAAAAGACTGAAATAACAGTTTTCTTTAAAATTTTATTGGGTAACTTAAACAATTAATAATCCGTGTTTCTACCGCGAACACTAACAACACAAGAACATCGGTTTGGCATACTCAAAATGAGTTCATCCAAATCACGCTGTGGAATGGCCGCCCATGTTCGTTGCAACAAAAAAAAAAGGTCTTCTTGCGACTGGATACCCTCCATATTCGGCAGAGCTCTTCTCTGTAGCATATCCCATGCATGCTCAATCGGGTTCAAGTCTGGCGACTGAGCAGGCCAGGGCAGGACATTGATGTTAGCTGCGGCGAGAGTCTGTCTTACAACTCTTGCGGTGTGCGGTCGTGCATTATCATGCATTAACTGAAATAAGGGACCGATTTGCACTTGTAGAGGAACGATGACGTCTGATACAATCGTCTCAGCATAAATTTGAGCGTTGAGGTTGCTTCTGATCCAAATCAACTCAGTTCTTCCGCCGATCCAAATACCCGCCCATACCATGATGGTTCCACCAATATAAGGATGGACTTCCTGGCAGGATTTTAATCGCTGTTGGCGTCCAGGGGTTCTCCAGTGTCGTATACGTCTTGTATCCGGTCTCATACCAAAACGAGACTCATCAGAAAAGCACACGAAACGCCATTGTTCTTCTGCCCAATTTCTGTGTTCAAGAGCCCATTGATATCGAATCCTACGATTGTGCATTGCTATAGGTGGTACCCGTAGCGGTCTTCGGGAATGAAGGTTCACTTCATGCAAGCGGTTTCTGACTGTTTGGTCGCTAATTAAGTTCCCTGAAGAGTGATGAAGCCTCACGGCTAACATCATGGCGGTTATTGTTGGAGCTCTTCGAGTTAAGATTTGAATGTATCGGTCTTGTCTCCGTGTGGTGCAGCGATACCGTCCTCCATGGCGCTCAGCCACGGTACCAGTGCTTCGGTAACGTGTCCAAAGTCGACTGATAACACTCTGACTTGTATTCAGAGCTAAAGCCACAGTACGTTGCCGGGAACCAGCTTCTATCATTCCCACGGCTCTGAGCATTTCTTCCCTGCTTAAATGACGTCGCCGCTCCATAATAACGTTGGTTTTAATCAGTAGTAGGGAAACAGTAGCACTAATAATGTCTTCAATGCGTTGTATGTTTTTATAGGGAAAATATTGACAGCTGATTTTCATCTTTTACTCGAATTTGATTCACAGTTCCTGATTCGAATTATGAAATGCACCAAAAAGGATCCATATAAATTTATAAAATCATAAATTTATTACAAAGCCACATCTCAATCTCAAGAAATCCGCATAAAAATGCTTGATCCCTAGACACTTTTGATGTGTGTATATACGTATTTCGGCAATTTGGAAAACCACCCCCTAAACCCCACGAGCTCCTCAAATACATTGATTTATGTAAAACAAGAGGTTTTTGTATATTAATATAAGCATAATTATTACTGTGCTACAAAGCCGGGGCGGGTCTGTTAGTAATAATATGTATGTATTACCTATAGCTACTACAAATTTAACTTTTTGAAATTATGTTTCGCAAACGTATTTCGTGTTTATGTTAGAGCTTAATATCAAAAAAGCCCCATGTTCTTTTTTTTTAGAAAATTCAACATAGATGAGACGGGAGATTTTTTTTTTTTCTTATTTAAGAGTCGATATTTAGAGCACGTAGGTACTCAGTAAAATGTATCTATATTACTACTATATATATAACCAATTTAAAGTTAAGATTGTATCTCAAATAAATCGTGTATACTATGTAACTGTTACAAGATTAATTCGCGGAACAATGTATCTAGTTTTTATCATGAACTTTCCCCTATACAATGGGAACTGTGTAACAATGCATAATAGCTATATATCGATTTTACATCCTACGTGAGAATAAACTGTCTATACTATTTGTACTTGTTAACGTAACTGGAAAAAAGTTTAATGTCTATGTGAATTTATGTATTACTAGCTGTTGCTCGCGGCTTCGCACGCGCGTAAAGTTAAGAGAGTAAGTAGTAAAGGATAGATAGATGTATTCTGTGATTTTCAAAGTAAGGAGCAATTATATTTTTCATAAAAGATTATGGCGTTAAGATAATAATAAGATAATGTGGAAAACATCACATACATTGAGTTTGGATAAACTTTTAAAATGGTGGCAGCTTTTTGGTCAGACGAAACTTGAAAATCATTGACACGAAAAGATGAAGAAGAATCACATACATTGCTCCGAATTCAAAGAAAGTAGCTAAAGCTCTTGTGTTATGGAATCAGAAACAACGAAAGTACCACTAACACCCATACTCGACATAATGTAGAAAAGTGATTTTCTACATCGACCCGTCCGGGGATCGAACCCGGGACCTCAGAGCTGGCGACACCTTGAAAACCGTTGTGGACGCCACTCAAACACGGATGTCATCGTAAATATATGTTTTAGATGGTCATTTATTTGTATCGATCCAGAAACCCGTATATGAAAGGCATGGCCTTATCTTTAAAAATAAAGTCCACAATATAATACCTTGCAACCCCTACTTAACCATCTTAAGGCGTAGATTTCTAAAATCGCTAAAATATGTTTTCATTTATTTCTAACCAAAAACCCGTATACCAAATCTCATGAAACCAAATCTTATCTCTCTCTTTGAAAATGACGAACTTCCTAAAAATACTTCCAACCACTATTGCACCCCCTTTGAGGGTAGATTTCTAAAATCTCGGGAATACGTCTTATTTATTTCTAACTCATAATCCTATGAAATTTAATGTGCCTATCTATGAAAACTACACAATTCATTTACCTACAAACTTCCATCCCCTACTTTACCCTCTTAGGGGGTAGATTTTCAAAATCGCTGAAATATGTCTTCATTTATTTCTATCGAGAAACCCGTTTACGAAATTTCATGTGTCTATCTTTGAAAATACCAAACTTCCCATACAAACTTTCAACCCCTTTTAACTCCTTTAGGGGTTGAATTTCGAAAAATACTGAAACACGTGGTTTTTAATTTTTTACCAGAATGGTAACCACAAATTTTTATGGTTTAAACTACAAAAATGACGATTTTCCATACAAACTTTCATCCTCTATTTAAGTCCTTTAGGGGTCGATTTTCGAAAAATAAAGAAACTCGTCGTTTTTAATTTTTTACTAAATTGTTATCTACCAATTTTTATGGTATAAACTACAAAAATGACGATTTTCCATACAAACTTTCATCCCCTATTTAAGTCCCTTAGGGATTGATTTTCGAAAAATACTGAAACACGTCGATTTTAATTTTTTACCAGAATGGAAACCATCAAGTTTCATGGTTTAAACTTCAAAAATGACGATTTTCCATACAAACTTTCATCCCCTATTTAACACCCTTAGGGGTAGATTTTCGAAAAATAATGAAACACGTAGTTTTTAATTTTTTACTAAAATGTTATCTACCAATTTTTATTGTTTAAACTACAAAAATGACGATTTTCCATACAAACTTTCATCCCCTATTTAAGTCCCTTAAGGATTGATATTCGAAAAATACTGAAACACGTCGATTTTAATTTTTTTACCAGAATGGTAACCACCAAGTTTCATGGTTTAAACTTCAAAAATGACGATTTTCCATACAAACTTTCATCCCCTATTTAACACCCTTAGGGGTTGAATTTCAAAAAATCCTTCCTTATTCCTTGTCTACATTATGAAGGAAACCTCTGTGCAAAATTTCAGCTTTCTAGGTTCAAGGGTTTGGGCTGGGCGTTGATGAGTCAGTCAGTCAGTCAGTCAGTCAGTCAGGCCTTGTCTTTTTATTTATATAGATAGATGTATGTATGTAATTACTTATTAAGCAAGCAGTAATATTTTTATGCGTAATTTGATGGTATAAGGAAAGTTATTCAGTTGCGTGTCCTCAGTTATTTACTTGGTTGTAGTACTGTTAGTAGAGTATGCAGTATTATTTCGATATACATACAAGTTATGCGTTATTTCGGTGTCAGGGCCCGCGCTGCGTGCAACGCGTCGACCTCTCGATGCGGTGTACGCAGGCTCCGCCGCAGACCTCCAATCTGGGTCACTCGACCACTGGCGCCACCCGAAAATGTCCATTCTCCATTCCCGAATGTTTCTACGCGTTTCTGATTAGGCGTCAAACTGTCAATGTTTCCCCTTCTCAAAATTTCTATTCTTCCTGTTCCCTTATTTCTGGTTCCGAGATATTATTAGTGTTCCCCGGAATTGCGTAAAGCATACGTGTGCTGCAATGGACTTGGACGCGAACATAGTTTTTATGTTCAGTCACGCAACGGCGTTACATCGCTCCTAGTTAGATCTCACAAGATATACATTCATAATATAATAATATCGGGTTGCATCCAATGTGGTGCGAATTCGTCACAAAGTTACAATGCATTCATTTACTTGTGCTAACGCCTTGGCAATTTCCTGTCATGCGCCACGTGTTCTCCGGCGTCGGTTACTCACTATCCTTATTCATTTTATATTTTTGTTTCTGCCTGTTTACGTTTCCCTGTTCCAAACTAAATAAATAGTTCCAATGATTATTCATTATTGGTGAAACTCATGTTCTTTTTCTAACTGTATGTAATCGCCAGTCGGGTGTTCTGAAATCTGACATCATTGAAAAAACTGGTAGTTGAAGCAATTAAATTTTTAAATGCCTATCAGGCGCGTCGGTCGTTTACTGGACTTTTTGCGTCAGTGTAAGATTTTTAATACAGTTTTATGCAACAAAAACCATTAAAGCTTGCGCGAAAGTTTGATATAATCAGGTTTGGCACTTTCCAATACAGTGACTGTAACAAAGGAAATAAGAGCGAGCCTTGCAAGAGAGCAATCGGTTGATTCCTGACATGGCGATGCAATATATTTCTATTTTTTTTTCATTTGGGTTTTCTTTCGTCGGCAAGTAACTTTGATTTATAATAAATTAAAACAAATTTAATTTATTCGTAATAAAGTGTTCGGAAAAGGATGCAAAATTTATGTGTTAGTCTATCTACTGGCAAATGGACCGACTATCAATCTCGATAACGTTTGTCACACGTCCGGATAAAATTTGCTTCATACTGCTTTCGCAATTTCGCTATCAGTTTCGGCTATAATTCTTAACCAATTTTACAGTTCCAGTTCATATTACAACGGCATGTATAATTATTAAACTGTATTTGAATGATGGGTGGTTTGCCAATGAAGTTCTATTAGCTTTTTCATTTTGGCTTTTAGTTAGCATTTTATTTAGAGAACGTTGAATAATTGTTGTACAGTGATTCGTCCGAGTCCGCATGTCATAGTTGCAGTCTAATTCTCTTCGGTTGCATCGCTAGTTCAGCAGTAGGCATGCAGTCACGTTCACCCTCGCGTCTGCGCTTGACGCGTGCGTTGTGGTTCTTACTTCACCTAATGTTTATAGTTTTTCCGCTATTCACTTCATGTTCTAAAGGACTGATCGGCACTCAGTGACTTTTTTATGAAGTGTTATCCGGAATTTTTGGACTGTACATTCGCTGTTTTCATTTTTGTATCATGTAAGTATTTAAAATGTATATTTTTTTATTCTATGAATTCACTTGTTTTAGTTAAGCTCTGGTGAATGATTTAGATAATGAATGGACATTGTGGCTTGTCTGTTATGTGGTGTTTTTGAATGTATTGTTTAGAGTTTGCAATATCTATTACTTAGTACAGCCGGCGCAAGCCAAACTACGCGCGGCGCTCGTTTTGAGACCGGTTCGAAAGTGAGTGTTTTGTTGACGAAACCGGATCGGTAAATAATTACAAACATAATGGAAGCGTGCATCTGCTTCACAATGTTTTCAAAACATAAGAAACATAGCATAAGAATTTTTATTTATCCAATATAAAATCAATGAAGAGCGTTTTAAGTCTCCAACTTCATATACCAGTACTAGTTATTCTTATACAATATTTAGTAAATATCCATGCAGTCTCAGAATTAATAGATCCAGTTTTATCTTCTCTTTTTAAAAATCTTGTTAGTAATTCTTGCTAACCATTTCAGTATATTACAGTTAGGAGAATTTAGGACATTTTTTGTAAAGCTCGCAGTTCGAAATATCTTTGAGTACAAAATTATAGTGCAGAGCTCAGCATTGTTTATTTTTACTACGCGTAAGGAGTTTGTAAACGAATAAACTCAACATTGGCGATCGGGCGTCGAACCCGTTAGATCGTTTTTAGAGCGACGACCTTGCAAGTTTTAGATTAGGAGTTAAAACTTACGTCTCGTTTCCCTTTATGATGAAAACTTGATTAATAAAAGTAGTTTGTGAAGATCTCACAATAAGGTCGTTGGAGAAAAATGCATCCTATATAAATAAACATCTATAGAGCTTTTTTTAGTCAGTTCGTGAGTATCAAACATGAGTCGTGTACGTTCCAAAAGGAGCTATGTTGAGTGATGACGCCATTCTCTTTACCACTGGCGAGTCTAGATTTAGATCTTATAATTTTTTTGCTAACTACGTGGCGTATTGTTCAACTCTTAATTGGATATGTATCAGAAATGCCCGACGGTACGATTCGAGAAATGTAACTGTTATTTAAGATTTCTTATTCTACAGTTTGTAACAGATAAAGAAGAAATAAAACTAAAAATTCCTCGGTATATGGTATGTTTCCGCAGCTTTTTCCTCACAATTTCCTGTAGTGAAGTGTTCTCGCGGTTCTGTGGCCTATTTTCCATTGAAGTGGTGTCGCAGTCTAGGCTAACAGAGACGACGGAGAGTCTGTGGCTTGTATTACACTTACGAGGCTCGTCAACTTCCACACTTTGCTCAGTGTCATATTTTCAAAAGGCGACCTTCTTTGATTATATTCTATGGTTATTTTATATGTCGACGTCTTCTATACTCAAAAGCAATTTATTAAATAAAATGGTAATCTCTATATCTTAAACAGAAAGTTTAAATTTATTAATAAACTTTTGTCCTCAATTTGAAACCTCTATTCCTCTTTTCTACCGTAAGCTTAGCTTGATGATAATTTATTGAGACGTGCATAATACATAAGTTGTACCATTATTCTTTTGTCCGTCTGGCTCATTGTCTGAACTTTGTGAGAGTGGCTGCAATATTAATTATAATTTTATTAATGTTGTCTACGTTATTAACCTATTATATTTCTTCTTATTTTTAATGTTAATATTTCTACCATCAACTAAGTGCTTGGTTTTCTACTTACATTGGACCGTTGCCAAGTTTGTGATGATGTCGATAAAGGGTTCTAAAATGCTCGATTTTAATATCGAGTAAAAAGTTTTCGTTGTCGGGTCAAAGGAAATTTTGTTTGTTTGTGTGTGTATTTCTGTGCAGCATCTTCTTTGCCAGACGTACAGACATGTTTATCGTCTAGCAATAGAACCCAGATCGTAAAACATTACCAGTTTACAGTCGAAGTTTAAACATGTTTACTTTATGTGGTATCCGTGTGTATAAATGAACAAACAGTGTTTCTTATATTCGCTCTTTTTACTTGTAATATGACTCATTGTAGCTGAATCGTGCGACAGTACTCGGTGGCGCCGATTTTCCGCGACTTTGTAAGCTTTGCGAAAAGTTGCTTTACTCAATAGGTTATTGTGACATGACCTTTTACTTCGAACCTCATGGGAGTACCCATTTTACGTAACCTTTATTCCATAACAAAAGCACAGGTCGGTGTATTTATGGATGTTATTTATTAGTCTATTAGATTGTATTGGGTACAACGGTCGGTGGTTGTGTCGCTACTTAAAGGTTTCAAAAGTGCACGTTAAATGAACCACGACGAGTCCAATTAGACCACTGTCAATTGTTTTTTGTTCGATATAAAGAATAATGTGAGCCGTTGGGCTGGATTGAATCGTTTTCACGTCAGCAACACTTTCCCGGATGTAGCAGAATATTTTGCGCCTTCTCGCACTGCCATTGTGTATCATCCTCGTAACTGCAAAGTGCTATGATCGTTTGTGATGTAAGATAAAAAAGTTAAGGTGATTTAGATTGCAATTACAAAGCAAACATCGTACCGAATCATATTATTATCAAACAAAAATTGCATCGGATGGTTTACAGAACCTAATGGAAAAAGATTTAGTAGAGAATCATGCCAAAAAAACAATTGCGTAACTTATCGTGGCATGCAGTGATTGCATTAACCCTCCAGAAAAAACATGCGAATAGTTGATCAATATGCAGACGTGGTCGCGGTACAATGCAAAACAAAAGAGCAACGAACTTAAAGGAAGAGTCCTTGCCATAAAAGATACTCTAGGACCATTTTCGATCGGGCGGAAAGTGATTCACGTGTCAGATATACCATTTTGGATTTTGATTGCTGTTGAAGAAACTGTTACATCATTACTATTTGAACCTTTAATGTTGTACATACCCAAAAGCAGTTCCATTCATGAAGTCAGTTCAAACTGCATAGATCCGTTTGCAGCGTCTAAACTACATATCTAAAATATGTTATCTAGGTTAGAATGATTCGATGAGATTGTATAGGCTGAAATTAACCAAACATGTAATAAATTCGAAACGCTATCTCGGAGAATTTGCTCTGCTTAGCGTGATAAATGTAACTACATTTCTCGTAGTTCATGTCGGGCATTAACTTGCTTTAGAAACAGGGTTGTATAGTGTACGTACATACAAATATCAGTTACGAATAATTGCAAGCTTATAGCGAATAATGTCACTATCATTCTTTTAAATCGGTTTAATAAAAACTTGATCTACGGTAAGGTTTTCTTGTTCATATTATGTCTTGGGTTTACGTGCAACGTTCATATAATTTTTGATCTTCTTTCTTTGTTCATCAATTCCTTAGTTCCCTGCGACTAAAAAATTTACTTATATTGGTGATTGATTTGAAATAAAATCTTGATTTTAAAATTGTTTGGGCTACTGTTTTTCTCATTTATGTATTATCTGGGGTCACACGTGTGCTGCTTGTATACAAAAAACACGTGCTCTTGACACAGCTGCCGTCCATCTATTTCGGTTCCATCCAATAAGTTTTTTCCTTCCATGCGTTCGTGAGATAGGGCAGCTCAACATTGTGGTTTATCGATAAGTTGGTTATGTTAACGTATTTAGTAACATAATCGATATGAGTAACGGAGAAAATATCATGGATATCTATATTTTCTACATCTTGTTATATTTAATTATGTTATTAGGAAATTAAAGTTATTTTAGTTATAGTTAAGTGATATTTCTTCTTGCTTCTTCTTCTAGATTTTCACTTTGCTTGTGATCTTAATTTGTTGCGTCTATCTCATATCAAATTACATCTGCAAATAATTCAGTTTTGTCTTTGTGAGTAGGTATCAAGTAATCAATAGTTTGTTGCACTGCCATTCATGATAGAGTCACAATTATTATACTGAAAGCTCTTCATGTAATCTTTTTCCCAGGCTAGTAGATTATGTAACATTTGTATCAATTCCCATGATGAAATAATTAGTCTTTATTAATTTCAATAAAGATGTGCTGTAAAGATATGTCTGAAGTTCACTGCCCTATTTGTTATGATGTAAAGTAACACGATTATTAAGTATCACTCTTAACTTGGACTAGGACGATAAAAAAGTTAATCATCTGCTAGAATTGTTTTAATTCCAAGCAACATTTAACACGATGTTTGTATCATTAGACTTACATTAACTTTGGTAGTAAATACTTGTCACTTCACACTTGTATGTACGCATACCTACAACAGGCAAAAATTCTGAAACCGGATGATATCTTTGGATAATTGTTGAAAAAATCGAAGTAAGAGCGGAATAAACAAAAAAAGATTTCGAATATCTCGGACGTGTGAGGGATACTGCACTGTTATTTATCGCCTGATAGTAAATTCTTTCAGAAGAGGTGGTTACAACTAATGACACTTAGGGCCTATTTCACCATGGTCAGATAACTTTTTTCGACGAATAAAATTGACGTTTGACAGTTTCTGTTTGAAATAACTGTCAAAATTTCAAAATTATTCCTCGAATAAAGTTATCTGACTATGGTGAAATAGGCCCTTAGTAACAATCACTACATATTATTAAACAAAGTTGCTTTCGACTGTCACTCTGTCCCTATGTATGCTTAGATCTTTAAAACTACGCAACGGATTTTGATGCGATTTTTTTAACAGATTGTGTGAGTGAATGAAGAGAATTTTTTATATGTATAATACACGTGCAAAAACGTCGTGGGTCCGCTAGTCCTTAATAAATCATTCTACATATAAATGTACCAACAGTTCATGGGTAGATTACAAAAGTATAATATTATTAATATTTACTTTAGCTATTCGACTTTCCTGTTATTGAAACTGTTTTGCGTCATCGTTTTATTTATAGCTCATTAATTACATCGGTTAATTCAGGGAACTCAGTAGCACTGATAATTAGATTACTATCGCTTTTAGATTAAAAGCATATAATTAGAAGCTTTTTGCTATAAACATTTACCTATCGGGTTAACGTTTTCCTGATTTAGAGAGATTGCTCTTCAGGGCAACATGCTAAAAAATATTGTGCAAAACCAACTCCTTCGGTGAGCTGTGTCCAAAACAAACAGGTTTTATAGCAAATGCCATGAAAACATGGATCCCTGAGGTGGCTAATTCAACTGCAGAGTCCATAAAATGTTGGACAATAAAACATTCAAAGCAAAATTTCCCTCGTTCTAAGTAGCAACTCAAAAAGGACGGATTATGTAAAAGAATGATTGATGATGATGAGCAAATGGGCAAGCATTGAAATAAAGTTTACAAATATTTACGTTGAATGAATTAAAATGATTGCAATACAGCAAGTACTTAAAGAACAAGGACCTAATTCGTGCAGTTTTAGTTCTTATTTCAAGCATCTATAGCTAAACGTAAACATTGTTGCTACGTATAGGTTTATAGTAAACAATTGGCTGCACGTGGTGATTTACGCTCTCACAACGTATGCTCTAAGTGTTCGTAATGAATAGATATTTGCGTGTGGTCGGTACCGGCTGCTGGTCGGTCTGGCGCGCTAACGGAAGTCGGTTATTCAGCGAATCATACACGTTAGTATCGCTATACACTAGAGCGACTTATTGCTCGCAGCAAATCAATAATTAAGTTCATTTTTGCATGGAATTTCGTCGATAAAAAACCGAGCTGTATTTATTCTGACTACACTATAAAACAGTATTTTTATTTCTTCCTTGTCTGCTCTTGCAATAGCGATATTGTAATTCAGTGTAACAATAAAGATTAAAGCTCCAAACACAAGTATTCTACCTATATTAAATATTTTTTTCAGCTGAATGTGTAGAAATTATTTATTCCATCTTTTAGGTATTTGATATTGTTATGCAACTAACAATACACTGTATAAATAGAAAAATAAATGGAACTTGAAATCCAATTAGAATAAACATGATATCTAAATACCCACCAAAAATATCTATTAATCTTGTTACGGATAGTCCAGGATCCCCCGTACATTTTTGAATTTGATTACTATCAAGCTAACTTTTTGTGTGTAGCTTCATAGTGATGAGACGCCCAACAATTGCCTATAAGCAAGCCTTGACTGTGGGACCTAACAGAGATAGCAAGGATACCGTTTGTCGATTAGATAGTTCTCAAATATTTATTACTAACGGAATATTTTTTATTTTAATCTTAAGATAATTATCTAATTTAGTCGAAAAAACATTTGTCCGACAAAATCTATGGTCCGATCGATGAGTCCCCCCTTACCAACATGTATTGTTAACCAGGTCATCAAAAGTTATTACTAACCAGCTGACTTTTTTTTTTTTACTTAATTAACATTTATAAAAATTAACCGTCACATTGTCCTACAAATTGCGTGGTACGTTATCCCGGTCCTACGCTCAGAAATTGTTAGTACCACAAGACCACTTTTGTCATTACTAACTGTAGGACAATAATATTTTATAATAGGTTAGAGTGTTGTCTACCCAAATGAAACAATGTCCTACAAAAAAACAGGTACGTATCGCTAGTCCGACAAGAAAAGTCATTTTTTTTAGAAAACGACAATTTTTCTCTCCTAGTAACTTCTTAGCCGTACTAACTTGTATCCGGATCAAATGTTGTTTTAATAGTTCTAATAACAAATTCATGTTATGTTTGTTGTTAACTAACATATTTATTATTATAGTTTTAAGAACAAATTTTTGTATTTTCGTTATTAATTAACACCTAAGTTTATCAAGATCGTATTGTCAGCATGCTAAATCCTTCATTTCTGTTTTTCAATTAGTTTTTTTTAATTATCCTAAATAATTTATAGTTAAATATATAAACAATAATGTTTCTTAGGTTGAAATAATATAAGTCTTTTTACTAAACAACTTGATGTAGACATTTTGTACTTGTCCCACCAGTCACAAATGCCTGTCTCACCAGTCACAATATATTTTTTTTTTTTAATGTTTCTACGTAGGTAATCAGTCTAATTCTTCGTAATATTCAATGTTTGTAGGATAAATTTAGTATTGAGAGGGAAGTATTTTTTTAAAGTTTAGTGGTCGAACTGAAATCCGACTTTAAGTATACCGCGGCAAGAGAGAAGGATTTTTCGATGTACCACCCTAGTAGCAATAGAATTGGGCAAGATTCTTTGGCAAGATACTTGGAGAAGCACTTTGTAAAGAATTGGACAATTCTCTACCAATATACTTGATCAAGATTCTTTATTCAGACTGGCGGCAGACTTGGGACAGTCTGTGCCCAAAATTTGACCAGATTCTTGGCCCAGAGTCGTAACAGATTCTTTATCCAGACTGGCGGCAGACTTGGGACAGTCTGTGCCCAAAATTTGACCAGATTCTTGGCCCAGAGTCGTAACATAGACTTGCGCGAGAAATGCAAAAAACGACGAGAGCGCACCTATTTCCCTCCTTCCCACTTGAATGTAAAAAGTATAGTATTGCAGTGGTTTTCATTTATAGTCTAGTCAACAAGTTTAAAAAAATAATTTAGCTTGCTACGATGTGTAAAAAGTTGAATTATCGCAAGAAATAGTTAAATATTTTTAATAGAATCAGAACTTCTAATACTTTATAGGATAGTCCCAAACTTTAGCAACAGATGGCACCAGATTGCTGGTCAAATTCTGACTACAGCCTGGTTTCAATTCTTGTACAATTCTTGATCTAAAATTTTTCTAAAGTATTTTGATCCATGCTGGCACAAGGCTTTTACTAAATTGCTACTAGGGCACCAGTCACACTGAGTCAAATGGTAATTACGAGAAACTGAAAGAGTTATCGAGGTTTTTGACAAAGGGATATTGTTAATTACTTATTCTGCTATATTATAAAATAAATTTTACTATAGTATAAGTCTCAGTCCCATAATTTTAGCTTATAATTGATGAAATTCCAGTAAAATTTCCCACCATTCACTTTGGAATTTATGCTACTCAATTTTTTTTTGTACTTAAAATTTTTTTTTTTTAAAACTAAATACAAAAATTTGTTTTAGGTAAATTTTTTTAACTTCCCGCTAAAAATCTCAGATTTTCAAAAATCGGGAAGTTATTGTTTTCACCCCGTTTTTCAAAAATTGAGTTTTCATCGGATCCGACGTTTCGAGGTCCTAGGAAGCTTTCCTGAAAATTTTCACGATGATGTCCGTACGTCTGTATGTGTGTGTGTGTGTGTGTGTGCGTGTGTGTGTGTGTGTGTGTGTGTGTGTGTGTGTATGTAAACCTCTTGTAACTTTTAAACGGCTTGACCATCCCGCACCGAACGCTACATAGAGCGTCGAAATCGATTGATGCGTTCGTGCGATAACATTGTCGAAAAAAATCGAAAAAAGTGTATTTTTGTAATAACTCTGAACTAACTAACTCTAACATCGATCGCCGCCAACTGCGTGAGAATCGGTTGATATATTAAAAAGTTACAGCAGTTTAAAAATTAGAAAAATCGGGTTTCATCGAATTTTGATAAGACTCTTGAGTTCGGAGAGCTCAAAACAACACACAGATTGTATTTTTGAGCTCGAAGAGCTCGAAAACTTCGTAGGTGCAATTTTAAGCACCTAGGTATTAACGGAATTAGCGGGAAGTTGCAGGAATGGCCTTTAGGGTCAACCGTTTTCCAATTTTTTTTTTTTTAATATTTTTTTTTTAATTTATTTTTTAATTTCATGAATTGCGAATATACATTTCATTGGAGGACCGGGATAACGAACCACGCAATTTGTAGGACAATGTGACGGTTAATTTGTATAAGTGTTAACTGGGTAAAAAAATAAAAAATCAGCTGGTTAGTAATAACTTATGATGACCTGGTTAACAATACATGTTGGTAAGGGGGGACTTATCGATCGAACCATTGATTTTGTCGGACAAATGTTTTTTCGACTAAATTAGATAATTATCTTAAGATTAAAAGAAAAAAAAATTCTGTTAGTAATAAATATTTGAGAACCATCTAATTGACAAACGGTATCCTTGCTATCTCTGTTAGGTCCCACAGTCAAGGCTTGCTTATAGGCAATTGTTGGGCGTCTTATCAAAATGAAGGTACTCACAAAAAAATTAGCTTGATAGTAATTATTTTTACGTCAAGGATCTATACTACTCCTTTTAAGCGTAGGACCGGGATAACGTACCACGCAATTTGTAGGACAATGTGACGGTTAATTTTTATAAATGTTAATTAAGTAAAAAAAAAAAGTCAGCTGGTTAGTAATAACTTATGATGACCTGGTTAACAATACATGTTGGTAAGGGGGGACTCATCGATCGGACCATAGATTTTGTCGGACAAATGTTTTTTCGACTAAATTAGATAATTATCTTAAGATTAAAAAAAAAAATATTCCGTTAGTAATAAATATTTGAGAACTATCTAATCGACAAACGGTATCCTTGCTATCTCTGTTAGGTCCCACAGTCAAGGCTTGCTTATAGGCAATTGTTGGGCGTCTCATCACTATGAAGCTACACACAAAAAGTTAGCTTGATAGTAATCAAATTCAAAAATGTACGGGGGATCCTGGACTAGGATAGTTTGTCAACTCGATAATTTGTTTCAATATATTTACGTATTGAAACACTGATAAAAAAGTTATAGACTTTATGAATGTTTCGCAATTTTAAAGGTCCATTAAATCCTATTCCGTAGTCAAAACTCCTGAACTTTGAAGTCTGATTCATATATTTCCCGAAGCACGATACACATTAGTATTCTAGCACCTTAAATGTATCGCCGCGTGTATTTATGTGCCGCGGCTTGGGGGACCGGCCTTCACCCGGCCGTCGCTGTGGTCAACACCGATTATCCCATTACAAGCAAACTATCTAATCCTGTCAACGTTTCTAATACACCCAATAACTACTTGATCTAAGTACCATTCTACCGTCCGTAGTTTCTATTATATGGACTTAAATTTGTTGCTTAATCGTTGTTAGGATATAAGTCGTGGGAGTTCGCGTAGGATGAATTTTGACAAGTAATTTAAATCGAAGGGAACAGAAAAAAATGCCGTCTGACCTTGTATTGAACCTGAAACCTCCTAGGCGCGGCTGTCTCCGTAGAGTCCGTAGTCACCACGAGAAGCAATTAAGCTGTCAAAATAATTCTCTTTGAAATTGACAAGTCTTTCGAGAAAATTTAGCTGACTTCGGCAGTTCAAAAAAGTTTACGATTAAAGTGACGTTGCCAACGTTTTAGTCAGTAGTTCATTGATATGTTACTTTTGAAATGAACTGACATTATGTGCTAACAAGTTACGTAACACCATTAATTAATTAAACATATTCATTCACGTCAGACTGAACGTATTCCTGTCCAATGAACCCGAAAATTGACTTTTCACGGCTGTAACTAAACTAATATATTATTACAACACCCATTTAACTTTAAGGCAAATAGCTAGTTAAAATATTAAAGTCAGTTATAAATCATTTTATAACACGACGGTTTTCAATATAGAGCGGCATGCGGAAACGTAGACGAGTTCAACATGTTCAAACATCGCCTTTTTAAAGTCCAGTCCAAACATGCCGAAATGAAATATCGGTGGAAAACTAATCCTCGCCGTATCCGACGTCCCGACATCGTTCTAAACCATAATATTCAGATTTTATTAGTTCCCGGACTCCCTCGTCCTACTAAATGAACATGTTGACAGCTCCGAGACTAAACTAAGTAACTAACTAAGTGATTTTGGCTAACTCCTTATACCCGATTTAGTCCAAATATGTTGACAATGTACATCTTGTGTTTATCCATTTTCAACGCGCAAATTCCTTAAAATAACCGTTCATATCGCTTGGGGCATCGTACAGTAGTAAAATGTGTTGAGAATAAAATTGCAGTTGCATTGCACTTAAATGGGAATTAATCGTTAGCTAAGGTCTGGATACCTCTAGAAGCTTAACAACCGGTCCCCATCAGCTGACCACACTGTCTAAAGTCATCTTAGAAAAACGATCTTAATGTAAAATGAATGCGAATGTTGAGTTGCGAAATTATATTAAGTTATATTAAGTTATAGAAAATTCAATTACTTAGAACACGAGACTTGATACAGACGCATTGCGGACTTTTTACATCTGCAATTAGATAATAATATGTGTATGAGATGTACTTACCACTAATTTAGCTTTTACTTTTTTCCACAGTTTTCTCATTTCCATCCCGCAGACAGTTTATACTTGAATATGTCTTGCAAGTGTCGTCAGGATTGGAACGCTAGGCACGCGACGGGATAGATATAATTAGATTTACCCGTTCCCGTGAATCCTACTCCCTCCAGACCGGGCGTTTCAGTTTAATACGTATAAAGCTCATTGAGAAATTGTGAAGGAATAAATTTAGAATATTTCTAGAGTCAAGCTGTTTATTTGAAATTTCTATACTTCTATAGCCATTTATAATGTGATCAACGTTCTGAAAATTCTCTATTGTTATAACGTAAATTTTGACTACAGTATTTCAAATTCAAAGGACTTGTATTATAATGGTACTTATTTGATAGCATTATATTAAGCTGTTTATATCAAACACGAAATTGTAGTGGCTTCTTCGCGTCTCCGAACCGTCGAGGTCACTAAGCGCTTCAAAACAGGGTGGTTACATAACCATTGTTCGTCTTAATTAGGTATGCTGTTACAACAAGTACAACAAGCGCGTTCAATAGAAGAAAATGTCTCAGTTAATACATTCTCGTGACATTTAAGGTCACTTAGCGTTAAGTTAAAATACAGCAATTATCCTTAGATGTCGCCTGGTGGACTGAAGGTTAGACGTTAATCACAAAAAAAAGTTGTTTTTCGAAAACGAATAAATTTTTAGACTGGTTAAAAATAAAACTAGAAGTGTTCACGGAAAAATATATAAGCTTACAACATCTTCCAGTTCAAGCCAACAACAGTCACAAACAGGAAGTGAATTTCTTTATGCATTAAGAATTTTTCATCCGAGTATTCTGAGGCTTATAACCTAACCAACAAAATATGTTGCAATCTCGAGATGTAAGATTTTTTCTTAACATGTTTATAAATTATAGAAGTAACAGTACTATCATTCAATTGTGGAAGCACGCAATCGTAGAAGAATGCCGTTACTAACAATAAATTTTGAAGTATATGAAGTCATTTTCCTTTATCGCTTCACACCATGGCATTCCCGTGTGAAGTGGCCAGCAATTTGCCGTATAAATCGATAGCCATGAATCGAACTCGATACTCGTGGTGGCTCGGTTCCGCACCGTAGTCCGAGGATCTGATTGCAGGCGATGCTATGCTCAGGTCACTTCACACAATGACACGGATGCAAGCCCACTGCAACTGGACCAACGTCTGAATGTCGCGTGAACTGCTTGTATCGGGTTCGCCGGCGAATCGACGCACTCGTTCCGCTTGCATGGAGTCACTCGGTGACTCATTGCTGAAACGAATACTATTATATTACTAACGAGATTCTGTCTAAAAAGTGTGAATACCGAACGAGGCAATAAAATATAAACAACGAAAAACGAGCTCTGAAATTAAAACTTCAGACAACCTATGAATAAATTTTCATCGATCTCAAAATAAAAGATTGGATATTCATAATGTTAGAAATATTTGAAATAAAACTACTTTAAACTTAGAAATATTTACTTGGCATTGAACAGATAAGTTCAAATACGATATAACCTTATTAAATTAAAACTACAAGTACCTAAGTTACGGTAAACATTCTGCAATAAATTCCACCATAGAGGTCAATACGACATTACGGACCTAATAAAGTCCTCCTTGATACAAGTTAATATGGCCAGTAGTGATATAAAAACTGTATATAACACTATTCTTGAACGATACAGTGTGTATAAAATTCTTACAGTCTTATTCATAAAAAGTTAAAATAGGTTTATTAGCTTGCTGTAATCAGAATCCCGAAAAGCATTATTCATAAACGTTCAATATCGCTAAAAAGCTTTTTAAGTATTCAATAGCGGCTTTGTAACTTATAACAGGGTCGACCCGTCTTTAAACCTTTAATAAACATAAATATGGCCGACAAATGTATACAACAGCTGTTTTCGCGTCCGATCCGTCTAATGGTTAGTTGGTTAAAGTTAAGTGTTATTTGCAAGGAGCTGGGAAGTAGATATTAAAAAAATCGTGTAATCGTGTTTTCACCAAATCCATCAATAAATTATATGGAAATAAAATAGGCCATCAATTTATCAACGAAAATAAATGTAAATAAACACTTGTGTACCTTAACGAAAATTGTTGAATTAACCATAACTTCCTCCAGCCAATTTTCGCTTCTTTGCCTTTTCTTTATATTTTTTTGGTTTTCCATTAATTATTGTAGTACTCACAAGAAAAAATACAAAGAAATCCAATTTTCTTCAAAACATAAACACGTGAACGAAACACAAGAAAGCTTCCAAATGTCACAAGAGACGTTGTCAAACTTTTTTTTTTGCGTTTTTTGGCCATTTAATCTATGGATTCATCAGAACGACAACTTAATCACGTTAAAACGTGTTATAACGTGCTATAACGTGCTATAACGACATCTTTACTATGACGGGTTTATGGAACGTTTATGAATAGACAATTTTATAAAAGGTTTATTAGTTCTAATGAGCATTTTAACTAATGAGTGTTTAAAACCTATTATAAGGGATTTTTATGAATAAGACTGTTAGTATTTAAAATACAAAACGTTCTATTAACACAGATGCTCAGCGTTATGTAAGTTGGGGTTAATTAGCTTTTGTAATAACTGTTATCAAATGCGTTTCTCTTGCGTCACAAATAAGAATGCTCATGTGCAACTGCAGTTTTCTATTCTACAGGTTATTTATTCTATTGTAGGAATTCTACTGGAAGGCTCTTGCCAATCACCTGCCGCTTTTTCAATCGTTTCTAGTTAGCTCTGCGGCCGCACAATGGCGCATCATCAATTAGTTATAGCATTGAAGCACTTGATGCGATGCAATAACATTTTTAATTCTCATTGCTGCGTATCTTCAAAGTTTATTTATAAATATTGATATTGTGTGATCGTTAAGACGACAAGATTTATCTTCAGTGCTAGATAATTTAATAGAAACTTAATAATGCCGTGTTTTATTGCACTCTAAAATTTCTCATCGTCACCTGACCTTATTTTGGGCCCGGTTTAACACTTCACGTGCCAACAAGGTCGCGCTGGATGATCACGAGTAGCCCACCATCTACGGCACTTGTCTCACCAGTTGAGAATCAAAGCGCATACGCCATATGGCCGGTACACCGGTCAAGGGCATCGATCATTCCAACAAACACTTGAGGGCTTCAAAGAAATATTATCTGCTTTGATAAATAGTGTTGTTTCGTGTAAACACTGTGACCCAGATTGCCAATAAAATTGCCAATGAAACTGCGTTAATTGGCGCACTGAGCACTCATTCTAGTATCGTTAAGCAGTTACGTATTATGTTCCAATGAGGTTATTTTATGAGGTTTTTAATTTTGCACTGGGGCTGCATTATGATATTGCATCACGAACACAGAATGTTAAAGTAATGTTATGATTTTTCCAATCACGTCCCCAGGTAATTGGAAAGCAATTTGCGATTGATTTCAAATCGGTACAGCTGCCTTCTCAAACCGGTGATGTGATTTCCCGCTTATTAACCAGATCAATAAGCTCAAAGTGTTGGCAGAATCCAAATTCAATCGTTTTATACCGAGCCCTTGATAGCTCCGATAGGCTAGCAAAATGAAATTATCGGCTAACGTTATTTGCGTAGGTTCGACTGGACAGGATATTGCCGTCTGAACAACTTAATAGACCTGTTTGAACACTGATTTTAGTTAACAGCTCTATTTCAAGTTAACCCTTTCCAATAAATGTTCGCTATATGTTACTTGATCCAATATAGGTTTAAAATGATGCATGCGTCATGTCTCTTGATGTAAAATCTCAATTTTGATAACAACGTGAGATTCACACATTATGGAAAACTATCCAACTTTCTAAAAGCTTATTTAAGCACATTTATACATTCAGACGATTCTCCGTATATTCTCATTAATAGTGCGTCTTATTCCCACGCTCAAACATTTATTTAGCATAATGCTTTTGTTCCTATGCACAAAAACAAATCGACTTCTTACTTTCATTGCAATTAATGTTCTTAATATGGTATGCATTTTAAAATTATCATGTCTGTAACTAAGTGCAACTAATTCAAATTTCCAGTCTCATTTGATAGTGTAAAAAATCACACGTGGTGTCGTTTATCCCAAGTAACGTAACGAGTTTATATAAAATTATTTTTGTATAGGTATTAGGTACACCTTGAATTATTAAACAATATTCATATACAAAGAGCGTATAACTAAACGTTAACATTGTACGCTACACATTATGACCCGGTTTATGCAACTTATTTACATAATGATGATTTTTATTTGTTTCACGATCATGTTTGCAAATGTAAATATTACATGCAAATGAAGCTAGCGGCAAATCTGTTGTTGCATCTGCAAAGACTGTTCTGCGTATCCGATCAATCCTTGCTCATTGTGGTGCACGCAATTGACTCGTCCAAGCACAACGGATTGCCAATTTAAGATCATTATGGCTTCAATAGAATTACATTTCATGTAATGGGCATGGTACAATTCTACTTTAGAAAAGATCGAGCTCTGCGAACCTTCTCAGACCTCTACGTAGTTCCTGAAAATAAGCCAATGCTTGCTCTACAACAACGTATAATTTTACAAACATTTACACTGAATTATTTTAGTACCAAAACACATTCATTTGCACTTGAAACCGATTCTTCGAAAGCTAATCGGCATCAAATTAATATGGGATTCAAGTAACGTCGTTTGTTAATCTAGATGTGAATTCTTGTTTTTATTTGAATTCGATGTCCACAGCTGCAAGCTAATAATCGGCTGTAGTGCTTGCAATTATAATGTAGCCATGTTGTGACTGCCTTTTGCTTGTTTAAAAATGGTAATGGAGAAAGGCATATGTGTATTGTCGGGTTTTTAACATCGCTCCATGTGGCGTCGCGCGCCGCGCCCCCTCCGGTCGTCGGCTTCGCTCGACGTTTATTTGGTAGTACCATCCGCGCCCGTCTCGGATATTGACGTGTTTACGATAACATTTTCCTCAGAACTCGCTTTCAGATTACTACTTGAAACTTCATTGTGGGACTGTTGTGCACTTGTTTGTTTGTTCGGAATTGTCTGACTCCTTTGGTAAGCTGATAGTCTAGACTTCGCCCGCTTCAGTTCTATAAACTTTCAGGTAATTCACTAAACTTTATCTCTACATTTTTAATATTGTTTTTTCTCTAGATGCGGTTAAAAACTTTACTCGGATTAACCAGCTTACACAAGGAGCTGAGAATTTATTATTTTTTACAACAAAGTGAATAAAGGATATCATTGAATTTTATGTTATCAGATAAAATTCTTTTATCACACGCTCGGACCATTTTATTTAAATACTTATGCATAATATAATAAGTTTCAAGGTCATCTGATAGTAGTTTTGGTTAGTGTGTTGTGTTGTGGCTAACTTTATAAACAGTGTGTTCATGTTCTGAGAGCTTACAACATTTGATGTTGGCTGGTGATACAACTTGTATAAATGAATGAACGTGTTGTACTGCAGATTTATCTTTTTATGCCAACATGCCTATCTAAATGAAAGCGCTATAGATTCTAATATATAGTTAAAATTACGTATATTGCAATCAAATCTGGTTAACTTGTTTTATGCGCTATGTATTTTATGTAAACAATGTTCTTTGGGTTGGCACTCATAGATGAACGGCTGAAGATACAAATGTTTCTAGATCAGATCCAAATAGGCTTCTATTTAAAACCACCTGATTAAATAATATAAGACTATTTCATACATGCTTCATACACGCATGACATCAAGTGTCCTTTGTATTAAATTCAAAACTGCTTCCTCTTTCATTTTAATTTAAAAAATAATCTTAAAACCTCTTTCTTTATATAATTATTATTATTATATTATACTTTTCTATATAATTTCACTTTATTAATATCTTTTTTTTCGATTCGGTCGATTGTCATTACATAAAAAGTAATATAGCACATGCAACTTTTGTGGCAGCGCGTGGCCACTGCGTTATTTGGCTGTGTTCTACAGATTTATCCAAACCCAGTATTTTCCCAAAAAATCAATGTAAAGGCAATTTAGCATTCACCTTGTGTAGTTAAACTACGAGGGTTGCCAATGTGGGGGACAATATTTGCTGGGAACATTAACTGTTGGCTAGTACATTTATTTATTTCTTAATGTAAACAATTGTTTTTCTTGGTACGTTGGATTTTGGTATATAGTGTGTCATGGTCGAATACTGAAACGTAAATCAATTTTAAGTCGCCGTTAACTACTGCTCTACTGCTGTCTCTGTCACTTTAAGGTGTAATGTGGCGACAGATAGACAATTAAGAAAGTGTTAAAGTTATTAGCGTTTCAGTATTCGGGCCTGGAGATCTATAGTAATTAGTATAGGCCTTGGCTTAGTTTAGACTCCAGATCTCCCACAAATTAAAATTTTCTTGTCAATTGTATACTGTCAATACTGTGTCATAATTATGTTGTAAGTTGCGGAGATAAATAAACATTATAATTATTAAAAAAAAGTAGGTATTCGGGGGTTAGTGTATTAAACTTTAAGGACGACAACGTTTATAATGCCGGATACCTACCTATCTTGTGAATAAATTCATTTTTTCTTTTTTTATTATGAATAAATTCCTAGCAGCAGCAGTTTTGCAAGACAAGGCTTTTATCATCGAAATCGCTTAACTATTTACGCTCTATAACGCACTTTCAGCCAATCTGTATTAAAAAATAATACAATTTATTTATTAATCTTGTTTGAACTGTCTTGCTTTTCTGTTCTCCTGCAGTCGCCAACACTACCGATACACATTAACCCTTAAATACTTAATAATATCTTGGGACAATTTTAATGTTTAATTGATACTTTTGTTCCTCTGCCTCGTAAGGACTCTAACAGACACGTGTGCATTATTCAACGTTTCTTTACACGTTACTTTAAAACAATTGTGCAGATATTATAAACATTTAGTAGTTGGACAATAAATAGATAAATAAAATAAAAAAAAACACCAAAATTAATCCAATCTTTTGATTAGATTATTAATTGTGTTAAAAGAAGTAAGAATAATGTTATTATAACTCAAACGGGCGATTTTATCAGTTCAAGGGTGGGATATAGGGGTCGCAAAAATGGCATGGGTCAATTTGGGGCTACGCTGAGGGTTGACACAATATGGAAAAGCTATATCATTTGGGGTGAATTTGACAGACAAATTACGTGTTTTTCTCCTTATATCAACAAGAATGCCTTATAGAAAAATGTGTTCTATAATTTTAGAGAACAAATCGATCGAACAATCCGAATATTTAGGAATCTTAATATTTCCATGAATATTTTAATCGTAATAAATTAAGGTTTTTAAATATTAATGAATATTTAATGTGACTTCACGACAAAAAATAAATATTTAATAAAGAAACGTTGATTAAAAAGAAGCATAATGTAAACATAGAATAATGATTTTCCAAAACTATTTGTTTTTGAGTAGGAAATAATATTCTCTTAGATAATGTCGCTCAGGTTGGTTGGTACCTATATAAAAACCTTTACTGGTATGGTATTCTTGAAAAAGATGATGAGGATGATGTTTAATGAATGTAAGAACTTGCCATTATTGTGTAACGATGTTTTTGCTGGATTCAATTTACAAGCATGTCTGTTTGTGTTATTACCGGGTTTACGTAGTCTCGTAAACTGTTTCTTATCGAAACCTCCCAAGACTTTCTCCTGTGTTATAATTGCGTATAAATATATAAAGACATGGATCTCTTATAATACATGTCTTTTTGTACAAAAAATCCATTCTTAGATCTTTTATTCGTCCAGGCAGTCTTAGGTTAGTTTTTATGGAATTTCGATCTGTGTATCGTAAAGTGGAGACACAATATATTATAATAACGACCTATAAAGGTCCCACTACTGGCCACAGGTCCCTTCCCATATAGAGATGGAATGAGCATTGATCACCACGTTTGCTCATTGCGGTTTGGAAATTTCAGATTCCAATTTTTTGGTATCCAGGTTTCCTCACGATGTTTTCCTCCACCTTTTGTCAATGACTTCATAGAATGATTAAAGAAGTACACTTAACTTTGAAAGGTTCGAACCTGCAACCATATGGTGCATGCAAATCCGGTCATTGAATCGCTAAGCCACCACGACATGCGTACAGTGACACTATTTATTAGTGAGGAATAAAACAAAAAACTATCAAATTAATGGAACTCGGAACATTATAAACTTGAAGCTGAAGCAGTACGGACGAATCCGGATTTCCTATAAACTGTGAAAGTCACACAACAGTCGTTCAGTCTAAAACCAGAATCTTGCTGTAGCTATAACGATCCGGTAGCACTGCCCGTTTAAGGCGCTGATGGAATTAATACAACAAAAAGGTTACACAAGTTATACCGACGGTCAACTGTTTTCTGCTGAATCATATTGAACTGGTAACAAAAGACGACCAAGTATTTCATAATCATAATACATGTATAATATAAGACTTGTACAAATTACCTTTAATTACACAAAAAGACCCTTAAAAAGCTTCAGTTGCTAATTAGCTATATTTAAAAGGTTGAAAGAAAAAGCTCTTGGAACAAGAGTTTCTTTATACTTAGATACTGTGCTCAAAATTTCACTAAAACGTTATTAATTCGAGTATTTCGTCATGTAATGAGAGTTGGCTGTCGCTAACCGAGCCCAGTGTTTCCGGTCCCGCCCTGTCTGATCCGCTAATGGCAAAACGAAAGGGTTACTACAATACACCCATTGTTGACTCCTATATCACTCGTGCACTTGTTTTAAAAAACCGAGTTATAAATACCTAAGACAATAATTCATAAATGCATATTCATTTCTTTGAATAAGAGAACAAAACAAATTGTTTGATTCATTAAACCATTGATGCCAAGCCTAGAATTTGTTTACATATTCTAGCTTTATTGTGAAAATATTTGAAATATCACTTTTCGCTATTTAACAATGACATTTTTTTTTTCTTGATTATCTTGAGATCTATTCTTAGTAAGAACATGTTCAATGGTGTATTGGTTTCCTATTTATACGTTATCTGTTTTCCATCAGTCCATAAAACAGACATTAAATTGTATTGTAGAGTTTCATGTGACGTCGATGAACGACAAGACATTAGCTGTAAATGTGCCGAGCCCTGAGGGACGCGGGCCCAGCCCCAAGTCCTGTTATGGCCGACATAATAATTTTATGCGTGGCAACAGACACCGTTAAATTGCTAAGCTATCGATAATTTGTGTTTCTAAGAGGATAGAACGATTCGGAGGAGCTACCAGAAATATTATGGTTCTAATCATATTTTTCATCGTGTTTATAGCTTAAGGTGATACCTCCGATGTGGCCCGCGAAATTCAAATTTTCATGTGTTTTTTGCACTTTGCTTATCAGTGACAAGTTGTAACTTGATCAAAATTCGATTCGCGACAATAACAAGTATAATTTTAAATATAAAAATGATCATAACATGTGCTCCATTCATTCTCACAAAGATTAGTCTAAAGTTCCGAAATCTAACTTATTTTCAATTATTCTTTGTGCGAGCGAATGGAGCGAACGTTTTAATCATTCTTATATTTGTTATAGCTGTTGCTCGCGGCTCCGCTCGCGTGATCATCGGTTACTGCTGCAAATTATAGCCTAAAGCCTTCCTCAATAAGTAGGCTATCTAACAGTGAAAGAATTTTTCAAATCGGACCAGTACTTCCTGAGATTAGCGCGTTCAAACAAACAAACAAACAAACAAACTCTTCAGCTTTATAATATTAGTATAGATTGTCGCGAATCATATTTTGATCAAATTACAACTTGTCACTGATAAGCAAATTGCAAAAAACACATGAAAATTTGAATTTCGCGGGCCACATCGGAGGTATCACCTTAAGGGTTCCGTTTTGTTTTACAATTACCTAGTTTGAATAGCTTTAATATTACAAATGAACGACGAAGATGTTACAAATAAATTTAACCTTTTTCCCTTTTATCGTTAATAGATTTCAAGCAATGGTTCTAGGTAAGAGTTAGCAAAGAGCAGGTTCTTTGAGACCGTAGAAATCTAAATTTTGATGATGTAGCTCGTTCAATTTGGTGCCGGTCCATGGCTTATAAAAACTTTGCCAAATCACGCGCCACATCAAAGCCGGAGTAACGACCTTGCCTGGTCCACCTATGACACGGAAGGACGTGTGAATTGCACGATTTCAAAATGGCCGCCGTTAGCACTCTGTTTTGTATTTTAGAAAACGAGTTTTTCGATATAATTACTACTTTAAGCGCTATAGCAATACTTAAAGTTCACAAAAAGGTCATTTGGAAGAAAACCGAACAAAAACTGCTAATAAATAAGCTAGGTTTGGATCAGTTTACATATTTCTTGTAATGGAATAGGTATGTGAATGTAAATAAAAATGTTTGATGATGCTGTAAGACTGGCTACATTGCAACCGGTTTACCCTAGTTATTAATTTAAACTTGATATTAAACTTTTTCCTTAACTGAAACGCTGTTATTGAGGTCTATGGCAGATATCCATGTGTAATTCTAATCTAGATATGTCAGAGTTGCCGCGCAATCAAGTTTAACTCGTTCTTTTTTCATATAATAGACGTTGCAAGGTCTGTGCTATGTTGTTAGAATGATTTGTAGATCTCATTTTGTCGTTAACATTCCTTTTTTGCTTCGCACGCTAACCTATCATTTATCTATGTTAGCTAATTATAATATATGTTTCAGTAAAAAGTGTGGAGGAATTTAGATTTGTATGCCATTTGTTAACTACATCTTAATTATTTATAGAGAATAGATATGAAATTGATTGCGAGTTGCGACACAGTGCAGCGAGAATTGAATCTGTTGAAGTTGTCGCCTAAAAATACACACTAAAATATTATTTTTTAGCTACTATTGTGAATATAAATAAGCGAAGTTAGTAAATTATTCAGCATCCACGCATATCTGGTTATAGTATCTAATATTCGTAACTAATACCAATGTAGTACTTCGCTAAACAGTAGTCAATAATTAACAAGTGAAGGGTGGGCGGATCCGAGTGTTTCTGTTATATCTCAACGTTTAAAAGTGCTATTTATTACGCTATTTTTAATAAATGGTTCTTTATCTACCTTATCTTTATCAGAATCGTTATAATAGCAAACTAGTGTGAACAGGGTTCTACGGTTGCGCCACGACATTCAACTATGTACCTAGTACTATTAGTATTCTTATTGTTCAATTAACTTACAAAACATTGACATGTGTGTGGAATTCACCATGTCTCGTTCATGTAGAGAATCATGCGCTTTTATAAATAGGTGATAAATTCTTTTATTTCCCAGACGAGGCAAGTTATTCAGTACGTGTTGCGTAGATGTTCTGCCGATGTTAAGTGCATGGCTTTTTATGCTAAGTTTGTGAGAAACTCCGTTGAGTAACGTGACATGATTGATATGAGATATTCTGTATACTGTAGTGCCAATCAATGGGGATATGTTTACTTAACTAGCGACTTGTCAATGTGTCGGCGACAGACTTGGATGTTTATCTAGTCTCCTAGTTGACCTTGGGTACTGGACCCCGTCAGATTACGTTACGAAGAAATAATTCTGTGATTTTAAGTTCAAAAACCTTTTATATGGAATGAGAAAAAGTTCTTAACTGAAAATAGATAGTAATAAAAACATGAGTAGGTAATGTATACTGCGATCGCAAAAATAAAAAAGCCGACATAGGTAGGTAATCATAGATACTTTTGGAACGTTACTAAAAAGGCTTAGTATATTTTATATCATGTACAAATATGTTATTTTTAATTGCTTATGTAAATCTTAATTATTGAAGAATTGCTTGCTTTTTATGGTGATCCCAGATCCCTTTATGGCAAGATCTTCTTTCCTTTAAGGTATGAACGAGAATTGGTTAAATAATCCAGATAGTCATATTACACAATTCTTTTAAACATATTTCTTCCATCCTCAACGATAAGAACTTAAGTTGGAAATCCTACTGGATCTCT
Source organism: Plusia festucae (assembly GCA_950381575.1). Lineage (NCBI taxonomy): Eukaryota > Metazoa > Arthropoda > Insecta > Lepidoptera > Noctuidae > Plusia > Plusia festucae. Next base: position 3,809,887 of record OX494436.1, on the reverse strand, counting down.
GGGAAAGCTTTATATTCCTTGAATTGCTCTAAGAACCGTACTAAATTGGAACTTTGATGTATTTTTAAACATTTATTTTAATCCAAATATTTATTTCTGTTTAAGTAAACTGTTCAAGGAAGAGAACACGATTTATTCCGGACTTATCGTTTGAAGATACGAATACGCGTGAAATTGAATTGTGTCGAATATGTGAATGTCTCCAAGACCAAAGTTACGTAACAGACGCACGTACCTTTTCTTTTATTTCACATTTCTCATTTACAGTAAATATTACGTATGGAGCACTCGGCTACGCGTTTACAAATTGCCTGCATTAACCTAGATTTAAGTTACAATAATTGAACGGTGTCGGGAACTGGACGCCATGAGATGGAGACTAGCCAAATAACTAGTGACGTTTACATCTGGATCTAGCTCCATGTACATGAAACTAGAGAATGTTAACGGTTCTTGAGCGCCTGCAATTTACAACAAGCTATACATATGTGTATGGCCGTAGGGATCGGCAAATTTAACTATGATATAATAAGACCTCAAAGGTTATGGCCATATTAACATTATATTCCCACGAGAGCAATTTACCCACAAACTTTCTTCTAGAGAAATAAAAAGAAAAGAAAGAAAGACAAAATCAAGAACTTAATTTACTGTTATTTCAGTTTTAGTTTATTTCTAACGAAAATCTTGTAGTTTTGGAAAGGTTAAATATTATACAATTTCGCTATGTTTATACATATTATTTTATGCTCGTGACTATACGTGCATATTTTTCTAACTGTTATTGTTCTCTATCTCCTTTAGCTATAAAAGTGCAATATAATAAAATAGTAAAAAAACAGATAAAAATTAAAATACAGCACCTTAAAAATTACGCCATAAAGATTATTTCTTTTTTATGGCACCAGTTCTATACTTATGAAGTTATAGCCCGATATCGATGAATTGAATAAATAATGAATCATAATCTTCGTATCGTAAAGAGTTGATGGAGTGCTTATAAAAAGCACTTTTACCTTTACGTCTAAAAGAAATCCAATGTTCTCTCGAAGAAAAAACGCAGTGCCTACGTGATCCGTTTCTGGCATGGCGCAATCACCCCTCTCTAGAATATCAAGTGAAGCAATAGACAACTTATTTGTATTTTGAACGAAAACAAGAAAGTAACTCGAGTATTCACGGAGGTTATTTTTGAGAAAGCCTATCGATTGCCTTCACATTATCGCTATCACATCTTCAATTCAACAAAGCGTATAGATAAGTGTTTGGTATTTTAACACTCAAATGGAGCTGTTTTATTCATGCGCGTTGGTTATTACTCATCCGTTTACAGCCAACGCGCTTTTTTCTAACGAGTAACTCGAGGCAACGACTTTAGACCTTCGCCGTGGCCTTTCTTGATTAATTAATGGCCAGCAACAAGTACGCTGTATTGCCGGTAAAAATAAACATGTGTTTAACTGTAGTGCAGACTGCGCGACGCGGTATACGTGTACCGTGACAAATTGAATAGTGAACACGTAGTTTTAGTAGCTCATAGGCCCAGCTCAATGCTCGAGCAGTACGCCTTGATGCCCCCTAGCAAATCGCAGTACAATGACCCTGTTCCCGTGTCCCCACCGTGTTACACGTATCAATACGTAGTATAGAAAGGAATCGCTCTCTAGGAAGTTTGTATAGATAAACTTTATTAATTACGTGTTTGGATTCCTAAATTTTGTAGATGAATAGCATTTAAAGCATCTACACTAATATTATAAAGAGGAATTTGTATTATTGTGTGTATGTTTGTAATGAATAAACTCAAAAACAACGGTGCTGATTTCAAAAATTCTCTCACCGTTTTCCAATGGTGAAAGAAATATAGCTTCATTCACCCTGAGTAACATAGGCTATGTTTTTTACTAAAAATTAGGTACCGCGGGTGGAGTCGCAGCTATTTATAAATAAATGAATAGAGGCATATTCATGATATTGTATCACGGAACAGCATCTAAAGTGCCCACTTTGCGAAGGTTCCAGCACTCGTGACTTAGCACTTACATCCGTCACTATTATAAATAGTTATGTTGCAGTCTTGCAAAATCTACAGCCGATAACATATCAAGACTAAGTTCCCACTCAATATGTTTGTATTGTATGTGAGTAATCACGCCAATGTTATCGGTTGACGTTACGAATAAGTACTTATTATAAAATATATGATGTTTAAAACTTGATGTTCATGTTTTTGACGAAGACAATCAACCAATAAATTAATTTTACTGCTGTTTGTCACGAATGTCAATGTATTATGTTCTACATGGGAAGATGCTTATTTCACAAATTATCTAGGTATTGCAAAACACCTAGATTGGCATGAACAGGCGACTCGAGGCCGGCTGGAGGCCTCTTTCATGAGAACTATTCTTTATACTGAACAGTCGCTATACAATACGCCGTCAATAGGTTTTGCTCATTGTTGCCCGTTTCACCATTTGATATTCTGATACCTAACTTTTTATCGCAAATACTTCTTGTCGGCTTTTATGTTGTTGAATGCCTTGTACTAGTAAACGTAGTCAGACAAGTATTTTTACGGACGCGAACGCAGTGAAGCCATAAACCTGTGTCGCAGCCGTGAACCTTGTCATATAAGTAATCTGTTGTTGTAATTTTTTTGCACAAAACTTATTATATTCATTTAATCGCTGTATATCCGTACTAATGTATTTATAGCACTGTTTTCCTAACTGTTACTATCATAGAGATATTATTTGAATAAGCGACACTCGGAACAATAGAGCAATAAGCTCCCTCGAGATTGCGCCAGTGCAGCCGTGCCCAAAGGCTGGCGCACAATGAATGCCAGCCCACAATACCGCTGCAGCGGACTGATTACTGCGTACCAATCATTTCACCAACTTGCATTCATTACTCATCCAGCTTTTTTATTTGTTTCAGAACATGTGATATTTACTTGCCATGGAAGAGGAGAGCACAGCCTGTAGCGGCGAGGCCGCGCCGCCATCAGACACACAGTCCAATGACGAAGTTCCTAACAAAGTCGCAAAGCCTGAAGGCGAAAGCCTCACTTCTAGTGTTATAAAAGTAGATATTAAAGACCAAAGTGATAATAAGGAAAGTGGTGACGACAAAAAGGAAAATGAAAATAAAAAAGACGAGAGTACTATAATTATTGAATCTGTGAATGAGTGTGGCAAAAGTATAGCGCCGTTGCTGAAGGAGACATTCGTTGAGCCTGAGCCAAGTGAACCGAATGACGATGCAAGATCTCTGGGTGACCTGGACAGCTTGCCCGCGGGTGATGAACTTGTACTCGGTGCCGCTGGTAGTGACAGCGGAGTAGAGGGCTGCGGCCGAGCCCTCAGCAGTGGCGGTGGATCCAGGTCGTGTGCTTCCAGTGTAGTGTCTTGCGGTTCCGGATGTGGTTCTGAAAGTTCGTCCCTGGCTGGGGCACCGCCGCGACCGCGACGCCGCGTCAATGTCAACGTTACTGAGCCGAAACGTAGCTCACCTGTTGGTACAACAACCGCGCGACCTGTAACGGCACCGCGTGGGCCAAACCTAGCCACTCGTGAACGCGCTAGAAGTCGAGAGAAACCTACACCACCTGAAAAACCTCGACCACTCACACCAAAGCCTCGCATCCGACCAACTGCCGACCTGCCAAACCTTGTTCGAGAAAGTCCTGCTTTGCGTGCCAAACCAACAAAAACATCAACGGCCAGGTGTCGGACACCTAACTCACCGAGTGAAGAGAAGAGATGGCCGTCCAATGGACCGCGGCTGACTACAGTGGCGGATGCTAATGCTACGAGGGCGGCTGCCGATAAGTACGCGACCTTGCCTCGAAGGCGTCGAGAAGCGGACTCCGAGGGATCGCCAAAACATGAAAGTACTCCGCCATCGTCACGGCGTCCAACCATCACGCGCTCCGCGTCCTCCCGCTCCACCATTAAAACGCGAGTGCGCATCTACGCTGAAAAAACGTCACAGACTGTGCTCAATGGAACTGACATTGAGTCAGCACTGGCGGGGATTGTGCCAAATATTGAAAAGTAAGTAAGGAGTTCATTCATAACAAAATTACTGTGTTAAAAAAGTCCATTAACAAATGTTGCTGATTCACAAGCTTTTATTAGGTCTTTGATATTACATTATGAATATAATTCTAGTACCAAATTACAAAGGCGGAAATCATTGTTTCAAGTTTTATTATAGTAAAGTGTAAATACAACAGGAACTACCAAATACTTTGGAGAGGAGAACTCGATAACTGTCTCTAGTATTTTGTATATGAAGCGTATTATTTCTTGATACTAAGCCATACACTACCTAGTCATGACTGTAAATTTCTCCAAACAGAGCTGAAGTATCCCGCTGCCACCGCGGCGTTCAAGCAAGCGCTCGGGATGTGGAAGCGACTCGCCTCGCCAGCGCCTTAGCTGCGGCCGCCGAAGAACGGGAGCGAAGACAGCGGGCCGAGGCCCAACTGGCGGCGGAGCGGGCAGCAAGACTCGCGGCCATCGCAGAGCTGGACCGCAACTCACAGAGACTGTTGGACCTGGCTGGTGCTGGTAAGTCTTAACAACAGAAACTGTCCCGTAAATGCGTTTCGATGTTTTTTTAGGGAAGCCAATTAGAAAGTGTCGCTACCAGCACAGAAAAGAAAATGACATGAAAAAACACTGCCGTGTTACCTGATACTTATAACCATGGAAATTTTATGTTAACTGCAGTTTTTCAGATTTATCAAAAGGCATAGTTAAGCATTTAGTAGTTGAAATAGATTTGACAGATGATTAACTATCATTTAAGTTGATTGGTCTTTTTGAAACCAGGATTTAGTATAATCCTCAAACCGCTTTGTATTTGGATGACGAGTAGTTTAGGCCTGATGTTTCGCTGCTACGGAAAGTGTGTTGTTTCGTTTGTCATTGTATTAAAACTGGGTCGCATATTTATCAAAAGAAAAACAATACTCTACAGACGAAATTTGAATTATGTTAGGTCATAAATCATATTGAAGATGCAGTGCCAAGTCGCTGCGCAGATATAGTTATTCTTATTGCTAAAGATTGTACTGTGTTGTTAATTTATAATTCTTTGTCATTTGATATGATATGAATGATTGAGATGATATGATATAAATTGTAAAAAAAAAAAATCTATAACCAAGGCGATTCAGATTTAAGAAATATATTTTTTGTCGAAAATTATAATGACTTTATATTATCGAGTTATTCTCAAGCTCGCATGATCCAAAAACTTAATAAACAAGGAATATAACTAATACACATAGGTATAGAAATGTTTCCATATCAACAGCGAAATAGTGAGCTGATGCCACCATTATTAAAGCCAGAAATAGATTTAAGTTGCGTGTTCGCGTTGAGCGAAATCCGACCTCATTCATTCAAATTCATTCGGACGTTTGAATTTACGAACACATGATCTGCGAACATTTGGTGACCTTATTGAATTAAGGTCGATTAGGTCAACACCTGAGTAATAAAGTATTTATTTTTTTTATTCCGGTTCAGGCGCCCAATTATGAATACAACCTTTGTATGTCATGGGTATTGCAAAAAATATGTATATTATTCCGATAACAGCTTTTTAATGATAGTTCAGTGTTTACAATATTTTAACGTAAAGTAAGGTTATTGTGAGTTTGCTTATTGGCGTATTGAGTTTTTTTAATCAGCTGTTGTTTAATGCGAATTGTTACTTAAGACGGATACATCGGATTAATTAAATTCGTAGTCGGAAAAAGCCGATAAAGCACTTCGTTTTTTACATATATTTATACACATATAATGTTGATAATAGGAATATTATCAGACATAAGTACGTAAACAAACAGACATGAAATCGTCAATGAAATTTACAAAATTGTATCTTTAGGCTTCATGACCTCCCAATTTATTTCTTTATTGAAGGAATGAAACTAATTGCAATTAATGAAAAGTTTTTTAGATCTATCTATATAAAGGCTTACCACATCCATCCATACGTTTTCCATGTCTTATAGTCTTCCGTACAGTCATTCATCCATTTGTTTCATCTTTTGTTACGTAGGCGCGGGCGCTGGTGCGGACGGGTGCTTACGCGCACTGGAAGAACAACTGCGCTCAGCCGGCGAGCTAGCCGCGAAGCAGCGCGCGGAAATAGACGCGCTCAGAGAACAATGCAACAAGCTGCATGTGGTTAGTACCCGTCTATTCTTTACCCAATATAAGTGATTTGCGAACTCACTCAAAAGTAATCAGTGTGATTATGGTTGGCTCGGTAGTATTGTGATGTTTTTCTTTGAAAGATTTTGTTAAGAGGTTTTAGTTTGTTCAAAAATGTTTGTTATTACAGAAATTTCAAATATTCGTTTGTTTAGTTTTAGCCTACTTCCACTACCCTACGAGACGCCTACGGGTTACTGGTAGGTTGAGATACAATTCATTTGTTTATAGGAGGCGAGTAGCGCCCGCGAGTGTGCGCGCTTAGCGGAGGCGCGTCTGGGTGAGGCGGAGCGCGAGGCAGCTGAGATGCAGGACTTCCTGGCTGCCGAGACCGGTGCCCTCAGCGACTCTCTGAGGGACGCCGAGCTTGAACTAGCCAAAGTGAACTCTGACCTCGACAGAAGGTTAGCAATCGACATACTTTATTGTATAGGTCCAAGAAATGTACCTTGTGTGACTCCAATTGAGATGTCAATGACAAAGTTCCTCTTCAACGGCAATTTTCGGTTTTTGTATCTGATTGCTCACAGTTTAAAATTGAAATATGAAATTTTTATTATGCGATTTCGAAACCCTTGACACTATACACGCTCAGTCAAAAGCCTTAGACAAATGTATTATAATTCTCAAACTCAAAAAGTAAGTAAAATACTTCAATAAATCCTGAAATGTAACCATTGTTGCACAGACGCGCTGAATGCCGACAACTAGTACGTATGTGTGAACAACGTCGTCAAGAGACATTAGCAGCTGCAGCTCGTGGTCGCGGCGGCGGCGGTGCTAGAGCGTTAGCCGCGTTAGACGCACTCGCCGCCCGCCTCGCGCGTCTTACTCGTGCCGTACATCACGCGTACAGGCTGCCCACAGACGTCGAGCCCACCGTCTACCATAACGACCTCTACAGGTAAGAAAGAAATCATCTGCACCACTCCTTGCAGTCGCTTAGCATTGATGCTGCGTCGTATACGTAATATGGTTTACGCTGCTCCGAAATAACACTTTTTTTTAGATACTCGCTATTTTACCCGCGTTGTTCCCATTCACGTATTATTTTAAGTTTTTTGTTCTTTATTTGATAGAAATTCAGAATAGAGGCAAATGAGTTCCATAAATGTAAAAAAACTAAATTACTTATACCGATTTTTTTGATACACCAGCCGTAGTGACAGTGGCGAAGCATTATCGCCAGAAGAAGAGCACGCTGGCGGCGGGCTGTTGGCCAATGTAGCACGAGCGCTGCGTAATGCGGCTCCGACCCCCGCCGCGGCTAATGCGCAGGCGCAACGCGAAGACGATCGCTCGCACGTGTCTGACGACAACGACAACTCTGCTGACTTGTTGGACTCTGAGACCGAGCCGTGTCTTGTCACTGATCCTGGTGAGATTTGGTCCCAACGTCATCTTACCGTTCGTAGTATCAAGCATCAGTTGGTAACAGTTATATTTTGTTTGTCAGAATGCGCGGAGGAGTGGTGGTCCGGTGCGGAAGGTGCGGGCGCATGGAGTGGTGATGAATTGTCACCTGAAAGGGACTTTTATGCGGATGAAAAGGGTAAGTTTCCTGCCAATTTTTCAAGTTCCGAAATCTGTAATGTTAACTTTGTCGAAAATTCGATTGAGTTTTTGACGAAATAATTGTTGATTGATGAATGACAGACGGTGAATCAGCGTCAGTGTCAGAACGTGAGTCGCTTCGCACGCTGTCGGCGGCGATCGCGCAGCGGCAGCGCTCGGAGGCGGAGGCGGAGGCGGCGGAAGCGGCGCTGGAGGGCGAGCGCGGCGGCGTGCTGCAGCGCGCGCTGGCGCTGGACGCGCGCCTGTCGCGCCTGCTGCACGCGCTGCGCCTGGCCGCCGGGGACCCCGACTCCACGCGCCTCGCCGCCGCGCTCAAGTCAGTACCACTGCCCCACACCCACACGGGGAAAATCCACAAACACACCCGAACACGAAAATAAGTGTAGATATTTTAAAATATAGGTGGCATCCCACCGCCACCGCTAGCCATTCCGTTTAGCTTCTTGGCCACCGGCATAGGCGCGTGTTACGCGTTTAGCAGTCTTCGCGTCGCACCGTCTGATGCAGGGGCCTTATTCACTAAGTCTAAGAAGTTGAGCGGTATTGTTGTTACGTGTAGGGGGTTAATAGAGGCTTTATGTATTTCGACTTTCTTCGTATTTTTAAGTAAACAATTTTAAATGGCCGAAAACACGAAAAAGATTTGGCGACCCGGGATTCTTAAACTAAATTCTGTCTGTATGTTTTGTTTGGACTTACAGAATAACCCCCAACGTAACTTATGTTATAATGTTAAACGTCGGAATTTAACTCATAAAGTTACCATTGAGTGTTTTTTATACACTCTTTATAATAACCATCATCGCAGCATTGCTGCATTGCCGGCTCAACCAATTCCACTTTACCCCATAATGTTAATTTGTTCCCATTACGTCCTCAAATATACTCCTTGCACGTATTAGCTAAATCGTCACACATCATGCTATAACTATTTCCATCTCACTATTTCCAGAGACAAAATTGACATTACGGAAAAGAACGTAGCCGACGTAGTAGTGAAAAAGCTAGCGGAATTAGATGCCAGTAAGAATATGATGGAGCAGTACCGGCAGTCTGTTGAAGTGAGTTAATATCTACTGTTATACATATTTTTGTATTACATTTATTGAAATTTTAATTTATTTTTTACTTAAATTTTGTGTAAGCTTCCATTTTCAAATATCTATTGTTTTCGTGTATTCGAATTTGAAATTAGAAATCTTCTTGTAGATTTATTTTGCTTCATTGTTTTGGATGATAATACCTAATTAGTGGACAGTATTTTGAGATACCTATGTTATTTTTTTTTGTATTTTATGATTACCAAAAATTATTACTATTTTAAAATTCATCCTTTCACGTGTTTTCAATGACATTAAAAAATTTATTTCAATTCTTACGGCTGTAGCCAAGATAAAAAGGTCCCATTTGTTGTCCCCAAAAATGAACAACTTTATTCTAAATTTCTGTAATTTTCTAAGTACACGTTAACAGTATACTAGTTTTGTTAGTGCCGTTAACTGGTTTAATATGAAACAGGTATTTACACCATTCAGGCCCTGCTTGGCGATCTCGAGTCAAGAATAAAACGCCAAGGTTATATTTTAATACGTCATATTACGCTGCCTCATCACTCGGCTTCTAGATAAATGCACTGCGTCTTATGTTCTCTCCCTCAAAAAACAACATACAATATTTGAGTGTATATTATTTTAATGTTTTTTTTTTTTATACTTGTGGCAACACTTACTCACAGCGCACGAAAAAAGGTACTTAAGAAAATCCAATCTATACAATACATTTGACTCAAACTTGCTTTTATACATATTAAGAGTGTAAACATAGATTTTTACGCAAGGATCCACAAACTGTTCAAAAACTTTATATTTAAATCATGCCTTACATATCCATTTATCTATTAAAGACATAAAATTTGCTTCCTTAAAATCCCAGCGAGCTTCAACAACAGAATACATTCTTCAATATTGTATAGAGAGGACTTCCAGTGCCAATTGACTAATTCAAAATTCCACCTGGTTTACTCATGGAGAGAACGTAGCGACTCCATCCAACATGGCTTCGGGCGTTGACGCGCTAAAACACTACTGTATATAGTCACCAGAAATGTATATAAATTATTGCTAGTGGGAAAAATATCATATTGTATATGAGTGGTTGTTTCATGCAGTCTTATATAAAGATTATAGAAAATAAAAATGGTTGCGTGTACCTATGTACGAACCCGAGAAGTTATACTGATGCGCGCGTATCTTAAAATTTCACTCATAATGTTTTCATAACGAGCCGAAAGCAGTATAACTTCAAAAACATGAAAATCAGTGAGGCTGATATTTAAAGAAAACAGTTTTTATACCATTACAATGAGCTATCACAACCGTACTTCGATAGTAAATCGTACTTCAAACTAACGAAATTTGGTCGTCATGGCAACTATCTACTTACCAATTTTGCCCTGCCCCCCTAGCCAAGTTACATTTCTACAAGCTATAACGCTGATCGAATCGTTAAAATGTACAAAGTGACAAGTCTGAGTCATGTGACTTATCGAAATCAAATTTCATTTCCATACTAGGTATTAATGTCATTTAAGCGATTTCTATAAACGTTAAAGCTTGTAGAAATGTCACTTGGCTAGAGGGGCTGGTTACCACTTAAACAAAGGATTGAATTTTTATGATACATAATGCGCGCGCATCTTAAAATATCACTCTCATTTTTTTTTCATAACGCGCCTAAAGAATTATATCTTCAAAAAATACTTGACTTGCATTTGCGGTGTAAAAAGGTTTGATGTCTTTGCTGGAATGCCATTTTATGTACTGGTTTATTTAATTAATGGTTTTTGTTTTTGTAGACGCTCAAGAAGCAGTTGGCACAAGCCGGTGAGGACGATGATTTAGAAACTGTCGAGGAGGTATATTTATTATTTTATTTTATACTAGCTGCCCGGACAGTAAAACTGCCCGAAGTAAATTAATTAAGGTAATTCCCGAGTTTAGGAACAGTTTTTTTTTTTTACTTATTTTGTATGTTTTACACCTTTTAAACCTTCCCTGGACCTCCACGAACATTTCAAGATCAAATCAGCTAAATCGGTTCAGCCGTTCTCGAGTTTTAGCGAGACTCACGAACAGCAATTGATTTTTATATATATAGATTATTAAGAAAATAATGAACATTTAAGTACCTATATTATGTATTGACTATATTTCCTAATTATGACCTATTAAGAAATAAGCTTGTTCGATTATAGCCTTAGAAGATATATACCCCTAACTAAAAACTGATTTAGCTATAAATTCTTTTTTATTTGTATATAAAAACAAGTATTTTGTGGTTTAAACATGTAAATCTTAAATTGTAGAATTATTTTGTGAAGTGAATTGAATGTTTGTGACCCCTTGCAACTAAAGGACTAAATTCCTTTTATCTTTACTATCTCATATATGCCTCTCAACTTCGCTTCGCCCGATCACACTTTTCGTAACGTTCTCGTCACGCATTCACCAGCTTACTCCTCAAGCCAAGCGTGCGTAAGGAAGTTTTACTTAAAAAAACGTGTGCGTCTCGGGATAGAAGAAGTGATAAACTTAAACTAATCTAAGTTAAACAATACGGGAGCAGTAGGCACGAGGGGGAGCCTGTCTCGGCTGTCTGCTGCTGTCGTATGTGTGAGAGAAAGGGAAGCCAGACAGAGTGGCGCCGTAACGCGTTACGTTTCGAAGCGGCTTATCTTAAAAAGAAGTTATGACTAAAAAAAACAGTGGTTATACCTGTACATTGTGTTATGTCAGGAGCTGTCGGGCTGGTCGGAGAGCGAGCGGTACGCGCTGTACATGTCGCTGGACGCGGCGCTGTCGGCGCTGGGCGGCGCGCGCGGCGGCGCGCGGCTGGCGGCGGCGCGCGCGCAGCTCGAGCGCCTCGCCTTCGCCCTCGCCGCGCCCCCCGCGCCCCGCACGCACGCCAACAGCGCCGCCGCCTTGCAGACTACCGCGTAACCACACACCTGAAATACTATGCAACGTTGAATTTTATGCTACACTAGATCAAAGTCGTAATAAGAAGAGCTTGCCAGTGATTTATCGGTCTATTTTATGGTGTGATTTACCTACAAATAACCATAATAATATGAAGACGCAAGCGAAAGGCTAGCTCAAAGAAACAACAGGCCGAGTACTTTCGTGCTTGTTAAAACACCCATTCCACTTTAATCCAGCGTTCTTTATACTTGACACTTGTTGTCTCAAACACGAGATGGCACTGTTACGTTATACTGATTAGATTTTTTACACGCGCATTGTTTGAGTGCGAAATTCGGTGCAAGCGCTTGAAATCCTTGTTTTTCTTGAGGAGCCTTTTCATTACAAAACGTTGGCTAACGTCTCATAGCAAAATATTAAGAAAAATTTACTTCTAGTGTAACATAAAGTTGAATGTTAATAAGTTTACTTAACTATACATATAGTCCTTTTATTTAAGCTAAGGCCAATCAAATTACCCTCTTTTTGGTAACTTCTTGTGTCAATTGCGCAGTTATATTTAAATTATAGAGGGTCAATAATTAGAAAGCTTGACGAACAAATGAACAACTATGGATCGTGTGAGATTCTAGATAGACATACATTGTATTTAATATTGATAGGAAAGGGAATGTTTATGAAATAATTGTACTGTGGAGCTTAAGTTAACCCTCCGCGGAAACACGTCACCCGTCCTCCGTAGTCTATGACTAAATTAAAAAAGGAATGACGTGCATAGAGAATATTGTATAAGTGTAAGAAAAAGTCTATTATTCGGGATTAATTTAAAAGGATGATATTCAACGAGGTAATCAGGTGCATAAAACTGAACATTTTTTTCCAAGAAACAGGTCGGAATCTGAAAATAGAAAATGAACTTTTCGTACAAAGTGACAGGTCACGTGACTTATGTTTGTATGAAAATATGGGAATCTTGGGAAAAGTTGTTCAGTTTTATGCACCTGATTATCTCGTTGAATATAGGCATTCCTTTTAAATGAATCCTGTCGATGTTCCGTAGTACGGTCTAGTCGTGAAACTGTTCATGACATATACGTAAGAGAGTAGGATATAATTGTTGCGTGAAGTGTATGTAGTGATTGTGTTCGATGGATCTCAATTCGCAAATGTAGAGTGTAAAGATTGTTTTCCGGAATATGGACCTTATTGCAGTTCTGAGCTAGTCGCGCAAATATAACTATGTTCTTAAACACGAATTTGACTCGCTAAAGGTGAGTTTGTAAATTTAAATCATTTTCAATGCAATGATCGAATGTCTGTCGACGGAACAGTGTCACAATATATACTTGCATCTGTTTCTATCAATTTCTTAGTACGTTGTATTAACATTTTCATTCCTAATTGCATTTAACGTTGTGTCAGAATTCTTCAATCATTGCTATATCACTATTATTTTTTAATTTAATATACTATATGTAAGTCGTAATTTTTCTAATGATTTTTGTCCGTAAGTTATGTTAGAATATTTTCTGATGCACTAAGCGAATTTTATCGTTGCATAATCGCGTCCGGGATACTGATGTCATTTGCTTCATGACTAAAGTATAAGTGCCATTAGTGTTAGCTCTTGTAGTATTGTAGTGCTGATCTTGGGTCTAAATTTATATTTTTTGTCTATATAAAGCTGCCCATATGTTACGGCATAAAATTTTCATAACGTCTCCCGTGCTCAAACAATTTTGCACCTTATCTATAAGCATTAGATTTGATATTTCAATGAAGTGCTGCACTATTTCTTAGAAAACGATGTGCGTAGTAAGTTATTGTGACGTAACATATGAATAGCTGTAACTGTAGCCAACATCACAAAAACCATATTATTATACAAAAATAATGTAAATAAAATGGATGGTACACATGTATATTACAATATTTATTTTTCTGATCTAGTCAATAACATTCGATATTTTAATTCGATTTACATGAAAGTTATCAGAAATCTATTCTCTATAGAAATTAACTTCTATCTACTTAAATATATGATATACATGCTTATTATGTGTTGCCTGTTTTTATTTATTTAAATTTAGGCAACCACACCAGAATCAATGAGAATTAGTATTAGTTGTATGGTATGTACAGGGGGTTATTCTCTAAGTCGAAACAAAACAACGTGGCATAACGCAGATTCAACTACCCCAGGTTCCCAAATCTTGTTTGTGTTCTGAAAGCCACTGGGTAGTATTAGTATATACGTTTTACACCATTTTACCTACACGTAACTGCAGGTTAACTGTTTGGACTCAGTGAAATAACGCCCCAGTTCAATGAATCAAAACGCGTTGCAAGTTTGACAAAATTGTAACAAATGAGACTGATATTGTATTTACGTTGTTCGACGATGTTGAAGTTTGGTGTATTGAGTGTTGACGTTGTTTTAGGGAAATGACTTGTATTCATTGATATAGAAAAAACTCTAGATACACAGTCTCGGACAAAAGTGACAACCAAAACTGCCTTCAATTACACATTGGTGGTGACAGTTGTTAATCGATTCATTTTCTAAATTCAACCTTATCTGCATGGCATAAAGTTGTTTTTACAAAGCAGCGTACAAAAAACAATAATATTGTACGACCGAACTTTTTGTAACGACACTGGAAATGACTATACTTGTTAGGACATTTTTAAGGATGAATATGAGACATCGACTGTACATCTTGGGTTTTTTGTATAACAATGCTTGTATTGCGTAAATTCCATACAGCACATTGACTACCATATAAAATATGCAAACGCTTTTTGTAAATAGTACAAATCAATTCAAACGCTTCGTCCATCCATGTAGCTTGCTTTGGGTGCTAATGATACGTAATCATTAGATGTACTTTGTTTACCGATACGACATAATCCACACCGAACTACCCAAGTCAGTGTATATCATAGCTGAACTTGATTTTGAAGATATCAAATTATGCGATGTAAATAGATACATTATGTATATAATAAAATATACACAGCGAATTTCTGAAGTTTTATTTGTTTACCCAGTGTTATGTTCCGCTAAAACTACTATTCTTTTGGCTGAATACTGAAACGTCAATCAGTTTGTCGTAGAGGCCTAGCGGTTCTATGACTGGATTCTCAAGCACATGGTTGTTCGCACAGGTTCGAAGCCAGGCACCAATGTGACATTTTCAAAGTTAAATGTACTTTCTAGTCATTTCATTGACAAAATAAAAAATCATTTAATCAAACTAAGTTACTATGTAGCACTTTTCTAACGTCAAACATTTGATATTGACAGCACCCTGCCCCCTAAACATGAAAGTCACATAACAAAACAAGTTAATAAAAAATCATTTAATCAAACTAAGTTACTATGTAGCACTTTTCTAACGTCAAACATTTGATATTGACAGCACCCTGCCCCCTAAACATGAAAGTCACATAACAAAACAAGTTATAAGTATGACTGTGGATGCAGAGGGAGACCGAAAAAGAGATGGATGGATTGTGTGAAAGATGATATGAGAAAGAAAGGAGTGGATGCCGCGAGGACGAGTAATAGAGAGGAATGGAAGGAACATAAGCATTGCGCCGACCCCATATGAATGGGATAAGGGCAGGAAGAAGAAGAAGAAGCACCCTGCCCCCTAGACAAGGCACACCCCCACAACGTAGATAGCCCCACAAGCACCAACGATGACAGAAATCGCTAAAATGACATTAATTGTATGGAAATGACATTCCCCCTCAATAAGTCACTTGACTTACTGAAGTAGATGATTAAACAATAAAATCAAACAAATACATAATTGTTGAGACATTTATTCGACGTAGTCCATTAACGTTACATTTAAATAGTTACAGTTTTCGTTGAACATTAAATAATTAAAATATGTTTTACAGCCTTTCTAACATTACAATGAATTCCTCTAATTTTTGTTCCTGATTTTCGAAAATTACACCAAAAGTACTGTACACGTTTACATTCTGATATATAGATATACACTATAGAAAAACGTGATTTACGAAAAAATATCTAAATATACACACACTATTCTTCTTATGTAACAAATGTGTAACATAGCTAAAAGTGATTTAATTGCAACATCTACAATGTGTAACAGAATAGTAACAGATTGTACTCATTATTATGGAAAACTTTTACTATGAGACAACACTGAAATCATGAAAATATCGACTGTCCCATACATTTATGTGTATTGAAAACCCGTTTTTTTTTGCGATTTTGGTTTGATCCCATAGCTAAAGATATTCACAATTATGACTACAATGTCGCCTTAAAACGTATTGCGTTTGTTACATGTTGTATAAGTCTGATATACATTGAATAATAGCGTAGTTACTACAATGCTCAAAATAACAAATACGACTAAGCAAACAATACAGTTAGTTAAATATGTTACCGTTATTTCAACATTAACATTTTTATATAGGCGTCTAAATTGATAGGAACGGAATTAGAGAATATCTCGTGTCAATCAGACTTGGCTAAATATTGCAAAGTTGTGGAAACTTAACAGATAAGGCATTTGACATTAGCTTTACTATAGGACTTAATTTAACATACTTGATATTACTGAGAACTAAACCGCACAACTGTCGGAATCTATGACATCACCACTCCCACGTAATAGCTCCCCTAGACGTCACATTTGTACAATAGTTAACGCTGATCGTATTGGTCAGATGTATGGAAGTGAAAAACCGAAAAGTAATGTAATTTCCATCTATTTGAGCTATTTATATTAAAGCTTGTAGCATCACCACAAGTCTAGGGTTGGTTTTTCTTCCCTCTTTGAATAAGCCATGAGATTGGTCGTACTGCCACAGAAATACAAAATTCGTGGATGAAAAAAAAAAATACTTACAACGCCATGTCATAAGCGCTGGACTATGTGCAAATTCATTCTGTTTATACTCAGCCCGTGCCTAAAGCCTGTTCACCTTTATAAAATTCATTCAATACTGTCAAATAAATTGTACCCTTCCATATCAATCTTGTGAACTGAAAATTAAAATTTTATTAAAATTAACCCATTACATTATTATTTAAGACCACGCACATTATATCTTACTCCGAATATTATTCTTCTAAACAGAAACTATTAAAGTAATTATTAGCTTAACAGAATTTGGGTGCTTATATGTATCTCATATCAAATCTTTTAAAG
This sequence comes from Plusia festucae, assembly GCA_950381575.1. Lineage (NCBI taxonomy): Eukaryota > Metazoa > Arthropoda > Insecta > Lepidoptera > Noctuidae > Plusia > Plusia festucae. The sequence continues at coordinate 3,792,892 of OX494436.1, read as the reverse complement.
AAACAAACTTGAGTAAGTTTAGTTTTAGCGACGGCTTAGTAAAGCAGGAGTGGCCCATCAAAATGTTAAACTTAAAATATACAAATATATCAGTCAGTGGGCTGTAAGCTAAATTCTATTTTCCTAACTACAGTACAAATAAGTCATCTCGCACAAACACGCCATTCACTCTAACCTCAAGAATTTGTTTAACAATAAGTATATTTATTAATTACTAAATATAGATATATAAATTATATCCACTTGTTCGATTTCATGATATTATCCTTAATATACAACATCAATAAAATTATGTATTCAATATACATAGTGCCGCGAAATGCAATTTTCATTCTTAAGATACATTTACGCTTTGTAATTCATATTCAACATGGAAAGCTATTATTAATATAAAAATAACACGTATAGTCAAGGAATGAAGATTTAACATTTAATTGACGTGCATTTGAATGTTTAAATTATAAATATCTTCAAAAGCTTCGCCAAGTAGTTCTATACGTTAACCATTTATTGCTACAAGTATGTAAACATAAGACGGGTTACATTCTTAAGTCATATTTATAGACGAAAATCATTCGTCTTCTATTATTTATTTGAGAAAATATTGACTATAAATAATTCAATTGATTAATCAAAGCCCATTAAGATCTGATTAAACACTTCAATTATGGCTCTATAAACAGTGTAACGGGTAAAACAAATGACTGTCTACGGACCTCTCTAACATTACTACATTCGTTACACAATTAAGTAAATAACAAAACTCTTCGGGTATTCATTTTCATCTAATACAGTAAGTTCAACATTAAGATTCAAACATGGAAGTTAGAACCAGCCCGGTACACGCAAGCTGTTTGTTAAGTCGGCGATACACGGAATGGTATGCCTGACAGTCTTCTACCCTGCTGAGCTATCGTTACTGGCCCCGCAACAGCCTATATTACCTGGTCGGGTATAAAAGGTCTGTCGCCGCCCGTCCTGATAGCTCTCGTCACTTACAGTACAACTCACAACCCGACGATGTTCACACGAACATCCATTTTGTTCAATACTGTTCCCCTCTAATACTTGCCATACTTTGTACACAAACTATTCGTGGAAAGTAATCGTCAAAGGTAGTTCTGAGATCATTTATGAACATTTCCATCTCCCGTCCATTAATGGACAATTATCTTCGAATTAGATTACGCTTCAGAAACAAGTCACAAGAACAGTTACGTCAATCATTTAGTAATATAATATATAGATATCCAATCAACATACATCAACACACCTACTAGTAGAAATATAAATATACTGTACACTATTAGTTATATACTGCTGTAGAGCTATTTATTCATTTGAATATAAATAGCTCTGAATTTTATTTAGCTAATAAAATTAATTTTCTAACAGGACACACGCTCCACATTGCTTACGTAACAATAGGATAATAATATATAAACCCTATTGTCAGCTCAGATTAAAATTCAAAGTGCAGCAAGTGTTAGATCTAAATTTGAAATTAGTTACGGAGATTTCGAGTGAAGATAATATAATGAACATTATCCAAGTCAAAATATGAGTGATCCACTGGCAACAAAATGCTGCAATACAAAACGGTTCTTCACGAACTAGTGACACCCACGGTGAAGAATTCGATTCGACACCAATCTCCTTTGGCAGGTACAATTGCACGTTTATCTAGGCAGTGCCGTGTATGTGTAGAGCGGTCTACGTGGAGAGGTAGAGGCGGTGGTAGTCGTTGGCGCCGAAGGCCGCGTTACACTTCGGGCACTTGCGCTGGCGCGTCTCGTAGCGCGTGCGCAGGCAGTCCCAGCAGAACACGTGGAAACACTTCGTCAGCACCGCGTCCTTACGCTTCACCTGCACACGGAAACGACTCGTTAGCAACCACTCATTTAAATACCAGTGTGGTTATAAAGAAATTTCATCACATAGGTGTGGATAGAAAATTCATGGAGTTTTAGATATCCAATGCTTCGCATATTATTATGTACAAAACCGGCCAAGTGCGAGTCGGACTCGCGCACAAAGGGTTCCGTACCATTATCTATAAAGACGTCCCCTATACGGTATTGCATTTATTCTTTTACACCCTGTATAAGAAGTGTGACATACCTTGCACGAGGGGCAGGTGAGCGTCTCCTTGTACTCGCGTATCTCCTCCAGCAGCACCTCGTCCATACTGCTGCCGGCTTGCTCCATCTTCTTCATGCGCTCCGCCTTTCGACGCAGTATCGCCAACTCCTCCTGCGATGCGATACATTGTCAATTATAACAAGAGAGGTAAATAGACCGGCAGTTGAATGACCGTCAGCCGTAACCCAGGGATTCTTAGCACCCCCGTCCCCGAGAACAGTGGGGCCTCGGGGAACTGGGCGCCGTGTGTTTTGTTGCCCTAGTCACCACGCTCGGTAAGCGGGTTGGTGACCGCAGTTTAGTTGTTCTCCTTAAGGAGGAAGCCGCTACCTATTCTCTTAGTTTATATAACCTAACCACGCCTTCAGACACGAAGGGGGGGTTTTATAATGCGGTTTGTATACTCACGTGTAGTCTTTTAGTTTTATACGCCTCCGCTTCTAAGGCACTCGTCTTCTCAGCCACCACTTGTTGCGCCTCCTTCATTTGCGCGTGATACTTTTCTGGAAGTCAAAATAAGTTATTATGTACCGTCAAACCGTTATATACCTTTTATACCAGCGGACCCGCCTTCGCATGGTATGGTATAGAAATGAATGCCAAAATTACTTAAAAACCGACCTCTAGAAAAACACGGTCTTAGTTTTATACATGTAAAGATATTATTTCTCATTACTTAATTCAGAATTAATAAGAAATTTTAATGTTCTTGCATGAGCATGATGATATTAAAATGAATATGTAGTACACACCTAGATGCAGCTTGAGGTCGGCAGCGGACTGTGCGGACTCGATGGCCTTCCGCTTGTGCATCTCCATGGCCTGCTGCCGCAGCAGCAGCTCCTTCTCGACGGCGGACAGCGTGGCCTGCAGCAGCCGCTCCTTCTCCTCCAGCCGCCGCGCCACGCCGCCCATCGACTCGATCTGCTGATCTCGTGTCAACACCTGAAATAAACCAATCATAATCTTAACTTTTTACTAAAGTTCACCAAGTCACACAAAGACCGCGGGGTTTGAGAATAATAGCGGTGCCATACCGGTGTGACGGCCGGTACGACAGTGGTTAAATAATTTTACGATAGTCCAGAGTTTTTGTCAAAAAGACACAATCAATCAAAGCACATGTGATAATGTTTGAGTATTAAATATCTGATCTGATCACACATAACTGTCACTTAATTTTAGAATAATCATGCAACGCGATAATATTTACTAGTTTCACTACCAACCATGGACCATTTATGGACCATTTTATAAAAAAAAAAATGTCTTTATAGCTTAAAGTTGGTAAAAGTTGTAAATATTCCTAGTGCGGGTAGTTTTACAGTACCTGTTCCTGCAATAACTGCTTCTCCTCCCGCAGCAGCTTGTGCAGCGAGTTGGCCTTGATCCGCTCGGACATGAGCTTGAAGTTGGCGTCGTCCTTCTCTCGCAGCTGCTGTATGAGGCGGGAGTTCTGCTCCTGCATGTCCTCGAACGCTTGACCAGTTACCTCCATCTCGTTTAGGAGAGCTTCTTCTTCCTACAATCAAAGATTAAGTTTGTTTTAAATAGAGATCAGAAATAAATGTAGACTTAAGATAGAACACTTTAAATGAAGCAAAACTATGAATGGCATAGATTGCGTCATTCTTTATAAAATTTTATTGCACAGATGCAAAATTCGGTAAAATTGGAGCCTACGCCAACAGGACCACGACCGGTAAGTCCAGGTCGAAGGACAACAATAAAGGTAAATGCATGAATTCGCGTTAATGACCGTGTGAATTTAAATATGGACATAATGAAATTACAAACAAAATACATTGGTTTTTTGAGCACTCAACCAGGTGGAGTATCTTGTTTGAAATAGCTTGCATAATGTTATTATTTACGTGAATTTTCGAATTAGATAAAATGTCTATTCTGTTAAATAAACTCCATATTCTAATAATTAATTCAACCCATGAACTTTTAAAGTAAGGAATTGAAAGCAACTATAGATAAAATAACGATAGAGCAGTGTCCGTACGGGCGAGCCAGCGAAGGGCCTGGAGAAGGCGTGCAGCGGGTCGGCGTTGGGTCGCGCGCACGAGAGTTGCTTCTGCAGCTCGTACTTCTGTTCCTCCAGCTGCTTTATCTTACGCAGCGCGTCCTCGTCCGCCAGCCGACGCTCGCGTTTGCTCTCCTGTAAAAAACGAGGTTTATTGTAAATTACAAAATGTTAACGATATATTTATAACGTACTAGTTGACCTAGCAAACGTTGTTTTGCCATATTCCGAGGATGGCCACCCTCATTACTTAGGGGTATAAAAAATATGTTTAGACCTAATTTCAAAGCTATCAAATATACAGTATTTAAAAAAAAAAGGTCTAGCCGTTTCGGAGGAGTTTGGCAACAAACACTGTGACACGAGAATTTTATATACATACATCCCAACTTCTTTTCAACTTATTTACAATGTACAGTGCGATTCAAAATTAATGGCGGCTGTGATCATGAGGAGAGTCGCTGCTCAGTAACAAATTCATGCACCACCGGGGGTGCGGGGCGAGGTACTGCGCAGTGTGTAACTAACTTCACAGCCGCCATTAATTTTGAATCGCACCATACAACAGCTTTTCAACCTCTAGTATGCTACATACCTGCGCCATCTTGGCCTTTTGTCGATGGTCCTCTAGCTCCTGCCTCGCCTTCCGCTCGGCCGCCATGAGCTGCACCTTGTCGCGTTGTTCCTTGCTCACTCCCTTGTACATGTCTAAGAGGAGTTTCAGTTCCTTCTGCTCATTCACTGCTTTCCTGACGATTGAGTATTCAATTATGTATAAAATTACTGGTAGTCAGTGCAAATTGTTAGTTGGTTTATTCTGGGTATATTAAAACTGTTGATAATATTTTTCCAAAGATGAGATCCAAAATAACTTCACGAAAAACTAGTCCGAAATTGGTGCAAATTTGATTAATATATTTTAATTAAACTTACTTAAGTTGTTGCTTGAGATCCTTGATGATGAGCTCTTGTTCCTGCAGTTTGACGCGGCTGTGCTCCTTGCTGGCCGCCGGCTTGGCCTCCGGGCCTCCGCTACCACCCTCTTCACCCTACAAAACATTTGTATTACTTATAGTAAGCACATGGAAAATAATGTTCATTTGGAAAACTAATTCAGGTTAAAGGGGAATGCCAATTTTAGGCCCAGAGATGCACATGGTTTCCGTAAAAAAATATGTTTATATTTTTCCCACGTCATCCACATATTCATTAGTCTGTGCAAGTCCGCAACATTTTTTTGAAAATATAAAAACTGAAAACGGCTAAAGTAATATAACTTGAATAAAAATGTTGGCTTTACTAAAAAATGTTGGCAGGTAATTGGAATAATCAGTGATCATTTTCTTCACCGTTCATTTTCTTCCAAGCAAACATAAAATAAACATTATAAATCATATAAATCCCCTTTTGTAATTATTATTATTTATATTTTTTAAGATTACTAACGATAAATAAAAAAAACTTTTTTGATTTGATTGATCCATATTATTATATCGTTTCTTTTTTCTTTTTATGGCAACACCAAGTCTAACTTGTCAGCTGCCGGAAAACGTAATTGTCAAAATCATTGCTTGTTTTGTTTGTCAGATTGCGGCGACTTGTGTGTGTTTATTTTTTGCGGATTTAATTGACTACATTTGCTGATGAATAGGTACTACTGACTCCGACGATTCTCCTATACCTGACGACATCGGCCTGATTATGGATTCTGCTCCAGCTACTCATAAAGACATTGGCGACAACTTTGATTTGATATTAGATGCTTCGACCGACGAACCCGGATTATGATTTCGATGATGTTTTAGTGGTGTATGAAGATTAAAACTACAATGTGTGTTATATTATTTGATTCCCAGTTAATTATGCTCATTAATAAATTAAAATAAGTTAATAATAAAAAGCATTCTCCAATAAAGATCTGTCTAAACTTAAATTAGAAGTAGAAAATACATTACAAACCATTATAGAATGGCTGAAATCAAATAAATTAAAAATAAACTTAAGCAAAACTAAAATTATGACTTTTAAGAATAGAAATTGCAAACAAACAAACGTCGATGTTTATTTTCAAGGACAAAAGATTGAGCAAATCAATACAACAAAATTTTTAGGCTTACATATAGACTATAACCTAAATTGGAAGTCACATTTGGAAAGCTTGTGTCTCAAATTAAGTCAGCAGTCCTATGCATTATATATGCTTGCAAAAACGGTCAGTACCAGTGCCGTCTTAGCATCTTATCATGGTTACGTAGGGTCCTTGTTGAGATATGGCATTATGTTTTGGGGCTATTCTACAGAAAAGGAAGCTGTATTTAAAATGCAAAAAAGATGTATCCGGGCAATATGTAGTTTAAAACCAACAGATAGTTGTAAACCCTTTTTTCACAAATTAAAAATATTAACACTACCATGTCTATATATACTGGAAGTCGTAGTCTTTGTAAAACGTAACTTGCATTATTTCAAAAATTATAGAAGTCAACGCAACAATAAAAAAGTGTATTTACCTGACAGCATTAGAACTACTTTGTTTAGCAATAGTATTTTTTGTATGGCACCTCGCCTTTATAACCATTTACCAAAATGTATTGTAGACTTAAAAAGCATAGACATATTTAAATTTAATGTTAAAAAAATGTTATTGGAAAAATCTTATTATAGTGTTAATGAATATTTGTGTGACAAACTCTGAATAATATTAATTACTTAAGTTTGACATAATAATATATCACGGATTTCACATTGACATTTTAGCATTGGATTTACTTTGACATTATTAACTATTTTGACATTATATACTTTTTATTTAATTGGCAATTTAAAAGACATGTAATTTTAAACTTGAATGAATTTAAACTTTTAATTTAGGGACTAACCATGTTCCGAACTAAATGTTGCATGCCCAGTGCAGAATATGGTGACACTAACAACTTTCCTGTTTGTCAAAAAACCACCTGTATTACTACCCATATTTGCAATAAATGAATTTGAATAAGTGATATTTAACATAACCGGTACTAATGAAATTGAATCTTAAAATGCCAAGTTTTTTTGTAATCAATTAGTTTTTCAAAATTCAAACTAATTAGTTATTTGAATTGCCCCCTATTATAATCATGAATTGTTATATGTGTGCACACTGGGCCTAAGTTACTATGGCGACTTGGCATGCCCCTTTGGGTGACTCCATATTAAGGCGACTCCTTACAAGCAGCTCCTTACAAGCCCCGCTGGCACTTGTCCTGTGTAACATAGAGTGGGCGGCGTTACCTCGGGCTCGGGCTCCTCCCGCTTGAGCGCGGCGGGCTTGTCGTCGCGCTCGGGCCGCGCGCCCTCCAGCTCCTTGCGCGCCTGCCCGCGCCACAAGCCCCGCTGGCACTTGTCCTGTGTAACATAGAGTGGGCGGCGTTACCTCGGGCTCGGGCTCCTCCCGCTTGAGCGCGGCGGGCTTGTCGTCGCGCTCGGGCCGCGCGCCCTCCAGCTCCTTGCGCGCCTGCCCGCGCCACAAGCCCCGCTGGCACTTGTCCTGTGTAACATAGAGTGGGCGGCGTTACCTCGGGCTCGGGCTCCTCCCGCTTGAGCGCGGCGGGCTTGTCGTCGCGCTCGGGCCGCGCGCCCTCCAGCTCCTTGCGCGCCTGCCCGCGCCACAAGCCCCGCTGGCACTTGTCCTGTGTAACATAGAGTGGGCGGCGTTACCTCGGGCTCGGGCTCCTCCCGCTTGAGCGCGGCGGGCTTGTCGTCGCGCTCGGGCCGCGCGCCCTCCAGCTCCTTGCGCGCCTGCCCGCGCCACAAGCCCCGCTGGCACTTGTCCTGTGTAACATAGAGTGGACGGCGTTACCTCGGGCTCGGGCTCCTCCCGCTTGAGCGCGGCGGGCTTGTCGTCGCGCTCGGGCCGCGCGCCCTCCAGCTCCTTGCGCGCCTGCCCGCGCCACAAGCCCCGCTGGCACTTGTCCTGTGTAACATAGAGTGGGCGGCGTTACCTCGGGCTCGGGCTCCTCCCGCTTGAGCGCGGCGGGCTTGTCGTCGCGCTCGGGCCGCGCGCCCTCCAGCTCCTTGCGCGCCTGCCCGCGCCACAAGCCCCGCTGGCACTTGTCCTGTGTAACATAGAGTGGGCGGCGTTACCTCGGGCTCGGGCTCCTCCCGCTTGAGCGCGGCGGGCTTGTCGTCGCGCTCGGGCCGCGCGCCCTCCAGCTCCTTGCGCGCCTGCCCGCGCCACAAGCCCCGCTGGCACTTGTCCTGTGTAACATAGAGTGGGCGGCGTTACCTCGGGCTCGGGCTCCTCCCGCTTGAGCGCGGCGGGCTTGTCGTCGCGCTCGGGCCGCGCGCCCTCCAGCTCCTTGCGCGCCTGCCCGCGCCACAAGCCCCGCTGGCACTTGTCCTGTGTAACATAGAGTGGGCGGCGTTACCTCGGGCTCGGGCTCCTCCCGCTTGAGCGCGGCGGGCTTGTCGTCGCGCTCGGGCCGCGCGCCCTCCAGCTCCTTGCGCGCCTGCCCGCGCCACAAGCCCCGCTGGCACTTGTCCTGTGTAACATAGAGTGGGCGGCGTTACCTCGGGCTCGGGCTCCTCCCGCTTGAGCGCGGCGGGCTTGTCGTCGCGCTCGGGCCGCGCGCCCTCCAGCTCCTTGCGCGCCTGCCCGCGCCACAAGCCCCGCTGGCACTTGTCCTGTGTAACATAGAGTGGGCGGCGTTACCTCGGGCTCGGGCTCCTCCCGCTTGAGCGCGGCGGGCTTGTCGTCGCGCTCGGGCCGCGCGCCCTCCAGCTCCTTGCGCGCCTGCCCGCGCCACAAGCCCCGCTGGCACTTGTCCTGTGTAACATAGAGTGGGCGGCGTTACCTCGGGCTCGGGCTCCTCCCGCTTGAGCGCGGCGGGCTTGTCGTCGCGCTCGGGCCGCGCGCCCTCCAGCTCCTTGCGCGCCTGCCCGCGCCACAAGCCCCGCTGGCACTTGTCCTGTGTAACATAGAGTGGGCGGCGTTACCTCGGGCTCGGGCTCCTCCCGCTTGAGCGCGGCGGGCTTGTCGTCGCGCTCGGGCCGCGCGCCCTCCAGCTCCTTGCGCGCCTGCCCGCGCCACAAGCCCCGCTGGCACTTGTCCTGTGTAACATAGAGTGGGCGGCGTTACCTCGGGCTCGGGCTCCTCCCGCTTGAGCGCGGCGGGCTTGTCGTCGCGCTCGGGCCGCGCGCCCTCCAGCTCCTTGCGCGCCTGCCCGCGCCACAAGTCCACATGCAACGGAACCACACAACACACTATATTGTTTGACCTCATGTCACTACATACAAAAAAAAACATCATAATATCATTATTACAGTGTCTAGAAAAATACCCGGCCATTTGAATAAAATCTTCAGCCCAGAGAAATAAACAACTTTATGTAAGAAAGAAATAGTGCATTCCTAAAAAAAATTGAACCTCCTGCACACGTTTTGATCAGTTGACGATAATTTGTGAAAAGTAATTCATAAAAAAAAATTAAATTCAATATATTATATATAAGTTGACGAGTCCGAACACACACAATACTACAATACAGAAATTTAATTTTAAATCATATAATGAACTGAAAAACAACACACATAGAACACAAATTCGAGCAGCAAAACAAATATACCTTATTCAGCTCCTGACTAGAATCCTTATACTTCCGCTTGTAGCGGTGAACTTCTCCCTTCAGCTGTTGATTATGGTTCTGTAGCGAGGTGATGAGATGACGCATCTCCCTGTTTATGGGGCCCGTCTGCTCGTTGGCCGCGAGATTCTGCTCAAACTCTATACGTAACATCTCATACTCCTTCCGTAATTGACCGAGAACATCTTCTAATTGGATCATTTCAGCTCGTAAAGTCTTTTGCCTTGATAGTTCTTCGCTCTGGAAGTAAATAATCATGTGATTTAGGAATGAGATTGTGCATTTATCAAATATGTGTGTTTGTGTGTCTTGAACAAAAACAGGCAATCGAAAGCTACGTGCCACGTACAATAAAAACACTTCAAGAAATTATAAAAGTGACTATCATTGTGAAGCCGTAATAACAGTATATTTATAGAAACTCATCAAGTCTAGAATGTTTCCTAACGCAAGCATGTGTGGTATCGTAGAACATCTTGTGGAAAACCGATTTGAACCAGTCATTAAGGTTCTTCATTTGTTTCGATTTGTCATGAGCAAGACATCTTTACCTAACCTTTATGTCCATTGTTTAGCTATTGAAATAATATATTATTCTGTAAGTAGGATATATCATCTCTTTTATATTTGTTTGTTTGAGCTCGATGACGTCGACATTTCCTATCTGACTAGCCTGAGAAGAAATGTTGGAAAAATAGAGTCAAGTTTGCATTTTCCCCAACCAATATTCTCTTACGTCCAGAAAATTCATGAGTAATATTGCGTAAACGACTAAACTATAGGGTATTTCCTGTACTCGAGTCTGTTAATAGAGCAGTTCCTTACCTCCATCATTTCAATCTGCCTCATGTGCAAGTTCTTAGCGTTCTGCAGCTGTAGTCTGGTCTCGTCTAGGGCCGTCTTCATCTGCATCGACTCGTTGTAAAGCACGGAGAACTGGCTTTGAAGGCATTTGTATTCCGTCGTCTCGACTATCACAGATTCTGGCAGCTGGCGAATCTGTTAAAAAAAGGTTTGGATATATGATAGAGAGATGATTAAATGAATAAAGCGGCGGGAGCCTAATGGCTAGGGTGTCGACTCGCGATCATGTGATTCAAAATTCACCCCTTGCGCTACTGACGCGACGTGACCCCATATTTAACACATGCATTTAGCTTAGCACTAGGGGTTAACAAGAATACTAGTAAAGTGCGACTCACATTGCAAAAAAGATTTACTTGAATCTATTTATTGTACCGTGGCTAGCAATGGTTCAGAGCACAAATCATTGCCTAACATTTTTTAAAACACTTAAAATATCTCCATGCAAATTCAAAGGTGAGTAGTTTTTATATTATAGTCCTCCAAATTTCTTATTTACCTATATCAATGCCACAGAACCTATATCGATAAACCTCCTCAGGCATCGGCGTAGCATTACGAAAAAACAGGCAAAAAAATATTTAAATATTTTTTTAGTAAAATAAACTCACATCCATCTTCAGCTTCTCGACCTCCTTGAGCGCGTCTCGATGCTGTCGGTGCAGGCGGTCGAGCTCGGCCAGGCGGTTGTTGGCGAGCTCGCGCTGCTCCTCCAGCTCGGCGGCCACGTCCTCCAGCTTGGCGGCCGCCGCGGCCGAGTGCGGCGCGGAGCTCACGGCTCCCGCCGCCGCCGCTGCTACCGGAGTGGCTCCGGACTGATGGTAGCTCTTCAGTTTTTCAATGGCTTCTGCGAGGTGGTTCTCAAGCTTGTCGTTACGGGAGCGCACCTGAGGAAATACACTCGTTTATTAAAGTCTTCAACCATTTCAATATGAAGAAAGGTTTTAAGGTCTCATGCAACAAAAATGTCGTGAGGAAATATGTTTTTCTTCAAAGCAAGCACTTGAAGACAAATATACTGTGCGAGAATTACATAACTTTCATAACATAGATAAATTTAAATCTTATTGTCTCTAATTAATTTGTTATACTTAATCCAAGAATATTTGTGCACATAAACCACTTCGGTCATTCCTTTCTGGGTGGCAAATTTATCAGCATGTGATCAGCACCTTGACATTATCTTAAGGAAAGAAATAACATACTTGAATTAAACTTTCTTATCCCGAATACTGAATCGCAACTTCTACTTAACACCTTAAAGTGACAGTATGAGACTTCTGACTGACGTATTTGGTCAAACACCTTCAAATATTCAACATACCTTTAGCAACTCATACTGCAGGTCATCGATCTGGTTCTTGAGCTCGGCGTTCTCCGTGTCCCTGCTGTTGACGGCGTCCTGCAGCTGCGCGACCCTCAAGGTCATGGCGTGGTGGCTCTCGTGCAGAGTAGTGCATAACGCTTGCAGGCGCCTGTTCTCCGCTGTTACTTCCTCGTTAGTGGCACGGATCACATCGTCTAGTAATGGTGCGGGAGCCGCTTCTGGAGATTGAATAATGATGTGTTTGGCGCAAGTCTAGAAGTATCAGTATGATATAAGTTGATTTAAACTTAATGGAGTCTGTGAAGTTAGTTACACACTGCGCAGTACCCCGCCCCGCACCCCCGCTGGTGCTTGGATTTGTTAATGCGCAGCTGCTCGCCTCATGTTCACAGTCGCCATTAAGTTTGAATCGACCTACAGATTGCTGACATTAGTCTGCTTAGTTCATACTGACATGACATCCTGGCATGAAAAAGAAGAGGTAACTACACACATCAAAAGTGTCTAGGGATCAAGCATTTTTATGCGGATTTCTTGAGATTGAGATGTGGCTTTGTAATAAATTTATGATTTTATAAATGACATGGCCAGATTCTGCCCTACAAATTCAGAATTTGTAAATGTACAGTAATAATTAATATGTGAAAATTTATTGTAAAATAAATTAAAATTAAACGCAATAATTACATTTCTCTCGAACCTGCGACAAAAAAATCCAAAAAATATGTATGTTAATTGTTTTTGACCGGTTTATAAGCAATGCACAATGCAATGCATTTGCGTTTGGATACACGAGTAAGACAAACACTGTTTCTGAAGTACGCCTAAAGGTCAGATAAAATATTAAACAACTACAACAGCATTAATTGTATTGCTAAGATAAATACCTCAAAAATAAAAGTTAAGGGTTTACGAATATCGCAGACACCATTTTTCAAGCTGCCGCGCGTTATCATAATGCTGAATGCATCGACAATATATTCCAGTGTGTATCCGAACGTACTTGTCATTTTGACGTTTCTTCGCGCGTGCTCTGCACTCACACTGGTGCAGTCTTGACTCTTGCGTTGATCGTATATTCGTATCAACTATCACGTAATTCACGTGCCTATTACTGTTATTTTTGGTTCTGTTCATCATCGCTATCGTTTGGCGGACTTTCGTTTTCGCTTTTTCATGAATATTAGTGCTGTACATATTGGACTTGTTTGTTTACCATTTTGATTCGGACGCTCACGATTTCATGATGTCAAGGTGCCTGAATTATTGTAGTGTGAACACTACTCGAATGCGAAGGCATATTGTAACATCTTTAACATCGCAGTTACAAAACACATTGACTGACTGGTTATCTATACAAGAGGTATGTACGACGTAGTAAGTCATTATTTTCATATTTTACAAGCTTCACCTGCCATTTTAAACAGTTAAGTGCCAGAATCCGAAAGAGTGTTAGCATAACTTAAAAATCTCTTATTACTTTAGATATTAAGTACAATATTTCATATTTTTCAGCTTCCTTCTGATGGATTGATTTGTAACGCATGATATGTATTGTTAAACCAATGCTCGGAAGAAGGTACACGTAGCAGAGTTCTGGGTTATCCAATGGTGTGTATTGGTTGTGGATGCTCTGTTAAGGGGAGGCGTTACTCCGTGCGTAACCACTCCCTTGAAGAAAACAGTCCATTAATCAATATTTTCTTCTCATGGGAAGCCCACAATCAGGTTAGTGTGATTTGTTGAACTTATATTTTACTCCGGCTGCTACCAACTTGTTATTTAGTGTTGTTGTAATGATAAAACAATTTTTTTCTATGTTCTATGTTAGGAGAGCTTAGTTTCTGCACTTAGTCCTTCAGGTGGACCAATGTGCGTGGGCCTTGGTTGCCGTTAGGTGTTTATTTTAACCAGCCAATCTCCCTCCTAAGTTAATTAGAGCTCCTGGTATTCTGAGACCATATTCTGTGTAAGATCTGGGTGACTTGGGGGTCAGTCAGGTCAAGCAAATACTTTATAATGATTATTGTTACAGAATCGGAGGACAAATCTGCAAGCATATTGTCATCCCTGTTGGATGCGAGCTAATAGGCACTTAGTACTGAATACACAGAGACAGGTTGAAGAACAAGAGGAAAATGAACTTGAATCCCCACCACCACCCAATCCCCTGGATGCCATTTTAGGCTATTGTTGTAGCTGCCTTGTTGGAAATTGGACTGTTGGGTGTTGTTGCCATGTCATGACGCTGTTATGGTATTTGGGCTGGGCCAGGCATCAAGCCAATATGACGGCATGCGGCACCAGCCTCATTTCTTGATAACATATTATTAGTATTTGAAGATGAATAGGCTTGATATTTGAAAATGTGTCTTGTCTGAGTAATTGCAGTGATGATGTTTTCCTTAAAATGTCTGTAAATTATTTAGAAGTAGATATACTAATGCAAATGTATGTACTTAAGTACGGTTCTTAATTAGATACCTAAATAAAAATTCAAGTTCTATTATTTAGTGTTTTATTGCATACCCAATTGTATATTTTTTGCTTAGTCGCTATGAAGAAGTCATAATATCCAGTAATATAAGTAGACGACGAAGCAGACGATATTTCAAAAGACTGACTATTACCATCCAATATAGTTACATCAATGTGAATACGTTATTGGTATTTTGATTTTTGACTGTTTCTTCACTAGCCGACTGTCGAAGCGTAATTCTATGAATGCATTTTCATAGAATTACGCTTCGAAAGTCTGCACACCGGCAGTGAGAGTGTTTTTCGTACATTTCCTATTTTCATAAATTCTATAATATGATGACCCATCTGTTACTGTCATTGTCAAATGTCACTGTTGTCATTGTCAAATGTCACTTAAACGCGACATCATTGCTATTCAAAACGATTCGGCATTTTTTTGTTTCCTTTATACAGTTTCTCTCGCTACTTCTCTGATCATGAAACATAAACTATTGTAAAGCCATACCTCTAAGCTTTAATACGACGTACTGTATGTCAATGTACATGAATATTTTTTGTTAGGGCATAGCTCCATACAAATTCTGGCCATGTCCTTTATATGGATCCTTTTTGGTGCATTTCATAATTCGAATCAGGAACTGTGAATCAAATTCGAGTAAAAGATGAAAATCAGCTGTCAATATTTTCCCTATAAAAACATACAACGCATTGAAGACATTATTAGTGCTACTGTTTCCCTACTACTGATTAAAACCAACGTTATTATGGAGCGGCGACGTCATTTAAGCAGGGAAGAAATGCTCAGAGCCGTGGGAATGATAGAAGCTGGTTCCCGGCAACGTACTGTGGCTTTAGCTCTGAATACAAGTCAGAGTGTTATCAGTCGACTTTGGACACGTTACCGAAGCACTGGTACCGTGGCTGAGCGCCATGGAGGACGGTATCGCTGCACCACACGGAGACAAGACCGATACATTCAAATCTTAACTCGAAGAGCTCCAACAATAACCGCCATGATGTTAGCCGTGAGGCTTCATCACTCTTCAGGGAACTTAATTAGCGACCAAACAGTCAGAAACCGCTTGCATGAAGTGAACCTTCATTCCCGAAGACCGCTACGGGTACCACCTATAGCAATGCACAATCGTAGGATTCGATATCAATGGGCTCTTGAACACAGAAATTGGGCAGAAGAACAATGGCGTTTCGTGTGCTTTTCTGATGAGTCTCGTTTTGGTATGAGACCGGATACAAGACGTATACGACACTGGAGAACCCCTGGACGCCAACAGCGATTAAAATCCTGCCAGGAAGTCCATCCTTATAGTGGTGGAACCATCATGGTATGGGCGGGTATTTGGATCGGCGGAAGAACTGAGTTGATTTGGATCAGAAGCAACCTCAACGCTCAAATTTATGCTGAGACGATTGTATCAGACGTCATCGTTCCTCTACAAGTGCAAATCGGTCCCTTATTTCAGTTAATGCATGATAATGCACGACCGCACACCGCAAGAGTTGTAAGACAGACTCGCCGCAGCTAACATCAATGTCCTGCCCTGGCCTGCTCAGTCGCCAGACTTGAACCCGATTGAGCATGCATGGGATATGCTACAGAGAAGAGCTCTGCCGAATATGGAGGGTATCCAGTCGCAAGAAGACCTTTTTTTTGTTGTTGCAACGAACATGGGCGGCCATTCCACAGCGTGATTTGGATGAACTCATTTTGAGTATGCCAAACCGATGTTCTTGTGTTGTTAGTGTTCGCGGTAGAAACACGGATTATTAATTGTTTAAGTTACCCAATAAAATTTTAAAGAAAACTGTTATTTCAGTCTTTTTTTCGAACTTTTGTGTTAGTGGTTCAAATGTCAAAAATCCCTTTATTAGGAAAATGGCAAATTTCTTTACTAATGCAAAGGTGACTTGGTTTATCGTTACTGTGACAAACGAAAACACTTTATTCGATGAATCCTTAAAGAAAATTTTAATTAATATCAATCAGGAGAAAAGTTATTGCAAAAATATATGTTGATCCCTAGACACTTTTGATGTGTGTATTTACCAAGTTTTGGTTATAATGGCTTAGGTACAAATGGTATAAAAATTGGGTATTTAGTAACATTTTTTTTTTGTTTCGAATGCCAAAAATATACTAATGGATATAACGATTTTATAAAAACGGCACACTAATTACGTTCATATTGAGCTAGTAGAATGGTAAATTGATTACTCTTACTTTTCACTATAAGTATGAAATAAGCTAAAGTATAGGCGATTTTTCTCGCCCCGCGCGGCGACCTGTTGCCGCTAATTAGTATTTTATAACAATTTACACGATCCAAACATTAAACACATTTCTCAATTTTAACTATGGGATAAGCTTTAGTCACTCCCTACGACACATTCTATAATAAGCCATTTTAAGCGGTAATTCAGGCGAATTCACGAAACATTAGTTAACAAGGTACAAGGGTTTTGATTATTGCTAATAAATGTACCTGCAATTTAAACTAAGTGTTAATAATATGTAGTGTACCTTCACCCTCGCCTTTGATAGCGCGCCATATCTTGTCATTCCTCTGCTGCAGGCGATCAAACGCCTGTAACACCTTAGCCACAGCTCGCTTGCTCACTTGCACGCGGTTCGCCAGCTGGGCGTCCAACTCTTCCTTATCCCAGGTCGACAGCTGCATAAGAAACGACGTTGTTGCTTCGTTCTCATCTGAAAAATACTTGTTACTTTAGAAAATGAATTTAGGAGGGGTTTGAAGTTAAGTACGAACTGTTCAGCGCGATTTGCCGCTTAGAATAACCCCCCTCCCCTCGCTCTACCCATGGGTATCGTAAAAGGCAACTAAGGGATAGAAACACAGCAGCAGCGAAGAAGAAACCTTAAGAATGAACACAAAACTGTGGTCATCCAACCCACTTGCCCGGTGTGGTGACTGGGGCAAACAACCCATGATTGCACACCCTAATAGACGGTTTCCGGTGGACCCTCTGCGGAAGGCGAAGGACCGAGTGTTGTGACGCAACTTGAGAAAGGCCTGCTAGCAGTGGACCACAATAGGCTGAGTTGAATTTGAATCACTATGGTTGTGAGCATGTACACATCAATATAATCTATTCATTTATAAACCCAGATGCCTTCGTGCTTTGGAAAGCATGCATCACAATCAGGATGTCACTATAATTCTGGCAACTGGTTTTAACAAATTTTGACCCAAATGCATTTTAGGGGTGAGATAGGCAGTTATTCCATGTATAATTCTAAAAGACCTTGAAAAAGTTGTCTAGTTTAGTATGTACAAAGATTGTATATTGATTAACTAAAGACCTAGTTTACCAAATATATAATTATATCAAATGCATTATGGGTCTTCAGAGTATAGTAATAGATTAAATTATAGAATATCATCAAATTGGACCATATCTTGATATGAAATGCACTCAAGGAACTCTATAACATCAGTAATGTATTACAAGTAGGAGGATATACTGACTAGTCTTAATATTTGTTATTATACACATTTCTACATCCTAATGACTGTGGTAACCCTATCTCTTTCTTCCCAACTCCAACTCTTTCACTACATTGTTACCAACAAAACCATTTATTTCACCTCAAATACACATAAGAAAAAGTTCATCTGAAAATATCTCATGAAACATACATAATAAGTATTATAACAAAGATAGATTGAAAGAAAGATAGATCTATTCATCTACAAGTCACAATGAAATTGACAATGACCCTAACCTACTGTGTACAATAACAATAGGTCATTAGGATCAAAAATCTTTTCAAGTCTGACTTCTAAATCTAGTGAGGTACCCAAGGCAGGATAAATTGTGTGCAAATTGTATGCATAGCTATAAGATATAGCAATGAACACCAATTGCTTGGAGTTCTGCCTGATTGGCTTAAAGGATGCCAATGCCACTGTATGTACCTCGCTTGCAGACCTGGGAGAATATGTGGGAATACCATATATGGTGAAAATAAGTCCTCATGAATTGGGTTTCAAATTGGGGCAAACATTCATGCACTATTATTATTCTTTTATGTAAAACATACATGATTACTTATGTATGTACCACAGAGGATAAATTTGTTTCATAGATCAAACATAAAACTATTGTTAGGGCTATTTTATATAGAACCATTCATTATTACATCATTATTCCTTACACTTCAACATATTTAACTCTATTTATGCCAACTTTATACAAAAATAAGTAAATGAATAATAGTTCTGCAAATGTCTTTGAAAAACTTACTTTTATTTTCAGATTCATCTGCCGTCTCTGCGTCAAACCGTTGCAGGAGCACTCTGATGTCTTCATTGAGCAGATTCCAATACCGATTGACAACACACAAGACAGCATCATCCTGAGTCTGCCTCTTCTCAAGCTGTTCAATCCTAGCACGGAGTTCTGCTTCACATCTGTGACGTTGTTCTATTCTCTGTAATGTAATATACATTTTAATGCTAATGATATATAGTATACAACATATTTTATATGTATACACATGATTAATGAGATTAGATGATGAATAACACATAAAACACCTTCAATGCCACTTGGATGATTGGTAAATAGGTAAAGACATAATTCACACGTATTTGCACCTGTAATTACATCTTATTTTAGCAGCATAAGGCAGCACAGAGGTTGTCAAGGCAGGATGTATAACATTTTTATTGTATTTGAATGTAGTTTCTCATTTGATATAACTAAGCTTAATGATACTAACTGGTAGTAGTACTCCTACAAGACATTAATTCATTCTAAAGTCATAGTTTTATGATAAACTATGAACATAAAGAAATTGAACAATGAGCTATTATTAAATAAGCCATTATGCTGTCAAAACAAGGATAACATCACAAATTATAACCACAAAACCCTGCCATAGTTGGTGAAAACACAAACTAACATTGTTGTCATTGAATATAAATATGCTTTGTAATTAAGTGTTTATCAACAGCTGATCGTGACATGTTTCTTATTCGTTTAGGTCACAGAATAACATTGAGTGATAATATTATACATTAGGTAACAAATCATACTTCAAACACCCCATACATACCTGAGCTAGCTTTTTATTCTGGAACTGAAGTACTTTTATGTCCATTTCTTCCAAAGTGGACACAGGGCCAATAAGATGGGGTTCGAAGTGAACTTTCTTGATCGGCGGCTGGTTGCTTCCATTGCCGCCGTCGTCCGCATTACGTTTAGACATTTTGACCTAAAATATGTGGAAAGTGAAATCCGCAAATCTTGAAAAATACAAGTACAAGAAATCTTATTACGAAAACTATTGATCAATATAATCCAGTCAAGTTAGAAAGGGGTATACAAGGATTGTAATCAAATGTTACTTGTGTCCTTTATTTTGACGGGATAATACGCATACCTGCTTGTCAATATTGACACTCTGTGAATTGTTGTTTAATTCAAGCACTCAATTAACTGAGAGATCTTGAGTTTAGAATAATTTAAATTAAATATCATCTTGTTAATTTAGGCTGAAGAAAACAAACTAGAAACGCCAGTCGCCAAGCTCCGCCCGGAATATTGCCAACCTACTCGTCTCGCACGTCTCCATCCGAGTAGGTAGGCCCTAGTGATGTGACAGAAACACAGGACAGAAATATTAAATAAAATTGGCAACACCTATTAGTCGATTACTCAAAATTTTTATATAAGTATAAAAAATAAATTCTAGGTAAATAACAGAATAATTTTCGATTTTGTTCTTTTTGTATTATCACAGCAAGCTAGATTATAGAAGAGTGGAGCAATATCCTTGTCCAACAATTAAATTATTTAATTTATGAAAAGAGTTGATGTGAAAAGCTTTACAAGAAGATATTTACGGCAGTTTAGAGATTTCTTAGAATAGAAAAGAATTTAGAACTAACTTTACATGCTTTACCATTGTAGGCAAGCAGGCAATCAGGATTATTATACAGGGGTAACAAGAGGTTATTCTCAAAGTACAAACAAACCAATAAGGTGGCTTAATAAGGCCCCAGGGAATTTTTTAAGAAGGATGAGACGCCTGAGTGACGACTGATGAGACAAATGTAAGAAAATTTTCTGTATTGTGTAAAACCCTGTTCAAATAGCGTTTTCAAAGTGAAAGGGTAAATGAAATACACAATATTTTACTAACTTCATTATATTACTATAAAAATTTACAAGCAATAGAAAACAACCTAATTCCTACAGAATTATTCACCCTGAAACCCGAGAAATGATTTAAGGAATGCATTTGCAAAGCAATAGTCTTAGGCTACAGATTTGAACTCATGATGGATTTATATTTCAACTGATCTTGAAACATTCTTAAAAATACTGTATACTTTTTATCGTGATAAGCTTTCGTGCTCAAATTGGGACGAATGACGTCAGCTGTCCCACCCATTTTCTCGATAGCTTCTTGTACATTGCTGAAGTATTGCGAAGCGCAGGCGCCCAGTATAGCAGAACCGACTAAAACCGAGTCTTTTTCATGTGGTTTTAGAATAGGCAAACCCACAGCATCGGCTTGTATTTCAACGAACAGAGGGTCCTTTGTTATACCACCGCAAATTAACATTGATTTAAAAGGCTGGTATCCAGATATCACCAATGCATCAATAATATGCCGCGTACCATACTGTAAAAAAAAACATAAACAAAAATAGTGTTTCAGGAAAATAAATAGGTACCTACAGCAGGCCATCACACAGACAAAAATCTTAGTTGTGTAGGTGTGTGAACATGATGTGACCACAAGAAACTATTTTAACTTCCATGATTCTAATCATATTTTATGTATTTTTAAACACTTTAATCTTATATATCTTATACTAGCTGTTTTCCGCAGCTCCGCCCGCGGTCTCATTTTTTTAAATATAATGTAGCTTCCTGACAGTATTTTTTATTTTAAATCGATTCAGTAGATTCGGTGCCTATTTAATACGAACAAACACCTATTAAGTCTTGCCTATTTATAATTTTAGTTATCATAAACAATGGTTGGTAATATAGATAATGGAATTACATATAATAAGTTTTATTACCACCACTCATTTATCATTCTGATAGCATGTGTCAAGGTCAACAACTTACCGACAAAGCCTGCAAAGTGGCGAGATATAGCACAGCCAGATTAGCTGGGCTGTTATTGATTGATAGCCCACTGATCATACCCCTCATTGAAGGGTCCGCTAATGGTGACCGATTACCGTGGAAGTCAGGCCAAACATGAACATCTTTTGTTAATAAGCTGACATCATTATAACCTGCTTTTTTAGCCATGTCTGATAATAAGTCCCTTAAGTGAATACGGACACTGAAAACATAAAATATGACATTAATACGACATCAGCTTAGAGTAGGTACTCATTTAGCTTTGAGTAACTTACTCTCCAGAAGCCATGTTCTTTAGAAGTTCGATGCCAGCAGGATGACTTGATATAATATGATCCAACAACATTCCAGAAGCACTCTGTCCTGCCTCATTTACCCACATACTTGGAACCATTGCACTGTAATAGGGACCCCATACCCCTTGTACTTGCACAGGCTTTTTGTTCACAGCCATATGACATGTTGATGTCCCACAGATTAAGCTAAGACGGGAAGACATGTCTTTATCTATCCCCTCACCACGCGTACCTATCATGCCCAAACCACCCGCATGCGCATCTATTATTGATGTAGCTACTGGGGTACCTGGTTTTAAACCCAAAGTATGTGCAATTTCAACTGTTAAACCTCCACAAAACTCTCCAGGCATCAATACCTTATTGCCTATTATCTTAAAGTGATCTGCTGCTAAATCTTCTAGTCCTATATCAGCTAGGAAGCTTGTATTCCAACCTGGTTTGCCTTCATAAGAGCATTCATAATTCCATTTACAAACTAAAGAACACAGAGATCGACTTGTTGAGCCTGTTGCTTTCCATGTTAGAAAATCTGGTAAGTCAAAGAAGTATCCAAAATCTCCCCATTTATTTGGTAGGTGTTTTTTCAGCCACAGTAATTTTGGCATTTCCATTTCTAAACTGACTTTTCCTCCAACATATTTGAGGATATCATGGTTGGTTTTGTTTATGTAGTCTGCTTCAGCTCCGGCCCGGTGGTCCATCCACATGATTATATTTTGTTCATTGTTGTTGCTACCAACCGATGTAGGGTTACCACTTTTATCTAGAGCCACAAGTGAGCATGTTGCATCAAAACCAATACCTCTTATACTAGCTGGATTTATGTTGGCTACAACATTCTGGAAATAAATTATAAGGCATGTGGTAAACAATAGAAATAATATGTTTGATTTAAATGTAAACAAAAAGTATCTGTATCTTACTTTTGTAACAGTTACACAACATTCCCATATGTCTTTCGATGACTGTTCAAAATAATCAGCTTGAGGTTTCCAAGTTTGGATTTCTTTAACAGATGCTTTTAATACATGACCTTTATTATCTACGAGTGCCGCCCGAACGCTTCCTGAACCCACATCTACTCCAATGAAATAAACCTCTTCAGTCATTTTTGGAAGTTTTCCTTAGCAACTGAAAAAAAAACAACACACTTTTTCATGGAAATTAGTACCTATTATGATAACGAATGCTTTTTAATTATGTAGTAGGTACAGGAAAAAATAAATATTTGTTACCTCACACAATGCAGTAGCTGGGTGTATGTTGACTGTGCTCATACAACGTCAAAAACAATATGACGAAATGGCCTTGATTTAGTAAACATAAGATAATCAAGTAATACGATCAAGTGTCTCCAGATAACCTTGCCGGCCTATGAACTTTAGAAATACATCTCTCAAGTTACTCTCGGAATAGAATATAAAAATCGGATTAGTTATTGTCTTCATCGCTTTAAATTAAATTTAGAACATGAAGGCATTAGTAAGAATATAGTTAGTTATGTATATGTGATTGTATAAGTTAACGTTTAATCTACGTAAGAAATCTATATAAAATAAATTGGGAGCCAATTTAACTTTACCGCGCGCTCTTTGTATTTTTAATAATGAAACGTCACTTTGACTGATGGCAGTTTTGACTAGTGATGCGCGATGGCGAGAGGTTTTTTTCGATTGTTTCGATTGTTCGAACATCTCGATGGTACTCGATTGTTTCAATTTGGACTCGAGTCCGACTCGGTCTGCTATAGCGACTGGCGCACGGCGCGTTCATTCGAGAGTAATCGATAGTTGTTCCTCGATGGTTTACGTACGAATAATTAGGAGGAATCGTGAAAATTAATAAAACATAATCGAGGTTTCTTATTGAATCGTAACTGTTTTTTTAATCTTATTATTTAAATTTAAATCTAAAATCAGTCGGGCACGGGATAGTCAACAATCTTAATCAAATAACAATTACAAAATCTTTTTAGAAAAGTCTCAATCTCTAATAATAATGTTATTTCTAATCTTTGTGGCTAGATGCATGCAATCGACTGACCTCCCTCGACTCCCCCTGCCTGCGGTGACCGAGCGATACTTGGTGACTGATTCGAACAACCGAAAACTAGCGGTCAATTCCATTGACTCGAAACAATCGAAAAACATCTCGATTGTTTTGTAGAACGGCGAGTCGATGGTTGACTCGATGGTTTATTTTAACGACTCCGATTCTTTCGATTGATAAAACATCTCGGAATCGCCCATCGCTAGTTTTGACTGTTTGGTTTGCTAGGCATGTCCAATTAACCCATTGATTCCATTGACCTCTAAATAAATAAATGTCGAAAAATCAATCAAATCCAAAGACATTGTAATGTATCAAATCAAACATAATTATTACTCAAAGACATTGTACTCTACTAACTATAACTATTCTACTCTATTAGTAGAATACATTACAATGTCTTTGTTATTACTTATTATTTCATAGACAAATAGTCAGAATGCGAAAAAAATACTATTCCATACTAAATTATAAATATTGTTATTTTTGTCAAGATCTTTAAGAAATTATTTAAATCAGTTTCCTTCATAATTATGATCCAAAATTTATTAACACCAGCTACTAATAATAGAACTATTAATTTATTTCAAAAACGCCTACGTAAAATGAAAAATTGAAAGGCTTCAAACTTGTTTTTAACTTTTGACAATTGACATTAGTTTGTTTACCACTGGTTTAACCCCGATTTGTTTGGAAGTGGGAGTTGATAAAAGGTTCAAAGTAGTTCAAACATTTAGCTAACTTAATTTTAGAAACAATTTGATATAGGATGGTTCGTTTCAAAAACAGGTGGGTATTTCAGCTGCCCTAGTTTTTTCGATAGTTACTTTGGATTAGTTACTACTGGGTAACCTAAAAATCCTCATTACTTACTTGCAATGTAAAACCAAGTTATATTGTTTTTTTTTTCAGATACATAACTGTTGAAATAGTTTGTCCATTTGTTGCCGAAAATAAACCTTTGGAGTTGAGGCCAAAGATATTCCACGACACATTATTGAGCAAAATACAACAGTTGCATGGCGACTTTGGTGTAGCCGCCGTAACGAATGGGTTTTTGACAAAATACTGTAATGAAAACACCAGGATAGCAATAATAAGATCGAGACATGGGCCACATAGATTTGTTACTAGTAGTTTACCATTTGTAACAAAAATTGGCAAGTTAGATGTGAAATTAAATACCCTACACGTTGGAGCTACACTCAAACATACTTTTAAGTTTATACAGAAACATCAGAGAGCTTATTTAGACTCGATGTGGTCCAAATTAAAAACTGATGAGGAACGGCAAAAGTTAGAGGCTGCAGTTTTAGATTTTACAAGAACGGATGTTGCCATAAATATAGAAAATATTGCTTAACTTGTTGTTTTACTTGTTTTGGTGGAGATAGTCACTAGTAAAGGCTTGAAAAAGTAATAAAACCGTTTAATTACAATATAATTATGTTACCTAATATAAAAATATGACAGATTTTTATACATATTTCATTAAAAAAACGATAATATAATTATATACAGTATATGTTTCATTACTATGAGTCAACAATTCCCATATATTTTGAACATACCCTTTTTATTTACAAAAAGTCTAAATAACTTTTTACAGACTGAAAAAAGTATTGCATCTTTATTATGCCCAGATTAACATCATCATCCTCCTGCCCATATCCCAATTTTATTTGGGGTTGGCGCCGCAAACAAAGTAATAATATATGTCTGATAATTATTATATCATTGTCAATCTTACAAGTTAAGAATGCAGAATAATGATATAAAACTATACTTAGTTTACCGTCATGTCGTATGTTTAAGTCACAGTTATGAAACTCATTTTATAATTTAATTTCGTCTTCATAAACATAAGTTTCAGAAATCATTTTTTTTTAGTTCTTATTTCTTTGTCAAAATTCAATTATAAGATCATAACATTTGTAGTGATTATTTGATTTCTATTGTGGGATTTGTAAATAGAGCTTTTTCCTCAATGTTGATTGAAATATTGGCACTTGTGTATATCCTACTTTAGTACATAATAATGTTACATTGTTAGTTACTTTAGTGAATATATCAAACACATGCTCCACATTAGCAAACTTACGGATTGTACGACAAAGTATTTGTATAAAAATAGAGCCAGTCTTCTCACTTCTATAAGCTTCAAGATCTGGAGCTGTGGCATAGTAAATAAGGAAATTCGATTTCTTTAAATTGCATGTGTAATTTGGGTTGTCAGCAACTAATATAGGACTTACAGTCTCATCTACCTGACATGCTTGAACTATGAGGAGTTTAGGCTTATCATGTACATTCTCAGCCTCCTCAGAGTCCAACATATTCTGAATGTCATCCATTTTTACTTTGACAGAATCAGCTGCATATACATGACCCTTTACTCCGTGAGACAGTATACACAACATAAATATACTGTCATCCTTCGTAACTTTGTATTTTATCACCTCTTTAATAAATTTTAGCATTGTTTTGTGATCCAAATCTGTGTGGCTGAACACTGAAAAATTCAAGGACGACATAGTCCTTTCTAGGAGTGATTTATCTTTATCTGAACCAACCCTTTTTTCTAATGATGTAGTCTGACCAGTTATCTCAATACTGTCTTTCGAGGGATAAAAGTTTTCTTGATTTATTATGACACAAACCCCAATCCGCTTATTACTCTTGATTGCATAGCTATCACTTCCTAATTTATTTTGATTATCAGATTTTAAAAGTTCAGGAGATGATTCATCCAGATGTAATTCACCAAGCATTTTGAAAACATCATCAAAATCCATGTTGTAATAATTTTCTTCAGGACCTTTCTGTTTAGATTCATCGATTTTGATAGATGGTGCACATGGTGTGCTTGTGACCGCAGGTTGAATTGTGCCATGTTCTACATTAATTGACTGTTGTAGTATATTAATTTCCATCACCAATTTCTTTAATCCAGGTAGATTCTCGACAATTTTAAGAAGTTTGTCCAAATTTACCTTGTAACCCAGTACCTTCTTATTATACTGAAGTTGGTCAATTGTTATGAATTTTGTACACATAAGCTTCAGGAAAATAAGCTCACATGAGTCATATTCCGTAGTATCAATGTCGTATGTCAAAAGGGTTTTCTTTAGCTTCAATAGGTTGTCAGAGTTGATATTTTCACACAATTTATAAAGTGCTTTTTTCATTGGATTGATGTACATTTTAACATTAATGTTATCAGTCTGATAATATCTGCGTGCTGAGGGGACATTAAAGCCAAGTTTCCTGACTATACTAAACAGTTGACAGACGAGAAGTGCTTCGACGAATTCATGTTTCCAAGTAGGGCTGTGTTTGGCGTGTCGGAACCATTCATGTAACATGTTGAGATTTATGGACGAGCCAGCGTCATTAGAAACTCGTTGAAACACTGTGAGGCGCTGCAAGGCCGTATCTGGCGTATCGTATAAGAGAAACACGAGAGAGGTCATGTCGTACGGATTGTCGTGAAGTTCTTTTTCGATTTCTGACATTATATCCATATTCATTATATCATTATTACCAATTACAGTTTCTGCATCGATTCCACGAGTATGGGAGTCTGGTTCCATGATTGCTGTTGCAACCTTTCTGCAGAAGCCGTAATAAACGAAAACAAAGTTTAAAAATAAAGTTCACAACTTCGCAATCAAGAGTTTATTTTGACACTCCGGGTTCTTTACATTTTCCTAGTATGAATGTTGCCTGTTCATAACTTATACGAGTCCGATTCACTGTAAAACCGCAATACAAAATCTACACCAAAAATATGACAAGTTTAAGATCCAATAAAGCAAGACTAATCAAAATAAGCACAAAACTGAATCATTACATCGTAATCTTTGCCCTTTGGTGTTCACTAATTAGGCCTGTCTAACCTGTCATTACACAAAAGTAGTTTCTCGGCAGTGTTTGTCAGTGTCACTCACAGAACATTAATTAATGTCACTAGTAGATTTATCTTTACATACACTTATAATAGAAATGAGGAGTAAATTATTTGAATGCACTTCTAAGGGTAGTTCTATAATTTTTGTTTGGATACCGAGCCATTACGGCATAAAAGGTAATGAAAAAGCTGACACACTTGCGAATGAGGCTGTGGTGGTTGGAGATAAATTTCCTTTCATAAACTATCCACAGGACTTGGCTGTGCTTCCCGGACTCTATCTGAGGGATTCCTGGAATAGAGTCTGGAGAGACAGTAGTCGATCGAAGGGGAGATATTACTTTGATATACAACCTCAACTTAGTAATAAGCCATGGTTTTCCATACTAAAATTGGGCAAAATTGCCTCAAGTATAATAATTAGAATGCGACTGGGGCATACTACATGTCCAGCCCATTTGGCTCGTTTTAAAATTATCAGTAGTCCAAAATGTGAGTGTGGGTTTGAAGTGGGGGACCTGGATCATATTTTCTTTGCCTGCAATAGATTTGACCGTTCCTCCTTTATAAATAGTTTAATTTCCCTCCGTGTTCCTTTCCCTACTTCTATAAAATCTTTACTTGTATCCAATAGCCCAACATTGTATTCCGTTATTTCCAAATATATTCTATGTAATAATATTAAGTTGTAAAATTATTATCTTTATTAGTTTATAATATCTAGTACGTAGCCTCTAGCTCTTTCTCGGTTTATTTTCTTTATTTATTTATTTTTCCTTGTTATAGTCGTAGATTTATTTATCATATTTATCATATTTTTTTTTTTATTTACCTCTCTTGATCCTATTTCCAAATTTTAAATGATTGTAAATACCTTTAAAACATTCCGTTTCCCTACCTTTATAAATACAAATATCTCACCTACAACAAGATAAAGAATCCTGAGAAGAATCAAATAAAACTTGAAAATGGCAGGTGCACCTATGTGTGAGCCCAAATTCTCCCTATCTCAAGTGGGAGAGAAGGAAAAAAAAAAAAAAATGTCACTAGTGTCAAAATATTAATTTTTAGGTTATTTTTATAAGTTAGAAGTTGAATTATTTGTACTAAAATTAATGAATTGAGGAGGAGAATATATAAATTATATAACATGCCAGTTACAAGAACAGAGGTTCTTCAACTGTACAAACATCTTATTTCGTACTCGAAATCTTTGACTTTGACAGATCCAGTGTACTTTAGACGGAGAGTTGCTACAGAATTCAGAAATAATAAATCGCTAACTAAAGATAAAGATATAGCCTTTGCTTATCAGGTAAATATTCTTATCATGTACTTTTGTCGATCTAAATATTTATAGGATTATTTTTTTTTATTTTTTTTAATAATACTTGGCTCCATAAATTAGAGTAGCTGCCTCTTATAGCCAACTATGTGTTAGCATTGTCCAACAGCAGGGCATAGATCATAGCCAAACTTCCTGCTTTTCTCCTCTTGGTCTTGCAAATGTTTTGGGCCTGGTGCGGATAAAATAAATACTAATTTTCTTCAATTAATCAATAATACTCATTATTAATTTTGCTTTTCCAGAAAGGCGAAGCATTGTTGCGCCGAAAAACAGTTGTCTAAGATGTTGCTGAATTCACTTTGTCGTTTCCATACTGCCCTAATACCTCGCATGTGTGTGAGACTCAAACACACAATAGATTATTCTAAAGTGCCTAAGATAAATGATAATGATCTCTCTGAGCAGTTTGTTAGAGGCGGTGGACCAGGAGGTTCAGCTGTCAACAAAAATGCCAATTGTGTAGTATTGACACATATTCCAACAGGTAACACCCCATAGATCACAATTTTTTATATAATTATTGATTGTCCACACACACCAAGGGTCAATTCATTCTCTAAGTCCAAACAGAACTTAATGTAGATGACCAATGATGTTCACCTAACCCAGCTTACCAAATCTTATTTGTGTTATGAGAGTCATGGGCCAGTGTGTTAGTTTGTATGTTTAAGACTATTTAACAGTTTTTTTACTTAAATAAGTCAAAAGAGTAATCACCTCTCTTAACCCTACACTACACATGTAAACTGCTTGGACTAAGTGAATGACCCCAGCAGTAAGTTACTCTCAAAAGAAATGTGTAAATCCACAATGTGACCAACTAACTACACTATAGTTGCAAAATGCTATGGGATAGATCACACAGTTGTATATTAAAATAACTGCCAGTACCCGCATCATCTTTCCCTCTAAAAACATGAAAACAAAAGAGAACAAAACTAGACCAAACTGAAGACACTAAACAGAGCTGAAAATAAACTAAATAACTAAAATATTTATTTCTTAGCTCTACTTATTATTATTAACTTTGCAAGCTATCATTCAGTCTTATACTTGATTCATACTCACTGTAGACCTCCCCCCCTCGTCTCCCCCTCATGGGACAAAACATCTGGTGATCCACAAATGCTATTTCAAGTCTAGATATACCTTATGCATGTGATTTCATTTGTGTGAAATAAAATTCTTATTTAAAAGGTTAATATTTTAAAAGTTTAATAATAATTTAATATTTGAAGAGTTTCTGGGCCCTAAAAGAACATTTAAAGGGCAAATTGCCAATGACACTGAAAAGAAAACTCATTGACATGTGTATCTTGCCCGTCCTAACCTACGGTGCACAAAGTTGGTCTCTTACTGAACAACAAAAGTCGAAACTCAAGATTTGCCAACGAGCAATGGAGCGTAGCATAGTAGGTGTTAAACTAACAGACCGAGTTAGAAACACCACGCTGCGCTCCATAACTCGGATAACAGATGTCGGAGAAAAAACAGCCAGACTTAAGTGGGAGTGGGCTGGTCACGTCGCTCGAATGCAGCCTGACCAATGGGCAAAAATCGTTACCCACTGGACGCCGGAGGAAGGACATCGGCGCCGAGGTCGACCTCGGCGAAGGTGGTGTGACGATTTAGTCAGTTATGCG
Organism: Plusia festucae; assembly: GCA_950381575.1. Lineage (NCBI taxonomy): Eukaryota > Metazoa > Arthropoda > Insecta > Lepidoptera > Noctuidae > Plusia > Plusia festucae. Next base: position 3,762,024 of record OX494436.1, on the reverse strand, counting down.
GGGCGCTCGTGGCCAGAAATCGCACAAAATAGAGAGGTTTGGAGGGAGAAAGGGGAGGCCTTTGCCCAGCAGTGGGAACTACTATAGGCTATCAAAAAAAAAAAAAAAAAAATATTTTAAATAATATTTTTCCCATTATAATAATATTATGTCAATGACTCCAAACTGAACACAACTGAAATTAATTATCAAAGCCAAAAATGTTGTCAACCCTAGTAAGCTGTCATGTCAGGGAACCAGATTAATGAACAGAAAGGCCTATGTACCTAGTTTACCTAATAATTGTCTACTTTACATTTAAAAGATGTGTTTTAATTTTTTATTTGTACTTTGCAGGTACTGTAGTCAAATGCCATACAAGCAGATGTCAAGATGAGAACAGGCAGAGAGCACGCGAAATGTTAATAGCTAAGCTAGACCAGGACTTAAATGGTGAGGAGAGTGTTCCAGCACAAAGAAAACGCTTGGAAGCAGGGAAATATAAAAAAACAGAATACAAAAAGAAGAAAATGGCGCAACTCAAAAGTGAATGGAAGAAAAGAGAGGGATTAGTTTAAAAATGTTAAATAGTGTAGGTATATGAATATTTTTATAGAATAAGTAGATATGCAAAATAAAATGTATTCGCATTGGAACAACTTGTGTGGTTTATAGAAAATACATAGCATATAGCCGTATCCATATAGAAAAAAAAAACATGATGGCGATTACCCTACTGTCGACAAGACGACATATTTTAACTAGTTATGTATGTCATACATAACTCTTTGTATTCTGGCCAATCTCATAAACGATGCCCGCACTAAGTAATTTAATCCTTGTGTCGCGGGGGTTCCACAAAAATTCAAATCACATACACAAAATACACCCAGACTTTTGGAACAAGCTTTTTGGGGGGGGGCTCGTGGCTAAGTGTAAGCCGTACGGTTTGACCGATAATAAAGGTTAAGCCGCGCTCGCCGCGGTTGGTCCGTGGATGGGTGACCATTTGTAACCATATTGAGACCCCTCCGTGCCTCGGAAAGCACGTTTAGCCGTTGGTCCCGACTGTCATACAGTGATCTTTGATAGTCGTTAAGTCATTACAATTCTGACAACCAGTCTTACTATGGAATACTGTATTACCTAGCAATAGGTTGTGGAGGTCAGATAGGCAGTCGCTCAATGTAAAATACGGTATTCAGCTAAATCCGGTAAGACTGGAGGCCGACCCCAACATAGCTTGGGAAAAGGCTAGGCAGAAGACTTTTGGAACAAGCTTTTGTGGATCACACAAATGTCCCATGCGGGGATCGAACCCGCAGAACGTCGCGCAAGTGGTAATTAGCGTGGTGACCTATACCACTCGACTATCCGTGCAGTCAAAAGTAAGCTTCTCAATAGAAAACCCCCTCACACACACACTCACAGTCTCTCATACTGAAGAAAACCAAGATGTAGGTTGATGATCGGTATTATCACGCGGGTCAATACACGCGTGAAAATGACGTTCTGTCAATACAGAACGTTATTTCAAGTGAGTATTACAAAGGAACAGCTTATTAGTGCTTAACTGCTTTATTTCTCAAAAGTACAATTTCATAAAATTATAACATAAAGATTAAAAAAACTTGCGTTTAAAAAGCTTAGGTTAGTTATTCAACTTTAATAAGTTTAGTGTTAAATGTATAGTATGTTGTAGTAGTAGTTGAAATATTGTTATTTAATTTCTTTTGGGAAAACTTTTCCTCTCCACTAAATACTTTCTCACTGCCAATGCTCTCTCAGACGATTGTTTCGCACAAACAGCTTCTTTTATATTAATTATATTATTTATAAAAGTTAATTCAGTACAATTGTTTGGTATGTAATTTCCTTCTATTACGATCTTCAATAAACCATTCATGGGTAATTTAAGGAAAGCCTGTTGATAGTCGACGACGGTTAGCAGCTTTGTAACGCTCATGTAAGTTAGGTTATTGTATGCTAGGTTCAAGTAACATAACACGAGATTTCCCAAACAGAATGGCAAACCATTATCAACCCTAACATTATCTTGACTGTATGGGTCTGTGTACGGTCCTATAAAATCTTTGGCCATCAATTCAGCTTTCGCCATCAAAATATCATCACTTAATGTGGAACTTTTTATTGCTTTTATTCTTTCCTTTTTAATGCTTCCTTTGTTTCTAACAGGCGAATATTTTTTACTTAACGAATTTATATTCTTCATTACATCGATATTTGTCTTAGCACCAAGTTTAAGTAAACACTCCAATAATATCGTACGTTTATTTTTCAAGTATAACATGAATCTATGTCGTTTCTCCATTATTTCATCGTAGGTCAATGGGAATTCTACCAGTACGTCAAATATTGCCCTGGCGCCGTCGTCACTAAGCAGGTTATCAGCTAGATTTAAATATCGTAGGTGCCTGTTAGATCTGAGCGCCTGCGCTATATATGTAGCTCCTACGTCTGTTATATGATTTGAACTAAGGTTTAAAGCAAATAAGTTTTCTTCTGCAGGTTCCATATAGATCAACCTAGAACATAATCGTTCACACACGGCATCGTTGATTCTACATCTGCATAGCGAAAGGTTCCTGATACATGATTGTTCACCTAGTAGTATGTCGTAATTACCTTGCGGTAGTGGGCACTCGTCCAAGGATACTTCGGTGATGGTGGTGTATGGAAACACTTTGCTGAGTTCGTATAACGTGTAGAAGTTGATTGAACAGTTTCTTAGTGTAAATTTCGACAACTGAGTGTAGTGAGGTAGGACTAACCCTATAAGTTGTACAACCATCCTCGGCAAAGGCTGGTAACGATACCTAGGTATCGATATCTCCGTCAGTCGGTTGTAAGGGTCATAGAATAGCGATATTCGTATCATACTGTGATCGACCGCTTCCTCTGGTTCACATTGATCGGAAGAACTTGAGACTTCTTGAACAAAAGGAATAACCTTTACCGGTTTCAAATGGATGTGACCAGTTTCGTGAGTCTTTTGGAGTTTGAGCAATGGTTCTGAAAAGTAGACAAGGTAGTTACAAATGCCACTCATGATCGATCTGTCTCGTAAGACGCTGTTATGACACCGAAGTTCATTGAAATGCTCTTACCACGTTGGCTATTTTTTTCGATAGTGATACAAACTGGGCAATTGAAACGCTGGCACGCCGATATCATGTACTCTTCAAAGTCGATCTCGTCCTCTTCGGGCGCAGTGCGGTTCGATCGGTTCGATTTATCCGACTTCATCGATCGAAAGGATTTTATCGAATGCAAAGATGTATTCATTGTTGTACACAATTATTAAAAATATAATTATCTAAATCAAAATTGAATCATTATCAAAAACTATCTATATAAAATTATAGTAGTAGTTTACGTGTAAATATTTTCCTAAATAGTCTCTGACAGATGGAAAGTCAAATGTCTTTAAGAAAGGAGTTATATAATTATAAAACAATATAAAATTTACGTAATGTTAGGCAAAGTGTCCACTAGCAATAAAACTTACAAGTTGACTTTCGCAAGCTACTTTCAACGTTTAAACGCCTTCGCAAGTGGACTTCAGGGGCCTTATTCACTAAGTCCAAGCGGTTAACGTTCTGTTACGTGTCGGGTTAAGAGAGGCTTTGACTCTTTTGACTTACTATACTTTGGAGTAAAAAATTTGGTAAATGGCCTAAAACGTAGTTACCTAAATACTAACACTACCCGATGACTCTCAGAACACAAAAAAGGTTTGGCGAACCGGGATTCTAGAACTATATGTCATGTATCTTAAAATATATAACTAATCTGCGTTTTGCCACGTTATGTTTTGTCTGGGCTTAGAGAAGCAAGTTTTAGCGACATGTCGAACTTGCTGCTATTTAAACGTGTAAATGGTTTTTCGTAATTTTTCTGTAGCTAGAAATGTTCGACCTAGTTGCCTACTGCAAGAATTTGCGCGAAAAGTTTTTTTCGAAACATTTATTTTACATATAACCCATATTTAAGTTGGTTCTTCCTTTATGCTTATTGGTCCCATCATGATCACCCCGCCTTACAAATCATAAATGCACGTGGTACTAGATTATTATTTTGTTGCGAATTCATTTTAAAACTAGGATACCTATCTCCCAATATTAACTTCACATCGGGGGGCTACCGCGAGTAAAAAATCGGCCAGGGTCGCTTATGTCACGTAAGGTCTATCTGTCAATCTCGACCAATCGTAGCCCAGTAGCTTGTCTCTCATTGGCGGAAAATTACAGGCAAACCTTATAGCGACTCCGGTGGATTTTTGACATGCGATAGTCCCAAAGCCAATTAACTTTGGCTATTTCAGCCAGCAGTATTGACATTTGACAATTAAAACGATTGCTTTTGTGACGCAATTAGTGTTACACTTTTATTCGTAACCGAAATGATTCCTTTGTCAACATAGTTTTATTTCTACGCTTCGACGCCCGAAGACTAATTGGATGAGAGATAACGGTGAAGTTCATCACAGCAATCGGTTTTAATTACTTGTCACGTTCGCAAATGGACTATTTACTTCAAAAGAGAAAACAAACGAAATATTTGAATTAATTTGTTTTGTTATAGTAAGTATTCTATATAAATTAATACTAGCTTTTGCCCACGGCCCTGCACGCGTGGGCAACGGTTACAGTCGGTTACCTTGGCAAAAAGTAGCCCGTAACTAGTTTTTTCAGAACTAGTTCATATTTTGTTGAAAAGCGGCGGTAGTATAATATGGGCTAGGACGTCGGGCTTACGATCATGTGGCTGCCGGTTCGATTGGGTAGGCCCATTGTACTACCGATGTGAACCCACTCCTTACACAAGCATTTGGCTTAGCTCGAGAGGTTGACAAGAGTACTTGTAATGTGATAGTTACATTGTAAGTAAGATGATATTTTAATTAAAATATTAACAATGAAAGCGTAACAAACAGGGTTACTTTCGCTATAGATATCGATGGACTTTGTTTTCTAGAAAAGGAGACCACAGATTTACAGGGGCTACTAGGCTACTTCAAATTTGGCATCAGCATCGTATGTTGCTACAGTAATACTTTTTACCTGACCACGGCGAACCCAAAAGGAAGGGTATTGTTTTTGGCAGTCTATGTATGTATGTATGCTTGTATGTTCCACCGTAGCGCGTAAACCACTGAACCGATTTTAGTGACTGACGTGTCAATCGATTCGTAATAACAACCCAGGTAACATACTTAGTCTATATAAATTTTATCAAAATCTTGCATGACGGAATTTAAACCTAAGTTCTCACCTAACCTATCAAAAGAAAGGTCTTAGCAAGCACATTCGTGAGCTTGACTATTCTTATATCTATGCAATTCTGGACTTGTTTCGTCCTTTTGAGACACCTTTTATACGTAGTCGGGTTTTAGGTTTTAAGTTTATTTTTTTTCTAATGTCAATATGTCATTAGTGCGTTGCATAATATACTCCTACTAATATTATAAAGCTGCAGAGTGTGTTTTAATAATGCTAAGCTGGAGGTCGTGGGTTCGATTCCCACCCACGACAAATCTTTGTGTGATGAGCACGAACATAATTATGTTCTGTGTCTGGGTGTAATTTATCAATAATAGGTATTACATACATACCTATTTATATAAAACTGATAAACATGTTTATATTTATATAAATATGTTTATCAGTTGTCTCGTTTCCATAGCTCTGCCTAGTTTGGGTTAGATGATTGTGTGTGAGATATCACAAGATGCTTAAATTATTGAATTTTTTTTGGACCTCTTAATTCTTGATGACGCATAAAATCGCTTGAGTCTAATGACTTATTGCGCCAATGGAATCTGAAGGATAAAACAATTTGTTGTGGAGTCAAGAATAATCTGCAAATGTGTCGAATACTATTGCACCAATCACGTAATTTTGCGACCTTCCCCTCAATGGAGGTATGATTGTAAAAATAGTAACTACTAAGTAATAGGATCACCGGCGCCGAATCTCATAAAGTTTAAAGCTTAACTGTATGTAATCTCTTTTATCGTGGCGATAGTTTTCCGGTTTATGGATGCAACAATAACTGTAAGCCGTCTACAGTGTATCCTTGACCTATATCTGTGGAGGCTGCGGCCGACCCTACCGTTGTTTCCAGTGAGTTCCGATCGATTTTTTAATTGTGATAATAGTAACATCTGCAAAAGTGTCAAGATAATACAGGATTGCGGATACCTTACGAGTTTATCAGGTACATAAAACTGAACCACTTTTTCCAAGGAACATCTTAAAAATAAAAATCAACTTTTCATACAATCATAAGTCACGTGACCTGTCACTTTGTATGAAAATTTCATTTTCCAATTTAAGATTTCGGCCTACGTTCCTTGGAAAAAGTGGTTCAGTTTTATGCACCTGATAACCTCGTAAGATATCCGCACTCCTTTTAAAATAATCCTGTATTAACTAGCAGCAGCTATCCGGTTTTATGTAGGTTTTTTCCGATTTTTTCTAGCTTTTGTGTCTCACCTTCCGATAAATCCCGAAACTTAGGTACTATTCGGAGCGATTTTCGGTTTGTTCCTTGTAAAAATGTTGTGCTTGGAGGTCATCCTGCCATCTCTGCAAGTCTTCCTCTTCCACTTTACCGCGTTGCCGGTAACCATTTTTTTTTCAGATTTAGAAGATATTTATACCTACAGAATGATTTAAAATTATAGTCAACGTATTTTCAACGAAAATAATTTGTCATATTTGATCACGTTCAGAAACTTCATGAAATACATAGTTACCTACTTTTAATTGAAATTGTACCCGCACGTGCGTAAAACGTTCCTGGTAAGGGGCTGTATGACTGGGTCACGGTCGACGACGACGCGGGACCCCGCAGCCCTCTGTATACCGTACCCACTGCTCTCCTTGTAAAAACACTCGTAAAAACGTTTCTGAAAATCAAATAGGGGTTTTACCATTAATTGATTGGCTTATGATATGTTTTTCACCTTTTTTAAATTATCTTCATATGTAACGATTTGGAGTGGAGGGGCTTATGGCTAAGTGTAAGCCGTACGGTTTGACCGATAATAAAGGTTAAGCCGCGCTCGCCGCGGTTGGTCCGTGGATGGGTGACCATTTGTAAACATATCGAGACCCCTCCGTGCCACGGAAAGCATTAAGCCGTTGGTCCCGACTGTCATACAGTGATCTTTGATAGTCGTTAAGTCATTACAATTCTGACAACCAGTCTATGGAATACTGTATTACCTAGCAATAGGTTGTGGAGGTCAGATAGGCAGTCGCTTCATGTAAAATACGGTATTCAGCTAAATCCGGTAAGATTGGAAGCCGACCCCAACATAGCTTGGGAAAAGGCTAGGCAGAAGAAGCGTAACGATTTGTAGTGTCAGAAATATTTTATTTCGAAGCGGCGGTAGCCTAATGGCTAGGGCGTTGGACTTGCGATCATGTGGTTGCGGGTTCGGATCCCACCCATTACACTACCGACGTGAACCCACTCGTAACACAAGCATGTTAGCTTACCACGAGGGGTTAACAAGATTACTAGTAATGTGCGACCCACATTGCTAGTAATCTTTAAAAAAAAAATCGGACCAGTATCTAGTTCCTAAGCCTTGAACCAAACAAACTCGTCAGCTATAATATTAGTAGATCACTCTTGCAGCCTTTTTATAAATAAGTAGGTACCTGTTTTCAAGGGCAATAATAAATTTACCTTGGACAAAGAATAAGCATTGCCATACAACATGGCAATGCAGCCAGCCTAGTGGGCACACTTCCGGTCGACAGCGATGCGGATGAATACTTCGACGCCAATATTTTTATTAGTTATGTTTGTTTATTTTTTGTTTTCGTGTGTATGTATATGATTTATTATTTAAGTTCATGTTAAGATTGTAAATAGTGGTTAAAAATTAAAGAGTTGAAATTAAAAAAAAAAAAATAATAAATACAGTATTCTCATGTGTTGCAATTTCATGGACAATTTACAAAAATAACGACTAGAATTGACTCTAAAAAGCTTTGCATTTTACACAAAGTACTTTAGTAAGATGCACGGAATACCTACACTTGGCGAATGAAAATTCTTTCTTAGCCAAGCAAGAGCCCGTAATGAAATGGGTAAGTAAATACTTCTAAGATAAGTACCATTTCCAGGACTGCTTCATTTGCGTAAACAGAGAAAAATAATTCGTTCATTCATGTCTCAAAGGGACAAGGGGAAAGTTTCCCGTTAAACTTGTGTCAGAAAGAAAAGCTTATCTTTATTTTATCGTCGTCTGAATAGAAACCCTTGAGACGAAATAAAATACTTTTCAGTAATCTTATGCCAGTTTTAATAAAGTGGGTATTTGTCTAAGTAGCGACATCACATTTCATTGTAAAGATAGGACGTAGCTGAAACAATAAATGTATGAAAGAACGGGACTATATGTAATAGCGATGTTGATAGGGTATAAAAAAAAGAAAAACCGACAACCATGCGGGCAAAGCTACTAAGAAAAGCTAGTACATAATAGATAAAATATAAATTAAATGAGAACGCGGTAAGCAAGGATGTCAATAAAATTGTCAATTTTGACTGGCCTGTTGGTCTATTGGTTAGTAAGTTTGACTCTAAGCCGGAGGTCGTGGGTACGTAAGTATCGGTAATTGAAGTCCGTGAGTTAGACGGTAGACAAATATTAGACACTTATTTTTCTTTAGCAAAACAATAAACGTTGTCGAAAATAAAGCTCTATATAGTGGGGATTTGTGTTGTCACGCTGTAGCAAAAAAGTAAAGACGGGTCACGCGAAATTTTATTATAATAATAATAATACCGGCCTATAAACGACCCACTCCTGGGCACACCGCACAGGTCTCTTCCCATTTAGAGAAGGAATGGGCATTGATCACCACGCTTGCTCATTGCGGGTTGGCGATTTCAGATTCCACTTTTTGGAAATCCAGGTTTCTTCACGATGTTTTCCTTCACCTTTGCCAATGATGTCTTAAAATAATTAAGAAAGTACATATAACTTTGAAAAGTCACATTGATACTTGCCTGGGTTTGAACCTGCGAATCCGGTCATTTAACCGCTAGTCCAACATGACACAATTTTATATTTTTTCTTATGACTAAAATAAAATAGTAATCATTTTATTCATATCATCATATGTAAAAGACAGACTTGAACAACAAAAATCAACATCCCTATTAACGATCAGGAAAAGACAAATGTTGGCAAGTAGCCTGCTAAATAGCCTATATTATTCTTTAGCTGGTTTGAATTCGGCAACCACAGGCATGTTCCACCTTTCCCCGGGAGAAAGTAGTCCAAGCAGATTATAAGAGGACTACAAAAAGTGAAGCATCTCAAATAATAAAACCATTTCAAACAAGAGAAAACAGTACAGTATATTTTATACGCAATTTAAGCAATGTGTGTTATACTAACTACTAAACCGACTCAAACATAATTATTCATGTAAGTTGGTAAATTCTTGAAAGTTTATATTAAACATAATATACCCGTATTAATCGGAGCTTACCAAATTGCGTTCTCGGTATTAAATTATAACTAGGAATTGTCTAGTTACGTGTATTATTTTAAAATACAGGAGCTTCTAATATGATAATGGGGTATGTATCTACCATTATTGTTTAAAACTTGGTGTTTGCTTCTAGAAGTTGTTTTTGTTGTTAAGTCTTGATAGTGTTGATGTTGTTCTTTAGTATAATTTTAGGCAAGATAACTTGAGACTAATATCGCACAGATTTTTCTAAAATATTTAAGTTAATTAATGAGGTAAGTTCTGGCCAAATAGCTACTGTATTTTTGGATGCATGACTTGTATACCTACAGCCCAAAAAATACTTATTTATCATTTAGGTAGGCAGGCGCCTGTATAAAATTTATTCTCAGGTACCTGTTACCGAAGTGAATAAATAGTTTATGTAACGTATATTCCCTTTCGCAACATGGGAATACATACACTAAAGTAATTGTTATACAAAGACAGTGATTCGTTTTTTACGCTTTGGCCTTGAAATAAAAGTAAAAAAGAATTGTTATAACAAAAGAACAGTCTTTTTACCCCTTTCTATACGACCAGTTGCAAAGCGAAAGTTCTAGACAAATGTAATAAAAACCGGAAAGCCTACAACAAAACAGTTACGAACTTTATTGCCGTTTCCACAGAGTTTTATTACACGATATTGATATAAACGATAGGTATTACATTCCCTTCATAAATGACGAAAAGTAGTTAAATATTTGCCTAATGGTTATTGGAAGAGTTGTAAGTCGCCATTATGGGAACCATTAAGGGGTAGCTTCGCCATCTGACGTCACCAAATTGTTCATTATTTAAAACTGTAGACTAGAAACAATTACGAAGTAAGAGAATGGTTTTGTTTTCAAAAAACTAGGTTGGAAAAGTGTCATGAAAATATACAAAAAATAATAATTGAAGTAAAACTCTAAATAAATGATGTTGAGATTTTGGTCTCGCTATATAACATATTTTTGTTTACAACTTATTTCTTACCTTTGGGTAATTTTGCCCTTGGTTCATCATAATACATTTAAGAAGACTTGATTTTGTTTTATGTACTTTAGTAGTTTTCGTGATGATTAACGTAGTCTGAGTATCAGAAGTACGCTTCTTCTAATATTCTCTACTAGGGACAAATAAAGATAGTTAAGAATTTCAACCATAAATGATATTTATTTGCAAAAACGTGTCTGTCGGTTTCTTTAATGTTATTTATTGCCATTTTGTGCCGGGTTTCTTACTGAATTATGTTAAGTATATATTCGTGTTATTTATGCGAACTAATATTTTATTGTCTATCCTGTATCCCGTAGGATTTGGAGCCAATTTGTTTTGATGTTTTGTGGCGTGCTGCCGGTGCTACTTTCAGCGTAAAGTATTGTCTAACAATGATCTATTACCCCTTACCTGATGATAAATGGTGCAAGCACAGTAGAAGGGTTGGTGCAAAATATGGTATGATTAAATTTAACTTAATAAATTTTAATTGTAGATAGGTATACCTATTTCTCTTTTCTAACCTAAGTGTTTTCCTTAAAATATTAATCGGTTAAATTTCTCGATTTAGTACCTCGATAGAGTTGGATTACAAAAGCGAATAGCCTTGGAAATTGGAGCCATTTCAGAATAATAATGATAAATTTAAGCTATTTAGGGGCTCGTAGGTAATATTTAATTTTGAATTTCGGCTTGAAGACGTCGATGCAAATGGTTGAAGATTAAAATTGAATCGCCTATTGGTTGTTCATGAGAATGTTTGGGAAAGATATATAGGATAAAGTAAGATAAGTTGATGTAGTTAAGTGTGGTGGTTTAGGGATCAAAAACGATGTGTCAATGACATAAAGCCGCTTCATTAAACGCAAAAGAATACGGTTAAGAAAGGGCGTCTCTAAAGCCTTGAAATATGAGTTTTCCATCAATAGAGTTGTGTCTTGACTAAGGAACTTATTCTTTATTCTTTGTTCGCTTCTTAGTCACGCGTCTACGAGAGAGGCAGAACGTGTTGAAATTAATCAGCCTTTTCATTTAGCGGTTTGGCCGTTTCATTGATGGTTTGTTAGGACACAGAACCAATACTGTAAACTGTGGTAATTTACCAAATCCTATAGGACTCAGTCACGATGGGGATTGCAGAATACATTTATTTAAATTTATAATTAGATAAATCTAGGCCCTAGACAATAGGTTTTTAACAACACAATAAAAAACGTTCTGTGTTCAAATACCTATATTGCGTTAAAGTTATGAAGACATTGTTAAGAGTCCCTATCAATTTCGCGGTTCGAAAACAGAAATTTCCAACTTTTTCAGCGCAAATCTCTCAATAATTTCAAGATATCTGTTCTGTTTTTTTAATGCACAGTTATTTATCATTCATTTATCAAGTAAGTGTACAAAGTCAATTTTTAATAACTACTCAATATAAATTATGAAAAATAAAAACCTAACACATGTTTTTACGTAAGCACGAAACAGCAGATTTTCCAATTGCTTTTTTAGCTTACTGGTAGCAAATAACAATCTGAGAAAAATCATAAATACTGGGCATATAGTATGCTAGTAAGTAGACAATGTATTTTTTTAAATTTCAATGAACTAGTACTTAAAAAAAAATGTGATCCACGCTGAAAAAACCCAATAAAGTCATGTGCAAAATCGTCGTCTATGGGTAAGAATTTATTGAAAATAACAATAAGCATTATATATTTACAAAACTGAGGTATTTATCTACCAAATCCAATTTTTATATTTTATTTCTGACTTCTTATTTATTTGTAATAAAATTTCTAAATAATGCCTTATAAGCCGATGCGCTCGCTCGATACATTCAGTCGCGCCCAAGGGCTTGTTGGCGACGGACCTGTGTCGCCCGTGACGTTCGCCGCTCCAAACGAAACTCTTGAATCGCGCGTGATTTTGTACTACACCTGACCAGTTTTGAGACCGTGAGTAGATTTAATTTTTTATTTATGCAGTGTGAATTTTTATGATTTCATAATGTTGTTTATACATATTAATGTTTTGTACTATTAGTAAAATAGTGTTTAATTTTTAGAAAATGGGTTGAAAAAGTGATCTTTACTATCAAGGAAAAATCAAAAGTAAAAAGAAAAAGGTTGAAAAAACACGAAAAGCACTTGCAGTTCTTAGGTAATTTATTTTTTTTGTAATTACGAAAACTGTTAGAATTGGTTATTATTTCTTGAATCTAAAAATGAACTTTTTTATTTTTGTAGAGAATTAAAAAGGCAGAAATCTACCGAGAATCAAAATTTACCTGGAACATCATCTATAAGCGAAAAGCCCCCATCGGACACAAGGTATTCCTTTTATCTAGATTTTTTTTTTATTTATCTAATATATCTTAATATATATAAATCTCGTGTCACAATGTTTGTCCTCAATGGACTCCTAAACCACTTAACCAATTATGATAAAATTCGCACACCATGTGCAGTTCGATCCAACTTGAGAGATAGGATAGTTTAAATCTCAATTATATAAAAATTATATAAATCAAAATGTTTGAAATATTTACATGTAACTTGATACATGTAAATATTTCAAACATCTTTGATTTGGAATTGAAAATATAAATGTCGTATTAATATAATTTCAGAACATGGATTTAATTCAAGAAACGCCTGTCTCAATCAGCTTTAATTCTCTCGATGATTCTTTAGAAGATTTAGTCATGGAGTTGGATCAAGTATGTATTTGCATGTACCATTTTAGAATAAAAATTTTGAAACATTTATTTATTTGTTTTGCCATTTTCTGGTGAAACATAATATATCCGACTCCTCATAATATTTGACCACACATTTCTGTTTTACCTGTTTCAGTGATTAAACATAACTAATATTTTTTCAGTCTGCACCATCTACACCGATACGAATTGAAGGAAGAAGAATAGTTGACTATCAGTATTTTTTTGACCAACTCGTGGAGATTTCACAACACTGTGTAAAGTTTGGATGTCAAATGAGCTCTCTCAAAACAATTGAAGAAAAGCGACGTGTTGCAATAAAGTAACTAAAAAATATCTCGTTTTTATTTTCCTGAAATAAAACACATAATAATAGAAAATTATACACTCCCATGGAGATAGTTGTTCAATTTGATATACTGTACCCCCCACCTTTCTGGTAGGTACATCCTGTACATTATCTGCCTAGCCTTTTTTGTAAGTGACTGCCGTAACTACTAGGTAACGATATTTTTATAAGGTACTTAAACATAACACGTCATAATCACAATAACATCCATCCAGTATTACGGAACTTAGTGGGTAATAAAAACTATGCAGTGCTGACAATAGCGTTTACGGACCAAGAATATTTGTTGGCGCTACACCGTACGACAACGCACACTACGATTGTCAGCGATAGTTCGAACGCACACAGAGATACTGCGCTCAAATAGTTACCTAAACTAGTAGCGCGCCGAAATTGATAGGGACTCTTAAGAACGCAGTACTCAGGAAAATATATATCGGAATAAACAATTATTATCGAAAAGGAGGATGCACAAAATCGTCCCCACCCACCAACAGATTTTAAATGTATCTCAGTTTACACGTCTTGGCAGCCAGATTATTTTTTACTATGACGACATTTGCCGTAGGTATGGGGTATTCATTCTAATTGAATTTGAAATCATTTTATTTGTTAATTTATTTTTTTCAATTTACTCTAAAAAGAAAATTATTTTTACAATTAATGGAAGTATTATCTGCAGAAACGCAATTTAAAATAAGTAACATTACATTTTCTGCCACTTAATATACAAAATAAGTGTATTCTTTGATAGTTTAGTGAGAAAAACAATAACTAAAAGAATATAATAAACAGTGCCTACTAAAAAACATTGTAAAACAACAGAAGTTTTGGCGCATACGCAGAATTTCAGGTAAGAAGCCGTTATCGCCGTCGCTGCGCTCGCGCACCTCAGTCTTGACTAGTTCATTTCGCTGTGTTTACGTTGTTCACCTGTCTTTGTGTTTGTTACGATTATGTTTTGACCCCTGCTTGTTTATTGGACCATCTGATTGCTTTTCGTTAGACCCTGGCACGTTTACTGGACTGTGATTTACCAACATGGAGATTGGACGCCGATGTGTTACGTATCCAAGATCTGTTTTGCAACAGAGGCGACACATTTTGCAAAATACTTTGATTCAAAGTGGTCCGGAGTTAGTTGCTTATATAAATATTTGTTTTTTTTTTTTCATGAACCCCATTGTTTTAGTTGAAAAAATATTATTAGTCTTTTCATTGGTCGTCATAAGAATATTAAAACAAATCCCAAGTCTGTTGGTAGGTGGGGACAGTGCCCCTACAATTTTGTGCATCCCCCTTTCTTACAACGTCACTTGCATTGTAACATCCTTTAAGCAAACTATTTATGATTGGATGATTTAACCAATAAGTTTTATTTGCGGAATGTTTTATTTATCGAATAACGTTAATTTGGTGTGATCGATAGTCACATGGACGACCGAGCCTAATTTGATTTTGCGCTTAAATTTTCCGTTGGCTGCAAAACGAGGCCAGGCCGCTGCGTCAAAAGAAAATAAACAAAGGAATATTTTTGTTTCAACATTGTTATTTGTATACAAGTGAATTTTGGTAACAAGTAACAACTTTTAATTAGGTATATTTATTTAGCTTTCTTTCTTCTGGCAAGCTTTTTCCCAAACTTTGTCGGGGTCGGCTTCCAGTTTCACCGGATTCAGATCAATACAGTATTTTACATGGAGAGATGATGATATCAGACCTCCACAATCCGTTTTATTGAATCGTCAGAATTGTAACTTAACGACTGGCAATGAAGAACTTCTTCTTTCCGACTACCAGGGTCTCGGTAGATTTCCAAATGTTCATCTATTCCCCGACTAACCCCGGCGAGCACTGCTTTACCTTTATTAAAAAATAAATAAAATAAACAGAGAAACCGGTACGGTTTTGCCATTAGCCCCTCTCTAAATGAGAAATAATAACTTTAATAAAGTCAGTTACACGTAATTATCTTTTTTGTTTAATGTTGGTCATAATTTCCTTTGTTATTACCACAGGAATTCAAATAATAGGTCATTACAAAAGGGTTGGAAAAGCTGCTAATTGTCCGTTATTTAATTAGTTTGTTGAAACTCGAATGTGTTTTCTTTTCATATAAATGGGTTTTTCGGAGGTGGACATTAGGTATTCATTACCACACTTTAAATATACCTAAATCCCCTGTCATTACTTAGTTTCATTTTAAAAATCTCAGGGAGAAATTTGTATTTCTGTAGACATTGTTGCCCAAAACTCGTGTTTTAAATTGCCATTGTTGCGTTACCAAATTCTGTCCTCCATTTGGGGCTGTCTGTTGTGGTACGCCATCATTAAGGTGTTTGCCTTACTCACCTCGCTGGGCAAGCGGGTCGGTGACCGAGTTTCAGTTCTTAAGGAAAGCGCTACTACTCTTACACCTTAGTCACCTTATATACACTTATATTACCCAGCAATAGGTTGTGGAGGTAAGCTAGGCAGTCGCCCCATGTAAAATACAGTATTCAGCTAAATGGCAAAAGGCAGAGGATAATCATAGCGGTAATACTTCGTTATAAAGCTAAATTGTTCCCTAATCAAAACAACAATTTATGGATTGTAATTTGTGTTTTTTTGAAAGACTGCCCGTGTTCCTCAATTTGTGGAGCTGATTGTACCTTTGATCTCTGAAGACTTTTAGAATAACTATACCGTTGTCCCGACGTTTAACGTCTTTAAGTGGAAGTAAATAGTTTAGCTTTGATAATGAAGCTGTTATCTTGATCAGTGTTTATTTTCACCCCTGTTTGATCGTGGGAATAGGTTTGATAACATCCGAAGGCTCATCTTACTTGGTAATTTTGTGAGATCAGAACCTCGATTATAATTATCCTACTAATATTATAAATGTGAAATTGTGGATGTTTAGATGTTTGGATGTTTGTTTCTCAATCACGCAAAAACGGCTGACCGGATTTGGATGAAATTTGGCATGCGTGTAGCCTTTGACATGAAAGAGAACATAGGCTACCTTTTATCCCGATTCCTTAAGTGCTTCCCGAGGGAAAATCGAAAATTATATACGAGCTAAGCCCATTGAGGTTCTTTATCAATTAAATAAACAAGGTTGTGTTAACTCCTTGCAATGATATGAAAACCTTTTCCGTGAGACTACCATTTGAAAAACACTTCCCATCATCTTCCCATGCATTGTTTTTTTGACGGTTTTTCCTTTTCTCATCGCGATAGAACTTGAGTTTCTTGGCTATGTACAATTTACCGATTGCCTTCACATTTCTATATCGAAAAAGGAATTCGTCATCTGGTGAGAAATTGACAACATGATCATCACGGAAAATATTTCAAAAAGGGTTTCCCGGTAATGGATTGTTTTCCAAGACAGCAAATATTATCAAAGTGTTTTATTCCAGTTTCTTCTATTTTACTGTAGCGTACGTGTTTGGTACGAGCCCTAAACCTGTTATTGCTGTCCTGGGGCCCTAATAATTGTAAAAGCTGGGAGTGCTAAAGCCGATAGAACTGCGACTGTGTTATTACAACGATATGCGGTTAGCCCTCGCCCCAGACATCGGCGATAAATATAAAATATTATACTAAGTATTTTTAGAGTGCACTTAAACTTGGTGTATGGAGTATTAAAATTAAAAAGATCGAAACTTATGTAACCTTGCCATTTTATATCAATTTATTTTTATATAATGATTTGATATTTATTTAGAAATGATTTTTTGCAAAATACAAGTTTTTTTAATTATTTAAATTACAAAATGTTTTAACTTTTTCATAACACGAGCAAAAATATAATTGGCAAAGATCTGAGTTAAAATCGAACCACTGTTACTTACTTAAAAAAAAAACGTTTGTAAAGATTTGCCAATTTGATTTTTATTATCGTCCTTAAATGACTACAGACAACAGACTAACAGATACCTAAACTATTTACTTACTAGAGTCGAAATACAAAAACTAGTACAAAATATTTGACCGTGCATTAACTTAACTTTTAAGGCCTAATTGCCCCCAGAACCTTCACAAACTCTGCATACATAAGCACATTAAAATGAAGAGAGTTTATACGATTGTTTGTGGCGAGTACAGACTACGTGTTATATTGTAACCACACAAAGTTCTGTGGCCAAGTTGTGCGGTCTACACAGAGAGTCGCCAGTTGTTGTAATGTGAGATAATTTGACATGTTTGGTATTGATTCACATACAACCGTGGCGTACATCCTTGTTGGAGTTTGCATTGCATAAACTATTTTTTTCTAGGTAAATTTTTTTTAGCTCAGTGTTTTCATATTTTGTTTTCAATTATAAATTACTAGGTATGTGGTTTGCACATTTCTAATATTATTTTTAGCCCATCGTGGTAAGCTAAATTCTTGTGTTACGAGTGTAATGTGTGGGATTCGAAACCGCGACCACATGACCGCAAGTCCGATGCCCAGCCATTAGGATATCGCTATAGGATACCGCTGCTTTATATTTATGTTATATTTGAAATATCTTTGGTATTCATTGACCCTTCAATGAACATACTTTTATTAATTAATATGTGAACTTCTTTTATTTTAAAAGCTATCTACCTACGTTGGTATGTATTCATGTGTAGGCAATATGCATCGCAAGGTGAATTATTTCCAGATTGTTATGAAAGCCTTTAAATATTGACTATGTAATAAACAACGTGCTGCCTTTCTCAGAGACATTGTCTGTAAATAGACTACTAGAAACTGTTGTTCACTAAATTTCCTTTATATGCTGGCTAAATATTTCCTTTAAGGTTTTACTTAAGTCCATCGTCCTATCTATTAAAAAGTTCATGAGATTCTTGAGAGAGAAGAATCGATAGCCTATTATCTCAAACGTCAAGCATACAATTCCCACCATTTATCATTACGGAACATTGCTTAATTTATTAACTCTTCAACTTATTTTTATAACCATTTGATAGACTGAACAATTGATGAAAATACGCGTTTTGAAACCATTAGTTAGCATTATGTAACCATTGGTTGAGTTAACTCGGGATCAAAAAACTAGGCCATAGAAAGTAAAATCGTCTGACGTCAGTGACGTGTTATGAATTTAGTGTTTTATTAGCAACGTTTTACCTGTTTTAATTTGCATGACGAACTAAGCAGGCGAAATATTCAAGAACTGGATTCATTTATAAGAGCTATTATTCTATATTTCGAGCAAATAAAATTCTATTATATTATATTCCATTGTGTTCTATTTTTTTATTCTGTTTTTTCGATGTTGAACATCTTCTTCTGCCTAGCTTGTAGGTTGAAGTCGACTTTCAGTCTCGCTGGATTCAGCTGAATACCGTAGTTTACATGGAGTGACTGCCTCAATATGTTTAATAATAACCTCAAGAAAAACAGCATCGATAATACATTATTTTGGCACGAATAAACGCTTTTTCTCTCTTTGGCCAACTTAAAGTCCGCAAGCTTAGTCTTTAAGGTTCAAAATGGAATGTTTTCCCTGGTGTATTAAGTTACATAGACGGGATAAGACGTGGCATTAGATAATGGACGCATTTAGTGTGACCGTTACGTCAAACGATATCAACTATCTCCTAATGCTATCGGATTAGAGGCGTTCGATTGCTTTCCTCACCGAGCTTTACTTTTATCAGGAGATTTAGAACTATGAATTAAAATAGGGATGTTGTGGATACGAAATTTCGGATCCGGATATGGATACGGATATTCGAATTATATAATACCGGTTTCGGATACGGATATGATATATTTTTGGATTATTCGTTATTACTCCCCAAACAATGGAACACCTGTCACCTGGAACAACAATCTTCTCCTTCGTGCCCTAACACCTGCACGCTGGACGATTTAATGAAGGCTACTGATATTGCATTTCTCGTAGCGAAATTCTAGGCTGACACAATATGATTGCCATCGACACGATAAGAAGAAGAAGATTCGTTATTAACAGATAAGTAGATACTTTTAATAGACTTTTTTCCATTGTAGGTAAATGAAAATAATATTGTAAAAATTTTTTGGGATAACATAAACATTATAAATGAATGATATAAAAAATGAAAATGTTATAACATATTTTCTCTTGATAGTTGAGACTTTAAGTGTTAAAACATATTTATTAATCATGTTCAAAGCATAGTATATTCAATAAAACGTGTGGTATTATTAAATTTGATTTTTATACAATATCTACAAACAAAAACAATCTTCAAGAACTAATTTTCAGGGAGTAAGAGCACATTTAGGAAGCACACCGAGTTCTTGTTCTATCATACTTACAATGTGTGAAGCACTAATAATTCGACCAATTTGTCATGGAGCTAGGGAACTTGAGTTTCAAACCACTGTTTCTCTTTCCACATCACTTCCTTACCCCATCTGACCTTATAGATGCCGCAGTGGCAGCAAATGCATACAGCTATAATAGGTACACCATGTAAAGTACTGGAATTAGGCTGAAACCACATAATTTGAAAAAAGTCTAAGCAGAAGTAAAATTATACGATGAGTAGTTGATATATCGTGTAAGGCATGTAACGAAAAAAAAAAACAGTTTTGACGTATCGTATTTAGACTCAACATTTACCCGAATTTAACCGAAACTTTATGTCGAACACGAGTACACTTTCGGATATTTATTTTATTTCGGATATCCGATAACTTCGGTTACGGTTACGGAGCTCCATAAAATCCCGGAATTAAACTGCGGGTGCTAAGGTAATTTTTCCCTCTAGTGTCGCTTAGGTACAGTGGAAGGGATTAGGGGTGTAACTATCGCTATCGAGTCCGTTTTACCAGCCTCATCTTGTTTTATTACCGTAGCCAGCTTTGCTCCTGTATTGTAGTTTTATTTAATGTAGTTTAGTTAATGATATTTTTATTAATATTGTTTTCTGAGGTTTACACGAATATCTACATAAAGGTAGAACGACCAACATCGCATATCAAGACAAATACCACCTCATACCAGCTCGTGACCATGAAACGTCGAAGCGTCGAAACGTCGCGAACTAAAATCAAAACAAACCGCGACAGAATCCGTTTAAAAGTAGTTTTATTTAATTTTTATTAATATTTAGTCTAGGTTACGGAGTAAAATAGTTATATAATTTACATATTTCATTTCTTAAACTAGCTTATTATTCCTTCTCTAAGTGACTTCATTTCTTGCAGACTTTCTGAGGCTTCGATTCCAATCAGATTAAAATTATTTAGATACCTAAATTAAGTTTCTGAAGTTTAAAAAAAAGCCAAAATGGTATTTTACTTAAGTAAATAAAGTTTACTAATTGAAAGTAGATTTTTTATTGTTATAGGCATTAAAAAGGTAAAAAAAATAAGTTGAAAACCTTCAGGGAATAGACTAAAACGCAGAGTAATAAAATCAGTAGGTATACGACTTATATTTTCACGACTAACATGCTCAAAAAAAATAAGTACTTATTAAATATAACTTAGGTTTTGTACTATCAATTTCTAGACCCTACAAATAAGATTTCCTTCAAATAAAAAAGGTTTTTTATCTCTTTAGGATATTTCAGCGCCGACCCTATTGCGAGGCCAATGAACTCTGTCCATGGAAAACTTTAAGTAGGTTAAGTTGGGATTCTCGTGCTCATATCTTACTATTATTTGCCCTGACGGTCGGCCAGAAAAGCCTTTGTAATGAATAGCTTTTATAACGTATGCAAGATTCGTCGGTCTGGAGGTTGGTTACATTCAAACACATGCTAAATAATATCAAATAATTTGTCAGAAACCAATTAAAAATCGATTAACATTTTAAGACATAGATAGATAGACGGACGGACACCGGGGTCCCTTTAGGTACGGAAACCTGCCACAGTAGCTTACTATCTACCATCTACACTAATTAAAATAAATTAAAATTAAAAATTAAATTAAAAAACTAAATTAAAATTAATAAAGAGGAAAGATTTGTATTTTTATGTGTGTGTGTGTGTGTATGTTTGTAATGAATAAACTCAAAAAACTACTCAGCCGACTTCAAAACTTCTTTCACCATTAGAAAGCTACATTCATCCTGAGTAACATAGGGTAGGTATATTACTAACTTAAAAATTAGGCACTGCGGGCGGAGTTGCGGGGAACAGCTAGTAGTATATATGTGGCTTCCGAATTATCGGTGGGTATAATACGAGAATGTGAAAGAAGTATTAACTAACGTTACATTACTTTGCTGCATAATGTTTGCTTACCGAATTTTCTTGTGAGGATTACGAAGGACCTGCGTTGCTTCGTTAAGCTCCGAAAAGGTCTCGGCAAAGGTCGTCTCATACTTCATGTGTGTAAACATTACCGGTTTGTGAACAACATAGGTCCTACAACCTTACACGTATTCTGTTATAACAAGAAAAGCTACCCGGAACTTTGACCCATTCCGATATTATGGGGAACCGAAATAACAACATCTTATTGCATTAGATACATTTTACGAATCGATTAAAATCAAAATCATAATATTCTATTACATTACATAACTTTACTAGCTGTTTCCCGTAGCTCCGCCCGCGGTCTAATTTTTTTTTTAATATCACTGAGATGCAAGCTATCCTATCTCTCAAGTTGGATCAAACTGCACATGGTGTGCGAATTTTATTATAATCGGTTAAGTGGTTTAGGAGTCCATTGAGGACAAACATTGTGACACGAGATTTATATATATTAAGATATCATATTCCTTAGAATGGATTGGAGTTCGAATCTTATACTGTCATTATATAGAACTGTTACTCTTTTCTTCTATTACTAATGTTCAGAAATACCTATAGATACATTTGTTTTTATCTTATTCGTGTTTTGATCGATACTAAAGGTTAACCCGTGCTCGCTGCGGCCTGTGCCTCTGAATGAACGTTAAGCCATTGGTCCCGACAGTCATACGGTGATCTTTGACGGTCTTTAATTCATTACATTAATGTCAACAAGTCTTAGTATGGGATGCTGTATTAACCAGTAAAATGGGTTGTGGAGGTCAGATGGAAAGCGCTCCATGTAAAATACAACATTTATGTAACTCCGGTAAGACTGAAGGCCGTCTCCAACAAAGTTTAGGAAAGTGCATAAAGAGTTCCAGTAATCGTCACAGTAAACGGGGATGATTTTTAAACATTACAATCATGGAGCAGTAAGTACTTAACCTACCTACAATAAAACTCTCACTATTCATAAAATATACTTCAAAAAGCCTACGAAGTTCGTAGTACCAACAAGCCTACGAACTTCGTAGCTACAAAAATAGCTACGAACTTCTACGAATATTTGAATACATTGATATCTTCATATTTCATTAGTTTCCAATTTATTTCTTTTGTTTTACTTACGAAGTTTTAGAAGTTCGCAGCTTGAAATGATTTCTATATTCGTCGGATCTCCGAGAATTGTGGAACTATAATAACTTATCTGATTTATACTCGTAGCTAACAGCTGAAGGCTAACTTTCGATATTAGTAATTGAGATCAATGAGGTCAATAATTTCCTACACAGAATTATTGGCTTAATTCACGTGGTCGTAGAAATTAACTATACTAATAAATTACGTAAGGTACACAAGGTTTACGCAATGACGTAATTAATATAAACTTTGTTCTTTCGTTTTATAACATTTATGATAAAAATATCTCAATAAATATAAAAAATACTACAATAAATATACTACGTTACCATAAACTACGTTATTTTTTCCTATGGTAGGTTTTGTGTTTAAAATAGTGTGAAACTACAGGTAAAATTTAATCGAGTAAGTTAAGAGTATATGTGAGTGACGAAACACAGAGAGAAGTCTTGTATAGGGGGTGTTCAGAAATAGAGAGCCAATTAAGTTACTGCAGAGTTTCCATCTCTGCACATTATACATTCATAATTGCAAAGATCCATATAAGCACTAAATGCATTTCTAATGTTTCTATGGAATATGAGACAGACCAGTATTTTATTCAGTACAACCTAATCAAGCGAATTCAATGACAAAGTAGTAGTTTTTTTTTAAGTTTTCCTTTTATGAATTCCATAATTTATGTGAAAAAAACTTGTACTTACCTAGTTTTAATTAAATTTTACATTATATACCTTACACATGCACAATGTGTCGGCAAAATATAGTCGATGTTACGCTTGATTATCGAATACATTTGGCAAATCCGGTGTTGGCGGATCTCCAACTAAAGTATTACGATTACGAAGATTGATCAACTGTCAAATGATTTTTGTCGTTTTTCTTAACACGACGGAAGACGGAAATGGGTTTAGACTATCACACATTAAAGCATACACGTGTTAGTTTTAAATAATGTTGACGTTTCAACGCATTTTGTGATAAAGGTACTGGCTGCCCGTTAAAAGTTGTTTTGCTATATTTAAAAAAAACTGATGAACCCATATCATATATGAATAATATATATAAAATAGCTTATGAACTATTCTCAGACCTACCAAATAAACGTACACAAAAAAAATCATAAAAATCGATGAAGCCGATAATATAGAAGAAAATAGTTTTTATAACTGCAGACTATAGACTGCGAGTTCCTATTATGACTTTGTTTTATTTTTTCTCAGAATAATAACTAAAGCAAAATAAATTGATAAATAACCTCTCCGAAGAAAATTTATCGTATTTCAAAATCTTAGATCTGACTTCTTGACCTGAATTCAAAATAAAAAAAAATTGCAAGCAACGGGACAGTATTTACTAAAGAAATAAAGGAAAAAAAACAAGGTATAAATGAGTTGCATGTTTATAATAAAATAACATAAGGGTATTGAATATACTAAGTTTCGAAATAACGTACTAAGTGCTATTATATAACTTTATAAATTCAAAGAATACAGTGAAGGTTCCATTTGGCTGGGTTTTTCCATTTTAAGTGGGAGAACAGACAGTTGTCTAGCACATCCGGCGGTCATCCGGTGTCTGTCGGAAACCAACGCGGGACTGAACGTAGCTTCAAGTTAGAAATGTAAAAGTTTGTCATTTGCGCATTTGGATGCCGGAATCTGCCGGATATATGTATTACATACGAATGTTCGAAAGTTACAATAAATAAACTATAGGTGGTCGCGTTAAAACATATTTACAGAAATATTAATAGAAAAAAGCGTAACAATATTACATAAAAGTTGGTAAGCCTGCGGTAATGGCAAAATTAAAAAATTACATCTTCGACTTAGGGCACATACAATGCAATCTATTGCTTATTTTGAATAATCTACGCTGTTGACGCATTTACAAAACAATAACTTTCGTTAAATAACAATAAAAAATAAACAAAATGTAGTAAAAATACTATATTTTATACATACAATAATATCTGTAGTCACAAATATAAAAAAAGATGTGCTTAAGAACGAAAAAACTAAGTTTGTGGAAGTTTAGGCGACCTATGTCCTTGAAAATTCACTATTATTATGTTAAATTTCAAATTCTACATAGTGGTCAGCGTTTATTGTATGACTGTTTTGCAGACAAAGCTGAAGGCTAATAATTCTAGTAACTTTTGATATTTGAAACAATACAAATCTCATACACTCAGGAAATTAGATGTCGGTTTGAGGACTTTACTTATTATATATTACCTGCAAAGGATGTTTTATATAATAACTATACTGTACTGTGTGGGACATAACAGGGGACGCCCCCGGAAATAACATAAGTACTATAATGTACTTTCACAGTATTAATTCATACAAAATTAAAAATTCAAGCCTATCCGTGTATAATCTATCTATATATATAAAATTGTCCCAAGATATTTATTTATTTTATATATATAAAAGATAGTCGTGTTAGTTACACTATTTATAACTCAAGAATGGCCGAACCGATTTGACTGAAAATTGGTAGGGAGGTAGCTAAGAACCAGGTTAAGGACATAGGTACTTTTTATCCCATTCCCGTCGTTCCCGTGGGACGTGACATAAAACGTGGTATAACAAAACGCAACTGACATATAATAACAAAACACAACTCATTCAAATTATAAGTCAGCGGTACATTTGTTAAAAACGGTATAACAAAACGCAAATGACGGCTGGAAAAAAAAATTACCGGTTGATGAATTTGTTTAAAGTTCTTAATATAATGTTGCTGTGCCGATATTATCATTAATAACAATACCATGCCACGACCAAGACCTCCAAGGCGGAGGCGGAACAAAGTTCGCCGGGTCAGCTAGTTTAATATATTCGTCACTTCACACTTCCAACTCAACATACTTGTTACACATGTAGGTATACCTGTTTCGTTTTTCATCTCAATAGACCCTGAGTGGAGTTTGTGCTGTAACGAGGTCAGGCTTGTCGACCGTAATAATCATTTGATTACTTGCGCCAATTCTCAAAGTTGTGTTAACTCGGAATGTTGGTTGTCATGGCAACCAAACTTGAGCAAGTTGAGCCACAATTTGGCGAACAAACGAGATGTTCCATTTCCTGGAAGTGAGATAATTAATTAAAAGTTTAAAAGAAAACATTATTAGTTATTTTGTGAAGTTATGTTTACAGGATATACTCGTATTATACTTCTCCTCCTTATACACATTTTCATTATAGTGTTTTGTTTAAAGTGAGTTGTGATAATGTTAACAGAAAAAAAGGTAATACTTTGTTTATGACACTTCGATTAAAGAAAATTAAGCTTTGTGGTCAGTATTGGCTTGTGCTGACTATTTTCTTGTGCTTGATATTGCTGAGACCTAAACACAAAATTGACGATAAATCATAAACTAATGTTGTACACTGTTTACCTATTTACCTACGAAATTTTGTTGACTATCCGTAGGGGTGAAGGTAACATCTTACGCTAGAAGATCTAGGAAGAAGATCTAGATCTAAGAAACTTACATTTTTAATAAGGTACAAACCTGATCTTTTCCAAAGACAGATTCAGGTACATCACGGTAAAGTATTTTTTTGATAACAGATCTGTTTTAAATTTTGAAACCATTTATTGGCGTTATTCTATGAAAAGGTGGTAAGTACTACCATTTTATTTTTAACAACTTATAAGGTGTCTGAGCTAAAATATGTTTTGAGTGTTTTAAGGTCATAAAGACATTTTTCAAGGAAAATATTATGGGAAAGTGGTGTATGATGGTGACTTCACAAATATAAGACTTTCGGAGACAAGTACATAAATAGAGGGTGCTATCTCTAATCTAGGCCTTATTTCAATTACTGCTTCAGCGCATAGAAATGAACGAAACTCTTCAAAAAACCATAGAAAATTCCAACTGTTCCACTGTTATCTTAATATATATAAATCTCGTGTCACAATGTTTGTCCTCAATGGACTCCTAAACCACTTAACCGATTATAATAAAATTCGCACAGCATGTGCAGTTCGATCCAACTTGAGAGATAGGATAGTTTACATCACAAACATAAAAAAAAATCGAGACCGCGGGCGGAGCAGCGGGAAACAGCTAGTAACATTATAAAGAGGAAATATTTGTGCTCGTGTATGCTTGTAACCAACAGAATGCTATTTTATCTCTGAGTATCGGTAGGCTATATTCATTACAACGAACTTTACTTAAGGTACCTTTTTTTTGTTTTTGTGGGGAAACCTTCAAAAGGCGCCCGGCCTTATGAGGATTAAGGCTGAGCAGTTTAGGATTTTTACCTTATTAAAACCACCCCGTTGGTCAATATCAGCACATGGAGAAGGGATCTGTTACCTCTTAAAAGACCAAACCAGAAACCCTCCTGTGCAACGCCTGTTATGGCACATCCCTGGGTACTTAAAGTACCTAGTAACTTTTAAGGTACAACATAATTATCTCAGAAAATATAATGATAAAAATATATTAATTTACTCGTCTTATACGCAAGCACGAATCCATATCTCAAACTTTTGTATTCCGTAGCCTAATTACTTACCAGAAAGTTATGTTTAGGTACGCTGCCAGTACTGTTTGATATGTATTTCAAAACACGGGTACAGCCATATTACATAGATTGTAATATTCATGATTTAATATTCTCAGAAATATTACGATTTGCTAAAAAGTTAATACAAACGGCATACTTAATTTGATCTGAAGATACTTTGATTTATGTAGGTAAGTCTGATGTTTATATAATTATAGTCTTCTATTTTATCATGGCTTAGTTTAACATGTGCCAGTTCTGGAAATCAAAAGGAAAAGAAGAAGTAGGCTTTGAATTACACGTGCCAGTCATTTTTGATCGTTTTGTATGTACGTTTCATTTTAGCAAAATATAATAATATGGTGCTAGAAATCATTGTAATCGACTTTGAGCACACTATTTATGTTTGGTGTAGATATCATTTAGACTATACCCTTTTATTATAAAGAGAAAAAATATGTTTGTAACGAATTAATTTAAAAACTACAGCGGCCTTAATCATTAAGTCCAAAAAGATCTATAAATTTATAATAATATTAAAGAATTGCTACTGAGCCCTCTTCCTTTCTCCTAATGTTGCTGTGCCCGACAGGGTCCATAATGAACTTTTACTTTGTTACACCATCTATGTAATACATATCGATTGCAATAAAAACTTGAGTATTGAAAAGTTAAAGTGTTTCTCTATTACAGCGCAAGCTGAACACGGGTGAAAATTTTATTCCATTTTTCATTACTTTCACATTTTTATTTCTTTTTGGACCCAATTCAATCCACGCAGCCGAAGTCGTGGGCAGAAGCTAGTATAGAATAAAATACAAAACATTAAATACGGAAAAGCTGCTTTCTTTATTTCATAAGTTAAATAAGCGGCTTTAACGTATTCCAGTCTTCAATTTCGAATCCCCTGTTTGTGATTTGTTGTGATGGTTCCACTCCTGAAGCTTAATTATTTTCAGAAATTCGCTTAAATTAACATAAATTACGTAATTGTATAAATAAACCATTTTACTTTGTACAGATTGTAACTCTACGTTACTGTTTTGATTTTATTCTAGTGTCTAGCTAAAGTCTATATCAAAGTAGGTACCTAAATACAGTTGGTAAAAAATGAGAACAGGTATATGTTTTACTTTTGTTTTTACTGCTTGTATCCAGACAAAAATAATCTAGAAACTTTTATTAAAGTGTAGTCGTCGACTTGGGTCTGTGTATAAGATAAAGGGAACTTTTAAATTCCAACAAGAAGTCAGTGGGGTGGACGCGAACGCGAGTTTTTTGTTTACTTAATTTTTCTTCGAAGCAAGTTATGTACTTAGCAAAATTTACTCAAACGAAAAAGAAAATCTTCAAAGAAATCAGTTTAAATCATTGATTTTATGAGAGAAAGGAGTTACTAAAATACGATAACTTAATAACAATGTGAAAAGATTAATATGTAGTAAGACTCACCTGGTCCTTTGAGTCGATTTATACAAAGATTATTAGGAAAATTAAGGAGGCAACTGCTGTTTTACTGGTCCTATTGGATTAATTCTCAACATGTATGAACAAAAATGAAAATGGAAAATGTCGTGGTGGCCTAGCGGTTCAATGACCGGATTCGCATGCACATGGTTGCAGGTTCGAACCCAGGCAAGTACCAATGTGACTTTTTCAAAGTTATATGTACTTTCTTAATCATTCTAAGACATCATTGACAAACGGTGATGGAAAACATCGTGAGGAAACCTGGATTTCAAAGTATTGAAACTGAAATCGCCAACCCGCAATGAGCAAGCGTGGTGATCAGTGCTCATCCCTTCTCTATATGGGAAGTGGCCTGTGCCCAGCAGTGGGACGTATATAGGCCGTTATTATTATTACATGTATGAACAAATGTCTTATCATAAGTCCCTTTGACAAAGGTTTAGTGAGGTACCTATAGGTGCTATATACGTGCTATGAACAGGTTCCAACCCGTCGAGGAATCCTTAAGACGGCACGTCATTTATCATTCTCATTTAAGGTTTCTGTCTGATGACCCACTCTGGTTTATAAGTATACACCACTTTAATGATAAATGAACTCTTTTCATTAAATTCGACAGGTATTCTTTTAGTCTGAGTGGAAATGCTTTGAGAATATTGCTTTTTGAGTTTTTACAGAATTTTTCCTTTAAATGGATAAAATTTACATGAACAAACTAACAATATTAAGATGTATTTCATCGAGAATATTAATTCTAAATACATGTCAATCAATAGATACAAATACAATTAGATTCTTAAGATACTATTAAGACTTGAAACAAGCAGTCATTGATAATAATAATAATTATATCATGGATAGCACAGAATAATAAGCACAAGTACCCCAAAGGCTTGTCCAGTGCGAGTAACGAGACCGGATCACGTCGCGCACAGTGGTAATTGGCGTGGTGACCCCTATCACCTGGTTGACCCGGGTCACCCGGCTGCACAGTCTATGTTCGATATACAACGTTTGACTTTTCAGAGTGGGTCGTGGCTTAGTATAAGCTGTACCGTTTGACCGATAATAAAGGTTAAACTGCGCTCGCCAGGGCTGGACTGTGGATGGGTGATAGTTTGTAAATATACCGAGACTCCTTCGTGTGTCGGAAACCCCGAAAAACCGTTGGTCCTGACTGTCATACGGTGTCCTGTGACGATCGATAAGTCATTACAATACAGCCCCCTTGGACAAGGTATTGTACTGTATTCCTACAATCGTGAACGCTGGTCGAATCGCTCAAATGTATGAAAGTGACAAGTCTAAGTCATGTGACTTATCGAAGAGAAATCTCATTTCCATAAAATGGGTAACACAGTATTTGTGATTCAGCTAAATCCGGTAGTACTGGAAACTGACCATAACAAAGTTTGAGAAAAAGCTAGGCAGATGACATAATAAACTTTTCTCCAAACAGGCTAAGGAAGGTTTCGGTCAAATTACTAAGTTGTTGAGGTTTAATAGAAAATCAGTAGCCCTCAGTAAGTGGGTGCGGCGTATTGTATCAAGGGATTGCGACCTGAACGCGGCCCGAATAATAGCTCGCTGATTGCCCGTGAAATTGGGATGCCTGTATCTTATGAACTTAAGAATAACTTTACAGACCTTTGGGAAACAGATGTTTTGGCTTTCATAAATAAGTTTCAATACCATTAGATTATTCAGAGAGAATAAACACTGGGTATGAAATGTAAGAATATAGAATTTAAATCAAAGATGGGGGACCATATTAATTTATTATTATAATTTAATACATAAATAAGAGTCAGCGTAATGAAAAGTTCTGTGTTCTCTCTTATACAAATACTCTTATAAAAATTACCATAGATTATTTCACACATACACACATAGAAATCCCACAAACTCATTCAAGGATTAACAATTCAAAACTCTTTGCAAAAAATAATATCAATTCAAAACCTAAAAATTGTTTCAAACTAAGTATAAAAATTTCAAACGTTCGTATAAAAACCGCTGATGTTATCTATAAACGGAAGAGAATTCACCGTATTTCGCAATTGATTTTGTCGGAGCTGTGAATACAGGATGAGGTGTTTTGAAAGGGGTTCATGGATTAATTTACATATATTTATCGTATAAACTGTCTTGTACTTGTGAGCTACCATGCTGTTAGCGTCATCTTATTAAGGTTTGAACGATATTTTATGACCATTATTTATGAGCTAATTGGATGGAATTGTGAAAGATGATATGAGAAAGAAAGAAGTGGATGCCGCGATGACGAGTAATAGAGAGAAATAAGGGCAAGAAGAAGAAGATAAGATATTCAAGGTATTCAAAATCATTTATTCAAATTAGGCTACCATGTAGCACTTTTTGAATGTCATCAACACAGACAGCACCCTGATTCGCCCACCCCACCGCTTCCTAAGTGCTCTAGCCGGGGAGAAGAAACGGCGCAACAAACTCCCCAGCAGCACGCTGTCATTATAATATAAAACATATAAAATAAAAATAAGAAGATTTATGAGCTATTTTTTGAGACAAGTAAAATGGTGAGTCAGGTAAGAACAAAACTTTGTCTTAGTGCATTTCTTTTAAATACTTGACATCGAAACTCTTCTTATTTTATATTATTGCATTAAGGCAAGTTTGATCTAGTTTCTCATGCATCTAATTATTGTTTTCCTCGAAAAGAAACATCGCTTCTCACAAAACTGTATACGATTTAAAATACATAAGGGCCTTGGTTCTCGGTTTGCAGTTAGCATATTACGTAACCATCATTTTACTAGCACTAGTTATGTCGAGCGAAAGTGGAACAACATGAATTAAAATAACAGCTATGAATTTTAGCATTCAATGTAGATCAGACCAGGTATTATACAAGAACATAAAAATTTACGAGCGCATAGCATTTTACAGCATTTCAAGTCCCGTCTATTCATTGCGGTGCCGTGGACGCGGGGTATTTGACTTGCTAATACGAACTCTAGCGTTCGGTCTGACCATTTTGTGCTGCATGATGGTCCTTTGTAACGTACCTGTCAGTACACACGTGAACAATTTAGATGTCACTTGTTTCAGTTCAAACTTGCTCGGCCTTAATTTGATTGTCCGGAGTCTATTTGAAGTCGGATTCGATTCGCATTTTCGTCGGATGTCGGATGCTGATATTGAGAAGAATTCTTTTGAATGTAAAAGTGTCTTCTTTAGAATTGTATAGGTGTACTTTAAAAGGAAAATACTTTATTTATACCTTAACCACTCATATACGCTGTAAGAAAGGCTGATGTTTTTTGGACTAATAAGGAATCCTTTGATATTAGTTTGATGCTGTACTCTTCTGCCTAGCCTTTTCCCAATCTATGTTGGGGTCGGCTTCCAGTCTTAATGGATTCAGATGAATACCGTATTTTGCATGGATCGACTGCCTATCTGACCTCCACAAGGCATTTAACTGCGAAACACAATATCCCGTAGTATTGACAGAAACGTAATCATTTAACGACTGCCTTATTTCGAAGTATGGCAGTCGGGACCAACAGCTTAATGTGCTTTATGGACACACATCCACGGATCAACAGCGGTGAGCGCGGCTTGAACCGTACGGCTAAATTAATACAGTTCTATTCTAAAATCTGTATACAAAAATAGTACAAAACTGGCAAGTCACATCGATAATGATAAGGTATATTTTGAAAAGTGACCAAACAAAAGTAAGCTCTGTATACGTAGGATGGTAACGCGGTATTGACAGAAATTTAATAAATTTATTCCCGCCGCATCGTTTTCGATCACGTCGCTCCGTTGTTCCATCAATTTTAATCAAATTTCAATCGTAACTGCTCTGTTGACAGTGCCAGTTGTTATTTTGGTCGGATACACCACACATTAATTAAATAACTTAAAACGTTTTAGGAGTCTTCTCGAATATTTTTTGTTCATCTAGCTGTTAATGAAATAGACTCAATTTTTTTTTGTTTGCAGAACGAGATCATTAATTGCGACTGGGTAGGTTTTCCTGTTTTCATTACGTAGAAAAAAAAGATGTATTATTGAAGTCGTTGTTAAGGCCCTTAAGGGCCACTAGAGAGTCACAAACTGATTGCTATTTTCATACTTTTTTTTTTAATTTGCACTTAGTAAATAAAAATTATATTTTTATGAATAGGTAATTTATTTTTATTTAATAATCTGCTTAAAGGAATTCTTATAGATTATTTAAAAAAAAACAAAATCCACATTATACATTTAGGTAGGTAACTACTTACTGGTTTATTTTCGTTACAGCAAGCAATGCTAATATTTAGTTTTTTTGCGTTTTTTGTCCTCAACCGTTTGGGCGAAAAGTGAGTTATTGGCAATCGACCACGGATTGTGATTGATTGCAAACAATATTTACGCAGAACGTTATAAATTATAATTGAATACATGCATGTAGCAAACGTTTTAACTTTTACATCTCTTTTTATTTCCCAGACCACCGTCTGAGTGGCAATCGTATTGCACCACTGTGTAAATATATACGACAAAAAAGGTAGGCACTAATTACTGAAAAAATCATTAATTGAGGTGGAAACGTTAAACGAGGACGTTTAAAACATATAAACTCATATTTTTCTATGATTTAAAAGAACACACATGCATAAGAAGTAAACGTGAAGGGTACTCTTTTTTTCTTTATTCGGTCATAAATAAATTGGGAAGAGGCCAAGAGTTAGGTGGGGTAAGAGAAACACACTTTATTGAAGAGATAGTGTTACAGGTTTTTGCCATTGAATGCCAAGTCCCTTTGTGATTTTGCCAAATAAAATAAAATACTTAGGAACTAACTTTATCTATGACCTTTTCATATTTCAACCCCTAACCAACGTTAGATTATAACCTAGGTATTTTTTAAAAAACACTTGCACTGCCCAATGATTTTTTCCCAATTGGAAAAAATCTGTCGACATCAATGATTAATATTAATAGGTATCTAAGTCGATGAATTAGGTACCTACCAATTCGTGTGTTCCATTGTATTTTATTAAATA
This sequence comes from Plusia festucae, assembly GCA_950381575.1. Taxonomy (NCBI): domain Eukaryota; kingdom Metazoa; phylum Arthropoda; class Insecta; order Lepidoptera; family Noctuidae; genus Plusia; species Plusia festucae. The sequence goes on along the minus strand of OX494436.1, from coordinate 3,728,020 downwards.
TACCTAACCAAAATAGCACTCATATAGTCTAGAATAAATTATTCAAGAAATCCCAAATTTGGAGTGTGACGAGACATTAGATACACGAAGACAGGGTTTGCCAACCTAAAAACTTAATGGAATTATTTTCCGAATTTATGCTTGAAATACTAATTTTAAAAATAATATGTAATTCATATTTTTTTCTTATGAGAATAAGATCGAAAAATATTTATATTCGAAAAAAATAAAAACAAAACGAGTCTGTATGTACTCTTAATTCAAACTTCTAAATATTAATAAGTGGAATGCGGTTATAACTTTTTATTTCCATTGTTTCTTTTAGATCACATAAGTTTATTGAAAACATCATGCGAAAAATTCTTAGTGACCAGTTCTTCTCTTCAATCAAGTGTCATCTTATTTAATAATATAGGATTGCAATGCTTCGAATAGTATTGACGTCATGACACAAATTAATGTTACTGACTCTGCTCTGCTGACATGACAATGTCTGGTAATCCAATGACGTAGAACCTAGATCTAGACGTAATATAGATATTTAATATTATGAAGTAGGTAATCTTAGCTGCAATCAAGACGTAAGTCGTATCAAGCGTGTTAATGTCATAGCCTTCAGCACCACTTCAACATAATTGGCCTTTGTTTCCATTGCCGATAACGAATTAAAATGTCAGGAGTTGGAAGACATTTTGAAGTTACTAAAATAAACAAATTGTAATTCACGGCGGGTAGGTTTGCTGTGGTTTGGACAAAGTTAGTCCTTCGTGCTTGTCTATCAGAGTTGGATTCCCTCTATAATAAAATAGGTACACCAGACCATTGGCATGTACTCCTTATCCAAGCAGTAGAACAGAAATGACTCGGGAAAGAAAAGAATTAACATAAAATAACGTTATCGAAAGTAACTACTAGTCCGAGGTGTGTGGAACGTTGGAAGATGTGGTGCATCTTGAATGTGTAAGATTTCAGTCTTCCAGAACGGATCTACTAATGGAACTGCGAATAAACACATATATGTTCCACCATATATTGTCAACATCAAACTCTGAAGCTGCTTCTAGTTTAATTAAGTATGCATTACCTATTACGTTTTAGTTAATTATTCATTGTTATAAGGTATAATGGGACTGGCATGTACATCTGTATAAAAGTCCCTAATAACTAGAAAAAAAACTGCTAGTCAAGGTATATTATTATCTCGGGACGGTTAGCGTAACAGTGGCGGTATTGTGTTTGGTTTGTAGGCTTTAAGTACCATAATTAGTTTACACATAAATTGTGGTTGAGAATATTGTATTGAATACATCACGGGAATAAATACTGAAACCGACAAACCAGTGACACGTGGCCACTTGTCAGTTGCATCATACATATGAAAAGTTTCTTTTTTTTTTGCTTTAAAAAAAAATACTACTTTTTTATAAAGGGTCTCTAAGCAACTTCTTCTAGTAGCCCAGTCATATTAGGTAAAAAAAGGGGTCAACCTCGGAATGAAAGATAATAAGCTGCAAATTGGTATGAACCTTTGTTTTGTCATTCTAAATGTTGTCTCAAAAGTCACAATCGTTATCGTGTCCGCGTCTCAAGATATTCAAGGTCAAAGGTCACAAAAAGCGGGAACCACAACCATTTTTGCAATTGCAAAATATTACGTTTAGTAGTTCGGCTGGTGCTGGAGGTAATAACGTTGAGACGTATTGAGAAATTTACGCGTTTTAATGAAAAGATATATAATGTCGTGTTAACTTAAAATAAAACTAAAATATATAATCCAGAATTAATAATATTTTATACTTAAATAGTTAAATATGAATAATTATATATAAATAATCAAGTTACTTACTTTAATTAAATATAAATAATTAATAGTTAGTACATAAATAATAGGCATTGTTTAATAATTATAATTTCCAAGTAAATAATTGACTTTATAACGTACTGATAACCATAACTCACGATTGACCTTGCATTAGGCCGTATATGACTGTACGATGTGCACTTCGCGCTCTACCTTCAAAACGGTTGGTCGTATGAAAAAAAAGTTTAAACAAAAGTTGTAGGGAATTTTATAGCCTACAACTTTTATAATAAATGCAAATCTCATTTAACCGATAGGAAGCCAGATATTCGCGAAAAACCGATTTTTGTGACCTTTGACCTTGAATATCTTGAGACGCGGACACGATAACGATTGTGACTTTTGAGACAACATTTAGAATGACAAAACAAAGGTTCATACCAATTTGCAGCTTATTATCTTTCATTCCGAGGTGAAAGCCCTAATATGACTGGGCTATAGGGAAGATCTCAATGTAAGAAAATATTTCATTTCTTAAAAATCGATATTTATTTCAGTATTTAAATTTTGATAAAGTATATAGTCGCTATTAATTGAAAGAGTTGTTTTTTTTACGTATAATATGTGGAATCAATATTCCAATGCGCATGCGCTTACAATGAGAATGATTACATCGCTGTCATGGACCTTTAAAAAAGGATCGCTGTACCAAACTAGAAAGAGATACAAAGTACGAAAACTAACTTAACCAATATTTATTTCTGTCCAATATGTTTCATTAACTTTGTCCAAACAAAAACAATTTCTAGTTTCATATATTTCGAGGAACAACATTAAGAACCAGCGTCTTATCTTTACAATGCCTATTTTCGGTGTACAATATTCACAACACAATACCATTAATCCAGAGATCACAAGGGATTTCTGTGAATACATTTAATACTAGGAATATTACGACATTTATCATGGAGGACTACTGGAATTCCGCGCTTCGTATTTCACCGAAAAATATCCTCAGGATATTGATACCCTCGTAATTGGGTTTTAGTTGAGATGAAGGATCTATTATGGTCCTATCCTGTTATAGGCAAGCGAAACAAGGATTTTCAGACACTGGTAAAAAAATGGGTGCGTGTACTAACACGAGCGTGAGATTTTATACGTTGCAGTGATGCGCGCGCATCTTAAAATTACAATCTCATATTTTTTTCATAACGAGCAGAAGTATATCTTCAAAAACATAAAAATCTGCGAGTTATTTAAAGATTAAAACAGTTTTTAGGGTTCCGTTCCTCAATAGTACGTATAAATATAGATAATTTTTAATCAAGTAGGCACAAGTAGATATTGAATATTAATCAGCCGTGAATTATTACATAGGTATAATCATAGTCAAAGATAAGGCTAAAATCGCTTTGTAATTAAGGTAAAATTGAAAAATATTATCCACCTTTTTTCAATTCAGTCTGGGAATCTGTCGAGTCAGACTCGATCCATCATTAATTGATACGTGACGTCATTCGATTTAAACTGTTTCACACCGCGCTCATAGAATGGACTAGGCTTTAATTAACGTAAAATCTCGGAATAACATTTTCATTTAAATTTTAAAGTAACAAGTTTATATAAACGTGTGCATCTGCTCTTATTTTTAATTCTTCGAATTCGAATTATTCAACCAGTAATTTTCTGATTGAGATAATCACGACTGGCTCACGTTTCCACTGTTATTTGCATAGAGATATAATTACAGTAGTCTAATTATAGTGCGCGTATTGTACAATTCGCTCTGGGTGCATCGTAGGCAGTAGTATTGTGGCAATAGCTTAGATAGACAACCTTAGAGCCATAGATAAATTTAAAACAGACAGGGATGTGCAATTACGTGCCGATCAGCAACGAGCCATCGCTAAGTTTTGTTGATAAGCTATGAGTGTGATTGTTTTACTGTATGTTGTATTTGATCATAATTAGATAAATTTATAGGTATAGGTACCTACTACTAATAATAATTCATTTTAAATAGCGCTTTCTTGACTTCAGCAGAGCAACGAGCAAACCTGCGAGCCAACATATTACCCCGGACCACCAGCGCTCTACGTTCACGTTCAATGAAGCGGCGGTAGCCTACTTATGGCTAGGGCGTTGGACTTGCGACCATGTGGTTGCGGGTTCGAATCCCACCCATTATACTACCGACGTGAACCTACTCGTAACTCAAGCATCTTAGGTTAGCACGAGGGGTTAACAAGATTACTATACTCCATTAAAATAGCATTAGACAGAAGTTAAAAAAGGTTATTTATAATGCACACTTTGTTGCAAAAGTACAATAAACTTGTTACAGTTACGATTGACGCCTATAAATTAAAATCCATTTACATACCAGCTGTCACACTTATTTGTAATCATGTTTTAACCATTTTTCATAACAAATTATGTGGCTTTCATTTATTTATAATATTTCATTCCAATCTAAAATGACAGTGTCAATGCTAAAAAGCTAAAAGAAGCAGTGATGAACAATACTGGAACGTTTTTCGTTTTACTATTATCCTACCATTTTTTATTTATTTATTATATATTTATTATTTTATTATGACTAAATCCTATGATGAAGACGAAGAAGTTCCACTATAGTGTGTTGTAAGTTGTTATTTTAATTAAAATATTGTTCTAAAAATTACTTTTATTTTAATCTTAATTAAATCTAAGTCATCATGACATGATTGGTTGTCTCATTCATTGTTTTGGTGTAAGTTTGTAATGTGTGATGAAGATATTGTTATAAATAAAGCGTAATTTAATTATTTAAGTACTTAAAACTATTTCTTTGAAATAAAATGTTTTCAATTCCTGCTTCTGCGAGCCTCTTTTTTCTAATGCTAGGTAATAAATGGAGTATAGTAATGTGCGACCCACATTGCTAGTAATCTTTATTAAAAAAATAAACAAAAAATTAATTTCCTCGTTGTCCTAGTCATCAGTAATAATATGTTCAAGATACTTTAACTTTTTCACTCTAGAGTGAGAGGAGAACCGTTCAGAATGAAGTACACCTAAACCTGCACTACGGTGTAAATCCGTCTAAATTATGATGTCCGTCAATTATTATGCCACGTTAGGTTTGGTTTAGACTTGAGAATAACCCCCCGGAAAGTAGCTATTCACCACATTACTCGGTAAACGAGGACCGAATACTAATTTGCAATAACATGATTAAATTAAAAAGTAATTTGGATCGAGCGTTAATGTTATGGAGTTGTAACTTCATTAGCAACTTTAAAGTTAGTTAATATTGTAATGTAATAAGTTTCTTTATCACACATGTGTTCTGATATCTACGCAAAATAATAACCACGCTCAACTAATAAAACTCAGCAGTAAACTGTTTCATGTAATATGATCAGCTTAAAAAAAATGAAATTTTATTAAGAACCGACTGATTGGAGAGTTTAAGAAATTTTAAAACTTACGCATAATATTTGTAAATATCATTTTTAGTTTGATGACGTTTTAGAATTTTGGTCCTCAACAACATTCATTAACATCTTTAGAGCCCAATCAATTGTTTGAGTTCCGAAAATCACAACAAAATATTTAATTATGATATGTAGCACCTAAGTCGCATTAAAAAAAAGATTATTTATCATTTTCACTTTGTAAACTTTAAAACTATCGCGTTGCATGATTTTAATAAAATTACGTCACGGGAATTAACGCGAACTCATGCATTTACCTTTTAAGGCTTGACGTTTCGGCCGGGTTACACTGGCCGTGGTCGCAAGCAGACCATGCATTTACCTTTTAAGGCTTGACGTTTCGGCCGGGTTACACTGGCCGTGGTCGCAAGCAGACGTCTGCTTGCGACCACGGCCAGTGTAACCCGGCCGAAACGTCAAGCCTTAAAAGGTAAATGCATGAGTTCGCGTTAATTCCCGTGACGTAATTTTATTAAAATTTTCACTTTGGTCTCAATTTTGTTTTCTTGTATTACTAATAGATTTAGATTTTTTGTTTATTTTTTGTAGTTTTAGAAATGTCGTTATTTAATCTAATTTTTAACTCAATATTGTTGTATTTCGTGCAAATTAGCACATGAACTTACTGTATTTCTAACCTACAACTTCCTTAATATATTGAGTTATACCCTAATTTACATGTCACAATTCTTTGAAAATGCTGGATAACCTGTAATTGGCGACTTTATAAGTTCATGACATTTAATCTCAAACTCGAGATCTTCTGTACATAGAAGCTGTTGGTGAACCTTTTCTAAATAAATAAATATGATTGAAATGAGCTGTTTCATCTTGTCCCCATTGCAAAGGCTTGTTGACTTATACCCAACATGCTATATCGCCACTAACGCCACTACGTATGTATTACAATTCATACTCTTTACAACTGTTTGTTTATTACGTTTATGGATGGAAGGAAAAATACGAAAAATATGTTACTTAATGGGTCATGTAAACAATCATAAAGATTACTTAACTTTTATTTGAAAAAAATACTTACACTAAAACTTAATTGTAAATGTACAAAAACTTTACAATTAAGTTTTAGTGTAAGTTAGTATTTTTTTGGTGTTGTCATGCAAAAACTAAGTATTTGTATTAATTTATTTTTGTATTATTAAAGTTTTATGGTTGATTTTAAATTTGTTTGACCTACCAAATATCGAAATATTTATGTTATTATACCTACTGATGATAAGCGACCGTCACAAAGACAAAATACTTTATTTTACAACGAGCTTGACTGTGTTTATCGTCATTTATTCTTGTCATCATTAGTTACAGAATTGGGTCACGACATTGTGTAACATGATCTTCGAAATCTAAGATGGACGACCGACGAGCTGATATGACCTTGTATCGTCGTTCTCAAAACGGTGACACTGAAAACTAAAATATGTATAAAGGATTTTTTTGATTTTTTTATAAAGTTTATCAATTTATGTTATAAATAAATAAACGTATTACATACTCACATTAAGTCTTTAAGTGCGACCTGAAATTGACCAAATAAAAACTTTTGACTGGCAGCTCATTCATTTACCAGGGCTGCTCCAATTGTTATTTTTTCTATGGGAGCATCAGCCTAAGCCATAGATATAACAAATAAACGAATGTTAGCTAGCTTTAAATAACTTTGTCCAATATGATATTATTCTGGGTATGAGTTAAATATCTAGGTATTTAATCCATCAGTTAGATCTAAAAATAATATTTGACAGTGACACGTATTTTTTTCTCTTATCATTACAATAAAAAATTGCAAAGATGAAGCCCTTTAAAGGTAAGGAGTGGGCCTCCAATCGTTACGTCATTACGTAGGCAAGAATTATGAAACAGAGTGACGTCACGCAAATTTTCCATTTTTTTATCTTCGTAATTATTTGTTTACGAGGAGAAAGAAAACATTCTTATCTAATATTTTTTCATTATCTAGACCTTAACTTTGTTTAAGTTTAAATACTTATAAAGTTATAAAATAAATAAAAAATGCATTTGTTTTGTCGGTGACTGTACAGAATGGCAATAACAAATAGGCATTATCTATTATACAGATCTGGTCATCAGATCTGGGTATACCCGGGATCGTGTTCGTTTACATGACTTATCGATATTCCATCATTGTTTTGTGATCGGAAAAACGAACGCCTGCTGTGATAAATTCTGTATTATCTATGAAACAGTTTTACAAGAAAAAATAACACCCAACAAGCATTTTTAAAACTTTTTTTAAAATAAAATGTTTTAAGCTCCTTTATACTGTGAAGACTTTTATCCATATAACTTAAACACTACTACTGTAGTGCCAAATTTTACATTAATTTAAACCAATTGTACATAATTATGTTGTTCAGAGAAAATGGCATTAATTAGCTAATTACTATTTTTTTTTCTTTAACTTGAATCATTATCATACTTCTCACACACCAATTTTGATAAAAATTGTTATGTAGGTAGCTGTCACTTTGAATTAGCACTATATCCAGGAAAAATAAGTAATCTGATATACCGCAGTACCTATACCGCACCGAGATACGTATTTCATCGTCATCATTACGTAGTCTAATTAGTTTTAGCCTGTAATTAGGTCCGATCGAGGACAATTGGTTCAACCTATATTACATGGAACGGTGCTTTGGTTAGCTTACTGCAAATCATTCTGGCTAGTAAATCATTTATCTATAACGACGAAATCAGTTTTGTTAACATACCGAGACCCCTCCGTGCCTCGGAAACTCTCGGAAAGCACGTTAAGCCGTTGGATACAGTGATCTTTGACAGGCGTTAAATCATGTTATTTTTTTCTATAATTATACCTACTCAATTTTTTCCTGAAGTGCAAATGTCAAAACTGACGTAAAAGTTATTGGAATCATCGTAATTTTGGTTATAAAATCACTAAGAATTTTGGCATTTTTACATGTCAATTTAGTTTCCAGGATTAAAAACAGACTGAAATTATACTCATAGAATTAAATGAATTTTGGGAAAATTATTCCAATTCCATTTTCAAATTAAACGAAAATTGAAAAAGAAATTATGTAGTTCAACATTAAATTAAAATTGAATACTTTTAATAATGTAAATTCCAGAGTTTCTTCATAATTCGTAGTCATTTGTCCTTTAGTATTTTGACCAAAAATAGGTAATAGGTACCTACTTTTACATACAGTCTTTTACTACATTATAGAAAATATATAATAGCTATTTCAATTTATGTAATAACTAGATGAAAACCCGGCTCCGCTCGGTTTAATTGTGACTCATGATACACAATGTAGGTAAATATTCTGTAGTCATCGGTTCTATAATATCGGTTCAATTGGCCAAATCTCAGGTTTAAAGAAAGAACACATAACAAAGAGTTTATCATAAAAAAGTTTTAAAAACAATATTTTCGCGAAACGTCAACGACTGAAGAAAAGTATTAAGTTTTGTTATGATTCAATCAATGTTGCCGGCATTTTCAGGCTACTTAGGCCCATAGATATATACCTTACAGACCTTATAAGTACATTTTGTGTTATCAATATAAACGTTTCGTTTTACACAGTCAAATGAGTCACAGTCCTTTGTGATGGCTAATTCTTTGGCGCGACGTACGCGATGTGTTAATTGGCGAGGCGTAGGTATATGATGCAACGGAACGTGAAAAAAGCGAAATAAATATCGCGTTCCGAAACGATTCTGGTCCCAACTATCATGCAACTATCATGCAACTGTCATACGCCCTGTCAGCACTGTAATCACTTCAAGGAGGTTGTATGATAATAAACTCCTTGAATCACTTCGAAGCAGAATTATCTGTTACGGAACGCGGCCTTATTAATTACCCAAGATGGCGACTGCGGTTTTTTTGTTTGTCAGTGCCATTAGAATTTAACGAAATTCTCCTTATTCCGAATTTTGCGGATATATGTTGTCGACTCGAAATCAATATTTTTTATGTTTTGTTATTCATATAAGGTTTCGATCGAGTCTACCGTAGCCCTGAACGAAATTATTAATATAGATATTTTAACTACATAATTATCTTTGTATGACTGAGTATTTTTGGCCCCTTATTATAACATAGCTACTCTTAAAAAAATATGTGAGATTTTTCATTGGTGGCAAGAAGCAGTGCTGCTTTTCTTAATTTAATACAAAAGAAAGTACAAGCTTTTCCATTGCCGTTCCATTTCTTTTCAGTTATGTTGATATTAAACGACTACACTTCCTTGATGTCAAAGGTGACAGAGGAAATATAATTTTAATGAGACCTTGAGGTTGAGACCTGCGCTTTATGGAGATGACAAGATGTCGCCTTGACACTTGGATTGTTCTATATTCCTTTCGATAGAATTGCGCATGAAAATAGGAAGATTTTATTTTGTTCCAATGTAGGTACTGACAAACATGACTACCTTTTCTATAGATATAGTTGCCGGCAAGCAACTTGGCAATGTTTTGGAGTAGTGAGAGCGTATTTACACATTCTATGTGCTACAAAAGCACAGTTTTATTGCTCGACTGTATCACTGCTAGTAATCTTTAAAAAAAAAAACATTTATTTCAAACATTTATGTACATGAGAACGTCAAAATATGAGATGAACTCGTAACGACTCTTGCCAAGTTACGTGCCGGATCCTATACTTAAAACTGTTTTAATAACCACACTACAGGTTTCTTGGTATAAGCATATTCTGTATAGCTGTTGGTTTTGCATATGACAAATAAATAAATTTAGGTACTTAATAGTACATAGAAATGAACAGCTTCCTTTACGCACCTACTCAATTCTCAAAACCAAAAAAAAAACAAATATGCGAATGCTATTTATAACTCAAGTATTATGAAGCCTTAATAAGTTTTGCCGAGATACCCATTTTCTCTTCTGGGAAAATATTCTAAATTACAAGCTAGAAACCAATTTCTGTATGCATCCAGGTGTCTCCCGTTCTTACTCTAGGGGTAAGAGCGGAGGTCGACACGAAGTACCTAAGTCTGTTTACGGGTTTACATGAACATAACGTAATGTCTTATGAACTTTCGTATACGGTATAAATACATGGTTGACTAATCTTATTATTTAATTAAGAATATTTAAGCTTCAATGTACTAAAATAATATTATGGGAAAGTAGGTACAAAACCTACCTAAATATTTTCCATATTTTCTATCATGATAGTAATTCTTTACTAGTACCTATCTTTCTGCCCAATATTAGGCCCCGTTAGGTAATATTTCGAATAAAGGGAATGTGGTCTGTCATTTTTAAGAACAGAGATTTTGAAAGCAACATAATTGTTTGAAACTTACTTCTAAGGGTAAGTAGAACGACCGACGGAATTGATATATTAATCATAGTCAACTGACAACTTAGTTGTACAGTCACCATCAAAATGTATAAGCGTTAGTGAAAATTGTAAGACATTTTAAAGAAGCAATTTTACAAGATATACCGGATTATTATAAAAGTTATTTTTCGATCGACGTTAGTAACGTAAATTCTACGAGCAAAATTAGGTGCATAAAACTGATCCACTTTCCCCAAGATGAAAAATGAATTTTTCATACTAAGTGACAGGTCACGTGACTTATATTTGTAAGAAATGTTTATTTTTTAATTTTAAGATTTCGACATACGTTCTCTGCGAAAACTTGTTCAGTTTTATGCACCTGATTACCTCGTTGAATATACGCACTCCATAAAAAATAATCCTGTAGACGAGGCAGTTGCAATAAAAAAGTAGGTAATCTTACCAACGTCCTGTATATGCTAGCAATCTTCGTGATTATTCTTGTCTTTTAATTAATCTTTATACCACAATGTGTTATATAGATAGGTACTATAGTAATCAAGCGCATTAGGTTCTCAACTTTTTAATTCGCTGTATCGATTCTTTTCGCGGGCATCTACAAACAATATTATGCTCCTAGTTGTCCTAACATACTGGTAAACTGTAATACATATTTTGCGATCAAACTATATTCAACAAATGCCCGCGCAGAGTATATTCTTACAGCGAATTTAAAAGTTGTGGTCTTTAAGCACATAAGATGCGTGACTGGTGACAAGTTTTTACAAGAACTGTTTACATGTAGAAATATAATACTCTACAAAAACAGTTTTGTATTTTAGGCTAAGTTATCAAGCGATCAAAAGTTTATGCACCGTGTTCAAGTATATTTAAATTTATTGCATTTCAGCTTCACAGAATCTCCGAGGAAATATATTTACGTTTCTAGGAAGAACAACTGAGCTGCTTACTTGTCTTGTTTCCAAGAGATTTTCTTTAGTTCTCTTGTAAACATTCCTGTAGGAACGTTATCTCAAATTCCTATTTTTATTTCTCCTACAGAGCGATAAATGAATGTGGACAACATCACATACATTGCTCCGAATGCACAGTAAGCGCTTGTGTTATGGAATCAGAGACAATTTAACGAAGGTACCACAATCACTCAGATCCGAAACAATGTAGAAAAGTGGTCGGAACCCAGGTCCTCAGAGCTATGAAAACCGGTGTGTAGACCACTCGACCAAGAGTGTCAATCTTATGTTTATTGTGTGCGATTTCTTAGATTTATTTGTATTTTTACAGCCACTTTTGTGTATGTATGTACCTTTTATGCTAGATAAATGTTCTTATATAATCATGTTTATCTCAATGTTCTGGGGAATAATAAAACATTAATTGAACATTATTCTCATTGTATCACGATTCACGAGGGAAAATACAGGTGTGACGAATGGACACATTTATGAGGTTGGCCAATGTTTAATTGGCTAGAAGATATATCTGTACTGACGTTATGAAATAAGATGATGTAATTAATTTGAGGTATTAGCTTAGATTAATCTATGGCTTTGTTAATTAACCGTTAATATTTTGGGACAATACTTCTGTAAAAATGACGTTTTTGTGATACTTAAACTCATCAAATATTCTTATTCTTCTTACTAAAATAAGGTGTTAAATTTTAGGGACGATTCTGAGCTGAGAAAATCTTCGCTTGAAAATAATTAATTATTTGAAACTTCGCTAGACATTATACCTTTGATACTTTACAAAATTACTTTGAAGTTGAAATATATTTGGTGTTTTTACTATTTGACGCAATTGTATTCGAAGCCGAGTTGTTCTAAGCACGATACGGCCAATTAACTATGTCGGTAAATACTTCCAAAATATAGGCAGTGGTATAACCGACGAATTTTGCAAATGGAGGTCTCTTTGCCCATGTTTTATTCATTCTTATCTAATTTGTTTGTGTATTTTGAAACAGAAATTCTCAGAATTAACCTCAGGCGTACAGACTTCAGTGTTTGGTCCCTTAAAGCAAAATTTTGATAAAAGGTACTCCTAATGCTTTCAAGGAAAAATAAGTTTACAAAGATACTTTAAGTAAAACTAAACAAATTCAAGAATGTATCTAACGTAAGTATATTAACATATTTTATTGAACTAGTATTTCACTGCGAGCAAGTGAATAGGTAGCTATATAATATCAATTATGCTTAAGTACAATAAACTACTCTAATTTAATGACTTTTATACATTTTTTTTTGTGCAGCCCTAATCTTTTTTATTTTAAAAAGCTGAAGAATACTTTGTGGGTCGCACGTTATTAATATTCTTTTTTAACCCCTCGTATTAAGGTAAATTCATGTGTTACGAGTGAGCTCCATTCGGGATTCGAATGGCAAACACATGAACGCAAGTTCACATTAGGCTACCTCTGCGGGCCGCTTCAAAATTCAAGTTGGCTACACAAGGCACCAAAACGTAAAACAATCAAGCTATTTAATCTAAATAACAAACATAAATCTTCAATAATGTTTACTTAACTTGATATAGGGGATTATTTTTTAAGGAGCGCGTATATTCAACGAGGTAATCAGGTGCATAAAACTGAACAACTTTTCCCAAGAAACATAGGTCGAAGAAATCTCAAAATTGAAAATGAAATTTTCATACAAAGTGAGTAAAGTAAGGTCACGTGACTTATGTTTGTATGAAAAGTTGATTTTCAATATGCACCTGTGATTACCTCGTTGAATATACGAAGTACGAACTCCATAAAATATAATCCAGTATAATGAAAGATTACTAGACTCTATTCATCATAATATTGTGACCAATCACAAAATTTATGCCTACGTATAAACTTTAACACAATATCCTCGGTCGCATTTCTGTAAACTTCGAAGGCTCCGTAATCCCTGGATCTAAATTGTTAACTCCGCTATTAAAGTGGTCTAAATTCCAACCATTATAGGTACTTTAACAGCTGTAAACAATTAATGCTCGAGAAATAGTGGAACAACGAAGAAACAACCATTTGTTTGTTGTTTATTGTCCTCAATTGATTGAGAGTAAAAATTGGGAACAACTGGAAAGTTCCATGTTTTTAATAAAAACAAAAGCATTAGGTATTTACAAAAGACTTACTTAAATTACAAACATAATTCAGTTTTTTAAATAATAAATATTTTCTTCTATAGACATTTTTATTTCTTGGTCCCCGCACGATGCGAGTGATATTCGTAGGTGTGCTTCGTGGAATAGGAAATTCATTATATTATTTTTTTATTTGAAGCCCACCTACGGGTGTACAAAGTGGAATACTTTAGGTGTGCTTCATCTGGGTGTGCTTCGTTTGGGTGTGCTTCGTGGAATACCTCGAGATTTTGAGTTAACGACTGAAAAAATACATACTAAAAAAGCTCGTTTCGCTTTGTTTGACTCGCATAAACTCAGACCCAAGCATATTATACTTAAAGGATATTAAATGGGACATTAGTTATGTAGGTTCGTAAACACTATTCTGAAATCCAATATAGGCTCATTCGATGACTATCTATATATTAATGACTCTCTGCAAATAGTTTGTGTACCCAGCGTCGCACACATCCGGAGCGTACGTGCTCCTTTAGTTATATAAACGTTTTGAACAGAAGTACCACTCCAAAAGACTGCCCGAGAATAGTCACTAGGGTTGAATACCTACTGCGCTTTATTATCCGAAAGTTGTCGGCTAATGTTGGTGTTACAAGTTTGAAACATTAAAATAAAGGGCTTGAAAGTTTGATATAATTATTTGATGTAATAGATAATTACATGAAAATTCTGAGTGGAATATTGCTCAAAATATTTAAGTACTTAAAAGAAAATTAGTAATTTAAAATGTTAGGATGGAAATATAAAATATTTAAGTTAAGGAGTTTAAACTGAATTAAAACTATGTCGACGCTAGAAAGGCAAAATGTATGAACGACCACTTTGGTCAAAATTGAGTTATTTACATCGTTGGAATCGGCAGATTTTTCTCTTTCGAATGGTCTAGGTTTCAGTTAAATCCGAGCACTTTTTTGGTCGTTAATACAACGGTGATTTCAGTCATTTTCGTATTTAATTTTGTTTTAAATCCAACCATTTTCGTCATGTGTTTCATAAACCGTACATATCGTCAGAAAATTTACCATAATTCGTTTTGCCTTTTTTGTCTAAATAAATATTTGATGTTAAAACACCTTACCTAATCATTTTTATTTATTTTTTGTCAATAAAACGTTTTACTAGTTGGCCACTTTAGCCAATTTTGGAAATAAAACAATTTATTTGTGTGTACTTTTTTGTTTATTTTCCGTTAAAACACTGTACCTTTCTGCTATTTTCAATCACGTGGACTTTAAGCGCATTTAGTCGTCAATGTTTAATAACAAGTTGGTCGATTATACATTTTTACCTGAAATGGTTTTGACGCATCGTTAGGATTTAAGCTATTTTACTTTAAGCAAATGTATTTGTATTAAGTAAGTTAAGCCTACTTAAAAAATATTTTTTGGGTAAACAAGTGGTGGATAAGCTGTACTCAAGGAGCGCATTTGATGCGCACGAACCGCTGCGTATGAGGTCTGGCCGTTGCGAGGGCGCTTCAGCCGACCACGCACTGTCGATGAGGATGGTCACACACGAATTGTTCTACTCGAAAATTGTTTTTTTTTTAGTGTAAATCATTAATTTATCATGGCGTCCAAAAGGCGTCTAAAAGGATTTTGATTGATAATCTTGATATTACACAGCGGTACTTATACTGTACTCTCACTAACGCATAATATAATTTCTCAAAAACCGATATGAGAGGTATATTCCTCCTAATAAAACTAGTGCACAAATGTAGAAAAGTGATTTTCTACATTGACCCGTCCGGGGATCGAACCCGGGATCTCAGAGCTGGCGACACCTTGAAAACCGTTGTGGACGCCACTCGAACACGGTTTTCATCGTTAAACATAATTATGTTTTAGATGGTCATTTATTTGTATCGAACCAGAAACACGTATAAGAAAAGGCATGGCCTTATCTTTAAAAATAAAGTCCTCAATATAATACCTTGCAACCCCTATTTCACCATCTTCAGGCGTAGATTTCTAAAATCTCTAAAATATGTTTTCATTTATTTCTAACCAAAAACTTTAACTTTGAAAATTACGAATTTCCTAAAAAAAAACTTCAAACCCCTATTGCACCTCCTTAGAGTATATTTCTAAAATCTCGGAAATACGTCTTATTTATTTCTAACTCATAATCCTATTTCATTTGCCTATCTATGAAAACTACACAATTCATATACCTACAAACTTCCAAACCCTATTTTACCCTCTTAGGGGGTAGATTCACAAAATCGCTGAAATACAGCCAGCGATCCACAACCAAAAAAAAAATTTTAAATAGCAACTTTTGTTTGTCATCTATACGTATATTTTTGGCTTGTGGTGAGAAATAAACATTTTTATTATTATTATTATTACATCTTTATTTATTTCTATCGAGAATTTCATTTTTTTTTTCATTTATTTATTCACAAACAATTTTCATTGTGTCTGAACATAATATTACATATTATTATTACAGTTATTCTAACTTACTACAATTTAAATGTCAAATAAATGCCAAAAATTTACAGTTTAATGCATTGAGTTATAATGTACTACTTTAATGTCACATTTATATCAGTAAGGAAAGTCATATAATAAAAAAGTACCTGGATCACCGAGCATTGCTCGTTTTTTTTTTGTTAGTGTGTTTTTAGAAATTTTAAATACGAATTAGGTACATACTGTTGAAATGAGAAAATATAAATAATATTTTTCGATCTTACCGACGTAATAATAAAAATATGAACTGGTTATTTAATTAAAAAATAACGAGTGCATTTAGTTTAATATTTTATTACAAACAAATACTTATTTTTACAGCTTATCAATCACAAATAACATTTAAATTAAAAAAATATATTATTACTCGCCAACATGCCCGGAAGAGTAATTTTTTTAAGTTGATTACTGTTATCACGGATAAAACGTAATTTTCTGAAAATGAATCGTAGATTGATTTATTACTTTTACAGGGTGTTAGTTTAATACATAAATATAAAACAATTTAAAATATAAAAAGCTTATTCGAAGTCCTGTAATAGTTCTGTGTAAGTCCTTTGAATATTGAGGCCAGTTATCAATAACAGCACGCATTCTTTCCATGGGAAAATTCTTCACTACCAATCGTATGGATTGTTTTAGGGACTCTAAATTATCATGGCGTACTGACCGTAAATCATAATCCAGCGGATTAAGATCGGATCTAGACGACGGCCAGTCTTCAACTCTGATTCGTTCGTTTCCAACCAAGACTGCGTAGACCGAGCTTTATGACCCGGCGCCGAGTCTTGCTAGAAAGACCATTCTTGGTTATTGAACATGGTGTTGTTAAGGGGCTTCACTACCTTCTCAAGAATGCTATATTATGCTGACCCCTACAGTATCTTGATAACCTTGTGCCGATGTTTTGATACCTTTTTCACAAAAGTATGGCTCAGTCACCCCTTCATAGCTAATATCCCACCAAATCATCACTAAAGTTGCGTAATGCCCACGTTGCACTTTGTCAACACTTTTACTTGCTTCTCACAGGCACCCATGGCAGTTGGGAACAGTATCAATTAGTGGCACATAATCATACAACGCGGGCGATATCAGCTGGTAAATTTGAGGTCCCCAGAGTACTTACTTAATTATTACGGCGACAGAACATTAGAAAAGCGTATTCCATATTTGCTGAACAGTCTGCCAGCTGATATCAGAAATGAACCTAAAAAACATAAATTTGCCAAGGCACTTAAGGACTATCTGTTAAATAGTATACATTGAAGTGGGGCTACTCCTGGACGGAGTCTGTCGCGGTTTGTTTTGGGTATTGGTTGACGATGTTCTCAGCGCCTTCGCGGGTATCATGGTTCACTTTTGTGCGGAGGCACCGCGCGCCGGGGCGCCGCCGCGCCGTGAGCTGGAATCGAGATGCGCCGCGGTAGGGTCCGTCTAGGAGTGGCTTTTGCTTCGATGTCTAACATTCACGTAAACCATAGAAAGCAATAAGTAAGTAATATAAATTGTATATGTATAATATTATGTTTATATAACTGTGTGTGATGAGTGAGTATATTCATACATGTGATATCACAAGTGTAATTGATTATCTCATATAGGTGTTAGCTAATTAAGATCAAGTGTCCGCATCTTGCTATTAGATTGAAACTTATTGTATTGGTGACTGGCACCTGCAGTCAAACCGTTCATACGGTTTTGCAGGGCATTGTTATGCTTTTGATAATATTGTAATTGATTAATAAAGACCATACCATATATATAACAAATTGGGAAACTTTCTTAGAGATGTAAGCATAAATACGGCCATTTTGTTTGTTAAAAAGTTGTTTAATTGCAAAAAAAAATCTCATCCGTAAACAAAATTTTTCTGTTACCTACTTTTGAGTACCGCTTCAGTAGTTGTTTCGATTTTACCACCCTATTCTTTTTAAATTATCAGTTAAGAAATGACCAGTACGTCTCTTATAGGCTGCAAGTCCTAAGTCATCTTTTAAAATACGCGACATGGTTCTAGGTGACAGGCTTCTTTCCCTTACTGCTTTGACCACCTTTTTCGTACGAAACGTGGACGGTCTGATTTTTTCTGTCACAAACAAAGGAGGTCTCATTATACCTATTAATAGCCCGGAACACAAACATTTTAATAATACCAAGCGTATCGAGAGTTTTAAAAATTGCATTTGGCTCCATACCTACTTTGTGTAATGCAATCACAGCGATTCGGTCCTCTTTATCACCCCACTCTATTTTAATATCGCAAAATATTGTACAATGTATTGGCGCCAAAATGAGAAAACACAATAAACAATCATATAAAAATGACAGATTCCAAATTCAAATGTAATATTTTGTTTATTTTGAATTGTAACAGTATTGATGGCCGTATATACAAGAATTGCACGTTTAAAGATTTAAGATTACTGAAAACACGGATAAAACGACATTTTCTGAAAATGAATCCTAGCTATATCGATTTAACGCCCCCGAAACTCCCTGCATACAACATTTCATGAAAATCGTTGGAGCCGTTTCCGAGATCCGGATTATATATATACAAGAATTGCTCGTTTAAAGATATAAGATAAGATAAAATAAAAATCATGTCTCACAATTCTACAATAAAAAAGAAAACAACCTAAATTAAATAATGTCATAAAGTTATAGTGCAATGTCACATTCATTAAAAATAAAAAAAATAAAAAACACCACAACAAGAAAAGACCCTCGTACCTATGCCTACAAATCCTCG
Organism: Plusia festucae; assembly: GCA_950381575.1. Taxonomy (NCBI): domain Eukaryota; kingdom Metazoa; phylum Arthropoda; class Insecta; order Lepidoptera; family Noctuidae; genus Plusia; species Plusia festucae. Next base: position 3,709,014 of record OX494436.1, on the reverse strand, counting down.
ACTGAGTAGAGACACCTATCTAACAGGAACGCTCGAAGCTTTGTTTTAAATGTCGACGTGTATATCAAACTTTTTAAATTAAGTGGCAATTTGTTGAAAATGTGCACTGCTTGATATTGCGGACTGTGTTTGACAATGTTGAAATGGGGACTTATTTTGTTCCTCAGATCCATTCTACGTGATCCCTCTCTATCTATTCTTTCTTCCTGTGTTTCGTATTCGTGTAGGTACTTCTTTAGGTTAGTCAGGAGTACTAAAACGTAGAGACTGGGTACCGTGAGGATATTTAATTGAGTAAAATGAGGACGACAACTTTCTCTCTGTGATATCCGGACTATAGAAACCCGTATACGAAATTTCATGTGTCTATCTTTGAAAATACCGAACTTCCCCTACAAACTTTCATCCCCTATTAAATTCCCTTAGGGGTTGAATTTCGAAAATTACTCATTACGTGGTTTTTAATTTTTTACCAGAATGGTAACCACCAATTTTTATGGTTTAAACTACAAAAAATTCGATTTTCCAGGATACAATCTTTCATCCTCTATTTAACACCCTTAGGGGTTGAATTCCTTCCTTATTCCTTGTCTACATTATGAAGCAAACCTCTGTGCAAAATTTCAGCTTTCTATGTTCAAAGGTTTGGGCTGGGCGTTGATAAGTCAGTTAGTCAGTCGGCCTTCTCTTTTTATTTATATATAGAAGATAGATATATTTAATTTTAATTTTTCGTGACGTTTATTTTCCCTACTTATCCTTTCCCAATTGAACACAGTGTGTTATATTTTACTTTCTATTACACAACATGGTTAGTACCTATAAAGTGTCTACTAGTAGACGAATATTTTCTATAATGATAAACTATTATTGTTTCATTGTTGTAACATCGGTTTATGTTTCATAGGATTGATTGATGTCAAAGTTGAGTAGATTTTTGTTGAATTGAAATGTATAAGTAAGTAGCTTTATTTTTTGTTACTGCATAATAATTATTTTACGAACATCCGCATAATTTTCATGTGACTGATTGATCTCAAATTTAAGTAGTTTTCTTGTTTAATTAGAAATGTATAAGTGGTTTTATCATTTGTTTTGTTGGATTAACTTGTATCAAAAGATTGAATGTTCATGTGACTGACACTAATTTCAAAGTTGATTTAGTTTTTTTTATTATAAACAAGTTATGTTATGTTTTTGTTGTTATTTATGAACTGTGCTTTTGTGTAAGTACAATTTTTATACTTTTTTATATTGCATTTAATTTTTTACTTATCGCTAAAAAATATAATACTATGGGATATAATACCATGATCCTAGATGTAACTAAGCTTAATGAGTCAGATTAGATGTTTTGGTATTCCGCGGTTTGAATTACTCGGCCTGTTAAAACATTTTATTGGAATATTAAAGTTTACCAAATATAACATAAGATACTTTAGTTGTAGGTTGTATGGAGCTATTCGATCGTTAAAACATTTTTTACAGGACCTCTAATGTTGGAATTGTGACTTAAGTCAATTTTACCTTACCAAGATTATTCACAACTTTGTATTATCTCCTAAAAATATATCAAAAAGGTCATGTACATTTTTTTTGACTAAGTAATTAAATAATAAACATATTAAATACTAACTATTCTGAGTTTCAACTAGAATACTCCAGTAGTTAATTTACTATGATTTTTTTTGTGAAAAGTAGAACTTCAAATCAATTTATTGAACAATTTATGAAATGGTCGTTAATACATTTTGCCTTTCTAGCGTCGATGTCCTATTTATTGTACTATCTAAGTATTAATTGATGATTTGGTAGTCTAGTCAATTGGAGTCGCTCTTTCCTACACACGTTTCACAGCATAAATGTTTATACAGGATTATTTTTATGGAGTGCGTATATTCAACGAGGTAATCAGGTGCATAAAACTGAATCACTTTTCCCAAGGAACATGAGTCGAAATCCTAAAATTGACAATCAACTTTTCATACAAACATAAGTCACGTGACCCGTCACTTTGTATGAATTTTCCAATTTCAATTTTAAGATTTCGACCCATGTTACTTGGGGAAAGTGATTCAGTTTTATGCACCTGATTATCTCGTTGAAAAAACGCACTCCATAAAAAATAATCCTGTATAGAGCGTGATTTTTTTAAGAGCACCTAGAGGGAAAGTGCTTTATGTGACCCAAATTAACTTATAACTTTAATTTCATGATTTTCCACCCTGTACATATCTAATACCGGCCTATAAATGTCGGTGGAACGAGCATTGATCTTTGGCTACGTTTGTTTGTTCATTGCATATTTCAAATCTCATTTATTGGATCAAAGTTTCCTCACGATTCACAAGATTTCCTTCCGTCAATGATGCCTTGAAAACTCAAGTACATACTTAAAACAGTCACATTGGTACTTGCCAGTAATGGGTTTGATTTGAAGATTTGAGTTCGAACCGTCCGTTACGAGTTCTGTTCCGTGGTTTGAACTTACAACATACAAATTCGTTCAATAAATCAATTCGAAAAAGTTTATATTTAAAGTATATCTTATTCTATCACGAAATCATTTTGTCAAAATATCATATCCAGCTCAAAATATAGGTGATAACTATTGGATTTTCTCTCCTATTTGTATGTTATCATCGAGATAGTTGACATACCGCAACAGGAGGTCGACGGAGTCGGTATGACAGAGTTGCGGCGCGTTACTAATGTCTACTGTCAAGTATGATGTATAAATATCAATATGTTGCTGTTTCCATGGTATTTATATGTTTAGAGCATAGAATAATAACTAAAGTAATAGAAGGAGCGCTAAAATAGCAACTAAACTCAATGTATTTGCTTTATTTTGGCTTATGGAGCCGCTCTCATGTTAGAGAGGGACGCGTGTACGGAAAACGTTTCAAAATTTTGCCCTTGTCTAAGATTTTATTTAGGCTAGTGACGTGACCCATTAAATTTCAACATCGATAGAATTTACTGTGACATGCGTTATCGCGAACCACCATAAATAATAACCGTACTTAAAATATATAAATTACTAACAAAGAGACGATATAATTTATCAGGTTTTACAAGTTCATTCTGAAAAGATCATTGATAAACAGCAAAAAGGGGATATCGATATTTTTAAAGAAAGCCGGATATTGTTGCGGAAAATGTTTTTATTTCAAGAAAACTTAAAATAGGCGCTTTAGAAGCGTTAAAGGAGTTGTTTCACTTTCGGCTGGCACTGTGCAAAATACCTAGTTATCAAAAATTTAGGAAAAATATTAATCCGTAAATCTATTATTTCCTTTGTCGTAGTTTCAGATTTAAGCTTCAAAATTATTGCCATTGTTGGAGTTGTGGGACACTATGCGGCAGCGCTGCCAACAAGCGTTCTGAAAACAGGATCGATCTGAAATAAATGTGATAATGTTTAATTAAGTCAGATAATCTATGATGTTAAAGGTCTAGGAGCTTAAATCTAGTGAAAATCTTCCTATCATAGTCGACACATTGAATAAGATCATAACATACTTTAATATCTAATATCTTGGAACTAACACATATCCATCTAATCCCCAAACTAGGCAAAGACAGGCAGCATGGCAACCAGACAACCGATAAAAATACTGATATATTAACAAATACATGCATATTATATATAAATTACACGTAGACACAGAACAAACGATCGTGCTCATCAAACAAAGATTTGTCCTGGGTAGGAATCGAATCTAAAAGCGAACCTAAAATCTTTTCTCTCCGTCTTTAGAAAATCTGTACAAGAAAAGTATCGACAACATTATTTACGTCACTATGAATGACCATGATAACCTAAAAACAGTTTTCGAATATTCACTTATTACTTCTTTTGAAAAAGATATTGAGGCTGGTTTCCGCTACAAATTGATTCAGCTAGATTTTAACATATTTATATTCGTTTTTCAGCTCACATTCAACAATAAATTGAGCAAAAACTTACCGATGGAAAGTCAGTAATTGGTGATTATGTTCTTTCCTTGATGTATGGGACTTGCACCCAACCACCGCACAAGACATCGCACCACAACGTTCACAAAGTCACTATTTATTGTTAAATAGAATAATTATTGCAGTACAACAGCAACAATATTAATAAAACTTAATATAACAAACCAAAACAATACGGTTTACGACATATTTGTCAACATTGAATATGCGAACAAATTAAGTGGTTCAATGGAACATACTGCCAAATATGACGTAAAGTACTCTCAAATTTGGTCATATTACCAAACCAAACCAACGAAACAAACTACCAAATCTCGTCAAATCTTACGTCATGACAAGAAAAACTCAGAAAAAGTAAAACAAAGAATAGTCATTTATCTCTTTTCCCCGTCCATTTTGTGGTATAAGATAGAACAGGAAAAAGAGTAGTCACATAACTCTTATTTTAGCGCTCCTTCTATGTTTAGAGGTTGTAAATGTCATCTCAAGTCATTTGGAGACTTAATTGTATGAGATCCTGACGATTCTTCATTCAAAATATATTTCTTTCCTGTCTGCGTGGCCATGTATAACCGACTATTTTATTTTACAACAAAAACATTTATAATTATATTTAATCTATTTCTCGGTTAGTCTTTTATTAATGTAAGAAAAAGGTATGTTTTCTTGGAATTGGAGAGAATTTAATAAGTTTGATTTCCTACGGGAAAATTAGAACAGAACTGTCAGATTCCATATTCATTGTGATGCAAGATGTTAAAGACTTATCACGTGTCAACAAATAATGGAAACTTATTAAATTAAACAATCGAAGGTTAGACTTGGGAAGCTGTGATGTAGTATACTCCTAAATTACAAAGTCTAGGTACATAAACTTAGTTAATAATAGTAAATGAGTAGGTACGTTCGAGGTACCTAGGTATATATTTTATTAGAAAACCAATGGTAAGGCTATTTCAAATAGAGCAGAGTATATGAGATAGTACATCTAAAAATAGTTTAAACTCAGCTTTAATATAATGTAGTATTTAGTTTGATAACTTACTCAATATTGTTAAAATCCTCGAGAAAGTCTTTGAACAAAATAACATCATTAATTGCTCAAAGATGTTTTAAATAAATACTTTAATAAAGATTTTTCTGAATAAATATTTATAGTAGGTATTTTACTAGACACTTTAGCATCAAAATTTTGGTTAACCTAAACCTTTTAAAGGGTTAGAAACTATTTGCAGGCGAGGGTAAATATGTTTAAATTTAACAACTATGTTGCGCGAAAAATACACTTTTGAAGGTTAGAACCTTTTTTAGATGTTTATGTATCACACATAGGTAGGTTTAGTAGATTGAAATATAGATTTGGTAAAAGAGCTGGTTTTTTAATCGCCAGATAACTTTATTTGAGGAATAATTTTGAAATTTTGAGTTGTTTCATACAAAAACTGTTAAACATCAATTTTATTCCTTGAATAAAAGTTATCAAAGTTCACGAAACATTATACTAATCTAATGACTCTAGGTGCACGGTTCCAAAGTGTCCTTTTCATGGAGAAGAACCAGCAAGAAACTCCATAGGTAACCCTTTTACAAATTGGATTATAATATTGGTACAATATTAGTCGCTGATATGCGTCAATAGCGTAGTTACTTGTCGATTGAAAATTATTAATATTAAACTATTACTCAGAATAATTAGTAATTTATTGAAAGACAAGCAAAACGTATAATAAAGTCAATTCAATAGAATGGAATTGATTATGCCATTGTATGCTTGTAACCCAATGTTCAAATATGTATTACACTAGCTGTTTCCCATGGTTCTGCCCGCGGTCTCTATTTTTATTCTTGTAAGAAATTTAGCCTTGTAATAGTTGTAATGATGTCACTGAAAGTTTAGATCACTGTGAAAGAAGTTTTGAAACCGGACCACTTATTTTTGAGTTCATTACTTAGTATAGATTTGTTTATTTTAAACTTTAAGTTGTTACATCTAACTTTGATATATAACAGACTACTTGGAAACTAGGCAGTATAACTGACAACCAAGTTGACAAGTGGCCTTTGGGATCGAATAGTCTGTGTTGTTGAATCTATTTATTCAAATTGAATTGTCACGAGGAGCTGGGGACTTTCTGAACAACAAAGTCAGGGGCTTAAAACCCATTTATGAAGCATTTTGGGATAGTTTTCAACATGTAAATGGTTTCGGTTCGTGTTTAGCTTGGTTTAAATTGGCATAGGATTATTATAATTAACCTATATTTGAGGAACTTCTATCTTTGAATAGAAGTTAATGTTGAACATAATCCTGAAAGTAATTCTGGCTGTCTGTCTGTTACGGTGTGACTAAACTGCTGAACAAATTTTGATAAAACTTTTTATAGGGTAAGCTTTGATCCTAAAGGACATAAGCTGCTTTTTGCTGACATGATCGACAACGAAACCGCGGAAACAAGGTAGCATAAAATAAATGGAACGAAAATCAATTTCAAAGTATAGTAGTAATAAAACGTCGAGTATTTATACAATTTTAACCTAATCCTAAGTAAGTACCTGAAAAGGTCTACTCGGAATAAAAATAATTTGATTTTGAAGATGCATACGATTCCCTCCTTGGACAAGGTACAATTTAGTTCACAGTGAAAAAAAAAGTTGTTCAAGTGAACGAAAACCGCTTTCTTTTTTGGAGGCAGTAGACTGCAACCTCCCCAACGTGTATTGATTAAGTTTGTTGTGGGATGGCCCGTACTAATGTGTCCCCGGGGGACAGTTGACCTTAATCACTCAGGAGCATCACCGCCTTCGTAACTCAACACTAGCCGTGATAAATTACTACTAATAACACTTACGCGAAACAATATAATTCATTTAGTTCAGTATAGGAAGGTTTGGTACAAGAAAACAAATAATGATGCGTGTATATCTCTTAATTTGGACGATGAAATTTTTTATTTGTTACAAAAACCTCAAAATATTCTCGACATTTTTATTTGATTTATATTAATTCCAATTTTTTTTAATGTCCTTTTTTTCTGAATAGCATGCTAAAGAATAATGTAATATCAATATTTAACATATTCAATACAAAGATTGTAGTCACGTAAATAATGGATACAACGTCGTATAACACCATCCACTGAACAAAAAAATACTCCATGAAATTTTTAGATCTTCAAATTCTCAGAAGGTATTTTCTTTATATTTCAGGTAAAGATTCTGCGAAATTACGATTTTAGCTTATTATATCAATATTTACTTAAAGTTCAAAGTTCCAGTTAAATAATGGTAGGATCATAATATTGTATATTTAAAAAAAAAACTTCAAATTCTTTCGTTAATCTTTTTAGAAAGATAACTTGAAGGTTATTCTTTAGACGTAATTTATACACGTTAGTTATTAGACCCAATTCTAGGAATATTTAAATCTTTGTTAAAAAAACTGGAAAAGTTATTTCTGACTTTAAATACAAATTCTGATTTAGATTTTTTATTGAGAATATATATTAATCTAAATTCTTATTTAGAATTCAATTCTAAGAGTTTATAAGTAATTATTTTATATTATCTTATGTTCATTATATGTATTACGCACTTAAAAGGTGGAAGTCAGGTAGGTAGTTCTTCCATTAATTGATAGTATTGGTACAGGTAAATCCGGGCAACAAGCAGAGATGGCGTCGAAGAAGAAGCGCGACGTCTTAATTGATATTATGGCCCATTTATTTATTATGTTATCGTTAAGAAACAAGCATAAATATAGTTACACAAAAACCCACTGAGAATCTTGCTACGCGCTACAACAGCTACGATTCGTAGACTTAAATTTCGTCTTTTTTAACACGCTTTTATTAGGTCGACCTGTATGTATGTAACTATGTAGTCAAATCTAAGATAACTAATTTAACCACCTTTTAAAGATCGTAGCGTTATGAAAATTGGCAGTTGTATGTGATTTTGATGACAATACAATAATATGGTACTGTCGAGCTGATCTGATGATGGAGCCGGAAGATATGAACTGGAACTTCATGAAGGATGATCGTGTCATAGCCGTGTTTGGACTTGTTAGAAAGGTCTTGTAATGTACATTGACCATGATTTGGTTTCAAGGTCTGATGATGAAGTCGGAAGATAGGCACTAGCATTCTATGATGAAATATCGTATCATAGCCGTGTTTGGACTTGTTAGAAAGGTCTTGTAATGAACTTTGACCACGATTAAGTAAAGCGGGTTTTTTTTAGTGTTTTTTAAACTATTAATTTATTTTTCACTGACATCAATGACAGAAGCAAACTGTCTGTAGGTAATGTTGTTGGAATTGTATAACATTCGGATATTCAACAAATATGACGTCAAAAGAGGCAGGTACCGAACATTTTGCCAAAAATGTGTTTCTTAAAAAAAAATACTTAATAGACAATGTAAAATATATGTCGATATAGTTTTAAAATGTTGCGTTTAACGCTTGAACAATTGCGACATTTGCAAACAAGTGCGGTAGCAACGAGCTTCAATTGTTTTACCGCAGCCTCCCCGTGTGCAGTTTGGTTCATTACAGAAGTTTTGCACGACGCGGTCGGCCATTTCATTCAAAGTTTCTACATGGAAATTGTTATTTGCGAGGCATGTATTATAAAATATTTATCAAGAATAAATAAGGTAATGAGCTGACGTGTCGGGATCGTAAGTGAACCATATTATCGCGATTGATTTTATATGGGACTATATGAAATTCAGTAATGTGCCCTTCGCACTGCGTATACTGGATCCCTTGCCTTAATGAGTTCGGTATCATTATTTCTAATGATAATTTCATACGAAAGTTAATTTTAAATACAATTAAAAGAAGTGGTAGGAATGTCGAACCCTGCGGAACGTCCTACGAACGGTAGACAAAACGCCGTAAAACATAGGTACACACAACAAAACAATATACAGTTGCGAAAAGTCCACGCAACAAACTAAAGTAGGTGTTCACGTAGTCCAATAATTGTTAGTTCATATTAGTTCATATTTTTGTTACTAGATGTCGCTAGGCGTATGACGTCACGTTTCTAAATGGCGGTGTTAAGATTTTCGTACACCTAACGACATCCCTGTAGTACATTTTAGTTTCAAGCTTTATAACGCCCTCTAATAAAGCAATTAATATATTATAAGGTATTTCATTTTGAAATCCTAAGTATATTAAAGATCTACCTTCCGACCTCGACCAGACCATATACAAAATTTGGTCCCTCGGAGCCGGATATAGTTCAGTGGGCTTTTTGAAGAGTTCAGCGTCGACCTAGTGGCGGATTGCTACTAATGGCGCTAGGGTGCTGGTGAGGCACTCAGGTGAAGTTCAAGCATCTGGAAGAGGTCAATTTGAGGCGCATCTAGAGGAGCGGAGCAGAGTTCAAGGGAGAACAACGGAGCAGTGCCGTGTTATGCACGCGGGCTGAGGTCATACGAGTTCAAGAGTGAGCAAGGAGTCAAGTCAACACCCGGCGCAGCAGCGACGAGTGTGTGTGTGTGAGTGCAGTGGACAACCGTGAGTACTTTAATTCATTACAACCACTTAGGAGAATTCCACAATAAATTCAGTGACAGAACAATTTGCCGAGTTGAAGATTAATTTAATAAATTGTAGACTTAGAATAATTTTAAGAAATTTGTACCGACGGGGAACCTATGTCCATTTTATTTCCAAGTTTATGTTATTTCAAAACACTTAGAATAATTTTAAATAATTAGAACTTAGTAGATTTGAAAGATCTTTAGACTTAGAATAATTTTAAGAATTTTGTACCGACGGGGAACCTATGCCCGATTTTCAAAAAATATATTTCAATTTCAAAACACTTAGAATAATTTGATCTGATAAGCACTTTTAATAAACTTAAGACTTATTTAAATATTTGTACAATTTAACTTTGATTTGGAACTTAGAAATATCTTACCATCTTTTTATAAAAATGGAGTCATTGTTTAAGTTGCAATTAGATACTAAAAATATTATTGAAAGGGGAAGAGTTAATTTTAAAAAATCTCCTAGGGATAGATTAACAAAGGGCTATCTAGAAACAAGAAAAGAAACTTTAGAAGAACAATGGAACAAATTTAGTGATACTCATAGGAAACTTATAGAAACAGCAACAGTAGAGGATATGGAAAGTTCATATTTTAAGTCGGATATTTATGAGACTACAGAAGAATTATATATATTGTATAAGTCTGAATTAAAGGACTGCATGTTCAAGTTAATTGGTAAGGATAGTCGTGAGCAGTCATCTTCTAATAATAGTAAATCGATTAGTTTAAAATTACCTAAAATAAATATACCCACCTTTTCTGGGAATTACGCTGAGTGGACAAGTTTTCGTGATTTGTTCACATCTCTTGTACACAGCAATGACAACATAGATGAAGTTCAGAAACTACATTATTTGAAAGGGTCATTAAAAGGCGAAGCTGAGCAATTGCTTAGACAAATACCAATTACTGCAGCGAATTATCGGGTATGTTGGGACCAATTAGAACATCGATACAACAACAAACGCCATTTAGCTAATTCTATATTAAATCGGTTATTTAATCAGAAACGCGTGGGTACAGAGTCTGCAATTACTTTAAAAAACTTATTAGATACTACAACAGATTGTATGAGTGCATTATGTAATTTAGGCATTAATGTGACTACCTGGGATATTATTGTTCTTCACATAGTATCATCTAAACTTGATCAGGAGACTCGCAAGCAGTGGGAGTTAAAGGTTTCATCAGACAACTCAACAGAGCTACCAACATTAGATCAGTTCAAGGAATTCATAGAGAGTCGTTTCAGGGCACTTGAATTCATTGAGCCAATACACAGAACCGGACAGTCTCATGCTACACATTCGAGTCATAAGGTGATGCTAGCAACGAAATCAGATGTGAGCAACGTATTACATTGCGAGTATTGTCAGGAAGGACACAAATTGTGCTTTTGCAAGGAATTTATAAAGCTCAATACAGATCAAAGAAGACAATTTGTGTCCCAGAACAGGGTCTGTTTTAACTGTCTTGGTGGCAATCATTTAGTAGGGCGATGTAGAAATTCGATGTCGTGTCGTGTTTGTAAAAAACGACATCATACCCTGCTTCATGTAGACGAAACGGATTCTGCTTTGCAAGAAGGTCAAGAAAACAAGCTAGGCACTTCATCTGATAATTCAACGGCTTTAGAGGCAAGCGTGCCATTAGTGTCTTGTTTCTCAAAAAAGAAGGTCGCCCACCCAGGACAAGTTTTACTAGCCACAGCGCTAATAAAGGCGCGTTCTGAAGTCCAAGATTATCAAATAGTTCGAGCATTGGTGGATCAAGGCTCACAGGCTTCATTCATAACAGAAGCAGCAGTTCAGCTCTTAAGGTTAAAAAAGAGTCCAGTTAAAAGTATTGTCTCTAGTCTCGGTAATGATAGAACGATGGTGGCCAACTCCGTAGTGACGTTAGAGCTACAATCGTTGGCAGAGTCCAGCTTTAGAGTGCAAATTAAGGCTTATGTTTTGAAGAACATAACGTCGTTCCTTCCAGTTCGACAATTAGAACCCATCGAATGGCCAGAGCTAAAGCACTTAACTTTAGCAGATCCGCACTTCGGCACACCCAACAAGATTGACATCTTACTAGGTGCTGATGTGTACAGTAGAATATTACTTGATGGGGTGAAGAAGTGTCCGACTGGGTCCTTTGTAGCTCAGCGAACAAGTCTGGGTTGGATCCTTTCCGGCGGTGTGTACCAAAGTTCAAATGAGATCAACAGTTCAATTGAGATAAATAGTTCAAATAAGATCACTGCAATGCATGCGCATGTCGACCAAATTGATTTCCTGAAACGATTTTGGGAAATTGAGGATCAATTGCCGCCTACTGAAAAAATACTCACCGAAGAAGAACAAAGATGTGAACACATGTTTGCATCTAGTACTACCAGAACAGAGGATGGTCGTTATGTGGTAAGGCTGCCATTCAAAGATCCAAATCCTAGTTGTGTTGTGGGAAATAATAGGGATATAGCATTGAGAAGATTAAAGGCATTAGAGAAGAAGTTCATTAGAGATGAAAATCTGAAAGAAAAATATACTCAGGTTATACAAGAATACATACTATTAAATCACATGAGAAGAGTAGAAAAACCAGATCATAAAATAAAAGAGGCTGTGTACTTACCACATCACGCAGTCATCAGAGAAGACAAGAGTACTACGAAGTTAAGAGTAGTATTTGACGCATCCTGCAAAAATGAAAATGGTGTTTCACTAAATGATACGTTGATCGTGGGACCTACCTTGCAGTCAGATCTTAGACATATAATACTTAGGTGGAGAACTCATCGTATTGCACTTGTCGCAGATATAGTGAAAATGTATCGCCAAGTCAGAGTCTCGGAAAGGGATGTTGTGTACCAAAGAATCTTATGGCGAAACAACTGTAACGAGGAAATACAAGACTACGAATTGACAACAGTAACCTTTGGCACAGCATCGGCCCCTTACTTGGCGGTAAAGGCTTTACATCAGGTTGCATTAGACGAAGGCGCAGAGTACCCGGAAGCATCTGCAAAGGTTCCAATTAGCTTTTATATGGATGATTTAATGACAGGTTGTTCAACAATAGAAGAAGGAAAAAGGTTATGTACAGAAATGAAGGAGTTATTAGGAAAAGCAGGATTTGAATTACAAAAATGGAACAGTATCATCAAAGAAGTACTGAAGGATTTGGACTGCAATCAGGAAATAAATAAAAGAAAAGAGCAAACGGATATATTGGATAGTACGAAAATATTGGGACTTACCTGGTGTTGCGTTGCCGACGAGTTCCAGTACACGGTACAGCTACCTCCAAAACCTGAAAAAGTGACAAAACGTAATATTATATCAGACATTGCGCGCTTATTCGACCCTTTAGGCTGGTTAGCGCCGAGTATAATACTAGCAAAAATACTGATTCAGAAGCTCTGGTTGGCGGGAATCAATTGGGATGATGAGGTACCAGACAGTCTAAAACAAGAATGGGAGACTTACCGCTATGATTTATTACAGCTCTGCAAGGTCCGTATTCCTAGATGGCTGGGAACAACCGAGAACGTGAACAGCATAGAGTTGCATGGATTCAGTGATGCCTCTAAGCTAGCGTATGCAGCAGTGGTGTATACACGAACGATTGATAGTTCAGGAAACATGAGTGTTTCCTTATTAGTTTCTAAGACCAAGGTTGCACCAATTAAACAAGTGAGCATTCCTCGCCTTGAACTCTGTGGGGGAGTCTTATTAGCACGGCTGCTCTCAGATGTGGCGCAGGAAATGAAGATCGCAAAGGACAAGGTGCGAGCCTGGACTGATTCGACCGTGGTGCTTGGATGGTTGAACAGTCATCCTAGCCGGTGGAAGACGTTTGTTGGAAACCGAGTTTCGGAGATTTTAACTACACTCGATGCAGATCAATGGGCACACGTGAGATCTAAAGATAATCCTGCGGATTGTGCATCGAGAGGTGTTCAGCCAGGATTATTATCAGAGAATACGCTTTGGTTAAGGGGACCAGAGTTTTTATACAATCATGAGATTACCTATAATAGACCAAACATTGAAGTTCATTTAGAGGAATCAATTAAATCTCACGTCACTGTAACTGAAAGTGAATTGCCGTGGAATAATTTTAGTTCATTATGGCGATTAGTGAGAGTTATAGCATATTGTAGAAGGTTAATAGATTGGAAAAATAGAAAATTTAGACCAAGATACTTAGAAAGGATAGAATTGGAGAAAGCCTTGAAGTGGTGTATAAGTCAGTACCAGAAAAAAGAATTCAAAGAAGAGTACAGTCAAATAAAGGAAGGTCATATAACATCTAAAGGTAGTAAAATCAAGTCATTGAGTCCATTTATAGACAGCGAAGATGTAATTCGAGTGGGGGGCAGATTGGATAAAGCACTTCTGTCAGATCAAGTCAAACACCCAATTATCATTCCGCATCATGCACACATAGCAAAGTTATTGGTTGCAGAAGCCCATGAAAGAACTTTGCATGGCGGCCCACAGCTCATGATAACTTACTTAAGATCTGCTTACTGGATAATTGGCGCAAAGGGCCTAGTCAAACAGCACGTGCGTAAATGTGTGTCATGTGTAAAACAAAGAGCTCAGGTTAATACACAACTTATGGGATCACTCCCTTCAGCTCGATGTCGTCCCACGAGACCATTTCTTAACAGTGGGTTGGATTACGCTGGTCCAGTCAGTATACGAACCACTAAAGGTCGGGGTCATGGTTCATACAAGGGTTATATTTGTGTATTTGTATGCATGGCCACTCGGGCAGTTCACCTAGAGGCTGTTAGTGATTTGAGTACGCAGGGTTTTCTAGCTGCCTTCAGGCGTTTCGTATCCAGACGCGGTCATTGTGCTCAAATATGGAGCGATAATGGGACAAATTTTATTGGAGCTGCTAGAGAGTTAAAAGAAATGTGCACTGCGCAACAGAATATTGTGGAGCATTTAGAGTCGAAAGGTACAACTTGGCACTTCATACCACCTCACGCGCCCAATTTTGGGGGGTTATGGGAAGCTGCGGTAAAGTCCACGAAATTCCATCTAAAGAGAGTAATAGGAGATACAAAGCTCACTTATGAGGAGATGAGTACTTTGCTCAGTCAGATCGAGGCGTGTTTAAATTCGCGACCCATGACAGTTATTAATGGTGAAGATTTGGATGAACCGTTTCCTCTGACTCCAGGACATTTTCTAGTGGGTGAACCATTAGTGACTGTTCCTGAACCAAACTATGAAAGTTCGTATATAAGTCCCTTGAAACGATGGCAACTCTTACAAAAAATGTTACAATGTTTTTGGCGGCGTTGGTCTTCTGAATATTTAACCAACCTAGTTCATAGATACAAATGGTCATTTCAAAAACCCGAACCTCAGATAGGAGATGTAGTTCTTGTCAAGGAAACAGACTTACCACCTGCTCGCTGGTTGCTTGGTCGAATAGTCGAAAAACATCCAGGTCCAGACAATATAACTCGGGTGGTCACACTAAGGTCAAAGGGGTCTCTTTTAAAACGACCTACTTCCAAGTTATGTGTCCTACCAATTACTGAATGAAAACTGATTTATGTTGTAAAATAAATAAATAATATATATTTGTAAAATAATTTATACAACTGTTAGTTCTATGCATAGTTTAATTTTTATGTTATTGTTTACGTCAGTTCAATGAAATGTTTTAGATCGTAAGTTAGTAGGATAGTTCAAATTATTGGTTCAGTTCAAGTTCTAGTGTATTTAGTTTTAAAACAATGTATAAAGGACATTTATGTCAATAATGTCCTTGGTGGGCGGTATGTTCACGTAGTCCAATAATTGTTAGTTCATATTAGTTCATATTTTTGTTACTAGATGTCGCTAGGCGTATGACGTCACGTTTCTAAATGGCGGTGTTAAGATTTTCGTACACCTAACGACATCCCTGTAGTACATTTTAGTTTCAAGCTTTATAACGCCCTCTAATAAAGCAATTAATATATTATAAGGTATTTCATTTTGAAATCCTAAGTATATTAAAGATCTACCTTCCGACCTCGACCAGACCATATACAGTAGGTATACATTCATACTGTAGTTCGTATAAAATGCTTTTTAATTCACTTAAGGCTTTTTTTTATAATCTCATTAATTTAATAAGCCATACATCCTAGGATTAAGTCGCTTAAAAATAACAAAAAATAACAATCCTTAACAAAAAAAAAAACTAGTTCACTTAAGGCTTTTCACAGAAACATCTGAAATATAACATTTTATTTAAATGAGAAACTATTGTAAATTATGACGTTTTCCGTGTTAATAAAGTGATCTATTTTTTTATTGATATAAAATTCATCTTCAACTCTATTCGAATTGCTCTAACAACCAGTTTCAAAATTCAAACCCATGCCTCAAAAGAATTCTCCATTGTATAATTCGATTCGCTTCCTTCAATTATCCTTCCACACACGATTGAAACAAAAATGTGTTTTTATCTTCGTAATATTATATTGTACGCGAGAGTTCTTTTTGTCGGCTTTGCCAACACAGGAATTCTTTTGACGAGCGCTCTAGTTAAATAAAGCCTCGCTGAACGCTGGTGAGATTTAACAGTATTCTTTCTTTTTATCTAAGTATAGATATTTGCTTTTAATTAATAACGTTGAAAAGGTTTTTTCATTTAGTTTTTACCTGATTATGGTATGAATAGTTTGCTAGTATTTGGCAAGGAGAGCAAATATTTACAAATAGTACGCGAAAACCATTAAAGACAGACGTAAGTGGCTAGTTTTATATCAGTTTGATATTGATTATATCGTCTTATATCCATAGATAGTTTTTTCCTACAAAGATACATAATTTGAATGAATGTGTGAGGTATAATGCGTTTGATTGCGTTGACTTTGTTGATTTTGTTACAGCTTAAAGCTTTCATGGGGGTAGTAGTAACTTTAAAATTAAGTATTTAAAATATGTTCATTATATGATGTTACTTAAAATTTACGATTTTCGTAATGTTTCCTTTGTTTGTGATACCTAATATAAGACGTTGCTTCGTACCAAATTCTGAGTTCATGTCAAGTACCCTGTAGGTTTTTTGATTCCCTTGAGAGTTTCGAAAAAAGCGGCATAAATGGCTGTAGGTATCTATTGTTTGCGTTGGCTTAGAAGTTAATTTTTTTCACTGCTCGAAGGGACAATAGACTTGAGTATTTGATATAAATTTCAGCTTGATACTACCACGTGTTCCTGAGAAAAAGGGTCTTGACAGACGGACGGACGGGCAACAAAGTGATCCTATAAGGGTTCCGTTTTTTCCTTTTGAAGTACAAAACCCTAAAAAACACTCAAATTGAAATACACCGCCTTTATGGAGTTTTAATAAAAAAATCGTTTATAATCTTATCAATTTAACAATATGATTTCGTGTTTTACGTTGATCCTTTGTTATGAATCCTCAAGAACACCAGTGAACACACGGGTCTTGAGCCTTAACGTGACTGGACAAAAGCTCTTTGATGGTCCAAAAGCAATCTTGTTGAAGAAAAGTTAAAAGATATATATTTTTATACGTTTTACAATGTCATTGTTCTCTTTTATATTATTTTTTACTATTGTAATATTCTTATATTTATTGTTATATATTAATATGTATATTTTAGAATAATATATGTACACAAATAAACTTTTTATCTTCAATATGTTATAACTTGGCAAACTCGTACGTGAGCCTCCCAATTCCTGTAGACAACGTGGGCAGTAAGACAGCGGAGGTGAAAAAACGTGCGCAGTATGGGGTCCAACTGATGGAAGCATCATTCGACTTATCTAGATTAAGGTACAATGAGGCTGGCGTGTTCTTGTGGATAAAAGCCTCTTTCAAACAAAAAAAAAACATTCGGTTGCCGGTAATGGATATAGGTCGATTCAAACTTAATGGCAGCTGTGAAGTTAGTTACACACTGCGCAGTACCTCACCCTGCACTCCCGCTGGGTTTCAGCGCCGCGACTCGCCTCATGTCCTCAGCCGCCAGTAAGTTAAATCGACCTGTAAGTAGTGTCCTCCGCCGCCCGCGCAGACCAAGGAGGATCATATACGAACATGTCTATAATAGTCTAGGCGTTTGTGTACGTGAAATATCAGATGTGTAAACCGCCTAAAGTAAAAATATTATAATAATCTATATATATAAAAATGAAACCCGTTTTCCGTTGTAACGTCATAGCATGAAAACGGCTTGACCGATTTGGCTGATTTTGATCTTGAAATGTTTGTGGAAGTCCAGGGAAGGTTTAAAAGGTGTAAAACATAAATAATAAGTAAAAAAACGGTTCCTAAACTCGGGAATTACTTTAATTAATTTACTTTTGACAGAACGAAGTCTGTCCGGGCAGCTAGTATAGTAATAAGAGTCTACAATAATTTTTATTTAGCGTTTAAATTCGAGCACTTATAACTTAATAACCTTTTTAAATTTCCAGAATGGGGCAACATTATGTATGTTGTGTTTTGTTTTATTGTTCCCGACCGTTTTGACGTGACCGTTTAAAGGACAAAACGTCCATTTGGAGAACAAACGAAGAATAAAATCTGAATACGAAATATTAATGTTTAATAAACTGAAAAGTCGCTGTTATTTTATTTGTTTTGTGGACAGAATGTAAATATAACAGCAATGCCGACAGAACTTACTTACTGTAAATCTGACTAGACATACTTACGAGTAGGTACATTACAATTATTATTGTTCTCTCTAGTCACTCTTCTAGTAATATGTTGTTATTTAGTCCGTAAAAATTTAGGGTTATATATATAGAATAGATTGTTAAATGTTAGACACATAATAAAAATCTTTATGTAGTAGTTAATACAGTACCTACTTTCTTTAGTATTTTTTTGCAAAAACTAAGTACCTAGTTACGTAAGTACACTAATCCAAAGAGTTTATCATCACTACGTTTCCAAACATTTTCAATATTCCCAAGTTTGTCTTAAAATATTTCTCGAAGGGTTTGTTTAAAGCGAGTGGTTAAAGTTTAGTAAAGAAAATTTAGCAATAAGCTCCTCTCAAAATCATAAACACATCTTTTGAGATTTTCTAAACCATATTGAAGCCAAGTGCAATCATGTTCGTACGAACTTCGTCATATTTTGCTTTAGTGGTTCTTAAAGAGAAAAGACCAACGTTCGCCTTTACGTAAAGTTCTGAACAGATTGGGATTTTGATCAAAAGTTTCGCGTTGGCGCTAACATAATCGGGCTTAGCTAGTGATGTAGGCATGGTCGATATTTTCTCGTTAGCGCGTTCGTACACGAGGCGAGACTATTGTCCAATATACGACGATTTTAGTTTCCAACGACAAGTTCCTATTCACGAAAATCTTTTCTTATATGGCTGGACGGATATTCATGATTTGGTTCTTGATTCTTGATCCTTGATTTGGTTCTTCTTCGTTCCTAATAGCGAAAAAATTGCAAAAACAATGGAAAATTGACAAAAAAAGTTAACAAGAACGAGGACAAATTACGCGGGTGAAACCGTGGGATACAGTTAGTTCGCAAATATTGTTGAGTTTGCATGGCAAAAAGACAAACAGTTACCGTTTGTCTGCTTGGATACCTACTACTCTTCGGAGTCATAATAAACCTTACGTTGAGGGTGTTATAGACTGAATATTTCAGTCATATGTGAAGTCAGTCTTGTTATGCTTTTTGACCGAAAGACCGAAGCTTTTTTGACCGAAAATAAATTTTTTTAATAATATCTTGGGACAACTCACACACGGTCACATCCCAAACAAGGCAGAGCCTGTACACATAGTGACCGATTTTTGAGATTTTCACAAACTCAAATCTACTTAGAACATGTCAGTGCAATTTACGTGACGTAATTGAAAAAGTAGTTTGAGCGAAATTCTTTGATAATCTCCGCGACGCGATGGATGGGTTTAGTCTTCGTGCGTATAATTACACGTTCCGCCATAAAACCTTTCCCGACAGACGGATTGAAGACGTTGAGCGCGATAAATCCTCCAAGCTAATTACGTTTGCTCTAAAATATGGCTTAGGATAATTTGAAATTGTTTTATTAATTTTGCTAAACAAAGCAACGATGAATCTTGACTCTAAATATCTCATAAACCGATTGAAGATTAGGTACTGGCGTCACGCTGTAGGTCACGTTAATATACAAGATACATACAAAGATGTACTTAAATAATTACATAATTAAAAATCCATATATTGCATGAGTGTAGAAGGTTATTGATATTATGAATGAGGCGATCCCAACATTGCTTGGGAAAAGGCTAGGCAGAAGAAGAAGAATGAGGTGACAGAGGAGTTTATGTTTTGTTTTGTTTTTTTTTTTCTTTTATTTTAAGGGCTTTTATTCTAAGAACATACCAGTCCAGTTTTGTTTTATGAGTCCTGTCTTACTCATCGTAAATTTGGAACGATGGGGAATCCCGTAATCCATATTACATTAAATTTATCATTTTTTTCTCCTACGGGTTGGTGAAAGAATTATGGCGGAATCAGTGCCTCTAAATCTTAAATGAGTTAATCTAAGCACATTCTATATAACGATAAAAGTATTTTGTAAGTTATAGATATAGATTTTATTGAAGTGCCAAAAAATAATAATTAATGTTTTTAAAGAAGTATTATTTAATTACATTTATTTATTTGAAAAATATAAATGTATAGATAGAATTGAAATCAGTTACGCTTACAGTCATAAACTAACTTAAAATTCGAATAAATACTTTTTGGTCATATGATACCTTCAATAAGTCTCTCTCTGAAGTCGTTCCCTCATGACAGATCGATCGTGGTCATTCATGAGTTGTCCACATTTTGTGCGAATTACTTGTCGCCACCGGTTCCTGTCCATCGCTTGTTTAAGTCGCTGTTTAATCGCTTCAATAAGTACATAATACGTAATTTACGTTTAAGTCCCAGTGAGAGCTAGAGCTCGCTCATCAGCCAAATATAAAACAAACAACTCAAGCTAATCCATTCCGCTGGGATATTATTATTTCTTTGAACAGTTTAATTCTATGCTGATTTTTATTTCATCTATGCTTTGAGTTTGAACTAAAATTCAGCATAAAACGGTTGAAATTAAAAAGGTGCATATATATAATCAATACTACCTACCAATGCAAATTTTTGTTAATGTAAATCAATTAATTTACAAGTTTTTGCTCCTAAATAATTAAATAACAATAAGATGAAAATCAATCACGCACGAGAAGAGTGTACACTGTATAGTTTCATTAACTATTTAGTAAAGAGACAGAATTTCAGAAAAAATTCTTCAATTGAGCTGTTTCTTAAATTATTAGGGTTTTTTAATAGGAATATAATCTTTGAAAGAAAATTGAGAATAGGAGAGGAAATAACAGAAGATAGAGATGGAAATTTATCAACCCCAGCGTAAAATAATAGCTTCCAGTTAACGAAGTGGTTAAATATTTTATAAAGGCATAGAACTAATTTGCTTTCATCAGCTGTTCTATGTGACTAATAAATGTGAGAAAGTACTGAACATTTCGAAAAACAAATGGACATCAATAGATAACCTATTCGCAGTGACAATGCAATTCTTGTATGATTGAGATTCCGATTCAATTGTTGACAAATTTCCTTTGCGCTACGATATGCTTTGTACGATAAACCATGTCGTATGACGTTTGCAATATAGTCTAAATAGACACTATGTCTGTTTCAGAATCGATTTTCTAATAATGACTACTGATATCGGCACTTTGCTCAATTAACCTCAAACGTTCGTCACCGGTCAAGAGATTGCCGAGGTAGGTAGGTACTATTAGTAATTTAGTAGGTAGGTAGGTACTAGTAATAATTTAAAACAACTTCTCTCGGAGACAAAACCCATATTGGTTCAAATTGACTTTTACAATAATATAAATAATAAATAAATAAAAATATCTTGGGACAATCTCACACACGGTCATCTGATCCCAAACTAGGCAGAGCCTATACTATATGGTAACCAGACAACTGATAAACATACTTATATATTTCTAAATACATACATATTATAGATAAATAACACCCAGACACAGAACAAATGATCGTGCTCATCACACAAAGATTTGTCCTGGGTGGGAATCGAACCCACGACCTCCGGCTTAGCAGTCAGGGTCACTAACCACTAGACCAACAGGCCCGTCTGCACATCGAATAATTTATAATATTTATTATATCCTTGTAATTTTCAATAAAACTTACTAGTTTTTTTTTCAAACTTCTCGTATTCATAGATATTTTTAGAAATCCAATTGGAAGTAGGTACCTACTAGCGTTTACCTTCAAATAATTGAAAGTTTGCTTCATTACCTTTCGCCTTCTGTTATTGCCATACAAAATAATTAACTGCAATCTCTTAAGGGCTGTCATGTAGTAATAATTAAATTCTATTTGAATCTTGATTTAATATTCTGTTCCAATGAGCTTTCAAACGCTTGTTTACGTTGTTCAGTAACATGAGTAGATAATTATTCACAGATAATATAATTACTTGCTATGTTGATTCATGAATATTATTGAATATCTAAACAGTCCCTAATTAAAACCAAAGACAGGTTTTGGAAAAAAAATACCGGACAAGTGTGAATCGGACTCACCTGACGAGAGTTCCGTACAAAGATATATTTTTTTAATTTAATTACGGGAAGTGGCCCTGCCAGTGTGGTCGAAAGTAACAACTGCCAATTTCTTTTCAAGTCTCTGTAGGTCCCACAAATTTTACAATAACAAGGCAAATTAATACTCAAGACCATTAACGTAATTTATTTTAATTTCATCGAAATTATAAAAAATAACCAGTAAGGTGAAAGTACAAAATGTTACTTTTGTACCCGGTAGTATAATACCTAAAAAATGGATTATCAAAATTCTACTTTAGTCGTTTTTCGATGTATGGAGGGACTTGGGGGAGGCCTTTGCCCAGCAGTGGGACAGTGTAGGCAAAGGAAAAAAAAGTTGTTTTTATTTGTTTTATGGTTCATTAATGGGAGCGTTTCACTCATTCATAACATTCGTTCAGACGCTATTAAAAAGTTTGGTCTGTACCAACACGCTACAAAATAAAAAAACTTCGCTTTTACTTATATTATTGAACCTTCTTTATTGCTTATGTAACAAAACGAGAAGTATAATACAGAGTTATTCCTCATACGTGTATAATCTTGTTAAGTAAAATAAAGTGCTAGTAGATTGATATGGTAAGTAAGATACGCCACGTTTTGTGTAGCGTACCGTGTCGTACTCGCGTAGTCATAAAATTTGCACTACGACACAAATTGACGCTCAGTATGAGGGAGTGTCTAGCTAATATTATATTGCTTGTATAATCTAATAGGTATGACGGCATGACGGCGAAAGAGTTTATATCTGATCAAGCTATCTTAAACCTTATTTCAATCCATTTACGCTTATAATCATCTTATTATTTTAGCGTCTCAATTCATGTCGAATGGCGGGGGTTATCGCAGTTTAAAAAAAAAACATTTATTTTTATAAGATATCTAGTTGTGATCCGCGCTTTTACCCGCGTAAGAAGTTCTCGTTCCTGATTGCCATCCACTCACGCAATTTTCAAACTTAAATAACTGTGACCCACGCTTTCACCCGCGCAAGGAGCTCCTGTTCCTGATTTCCATTGACTCGCGCAATTTTCAATCTTTAGAATTAAAGCACAAAATCTATTTCATTATTTTTTTATTAAAAACCTTGTCCTGGCAATAACGAATACAATAAAAAAGGAATCATCTAATTTGGTGCAGTCGTTCGAAAGTTATGCGCTTAGCAACACATTTTGCAATTCATTTTTATATTATAGATATATTTTAATTATCCTTTAACTTCAGGAATCGAATATTTAATTAAAGATTTACCTCTGTAAACAAAGCAACATAATTATTTAGATACATTTTAATTTTTTCTGTCTTCCAAACAATGAATTTGACAAAAATAAGGTCTGTTAAAGTTTAAACAAAGCAACACAATTATTTAGTTAAATTTTTAATTTTTCTGTTTTCCAAACAATTAATTTGACAAAGATAAGGTCTGTTAAAGTTTAGGAGGAGAGGCTTGTGACGTATAAGTTGGCGAAAATACGAGTCATAACTAAAGTGGCTACCCCCCACTAAGTAAATACACTAAACCTTACTAAATAAGTAAATTCGCTGTATCTAAGTACCTAGATACTTGTTATTTCGAAAAAGCAAGAATTACTGTCTTAATTTTTAATATGTAGAAGCCGGACATTGAAAAAAAAATAGTCCGTATTCATATTATGTGTGTAAAGCTTCAATATAGTCGTCGGTATAAGCCAGATTACTTTTAAACCAAGTTAAATCCCAGATGTATAATGCGTATTACGGGCTTATTAAATTTGACCACGGGCTAAATCAAATTTCCCAGATCAACCTCATAAAGATTAACTGGTCCTGCTTCTAATGGGCTTATAATTTCTAATGAATTTAAACAAAGTCAGGGGTATAAGTAAGTATACAGAATGTACAGGATTAATTTAAAGGAGTGCGTATATTCAACGAAATAATCAGGTGCATAAAACTGAACAACTTTCCTTAGGGAACATAGGTCGAAATCTTAAAATAGAAAATTAACCTTTCATATAAAGTTACTGGTCACGTGACTTATGTTTCTATGAAAAGATGATTTTCAAAAAAGTTGTTCAGTTTTACGCACCTGATTACCTCGTTGAATATAGTAGTCCTTTAAATTAATCCTATATTTCCACAGTTACATGGTAAATTTTATTAATGTCAGAATACATTTTATTCTTTTTAAGACTTAAAAAGAATAAAATGCATAACCATGCATGCAAACATAACCTGATTGATTATCGTTTCTCGGAAGTTTAGTCAGTTGATAGTAATGAATTTGGCGCCTTTAGAGCGATTACTGAATGAACTATACTATTGATGTGGGTTTGTTTTGATTTTTTTAATTTATTTGTCCCAATGCCTTTTTTCGAGTTAAAATAAATATTTTTGTAATGCAATGCTTATTTCTCTTTGGAGTACACGCCCATGTGTATATGTGAGGATTTTATCCGCCTTATATTGCTCGGCTTCTAAGGATCACAATTTTATGGTGAATAGCAAATTATAGTCTATGTAGAAAGTTATTGGTAGTTTTGATTTATTTTCGTTTGAGATAAGAGCGTATTTTTTTTTTGGTAAACTATACATAATAGCAGAGCCTTTGTACATGTTTACTGATATATTGTTCTACTGTTGTTTACTTACATTATTAAATAAATAAAAAAAACATAATATTACTTGTTTTTACTAACTCTCTGTTTTTCATAAATGTAAGAAATAGATTATGATTTTCGTTAATGATTAAGATGTGATTGTCATTTCAAAGTCAAATTACTTCCAATAAAGGAATTAACTTCATCGCAATTTCTGAATATCGCTATCCAAATTCAATCTGCTCGAAATCCAACTGAAATGATATAAATAGAGGTAAAATATAATATTTATATATTTTATGATTCTGACTATAATTGCGATATTGCCCTGAATTTAATTCGAGCGGGCAAATTTAATTTTCTGTTTGATAGAGATTATTTGGAAGCCTTTCAAGTAAACCTTTTTGTATACAGAATTCCAATAGATGGGAACTCAAATGATTGAGGAAAATGATCTAAACGGGAAAATATGTTAAGAAGTAAGTATTTTATTTATTACCTCGTATGGAGTTATACATTGAGACCCTATCTTTCGTCTACCAGGTATTACGTACCGTCACGAGCGAAAAAAAATATGTATACGCATAGCGAAATTGTAAAACTTATTTAGCGAGAAGTTTTTGTTTAAACTCAAAAATATATACATGATTTGTGAACTGTTAAAATTTTATTTATTTATAAATGATTAAAAGTTGAATTGATGACGAGTTCCTGTTAAATTGCTGTTTTACAATTTCGCTGTGTATACATCTTTATGCTCGTGAGTGTACAAAATACTTTTTGCAGCTAGTATAAGTATATTTTGTAACCGCACTGTGCCTAAGTATACCATGAGCTTACGCTGTGGAAGCGAGACAGCGCTATACAATGCACGTAGCAGCGTCTCGCTTCCACAGCGGCAACAACCTTGCTTAATAAGCTCATGGTATGGCATCTGATCTCTCTGCCAAAACATTTTTTAAAGTTCTTAACAAATTTTTATGATCTACTAATTGTTTCAAAATAATTATAACAAATAGCCAGTGGCGTTTCTAAAAACCAGATTCTTGAGTATATTTTTCATATTTTTTTAAAACCTAAACCAACGAACGCTTTTTGTAAATTTATATCTCAAATTAATTTCAGTGGAAAAGTTTTAATTAATATCTACATGTTATTTGTTTATTGTACAGCCGAAACAATGTCCGTTTTGCTTTAATTTTAATACAGAATGTTTATTGTTACGTCAATCATTCCGAAAACAATCGTGAGGTTGGAATTACAGTCAGTTAAGAATGTAAATTGGGTACATACAGCCTACATGCTCTGTATAAATGTATAATAATAATAATCGTTTGTTTTTTTTTATTGGAACATGTTTTACAGTAAATATGCTTTTAGTCTAAAAAGTGCTGAAGTGAAGTTTCCCTGTACTTGGTAGAACCTGCATGCATGAGAAGCTCTCCGGTATTGTATGGATAACTTCCTCCAGGTATCCCAGGGTGGAGAAATTCCATTAAAATATAATAAGTTTAAGGGTTAATCGTACATTCTCAATAACCAAAATCTCTCTTTTAATAATGTTTTTTTTTACAATCCAACATGACATGTTTTGGAAAGTCGAAAGAAGTTGTGCATATATTAGCGAACCCACCCCGGCTTCGTACGGATAAAATACATAAGCCTTCCTTTAGAATTGCTCTAACTAACGTAGCGTAGTTTAAAAGATATAAGCTATCAAATAGCACGAAAGACTTTGTTTTATGTAAAAAAGAAGACAAAAATTATACACATTTATTTTTTCAAAATTATTAATTAAATTATCAAGCTTTTGTTTTTGTTATATCGTCAAATATTGATCTACTTGTTCATTACTTTCATATAGGTTTTATGTAAGATTTCAAAACTGCTCGCCAATATCGAAAGTCCCATGTGATGAGGGGCTCCTGCTATTTATCAGACAATTTTGTTTGACCTGGTGCCGCGGGGCTGCGGGCCCGAGAATTGTTATAACAGGGAAACTCAATTATCCTTTACGTAACGAAAACCTTGACCTCCTGTAATGTATATTACAAGGAAAATAAACATTAATACATTTTAATTACAAACAAAATATTGTTGTTGAAATATTAAATTTCAAGATATTGTTTATATATTTCTGTGTCTATTATTGTAGCATTTATACGACTTCCTGAGATTCCTTTGTTCAATAAGTTTTAATTTTAGTATCCGAGAAATAGTATATTGGCAATTTGCTTAGGACTGCTTTGACCAAAGTCAGATAACTTTTATTCGTAGAATACAAACGGCGTCTGACAGTTTTTTTTTCAAATATGTCAAAAATATTTATCCGAAGTTAACCCTTATAAGGGGAATAAAAGTTTTGTAAACTCCACCCTTAGGGGAATAAAAACATGAAAATTGGTGAAGCCGTCTCAAAGGAGTTCGATTAAACATGACACGAGATAGCTGAAATAAACGGTATTAAGTTGTAGTCTGGAATTAAAATATCTATATTATTGTAACGTTTTCAAAACCACTAATTGTTTCTAGTGATGTCAGATGTTTCTGCTTTATGTATATTATTGTCGTCGAACCTCTTTGTCTAACTTAATTGTTTGTAAGCATATTGTAAATTGCTTGATATTCTGAAGTAACTAATTGGATTAGGTAAACTTCCATGAGTAATACAGGATTACAAAACAAATTGTGTGTAACTCCTAATTAGTCTACAATAACTACAAACTAGGGACACATGGTATATATTCCTGCTTTTTACGTACCTTTAATATTTGTTAATGTTTATAAGGTACGCGTTTTAGACATAAAAAACGAATCCCGCATATTTTGAGGGGCTTACAAACATTTAAATCATATGCATAAATAACACCTAGACTTGGAACAAGCACTTGTGGATCATACAAATGGTTGTTCTAATCGTGAATCAAACACATTTTCGCAATAGTAAGATGTTAGTGTCTGTCAATTTTCATTACAAGTATAGCTGATTGAACATTTTGTTGAAAGCGTAGGTAGGTATATTGCGGCGGATTGCATTTTGAACGGCAATCCGTAGCGCTGGAAAGCGCGGCACACGGATTACTCTGACCTGCTGGTTTGTGCATAGTGATAGTAAATTAGTTTTCCACGCTTTGTCGAGATACCTCCAGCTTCCGCGAAAAAAAAGAAACGTGAAGAAATATCTCTATATATATTTGTACCCACACATGGCTCCAAAACAAATATATTCCTAAGTATACATTTCATATTAATATGTTCATGAATATTCTAATAGGTACTATGTAAACACGTGTTTATAGAATGAATGAAATATCTATTTTAGCAGCTTATTATTCCATCACTTAATGTGGTAGTGGCCTAGCAGTTTAATCACCAGATTTGTATAGATTTAGTTGCAGGTTCGAACTCAGGCAAGAACCAATGTGACAATTACAAAGTTATATATACTTTAGTAACCATTCTAAGACACCATTGACAAACAGTGAAGGAAAACATTGTGAGGAAAACTGGATTACAAAAATTTTAATCTGTTATCTCCAACCTGCAATAGCTTGGTGATCAATGCTCGCTCCTTCTCTATATGGGAAGAGGCCTGTACCCAGCAATTATAGGCTGATATTATCATTATAATAATATCTTGGAACAGCTCACACACGGCCATCTGATCCCAAAACTAGGCAGAGTTTTTTTTTTAATAAAAGATTACTAGCAATGTGGGTCGCACATTACTAGTAATCACGTTAACCCCTCGTGCTAAGCTGAGATGCTTGTGTTACGAGTGGGTTCACGTCGGTAGTATAATGGGTGGGATTCGAATCCGCAACCACATGATCGCAAGTCCGACGCCCTAGCCATTAGGTGGCCGCCGCTTGATTTAAACTGAGGTACGGCAATTTCACTCATTAAATTCAGCGCAAGGAAATTTATTCTATAAAACCCTATTGAACGACCGGAGCCTCCATTAAAACCATAAAATATGTAGGTTGCACTATTTGCAGAGTTTTTGTTTACCTATTTACAGCTGAACACCGTTTTGAACAAATTAGTGCCCCGAGCCTCGTGTTTGCTCTCTAGCTAAATAAACAGGAATTCTACGAAATGCGCCCCTTGTTTTGAATTGGGATTATTACGTGGTTAACATATTTCATTGCTATACACAAGTTTCCAACGATTCACGAGAATTATTAAACTGGAGGACCACTCATGTCTACTGCTACTGAATTGCATAATACAGAATTATAACCATACACAACATAATATTATTCTGTGTTCATTTTGTTATTTTGAATTCATGTTTTTTGTGTGAAAATATTTTAATGTTTTAGTATTTTTCTGAAAGCCAGTATGTTAAAAGCCAAAACGTGTTTTTATGATGTATTATAGTTTTTCATACATTTTGTTAGTATTTACCAGTATTTATGTAAGTTCCTGTGAGGCAGTTTTCACGTATTGCTGTTACTATCGTATGGTAGTATGTGTATAATGCAA
This sequence comes from Plusia festucae, assembly GCA_950381575.1. Classification (NCBI taxonomy): domain Eukaryota; kingdom Metazoa; phylum Arthropoda; class Insecta; order Lepidoptera; family Noctuidae; genus Plusia; species Plusia festucae. The sequence goes on along the minus strand of OX494436.1, from coordinate 3,679,741 downwards.
TCTAAGTACTATTGTTCCCCTGGTCTAGGTCTGAGCAAACTGTTATTGATCTTTATCATAATAAGCAAGACAGTGACAATATTTCCTGTTGAATACAATACATTTCTGATTGGCAATCGTACGTTCCGGATTAATAAATGGTACATAATATTTATACAATTATTAATTAAGTTATGCACTGAGTACTAAGAAGGACGCGTTCTCAATTCTGTCAAAATTATGCTGTTTTTCGGTACATATTGTGACTAAACTAAATCAAATCAAATATAACTAATAACTCACACGTATAGATTGGTTCTTTATCTTCAAACGCTGGGAAAAACATTATGAAGATTTATAGTTTTTTATATAGTAAAAACGATCTTCCGTTGCCATTTTCAAAATTTTTTACGATACTAGGTTGTGTTTCGGTACATATTTTGTTCTACAAATTACATATTTTAAGATTTCTAAAAATACTGTTAGTAGGCAGATATAGTTAATTCTAAATCTGGGAGAACAAATTATGTAAAAGTGTCACAAATAGTCGTAGAAAAAATACAAACTGAAACTAAATTTTTCACACATTTTTCTATTACGGACCCGCGGAAGCCGTTTTTACATGTTATAGAACCGATTTCATGATTTGATAAAAATATATGTAAAAGATATATCTTTTCCTGAAGGCTTTCACTGGATGGAAACACGATTAAATAAAATTTTATCGATGAAAAAAAAATCCGAAAATAAAGTCGACTCGCAAGCTAAATCTCGTTTTATACGAGTATCAATACTCCATTTCTTTTAAAATTAGTACCAACTAGTAGATAATTCATTTTAGGAGGGTTCTCAATGATGATTCCAATTTCTAAACGTCCGTAATTAAAATATCGAGCATTTTATGTGATTTTCTATGAAATTTCGATAAACGAGCCATTTGTCAGAGTTGTCAGTGTCCTGCGGGACGTCATCGAGGTAGGGCTTATGTCAAATTTTTTCGCACATTATCGTCTGCAGTTATGTGAATAATTTCAAAAGAAATGAATTAAACTGTGAATCATTATTACTTTATAGCTTCTTCGACCATAATTTGGATAAAAGTAAATCGAGGACGTAATTTATTTATTTTCATTTCAAAATTTTTGTCTTATGTGTAGCTCGAGATCCGGGGAAAGATTGTGACTAATATTGTTTTCAAATTAAAACTTTATAGGCCGACCAGTTAACGAACACTATATTTTTTTTTTAAAGGTTAGGATAGTTGAGTTAAAGTTAGGTAAAGAAACATATCAAAATAGCAAGTGCACATATATATTAGAAATATTACTGGCATTGACTTTCGTACATATTATATCGTAAGGCAAGTTACTCAGGACCTTGAAAACTCTCTAGGCAATAAAAATAGGTATCATTCATTAAAGAGTTCGCTGCTTCAAACATGAACCAGACTATCCAACTGTAAACTTTTCGTTTCGATTTGCGCGTTTTTTTTACGTAAGTCTTAGCCAGGATAATGCACACACGACATCTGGTATTGCGGAAACGCATAAATTTTGAAAAAAATATAATCCTAATTCATATTTGACTGTTTTTCTTTCAATTAATTTACTTTTTTGTAAGATAGAATTGGGCTTCATGATTAATACCATAAAAGTACAAGGTGCTCATTTTCCGCATTGTATTCAACGCATAATTTCAAAATATAATGAATGTAGAATTATTGCTTTTAATTAAATAAAGGCATAATTCCTTTGACCATAATTTGCTATCTCCAGTATTTAGAGTACTAGAGTACTTGCTTAAATCAATCAATCAATCAACTCAGCCTATCGCGGTCCACTGCTGGACATAGGCCTCTCCCAAGTTGCGCCATAACACCCGGTCCTCTGCCTTCCGCATCTAGTCGGACCCGGCTACCTTTTTCAGGTTATTAGTCCATCTAGCTGATGGGCGTCCTACACTACATTTGCCGATTCGCGGTCTTCACTCAAGGACTTTTTAGCTCCAACGGCCATCAGTTCTTCGACAGACATGATCAGCCCACTGCCACTTCAGCTTACTAACTCTGCAAGCTATGTCGATCACTCCGGTTTCTCCGGATAGTCTCATAATACTAACTGCACCTTATAAGTACCTACCTATTATACAAACTTGACATATTTTGCGTTTTTGCACACATATAATACTTCTGTCATTTCTATTTTTTTTTTGCACGCCTCAAAAGCGAAGCGTTGAGGTGGGTATTACTGTCAGTTTACGCACACCGAGTGATTCTCGAACTTAAAATATCACTTTTTTTATTCTTTATTGCTTTTATAAGTGAATATAAATAGACAAATGTTGAGAAAAAACACTATTTTTAACACTCATGATATTTTTAAATCTCTTTTTATTATTTAAACTAATTAAAAAATTGTTTAAAAAAGTTCTGACTTGGACGTCCGTGTGTCTTTATGTACGGATCCCGTATCTTGTGGTCACGATAACGAGCGAAATACTTCACTTATCGAGTTGGTTTTTTTTATAGGCTTCAGTATTTTGAGGAATAGAAGCCTATTACTTTTCACGGTATAATTCGATGTAGTTTAATTATTATTTACAAATAATCTTAATTTTATTGTAATGAATGAGATTATGAGGCGTGCACTTTTGAATTTTCTAACTATTCTCAAATCTCCACTCATTGTCGACTCCAGTGAGCTCACAAATTAATATAATACATATAATAATATACCTATGTCATGTAAAAGTGATCATATTATGCCACTTGCAGAAACATTTTTTTTTTCATTTAAATGTATAGTGAGATTAATCGATTTTAATACATTTGGAAGGTGCCATTACATATAAAATTTAATTAAAATTGGCTCGTGTTCGCTATTGTTAGGGTCAGACAAAATAAAACCGTAATTTGAAGTACTTTTAAATGGTGTAGTAATATTACAAATTTACATACTCACGAGGACACATACAAACAAACAATGTATGTATATACCATTATTTTTATTTTGACGGACTCTGTAATCGAGTGGCGTTTACACCGGTTTTCAAGGTATCGCTTGCTCTGAGGTCCCGGGCTCGATCCCCGGACGGGTCAATGTAGAAAAAAACACTTTTCTATATTGTCTCGGGTCTGGGTGTTTGTGGTACGTTCTTTGTCTCTGATTCCATAACGTTGTACATTTTTGATATCTTTTAAAATGTTTAGGGAATAATTTCGCATGACCTGCTTTAATTATCAGTATAAAAGTACTATCATTTATGTGGTAAAATACACCTCTATAAATTTTAAATAAACAGTTTTAAACTTACTCCGCACGTGTGCTTATTGTGATATTATAAAAGTATAAACATGTTACAAATATTACATCTATAATGCGTAAATCGTCAAGGAGTACGATAGACTCGATTGAAACCTTACGTGAATAATAAATTTTTAATAAAAATTATGAAACCGACACCCATTGACATACATAGTAACTGATGACATCTCACACCGCCCTAGCGCCCTGCGCCGCGTCTTAGGAATTTTCGATAAGGGTCACGTGTCGACGCGAGTTTTAATTTTTTACCCAACCCAAAAAGTGCACATCGCAGCTAAAGAAGATTTCACTTCAAAAAATCTTCCTGTTCAATCACATTGGTGAAAACTGCATTTTATGGCTCGATAGATTATTATTTGCTAAAAGTATGTCCCTCGGGTCTTGGTCTATAATGCATGCTGACGTCATACTGAAGCGTGCCAAAATAACTTAAGCTCAGTGCTGCCTAGTGGCCATTATACGCAACTCTCCTCTTGCCAATTTGACCGATCATCAAGGAGAACGCGTCCTTAAGTCCATATTTAAATTAGCTGACAGCTAACGCATTTTAAATCCTGTTTTAAAGACTGAACTTATAAAATTCAACAAAAGAGTTTTTAATGTAATAATAGTTAAGACAGTGCTTTTTTACAGCAACTTATTTAAGCTGCTAAATGCCGAAATCGTAAAACAGAAAATGAACTTTCCATACGAAATGACATGACAGGTCACGTGTTTGTATGAAAAGATGATTTTCAATTTTAAGGTTTCGACCTAAGTTTCTTGGTAAAAGTTGTTCAGTTTTATGCACCTGATTACTTCGTTGAATATACGCACTCTTTTTAAATTAATCCTGAATATGAAAACTTTTTTTTGATCCAAGTAAAAATAGATGTCTTTGTAAATGTATTTTCTTTTTAGGATTCTTTTATCTGTTTTTTTTTAGCTAATAATACTGCCTACATGTACTTATTCCAGAAAAAGCTTCTTTCTATACAAATGAGATTCTTAGCATTTATAAAGGGCTCTATTTATGGCATATCTATCACTTGCTAACAATAATAGTAGAAGTATTTTCTAGATAATACGTAACTTTTTTTTTATTCTTAAATCAGAGGTAAGTTACATTTTATCTTATGACTAGTGAACTCGCCAAACGTATTCGTTTAACGGCGAGAAACGCTCTTAAATTAAATTAACCTACCAATAGGATACATACTTAAATAACTATAATTAACAATGTGAAACATGTAGGTACATAATTATAAGTTCGTCTAGATCACATCGTTTAATTTAATTAATTTATAGTATACTAAAGGCAAGTAATATGCATCACATTCATGCCGTCTAATATACTAAGTACTTTTAAATATTATGATACATATGATATCTTTGACTGTTATTCGCAAAGAAATCTACACTAATATTATAAAGAGTAAAGATTGGTAATTTTATGTGTATGTTTGTAATAAATAAACTTTTTCAAAAATTATTTCTTTATTACATTCACCTTGAGTAACATAGGCTATATATTTTACTAAAAATATTGGTTTTGCGGGCGAAGTCGCGAGGAGCAAGTGTGAAATAAAATTATGTTTCTGTTGGAGCGACTATTGAGTTACATTTATAAATAACAGGTTATAAAATAAGAAGGTAAAACAAAATATTATTTAAAATTATTAAAACTGCTTTTTCATTTGCCTGATTGTACCTATGTATTGTATACCTATCGTAGACCCATTGACGTAGCAAAAGATCGTAGCAAAGACGTCATCAGTGCTACGTGGCTACGGCTAATAAATCTTAATTGAACTTCCCATTAGTTGATTAGCTATAAGAATTAATTGAAAGTTATTGCAAGTCTGATCAATGTGTACTTATTAGATTGCAATAAATAAACGCTTATTCATTATTTGATCGTTTTAATTCATGCAAATTTATGAAAGGTAAAATGAATTATGAACGTTTTTGCCGGCACATGCACATGGATGCAGGTTCGAACCCAGGCAAGTACCAATGTGACTTTTTCAAAGTTATATGCAATTTCTTAATAATTCTCAGACATCATTGACAAACGGTGAAGTGAAAGATCGTGAGGAAACCTGGATTCCAAAAATGTGAATCTGAAATCACCAACCGGCAATGAGCAAGCCTGGTGATAAATGCTCATTCCTTCTTTATATGAGAAGAGGCCTGTGCCCAGCTGTGGGACGTTTAAAGGCCGGAATTATGGACGTTTTTGTTATTATTTTTTAATGCTTTTGTATAATTATATTTTTGTTTGTAAATCAATCAATACATCAAATTCGTTTTGGTTAGAGTTTTTAGTTTAATAAAAAGATGGGACCACTTAATGATATTATTTGTGGTATCAAAATCGTTATACGTAATCGTTACAGAAGAAGAAAAGCTCAACATTTTAAAATTGTCTGTAAAATAAAAAAAGAGCAATACGTTTTCAGATTAATAAATTTGTAATAAAACTCGGTCAGACGGAATCCTTCCTCCTCACAGGAGTAGCTCAAGCTGGACCGGTGTGTGCTCAGGCCGAAACGCTCGGCTCTCAGCGTTCGGCCTTCGACCCGCCTCTTGAGATTTATTGCCCGGATCAGGGGTAACGCTTGTACACTTCCTGACAAATATATGGAGACATATCAATTTTTGGGTAGAAAAGAAGGCGGCTTGTGAGATCTGTTGATGTTTCTCAATGTCTGTAGGTAATGTTTATTGTGGTGAGAAATAAATACTTATTATTATTATGAGATCTGTGAAGGACTTTCAGCAGGACACGACCTTCAGGGATGAAGAACAAAACTACAATGACCAGGAAATGACGATTTATGTAGTTGAAATATTTCGAAATAAAATAAAGTTGAATTCGAAGCTTTTGATCCTAGTCTATAAAATTGCCATCATTTTACATTTAGTTATAGTTGCCGGCAAGTAACTAGGCATTGTTTTGGAGTAGTGAGAGCGTATTTTCATATTCTATGTGCAACAAAAGCACAGTTTTACTGCTCGACTGTATCACTGCTGGTAATCTTAATAAAAATATATTTTTTCAACCTTTATGTACATTAGAACGTTAAAATATGAGATGAACACGTAACGACTCTTGCCAAGTTACGTGCCGGATACTATACAAAAGATTAAAATAACAAAATTATACAATTTAGAAAAATCATTTTGTATGGTTCTATTTTTGTCCGGGAGTGTACATTGACGTCAGAGAATCTTTGTGGCGAAACAAGTGTGATGTTACATAATGAGGGCCGGTGAAGTGACACTTTAGCTTTCATCTATATCGTGGTGTGAACGCGGGTTGAAAAATGTTTGGGAATTCCTTTGCTGGAGCAAGTTTTAAATACAGATGGTTTCAGTCGAATGTGGTGACGTAAATCGTCGTGACTGTGTTCACACATTGCACGCCTGTCTTATATACTTAGTTTTGATTTACCCATTAGATAAAATATTTTACTATCATCAGCCTAAATAGCAAAAAAACATTTTAACTGTTATTTAGAACAAAAAATAACAAGAAAACGTCTTCAAACTTCTTTGTTATGCTTTTTTATCTTATTTTTTTAGGCCATAGGATTAATTGAAGGTCCAAATAAGAAAAAGTCAATAGCTAATGCTATATTGATTTATTTGGCTTACCTACAGTCAAATTCGAAGTATACTTTAAGGCCGGGAATGTCTGAAATTCTAGTTTACTCTGAGTTTGTACCACCTGACCCCAGTAACCCAATTACAAAGGAAATCGATATCCCTAGGTTACCTCCCGTTGTCAAATTTTTTAAGGTTTTCATGAAATCAAGACAACTTTTGGGGCCTGTTGGTCTAGTGGTTAGTGACCCTGACTGCTAAGCCGGAGGTCGTGGGTTCGATTCCCACTCAGGACAAATCTTTGTGTGATGAGCACGATCATTTGTTCTGTGCCTGGGTGTATTTTATCTATAATATGTATGTATTTAGAAATATATAAGTATGTTTATCAGTTTTCTGGTTGCCTGGTACAGACTCTGCCTAGTTTGGGATCAGATGGCCATGTGTCAGATTGTCCCAAGATATTATTATTATTAAAAGATGAACGTCTATAGTAAGTAATTATACGTTCATTGGTTTTTGATTACACGGATATTGTGAGCTGGAGCTTTTACTCATATTTGGAACTTTAAAAATTAAAAAAGTTATTTAATGACACTGTTAATATAATGGCGAAATATTTTTTTCTGAGGTTTACGCGAATATTAGACATTGAAATAAAACTACTCTTATACGGATTCTATCGCAGTTTATTTTGAATTTAGTTCCCGACGTTTGAACACCTTAGTAGCCTAGGTGTCATGGTCACGGGCAGACTGAGAAGGTATTCGTCCTGACGAGATAATAATAATAATATATTTTTATTTCATAAAAAAGGGGAGATTGTAGTACATGAGGCATACACAAAGTTATACATATGAGTTTGTAACATGTCAATCACAATCTGGTGGGTGAAGTTCTGTTTTCCTAGCTGGGTTACATAATAACCTGTATTAAGGAAGAGAGAAGAAGATATGTTGCTCGTTCTAACAAAACATAACTGATACCCTAGGGTATCGTTTTCTTTTACCTTTTATATTTAATTTTCGATGCAGACGTCGATTGATGCAAAACACTAATTGCCAGAGCGTTGCTTTTAAAAGCAGTGAAAAAGGAAAGTTAAGTGAGTAAGTCGTTAAAATACCATTACTTTTAAGGTTCTTTTCATTGACGTTTCTTACAAACATTGCTTGTGCAAGTAATTATTTTGTTACTTGTAAACGAGTCTAATTATTTCTTTCAAGTATTATGTCGGAACAGATTTGCTTGGATTTGAATTTGTTTTAATATTTTGTTTGTTGGATTTTCTTGTTTTATTTTAGCATGAGTTCCTTATAAATTATTTTGAGTAGGTATATTCATGTAAAAAATAATGAAGAGACTAACTATCTTATTGTTTAATACCAATAATATCAAAGCTCGTATGACTATGTTTAACACGGCGACATGGTTGTTTTGGAACTGGACACCAAAACATAACTTATTTTTCAGATGTGGCCGAAAAAAAGATAACAAGCCTTTGAAAAACAATTATTTATCAGTCTCTCAAATAAATCTTAAAGCTGTGTCTAAAACCATTGACAAGCTTCTTTTGTTCGTACATAAGCTGGAGCAATCACAGCAGGTACACACAAAAGGCGAAAGTTGTGTGTGTGTGTGTGTGTGTTAGTTACCTCTTCACGCTCAAACGGCTAGCCCAATTTTGTAATATTATGGTGGTAGCTTTTTATACCGAAAAAAATAATTTATCTGATAAAACACGGCTAACATCGAGGGGCGCAGCTAGTGGATATTTTAAAAGATTATATTAACTTGAGATTACTTGTATTGTCACGTAAAGGAGTAATCCAATTGATAAATTTAATCAATTGAACAATATTAATTAAATTAAACTGAATAATCAATTGAAGCCAGATAATTAGTTTGCCGGGCATTCAAAGCTCGACATCACTAGATTGAGAGACAATTGAATTTGGCTAAATTTAAATTAACCTTTAGATGACATTCTGAACATCAAGTTCATTAATAATGACGAATATATAATTTGAAGAAATATTAGGTATGGTCAACAATTCAAGGGCAAACCCTGTTTATTCTTTATTATAGTTATTTTTCAATTTAATAGTCTACGGAATTTTTATTTTATTTTGTGTAGCTTTTGCTCGCGGGTATCGAGTAAGCGGTTCGTCTTTCTGTATGTATTCTGTAGTCTTTCTCGTTAAAAGGGCTATCTAACGCTGAAAGATTTTTTTAAATCGGACCAGTAGCTCCTAAGATTACCGCGTTCAAACAAACAAACAAACTCTTTAGCTTTATGTTATCAGTACTGAAAAGTCACTCGGCTATACTGTTAAGTGTTTCATACACTTAACAGTATAGCCAAGTGACTTTTCTACTGACGTTCACGAAGACAGAAATGACATTAAATGTATGGGAATGACATTTGATTTCGAAAAGTCACGTGACTCAGACTTGTCACTTTCATATCCTATTTGAGTGATTCTATCACCGTAAACGCTTGTAGAAATGTCACTTGGCTACTTGGGGGGCGGCTCTTACTATTTATCTTGTGTTTTTAAATTGTAGGTAGATAACTAATACTTGTACGTCTATAAGTCAAAGTATGATCGATCTCATTTTGTTTATATCAACTCATGATTAGACAAATAAAATTCTCTAATCTTTGTTTGGTTATTACAACGAGCCTTTCGGTAAAACATAAGAAAATATATGTAAAATGAAAATGTGTATAAACAATCGGGTTGGATAAATATTTGCTCCAATTGAGAGTGTTTGTTTATGGTAAGTATAAGCTTTTATTTAGAAACACAATGCTTTTTAATCAGCCAGAACTCTGTAGGGATTGAAATCCCAACAGAGTACTGTCGTTTGATTAAAACCGATCCATTCTTTAAATTCTATCAATAATTCCTTGTGATTAATTTAATTTCGAACAGCGCTTATTTAGTGCAATTGATTGAGATGATGAAATGTCTCTAATTTTGTGGAATTGAGGCCCATTACACGTAATTTTCATCGTATTTTTCCGAATTACATTTATTCAAACTTTTATAATAGAATAACCGATTTCAGAAAATTAAGATTATTATGAGCAGATAAAATAAATTGGTTGTCTGTAAAATCGGTTCAAGCTTTTTTATATTTTTTATTTAAAAGATTACTCGCAATTTGGGTCGCACATAACTAGTAATCTCGTTAGCCCCTCGTGCTAATATAAGATGCTTGTGTTACGAGTGGGTTGACGTCGGTTAGTGTAATGGGTGGGATTCGAACCCGCAACCACATGATCGCCAGTAATTTTACGTGATAACGTCATAAGAATACACTGATATAATATTGCATATCTCTTCCACTCGGGCGCATTGGCGATGGAGGGGTAGAACGCTTAGGCCGATCATGCCTCTCCATCGTTTGTGCCGCGCCCTCTCTTGCACGCTCGGCTCAGGCGGAACATGACACTTTTTGCACGTACAGCCGGCGTTCATAGATTTATAAGACTTAATCACGGCAAAAACTTTTGCTTAGTGTAAACAGAACTTTAGCCTTAAATCTAGATTTTGATCTTACGCATACAAAAGAGAGTAATTGCGTGGTCTAGATAACACAAACAATCTAATCTAAGGCATTATAATGCCTTATTCAGTATGCTCATCTGAGCTTTAAGACCGTACTTTTTGGTAAAGGCATTTGTGAATGAGGTAGTTGGGAGGTGTATAACTTATCTATATACGTAGGGCTTAAATTATATTATGCCGTGGCTATGACCATAGACTAGACAAATTGGCTCTTACGTAAATATAAAACAAAGTCAGAGTTTTACAACACTTATAACGGGAGAACGGGTAGACCGATTTTCACAATCCTTGATTTATTGGATTCGTGTCCGCCCGAATAGCAGAATCAATATAAAAACGGTCACTTACGCGGGTAAAACCGCGGGGCACAGCAAGTCTTTTATTTACACAAATCTTGTGTCACAGTGATTGTGATCCGAAACGGCTTTATCGATTTAAATTTTTTCGTGTATGTTTGGTAGGTCTAAGAACAGATCGTAGGCACATTTTATATCCCTAGGTGATAAGAGTGAAAGAAAGGAGTGGATGCCGCGATGACGAGTAATAGAGAGGATTGAAATGAAAATACGCATTGCGCCGACCCCATATGAAAGGGATAAGGGCAGGAAGAAGAAGAAGAGGTGATAAGAGTGAACTCTCATTTTTTTTTTGCAATGCTACTTTTGCTATATCAGCTAGTATAAATATACAGCCGTTCCAGTTATTTCACTGGCGTCGTTCGTCACGTTAATTGCCTTTCTCCTTTTGTAGTTTTGGAGCTTAGCGAGTTCAAAAAACAAACTAAAAAACTCCTCTAATAATCTTTCATAGAAGTCCGGACGGACTTTTTTCCTTCACACTTAGATCTTAAGAGAAATCAGGCAATGCTGAACATAATTTGAAGTATACATTTTTTAACTCGGTACAATGAGTACCTATCTTTTCTTCTTCAGTCGATCCACCTGCACTGCACCAGCATGTATTTACCACAAAAACCCTCAAAGCTTCTCTTTACGAACTAAAACCCCATTGAAATTAAAACAAACGACTAGCAATACGTCATAATAAAAAAGCAAAATGTAATTTGTATCGTAAACCTTCAAAATAAGGTTCCATTAAAAAAGGCCACCATCATTTATCTTTTAATTAATCTGTATGTTAATCTTTCCTTTGTAAAACGAGAATTTTAAGTATTCGCGCAGCGTCTATAGATTAAAATTTATGTTGTATAATGGATGACCCATTAGAGTACATTTGCATATTATTTTACTACAGTCTACCACACATCGGTGGTTTTGTTTTGATGCTATCATCGTCTTTATTTCAATGTAGTAAGGTTTATTTTCGTATAACGTTGTTACCGCTGATGTGCTGTTGACTGTAGCTACGCTTGTGTTGAGGAGCTATTTTTAAAGAGACCTGATTGTAAAGCGATCAGCTGTTACCATCAAAATATGTTTTTTTTTCGTTACTAACTAACCAAAAAAAAGGTGTAATTTGCTGTTCCATCCATACACATCATAAGCTAACAAAAAGTTACTACAGTAAAATGGGGTGAATAGAAAAGCATAGGATGAATAGAGAATTGCGGTGTTTTAAATTTTACAGATTATAAGTATTGTTATAAAAACCCACAATTATTTAAAAAAATATAAGGAAATAAATGCGTAAAGTTTTATGTTAAAATTTTACGCATGCTTCACGGTAGAAGATGGCAATCCTTCTCCAAATTTGTTTTTATTCACCCCTAATAATTGCTATTCACCCCGTTTCACTTATTCACATATTAGTAAAGCAAAATTTCCGGAGATAGCTTGGATTTAATGAATTGGAAATTTCCATCCCGCTGTGACCAGTGGTCGTTCTTTTCTGGTATAACACACAAAAAACTTAATTCGAACATAATAAACATTTTAACAAATTATGTACCTACAATTAATTACAAGTAACATTACAATTAAAATGTTACGCAGTGCCCATATATACGTACACAGGAGTAATAAATTTATATGACTACACTAAAATCCAATTAGCCCCATTTTTCGCATACGTCGAGCGTACCTTTAAATTAGAACAATAAATATAATAATTAATGTTCATTGTAAGGGTTATTTACAATGGAACAGTGATTGAGTAATTTTGGAACGTAGAATAACTCCACAATATTCAATGGAGAATATTTGAATATTCTATAATATGCAAGACTAACAGACTGTGCCCCGGGGTGTTGCCCGTGGAAGTAGTCTCCGTTCCTGTATTGATATTGTCAAAATTCATTTTTTTTATATTTTCTCGGCTATTCGGGACGAAGACGAGTCGAGACGAGTGAGGTTAAGTTTCTCAATTTGTGAAAATGTGAGCGTAAAATAATACAATTTACGTACTAAACTATGAATTTCCTGGAAAATTCATAAATTTGCGGCTGTTTGCTTGTTATTTTCCGGTGACATATAGACAAAATCAGGGATAAGCTTAAGGGAGATTGTAATTTAGCTTAAAAATTTAAACGATAAACAAAAAAAAAAGTAGTGCCGTACTTTACAGGTTGTAAAGTACTTTATAACTTAAAATAACTGCAAGTGGAACTGACTTAACTTCTACTTAAACCAGTCAATATACAACTCGTGTATTCAATTTAAACTACACATTTCTGAAGCAAAGAAACAAGTGCCCGTAGAAAGAAACCGATACTCAACGGACACAACTCAAGATTCAACTTTTGAAAATTCACGTCGAATCGGCCGCGTCGCATCCAGTCTACCGCGGTCATTACCCTGAAAAATATTGATAAAAGTCACAAGCGAATCTCGCCTTTAAAGAGACGAACTTACGAACTTTTTGTCTTGTAAGCGAACTAAAGGCTATAACGATACGTTTTACACTTCAGTACCTCGGAGTTTCCATGAAATATTGCAATTGGTAGTTTGAAAGGTTTAGTGCTACGTTTTGTTACCTGCCAATATTTTCACGTGCTTGCGATAGGGTAATTTTGGTAGAAAAACATTTTAAATTTTTTGTACATACATTTTCATGGATTTTTTTATAAACTTATATGCTGAAGTAAAATTAATGATAGAAAATATTATATAACTAGATGAAAATCCGGCTCCGCTCGGTTGAAATGTGACTCATGATACACAATGTAGTTGAATATTTTTTATACACAAATAATATTAATATTTTCGCGAAACGACAACGACTGAAGAAAAGTTTTAAGTTTTGATTCACTCAATGTTTCCTGCAAGACGTTTCGTTTTACTCAGTCAAATGAGTCACAGTTCTTTGTGATGGATACTTCTTTGGCGCGACGCACGCGACGTGTTGATCGGCGAGGCGTATATAAGAGCTAGTATGCAACGGAAGTGAAAAAAGTGAAATAAATATTCTTGAACTATTATTTCAACCGCGTTCCGAAACGATTCTGGTCCCAACCATGTCCCAACTATCATGCAACTGTCATACGCCTTGTCAGCACTGTAATCACTTCAAGGAGGTTGTATGATAATAAACTTCTTAAATCACTTTGAGCAGAATTATCTGTTACGGATCGCGGCCTTATTAATTACCCAAGATGGCGACTGCGTTTTTTTTGTTTGTCAGTGCCATTAGAATTTAACGAAATTCTCCATAATCCGAATTTTGCGGATATATGTTGTCGACTCGAAATCAATATTTTTTTATGTTTTGTTATTCATATAAGGTTTCGATCGAGTCTACCGTAGCCCAGAACGAAATTATTAATATAGATTAATATATTCTAAGGCTATAATTATATATTTAAATAGAAATTTCAAGTGAAAAGGTTGTTGTTCAATTACTATTCATAAACTAACTTAAACATTTATATAAATAATGGTATTATAAATTAAACAGTACACAGTTACACACAATGTGTTTTTCATTATTAAATATTTAGGAATATGACGATGAACCAAATAAATAGAGAACAGATGGTTAGACACTTAACATTCAGTGTAAACAGAATTCGATATTAGCTAAACTATTAAATAAATATTACCAATTCTGTCATAACTTGCCACGTTACAAAAGTAGCTGATTCGAAGTTGGTCTAACACAAGAAGTTATATAATACTCATATATATTATTATAGAACAGTATTAGCTAGCTTCGTAGAGTCTAAGTACATTGCACTATGCATATTGAAGGGATACTTCAGACTAGACAGACTGCTACACTACTGGCCACATTAATCGTATACCCTAAATATTTATGTGAAGTTTAGGTAGAACTTAATAGAGTAACGTGATTAGACTTAAAATTATTTGTGTAAAACAGCTAACGAATGCACATTCTGTGTTTTGAACATCAATACCTATAGATAAATCGAGTAAGTTATTTAATTATTGTATTAAATTAAAGGTATATTTTTGGCTTCAGACATTACTGACAGACTTAGCTGTTGTGAATTTTAATTGTTTTATTGTCTAGCCGTGCAGTACAATAAACATTTGTAAATTGAATAATATTCTGGCATTATAAATAAAAATTGCATGCTCATTGTAGGTGTCTGGGCATGTAAATTGTGAGATCGAGGATCACTGTGTATTAACTAGATACCCTCCTTTATAAAGGTTATTTCTCTGAACTGATTGAAGGTATATTTGCGGCCAGCATTTAATTATTTTGTATCGGACATTTATGAGAATACTTGTTTCTCGATAAATCGAAATTGCGAGAGTAAACAAAACTAACTCAAATAAAATGTACCTATCACTGTGTTATTTATTGATCTACTTATTATTGTTTTGATAATTTAAAATTTTAAATTATGAATGAATCTGATATTTTGTTTTTCAGCGGTCACGTCTCGCAATTTTATTGCAGCCTGCTAGATGGGCCAGGATTGTCACCCACTGGAAACTCGGAGGAGGATATCGAATTTGAGGTCAACCGCGGCTAAGGTGGTGTGATGATCTTGTCAGAAAGCATGGCGCGCGTTTTATACCTATTGCCTCAATTTACGATAAGCGCTGATATCGCAAAATACAGAGAGATTTGAAAGAAAAAAGGACTTCTTTGTCCAACAATAAGATCTGAGACTACGAAAATAAACTTGAAAATTATGTACCTACGTACATTATTTTGTACTTTGTAGGTACCAAAGTTATATAAATGGAAAATCATCTCGTCTTAACATGTTCTTAGTCTTGTTACTATGTCGTGTCTCGGCAACAGAACATAGACTATCAACATTCTTCATACAAAGTTGTTTTCCTTGTTGTGAATGCACCGCGCGTGACTTGCATTACATATGGATATGACCAAAGACAAACAATAAGGAAACAACTTCATTTATTTTAATGAAAATATTTTTGGTTGTAAATGTCTTTTCTATTAATAAACCGAATTCACAGTTGATTGGTATTTTTTATGACAACGCACAGCGGATTTCAATGCTTAGGAAAATATTTCATTGCTATAAGTACCTACATACTTTATAGAAATCCATTTTTTTAGACAAAATACGAGGCTAAATTAGTTTGAAACAATATTTTAACAACTAATAGGTAGGTACATACCTTTTTCAGGTCATCGGTCCATCTGGCGGGGAGACGTCCTAAAATACGTTTGCCGGTTCACGGTCTCCACTCAAGGATTCGTCTGCTCCAACGGCCATCAATTTTGACAGACATGACCAGCCCACTGCCACTTCAGCTTACTAACTCTGCAAGCTATGTCGGTAACACAGGACCCATGTTAATTGCAAATGTAATTTGCTTCTACATTCAGAATATAAAATTTTCTAGATTAAAATAACTTTTAAGTATAACTTTATTTAAATCCTATTTGTTACTTATCTTTCTATTTCTCTTTAGTTTTTGCGTGGAGGTAACTGTTTATGAAAATAATTTTAAACCAGTTAAGCTGAGAAAATGGCGTTAGTGAAAACCAAATTAATCCTTTTAAACATTCAAGAGATCAAAGTTCTCCGAAAAAAGAAACAGACAATAGAATTTACTTGTAAACTTTGTTTGTAAATTATAAACGAATACAGCTTTAAATGTGTCGGCTGCATAAGTTAGGTAAAATGTTTTAAGTTTATTGAACTAGTCAAAGAAGTAGTTAAACATGGATTATAATAAGTCTTTATGATTCATGGATCATATTAATAACAGATTATTTAGAGAAGATCATATTAATGTAATGTATGCTATTTTGTACCTGCGTAACTAGCTATTTAGTTACGCAAATAGCTGGATTTTTACCATATACTGTACATAAAAACTGGTAAAATTCACAAAGTCGAACCTGTGAATAATGATTAAAGACTACCTATTTTATTTTTTAAGTTAAAGTTATAAGGAAACTATTTTTTCATTTATTATTGCATGAAATATAAGTAAAATGTATCTATGTATGTTTTTTTAAGCTAATACTTGCCTACATACGCGTAGTCTATGTAAATTATTCAGATTACATATTGAGTTCTGAACATTTGGGGCTTGAAAACCGCAATATATTCTCTTTACAATGTAAATGCATACACAAATTAATGTTTTACTTGTACAATAAAATTCTACGTGCACCACAGTTTTAAACTTTGTGCTGCCTAACTTCATTTTAAATCCGATTGCGTCGGGGAAATGTTGGATGTGAATTTTACAAAACTGAATAAAATTACTGGTCGTAAATACCTGTGTAGTGAAAAAAAAAGTACAATGGGAACAGAAAACGAATGAAAAAATAATATTTGTCTTATTATTAGGACATAATATTTGTCTTATTATTAGGACATAATATTTTGATATACATACGGGATAATTCTTTCGACTGCAACTCTTTTTTTAATCTGCTAGAGATTGTAAATATCAACTAAATTGTATAAACAATATTAATGTAAATCGTTTAATTAAGATAGATATATAGAACATCAAAAATATTCTTGACCTAACTTTGAAATTAAAAAGCAGCGATGGTATGCTATGTTGAAATATCGAAACATCAGTTGCGTACACCAAATTTGTTCTCTGTTACCATTTCATATAAAATGGAAAATGTTGAACACCACGGAGATATTGTATACCTTATTAAAAAAAAGATCGTATACCAAACTCGTAATTTTAGTGTAACCTGAATCTTTTTTGGGTTATGCTGTGTAGCTAACATGTCAAGGTCGGACTGTCTGCCTGTCTGTATTTAAGTTAAATAATGCCTTCACCGTTAAGTATAGCTTTTCAAGAAATGTCTTACTCATTTCCAGTTTTAGTAAATTGAAGTTCGAACTATCGATGAATACTTGAACAATACGAGCAAGTAAATATCCCTGCGGGGCTAAAGCTTTAACCCAGAAAGTATACGCAAGAGCAATGCTAAATTCGGAAAAAGTACCTAGATCAAGTAAGCGGCGGTAGCCTAATGGCTAGGGCGTTGGACTTGCGATCATATGGTTGCTGGTACGAATCCCACCCATTACACTACAGACGTGAACCCACTCGTAACACAAGCATCTTAGGTTAGCACGAGGGGTTAACGAGACTACTAGTAATGTGTGACCCACATTGCTAGTAATATAAAAAACAAGTTCAGATAAAAAAGAATCAAAACAAAGAATAACTTATATTACTACGAAAAGAAGCGACACCCTCCCCCCGCTAATTTATTTCCCCCTTTACCAAGGTTGTACACGCAGAGAAGCTTTGCCTACGTCACTCGGTTGTCAGTACTCGCAACACGCGTGTCAAGGAAATGAAGTGAATTGCCCAATGCACCTCATTTGTATATATTGTTTATTTTTTCTAGACAATTTGGATTTTGACGTAGTTTTTAAACACAGCAAATGCGCTACGGCGATCGTCAGCCCTACAAATTTGAAGCGCGTACATTTCTTGAATGTAGAAATAGTAGATTATTACGCGCGCGGCGCGGGAGTTTTATGGAGTAACACTAAACTGTTTAAACACTAGACTACGATAAAACACAGCATTAATGAAAATTGAATCCTGGCTAACCACGAGGAAGGTAATTTCCACACAATCAGCCAGATTTTACACGCACAACTCAAATAGACTATATACGAAATTATATTTAGGTACTGGTAGGCAATAAAATTTGAACATCAGATCACAACAAAGGCTGTCAAACGAAAGTAATGGAACCCAACCATTTTATTACGACTGAGGGCTCCGCATAATATCTAATACGGACCGAATCATGTTCGTCCCCATTGTTACTACAAAAATTGTAACGTCAGCTTAAATTAAAAAAAGAACCGAGAAAGTTCCTTGCATTACATTCTTGAATTATTTCTTTTGTTTCAACCCCTCTGAGGCGTAATCTGACCTCTTTTCATTTAACCAATTATTATTATTTATTACCCAAAGTAACGAGTGACATAGATAATCTTCATAAGCCTGTGGGATTCAGCTCGTAAATTGGAATGTACGGCTTAGTTACAATTTTGTCATTTAATAGAGACATATTGGGTAGCCTAATAGGCGTTGTGTCTGAGCAAAATGTCTATTTTCGAATATTCTATCCAGTTTTTGTTGTGAATTTGGCTGGGTGACATTTAATAACGTGACACAACTAAAAAATAAAAATGTCATTCAATCATGGTGAGAAAACCTTAATATTTTTTCTTAAAAAAAGAAATAAATAAAATAATTTGTGAATAAAGCAAAAAGAACAAAACACAGAGAACACAGAGAACAAAAGGACAATACGGACAAAGTGTGTAAGACTTTAGTACAGTTGAACATAAAACAATATTTATGTCGAAACCAGAAGAATTACCGATACCGCTAATTTCGTTAATTTTCCCGGAAAACCGAATAACATGATTTAGAAGTGTAATTCGACGTTTTTATGCTCTGTCACGTCACAAATTCTTTTAAGAATCAACCGAGATCTTTCTGACAGAGATAAACAAATAACTATTATTTATTGTGTATTCCAAAAAATATTTATTTATTTTATTATTCCTTATAAAATTACTGGCCTTATACTTGTACTACTGTGTGTATGATGAACTTAAACGAAACTAAAAGTCGAAAGGTGTGTATTGTGTTAAATTATTCTGATATTGAATGACGAACAATCAAGCTTACCGTATTGAAATAGACTTTTATTATTATATACAGGTGCCTACGAAAAATATTTTATACATATTTTATTCCCATTTTGCGCAATATTTTGCCAGCCAGGGTCCTGTCAAGTGGGAATTCTTGTTCGCTCCCTTTTCGTTGCCTAATCCTTTGGGAAACAGGAGTGATTTTACGGGGTTGGATTTTCTTGGAAAATATCATGACAATGACTAAGCTTAAGAGATGGGTTATTTAAAAACTTAAACCATTAAAAACTCCAAAAAGGTCGGCGATTTTAGAGCCGGCTAAAACAATGACTTACACATTTCAATGTATCATGGGACCTTACTTTTTTTTAGACAGGATAAATAGAGGTTAAACTAAATGTAGGACATAAATGTACAGAAAAGGTATTACATACATTTTTCACAATCAATGGACTTGAATCACGCTGATAAAAAACATGGTTGGTCAGCGTTTTTATATGAAGATTAATTTTATTCCTAGCGCGACATTTTAAAATGTAAAATACAAGTAAAAATTACTCAAAATAAATTAAATGTGGCTTTTTTTTTCATTAGTTGGCCACGTCTGTGTTGTCTTTGACATGAGAAATTATAGTCTTTACCTTAGTAATCGAACGGTAAGAAAAAAAATGGCTGAAGTAGTAAAGACCCTGACTCCTAAATTAGGCAAAATCTGTGCCTTGGGAGTCCATAATTTTCTACAATAAGTACAATACGGTAAAATGAGGTGAATAGAAAAGCAGAGGGTGAATTGAGAATTGCGGTTTTTTTTACATTTGACCGATTAAAGGTATTGATTATAAGACCCTCAAAAATTTAAAAAAATATGAAGTAGCTGTTTTGTGTAAAATTATACGCATGCTACACGATAGAAGATTGGAATCCTTCTCCAAATATGTTATTTACCCCTAAAATTTGCTATTCACCCCGTTTTACGTTACCTCTTAAGATGACAGTCGAAACTAAAGGAAAACATAACACTAACGCAAAATTTCCCGAGTTTACATTCAATCTTCACTTTTCTGTTATCATAATCTATTTAAAGTCAAAACCAATACTTTTTGTTCACGATCCCGTCCCTAAGGGCCTCACTTATCAGCCTTTTAGGTTCTTAATCGAGTTGTTTGATTTATTATTCGTTGAGTTATGAAGTTGGAAGGACTGAGAGTACCTTCGCGGCTCATTATATTCAAGTTCTCTTTGGATGAACGTTGCGTCTATATTGTTTTTACTCATTGATTTAAATTATGGTTGAAGCTATATTCAAAGGCGTGTTATAACTATGCATTTTCTTTTAATTGTGAGCTAATATAAGAGTTCCCAAAATGGTACAGTGATCAAGATCGGGTTAGCCTATTATTGACTCTTTTCTCAATGTGTCGTCATTTTGACGTTATGTTAAACATTGGTAAATTATGTAGGTATAAATTTATTGTACTCGAACATAAGAAGAAGATAAATATGTTCAGTTTTGAGATATTTTAATTCTACGAAGTAACAAAGAGTTGCACAAAAACTGGGCGGTGTCGTACTTAGCGCACACAAATTTTAAGACAAAACAATACTTAGGTAGGTACTTACCTAATTATTATGGTGCTATATGTAAGTACTTAATTATCTAGATAATATAAGTTATACATTCAACGCCAAAAACATTTGTTGTGACATGAGGTTTAACTTGAATAAAAACAAATACATTTTCTATTTTCTTTTCTCTGTTACGTTACGTAGTTAACGAAGACTTAAATCATTGGATTTTCAGACCTTTCAAAAACACAAAAAAACACATTAAAATCATTTCGGAGGAGTTCAATAACATTGAATTCAATAAATTGAACATCGAAAAACACTGTGACAGAAACTTTTTACATAGAAATATGGAATTTTACATAATATGGATAAGCTAATCTGCGGCTAGAACCGTCAATGGTACAAAGATGTCACAGCTCTAAAAAATCTCTAGAAAGTCGTAGTTTATAGTCTCTCATAATTTAGTTGACTCTCTCATAATTATTGTTCCAAATCTATTATTCGTGTGAGATTTGATTTTTCAGAAAAGAAAAGTACCTCTCAAACTGAGCCGTCAGGTAAACAAAGGAATTAATAAAAAGAGTCCGGGATTAACTCTCGATGGCCATACAGTTAAAACATCCAGGGTCATACATATTAAGCAGTGCCCGAACACCAACAAAGAGTCCTAAGCTCCTTTTTAATTATTCCTAAACGGAGCAAGGCATAAATTTGGCAGGAGTGCGCTGTTAAAAGTCTTAACGTCAAAATATGCCGCGGAGTTGCTAATTAAAAAAGACTGTCGAGAATATGGAACACGCAATGTTCTACTAAGATAAAAATTACTTCGTGTACTTTAATTATACGTACACATTAAGAGAGAATTAGCAAGTCTAAAGTGCTTACTACAGCGTTAAAACTGGGTCTAAAAAAGTCAAAAAAGACAATAGGAGTGGTCCCTAAATGATAGATACTGTCGTATTTATCTATGCGTTTATGATAGAAAGACTAAGTTTTAAAATATCGCGTTGCACGATTATATAATTAATTTACGCAAGCATAGTTACGTTATGGCTTAGTTTTCGAAGTTTTATTTTGTTCATTCTTTTGTTTCTTTGATAATTTTTTTTTTATTACGTTGATTCCCGTGACGTAATTTCAGTATAATAATGTGAGGACTGTTCGTCAGCTACGTTTATTCTACACAAGGGTACGTTGTTACGACACCATATTTGCGCATACCGATTCCTAGAATATAAATTATAATAACTTAGCATTTGTGTGATCCAAAAATGCTTGTTCCAAGTCTGGGTGTTCTTTGTGCATGTGATTTGAATGTTTGTGAAACCCCCGCGACACAAGGATTAAATTCGTTAGTGCGGGCGTCGTTTATAAAAAAAAAACTTATACATATTATGATAACGGATATATCACCATCATAGATTATATACATATGTACATACAGCCCATTCCTAAAGTCATTTGTTTTAGTACATCCCCCATGCAAGGCGGGAGACCTTTTACATCTTTTACATCCGTACATAGTTTAATTTACATGCCGTTGCGGTAAATATATGTAAAGTGTAAAAGCATTTTATCGTTCCGTGTAACGTATAATTAAGGGGAACGAGCAAATGTAATGATAGAAGATAATAAACCTCTCTTTTAGTCGTTTTTAAGCTTTGGCTGTATGTATTTCGCCTTTTTTTGTGATGTTGTAGCGTAATGTAAAATATTCTTTTAAAAGGAGCAAATGCAAACAAACAAAATGATAACCGTTATAGTATTTGTGAATATCACATATTACACTAATATTATTAAGGCAAAAGTTAGTTAGTGTGTAGTTTTTTTTACCCTTAAACGGCTGGTTTGACTTTGGTAAAATTTGGTATGAAGATAGCTGAAACCCTGGAATAATACATAAGGTACTTTAAACCACAGGTAAAAACACCATGAGGTACAGCTAGTTTATTGAAATATTACTTCCTTCAGTAACGTATGTATAAGCTTATTCCTATTATATGTAAATGATTGTATAGTTTTAGATTCGTTAGCACTTACTAAAATGCAGAACATACAGAAGAGGCGGTAGCCTAATGGCTAGGGCGTCGTTCTTGCGATCATATGGTTGCGGGTTCGAATCCCACCCATTACACTACCGCCACAACGTGAACCCACTCGTAACACAAGCATCTTAGCTTAGCACGAGGAGGTAAAGAGATTACTAGTAGTGTGCGACCCACATTGCTAGTAATCTTTAAAAAAAAAATACGCACGCTTTGGACACAAGGAACATTAAATCAGATATAATTAGCCTGTATTTGCAGGCTAACCTAACCTAATTTATATCATATAACCTTTATTTCTCGGAGCTAGACAGAAATTATTGAGTGACGTTATCGAAACAAAACTACTTTTTGAATGGATACTAACGCGGTTTATTGTGCTTTAGTTTCCGTCGTTTCAACGCTTTTGCAGGTGGCATGGTCTCGGACAGACTGGACAGTCGGGTTATTGCCCCAAAGTTTCAACTATACTAAGTAAATATACGCGTTTATTGAATACTCGTAAAGTTAATTTGAATATAACAAACCCATTTAACAAATTGATGGTAATCACAATAGACGATAAATGAAGAGTTGAACATCTAAAAATAACCTTTGTATTTTCGGGTTAAATAGAAATAATTAGTTTATACTATTATTGGATCCAGTGGGTTGAGAAGCCACCTTGGAAAGTCTTGTAATGACCTCAGAAATGTCCTTTAAGAGGTCGAATAAAAGCATGTGGGTGGGTAAGAAAAATGCCTTATTGCAATCAATTTGTATTTGGTGTCTGCATAAATAGAATTTCTTGTTGGTTTTTCTATAAAGAAATAACATTTTAGACATATTTGGAACGTTACATACCTACATAAAAAAGGATTTGACAAAAGTGATTCTGCACTTTCTTATTCAAGTACTATATTTTGGATACATCATTTTTATTTTAGAAAGTAATCGCGGATACAAAGTATATATAAGTGTGAACTAAAATTTCAATCATCAAATCATAAAGTATATCATAACATAAACAAAAATAGATTACTATTAGTTAGTTATGAAGGAGTTTTTTTTTTTTTTTTTTTTATTTATTTATTTATATGAAACATAGCCATAGTTTACATAGGTCTAATTACTAACAAAAGGACATTTTAATAACATAACATGGTCTGCTGTCTCCCAAACTAGGCAAGAACCTGTATCTTGGGAGGCAGTTTAAGCGATATCACAATTTTCAATTGAACAAAACTAATGTAAGACATGTGTTGTGACTTTGACATGAACTGAGACAAATTATTTGAAAAATTAAGCTCAAAAACAAGTACAAGTATAAAATTAAAAACTAATTATATATTGCCAGCATAAGCGAGTGTGATTGTGAGTGTGCGTGAGTGAGTAAGTGTGCGTGTGTGATTGTGTATATTTGTGTAAATGCTTGTAGATAGTGTGAGCGTACTGTGTATTTATATATGTGAGTAAGTGCGCGTGTGTGATTGTGTATATTTGTGTAAATGCTTGTAGATAGTGTGAGCGTACTGTGTATTTATATTGTTCGTGAGATGATGGAAAACTATAACAAAAGTGTTTCTGTATCAGTATAATCTAGGGTCAACAACCAAGCTTTTAACTTTTTCTTACATAACTGTTTACTTAGTGAATGTATGTTCAAGATTCTATTTATTTTATTGTACAATCTGGTGCTAACAAAAGAGTATTGCTTATGAGCAAAAGAGGACCTGTGCAGCTCCGAACGAAAAACCATGTGAGCTCGTCGTTTATTACTTGTAACTAGAGGACTACGGTGTTTCCTTAGTGTTGCATGAAGAACAAATAGTTGTCGGACAGTTAGGACTTTACTATCTAGATAAAGTTGAGTTGTTGGGTATCTATACGGTTTATAAAAAATGATTTTTAGGACCGCTCTTTGAGCTATTTCCAGCTTTAAGAGAGTTGTCTTATCAGAAACACCCCAACAGGTTACACAATAAGAAAGTATAGACTGGCATAAAGCATAGTACACGAGCTTTAGGGTATCAATGTCGGCCGACTGCCTTAGAATCCTAAAAACATAAATGAGCTTTCTCATCCGTGCAACTAAATTTTCAATATGAAGATGCCAGTTAAGATGACAGTCTATGTCAACACCTAGGTATCTTACATTAGAACATACACAGAGCGGAGGACATGAGCAATGTAAGGAGTATTCAGAGCATGTGTGAACTCTTACAATAATGGGATCTTTTGGTTGGGAGAATTGGGAGATCGAGAAAGGTAAGATTTTTGATTTCTGAGCATTTAAGGTAAGCTTATTTTTTGAAAGCCAATCGTTTACGATATTAAGGTTATTCTCCGCCTGCTTTGCCACTTCAGGCCAGTTCTCTCCATGTATCAGTAAAACAGTGTCATCAGCATAGGCAAATATAGAACAGTCTTTGAGGGAAAGCAGGCAAAGTTCGTTGATGTAAATGAGGAATAGTGTTGGACCGAGAATGCTTCCTTGGGGAACCCCGTATGCAATTTTGGCTTCTCTACTAGTGACATTATCTATCCTTACACACTGAAAACGATTTTCAAGGTAACTCTTAAAGAGATCTAGAGCAAGGCCACGAATACCTATACTAAACATCTTTGTCAAAAGTTTGGGAATAGAGACTGTGTCAAATGCCTTGCTTAGATCTAAGAAAATACCAAGACACAATTTTTTGGAGTTAAGATTTTTGGTCACTGCCTCTGTGAAAGCAGACACTGCATCCTCAGTAGACATTCCTGAGCGAAACCCGAACTGATTATGTGCCAAGATGTTTCCTCTGTTCAAAAACTTATTTAGTCGATTATTTAATAGTTTCTCTAATATCTTAGAGATCGACGGAAGAACAGAAATAGGCCTGTAGTTGTTTACACAGTCTTTGTTTCCGCTCTTAAAGATAGGATGAACTACTGCCTTTTTAAGCGCATTTGGAAAAATTCCAGTGCTCATAGACAAATTACATATGTGTACAATAAGAGGGACCAAAACATGACGGGATAATTTAAGTACTTTGTTTGAAATTAGGTCAATACCAATGGAACAATCACTGCGCAAGTTTAGGATGATTGTTTGAATTTCCTCAAAATCTGTTTCTAGGAGAGCAAAGGAATCGATGCAGTTTCCAGTAGTAAGATATCTAGAGCAGTCTATCGACGAGCAATTTTTAATTTTTGTTGCTAAATTTTTTCCAGCCTCTACGAAGAAATCATTCACAGAATCAATGGTTCCTGACTCTAACAAATCCCGGGCAGGCACACTAGAAGATTTAGAGTTAATGATAGTTTTAATAACATCCCAAGTAGCCTTGGTGTTACTCCCAGCCTTGTCAAATAGGTGTTTTTCATAATTGCGTTTAAGTTTACGAAGGAGTCTGTTACAAAAATTACGGTATCTATAATATGTGAGTTTTAATATATGATTTTCAGGTTGATTCTTTAATTTTTTATGCATACCGTCTCTATTCCTGATACATCTAATAAGTCCGCGAGTAATCCAGGGTTTGATATTTCGATATTTTTTAGATACTCTATTTGTACGCGTGTGCTTTTGTATGATCCCTGTGAGTATCGAAGTAAGAAGATTAGTAGCTTCGTCAGCATCCCCAGAGAACAAGACAGCAGAAAAATCAGTCTGTTGGATGTCCTTTACGATGGATGTATAATCGATTAAAGTTCGAGTAATACATGGTTTCGGTTTTGGTGTATCTGTCTCAACACTTACTAATACTGGTTCATGATCAGTTATTTGCGACTCTATAACAAGAGTAGTGACAATTTTGTCGGTTTTTAATAAGACGTGATCTAGGCAGTTATTTTTTCGTGTTGGATATAGATGGGCTGGAAGCAAACCGTGTGAAGCGGTAAACGTCAGGTACTCATGGGAATGCCGATCTTTATTATTATTTTTAATATCGATATTTATGTCACCAATTAAAATCACCGGGCCATATTTCTCTAAGGATAGGAGAACTTCACCTAAGCTAATAAGAAAACTATTAATAGAATGGTAGGATGGCGACCTGTAGAGGGCAATAAGGGCTATGTTTTCATTAATTATGCAAATCAGACAGTTAGATTCTTTAAAGGCCGGTTCAAAAATTTTACAGTTTATAGAATTTTTTGAGTATATTACAACGCCATCATTTTGATTTTTATAGTTCATTGTGTAATGTGAACGATATCCTTGCAAAGGTGGGATTGTCGATGTTTTACTAAGCCAACACTCGGAAAGTACGATGACATCGCATTCAATTTGAAGTTGTTGCAAAAATATTACAAGAGCGTCGAAGTTTTTGTTAATACTGCGAATATTCAAGTGTAATATGTTGAAGTTTGCATTTTTTATTAGTTTCATGCAATTATTCACAGGGACTTTATAGGACTTAGAGACCTGGTAAGTATCAAGATCAGTAATAATATCATTGAATTTATCAACCATTTTTGCATAAGATTAGTATTCTTGGAACATCAGTTGCGAGGCAGAGACGGTTCAGGGGCAGCGATGATACCGAGTTTTAAACAAAGTAATTGTAAAAAACGTTACATTTTAATTAGATGATCCAGTTTAAAGAACAAAACAAGAGCCTAAAATAAGATGAATAAAGAAATAAATCCTATTACATAAAATTAAGCACTTATCAGATTTGAACTTGAAATTTTAAATCTCTTTGTATTACTAACTTTTAATAAAAACGATCGCGTAAAATGTTTTTTTTTTTTTTTTTTAAAGATTACTAGCAATGTGGGTCGCACATTACTAGTAATCTCGTTAACCCCTCGTGCTAAGCTAAGATGCTTGTGTTACGAGTGGGTTTACGTCGGTAGTGTAATGGGTGGGATTCGAACCCGCAACCATATGATCGCAAGTCCGACGCCCTAGCCATTAGGCTACTGCCGCTTAAATTTATATTTAAAATTTAAGATTATAATTAAAAGTTACGTCACAGGAATTAACGTGAACACTGAGTTTACCTCTTAAGTCTTGACCTTTTGGCCGGGTTGCACTGGCCGTGGTCACAAGCAGAAGAGAAAAGACCCCGCATCTCCAGTCTTACGAAACGTCAAGCTTCAAAATATATAGCGACCTAATTTTATTAGAGCTCTTTGTATTGTTCTATTGAATAATATCAGAAATCCTTGAAAGTAGGATAAGAACATAATAAGAAAATCCCTCGTCGATTTTTTTTATAGATTTCAGTGTTACCCATTGAGATCCGTATCACAGTGATTCGTATTTGATTTCAAAGCGACCTTTGACCTTATGGGAAAAAGGTTTTATTACAAAGTTTTATCGATACCTCGTATTTGTTTTGTCAATACTGAGGAAAAACAAATAGATGGTAACATGACTTTTGCTGTTGTATTAATTTTATTATTATTACGATAGGTCTTGAATGCATGTGTTAAGTGGCGGAAGCCTAATGGCTGGGGTTTCGGACTTGCGATCATATGGTTGTGGGTTCGAATCCCACCCATTGTACAGACGTGAACACACTCGTAACACAAGCAATTTAGCTTAGCACGAGGGCCCAAGGGGTTAACAAGAATACTACTTAGTAATGTGCGACCCACATTCTAGCACATTCAAGCGTCTTTTTTTTAAAGAGGCTTATCTAATACTCGATACTCTCTCTATACTCTATACCTATATTGAAACAGTTTCTTTTCTTTCGGCTTGCCTTAAATAAACACATTTCAATATCTAGTCATCTAAGAAATTGCATATTTAAAAATAAAAACTTAAGATAACTTGAATAATAAAAAAAATGGCAACACGAACCTTATTAATTCTGGGCGGTCATGTGAATGAATTTTTTTTTGTAAAACTTTGTTTACCTCAAATTAGCTAAAAACAAAAATTGTAAAGACCCATTTTATCTAAATTTTCTGACGAAATAAAACTACAAAGTGGCGATAGGTAACGTCGTCTCGCGCCCTGCCCACTGACCCGGCACAAACCGCTCACTGGACATTTTTTACCGCGACTTAACTTTGCCATCTTTTAGATAAGGCAGGTTTTAAAACTACCGTTCCGTAATGTTTTAAATGAATAAACTTTTTAGACTATGATTAATCCTTTTTCAAAACTAAAGTGTGTTGATATTGCTAATTAAATGCACCTAAATTAAACTCTACAGTGACTCACGCCCTCTATAAAGCCATAGACATTGTTGTCAATGTGGCTAATTAAAACTATTTAATTAGCGGAGTAGCAACAAAATCTTCCGTTACATAAAACCATCAAAGATGATAGTCGGGACCAAAGGCTAAACGTGCTTTTATGAAAAAAAAATATAATTTTGTTACAAGTACAAATTTGTATTCCTTTCAAATAAATAAAATATTATTGACTAGCGGAACCGCCTGTCTTGGCTTCGCACCGCACGCGTAGCGCAATATTAAAAGCCTACAATTATACACAAAAATCTTTCACTTGAATCACCCTATCTATTGCTGAAAACTGAAGTAGTGGTTAGTGACCCTGACTGTGAAACCAGATGTCGTGGGTTCGATTCCCACCCAGGACAAATATTTGTGTGATGAGCATGATCATTTGCTCTGTGTCTGGGTGTAATCTATTATATAAAAATAAGTCGGGTTTTCCTTCCTGACGCTATAACTCCAGAACGCACGAACCGATTTCCACGGTTTTGCATTCGTTGGAAAGGTCCCGGGCTCCGTGAGGTTTATAGAATTATATAAAAAAAAAAGACCGCGGGCGGAGCTGCGTGAAACAGCTAGTTTATCTATATTTTGTATGTATTTAGAAATATATAAGTATGTTTATCAGTTGTCTGGTCACCATAGTACAGGCTCTGCCTAGTTTGGGATCAGATGACTGTGTGCGAGGTTAAAAAAAACCGTTGCGTAGTATACAAGATCATAATATATACTATGTTTAAATAGCCAAGGAAAATTAACTTCTCTGGGCTTAAATTATAGATAACTTGTCAATTTACACAAAAGTATGTAGGTACATACCATACAAAAGGCATAAAAAGCACACACAGTAAGCCTCGATGCGTACGAACTACCTACACGGAGAATAGATTCCACATAGTGATTCAGTGTATTGCAAATCCGGACCAACAACAGTCTGGATGTCAAACAAAAACCCCAATAACATTCATCTGTGTTTTGTTTGCGGTGGAACCATTTAATAGGAATTCTGTTCCATTTACCAGATATTTTTGATCGGCGAAACTGTTCCGAAATTCAATTATAGTTCGAATTGTTTCGGGGTTCTAGTAAAACTATTTAGTTTTGTGGACCGGCTGTGGAGTTTGTGGAGTTGAATCCTTAAATAACTTGCACACTGAAATCGCGAAAATATTGAAAAGTCAACTGTCCACCTAAAGCAATAGGTACTGCAAACAATGATCTTATTCCGTATTTTAAAAGTAAATATGCACCTAATTCTCGACACGCTATGAAGAAGAAGAGTCTGAAAGAATTCAGGAAGAAGATGCCACTTCTTTTCCTGTAATTTTCATAATTTACATGCATTTCGAACTATATCTATGTCTGTGCGAAATACCGTACAAAGATAACAAACTCCACAGCCGGTCCACAAAACTAAATAGTTTTACTAGAACCCCGAAACAATTCGAACTATAATTGAATTTCGGAACAGTTTCGCCTATCAAAAATATCTGGTAAATGGAACAGAATTCCTATTAAATGGTCCCACCGCAAACAAAACACAGATGAATGTTATTGGGGTTTTTGTTTGACATCCAGACTGTTGTTGGTCCGGATTTGCAATACACTGAATCACTATGTGGAATCTATTCTCCGTATAGGTAGTTCATACGCAACGAGGTTTACTTTGTGCTTTTTATGCCTTTTGTATGGTATGTACCTACATACTTTTGTGTAAATTGACAAGTTATCTATATTTAAGCCCAGAGAAGTTAATTTTCCTTGGCTATTTAAACATAGTATATATGATCTGGTATACTACGCAACGGTTTTTTTACACCTTACACACCGTCATCTGATCCCAAACTAGGCAGAGCCTGTGCTATGGTGACCAGACAACTGATAAACATACTTATATATTTCTAAATAAATACAGAATATAGATAAATTACACCCAGACACAGAACAAATGATCATGCTCATCATACAAAGATTTGTCCTGGATGGGAATCGAACCCACGACCTCTGGTTTCACAGTCAGGGTCACTAACCACTACTTCAGTTTTCAGCAATAGATAGGGTGATTCAAGTGAAAGATTTTTGTGTATAATTACGCGTGCGGTTAGAAGCCAAGACAGGCGGTTCCACTAGTCAATAATATTTATTTATTTGAAAGGAATACAAATTATTACTTGTAACAATTTTTTTTTTTTTTATAAAAGCACGTTAAGCCGTTGGTCCCGACTATTATAAAGTGATCTTTGATGGTTTTATGAAACGGAAGATTTTGTTATTTTTATTACCTTGTTGATCAAGGGCTACTCCGCTAATAGTTTTAATTAGTCACATAGACAATATTGTCCATGACTTTATGGAGGGCGTGCGTCACTGTAGAGTTTAATTTAGGTGCATTTATTTAGCTATATCAACACACTTTAGTTTTGAAAAAGGATTAATCATAGTCTTAAAAGTTTATTCATTTAAAACATTACGGAGTTTTAAACCTGCCTTATCTAATATCTAAAAGATGGCAAAGTTAAGCCGCGGTAAAAAATGTCCAGTGAGCGGTTTGTGCCGGGTCAGTGGGCAGGGCGCGAGACGACGTTACCTATCGCCACTTTGTAGTTTTATTTCGTCAGAAAATTTAGATAAAATGAGTCTTTACAATTTTTCTTTTTAGCAGATTTGAGGTAAACAAAGTTTTACAAAAAAAATTTCATTCACATGACCGCCCAGAATTAATAAGGTTCGTGTTGCCATTTTTTAATTATTCAAGTTCTTAAGTTTTTATTTTAAAATATGCAATTTCTTAGATGACTAGATATTGAAACTGTTTCAATATAGGTATAGAGTATAGAGAGAGTATAGAGTATTAGATAAGCCTCTTTAAAAAAAAGACGCTTGAATGTGCTAGAATGTGGGTCGCACACACGCAAGTTAAAAGCACTTACTAGAAGTTCACTAAGTTAATAGTATCTGCAATAGAGTTTAAAGTTCCGTTAGGTTAATCATTTTACTTTATTTTGTCTGAAATAGCCATCGCAAGTAACTTGATTTTGATCGGATAGGATGAGGAGAGCGTAAGATTAATACTAGGGGCTGAGTATGGTCTACCCACCGATATAGCTGGCCTATTGGTCTAGTGGTTAGTTACCCTAACTGCTAAGCTGGAGGCCGTGGGTTCGATTCCCACCCAGGACAAATGGTGGTGAGCACGATCATTCGTTCTGTGTCTGGGTGTCATTCATCTATAATATTATGTATTTAGAAATATATAAGTATGTTTATCAGTTGTTTGGTTACCACAGTACAAGCTCTGCCTAGTTTGTGATCAGAATGCTGCATGTGAGTTGTCCCAAGATATTATTATTATTGTAGACCGAGGTAGGCTCACAAGATTGAACATTATATTATCAAACAGTTGAAGAAGCTAGATTTAATTCCTAAAATATTCTCCTTTTGTTCGTAACAAACTAAGCTTCCAATTAAAAGCATAATCAAGCTTTAATAATTGATCACAGCGACACAGCGCTCGTTGAGATAAATTTAAGTTACGCTACATGTTCCACCGACAGACCGACATGTTTGAATATAGAATGAATCGTATTTGAATGGAGTTTGTTCAACGTTTGCGTTTGTTTCGTAATAGTAGTGCGTGTGCATTTTTCTGACAACCGATCATAATTTCACATTCCTAATTGGAGCTCATTTTCCAAAGCGATATCTAAGGTCAATCTACTATCTAAGATCAATGC
The DNA here is from genome assembly GCA_950381575.1 of Plusia festucae. Lineage (NCBI taxonomy): Eukaryota > Metazoa > Arthropoda > Insecta > Lepidoptera > Noctuidae > Plusia > Plusia festucae. The sequence goes on along the minus strand of OX494436.1, from coordinate 3,646,753 downwards.
TGTGCAGACCAAATAAAGTATAAAATATGTAAGAGAATAAACGCAATATCTCATAAGAAATTATTTTACACATAATTATAGACAACTTGCACACTATTTTATTATAATAACTTCCATGAGACGAATTCATAATTATTTAAGGATTCAACGGTTTACTCACGCGTATTCTCGGGAACGCCCGACTAGTTTCAGACTCAATAGGAGTCCTTAATCATGAGCTGACGCGGCGGCGGCGGTGTCGCGAGTCGAACCAGCAACAGTTCGACTCGCGACACCGCCGCCGCCGAATCCTTAAATAATTATGAATTCGTCTCATGGAAGTTATTATAATAAAATAGTGTGCAAGTTGTCTATAATTATGTGTAAAATAATTTCTTATGAGATATTGCGTTTATTCTCTTACATATTTTATACTTTATTTGGTCTGCACAGCATTGATCTTAGATAGTAGATTGACCTTAGATATCGCTTTGGAAAATGAGCTCCAATTAGGAATGTGAAATTATGATCGGTTGTCAGAAAAATGCACACGCACTACTATTACGAAACAAACGCAAACGTTGAACAAACTCCATTCAAATACAATTCATTCTATATTCAAACATGTCGGTCTGTCGGTGGAACATGTAGCGTAACTTCAATTTATCTCAACGAGCGCTGTGTCGCTGTGATCAATTATTAAAGCTTGATTATGCTTTTAATTGGAAGCTTAGTTTGTTACAAACAAAAAGACAATATTTTAGGAATTAAATCTAGCCTCTTCAATTGTTTGATAATTATAATGTTCAATCTTGTGAGCCTACCTCGGTCTACAATAATAATAATATCTTGGGACAACTCAAATGCAGCATTCTGATCCCAAACTAGGCAGAGCTTGTACTGTGGTAACCAAACAACTGATAAACATACTTATATATTTCTAAAAACATAATATTATATTATAGATAAATGACACCCAGACACAGAACGAATGATCGTGCTCACCACACAAACATTTGTCCTGGGTGGGAATCGAACCCACGGCAGCTTAGCAGTCAGGATCACTAACCACTAGACCGATAGGCCAGCTATATCGGTGGGTATACCATACTCAGCTCCAAGTTTTAATCTTACGCTCTCCTCATCCTATCCGATCTAAATCAAGTTACTTGCGATGGCTATTTCGGACAAAATAAAGTAAACTGATTAACCTTACGGAAGTTTAAACTCTATTGCAGATGCGATTAACTTAGTGAACTTCTAGTAAGTGCTTTTAACTTTCTTAAACTGTTTTACAAGAATAAAACTGCAGTAAAAGCAGATAATAGTTTGAAGCGACGGTAGCCTAATGGCTAGGGCGTCGAACTTGCGATCATGTGGTTGCGGGTTCGAATCCCACCCTTTACACTACCGACGTGAACCCACTCGTAACACAAGCATCTTAGCTTAGCACGAGGGGTTAACGAGATTACTAGTAATGTGCGACCCATATTACTAGTAATCTTTAAAAAAAAAGAAACAACAGGTTCCTTGCAACGTGGGTCGCGTATTCCTAGTTAGTATTCTTGCTAACCCATTCGTTTTAAGCTAAATTATTGTGTTACAAGTGCGTTCACGTCAGAAGTGTAATGGGTGGGATTCGAACCTGCGACCACATGATCGCAAGTCCGATGCCCTAGCCATAAGCTACCGCTTCAAATATATTTATACAATATTTTGATATATTAATAAAAAAAGAGTGCATGTACTTATGTATGTACGCGCGTGAGAATATATACCTCTTTAGCATCATTAAAAATAAAATTTAGAGAATAATAAATATATATTACAATTTAATTTGTAGGTACTAAATAGGATAAGATTCTTACTTTTAAATATTTATTATTGATAATTTAATATTTTAAAGGTAAGCAAATAAATTTTATTAAATTCAAATATTTAATTGAAGTTAATTAATTTTTTTTAATATTAATTATTCACTTAAGGTGTTACTTTTGTGTTACAGTGATGCGGGCGAATCGTAAAATTTCACACTCATCATTTTTTCATAACGCGATTAAAGAAGTATAACTTCAAAAATAATATAGAATTAAATTATAGAATATTTCGGACCAGTTCGTATGGCCAACAAGTAACTTTTCATACTTACCCATTACAGAATTATGTATACTAAAGTCCCCATTTGAAGGCTTAAAAGCGGTTAAAAGCTTTGTGTAGTAAGGTTTACGATGTGCATTTAGCCTTTTACATACGGGCATTTATTTAGCATAGAACTTTTGTATGATGTTTATTCTAAAAACCTTTTTGCATTTCTACAGAAATAAAGAGTAGGTAATTATGCTATGGCTGGGCAATACAATTGATGGAGGCTGACTATTAAACTAGTTTAATAAAAGTAATATGTTTATACACATATTATGATACAAAACAACACTTTTCAAATCTGTCTTATGTATCATAACCATCACAATATCTGTCAAATCTTACATGGTGACACATGTCAGATTGACTCTAAAAGTTTTAATCTTTACCTTTTTATTTTTACCATGCAAGCAATCATGTTAAAATCACACCCGGGTCTTAAATTACGTACCAGGACGTGTCAGGTGTGTAAACGACACTGTTTTCTTTTTACCTCTTAAACCAAGAACTTGCCTTTTACAATAAAGGTACAATAAATATCGAATACTTGTATTTTTTCATCGGAAATGTAGTGTAATATCTGAATACATTTGCCGGCGCAGCGCCTTGCATCATCGACATAGCAAACCTGAGTCATTCACATGCAGAGAGCGTCGTTCGTTACAAAATAACACAATATTCGCTTCTGCACCATGCTTTATGCAAAAATTCAATTTTGACGCGCCATGGGTTTAAATCAAAATTGTAAAAACAGTATTTGATTTATTATTCTATGTCGAGAGAAGTACCTAAATGAAGATTTTTCTACTCGAATGTACAAAATTGACACACAAACGAGAATTAAGTTAAGTAGAATTACGAGTACTTCGGCAAAATACATCTCAGTGTTTTTATGAAAAAGAAGAATAATTATATAGTTGTATAGTAATAACAAATTGTGATAAAATTTCCGGCGAGACGACCTCCGAAACAACACTTAGTTTCTCATATAAATCAGGATTACAAACCATATTCATCTTAATAAGGCACGTTCGTCATTGTTACCAAGATTAAAAGCCTTAAAGTCCAAAACGACGTTACCGTCTACAACTGGTTTAAATTTACGAGTCATGCATTTGTTACAATGATTGAGTTACGTAATTGAGCCGTAGGCACGGTAGAAGCGTTTGCTAGTGTGGACGAGACTGCGATCAAGAACGTTAGAATCTAGCAATATCGTACAATAGTGTTTCACTAGCGGGACCTGTCACTTTGTCGCTAACAAGCGAATAAAGGCATTATTGAAGAAAAACTTCTTGAAGCACGGTTGACTTGGGGAGTAAGCTGGTGAATGCGTGACGAGAGCGTTACGAAAAGTGTGATCGGGTGAGGCGAACGGAAGTTGAGAGGGAGATATAATTTAGTGACGATAGATAGATAGAGAGAGATTAACGTTTTGTATATTACCCTACTGGATATAAAAAAGAAAGCTAAAGAGAGAAAGTAAACGTTTCGTATATCTGAGACACAGTGCTGGCCTATGAACTAAAAAAGTTTTACTTCAGTCGTGTGGTATAAAGCACACTTCTTATTATTGCTAATGCAACAATAACAAAAAGTAAAGCAGAAGGACCGCGAACAAATATTCTTCGAACTATGCACCATCCCACATCGAGTGGCATCTGCAATACCTACTAATCAAAATTTACTAACCCGCCAAAAGAAACCATAGAAGCAGCGGTACCCTAATGGCTGGGGCGTTGGACTTGCGATCATGTGTCATGTGATTGCCGATCTGAAACCCACCTTTTGCACTACTGACATGAACCCACTCGTAAGCCAAGCATTTAGCTTAGTACGCGAGGTTATCAAGAATACTAGTAATGTGCGAGTCACATTTTACATGCAAAACCTGTAAATGTCAATGCAAGCAGGAAATATAAAAGTATTGCTCGTCCACATTGCAGACAGTACCTACGTCAGGAGCTTTTTTATTTATATATTACGCATACTGAATATTTGTAATTGAATACAAATACATAAGTACAGAAAAAAAAATCGTATGCCGTCTGACACCCAAATATGAACAAAGCTTTACTGTGTAACACAAGTACTCTTTACTACTTGTAGCTCAAGTACTTTGAACCCAGGCCATTTGAGGCATTATTAGCAGCCAGTGGCAAAATTATGCGAACATGTGTAAGTTAAAGTAACCTTATCGTAGTTATGATACACAAGTGTGCATGTATTTGCATATACATGTTGATGTGTGTGTTTCTATTATTAACGTATTTTAAGGTAATTAAAAAAATACTGTAATTAATAAGGTATGTGATCGTTTACATTCGTGGTGATTAAGAGAATAAGTTTGTCCCAACATATTGCCTTGACACACGTTCACTACTGTTACAAAAATGTTCCAATCAATAAAAAAATACTGCTAATTTCCTAGAGATTCATACAGCTAATAAAGAATACAGGTTTTTTGAAAAAGATACCATTGTCCCGTTATAATAATATGATTTTTGAAGTCGCAGCAGATAATTCCTAAAATGCAAATTTAGCGACCTTAAAAATATGACAACCCGTTAGCGAAATATTGTATACAGGTAGAGAGTAACACACAACAGACTCACGTATTGTGAAAGAGGCAACAGGGAACGCGTTTACTGCCAGTTTTAAAAGTTACACGAAGCTCGGGGAAGCGAGAAAATGTGCCCTAGTATTAGCCGTAAATATAGGTAAAACAATTTACGTCGCTCTGGGATCCCAATTTCACAGAGTTATGATGGTAAAGTTTTTTAGCATTTTAAACATCCGAGTTTGATGAAACTTCTTTATTACGTGATTTTGGTATCTGGAAAAAAAAGTTGGCTCAAGTAAAATTTCTTGATTTAACTTAAAACTTGAGAAATGGCTCCTTATTAGATATTTATATATCATCGAGTCTGTGTTAGGTATAGGAGACCACGATGTGTTATTTAATAAGATTTTTTTTTTGGAAGAAATTAGGTTTCCGATCTCCTACCCTCTATAAAGATCAAGATCCTCTTTTTTTATTTTTTTTTAAAGACGACGCCCGCACTAAGGCTAAATTTAATACTTGTGTCGCAGGGGTTTCACAAACATTCAAATCACATGCACAAAGAACACCCAGACTTGGAACAAGCATTTGTGGATCTCACAAAATATGTAAAAAAACTTATGAAATGTTGCTTCAGACACTACTCATTTATAAATACGTATTTTATAGGTCAAATCTTTGTTTACATTTATTGACCATATTAATTGAGGGGGAGAGATATGGAGTGCTGAATGTATTTCAAGATACATCTAACAAGTGACTCATAGAGACAATTCAATCATACAGAATCACGATGAAAAAAGAATTTAAATATTCACGTCTAAAACAGCGTACCTACCAAAAAGGTACATAAGGTACTCGTAAAACTGAGGTAGACCGAAGTCAAACCCAAACGACTTTGTTACGGCTGTAACATTCGCTCAGGTTATCGGCCTGCCATCCCAGACTCATATAAAAGAACCAATTGTTATTTCATGATTTCAATCCAAGTCGACATGTGGCGAATAAGGAATGTATAGTTGCCGACAAGTAACTTGGCAATGTTTTGGAGCAGTGAGACAGTTTTATTACTCGCCTGTATCATAGCTAGTAATCTTTAATAACGTTAAAATAGGGATGAACTCGTAACGACTCTTGCCAAGTTTGTTGCATTCAGACGACATGGGATTACGATGTAATTAATATCTAATTCTGAATAAACATAAATTACATTTACCTACACTTAATATGTCCAAACTTGTATAAAGACACTTAAAACTAAACTGGACAATAAAAAAACACAAAAAATGGCGTTAATATTTTTATTCACATCGCTGTCAACTGGAAGTCTATGATTATGATTGATTCGTGAACCAATACTAAAACAAGAAAGTCTTGGAAATGTCTGTAAATAAATTTAGTTAATGATTCACCTACCTCGGTTTTGCTTCATTCAATGGTCTTAGTAATTTCAATGGCTAAAGAAAAATCTCGTCGAGAAAACCTTCGCTGAAGTAAAAATCGTGTTACAAAGAGCACTGGCCTGTGGAACATTTTGAACAATTTTTCAAACATTCCATCATCATTATTTTCATTATACCTATTACATTTTCGTGCACAGCCCGGACATAAATTTTAATATTATTTTTTTCAAAACATATACATTTTCCGTGCCACAGAATAACAAAACTCTGTTATTGTAAGGTCTTGTTAAATACTGGATTAAAATACGTTTTAGACAAGAGCTTTGTTTGAAAATAAAACACTGTTATACAACGTTATATTTCAGCTGTCCAAACACTAGTGTTTTATTAAATTTTTCTGTGGCGTCGGTAAAATTCAGATTATATCCGAAAAACTCATCAATCTTTTGTCGAAATGTGACTGCGATGGTTGCGCAGAATATCTGCATTTTGCCGATCAATTGCTGTTTTGACTGTATTTAATTGATTGTGTTTACATAAAAAAGACATCAGTTTATGATTAATAATGGTTATATGAAATAATAGAATGAAATTCACGCAGGCCTTATGATTACGGGCCCAAGTTAGTCGCTGCAAATTAAACTTAAGCAAGTTCTGTAAAGTGTTTATTTTAGTAGTAATTGTATATATTTTTAAAGCAAGTGGGCCATTATTGATCCTTTACATATCCAATATTAATATGGTACCTTGGCATGACATGGCGCATCTCTATGTTTGATCATCGTGCACTACTCTTGGCGTTAAAAAAGGGATATTGACACGTAAAGTCACGTGGTCTTTTGCCTTTTCGACAATTTTTAAGAGTTTTAGATAGATAATATAGACGACTTAACGGTTTACTTACGCGCGCTCTCGAGATCGTTCGACCAGTTACAGACTCAATAGGAGTCCTTAATCACGAGTTGACGCGGCGGCATCAAATCATTTAATAATTATGAATTCGCCTCAAGAGAAAGAAAGATCAGAAGATTTTTTTGCTGAATTATGCAAATTACCTTATGCAAAAAGAATCACTATGAATATATTCTCTTGATCACACTCACATTGCCTTTTAATATTAAAACCACCACGACATCGTGCTAGCATTTTGTTTGTTTATTCATAAAAATGTTAAAACATAAAACCTGTTATGTTTTATACGTGACGCGTGCTCTTAACCTTTGAGGGCTAAGAACTTGTGTTACCAACGACGGAATATGGCAAAAATTAATAACTTATGCATATGTACTTGATTTTTCATACCTACATATTTAAAACTGGAAAGGGTACAAGGAAAGTGGATTTCAGACATATGGAACAAATTGGCAAAAAGTAAATTATATTTTCTATACAAAGCTGAACATCATCATGTTTTCATGGATATACGAGTATCATACTTTTTTTTTTCGAACCGGCTCGACGTATTTCCGTCTTTCACATTTTCAAATAATTCAAATAATTGTCCACACTTATTTATTTATAAATTAAAATTTGCGTATTCGCTAGCTAAGCTAATTCAAGATTAATTTAAAGTACCACTTGCAGATCCATAGCACGATCTTCCAACCTTCATCTCCTTAACCTGTTCACATGAATATTTGCTAAAAGGTTTGCAGATAAGTTCGATCTAACCTTTAATTCAATGTAATTTGAAAACGCGTTCCCCGAGCAAGCAAATTACGTTGTAAATGAGATATTCTGCTGAACAACGTTAATGTAATTGGAACAGTAAATTAAAGTGGGCCGTACGCTGTCTCTAAAAATTCGTTAAGTAAAAGATTTAATTTGTTTTATGGCAATGAAAAAATATTTTTTCAAATATTGCACTTACTGTTAACCACAGATTGGAACTTTAATTCGTTATATTGTTTTCTCAGGTTTACGCGAATATATGACATTGAAATTAGTGCACGGATAGCCGAGTGGTATAGATCACCACGCTAATTACCACTGTGCGCGACGTGCTGCAGGTTCGATCCCTGCATGGGACAAGCATTTGTGTGATCCACAGATACTTGTTCCAGGTCTGGGTGTTCTTTGTGCATGTGATTTGAATGTCTGTGAAACCCCCGCGACACAAGTATTAAATTCGTTAGCGCGGGGGTCGTTATTAAAAAAAAAGAAGAAATAAAACTACTTTTAAACGGATTCCACAGTCTGCCCGTGACCATGACACCTGCAAAGGTGTTGAAACGTCGGGACCTAAAATCAAAATAAACCGCGATGGAATCCGTTTAAAAGTTTTATTTCAATGAGAAAACTTAAAAAATTAATTCGTTATGTTAAAAAAACAGATAACAATGACACCCTCTATACTAATTTTATAAAGAGCTTAGATTTGTATTTTTGTATGGAATACACTCAACTACTGCACTGAATTCAAAAAATCATTCATTCAAATTAATTCAAATTTTCCCAAAGTAAGACAGGCTATATATTTTTTCTTCACAGAAAAATAATATGCAACGCCAGAGGAGGCACGGTCCAAAAATTAGCAGACGAGGCGATCTTTTTTTAATATATTTTTCCCAACATTAAGTGAGGAGAGGGTGATATAACAATGTAAAATAACTCACTAATTATGAAGGTAGATAAACAGAATAAAAATAAATAAACTTGTGTTATAAATATTGTAGGAGTACTTAAACAAAACATAAAGTCCATATTTTGTTTCAACTTAGATAATAATAATTGATTTACATTTAAATCTTCGTAGTAGAAGTTTTACGATTAAAATGTATTGTTTAATAGAATCGTAATTAAAATACTTCTTAGTGCTCAAGAGCAGATTGTGTTCAGAAATGTAATCAAGATGTCTGCGAATGACTTCGTAACAGTAATTAATTTACTTCACTTAAATGTTAACTCTGTGAATGTTAATAGAATCTTTTTGTAGTTTGTCTTATACATCATTCATGGTACAGCGCTCTTCATTCAGTAATGAATTAAATATTTTTTTTTAGAAAAAGCTAACAAGCAAAGTGGGTCGTAAGTTAATGAAACTAACCAGGTACCTTTTTTGCAATTTGAAGGTGTTGTTGCTATCGAGAATTATTATTAGTATTTTGAATTATTATTTTGAGAAAATTTTGTTCACTTACACAGTTTATAAGATAATGCTCTGTATTAAAAGGTTTTCGATCCGTATATATTACATAAGTAATAAGGTAGGTTTGAGAGGTTATTTTCATTTAATTTCTTCTTCGTAGCGATAAACTGAATGCTCTCAGTGCAGACTGCAGAGGTAGTTAAGCCCTTAATTAAGCTAAGCGCTAAACAACTCGAGCGAACCGATTGCATTACTGCACCGCTACGAGGCTACGAGGCTACGGAACTCGTAGCGGATAGCCCGTAGCCGTTGCTACGGATTACGTCGATATTGGAAACGCAACTGGAGTGTGAAAACTATTTCACCCGGGACTGGAAAATATAAGGCTTATTTATATCCGACAGATATTGAAACTGTGGTTTTGAACAAATATATATCTCGTTTTAAAGCGCTTGTTACGCGCAACTTGTACTGCTGCTTGTGATATTGTTCAATTTATGGACTGAATATATGTCTAGAATGTCTAATGTGGAATTCGTTTAATGATATACTGTATAGGATCTTGACTTAATGCGTCTGTAGCAATGTATATACACATACATACATACGTATGGATTGTACAGTATATTTCGAAGAGATGAAATATTTTTTCGTTCTCTATGAGCTGAACAGGTAAAAAGGAATTGCTTGATACCTCCTTTACAAATATTTACATGATATATTATAATGTGCACTTTGCGTACGAAAATTAATAGTGGTGCTCTGCATTTGTAAGAACAGTTAAGTGTACATTTCTCTCTCGGGCACTATAAATGTCTTGGATGCTTGTATATTTGCAGTGAGGTTCACTACGAGGACCTATCACGTCCTGCGGGCGTCGTAAGACGTCTAAAGGAATATATTAGGTCTATATAAAGCACTACAGTAAGAATTACAGTAAGCGGCGGTAGCCTAATGGCTAGGGCGTCGGACTTGCGATCATGTGGTTGCGGGTTCGAATCCCACCCATTACACTACCGACGTGAACCCACTCGTAACACAAGCATCTTAGCTTAGCACGAGGGGTTAACGAGATTACTAGTAATGTGCGACCCACATAGCTAGTAATCTTTAAAAAAATAAAATAAAACCAAATGTGTGGATTTAATGCGTGTTCGTATCAAATAATCTTACTGTCCATTATTTCTTGCGCCGTGTGTCAGGAACACATTAACACGTGAAGGCTCAATCAATTATCAACTCAGCCCACTGCTGGACATAGGCATCTCCAAGTTGCGTCACAACCCCCGTTCCTCCGACTTCCGCATCCAGCCCGACCCAGCCAGCTTTGTCAGGTCATCGGCCCATCTGGCCAGGAAGCATCACCTATATTAACATCTTTTTTAATCCAATCTTTCAAAAATGTAATCAAAGAAGGTTACTGTAGCCAATTATAATGTAAACTATTCACATCTCTTCTCATTAACATCGACTTTAAACTAAGAAATGATATTAACTCAGGCACTGTGAAATCAAGTCACCAGTTAGTGACATCATATTTCTGCAACAATTCTTTGAAACTATAAGGTGATTACGCGCTGTCGGGCGCTGCAAACTAAGAAATACAAAGCGCTTTAATTATTATACAAAAACAACGATGACAGTTTGCAACTGCGGAGTCGTGAGAAATAGAGGATTTTCTTTAAAAAAGTTAAGTTGTTTCTGTGCAAATGATACTGAATGATTTTGTATACTTTTTTTTATTATAATTAGTGTTTTAAACTGTATGTTGTGTAGTCGATAGCTGTTGACTGAATTAATTGAAAAGAGATTATGAATGATGTTCACAAGTGTGGGTAAAGTGACTGAAAGAAACAAGTCTCACTGGTGCTTGCTGGAAGTGGGCGCGACTTGTAATCTTGTGCAGAAATACCGCTCGACCACCACGAAATAAGTTAATAGTTAAAAAAAATAGAAATATAATTATACCAAGTATACCTACAGGATTATTTTAAAAGGAGTGCGTATAGTCAACGAGGTAATCAGGTGCATAAAACTGAACAACTTTCCCCAAGGAACTTAGGTCGAAATCTTAAAATGGATGAGTGAACTTTTCATACAAAGTGACAGGTCACGTGACTTGTGTTTGTGTGAAACGAAGACGACCTGTAAAGTAAGTATAGTAGGTAGATAAATGCTTTAGGGGTAAAACCAAAAAACCTTATAAATATAAATAAGGAAACCCAACAAAGTTTAAAATTATTTTACAAACCGTATAGTAAGGAATCACAAATTTCTACATAGAATGTTATCGGAAAATTGTTATTTTCAAAAATTTATTGTTTCTGAGAATCGGTCGTCGTTTAGGGATGGCTTTTAGGGAACCATTCGATCGTTTTAACGTGCCTTTAAAAGTTATCAAACAACACAAAATGGAGCACTTAAAGATGTTACTTCGTTCGTGGTTGTGGTCATGTTTCAAACGACTTTTTTGACAATAACATTTTAGATTTTGACGGCTATCGTACCGGCCGTCACACCTGTATGTCACCGCTATTGTTTTCAAGCCTGCGGTCTTTGAGTGATCAATTAAAAATTGAAATTGAAACTGATCATGTAAGTAGCACAAGTACTAGGATACAGATTTTATCTTTTATTTGTTTATAGCTTTGACTTGTATTTAAAAAGAATCCAACAAGATATCTATACTGTGAAAGCTGAAAAGTTTGTTTGTCTGGTTGTACGCGCTAATCTCAGGAACTACTAGTCCGGTTTGAAAAAATATTTTAGTGTTTGGTATCAACATATTTATCGAGGAGGTAAAAAGTAGCCTGTAGCCTTACGAAAGCTAGTACCTAATTAATACATCTAATCATTTGGCCTGCTTCTAAGCAAATGCCAAGTGTAAAAGCTTTTTCACACATTGACCAACGGAAGCTAAATGAAAAGCCAAAATAAAAAATGACCATGCTTCAACTACAATAATGTAAACACTAACTCAAGTCAAGGGCATTGGTGCTAATTCCTCTGTACGCAAACAAAACCAAATTTAAACCATTGCTGTCTTTTACTAACATAAAGCGTGAGAAAAGGACGGCAACTTAATATAACAACAAACTTAGAAATGTCAAACTAATTTTCTCCTTCAACATCTGTGTTTTTAGAGCACACGTTTTTACTTGCCGGCAAATTTGTTTGAGAATTTAAGTTGGAACTAAATTTGACAGTTCTGATTTTCGTCTGTCCTTTTCTTAATATAGTACGAGTGAAAGAGATACCGATGGACTAAAATTAGTTTAGTACGTGTTTAACAAAATCGGGGCCAATGGCGTTCAATACTTTACCATTACATGCAACTTAGCGAAATAATATAAGTAAGATATAAAAGCCTACATTCTTTTCTTCTGCTGGTGAACTGTAAACTTAATTGAATGTCAGTCGTGTGATGAATCTCTGATTGCCATCCGGCGCAGAAGTCTTCGAACAATTTGATATTACCTATCCGTTTATTTTAGAATTGAATAGAATCATATTGCTATTGTCAATTTGGTGAAGAAAATCTGAAAATCGAGAATAGCAAATTAGATTATAAATAAATACATAATGAAAAGTTCTGAAAAGCAAAAGAAAGGGTTTACGTCCTCTTTAGTTATTTTACTGAGCATAATACATAATAAACTAAAAAAATCTTTGTTTCCGAAAGTCTAAAACTGATCCCGTTTAACAAATAAATAGTTCTTATTTAAATATCAAAATCATGCTGATGAAACCTACATTCAAATAAAAAAACACAAATCCATGAATAATTTTCAAGACAAACAAAAGAAGTCCGCATTCTTTACGTCATTATAACAGAAGATACAAATGTATGGACCCGTAGTGACCTATTTCCAAACCAAACACGTCAGTAGTAATAATAGCAAACGAAAATGTGCTTTACTGCATTGTTATAAAGGTGATATTACTGTCAATTTACGAATGATGTGTGGTTCAAATTTGAACGATAAATGGTTCCAATGGACCGTGAGTTACGCCGTCGAAACAAAAACGGACGGTATTTATCATGCTGTATTGTCTCCCAACAACGTTTTGTTGTAGTCTATAAAGGCTGAAACACACATAAACCGTATTTTTAGGTATTAAAAGCTGACCTGACACGCGTTGTCATGTCAAACAACTAACAGTTATGTAAAACGCTTTAAAGGTTACATTAGAAAAGTTAATAGGGTCGTAATTATTTTCCAGTCCAGGTCCAGCCGTTCACGCGTGATGCAGTGCCCTAAGGAAGTGGGGATTCATTTTTATATGTATAAATTACGTCACGGCAAACTGGTAGCGACCACAAAAGTCAGTCAGTCAGCAAGCTAAAGCCAAAAGTAAATGCATGTTAGCGATAAATCCCGTGACGTAATTTTACTATAACCATGCGAAGCGACAAAATTATAGATACATACTTGTTTTAGTTGGTCACATCGTTACACGGTTTGATATAACATTCCTTTTTAAATTTTGCATCCATAAGTAGCACGTTCGAAGAACGTCTCAAGCACCTCTGTCTGCGAATGCTTGCAACCACGGCCGGTGCAGTCCAGTCGAAACATCAAGCTTTTAAAGGCAAGTACCGTTACATAAAATTACAATCATGCAACGCGAGAGTGTAAGTTAGTAAAGCATCATGCACACCATCTGCAATATTCACATAATTTCAGCCGCATTGCGGTAATTTCTGGTGTTAGTGTGTTTTGTCCCTAAGATAACAATCGTTTTGGCAACGGTAGAGTGGACTGGGGACATTTAGATAATGTACACAATTTATTTCTCTTTTTCTTTATACAAACATTCTTTCCAAGTTTTCTTATTTAATAGAAACTTTAGCGACATAAGTTTAATAATAATAAATTTGAAGATCGAATAGCGTAGGTACACACCGGTTTTCATGGTATCGAGCTAGCTAGCTCTAAGGTCCGGGTTCGATTCCTGGACGGGTCGATGTAGAAATAACCACCTTTCTACATTGTCTCGGGTCTGGGTGTTTGTAGTACCTTCGTTGTCTCTGATTCCATAACACAAGTGCTTAAGCTACTAACATGGGATTCGGAGCAATGTATGTTATGTTGTCCATATTTATTGGTGTTAAAATAATATAATAACAATAGTATCACTATGTTTCACCTTGTTGTTGTTGGTAGTAGCTTTAGACAAATGTAATCTTAAGTACTAATAAAATTTAAATTATCTTATAATTAATATAAACAATCATAATTATCGAATGCAAAGTAGAATTGTGGCTCATTTAGGTACATCAAGAATCAATAAGTATCATTTAAAAATTCAATTATAGAATAATAAGTCTTTTTAGCAATAAATCTAAGAGCAAGTTTTTAAACAATGTTAAGTTATTTGTACATCTTATAGTTCTTGGAAGTTTATTAAAAAATGTCGGCGCCATATTTAGAAAACTTAGTGTCGATTGACCTATTTATTGCCACCTAAAAAAACAACAGTAATATTTGTATATTTTATTCATTTATTTAGTTATTCTTACATTCGTGTAACGGTTTTAGACTTGAGTGTGTTTTGTTGTTAGCTTTAATAGTCCTTTAGGTCGCTGTGTGACCGGTCGTTAACCCCTATTAAATGCGGGCTAAAATACGCGAACTCCACGTCCGAGACTAAAGAGTATTAACCACTGTATTTTAGACATACAAGCAATGTTTTTTTCTCCACTAGATATTTAGAATTTGCACAATTAATATTAACCTTGTTTTTTATTTATTACATTAGTCCAGATAATTTGAACTTAAGTGCTAACTATATCGATCCAGGATTGAAAATATGCCCATTAAGTATTATAAAGTTTGATACCAACCAGTGTTTGATTTCTCGTTTCACATGCCATTTTTGCATTTTTTTTAAACGTTTTTTTTATTTCGTGCTGTATATCGTTCATCCAAGTGTTTTACAATGACAACTTAAATCCTTTATTACTTTACTGCAATGGCCACGTTTCCCAGTAAAACAAATACAAACTACATAATTACATCTATAAAAATAATATAGTTCGTTTGAACACGTGCCTACAAGTTTAAATTACGTTCGTAAACATTTTAAATGGCTGTACAGCCGGTGTATGTTGGAGGGAAAATTTTCCACACGACGATTAAATACTCTAATGGATATTATACGGTATACGCGCAGCGTGCGTTGTATAGCGGCAAAAGGTTTTTGAAGTGAAATCTATCCCGCATTTAGTTTCACATAATTTTTTCGTTTAGAATTTGATGTTGTTCTTTTAATAAACAAATGGCTCCGGTTGCTGCATGTATTGTTTACGTCAGTTTTCCCCCAAAACTTTGGCAACTGTACCCAACAGCCAACAGGGTCCATAACGGTTTCTCACGCACTAGCTTTAAATATGGTCATCTTTTATTTTAATATATGTAAATTATAGAAATTCAAAGTAGGTATATTTAAACTAAATTATGGACGGAGTCTGATTAAAGTGGCCAAATATTTCATAGATTTTTTGTGGTTATTCTAGCTTAGGTAAAATGTTGCACAATAAATTACACGTAATTTTGCCTCGCATTGACGTAATATACTCGGAAATGCTTTGTTTTGCTTAAAAAGGAGAACAGTCAGAAGTTTTTTGGCACAAATTCAGACACTTGAATTGTATTAGAGCTGTTGGCTCAATAAAATGGGCAAAACAAACAAATTCAGTGATTTAAAGATTGTAGGTAGGTACCTAAGTTTATTTTTTTATTTTAATTGTATTGTACACACAGATAACAATTGTGCAAAGGCTCTGCTTATTTCATAAGAAATCCCTGCCAGCAGGCCTGCGACAGAAGTGGCAAAGAAAGGTTTCTAAAACTTGAATGTATTAAACTTTAACGTTAGAATGTTTAGCCTTATTATGTACACTTAACCTTTGAAAGAATTAGCGATAATACCTACACCACAAAGCGGTCAGCTTTGTGTTACATTTTTCATGGAATTTCATATCGATAAGCCTATTACTGGCCGACTCCTGCCTTGGTGAGTAGCGCCAGGACACCCGATCCTATTTATCACGCTATTGCGGGTCTGCAATCTTCTCTAAGTCTAAGATTTTGCAACTGGAAAATATAAAATAAGTATACCTACGTAAGTACTTACCTCAAATAAGTACTTTATATTTTGTTTTCACTTCAATTATTCTTTTGTATTCAGTGGCTAGAAATTATAGTTTTTTCCTAGATTTTCCAATTTAGTATGTTTAATAGCAGGTTGGTATTAAGTAGGTACTTACCTAAAGCTGACTTTGCCATTGTCACGCTAAGAAGAAGAAGAAAAAGTAGATTATTCTTGACTACCTTATTCGTCCCCGATCGGCGATCGGTCGCCGCATTACAATTGAAAATCAATTGTGTCTCATTAGCGGTGATTAGAGAGACTACGAGAAATCGTTATTGCGATGAAAGTTAATTTTATTAATTCATGTAGGTACCTCTACCTACATTAAAAATAACCTGTAACTTTTTCTCAAAATTTTGCTTCTATCCACCTTTGTTAATGTATATAACATTCATAGATAAATTTATATTTCGGTGTTCTTGTGGCTCACAATACGTAGATATATTTAAGTAGCCAATTACCATACCTTGTAATCTAAAGTTATTCTTCGACGTGCTCCAAATATTTTCAGCATCCTGTCGTAGTCACAAACTTCAATAAGCTCCAACAAAATAGAATTGTACAAAACAATAAAGAGAAAGTTGCCATTGATATCGAGATTTTACGCGCAGACTGAAATATTGTTAAGAAATGTTGCCATACTTGGTAAATAACAGGAAAACTTACTAAAATGCTTCCGTTCAGGACCAGCGCGATGTTAAACAAAACTTTTCCCATTATGAATCGTTTAAGCTTCGTCTGGAATAGCGTTGATAATTTGATTAAGCCTTTCTAGAATCATAACTTTGGAATATCATGGACAGAGATGGATCTGTCCATCTGGCTTTCTTTATAGGTCATTAGCACACGCTGTCACTAACTCGGCCTTAAGGATCTACTTACAAGTATATGACGATAGGATAATTAAAGGGTTGCTGTAACGAGGCCGTCGTTATCCCAGACTAAGTATCGCCAGCGGACTCACTGGAGCCATTATGATCTAATTGAGTTTTATTCTCTTGTTTCACAATTCTCATGTCTCAAACTTGAAACAATGAATATAGTTAGGGGTGTAGATTGTAAGTAGGTACCTAGTTGGCGGTGAAACGAATTTTGAAACTTGATACTGCTGCGGACTTTACAAATTTGCTCCTCCATTACGAAGTTCCGCCGAATAAACGCCGTTCGATGACATCAGCTATCGGATCGAAGAAACTTTATAGAAGAGTATGGAAACCTTTTTAGAATTTAAGTAAGTAGGTGCTTACTTAAATATCATTGCAGCAGTCTTTCGCATTCAAATATTTTGATTTCACAGTTTCTGCTTCCGTCATTTTTTTTTTCATTTAGCTTGTTCTCTGTGATGAAAACCACCACACTCATACTTATGGAGGTACAGTCGTACAATCATAAATCAGAATGTCCTTTTTTCCAGTTGTGTCATTAATGGTCACTTATTTTTACACCTTATAGGTATATATTTATATTTTTTTAAATATAGATTACTAGCAATGCGGGTCGCACATTACTAGTATTCTTGTCCCCTCGTGCTAAGCTAAGATGCTTGTGTTACGAGTGGGTTCACGTCGGTAGTGTAGTGGGTGGGATTCGAACCCGCAACCACATGATCGCAAGTGCGACGCCCTACCAATTAGGCTACCGCCGCTTATAAATATATGAACGGTTATATTATTTACTAACCATCATTACGAACCGTTCCCCAAAGTATGGTTTTTATGACAAAGGAAATAAGTTTAGAAGAGTTTACACAAACTACACAACCGCAAAAAAAAAGTAAGTACCTACCCACGTTAAAATGAGAATTTAAATAATTTAGCTAACAAGTTATTTAAAAGTTTTGTTGTTTCTTAATTGCTTGACATTGCCAGACAAAATAGTTAATTAAAAATTATAATTTATATGACAATACCTCGAGGCCAAAATACTAAATTTTGTTACAAAAATTTATTAGACTTTACGCTCCAAGTTTACTTTAAATTTGATCATAAAATGTTACTAATTCAAAATTATCTTTAACTACAATTTGTACATTATATACTAATGGAAATGATCATTATCTACTGTTACTCCTATTGTAATATTAAATCAACTGAATATTTTTATAAGAGAGAGAAACTATTGCTCAGCGCAGAAAAAATAACTAAAAACACCATACATTTATGACTGTCAGTTACTATTAAATAAAGCAAAGAACAGCAAATATAAAATACTTATAACGAAAATTAATCATTATTCTAAGTCTTAAGACCGTAATCCTAAGTTAAGGTCGCCACTAAATCCTATTAGGGGTCGCGATAATTGTTTTTTAAAAGGCCTGTCTAATACTACGACGAAAAATGTAGGTGTAGGTACCTACACGCCTACCAAATTCCCGTCAAAAAGTTACGACTTTTATCATCATCGTTTTTATAAATTTGTAGTTGTTTTTTTTTTATTCTCAATGTTTAGTTTAATTTTTTTTCAACTGAATTTGAAACTGATATGATATATACTTACTACCTACCTACCTAGTTACAGTAAGTAACAACACAAAAATCAAATCAGCCAAAATGTTTGTCAATTTGACAGATTTTTGTGTCCTGGTTTTTTTTCGTTTAAAAATACTTTTTTTAGCAGCGTGAGTTGCACTTGTCTAGTTTTCTTGTAACCCCTCGTGCTAAGCTAAATGCTAGCATTTCGCTTATCACGATTAAGATTTACGTCGGTAGCGCAAAGGGTGGGTTTCGAACTTGCAACCGCATGATCGCAAGTCCAACGCCCTATCCATTAGGCTCTCGCCAGTTACCTAACTCTACATCGTTGCGTACAACGTGAGTGGTAAGTGCCTATGGGAATCAATGAAAGGTAAATGTTAATTCAAATTTGTACCAGAGTTCGTAATACCGGCCATGTTCTCCCGGGGCGAAATACCGGAACATTACCTAATTAACTGAAAGCGATCTTCGCGAGATTCTGCGAAATTCAATTTTTACTTTAACCTTGTTCGTATTGGAGCTAACATTGTTACAAATTGTTTGTTTTATTAACATGATACGGATTTTTCCGATATTTTTTAAAGCACTAGAATTTTTCGTAATAGGTGGAAAGGTTGGTTGCACCGACTTGTATAAAACAACCAATTACACTCTTCGCTGATGATAGCACTATAACAATACCCTGTAACACTATGGAAACTTATGAAAATGAAATAAATGATAGCTTAAGAAATGTTGTGAATTGGCTAGATGCTAATAATCTAAAAATAAATTTGACCAAAACTAAAATGATAAATTTTAGACAGCGGGTAACTGATATTGACTTAAACATTCATTACAATAGTGATATAATACAAAAAGTTGACAGTACAAAATTTCTTGGTCTCCAAATAGATAAAGAATTAAATTGGAAAGCGAATATTGATATTTTATGTAAAAAGATTAGTAAATCGGCGTACGCGCTACTCATACTATCACCCATTGTTAGCACTGATTCCCTTCTTACTGCGTATTATGGTATTGTAGAATCGCATTTAAGATACGGAATAATATTTTGGGGAAACTCCACTAATAAAGAAACGGCATTTAAAGCACAAAAAAGATGTATTCGAGCTATGTTTAAACTTAAAACAACGGATAGCTGCGAACCGTTCTTTAAAAAATATAAAATATTGACACTGCCTTGTCTTTACATTTTGGAAGTAGCCATGTTTGTGAGGACAAATCCAACTCGTTTTAGACGTCTAGCTGATGTAGTCTCGCGTAGCAGACGTGATAGCAGCGTGTTATGTCTAGAATCAGCTAAAACAGCCCTTATGCGCAAAAGTGTTTATTGCATGGCTCCAGTTATATATAATAAAATACCTAAGAGCTGGAAAGACCTGACAAATTTATTATTTAAAAAAAAACTGAGAAAATTTTTAGTGGCTAAAGCTTACTATAGTTTAAGTGAATTCCTAAATGAAAAAGATTTTACTAACTAGTTCATTTGTTATTTTTTTGTTGTACTTTTTAGTTTTTATTTACTATTGCATTGTATCTACTGTTTAGATATTAAGTTAAATGTTTTATATTTTATTTTTGCATGCCTCGAAGGTAAAATATGGCAGAACTTAATATATTTCACGACATCTTGTATATGTACCTACCCATATTTGCAAAATAAATTTATCTTTATCTTTATCTTTATCAATAATTAGTTGATGCTAAGTTCAATGTTGTAGCAGCTTACCTATTTATTGCTTTACTAGCTGTTTCCCCGCGACTCCGCCCGCGATATGTAGTTTTTTTTAAATACAGCCTATGTTACTCAGGGTGAATGTAGCTTTCTAATGGTGAAATAATTATTGAAATCGGCACAGTAGTTTTTAAGTTAATTTATTACAAACATACACACACTCACACAAATACATACAACCTTCTTGGAATTAGTGTAGATTCAGGCATATCGAATTATGAGTTGGTTTTATTATTGTTCTAAAGATAAAGAATAATAAATAAAAGTTGGAATTCAAAACTCATAGGTATACTGCTATCCGACACTTGTAGATGCTAAAATGTCCTATAAAGCCCCTTCCTGAAAACTAGACGAATTCAAAACGATGTTATAATGCTGTGCCTATTTAGAAACCACGGTTGGCCTGTCTGACTTTTCAATTAATTACAAGTTCTAAACAGTAATAGTTAGAATACCTACCGGAAAATGAAATTAACAGAATACAAAGCTCTTGATATGTAATACGTTTTTACCTTGAAAAACATTTAACACCTGAAGCCAGATCTATTGTTAAGAAAATGCATTCCATTTTGTTTTAAAAAATATAGGAAACAAATAATAAATAAAACAATATAACTCTTTTGATTTGATTTATTTTCGTAATATTCAACTGTTGACAGATAACAAATGATCTTACAATATCCAATTTGTACATAATGACTTAAGAAAATATGGCAACACTCATATTTTAACAATAAATACATGATGGTACTCTGGTGTTTATGATTTTAGAGGTTGTATAGAAAACTAACTAGTCAGGGAAGAACTTTATGTGAATTTGAAGACATATTGAAACACCTATTTCACCACATTTTGGGTTATTTCGATATTCATGGCGAAATAGGATTTATTTTTATTTGTTTACGATTTCAACCATATAATTATAACAAAGCTCTTAAATGTACCACAATGGAAGTCTAATTGTATGCATTGAGTATTAAAATTATGGTTGAAACGTCAATTGTTCTAAAAACAAGGGGATGATAATTGTAATTGAAAAGGCATACTTTAAATTTAGTTAAACATTATAAGACTTTTTATCTTTTAAACAGTTCAAAGCTTAAACATTTAGTTAAAATTTTCGAGTAAATATTAAACAATACTCTTGTCAACGATTCAAACTTAAGTAGCTTACTGTCACGTCCCGTGGTACCAATTTTTCCCAACCCCCTTGTTTCTATTTATCAATATTAAAGTAGGTAGGTACAGTCTAAACAATGGAAACATTTAACAAGTTATTAAAACAGTCGGTGAGACGATTTCAGCTTAGTTAAAATACTAGTCACAAACAAGCTTGTCTTTTCACAAATCATATGCGTATGATCTACGAATACAGTTGAAATTACATATTTCCAAGCGTTTCTTAAGTAGGAATTAGAAAAGAAAACTGTACAAATAGACTTATTACCTTGCAAATAAGGTTTATTTTGGTTATATTTGAACAAATCACTCGATATCATATCGATAGTACTGTAAATGCGGTATTATCTAGCCACAGCTGTCGCTAAGCCCACAGTACAACATTCGTAGGCCACGCTCGAATTGTGTTTCACTAACAAAACCGTTGTTGATTCTATTCGGTCTGTTTTGATAACAACAAATACAAATTCATCATGTTGATTCATCATCCCGGCAGTAAGCGTACTAAAACAGTCCGCCAGTGAACTTAGCCACAGCTGTGAAGCAATAGCCATAACATTTATACAACAAGTAATACAGGTCGATAAACTCTGGGGAACCAGTCAGTTTGGCCAAACAAAACATTCACTATGTACTGAAATTTAAAATTGAACGACGAATGTTAACAGCTAAAACGCTCCCTAAATAGTTTCAACAAACAACGTTATTCAAGTCTTAGTACAGAAGTAGATTAATGATCGCCCAAGGTTGAGTGAGAGCCGCGCGGTGGGCCGCCGCCCCGACATCTCTACACAATGAAGTAGTAACAATGGATGCGGGCCCGCACAACACGACACCCGCACCCGTTCGTTGAAAAACTTGATACGACCCCATTACCGCGCACTCATCAACAAAATTTTATATAAACTCTTTAAAATATCTGATATGAAGAATAACTATTCTAAAATTGTCTTGTGCGCTAACATGCAAATACAAGGAAGACGATAATTATTATTACAAAAATCATTGAAACACGCAAGTTTTCCAACGAACACTTCGCTCGCTAAAGAGAAAGTACATTTATTCGTAAGTAGATCACATCAGAATTAATGAATAATAATGTGGTGCTTGAAATTATTACTCTGTGACACTTTAAAATACATTAATTCGAAATGTAAAAATATTTACATCGGCCATCCCTTGCCGCTAACCGTCCAATTTGTTTGGTATTGAGTTGCGGCCGTTTCAGCGTCGCTGGAACGCATTCCCGATACCGCACAATTCGCTCCGTACTGCTCGCTGTGGTTCCAACGCATAGCATTTACATATTTCATTATCTCTCTCTTTATTCCGTCTTTCCAGTGAGGAGTCCGTTCGTTACTGAGCCACGATAAGATATTCATAAAAACATGGGCTCCGCGTCGATCTTACAGATGTCGCGACGCGAGCGTGCAACCCGGTCTCCGTCAACACCTATCCTCTATCGTCACGTAATACTGCAAAATACCTACGAAGACATCGATCCCCGTCAACAAAATGATCGAACATCACAATTTAGAAATTGTACGACTAGGTATGTTTAACGTTTATAAATTTCAGAAAAGTCCTATCTATGATACTATAAGTTTGCTACGCATTATTATATAGGTACCTATTACAACTACGCTCTTACCAATCATACCGATACGATATTCTCCGGACATAGTTCTACGTCCAGACGTCATGTTGCCGAGTCATCAGATTTGAATCATTATAATGAAGCAACGAATTAAATTTTATTTCTGATTTGGCAGTTTTTAATAAGAAATTATTATTATGCATAACACCGCCACAAAATACTTTATCGATCGCTAGTTAAAGAGACTACGCCTAGGAAATTAATAATAGACACTGCGCTTTCAAAGCAAACGCTCCAAACGTTGAATTGTAACATTTGGTTATTTTTTAACTTCATGTGAGTTAGGTCCAGAGCCGGGAAAGAGATGGCTGAAAGGGGTCATAAAGAATTTCAGACACAAATATTGTTCAAAAAGCGTTCTTACCAATGTAATTACAATTCCGATTAAGTTATCTCAAGTTTCACGTCTCTCTGCACCCGGCTCTGGGCCTATCACACATAACATTACAAATTATTGTATAATACACGAAAAAATACAGCGTACTCGTAACACAAGCAAGTGTACAACGTCGAATACTTATGATGTGATACGACACGTTGGTTCACTATTTACCTTTGGTTAACCGACTACGAGCGATGAATAGGTATCCAACTAAAACCACCATCAACATCCACATAATTAGACCTGAGTGACGTAACACGTGCATGCGAATTCTGTTTGCCGGTGTCTTTTCCTGTTACCATAATATAAAACGGTAAGTTATCCTTATAGTTATAACATTCAACAAATATTCTTAGGAATTACTGTATTACTGGCTAATCACGCAGCACTGCAAAGATAAGATAAATAAGTCGATGATACAATGTAGGTATGCAGCGGTGACGACGTGTTGATGAGACGAGGTACTAAGTCGGCAGTACAGAGCTCGCATGCAGGAACATCCCCTGTCGCCGTGCTGACGTACCGGCGCGGGGACGGGTCTTAATATAGCGCGACACCTCGTCTACGCGCCTTCGTTGAGTTTCTTGAAGAGTAGAGTCTCCTCAAAGATGTACTTCTTGAGGGTCTCCTTGGGAAGGTCGTCAAGCTCCATCGCGAATCGGAAGGGCTCCTCCGCCACGGGCTGCAAACAAAATGCGTCCTTGAACCGAGTCCGGCAACATGTTTATTTTTGTTTCCTTATAAATAAATGTATTACATTAGCATAAGATTTCCCTTTTAAAGACATTAGTACTTAGTTAAATAATGTAAAGTGCGTACACCTTATTCATGAACCTAAATTGGTGGAGCAAATTATCTTGTAATTTGAGGGAAAAAGACGTTTGATCATTTGGACTTGGTATGAATCAAACATTGTGGGGAATTGAGGTTATTTACAAATGGAAGGTTATGTGCTGCTGAAAACTGTTAGCGTTGAAATTTACGTGTCCTGGGTGATTCGGTGTGTCGTATTGTCTATACTATACTGTCCCGACAGACCGCGTGAGCTCGTACATAATGTCGATCATTCACGCTCCTATATTTACACACTTTCCCCGTGGACGGGTGAGTAATCGGTAATTATCGGCACGCCTCGGGTGTAAGCGTTGAATTTAAAATTAAAACATAAAAAACCTTGTCCCTACATTATTTTCCGTGTACAGTCAATAAAAGAGAATTTTACAAAAAAAATATAGTGGAAGTATTAAGTACCCAGTGGACAAAACTGCCATTAATAATGAAAGGTAAATCACAATGTTTAATGTGTGTTTACAAAATTCTTTCTTTTGCATTAAAGTTTCTCAAACTGACTAAAATAACAGAATTTGTATTAAAAATGGCATGAAACCACATCCCGGTTTTAATAACGGTTCATTAAAATTTATTTCCGTATCTCATATAACAGGGGAAATTTCAACAGTCAAGGGGAAATTTCCTAGAGCAGTTTTAATTGTCCTGTATTGAACAATACTAATTAAAATTGATCGCAATCACATTCTAGGGCGAAGCATGACAACGCTCCGTGAACAATGGAGGGTGGGTTAGACATACATACACACATCAAAAGTGTCTAGGGATCAAGCATTTTTATGCGGATTTCTTGAGATTGAGATGTGGCTTTGTAATAAATTTATGATTTTATAAATTTATATGGATCCTTTTTGGTGCATTTCATAATTCGAATCAGGAACTGTGAATCAAATTCGAGTAAAAGATGAAAATCAGCTGTCAATATTTTCCCTATAAAAACATACAACGCATTGAAGACATTATTAGTGCTACTGTTTCCCTACTACTGATTAAAACCAACGTTATTATGGAGCGGCGACGTCATTTAAGCAGGGAAGAAATGCTCAGAGCCGTGGGAATGATAGAAGCTGGTTCCCGGCAACGTACTGTGGCTTTAGCTCTGAATACAAGTCAGAGTGTTATCAGTCGACTTTGGACACGTTACCGAAGCACTGGTACCGTGGCTGAGCGCCATGGAGGACGGTATCGCTGCACCACACGGAGACAAGACCGATACATTCAAATCTTAACTCGAAGAGCTCCAACAATAACCGCCATGATGTTAGCCGTGAGGCTTCATCACTCTTCAGGGAACTTAATTAGCGACCAAACAGTCAGAAACCGCTTGCATGAAGTGAACCTTCATTCCCGAAGACCGCTACGGGTACCACCTATAGCAATGCACAATCGTAGGATTCGATATCAATGGGCTCTTGAACACAGAAATTGGGCAGAAGAACAATGGCGTTTCGTGTGCTTTTCTGATGAGTCTCGTTTTGGTATGAGACCGGATACAAGACGTATACGACACTGGAGAACCCCTGGACGCCAACAGCGATTAAAATCCTGCCAGGAAGTCCATCCTTATAGTGGTGGAACCATCATGGTATGGGCGGGTATTTGGATCGGCGGCAGAACTGAGTTGATTTGGATCAGAAGCAACCTCAACGCTCAAATTTATGCTGAGACGATTGTATCAGACGTCATCGTTCCTCTACAAGTGCAAATCGGTCCCTTATTTCAGTTAATGCATGATAATGCACGACCGCACACCGCAAGAGTTGTAAGACAGACTCTCGCCGCAGCTAACATCAATGTCCTGCCCTGGCCTGCTCAGTCGCCAGACTTGAACCCGATTGAGCATGCATGGGATATGCTACAGAGAAGAGCTCTGCCGAATATGGAGGGTATCCAGTCGCAAGAAGACCTTTTTTTGTTGTTGCAACGAACATGGGCGGCCATTCCACAGCGTGATTTGGATGAACTCATTTTGAGTATGCCAAACCGATGTTCTTGTGTTGTTAGTGTTCGCGGTAGAAACACGGATTATTAATTGTTTAAGTTACCCAATAAAATTTTAAAGAAAACTGTTATTTCAGTCTTTTTTTCGAACTTTTGTGTTAGTGGTTCAAATGTCAAAAATCCCTTTATTAGGAAAATGGCAAATTTCTTTATTAATGCAAAGGTGACTTGGTTTATCGTTACTGTGACAAACGAAAACACTTTATTCGATGAATCCTTAAAGAAAATTTTAATTAATATCAATCAGGAGAAAAGTTATTGCAAAAATATATGTTGATCCCTAGACACTTTTGATGTGTGTAGATACGTTAGCCACTAAATAGAGGCACTTACATATACTTATACCTATTATGTGAAATAATGTGTACGATGTGGCATATTACTGTAACAAAATGAGTTTCATCGTCTTACAAATAGACGGGCCTGTTGGTCTAGTGACCCTGACTGCTAAGCTTTAGGTCGTGGGTTCGATTCCCACCCAGGACAAATCTTCGTGTGATGAGCACGATCATTTGTTCTGTGTCTGGGTGTTATTTATCTATAACTAGCTGTTTCCCGCAGCTCCGCCCGCGGTCTAAATTTTTTTTTATGTAATTGAGAATTTTCTTTACTATAAACCTCACGGAGCCCGAGACCTTTCCAACGAATGCAAAATCGTGGAAATCGGTTCGTGCGTTCTGCAGTTATAGCGTCAGGAAGGAAAACCCGACTTATTTTTATATCTATAATATGTATGTATTTAGAAATATATAAGTATGTATATCAGTTGTCTGGTTACCATAGTACAGGCTCTGCCTAGTTTGGGATCAGATGGCCATTTGTGAGCTGTCCCAAAATATTTATTTATTCAAAAGGGTTGGTTAGCCAATTCCTTAACTACTAAGAAACAGCTTGAAAGAATAGTTATTGGTACTAATCTGTACTTATATTAAGCTAAAGAATCTGTATGTTTGTCCAGATTGAATCAGGAATCAAGTCCGATTAGTAAACTTATTTCAGTTTTAGATAGCCCATTTATGGAGGAAAAGAAAACTATAGGTCATTTGCCACGACAACCGACACGCCCACGCGGGTGGAGTCGCAAAAAGAAACTAGTGATTAATATTTTTCAGTCCATAGAGCAACAGAAGAATCTGACCCTTAGCCTGATTTTCGCTACAACCAGAATGTTTTTAAGGTTTTGTCGCCAATATAAGTGCACGAGAACGATTGTTAAGTAATATAAACTCAAGTATTTAACAAAACACCAGGCCCAACAGACCCCAGTACCCTTCACATCCCGCTCGAACACGCTTCAAATATTTTTAGCTATGAATGCCTTCAAAACATCTTTATTTACTTCCTCTTTGATCTTGGCTTATTCACTTAAAGGAAAACGACACTTTTAAATAGCCGGCAACAAACTTGACCTATATTGAGGGTTCTCAAAGAAAAGGAACTCGGTTTTTTCCATTAAAATAAAATTGGATGGAAATTTTCTATATTTGCACAAGTTGAGTGTATCTATTGCGGAAAGATTGTGTATTTTCCCTTTATTACGTTTCCGTACGTTAAAAGTAATGTCGGTATATTGAAAATAACTTTGAGAGTCGGGACACGGGTGTCAGACGGTAAACACACTTAAGATGCAAACATGACGTACGAGGAAAATGCATTCAACATGTTGCATGCATTTAATAGTTCCAAACACACGTTATAAAATGAACGATGAATTTTTCATCGCTAACATATTTTTATTCTCCTTTGAGTGACTTAACTGAAGCTGAACTGACATATTATTTTTTATTATATTTATTAGAACAGCTTCCATAACTTCAATAAGGTACTTTTTTAATAAATCAGGTTTATGGGGCTGTCTGGTCTTACGTAGAGGTACGAAATGAAAACATTAAGTAAAACTTAAAAGTACCTATACTCGTTAAAAAAAAAATGTATTAATCATCAAAATTATTGGAAAACATGGCCCACTCGTTTCGGACATACTCTCAAATCTACTAAAAACTAATGGATCTGAATTGAGGATTCCAACTCGGCAACGTCTAACTGTACTAAAGTCACGTGATTAGTTTAGGAATATCACAATCTGTCGTACGATTGATTTACGATTATATATAGGTTTATGATTAGTAAACCGGCTGTAAGAAAATGAAGATCTAATGTAATAATTGTTGTACAAACCTCGTCGTTGGGATCGTAGTACTGTTCGAGGTAGGGGTGCGCGAGAGCCTCTTCCACAGTGATCCGCTTGTGGGGGTTGAAGGTCAGCATGCGGTGCAGCAGGTCCAGGGCGCGGGCGTCAGCGCCGGGGAACAGCTCTGCCCAGGGGACGCGCGGCTTGTATGGCAGGGACTCCAGGTAGCCGCGGGCCTGGTGATCAAAATTATAACTATAATTTTCAAATATTTTATAGGTACCTACATATAAGTCAACTGTCTTTAGCCTCGCAAGCTGCATTCACCAATTAAATTAAGAACATACGTAGATTCTATGTAGTTCAACATAAAACGATATTTTTTACTAGTCAATTTGTAAAACAACTTTTCCAAAGAACCACGAATTTGACAAGTTACATTGAAGTAAAATTTTTAGTACAGAAAATATTTGATGGATTGTTTCCTGAACGATATCAATTGACGGAAGATCTTTGAAAAGAGAACATCCTCAGTGTTTAAAGAAGCAAAAGACTCGAGACTTTTAACGTCATGATTATTTTCCGCACATAAGCTGCAAGAAAAATTTCATTGCATCTACCACACCTTTCTGCATCACCCTAAGGTCGACTGGCAGAAAATGCCTTCTGGCATTAAGTCCACCTATGTACACTGTGCATAAAGTATTAAATAAATAAATACATAAAAGTTTAGTGGCTACTAAGAATAAAAAACATCGCTAAAAGGGTCTCTTAAATTAAAGACAACGTTACAAGTTAAGTTTCTATTCAAATAACAAGGCACCATTTAAAATAAGTTGAATCCTCCATAATCATGGCCAAACGGTCGAATTAACATTTAACATAACATTTCAACCCTTAATTATTCTATTTAAATTCATTCAGACTTAATACTTGTTGAAACAGAGACACTCATTTTAACAGGTACCATTTTATAATAATTATATAATGGTTTCACACATTGAATGTACAATACTAGATATATTTAAATCTATTTCATTTCAAAAGCATTGAAGTAACTGACAAATAAATTTTACAAGGAATGTTATAATGATTTACACTTCAATATAAAACTGTCAGAGATATAAATTATAAGCTAACAACATTACGAAAAATTGTCAAAACTTCATACTTAAGGAAAGTTTATTTATTTCAAAGGTTCTATTGACAATTGACATGGATCTTAGGGACCCGACATACATAGGGGAAATTTAGCCTTTGGGGACTATCGTTAAACTTACAAGCTGCCCGCATCTATCAATTTTATGTCAATAACGGAAAACAGTTTTAAAGTTGAACATTTGACAAAGCAGAGGCGGCAGTTTAAGTGGAAACTTTGGTGTTTCAATCCCTATTTTGAAAAAGCTATTTGGCAGAGCACAATAAAACAAATTTTCAAAAAAAAAAAACAAATACCGAGTGATTATATCTTTGGGTTGAATTTAAAATACTTTTTTATAGCCTTTGTCAACATGGCTTTTCACCGTCCTGGGGAAGAAAGCCATAATACGTACTTTTGCCAACACCAGAATGCTTCTCCATTTCTTTTACCGGTGTCTAGAATAGACCGCGTTGCTTACTACCGCGGTCCCTGGCAGATTTTTAACACAAAACGTACTCTATCCAAAGGCCGTAAATAACAAGTTCTTTTATATCACATCAAAGGTTCAAAAATCCTATTTCCTTATATACAAACTTGCCTATTTACAAGCTGATCCGGCAAAGGGTAAAAAAAATCTCATGAGGGCTCAATGCAGTCTATCGCGAGTCCATAATCGGCTAGGGTCTCCAAAGTCGCTTATGGCCTATCTGAAAATTTTGACCAATCGCAGGCAAGTAGCTTGTCTCTCATTGGCGGAGAATGACAGAAAGACTTTATGGAACACTAGTGACCCTAGCGGATTTTTCACGCGATAGCCCCTCATTATCAGCTAGGGGTATAAAGAAGTAGAACTAGTAGAACTAGAAGTAGACTAGTATAGTAGTAGGAGGGGCTCGTGGCTAAGTGTAAGCCGTACGGTTTGACCGATAACAAAGGTTAAGTCGCGCTCGCCGCGGTTGGTCCGTGGATGGGTGACCATTTGTAAACATATTGAGACCCCTCCGTGCCTCGGAAAGCACGTTAAGTCGTTAGTCCCGACTGGCATACAGTGATCTTTGATAGTCGTTAAGTCATTACAATTCTGACAACCAGTCTTACTATGGAATACTGTATTACCTAGCAATAGGTTGTGGAGGTCAGATAGGCAGTCGCTCTATGTAAAATACGGTATTCAGCTAAATCCGGTAAGACTGGAAGCCGACCCCAACATAGCTTGGGAAAAGGCTAGGCAGAAGGTATAAAGAAGTAGCCTACGACCTATTTTCAGACAGACCAAATATATAAAAAAAAAACACAATACACCTAAAGCTTACACTGATCGTATAATATAGCACAGTAAGTTGATAAATGTGGATACAAATGTACGTGTACTTACAAACATTAAGAAGCCTGGTTGAAATTCGACTTCAATTGAATCTAGGGTCAAAGTTCATATCTTATTCACGAAATCCTGTTCGTATGAGATCGGAAAGTTTCCCAATTGCCTTTACTTACCGCTCGAACGAATCTAGGCAATATGAATAAATAACTATTGAGATTGAAACTTGCCTGACTACTTGTACCAATAAGTAGTATCAACCACATTCGAAAAAGAACCTTAAGGCTTCAGTAAAGGGGTTATAAATGGCAAAGTAATTTCAAGTGTAATTTATCGTTCTTAAGATAATTTCGTATTCATTTAGCCAGAAGATTATTGAGGATATGAAATAATTATAATAACGGTCGTATAATGTAAACGGTAAGTAGAGACGATCGCTTACTTACACCCACGTTGCTAACACTGGTAATGATCTATGCGAGTGATTAGAACAATTTACATGATTAATTGAACCTGTGCTAAATAAAATTACGTAATTGAGAAGCTGTTTGCGTCATTTGAAGTGATTTAGAGGGAGTAGAAATTAAAGAGTCTAATTATGTTAACTTGTATTTTTATGTTAACCCTTTCAGTGCATTGATCCACTGCCAAGCAAGTCTACCTTAATCTGCTCTATATTCATACCCATTTGGCTAGAAGATAAACATGTTATCTTTTTACTCTCGAATCTAGGTACCTACTCAATAATCACAATACTTCTGCTGTAAAACCAGAAAAAAAACCTACCGGTTTCCGATTTTTCCTTTACAGATTTTTCCTTCCCTCCCTTCAGAATATCATTCATCCCTAACTAGATTCTCAAATCAATTAATTAATTCAGCCTATACCGAACTTCAGTTAGATTATTTAATTTGCGACACAAGACTCGACTATCGACTTTAAAACCGAAAATATTTTCTTTAGTTACTATTCATCGTGGATGAATAAAGGAAGGGGACGACCAATTCAACGATGGATAGATTGTGTAAAAAGGATGTTACTTGGGAGATGACGTCAGATGGGGAAGTTTAGAGTATGGAAAAAGAAACGATGCGCCAACCCCAAATGAAATAGAGATAAGGGCAGAAGAATGATGATGACTATCCTACATTGGAGTAGTAACATACTATGATGTTCCAAAGGCTGTAGGACATAGGCGTGTTTGTGATAACAAACAAACGTCAATACATGTTGTTTCATCTGTAATTGTTTTGACTAGGTCCAATCAAAACAAAAGTTGTTTTAGCTGTGAGTATTTGTGTATTTATAATGTAACTTCACGACACTAGCACGGTTTGGGAAACGGGTTTGTAACCAGTATCTATGACGTTTTAAGGAGAGTTAAGATGACCAAGGTCTAAAAAAGAACTGCTTGATCGCAATTTGAAGTACAGGAATAACAATTCTGAGAAGACTGAACGAATAAAAACATTTCGTAACTTACAGAAAAAACAACTTCTATCATTTTACTTTTAAAAAGACGATGATAAAATCACAAAAGCTCTACAGCGAATATGGAGATGACCTCATATGGCGAAGGAGGCTATCCTAAACCAACACTCGCCCAAAACTTTGTAAAACGATTTTACCGTCTGCCTCGTAAGTTCAGTTATTTATTTTCAATTTGAAGATACGCTCGACTTCACAACGAAAGATATACGAATATCAACCTTACTGCTTTGAACTAAAGAGCTGACAGCACTGTCTCGGTCTATTAAAGTCCTCGACTTAGGTTTAGGTCTGTAACTTGTTAATAACAAGGTCGTTAGACCACAAACTACAAATACAGACTTTTCAACAGTCTAAACCTACCGTTCATATATTTTCAACTTATAATGTGGTATGTCGTAAACGATTTGTATGTAAGTTTTAGTAAATCGTCAATCACTTAAAGCATTAAGTAATCGATCATGTATACATATAATAAATCTGGTTATCTGTTTGGTTGTTACGGAATCACGTCAAAAGCAGAAAGTTGATAGATAAACCGTTGATAAACAAAGTGTTTAATTAATTCTACGTTACATTTAGTTTTTGTTTCATCGCAATTGGTTTATTACATCCAAAGAAACACCTATGCATTTATAGTACATGCATATAGTAACGCGATTATAATAATAATAATTATATCATTGAAGAGACTTGACCAGTTCATGAAAATACACCATAAAAAAAAGTTTGACAAAATGACATTTAGGTATGATGGCCCACTATAATAATTTCAAAATCTATAAATATTGAGTTAAAACACCAAAATAATCGACAAATATTCTTCACAATTTCACAAGAACATACCTTTTCGTTGATAATACAGTCGAGGTCTTCCTGGCTCGGCGACCCCAACACGCCGAGGATATGGTTGAGCTGATCGAGGTAGTGCTTGCCGGGGAAGATGGGCCGGTTGCTCAGCATCTCCGCAAGAATACATCCCACAGACCAGATGTCTATTGACTTAGTGTAGCCCTGCGAACAATAGCACACTATTAATCATTTGCAGATTACTTTATACCATTAATCTCCACGGGAAATGAGTTATTTCAAGGCAGGGTTCATTTCGATTCATGTTCAGCATTATCCTCCCACAGCAGGGAAAAGAAAGGAAGAAAGAAAAAGTATTTAAACGCGCCACAAGCGACGCATAAAATAAGAAAGAAAAATAACATAAATAACAATTTCCAGAATGTTGAAATCAACGAAAATCTGGCCTGTTTTTCCTTCTTCCAAACGTCACTGAACAGGGGTTGCATTACAGAAAACTGTGGCTTCCCAAAAGTCCATAATACATGTATATAGAGCAGTTACGAGTTGTGCCTGGCGCGTCGCGCAGAGGCTTGATATAAGAATAAAATAAAAGGACGATAAATTGGGGTGTTTAAGTAACGATAAGCTCCGAAAGATTTATTTAACGATGTGTAGTAAAATGTTTATACCCTCACAATATTGTCTTTGGGAAGATTCCAGTCTCTTCATTAGCTGTTTATTTTGTCCTTGATTTGTATTTATTTACAAGAGCACGACTACTACCGATGCGTATTGGGGTGGCAAAAGTGCCCTTTTTACTGGCAATAACTACGTGTAGATACGTCTGTGTCAGGACAAGTAATTTGAATGTAACTTTTATTTAGATAACATTTTATCGAAGCATCTAGGTATGAAGATTAGCTAAAGGATACCGCTGTAGTAAGCAAGCATGTTCCCGCTAGGTTCTCGGAAAACGAAAAGGAGAGGGCTCTGATTGTAGCCAATAGAAGCCGTCGCTTTCCAAAAATAAGTGAGAAAGTTTAGCAACAAACTACACGGTGCAAACAGCCCTCAGTTTCTACTAAGACAGTTAATTAGCAAACCCCAAAATCTTATTGTTATTATTGATACCGATATGCGATAAAACAATGTTGTATAACAGTAACTGTAACACGCATTGCCTCGATGCCTCATGACGTACGGCGATGTTTGTCGCAATAGGATAAATATTTATAACATATTGAGATGTTTGAATGTCTATTGATTTTATGACGCACTGTTTTCAAGTAGAATTTGAATTGAAAAAGCAATAAAAGTAGGTTCGAACATCAAGAATATTAATACCTTCTTCCTACATACGTGTTTGGAATTGGTAATGTATTTTTTTTATATTTTGAACGCAAACAATTCAAATATACCTATTTCAGCCCAACTTCAAAGTTTATTTAAATCATTATGTAACTTTAAAACAGTCGTTGTGTGTGAAACAAACTTTAATGTCTGGTTATCATCATGTTAACGCTAAAACTATGGCGTTTTCTTTGTTACCTTAATAAATAAAAAAATTGCACCCGTCTGAAAATCCATTGTATGGCAGCACCACACAACCAACTCAAACACATCAAAATGCATAAAGTATGGTAAGTACCAGCGTATATTCCATGCCAGAGCATTATAAAATGTTGAAGCTAACAGTGCTTGTAAAACGAAAAGATAGGACTGCGCGTCTCTTTAACGGTAAAATAATGATGATTTGAAAACATAATACAAAAGAACCACACGATTGATGTCACAAGCGTGTTAGTTTCATCTTTTATCTTTTCATTCCTTTGTTACATAAAACCTCTTATGTACGGTAGGATTACACACCAAGTACCTACATATTATTGGATCGCAGAACGAATTACGATGCCTGAAACCTACGTGAGTGAGGAGAGCTTTGAACGGGTTTTAACTTGATCTAGGTCGACAATGACAGCTTATATATTATTCATTTTATCGTTTGATATTCAATCTCTTTACTCAGTTCTCGTAAGTCCCGTTTCATTAGGCGGACCAAAGTAGCATTCCAGTAACGTAATCTGTAACGAACCTGTTGCTTTAATAATGTGTACTAATAACAGCGTTTCGTCTAACTTATTCAAAGGATCTTGGAAGTTTCACTTGCTATTAAATTCATCGAAATATCTCTGATTTACTAATTAGGATAACATCTTGCTTTCCCATAAATAGACGTTTAGTTACAACTAAATAAAGCGAATAGTTTCTCAATGAAACTAAAGTTTAGATAGAAAAAAGGACATGTGTTTATAACTTTTACAAGTATACGGGAAATATATTTACAGAGAAAATAACAATAGAGGACGTGAAATTTCATTTCATTTATTAGCTGTGAAAGTAGAAAATACGTCCTGAAACTTACATCCGTCTTCCTTTCACATTTAGTAGAGATTTATAGAATAAACGGTCTCTCGGGATATCACGAAGACTTATAACATTTTAAGACAGTTTTCATAGTAAATAAGAAATAGGGGTTTTGGACTATTTGTTGTAAATTGTATTGATTACAAATTATTAATCGATAAGCAATAATAAAACATTTACATTATTCGATATGGGTAATCTTTTATCTAAAAATAGGTCCAACTTAATTGTAACAAATGAAAAATGATCTCAAAATTCTTCTTTTGTCTTTGTTACCCGCATCAGCTACTTTAAAACAAGAATTTGAAAATGTGACGTTGATTTTGATGAGAAAAATAAATCTTTACGAAATAAGCCCCGCGCTCCCTACAGTACAAAACAATGTTTCATAACTGACAAGCCTTCAGTTGGCTGTTGTCAAAGCATGAAGCTCAAACTCCACAGTAAACGTAGGCTTTTACTGTCAGAACTAGGAATATTAACAAAATTCTGCGAAAAAGCGAGACATTTCCAAATGCCGCAATCACAAATATACTACGAACAAATAGAAAACGTGAGCTTCAACATTATTTTAGACAGTAAACAGCCTTAATTTATTTTACTCAACGTCCTGAAATATCTGATACTAGTGTAATAATATTTGTTGTTATTTTCTATTACATTTTAGTTTATTCGACATAAGCAATTGATTTACGGTGATAGTCTTTATTCAACTTTAAGTGAGCACAAATGATAAAACATTGAATGGTGTAATTTCTTTTACTGTATACTTTTGTATTTGTGTATTAGATGAGGTTAAGTTAAAATTTGTTTGTAAATCAGTTGACAGTTTCTTGGTAAAAAAAGATTTATTTTATTCAAATCCATCGAGCAAACGAGCATTCATAATGCATTAAGTTATATTTGAAAAGTTTGTGTTAAGAAAAGCGTGTGAAAGATATTTTAGTTTTAAAATAACTTAATGTCGCGTCGGTGACTAATGGACTTATGATCAATATGAAGTATTATCGCATATCAAGGTCCGCCAACAATAACAGTCCTCGTAACCACTTAATACTAACTTATCAACGCTTGTTGAAGCTTATAAATGGTACTTGAGTAACACACATTGGCAACATACCTACTTGTTCTTATAATACCGGCCTATAAACATCCCACTGCTGAGCACGCGCCTCTTCCCATATCGAGAACGAATAAGCATTGATCACCACGCTTGCTCATTGCAGGTTGGCGAGATTCCATGTTTTTGGAATTCAGCTAATCACGATGTTTTCCTTCACCGTTTTTCAATTATGTCTTAGAACGATTAAGAAATGACATATAACTTTAAAAAATCACATTGGTACTTGTCTGGGTTCGAGCCTGTAACTATGTGCAGGTCAAAACGACTCTTGTGTCAGTCTTTTTCTTTAGGAATTTTAGATTTATACGTTAGTGGTGCAGAATATACAAATTATAAATAGATTTAGTCCGTTAAGTTGAATAATAAAAAAAATGAAAGATACGTATTAGTTATTTTTACAAAACAATACAACTTAACAAAGATAATTATGGCGCGTTAAAGTTCAGGAGGGCGTGTGGCGTCATAAGTTGGCAAAAATAGTAGCACTGACGAGGCGAGCCCCCACTCCTTGACTTAAATTCGCTGTACCTAAGTAGATAATCCTTATTTCGAACAAGCAAAATATGACGTGCATATTTGTTCATCATTTTGTATATTTTTTGATTACCTAAAAACCGGACATTGAAAAAAAAATGTCTGCTATCCCCTATTCGTCCTGTATCATACTTATCTTATTAACGCGAAAATTTGTGAGTGGGTTCGTTTTTTTCCTCAGCGCGCTCTAACGGCTAGACTATATTGATAAAATTTGGCATGGAAATAACTGACACCCTAGACTGACACATACGCTAGTTTTTATTCCCAAAAGTTTTAAGTTATCTAAAAAAACGCGCGAACCACCGCGGGGCGCAGCTAGTCTTGTATAATAAGACTCATAATCGTTTTAATCTGTTAAGTAAAAATAAATTATCCTTTATGAACACTAAAGTGGCAAGATAAAGGGTAGATACTGTTCAAAGTAACTAACTCACCAATATCAAGGTGCAATAACTGTTCATTCAAAACCGGCAGCACTAGAATATGTCACATCAACACATCAATTAATCACGTAATTGATAATGCATCTCTGACCCACCTTCTGTACATATACAGAGACACTTTGCGTACGAAGCCAACCTACGTATAGAACGTAGTATATTCTGTGACCAAACACTTAGCCGTAGTGCCAATCCAGTCGTCAGAGTAATGGAGCATATTACGATGGTCGTCAGTACACACGTACTTCGACGTACCTAATGACACATTTAATCTTTCGAGTGCTCCGCATACGAACTGCATGCTGTAAATTCCCTACAAACTAGTGAAGTTTTCACTACTCCGTTTGAAACAGCGTTATTTCTCCGAGAATTTTCTGAAATACTGCGACAATTTTTGCTACGTTGTAAGTGGAACAT
The DNA here is from genome assembly GCA_950381575.1 of Plusia festucae. Taxonomy (NCBI): domain Eukaryota; kingdom Metazoa; phylum Arthropoda; class Insecta; order Lepidoptera; family Noctuidae; genus Plusia; species Plusia festucae. The sequence goes on along the minus strand of OX494436.1, from coordinate 3,608,329 downwards.
GCACGCAAATCCTTCTCTTAGCTTCCGAGGACACGAAATAAATGGTCTCAGCTGTGCTCGGGTATCTTTATACGAGAGATATTCAGTTGCAAAAGTGAATTCATCGCGTTATACAGTTGGCTGGCACTCGTACACTTGTGAAATAAAGTCACCGTAACGTAATAATGATATCACATTTCACAGTTTTTGTTGTTTGTTTTTATTGAAGGTTTTTTGTTCAGCGGATGAACGGTGTATATAATTCAAAGTCCTAATTCTTGCAGTGGCTTCCAGTTCAATGGTTACACGGGAAAATTATTTGTATAGCGTAAATATTTTTTTGTTTTCATTTCACTGTTTCCCGAATAGATTTGTCGATTCGTAAATACTTGATCCATATCTAGGTAATCTCATCTCAAAGGGGCTCAGATGGACATTTCTCGGAAATAAGCATTACGAAATACTTATACCAGCTAGCTATACAAACGAAAAAAATTGTAGCACAAATATTGTCAAAGAGAAGACTCCTAAAATATGCTTTAGATATAGACGGAGTGACCGAAATATTGATACCAGCCAACTATAGATACGAAAGGAAAATGTAAAAATATTGTCAAAGAGATTATTGCTCCTAATATATGCGTCTACTGTGAAAGTTATCATGCGAAATACAGCACGCATAGTGCCCGATAGCATGAAGTAATAAACGTACGAGCGTTGTTAATTTCCGCACTGGGTCAGGAAGGAACGAGTGTTTAACAGGATAACATGGGGCGAAATGTTTACGTAGTCTCGCTGCTCGTAAAATAGATGAATTTCGAGCTCAATATCACCGAGACGACCTTCAACTGAATCGTAAAAGATGGATGTACTTAATTTACTTGTTCAATCAAAACGAATTAAAGCTTAGAACCGATTTTTTATAACATTCAACTCCGTTAAGTTAGGTATACAATCACCAGAATATCAGATACTGGCAGTTAAAATTATAATAAAAAAATCTTAATTTTTGGGAATATAGATTAGTTACGAAAAGTAAAAATGTATTTAGCCCGTAAATTAGATAAAAAAATATTAGAAACTTATTTTTTCCTTCTTCAAAACAAAATTTGATAAAGATAAGGCGCGTCCAACTTCAGAAGTGACGGTTTGAGACGTCATAAGTAGGCGAAGATAGCAACGACAACTAACGTAGCGAGCCCACATTCCTTAATTTAAATTCGCTGGTATAGGTTTTCGTTATTTCTAAAAAGCATAAAATAAGTGACAAATATTTTTCATTACATAAAACCCGGACATTGGGCTTGTTCTTCTTGGAGATGTTGTTCACTTTGATGGCCGAAGCAGTATTTCAAAAATAACCATTTTTGCGATTTATGTAGCACCTATATAAAAAAACAATAGGAAAAGATAACAGAACTGAATTAAAGAGCTTGAAGTACATACCTTCGAGTTGAGCATGATCTCCGGCGCTCTGTACCACCGAGTTGCCACGTATTCGGTGAGGAAGCCAGTGTGGTCGTGGTCAGGATCAGCCACTCGCGCTAGACCGAAGTCGCAAATCTGTTAACAAATTATCACAATTAAAAGAAGCAACAATCCAATTGACCTTCGTCTGTTGGTTTAGGCCACGTGGAAGACCCAGGCGGAGATGGACGGACGAACTGGACGCCTTTAGCAAGGAGTGGCCTCAATTGGCCCTTCAGAGAGAAAAATGGAAGGAAGAAAGGGAGGCCTTTGCCCTGCAGTGGGACAGTTCAGGCTCAAAATTAATAAACAAATAATAAAAAGAAGCAACCAAAACACGTGAGATCAACTATACGTATCAGTAAATATAATAGAAGTCCAACTAATATTTGTTTAACAAACGATACTGCAAATGGAACCTTATATCGTAAACCCACAAGAAAGCAAGCGTGATAAATAATCAATACTGTTTCCTTCCCTTTTTGAGAAGCGGCCGTTTCCGCAGAGGGACATTTACAAGCCGGTATTACGTAAAGGAAATACCTAGGTATTACTTAAAAGTATTTTTATAGCCTATCGCTAAAAAGCAATTGGTGATTTCATAAGACCTTTTATAGAGCTATAAAGTTGTTTATTACCGATAAAACAATCTGATCACTTAGTAATCGCAATATGATAACAGTTTTCATGAGTAAGAGATGTCTATGGGAGTATAAACAGAGAAAAATGGGTCAATAATAGCTAGCATTACTTGGAACGCCATCCAATTATTATGTAATATATACTTAGCTAATAAAACAACCGCACGTGACGAAACATTTGAACCCTTTTCTACAGAGAATATCTTAGTTGTGCATTTCATAATTTTGACTAGGTGTCATCCACAGCACCGCCCTATGTTACTAAAGAATAATGTAGCATTTTGATGAGGAAAGAATTTTTGAAATCCTTTCAGTAGTTTTTGTATTTAACCGTAACAAACTTGTAAAAATTCAAATCTTTCCTCGTTACAATATTATAATAATACTGGCTAATAAACGTCCCACTGCTGGGCACAAGTCTCTTACCATATAGAGAAGGAATGAGCATTGATCACCACGCTAGCTCACTGCGGGTTGGCATTTCAGATTCCAATTTTTGCAATCTAGTTTTCTTCACGATGTTTTCCTTCACCGTTTATCAATGGTGTCTTAGAATAATTAAGAATGTACATACAACTTTTAAAGAGTCACATTGCCTTGCCTAGTTTCGAACCTGCAACTATGTGCATATCAATCCAGTCATTGAATCACTAGGCTACCACGATGTTTAGAATATTAGTCTAGATAATTTATAAAGTCTATAAAATACGCACGACACGTTTAAAGCAGCATGTGAGTAACAATGCTATTTCTCTGAAGTATAAACGGCCTTGCAAATCAAACCCAAGTGAACGAAAATTTATTTCCAATTCATTCAAATATTCCATCGATGAAATTGAATATCGGTAAAAATATTAGGAAACGCTGGAAGCCATTTCAAATCTAATGATCTGAACGTTTAAGGGGAATATTGTATGTTCCTAATACGCTCATCAAAATGTGAGTAATTCTTGGCTTCAACTTTATGCTTCAGTCGTTAAATTGAGAACGTCGAGCGCAAGTGCTTGAGGAGTTTATAAAGACTCTCCAAGTCTCCACGTCATAATCGTTATATGATACGCGAACGTTCCTCCCATTACATGTTACCAGCACTTCGCGTTTGTTATAATGTATTTTTCTTGATCAAGTGGTTCTCGATCAGATAAAAATTCTGATAATGAATTTGAGACAGCCAGTTAAAGTGTTGGCAGGAGGAATAAGGCGGTGACAGGCCATGGAGGATACCAACGCGAAGTCCTACACGTTTGTCCTCGGAAGTAGTCAGGCGTGGACATTTTACACCCTCTGGAAGGGGTCCTTCGAAGACCAAGGCCTGCCGCAGCTGCGTTGGGAATGCACAAGTAATCCCGCGGCTCTGGCTAAGGAATGATGGGACCGGGGTGTTTAGTCGGTTAAAGTCCGATATGTCCCCTGGGAAAGCCATAAGCTTTTAACCCCGAAAAAAAAATAGGTATAAGGCAGTAACAGAATGGTGGCTAAGGTAAGACGAAAGAAGCGTTGGTCGTCCGGGAAATAGATGGCTCGATGACATAGTGGACATTTCGGGACGAATCTGGGAGAGACTGGCACAGGATCGGAGAGAATGACACGGAAAAGAGTGGACTAAACTCAACAGTAGGATATCAGAGTGTGGATGATGATGCTGAACTTTTTCATAGGTTTATAAATGGAGTTTTTTACAAGTAATAGTTTTTTAATGCTTCTAAAATGTTCATCAACATATCTAATAAAATTATTTGTATTGTAACTACTAGAAACGATAAATAGTTTCCTTTATTTCATAATTAGTCTTTGAACAATTATCTAGAGAACATACTTTTCAGTAAAGTAAGACACAATATAATCAATGTATGGTATTTAAGTCAATATTTAAAATACTTAAAAAGAAAGTTCAGTAGATATTTTTACATTTAATAAGCATTTATATTAGAAAAAAATCATGAAAATATAAATATATTAGCTTTTGCGCAAACAGCGTAAGTAACAGTGTTCCACTGATGTTATGAAAAATCCAATTTAATAAGCCAACACGGGAGAAATATAGTTCAAAGAACAAAGGCGAAACATTTGAGCCTAAAATTGTATTACAAAAGTTCCGAATATTTTGGCACCTGACAGATACTTTTAATATAAACTCTACATTTTATAAATCTTTTTGTCAACGAAATATTTCTGAACTGTCCTTGCCAAACAATTTAATTAAAACTTGAACAGGCACAGTCAAGCAGCAGAAGTAGGTATTAAATACAGTAGGTACCTCAACTCTTGCATCCGCTGCCACAATGTTCTTCGCAGAATTTTTTTGAGTATTTGAACGCAAGCAATTACAGTTTACTAGTATGACTAAATAATATAGGGAAATTGATGTTAGGAGAAGCCCGCGAAAAACATTGAAACAGAATTATAATAATAATAATAATGAATATAATAATTCTCGACACGGCGCGTATCGTGAGGAGGTTCCTCTCTCTGGAGCCCTAACCACCGGCAGCTTGGACCTTGTTCCCGATGCCGGTTGGGGACTATTTTTTATATTTTTAAATGTATATTTTTTTTAGTACTATATATTTAAAAATGTAATTTATATGTATATTTTGAAATAAAGGAAATAATAATAATAATGCCAATTCATACAGTCACCTCACACTATGCCACCTTTCATTACACACGGAATCACATACATGTTGCCAAAGGGCTCAGACCCAAAAAACCCTGCAAATTACAGACCTATTACGTGCTTACAGACCATATACAAAATTATTACTGGATGTATTAGTAAACTTATGTACAAACACCTTGAGAAACATAATATCCTTGCAGAACAGCAGAAAGGATGTAAGCAAAATAGTCAAGGCTGTAAAGAGCAGTTAACAATAGATGCGATAATAATGAAGCAGGCTCAAACTAGAAATAGAAATATACACACAATGTTTATTGACTACAAAAAAGCCTTTGATTCCGTTCCTCATAGTTGGTTAATCTATATATTAGAACATTACAAAATTCATCCTGATATTGTCTTATTCTTAAGTACGACCATGCTCCAGTGGAAAACTAAACTTAAACTAATAAATAATAATTCTGTAACAACTGAGCCGATAAAAATACAGAGAGGTATATTTCAGGGGGATTCTCTTAGTCCATTATGGTTTTGCATGGCACTAAATCCGTTGTCAGAAATCCTTAACAACACTAATATTGGTTTTCGATTAAAGAATAATAATTCTGTTCACTTCATTTCACATTTACTATACATGGATGATATTAAATTATATGCGGCTAATAATACAGACTTAATAAAACTAGCCGACATAACACAATTATTCTCTACAGACATAAAAATGGCATTTGGGGTGGATAAATGTAAAATATTTGCAGTTAATCGGGGTAAATTACAAGCTAACACATACACATTAGATACTGGCGAACAAATAGAGCCAATGGATGAATCAAGCACATACAAATATTTAGGTTTCCATCAGTCCAAACAAATTCACCAAAAATTTGCAAAGTTAGAATTAACCAATAAATTTAAAGCTAGATTAAATCAAATTCTAAAAACCCATTTAAATTCGAAAAATAGTATCAAGGCCATAAACTCTTATGCAATACCAGTCCTTACTTACTCGTTTGGAATTATAAAGTGGTCGCAAAGTGATTTAATTAAACTGCAACGCATGATCAATACACGAATGACTGCTAATAGAAAACACCACCCCAGATCGTGCATTCAACGACTAACTTTACCCCGTCAAGATGGCGGCAGGGGCCTCATAGACATACACAATCTACACAATAACATTACAGAAAATTTACGGAAATATTTCTATACCAAGGCTGAACACTCACAACTCCACAAGCATGTAGTAGAAATAGACAAGAAATTAACCCCCATTAAACTTAAACCACTTTGATTCGCAAATAAAATTGATAAGCAGACAGCAAAAAATTGACATGTGGTCACAAAAGTCAATGCACGGGAGGCATCTCGCCGATCTCGGCCAAGAACACGTCGACAATGATGCGTCGAACGACTGGCTGAGGCGGGGTGAGCTGTTCCCAGAAACAGAGGCTTTTGTGATCGCTATCCAAGATCAGGTAATTGACACTCGCAATTACCAAAAATTCATTAGCCGTATCCCAAATCTTAACACTGATTTATGTAGACGATGCCACAGTAGTTCAGAAACTATTCAACATATTACTGGCGCTTGTAAATCAATAGTTCAGACCGACTACAAGTACAGACACGATCAAGTTGCAGCAATACTACACCAAAACCTAGCACATAAGAATTCTTTCATCCCACAAAAAATAGCATACTATAAATATAAACCGAGCACAGTTTTAGAAAATGATCGTATAAACATTTACTGGGATAGAACCATTATTACAGATAAAACTGTACATTTTAACAGGCCAGATATCACAATTTTAGACAAACTTCAGAAATCAGTAGCTATAATTGATATAGCAGTATGTAACACACACAATCTTGACACAACCTATACAGAAAAGATGTCGAAGTATATAGACCTGGCAACTGAAATTAAAAGGCAGTGGCAAGTAGATTCAGTTAAAATAATACCCATAGTCATATCCACAACTGGTGTAGTCCCAAAGAGCCTCCAGCCTAACCTTAACTTACTTCATATGCCAAAATCCACACTAGCACTCATACAGAAAGCTACACTTTTAAACACATGTCGACTCACACGCAAGTTTCTAGCATCATCAACATCAACATAAAAAAAAAAAAGCATCATAGCTAACACACTTGGTCATGGCCCGTGTGTTAGTCTTATACCTCTTTATTAGAAGAGAGACCGGAAAACGGAAAAAATCAAATAATAATAATAATAATAATTTATTTCCAAAAACAATACATAGAGTTACATCAACAAATAGATTAACAATTTATGTGGGTAGCAGTAAAATCTATGCCAAGAATAAAGGTCTTGCCTCTTAAACTAGGAGAACCTGTATTATAAGAGACAGTCATTCGGTGTTTACACGTGTGTTACGCTCCGGTGTAATAGGCGGACCTTCAACGCTACTCATTTACACGTCGGTGTCACAGGCGGCCGACCTCAATAGCGCCCATCGCAACCGCGAGTCAGCGAATATGTATTGCTAATATCACGCCACTATATTTCGCAATATATTACCATAGTTTTAATTTTATATGTATTAAATATTTTATTCATTCTTGGTATACCTATCGACCAATTATCATTTCAACGTAATTTAAGTAATATTGTAATATTCTTTTTCTATATAATTAAATTAATTTTAATGTCAATCGGTTTTTACTGCATCCTCCGGCTCCAGCATACGTAATTGGCGCAGTCGGTAGGATCTCGCGGGCCGGTTCGCGAGCGTAATTACTAGAACATATAGCTAGAACTACCTATACGTCGCGGGTCACCCGGGTGACTTTCAAGCACCACTGACATCGAGATCCGAATCTACGGGAGCTGCAGCCAGAGGCGTATCCAGACATTGATACCGCAGAGGCGCCGATTATGTTCATGTAAGTACTCTAGAATTGTTCTCGAGCTGCTTCCTTTCTATTGTAGTGTTATATAAAATTTTCCAAGATTTTCCATCCCAGGCAATCACGGAACCCTAGGTTAAATAGAGAATCGAGATCGGAGTTATTAGATTCGGTTAGAAATATAGATTTTAGTGAAGTAGCTAGTTCAAACCATTTAGAAACTATGTCGCAAGTAGATGAGGTATTTAAGGCATTACGTATGGTGCCCGAATTTGACGGGAACACTAATGTACTTACCAGGTTCATAAAATTATGTGATCAGTTAGTTGCAAAGTACGTTGAGCCAGGGAACGAATTTATCAATTTAGCTTTATTAAACGGTATTCTAAATAAGGTCACGGGACCCGCTGCTAGATTAATTAATACTAACGGTATTCCTGAGAACTGGGCGGGTATTCGAACTGCATTAGTTAATAATTTCTCAGACCAACGCGATGAGACTTCGCTTTATAACGACATGGCGCTCTTAACCCAGGGGTCCTCTACACCCCAAGAATATTATGAAACTTGTCAGAATTTATTCGGGACTATTATGACGTATATTAGTTTGCATGAAACTGTGTCAACTACTATAGAATCAAAACGTACCCTTTACAAGAAATTAACCCTTCAATCTTATATGCGGGGCCTTCGCGATCCTCTAGGTGCTAGAATTAGGTGTATGCGGCCTGAATCAATAGAACAGGCTCTAGAATTTGTCCAGGAAGAAATGAATACGCTTTACTTACAACAACGTAATGAACGTATCCCAGATAAAAAAACACATTTACAATTACCTAACCATATTACAAAACCCAGTATGTACACATATCAGCCCTCGCTTAATAAGCCATTTAATTTCAATATGCCCGGTCCTTCACGACTAGGTCCTGCAATGTTTCCTCAGCGCCCTTCGCTGCCATGGAGACCTAATATAAATCATCCACTCCAATACCCCCAGGGTCCAACCCGTACGCAGCAAGTTTTCGGCGCCCGACCTCCGAATTATAATTCACAAAACAATGCATTTAGATTTCAACCTCCTAAAGGACAACATTCGAATGACACCCAAAAGCCAATGAGTGGTGTTTCACATTTTGTATCTAAACCATTGCCATACCGTGGTCATGATTGGTCCAGGCAGGGTAACCCACCTCCATCTAATTATTTCAAAACTCGGGAAATGAATTTTAATGAGTGTTACGATTATTCTTACTATTACGAACCTTACGATAACTTTGAAACCTACCAGTACAATGAATATGAATGTGCCGAGCCTAGTTACTACTACAATACGTCTATGTCTCAACAACCATTGCCTTATGCAGACGAATATTTAGCAACACCCGCAGAGACTCCCGCTTCTGAAGCTATTACCGGTAATAACGAAAATTTTCAGAAGGATTCCAGTATAAGCGAATTAAAATAGAAATAAATTTACAGACACAGCGCTGTTTGCCATACATACAAATCAAAAATCCACCTTTAAAGCTACTCATTGACACAGGAGCAAATCAATCCTTTATTAATCCTGAAACTGTAAAGAAGTATTATTCAAACTTACCTTGGAACTACGATCCATTCGAGGTTACCAATGTGCATGCTACTAGCCGCAATGACTACTCTATTGACTTACCATGCTTTCAGGAATTTAATGAACAAGGACATTTAACGTTTTTCATTTATAATTTTCACGATTTCTTTGACGGTCTGATTGGTCTAGATATTTTAAACAAATGGGAATCGAATATTGATCTAAAAAATAATAGATTAGTTACACGAAATGCAGTTAATCCTATAGTTATGTATAATTCACGTAATTGCAATTTATATGAGGATGTCATTCCAGCGAATTCTTCAAAATTAATAAGAGTCCCAATTAACATGGCAAATGGTGATGCATTTATTCCTAAGCAGATAATTTCAAATTGTAACGTACATGAATGTATTACTAGTATTAAAAATAATCGTGGTCTCTTGGAGGTTTCTAATGTTACACAAAATGACTTAATTTTTTCTATGAGTGCACCTGTTAAAGCGGAAATATGTAACGCTGAATGTATAACTATCCAACAACCGCCATCGTCACGCGTTAAAGAAGTATTGTCTCGTCTTCGGACTGAACACTTGAACGAAGAAGAGCGAATCAACTTAACATCTTTAGTCTCGCAATACGCAGACGTGTTTTATATAGAAGGTGAACCACTCACTTTTACTAATAAAATAAAACATAGTATTCGTACAACAGATGAAATACCAGTATATACTAAAACTTACCGATATCCGTTTATACACCGCCAAGAGGTTCGAAGCCAAATTTCAAAAATGTTGGAGCAAGGTATTATCCAACCTTCAGAATCCGCATGGAGCTCCCCTATTTGGGTTGTTCCTAAGAAAGCAGATGCGTCCGGGAAGGTTAAATGGCGAATAGTAGTAGACTTCAGGAAGTTAAACGAGAAAACTATAGATGACAAATACCCTATACCGAACATAGCCGATGTATTAGATAAATTAGGTAACTGCAATTATTTTACAACCCTTGACTTAGCAAGCGGTTTCTATCAGGTGGAATTGAACCCCAGTGATATTTCAAAAACAGCATTTAACGTAGAACATGGTCACTTCGAGTTCTTAAGAATGCCGATGGGACTAAAAAATTCTCCATCAACCTTTCAAAGGGTTATGGACAATGTTCTTAGGGATCTACAAAATACCATTTGCCTCGTGTATCTTGATGACATCATCGTTTTTAGCACCTCATTGCAGGAACATATTGTCAACCTTGAAAAGGTGTTCAAAAAACTTAGGGAATCTAATTTTAAAATACAGATGGATAAGTCTGAGTTCTTAAAATTAGAGACTGCTTATCTTGGCCATATTATCAGTAAAGACGGCATTAAGCCTAATCCTGACAAAATTAATGCTGTAAAGAAATTCCCGATTCCCAAAACAGCTACTGAGATAAAACGATTTTTAGGATTATTAGGCTATCACCGTAAATTTATCCCTGATTTTGCAAAAGTTACTAAACCAATTACACAATGTCTAAAAAAGGGATCAAAAATTAACTGTAACGACACTGATTATATAAACTGTTTTGAGAAATGTAAAACGCTATTAACCAATGACCCTATACTGCAATACCCCAATTTTGATAAAGAATTCTTGTTAACTACAGATGCATCTAACCTAGCCATCGGAGCAGTACTCTCACAAGGACCTATTGGATCCGACAAACCCATAGCTTTTGCTTCGCGTACCTTAAATAGTAGTGAAACGAACTATAGCACAATTGAGAAGGAGCTCTTAGCTATAGTCTGGGCTACAAAATACTTCAGGCCTTACCTTTTTGGACGAACTTTCAAAATTATTACTGATCATAAGCCACTTCAGTGGATAATGAATCTAAAAGAGCCAAATTCAAGATTAACTCGCTGGAGACTTAAATTAAGTGAATACAATTTTTCGGTCATTTATAAACAAGGCAAAAGCAACACAAATGCCGACGCTTTATCACGTATAGAAATTAACAACGAAGAAACAAGTTCAGTAGTAGTAAATGTATCTGAGAAACCATATTCTTCAGCTAATTCAACCACACTCACAGCTCACACCGGTGTTGAAGATCCAATTTTAGAAATACCAATATCGGATGAGCCCTTAAATAAATTCAATAGACAAATCCGTTTTACTGTAGTAGGTGACATAAAAAAACGCCCAACTGTTTCTAGGCCGTTCGATACCCATACCCGTACATCCATTCAATTAGCAGAAAATGACCTCGAAGAAGATGTAATAAGTTCTATAAAAGAATTTGTAAACCCTAAAGTAAAAACGGGCATTATAATTTATCCCGCATTAGCCATGTACAAAATTATACCTATAATACAAAAGAACTTTAAAAACTCAGCAATGAATCTTATCCTAGTTAAGACAGAAGTAGAAAATATCAAAGAGTATCTTAGACAGCAAGAAATCATACAAAAATATCACGAAGGTAAAACCAACCATCGAGGTATTAACGAGTGTTACCTTGCCCTATCTCATAAGTACTATTGGCCTAAAATGAAGGATCACATCACAAAATATATAAACGAGTGTAACGCGTGTGGCCAAGCCAAATACGATAGGAATCCTATTAGGCAAAAATTTAGTATTGTTCCACCACCATCAAAACCATTTGACATTGTTCATTTAGACTTATTCACAGCTCAGAACGAAAAATACTTAACAATCATCGATTCATTTTCCAAATATGCTCAAGCTTACCATCTTACAGATGGCACAGCGGTTAGTGTTATTCAAGCCTTTTTAAGATTTTGTTCTCACCACGGCGTTCCCTTATCTATAGTTACAGACCAGGGTCCGGAATTCAATAATCAGTTATTTAGCGAGTTTACACGAGTTCACAAAATTCAACACCATAAAACCTTAGCTCATACTCCTAACGATAATGGAATGATCGAACGTTTACACAGTACCTTGTTAGAACATCTTAGGTTACTTAGATTAGAAAAACGTAATGAACCTGTGGTGAATCTTATGGGTTATGCTATTTTAGCCTATAATAGCAGTATACATAGTTTTACCAAATGTAGGCCACTAGATGTAATCACTGGTCATTCAGATCCTCGCGATCCTTTAGATTTTGATTTATCCGTGCACTTGCTTCAGCAATATGTGCAAGAGCATAGGGATAAAATGGCTAAACTTTATGAGGCTATCAATGAAACCTCCTTACATAAACGCACTGAGCTTATCGAAAGTAGAAATAAAGACAGAGAACCTGAAAAGGAGTACGAACCTAACCAACGAGTTTTTGTTAAGAACCCCTCAGCAAATCGACAGAAACTAGCCCCACGCTATACAAATGACACAGTACTAGCTGATATGCCCATACATATCTACACAAAAAAGAAACGCGGTCCTGTCGCTAAGTCACGTCTTAAACGGACACCTAACACTGGAAAATTGTTACAGGATACTACTACCACTGACGTTCCTGGTCCATCTGACTCGTGCAGAGGACATATCACTTGACTCACTTGAAAATGGACCTGGATTACTACCATTTAAACTGGGAACAGCAAAAGTTATATCACACTATCACTCCTTCCTTCTCTATATTAATCTTGACGACATACAATCAAAAGTTAATTTGGTAAAATTACAGTTAAGAGAATTCAGCCCTTTAGTTAACAATAAAACTTCCTCACTATTCGAGCCTCATATAAATTATCTTGACAATAAACTAGAAGAAATATCTCTGCAGTTAGAGAGTTTTGAACCGAGTCGTAGCAAACGAGGTCTCATTGACGGATTAGGTTCAATTATCAAAAGCATATCAGGCAACTTAGATTATACAGACGCTATAAAATATAATAATGCTATCCGAGTTCTCCAAGGAAATGAAGATAAATTGCAAAATGAATTTATAGATCATATAAGTTTAACTAAAGACTGGATGTTAGAATACTCCAATATATTAGATAAAATAAGTACAAATCAAAAAATTATTGCCGATAAAATGAACTCTCTAATAAACCAGGATATAATTAGGCAGGCAGACTTTGTAAGCTACGCCCATTTAGCCCAGCACTTACTTATTTTAAACGACAACGTCGAAACGTTGTCCGATGAACTATATAGAATAGAACTTATGTTAGCCTTTATTCGTGCATCGAGTGCTACGCATTCTATGGTTAGTTTAGTTAATCTTAAAAATATGCTAGTTAAACTTAAATCAGTATACGACAAAGAGCAAGTTATTGATATTGATTTAAGAGATTATTATAACATTTTAAAAGTAGGATCGTATTATAGCGATAAGAATATAGTTATAGTTATAAAGTTTCCGATTGCCTCACCTAGAACCTACACCCTATACAAACTTTCCGTAGTACCAAATAAACTTAACCTAGCCCTTATGCCTCCCTTACCTTATATAGCAATTCGGGAATCATATTCTATGTACATAGAGGCAGAATGTCCGAAGATCAATTTATGGTACCTCTGCGAGGAGAAGACTAAGTACAGAGTCCAGAATAGGCCTGATTGTATTCAGCAGCTCATCACCCAACAGAATACAAGCTCATGCACTCTTACATCCGTTAGCCTGAGCAAAGAAGCCATGGAAGAGCTAGATGAAAGACACTACACCCTCAGTTTCCCAGTCCCGACGAAAATCCAGATATCTTGCGGCCATGAACAATTTCAAACTGTCGAAGGAAGTTATTTAGCCACGATACCCCAAGACTGCTTTATCAAGACACCAGAATTTAAGATCTCCAATGCAGCTAATCGTATCAAAGGTCATGCAGTGAAAATAATACAATCGCCCCAGAATGGGAACATTCCACCAAGGAAGGAAGAATCATTAGTAAAACTGAATTCGATCAATTTGGAAAATCTGCACAACAGTCATCAGGAGATCATAGTACAGCCTCCAATAAAGCTTACCGATGCTAACATGGAGAACATTTATCACACAACTATACCCGTATATCTTATCTTGTCAAGCGCTGGCGTAGTTGCAATTGCATTAGCATGTCGACGATATTATGCGAGAAAGAAGGTTGAGAAAGCTGGCCCTACACACTCAGAAGATACTGAAGGAACTTATGCTCAAGTTGAACCTAGAGGGAATATCCGACCAGATCAAGTAAAGATTGACACCAATCGCCTAGCAGCAAATTTGCCGACTTCGTTCAGCAAATAGTTGCTGTTCTTCGAGGGGAGGTGTTACGCTCCGGTGTAATAGGCGGACCTTCAACGCTACTCATTTACACGTCGGTGTCACAGGCGGCCGACCTCAATAGCGCCCATCGCAACCGCGAGTCAGCGAATATGTATTGCTAATATCACGCCACTATATTTCGCAATATATTACCATAGTTTTAATTTTATATGTATTAAATATTTTATTCATTCTTGGTATACCTATCGACCAATTATCATTTCAACGTAATTTAAGTAATATTGTAATATTCTTTTTCTATATAATTAAATTAATTTTAATGTCAATCGGTTTTTACTGCATCCTCCGGCTCCAGCATACGTAATTCGTGTTTTATAGATTTTATCAACAAGTGAAGCATGTCGACCAATGTATTGTGAAAAGAAACCAAGTTTAACACAAGGGAATAAGTAATGTATAAATGTATAGTGTGAAAGTGTTGGGTGTGTGCGTGAGAGTATAAGGGTGTATGTGTGTGGCTTTATGGGGGTGTATGTGGAACGTGTGTGTGAGATTTACGGAGTGCTGTGAATATTTATTTTATTTTATGCGATGTATGTTAATAGGGTTTCTATGGCAGAATAGTCCTGTCTTAGAAGCCACTCTGTAACTTTAAACTTAACTTTGAATTGATTAAGGTCTAGAATATTTAACTTTTTGTGGATCGCTTTGTAGATGTGTGAACTTAGGGTGTAAAACTGGTGTTTGGCGAAAGAGGTTTTATGAGCAACGGCTTGGGGGTGGTTAGTGCGTTTATTAGGGTCAGGCGGAGGAAGGCTACCATGCTTTCTAAGAACTAACCGGAGCACAAATAGTTGGCGGACGGTGAGAGCCTTGCAGTCAGCATATAATTGGGTTGTTGGGTATCTATAAGGTTTTCTCAACATTACTTTCAAGACCGCCCTTTGCGCTCTTTCCACTCTCAGAAACCCAGTCTTTCCAGCACCACCCCACACCGTAATGCAATATCCGATTATTGATTGACACAATGCGAGGTATACCATCTTAAGTGTGTCGAAATCAGCCGAATCCCTAAGGGATTTAAAGACGTGTATTAGCCGCATGGTTCTAGTCGTGAGGGTGTCCAGATGTTTGTCCCATTTAAGCCTGTAATCAATAAACACACCAAGGTATTTAACTTGATCGGTTCTACTTAGAGGTGGGCAAGAACATGGTGTGGTATTCTGACCTGTACATGAGTGCGCTGTTACCAGAAAAGTACTAGGTGGTTTGCTTTTGCATCTGAGGGCGAAAGGAACATACGCTGTTTTGTTTAAATTTAAGGTCAGAAGATTAGCCCTAAGCCACTTAATAATCTCGGACATAGCAAATTCAGCATTAGATTTGACAGCCTCCCATGTAGGTCCGTAAACAATGATTGCTGTGTCATCAGCGTATGTAAAAATCTTACAGTTAGGGAGTGACATTAAGCAGAGATCATTTATATAAATCTGAAATAATGTGGGGCCCAATATACTGCCCTGGGGGACGCCATAACTTACATTTTGTTCGTCACTTAAGTACGCATCTAGTTTGACTCTTTGCGAGCGGTTTTGGAAGTAATCTTTGAAAATTTTTAGTGTTATTCCTCGAACGCCAAGGAGCTCTAACTTTGAGATAAGGATGGGAACAGAAACTGTGTCGAACGCCTTTGTTAGATCTAGGAATATACCCAGGCATTTGACTCCTTCATCCAATTTCTTAGCTATAAATTGAGTCAAATCCAATACGGCATCTTCAGTTGAGACAGACGTTCGGAAACCGTATTGGTTTTTCGCTATAATGTTATATTTGCCAAGAAAATCCCTAAGAGACCTGTTCAATATCTTCTCAAAAATTTTTGATAAGGAAGACAGAACTGAGATAGGCCTATAATTATCGACACAGTCTCTGCTCCCACTCTTGTAAATGGGATGCACAATAGCCCTTTTAAGCGAATCCGGAAATACCCCAGTTTCCAAGCAACGATTAAATATGTGAGTCAGAGGCCGTACCAAGACTTTATAGGACCGTCTCAGCACGGAGGACGGTATACCATCCCACCCTACCGCACAGTCATATCGCAACTGCAGAATGTATGATTCAATCTCCAACTCATCCACTTCCAATAACGCAAGGGAGTTCATAGGACATTGTGAGGTATTGTTAATAGCCCAAGAGGACAGATAGACTGACGAGGGGATTGGACCAGGGCAATTTAAAGTGATATCGGCTGCCAAATGTTCACCTATTCTACTAAAGAAGTCACACACTTGATTTAAGGAGGATTTCGGGTCGTTACATATTTTTAAAAGGTTAACAGGACCGGCAACGGATTTACGAGTGCCAGTTATTTCCTTTATTGTTGCCCATAAGGCCTTGGGATTGTTTTTTGCTTTCTCCAGTTCACTCTTTTCATAGGCTCTTTTTAATTTGCGGAGTAAGGTATTACAGAAGTTTCGATATCGAGAATAGGTTATTTTAAGTATCAGATTTTCAGGGGATTTATTAGCTTTTAAGTGCATCTTATCACGGTTTTTAATACATTTCAGCAAACCAGGGGTAATCCATGGTTTGATGATTCTTTGTTTTTTTGGTATTTTAATTATCTTTGTATGTTTTGTTATAACTGACGTAATAATTGTTATTAGTTTATTTATGGATTCATTGGGGTCTTTTAGTTTATATATGTCAGAAAAGTTCGAATTTTGTAATTCATTTTGAATAGCTTCTAAATTTAGTTTCGACTTAGTGTGCTGGTGATTTCTGGTGGGGGTGACATTTGAGATGACTAAGACTACTGGTTTATGGTCTGTTATATGCGATTCTAATACTAAGGTAGTAGAGGGCAGCTTTGTTTTAACGATTATGTGGTCTAGACAGCTATCTAACCTAGTCGGCATCAAATGAGTCGGCAGTAGTCCGTGGGATGAGTTGAGAAGGAGGTAGTCGAGACTGAGGTCTGTGCAGTTATCCTGCCTTATGTCTATATTCAAGTCTCCCACGAGAGCAATATTCGGGATAGAGCAAAGACTTTCAAATACACAGTTTAAACTGCCTAAAAAGTTATCAATGTTAGCTTTGGAGTTATATGATGGGGAACGGTATATTGCAACTACAGTTAATTTATTTGCGATTCGACAGATAAGGCAGTTAGCATAGTTAAAGTTTGGTTCCCATACATTGTGTTCGAGCCCTAATTTGATATAAATTATAATACCATCATTTTGATTAAAATTGTTGCTAGTGGAGTGTGATTGATAACCTTCCAGAATAGGTAAGTTTGTTACTTTATATATATATATATCGATCCTGGCCGATTTCGGCCACAGCGACTTGGATCTGCGCTTATTATTGAGAGCTTCGCTGATGTGCTCTCCAGTGACTGACAAAGCCAATTTTTGCAGTGAATGTTCGTCCACATTCACTGCAAGTCAGCACTCCTCCCACATAAGTATACTGGATGGCCGCAGGTGGTCGGGCTTTTAGCTCTTCTCGTTTGGCGTCGAGCTCTTCTTTACGCCGAGTTTCGAACTCGCTCACCCTTTCCCTTACAGTTCGCCTCCATTGTGTCCTATCCGCTGCCATAGCCTCCCAGTGTGACTGATGTAAGTCGCACCTTTTCATGTGGCGTTTCAGCACATCTTTGTACCGCAGAAGTTGGCCACCCTGCTTACGCTTGCCATCCTGCAGTTCTGAGTAGAAGATGCGCTTTGCTACTCTAGCTTCAGACATCCGGGAGACATGACCGGCCCATCGCAGCTGTCGGCGCATCAGATAAGCCTCAATACCGCTAACATTAGCTCGTCTGAGTACTTCCGTATTACGAACACGGTCCGACCACCGGATGTTCAGAATGTCGCGCAGGCATTTCAGGTGGAATCTATCCAAGGTCCTAATATGCTCGCGGTATAGGCACCATGTCTCCGAGGCATAAAGGAGATTTGGCAGAACTATTGCCATGTACACAGATACTTTTGTAGACAGCTTTATGTCATGCGAGCGGAACACCTTGGCACGAAGTCTACCAAAAGCGGCAGCAGCTGCTCCTATTCGGCTGTTAACTTCGTTATCAAGGTGGCACCCGGATGTTATGGTGCTGCCAAGATACTTAAATTGCTTTACCTGCTTAAGCGATACGTCTCCGAGTCTAATGTCAACTGGGGCACTGTTTAAAGTATCAAGTGCCAAGACTTCGGTCTTCTTGACATTTATCTTCAGGCCAAATCTGTTACATGCCTGCAGTAGTCTCGAAATAAGCCTCTGTAGCCCGTCTGTGGATTCCGCTACAAAACACAAGTCATCTGCGTACATCATCTCAGTGATAGTCGTGTGGGACACTTTTGTGCGAGCTTTGAGTCTATTTAAGTTGAAGACACCACCACCATCGGTACGAAAACGAATACGGATACCTTCGGACAAGGTCTGCAAGGCTTCCCGAACTACAACTGCAAAGTACAGGGCAAAGAGAGTTGGAGCGAGTACGCAGCCCTGCTTTACACCGCAGCTCACTGTAAATAACTCCGAGTCTTCGCCCTGCACACTGACACAACAGCGCATGTCATCATGGAGGAGTCGCATCATTCTTATAAACTTGGCCGTGCAACCAAGTTTCGCCAGTACCTCCCATAAGGCTTTGCGGGGTACCGAGTCGAAAGCCTTCTCCAAGTCAACAAAACAAAGAAACAGAGGTTGACCCTGCTCTCGACTCTTCTCTAGAAGTTGTCGGATAGAGAAGATGGCCTCACACGTGCCTCGATTCGGCCGAAAGCCAAATTGGGTTTCAGGCAGAATGTCTTCAGACAAGGGCATCAAGCGGTTTAGTAAAATTCGTGCAAAGATTTTGCCTGGAGAAGTCAGGAGAGAGATACCTCTATAAGA
This sequence comes from Plusia festucae, assembly GCA_950381575.1. Classification (NCBI taxonomy): domain Eukaryota; kingdom Metazoa; phylum Arthropoda; class Insecta; order Lepidoptera; family Noctuidae; genus Plusia; species Plusia festucae. The sequence continues at coordinate 3,589,110 of OX494436.1, read as the reverse complement.
GTTGCAGTCAGATCTGTCGCCCTTGTTCTTGTACAAAGAACACACCCGGGAGACTCGAAACTCATCAGGTATTCGCTCCTCATCCCACATCTTAACGAATAGTTTCCAGATGGTCTCGTGCAACTCCGCACCTCCATACTTCAGCAGCTCTCCAGGAACATTATCAATACCGACCGCTTTTTTATTCTGCTGTTGTTGAACGGCAACAATGACCTCACGCAGAGACAGTGGATCGTCTAGCTTATTCACTGTGGGAAGTGATACCATCGAGCTGATAAAAGACATGTCCACAGCTCGATCAACATTAAGTAAGTTGTTAAAATGCTCTGCCCACCTCTTAAGTACGTCTTGCTTGTTGGTAAGCAGCTGTGTGCCATCGAGGGATCTTAGGGGCACTCTTGTACGACCGGCTTTACCAACAAGTTTGCGAACCTCATCATAAAACGCACCCAACTGTTTAGTGTCAGAGAGCCACTGCATACGTTCGGCTTTTTGTCGCCACCACTTGTCTTTTATTTCCCGCACATATCTCCGCAGCTCGGCACCACTTTGTTTAACACGCTCCGCTTGTTGGTCGTCCCTATGTTGACGTAGCATAGAACGATGATTCTGGATAGCTTTTGTTAAAATTTTATCATTTTCATCAAACCAGTCTTCATGTCTACTTGGTTTGATACCCAGTGTCTGCGAAGCGCTAGCGACTATTCTGGCCGAGAGGGTATGCCAGTTAGCTACAGAATCACCATTCTCAATGTCTATCCGTTGGACCGCATTACTAATTGCCTGTTCATAGTTTTCGCGTATCTCCAGACTCCGAAATTTTTCCAAGTCCAGGCGCTTAGGCTTCACTCCATGAGATCTGCGAGGAGGGTATAGTCGAAGCTTTATCTTGGAGACGACAAGACGGTGGTCCGTGGAGCAGATTGCATTAGCATCACGCATAACGCGTGTGATCCGTACTTGGGAAATGTCTCTTTGTCGAACGATTACAAAGTCAATCAGGTGCCAATGTTTTGACCTCGGATGCATCCAGGTGGTTTTATATTTAGCTGGAAGTCTGAACATGGTGTTGGTGACGGTCAGTTCGAATTCGGCACAGAGGGACAAAAGGAGTTGTCCATTACTATTTATGCTACCAACACCATGTCTTCCCAACACTCCTGGCCAAGCTTCAAAGTCACGTCCGACTCTCGCATTAAAGTCACCCATCAAGAGTATCTGTTCCCTTTGGGGGATTTTTGATAGGGTTTGTGTAACTTCTTCATAAAACTTGGCCTTGATTTCATCATCCTTGTCAATCGTTGGTGCATAAACACTGATGATATTGAGGTGGTTGCCACTATCCAGGTGTAGGCGCAGCGTGGTGACACGGTCGGAGATGTGTATAGGATACTCCTCCAATTTGGCAGCTATATCATTACTGATCGCGAATCCAACCCCAGATCTTCTGGGCTCTGAGGACGGGGTACCTTTCCAAAAGAAAGTATATCCGCCCAAGCGCTCCACTCTCTCCCCCTCGTCAGCCAAGTGCGTCTCACTAAGCGCAGCGATGTCCACACCATAGCGTCGCAGTTCTCTCGATACGAGAGCGGTTTTACGAGGAGGGCACAGGCTACTTTCGCGATCAAGGAGGGTTCTTACATTCCACGCTGCAAAGGTCATATTATAAGTTTTAATAGAGTTACGTCTTACGTTATTCTGTATCTTTCGACCACGAGATATTGATGCAGAGACAGCCGTGGTTACTATCTCTCTGTATAATAATGGGTTAAGCCTTTTTTAGGGCACCTTTTCTAGCCCCCTCCCCGGATTGGGGGAAGCAGGGCCTCTCTAAATAGAGCTGCTTCGTCACCCAGGGAGCTGCCGAATTGCACTGTTAACCCAATGCAGTGCAAAGCGACCTTCTACCCTGAGCCGCCTGCGTGCAGACATCAGACAAAGCCCGGTTGGCATCACAACCGGACCTCTCTACCTCTGTCCATCGCCGCAGGGCTAAATCAGAGTCCATTCGGCATACCAAGTCATTTGCGCAGGATATATTAAAGTGCACGAAACGTAATCAACGACAGTGTGTGCGCATACACAGGTGCACTCTTATCCCCACCTCCCTGTATCCAATGGAACGGTGGACCGCTACGATTGGAGAAAGGTAGAAACGTCCCTAAGCGTCAGCATGGCCTCTGACACAAACCATGAGCCATCAGAAGGGCTGTGCCTGGCCGGGATTGCCAGTGGATCTTAGCAGGAGGCGTCTGCTTGGGATATGGGATTTTTGGGGATTTGGGAGTGAAGGAGAGTAAGGTAGGATACTGCTGCCACGGAAGAGAGAGGAGTGTGACAACAGAAGCTCGAGCAGTCCGGGGTCGCGTACCCGTAGTGATTCATAACTGTTACCGGACAGGCAACAGTTAGAACCACCCTCTGGACACGTTGGACAGTTTGTTACTTTACTCAGCCAACATTCGGTCAGAATAATAATATCAAAATGTATTTTAGTTAAATGTAACAGAACCTGGAGATTATCAAAATTTTTATTCACACTACGAATGTTTATGTGTATCAATTTTAGACTATTTTCCGACCGATTGACATACATGAGGCTGTCTTCTGGATTACAAAGAAAAGAGTTACCCAAGTTAAGAGAGTCAATTTCTTTGGTAATATCAATTATAGTAGCCATTTGATTATATAAGGGATAAACGAATTTGAAAAATGGCACGATATGTGCCATTTTAAGATGTGATTTTTCATGTTAAGATATGTGTTTGTATACATCGCAAATGTAAGATTTGAGTGTGTTTGTGTAAATGTGTTGCGTATAACATGTAATGTAATTTTAACATAAGTATTTAGTTTTGTGGAGTGTAAAATTAACAATAATAGTTTTTTTAAATAATTTAACTTGGGCAAATAGCCTGTACAGAACGAAAATATTGTAAATAAGATTAACAAACCAAGTAAAGAGGATAATTTGAGATAACATAGTCACATATTATTGGTCAGATCGCGAAGACATTTATCACTCTTAACTAAAATCTGCTTATCACCTGCCTGCTTGCGTAAAAAGATATTTCCGTTACTAACCCAGCAAAATTTGTAGCCTTTATTTTTGGCGAATTCACGGGCTTGATAAAACAGCTTTTTAGAACTGTAGGGTAATTGATCAGCAACGTATATAGGTTGCCTTTTCCCGGGGATACCAATAAGTTCAGTGTTGATTTTGTCCTCTCTTAATTTTTTGGCGTTATTATAAGTACGTATCGCTGACATAAAGTTATGTCTAGTTTGCACTGTTGAAAATTCTGCAATTAGCGGACGAGGGGTAGAAGGGGTGGCAGTCTTGCTTGGTATACGATAGATATCTCGAAACTCCGATTTTTGAATGTTAACTCCCACGACCTCGCCTATTTTGCACACAGTTGTTATAAGACAGCTAGTCGTTTCGGACTCCTCTTGGGGAATATTCCGTATTTCAACTCCCGAGGAACGTGATCTGTGCTGTAGATCTAATACCTTTTTTTCTAAGCTCTCAATGTATGCACGCTGTTCAAGGTGTACCTTCTTTAACTCGTCAACCTCGCTTTTCAAACCTTCAAACTTTACATTCATGAAAGTCATTGACTGGATTATATCAGCGTTCGACTTCCGAATTTCAGTATTGGACGCCTGAATTTGAATGTTCTGGGCCTTTATTTCCGCAATATCAGATGCCAATTTCGACATGAGCGCAGTCTGCTCAGCAAGCGTTTTAGTAAGGCTGCTATTTTGTTCATTCAACCAGTCAGGTGACAAATCATGACGAGGACGTTTAGTATATCTCAGGGTGTTTACGTTATCGCTCATTAAAACAGCTGAGTTAATGTCAGGTTCAGACTGAGCCTGAGGCTGACCAAAATTATTTGGAGGTGTCTTAGGTGTTGGAGGCGGGGTGCGCTGCATGTTGCAAAAGTTTGATATTTGGATATAATTATATTAGTTTAAGTATATTTATAATTTTTTTTTTTATTTCAGATAAATATATTATATTTTTCTCTATTTTCTTTTAAATAATAATTACTGCGTGAAACGAAACGCAATCCCAAAAGACTGGTATTCCACTCAGAAAAGTATTCGTTTCTGAACGATAATTAATCTGTCAAATTATCGCTGTGTTTTTATTGGATATTGCAGACGTATGATATCAGCTGATGAATGTTTACCTTCTTATTTAAATGTTTAACTGCTGTTTTGAAAATTTTTCTTCATAATTTATTAATTAATGATAATGTGATAGTTTTGTGGCACTACACTTGCTTCAAAGTTTTGTGCACTATAAGTTTACTTCAGATTTTGGGTTTTTATATGTATTTAGTCACTTTTTCACACTGTACACTTGATATCTATTTATTGTTAAGTAATCAAAAGGACTGGATATATAACTGAGATAACACTTCCAATTGTCTTTCAATGTACGTTGAGTAGTTTTGTACGGCTACTGTTATCACAATAACAAAAGACTGTTTTAAATTAACAAATTCGTAGGAGCTATTCAAGAGTTGCTTAAGGACTTAAGATGCTTGAATTGACCTAATGTTTAGATAGCTTCATCAAGAGTACAACGGCTGTTACGAAATACAGCTAGCCTGTATGAGATAGGTACAGTTCCGTCAGTCAAATTCGTTGAAGCAGTCATCCTACCCTTAGGCTAACTGCGGTAGATGTAACTGCTATCCAAAAATAATCGTGGTCTTGTGCCGTTCTGGTATCCGTGCTGTATCTTTAATGGCTGAAGTTAATAACTTATCAGCAGCCCACCAGAAAAAGAATTTATATCTCAGATCGTCACACAAATCTATATTAATAAAATAAAGCGGAAAGGTTTTTTTTCGTTTGCTTAAACGAGCTTATATTATTATTTGATACTACGAGCCGTATAAAAAAAATGTGCCTGGTTTATGAGGAATAGTAGGTATATGCAAATAATACGTAATATTAATACTTGAAGAAATTACGAGCACGTCCCCCGCCAATTTATTTCCCCTTCACCGAGTTTGTAACGAGGCAGTGAAGCCTTGCTTACGACACTCGGTGGTCAGAGTTCGCAGCGCGCGCGTATCAAGGAGAAGAGGTGAATTGCCTAATGCACCTGATTAGTAAATATTTTTTACTTTTTGGATTTTGACGTAAGTAGTTTTTAAACACGGCTAATGCATGCCTGCATCGCTCATGCACACATTTGACACGTGTGTCTTTTATTTAGTAGTTGTAGCTTATTACGCGGCGCGGGGCTTTCTATGGAGTGACGCAGGCCTAGTATAGGCTAATTTTAATAAAGAAAATCATGTATATATAGGGATACAGCCAAAAAATTAAAAACACTTGAAATCAAAACACACACCTAGTGCTAATACGAGTTGTATAGAGCACCTACGTATCTCTAGAATTCCAAATAAATACCATCTATAATAATAATTGAAAAATAACAAAAATGAAGTTTTCATATAAGTGTTGTTTTCCAGTATGCTTAAACCTTTCATGGCCTTATTCCTGAGCAATGTTTGATGATGAAGAGGTACCTACTTTTACCGGAACATTAATCCATTTTTAATGGAACGCGAGCACAGCAAGTAAATATGTGCATACGAAGTAAACACGTCTGTTGGCTGATGTACATAAATCAATTCTCGAGTAGTTTTTTTCACGGCGTTTACGTAACAACATAATGATTTACCTACTTAAAATGCCCATGATTTATAGATCACTTGAAGCGTATAATGTTTGTTTGATTTTCAGACTTTTAGTAAAATTACATAACTTTCGTTGAGTTGAGCTTGAAACAATAACTACGCTTAAATTTTATCTATATAAATAAAAAAATATCGCCAAAATGTACGTACGCGCAGTCGCACATAGCGAGCGTCCGAACGAATACACCAAACTTGTGTGCTTGTTACGGTCAGGACGAGTATATAGTACGACATTTTCAAAAAACGGCATAACATCAACAGGATGAATGAGAAAGAAAGCTGTGATGAATGTTTAACGGAAAGAGGACCTACTTACAAAGATGAAATAACGGGTCAGTTAGTGTTACATAATAGATAATTGATGTTGATGTTGATTTTTTTTTTTCTTAAAATATAAAAAAGATAATCGAGCCCCGATTACTATCAGCACTCAAAGATCATACAAATGTGAATATTAAAGCTGGCTTTTAAAAAAAGAAATAAATTTATTTTTCCTTTTTTAATAATTCAGAGCTTTCAATCACCCGTCACATTTATATTTAATTTAACATCCGATATTTCACCCAAGCCCACAAATATCTTTCAATATTTCCAAGGTACAAAAGAAAAAAGCGAATCCATATTTAATGAAAGTTCCCGACCCTGAACAAAGTTATTAAGTCGTAAAGTTGGGAACATCTATATTTATGAGCGTCGTCATGCAAACGGACCGCAATATTGCGCTCGCATGAGCCTAGAGTCTGTTAGAGTAAAACAAGTGACAATCTTACTATAATTTAAATCTATAGAATTGGATAGACCCAGTTATGGCTCCAGCAAGTTCCTCTTTCAGTTTTGATGGTTTTTTTTTAATCTGATTTGCCCATTTCAAGTCTTCTGCTGTGGTGCTAATACCCTATACAAGTATGGTAAGGTATGTGCTCGAAAATCTGAACTATTAATTGCCTCAAAATATGGTATAGCAATGCGCGAAGTTTTAATTTTGTTTTTATAACAGAACCTACTTACACTTAAATGTTAACTGTTAGTCAGTACCAATACAATAACTATGATCATTCTCATCGCATAAGTATCTGGTAAATACCGTTTTTTTTTTTTTCAATTATAATTAAGTAAATAAATGTAGACAACATCACCTAAATCCAAAGTAAGTAGCTGTAGCACTTGTGATATGGAATCAGAGACAACGAAGCTACCACAAACACCCCGACCCAGAATGTAGAAAAGTGTTTTTCTACATTTTTGGCGACACCTTGAAAACCGGTGTAAACGCCACTCGACCACGGAGGTCGTCATAAACCAGCATTGATCGGCACAATAGCTTTCTTTATGACCAAGTCACCATCCAACACACGTCTTAGTATCATAAACATCTTATTAAGCCCACCTAAACATAAGTTAGTACATAACTGGTGTATATAAGGCCCCGGACACTTGCACTAAGCTGTGGTAAACCGCCCGGCAAGCGCGAACCCAAACTTAATACAATTAAATTCAAACCAGTTCTAATTTTTTGCCGACGTAATGAGGTCAACTGGCAGAGAATGCCACAGGGCATAAAGCTTGCGTACAACAAACAATGTAGTTGTAATAAATAAATAATTAAGATTTATCTGTGTAAGTTACAAGCTCAAGTTGCCGTTAGGAATATTTAATAGGTTCTAAAATATTGAGGTAGACATTTAGGACAGAATTCGAGGAATATATTAGTAAAGGTATGCTAGTTTAAATTGCCGGGTACCTAATTATTAAGTGCGATAGTAAAAGGAACGAGTCGACAAGAAATGTTGGGAAACAGTATTTTTTGCTGACAGACTTGATACTAAATAAATCTTGTCCATTTCAAGGAACAGGTGGCAATTATACCTCGAGACCTGCTGTGTGTGACCGTACAAATAATTTCTATTGCAGTACATTTTGAACATAAGTATTTAAAGTACGATGTGCCACAATGGAAAATGAGCTTGGTTTGAAAAATCAGGTCATGAGAGTCACAAAATCAATAAAAAGAAACAAAACACTACCTCTAGCTTATTTACACTACCTTTCGCTCATACTACTGAGTTGCTCTGAGCTAAGTGTAAGACGGTTTGACCGATATTAAAGGTCAAGCCGGACTCGCCGCGGTTGGTCCGAGGACGGATTATCATTAGAAAATATATCGAGACCCCTCCGTGCTGCAGAAAGCACACAGAAAACAGCGGCGGACCGGAATATCATACAGTGATCTTTCAGTCGTTAAGTGATTACAATTCTGACAACAATCTTGCAATGGGATACTGTGTTACCCAGTTAGATAGGCTGTGGGGGTAAGATAGTCAGTCGCTCCATGTAAAATGCGGTATTCAGCTCTTTTCAAATCTGGTAAGACTGGTAGCTGACCTCAACATAGTTTGGGAAAAATCTAAGCGTATGATTACTGCCTTTAGCTAATTACTTTCTATGGGAAACATAATTTTGTATTTTAATACCATTTGGGGTAGCAACTCGACCATTGCACGAACAAAAATGTCGCGCACGATAGGTCACCCTTTGTCTATTTTACCATAAAAATATACACAAAGACAATTTAGGTGAACATTATAAATATCATACAAATATTATATCGGTGAAAGTTTGTAAGTGTGTGTGTATATTTGTAGCCTCTTCACGGTTAAATGGTTTGACGAATTTTGATTCTGGACTAACATGTTATCATACCTTTGTACCGAAAACGGTAGGTAGCAAATTTTGTGCTTAACAACAGGTTATTGACCAAGTCTGGCTTGTAGCGAATAAAAAAATATTTGACGTATGTTTTCTTTCGTTTTGTAAACGTAATATTACGAAGATACAACGAATGGAACATTCGCCGTAATTCACTCTGCTTATGGAGGGTAGAGGTAAGGAGGGCAATCTTATATGGGAGAAAAGTTGAAAAAGTGTCCAGTTGTATGCGCTAAATAACAGTTCCAAAATCCTCCAGAATGGCGCTGGTGTGTCCAAAGGGTATGGTATGAATGTAGCAATTTGTAAACGAAGTGAAGTATGTCGAGTTAAACAATTTAATATTATTATCGACCAAAGTAGTTACTTATTGAAATTTCAACTACTTGCGTAGTTCAAAATAATGTAGTAAATATAACCTTGAAGAATTTTGATGAGAAAACTTGTAGCTGGAGTGATTTTATTTCGTAAACTGTGAATAGTACGTTGATTGACTTTTTATTAGCTTCCTTTAAAATTTACCCTGATGCAAATGTGGCGCCATCCTAATTTAATACATTTTGACGGACAATTTTCATGTACGCAGATTGCCCTCCTTACTTCTACCCTCCATAACTCTGCTCTACAATTTTTATTAACGTTGTTACGTCACGTAGCCCAAAGTCAGAACTTTAAAACGCTTGATCTTTGTAATTATTTTTCTTTGATATAAGACAAAGTATGTGCCAAAAACTTTTTTATACTATTAATTTTTATTTGAGCTTATTACCCTAATGGAGTTTACAGACCAATAGACAAAGTTTACTAATAATAATTATAGACACGTTCTAAGGCTCTAAACAGATGGACCGCATTTCAACTGCAATCCAACCCTAAATTGCAGTTTCGAATGCAGTTGACACGACTACAATAAACAATGAATAAAAAATAAACTGTGAATTTTGTCAACTGCCCCTGACATGCAATTTGCGGTTGGATTGCAGTTAAAATGCGGTCCGTCTGTCTAGAGCCTAAAGTACTCTATAAAAGAATATCATACCTTCAAATCACACGTAGTGTTGAGTAGTAAGTTGGAGGGCTTCAGGTCTCTGTGGAGCACGTTCGCCGAGTGTATGTACTTCAGCCCTCGGAGGATTTGGTACAGGAAGTAGCAGATGTGATCGTTACTTAATTTCTGTAACAAACCTTAAGTTGAACTTACTTAACAACAGACAAAAAAATAGAATTTACAGTGTGTAATTTCTTGTTAATTTAACTGTGTATCTTTTACAAGCAGAAGAATGACAAGCCCGTGTCCTAAAAACAAATTCTAAAAAACATTATATTTATATTGCATAATGCGTATTAAAAACGAATCCTACATATTAAAATTATCATAATAATAAAACTATTGTTTGATCACAGTGCTTTTCATTTAATTTTTATTGGTACCACCTCTTTTGCATTTTTTATGTAGGTACCAATTTCAGTGTACCTATCAGTAGATTTTATATTACTAAGAACAAAGACCCTCTCTCCCTTGTACCATTCTTCAGTTCTACGAAATCTAACAAAAATATTTCCAAGAAAGTTATACTTAATTTCATTTCTTAGTCCTTCGGAACATTAACAGTGCTAATTAATTAAATTTTAAATCAATAATGTATCGCTAATTAACTAGAGTTGTATTCCAAAAGGAGTTTTAATTTCAAATCAAGATTGTTAGCGCCAAGATTTGATTAATTACTGTTTCTGAAGTTCACTTAATTAAACAAGTACATATAAATGTTTGTGGGTCAAGAAAATTATAATTACCTGTGTTTTTAACAATTTGTAAAGGTCCGTTTCCATTAAACATTGTACGATGTAAACATCCTTCATTAAATCTATCGACTCAGCTCTTAAAATATCTCGAATATCAATAATCTGAAAAAAAAAAAAACATTTTCATCAAAAAAATATTACGCAGGACATAAATTTACCATCATATATCGTCGCCAAAGTCTCAAAATCATTAAGTACATAATACTGTATCTTATGTACACAACAAATACAAAATCTCAAAACGTATATTTTAAGCCATAACAAATCCGGTCCGGAAATTGAGCTAGCAAACCTTAGCGCAAAATCGACGAACGCAAAAGGTAGCGAATAGGGTTGACAAAACATGTTTCAATACAATCTTGCAACACCTACTTTTAGTTTCATTCAAATATGCATAAGACATGTCTTGGTAACAGAAGTCTGTGCAAGATTGCTACCACACAATGTGACTGCAAATTGGGGTCAGAAAGGCAACCAAAAAAAAAAAAACCTAATATTAAACAAAATTTGAAAGGCAGGGGTAGCCAGTATCCAGCCGGAATCGAGCAAAGAATGCGCGAGTGATCCCACGACTCCGGCCAATGCAGAGACGGAACCGGGGTGTTTTTGGTCGGTGAAAGTCCAACATATCCCCACGTCGCGCCCTCGGCGTGGGTTGAAAGCATATTATAAGCTTTTCAAACCGAAAAAAAAAAAAAAAAAAGGGTAGTCAGTATAATAACCCCAAAATATTGTTAAATCTTTGCGGGGTTATTAATGTAACCTTAAACAATATTTGAGGTAACAGTTTTAAAATTATCTGTCTATTTGTCCCAGACGACACGAGTCTGGGGTGGATCTGGGATGTTTTGTACTTAAAATAATCCCTGAAGAAAAATGTCTCAAAATATTAACTTTTCATTTTATGGCGACGATATTGTTTACTTTATGGATACTCACGTTTTCATGCTTAAACCGAGTTAATATTTTGATTTCTCGTAAGGTCCTCTGGCAGTACGTCTGATGCTCGAACGGCGATATTTTTTTGATGGCGACCTTAGCTTTCTTAATGTTGTCGTGTGCGGACCTGCGAAATAATAGACACCATAACTCATTTGGTTCGAAGCACACTACGAATACGACTATCAATTTTCAATGGTTATGTCGTACAGTCGTCAATGCGATAAACCTCTTTTTTTGCCATATAGTCGCTTACGAAGTTAAAAGTATTACAGATGTGCGGTGAACTGTATCGACATAACTTTTAGTACGATATCGATAAATAATGAATGTCAAAACAACCTTTTGTTGGGCATGTGTTCGCATGATAATGTAGAATATAAAACCTCGAGGGAATAATAGACACAGATTTGAAATGTTACGTAATACTTCTTATCTTGAAAATGGAAAATGCGACTCGCTTCATAGTTTACCAGAATTATCATAAATCTTGCCATGAAACGTACTACCACAGTATAAAAACATACAGTAGGACGACGCCTTTGATCTCCTTGTAAATGCCGACAATGTGTAGAAATTGTCGCAACAGCCAGGGTTGTCTCAAGTTAACAATATTTATTTAAATTTATTTTTGATCAATATTATTTAATAATTATTATTTAATAATATTATAAGTATAGATAATGTTGATATAAAATAAATAAAAAAATATATACCTAATAAAAAAAATCGAATTTATTTTTGTTCAACATTACTTAATAGTGATTATTATTTAATAATAACGTTTATCTAAAATAAATAAAAATAAATATTGTTACAATAATATTAACAATAGCGAGATACACAATTTGTAAAACAGTAACTATTATGCAAATGTGCTTCGTCTATGGTCTCACATGCAAAAATTCTAGATTGAGATTGAGACGAACACATGTAATTTCATTTAGAGAAATGTCCTCCATCTTGGATCACGAACTCTTGCGCGAATTTCCGCGAAAGCTTGACCTCATTTTTATTTTCAGTGACCTCGCAAATCTTAAAAATGACTTATCACAAAAAAATGCATATTTTTCTCGGCGCCATCTTAGATTCCAATTTCGACCCCATAATCGTTTTTAGCGACCTCGGGTACCATGAAAATGACACCCATGATGAAAAAAATGTATATTTTTCTCGGCGCCATCTTGGATTCCAATTTCGACCACATAATCGTTTTTAGCGACCTCGGGTACCATGAAAATGACACCCATGATGAAAAAAACGTATATTTTTCTCGGCGCCATCTTGGATTCCAATTTCGACCACATAATCGTTTTTAGCGACCTCGGGTACCATGAAAATGACACCCATGATGAAAAAAACGTATATTTTTCTCGGCGCCATCTTGGATTCCAATTTCGACCCCATAATCGTTTTTAGCGACCTCGGGTACCATGAAAATGACACACATGATGAAAAATTTGCAAATTGTCATCGGCGCCATCTTGGACTCTAATTTCGACCCCATAATCGTTTTTAGCGACCTTGGGAACTATGAAAATTACACCCATGACGAAAAATTTGCAAAATTTCCTCGGCGCCATCTTGGGTTTTAATTTCGACCCCATAGTCGTTTTAGCGACCTCGGGAATCATGAAAATGACACCCATGACGAAAAATTTGCAAATTGTCGTCGACGCCATCTTGGTTTCTTGGCACCCATTTTAATAAAATTATTTTATATTTATTGAAACAAAAAGAACTAAACTAACACCAGATAGCCCTGAAAGTTAGCTCCCGAGCTACTAACATGGTAATGTATGCAGCTCGGGAGCGCCCTTCCCCCGTCTCGCCCCTCGCACCCCGCACGATTGCCCTGTCTAGACGTCTTCGTCGAACGACTGTATGATGTTAAGACTGTGGTACTACTGAGTGCATTAGAAAGATGCAAAATCTTTTATCATTACTATACAAACGTTTAGTATAAATAAGGGCCTGATAAGAGCAGAAATATATTTGTTGCCTCAATATGCGCGTTCACAATCTAGTTATATGGCGCAGACATGACATGTGTGAACTAAATACAGCTGGTAATGTTTGTTGTAATAACGTAGAGACGAGGCAGATGTTTCTTTTTCAGTGAATCCCAATAAAACTCGTGAATTAGTTATAAGGAAAAATTTAATTATGCACGAGTCCTTCATGGAACTTCCTTCATGGTCACCTTTAATTTCAAACTTTGATAAATTTCAAAATCCAGCGAGGTAGGATCAGTTCGCGCTTCAATGAACTTGTATTGTTCAGAATTAATTCCAAGTCTCGGTAGTAATTAATTTTGTATTAATTTAACAGAACTGATGATGTTGTCGTAAACTCAAACATAAATGAATAATAATTGCTTAGTTAACTATTTTGTATTCCTGGACTCTGCGAAATATATTTAACGTACCTACTTAATTAATACGACTCAATAAATACTAAAGAAAAAATCATCTAAAGATAAGAGTAAATACGAAAACCTACATTAGCTGTAATCTTAAAACACTGAGACCGACAACAAACAAAAGAATAAGACCTTTTTTACGAATAGGCTACGTAATCTTATTAGTCCGAGATCACAGATAAAAAAATCGGAGTCGCCGGGAAAACTGCTCCACCTAAATATAAGGCTGAATAAAAAAGGACACGGCTAAGCAACGATGGCTTATACATAGAAAAATATTCAACGTTTTCACCGCAAAAAGGGTTCTATTAAAAACTTTTCATTTAAGTACTTTGATCTCATCGAAAGTCGAACGTGGTACGTTAAGTCGTTATGGTAACACGTTTAATAAAATTCTACTTTTATCACATATGGTAATTCGTGGGTCAGAGGTTAACGTGTGTTATAGAAGACCGAATTTTGACGCCTATTGTTCAAAGCCTTGTTAGTATCAAAATAAGAAAAAAGTTCAAATCATTCTGAAACATAATGGATGCTATGCTTTTGATTGTCACCTATCAGTTAAAATCGTTAATAATTATATTAGTATCAACCTAATGGTAATTCGTGGTTCAGAGGTAACGTGTGTAGTAGAAGAGCGAATTTATTCAACATACTAGATGAAAACCCGGCTCCGCTCGGTTTAAATGTGACTCATGATACACAATGTAGGTAAATATTCTGTAGTCATCGGTTCTATAATATCGGTTCAATTGGCCAATCTCAGGTTTAAAGAAAGAACACATAACAAAGAGTTTATCATAAAAAAGGAGTTTATCATAAAAAAAGTTTCAAAAACAATATTTTCGCGAAACGTCAACGACTGAAGAAACTATTAAGTTTTGTTATGATTAACTCAATGTTGCCGGCATTTTCAGGCTACACATGTATTTTATAAGTACATTTTGTGTTATTAATATAAACGTTTCGTTTTACACAGTCAAATGAGTCACAGTTCTTTGTGATGGCTACTTCTTTGGCGCGACGCACGCGATGTGTTAATTGGCGAGGCGTATATTATGCAACGGAACGTGAAAAAAGCGAAATAAATATCGCGTTCCGAAACGATTCTGGTCCCAACTATCATGCAACTGTCATACGCCCTGTCAGCACTGTAATCACTTCAAGGAGGTTGTATGATAATAAACTCCTTGAATCACTTCGAAGCAGAATTATCTGTTACGGAACGCGGCCTTATTAATTACCCAAGATGGCGACTGCGGTTTTTTTGTTTGTCAGTGCCCTTAGAATTTAACGAAATTCTCCATAATCCGAATTTTGCGGATATATGTTGTCGACTCGAAATCAATATTTTTTTATGTTTTGTTATTCATATAGGGTTTCGATCGAGTCTACCGTAGCCCTGAACGAAATTATTAATATAGATTATTATTGTTCAAAACGTTGTTAGTAGCAAAATAAGAAAAATTTTGAAATCATTCTGAAACATAATGGATGCTATGCTTTTAAGTATTCACCTATCAGTTAAAATCGTTAATAATTTAATTAGTATCAACCTATTTGCAAGGCTGTTGTACTCGAAAGCGTGACCTTACGTTAGCTACCAATTACTATGTTTTATTTAATACAATTAATTATTATAAACGTACCACTCATCAAACTAATGAACTTTGCTAGTTGCTTGTTATGATGCCTAAGGGAAAAGTCGACCTTTATCTATACAAAGGCCATTTACTTGAGTAATTAATTACATTTGTATAATGATGATGGTTACATATTTATTTCGTGAAATTTGTAGTGTAACAAGATAATATTTTTATTTCGCGCACAAAAGCTCAAATAACATCACATCTGAACCTTTAAATAAGATTTATAATATTTTATTTAAGTAGGTAGGTACTTTACCAATAACCTTTTATTATATTTTAAGAATACCTTTAAAGTTTGATTTTCCTATTATTACCTTTATTCGAGGTATAAAATATACGTTTGACAGTTTTAATATGAAACAACTGTCAAAATCCCAACATCACACGAATAAAGATATCAAATGATTGAAAAATCCTCCATGAGTCAAATCGTAATCTGATAGTTACGGTTTAGAAAATTGCATTGAACGGTATGTTACACGAAATTTGCACAGGAAATTTGATTCGTGTAACAAATTCCTGTTAGGAAATTCGGGGTAAATATCGGTAGCAGCGGCGCGTGCAAAATCAGATTGATTAACATTTTATTACGAGAAACAACAAGTGGCTTTTTAAAGCCTGTTACACAATTAAGGCCCAGTTTTTTGATCCCTAGTTAACTCAACTAATGGTTAAATATACTAATTAATGTTTCAAACTTCGGGAGAACATGCATATTGATTAATTATTATTGTAACAAATGGTTAAATAATTATCTGCCCAACTTATTTGACCCTTTGATAGACAAACAAAACGCGTTTACCGAAATTTGAAACCATTAGTTAGCATAGTTAACCATTGGTTTAGTTAACTAGGGATCAAAAAACCGGGCCTAAGCCTTCTTCAGTGCCGTTTAGATCACGTGTAAAGGTTTATGGTACGTAAATTTGTCATCATCAAACCATTACTGTCACAGAATAGCACAGTTTTCAACCAAGAATTGTGAAACATGACTTTTCAAACATGAAAGTTTCTGCACTCAAATAGTGATCAATCGTGAGTTTTGACGGAAACTTATCGTTCATGTATCAGCTGCAAGTCGAGACATTTATTTGTTTAGATGCTTCATAGAAATAAATACAACGCAGTATAGAAAATTAAAGCGAATCACAGAATTTTCACATGAAGAGGTAGAACCCACTCCCATATGCAAAAATAAAAAACCCTTGGTTTAGGTATAGTCAAGTTGATCTTAAGCTGGTTTAATATTTTTTTTTACTTTGATGTAAAAAAGTATTCATTTAACTAAGTGTTTCTTAACTTTATTAGAGTAAACCCAAACCCAACTAAAATATATAATCTCGACGTTAATACAAGCCTACGAAACAAACATTAAGATTTTATTAAATAAGCTATGCACAGGCACATTTGTTTTCGGCGGGAAACCTTTAAAAGTCGCCCGGCTTTATAGGGATTAAGGCTGAGCAGGTAGGATTTTTACCTCACTAAAACCACCCCGTTGATCACCATCAGCACATGGAGAAGGGATCTGTTACCTCTTTAAATACCAAACCAGAAACCGTCCTGTGCAACGCCTGTTATGGCACGTCCCTGGGAAGACTGTAAAAGGATATTCCCGGTGCCTCACTAATTACGGTAGCATTGACCACTGCTACCGCCTTCTCCGAGGTTACTTGATAGGCGGCAGAGTCAGTACATTTATACCTACATAGCTGATTTAAATAACTTATTTTGTACAAATATAAATTTTCATTAAAGATATGGGCATTTGCTTATGTGGAATATTACCGGAGACTGCGCACACTCTTACTCACACACTCATTCTTACTTAAAATTAGTTAGTTTTTTACCAAGTTTTTTTTCTATTCATCATAATTGTTGTAGATTTTTAAGTAAGGCACCTGTGATACAATGATATTTTTCATTAGTACAGGTGCCGTTTGACTTTTTCTGTAATATTCAATTTATGTGAATAAACGTATTATTATTATTATTATTATTATTATTATACTGTAATTCTGCATAAAGATGATCAAACATTCCTTGCACGTTCTATTACCATCATTATTATTCTGCATCAATTAGCTGACTGCGTTTCTTTTGTGTCAATTACTAGAAAACTGTAATTATCATGAACTAGCTGTTGCTCGCGGCTTCGCACGCGCGTAAAGTTAAGAGTAGTAAGTAGTAAAGGATAGATAGATGTATTCTGTGATTTTCAAAGTAAGGAGCAATTATATTTTTCATAAAAGATTATGGCGTTAAGATAATAATAAGATAATGTGGAAAACATCACATACATTGAGTTTGGATAAACTTTTAAAATGGTGGCAGCTTTTTGGTCAGACGAAACTTGAAAATCATTGACACGAAAAGATGAAGAAGAATCACATACATTGCTCCGAATTCAAAGAAAGTAGCTAAAGCTCTTGTGTTATGGAATCAGAAACAACGAAAGTACCACTAACACCCAGACTCGACATAATGTAGAAAAGTGATTTTCTACATCGACCCGTCCGGGGATCGAACCCGGGACCTCAGAGCTGGCGACACCTTGAAAACCGTTGTGGACGCCACTCGAACACGGATGTCATCGTAAAGATATGTTTTAGATGGTCATTTATTTGTATCGATCCAGAAACCCGTATATGAAAGGCATGGCCTTATCTTTAAAAATAAAGTCCACAATATAATACCTTGCAACCATTAACCATCTTAAGGCGTAGATTTCTAAAATCGCTAAAATATGTTTTCATTTATTTCTAACCAAAAACCCGTATACCAAATCTCATGAAACCAAATCTTATCTCTCTCTTTGAAAATGACGAACTTCCTAAAAAAACTTCCAACCACTATTGCACCCCCTTTGAGGGTAGATTTCTAAAATCTCGGGAATACGTCTTATTTATTTCTAACTCATAATCCTATGAAATTTAATGTGCCTATCTATGAAAACTACACAATTCATATACCTACAAACATTCCATCCCCTATTTTACCATCTTAGGGGGTAGATTTTCAAAATCGCTGAAATATGTCTTCATTTATTTCTATCGAGAAACCCGTTTACGAAATTTCATGTGTCTATCTTTGAAAATACCAAACTTCCCATACAATCTTTCAACCCCTTTTAACTCCTTTAGGGGTTGAATTTCGAAAAATACTGAAACACGTGGTTTTTAATTTTTTACCAGAATGGTAACCACAAATTTTTATGGTTTAAACTACAAAAATGACGATTTTCCATACAAACTTTCGTCCTCTATTTAAGTCCCTTAGGGGTCGATTTTCGAAAAATAATGAAACACGTCGTTTTTAATTTTTTATTAAATTGTTATCTACCAATTTTTATGGTTTAAACTACAAAAATGACGATTTTCAATACAAACTTTCATCCCCTATTTAAGTCCCTTAGGGATTGATTTTCGAAAAATTCTGAAACACGTCGATTTTAATTTTTTACCAGAATGGTAACCATCAAGTTTCATGGTTTAAACTTCAAAAATGACGATTTTCCATACAAACTTTCATCCCCTATTTAACACCCTTAGGGGTCGATTTTCGAAAAATAATGAAACACGTAGTTTTTAATTTTTTACCAGAATGGTAACCATCAAGTTTCATGGTTTAAACTTCAAAAATGACGATTTTCCATACAAACTTTCATCCCCTATTTAACACCCTTAGGGGTCGATTTTCGAAAAATAATGAAACACGTAGTTTTTAATTTTTTACTAAAATGTTATCTACCAATTTTTATGGTTTAAACTACAAAAATGACGATTTTCCATACAAACTTTCATCCCCTATTTAAGTCCCTTAGGGATTGATATTCGAAAAATACTGAAACACGTCGATTTTAATTTTTTTACCAAAATGGTAACCACCAAGTTTCATGGTTTAAACTTCAAAAATGACGATTTTCCATACAAACTTTCATCCCCTATTTAACACCCTTAGGGGTTGAATTTCAAAAAATCCTTCCTTATTCCTTGTCTACATTATAAAGAAAACCTCTGTGCAAAATTTCAGCTTTCTAGGTTCAAGGGTTTGGGCTGGGCGTTGATGAGTCAGTCAGTCAGTCAGTCAGTCAGTCAGGCCTTGTCTTTTTATTTATATAGATGATAGATGTCTTATTAATTATCGTATTTCTTATGTTTCATGGCTGTTTATTATGACAAAGTGTATTTTAGCGAGGGTCCAATGCGTCGAATTGAATTGATTTTAGAACGAAAAACCGTCCATTTTGATATATTTTATTCTTCTCCCTATTTATTATATTTTTAATGGTATTAAAATATTGTGCGTGTGATTTAATACAAGTGCTTTCCCTATATTTAATGTACTTGTTTATTTTTCAATGAGATTACTAGAGTGACTGAATCATTCAGTGAGGAATTACCTTGTAAACTTATAATGCGGAAAAGCTCCACTTTTCTCAGAATAAATCAAGCACCTACAGATACGTATATAACTTACTAAATAGAATGTTAACATCAAGTGCAGTTGAAGAACTTAAGTTGCAGCCTTTTGTGACGCGACAAATTAACGCGACTCGCGACATCCGCTCCAAGCTTAGTTCCTGTCGTACAAAAAGTGCACAAAGCCCGTAGCACTGTTCAAATTCTACGACGAGAACCGCATTATCTATGAAACCAAAACTAAAAACGAATAATTGGTTTTTATGTGACCTTTGTGTTTTCAATTTTGGACGCTTATGTCAAATCATAAGGCAAGTAAGCTGTTTGTTTACACGTTTCTTTGAAGTTTCATAACAGAGGATACATACATTTAATTCGTTGTATAAATTCTTAAATATTAAAGCTAGCAATTCTCGTATGCGTTACATTTATTATAAAGGCTGAGAATCAAGCCTTAAAGAGTCTATCAAAATAATTTTCAAACGTATTAATGTGTCTTTCATTAATTCACTGTATTATGATTTTACGTGTTCAAAACATTTCTAAATTAAAAGCCGTAGTTCTTGCAACTAATTAAGACAAATAACACTGATTTATAAGTCTATATCCACACACTATTGTATTCTGATGTTGGAAATGTATTGTGTAGCGAATACATTGCTTTTCTACAATACCTGGCTGTCAATATAGCTTGTTATCTAGGAAATAGACATTTCATTATAAAATACAGAAGCTTGAGGAGGAAATAATGCAAGATATTTTTAAAAGGGAAATGTCATTGATATGATGTTACTGGATGTAACATAATTATTCTGTCTCATAGCAAAAATAGATTATTTAGTATTACAATTTAAACAAAATTACTATTAAATTAACACTCCTTGTCACTTACTTTATATGCGATTTCGTGAAAATGGAATGAAAATCAGTAAAACACTTTGGCGGAATTAAAATCATCCGAATCGCTTCAACAAATGTAATTCGTATAAAGTCTATCGATTCGATGGGTTTAAAGGGAATTTGAATGTAATGTGACAATAAACATTTATGTCAATTCTTTTATATAATACCGATAAAGTAACTTTCAATGTAACAAAATTTGTACCTATGTAGGCACACAATAGGCAATACATTAAAACAAATTTTGTAAAAGCGCTTAAAGGTTTTAGCTTTAAAATGCGATTTGAATCACTTTTATACTAAAAAATAATAGATGATATATATAAAAATGAAACCCGTTTTCCGTTGTCATGGCATCATGCGTGAACGGCTGGACCAATTTCGTTCATTCTTTTTTTGTCGTGTTGTTTATTATCAGGAGATGGTTCTTATGGAGAAAAAAAATAAAAAAGGTTGCGCGAAAATTTTAAAAAAATTAAAGTAAAGTTAATGACCATATTAACTTTTCTAATTTAACCTTTATAGCCTTTGACATATCTGTTAGTTATTTGACATGACAACGTCTGTCAGGTCAGCTAGTAGATGATACAATAATCAGTTTAGTAAGATACCTTGTCTTAATTTAATTAAAACTCACAATCTAGTAGGATGAATAATGAACGACACCGCAGCGAAACTTTCTTCTATTACAATTTATGGCAATCATTTATATAGTGGCGAACAGAAAGTCACGCAGCGATTGATATACATTTTATAGAAAAAAAATGTTTTACTGAAATTTTCGTAAAATAAACACATGAATGTAATAAAGAATTCGCTTCAATTAACTTGGTACCAGCACTAGATTGGAATTGAATTGGCAACCAGTAAATTACTGAACAAATATTTATTTAGGACAGAGGTCAGTCGAGTATTTTTGGAAAGTATCTTTCTCACTGATACAAGAGAGACTTAAGGCAATGTTAGCAAACGCACTCAATAAATGTCGTGGCCCAAATAGAAGAAAAGGCCAACTAATAACTCATAATGGAGGTAAAATATACTTAGCATAGTATATTATAGTAGGTCCTATGCTATATTGGGGTGTAAAACTATATATTTTTTTAATGTAAAATTATATTAGAAACGTATGTTTATTTTCGTATCGTAAAACGTTAATTACAGAGATAGTGATTAGATAATTCGCGGTACGGCACACTGTCTAACAATTTTTGCTAAAGTTGAGTTGTTACAAGCCCTTTTGTTTTTTTATACCCATTCCCCCATACCCCCATACCATTTACCTATTTCTACTTAAAAGCTTAAAGAAACAAACATTTAATGTCACGAATTTCGGAACATCTTGCAGAAATAGCCCGCCTTGACAGTCGACACTGAAATTAATAATCACAACTATCAGACCATCTGAATTGTTTCAGCCACTCCGATATTTATCTGGACCATTTTTCAGCTTCGTAAACAGCATCATCTCAAATTTGGCAACAATCAACATTGTGCGTTCCGTGCAATTATATTATAAAAATATCCTTTAGCTGTACTTTCCATACATAAGTAAAAAATTGACTGAAAATACAATTTCATATCAGGATGAGGAAATTTTCCGCCAAAATAATATCAAACATTTTACGCTACTCAAACAGTAAAGGGAAATAAAAATGTAAAAGAAACAAGTTTCAATGGCGCCGACGATCCGTGAATTTCTCTTCTGTGTTGAACACTGTTTAATTATTAGATATAATTCCCAGTTAACTTCATAGTCAATTTCATATCGGCTACAAAAATAAGAAATGAGTCCTTGACGGAAACCGCGAGGAATATTGCCAAAGATACACACACACTCCAATCCTAAGAGGATCCTGTGATTCCTTTGTGTATCATGATCCGATAGGACCGCAAAAACCGATGCCAGATAACAGAGACTAGTCGAAGGACCTAAGGCTTTGTTATGTCAACTAATAAAACTTGACATTAAAATTTGACACCTATGTACGATTAGGTAAAGCTCTACTTGGTGCGTACTTAACCGGCGCGGCGGAGGGGCTTGTGGCTAAGTGTAAGCCGCACGGTTTGACCGATAGCATAGGTAAAGCAGGGCTCGCAGCGGTTGACCCGTGGATAGGTGAACATTTGTAAACATACCAAGATACCCTTCCGTGCGTCGGAAGGCACGTTAAGCCTTTCGTCCCGAATTTCAAACTTCCATCACAAACAGTCGTTAAGTCATAATTTTGAGAATCAATCTTACTATGGGATACTGTATTACCCTGTAAAAAAAGGGCTTGTGGAAGTCAGATAGGCACTATAGGCAGTCGCTCCATATCAAATACGGTATTCAATTAAATTAGGGAAGACTGGAGGCCGATCCCAGCATAGCTTGGGAAAGGCTTGGCAGATGATAATACTTAGGTTAATCTTAACGAATAACTAAAACTTTTACGTTTGGAAATCTTGTGCCCAGCAGTGGGTCAGTTTTAAGCCGGTATTAACCTTAACGATCGATTGACCCATACGGCTGAATAAAGCAGTATTATTCAAATAAATTGTAATAACAAAGGAGAAATACTAACAAATATTCTATAATTTTACCATTCAACAGAAAAATTCGTCAATGGTAGCCAATTTACTATTGTCGTTGCCGAATTTTCGGTTATGACGTATAATTCGAGTAGGTATGTATGTTTATTGGACTGAAAGTGATAACATTTAGTGGTATTCATGAGATGGTCCATTGAATTGGTAAAGGACGAGGTGTGAACTCAATACTGATTGATATAATTTAATAGATAACTCAAAATCTGTATAGTTTGATTGTACCTACTTTTAATGTTTGTTTGCACTATTGTCTTGCTAGTTTTTTTCTTTAAAATTTTGTTTGAAAGCGTAGAACATTGAATTAAAAAGGAGAACGGAAATGTTGGTACTGACTTAATAGATCAGTAATTATATTATTTATTTTCATAAAAAACAAACCGTTATTGAATCTCGCTTTTTCTATGAAATTTCACGCCAAACGCCAATCGCAAGTAGCTATATTTCGGAAATCGCACACGCTTTAAATATGGGAAAGGTTTACGTTTTCATGGTTCTCTCAATATGAACACAAATCGACATAAGGTGTATAAGTCGATATATAAAAAAACTTACGACTTCACTACTCAATTCATGTTTACCTTTCCTACAAGCGAACATTGTGTTGATATTTTACGCGGTCTAGATTTGCGAACCCAACCTAAGAATTCGTTCCATATTACTTAATGACGTCACAAGTCACTACACGGTATTTCGATCCCTTTCGACCATTACTCAAGAACCACACCTGTGATTGTGGTACACGCAATACATAAATTTATTCGCGTCAAAATGTATTAACGACAATCTTATCTTGATAATTCGATGTTATGCTGTTCTATGGTAATTTTCCTATTACAATTATTGGGTCTTTAATTAAGAATGGTTTGAAGATTAGGTAGTAACTAAGCTGTAAGTAATGATTCCTTCTTAAACAACAGTTTGAACTTTAAGTAACATGGTTATCTATCAAATTATTTTTAATAATTTTTGTAAAAAATAATTGTGTGTTTTCTTCTATGAATAAATAATTGTTTCAGACCCACGTATTACTTTTTTTGCTTATTTTGTTTCAAAAAAACCTTTTTTGAACCAAATATTTTATTCCAATCGAACAATTCATTCAAAAGATATTACGAATTTAAAATTGTAATTGGTATTAAAATGAATGATGGCCGCCGCGCCGGCCGATATGAGTCTTTCAATGGTAGGCATCGATCTCAGAAAAGAGTGCTTTTCTCATGGCCAATTATATGTTGCACTTTCTCGAGTAGGATTTCCTGAAAACCAATATGTTTTAATGCCATCTACCAATACTACTGCGAACATAGTGTATAGTGAAGCATTAAGGTAAAGAGTCGTTTAAAAATTAAAAACAAAAATAAAAGAGTTAAGCAGGTACGAAATAAAGCAATGTAACACGAATAAAAAACCTATAAAAACATACATACAAGGCAAATTTTTTTTTTTCAGATAGCTTAAAAAATAAATGTCCACCCGTGCGAAGCCGGGGCGGGTCGCTAGTAAAATATACAGAAAGAATATTATAAGATGAAAATAGTGTGTACATACTTATAGAATACATAAAAACATTTTATTCCTCTCAGCAATACTCGGGGTAAACGAAAACGAAAATTATTTACCAAGCAAACTGATTGATCACGTCTCGAAATTATAATGATATTTATTTATGTTTACCCAGTTTGCTTTGTTAGTATATAATTTGATAGACCAAGGTACACTAAACCTAATGGTTATTAATGAATTAATGTCATAGTACTATCTGAGAAGGCTTTCGCAATACCCGCATCAAACCCTTGTCGGGTCCCAGTTGGTTAACCCATGTGATACTTACATGAACCATATTCAAAAACACGTTTCGAGGACATAATTTAATACAGAGTTAATAAATTAATTAATGCTCGCGCAGCCTTGTTTTATAGGGCACCCGTTAAGGGCTCGGTTACCTGCTCGTTATCTACGTGTTTGAGTTACAGAATCTTATTAACAAAAATGAATTATGGTGTAAGATACTGTGATAAGCAGTTGTAGAGGAAAGTCATTGTGACGTAATATGAGTGCTTGCTATAATATAGGTTAGACTTTTGTAGAAGAAATAAGGAACAGTTTAGTCAAAGCATTTTAAAGGTAATGTAGATAGGTATGTGACTTTATAATAATACCGGCATTTAAACGCCCCACTGTTGGGCACAGGCCTCTTCCCATATAGAGAAAAAATGAGCAATTACCACGCTGTAACCCAGGTTTCCTTAAGTTTCCCTTCACCGTTTGTCAATGGTGTCTTAGAATATAAAGAAAGTACATAAGGACGTATAACGAAAAAGTCACATTGGTTCTTGCCCGGGTTTAAACCTGTTACCATGTGAATACGAAAACGGTAATTGAACCGCTAGGCCACCACGACATTTACAGGTATGTCCACGGACTGTCCATGTCCAAAAGCAACACATTTATTTCAGGATGGTAGTATTAGTTCCGCCGGTTTTATAAATACCCGTAAGATAGGGAAGGTAATTTATATTATATCAGGCATCGAAATTTTACGCAATAAAACCAAAAAATTGTAGAAGCAGGAGCTCCCAAAAATGCGGATTTTAATAAAAAACTGTGAGTCATGAATGATGCACGCGAAGATCTAACCCCTCACATGTGCGCGTAAGGTATGTGCGCATAATATATGAGAATACGCTTTACTATTTATGTATGAAACTTTATTAACTGTGATAGCCGTTAATTTACATAAGATAAATTAGGTAGCGGATAAACTAACTTCAAATTTGTTTAATATACGACAGATTTTGTAAGATACAGTTTACAAGAATTTCGTAGACTCCTAAATCTCACGTGGTTATTAGACTTCAACTTAATTGGATTCAAGTTCTACAATATTCTCATTTAAAGTTTAAGTTACCTAAGAAAACGTTGTGCAATGCAAATACCCAAATATTGAGTATTGAATAAAATAACTAATGCAAGAACTGATCGCTCAGTCGGAACAAATAAACATTACTTAGTACTGCCGATAATCTTCTTCTTCAGAAGAAGAAGTTGCAATGAATTGACTAAAAGCCAACCGTAGAACCTAAAAAAGCACTATTAATGTCATTGTCACTGAATAAGCCTAGACAAAAAATGAATCAGCGTGTGTACAGTCGTAAGGCTAAAGTGTTATCTACGTACATCAATATAAGGACTTCAAATTGTGTTCTAGGTTTTGAAAAACTAATTGTCGTCATAATTTTTTTCGCTGACGTCACATTTATAAACAATAGGCGTCAGACACGGTCAGGTTCAAAGCACGTAGCTTACATCCGTAGCATCGTATGGAAAAAAATGAATATCGCCAGGATCATTGATAAATGATGTAACTGCCAAACGAGACATAACACATTGAGTTACTGACAGGAGATTGAGCTTATGAGAAAGGAAAATTGAATTACGGATAGGAGCTTTACTTATCCATAAACCGCTTTTGTGCCAGATAATGTGTATCTATAGAATTGTGAGCGGTTTTCGATAGTTGATAAGCCGCTTAACAAATTGGTGATGGCACGTGTGTTAGTAAAAAATACTAAAAACGCTTGTAAAATTACTATATGGATATGAATTATGATACTCAATGAACTAGTTACTAGGTTATTACACACATAGCTCAAATTCAATGTCGAGTCAAAACATTTTCATTTTTATTTCGTGTGTACATATACATATTCTTCTTTACATTAAAAATGTGAAAATCTATACTGATATTATAAAGAGGAAAGATTTGTAAGTTTGTAACGAATAAACTCAAAAACTACTGGACCGATTAAACAACAAAAACTAAACAAAAACTGTCAAAGTAACATAGGCTATATTATTATGCTAAATTTCTTTAGGTTCTTATACCTACGCGCGAGAGAAGACGCGGACAGTAGCTAGTAAATTATAGCAGCAACAGTAATTAAATTTATCTCTTTTTCTAATTACTATGACACAATATGTTTGCTTTGAAACAGCAACCTTCATTAAAACTCTTTAAAAACCGATATAATCAACAAGTTTAGAGCGAAATTACCTACATTTATTATTTAATGCTTTGTAGTTTGTACATACAAAATGTGCCATGGCGGACTTAACGCCAGAGGCATTCGCTACCAGTCAACCATAGGCTGGTGTAGAGATAACAAGCCTATAATATATGTAAGTAAATTAGAAAAGCTGAAGTTTGTTTTTTTTGTTTAAATTCGCTAATCTCAGGAACTGCTGACTCGATTTGAAAAATACACAATACAAAATACATCATTCAGTTCACAATACTTGAGCCAGCTAACCTACTGCCGTGTCTCTACAATCAGTCGGTACCTAGTCGGTAACTCGGTGCGATGAGTCACTGCATTACGGCCCAACGCACGACGCGACTTCCGTAAGCGGCGCACCGGTCCCTAATACTGTCAACGCCCACACTATAACAGTATCATAATCGGTACCAGTGAACATGACCTAAACAATACGTAACTATCGTTATCAAGTACTAACTACGTAGTGACACCCGCGGTCTGTGAGATAACTATTTTTTTGGAATAAATAATTCACCAGGTAGCTATATGTTAATCCAAGGTGTCCACCATACCAAATATTATCGAAATTAGTCCATCCGTTTGACCGTGAAACGGAAACAAACATACATACACACTCACAAACTTTTGCCTTTGTAATGTTAGTGTTATGCTGTCATTAGTGTCATTATCAACGTCACAGTTTCATTACCAAACCGGGACAATAATTTTAATGTCGCTCGTTATCTAGCCAGGAATCCAGACATCAATTTGAAAGGAACAAAAGGTAGGCTTAATACCCAGCCGTCAGTAGTAAAATGGCGGACATTAGCAAGGTGGACGCGGACGTGCCGCACGTTTAATTAAAGCTAATTGTAGCGATCATGTAAAAAGGTAGCCATAGACGATTTAACGATAGCAACTAAAAACAAAGTTGGATCATTTAATATCGGTAAGTAACACAACAATAACAATTTTGTGAGGTACCATTTTAATTGAATAAAGATCCAATACCTATCAATCATTCGTTAAATAAATAAAACACGGAAAACGCCGCCTATTCATGTTATATTCATAACGAGTTTTCTATTCTACCAAAAGGGGGAACAAATACGTTCGACCTGACACTATCGCATGAAATATTTATAAGCCCTTCAATATTATACGTACTTGAAGGGAATACACGTAAGATAGGTAATAATGAGGTTGTTTGACCTGTCACCCTAGCCTATTGACCTCGATCGGTCGATGTTCAAGTGCTGATCTGGATATCATCAATCAGTCAAGTTGGCCTATAACAACGTGCTACAGCCGCTAGTTCCCCAAAATTTATGACAACAGCAAAATGCGAATCGGATATCCTCGAGTATAATCTACAAGTTCTCATTAATTTTCATGAGGGAATCTTTTGCAAATTGATAATTAAATCTTAATAGTGCGGATTATTATCAACGATATTAAAATAATTAAATACATCAAAATTGGACCCATATTAATCGTAACTATAATCTTGTATTTTAATCCTTCTGTCTGTCAGCTTTCATTGTGTAGATTTCATTCCAAAGAATTGTTTAAGAATAGTCATCACGCCGCTATGTGGGGTTTCCCAGTTTGCAGCTTTTGAGTGCCAAAGAAGACTATAATGTCTTCTTTGGCACTCAAAAGCTGCAAACTTAACTGCAAACTGTTAAGTAAACATTTATTTTATGTATCAATAGTTTAGTATAAGATTAATTGAAAAATGATTCTGAAGAGCGTTGAATGGCAAATGCACTAAAGTTATTTTACAAAGTGTGTCACAAACTTATAAGACGTCATCAGCTTTCTACATTACTAATGCAATTACGTAATACGTTATTTATCCAAATATGGAAATTAAGCAACACAACGAGATACCAGAGAATTTCATTAATGAAATCTTTCGCCATAACGTTGTATTTGAATTTTTAATTATTCATTCGTCTGGACAGTTCATTCATAAGCACAGTTTCGAAATACTTGTTTTATTTTAAGATAACTGTATTTTATAGCGTTAGCTAACAATAATATAACATATTTTATATACATTTTTGCTTAGACTACTCATGTAACTATTTACATTCGAATTCAATCCAAAACTTTGATTGGACTACCAGCTATTATCTTAACCAATGTTTAGATCTTCATGGTCGACTAATTACAACAATACACTGTGACTAGATCATACGACAGCAGAGTTAACCGAGTGACAAATTAATAATAAGAGTTCATGCCTCGCTTAACACAGTGAGGGACATGGCTAGGATGTGAAGCCGACTGGGAGAGCAATGGTGGAATAAATAATATGTATTCGAGGAAAGACGCCGAACACACATGCCAACTAGAATACAACTAAACGGAGCATCACACTTCCTGTATATATTTTAAAGAGTACACTCGTTTTAATACCTTTGCTATATCGTACTAATCGCGTCAAACGAAAAAGCAATTCGTACTTTCCCAACACAAATCATTCACTCACCCCTACCCGGAATTCTTTTAAGAAAGGGCGGACTAATTCATCAAAGTTTGCTTCGCGTGTTGAGAAACGACAAAACAAAGAATAGGAAACGCGATTGGCCATCAAACTAAGTTAAAAGGATTGGAACGAACAAGACGAAATAAATTAAGTACTTTGTCCTTAAAAAGTGCACCCAACTCAATTACTGTTTCACGAAATGGACGGAGTTTGGAAGAAAAGTAATGTAAGTTTATGTGAGTTCGTTTGCCAGCCAAAAGTTATCAGGTAGGCGACAACATTACAGCCAAGTTTTTAAATAACATTCTGTGAAATTCCAATACCATTTGATATTAATACAGCAAGCAATTACTTACAAAATTCTGACTATTCTCAAGTCACAGAGTACTATGGAAATTTTAAACCAGAGCATTAGCATTACTGAAAGCTAAACGCTTAGCATTAATATTGAAATGGTAGTCAGTTGATGAAAGCAAAGCAATCAAAACCGACATTAGATCCTGTTAACAGTTTTGTTACCATTTGCGTTTTGAGTAATTGTTTCATGTCTTTGAAATAGCGACTTCATCAACGCCCGAAGGTTGGCTGAAGTCGGATACCCGTTTTTGTTGCCAGACAACATAATTTATTAACAGAATCGAGCCTAATAACAGGGTTCGCAACGATGGGTTAAAAACGGTTTCGATAATTATACAGAACTACGTACAATAAACTTTAGCACCTTGAAGAACTGTGTTGTGGCATTCCTATACAATAATCTATTTTTCTCCAAGTTTAAATCGCATAACCGCAAATCATTCCGTGTTCCATTTCCTTCCAATAGAATTATTTCAAACCACATAGTAACTAAAACAAAAGTTTTACGTCTTTTCCCCAGCTTCCTTGTCAAGAGAAGTCAGTGACCGAGATAGGTGTCTGTCTCAGGCCACAGCAGAGTTCTTCATCTATGGAATTGCAAATGAGTATCGAGTCTACAGCTATGTTCAACTTTGACTCATATACGAGACCTAGTTTTCATCTAATTATGCCTAAATGTACGCTTGCTTTAACGCTTACTTTATTTCACATGCTATGAAAATAAATGAAGTGCAATAAGAAATACTTCCGAGCCCTTTTCGTATTCCATTACGAAATAAGTCCCAGTAATAGAATATGCTCCTCTAGAGCCAGTCCGTTCTGACGGTTCCATTATAATAAATGCTATTCATATATTTAATAATATTATGGAACCATGGCGCCAACAATACGATTGATTATTTGAAGATGTGGTGGGGTGCGGTGGGACGTGACTGGAATAGGCCTAATGATGGACAAGATGCGGGCGAACGACCCCGTATGACGTCTTTTATTTAATCATTTTATTCAGCGCACAGTCAATTATAATAGAACTTATTATGCATATTTTTATAGTACCGTGCTTATAATAGCAACGGCTATTCGCAAATCTTATCTGACAGTCTGTTTTAAGGGATACTTAATTATTTTTAATCTTACAACTATCACGCAACACGAACTTGATTTTATGTGATCGTAACCTTACACTTAAAGAAGTCTTAAGCAAGCATTCGGGATTTTGATAGTCATCGAAAAAAACGTATCGGGCGAAAGGATGAAGCCTTGTAAAATTGTGCTTCCGTTAATGATTCAAAAGGATGCTGACAAACTGGAGTTAAAGTAGATTTTGATTCAATGTAAGGATTATAGATTCTTATTGCAACTCATATTATCAAATACATTAGAGATAATAATGCACGAAGCTTAGACAGATAGTTTTATTTAAATTATATTTTTTTTACTTCTATACGCTTTCTAATCTAGGTTCTTAAAGAAGATAAATTCATTTATCTTTTAAATAATAGCTCTCAGATAAGACGGATAAAGATGTAAAGCTTTCGATTTTTTTTTTGCCAATATTAGGAAATTATAGAAACTTTGTACATGAGAATGTTCTAAAAAAATTATAAGTCCCTATATTCCACACCTACCGGATAAAAAAAAAACTTGTAAGGTTAGGTTAAGATATTTTATCCAACGTTAATGTTGCGTAAATCACGATTTATTATTAAGGCTTAAAGCGAGTTTTGGACAATGTCAGCGTAGGAGGAATTCATTAATCAAAACCTATTGAAATTTACGCAATTTAGGCCAGTGCGTGAAGTTTCGTAGATCATGTTGCTAGGTCGTAGCCCAACACGATACGCTGAAAGAAATTTGACATTTTATTACATTGTGGTGCCATTTTTAACTTCGTATCGAATAAGGGAACTTTCTTTTTTAGAAATTAAATTTTTGTTTGTAGAAATTAACCTATCAAAATTCGGCTGGACCGATTATAAAGAAATTTCCTATGCCTTCAGGTGGATTCGAGAATGATTTAGATTTACAATTCGGTCCAATTTCAATTTTTTTTTAATAATTTTTAGTTTCTTTAAATATGGCAAAATAACGTTTGAACCTTTAAAACATTCAATCATATTAAAAAAAGATAGTTCTTTTTGTTGTTATAATCTTCCTATTCTCTTTCTATTACTGAGAATAACTGAGAGAACCTAGCGCCGAAAAGTGACGGCAGTCACATTAATTTAGTCCACTTGTGTGCAATCAGCATAAATGTAGATGCCATCAGAATAAATGTTATTGTCCCGTAAATCAAAAAGATGTTAGAATGTTGCATGTTTTTTATGCTTGCTGTTCATGTTTCTTTTTTCATATACCTAAAGCAATTTTAAAAAATTTCTTTATGAGATATTATCTAATAATTGACGAACCTTTCTTTCAGTTTTTTCGCAAAGTTAAACACAAGTCGTTTCCAAAATCCCAAATTGTGTGGACATAATTTATCTTCTTCGTAAGTTAATTATATTTTTTAACTGAGAGTATTTCACAAAACAAAGAATTATAATTTTCATAATTTTCTATTTAAATGAAAATAAGCTTATTTCAACTTTCACAAACTATTTGAATTTCAATTGTAGTTGAAATTACACGTTCACGTTCACAGAAAAATACAAAAGAATAAAATATGAAACTAGGATTTTTAAGTGCTAGTTCATATGGACGCGCGGAGCCGCGCGGAACTTTCGACCGCGCGGTACAAGATCGAAGTAAACAGCTAGTATTGTCTACATGACCGCGCGGTACCGCGCGGTACCGCGCGGCGCGCTCCGACCCGCGCGCTAGTTCTTGAACCGCGCGGCACGGCGCGTTTCAAGTTCTACAAACTTGTACCGACCTGTTCAGATGATCCGCGCGTGTTGAGACGGATAGACACATAGATTCAAGAAAAAATGATCACCGAAGGAGACGACATTGTATCTATCGATTTGCTTATCGACGAGATTGAAAAAAGAGAAGCTATCTGGAATATTAACTCCAAGGAATATTCGAATAAAATAATAAAAAGAAGATCTTGGGAAGAATTAGTTTTAATTTTCTGCAGTAATAATGATTGTGAAGAAAAAAAGAAAAACTTAGGTACCTAAGTTACAATCGTATGTATAATCGTAATCCTAACTATCCTAACTAATATTATAAATGCGAAAGTAACTCGGTATAAAATCCATAAGCAAATTGCCTCCTCCACGTCCATTCTTAAGCAATGTTGATGCCAGACTACCGCGCATACATTTGCCTTCATGTGAATGCTCTTACCGCGCGGCTCCGCGCGGGTCCGCGCGGTCATATGAACTTACACTAATTCAGTTGACTTCATGTAAATTTAAATTTTCTGTTGTACTTCAAGTAACAGTATGAAGATTTTTTTTTTATTCGTGAAAATAATTCACAAATATTAAACAAGGATAACTAAGCGCCCTTTTACACGTCCCGTTTCCCGGCAAGTCTTCGCCGGCTATCCTGATGCAAGACA
Source organism: Plusia festucae (assembly GCA_950381575.1). Lineage (NCBI taxonomy): Eukaryota > Metazoa > Arthropoda > Insecta > Lepidoptera > Noctuidae > Plusia > Plusia festucae. Next base: position 3,555,553 of record OX494436.1, on the reverse strand, counting down.
AGCAAAAACCATGTAACGGCAATGGAAATCAAAGTAATGAAAGCTAAATCTATAATCCTTCATAAACCAGTTAGGTTTAAACGTCTCTTTACTGCATGAAAAGGGCATTTTATCTTGTAGTTACAAGCTAGTTTCCAAGGAAGTTTTTTTTTCAAGAGACACGTACGTAATATCAACATCAAAACGGTTTAACTTAACTTCATTATTATATTAATTCGAGCATGTCTATTCCCAGACTACGACAATTAAAATCAATATGCCATAAATAATGACGACAATTAGGCAACGAAATTATTGTCAGGCACCTATAATTTTGAAACTGATCGATATTAGTAGGTTCTGTATGCTACCGATATAATATATTTCGTGTATCAGATATTCAAGTCAAATACCTAATACCTCTGATTATACCCAATTCGGATCTACCTGATATTCTAATTACAAACATACGAAATTTTCATTTTACTTGCCAGTAACATCAGTGATGTTACATCACTCAAGATACCTGTACAACTCGAATCAAGAAAGATCACAAAAGGCTGTCTAGTTACTCTTCACAAATCTGTTAGAGATCGGTGTAGTATCGGTATGGTACATGTATGGTACCTATTATAAGTTTGTTTTACCAACAAGTTTCATGCCAGAATCTAAGCAAAAAAAATCGCGGTGGAGTTCCTATTTCTCGCCTATGGTGCCACGGGGCTCAAGATTATCGTATACCTACTTAGTATACATACGTATGTAACAACTTCTCATAAAAACGAGGATAACAATCAGATTTACGAAATACGTAAATATACGTAATAATTTATGAATGAATACCCCTAGCGACCCTTCGAGATAAGGCATTTTTTTCCTAGTCACATACAAACAAATGTCTCAGGCAACAGTTGTTAAGGTCATGTATATAGTTATATATTTATAGTTAAATTTATAAATTTTGTTATTGGTGTTTTGTAAAACTGTTTGTTTTCATGTCATCTTTTAAATATCACATGGGTTTAATTCAGTAATAGTATCGATACGTTCATCAATTCTTGTAGCTGAGTGTTCCTTATACCTACCTGACAATAGCGCAAACGCCTCTTCTTATTTATAAATGTGGTAAGATTGTTAAGAGATAATAATTTCGATGTAATGTAATGTACCTTTAACCAACCCAGCTTAATCCAAGCATGTTCCGATTGGACTTTCTGAGAATTAGATCAATTCAGTAACTACTTGGATAAAACGTATTTTTTGCCAATTCTCCGAAACCCTTACACATCAAACAATAGATAACATTACCCGTATTACTTTGTATCTGATGTCATATTTATAAATTAACAACAAACAATAACAAAATACGACAATCATTCAATATGTTCTTAGTGTGTAGGTGCAAATATAAATTCAAACAAATTGTTATCAATATAAATAAATTCGTTGTAGGTATATAATATCCAAGTAATCTTATCAAATAATGTATGAATCATAACTAGGTGTAAACTGACACAGTGCAATACATCCAGAAACGCTACAATTGACCTTCGAGACATAGTTCGCTACACGACGTCAAGAGAATGAAAAGATTTTCTGATAAATGTTTTTTATAATTTGATTAGTAGTAATTAAGTACACGAAGTCTTATTAGAATCGACTAAGGATACGTTGATGATGTTATAACGCGAGACACACATGGATGAGATACGAACGGAATCAAATTAGATAGGTACCTATTATAATAATATGTCAAAAAAACCTATGGCCAGAAGAGGGCGATAAATATTATGATGTTAGACACTATAAACGCCCGCCGCCGTCTTGGAGTTTCGAAACAAATCAACAATCATTGATGGATCATTTTCAAGAAAATTAATAATTTTCTATCATCAGATTTATCGTCTAAAAAATGTTGAGAATAGCTGCCTAACCAACGAATACACCTGCCGTATAGCGGCCGGAAGATCGAAATTATTTAGGTACTCTATAGTTCTATAATCTTTGAATACTGTAACTGTAAACACTGATTATATTTTTCAGCCTCGAACTTGTTCTTTATAAAGTACCTACAGTAATCAATGAAGCAATAAAATATAGATAGGTACATCTTTGACCTTGCGCGTATTAGCGTAGTTTAGTACTTGCGCTAATAATAGCATGCATTTACTCCACTGAACCTTTTAATTTGATTACCTAGTTGCCGACACGACTTATTACTACAAACATGGCCATACTTACATAACACATGTCTGTGCTAAACAACAAGACGTGATTGTAACTCTGATCGGCCCGACAACCACCCGCGAATCAAAGGACACGCAAAGTTGATCTTCTGAGTAAATTATACTATGTCAAATAACAATTTATCTGTTTTTTAAAGTGTAAGGATAACTGCAAGGCCATGCCCAATAAAAGAGATTTGCCCAATTTGTTAATGTTTTCTTATCAACATTCTCTAGATACTCTGAAAATGACCTTCAAACTCACCAGTAGGTACTTCGTGGATGAAATTTATTTTTTTAATTTGATGTTTTCTCGATTTCCTATCGATTTACACAGAAAATCTATAATATTATGAGGAAATATATTAAACAATTGAGGAGACTATGAAATAGAAATACTAACATTACATTGATCAACTAAACTCTATTGTAATTTATTTTATAAGTTTTATTATATTGGTAATGAAGAACAAACAACAGTTTAAAAGTTGTTGCTTTGGCACCATAAACTGCATTACTTACAAAGAGATTAAAAAATGAAATTGATGAACTGATAAAATATATAATAATAATGTTATCTTATAATATTATCCTTTTATTGACATTATAGAATTGTATTGAATTCTTTTAATGTTTAATTATAATTAATAATTGATAAAATCTATTTTTGACTTCAAGTACATACATACTCGGTAACTGACCGGCATTCTTTCCTGGCACATTATCTCCATTTAATCTATGAATTAATTTAATCCAAAATGTTATTACAATACCCTATTCTATGATGATTCTGTTAAATCTTAATTAATATTCTTATAGGAAGGAATTGTTGCTGGAAGTCCATAAATTGTCTTATTCACTTCCATAAATCAATGCAACAATATACAAAATATAAGAGATGAAAAAGTATTAATTAGAAATATGCAGGGAAAACATCTCATTCTACATCAAAAGAATCCTCCTACATCCAAATTATTATCAACACAATGAGAGCAGGAAAACAACTCTTATAATTATTTAAAATTAGGTTGTGTTTTTAATAGCACACTATTGTACCATAGTAAAACAATGACTCAAAGTAACTTTTAAAACAACCTCACTGACATATCAGCAGAATACTATTAATACAATTGTGATCATAGCACACACAATATTTAAAGTTCAGAGTCAACAAGGAAGTAACTAATTAAAAGTAAATCCAGTTGTCAATTGCTGAGTTTTCTTATGGTAAAACAATCCAGAAACTCAATTAATTTAACATTATTTTAAAAAGTCGGTGTAGCATGAGGCCACATAACAATCAACATAATCAAACACAAGCTCCAATGATTACAACGTAACTCAATAGTTCTGTACTTACACAACCATTCCATAGGCGCCTTCGCCGATGTATTGCAGATTAGTGTATCTGGGCCCCACTTCGAATACCTGACCCCGAATGATCTCCGCGTTGGGATTACTACTCGCGGCACCTGCAGCTTCAGCCATCGCGACACAGTGGGATGCCACTTAACCAACGGCAACAATACTGAGTTCAGCATAAATTCCTTACACACGGTTGACACCAGATTTCTGATTCTATAGTCCACATCAATTGTCAAAACAAACTATGAATCGACCTACATTATCCATAACCACTACACGAACAAATCGTCCACTTGTCACTTGCTTATCATTCTCGCTAGCCTGTTTGCCCGAGTTTTCATGGACACTCCCGTGTAGACGCAGTACCGTTACAAAATGAACTCGATTTATTCTCCATCTCTACCAGCGTTCCATGTTACGATTTATGTAACTTTTAGACCATGTATTTCCATCTCGCTCAGACTATATTCGCTAAAACGAAATAGAAGATTCAATTTCAATCAGAAGTTTATACATTCGCGGTAAATCTAGTTTGTAAGCATAAGGTAGTCTTCAGTGGAAATTGTTTGACATCTGTTTTTGTCAAAGACATTGTAATGTATTCTTTGGTTTTTGTTGACTGACGAAAGGGTTTTAAAGTGATGTAACAATCTTTAAAAGCTGAATAATTGAAATAAAAAGTTATTTGGGCCTGCCTTTTTATTAATTTTAATTAAATAATCATCGAAGTATATAATGATTAAGCACATTCAGTTCAAGAATGAGAATGTCGTCTTCTAGGAAATAAAATATCAATTAATTACTACCTAGTTGACACTGACAATAGTGACAATTGTCAGAATGAAAAGTTGACAATGACAACATTGACGATTTGACATATTGTATGACGTTTACGTTTTGGTCTGTAGTTTTTAGAAAATCAAAAAAATTAATAATTTATATCCTAAATCATATTAAAACGTCAATCAGATGTATTTAAAAAGACAAATGATGTGAATTATCTATATGAAAAACGTCGGTTATATGATTACACTTTATAAATGCACAGAGTGACCTCGTCGCCTGTAATCGAAGGACTATCGTGCAAATAACTTAGGTATGTCGGTTTGGTCGGCTAGTACAGCTGGAAATAATTACCACTCTGCATTGCCAGGCGGTCAATACGGTTCCTCTAATAATTGGTGTCCAAAATTAAGCAAGGTATGATTTATAACTTATTGCATGTATGTAGACGTTATTTTAGCTTGCCATGGTTTGATTGCAAATGACAAGTGTAATTACTGTTTACTAGTGGCTGTTATATTAGAGTATCAGTCGTGTAGTCGCGCGCCGCAGTCCGCACGCTCATGAAGTGAGACTGATTTTTCAATATAATAAACTAAAAGTACCTACTTAAATAATCAGTGGTAGTAATAAATATACAAATGTAGTTGCTTTTTGCTGTTATTTGTCTTAATGGTTGGTTTATTATCAGTTGGTATATGACATTGTTTGTTTGGATTGTTACATTTAGTTTCTCAGGTATTTATCTGTTAAAGTAATGCATGTATTATATACTAACTCATGTTTTATGAATTATATATTATTAGTGATTATTCTATATAACCTTTTAATTCCCAGTGTGTTAAACTAAAACTAAATTAACATTACTTACATTCCTTGATACTTCTACTGCTTAATTTTATTATGTATTTATTACTATTTGGCATGTAAAAGTTTGTTTTTAAATTATTGATCCTTTTTTATTTTGTTTTGTGAAGGAGTGGATGACAGGTTTTTAGCGAGCATTTTGATCAGTTTTGTGGCACACTGAAGCAGAAGTTCTACTTATCATTATCTAACAACAGTGAGTTGATATTTGGATGTTTTTGGGATATGGGCTTTATCATGCCATCCCACTGTGTTGGCTATCCATGTGTAACATCATTCATGTGTAATCATTCTGGAGCTGTTTACCAAATAACATAAAACTTACTTAAAGGAGGATGTATTAGATAAAGGCTGTAAATATTACATTAGTAATTCTATACCTAGGGCCCAGTGTAGACCAAGAGCAGCACAGCAAAAAATATCTTTAGGACACTCGAAAATAAACTTTATAACTAGAATAATAAAGTGCATGTATAATAAGTAATGCACGGGATCTAAAGCAAAGTTATGTTTACCTTTTAATGCAATGTTTCTGCCAGGTTACACTTGTCGTGTTCCTAAGCAGGGGCAAGTTACCTTTATGTTTTTATTTTTAAAACATTTATGCACTTTACTTTGATAATTTTAAAGTATATTTCCGAGTGTCATAAAAAAAATCCTCGAAACTGCTCTGCTTTTGGCCTGCGTTGGGCCTAGTAATGTTATGGTGAAAAGTATATTTTTATCATATTTTCCTCGGAAAGGCTGATCATGTCATATGTTGTCAAATCTACTCATCACAAGTATGACTGATAGACCAAAAGACAAAGAACAAATCACAATGTTTAAGATGACATTGTTTATTGTACTGAAGCTTCTCAAAAAGATGGTTTTTTTTTTCAAAATAAAAAAATATCACTAAGATATGGCGCATTAAAGTTCAGGAGTGAGGGCTTATGACGTCATAAGTAGGCGAATAGAAGCCACAAAAGACGTAGTGAGCCCCCACCTCTAAATTCTCTGTATCTAAGTACCTAGATATTCGTTTTTTTCTAAGAAAAAATTTGTGATATTTTATCATGATCTAAAAACCAAACATTAATAAAAAATTGTTTGCATGCCTGATGATTGTTTTGTTCGGCGCTTCAGGTTAATGCCTTAGTTAAATCAGAAACTGTTAGTTCTTAAAAAAAAACATGAATGATGTTACATATAAATATTGCAGCTGCTTAGGGCATGGTGGAAGTTTTATTAATAACTTGTAAACAGAGTTACCATGTAAATAATTCTGAATTAAAATTACTTATTATATTAATTAAGGCTGATTTTGGAGAAATTAATTAATTAATTACAGGCTGGGCCTGTGAAATAACAGTTATTTTAGGATTTAGTTCAATAATGATTTAGGTAATCATAATGCACTGTTTATCTTTTTTATAAATCATACCTGAGATTCTCTTTAAGATAATTATGAGATGATTAATGATTATTGGTGATTATCATACCTATCAAGTTATTAATTTATTCAAAGAAAGAAAAAAAGTCTTTAGTGAATACAGTTGTCAAGTTATTTTAGCATTCGTGTGTTTAAACTTTAAAATGTTTAGTTCAAAATATAATTTAGTGTATTTTATGCTCATTTCGGAACAGGCAATTGTATCTCGTTAATTTCATAATATTACACCTTGTGGCCAATTCCAAGCCAATGTACAACTACCTACAAACATCTATACCAACAACTGGTATTCATCATAATTAATTATCAATTAATGACTTCTCAGTTGTCACTATGCTGTTAATAATACAGTACCTAGTTATTTAATAGTTTCGTCGCTATGTGACTGCTATTATTCATAATGGTTGCCGCGCATTTGGAATCAAACATTTTAACACCAGCACTGTAATTTTAGACTTGTGCTGAATCCGTATTTTCTACGCAGGAGTAAACAAATGATTGTAAACCTTATGACGTCAAGACCATTTTACGCCGTTAGAATTTAAGTAAATTGAAGAACAATAGGTTCAATAATCAGTACTAATATGAAAAGTAATTTAATGAAAAAAATCTTATACAAACCTTGAATAATTATAGGTATACCTGACAATATTCTATCCTTAGCCTTTATTACTTTGATAAAACAAAGGCAATGCGTGTTACAAAGGTATTACAATAGACTTGTAATAAAGTGCACTTTATTAATTACCGTTCATATCGTAGTCAATTTAAATATTCTTGATGAATTACCCATTCACCCGGTTACGTTAGAGGAAGCAATTGTCCCTAACATACAAAAAACCCTTGACTGAACCTACATGTCTTCATCTGGCTCCGCCTCATACCCTTGTTTTGCAGCCGATGGAACTGATGATATTGTTCTCTCTTTGTAAGCCATCGAAATAGAGTATTATTTTCTCTTGTTGGACTAAAAAAAAATGAAGACACATCGGATATACAAAAATATTATGCTAACAATTATAACAGTTTTATAACGAAACAACCCTTTTTAAATTTAATTTGTTTTCTGTTTCTCGTTTTCAATATTTTGGATGGTCGAACAAATGAGAAGAAGAAAATCTCACTAGTTCAACGATCGAAGTAACTTATCGAACTAGTGAGAACAAACGTTTTTCACCATCAGTCGAAAGTATTCCCAGTTACCTCCTGGCCACAGCTAACCGCGGCGCGAATTGCGGCGCGGTGTGAGGCGCGGCAAGCGGTGAGCGGCGAAAACAAATGGTAGAAAACCTATGAAGTATGCCACAGCTACCGGCGTAGCGAATTGCGGTGCGAATTGCGGCGCGGTGAGACACGCGCGGGGCGCGGTGGCTCGGGCGGCGCGTTGTGCGAGTGAAACAAATGCACTAGCGAGTATCGAGGTGGCCACAGCTCAGAGCGGCGCGCGCGGCGGCATCGGTGGACGCATTCGGTCATCGCGCGACCGAAACAAATAATTTTGTTCTTTACGCGCGTTCTAGGTAATTGAATATGGATACAGAAGAATTCATTGCTGAAATACTGAGTAGACCTGCAATATGGATGTCAAAACATCCACATCATAAATATAGGCATGTAGTCAAAAAATTGTGGGATGAAATAATACAACAATTTCCTGGTAGTAGTGGTAAGGATTTATTACCTATTTTTGTGTAGTATGTAAGTATTTTTTTGTTTCGAGGCAATACCGTGCCACTTTTGACAGGGACATTTTATTAGTTAAGCCGTTCCCTAAATACGTCCACCGCTGACGCCGCCGCGGTCGCAACTAGTCGAGCTGTGACATACCACCGCAAGTCGCGCCGCCCGCCGCGCCTCCCGCCGCGCCGCGCGCCGCACCGCCTGAAGCTGTGCCCAGGCCGTTAGAGGGTCCATTTTCCCTCTGCTGCGTCAAGGCCACCCCGAAGTCTACGTAAATACGCGAGTTACCTTGAACTAATCTTCCCTTAATAAGGAACAAATTTTTTATACGTAACACAGTCTATACACTATTACGTAACACGGTTTAACTATACTTATTACACTTTTTTATACTTGACCTATACATTCGTAGATAAGATTAAATCGTAGATTTTCCCTTTAGTAAATGAGTGTCCGATTTATGCTATTCATACGCGAGAAAAGATTATAAATGTCAATTATAGACAAATAATGAAAAAAAACAATGATTATAAGTACCTACTTTGAGAAGTATGTGAAATGTCATGGTGGCCTAGCGGTTCAATGAACGGATTTTCGTGCATGAAGTTGCAGGTTTGAACCAGGGGGTAAATTTCCTGTAGGGACAGGCAATTTAACTACGAATGTGACGTTTTCAAAGGTACTTTCATATTTTGTTTTAAGTAAAGGAATAGGTCGAACGTGAGGCAAACAGGATTCCAAAAAATTGGAAACTGATCGATTGTGAATTGATCAATGCTCTTTCCTTCTCTATTTGAGAAGAGGCCTGTGCCCAGCAGTGGGGCATTTCTAGGCCGGTATTACAAGTATAAGGTAGCTTTGGGCCACGTCGATATCGGCTACCGTGGAATGTAGCCTATATCTTTTCTAATAGTTCTAGCAAACTTCATACCAAATTTCAAAATATTCGATGGTGTAGTTTAAAGTTGTGCAAGCGTAAAATAAACAGAAACAGAGTTACTGTCACATTCATAATATTCGATAGGAATTGTTTTCTGAGGTTTACGTGAATATTAGACATTGAAATAATCAAATTAGAAATTAAATCTGTCCGTGAACATGACACTTTCAAAGGTGTTAAAACGTCGGGTACTAAAATGATAGAATCCGTTTAAAAGTAGTTTTAACTTGCTAGGAACTTGAAATAATATGAACATAAGTAATAGAAGAGTATGTTGTAAGTGTCGTAACTCTTAAGTGTAAACATCCGCATATGTTCATTGGGAATGTCTCGAACCATGACCAATAATACCCAAATAATACCCATCCAATTTTTTATTATATTTGTTGTAGTTTTAAGTAGTTTGTGGTGAAGGTTGCATGTCTAATGTTTTGTTATTTATGTGTAGATTTAATTGTGGTTTGGATCGCCATGTGTAATTCTTGTAGAATCTAATGATTAACCGTTATGTAACCGAAAGATTAACCGTTATGTAACCGAAAAATACAGAAATTTCTCCATCATCAGGTAATTTATGTAGCTTGATATCAAAACTTGGTACAAATGTTAAAGTTTTTCAAAATCTAACTTTGCAGGTCTTGCTATAATAATGTCAATAATGGTAAGAGAACTAAAGAGCTTAAGCTTTTTAATATAAGTTATTTTATAAAATAGTATATTACTCTGCTGTGGTACAGTCGCGCGCTAAAGGTTTTGTACCTTATTTGGGGTGAAAAGCTTCCCCACGCCAGGGGCACGGCATGGGGATATGTCGGACTTTAACCGACTAAAACACCCCGGTCTCATCATTACCTTAGCCAGAGCCGCGGGATCACTTGCGTATTCCCAACGCAGCTCTGGCTGGAAAGGTTTTGTACCTGAAAATTGTGGAGAAATTATTTGGTTCCTGCTAAAATACTTTTTTATGAATATCCAAATTTTGTATGGGTATATTATAATCATTAGTATTTAAAACTGTACATGCTTTACCTATTTAACTGTGCATTGAACATAATAACTGCGTATTGGTGGCTATTTCGAAATAGCGATATCATTGGTCATTACGTTGTGGTAGATAATAGGTGGTGTATGTTCTATTCTATGTATTGAATTTTTTTTTTTTTTTTTAAATAACCTACAAACTAACAAAAATGTACTTAATCAAGGAAAAGCCGAAACTTTTTTTCCCATTAAATGATCATTTTGGGGTCGATAATTGAGGTCAGAATATTTTAGTCCAGGAATAAATGTTAATGTAATTGATTTTGGCAGCAGCATAGGTGCGTGATGTCGGGCGAGACTCCTATACAATCGGCCGACGGGCTCCACACGCCTGCCTACCTGTCATGGAGGAAACTGCAGCTCAGCAGGGCCAAGCTCAAAGCGTCCAGCAAGACATCAGCCCTGCTCTCCGGCTTCGCCATGGTACGCTAACATAAATATCATCAAACACAAACTGACAAGTCACGGCCATTAGTACTTAATATCGTTAGCGTTGTAGTATCATAGCTGTATTTCCGATAGCTTAATGGTTCTACAAAATTGATGTACACAATTTGGAATGTAATTGGAGCCGATTTTCGCTTAAGGCGAAAGTCGATGTCTTAAGTTTTGCGATGAAGTAATCTTTAAGAGGAAAACGTCGATGTTACTGAAAGATAAACAATTCTCTCCGTCTTTAATATACTTTTGTAACGGAATTTACTTCAAACAAAACGAATTTTTATTTAAGATTTCCAATTTTATTTTCTTATGAAACAAAGATTAAAGTAATAATGTCAATAAAATAGTTATCCTACATTGTCAACAGGTAGCCATGGTGGAGGTGCAATTAAATCCGCCTGAAAACACTAAAGTGCCTAATGAAATGCTGGTAGCTTTCACTGTTTGTACGACGCTGTTGGTAGCTGTTCACATGTTAGCGTTAATGATAAGCACATGTATACTGCCGAACATCGAGGCCGTCGGCAACCTGCACAGCATATCGCTGGTCCACGAGTCCCCTCACGAGCGACTCCACTGGTACATCGAGATAGCGTGGGCATTCTCCACGCTGCTCGGACTGATACTGTTCCTAATAGAGATAGCTATACTCTGCTGGGTCAAGTTCTACGACTTGAGTCCGACGGCGGCGTGGTCCGCCTGCGTCGTTCTCATTCCAGTAATGATCGTGTTCCTGGCGTTCGCCATACATTTCTACATGTCGTTAGCTAGGCACAAATACGAAGTGACCGCGACGGGCATCAAGGAACTAGAATTGCTCAAAGAACAGATCGAAATGGGCGATCACGATGCTCGTATGAATAATTTAACTTTGCTTGACCAAAGTCGTATCGTGTGATAGTCGACGTGTGTGTCCATGTCCTTTTTGGAATGTTATTATTACCTTTTGTTTGTGAGTGTACACCATTGATTATTTAGGTAAGTTATGTACTTAGATTATATTAAGATTGTACTTATCGAGTGCCAACATGCATAATGAGCAATTATGAGCATCAGTGCTGCTCATATTATTGTTACTTCAGGGGTTCTGGTTACTTAGAGTAGATTTGGCGGGAGGAAGAAATTTCAATGTCGCGTTCGTTAACGCATTGCTTCGTACATACGTATAGCCCTCTACTTAGCGGTGCTCTATAAAAATGTTTATCATATGAAGTGACAACTGTGACATGTATTACGATGGTTGATTAACGATCTAGTAACTCCCAGAGTTAATTTAGAAAGTCAAATAGAGTCAATTCATAACATATTTTTTCACGAAGATGACATAAAACAATAATTTGCGGGCTTCCAAAAGTCTAAATCTTCCACCTGTTTGACGATAAGAAAAATGACGTCACAAACGTGTAGTTACATCCTATTGTTTTTTACTCAAGGTCATACAAATTAATTTTGGCAGCAGATTGATTTATGCCTTACTTTAAATCTTATTAAAATACAGGTTATATAGAAATTCATGGGTGAAATATAGTTTAAGTATGACTAACGAATCTCTGTAAATACAATTATACACTTTTATAACTTGACGGTAGTAAATTAGACATGTACCTACCCTCATTAGGCTGACTTTTACGAAGCGGTTAGTTGTAGCAAGCATGCAGTATAAACACACCTCTTCCCAATCTTCCAATTAATACCAAGTCTTAAAAAAAACTAATGTTTTTGACGTTTTGCTACTAATCTGCAAGTTAGCTTCACTTGCGCAGTACCCACAATTTGTTAAACTACGCATCAAATCGCCTTATGTTCAGAGCGGTTTAAAGTGTTTTATGGCATTATTTTCATTTTCCATTATGTTATATTTAGATAATTTATTAACGTTACTTAGCGTTAATATGTTTGAAACACAGATGTTCAGTTTTGCCTGCTTCAATCTGCCCGCCCAGTATACAGCTGTCCGCCTGATTAATATTTTTATAATTTCTTGTTTTTTTTTATTTTACCTTTTCTGAATGATTAAATTATATTTTTTTCTCTTATCTTTCAATATAATTCCATTAATATATTCTAAATCAAATTTAAATAAATTGTTATCTTCTATGGGTCTCAAGCCCTATATTTACAGTATTTTTAATTATTCTAGGGACAATTGTGTCATTATTCTATTGAGTCCCGGATTCGAATCCCATTTTAATTTAGATTATTAATAGGACTGTATATTATTCTTATTGATTTATTCTTGTAAATACAAATAAAAGGAAGGAACGTCGCCCCGAGTCGTGCAATAAAATAGGAAGGAGAAATTTGAATGCTCGGGCCTGTCACCCCTGTAACTTAGTTGGGAAAGCAACTGGTGCGTCGAATCAGGAGTCGCAGGTTCGAGTCCTGCCGGAGATTCAAATTGTTGCTTCATTCTATTTGTATTTATTTTCAAGGAATGTATATAACCCATATCTGATCTAAGAGATGTTTTTCTATAAAATGTAATTTCCGTTATAATTTTTCATGACACAAAATCACAACGGTACAAAAATTGTTTTGTTAAGTTGTAATAAGGTCACATTTTTGACGAGTTATATGCAACTTAAGGCATAAGTATATTTATTCAAATATTAATTAGTACAAATATTAATTACAATTTAGTTTAAAATTATCTTTCGATCTGTTTTAACGAGTCACAAGGACACAATCTCTAATATTTATCGAGCATACATCTCTTATCTTTGCTATTTGATTAGTTGACCAGTTAGGACAGTAGCAGTAGAGGCAGAAAAAAAAATGCAATTTAACGTACCTAGCATACCTATGCTTGAAGTTTTTAACTCAATGCCACACCATCCAACTCGACATTTTCTATATAATAACGGTTCACACATGACTGCATGCATGCGTCAAACATGTTCCGACTAAGGGCTCTCATCCAGAGTTAATGTACCGTAAATGCCACGGGAGTTATGTTACAAGTATAGACAGGCGACCACACATCAATGACAGTCATAATTAAAAAATAATCCTTATGACTAAGCCATAAAGTCGTCAATGTCATAATGTAATTTCAGCTGTGTGGTTGAATGTACAGACGTGGCCGTGAGGCTCCCTACTTAATTATTTTGTGATAAAACAATGTTTTTGAATCCAGCTGCCGATGTAGACCGAAGCGAGTTATTCTCAAAACAAAACCACATAATCTTTGATAACCTAATTGGTGTAGAGGCTATTGCTTTGTTTAATGTGGTTTTAATAAAATAGTATTTTTCCGAATTGTGTTTGCCACTGACCGCAAAACTATCCATTACAATGCAGTCTTTAGAATAGAATAGATTTTAGCAACTGTTACTAAAATTTAAAATAATGACTCGAACCTGCGACCACTGGCGCGTCAAGCCAGTGGTCGCAGGTTCGAGTCCTGCCTGAGGTTTAAGTTTTTCCTTCTACAATTTGTATTTAATTACAAATATTCGCTAACACATGCGATAATGTGTTAAAATAATTAAAAAAGAATAATGAATCTAATCTAAATAAAAAAATCTGCATATACAAGCAGAGCTTCCTCTGCTTGTATATGCAGATTTTTGCCGGAAAAGAAATGGATGCATTGCAAATGAAAGATGAATTCAGAAATAAAGGAGTAAATACTGAGATGACATACATCTACCTAGTAGGGATGAATTGAAGAAAAGCAAACCTTGCTCCAACAATAAAAAAAAATGATGCATCAAATCCGGCTGAGTCAGTCCAAATTCCCAAGAATCTTAAAATTGACTTCCAAAATATGTGTGCCTACTTCTATCTGTTTAGTAGTTAGCAAGTACTTGTTCAATAGAACAGGGAAACCATTATCACCTAACTGGAAAACATAGTAACGTCTTACATAAATACTAATACGACTTAATAGAGTAATCGTTTCCCAACTTGCGATAAGTATGGTCACGACGAGGTGATAAATACCGGAGCTCTACAAACAATGTATCTAGAACATGAAATCACTGTGGATAGTGTTAATTACTGAAATATTACGGTGATAAACGGATTAATCCATCCAATACTACAGGGTGAAATTGAATAGATGCGACAAATTTAAATATACAATAATACGTGTTGTCAAGAAAATGTAGAAAATATCAAATGTAAAATTAAAAAATAATTGATCAGTGTTACGAAAAGCGTTAAAATAATTAAAGTGTCAAAGAATTTCGCGTACCTACTACCATTTTCGTGTAGTGGGCACGATTTAATTTTTCTTATTTATTTTGCATATTAAATATTTTGCTGGAATACCGATAATTCGTACTTAAATAAAGATAATAACATCAATGGACCTTTTGAAAACGATAATCGCGTAATTTTTTTTAACGATTTAGATTGTAGAAAAAACAGTTTATAATTGCTATGTTACTGAAACTGAAGCTCCCATTTTTTTTGTCGCATTTATTCAATTTCACCCTGTATATTTTAACATAAAATTCTCTTGCTGCAATGTAAGTTATCAAACTCCTCCGAAACTGGACCGATTTGTATGAAATTTTGTGTGCTTATCGGGTAAGTCTGATAATCGCTCAACATCTAGTTTCACACCCTAAGTGATAGGGGTGGCCCTCTCCAGATATTTTAAATATGGCAGACCAACGTTTGGTCGTTTGCCGGGTTAGCTAGTAATCTACTTCGACAATTTCTTCCCGATCTTCAGACACTTTTTTAGATTAAATTCAGATTATTTACCATACAGGAAATCCATTCAAACTACTACATACACCAATCTGGTCGTCATTTTTTTTAAATATCTACTATCAACGGTACTTTTAATTTTGGTGGGACTGTCGCCTTTAAAGTGCATATTTGGGCAAAAATTGGTCAACAATCAATATAGTAAAAGAACACCACATTTCTTATTTACTTGATAATCATCTCTGCCTATATCGGTCTATTGCTGGACATAATTAAAAAAATAATGCAATAAAACTCAAAAGACATTTAGTATAAAATTCTGATTTATCAACAATATGTGTACATACATCTATCTAAACTAATTTAATAAAGCTAATTCGCTTTTTTAATGCGACATACTCAGAAACTTCCAGTCGGATTTTTAAATATCTATTTCCATTTGACAGCCCTATTGTCGAGGAAAATTCTAGGGTATTTCACATTAAGTAACTCGCCTTGGTAGAAAAGCAAGGCGAGAAAAACGGCAAGGCAAAGCTAATTAAAAATAAATAGACAAAATAAAAGCACAAAAAATAAAAAATATTTAGCAAATTTGTGATCCATATCGCTTCCTGGTCGAGGTTTCAATATTAATAACAATAATAGGTACATTAAATAATAACACATCATATGGAAAAGTACCTAAATGTAGCAGATAAGGGATTGACCTCCGATATTTCGATTAAAATCCATTATAAACGTATAAAAAGTCAACAGTATAAACAATTTTTCTAATATTTATGAACTCGATAAAGAGTCTTCAATTTCACTACGAATTTTGAACTAATTCGCTGCAACTGACTTCCAGAGATTTCGCATTAAAATACATTTAAATACTGGATACCATTTAAAGAGGTTGATAATTTTGCTATACATTCATTTTTTTTAGTGACCGACCGAAACATGTTATTTTGCCGAAACCGAAACCGAAACCGAAGGTTCGGTTTCATTGTAGTTTCGGCCGAAACCGAAACCGAAACCGAACCTTTTAATAAAAAAAAAGTCCTTAAAATGTCGAAAAAATGTTAGTAAGCCCGTTTTTTTCTAAAATTAATATCTCGCCAACCTATAATTACAAGTTTCTACTTTCAAAGATTTATCACAATGAAATTTCAGCACAGTTAAAAAGGTTCTGTTTGAAAATTTAACTACCCTATAAAGTGAAAAAAAAATGCATTATTTGTAACACAAAGTTAGCTATTTTTTAATGGTGGTATAAAATAAAACAAATTTATTATTAAAATATGATGCTCATATATTATGATTATTTATTTTCAGTTACTTACATTTTGACTGCACGGATAGCCGAGTGGTAAAGGTCACCACGCTAATTACCACTGTGCGCGACGTGCTGCGGGTTCGATTCCCGCATGGGACAAGCATTTATGTGATCCACAGATACTTGTTCCAAGTCTGGGTGTTCTTTGTGCATGTTATTTGAATGTTTGTGAATCCCCCGCGACACAATGATTAAATTCCTTAGTGCGGGCGTCGTTTTTATTTAAAAAAAATATACTCACAAATATCACAATCAGTTAGCCTCGAATGGCTAATTCAAATATAATTAGATAATCAAAATAATCAAATTGTCAATCATATATCCAAATCGTTAGCCTAGCGCGACCCGAAGGGACGATGTTGTAAGTTTCGGCGCGGCCGAAAGGTTCGGCCGTTTTAGGCCGAAACCGAAACTCGGGCCGAAACTTGATTTTTTGGCCGAAACTGGCCGAAACCGAAACCGAAACCGAAATTTCGGTCGGACACTAATTTTTTTGTATTTTTTCCCCTTGATATTGTTAACTTGCATGGTAATATGTATAACAAAATTGTCATTAGCTCTTAATCGGTTACTTCCACCAGTGCAACGTGGCGATGTACCTTATTTCGATAAAAAACGAGTTTTACACAGTTTATCATAAACCGCTAACGATGGCAATAATATGATATTGACTGTATTTATTACTTAATCCAATAAGTACTGTGATATAATAATGAATGACATTAATAAATTTGTTAATATGTAATTTAGCAATAAGTAATTATAATTTTTTCAATTCAAATAACCTGTGGAATTTTTTAAGAATAATTTACAATGTTGTTGATATACTGAATGATCTTGTAATACACTTAATATACATTACATTTGGTCAATACAGAACTTGAGGTTTTTGTCAATTTCCCCTACCTTTTGATTTAACCAAAATTCATTTAATTCCAGGATACTTCTTGAGAATTTTAATCCGTGCTGAAATTAAAAACAGGCGTAAATATAATCACAATATCACACTAAAAATAATGGCGTAGGTAAGTATAATAAATATCTTGGGACAATATATTTTTCATCACAAACTTAATGAGAATATTATTACATATTTCTAAGTCTAGCTAGTAGCTACATGGGATACCATTCCATCATGAAATATTATTGCAATATCAAAAACACGATTCAATACAGCGAAACATAAAAATTATAAATGTATCAATATTATCAACATAATGGTGACAAATGTGTCCTTTGAATCACTTCCTATCATTATATGTGAAAACCTTGGATTGGTTCGGACTACAATGTTAATAGTTACCTATTTTAGCTAATACGGGTTCCACGCTCAAGAGTCAAGACCAACAAAGACCCATGAGCCCACAAACTCCGAAAATCTGTCGCCTTGTATAGAAGGTCAAATACACATGGAATAGTTTTTCTCCAGATTTTAGAGCAACTGACAATGGACACCGATATATTATATGCACGGATAGCCGAGTAGTATAGGACTCCAAATAACATTGCAACTTGCTGCGGGTTAGATCCCCGCATGGGATAAGCATTATGTGTTCCAAGTGATTCGTTGTGCATGTGATTTGAATATTTATAACACGTTCTTCGATACGAGAATCAAATAAATACCCAAGTGCGGGAGTTAAAAAAAACGGTTCTTATTACGGATGAATTTTAGGATTCCCGAAATAATATCGAATTACTCCATCGTCTTGCTCCGTATAAGTACAGATGTATTTTAAGTTAGAAAGATCTCACTAGACGGAGACGTACAACTTTAATATATTACCTACTTATAATCGCTTTTTTGTGTCGTTAATTCGTTATTGCTAGGACAAGCTTCGTATAAAACAAAACAATAGACAATTTCTTTCAAACTTTCACGCACTCACTTTTCATTTTCTTCTCATAATACGAAAAGTGAGTGAGATAAACAAAAGGCAGTGATGGATTAGGTATATTTGTACGGGACCGGGCCTTCCTGACGCGGGTAAAACCGCGGGCCACAGCTACTTAGTTCTGAATAAACAACACAACGTAAGTATGGAGGCCAAAGAGTTTGTTTATTCTTCCTCATGTAGGACAAATTTGCGACCTTGCTGGTGATTTATCGCGAAACAATCTGGTTATATTTAATTTATTGATCGATTAGATGAGCATAGAGCTCTCATTTTAGTATCTAATTACTACAGTCCTAAACCGTGTTGTTACGTTTAAGTTTCTAAATTAGTTAAGAAGTGGAACTGTTCCTATGTACATTATATTCATATCCATGAAATCATGTGAACGAAATACTGTTTTTTTTTTATTATAAAAACTCTGAAATCTAAATCTAGTATGTCCGGCCTCATCTACAAACTGTCAATATTTAGTCAAACCGCTCAAGAAATTATATGAGTGTAACATAATTATGACGTACCTAACGTTAGACACCTGTCTCCTATTTATTTAAACAAGCTATGGCCATTTAGTTTTAACCTTACAGAGTTAAACGATAGCGGATATACCTATCTACTTATCTATCCTTTACCTAGTACTATCGACCTCTCTAAGAGAACGTTTCGATAATCAGACACACATGTTGTATTCTTCTGAAGTGACCATCTGATTATTTCCTGATTAGTCATAAGTAGGTACCTACGTGTCATTGTATCGAATCTTAGAACTAATAAACTCATTGATTTAGTAGCTGTATGGGTTAAGTTGGTTACGCAGCCTTCATTATTATCATACTCGGAAACTACGGGGACGGTGATTCATATAGTAACTAGTTATGTTTAGACTAGTTTAGAGATCAAAGTTAAGGATACCTACGAGCTGTTTGTGGTATTTTTCGAAAATCTAGGCTAGACCTTGATTCTGTTCCAAAGTAAAATTAAAATTATTGAAGCAATTGGCAACACTAGAGGTAGGAGTTGGTATACATACTTATGCCTCCAGAAGGACAAGTTTATTTAAAACTAGCTGTTGCCCGCGGCTTCGCTCGCGCGTAAAGTAAAGAGTAAGTAGTATTAAAGGTAGATGTATTCTGGGATTTTCAAAGTAAGGAGAATGTATAAAATTTTTCATCTAATATTATGGCGTTAAAATAATAATAAAAGTAAAGTAAGTAGCAAAAGCATTTGTGTTATGGAATCGGAGACAAAAAAAGTACCATAAACACCCAGACTCAAGACAATGTATAAAAGTGATTTTCTACATGGACCCGTCCGGGGATCGAACCTGGAACCTTAGAGCTGGCGACACCTTAAAAACCGGAGTGAACGCCACTCGACCACGGGAGTCGTCATTATAGATATGTCTTAGATGGTCATTATCTTATCTATTTATCTTTTCATCTGTCTATCTTTGAGAATACTGAACTTCACATACCAACTATTTCAGCCCTTATTTCACCCCCTTAGAGGGTAGATTTCTAAAATCTACCCTCATAAATACATCTATATTGTATTTCTATATATATAAGAAATACATCTTATTTATTTCTAACTAATAACCCTTGTATGAAATTGAATGTGTCTATCTTTGAAAACGACACAATTCATATGCCTACAAACTTCCAACCCCTTTTTCACCCTCTTAGGGGGATGATTTTTAAAATCGCTGAAATCGTAATTATTTATTTCTATCCAGAAACCCGTATACGAAATTTCATGTGTCTATCATTGAAAATACCGAACTTCCCATACAAACTTTCAACCCCTATTTCACCCCCTTAAGGGATAGATTTCCAAAAGAAAAGTAGCCTATAGCCTTCCTCAATAAGTGGGCTATCTAACAGTGAAAGAATTTTTCAAATCGGACCAGTACTTCCTGAGATTAGCGCGTTCAAACAAACAAACTCTTCAGCTTTATAATATTAGTATAGATAAATAATTATAGTATCTTAGCCGTGTGCAGCGCCTCTTAGTGAACTCCACTGCGGGTGACGTAACCTACGACAAACTTATTATTTGCGGTTGGTACAGTATTCGGGTCTAGGGATCGAACCGCAAAATTAAGTTTGTTTTTTATTGTATATACTTTTCCGGGATAAAAACTACCCAGTGTGGTGCCCAGGATATTAAAGAACAATTATACCAAGTTTCATCGAAATCGAACCGGTAGTTTTTGCGTGATGCCTGAACAAACAGACAGACAGACAGACAAAAATTTTTTTAATCACATTTTTGAGTTCGGTGTCGGTCTAGTAACACACCCCGCCATTAATTTTTTTGATATTTTCAATGTACAGAATTTTCACTTCTACAGCTTTATTATAAGTATAGATTATATATCTACCTACCTACTTATTTCTATAATTATCGAAAAATATAAAACAAGTTTCGCGACATCACTTTATTGTAACAATCTGGCCTTGGGTTGGTCAGTTAGTGTAAGTAGGTAGTAGTAGTCACATTTATTTTAAAGGAAATGTTTATGATTAGGTACGAACTGATGAACCGGATTCAGACCTGTGTCTGATTTACGGAACGCCAAGCAACACATAAATAAGAATAATTGTTTAAAGAAGGCCTTAACCCTGTATGGGATAAAAACGAAATTTGTTTTGTGACATAGTTAAGTTACCAGGAACAGCCTGGATGAGGGACGCGCAAGACTACAATGACAAAAAAAGGGGCTGGCCTATATTTAACAGTGGGTGACGGGCTGAAATGATGATAATTGGGTTAAAACAGTCATAGGCAAAGGTAGTGTAGTACAATGTAATAAGACCTACATATTCAAGAGTAAGTAATGCCGCCTATTATGCCCTGTCAGACTCTCGCGAGGCACCTGCTGAAGGCTCTCGTCAAGAGTCTTGGCGAGTGCAGGCTGCATGTGTTCTAGACATCCACACTCTCGCTTTGTTCAGTTGCCCACTCCGTCAACTACACTAACTTCGTCCTTTGACTCGCGTCTGAAAAACCGACAACAAGCGCAGCGACAGAGAGGCGAGACGAGGGGATAAGACCGCACCGTCTTCACTTTTGCAACCTCGTGTAGCTTCGTGAAGTGTCTGGATAGGGATTAAGAACTCTGAAAAACCTAACCAACTCTGAAACGACACCAAACGGAGCGACAGAGAGGCGAGGGAAGACGAGGGGACACGACGGACACCACCGCAGGCCGTCTTTTCTTTCGCACCCTCGTGTAGCTTCGTGGAGTGTCTAGATGGGGCATAAGAACTGGCTAGAATTATACAGAGGATTCCAAAATCTTTGCCGAACAGCATAAGTACAAGTACAAGATATAAAGCTCAAGAAAAAAAAATAAGAATACGATCCGCCTCCTTTTCGAAGTAGTAAATTTGTTGATACTTATACCCAAACATTGATTGTACCTAATGTTATCGTGATTTCGCATAGCATTGTGTTCAAAGTTATTAGCAAATTAAGTAGGTATTTTTACTGCTCGTATAACTGTTTAAGACTTAATGTGGAAGTTATTAGCATCATATGCATAATTTAACCTCATACTGTTGATACTACAATTTGCAGCAAAACTTGGAATGTAACGCTAAACCATGGATCTATAAAAGCCATGCGCTAAACAAATTCTGATGAATTAAACAAAATGTATGTAAAAAAATGTATTTGCATTTCGTTGTACAAATAGCACTAGCGGTGTAAATTGGGACTGCGATATAGCACTGAGTCTGAGATTCTCTTGATGAGATTGATTTGAAGGTAAGGAGGCTACAGGAGCTGCGCTGAGAATGCACAAGCGATCCCGCGGCTCCAGCAAAGGCAATGATCCCATCATTGGGTGTTTTTAGTCGGTGTAAGTCCGACATATGCTGCGGCCGTGCCCTCGACGTGGCTCGAAGACTATATAAGCTTTTCACCCCGACAAAAAAAAAAGGTAAGGAGGTTAAATCCTAAATTATTTTATAAACTGCAACGTAATAGCCTAAAATTTTACATTTTGTGACAATCTAGAAAAAATAGTGCGTCATTATCTCTTTGCTTATTCAAATTAGGTAGGTTTACTTACTTCTAGCGTCACCAATCCAATGACTAATGCCAGCGACACACCGGACAATCCGAATTTTTAAGAACAATAAACAAGGTCAATCGTCTCGAATTGATACTTCAACATGATACCTACTTAGATACATTAATATGCATATTTTTATCACCTGACTTTAACTAGGTAGGTACCTAGTCTACCTACCTACTTGGATATCATTGTTTTAGTGCAACAATAGTAGATCAAACCATTGTTAGGTTACACGTCAACAGTCTTCACTTGGTTACTTATCTCACCAATAAATACTAGACTTGAGATACCTACCTACCTACTATCACGAAATTGTAATGTTATGTAAATAAGATATATGCCGCTTACTAAGTCACTGACAATTTGAATACAATATGGATGAAAAGGTATAAACAAAAAAGGTGTGTAGGTATAACGTGTTTCAGAAAGGTTAAATAATAGATAGTACCTACCTAGTTTCTAAATAATGCTATAAAGTAGGTATAATATGTATGTTACATAGTTAGGTAGGTACCTATTTTTTTATTATTTGGCTTTAAATTTAAGAGTGAAAACTTAGTGATGATGACCCTAGAAATCACTTTAAAACGCAAATAGCTCCAACTAACTGTAGCGTATGTTTAGGGTTGTCGTAAAATCTTTTATAATAATGTTTTTATTAATTTTGTAGGAAAAAAAATATTAAGACTACGACAAGTTGAAGTTCATAAATTCATACTTCAATATCTGCTATCTTTTTGAAACACGTTGTAGATTGTATGAAAGAACTACAATTGATGAAAGGCAAAATATTTATCAAAGAACATGTTTTTTTGCATAGTAACCTAGGTACCTATACACGCCTTTCAAAGACATTCAATCACATGAACTTAATACCCAGTCGTAGAACGGGTTCCCTATTTGATTTCGAAAGTTGATGATTCGATTTTTATTATATCGAACACGGTGTCGCGATAATTCAGTTGTACGATGTTTTATTCCATCGATGCTTTATTGGTGCGATGTAACGTTTGTGCGAAAAATCCTGTTGCGAAGAACCTTACAGCGATTGCTCGTTAGTTCGGTAATTTATTAGTTCGTTTGTATATCGGTTCGTAATGCCTATTGTTCCGTGACATATAATTAATAACATTATTTATTTAATTTTAAAAAATTGTACAATTCTATTTAAGATACATAAATGAATTATATTTAAATATATTAAATTGATCCTAATCTACCTTTACCTAAATAACTTAAAATATAATTATATTATACAAAACTTGTATAATGTATATTTTGTATTGTGTAATGTATAATGTAATATTTTTAAGTTATTTAGGTATAGGTAGATTAGGATAAAATAACTTAAACTATTACATTATATGTCACGGAACAATAGGCATTACGAACCGATATACAAACGAACTAATAAATTACCGAACTAACGAGCAATCGCTGTAAGGTTCTTCGCAACAGGATTTTTCGCACAAACGTTACATCGCACCAATAAAGCATCGATGGAATAAAACATCGTACAACTGAATTATCGCGACACCGTGTTCGATATAATAAAAATCGAATCATCAACTTTCGAAATCAAATAGGGAACCCCGTAGAACATTTGTATGACGCCAATGTTTTTCCCAATCCCTATCCAAACCGTCCTGCAGCACGTCACGCATTGGTCGTTGGCGTGGTAAACTGTATACCTATATTAATTTGTTATCCGTGCAATCAACCTTAAGTACTTACTGTGAAGAAGAACTTTTCAAAGTGCCTGCCGAAAGTACATTTAAACATCCACAGCCTGTCAGGGGTACTGTGCCAGACTCCCAGACTCGACTCGAAACTATTTCATCGAGCCATCTAGCTCACAGAAGATCCATGCTACTTTTGCTTTACCTTAGTCATCATTCTGTCACTGCCTTACGCAGGTGACCCGGTTTTGGCCATTTTAAGAATTTTGTAGACTTTGAGGCTATATCATTTTACAGTTTTTGTTATCACGGACATATTTCTTGTAAAAAGTGATTAAATATATATTAATCTAGCCTAAGGATACATTTTTTTTTCATAATGATTCATTGGAAAAATAATCCTGTAGAAAAGAAAAAAAAATGGGAATTTGTGCCATTTTTGGCCAGATTTACCCCATTTCTGCCACAGCCATGTGCCAGTTCTGGCCATCAAAATTCATACAAAATAAAAAGCAGATAATTCAAAGTAATAAAAAGTTTATTCGAAAATCTTTTAATTTACGACCAACAGTCTTTATTTAGACAAAAATAGCTAACATAATATTATGAAATATAATATCTCAGCTTGAATTATGCGTTGAGTACTGGAACAATTTTCTTTTCACGACACCGATTTTTTTAGTATTTGGTTTCGATGAAGGCATTATAATCGTAACTCTGAAAATGAATAGATTACTTATATCAAAATAGTTAAGTAATTAAGTTGAAAAATCACGATAAAAACTAAATGGCCAAAAGTGGGGTTCTACGTGCACCACTTTTGGCCAGTCATGTGGCCAAAGATGGGAAAATTCATTAATTTTGGTTCCATTAGTGGCCACCTCTCATAACCTCACTTAATAAACAAATAGCGATAAAATATCATTAGTACCACTTAGACAGTGTATTCTTTATGAAGGATTAACATAAACATTAAAAAAATAAGAAGGAATTAAAAAAATAATGATTGGTTACTCACCCGCTCGCCTTAGCTTTTTTGCTAAGAAATAACACAATTGACGCTCGTCAAAAATTAATGACTTGTTGGATTGAAGTAAAGTTTGACACATCAAAGCTGTCAACGCTATCAATGTTGCTAATATTAGATATTTTTATTCCCGTAAACCATAGAGTAATATATTTGTCTTTGCCTTAGTTATAACGATTTGAAGTTCTAAATGGCCACAAAGGGGTCGGTGGCCACAACCGGGTCACTTGCCCTACATCTGCTGACACTTTGTTTAGCCAAGTGGCAATTGCCATCAGCTCAATTTCAACCCCGTTATTTCGGTATCAAAAATATAAAAATACTAGGAAAATACTTGATCAACTAACCGGTGGAATTGGATATTGTGTCGGTCGGTCGCAGAACTGGCGTATCTGTATATCGCTCATTTTGGACTTGACGCAGATGCCTGTGTCCCAGCATCCGTCTTGAAGCTGACCGGTGTGGATGTGGTAGAAACGCCCCATACCGTGCTTCATGTCATTCTCCCAATTGCCTTCGTAGCGATTACCGTTTTCTGTACATCAAAGTAAGGGGAATTAGGTAGGTGTTGCCTAGTATAAAATAATCAATAATTTTTGCTCAACTAGCTGACCCGGAAACGTTGTTTTGCCGTATTAAAACATCTGGATAGGGCCAACTATATCAGCTAGGGTTATCAAAAATAGATTACGATCTATTCGTAGGTCTGCCGCTTATACAAGAAAGAATCCATAAAAATCTGTTGAACCATTTCGGAGGAGTTTGATCACATACACTTTGCCACGAGAATTTTGTGTAGGTAGCTAATAGATTGTACCTTCTTTACTATAGTAGGTAAGTACGTAGTTTATCTGTATTTTTTTACGTCTTATCATCTTGAATTAACTGACTCATCGTTAGAGGAGAGTAACTAAATGTGGGCTAGTGCTTTAATATGGGCTAGTAACAATTCTCGAAAACCTACAATCGAAAGACTCAGCAAACGACGATAGTGTATCGTATTCATTCGCTCTAACATAGCATTCACTCATTCTCGTCAACCGCGCGCGAGCTGTCGCCAGTTTCGGCCATACTTGTGTTACTGCTGTCGAAAAATTTTCAAGGGTACGTATCAATGTGTTATTCAATCAATGAAAATTAGGTCTAAATACTGTAACTATGTGTTTTATTGCAGAATATAAGTTTAATTTTATGATTTTTGGTCGATTTATTGATTGCTATAAATGATTTGTAAAGTACACGATCAAGTTCATTTTAGTAAGAAATTTCGAATATGGGCTATGCCCATATCCAACCACCTAAAATACGAATACCTAATTATTTGGTTCTAAAAGTACCTAGTTATATTTTTTTCAGAATGGAGACAACAAAAACTAAGAAGAAAGAACCAAGGAAAACTTGGGATAAAGAACAAACGATTATGAAGGAGAACTGTGGGCAGTAGACATAATGACTGTGCTGGGCCAGAGTTTGACACCTGGAAATGTGATTTTTTTTAAGTAAATGATGTGATTTCTTCATTTACCAAAGTAATTTGATCACTTATAAGATAAATATAAATATAATTGTTATTTTCGTACAAGATATTATGGGTTTCTATTCGTAGCCCATATTTGAGTACCTGTTCCATATTTAGCGTCTATTTTGATATTTTTTTTAATGCTCAAAATAATAATATATTATAATATTAGGAACATAAGATTGTTACTCAGCTCTTTAAAAATGTATGTGTGATTATTTTGACGTCAACAAATGGTTATTTTTTTAATAGTTTTTTATTTTTGAGGCAAAAACAAAATGGTAGCCCATATTTGGTTACTCTCCTCTAGTATTAAGAAAGAACAAGAAAAGATTGAGAGGCTTTGTTGGCAAACCTAAGATCTTTTCGTGTCAATGATTCTCAAATTTTGTTTGTTCAAAAAGTTGCCACCTGGATGGCACAGTTGTTGGCTTCCATTATGTCCTGGATGGTGCAGGTGGTAGTGCAGGATGGGCAGGACAGAAGATGCGCCATATCTTGCAATGGGGCTCCACATTCACATATTATTGAGTTTGTGAAGTATCGATCATGCCTTACTTGCTCAGGTTTACTTTACAGAGACTAATCTCTTCACCACATCATCCACACTCAAAAGACTTAATAACTATACGCAACAACTTACGCAAAACAAAACAACAAAACCATCAACCTACTTCCCTTTTTATTCGTCTCGCCATCAAGAGACAACAGAATTAAGATGGCCGAGTCTTGTCGCCGAGATATAATTTAGCGGAATCCTAGCCCATAAATACTTATTTTTAAGTTTATATTTCTGTTCCGTGATAGTAATCCAGTTAAAATTAGTGATCAGTGCATATTTTACCACACATCAATCACTATTAACTTGTGATGACAGAAATTAAACATATTTTTCAGATTTTTACGAAGCGTGTGTCGTTCGAGCATAGCAATAATAAAGGATTCTAAAAACAATGTGCGTATCGCTCACATCGTGGGAACTTGATAGGTATAATAGGTAGTTAGGTACACAGAGAACAAATGAAGATGTTATAGCTAGGTAGGTCCATAGATCCGACAAAAAATATAACATCTGGAGGTCGGCTGGTTTTTTGTCGATAATAAAGATCTTCTCATATGATTTAATGAAATTGTTAACCTGCAAACATGATGTTTATGCGCTTATACGAATTTTACATTGAACTTTGAACCTGATCTGATAGCTAGTTCAATCATGGGCAATTTTTTCTAGCATTCACTTTAATAGTATCTAGGTTCTTATTGGGTGGCCGTAAGGCTGGGGAATTAGAATAAATCTTGCCAGAAGATGTCGTAAATGATTGTACCTCGTTTTGCTTGAAGGGTACAATAAAATATTAAAATAAAGGTATAAACACTCACTGAACACGAATAGCCCCAATCCATGCTTCTTCCCCTTGCTCCAATAGCCGACGTAGACGGTATTGTTAGAGTACCACATATTACCGAAGCCATGTCTTTGTCCTGCCTTCCAAAATCCTAGGTAAACGTCACCATTCTCGTAGTACCTCCAGCCAATACCCTCAGGTTTGCCGCGGATCCACTCGCCGCGATACTCCAGGGTATACGTCCCATTTTCATTGAGATGACTGAGCAAACCAAAGCCATGTCTGGAGGAGAGAATGAATTATGCTTCTTAATGTATGCAACATTGCAAAAACAGCACAAATTGTTAAATTTTCGGTCTTATATTTGTTTGTTGCATGGCTGCCGCAAATTAGATATCTACGGTGCGGGTAGGCGACACTTCTCTTTCCCGCCTATAGGATCTGATTAAGAGTATGAATTCTTACACACCTGAAACCTTTATACCAATCACCCTCGTATAACTTGCCATTGATGGTATGGAATCTTCCCTTTCCTGTAAACAAATGGTTCCTATGGTTTATTTATCTAAATACCTACATTAGGTACCTAGTAAGTTGATGGACGCCATTAATTAAGTAAGTACAGCACTCGCCAAACTTGATGACCGCTCGGAACCTAGCCGCATTACGCTGCGCAGAACACAAAATCAGGTATCAGCGGGACGTACGCGGGGCGGGGAGGCAGGGCACGCCCGCGCGCCCTGTCTTCCACCCGCAAGCATCCACGCCTCCCGCGCGTTAGTGCGAGTGTATGAGTAGCGTGTATGAGAGCATGTACTAGTATGAGTGTACCATACGCGAGTTCGTACCGACGCGCGACGCTAGGTACATTCAGAGCGGCCATAAAGATTGGCGAGTGCTGTAAGCGCCTAAGCGGTGTGATTTAACGACTTCTCAGTTTGGTGAGTTTGCCAGGACAAGCAACAGATGTTTGCAAGTCACTGATCTAGTTCATATGCACACTACCTACCTACCTTTTTATAACTCAAATGGCTTTTAGTAATAAGGTTAGTATTTTCAGAGTTTTTAAACTGCATCATACTTTGTCACAATAACAAATAACACGTCCAAACAAGGCGGTGATGGGATTTACCTTCTTTCAAATCTTTGTTCCATTCACCAACATATCTATCGAACCTTGACGTGAAGATAGCATGATGGAGACCATTTTTTATTGCTTTCTTATCGGCAGCGACCAGCAGCGGTGTAAAAAGACGCGGCTTTTGATAAAAAGGCATAATTAAAAAACAGCGCCATAAAAAATTATAAATAATTCAACAAATTTACAATGACTTTATTTTTTTTAATGCGTTTAAAACATTGGTGCAGATAACATAATTATTAACTTTTGTATGTACCTACCGACTAAAAAGGTTTGTACGAAGGCTACGAACTCGATGTTTTTGTTTAGCTATTTCCTATCTATTTCATTCTTGACTCTGAAGGGCAAAGGCGTCCATCTTATTCTTCCGGTCAAAGATCTGTACGATATATCCATACAGATAGAATTAATGTAATTATATCATTAAGGATCTATCTATAAATATTAAATAGGTTATACACCATTTTGTATAGGTACCCCTAATGGCAAAACGTTTGTGAGGTCAGCTCGTTATAGTTATTTTTTTTCCGTTAACCGGAAATTGGTGACAAAAATTAAACAATCTTTGTTCGGTTTTGATTTTCTAAATAAAACATGATAATTATATTTGCAGATATAGATATTAATTTGGACGACACGAGAAAACATTTAAACGAAAAGAGCCTACAAACAAATAAATGAGTACAATGAAACACAAATATTAACAGAACTCTTAACTATTTATTTCTTTTCTTATTCATTTACAAAGTCTACGCGTTGCCATGTGCCTTCTGCAGGCCCCTGCTAAGTTCGATGAGTTGTTGATAGTTCTCCCTGAAGCCTGCAAGGGCCAGTTCCTGCTGGCTTTTCATAGCGGAGTTACTGACTATGTACTTTTCAATACATTCTACGCATTTTGTGTCAATTTGGATGTCCTCTTCGGTCAATCGCTCCGGTTTCTTCAGTTGTATTGGTGTGGGCAGAATCTGTAAATACGTTTTATTATATAATCAATATTAAGCTCTCTTTGGTGCGTTAACGGACCTAGCAAATGACTCCAATTCAAAAGTCTTGTCATTGATGGCCATATCTAGTCTGCTTCCTATAGCAGGCAGCAGGGTCGGTAACACGTGCGCTCGTGAAGGAGGGCTACAGCTGCCCAGCGACTCGGAGGCTTATTAGAGTGATTTGGGCGTCCACGTTGGGTAGTAACGTTTCCCGCCACCTGCGCGGACTGTGGGAGCGTCACCAACGAATTTCCCAGACCATAGTTAACTTATAGGCTATAGTATAATATGGCCGAAAATGCTATGCAAGACTTTTTTATCGCACGTTGAAATCGCATGCGCGATGACAATTACAAAACACGCTAAAGCACAGAAGTTTTTAACATAATTTTGATTATGTTTACGTTAGTTTAGGGTCAATTGTTTTATGTTTTTTTTTTTTAATTATCTTTCATCATAAGCTTCATTCGTACCTGTTGCACCAAACCCTGAGCCACGTCTCCATTCACAACATCACCCTGTATGTTTTGCCTCAAGGCGACCAGCAGCGCAGCGTCCCTCACCGCACCGGTCTGGAGCAACTCCAACATCAAGTTGTCTATGTTCTTGTGCCAGGTCAAGTAGAAGACTAGTGGACCGAAGTGACGCGTAGATCTAGAATTGGGTACTTATTTGTATTTTTTTATTATTTCAGATATGAAAAATATTATACAACATGACGTAACAAAATCCCTGTCAGATCCAATAAAAGCGTATTCGTGGTACAGTTCATGAACCGTCTCGCATATGCGGCATCTTGGACACAAAGCTCTAGGTAGTGAGTACGTGAACTTTGAGGAGCGGTCAGTGTTGCTGTTGCCTTGGATCAGTTTTTATTATGATTTAATAATTTTCACTGGGGAAAAATAATCATCTCCAATCCATTTAATGGCTACGTATAATGTGTTCGCAGTACGATACCGAATCATACTCTCACGGATCGGACAGGGTTTTTGTTACATGTTGTATACTAAAAACTATATCGAATTCTAAAAACACTAATTACTTTAATATTTATACGAGTTACAAGTGTCTTATATTGTGTCGTAATTAGACAGAGACAGATATATAAAAAACGTCATATTTCAAATATTCATACAAATCTGATTTTGCCCCGAACAGTCGTCGTTTTGCGAAAACCAGATAGTAAATGCGTCATCAACTAACTTTACAAGCTTATAACTTTTTTATTCGACTAGTTTTACAACAATTTACGACTGGTTTTAGAAAATGAATTCATTACAGTATATCGATGCCGACGCCTAATGGTTACGACATTTTGATCGAATCACATGACAAAAAAAAATACGGATAGAATTACGGAATAAACAAATTATGGACAAAAAATTAAACAAAAGACTACCAACAGACATCAAAATCAAAACCAAAAAGTTTTTATTTCTTTAACCTCAAGAAGGCGCTCAAGAAACGTCATATACCTACTTATCTAATGGTAATTCTAGGTGCACATCATGATTTAATTTAAAGATTTGAGCAACATACTAAAAATAAAGTTCACGACGGGAAGACAAGAAATTTTAAAAAGTGGCGGTAGCCTAATGGCTAGGGCGTCGGACTTACGATCATATGGTTGCGGGTTTGGATCCCACCCATTACACTACCGACGTCAACCCATTCGTAACACAAGTATCTTTGCAGCACGAGGGGTTAAAGAGATTACTAGTAATATGCGACCTACATTCAGCCAAATTGCTAGTAATCTAAAAAAAAAAAAAAAACTCTACGGACATAAAATCTTACCTCAACAGTTCATATTTCCCTTTGCTGTCAAGATGCTGGTATGTTATACTGGTAACTCTCTGGTAGGCGGGCTCATCAGGTTCATACTGCACGCATGCGCGGTCTAGCACGAACTCATACTGCTCCCTATCCAGTACACTGCTGAACTTCTCCAGGTCAGCAAACATTACTGGCTCTCTTAGCCTGCGACCGTGAAGCGGGAAGTACACCTGTAAATGACGTAATCAAACTATTTAAGAGGAAAGGCGACTACGGACTCTACTTTTTTTTCGTTGATAGTTATGTCCCAGTTTATAACTATATACAGTAACAACGTCTCTGAAAACGACGGACGAAATATGCATTTTTTACCACAACTTTGAGCGCAATGTGCAATGTGCAAAATTTAGGAGACGGGCCTGTTGGTCTAGTTGTTAGTGACTCTGACGCCGGAGGTCGTTCATTCGATTCTAACCCAGTACTGGTGTGTGATAGGTAGAACCTTACTTACAGATTTCAAACATGTAAGTTAACAGATTTTCAGGGATTTAAATCATTTCAGCAGAAGCTTTTACCCCTGGTAAAAAAGGGGGTGTAATAAGTTTAGGATGTGCCTGTCCAACTATGTATCTGAGTGTCTGTGGCATTGTAGCTCTCAAACGGCTGAACCGATTTTTATATAGTTACGTAATCCATGGGGTGGTCTTCTTAAGAATGTTATTATAGAATCATACAAGTAGTCAGTATTCATCATTCTAAAGCACATTTATGTTGACTCCATCATTTATAAAAAAGTAAATATTAGGACATTTATATTTGAATAAGTACCTGGTTCAATCTTTTTCTAACGTCATGATCACAGCTACGAAGAACACCATCTGGATCCCTGAAAATCAAGACATTATTGTAGTGATATAAATTACATTCCTTCACCTAAATGGCTAGTAAAGTAAAGCAAAATAGTGTAATTTCTTCACCTTAGAACTATATCACCATATTCATCATATCACACATATCATCGGTAAACAAATGAGGTTACAAAATAATATTAGAATTTATATTACTACTTTATTACAAGAAAATTGTAGTAAAGTGCTTAATTTTTTTTGTAAGTGGTATTTAATATTACCACCATTGGCTGGAATAATTAACATTAATAATGACAAAAATTAATACCTTTCAACAATAAATCTGTGTTCATTGGCCACACCAAAAGTGATGTCAGTGAATATAAACTTGGCTGTATCATAACCCACTAGTGCTGGGTCTCTGGACAAAACATCCTCAATGTGCTTTTGAATCTGGAATAATATTGTAACAGTACATATAATAATCCATTTTTTTTTTGTTTAAAATAATTATTAGACATTCTCTATTAGGAATAAAGGACTTAAATAATTGAGTATTGGAATTGGTTCCTAAAGTGTGTTTGAAAATTTTATCATATAGTAGTAGTGAACCCACCCCAGTTTCCCTTGGATCGTAATATTGCTGAAAACTGCGTTATAATCAGTTGTGTAGTTTAAATGATCAAAGCGTACAGACAGCAGGGGCGACTTTGTTTTATACTATGTAAAGATGTATAGTAGATAGTTCAGAATCCAAGGTACATGAGAACTGTGAGTTATCTTTGTGTGGTGTGTAAAATTATAGTTGCACCATCTTAATTGTGCATTAACAACTGATTCTAAATCAACTTGTCAAACATGAGTAAGGCCCTAAGGAGAGAAAATGATTTAGTTATTTTTGTTATGCTACTTAGGCCCAGTTTTTTGATCCCGAGTTAACTCAACCAATGGTTAAATGTGCTAACCAATAGTTTCAAAATGCATTTTTTTATATTGTGAATACTGCATATAATTATGTGTGTGAACAGGTAGGTACTGTGCTCTTCTTTAAATTGTTGTGGATGTCTATATTTGATGTAAACAGTTGTCTTAATACTTCTTAAATGTTATAAATGAATAAATATAATACCGTATAAATAAATAAATAAAATTTAGTTGTATTTGTGCTCTAAGTATAGTTGTGTTAGTAACAAAATACATTTTTTAAAAGCCTTTCTTACCTTCACTATTGGTGGCATTTGTAGTAATCTATCAGCCTTCTCATTTGCTTTAGAAATTTCTTCCTCAAGCTCTTCATTAGTCAGAAATTTGTATGTTGGTGTTCTTAGGATGTTAAGCCCATGGTTTGTCCTTTTACGAAACACTTTACTGAAGTCTGGCCGAGTTAAACGTTTTAGCAGAACTTGGACATTTGGTGAGAAGAACTTTGGTGCTGGGTCTTGTTCACCATCTGAAAAGTAAATAAACATCAAGTTAGTACCAATAACAGTAATATTTTGTTTATTATTGTTAATTAGTTACGTGAATAATCTTACCATACAAGGAAGGAACTATGCTCAATTTGCGACATGATATAACAAGTATTTTGGCGTCTGTAACTATGTTTCTCGGATTATTGCGAGCTACTTTCCGAAATAAGAGTGACATCTTAATATATGTCTGATATATACGTTTTTCTGGTTTTATTTAATTCTAACCTAGAAACCCAACAAATGTTTATTTAGTTTTTCTTCTCATATCGTCTATTTCATTTCTTAATTGGCCTATAGGTTTTTGGTCTTTGGCTACCGTCACTTTTTGTAAAAAATATAATTATATAATATTTTTTTATTTATGCGCTTTCTTGCGTAATTTTAAAAGTTGTCAGCAAAACATTATAATTGCTTTTTTAACATAATTACCAATTGATTCTTGTTCAAATACAAACTAAGTTTTTTTAATAGTAACATTGTTGTCAATCAAGTTGATGAATTGTCAAAATAAATATTAATTTGTCAATACCTACAAAATCTATTTACTCCAAATTTAGAGAGATATCCATAATATTTTTTATTAACAAGTTCGTCTGATGAGCAACAATCAACGTCATGGCCAAAAGGAAGGCTGGGGTAAACGATATCATTTATGAATTGGACAATGAGGACATCGTACTCAGCAGTGACGATGAGGTTAAAGAACCAAAAATTAATCGTTTAGACGTTGTTAAAAGTACAAATGATACTCAGCATGAAGATAATAATAAAGAAAACAGTGTACAACTTGAAAGTGTACGCGATGAGAAACCCGTATCTCCATCGCCTGTGGCAGTGCAGAATGGAGGGAAAATGTCAAACGACATAGCAATCGGTACCACTCAAAAACAAACGACCAGCTCTAAACACACTGAAGATGAAGTTGATAGTGTTAAAAAGATTAGTGATAGTTCTAAAACAACTATATTTCATGAGGACATAGTCATAGATTCTCCAGGGAATAGCGATTTAGGTGTGGAGGGCTGTGAGAATAGAACACCCTTAGTCACAGTTCGCTTCAGAGACAATAAAATGGCAAATAATTATAAGGAACAAGTGAAGATGTTTATGTTAAATTTAATTAAGCTTCATGAAGGAGAAACCTTTGGCTCAGATGTTGAGACTGATTTAGAATTGGATATTTGGCCGGAAGACCTGAATGAAGAGGTCAGGAAGTCAGAGACCAAAGCTGGAATAGCAAAAGAAGAAAATAATTTATTTTTTGTGGACACGGACCCTTGTGCTGATCAAACTGAAGATGTCCCGAGATATAGACAGGTGAGGTAGATTCAATATTGATTTTTAATATAAATTTTAAGTTAAGTAAGTAAGTAATTCTAAGTTTATAGTATCTTAAATAAAATTTACTACTTGATATTGATATACAATATACCAAATAAATTAAAATAAATAATTAATATTAATGATCAGGCTTGTTTCTTAATATGCTTACAGATATGTTTATAAATTTCTATAACACCTTTAATTACTACAATTAAATATAAATTAAATAATAACTACAACTTGCAAAGTTGCAATTAGTATTTAATTTATATTTAATTGCTGTTGCTCCTGAGTGTCCAGATAATGCATAAAATAATTTGATTTAAATTAAATTATCTATTTAGTTTAGTGTTTGCATTTTATAGTCTGGTCATAATGATTACTATTCGGGACGGGCCTGTTGGTCTAGTGGTTAGTGACCCTGACTGCTAAGCCGGAGGTTGTGGGTTCGATTCCCACCCAGGACAAATCTTTGTGTGATGAGCGCGATCATTTGTTCTGTGTCTGGGTGTTATTTATCTATAATATGTATGTATTTAGAAATATATAAGTATGTTTATCAGTTATCTGGTCACCATAGTACAGGCTCTGCCTAGTTTGGGATCAGATGGCCGTGTGTGAGCTGTGTCCCAAGATATGCAAGATATACAATATATATTCATTTTCAGGCATCAACCCTCATATCAAACATCCCTGACAAAGAGCCTTCACCTCCACCATTGAGGAGAGGTGGGTCCTGCTTCAACTGTGATGGTAAACATCAATTAAGGGACTGTGTCTTACCTCGTGATCATGCCAGGATAGCAGAGAAAAGGAAAAATATGAATGCACAAAGGGTTGGGTATGTATCTGTAGACTCTCAACCATCTCATAAGCAAGCACAGCTTAACCTGTAAGAATAATAAATAAATTATAATAATAATGGATGGATGGATTGTGTGAAAGATGATATGAGAAAGAAAGGAGTGGATGCCGTAATGACGAGTAATAGAGAGGAATGGAAGGAAAATACGCATTGCGCCGACCCCATATGAATGGGATAAGGGCAGGAATAATAATATCTTGGGACAACTCACACGGCCATCTGATCCCAAACTAGGCAGAGCCTATACTATGCATCCAGACAACTGATAAACATACATACATATTATAGATATATAACACCCAGACACAGAACAAATGATAATGCTCATCACTCAAAGATTTGTCCTGGGTGGGAATCGAACCCACAACCTCCGACTTAGCAGTCAGGGCCACTAACCACTAGACCAACAGGCCCGTCAAAAATGAATGACTAATCTATACATCTTGTACTTGGCTTTAGTACATAATATAGTTTGGATTGAAACTGAATTTCAACTCTTCCATCTCACATAGGTTGAGCACTATAATTAGTTTGTTTTGTTGTTGTAATCTACTAAATAATGTTAAAATTCAGAGTCAAAAACATTGTTTACATATTATATATTAAAGCAATTGCGAGCTTCATGGTTCATGTAGGTACTTAACATTTTACTGCTTATTCAAATACATTTCCAACTGATAAGAAATGATAAAGCAACATTATGCCCATTCCTAATATTTCGAGCTTATTTTGTTTGTTTGCTTATAAGTACTTGAATAGATAATATAATAAAGAATAGATCAAATATAATAATTTGATTTAATAATTAGGATAAGGCAAAAAAAACAATCGTTTTTTTTTCAGTCTCTTTCATCTTCTGGTACACCTACGTACCGTATCGGTAAAAAAAGCCAGCAATAAAATGCAAAGTCAAAATCAACCAATGCTCGGGTCCATAAAATTTTCGTTACCTACATTTAGCTGCATTATCATAATAGAATTGAGCAATATTCATTATTAGTTTTCTTCCCCGACCATCGTAGGTATTATGATATGACTACTCTCGCCTTCATTTTCGATTTATTCATTGATATTATAGAACATTTTTTTGCCTTTTATAAATATTA
This sequence comes from Plusia festucae, assembly GCA_950381575.1. Lineage (NCBI taxonomy): Eukaryota > Metazoa > Arthropoda > Insecta > Lepidoptera > Noctuidae > Plusia > Plusia festucae. The sequence continues at coordinate 3,517,747 of OX494436.1, read as the reverse complement.
CATATATTTTCTCATTCCAGTCGTTACCACGTAGAAGATGAGCAGAAATATGGGCATCTAATACCTGGTAGAATATCAGGGCCTCTACGTCACGCATTAGGACTCAAAAGGCATGAATTACCGCTCCATATATACCGCATGCGGTTGCTAGGGTACCCGCCAGGCTGGTTGGAGGAGGCCAGGATATCACATTCAGGGATCATGATGTTTGACTCAAAGGTAACTTTCATTTTATTTCGTTACACACCCCTCCAGTTAACTACTAGAGTTTTAAAGACTTCATATATCTTTTATGTCAGGGTTGAAAGTAGATTTATTACTTTAATCCTTGGGCCCAGTATGTAATCAGGAGCAACACTTACAATGTGCATTGGAAGGATCTTATTTTGCAAAAATAGGCAAATTTAAAAGCAATAATAAGAAAGTATTAGTATATGTATGTATAGTATTGCTTTTAAATTTGCCTATTTTTTTCCTAGATTTTGTTTACACAGGCCTGTCTTTCTTTTCTTTTTTATTGACAATCATTGTGCAGTCATCACAGGGAATGATTTGGATAATCAAATTTTCCAGCAATCCCTACAATATTCTTATTAAAATATATAATAAGAAACACAAAACTTACAAGTATTGTTTGAAAATTATAGGGTAACGCGACATTGGAGCCTGAGGAAGAAGAGGGCGAAGTGTGTGAGCCTGGCTCTAAAGACAAGTTCGATATTAAGAAGATATTGGACTTCCCTGGGTTCAATGTACCTCCGAGTTCGCGGTATATAGAGGTAAATTATTTTTATGTCTCCTAAATTGAATTAGCAGGTCGTCGAGATAATCATCGGCAACGTTAGTAGTGGGGCAAATCGGCGCTCCAAAAACCCGACCAAATTTAGTTGGAACGCATATCGTGGGATTCTCAAAAAATTAAAGGAGCCTTTCTCCAAGATATGTTAAGGTCGGCTTCCAGTTTTACCAGATACAGCTAGACTTGTACATGGAGCGACTGCCTATCAAACCTCTACAACCGATTTTACTCAGTACAGTTACACAGTTTATCATGGTAAGACCGGCCGTCTGATTTTAAATGAAACTTAAGCTTTGGTATCGATCCGAGCCCCTCCTTAAATGGAATTTTCATCCCCAAAACCCTCAATCAATGGAACTTACATCCCCAAAATCTCTTCTAACCCGGCTATAGGGTTAAAGTATTTATAGTTCCATTTCTGTGCATCTAAGGCCGTGTATAACAAGTTTATCTTACAAGACAAATGTCTTTACGTGTGAAATAAAATTACAGGAGTCGCAAATGTTCAATCTGCCAGCTATGTCAGAACAAGACAGCAAGATGTCGATGCTCCAGTACCTAGCGCCGAACGCGATGAAGGCGTACAAACGTAAGAAGCTGACGTTCTTCCCCTCGGCCAGTACTAACACCACGCTTGAGGGACAGGCCGAGATGGATCTGGATAGTGGAGATGGTAAGTAAAATTAAAATAGATCTTACCCCCCTACATAGAGTTCTAGCTGTTTCAGTAGAATTGAGATCGAGTTTGTACTCTAAAACCCGACACCAGCGCCAATGCTAGTGGCACTGGCACGAGTTGTCATTAAGTTTTTTTCAAAAATGACCATAGACGTCGTTCGTCGGAAAATGATAGATGACCTAATAAATACTTTTTAAAACTTAATAAACCATAAATATGGAACTTTATGGTTTCGCAGTCATATAAACAACATTAAAAACAGAACCAAACTAGTTTTGTTTTTATTATTATTAATTTATGGGGTAATAATATCGGCCTCTGTGTAAGGCCTTTTTTCTTATAGAGAAGTCAAGAACTGAAATTATAAATTGAGTATACTACTACTTTCTAGTGAATGAGCCAGATTGCAATTAATACTTTAGCTAGACTAGTACTCAGTAATAGCACAGATAGTGCCCATTTTCCGAAATACATCAAACTCATTTGTGAGAAGATAGCTCATAAAAATATTCTTATTTTTTCATTTTAAGAGACGCAAAACAGGCGTGTACAGAATTCATGTAATTATATTATTTTATATTTACAACGTTTCGAACTAGATGGCGGTAGACGTCAAATTAGATGTCGCTATGGTTTGATTACATGAGAAAGTATAAGTCATGTCGCGACCACCAAATAAATGTCTCGCTCTGAGGTACTGCGTATTATTCGGGTATCCCTGGCTCCAAGGCATCTTGTACCGATATTGTACATGGTCCATTCGAGCCGAAGGGCGTTTTTGGAAGAACACAAGTCTAATTTAATTATTATTGTTACGTTTATTGATACGAGGTGGCAGTAGTAGTCGGTGATCAAAATTAAAGTTGCGAATTGATAGTGCGGTGCAGTGAACAACATCTTGGAAGTATTGAAGCCAATGGACGTGAAACTGGACTGGATCACGTGAGTAGAGGAGTGAATAAGTGGACAATAAACTGTGAGTACATTTAAAGTGTTTATGAATTAGTACAAAGCTAGTGATTGCATGAACTTAGTAAAATAAAGCGTGCGGTCAGGGACTTAGAATAGTTTCGAGAAAAACGACGAGACGTCGAACCTATGCCCGATTTTGAAGCGATTTGAAAGGTTTAAAAACACTTAGAAAAATTACTCTTGGCGGCACTTATAAAAACTACTCTTCACTGGACTTAGAAAATTTCGACCGTTTGGAACTTAGAAAAATTATTCTTTCTCTTTATTGACATAAGAAACTGTTGAAATACAAAATGGAAAAGGAAATGAGAAAGTTGAAGGATGTCAAAGGACAGATTGAGAAGGGTTTGATAAACTTCAAAAAGTCTCCGAAAGAAAGAATAAATGATAATTATTTGGATACACGTCTGGAGACGTTGGAGACTCAATTTCGAAATTTTTCTGCTAAGTATGAAGAGATTGTTGGCGAATGTGAAAGCGAAGAACTGCTTGACTACTTCTTTCAGGAAGACATTTATGACAAAGTTCACGAAACATATGTAACATACAAGGTTGAATTAAAAAATGCTCTATCGCAATTAAAAGCTAATCGGTCCATTAAAGAAGTTTGTGATGGTTCATCTGACAGTGTAGTAAGATTGCCTAAAATAGTTTTACCAAATTTTAGTGGAAAATATACAGAGTGGTCGTCGTTTCGAGACTTGTTCGTATCATTAGTCCACAATAATAAGAAACTTGACGACGTACAACGCCTCCACTATTTAAAAACTCAGCTGTCAGGTGAAGCAGAACAGCTTATAAGACATGTTCCCATAACTGATGTCAATTATAAAAAATGTTGGGAAATGTTAGAGCATAGGTTCAATAATAAGAAATTTATGTCAACTTGTATATTAAACCGACTATTTGGCCAACGCAATATTGTAACCGAATCATCGAAAGCACTTAAAGATTTGCTTGATGTAACAAGCGATTGTTTGCACGAATTGACCAATATTGGGATCGATGTGGGTTCGTGGGACGTTATTATCATTTATGTTATTAGTTTGAAGTTGGACGTAGAATCTAGGAAGCAGTGGGAATTGCATGTTAGTAAATCATCCAATGATCTACCTTCCTTTAAACAGTTTTGCGAGTTTATTGAGACGCGTTTCCGAGCCCTCGAATGTATTGAACCTAAACATAAATCAAAGGTCGATATTAATGTTACATCTCGCGCTAGAGTAATGCATGGTGCTATCAATGTTTCATGTCCGCATTGCTCTGAGAGCCATAAGCTTGGCAATTGTAAGAAGTTTTGCCAGCTAGATATCGACGAACGTCGTGCCATTTCACAGTCTTTGGGTGTCTGTTTTAATTGTCTGGGCAGTCAGCACACTTCTAAGTTTTGCCGTGTTCTTTCAAAATGCCGTATATGTCAGAGGAAGCATCATACGTTGTTGCATCCTAAGAACCATAGTGGAGCCAGTGGGGCTACTACGCAACCAGTGCCTGTAGTCCCACATGAACCTACTTCAGAGCCAGTACATGATGTCAGCGCAAATATAGCAACTCATTTTGTGAATGGACAAGCACAAGGTCAAGTCTTGTTAGCCACGGCTCTAGTAAAGGCCGTATCACAAAATGGGTCCTCTCAAATATTGAGAGCCTTGTTGGATCAAGGATCCCAAGCATCTTTTATAACTGAGTCAGCAGCGCAATTGCTTCGTTTAAAGAGAGTAGTCTCAAAGACTACTATAGCAGGTATAGGAGGTGGTCATGGCGATATAGTCTCTAGACATGTGGTTAATATTAATATACAATCGTTGCATGACCCTTCTTTTACTCTTATAGTGACTGCGCATGTTTTAAGCTCACTGACCTCAGTTATGCCAGATACGAAATTCGATCTCGAGAATTGGCCAGATATTCACAGTATACGTCTAGCTGATCCAAAGTTCAATTGTCCTAATAAAATCGACATTTTGTTAGGAGCAGAAACATATTGCCGTATTTTAAAGGAAGGTCTAATCAAGAGCCCCGCGGGCTCTCCGGTTGCACAAGACACGCATTTAGGTTGGATTGTGTCAGGCCATGTTGGTAAGGCAGCGAGGTCTTTAGATTCCCATAATACAGTAATCGCGATGTACACTCAAATTGAAGAGAACGAAATGTTAAAACGTTTATGGGAATTAGATTCTGAGCCTGTTTTATCGAAAAAGCGTCTTACGCCTGAAGAACAGGCTTGCGAAGAATTTTACGCTAAGACAACCGAAAGGGATGAAGATGGGCGCTATGTTGTCAAATTACCTTTTCGATCAGAAGATCCACCTTGTAAATACGGTCATTCTAAAAATATAGCTGTAAAAAGATTGCTAGGTTTAGAAAAGAGGTTGGCTAGGGATCATGAATTAAAACAACAGTATGCTGAGGTGATAAAGGAGTATTTATTGCTTGGCCATATGGAGAAAATTGTCGACAAATCTGAAAAGGATAAAATTGATGCGGTTTATTTGCCCCATCACGCAGTGGTTAGACCAGATAAACTGACCACCAAAGTAAGAGTGGTTTATGACGCGTCATGTAAGGGAACAAACGGGGTTTCCTTAAATGACACTTTGATGGTGGGACCCACTCTTCAGGCAGATTTGAGACATATTGTCATGAGATGGCGACAGCATCCGATCTGTCTAGTAGCAGATATAGTAAAAATGTATCGCCAAATAAAAGTAGCGAAGTTGGATACGGATTTCCAAAGGATTGTTTGGCGAGAAGATCCCAACAAAGAGATAGACGAATTTCGGCTTCTAACTGTCACTTTTGGCACGTCATGCGCCCCTTATTTGGCTGTCAAATCATTGCAACAAGTTGCATTCGATGAAGGTGATAGATATCCATTGGCTGCTGCGAGAGTGACGTCAGACTTCTATATGGATGATCTGATGACTGGCGGTCAATCTGAAAGAGAAGTAGAAAGAATTTATAGTGAAATGAACAGTTTATTAGAAAAGGGAGGATTTCAGTTGCAAAAATGGACTAGTAATAATATGTGTTTACTAGAAAACTTGAAAGAAAGTTCAGCTAGAGATTTAGAAATAAAAACGGATGGACTTACCAAGATTTTGGGACTTACCTGGAACCGGAACACTGACGAATTTGATTACTCTGTGAAGATGGCTCCTCCTGCTGCAACTGAAACAAAAAGAACTGTCATATCAGAAATATCTCGACTTTATGATCCGTTAGGGTGGATAGCGCCGTGCGTTATTACTTCGAAGGTCTTCATACAAAAGCTATGGATTAGTGGTATAGGCTGGGATGATGAACTGCCTCCAGAGCTTTCAAAAGAGTGGAGATGTTACAGAGAAGAATTGAAGAAATTGGTTCATTTTCATATTCCCAGATGGATAGGCAAGGGAGATGAAAACATGGAGATAGAGCTACATGGTTTTAGCGATGCGTCAAATATAGCTTATGCGGCTGTGGTGTACTGTCGCATTGTTGATACCTCTGCGCAAATACACTCACACCTCATAACTGCAAAAACTAAAGTGGCTCCTATAAAGCAAATATCCATTCCACGACTGGAATTGTGTGGTTCTGTTTTAGTAGCAAAACTTTTGACAGAAGTTGCTGAAGTTATGAACGTTCCAAAGGCTAATATTCATGCCTGGACTGATTCATCGGTTGTTTTAGCTTGGTTGCATGATCATCCAAGTCGCTGGAAAACTTATGTCGCCAACCGCACTTCAGAGATTCTTAGTTTGCTAGACAGTACACAATGGGCTTATGTTAAATCTAAGGAGAATCCAGCAGATATCGCTTCTCGTGGCGTTTCTTCAGCATTTCTACTCAATGATGATTTATGGAAGCGAGGACCAGGTTGGTTAAGAAATGAGTTTATAGAATATACGAAGCCTATCGCAATAAGCACTAATGAAGAGAAGAAACTTGTCAAGGTTCACATTGCTAACCTTGTGACTGAGTTTGAATCCATTTGGGGATGTAGGTATTCTTCACTTACACGTCTAGTGAGGGTTGTGGCATACTGCAAAAGGTTTTTGCATTTATCAAGAACTCGTAAAGCAAGCATTAAGATTACATCATACCTGTCAGCTCTAGAGTTACGTGAAGCCTTAAATATATGCATCAAGCAGAGTCAACAGCAATGGTTTCATGCAGAATTTCAAGCCCTGAAAAATAAAGTTCCATTGGAAAAAACGAGTTCATTATATACATTAAATGTGTTTATTGATAAATGTGAGATATTGCGCGTCGGGGGGCGGCTGCGCTATTCTCAACTACTTGATGATACCAAACACCCAGTAGTTATTCCTCATGATTCAAGTTTGGCTAAGTTAATTGTAGCCGACGCTCATGAAAGGACTTTTCATGGAGGACAACAACTGGTACTCAACTTTATACGTACCAAGTACTGGATCAGTCGGGTAAAAAATATTGTACGAGCTCACATACGTCGTTGTGTACCCTGTATTCGATACGCCGCGACCACAAAACAACAGTTGATGGGAGAGCTTCCGGCTTGCAGATTGACCCCAAGTAAACCGTTTCTCAATTCCGGTGTGGATTATGCAGGTCCTATTAATATAAGGATCTCTAAGGGTCGCGGGCAGCGGTCGTATAAGGGATACATCTGTTTATTTGTGTGTATGGCCACTCGCGCAGTACACATTGAGGCTGTTTCGGATTTAACAACGGAGGGTTTCCTGGCAGCGTTCAAACGGTTTGTTTCCAGGCGTGGTCATTGTCGTGATATTTGGAGCGATAATGGCACCAATTTTGTGGGCGCTGCCAAGGAGTTAAAGGCACTTTTTCACGAAGAGAGTTCAAGGTTTAAAGACATTGCAACTGCCCTTGCAACCACTCAAACAGAATGGCACTTTATTCCTCCCCACGCTCCAAATTTTGGTGGATTGTGGGAAGCAGGGGTCAAAGGCGTAAAACATCATTTGAAGCGCGTTGTAGGTGACTCTACTTTGACGTTTGAAGAGCTGTCCACCGTTCTGTCTCAAATTGAGGCCTGCCTAAATTCTAGGCCCATGTCTCAAGGTAGCAGCGATCCAGAGGATCCTGTACCTTTAACTCCTGGTCATTTTTTAGTTGGTCATCCATTGGTAGTAGCACCCGATTACAATTACGAGTATGCTACAGTCAGTACTTTACGCAGATGGCAATTGGTACAACGTATGTTGCAGCATTTCTGGCGTAGATGGAAACAGGAATATTTGACACAGTTTTTCCAGAGACATAAATGGAATGTTCGTTTCTTGGATTTTAAAGTAGGTGATGTAGTATTAATAAAGGAAGATAACTTACCTCCAGCTAAATGGTTGTACGGTAGAATTATCCAACTGCATCCGGGCAAAGATAAGTTGACGCGCGTTGTCACTATTCGTTGTAAAGGCACTATGATTAAACGTCCAATTTCAAAACTATGTTTTCTTCCTGTTGCCGTATAAGTTGCAAGGTATTGAATTGTAAGCATATACTTTGCAGAAAGATTTGTTTGTTTTCTGTATTGCAGCATTGTTCTTAATACTAATGACCGTGTTTTTGATTTGTTATTAAAGTTATTACCCTGCTTTAATTCAAATGAACTCAATAATGCTGAGAAAATGTTTTACTTGTGTGTTGTTATGTTACCTCGTTCGGTAAATAAAATGATTATATGTTGTTAATATTTTAAGTTTGTATTGCAATTGTCGTTACAAAAGGAATGTTTTTAATAAATTGCAAATATACAGTCCACTGTTATGATTAAATGAAGCTTCATAAGACTGCTCATGGTAGGCGGTACTTAAAAGGAAAAATATTCCTTTTGGTGGGCGGCATGTACAGAATTCATGTAATTATATTATTTTATATTTACAACGTTTCGAACTAGATGGCGGTAGACGTCAAATTAGATGTCGCTATGGTTTGATTACATGAGAAAGTATAAGTCATGTCGCGACCACCAAATAAATGTCTCGCTCTGAGGTACTGCGTATTATTCGGGTATCCCTGGCTCCAAGGCATCTTGTACCGATATTGTACAGGCGCAAGAAAAGACGTCGATTTGCGGAAAACTAGCCCGCGTTTACCTATAAATATTATTTTATTCAAAACATTACTCAATAGCTTGATATTAAAAAAAAAGTTTATTTGAGAAATTATTTAAAAACATTATTAAGCTGACGAGCTTGGATAATGGTGCTAATGACAGGAACTACTAGCCCGGTTTGAAAGAATCTTTCAGTGGTAAATAGCCTATTTATCGAGGTAGATTGGACAATTTTTAGCCTCAATCACCAACGCCAACGCGGGCGGAGCCGTGATCAATAGCTAGTTTTATAATTATTTGAAATGATCCAAGTTATACGTTTATATGTAAAGGTCAAAATATACTAAACTAGTTCATCTCTCTACAGAAGTAGCGGTATTCCCATCTAACCCGCCGCTACCGGACGAAGCTCCTCCACCGCTGCCGCCACCTCCCGCTTGCCCCCCACCTCCTGCAAGCCCCCCTCCTCCCGCTAGCCCCCTTCCTCCTGCTAGCCCTCCGCCAGACAAGCCTGACAGCGGGGACGACGTCGAAATCATAGAATTTATCAAAGTAGGCGATATACCAGTTCCCATCGCCGATCTTATCACTATCGATGAGGATGATGTAAGTTGTAGAATTAAGTTACATTTATACCTTCTTTTCTTGGTTATTTTCGTTTTAATTCATATTACAGCAGAGTCAAAGCGTCAGAGTCTAGAAAATAACAAATTTATCCTTAACGTTATGCTCATGCCTTCTACGATAAAACAAGATAAATTTTAGTAGAAGGAACCTTTTTGCTCTCAAGTTGCGCCACAACACCCGGTTCACCGCCTTCCGCGTCCAGCTTTCGTCAGCCACCTTTTTCAGGTCATTGCTCCTTGTAGCGGTGGGGTGTCCTGCACTATGATTGCGGATTCGCCGTATCCACTTGTTTATCTTGTCTATCTCGCATGAAATATGAGCCTCATGTTGTTAAGGGTGAATTTGCTACTTTCACTTTTAGCTCAACGCTTAGATTTTGCTATAGTATGAATATATTTACATATAGTTATTATATAAGTGGGCTGTTTTCTGTACAATAATTATCAAGAATTGAAAAGTGGCGTAGAGCCTTGAATTATTTATCCTATTAAGGAATTGAGGGAGGTCTTTGTCAGTGGGACAAGACTGATAAAAATAATCGAAAATATTCGACTGGTTTCAGGCTCATACGGAGCGAAAGAGCCCTTAATCATAAACGCTTCTTTGTTTTAAGCTAGGGGCCGGACAATTAATAAAAAAATGTTGTGTTTCCTATAACCATCTATAAGTGCATGAAACTAGCTTGAACTAGAAAAGAAAACGGAGTTATATTTTCAGGATAAATCACAAAGCAGTGGACGCGCCAGCCCAAGCATTGACGACTTAGAAGAGAAGAAACGACTTTTATTAAACGCTTTAGGTAGTGACGTTACCGGAAACGAATCGGTTATTAGTATATTAGATACAACCGATGATAACGTAGGTGATAAGACAATTGACATAAGCGAGGACGCTAAAGAAACCGATGTGACACAAACTGCAGACAATAAAGAAAACGGTGAAACAGAAACCAAACCAACCGAAGTAGAAACCAAACCCAATAAACCACAGGACGCCTCATGTACAGAACCAAAACCAAAGCAAATTACACCTGAACCATCTTCGTCGAGCGTTGTAGAAGATAAAATAGAAATTAAGGAAACTGACAACTCCGATTTGCAAACTACGCCAGAAGCCGAACAATCGAAGCCTGGACACGTAAAAGGCACGCTATACGGCACTCCAGTCATGAACATCGCATCGCCGTACCAGAAACTACCCGCAGACGACAAGTTCGCGAAAGACATATGTGACGTCATCAACTTCGAGAACCTTCCAAATTCGACAGGGAAGTACAAGCAAATAAGTGCATTATTAAGAAAAGTTAAGAGTGAAGTGGATAGGATACAGGACTCATGATACTGTCAACCGCCTCCCGAAGGCACAAAGACTGCATTTTGTTAATTCAATAAGTATGCGTGGAATTGTTAGTGGGAGTTTTAAAGTAAATTGAGACTTAGTATTTTTATACTACTCAATAGAGTAACGCATTTTTGGATGAAGAAATATTATTATATTTTACGAGTGTCAAGTTAGCAGCATTGGTGCGTTTTGGCATATTCCCCGTTGTGTACAGTACCACAAAACTTATCTGACCTGGTGGCCAAATTTGGAACTAATATGATTTTACTAAATTCATTTTGTATAACTTTTATATAAAATAATCAGAAATTAAGTAATTTACTCCTTGTAGACTTGAGCGAGTGCATTATTTTTACACCTGAAAACTACTAGAAAATCAATTGATTTTAAACACCCAACAGCGACGTGGCTCACTTGGTCAGATAAATAGTGGCACTGTTATTTAACCACTTAATTATGACAATTTCATTTTGTTGATAGATTTTGCATTTTGCAGGTTGTTTTTATTATCGCCTTAGAATACATAGTTTTAATTAAAAAGCGTTATTATTCATTTGTCGAAATGACACAAATGTTGGTGGAGATTTTTTCAACGTAGGTATACTTCAAACATCTTCGAAAATAAATTCGTTTACAACTGTTGAGGGGCCAAACATTACCAAAGTCTGTATGAGGGAAAGCTTTGATTGTAAAGGTGGGTAGTTGAATAATATTAAACTGACATTTGGAGATTGTTCAACGTCATCTTGAACGAGTTCAGTAAAGATAAAGGAACTGCGGAGCACGCTACGTTGTCTGCGTATGTCCGTTTATTGTTTCATGCGTAGCGTATCCGTGTGTGCAGTTGATTTTATCATTACTATTTCATACAGAGCGAAGTTTGACTCGTGTTTAGCTTCTCTTTGCGCCGCAGCTGAGCAGCACCTCAATTCAAGAAGCCAACAACCACACCTCGTTGGATTGCAGGTACAAACATGAGTGATGAATTTTCCAGTAGACCAGTTCCTTAATGCTATAGGAGCAATTTGAATTCAAAGTTTCTGATATTACAATTTTATTATTAAACTTTTTGAGGGAAAACAAGTTATTTGGATTGGAAGTAAACATTAAATGATACGACCATTTTTCTCACAGTTATATTTATTTTCCTTGATAAATAGAATCTCGATCGGTTTTGACATAATAAAAATACATAATAAGACAATACAATAACTTGCAAAATTAATTATGGTTGATAATATTACCCAACCCAAGACAAACGTGAATTAACTAAAACTAGTGGAATATGCATTATTCTGACCAGAAAAATAAAAAATAACAACAGAATTAGTGGAAAATAATTTCCTAATTTCCTTTCACGTATTTCCACGATGGATGTATGCATGCTGGCAAGTATATATATTTTATTTTTCTCATCACTTTTAAATAAGTGTAACTCAAAGCAATTAGTGTATTTAATTATGCAAATATATTGCATTAGAGACATAATTTTGAACGTCTCTGTTGTATGCAATATCACGATGAAGAGAAATTACATTTCCCCATATATTAGGTACTTACAATCTCGTCAAAAACCTCAAGTTGACGTTTACGCTCATAGTAACTGGCCTGCATAATTATTATTCAGGCAATAGCAAACCAGAGGATAATTATTATATAATCTAAAGACAATAGAGGCCAACTGTTCGCAGCTCGAATTATTCATGATTACTACCCATTTCAAAACTTCATTTTCTGTCTTCGAAACACGTTTTATAATTACATCATTAATACTTTATACATCAGATCCTAACGTTTGAGATACATGAATATTGCACTTTGTAGTGATGTCATGTTTATTTAATTATATTAATTGCAGCTGGACAAATAACATGTCTTTTCGTTTTCAGAAATAAGTTGAAAACATCTGATATTACAGACTCGAAACTATTGTAGGCTAATAAGTAGTTGAAAAAATAGCACCAAACAATGAAAAATATACAGAAAGTAGTAAAACATAGAAAGTTTGAGGTAAATGCATGGAGCATTCGAATTAATGACCGTTATAAATTCTAAGTTCATAAGAATAATATAGTGACGCCTGCCATTCATATTCAAATTGAATTTCAAAGGCGAAGCAACGGCGTGTCAGCGAAACTAAATGGTTGAACATTATCGAATGTTTCCAATCGTCAATAATAACCTTATCAGTACATAATACCTATATAAGATCATATACATCTACACTTAAGTTGTGATGACGTTGTTGTGTCCACAACCTGGTGCGGTACATTTTACTATATTTATAATACAATTACTGGAATTCATTGTTAGCGTGACCCTTGACGATGACTCCATAGTTTATATTCTTGGAGGTGTTGGTGGTGCGCCATCATGATCCTGGGAAAAAAACAGTGATAGTTCAATAAAATGTTTTCATTTATATTACATAGAACCTAAACCAAACTACGGCGGATAACTACGGCAAGTCAGTTTTTTCACGCAAGTCAAACGGGATTAACTCGTCGTGATGCTTAAAAAACAAACCGAAACAGCATTTTTTGTTGATTCCGCTTTTTATATCCATCTAGATATTAAGTAGCCTTCAAACCTACAGGAGGTAGCAAAAACTGCAGCTTTTAAAAAGTAGACGACAATATGTAAAAGTAGTGTACATTTAAATAATCAAGGTTTTCAAAACGAACACCATTCTAAAGGTCAGGGTGCAGACACGGTCGCGAGATACACGAGTAAATGTTAACGTGTTTTAAATGTATGATAATGAATGATCACTGAATGTTTTGAAATAATCCCCGAGTCAAAACAACGAGTGCTATCGCAACTATAGTTCCTGCTCAAGCCCATTTCGTAGTTAATAACCAGTCATATGTATTGTTGAATATTTTGTAGTAAAAAAAAGTGTATAAAACAAATAATAAGGTACGCCCCCCGTGGGTGGTAAAAAAATGAATACTTTTAAATTTAACAAAAACCTGCTGCATTGATTTCAGAGAGCTCTTTAGTATGTCAATGGCAAAAAAATCCTGATTCACAATTACCGCTTGTACCGTAAAATCGCTTAAAAATCATACAAAAAAAAAACCGTAGAATTAACACCTCCTTTCCGAAATCGGCTAAAGAACCTAAAACTTTGTATTCAAGACGCTTACAAAGTATTACCACTGATGTGTGATCTACTGATGCGACTACAACTCGAGATAAACGCATGATTTTATGCAGAATATATATAATAGTCTCTTGGGAGTCGAACACGATATTATCAGTCTATATTATCTATACTTATAATAAATCTGTAGAGGTGAAAATTCTGTACATTGAAAATATCAAAAAAATTAATGGCGGGGTGTGTTACTAGACCGACATCGAACACAAAACTGTGATGAAAAAAAATGTTGTCTGTCTGTCTGTCTGTCTGTCTGTTTGTTCAGGCATCACGCAAAAACTACCGGTTCGATTTCGATGAAACTTGGTATAATTGTTCTTTAATATCCTGGGCACCACACTGGGTAGTTTTTATCCCGGAAAAGTATATACAAAAAAAAAACTTAATTTTGCGGTTCGATCCCTAGACCCGAATACTGTACCAACCGCAAATAATAAGTTTGTCGTAGGTTACGTCACCCGCAGTGGAGTTCAATAAGGGGCGCTGCACACGGCCAAGTAACTATTTATTAATCTGTGACACGGCTAAGATACTATAATTATTTATCTATACTTTATATACATTATTACATTATATATTATAAAGATGAAGAGTTTGTTTGTTTGAACGCGCTAAACTCAGGAAGTACGGGTCCGATTTGAAAAATTCTTTCACTGTTAGATAGTCCACTTATTGAGGAAGGCTATAGGCTACTTTTCTTTTGGAAATCTATCCCCTAAGGGGGTGAAATAGGGGTTGAAAGTTTTTATGGGAAGTTCGGTATTTTCAATGATAGACACATGAAATTTCGTATACGGGTTTCTGAATAGAAATAAATAAACACGATTTCAGCGATTTTAAAAATCATCCCCCTAAGAGGGTGAAAAAGGGGTTGGAAGTTTGTAGGCATATGAATTGTGTCGTTTTCAAAGATAGACACATTCAATTTCATACAAGGGTTATTAGTTAGAAATAAATAAGATGTATTTCCGAGATTTTAGAAATCTACCCTCTAAGGGGGTGAAATAAGGGCTGAAATATTTGGTATGTGAAGTTCAGTATTCTCAAAGATAGACAGATGAAAAGATAAATAGATAAGATAATGACCATCTAAGACATATCTATAATGACGACTCCCGTGGTCGAGTGGCGTTCACTCCGGTTTTTAAGGTGTCGCCAGCTCTAAGGTTCCAGGTTCGATCCCCGGACGGGTCCATGTAGAAAATCACTTTTATACATAGTCTGGAGTCTGGGTGTTTATGGTACCTTTTTTGTCTCCGATTCCATAACACAAATGCTTTTGCTACTTGCTTTACTTTTATTATTATTTTAACGCCATAATATTAGATGAAAAATTTTATACATTCTCCTTACTTTGAAAATCACAGAATACATCTACCTTTAATACTACTCTTTACTTTACGCGCGAGCGAAGCCGCGGGCAACAGCTAGTAAATAATAAATTGCTTCTGCGCACATGTTTATGTTTTCTTTTTATGAAGTGCACGTATTTGGCAATGACCGGTTCTCGATGCTTCTCGCTCCTGACGTCACCCTCACTCAAATGATTATTTTAAAGCTCAGCTTGATCTAATATCGATCGAAACAATATTGTACTGCAACTGTTCGCCTGAGTTCAAAGGACGGAGAAGTCAGAATATCAAGGTTCGACATTTAGGCTGTAATGTGTAAAAAGCAAAGTGTAATTGCTTTTTGTTCAAATAAATGTTCCTTCTTGTCGTGACGGTAGTACAAGAATACTGATTTCACGCGAGTACTGATATTGTAAACGGTAATGACGGGATATCGGATAAGAACATGAGCTGACCTTACCGGAGAGTTCCTTCAAAAAGGTCAAGTGTTATACACTACGCGACTTGCATGTTTAACAGATGTTATATCCTCATGACAGAATGGTTACAGCGGCCAACTGCCAAACTAACAGACTAGTCATAAAATGTTGTAGTACAAATAGTTGATTATGCATAATCCGAATGACCTATTTATTACTCGACTTCTCGAGTGTAAAATTGGCATTTGTATTTTATTACTAATCTACATACACGTTCCAGTACCAGTTTATAAGAGTGATGAATACCTACAATTTTGAGGATTTAAATTGTTTAATAGCTTCTAAAATACTAATAATTTTTTTTAATCTACGGGGTAGGCCAAAAAGACGCTGGCGAGATGACATCATTCGCTTTTTGCCGGATTGGTGGGAAATGGCTCAAGACCGAGTGGCCTGGAGCAGGTTGGGGGAGACCTTTGCCCAGCAGTGGGACACCTAAAAGGTTACATAAAAAAAAAGTTTCTAAAACTAAAAGGATCATTCCAATTAAGCTAAAATCCCATAACTTATCTGTACCCTTTGAGGAAAAAAAAGATTTATTTACTAATTCATGTGATAATAAATAATTAATCAATTTAAACATAAAACAATAATTTGTAGGAAGTACAATATACAGGTATGTAGGTAGTTACAGCTTTCTAGAGATGTAAGTTAGAATGTAGGAACGCAACAAGTACTTAACGAGAAGTTGTAAAAAATAATAGGAATAGCAATTTATTTTTTAATTAATTAACAATAAAACAACGCGTTGAAGGGTTTTTAATGTTCAACGAAAATATTTGTTGCGATAAGAATAAAATTACTTTGATTTTATAAATTACTACATTCCTTCAACATTTTTACAACTTTAAAAAATACTGGGTGCACATTGCTCATGTTATAGCCATTGCAACAGAATGTGAATAATATTAAGGCGAGAAAGTGCAACATATACAATTGTTGTCCTAAAGTTATCGTCATCGATACAGTTACTATGTCACGTTAAAAGGTAAAGAATAAAATAACTGTCATTTTGTGTCATGAACTCGTGACCTAGATCGTTTGTTGTCTACTTTCAGTACATAGCATTGTAAATTCTAAATTGGCTGACCGACAATTTTGTTTTTCTTTGCTTTAGTGACAGTGTGTGCCTAGCTAGGTATTTATATACCTAACGCTTGGTAAATATGTGATACATAAAACTGATGACCGAACATCATTCTGGAGTAAACCAGCCTCAAAACTTTAAAACTAACTACTAAAGCAGGAAATAAAATAAGTATTAGCATTGACATTAACACTGATCCACTAGGTGATGTCATACATTCAGCTTTTGTCATTTAATTTTCCACGCTTATGTACGTGTTTACGTAGGTGAATAAGTTCAATGTCATTTCAAAATGTGTGAAGACATTTCGGAGCCTTAGCTTATCGCTTCGATTGATGCTCGGAAATAGGCTTGGGCTGTAACTTTCTCCTTATACCACTGAGAAGGAGTGTCATGGTTTTCGAACCCCACGTTGAGCGCTACGGACCGAAACCACATTTTATTACTTAACATAAATATACAGCCATTGCAGAGGATTTCACTGTATTGGTGCATTTTATTTCCCTGTTATCCTACGATACAAGGTAGGTGATCGCGGTGGTTTGCAACACGTTCCCGCATGGTCCACAGAAAAGGGAAAGGAGAAGCACTCCGGCGGTTTTAGCCCGTAAGAGTTCGGCATACCCTTCCCCAGAGCGGAGCAACCCATGAGGATTTCCCCCGGGATAAAAAAAGGATACAACGAAGGTATAAGTCTTACATTTACAACTTGTGTCGTAATACAGTTGCACGTAATTTCGCTGATCACCGTGTGTTTGAGTTAACAACCGCTCTTTGAGTACACAGGATGTAAATAATACAGCGGACATGCTACGCTATTACAATGTTCATCGTTTCCAAAGATCACTTATCTTTTATGATCACGAGTTGTGTAGTGTATGGATGTAGTGAATAATTCCTTCCACCTAATAACAAACTGTTGCGTAAGAAAAACACGAGAAGAAAAATGTTAAGGTTTAAATTTCAAAGCGAATGGTAAAATCAACCTTTGATGAATGCCGAGTTTTGCAGATATAATTTAGATCCAGACATCATGACCAGGATCTAATATAATATATGCAATGTTTAAAAAGATATATTTCGTCTGTTTTTGGACACTATACACAAAGCTAATCGAGCGTTTGTTTACAAACTTAGTGAGAGGTTATCTACGAGTTTTAACACCGAAGTTTAAATCTGTAGGTGACATTATTAATCAATGTTAAGGGTTAAACTTGTAATGCAAAATAAATGTAATGATAAACATTAACTATATAGGCTACAGGGATTATCAATTGTTACATTGTTGCGTTATTATTATGAACAATGTCCGGAGCTCCGTAGGCTAATCAATCTCGTGACAACTTGTTTTTCAGTACCAATTGTTCAGTTGAACAGAATCATTAAAATTATATACTTCTATCGGCAGTACGTTTATAATAAAATATTTTTGGTCATTAGAAAGAGTTAACTTAATTTTTTTATATTATTTTAATTGTAATTATGGGTTAAAAATGCTTTGGTACAATATTTGATTTTTATGTAGCCTTTAACCTTTAAGTTTTATACAACAGTAAACACACAATTATGCATGAGTTTGTGTAAATCTAGTGAAGTAATTTTATTATTGGTCATCATGCAATGCTATAGTTTAAATGTTAGTAAATAAAAAGATATTTCGTCATCTCACCTGAGAGTTGCGCGTCGGCTTCGCGGCGTCTTGTATCTGGTTGCGACGAGGGCGCATGGCGTACATGGCAAGAGCTAGGGCCATCATGAGGAACATCACCATGAAGCTGTTCGCTGAAGACTCCGGCCTCGGCAAGCCGGGCATCTGCTCCAGGCACTCGCTGTCTGTGCAGTATGACTGGCCCTGACGAAGCTGGACAAAGCAAAACGATATCGATAAATATTTAGCAAAAAATGAAGATTAAGTAAGTATTTTAAGGTACTTCGCGGTGCGGAGTTTTTTAATAGACCACAATAGACATGGAAAAAAAAATTATCCATAGCATATAGTCAATTAGCAACAGAGAGATTTAATTTGCATTTAAGTTTGTTTTAGCCTATACTCCATTTATTATAGCATTAGAAAAAGAGGCTCGCAGAAGCAGGAATTGAAAACATTTTATTTCAAAGAAATTGTTTTAAGTACTTAAATAAACGAAATAAAGCTTTTTTTTTAAATTACGCTTTATTTATAACAATATCTTCATCACACATTACAAACTTACACCAAAACAATGAATGAGACAACCAATCATGTTATGATGACTTAGATTTAATTAAGATTAAAATAAAAGTAATTTTTAGAACAATATTTTAATTAAAATAACAACTTACAACACACTATAGTGAAACTTCTTCGTCTTCATCATAGGATTTAGTCATAATAAAATAATAAATATATAATAAATAAACAAATAATGGTAGGATAATAGTAAAACGAAAAACGTTCCAGTATTGTTCATCACTGCTTCTTTTAGCTTTTTAGCATTGACATTGGTGCTAATTCAGCTGTACGCTCGACTAACTTAAACTAGCACTAAAATTTTCTAATTTTAAGTTTAAGTAGTTCAAAACGCTATTCGGGAAACCGTTGTAACTAAAATTAGGAAGTGTTCTGACAGCACTTAAATCGAGTTTGACATTTCTTAAATTGAATACATGGGGCTACCAGTGCAAGAAAACGAAAAATTAAAGAGTGAATGAAAAAGAATGAACAATATGGAAAATATCAAAAAATCTAATTAAAATTAAAATAGCACTGATTAAATACAGTTTAATGGAAAAAGTGAATACAAATTTTTAATGAACCTGTATAAATAATTAAGGTATTTCAAAATAAATACATTCGATTTAAAATAGTTTTACAAATATCGAACAATGTTACAAATTAGTAGAATCGTAAAATCAATTGATGTTGATTAGTTCCGAAAAAGTTACAAATCTTTAATATTTATTTAAATATTTACTACTGATATTTTTGACAAGAGTATTTATAGGTACATATTTAATATATATAAATTAAATTTGTTCTGAAATAATTTTGAACATATTGTCTTGAATAGGAAAAAAAACAACGATTATTGCATTGATCATACAAAAATAAAACATCAATTGATCTGTGCAATTGATCATTATAAAAATGATTAAAAGTGAATTAAAACAAATCAAGAAAAATATCACTGTGGTATTGTAATTTGATCCATCAAATTAAATACTTTATTAAATTGGCAATTTTATTAAAGAAATTAGTGGCTGTGTGACTGTTTTAAAACTATTTAAAAATACATTGTAATGTATCGTTTTTTTTTTCGTTGGCTTTCGTTTCGCTAATTAAAATTTATCATCGAACAGTTAGGTATTTATTGTATTGTGTTCATCTAGTAGAAGACCCAAAGGCGTTTATGCTATGTAGTAGTGTAAGGTTTTATGCATTTTAATCTAAATCTTGTAATATTTTAATTATGCCTTCACAAAAGTTAGAACTTTTGTGGCCACACTGACTACTATAAATTATAAATATTTAATTAAATAACTGAACTCTCACTAGGCTTGCGCTAGCAACACTCGTAGTGTTAATAATTTTTTGGCGGGACTGTTTTGGGGAGGGGAAAACTACAGAAAAGTTCGAGTAGTTCTCAGAAATTAAATAATTTTGTAACGCGAGAGTATACGGAAAGCAATTGCATGAATGAATACTTAAATGGTTTGATTTAATAATAAATAAGTTGTACAAGTCACCCTGGTGTTGTTATTCCTGAAATATATGTATTAAATTATTCGCAGACATCAATGAAATGAATAATATCTTAATTAATTTCAGCGATTTCTATCTATTTAATTAATTCTTTAATTAATTCCTGAAACGAATACAAAAAAATTGCCTATAAAGTACCACTATTAAAAATTTGAATCGGTGACTTACTAGTTTTGCTAAATGTAGATAACTCCAAAGCATTCTTCATGAGTCATACAAATTATGTAAATACTACCTTTCACATAATTATCCATATTTATAAATAAAACTCGACCAATTACACGAAAACCGTCTTAATTCTTACCTCCTAATTTTAAGTGACACCTCTGGAGGTGCCGTCTAATTTTAGTCTTTTTTAGGTTGACGTTCCTTATTTTAGGTGTAAAAAGTGACCTGCGGAATGCCGTTTATGACATTTCGACTAAATTAAGTTACTAAATGGGTTTTAGTCCTGTCAACTTAAAATTAGTTTAGTTGGGTGTTTTCTGAATAGCAAACCTAGTTTGACAGTACTAAAACTAATTTTAGTCTTAGTTTAGTGCATTTTGTGTCGGCCGAATTAGCACCATTGTCATTTTAGATTGGAATGAAATATTATAAATAAATGAAAGCCACATAATTTGTTATGAAAAATGGTTAACATGATTACAAATAAGTGTGACAGCTGGTATGTAAATAGATTTTAATTTATAGGCGTCAATCGTAACTGTAACAAGTTTATTGTACTTTTGCAACAAAGTGTACATTATAAATAACCTTTTTTAACTTCTGTCTAATGCTATTTTAAATGGAGTATAGATTTGCAAACTTCACAAATATATTTTTTTCCTATTACCTTTTTGCTAGGGCCTTGTTAGTGAATATTCGTTTTCTACTGTAACTACTGAGTAATAAATTACTCGTAGGCTACGTCATTGAATTCAAACAAACGTCGCTAATTAACTTACTCCTTTCAATATTTACGTAGGTACAACTTAGATTGACACGGAAAACTTCACGTAACAAGAGAATAAAGCTGATATCAAAGTAATTAAAATGTACGCCCAAAATTATTACGTTACGTATGAACCTATACGAAACGAAGTTACGTATTCGTTTAATTATTTCAGAATCAATGCCGACGAAATCGATTTCCTGCGTTTGTTTGTAAATACATTATTTTATGTTACTTGTAATATTCATATACAATTTAATTTGTTTGTTGATATACAGGAAAGGATATGTCATTGTATAAAAAATTTGGATAAATATACATGTATACTTATTTTACTTGTCATCAATTTGAGTAATTTAAGGTAACATAACTATGAGGTTTTGTGGAGGTCAGATAGGCAGTTGCTCTATGTAAAATACGGTAGGTAGGTATTCATCTAAATCTGGTAAGATTTGGGAGGCCTTTTGTGCATGATATTCTATTGAGGTTTATTATTGTATATCAAATATAGCTTGAGAAGATTCTAAGCAGACGTAAAACTATGCGCCACGAGCTGTACCAAACATAAATGCATTGGTTCTGTGGTGATAACTTACATAAAAAAATATAATTAGAAACTATGTATTTTTTTATTTTTGTATCGTAAAATAAAAATTGATTTATAGCGTTACGAATAACACTATCGTTATTTTTATCGGAAAGTCTCGAACTTCTGAAGTGTAGAGTGCGTTTAGTATAAAATTTGTTTTGCCAAATACTTGACAATGAGTTATATTATAATAATAATAATAGGTATAATACCGGCCTATAAACGTCCTACTGCTGAGCACAGGCCTCTTCCCATATAGAGAAGGAATGAGCATTGATCACCACGCTTGCTCATTGCGGGTTGGCGATTTCAGAGTCCAATTTTTGGAAGTTATATTAAAAAAAAATTGATGACGAAGCTTATTTAATTAGGAACTTCCCAGTCACATTTCTAAAAAAGTAATAGCTATCATATGTGTGAAAGTAAAATTTTTGCCTGGACGTTGAAATAATGTCTAACGTCGAACATTCGAACGATTTATTTTTGTAATTTAAATAAATTCAGACCAATGCGTTTCCAATGCAATATTTAAATATTTACCCAAAAGCTCTATGCCTAATGAAAAAAAAACAGTTCTGAATTTTAATACTGATTTATTAAAAACGATTTAGGAAATCTTCATAAACGTATCAAACTTCTTTATTTCTCTAACAAGTACGAACGTATTTTATGTTACTAGTATCAATTAACAGCACGAAATAATTAAAGTCAGAACTCAGCTCGATTAACAACGTGACTTTCAGGTCAAATCAATTGATCAGTGCCAGTCATGATTTCACTAAAATATGCTTGTAGCCTTAGCAGTCGAAAGGACAGTACCTGCCTTGGTATGTGTGAAAATAAAATAATATTCATTGCTTAATCGAAACAAAAGAAAAGTGGAATGTACGTGCACCGCAAACAATAAAACGGGCTGCAGAATCAGATTAAGGCTCTGTTTTTTGATCCCGAGTTAACTCAAACAATAGTTAATATGCTAACTAGTGGTTTCAAACAACGGTAGAACGTGTTTATTCATCAATTTTTATTCTAAAAAATGGTTAAATAATTATCTCTACAACTTACTTGACCATAGACTAACAATTTATGAAAAACGCTTTTTGGAACCATTAGTTAGCATATTTAACCATTGGTTTAGTTAACTCGGGATTAATAACTGGGCCTAAGCCACTTACTAACCAAGTACCTGCCTACATGGTATCTTTCTAACCCTCAGCAGTGTGCATCAATTGACTGTTCATTTTTATCATTTTGTTGTTTTCCATAAATGTATACATTATTACAAGCACGTTGTAATTAATAAACTTGTTATCGTTTGTTTCAAGTAACGGGTCACAATGTGTGTTATCGAGTTCCTCCGAAAAAGCTTCACCAATTTTCATATTTTTTGTGTATGTTTTTAGGTCTGAGAATAAGTCATAGGTTATTTCTTGTGCCCCTCGGTGATAAGGGTGGCTCTCTCCAGAATACGGCAAAACACCGTTTACCGGGTCAGCTAGTAATATCTATATACAATTTTAGCACACTAAAGGTGACATTTAAAATTTTAATCATGTTTGTTCAACTGTAAGTAATATCGACTTACGAAATATCACAAGCCAGAATTGTATAAAAATGTGATAAGAAAAAATCTAGAATAAATCGAAAGTTAAACTTGAGAGGAGAAAGTCAGCATTTAACGTTAAGGTACATTACTGAACAAAACAATTTAAAGGTCTAGATTTTTTATGCAGTTTTAAGGTATTACCTATCATAGCTTTGGACCTACGACCTGAAGAACATATTGGCTTGAAACTGAATTCCGTGTGCTGTGACGAAACAGTTGCTGAGTTGCACTACCCACATATTTCTCTTTCATTCTTTTTGTACATGTGATCAAAACTACCCCTGCTTATTTTCTTTGCCTAAATTATTTTACAGACTTCTTGGTAGTTCTAGAGCGTAAGTATAAATATTTTATACCTTTGTACGGATGTAATATAAAGCCATTTAAAGTACGTGCTTATAATTAATGGTACACGTTAAACACAATCTTATCTAACGCGTTATCAAAACATTAAACTGGCCTATCGCTCAACGAGCTGTATGTCTAGGTACGTAGCTTTACGCAAAACTGCATGTTTAAAAGACTATAAACAGGACTAAAAAGACTGTCATTCTTGTTTTACCAAAGGCAATGAGCGTAGTAAACTTTCCATTGCTACAATTTCGTTCAGAGTATGGTTCCAAAATACTAACAAAGTTTCCAAATGGTACAATCAACTTTTCAGGAATTTCGAGTCACTGTTCGGAGCAAGACCCGGTTGCAAAGAAAAGATTATGGCATACGTATTGGTCCTCTGTCCTCATCAGTCACTAACAGCAATGAGGAACGTTCTTGTGTGCAGAGGTCTCAAATACGATGCCAGAATAAGACACGTCCAGCTGCCGTCACAACCGGCCAGTAAACCAGACGAAGAACATAAATAATAACTATCGGTCTGAAGCATTACCGTTGTTCTAGTAAGCTGTAATCTAGAGCTAATTGTGAATCAGTCACATTATTCAGATCACACGTGTATATTTGATGCACGTGCTTTGTAACTACATATTTAGTCAATCGATGTTGTATACAAACTTATTTTGCCTATCACTATAATTAAAGTGCAGGGGACTAAAGGGTTCGTTTTTTTTATTGGTGCAACCGGTTTTCTTTTGGAGTAAAATTTATATATCTTTCTCCACCAATTATAGGCAAGCCATAGGAGTGACACTTTGCCGCGCACCGAGAGTTTTAAAGTTTCTAAAGCGCCTATTTTAGGTTAACTAGAAAAAAAAAAGATTTTGAAGCTGAATAGACTTAGCTGCTATTGCTGGAAATTGACTGTAGACCTGATGCGAGAATAGACACCCTAGTGGCTCTGCCTCACGACAAGCCCCCTTTATTCAAGTTTATTAAAGTTGTACGTGGTTGTTACAAATAAGTAATGACTTAGGGGCGTCTATTGTCATTGCTTGTGTGATAATGCGATGCGATTTCATCGTGCGACTAAACTGTCTATGATCGCATCGCATGATCGCTCGCCCTTCAATCGGACACTCAGTTGAACTCAGTCGGCCTCATTACAAGAAGCGGTTTATCTAAAACTTAGGTTCAAACCGTAGTTTTACCGTAATTTATTAAGGTTTAACTGGGGTTAGTTCACCTTTTTTTGTAATAAGGCCGAGTATGTATGTTTAGACATTATAGTCCGCAAAAGAAATTTGAGTTGATTTGAGCGTAATCCTAAGTCTTTGAGTTAGTTGCGTAAACAACAATTTTATTAAACGGAAATATATAAAAATAACGACGCAGTTCATGTAAGCGGCAATAAACAATATCGCGTACAATTACAGCGTGAAATAATTGGTATATCATTCGCGATAAGACCCAGTTAGCACTGCAATTGTAAAAATGATTTCCATTCTAAATGAACAAGTCACTATGGCTGTTTAGGGGCATGTGGAAGAAGGGGGAAGTTATTACCCAACAGTGGGACACTATAAGCTAGTAATCATTCCAAATCCTTTAACATTTGCTTTCAAGGTACAGGCAATGTGTTTGAGGACCTCAAAGGATGTCGAAATGTAGTAAATATGCTTAGCTATCAGTTCATATTAATTTCGTCTAATTTAAATCATTCTATAGAGGCAAATATATACATTTAGCATTGAAAACCATTTGACCTACATAACAGTCTAAAAACTGATAAGCAATGTATGAAACTGACAGTATAAACAGTCGGAACCGTTTAATTCAGATCATATGTTTTAATATACGACCGCTAATGATGAAAACAGAGCTAGGAGAAAGGAGCCTAAGAATTGCAATGGAGCAAGTACGACTAAAATAATACTAATAATCAAAATATATACAATGCGCTGTAAATGACCAGTTTTTCATATATTCTGCGACTCCATTATTTAGTTTGTTCAAACCAAACTAATTTTATAAATGTGAAAGTAACTCTCTCTGTTACTGTTTCACTGATAAACCACACAAGCAATTTTTATACAATCTGGCATAGAGCTTGAACTGCATGGGGTCGTGGCGAAGTATAAGCCGTACGGTTTGGCCAATAATTAAGGTAAAGCCGCGTTCGCCGCGGTTGGTCCGTGGATAGGTTGGCGTGGTGGGTTTTAAACATACCGTGACCCCGGCGTGCCGCGGAAAGCACGTTAAGCCACTGGTCTCAACCTGAGCTGCTGACTTTCATAGCATCTTTGACAGTCGTTAAGTTATTACAGTTCTGAAAACCAGTCTTACAATGGGGAAATGTTACCCAGTAAAATGAATTGTAGGGGGTAAGATAGGCTGTCGCCCCATGTAGAATACCTACGGTAAGATTGGTAGCCAACCCCAAGTTTTCGGTGTTGGCTTTCCCTAGCTATGTTGGGGTCCCTATAGCATGAGAAATTAAATGTTCTTTCTTTCAAATGGAAAGTTAGAAGAAAGTTTGAAGCTTGAACTCCAAGAATGGAAATAGGGTACTTTTTGTTGTGATAACCTACACCCATGCAGATCCGGCTTAGATCTTAAGCTACTTATTAATATGGACTCAAATATCAAACATAATATAGCATTTCTCAACTTTTTTTGTGTTCAATATTAACCAGCACTTTTACCATAACTCTTAAAGCAGGACAGATGCCATTTTGTAAGCAAGATGTTGCCACAATCCGTATAGAGCACCATCTTGCTTCCACTGATTCAACCATATCAGCAGTATTACTTTAAAAGTTGATGGTAGAGGTATGGAATCCAGTAAAAAAAAACCTTTTTATATAAAACTATTTTAATATGGATTCTATTGCGGTTTATTTTTATTTTAATTCGCGCTACTTCAATACCTTTGCAGGTGTCATGGTCAGCCATACTTTTTATTTTTACATTCCAATTGTCTTTTTATACATCAACAATAAATGAATGAGTGATTACATACTGAAAGGATGTTTGTTACATAGTTATGTTGTTTTCAAAACAAATTGGAAACATTTTAGCTTCTCCTTCGCAGCATTATTGTTGTACCTAGTTACAATGTAATTCTGTTTATAATCTTTTAATTTTAATTCTATCTGCTATGATGTCTTGGAAAAATTTACTTTGGGCTGACTGCATGAACCTACATAGAGAAAGTACCATTTCATAATAGAACTATGATGGAGTTGTAGTATTGTTAGACCAATGAAGATCTATTTTATGATTTTAGTATAATCATAAATCATACTATATGCAATATAGGTGTTATTAATGCAATTTGTTTGCAGTATATCAAATTAGGTTGAGAGATGTTTACTATTTACTATGAGCTACTTCTAATAAAGTTCCTATGACGCTGACATGTACCTGGAGTGTACTGAAGCCTCATAAAAAGATTGTTTTTTTTTTGTATAAAACTGTGATCACAGTACCTGTGTACTCTGACAGTACCAGTCCTTCTTCAGAACTGTAATAATAAGGGACAATAGACATAGGTTGTCTGGATTTTTTTTTATTTAATATATGAACTGTAGACCATCAAAATATTGATAATTTGTACCATAATGTTTAATTAACAGCCAAGTAATTGTATAATAATCACAGCTATTACAATCCAATTATAATTACTCATAATTAATGACTCTTACAATCAATTATGTAAACAAATGTGCATATAAATGAGATTTAAATACTTATCAAGAGTCTATGGAAATATTTTTTGTTCATAATATATTCAAGAAAGCCATGGACCGAATTACAATTCTTCCCAATTGGAATTTTATTTGCTAGGTTTTGACAATACATGCATTGATAAATGATTTTTTTTGTAATGTAATTGTAGGCAAAAGTTAATAAATGATTAAATTCACTAAGCTCTGACAAAAGTTACCATAATTTTCATTCAAATATTTTAATTTCCGACTGTACAAGGTATGACAAATTGACAAAGAAGAAAGTAAGAATGTTTCGTAATCACATGATAATAATATCGTGGCATAGAGAAATCGATTGCAGAACATTATGTGCCAAGTTTACAATGTAATTGAGTACTTATACCAAGAATGTTGCTAACAGAGTTCGTAAACATAAATAGAAACAAAAGTTGACAAATACATCGACGTACTGTAGACGTGGATCGTACACCCACTTTATTACCAACATATTATTATCATGCAACTACAAGGCCGAACAGCTTATAACTTACCAGGGATATTAACCGACGCATAGCCAGCTCATGATTCCACAGGCATTCGCAAGGATCCATCTCGTCAGCCATATCTACGGACAAAATTTGCACTAAGAAATCACTCCGCCACTAATTTCGATGTCCTAACTTTCTGACCGATATTTTCTATCATCAGCTGGCATACAAACAATTTAATACTCAAGGCGATTACGTCAACGTCTCACTTTTCCTCCCAGTCGACGCAATCAGCAACTATGAGTGTGTTAAACCACATCTTTGTTTTTATTTACAAATACAAAAAACACTGGTCAAGGATCATCT
Source organism: Plusia festucae (assembly GCA_950381575.1). NCBI lineage: Eukaryota > Metazoa > Arthropoda > Insecta > Lepidoptera > Noctuidae > Plusia > Plusia festucae. The sequence goes on along the minus strand of OX494436.1, from coordinate 3,489,434 downwards.
GTCATGGGCCTAAGCAAAGAGAAAGTATAATTCTCAGACGTACCTGCAGCACTAATTAGCAGAACAATGGAAAACTCAACAAATTAAGACGTTATTTTACTTAATGTGAGTGCAACTACGTTTTGGTTTGTTGAATATTAGTAAGTAAATTGTTGAACACTTAGCTACACTTGCGACGACATTTTTACACTGAGTGCCTGGAGCTTTACGATTGGATGACACGAAAAATGATCGAGTTACAACAGCCAATCACAACGAAGGTGGACAGCCTTTAAACTTCAATGTTGCTATACTAAAAATTTCAATTTCTTATAGTAGAATTTGCTATTTTCTACCATTAGAATACAGATAAATATAATAATATATTATGGAATATAAATCAATAAAAAATATGATGTACTCGCTATAATTAAAAATATGATAAATTGTAAATGGATTTATTAAATTGACATCCTGTTTTTAACAAATCAAAACTACCTATTTTTCATAAAGTAAGTTGGTACCTACATACTACTACCTACATAATAATTTTGACTGCCTCGCTGGTGCACGAGGTTTTGGGTTCAAATCCCGAGTAGGACTAAAAATAGTTACTGAGCATTTATGTTTCTATTTAAAAATACAGTCAGGGTCAGGCAGTTAGGCGGAGTTGATAATTGAACTGAGAGTGCAGTCGCGCACACACTTGTGACCGACACGGTGACACGGATGGCTTTTCACATTTAAATAAGCCGCCATGATTGATATTCGTTCAGGGTCCTCCTGATGTCTAACTATCACCTACCTAGTACCAGTAGTAGAATAATAACACAATTACTGCTACTCTAAAATATAAGGAACTTACCTAATATAGGTATCTAGATACATTCATTATTTATAGCAAATTGAACAAGACGGAGTAAAGCATATTTTTATCTGGCGAAATAATAATGGACTCCCTCCGCACTGTGGAAGGCTTGCCGATGCTAACTCTCTCTAAATAAATTCGACTTGCCCTCTTTACCGAGGAACACGCGGGAAGTTGTTGCACATTACCGCGAAAACTGAAAAAAAAGGGACTAAAATATTAATAAATCTCCTACTTATTCTGCCCAGCCTAGCCCATAGATTTTGAAAAAATTAGCTGTTTCCCGAAGCTCCACCCGCGGTCTCTAAATATTTTTGACAAGTAATAATAATATGTTCATAGTCTACCAGTACAAATAAAAAGGTATCTTGTTCATTCTTTACTAGCTTTTGATCGCGGCTCTGCTCGCTTGGGTTTTCCGTATTGCTGTTATAGCCCTTCGCAATAAAAGCGCTATCCAACACTCAAAGACCACTTCAACCAGCAAACTCTAATATTTCTAAAAACTACACACCTTCACACTGATATTATAAAGGCGAAAGATTGTAAGTGACACGCACTTACAATCTGTTGTTACCTCTTCTCGCTTAAACGGCAGGACCAATTTTGATAAAATTTGGTAGGGAGATAGCTGACACCCTGGATTGACATAGACTACTTTTTATCTCGAAAAATTAAATTGTTTGGTAACCGGCTCATATAAAACTCGTAAAACATAATAATCTAACAGTTTAAATAAACCAAGTGTCGTCGACCACAAATGTTATACAGCTGGACACGAACCTCTACTCGGAATCTCTTCTGTAAGAACATAGAGAAGGAACGAGCATTGATCACCACGCTAGCTCATCGCAGGGATCGTAGACATCTGAAATCGTCAGATTTCAGATTCCATTTTTGGAATCAAGCTTTCCTCCCGAGGTTTTTTTCCGATTGTCAACAATACCTTATAAGTATCAATTGATATTTTTAGTAGGTACCTACCTACCTATTGTTTTATTGATGATGTGTGATGACGTAGGTCAAGGTAAGCGTCATTTGCTTATTTCATTGCATAAAATAAGACTTTCTACTGTACCAACATCATCATTATAGGAAATCCAATTTTTAGCTGATGGATATTCTGTAAAAAGTTAAAGGTCCGATTAGTAGCCTCTCTAATATCGTTAAAAAGCTCGCTTTCAGCTGACCCCAATGCTTTAGCACTCTAAGCTATGGGTAAAGAAAGTAACTAGGTAGGTACAGAATGGTGAACCAGAAAATCTTTTTAACAAAAGCTGTCTAAAATACAGATTCTAAATGGCCGATTAATATCCTTTCTCGATCTGTCGATTTTTATCGTCCCTTCATTCTATAAATATTGTTTTTACCTAGATATTCTTCGTGTCCACTTTGATAAATAAATGTGGACAACATCACAAACATTGCTCTGAATCCAAAGTAAGTAGCTAAGCACTTGTGTTATGGAATCAGAGACAACGAAGTTACCACAAACACCCAGACCCGAGACAATGTAAAAAAGCGTTTTTCTACCTTGACACATCCGGGGATCGAAGCCGGACCCCAGAACTGGCGACACCTTGAAAACCGGTTTGTCCACGCCACTCGACCACGGAGGTCGTCATAAAAAAGGTATCTTCATAAAAATAAAAAAGGTGTTGTGGTCACGGGCACACAGTCTGCCCGTGACCATGACACCTTCAAAGGAGCAGAAGAAGAAGCAGTTTAAAAAGAAGTTTTATTTTAATGTCTAATATTCGTGTGAACCCATCGTAAACCTCAGAAAACAATATTTCGACTCAGAAATCTGCTAAAAGTATTATCAGTAGATTATTAATTCGTCCAGCGTACAGGTCTTAGGGCACGAAGGATAAGATAGCAGGTGTTCCATTGTTTGAGGGGTGATACCACATCTACCTAGACATAAGGGCGTCAATGTATGCCCACCAGATTATCTTTGCTTCAGCCAACCTGAGTCCTACGTCGGTTTAGTTAGAGACATCCAGGTCCAAATGTAAGTCTTGAATTGAAAGTATAAGTGATTTATTGTACAGCATGCAGGACGCTTGTGTTTGTGTGGAGGGTAGGTACTTTTGCTTTACTAATCTGTATAATATAAAAATGAATCCCTATTACCCTTTGTCACAGCATCACGCGTTTGCTGGACCAGATTCCCTAATAATTTTTATCATTATTAGAAGAAGGTTCTACGAGTGAAAAAAAAAAACTGCGCGAAACATTAAACAAATGTAAGAAAGCTTAACGACTATGATAACTTTGCTAATGTTACCTTAGTTGTTCGACGTGACAGCGTCAGTCAGGTCAGCTAGATATAAATAATTTTAAGTATGATCTAAACTGTTCAACTGGAGCGACAAGTTGTAATTGAGGTTTTGTGGGCGGATACATTATGGAGGCGTGGCTTCAAACGGCCCGCCCATCTTAGCGCTGGGCGGCCCGCCCGCCCACACTAATTGATTACTTCTATTTAATTAATTTATATACGATAAGTCAGTTATAATTAAGTCTAATGAGTATTATATTCAGGGGCCTATCAGATTAAGTACGTATCTACTTTTCTCCACCTTATTTAATTAATTAAATTCCTCCTACGTGTACCTAATTGCTATAGACATTAATTAATTAAGGTTTAAATGTCAAGGGAAGAAGTGAAGTCGATTGTAGATCTATACTTGTATTAGTGTTTAATATTAGTGTTCAATGTTAGGTACAGCATACTATTGCAGATTATTCTTCCAAACGCCATTAACCAACGGCCTTACCTTTATTTAAGGTTGAACGTTTTCGTTTAGCTTTCTTTGTAAGTATTATAACAACATTATCAAAGCATTTAGTAATTCAATAAAGTATGTTATGTTTCTTCTATTTTTCTTACCCCTCGTACTCAAAATATCGATCACAAAAATTGCCTACTATTGATGAAATTTGCTCTTCTAGAGTTAGAACAAATCATCTCTCCAAGATTCTAAGTGCATTTTCAACTAGGTACTAACGTGACTCAATCATTCATCCTTCATCCATCCTTAAGGCTCGATAAGTCTTTCTTATGCTCATTAGAGGTGTGGTCTATTTCTGTTCACGCCCCCGTATCATCAAAGGTGCCGCGTTTGTGATGTGCCGTCATTCGAGCCGAGGCACGGCGCCGCGCGGACATGGCGCCGTCAATGATACCGCCGGCACAACTGTGAGTAGAACGCCTTATTTTAATTTTATAGTTTGTAGAAGTTAAAATGAAAGATTTTAAAATAGGAATATTGTTGCTTGCAATGATATTATAAGTAAAAAGGTGTAGATAGGTTATAGGCGCTCAGCAAGCGACACGTTAAAATGTGGCTAACTAGCCACATTTTAACGTAAGGTAAAATGTCATTTCTGATTTATTTATGTCGCCAATTACATTTGTCTCTTTTTTGCTTGCGATAATCTAATCATGCCATCCTACCTTGACGTCTAATCGTAATGTAGTGTGCTTTGCAATATTCAGTTATTTATGTGTGAGTTAGTGTGCCGTTTTTGAAGATCGAATTTTGTGTAGGTAACCTATCTACACCTTTTTACTTATAATATCATTGGTTGCTTGTATAAAATGAGCTTCAAGAGTGGGTTATTTTTAAAGTATGTAACGTTTTTGTCTGAAAGTTAACTTTATACTTGACATAAAATAAAGGTAGGTATAACTTTATGTTATATTAGAATAAAAATTGTGATTTTAATTTGAATACCTACGGCATTATATCTATTTTTTCTCTATTTATACTTATTCCTTAAATGCTCCGTTGTGTCCGTCAATTAAATTTATAACTAAATATACTTATCAGGATTCAAAAACGAGCTAAAATCCAGAATGTAGGTACTTAATTTAAATTGGATTTAACTATTCGTGCGCGTGATTTTTCTCTCTCTAGAATTACAATTTTTCAGTTTTGTAATACCGTTACCTGATTCGACCAAAGTCTTACTCAGACCAAACTTTTATTCGTGGCAGAAAAAGGGCGTGGCATAAAAACAAAAAAAAGATCGGGAAAATTCACTCTACAAGCATATTTTTGTTTTTAGTCTGTTAAAGTCCGACATATCCCCACTGACGTCATAAGCTTTTCGCTCCGAAAAAAAAGGACGAGTGCACTATTCTTCCTTTTTTCTGTGTTTCTGTTCTATATTTCACTATCAAATATCGTTCACCGTTTATCGGAAGGGGCAGCTTTAATTTTGTTCACTTTTTAAATCTCAATTAAAAACACAAGTATCCCTTAAAAATGAGGAATTAATGTTCTTACTACCACAAGTACCTACCTATTCAGGGATTTGTCTTGTTCAGTAAGCAAAAAAATTATCTTCTTTTGTTTTGGGTACAAAAATATCTGATAGTAGGTAGAGGTATTCACCTATGTGGCCTCGTGAACTTTATCGCATCAGGAGTAAGAATTGGTATTGGACAAACGACGGTAGCAAAATGGTTAGGGCGTCGAACTTGCGATCACGTGGTCGCCGGATCGCACTCATTACACAAGACTTCCGACGTGAACCCACTCGCAACACAAGCAATTTAGCTTAGTACGAGGGTTTACCAGAATACTAGAAATGTGCGATCCACATTGCTTATCTTATCTTCATCTTTTTTTAGTAACTAGTCCAAAAAAATCTCAAACATTCTAAAGTATTATATAATACACAACATAATAATCAATTTTCCAAAAAAAGAGGTTGAATAAACATTCTGAAAATTATTTTGTTCTGGAATACAACGAGAAGTAAATACGCGTTTATGTTTTTTAAACAAATGTATGTAGGTACCTACTCGAAATAGACATCGAAAGTTAAAAAAAAAAACAATAAAAAAAACACGTTTCTTTAAGTGACGAGTTTTTGTACGATATTGAATAATTCTCGCACCTACGAATAACTTTTTATTAAATGGGTTTATTTTTCGTCTTAATTTACCGTCAAAAAAATTATAACGCGTAATTTGAGTAACAACTATTTAAATACTATGTCTTATAAAATTCTTATACAAAATAACTGAAATGGAAACCCAAGTCATGAAAGGAATAAATTTTGAACGGCCTACGAATTCGTAGCACTTTCGTAGCAAGTGTTTTAAAGCCGCGGAATACGAACGTTCTAGATTGTGACAATTATGTATAGGTACTTACTAACTATTTTTTTTAACCTTTGTACGACTCGCGACACCGCCATAGCCGTGTCAGCTTAGGATTCTTACTAGAAATACGGCTGAGTATTATTTCTAGGTTAATGATAAAAAAATATTATGAAAATTATCGTTTATACCAAACTTTAGTAGATTATGTGTACCACTGATTATCTAAACAAATTCCCTACTTTACCACACACAATAGTTAAACATTGGTAATGTTCTTATGTGAGTCAGAAACAGAGAAGTGTCGAAAATAATTTCATATTCTTTGTAGAAATTTTCGAAGGGTTTCGAATAAAAAGACTTCGTGAAGCTCTGACTTTCGACAGCGACTTAGTAAAGTACTTACACCCGAGAATGATCTAATAATTAAAGATTCGTATTCAAACTTCCAAACACCTCAATTACAATTAAAACGCATAATTTCGATCAAAATGGAATGCAGTTCAACTGAACGCCAATATTCCCAGAGTAATGAAATATGTCGTATTCGATTCGGAATCCAATTTGTCGACTAGTGGTGAGCTATAACATTGACGTGTTTTTCGCGAAAAGCGTCGGGTAATCGGAGCGGGACGGCACGCTGGACGTGACAGCCACTCGGACGCAGCGGATAGAGAGCTTGCAGTAGGGTTGCCACTGTCACGTTTGTTGATACTGCTGTAAATAGCAAGCCTGTTTTTTTATTTGAAAGTAAAAGACATCCATTTCGCTGATTGGTACAAAAAGTTTTCAATTGAACAAGTCAAGTCTATGAGAAATATGATCATTCGGTTTGTTAAAAGGATGTATTGTACTTTTTTTTTTAATTAACTAACTTTTCTATTACGCTTTTGTTTTAAAAGTCCTATATAAGTAGATATAAGTTCAAGTTAATTCAAAACGTACTTTACGTTAACTAGAACAGAAAATAAAAAAAAATACCCAACAAACTTTACATTTCGTGGAGCCTTAAAATTTTCCCCGGGCGCCAACCCTATTCAAGCGGTCAGCGTGTCGGCTGAAGTGTGGGTCCTCTGTCACGCGGCGCGTTATAACATTTGTCACTTCATTATGCCTGTCCGTAATGGAGGGTTACAAGGACTCGCGATATTTCTGACCAGTTAATTAACTCCCGGATAAAAGGTCAAGTGCTTAGTTTCGATGGTTTTTGGTAAAAGGTATTTGTTCTCCGATAAATATGTTGGGCCTTAGTGTTGTGTTGAGGTATGAAATCATTCGTTTTAATTATTCAGCTATAAAGCTTCTAAATAAAAAGGTCGAAAAACTTAAGAAGGGATTACGGAGAGATACGAACTCAATCTAAAAGCGAACTTTAAATAAAAACTAGCCTTTCCCGATATTACTTATCACAAAATAGATAGTACAACACTAAAGTGCGTGGAAGAGGGTGAAGAATCGAATTTACGAACTTCGGTTTAGCATTCAGGCTCACTAATCACTGTACTAACTAAAACTTTAGTTTTGTTAGTAAGGGATTTTTGTGCATTGTAGCGAATAATTTACAAAAAAATCTTTAAATAAGCGTGATCGTGAGTGAGAGAGCAGAGGCGAGAGGAGTGAACTCGCAAATGCATTTTGCGGCGGGCAGTTGAATATCGAACGTGTGATGCGTATGTTAAATAACATGTAAATAAATAAAAATAAATATAAATATCTTGGGACAATCTCACACACGGTCATCTGATCCCAAACTAGGCAGAGCCTGTACTATGGTAACCAGTTCTAAATACATACATATTATAGATAAATAACACCCAGAAACAGAACAAATGATCGTACTCATCACACAAAGATTTGTCCTGGGTGGGAATCGAACCCACGACCTCCGGCTTAGCAGTCAGGGTCACTAACCACTAGACCAACAGGCCCGAAACATGTGCCCGTTCGCTTACTGTTATTTTCAGCATTCTTTACCATGTATAGTACTAATTCCTTATGTGTGCAGGGTGTGGCGGCTTCGTGTTATCGGGCAGTAGGATGGCGCTGAAGACGCCTACGCCGGGCGTCGGCGAGCGCGAGACGTGGGGCAAGAAGGTGGACTTCTTGCTCTCCGTCATCGGGTTCGCCGTCGACCTCGCCAATGTGTGGCGCTTCCCTTACCTCTGCTACAAGAATGGCGGTGGTAAGTACATATATATAATGATTAATGTAGATGTTGACTCGGTATGATAAGTAAAGATCTGTCTGTCCGTCAGTCAGATAAAAAGAAAATATTATATATATTTTTTTGCATTTTCGTAAAAAAAAAACAATCTACACAGATAAAGCGAATTAAAGTTAAGAAGCTCGTAAATTCATAAACCGCTATACCGCTATATTTTGTTTTGATTTACGAAGTCAAGTGACATTCCTCATCAATGTAGGTAAACTCGTTAGTTCTTGAATACGAAAATAATAGATACCAGACGGTTTTCTTATCATCATCTGAAAATATGCATACAGGTGCCTAACTCAATTGTTATGTGAACTTAAGATTCAAAATAAACCAACCCGGTGAAAGTCCTCACTAGAATTTGAAAAGGAATTTCAATTTGAATTTTTTCACTTTTTTATTCAGTGGCTCTGATTTCTTCTTTTTTGGGAGGTAAAACAGTTCGGTGCTAGCTTTTGGGTAGCCGACCTTTATTCATTATAGCGACACTTATAGAAGAAACAAATAAAATCGGATGTCTTTTCGCTTTAGATATTTTCAATTTATCAAATGTATTATAAACTGTTAAGTAATTTCTTTCTACGCATTTTGCACCCACAAACTTGCAAGATTTGATACTTCGGTCTGGTTATTAAACCACACAGCACACTCTGTAATCAATTCCCCTCATAATCGTTTCTCGTCGAGCTGGATATCGGTGTCGGTGACTGGAGAGGTGCCTTGAATAGCACTAAGTGCCTCTTGTCTCGCTAATTGTCCTGGCGTCTGGGTAGCAGCTTCCGTCTCATCATAGACGCTTGTCGCTTAGCACACTATATCTACCATTTAGTGTAATTCAAGCATTCTGAGTCCTTTCCGAATTTTAATTCTTTGTAACAATAATTACGTGTCAAAACTATTCTTTACATTGTTTATAACAAAATCACTCCCGCTTTCTGTTAAAATAATGATTATCTTTTAAAGTGATAGAAGATGAAAGAAGAGAGAAAGCTTTTTATGTATTACTATATTAATATACTACCCATGCGAAGTAGGGAGCCCCCCCCATCCTAGCCAAGTGACATTTCTATAAACGTTAACGTCATTAAATGTACGGAAATGACATAAGATTTTGATAAGTCACGTGAATTTGGTCAAGTAAGAATGAATAGGTTATACATTAGTACGTTAGTTATGTAAATCATGCCTATTTTTTATAAATGAGTTTGTCAAACAGTATGTAGGCACAAACCAAAGTACAAAGAACTAGTGTGAGAAAATCGTTCACAAATTTAAGTCTTGCCGTGTGAATGCACGTTAACTCCGCAGTAGTGCTCTCAAGGTATAATAGAGCGTTAACAATCGTTGCCTTGCCTCGCCTATGCCTCGAGAGCGCGCTTACAACCTGCGGCTTGCTAATTGAAGGCTTCACATTCTCCCAGTATGTTTCAAGTGCCTGTAATAGCGTTATACGAGCTTTACTTACTCTTAGCAGGAACTTGTGATGCACTGTGAACTCCTGTGTGAGGTATTTTTTTTTAATATGGAGAAAGCTTTGTAAAAAATTCTTCAAAAAAAAAAGTGCGATGTTATCTTTTTTTGTGTTCCGATTATATTTATGTGTATCGACCAATTTAAACACCAAAAAGTAATTAGTCTAGGGTTTAGTTAAATCCCTACTAGTATTATAAATGTGAATATAAGTTTGTTTGTTACGCTTTCAAGCGAAAACTACTTAACCGATCATCATGAAACTTTGTACACATAATTTTGAAGGTATTAGAAGTAAGTTTTTTTCTGGGCTAAACACGCGGACGAAATCGCAGGGACAGCTAGTATTATATCAATAAAGTTATTGTGTTTATGAGGGTTTAGTTAACGTAAATTATTTAGCGCTTAACTTTTTATTTCACTTCAGAATATTTTTAAAGTTTGGTTTAAACCAATTTTTCGCTAAAGATCTGTCTGTTTAATTTAAAACATTAATGGTGCTGATTCCTCCGTACGAAAATTAAACTAAATTTAAACCATTGCTATCTTTTACTAACATAAAACGTGAAAGAAGGATAATAACTAACTTAAAAATGTCAAACTAGTTTTCGCCTTGAACATCACAGTGTTTTTAGAGCAAACGTTTTTACTTGTCGCCAAATTCGTATGAGAATTTTAGTCGGAACTAAATTTGACAGTTCTTATTTTCGACTGTCCTTTTCTAAACATGTACAAGTGAAAAAGATACCGATGGACTAAAATTAGGTACGTGTTTAACAGAATCGGGGCCAACATTTAACTTGTTTTAGAAGCATTTAAGTAGTAGATAATTTAAACATAAGTTTGGTATCTCTATTAACAAAACAAAGCATCTGACAAGATCACGCTCTTCGCGTCTTTGCATAACCGGAAATGAACCGCTCTCGACCAAAGATCGGACGGCAAAGCGAACGGAAACGGCTAAGATTAGATTTGTTTGATTCAACCGCAGTAGTATTAATATTCTAAAACATACATATAACACGTCCTAACATGTTGTATGTCTTGTATATCTATAAATATGGATGGAGTTTTGTTTTGTTTTACTTTAAAAAATAACGACGCCCGCGCAGTCAGTAAGTAATTTAATCCTTGAGTCGCGGGTGTTTCACAAACATTCAAATCACATACACAAAGAACACCCAGACTTGGAACAAGCATTTGTGGATGACACAAATGCTTCTCCAATGCGGGGATTTAACCCGCAGCACTTCGAGCACAGTGGTAATTAGCGTGGTGACCTATACCACTCGGCTATGCGTGCAATCATCAACATGCATCGTACTACAGTGTTATTCAACAATTTATATTTACGTTTTAAGGAGTAAGGTGACCGTTTTTCGTTTACCGATTTGGCATAGTACACCCTGTAGGTAGATGTATTATGCCATCTCGGGCTAGGGCCCATGACAGCCCAGGACAATAGCGGTGTGCCAAGGTGTTTTACCTTGGCACACCGTTATTGTAGGGCCCGTTTAGGTACACCGAAATTGGGAGGAGAAGACTGTTTGTATTTCGGTCGTTTCGGTATGATGCAGGATGCAAGACTTAGATAAGAACTTGAGCTTGGAGGTCTTCTGGTAGACAATTTCTTTTTTTCAGAAAGTTGGAGAACATGGTAGGGACAATAATGGTTCAGACGATCATCCCTTTACGAAGCCGGTTGCGCTATCCTGTTTAACTAATGTATGACAAAGCACTCACATAGCGGGAGTCGTAACAGGCATAATTTCTGAGGTTCGTGTCAATAGTGGAAATACAGATTGTGCATTTTTCTATCTTCAAACGGCGATCTTGAACAACAATTGATATAAAAATTATTAATCTAAACTGAAAAAAAAACCTACATACTTGTTCCAAACCTGAATGATATTTCAGGTAGGTACCGTAAAATGGGGGAATAGAAATGATTTTGAGGTGAATAAACACAACTTTGAAGAAGGATTCCAGCCTTTTTTGGTGTCGCAATAATCTCTATTATAAAAGCCCACGTCACTCACTGACTCACTGATTCTGGAACGCTCGCACACTATGATAATTTTTAAAGAAAGAACACATAACAAAGAGTTTATCATAAAAAAGTTTCAAAAACAATATTTTCGCGAAACGTCAATGACTGAAGAAAAGTATTAAGTTTTGTTATGATTCAATCAATGTATAATACTTTACGCGCGAGCGAAGCCGCGGGCAACAGCTAGTTTTACAATAAAACTGCTTTCATATAGATGTCATCCTATTTAACCTGAAAAAAGTAAACAGTCGCAATTTTCTATTCACCCCATTTTACCCAGCATCTTAAGTTATTTATATGTGCTTGTTTTGTGAAGCGAAGCCGCAGGCAACAGCAGCTAGTATGTAATAGGTATATTAATTACACTACAGTAAAATGTATATATTATAGGCAAAAGAAGTGACTGTATAGTTTATTGAAATGAATAACTTTGAAATATCCAGTTTAAAATAATAAAACAAAACGTTGCTAACAATACTTAGTCAATAAAAAAATAAATCTAATCTAAAATATAAAAGCCCACGTCACTCACTGACTCACTGATTCTGGAACGCTCGCACACTATGATAATTTTTAAAGAAAGAACACATAACAAAGAGTTTATCATAAAAAAGTTTCAAAAACAATATTTTCGCGAAACGTCAATGACTGAAGAAAAGTATTAAGTTTTGTTATGATTCAATCAATGTATAATACTTTACGCGCGAGCGAAGCCGCGGGCAACAGCTAGTTTTACAATAAAACTGCTTTCATATAGATGTCATCCTATTTAACCTGAAAAAAGTAAACAGTCGCAATTTTCTATTCACCCCATTTTACCCAGCATCTTAAGTTATTTATATGTGCTTGTTTTGTGAAGCGAAGCCGCAGGCAACAGCAGCTAGTATGTAATAGGTATATTAATTACACTACAGTAAAATGTATATATTATAGGCAAAAGAAGTGACTGTATAGTTTATTGAAATGAATAACTTTGAAATATCCAGTTTAAAATAATAAAACAAAACGTTGCTAACAATACTTAGTCAATAAAAAAATAAATCTAATCTAAAATATTTAACGAAAATAAATATTACGAAATTCCTGATAACGTTAAAAGGTATTACAAAATAAATTATATTAAAAATAAAAAAGTCACATGATTGGTAGATACGAGGGATGGTAAGAGAGAAGGAAAGTAAAGATTATTTTTTGTTTTTTCCCTTTTTCTTGGGCACTGGCGCGACTTCTTCAATAACCGGTTCCGGTTCGGGCTCCGGCTCCGGTGTCGGTGGCAACCTCTTGTCCGGCCACAACCGCGAAATGTAGTCGCAAATTAAATTTAAATTAATAGTTCGCGTTTTCAGTGTCTTTGGTCCCGGGAACACCCAAGATAACTCCTCAACTAAATCCTCGTCGAGCGGTACATTATCGAGTTCAAATCGTTCCAACAATTCTTTAGTAGGCATCGCTCTATTAAGCTCTTTAGTCAAAGCCAAGAAGTATAGAGCGATATCAATCTTATGATGCCTCCTGGCACTGCCGACGAACTGAGCTCTTTTTAATAATAAACCTCTGGCATCGGGGTCTGGCACAGACCAGTTTCGTAACACACAATCAAACTTACACTCGAAATTTTTGCGAGTTTTCATCTTCTTAACTTTCGCTAAAAGTTCTAGAAAGTGTTTCTCAACGCATACACCCTCCATCAATAATTTTGTTATCTTGATTCGAGGTCGTAACATTTTTTGTAGAACACTGTACGCATCATGTGGTGATAATGGGTTATAGGAAAGATTCAGCGTTAAAAGTTTCTTAGCTTGGTATAAACCAGACACAATTATACCCATTGCTTCATCTTGAAGACGATTATGGCTCAAATCTAAGTTCGTCAGCGTGGGAATTGTTAGTATATTTTTAATTGCATTTGCTATACGGTCTCCTTCAAGGCCATTGAAAGATAAGTTTATTTCTTCCAAAATAGTGCTGAGTGCTAAACTGTCCAACATTTTCACTGTAGATGGTACATGAAAGAAGTTATTCCACGATAGGTCCAAATGTGTGAACCTGTTCTTCCATTCCCATACCTCTGTTAACGCAACAGCAGCAAGTCGACCCATATTGTTGTTACTCAAATTGACTTCTTTGATCATTGCACCATTAAATAACTGATTAGCAAAATGAATTCCGCCGGCATCGCACAGGTTGTTTTTAGCAAGGTTAAGGTATACCAACGTACTATTCGTTCGTAAACTGTCTCCTAATCTGTGCATTCCCGACGCACCGATACGACAACCATCTAGGAGGAGTTCTTGTAGAGTAACGTTGGAACTCAGCATTCGGCCAAGATGATAGCATGCGTCATCAGTCAGAAAGTTTCCGGACAAAATTAAACGAGTCACAGTTTTGTTAAATTGCAATGCTTTTGCCATCGCACGAACTCCTCGGGGATCGACGCCGTAGAAACATATATTAATTTCTGAATTTAACAAATTTTTATAAAACATTCTTACTGGACAAATACTCATTTCTTTGCATAGGTTTAGATAAAGAGCTTGACCGTCATCAGGGTATATTATATGTTTTTCTGGTTCGAGAAGTGCTTCTTTGATCCCAGGATTAGTTACAGCCGGGTAGTTGTAGTACGCGTGCCTGAAGATAGAGCTGTTGGAATTGAATACGTATTGGGCACATATTTCTCCGCTCCCCGGAGAGTAATCACCTTCAGAGAACATTAATCGTTTCCTATTTTCCTCTGGTATTGATACTTCGAGTGACGACCACTCGCTCATAGGAGGATCATCTTCAGAACTTTTTTCTTCCGGTGCCAAGAATAAAAATTCGACAAGCTCGGTTTTTGCAGTCACATCCTCTTCCGACATCATGTTTGATTTGTAAAATAAAAATAATCTAAAAATAACAACAAATTAAATGTGAATTATAAGCTTTAAAAATACACAATATTGTCAAAATGATTACTGTAGATTACTGTACTCTGTGGTCAAAAACCTAAAAACATGCTAAAAACTCAGTGAAAACCATAGTGTCTTTAGTCAGATTTCGAATAAAAACCCAAGAATACATTACAATGTCTTTGTAAAAACATTTTTATAAAAACCTCATAAAAACTCAAAAAATTTTGACCACAGGTTATTTAGGTACTAGAGCATAGACAGAGAACAGATTTACTTTATATTTTTCCCATAGCTCCATAGAATAATAACTAAAGTAACATAGCTCTTTGCTGCTCTTTGATGTTTACGTTATAATATTATCTTACTTTAGTTACAACAAGATTTTGATTAAAGGTAGGTTTAAAATGTATGAATATAATCCTTTATTCTTTCAGAAGCATTTGTGTGAAAAATATTTTCAACGTTTTAAACCAACGCATGGAACCATAAAAAGGTTGTCTATAAAAGGACGAAAACAAACCATCAAAGGAGACCGCGAGCTAATAAGAAAACTGTGCTTTAGTAAACGATATGTTGAAAATACTTGCAAGTGCTTATAACAAAGTTTCTGCCACATACTTACCTAATTGCATCCTGGTCTTTGCTTTGATCGTCCGTTGCGCACCCTTTTGCGTCCAACAGCCAGTAATTGACAATCAAAACGCGTCCTTTGCGCCGAGAAAACTTCGTTAGCTTCCCGATGTGCAGGAAAATTAGTAACGCAATAATAGGAGAGGGTAATAAGCTAATGGAGAGGGGGGGTCATCTCTTGTTGGTGAAGGCCGATCGGGCCGCGTCTGTCCGTGATCTAATTAAATGGCAATTCTCGCGAACTGTTGAAATGTGATCTTGTCTTTGAGCAGAGCGAGCTGCGAGGAAATTGGCTGCTATCGATTAGCTTCTATAAAATTAACTTATCGGACTAGGTTGTAGTAAGAAACTGGGTTACAATTTAACCGTTTTCCACCGCCGTTTTAGTACTGAACGAATGCCGTGACATGGTTTACATCTTATACCTACGTATGCGAATAATTTTTCTTTTCAAAATCCGGTTTCTAAATAATGAAAAAATATTATAGGTAGGTACTTACACGTATTTTTGCTTTTTTCGAAATGACGATTATAAGTTGTAGTACTTAGATACATCGTGATACATAGTATTTTCGCCAACTTCTGACGTCACAAGACTCCTGAACTTTAACGCGCGCTATCTTTGCCAAATTTTAATGTAAAAAAAAGACAAATACGTATTAATATAAATATTAGATACGTATCTAATATCAATATTAGTTAAATATGTATTTTTTATTATTTAATGATCAATATTGATATCAAAGAGCTAACCTGTTCTTGATAGAATAAGAGATAATAATAGAGAAAAATATCTATATCTGGGTGGTTCTTCAAAATTTGGTTAACTTGGTGTTAGTAGCAATTTTCACATATTTGTATCTATTTTATTCAACATTTGAATTTCCTAAGTGATAATGTAAAGTCCATGTCATTTGTTCACTCACTTTGATATATATCACAATTTTATTTATTTTCGAAAATCGCTTCATCCTACTCCAAATATCAGTCCCTAGCCATGTAAGATCTCCCAAATTCAACAAGCATTTAATTGTTTTTCTAATCGTATATTAATACTTTGATTTAATTCGACTTAAACACGTTTACTATTACATTAATAACCTGTCAATGCTAATTACTTTTTAATAACAATATTTATTATCTATTTATTTCAAATCAAAAAATGTAACCGTTAAAAAATGTCAGTCCCTAGCTCTTTGTGAAATTCAAAAATACGCGCCATCTAATCATAAGGTGCATTTTATAACTTGCCTAAGCTAAAGCATCGGTGTAAAGTTAGTTGTAAACACGACCGATGCCGCGACAGTCATCTTTTTGTTAGTGCGGTCGCCGACTTTGTCTCGGATACACGTGCTGTGCCAGTCAAACTCTCAGGCCCTAGGTAAGTCGTTTCAAAGATAGTTAATTAATTGTAGATTTTATTACATATTGTAAATTTGACCCTTGTCTGTCTTGTTATTTTGATCACCTGCTGGTTTTGATGTTAGTTTAAATTATGAGGTTATGTTTGATTTTGCTTTAATTAGTCAGTCCCTAGACCGTCAGGCCCTCGTCGTAAAAGTGGCGAGGGACTGACGCCACACCTAGGGACTGACGGTCATACTGCGTGATCCGTGGTTTTAGTAATAAAATTTGTGTATTTGTTGTAGAATATGGCGCCTAGAAAGAAAACATTACTATCCAAAGAGGAACTCGCAAAAAAAAAAGTCTGAAAAGGCAAAAAAACGCTTGGAAAAAATTAAAAATGATCCTGTTTTGCTGGCAGAGTACAAAGAAAATTATTAAAAAAAAATTATTAAAGTGACTGGCCATTTTAGTAGTAACAATGTAGATATTATACCTACAGTATAGAATTAGAATTTCATTGGTAACCGTCTAAAAATACCTTTGTCATAATTAGGCCACAATTTAACCAAATTTTGAAGAACCACCCATCTATACTTATAATAAATCTGTAGAAGTGAAAATTCTGTACATTGAAAATATCAAAAAAATTAATGGCGGGGTGTGTTACTAGACCGACACCGAACCCAAAAATGTGATTAAAAAAATTTTTGTCTGTCTGTCTGTCTGTCTGTCTGTCTGTCTGTTTGTTCAGGCATCACGCAAAAACTACCGGTTCGATTTCGATGAAACTTGGTATAATTGTTCTTTAATATCCTGGGCACCACACTGGGTAGTTTTTATCCCGGAAAAGTATATACAAAAAAAAACAAACTTAATTTTGCGGTTCGATCCCTAGACCCGAATACTGTACCAACCGCAAATAATAAGTTTGTCGTAGGTTACGTCACCCGCAGTGGAGTTCAATAAGGGGCGCTGCACACGGCCAAGTAACTATTTATTAATCTGTGACACGGCTAAGATACTATAATTATTTATCTATACTTTATATATATGATAATATATTATTATATTATATATTATAAAGCTGAAGAGTTTGTTTGTTTGAACGCGCTAAACTCAGGAAGTACGGGTCCGATTTGAAAAATTCTTTCACTGTTAGACAGCCCACTTATTGAGGAAGGCTATAGGCTACTTTTCTTTTGGAAATCTACCCCCTAAGGGGGTGAAATAGGGGTTGAAAGTTTGTATGGGAAGTTCAGTATTTTCAATGATAGACACATGAAATTTCGTATAAGGGTTTCTGGATAGAAATAAATAAAGAGGTATTTCAGCGATTTTAAAAATCATCCCCCTATGTGGGTGAAATAGGGGTTGGAAGTTTGAAGGCATATGAATTGGGGTTCCCTATTTGATTTCGAAAGTTGATGATTCGATTTTTATTATATCGAACACGGTGTCGCGATAATTCAGTTGTACGATGTTTTATTCCATCGATACTTTATTGGTGCGATGTAACGTTTGTGCGAAAAATCCTGTTGCGAAAAACCTTACAGCGATAGCTCGTTAGTTCGGTAATTTATTAGTTCGATAGTACCTATATCGGTTCGAAACGCCTATTGTTCCGTGACATATAATTAATAACATTATTTATTACATTTAAAAAAATGTTCAATTCGATTCAAGATATATAAATGAATTATATTTTTAAATATATTAAATTGATCCTAATCTACCTATACCTAAATAACTTAAAATATAATTGTACCGTATGTATCTTGAATCGAATTGTAATTTTTTTTTAATTTAATAAATAATGTTATTAATTATATGTCACGGAACAATAGGCGTTTCGAACCGATATAGGTACTATCGAACTAATAAATTACCGAACTAACGAGCTATCGCTGTAAGGTTTTTCGCAACAGGATTTTTCGCACAAACGTTACATCGCACCAATAAAGTATCGATGGAATAAAACATCGTACAACTGAATTATCGCGACACCGTGTTCGATATAATAAAAATCGAATCATCAACTTTCGAAATCAAATAGGGAACCCTATGAATTGTGTCGTTTTCAAAGATAGATACATAAAATTTCATACAAGGGTTATTAGTTAGAAATAAATAAGATGTATTTCCGTGAATTTAGAAATCTACCCTCTAAGGGGGTGCAATAGGGGTTGAAAGTTTGTATGGGAAGTTCGGTATTTTCAATTATAGACATATGAAATTTGTATACGGGTTTCTGGATAGAAATAAATAAAGAAGTATTTTAGCGATTTTAAAAATCATCCCCCTAAGAGGGTGAAATAGGGATTGGAAGTAGTTTGAAGACATATGAATTGTGTCATTTTCAAAGATAGACACATTAATTTTTTAAAATCAAGGGTTAGTAGTTAGAAATAAATAAGATGTATTTCAGTGATTTTAGGAATCTACCCTATAAGGGGGTGAAATAGGGGCAGAAATAGTTGGTATGTGAAGTTCGGTATTCTCAAAGATAGACAGATGAAAAGATAAGTAGATTTAAGATAGTGACCATCTAAGACATATCTATAATGACGACCCTCGTGGTCGAGTGGCGTTCAATCTGGTTTTTAAGGTGTCGCCAGCTCTAAGTTCCCAGGTTCGATCCCCGGACGAGTCCATGTAGAAAATCACTTTACTACATTGTCTTGAGTCTGGGTGTTTATGGTACCTTCGTTGTCTCCGATTCCATAACACAAATGCTTTTGCTACTTGCCTTACTTTGATTATTATTTGAACGTCATCATATTAATTTAATGAAAATTTTTATTCATACTCCTTACTTTACGCGCGAGCGAAGCCGCGGGCAACAGCTATCATGAATAATTATATAAGATACTAAATATTTTTTTACTTTTCGTATCTAGTCCGCTGCACTATTTAAGGCCAATATAAATTAAATACTTACATTTTTTTAAATTACTAATAAATATCGAAACCGTAAAAAATATTCCTTTTTTTGCTCTTATTGCCTTCAACGATGAAATGAAAACCAAACCACACATTAGCTTTACATTTTCTTATTTCATCTTTCATACCTCAGCTTATAACTGACCCTCGCTTGATTTATAACCGTGTTCAGTCATAACAGTGATTTCGTACTAATTGATTGGGGGCTACTCCATCATTTGGCCCTCGCGATACATCATGGCTGACGTGCTTAGGGGAGATGTTCCTAAAACGGGTAAGCTAAGGGAGATGTTAAATGAAACGACCAAGAACATTACAAGCAACTTGTATTTTTACTTATAGGAATGTTCATTTAATAAACTTTGGAAAATACAAAACAGTCTTAGCAATCTTCTTCAATATTCAGTAAAAAATAAAAAAAATAAAACCCTTCGAAATACCCGCTTTGCCCACAGGGGGGTCCTAAAACGGGTACCGTCTTTGGGCAAAGCGGGTAATGACTGAATATCTTTTTTAGATAATATTTAAAAAAGATATTCAGTCATTACCTTAATAAGATAGATAAGATATAAGATTTCCTAGATAATAGGAGGCTAAGATATTATCTTAGCCTCCTATTATCTAGGAAATCTTTATCGTTAAAAAAAGGTATTCAGTCATTACCTTAATAAGATAGATAAGATATAAGATTTCCTAGATAATAGGAGGCTAAGATATTATCTTAGCCTCCTATTATCTAGGAAATCTTTATCGTTAATTAGTCTTTTTAATTATGTTAATTAGTCTTCTTATGTTAATCAGTCTTCTTATGTTAATCAGTCTTCATAGGTTAATCAGTAAATGCTTAATTAAATGCTCCATTTAAAATTATAATGCCCTATGCTATTAAATTTGACAAACATCAAAGAAACAATAAAAAATCAAAACAAAACAATAAAAAAACAATCAAATAGACGAATCTAAGTTATTCTTGGCAAGAATCACAGTAATAAGAGCCTCTACCAGAATATGTCGTGCATGCTTCATGAGCCCACATATAACAGTCATCACACCTGATCCAGTCTTCTGTGGGTGGATGTGTATATAATTCAGAGCAAATCAAACATCTGTATTCAACATCTTCATTTTTATATTTTGGACCTCGTTTGGGTCTTTCCTGTTTTTTTGTACTAGTAGAAGCTTTGGGTTGTTTTATTTTCTTCTCTTTGCTGTTGATTTTAGTAGTTGCACCTTTTTTTTTCAACTCTTTTATGTTATTAATCTCAGCATACTGGAACACAAGCTTTAAAAATTCTGTCTTAGTAAGGCCAAAATACAAACTGTCCATATGGAATACATATTCAAGCAGTTCATCTTCTTGACTTTTTGTAAATATAGTTGTATATCTCCCAAGTTTCTTTTCCGCGGTACCTTTTTGAATATGCCGCTGTAACGTTGATAGATTTATTCCATACTTCTTGGCTGCAGCATTTACTGAACCTTTGCCGGCTTCTTCCATAGCACGTTTCATTACTTCCTCATCCCACGAAGCATTTGAAGTTTTTCTTTTATATTTATTCACCATCTTAAAATAATCATAAAATAAAAACAAATTAGGTATTTTTTTACATTTTTTGTTAGCTAAATAACCGCACTGGGAGATAAATTATTCCAGGGCAAATCGGGTAGTCACCCGTTATGCCCCTACCCGTTTTGCCCAAAAACACGTTATAAATTCCAACTACCTTAACCTTAAAATAGTAAACACGGAGACCACTAGGTATTCACAGATAACAAGCTTATAACATGCAAAATGATAATACAAAACTACGAACACCATATTTTGCACCATATTTGAGTAGTTAGCACTAGCGTAAATCGATTTTTTTTAGTAAAATCAACAAAAAACTTTGTTAACGTCTTACCTTGAACACGTTCGCTCCACTCGCGCGAGCCGACTGACCGTGATTGGGGGGGCGGTAGTGCGCCGCTCTACACTCACACATTCACACTAAGATCTATAATATACGTATGGCTAACCCTACCCGTTTTAGGCTGGTTACCCGATTTAGGCACATCTCCCCTACGCCGTAATTATTATAGCGTATGGCAACTTGACTGAGCGTATGTTTATTGTTTTGAATTATATGAATTAGATTGGACGTTTTGATACACAGACCGTAGCATTAACACTATTAATAAATCTATACTACTATTCTATATTATAAAGATAAAGAGTTTGTTTGTTTATTTGAACAAATTAATCTCAGGAACAACTGGTCCGATTTGAAAAGTTCTTTCACTTTTAAATAGCCCACATATGGATGAAGGCTATAGACTATAATTTGCCGGGATTTTAATTATAAGTTTAATCTAGTCGAGCTACTCCGATAAATCTACTTGAGAAAAACCGGTTTTTGTTTTAAACAATAGTTGATATGTCTCACGAAAGTTATTATACAGTTTTATAGTTTCCCTTGAATTTCCAGCTATCTATCAAATCTATTTTAATAGATAGGTACCTACAAGAAATAATGTCGGTGATTTTCATATTCATGAACTAATTTTACTTGAAACTTAAAAATTATGATGATCTATTTAATCATTATTATTGTTAGTGTATTTGTTATAAAAATAACATGTTGGAGATGTTTTAGTATGCAGGTGTTTGGGCATTTGAACGGGCGTATATCAAACAATCTAGCTTATAATTTAAATCAAAATATCGAAACTCGATAAATCACAATTGTATCAACAATTCAGTTGGAAACTATTCCGTGTTACGGTGTGGATGATTTAATGGTGCCGTATCGGTAATCTCGTAATACCCAATCATCCGGCCGGGTCGGGCCGTAGTCCGCCGGGACGGGCCGGATTCCATCGGAACAAAGCCGATTCGATTACGCACCTTACCGTTGTTAAACTCGAAGGAAATGTTCCATCTATTTCAAATCAAGATCCGATTAAGTTAATTGTAGGGGTTTATGAATAAATTATTAAATGGTGGAAGAATTCTTAGTGAACGTTACAATTTATTGTGTACTAAGCACCTATTATTTTTCAAGCCTAACCTGTATTCAGATTGGTCTTTGTTTGTATTTTATAAATAACTAGCTTCTGCCCGCAACTTCGTCTGCATGAACTTCAGAATTGGGTCCAAAAAGAAATGAAAAATGTGAAAGTAATAAAAAATGGAATAAATTTTCACCCGTGTTATAAGCTTGCACTGATAATAGAGAAAAATCTCGTAAACAATTTTCAATTTTCTTTCGGGAACTACTTGAGTAATCGGGATAAAAGGTAGCCTATGTTATTCCGTTTCCAAGGTTACATGTATGCCAAATTTCATCCAAATCCGCTTAGCCGTTATTGCGTGATTAAGTAACAAACATCAAAACATCCACACTGTCACATTTATGATATTATATTATTAGGATTAGGGGTAGAATTCTTATTCTACACCTATTCGTGGCGAAATCGGTTATACCGATTTGGCCTTACAATGATGTGTATGGAGTATGGACACTGTTTATTTACGATCTGAGTATTCATAATCATCTAAATTTTAGATAACAAGGACTATTACACTACTTCATATTGACTACAAAGATACCGTAAACAATCAACAATCGCCGGCAATATAGCGGTTGAAATTAAATCACCCACAGTGAAAAGCCGCACTATTCCATAAAGCCCCATTATCCCCACACTTAAGAGACAAGGTTCTCGAAGTCACTCGACTTACAGAAACTTGGCCGGAATGCCTTTTATCCGCGACCTGTTGCATCCGGCAGTTAAGTAAATCCTTGCCATTTTTCCCCCTGTCTCCCCCTAAGAGGCGGTAAGACACATAGTCCCGTATACGTACGTATACCGTGTTCGAGTACGAGTGGCATTTAATGTGGCTATTTCTGATAAATGATGATTATTTAAGGATTCAACGGTTTACCGCCGCCGCCGCGTCAGCTCATGATTAAGTAACTCCTATTGAGTCTGAAACTAGTCGGGCGATCCCGAGAATGCGCGTGAGTAAACAGTTGAATCCTTGAATAATTGTGAATTCGCCTCACGGAAGTTAATATAATGATATGATGATGTTTCTGTATTGGATTGTAAGTTTATAATTCTTTACCAATGTAATTCAGTCGTTTCTGAATTTGGAAATAGTCGATTATATTCATATAATAATTATGTAAGACATGTAAAAGTGATGATATATTATCCTACTTACAGAATTAAAAAAACAAAATCAATTAATCATTTCATTTCTATAGATAAGGGTATATGGTGATTTAATTACTGATTATAATTATTATGTGAGGTGTATGTAGATGAGGATGGTGATTTTACCCAAATATAATAGTGTTTATATGTTTATGTACCGTGTATAAAATGGTGGTCAATTGTAACAATCCAATTTAAATTTTATAATATGCATGTATTTATTTATTTATTTAAACTTTATGCACAGTTATAAAAATAAAGTACAATGGCGGACTTAATTATGTATCTTGTTGAGTGAATCGTACCAAAATTTTTGAGGACTAATTCTCAGTTGTAATTATAGGATCCAGTTGTTAACCATGTCTAAGCAATGCCCGTTTTAAGTCAGAGAAGCGATGCGTATAATTAAGCGAGAAGGAAACTTAATTTTAATTGCGATTAAATATGCATTATTTATTCCTGACGTTAAAATACCACATTTATGTATCATTAATCTTGAATACGAGCCCTGTAAGTGTAGCGAAGTGGATTATGTGGGTATTATACTTACCCAATTATAGTCTACGGAAGTTCCTCATTTAGCAATTGTGTTCGTTATTCATTAGTGCTTTACTTGGAACTGTCGACACACTGACACCGGCAGACATTCCATTTCATCTTTTGGCCTCATTGTAGAAACGTGAATCCGACTGTGACGGAATGTTTCTGGAAATAACTCTAGGAATAGGGAGCATACCTTTAGTACCTCGTTTTTCAGTTCTTGAGAAAAAATACACACGTAGGTTTGTAATGAAACCGAGGTCCTCCCATATCTAATTCTAATATTATAAAGCTAAAGAGTTTGTTTGTTTGAACGCGCTAATCTCAGGAACTACTGGTCCGATTTGAATAATTCTTTAACTTTTAGATAGCCCACTTATTGAGGAAGGCTATTGGCTATAATTTGCCACAATGACCGACGCCCACGCGGGCGGAGCTGCGAGCAAAAGCTAGTGTTAAAGAAAACTATGCAAGCAGTTAAGTCATTTTGAAACCGAAAACAATAATATAAAAAG
Source organism: Plusia festucae (assembly GCA_950381575.1). Lineage (NCBI taxonomy): Eukaryota > Metazoa > Arthropoda > Insecta > Lepidoptera > Noctuidae > Plusia > Plusia festucae. Next base: position 3,464,667 of record OX494436.1, on the reverse strand, counting down.
AATGAATTCTTTACATCGCAAACACAGTACCTATAAGGAATAAAATACCAGCTACGCAAAACGATTATTCAAATACCTACTTAGATTTGAACAACATTGACTGAAGTCTGAACATCTTAAGTTTCATAAAAGCTTATTGAAAGTAAATGCGAGCGCCTTAAAAGGCCAATTAGGGTACAATTTGCGTCGCCCTCTCTCGGGACGATATGAAATTATTTCTCCAATATTACGACCAGATCTCAGATTGCGTCGGAACTCTTCGGGGGCAATCGACTGAAAAATGTACGTTATTATAGAATTATTAGTCGGGATTTGAGAACAATAGGGGATTTGAGTGTTGGGGAATTTTATCTATCTCAAGTAAAGTAGCGTGGCTGACTGGAGGTAAGATTGAGATCGAGATGAAGAGTGTTCGTTCATTAAATTATTTTAAATTACATCTTTCAGTGTCCAATTGTGTCTTATGCACATATCGTGCTCCAATTTTTTTTTTAATATGAAGTTTGAAAGTCTTTAAAAAAACGTTTTTAGTTATAGATACAAGTTTTATTCATTGAAAGAGTTTGTCAGTTTGTTTGAAAGCACAACTGTCTGGATCTACCGGTCGCATTGAAAAAATATTATCTGTGCATTTATAAGCCTTTAGGAATAATATACGATACTTTTATGTACGAAAAAGAATTAGGGTTTCGCGCAAAACAAGAAGAATCCACGAAACTAAAATATACGGACGAAGTCGCGGTGGCCATTATACGAAACCAGTTTTGGTTGTTTGGTTTATAGCTTCTGAATCAGATAAACGATATTTACTAGTTAGGTAAGTCTTATCAGCATTCTTCAAGTCTTTTATTATAATTAACTTCCTCAAACCAGGTGCTTTCCTGGTGCCGTACTGCATCATGCTGGTGGTGGGCGGCATCCCGCTGTTCTACATGGAACTAGCGCTGGGGCAGTTCCACCGGAAGGGCGCCATCACTTGCTGGGGAAGACTCGTGCCGCTCTTCAAAGGTATGTAAGTTTACCATAATCGTGGTATCTGGTTTGGTGTGTGTCATGAAAATCATGAATAGTGTGTTTTTAGATCTTGATCTTGATTTATTAGCATTTACAGCTCAATAAACAGTTTTAGTAATTTTAGATACTCGAAAAATGATACCAAAGGTTGATACAATTTTCTTCTTATACACTAAACTTATATTTTAAGAATAACTAATACACATGTGGTGGAAAGAAACATTAAGTACCTATTGAGAAAATTTGGGAAAATTTCAGCACGATACCACTATTTATCTTATCTATCTGAATTTTCAATATAGTCAAAGACTCTATTCTATTTACTTTTACGAGGTCACGTGCGAGTTATACGCTAGATTTATATGGCACTCGGTCACGTGCGGCTAATGTCATCGGAGTGGTGAAACCTCGGTGAAATTACGATCTAGATTTATGGGCTACACCACTTAAACCGACTGCTGAATGTTATAAGCAAGTGTTACTTATCTCGCAAAAGATCGATCTTCGAAGATCGTCTGGTCACCGAGGAGAGATAAGTTATTATAATATAATGTGATTTATGCGATTTAATAACAATTATTTTCTAAACAATAAAGGTTTTTAATGTTGTAAATCTCATTTCAAATGTAATAAGTAGAATAATAAACCTAATCAGATGAATCATATTAAAACTGAGAACAAAAGAAATCTAGAAAACTCCTTACATTTCTGTTAAGTACTTGTCCCTAACAAAAATACATCACACATCATCAGTTAACTTCAAGATGCAAAACAAGGCACGTCATTCCCAAGCTCGCGGTCTAGTCGGACGTCGCCCCCGGGCCCGCACTTAACACCCATAATTGACACCATTCCCGGGTCTCCCCTTAAGTGCTCGTCCCATACGTTCTCAAAAGGCGCCGGTAGATTTGCGATCCCGGCTTATGCCCGTTGATTTCATTTCACGCGATTGTCACGTCGCTCCTTGAGTGGCTCTCGCCGCGATGTGATTTTTGAACAGAAATAAAATTGGTAATGGACTGGAAAGCTGGTGGAAATCCGTTTCACTGAAAGTATTTGATATGAAATGGATTGAGAATGTTCGTGTGATTGATGGATGCGAGTCTTGGCTTTCAAGGTTTTTACTTTTATGAAGAATTTAGATGAAATGTAACCGTGCTTGCAAAATTAGGTACGTGTGGTGCAAGACTTAGTGTTTTGTTAAGTAGAACCAGAACATATTTCGTGTTATAATTAGGGTAATTGCACATGTGGTCCTTTAATTAGTATGACTTGGGATGGTACGTGTATAGTTCCTTATATACAGGATTATTTCAGGTCTCGTGACTTATGTTTATATGAAAAATTGATTCTCAATTTTAATATTTAGTCCTTGTAGAATATACATATACGCACTCCTTAAAAATAATCCTGTTTATCAGGCACTAACGGCTACAATTTTTTAAGAATCATTTTGTTACAGTTGGTATTTTTTTTGCGTCTGTTGAGGTCCTTAAACAAATCGTAATTTAATACAAGGAATTCAATAAATTCTGAAGCATAATGAAATAAATTCATGTTCGGAGGCTTTATAAATTGTATTTACATAGGTATTGGGTACGCGGTGGTACTGATAGCGTTCTACGTGGACTTCTATTACAACGTGATCATCGCGTGGGCTCTGCGCTTCTTCTTCGCTTCTTTCACCACCATGCTCCCCTGGACCAACTGCGACAACGAGTGGAATACACCAGCTTGCAGACCCGTGAGTTTAGCATTCATATAGACGACAGCTACTTATTTAAAAACTAGCTGTGCCCGCGACTTCGTTCGCGTGGTTGTCGACAGCAAAACAACGTCGTTTACTTATGTAAACGACGTTGTTTTGCTATAAGAGTATGTCACCTTTTTGATGATTTAGATAAGAGTCCTGACTTTGGTATAGTTGATTACGTTAATGCTTCTCTATATACTATGTTAGCGGTGGAATTACCCGGAGCATATACAAAAAGGTTGTTTGGGTTGCTAACACGTGATAGAGAAACATAGAGTTGGCCGTGTGAAAAACAATCAAAAGTAAGGTCTACACCCGCAAAGGATAACGTCTGGCCTTGGGCTTTATTAATAGTCATAGCGTAACAGAGGCTTACAGGAAATTGCACACGTTTGAAAGTAAACGGAAAATTATTGGGGATAATGGGTATCCTGGGAATGAAAACAACATCACCGGAGCCGCAACCTGTTAAGATTTCGGCTTCGATGACATTTCGTTGGAGATTTGTTACTCTCAGCCGAGTTCCATTGCATAGTTTTGGTGGGCTTAAATTTCTGAGTAGAATGATTGGTACTCCGACTTTTAAATAAATTTTGTGTGCTGGAAGACCTGGTGTATTTAGAGAGTCTAAAAACTCTACTGGATAGTGGGTGGCATCTCCTTCTTCCAAAACCGTGTTAATAGATAAATATTCTCTACTTTCTCCAGAAACATGTACCAATATTTGAGAATTTATTGCTGCTGCTTGGTCGTTGCGAGGTGCCAAAATAGCTCGTTGGCATAGCCAAGCAGCGTCATGGTTCGAAATTTCTGATGGATCTCCGTATACAGAGGAAATGAGTTCCTGCTGTGAGGCAACAGAAGAACACAGGCTCTCGACTAAAGTTACTTTACCACCTTCTTGAGTCGGGTATGTGCCGTTACCAATTTGAAGTAGTAAATTTGAGAAGACCTGCGCGTTTGCGTCACCTCCCAAATATGCTCGCATATTAAAGCTCAAATTAGTTAATATGACACTACGCCATAAAATAGAACTCTTTAAACAGGCACCTATTTCATCGGCCCTCGTTCCTCTGGGTATTATAGGGAGTGTCTGCCTGAAGTCTCCACAGAATAGCACTGTTAAGCCTCCCATCGGTCGGTCATTTTGTCTTATATCTCGCAACGTTCTATCTACAGCTTCCACAGCTTTACGATTTGCCATCGTACACTCATCCCAAACGATAAGTGCGCAATCGCGTAAAACCCTTGCTTTATCACTATTGCGAGACACGTTGCAGACAGGGTTTTCTGTGCGCTCCAAGTCGATTGGTATTTTAAATGTTGTATGTGCAGTTTTTCCTCCTGGTAATAAAGTGGCAGCTATTCCTGAGGAGGCGACGGCAAGGGCAATTTTGTTTTGGCTCCTTATTTGAGCCAAGATAACTTTAGTGAGGAAAGTTTTACCTGTTCCACCAGGTGCATCTAAAAACAGCATTTCTCCTAATGAATTTTCTACACTACAACATACTCTATCAAAGATTTGACGTTGTTCTGATGTCAAATTTGAACAGCCATTTCGCAATATTTCTGCTAACTCTTCGGGGTTGTAATTTATTTCAGATGCATACTCCCTATTAATTCGTTCCCCACCAACTGTCGGTGTCGGCAAGCCGTATTGACTGAGGGGGTTCCCTCCTATACTTGTAACTATATCTTGTATAGCCAGCAAAGACCTATTATGGCAGCTTTCACGTACTTGGTCAGAAGTTTCACTATTTATATTTTGCTGTCTCAAAAAATCTTCAGCAAACGCGTCTTTATATTTTTGCCACAACTGCCCAGCGTCCGATAGGCCACAAAATGTCAACAAAATGGCAAATAAATGGCGCAAACGATGTGGACTATCACTGACGCATGCTTCGGCTAAAGCATCGTCCCAATGCTGATCGTCATCTAATAAATGCCGTGCGCGGCAAGCAGCTTGAAATGTGGGATATTCTATATCGTCCACTTTGCGGAGCTCAGCATAAGAAGTAGGTCCTCGCACTGTGTGAAGAAGAAGGCGTAAATAATAACACTCTGCATTATTTGGGTGCACCGTGTATACTCTTCCAATCACGTGTTCTTTAAAAATGCCGTACTCACCTTCTACAGCAGTTCCACGTCTCCTGCGATTAAAAACACCTTGCTGCTTGTTATAAGTATAATAATGTGGCACTTCATTGTACAATAGAGACTTAGCGAAATTGTCTCTTTCGCAAAGGCGAAAGAATGCGAGCAAGGTGGTTTGTCTTGGGTTGTTCATTCTTTCTGCCACATTTTCTGGCTGAAAGTAAACTCGCTGCCCGCCTTCCAGGTGCACGGCAAGATGGATGACTGGCGGATACCTTTCATGGATAGGGAAACTCAAAATGCGCCAAACTGCCTCCGAAGAGCTTATGTATCGGCCAGATTGATACCTTGTCACTTCATCAAATTGGTTGTTATTTCTCAGTGCTATCATGGCTTGATCACTTCCTTTATTAACATATTTACATATATATTTTATAGATTCGACGCTATTACAAATTTCAACATTAATGTGTGCTTGAAAAGCTTTTGACAAAACTGGCGAATACGGTACCACCCATCTATTATCTAAAATTATTTCTTGTCCACGGATTCTGACAGTAGCTGTGAAACCACCTTGTGACGGTGATCTTCGCCGGTATTGCGGATACCCATTTTCCCCAGCCATAGTTAGTTCTTTAAGTGCTCTGGGGTATTTTTTTGAGCATTGACCATCTTTCATGCACGGTGATTCTCTGTTTAAGACGCCACATGGCCCGTGAACCATATGTGTTTTTATTATGTCATGCAAAATCGAATCTGCATTATAGTCCGGAAATTCTGCACTTATGACACTGTCTATAGCATCGGGACGAATTTTTTCTTCCAGCCACAGAAGAATGTGCGCATGGGGTAAACCACGCTTTTGCCACTCTACGCTATACATAAAACAAAGAGTTGAACCGAAAACTTTCTCCTTTGTAAGTAGATTAATCAAGACTTTGAGTTTTAAATGAAAAATCCTAGCAATAATGTCATGTCTGTCGTATGACGCCTGTCCTATGAGAAGTGCCTGACAAATCTCCGTCCACTTTGGATTTGTTGTAAATGTTATAAAAAGGTCCGGCCGGCCGTATTTACGGACGTAACAAAAAGCATCTTGCGTTCGTTCGTGCATATACCGCGGACCGCCTGTGAAACTGGATGGCAAAATAACCAATCGACCCAAGTCTTCGACGTTATTATCTGATTGCATGGCGTCCCGCAAGTGCACGTATTCTTCAGCGCGTAACCGTTGCTGGTTAGTGCGAATATACACTAAACGTTCAGTTTCTATTTTTGCATACATGTCCACAATAAATTGGCTGAACAAACCACGAAATCCTTGCAAATATACGAAACTGTTTTGCCTTATTTGTAAAAGGTAGGAATAGTATTGTTGAGCAGATATTTTTTTTTGAAAATTAGTGACTCTCGTAGTAGGGTTCACTTGGTACAGCCCAAAATTGTACCCATCTTCACCATGACAATAAATTAGTGGATATTGCAGGGCGTCGTAAGCTCGGTGGGTTTCCGAAATGCGTTGAAGGCGACCGTCACGTGTACGCAACACGATATCACGCCTCTCACACTCCTGGTCGACTAAAACAACTGCAACTTCATCTGCGACGGGTGCATTGTGTCTTCCGCGGTGTTCACCCACAGGACGTCTATCGGCACTTATAACAATTTTCAAATCATTGCTGCCTTGTGGAATTGACTCCAATGCAGCTTTGAATTCAAGAACGTACTGGTTAACGTGATGCAGCAATTCTTGAAGTTGAGCCAAAAGCTCAGCATTGAGCTGGGGAAAATTGTGATTTCTAACATTGAGCTGTTGCGTGTAATCGGATACAAAATAAATTTGGAGAAATTTGGGCTCAGTTTCTGGCAGCAAAGATCCAATAAGGTGATAAACTTGACCTTGTACTTTGAAGGTTGGCATGAACGGTCCTTCCGTTATTTGTTTTGCCCCAAAGGAAGTCATTTGGAAAGCACTGTTATATAAACGAATATTATCCAAAAAATGTTTCGACTGGGGATGATCGCCATTAAGGAGACTTTTAAGTAAGTGTGGTGGATTTTGGAAATTTGGAAGATCAATTTTTCCATTTGAGCAGCACATTCCGTTTGTCTCTTTCCTCCATTTCAAAGCATGACAAAAATTACAAATTTCTGTCATGTCACCCACGGAAGTAAAGCCAGCATAATGAATTCTAGACGAATATGTGAACCCTGATTTTTCCCTATTCTCCCAAGGTAATAAAATATTTGCATCGTCATATTCCATGGACTCAAAAGCTTCGCTATTTGTTTCTCTATTCATATGGTACCGAGCTCGTTCCATTTCTAGGCGAGATTGTCGTTGTTCTGCTGTTTCTGCTCGTCTTAGTTCATCTATTCTTTCCCTTTCAGATGCAAGATAACTTTCATTGTTTCTTTGTACTCCTACATAGTTATGTCTAGCTATTTGTAATCGTTCTTCTCTTTGGGAGAGAGATTCAGACTCGCGCGAGAGAGCGTGACGCTCTCGGTCAGATGAGAGACGTGCTTGGCGTTCCTCGATACTCTCTTGAGAACGCAAAGTCGCGGTCCGAGTTCTTTGCGAACTTAAGCGCGACTCCCTTTCTGTAAAAGTCTCTGACTCGCGTGAGAGAGAGTGACGCTCCCGATCAGCAGACAGCCGGACTTCGCGTTCTTGGATACTCTCTTGAGAACGCAAAGTCGCGGTCCGAGTTCTTTGCGAACTTAAGCGCGACTCCCTTTCTGTGAAAGTCTCTGACTCGCGTGAGAGAGAGTGGCGCTCCCGATCAGCAGACAGCCGGACTTCGCGTTCTTGGATACTCTCTTGAGAACGCAAAGTCTCGGTCCGAGTTCTTTGCGAACTTAAGCGCGACTCCCTTTATGTGAAAGTCTCTGACTCGCGTGAGAGAGACTGGCGCTCCCGATCAGCAGACAGCCGGACTTCGCGTTCTTGGATACTCTCTTGAGAACGCAAAGTCGCGGTCCGAGTTCTTTGCCAACTTAAGCGCGACTCCCTTTCTGTGCAAGTCTCTGACTCGCGTGAGAGAGAGTGGCGCTCCCGATCAGCAGACAGCCGGACTTCGCGTTCTTGGATACTTTCTTGAGAACGCAAAGTCGCGGTCCGAGTTCTTTGCGAACTTAAGCGTGACTCCCTTTCGGTGAAAGTCTCGGACTGTAGTGAGAGGGCATTTCTCTCTCGAACAGCTGACAGCCGTACTTGGCGTTCCTCGATGCTCTCTTGAGACAGCAAAGTCGCGGTCCTTGTTCTTTGTGAACTTAAACGGGACGCCCTTTCGGTGAACGTTTCAGATTCACGTGAAAGAACGACGTGCTCTCGGGTAGCAGATAACCGTGCTTCACGATCTTCTTCCGATTCCTGAGACCTACTAAGTCTCATCCTTTTCGCATTTCGGCTACGCAGCGAAAGGTTAGTTTTTTTTCTTTGAGGCATTTAGAAAATTAAAGCAATAAACAAAACCAACAACACTTATGACCGAATAGCCTACAAACTTAAAAGAACGGTGCGTCGAACAGTCTAGTATGACAACGAATCTCTCTGAAGTCTGTTCGTGGTCGTGACTCAACGAATTGACAACACTAACTGTAAAACGATTGACACTATTGGATACAATACAAACTACGAAGTAAATAAAATACAATCTTTACTTCGTACTTCAAACCATACTCAATGACCAAACGAAACCAAAAAGCCAATATTTATTTTTCGACCAATTTAGAACATCGATAATTTTCCAAGCAACTAAAGACCTTCTACAACACTCTCGTGAACTTTTAAGACACCAAAGCAATTTGTCTAGTAAACACGGTCGAGGTGATTCTCGCGCGGAAAATCTTAACACCGCGATTCAGAAAATGACGTCATTTGCACAACGCCATCTATCGCATTTGGATTTCAACTATAACATTAGTTCTATTTTTAGTCTTAAGATGTCGTTGCAAGTACTATACTGAATTGCGTAACGTAATATTTTACTTCTTGAACTCACTAAATTAATCATATCTTTTGATAGAGTAAACCGATTTCGATGAAACAAAAACTAAGTTATACCTCAAGTTGCGTAAAATTACAAACTAAAAAATAATACAAAACACAAAAAGGGTTAGCTCGATATATTCGTACTTCTGTAAGAAAGTCGGTTCTAGAAATAAAAAACAAAATATGTAGTAACATCAGGATTTGAACATGCAGCAAGATATTTCACATTTCCTATCGTATAACCACCGAGCTGTTTAATACTACTATAAGCATCTTAAATAGTTATTCATACTTCAATAAACTGATCGCTATGGCAACGTTATTTTCGCCATGGTTACTTTTTTGTTTATATGTCAAAGATTACGTGTACAGATGAATGGAGATTGTGTAAATTTAGAGTTTGATCCCTATTTTATATGGACGACCATATTGATGAGAGCTCATCCTAAATTGGACTTTGTGTCGCCGATATCGCTTTCTATTGATTCAAATGTACATAACTTTTTTGTTTATGAACCGATTTCGATGAAACCAAAACTAAGTAATACCTCAAGTTACGTATAATTTTTGTATATAAACATTGTCTGCATGGGATTCATAGATTTTACGTGATGTGCGCACAAACAAACATATAAACAGACAAACAGACAAACAGACAAAAATTTCAAAAATGATGGAAATGGGTTCTGTTAGTTATCTTTTCACACGCTGTCTATTTTTTTTTTCAATTTCTTCAATGTACAAAAATGACTTTTCTACAGATTTATTATATGTATAGATTAGAGTTTATAAGCGATGAATTAAACTATCAAGAATTTTTGACAACATTTCAGATAATCTACACTAATATTATAAAGAGGAAAGATTTGTATTTTTGTGTGTATATTTGAATGAATAAACTCAAAAGCTACTGTGCCGATTTCAAAAATTCTTTCACAACTAGAAAGCTACATTCAGCCTGAGTAACATAGGCTATATTTTTTACTAAAGAGTTAGGTACCGCGAGCGGACCCGTGGGGAACAGCTAGTCTAATATAAAGAAACTTGTTGATTATCTCCAGTTTATACACTCAATATTCGGTAATAAAATTTTGAACCCTTTCTTTGCGAAAGTTTCCTCGTTTTCTTCTTGTGTTAATATTGTTACAATACCTAGGTTCTACCCTATAGCGTATAATTCCTACAAATATTTCAGTTCGAGGCGATCTGGGAAACATCGGGGAATAAATCTCGCATCCGTCAAAACAGCTCGTCAACATCCTTCGGTTCTCCTCCAACTACTCCTTTTACTTCGGCTGCTTCTGAATATTTCAAGTAAGTTACTAGATCTAGACTTATTTAACTATATTTTTTTTAGGATAAACCACTTTAAAATTATCTAAGTAAGAAAAACATTTCTCAAGGAGGGATAACCAGGCTGCTAGGAACATCTTTGTCTAGCAACTTGGAAGTTGATCCTTCTAGATTTAAAAAATATTAAAATACCTTTATGCAAAAAAAAAAACATCTGAAATATGAAGTTATTATCATCTTAAACTACTATATTTTAATAACTACAGCCGTGCGATCTTGGAACTGCATGACAGCGCTGGTCTCCACGACTTGGGCCCAATAAAATGGGATATGGCTCTCTGCTTGTTCACTGTTTACATCATCTGCTACTTCTCCCTTTGGAAAGGCATCAGTACTTCTGGAAAAGTGAGTAAAACTTTTAAAACCTGTTAAAATACTTCAAAATATTTACGCAAGGTTTTATTTTTCGGATTGGACCAAAGGACCGTTGAATTTTTCCGGATTTTAAATGATTATTTTCAGGTGGTATGGTTCACGGCTCTCTTCCCTTACGCTGTTCTTCTGATTCTGTTAGTCCGTGGTATTACGCTCCCGGGCTCCGCTACTGGCATTCAGTACTATCTCAGCCCAAATTTCGAAGCTATCACACAACCTCAGGTATGGAACATTTTATATTGATGGTCAATTTCATAGAAAAGGTAGCAAAACTGACTAAAAACGTTTTCAGGTATGGGTAGATGCGGCTACTCAAGTATTTTTCTCTTTGGGACCTGGATTTGGAGTTCTTCTGGCTTATGCGTCATACAATAAGTATCATAATAACGTGTACAAGTGAGTATCCAATGAGTGTGTTTTAAAAACAAATTTAAGGTCGGCTATCAGCTGCTGGAGTCCATCTGTTTTCTGCAAGGCGGAATAGTTGAGATGTACTGGCGATCCCCGGATATTGTGGAACTACGACTTCCTACTGTGTCCAACTCGTCTTTGCCTCGTGACCTTGCCCATCATAATAACTTGCAAGATTTGTTAGAGATAGATTCTAGCAGCATGGACCTCGAGTAACTGGAATGACTCTTGACCGCATGAATTGTAAAAATACTGGTTCTTTTATACGAATTTTGTGTTCCAGGGACGCTATACTAACCAGCGTAATCAACTCCGCAACATCCTTCATAGCTGGTTTTGTGATCTTCAGTGTGCTAGGATACATGGCACATACATCTGGCAGGGACATCCAAGACGTAGCTACTGAAGGACCAGGCCTTGTGTTTATTGTGTATCCTGCCGCTATAGCCACTATGCCAGGATCCACCTTCTGGGCTTTGATCTTCTTTATGATGCTTCTCACTCTTGGATTGGATAGCTCTGTAAGTTCAAACTGCAATATCTTAAAATTCCTCAAAAATATTCCATAACTTTTCGTTAAGATTGCGGGATTTATAATTCTGCTCTCGTTTTTTATACTAATCTTACTGTACTTAGATAGTAACGTGTTATATTTTCATTATGATCTTTAGTTCGGCGGCTCTGAAGCGATAATAACAGCGTTAAGTGACGAGTTTCCACCGATCGGTCGACATCGCGAGATATTTGTGGCCTGTCTCTTCACCCTATACTTCATCGTTGGACTAACTTCCTGTACTAAAGGCGGCTTCTACTTCTTCCAATTACTGGACAGATATGCTGCAGGATATTCCATACTGGTCGCGGTGTTCTTTGAGGCTATTGCTGTGTCTTGGATTTACGGTAAGATATTTCAAGCACCTCACATATTTGAATTGATTTTTTTGTCCTTAAGTCTTGAAAAATAAAAACACTTTTGTTTGCCCACTTTAAAACTTCCAAAAATAGTATGTTCTCAATTCGACAGTACCTATGTTTTTTTATTATTCACCAATATGCTTAATACATTCTTGACTGTATTATATTTATTGTATCATTTCTTATTGTAAAATAGTTGTTACTGAAATATTTTTTCTTGTGTATTCTCAACTTATATCCTAAACCAGGTACGGAGCGTTTCTGCGAAGACATTCGGGACATGATTGGCTTCCGTCCAGGACTATATTGGCGAGTCTGCTGGCGTTTCGTTGCCCCAGCATTCCTCCTCTTCATAACGGCATACGGGCTGCTAGACTGGGAACCACTGAGATATGAGAGCTACGTGTATCCCGGATGGGCTAACGTACTGGGCTGGGCTATTGCTGGATCGAGTGTGATGTGTATCCCAACTGTGGCCATTTACAAGCTGGCTACGGCTAAGGGCACGTTCGTTGAGGTGCGGTTTGGTTCTTTTACTATGGTGCATGCAGTTTAGATTTTGTTTGTTTTAAACTTGGACTAAACGTGTGACTACCAACATTCGCTTTAAGCTTGATGAAACCAAGGTTACATAAGCTATAATAGACGAGTATAATAGGTGACAATGCTATTTAAAATGACTGATTTTATTACCCTACACAGCTGGTATTGTGGTGAGGAAAGGTAGAATAGACACGAAACGCAACATAATATTAAGACTCATGCTGTCACTATCGCTATAAGGTGTAAACTAAAAAAAAAAGTTTAGAAAAAAGTCCGATAAGGCAGTCAAAGCTTGCGCTCAGCCTGACTGAGGTATCTCTTCGAAAAAAAGTTAGAGCTTAGATCGTTTGGGTATGCAGAGAAGTTCTGATAGCTAGCTAACTGATCAAGCTTTCTAACCCAATTTTTATTTTAGTTTTGGAAAACGTCGTTTAGGTGTGAATTTCCGTATTAAGATCTAACTTACAATTCCAGCGTCTTCGCCTCCTAACAACTCCATACGCGGACACCGAAGGCAACGGCACGGTTCACAACGGCATGGTGGTCTCTGAGAGCGGTGGGGTCCGATTAGCTTCAACTGTCCAGACGCCGACGTCGCAGCCCCCCTCCACCCCTCCCCTCGCGTCCGCACCCGCACTCGTCTGAGCACAACTCTCCTTCGACGTCTACTACGTCTAGAAGGTGCCACCGACTAATTAGAACAAAAATACCAAGGAGAGACGCGAGGGATGAAAATGGATGAAATGTTTGATAAGACGCTGGTGCATTGTTGGTAATTCTTTTTATTTGGTTAATACCACGAAAACTTGGAATTTTGGGAAAGGTCTACGAAATACCCCTGAGTTTAATTTGTAATTGAGGAAGCTAAAGGCGGAGTTGAAAGGATAAGCATACCCATATGGGTTAGGTTATAAGAAAATATATACTCGATATTATAATCAAATATTTTAAATGTACTTGGAATTATTATGGCTTTAGTCTGGTATAATATAAAACAGGTCACAGAGCAAAAATGTAGAGCTCTATCATGTACCTAGTACTTATTCTAGTCATATAAATATTTATTCTTTGTGTGTTAAGTGTATGTAATGTTTATTAATAATAAAAAAAATCAATCGTTGTGTAGTCTAATTAGTGATTATGCGTAACTAGTTTACGCCTGTACGATAAACCGACAATTCAGCAAACCGTCGATGATATAGCTATAGTTTAGTTATAGATCCATCAAGCATTGAGGTTGACGCAGGAACAATTATTATTATGAAAGAGAAAAGCTTCTACGCTATAGATACAATAACTCAACATTATTAATAGTATAGCATGGTTGTACTAAGTTCATAACTTATTACATTATTTTAATAGCTAGACCCTATTACTACAATTACTGAAAAAGGAGAATAATTTACAAAGCAATTTATTTGAGTAATCGATATATTTTTATTTCATGGCAATACTTCAAATTTATAATATCACTTCTTTAGTGATGTAATCACACTTACTAATCGACTAGCATTCAAAAAGCTTTAACAAATTCAAAGAATAGTTATAATTTTTCTTCTCCTGTAGTATTTAAAATGGTTAGTTTACTAAATGTATATAAGGAATTCAAAACGTGTATGGTAGCATTAATAGAGTAGGATTATCTCATATTCATGTATTCGGCAGCAGTTAAAATTTTGCTGTTAAACTTAGTGCGTTTAGTATAATTATATATTTAACAATAATATCCTAGTGTAAGATTTAAAAACCAAATACTAGATCTTTTTCGTTATTTAATTCGCCAATTTAGCGCAATAAGTACCTATCATAATCGCTTAATTTAGTATTACTTAAATCATAGAATCTTAGTACCTAAAAATAAATGTAAGGAAAAAAATGAAATGCTGTGTAGATAATAGAAACAATAAAATCGTATTATAATCAATTTTATTATTCGATAATTAAGAAATTAATGTTAGAACTTAAAGTTCATATACCCATATTAATATATGTACCCGTTTATGTCTATAAATTTATAAAATAATAACTTTTAATCTCATGTTATTCGAATTTTTGATGTCTCAATGTTGTAGCCAAATATCTTATTCTCGTGCTCCATTTTTTAGAAAAAGATTTTATTGATCATTTATTTTTCTTGTATAATAGTATTATTTAAGTACTATTCAACACTCCGTCCTGGGCAATGCGGACTGATGAATTGTACAACGATTTTACAGATATTTAAGGATGTGAATGGAACTTTGTTTTCTTGAATAGGTAGGTATGTGTCATTGATAAGCTCCACACACATTGTGCTACAGCTTACTCGATGTTTCCAATATATCTTGATGTTTTAGATGTAATTTTGATCTTTGATATAAATCCGATTTAGAAAAACATACTCATCTGTAGTATGAACATGGTAACTTTTGATGACGTAGATTAGGAGACTTTTGCTTAAAATTTTCTTCAATGTTAGAAATGTATTGATGCATTAAAACGTAGCTCGTATACAATAGTTATTGATGTTTATATCGATAGTCATATCAGCCATTATGACTACTGATTGTTAGAATAAATTTATACTTACTTATTAGAGTTTTATTTACCTACCTTACATCATAAACTACCTATTCTTCGTAAGTATCGTCAATTTTCTGTAGAATTCAGAATTAAAAGAGAGACTTCGTAAGAAATTAATAACTAACTTTACGAGTGCCCTGTATCTAGTTTCGAGGATGGAAGAATGTGATACTTCCGTATGATAAGGATGTCTTTTAGATTTGTAAACTATACATACTATAACTATAACATAGTATATTATTATTTTAATACAAAAACAAAAATATTATAAATAAATAGTCAGGAATATATCATAATAATTAGCGGCACACACGGCCCGTCGCTGTTTTGAATCAGGAATACAATAATATAGTGAGAGTAAATTCGTCATGAAAGCACATACTCCGTACTATACAAATAAACTCTATTTATATTTTATCTATCTTTCTGCATACCAATCGTTATTGACCTTTTGGTCTGTACCTACTGTGGAGTTACTTTTTACTATGTCCCGATAAATATGGATGTAGAGTCTAGACACTCTTTAAGTACTGTATCATTATATTCAACTTCGGACTGGCCGTTTCTCTAGCTTTATTTAGTTTCGAATTGAAATGATCTGTTATAATTATAACATTTCCGCATGTTATAATTGAGTATTTGACAAATATCGAAATAGTGGGTATTAATATGTTACAGCATGTATTTAGAAATACAATCAGTTGTCTGGTTGGCATACTACAGGCTCTGCCTAGTTTGGGATCAGATGTCCGTGTGCATAGTGTTCTGTGGCCGTGTGTGAGCTATCATAATATGATATTATTATAATTAATTTGAGACTTTTTTTTCTAAAAATGATTTTTGTTTCGTTTTTGAAGTCAGTTGATGACGCATGTTCAATTTTTTTTGGCAAAATGTCGACTATTTCGGGAAGCCGCAGATTATATGGAAAAATCAATATTGAAGTCACAACTTAGCTACTCTGTCTAATAACCAATATTGAATAGCTTATAACTAGCTCAATAATAATATCTAAGTAATAAGTGTGCTGATTTTAAAGATAGCGATTTTTCGATATTTTTAATAAAATAAAATTTTGCCAAATACTTATTAAAACGAGCATCATTCTTATTTCAAGAAGAAAACAATTAAAGTAAAACTTTCTAAAGTTAAAATATGAATATATTTATAGTACTTGAAAATCGACTAACTATTGCTTTTAAATTATGTAGTCGATATATCCCTGTTAGCTATCCGTAGAACTGTCAGTTTGACTTTGACAGTCTACTTTATAGGTTGTTTGCTTGGTAGCATTTTTCCGTTCGATATTTCGGTAAACTATAGTTTCCAGAAAATCGATATGGAGACGAAAAGTGAAGAAAAGCCAGGTGCAGAAAAAACCATATTTGATGCGATAGCACAAAATGATTTGGTGGAATTCAAGAATATACTGGCGCAACACAAAGGCGCTGTAGATTTCTTTGACGAAAATGGTATGACTGCGCTACAACACGCCGCTTATAAGGGGAACAAGGATATGGTACAACTGCTACTTGATAGGGTACGTAACTTTCATTGTCATATTTGGCACGTAATTGTTTATGAGTGACTTATCGTGTCATTGCAAATATCTTTTCAGGGTGCTGATGTGAACTCAGGAAAACATGAGTACAACTACACGGCTCTGCACTTCGGTGCCTTGTCTGGAAGCTCCGACGTCTGCAAGCTACTCCTAGATGCTGGAGCCAAGTCCACAGCTACTAACTCCGTAGGACGTACTGCATCGCAAATGGCTGCGTTTGTTGGTAATCACCACACTGTAGCCACAATCAACAACTATATACCACGAAGCGAACTATCCTACTACAGCGCTGTACAAGGACAACAGACGGAGCCTTACTTACCCGCCATCTTAGTGGACCCCCTTCATAAGTTTGTTCTTGGAGTAAACATCCACCCAGTGCGCCTGGCGCTGAACCTACAACACATACCTAGCTTACTGGACAATGCTGAGAAGGTTATTAAGACTCTTGAGCTATTGTGCAAGAAGGAAATGACTAGAGGAGGTGACACTAATGAAGTGATGGCATTTAAATATCACTATTTAGCTTATGTCCTTAGAGAAATCCACAACATTAGAGACAAGAAGCCTAATTCCGACAAAGATGACAAGAAACATGATGTTGTTGAGGTATTCTCCAAGAAGTTACTAAAGCCCGGGAAGGACGGAGTATCCCTTGACTTGATGGATACATTCCTTAAAGATTGTGTGAGAGAATTCCCATTCAGAGAATGCACTACATTCCACCAAATGGTGTCTTCTCTAGCCAGCAAGGATCCTCCACCTGCACTATCAGTGATCAACTGCACCATCAATGGTCAGAGAGGATTTGTTGATGCTATCCCTTACTGCAGCACTTGTGGAGAGGAGAAGCCAGCAAAAAAGTGTTCCAAGTGTAAATCTGTGCAGTATTGTGACCGGGAGTGCCAGCGCCTGCACTGGTTTGTGCACAAGAAGGCTTGCAACAGAGAATCAAGCGCACCTGCACCTCCTTCTAATGCTAAAGTCAATATTGATGCAAATGAGCTAAGTTCAGAGCTACAAAACCTTGTAGCGGGATAGGGTCTAATTATTGGTGTTTAAAATATTAAGAAATAAATAATTCCACTTTATATCTGAATGTATTTTCTTGTGCTGTAAAGTAGGTACATATTTTTATAATCAATCTCTAATATAAATTTAAGTTTGCTAATTGTGAACTTAATAGAAAATGCTGATTATTTTAAACATTATTAGATGTGTCTGTACATAATTGTGTTCATTCCCTATTCTGTGTGTATGTATCCTATAAAGTTAAATATATCAAAATTATTCAGTGGTCCAGTTTAATTTTCATTGCCTTTCTGTTCTAATATTGTCCCTCAATTAAAAAACGATAATACCCGCATATAGATGTCCCATTGCTGGGCACAGAAATAATGAAGTTAATCTTAACTTTACAAAAAAAAAAGTAAAATTGCCAAGTATTTTCAAAGGAAAAAGAATTGTGAATATGTTAATACATTTAGGTACCTAAACATTTTTTTTTAAATCTGTCTGAATCTGTATGAGCCTATTTTTTTGTCTCGAACTAATAATAAAGTGAATTTCAATTATCAAATTACCAAGCACCTATAGGTTCAGTTTGCGTAACATACTCTGTGGGATAAAAAGGGAACTACTACACTGCAGCTACGCTGTAGAATTCTGCCCAGCGATTCCGAAAATGACCAAACTCACCTCACCACTCACATAGACTTTCACACTCACTTCACTGCTCACCTCACTTGTACTTTTCACCGTATTCTGAAACTTTGCTTTGACGCACTCAAGTTCAAGTGATGTCGAAATCTCAGGTGAAAACTTTAGAGGTGGGCTTAGACGGGACTTGCTTTTAGTAACATCAAATAAACCTTAATTTTTAAATAATTTACTCAATTTAAGGATCTAGACTCCATAAGATATGTTCT
Organism: Plusia festucae; assembly: GCA_950381575.1. Lineage (NCBI taxonomy): Eukaryota > Metazoa > Arthropoda > Insecta > Lepidoptera > Noctuidae > Plusia > Plusia festucae. Next base: position 3,446,161 of record OX494436.1, on the reverse strand, counting down.
CGAGACTGATTACTGAATGTTTGTTGGTTAAAATAATTCTTCAAGAAGCTAAAAGGGTGTTATAATTAGGATTGTATTGGCTGTATGTGTTATTACCTTTGCTATGACAGCACTCGGTACGAAAAGTTGTTAAATGTAAACAAATTGTTTGTGTTCATTCAGAAGTTTGTGTTTGGTGTTGTTTTTAACTAATTAATAAAAAAAACCTTTGTGCTTCGATATTCAAGTGGTTTTTCACCAACTACAATTATGTAAAATTCTTATTTAAGATGGTATCGTTTTCATCTTAAATAATCTAAATTATTATCTCTAAATGTTAACAAGTTTGGCATTGTTTTAGGCGTAGGTATCATTTGAAAAAACTGGTGCGGTTTAAATAATGAGTGAAATAATGAGTGCTTGTGTCTATATAAATTCCATAAAGTGATTTATTGAGAAGGGTTCGTGGCTAAATACAAGTCGTGTACAGACCGATGGATATAAAGGGTAAGCCGCCGTTATTCTGTTGTTGGTATACTAATACCTAATATAGGAACTATCCTATTTTAGGAATTAAAATAATGAACATTTAATTTGGTTTAGAAAAAAAACTTAATGAGAAACAATGTTAGGTAATTTACAGGTAATTTAGTCATTAAAAAGATTTATCGTAAGTTTTCACCTCAGTTTTCACCGAGAAATAAGTAACTTTTGTTTTGACAGGTGATTTCGTACGTGAAAAGTGCCAAGTGAGTTTTCGGAATACCAACTGCCCCTTTCAAATGTCATGTTTTCGATTGATAATGTCACTGACAGTACTCGTGAAAAGATTTCACATTTATTTAGTTCTATTCGCCGACACAAATCACACTGGCGTCGCCACTTTAGTTTTCACTGGTTTTCGGAATACGAAATCTAGTTTTCACCGACGAATTCGCTGTGACTTTGTCTAATGTATTATCGGAATCGCTATGCAGTTCGAAAAGTGCAGCTTGTATCATGGCGACTGAAAGAACTATTGAAGTATGCTAATAGATGGCGCTTTGTTCAAAATAGCATCGCGTTAAAAAAAGCAGTAATATTCTTCGATTAGGTAAATCAGTACTAAAAACTATAATTCAAAATCAAGTGAATGTATTTTATTTAGCATTCGCTTTTAAGTACTGTGCCTCAAAAGGCAACCTTAAAAATGATCATTAAATTTGGTTGTCTGTCTGACAAGATTAGAGAACATGTGATGGTATGTCCAGATTAGATCTACAGCCCCTTGACGCTTTTAAATATTCAAGTTTCTACGTTAACGCACTTAAAAAGATACCTACAGCTATTTATTTTCCTTGTCCATTCTTTTGCTAGTAGTACATACCTTACTAACTCAAAACCTGTAGGTAGGTATAGTGTAGGTACCTACCTACCGACATCCCGTCGACCCAGAATCATATAACTTAGCAGGGTGCTCTTCGTAACATCACAAATTAAGAAAATCTAAAAAACTTTTGCATTGATTGATTGATTTGTATCATAATTTTTTTTTTTTTTATAGTAAACACATTCAGTTGGTGTCAGACTCTCAGTCGTCGTGATTTATGCTACGTACCTGGTAGGTCCGAGGTGGAAACTTTAAATTTTGAAAACCTAGGTATAACCAGCGGAGGTCAAGGGGTCATAAATTGAGCAGGTAACCTTCACATTTCAATTTTTGTAGGTAGGTAGGTACTTACATATATTTAAGGCACTAACTTTTTATTATTGTTGATATGTTCCGTGGAAAGGTAATGAACATTAGACCAAGATAATTATTATCATTTCTAATCGTGAAAGACCTCAAAGTGCAACACGTTGTGTATTCATGTTTCTAAAGATAAAATAAAAGCAATTTTCGTTTAAAGCAGAAAGCATGAGTAGCTTATTCATTCTGTACATAAAAAGCCCTCAATCTTTTAGATACCTATAAATTATGTCTTGTAATTCCTGCTGGTGTGCTCAAACATCAAACATGCAATTTAGCTCATCCAAGAAGAGCTAATAATATGTCGTGGTGGCCTAGCGGCTCAATGACCGGATTCACATGCACAGGTTCGAACCCAGGCAAGTACCAATGTGACTTTTTCATGAAGGAAAACATCGTGAAGATTAAAAATTGCAATCTGAAATCGCCAATGAGCAAGCGTGTTGATCAATATATTTATTATTGTACACCGTGAGAGTAGGTACCTAAAATGGCTTATTGCTAATAGCGATATCTTCTGTGAGCGAGATCTTGAATGAAATATGTTAAAATGATCGACTCAACCACAGTAAAATCAGTAAATCGGTTTGGTAGGAAATTGTAATTTGAGCGAAATTAGTCATAAGAAAAATAATTGAAATAAAAAAAACACCGACATATTTTTTGTGAAAAAAAAAGGTACCTAGGTAGTACTGTATTAAGTTAAACTACTTCATATAACATGAGTAATTATTCATATTGTAGCACCATGGCTAGGCCGATGATGATTTGTTTTTGACTTTCAACCGTTAAGTAAGGAGTTTTGCGTTCCGTCATCAGCTTACCTAAATAACCCACAAGAATACAAGTTTATTCGTCCCCATAATATTTTATTACAGAATCATTCTCCAACTCCTAACCGTAAAGGATTTGTACCTTCCATCACCAGTTCATCAACTTAAGGTAGAACGATTAAGTAGGTACTTGGATAGCTTTAGACAAAACAAACACGTACCTATTAGGTTTCTATAAAATTTTAGGGTTGCTCTCGATTTCTCTGGGATTCTATCATCAGATCCTGAAATGGTTATAATGGGACTAAGTTTTGGAGTATAGGTACACTTTTGACCCTAGATAAATAATATTTAAAATCGGACCGCAATTATTATTGAGGGAATTATCGGTAAACAAACAAAAAATATACATGCAGCATAGAACCTTCTCCCTTTTGAAAGTAAGTTAAAAGATCTTTATGGAAGTATGAAAGTAAGCCCAAGCGGAGATCGATGACCTTGTCTTTAAAAGGAGCTATCTAGAAATTGCGAAACCTGGCATAAGCATTTGGATTCTTCTGGATCTACTTTAGAGTCAGATTGACTTAAATCAAGCAAGACATTTATATCTGGGTCACATTTTTGAACGTCCTGTCGTTGTTTGCAGAAAACATTAGAAAATATTTATCGGTGCATCCAAAGGCCAAACATACAATGACTACGCAGTTGTTTAGATAGATAATCAAATCAACCATAATATTTTAATCCCTCACTTAAAAGACATTAAAATTATTGTCAGTACCTAGTACATGCTTATCGCTTACTTAGCACCTTTTTGCGTGCGTCGGATTCAACGCCTTTTGTCCACCCTGACAACATCAACTACCTCTCATACTAGCTTTCGGTAGATGCAACTACTCGATGGAGACTCATGTGAAAATCAATTTCAAGACTTTTGATCCTCTAAACTTTTAATCGAATATGTAAGTAAGTAAATACTTATATAAAGAGGCCAGGCCACCTAGCCAAGTTACATTTCTACAAGCGTTACCGATGGTAGAAATCGCTTAAATGACATTAAATGTATGAAAATGACATTTGAGATCGATAAGTCACGTGACTCAGACTTGTCACTTCCATACATTTGAGCGATTCGATCAGCGTTAACACTTGTAGAAATGTCACTTGGCTAGTAACCTAATGGCTAGAGCGTCGGCGTTGCGATCGTGTGGTTGCCGGTTCGGAACCCACCCATTGCACTACCTACGTAAACCTGAGGGGTGACCAAGAATACTAGTAATAATGTGCGACCCACATCGCTATTAATAAGCATTACTAAAAAAGCTTTGGACATGTTTCTAGGCAAGGCAGCAAATCCATAAACAGCTTGTCGTGTAGGGCGCAGTGGAAGGCACAATAGTAGGTGGCAGCCGACAGGTCAGCGACCTGGGCCCCAATTCTCCTATTTTATAAACCGTCCGATGGCAGTGTAATGATCGTAGTTTCGATTGATTTTGGCACATTTGGTATTCTTCTAAGCATTTAATCTGTGAAATCGTGTATGTCATAGTATCTTAGCACGATTGCCAATAATTTGGTAATCCCTTACTGACATTTCAAACTTAATGGGCTTTATTTTTTTTTACAAAATCGTCGACATTACGATCATTACACTGCCATCGGACGGTTTAAAAATAGGAGAATTGGGCCCCAGGTGAAGAGATCAGATGAAATCTGTTGTGGGTGACCCTTAACGAGAGTCTATTGAGACGGATCCGCCCCTAACACCACATCATGAAAATCGCAACCGCACTGTCTAGATCGTATCGATTAAGAAGAATAGAAGGCAGAGTCATGTAATTATTGAAATAAATCTACTTTTAAATGGTCACAGGCAGACTTACCATGACACTTGCAAAGTTATCGAATCGTCGGGAATTAAAATCAAAATAAACCGCGATAGAATCAAAAAAGTTGTTTTATTTCAATGTCTTAAATTTGCGTAAACCTCAGAAAACACCATGTTATTATTTTATTTAAGTACATAATAAATAAGTAGACAATCAAGGTAAAACCTTATATCCACTAATACTGCTGTATCATAAATTATTATTACAATCTCAACTATCTTTCACAAACAAATGAAAACTTAAGACAGTTTATAAGTTGGTATCACAAGGTCTTAATTCTTATTAATCGATCAATAGACCTAGACAAGACTGATTTAAAACAGTAGACAAGACAGTAACTTTATGTCTGCCCTCAGTGTCCGGACACCTGCACTTTGGAAGATTTGAATCTGGCCAAATCTGGCCAATGACGCCGCAGTTAATGTAGCCAACTACTGGGCGCATCGAATTTAAATACTTTTTGAAAATAGTGTACCATCGACTCGAAAAGAAGAAGAAGCGGAACAAACAAAGCTAGACGCAGTAAACGGGTTGATATCAATTTAATTTAGGTTAACGAGATTACTAGTAATGTGCGACCCACATTATTGTAATTTTTTTTTTTTTAACTCTTTCTTTATGCTTGAGCAGAAAGTCTGTAATTCCTGTCTTCTAATTTTGTCATCGCTGATGGTCGGTAACACAAACCTTTCTAACCACGGGTGACAGCACGCATGCGCACTGGGACATCGCTAAAACGCCGGCGTTACTGTACAACTGACTCAATTACTTGAGCTGAGCGTAAATCTGACTTCTTCCGTTAGTGCTATCGTCGGCTTCTTAATAGAACCTATGCCTACGTTTTGAGTTTAAGCTTTACGCTTTACTTTGTATATCATATCAATCAAGGGATCCAATATCCAAGCACCTCAAATATTGATCAGTGAACTTCTTATTGAAAAAGCCGTTTAGAAAAATATGAAAGAATAATGTACTAGTACTAAATTTCATACCTTCAACCATCTGAATATCTGTCGTGGCATTGAAGTCACTGACAGCCTCTTAATGTTTATTGATAGTTAAAGCAATGTGAACGACTATGAAATATTGTTTTTGAGTTTTCGCGAATGTTAGACATTAAAATAAAACTACTTTTAAACGGATTCCATCGCGGTTTATTAGGAGTTTAGTCCCGACGTTTCGACGCCTTTGCTGATGTCATGGTCATGTGCAGACTGCGGTGGTATTTGTCTTGACATGAGATGTTGCTCGTTCTACCTTTATATAAATTTATTTTTATTAATTATTTATGTTCCGACCTAAGTAATATGAGCTCACTGTGTCTTGAGGTCCTGCAGCGCTGCTCTTCGGTTTTGTTTTAATTTTCTGAATTATTGGATCCCAAGATCTACTGACTATTAAGAACTTCATCTATCCTTGAGTGATAAGTATCCTATAGTACCCGGCACGTAACTTGGCAAGAGTCGTTACGAGTTCATCTCATATTTTAACGTTTTAATGTACATATAAATTAAACAAAACTTTTTTTTTTAAGATTACTAGCAGTGATACAGTCGAGCAATAAAACTGTGCTTTTGTTGCACATAGAATATGAAAATACGGTCTCACTACTCCAAAACATTACCAAGTTACTTGCCGGCAACTATACCAACCATAGCAAGCGCATACGCAGTGTGATCGAGAACCGACTCTATCGATATGCGTAAAGTATTTTTGAGGCTTAGCAGCGCGGAAGAAAGGCGACTCCAGATTTCGACGCCACCTCCCGCTTTAAGGCTTGCTCAATTTCCCACCATTTCACCGCCCCAACGGCACTGAGCTCTGTTGAAGTTAACGCGATAACTAAGCTTAATTCATTAGTAGCCTTTGTGATTAATTTATTAATCCTAAATTGTGATAAATCGTTTATAATCTGATACGTGAATTTATGACTTACATTGGTATAAAAACTGTGCCTAAAATACGGAATGTCATAGTTCTCATTGTTCGTTGTGAAAACAAGGTAAGTCAAACTGTACAACAGCGATAACTTTTACTTTTCCCCTTTGGGTATCCTAAAAGTGTGCGTTATTTAAAACAGTTGTGAGACTAACTCCATTTTTCTATTATTAAAAGACATTTGTTTTATTTCCATAGTTTTTGCAATTGGAATTTTAATTGTCTCCCGGAGGAAATGTACTCTTAATACTAGCGATAGTATGCTAGTATTCCTACTAGCATAATTTACTGTTAATAACATTCTGTTATTAAAAATAAAATAGAAATAAAATTAAACATTTAACAGCTGAATTGCGAAAATTAACACCCTGTACTTTTATGGCATCAGTGGACAGTAGGGTCTATCGTAAGATCAATATCTTCTTAAAAGTAAAACTTAATTTTCATAAGATGCAGTAAAATTGCGTAAAAAAGTAGGTACGAATACTTAGTATTTTTTTGGTTATAGCATGAGAAATACGATCTATCGTTGAGTAAAACAATGTTTTTTCTTGACCCATGATTTCGAGGTTTCCCTTACAATTAATTAACCTCATGATTGTCTCTATAGATTGATGGCATAAAAGTACAAGCTATAGATTACATAAAAATACACCGTGTATTTTTTAATTATATACAGCAATTGTACAAATTAAATAATAAGAACTTACGTTAAATATTATTTTGTACAATTTCAGTAAAAAAACCCGTGAAAAACAATGAAAACCTTCGTGGCTCTGTTCGCCCTCGTGGCTGTGGCCTGCGCCGGCCCCCTGCCCCTCGTGCAGATCATCGTGAACGTGGACGCTCCCGCCGTCGACAAGCCCGAGTCTGTTCTCCCCGAGCCTATTCTCCCCGAGCCCGTTGTTCTTCCCGAACCTACTTTACCCGAGGTTATCCTCCCCCAGCCCATCTTACCTGAGCCCGTGGTCCTCCCCTCTCCTGTTGCCCCCGAAGTTATCCCTGAACCCGTAGTTCTGCCCTCTCCCGTTGCCCCCGAAGTTATCCCCGAGCCCGTGGTTCTCCCCTCTCCTGTTGCCCCCGAAGTCAACCCTGAGCCCGTCGTTCTTCCCTCCCCTGTTGCCCCCGAAGTTAACCCTGAGCCCGTCGTTCTTCCCTCCCCTGTTGCCCCCGAAGTTAACCCCGAGCCCGTCGTTCTTCCCTCTCCCGTTGCCCCTGAAGTAAACCCCTCTCCCGTGGTTCTGCCCTCTCCTGTTGCCCCTGAGGTAAACCCTTCCCCCGTGGTTCTCCCCTCCCCTGCTGCTCCTGAGGTGATCCCTTCTCCCGTGGTTCTCCCCTCGCCTGCTGCTCCTGAGGTGATCCCTGCTCCCGTGGTTCTCCCCTCTCCAGTTGCCCCTGAGGTAAACCCGTCTCCCGTGGTTCTCCCCTCTCCCGTGGCTCCTGAGGTAAACCCCTCTCCCGTGGTTCTCCCCTCTCCTGCTGCCCCTGAGGTGATCCCTGCTCCCGTGGTTCTGCCCTCTCCTGTTGCCCCCGAGGTTGACGCCGTCGTCGTCCTCCCGGATGAGCTCAACTAAACAAACAACAAGAAAAACTCGTCTGCTGACTTCCGACCATACTGAAGCTAAAGTGATGGGAATAGAAGACACAATAATACCCGTGTACGTCGCCGGCAGATGAAAAAGCGGATAATACTCCATTAGTAACAGATGACAATTTAATGCAGTAACGAGTGGCGTTTTTAATCGGTTCCTCTCCACATGGATGAAATTTTGGAATCGCATAAATAGATTTATGTCAACTTAAACGCCTGTTCCAGTTTTACAAGAAATGGATTTTCATTTAAATGAATATATTAATTTTACAACAGTTAGAGATTTTATTACCAACTCCCTCGTTATCGTTTTTGCAATCGTAATATAGCCAACGACAGAGTAGTATACCATTCATTTATGATCTAAAACCCTGACGCATTTCTTTAGAAAAATATTGACAGGCTGAAAGATCTTATTTTATAGAAGACTATCTATAAAATGAGATCTTTCAGAGTATTTTTTTTTGTATCTTGAGTCATCTTACACACGGTCACCTGATCCCAAACTAGGCAGAGCCCTTACTATGGCAACCATACAACTGATAAAACATACTAATATATTGTTTTTCGAGGTTAACGCGAATGTTAGACATTCAGGGCAGTCTGCCCGTGACCATGACACCTGCAAAAGTGTCGAAACGTTGGGAACTTAAATCAAAATAAGCCGCGATAGAATCCGTTTAAAAGTAGTTTTTATTTCAACATACTAATCTTAATAAATTATACCCAGACGCAGAACAAATGATCGTACTCATCACACAAATATTTGTCCTGGGTGGAATCGAACCCACGACCTCCGGATTAGCAGTCAGGGTCACCATCCACTAGAACGGCAGGCCAGTCTATTTCCCTAGCTCTGTATTCTAAGAAAAGTTTTTTGACGTAGAGCAATCTCCTGTTTGTGATTAAAAGACCGTTATCTCTTAAACCATAGCTATAAATGTTAGAGATAGCGTAATCCAGGTTTGGCTTCCTAAGTCCGACTGTCACGTTTATCATGGACACTATGATATATGCACCTGAAATGTTTACTGAGATAAGACATTACGTAAATAATTGCGCTGTCTATAAATTTAATATTTAGAAATATTATAAAGCTGAAGAGATCGTTTGGTTGAACGCGATATTCTCAGGAACTACTGGGCCGATTTGAAAAATTATTTGAGTGTTAGATACGGCCTGGGTCGGCAGATTTAGATGAAGTTATCATAAAAACATATAAAAAAAGTAATAATACTCGAATAGTATTATTACTTTTTATTTGTATTTTTACCAGTAGAGCGATATGATTGTCTTTATCTTATAAATATTACTTATCTAGGGGAATGGTATCTTCACCCCGCTTCAGCTAATGCTATGCTATCGCGACAACTCCAGGACTTTTCGTATATTCTGGGGCGACCCTTATCACCAAGGGGTGTAAAAATAGCCTTACTTTTTTAGACCCTCCAAATATATTTACACAAAAAAAACATTAATAGGTGAAGTCCTTTCGGTGAACTTCGACATACACTGTGACACGAGATTTTTATATCTTTTACATCAAGTTGATATTAAGGGGGACGGGGCAAGGACTTAGACGGATACGCCTAAAAAGCTGGGTCAAGACGGAGCTGGACTAAGATTTATGAAAAGACTTGGGGGACGCTTTGGGAACAATGGAACACCTTGAATGGGGCTTTAATAAATACTGAGTAAAAAACATATTTCTTGTTAAATACCCGGAAGATATTGAAATGATTGGAGTCTTTGATAGTTCGATTGTTTCAACAGCTAAACAAACCAATATAAAAATAAACATTAACACGTCATAAATTGATTCCACGAGTATCTTTACAACTCCCGTACTCACGAGGACCGTTTATTGGTAGCATTTGTCGTTACCTAATCCATAATTGTGATAATTCGTTCATAATCTAATACGTGAATTTATGACTTTAAATTGGTATAAAAACTGTGTTCGAAACACAGATATTCATAGTTCTCATTGTTCTTTGTGAAAACAAGGTAAGTTAAACACAAGAATCTCTCCTTCTTCATAATTATCTGTTGTACTTGAGAATATAATATAAAAATTACTTAATATTTGTGTCTACAATCACGCTAACTCTTTCTTTTGTCTTTCGATTGATATATAGGTACCTTAATTCTTCCTTTCCATTGCTGTAGGTATTTCCTTATGTATCAATATTTTTTTCTAATGCAGGAGATTCTTTCAAGAAGCAATGAAAGTAACTTTAATACCAGTTTTGAATTGTTTCAGTAAAAAAAACCTTCAAACACAATGAAAACCTTCGTGGCTCTGTTGGCCCTCGTGGCTGTGGCCTCCGCCGCCCCCCTGCCCCTCGTGCAGATCATCGTGAACGTGGAAGCACCCGCTCCCGGTAAACCCGAGCCTGCCCCCCCCGCGCCCATTCTCCCCGAGCCTGTTGTTCTTCCCGAGCCGACTTTACCCGAGGTCATCCTTCCCCAGCCCATCATCCCAGAGCCCGTGGTCCTCCCCTCTCCCGTTGCCCCCGAGGTGATCCCCGAGCCCGTGGTTCTCCCCTCTCCCGTTGCCCCCGAGGTGATCCCCGAGCCCGTGGTCCTCCCCTCTCCCGTTGCCCCTGAAGTGATCCCCGAGCCCGTGGTCCTCCCCTCTCCCGTTGCCCCCGAAGTGATTCCGGAGCCCGTAGTTCTTCCCTCTCCCGTTGCCCCCGAAGTGATTCCCGAGCCCGTGGTTCTTCCCTCTCCCGTTGCCCCCGAAGTGATTCCCGAGCCCGTGGTTCTTCCCTCTCCCGTTGCCCCCGAAGTGATTCCCGAGCCCGTGGTTCTTCCCTCTCCCGTTGCCCCCGAGGTAAACCCCGAGCCCGTGGTTCTGCCCTCTCCTGTTGCCCCCGAGGTTGACGCCGCCGTCGTCCTCCCCGATGAGCTGAACTAAACGAACATTGAAGAACTCGTCTGCTGACTTCCGACCACCGATAAGAAGCTGAAGTGACGGCTATTGAGGACACAATAACAACGTGAGCATCTTTGGCAGATGAATATAGTGGATACTCCACAAGTCACCATTCCATCAATATATATTTTTTCTAAAACTGTGATTTTATTTCAATCGCTTACTCTTACTTCTTCTTTTCATTAAAACTGTATTGTATAATAGTACCTACTAATTACGTGGTGATAACTATTTCGACTTGACAAACCAACAATTAATATCGATTAATCATTTCTTGTTTACCGTTACCTACCTTCTTACTTCCAGAACTAGTATAGTTTTTAATTTTATTTATATAGCAATAAAAATAATAACATCGTAACTAAGCGCACCATTGAAGACACCGAAGCATTAATTTATTTCATACCTTTAAAAGAAACCGGACAAGTGCGAGTCGTACAAAGTCCAAATTTGTACGATTTCATAGCAAATGTATATTTTTTAGACTTTACCCCGTATTTGTAGAATATGAAGATATTACTTGCCAAATTTCAAAGTTCTTGGTCAACGGGAAATACCCTATTAATTTTGATTCCCTTGAGAAGGTCGAAATATACATTTTTTGTGATATAAAGGGCTGTACATATGTGTATATCTGCCTAGCCTTTTCCCAATGTATGTTGGGGTCAGCTACCAATCTTACCGGATTTTGCTGAATGCCGTATTTAACATGGAGCGACTGCCTATCTGACCTCCACAACCCATTGCTGGATAATAAATTGAATACCCCAGTGTTAGACTGGCTGTCAAAATCGTAATAGCTTAAAGACTGGCAAAAATCCCTGATGACAGTCGGGACCAACAATTGAAATAACATCTTTATAATAATTGTAGATGATGTATCAATTTATCTAAGTTCGCGCGTCTCAAACTCAAAGTGGGTAAACTGGTTGGGCCCAGACGGCATAGAAATTTTACACAATATATAGGTATCAAAAAGTCTTGAGAACGGGATACTTGCCAGTGGATAAGGTGGAAGCAATTGCTAGAGCCGCCACATCAAGAAGGCACCAAGACATGCGAGAACTATCGCACCATATTCTTGACTTCAAACGCAGGCAATATACTTCTCTGACTTCTGCACATCACTAATATAAGGTTGTAAAATGTTATTGGATTATATTGGATAGCAGAGTTTAAAAAAGCAAGCAGGTCAAGGGTTTGTCAAGGGTTGAGGTATTTATATAGTATTTGTTCAAGAATACTTCTACCCTAGATATTTATATAAGGTCGAGAAATCTTGAGTTCAACTATTTATTAAGTCTAATGCAAATTTGTTCAAAAACTTAAAGTCTAAACGGCGACATAATGAAATTTGTACTGAGTCTCATAACACTGCACTCTATACCAAAAACTTTTTAGGAATGGCACCCAGAATTTACAACAAGATCCCTAGAACAATAAGAGAATTAGATAAAATAAGTGATTTTAAAAAAGCCTTCCTAAAACTGTTACATAATAAAACATATTATTCGGTAAATGAATACCTGACCGACAAGTCCCTATCTTAAAAATTGTTTACATATTGATAAATATAGTTATAAAAGTTTGTGATGTTTTAGTTTTATTAGTTTTTTAAGTTATTTGTACGTCATGATTGGCAGGACATAGCGTTCGAAAAAATATTGTAACATCTTTCTTTATACACCTATGTTCCACAAATAAATACATTTGAATTTGAATTTGAATTTGAAACGTGCCGGTGTCTCTATACTTTATCGACTACGCCAAAGCTTGACTGCATCGGCTGGAAGAATGTGGTAATGTTTAGCTAGGAATACCGGACTACCTAGCTTTCCTAGTTCAAAATAGAAGACAATTTAAAACCAGCGTTGGGTTTCCTACACTCAGCGTATGCTGAGTTGGCGCCCTTTTTGGTGTTGCATGTTGGACTAATGTTAGATATGTGTTAGAGAGCTAATGTTAGATATTTACTTAAGTACATAGCTTTGTTTGTTAGTTTCCTCCTATTAATATTTTCTTTCTGCTGTGTGCTGTGCCGAATGAATATTTTTTTTTAATGTGGACTACATTGCTCCGAATCCAAAGTAAGTTGCTGAAGCACTTGTGTTATTGAATCACAACGAAGGTACCACAAACACCCAGACGCGGGACAATGTAGAAAACATTTATATTCAGTTCTTAATAAGTTTTTAGGTGTAGGTATGTCGACCGTATCTATACCTTGATGACTAGATCAAGATCAGACTGTATGATACTGAGTTCGTTCGGTCTTTCTTCTTCACGCCCGTTCTTTAACAACCGTGGAGTAGGCCAAAGGCGTGCATTCTTGCCACAGTTTTTCATTCACATGGGCCAATACATCATGGACACCTCCTGAGCCTTGCAGATGACACCACTATCATAGGAGCAAATGACAAAGAACTGACTTAAAGATCTTTTTAGGTAAACAAAAGGTAATTAAAATATCTTTGTGATTGCGGCGAAACCCAAAAAGAGGGTCATGTGTTAGACTTGTATGTATGTAGGTATATCCGTTCGTAACTACACAACGGCTTAATTTTGATATGTATTTCGCTTGGTGTAACAGATCAGTCTTAGCGAAAAAGTAAACTTAGTCCTAGTTATTACGGTTTTTATTTTGCATTTTTTCCTCACATTCCAAAATCTCTGGCTAGCTTACCGTATATTGCTATTTGCCTTGAGATCTAAGATAATTATCGGCTAATATATCCTAATATTATAAATCTGAACAGTTTGTTGGTTTGTTTGGTTGAAAATGCTGTCTTAGGAACAACTGGTTCGATTACAAAATCTCTTCGTGTTGTATATTTTTGAGAAAGGATTCACAGGATACAGCCTATAACATCACGCTACGTCTCATAGGAGGATATTTGTCTTATTGTAATTTAATCTTTTTTTTTATTTATTTTCTATGATATCGATGCAATTATACACTTTCAAAATAAAGGAAGGTATCATGGCGTCATAAAAAAAAATACAGTTTTGTAAAATGCATAATTATATTGATTGAATGGTGACTTGTGGCGTATCCACTATTTTCATCTGCCAAAGATGGTCACGATGTTATTGTGTCCTCAATAGCCGTCACTTTAGCTTCGGTATCGGTGGTCGGAATTCAGCAGACGAGTTCTTCAATGTTCGTTTAGTTCAGCTCATCGGGAAGTACGACGACGGCGTCAACCTCGGGGACCACCTCAGGCACAGCAGGGGCGGGCAGAACCACTTGCTCGGGTTCAAACTCGGGCGCAGCAGGCGCGGGGAGAACCACGGGCTCGGGGTTGACTTCGGGGGCAACAGGAGAGGGGAGAACTACGGGCTCAGGTTGCACTTCAGGGGCAACGGGAGAGGGAAGAACGACGGGCTCGGGGTTAACTTCGGGGGCAACAGGGGAGGGAAGAACGACGGGCTCAGGGTTAACTTCGGGGGCAACAGGAGAGGGGAGAACCACGGGCTCGGGGTTAACTTCGGGGGCAACAGGGGAGGGAAGAACGACGGGCTCAGGGTTAACTTCGGGGGCAACAGGAGAGGGGAGAACCACGGGCTCGGGGATAACTTCGGGCGCAACGGGAGAGGGCAGAACTACGGGTTCAGGGATAACTTCGGGGGCAACAGGAGAGGGGAGGACCACGGGCTCAGGTAAGATGGGCTGGGGGAGGATAACCTCGGGTAAAGTAGGTTCGGGCAGAACAACGGGCTCGGGGAGAATAGGCTCGGGGAGAACAGACTCGGGCTTGTCGACGGCGGGAGCGTCCACGTTCACGATGATCTGCACGAGGGGCAGGGGGCCGGCGCAGGCCACAGCCACGAGGGCGAACAGAGCCACGAAGGTTTTCATTGTGTGGGTTTTTTTTTACTGAAACAATACAAAAATTACATACCTATATTTCTTGTAATAATCTCCAGATAACTTTAAAAAAATATTATTAAATGCTTTTCTTACAAGAAATATCAGAAATTCTGATTCAGTAGGAATGTGTATTAATCAAAAGTCCAGTTAGAAAGAGTAGGAGAGTTACTGCGGTGAGAATATTCGAGTTACGCAATGATTGTGATATTGTCACGATTTCATTTCAGGTTTCTATACTAGATACAACCATTTATTATAAAGAAGAAGAGCTTTTTATTTTCAACTTACCTTGTTTTCACAGAGAACAATGAGAACTATGATTGTTTGTGTTTCAGACACAGTTTTTATACCAATTTAAAGTCATAAATTCACGTATCAGATAATGAACGAATTGAAAATTATGGATTTAATTGAGTTGCGTGAACAATGCTCGATACTTCTCTGTATACCGGAAGAGGATTTGTCCAGCTGTAGGACATTTTTCCTTTTCTATATCTTTCTTTTTTAAACTTTCTAGCAATGTAGGTCGCACATTAGTAGGTAATACTTGCTAACCCTTCGTGGTAAGCAAGTATTACCTACTAATATAAATAAAATATGCTTGTGTTATGATTGGTTTCACATCGGTAGTGCAATGGGTGGGATTCAAACCAGCTACCACAAGATCACAAGTTCAATGCCCTATCCAACAGGCTACAGCCGCTTCAATTATATACAGTACTAGCTTTTTCTCGCGACTTCGTCCGCGTGGAATCCATTGAAAAATAAACATGTTCAATTTACCACCCTTTTCTCCCTTTTGGGGGGGAATTTCCAAAAATCCTCTCTTAGTGGTAGCTTACTCCTCCCAACAAACACACATGCCAAATTTCAGCTCTTAACGATCAGTAGTTTCGGCTGTGCGTTGTCTGTCAGTCAGTCAGTCAGTCAGTCAGTAACGGAAGAGTTTTATATATATAGATTGTATTCCGTATACAGTAAATGTTTTTGTAAGTACCTATGATTTTATTCGTTTCTGATATTATTGTAATCCGCGACGGTTTTCCCTAACAATTGAAAATAAACTTGGGGTTTCATATTTACATATTACTAAACAAGATTGGTCCAGCTGTCTGTACGTTTACATCTGTTATACTATGCATCGGATTGTAATGCAGTTTTCAGCAAAAGATAGAGTAATTTAAGAAGTTGTTTGTGTATAAAACTTTTATTACAGTGCTTGAAAGCGTACCACAGGGCGTCCACCCACCTGCCAGAGCTGCGCAGGAAATACATTAGTGATCCATCGGCTCTGGCCAAGGCGAGGTCGGGACCGGGGTGTTTTTGGTCGGTTAAGATCCGACATATCCCCACGTCGTGCCCTCGTGGCCTCGGCGTGGTTCGAAGTCATGAGCATTTCACCCCGTAAAAAAAAGAAATAGGGCGTCCACGTTATTTTATTATTGATTTTGACTGGCCTGTTGGACAAGTGGTTAGTAAGTCTGTCTGTTAAACCGGGTTGGATTCCAACTCAGGACAAAACTTTGTGTGATGACTTAGTCTGGATGTACCTAACTTAGGTATCTACTTAATTTTTATTTATTAATTAAATAATGATAATATTCAGAAATATACAAGTATGTTTATCAATTATCTGGTTTCCTAATACAGGCTCTGCTTTGTTCCGCTTAGGGACCCAATGTGCGACTTGTCCCCAGTAGTTATTAAAAAAAAAATAGATCGTATTTACAATTTACCGCAAACCTCGGACATTGTACCTACCTATTTATACCAAGGATTAAAACATGTCGTTAAAAAGTGCAAGAATTATCATTAGAGATTTAAATAATCCAGGTGGTTGATACTATTATATTATTATAATATTAACCTTCAAATGTACTATCTCCTAAAAAAAGTACTTAAGCGATTATCTCACTTAAAATCCACCAATAATGATGACAGTCAAAAATACAAAACGTATGGGTACTTATCTATACTTATAATGTTTATAATTGCAGTTTTTTTATTATGAAACTACTGGATCATCTTCTTATGTATAATAAAAATAATAAAAAATTAGGGTCGGTATATCTTACTTACTGTATTTATATAGGTAGGCATTTTACGCGCATCTTCAGGTTAAAATCAATTTGAATAATTCTTTAACTTTACATTAATCGAATACCTACGGATAACAAAAATATAAAATCCAAATCGTATTGAAGGTTATACGGAGGGTACAAGAAGCGTCATTTCTTATAGCAGAACATTTAAAAAAATGTCCAGCTGTAAGCCATAAATAACAGTTCCAAAACCTTCCAGAATGGCTAGTGAAGGTGTAGGTAAAGCACAGAACACTAATACTTGAGGTAAAGGTATGTAGCAATTGTAAACAAATTGAATTAAGTTTTTTTATCCCGAGTTCTCAACCAATGGTTAAATATGCTAACTTATGGTTTCAATTTCGCTAGAACGCGTTTATTCAATTTTATTTTAAAATGGTTAAATTATTATTTCTCCAACTTATTTAACAATTTGATAGACTAACAATTGATGAGAAACGCGTTTTGAAACCATTACTTAGCATATTTAACCATTGATTGAGTTAACTCCTAACTCGGGATCAAAAAACTGGGTCTTAAACAGTTTAATATTACTGTCGCGTAGTTAATTATTGAAAATTACAACTACTTCAAAATAATGTAGAATTAATAATAACCTTAAAGAATGATTATGGGAAAACGTGTTGCTAGAGTGATTTTAATTCGTGAACTGTGAAGTTTTGACTTTTTATCAGCTTCCTTTAAAATTAACCCTGATGCTAATTTGGCGACACCCTAATTTTATGCATTTTGATTTTGACGGACATTTATCATGTACACAGATGATACTCCTTACCTCTGCCCCCCATAAAAGATTACTTACGTTACTTGTAATAAAATATTAAGATAAATTTATTTAAGGGTAAAAAATGGTTTATTAAATCTCAATTTACTAAAACTACAAGTCCTATGGAATAAGTCAAATGGCAAAGTTGTAGGAAAAAAAGATCTACAACTTTTGTTTTTACACTTTTTTTCACATTATCTTTTCTTTACCCTTCCCGTTCCCGACTTTAGATCGCCCTTAAATTATTTTTCCTTTCATTTTTATAATATTCTCTCCATCGTCGCTCCATGTAAATTACGGCATTCAGCTAAATCCGGTAAGACTGGAAGCCGACCCCAACATAATTTGGGAAAAGACTAGGCAGATGACGATAATGAAGGTTTGTTGAAAATAACATTAAAATTGAAGAGATTATTTTTTAATTTCATTTTTTACGGCTACGGGATCGACATAATTATGCGGGTGAAACCGCGGTTAAAGATAGCACAGATTAGTTATCCTGCAAATGATCTCCCTTCAGTCGCGTAGGATTACTGTCTTGTTGGACTATTACATAGCAAAATTCTAATACACAATAACAAACCTTGTGCATTATTTAATATCTATCTGGTGATAAGTCTAAGCCCGTTGATTGTTATGCCTAGAAGTTGTTTTGTAGGTTGTTTTACAGTAGGTATTGATTGATTTATGACTGGCTGTTCCCCGCGATTTGCCCGCGGTTCCCTTGTTTTTTAGTAAACATTATAGCCTATGTTACTCAGGGTGAATGTAGCTTTATAATGGTGAAAGATTTGTTGAAATCCACACAGTAGTTTTTGAGTTTATTCATTACAAACATACATACAAAAAAAATCTTTCCCCTTTATAATATTAGTGTAGAAATGATAAATATTATTAAAAAAGTGAAACGTATTCTATTAAACTATTTCTTTAAATAATTTCAACTCAATGTTTTTTTATTTTTGGATCAAATTCATTTTTTTCTGTGAAAATACCACGGGAAAATACACCCAACAAACTATATTCGTTCAAAAATAGTTTAACGATTCAATTTTGTTAATTATAAAAATTAATTTAAAAGAAAAAATCATTGAATTAAAATTATTCCTGTGAAACATGTTTTATTGGAGCCAATAAGAAGTAGTTGAAACAATGATACCCATTGGAAATATAAAACGCAAGGACTAAGTAATATTATTTGAAACATTTTCTGTATAACGAAATTGTGTCTAATTTTTGTCTGTAAATGAAGAGAACACCATTGCGTTCCGTTTCTGGGACCAACATCTGATCACGAGCTAGATATCTAGAGAATAGATATCATAATAGAATAAGATAATGTCATATTTTATTTGTAACGAGTGAATAACTTTTGATAAGAAGGAAAGGAAAAAATAGTCATAAAATTTATTAGGTACTAGCTGTTGCCCGCGGCTTCGCTCGCGCGTAAAGTTAAGAGTAGTAAGTAGGTAGTAAAGGATAGATGGATGTATTCTGTGATTTTCAAAGTAAGGCGCATAAATTATATTTTTCATAAAATATTATGGCGTCAAGATAATAATAAGATAATGTGGAAAACATCACATACATTGAGTTTGGATAAACTTTTAAAATGGTGGCAAATTTTTGGTCAGACAAAACTTGAGAATCATTAAAACGAAAAGACGAATAAGAGTCACATACATTGCTCCGAATTCAAAGTAAGTAGCAGGATTGTGTTATGGAATCAGAAGCAACGAAGGTACCATAAAAATAATACCTTGCAACCCCTATTTCACCATCTTAAGGCGTAGATATCTAAAATCGCAAAAATATGTTTTCATTTATTTCTTACCAAAAACCCGAATACCAAATCTGATGTATCTATCTTTGAAAATGACGAATATCGTAAAAACCTTCAAACTCCTATTGCACCCTTTTAGAGGGTAGATTTCTAAAATCTCGGAAATACGTCTTATTTATTTCTAACTCATAATCCTATGAAATTTAATGTGGCTATCTATGAAAACTACACAATAATTCATATACCTACAAACTTCCAACCCCTATTTTACCCTCTTAGGGGGTTGATTTTCAAAATTGCTGAAATACATCTTTATTTATTTCTATCGAGAAGCCCGTATATGTAATTTCCATACAAACTTTCATCCCCTATTTAACACCCTTAGGGGTTGAATTTCGAAAAATCCTTCCTTATTCCTTGTCTACATTAAATAGGAAACCTCTGTGCAAAATTTCAGCTTTCTAGGTTCAAGGGTTTGGGCTGGGCGTTGATGAGTCAGTCAGTCAGTCAGTCAGGCCTTGTCTTTTTATTTATACAACAACATGTAACAAAAACCCTGTCCGATCCCTTAGACTCGATATTATTCGGTATCGTACTGCGAACACATATACGTAGCTATTAAATGGATTGGAGATTATTTTTTTTCCTAATTGAAAATAATTCAATCAAAATAAAAACTGATCGTAGGCAACAGCAACACTGACCGCTCCTCAAAGTTCATGTACTTACTACCTGTAGCTTTGTGTCAAAGAAGCCGCCTATGCGAGACGGTTCATGAACTGTACCACGAATACGCCATTATTGGATCTGACAGGGGTTTTGTTACATGTTATATATAGATATACCATTGTCATCGAAAATAAGTCCTAAACTGTTACCGCCTTCACCGCGTGAAGGTTATGCTATTTTATAATTATACAGTGTAATTAGTGATATAGAGAGAAAAATGGAAGGAAGAAAGGGAGGCCTTTGCCCTGCAGTGGGACATTTCAGGCTCAAAATAAATAATAAAATAAATAAAATTAGTGATAGCTTTGATTTCCAGGTCAGATGTTTAAAATCTTCGATTTTTATAAGTGAACAGGAAATGCCCATCAGATTGAACAACTTTTGCTAAGACGTCATTCCTATATGTGTTATGGTGTAGCCGGGCTCTTGGAGTTCGACAACAGGTGTTCCAGATCTTGAATTTTTATACGTCAACAGAGAGTGCTCATCAGGCTGAACAACTCTTGCTAAGACGTCATTCCTATATGTGTTATGGTGTAGCCGGGCTCTTGGAGTTCGACAACAGGTGTTCCAGATCTTCAATTTTAATACGTCAACAGAGAGTGCTCATCAGGCTGAACAACTCTTGCTAAAACGCCATTCCTATATGTGTTATGGTGTAGCCGGGCTCTTGGATTTCCACAACAGGTGTTCCAGATCTTCAATTTTTATACGTCAACAGAGAGTGCTCATCAGGCTGAACAACTCTTGCTAAGACGTCATTCCTATATGTGTTATACTGTAGCTGGGCTCTTGGAGTTCCACATCAGGTTTTCCAGATCTTCAAATTTATTCTCTCAGCAGAAAATGCTCATCATGTGGAACAATTTTTGCTATAGTACCATTTTTGTATCTCTTATAGTTTAGCTGGTCTGTTGCGGTTCTGCATCAGGTATATACTCTTCCGGGATAAAAACTACCCAGTGTGGTGCCCAGGATATTAAGGAACAATTATACCAAGTTTCATCGTAATCGAACTGGTAGTTTTTGCGTGATGCCTGAACAAACAGACAGACAGACAGACAGACAAAAATTTTTTTAATCACATTTTTGGGTTCGGTATCGGTCTAGTAACACCCCCCGCCATTTATTTTTTTAATACTTTAAATGTACAGAATTTTCACTTCTACAGATTTATTATAAGTATCGATACTTATCTCTATTAAAGCTACTAAGAGAATATAGAAATAAAAGTCTTTTCACTTTTAATATCTTAATATCTTGGGACAATCTCACACACGGCCATCTGATCCCAAACTAGGCAGAGCCTGTACTATGGCAACCAGACAACTGTAAAACACACTTATATATTTCTAAATACATACATATTATAGATAAATAACACCCAGACACAGAACATATGATCGTGCTCATCACACAATGACTTGTCCTGGGTGGGAATCGAACCCACGACCTCCGGCTTAGCAGTCAGGGTCACTAACCACTAGGCCAACAGGCCTATAAGAAATCAGCTAGACGTCTAAAGCGAGTTGGATTTGTCCTCACAGACATGGCTACTTTTAATATGTAAATTATTGTGCTTTGAATGCCGTTGCCTCATAAGTGAAATCTCCCCAAAATATAGTTTCGGGGTGACTGGTTCATTGCATGGCTCCAGTCATATACAAAAAAAATACATAAGGGCTGGAAAGACATGTATGCATCTTTAATATATAAAAAAAAATGCGAAGCTACATATTGGTCAAAGCTTATTATAGCCATAGGTAGTATATATGATTACTTAAATGAACAACATTTTGCTTGCTAGTTTTTTTATATGCCATTGTATTGTTTAGTAACTGTAGAAAAAATATAATAGTACCTAATATTTTATTTTTGTATTCCGCGAAGATAGAGTATGGCTGAGCTATGTTTATTTCTTTGTCACCTTGTAAATGTATACCCATATTTGCAAATAAAATTTAACATGTGTGTAATTACTAGATAAATGTTACAAGAATACCCTGGAGGATTTAAACTATATGTTTTTTTCTGATAAGATACGGTTTTTAAATAGATATCTGTTGAGTAAATCCATTTATTGATAGAATATTTTTAGTGTGCTGTAAATATATTAAAAACTTTCAATATCGAATTATAGTCTGATGTTTTTATTTGTATTATTTCAAAATATTATGCCTCGACGAAACCAAATTATTATTAAATTCTTAAAATTATAAAAATCTAGCTTCTGCCCGCGATTTCGTCTGCGTGAACTTCGGAATTGGGTCCAAAAAGAAATGAAAAATGTGAAAGTAATGATAAATAGAATAAAATTATAGGTTGTGCTGTAATAGAGAAAAATACCAAATTTCAAAGCTGTCTGCCCACGGCTTAGCTCGGAAACAATTTTCAATTTTCCTTCGGGAACTACTTAAGGAATCGGGATAAAAGGTAGCCTAAGTTCTTTTCCATGTCAAAGGCTACATACCAAATTTTATCTAAATCCGTTCAGCCGTTTTTGCGTGATTGAGGAACAAACATTCAAACATCGACACTTTCGCATTTATAATATTAGTAGGATGTTTGTAACAGACTTCATAAATTGCGTCTTCAATGAATACTCTGCACAACACAATACTATTAGTTTATAATTCATATAAAAATAATTAATTATCTGTACTTTTAAATATTTCTGTTATACATAAATATTATCTATATATCTATACATATAATAAAACAGTAAAAAAACTGTGTCTGTACATTGAATATATTAAAAAAATAATAATTGAGGGGGGTTTACAAACAGTTATGGAGCACGAATCCAAAAAAAAAATTCTGTCTGTTTGTCTGTTTGTCTGTATGTCTGTTTGTCTGTTTGTCTGTTTGTTTGTACACGCTAATCTTCGGAACTACTGGACGGATTTGCATGATTTTTTTTTTGTTGTATAGGTATTAAGTCTGGGCAACATATAGGCTATAATTTATCTTGGAAATTTGAACACCTGATGCAGAACCGCAACAGACCAGCTAAACTATAAGAGATACAAAACTGGTACCATAGCAAAAATTGTTCCACGTGATGAGCATTTTCTGCTGAGAGAATAAATTTGAAGATCTGGAACACCTGATGTGGAACTCCAAGAGCCCGGCTACACCATAACACATATAGGAATGACGTCTCAGCAAGAGTTGTTCAGCTTGATGAGCACTCTCTGTTGACGTATAAAAATTGAAGATCTGGAACACCTGATGTGGAACTCCAAGAGCCCGGCTACACCATAACACAAATAGGAATGACGACTTAGCAAGAGTTGTTCAGCCTGATGAGCACTCTCTGTTGACGTATAAAAATTGAAGATCTGGAACACCTGTTGTCGAACTCCAAGAGCCCGGCTACACTATAACACATATAGTAATGACGTCTTAGCGAAAGTTATTTGGTCTGATGGGCATTCCCTGTTGACTTATAAAAATTGAAGATCTGGAACACCTGTTGTGGAACTCCAAGAGTCCGGCTACACCATAACACATAATAATATAGGAATGACGTCTTAGCAAGAGTTGTTCAGCCTGATGAGCACTCTCTGTTGACGTATAAAAATTGAAGATCTGGAACACCTGTTGTCAAACTCCAAGAGCCCGGCTACACTATAACACACATAGTAATGACGTCTTAGCGAAAGTTGTTTGGTCTGATGGGCATTCCCTGTTGACTTATAAAAATTGAAGATCTGGAACACCTGTTGTGGAACTCCAAGAGTCCGGCTACACCATAACACATAATAATATAGGAATGACGTCTTAGCAAGAGTTGTTCAGCCTGATGAGCACTCTCTGTTGACGTATAAAAATTGAAGATCTGGAACACCAGTTGTCGGACTCCAAGAGCCCGGCTACACCATAACACATATAGGAATGACGTCTTAGCAAAAGGTGTTCGGTCTGATGGGCATTCCCTGTTGACTTATAAAAATTGAAGATCTGGAACACCTGATGTGGAACTCCAAGAGCCCGGCTACACCATAACACAAATAGGAATGACGACTTAGCAAGAGTTGTTCAGCCTGATGAGCACTCTCTGTTGACGTATAAAAATTTAAGGTCTGAAACATCTGTTGTCGAACTCCAAGAGCCCGGCTACACCATAACACATATAGGAATGACGTCTTAGCAAAAGTTGTTCGGTCTGATGGGCATTCCCTGTTGACTTATAAAAATTGAAGATCTGGAACACCTGTTGTGGAACTTCAAGAGCCCGGCTACACCATAACACATATAGGAATGACGTCTTAGCAAGAGTTGTTCAGCCTGATGAGCACTCTCTGTTGACGTATAAAAATTGAAGGTCTGGAACATCTGTTGTCGAACTCCAAGAGCCCGGCTACACCATAACACATATAGGAATGACGTCTTAGCAAAAGTTGTTCGGTCTGATGGGCATTCCCTGTATACTTATAAAAATCGAAGATTTGAAACATCTGACTTGGAAATCAAAGCTATCACTAATTTCACTGTATAATTATAAAATAACATAACCTTTAGGACTGATTTTCGATGACGATGGCATATCATTTTAATTCGACTATACTGGCCAAAACTCCCAATTTTTTTTTAATTTTTTTTTTATTGAATATAATATTTGCCTTCGGGCTTATGTTATTTGAGCGTTTAATTTACTTTGCAGTCACTTAGATTTAATTGATCAGGTATCTTCACAATAAAACTATAACCATGATGAAAGAGGTCAAATCTTTCCCAATGTTCCAAAGAAGCTAAAAGATTGAGGATCGTAAGATCTCAAGAATCTACCGAAGAGCGTCAGGAGAGACTTGATGCTGTTCGAGAAGATCAGGATTCAACTCCCTCCGTGGAAACCTCTTCGTATCGCGAAGCACGCCTGCATTCTCATCGTATTTATGCATCTACATCCAGGTCTCTAGAGACCAGTGAAGAATATGATGCGCGACTGACCGCTGATCGTGAGCAAATGTTCTGATGGGCATTTCCTGCTATCTTACCAAAATGAAAGATCTGGAGGGTCTCGAATCGTCTCGCGCATCACGTTGTTTTCCGGTCCCCGGGCTCTTAGAATTTGACATCAGACGTTTCAGATCTTTTATTTTGACGACCCTGTTGTCGCTGGCATAAGCAACAGGATCCGCGTACGAAGTCGCGGGCAGAAGCTAGTACCTAAATAAGTCAATATAAGGGAAAAACCACTGAGACACATACTTGGTCAATTCAGATTTTTTTAAACATTACAGATAATTTGTATTGTGCTAAATGAGTGGCAATGGTTTTAATCTTATCTGTTTAAAGCCAATTAGGAAGCCAATTAGGATGACTTCCGTGGTCGAGTGGCGTACACACCGGTTTTCAAGGTGTCGCCAGCTCTGAGGTCCCGGGTTCGATCCCCGGACGGGTCAATGTAGAAAGAACACTTTTCTACATTGTCTCGGGTCTGGGTGGGTGTTTGTGGTACCTTCGTTGTCTCTGATTCCAAATATAATTTTATGTATTTAAAACCATTATAACCGTAAACGACGCTATAGTTTGCGCAGAGTTTTCAGTAGAACATAATTATATGTATACTGGACACTTGTTTGTACTAAGAAGAACTTACCATAGTTTTTTTGTATTAGATACTGTTACGGATTATGAATTGGCGGTAGCCTAAAGGCTAGGGCGTCGGACTTACGATCATATGATTGCGGGTTCGAATCCCACTCATTAAACTACCGACGTGAACCCACTCGTAACACAAGCATCTTAGCTTAGCACGAGGGGTAAACGAGATTACTAGTAATGTGCGACCCAAATTGCTAGTAATCTTATTAAAAAAAGAAATGTACTTTGGACTTCCGAAAGTATTATCCTTTAGGAAGCAGGTTCATAGTTTTTAAATTTGTATCTAAAATTATCAAGGACACGAATAAAATACCTATACCTAGTTTAGCAGAACGCGCCATAAATGATTAATTTTACTATTCCTAATGGGGAAGGGATAAACGAAATAAAAAGCAATATGAAATCAAATAAAAAAATATATTGTAATTACTTAACTCTTGACTGATATTATTTACATTATTATGTACAGTAGTACTCGGAAATATACTTTTATACACACCTACGCTAATATTTACTAATTTTCATAATTGATGATGGATATAATAATTGTAAGGCTTATTATTAATTAAATTATTTATAAAATTTAAGCATTTTCTACAAACTTAAGGCACTGCTATCACAATACAATATTCCATAGGTACAAACTTATTATAACGAGGTAGTTACAAAGAAAGATCGGTATCCATTAAATATAACTAACATATTTACATTAATTTATGGTAAGTAGATATTGCGAATATCCCCGTCGCGTTAACATTCTTAATTATATTATTAATTTAAGTACCCTATACATGGCGCGAAGCTATAATCAAACAATAAACAGTTCTCATTCACGAAGGAACACATAATATGTATTGACATTTAATGTTTCTGTCTTATAAGTTCATTAGAGTGAATTATAAGTATGAATCAGCCTTCGCCGAGTAGGGCGCTGATGGTGAAGCTCTTGAGGCGGCGGCAGGGCGCGGGTGGGGGCGAGCGGGGCGCGGGCGCGGGTGGAGCGGGCAGCGGCGTCGGCCACGGGAGCCCCACCGGCATGGGACTGTTCCACAAGCCCAGGTGCATCGGCATGTGTAAGGGCGCGAGGTACGGCAACTCTGGGGGATAGAACGGCGCTGGCGGAGGCGTTATATCCTCAGCAGGAGCTACTAAAGGCGCTGGAGACTCCACCAAAGGAGGAGATCTTGGTGAGGAGGATCTCAAGCTGCCTTCTTCTGAACAAGAGGAGGCGGCATCTGAACATGGTCGCTTTGGCTCGCTAGGCTCTGCAGTAGGTTCAGGGTTACCCTCGCTGCCCGAGTCTGCGCTCTTCCGCTTGCACTTGGACTGGCCGCACGCTCGGAACCCTTTAGCGAACGGATTATTGTCAATCTTCAGTTTTGTGATGCGGTCATTCTGTTGGCAAAGAAAATGAACGTTAGAAACTCTTATTATAAAATAAATGGCCACCTAATAATAAATGTTGGAAGAAAAGTTATTGAGTTATCATTGTAGGGGCCCCTCGTATCGAAATTTCATCGTTGACGCGTCACACGGAAATCCCCTTATCTCAATTCGAGAATGCCATTTAAACATCCGTTTCCGCAAACATCCCGGCGTCACTAATAGCTTGTAAGGCATAATTGTTGCACATGTGGGCTTGACTTGGCGACAAGCCAATTAGCATGGCATGTTCGCAGGTCCCTGCGTCGCCGCGACGTCGCCCGCCCGTTGCGCGACTGTTACGCCTCAAATATACTTGGCGCCTCCAATAGTCCCGGTAAAAACCCTCAACGCTATCGTAACATGTAACTTGATACCAATAGTTCACCTAGTCAATACTCTACATGCAAGTGATGATGACAGTTTAAGCTGAGCTAACGCAACATTCCGTAATTGAAAAAGGACGTTCGAAATTTGACATGTTTTTTTTCGCGTCTAGCCCGAAAATGTGTTTGCAATCGAAAGTCGAAATTATCTAGCGAAATCCTGAACGCAAATAGTGAGTTGGAGATACGTGAAGTCACTTGTACGGTTTGTTTACTCGGCGTGATAAGGCGGCGCCGGCGGGAGCCCTGCGCTGCACCAGATAACGCCACCCGGCGCAGCAGCGGAGAGTGCTAAAAGCCTGTTATTAGCAGAGCAAAGTGCATTCTTAAGTCGGTCGGTTAGCTAAACGTGATGCTTGAGAGTAGCCAGGCGCCGCCCCCGCTCCGCCCTGTCGCCCGTGACGTCAGCCCACAAACTTGCCGTCGCTTTTACTTTTTGCGTGACTATTTCACATATTGGCGACTGTCGCCAGTTTTTTGGGGCTGTGTAATTAGGGTCTGAGTAAATTTGGTTTATTTATCTGTCAGATAGGCCAAAATTATCGGGTAGACACGCAAACACGCGATGACAAGCTGAAACGATGATGACGTGTTATTGCATTTATTATGGCTGGGTCTAAAGGTTAGGTTTACCTTATAATCTGTCTGCATGCTTGATCATTGCTGTAATTGAAACGGTGTGCCACCTAGTTACGCTCTCGAATAAAGGATCGGCATTAGCAAAGGTAATTTCTAATTCGTTGATAATTCGCAACAATGGCAGAGCTGGCGAGCGGTGGCCTGTCGGGGGATTATGCGCAATGATACGCCGCCGGCCATTGTCGGGCAGTGGGTGCCGTTAGCCGGACAATTGTAGGATAATCCTACAAAGCTCCCGATGAAATGGACGCGAGAAAACTTTCGCGCCTCGTTGCCGTCAACATGAAGGTAGCCGCGCAGCAAAGAAAGCCGCTGTTAATTATACCGGGGGATTATGCAAGGGATGGCCACGCTGCGCTGAGCGCCAAAGCCAGTAGTTTGTGTTGGTTTACAAACGGCAGGGGGCTGTCTCGTTACCTACGTATAATAGCTTTTGGGACAGATTTAATAAATGGAATTAAAGTTTACCGTAACTCGATTGCCCAAAGCAGATGCCCCAAGTTACATAGCATAAACGTAACGCACATTATTTTAATCTCCATCTTGCTGCCATTTATTCGATACGTGTGACTACAATGGTACACAATAGGCGATTTTCACTGTACTGGAATGTTCTATTGTTTTCTGCCGCCAAGGTATGTAGACTGATCATTCGGTACCGGTTTACCGTTTCAATTGAACTGTTAAGCTTCTTCATAGAACAACTGTAGTTCACAGGCTGATGCACTTCCAAGAGACACCGGCTATCGTTCGTCACAGACGAGCCGCTTGAACAAAAGCCTCGAATTAGTCGACATTGTTTTGCTAAGAGTCTTCACACAATGCCCGTTTGTCGCAATCTGTATTTTTTGTGGATGTAACTGGCACCAACGTATGCTCGTAAAAGCTTTGGCGCCTGTTGTAGCGAAAAAAATGCCGACGTCAGTATCATGTGCGAATCGTGGGTTCTTAGAAATGTAGTACGTGTTCTCGGAAGCCGGGAGGTGCGATCGTATCATGTAAGGTATTCCCTCAATATTTTATTATAAATAATATCAGACATTTCATATTTTGAAAATTGCCTTGAGTTTCGTTGGTGCATATTGCGTAAATATTTCATATTCCAATTCTTTCATTACCAAAAAAATCAATCTATATCATTTTAAGAAACTGCAATGATTTTATTCTGTTCGAAAGATTCAAACCTAGTAATACTGTATAAGGCTTCATTGCTAGTTATAGTTCTACGAGTTTTAAGTCAGTATGTAGTAATGAGACTCTAATAATTATCATGCCTATGAAATTTTCATACCTCGTAATGTCGATAATGATATTTAGTATTTACTCTTTATGATCTAAATACAGTTTATTCGGTTACAAAATTTTCGCCAAAAGTATTATTGACGTATCATTAGTCACGATACATACCTGGTAAGCGGTAACAGCTATGAACTCAGTCTCGGGGAATGAGAAGGAGGCGTGGGGAGCTCCCCAGGCGAGCGCCGCAGCATCTCGCGCGCGAACCACCAGCACTCGCGGCCGGTACTTGTGCATCGAAGTTAAAACCATCTGGAACAAGAAGAGGGAGATTAAATACACGAATTTTACATAATTATATTTTTGCACAACGCCGCTAAAGAACTTTTCACTGCAAAAAGTTTTCACTTCACAAACTGAAATCGCCAACCGCAATGAGTACCTAAGCATGGTTGGTGATCAATGCCCGTTCCTATATGAGAAGAGGTAAATGCCCAGCAGTGGGACTTATATAGGCCAGTATTACTATTAATAATTAGTTACGAGTCTTCCCAAGTTTGATCACATATTTTACAGTGAGTTTCGAGAAGCGAATTCATAATTATTTTCAGAAGTCAGTACGATTCGTGATCTACTTTGTCAGCTCATTATTACTTAATTTTCTTTAGGTATATTACTGCTGCGTGAAGGCCAGTTCCTTGTTTACCTGAAACTACAACAGCTTTTTACAGTTTTACTTAATTTGGTATTACTTATTCATATAAATTCCTATAAAAATGTGTGAATTATATTATTCAGTGTTTTAACGCCTTAAGGAAACTACAATTATGTGTTAGAGTAAATAAGAAACATTTATTATTTTGTGAAGTTATTGCTCATATAATATGCCTAGGCATATTTTTGAAGAACCTTAGCTTTAACCTTTCTCTGCAAAGATAAAAAACGCAGTATTCTTAAAACTGTTGTAGTTTTTTAAAAAGGGGAATAAACTCAACAAATACGCAAAACTCTAATCTTTATCCCTATGAACAAACAACGTAAGGGCTGAGTCTAACTGTGGCGACAGCACTTGGCGTCGTGTCGGCCCGTCGCGTCACAAACGCCTTATCTACCACTTGACGCGAATAACGCTACCTGCGCAGGCGCCGACTGCACTTCAAGCGCAAAGGGGTTCGCAACTATTGTTACTAAATTATTAAAATACTTAAAAGAAAGTATTTTACTAATATAATTGTAAAAAGTGGCTACTTTTAATTGTTGATTTTCTATTGTGTTACTGTTAAGTTACAATGCTGAAGATTATTGTAATGATGCTTTGTTGCACTTCTACTAGGTCTTTTAAAGTATAATAAGAGGATCGTTTAAATTAACTAAAGTAGTGTAAGCCAATGTAAAAGAAAAGACACTTGCATTAATACTAATCTACGTTTTAATTTAATGACCTTAAGTTTTATGTTAATTCGAAATCTCTAAGTTACCTTGGACTTTGACAATATCGATGTTTATTGAATATTGATATCAGAAATTTGTCTATCCATATCGACTTTCCAGTTTTTAATTTATATACTTGCCTGTACAATCTTACAATACCATTAAGTATACCATCAAAATATGTACCTAATACATAAGTTTTTAAATTATTTGATCTTTGTATCTTTCGCCTTTTTTATATTCCCACAATGTTTTAAGACGAAAGCCTGACAGACAGACAATACAAAGGCTTCGCCGCATTTCGGAAGCTCGTCGATCATAGCGACGTGTGTTCAATCAAAAAAGATCGAGCCTTCAGATTGTAGAGTTTTTTGCGACGTGATTGACGGTTGGAGAGTGATCATGATAATTGATAGCAAGGATTGAAAAGCGATTTTATTTTATTGGACTCTTATTTATTCGCAACTAAACTAACAATTGATTAGTGCCCACTAAAAAACAGTAACTAGGTATTTTTTTTATAAAGCTCTCCTTCTATAAAGCACTCTTAACCCCTCGTGCAAGCCAAACTGCTTGAGTTACGAGTGGGTTAACGTCGGTAGTGCAATGGGTGAGATTCAAACCGGTGACCACCTGATCGCAAGTCCGACGCCCTAGCCAATTACGCTTAATAAAAGAAATAAAAAGGAATCCGCAATTTTTATAGACGTTGACATACATATCTAAAGAAGTCCTTTAATTCTAAAAAATATTAGAATCAAATATACTCAGAATAATGAGATTACGAAAAAAAGCAAAGAGAAAACTAGTAGTTAACAGTTTTTAACATCGTCTTGAAAAGTCGTGATTTAAAAAAGTATTAAACAACGATACATTCTAAACATTAAAAAAACTTAATCGCCTAAGGGAATCGTGCGAGACGCAATACACAAACAGTTAAATATTCAAAGACCACCTAGTGAAACGAAAGAAATATTAAACTAAATAAAATGTAGCGTTAAAAAAATAAATCATGTTATAATAGGTAGGTACTGAAGACCAACGTATTGATAGTAAGTAACTAATGATTAGATCATGGGCGGGTCTCCAACCATTTATTGATTCATAAGCAAACAAAATTATTGGGTAAATATATACCTCGCAAAGTAAGTTATTGATAGGTTTATATTTTTAGAACGAATAATAAATCTTTTAACAAATTGGCCGTGTTTTTATTCAATATTATGTTATTTCATTATTCTAAAAGTAAGAAATTCCTTGATACAAATAGTGTTGACATAACCTAGCTAATACTTCAAACATTTTTCCCAAAAGTACCTACTTGTTTTTTACAAGCAATTATTTAGGTAATAGGTTATTTATAAAGTCTTATGTGTGCTATTTTTACAATAGACTAATGATAATTAACTAAGATTAATTTAATTTCTGAGGTTTACGCGAATGTTAAACATTGAAATTAAACTTCTTTTAAACGGATTCGTTAGGCTGTCCGTCACAGTCTGCCCCTGAATATGACCCCTACTTACACGTCGAAACGTAGGGAACTAAAATTAAAATAAACCGCGATAGAATCCATTTTAGCTCATTAAGATTAATTACAATACTAAAATGATTAGGATTGGGGTAAAATGTTTTAGCGTATAAATGTTTAAACATTATGCTACCTTTAAAATCAACCCTACACTAAATACTTAATAAAATATTTTGTTCGGTACTTCTACTTTTACAAAAAAGCCATGGCCTCGTAATCCCAAAATGCATCATATTTTATCAGATGCAACAGAAACACGTGTTTATTTCCCACTAATTAGTATCTATCGGCGTGACATAGATAACGTTTCCGCACGGGTTAGAACCCCACACCGTGCACCGGCAGCCTTCCGCGTCGCTTACTCGATCCTTGTACCGATAACATTAATGTGTCGTAAGGACAGACGAACATCGGTTTTTATATTTCTTTGTAGGTTGCATCTATGACATAATTTTCTTGTCATTTTTGAGTTGGAACTACGGATTAAGGTACGGCCTATGGATCATCTAGCCTAGCTTTTTCCAAGCTATGTTTGGGAGGTCTTCTAGTCTTACCAGATTTAGCTGTATAGCTTATTTTACATGCATCGACAGCTTGTCTGACCCCTATAGCCACATTTTACTGGGCAGCATAGTATCTGTCAGAATTGTAATTATTTTACGACTGTCAAATATTACTGTATGACAGTTAGGACCTACGGCTTAACGTGCTTTCCGAGGCATGCTGGTCATTAAATATCCTTAGGTAGGTCTACCTATGGATATTAAACGGAAAGCCTACGTTCCATAAAACGGAATTCTGCATATTAATACTGAAAATTTGTTTTAAAGCTTCTCAATCAGGATTTTTGTAATGATATGAAAAAGAAATGAGTGAACACTGCGGTGACATAATAGAGATGAATGAAAGGAATACACGTACTGCGCCGACCCCATATATTGGGGTAAGGGCAAGCAGATGATAATAAATTTTAAGATCAATAAAAGTTTACTGTTTAAAACTATAATTTACACGGTTTCCATTTCATACATGTAGGCAGAGGTCTGTTTTTTTACAAAATTATTTCTAATGTATGGTATTTAACGAAATATACATACACAATCTTGACTCTTATATTTAATTTTCCGTTATTTTCTATACCTATACCTGAACACTTCGTAGAAGAATCCTAAACATCTAGCACTAATTGCGTGAGAATAATCCTACTAAATCCGTAACTAACAATTCTAATCATTAACTCTTACAAAAATCGCTAAAACGTAATCCTTTCACTGTAACAGCCTTTTTTAACTAATCCTTCTATATTCATGTATTTCACACGGCGTTGTCTGAAGAGCTTTAAAAAATAGGCAACAAAGGGTGAGGGTACAATGTATAATGGAGGTTTTTATCACAGGTGGTAATACCTCAAGTGCACAGTATCCAGTATTTGAGGATAGTTTCCACGCGAATTACTTCGCTTCCAGTCTCAGTAGCTGTATTGTTAGGGTGCGTGCACAAAGGCGCCGGCTACCGCTGAAGCGTAAGCACGCACTCATGCGCAACCGCCCGCAGTTTTTGCTGCTACCCGTCATAATAATGTCTGTTATGATGCTTCTTGATGTATGCTTGTTTTGATAACGTTGATCTAAGTCAGGTTAATAGAAACGTTTAAATTTACATTTAAAACTTTTATCGTGAGATTCCTATAAAGTTTTATGTGAATTCTTTCACTTATAAAACTATGTTTGTCTCTGTAAACATTATAAAACTTATCACCTTGGATTTAAGTTACGAAAGTTGAACAATCAAACAGGCATCAAGAGGAGTCGTAAACCGTCACTCCGTCAGTTTCTACAAACAGTGAGTGCAAACATTGTATCAAATGATACAACCTGGGGTGAGGCTTGTAGCTCGCTCGTCATTAATCGAGGCGTCAACCGCTCTGTCTAAACATACCGCCCGAATAAAGGAGTACAGTTAGATGCCGCTACAAAGCCACCATACAATGCCTTTCAGCGTATTTGTTCAAGTGACGAAATGCTTATAGACTTCTTTGTGCGCAAGCTCCCGCGGCGCGTAAGAACTCAAACCCACCTCCACAAAACTAAGCTCTATCACAACAACATAAGCACGGATTTCATTTAAACATAAACAGAAAACTATCTTTTTTACGTCATCGAAAAACGGGTTGTTTGTTTTCGATTCATATTTCAACACGCATAAGGCTCAATTTTGTTTTATTGAACTTTTTATGGGAAGTGGTTGCGCGGGAGGCGTTTCCCTTCAAAACAGGCGATATATGAGGCAGGGTCACGAGCGCGGGAATGTTCGATGAAGGCTGTATTTGTAACTGTATTTAATATTGAAACTTTTTGTGAGCAATTTACAATAGATCTACGTTAGTTCGCGTCATATTTTTATTCGTTTGATGTTTTTGCTTTTATTTACGAGTTTTCAATTAGTGAGACTGAGAATCATTTAACCGGTGGTTTGTTATAAATTGTATGGACCACCCAATGGCTACATGTGCGGTTAAGTTAAGAAAAAAACAACAGTTACGAGTTTACTTTCCCAATTCGCGTAATACAGATACCTACTATCGGGAAAGAAAATAAAAAAGCGATTTACATACGTATCTGCTAATTGGTCGAATTTTTTAAAACAATAGTATCTTCGGTGGTAATTACGACACATTCCTGGATGCCAAAGCTGCAAATCATCACTTCTCTTATCAGAGGGCACTGGAACGCTGCGATAGTGTTTTGTCAACGACACATTGCACCTTGTGTTAAAAAATACCCCTACTTATCTGTGTTCTCAAAGCTCGCGTGAAGCACGAACACTTTTTAAAAAGATAGCTGTATTCAAAATTTTGATCAATTCATTACAAATAATGGAATTTTCAAGACTTATATAAATTAATAGTAAAAAAGTTTACGTTAAATTTGTACATATTAATCATGATTGAAATGTACTTTATTTATAGTAAAACAAAGTATAAATCTTTAACAAAGTATTCGGTGACGGTCAGTAAACTAATAAAAATTCACTCACTCATTTCGCAATTTTTACTCATTTCCTTTCGAAGATTTAACACAAAATAATCATCTCTATCGACTCTATGTACATAAATATTTATAGTATGACACAAAAGCTGCAAATCTCTCGTAAAGATTAATTACATGAATGCAGAATATATCATATTTTCTTTGACAAGTCTTTCATGACAAATGACGTAACAATCCAATCACTCTGGAAACAACAATAGATAATTACTCTTATTGGTTTCCCACGATTAATGAGTTATTAACACGAGGGGTTGAGCAACGAATTATTTTTTTATATAGTAAGTATTTTTTTATTTTAGTGCAGGGATTAAAAGAGCCACGTTTGTTTTAGTTCTAAGATTTTCTTTCTAGAACTCAGTAAAATTTTAGCCTTTATTTTTAAAACCTAAAATTATTTTATAATATTTCGTGTCAATTATAATGAAGCTTTGCTATTCGCGGAGGGTTTATTTTTACGAATATTAAAAGAAGTTAGCAATTGTATGTTGAATAACTATCGTAGATATTAATTGAATACTTATGTTTTTATATGACTTTATTGCAATATTGCCTGATAATGAACCTCATAAAACTATAACTAACCATTGTCATTATCATTTAACCGTAAATAAAAAGGAGTGAATAAAGAATTAATATTTCTTAGCAATTAATATTTTAACAAAAGAACATATGAAACTTACAACGACAACATATAAACGAAAAGGAAATGGACCACCTATATCGACATATTTTACTATGTTTTAAAGCAAAGAATTTTTCGGAAGCGCCAGATGTCTTAAAAAATAGCTAGAAAAAATAAAAATAAAATAATCTGTACTTACATGTCCCTGCGCGTCCATAGTATTATTCGTCAGTTTCAATTTGCTGAAAGACACGGGGTTCGCGGTCCAGTGGTGTCCCGGAGCTGGTGAGTCGGGATGCAGCATCAGCCGGCGCGGACTCTGCGGCTCCGCGCCCCCGGCCGGCGCCCACGCGCCCCCCGCCCAGCGCCAGCGCCGCCGACCCACCAGGGCCAACTCGAGGAGCACGCAGTACTCCTCGCGAGGGTCTAGACCGCCAAGCGAGATGCGGAGTGAGGGGAACATGCGTCTGTGAATGAAAAATACTTGTTTTTCATAAGGGAATATTTAAATATAGCCTCGTTTTATCCAAACATATTATATTTTAATGGCAATTTATAGAACGATTCTTGGTGAGCGGCAAAGCTTACTGTAAATATTACTGATATAAAATGTTGACTATTAAAATACTATCCTTAGAGCGATTTGCTAATTCTTCATGAAACTTTTTAAATGCAGAGAAGTTTTTGTAAAGAATATGAAGATTTCACAAAGCTCACAAGAAAGAGCTTTATTTTAATTTGTTTTGATTCAAATATCAAATCGATTACTCTCAGAAATATTTACAATGCTTTATAAATACACCAATTAATTTTCGGAATTTCGTAATAAACGAATATAAAAACGTAGTTACACCAAAAAAATGTATTGCATAATGAAATAAACCACGGAACAGACAGACCGAACAACTATTCCTAAAAACAGTCGGAACTAAACACATTCAAAGGATGATAATAATATGACAGTCGACCGCAACCAGCAGTAGCATTCCATAAGTTATCTTTATAAAACCGTGATACGACCAAATGTGTTAGTGAAGAGGCCTTTTGGCACCCGTTTCACTAAGAGAGTGTCATAAACATTGATGTTGGCCCTGGCGCCGGCCTTATCAGCTGACCGGACCTACGTCACATAGCAATCCTTAATGTAATTATATCGAACTAATATAATGTACCGCGGCGGTGGGTAATCTCACAGACAGATGTGATCGGTAAATTAGTCACTCTTTAAAAGTGTAAATTGACGCTGTTAGGAGTTTAGGAGCTATTTGAAAAATAATTTGTTCCTAAGGCACTATTATTTTATTTTTAAAAGTTTTAAAAGTAACGTGTTACGTCCATCTGATACGGTTTAAAATGCAGAATAGAATTTTTGTTTGATGGCATACAAAAAGGTAATCTGCTTTATCGCGTCACATAAAAAGACCTTTTATTAGGTGCATAGGTATATATTATATCCAAATATCAAAATAACCTGAAAAGCAAAGTAACTTTAACACGTTTAAATGCGCTGTTACTACTTTATCTATATTAATAATTTCGTTCAGGGGTACGGTAGACTCGATCGAAACCTTAAATGAATAACAAAACATAAAAAAATATTGATTTCGAGTCGACAACATATATCCGCAAAATTCAGATTATGGAGAATTTCGTTAAATTCTAATGGCACTGACAAACAAAAAAACCGCCGTCGCCATCTTGGGTAATTAATAAGGCCGCGTTCCGTAACGGATAATTCTGCTTCGAAGTGATTCAAGGAGTTTATTATCATACAACCTCCTTGAAGTGATTACAGTGCTGACAAGGCGTATGACAGTTGCATGATAGTTGGGACCTCAGAATAATAACTAAAGTTGAGACCAGAATCGTTTCGGAACGCGTTTGAAATAATAGTTCAAGGATATTTATTTCGCTTTTTTCACGTTCCGTTGCATACTAGCTCTTATATACGCCTCGCCAATCAACACGTCGCGTGCGTCGCGCCAAAGAAGTACCCATCACAAAGAACTGCGACTCATTTGACTGTGTAAAACGAAACGTCTTGCCGGAAATATTAAGTGAATCTTAACAAAACTTAAAACTTTACTTCAGTCGTTCGTTTCGCAAAAATATTAATATTATTTGTGTGTAAAAAATAAAAATTATTTGTGTTAAAACTATTACAGTTTTTATTTACTTTATTTATTAAACACAATGAACGAAGCTATACGAATCTATGGCTTGCTTACCTTTAATATTCACCTACATTGTGTATCATGAGTCACATTTCAACCGAGCGGAGCCGGGTTTTCAGCTAGTATGTTAATAAAACAAAGAAAGTATGAGACTTAACGGGGACTTCCAACTGAATGTCGTTTCAGTATTCCATTTCATTATTGATTTCGTGAAAGAAATTATTCCTTAATTCTCTCAAAATTTATATCACACTCTTTAATCCCATTTAAAAACAATGATTTTATTTACTAAACTGGTTTTCAATCTCTATTACGAAATCTGTAAAAAATAAATCAAACATTCGCGTATCAAAACAAAGGTATGCCATCAGTCATAATAGTCGCTGTTATCAGTGGCCAGCGAGGGTCCGGCGGTACAGCCCGGTACAGGGGGTGAAGGGGGAGGGGATACAGCGTCCGGGAGGCACTAATGCAGCCTGCAGATAACGCGCCGACAGAAGCTCAATTAACAACAAACTAAATTAGCCTCCATTTAAAGTTTACGATCGTCGCTACCGCCTTACGTGAGCGACATCGGTACCGACAGAAAGGAAGTTTGAATATTAAATAATAGTTTTACAAGTAAATTTTCAGAAATTACAAGTACCTACTACCTACATATGAGCGAATTTCAAAAGTAATAATATTTGAATCATCACTCTGGCATCTCTCTTTTCTGTCTACCTCAATTATTATCTTGATTTTATATTTGCAAATATCCAGTCCAGAATATCCGTAAAAATGTATATTTTTTGTAGTTTTATGAATACATAAAATGTTAATTCAGCATTTAATATGTATCGGATATTGTAAGTAGGTAGTTCGTCCACCGACGCATCTGCCCACACCACATCTGAACGTCAGTGACATTGAAAATAATTGTAAATCATTCAGATTTGATGTCTTCAATGATGAGACGAAATCAAGATCTGTCTAAGATACTCCATTGATTCATAGCCAGTATTACTTGCTAATTTATTACATAGCTATAGACATGACAATTATGTAAATAAAGCGTGTTTTTGTAGGAAATTCGATCTTTTAGAAAATGGCTAATTACAAGAAATCACAAACGGGTATTGGTAACACGTAATTCTCTCAACTATGAATACCACATAAAAAATGGTCAAACAATCATTACAAGCTAAATAATAATATGTTTGGGAGGCCCTCGAGTCGTATTGACTCGCGTCCTTACATACAACATGACAAGACAGAACAAACACAAATATGTGTTCACAATACTGTCGGGTGTTGCTGTTGACCGTACGTTGACAAATCCCTTCACTCGGCTACCGTTCGTAAGACACTCTTATCAGCCGCGGTCCACTTATCGAGCCGTTTGAAAGCCCCGCGCGCCGACAAAGAGGTGACGATCCACGCACAAAATATCATGAAAAATTTGCCGCTTCAACGCATTATCTACAACACACTTTCCACAAGTAACAAAATAAAACACAACGCGAACGCGCCATTTAACATTTGATATTATTGACGACTTGAATCAGGATTCGTGTCAGGCGTTTTATTTTAAGTGTTTTATGTTACGGAATTCTGTTTACGATACAGTTTAAACGAGAATGCAAATGAAATAAAGATACTATAAAAACGGGGCTGCCATAAAAGCCTCAAGAGGACGCTAAGCCGCGGCTTCGGCGGTGGGAAGGGACTTAGGGAACACAATGGGACCACCAGAATCGTGTTGAATAAACTTTAGAGTAGGTCGTAAATCGGTAACAACTTGCCAATTGCCGCACGGAGGCGCTAACAGCGGCCAGAAACTGTCATATCCGCTCTAGCATCCGCACTCGAAGTGTTCTAGCCGAGCGATTGCTTGCGGATTGTTTAGCGGCCGCTCACACGCCGCACATAACACTAATGTGCCGCTAGAGATAACCCCAACATGATTTACTAAACGCTCGCCTTGTAAACGAGTCCTCTGTGAACTTTAATGTTCTGATCACTGTTTAACGTCGTCGACACTAACCTACCCCTCTCGACGGCCAGTTATCTTTACTGCTAATTTCATTAGTATTTTATCGTCAAGTTCAATGTTAAGAAGCTGGAGACAGTCGTTAACGCACAGACGACACGTTGTTCTGGACATGTGTTGCGAGCGCTGCTCAACAGTAACTCGTAGGATAAACAAGTTTCGAGTGTACAATACTTGTGTTGTGTATCCTGGGTCTAACCCGCGCTTATTAACGCTCTTACGAGAAGTCCGGCCGGTTTTTTCGTCCGCCCAGATGTGGGCCTGGGTAAACACCTCCGCCTCCTCCTTGTCTGGCCACATAAAAAATCATACACCTGGAAGTGTCAAATTGTTCACTCAGACTGTGAGAGCGGCCCGTGTGAATCCCGCGCTCGCCTTCTACATAATATATGTACACAAATATTTGAGGTAAGCGTTCGTTTATAACGGACGTACATTTATCCTCGACCTTAGTTATCCGTTTCCAAATCATCAAAACACGATTATCTACAATTTGCATCGAAATTATATTTAACTGCTCCTTTACACTTCGAAGAATGTACTTAGGTATACCTACAACCTAAGTATCCCAGTATACTAAAAGGATCTTTTATTTTTGTGCAAGATCGTAATAGATTTTTTTCTGACTAAATATAATTCACGTTCTATAACTGCATAATTATATGTAAATTATCTTAATGGCTCAGAATCTCGATAGGTGGTTGACGTACGTCCAGATAATGTACTACAACTGCTAAAAACCTTTTACTGGGTGATTATAAAAGCGTAAAGCGGCAGCTACGCAATCGCCGTAATGACCAGTGTGTGTGTTCGTACACAACTCTAGGCGCTCGTGACACTCTTGC
Organism: Plusia festucae; assembly: GCA_950381575.1. Classification (NCBI taxonomy): domain Eukaryota; kingdom Metazoa; phylum Arthropoda; class Insecta; order Lepidoptera; family Noctuidae; genus Plusia; species Plusia festucae. The sequence goes on along the minus strand of OX494436.1, from coordinate 3,405,095 downwards.
GCAACCACAAATTGAGGGCCACGCACGCGCACGCTCATTGTTATCCCACTAAGTGGTCAGTTAAGACGGAACCAAACTCCATGAATCAGCAATAACGCACACCAATAACACATTAGGGGCGGTCAGGATGTAACAGTTAATGCGTAAGTATAATCGATTCTCACCGGAAAGTATCCTGTCATAAGAATCGAGAACATTTTATTGTTTACTCAAAAATTCACAAATATTTTCAATGTCTCCACAAAAAAAGTATTCCCATCCACTCCCATATGCTACGAGAGCTCGCCTCCGCAAACCAAACAAACGACACTTATAAAGAAATACAAAGTAACAAAACAAATAAACCAATTTGGGTACAACCACAAAAAAGCCACGGAATCATCTCCGGAGATGTAACGACGTATTAGCATATTGATGGCCACCGACTATCTGTCCTTCTTTGTTTAAAATCAGCGACAAAGCCTTCAATCATAAAGATCGTTTTCAAAAAAAGATTTATTTTATTGGCTGGTTTTTGCCGAGGGCTGCAGGTGGGAACAAAAAACATTGCACCGGCTACTCTGCTCATCCACCCTTGTTTTATAGCAAAATTGATTCAGCCCCTTGACTGTTGCACCGTTATAACTAATCATTATGAATTTTATATTTGACATTTGTATGTTATTGACTTTGAATGAATCAGTCGGTGCATGCCATGTCAAGCTTACGTCATGAATTGAAAAAAATGAATAAATTTTGGTCCATCAGGTGCTCTCTATGTTAATAGCTGGATGATGGAAATAATTCAAATGGTTTTCCTAGAAGTTGTCGCCGGCAGGTCCCGGCCGTTGGGAGGGGAGGGGAGGCGCATGCGCACAAGGCTCGCCCGCGGCGCGCACCTGCGCGACATGTTTATGCACATCTCGTCGCCAAATTTACAGCCGCTCTGAACAAGGATGCCGCTCTTGCGGAAATTAAAAATGTTTAATCACCACACCGGCACCCTTTTGCCCAAGAGTCGCCAACCGCCATAGCATCAATAGCACCCATTTCGCTTAACTGCACCGTTCGCAGATTGTAAACGTATCTTTAAAGGGTACCGCCTCAATTAATATCCGATCTTACGCCAGTCGACGATTGGTTTTATTACCGCATAAGTAAATGAATTCGCGGCCTGTTTTTATCTCAGTGTGTTTATTTATACATTGATAATGCTGCGGTAACAATTTTTGCTACAGAAGTTATTCGTAATTTTATCGTGCTACGTCATGTTGGTCTCGTTACTTTTTACTACGTCTCATATCAGCCGGTCTGATGCTATCGTAATGAAGTTTCTTAGTTAGGACACTGTATTGTATGTTACCTAATACAAAATCATAAAATGAGCAAACCTAGTCTAGTAGTTTTACATCAAAACACAACATACCGCGTAAATAATTAAGAAAATGTTAATCGAAGTCACTTCAAGAATAAATAATGTAAATGCATCGTAATTAACTAAAAGGCAATTAAAGAACCAAAACATTTGGAGCCAATCGTGGTATAAACACCTCATTGCATTTAAGTAAAAAAGCTCAAATTTCAAATGAATATGGATGTCGTTTCGGTGAAAGTACGGAATTAATTCAGCACCTTTTTGGGCGCCGGCGCCGCGGCATACGCGCGTGGCACAAAGCTGTTTGCTCGTAAATTGCGAATGGAAGGGCCGACAAACGTGCGGTAATTTAGTTGACAGTGGGTACAGGCGGGCGACGAGCGCCGGCCGAGCCAGCCCGCGGCCCGCACAAAGCTTATCTACTCGCCGCATCTAGAGCCTATTATGAGCCTGACGCCGAGCTCAACACAACAGATCGTTAAGATTACGTTTCGCCAATACACAGTTTGGTAATTCATGCCGAATAAACGATTAAAGAATTCGCCGACAATTAAAAATTAATTAGAGTTATAATACCGACTCAAAAGCCGTATAAATAACTTTGTGGATGGTCCGAGGCATCGTAGAACGGTTCGTGGCTGTCCAATGTTTTTGCCTGATCGAATTTAAGTACAAACTAATTTGGAATCACATTTAACAAGGAGAGCTAGTCGTCAAACTGAAACAAAAGAAAATCGAGAATTAATGAGAACCATTCGATTGCATTACACGTGGGGCTTAATTGTCCGATCAACAGTTCTTGAGTTGTGTGCGCGCATTCGTTTGAGATGGGGTCCTCGTGTTCAAGAAATAAGGTTTAGTTTAGTCTGATTCTAATTTCATCTTAAGCGCCCCCAGTCCAGTGGCGATCGCTCGTTAGCTCCCGAGCCGGCATAAATCACACCGTTTTATGAGAACTCCCAATTTTTTAACATTTTGAGTTAATGAAATGCGAGCGCAGTATGGGACCCGACTAGCGACATTAAAAAGGACAACCCAAAAGGACGGACAGTTTCTAATTATAATCCTGTCAAACTTGTGATATAAGCAAGAATTGATGATCACCACAAACGCGGTGATTTTTATCTAAGATAATAGCGATCTGTTGATAGTAGCTGTTGAATTTTAATATTTGTAATATTTTTTATTTGTTTAAACGAAGGCAACCCCCGCGATGAAAGCTCGTAAAACTAACATTGGGTACCTTGTTAATTTGCTTGTTGAAGCGAAGCGTTTGATGTCAATACAAAAAATATTACGGAAGGTATCTATTTTATAGACAACCACATACAAAATACGCTATGGGTTAGGTACCTAGATACAAGAATCGACCAACAAGAAACTATGTATTAACTAATTTGCAGCAGTTAGCATGAATAACAAGAACCATTAACCGCAAGTACAATAAGGGAACACGGTAGTTGCAGTCAAACGAGCAGCAATCAATCAAGCACAGGATCTGCGCCCATCGTACCGTGATGCCGCGATCACTGGAACCAACGTAATAACTACCATATTTCATAGTAATAGAGTTCATTATCTCTTAAAGGAAGTAACGGAGAATGGCGCCAGTATTTTAGGATTTTCGAAGAAGCGAAAGGGTTAGGCTGCGAATTAAAGTTGCGCACACGCATGGAGGCGCGGAGGGGGGATCACTAGCGCCGACAAAGATGCCGCCGCACGCGAGCTGCCCGATTCACAATTAAGCCCGCGTGTGTTAATTGATATTAATTCTGTGTAGATGGTACAAGCTGGGAACGGCTCGCGTATCAGAGCAAGTCATTATCTGTATAACTGTCCGCGAATCTAGTCACCATTATGTTCTAGAAGGCTCTGATTGAATGTGACGTCAACATATGCTGTTAGATCGATTGATGAATCATGTTCAGGAAATGAATTAATAACAAAATCTCATTCAACTATAGCTATTGAAAGATACATTTCTACTTTCACAAATGTAGGTTCACTGTCTAGATAATTACCACCCAGTAAGGCAGACGGGTTTCGATATCGTTCCATTAAAGGATTAAATTGTAACATGTCTTGATATTGGTCCTTTTACGTCGATGTCGCTAATCGCTCCCATAAGATCCACATGACGGTTGCAGCTCGCGTAGTTACCGGGAATCGCGCCAAGGCTGGCGTAATGTGACGGGTTCAAACGCGCCGCGGCCGCGTCATCAACGCAATTAGTGGGCGTTGCGACATCCCGCACACTATTGACATTGAACCCTTGTTACATATTTCACAGAATGTGTTTTGATGTCGCCTCATCGTCACGTCTCAACTAATATGTGCGGACTTTAATCTCAAACGCATTGCTCGTCGCTAATTGCGATGTATGCAGTCGTATTCAATTCTCATGTACTGTATCATGAACAAGCATTTTTCTGCGAAGACTATCAATAATATAAAAGCCCACGTCACTCACTGACTCACTGACTCACTGACTCACTGATTCTGGAACGCTCGCACACTATGATAATTTTTAAAGAAAGAACACATAACAAAGAGTTTATCATAAAAAAGTTTCAAAAACAATATTTTCGCGAAACGTCAATGACTGAAGAAAAGTATTAAGTTTTGTTATGATTCAATCAATGTATAATACTTTACGCGCGAGCGAAGCCGCGGGCAACAGCTAGTAATTGATAATGATGCTGTAGTTAAGTATCTGAGAGCTAGCAATTACAGCTAAGTACGACTTTCATTGTAATGAAATGCGGGAAAATGCTGTTAGAAGCATCGAATCAAATATTGGAGATGCAGTTCCGAATTTTACTTTCCACCCAGACTTTACATAAAAGCGCGAGAACAACAGTTTTGGCATAGTATGTAGTCTCCGAGGATCTAATTATGGTCTCAATTCAACTTTTATAGCTTCAAGTGAATTATCATAAGATCATAACGCTATTATGTATTCTTGTCAACTTTCGTGTCCAAATCCGTCATGTTCTCACAGCGTTTTAGACGCCGCAGCGACACATTTATTCGAGAGTCGTGCGTCTGTATGCACCCAGTCGCCCATTGCGCTTATCTGAGGTTTCGGTAGCGGTCGCCGTGCGCGATACACATCGGCGCGTGATGTCGCGATGCCCGCCCGATGCTATCGGCGCACGAGCGCGCGGGTGGCTCGCCCCTCCCGCTCTCCGCCCTCAGACCCTTACTTCACGGTGTCGCACCTCCATAAAACCAGTTTTCACTTCATGAAACAAGCTCCATTCAATTTGGTATGCTGTTACTCCTGAAAATGTGATCTCGAAAAAGAATTATGTGTGTATCGCGAAATGTGATTAAAATTATTGCATCTGAAAACAACAGACACGCAGCATGAGATAACTGTCTAATTCCTCGACATGATAGCTCACCGACACGCATTATTGTAAATCAACATTCTTAAAACTGTGATCACACGGCTCGTTAGCGACAAATCTTGCGTGAAATGTAACAAATTCATATACATCACAACATTTTTTCTTCTGGCCGCTACCATTGTACGTGGGCTCCCATGTTTTTATGACCGCGTTATGATAAACGACGCACCCCGAACAACCATTGGGTTATAATCACCGCGAGTTCTGGGAGATGCATTATGGGCACGTAGGACCGAGCACGTAACAAGTACGGGATGCTTTCGTGTCCTCAAAGAAGATCTGATCTACAGCCATCGTGCAGCAACGGCTAATGAAAACGATCAAACAGGGAGCTGTTGTATCAAGTTACAATGTCAGGACACATGTCGGCTGTTTCTGTTAGTTTACCAAAAAACTTGTCAACAACAATGTACGGACCTAATAAAACATAATGGCGTATCGGAACACACGATAACGTTTTTCTGCACCAAAGAAGTCATCAAAAGAATGCGAGTTGTCTCCTCTGCTCACATTACAATTTGTTGGGGAGTAAAGCCAAGTCTGACTCCGTGAGAATAATTCCCGAGTTCCGAGTAACATGGGTTAAACGCTTGTATCGGAAGATACCGATCTAACCCGAGCTGCCCGTTGGCGCCATAAAAACAAAACATCTTCAACACGACCACTTTCTTCCCTAAATTATTCGTGGAATTTACGACGTTTCAACCGACAAAAATGTTATAACCTAATGAGAAATTATCATCAGAGCCGCTGTCTGTCGTCCGGCAAAAAACGAATCATGCGCCGCTCCACGATGATGCCCGGACGCATATTTTTTACATTCTAAATTCGAATTATCGTTTTCGTGTTTGTTTTTTACCTCGATCGTCGATTGTTTTAGGTTGTCGGGACAAAAAGGCGCGGGAGCCGGCAATGACTGTGCCATTCTGTTGATCGCTCAACTTTGGGCTCGTTCAACGACATGTGGGATTCTTTTGAATCACGTGATAGAATGACGTCTAAGTATGAGGCTAGCAGTCTGCACACACAGTATGCCAGCAATGGATAGTGCGTTTTTGAAAAGTGAAGAGTACTACGTGGTGTGTTCCCAGGAGATATTGCGATATGATCGGTCGGAGGCGCCGCCTATTCGGCGCGTGCTTCAGATTCCTGGTCCTTCTCCAAGGAATTACCCATTAAGTACAATGACAGTCCATTTTTACTGCGACATTTTTCTATAGATTTCATCTAAGCCTTCATTACTGTAAACGCTTACTTAAAAGTGTACAAACAAGTTGCTTTATGGGTTAAAGGGTTCTAATCTTTATCGTAATTGCGTTTTACTTGGGAACCGAAATCGTTTGGCGTTTAGGAACATTTAATCCACACCTGGACTTACAAACAATAATTTTAAAAGAATAAATAGTGGCCCTCGTTTACTATAAATGGCTGATGGTTCTAAAAAAATATGGGTTGTTTTGCTAATGGAGAAAAAGTTCTGAAGAGGTTAATTATATTGTTTTCAGACCGGAACTTGATAATTATTAAGGGTAAAGAAGTCAGCTGTAGATTAAGTCTATCTTCAAGGTGAAATGTTTTTCCAAGCAAAACATCTGGTTTTTCCTCCACAGAAGATTTTCGAACCCAGGAAGGCTACATGGTGCACCAGACCGAGTTGATGATGTCAACATAATGTACAGGTTAGGGCAAAGGTTTTACAAATTTCTTAGCTAACTGATCGGACCTTCATTAATTACCGTCTGACGTACGGTAACCACCCGCTGGCATCGGAGTCTAAAACAAAGAGGCATTATGTCATTGATGTTGGAGCGCAGCGCTAGCAGTCGCGATATCTCTTAATCTGGCACGTCGATGCACAGTTAGGTGAATATCTAACGTCAAGTGGCGGAGGAGTGACGAGTGGAGTGTGGAGCGCTCGGAAGACGGGTACTGTCATAATCTGATTATTAGTGGTGCGTAGAGGGGCGGGGCGCGCGGCGGGCGGCCGGCGCGCCGCAGGCGGTCGGCGCCCTCGCAGCGACAGGGACGCAGCACCGCGCAGGCGACAAACGACCCGTGGTAAAACAAAAGGAATGTTGCCGGCGACGCTTTGAGGCGCCGGCGCCGCTCCCCGCGCAACCTAATCACCCATTTTAATTACGACACAGATCGAATCAATTAATCGGTATTTCTGTTAAAACAAGCGATGGAACAAGCTTACGCTAGTTTGTTAGATATGATTTCTGAACGTAGATTTGATATGTGATTACTTTTATCTCTTAAAAGTCAGCGGTAAACGTCAATTACTAGCTTAATTCACATTGATGTTACATAGTGAGCGATGCAGCAATACGAGGCGTGAGTCGTAGTTAGCGCTGCGCTGCTGGTGCCTTCCCGCTGTAGCAGGCTTCGCCAGCGGAGTGCAGACGTTTTTAATTATAACTTATGATTTTTTCAAGCGAATTTGGGCGCGCCCTTCCCGTCGAATAACACAAGAATAAATAACGAGTTTTTGTGTTGTGTGTTTGTTTTTAAAATGGCGGGAGGTCCGCGCGACGACACGCGAGCGATGCGCGCCGGCCGCCGGCGGCCGCTGCCCGACTCGCCCATTTGTCATATTTCGGTTTTGAGAAAAAATAAATAACCTACTCTATTCCAACCAGTGTTTGTTTGTACACCGATTATTGAGGGTTAAGTATTATCTCTTAACATGCAGTGGAACAGATGGAACGTGTCTACGATAACATTTGTGTACAGTTTATTATTGTATTAAGCGCGCGACAGGCTACATGTGGGACGGCTGTGGTGACGTAGACTGCTTTTTTAAAGAATTTGGCTTTTTTGTACTGTATGATTAGAACTGTATGTTGAAATGGTAACGATATGCCAAAGCCAACTCTTCAACAAATTCCATAAGGTTTCAAAGTAGTGTCACTTTTAGGCCTAACCTTTCTCTTATGACCCATCATGTAAACAAAGGTAAAACCTGTTCAGAACGACTATCTGAGTAGTTACATACGCTTATCCTACATATGTAGCAAACATTGTACAGGTTCACACAGGTGGTAAGATAGAGATGGCTGTTACTACAAATCCGAAGTTAACACATATAGCAAGCGATGGCCGCCGAGCGTGGCAGGTGTTAACTCCGACTACACACGCCGCCCGGCCCCGCTTGCACAAACGAACCGCCCAAATCCACTGTTTGTATAACCAATTTACCCAGCAAACCCAGCCTCACCCTGCGAACGTAATTACTGAACTACGTATTTGGAGAACAGTCAAGAACAGCGGTTAACACTGTTTAAACATCAACTAAAAGCATCAACGACAATATTACCAGTTCTACAAGCGAAAGATGCTCGCGTAGAATAACTCAATTACTGTGCGCGCACGCACACCGGCTATAATAGTACTCAATACGAGAAATGCATGAAATATTTTTGACCCATTTCGATTCGTATGGCGCCAGGGTCGGCGCCGGCGCGCCCCCGGCCTCTCTCACGCGGCATCGTTAATACAAAACAAACAAAAGTGACCTCTAGACGGGCGCGGCCAGCTAAGCTAACGAGATTCACCAACCGCTGAATAAAGCGGTAAATTATCGGAATGTTAGCCGGGCGGCGGCGCGCGGTGGTCTGCGCTGGCGGCCGCGCCAAAAAAACGTGTAGGAGATGACAGGAGCACAGATGAACCAGGCTAATTACCGGCCAGGGCAAAAACCGGGACAGTGCGCAGGCGCGCCGCTACAGCCATCGCGCACGACAGCTATTCGTTTGCGAGAAGCGTCTAGTTTTTGCCGGTTACTTTAACAAGAGTGGTCGACGACGCGATGCGGTCCTCGGACGCTAATTACACGCCATTAATTACGGAATATTTTCATTTTTAATTCCGCCAGAAGTCGAACGGACGTGATGCTCATTATTAATCGAACTTTCTTTTGGCGGCGCGGCACGGCTATGGTGGTCGGTCTCGTTGTTTACGGCGAAACAATTTCACAACCAAAATTGTTATTAATATCTGAATCTAATTAATTTCTAACGAGTCAATTGGTTGGTCAACTTTTGATGAGAAATATTTTAAGGAATTGGAACTATTTTGGTGTATATAGTGGTTGGTGTTTCGATGCGCTGGCGAGTGTTACCGCTCGCCCCGGGGCCGCCATCTGCTAACGACGAGCCGCGGCGCGTGATGACCGCGGCGGAGCGGCGCGGGGCGAGGCCGCCTCGTGGTGGGTCGCGGCTCTCGCTCGCAGGAAGGGCGGAGGCGCCGAGATCGCGACGACTGTGTAATTTCTTCACTGCTCGCACCCACATTATCGATCACGAAAAAAATATAATTGTAGGGGTACCGTCGTAAAGCAAACAAGCTTATAATAAGGTGTAATTTGTGCTCGGCCATTTAGAGAAATGCACAAATTGCCGAGGCAGCTGTTTGTTTTGTCTATGATGGAGGTCCGACCCCGGCTCCCAAATTATCCGTTAACAAGCCTCGCGTCAGATTCAGCAGTCCTAATGGGTTTTCGTTAAGTTTTTGTTATTATTTTGTAATTTATTACGAGTAATAACTTTTTGTGTATTGGATTCTCGGATTCCGACAGCTGCATCGTTTAATTGAGTTGATAGTATGGCGATGTGTTTTTATGCACTGTAAATGTCGCTGGGCGTCGAGGTCGCGCTGTGTGTCACCGGCGCACGCGCAGGGCGGGCGGAAAGCGCGGCTTCCGTGAAACGTCGATAATGGCACGGACAGGTGTAAATGATTAAATATCGAACAGTTAAATACCGATACGGAGTAATACTATCTCAAAATGGACAACTAACATCTATAATATTCACTAATTCCATGTTAAACTTACATTATCAGATATCTGACGGACAGAAACGAACACGCTACGACAAATGCCAATCGATGAAGTTGCCGTGCCCACACATGCTACACACTTAATAATTTAAAAACATCAATCATATAATTTAATTTAACCGGTCGCTAAGTGAAACATACGCCAAGTGCCTTACAATTGAGTAAATTTAACAGAATATATGTTTTCATAATCACTTGTGGCCTGAGGCAGCACTGACGTGTCGGTGTAAAATCATTTCTTTCATTCTCGTTGTTATATGACCACAACGTGAAAGTTTAAAGGTGGAATTAACTTTAGATACAGTTATTTCTTTTACTATTAAATTGCTTTAAACTTAAAACAGTTGTGACAACGATTTTTTTTTTTTTGAGATTTCAATTTTAGGAAGAAAACTTTTTTATGTTCTTTGACTGTTTTGTTTCATCATCTTCTTCAATTATTTCCTTGGTTTTTCGTTGACTTAATAATATTTATAAAAAGCTTTTACATTAACCCTTACTTATGTAGAGTCTCGATAATAGATTTAATTATTTATTTAGTTTCATACAGATGTGACGAATATTTCCCATTTTTAGAAGCATTTTTTTTATAAATTTCTTATTTTTATGAGTCACATGTGACGCAAATAAATGATATTTCTTTCTTTCTTCTTTATTATTAAATTAAAATTTATTTCTTTTTTAAGATTTCGATAACATTTTTTCTTAATTTTTATGTGACGCGAATAAATAATATTTCAGATAATGCTAAAAATTATACAGTGTGTTAGACTCACCGTCCCCCTTTAGTGATGATCATTTCGGTTCCGATGTCGTGGAAACGCCGCCAGAGGTCGCCATTGAGCAGGCGCGCCTCGCACGCCGGCGGCTCTGCGTCAGCACCCACGCGGTGTTCTGATGGAGACATGGCTTTTATTATCACAAATATTACACGAATATAAATATGACTTAGGTACTATAAGAATACATTGGGGTCTTGTTAGAGTTGCACATTTTATTTGCTCTTAGTTAAACGCCAAATAATAACTGACTTTGAACATCAGGAAACGGAATTTTGGAATGAGAAGTTCATAATCCTCAGTGAAAGAAATGTGGTGATCAATGCTCCTTGGTTTTCTATACATATAGGTACAAAAACCTTTGCTTGTAGTTGTTGTTGTGATAGTGGGACACATACTGAAAGTTTCCGTAAAATTGCTGTATTTGTATTTCAATTGATTCGAACGTATTGAATGAAATAGGGATTAAAAGAAGGAGTGACATAAATTGTATATACTTTAGGAATACTAACTCACATTGTTAGCCACTATAAATCGAAACATTGAAATAATATTTTTACGAATTCTAAATTATATTCACCTGTACCAGCAGTTTAAAGTCAAGTCTCAAAGCAACTCTGGATCTATTTTTCGTAATTTCTGATATTCCGGAGCAATAAAGCATTAATATCGATTTAATACACGTTTATTTGAAATAAACATAAATATTTATCGGTAATATTGTCATGGCGACATAATCACCTTGCTCTGATTAATTACAGCTAAACAAACAGGAAATTAAAAATGTATTAAATAGGTCTAATTAACGTTACTTTATGAGGTTGAATAATACCAACTCGAGACTAGCACTGTGCCGCGGTTTGGTCTGCGCACATCCCGTATCTATAAACTTCTGGCAATTATACCCGGGAGTAGTGTATAAATTATATTAACTGTTTGAGAATATGTGCTAACAACCGAAATCCGGCAAATGGTACGTAGTTTTCGCGTGCAACACACTCTCACGAATGTTCCCATTTTTATATTATGGTAGGATGTTATTCATTTACCTTAATTTTGTTAAAAAAAATGGATAATACAAATTTATTTTTTTCAATAATTATTATTCAAGTTTTGTTATCTCTAACTCATGCTGTACCTACTGGCTATCCGTGGAAACCTGTTATTGGCTATAATGTTTTCTATCTTTATTGATTTTTCACATTGTGTGTTAGTTTTCCTTATTATTAATAAATAATTAAAAATTACGCATAGAAGACGTACTAAGAGACGGTCAGTACACAAAAGGCTAGTTTCTAAGCAATTACAACTCTACCGTTGACTTAGAACGCAGTTCAAGCAATAATACTTCAATGAAAAATATGACAGACATTACTCAAAGTACATAAAATTTACGTAAATAATACATACCCTATCATTTATGTATAAAACTGACATGTAATAAGTCCGTTGGCTTTTGTTTTTACCCCATTCATTAGGAAAGACCACCCTTTCTATGTTATGTGGGAAAATAAATTAGTTTTTGTGTATTGTAATGTTGCAAAACGAGCGTTTAGGGTTAATCTATTTTTACTTATGTACTGAATATTATTCTTTTTAAGAATTCAAAATTTAAGATTAGAATACTTTTTATTTGTGGCCAGCATTATAAATGTTGTCATAATTATGTGCAAAAGGTTAGGTAGGTAGGTTTAGTTGCAAAAAAAGCATTCACGATTGGAATGTACATATACAATTATTTAAACATAGTACAATTTACTATTTCGTGAATATACTATTTTTCTAAATAACTGGAACAATTTACAATTAGTGAATAATTAAGTTGGATGTTAATTTAAAAATAAAGTTTTCTTTGTTTATTATGATATATCTGATGAATATTCACGTATAGTTTTAAATTCCTAATAGACAGGAAAAGCTTGGGAAAGAAGATGTCATACAATACTGATAATATAAATAACATATTTTTAGATATCTGATAAACTGATATTAGGAGATAAATGTTTTAAATATTCTAAGAAACCGTTAGAATCTACAATAAACACTACAAGTAACTGTTCGCGGGGCTCGCATCATTCACGACTGTATTAATTAAGACTCGTTAGTTCAGCTCCACGCTTAAACACACAATATTCTACGGAAACATCACAATAATATGAAACATTCCAAATTTTCTACTAATGAGACAAGACCCTCAAAAAGCGAATCCATTTTACACCTTATGAAAATAAGATACAGTTGATTTTCTAACGCAGCCTCTCATTCTTAGTTTGGTAAGAAAGTCAAAGTTTATGTATTAGTTAAGTTTGAAAATGTCATCATCTTAAATGTATCGTTTTTGGATTAAACATAAAAATTGATGAAGTTTCAATATGAACACAATTATGATATAGTGGCTATTTAATTCAATGTTTGTTTTTCGTTATTTATTTCTTTCTAGAGTGAAACTTAGATGAATACCACACGCACATGAAATAGACTTAGTATCATATTTTTGGGCCAAATATGATCAGACGTCAACATAATGGCCTTTAAGACCAGTGATCGACGGTGACGAAGCTATATGAAAAGGTAGCTTCATCTCTTTTACTCAAGAAGTAATTAAACCATTTATAGTTACTTGATAATACGATCCCAGCCCCCATAGCCAAGTGACTTTTCTACAAGCGTTAACGAAGATAGAAATCGCTTAGAAGACATTAAATGTATGGAAATGACATTTGATTTAGATAAGTCACGTGATTCAGACTTGTTACTTCTATATATTCAAGCGATTCTATCACTGATAACGCTTCTAAAATTTTCCTTAGCGAGGAGGGCAGATAGCACAGCTGAAATTAAAAAAAAAAACGTTCAAATGAAAAGCCGTGGCATGAAATACATATCAATATTAATAATAGCTTAGAAGACATTAAATGTATGGAAATGACATTTGATTTAGATAAGTCACGTGATTCAGACTTGTTACTTCTATATATTCAAGCGATTCTATCACTGATAACGCTTCTAAAATTTTCCTTAGCGAGGAGGGCAGATAGCACAGCTGAAATTAAAAAAAAAACGTTCAAATGAAAAGCCGTGGCATGAAATACATATCAATATTATGATCAAGATACAAGTCTTTAATTTTTTTAATTAATAAAATTTTACACAAAAAGTCGTAAAAAATATTGTCTATAAAATTAACAGACAATTCCAAATACTTGGTCGGTCACGTTAAAATTTAACGTTTAATATTTTTATAACGAGTAGTTTCAGTTCGCTGCGCGTGCGCAACTATCAAAGAAATATCAAGTTCTTGTAGGCGTTACGTTATCCGATGCAGGTTTTAATTAACTAACTTTATGGAGACATCAATAGTAATCAATACTTATAGTTGTTATTAAAAATCAATTTAATTCTTATGGTTTTAATTTGTTACTATTTACTGGTAGGTTTACTTTGTAAGAACGTTTTTGAATCGTTTTGAACAAGGTAGAGAGTATAAAAAATAGAAAGCAAATAATTAATAATGATATAATCCTTGAGTTTGTTTCGTCATTTCTTGTTAGGGTATCCAAATGGGAAATATTGACTCTAGCGAAAACAATAAAAAGTGACTTGAAGTTATTGTATAAATCCTGATAGTATAACCCTTTATTTTTATATCGATATAATAATCCTATCATTATAGTACATGCGTTGCCAAATAGTGAATTTTATTTTCAGAGTTGTAGAGTATAAATTACTTTAAAATAAAATAGTACTCAAAACTTAACGTGTAAAGCTATACATTCCAGTTCCAGTCCTAAATTCTAAATGACGTCATGATCGCGACATTAAATACCTTCATAACAAATGGTTATGATAATATGCGGCAACAATTAAATTTGCAATAACCATCAACATTTGAAAATCAGACTTTATATTCACTGGAATGCAATTCATTTTAATTTGGCATTTTTTATCGGATGACGAGGATTATCAAAAGAATACTGTGCCTTGCGGATTTACCCGCCCGCATTATTATTTTGCCTCCACTTATACTCTTTTTAATTATCTTTTAATGGTCTTAGAATGTATTGTTTTCTGAGGTATACACGAATGTTACACATTGAAAAATCGAGCAACATCTCATGTCAAGACAAATACCACCTCAGTCTGCCCGTGACCATGACACCTGCAAAGGCGTCGAAACGTCGGGAACTAAACCGCGAAAAAGCTACTTTTGAATCTGTTTAAAAGTAGCTTCATTTCAAGATCTAAGAAAAATTATAATTATCATTACCAATCAATACAAAATCAAATCAATTTATTCATATCCAAGGAGTATTTCCAACGGTTAGCACATTGAAAGTATTGAAACAAACATACTCTTTATTATTTTAGTATAGATGTATATCAAAAAAATTAAGAACAAAAACATAACAAAGCAGGTATAATTTAGCGGAGACATTGATGGTTCCGAATGGCTCCTCAAAGCTGGCCCGCTAACAAGCAATTATTTAGGAGTCTCGATTATATCGACTTATCCGACCCGTGCTGAATGAATTGCAACTCAATGAAACATAATTGTGTGGCGAATGGACCTGATATCCTTGTATAAATTTAATATAACTTATTAAAATATGATTATATTGTCTTGGTGGCCTAGCACATGGTTGTAGGTTCGAACCCAGGCAAGTACCAATGTGACCTTTTCAAAGTTATATGTACTTTCAATCATTCTAAGACATCATCGTCATTGGAATTTGAAATCGTCAACCCGCAATGAGGTAGCGTGGTGATCAATGAAGGCTAGGCTAATGATTATTTTTTTTCGATAACCAGATTGTCTCTTGACAATCTGGTTATTGATATCTACAAATTTGCCTTGTTTCGAATTAGATTAACTCTATTTTAGGTACTCAAGGTGAATTTTACTAAACTTCTATTCTCTTAGGCTTATACATCGAAGAAAAAAATATTTTTTTATATACTTGAAAACAAAAACTATCAGACGACATTTTATTTTACAAAATAACTTCATCAATAACGTCATCTGAATTTTATTGAATCAGCCATTATATAAAAACCTAGTGGTGTATTTTATACCACAGGGGTATCACAAAAATTCAACAATTTTGGAATCCAAAGTTAAATAATAAAAGAGCAATGTTAAGTGAGCTTCTCTTAACCAGCACTAAACAAATAGACTTATTGCTTATTTTAAAATATTATCATCATTAAATAATAATTTAAGAACTTGTAATAAATAATATACAACAGCTTTCGCAATTTGTGTCCCTATTATTTTATTACTGAATAATTGGTTTTCTGTTCCATGGTAACTATGAAAAAAAAACTTGGGGTTGTTTATGTAAACATTAAGAACGTACATACATAATATACATATATCTTTAAACCCTCTTCTTATACTGAAATTTACGACACTCAACTCTATACAAATATAGATAGAGTCTAAAATTATTTGACAGATTGTAGCAGGTGTCTATCCATATTCTAGGTAGAGGGTGACATATTGCCTGTTGAAGGAATATGCACTTTATCCTATCGAATATTAAATTAAAAATCTATTAAACTCTACACTATGAACTATTAGCAAGAACTGTATAGGAATGTTGATCATTTCGAAAAATTAAATAATGGACGCCCTTTCCACCTTACTCGTCAGAATTTTATTACATCTTGTATGAAAAATGTAGAGAATATTGTTTAAACTTGGGTTCCAATAAGTACTTATAATTATAACGATAAAGGACATCAAACAATATTTCTGTGTAATTAAGCGGAACAAAATAGTTACAATTTTTAAGGATAATTATTACTACTAATTTTATAGGACTAGTAATTTAATATTTAAGGACTATGGTTATTGACATAACTTTTTATCATGGCATAAGGCTTATATGCGACAAAAGACATGAGTTTGTAATCTATTGCTTTTCTCATGAATTATATTAATCGCGTGAAGTTATTCACTAAAATTAAGTTCAATTTTTAATACAAAAGTTAAAGTGAAGTACAGTCGGGTTAGTTATACCATTTTGACATATAGGTATGCGGATCCGCTCTGACTTCGCACGAGTAGCTCAGTAATAAATGCCTACAATTATACACATAAACCTTTCTCTTGAATCATTATAATTATATATTGCTGAAAATTGCATAAAAATAGGTTTACGCAACCTATTTTTATGCAGTTTTCAGCAATATATGTTTGAAAAATATATGGATACAAACAGACCGTGGGTGCATTCTTTTATAATACTATGTAATGAAGAACGGGTTGACTGATTTTCATTATCATTGATTTGATCAATTTGTCTCTGTTTCGAATAGCAGAGTAACGGTCAATATTATCGCAAAAAAAAAATATTCAACATTCAAAATTACACAGGCTCAGGTTATTCACTAAGTCCCAGCGGTTAACGTGCTGCTACGTGTAGGGTTAAGAGATGTTATATCTCTTTCGACTTACTATACTTCTAAGTAAAAAATCTGTTAAATAGCCTAAAACGAGGTCATATATTGCAATAATCTTATGCTTTTGCTATCTTACTTTGGTATCGCATATTTTAAAGGTAATAAATTAAATCATTGTATATTACCATTTTTAAAAGAGTAGCCTATGGAGTTTCTTGCTTGATTCTTCTCCATAGGAAAGACATTTTGGAACCGAGCAACTAGATTTATTTAATGTTTTGAAAGTACCTGAAAGGGTCTACTCGAAATAAAAACATTTTGATTTTTTTGAATGTATATACTAACACTTTGTTTTGTAAATATTGTTGGTGTTCTGAGAGCGACCAGTTGCTCCGAAAGAAAAAGATTTGGCGAATCGGTTTTCTTAAGCTATAATCTCCGTTATGCCATGTTATGTTTTGTTTCGGTTTACAGAATAACCCCTCAGCTATTACCTATAATAATGACTCAAAATACAACGTTTCATAGCTTCATAGTATTTAAATACCTACATAACCTTAAACTAAATAACACATTTAAAAATAATCAAACGGTTATCAAGGTGTCTGGCAACAGTGCCCTTCACCTTAAGCTAACAAAAAGCCTTATTTAACGTAAAAGCGGCGAACAATGGGGTAAAAACTTAGTGAATGAAAACATACCTTCACGAGGTGATCATTACTGTAATGCCGGTGTCAATATGTGGCACCTAAACGTTTCCTTTGTGTTGTGTGACGGCATGTTGCATGTGTTAGGTAATTAAGGTGTATATAACTACACAAAAATATGTACCTATACAAGATTAAAAGGAGTTTAAAAGGAGTGCGTATATTCAACGAGGTAATCAGGTGACTTATGTTTGTATGAACATTTGATTCTAAATTTTAAGATTTCGATCTGTTTCTTGGGAAAAATTGTTCTTTTTTATGCACCTGGTTACCTCGTTGGATACAGGATTAATTTAAAAGGAGTGCGTATATTCAACGAGGTAATCAGGTGCATAAAACTGAACAACTTTCCCCAAGAAATATAGGTCGAAATCTTAAGATGGAAAATCATCTTTTCATACAAACATGAGTCACGTGACCTGTCACTTTGTATGAAAAGTTAATTTTCCATTTATAATCATTTTAATAAACGCACTCTTTTTAAATTAATCCTATATAGGACTGTAGGTACCACGAACACTTCTGGACTTCTGTTATCAAAAACTGTTTGTTCTTTTTAACCTAGTTTTAATTCAATTCGATAGGTGAATTGAATTTCGATATGTTTGAGGGCTAAATAGTACAGTTAGCAATACAAGTTTATGAACATTGTCTAGTTTAATTTCATCTTCATCATCATATCAGCCACAAGACGTCCACTGCTGAATATAGCCCCCTCTCCCCCCTGTAATTTCCAGATTGACCTGTTGGAAGCAAACTGCATTCAGCGACTCTCTGCGACCTTTAGGTATTAGGTCGTCTTTGCACCTTGTAGCCTACGTTACTTAGGGATAATGTAGCTTTCTAATAGTGATAGAATGTTGAATTTCGGTACAGTAGTTTTTGAGTTTATTCGTTATTAAAATGAATTACAAGCAATGAGTAAAAAGTATACACATATGCTTAATATTTAAAAACATAAATAATATATGATATAAATAAACAAAAACATAAAGAGAAATATTATGCAATCTTAATAAGAAAAAGTAATTTTAAATTTGGAAAATAGGAAAACAAAAGATGTTGTTCAACTTTTTCTCAGCTTCCTATAAACTACAAATTAGTCGATGATTCTTATCTATACGATACTTAACTTATCGCTTACAAAGGTGAACAACGTTTTAACAATGAATTACGTTTAAAAATAATTTACGACTAAATAAAAGTCACATTCTGTTCCCGTTATCAGACTTCGTAGAAAAGACATCAACGCGCGCTGAAAAATAAATATTTTATTCCTTGTTGTTTATTCTTTGTTTGTACATCGTAATTTGTTTATTATTTAATTTTTATAAACAGTTTGTAAGAATGACTGAAAGTTAAAATGCATCTTACATTTATTTAAATATTTTCTTGTTAATTGTTGACATTTTGTGGGTGTTGTAAAAATATCGATATCTCGATTTTTATTTAGTATACAAATTGGCAGAATTTAAATTTAGGATGTAGATTGACATTAAATTTACATATCTTTAACACTGACATAAATTTTATAGATACACGAATACATTCTAGCTGTAGGTATTAATTCAATAATTATGGATCTCGGACATCTCAAGACCTAAGAGCCGTGAAACTAAAGAATTTAAAAATATTTATGTCATAAGCAACCATATATTCAAATATTTTGTGCAATACGGCAGCCTACAATAGGATCATGACTATTTTTTTTAATTCCGTCAGATTGACAATAAATGACATGATACAGTGAATAGAAATGTCGAGTGACGTCACGTCTATGTACAATTTTAACTTAGTTATGATGTCCCAAGCCACACTTGAACTTAGTAAATTGTCATTGATTTGTGGAATTAGTTCGAGCATGTTGTCCACCACGACATATGCCAATGGATATTAAACTCGTTTATGTTTAGAAACCTAAACATTAAAGCTGATTTATATATAATATCGGCCTATAAACGTTCCACTGCTGGGCACAGGCCTCTTCCCATATAGAAAAGGAATGAGCATTGATCACCACGCTTGTTCACTACGGTTGGCGATTTCAGATTTCAATTTTTGGGATCCAGGTTTCCTCACTCATATTTTTTCCATCACAGCTTGTCAATGGTGTCTTAGAATGGTTAAGAAAATGCATATTATATAATTTTGAAAATTTCGCATTGGTACTTGCCTGGGTTCGAACCTGCAACCATGTGCATTAATAATCCCGTTATTGAACGCCTAGGCCACCACGGCATTTAACATTACTATGGATTAGTTCAAGTTGATTCGTAAGTGTGGATAAAAGTCAATAAACCTAACAACAACCTTACTTATTATTAACGGCATATATTCCGTGTATCTCATAGTACAATACATGTTTATATCCGAAACGAAGTTGTTAACTAAACGCTTTGTTATTGTGTAGTGTTAATTAAATAATATGTTTAGCGTACTCCATAGAAATGGGCTCCAATTCTCTTTATTAGACCGCCCCGACAGACCAAAGGCTTCTAGGCGTATTTGTTGTTCTTATAATACACAATTTACTAATATTTATAAATACTTTATCTACTAATTCATAAGCTATTCTCGAAGGGGAAAATTTTGGCTAAATATTTCTAAGTAATATAAATAAATAATTTTCCTAATTTTCGAATTATAAAAACAAAATTATTTTTATAAAATTTGATCAAAATAATATTTGTAACTTAAATTATTATTTTTATATTATTGGATTCGCTTGTTTAATTTTTCATAGATCGTACAGTGAGGAAGCACGGGAGAAAATACTAAACAAAAAAGAGGTCCAATTAAGGTAAGTACTTATATAATTAACCGCTAATGCATTAGGATTGTATTGTTTCATGGTTGCTAAGTTAAGCTTTCCTATTAATTAACCATAACTAAGGAATTAATCTAATCGTGCTGTGTCTTTAGTAATTACTATGGATTAATTTCAAGTCTATCAGATGCAGTATATTTTTTAAATAATTACTAGGTACATTACTCTAGTTAGAAGAAGGAGGTAGAAAATTACACTGCTTCTTTATAGTGTAGATCCTTTGCAAAAAGTCTGTATTGGCGCGCTACTCAATACCGTCGGGCTGCTGTGCTTTACGCAACGTAGATTAAATCACGTTAACACATGTATGAGTAAACAATGCGGATACAATATTTATAGTATAATTATCTTTTATAGAAAAATGTCTCATAAAATAAGATTGTTCTATGAGAATAATAATATTCAAAATTATCCTTCTAAGCTATTAATACATAATACTTGTTTTAGTTTTTTATTAAATCTAAATTAATATTATAAAGAGGAAAAATTTGTATTTTTGTGTGTATAATGAATAAAATTAAAAACTAAGGTGCCGATTACAAAAATTCTTTCACCATTAGAAAGCTGCATTCACCGTGAGTAACAAACATTGTTTACTAAAAAATTAGGTACCGCGGACGGAGTCGCGGGGAACAGCTAGTATTAAATATAAACTCATAATAATCGTCTTCAAAATTTACTTTATTCTGAAATTAAAAATAATTCTTTAATCGTAATCCAGGTTTGTAAATATTACAAAATAGTAAGAAAGTAAATAATGAAATAACTTTAATATTATGTTAATTATTGTTTTCTATTTTAATGTCTGACACTTATTTTTAATTGGCAATTAATTTGCATATTGTTGGTGAGTCGTTAATTCGTTCATACCTCATTATTGCAACTTTAATATGGTGTCATAATATATTAAAAGATTGAGATTAGACTAGTTTAATTGTATCAATAAATCAGTTTTAAGTGTCGGTATAATAATGTGTGTGAATAAGACAATTATACTTAAATGTAGTGATCTTAATATGTAGTTATAATTATATACCGTGGTGTCTACGCTAAAACTAATTGCGATATAAATTATATGATTTTATTCTTAATATAATAAAGTGGAGATTTTTGTTTGGTTAAATGCTACATGCTTTGGAACTACCAGTCAGATTGAAAAATATACTTTGTGTTTATGATATTCTAATTCATGAAGAATATTGTCATACCTAGTCTATATTTATTTTGAGAATTAGGATTCCGTGCAAAACATGAAGAACCCATGAAAATGTGTTTTCTTATGTGATTTGAATTGTTGTTACTGCATTGAGGATTCAATTATTTAGTGCAAAGGCCGTCAAAAAACGGAGAACGGAGCCGTCAAAAGAACAATAAATATGATTTAGGTACCTACTAAGAAATATATACAGGCCTGTCAATATTTAATAAACACATGTGGCCTAATGTTTTGTGAACCAATCTTTCACATTAATACCACTGACATCGTGCATCCTTAAAAGATTAAGTTAAAGTCTCGACTTAAAGTCCGTTATCATAATAAAAAAACTAAAATAATATACTTGAGACATGTCAATCTGTTTGTTTAAATAACTTAAGTTGGCTATTAAGTATTTAAGACTTGAGAATGTGACAGACTACTTGGTCAGTCGCTACCGCTAGATACCTATGGCATATAGGTATGTACCAAAGGTCAGTGATATATCACATCCGGTCATATGATATTCAATTTTAATATGTATATAATAATGTATTATTCCGTTTTATTTATTAGGATTCCAATCAATAGTTCAAGCATGCATTCTGAATGAGGTTTAGCTAAAATTACAATTTCTGTTATAAAGATCATTACAAACAAATAAAACTTTAAAAACTTACGCAATCCACTGAGGGACGCAGCATGCAACATTTGCTGCCTCAGCAAGTACTCTCCAAAGTGTGCCTGATCCATCATCATCTTGCAGTTCAAACAAACACCGATCAAAATATAGTCACTGTTGCGCCACTTCACAATAACATCTTCTACTCAGTCTAACAAATACATAAAACCTCTAGTTCGTTATTAAACACAAGTGCACTCGGGACTCACAAAAAGTTCATAATTAAAAACAAACGAATGGTAAGGATATACGTGGCTACGGAGCGACAGCTGCGTTTACACTGAATCCGTTTTGTGTTCCGGGCGGCGCGTGCGCATGGCCCCGCCCCTGTTCGCTCATTGGTGGAGCGCGGACTAATGGCGGCGCTCGTCGAAGCCTTCGCAGTTTGAATCACCTTGCGGCGCTTTCCCCGAGCTTTTCGCCCGCCTCTATCTGACAGGTAATCGTGCTCGATTGTTACGATTGACATTCGAATTCAGTGCGTAGGCGCATGTATCGATGAAGGCCTATTATTGTTGAATGGAACACAATACATGCGTTAGATATTTTATATTATGTTAAGTGGTAGTCTTGAGGCGCCTCATCCACTTAAGTTTACTTTAACTTCATAAATATGTGTACTTGAAGTTAAGTTAACTACTTATGATGTATATTAGGTAGCTTGTTTACTTTATAGTTGGCCGCCTTCAGAGGAGGCAGTAACCACGTTATTTATCGCGTGTTCGGTAGACTTCAACAGGGGTGCCTACCAGGCGCCACTCTACAGGTGGTCTCGAATAAATTTCGTGAGAAACCGAGAATAGTGATCATAGGTAGGTATGGGCAATAAAACAACTGAATCGTGAAGGTATTGGCTAAAGGGATTTTGTATTCAAATGTTCTAGCGTTCTATTATTGAATTCCGGAGTAGGTATGCAATATTTAGGTAGGTATGGTAGTATGCATATTTTTAAATATTTTGAATTTTTAGACTCTTCTACCACAGTTACTAAGAATTTGGTCTACTGATTATCACCAAAGCTGTAAGAACTATTTGTATATAAGGGTTCAACAAAAAATATAAAAAAAATATTTTCAGTAAAATATCCTTAGTAAATTGGCAATTTTAAAACAAATAATAAAAAGTACTGACATTGTAAACATGTTTTGTGTTTAAATTTAAAATTTTACCTATAGAATCATGACACACATAGTTGGCACTTAAATACTGACGTAGGTTAAATAAAGCTTTCACAAAAAAGTATTGCTTTATTACTTCATTTTACATCTAGGACCAAAATTATATATTGATACAATTTTGGCAATATACAATTTATTTTGGTCCTAGATATAAAATGAAGTATTAGTAAATAATAGGACTAGCAATTTTGCCTAACATAATTATCTCATATTGCAGGTGTAAATCAATACTTTACGGCTAATTCATCTTGTTACAACATTCCTTACCGTATACAGTGAACCAAATACCGAAACGTAATGCCGGTCTTATTAACTCAATACTCCGTATTAAAGTCACGTACACTATCATGCTGGGCCAAAGAACACAATACTGTAACAGGTTATTAACCATATCACCTTTAATATCAGTCTCCTTAATTTATTTAATTGTTATTTCTTTATATTACGGTTTTAGGTTTACCGACAAGCCGCCATGATTGAACTGACGATAAAATTCAAAGTAAGGAGGTTTCATTCGGTACCCAAAAAGGTTTGCGTATCAGTTTTTAATCATTTGGACTGGCTGAAAGAATTCTGCATATGTGGTATTTTAATGTTCTATTTCCAAATTCGTTTGTTCAAAGATTTTTTTTTAAGATTACTAGCTATTTGGGTTGCACATTAATAGTATTCTTGTTAACCAACCCCTCGTGCTAAGCTAAATTACTTGTGTTACGAGTGGGTTCACGTCGGTAGTGTAATGGATGGGATTCGAACCCGCAACCACATGATCGCAAGTCCGACGCCATTAGGCTACCGCAGCTTAAGGCTGCCTTCACACTAGCGTTTGTCCAGCGTAGGCGTTCGATAAACGTATGCGCAGCGCAGACGCCGCGACAACGCGGCGCGTGCGTCGCGTTGTCGCCGCTTCTCTACTGGAACAATCAGTACGCTGCGCTAGCGCCGCGTGTGCGCGACGTATGCGCCGCGTTACTGCGGTGTCATATATACAATCGTGCACAGGGGCGCGGGAGGCAAGGAGAGGTCGGACGCGAAATGAATTGTACGAACGCGGCGCATACGTCGCGCTCACGCGGCGCTAGCGCAGCGTACTGATTGTTCCAGTAGAGAAGCGGTGACAAAGCGACGCAAGCGCCGCGTTGTCGCGGCGTCTGCGCTACGCATACGTTCATCGAACGCCTACGCTGGACAAACGCTAGTGTGAAGGCAGCCTTAATGTCAGACAATTCCTAGTAAATACCACTTTTAATTTGCAGTTTGTAGGAAATGGCCTAAAATTAATAGAGGATGATATCTGCATCATTGTGAGTCCATTGCTAATGCATATCTTATCTGTTTTTACACCACAGCATACATTAAGTATGCTGTGGTGTAAAAACAGATAAGACAGACTTAGGTATGCATAGCCTGACTTTGAAAACTTAAAATATGTTCGTGTCTTTGTTCGTATACCGTAAAGTATACCGTATCGCCTTTACACCAAGATAATTTTTTGCTTACTAAATGTACCTACAATTTAGGAACTAATTATATACTTTTGTTGATATTATCATGTTTATTATATCAAGTAAAGGTAAGTATATAATATGGGGAGTGTTTTTATTTGCTGTTTAATAATTAATTAAACGAGTGTCGACAAATAGCAATCATTTTACACATCTGCCACCTTTTTTATATCGAATAAATTTTTTTTCATCGCAATTTAAGCATTGCAACACAAATTCCTTTTAATTGTAATGACATTTTTAAAAAGTTAACATTGGTTGTTATTACTGATATTGTATAGTTTATATTTAATTATGTACCCTAGTCATTTATGTACTTACTCATCTTTTGGTGAAAGATGGAGTTTGTAAACCGTAGTGGTAGTTAGAATAGAACCTTAATAGGTACCATTTTTAACTGACTTCCAAAAAGGAGGAGATTCTATGTTCGACTGTAAGACTGTAATCTTTTTTTTATGTGTGGACTCACACGATATCTCCATAATATAATAATTGTGGATCAATTTTCAAAATTCTTTTTAACAGTTAAAATTTACACCTTTACATAAAAACCAAACCAACATACGACATAGGTACAACATACGTTGTCCTACGCCTAGAAGTTTTTGTGGCTTAACCGCTTAATTAAATCTATTTTGTTAGCTATTATGTCTATTGATGATTAATTAAAATAAATGTGCCTACCCCTTCAGCTAAAAGCATTTCATCAAACAAAGCATTTTTGTACGAAGCAATTACGGTAATCTACACTAACATTATAAAGAGGAAAGATTTGTATTTTATGTGTACTGAATAAACTTAAAAACTACTGTGCCGATCTCAATTTTTTTTCACTTTACCGAAAGCTACATTCAACCTTAGTAACATAGGCTATATTTTTTACTAAATAATTAGGTAGTCTTAAATATAAACGCATAGTTTAAAGTCAGTTATATTAATTTAATTTTTAATTCTAATTCAATACTAAAGAGATACCTAATTACCTAAATGTTCTATTATGTACTTAGTTTCTTTTTAAGTTTTGAAACACGTTCATAAGTACCCCGTGATTAACGTAAAATGAAATTAAGTATGTGCACTTATGGCTATCAATTAGGACTTACGTTAGAATTAACGAACCGCCTATAAGAAAAAAATATGTCCTAGTTAGGTAAATGTTTTAGCCTCTGATCATAATCTGTATAACAGTTAACTATATTCCTACAGCTCACGAATGCTTAATGACTAGCTCTCTATATTACTAACATGGTAAATGTATACAGGATTAATTAAAAAGGACTAAGTACATTCAACGCGGTAATCAGGGGCATAAGACTGAACAGCTTTTTCCAAGAAACATAGGTCGAAATCTTAAAATAAAAAGAGATTTAAAAATATCATGAGTGTTAATAATAGTGTTTTTTCTCAACATTTGTCTATTTATATTCACTTATAAAAGCAATAAAGAATATAAAAAGTGACATTTTAAGTTGGAGAATCGCTCGGTGTGCAAAAACTGACAGTAATAAGTAATACTCACCTTAACGCTTCGCTTATGAGGCGTGCAATAGAAAATGAACTTTTCATAACAAGTAACAGGTCACGTTACTTATGTTTGTATGAAAAGATGATTTTCAATTTTAGAATTTTGACCTGTTTTATGCATCTGAGTACCTCGTTGAATATTCGCACTCCTTTTAAATTAATCCTGCATGTATACCTACAAATTCAACCTATTCTGTGGAACGTTGGCAAAAGATCTGGTATCCATAACAAGAATTTCAAAGTAAATAAATTCAACTGATATATTCAAAATAAACTTCAGAGTAGCAATTTTCGAAGCTTTTTGCGAATTTTCGCAGTACACGGTCGTTCTGTTAACAATAAAATAAAAAAGAAACATTGACCATACAAAATAATCAAGTGTTTGAAGTCGACTGGTACCACTATGACATAAAAAGTATTAACGTATCGTATATGTAAATATGTTGGTACTTTGATGAATAAATAAATGCATATAGGAAGTCGAAAAATAGTTTAAAATTCAATATTCTTTTTAAATTTGCCGTCTGCCTTACACCCTTCAAAGAGCATAGTAATAACATAAACAACCCATTTTCCATAGTTGACTCCAAACTCGGAGCGAATGACAGCCGGCTAATAGACTTTATTCTTTTATTCTTCGATCCGCAAAAAGAAAGGATCGAAAAAAGAAAGAAAGTAAACGCAGCGTGACGGAAAGGTTTATTTATTGACTTTCTTGATTCGATGTGGATTGCCCAAGTAACACCGACTTTAGCGTTTATTGTAATAGTTTTTAAAGACAAGTGTTTTTAAGAAAGTGATAAAAAAAATATGATTTTATGTAAGTAGTAAGTTAAGTAGTTATGATAAACTTATTTTATTGTAAATAAGTATTTGTTTGCGGCTCCGCCCGGGTAGGCGTCGGTTATCGCGGCAAAAAGTAGCCTATAACCCTTCCGAATAAATGGGCTGTCTAACACAGAAGAAATTTTTAAAATCGGACTAGTTGTCCTTGAGATTAGCGCGTTCAAACAGACTCTTCAACTTTATAATATTATATAAGAGTATATAGAGTACAAGGACTGTGCTACTACGTATTGAGCCTATGCTAACGTTTTTAAACCTTTCATTTTAAATAATTTTGTCGCGGGGGTTTTACAAACATTCAAATCATATGTACGAAGAACATCCAGACTTGGAACAATGATTTGTGTGCAAATGCTTTTCCCGTGCGGGAATCGAATCCGAAGCACGTCGCGCACGGTGGTAATTAGCGTGGTGCCCGCAGCGTGCGGGTCAATGTAGAAAAAAACACTTTTCTACATTGTCTCGGGTTTGGGTGTTTGTGATACCTTCGTTGTCTCTGATTCCATAACACAATGGCTTTACCTACTTACATTGAAATCGAAGCAATGTATGATGTTGTCCATACTTATATATTATTTATAGTGTGTACCTGTATTAATGGTTGCCTTTAGGGATCGCGCGGTACTTTCACAAACATCTTTTTTTAACATTTTTGTCACTAATGAGTAGGCATTCGCTATTTACCATCTGACGTGCTCATGTAAAAGTTTTATAAACATTCTTGCACCTGTTTTATGTATTAAGAAACTGTCTATCTCCTAAACTTGTTTTATAAGGGACAACAGTAATTATAAAAGTTTTAAATGTCATTAATTACATTATTAAAATGATTTGAGGAATGGTGAAATGCATAATTAGTAGATAAGGATCTGATGTTTATTAATTTTTTTCCGTAAGTACCTAATGCTCTTGGTTACTGTAGGCATCTATAACTAATAGTTTTTTTTTTATTCTCAACATCAGTGTTTAGCTACAGCTGTTGTTCTTATACTGTGGTTTAGCTTTGATTTAAATCCTTACTAATAATAATATTATTAATGCAAAAGTGGCTCTGCCTGTCTGTGTGTTACGCAATCACGACTAAACTACTAAGGTCCAGGTTTTCGATCCCGAGTTAACTCAACCAATGGTTAAATATGCTAACTAATGGTTTTAAAACGCGTTTTTTCATCAATTGTTAGTATAATATCAAATACGTTGAAGAGTTAATTAATTGTTAGAATAAAAATTGATGAATAACCGCGTTCTACAGATTGAAACCATTAGTGAGCATATTTAACCATTGGTTAAGTTAACTCGGGATCAAAGAACTCGGATTTTAATAAAATTTGGTAGAGAGATAGTCTAGACCCTGAGAAAAGAAATGGGCTACTTTTAGCCGCGATAACCTACACCCACGCGGGCTGAGTTGCGGGTTACAGCTAATCAGTAAATAATTCTATTTCACCTATTTATACGTAATCAAGATTTTTAACCCTACACATACCAACTTACCAACGTTAACTGCTTGGACGTAGTCAATGATGTCCCTGTGCATGAGAACTATAAACGGCCGAATACTGGAACGTCACTTAATTTTATATACTTAGCCGTTATATATAATATATTCATTGTGCATGTGATTTGAATGTTTGTGAAACCCCCGCGACACAAGGATTAAACTCCTTAGTGCGGGGGTCGTTATAAAAAAGAAAAAAAAAAAGAAATACTCTCTGTCATTTGAAGGTGTAGCGACAGATATAGCTTTAAAAAACGTCATAAAGTTAATTTGTTTTTTATTATTCGGGGGTAAGTTAAATTGAGTGTGGCATGAATTGCATGCATATTAGCATTATGAGATTAATTAGGTACCTACCTACTTGTTATTGGTGAATTAATCGAAGCTTAACTAAATGTGGCTTCTTTTGTTTTGTTATGCTATTGTATTAAAGTAGGCCTTAACAATTAAGTATAAATATATTGTGATTAAGAGAGTCGTTAATTCTTTCGACTTCCTATACATTTAAGTAAAAAATCTATTAATGGCCTATAGCCTACAAGGTATATACTAACACTACTCGGTGACTCTCAAAACACGAAAAATATTGGCGATCTGGAGTAGTTGAACTATAATCTGCGTTTAGCCACGTTATTTATTAATTTATTTATTTATTTATTTACAATTTATGTACACACAAAGAATTGACAAAGGACACAACATAACCATATTTGAGTACAAAGGTACTGCTTATTTCTAAAAGAAACGTTATGTTTTCTTTGGATCTAGAGAATAACCCCCCAGTGGTGACAGTCATAACTACCTACCTACACCAAAAGTTATGATAACCAGCGAATGATTAATATCATTAACAATTTCAGAAAGCTGACTACTTGTCAATGTAATCACTTATCAAGTTGTACAATTGTCCTATCACTACTATTGTTCACTACCTTACTCACTACTAATCACCGGAAGTCAATCACTGACATGCAGAAAAGATAATGAGTTATGAGGAACGCTATGACTAACTTGTTATCTAATAGGTTCGAAATGTACATATCTATGTGAGAAATTATAAGCTACAGCAGTTCCTTTACTTATGTAGGAATGAAGGGATTAAGGATTAAAGGTCGAATTGTTAACTCATTAGGGTTTCGTTGATGATTAAGTGCGTAATTAGTTAGGATGGCTTCCACATTTTGACATTTAAACTTAAACACAAGGTAAGTAGGGCGTGTACCTTGACCCTTGACTGACCTGTTGGTCTAGTGATTAGTGACCCTGTCTGTTAAGCCGGAGGTCGTGGGTTCGATTCCCACCCAGGACAAATGTTTATGTGATGAGCACGATCATTTGTTGTGTCTGGGTGTTATTTATAGAAATATGTAAGGTATGTTTATCAGTTATCTAGTTGCCATAGTACAGGCTCTGCCTAGTTTGGGATCAGATGACCGCGTGTGAACTGTCCCAACATATTTATTATTATTTATTTATTATTATTACCTTACATATTAACTAATGAAGATAAGGCCCAGTTATTTGATACCGAGTTAACTCAAACAATGGTTAAATATGCTTACTAATGGTTACAAAACGCGTTTTTTAATCAATTGTTAGAATTAATTCACCATTTGTTAGAGAAAAAAATCGATCTACCGAAGTAAGATACTATTAGTCAGCATATTAACCATTGGTTGAGTTAACTCGGGATCATAAAACTGGGCCTAAGTAGACCTAAATTTTCTTTACGTTGAAAATTTGAAATGTTGTTGAAATCATTTACATTCTCAAGCATTTAGCTTACCACAAAGGGTGTACAAGAATATCATGTGCGACACATTTCTAGTAAGATTTTAGACAAAACTATGGTAATACCCTACCTTTAGGCAAGCATCTATAATTAGATAGGTAAGTCTTTTACAGTGTACGTAATATCTCTTATAGTGCAAGAAAAGGACGGAAAAAGATGCAACTGATTTAGAAATGTCAAACTAGTTTCCACCTTGAACATTTTTAGAGCACACGTTTTTACTTTTCGGCATGTTAAGTACCTACAAGTGAAAAAGATATCCGATGAATTAAAATAAGTTAGGTACTTACGTGTTTAACAGCATCGGGGCCAATATCTCTGTATTTTTAGTGCACCCGTTTTCGCTGTAATATAACGCCTAGTACGTACTATAGAACTATAAAGCCTAGAAACCGAGTAGGTACGCAAAAGAATAGTGAAGCACTTCAAACTGTGTCATATGAACACAGTGGTTTAACGTCCGAACGTGCCGATATTTGTCAAGGTCAAGCGCAAGTTTCTCCTTAATTTTAAGTTTAATGGCGGCTTAAGCAGTGTAATGTTCGATGCACATTGCACACATCAATAATTTAATAAATTATCTATTTATGCGTCATTAATCTATGCTAGTCGGCAAATTTTCATGGAAATTTTAGTCGGATCAAGATTTTACAGTTTTCATTTTAGTCTGTCCTTTCATACCAATTAAAAGATACCCATGGACTAAAATAAGTTTAGTGCGTGTGTAACAGAATCGAAGCCATTGTACTTTAGGGATGCCGGATGAAGACACTTCTGGATAGAAAGATTTGGCTACTACTATACAGATATAGCTTCATACAACCATAGAAACCAAATCCATAAATAGATAGTATATTTGAAACGGCCGTAAGTGTATAAGGTATAACACAACCAGAACACAACACTAATCAATAGTAATCAACTACCGTGTGGGCACCGTACAAAGGTATTTTTTATTTTGTTGCATGTTTCAAGATATTCGTGTAACACTGCTAGCGCCATCTAGTCTCGCAGAGTATTAGTGTTCTGTGCATCTAGTTGTAATATTTTACAATAATGACAGAATTCAAAAATGATTCAAAAGTATGAATAATTATTTCATTTATTTGTCACAAATTTATTTGATTGATGACTACCTCGTTGGTCTAGGTCTGCTAAGCACGATGTCTTCGTTTGGAATCCTGGGGTCGGGGAAAAAATATTTAGATAGGCACTTGGTTTTTTGTCTTCATTGTTTTGCCACAATTCATAAAGACGCGATTATATATAATTTTATTACTAGTCAAATTAAAAACTACAATAAATTTAATGGTACATTTTTATATCGCCAATGTTCTCAAATGACTTTGGAAAAGCTGCATTTCCACTTTTCTAGTTGGCAACTGGCAAGTTGGCAACACCTAAAAAAATGTCAAAATAGTAGTATTGTACCCGAAGGGCTTCTGTAAAATAAATCGTAAATCTCATAAAATCAATTATTATTCGTTTGCAAAAATGATTTAAACGGATAATATCGAGTGCTTTTTAGTCAACGACAATGCTTATGGTGCCATAGTTTCGCTTTATACAATGCATCAGGGCAGCTTGATGTCCTGACAGATAGATCGAATAAAGATACAAAGCGATATTTTTGTGTTGAGTGCTAACAATCAGTTTAAAATGTTTTCTAAATCCTTGACGAGTAAGGACTCCTTTCTGGAGCAAACCAAGGCAGCCCGGGAAGAGCGTGCACTTGAGAAAAAGCGAGACCAGTCGGCTGTTAGAATACAGGCCGTTGTCAAAGGATGGCTCGCAAGACGGAGATTCGTTAAGCGAATTTTGTAAGTACCTAATAAAAATCTAACCGTTGTATTCAGATACAGAATCTTATAATTTTCAACCCTTAACTTACAATTGAGTAGAACTAATAAACATGATAAATCCCTAAAAATAAAAACAACTATGTGATATTCCCTGTGTAATAAATAATTATCTACTTTCTATACTAGTGTAATATTTACACATCCTTTCATAGATAACATATCTGAAACATCCTACTTGCAGTGTCTATTTACAGTTTAGTTGTATATCACTTTTTTTCTTTTAGGAATGATTTTGATCAGGTGCTTCCGGAGACTGCAACACATAGCTCGCCGGAGGAACCAGCGCAGCCCATAGAACTGATCCCAGCACTAGAAGTTTACCGTGTCACGTGTAGGCTGTTCCTTGTTTTTAAGCAGCAGAGAGACCGCACGAGATTTGAAAAACTCTGCAAATATATTGTGCAGAGCTTACATTCAGACTCTGTCAAATTGTCTTATGTTGGAGTCTTCCTAAACAAAGAATACAGGTAAATACATCTTACATAGGATAAATTTTAACACTTGGGCATTGACCTCTGTAACTTAGTTTCAAAGCAACTAGTGCGTTGAACCAGGAGGCAATTTTTTTTTTCTATTTGTAACAAATTCACATGATTGTAATATTTCCGCATGAAATGCATAATCTATTATTATAATTCCAGTGTCACAATTTTTGTCCGGGATGAACTCCGGAACTACTGAACTGATTTTAATCAAATTTGCACACCGTGTGCAGTTTAATCCAACTTGAAAGATAGGATAGCTTACATCAAAAATATAAAAAAAATTGAGACCGCGGGTGGAGCTGCGGGAAACAGCTAGTAAAATATACAGGGTTATTTGTAAAACACCGGCAACCCCTTAAGAGGTCATTGTACTCAACATTCTGAAAAACTTTTACTTTGGGACCATAACTGAATTCGCGAAAAAAAAACAGCTGTTCCATACATTTATGTTTGTATAACTCGTCAAAATGTATGGAACAGCTGTTTTTTCAGAATGTTGAGTACAATGACCTCTTAAGGGGTTGCCGGTGTTTTACAAATAACCCTGTATAACTTACATCCTACATATTTATATAATTATATTTGTGTAAGACCTTAGCTTGCTAGGTTGAGTAAAACTCAAGGAAAGCTTATGATAAAACGTCATATGTTTTGATAATTCAAGCTTGTAAACTGATATAATGTTTATTACTGAGTGTACACTAATGAGTGTTTTTACTGCATACTAATGATCATGTAACACATATCATCAGTTACACAACTTTGATTTAGTGTTCAATAATGATTTGTTATGTATACAAGAAATGTGGTTTGGAATTGAATAATATGAATGTGTATGTACCTAGGAAATATCATGGAGTATAGAGGACTAACTGTTGCCTGCAGCTTTTATATGACCTGTCCTTACTTGCTATCCAAGCTTATATCATACAAGTTTCTCAAAACAGGTTCAGCAGTTTAGCCGTTAAAGTTTAACAGACAGGCAAAGTTACTTTTAAATTACACTATTATAGAATTTGATAAAATTTGATTTGGAGATAGCTGGCACTCTAGATTAACGTACAGGCTACTTTTTATCCCAAAAAGGTAAGTTATCTGCAAACCGTGGGTAACAGCTACTAAGTAATAAATATTATACATAAAATATATCATTATAAAGATAAGCTAATGGAAAGAAACTGATAGGAATTATTTGGAAAGTTACAAATACATGCTTCAATTTTAATATTATCTTTAACATAAACAAGTTTAATTCTAATCTTAGACACTAGGCTTTAAAGTGTCAAGATAACCACAGAGACTTTTGGTCAAACAAATATTCATATCCATAGATTTTTTTTTGTACTTAATTCTTAGGTTCCTTAGATACAATTGTGAGTTAAGTTTGGGAACCACAGCCAAAATTGGAATGTCTTCAAGAATTACCTAGTATTATTCAAGTTACATTAGAGCCGTTATAAGGCCCAGTTTTTTGATCCCTAGTTAACTCAACTAATGATTAAATATATACTAATGGTTTCAAATTTCGGTAAAACGCGTTTTGTTGGTCTATCAAAGGGTCAATTAAGTCCGAGAGATAATTATTTAACCATTTTTTCAATTGAAGTTTGAAACCATTAGTTAGGATATTTATCCATTGGTTGAGTTAACTAGGGATAAAAAAATAGCCTAAGACATCACTGTAATCATTGAAAGTAAAAAAAATAATCTAATTCTTTGAAATAATAGTTGAAACTCCAAACTACCTTCAACATTAACATGTCATCGTTTCTTTGGTTATTGAAATATTAACACAATTCAATTCTAATTGTGCAGTAATGATAGATGATTACTTGATAATTGAGTACCATAACGTCTAGTAATGACTAACAGTATTTTCAAATATGAATTAGTTCTGTTATAAGGCTCTTTGTTTGTTCATAAAAGTAGATTTAAAAATAAACTTATTTTTACACTACTTATTCACTAAGTCTGAACAAAACGTATAGTAATAGTTCGACTACCCCAGGTCGCTTTTTTATGTTCTGAGAATCACCGGGTAGTGTTAGTATATACGGTTTAGACCATATAACAGATTTTTTGGCTTAAAATATAGTAAGTCAAAAGAGATAACGCCTCTCTGAACCTGACACGTAATAGCACGTTAACTGCTTTAAGGCCCAGTTTTTTGATCCCGAGTTAACTCAACCAATCAAAACAATACTGGTTTCAAACTTCGGTAGGCGTTTATTCATCAATTTTTATTCAAACAAATGCTTACATAATTAACTCTCCAACTAATTTAATCATTTGATAGCCTAACAATTGATGAAAAACGCGTTTTGATACCATTAGTTCGTGGTTTAACCAGTGGTTAACTCGGGATAAAAAAACTGGTCCTTAGTGAATAACGGTTCAGGTGTCCTCTTTCCTCGTTTCATTGATTTTTCATATTATTCGCTCAACCTTGATTATTTTTCTGAAATAAAAGTACCTTATAGTATTCCTTATGAATCAGGCTAACATACTCATGGTTTTATTTTTATTCCGACTGCTAGTTCCAGAGTTTGCGGCAATTTTAACAAACTAAACACTTTTATCTTTATTAAATTAGGGTAGATCTTTTATGGATGCACAGTTTCGATTTCTAGGGGTGTTAGTGCCAAGACAGTCTTTTTTTGTCTATATTACATACAGATACACATTTTTTTTAAACTAGTACAAGACAGACAAGTACACACAGCAAACTAGATAGTTAGACTGGACTACAAAAGTTTCCAATAAATTTCCTACAACCTGAAAGTGACAAGAAATTGCGAGTGGGTGCGTGGACAACGGGTTATTGTAAAGAAAACTAATAAATAGGTGAAGTGATACTGGTTGGTTTTACACACAACAACAACATTGTTGGTGTGCCCTGAATAATTATCTAATTTGCTGTTTTGAGCCATCAGACTATATGCCTGTTATTAATACAACAAATCTACCCGCTTTATTATACTTCCTTACTCCAATCCCTGCATAGGTTGTCTGGAAGAGATCACAATTAGTGATATGACCGCCCATTGTACCTATAATGTATTTTGTTTTTTCTGGAAACTTGTTTCGGTGTACAATAAAGAGTTATTATTATTATTAAATATATTTCCAGTCTCCGATGGATATCTCACATCAAAGATCTCCTGTACAAATGCTGCTTGTACCTCGAGGAACTGAAGCCAGAGTCTCCGATGGACATGCAGACTATCCTCGTCCACTTGCACACGCTGGTAGCATTCACCGCCACCAACACTTGGGCACTGACTCGGCTGAAAAACTTTGAGAAACTAAGGGGAGGAATGACGCAGTTGTGCGCTAATGTTATGGGATCGCTGTTCCATAAAGGATATTATTTGACTTTGAAGGTGAGTGTATAGTGATTATATTGTAAGTTATACTTATGCTTTAATGTCCTTGTAATAAAATACATTATTGCGGGATGTGTTGTATGTAGTAAGTTTTATCTGTCAATGTTAAATAGTAAACAATATTATTGTTTGAAGGCTAGACTAGAATGCAATATGTTATAGGTCACAAAGCATACATATTATTATTACTACCTAACATATTTATTATACATGTAATTTAATTGATACTGTGATAAGAATTAATATTTTTATATTATTATTGTTTACGAGGAGAGTATTAAGACTGTATTATTAGATTAAGAGTTTTAATCTTTATCTAATATCTTATTTAAGAGCCATTTCACAAAATTAAAGCGCTCGAGTTTAGGTAAAAGACGGCAGCACTGTGTATGTGTGCAAAGCTTATCACACATACACAATACAAGCAGTGTAACGCGAGTGTCGAGACGGACTAAATAATCTTGAGCCGTTGTAATCATAATGCGGAATTTAGAGATTTATGAAAAAAGTTATTTTATTTATCTGTTTCACGTCTAAATTAGTTATATGTAAACCATCCTGACTTGTCAAAATTAAATTCAGTCTAATAAAGGTTTCTAGATAATAAAAAAAAAACAAGTATATGCTTCGATCAATATTATTGATCGAAGAGTATATGTTATGTAAAGTATGTAATAAAAATTATCAGGAAAACAAATAATAATATAGACTATCACATAAGTTATAATAATATGGCTGCATAATTTTTATTTTTCCTTTTTTTGATACAATGGTACAAAATGGGGCGTAACGGTTGCGTCGTTACGCCCCATTGCTAAACAATATTAAACAATAATATATAATTAATCTTTAATCTACTAAAATAACACTTTATAATAAAATAAACTCTTTCCTCTTGTAAAAAAAAAACCGAAAAAAATCAAAATGTTGTAGTCGTAGTATAATAATGCGTTCACGACATGAGCACGCGCAGATTGAGACGCGGGAAAAAGTGGCATAGGTCCTTCCTCGATGGGCGCTCGCACCGGACTAAACAGTACCGGCTTATGCATCGTACTTTATTCTAATTTAGAGTGATTTTAATATCGATATTATGTCTAATTAAATGAAGGGATTTTAATCAAACTTTAGAATTCGATTTGTTAAAGAACATAGTTTATTTTGTCATTTTTTTTTTATGTAATTACGCCTTAGTAAACCCAAAAAATTGCGATATAATTGCGAATAAATCGTAAAAATTGACCCAAGACTTTATTTTTTTACTAATTAATGTTTATAATAATCGATATTCTAGTACATTATGTGTCGACAAAACTATATGCCTGATGCATTGTGTATTTTTTTTCGTCATTATATTATAACTGTTAATGATAGATATAGGAGTCTGAAGTTGACTCTGCGATGATTCTTCAGTAAACTAGTTGTGGGAGATTAATCACTACAAAGTAAAGAAATAAGTTTCTGTAAATGTTTTACATGAAGTGTCAATACGAAAGATTGGTCTATTTTTTACATGTATTCACCAATGCCAGAGTATTAACTAAGATGGTAAATTAGGCGACTAAAATCTTAGATATTCGCGCGAAAACGTGAAATGGCTCTTAACATTATCACAACACAAACAAGTAGGCGCTAGGTACTTATCGTAAACAAAGAAAAAGCCAATTTTTTTATTAAAAATTCTTGCAAATGCTTTATAATTAATGATACTTCTTAACTTTACTAACGATACTTTTATATTACTCACCGTGGCCCGTGGGTTAAAATATCCCTTCCCACCGCCTCTACTCTTGGGTGTCGTAAGAGGCGACTAAGAGATATAGAAACAAAGAAAATGGGCGGGAGCGTACCCCTAAAGAAAGAACGAATTCAAAACTGCAGTCACCAACCCACGTGCCCAGCGTGATATCTGGTACCCCATGATTGTGCACGGTCCCCATAGACATTGAATTGAAAAAGATGACCGATGGAAAAAGGTAGTTGGGTAGGACTGGATGCGGAAGGTGGAGACCCGGGTGTTGTGGCGCAGCTTCGGAGACGCCCATGTCTAGCAGTGAACCGCGATAGGCCTTATTAATTTACGTCTATACTTTCGAGCTGTTGACTGATTAAAATTGTTAGAAAAATTCCAAGTTTCAAGAAGCAAGAAAAAACATTTATTCGAAAAATAAAAAAGAGATTGAAGAAAATATGCGTCACATCTGTGCGAAACGGTCATCGCTCAGTATATACTGAGAATTAGGACCCCAGCGCTGGGTTTCAGCGATGGCCGACATTGACGTGATGACGTTTCAACACAAAAGCTTATCAACCAAATTAAAATACACAAACAGATCTCTGTAATCCCAATTACTGGAAACACCATTTTACCTTTCACGATTATTTATTAAATGTGTCATGACCAAAAAACAAAGTTTCAGTAGCATGTAATGAGAGTCGTTTGTTCCAGTCACTCCTCCTCCGCGGGCTGTGTCGCGAAAAGATTTACCTCAAGAACGTATCTTTAACTGCCATAGTGACGCTCTCGTTGCGACCTCTCGTGTCCGCTCAGTTCTCGGAAAAGCTGCTGACCATGTACATCATACAGATCCTGTCGGTGCCCACGCTAGTGTACCATATGCAGCAGATATCGCCTGAGGTAAGTGACTGAGAAGCTTAGCTCTTTTAAGAATACTTTTATCCAGGAGTACAAAAAAAAGATTAACCTCTCATTATAATAATCAACAGAAAGTTTTGACTAAACAATCGCATTTTAAACGACTTAAAAATATGTTATTTATGTTCGACTCTACAGTTTCATTCTATGATAGCTGAGTTCTGTAATTCCTTGTATTTGAATTATGTTTTGGGTATAAGATGTGTGGAAAGGGATGGTCGGCGATCTCTGGGTGAGGCCTACATTAAGTGCTCAACTGTAGGCTGATATGATGAAGAGGAGGTGTATAACATTGTACGAACTCTAGACACATCTACTCTAGCAAGCCCACACATAAAGCTATATTATGAAATGAAAAAATATTAGGTATTTATGATCACTAAAAACGTATCATCAGACTTGCATTAAGAGAGGAAAACAATGATTGATGCTCTTCCAGTGTGAACGCGACTGTTGAAAAGTTTCTAATTCATTATCCAAATATTGTAGGTACTTATTTCAGAACTTAACGTTTCCTAAATACTGACTAACTTTTAAAGCATAATTTACTGCCTTAAAAAATTATCAAACCTGTTTACCCCTAGTCGATATCGTCGTTCCGGTCGTACTCGATGCTGGATAAGTGTGTGGAATTCCTGAGCTCGGACCAGAACCTGCGCATCGTGTTCAACACGCTGGAGGGCAACTACGCGCTCTGCCTGCTCGCCAACCTCGTGCAGCTCGCGCACTCTGAGCGCGAACACGCGCTTCCAGAGACTTACCATCCTACCTTTGTGGTGAGCTTATATTGAAGAGTAATAAAAAAGTTTAAAAGATGCAGTGATATTTATTTATTAGGCTCCCCGCACAGTCAATAAAGTACGTATTATCAATAACATTGTGTGTCCTGCTGTCCAAATTTTTATCGAAAAATACTTCTTAAGCATGTTTGCCACATTTTTTTTTTAAATCCGTACATCATATCAGAAGGAGTTTAATTTTAATTACAGTTATTAAGTAAAAACATTGTCCACAGCTGGTAGTCACCCGCTTCCTAGACTCGTGCCAGCAGTACGTGGTCTGCAAAAAAGGCAACCTGAGCAACTGGCACCCAATCTTAGGCTGGTTCTCACAAAGTTTCGATACCTACCTTCCACCGGCCATGGGGAACCTTAGGAACCAGTTATCATTGTTATGGGGGGCTCCGTTACTTAAGAAGTTGTTGGCGATGCCCTTGAAAGATATGATAGACGCGGGAGTGTCGGGGGAGGAGGGCGCGGGGCCCTCGCAGCCCTCCACGCCGGTTCAGAGCAACAACCCCGCGGCTATTATAAGAAGGGCTATAGAGGCTAGAACTAACAGGTGAGCGTTCATTTTATTAATACATGTGGCATTAAGCTTAGAATGAATATCAAAAGCGTAGCGTAATGGCTAGGGCGTCGGACTTGTGATCATGTGGTTGCGGGTTCTATGCGGCAATCAACGTGAACTCGCTCGTAACACAGCAATTTAGCTTAGCACGAGTGGTTAACAAGAATACTAGTAATGTGTGACCCACATTGCTAGACATTTATAACTAATCCTTTGAAACAGCTGCTTATGTAAAAGATACAAATATGAATAGATATCTTAGTTTTCGTAAATCTTGTATTAATACTTTAATTATATGTACAATATCTTTGCAATTATAGTACAAGAACAAGTTTCTTATTTACTGAAAACATTAAGAATTATGCAGAATAAAGTTTTCAGTAAATAGTACCAAAATAAATTATGATCAGACACCATAACTGATTTTTTAATCAATTATAATATCTTTTTAGATCAAATGCGAACAAACACTACAGGAAGCTGGGCTCTCCGGACTGCACTAAGACTGCCCTCATCTGCTCCATGTACCACACCGCGCTGCAGACGATGACGCAAGTCAAACTCGATATACTTACAGGTGATCTATAACCTTAATAAATTTATAATTTAAAAAAATAACGTCCCAACGTAAGGATATCGATGGCCGACTAGAGTCCAACCGATGCGTTTAATCATAAGCTGGTGAGTATCATGCACAATATGCTCTCCTGTCACGTTCCGACCATGGCGAATAGCAAAAATCCCCTGTCCAATAGGAAACATTTACAACAAAATGTCGTTCTGCAATAAGACACACTCCTTACTCACTAAAAATAATGGACTACCCATCTACTCACTCTCAGTAACTTAGTTTCCTTCAGAAAAAGTTACGAGTCGCTAGGTGTCGCAATAAGTGTATAGAACACGAAAGATGAGACTTGACACACCACGTGGTTTGACTTGCGCAGTAGTCGATATATAGGTCTCTTTAGCGAAGTGAGGTGGGAGGCGGCAATGAACCGGGCTTCTCCGGGGTAGTCAGAAGAGAGGGGGGCGCGGAAACGTCATCTTTCGTAGCAATTATTATATCCGTCATTCTCCTCCAATCAGAGACAAGCTACTAGCTAGCTAAAAAACTATACTGGCGACCCTAGCACATTTAGAAAACCGCTAGCCCCCTTTGTTAATAAAAAATATTATTATATGTATATAAAATTTTAATAATTTGTATTTTTTTACAGGGTTGTGTAATCAAGATGAAATATTATACTCTTTATGGCAATTCTTATGCACGTTGGGACCAAACTGCGGGCTGAAATCTTTTCTTGATCTCTTAGCTGTTAACACGAAGACGTCTGCGCCGGAGTTCCAGATGTTGATACTCTTCGCCGATTGTATGACTCATTATGTTACGTAAGTACTATCTTTTATATTCATCAATGTATGTGGTAATCTTCTTAAAAATTTACGACAGTTTAACATTCTTAAGTCCTGCCTGTTTTGAAGGCCTAACTCATATCGCAAGCTTCAACGTTCAATATTAATATCTTATAGCCAATGCAAACCAGGACGTCAGGAATTGCGTAATTTATGTCGTGAGAGTCTTGTGGCTAAGTGCAAGTCATACGGTTTGACCTATAATAAAAGTTAATCCGCGCTCGCCGCGGGTGGTCCGAGGATGGGTGACCATTTGTAAATATACCGAGACCGCTCCGTGCCTCGGAAAACTCGTTAAGCCGATACCAAGCTGCCATACAATGATCATTGGCCGACGTTAACTAATTACAATTCTGTCAACCAGTCTTACTATGGAACACTGTATTACCCAGCAATGGGTTGTGGAGGTCATATAGGCAGTCGCTCCATGTAAAATACGGTATTCAACGAAGTCAATTCAAGTAAGCCTGGCTACCGACCCCAATTAGCTTGGGAAAAGACTAGGCAGATGAGTAATTTATGTCATATTTGTATACTGATACGTTTGAATGTACATTGGTAAAATTTTAAATCTCTTGCCATGCCGTCCCGGTTTGCGTTGGCCATTGTTCGTAATATAACGTTTCGCATTTTTTACCAGCACAGCTAGCAGAAGTGTTGAAAATATTTTTGCTAATGATTTTTATTCAAAACTTTAAATAACCTCGACTTCATTTTTTTTTGTGTATTGATTTTCAATTGACTACGAAAATGTATGTGAATGTAATTTCGTTGCAGTATATTAGATGATATGGAGATGTATGAACAGCAAGACCCGTTCAAGTTACAAGACTTTATAAACATGTCGCAGTTCCTCAACATGTTCGTTTACAAGTCCATTATGGGACAGTTATTTGGTAAGTTCCCTAATACTTTTTTTTAATGATATTTGGACCAGCACCTTGTTATGTTTGGACCTGGATGTGCTCTTGCTGCTCTCTCCAGTTGGGCATGTCAGCAAGCAAAAGTCAAATTAAAATGTTTAATTTATAAAATTGTGGATACATAGCTTCTGTGCTTTATTTGTAGTCTTATTCATGAGGAAGTATAGGCAATTTTTTATTTAGAAAAATAAGGGTTGCTCGCAACTCATGTAAATTACCCGTGAAACTTCAAAAACAGCCAAATGCGGGTCGAAA
Organism: Plusia festucae; assembly: GCA_950381575.1. NCBI lineage: Eukaryota > Metazoa > Arthropoda > Insecta > Lepidoptera > Noctuidae > Plusia > Plusia festucae. Next base: position 3,362,214 of record OX494436.1, on the reverse strand, counting down.
TGGCGCACGAAAAGTTCCGTACCATAATTAACAAAAACAATATATAAGATACAAGTTTTTTTTATGCCTGCTAAGGCGTCGAAATGTCGGGATCTAAAACAAAAATAAACCGCGATAGAATCCGTTTAAAAGTAGTATCATTTAAATATAAACTAAGACAGACGGACAGCATAGTCTAAGTAATAAGGTCCAATTTTACCCTTTAGATACAGAACCCTAAAAACGCGGACAAGGGCTTGGGGATAGCTAGAACACTAAAAAATTCTTCCTAATACCATGCCATTTAAACAGCGCAATATCCATCCATCAGATCTCAAAACAATCCAAAGCAACGAGTTGTTCAGCTCGCTCCACACGCTGCTGCTGGTGCTGTACCGGCGCGACTGCCGGCGCGCCTACACGCCGCCCAACCACTGGCTCGTGCGCGAGATACGCGACGGACAGTTCATGGCCGACCTCGAAAAGGGCAAGAAGCCGCAGCAGGTCAGATATACATACTGCATACCAATTAAACAGGTTTCTTTACAAAACTGTAATTAAATATCAGAAAAAAATTTGCAACTTAGAAGCGGTGGTAGCCTAATGGCGATAGCTTCGGACATGCGATCATGTAGTCACGTCAGTCAGGAATTTGAACCCTACTCAAATTCCATCCATTGAACTACCGACGGCGACGTGAACCTACTTGTAACTCAAGTATTTAGCTTAGCACGAGGGGTTTACAAGAATCCTAGTAATGTGTGATGCACATTCCTAGTAAGCTTAAAAAAAAAAATACTTTAATTTTTAAATACACAGTTTTGTTTATTCATTCTGTTGTTATAGATAAGTAGGAGTAAATTATTTGATTTGATTCTTCTGCAAAATAATAAATAACTGATAAATTTCATAAATTCAATTTTTAGGTAAACAATAAGGACTATTTTTAAATTGCCTAACATATACATAATTAAATGATTGTTATGTAAAAACTTTGTTTTAGGTGTTGGTACAAAAGACGCCTCATATGATAGCACACGGTGAACGCGTGCGGTTGTTCAGGCGTGCTGTTGCCGATGAAAAGGTATTATTACCTTTTATATAGTTTTTAGTGGATAGTTGGCAAACGGGCTAATGGACTAGGAACAGTTTCAAAGCTTAACCTTTTGTATTTGTTGTAATTTATTTCCGGTACTTTTGAAACTTTAACTTTGCTTGGTTCCTAAACCGGACAGTTTTGGTAAAAAAAAAACAACTTTAGGTAGTTTAGATTATAAATTAAAAAAAAATATTGAGCCGTCACGGGACGCCTGGCAGATGTGAAACATCGACATTATTTTGTAAAAGTAATATGCAGAAAAGAACAGATTGTGATAGGAACTATATGTCTATGATAAAATTAAATATTACGATTTTTTTTAAATTGGCTTTAATATATTAGTAAACTCAAGAATCTTAGCTAGTTATTTCAATATATTACTAAAGATCGTAAATTATAAATATCAATAATGAATGTTTCACTATAAATTCCACTATGATTAGAAAAAAAAATATTTTTTTTAATGTTCATATTAATAACAAATAAGAAAAACATTCGTGCGCTGAACGCCATCAGCTGATTTTGAAATACAATTCTGTCAGTCTTAATAAATTTATTCTCCAAGTAATTGTTTGCATTAATTTCAATAAGAATCGTCGATTGCGCATGGCGACGATTCGCCACACCGTACACACTACTGCCACAGTATAAAAACATACAGTAGGACGACGCCTTTGATCTCCTTGTAAATTTCGACAACGTGTAGAAATTGTCGCAACAGCTAGGGTTGTCTCAAGTAAACAATATTCTTTTAAATTAATTTTTATCAACATTATTTAATAATTATTACTTAATAATAATGTTATCTAAAATAAATAAAACAAAAATATTGTTAAAATAATTAACAATAGTTATAAAATTTGTAAAACAGTAACTATTATACAAATGTGCTTCGTCTATGGTCTAACATGCAAAAATATACAATTCCAGATTGAAATTGAGACAAACGCTACAACTACTAACAAAATGGGTGTCATTTACATGTTTCCCAAAGTCGCTAAAAACAATCATGGGGTCGAAATTAAAACCCAAGATGGCGCCGACGACAATTTGCAAATTTGTCGTCATGGGTGTCATTTTCATGGTTCCCGAGGTCGTTAAAACGATTATGGGGTCGAAATTAAAACCCAACACATTAACACCAATGACGAGAATTATGCAAATTTTCTTCCATAATCGTTTTTAGTGACCTCAGGAACCATGAAAATGACACCCATGACGAAAAATTAGCAAATTTTCCTTTGCGCCATCTTGGGTTCTTATTTCGACCCCATAATCGTTTTCAGCAACCTCAGGAACCATGAAAATGACACCCATGACGAATAATTTGCAAATTTTCCTCGGCGCCATCTTGGGTCCTAATTTGACCCCATAATCGTTTTTAGTGACCTCAGGAACCATGAAAATGACACCCATGACGAAAAATTTGCATATTTTCCTCGGCGCCATCTTGGGTTCTAATTTCGACCCCATAATCGTTTTCAGCGACCTCAGGAACCATGAAAATCACACCCATGACGAAAAATTAACATATCTTCCTCGGCGCCATCTTGGGTTCTAATTTCAACCCCATAATCGTTTTCAGCGACCTCAGGAACCATGTAAATGACACCCATGACGAAAAATTTGCAAATTTTCCTCGGCGCCATCTTGGGTTCTAATTTCGACCCCATAATCGTTTTTAGCGACCTCGGGAACCATGAAAATGACACTCATAACGAAAAATTGCCACGGCATGCGTCGCCACAACAGAAATCGATTTTACGTGCGGCTATAGATGTTTCACGTCAGTGATTGCAAAATTAATTTATAAGTGGGAGAAAAAAATTGAAATGGATTCACAATAATTGTCGGAGATATAGATTTCAGTTTCCACGTTTACCAGTTTAAAGGCCGATCTGTAGAAAATCAACTGGCAGGGAAGGACAATAGCTGTTCAACACGGCGTTTAAAGAATTAAAATTAAACAGAGTTTAGTATGAGGCGCGAGCATAAACCAACTTTTAGGTTTGTTTGGTGCACGCGATTGATTCGTGAGCGAGTGGCAGGCGGTATAGTGTGTGGTGGCAGGTGGTGCTGGGGCTGACGGAGCGCGCTTGTGGCGGGCGCTCGACGCTGGTGACGGTGCGGCGCGCGCGGCTGGTGGAGGACGGCTACCGCCAGCTGGCCGCGCTGCCCTCGCGCGCGCTCAAGGCCGCCGTGCGCGTGCGCTTCATCAACGAGCAGGGCCTGGACGAGGCTGGCATCGACCAGGACGGCGTCTTCAAAGGTATTACTGTCAAGGCCAATCAATACTTACTTACTATTTATTTTCACTGATTATAATTATTTATTTTATATAGGTACATACAATTTAAATAATATGTTTCTGACAAGTCAAAAACAATATTATTTCTTACTGTCAGAAAAAAACTACGATTCGAAAACCCAAACACGTAATAAAGGCGCGAAGCTCAAATACTTGTCAAATATACTAATTTAAATCAATCAATCAACTCAGCCTATTGCGGTCCACTGCTGGACATAGGCCTCTCCCAAGTTGCGCCAAAACACCCGGTCCGCTGCCTTCCGCATCCAGTTCGACCCAGCCACCTTTTTAGGTCTTCGGTCCATCTGGTTTGGGGGCGTCCTACGCTACGTTTGCCGGTTCGCTGTCTCCACTCAAGGACTCGTCTGCTCCAACGGCCATCAGTCCTTCGACAGACATGACCAGCCCACTGCCACTTCAGCTTACTGACTCTGCAAGCTATGTCGGTAACCCCGGTTCTTCTCCGGATAATCTCATTCCTGATATATATACTCCGAGCATAGCTCGCTCCATAGCTCGCTGAGCGACTTTGAGTTTGTGGACTAGCCCTATTGTCAGTGTCCACGTTTCGGCGCCGTAAGTCATGACACTTGACCTTGACCTTGATCATGACCTTGGTCTTGTCTAAATTCATGCCAAGACCGACACGTCGAGAAGCTCCGTTGAGGCTAAACAGCATTTCGCCACAATGTTCCAGCGACTCTGCCAACACAACGATGTCATCGTCAAAGCGTAGATGACAGATGTACTCGCCGTTTATATTAATGCCCTGTCCAGTCCCGTGTCTTGAAGACGTCCTCCAATGCGTTGGTAAACAGTTTCGGGGATATCACATCCCCCTGTCTTACCCCTCTGCGCAATGGAATCGGATTATTCCTGTGGTCGTCGATCTGGACAGTCATTGAAGCGGCGAGATACAGGCATCTCAACATCTCAACGTAACGTTCGTCGATTTGACGTCGCTGAAGAGCATCCAGAACCGCCCAAGTTTCGATGGAGTAGAAGGCTTTCTCGTAGTCCACAAACGCCATACACAGCGGCTGATTGTACTCTTCGGTCTTCTGCACAATCTGCCGTACAGTATGTATGTGGTCTACGGTACTGTAGCCTTTTCTAAACCCGGCTTGTTCCGGTGGCTGGAACTCGTCGAGTCTTCTGGCGAGACGATTCGTGACAACCCTCGAAAACAACTTGTAAACATGGCTCAGGAGTGAGATGGGTCTGTAATTCTTCAAGAGGCTTTTATCACCCTTTTTGAAAAACAAAACCACCGCACTCCCACTCCACGCCTCCGGTGTAGTGCCTTGGCGGATGACGGAATTAAAAAGGCCCTCGAGCTCCTTTAGAACTGGAGTACCACCTGCTTTTAAAAGTTCTGTCGTAATTCCGTCATCACCCGGAGCTTTGTTGTTTTTAAGTTGCTCGAGAGCCACCCTAATCTCACCCTGGTCAACGTCCGGGAGATCCTCGGTGTAATGGCGCGTGAGTCGGGCTCTTTGGTCATCGTTGCTGGAAGCTGCTGGTCCCACTGTTTGCGCTGAGTATAGGTTCCTATAGAAGCTTTCGACTTCATCGAGCATCTCGCTCTTAGAGGTGACGACCCTGCCATCCGCGGTTTTAAGTTTCATCAGATGGGTCCTCCCTAACTGCTGAGCGAAGACTTTTGGCCCCCTGTTTTGCTCAATCGCAGCTACGATAGCGCGGGTATTGGAGCGTCGGAGGTCGCGTCGCATCAGCTTCCTGAGTTTAAGGTTTAAGGACCTTTAAGCACCAGATAGAAATCTCGGTCGAAAGCTTGGATACTCTCTCGGCTCGGATCGGATGGCATCTCCCGTCTCTTTCTCATAAGGTCGAGAGTCTCAGTCGAAAGCTTGGATACTCTACTTCTGCGCTGCAGCGGAAAGTGCTTACGAGACAGTTCCTGCAACGTTTTGACCAAAGTATTGGTCTTCTGGTCAATGGCTTCCGTGGTTTCCAACGAGTCGAATCGATTTTGAAGTTCCAGTTGGAACCTGATATGATTTGGGGCAGTGTAGGCCTAAGAGTTGACTTTATCAAGCGCGATCTTTCAACTTTCACATTGATATTTAGAGTGCCTCGGACAAGTCGATGGTCACTTTCGGTATTAAACCTGTTGATCACGGAGACATCTCTAAATATATGCCGCTTATCCGACATGATAAAGTAAATCTCGTTCCTTGACATATTATCGGGGCTCCGCCAGGTCCATCTCCTCTGGAGCTATTAAAGAATGAGTTCATTAAGAAGAGCCCCTGAGATTCTAGAAAATTGACCAGCTTTTGGCCCCTGTGATTTCTCTGCCCCAAACCATACGGTCCGACTTTCGATTCGCACTGTTTTTGTACTCCCACTTTGGCATTGAAGTCCCCCATAACAACGTTGTAATGAGCCTTAGCCGTACCATTGACAGCCTGAGCGATGTCTTCGTACATGGCTTCGGCTATTTCATCTGAGTGCGTCGAGGTCGGTGCATATACCTGTACAACTTTCAGCTTATACCTCTCATTTAGCTTTAGTACTAGGTACGCTACCCTTGTCGACATACTACAGATTTCCACAACGCTGCTAGCGAGGGACTTATTAACCAGAAAACCAACACCCCCTTGAGAGAGTTGATCACCTTCGCGGAAGTAGAGCAAGTTGCCTGACTCCAGGGTTATCGTGTCCTCCCCCTTTCTACGGACTTCAGATAACCCCAGTATATGCCAGTTAATGTTACTTAGCTCCACTTCTAGTTCGGCAAGGTGATGGTCCAGCCTCATCGTTCGTCCATTATACGTTGCCAGATAAAGTCGTCGGTTTTGGTAGCCTGCCGTCACCCGGAGATTCTTAGCACCCCCCGTCCCACCGTGACCGCAACCTCTACCGTGGCCAGGAATAGTGGGACTACCGGGAACTGGGGGCCGTGTGTTATGGCGCACAATCATGGGGTGTTTGTTGCTCTAGTCACCACGCTGGGCAAGGGAGTTGGTGACCGCAGTTAACTTTGGTTATTTAGGAGAACGCTGCTGCCCATTCTCCTTGTTCTATATCCCTTAGTCGCCTCTTACGACACCCACGGGTAGAGAGGAGGGGTTGTTATTCTAAACCCACGGCACGGCAATTTAAATGTAATAATGTAATTAACACTTGCGTCTTTCATACAAATATTAGGTTTCTGTGTTAAACTGCTTTGCAATAATTCCGAAATTAAGTATCAAACAATAGACTCAAAGTATCATACGTAAGAAGTCGGTTAAATAATCTTCTTTATTTTACAGAGTTTCTTGAAGAAACAATAAAGCGCGTGTTCGATCCCTCTTTGAACCTGTTCCGCGTGACGAGCGAGGAGCGGCTGTACCCGTCGCCCACGTCGTGCCTGCAGGACAACCACCTGCAGCTCTTCGAGTTCATTGGACGGATGCTGGGGAAAGCAGTCTATGAGGTAAGCGAATGTTACCAAATAATTACAGTATTCTTCTTTATCATTTTCTTTTCCTATGAGTTAAGTATGACCATTGTTGGGGCTGGCTGAGTAGTTTTTGAGAGCCATACAAATATAAACTTTTAAGATTATACAAAGAAATGTGAATGTTTTATTCCTGTACTGTAAAATTATCTACACTGATTTATGAATAAATATACTTTCATAAAGCTTTGGGTAGCTCTTGTAGGTTGAGAGACACATGATTTTCGGGGGAGTCCAGTAAATCGATTTTAATGAAAATTTAACTCGGTATGCCTTCTAGATGTCTTTCTGGGGAATTGGCAAGAAGAGACTAGGGACCGGGATCGCTGGAGGGAGGCTTTTTGCCCAGCAGTGGGACAGTACAAACTAACTATAAAAATAATAATAATAACTCGATATAGGGTATACTTGGATCCCAAGAAAGGCAAAGGCTACTTTTTGCTGCGTTAACAAAAACGCTTGCGGGTAGTATTTTAACTCATAACGTTTATTCTAATTTATTTAAACCGCATTCATGCGTCACCATCACTTGTCAGGTCACAAGAATTTGAACGTCCTGCTGGAATCGAACCTGCGACTCCTGGTTCAACGCACTAGTCGCTTTCCCAACTAAGCTACAGAGGTCACTACCCGAGCGTTTTAATTTCTCCTTCCCTATTTTATTGCTACTACAACTATTATTCTTATTGATTTAAACCGCACTCATTCGTCACAATAACTTGTAAATTATTCATAATTTTTACATGTCTTTTTGAACTTGATGGAGTCTGCTTACGGTGACATAACTTCAGAAAATACATATTCAGTAAATATCCAGGGCATAGTGGTGGACGTGCCGTTCGCGTCGTTCTTCCTGAGCCAGGTGTTGGGGCAGACGCAGCAGGCGCTGTACAGCTGGATCGACGAGCTGCCCTCGCTCGACCGCGACCTCTACCGCAGTCTCACCTACATCAAACATTTTCAGGTTTGAACTGTACTACCATGTTGGTTATAAATTTCTTTACAGCCTGGGCACTTCGGAAGCGGCGGAGTGGAATCAGGGTGCTATCTGATATGCAGACTTTCAGTCCTACATAGGCCTAGTTTTTTTATCCCTAGTCACCTCAACCAATGGTTAAATATGCTAACTAATGGTTTCAAATTTCGGTAAAACGCGTTTTTTATATCTATAAAGGGTCAAATAAGTCGGAGAGTTCATTATTTAACCATTTCTTATAAAAAAAATATGAATAAACATGTTTTACCAAAGTTTGAAACCATTAGTTAGAAAACATGCCATTGGTTGAGTTAACTAGGGATAAAAAACTGGGCCTTAGTAGCCTAATTCGAAATAAAATATATTTATTATATTATTGTTGTAATTCTTTTCCATAATTTATTTGTACCGTATTGATTAAATTTCAGGGCGATATATCGACACTGGAGCTAACATTTTCGATAGACGAAGAGAGGCTCGGAGAAATAGTCACACACGAACTGGTTCCCGGCGGCAAAGCTGTTCCTGTCACCAACGAGAACAAGTGAGAATTTACTTTATCCCAATCTCCTTGTACTTTTCAAGTCGGTCCCTACATTTTTCTTAAGATATGTGTGTTTACAGGACTAAGAGTAGAATCTTGGGCATGTTTTTCCGGACATTAATATACAATGTATTATTTTGGACCTAGTTGGTCAAGACAGTTGAAGTGTATAGTCAGTTTTTTTTATCCTAGAGACAAAATTGACAAGTGCAAAAAGTCAAAACTGACATAAAACCTATTTTAATCTATGTCATTATGGCATTTTTACTTGTTCAGTCCCCAGGATGGAAAAATAGACTAATCACGTAGTAAAATATATTTTTCTAAGCCAATTATAACCAACTTCTGACTTTGGAGACCTTTGATAGTAGACTTGTAGTGGACTTAAAAAAAGACTGTAGATAAATTTATTGACTCAAATATCTTTACCGTTTCTTACCGTCTTCAAAAATTTTGGTAACAAATGTAAATTAAAAATTGTCTGTTTTGTATTTTTTAGAATAAACTACATCCACCTGATGGCACATTTCCGAATGCACACCCAGATCAAAGACCAAACCAATGCCTTTATCAAAGGATTTAGAACTATCATCAATCCTGAATGGCTGTCTTTGTTTTCTACGCCAGAGGTAAGTTATACACATATACACATAATTTTCTAATCATACACACTTTCAGTAGATTTTACAACAACCTATATATACTAACTTTTAAATAATCGCGTTGCATGATTATAATAAGATTACGTCACGGGAATTGACAATCAATTTATATTAGCATCATCAATTTTATTCAGACTCATTCTGCTTTCAACCAGGGCAACGAACCTGACCGAAACGCCTTAAAAGCTAAATGCACGAGTTCGCGTTGATTCCCGTTATGCAATTTTATTATAACTACTTAATTTATATAGTTGTGAAAGAATTGATGAGAAGATTGAAGAAAAAGTATTGTTTAACTTGAAAAAGTAATTTAAATTAGATAAAAAACAAAAATTGTAAACTGAAAACAGTAATTTTAAAATTTGATTGCTTCTTTCCGTCGTTAGAGAATTCATACAAAGATAGAGAACGAAGTGGAGACCACTCTTTGATATATTCGACGCTGAGTAGCCTGTGACCGAATAGCGTCATCAGAGGACAGCTGAGGTTACAAATTCTGTTTGTGACACGTTTTATTGTTTGTTATCAGCTTCAGCGCCTGATAAGCGGCGACAACGTGCCGCTAGACTTGCGCGACCTGCGGCGCCACACGCAGTACTACGGCGGCTTCCACGACTCGCACCGCGTCGTGTGCTGGCTGTGGGACGTGCTGCAGCGAGACTTCACTGAGCACGAGCGGGCCATGTTCCTCAAGGTAATGTTCATTCAGCTACAAAGGTTGATGAACCCAATCATATAATAATCTTTATACAGTATGTAACAAAAACCCTGTCCGATCCAATAAAGGCGTATCCGTGGTACAACATACGTATAGAAAAAAAATGTTATAAAATTGTAACTCGTTAAATCCAAAAGTTATTGTTTTTTTATTTTTATAATCATTGCGAGATTTAACCCTGAATATGGGAAATTTTCGTAAGCTGACAACACTCCACCCAATGGCAAAATGCGTTTTATTTTTATTACAAAAGCCGACAAAAGGCACCGCCGAGTTGTAGGCACTCTTTCAACTAGCCGCCGACTCTTTGATGATACCGCCGCCGCCAGGTTACCTACCGAATGTTAGTCTTTCGTGGAGATAGCTTTCGATCGGACGTCCGTAACGCGTGCCGCTATTGTTTCGCAAACAATATCGTATTCCAATCACGAATATTTTAATATTGTGATATAAGATCATAATATGAAATTATGAGGTGCGCCAGGTGTGACAGTTCCGTCGGAGTGAGCCTTTCAACGCCTGTATAACCGCGCGTTCACCACATGCAGTGTTCTTGGGTACGAGTCATGCCATTGATGCTGGAAGACCACGAGAGAAGAAGACAACGAGGAAATCGAGGAACAAGTGTCGTATTAAAAAAAAGTTGTGTAATTCGGAAATCGAAGTCCTAAATCGGACACAAGTGCGCTGTTAAAAGTACGTGCAAATTTAGTAAAAAGGTGACGAATGTGCATTAGTGTTGTGGTGGACATGTGGAACACGATCGCCGAAATTTGCAGCAACAATAAGTGAATGTTTTGATGAATAATTATATCTGCAGTCAGTTGGTAGGTAAATTGTCAAAAGCAAATCGCTTTTATAAAAAAGCCCTTTTCAGGGCTACAATAAATTCAATTATTTGTTTCTTTACAAAGAGAGTCAATTCTAAAATCCGGATCACTACGCCTAATATACACAAACCAATATCAGCTGATACCTACGCCGTACGCGTAGGTAAAGGTATAACGTACGTAGCCTAGGTTTATTTCGTTATAAGTTTGTTTGGCGGCATGCGACAAAGCAAGTTCATGCACCGTCTCGCACAGGCGGCTTCTTTGACCTAAAACTGTAGGTAGTAGGTACGTGAACTTTGAGGAGCGGTCAGTGTTGCTGTTGGCTTGGATCAGTTTTTATTTTTATTTAATTATTTTCACTGGGGAAAAATAATAATCTCCAATCCATTTAATGGCTACGTATATGTGTTAGCAGTACGATACCGAATAATACTCTCAGGGATCGGACAGGGTTTTTGTTACACACTGTATATATATTTCTGGTGTGCGTGTGTATGTCACTGAACTCCTCCTTAACGGCTGGACCGATTAAAATGAAATTTGCTGTGTGTCTTCAGATGGATTCGAGAATGGTTTAAATTAACAAATATTGATTAACGCGAACAACGTCGCGGGTACAGCTAGTCTTCTACTATATAAAAATAAGTCGGGTTTTCCTTCCTGACGCTATAACTCCAGAACGCACGAACCGATTTCCACGGTTTTGCATTCGTTGGAAAGGTTTTGGGCTCCGTGAGGTTTATAGTAAAGAAAATTTTCAAGAGAAAAGCAGGAAGGATGTTTTTCCGTGACTTTAGGAATCTACCCTCTAAGGGGGTGAAATAGGGGCTGAAATAGTTGGTATGTGAAGTTCGGTATTCTCAAATATAGACAGATGAAAAGATAAGTAGATAAGATAATGACCATCTAAGACATATCTATAATGTCGACCCCCGTGGTCGAGTTGCGTTCACTCCGGTTTTTTAAGGTGTCGCCAGCTCTAAAGTCCCAGGTTCGATCCCCGTACGGGTAGAAAATCACTTTTCTACATTGTCTTGAGTCTGGGTGTTTATGGTACCTTCGTTGTCTTCCGATTTCAGAACACAAATGCTTTTGCTACTATATTGTAGATGGATGTATTCTGGTTTTTCTAAGTAACTGTTACTTAGAAAAACACAGAATACATCCATCTACAATGTCTTTATTTAAACTACCTTCTAAAAACATTGTAAAATTTGGTGTTATACAGTGAGGGTAGATAAAAATACTAACGAAATTTAGGCACTAAATTTGTATTTATCTTTTCCAGTTCGTGACATCATGTTCCAAACCACCAGTGCTTGGGTTCGCGCATCTCAAGCCTCCATTTTCTATACGTTGTGTTGAAGTGGGCGACGATGAAGACACGGGCGATACAATAGGTGAGCAATATAAAACATTGTATTAATCACTGCGCTCAAGGGTGTTGGCAAACTTAAAGGCTAAAATTTCAAATATGTAGCATGTCTTTTTTTATGTAAAATATATAATTTTTAATTATATATTTTGTTTGCAGGCAGCGTAATCCGAGGTTTCTTTACAATAAGAAAGAAGGATCCTCTGAACCGTCTCCCGACGTCGTCCACCTGCTTCAATCTCCTCAAGCTGCCCAACTACCAGAAGCGCAGCACTCTGCGCGACAAACTGCGGTATGCCGTCAACAGCAACACTGGCTTCGAACTCTCCTAAACACGAAAAATAAAACGGAACGAGGAAAAACTATGGACAGCTCTACATAGCCAGATCCTACAGGAGATATTCCAAACTCAAAGGGATGGTTCTAAATTACAGCTGTCATGCTATAACCAAATCACAGGGTATGTTGTGAAAATATTCGCAAAGACTCGCCTAGAGGCCAGTAGTGCAAGGAGTTGCGTTTCCTTTATAAACCAAAAAGATCAAGAAGCAGGCCTTCATGATTCGCCAGTCTGGCAACACTAAACATATTGTTAAATACTCATGCGCTCTTAACAAGCATGCACGGAATTTGTGGCAAATTTTAAGAGGTTTTTAATGTTCTATCACTGTTTTACGAAGTTTGCAATGTGGATGCACTGCACATTTTTTACTGTTTAAATTTTTATCACGATTTTGCAAGTTATTATGCGATAACTGATCGTAGGTATAGCGGTTAAGGATGTGGATATGACGATGTTTTATATATCCTGGCAATTATCTCTTAAATGTATAAAGAATGTGTATTTGAGGCTAACCCGTAGATTGCATGCGGGTAATACTTACGACCCTGGTGTTGCCAATTAACAAAATATATTTTAGCCATACTCAACCCGAGTCTTAAGATTGTTTGTCAGGTAATAGGTATACTGAGTACTATTAAATGCTATTTTAAATAATGAAATATAAATAGTTGTAAAAAAATTGTAACCACTGGCAATACTTACCCACGACTTCTGGTAAGGCGCACCAGTTCGCGTAACCGCTGCAGAGGTTACTTCTACGCATGCTAGTATGTCACTTTCTTCGTATAAAAAAGTTGGGTATGGCTATATCACTAATTCATGTTTATTAAAAAATACAAAATTAACAGTAGTTTATTTACATTGAACATATTTAATAAACTGCTTGAAAACATCAGTTTGATGACGATCTCATATAGGTATACCGGCAAATACATAGAGTACACTGAAAAGGCCATCTGTTAAGACCAAGGAGTCTGTATGTTAAATGTGTGAAATTATGTTGCGTATTCATAAGTTATCTATTAAGAACTTCGCTTCGTTTTGTTAATTACTGTACCATTATCACACTATTCTATTTTATTATAGGCCAGTAACTTAATTATATTATTGAGTGTATTAGGATTGTGTAATCATAGACTATGATAGGTTTGTTTGAGCGGCTACTACTACTAGCTATAGCACTCGCCAAACTTGATGACCGCTCCGAACCTAGCCGCATTACGCTGCGTAGAACACAAAATCAGGTATCAGCGGGACGTACGCGGGGCGGGGAGGCAGGGCACGCCCGCGCGCACTGGCTTCCACCCGCAAGCGTCCTCGACTCCCGCGCGTTAGTGCCAGTGTATGAGTAGTACGAGTTTACCATGCACAACTTCGTACCGACGGCTACATTCAGAGCGGCCATAAAGATTGGCGAGTGCTGTACGTATGCACAGCCAGCCGTTTGAGCCAGTTGTTACAGGTCTTATATTTACCTGTTATAAATATTAGGGCCTTCATGTGGAGTGTGTGTTTTGATACAAGTAATACGAAGCCTAAATTATTAATACGAATTATATATAACATATAGTAGAAGGCATGTACATCTGTAACCTAGATCTCGTCATATACCTATAGCGTGAACAATATTCACTGTGTAAATTGGTATCTAAAGTGAATTCTTAATAATCCAATCCAGTCCATCGTATAAATATGTGTATATAGACAATAACGTATTAGATGACTTATATTATTACCTATTGTATATTTATCACCTAGTATTTATTAACAGATAACGGATTTGTCTGATTGATTCACTTTTCATATTAACTCAACAATATGACCTGGTTTCGCTTAAATATTTTTATATATTTCTTTTTAAATTGTTGTTAATTTTTATTTTAATGGTGTACATACAGGAAACATGATAAAAGTGGCATCGGTTTTTGTAGAAAAACAAAAAATAAAATAAAAAAGAACATAGTAAAATGCGACGTATTTTGAAAATAGAGGTTAAGTAATCGGAGATAAACTTTTGATGTTGTGGATCAAAAATATTCAAGTTAACCAACAATAAAATGTGCGATCAAGTTTCATATTGACAACGTACGCTGTATGCTTGTATAAATTATTATTTATATTGACCTAAATATTTCGCATTAGACCCACAATAGCAAAACTAAATCCTCGTAATCGTATAATCTTTTTATTATCATGTATAAAGCATCATATTTTTATGCAATAGTTGTTTGCAATATTATCTCATAGTTTTTTTGTGCCCTTATGTGTTGCAATAGGGACGAGGACTAGGATTTAGTCCGTAAATAAGATAAAAAAATATGAGAAACGTAAGTATTTTTCTTTTTTCGAAACTATAAAATTTGACTAAGTGCTTTTAAAGTTCAGGAGTGTGGGATTGTGACGTCATAAGTATAGATGAAAATAGTAGCCACAAGATCCCACTCCATACCATAAATTAGCGCTATCTTAGTAAATAATCGTTAGTTCGAAAAAGCAAAAACGGTTTCCAATATTTATTCATTATTTAAAACAACAGGACAAAAAAAAATAGTCCGCCTCCCTATTAGTCTGTAGTCTGTAGTCTATATATCAACATATTTTATTATTTAAATAAAATTTATATTACGTTGTTGAAATTACTTTAAAGCTGTTTAGTTTTAAAAGCCAGCTGCAGAAATAAGTTACTTCTGTAATAGTTTATACTATCAGATAGGGTATCTCAGGGAGATAAATAAGTTCGGAACACGATTTAAACTTGGAAAAAGGTATAATATTGTTAACACACGTTATAGTTACAATTTGGTAGCCCGAACAACGACAACAACAGATACAAGGCGCGTGCGTCGCGGCCATGAGCGGACTGTCGATCCCCTCCGCGATCGTTTAGGACCCACGCTTCGTGCCAGCACGAAGTAGGCCGAGCGAGAGACGAGTTGCTACCATTGGCTGTCTCGTGCGCCCGATCGCGAGTCCGAGCTCGGTAACTTTAAATAAAACTAGATGGCGTTCAGCGTCGTGTTATAACCTCCCCCTCTGACCTAGTCTTTGCGCCCCCGCGACTTGGTCAGGAACCCGTTTCGGTCTCCCGCGCCGTCGTTTTCCGATGACGGGTGCCGGCGGCGGCAGCACCGCTACATATGGGGTCAATTGGGTATCATGATGCCTACCTAGATTTTCGCTGCTCCTAAGCGTCTCCAGTATATTATCATATGTGGTAGGATCAGGTTCCTTAATGCGGTAAGGTCCATCTGGCCGTGGCTCTAACCGTGAGGTTTGGCCGTGGGCAGCATTATTCCTCCGAGTCTCTGAGAACACCTTATAACTTCCTCTAGGGTAGTCAGGTGCAGGGCTGTGGCATTCATCTGCAACACGTTTCTTGACGTAAGCGGCGCTACCCTGCCGCGTCCAGTACCAACCTCTCCCCCTGACCGGTTCGTGGGGTGGCTTGCGATCTCCACTGATCGTCTGCGACTCCATGCCCTTGATTCTATTCGATGGAACAACGACTTCTGCGTAGTTGAGGTCGCAGCCCGTTGCACCGATGAATGTTGAGTGAGGAGGTAAGTCTGCGACACCGTCTGACCTTCTTAGTGAGGCCTTGGTATGCCGTTCTTCGACTCCCTCCCCCTGCATCCGGACTGCCATTGGTAAACAGTTACCAGCCTGACGTACATGGTTGATATGCCTGAAACCCAGGTCTTTAATACCTATCTTCATCTTTTCCATTTCGCTGGTAGTCGTTAACTCGAACCTTTCGATAAATCTGTGCCAGCGGCGGGACTCATCGCTGTAACACCAGCTATTTCGAGCTAAATCCAATAAAATACATGCCTTCATAATAAAATCTCTACCTAATAACGTCCTTGTTTGCGCGTCTGGTAGAACCATTAACTTTGTAGGTATAATCCTCCCCTGCAAGGTGACGTCAATGTCACACTCAAGCGCGTTGTGAGTCTGCTGTGACCCATCGGCGAGACCTATGGTGCGTAGAGTTCGTCTAAATGGAATGCCAGCATCAAGTAACAATTTGTATAACAGAGGGCCTGCGATCGAGTGCGTGGCCCCCGTATCCAAGATGGCGACTCCTGTACAATCTACTACTTTTATCTCAACTAATGGCCGCGGGCCGTTATCGTCGACCACTTGGGCTGAGCAAAACTGTGCTTTACTTGGGTTAGTAGGACTTTCGATGTTCTTATCAGATTCTAGTTTGACCCTACAGGTACTACACTTTGACCGAATAACTCCTAATTGACCGCACCCGTAGCAACGAAGCTGTGTGCTTTCCGGCGGTGTTGGTGGTCGTTGACCTGGCTTATTGCCTGGGTTTTTGCGGCACTCGTCGACCGTGTGCCCTGGACGCCTACAGTACAAACATCTAGGTTTCCTAGTTTTCTCACCGTTATTATTTAAACTACTGCGCAAGTTATTTGACTTAGTCTCGCGCGATTCGGTCAACTGATTATCTATCTTATTACTATTGCCGATGCTCGAAGAACTTAGACTCGGACTCGCGCTCGAACGGCCCTGCGCAGTAACGCACGGGCTAACGGGACTCGCACTGTTATTATTAAAACAACTCACCTCCGCCAGCGCTTCTTCGGCTAACCTTACCTTCGTAATTAGGTCGTCCAGTCCGTCCACAGCTTCGAGCGGTACTCGTTTTCTTATTTTACGATTTAACAATCCGTACGCCATGTCTATCTGCATTCGATCAGGCACTACGTACGGTAACTTTGTGATTATAGCGCGCACATTGTTAACGAACACATCGGCCCGTTCATTGTTTTGTTCGGCGGCGAATATTTCTCGAAGTATTTTATATCCGGGTCGCGGTACGCCAAACATGCCCCTAAGTCGCTGCAGTGCTTCGGTCCACGATGTGACGGTCGCCTTCACGCCTTGCCACCAGACGGCGGCCTCGCCGGTTAACAGCATTGGTAGTCCCCGCAATGCATGTTCTTCGCTTATGTTGGTGCAGTCGCGATAAACTTCGATGGCGTCTATGAATGCCTCGAGTTCGTCCGCGTTCTTCGATACTCCGTCGAACCGCGCCGCACACTTCGCGAAGTTGCCCGGTCGCAGCGTATGCGCTGGCGTGTCGGGTCGTGACGAGTACGTGCTTGAGCGTTCTCGATTGCCGCTCATAAGGCTTTCAATCAAAAGCCGGTTTGCCTCAACTTGGCTCCGGGTTATACTGGAGACGAGCGTCTGCAGCATGTCCTCCGACATGGTGATGTTTGGTGATGGTGCCACTGGCACGCTGGGTCCTACGTCTGTGTCAGACTCCGAGCCTTCATCTTTGCCTATTCTTCTTTTCGGCGGCATGTTGACACGCTAATCTTGTTGTCACTCGCACGAATGGTAAGCGTGATGATTAATTGGCCGGTGCTATGTCTGGTTACACGGCAGACGCAATTATAATAGCGCGACGCACACTTTAGTCTTTTTACGACAATCGAAACCCGATTTCGTAATATGGACTCGCCCAAGAAAAAACGTTATTTTCGACGCCCAGTCCTTGAAATGCGAAGCGTCGCAAAAATGGACTTTCCCAAAAACCGTTTCGTACACTTTTCACTTTAAGTTTATCGTGCCCTCGAGTTGGGCGTCACTGTAATAGTTTATACTATCAGATAGGGTATCTCAGGGAGATAAATAAGTTCGGAACACGATTTAAACTTGGAAAAAGGTATAATATTGTTAACACACGTTATAGTTACAATTTGGTAGCCCGAACAACGACAACAACAGATACAAGGCGCGTGCGTCGCGGCCATGAGCGGACTGTCGATCCCCTCCGCGATCGTTTAGGACCCACGCTTCGTGCCAGCACGAAGTAGGCCGAGCGAGAGACGAGTTGCTACCATTGGCTGTCTCGTGCGCCCGATCGCGAGTCCGAGCTCGGTAACTTTAAATAAAACTAGATGGCGTTCAGCGTCGTGTTATACTTCTTAAATATCATCACTATTTGCAATATCGTATCAATCAGTTAGTAAAATATGTATTTAATTTTGTACATTTTTGCAGTTGGAGAATCGACCTATTCGTTGAACAAAGATAGTATTTTGTAGTAGTGTTTCCATTTTATTTTAAAACCTTTAAGTATTTATTAAAAATACTATGCATAGACAAGGATCATTGTAAGGGATATTTTGTACTAGCCTCGTAAATATGTTGTATAACACAATGTGATTCTCTGTGATAAAATAATTGATATTTATTATGAAGAAGTTTTATTTAACCTTACCTTTTGGGTGTTACTGTTACGAGATGAAACTTGCCAACGTAAGTCCCTTACATCATCAAGATAGCCAGTAGAGAGCTTCAAGAACAATAACGACCTATATGTTATTAAAAATCAATGAAAAACGCCTTATTATTGTGATATTATAATATTGGTAAATATTAAGACAATACTCCACTGTGGCACACGGAGACGCTACGCACGTGTGTTAAGCTTCACAGATGAGCGGTGATAACATCCACTACACCCACGGACACAAGATCGTGATGGCCTAGCGGTTCAATGACCGAATTCGTATGCACATGGTTGTAGTTATGTGTACTTTCGTAATTATCCTAAAACATAATTAAATGATGAAGGAAAACATAGTGACGACACCTGGATTACATATATTGGAATCTGAAATCGCCAACCCGCAATGAGCAAGTGTGGCGATCATTGCTCATTCTTTCTCTATGTAGGAAGCGGCCTAAATGTCCCAATGCTTGCATAATAATATGCTGAAGGTAAGGAAAATAGAAACGGATATTATGGCGCACCGTGGGCGCACCTTCGAAAAGGCTTTGATGATTTAGCCTGCAGGCTGCAGTTAATACCTGTGTTTCCACTGTTAGTTAAGTATGCAGAAAATTCGGATGTTATCTCTCAAGTAGGCAGGGGCGGACTTGATACCCTAGGCCTACGAAATATTGCCGACCACTGTTATGTGCTGTGAATGAAAATTATATAGGCAACTACCTACTTAAATAAAAACGTACAAATTTTGCCGCCCTAGGCCTATTCGGCCTTTAAGAAAATCCGCGCCTGCAAGTAGGTACCTATGATCTTCTAGAAGGGGCCAGGACAGCCAAGTACGGGACTGGGGTGTTTTTAGTTGGTGCAAGTCTGACATATCCCCACGCTGAGGGCGCAGCATAGGGATAATGGGCAATTATCTCCAACTCCTAACCGTTAAGGAGTTGTACCTTCCATCACCAGTTCATTAACATAAGGACACGCAGTCGCGAGTACTTGAATAGCTTTAGAAAAACCGGTTCACATTTAATATTTTATTAAAGAATTATCCTTCAACTCCTAACTGTCATGGCTGATCATCATACGGTGGTGACTCCAAGATGCGAATAACTTAGGAAAAAACATAAAACACGTAGGTACCTAATACGTGCCAATAAAATTAGAGAGTTTCCCTCGATTTCTCTGGGATCCCTTCATCTGATCCTTAGCCTGGCATGGTGACAATGGGACCACCCCGGGATTGTATCCTTTCAAACAATTTTTTTATAAATCAGTCCACAACTATTGACTGAGATATTGGTGGATATTATATGCATATAAAAAAAACATACAGTTAAACATAGAACCTCCTCCTTTTCAGAAGTCGGTTAATGAAAAGCAACAAAATTCTCATGTTATGTATGTACCTAAACTCATGTCATGATACCTACTTTACTGCGTTTTTAAATAAATACTTTTGATTTAAGTTATAAATAGGTAAGTAACTACTTACCTAACTTAGATTCTAAATCACTTTTAGCATAATTTAAATACAGTTAAAAAAATACATTAGTTTCGATATTTACCTACTGACAAAATAGTCAAAAGACTTAGGTTCAACCTTTTCAACTCTTGTAACTTAATTGTAAAAAAAACACTAGCACCCAGATCCAAGTTGTGTACATTAAGTTATTATTATAAAAAAAAAACAGAGAGACGTTAGTCTACAGCGCTAACGCCATCTACCAGAAAACTAGAACATTGTTGTAACTTTTTTTTTTTAATCATAAATATTGTAATAGAACTACAAAGAAAAATGATAAAATTTACAGATAATTCTTTATTTTCACAATGGCATTTCACACTATTCGAATTAATGCAACCAAAATTAAATTTTAATGATCTTACTCAAACACAGCTGTTCAACGCGTCGTCGCCATTGTTATCTTCTGTCTCTTTTTAGATCGCGTCCTCCCGGCTTCCCTCTCCCCCTTCTTTCAACCAGTTTCGCTCGATTTTCGTGGCGTACGGACGGCTGTACGCGGTGCGAATAAAAATTTCACGGTCTAATCCTTTGTCCAGGAAGAAGCTTAGCCAAACATACCACATTTTAACATACCGCTATTACAACTCTTAGTTAAACCGTAAAATAGCTGGTGATATCTACAGGTGTCTCAACGTTCCGTGTGTTGTTTAGTGATCCCCGCATAGTCAATCGAGCATGAATAATAAAGAAGTTACCGGTGATATTGTCGTGTGTCCACTAGGAAGCGAGATCTGGTGATCATCGGGCGCAGTGCTAAGTTTTTGAGATTCGCCGTGTGATGAGTCTGCGGTGACAACTCGCCGCTGAGCGGTTGGATGGCGGCTGTAAGCGGCCCCGCGCGGCACTCTCGCGTTTCCATGAGTGTGTCCATGTCACTGATGCAGGGCGGTACGCAGAGCGCGCCGCAGGGCGCCATCCTGGCGGCAGCGGCGCCCTACTACCAGACGCCGGCCATCCCGACCGACGTGCAGCCCGATCGCCCTATCGGCTATGGCGCCTTCGGTGTTGTGTGGTGAGTCAATTTTGTTGTTGTTTATATTTTCAAACTGCCCGCGTCATACACAAAACTAATTGTTCAGGTGTATTCAATTCAATCGCGGTTCGTTTTGCTAACTTTATAGGCGAGTTTTCCCGCGTTTGGTAGGTTTTGAAGCAACTTTTGTTTTGTTATAGCTGTTTTAATAAAATTGTTCTAGAGAATTATGTGCAGTTTGTTAATTCCATGGTGAACAATGGGTATACTACCCATCTTGAGTGTGTAAATAAATACCTACCATAATTACATAATCCCGCAAGATTTTTGGATTTTTAGGTAGGTAGGTATTACATCGGGGAATTAATGATAAAAATGTACCTAGCTATAGTTGGAAAAGTTACCAAATTTTTACTTAGTTACATCCCTTGCATATCCGGGTAAAGGTACCTACGTCCTACTTTTTATTTTAATAAACCTAGAATAACCTACCCATGTTAATTAATATTATGATTAAATAACAAAGGATCTTAAACCCAGCCATTTAACATTTTAATTTATTTACCTAAATGGTTGAAAAGTACAAACAAAAACTGAAACAATTACTTTTTGATGACCTATTGCTTAGTGTATATTAAATGTTTAATTTGTTTCTCCAATAAAATTGCAATAATGAAAACATAATACCTACCTAAATACAAATAACGATCGATGCATACAAGTGCAGATAAAACACCACCCTAGAAATTTTTGCTAGGTAGGTAGGTAGTACGATAGTCGAACAAAACCTTACCTATCTAGCGATTCCAACGAAGTCCTAACAGTCCCAAAGCAATTTAAAGTAACAAAGTCTCTACCGTTACCCCGGGTATCGTTTTGTAGCCACCTAAGTGCTACTCAACTCGTCGATAAGTAAAGCGCACTAAGCAATTATTACTGGTCTTCACGATTGCTATTTGCTGTTACCAACGTTCTGTTACGATTCGTTTTACAACGTAGATAGGTAGGTAAGTACATGATGCACTTTTGTATCAAGATAAAACTATGATTCCAGTCTTTAATCAAGAATCATCCATGTTTACCCAAGCTGAATTTATTTTCACACTTTGTTAACCTTGACAGTCAATGTTAACAAGTTGTCGTAACTTGGGATAGTTTACCGAAACTTTTCAATGCAATGAAGTTAGGCAGCCCACTAGTCTAATCTACACCAGTTGCCTTCTGTAAACACGTGGTGTTTGTACCGGCCGGCGACGTGCATTCGATTCAGAGTGAACGACATAAGAGCGGTTTTCAATATTCATGCTGTCCGCAATCGAATGCACATTGCGTCGAGCTACCGTGACTACAACTCAAACAAATCTGTTCTTTATTGCTTACATCTTTAGCTAGCTTCTCAATTAATGGCTGGTATAACTGATATCGAAATGGAGGTAGTGGCTGCGTGATAGGTTCGGGTAAGCAATTCTAGTTCTCAACGCCTTGGCAGTAGAGACGAGTTTGGGAAAAGTTTTGGCGCAGCGTCCTGAAGTAGTGCAACATTCGAGGGTAGCGTTTGTTAGGTATGGGTGGATGCTTTGTGTCGAGTCGTCGTGCGTAGGTAGGTCCCTCATGGCGCTTGCCGCGTCGATTGTGTGTGAACGACCGCAACGAGGGGAGGCACGCCTGATTATTCTGAGACCGCGTCGATGCCGGTCGAGAGCCCTAAAACTCGGCCCGCACTCTGCTCTGCTCCCAGCCCTCCTTCCTTGTACACTCGCCCGTTGAATGCAAATAAGGACTTCTTAACATTAACATTTTAGTTATTTTCTCTCCTTTCCGAGTATTTTAATTTATTCTGGACCCAGTCTTTATACCTATCTGAATTAAGTGTCTTTGTCTTGATCTGCAGTAGTAGGTAGCTAGGTGTACGATACACAACAAACAATTCCATTTCTCTGAGAGAGGAGCTTTACGATTAGCGATGTTATTAAATTCAACAATTTTCGATAATCCTATATAAAACTAGTAAACTCATTCTTCTATCAAAATCACTGTCAATTTTAAAAATGCCTATTCCCACCTACTTACTATAATAAAATTAAATGTAGGTACCTATTGTATCCGGAGAACAAAAACGAACCAGTTTGTGCATTGTACGGATTGTACCTACCTCAGTTTGTATGCAGCTGTACCGTACGCGAATAACTTATCTATAACTCTAGCAACATGCAATCGCAAAATATTCTTCTGATATCTCGACTCTGTCGCGCTACCTGCATGCCAATTGAATGCCAGAGCGACCGATATCAATCGTGATGGGAAACATAGGTTGCGCACTAAGCTGGGCTGGTCCTTTAGTAAATTAATTACCACAAGCGTGCGGGCTGATTGATCGGGCTGCGAGGAGCCTGCGCCGCGCCTCAGGTCGCGCCTTCGGTCTCCACCCTTGCTGGCCGTGGCTAATTGCTCTGCCGGTTGAAAAACTTGATCCATCCGCCTTTATAGCGAAGGCGAACTCGCTCTCGAATGGAGTTTTATACGCTTTTTGTGGAACACTTGATTAAAAGTACGCTTGTCGAGCGTTTTATACCGATCTCTTTCGCCGATGCATTAAAAATTAGAACAAGCAATAATTAAAATCCGTTTTTACTTTTAATTTTGCCTTCGGTTTTTATCTCAGTTGAGTTATTTTCTTGAATGAATTAAGTATACATATGCATAGTTATGCGAGTTTAATTTCAAATGGTTTTTATTAGGTCCCGGCTGCGCTAAAGTTCTTTTACCTGCTGTGGTCGGTTGAACTATTTCTTTACCTGCGTGAGATCTCAATAAACTAAACTTTATCTTCTTGGTACATTATAGTATACACAGTTTGTAGTTGCAAAAACATCAAATAGTAGTAATTTGAAACGAGTAGGTACTTAAAAATACATTAGCCTTTTAAAAGTATCTCATACTGCTTATTAATGTATATATACATCATAATATCTTAATATATATAAATCTCGTGTCACAATGTTTGTCCTCAATGGACTCCTAAACCACTTAACCGATTATAATAAAATTCGCACACCATGTGCAGTTCGATCCAACTTGAGAGGATAGTTTAAATCTCAATTATATAAAAAAAAATATAGACCGCGGGCGGAGCTGCGGGAAACAGCTAGTATATATATATGCACAATATATTGTGCATATAATACGGTACGAAAGCTTATCCAAAGCCATTGAATATTGTGGTAAATCAGAGTTGTTACGAAGGTTTTTGTTTGTGTTTATATCCATTGAAATTCCTATATATGTTTCTTCTAACGATTGGATCTCTAGCAATTCCACATTTATACGTCTTGAAATACGAGATAAAGAAATACTCACGTCTATCAAGTAAATAATTACGGAGGGGACTACTTATACCCTAAGTCATT
This sequence comes from Plusia festucae, assembly GCA_950381575.1. Taxonomy (NCBI): domain Eukaryota; kingdom Metazoa; phylum Arthropoda; class Insecta; order Lepidoptera; family Noctuidae; genus Plusia; species Plusia festucae. The sequence goes on along the minus strand of OX494436.1, from coordinate 3,337,741 downwards.
TATTGGCATATTTTTCGTAAACCCAGTACAAAAGCGGCCACACCACGATAAACAAAAGAAGTAATAACTTGGGAAACCTTTTCCAACTAACCACAATAGAAACCATTTTTGTTAATCTCGTTAGAACACGCTTGGCAATGAGATCCTGATCGCCTTATCTCAGGTAAATGTAAGTTGTTTTGTTTCTTACCTTCGAACTGTTTAATGTAGTATGAAGTTTGTTGACTCCACTGACATGTGCAAGACTAGTACAGATGTGTGAAGTAGAGGAGATAACGGCGAGAACTCGAAGCGCGTACCAGCGGCAAACTGGCCTGCTTACTGGTAACCAGGTCACGGGGAACTTATTCCGCCTACCGGGCTCCCGGTCAACGTGCGTGTATGACATAATTCTATTGTAACTTTTCCAACTATATTGTATCATACCCGATTATGTCTAAAACATAATAATAATAAACCTCATCGTAGTTTTAGAAACAACTTTCTAGTTGTGGAATAATTTCAATCGATATTCGCGTGATCTCTTGTTATTGTCTAGAATTACTTCATAGTTTACGAAATTTTGAATATCTGACTGTTATTCTGAAGTTTTTATTTATCTTGCGTAGTTTCTGAATGCCGATCAATAACGCTTATATTTGAGTTGTGTACGTTCCTTTGCCCGGTGATATCAGAGAACTCGCTTAGTTGCAAGTCAGCCATTAACCACAGTGGTATTTGCCTCATCACTGTCACCCGATAATTAGTGTCGTGGGAAAGTAACGATTGACTATCAGATTCTGAAGTTATCATACGAAAAGATTACCTAAAAGATTACAAGATTACTACTTTGTATGAAATTGGGTGTGCGATGATATATAACATATCTCTGAAGGCTAGTCACCTGTTGGATATTTAATAAATATATGTATAGCAGTGAGTACGTGTTAAATAGATAAATTTAATGTTACAATATTTTTTATGTATGTATCTTACTATATTTATATTTCTTATTATCGTGTCCTTTTCATTTTTGCACGCTGGGCGTCGACGCCAAACCGCCAAAGTTATAGTTGACAGTTTTAAATATTTTAGAGCTTGTTTGGACTGTTTACTGTTTCGAAGTGTTCCTATTTCATGAGTTCCTGTTTTCCTTATCTATTTACCTAATCCTGAGTGGCAATACATTATGATGTCACGCTGCGCATTTGCGTAGGTATATAATTTAGTTTCTAGTTATCGGCAAACTGAGAACGCCTGAATCTATTTCTAAAAAAAAGCAATTTCAAACAATGATCGTATCTTAAAAGGCGGTAACGTATTTATTGCAATACAAAACTGATACTATAATGTATGTATATAGGTTTATTAACCGATAAAAACACATTCCGAGAAAAAAAGTCGAGCGCCCACTAACCCCAATTTGCTAGGTACTAAGGGCCGATGTTGGCCTTATCATATTCTGCTAGAATATTGCTTTTTAAAACTTTTGAAGTTATGGGATATTTTTGGTGACTTCGGGATACGTAGACAAATTTGTACGTAACAAACTCGTTTATTATAAAATTCCTTGTGAGTAAGAGTGGAACTAAAATTAAGAAAAGCAAATTTTCTTTTTCTACAGTTTAAACATTGTCAATACTATTTACAATGCTAATTAGGTATAAATACTAAGTAGGTATAGGTAGGTTATATAGGTATAGGTAGGTACGTACAATAAATCAAAAATGAAAAACACAATACGCTTCCAGTAAAGTTGTGGCTTAATTCTAGCTAAACATTTCAAATTCATTTAATTTTGCTCTCAACTACTCAATAAAAGTTATTGAAAGGAAGTTTAATGTTATAACAAGATCAATTACTGTAATAAGAATGAACTCTAATGTTCTATTCCTTGATTTCTTTCAACATAGGAACAGGTGAATCTTTCTATCGTGTTATGTAATTTTAAATTATGTTATACCTAGTTCCTATCGCGTTTTTGTTGCTTGACAACTGAGTGACACGTGTATTAAAGCATTTATCTCACGTGCTGCACGCCATATTAGATGGCATTGTTCGTGTCAAATTAGACAATTGTATTTAAATTTATTGTCGTCTATTAATCTTGGAAGCTTTTATCGAAATTCGATAAAACTGAAAAAAGAAAAATCTTATTTTGGAAGAAAGTTACACGAGTCGGTCTTATTGTTTAAATGTGTTGTGAGAATTAATGCTATTTTGAAAGAGTATCAGTCTAATGACGATTGACATAATGACTAATTGCTTTGTTTATTCATATATCATTAAGTTTATAATATGTTGTACCTACAATAAACAAATTATTACAATGGATAATAATTTCAGCAATGTATAAAACTGTTATCATTTCATTGTTGTAAGACTGATAACACTTTTAAGGAAAACCTGTTTGGAATTTAAAATCATGTTAAAAAATTGGCTTCCCTTCAATTTGTTGGATCTGCGTTTCAGTCTCTAATCATAGTCGACTAGTCTTTACGATTGTTGTATGGGGATTAATTGGCAAGTGTTTACGGGAGTCGCCTTCCCCGTAGATATCACTGGCCGCTGAGGTCACTCACCTCGCTGTGTTTATCACACATTCAGAATATTCAGCAATGCGTGCACGCCGTTAACGTGCCATTGACATTCGGGATTCGCGTTTGCAACGATCAAAATAGCAGTCGCTAATATAATTATTTCCCTGACGATATGAGACGACTTTATTTTTATACTGAGTTCAATTGGTACACAGTTAACATGTGAACGTTGTCCTAACGATATTAGCCTGAACTACCGAAGCGGCGACTGTTCGTACCAAATGTGAACTGTGCTAGTTACTATTTTATAGCACGATAAAAAAGCAGTTGTTTGGTCGATTTCGGCATATTTCTTTTTCGTCGTTCCCATTCAGTTACCTACTACTATCAAAATACAAATAGCCATAGGTTGTTGACTTGTCATAATGTTAACATAGATTTTTGCGTATAAATTAAGACTGATTGTAAACTGTAGTTTATTACTACGTGCTAATGAGAACATTTTCTTTAAAAATTCGTGTTATTCAGATAAAAACTCGTAGGTACGTGCCCAGCGTTGTCTTCGGTAAAATTACAAAGAATTCTCACTAATTAAATCATTACTTTTCTTTTGTCATGGCGTTTTAAGATTCAAGGTCATAACTAAAATGTCGAGGAATTGGACTTCTGCCGACCGTGTCGCAAGAAACTAATGTGTGTGCGTAACTAACGCTAATTAGTATAATTATGCCGTTTCGTGATCGAAATTACTGAAAACACATGAGCAGAAAGTGAAAATTTTGGATAATGCCTTACAATTAAACCGTTATTACGTTTTATTCCGTTCACGGGTTGCAAATTACCCTCCTTAGTCCGTCGGAGGTGGAACTTCGACGTGGGTGTTGGGAAGGGCGCCTACTGGATATTTTATTATATCCAGCCTCACCCCGGGGCCTTACGAACTGCCGCACCTACTCCGTATTTCGGTCGACTTTGAACAAGATATTTTTTTTTTCTTTTATCTCGGTTGTGGTTGCATTTGGATGTATCTTAGTTTTTAGATCAACATGTCGTTATCTTACCTTCGAAATACTAAAAAGTAAACTTTTATTTTTGTTTGTGATTGCTGTTTTACATAAATTAAATATTAAAGTTCTTTTAGTGAATTGGCCAAATACTCATTTACAGAATTAGAACTTAGTTTCTACTTGTTTTTTTTGTCAACTTCGCTATTCTGTGTACCAAAGCGTATCTAAAGTGATAAAAGTCTCAAACTTAAGGCTTTAGCTTTTTAAGAGAAGGTAAATTCAATTACCTTTTTGCCAAATCGAAACTCGTATTTCAGTACCGTTAACGGTCCAAAGCTGTTCCTGTTACATTTGTTGGCGTATTAACGAGGCTTGCTGTTTGTGCACGCAATATAGGTATTATATGGATGTTTTTGGCAATGTATCCGGCACATAATCCGGGACACGTACAAATATCAAGACTATTTAAAAAAATATTGGACTGAAGATCCAGTTACATGGTCCACCATAACGTTTGTATCTTTTTTCTTTTTATTGTTCTTCTGTAAGGTCTTAATTTCACCGTTGTATCAGTTACAATTGTAAATTTGTTTAATTAAGCTTAGATAAGCGTATACGCCATTAGTTTTGCAAGCATGTACCAGCATTGCCGCAAACGGACACGAACTAGAATTTCGCTTCGTGATATCGATCATACATGTGGCTCGCACGTCGCTAGTTCCCTCCGGTCCCAAGGCTCCATGGTGTGACGCAGCGCGCAGGGACCGCACACAGCGTCCCCAACCCTCGCTTGCCATGCATCAATCACTTCCTAATCGAATTTATGACGAGGTGCACACCACTCGTATGTCCTGCTGCCACTTACTCTATGGACAATGTCATTTAAAACGTATTGTTGTTTCTGTTGCGTTAAAAAAGCTAATTCAAGTTACTCAGATCGCATAAAAAAATATTAAGAAATTATAAATATTAGACGACCTCCGTGGTCGAGTGGCGTACAGCCGTACACACCGGTTTTCAAGGTGTCGCCAGCTCTGAGGTCCCGGGTTCGATCCTCGGACAGATAGAAAAACACTTTTCTACATTGTCTCGGGTCTGGCTGTTTGTGGTACCTTCGTTGTCCCTGATTCCATAACACAAGTGCTTTAGCAACTTACTTTGGAATCGGAGCAATGTATGTGATGTTGTCCACATTTAATTTATCGTTCTTTCGTTTAGATCATGTGAAATTAAGATATCAATTTATTCGGATTTAATCAAGACATGTTCAGACACTACCTACTCTACTAATACCCCTTACTATCTGTAGGTATGTAAATACATTATCCAGTACCTTACTTTCTGCAAAGTAAATTTTAATTGTTTCCTTAATTGTACGCATGAGTACACTGTTAATAGAGCTGCGTTTGATAGTTTGTTTAATCAGTCGCTTTCACAGGGTATATATAGATTATATTATAGTGCGGGAATTAGTTGTAACGTCTATAATATTAAGGCAAAGAAACAAAGTAACGTAGGATATTTTAAATTCCACGTCTAAATAATTATAAAATCTAAAACATGGATTTGAGTTAAAAAGTTATGAATTAAACAAGAGTACCTCATTTGTGTTTGTAAATTAACTTAGTAATGTCGTAGCCGTAGAGCCCACAGTTTTAATGATATTCTTTAGACGGGGACTGCTCTAACACGTTTTGTATGCAAGGAGCGTGACCCAAGTTTCCGTTTTCGGCCCCATGTGAAAACGTTTACACAATGTCAAATTGCCTACCTGGCCGGTTGCGAAACTCGGCCTTCCTGCGCGACCGGCCATTGTCGACGAATGCCCGATGTTAATATCAACGATAACTGTATCTGACTGCGCATTGTTCGTAGTTTTTGTCTTTGGTAATTGTGAAATTTCCCATTTGTTAGTAAGCGAGCAGGCAAACGAGGAATTCATATGGTTTTGTGTCAATCGGTGTATTGTTACACTTTGTTTATTGGAAACAAAGGTACTAACTTATAGGTAATGTGGACGCTTAATTGGTGCGGTTAGTTCATTTTTAGTCGGGTATCGAGTTCATTTACAAATGACGTAAAAAATATAATCAACTCAGTATTGCCAGCCGCCTAGATGTATTTAATATTAGTTTGCATAATTTCAAAGCTACAAAGATGTTAAGGGTCTTCTTTACTTTACTGTAAATGTTTAGAACTTGACGTAAATACCTTCTAAAGAATAAGACTATAAACTTTAATGAGTTTCATAAGTCACGCTCAGCTTATAATTTAATCGAAGTGTCCATTGTATTTAATATGTTTCCCTCATAACTTGAGGCCCGTTATTATAGTTGCCCGGATACAGGCGGTCATAGCGATGTTCCTACTATGACGTCACTTATGCTTCTCACCAAATAGTAGTCATTAGGTCATTGACACACAATATTTACCTCCCAGGGTTCACTGTTGTGCTAATTTAAATAAATGTATGTTACCTAAATTCTCTTCTATCACTCGTATTATGCTGTTTCATCACACAAACTGAATATTAATTTGGCTTGTACAGATTCAAGATCAAGAAGAATAATTTTTTAATGGTTTGCTTAAATAAGGAATACAAAGTTGCGGTGAAATCTAAGTATATTTCTTTTTAACGTTTACTAACTCTTCGAAAGTAAGAATCAGTAATCTGTTTGCCAAACCGAAACATGTTCTTTCCCGTACTGTGTGCTTGTGATACGAGCGTCCAATGGTTACCGAGACGCTATTCGATTATACATTTATTTAGTTACTGAATTAATACGTCAATGTATTAGTAGTAAATACTTCTAAATATATTTGCATGTGTCTTAGACCTGTCGCGTGTAGTCGTACGCGTGGAGATTTCTTGCGGAATAGATCTCATTCTAATTCCCTACAGAGGAGCTTTGTTGCTTATTGAATATTCCACGCGCAGTACAGCTCTCTTTCCCTCTCTTGTGTTGACTGTGAATGCGACTTTATCCGGTTTTAACTTCTGCTATGAAAGCTCTTCTTGTTTTATGCAATTAGCCACAGGTATTAACTAGGAAATAGTCCTTTCTGCGTAATGCTCGACTATCTACAGTTTGATGTAATGTGGACTAGGCTGTTGGTGTAAATCGATGGCTACAAATGAAAATGGGACCTTTTATGTGGAGTCGGTATCGTTTGGAACCGGGACCACGGTCCAAGATTCCCCTTGTCTTGCTAAAACGCTAAGTAATAAGTATGAAAGTTACAATTCAGCAAGTGTCTGCGCTTTCATAAAAACGTCATAGCGTGTCACCATGCAGTATCGTATGGCAGTAAAGCTAGTTGCTAGTCTTCTGAAACGGATGTAACGCCCATTTACGTCGCGCGAAGTAAATTCGCGCGGATGACATGGCGCGCGCGTTCCTATGCGTCGCCGCCTCGGTACGTTCGGAATCCTTAATTTAACTGCTCTCAATGCTCAGCGCTGCCGGAGATGCAGCCGGAATGAGCTTCCCGCCTGGGATTGCATTCGCACCCGCTTCGTGACTCCAAATTAATGTCGCGTCTTACGTCGACTGTTGCAATACTTAGATAGGCTCTAGGCGAATAGATTATGTGCCCTGCTCTAGTCTTAAGTAGCTCCTAGCTTTTGTTTCTATGCAGATCCAAAGCGTGATAAGTAAACTATTCAGAGCTAGTGGACGTAGTTTCTTTGCAATTTCTGTATACATTGCAATATAAAAAAATATTAAAAGGAAATATCGAAATCATCGTTAATGGTTAAAAAAATTACATTGAACGAACTAAGGTTATACCTACTAGTAAAAAAAGACAAATGAAATTCATAACATTCAAAAAAATATCAGATCAAAATTAATTGGACTTCACTCACACAGCGCTCATTTAAAATCAGATTTCATATTTTCTAGAGTTTCGAAAATTTTAAATCATTATGAAAGCGATGAAAATTCGTAGTTACAGGTGCGAGACAGTTATTTCACAAAATATATGTCCTTCAGCTGCGTTTACGTCACAAGTTACATGAATGTACACGTTTTACTAATATTTTTTCAACGACCCTGTAAATATCGGTCACGTGCAACACTTTTAAAACCTCCCACGCAACGTGATTCAAATAATTGCTAAGGTGTTTTTATTACCGTAGCGTTTAATCTTTAAGATCCCTTACTTGAACAAAATAGACGTGCAGGTGTTTTATTGATCGTATCCTACTCCCAAAGTTAAAAGAATTCACCTGATGAATAATACGAAGACTTGTTGGGCAGTTCCAATGGTCAGTTATGCCCCAAGTAAAGCCTCAAGTTTAATTCATTCAACATATTTATATACATATGTATCTATACATTTAAAACAAAGTCGGGTTTGTTACAACACTTATACCTCGTGAACGCGTGGACCGCTTTTCATGATCCTTGATTAGCTTCATTCGTCTCCGTCCCGAATAACAGAATGAATATTGAAATCAAAGAAAAATTGGTGTTTACGAGACGGGGACAACTTAAGCTGGTACAACCGCGGGATACTGCTAGTTCCACATAATTATATCTGGTTTTATATAAAAGAACTAGTTTTTACAAGTTTTGCCTTGGCAAAGGTACAAAACCATTCAGTTCGTAATAGTATATTGTTGTTTGTAGCTGGTTGGACGGCCCCCTATTCTAGGTTTGAAGCGGAACCGGCTGTGGTGATCAATTCCAGATCTGTTCACTATCCAGTTACAGGTGTAAGGTTTCCAGTCGCCGTGGTGCGTCGAACACAATGAAACTCACACAATCTAGTTCCACTGGATGTAACTTACACTAGAATGCACCATGATACTGAACATGGACAACGCACATGCCTTTTATGGCCACATAAACGGTCATTTTTACGACGCCAACTGACAGTTAAAACTAATTTTGAAAGTTATTCCTGGCAATGAAGTTTTAATTTTCTATTCAATGAAATAAATGTAACCGAATACCCCGATGCGGACTAGGCTTGAAGGCTAGGCTAGGCGTAAGTTGGATGATTAGAAAAAAAAAAAGGTTTGACATGTACTTTTTCTTTTTTCAAATCAATAAAATTTTACAACGATAAGGCTCGTTAAAGTTCAGAATTTATTTCCTGATGATACAAATACCTAATTTACCCTACTTAAATGTTTTTCTCTTATCAATGCATATATCAGTTTCATCAAAATTTAGCTTCATTATTCATATTTAGGTATACCTTTTCACCATCTAGACCAAACGCCATATTATATTTGTTATGCTTCTATTGAGTTTTTTCTGTGTAAAGCGTCACGTCCCTTTTTAATAACAAAGGCACACCGGCTGGCGGTCATTTATAACAATAATAATAGACCAGTGACTCGGCTAGCCACTGCGTGTGATTGATTGAAGTTTAGGCTTTGAGATGAACTATTTGGCATACCCTATAAATTCAATCCATACTACATTTTATTTAAAAACATATGCGATACTATAGAAGCTTAATCTTCTAAATATTTAAAGTTTATGCAACGGATATTATGGTTGCAGTTATTTATAAGACATAAAATTTATGAATTCTTTTCGTTTTCTATTTGTTTTCATAATGACTTGAATATGAGAAAGAATATAATATGTTTTGAAATGTAATCATAATGATAGTCCACTCATTTTTTATTTATGGTAAGCCTTTTTTACTTATGGTCGGCTAGGTTTATTATTGTTTTAACCAAAGACCTGTAAATATATGCTCTGTACTGAAGAACACATCCGTCCTCTTCTATGCCAAAACAGCTGAAAACGCAATTGTTATCCTTGTTTAGTTACCCCTCGCGCTCGAATCATAGGAGAAGAGAGTTTTATTTGATTAATTTAACTTTATAATACACTATAAAATACGTGGAGCAATGGTGCGCGTTAGCGGGGTAGATTTGTGCTTGATACGTGTGAAGTGCAGCCAGGCAGCGAGGCGGCAGATGCGGCGGAGGTCACCGCACCCGGGACCAACGCAGCTGGATATTAAGCCCGACGCAAGTTTTTGTGCTCCCGGACTTCGACGTCTAGGAACGACACGAATCTTACAAGGCTACGATAACGTCAATATAAATAGATTTAATCGCATACTATTCAGACCTAAAAATCTACCTGGACGATTCATTTTTATATCGCCGCCTAATGCGTTACGAATTTAAAATTCAAGATATTTTTTCTCCTTTTATCTTTACTGTGAACGGGCACTTCGTGACTTGCCCGGTCTATGCGGTCGACGGCGTGGCGTAATTTTCTCGTTTTAAGTGGTCATTAGTTCCACAGGGACAGGAACTTTGTCTGTCGCACGACCATTAACTATACACGCATACCCGCATGCCTGAACCACTCGAAAACTGTTTTATGACTTACGTACTGAAGCGTCCTTTCTGTAAAATATAAAAAATACCGTTTTCTACAGTCCAATAGTGTTTCGTTGCAAACAGAGATACTTTATCATTAGTTATAAGAGGGTTTTTGCGACGTGAATTACGTGCCCCTAAGCTGGTCGCCGGGTGCGGAGCGCTGAGTTTGGGGTGCGTTCACCGCAGCCACGCGATCGATGCCCGGCCCCAGGCCAACTCCGCACAGAGACCCACCTACCAGAGCTGTTTTCATTTAATAATAAAAATCTTAAGAGCTCTCTGCGCTACTAACGTGACTATTCTTGAGAACTACACTTACCCTAACATACTGGTCACGGCAATATACCTATTGACATTTTTTCGGTGCCTTGAATTCAAAAACAATTGCTTTAAACGAATTTACGGTTCCGCTCTAAAGTGGCTGGCGGGTGGGAAACAGTTTCCACTTACATTTTCCCACAGTCTGTGGTACACAGCATCTATTATCGATCATATTGTGGTATGGGTCTATATTATTTATGTTCTAAGTGAGGTACGGTCACGCCAGAGCGACCAGACACCGTCTAAGTTTCATTTTCAATAAGTGTTGCGTGGACTTGCGTGCATCAAGTAATCCCAAAATTTATGACCCGATGTCGGATCGCCGAGGTGTGAACGCTTTCATGTATTTTAATTCGAAGTGATTAGTTAATCTCAGTAATTTCGGTGAGGTCGACGCGAACCGCCGTAATAATTGTGAACGGACGCAGATAAACGAGTAACTACCGACGTCGAGAGCTTCTCCGAACGGACGGCCTACAAACTGGTTTGTTACACAGGTACACGGCTAAAAATTATACGTAGACAAAACCTGAACCCAAATTTCGACACCGTAAAATGGTCCTTTGACAAAGGCGCATTCCGATCGCGTATCATCCTGGCACAAAAGATCTGTAGGTACCTCTTGACTAACTATAATACGTAGGCGGTGTTTTAAAAATCGTTTCTGCGAAAAATATTCGTATTCATATGGCTTCATTTGTACAGCATTTGAGTAACATTTGGCTTATCGAATATATTATATTAAAGTAAGTAGGTACATATTTATCCATTCACGGACCCGTTGGACCCTTCCCTACCTATATTACATCTACGTAGGGAGCTGATAACGTTTCTGTTATGTTCCGCGAGTCACGCTTCGCTCACTATCCAGTGTATTTTCCTCTGTTATATTTTTCATGTATAGCTCGTGTATTATTCTTGCCTTGAACCATATTGCTAAGTAAACTTACTTAATTTATGTACGCCGCTAGGGATCCCTCGACATTCAGTGTTCTCGAACAAGATACGAGTTAAGTACTTTGCAACTTAGCTGCAAACTCGTGTGCCGTCAAAAGCCAGTCAAAGTCGATAATGTCGTAACTCTTATTCTAATGGGTACACTTACGTGAAATATTTTTCTAATTTTCAGAAAGTGCCTTACTGTTGCTATAAAACTGGTCCATCGCATCTTCAAAGGCTAGGTTTGTTTAATAACTTTCGTGCGCGCTCGTAATTTGCTTCTCACCGGCCTCTCCGACGATTTAACGATCCTTTAGACGAGTGAAGAGCACTAAGCCTATGAAGAAATTGTGCTTTACGGCGCAGCTCGCCCTTTGTGTTAATTATGTATTATTAAATTGTGTGAACTTTGGATTAAAAAAAAGTTTCCTAAACCAATGTAGGTACCTGTTTGTCTTTATCCTTGTTGTTGGCAACAAAAATTTCTTGAATATAAGTTAACGTTATTTTCAAATCAGGATTCAAATGGTATAATCTTTGTAGTGATCCCATCCTGAGATTCGGTTGGTCCCGGGGAGTGATTGGAATGCCCGCCGGAAACCGCATCAGGTAAAGCGATACGATGAACCCAGACTGTAAAATAAAGCAGAGCGCACACTGCGCTACGGGCGCTCGTCCCGCCCATGCGCCTTGCTGCGAAAAAGGCACATTAGAATAAATTAACTCAAAATGATGACGAACCGGCGCGTCCGGTTGTGTTTTATTCGGGCAATGGTCTCGTGTAATTAATATAGGTAGATGCAGGGCTCACTCGTCGGATAAATTTTATGTTTGGAGAACGGAAGCGAGATTTACTGTCACGTCTTCTCGACAGCGTCGTTAACGACAATGACAACTTTAAAATGGACTAATATTTTCTGTGTACATTTGCTAATTAAAACTGTTCTCTTCAAAACCTCACTTGGCGCCCGCTCAGCTCATCTTGATTAAGATTTTGGGGTTGTTGATCTGAAGAGTGGGGTGTGAGAGTGCGGTCCTCCCGCGCCCTCTCCCCGCCCGGGCCTTTATAGCCGGCTCATTCATCGGTAACTGTGCCCTTCAAGTTTTCGCGACCTTTGAGTAAGAATGGAAGCAAGGACAGATGTTTACTGAGCGTTAAAATGGTTCTTACGAGTGAGGGACTACATAATGACCTGCCATTTTTAAATATCAATACTGGATTTATCATAATATCAAGGTGCATTAAAATGAACCGGTGTATTTTTTGCAGAATACTTATTAAATAACTGCTTTTATATAAGGCCTTAAACGTGACTAAAATTTGTACAATCGTAAGTTTCATGAACTAATTACCTAACACGTCGCCCACAAAATTTGGTTATGACTTTAATTATTATCGGTGGAGAACAGTAAGAGCCTCGTAAATTGATGGACTACAATTGATTCGATTTGGTTGAATCTCTTGTATATCGTGTTTGCTTCGCCCACTATCGATTTATAGACAGAATCGATTAACTGTAGGTAATAAGTAGTATAATCACGCGATTACACTGTAGTACTTACCTGAAGGTTTTTATGCTTACTATGTTTGTCTACTACTTAATTACCTTGGTTATAATTAAACGGATTTATGTAGCGGAACTTGTGTGCTCTTGCTTTTAATATTCATAGAACGTTAAGTTAATCTTTTGTATTTAGTAATTCATACGATGCTAGGCTGCTGTAGGTACTAACTCTAAATTACTCTCATGTGTATTTCATATTAGGTTTTCTTACCTTCTAGAATATTTTAAACAAAATTTTGTATGAAATATTTTATAGTATTTTTTATTGAAGTAGGTACTATGTAAAAATATTATAATTCAAATATTAATAAATCTTTATTTTCAGACCAAAGATCCATAGCAAAATAAATAAACACAACATTTCAATAAACATTTGAAAGACGGTCTGTGAACCGCCATCCAGTGGCATATTATTTGGAATATTAAAATTTGGCAATCCACTCTACTAGCCACAGTAGGAACGAATCTGTTGGGGCTGCTGCTACGCACCCGGCGCATTAGTGATGCGATTCGCAGACGCAGCAGTGAGCTGAAATCCGGATTTCGTGCGTCCGCGAACATCCCCGATGCGATACAGTAGCGACTAGCGCGGCAGCCCCAGCATTACCCGGAACGCGTTATTATATTGGACTTGTAGAGTATTGTACGAGCCCTGTGTATAACTGATAGAAAGCCCTGAACAGTGTTATTTTAACCTCTCGTGTACACCACCGTGCAAATCTGCGGGCCAGCGTATTGCACCTGACCGCCAATGCCCTACGTTTCCTATCTAAATCGGCGTCATCTGACAGCCTATCGGTGACCCAGTGTCCCAAGTAACTACTTAAAACGACTGACTTTTTTCAGCGGCACTCCACCCACTATAACCGGTGGAACGGTATAACATAATTTATTTTTCGCCCCAAACACCAAGAGCTCGCTTTTGGTTGAATTGTACCTACCTAAGACCATGGGCCTAGACTTCACAGATACGAAGAAGAAGCCTTCTTAACGCACTGATTGATGGGCTCAGCAACACCATATCATCCGCATACTAATATTATTATTAGGAAGGTACATATATTAAACAAATTACCTAATAAGTAATTGCAAGGCAAAACAACAAAGAGTAAATTACTATGTTTTGTCTTCAACATTAATTTGCGTGTTATTGTGTAACTTTCAGTTTTATGTACCGTTAGAGTAATTTCTCAGGCCTCGTGATTTATGCCAGCGGCCTCGCTCTGCTCAATAAACAGCGTGCAGCGTGAAAACCTGCAGGGAACCGTATAGCTATTCAAGTCTTTTTTCACTGCTTTCTAATCTATCGTTTTAGCTATTGAAATTCGTTGGAACGAAATAATAGCGGCGGTTCTTCCCTAGGCATCGAGCGGTATAAAATGTTCAAAGATTTTATATTGCTAACTTAGCACTGGAATATACACAATTCCACATTTATACAATATCTCCTTTAGGAAACTCGCTAATAAGAGAACTCAAGCAATAATTAAGTTGGTAATATTGATTACATTAAAGTAATTTTTAGACATGAATTTGATCATTTTCGATAGTTTTTTTCGAATTTGTCTTACAAATCAAACAAAGTTAAATAACTTCTGTCGTAATTACTTATTTCCGGGCTAACTCTCGTTTTTATAATATTTAATTTACCATTTAGTAAAAAACTGTTCAATTATCTTGGTGTATCTTGGTTTGCGACTACTTCTAGATTTGCTAAGAATATCATTGTTTTTGCTCAACTAAAATTTAAAGGGACAGTTGTGTTGTTCTTAGTTAACAAGTTTCTCAATCTTCGCTCCAAATATCTAACAAGATGCATACCTGCAACCGGTCAGTCCATGGCGACAATTAAAATATATTCAGCATGACTCACTGCATCCACCGATCGGTAACAATAAGTTAACAAGTATATTTCGTAACTAAACGGTTCTGTTGAAATTGTATTCAAATATTACTAACGTGAATCATCCGCGATCAATGTTTATTGGGAACTTGATAAATTATTCTTCAAACACAATCTTTTAATAAAAACAAATACTTTTATAGAGCTTACTGTAACTTCTGTTTTCTGAACGAAGGATGACATGAATACCTGTTCACTTCCTTATCGTCTATTCGTAGAAAACTTACGTTGACAGGGCTTAGTATCTCAGAATACGGTAAAGCGTTAACCATCGCCCCAGGGTGTGAATACGATACGTTCGCGCCTCACCTTACTATCTATGTAGCAGATTTACTACAGGTTTTTACATAAAATATGTTATATGTAATGACGAAATCAATTTTTCTGGAATTCTAGGATTTGTCTTCTACCTTAGTGTTGCTTCTTACAAAAAGCATAGGAATTCAGAACTTAAAAGGCTTAATCTTAATATTTATTAATGTACAAATATACATATTTATAAGAACTCGTTTCCTAACTAACTTGGGTCTAGGATACAACTATACAAGTGAGACGTGTATTATACATTTGTACAGCTAAGTTTGCATACAATAAACTCGACCGCGATTCATCTGCCAAAAGCAGGCGGCAGGATGTTACAGTCTCGGATACTGTTACACGCCAAATACGCTCAGATTTTATAGATAACAGTATGAGTAATTTAGTGTCCGACCGAAATTTCGGTTTCGGTTTCGGTTTCGGCCAGTTTCGGCCAAAAAATCAAGTTTCGGCCCGAGTTTCGGTTTCGGCCAAAAATGGCCGAACCTTTCGGCCGCGCCGAAACTTACAACATCGTCCCTTCGGGTCGCGCTCGGCTAACGATTTGGTTATATGATTAACAATTTGATTATCTAATTATATTTGAATTAGCCATTCGAGGCTAACTGATTGTGATATTTGTGAGTATATATATATTTTTTTTAAATTAAAACGACGCCCGCACTAAGGAATTTAATCCTTGTGTCGCGGGGGATTCACAAACATTCAAATCACATGCACAAAGAACACCCAGACTTGGAACAAGTATCTGTGGATCACAAAAATGCTTGTCCCATGCGGGAATCGAACCCGCAGCACGTCGCGCACAGTGGTAATTAGCGTGGTGACCTTTACCACTCGGCTATCCGTGCAGTCAAAATGTAAGTAACTGAAAATAAATAAACATAATATATGAGCATCATATTTTAATAATAAATTTGTTTTATTTTATACCACCATTAAAAAATCGCTAACTTTGTGTTACAAATAATGTATTTTTTTCACTTTATAGGGTAGTTAAATTTTCAAACAGAACCTCTGTAACTGTGCTGAAATTTCATTGTGATAAATCTTTGAAAGTAGAAACTTGTAATTATAGGTTGGCGAGATATTAATTTTAGAAAAAAACGGGCTTTCTAACATTTTTTCGACATTTTAAGGACTTTTTTTTTATAAAAGGTTCGGTTTCGGTTTCGGCCGAAACTACAATGAAACCGAACCTTCGGTTTCGGTTTCGGTTTCGGCAAAATAACATGTTTCGGTCGGTCACTAAGTAATAAACATTATTTTATATGTATGTATGGTATGTTCATAAAACTCGCACTACTCCGTGCACTATTTCCAAACATGGACTTCTTTCTTCCAAGTCAGAGCGCCGTATAAAAAAATCTTATAATCATGTTTTATATACAAAACGAAGATAGGATTATACACCTACCAGTGTACGCCAAAGTAATTTATTTACATATTTTTTTTTATTTGCGTGGTCTTTGCGTCATAGTTTATAAATACATATATTATTAATTATGTATTCTATATACCTACTGTTTTAAACAAGGCGCAGTTCTTGCTTGCATATGCCTACGCCGATCTCTATACACGAAAATTAATTTCCTTCTACATTCTAAACGAATATCAGTGGACTAATTGAAATGTATGCTAATCAATACGCACATCGGTGATTTGGGCTTGTGCGAACACTTCCGCACACCGTGCTGGCAGTCATCGATGTAGGTTAACTGCCCAGCAAGCTGGCACGCTGCTCAAACAGCAATGTTGTACCCGCGAGTATGGCATCGCGGCTCCTTCACAACTTCAATAATAAACCGACCCCTCATTGTTAGCCTATTGCTAAGTGACGAACGTTTACGACACCGATAAAATTTACACTTTAATAGAAATCACTACTGGAGTATTTTATTTTGCGGTGAATAATTTGCTCGCGTCGGCGTCGTATCAGAGCGTTGCCTTTGAATTCATTTATTGTGAATGCGCTTTGTCACCCATTCCACGTTGTGACGATAGCTTGATAAAAGCAAAAAGTGATCACAACCGACTTACCGTACGTGAATGTGTGATATTCAATGCAATATATTAAACCAAAGAATTTACGAAGGCAGGAACTGGCAAAACACGTGTAATTATCGTGTTTCCAATATTTCATTATGACAAACGGCGAGTAACGTCAACAGTTGAACGCGATATGAGAACTGTTACGCAACACAAATGTGTTAGGACCTAGCAGTGTAGCGTGGCTAGTGGTTAGTTGGTCTTTTTCGTATCGTGAAGTAGGTCGGTGCGGTGCGCGAGCTGCAGTAGTGCCAAGTTACCGCGGACGCCAACAGCGGCGCTCAGCTGATCGCGATACCGCTCACAAAGGTCTCTGGGTTAATCGTCCGCCACCATTATACACTTAATTGTACCATTACATGCTTACCTGCTGCCGTACTTGTACTCATTGAGCCCCAGTAAACGGATCATTTCACTTTAATACACGTTATTAACCCAGTCTCGAAAAAGTAGTCTTTTACCCGAACACAATAAACTTTAAAGACCGCTAAGTGCTCTAAGAATAGTTTGCGGATATTCCTTACGTATTTCAATTTAGGCTTCGCTTTGTTTAACTATAAGAGCAAATGCCCTTTGTATTAGCGATTAAGTAGAAGGCTTAATCACAAAGAATACTTACTACATACATTACGTGATCCAACAATGGTATAAATTATAACTTTCTCGTATTATTAATAGCTCCCCGGCGAGCTTCAATTAAGTTTGTATCCACCGAATTAATCGTAGCGACCAGCTGCTAGAGATAGCAAATAAGCACCGTAGGAGCAGGAGGAGGGCTTGTGAAAATATCGCCATCGCCAGTCCATGGGGCGTAGGCGAGCGCGAGGCGAACGAGGGATGAGATGATTGATAGCGGCAACCGCAAACCATGGTGCCGCGTCCGGCCGGTACCGACTACATCCATACTAAGGACATTATTTAAAACCAAAGCCACACAGACATGCATTCAACGATAATAACACTTTTTATTACATAATAACAGCTATGTTAATCAGATCTCTCAATAGACTTTGAATTACTATTTAGCACTCGCTTGAGAGCCCCGAGCGTTCGCTGTGCCCGCCTCCTATACAAAATTATTATCATTGTTTTTGTTAGTGCTGGAATTGTTAGGCAAACGGCCAGTGCAATATTTTATTACCACATAGATACTATTGTACTAAATGTTTATTAAATTATCAAAACTATAATCTGGTAGTACATGACACATTAAGGTAGGTAGTTATAAAAAACCGAACAAGCGAGTCGAACTCCCCGAGGATTCAGTGCAAAGGCCATATTTTTTATGATCTAATTACAAATGTATTTTTTTTACTTTACCCTGTATTAGCAGTAGGTATAAGTCGACATTACTTGCCAAATTTCAAAGTTCTACGTCCCCGAAAGGTACCTTATAAATTTTAATTCTCTCTAGTGTCGAAGTACCTATAGGTACCAACGTTTCATGTCGTATATAATAAACGACTGTATCTTTTGAATACACTTAGAAATTTGATTATTGTGCCAATTGAGTGACGGAAGAACGGACGGACTGACAGAAGACTGACAGACCGACGGACAACACAGTGATCCGTTTTTTCCTATTAAGGTACGTAACAGTTAAAATGTCGTAACGTATTGTGGCAACACTCAAGTTCAAAGTTAAAACAAAAACTTTTCTTTTCATAAAGTTATTTTGAATAAACAAACTGTAAGGTTGAAATTACTCAAGTTTATAAGTACGCCAATATTTAACCCGCACCATTGACATTTTATCAATGGTACGGTAATTATAATTCTTGGAATGTCGGCTTTTTGGTTTTGTTGGAGGAAAATGTATCCAGTAAATAAATCACAATTAGAAATCGTTCTATTTAGATATTCTTTTGTTTATTGGTCATTAATTCATCTACAATTACCTATTTATGAAATTATTTTCTACCCATCAAAAAAAATATCTGAAATTATAAAATGTTTTCCAGATGGACAGTTAGCCATCGAACAATTTGATTGTTTCTAATTTTAAATACAATTATGTATAATTTACAGCGAATTCACTATTCAGGTTTTTAAACTGCGAGTGCTACTGAATTCAAAAATAGGCCACATAGTTAACAGATTGTTAAATGCTAATACTAGTATATACGTTTTACGACCGGTTTTAACAATTGTAGTTTTTCTTGTTATGTTTTATAGCAAACATAGATTATTTTCATTACACTGCATGTGTTTCAATTATTTTGTTGTTTGAGAAACAATATTTGTAATTCCTATAGCTGAAATATGTATTGTTTAAAGTAGAGTGCATAATGTTACTTGCAGTTATCCATACTAGTAGGTATACTAATTTAATAAAGAGGGAAGATTTGTAGTTTTATGTTTGTAACGAATAAACTCAAAGACTACTTAAATATTGGCCGATTTCAGACCTACCCGATATACATACAAAATTTCATATAAATAGGTCCAGCCGTTTCGGAGGAGTTAGGCAACAAACATCACGATACAATGATTTTATATATTAGAAAAAAAAAAGATTATAAAATGAAATAAAATACCTAACATTTTAATTCTTACGTTTATTAATTATCAAATAAAAAGCAAAATATCCTTAGGTATACACGTATTAATAGAACATTACCACGATCGCCAGTTCTATAGAATTATATCAATGAATGATCTTATCAACATATCAAACATAATTGTTTCCTTCATTCACTTATCTTATCGTTCACAACATTAAAACGTCATGTGTTATTTGAAATAGTACGTATGAAACGTACAAAGTATATTTTTTTAAATACTTCCTCTTCCTTTTTAACGATTTTATCAATCAAAAGCTATCTTTCGGATATCCTTTATGTTCATTTATTCGTAGAACGAAAAAGACAACGGTTTAATTTAAAAATAGTTTGAATTTTACTTATACTATAATGTCTTTTCCTTCGAGTCGTGGTGGCCTAGCGGTTCATTGACCGGATTCGCATGCACGTGGTTGCAGGTTCGAACCCAGGCAAGTACCAATGTGACTTTTCAAAAGTTATATGTACTTTCTTAATTATTCTAAGACATCATTGACAAACGGTGAAGAAAAACATCGTGAGGAAACCTGGATTCCAAAAAATTGGAATCTGAAATCGCCAACCCGCAATGAGCAAGCGTGGTGATCAATGCTCATCCCTTCTCTATAATTATGGTAAGAAGCCTGTGCCCCGCAGTGGGACGTTTATCAGCCGGTATTATTAATGTGTTTCGTATTCAGTTTATTGTAGAGAACAACAAATAAGTTTTACCTGCGGAGTACCTACAGGTTAAGTATAAAGTATTTGAGAGAATATTTTTTATTTGGTGACAATGGCGAGGCTACTGGGTCCCTCAGCCCCAGCTCACTTCCGCTCGGGTGCGTTGAACCCCACGCCCGACCGATATTGTTGCCACCTCATAATTACCTTATTTACAAACTAATACACCCGGCTATATATATAGCCGGGTGTATTAGTTTGTAAATATATATAGTCCAAGATATAGGCACCTATAGGTGCCTATATCTTGGACATGTTGTTACATTCGACATCGGTCTGATTTCCACTTTCTTCTTTAGATTTTTGACGGCAGTATTGGAAAATAACATTTTCAAAGCATTATTGAATGTACAATTACGTTTATTTTAAATTTACTCTTCCGTTATCTATTATATTTTACAGAATATATCAGTCTTCTAAAAATAGTTATCAGGGTCTAAACCGTTTGATATTATAGTGAAATTTAAATTATCGATATCGGCGGCGGCGCTAACCGACCACTAAGTTCTAGGACAATATTTATTACAGTTGTACGCTAAGTAGGTAGACAAGGCTACCTCACTTGAATTGCAGACTGCAAAAACTGCTGTGTTCTCATTATATTCCAAACATATTGACTGTGTGGCTGACACTAAACGGTTTTATTTTGCTGAAACTACATTATACAAGAACCTATTAACATTTCAATTGTCATCGTAATTTATTTCCGACACGTTGGTTATTAAGTTAAATGAAAAGTAATTGTATGATTACATTGAGTAAAATCTTGTCGCAATTTTTGTTACCAAACTCCTCCGAAACGTCTGGGCCGATTTTTATGAAATTTTGTGTGCATATCAGGCATTATCAGGTACGTCTGAGAATCGACCAACATCTATTTTTCATACCCCTAAGTTATAGAGTTGGTCTTCCATATTTTTTAATATTGCAGAACAACGTTTGCCGCTTCAGCTAGTAATTCAGAGATACCGTTGTCTTTTTACGTAAACCTTGAATGAAGAATGTTTAAATCATGATATGCTACTGTTGATATCTGTATATTTATTGTTATCTTTTTGTTGCAGGTAAGATCGCGTTTCGGATCACACCCATATTAAGCCATTCGTTCGTGAGTTTAATTACCAACAATTTAATCTATTCACATCGCAGAACAAATCTTATTCATGCATACCTTCATTCATTTATTTCTGTTGTAGAATAGTTTGCTATCGAGTAGAAAACTATTGAATTCATTTATGTCTAGTCTTAAGTGAATTCGCGGAGAGAAGCGTCCATTTCTCTGTGTAATTGCATTAATAAAAAAATCATGTAAATCAATTTTTAAAGCGAACAACACTAAAAACGTCAGGACTGAGAAACGCTATAGCATTTACCGTTTATGTAATCGACGATACATTGTAAGAACACGTATAATACTGGTTTGGATTCCCTTAGGAGGGCACAGGTGTTGTGGTGAGGGAAGAGAGAATGGCCACGACAGCTGGCACGCGAACACCTGCCCATCTGCTAGGGCTCCTGTGGATCGTTAGTAGACATGTCCTGACAACTGAATAGAAAACAAGTCTTATGACGCTCTTAGGCCCAGCGCAGACCAAGAGCAGCGCAGCGGAGAGGACTTTTAATAAAAAAAAAAAAATTAAAGCTATAAGAATTAAGAGCATAAATGTATTATACCTTTAAGCTCACGTGGTATCTTGAGACCGCGCGAGAATTTTGTCATGTTTCTATATTTATTTATTTTATCATACTTTAGTATGACGATATCTCCTGTTAATATTGCTCTTAATTTTCATCTTTTAGTAAAACAGTAAGCCTAAGCAGTCCCTTATTATTAATCATAAAATTCAATATAATATAAAGGCTTTGAATATTTTTTGTTATATAAACGGCTTTGATACTTTAATTGTTTTAATTAAACTCCTAGTATTCAAAGTACAAAACTTTAAAAACTGCACAGAATTTATGCTTTTATTCCCCTAACTAGAACAAAACTCCAAAGTTTCAGCATAAACATGCCGGTGGTAAACCTTCTGCGCAGAATATCTTTAGTGCGAGCTACGTAGCTCATAAAGCGGGCAAGGCAACAGCCCGTAAATACGGAGCCTGTCCGTTTTATTTAAAGCCCCTAATTTTAATATCCGTTTTCATTTGCCTTGTACGCCTCATTGAACTGGAGCAAACATGATGCTTGAAGGTCTCGGGTTAGATTTCCATTTTCATCGGGTATTCATCGTAATAAAAATTCCTATAAATAGTAATATATTTTCTTCTAAAACAATCACAAAATTTTCATATAGAAATTATATAACACATTTTGCTTCAGATGTACAAGCTTCACAAACACATGCGAAAGTATTCGCAGTGTTCAAATCCATCAACGTTGGTTTTACAAAATTAATATTCTACTTGTGTAGCCGGCGATCACGCTCGGACAAATTCATCTACTACCGCAAACAAAAACACATCGTCGAATTAAATGTCCAACAAAAATAACGAACCGCTATCGTGTAAACGGACCGCAATTTACTGATGAAGAAAAACAACCCGCAGTCTAACATTATTTTTGCATAATCATAGAATTTACTCGTACTGCCGCATTCAACATAAATTCTAACAATTCTGTCATTGTACATGCAGTACCTAATAACAAACCATTTATCTACTTTATAATTTAAAATTAAATAATGATATATATGTATAAACGTATGCTGTATTTACCAATAATTGTATAATATCCATCCAATCTCAACAATCATCTATTAATATATACTTGAAGAAATTCCAATTACGGAGTTATTTTTAGTTGTATAATAAGAATAAGAATGTTGGAATTCATCAACAAATATGTTGTTTGTTTACGTGTGATATCAATACATGTCTTGATAAAGGTTTGATAGGTAGGTATAGGAACAATAAAACAAACGTGACAAAAAAAGAATGGAATTTATATTAAAAACAAGTAAAATATATCTATAAATAATCAAGAGTATTGTTACTATTAGTTAAATTGATGAGAACAGTAGGTAAGCCTAACGTAATTGAATTATTTGATTACTGAATGCTGAATGGGTTTACGCAACGTCAATAAAAAAAATTACTTCACATGTCGCTGATTTCGCGTTTATTGTAATATAATTAAATAAACAGCAAACCTTAGGCCTAATATATTATAAACGGCCGTGGTCAATATTTTGACAGACCTAGTTATGTCATGATGCTATTACCTAGTCTTGCAGAATATGATAAGTTGGCTGTGGCGTTCTGTTCACACTGGGGCTCACGGCCACCCACACTTCAATCGGGATTTGCGAATTTGCCTACATTACCTCCGATATCTCTTGGCTGAGCCCCATTTACTTTAATCCAACTTATAACACAATCTATGTCTTACAGCGCAGAGTATAAGATACAGTTTTAAACACCTCCAAATAAGGACAAAGTAGACATGTAGCGGTAGTCGGTACCATCTGCTTCTCTAGTGAAATGTGTTATTTAGGCACAGGCTTGCGTGCGAAGGAAATATCACATCGCGAAAATATTGGAATTCAAATCGTTTTGCCAACGCATTAATGCTAGTTTCTAAATTTTCCAATGTTTTAACGACCTTTTCAATGGAGTTTATAGTGTGCAGTACACACAAGTTTACGAAACACCCTATCGATTTTATTCCCAAGTTACCTATTAAGAAATGCAGTCCCCATTTGGTGCCATGTCGCTCGAGGCACGAAAACCGACTAATGTTTAGTGACTCATTCTAACGCCGAAAATATACCTACTGCGGTTAACCTGACTCATAGTAGACAACTAGCCCCCTTTCAACCAAGAATACAAAAGGAATAAATGTATTGAGGCAAGAAACTATAATTATGATTCAATATACTTACTATGTTAATATAAAGTTTAACTCGTCATTTATAAATTCACCTACACTGAATTTTCTAAGTATTGCGAAATGGAGTTGGTATATTAAGGCGCAGGTTATCTGTATGTATACATACAGATAACCTGCCCCCTAAATATTACCCCAGTATAGTCACTACTATTTAGTAGTGACTATAGTGGGGTAATATTTCAATATCACTACTTCAGCTATGGTGAAATAAATATTCCCGTTAGCTCAACATTTTACAGGAATCCAAGGATAGATCAAATATCTATAAAACCAACAACTTGCGATCTGCTATCACACTGTGACGTTTTTGCCGCGCTTATAACGGAAAATTTTAAATTCGTTCGATTTTCCAAGCGACAGAATTTCGATTTTCCACATTACTTGCTATTTTGATATTCGGAAGAGAGATTCGTAGTTTAATACCGCAAAGCATTCAAAGCTTTTTAATATTTATGATTTGTCGCGGTCATATTTCTGTATAATACGTTTTGAATATTATTAAAGTTTAGATAATTCGTTGAATTTTATAACTATAACTTACCTGTTAATAAAAACTGTTCCCGTAGCGTAAAAAATTGTAACAGCAAAAACTGTTGTGATTAGGCGCTGTTGCATTTACGATGACCTCCAGAACTGTGAGGATAGCAAGAAGTATTTGCTGTTGTTTTTTGTCCAATTAATGACGCCTAGGCGTGACGTCGACGACGGAGCGGTAATTCGTTAATAGTTATTTCAATACCAGATGGATTGAATAATCAACAAGCTGATAACCGAATAATACCTATCAGGTAGATACTAGCTAATTCTAAGGTAAAGGTGACTGATGTATTCGTCGTATGACGTAAGAATCCACTAAGGAAGGATTTTTTTCAATTCAAAACCCTAGGGTGTAACAGGGGATTAAAGTTTGTAAGAAACTTCTTATTCCTTGGAATTATTATGTATAGTAGGGAAATTTTAATAAGTATTTTTATACGATACGATTTTTTAATAAAGGAAGGCTAATAAAATTCTAATGTTCGTGTGCGTCAGCGAAGCATTAATATTTTGGGACAACTAACACACGGCCATTTGATCCCAAACTAGGCAGAGCCTGTACTATGGAAACCAAATAACTGATATACATACTTAAATATACATATTTATAAATGCATACACATAATAGATAGATTACACCCAGACACAACAAATGATTTTGCTCATCATACAAAGATTTGTCGGGAATGGATCCCACGACCTACGGCTTAGTAGTCAGGGTCACTAACCACTACACCAACAGGCCAGTACAGAAGTAACTGATTATAATACGTCATGAGTATGACATACATATTGAAGTGTCGTGAATTTTCTCCTGAATAATTCTTTATGCGATGTCTCTGTTAAGTGCCAGTAACATCAAATAAACTTGTCACTAGTAGTTTTTATGTTGATGTTTTGATAACGATTTATAAGCATCCAGCTATTTGCATTATCAGTCTAGACTATGTCCGTTAAGTGTTGCTACATAACTAAAAGTCCTTTGTAAATAAATTATAATGGGTTTAACACAATTCTAATAGTACGATTTTGATTTTCCCACGAGGGAATTTATGGATATCAGACGTCTGAAAATTCTTTGATTGATTTTAAGATTGGACTAATTAAATTATACAAGAAATAAAAAAATTGATTCACTTGTTATGTACTTTCGATGATTAGGAAAATAAAGTGAAAGTGAGTGGAACACATTTTTATAAGAATTTTCATGTTTAAATCCTGTTGTTATAATTAAAGCGTGTCCGGTGTACGTTTGCCCCTTCATCTTTTCTCTTAATTACATCGCTCTGTTTTTATACCGTCCTGGTACCTTGTCCTTGTAAGCCATTCAGAATAAATCAGGACATTTTACGCGAACGGAAAAATACCATTGTTTTATTGACCTTATTATCACAATGCTTTATTTTTCTTTCGCGATATAGCTATTATTAAGTTATTAAATAATTTATTTCGATTAAAGTGAATTATTGTAAGTGTTCTTAGCATTGGAATTTCGCAAACGTTATTCTTACTTAATCTAAGGTCGCAACCTCTGCCTAAGTGACTATTCTTGTTTTGGCAAGGGAAAGTAGATACGGTACCATTTACATAACTATTTGATAATAAGTAAGCAGAAACAAAAAAAATGATACTTACATTTTATGTTCGTAACTAGACGTTTTGACATGTTCAGATTTGTTGATAGCTGTAATTATACCGTTTGTTACCAAACACCGTTAAGGTAAATACTCGGTTCATAACTTACCGTAAACGCTACTCTTTCTAATTTGTATATTGGGAGTTTTGATGAATATTTTGAAAGATTTATCTTTATATAACAGACAAAAAGTAGGTACTAGGTACTTTTCGTACGTTCACACTTATCTGTGTCGTCCCAAACCGAGCCAAAACGACATTTTCCACCAGTTGTAAGGATACTCATTTAGGTGACTTTTTAGCGATAATCAACAATCTTTCGGATAGCGAGCATAGTGAAATCCGGATCACCGAATTTATTCATCGATTTCCCCCATTAGGTTGGCGTTGCGACGTGGCCGGTTGGCGGCTGGCGCCGAGGTTGCAAATTTCACGGCGCCCCTGCCTCGCTCCTCGTGGCTTGTTTGCGAAAATGTCACGTCGCTGAGTGTACCCCTCCCCGTCACCCCCGCCTAGCTCTCCCCAGCGAGCTCGACGACCGCGACGTGTTCTTCTGTTGGTAACTTGACTCGGCTTTGTGAGTCGAGACGCGCGGTTACTGTATACGTGCACCACCAACTTATAGCTAGTTTGACTCCCCCGCACCAACATTTCTATTGGTGTTCTACACATAAACACAAGATCACGGTTCCGACGATAGGCGACCGTTAACTTTGACAACGGTAACTTTATAGTCGGACTATATTTTCAATACCGACCGTTTTCAATATCAGCATCTCAATCATTTCAAATAATCACGTTTGTTGAATATTTTAATAGTTCATTAAATATTACTCATGCAGGTCAATCATACGTTGGTTGATTTGTGTCAAGCATAGTGAAACCTGTACATTTAGCCGAAAACTGACGCAGAGCGCGTCACCCTAAAAGGCATCGAGCGAGGCAGTCATGTCACTCAAAGCCCCAAAATTCCTCGCACAGTGATATTTCCAAAGTGGGGTTTGCCTTGAAAGACGTCGCATTTGGCTTCTACTATTTTATTTGAGGATTTCTGCCCTGGGGAAATACAGCCGACTCGCTTTGGGAGGGTACGGCAACTTTTTATCCCTTATTCACAATTCCATGTTTTATAAATAATTTAAACACTTATTTGCATTGGTATCGATTGATATAAAGTACAGCACGTTCGGAATTAATCTGTTAAGGTCGATGTGCTTGGATTTACACACAATGGTAGCTCGGGCACGTTTGCGTGTGTAAACGATGAAATATTAGTTAAGTACTCATTGGATCGGACGGCGTGGTTATCGAATGACCGTGGTCAGCGCGCGCATGCTCCATATTACCACCCATTTAAATTTTAAGCTCGCTAGTTGAGCCGAATACTCGGTAATTCTTTTGTGCCAAATAGGCCTACGTTCCCTTTGAACCGTTCAATGCCAGAAAGCATCCGTGCGGCCTCCCGACCCTCGTCGTAAACTGCCCTATCTCTGACGGGCAGCGGCTTGCGGATTATCAAACTTAAATCGAGCTTCCATTCGCTTTACTTATGTTGAATCAAGGTCTTGCAGAACTGATAATGTTCTATAGGATTCCATGATATTACTACTACGTTTTATTTATTGTCAGTTAATAATGAGAAAATATAGAGATTTCCCAAGTTGAATCAAACGACACGTACGTGCGTTATCTAACGCTCCCAAATTGTAGCATGACTTCGATTACACGGTATAATTAACGACTAGCCTTCTGTTTTTGAAATCACGTTTGTTGTAGGATGAAAATAATTAGGGTTATAAAATTGTTGATGAGTATTGAAGGGGGGATAACGGTGTATGTTTGTGAGATTATTACATTCAGGCGTGGAGAACGGTGTCGAGGGGCGTTCATAAGCGCGATACGCTCCGGTTCCTTATCTAGATGTGCAATTCTTTGTTTGCTGTGTACGCAATTTCCCAAACGACGGGCGTGAGTCGGGCGGGGAGATAAACCGTGCAAGGCCTAGCATCGCTTGGAGATGGCAGATATTTTGTGCGTAGTTTGCCGCCTCTCCGCCGAACCAGCAATATTTCTTCCTAGCGCGACGCCTCCCTTCTTTGGTCGCCACTGCCGCTGAAATATGATTTGGATTATGAAATATGACAGTAACATTCCCCGGATAGCCGTTTACCAATTTATTCGCTGTTGTAACCACTATTGTATGTAAAAACTGTTGTTAATATTTTGTAAAACAATATGCATTACACTTTTTTTTCTATAATTATTGATTCCATGAGTAGATAAGTTCGACTCAGTTGAGCATGAGAATTGATGGAACATTTTTCTTTGACCACAAAGCTTGTCGCAGGTGTGCGGGTGTGGTGACCAGAACGGCAGGTGTGCTCTTGCCTCGTCCGCACTGTTTATTTTCAATTATCGTGCCTTGTTCGCGAGCTTATCTAGATGTTTTTACCATGGCTGAAGTTGAGGGGTCGATTTTTTATCTGGGCAACATAACGTAGTTTTTTTTGCAACTTAGTTATTTTGTTGTAAATGAGTTTCCTGTGAACATGTACGTAAAATAATATATAAGTTATATCCGGCAATTGTTGATCGATACCATTTTTTTTATTGGTTCTAAATCGATTCAGTAGTTTAGTTTTTAAATCAACATTATAAGATAATTTTACCAAGAATGTCTTAGTAATATTTTCACTTTTTGTACTTCGTGCTATTGAAGTCCGTTCATGTTCCGTACGTCGAAAAAAAAAAAAAACGGAACCCTGTCAGTCTATCAAGACCTTTTATCTTGCGAACATGTCGAGTTGAAATTAAAATCATAAATTTAAGTCCACAGCATGAAGCTGTGAAAAACAAATCTAAAACGACCGTTTATACCGCAATACATGACATATTTCGACACTCAATGGAATCGAAATGAATATTCTTCCCATTTTCCTAGACATATAAAATTTGGCAATTTGGAACATTCGGTGGGCGAGTCCGACTCCCATTTGCCTGATTTTTTCTACATATTTATCTGTAATCAATTATTATTCACAAGATAAATCATTTCAGAAAAGTGTCTGAACTCCGCACCTAGAATTTTGCCTCCGTTAAAAGGTTTGCAACACGACGCCCTTGATAATAAATTGTATTACCTAATTAGACATCGGAGTTCTTGCTCGAGAAATAATCCAGTTGTTCGCTCATTGTGGACTCTTCAGATGTATTATTTGATATTATACATGTTCTTAACTGCAGTTAATTGTGAGCTCCGTACGTAATAGTGTGTAATAGCTGGTCGGTCTGTATGCAAATGTAATGTCCGCAGCTCGAGGGAATCACGGTTCGCGCTCATGTGAATCGTTATCATAGCTATGACGTCCTGCCCTGACACTAACTGTAACACTCGCTTTTTGCCTTCCACGCTCAGGTACATGGAAACGCCATTAGATACCTTAATGGTTGGTGGTAAATATACTTCTATAGACGATACGATATACTTATGCATGTACATAATGTATTTTGGAAATGACACTCACTTGCCATGTTCATTAACCAGTAATAATTACACAATGCCAAATGTATTTCAAATGGTTTTAGGCTGTCGAGTCGAACTCTGATGAGAATAATGAACCTTAGAATGTTTGTTTGCTAATTAATTTAAATTGTGTAAAGTAACCCACGCATTAGCAAATAATGTTTAGTTCTTCGCGCAGGCGATGGCAGACGATTTATCTAATATATCTATAAGACATCTGCGAACCAGCTGGTCCAACAAGATATTTAAAATAAAAAACTTAGATGGTGTCTAACTACCTTGACTCGGCCAGTAGCGATGACCCCGTTATTAATGACTAAAATGACGACACGTTTTTTGTTGCCAACCAAATGAACTGACCATGACCGGTTTTAAAACATACGACTTAGATAATATGTAACATATCCACTCGAAGCGAATGTACAAGTTAAACGTAGACATGATTGCGAATAGTTACGTCGTTGGTAGTTAAAGACGTTACAATTGATTGATAGCGCAATATGTCACGAGAAGTTTGCTCGCTTTCCACATAATTGTTGCTAGATCACAATGATTAATTCAGTGCGAACTCGATTTATGTTAGGTTTGAATAAATATGAATGCGAGCTATTCTGTGCGGTGTTGCCGTATTCATGTAGTCGCGAGCGTGGGAGCGTTACTATGATTTGTTTACACCGGTCGAGTAGGTGCGATCAGCTGGCGGCGTGACGTGTTCGAGGCGTGCGCCGGCGGCGGGCGCGGGCGCCGCGTCACTCTGACGTCGCTGTCTTGCCCACTACGTTTGTCAATCACAATAAAATCGCTATTGAAATCGTTCAACGCTCTGCACGTTTATTGTCTATCGTTTTGAATATCACTGATGTTATTACAGTTTATGACGTAGATATATTGTCTTTTGATAAGCAAATTGTGTAGGGCGTTTGAATCGAGTCATGGAATGATATATCCTATCCTGGACCCCCCGGGATCTACTCTCCTGGGTACCATATTCTGTTTTCAGTAAACACGCCTTTAAATATCGAAATATTCGAAAAAATTTCGTAGAAAATTATTTAACAAATTTTCGATACACTTCGCTGTCAATACCATTTCGCAACTAAATGCGTTTAATTAAACAAATTACGTGTTTTCAGTGCAGTTCGCTGGCCGCAATCGGTTTGGTACATTAATAACGTAACTGTGTAACATAATTAACTCCCTTGAATTCAATATTGCGACTGAATGACAATTTATCTATGTAGATATTTATCTCTCCCGACACTTGTACACGAAGAGTAATATTTACTCAATAGGTAAATAGCTCTCTATAAACATTTCTTAGTATAAATGAGTTCGTTTCCCTTAATCTACACTAATATTATAAAGAGGAAAGATTTGTAATATTTGTATTTTTGAGTGTATGTTTGTAATGAATAAACTCAAAAACTACTGTGCCGATTTCAAAAATTATTTCAAAGCTACATTCACCTTGAGTTAAAATAGGTTATATTTATTTACGAAAAAATTAGATACCACGGGCGGAGTAGCGGGAAACAGCTATTAAGATAATAATTTGGCTTTTTTACTATTTTTAGTACCTGGATCTGAAGATATCTTCAGATCTCGGAATACTGATTCGTGAAAAAATCATATTTGAGCACATTCATAGCAGCTAATCTCATTTTACAGTTAAATTGATTTCTTGACGTAATTCCTTCCGCATAAATAGAATAATATAAATTGCTGTCATAACCCACCGTAGTGGACACCTACCTAAGTATAATATATGTATCGTAGTATGTAGTTGTCCTTAGTTAGCAAGGCAGTTGTAACCGCACTCGTCATATCAAGTTGCAGGTCGACTCCTGGACCGTGAGGATTCATACAGGCATTGCGTAACGTGTTGAGCGAGACTGATATTAAATAGAAACAATTTATATATCAAGGATTTGAATTTCTTCGACAGTGAATTTGTCTCTAAAACTCTAAAGGTTATGTTTTCGTTGTAACTGGCTTTAAGTTGCCAAAAACGTTTGATAAGTACAGGTTATCAGCACCATAGTGAAGTGACCCATTTCCTTCAGTTGACGCACTTGACGGTAACAAAATTATTTCAAAAGATAAGACGCAAACACTTCGCTTTAACTTCCAACTTACTATGAATTTTATTTATCAGTGCTAAAAATTTCAGTTATTAAATAATCTTATCCCCGAATACTAAAACGCTTATTAACTTTAACACGATCTTAAATGTCTAACTGTAGCTAAGTTTGACCTTAAAGTGACAGAGACAGCATGAGACTTGACGCTGGCCTCAAACTGATTGACGTTTCAGTACCTATTCGACCATTCGAATACGGAAGAACATGTGGTGGTATAGCGGTTCAATGACCGAATTCGCATGCATATGGTTGTAGGTCCGAACCCAGGCAAGTAGGTACCAATGTGACCTTTTTCAAAGTTATAACTTTCTTAATCATTCTAAGACATTATTGTCAAACGGTGAAGGAAAACATTGTTTGGTAACCTGGTTTCCAAAAATTGAAATGTGCAAGCGTTTTGATCAATGCTCATTCCTTGTATATGGGAAGAGGCCTGTGCCCAGTAGTGGGACGTTTATAGGTCGGAATTATTAAATAAATACCATACAGAAGTACTGCTATTAATAAATACAAAGGACTTGGTCCTTTGTCCAGTGCCTATTCAGAAACCTTCATGTTCCATTAACGGATCCGTCACTTGGATAATATTACACAATACTTGTTGTATTTATTTACCAAGGAAATGTGTCAGTTACTTAAGTGTTAACATGTTTACTATAGCATTATTTACCAACGTAAAGCAAGCTTCGTGTTTATTTTCATAGCTAACATTGTCGAGTCATAAATAGCAGGAACTCCTGTTAAAACAGGGATAACTGTACTTGAGTAAACAGCAATTAACTCGATTCCACAACACCATTTAAACAAAAGTCCTATAATAATTATAATATCTTGGGACAACTCGCACACGGTCATTTGGTCCCAAAGTAGACTGTATGTTGACAACCAAACAACTAATAAACATATATTTATCAATTCATACCTACAATAGATAATTTACACCCAGACACAGAACAAATGATTGTGCTCATCACACAAAGATTTGTCCTGGGTGGGAATCGAATCTTCCGGCTTAGCAGTCAGTAAGGTTCACTAACCACAAGACCCGTCACTGTCGGTCAGCTATACTTCTGTAATACACAATAAAGATAATATTAAAATTCAGAATGGTATTAACTTTCAACGACATAACTCTTTTAATC
This sequence comes from Plusia festucae, assembly GCA_950381575.1. NCBI lineage: Eukaryota > Metazoa > Arthropoda > Insecta > Lepidoptera > Noctuidae > Plusia > Plusia festucae. The sequence goes on along the minus strand of OX494436.1, from coordinate 3,304,608 downwards.
CATCGTCAGGCTTATAATTACTGTCCCCGCTCCCTAATTTGTATCTTCGTTAGTCGTGCATAGTTCGCGACATTTCGTACATCAGATGACTCTAAACATAGTTTAAATACGTAATACTTGTTAAAATTCAAACGGTTGACAGCTTCTGTTTTATAATTACAAGCTTTTGTAAATATTAACATAATATATGAAGAGATTTATAAGGGTGGAGCGACCTGCGGGGGCGTGCGGGCGTTCCCTCTTACAAATTCGTTACTAGGTAGTAAACCAGCAATTTACTACCGTCCAAGCATTTGTGACTGGCTCTTGGTCTCGTGGTTTGTGACTCTCACTGCTAAACCAGACGTCATGGCTTCGACTCCTACCCTGGACAAGTGTTTGGGTGAAGAGCATGATAATTTATTCTATGTCTGGTTGTAATTTATCTATTTTTAGTATGTATTTAGCAATAAATAAGTATGTTGTCAATGCTGTCTGCGTGTCTGTGTAGGTCGATTAAAATTGGACGTTCCCATTGATCGACAAGCTAAGAAGAGGTATGTTTATTGTACTTGTCTGGTTGCCATAATGCAGACTGCCTAGTTTGCGATCAGATGGCCGTATGTAACTAGTCCCAAGATATTATACTTGTACCGGGCTCAAAATATTATAATTAAAATATACATACGTCTGTTATAGTGCAGCTAATATTTCGATTAACATAATTCTATTCCTAGTAAACATTAACATCTAAAGATGCTTCTCTTGATAGATATATTCATTCGCTATTCCAAATGATAGCATTAGCTTGGATACGAATATGAAAGCAAAATTTGTACAATGTTGTACAGACTACTGTGCTGTGTGAGCTGTGGCCTGTGGCCCTCGGTTTCACCCGAGTAAGAAGGTTAGCGTAAAAGATTTTTATCTTTTCTTATTTATCTTTTCTCTAATATACACCTACTGACAACACGCTCAAAAAAGAGTTATCCAATGTGGTGCAGCTATTCGTAAGTTATGCCCATGCCCATACATACATTTCGGCGACTCATTTCCATGTGTATAGATTTAAGAATATTATAACAAAAACAGTGTAGAATCACGCGGTGATTCATTGTTGTCAATCACAGTTGACTCAAATAGAAATTCAAGGCTTGAAGATCCATTTACCGAAATGCCATGAGCGGAATCTAACTGTATCTTGCATGTAACTATGTGGGCTTAGCAAGTGTTACATAAGTGCAGACCAGAACCAATAGTGTTATTAGGACGGTACTTATGCATGCCTCATATGCTTTTCCGTGGAATCGTGCTCGCCATACTTGCCTGCGTCGTCACTTACAAAATATCCAATACATTAAGAACCCTATGAAGTCTACAAAAATGTGCCATCCCTTTTTAACTTACCATGGATGTCGTCTTGCAGCTTTCTCCCTTATTAGGACACCGAACTTCAAAGAGCTCAAGTTGTATTGTTTGTGCTGTAACGTCTTAGGTGCTAGCGTGAAGTTTTGGGTCTCAAGATTAGCAGTTACGAAAAAGCTTTTTGTGTGCGGCAGGGTGGCGATTAGTCGATTAGATACTTTTGCCACCCTCCCACTCAGTGGAAGCGTTTATGAAACCTGAATTTTAAGCGGTTTTAAAATATTTTATTCAGTTAAATAATTCTAAGGTGTTCTTACAGATCGTTTGAAATATTGTTTTCTCTCTTTTATATTTCAAATATTTTATTTTCTAAAAAGGCTTTACTTGCTTTTTAAAAGATCCTATAACGTACACACTATTATTTTAATTGCTGCTAGACGGGAGATAACGAGTCGCTACCATCGCGTGTACATCGCAAATTAAAAGCACATGTGTCCAACCCTTACCCTAACACGTGCCAATTTAACAAACAACTTTATTATTGGTAACTAGATACATTCTTTTCCTGAACCTCGTTCACCACTCGCAGAGCACGTGCTCGTTTGCTCGCAATTATCGGTCACTATGAGATCGGAATATTGCATGGCAACACGAGTAATAACTAGAGTAATATAGTAGGTAATGCAGTTTCCAGTACTACTTACCGGCTTCCAAGGACGCAGATCCGTTCGGAGGCCTGTTATCCCCGTGAGGGATAAAACGAAGTAATAGAGGCAGCTATAGCCAAGCTCCGTTCGTACGTGTGTATAATGTCGGTACCGATCGAATCGAGAAGCCCCACGTAGAGGTGAAACGAGGGCGTATGTTCGAGTCCTGCGCAACACCTAATCGCCCTGACGTAGGTACCGTATACGTAAAGTAGAACCTTTTTAAATTGTAGGTATTCAGTAAAATCTTACAAATTTCTCTACCTTGCAACTAAACACCTCATTAATTTTTGTTATCGTTCTGCATAATGAAATTTAGTAATGAGATTTGTTTTACGAGATTAGAAACCACAATATCTTAACAACAAACTTATTAAAAATTTAATATTCAGAGCTATAACCTACTACTACTATTCCTGTTGCCATGAAATCTTTGTAAGCTTATTATGAATTTGTTATAAAAACCGCTTCACTAAGTTCACAGTAAACATGTTGGACGATATCTTGCATTAGCTTGACCGAATTTATTGGTCAGTTCATTGTTTTCAAGCCATTAATTCTTACATAATAGGTCAAGTAGCGCTCTTCTAACGACTTCCGGGCAGTGCCAGATCTAAAGATAAACAGGTATCTGGTCTATATACTCTAAATATACACTTCTAATGTAGAACTATGTACTAAAATAGATACAGGCCCAGCTAAGGGCCTTGGTCCGCACCGTCTTTCTTTCTTGCGTAATATTTCAACGCTTCCCCGGCTTTCGGTCGCATCATCATCTTATTTTAGATAAAATCTTATGTAAATCCTCTTTGGACCCTACCGCAACTCTTGTACTTTACGAGTAACTTGTTATTCTGAAACTAGCTGTACCCCGCGGTTTCAACTGCGTAAATGTCCCCGTTGCTATAAATTACTTTTTAGTCGATTTTCCATTGATATAATATAATATGAATTTTGCTATGCGAGACGGAGATAAAACCAACAAACCAAGGAATATGAAAATTGGTCCATCCGTTCTTGAGTTATGTGTTATAACAAACCCGCTTTTTTTATTATGGATTTGTTCGATAAATTTTTCATTTTGTTGTCTTTTGCGTTTTGTTATTCCATGTCAGTTGCGTTTGATGTCACGTTCCATGGAACTGGATAAAAATGTATGTCCGACTCCTGGTTCTAAGCTATCTCCCCACCAATTTTCAGCCAAATCGGTTCAGCCGTTCTTGAGTTATAAATAGTGTAACTAACACAACTTTCTTTTATACGTATGACATAGATTTTTTGTCAAAATGTCGGTGAAAAAATCCTTATCAGCCTTACATAACCTACATGATGTAAGATCAATTAAGCTAGCTAGTCGGAACTCGGAACACACAAGGTTAGTTTTTGTTACTCGTTATTTAGGAACACGACCCATCCGATGTGCCTTTTTTAGTTGAGGTCGCACGCGTTACGTGAGAGTCGACGGTCATGTTACGTACGTACAGTTGACAGTACGCCTGACATTGGCGAGGGCCCGCTGTACAATAATTCACCGAGACCGTGTAAAAAGTCCCCGATACGCTGACATTGACACACTTCCCCGGGTGGACTTCCTGCCCGCTCCCACTCGATACAACATTTTGTTTTTGTCGTTTTACTCCTAGACCAGTTCGCTTTCAAACCGTTTTTCGGTCGTATTTTGTAGAATTTTCCCTTTTAAAACCTCTTTATATTTTTATAAACCAGTTTGCGTTGCTTTTTCGGCACATTCGATTGATGCCTTTTTAATTTTATTCGTTTACCGAGAGTGTGTTAAATTGCATTTTGCACTTCGAGCTTCGTACAACGTGCCAACTGCTTGCATTTGTATGCTGTAAAAAGGTGTGACATTGAACTTTTGACATTAAATATCACAAGTTTTCCGTGAGTCGAGAGCGAATGTGTACCTATTAATATGGCAATGGTAACATGACTAATATTATACTTTTTTTTTAATTGGCCTTATCCTTATAGAAGTTTCGTGCATTACCTAAAGTTTAAAAATGAAAATCGTTTCGTGTGATAAGCAGGGGCTCGCGTGTGCGCAGTATTTTATGTCGGTACCGCATGACTTTATTTGTTCTCTATTGGGGCTATAAATATTGCAACGTGATCGTCAAACCGCCCACGGGAAATTGACTCCTCCCTGCTGTCGGTATCATTATTGCTAAACTCTTTATTTTATTAACAAGTACCTGTAACTACCATCAGCTGTTCGCAAGGTACTTGATGTAGCAAGCAAATTATGCTTGACCTCATTCGTGTTTTTCTGTTTTGTATTAATATTTATTGTGTGCGGCTAACGATTTATCGGTCTATTTTACAAGATGGTAGATGAACCACAACATTTTATGGATATTTACGAAAAAATGTTATACAGTATGGCATCTAGTACGGAAAAAGCTAGCTCTAAATATGATGGTAAAGAGAAATACAGTCTATTTCATAAAGTTTATTATTGCATGGTAACCTTGCTGTGTGGAGGGGCTCGTGGCTAAGTACGGTTTGACCGATAATAAAGGTTAAGCCACGCTCGCCGCGGTTGGTCCGTGGATGGGTGACCATTTCTAAACATACCGAGACCCCTCCGTGCCTCGGAAAGCACGTTAAGCCGTTGGTCCCGACTGTCATACGGTGATCTTTGACAGTCGTTAAGTCATTACAATTCTGACAACCAGTCTTACTATGGGATACCGTACCGTATTACCCAGTAAAATGGGTTGTGGAGGTCAGATAGGCAGTCGCTCCATGTAAAATATAGTATTCAGCTAAATCCGGTAAGACTGGAAGCCGACCCCAACATAGTTTGGGAAAAGGCTAGGCAGAAGAAGGTAACCTTGCTGTGTGCCTTCGTAAGCTGCTTTTATCTAAGCCATACTATTATATCCGACTAATTAGAAGCGATCGTTTTTAACTATGAATTCCAAACAAACAAACACAGATACTGAAATAACTGACTACGGAGTCAGGGACACCCAACAACTAAACGGGTATCTTATTAACTTATAACTGTATTATCCTCTAACCCAATTCAACCAACGCATCCTACAGCCCACACCATAGTAGACCCACATCTGTCAGCAGTGATATTATATACAATCAAAGAAAGAAACGCATTTGTTCGACAGAAATAATAAAAATTACATCACCTTATTTGAATATCATTGTGTACGAAACATGTTCCTTACGCTAGCCTTTATTTTTGCTCCCATCTTTCTGCACAAATACCCAGAGATAAAAGACGCACCTTCTTATTGTCGATTCACAAACCATTTCTCCTTTACAATAGACGCAAAAAATCCTATCGATGGAATGAGAAAAGCTGGTTTTATTTCAATGAAACGTGGGATTGAAGCCTGTGCTTTTATGTCGTTGTGAATATTGTAACTTAACTTTTATATAACGTATTATGTGGAATTCTATTACAACCACATGATTTCTGTGAATATGATACATGTTTTTTACCGTAACAATTATAATTGCTCTTTATTTGAACGAAAAAACATGGGAACAAATAAGTCTAAAATATATTTCTGACAAGGCATGTGTCACCTATTTATTAAATTCTAATTCACACTTAATTCCAGTCAGCTATTCTTATGACTTCCTAATGTCACCTTCTTCAGTTCAGTGCTTCTTAGAGTCGGCGGAGCTCTTATACCAATTTGTCGACTCAGGTCCTACTCAAGCACTCGTTAGCTCCAACAGCTATCGGTCTTTAGACATATGGCCCGCCCACTGTCACTTCAGCTAACTGATTCAGCAAACTACATTATATTCTAAGTAAATGATGATATGTCCTTAAAATCTTTTTGCAAACATAATAAATTCAAAGGAAAATAGAATGTTAGCGCTGGTAATAAAACAGGTACCTGAGAATCTTTTTGGTTTGAAAGCAAATCCTAGTGGATTTATACGACTGCCGGCAAAATAGTAGTCTAGATCTCCTGATATATTAGTAGGTATTTACCTGAACTTATAGAACTCGATTTTTACATAACATAGTCAAAATAATATCGTCTCAGTCCAATAGTTCACCGTTGCTTCCTATCGCTCGTTACGGAACAAACAAAAATATGACTGGTGCTTGATGTCATGCAATGGTCTAATTAACTGATTCATTAGACTTGCAAGTACTGATGGCTAGATAAGTAGATACAGGTCAACTAAATAGTGGATATACGAAAGTCAAGTTCTTAGACGTTAACTTTATTTAGTTAACCGTTAGCAACTTGAAGGTCCTTGAATTTTGCGTAACGCAAGCTCATTTTTTGTGAGAAATATGAAGATGATTTTAATTGATAACTGAAATTCATTCAGTTAATTGAAGTTTACAGTAATTCTATTAAACGCGAACAAAACATGCTTTAAATTTTCAAAAGAATAGCTATAGTGGTCCCTTAAGGGGCGTATTTCTAAAATGCGAAGCATTAAACGGGGGATGTAGAGGGAGGCACGTCGAGCGACGAGTTACAGGGCGGAAACGAAAGTTTTGGCGCCATAACGCCTACGCCCGCCTGCACGCCATTTCAAATTCTGTACCTACAGTATTTCGATATTAAGCCATGGGAAAATGTTTTAGAAATATTTACGTAATAATACGATTCAATATCGCAATATTATTTCATACCCAATAATATCCACGTCTTAGAACAATAACGTGATTCAATCCTTATTGTGGGAAAGGATCTTTGGAGACATAGATCATTACAAGGTCACATAAACCGATAAAGATCTTTTCGAATTTACTTTAAAATAAGCTTTACGTACCGGATAGGTACTTAATTATATTCTAAACTGCAAATGAATGGATTTTTTGCCTAGAGATTCAATTCATCTTCATCAAAAGTATATTCGAATAAAAACGCGTTGCTATACAAACTGTAGGCGGGCATTGGCTGGCTTATCGCGCCTCGCCGTCCGTGGATGCCTTACTCGCCAGAAAAATGAATGAACGCGTTCACGAGACGATATCAGTACTTACACAGCGCACGTATTTATGAACGTAGTTATTTGAACGAACGTCGGCTACGGACCGAGTATGAGAATTTAGCGCTCGCCGACCGAGCTTGAATTTTGAGATTAAGTGGAAATTATTATTTCCGTCTTTATTTAGGATTTAGAATAGATTATACGTACATATAGAACGACTATTGAAATATCCTCTATACCTAGGTGTTTACCATGAAAATATTGTTTCAGTTAATTAAATTTTTAACTATAATTATTTATTTATAAGAAACAATGTTCTGCACTCCATTTATTTAGGTAAAATCATAAAAATACTATTGACTATTAAGGCATTATCAAAAAATATAATAATGAGACACATATTATCTCATATCCATTGTACAATTATTATTAAACACATTGAAATCGCAAGACTATTGGTTCATCTATACATTAAGATCCAGGATGTCAATAAGGTCTAAAAACATGAGATAAAACTTTTGCAAGTTTCAGTGGTAAACCATGGCAAAAAACTTGGGATTAGTTCACAAGTTTTTAAAACTTAACCTAAGAATCTCCATTATCAAATCCCTTTAAGTCGCGCCTTATCTCTTCGACATAACTTTATAATTCGTGCGTTATCATGCCCATTCTTTTTCATTTCCCTCGACCTTTACAGTTCTTTATTATCTGTCTTCAAACGAGTTGTCGTCAACCTTGGATGACAAAGAATCAACAAAGTGTTCTTACATATTTTTTTTATCCGTTATGGTTATTGGAACACAAGTTATGGTAACAGTATATAAACATAACTCGCATAACTATTTACTTAGATTGGACATACTTAGTACACGTGACTCTTGTGGACAAAGGCTTTTGTATGCATGTTGGTCACACATTTATTAAAAATATGTTACTATCATTCTGAATATGTCCAACATTGGCCTTTGTACACGAAAGATATACTTATTACGTGAGAAGAAGTATGAAAAATATTATGATATTATAAAAAAAACTTTAATTGTTTAATAATGACTCTTTTCAAGCATTCCTATGTGAATTTATAATTAAGTAAATGTATAGAGGACAATGGAATATCCAAGTCGATATTTCATAATACAACCAAATACGCGTGTAACTTGTCCGTTCATTATTCACTCTTTGAGCAAAACTCTTTAATTATTCTACTAATAACGTTATAACCACTGAACTCGTCTAGACGTGATAGGCATTAATGAAAGAACTGAAATTACAAAAATGTTTCTAAATTAGCCTTGGAAATCTTTAAACTTTCATAGCAATGCGAGCTCAGCTAGTTATAAAAACAAAAAAAAATCCTTGTTGTAACGTTACAAGGTGTGAGTGTTGACTGAATATGTTTGTGTAACATGCGATGCGATACGTATACTCATTGTCCTACGTATTTCGTTATACTTGCACTGTTATCAGTGTATGGCGTATGGCCGTTCTTTCTGTTTGCCAGCAGGTGCTCCGTGGCGCTGAATATAGAGCCTTACATTACCTATGTTTAAAGAAGTGTAATTTATGGTTCTTGTTGCACTGACTTGCACTACATACGTACGACGAAAAGTGTATTGTTTGTTGGATTTTGTTGAAATGCAAGATGTCGGAGTGGTAATAATTACTGAAGTGGCGAACATAAATGATGTATAATTTATATCAATTTATGTTCAGTTGTAATTTACACGAGCTTCAAGTAGACATACTTACCTATACGTGACTTGAAGTGACCTTATGACCAAATAAGCGTTTAAAGGCCAAAAGTTCTGCAATATCGTCAATTATCATATTAATAAATAAGTAGTTTTTCGATACTCCAACAGAACGGGTCTTAATTAATTGATGGTTCAGAGAAATACATCACGGAGTGTGTTGCTATAGTGGCACAAGCCATAAATTGGTCCTCGTTAATGCGTCGTTTTATTGTGTTCACCATATTCTGTGAAAGCTTTCCAAAATACCAACCTGGTTGAGGACTTAATTAACCCGTAAATGGTGTCTCATTAATTAAAGTAATTGTTGTTTTACTGATTTGTTAAATGCGCTATATTATAAAGAATCCGATGTAATATAGCAGCCGCGTGATTAATCATTTTGATAGCATACTTTAATGCTTTTAGTTTTTTTGTATGTCATTGGTAAGGTTCAGTTTCCCAATTGGCCAAATTACACTTAAAAAATATTCACGATAAAATCCCCTTTTGTGATATTTCTTTCAGTAGATAATGATAAAATAATACAATCGCCAATAATATTACATACTTATTTTGATATTCAAATTCCGGCTCACGTCTTAAACAAGTTAAAGTGAACGTTACCAATACTTGTATTTATTAAAACGGTCGCCGGTTTCGTAATTACTGATATTACAATAGCCACCGCAGTCCTCCAGATGCCGCCACCTGCATTATTTTGTAATGACATCATAGTAGCCTGTAACTTCCTTACAACAGTAAAACGCTTCTTCCCATACAGTTCATCTAATACAGATTTTGAGCCTCACCGGTTTGCGATTTTTTTATATTTTCTATACCGATAATTAAATCAGTGGGATACTGAGAATAGCCGAAAAATGTTCTGAGTTTCAAACCTGGCTAGTCTAAAGCAAAGATTTCCGAAAAGTTCCTCACACCTCACCTTGTCCCCTTAGCAACGCAACAGAGACATTTTAAGTAGCGTTGCTCAAGTCCTTGTAACCCAAAGAAAACATTTAATGCGCATTGAAAGTGTTTCTTATCGCTGGCTTCACATAAAAAACCTTCTTTCAAAGGTTATTCATAAGGAAAACCAAACCACATTGTTTGTTTTTGTGTAAGGGAATTTTCTTACTTATCATTCGCTTTTAGACCGATATGTTCCGTGTGTGTACCGATAGTATTACAGCTTCTGGTTATATTTTTTGAGAATACTTTGATCTGTCCTTGTCTCGGTTCATAACTGGCTCATGTCTATACCCTGTGCTTGTCTTATATCTATACTCACTTATCTTCAGATAATACTTTTACGTACAGTTACTACTGAGATAACATTAGTTACGATTCCCTTCTCTATTAAAGTTTTTAATAGCCGTTTTAAACAATTCCAACTTTATTCTTCCTGCAACTTTTAGATTGTACAATTAATTTGATATCTTCTTCGTTTAAAATGTTCTATGAAAAAGTGAAATTAATATGTTAAAATAATCTAAAATTTTTAATGTACCTTGCATTTTGAAAATTAAATTCGTTATGCAGTATTATTTTGCAACATTAATTAGTTGGTTCTTTTGAAGTAGGTAATAGTGAAATGATATAATATAATAACTCTTAGTTACGTTCTCAATTGGAATATTTTAGTAAATGAAAAAGAAAGCACTACACCAGCAGCTGTTTCAATAGTGTCACTAAACCTGTAGGTACCTAAGGTTCGACAACCTAAAAATGTTTTGACATCATTTGGCAATTATTCACTACTTTAAATATTATGTGACTTTTCGTAGTTCTAAAAAAATTGCTTTGTTTGCCCAAAAATTATACAATAAGTAATTCAGTTTGGGTTTTGCTAATATTTTTTTATATTTTGAGTAAAAAATTATTGATGCAAACAAGACATAAAATGAACAAATAATTAAAAAGCGTGGGGTTATAATAAGGCGTCGCAAGTCGGTGAAATCAGTTGTGTGATGACTTCTAAAATTTATTTACCGAGTGTTTGTGGAAAACCCAGAAGTGTTATTAGTTTCATGGATGAACGATTCCTAAAACAACTCAATTTAGTGCGTAAAATTTACCGCAATTCAGTGAGTTTAACATTTTAATTAGTTCTTTCGTTATTATGGTTTTGTTTGTTTAATTGTTGCCATTTCGAAACATTTATAATATCAAATCCTTGCATTTGATAAATACTTATTTGGGTAAGAATAATATTTAAAAAAAATGTAACAAATTAAAAGCTGTAAGTAGTGAATACATGCGAGTCACCTAATTAAAATGGAGATTGTGGAATATACATTATAATATTTTTATTAAAATGTTTATTACAATTAGGTATATTATTAGATAATAATAATTTATCATTTTGCATTTCAAAATGATTGGATTCGGACCTAAGTATTAAAATAAGATACTAGTTAGGTAATAATGTAATTAATATTAAATTAATGTGTCGATTTAGTAATTTTCACAACACATAATCTAATGTATGCTTTTTTATTATTATTATTAAGATAGCATATTATTATTGTCAATACATTTAATGTAGATATTACTTATGCGGGATTATTATTGCATACTAGGCAATCATGCATAGAACTCACTCACTGAATCTCTAAAATCTTAATAAAATTTATTAAAAACTTACCACCAAAGATGAACCGAATAAATTAATTATAAAATATTAGATACTGTCCTCCCAACACAAATTTTGTAAAGTTAAGATTTAACTGTTTTTTTTTTAATAACTGTTAAGTATTGTTTTTTCGCATGTCTAGTGAAGGTGGCATGTACCTACTGTGCACTATGTGAAGTGCATACTAAATAGGCTTGACATAAATATAGTTGTTTAAAAGTTGATTAAATCGCTCTGGCATCTTGCCCAATACACTGCTTATCTAGCATACCCTTTCCTCGTCGAATGGCCGACCTAATTGGCTCAGTGGCTAAGTGTGCATATTGCCGCTGGTTCTCGGGTTCGGTCTCGGTATTATATTATTCAACTTAGAGGGTATAATGTTACTATTCTCAGTTCGAAGTTAGTACATATTCGTAGCTTGTTGATCATAATGTTTCCTACCGTGTCTGCATGCACTCTTTTTAAGGCTCCGTACCTCAAAAGAACAAATTTGCGATGCTCGCAAGGGAATCAAAACCTACAGGCTAGGTACTTCCCGTTAAATTTGATACAAGGTGACGTGTTAAAGCAAAGATAAAGGAAAAATTGCTAAAACCGTAACTTAGGTTTGCACGGAACCCTCGTGCGCGAGTCAGACTCTCACTTGCCCGATTATTTGTAAACTATAAGAAACTCAGCCGTTGTAACGGTGTGGTAACAATTAAATAAATATATCTACAACCCATTATAGCTAGATCTAGAATCCTAAACTCTACAGAACTATTAGTCTCACATTATTGGATTATGGCCGGTTAACTGTCCGTGTTTGCTAATTAACCGAAAGCATAGGGTCCATGCACAATTATATAGAGCCTGTTTGCTTGGCCCTTAATCTAGTTACACACTCGATAGACCGCTTAACTACAAGCCACGTCACAGAAGGTCCAATCGATTCATAACTGAACATGTAAAACTTGCACAATGCCCATATAATAATACCGGCCTTTATACGTCCCACTGCTGGGCACAGGCCTCTTCCCTATAGAGAAGGAATGAGCATTGATCAATACAATGCGCATATTAAAATATATTTCAGCTTTGCTTGTACTTATTGCAACCAAAGTTATTGAAAACTACCTAATTCAATAAAAGAAAATCCAATGAATAATTACTTAAAAAAAAAGTTTTTAAATAGGTAAAGTGATTTCTTCGTCTATGTCATCATTTGATTTACGTATAATCAAATTATTGGATAAAGTGAAACTTTTGAATCTGTCGACATAGGCCTTGGGCGAGGATATGGGATACGATAAGTCTGTTGCGACAACACGTAACTACGTTACGTAAGAGGCTTGTAAATCAAGTAACATATGTATCAAATCATACGTTATTTTAGGCGTAGAGAAACAGAATAACGTTTGTTTACTTCACGTAAGCTTACAGGGACCTTTTTTTACTTTTACTGGGATAAAATTAAACTATATTACCAAAACACAATGTTTACTAAATGCTGCATGTCAAGTGACCTGGCAAACCACTAGCGGGTTTGTCAAACACGCCAATCAAAAGTTGTCAAAATTAAATTGTTGACAAATGCGTCAAATAATTTCTACAACAAGCATTAAATCTACATATTGGCGCTTTGTGATAAATTACTGCATTAAAATATGATGTCCATTTATGAAGACTACCTACGATACACAATACTTATGGGGCGTCTATAAATTACGTGAGGTGTTTTTTTTTTATTTTCAGTCCCACCCTCCCTCCCTGATGGTGAGATGTCGTGAGATTTAATTCAAACCCCTCCCCCATAAATGTGGGTTTCTTACGTAAACGCGTCGGATTGTAATTGTAACAAAAAAAAAATACTTCTTGCTTTTATTTACTAGTTAAGACTTACTTTTATTTACTAGTTAATCAATATGCTGAGAGTTTAATTATAAGTGTATTAATTATTGTAAAAATTAAACTTAAGCATGTACAATCTGGATTAAATGGACCAAAATAGTATATTTTTTTTTGTTTGTTTCTATCAGAAAAAAATTGCGTGATATTTGCCGAGACCCCCCCTATCTCCAACGTGAGATTAGATGAGATTTGACTCGACACCCCCCCCCCCCCCTTAAACATCTCACGTATTTTATGAACGGCCCCTTACTAAAAAGCAGTCGCAGTAAAAAAACAAAAAATACGTATTTAAGTGGTAGTCTAGTAATACGTGCCTAAACATATATAAGCTTGTATTTAAATTAAAACTGCTATCAGAAGAGACCAATATCGACCTGGTACCTCTCTCCTTGTGGGGAGTGACCGACCGCGACCGCAGGGATCCTCCTTACTAGTCTTCCTTTTTCCATACGTTTCTTTCTACCATATGTCCCGTCTGTCAGTGAAATCGATTTCCAATACATATCGTACCCCCAGTGGAAAAAGAGCATAAGTGGTTTTACGTCGAATTGTCGATTTTCACATATTTGAAAGGTACGTTTAAAGTTACATATGCTGATTTTTTTTCATATTTTTCTTGATAAATTTGACGAATTTATGCAAGAAATATTGCTTTATTAATTTTGAATACATTATCTTTTTTCTTAGGGATTAATAGAATAAACGTTTTAACGCAAAAAAAAAGTTGAATAATATGACGTATTACATTATATGACGTTTATCGTTAAATTTTAATGATCGAAATAAACAATAACAAATATTATGATTCTAATCCGTTTCTTTTTTTTACATCACTGGTCTTGTATGCACGAATACGTCGTTTTTTGTTTTATTATTCAGGTAACATTATATTATAAATGCACATACTGCACAAAAAAATTATTTTGATAAAAATAAAGCAGCGTTATGAGGGTTTACTTCATATTAACTTAAAAAACGTCGCGACTATGTACCTAAGAGGCGTCGCGACTATGTACCTAAGAGGCGTCGCGACACCATATCTAACGGGTGTCTTGACGCTATAGTTGAGATTAGAGTGGCGTTTCAAGCGTGAGACATCTCGACGCCGTAACGGTTCGGCACAATTGAGCAGCGTCGCGCCGCATAAGAAGTTCGGCGTTGCGTTAGAGTAGCGTCACCACGCTGTAGTTGTATGGCGTCGCGACGCCATAGTTGAGTGGTATTGCGACTTCCTAGCAGCGGGGCGTTGCGACTGGAGTCGACTGTTCTTCTTATATTCGCTATCTACCTCTCTGTAAATCTCCGAAAATTGTGAACCAATTAATTTTGGTGTTTTACAATGTTGGTATGTCATTGAAGTGGTTTCATATGTATGAATTTAAATCGATCGATACAGTAGTTTTGTTGTTAAATCAAAAAATGTTACCATTAATGTCATTTCGGTTAACAAAATTGATCATGAAAGACGACGAAGACGCATGAGCTGCAAGCGACGGGGGATGTAAAGCAGCGGGGTTGTGAATCATGCAACCGGGACGGGGGTCAACTGACTGTCATACTGACGGTGGGCGGTGGGACATGCTGGGCAGTTCATAAGTAGGCTATATACTCGTATGACATGTAGAAAAGTGCCAAACTCACATGGCTTTTGTGTGCTGTATCACCACCGGCCCCTATCTGCCTGTAAACCATGTGGATAGGCTTCGATCTTTTTTTAAATTGATTATCAGCAGAGTGACAACATAACCGTCAGAAAAAAGTGCAAATTCGCATGCAGGTTTTCCGGTATCCACTGTATAAAATCCCCTAATTCCTCACCTCGTGCGGCTTTGAAACTACACGGGTAGGTTCTCAGACAAAAAGAAAGAAAATGCATTTACTTGGGCCCATTACGAGGCATAAAATAAGAAACTAACTTCAACAATAATTTCTAAAATGTTAGGGGAAATATGCGTCATATTCGTGCGCTTGTTGATTTAGTGGTTGAAACTGAGTGTGACCACCAAGAGTGTCATTCAGGTTAGAATCCAGTGTCGGGTCAAAAATTAAGTGACGAAAACACAGGCAGGCTGAAACTAATTCTTATTATTTCAATGTCGAACGCCTCCGATAGCATGTAAAACTGTTGGTTCCAACCGTCAAAAAATTTCTTTTGTCATTGTTATTAAGATTAGCTGTGCTACCAAAAAAATTACCCAGTAAAATAGATAGCGGAGGTCTGTCAGAAATACGGAATACACCTGAAACCGATGAAACTGGGAGCTGACATCGACGGAGCTTGCTATAAATTTGAAGGTACTGTTTAATAGGCACGGGGGCAGTGTAACCTAAGCTGAGTAAAAACAGAAATCAGCTCCATTTATTGATAGAAGAAGCTGTGAATTTTAGTAAGTCGTCTCTACATACTTAATTCCGTAAAGAGCGCAAAACAATCTGCCTCGAGCAAAAGCTGGCGCCGGCGCTGCAAGCCGGGTATTTATTGGTCTCATAGTTTTTCAGTTTGCTATTAGACACTCGTCACAAACAGCGATAGAAAGTTATCGAAAAAAAAAAGAAATTTGTGAATAGGCAGACTTTATTTATAGGCTTCCCTATAAGTTGATTGGAGGGTTAATTTTTATTTATGGTCCGTATTAAAAAAATATATATTAAAAAGTAAATAGCAAGCCTAATTTTAGTCATATAAATACACCAAAATCACGGTGCAGTGTGCAATGGATTAGCTAGGTATTTGAAACATTTGGAGTCTTTTAGTTAACTTAGATCGGAATGGGGTTGTGCTTGTAAACTCTTCTGTAAAACCGTCTATATATAATAAAAACCCACTAAGATATCACGAATACAGATAATGAAAAGATACACCTTGATTAAGCATTAAAAATGGCAGACCACCACTTAGAGAGTATAAGTTTTTTATTAAAGTACTAGCTGTTTCCCGCAGCTCCGCCCGCGGTCTAGTTTTTTTTAATATAATTGAGATGCAAGCTATCCTATCTTTCAAGTTGGATCAAACTGCACACGTGTTACTACTAGTCTCGGAGTTCATCCCGGACAAACATCGTGGCACTGGTATAAAAAGATACAATTTATTATTTCTGTCAAAGAAATATTACAAATTAACAAAAGACAACGTGGTGGTTTTGTTATAAACGGAGTTGCGAAAATTGCTCATTTTGTAATTTTAATATTTTTTACGAGTTAAATCTGATATTTAGAAATTCATTCAAAAAATATTAGTAACGGCAATCTTCACAGAAAATACGTAATATCTTGGCAGTTATTGTTAAATACTGTTATTTATGTTACAAACTTTAATTGTATCCAAAGCTATGCTAATTATTTTGGATATAATAAAAATTATTTGATACACAATATGATTTCTTCTTTTTTCCTTTAGTCGTAAATATTTAGCCTTGGGTAATATCTGGCAATATGCATGTAAAAATTTTATAACAGATAATGGAATAAATCATTATTCTTGTTTACCTAAGGTCTCTCAACGAGCCTTTAAATTGAAAAAAGGGGTAAGTGTTGGATACTTAATATAAACAACAAATTTAATAAAAGAAAAGACGCAGTAATCCTACTTATACTAGCAATAATTGACAGTGTTACAAATTCATAAGTCCTTTAAGTGTACATACTTTTTAAAATATATTTAATTTCACGGGAAAGTTTGGCTTAAGTATTGATAATTAAAATACCATATTTTTTTAAATAACGAAAAATAGCATAATAATTTATTTCTATGATTACTAATAAACTGGAAACCTTACCACTAATTTAAACACTCCACGCAGTGTTATATTTTTTTCCCTTTTATTTGATATAAGAATCTTTCCTCTACGACCTAAGACAAAGTAAATATTTCCATAAAACCAGTTTTTTGGCCGTACTGAAAAATTAACATTTCTGGCTTATGGCGTTTTTCCACTGAGGGTGCGATATTTGAATTTCTATACATTCTCTTTAGTTACAAAAGATTTATGGGACTATCTGGTAATGCTAAAAGATAGGTACATCGAAACACAATTCATATAATGCAAGCAGATTAAAATTAAATGTACTCGTAAAGAATCAAATCAGTTTTTAAACATCTTTTTTTAAGAGGACACTTAACTTTTATATTAATTTGTATTGAATAACATATTTTTATTCGTCCTCTTGAGTTCAACTTTCACACATCTTTTGGCTTTCACACTCTGACTATTAATATTCTTAGAGCTATGAGTAATTTAATTTAAACGACTACTAATATTGCTGTTTTTATAACTTTTATTGACATGAACATGAACGACATAATTTCTATGGTATTATCAAATTTTAATATACAATTGACAGTTCTTTTGTATAACATTCTTGGCAAATGCCATATTATATGTAAGTTATATCATAGTCACTTTTATCAAAGGATAAAGATTATCATTTATTTGTAAAAATAATACTATACACATTGAAACCACGTTATGATTAGTGTAAAATCAAATATGCACATTATTTCATATTTGTTGCAAGCAATAAATTGTCTGATGGTTTATTTTCAGAGTAAAATCGTCTAGACTTCCGAAAACGTTGAAAGCAAAACGTACATTGTAACAACGCCAGAATTAATTGCGCACGTTACTTAGTTTACCCAATTCGCTATCTAGTTGGTTTTCCTTTGTACAAACTCACTCGTTTCTAACGTTTTTCCGTTATATTTTTCTCTTTTTACCAAATACTTGAAATTCACGGAGGCTAAACAACCCTGAATTATTTGTTTTGTTACTGTAGCAATACAAGTGTGACCTCTGGGAATGTTTGTCAAGCATAAACAATTACTTGTGTACCTACTGTTCAAAATGATCGCTAAAAACCATAAAAAGAAACGACACGTTGAGGTCCCACACGCTGGGCATATATCATATTTTAATTGCGCTTCGAGGTGTTTGTCGTGGTGTGAACTGTAAAATTACGATTTGAACGTATAATTTTTATGTGATCATTGTCCGTCCGATGTCTGAATACCCCGACAGTATGAAGTCTTGCTCCACCGATTTCGCATGTCAAAGTTCCTATATAAGTGTTGTTGAACTTGCAGAACTGTTACGGTATACATAAAAAGTGACTAAGTTTCAATGAGGATACTTCCTGCCTTTGTTTACAATGCTTGTTCAGCTTACCGAATTGAATGTGAACGACGATCAATTCGGAGCTGACATCAGTAATGCGCCATAAAAGTAGTCATATCGTAAGAATAAATTGTTTATTAAGCCGTTTTTCAAGTTCCAGTGTTGACTCGTAAATCTTCCGGTAATTATATTTGAGGTTAACATTGATGGAACGCGCGGTAGGAGCATATTTTATTATTATTATTAAGTAAAGTTTAAGTTTTGATCAAAAATATTAAAGTATTTTATTAAAAGAGAAGATAAACATTTGATATTGTATCAATACAGAAATTAACTATAAACCATAAATATCATAATGACATAAAATGCAGAACGCCAATTTTGGTTAAAATAAACATGGTATTTGAGAAACAGGAAAACTTGCATGTTCTCTCTGATTAAAAATTATACAATGGTTTCTAACTTGTATTCTCATCTATTTGGTGTATTTCAGTAGGCAATAAATCAGTGACATCCGTAATTTGAAATCCTCCAAATGTTTCCCGGGCTAGCTCGCTGGGTACGGTCGTTGCTCTCATAGCCGGTCGGCATCCCTATTTCCCTCGCGACGGATATTATCGGCGGCCTGCGTTCCAAACGATAATAATCGCAAGGGCTAACCTAACGGAACACTTAATGCGAAGGGTACGTTACCCTGCCTCTACAACACACAGAACTTTTTCAAAACCATGTTTTTTCAAGCGTTTTGAAGAAATGATGCTTCGTTCAATGAAATTTAAAACTACTATTCGATTTACGAGCAACAAATTCCTGAAATAATAGAAATAATGCATCGGAAAATTATTATTTATCATTATAATGTTTAGTACACCTGTAGGAAATTACTATAAAAACCAAGCGAGAGTGTGGCACATGGTTGATATCTTTAGTCACGAAGGTAGTCGCACCTGATAGGGCCAATAATTATATTTATGCTAATTTTGAACTTTGAATTACGATGCTTATATCAATACATGTCACGAACTGAGTTAACTGATATTGTAGTTTGTAACCCCGACGTATTGTTATGATAATTAAGTATTGTTGAGAACCGGACATAATAGCAAGATTATACGATTTCAGAATGTTGAAGTTTGTCTTTACATTTCGTAAATTATTTAACACACACATATATCGATTTAATGTTGCGCCAAATCGGTTTATGAATGGCGTTTAATTTATCGTCCTTATTGCTGAACTTCGGTGTGTCATCAAACTTAATGGGTACCTAAAGAAGAGGTTATTGTGGTCTATTCCGGCTTGTTTATTTAGGACTTATAACATCAGTAAACGGTATATTTAAAATATTTGCTTAAAATCAATGTAGTAATGTGATCTTTGTTGCAGGGCTGTGACCGACCCTCGAGATGGCCGGCGCGTGGCACTCAAGAAACTGCCCAATGTGTTCCAGTCGCTCGTCTCCTCAAAACGCGTCTTCCGCGAGCTCAAGATGCTCTGCTTCTTCAAACATGAAAACGTAAGCAAAATTTATAAATTAACGAGTCTACATACGCCCGCTTATATAAGCATAGATGAAAGTAAGAGGCACCAGGCCGTTGCGTAGTATGCGCATGAATGGAAAAAGTGCATGAATGTGGAAGTATTGATCGTAGCTCATGGCGTACCCCATAGAAAATGGAATAGTGATATGTGAAACAATACCTATATGTCAGATAATATGAAATTATAATTTGCTGGACGTTCCGCGCGCATTTCAATCGGAATTTGTGCAGTGAGCGTGGACTGAGCACGATACGATTACAAAAAAGGCGTATATAATACCTTTTATAATATAGACTTGCATACCTATCGTATACGATTAATGTGGGATGCCACAGATTTTCATTTTAAATCTTATTATCTTCTAAACTGAATTTAAAATACTAAGTACCTCACTTAACCAACAGTATAATCTTACGATAAAACTTTCAGACATTTTACAAATTTTGTAAATAGAAGTTTAGTGTCTGGTTTGAAGATTAAAATAAAGTAGTAGAACCAAGGAATTTCACCGTTATATGATACTGGTAAACTATATAAAGTTTCCTTTGTGTACCCATAGCCAGCTAAGCACTAAATATGTGTGACTGCCTCGGCTGCCTAGATTCAAACATGAGATAGTCTGCTTAAGTCTGAGGCCAACGTCAATATAACACCTACACGTTTCGCTTACTACAAAATAAGCATAAAACATTCAATGAAATTCCCAACATTTTCATTATAATATTTTTCCGCAATCGCTTTCCGTCGTTTAATAAACAATCGCCAGATTGCTCAATTTCTTTGACATTGAAATTTCCCCTTCTTGCTCATTGAAGGTGTTTGTTTTGAAAACAGCCTTTATTTAAGGTAAGAACTGTTCCCACGCAGGTTTTTTAACGGCTTCTTAAATTGGAACACCTTATTGACGCGTTTGTTTTTTACATTTCTAATTAGAGAGACCTTTCCTCACTTCGGTCTTACTTTATGAATGTTAATTGAAGCTTTCAAATTCACACCTGCCCTTTATAATTATTGCTCGGGTCATTACTACCGAAGGTTTTTACTTTTTAGGTTTATCAGCCATAATTCGATTCGTTACTGATAAATTCACCAGTCTCAGACCTCTTTATTATGATAATAGGGTCTGGATTGGACATTACCACAAAATAATTGTGGGATGTGCGCTCTCTTGATAATTTATGATTTTTTATTGAGTTTTATCGATCAACGGGTATTGTTTGCGGTCGGTGAGCGTTTGTCTCCACGAATAAACAAGATTTACATTGAAACCGCTTTATAGTGTGTTTAGTGTGTGTTTATAGTGCCGCTTTATAGTGTCAGTTGGGCCCTTCATGAGAGAAAAACGCTTGTCGTAGATTGCACTATTGAACACAAAACTAATCGGTGCTTTTTATTTACAGGTTTTATCGGCGTTGGACATCTTACAGCCGCCTAGCCTCGACTTCTTCCAGGAAATGTATCCTTTTAAATGTAGAAGTAGCCTAGCATTGGTAAACAAGCTGTGCTGTAAGCTATCTTATGAGCGGGTCGTTTTAACGGTGAACGTGGGCAGCGCATTGACCTTACACGTGAGTCCTCCAAGATTGCATTTCTACTTAGAATCGTCGGAACTGTTAAAGCGCCCAACAAACGGTCCACTGTTTTATATTTTATCTCCGCTGCAGCATTATTGAGTTTCACTCGTTGAATTGTCAGCGCTTCAGCTGCTTGATACTTTATCTTTGTTGGATTTCTATCTGCAGCCAAGATTTATAGCGGTGAATTGAAAGTTTTCGATTCGAATTATTGGTTGGGAATTTTCTTACGTATATGATACCAACCTATAAGGGTGCTAAATGTACTGATGAATGATCGTTTGTTTTTCAAGTATGTAGATGGAAAACAATAAACTAGCGGTCAGACAAAGCGATTCGAATAACGAACGTCATTTTTTCCAATTAACTTTCTTCTTTTTAATCAAGTTAGATATTATTTTTTTTTTTATGAAATTTCAAGTCTTTCGGTTAGTAATATATAGGTAAGTCACGAAACTAATTTCGCTGAAACGCTAAAATGATTTTGATACATTTTTTACGGCCGTATGTACTTCAATTTCACGCTGTCAAATCGAATGACAAGAGAGGTTGATCTTCTTAGTGTTAGACGTCAATTTTCAGCGTGTCTCACGTTACTACCAATTTCGTCATAGTCCGGTACAGCATCAATTTATCTTTCTCAACTACCGTATAAATATCCCACGGAGTAACTGTCGGGTTTATGTTTCAAATTTTATATCGCGTACACTATTGTGATTTTATAGCTCGATGGAATCTTTATGGCTTAGTTTTTTTCCATTAGATATGAAGCTTAAGTCATTAAATTTTATTAATGGTTAATTATTTATTAATACGAACATTAAACCTCAAGTTCATTTGAATTAATTTTTGATAAAATAAAATAGTCATATATACGTCTGGGACAGCTCCACGGTATATAAGATCATTATTAGATAAACACTGGCCTTGCAATTATATTAATAGGCAATTCAAATGATTTAATAGGCAGATGTTTATTGAATCAACACTGACACACGTGTTCAGAAAGTGCAATTAGTTCAATAATGGCGTTTATTATTTTTCATGTGTGTGTGTGTCGCGTCAGCTGCCGGGAACACAATATCTCGCCGGCCCGGCTACCCTATACCGATTTATTCCCCTTCAAGTTTTATTGAAATTCGAATGGTACTCGTCCGCCGTCCGCGCCGCCTCGCGAAATCCAATAGTAAAAGGAAAACACTCGGTACAAGTTGTAATACAAGAAACTTGCCTTATAAATCGTGTAGTTTAATTGAACGCTATGTGCTGTGTGCATGACTGATGACATGAAGCGCGTGAGAACGAATGACGTAGGTCTGGATCTTCAGAACCATGATTTCAAGAAGACTCTTTTGTTTTACGAAGTTAATGTCGTAGTTGCGGAATTTTTGCTTTAAATAATGAGTGAAGACAATTCAAGTAAATACAGGAAAGTTTATCAATAGTTTTTGCGTCTGAAGAATATTTCTTAAGCGGCATCTATCATATTAAATAAACGTTAGATGACAAAATCAATTATAAAACTAAACGAGAATCTTTAGGGGGGTGAAACTGCATAAAAAATATTGAAACCGAGTTCACGTTAGCAGGTAAAGAAAGACGAGGTTCAGAAATATATTTTCAAGATTTAAATTCCATAAGTTCAATCGTTGAAACTCATTCAGAGTTTAAAAAAAGAAATATATAATTATAATGGTATTATTGTGTACGTAGCGAGCATTCTATAATCGGTACTGATCTCTGTTTATCGTTTAGATTATTCTTCATTCGAGAAAAGTATTTGAATTTGTGTTTGCTCTCTACGTGAACCTTTATATTAGCGACGAATTCAAATCCTGTAAATGAACATAAACGCACCGTTATGATTTCCTTGTTATTAGATACTATAGTTCTGGAGTGATGATCGAGGAGCAATAACCAGCAACCGTTGGAGAACTCGATGAGTTGTTTATATTCGCGGCACGATATTCGGGGGCTCCCAATGCATCACCGAAATAGAACTAAGTGCTTCCGTGGAATTATGTTCAGTGCCCCTTTGTGCTTTGTTTGCCGTCGCTTGGTGCATCATCACGTAGATATGTCATCCACAGAATGTTTTGATTCCAATTTTAAGTTTGTCGCTATTCTAAGTACTCTCATATATGAAGAGGTAGGTATGTAGTCGTTGCAGAAGACGTTCAGATTAAGACTGAAGTGTAGAAAAAAAAACTTATAACTTATACCCACTGTATTGTACCAATTTGTCTCGCAAACACATAAGTTTTATATCAGTATATTAGAACCATGTAACGAATAGGTATGTATTCGCTGCAAAAGACGTTCAGATTAAGATCGAAGTGACGAAAAAAAAACTTATAGCCATTGCATTGTACGCCTTTGTTTCCTTTAAATTTTATATTAGACCTTGAAATGGCTGCCCATCTGTGACACAAAAGCCCTCAAAGCAAAACCGCGTGTAATCCTTTTGTTCTGCTTTCATATCTGTAAGATACCTAATTATAATCTAAGATAACTAAAAATTAGCATTATGAAGCGCGCAATAGCAAAATAATTACGAGGCCGTATGGTTTTTATTGCAATATTTAATGCACCCTATAGCTGAGTCAGCCCTTCGCATGCGGTCTTCTCCGAAGCCGTACATTAAGCTACCTGTAATGACCTCATCTACACACGCACATGAAGTATATTAAGTGTCGAGAGAGATACATTAAAACATCCACATCACAATTATACATGACAGCTGAAATGATGGCCCAAGTAATGAATTCCACTGTCATTTCGTACGAACTCAACAGCCCGAAAACAAAGAATGGAAAAAAGGAAAATTGGCACCGGAGCGGCGGAGATTCAAACTAAAGTATTTCTTGCTTCGCACCGATGTTTCCTATTGTAACAGTTCTTATTGAACATATATTCTAGTCAGAAGTTCCTCGCTTTAGAATTGACGCATTTTCCTTCTCCTTCATAATTTTAACGCCAAAGTTTCTTGATGCGTTCTCAGTTGAATTTATGGTAAGTTAAGAAGTTTTTTCTATATATTAGTTTCGCGTATGTATAATAGAATGCAAATACACAATTCTTGGCGCTTCTCATTGTTGGACACGTCAGAATTCGTAACAAAACATAATTTCACACAACACCCTTTGTGCCTGAAAACAACGTGGCATACTCCTCGCGTTTCCACCGCCACGCCATTGTTTTTGTTCTCTGGCCATTTCTTTTGTTACATGAGCAGTTTCTTTTGTTCAAATGCTTGTTTCTTTTGTTTGACGGCGTGGTGTCTTTGTTTCAGCGGGTGTGCGGCGTCGCTGGCGCATCGTGCGCGCGTCGCAGCGGCTGTGCAGCGCCCTTGCGCGTGCGCTTCCTAATTAGCGGTTTTGCGTGGGCCGCCTGGCCCGATTTAACCTCGCCGCGTCACGCCCGGCCGTGCTCTCGCGCTGATATCGCCCTGCTAACTACTACTTTATTGTATTTTAAAGTATAAATTGAGATCGCTGACCAGATATACAGTTATCTAGGCACGCTATCACCTTATACTTCCACAGGGATGCGGTTAAATTTAATTTTGGACCCTGATATTTGCATAATGATGTTTTAGTAAGGGAAAGGATATAGCGCTAAATAATATGTGACATGGTAGTTATTACATGGAAATACTATTTTCTTATGAAGCTACTACATTAAATAATATTCAACTTGTACACAATTCAACTGTTCACGAGTGAAATGTAGGTAATGAATTACTGTACACACATCAAACATTCATCTCGTACATGATTTATTCGTACGTACGAAATATACGATTTTGTGAAAATGACATCAAATGAACACTAAAAATATTCCTATTTGACGTTTCTATAGTTATCTACTATGGTTTGTCGGGCACATCAGGCGACATATTCGTAAAGTGGGCGAAAGAGAATTGATTGAAAGTCAATAGGTCACGTCTCGTCAGACCACGTATGATTGTAAGGTTTCAACGTACAGGGAGTATGTTGAATGCTCAATTTAAGGGCCTCTAACCTTCCTATTTGTTCGAAACCTTTACAGGCAGCTGTGTCATTCCCAACCCAACCACATCAATTTTTTAACTTCAATATTGCTTAGTGAATTCATCTCTTCCTATGGCTTTCTGATAATAATGTGCCAGTAATTAAAAACATATTTTTCATCAAATAATGAGGTCAAGTCTGCGTCATATCAATCGTCCTTGTTTTAAGGGCAACCACTCCCTCAGGGTTATTCGCAAAACATATCTTATATCTGACATTTAAAGGAAAACAATGCTTATAGTGTAAATATTATATGTTTAGTACATTATTCCACGTTTTAGAGCACTATACAGACTTCATAAACTATCTCTCAAATGCAGACGTTTCTACGCAGCTAAGCCTCTTTGTGTCGGCACCTGGGGGTCGTTACTGGAGAGAAATTGTCGCGAGTTTTAACGTGTGTTGTTTTATTGATGTTGGAACACGAGCCCGTGCTGATTCACGTCCGTACGCTCCCACATCTTTATGATGAAATATTGACATTTGTGACGTCAAAGCATTTCCAAGGGTTCGGTGTCAGCGTACTGGTCGTCCTTGCTTTGTTCCAAATTGCGTGTGAATGTTAAGATTAGATTGCACATCGATATTTTTTATCGCAGTGGAAATATTTAGAGTTTGAATCCGGGCAAGTTTCTCCACAGCATGTCCCAAGAAGGTCTAACTGAAAAATCCAATTACAAAGGTCGACGGGTTCGATCGATCGAACATGGAGCTCGAAATCGGCAACCGTATAAGCTTCCTGAGATTATTCACCGAAATATTCAGTAATTTGTTAAAATGTGATGTGCTTAACGCCAAGTTAAAGCAGAAACGACTTTTTCAATTCATTGTCTCATATGGCAGTTAAAACAAAAAACGTGCGTGCGTTAGAAAGTTCACGTGGCAGATATCTGACTAGAATGAAAATGAAAATAACGAGAATACGGATACATACATAATTACATATTCATGTTGAATCGAACAATTTGTAAATCGTGCGATTCAGAAATAATTGCATTCCAACTATATTGGATAAATCAAGTAATTGTCTGCCGCTTCACAGGCTTCCCCTATAGACTGGCTAGAACAAATGATCCTGAATGATAATGCCATTATGTGAACGCTTGGCACGGGGGTGAGTGCCCGCAGTACGTTTGTTGGAGGTATACAGGTGAAGCCAAATCTACTATAGGTAATAATTTGTTCACTTTAAGTAGTGATACATCTCTATAACTTGTTTTTTTTTTTAAATTGGCTCGAATCTGAAAGAATTGTTAGAACTATTTTAAATGAATCTAAAAGGATTTTGATACGTATCTCCAAAAATACGGCTAAGCCATATTCTCTTGTAGAGCTACTTGCGACTGCCGAGAAATGCAAACCCGTTAACGGAATTTTGATTTTGTCTTTCTGTCTCTTGTGAGCTTAAATCTGTTTCTTCTTAGGCTAGAGATTATTATTTTCTGGTCTGAGAATCGCACAAACAGTAGGTAAAATTTCTACCGACCGCAGGTTTTTCAAAGAATTGACTGACGTCACTAATAAATGTGTTTCTGATAATTTCAAAGAAACGTTTTTTTTTTCATTAAAATAAAAAACGGTTACAAATAGCTTTTTTAGTTAAGGTTCAGTCCATAGTGAATAAACAAATCGTCTTAAATTATTATTCTAATAAAATATTATTACGCATTTATTAGTCTTAAATATTTGAATAAGCTTAGAGTTTCGTAATGCATCCAACATGTAAGGAGTATCTTCTGCTACACGTACTTAAAATCCTACCTGGACTGAGGTTTCCAACTTTGTTTATTGGCTATAACACCGCTACCGGTTCGTATTTCGTAATTTATTTGGATTTGTTCATGACAGTAGTACTAATATCTATTTAAATTTGGTTGTACTGTAGGTCGTATAGTTCATGAACGTGTAATCAATTTACTATTAAAAGCTTGTGTTGAGTTGTAATCTATACTTATAATAAATCTGTAGAAGTGAAAATTCTGTACATTGAAAATATTAAAAAAATTAATGGCGGGGTGTGTTACTAGACCGACACCGAACCCAAAAATGTGATTAAAAAAATTTTTGTCTGTCTGTCTGTCTGTCTGTCTGTCTGTCTGTCTGTTTGTTCAGGCATCACGCAAAAACTACCGGTTCGATTTCGATGAAACTTGGTATAATTGTTCTTTAATATCCTGGGCACCACACTGGGTAGTTTTTATCCCGGAAAAGTATATACAAAAAAAAACAAACTTAATTTTGCGGTTCGATCCCTAGACCCGAATACTGTACCAACCGCAAATAATAAGTTTGTCGTAGGTTACGTCACCCGCAGTGGAGTTCAATAAGGGGCGCTGCACACGGCCAAGTAACTATTTATTAATCTGTGACACGGCTAAGATACTATAATTATTATTTATCGATACTTTATATATATTATATATATATATATTATAAAGCTGAAGAGTTTGTTTGTTTGAACGCGCTAAACTCAGGAAGTACGGGTCCGATTTGAAAAATTTTTTCACTGTTAGATAGTCCACTTATTGAGGAAGGCTATAGGCTACTTTCCTTTTGGAAATCTATCCCCTAAGGGGGTGAAATAGGGGTTGAAAGTTTGTATGGGAAGTTCGGTATTTTCAATGATAGACACATTAAATATGGTATACGGGTTTCTGAATAGAAATAAATAAAGATATATTTCAGTGATTTTAAAAATCATCCCCCTAAGAGGGTGAAAAAGGGGTTGGAAGTTTGTAGGCATATGAATTGTGTCGTTTTCAAAGATAGACACATTCAATTTCATACAAGGGTTATTAGTTAGAAATAAATAAGATGTATTTCCGAGATTTTAGAAATCTACCCCCTAAGGGGGTGAAATAAGGGCTGAAATAGTTGGTACGTGAAGTTCAGTATTCTCAAAGATAGACAGATGAAAAGATAAATAGATAAGATAATGACCATCTAAGGCATAATCTATAATGACGACTCCCGTGGTCGAGTGGCGTTCACTCCGGTTTTTAAGGTGTCGCCAGCTCTAAGGTTCCAGGTTCGATCCCCGAACGGGTCCATGTAGAAAATCACTTTTATACATAGTCTGGAGTCTGGGTGTTTATGGTACCTTTTTTGTCACCGATTCCATAACACAAATGCTTTTGCTACTTACTTTACTTTTATTATTATTTTAACGCCATAATATTAGATGAAAAATTTTATACATTCTCCTTACTTTGAAAATCACAGAATAATCTACCTTTAATACTACTCTTTAATTTACGCGCGAGCGAAGCCGCGGGCAACAGCTAGTAATTAATAAAACTGCTTACAGCTAAAGATTATCACCTAACGTGGGAATTTAATGTTTGTGTTAATGTTGTGATATATTTTCGTGTTTCACCAGAAATTCATATGTAAGTAATTACAGTATTCAAACAGTATCTAAAATTTATATGATTAACTTTAACATACATTTTCCCTTACATTACGTTCAATATTCCCAGTTTTCTTCAATATCGCAGCCATTAAAAATAATTGTACGAGTTTATTTCCTTCACGTCTATGTTAATGTTTCCTAAACAAACATTATGTCGACTATAACTTCTTATTAAATGCTACCGAGTTCCGTAGAAGATTTTGTTTTCGTTAGCTATTCCCGCCCTTTGTTCTGGTTTTAATATTAAAGTAGTATTTGCAAGGCCGATGAATTTGTTGAATTAATTGAACCGAAAACGCTTTGTTTTTATTTATTTACAACAATTGTGTTTTTTTACCTATCTCCATATCAAAATGAATGAAACTTTAATTATGGTTTCTCTACAACTATGATGATAAGAATGCATCATGGTGGAGAAATAAGAGAACAAAAAAAACTTTTGTATTATTTATAACTATTTCGATTACCAACCTTGAATAATACGGCTTTAAAGGTTTATTGCACTTCGCAGCTATGTGTATTATTTATATGAGTATTTAAGAATTTATCACCAGATCAGAGTTTATGGCGGTCGCATTCGGGTTCATGCACCATTAACGGTCGGCTGGCACTGTTTAATTGCTCCCCAATCGATAAAGAGCCATCATCTATTTCCCTATAATACAGATTAGTCTACCTTTTATAAGCTATTCATAACGCATTAAAAGTGCCTAGCTCCCTTCACTTTTTAATTTTGATTTATTTATTGGCATCGGATTTAGTTTAAGTAGACCAGTAATAAATATTCTATGGGAATTAATAATGTCAGTCTATAACTGTCCTAATCCAGGGCAAAGACCTTTTCTCAAACAGAAAGGGGACAAGTATCGATCACCACGTTTGCTCCATATGAGCTCCAAGTTAACTATATTATACTCTTGGCTTCATCGGCATTATTTTAATGTCTTAACTAAATTGGTACAAATTGATAACTATCAGCAATCGAAAGTCGTGGCATGCTTCAAAACAGACGCGAAATATCCTTTGGTTACCTAACTATGATGCAAATACTCTGCAGCTAGGTAAATATAAAGATCCTTGGAGAAGGCGGTAGCAGTTGTCAATGCTACCGTAATTAGTGAGGGTCCGGGAATACTCTATTACAGTCTTCCCAGGGATGTGCCATAACAGGCGTTGCACAGGAGGGTTTCTGGTTTGGTCTTTTAAGAGGTAACAGATCCCTCCTACATGTGCTGATGGTGACCAACGGGGTGGTTTTAGTGAGGTAAAAATCCCACACTGCTCAGCCTTAATCCCCATAAGGCCGGGCGCCTTTTGAAGGTTTCCCCCCGAAAACAAAAAAAAAATAATATTGATATTACTTTGATAAACACAAATTTACTTAACAACGCGAGTACAGGTATTAAATCCATCATTAACCGTGTATATTAGCGATACTATAAACTGTTTTTGTTGCACATGAATGTTTAACTTCAATACTATTTGAGCTGTAAAATTGTAACGATTACAAACAAAGATTTTAATCATCTATAAATATGGATAAGTTATCCCGTGGGTGTCTGATTTTACGGACCTACCATATGGAATGTTTATTGTATCGAATGTGTACTATTTCTGTAGGCAAATGTTTTAAGTATTATCCCGATTTTCATTTGTATTTTTTCTAATAGTTTTTATTGCTCCAGGCAAAAACTGACTGCACGGATAGCCGAGTGGTATAGGTCACCACGCTAATTACCACTGTGCGCGACGTGCTGCGGGTTCGATCCCCGCATGGGTCCGCAGATACTTGTTCCAAGTCTGGGTGTTCTTTGTGCATGTGATTTGAATGTTTGTGAACCCCCGCGACACAAGGATTAAGTTCCTTAGTGCGGAAAAAAAAAGTTGTTGAGAAACCTAGTAGATATTTGTGATGTCCTTCAGTCCTTGTCAGTTGAACCAGTAATACTGTTTGCTCTCAAAGTGGATGGACCCGTAACTGAGACTTGATATCGAGTAGACAGGTACGGTAATGAAATTTGTGTTTGGGTAAACTCGTACTCTAAAAGCCTCATCGATTTACTAGAATGATGGTAGCTTACTGTTACAGTAGAGTAGTGAACGAATTTGATAGGAGTACCTGGTTCCATTTAGGTACTTCTAACATAAAAAAAATATGTATAAAACTTACATATGTAGGCCTTTAGTAATTAAAAGTTATTGTTTTTCTTTTATTTAGAATAGAGCCAACTTATGCATGCTCTAGCATAATATAACAACGTTGACGACTTTTCCAAAATTTGTAATAATATAATATAAGTGCAGAAATATGTTTTAAAGACAGCCACGTTATTTGTAGAAATAAAACGAGTTGTGTTGTTCGTTTCTTTAAAATATTTACAATCCGCAATAAAAATGAATACCATAAACTTTGGATTGCTTACTTTCCACATCCAGCAGACGAGTTCATTGTGTCGGTGATTCTCAGCTCTCGGTTCTGTCTGCGCTTTTGTGGGCTAAAACTAATAAAAAAGGAAGGCCAAATTACCTACAATAAAATCCAGTAAGACAGTTGGAGCTGGCGGGATTCGGCCTTGTACTTAGTTGTGCTCAGTGTCTCTACATATAATGACATGTACAATTGTACCTACCTACCGTGCGTTGTACATCAAATGTACATCAAATCTTAAATAGTGACCCAGCCAATAGATGCGAATCTGTTTGGTCACAGACATCCTAAGGCATGGCTCTTATACGGATTTCTGAATACACTTCTTTATTTTTGATAAAATTATAAAATTCTAGTAGTTCTCTTATTATTTAGTAGCAAATGTTACTCAGGATAAATAAGGCTTTCTAAAGGTGAATTTTTGAAATCGGCGCATTATTCTTTGAGTTTTGTTAATTACAAGCATACACACAAAAATACAAATCTTTTCTCATTATAATAATAGTGTAGCTCTAGAAATATTGACATTTCCTATTTATTAATGTGAAAAAAAAATGGTTTTTATAACTGGCCCCAAATCTATCGAGGATGAGAACGAACCAGGCTGAGTTTGAAATATTTTATAATTTAGTTTCTACAAGAAATCCATGATATTCTACAGCTTCCATATCTGTTCATAATTATCGAAGACAAAACGATTATTATCGAAACTATTCATGTTATTGATACAAACTCTGCATCTGTTTTGTATCGCGTAGTCCTATTGAGTTTGTAGCTAGGATACATTTGTTATTTATACTAAGCCGTACTACCCTACTCAAACTTCGCCCGCGTTTGTAAAACAAACAGTAAATTCTAAAACATCCAAATTAATAATTATATATACATACTATGTTGCTTAATTTACTCTATATGTCGTTTGTATACATCAAACATTCCTAAACATACATGATAGCAATAGCAATTGTGAAAATTACTCGTAATTTTCGGGTTGTAATTTCGACTTATAGAGAAATTCAATGAGGTTAAATGAAAACGGATCTCGTTGATTGCCCATTGGTAGTTTGACATCCTAAGATGTCTAATTAATAAATTAATGGAATACGTGTTTATAGTGACAGAGTATTGCTATTGCCATAATTACGTGTAGCGTTTGTTGATCCTATTTGATATTAATCAACAGGAGGCCTGTACGTAAACTTATAGTTGCATTACAATTAAGATTAACGTTCTCAGGTATGTTCAAATGTGTTTAATGGACTTTAGGATACCTACTGCTGATTTTGGTACAGCTGTATAATCAGAAGCGATAAAAAGAGATGGATAGTCGTGTGTTCTGGTGTAAATTAATTACGATATCAAATAAATCATCATGATTTTTTGTCGGCTTGCCTACTCTTGTCTCTCTTACCTTCTTCGCTCTTTTTTCAGTTTTTGCTAACAAAAAGCTAAATTCCAAACTCCGCCTCGCCTACAGAAAATATGACGTCATTCGTAGATGAAATTTTCCCGCGCAGCTCGCTCACCACTTGAAGTGCATAGCGGAGTACGGATTGCATATTTGCACCACACGCTGTAGTATTGCTCATGTCGGTTTAAAATGACGTTCATATATTTTATTTTCCTTCTTTTTTTTGTTGGAAATCCGACTCGGATACCGCTCAATAGGGGAATGTAAATATTTAAAATGTGTTTCTAAAATCTGTGCTTTTAGCACTTGAAATTCTTGAAATTGTTAACATGTGTATTTGACTTTACATGAGCGTATTATTTTCTCCACCCTCCATTTCTGCAAACAAAGCTGTTAGTTTTTCTTGAGATCAATAGTGTATTAGAACCCAATCTACCTATGTTTTCGCTGACCTGTTTACCTTATCCTTGAACTGGTTAATGCTGATGTAAACTTTATCTGGCTTCTTACTAAAGCTGAATAATATCT
Source organism: Plusia festucae (assembly GCA_950381575.1). Lineage (NCBI taxonomy): Eukaryota > Metazoa > Arthropoda > Insecta > Lepidoptera > Noctuidae > Plusia > Plusia festucae. The sequence continues at coordinate 3,271,291 of OX494436.1, read as the reverse complement.
CGTTCTAATTTAAAAAGAACGAACACCTGCTGTCTTGTCCTTCGTGCCCTAACATCTGCACGCTGGACGATTTAATGAAGGCTACTGATCATGCAGTTCACGTAGCAAAATTCTGGGCTGACACAATATGATTGCCATCGACACCATTTAAAAAGACAAGAATGCCTGCCTACGTTAATTTTACAAAGGCAGATCATGTCGCATTATTATTTTAAATATTTCTTTATTGTTAAATAAAAACAGTATCCGGTATCAGAACCGATTGGATAACTAACCAGTATGCGAAGCTATTCAAAGGAGTAAAATTACCTGCTAACTCTGGTATAAATTAATTTGAAATTAAAAAAGAAACAAGTTACTCGCATTAGTAGATAATCGATTTAAGGATATATTCGATAGAATGCCAGCCTTCCACTATGTTGCTACTTTCAATCAACTTTTTAACGCCTTAATGCCAAATATGGTTTAAGTGGTGCTTTATCAGTAATTGTAAAGCTGTTTACGTCATTAGAACTCCTAAGCGTGATGTTATGGATGTTTTATTGGTATTCTTCATGCTCACTGGCTGGATGTGAGTTTTTATGAAGTTCAACGTTCGATAATATATTACCTAGATTGTTTTATACAGGTCACCATCTATGGACCTAATAAACGGATGATAAATAATCTAAAAGTTAATGACTGAGCAAATAAATTGTATTTTTATAAACGGGTACCATATTTACTTAGAAAGTGGATTAGGTTATTCCGTATGTTTCAAAATTTCTCTCACTCTGTGAAAAAAAGCTTATTCCATAAACAAGTGAACAGTGAACATCGAGTATCCCTTTTACTTTATAAAATATTCAGTAAACAGTAAGTATTTTAAGAGCATACCAATTTAGTAAAAAACTGATCAAATATGCTTTTTGTGTGTTTGAATTCCAGAAGTACCAATATAAAACGAAAGTTAGTTCCCCGAAATCGGTTTGTGTGGTACACGAGTCGTGTACTGGCCGTCAAGGGTACGGTAACCCGTAACACGTTTTATGTTTATGGTACATCGTGCTAGCGTTATTTATGTAGCGTAGCTGCTCTTTATTTATCCTTTGAAAGACATACTCAAAAGCGTTATAAGGTCAGAGAATAGCAGCCACATCTCCGGAGCCTAGGCTCACTGAACAGAAATCGTAAAAAATTGACGTCGATATAAAAACGACACTTAAACTTGTAGGATGCGCAGTAAAATCTGTTGCCGAGTGATGGAGAGCGTTCGTACCTACGTACGCCGTTATGAAAGTGTTCCAAGCGATTTCATTTTTATTTTATAGACGTTTTGAATTTTGAGTTCCTTTCAATTGCATTTAAATGCGTTTACCAGATGTATTAAAGCAATTACACGGCATTCGATTGAAAAAAAAAACTCGTTTGCAGTTAACGTTGTCTTATGCCAGTTGTTACCGTCTGTCTTGTTACAACATATTCGTCATTTTTTAAAACACTTTCATCATATGTTTTACAAAGTAATGGGAACACTAAAGAACAATACGGAGTGGCAACAAAAGCATGCTAAAATTGACGATACGCATATAATATATCGTGGAGGAACCTTCGTGAAACATTAAACCTTGGTTTTATTGACTCCGACGTCGTTTAAGGTAGAAGAATCTCGCAGTAAATAACTGCTTTTATGATATTTCCACGACTTCATTAAGTCTTTCAATGATATAATTCTGAGAGTTATTGCCTCGCTGCCATAATACACTCTCTTATTGTGTACGCAAAATAGAAAGTACGTTAATTACACTATATCACGAATGTGTACGATGAAAACGCGTAATGTTAATAAAATTTTCGATTCAGAGAGATTTTGTGCCGCAGCTTACTTGCAGGTTGTTGAGATAGGGCGAGGGCGACCCTTCACGTTAATGTATTCTGGCAATTTCGCTAACGCCCTCCCGGGAACTCGAGCCCTGGCTAGACCCTAGATTAAATTTGTACTCTTCTGTTTATCATTACTTTTTGTTACTTATCCTGTCAGCTCAGTCGTATAGTCGCTTAAGCTTCGGCTTCAAAAGCTTAACTTAGCCACCGATGTACATCGGAACATTTTATCCATAGTTTGTCCATATTACTATTCCGATGATAGATACTACTCGTCATTATATTCCTGAATTATTTACTAGTAAGTTGTTCACGAAAATCTTGTCTTATCTTTATCTTGCTACCGTTTAGAAAACACCCATACGAAACTTTTTAAATTTTAAACACATTATATTTTTTGTCCTGCTTACTAACTTCTTTAGCAAAGAGCTTTCAGTAATGTGTCAAGTTATACACATTAAAACTGCTACTTTTGACTCAGCATCCATTCTCGTGGGACTGAGAGCGGTTCCATGTTTTCTCTCGTAGTAACAACTTTGTAGGTACTGTTTTGTATGACGTCGCATTCCCCCGAGCCCGACCTCTTCCGTACTCACATATTGCCGCATTAGGTAGGTATATGTCCGTTCTTCCGTCTAAATAAAATCCCAAAACAGTTAATCAGTCATCGATTAATAAATACTAGCAGCTCCAGCCAACTGACGTTTCCCCTCAGATGATTAATCGAGTGATGGAATTAGTTCCCGTCGTGTTAGCTTGTTTAATATACTTTGCGAGCATGCGGCTCTCGGACGAATGAAATAGTACGATTATTAGATTAAAGGTTAATGTGGTGTTTAATCAAAACTGTCTATGTAATGTGTGAATACCAATTTGCTTAAGCGGGCAAGTGCTGAGAAAAATATTTTAATATGAGTAGTTTAGACACAGCGAGTTTCCATCGCTTCCAAATAATGTCTATCGTTAGTAAGAGGCTTTTGGAATTTGTACGTTTTGGAATAATTTGAGGCAGACACCGTTAAGGGTTCGTGCAGCCGATGGTACTTGGCACGAGGTGACCGAGAGGCTTCTTGGCTCGCTGGCTCGAAAGATCAGCGCTGGCGTAGCTCCTTGTAGCCGGTCTCGATGACGTCTTGGAACCTTGCCCGATAGGCTTTAGATAAACGCTACCGTATTGCGGCTCCCCAAACCAACTCTTGTTTTTTATCATTAAATCACATCTGAAATGTGATGCAGTAGTAAGTACATTCGTAATTCGTACTTTCATGGAAAATATACATCTCATTCGCAATGCAAATGTATTCATGCTGTTGTAATGAAGAGTATCATGTCGCTTTCAATCTCCCACCTGCCACCTGTGTTCGTTAACCAACGAAAGATTTTTATTTTTCTTCGTGAATTTCGAAATCGCAGGCTTCTGAAGTTAAATTTGAAATGTTGGTATATTTCAGTGTGCGGAGCGAAGCAGACTTCGTTACTCAGAATTATTGCGGCGGCCACAGTTCGTGTTATAATGTACATGTAGGTACGTAGGTACACAGGGCACAACGTGTGTTTGCTGCATGCTTGTCAGCGACAGCTAACGCCACCAATTTACTGCTTCAGCTGCGTAAACTATGTGTGTCATCAAACTGACAGCTACGCTTGAGAACGATTCATTTACATCTGTTATTAAAAACAACTGTGAATTTCGAAATCCAAATATTACTACTTTACGAACTCATAACGGGTAAATACACTTTCTCTTTGCTTTTATTGTTGTTAAAACTCGCGGGTAAATGGCGCTCATTTCTAAGGGAACAACGCTCTGACACAGAGAGCTGAAGGTTTTATCAAAACATTGTTTTTAAATATTTGGTCTCGCTGAACATATTTCTCACATTCCTGCAAATTACTTCGACTATTCACAGACCAGGGTGATATAAAGCGAATTGTTGTATTCAACCGATCGTAATTTTGTCCCATTCGGAATTGTTTTTCACTGAAAAGTGTTAAGGTCATTGTATTACCTACCTAAGGTTTTATATTAAGTTCTGTCGTGTTTATAAATGGAAATGAGATTGGTAATGTTGGCCTTTTTCTTTGCCAGTTAATTTCCATTGTGTAGATTAGCATCCTGCGGAAAATCCCGTTGTGAGAGGAATAAAGAAACTGTGGCGGAAATTCGTAGGGCTCGCGATCGGCGCCGCCTCCCGCCATTTAATGGGCCTGCTTCATTGACTATTCTGTTAGAAACTTTGCCTAATACCTACGCTAATGCAGTCTCTACATAATTGGGTAGTACCAAACTGTTTACTAATCAAAGCGTTATTACCACATTAACATATTCTTCAGTTCCAATATCACGTACTATCAGCTTAAAAACATAATTTTGAGTATCTTGAAGTTCCTTTCGTTGCTTTCCGGATATTCAATAATATATTGTTATTTTTATTCTTATCTTGTTTGCACAGTAGTTGGCATTCAAGGGCAATGCGATGTAATATCGGGTGGCACATGAAGAAAGCACTTTATAGGCGTGAAGGCTTGTTCCTAATAAAGTATCTGGTAATCTGATGCCGTTCGTCCGCCTCCGGCAGACGCAATCGACTACATTGGCCAGATTTTATATAAAAATATTCGAAAACTTGATTCAAAAGCGCGTTGAGAAAAAGGGTTCAAAGCACTTAGTGTACAGTGTTAACGTGTAGCTTTATTGTCATTTTAAATTCATTTAGGTTATCAATAGTTTAAATAACCTGAACTAAACCATTATCATGAGTTATTTTTGTCTTAATATCCTTCGTATTGTTAAATCTCCATGTGTCTAAAAATTGTAATGTCCCTCAGACAACACTAGATGGCGCCGAAGCAGTCGCCATGGGTCCGACCATAGATTATACACTTATACTGGTATAGATGCGCCACTCCTAAGGTCAAAATGAAAGTTATGTCGTTACCCTGACTACTAGATGGCGCGCAAGTACAATTATTTTTCGCACCGGCCCTATAGGTGGCGCTTGGATACTACTTTTCCAATTTATTTATTTTTATATTAATTAATTTTATTATTAATACAAAAGCAAAGATTAAAAACACTTAAAAATTATATTATAACAAGTAACTAAAATTATCTAGGTCAAATTAAACAGAAAGGTAAAAACAAAAACTTCAAGTTGTCATTCCATATTTATTTATCGCTTTCTTTTATAAATAATCAAAAGCTTTCTTCTTTATCTGGTCATGACCGTCAAAAGAATTAATCTTTCCATTTAATAATTGATTTACTTTCTTTCAGAAATACAATCTATTTCCTTTTTTCTACGCAGAAAATTTAAACTTGCTCTTCTCAGGAGCTGAAAGAAACAATAAGTCTAATAAATATAAGTATCAAGTTGTTGGTCAACAGCTCACATTTTAACACTGCTTTCACTCATACAAATCTACAGGACACCATAATTATTATGTAGAGGAAAGTCAAATGAACTTTAAACAATGGGCTTCATTATGTGTCAATAAAATTACATGAATTTAATGGATTATTTAAACATATTTTTACAGTTTACAATAATCTTAGAAAAGCTTTGTTCATTAAAAAGTAACAATAGAAATGTGTTTACTTTTAGAATAATGTAATAAAACTTTATTTAGAAAAAACATTAAACAGAATGAGCCTACAATTATAAATGTAAGTTTACTGACCGCTTGATGAAGTTGTTGCTGGCTCTGCTTCCATTTGATAAAAAATGTCTGATGTTGAAGGAACATCTACATCACATGATGTCAGAATTACTTGGGCATTTTGTTGCGAGGCTGTAAAATAAATATTTGGATCTTTAATCTCTCTAATCACCGTTAATGAGTCACAATTGATTTTCTATTGTAACGCGGCGACCGGTCACCGCTCAGGGACGAATAGGTTAATATTATTTCAGCATTACAAAAAAAGCTTGCAAGTTAAATTATTATCACTTCTTGACATCTTTATAATAAGAAATTTTGCACAAGTTAAAACCCAATATTATGGTAATTTAGAATAATTTAGTTCTGGTCTGATGATGGAAGGTGGCTAAGGGAACTCGGGATTTGTGTGTCCATATTTTTAATAGCAGCTTTTTTTCAGCATGTTTATAAAATAGAACTATGGAAAAGTATACTTAATTATATACAGGTATGAACCAATAAAGAAAATTGAAATAAATAATAGTAAAAAAGGCTTACGCAAATTCAATGTAGGTATCGCATTTCTAGTCAAACGTCTGCTTGGTGTTTTATAATAATCCTCAGTGTTGGTGGCAGATTCAAATATTATTTTGTATATAACAATTTCCTCTCTCTTGAGTTGCAATATTAAGTATAGACTTCTGCTGGTTTAACTTCTCAGTATGAGGATATTCATAAGAAGGGAAATGGTGTAGAGGTCCTTTAAATAAATAAAACAATTATTACTATAAAATCTTAAGCAAACAGTACAAAAATAACATGTCACTTTTATAATTAATAAGTCTATTAAAAACTTTTGTTAATTAATTTAACTTACCATCGATCTCACATTCAATATAACATTTTAAATGAGATGATTTCGGCATTTTTAAAATCCAAGTTAAAAAATCGAAGTCCGAGAGATGAAGTGCCGAGTTATCATAAATATTATTTATGCTATCAGTCCGGGGTCCAAGTTACAATCCAGGTGATATCGTAAAACGTAGGTAGATCAGAAACCGTAAGCAAGTAGTTATAAAAATATCGAGACATAATAAAAAACAAGCGAACACTAAACAAAACAAAACACAAGTGGAAAAGTTGGAAAATGAGAATTCAAATATGGCTGTCAGTAACGAAAACTTCTCGCCATAATGTTGCCGCGGTTTAAATTAAGTATATATTTCCACAAATTTAATTTTGTTACACTTTATATTTTTAAATTGAATTACATCCTGAAAAGATCAACACGTGTTAGAAAGATGTATTTAAAATATTTTATTTGCAAATATTCTCCTTCAGCTTATGCCTAGTAGTAGCTGCTGCCCTCTATTGTCATTTATGTCGATATCCGGATGATAACTGATGACCCTGAATACTAGATGGCGGTACTTTCTATGAAATTTTTTGAATCTCATTTTTGTATGGGAGTTTCATACCCCTGGGTCCGTCAGTCCAGGAGTCCGGGTATCGAACTTAAGGCGCTATTCATCAACGTCCGACCTCTGCCCGCTTTTAAGTTTACTTGGCGTGTTTGCACCGAACTTAGCCGACGCATTTTAATATACATTTCAAATTAGGCCTCACTCCAATATTATTATATTTTTCCTTTAGATTAACAATCGCTAGGGACGCAATGTAAATAATGGGAATTGCTTCTTTATATTTCGTGTGTAATATTAATTTTGTGTTTGTATTTCGTGACCATTTCGTCCTGTTTGTCAAAAAAATGAATTCGAATCAAGATATCTTTGTATTTTAGTCATGTATTTACGATTTATAGATAACCGAGAATTTTATACAGATTGTTATTAGAATTTTGAAACTCATTTGAATGTTAGGTACGTGAATAATGTTGCGTTTAACAATTGCAATTGAAAATTAAACTGTCTTTGTCTGGTTTTCATAAATGCATCGATCAAGTATTATAATGATCATGACGCGATTATAAGATGAATACGAGACTGACAGATTTTAGTTAGGTAAATAAAATCTTTTATATGCACCTATAACATTAATTTGTTAAATCAAACCTTCTAAAAGATCAGCCCTTTACCTTGGCTATTTAATCTAGCGAAACGAATAAATCTATTGTCTCCCAGCTTTCTATAAGAGATCAAGTCGTATCAGTTGCGGACGATACATGGTGCAAATGTCCCTGGATCCACGGCCGACGTTGATGGATTGGGACCGGGGATAGCGATATATGAAGCGGGGCTCCAAGGGGCTCCAAACCTCGGATTACCAACATAATAACCTAAATATCTATATGACCCGGAACACCAATCATACTAAACAAGGGTACGAACTTTAGCGTCAGTTTATGGTGTTCTTTTATTATTTTTTGTTTTGAAAGAAGATCTTTAGAAAGAGCGTGGTTGCCAATTTTCCGGTTATCGTCTTCATTTTGAGACAAATTATTGTTAACAGCAGAGTAATCAGAAAAAGTCGTAATTATTTATTGTGTAAATTTCCTTATTTTTGTTTAGTATTTTGTAATATTAATAAGCATTTAATTAAACTTATATTTTTTAATTTATACTCGCATATCTTCGCAATTTTCAGCCTAAGAACATTCTATTTCATTTGTTATCCATATTATGTGCCATCGTGAATTACCAATGTTGGTCGTTTGGTATACATTAAATATAAAACAAATTTGTTATGTTTGCTCACTATACTGCAAAAGATATCCAAGTAATATATCCTTGAGGATATTGGAAAATTCGCTACCTCGCAGTCTTTGTATTCAGACTCCCATTTGGGTTGTATTTCTTTGTTACAATTTCAGGCTTCCTTACGAGAACCATATTTATTCATTTGCTTGCGTTGTCTATTATTCCGTATCATGTTTTGGACCCAATACGTGTGAGTGCAACCCTGTAGTTGACAATTTAATTACAGTCAGAACTCCTAACCTGTCATAACGGAACATTAATATATTTAATAATGTAAGAGTGGACATAAGCTGGAGTTGTAAGAATTCGAGTTCTCAAGAATTTAATCGTCTGTATTTGGAGATAGCTCATTACTCATTCATGCTTGACAAAGAAGCCTTTCACATCATTTCATACGGAATAAAATATATTCTGATCATTGTAAGTTTGTCCAGCAAACGGCACTGGAAACGATTTATCAACGTCGTTCTTCCACGTACTGTCTTGAAAATGGTCATTTGCACCGACATCGCTGGACGTCTTTCGGCGCGTCTTAAATATCAGTGATTTACTTCATGTAACTCTTTCGAGCATATCGGCCGTTTACTTTTCATTCTAAATCCACAACATAAATTTATTTCAGTCCACACTCATCACCGTATACAGATTTCAAATCTAACATTAAATTTAACCAGTGCGAAGGGCTCTTCTCTATCCAGAAAGGAATATAAAAATAGGTTTTGGATCTGTGTTTTCTAGTATGTTAATATCTTGGAGAATAATTCTAGTCACGAACTTAGCGTTTTCCATATTTCAAGTACGTTCTATGCAAATATGACGGGCAACTAGTGTGAACCGGTTTTGTTCAATAAACTGGTGTCGATGATCCATCAATGTCATGTCACCTTTCCATGTGTAAAAAGGATGAATATAAAACATAGTGGTGAGCTTAAAATTGCGACACAGGAGCTAAGCTGTTGCGTCTGGTCCATATAATAAGCATGTGAAGAGAATATTCATAAATTAGACACGGTAATTAAGAGCAGTGAGACACCGAAGTGCAGTGATGGCGCGTGCATTGTTGACGGCGCGGTCTTACCGGTTTGAGCTGTGAAACAATGGCTCAAACATACAGCGACCGGGTAATGTGCGTTAATGCCGGCCATTCCAACAGTTTCGTAAACAGTAGGAAACCCTACGCATTGTTGTAGGGAATATTAACATTCGTATTACTTCGATGGTGTAGTGTTACACATTATTTCTACAAATCACTTTTACGACTTGTAAACCACTATAGATCGGCTTTACTGCTGTTTTTAATAAAGTATTCTATCGATTTTGTACAGAACAAAGCAGACTTTTTGTTGAAAAAACGAGGGACGTGTTTTGAAGGTAAACTTGTTTGCGGAAAATATTGAAATTTATATTTCATGGAGTCTGGCACGCCTACGACTTATATATCCTACTGAAAATTTACCTTAAATCTTATCTGTGTATATGTAGGTACTTTGAAGGTTTTGTTTTAGCGTTGTATTTTGTCCGCCAACGTTTTTAATTCACAAAACAAAACATCAAAAGCCAATGAACCACAAAACATACGAGTAAGTATTTGAAATGTTTTAAAAGAATTACAGTATGAAAAATATACCTACTAACTACAAAACTATACCTATTATGTTATCACCAACGAACCGTTATCAAAAAGGTCGTGTATAATATTATAATAATATGTATCGTATACATACTCGTAATAAATAATGTTATGACGCCGATGGTAGTGACATGAATTAAGCGCACGAATTTAAATAAAACAAATGAATGAATAATTAATATATATATTTTATTATTTAATTCTGCAACAAATCGAAAGCATTATTTATATCATAGGTATATTTGTCGTATTTAATCTTTAATTGGATGCTATAAGCTCTTCCAAGGTATGTATTACTATTGCCCACGGCTTCGCTCTCGTGTAGGTAGGTATTTAATATAATTAAAAAAGCCTATGTTACATACTCATTAATAATGCAGTATTCTAGAGGTGAAACAATATTTGAAATTTTATAATATAAATAATTATTGAAAGCTAGCGTTTAATAAGGCTGTTATAATTTATCGGTCATGAACAAAGATGTCCGATAACATAGTGCTCGACTAATTGATGCATAGATAACTACTAAATTGTTTTTACACTAGACCCATATTTAATGCCGTTGAGGATTTTTTGTCTACAAAAGTATTCGGTTGTCGGGTTTGGGTGCACAGCTGCACAACATCCGGGCTCTCTATGTACAATTTATATATATCTATGTAACTACGCATTATGAACACAAGTGTATTCTACGATTTCCTACATGTGTGCGTACCCTAAATACCTTCTTCATTTGTTCCTTCGTAATAATGCAGTTGTTATGTAAACAACAGTTTTAACAAAGGTTACCATTTTCATGGACAAACAAGACGGCCGTTATTTATTTTGATCCGACAGAATTGACTTGAAACTTTTTGCTGTTACCTAATAGTTTGACAAAAACGATCGCTAAATTATCGTTGAAAAGTTCTGTTTCAACAAAATAATTCCATTTCGCGGTCAGTTTTATTTTCAGAAGTTTGTAAACTTTTCGACAAGAGAAAAAATACCTACCTCTTTTATAAGTTGAATAATGGAATGATTTTCGTTATATTCAATCAGATGTCATCCCCTACCCATAAATCCTAGCTATGAAAAACTAAACTAATGCCTATTGTCGTAAAAGTATCCCTTATACGGTATCGTACGCGTGTGTCGTGTTTGATGGGGCGAGGGGGCTGCGGGTCGCGGGCGCGGGGGCGAATCTCAGCCCCTCAGTAAATAATTACCGCTCGGCACTGGGGTGTAGCCCCAAAACCGGCCGAGCCCGGTCTGCTCCCAGCGTTGTTGCCAATTCTTATGGTGTGCTCACTATCTCACGATATAAATTGATGTGGCAGACTAATACGGCATTCAGTATTCCCCAAATTTATGCGCTATTTTAACACAAGAACTCCTAGAAACGTATTTATTTTTTAGTCAAACATTATATGACAAGTTTTATTCTATACTTAGGTAATGATTCTCGTGTGGCATATGAATGCACCCTGGAGATTAATGTTTTCTATAGCTTTGGTAAAATCTCTTAGCCGCCTGTTATGGTACCCCTAGAAAGAAAGAAGGTGCCTTTTTCCAAGAACCGCACGTTTTATGAATTTATAAATTACTCAAATGAATTTACATAAAATAATTATAAAAAAGAAATGAGTAAGTATTTATTTCATTTATTTTATTGTATTGTAATTGAACATTTTAATTGTATTAATAGTAATAAATATACTGATGACATATTTTCTCATACTTAGTACCTTTAAAACACTTAACTGTCACAAATAATTATTTTCACAATAACCCGGTAAACCAGCGGATTAGCAATAGTTACTTTGTTTGAAAAAATCTAGGCCAACGCATGCGAAATCGAGTTATCTTTTACGGACATTCTTTACCGTTTTTATGTCAAGGAGTGATAGTCTTAGTTCTATTCAATAAAAGTATCAATGGACTTATTGTGTTAGGCAAGTCTTGAATAAGTGAATCGATGTTCTGTTTACGTAGTAACTATTTAGTAATCCGTGGTTCTGGGACCGTATTCGTTGTAACAAGTAACGTAATACTGATCTGTCGCTACTTTGATAACATTTTGATAGCAGCTATCATTACGAGGCGTTAATAACACGCACTATATGTATAATCCGTATCAACTCTACTCATTAGTATTTGCGTATAGATGTAGACGTCATTATTATATTTACACACCGTTATCTATTTACATATTGAATTATAAAATAGACGATTTATACAAATATTAAATTAATAGTTCGATCGTAATTTCTGACATTAAATATTATCGACTATTAATAATGATTTGAACATCACGTTCTTTTAATATTTTACTCCAGTGATACACACTCCAGAAAATTAAGTTAAAGATGCATACGAGTATATGCAAATTTATTAGTTTTTATCTGAAACAGAGCCGTGGGAACATCTAGTACCTACAACAATTAACAGAATCATTTTAACTAGAAGATAAATCTCTTTCATACATTTTCATAAGAAACCGGTTTGGTCACTAGAAGTTTTTGTAACTTGCTTGGTAGTTTAGTGAATATAATTGAGAAGTTCAATTATAATCACGTACTTAGTCGTTGATTTTTTCTCAAATAATTACGTAGAATACATATTCCATGAATCTTAGAAGACAATAACCTTCACAAGGCCTTCTTCAAGCATTTCTATTACCTGCCCCCTTGAAACTTGAAACAACAATTCAAACCAAAGTAATCCCAATGGATAGCGCAGTAAGACCAAGGTAGTTCGGTTAGGTACACTCTCTATAATACAGATTAGGTGACCGCAGACCGCTACGTGACCGACCGACCCGCATTCAAATATTTTTGGTGAACTTCTTTGATCGTGCCCATTACACACGGACATGAGTCCTTTTGTTTTCGACCAGTAAAATCTAATTATACGAATGGAAAATGCTCTACGTGCGTTGGTTGCCACACGCTTTATTCGAGTAAATCTATGCCTAAATGGATTACGGTATGAGTAATATTTTGTTTTGCATTTAAAATGTATATAATCTCTTTTAAAATTGGCCAAGATGTTCAAGGTGATATTACCGTATTGATAATCTTTAACTTGAAAGCTCATGACGTCACCTAACAGGAAAACTCAATAGTATGTTTATATCCTAAATCATTAATTGAAATCAAACACGAGAGGTTACAAGAAATCATTTTTTTATAATACTTGTGTGATTCACGTAGCCAGCCAAAAACTTTGATTAAATATTTACACGGAGCGATTACCCTTAGAGTTTCACAATCCAATTACTGAGGGATTTCAATATCCTAAGATTGCACTTGTCAAACGTTCGTGTTATGCCTGAAACGACTACTTTTGGTAGCAACGCGTTCCAGCTAATTTGAATGTATAAGTGTAATAAATATGTTTGGATTTATCCTTGTGTATATTATACGAATACTTAGTTCCAATGTAATGGCAGCCTACGACAATAAACGAAACGTGTAAGTACTTACTGTAGATATTAAAAAAAAAATTGGTTATTAAGACGCATCTAGATGTGTTTTAAATAATGCAAAGATTTTTAATAGGTAAACCTTTAAACCATATGTATCTCAATAGAATAAAGATTGTTTTGATTGTTTGAGTTGTTACCCACTAAAGCGATTTCGCTTGGTCATGCAACGGCAATTCGTGATGTAATATCCCATGGGTAAAATAATCTTCCATTAAAATCACATATTAAAGTAAAATATGAACGTATTAAATCACAATACGGGCTCGTAGACGATCGTAGATAATGTTAATGCGTACAGTTCCAATTTTTCCTTTGTTAGTAAAGGGACGAAGTTCTTCGTACCAGTGCGTTACACGAGTATGCCAAATGTTAAATTCCATGCTTCAAACTTCCATGGAAGTGGGTGATAAGGGAGCCAGTTAACTAGTTTCTGAGACATTCTTCAAAACCGTCGGGACATGACATTGTGCTGCGGCGTAATTTTATGTTAATTCATATTATTATTGCATAACTTAAAATTTGATTTGTGGGTTAATTCAATGAGAGGTTTTCGTGGTATAGAATTTTAGCCTCGTAACTCTTTTCTAATTCTGGAAGGTTAGGTGTGCTTTACTTATTTTGGGATTTAGGGCAGTGTTCTATGCTAACGATATTGAACGGGTGCCTTGATTACCATGTCCCTCGATGACCGTCAGATATTCTCCAATAGCCAGAGAAATTATCATCGTATATTGTATATACTGATGTCGGCCTTGAAAGAAAATACATAAAGTATTTACTTAAATCAACTAGGATTTCTTAGTTTAAAGTTGAACTATAATTAAAAGAAGTTGCACCCATTAGCAACGGGTAACTGCTCGCGAGTGATAGGTACTTAGTGAAGTACAACAAAAAATGAGTACAAAGTTATTCAAACAAAAAAGTTGATTTCGAGTTTTTAACTAGTTCTAAAGGGTTCGACTAACGAATAAATTAATTCATCAACGAACATAATTTAGGTTCATTGTAATGTTAACATTATTAATAAGTATATATTTTATAATGAAATAACGTGTGTAACTTCTTTTATAATTATAATAACCATATGAAATTGTCTGCATGTAGTAGGTATATGTGTACGTGAGTCTATCGACCGTTTAACGAATAGGCCTAGGGGAGACATGCCGAAATGGCTACAATTGCCAAGTTCGGTCATCGCGTGATGTAAAAGTACCTACATATACGTAGACAGTGGCTCCCAAAACATTATTTACTTAAAACATGTCCAATTCACGCGGAGTAACGACACGTGAGCAGAAGTGCTTGCGTGCGGCTCCCGCCAAACCTTGTAGAACGTTTTAATTATACGGTTTATTAGAAATCTATGAGTATGAGACGATTCAAATATGTGGGATTTTGAATAAGACATAGCAGTTGATTATAATCGATCTTTTCCTTGTATGGACATCTTAGTAATTAAAAGATATAAATGAAAAGTTGAAGTTATAGAATGATTTTAAAAATAAACTAGGCTTCCTGCATAATTTCAGGCGACCGATTTCGTTGCCAAATACGTATTTCACATGTAACACCATTGACCTCTTGACCCATCAAAATCGCCATATTCTTGCCGTCATTAAGGCCTATAGATAAACGATGGACAATAACACTTAACGAAGTGACAAGTGATTACCGCCGACAATGAAGGCTTTACGATACTTAAATTCTGTAAAGATAATAATATCTATATTCTATATGTTTTTGCAAGTACCTATTTGTTAAAACATACCGGAGTATTCTTAGATGGACCTTAGTAACGCGAGTTAATGTCACCTGCGGACGTTGCGCTCAAAATGGGGCGCCAACCTAAACAGATCGTTGCCATTCATTACAAGCTGTAGAGATGTAATTGACAGAGAAAATGCTGTAGATTACAAAAAAACAATCAAATGGCTTATATAATATAAAAAGGGGTATTTAACAAAGTATTTAAATATATACCTATTCAAATGTTTACTTAAGGTTTTCCCACAGCTTCATACTTTCCATTGGTAAACATATTAGCTGTCAAAAATAATGTCTGCCCTGTTAGAAGTGTTCGTAATAAAATGGAAAAATTATTGTTCTACTGATTCAATAGATGAATCTTCACTCGATTTATCCTGGAATCTGACTTAAAGAGTACAATAAATTCTCAGTAGCGGTATGTGGAATTCCTTGAACGCAACATCTCAAGCTCATCTACGTGCCTTTGTTTATTTTTCCATTTTGTGTAGTAGAACCACGGTATTATGTTACATACATATTCTTTTTAATGTACGATGGTGTTTATTGTGTGGTAAAACAACAGTTTTTAATCATCGGTGTCCTGCGTAACTTTACACATGTTAGACATGTGTCAATCACCTTTAATACTGTAGCGTAGTTATGTTTGATTGTTATATGCTA
Source organism: Plusia festucae (assembly GCA_950381575.1). NCBI lineage: Eukaryota > Metazoa > Arthropoda > Insecta > Lepidoptera > Noctuidae > Plusia > Plusia festucae. Next base: position 3,255,543 of record OX494436.1, on the reverse strand, counting down.
TCTTGATTTGCATTACAGCTTGCCGTTGCCAATAGAATATGTTAAATTATAAATGACGTTTCCGATTACGAGGCCAGTGAAGACGCACTCAAACACTAGTATAGTATAATCCACAGTAGTTTTCAACATAACTAGCGCTAATGCGTCAGCTCTAAGGTCGAATGTAGGCTTTTATGGCCGTTATTTAAGGCGCTTCGTGCTTCACGACCGCAATATTCATCGCTAGGGATTATTAAATAACTGGTACTTATATTTTATAGTTAGTAGGCTATATACTCAGATCACATTCTAATCTTTCACATTAATAGGCTGTTTGTTAATGGAATAATGTTAAACTTTTAGAAAATATGAGGCTTAATTTAATATTTCTACGCTGTATGCGGAACCATTTAAACTTTATCTTCATACACAGTGGGCCTGTTCTGAATTACATTTCGTTGAAATTCAACTCGTAACGTCCAAGTTGTAATGTAGTTTAGCCGCAACAAGTGAGTGTACGGCTGTCCTGTAATTTTGATAATGTCACAAGGGGAGTACTGCCGATATGCGAGATAGCCGAGACGGGTGAGCCGGCACAAAGTGGACAGAACGCAAAACGATACGAATGACAGAAGGCAGGACTACATCTGACTGAGTTCGGCGTGCCAGGTGGCGTTACTGTTATATTACACGATAATTGAATTTTGGATAATCGTACTTACAGTTAGTAGAACTTATGTACGACTAGGTTGGATTGGAGGATTGGGTGACTTTAAAATACAAATGAAATTATTTGGGCATATCCTAAGAAGTAAGAATATAAGTTAAATTGTGTATTACCAGCGATTTCCTTAACCAGTCCATGACAGTTACGTCATCACGGAGCTACTGCAGAGTGACCTTCACAAGATCATCGTTTCGCCCCAACATCTGTCCGCAGACCACATCAAAGTCTTCCTTTACCAGATACTTCGAGGTGAGTCCAATTTCTTTTTTAATTATAATGTTCTTTGCCGTGCCATAAAACTCTGTTTACACTGCATACCTAGCTTGTGCATTTCCTGTTTTATCACGCCCGTGTAAAAATGTATGTTACGATTTATTATATCGTAATATTATTTGTTTACTCAATCAACACCATGCATAAATAAGGATATTGTTTTGACCCGGGGAATATCCTCATGGATTTATTCCGCCCTGGGGAAGGCAGAGGGGTATCTCACTCTTACCGGGTAGAACCACCGGAATGATTCTCCCTTACTTTATGCTGGGGACATGCGGGAACACGATGCAAACTACCGCGATATAAATAAGGACCCTAATCTAACCTCTTTCACTCTAAACCAAGAGCCAAAAAACTAGAGCGATTTAAAATTTAAATTTGACTTAAATCGATAGCAGTGAAATAAAAAATAGTTTCGACTTTGCACTAATTTGGACTTTGATGGGAATCTGGTAACCGGAACAGAATTAATAATAAATACATTGATGAATCTAACTTTATCGTGGCCGTTAAGAGTATTTTTGACTGAATAAAGTTTTAGTATATTTTAATACCTCGAGAAGACCAAAGTTTAACTTTTTTTTTACGCTCTTATTAACACACTATTATTAATTCATGTAAGCTAAAATCTGACGACAGATAAAATTATCCAGGGGCTAAAAATTTCTCTTAAAAAACTAGATTTTTCAAATAATAAATTTTACATATGTTTATTTTTACGAATGAAAAGCACCAACACCATTGTAATGAAGTTGCGACGGCTATTAAAAGCAGGTAGTAAGTTTTTACTGCTAAATATATAGTTTTAAAGCAATACTACTAAAACGAGAATAAACTTTTAATAAAGTATTATTATAAAACACTCAACGACTGTCCTTAAAGGTGTTATCAAATATGCAAGATAGTTTTAATCAATAAACGATACGGATAAAACTTACAACGTTTGATTAACAGTTGTCACTTACCTAGGGGCCTTATTCACTAAGGACCAGTTTTTTTATCCCGACAACTCAACCAATGGTTAAATATGCTAACTAATGGTTTCAAACTTCGTTGGAACGCGTTTATTCATCATTTTATTCTAACAAATGGTTAATTAATTTACCCTCCAACTTATTCAAACATTTGATAGACAAACAATTGATGAAAAACATTGGTTGACTTAACTCGGGATCAAAAAACTGGGCCTAAATCCAAACAGTTAACGTGCCGTTACGTGTAGAGTTAAGAGAGGCTTTATCTCTTTCGACTTAATAATAGTTTTAAGTAAAAAATCAGCTAAATGGCCTAAACCGCATAAACTAACACTACCCAGTGACTCTCTGAATACAAATAGATTTGGCGACCCGGTATTCTTGAACTATAATCTGCGTTACGCCACGTTATGTTTTGTTTGGACTTGAGAATAACCCCCTTGATAGTTAATACGTAAAGTCACAGCTGGATTGCGGAGTAATTATATATTCATGGGATGATTAACTATGATTAGGTGGAGATAGTTCAGGCAGGATTATACCCCTACTTAGTTTTCGCATGGCATAATAATGATTAGCTTAGCAAGAGAATCGCCGAGGATATCTGTGACGCATTCAGAGATCAGACAACTAATTCTAACTTCCAATTGTCACATGTTTAATGAGTAATTTCTTAGAAATATTGACATTTGAGGAAGTCTTCTTGCTTGCTTGTATGAAGAATTGATTACACATAAAAAAACACCGTCCACGAAGTCCAACAATTTTTTTTCTACCATTGTTATCAAATATGAGTATGAAATCAGCCATGAGTACTTAGTATACGAACACTAACATACCTAATATCTGTTTCTTTGTGGTTAATTCACATTTCCAACTTGTGGTGTAAAGCGTTCTCAAATATACGTTATTTTAGAGACTTCGTATTTAACTAATATGATGGCTTAATATATTCATTATAATTTTGTAAAAATGTTGATAATAAAGAATTTACATTACTTACTGATGACATTAGGAGCGTCATATCCATAGTGTTTTTACTAGGGATATGACAATTATATCAAAAGAACTTATTTTGTAAAAAAAAATCACCTTAACAGTGATTTATTCTTTTTATTTTGTGTCTGAATTGATTTTCCTTTCAACAAAATTTGCTTGCCAATTACGTGAAACTGTCGTAAAACTTCAAAATTTGATCAATAAAAACGTTACTTTAAATAGTAAAATTCAACGGAAAATTTTAAACATCTTGCCAGCCCTAAATCGTTGCATTATTGCAACAGCCGGAACGGAGCAATAACATTTGGTTCGCTCGATTCATGCCAGGGGTGGTCACAAACCGTACACTTCAGCCCATTGTATCACGGCTCATTAATATGCGAACCCCACCCGTTACAATACTTAAATATTATATTTTCACCCCTGTCAAAAGACCTCGTCTCGCATTTTTGAGAGAAGGGGTTCTTTTTGGTCAATATCTGTTAGGAACTCATCAGTAATGCTATCCTACAATATGACTTAACAAGGATCCTATAAGTATGTACACTCATAGCAGTCACCGATGTGGACTGGACCTATAACTGCTACTGTAACGTAATTTATGAATATGTAGTTCATACAACTCCGACTCCTTGCCATTGAATTCTAAATGGGTAGTTTTAGAAAAAAATATAGAGGATTATTTTTTTTGGAGTGCGTATATTCTACATTTGTTTTAATATTAAGGTGCATTGCATGCAATAATTTCAGTATTAAGGTGCATAAAACTGAACAGCTTTTCCCAAGGATCGAAACCTTAAAATTGATGAAATATTCATACAAAGTGACAGGTCACGTGCCTTATGTTTGTATGAAGAATTGATGATTTGCAATTTTAAGATTTCTACCTACTTTCCTTGGGAGAAGTTGTTCAGTTTTATGCACCTGATTACTCGTTGAATATACGCACTCCTTAAAAAATAATCCTGTGTATATTTTCTTTTAAAATAAACCTACTATTACTTTCCATTCAACTGCTTTATGATTCAGGCGCGTATACGAATTTTAGATCACGTTAAAAGTAGTACCTAGGTTTGACATTTAGAGCGAAGAAATTCAAGGATTTCACTACGACAGTAATTTTCTTTCTGAAGTGGTGTCGTTTCACTGGCTTGTATTTCAAAGCGCCGAGCGTATGGTCCTGGGTACAGGTACGAGGTCAGGAGTGTTAATGGGATGCCGCCTAAAACCAGGTCTAGATTCTAACAAGTAAAGGACAACCCTGTATTGCCATTAATGTTAAATAGGTATCATTACTCATACGCTTAATTACATATTATGGCTGCGAGTGTACTGGAGCCATTGCATCCATTATTAATTAGTATCGATCACGATTAGATCTCTATTCACATACAAACTCAACACATAAAATCCCGCACTGAAAATTAAAAACTAGCAGTTTAATTTAAAATACAAATAGCATTTCTCGCAAAATTTTTGCTCTTATACCTACTCATTAAGCACGGATTAGCGAAATAGTGGTGCAATGTCAAAATGCAAAAATAATTCTTGGTTTACCGGCTTTTCGACATGACATTAGTAGTTGATGAGCTACATTTTCAGCTCTGAAGTTAAAAGTTCCTGCAGAGCGTAGCTTTAGCGAATACGCTTTTGTTTTTATCACCGCTATCCCGCTGTTACGCGTGTCTATCGCTTCCGAGAAGAATGCTGGTATAAGATTAAGTTGGTTTTATGATCGAATACTTAATGGAAGTTGTTTAATGGATATATTTACTATAGCTAACATTTTCCATCAGCACGTCGTTAACTACGACTTGCTGGAACTTACTTCAACCATTTATAAATACTACATGAAAATGGAACAACAAATATCTTTAAATACTGGTTGTTGTATTTATTGTTGTGGATTAAGTATACAGTTCTAAAAGCTAGGGCATTTCTAGATTTGGTCAGCGGCTTAGCAAACAGGGGATGCTGATTGCAACCGAGCTTGGATTGTACGCGTCGATAAATGTAAGTTTAAAACAAATCTGGGTCCCTTCGAGAGCAGCTCGAGCTCGCTCAGAGACAGCGCCGCAGCGTCTCGCAGCCCGCACACGCCCACTTCCACCTGCCGTAAATCAATTAAAACTCTGAAGTGCTACCGACTTCCAGCTGCGGACCAGCGACCACAAAAACTACATTACCTTTCTACCGCTCAAAAGACATTTTATGACGACTTATTCCTTCCACCATTAAGCTCACTTCAAACTTTTAAAACCATTCACTATGTATGCTAATGTAATCCACTTTCACAGATGAAAAGAATTGCCTCACAGCCGTCGCGTCGTCTCCCGATTTCGTATTATTAATTTGTGCAATTATTCGTGCAGTGCCAAGAGATTTCCCGGGAGTAGAACGCGCAAAGGGAATCTAGAAAAATGCGGTCGTTAAGCCCCCACCGCCTCGGCTGGCGCTTTTAATTAAAAACTTTATAGTTGCATCGCCTTGATGGCTCCGCTCTAACTGAAATCACATAGACAACCGCACATCCTGGACTAAATGAAACTCTTTTGATTGCGATACACCTAAAAGAAACGAAGTCATCGTATTTAAATGCACTGCGTGATATTTTCCACAGGAATGGTAACTAATCGGTGGCATAGGTAGTGTGCGTGTCGGTGAATGCGACTGGCGCGATTAAGGGTGACACGCGACTCGGATAGTTTTAATATTCTGCACGCTCTTTTAGATTAAACTTACCCGACGCTTTTGTCTCATTCTGCGAGCGTACAGGGAAAGCGTTTTAATGAAACCTACATCTAACCTGCGAGTAATGAGGGAATGAGTATATATAAAATAGATAATGTTCTTCATTATTCTGAAACATGACATTTTCAGTAAATTTACATTAAAGGAACAGTAGGTAAGCTTTCAGATTAAATGAACCATTTATTCCGTAAATGTGACTCAAACAGATGTGATCTACGTTATAATACTAACAAGGTGATGTCGGATTCTGCAGAATGCAGTTTGACTTATACTGGGGACACTGGGGCTCCGTATCCATTGTGTAAGGGCGCACACCGGCTAGCTATGCTAATCGCCCGAGCCCGTCCACTCGTCCTGTCCGATATTAATTATGTATGGATTGTTGTGCCCCCCCAGACTTACTTTACCTGACCTGTCCGAATGTTACATTCTCAGGATTCTCATCTGTCAACTTAAACAAGACTTTTAAATATTATTGAATTGCCCGTCTTGTTACTTGAACTGTGTGGGCTTATAACATCACAACAATTGAATAAGTGTATTTCTGAATACACCTTAAATTCGAATCCAGTTTGTTATTATCCGGAGTTTCGAAATTAAAAGTTGATCACGTTAATTAGACTGTTAAATTATAGAAACTACGGATTTCACGAAAATCTGATTAATTTGTTATATGTTGGTAAATACTTACGTATCCAAAGAAAAGTGGTGATAAGATCACGAAATGGGTGCGCAGCCTCGGTGTGGCTACACGGCCTCGGTTCGGCGGCGGCGCGGCGGTAACGAGCAAAATTATGGAAATGCGCTCCGAGTTACGTTTGCTCTCTAATATTATTTACGCGCGAGCTTTTTCGTTCAGGAAATCATCTCCACGCACACCAACGTAGTGTAAGCTTCCGAGGATTTGCCGTGATAAATAGTCGCCTTCCGTTTTGTCGCCAATACCAATGTCCTTTCTAAAGAATAAATTTAAAATCAATGACGGCTGATCGTTTAGCTTGAGCTCCTGGAAATAGCAGGTTGAATAAAACTTTTATTTCTGCAAAACAGCACGTTCAGTCTGAAAGATAATTTGTAAAAAGAGCAACTAGTTAAATAAAATAATACCGGTCAAATATCAATCAAAAGTTTACTGAATTTTAATATAAAACGTCTTGTCATTCTCTGTTATTAATCTCATAAAAAATGAGTTCTATTTCTGTTTAATACCACATGGCGTCGGTTCGGCAACAGGATGCGGATGACATGAATAATCTCTCAAGTACGTGTTTCCCGGAATCCTCATGTGTCACTTCTGTGATCCATATAATTCGTCAGTGGACAGCCTAACGGTTACACTGACATAATTGTGCTGCTGACCATCCTTGACAATGTACAGTCTAATCCCTTCCTAGTACGTACCAAAATACACCACATAAACCATTTCTTTATCTACGCTGAATGCAGTTAAGTCGTGATTTATTTCAATAACTGTTCTTAGTAGTTTGCTGCGAGGAAGCCCACTTTATCTTAGTTGACTGAAAGATAACCTTAGCGGTTCAGTATCGGAATGTTAAATTTATATGAGGTGAGAATAACAGCGTCAGTGATTGCTACATATTTTGTTTTTTAATTTTATTTATCGCAACTTTTTGTTTTAAATAGAACCCAGTGATAAAGAGATTCGTTATTACAAGTTTGTTTTATAATTGATGGCGTTCGCTTCGCTTTGATGACACATTTGTCTTTGTATCTCGGTGGTAAAGCCACCTACCTCTGTTGCGCCGACTTTGGTGGCGCCGGCAGCTTAAGATCGGGACTCACGCGCATACAAACTCGGCTCTTGTTTGATCAACGTCGCTGCGCGTGAACAAACACAGCGGGGTAAAGCGATGTACTGTTACTGTTGTACCTGAATATCCGGGACTCATGTTTTCTTTGTTGTCAATACGATTGTCGAATAGTTGACAAGGTTTTGATTCACGAAGAAGAATATTAAATAAACCAGAACCACATTTTGTTGAACCTGATAAATAGGGTCTTTTAACTAACTTTATGGTTTTCGTGTGGGGTAAAGAATTCAACGTCGTAAACGAGGTGTTCAGGCAAGCAGAAACTTTGATTGAATACCATTGTGGGGATACAATTAAAGTGCAATGGCGATGGTCAGTGGTGGTCGGTGCAATGTCCCCGGTTGCCGTGGCCGCTAGGAGTAAGGACTACGTCGCGGTCGGCTGCGCGGGCGCGTGCGGACGACGACCTGCAAGTAATGGACTCGACGCTCAATAAACAACATTTACGCGCTACTTTTCTCGCCCCCTTCCATTATGGCTGCTTTGTTCTTAGTTTTACGTCTTGAAGCTGTATTAAGAAAGTATTGTGGCAGACTCGCATATTTGTAAGCAAATCATCGATTGTTGTTGTCGTCCTTACAAAAAAGAAAACTCACTGAAGTAAGCTGACACAAACACTTTTGAAGTCAAATAATACTCGTAAGTCGTAATGAACACAGCCTACACAGGTAGGTATTACGTATTCTTATAAGTATACCCCGTTAGTTCTTACCTGTGGTTCTAACGTAACGCTAACGTGCCAAGCTTAATTGTTACTCGTGTTGTTTAATACCTACTACCTACTTAACCAATAGTTAAATATGCTAACTAATGGTTTCAAATTTCGATAAAACGCGGGTTTTCATCGATTGTTAGTCTATCAAATGGTTAAATAAGTTGGAGAGTTAATTATTTAACATTTATTAGAATAAAAATTGATTACTATACGCGTTTAAACGAAGTTTGAAAACAATTGGTTAACTAATTTAACCATTTCTTGGGATAAAAACTGGGCCTAATAAGAATAAATGACTGCACGGATAGCCGAGTGGTATAGGTAACCACGCTAATTGCCACTGGGCGCGACGTGCTGCGGGTTCGATCCCCGCATGGGACAAGCATTTGTGGGATCGTCAAATGCTTATTCCAAGTCTGGGTGTTCTTTGTGCATGTGATTTGAATGTTTGTGAAACCCCCGCGACACAAGATTCAAATTCCTTAGTGCGTGCGTCGTTTTTCTGAAAATAAATAAATGAGACAGTACGTTAATAGACCAGGGCCGATAATTGTTAAAACCAAAAAAAAAAATAGTAGGATGAAACTAATTAGAAAAGGAAGGGAATATGATAAAAATTAAAGAAAAAATAAATTACGGTCGATCCGAGTTCGGGAAGGGGGGGAGGGGGGGGTTTTAAGGGTAAAAAATTGTTTATCTTGATTTCCAGCAAAACAACAAGTCCTATGGAAAAAAGTCAAATGGCAAAGTTGTAGGTAATAAAAAGATCTACAACTTTTGTATTTACACTTTTTTCACATAACCTCAAAATGTATGTGATAAATCCAAAAAACCAAGATTTTGGTTTTTTATTTTTATCTTTTTCAAAAATATTTTTTTTTTCACGAAATTTGGTGAAAACTTACCTTTTTATGTCCCAAATACGCTGTAATTTATTTGATTAAAAATATTTATTTTTTCACCTTATTTTGAATTAATATAAAAAAAACACCCTAATTTTCAATCGAAAATTCACCCGTCAAAATATCAGCTTTTTTCAAAAAGTATGAGGGTTTTTTGTTCGTTGAAATCTCTACTTTCTGATGGTGTAAAAAAAATATACATTACTATAGTAAATGTTCTCAGAAAATGCATAATCACTATGTACAATTTCATAAAAAAAAATGACATTGCTTAATTTTTTTTTCAGTTTAAAGTTTATTTATTGAATTCGAATTACATTCATGTCATAGAAAATCTCACAAAATGATTCAGATGAAATTCTGGATGAAGAACCAATGCAGACTGGAAAAAATTGAAGCAAAGACATTTTTTTGATGAAATTGTACATAGTGATTATGCATTTTCTGAGAACATTTACTATAGTAATGTATATTTTTTTTATACCATCAGAAAGAAGAGATTTCAACGAACAAAAAACCTCCATACTTTTTGAAAAAAGCTGATATTTTGACGGGTGAATTTTCGATTGAAAATTAGGGTGTTTTTTTTATATTAATTCAAAATAAGGTGAAAAAATAAATATTTTTAATCAAATAAATTACAGCGTATTTGGGACATAAAAAGATAAGTTTTCACCAAATTTCGTGAAAAAAAAAATATTTCTGAAAAAGATAAAAATAAAAAACCAAAATCTTGGTTTTTTGGATTTTTCACATACATTTTGAGGTTATGTGAAAAAAGTGTAAATACAAAAGTTGTAGATCTTTTTATTACCTACAACTTTGCCATTTGACTTTTTTCCATAGGACTTGTAGTTTTGCTGGAAATCAAGATAAACCATTTTTTACCCTTAAAACCCCCCCCCTCCCCCCCTTCCCGAACTCGGATCGACCGTAATTTATTTTTTCTTTAATTTTTATCATATTCCCTTCCTTTTCTAATTGGTTTCATCCTACTGTAATTTTTTTTCACTTTTTACAAATTTTGAAGGCTTCGGCCCTGGTCTATAAATGTTCAGTCTTACTTTTATAATAACACTAAGGTTGTTTTACTAAGTTAGATGGCTCATTTAACTCGGGTTGGTAGCGTGGTTTTATTATAAAACTCACTCGGGTTGCGTGTAGGTGAAAACTGCGGTGCACCCGTTGGGAAATTAAACTCGTTGGGCCGACCGAAGTGTCGTTAATTTGCTTTGGCGGCACAGACGAAGTCGGAAGGGCGTCGCTAGCTAGCCTGTAAAGTTCAAGTGTCTGACGTTCGTATTACCTGAGAAACTGTCTTGAAGTAACACTCCAAAGTTATTGCAATCGTTTGTTATTATATTGGTCGATCTCCGTGGTCCGTGTCGCGAGTCCTGAGGTCCCGGTTTCGAACACCGGACGAGTCAAATGTAGAAAATACCACTTTTCTACAATAGGGTCTGGGTTTCTGTGGTAACTTCGTTGTCTTTGATTCCTTAACACAAGGCTTTAGCTAGTTTCTTTGGATTCGGAGCAATCTATGTGATGTTGTCCACATATATATTATAATTTCTGATATACTTAAATTGTTTGATGGAGTTTGTATTGAAGATATTCGTTACTATGATTCAGTACTGACTTTAGCTATAGTTTTGACACAACAGAACTCTAAATAATAGTTTGGGGTGAGGATTCATTTACAGTCATACATGAAGTCATAGATAAATACCTCGGGAACAAGAAAACCTTCGAATAATTGTCTGAAGTAGCTATTAGTATGTTCTCTGTCGAAGAACTACAATTATTTCTCATTGTCCCGGACTTGGTTTAGAAAAACAGAATCTCTAAGAGTTTTAATAAAGATTTTTTTATTTGAGATAACTTTTAAAGAGTCTGAGGTAGCGGAACAACTCATTAAAATATCACTTCGCGTTCCTTATGACTTAAATATGTTTTGATAATTCAACTCAAAATTTTGAACACTGACATACCTACACGTCATTGCTTTTAATTTGAGGCGTGTGTCTACTGCTTGCGTAATATATACTGAACGCTCTTTCCCAAAAGCTTGGCTATACCTATATGCTGAAGTGATAAACATTTTTAAAGACAATTAAGGTAGATGTATAAGATCCTACGTTTACTTTGTTCTAAGCTTCCACGTAGCGTCACGTTCGTTATTGCTAAGTAAAGCGGAGCGGGCTATGTCCCGTCTAATGAGATGTCGCTGTTTGCACCTACGTATCGTGTATGATACTAAAAAGCTGCAAAACTGCCAAAAGCTGACTAATACCGAAATTCATGAGAAGTGACATCCATGCAAACTAAAATCCTAATATTGGGACGAAATTAAAATACAAAAATCTGTTTTAGGGTTCCGTGCGTCAAAAGAAAAAAGAAAACGGATAGGATCACTTTGTTGTCCGACTGTCCGTCTGTCTGCTGAAATTTATATCAAATACTCGAGTCTATTGTCCCTTAGAGCTGCGAAAAATGAGAGAGAGAACTTCTAAGCCTAGGCAATCAATAGATACAGCCGTTTATGCCGCAGATTTATGACACACAGTGAACTTAGAATCTTGAAATTTTGGTACGAAGCGTGTTACAGATAAAGAAAAAATTGCTGAGACCGTAAACTTTAAATTAAATCATATAACAATATTTTTTTATTGTTATATGATTTAATTTTAAACTTAGGTTTGTACGAACCCTCGATGCGCGAGTCCGACTCGCAATGAGCCGGTTTTTTTATTAACAGCCGTACCTTTACTAAATAACAAAGCATATTTTCTAGTTATACGATGGATGTATTCGCGAAAAATAGTCAGAATCTATCAAAAATATTTTGTCCGGAAAAATTCACAGAAACCTGTACAAAAAGACTACACAATACAGCTACTCGTAACACATGAACGGACAATATTTTACGTCTTAGAAGTCTGAATATTGCCGATACACTGATAATATTCTTTGAAACCCCAACGATAAGCTTGTATGTCTATCTATTTATAGACAGGATCACTTTAATATTTATTTAATTCGACACGCAAAAGGCCGGTGAATATAAACTAACCGGTTCACCGCTAATGTTCTTTTTTTGTTTATCGGGCATTGCCAACATTTGTAGGTAGGGTTAAATTCACGGATATCGTATTCACTGAACTGTTCTAATTTTATATTTATTTTTCTTTGTCAATCAAATAGTCGCCAGACTGTGAAGTCTAGTGCAGTAGTAATCATTTATCGTCTACAGTTTTGTTTGAAAGATGATAGGGACTATTTAACAATCCTTGTCATGTGTACATGGTTTTTATAATATGTATGTAGGCATATAGATTCGCAGTACTGAATCATTTAGGAGGAATAACAAGATATTTGAAACGATTGTAGGTAATATGTTAATTTTTCAGATATTTAAAGTAATTTAAACACAGAATGTAATTTAAAAAACAAAGTAGAATAAACCGCATCCCCTAGATACTAAATTAACTTTATTAAAACCAACTCGAAGCTACTCAAATGTGGTTTCAGCAGGTATCTAATCACGTCAATACAATGAACAATTAATTAATTGATCATCATTAAATATGGCTTCGGGTCCTTTTTCAATTATTTTGACAAGACGGGCATTCGTATGTCTAGCATGTTGCAATATTTTTTTTGTATGGATATATTTAGTTTAATTATTTATGGAAGGGAAAGTATACAGTTACCACAGAAACACATTTGCTGGGGCAAGTCTCATTGAATCTTAACAAAGGAGGTTTATGAACTCAGATCCAGCGAATATTTTATAGGTATCAAGATCTCATCTTGATCAGAGCTTATAAAAATAATTATAGCCTTTGTAAAACAAGCAATTTCCCAATTCGAGCACAAAGACGTCTTCAAGCAAAAGAGATTCAGTTTTTAATGTTTCGCGTTTATAAAAACCAAGGTATTTGCCCTAATTAAAGCGGTAAGTGACCTATATACCAATAGTATACCGGTCCGGCCTCGATACAATTTTACGCAAGTTCATTAATTACCTACTCAACAAAATATTGTTACTATTAACACGTATTGTATGGCAACATATGCTTGATTGCGAAACTTAGATTTATTTAATTAGGTCACAAAAAATGTTATACCAATCATTGTTTTTAAATAATTACGTCCTGAATTCAAACAGTTTTTAGTTATTTTTTTGTTTGACAGCCATGTTATGGTAAAAAGAAAACAACAAACTAAAGCTGCGTCTACGCTAGGAGAGCCGAGCACGAGCGGAGCACGAGCCGAACACAATTCGTCTAGTGTGGACCAACTTACAAGCCTCGAACGAGCGCGCTGCGAGCATTTCGTTCGTGCTCGGCTGCGTTCCGCCTGTTGTCGGTTTTTTGACGAACACAAAGGGATTTGCTTCGCGCTCGCAGTGCGCTCGTGGACGTGTTTAGTGACAGACGTCGGTCGCTCGAGCCGAGCATCATGGAAACGTGGACCGAAGATACTTCCGTGCAATTAATTGAATTATATCAAAATAATCCATTGATATGGGACCCAAAACATGAGGATTACTATAAAAAAAATAAGAAGATTGATGGTTAGCAAATCTAAATTTTGTTGATTGTATCTCATTTTATATAGATTTGTAGATCCCCATCGTCTTGGCGTTTTTCTATTTTTGCTGACCACCGCTATAATAATCGCTGCAACAGCAGCGGCTACTGCAATATTATTAATATCGTCCCTATTCGCCAAAAGCCGCGAACTCACTGCGCAAAACTACGTTCGAGAACAGTGATCGTTGTAGGTTCGTTGTACGTCCACACTTGACGCCGCGAACGACGAAGCCAAGAACGGCTCCGCTTGTGCTTCGCTCGTGCTCGGTTCGTCTAGCGTAGACCCGCCTTAAGAGATGTTATTTTTTGGTGTAGTAATATTTTCTTTTTTGTTCTTCGCAGGTCTGAAGTATTTACACTCAGCTCGAATCCTCCACCGGGACATCAAGCCTGGCAATTTACTGGTGAACAGCAACTGCGTGCTCAAGATCTGTGACTTCGGTCTCGCCAGGGTCGAGGAGCCGGACGCCAGCAAGAACATGACACAGGAGGTCGTCACACAATATTACAGGTATTTACATAGATGGCTGAATATCTTTTATTTCACTGCGAACGAATTTAAAGTAATTTAAACCTTACTTAATTAAAATAAAGATGCAGTTGATATCAAATAGGAAAATTACACGGAATGATAACAAGCGCAAACTATCACATCTAAATGAATTAAAGATAAATTGTTATTAGAATGGACGTCAATGATATTAAGTTTAAAAATAAAAGGAAAAGTGAAAAGGAATTAATAAAGTTTTCTGTGTAGGAAATAAGTTAGGCAATATTCCACTACGGTGTTCATTTGCAGTGTAACTTGATATTCATCTCAAACTCGTGACTTTGAGTCGACACGTTTGTCTTCATTCAAACTTTGCCCGAGAGGTCAAACAAAATTAAAGGTTGTGCACATTACCACCTAGTACCACAAAATTTATTATTAATTTTAAAAGTATGTGTGCCCTCCATTACTAGAGTTTAAATACCTTTGTAGCTGTGACCGTTCAATGTCCTCCCAGCTCAATAATTGTAATCTTTATAAAAAAAACCTTTATTGATGAAATTGAATTATTGCAAATGTGTTTTTACTTATACTTACACTAGTGGCTACTATATCAAATCGTTTAAGGACTAAATTGATAACAATAGAAAACTCCTTTTGAATCCTATAATTGAAAAAAAAAAAAACCCTTTGCTATTATCGTTTGTTGGATGACAATTTATTACTTATTTGTTAACTAAAGACGTCTCATTCAGGGTTAAAAATAAAAATCTTTGTCATGTTATTGCTGACAATAATTTACTTGCATTTTTTGAACTCTCTGTGTAAATGTTCACAATAACGATGATTTGTGAAACAATTCAAAATCTATAAAGTTAGTTGACTTATATTTAATATCTATAGCAATACGGTACTATAGTATATCGTTTGTGTCGACTACTCGAACCGTATTCTATACGAAGTGTTTGAGGCGTGCGGCGAAGCGTTTCGTGGGTGTTGAATGAATAAAAAGTGAATGAATGAATGACCTGTGCTCCGTTGACCGCAGTTTTTAAAACTAGGACGTGCGCTCACCGCGTTTTGTGCCGAAAACATTACTATAACGTGGCGGTTTTCGTCCACATTTTACCAAAATAGTTAACATGCATATTAAGTAAATGTTAGCTGCAGAAGTCTCGGCCGTTACCCATATTGCACGCGGTTGCAGAACACGAGTAGGTACAGACACGAGCATAAATATGTATACACATAGCGAAATTGTAAAACTTATTTAGCGAGAAGTTTTTGTTGAAACTCAAAAATATATACATGATTTGAGAACTGTTATAATATTATGTTGTTAATTGACTAAAAGTTGAATTGATGGTGAGTTCTTAAATTATTGTTTTACAATTTCGCTATGTGTATACATATCTATGGTCGTGACTGTACTACTTTAGCGAATATTCGGCCCTTTGTTTGTTTTCTCCCGTGTAGAGTTTTCCCTGTGTTATGTTTCGTGTTTCATGTGATAAGCTTCGCTCTCAAATGAAACGCAAAACATAACACGTTGGCGTACCGACCGCATGCAAACGAAAAACCAAAACGTTCAGATAAATATGTAAATTGACATTATATTCCACATCTTTTATTCGCACACGGCTTGTTTTATCAACGTCACTCGAATTCGAAGAGCCGATTAAAATTGGAAATATTGTTTTGCTTGGCTTTATTGAAAATGCATAAAATGATATAAAACGAAACGGCTTTGTTTACTTGTCTCGGGTTCGTGGCGTCGTAACCAGTTTATTATTCATGCAATGGCTGGTAAACGAACCTTTCTTGTAAAACTTTTCTCTTTATTATCGCCCTGTTCATATACTTAACAACAAAGTTGCAGCCAACACACGTCCACTCTCCGCGGTTTTCTTTATAAAGTAAACTGAAGAGTTCGATGAAGCAAGATTGGCAATATTCGTTCGCCACCACTAGGATTAGTTTATACAGAATCCAGAAATGATCTAGGTGACCCAAATAATGTCTATTTGGAGATCGTGTGGTAGGTATATTTGAAATGAAGATAAGGCAGACTTCAGTCTTTAGATGCGATAGGTTCAATATCAATGTTCCACCATGATCCTTTCTGAATTGTTATTACCGGTCTGCATTCAGATATGTATTACAGAATCAAACATTTGGTTGCAAATACATAATTATCACTTGACCTCGTTATTCTTGATTTTGATTAAAATAACGGATATTAGTTTTCGCTCTATAATATAGATAAATAATGTTAATCGGATTAGTTAGACAGAGTCCTGAAACTATTTTCAATAATTCATGCCGAGGTTGGTGTATGGTTATTCGGGCATAACATTACATTAAAACAACGCAGAAAATCTTAGAATATGAGAGTTTTAAGAATTTATGAACAACAGTTATCATAAAAGCTATTTAGAAGACTTAAGACTTCACATGTGTGAGTACCTACACCTTTAGACCAATCAGATATTATTGTTCAGAATTTATTGATTAGACAAAGGTCCCAAAGAATTCACTATATATATCAACAACGTTTATGATATTGATTTATGTTATTTGGAATTTTATTACGAAGCCTTCTAATAACCTCTGGATACTGAAGTATTTTCGCGAAAGGATAGGAATTAGCAACAAAGTTATTCACGACATCTTTTTTTGATATTGGGAGTGAACAAGAAATATTTTTAAATTTACAATAATTTGTATATAAGAGTATATCGTGATCCGATAATCCTATTGTTTTGCGATAAACACTCAACACATTTTACGCACTATTAAAAAAAAATTAAGAAATATCGTAATTACTGTAATAATTCTACTTCCAGGGCACCTGAGATCCTGATGGGAGCGAATCACTACACAGCAGCGGTAGACGTTTGGTCTGTGGGTTGCATATTTGGAGAACTACTGGGCAGGCGGATCCTCTTCCAAGCTCAAAATCCAGTACAACAGGTATTAACCATAGATCTTACTGCTACTGATCTTACTTTCCAGGATTTGCCTAAAACAATATTCGACCTTTGAAATCGCATGGCTATCTTTACCAGGGTAAAAGACCGATGATGATGTCATATAAAACTAATTTTTGGTCGTCAACGTTTCCAAAATCTGTTGGAGAAAAATGATATGTCTTCAATTGAGGATACCACGATTCTGAAATAATTGTCTAACTGTTATTGTATATACATAGTATAAACCAAAGTGGCTTCCGCTGTCTATATGCTTAGATCTTTTAAACTACGCAACGGATTTTAATGTAGTTTTTACTTTTTTAGCAATACATAAAAATAATAATATCTTGGGACAGCTCACACACGGCCATCTGATCCTAAATTAGGCAGAGCCTGTACTATGGCAACTAGACAACTGATAAACATACTTATATATTTATAACATAAATTACACCCAGACACAGAACAATGATCTTGCTCATTAGATAGATTTGGGTGGGAATCGAATCCACGGCCTCCGGTTCAGCAGTGAGCTTAGAAGCTTATAAGTTAGCAGCATCCAAGATGATTTTTTATGCATAATTATAGCAATTTATTACTTTGCTAACCGTGCGAAGCTGGGCTGAGTCCGCTAGTTCATTATAAAAGAGTTTGGTGTCTTATAAGGTTCTACCAATAAAACTTATAAGGATTTCAGCCTCAAGTAGTTCCCTCTGTTCAAAAATATGAGTAACTTTCCTACAAAGTTCAATGAGTTCATATAGGACCGCTATGTAGAACCAATTTCGAAACTTTGAAGAGTAACTATTCTGCGTATTTGTTAACAGGTCAAGTTTACGTTGTACAACTTATTCCGCAATTAATTAGCTTTACAGCTCGCCAGTTTATGCAAACTATATTTCGTTAATTCATTGTATTGTGTCGAACTAAATACTAATAGTAATTTCGTAACACAAAGTAATTGTCGACCGTGTATATTAGCTACGCTTTCTGAAGCGTAAAATGTATGTTTATTATTGAACAGAATTGTTATTATTTAATCAAGATTTAAAAACAATCTCAAACCTGAAATGTCAGATAATTTAGAATTATTTGGAATGATTTCGTCGATTTTATAATAATACCACCATCGTCAACATTGCCTTATAGTATTCATGTACCGTTGGTAATCCGTGCCTACAGCAATCATGGAATTCTTAATTTTATCTTGACAAACGGTACGCCTTAATTCTAGACAAAATTACTTCTATTGCCAGACATAATGTATAATATTGTAGAATAGGCTTGATTTAAGTTTTGGAAATACCTGTTCGACCCGGGGCTCGTTCAGTTCAATATCAGATAGTATAATAAATTGTTAGATAGTTGATGGTCAGATAGTAAAAATAGATAACATATGACTGACGTAAACAGGTGTTATGTATATTGTCTTATTACATAATTTGACAATGGCAATGGAAACACAAATTTTAATTAGCGCAGGAGCTAGATAATTCTACATTTGTATGTTTTAATGCCAATATTGTAATACTTTTGTATTTTAGAAAACAACTTTCCACATCATAAAATGGACTGTTTTTTTTATTCTGACGGACATTTTAAATAACTCTACAAAGACAGCGTCGAGGCCCCATACATTTCTAAACCAAACCCTTTATATCTGAGCGCTGTGGGTAAATGAAATGGATGTCGTTCCAGCTGGAGCTGATAACGGAGCTGCTGGGCACGCCGTCGCTGGAGGACATGCGGCACGCATGCGCGGGCGCGCGGGCGCACATGCTGCGGCGCGCGCCCCGCCCGCCCGCGCTCGCCGCGCTCTACACGCTGTCCGTGCAGGCCACGCACGAGGCCGTGCATCTACTCGCGCAGGTATGCCCAACACATACGCAGCTATGTTGGCTCGGCTGCCAGTCTTACCCGATTTAGTTGAATACCGTATTTTATATGGAGCGCCTGCCTATCTGACCTTCAAAACGCATTGCTGATATAAAGGTATCCCATAGAACGACTGGTTTTCAGAAATGTATTTATTCGTTTTCGACAATACGACCGTATATGACCAAACCTTAGGATACTACTTGTATAATCGCAGATGCTGGTGTTCGACCCAGCGAAGCGCATCAGCGTGGTGGACGCGCTGGCGCACCCGTACCTGGAGGAGGGGCGGCTGCGCTACCACTCGTGCATGTGCAAGTGCTGCTACAGCGCGCCCGCCGCCGCGCGCCACTACTCGCCCGACCTCGAGCCCGCCGCGCCGCACGCCTTCCACGACGCCTGGGAGCGCAAGCTCTCCTCCGTGCACCAGGTCAAAGGTAACACCGCACCGCCTGCACTGTGCATGTGTAGTGCTGCTACAGCGCGCCCGCCGCCGCGCGCCACTACTCGCCCGACCTCGAGCCCGCCGCGCCGCACGCCTTCCACGACGCCTGGGAGCGCAAGCTCTCCTCCGTGCACCAGGTCAAAGGTAACACCGCACCGCCTGCACTGTGCATGTGTAGTGCTGCTACAGCGCGCCCGCCGCCGCGCGCCACTACTCGCCCGACCTCGAGCCCGCCGCGCCGCACGCCTTCCACGACGCCTGGGAGCGCAAGCTCTCCTCCGTGCACCAGGTCAAAGGTAACACCGCACCGCCTGCACTGTGCATGTGTAGTGCTGCTACAGCGCGCCCGCCGCCGCGCGCCACTACTCGCCCGACCTCGAGCCCGCCGCGCCGCACGCCTTCCACGACGCCTGGGAGCGCAAGCTCTCCTCCGTGCACCAGGTCAAAGGTAACACCGCACCGCCTGCACTGTGCATGTGTAGTGCTGCTACAGCGCGCCCGCCGCCGCGCGCCACTACTCGCCCGACCTCGAGCCCGCCGCGCCGCACGCCTTCCACGACGCCTGGGAGCGCAAGCTCTCCTCCGTGCACCAGGTCAAAGGTAACACCGCACCGCCTGCACTGTGCATGTGTAGTGCTGCTACAGCGCGCCCGCCGCCGCGCGCCACTACTCGCCCGACCTCGAGCCCGCCGCGCCGCACGCCTTCCACGACGCCTGGGAGCGCAAGCTCTCCTCCGTGCACCAGGTCAAAGGTAACACCGCACCGCCTGCACTGTGCATGTGTAGTGCTGCTACAGCGCGCCCGCCGCCGCGCGCCACTACTCGCCCGACCTCGAGCCCGCCGCGCCGCACGCCTTCCACGACGCCTGGGAGCGCAAGCTCTCCTCCGTGCACCAGGTCAAAGGTAACACCGCACCGCCTGCACAGTGCATGTGTAGTGCTGCTACAGCGCGCCCGCCGCCGCGCGCCACTACTCGCCCGACCTCGAGCCCGCCGCGCCGCACGCCTTCCACGACGCCTGGGAGCGCAAGCTCTCCTCCGTGCACCAGGTCAAAGGTAACACCGCACCGCCTGCACTGTGCATGTGTAGTGCTGCTACAGCGCGCCCGCCGCCGCGCGCCACTACTCGCCCGACCTCGAGCCCGCCGCGCCGCACGCCTTCCACGACGCCTGGGAGCGCAAGCTCTCCTCCGTGCACCAGGTCAAAGGTAACACCGCACCGCCTGCACTGTGCATGTGTAGTGCTGCTACAGCGCGCCCGCCGCCGCGCGCCACTACTCGCCCGACCTCGAGCCCGCCGCGCCGCACGCCTTCCACGACGCCTGGGAGCGCAAGCTCTCCTCCGTGCACCAGGTCAAAGGTAACACCGCACCGCCTGCACTGTGCATGTGTAGTGCTGCTACAGCGCGCCCGCCGCCGCGCGCCACTACTCGCCCGACCTCGAGCCCGCCGCGCCGCACGCCTTCCACGACGCCTGGGAGCGCAAGCTCTCCTCCGTGCACCAGGTCAAAGGTAACACCGCACCGCCTGCACTGTGCATGTGTAGTGCTGCTACAGCGCGCCCGCCGCCGCGCGCCACTACTCGCCCGACCTCGAGCCCGCCGCGCCGCACGCCTTCCACGACGCCTGGGAGCGCAAGCTCTCCTCCGTGCACCAGGTCAAAGGTAACACCGCACCGCCTGCACTGTGCATGTGTAGTGCTGCTACAGCGCGCCCGCCGCCGCGCGCCACTACTCGCCCGACCTCGAGCCCGCCGCGCCGCACGCCTTCCACGACGCCTGGGAGCGCAAGCTCTCCTCCGTGCACCAGGTCAAAGGTAACACCGCACCGCCTGCACTGTGCATGTGTAGTGCTGCTACAGCGCGCCCGCCGCCGCGCGCCACTACTCGCCCGACCTCGAGCCCGCCGCGCCGCACGCCTTCCACGACGCCTGGGAGCGCAAGCTCTCCTCCGTGCACCAGGTCAAAGGTAACACCGCACCGCCTGCACTGTGCATGTGTAGTGCTGCTACAGCGCGCCCGCCGCCGCGCGCCACTACTCGCCCGACCTCGAGCCCGCCGCGCCGCACGCCTTCCACGACGCCTGGGAGCGCAAGCTCTCCTCCGTGCACCAGGTCAAAGGTAACACCGCACCGCCTGCACAGTGCATGTGTAGTGCTGCTACAGCGCGCCCGCCGCCGCGCGCCACTACTCGCCCGACCTCGAGCCCGCCGCGCCGCACGCCTTCCACGACGCCTGGGAGCGCAAGCTCTCCTCCGTGCACCAGGTCAAAGGTAACACCGCACCGCCTGCACTGTGCATGTGTAGTGCTGCTACAGCGCGCCCGCCGCCGCGCGCCACTACTCGCCCGACCTCGAGCCCGCCGCGCCGCACGCCTTCCACGACGCCTGGGAGCGCAAGCTCTCCTCCGTGCACCAGGTCAAAGGTAACACCGCACCGCCTGCACTGTGCATGTGTAGTGCTGCTACAGCGCGCCCGCCGCCGCGCGCCACTACTCGCCCGACCTCGAGCCCGCCGCGCCGCACGCCTTCCACGACGCCTGGGAGCGCAAGCTCTCCTCCGTGCACCAGGTCAAAGGTAACACCGCACCGCCTGCACTGTGCATGTGTAGTGCTGCTACAGCGCGCCCGCCGCCGCGCGCCACTACTCGCCCGACCTCGAGCCCGCCGCGCCGCACGCCTTCCACGACGCCTGGGAGCGCAAGCTCTCCTCCGTGCACCAGGTCAAAGGTAACACCGCACCGCCTGCACTGTGCATGTGTAGTGCTGCTACAGCGCGCCCGCCGCCGCGCGCCACTACTCGCCCGACCTCGAGCCCGCCGCGCCGCACGCCTTCCACGACGCCTGGGAGCGCAAGCTCTCCTCCGTGCACCAGGTCAAAGGTAACACCGCACCGCCTGCACTGTGCATGTGTAGTGCTGCTACAGCGCGCCCGCCGCCGCGCGCCACTACTCGCCCGACCTCGAGCCCGCCGCGCCGCACGCCTTCCACGACGCCTGGGAGCGCAAGCTCTCCTCCGTGCACCAGGTCAAAGGTAACACCGCACCGCCTGCACTGTGCATGTGTAGTGCTGCTACAGCGCGCCCGCCGCCGCGCGCCACTACTCGCCCGACCTCGAGCCCGCCGCGCCGCACGCCTTCCACGACGCCTGGGAGCGCAAGCTCTCCTCCGTGCACCAGGTCAAAGGTAACACCGCACCGCCTGCACTGTGCATGTGTAGTGCTGCTACAGCGCGCCCGCCGCCGCGCGCCACTACTCGCCCGACCTCGAGCCCGCCGCGCCGCACGCCTTCCACGACGCCTGGGAGCGCAAGCTCTCCTCCGTGCACCAGGTCAAAGGTAACACCGCACCGCCTGCACTGTGCATGTGTAGTGCTGCTACAGCGCGCCCGCCGCCGCGCGCCACTACTCGCCCGACCTCGAGCCCGCCGCGCCGCACGCCTTCCACGACGCCTGGGAGCGCAAGCTCTCCTCCGTGCACCAGGTCAAAGGTAACACCGCACCGCCTGCACTGTGCATGTGTAGTGCTGCTACAGCGCGCCCGCCGCCGCGCGCCACTACTCGCCCGACCTCGAGCCCGCCGCGCCGCACGCCTTCCACGACGCCTGGGAGCGCAAGCTCTCCTCCGTGCACCAGGTCAAAGGTAACACCGCACCGCCTGCACTGTGCATGTGTAGTGCTGCTACAGCGCGCCCGCCGCCGCGCGCCACTACTCGCCCGACCTCGAGCCCGCCGCGCCGCACGCCTTCCACGACGCCTGGGAGCGCAAGCTCTCCTCCGTGCACCAGGTCAAAGGTAACACCGCACCGCCTGCACAGTGCATGTGTAGTGCTGCTACAGCGCGCCCGCCGCCGCGCGCCACTACTCGCCCGACCTCGAGCCCGCCGCGCCGCACGCCTTCCACGACGCCTGGGAGCGCAAGCTCTCCTCCGTGCACCAGGTCAAAGGTAACACCGCACCGCCTGCACTGTGCATGTGTAGTGCTGCTACAGCGCGCCCGCCGCCGCGCGCCACTACTCGCCCGACCTCGAGCCCGCCGCGCCGCACGCCTTCCACGACGCCTGGGAGCGCAAGCTCTCCTCCGTGCACCAGGTCAAAGGTAACACCGCACCGCCTGCACTGTGCATGTGTAGTGCTGCTACAGCGCGCCCGCCGCCGCGCGCCACTACTCGCCCGACCTCGAGCCCGCCGCGCCGCACGCCTTCCACGACGCCTGGGAGCGCAAGCTCTCCTCCGTGCACCAGGTCAAAGGTAACACCGCACCGCCTGCACTGTGCATGTGTAGTGCTGCTACAGCGCGCCCGCCGCCGCGCGCCACTACTCGCCCGACCTCGAGCCCGCCGCGCCGCACGCCTTCCACGACGCCTGGGAGCGCAAGCTCTCCTCCGTGCACCAGGTCAAAGGTAACACCGCACCGCCTGCACTGTGCATGTGTAGTGCTGCTACAGCGCGCCCGCCGCCGCGCGCCACTACTCGCCCGACCTCGAGCCCGCCGCGCCGCACGCCTTCCACGACGCCTGGGAGCGCAAGCTCTCCTCCGTGCACCAGGTCAAAGGTAACACCGCACCGCCTGCACTGTGCATGTGTAGTGCTGCTACAGCGCGCCCGCCGCCGCGCGCCACTACTCGCCCGACCTCGAGCCCGCCGCGCCGCACGCCTTCCACGACGCCTGGGAGCGCAAGCTCTCCTCCGTGCACCAGGTCAAAGGTAACACCGCACCGCCTGCACTGTGCATGTGTAGTGCTGCTACAGCGCGCCCGCCGCCGCGCGCCACTACTCGCCCGACCTCGAGCCCGCCGCGCCGCACGCCTTCCACGACGCCTGGGAGCGCAAGCTCTCCTCCGTGCACCAGGTCAAAGGTAACACCGCACCGCCTGCACTGTGCATGTGTAGTGCTGCTACAGCGCGCCCGCCGCCGCGCGCCACTACTCGCCCGACCTCGAGCCCGCCGCGCCGCACGCCTTCCACGACGCCTGGGAGCGCAAGCTCTCCTCCGTGCACCAGGTCAAAGGTAACACCGCACCGCCTGCACTGTGCATGTGTAGTGCTGCTACAGCGCGCCCGCCGCCGCGCGCCACTACTCGCCCGACCTCGAGCCCGCCGCGCCGCACGCCTTCCACGACGCCTGGGAGCGCAAGCTCTCCTCCGTGCACCAGGTCAAAGGTAACACCGCACCGCCTGCACTGTGCATGTGTAGTGCTGCTACAGCGCGCCCGCCGCCGCGCGCCACTACTCGCCCGACCTCGAGCCCGCCGCGCCGCACGCCTTCCACGACGCCTGGGAGCGCAAGCTCTCCTCCGTGCACCAGGTCAAAGGTAACACCGCACCGCCTGCACTGTGCATGTGTAGTGCTGCTACAGCGCGCCCGCCGCCGCGCGCCACTACTCGCCCGACCTCGAGCCCGCCGCGCCGCACGCCTTCCACGACGCCTGGGAGCGCAAGCTCTCCTCCGTGCACCAGGTCAAAGGTAACACCGCACCGCCTGCACTGTGCATGTGTAGTGCTGCTACAGCGCGCCCGCCGCCGCGCGCCACTACTCGCCCGACCTCGAGCCCGCCGCGCCGCACGCCTTCCACGACGCCTGGGAGCGCAAGCTCTCCTCCGTGCACCAGGTCAAAGGTAACACCGCACCGCCTGCACTGTGCATGTGTAGTGCTGCTACAGCGCGCAATCACTGAGTTAGAATACAAACTATATGAAAAGGTGGCACCAACCACATGAAGGATCCGCGCCGCGCCCGTGCGAACGGCGCGGCTTCTGATATCTCGCGCCGTAAGAAGCTTTAGCCACATTCGCAGCTCTTGTAATCCAGGTAACAGCTGAGTAAGCATCTTTTCTAACGAGCCGTTTTCGACTGTACTTTTTTTAAGGTTTTTGGTATTTATCTGTGAAATATAATAATACTGGCCTAATGGCTCTTGCCATCGCTGCTGAGCACAGACCTATTCTCATGTAGAGAAAGAACGAGCAAAAATCACCACACTTGCTTATTGCGGTTGGAGATTAGTTTCAATAAAATATAAATTATATTCAACCTCGTACTAACATTATGGGCTTAAATGTTTCAGAGGAAATTCACAAGTTCATAGCAGAACAGCTGCAGACGTCGCGTGTGCCATTGTGCATCAACCCCCAATCGGCGGCGTTCAAGAGCTTCGCAAGGTAAGGCGCCGCCACCAACAATCAACCGCAACCAACCGCAACCAACCGACACTAGGTGATTTCTTTGCGATACGTAACCTAACACGCCTTAGCGACCACCCGCACCCTTATGGGCCACGCCAAATAAAATCAAAACACGTGCAGACAACACTGCCGCCAAATATTATATTTCTAAATCTTGATCATTTCGTCTCGAAGCGTCATTTTAGTGTTGCAATTATTCTCTTGCTCATTATTACCTCTAAAATGTTGCTTCTTTCTTATAATTAGTGAATTCATTTGCGCGTTTGTAGTATCAATTTGATATTATTATATTTAATGTTTTATATGAAAGTTTCCAGTGTTGTCTCCACGGCTGGCGATCTTTACGATAATAAACCAGAGAAAGCAAACAGTCATCACAACTGAGTGTGGCACGGTGCGATCTGTTAGTGTGTGCACGTCCGCAGCGGTGTACATAGTGCGTGTTGTCGGCGTTAGGTTCCTACGGTGGTCGCAGGAACCAGCCTATGTCGCTTCCTCATCCCCCCTCCCTCCCGCCGACTGTAGTTTTGCAACGTAGGTAACAAGTGCCTATCTGTGTACAGTAACTCACACGACGGGTCGATTTTGCTAGAGCCCGACTTGTGCATGGGTCGTTTACCATTTTATGATTTCCTTACATGATTTTGTTCCCGCGCTTCCGAGCGTTCTGTCTGTGTACATACGCCGCTGTTTTCGCAAAATCAACCCTCTTGAAATGGTGGTGTGTCCCGCTTCACTAGCACCGCTGTTCACTCCCGTACGGTAGTTTTAATTCTGCTTTTTTGTGTGTTTTGCGACAGCTCTAGGGCGGGTTCGAAATCAAAAGTTTGTTCCCCTTTCAAGACGGCGGCAAAATATCTACTGCTATCGCCCGTGATATTTCTGTGCGCTGCATAGCCGTTGAATCCAGTAAGCGTACGCACGCATACATGTGTTGTCCATCCCGTCCTTACTGTAAACGTTGTTGCATCCTACCAACGTTTAGTAGTATGGCGATGACGCCGTTCGACGCAACACACCCCTTTACCTAGCTCACTGTTTACCAAGTTCATTTCAATAATAAAGGCGTTGTTGCCTTCGACCGTCGTCTCGTTTCAAAAGGGTTGATCGTTAGATAGTGCTCGCTCTGTCCTTACGGTTTGGTTGAAGTGCATGCGTTTTACAGCTTCGCACTTGAGTTCGTTATGCTATACTTACTTTATTTTCTAAAACATAAAAATTATCATTTTCTTTTCTTTGTTTTTTTTTTTTATTTTCGTTTACATCTTCTACAGTATAGCTGAATAACGAACATAAGTATGAAGACATTTTTATTCAAAATCGACAAAGAAAAACAAACACTCGATTTTGATGAAACTTCAGCATTGGAGTTGAATTTGAATTTTTATGAACTAGTTGGGTCCGCCAATCCTACCAGAAAACTAATTGCTTTTTAAATATGTACTTTATGTGCACTACATAAGGTTTATATTTGTAAAGCGAGGTTGTTTTCCATTAGGGTTGTATCGTAGTGCATGTGTAGTATGAGAGGTGCACAGTGCCATGCACATGGTTGTGGTGATTTTACATTAATTTTTATTCAGTAGTTACTGTAGCGTTTGATTTGTGATGCAGTTTTGCTATAAGATTTCTCTTTTATTATCATAGAAATTGTTAAACTGACAAAAAATATTGCATGTAAGTTTGTATGTTGGATTCATGACAAGATTAGCGATCCAGGTTGATAAGAATAAATAACGAATTAAACTATTACTTTAAAGATTTATGCAAAAAATTAAATTGTTTCGCTTAACAAATCCAGTTTTTAAAGTTATCTTTTTCAAAATGAATAAGAATGAGTAATTTTCATTGCTATTTTTGACTGATTAGATTTAACGCTGCAAAAAAATATAATGTTACCAAAATATAAGATATATTTACCCAATAATGTTCAAACGAGAAAAGATGCCCTTAGTATGTTGCCCCGATCGCTATCTGAGGTTATATGAGTCCAGCAAGCAGCCTAGTGGCGTGGGTGTGGGTGGCAGTAGCGGCGGCCGCAGCACTAACGGCGCGCGTGTTGCAGCTCCACAGTGGCGCACCCGTCCGAGCTGCCGCCCTCGCCGCACCAGTGGGAATGACGCGCCGGCAAGCCCACACACCGACTCGCGATAACCGACTTTATCTACAACTACACTGCTAACATTTTACTTTGTCACACACTGTTGAAAACAATATTTCTTCTTGAGTGTTCATTCCCTCGTGCGAAGCTAAATACTTGTGTTGCGAGTGGGTTTAAGTCGGTAAAGTAATGGATGGGTTTCGTTAATTCCGAGGCCCTAGCCATTAGGCTACCGTCGTCGGTTCAATTCAAATATAGCTTGGTAAATCCGTACGTGAAACATCCCTGGTCTACGAATGACACGTGAAGTAGCTGTTGTAACACGCACGAGCGGGGCGGGGCAAATTACGGTAACGTCATTCGAATAAATAGGATGCTGTCATTGGGTAACTCACCCCTCCCCATCCGTGCACACCATGGTAGTGTCACGAACGAAATTGCCATGCTATAGCGACTGTATTATAAGAGGAGCCCAACTAGCTTCGAGCCTAAGGGATGATCATGTGTTCATTTTGTTGGTGTGAGTGTTTTCAACAGTTTATTATGTCTCACGAAAGTTATTGTAAAAATGGCCACAGACCAAATTAAGAGTAGCTCGGAATTTCAGAATTAAGCAGAAATTATAAGTTTAATAGTCTCGTTTCCCATTCATATTTAGTAAAGACAAAATAATGCATCGTCTCGAATTTGCTATTTTCTGTTCGTAGTATATTATTTTATTACCTACAAAGAAAAATAAAATTACAAATAAATTCGGGCGCACTACGCTTCATTGATGCATCTTCTGTAAATTTTTTATTTGGTCTGTGCTCACTCCTGAAGCAAGGGTCGGTATTGCGATAGTCGACTTTATTTATCAGAGACCAGTTGATTATATTGTGATTTGGATAAAACATACACCTAATAAGTTTCTGTAACATGATAATTATCTTTATGTACAACGTCTTACGGTCGATTATAGATTGATAGGCGAATTCGTATTTTAAGATTGAAGATCGAATCAAAGCTAAAGTTGCCTTTATTTACAAATAAAGTGAACTAAGGTTGATTTTATTGCTGATCTAATTTACTATTCAATATTAAATTTACAAGTAATTTAAGAGAAAACTTTGTTGGATGATGTACAGATTACGCAGATGTGATTAAGAATTCCGTTATGTCAAATTATGACTCGTTAGTGGAACTAAGAAAAGAAGTCGTAATATTTAGAATTATAAGATTTCTGTGAAGCCTAAAAATTATGAACACCTTTAATTCAAGGTGACTCAATATCCAACATAATTAAAAAATCTCTATATTCGGTTTGAAATTAAATATTAACATACGAGTTCACCTTCCTTCATTTCAATTGGAATTTAAATTAATCGCCTTGTATCTCTCTCACATCCAATCTGAATTCACCTATATGTTCAAAGCGATAAAGTTTAAATTCCAATATCTATCCGCACACAAGACGATTTCTTCCTGAATTGTTGTTTTGCTTTTATAGATTTTTCTGTGAATGTAATAAAATTGGATTGTATAAATACCGCACCATACCTCATTGCTGTAACTAGGAAACATTAATAACGCGCATTGTATTAAAATGTATAATTATATACGTTAGACGTTAGAGAATTAAAGTTTTAACAATTGGGTAGTCAGATAAATGTGGAAACCCTAGTATTTCATAGTCACAAGACTTTAAAATACCTTAGAATGTGTAAAATATGCGAACCGACGTTATTTTTTAACTAGATATAGTCTTCTGTACTTAAAGGTTTAATTTTACAATATACCCCCTACCCATTAATCTGAGCATTTTAAGTATTTAATAAATTCGCATTTGACGCAAATAAAGCAAGACAACGGATTAGTGACGTCACTACCAAAAATTTTCATTTTGATATTTACTTATAACGTAGCGTGTAGCGAATGTGTGTAGAATATAGATGGCTGGTATAATGTGAATATTATCGATAAGGGCATAGAATGGAAGGATCGGGGAAGGATAATGTTGTTAGCAACACAATTTTATACAACGAAACGTGTCGCCTCGCGACAGAACGTAGCTAGGAAAGGATTCATGAAGGAAAGACAAGGATAGGCGAGAGGAGGAAGGGAGGTAGCGATAGTCGTACTAGGACTACCTCGGCCCGATGTATACAGTAAAGACGCTTCACGTAGTATTAGGTTACGTTCATTTATCTCCGCGATTCCATGTATCTTAAGTGTGACGTAGTGTCAATGTGTGCCTGATTGTGTTACGGACGTTGCAAGCAATAAATGTTGCAATATATAATGCGTATTGAAAATTATTTTGTATCTACGGATTTATTGATTTTATGTGTTCCCTTATAATCTCTACTGTAGGCTGTCTACACGCGACTTTTACTGACTTCGAAGGATTTGAGTTGTGTGCCAACAAGAATCTCCCGTCGTCTGTAGCCAGCCTACTGGGTTAATACTAAGCTTAATCCTAAACACCATTGTATGTAACATCGACTGAACATTTTTACGTAGTTAGGTTAGAATAGTAATAGAAATATTAAACTACTAATTTGCTCGATGCAATGATTATAAATAGTAATTAAAACAATGTATAAGTAATATTCACGTATCATTGCGGTATCGGTAGTGAGATATTTTATAGCAAAGTGTTTGTAAATGTAATAAATACATGTGTATTTCGCGCATTTAATAGTTATATTAGAAGTTTGACATTATTGTACTGGGATGTGTTAGTGTGCGTGAGTATGTGTTTTTATCTATTATTGGCATTAATAATCTTAACTTACATTGCACGGTGGTCATGGAGGACACTGTGACCCGACAACAGTTAATGGTACATGATTATTCTATTTATAAAGTTTAGTGGCACCATACATTGGTACTTCCTTGATCAAATCGTAGCTTTAATGATTGGTCCTTGATTTTGATGGTGCGACTCTGCTTTACCATTATTTTAACTGTTGTGGGGTAACGGAACTTGTCAATTCCATTTCACAGCGTATCATTCAAAATTGATGTTTCCATTTGTGTTTAAAAAGTATCACTACTGTATCACGCTGCTAAAATAACATAGAGACTTTGTGTGAATGTCGAGAGACGTCGTAGCCTTAAAACTAGTTCAAAACTATAAAAGATAAAAAATAAAAAAAGTTGTAAATAATGCATAGTTTTAATGTTAGTCTAGTTCGATACGGGATGTACGCCGATGTAGTGAGCCACAACAAGTAGGTTGGCCACGTCTCACACCGCTGCGCGACTTATTAATATTCTTTCAGTTTTTCTGTAAAAGGAGAACGTAATATAAATTATCAGTTTTATAGTTTCTGCGTCTCCTAGTAAAGATGTACATAGTTATGAGAGCCGTGCAGCGGTGTGAACGAGGCTTCGATGGTACAAAGAAGGCAAGCTCGGTAATGTTGTATTAGCTGTCACGACAAATTGTGTAAAACCTAGAGACATTGATGTAAATAGTTCTAGAATAGATTCGACTCAAACTTTTATGATAATTAGCATTTTATAATGTAGATAATTCTTTTAATTAATAGATCGATAGTTAATGGTAATGACTTTTAGGCAAGTGATTCAGAGAAATTTAGAGCCATTCTCTAAAGAGTATAGGAAAAGCACTCTAAAAACAAGCTGTTAAGGTCTGTATTCCAAAACGTGAATCATTAGTTTGTGTATTAGAGACTTGATTCATATTCTGTGTAATACGACCCAAATTGATACGCGAAGATGCTATCAAGTGTAAAGCGAATAGATTTTATATGTATCCACGTGATAGCTAAGACTCATGCCCGAGCCCCGACCGACCCACCTTGCCTTATCTCAGAAAACTGTCACTGTGATCCGTTACGAGTAGTTTTTGAGCCCGCGCACCTCCACACCCTGTATATACGAGTACTCGTTAGGTAACGTCATTGGTTCATTAGAAATTTGCTTAATTATTATAACTGCTGTATACTATACGTGTCCTCCTGGGAAAAGACGTTTCGATGTATGTAAATAAGGATATACTTAGTAGAAGAATAATGTTAGGTTAGGGCGTCTAGACGCAGTGTGCGGGACATGAGCGTACAAACAATACCAAAATTACTAAATTATTAATTCTTCTTCTGTCTTCTGCCTAGCCTTTTCCCAAGCTATGTTGGGGTCGGCTTCCAATCTTACCGGATTTGCTGAATACCTTATTTTACATGGAGCGACTGCCTATCTGACCTCCACAACCTATTGCTAGGTAATATATATATTATTAATTGACGATTATATTTCTCTTTACAGAGAAGTATTTGATATTACACATTTTTATAAATATTTAAAAACAAGTTGATTCTAAAATTTGATTTGGGCTACAATTATACATACATGATTATGGTAATGAAAATTCTGTCGAGTTTTTTCTTCAAAACCAGATACGAAACAAAATGTCTTCTGTCTAGCTTCTTCCCAAGCTATGTTGGGATCGGCTTCCAGATGCGAAATTAAACGTTAAAATTAATTGATTATAGCTAAAAAAAATATTCAACATGCATACTTATTGCAACTAAGATAGTCGTAAAGCTGTGTGGGTAAATTATTAACAAAATTATGGAGATGGTTTCGTTACTGTGGTATTTGTTTCGTCGCTCGCCCGCCCTGCCATGCCCTCGGAGGATAAGGTCGTGCCCACGCACGCAGCATTGCGGCGCCTAAACGAACACGCTTCTTATTTTATGTAATTGTACGTATTGCGTTTCCAGACTTTCAGAGATCTCGTATTATTTTAAGATTTAAGTACACGACTGTTCATTTTACACACAAGTGATCTTTAGTTGGTAGGACATCACACTTTGTATCCTGCGGCCAGTCAGCCAAGGCTTTTTTTATAGTTATAAGTTATCGCACACAAGAATGCGCCTGCGACAGCGGAGCAATTCACATTTTTTTATGTAAATATTAGTCGTAATGCGGTAAGACTTAGTTTTGTGTTAACATTAGACGCCTCTGTTCTTAGTTTGTGTTCAGTAATCCCACATTAATTTCTTATTATAATTTCAACAATATATTAAAAAAGTAAAAAAAAAATACAAAATACGAGAAAATTAATTGTATGTACTCTTCTTGTAGTTATGACATTTTGATTTAATTTTAATTACCAGTTGTATTGTAAATAGATTATATGTGCACTGATAGTCGTGTTTAAGTTAATATACATTAGATAATAATATGAAATGGCTGTATCAATTCTCTTAATGTAAAGCCCAAGACACAACGTTCACTATAAGACTTAGTAGAAATTGTTTCGCGATATTGTTTTGTCATCATTTTGTATTGTATAGGTTTCAGTAACTGTGACACATGACGGATGTCGTAACATTGTGATTCCGTTTGTCCATAGTACACAGGCCAAGAAACGTAATGTAATTGTAAATATAAATAATACGTGTTTCTGTCGTGTACCTACTGAGTTAGTTGCATTTTACCATTGTTGCGAACTGCCAAAACTATTGTAATAATTTTGTAGCGTTATGTGACACTCCACCACACTGGCAACACTGACGACGATAGCAACACTTACGTCAACTTTACTAGAAATTGACAAAGGACATTTTGAATCAGTAGGTATTATTTTCAAGAGTGATTAATTTTGCTGTTTTAAAAGTAATTCTGTCGTTTGTCTTCATCATTTGTCTAGTGATTATTTTTTCATTTGTTATCTACGTTCGATCGGTTGTTTTTGTGGTGGGTGGCGCATGCGTAGATCGCGCGAGCCGGTGTAGCAACTGAGGACCGGTCTCGCGATACTGTGTAACAATAAACTACTGCATAATTATATACGTGATTTTTATTTACTTTCACCAGAATACCTTTCAAAACTTATAGTAATCCCAAAAAAATGATCCCTAGTTTCCGAAGAGACAATAAGTATTATGTTGTCATCTGTTACATTGACAAGAATATTATTATGTATATAGACTTAAAAAATAATATTCGGTTATGTCTTTAATGAAAATCTTTTTTTTCATAAAAATTGTAAACATTAAGTTGGAGTAACAACTCCAACTTAGATATTGTTCACATTTTTTACAACGTTAGCAAAAGTTGTAAGCGGAGTGACGGCAATGTGAGAAAATATTTACCCTACATTATAGTTAGGTCAGTAACCTACAATAAGCCTAAAAGCAAATTATTATAAAATATATTACAGATCACAAATTATGTGCCTCAGATTGGCACACGCAGATATCGAAAAGTCAAGTATGTATGCAAGTAGTTTTAATGTATAAATTAAGTTTTTACTTTAATTTTAACTTTTTACTGAAGAACTTGTTTTCGATAACATTTGTATATTCTGGGAAATATTAAACAACTAGACAGGAAACCATCTGTTTTCCATATTGATTGGCAAAACCTACATTTTTAAACTAAAAATAATGCAGAATTGCAGACTGTAAGTACCTACCTATTTATAAATTTAAGTACAATAATTTAGGTACTTATGAATGTACAAAGGACAGAATTAGTCAGTCCTCACTCCTCAGTGGGGTACAAAGGTACCTACAGCTTATTTCTACAACAAAATACAGCAGACCTGCAAAATGAGTAATTTGAACTTTAGAAGGCAGCGATGACAATAAATAAAAAAAGTTTAAAAACTAAAAGCAGATTACAATGACACCAAACCCGGTATGCGGTATCTCAATTTATTTGGTAAGCTTTCCTTTTTTTAAATTGAATAAGTATTACCTATATTTGAATGGTACTAGTGAACCCCTTTCCAATGATACCAAACACAGTGTTTTTGTCTTCATTATTTTTTACCTTGTTTTTTTTTCTGCCAGATGGCGCCACATAAGATTCGGTGACTCGTCATATAGGTAACCTGCGTACGAACAAGACGCTTCTAACGATAAATCATTTGCTCAGTTCTGATAAGTAGTTTAGGAGCTATGAAGGAATAGATGAACATGCATATGTCTATACATAGCCTGTCAAAAACATTTTTGGCTTTGCCGTAGTCGGGTAAAAACTAAAGGGACAGTGGACATCATCATAATATACATTGCTCCGAATCCAAAGTAAGTTATGGAATCACAGACAACGAAGGTACCACAAAAACCGAGACCCAATGTAGAAAAGTGTTTTTTTCTACATTTA
Source organism: Plusia festucae (assembly GCA_950381575.1). Taxonomy (NCBI): domain Eukaryota; kingdom Metazoa; phylum Arthropoda; class Insecta; order Lepidoptera; family Noctuidae; genus Plusia; species Plusia festucae. The sequence goes on along the minus strand of OX494436.1, from coordinate 3,220,596 downwards.
CCTCGTCCGGCGATCGAACCCGGGACCTCAGAGCTGGCGACACTTTGAGAACCGATGTGTACGCCACTCGACCACGGAGGTCGATGACATTGACAATGATAATGTTATGGTTTCAAATAAATAATTAGATTTTTTTTTTATATTTATTTTATCAGAACTTTGTCGCTGAGCGACAATACCGTTCCAGATACAGTGGCAAATATATACACTTCCTTTTGTGTCTCAACTTCATCAACCACGATACGACGAAATAAAAGGTGTTTATTTTTATTTTGGTACTTACGCAAATTTTTCTCTGTAGGTCAAGTAGACCACCTATCTACATAATTATTAATAAGCTAAATAAACAAACTAATTAAATGTTTCTCATAAGTTTCACTAACATATTACTTATACACATAGATTATTTTATTATCTCCCTGACATATGAACATTATTAATAATAAACGTATCTTTGAGTTCGTTGTTTGTGTCACATTCTTCGTGCGAGCGGTTGTCTGAGAGATGAAAAAATACGCCGCACTTGTGTTGTGTTTCATACTCTGTAAGTTATCATAAAATTGTGATTTATGACATGGGTGTTTAACTATTTGGGGACCAGTTAACCTTGTGGCGATTTTAAGGTGAATTAAAGGTTGTCATACTAACATTTAAGTTTCTACGGTGTTGTTACGTTAAGATACTTATGTCAGCTTTTCTAGAAAGCTGGATAAATCCAAATACTTCTGATGTACTATATTATTATGCTTCAATCAAAACCTGGTTCTTATTATAATCAACAAATCAGCACAATTAGGATTGTGACGCCGGGATGTTAGTATTTTATACATGATCACTACTCATAAACAAAGTCACTTCCCGCTGTCTGTCTCTATGTACGCTTAGATCTTTAAAACTACGCAACGGATTTTGATGCGGTTTTTTTAATAGCGACGGCAGTGTCATCCGCATATGTAAATATTTTTCCATTCAAAAGCGATAAGCGACTTAAGTCATTTATGTAGATCAGGAAGAGACTTGGGCCGAGGATACTACCTTGTGGGAGTGATTCGAGAGGATGGTTTATATGGTGGTATATATACTACACGCGCGAGCGAAGCCGTGACGAGTCCGCTAGTTATGAAATAAAATAGAATAAGAAATATTCTTGAGTAGGTGTTGGTAGGTACATACACATAACTTAAAACGAATCAATTAAATTAAAACAATGTTGATAAATCATTAAAACTTTAGTTTTATCAAGTCTCTTAATTATCCTAATAACAAACTTGCTCGTAATCCGAATTTAATTCAAGAAATAAACTTTGAACACAAACTGTTACAAATGAGATACAAAGGACGGATAATTAACGACCCACAATCACTTAGAGAAAGTAATTAAATAGTTATCTCTAAGGTAACTTATTAAATAAACAACTGACGATAACGCTTGGACAAAAGACGTTACCAGTTGATACCTACCTAGGTACCTACCTACTTTATCTATAGATATAACTCAGAGAGAAAGATTTTAACATAGTTAATTTAAACTTCACAAAAATGATTTGATTCTTGATTTTGAAAAGATAATTGTGAGCAGATAGATACATAAACTCTTGTTTTTAATCCCAGAGGCTAATTTGACAAGTAAAAATGACAAAATGACATAGATTCCAACAGCTTTTACTTCAGTTTTGACATTTGCACTTGTCAAATTAGTCTCTAAGATTAATAAACAGAGTTTAAGTATCTATCTGCTCATAATTATCCTTTCAAAATCAAGAATGAAATCGTTTTTTGTTCACGTGTAACAAAACAACGAGCATTCGCAGTGTTAATTTAATCGCTCTACCTCGAGCATGCCTAAGGTAGGTATGCAAGGTAAAAATGCTACAGGGATTGTGGTCACTCGAGAATTACGCCGAAGAGAGCGACGACCATTTGCGAAAATGCTTTTAGAAAACCGTGCATTTGCCTGTATCGTACCAATCGTAAAAACATTACAGTAAAATGTAATGCTCTATTATAGCCACCTTTCCACCAGTCTGTACTTAGATACGCGCCAGGCAGATGATGTATATAATTAGATAAAAAGATATATAAAAAATAAAGTGTTGTTTAGATTCAGTATACCTAATAAATAAACATGGACTGATGGACAACATCACATACATTGCTCCGAATCCAGAGTAAGTAGCTAAAACACTTTTATCATGGAAACAGAGACAACGAAGGTACTACAAACACTCGGGTCTTGGTGTTGGCAGGGTGGATAATGTAGAAACGTGTTTTTTTAAATTAACCCGTCCGGGGATCGAATCTGGGACCTCAGAGCTAGCGACACCTTGAAAACCGGTGTGTACGCCACTCGACCACGTAGGTCGTCGCCTAAGCTGACAGAGGTTAACAGCTTCGCTGCCACCTGGAATATGGTGACGTCATGGGAAAATCCAATGTATTTTTTTGTAATATATGCATGACAAAACGGACGTTTCAATGTTGTTATTCTGGAAATATTTTACTACTTTTAGGAGTTTTTAGTAAGAAAAAACTAAAAAAATAAAACCCTTGACGGCCCGGCTTCGTCATCCATATTTGAACCTTATTTATTTGACAATAAAACTCAATATTCAAAAACCGCAACTTGTAACGGTATTTTATTTTTTCAAGCGTAGGGCCAACCTTCAAACGTGTCGCCAAGCGCAGTGCCGGGCGCGTACTATTTCTAAGAAACCGAGCGGCGCTACTCCGCATATTAGCGGGGCTGGCACCCCGCGCTAATCCCGCACCCCGCTAATTCGCGGAGCTGGCAGCGAAGCTGTTAAGAGCTTGGTAAAGGCTTAGTAAATACTTGGGTCTTTCTGAATACAGCCCCATTTAGACAAGGTACATTTCTACAAGAATTACAAATAAAGTTTTTTTTTTTTTCATTTTTATTGACTACACTTCATCATGTAAGTCTTGTACAGCTGAAATTCTATAATACTTATCTTGTCTTCGTTTTCGGGAGCGTTTCTCTTAAAACCTGTTTTAATAACTAGTAGGTAGGTATTATACCCGGGTATTTTTTTTCCTGAAAGATTTACCTACTCCCCGAAAGTGGTCTTGAGCAAGTTGCAGTTTAATAAACTTAATTTTTACTTACTTTTATGAAAAATAATAAAAAGGTTTAGATAAGTAATTCTGAAAATTTAGTACCTATAAAACGGAGAATTCCAAATACAAAAAAGCTATTAACGATTAACGATATAATTAACCACGATTAATTAAGAAGGTAAGAATGTTTCATTTGGACGCATCACAGAGACACAGACACCCTGATATGAAATCTTATATTATGTTTCGGGCAACTTGCAGATATTGCCGCGGCCCTCCCACCACCTGAGAGCCACCATTACCGCACAGATTACGAATACAACAAGAGGACAAATGCCTTCTACAAGTTCCACATAGAGGCTCGCCGCCACTGGCAAAGCTCTGACGTATGCAGGGCAGAAGGTGGGCAGCTGATGGTTCCTAGCACGGAACAGGACATCGCGCAGCTGCATGCCATGTTCAAGAGCTACCCCGACCTAGGGGATTTTGCGTGGGTGGGATACGATGGACAGCAACATGAGTCTGCGGAAGCCTCGCCCATAATTGAAAGTAAGGATTTAAAAATCAGCAATTTAGGAAGGTCTCAAATTCCTTTTAAAATTCATATTTCTCTACCTACCTCATCATTCATCATCAGTCTGAAGACATCCACAGCTGAACATAGGTCTCCCCTTAAGACCTCGATTCTGACCGACAACTCGCAAATTGCATCCACCGGTTGCCTGCAACTCTCACTATGTCGTCGGTCCAACTAGTGGGAATTTTATTTTGTTCTTGAATTAAAAACAGGCACCTCTAACTGATAGGTACCAGGAAGTTAAAAATTAATAAAATTGATCGTTTTATTTATAGGCAACTTATTCCAAGCCATTAAATACTGGAGATCCCGAGGAATGCCAGCAACTTCAGTTGCAATTTCGATTAAAAACTTTTTCTTATGCGGTTGATAAATATTGCAGTGTCATCATCGGACAGTTCAGAAGTACAGGAAGTGAACGGCTGTGATGTTATCACACGGAATGGGGAAATAGAGACCATGCCATGCTACAGGGAGCTGCCCTTTATTTGTAAGGTGCAAGCCAAGGACGCACCGTATGATAGACACTGCGATGTTTACGGCAAAGGTAAGCTATTACAATGAATGACCAGCTATAAGCTTTTAAAATATTACGATGTAAAAACTGAAAAAGCTTACTAGTAATATGGGTTGCATATTACTAGGTATTCTTGTTAAGCCTTCAAGGTTAGCTAATGCTGGTGTTACGAGTGGGTTCACGTCGGTAGTGCAATGGGTGGGATTCGAAGCCGCGACCACAGTATCCCAAGTCCGATGCCCTAGCAGCCCTAGCTTAGGCTATCTCCGTTTGTGAGTGTGTATGTGTATATTTGTTATCTCTTCACGTTCAAACGGCTGGAATAAATTGAAAAAAAAAATGGTATGGAGGTAGTTGACTGGATTAACACATTTAGCCTTTTAAGCCCGCAAAAATCTGGTAAACCGCGGGTAAGACAGCTGGTGCAGTTAATAGTTTATAAATTCAACATCAGTAGGTGTATTAAAAAATTAAAGACCGCATGTTGATAGTTACAGTTACAATTGGAAGTAAAAAAATAAATTGTTAGAATAAAATTTTCTTCAGATTACAGATACTATCAATCAGTAGGCAGTTGCTACGCGATTCCCCAGATACCTTACTCTTGGCCGCAGGCTTACGCGGAGTGCCAGGCTCAGGGCGCGCACCTCGTGGTACTAAACTCTGAAGCTGAGCATGACGCGGTCTACAACCTCACGCACACGGCGCCTAATGTGGTTGGCGCCAGAGCTTTCTACTTCTTCTTTGCTGGATACAGGGCTGAAGTCCCTGTGGGAAACGCTACAGTCGTCTTCAAGACCATTTTTAGTAAGTATAGTCGGTTTGGGACTTAGAACGTCAGGATAGGATACTGTGTGATAAGTATACCTGCAGTAAATTGGGTTGTGGGTGGTGGCAGATAGTCGCTCCACGTTATTTACAAAAATATGGATTAGCCATCGTGTCTGGGAAGCTAATAGGCTGCATCATTGAAATAAAGGCCAGTTCCAATACTCTACAGAATTATGAAATATATATGGAGCTTATTCCAAATATACATCTTTTATAGCCGAATCAATCGATAGATATAATATTGGCATAGGCCGTTAAAAGAAAACTCTAGGAACTTTTGTCGTTAGTAACTTTTGTCCTTATTAGATTTAAAAGAAGGTTATTTCAGGTCTATGAAAAAATATGACAACCTCTGGTCGATTGGCGTACACACCGGTTTTCAAGGTGTCGCCAGCTCTGAGGTCCCGGGTTCGATCCCCGGACAGGTCAAGGTAGAAAAACTCTTTCCTAAATTGTCTCGGGTCTGGGTGTTTGTGGTACCTTCGTTGTCTCTGTTTCCATAACACAAGTGCTTTAGCAACTAACTTTGGATTCGGAGCAACGTATGTAATGTTGTCCACATTTATTTATTGAATTACACCATATTTATCATCTTATAAGAAGTCTAAAAAGGACTCCGTAATTTTGGTACTCATGCAGTTCAATGACAATAATAGTTCCGAAATTTGGTAAATTGACATGACATGTACTTACTATAATACTATAATATAATGTTGGTACTTACTGATAACTCCAAAATAGGTAGCAGGTTGGATTTTGAACCGTAACGTAATAGGCAATTATATTCCAGATCAAACATTGGAGGAAGCAGGATACAACAGGTGGTCAGAGAATGAACCTAACAATGCACAGGGCAAGGAGTATTGTGGTTCAATATTCAAAAACGACGGCAAACTCAACGATCTTGAATGCACGCACAAGTTTGGGTTTATTTGTGAAAAAGAAATGCATTAAAAACAACTGAACTTATTTGAGAAACTCTTCTTCTTCCTGCCCTTATCCCATTCATATGGGGTCGGCGTTGCGTATTTTCCTTCCATTCCTCTCTATTACTCCTTCCATCCACTCCTTTCTTTCTCATATCATCTTTCACTAAACTAAACTATTGTAATTTAATTTACTAAAGGTGCGCTTGCACCGATAGTAAAATTAGCTTTATCTTAGCAATATGCATAATCGACCCGACAACATCGGGGGATTTAGTCGATTAGGTACAGTCAACAGCAAAAGTAGCAGGCGCGGTCCGAAGGGGGGGTCACAGGGGACATGACCCCCCCAAAATCTAAGGTCAAATTTAAAAATCTCAAAAATTTTCCAAATAATAAAAGGAAATTTCTAGCGATAAATGTATAGTTTGCTGACATCTAGTGGTGTTTTTATGAACTACGTACGATGGCCAAAATAACTTTGAAATGACATCAAGTTTAGAAACAAGGAACCGAACTACGTAATCCTAGCAAAATCGATATGCGTCGTTATGAAAAATATTGTCTAACAATATTATATTAATTTGTCGGTTCATTGTAACGATTCAAGATAAAGAGATACCAATATTTTATTAGTGTAGTGAGTGACCCCCTCCAAAATTTGAGGCTGCGAATTGAGTTTATAACTCTTGGAGTAAAAACTGATCACGAATATAATTATATGGCAACTTTACTAGTAGTAAATGTTGGTATAATTTACAATCACATACTTTTGAATCACTTCGACGCCACACAATTCTGTCGCGAACTCCGTTCATTAGTATTGAATTTCCGATTTTGATCATCTGCTTTTGTTGTTGACTTTACCAGCTATGTCCTAATCCATTTCATGCCTCATTGCATAAAAAATTGATGTAAATTAATAAATTTTATTCATTTAGCTGATTTTTTTTTTGCTTTATTCACATCAATAAGGTAATGCTGCCGGCAATTTATAGGCATGTGGAATATTTATTTTTTCAATGTCTTGTTTTATACAGGATTATTTTAAAAGGTAAATGATTAAATGGGTCGAAATCTTAAAATGGAAAATTACTTTTTATACTAACCAGACAAGACGTGACCTGTCTGGTTAGTATAAAAAGTAGACTTAAAAAAAAATAGATTTTATGGCGCCAATATTGTTGAAATCATTAGCATTTCGCAGTATAAAGCCTAGACGCTTTTATGAGTCTTTCGCAACCGTTATAATATGATCATGGAACGTTAGCCTATGGTCAAAGGTGACTCCTAAATCCTTCATCCCGACTGTCCTGGCAATAATGTCGTCGTTAAGTTTATAAATAAAGGAGATTCGATGTCGCGCTCGGCTAAAAGACATGAAAAAACATTTAGAAGCATTAAACTCCATTTTGTTTTTAACGCTCCATTCATATATCGAGTTGACATCGGCTTGCAGCGCCAAGCAATCAGCTTCACAGTGGACTTCACAGATGTGTGATCCACAAATGCTTGTTCCAAGTCTGGGTGTTCTTTGTGCATGTGATTTGAATGTTTGTGAAACCCCCGCGACACAAGGATTAAATTCCTTAGTGCGGGCGTCGTTTAAAAAAAATATTCTTGTATCGCTTTTAGTCTCACCAAGATACAGCGGCCGAAGAGTACTTCTTTATGGGTTTTCTGTTATAAATGTGATGGTATGCACGCACTCAATCAGCACAATGCAGAGTAGTCACCTCGTCGTATAAAAGTAGACTAAGTTTTGATTAATACAAACGACTTGACAGTGTTTCTTTATAAATTATAATCTCTAATAAAATTATGAATAATATACACATTACACATAATACAATTTAATTTTAAGACTACCAACTACTACGTAACAATTAAAATGGAGATTTTGAATTTAAAACATACAAATCATGACGCTTCAATACGAATATTTTTTCAAAAACAAAGAATGAGGGATACTATTTACCACCTCATTTATATTTTAAATGTACAAACTACAACATAATAATGATGAACAAAATTTTATTTACTAAAGACCGCTTATAGAATTTCAGAAATTTACTTAGGTATAAGGATACACAAGCGGTAAGCTTTCGTCATAAAGCTATTTTGATTCCAATAAAACTCAATTAATGAACTTTAATTGATTCGGTTAAATTCTTTTGCTGACTGTACGTAGTATTCTTATTTCTAAGTTATGTTGATTGTTGAGAGTCCTCTTGGACTTCCTCTGTCAACATCTGAAGGCGATCGTCCTCTCGCTGGTGCATTGACCTCACCATCATTGATCGCCTCTGTAGAGATAATTATATATTAATTAACTTAGTTGATAAAATGCCTAGGTTTATACAATGTTTATAAAATATTCTTATCTTAAGAAGACGTGCACGCGGTATCAACATAATGATAACGATATTCGTTAATTTTAAGATCTTACCCTAACGCCGTAAAGGCCGATAAAGTCATTGTTTCGCGATTCTGTTCTTTTCATACAAGAACATAACAATCAATAGGTTTGGTACATTTGACCTTATCGGCGGTCACCTAAACCTCTTCAAAGTGAACGAATAAGACTATCCTACAACGAATAAGGCTATCCAGGTCGAGACTGCCGGCCGGCAAGTGGCATTTCTTTCAGGTTTAACGCTGATGGAATCGCTCAAATGGAAAAGACAAGTTTAGTATAAGACACGTGACTTATCAAAAAAGAAATGTAATTTCCATACACTTAATGTAATTGAAACTATTTCTATTATTGAACTAAAGCTTGTAAAAATATCACTCGTCTACAGGGCCAGCTCAAAATAAAAAAATCATTTATTTAAATTAGGCTGCTAAGTGCCACTTTTTTAACGTCATCATAAACCTTGACAGCACCCTGACAATATGCCTTTCATCAGTTCCTAAGTGCCTCAGCAGCACGCTGTTTCATTGAACAAAGAAATACAACTAGACATTTTAAATTAAAAAAAAAACAGCTACGGTCCACACGGGTGGCGGAGGGTGTTACTACACGTAATGATGGCGTTCGAATGAGTTGAATGGCGCTCCCGTCAATGCCCCCTGTCCCGCGCGCACGTCTCCCCTCGCCGACTGCCTAACGTCCCCCGTCGCCCGCATTGGCGGAATGTTATATACGAATTAGTCAAGCTTTTAGTTTATTGCTTTAAATACGTAGGTAAAGGTAACTTGAAATAACCTAAAATCTGCCTCACAAAATGGGACTAGGCAGTACTTTTAATGATCCGACTATATTCGGTCTCACCATTGATTGCCGATGAACATTCCTTTTCAACTCCTGTAGCTTTTCCTTGTTCTTGCGTTGTAGGAAACCAACCTGAAATTAATTTATGGCATATAGTCATCTTAAAAAATAAAATATATAATTTTGTGGAAACCAATGGCTCACCGTAGCTGCGAACCTAACAGAAAGTAAATATTCTGCTATTCAATTATGGCTCACAATTCTTTTACATTAAAGTTCAATTCGTATTTATGTTTACACAATTTGCCAGGGCCAGGCAGTGTTGCATAGAGTTTTAGGTAGTTACCTTATGGAGAATTAATGCTATGATGACCAGGATCATTAAGCCAATCATACTGCCAAGCATTATAACCCAAGGCGGCACCTTGCCGCTTAACTGGATGGTCGTCATAATACTAAAACAAGGGAACAATGTTTTAAAAAATGCCATACGAAACAAAAAACAATCGGTAGCTTAGGAATGTATTTTATAAAGATGCATTTAATTGTAAAATTGAAACGAAATCAACTATCGTTATAGTAACTGGAATTACCTTCGTTTTATTTCTATTGTTGTTTCAGTTGGCAGTAAAACTGAAATACTGGAATTCAGGGTAATGTTCTTGTCATCAAGAATACCATCTGAAAAAATATTACAATATTAACCACAACAAGCGAAACTAAAATTAACAAAATCGGTGCCAATGGTGAAATATTATAATTTCATTATTTCATGTTACAGTGTTTGTTATCAAACTCCTCCGAAACGACCATCGATTTTTATGGGTTTTTGTGTACATTTGGTAGGTGTCGTAGGGTATTTTTTATATCTCTAGGTAATAATGGAGGCCCTCTCCAGTATACTTATAGCAAAACAACATTTGTGGGGCAGCTAGTACAATATAAAAATCATCTCTACTATATTAATACGAATTGCAGGCTCTCGATAAGGTAAAGTTTCAGAAGAGATTGTATTAGTTTTGTGCAGATGCTTACCGAGAGTTCCCGGTATGATGTACATGGGAGCAATAATCTTGATTACTTCTTGCATGAGACTGTCTATCTTACACTCAATAAGATGGAACTTATCAGTCGTGTTTGAAAGTAAAACGCAAGGATTTGGCGTAAGTGTATCATCCACGTATAACTGAAAAGAAAGCAAATAAAAATATTAGGAAAATCCAAAAGTGCACGCCTCATAATCTCATGCATTACAATAAAATTGAGATTATTTGTAAAGAATAATTAAACTACATCGAATTATACCGTGAAAAGTAATAGGCTTCTATTCCTCAAAATACTGAAGCCTATAAAAAAAAAACAAACTCGATAAGTGAAGTATTTTGCTCGTTATCGTGACCACAAGATACGGGATCCGTACAGACACACGAACGTCCAAGACAGAATTTTTTTAAATATTTTTTAATTAGTTTAAATAATAAAAAGAGATTTAAAAATATCATGAGTGTTAAAAATAGTGTTTTTTCTCAACATTTGTCTATTTATATTCACTTATAAAGCAATAAAGAATAAAAAAAGTGACATTTTAAGTTGGAGAATCACTCGGTGTGCGTAAACTGACAGTAATACCCACCTCAACGCTTCGCTTACGAGGCGTGCAATATTGATATAATTTATTTATTTAATCAATTAAAATAATTTGTATGTAATTTTAGAGCTTTGATCATATTTTTTTCTTAAGAAACGTGAAGGAAATACTTACTGCGGCCGGATTAGCATTATATTCGATGTACGGTACCTTCGGCAGAGTGACTATTGTAGTCAAACCCACCCATTTTGTAACACCGTTGTTTGTTATCTGTAATTTTAACACAAACTTTATCTTCTACATAACTTCCTTGAGGAGTTTACTTTTAATAAGTGAACAATACAGATACTGGATCTAAAAAATCGTTGCCTGATTAATCGATAACAGATCATAAAGAAAAACGCAAATGACAGGAAAATTAATTGAATTATCAAGCAATCATAGCAACTTTAGATTGTTATTTAATATTGTACGTATAATTATGTAGGTAACGAAAAAGTCAGACCGTATACATGTGCTCCATTTGTTTTCCGTCAGTCTCAACCTCATTCTTCGTTATGTTGACAATATCTCCGATATTTGTGATTCTGAAACAGATATTTGTTTTTGTTACATTCCCAAAAATATATAAATTAATTCTAGCGGCGGTAAATGGTATTTTCAGAACTAAAACCATCGAGTTATTTCTATTTTTCATTATTTTTATCGGAGACTAGTACGAACGCATTTCAAACTACCATAATAATAATTAAAAATATCTCGGGACAAGTCACACATTTGGCCGACTGTTTTCAAAATAGGCAGAGCCTGTACTATGGCAGTCAGACAACTGATAAACTTACTTATAAATTTATAAATACATATTAAAGATAAATAACATAAAACAAATGATTTTGCTCATCACACAAAGATTTGTCCTGGGTGGTAACGAACCCACGACAGCAGTAGCAGCGGTTAGCAGTCAAGGTCACTAACCACTAGACCAACTGGCTCTTCATTTCAAACTACTTTGCGTTCGCCGAAATTCCTGTCCCAAAATTTGCAAAGTTGAGTGTTTGCAAAAGCGTTCTCAAAAGGTCTCCTCTAAAGGAGAACCACTACACTGGGTAAAACTGTTGTTTATAATTCTATGGGGTTGAAGTAGTAGAAGTTCGGCACGCCCTTATGCTCTCCCGGAGGCGGAGAAAGTCTATGAGAATTTGTATGGGGCAAAAGGATGGCCTACCGTACCACCAGCCCTAAAGGAAGATTTGCACATACCCAACGACACTAATGCCGCTATAATCAGCCTGTAGAGGGAACGTGGTCGTTAAGTTCGTAGAGAGGGGCTCCTTGCAGCGACTGTACAGAAACATGTCTATCTGTATGTGGCGGTTCTGGTTGGTGAGGCTTGCCATATCCAGAACAATGTTGCCGGTAGACTAAAATAAAAAGAAGCAAGAAAGAAGTCTTTAGTATAAAGTAACTTAAAAATGTTCTATGATTCGAAATTTAAAGAAGGTGAAGTTTGGTGTTGGTATCTACAGTTTTTTTTTAATGTTTGTTTAATTATTATAGATTAGGTTTAGGTGTGTAGGTTTATTGTTCAGTTATAAATATTTAGTACTAGCTTCTGCTCGCGACTTCGTCTGCGTGGACTTCAGAACTGGGTCCAAAAAGAAATGAAATATGTGAAAGTAATGAAAAATGGAATATAATTTTCACCCGTATTATAGCTTACGCTGTAATAGAGAAAAATACCAAATTTATAAGCTGTCTGCCCACGGCTTACCTCGTAAATTTTCTGAAGGAATCGGGGTAAAAGGTAGCCTATGTTCTTTTCCATGTCAAAGGCATGCCAAATTACATCCAAATCCGTTCAGCCGTTTTTGCGTGATTGAGTAACAAAACATCCAAACATCCACACTTTCATTTATAATATTAGTAGAATAATAAAATGACGATATTATTATTTTTTTATTAAATATAAAAATATAACATAAATAGACTAATAAAAGAACTATCTAGGTATATTCTATAATAAAGAAAGATTAAGTATGATTCTAAATGGTAAAATGCCCCTTTCAAGTTTTTATATGTTTTAAATTATTCTTTACTGCTGCAATAGTTACATACCCATGTAGAGTTATTCCTTATTGGTTTCGCGGGCGTGCACAACAACTTGCCATCAGGTTCTGCCACGCAAGCAGGCGGTCTCTGGAAGACCGTAGCCCCGGAGATGCGCAGGCGCAGGCAGGCATCGTAAGCCACTTCTCCAGAGTTGAACACAGTCATGAACACCGTTTCTTTATCACTTGATCCGATCTTGTAGTTGTCACTAGGAAATATCATCGAGGAAATATGATTTTAAAATATAAATGTTACTCTGGTATCGGAAAAGGTTTCGAAACATTGGGGAAAAAATTAGAATGGGATGAGCATTATCGAAATGCAAAAGTTAAGATATTCATATTGAAGTAACAGATATAATGAAAAAATACTTGACCGATTTCAAAAATTCATTCACGAATACAATGATACATTATCCTTGAGTAACATGTGCTATATATTCTTACCAGAAGCAAAAGTGGGGATCGCAGGCAGAGCTGCAGTCAACAGCTAGTTTTATTATATTATTGAACATTAAGTCGCTTTTAGTGAATAATGAGGCCGTGGACAAAATAGTAATCTATGAGATCGTTCCTTCTTTTTTTTTTTACTACTTACTTCACTACTTTTACTAACTACTTAGTCTCCTCACCTGATAGTAGAGTTGGTCGTCAAGGTCAATTGTGGCTTGCACTCGGAGCCCGCGCACTCGGCGGCCCACACCGAGTCCTTCAGTGACAGTATGCTCCGGTCACTGAGCACCACTCGAGAACTGTTAAAGTCCCTGTGCCCTATTGGGCTGTCTAATAATGTGGAAGTTGCAACAACGTAAATTTCTGTGTCATACTTGCCGGCCTATTAACAAAAGAATATGCAATTATAGCTACACAAACGATAGAACTAGGTAGATAGACTAGTCAATACAGTTTATATATTCATTCTTCAGGCTTGCTAACAAATAATACATGATTTTATTATGAATAAAATGAAATGAGCGTATAAACTAAAGTTAAAATCAAGCAACATTACTACATACATAATACATTTTACAAATAATTAAATGAAATGTAAGTACAAAGTTAAATTTAAAATTGCATTAATAACATTAAATATACACTCGAGAGCAATGAATCCGGGTCACTTAAAGAATGTTAAAAATCTCGGAAACTAAAAATGATAGGTTAATGCAATAAATTGTATTTAATAGACAATGTAATACTCCTTAAATGAAAGTAAAAAAAATATGAGTCACCATACATTTTATTAACACAAAATTACATAAAGAAAAAAACTGCTGATCTCTCCTTTAAACAAAAATAGGAAACATGAAATTTATGAACTTTATTACGATTTTCTTGAATTTTAATACTTCGTATTGCCTCCTCGTGCTTCCATTACTGCGTTTACGCGGTTTGGCATGCTGTACACCAAGTTCCTTATACGATTTTGGGGAATATTCTCCCATTCCTCTGTGAGAGCAATTTTGAGCTCACGAAGCGTGATTGGGGGAGGATTTCGTTGTTTTACGCATCTGCCTAGCTCGTCCCAAGCATGCTCGATCGGGTTGATATCCGGGCTGCGCGCTGGCCACTCCATACGAGTAATGTTCATCTCTTGAAGGTAGTCATTCACAATCCTACCTGTATGAGGTCGGGCATTGTCATGCATAAATATAGCATCCTCACCTAAATTGACCATAAATGGACCAACGTGATCATTGAGGATTTCTTCCACATATCTTTCGCTAGTTAAAGAACCGTTTTCTATGATCACCAGCTCTGTGCGACTTTCAGAAGAAATTCCGGCCCACACAAGTACAGACCCACCACCGTAGGCTACTTTTTCTTCGATGCATGCTTGCTTGAATCTTTCCCCTGGTCTTCGATACACTCTGTGTCTTCCATCGTGCTTGTAGAGCATAAATTTTGATTCGTCGGAGAACATAACTTTTGACCAATCTTCAATACTCCAATTTACGTGGCTCTGGGCATATCTTAGTCTTGAAATACGATGCCCAGGCTCCAGTTTAGGGCCGTTTGCAGGTCTAAGGGGTTTTAAGTTAGATTCAGCAAGCCGACGTCTTACTGTCCATGCACTTGGGTTACTTCCTCCGAGGAGTCGAAACTGATTTGTGAGTTCAGTTCCTGTGAGAAAGCGATTTCGAAGCATGGTGTTCACCAAGTATCGGTCTTCTCGTGCTGTGGTACACCTGGTTCTGCCCGTTCCTGGTCTGCGTAGGTTACAACCAGTTACTTCGTAACGTCGGAGAACTCTTTGTACTGTTGACAGCGACACACCGACAGTCCTGGCTGTATCGCGCTGACTCCGGCCGGTTTCCAGCATTGTAAGTATTCTGGTGCATTCTTCAGGCGTAAGCGACATAATTTCAGCTTGAATAATGAATATAGAGCACTATCAACATGGTTTATGTACCCACATAAATGACAGATTACAAACAAAAGCAAAACCAAATGCTGTAATTTCGTAGTTCCATCTTCGAAAGTGGCCCTTTTTCAAATTTGATTTTTTTTATGATATAACTTTACAATAACTAAGAAGTTTTAATACCTTCATTTAAGGAGTATTACATTGTCTATTAAATACAATTTATTGCATTAACCTAGCATTTTTAGTTTCCGAGATTTTTAGGACTCTTTAAGTGACCCGGATTCATTGCTCTCGAGTGTATTATCTAGCAAATTAAGCATTTGGAGGTTCTGTGTTTTATTTTGATACGGTACTTATTCTAATAGATTGCATGTCATCGTCTCATTATGTTCTTCAAAATATCTCTACCAATTTGTAGTGTTACTTGAAATAAGAACTGATAAAATAAGAACTGATAATGTAGTAGTTATTCATACTCTGAAAAAGTTTGGGATTTTAGTCGATATAATTATGTGAAACAGCCCCCCTAGCCAAGTGACATTTCTACAAGCGATAACGATGATAGAAATCGCTTAAATGACATGAAATGTATGG
Organism: Plusia festucae; assembly: GCA_950381575.1. Taxonomy (NCBI): domain Eukaryota; kingdom Metazoa; phylum Arthropoda; class Insecta; order Lepidoptera; family Noctuidae; genus Plusia; species Plusia festucae. Next base: position 3,204,795 of record OX494436.1, on the reverse strand, counting down.
AAATGACATTTGTTTTCGATATGTCATGTGACTTAGACTTGTCACATTCATACACTTTATGTCATTTAAGCGATTTCTTTAATCGTTAACGCTTGAAGAAATGTCACTTGGCTAGGGAGCCAGGGGAAACAACCCAAGAATGTTTTCGTACTGACATTTTAACGAAGAATAATGTCACAGAAATATCTGTAATTTTCACCCGTTAAACTGTGATTTCTAAACGTTTTTCAAAATCAAATCAAATCATTTATTCGTTTGCAAATATGAGTACATAAAAAGTTCAACAACAAAGGAACAAGTAGTAGAAAGAATAGTATTATAATTAGGTAAAAAATACAATACCTGAGGCAGAGTGAAGGTTACATTTGAACAATACTCCTTTTTCCTGTCTTCTAGCCAAGTAACAAACGTGTGGGGGTCTGTAGGAGTGGTCAGCTTGGCAAATGGGTGAATCATCTCCACTGTAGTCGATAAACCTGAAATAAATTAGGAAAGATAATTTGTAGCCTGAGTTAGTTGGTATTCAAAATATTCGTGGATCTAATTTTGTCACTTGGCTTATAACCCGTTTTTTTTTAATAAATTTATTAACTTACTGGCTATAAAGTGTTTTGGCTTCCTTGGATAGTCTACTAACAAACAAACTTGAAATATGAAGTTAACTTTTCCTGAACGATTCTGAAAATAAAAATAAGTTAAAAAAAATAAGTTAATTATAATCAGAACACAATATTAATGTTACATATTACGGGATATTTAACTACCTGTAATTTGGGAAACCTGGTTGTCAATTTGACAGTGACCGCAGCCATGCATCTCACCAGTACTACGACGTCGCTATACGGGGCCCCAATAGCTAGTTCTGAAATAATTGCAAATGATAAACATAAATAACTCATGAGGTGACTTTATTTTTGAATTATTGTTTTGAAGTGTAAAAGGTCCTCACCACATCGGCCTTGTCTGACAAATCTTAGCTTCCAGAAAGGTCCCTATTTTTAAGCATAAAATTTTATGTCATAATTAAACATGGCATAATTTGATTTATCCTAATAATAGTCACGCACAATATCACTTTGGCATAACTTTATAGGCATAATTTTTAAGGCATACTTACTTTAAGCATAACAATGTTAAGCATAATATTCTAAAGCCTGCACTCAGGGAAAAGGTAAGTTTTGGACATGTTGTGTCACTATGTAAAATAAACATGTTAGCGGCTTAGGGGTGGCCCAAGGACCACCCTCGCCGCACCCCAACCTACTGTTACACTATGGTGCCTTAAAATTAGGGCAAAAAACAATAGCCTAATCTATAATGCTTACTGAAATAGTATGCCAAACAACAATTATGTCAAAATATTGTTATGCCAAATACCAATATGCCATGCCAATATGCAAAATAATGTAACTATAGCTTATATGAAGCACAAAGATAAATAAGTACCTGAGTCAGGTTTTAATAATAATAAAATAATCAATTTAATATGTAAAATGTCCATGTCTATATTATTCTAATTCAAAACTAAATCCCACAAAGCATGAAAGCTCCATCAATGAAGAAATTTTGACTAGCTTGGCTTTTAAACATTTACCGTCACAACCATTTTCGTCAGAATCATACAGTCTAGTCAAACTGAATCCGAACGACGTGTAATGTCTGCTCGGCTCGGGTTCGATCCTCTGCAGCCACGTGAGGGTCTTCTCTGTCTTGTCGCTTATCAGGTCCATCCCACTATATATATAGACTGCACCGCGCCCGTTCTCAAATGGCGCACCTATTGCTATTTCTGTAAAAAAGCGAATAACTTCTATAAAGTTTTTAAATTATTTTTTATTTTGTGAAGAAGAGACGTAAATAAAAACGGATTTTCTAGAATTAAAGGTACTTACTTCTAATATTTGTATAGCAATTAAAGGCGTATGATTATCAGTTTTTTTATATTAGCTAGTTTTGAAACATAATAATTAATCAATAATTCGAAAGAATGTATACCAATGGGAGCGAACAAAACATAATATTAAGGTTTCGTTGAATTTAAGAAGAATCTTACCATCTTTATTATCCCCATTAAGGTCGCCCATATTACAAATAGCACTGCCGAACATCGAACCTTCTGATTGACCAACAATTTTTCTTTTGAAATCTGGTGATCTCTGAAAAAGATAATAGAATATTTTGACTTTACATTTAGACAAACAAAATTCTCTCTATTATTTTCACTGGGGAAAAATAATAATCTCCAATCCATTCAATGGCTACGTATATGTGTTAGCAGTACGATACCGAGTAATACTCTCAGGGATCGGACAGGGTTTTTGTTACACACTGTATAAAAGAAAGTCGTGTTAGTTACACTATTTATAACTCACGAATGGCTGAACCGATTTGGCTGAAAATTGGTAGGGAGGTAGCTAAGAAAGGAGAAGGACATAGGATACTTTTTATCCCGTTCCCGTCATTCCCGTGGGACGTGACATAAAACGTGGTATAACAAAACGCAACTGACATAGAATAACAACTGAGTCAAAATATAAGTCAGCGGTTCATTTGTTCAAAATGGCGTAACAAAACGCAACTGACCGCTGAACATATTTAAGAAAAAAACCTTTTAGCCGGAGGTGGAACAAAGTTCCGGGTCAGCTAGTTATTTATTAACTTACTCCTTTCCTAAGCGCAAGATAGATGTACACGGCTCCAATATTGTACTCCGATTCTGTGGCATAAGTAGGTGCTCCCACCAGCAGGTCAGTCCTCATTCCAGTAAGGAATTGTGTCCTGGTCCCATTCAGCACGGCAGCACATAGTACCGCTCCGAACATTGAGCCCACGACCTTCGTGTCTACCTCCTTTGATAACGCGTTGTTCCACTGTTTGCCTTTGTAGAAGTACACCTGAGAATTACAAGGGAAAGTAAAAAGTAATGATATCAATTCCTGGAATTTTAAACATGTATTGTTTCTCGGTTTTCATACTGGAGGTTCAGAGTTACTACAAATGTGTATAAATACCCAAGGCCAAGTTTTTTAATCCCTAGTTAACTTAACCAATGGTTAAATATGCTAAGTAATGGTTTCAAAATTCGGTAAAACGCGTTATGTTTGTCTATTAAAGGTCGGAATTATAAGTCGAAGAAGTAATTATTTAACCATTTGTTAGAATAAAAAATTATGAATAGACATGTTCTACCGAATTTTGAAATCATTAGTAAGGATATTTAACTTTTCGTTGATTTCACTAGGGATAAAAAACTGGGCCTAAGTTGATTAATTTAGAGTAAAACTAGGACTAAATGCAGCAAACATTTTGCATCCATCAATAGAGTCTGAAACACGGTAAAATTTATATTTGTATTTAATTTACAGATAAACTGTACCTACCTGTCCCGAGCCAATGTCACCATAAGTAGAACCAACGGCATAAAATAGATCGTTGTTAATAAATGTGCCGGAGGCTACACTGTAACCTGAAATTTTTTGAATATAAATTAATTACAAATAGACAGGAAAAAATTGAACCTCCGGCATGACTCAAACCTGCAACTGGTTTAACGCACTAGTTGCTTTATTTTGTACTAGCTACTACTACTACACTAGCCTATCTATTTATACAAGCTTTTGCTGTCTCCGCCCGCGTGGGTTTCAGTTATCCTTGCAAACTATAGCATCTATAAGGTCTATCTGACCGTAAAAGAATTTTTTCAAATCGGACCAGTAGTTTTTAAGTTTAGCGCGTTTAACCAAACAAACAAATTATTCAACTTTATAATATTATTATAGATTTAATATACACGTAATTGTTCGTACACAAGTGGGATACAAACTGTTTGCTTGTACTTCTTTTATTATCTGTCTTAGTTTGAATTTGGTATTGATTATTGTACTCAACTGTTCTGGAAAAGCAACAATAAAAACTGTGTCATGATATATTACAACATGTATTTTATTTAAATTACTTCATCAAAAACAACAAACGCGTTATAAACAAATAAGAATAATTAGGAATAAATCTAATTATTCATCATTTTATTCTAGATAACTTCATGATCTCAGACCTAGGTACACCAACATTAGCTTTAATTATCTTAAAATCCTATCAAACAACTGCATGAACAATGAATTTATTTTTCTAACGTGTATTTGAAAAGTATCCAAGTGTGAACCTATTTTACGTTTTCCTTCCATAACATTTTGAGGTCATCAAATAATAAAGTAGGAGAAGTAATAAATTTAATTGACGGCTAGACCAATAATAAAGGTTAAGCCGCGCTCGTCGCTGTTGATCCTTGAATGGGTGACCATACCGAGGTAATCATACCGAAGCCATTGGTCCCTACTGTCATACTTCGATCTTCAGCAGCAGTTTTCAAATTTGTTACAATTCTGACAACCAGTTTTACTATAGGATACTGTATTACTCAGTAAAATGGGTTGCGGAGGTCAAAGACGCAGTCGCTCTTGTAAATTTATATTCTGCAAAATCTGACTGCAAGCCGACCCCAACAAGCTTAGGAATTGCTAGGCAGGTGAAGAGAAGAAATAAACTTACCAAAATTGAAAGCCGCTGTGTTACTGTTTTTCTTCAGGAAACTTGGAATTGATGTTATAACATCGTACAACACCGCTCGTCCTAAAAAACAAAATACTGTTGTTATAAAAATGTATATGTATGTGTATTTAGTATATTGGTGTATACACGCAAGAAATGAAACTTCTTTGTGACATCATTTATCGAAAAGTGATCTACCATTTACAATTTTAAAGAAATTGGTTAAATAAAGCTAAATTAGATAAAGTTTAAGCAAAAATTTTACTATAATAGATATGGATACAAATATGGCATGGATATGGCGCGTAACGAAACAATGTGACTTAGAAGTTACAATTTTAATTTCTCCCAATGTCGATATAAAAGGTTTCACTTCAAAAATAAATACATTTCGCTTGGTTTTGTTCACGACTACACATACAATTGCAAACTGAATGATATTCAAACTATAAAAAAGGTATGTTACCGTTAAACATCCCCGGGCCACCGACTATAACAGCATCATTACTGCCTACGTCTATACTCCAGCCAATAGAATCCATCGTCTGCTCTGTAAAATTGAACATTTTTATATTAAACCAAATTATTTATGGTACTAATTAACTTATGAATTAATAATGTTTCGTACCACAATCTTAGTCTCGTTTTTTGGATGCCATTAGTCCATAGTAAATAATATTGCAATCTATTTTGTAATTACTTGACTGTGAATTAACTCTTAATAAAGTAAAAAAATATATAGCCTACATAGCTCAGGGATTTATGTAGTGTTCTAATGGTGATGCTTGAAATCAGTCCAGTGGTTTTTGAGTTTATTTTTTACAAAAAAACATACAAAGATACAATTAATATCTCTTTATAATATTAGCGATTACAAATGTACAAAGGTTCGGCAGATTTTAAGAAATCTCTGGCAGCAGGCACGCGGTAGGAGAAGTGGTAAAGAAAGGCAGTCAAATGTGTGCAAACAATAAAAAGTTTTATTATCAAATATCTAAGATATTTTTTATTTCGAATACATACCAAACTTCTTATGGGGTTCTTTATTTCTCTCATCAGCGTCTACGCTTTTCATGGGGCTAACTGATCCATTCTTGTACGAAAAACACTTGCCTGAAGTTCCATATAATTTGTAAACTGTGGAAAATTAACTGAAGGTAAACAGTGTTGTAACACTAGGACCGTGGGGTCCGAGAACACGTTTTATTTAAGGATTTATCTGCTGGTCTTCATGGCTTTCACCGAATGGATCCCACATTCATATTCGATTCGTGGGATTCGTTTGGAATATGGTTATTTTATTCCGACGGATTCCCCATACAAAACTATCGCAGTACGCTATTTGTGACAAGAAAACCAAAATGTACAAAGATCTTAAAGCTCCCAATAATATAAGTAAGTACGCTATGTTTCACCACGTAGGAAGGTACATAAAGTATCGTTACTTTATTGTTAAAAATAGGTATAATTATACCAATTAAAACACCCATTTTTAACAATTTTTGAGCGTTTCACCGCAGGGATCTGTATTATGAATGACGTACTAGAATCGGTGGGATCAGTTCAAAATTTTAGTTTCTTATTCACATGTCGAACGGACCCCACGAATAGGGTCGGATTGTGGGGTCTGTTCGGTAGAAGCCGTTTTTATTTCGGTTTAAAACTACTCGGTTTTAACATTGCTATTCAATGTGACAATGTTGCCAGCCTCTTGGGTACGCTCACAGTTGACAGCAATGTGGCTGATTATTTTACGCCATATTTTTTCGCTATGTTGTTTTTAAAATAAAACTACTTTAAACGGATTCTATCGCGGTTTATTTTGATTTTAGTTCCCGACGTTTCAACACCTTTGCAGGTGTCATGGTCACGGGCAGACTGAGATGGTTTTCGTCTTGACAAGATATGTTGCTCGTTCTACCTTCATATTTTTGTAATTTAATTTACTTTTAATTTTAATCGTTTGTGTTCCGACCTACGCAATATGAGCTCACTGCACAGTGTCTTGAAGTCTTGCAGCACTGCTCTTGGGTTTGGTTTTGATTTTGTGTATGATTGGATCCCAAGTAGGTGATATCTTCCAGCCAGCTTCTCTATTGAAATTAGGATGTTTTTTAATCTCAATAGCCTCGCGAAACATCCTAGTTAGGAATTTGGATTCTTTGGCGAGGATCTGTGGTTTATCAAATCGAATGTAGTGACTGGAGCCTTCAGCATGTTCGGCGACTGCAGACTTCCTTGAGTGGCGGTGTTTAACATCAGCTATATGTTCTTTTACGCGGGTCCCTATACTGCGCTTTGTTTGACCGATGTAAGAGAGACCACAGTCATAATCTAGTTTGTCAAACTCCTGTATCTTGAAGAGGTATGTGACACTTGACAGGTGGTAATGATTGACTAATCTTCTTGGGCGGCTTGAAGTACAGTCGAAACACAAACGATTAAAATTAAAAGTAAATTAAATTACAAAAATATGAAGGTAGAACGAGCAACATATCTTGTCAAGACGAATACCATCTCAGTCTGCCCGTGACCATGACACCTGCAAAGGTGTTGAAACGTCGGGAACTAAAATCAAAATAAACCGCGATAGAATCCGTTTAAAGTAGTTTTATTTCAATGTCTAATATTCGCGTAAACCTCAGAAAACAATTATTGTTTTTGTTTGTATGTAATTATTGTGAATGTAAACTTCAAAATAATAATTAGGATTTTAAAGATAATAAAGTTGCATTAATTTGGAGATGCTGTAAAGTACCTACTTAACTCTCACACGAAATTTTCGTCAAGTTTTGTGAAATTTAAATAATTCGTTGAAACTAAAAATATTATTAATATTCTCACTTACTTGGGTTCTCTTCCAAGTACCTCGGAGCACACATCTGTAAATAATATAATAGGTGTATATCTCTTGCTTAAATAATAACGAACCATTGTTTTAAATTAAAATTATATAATAAAAAAAAATCCTATATATTTTTTCTGAAATTTATAATTAAAATAACATTTGCATGACATAAGTAATAATAAAATATTTCTAGAGAAATTTAAACTGCATAGTTATTAACTCTATCCATCAGTTTTGAAAAAAAAACGATGGACGACAATAGCCCAAGACCGTTTGGAAGAAGTAAAGAGAGGCTCTTGCCCTGCAGTGGGACAATAATGGCTGACAATGAAATAATCAGTTTTATTATATTCTTTGGTACTTGGACCATAACTTTTAACCACCATTTGTACGCATTAGCATTTATAGCGAAAAATAATCGCCTGAAAGAACTTTATATGAAAATTGTAACTATTTTATTTAATTGATTAATTGACTTATGACTTATATTATTTAGAGTATAATTCTACCTCTACAAAAACTTACAAGTAACTTTTCTTTTTAAGCTCGCTGGAATCGACTTTTTCGGAAAACAAGCAAAAACAAAATTGGGTGCGTGCGCTTATGTACGCGCCTGAGAACTTATACTTTACAGTGATGCGCGCGCATCTTAAAATGTCACTAATATTTTTTTTATCATACCCAGGGGTTGTCGTCTCTTTTGGAGTCCAGACAGTTTATGATTCACGTGTAAGATTGGTAAACAAATGCATTTTATTTATAGAAAGGCTATAAAAAGTAAATGACTCGAAGAAAAAGTTACTCACCACTACAAAGTTGGGTCCGGCTTTCACTGTCGCTCCGAATAAGTAGCTGTGTGTGTAATTTGAAGAAACTGCAATGATATTAATATGAAAAAAACCGGACATGTATAGTAGTTAAACCTGTTTTTATGACTTCACTAGCGTCTGCCCGTGACTTCGTCTGGGTGGAATTCAGAATTGATTCAAAAAAAAAATATGTAAAAAGTAATGAAAAATGGAATAAAATTTTTCATACGCTTACTCTGCAGAAAATACCAAGTGTGCCACGGCTTAGCTCGTAAACAATTTTCAATTTTCCTTCAGAAACTATTTAAGGAATCGGGATAAAAATAAAAGATAGCCTATGTTCTTTTCCATGTCAAAGGCTACATGCATGCCAAATTTCATCCAAATCCGTTCACCCGTTTTTGCGTGATTGAGTAACAAACATACAAACATCTAAACATCGTAAAAACAAGTAGGATTACAAATGTCTAGTTTTCAGTATAGTTTTTGCTGTCCCTATTATATGTACTAGCTGTTGCCCGCGGCTTCGCTCGCGCGTAAAGTATTATACATTGATTGAATCATAACAAAACTTAATACTTTTCTTCAGTCATTGACGTTTCGCGAAAATATTGTTTTTGAAACTTTTTTATGATAAACTCTTTGTTATGTGTTCTTTCTTTAAAAATTATCATAGTGTGCGAGCGTTCCAGAATCAGTGAGTCAGTGAGTGACGTGGGCTTTTATAATTATATGTAATGTATAAGACGGCATTACTTGCCCAAAGAAAGTTCTAGGTCAACGGGAAGTACCCTAGTTTTAGTAGTTTTGGATTTCCTTAAGAGAGTTGAAATCACATTTTTGCAGTATAATTTTATTTTTAATTGTAAAGTTAATTTTTTTCAAAGCACTGTACATTTTAACGTTATAAGAGAAGGGTCTTGAATGTCAGACTGACGGATGGATGATAAGACGGTTGGACGGACAGATAGACAGGCGGACAGAAAAGTGATCTTATAAGGGTTGCATTTTTCCATTTGAGGGAACTCAAAAAACGAAATGTACCTAAGTAGGTAAGTACTTAATGCTCCTAAAACAACATAATTATAAAAGATACAGAAATAGGTACATCCAACTTAAATATAAGCGCAAAAGTGATTGTGGCTCTGTCTGTTACGCTCTCATGGCTAAACTGCTGAATCGGTTTCGATGAAACTTGGTATATAATCGTCTTGAATCACAAGAAATCAGCCACTTTTTGCTATTTTCAAAGGTAGTTTGTTATAATTGTGATTATTGGGATGAGTCCAAATATGATTATGGGCCTTATAGTAGAGTGTGTATATATATAAATCCAGTGTCACGATGTTTGTCCGGGATGAACTCCACACCTACTGAACCGATTTTAATAAAATTTGCACACCGTGTGCAGTTTGATCCAACTTGAAAGATAGGATAGCTTACATTACAAATATATAAAAAGATATTGAGACCGCGGGCGCGCGGGTCAGAGATACTAAAATATATAAAACTTTTTTTTTATATATAAACACTTACGTCTTTTTATAGATTTTGGAAGCGCTGAACAGTTTCGGTCATTGAGATCACATTTATACACTTCCCCGATGTTACCTTCCGTTGGTGAACTTATTATTAAACTGCAAAAGAAAAAACAATACTGTACAAAGCACATAATGTATCGAAATCCTAAAATATCAAATAGATTTTCCTTGAATAAAGTAAGACCTCCAATCGATTCGTCATCGTATGTTTGGATGGAGAACGGCTGGACCGATTTTCATGATCCTTGACGTGTATCATTCGTAATTGAAAATAAAAAAAAATATTACGGGAACGGGGACTTACGCGGGTGATTTTAATATTACACTCATAAAAACAAAGCTGGTATTAGCTAAAAGAAAATACAAGTATCCACATTTTACATTTACTCTGAAACGTTTCTCGATAACTTTAGCCAAGTCGTTCATCATTTTTTAGGGATGTATACCGCATTTACGTCAACAATAACATCGATATTAGTTCCAAGTTAATCCTAAATGTACTTACTTTGCATGCTCCGAATCGTAGGTGATGCTGTATCCAAAGAATGTGTCGACGGCTCGAGTCTCCAAGTTCGGTGGTACAAAATATGAAGCAGAAAGTTCGTGGTAAATAGCCAGGGCAACTGGCAGCAGGGCGAGTAGACAAGGACAGATATATACTAAAAGGAAAATAATTTAGCGTTGAATTATTTAAAGAACTTAATAATCATCGTCACAAACTCCCGAAGAATACACGAAGCAGATAAATGAATGTGGTTACAGTTTCATTTAGTTTTGAAATTGATAAAAACAATTTGGTAACACATCCATTGTCTATACTCGTAATAGCTGATTTAGGGTGTTTATAAGATTGTATCTATATGGGTAAACATTAAAAAAAATTAATTACATTCTTCCGACTGTTCAATTGTTTTAATTTAAACAAAAAACTGAATTGATTTTGTAGAAATTTTTCAGGTACTACCTGTGATAAATACCGTATCGATTATTGCCGGAGATATCTTGAAAAGATCATATTATAAAAAACTTAGGTACATCTTTCTTTTCCTCTCTTTCATACATAGAATTTGAGAACCTTTTTCTTTTAAAATTGGTTAGACACAAATAGGTAAGAGTCTCAATTATTAGCTTTATTACCGTTTATTAGCTCTATTGTCATTACACATTAATATAACATGAAAAAGTACACCGTTGTGACGGTGTCAATGTTAAGACACACGAATACTTCTCTTGAATTCCATAGGTACGAGCCATCCTTTGACTATTCATCTGATAAGTTTACTACGTTTAATATGTAAGTGATAAAAAACAAACTATTTTATGAAAAAATAAGAGGAAAACTACTTACAATTCATTTTGTCTCCTAACTACCCAGCAAGTCCACCGTCGCCGAGGACACACTGAACATTGTGATACATTTTTGAACAACTCTTCCTCAATAGTGTCCATATTTAACCTATGAATTCATACGGTTATTCGATAAAACCACTAGTATTTTTAACTAAAAAGTAAGAATAATTTTTTATGTATTTTGTATTGAATTTAAATGTCAATACAATAAAAAACCATATCAAAAAAGGTTTCTTACTTTTTGGCTAAATTTTAATTAGAAAACAATATTTCATCATTGATTATGCCATCTTATAGGAAATTCATATTTTTTTTGCACAGGCTTTGACTGCTTCATCGGAATATTGGCGAAATTACAACCCTGCCCAAGCAATAAATAGTTAAACGCACTAGGTAATGTCCGATTTGAAAAATTAGTTCTGTTAGATAGCCCAGGCTTTTTGTCGCGATATCCGATGCCGCCCACACGGGCGGAGTTGCTATTGCAAGCTAGTGTATTATATAAATGTATGTTGTTAGTTAATTTGTTAGTATAATAATACCGGCCTATAAATGTCCTATATCTGGGCACAGGCCTCTTCCCGTATAGGGAAAAAGGAGCATTATTATTATGCCGATTTCAGAATCCATTCAATTGCATTGATCACCCTCAACCATTAATCAATTATTTTTTTACCGTAAAGCATCATCATTATAGATTTGACTATAAAAATGCACTTTAGATTATTGCAGGCCATTGCAACTACTTTGATGTATCTACATGTATAGTTACTCAATTAGACCTGATGTCTTTAAATACGAAATAATAATATTAAAAAAGCGAAAGTATGTGAGTGTCTCTTAACGCAAAAAAGGATAGACCAATTTCGATAAAAGTTGGTATGGAGGTAGCTAACACCTTGGATTAACATTATAGGCTACTTTTAGCCCCGATATAATTAATTAAATGATTTGGTAAACCGCCAACAATGTGGCGGGGCGTACAAAGTAATAATAAAAAAAATGGTGTTGGTAAATAAGCATGCGGACTATTTTTTACAGTCCCGTTTATAGATAAGAAAAAAATATTAGACTAGTATTGTTTGCTATTACGAGATAAAAAATATCTACTTAGATACGGCGAATTTATGTGGTAAGTGGTAAGTGGGGCTCCACAACACTTGCGGCTACTATTTTCACAAATCTGACGTCACAAAGCCTCACATCTGAACGTTAACGCGCCATATCTTTGTCAAATTTTATTGTTCGCATCCCTATCCCTAATATATAATTTTATTGTTTAAAAAGATAATATTTGTTATAGATGGAATGTTTATTCAAACAGTAACTTGGTATTTATTTTTGGTTTACCTGTTTACAAAAGCGCTTTTTTTTTGTTTTCCTTGTCAAATGTGTTACAATTAGGTACAATTATTTATTTATTTGTAAATTTTTAAGCACGTTAAGTAGTAAAATGATCTATTAAAGATTTTTTTCCGTCAAATAGTTATATCAATAAATAACGAAAATACAGCAAATCAAAATGTCACGTGACGTCACGCCTAGGTACAGTCAAAAGCAAAAGTAGATGATGAATTGAGTTTTTAGCTGTTGGAGTCAAAACTGATCACGAATATATGACAACCGTACTAGTACTAAATGTTTGTGATAATTAACAATCGCATACTTTTGAATCACTTCGACGCCGCACAGTTCTGACGACTGATTTTGATCATCTACTTTCACGTCACGACGTCACTCCTGAACTTTATAATTATATCAGAACAAAAAATATTAAACAAATACGTGTTTCATGTTATTTAGGGTTCCGTGCCTTAAAAGCCCTTGCCTTAGCTTAAAACGGAACCCTTTTAAGATCACTGTTATTCGTCTGTCCCTCCGTCTGTCTGTCAAGGCCCTTTATCTTGGAAAAGCGTGGAGGTATTGAGTTGTAATTAAAACCATATTTATGACTATTTAAAGCTTCACAAAAAAGATAATAATATGTTAAGCTCGCAGAAAACGTATATGTCGATACTCTTAAAGAAATTTGGAGGGGTGGTAACCTAATGGTTAGGGTGTCGGACTTGCGATCATGTGGTTGCGTTCTTTCTTTCTTTCATCTTAGCTTAGCACGAGGGGTTAACAAGAATGCTAGTAGTGTGCGGCCCACATTGCTAGAAATCCCGCACTTTATTGTATAGGTATATATATTTTGTGATATATATATTTTAATTACTGACGATCACAACGACGTAAGTATTAATAAATAAACCAATATTTTTGTATTGAGGATAATTATGTTAGATATCAGTGGTTAGGAAAATACTGTAGTTCGTTTTTATGACGTCACTATTGATTATGTTGTGTAATTGTCATGTTGGTTAATACCAGAATAAGTAGCGCTACACGTAGGTACTTACTGATAGAGACTTATTAATCATTTATAAAACCAGTCTATAAATGTCCCACTGCTGGGCACGGGCCTCTTCCCATATAGGGAAAGACGAGCATTATTATTATGCCGATTTCAGAATCTTCCTAACTATACTTTCCTTCACCTTAAGTCAAGATGTCTTCTTTTCAAAAATGTTTTTTCTCAAACTACAAAATCACTTAATAAACATTTATAACGACTCAGTTTTACAGTTACCCTTTATGCATTGTTTTTGATATTTTCTGACCGTTAGGGAGACCTACCAACAGGTTCATATTGTTCAAATACTTGTCAACATGTGACAGTGCAGTGTCAAGCAAGCTAATTGGCGCGCCGGCGAGGGTTGCCTGCCTTGTTACAGTGAGATTGGTGCAGTTGAAGGATGTATTGACTTATTTGTGTCCCAGTTTGTACACAACTGTACGACGTCAAAGCGTTTCGAGATTACATTATGCTATTAAAATTGGAATTTTGTTCCGTTTAGGTTCTCGTGAGATTGTCATGTTTCTTTGGTGAACATTGGGATTTCTTAGGAGTATAAAATTATTAGGGATTGATAAAGAGCGCCAGCCATCCCGGTTTTGGGAAGCCTTCATCCGCCTTTGGCCGCAGATAGCCACCTTTTTCAAATCGTCGGTCCATAGATCCACAGGGGGGTTATTCCCTAAGTCCTAACAAATCATAACATGGCATAACGCAGATAGTTCAAGAATACCGGTCTCACCTCCCGTAGACAAGGCCGGTCCACACGAGAAATGTGTGATGTAAAATGGCTCTCTTTCTAAAACGTTTAAGTACCGGATTTTCTTGTGGAACTTCGGTCGGTGATGTTAAGGTTAATGGGCCCCTTGGTCCCAGGGATATGCCATAACAGGCGTTACACAGGAGTTTCCGGTTTGGTCATTAAAGAGCTAACAGGACCCTCCTCCATGTGCTGATGGTGTGGTGGCCTTAGTCCTAAAGGCCGGGCGCTTTTTGAAGGAGGAGAATCCTTCAAAAAGCGCCCGGCAAACAAAATTATAAAGGTAAGGTCCCTTGGCGTGGTAAAGAAATATGGGTAAAAAAGTAAAAATCTATTTAATCTATCGGTAAGATTATGAAAAATATTGGACATGTATTATTACCTAAAGTAAAAACAAAAAAAAAGACAAAGATGAAGCGTCTTAAGTTTAGGACTGATGGCTTACGTCACAACGTTACCAGAAATTGTAGGATAGAGTGACGTCATATGAAATTTCAATTCTCTGTTTCTTTATTAGAGACCACATACTTGTCCTATATTATTTAATTATCTGAAAATATTAAAAAAAACAACAGTATTTTATTATATTTTTATTGAATCACACACAATATTGAAAATTACACTGAAGGCGTGCTAGATCAAGAATAGGAATATATCTACCTATCACACAACATATCTTAAGACTTACAAAACATCATTATATGCACATTCATTTTTATTTTTATCGTAATTAGGAATAACAAATTAAAACCTTAACAGCTTTGAACTACGACAGTATTTACCAAAAAAGTTCACTCTGTTCAACTAATTTGTTGTATGTTATTGTTCTTCTCTGGACCCTAGTCGAATGGACTATCTTCAACCACATCCATCTGTAACTGAAAAAAAAAGCAAGTAAATATACTTCAGAAAAATTTGAATCATATTCGCCTCATACTTTTTATTTCTGAAAAATAATTAAACGAGGAAGTGACATAATATATATGATACAGCCTTTAAGCCGGCTAATGTCGAAAGTGTGACAAAATAAGGTTTTTAATTCGCAATCAGGAATATGGTTATATAATTATTGTAGAGTATTCGAAATAGTATAGCCTGGTCATCACAAAGGCCTTTGATGTCTACAAATGTAGATGTGAGTTTGATTCTTTTTTTAGTTGACATAGAACTATAATGCTTAGAAACCCAGTACACGCAAGAATTATGAAGCACTTCAAACTATGTCATATCAACACAGTTGTTACGTCCGAACGTAATGTCTTCAAGGTCAAGCTAGTGCTAGTATCTTCTTCTGCCTAGCCTTTTCCCAAGTTATGTTGGAGTCGGCCGCCCGGATGTAGCTGAATACCGTATTTCACTTGGAGCGATTGCCTATCTGACCTCCACAACCTAAAGCTTAATTTTAAGATTAATGGCGGTTTAAGTAGTGAATGGTTGTCACAATGCAATAAATATGTACACGACGACAAAAGTAGATACATAATGGTCGATGCACCCACCATGGTGATCTATTTCCCTGCACTATTATTTAGATATTATGAAGAATATCTATTATCTATACATACATACAACGTGTTATAAAATACCCCGTAAAAATATAATTAATTATCAAAGCCAAAAATGTTGACAACCCTAGTAAACTGTCATGTGAGATTGTCAGGGAACCAGAGATTATTTAGCAGAACGGCCTACGTACTATTTTATCTAATAATTGTCTACTTTAATAGGTTTTCTATTTGTTGTTGTTTGGCTTTACGCGCAGTTTTGTAACACCCTGTATAGCTGTTACTAATCTAGTTACTAATCTAGTCTTAGTTGATTGATACTTACGCCGGCAGCATTATCATCCTTAGCTTCCGACGCCACCGTATTCCGTCTCTGAAAAGATAAATTAAAATGGATAAAGATCACAATATATAAAGAGCACTTCGCGATCTTTGTTAAGCTCTCGAGGTCAGGTTTGATATAGGGAACAATATAGTACGGGCACCAAGATGGGTACTGATTACTCAGAATACAGAAAAATGAACAATTTAACATAACATAACGTAAGTACTTGAGAACTTCAGAAGAGAACACAACCCTGCGCCCTTAGACAAAGTACAATTCTATAATCGTTATCGCTGATCGAATCGCTCAAATGTATGAAAGTAACAAGTCTAAGTCACATGACTTGATCGAAGAGAAATGTCATTTCCATACATTTAATGTCATTTATGCGATTTCTATCATCGTTAACGCTTGATGTACTTTGTCTAAGAGGGCTGTTCTTTTATATTTAACTAACTTTTAGAAACAGCTATAGCCTTCCTGGAAAGAATTCAAATAGGACAGTAGTTCCCGAGATTAGTGCGTTCAACTACACGAATTCTTTAGCTTTATTAATAAAGTATAGGTTGACTAAAAGTTTTTTTTTCATACGTTACAAGTAATTTGTCTCAGTTTTGAACATTGTTATAAAGACTCAATACTTACGGATTGATTTTGCTTTATACTTTCTCTGAGCACATGTAGCCTCTTCTTTTGTTTTCTTTTGAAGAACCCGTTCTGCGTGGAGTAATAGAAGCGTTATAAACACGTCAAAACTATATATTAATACGAAATACCTATAAAACTTTAAAGAAGAATGGCAAAAATAAAGGAGCAGGAGATCGCAATCAAAAATAAGGTATGAGCAAAAGTTCTTACTGAATGAAAAAACATTTTTTCACAGTCATATCTTTTTACTGAATATATTTTTTCTTGTCTCAAACTGTAAGTTGCCTCCTATTTTAAAAGTCTATAATTAGCGCTACATATGACGCGGTGACGTCGCTGTTGTTGAATTTAATTTGGGTGTTGTAGTATTTTAGATTTTTTGTAGAAAAAAAAAACACGAAAAATCTATGTTTAAATTACCAACAAACTAGAACAAACCACTCGTTGTACAAGTTTATTCCTAACGAACTTAACAAGCTAATTAAATCTTAATTTCCGATTTTTTTATATATATTTTATATACATAAAGAATTTGTAAAAAAATATTAGTTCCAGGTTTGGCCACTTTTGTTCATTCTCCTTTATTGTTCCATACTTTTCGAATTATGTTTTTTTACCTTATAAAGCACGTAGGTCAAAACAGCCAGCAGAATCAGAGCAAGAATGGTAGCCACGAGTGCAATAAGCAGCTTGTTATTACCAAACGATAGCTCTTCCTTAAATTGAATTTCAGACGTCACACTGAAAAACCATTAAATAAGTCTCAATTAATAAGTTAGGTTATTATATGCATATTCTACCGCTGGGAAAGACACATTTATTGATTGCAGATTGGTAGGAAATATATTTTTTGACACCATTTTGATAGACGATAATTTTTAATGTTGATTTATTGTTCTTTGAAGTTTACGCAAATTTTAAACATTTAAATAAATCTAATTTAAAACGAATTCTATTGGCGGTTCATTTAAATATGATTTATTATTTTAGTTCATGTTAAGATTGAAAATATTTAAATAAAATTAAGGTTCATTTTGATATTAGTTCTTGACGTTTCGACGCCTTTGCAGGTGTCATGGTGCCTATCACCTCTGTGACTGACAATCTGCCCGTACTTTGAAGGTAGTTTTATTTCAATGTTTAATGTTGATTGTTTAATCCAAATTACAAAAGATATTAGGTATATAATATCTTGGGACAACACACACACCGCCATCTGATCCAAAACTAGGTAGTGGTTATGGTGACCAGAAAACTGATAAAAATACTTGTATACTCTCTTCTCTCCTTAATAATATATATATTTTTTTTATATTGATAATTTAAACCCAGATACAGAATTAATTTTAATGACCATGCTCATCACATAAAGACTTGTCCTGGGCGGGAATCGAACCCACGACCTCCGGCTTAGTAGCTAGGGTCACTAACCACGACGCCAACAGGTCAGTCAACGTCAACATTTTCATAACGCCACTTTAAGTCAGATATAATTCCGTTAAGTACACAAAATCTACCACAGAAATGAGTGTTTTCTTTAATAAAAAAATCAACATGGCGTCGTTAAGTCTTTATAAATAGTCCCACTACCCATTCTACTCCTTTAGAATACCATAATTCTGGAACCTTATTTACAAACGACTTCAGAGGCACTTACAGAACACTTTTGATAACCGTCATCGGTCGTAGAAACAGTTTTAGTAAAGATGTCGTGTTTATTTTCCCGTCGTACAAATTGTTTTCTGTGAACATTAACATAATCTTAGTTTAAACATTATTCTTATTGATTTATTACGCATTCATGCGGAACAATGACTTGTAAATTAAATACAAATGAAAGAAGGATACATTTTTAACCTCGGGCAGGACTCGAACCTGCGACTCCTGGTTCAACGCACCAGTCGCTTTCAAATTTCTTCTTCTCTATTCTATTGCACGCGGGGCGACGTTTGCGACATCTGAGCAAAATCCAAGACGTGCAATAGAAATATTATGTTTTAAATATACTTGCGTAGAAAATGTAGTAGAAATAGTATAAGCTAGACCTACTTATTTTAGATCCAACAATCTCCGTGCTCGTAGTAATTTTGAGCGTAGAATTTGGCATCAAATCAATAGAACAGAGGTACGATATGACATCCTTTGAGCTTTTCTCTTGACATTTACCGGTCTCCATCGCTAAGACCTGGACAAATATGTTAAATATAAGACAACACAATTTTAAACACAATAAAAGTTATAAGTATGATTGTGCATGGATATATAAGCAGAGGGAGACCGAAAAAAAATTTATGGATTGTGTGAAAGATGATTTGAGAAAGAAAGGAGTGGATGCCGCGATGACGAGGAATGGAAGAAAAATACGCATTGCGCCGACCCCCTATGAATGGGATAAGGGCAGGAAGAAGAAGAAAAGTCGCGGTCCACTGCTGGGCATAGGTCTCTCTCAAAAAGGTTTGCCCAAGTCACCACGCTGCGCTGGGCAAGCGGGTTGGTGACCGCAGTTTACTGTCAGTCCTTTAGGAGAACGCTTTTCTTCTCCCTTAGTCGCCTCTTACGACACCAACAACCAGTTTTTTAAATTTCAAACTTTTATTTTGTATTTGTTTATTTATTGCTAGTGCCGCAGCTTCGCCCGCGTGGATGTCGGTTAGCCAATGTATACAAAAACTTAACAAATTATATACTGAAACCTTCCTCAGGAACCACTCAATCTATTGCTGAATACAGCTTGAAAATGGGTGCAGTAGTTCTTGTGTTTATCGCGAACAGACAATGTAGGTAGTGATTTTGTGATTTTATTTTATACTTCATGCACAGATGCCTGAAGGCATTTTCTACCAGTCTAACTTAATTTTTATTAAATTAAGTTAGTACTTACCGTGAACGTATTAAGAAAAGGTTTCTTATCCATTGATATCATGACATAAATATTATTCCAAGTTATAGTTCCGTTGTTCGTTATCTGTAAATGTCAAAAAAAAAATTTTTTTTTATGTTTCGTTATTCGGTGCTTTTTCCTCTGTATGCAAACTAAACGAAATTAAAACCATTGTTGTCTTTCACTAACAAAAAACGTGAGAAAAGGACGGCAACAGATAACAACTAACTTAAAAATTTCAAGCTAGTTTTCGCCTTGAACATTACAGTGTTTTAGAGCACACGTTTTTAGTTGGCGGCGAATTTGTATGAGAATTTTAGTCGAAACTAAATTTGACAGTTCTAATTTTCGTCTGTCCTTTTCTAAATATGTACAAGTGAAAAAGATATCGATGTATTACATTTTTTTCAGTATGTGTTCAAAAGAATTTGTGCTCTATATGTACATTGTAAGGTTTTTAATGTACAGTTACGAGCTTATGTATGCACATAGAGAAATTGTAAAATTGTTAGCGAGAAATTATTGTTTCAACTAAAAAAAAAAAAAATGCATGATTTGAATTTGAGAACAGTTTTGAATAATTTGTTCATAACCTTTTTTACAATACTAGACTACCAGACTTGAAGGTTAAATCAATTTCAAAATCGCTAAGTGCATCATGTATTTTTTTGCGGCCGACTGTCCACGAAATGTTAATTATGTAAACAACTTAATAAACGTCGGAATAAGAAATTGTTAATCAAATTATCTTACCAGAAACTCCTGGTTGTCATATATGTATTTACTCATTAATATCTGTTTATCCGTCACGTTTCGATGGTGAGTTACACTGCAAATAAAATAAACAATTTCGATTGGTACAAAATCGAAGCGACGGTAGCCTAATGGCTAGGGCGTCGGACTTCCGCTTATGTGGGTGCAGCTTCGAATCCCACCAATTCTCTCACTCTTACGACGTGAATCCACTCGTAATCAAGCATTTAGCTTAGTACGAGGAGTTAACAAGAATACTAATAATGTGAGACCTAAATAAAAAAACTGCTTATTTCTAGGGATGTTTTTGCCTGTAGCTATGAAACAGAATATATTTAAAAAGAAATAGACAGAACGTAATAAATAAAGTAAAGGAATTAAACGGTAATTCTTTGAATAAGGGATCTTGCTATAAAGAGAAGGATGAGTGTTGTACTTCTTGCATTGCTTGCTTCACCGTATGTCAATGGTGTCTTAAAATAATTAAGAAAGATCTTATAACTTTGAAAAAGTCGATGTCATGTGCATACGAATCTGGTAATTAAACCACTAGGCCATCGCGGCAGTTTTTACGACATTAATACAACAAATTTTATGTGAAAAATATAAGTGTAAACAAGGATCAAACGTTGATCTTTCTTTCCGAGACACGGAAAACTCCGTATGCAAAAAGTCGGTCACCCAATCGCAGACTTCCCATGACAACTGTTGCTTAACCACGCCGTTTACAGAAACTGTGTTACTTACCCCTGGACGTAGACGCCACCTGTCATATACTCATAAGTAATATTCATCCGTTTTCTGTCACTCAGTTGGTTCTTTTGGTTACAGTTCTCGAACAACTGGGCCTCAACAAGCAACTCGTCCTCAATGTTAGTCGGCTTTGTCATGTTTAGAACAATATTTATTGAATGCTGTAAATAATAAGTATTTTGAGTCTAATGATATTTAAGAATAAAACCTAAAACCTTTTTATTACCATAGTTTTTAAACACGTAGGTAAGTCGTGTCTACAAACCATAATAATAATATGTTATTTATCAGAAAATATTATTCTTATTTATTCAAAACGCATGCAAGCAGCACAATTAATTTACAAGTAATATTTTTTTTTTATGTGGACAGCATCATATACTTACATTGATCCAAACCCAAAGTTAGTAGAAGCGCTTGTGTATCACGAACACCCACACCAGAAACAATGTAGAAAAGTCAATATTTCTACATTGAACCATCCAGGTATCAAACCAGGGAACTAAAAAGCTGGCGACGACAAAAACCGACGTGAACGCCGCTTGACCACGGAGGTCGTTCTATATTATGTGGTTACCTGTTTGTTCCTCCTCAATGGTTTCGGCAGATCGCAGACATAGTCGTCATTATCCGTTACACAGTCGATGCGCGTCAGCGGCGCACCGCTCACGCGCACCCTAACGCACGACTCGTACGATGCTTTCCCGTCGTTCGTCACTCGGATCGACACCGTCTCGTTGTTTGATGAACCAAGGAGGTATCTTTCACTAGAATGGATTATGGAAAGATAAAATGAGATTAGAAGTCGGTTGAGCGGCTACAATGGAAGATATTAAAGGAAGAAACAAAATGAGGTATTTTTTTACATACGATTTTACTTTAAACATTTTCTATGTGATATGTATATAAAGATACACGATTACCTGGACTTTTTTTTATAATCCTTAGTTTGTTGCACACCTTGGCAAAGGGGAAACTTGACAATTAGATCGGTAACACTTATTAGTTTGAAAAGATAAACATTTAACGCACCATCCAGTAACAGACTACTTTTTTATGATAAAGTATATAATAATTTTATTATACTAACGGACCTGCCTAGGCTTTGCACGTGTATTAAACATATAAAGCGTCCTCTTGAATCACCCTATCTACTAAAAAAACCGCATCAAAATCCGTTTCGTAGTTTCAAAAATCTAAGCATACCTACATAGGAACAGACAGCGGGAAGCGTCATTGATACTATCTAGTGATAACGTAGTTTCAGGATAACTTACCCGCCGGACCAGAGAATATTCATTGACAGCTTGGGAATACAATCATCTCCTTTACAGTGTCGAGGAACCTCAATACTCTTCACAAGCTGGCTGTAAGGACTCGTCACCACCCACGTGTTGTTAAACGCTATAAAAACGGTTTACAAGTAACAATTTACTGTAGATGTGTGAAAACTTTGCACAGTGCTTCGGAAAGCACTTTTAGCCGTTGGTCCTGACTGTCTTAAAGATATCTTTGATAGTCGTTAAGTCATCACAATTCTGACAAGCAGTCTTACTTTGGGATACTGTATTATACAGCAATTGGTTGTGGAGGTCAGATAGACAGTTGCTCCATGTTAAATACGGTATTCAGTAAAATCCGGTAAGACTGGAAGCCGACCCCAACATGGCTTGAGAAAAGGCTAGGCAGATGATGAGGTGAGAAATGAGCAACAATATCATAAACCAAAAAAAAATAACTATATTTTTGTACATTTGCTTATGGTATGCAGGGTCTCAGTCATTTTAAAAGCTGGACGTATTTTAAGGCCTTCTAGTACAGTAATGGGGATGGGGACAGGTATTTTTTTCTTTTTTCAATAAAATGAAAATTTACAAAGTTATGGTTAATTTAAGTTCAGCTTGTGACGTTGTTGTTGTCAGCGTGTTGTAGGCGAAAATAGTAGCCATAACTGACGGGGCGAGCCCCCACTCTTTAACCTAAATTCTCTGTATAATAATAGATATTCGTTATTTCGAAAAAGCAAGAAATACAGATACTAATAGAAATACTAATATTTTTTTATTATATAAAAGCCAGACATAAAAAAAATGTCTAAAACCCTATATTGTTCAGCGCGATTACTTTGCAGCACATTATTCTGCGCTTAAGAGCGACTCGCTTCCACATCGCTAAGTCCTGCTCTAAGAGCTCATACTACAAGCGCAAGACATTGGTATTTGTAAACGAGAGAGGTGGTTAACATATTTACCTGTGCTATTAACTATGTGGTCAATCCCCAGTTCTGCATTTACTTTAAATGTGTAGTCCCCTGGTTCGTTATCTTTCTGCACAAGTTTATAAAACACAGGATAAATTAAACAAAAGTATGGAAACTTCACCGGAACTGAACAATTTACTGCAGCTGGCGGCAACAGCTAGTCATGGACTGATATCTTTTAGTATTAATGTCTCTTTAAGCACTCAGTCATTAAAAAAGAAATAAAATAGACTATTCTGCATTTAAAAGAAAATCACTGAAATCACCTTGTACGCTAAAGGTGATATGAAGCCAAAAGCAGTTCTTTAATTAAAATCAATCGGGTTTAAGAGGTCGCCCTAAGATGAGGGCACTTTAACAGAATAAAAAATAAGGGTTTTGAAGCTTTTGGTTCTAAAAAAATGCCAGCTACTAGATTTCGGTAGGTATGCATCCACGTATGTTCATCTATGTAGATACTCTGTTAGTGTGTATACCTTCCTATTCTTACACTAGTTAAGCTGCGCATCTTTCATAATACAATTGTAAGGATCCTTGCAGAATGAATCCAACGACAGATACTTTTTAAAGAGCTCGTAACGAAGTGAATGTATCGGAAAACAATAGAAAAAGTCGTTCGAATGACGAGTCATAACAAATGGATGGATTAAGAAAGCGTCTTACAATGTTGGGAGACTGCATAATTTATTCAGGTGTATAGGATAAAATGTTTGCTTTAGGAAGGTCCATAATTTCTAACTATAACATCTTAATCTGGATCGTTAAAAAAAACCATTATGACTTTAGTTTGATTAATTATATTCTAATTCCTTAATATTATCGTGACATTTTTCTTATCAATGTCCATTTAGTAGAAAAAAATGTAAAAACAAGTAGTAATGGAGTTTGTATCGTTCCATTGAGGAGACGGTCTTCAGCTTCAGGTAAAACTGGAAGCTGACCCCAAACACTTGAGAGAAGTCCCGAGTGAGCATAACTTCTGCTTAGTATTTGTATAATATTATTATGTTCATTTGTATAACTAGGAAGTAGGATATGTTATACTTACAAGAAGAACAGTGACGGTTTTACAAAACTTTCTGCTCCGTGAACAGTTCGAGCAGGATATGTCAAACGAGAACCTGGGGTCTGGTATGTAGGTCGCCTCACCTATGATACTGCTTTTGAAACTTAAATCTGAAAGATATCCAATTATTTAAATAAAAAAACCTTGATCGTTGAGAGTTGTTAAGTCGTTACAATTCTGACAACCAGTCGTAGGGGATACTGTGTTATTCAGTAAAATGGTTTGTGAAGGTCAGACAGGCAGTCGCTTTATGTAAAATGCGGTATTCAGCTGAATCCGGTAAGACTGGAAGCCGACCTTTACATAGCTAGAGAGAAGGCTTGGCAGAAGAAGATATTGACATTTAAGAAAACAACAGATCCAACACCACCACTTTAAATTAATATATAGCCTCAGGGATGTCACAAAAAGTACGTTCATCATCGACCAATCTTAATTGTTGAAAATGCTGTTACTTACTTCCAACGATATCACACGGTAGCTCATGTAGATCTACTTTTGCGCAGACATTCACGGTGAAATTATTTTCTGACTCTTTTACTAGCTGTAATTAAATCATTAAATTTATCTTGCATCTATTTTTAACCAACTTTAAAGGTAGTTTTCAATTCGACTGTAAGTTGAAATAAAACTAGGTTTTGAACGGATTCTATCGCGGTGGATTTTTATTTTAGTTCCCAACCCGTTTGCGAGTGTTTTGGCCCGGGCAGCCTAAAAATGAAACGTCGGGAACTAAAATCTTTTTTTAAATTCGTTTTTTTGCTTGTCACTATCTCTGGAAATTATTGTAAATCGATTTAAAAAATTGAAATCGAAAATATTGTCATGAAATATTTTGTTCTTTCGTGCAATTGACGTCAGTTTTTATTTAAAATGTCCTAAATTTTGGATGGAAATCACGAGATCCTTGTCTATATGAGATTAGGGCTGAGCCCAGCGTGTTAGTGAGTGAGGGTCATAAATCAGCCGGAATTATTATTATGATATGGATCTTAGAAACCCCTCGACTAAATCACTACTTAAGCATTGTAACATAAAATTTAAAAATAAGCTTGCTGATATGGTGTTTTCAATAGTCCTAGAGTAGTGTAAGTTACCTGTTCACCAATAAGTTCGGTTGTCACCGTGACATTTATCATTTGGATGCATTTTAACAATAGGGCGCTACCATTTCCCGGAGCTCCTATCGCCAGTTCTGTGGAGTCAAAAATAATGTTTTAATCGGCACCTATTTGATGATAGTCTATGGAAAGGTAAAATGAAAAATTCTTCAGTCCATGTTGTGGTATGTGGTGGCCCGAGGTTTATTGCACATTCGGCAAATAATTTAATTATGGCTTTAATGCCTTTCTTATAGTGACCACATGTAAGACTTAGAAATAAGCCAAAATAAATATATATAATTGCTTAATTACCATTGCATCCGTTTTCATCAGCATCACCAATAAACTGCAGACTGAACCCGAGGGTCCTGAACGATTCCTTCTGAATCCTCTGCGTCAGTTTCAGGTCTGAAACCTGGACGCGTCTGTAGACCTGGTATTTGATTAAGCTACGATACATCTCATAGCCGGAGACAATGTAGACCGCTCCGAGGCCATCATCCTCGTATGGAGCACTTATCACAAGTTCTGGAGAAAATAATAAGGAAGAATTTATTAATGCGAATCCATATAGAAAAGGACATTGAAGAATTACCTCTGCTACTACTACTTCAGATAATATTAGTTTACGATATTATATTTTAACAAAGTTAGTCTTTCATTGTTTGACATGGATTTCAACCAGTTTTCAAGATATTTGGTTTTTGTCTTAATCGAGTTTAAATTGCTATTCATTGGGTGCTCCTTGGTCTCGGACGAAGACCAATCTGTAATTGATACATACAACATATTATTATAATTGGCATGAAAGGTTACTCACCTGGTATACTATCCCCATCAATATCTCCAGCAACGATTGCGGTTCCAAACCGACCATAATATTTATTACCCAGTATGGTTCGAAGTCTATTTCGGTCTTCAAATGTTTCCTGAAATATCAATTCTATTAGGAAATATATATCGATAGCTTAAAATAAGTGCTATTCATAATTTACAACTTAGGGACCTACTTTTAATTATATTTAAATACAATGAGGCGCTTTTCAATAACATATGAATTGTGGGAAAAGAGGTAAACTTAAAAAGCCTGATGTGTTGTAAAAACTTGACTTACGATGTCTCCACCTAAATAAATATGCACAGCACCACATTCGACGCATTTTTCCGCGGTGTCCATAGTCTCCGAAGTTTGTGCCGGTGCTCCCACCAAGAGTTCGCTCTTTCCATCCATATTCAAATCTGTAGAAGCCAATACTGATCCAAACATAGCACCGATCTCCCTATTTACCAGTGTGTAATAATCAGTTCCTCTTTGAAGTACTGTAAAACTTTTGGTTGAAGAATTATACAGGAGGAATGATATCTGGAAAAGTGTATTCGATTAAGAACCTAGGTTATAACAATCTATAAACCCATTAAAAATATGAAACTTTAAATTAGTGAAGAAATATGCAACGACATATTTCATATTTATTATTTAGCGAGTTATTCTACAGTTACTAGTTATTCTAGAAGTCGTGGTGGCCTAGCAGTTCAACGACCGGATCCGTATGTATGGTTGTAGGTTCGCTCCAGGTAAGTACCAATGTGACTTTTTCAAATTTATATGTACTTTCTTCATTACTCTAAGACACCAGTGTGGTGGAGGAAAACATCAGAAGAAAACCTGGCTGAGACAAAGAGCAAGCGTGGTGAAAATTGTTCATTCCTTCTTTATATGGGAAGAGACCTGTGCCCAACGGTGGGACGTTTATAGGCAGGTATTATGCATGAAGAGTTTGTTTGTTGTGCATTATTATAATACTCACAGCACCTTCCATGCTCGGTGTTTCAATACTGAACGCGTAAACTGTTTGTTTTGAGAAGAACTTTCCAGCAGTGATACCGAAACCTGAAATGGTTATGATATTTATACTATTATCAGTAGTAAAAGAACACCGACCCTTAAAATCTATGCGCAAATTATGTTATATAATTAAAATTGATCGACATAAGTTTTTTTTCTCAATTATTGTAAATTTACCTATATTAGAGTTCTTGTGCAAGAAGTTCGCCACGGCCACAGCCCCTTTAGTTAAGACCACAGATTCGGTTGCTACTAGAGGGTCCGACACAGTGGTATAGGTAAAGTCTCCATCCAGAGATGACTTCACAATAATCAGATGATCATTTTCTTCATCAATTAAAGTAGACCATCCAGTTCCACCCATGAAAGATTCTGAAAATTACATCAAATATTTTTTTTTTGTTCTTAGTTAAGCGGGGCAATGAAAGTTGCAGAGAAGAATGGTCCTGTGTAAAACATACAGGACCATTCTTCTCTGCAACTTTGCAATATCGTTGTCGGTGCACTTAATTCATTTGAAAACGAATATAAAAAGCTTTTGATTTTATATTAAAATTCAAATTATTAATTGGGATAAAAATAAATAAATAGCATTAAAAGTGCATTAACAGCTAGATTTGTTAGAAAAACTGTGTCGCGAGTTAGCGCCCACTTCCAAGATGAGAACAGCAGTGTTCCTAAGTTTAAATTAAACAGTACATAAACTGCACTTATTACTAGGCATTAATAAAGTTACAAGTAACAAGATCATAATAAAGACATTTATCGCTATTTGCCAGATTGGTGGGAAGATGATCAAGACCGAAGTGCTGAAGTGAATTGAGGAGAGAACTTCAATAACCTAACAACTGGATTCCATTAGGTGTTAATTACACAGGATTATTTTTTATGGAGTGCGTATATTCAACGAGGTAATCACATTAAGATTTAACTTATTATGTATAATTCCAACTTTTTTTTTTAATATTATTCTCTTACTCAGATTAGTGATCTTGTCCGAGTTTCTCATGTACCTCTCCAGTGTCCCCTGGTAACGTTCCGGGTACTTGTCGTTTTTCTGCACAAAGCAGGTTCCGAAGGCATCGGGCAGCACAAGACCAGATGATCTTACTAGATCCGCAGTCAGCAAGGGTGCACAAGTCTGAGAAAACGATATTGTATAAACAAGCCAACTCGGTTATATCAATGGTTATAGGTAGTATATAAGTAGTGTTTTATTAGTAAGCCCATTTCAAATATTTTTTCTGGAAGAACCAATTGCATACTTATTTTCTTTTTCCCGTGAAATCATGTTATGATGGTTTATAGTCGAAACTAATATTTTACGCATAATATGTATACGTTTTTATTACAAGAGGACCAATAATTAGTAATAGTAATATATATGTAACTATTATTACTAATGGCAAAACAAAATGCTTACAAAAAAATATTCTGAAGTAACAGCAATAGAGCCTCCCATGTAAAAATGTTGGTTTGGGTTTAAACCTGGAAATATAGAGAACGAAAACATGAAAAAATTCGAATAGTGCCCAAGTTAATAAAAAAAAAATATTTTTTTTTCGGCTCAACAGTCCATAAACTCTTATAACTTTATTCAAATACTTACTTCTAGAGTAGTCATCCGGAGATTCGAGATGAAACATGTTTTCATAGCATTCGATTTTTTTGACATTCCCCGCGTTCCGCAGTTCCCAAGTGTACACTTTTCCCATTAAATCCACCGAAGGCGCGCTTACCACTGAGAAAATCAAAACATTAGAACCGAATACTCAAACACGAATTAAATAGAAGCGGCGGTAGCCTAATGGCTAAGACGTCGAACTTGCGATCATGCGGTTGCCGGTTCGAATCCCACCCATTACACTACCGACGTCAATCCACTTGTAACACAAGCTATTTAGCTTAGCACAAGGAATTTACAAAAATAATAGTGACGTGCAACCCACATCGATTAAATAGTGCACTGTTCAGAAAAAAAATTAGGTAGCCGATCAGACTCCTGCTGTTTCTGTCACTTTAAAGTGAAAAGTACAAAGTATATATAAGTATATAAGAATAATTACAGTCCAACCACTTGTTTTAGAAAGTGTGTGTAGGTTCAATCGACAAATTTGAACCATGAACCACTTTGAAGAAAAATCGCTCGAAACCGTCAAAATAACAAACAACAAGCTCGTGACCATGGAAATGTAAGTTTACGCGAATGTCGACCTTATAGGATTTGAATGTCGGTAAGAAAATAAACTTATGGTAGGTCATAATTCAAATTTGTCTATTGTTCATAAACATACATACACACCTATAAAAGACTTTAATTTACTTGGAACCCCATTCTATGTTTAAATAAATTAAGACAATTTACCTATACTTTTAGGTACAGATCTGTAGGCCATAGCGAATCCAAAGTCTGAGTTGTTGAGGAGTACTTTTGACAATAGGAGCACACTTGACGTCTCATGCACAAACATAGCTGAAGATAGCTGCAGAGCCTTTGCTGTCAAAACCACTACGAATAATGTACCTGACAAACAAATTTTCATTAAAAAACATCACAGACTTAAAATCAAAGTACATAATAAATCGAAGCAACCCAAACATGATGGACCTGTTGTTCCGTTATTTTTCTAACTTCTCTCTTCATCACCAGTCCACGTCGTATACAAAAGTTTAATTTGAATCCTAACCTAACCTAAAAATAACATACATGCATTTCAAGTGTCATTAATGATGTACGCTAGTTATACCGTACTACCAGGAAAAAGAACATAAATTTATTTAATACTAGCTGTGCCCGCGACTTCGTCTGCGTGGACTTAAGAATTCATAAGAACAGAACCAAATTTATAAGCTGTCTGCCCACGGCTTAGCTCGTAAACAATTTTCTATTTTCCCTCGGGAACTACTTAAGGAATCGGGATAAAAAGTAGCCTATGTTCTTTTCCATGTCAAAGGCTACATGCATGCCAGTTCAGCCGTTTTGGCGTGATTGAGTAACAAACATCCAAACATCTAAACACACTTTCACATTTATAATATTAGTAGGATATTAGGATTATTTTAGAAATAGTAGTATAGTTTCACATTAGTTAAAATTATAGGTATTTTTGTAAATATCGGTCTTCACTACCGTATTGGAATTTTCTGTAAAGAGAGCGGTAAGTGTTTTGAATAAATAAAATAAAAATATTATTTGTGTATATCAACGGCGAGCATACTCTGCTCTACTGTATAAGAATAACGACACAAACAAACCTGCCATATTTATTTCAGACTCCTATTTTCACTAATAAAATTACGGGTAAATAAAACACAAAATTTCACTACATCGTTCACATGAAATCACTTCTATCACACTGTTCATTATAAGTGTATTGTCGTCCAGGAAAACCAAGTTGACGAATAACAGGGAAACATTCGCTATTATTTATAATCATATAATAAATTCAATAAATCTTATTTAACTAACAGATACCAGATAGTTAAGATAAATGACGTTGAGAGTAGTGCTCTACCCGTCACATACGGAGTACCCCAGGGATCCATATTAGGACCACTGTTATTCTTAATTTACATCAATCAAATTGCAGCACTTAATCTTCATGGTCATAATTATAACTTTATACGCAGACGATACTTGCTTATTTTATTTTGGAAAAAACATAATAATATCATCTCACAAGCCCAAGAGGACTTAGATATATTATTCGAGTGGTTCCAATACAATTTACTATCTATCAATATTTCAAAAACATGTTTTATTATATTTAAAGCTAAAAACAAAAAGATTTCAGATCATAGACCATTAACTATTGATAACATTCCGCTCGAACAAAAACAGTGTGAAAAATACCTTGGCTTAAAAATGGATAACAATCTAAATTGGAACAATCAAATAGATTATATTAAAGATAAACTCTCGTCACTCACTGGTTCTCTCTACAACATAAGTAACTGTATACCTAAAAATATTCGTTTTACTATTTATAACTCTCTTGTTAAATCACATTTACTATACCTAATAGAAATTTGGGGCAACACAGGTAAAACAAAATTGCAAGAGTTACAAAGAGTACAAAACAAGCTCATTAAAATATTATTTCGCTATCCATATTTGACACCTACTTATAAAATTTTTGAAGAAACTAAATTGATGAATATTAAGCAACTTTATATGTATACCACTTGTATTCTGATAAGAAAAATTTTAGACAAAAAAATTAAAACCAATTTATCATTTACCAAAATTTCGGAGGTATCTAAACGTAGCAGGCGTCGCCCTAGTTTACTTGTATTACCAAGACCTCGTACAAATTACTCCAAAAGAAACATCACCTATGAAGGAGCAAATATTTATAATAATTTAGCGTCTAACATTAAAAATGTAAGCTCGTTCAACATTTTTAAATCTCAACTGTCTAAATATATAACAGAAAACTTTTCTTATCCAAAGTTACATTAATCCAGACAAGAAAGAAAAAAAAAAATGTTGAGGGTACCTATTTAACATTACGCATTTTGTCGCTTTTATTGTTTTAAACTACCCTACCGGCTAATGATACTAATTATTAAGTCTCTAATGATGTTACGATTGTGTTACGTAAACAGTTTTTTACTTACTTATCTCGGTGGCGGTTAATTAGATAATTAAACTAAATTTTATATTATATTCTCATGTAAGTGGCTTTATTGTCTTTTTTGGGAATAAATGATTTAAACCAAAAATAACGTAACCCATCCGCTGTAGTCTCATACAGCGCGTTGGTGACAATGAAGGTATAAGACCCGTCCGGGGATCGAACGCGGGACCTCATAGGTACCTAGCGACACCTTGAAAATCGATGAATAGGTACGCCGCTCGACCAAGGTGAGCAATAAGTTAATATATCTTCTGCCTAAACTTTTCCAAGCTATGTTGGGGTCGGCTTCCAGTCTTCTCTCTAACAACCTATTGCTAGGTAATACAGTATTCCATAGTAAGGATGGTTGTCCGATTGGTACTGACTTATCGACTGTCAAAGACCACTGTATGACCAACGGCTTAACGTGCTTTCCGAGGCACAATATGTTTACAAATGGTCACCCATCTACGGACCAACCGCCGCGAGCGCGGCTTAACCTTTATTATCAGTCAAATGGTAAGGCTTATCAGAATCTATCATTATAAATATTATTCAGTTCCTTTTTTATTACGGAACCACAATCGTGTACTCGCACCAGTCCACTGCCATTGTTATGTACATCACGGCCCGCACAATTGATCTCTTTATAGTTTCTAAGCAAATAGTTTGCGCACTTGTCACTATCGCTGAGCTGGCCTAGACATGGTATGCGAGTATATCGATATCTATAGCTTTTGTACTCAAGAGGACATTGTCATTGTACTCATTACATATTGATCTTTATACTATGTATAAACATGTACAGGATTAATTTAAAAGGAGTGCGTATTTTCTACGAGTTAATCAGGTCCCTAAAACTTAACCACTTTTCCCAAGGCACATAAAAGAACATAGGTCTAGAAGTCAAAATTAAAAATCAACTTTACATACAAAAATAAGTCACGTGACCTGTCACTTTGTAGAATAATTAATTTTCGGTTATGTACCTGATTACCTCGTTGGATGTACGCACTCCATTTAAATTAATCCAGTATATAGGGCAAAAGTGATTGACTGAGGTATTGACACACAACCTAAACTAGAAATTTGAAATTTCGCACACTAAAGAAGGATTTTTCAGAACTCAACACTCCAAGGGGGCGCAGAGGGGGCATGAAAGTTTGTATGAAACCTTTGATTCCTTGGAAATTTATGAAAAAATAGATATTATGAATAACTTCTATTTTTTTATACAATACTAACGGCTGCCCGACTCTACTATACGTAGTGATTTTTTAACAAACCTATAAAGAAATTCGGAAGTAAACGTGCGCAAGTGTGGCCGCGAGTAAGAGTTAGTATAATATAATAACTGTAATATTATCCTATTGTGGGAAAACTCTTCTCGTATTCTTAGAGAAGGAACTAGTAAGTATTGCATCACTACGCGGTCTCATTTTCGCGTTGGTGTTGTTAGTAGCCGGTAACCCGGTACACAATACAAGGTACCAATTGAATTTTCTTCAACCTACTAACAGAACACCGATTCTAAATACCATGCACACATCAAGTCAGACATTTATTTTGCTTATTCATGAATAATTCATAAAATGTTAACTAGATTTAATACTAAGTTGTAATGTGCCTAATTTAGTTTATTAAGCTTTGTTCATATTATACATCATTCAGTTTTAATTAATTTCATTTATATACTCGTAGTTGTGGATAACCGTGTTACAGGATCCATAATGTAACTTATGTGACTTATGGAGATTGGAGAGCAATAAAGTATTGAGAATTTGCGATCGTATGGTTGCGGGTTCGAATCCCACCCATTACACTACCGACATTATCCATCTCGTAACATAAGCATCATAGCTTAGCACGAGGGGTTGACAAGAAAGCTAGTAATATGCAACCAACATTGCTACTAAAGTTTAAAAAAAACAGAATTTTAAAAACTCTAGGCACGTGACGTCATCAAACGCGTAACTTTTAAAAGCTAGGTTCCAAGTAACTACCAGAGCATTATACATCGGTATAATAATAGTTTACTGTTGTTCCCTACGAAAATGTGTTTTTCTTTCTTCTTATTATGGAATATGTTACCAAGGTCTGCTTTATACCTAGTATTACATTGTAATAGCTACGTCAATATGATATTCTGGGTTAAGTTTACGTAATAACTGTAGACACATTATGGTAATAAATGCGAACACGTGCTGGCAATACATTGCGAATGAGGTTGTCTCAGAATTCCTAACATACGAGTTATATCTTCAAGTTGGATCATTGGTCGTAAGCAATACCTCTTCTAATCTAACGACTTCTATTTTTATATGGTATACCTTAAAAAATCTCGTCATACAAGATTTGTCAGATATTTGTGAGAGTCAGAGTTAGTTACTAAATTCGAGTATTCCTAGGGTTCTTTTTGTAAATTTAATTTAATTAAGCCTTTTCCCAAGGTCAAGGTGTCGGCTTTCAGTATCAACTGATTTAGCTGAATCTTAAATTTACTTTAAAAAATTACTTGGAACGAATTTCTATTTGTGTTCAGAAAAATATGCCAAAATTATTAGTTTTTGTCCATAATTATGTAGTAATATAATAAAGAGATTTGCATATTTGTACGTTTTTTTTTCCAATATTTATTTCACCATTAGAATGCTACATAGTCCCGAGTGACGTATGGTATATTAATTACCAGAATTAACAAACTGTTTTAACGAAAAAAAATCACCGAATTCAAAAATCATATAGCCATTTAAAAGCGAAAAATAAACTGATTTCTTAACTTACCTTATATACATATTTAATTGTTAAGTTACCCACAGATTCACACATCATCAGCGACAATGGGACCAAACGACGCATCAGCTTTCAAATGAAAAAAGAATCATCAAAACGGGTCCACCCAGTCGATTCTGAGGTTACAATGAGAACCTCCTCCTTTTTTGAAGTCGGTTAAAAGCTGCAAGCAACATCTAGTAAAAACTAAAAACGAAATTCAAACTCATTGACCTTATGTTAGACACCACTAACCAAACTATACCTATAATACAGTATATCTATTTATTTCCAAGGAATCTGTAACACATTGAACACGTCACCTGTCGTTATCTTTTAAATATAAGCACTTACTGCGGGCGATTACCACCACTCGACAAGGCACGCCGACGCAAAAATGATTTTGTTTCATTCCTTCATTTGTTTTTTTCTAGTTCAATTGTGTTCGGCTGATAATCCCAATGACATAAAAAGTTATAAGAATTATAAATGGTACGAGATACAGGGGAATCACAAAAGCGTAAAGAAGCTTGTGAATTTTTTGACGGAGAATTATGTAAGTGACATTATTTTAATTATTACAATAGATTTTAACAATCTTATAGTTAGACTCATCGGTTCTTACTATAAGAGAAACAGAGACAAGTCACAACAGATGTATTTTGCTTGTCTCTAAAGCGGGCCATACACGATCAAGTTCACTCTCAAGGTTTCAGCGGACTTGAAGCGGCGGCGTCCAGTTTACAGCGCATCCATATATTGCTTATAGTGGACTTGTCATGCAAACACTTCGCTATTCACTATCAAGTTTACCGGACACCGCTGCAATGACGGTCAACTTGATCGTGTATGGCCCGCATAATATCTGTCATTTGATTGTACGTATTATATTGTAGCGACTTAGTAATGCGATTTGCAGAGTTGCAATTTCGATGAATAAGGAGAGCGCGAGCGGACGGCTCGCCAGTCGTCTACAGTACACCGCCCTGCCTCAACGCATACATAGTACGTAGTTAGTCATAACAAAGTATTGTGGAACGTTAATACAAGTTAATTATTTTATGAGAGTTACATTTTATTGAATCTCCCTAAAGTATCCCGGACACGCACAACACTGGTGACCCCGACTTCAAAGTAGGCGACTCAATCGGGAATTGAGGCAGGAGCGTGTTAAAACCGCGTGGTGCAAGTTAAAGTTAGGTTATATAACCTCGCGTACGGTTGCAAGATGAACCCGCACGTGGGAACCGGTGCTCCAGGGGCAGCTCCAGCGACAGCCGCGGACATAGCAATGGTTACAGTACAGATGAGAGTCCCGGAATTTTGGAAGGAGTTGCCGAGCTCGTGGTTTTCACAGTTTGAAGCGATCATGGCACCGCAGAAGCAAGGGGATACACAAAAATACGATATGGTTCTTGCAAAATTGCCCAGAGACGTGTTACTGCAGGTGACCGATCTAATTGAAGCCCCGCCGGAAACTGGCAAATATGAAGTCATAAAGAAACGTTTGTTGTCTGTCTACGAAGAAAGCGCGGATAAACAATTTCAACGGTTGATACATGAAGCGGACCTGGGAACGCAGAAGCCATCGCAGCTACTCAGAAAAATGGCGGCGTTAGCGAAAAAATGCAACCTTACAGATGAACCGTTGAGAAGACTGTGGTTAAATAAGCTACCACCCAATGTTCGCGCACTACTGGCAATGAGTGAGGATACCAAGCTAGTAGATTTGGCCACGAAGGCGGATAAGGTTCTGGAAACCTTGGGAAACGGGGAGATCGCGTTGATAACGCCAAGTACGTCAGCAGCGGAGACAAATGCGAATGACGTTTTAGCCAGTCACTTGAAAGAGTTGTCACTGGAATTGAAAGAATTGCGTGGAGAAATCAGCGAGATCAAGCGACATAGAAGCCCTACAAGAAACGCAGGCGGTGGACAATGGCAGCGAGAACGTTTTAGATCTAAAAGTCGAGCGCGGCGTACTCCGGATTCTCCGAACTGGCTGTGCAGGCATCATTTCCGTTATAGAAGCAACGCGCGAGCGTGTGAATCACCGTGTAATTGGTCCAAGAAACATCAAAAGGCGGAAAACTAGATGCGGTGCAGTCAGCGTCGGTGGACGACTGCGCCGCAGGAAATCACCGACTGTGCGTGAAAGACTTTAAAACAGGCATAGTGTATCTGGTGGACACAGGAGCTAACGTATCGGTGATACCTGTAAGTAAAGTGAAAACGAAGCAAAAACAGGAATGTAATTATAAACTTTTCGCAGCAAATAACACGGAAATTAAAACATATGGTGTAATGACTATAGAATTAAATTTAGGTTTGCGCAGAGGTTACAAATGGTCATTTATTATTTGCGATGTAAAACAACCAATTATAGGCGCGGATTTTTTAAAGGCACATCAGTTAGTTGTAGATTTACATAACAAGAGGTTGATTGACGGTCTTACTAATTTAAGTAGAGAAGCATCTGTTGTTAAATGTTCCGAATTTTCCATATCAAGTATTCAAAACAATAATCCGTATAAGTCGTTGCTAGAAGAATTTCCGGAAATAACAAAACCAGCTTCGTACAAGGAACTATCTAACCATAGTACATATCATCATATCGAGACCACAGGCCCTCCTGTGTTTACCCGTGCTAGGCCGTTACCACCACATAGATATAGAATGGTACAGGAAGAATTTAGAGAAATGCAGGCTTTAGGCATTTGCAGGCCGTCAAAAAGTCCTTGGGCAAGCGCGTTGCACGTCGTGCCCAAGAAGGATGGGCAGATCAGACCCTGTGGCGACTATCGTGCACTCAATGCGATCACGAAGCCGGACAGGTACCCGATCCCGAGACTGCAGGACTTCACCTATGGTTTAGCAGGTAAGAAAATCTTTGCCCGTTTAGATATAAACAGAGCCTATCATAATATTTGTGTAGCACCGCAAGACGTCGAGAAAACAGCCATAATCACCCCGTTTGGACTGTTTGAGTTTCCTAGGATGTCATTCGGTTTGCGTAATGCGGCGCAAACGTTTCAAAGGTTTATGAATAATACAGTCCTACAAGGTTTAGAGTACTTAAAGGGAGTGAACAAAGAGGACTGTTCGTACTTATTCTGTTACATAGATGACATCATAATAGCAAGTACCAATACTGACTTACTTCATAGGCATTTAAGACTCGTTTTTAGCAAGTTCGAACAATTTGGAATAACTATTAACTTGTCAAAATGTTGTTTTGGGAAGCAAGAAATAGAGTTTTTAGGATATCAGGTTAGCTCGGAAGGGATTAAGCCCTTGAAAGAAAAAATAGAGGCTGTACAGGACTATCCTCGACCAGAAACCGTCGAACAGTTGAGACGATTTCTGGGCATGGTTAATTTTTATAGGCTACATTTGAAGCAAGCGGCTGAACATCAGTGCGAGCTGAACAAGTTTTTGCATGGGGCCAAGAAAAAGGATAAGTCTAAAATAGCATGGGACGATAAGGCTATTGCGGCTTTCGAACAGTGTAAGGTAAGCCTAAAAAGCGCCGTTACGCTGGCACATCCCGGTGATAGTGGTAGATTGTCTCTAATGTGTGACGCATCGAATACATGCGTAGGCGCAGTACTACAGCAAGAGGTCGCCGGGCACAGGAAGCCTTTAGGTTACTTTTCTAAGAAACTATCAGAAGCCCAGCAGAAATACAGCACGTACGATCGAGAACTATTGGCAGTTTATTTAGCTATTGTACATTTTAGAAACATGATTGAAGGTCGAGAGTTTACCATACTGACTGATCATAAACCATTAACATATGCTTTTTCTAAAATAGGTACGGATCGAGAAACACCGCGGCGCACAAGGCAGTTATTGTATATCAGCGAATTCACGAGCGACATACAATACGTCCACGGTAACGAGAACACGGTTGCTGACGCGTTATCACGAGTAGAGTCCGTTGTTTGTCCAACGGCTATCGACTTCGACGAAGTCGCACGGGCACAGGAAACAGACGATCAAATGGCGCGTATGTTAGCAGAATCACAAGGTAACATTGTATTAAAACAAATTCATTCACCGTTGTGTAATAAAACAATTTATTGCAATATTAAAGATAAACAAGTAAGACCATACCTTCCACATAAATTTCGTAAATTAGCTTTCGATACGGTACATAATATAAGCCACCCCGGAATAAGAGCCACACGTAAAATGATAACACGGCGTTTCTTTTGGCCAGAAATGAACAAAGATGTAACAAAGTGGGCTAGGTCTTGTATTCATTGTCAAAAAGTAAAGGTACAGCGACATACAGTCTCTAACTTAGGCAGTTTTCCTTTAACAGATCGATTTGAACATTTACATGTAGATATAGTCGGGCCTTTGCCTACATCGCAAGAAGGCTATCGATATTGCGTTACGATAATAGACAGGTTCACTCGTTGGCCGGAAGCGATTCCGGTTACAGACATTACCGCAGAGACAGTAGCTAAGGCCATCTATGAAGGATGGATATGCAGGTTCGGGTGCCCTTTAACAATAACGAGTGATCAGGGAAGGCAATTCGAGAGCGAAGTTTTTAGTAGTTTATTAAACATATTAGGTATTAAAAAGACTCGTACAACAGCTTATCATCCGCAGGCAAACGGCATGGTAGAAAGAATGCATCGTTCACTTAAGGTAGCAATTAAGGCTAGGCTACAGGGCAATAGTTCGTGGGTCGATGAACTACCGACAGTATTATTAGGACTTCGTGCGGTTTGCAAAAGTGACGAAAACGTAAGCTCAGCGGAGTTAGTATTAGGACACACAATGCGTTTACCGGGCGATTTTTATTGCGAATTCGAGAAACCTAAAGTGGATCATTTACCGACGTTTGTAAGCAGACTACAGAATATTATAAATAGTATGCGACCTCAGGCAAGAGAGAGTAGCGATTCGCGGAAAATATTTATTCACAAAGATTTAAATTCATGTTCTCACGTTTTTATTAGAAACGACATGGTAAAAAGACCGTTAACACCAGCGTATAGTGGCCCATATAAAGTAATTAATAGAGGTAAAAAAACTTTTTACATACAAATAGGCGACCGTCAATCAACCATTTCGATAGACAGATTAAAACCCGCGTATACGTTGAACGAAGAAAACATGCTGGAAGATAGTTACAATAGCAATAAAGACGAAATAGATACAAAACAGAGCGAACAAGAACCGCTACCGCCTATGGCTAAAACCACACGCTGTGGTAGGGTAATTAAGCAACCGGTGCGATTTCTGCTCACATGACAAAATAGTGTAGGCGAATAAAAAGTGTTAGTAATTTTTGTACATTTCACTACAATAACTTAGATAGTTTTCACGTGCAGTCTGTAATTTTTCAAGTCTGAAATGGGTAATTACCAGAATAAGGAGTATGTAAGCATGGCTCAGGCCCAAGTAGTAGCAGGACAGCAGTTGGAAAGCAAGTTGAACTATTTTGGAATAGTACTCATAGTCATTGCTGTAATATTGAGTTTACTATTGTGTTATGCTATCAAGAGGGGTTGCGTGGGCCACGCGAGAGATTGGCTAAGAAGAGAGGTGCCATTGATTCTGT
Source organism: Plusia festucae (assembly GCA_950381575.1). NCBI lineage: Eukaryota > Metazoa > Arthropoda > Insecta > Lepidoptera > Noctuidae > Plusia > Plusia festucae. The sequence goes on along the minus strand of OX494436.1, from coordinate 3,164,429 downwards.
CAGGAACAACGTTACAGGGGCAACTCAGTACAACGGGTAACCAAACACCTACCGCAACTAACACGGGATATGTTTAATAAACGCATTATGTGTGAAATGTGCAAAAGTTATATTCAGTAAGTAATATGTATTGATAAAATCTGTTAGCTGCGACACCTGTGTTTTTCAAAGTTTATATGTTGTTGTGTAGAGTTATATTGTTAATAGTATTTATTGTTCAATGGCGTTGCCATAACTAATGCTGCCGACCCTTGAGGTGTTACTTGATTATTGCAGAGCGGAGGTTATGGCAACTACCCTTAGATTATTTTATGTATTTTATATCCATAAGGATATTTTTAAGTCGGCACGGAGCTGAGGCGATGATGTGACCGCAAACATGAGGATAGGATTAAGGAAATAAGGCGCGCAAAGTCTATTTTTAGCGGCAACTTCAACAATAGGCAGCATTCAGCTGTTGGAATGCTGATAGGTCAAATTGTTATTGTAAGCAACAGTGTAAGCGTAGGAACTTGCATGTATTGTAATAATTGAGTGTGTAGTTTTAATGATAAATGGTTTAGAGTTAAGAAAATTTTTTATTTTGTAAAAAATTTTTTGAGAAAGGGGGGGTGTGATGTAGCGACTTAGTAATGCGATTTGCAGAGTTGCAATTTCGATGAATAAGGAGAGCGCGAGCGGACGGCTCGCCAGTCGTCTACAGTACACCGCCCTGCCTCAACGCATACATAGTACGTAGTTAGTCATAACAAAGTATTGTGGAACGTTAATACAAGTTAATTATTTTATGAGAGTTACATTTTATTGAATCTCCCTAAAGTATCCCGGACACGCACAACAATATCAATGAGTTTTTGAAGCGGCGTTACCATAGTGGCTAGAACGTCAGACTTGCGATCGTATGGATGCCGGTTCAAATCCCACTCATTACCACTCTTAACACAAGCACTTAGCTTAGTAGGTATGGACGGTTTAGATTTAAAGAAAACAGAGCCATTTGGTCAACAGAGCATTACGGATTAAGTATTATGTTACTTGACTGGATTCGACTAAACATGGCGAATATATTGTTTATCTTTCTTAAAATGTCCGAATACTAAAACGTCAATCAATTTAAAACCACCGTTAAGTCTCATTCTGTCTATGCCACATTCAAATGTAAAGTAGCGACAGATATACATTTAATAAGTTGTTAAAGTTTATTTGCATTTCGGTATTCGGAGAATTAAAGTAATATGTGCCGATTCACAAATTATCGGCGTCATAGCACAGATTACTAAATAGTTACTTCGGTCATAGAGCTATTTTTGGGGTCTATCCTCAAAGCTATATTTTATGATGACCTTATTATATAAGGTAGTTTAAGGCGTTATTAGACAAGTCCAATACCGAATTTGAAGCGGCGGTAGCCTAGTGGCTAGGGCGTCGGACTTGCGATCATGTGGTTGTGGGTTCGAATCCCACAACCACATGAACCAACGTAACACAAGCATCTAAGCTTAGCACGAGGGGTTAACGAGATTATTAGTAATGTGCAACCCACATTGCTAGTAAACATTAAAAAAAAACCTACTTATTTTATAATAAATCTTGGCTTCTTACCCTTTTTTCACATATATTACAATATCATTCGCAGATTAATTATTTTTTCTAGCAATAGGTTGTGGAGGCAGGCAGTCGCTCTATGTAAAATACGGTATTAAGCTAAATCCGGTAAGACTGGAAGCCGACCCCAACATAGCTTGGGAAAGGCTAGGCAGAAGAAGAAGAAGAAGATTAATTATTTTTTCTATTACATCACAGGAAATACCGTATAATTCAGCGGTGGGAAAAACCGGGAGTGTGCTGGTTGCTCCAGAGCTGGTCCCAGTGGTTGAGGCTATCGCTATAACTGAGGGGCTGACTACGAAAATTGTTATAGATGATTATTCAGAGTAAGTTACAAGCATACTCAACTCTAAAACATGTTATAGTTGTGTTTTTTTCCTTTTTTTTTCATAAACACCATACATACGAGTATGATCGGGAAATATATCCTATTATAATATTATAAATGTGAAAGTGTGGATGTTTGTTACTCAATCACGCAAAAACGCCTGAACGCATTTGGATGAAATTTGGCATACATGTAGCCTTTGACATAGGAAAGAACATAAGCTACCTTTTATCCCGATTTCTTAAGTAGTTCCTGAGGGAAAATTGAAAATTGTTTCCGAGCTAAGTCGTGGGCAGACAGCTTTGAAATTGAAGAAGAGAAAGAAATGTTGTAGAATTAGCTTCAAAGTATTTATCTTCGACTGAAATAATATTGTATATTTGTTTTAAAGAATTATACAGGCCGAGAAAATAAGTCCTCTTCGGCAGGATGGGTTTTCTTGGACAGCCTACTATGACGTTGATTCCGTAAGTGTCCATCACTAATGCATTAGTTTTAAAAAAACCTCGTAATTTTAAAATATAAAACTTTAAGCCGTTTGATTTTCTTCTTCATCATTGAACTTATTACACCCGAATACTGAAACGACAGTCAACTTTAACACGATCCTGAAGGTCTAATTGTCGCTATTACGTATCTTAAACCAACAGGGACAGCATGAGACTTACGGCCATATTAAACTGATTGACGTTTCAGTATGCGGTGATTAAGATCATAATGTTTTACAGATATACGGCTACCTTCAGAACGTGAGTCAGCAAAATTCGAACTGGACCCAGCTGGTGGTGGCCGGTCAGAGCTACGAGGGCAGACAGATCCTCGGTCTGAGGATCAACACCCCTACTAACGTTGACAAACCTGTTATGTTCATCGAATCAGGTAAACATCACACAGTAAGTCATTCTTCTACGCGAATTGCGCAGTAGTAAGTAGCGTTGTAATAAACATCGTCTTTATCTTAAACGAAATAAGGTTGATAATTCATTATTATCATTCCTGTGTTGGTGTTGAAAAAGACAGGCATTTGTTTCTTAAATATAGCACGTTGATTCAAAGTACCTACTTATGTTAAGGTTATGGAATATTATGTTTGCATAGTAAATGGCTAATCTATATTCATAGTAAATGGCTAATCTATATTCTTATTTAATTATTCATTTGGTACACAACACAGAGTCACAGCATGTTAAATTATAATCGTATATGCAGTAATTAAGTGACTCACATAATCAGTGAGTATATTTGATTCTTAAATAATTTTCGCATATATATCCTTTACTTCATATCGGAATTAGCTAATTTGGCAAAGCACAGCACAGCAGCAGTGACTAATCACACGTTTTTCAGATTGTATTTGGAAAGTCAACAAGAATCTCTTGATCGTTCTGGATAAGATTGACGTATAGGTATCATCATTCAAGGTGGTTAATCTACACCCCAAGACTACCAGTAAAAAAATATTAACAATGTCATTTAATTTGAGTATTTTAATTTCTAAGGCATTCACGCACGAGAATGGATTACACCAGCTACAACGACGTACTTCATCAACGAGCTAATGACCAGCCAAGATCCGGAGATCGCAATGTTGAGGGACAACTTCGACTGGCACATATTCCCCACTGTCAACCCTGATGGATACCACTACAGCTTCACCAGGGTACACCTAATCATTTTCTAAAAACATAAATCAGATTTTCCCACATTTTGACATTGTTTTTCCACCATCAGCTGAGCAGAGAAAGTTGTCCAGCTACATAAAAATGCGTTTCTTTGTTATTAACGTAACTTGAAAATTATTAAAATAATACAAATATCAAAAACTATCTAGTTTCGCCTATAGTGTAGTATTTACAATGTTAATAATATAGGCTCTGTGTTTTGAATAGGACCGAATGTGGAGGAAAACTCGGTCGAGGTCCCGCAATGGATGCTACGGCGCTGACCCCAACCGCAACTGGGATTACAACTGGATGAGTAAGTATATTATGGTACCTATTAACTTGTAATCTACTTTACAAAATGCTAAAGCATTAAATGTAGGTATGTAAAGTAAATAGCAGGCGGGATATTGTTTTTTGTCTTGGTTTTTTTAACTTGACGTGGTCGAGTGGCGTGGTTTTCGAGGTTTGTGGTCCGGGGGTCCGATACCCGGACGGTGCAATGTAGAAAAAAAACTGGGTAGTTGTGTACCTACCCGTCTCTGGTTCCATAACACAAGTGCTTAAGCTACTTACTTTGAATTCTGAGCAATGTATGTTATTTTGTCCACATTTATCCAAAAATTTGGATGAAATGGAATAAGCAAAACCCTAAACAGTTTCTTGGCATCATTCGTTAATCATTCAGCTTGTTACCTTGGACTTGACGAGTTCTAACTAATCTTACTTCCAGATTTCGGAGCATCAAGCAACCCCTGTAACTACCAAACATACGGAGGCTTCACACCATTCTCCGAAATCGAGACCAGATCCCTCTCGACGTACATATCGGGGCTGGAGAACATGCTCGGCTACATCGCCTTCCACGCTGATGCGCAGATGTTACTCTTGCCTTACTCAGATTCTACGGAACATGTTGATAATTATGACGATCTGGTAAATCTTTGAGTCGCATTTATGTCATCAAGATAATTCATGTTTTAACTCTAATATGACATTAGTCTAACGTCTAATTTTCAGACTTTTCTGTACTTGCGGATATAGACAATTTTATTTGCCAAGTCCTAGGTCAATGGACTATTAATTTTGATACCCTTGAAAATGCTAATTAAACAGCCGTATCTATTTTTACGTTAACTTAAAAGTTTTACTTTTAACAGCTTCAAGGATTCAACTCGATCGCTCCACGCGTTCCCGAAACAAAGGTTCTTGACATATAGACGGACGGACGGACAGAAAGACGGACAAAAAACTGATGCTATTTCTGAGTTATTTAAGTTCCGCTTTTTCCTTGAGAAACGGAACCCGAAAAATGAAGAATTCTCTTTCAGTGGAGCGCAAATGATTGAAACACTACAAGTACCTATGGTGAAAATAGCATACGCTCACATTGCATTATCTTCTGGATAGTTGCTTACACTAGGCAACTAGCTAGGCTAGTTACTAATATTAACAATGTTAAGTAGTTCAGAAAATAATCGGCAAATTGAATAACGGTACATTGAGGATATAGAGATCAGATTCTAAAACTGTCTTATATTTGAACGTTCCAGAAACAAATCGGTGAAACATCACTCAAGTATGGTTATGCTGTCAACAAGGCAGAGTACGGCGGACCAGGGACGACGGCTGAACTTTTATGTAAGACCATAATCGTGAATATTCAAAGCAGATTTATCCTTTATAAAAATGACTGACGGATGACGAAGACTGCACGGATGGCCGAGTGGTATAGGTCACCACGCCAATTACCACTGTGCGCGATGTGCTGCGGGTTCGATCCCCGCATGGGACAAGTATTTGTGTGATCCACAAATGTTCCAAGTCTGGGTGTTCTTTGTGCATGTGAAACCCCCGCGACACAAGGAATAAATTCCTTAGTGCGGGCGTCGTTTTTAAAAAAAAAAAACAAAAAAAATTTTTTTTTTTAAAACGATTACTAGCAATGTGCATCACGCATTACTAGTAGGTATTCTTGCTAACATCGACCACCCTCGTGCTAAGCTAAAGATGTGTTACGAGTGAGATCTCCCAGGTTAATGCGATGTATGGGATTCTTACCCACACTCACATGATGGCAAGTCTGAAGCCCTTATCATTTGTTTCACTGCAACAATATTATTATTATTGTTTAAAATAGTGCCTAACGATTTTTTAACACCTGTCTTAAAATAGGGTTACATATGAAGTAAATAGGTAACAGAGCAACAATCACTTATAAGCATACACCACAAACACAAAATTACATCCGTAGTAGCGTAATTGGCCCAGCTTACAGTTAACATCGCATAGGATTAAGCCAAGGTTACCAATTCAGAAAAGTTGCTATCCTCTTCAGATGGTAGGTATTTAGGTAACATTTTTATAATTTTCATTAATTTCAGTTCAGTAGTTTACTCATAATGAGGTAACAAACCAACAAACATTTGAATTTATGACATTAGCTGCACTTATAAACAAAACTATTGAAATCTTAAATGCAAATTGAAGTTAACAGGGATCATTAATTCAAACAGCACTTGGGACACAGGGTACAGAACAAGGGAGAAGTGAAAGGTATGTATGCCATTCTCCCCTGATTCGACTGATTGTTAACAATCACAATCCATTAGATTTAATTTATTGACTTATGCTAAATGATTCATAGCATCAATCAATTTGAGTTATAGAAAGTTTTAGGCAGGGAAACACAAATTAATTGCAAGTCAAATGAAACTTGAGCTTTTATCAATCATTTAAACGATTTAATATAAATTTCTTGTTACTGTTAATTGCATTATATGTAAATAAGAATATTAATTTATATTTTACTAAAAAAAAATTAAAATCCTCAAACATCTTTTTGGATTTATTCAAATTATCGTGGGGAAAGTAGTTTATATACCATTTCTTTAGCAAATGAGAAAGATTGATGAATGTATAAAATAAGTGAAGATAGGCATAGACCACCAGAAGGGTAGATAGGAGACTGAAAAGGAACAATTAGTGCACAAGAATAATAATATTCTTGAGATTACTACTAGTAATGAAAGTACGTAGTTATCATAAAAATTAAAGGCAACGACCTTGGACTGGCCTGTTGGTTTAGTGGTTAGTAACCCTGACTGCTAAACCGAAGGCCGTGGGTTCGATTCCCACCCAGGACAAATGTTTGTGTGATGAGCACGATCATTTTATTCTATTTATGGGTGTGTTATTTATCTATATTGTGTATGTAATTAAAAATATATAAGTATGTTTAACAGTTGTCTGGTTCCCATAGTACAGGCTCTGCCGAGTTTGGGATCTGATGGCCGTGTGTGAAATGTCCCAAGATATTTATTTATTTAACGGGTCCTGCGTACGTTATGCAACGTATAAATACCTATTATTCCAGGGTTTTTTTAATGTGTGACGTAAAGTTAAAATGTTTTCACCTATAATAAAAGCATACAATCGAACTGAAGGATGATTGTAGTACTCTTTTAAAACCTTCTCATTATTGACTTAGATAAGGCGTCTGGAGGCAGTATGGACTGGGTGCGCCACGCCCACGGGACTCCCCTGGTCTACACGTACGAGCTGCGAGGACGGTACTTCCACTGGCCCCCCACCAGGATCCACGAACAAGGGGACGAGGTCACGCAGATGATGCTCGGCTTGGCCACGGAAGCCCGCAACCTTGGATATTATTAAAAATTGAAATAAAACTACTTTTCAAAGGACTCTAATGCGGTATGGCTTTGCTGGTGTCATGGCCACGGGTAGACCAGGAGATCTGCAACAGTGGTGAAACGTCTGGAACTGAAATAAAAACTGCGAAAGAATCCGTTTAGGAAGTAGTTTTATTTAAATGTCATAACGTACTATAATATAATATATCAACTTCATAGTTAGGTACTATTAGTAACTATGAAGATGATTAAATAATATATATGTATAATAACTAACGGGAAAGAAGAGGACATCAAAAAGTATAATTCGCCGTTACCGTCATACACTTATCAATGATGTAAAAAGAGTTCTCATATAACCGAATCTGTATAATATGATTGTCAATAAATCGCAAGTATTAATCGCAATATTTGTTTTTTTTTTCTTAATATCTTTATGCTTTTACTAATATGGTTAACTTTGTAAAATCCTACTAATATTATAAATTTTATGTGAACGTGTGGGATGTTCGGATGTTTGGATGTTTGTTACTCAATCACGCAAAAACAGCAGAACGGATACGGATAAAATTTGGCATGCATGTAGCCTTTCACATGGAAAAGAACATAGGCTACCTTTTATCCCGATTCCTTAAGTAGTTTACGAGGGAAAATTGAATATTGTTTCCGAACTAAACCGTAGACAGCTTTGAAATTTTGTATTTTTCTCTATTACAGCGCAAGCTATATAACACGAGTGAAAATTTTATTCCATTTTTCATTACTTCCTTATTTCATTTCTTTTTGGACCCAATTCTGAAGTCCACGCAGACAAGATCGCGGGCAGAAGCTAGTATTATAATAAAATTCTTAAAAATAAAATATCGTAATAATACAAAAATATTCATATAAAATCGGAATTAGGTAAAACGGTCTTTAACTTCCTCATGAAAAATCTATATCCTTATTTACTTACTTGGTTGTATGTATAGGTGCACATAATAATCTACAAGGATAACTGAATATTATTCGAATAGTATACAACAAAGTATTACATCGGCGAGATATTAAACTAGGCTTATTTTTCACATTAATACAAAAAATATACTGACTTGAAAACAACATCTACTTAGAAGCGAAAAATAAAATAAAAATTTACTTAATATTTAGATTTTGAACTATCTTAAGTCCAGACGGCCGGGGTTTTAGTGGTTAAGAGTTTATGCAACATGATGATAAGAAAAACTTCGTAAATTATGATTACTATTTATAACATTTACTTTGGCCGTATATACCACTAATATACGATTTACTGGGTATTAAAGTACCTATTATAAAGGTTAATGTAGTCATAATTTACCTGTTGTATCTCTTTTAGGTAAAGAGCGCGACGACCACTCTGCATTCTACCGCTGTATGAGACTACAGCGGATGGGTTACGTTACTCAATTTATTTTAAGATTATGAATAATAGCAAATGTTTCCCTGTTATTCGTCAACTTGGTTTTCCTGGACGACAATACACTTATAATGAACAGTGTGATAGAAGTGTTTTCATGTGAACGATGTAGTGAAATTTTTTGTTTTATTCACCCGTAATTTTATTAGTGAAAATACGAGTCTGAAATAAATATGGCAGGTTTGTTTGTGATTCGTTATCCAGAGAGAAGAGTATGGTCGCCGTTGATTTACGCAAATAGTATTTGTATTTATTTATTCAAAACGCTTACCGCTATCTTTACAGAAAATTCTAATACGGTAGTGCTGACCAATATTTACAAAAATACCTATAACTTTAACTAATGTGAAACTACTTATTTCTTAAATAATCCTAATATATTAAATAAATTTGAATACGAGTTGTCTCATATCTAATAGGGTATTTTGTGAAGAATATGTTATTCCTTATAAATCTTTATCACGGTTAGTCTACTAGGATGGAAAATGCATGTGAAAACGTGGGACACGGGCGTGAGACGCATCACTAAAGACTTTGGCACTGTCAACGATGATTCCCTACATCGGGAGATCGAAAATGATTTAAAAAAACGTTAACTTGTTTACTTAGATTACTCTGTTCTTTTTCCTGGTAGTACGGTATAGCTAGCGTACATCATTATTGACACTTGAAATGCATTGTATGTTATTTTTAGGTTAGGTATGTATGTTAAATTGTTTTCGTCTCTAGGATTCCAATTAAACTTTTGTATACGACGTGGACTGGTGATGGAGAGAGAAGTTGGAAAAATAACGGAACAACAGGTCCATCATGTTTGGGTTGCTTCGATTTATTATACAGTACTTTGATTTTAAGTCTGTGATGTTTTTTGATGAAAATTTGTTTGTCAGGTACATTATTCGTAGTGGTTTTGACAGCAAAGGCTCTGCAGCTATCTTCAGCTATGTTTGTGCACGAGACGTCAAGTGTTCTCCTAATGCCAGAAGTACTCCTCAACAACTCAGACTTTGGATTCGCTATGGCCTACAGATCTGTACCTAAAAGTATAGGTAAATTGTCTTAATGTATTTAAACATAGTTAAATGGGGTTCCAAGCAAATTAAAGTATTTTATATTAATTTGCTTGGAACTTTATATATTATTGAACTTTATTTACCATAAGCTTATTTTATAACTGATATTCAAATCCTATAAGGTCGACATTCGCGTAAACTTACATTTCCATGGTCACGAGCTTGTTCTTTGTTATTTTGACGGTTTCGAGCGATATTTCTTCAAAGTGGTTCATGGTTCAAATTTTTCGATTGAACCTACACACACTTTCTAAAACAAGTGGTTGGACTGTAATTATTCTTATATACTTATATATACTTCATATATATGTACTTTTCACTTTAAAGTGACAGAAACAGCAGGAGTCTGATCGGCTACCTAATTTTTTTTCTGAACAGTGCACTATTTAATCGATGTGGGTTGCACGTCACTATTATTTTTGTAAATTCCTTGTGCTAAGCTAAATAGCTTGTGTTACAAGTGGATTCACGTCGATAGTGTAATGGGTGGGATTCGAACCGGCAACCGCATGATCGCAAGTTCGACGTCTTAGCCATTAGGTTACCGCTGCTTCTATTTAATTCGTGTTTGAGTATTCGGTTCTAATGTTTTGATTCTCTCAGTGGTAAGCGCGCCTTCGGTGGATTTAATGGGAAAAGTGTACACTTGTGACCTGCAGGACGCGGGGTATCTCGAAAATATAGAATGCTATGAAAACATGATTCTTCTCGAATCTCCGGATGACTACTCTAGAAGTAAGTATTTGAATAAAGTTATAAGAATTTTTCTTTATATGGTCTGTTGAGCCGAAAAATCATTTTTTTTATATTTACTTTTGTACTATGCGATTTTTTTCATATTTTCGTTCTCTATTTTTCCAGGTGTAAACCCAGACCAACATTTTTACATGGGAGGCTCTATTGCTGTTACTTCAGAATATTTTTTTGTAAGCATTTTGTTTTGCCTTTAGTAATAATAGTTACATATATATTACTATTACTAATTATTGGTCCTCTTGTAATAAAAACGTATACATATTTAAATGCGTAAAATATTAGTTTCGACTATAAACCATCATAACATGATTTCACGGGAAAAAGAAAATATGTAGTTGGTTCTTCCAGAAAAAATATTTGAAATGGGCTTACTAATAAAACACTACTACTACCTATAACCATTGATATTACCGAGTTGGCTTGTTTATACAATATCGTTTTCTCAGACTTGTGCACCCTTGCTGACTGCGGATCTAGTAAGAGCATCTGGTCTTGTGCTGCCCGATGCCTTCGGGACCTGCTTTGTGCTGAAAAACGACAAGTACCCGGAACGATACCAGGGGACACTGGAGAGGTACATGAGGAACTCGGACAAGATCACTAATCTGAGTAAGAGAATAATGTTTAAAAAAAAGTTGGAAATTATATAATAATAAGTTAAATCTTAAAAAAAAAATCCTGTGTAATTAACACCTAATGGTGTCCAGTTGTTAGGTTATTGAAGTTCTCTCCTCAATTCACTTCGGCACTTCGGTCTTGATCATTTTCCCACCAATCTGGCAAATAGCGATAAATGCCAGATTGGTGGGAAGATGATCAGGACCGAAGTGCTGAAGTGAATTGAGGAGAGAACTTCAATAACCTAACAACTGAATTTCAATAACCTAACAGCTGTTCCCATGTTGGAAGTGGGCGCTATCTTGCGACACAGTTTTTCTAACTAATGTAGCTGCAATTTTAATATAAAATCAAATGCTTTTATATTCGTTTTCATATGAATTAAGTGCACAAACAACGATATTAAAACACACAGGACCATTCCTCTCTGCAACTTTCATTACCCTGCTCAACTAAGAACAAAAAATTTATATTTGTTGTAATTTTCAGAATCTTTCATGGGTGGAACTGGATGGTCTACTTTAATTGATAAAGAAAATGATCACCTGATTATTGTGAAGTCATCTCTGGATGGAGACTTTACCTATACCTCTGTGTCGGACCCTCTAGTAGCAACCGAATCTGTGGTCTTAACTAAAGGGGCTGAGGCCGTGGCGAACTTCTTGCACAAGAACTCTAACATAGGTAAATTTACAATATTTGAGAAAAAAAAGCTTATATCGATCAATTTTAAATATATAAATACATAATTTGCGCATAGATTTTAAGGGTCGGTGTTCTTTTTTTTTTTATTGTTTAAATATCATAACCATTTCAGGTTTCGGTATCACTGCTGGAAAGTTCTTCTCAAACCAAACGGTTTACGCGTTCAGTATTGAAACGCCGAGCATGGAAGGTGCTGTGAGTATTATAATAATACACAACAAACAAACTCTTCATGCATAATACCTGCCGATAAATGTTCCACCGCTGGGCATAGGTCTCTTCCCATATAGAGAAGGAATAAACAATTTTCACCACGCTTGCTCTTTGTCTCATCCAGGTTTCCTCACAATGTTTTCCTTCACCATTTGTCAATGGTGTCTCAGAATAATTAGAAAGTACATATAACTTTGAAAAAGTCACATTGGTACTTGCCTGGGTTCGAACCTGCAACTATGTGCATACAAATCCAGTCAATAGTTCAATGACCGGAGCACGAGGGGTAACGAGAATAATAGTAAGTAATGTGCGACCCACATTGCTATGCAAAATGTTAAAACCCATATGGTTGAATGCCAAACACCCTGGTCGGTAACCTATTAGTGGAATTGAGAGTGGAATACTGTGTAAGCTAGACTCGATAAAAAAATAAAGCGTTAGAATAACTCTATGATACCGGCCAATAAATGTCCCACTGCTGAGCACAGGCCTTTTCCCATATAGAGAAGGAATGAGCATTTATCACCACGCTTGCTCATTGCGGGTTGGCTATTTCAGATTCCTCATTTGGAATCCAGGTTTCCTCACGATGTTTTCCTCCACCGTTCATCTATGGTGTCTTAGAATAATGAAGAATCCTACTAATATTATAAATGTGAAAGTGTGGATGTTTGGATGTTTAGATGTTTGGATGTTTGGATGTTTGGATGTTTGGATGTTTGTTGCTCAATCACGCAAAAACGGCTGAACGGATTTGGATGAAATTTGGCATGCATATAGCCTTTGACATGGAAAAGAACATAGGCTACCTTTTATCCCGATTCCTTAAGTAGTTCACGAGGGAAAATTGAAAATTGTTTCCAAGCGAAGCCGTGGAAAAATTTCATTCAATTGTTCATTACATTAACCTTTTTCATTTCTTTTTGGACCCAATTCTGAAGTCCACGCAGACGAAGTCGCAGGCAGAAGCTAGTGTAAAAATAAATTTGAAAAAGGCACATTGGTACTTGCTTGGGGCGAACCTACAACTATACACACGGATCCGGTCATTGAACCGCTAGGCCACCACGACCTCTAGAATAACTAGTAACTGTAGAATAACTCGCTAAATAATAAATATGAAATATGTCGTTGCATATTTCTTCACTAATTTAAAGTTACATATCGCTGTCCCCGGGCAATAAAGCGGTAATATCAAAATTCGATTTTTACAGGAGAAATAAAAGAAGCTAATTTTCATATAGTGCAGCGTATAGTGATCCAAAACAGGCGGTCAAAATGTCAAATGGAAGCTTATTTTTTTACCAACCTAACCTTTAAAAAATAATTCTATTGGTATAACTATTTAATTAAATAATTGAAAAAATGTATAATACAAATTATAGACGCTATTGATTCAATTGTAACATCATTAATGACTTTATAAACACACCGACCACTTAGACTCAGACCCATAACAATATAATACGACATATTTTCCGCTTCAGGTCTCGAGCGTACCAGCCGATTACCACCTTCTTCAGGGAAATTTTATAGCCAAAGCTAGCTGTATCATCCACTAATCGCTATTTTAGAATCCTATCAATGAGTCATTTTTTTATGTAACCATCGTAACAAATTGACTTTATAATGTGATTTATTTTTAACCATTTTAGACAGTATTCTATGAAATTAATATTTTTTTAGTGTTACTACTGCCTAATTTTTGTTTAATAAAATTTTAAATAATAATGACCTTTTAAAAAAAAAGTTTTACGAATCACATATTATTTATTAAATATTTAACTTTGGAAAACAATACGAAAACACTTAAAAAAAGAAAAAGTACTATTCTACCTTAATTTGAATAAAATCACAATTTTAATGAGCTGTTATACTATGGACACAAAAATAAAATTGGTCAAAACCTTAAAAAAAATATATATATAATACTACTTTAATTTGAATCATCGCTTTCAATATCGATTTCTTCTTCAGAGTTCCCAACACAATGTAAATTGTTATAAAATGTATGATAATGTTTCGGGATTGCTTCAGTTTTGCAGAGACTCATCAAATCTTCGTAAAGTGGTTTTGGTAAGGCGATTGGCTCTCTATACAGATTTCTCAGTTCATCTTCTGAAACATCAGTCACTAGCATCTTTTTGGCTCTTCCTCTTGAAGATCTGGTGTTTGATGCAGTATTTAAAGGAATATATTCATCATCAAAGTTATACTTTAAATAAATAACATCTGGATGTGCTCGAGTAATCTTGATTTCGTGTTCTAAATCGTAAAGTTATAATTATATACTTTATAGACTTTATATATTTTATAGATACTATAATATTAGATATAAACAATTTACATTGTGTTGGGAACTCTGAAGAAGAAATCGATATTATATAGAAAGCGATGATTCAAATTAAAGTAGTATTTTTTTTAAGGTTTTGACCATTTTATTTTTGTTTCCAAAGTATAACAGCTACTTAATTAACATTGTGATTTTATTCAAATTAAGGTAGAATAGTATTTTTTCCTTTTTTCAGTGTTTTCGTATTGTTTTCCAAAGTTTAATATTCAATAAATAATAATATGTGATTCGTAATGGTTTTTTTTTAATTATTTAAAATTTTAGTAATCAAAAATTACGTAGTAGTAACACTAAAAAAATATTAATTTCATAGAATACTGTCTAAATGATGGAGAGATTGACCGAGATATTAAGCACAGAATCAGATCAGGTTGGCTTAAATGGCGACAGATGACTGGGATGATATGTGATCCTGACATAAAGCTGAAAAACGTAAAGCTGAAAGGTAAAATGTATAAATCGGCTATAAGACCTGTATTGATGTACTTATGGTTCAGAATGCTGGGCAGTGAAAGGGACTGATGAAAGACGATTGCATGCAGCGGAAATGAGAATGCTTCGATGGAAGACTGGAGTGACGAGATTAGATAGGATAAGGAATGAGTATATTGGAGGAAGCTTGAAAGTAGCGCCAGTGAATGAAAAGATAAGAGGTAAGCGTTTGTCGTGGTATGGACATGTTATGAGGAGGGATGAAAGTCACATAACAAAACAAGTTATAAGTATGACTGTGGATGGCTATATAAGCAGAGGGAGACCGAAAAAGAGATGGATGGATTGTGTGAAAGATAATATGAGAAAGAAAGGACTGGATGCCGCGATGACGAGTAATAGCGAGGAATAGAAGGAAAATACGCATTGCGCCGACCCCATATGAATGGGATAAGAGCAGGAAGAAGAAGAAGACTGTCTAAAATGGTTAAAAATTAAAATAAATCACATTATAAAGTCAATTTGTTACGACAGTACGGCGCAGGGGTCACAATAAATTTCCGGGAAGAAAGGCGTAATAGCTTGTACAGAATAAAACATATTGTGATTACTTCGTATTCAATGTTTACAGTTTTTTGTGTTATGTTTCATAGAGTAATGCAATAAAACATTTTCAGTCGTAAGAGAATTTTCCATGCAATAAAGCTGTTATTGTCAAGTATTCTAAAGAAATATTAATTGAAAAAATCTGAAAAAAATAAGAGTGATAGACTGATACTCAGAGAAGCCAAAAATCAAATAACATTAAAAAGGGCGTAACCGGCGTTTACCGCTATGTTGCCCGGGGCCAGCGATATTTTCAATGGGTTTATAGATTGTTACAACCTAGATTCTTAATCTTAATACACTTTTCCAGATATCATTCCTCCAGTATAATTCTTCAACCAAAAGTTTTACAGTAATTCAAAGAGGAACTGATTATTACACACTGGTAAATAGGGAGATCGGTGCTATGTTTGGATCAGTATTGACTTCTACAGATTTGAATATGGATGGAAAGAGCGAACTCTTGGTGGGAGCACCGGCACAAACTTCAGAGACTATGGACACCGCGGAAAAATGCGTCGAATGTGGTGCCGTGCATATTTATATAGGTGGAGACATCGTAAGTCAAGTTTTTACAACACATCATACAACCTTTAAATATTTTAGTACATTTAAGGTGTCCACTTTTTCCACATTTCACATGTTCACTCTCATATTTTATGTTAAATTTAGAAGAGCGCCTCTTAGCAGAGGTATTTAAATATATTTAAAAGGAGGTCCCTAAGTTGTAAATGTTACTGAATAACACTTTTTTTAAGCTATCGATTTATATTTCAAAATAGAATTGATATTTCAGGAAACATTTGAAGACCGAAATAGACTTCGAATCATACTGGGTAATAAATATTATGGTCGGTTTGGAACCGCAATCGTTGCTGGAGATATTGATGGGGATAGTATACCAGGTGAGTAACCTTTCATGCCAATTATAATAATATGTTGTATGTATCAATTACAGATTGGTCTTCGTCCGAGGCACCCAATGAATAGCAATTTAAACTCGATTAAGACAAAAACAAAATATGAAAGTCAAACAATGAAAGACTAACTTTGTTAAATATAATATCGTTAACTAATATTATCTAAAGTATTAGTAGCAGAGGTAATTCTTCAACTTCCTTTTCTATATGGATTCGCATTAATAAATTCTTCCTCATTATTTTCTCCAGAACTTGTGATAAGTGCTCCATACGAGGATGATGGCCTCGGAGCGGTCTACATTGTCTCCGGCTATGAGATGTATCGTAGCTTAATCAAATACCAGGTCTACAGACGCGTCCAGGTTTCAGACCTGAAACTGACGCAGAGGATTCAGAAGGAATCGTTCAGGACCCTCGGGTTCAGTCTGCAGTTTATTGGTGATGCTGATGAAAACGGATGCAATGGTAATTAAGCAATTATATATATTTATTTTGGCTTATTTCTAAGAAAGGCATTAAAGCCTTAATTAAATTATTTGCCGCATGTGCAATAAACCTCGGGCCACCACATACCACAACATGGACTGAAGAATTTTTCATTTTACCTTTCCATAGACTGTCATCAAATAGGTGCCGATTAAAACATTATTTTTGACTCCACAGAACTGGCGATAGGAGCTCCGGGAAATGGTAGCGCCCTATTGTTAAAATGCATCCAAATGATAAATGTCACGGTGACAACCGAACTTATTGGTGAACAGGTAACTTACACTACTCTAGGACTATTGAAAACACCATATCAGCAAGCTTATTTTTAAATTTTATGTTACAATGCTTAGTGATTTAGTCGAGGGGTTTCTAAGATCCATATCATAATAATAATTCCGGCTGATTTATGACCCTCACTCACTAACACGCTGGGCTCAGCCCTAATCTCATATAGACAAGGATCTCGTGATTTCCATCCAAAATTTAGGACATCTATATATATAAAAATCAATTGCTGTTCGTGAGTCTCGCTAAAACTCGAGAACGGCTGAACCGATTTAGCTGATTTTGATCTTGAAATGTTCGTGGAGGTCCAGGGAAGGTTTAAAAGGTGAAAAACATAAAAAATATGTAAAAAAAAAAAAGTGTTCCTAAACTCGGGAATTACCATAATTAATTTACTTTTGACAGAACGAAGTCTGTCCGGGCAGCTAGTTTTAAATAAAAACCGACTTCAAATTTTTTATTTATTACGGATTACGAACTAATCACAATATTATAGGTAACATATTATAAAACTTAAATTGCCAATAACAAGCCTCCACATTGCACGAAAGAACAAAATATTTCATGACAATATATTCGATTTCAATTTTTTAAATCGATTTACAATAATTGCCAGAGATAGTGACAAGCATAGAAAAACAAAAACTATCGCGGTTTATTTTGATTTTAGTTCCCGACGTTTATTTTTTTTAGGCTGCCCGGGCCATAACACTCGCAAACGGGTTGGGAACTAATATAAAAATCCACCGCGATAGAATCCGTTCAAAACCTAGTTTTATTTCAACTTACAGTCCAATTGAAAACTACCACCTTTAAAGTTGGTTAAAAATAGATACAAGATAAATTTAATGTTTCCATTACAGCTAGTAAAAGAGTCAGAAAATAATTTCACCGTGAATGTCTGCGCAAAGGTAGATCTACATGAGCTACAGTATGATATCGTTGGAAGTAAGTAACAGCATTTTCAACAATTAAGATTGGTCGATGATGAACGTACTTTTTGTGACATCCCTGAGGCTATATATTAATTTAAAGTGGTGGTGTTGGATCTGTGTGTGAGGTTACTTTCTTAAATATCAATATCTTCTTCTGCCAAGCCTTCTCTCTAGCTATGTAAAGGTCGGCTTCCAGTCTTACCGGATTCAGCTGAATACCGCATTTTACATAAAGCGACTGCCTGTCTGACCTTCACAATCCATTTTACTGAATAACACAGTATCCCGTACGACTGGTTCTCAGAATCGTAACGACTTAACAACTCTCAACGATCAAGGATTTTTTATTTAAATAATTGGATATCTTTCAGATTTAAGTTTCAAAAGCAGTATCATAGGTGAGGCGACCTACATACCAGACCCCAGGTTCTCGTTTGACATATCCTGCTCGAACTGTTCACGGAGCAGAAAGTTTTGTAAAACCGTCACTGTTCTTCTTGTAAGTATAACATATCCTACTTCCTAGTTATACAAATGAACATATTATACAAATACTAAGCAGAAGTTATGCTTACTCGGGACTTCTCTCAAGTGTTTGGGGTCAGCTTCCAGTTTTACCTGAAGCTGAAGACCGTATCCTCAATGGAACGATACAAACTCCATTACTACTTGTTTTTACATTTTTTTCTACTAAATGGACATTGATAAGACAAATGTCACGATAATATTAAGGAATTAGAATATAATTAATCAAACTAAAGTCACAATGGTTTTTTTTTTGAACGATCCACATTAAGATGTTATAGTTAGAAATTATGGACCTTCCTAAAGCAAACATTTTTTCCTATACACCTGAATAAATTATGCAGTCTCTCAACATTGTAAGACGCTTTCTTAATCCATCCATTTGTAATTACTCGTCATTCGAACGACTTTTTCTATTGTTTTCCGATACATTCACTTCGTTACGAGCTCTTTAAAAAGTATCTGTCGTTGGATTAATTCTGCAAGGATCCTTACAATTGTATTATGAAAGCTGCGCAGCTTAACTAGTGTAAGAATAGGAAGGTATACACAGTAACAGAGTATCTACATAGATGAACATATGTGGATGCATACCTACCGAAATCTAGTAACTGCCATTTTTAAAACCAAAAGCTTCAAAACCCTTATTTTTTATTCTGTTAAGTGCCCTCATCTTAGGGCGACCTCTTAAACCCGATTGACTTTAATTAAAGAACTGCTTTTGGCTTCATATCACCTTTAGCGTACAAGGTGATTTCAGTGATTTTCTTTTAGATGCAGAATAGTCTATTTTATTTCTTTTTTAATGACTGAGTGCTTAAACAGACATTAATACTGAAAGATATCAGTCCATGACCAGCTGTTGCCGCCAGCTGCAGTAAATTGTTCAGTTCCGGTGAAGTATCCACACTTTTGTTTAATTTATCCTGTTTTATAAACTTGTGCAGAAAGATAACGAAGCAGGGGACTACACATTTGAAGTTAAAGCAGAACTGGGGATTGACCACATAGTTAATAGCACAGGTAAATATGTTAACCATCTCTCTTGTTGACAAATACCAATGTCTTGCGCGTGTAGTATGAGCTCTTAGAGCAGGACTTAGCGATGTGGAAGCGAGTCGCTTTTAAGCGCAGAATAATGTGCTGCACAGTAATCACGCTGAACAATATAGGGTTTTAGACATTTTTTTATGTCCGGCTTTTATATAATAAAAAAATATTAGTATTTCTATTAGTATTATTAGTATCTGTATTTCTTGCTTTTTCGAAATAACGAATATCTATTATTATACAGAGAATTTAGGTTAAAGAGTGGGGGCTCGCCCTTTCAGTTATGGCTACTATTTTCGCCTACAACACGCTGACAACAACAACGTCACAAGCTGAACTTAAATGAACCATAACTTTGTAAATTTTCATTTTATTGAAAAAAGAAAAATACCTGTCCATATCCCTATTACTGTACTAGAAGGCCTTAAAATACGTCCAGCTTTTAAAATGAATGAGACCCTGCATACCATAAGCTTAGGTACAAAAATATAGTTCTTTTTTTTTGGTTTATGATATTGTTGCTCATTTCTCACCTCATCATCTGCCTAGCCTTTTCTCAAGCCATGTTGGGGTCGGCTTCCAGTCTTACCGGATTTTACTGAATACCGTATTTAACATGGAGCGACTGTCTATCTGACCTCCACAACCAATTGCTGTATAATACAGTATCCCAAAGTAAGACTGCTTGTCAGAATTGTGATGACTTAACGACTATCAAATATATCTTTAAGACAGTCGGAACCAACGGCTAAAAGTGCTTTCCGAATGCTTTTCCACTGTGCAAAGTTTTCACACATCTACAGTAAATTGTTACTTGTAAACCGTTTTTATAGTGTTTAACAACACGTGGGTGGTGACGAGTCCTTACAGCCAGCTTGTGAAGAGTATTGAGGTTCCTCGACACTGTAAAGGAGATGATTGTAATCCCAAGCTGTCAATGAATATTCTCTGGTCCGGCGGGTAAGTTATCCTGAAACTACGTTATCACTAGATAGTATCAATGACGCTTCCCGCTGTCTGTTCCTATGTAGGTATGCTTAGATTTTTTAAACTACGAAACGGATTTTGATGCGGTTTTTTTACTAGATAGGGTGATTCAAGAGGACGCTTTATATGTATAATACACGTGCAAAGCCAGCAGGTCCGTTATAATAAAACTAGCTTCTGCCCGCGACTTCGTACGCGGATCCTGTTACTTATGCCAGCGACAACAGGGTCGTCAAAATAAAAGATCTGAAACGTCTGATGTCAAATTCTAAGAGCCCGGGGTCGGGAAAACAACGTGATGCGCGAGACGATTTGGGACCCTCCAGATCTTTCATTTTTGTAAGATAGCAGGAAATGCCCATCAGAACTTTTCCACACGATCAGCGGTCAGTCGCGCATCATATTATTCTTCACTGGTTTCTAGAGACGTGGATGTAGATGCGCAAATACGATGAGAATGCAGGCGTGCTTCGCGATCCGAAGCTGACGCTCTTCGGTAGATTCTTGGGATCTTATGATCCTCAACCTTTTAGCTCCTTTGGAACATTGGGAAAGATTTGACCTCTTTCATCATGGTTATAGTTTTATTGTGAAGATACCTGATCAATTAAAATCTAAGTGACTGCAAATTAAATTAAACGCTCAAATAACATAAGCCCGAAGGCATATAATATATTCGATAAAAAAAAATAAAAAAATTTTGGAGTTTTGGCCAGTAGAGTCGAATTATAAATGATATAGGGACCATCGTCATCGATAATCAGTCCTAAAGGTTATGTTATTTTATAATTATACAGTGAAATTAGTGATAGCTTTGATTTCCAAGTCAGATGTTTCAAATCTTCGATTTTTATAAGTCAACAGGGAATGCCCATCAGACCGTACAACTTTTGCTAAGACGCCATTCCTATATGTGTTATACTGTAGCTGGGCTCTTGGAGTTCCACATCAGGTATTCCAGATCTTCAAATTTATTCTCTCAGCAGAAAATGCTCATCACGTGGAACAATTTTTGCTATGGTACCATTTTTGTATCTCTTATAGTTTAGCTGGTCTGTTGCGGTTCTGCATGAGGTGTTCAAATTTCCAAGATAAATTATAGCCTATATGTTACCCAGACTTAATACCTATACAACAAAAAACGGACAAACAAACAGACAAACAGAAATACAGACAAACAGACATATTTTTTTTTTTGGTTTCGTGCTCTATAACTGTTTGTAAAACCCTCTCAATTTTTTTTTTATATTTTCAATGTATAGACACAGTTTTTTTTACTGTTTTATTGTATAGATTAATTGATGCCAAAAAGTACACAGTGCTATTTTTTTGAATCTTAGCCCATTCGATTCCCTGTCCGCAAAGCGTATTTTTAAACATCTATTTAATGCAGCTTTATTTCTTTTCAAAAATAAATTGAGTCTAATTTGCTATGTATTTAGAGTACTTTCTCTCTTTCTTTCTGGTGGCAATAAAAATCCATCCTGTTTATCATAATTATAACCTACGACCGACTCTCAGACTTACCAAATAGACAAACAAAAAAAACATAAAAGTCTGCGAGCCTGATATTTAAAAAAGAAAACAGTTTTAATATCATTGCAAGGAGTTATGACAACCTTGTTTATTTAATTTGATAACCTCTATGGAGGAGGATCTGGAGGATAGTAAATCGTACTAAAAATAACGAAATTTGGTCGTCATGGCAACTACCTACTTACCAATTTTACCGAGGTTACCAAGGTTACCGCATTGTTTATTCATTTTTAATGTCAATAATCGCGATATTTTCCCTTCCTGCTTTTCTCTTTTAATTTATTGAATTTGCTGAATTTTCTTTACTATAAACCTCACGGAGCCCGAGACCTTTCCAATGAATGCAAAACCGTGGAAATCGGTTCGTGCGTTCTTGAGTTATAGCGTCAGGAAGGAAAACCCGACTTATTTTTATATAGTAGATTATTATATACTTTATCATAAAAAAGTAGTCTTTTACTGGATGGTGCGTTAAATGTTATCTTTCCAAACTAATAAGTGTTACCGATCTAATTGTCAAGTTTCCCTTTGCCAAGGTGTGCAACAAACTAAGGATTATAATAAAAGTCCAGGTAATCGTGTATCTTTATATACATATCACATAGAAAATGTTTAAAGTAAAATAGTGTGTAAAAAATACCTTATTTATATAACTATAATTAAACACATAATACTAATTATAATTAAAATTAAAATAAAACTACACTAAACCAAAACCTTATAATATAAATTAAACTATACTAAACTTATTTTGTTTCTTCCTATATTATCTTCCATTGCAGCCGCTCAACCGACTTCTAATCTCATTTTATCTTTCCATAATCCATTCTAGTGAAAGATACCTCCTTGGTTCATCAAACAACGAGACGGTGTCGATCCGAGTGACGAACGACGGGAAAGCATCGTACGAGTCGTGCGTTAGGGTGCGCGTGAGCGGTGCGCCGCTGACGCGCATCGACTGTGCAACGTATAATGACGACTATGTCTGCGATCTGCCGAAACCATTGAGGAGGAACAAACAGGTAACCACATAATATAGAACGACCTCCGTGGTCAAGTGGCGTACACGTCGGTTTTTGTCGTCGCCAGCTTTTTAGTTCCCTGGTTTGATCCCTGGATGGTTCAATGTAGAAATATTGACTTTTCTACATTGTTTCTGGTGTGGGTGTTCGTGATATAAAAGCGCTTTAGCTACTTACTTTGGGTTCGGATCAATGTAAGTATATGATGTTGTCCACATTAAAAAAAATATATTACTTGTAAATTAATTTTATGATAAATAACATAATTATTATGGTTTGTAGACACGACTTACCTACGTGTTTAAAAACTATGGTAAATTGGTAATAAAAAGGTTTTAGGTTTTATTCTTAAATATCATAAAACTCAAAATACTTATTATTTACAGCATTCAATAAATATTGTTCTAAACATGACAAAGCCGACTAATATTGAGGACGAGTTGCTTGTTGAGGCCGAGTTGTTTGAGAACTGTAACCAAAAGAACCAACTGAGTGACAGAAAACGGATGAATATTACTTATGAGTATATGACAGGTGGCGTCTACGTCCAGGGGTAAGTAACACGGTTTCTGTAAACGGCGTGGTTAAGCAACGGTTGTCATGGGAAGTCTGCGATTGGGTGACCGACTTTTTGCGTACGGTGTTTTCCGTTTCTCGGAAAGATAGATCACGTTTGATCCTTGTTTACACTTATAGTTTTCACACAAAATTTGTTGTTTAATACAATGTCGTAAAAACTGCCGCGATGGCCTAGTGGTTCAATTACCAGATTCGTATGCACATGACATCGACTTTTTCAAAGTTATAAGATCTTTCTTAATTATTTTAAGATACCATTGACAAACGGTGAAGCAAGCAATGAAAGAAGTACAACACTCATCCTTCTCTTTATAGCAAGATCCCTTATTCAAAGAATTACCGTTTAATTTCTTTACTTTATTTATTACGTTCTGTCTATTTCTTTTTAAATATATTCTGTTTCATGGCTACAGGCAAAAACATCCCTAGAAATAAGCAGTTTTTTTATTTAGGTCTCACATTATTAGTATTCTTGTTAACTCCTCGTACTAAGCTAAATGCTTGATTACGAGTGGATTCACGTCGTAAGAGTGAGAGAATGGGTGGGATTCGAAGCTGCACCCACATAAGCGGAAGTCCGACGCCCTAGCCATTAGGCTACCGTCGCTTCGATTTTGTACCAACCGAAATTGTTTATTTTATTTGCAGTGTAACTCACCATCGAAACGTGACGGATAAACAGATATTAATGAGTAAATACATATATGACAACCAGGAGTTTCTGGTAAGATAATTTGATTAACAATTTCTTATTCCGACGTTTATTAAATTGTTTACATAATTAACATTTCGTGGACAGTCAGCCGCAAAAAAATACATGATGCACTTAGTACCTTCAAGTCTGGTAGTCTAGTATACATTGTAAAAAAGGTTATGAACAAGTTATTCAAAACTGTTCTCAAATTCAAATCATGCATGTATGTTTTTTTTAGTTGAAACAATAATTTCTCGCTAACAATTTTACAATTTCTATATGTGCATACATAAGCTCGTAACTGTACATTAAAAACCTTACAATGTACTTACAGAGCACAAATTCTTTTGAACACATAAGTACTCAAAAAAAATGTAATACATCGATATCTTTTTCACTTGTACATATTTAGAAAAGGATAGACGAAAATTAGAACTGTCAAATTTAGTTTCGACTAAAATTCTCATACGAATTCGCCGCCAACTAAAAACGTGTGCTCTAAAACACTGTAATGTTCAAGGCGAAAACTAGCTTGAAATTTTTAAGTTAGTTGTTATCTGTTACCGTCCTTTTCTCACGTTTTTTGTTAGTGAAAGACAACAATGGTTTTAATTTCGTTTAGTTTTCATACAGAGGAATAAGCATCGAATAACGAAACATTAAAAAAAAAATTTTTTTTTACATTTACAGATAACGAACAACGGAACTATAACTTGGAATAATATTTATGTCATGATATCAATGGATAAGAAACCTTTTCTTAATACGTTCACGGTAAGTACTAACTTAATTTAATAAAAATTAAGTTAGACTGGTAGAAAATGCCTTCAGGCACTAAACCCGCCACGTACCTACTGATCTGTGCATGAAGTTTAAATAAAATCACAAAATCACTACATAGGTATTATAAAAAACGCGCCTCCGCCGCGTCTGTCTGTCTGTTCGCGATAAACACAAGAACTACTGCACCCATTTTCAAGCTGTATTCAGCAATGGATTGAGTGGTTCCTGAGGAAGGTTTCAGTATATAATTTGTTAAGTTTTTGTATACACTGGCTAACCGACATCCACGCGGGCGAAGCTGCGGCACTAGCAATAAATAAACAAATACAAAATAAAAGTTTGAAATTTAAAAAATTGGTAGTTGGTGTCGTAAGAGGCGACTAAGGGAGAAGAAAAGCGTTCTCCTAAAGGACTGACAGTAAACTGCGGTCACCAACCCGCTTGCCCAGCGCAGCGTGGTGACTTGGGCAAACCTTTTTGAGAGAGACCTATGTCCAGCAGTGGACCGCGACTTTTCTTCTTCTTCCTGCCCTTATCCCATTCATAGGGGGTCGGCGCAATGCGTATTTTTCTTCCATTCCTCGTCATCGCGGCATCCACTCCTTTCTTTCTCAAATCATCTTTCACACAATCCATACATCTCTTTTTCGGTCTCCCTCTGCTTATATATCCATGCACAGTCATACTTATAACTTTTATTGTGTTTAAAATTGTGTTGTTTTATATTTAATATATTTGTCCAGGTTTTAGCGATGGAGACCGGTAAATGTCAAGAAAAAAGCTCAAAGGATGTCATATCGTACCTCTGTTCTATTGATTTGATGCCAAATTCTACGCTCAAAATTACTACGAGCACGGAGATTGTTGGATCTAAAATAAGTAGGTCTAGCTTATACTATTTCTACTACATTTTCTACGCAAATATATTTAAAACATAATATTTCTATTGCACGTCCACGAGAAATTTGAAAGCGACTGGTGCGTTGAACCAGGATTCGCAGGTTCGAGTCCTGCCCGAGGTTCAAAATGTATCCTTATTTCATTTGTATTTAATTTACAAGTCATTGTTCCGCATGAATGCGTAATAAATCAATAAGAATAATGTTTAAACTAAGTTTATGTTAATGTTCACAGAAAACAATTTATACGACGGGAAAATAAACACGACATCTTTACTAAAACTGTTTCTACGACCGACGACGGTTATCAAAAGTGTTCTGTAAGTACCTCTGAAGTCGTTTGTAAATAAGGTTCCAGAATTATGGTATTCTAAAGGAGTAGAATGGGGAGTGGGACTATTTATAAAGACTTACCGACGCTATGTTGATTTTTTTATTAAAAAAAACTCATTTCTGTGGTAGATTTTGTGTACTTAACGGAGTGGCGTTATAAAAATGTTGTCGTTGTCTGACCTGTTGGCGTCGTGATTAGTGACCCTAGCCACTAAGCTGGAGGTCGTGGGTTCGATTCCCGCCCAGGACAAGTCTTTATGTGATGAGCATGGTCATTAAAATTTATTCTGTACCTGGGTTTAAATTATCAATATTAAAAAAAATATATATATTATTAAGGAGAGAAGATATTTTTATCAGTTTTCTGGTCACCATAACCACTACCTAGTTTGGATCAGATGGCGGTGTGTGTGCTGTCCCAAGATATTATATAATATCTTTTGTAATTTGGATTAAACAATCAACATTAAACATTGAAATAAAACTACCTTCAAAGTACGGGCAGATTGTCAGTCACAGAGGTGATAGGCACCATGACACCTGCAAAGGCGTCGAAACGTCAGGAACTAAAATCAAAATGAACCTTAATTTTATTTAAATATTTTCAATCTTAACACAAACTAAATAATAAATCATATATAAATGAACCGCCAATAGAATTCGTTTAAAATTAGATTTATTTAAATGTCTAAAGTTTGCGTGAACCTCAAAGAACAATAAATCAACATTAAAAATTATCGATCTATCAAAATGATGTCAAAAAATATATTATTTCCTACCAATCTGCAATCAATAAATGTGTCTTTCCCAGCGGTAGAATATGCATATAATAACCTAACTTATTAATTGAGACTTATTTAATGGTTTTTCAGTGTGACGTCTGAAATTAAATTTAAGGAAGAGCTATCGTTTGGTAATAACAAGCTGCTTATTGCACTCGTGGCTACCATTCTTGCTCTGATTCTGCTGGCTGTTTTGACCTACGTGCTTTATAAGGTAAAAAAAAACATAATTCGAAAAGTATGAAACAATAAAGAGAATTGAACAGAAGTCTGGAACTAATCTTTTTTACTAATCTCATATATAAACAGTATAAAATGCTTAAATATAAAGTAATCGGAAATTAACATTTAATTAAAAACATTTCGTTTTACACCCAAGTGTACAATGAGGTGTTTCGTTACAATTTTTAGGGTAAGCCCTAAAAACCACAAATCTCTAAGTATTCTGAAAAAAAAACTCACATTAAATTCACTGGCAGCGACACAGACACTGAATCCCGAATTTACTGAAACGACGTTATTTAAGATGTTCTTTTTAATGATGGATATATATCTGTCGCTATTTCACACCTTAAAGTGACAAAGACAGCTGCATGAGACATAACAGCGGCTGCAAACTGTTTTACGTTTAGTATTCTGCCATAAGCCTAATAAATAGGAGGCAACTTTCAGTTTGAGACAAAAAACAACATAATTATTCAGTATAAAGTAATGACTTGAAAAATAGGTTTCATTCAGTATTTGAAGCGGTGGTAGCCTAATGGCTAGGGCGTCGGACTTGCGATCATGTGGTTGCAGGTTCGAATCTCACCCATTACACTACCGACGTGAACCCACTCGTAACACAAGCATCTTAGCTTAGCACGAGGGGTTAACAAGTTTACTAGTAATGTGAGACCCACATTGCTAGTAATCTTTTTAAAAAGAAAAAAAATATATGTAATAATTTTTACTGATAACTTATTTTTAACTGCGGTCTACAGCTCCATATATTTTTGTCATTCTTCTTTAAAGTTTTATAAGTTATTCTTTTTTTTTTTACTAATAATTGACGTGTTTATAACGCTTCTATTACTCCACGCAGAACGGGTTCTTCAAAAGAAAACAAAAGAAGAGGCTACATGTGCTCAGAGAAAGTATAAAGCAAAATCAATCCGTAAGTATTGAGTCTTTATAGCAATGTTCAAAACTGAGACAAATTACTTGTAACATATGAAAAAAAAACTTTTAGTCAACCTATACTTTATTAATAAAGCTAAAGAATTCGTGTAGTTGAACGCACTAATCTCGGGAACTACTGTCCTATTTGAATTCTTTCCAGGAAGGCTATAGCTGTTTCTAAAAGTTAGTTAAATATAAAAGAACAGCCCCCTTAGACAAGGTACATTTCTACAAGCGTTAACGATGATAGAAATTGCATAAATGACATTAAATGTAAGGAAATGACATTAATTTGTCTTCGATCAAGTCACGTGACTTAGACTTGTTACTTTCATACATTTGAGCGATTCGATCAGCGATGACGATTATAGATTTGTACTTTGTCTAAGGGCGCAGGGTTGTGTTCTCTTCTGAAGTTCTCTTCTCAAGTACTTACGTTATGTTATGTAAAATTGTTCATTTTTCTGTATTCTGAGTAATCAGGTATCTTGGTGCCCGTACTATATTGCTCCCTATCTCTGACAAACCTCACCTCGAGAGCTTAACAAAGGTCGGGAATTGCTCTTTATATATTGTGATCTTTATCCATTTTAATTTATCTTTTCAGAGACGGAATACGGTGGCGTCGGAAGCTAAGGAAGATAATGTTGCCGGCGTAAGTATCAATCAACTAAGACTAGATTAGTAACTAGCTTAGTAACAGCTATACAGGGTGTTACAAAACTGCGCGTAAAGCCAAACAACAACAAATAGAAAACCTATTAAAGTAGACAATTATTAGATAAAATAGTACGCAGGCCGTTCTGCTAAATAATCTCTGGTACCCTGACAACCTCACATGACAGTTTACTAGGGTTGACCAAATTTTTGGATTTGATAATTAATTATATTTTTACGGGGTATTTTATAACACGTTGTATGTATGTATAGATAATCTTCATACTTGATATTCTTCATATCTAAATAATATTGCAGGGAAATAGATTGGTGGGTGCATCGACCATTATGTATCTACTTTTGTCGTCGTGTACATATTTATTGCATTGTGACAACCATTGTAAGCTTTAGGTTGTGGAGGTCAGATAGGCAATCGCTCCATGTGAAATACGGTATTCAGCTACATCCGGGCGGCCGACTCCAACATAACTTGGGAAAAGGCTAGGCAGAAGAAGATACTAGCACTAGCTTGACCTTGACGACATTACGTTCGGACGTAACAACTGTGTTGATATGACATAGTTTGAAGTGCTTCACAATTCTTGCGTGTACTTGGTTTCTAAGCATTATATCTAGTTCTATGTCAACTAAATAAAGAATCAAACTGACATCTACATTTGTAAGCATCAAAAGCCTTTGTGATGACCAGGCTATACTATTTCGAATTCTCTACAATAATTATATAACCATATTCCTGATTGCGAATTAAAACCTTATTTTGTCACACTTTCGACATTAGCCGGCTTAAAGGCTGTATCATATAGGGTAAAACTCTGTAATACGCCCCAGTTGACAAAACGCCCCAGTCGTTTGTCACTCACACTAACACAGTTTCGCAGCGCATAACTACTCGCACGCGTAGGCGCAGGTCGGACGACAACATAGCTGCAGTTAGCAGTTATAATTATGGTACGTCTAAGAAATATTCGAAAATATAGTTTTTTAGTGATCAGACAATTTGTGGTAAGTTTCATATGAATTTTTATAACTTTAATGATTTGTTTTTTAAGTCAATCTTGTTCAATTTATGGTAAAATGCATTAACCAACCTTTATGTTTTCAATGTGGCGAACGTTATAAGCTTGAGTTTTTTTATTAAACCGCAGTGGGGCGTTTTAAATAGTGTATTTTACAATATGCCCCATGGCTTCGTTCGTAAAACGCCCCACTATTTGATTCGCGTAAATGTGTTACAATGGTTTATAAATGTTTCAGAAAATGCCTCACGTGGTAAACAAGCATTGAAAAAGAAGTGCCTGTTAGAAAGAAGAGAAAAGTGCGTACTTTTTCGTCGTCAGACAGTAACGACGAAAATAGAAACAAAATTAAGGAGTCAGAAGAAGAAATATCTGATGAAGACATAAACAGGTGTGCCGAGTGTACCGAATATTATTATCAAACACAATCTACAGAAGATTGGATTCAATGTCCCACGTGTTTAGCATGGCTGCACGAGTTTTGTACCATGTATAATCCTAAGTGCAACAAATGTGGACGGAAAGCTAAAAGAGAAGCTATTAAACATTGATCTCTATTTATACCTACTCACTATTTTCTTAATCTGTTATTATAAAAATGTAAGAAGATACTTTGTTTATTTTTTCTGTAATTTTAAATTTGCGAATTATTTGGGTTTCAGCCTTGTACCTAATAATTACTGTAAACATAGGTATTTTGTTTAATTGTTATGTTTTCATAAAAATAGTTATTAGTTTTATCTATTGTAACATAATCATCGACATTCAATGATCTAAAGGCGATTAAAAAAAGTGGGGCATTTTATAATGGAGGCGAGGCATATTATGCAATGGTCACATGACAAAACGCCCCACTGTAGATTTTTTTTAAATGATTATTACTCTATTTTCTTACAAATTAAATGTTTGTAACAAGTGCCATAATGTCCTAAAAGAAATAAATAATGTTACTAAATAAAGATTTGATAATAACTTTAATTAGTTTTATTTCAGTAAGTGTTCAAAAAAAAGTGGGGCGTATTACCTAGTTTTACCCTATACTTATGTCACTTCCTCGTTTAATTATTTTTCAGAAATAAAAAGTATGAGGCGAATATAATTCAATTTTTCTGAAGTGTATTTACTTGCTTTTTTTTTCAGTTACAGATGGATGTGGTTGAAGATAGTCCATTCGACTAGGGTCCAGAGAAGAACAATAACATACAACGAATTAGTTGAACAGAGTGAACTTTTTTGGTTAAATACTGTCGTAGTTCAAAGCTGTTAAGGTTTTAATTTGTTATTCCTAATTACGATAAAAATATAAATGAATTTGCATTAATGATGTTTTGTAAGTCTTAAGATATGCTGTGTGATAGGTAGATATATTCCTATTCTTGATCTAGCACGCCTTCAGTGTAATTTTCAATATTTTGTGTGATTCAATAAAAATATAATAAAATACTGTTGTTTTTTTCAATATCCTAATTTCAGATAATTAAATAATATAGGACAAGTATGTGGTCTCTGATGAAGAAACAGAGAATTGAAATTTCATATGACGTCACTCTGTCCTACAATTTCTGGTAATGTTGTGACGTAAGCCTTGAAATAAGACACGAACAAGAACAAAACCTTGAAATTAGACACCTTGACTTCAGGTGAAATCTTCGTAAGGAAACGTGAAATCCAAAAATTGGAATCTGAAATCGGCACAACAATAATGCTTGTCTTTCCCTATATGGGAAGAGGCCCGTTCCCAGCTGTGGGACATTTATAGACTGGTATGGTGGCCGGCAAGTAACTTGGCAATGTTTTGGAGTAGTGAGAGCGTATTTACATATTCTATGTGTATCTGTTATTAACCAACATGACAATTACACAACATAATCAATAGTGATGTCATAAAAACGAACTACAGATTTTCCTAACCACTGATATCAAACATAATTATCCTCGATACAAAACTATTGGTTTATTTATTAATACTTACGTCGCGTCGTTGTGATCGTCAGTAATTAAAATATATCACAAAATATATACGTACACAATAAAGTGCGGGATTACTAGCAATGTGGGCCGCACACTACGAGCATTCTTGTTAACCCTCGTGCTAAGCTAAGATGCTTGTGTTACGAGTGGGTTCATGTGAGTAGTGTAATGGGTGGGATTCAAACCCGCAACCACATGATCGCAAGTCCGACACCCTAACCATTAGGCTACCACCGCTTCAAATTCCTTTGAGAGTATCGAAATATACGTTTTCTGCGAGCTTAGCAGTCATATTATATTCTTTTAAGTTAACTTAGAAGTTTGGTGAAGCTTTAAATAGTCATAAATATTAATTACATAAGTTTTAATTACAACTCAATACCTCCACGCTTTTCCAAGTTAAAGGGTCTTGACAGACAGACGGAGGGACAGACGAACAACAGTGATCTTAAAAGGGTTCCGTTTTTGGCTAAGGCAAGGGCTTATAAGGCACGGAACCCTAAATAACATGAAACACGTATTTGTTTAATAATTTTTGTTCTGATATATAAAGTTCAGGAGTGACGTCGTGACGTGAAAGTAGATGATCAAAATCAGTCGTCAGAACTGTGCGGCGTCGAAGTGATTGTTTTGTTTTTTTGTATTGTTAATTATAACAAACATTTACTACTAGTACGGTTGTCATATTCGTGATCAGTTTTGCCTCCAACAGCTAAAAACTCAATTCATCATCTACTTGTGCTTTTGACTGTACCTAGGCGTGACGTCACGCGACATTTTGATTTGCTGTATTTTCGTTATTTATTGATATACTGACGGAAAAAAAATCTTTAATAGATCATTTAACTACTTAACGTGCTTAACAAGTTACAAATAAATAAATAATTGTACCTAATTGTAACACATTTGTCAAGGAAAACAAAAAAAAGCGCTTTTGTAAACAGGTAAACCAAAAATAAATACCACGTTACTGTTTGAATAAACATTCCATCTTCTGGTAAAAACAAATATTATCTTTTTAAACATACAATAGGGATGCGAACAATAAAATGTCAAGTACCTGTGGCTTTTTCTTGAACGTAAATCACACATACATATTATAAAGGTTAAAAGGCATGGAACTTTAACTATGGTTCTAGATTTTCGTGTTAAAATATTTGTATCTCTTTAATTTATCGTGCTTCAGCGACATACAATTAGCGAACAACACAGTTCTATTAAAATTGATATTAATTTATCTTTCGAAATGAAATTTCCTTAAACACGTTCTCGAATTACTCTTTGAAATTACGAAACACCCCTTCGTCACGTATTACTTCATTTATTAATATCTTAAATACATAGAGATAAATTTTAATGGATTCGTCTGTAAAGTTTTTACACTAATTCTGTAAAGACAATTCGTTTTAACTTCTGAAGGAACTTAATTTGTATCGTTAAATAAATTCTAGAGGAACGACTTCGTTTATTAATTGATTTCATTTATTTTAATGGTGAAATAAAGTCATTTGCGATGACTTATAAATGATTTACTGACGGGGTTTGAAATTTGAATGTGATTATACCTTTACATATAAGTTTCAATCTCGGCTTCACCCGCGTCCGTCGTCGGTTATCGCGGCTAAAAGATAATAGCCTTACTTGATAAATGGGCTTTCCAACACTGAAATATTTTTTTAAATCTGAATAGATGCTCCTAGAATAGCGCGTTCCAAGCAAACAATCTCTTCAGCTTAATTCATAGTATAGATTCTAATCCTCCTAACAAAATAAGATAATAAACAAGGGAGCAGATGTCTCTCTTTTTTAATGTACAGTTGGTCTTAAATAACAGTAAAAGTATCTTTACAGTTTTTAGGGTTCAATAAACAATAGGTAAAACCAGACCCTATTCCGTTCCTTCTCTAAAGAGAAAAGGCCTGTGCCCAGCAGTGGGACATTTTTAGGCCGGTATTATTTTCGTTTCATAACATGAATTTTCTTCGTGATCTATTTTCAGTATAACCTTTTCAACCACGACCAGTCTACCCTTTTTGATTATATTGCTACTTACAGAATTATATCCCTTCGTTCATTCAAATTAAACCCTTTAATATAGCACCTATATCGCAAGACAATGGTGTCAAAATACAAGTTGTCCATTATAAGAAGAAACAAAAGACTGTTGTGTTGTGTAAACTGCGTCCGAAGTAGGACTGGTGATGGATATTGATCGAGTAAATATTGGGTCAGGAAACGATATAGAAACCAGGGCAAATAAAGATCTTGAGGCTATCCTGGGAATATAGTTTCTCTTCACTTTATGGTGTATGATTTTTACCTGGAGTTAGGCAAATTGCTGGGTTATAGTTACAATTGTTACTAGAGACATCGACGTATCTACCGTCCATCTAAACTTGGAGATATCTTTATTCTGATGTTTTGGAACACTAATATTTACCTATGTATGGTTTTTTTTTATAAAACTTAAACCCGTGACAATTAAGTCAAAATCTAAAACCGAAATATTATGATTTCCAGTATGCCTTTCGAACAGGCACATTCGAAACGTAAAATTACTCTAGTTGCGCGGTTCCAAACTGCCATTTTTATGGAGAAGAACCGACAAGAAAGTTCGTAACAGTAAGGTTCCTTTTAAAACAGTAACACCAAAGCTGCTAAAAGTCTACACAAAAATTAGCAATAAGTTTTAAAAACCCAAACAATTACCTTCCTACCTCATCAAACTGACTAAAAACTTAAAGTAAAATGTGCTTTAAAAGTAAACAACGAAATGTCTTTTTACAGAATCTCAGTAAAGCGGGTATTATAACACAATTTTCAGAGCAATCTTTTTATGTCCCCATTACAACATTTTCTGTTCGACGCTATTACTGAATTACACTGAACAGCTTTTTAAAGATTTTTCATGAATTGTTAGATAGTACGTGACTTTGAATACAAATCGCAGATCGTACTAATGTTCTAGACATTTTTTCATCGATTTATTTCTTGCCTTTTTTGTTAAGGAATAATGGGCTAAGGTTTAATCACTGACTACATAATGATGTGTTAAAATGGTCGTGTCGTGTTGTGATCATACTTTTTAATACATTGTAGGGAGATTTATACTGTTTTGAGAACGGGGGTACAAACCTACCAAAATTCTTTTTGTGTCTTGAAAATTAATTAATAATACTGAACTTAGATTTTAAAACAGGTAGTTTTACACTTGTAAGAGGAGTATTAATATGAAAATTTTAAATGCAACACGCATGGCTTTTTTAACGAGGGTTAAGTGTACTCTAGTAGTAAGATAAAAGACAGTTACTTCTGTCTTCTGGTATGCTAAAACCACTTTTGATATACATCGCTTCCTTAACACTGAAATTATTAAAGGAGATTCTACATTCTTCGTTCGAAAAGAGGAATGGAGTGTAAAACGCTGCTAAAATATGCATGTTCGTTTTTATCGTCAATTTTACGAACGTTGATAAGGTTCTTTTCAAGCTTTTTATGGCTTTA
Source organism: Plusia festucae (assembly GCA_950381575.1). Lineage (NCBI taxonomy): Eukaryota > Metazoa > Arthropoda > Insecta > Lepidoptera > Noctuidae > Plusia > Plusia festucae. The sequence goes on along the minus strand of OX494436.1, from coordinate 3,128,833 downwards.
TGTCACTCTTGGGATTCAAGTGGTACCTATGTAAGTGTGGCCGGAATTTTCGAACAGTTTATCAAATTTTTTTTTTTTTTTTTTTTCAAATTAGGGAACTTGAACTTTAACTTCTTATGATCACACCTTGACGGAGATGGCAATTAAGGCTTTTAATAAGTAAGTACTGGTCGTTTCTAAGGGCTATAATGTAATGAAGACAGACAAGATTTAGATCAGAATCAGTGTCTTTTGTAAATATTTTTTGGATCATTCAGCTGTTAAATAGTTTAGTACTATAGGGATACTATGTTTTGCAAGGAGACAAAATGGTTTCGGAAGTAGAAGCTTTTTCCCAGCTGTAAGATTCAACGAAGGTAAATAAGTAAAATAAATCTGTAGACTCAAAATCAAAATATTTTTATTTCGAGTAGTTCTTTTCAGGCACTTTCGAAACGTAATTATAACATCGAACAATGAAGAAGAAAATAAAGAAAAAAATAAAATGAAATAACACATTGGCTGCATTTTTCTGGCTACGCTTCCGAACTCTTTCTAATATCTTCGTTAAAAAAATCCCTTTATCCCTACACGTATCCCTCCCGATTGTAAGTACACTTGGGTTTATGTAATCTATTAAATATTATGACGATGCAAATCGTTTAGCTAGGAGGTATCGTGGCTAAGTGTAAGCCGTACGGTTTGACCGACAATAAAGGGTAAGCCGCGATCGTCGCGGTTGGTCCTTGGATGGGTGACCATTTGTAAGCATATCGAGACCATTCTAGAAAGCACGTTAAGCTGTTGGTGCCGACTGTTATACAGTGATCTTTGGCAGTCATTAAAGTCATTACCATTCTGACAACCAGTCTTACCATAGGATACCCAGTGATAATGGGTTGTGGAGGTCAGATAGGCAGTTGCTTCATTATAATATACTTTGTTTGTTTAGCTTAATCTGGTGGGCTTGGAATACGACCCCAACATAGTTTGGGAAAATGCTAGGTAGATGACCTTTTGCTGTACTATCTGATAAGAGAGACCCTTTCGTATCTTATGTAAACTAGCTTCTGCCCGCGACTTCATCTGCGTGGACTTCAGAATTGGGTCTAAAGCTTCGCTATTTGACAGTTTTTAATCTTCCCACGGAAACTATTTGAGAGATCGGTACAGAAAATACATGTCCTTTTCCATAGCAAAGGTGACATGCATACCAAATTTCAAAGCTGTCTGCCCGCGACTTAGCTCGTAAACAATTTTAAATTTTCCCTCGGAAAATTTCCCTCTACTTAAGGAATCGGGATAAAAGTTAACCTAATTTTCATAAATTATTTTAGATTTTTTGTTTTTAACAGTATTATAAATGAAAAGCAAAATTAAACTTTGCATTCCAGATGGAAAGCACAAGGAACTGTCTATCTACTTAAGTTTTAAGTTTGTTTCCCATTTAATATATAGGTATTTAAATCGAAACAAGACATCACAATAATATATACAGCATAAGCTCACACTGAACCCTAATTCCCTCAATGGCTCTGACTGACTGAATGAACGATAATTGTAAAATGCTCAAATGAATGGATTCATCATAGTCGGGCGATATCTATGAATAGTATTCGAATTTCGAAATTGTCAACGTTTTTGTTTCCGACTATTTAAATCAATTTAATTTGACTAGTTTAATATTAGTACTACATATAACAGGTGATTACTGCTTTTTGGTACCTATACTTTCTAGCGGACACATCCGGTTTCGCACGGATATCAAAGGATTAAATGACTATAAACACAAACCTTCATCTTGAATCACTCTATCAAAAGATAGATTATGTATATACATATATATATAATAGAATTAGAAAAAAGAGAAAGCGTTACCTACTGCGTGTAGGTTACTACCATTGGTTCAGGAAATATTTTTGACGGAATATAGGCACGACACTTTAGACTAAAGCTTACAGCAAATACTAGATAATATTATTTATTTATTTAATGTACGCTAAATTTTGGATCAGATGGTTTTGGATTGATTTTTCTTTAAAAAAAAACGATGCCCGCACTAAGGAATTTAATCCTTGTGTCGCGGGGGTTTCACAATGAAAACCCAGACTTGGAACAAGCTTTTGTGGATCACATAAATACTTGTCCCATGCGGGGATCGAAGCCGCAGCTCGTCGGCTATCCGTGCAGTCAATCCACCTTTATTGCAAAACATAAATTTGGATATTGACAGGCTTCACTGCTAGCCGAGTGGTATGGGATTCAAACTTAATGGCGGCTGTGAAGTTAGTTACACACTGCGCAGTACCTCGCCCCGCAGCCCCGCCTGACGCATAAATTTGTTACTGCGCAGCGGCTGGCCTCATGATTACAGCAGCCATTAAGGTTGAATCGCACTTTACCATTGTAAGCGACATGCTACGGATTGGATTACCGCATGGGGCATTTGTGTGATCCATAAATGCTTGTTCCTCGTCTGGGTGATTTTTGTGCATGGGTTGGGTGATTTTAATGTTTTTAAAAATCCTCGCATATCAAGGATCGTATACTGAAGTCGTATTGTAAAATATAAATTGCTCGTTAATTTCACTGACCTGCGACCTATATACTCGTAATTACAATTGCTTAGGTTGTTGCTATTACTTAGCTTTTAGAATTCAATTACCGACTTAATTAGTTCGATGAAAACCCTGGCACTAATTAAATAGCTATTAATTTATTTGTGAACGTGGAAAGTAGTTAGTTTCCTAAGGTTTCAGTCTAGAGTGTATTCATATGGATGCCATGTTGAAATATATCACAGAAACAAAATTAATAGAAAATTGTTATTTTTAACCAACAAGCAGAATACAATTATTTATAGTACTCTACCTTGATCCAACAGACAAACTATGTGTATAGTTTTGTTGGACATTGTTGTACGTCATACATTTCATGTTCCTTTTAATAATAAATAAATAAATAATAATTCAGGTATTTAAATATTTACAAACATAACATGAAAAATATTCATTGTCGCCTTTTTTTGTTTATCGTGTGTAGGACGATTTATTATTATTTGTTTACGTTATCAAATTAGGTAATTTTTAACTTTGTTTTTTTTTAATACCTAGAAATGATAAAAGAACATAAATCTGTCGCAAGGACAGTTTTGAAAATAGTAAGGTCTGATTTTTCCATCGTCAGATAATTTTATTAGAGGAATAATTTTGAGAATCAAGAATCTAGAATTAATGTTGATATGATTTTCTGTTCTTAATTTTAGTGAGACGACAGTGACGTACATTGTTATTAACGAAAAAATAATAAAAATAATAATGTTTTTTTTTATTTAACTGTTTATGTAGGTACACAAAAAACACATATTATTAGGATACAACATTTGAATAAATATGTACAAAGGTACTGCTTATTTCTTTAAGAAATCTCTTCCACATGCAAAAGGAGAGATTCGTTTATATAAAGACAATAGTGTACAAACATATTAATTGGAAGTTGTATGTTATTATAGGTACCTATGTTGTTCGTGTTAAATTGTAATTATTGTACGTGTATTTTTAAATATTTATTTTATAGAAATATTTCAAACACAATGTCAAGTGTTAATGAATTAATTGAATTGAAATTGTTTCATACAAGAATTTGTATTCATTGAAAGAAAGTGTTCTGACGATGGTATCAGCTTTTAATGAAATTTCATAAAAATTTGTTCTAAGTTAAGTATCGTATAACTGCTTGTGAAACCCCTATTTAAAAATCATGAAATCACAAAAACAAAAGGCAGGTAGTACAAGATTCACTTACAAGAAAATTTTTTTTTTTGCAAAAAAAAAACCGACTTCACAAAACCTTAGCACTAAAAAATAAAATTAACTGTAACCTACCTCTATTAATAACCTAACATAACCTACGATTAACCTATATTAAAATTTAACAAATTTTTGGAGTCGGAGCCAGGCTAAGTAGTGAAACGACTGGTAATTCCAGAACATTTTTTCGTTTTAGTACAACAAAGCTCGATAGATGGCGTTGTTGTAGCTACTGCCAACAATCGCTCTATGCAAGCAAAATAAAATGCACGCAGAAAGTGGACTGAGATAACGGAAATATTTAACTTGCAAGACGTTATTTTATATAAATTTGCAAAACAATAATACTTCCGTCATGTTTGAGGAACTTTTTTAAGATTGTAAAATTTGACGTTATAACAATACTGCTAAGTGTCAAAAGTCACATCGTGGTACGAATTGAATGAACTTTTAAAAGGTGACGTCACCAAAACCGCTAAGAAAATAATATTGTTTCAACATTAGAAATAACATAGAATAATAACTAAAGTAATAGAAGGAGCGCTAAAATAAGAGTTATGTGACTACTCTTTTTCCTGTTCTATCTTATACCACAAAATGGACGGGGAAAAGAGATAAATGACTATTCTTTGTTTTACTTTTTCTGAGTTTTTCTTGTCATGACGTAAGATTTGACGAGATTTGGTAGTTTGTTTCGTTGGTTTGGTTTGGTAATATGACCAAATTTGAAAGTACTTTACGTCATATTTGGCAGTATGTTTCATTGAACCACTTAATTTGTTCACATATTCAATGTTGACAAATATGTCGTAAACCGTATTGTTTTGGTTTGTTATATTAAGTTTTATTAATATTATTGCTGTTGTACTGCAATAATTATTCTATTTAACAATAAATAGTGACTTTGTGAACGTTGTGGTGCGATGTCTTGTGCGGTGGTTGGGTGCAAGTCCCATACATCAAGGAAAGAACATAATCACCAATTACTGACTTTCCATCGGTAAGTTTTTGCTCAATTTATTGTTGAATGTGAGCTGAAAAAGGAATATAAATATGTTAAAATCTAGCTGAATCAATTTGTAGCGGAAACCAGCCTCAATATCTTTTTCAAAAGAAGTAATAAGTGAATATTCGAAAACTGTTTTTAGGTTATCATGGTCATTCATAGTGACGTAAATAATGTTGTCGATACTTTTCTTGTACAGATTTTCTAAAGACGGAGAGAAAAGATTTTAGGTTCGCTTTTAGATTCGATTCCTACCCAGGACAAATCTTTGTTTGATGAGCACGATCGTTTGTTCTGTGTCTACGTGTAATTTTTATATAATATGCATGTATTTGTTAATATATCAGTATTTTTATCGGTTTTCTGGTTGCCATGCTGCCTGTCTTTGCCTAGTTTGGGGATTAGATGGATATGTGTTAGTTCCAAGATATTAGATATTTAAAGTATGTTATGATCTTATTCAATGTGTCGACTATGATAGGAAGATTTTCACTAGATTTAAGCTCCTAGACCTTTAACATAGATTATCTGACTTAATTAAACATTATTGAGGTTTCACATTTATTTCAGTTTTCAGAACGCTTGTTGGCAGCGCTGCCGCATAGTGACCCACAACTCCAACAATGGCAATAATTTTGAAGCTTAAATCTGAAACTACGACAAAGGAAATAATAGATTTACGGATTAATATTTTTCCTAAATTTTTGATAACTAGGTATTATGCACAGTGCCAGCCGAAAGTGAAACAACTCCTTTAACGCTTCTAAAGCGCCTATTTTAAGTTTTCTTGAAATAAAAACATTTTCCCAACAATATCCGGCTTTCTTTAAAAATATCGATATCCCTTTTTGCTGTTTATCAACGATCTTTTCAGAATGAACTTGTAAAACCTGATAAATAATTATATCATCTCTTTGTTAGTAATTTATATATTTTAAGTACGGTTATTATTTATGGTGGTTCGCGATAACGCATGTCACAGTAAATTCTATCGATGTTGAAATTTAATGGGTCACGTCACTAGCCTAAATAAAATCTTAGACAAGGGCAAAATTTTGAAACGTTTTCTGTACACGCGTCCCTCTCTAACATGAGAGCGGCTCCATAAGCCTAAATAAAGCAAATATATTGAGTTTAGTTGCTATTTTAGCGCTCCTTCTATTACTTTAGTTATTATTCTATGAGAAATAAGCTTGTTTTTAGGACGTCATGGTACGAAAAGTTGAAGTAAGATTATATTAATACTGTAAGAGCTTGTGATTGGCCCCAGGTGACAGCTGATAAGAACACATTTTGTTCCGATTCATAAGCATGCAGTCACACAACCGCAACTGAGCCGCAGCTTTTTAATTTTTACAATGGTTTTTTTCTTTTTCAAAGCAAAACCTATATAATAATTGCATTAGTTTCATGGAAGTAACTCATAATTATTTTTTCTAAGGCATAGTATTTTTTTATAAGGAAGAAACGCTGATTTTTGTTCAAGATATAATGTACTCCGTAGCAGCAATTCGGAACAGCGGCGCGTGAAAGGGATAGCGCTATTCCAGTTCATATAGCGTTGTTTCTTTTCTATTCGTTCATTCTTTCCTAGCACTAAGCAGGAATAAAACAATATTGAAAAATGAGGGTCATGGTACGAATAGGAGTAATGTTATTATAAGCTTGAAACAAAACGTTCTCGAAATAAGATTGTTTCCTAAAAGATTGTGGTTGGCCCCCTGATGTAGCGAAGTTTTAGCATCTTTTAGTAAGCTCTTATTGCTGTTAACTATTACTAACTGGTCTAATATATCAGATTAAACACGTTCTTACGTGTACAATTAAATCAGAAATGTTTATTTGTGATGTTATACTCACTAGTATAATGGGTAATAATTCAATACTTTATTGTTTCTGTATCCCATGCATTTATAGTATCTTCTTTACCTAATTATGCATAGTCGTCCTGAGCGTTGTGTAAGCGGAGTATATCGACCTTAAGACTTGCATCAAACAATAGAAGTCCAACACGATTAATCCACCTGCAGACAACTGCATCCTCTTCTGAGAATTTTGGAGTATCATTAGCACTATTTTCATGTTAGTCAGATTATAATTTTCCCATTTACAAGCGTACACCGCGTTTTCAAACTTGACCCCTGCGTCGATAACACGCTGACCTATGAAGCAGTCCATTCCGACACAGAACAAAGCGAATGGGACTTCAAGATATGTGTTTTCTAGACCACCAAGCAGTTCTGCTATGAGACCCATGATTAGGAGAAAAAATTCCATTCCTATAGCGCCCCTGAATACACTTTCAACTTGTCCTAATATACTGATGTTTCTACCATGGGATACGATAATTTTTTTCAAATGTTTTTCAACAAATTCGTTCATTACTTTGTTCTTCACATTCACATTGTCTTCTCGTTCGTCGTGAATGCTAAACGTTTTTGTTTTGTAGTAATGATCTTCGGCGTCACACCACAGGAGTTTGAGTTCTTCGGTAAGTCCTATCATTTGTGCTTCTATGTAACCGAGTATGACCATGAGGAAAGCCGTGATATTGGCTGGGAGGTAGCAGCAGAAGATGACGCCACACACACACAGCATGAAAGATATTTCGTAGTTAGGAGAATCTTGCATTGGCTCTAGACCTGTAGATAGAAAAATTAGTCTATTCTAAACAGGTCAAGAAATTTCGTCAAATATTAGCACATGACATCAAAATAAAAAAATATGTTTCGTAGGTACTCCTGCTTGGAGGGGATGTTGAACCTACATATTCAAAAGCCAAACTGACCCACTTCTGTAAGGCTGATTGATTATTTTAATCGGCCCTCGATCTACAATATTTATTCTTTACTCTAAACGTAAACGTCTAATAAAAAGGAATTTGAGTAAAACAAAAGTAACAATTAATTGTTATTTAATTACATATGGCAACAATATAAGTAAATAATAATTAAACAAGTTTTGAATATTTGAACCACCTTATTTTAATAATAAAAAAACTCTTTCTCAATCTAAAAAGATTGAGAAATAGTTTTTTTTATTATTAAACTAAAATATGGCGTGACTTATGTAGGCTAAGTCCGTAGTTTTAGTACCCATGTTAGCCTTAAGTAATTATTATAAGTATTAGTATTAAGTTACGTTAGCGAACAGTTCAGTTGTACACACCAGTTGCAAATAAACGCTCTTGCGCGTAGGTCGTTGTTTTTTTTAGTTGCTCGGTACGCCTCACACATAATTCGTGTTAAATAAAATTGAGTAATATTCAAACTTGTGTAGAACTAACTCGCTTCTACCCTTTATTGCCAGATAATGTTGTTTTTGAATAGACAAAATGAAAGAAAAGGTAAGAAATACAAACAAAAAAATATTCAAACAATAATACGTGCAGTTTATTGTACTTATTGTTTTAATTTGTCTGAAACTTATGTATAAAAGGAGCTTGTTAACGTCCTACTGTTGGTCAAATGCCGTTAAATCAGTGAAAAACTATCGTACTATCGTACTAACGTATTTATTTCTTCATTCTTAACTTGACGCTTATTAACATTAATCTGTTGCTCCAAATTTTATATTATTCATTAGGTTGAGGACTCCAATACGGAACGCCATATTTTGCCTCTCATTCAATGACGTCATATCCGGGAGGAGAGACAGCAAAAAGTTTTGACTCGCCGTCACATTTAAATCCAAATTTTCTTTTTCAAGTGGTAGGGCAAGCGGGAGCGTGATCGCTTTTGGACTCGTACTTTCTTCTTCTTTAATTAATGGATTTTCGTTGGAATCTTCCTCAATAAAGCACTGTTCGTAAATTAAATCATTTGATATATCTTCTAAACCTGCAGGGGCTGCAGGGATGCTTACATCTTCTTTTTCACTATTGCTCCATTGCTTGCTGTTCCAAACAACATCTAAGAATTTTAGTTTTTCGTAATAATAGTATCTCTTTTTCTTCGTGTTAGGGGTTCCACTATTACAATTATCTTGCTTTTTTCTTCTCATGTAGTAGTTTCTTACATTCCGCCATTTCATTAGAAAGTACTCGACTGAAACAGGAAAAATACTTATAATTTACTTTAGATGTTTACTAATAATAATCTAATCAAAGGACAAGATTCATATTACTGCACGGATAGCCGAGTGGCATACCTAGGTCACCACGCTAAATACCACTGTGCGCAACGTGCTGCGGGTTCGATCCCACCCATGTGTGATCCACAAATACTTGTTCCAAGTCTGGGTGTTCTTTGTGCATGTGATTTGAATGTTTGTGAAACCTCCGCGACCCAAGGATGAAATTCCTTAGTGCGGGCGTCGTTTAAAAAAAAAAGTTACGAATTCCATAATAATGCGTAGGTACAAACAAATTGCATTACATACCTACTTACATATGTAATACCAAACACTAGGTACAATAATACATAATATATTTATGCAATGCGAATCACGTTCCACGTTTTTTTAAACGCTTTCCTGATAACAAATTTACCTACCTTACAAATTTTATCAGCTCTGTGTACATATTACAATTTCAATTAGGTATGAAAGCTATATAAAGAAAGTTTAAAAAGTAAAAATAATTTGAAATATTCTCACTTCGTCCATCCTTTTCCTTAGTTGAAATTTTGTTCCAATCATTGTGATATATCTGACCTATTTCTTCCCAAGCCGCCCTTCTCGCCACTTTATCATTAGTACCTGGATCACCGAGCTTTGCTCGTTTTTTTTTGGTAGTGTGTTTTTTAGAAATTATATTTAAATACGATTTACATACTGATGAAATAAGGAAGTATGAATAATATTTTTCGATCTTACCGACAAAATACTAAAAAACACAATAATAAAAAATATGAACTGGTTATTTAAATAAAAAAATTCGTATGGCTCAGTCACTACTTCATAGCTAATACCCCACCAAACCATCACTAAAGTTCAGCTTCAGCAGCTGTTTCTATTTTACCACCATATTCTTTTTTAAATTATCAGTTAAGAAATGACCAGTACGTCTCTTATAGGCTGCAAGTCCTAAGTCAGCTTATAAAATACGCGACATGGTTCTAGGTGCTATCTTCATCACCCGAGATAAAATCTTTTGATTTCGGACAGGATTTCTTCGAATACCACCTTTTTCGTACGAATACTACGTGGATGGCCTGATCTTTTTTAATTTTACTGTCACAAACACAGAGGAGGACTCATTGTACCTAGTAATAGCCTAAAATATTGTGCAATGTATTGGCGCCAAAATGAGAAATCACAATGAAAAATCATATAAATGACATATTCCAAATTCAAATGTTTTGTTTATTTTTAATTGTAAAAGTTTTTATGGCCAGACTAAGTTTATTCACGAATTGTTCGTTTAAAGATATAAGATTACTGAAAAAACGGATAAAACGACATTTTCTGAAAATGAATCCTAGCTAGATCGATTTAACGCCCCCGAAACCCCCTGCACACTGAATTTCATGAAAATCGTTGGAGCCGTTTCCGAGATTCAGATTATATATATATATATATACATACAAGAATTGCTCGTTTAAAGGTATAAGATACCATCTACTGCCATTTTTCCACAAACATTCTCTCTGTTGTATTTCGAGTATTAATTTTTCCATGTCGAACATTCTGGAACGTTACTAAGCGGACGTTTTATGTGTAGTCTGCAACGCACGGACGCTAACTGCTCTAACTGCGCGGTACGCACACAATCCCAACACGTTTTGCGGCGTTGCCGTTCCGCTTCGTTCCGTATAAACGGCAACGTGAGTTCCGTAGGAATATTGTTCGGTACGGAGCGTGGGGGAGCATCGAAGACCGAGGGAATAGTGTGACGTCGCCGCGTCGGGTCGTTTCGCACCACTCATTGTAAACATTGTGTTGCGGTTGATATAATATTATTCTATGTAATTTTAACATTAAAATTTCTTTGACTTGCGAGGTAGATATTGTATTTTGAGAAGTTCCCGATATGATGATTATTTAAAAAAAAAATTGAAACAATTGTTAATTACGAAGATAATAAATGGGTTGATGATAATTCTAAAAAAACTTATCCTAAGTAGAAAGAATCGCTCCTACTTATTTCACAAAAATTATTATTTTAACGCCTACCGTTTTAATGCTGACACCAAGTGGGCTCTTGTATGTTTTGTGTTGTCTTATTTTGCTGTAAGTAGTCATCCAACTTTTATGAGTATGCCAATAAATTGGTTTAAGTACATAACAAAATAAACAATTAGTAACTATTGTACCTATATGCCGTGCGTGCGCGCTCTGCGAACGGACGCTTGCAAACACTCGTGCGATAAAATAACCTACAATAGGTACTTTCTCTGTATTCAAATGGTACAATGGTACAATGGTACAATGCAAAAAATGCAAACTCTTCGTGTCAGTGACGAAAGAGGATGTGCTAAAATGTAAAGGTACATGCGGATCTGTTTATCATAAAAAGTGTGTGCAAAACCACAAGCAGTTCTTACAAACTACGACCTGTGGAGACTGCCAAGATAAGTGGAGTAGCCCTAGCCAAACGCAAGAATTGGAGGTGAAAGAAAAAGAAAGATACATTGAAGTGCACGGACTAGAAGAAAAAAGGGATGAGAATGTAATAGGAGTAGTTAAGAACTTAGCCCAGCAGCTCAGCTTAAATCCGGACGATATCGAAGTCGCTATGAGGGTGGGTCAACAAAACTCTGAGGAATCGAAACCAAAGACCGTGCTAGTCACTCTTCGATCGAAGACTAACCGAAACAGCTGGCTTGCGGCAAAAAAGGGCAGCAAAATTACTAATAATACAGTATATAACAATTGGAACGACAAAAAAAATTACATTTACGAAGCTCTGCCGAAGTTTAAACGCCAATTACTATGGATGGTAAAAAATTAACTAAAACCAAAGGGCTATCAATATATATGGATTCAAAACGGCAATATATTGGTCAAAAAGAACAGCGAGGAGAAAATAATATTTAACTTAAAGTCAGAAAAAGATTTAGATAACTTCGACGATTTCAATAACATTCCATAAACACGTAAATAGCGTGGCGCGTATACCTACACTACCTGCTTTTCAACATCAACATTCGATTTTATAGATAATAATAATATAATATTTGATGCTATTACATACAGAAGATATTACGATATTATAACGTTAACTGAAGATATGATTAAAAAAAAAGGATATACCAATATTTTGCATCAGAATATTCGATCAGTACGGAGTCATTTTAATGAGATACTAGTGCTGTTAGAGCAAACAAGAACGAAACAGATATATTAATTTTAAGTGAAGCAAACATAAAGAAAGAAGAACTATGTTTTTACCGAATAAATGGATACAATGAATATATATTATCCAGGGAAACAAAGAGAGGAGGAGGTATATTAATATATGCCAAAGATGGACTATGCTTTGATGTACATGGAAAAATCACAGACTCTCTAGAAATGTTACATGGTAAACTGAGTTTTGGAAAAGGAAATATCACCCATATTATCGCCGTCTATTGACCGCCACAGAAGAATAAATTATTGTTCATACATGAACTAGACACCATCATAAAATCAATCCCTAAGTCCGAAAATATAATAGTGATAGGTGACACAAACATAAATACCCTAAACAATACGGTAAACTCAATAACGACGAAATATGAAAATGCTTGGACCACGTGTGGGTGCGAGCGGGACGAAGCGAAAACAATGCGGCAGCGCATGTACTGGAGACGCATATTTCGGACCACCACGCTATCGGGATATCGCTCGAGCTGCGAGACAGGGACAGCGCATGCGGCCGCGCAGGTGATTACAGTGCCACAGGTAATAATTAATAATAATACGCGACAAATTATATGCGATAGAATTATTAAACAAAAGTTTGATTCATATGATTGGAAACAGCTACTTACTATAACATGTCCTTTATTATTATTTGAAACTTTATGTAGGTACATCATTTGATCAGTTTTATAAGGACAGTACAATAGATGTAAAACTATATAGTAAAAGAAGGAGACAACCGTGGATAGACAATAGTTTGTATTCAATGTTACTGCGTAGAAATTACTTGTTTAGAGTATGGAAAGGAGAACCGAGCAGTATGAGTAAGCGTATGGAATATACTACATTCAGAAATAAAGTGAACAAATTAATAATTAATGCTAAAAATAACTACAGACAGTCAGAAATTAAAAAATGAGATGGAAATCTTAGAAAAATTTGGGAAAACATAAACTCATGGATAGGTAAAAATAAAACTAGTTTGGATGGTACTATATTAAAATATTTAAGCAAAGTTGAAAGCATTGAGCAAATATGTACAAACTTTACAAAAACTTTTACTCGGGAGATTCTAAATATTAAGCATCTATGTAACACTAACTTTTTGGATAGGGAGAGCTATGTGAAACCATGTGATGTAAGCTTAAGGTACGTAAAAGTGCGCTCCACGGACATTGAGACAACTATTAACATGTTGTCTTGTGAAGAAGCACCAGGCTTAGATAAAATACGAGTTAAAGACATTATAAATCCGGAAGTCACCTAGAATATGTAAACTATAGACCTATAGCCATTTTGTCAGTTATAGATAAAATCGTTGAAAAAATTACTGTCGGAAAAATAAGTAAATTTCTAGAAAGCCATAACGTACTCTCAGACACGCAACACGGGTTCAGGAAGGGCAGGAGTACCGTCTCAGCTCTGACGTCATTTTCCGATTACATAAATGAAAGTTTAGATTGTGGGAACCAAATTATAGCTTTATTTATTGATTTACAAAAAGGCCTTCGATACCTTAGATCATAGTATACTTTTACAGTCAATGGATGAATGCGGAATACGCGGTCCTATGAATAGCTGGTTTGGGACTTATTTGTTTAATCGGAAAATCCGCACAGTAATTAACGGTGTGTCAGGTTAAGAGGCGGTTGTGAGTCTGGGGGTGCCGACTGGCTCAGTTTTTGGTCCTGTAGGGTATATTATGCACGTCAACAGCGTGTCTAATGTTGAAAGTAAGTGCCGAGTATATAATTATGTATGCAGATGATATGTGTGTAGTATATGCTTCAAAAGACATCATAGAAGTACAAAACTACATTCAAGAAGATTTTGAAAACATCACAAAATGGGCCCATGATAATGGCATCATTCTAAATTTAAAAAAAACAAAATGCATGCATATATACTCGCCTTACAACAGACTGGCGAAGCGTGTGAATGTGTCTGATATAGCAATAAAAGGACATTCATACGATTGCTTGCATAATAATAAGACTGATTGCTGTTGTGTATCGCTAGAATACGTAGAACAATTTAAATATCTAGGTTTAAATATAGATAAGCATTTCAACTGGAGAATACATGTATCTGATATTTGTAATAGATTAAGGTCTGTTCTAGGAAAGTTCTATCATTCAAATAGAGTGATAAATAAGCACACACTATTAATAGTATATTATGCACTTGCTCATGCATTAATAAACTAAGGTAAACGCAGCTATTACCGACCCTGATAAGGTAGTTTTGTAATCGATGATAATTATTAAGAGTTGTGATTGCTTTCACATGCAGTGTTTGGTTTTTATATGAAACTCTTACTTATCTAGTTTATAATGATTACCTTATAAGCCCAAAATTAGAAGGTTTTCTTATAAATTTAAAAAATATTAAGTGTACAAGTCGATTCTGGTATTACCGACCCATAGGAGCAGCTATGTAGCTATTAACGATTTTGCTGAAGCTATTACCGACTGTAACAAAACTAGAAGATTAATATTTAGTTTTCTGAGGTTTACGCGAATATTAGACATTAAAATAAAACTTCTTTAAACGGATTCTATCGCGGTTTATTTAAAAAAAAAGAAACCGCGATAGAATCCGTTTAAAGTAGTTTTATTTTAAAGATTAATATTTTGATTAATATTATGTGATTTCGTGAAGGATATTAGCATGGATTAAGAAATGTAGGCTTGATTCAAGTTCTTACCTATTTCATACAAAAAATTGGGTGGCTAAGTGGCTTTTCCTATGTATAGTGCTGCAGAGGAAAAGCCACTTAGCCACCTATTTGTTTTGTCATGAACATCGCTAAATAACTTCTTCCACTCTGAGCGGAAGAAGTTATTTGAAGTTATAGTGTAAGACTTTTTCTGACTAATACCTACACATATTCCTTCAGATACCTGTTGCCAGGTTCACAGTAACTTTTTCGAATAACCCGCGAACCTAGCAGGCATCGGCCTTAGCGGACATCCATGTTTCTGCAAAAAGTTATTTTATGTATTTCGTTTGCCATATCTATATTCATAATTATTTTTGTTATTAGTTTATAAGCTAATATTTTCTGTAACCAGTTAATCAGTGTATTTTAACATTATGGATAATGATTTGTATAGAATCGGTGATAGGCTCCCATACTTGCTATCACCGACTCACATGGATCGGTAATAAGCGATGTATATACAAATATAAAATCGTTTCACCGACTCACAAAAACTAGATAATATGTATTGATTTGATCTTTCTAATTATAACAGGGATTTTAAACAATTGATTCAGCAAATAGTATTAATGAATGCACACATTGTTATACAAAGAAAGGTATTTTAATAATGTTTCTTTAAAATAACAATTAATGAATAATTTTACAAAACGTGGTGAACACAAAATGATAAAACAAGTAAACTAGACAAAATAGTATAGGTCGCTAATAGTGTGTAACAATGGCTGATTATTTGAGATTATAATGACGTCATATTCAAATTTTTTCTTTGTCATCGCATATCGACGGGAAAGAATTTAAACTAAATATAATGTGCAGGGTCATTACCGACCCATGGATCGGCAATAACTGCCACTATTAAAATCATTGAAGCTATTACCGCTCTATTTAAATTTCAAGTTTTATCCTCTTAAATTACTTAAACTTTATGAAATACTTTACGAAATAAAGAATTCACACTCAAATGAACACATTTAATAATACACAACCAGTACAGGTTTCGCAAATCGATGTACAAAGTCTTAAGCAAAAATTTGATGTGCTTACCTATTAGGAACAAGGAATTGTACCACACGGCCGGCGAGATCGCTGTCTTCACGGAAACCAACGAATTTTGTGTCTTTTCCGGGATGCCACACACACAAACGTTAGTTTTTGCGGTGCTCAAAGAACAAACATGCGTGTTTCGTCAAGTGTCTTCAGCATGAATCGTTCCAGTAGCGTAAAAATTACAAATTAATGGAATGGATCGGCAATAGCTGCGGATTTTCGATGGGTCGTTAATAGGGGTATTTAGTCTGAACGGCCCAAACCAAATGGCCCGCGGGCCATTCGACCGTAAACAAAAATTGCCTACGTTCCAAAGGACCGGTGATAAAAACTGGTAAACAAATTCAGTGTCATAACTACATCAAGTACATTCGGGTGCAAAAGTTAAAAAGTTGAAAAAGAAGTTTTTTTTCTTAGATTTGTATTATCTTCCTTAGAAAAACAATCAACAATAATATAAAATGTTTACAAAAGATAAATTTGATAATAAATTAATTTTAAATAAAAATCAGTCTTATTTAAAAAAACAAGTCAACGAAATATAAAAAATTACAATTAAACAATAAGATTTAGTAAAAATCAGTCTTATTTTAAAGAAACATATCAACAAAATAAAAAAAAATACAATTAAAAAATAAGATTTAGTAAAATTCAGTCTTATTTTAAAGAAACAAATCAACAAAATATAAATTTTAGAATTAAACAATAAGATTTAGTAAAAATCTGTCTTATTTTAAAGAAACAAATCAACAAAATATAAAAAAAGAAAGGGCATACATTATTAAAATTTTAATTTTTCCAAACAATGCCCCACGCTTATCTGCCCAGTCAATAATTCATGTACTGCAGTTTGTATTTTACAGTTTCAGGTAAGGTCACCAAATACTTGAAAGCACCTAAGCTTATCCTCTAGCCATGTGCTAACAAAATCTTTTTTTTTTATAAAATAAAAATTATTTAAAATAATATTTTTTAAATTTAAAAAATAATCATTGAATGTGGTAAAATCTTGACTGCTTAGACTATCTGCCATAGTATAAAGCCAACCATCTTCAGCAAAATGTGACTAGGTGATTTCAAATAATTAAATATTTAACGAGTTAAAATTCTTAAACTTAGAGACTATTACAATGTATGCGACTGTACCTTTAAATTAATTTTGAAAACATTTTATCACCGGTCCTTTGAAACGTAGGCGATTTTTGTTTACGGTCGAATGGCCCGCGTGCCATTCAGTTTGGGCCGTTCAGACTAAATACCCTTAATAGCTGCCTTTACCTTACGGACTTATTGTGTATGGTAGAACATTTGATACTTACTTAAATGATATAAAAACATTACAAATAAGACTGCTTAAATATATTGTATCAAAGAAGGATAAGGATATATTGTGTAATAAAGATTATGAAAAATTATTTAGCATCTGTTAGATATTACCAGTACATAAACAAATAACGTATCTAATAGGCTTGGAATATTATAATAGTGACCAGCATAAAGTGTTTGTTACAAATAGATATATTATACCTAATACTAAACGAGTGAGAGATGATTGTCTAGTTAAACCAAAAATAATAAATTATTATGGAGAGAGAACAAATAAGTTTATAGTACCACTAGTATTTAATAATTTAGATATATTAAGACAAAACCCTAAATTAAGTTTAAATTCGTTAAAAAAAAGAATTAAAGATTCTTTGCTCGATGACTGTGTCGAGCAGTAAAGTAATTATAGACGAACTTATATGTAACTACCTACATGTTTCACATTGTTAATTATAATAGTTATTTAAGTATGTATCCTATTGGTAGGTTAATTTAATTTAAGAGCGTTTCTCGCCGTTAAACGAATACGTTTGGCGACTTCACTAGTCATAAGATAAAATGTAACTTACCTCTGATTTAAATAATAATAAATATATATATATATATATATATTTTAGTGAAAATTATAATTTAGGTAAAATAAATAGATGTTTTGTACAACATAATAAGTATCTACAACTTACAAGTAATTTAAAATGTGGTATACCTAGATTACGATTACGAAAGTAGCATTACTTAAAATTACTTTGGTCAACTTTCAGTTTTATTAAAAACGCATACCTATTATAGCGATCTTTACTAAAGATATTATATCTCATAAGCTGACGTTTAGGTTTTTTACATGAATGTTTATCTACTAAAAAACAACTTAAAATAAATAAAATTTCTATAATAGAAGTAGCCTAAGTTGCTCTTGTTTACTTGTAAAATCGGTCTAGCTGTTTTAGAGATTAGCGGGAACAAGCAAACAGACAGAGAGATAAAATTGAAAAAAATGATATTTTGGAATATACCTATCACACTATTTTCGAGCTCGAACACAATATAGATGCATTTGATCCCAAACTATTGAAATAAAATCTCTTTTAAACAGGATCGCGGTTTATTTTGATTTTAGTTCCCGACGTTTCGATGCATTTGTAATACGTCAGTTTTATAAACACTAGTGTTCATATAAAAAACATGTGGCGCTCAGGGACTGCCGCGGTAAAGCTATTGCATAGCATTTTTATCAACTTATGCAAATATATTTTTTTTTTGCAGTATTTGTTTTTCTTTTATATTATACCTATATACTTTCTCACAAACAGCTGCTTACGTATCCGTCCGATTGTTCACGTAGTTAAATTTTTGAATTAGTTTATATTTTCGCTACTAGATGTCGCTTGGCGAATGACGTCACTTTTCTAGATGGCGGTAAAGATTTGAGTAGTAATAAAAGCTCCGACAAAAAAATAAGAATTGTTCTTATTCAAAATATTAAATCTGTTGCCTAAAATACTTACTTTCCGACTACTTTTATCCGAATAAAAATGACGAAACGACCGAATCAGATACTAAAATCTTCGATAAATAAACATAACTGTTTATTGCTACATATAATACTTTTGTACCACCTTAAATTACGTTTTACTGAATATAATGTTTTGGCATTTTTATCTTTACTTACCTACTATTAATTCATAAATTACCTTTCACATAACATAGACTGTGGTGCTAATTTAACTACAACGTTATAATGAAAATACTATTCAGAGTGGTTATACAGAAACTAGTAAAAAATATAAAAATGTACCTACTTGTAATAATAGATACCTTTTTATGGTATAAATCCAAATATTTGAAGTACAGATGAATGATTGTAAACCCCCTAACCTATCTGTAATGGACAATTAAAAACATAGCGAGTCGCTTCTGGCACTCGCCGGCCGCTGCCGCGGCACGCTCGGCTCGTGCGGGGGGGTCGCAGCTCTAACCTTTTTTTTTTTAATGTACTATTATCACCAGCTCACCTTAGAAACGTTAAAAAACGTAAATGAGGGTCAATACATATTTATTATATAAAAAGAACCAACCCTTAACTCCTAAAAGTCAAGGTTTCTTCCATCATCACCTCAGTATTTACCAAAAGCCGTATTGAGGTGATGACTACTGGACGTAAATACCTAAATAGGCTCAGTAGAATCATGAAACACGTTCGACATTCCTATAAAATTTAAGGGTTTCCTTCGATTTAACTGGGACCCCATCATCAGATCCTGACTTGGTGACAATGGGACCACCTCGGGAGAATACTCTTTCGAATACAAAAAGAATTATAAAAATCGGTTCACAATTTGACGGAGCAATCGGTGAACATACATAAAAAAAAATAGTGACACGTCGAACACATAACCTCCTCTTTTTTGAAGTCGGTTAAAAAAGTGAAATTAACTTTTATAAAACGCTCTCACAAACAGTAAATTATTATTTAAACAACTAAAACGAATCCTAATTAATTAATTTTAATTACTAAGTAATGAACTAATAAAGGTCCAAAAACACATTTTTTATAAGTAAAAAATGTTCGAAGAGTAAGAAATCTCGCTTTTATTCGTTAAGTATTATTTGAACTTGGAATAAATTCGTAATTCGCGCTTTAGGGAGTTAACTGCCATGAATAATGTAGCTTGAATGAGACTAAATGACCTTTGGGAGTTCTTATCTTTGGCGCAGATAACTATGCCATCTAAATATAGGTCTAATACTGTAATTTTGCTCGGCTGGAACATAATTATTACTAAACAGGTAAAGATTTACCTCTCTAATTATGTTCTGAATTGTTTCCTCTTAATATAATAATAATAATCTCCAGACCGAATTTCGGCCTCGGCGGCCAATCTCAAGTGAGTTCAGCAATGTACGCAGGAGATATTATAGTGCACAAGTGTGTGCGCAAACACAGGTGCACTCTCTGTTCCGTTACTCTCATAGTCCGATGGGACGGTTGACCGATACGACCGGAGAGGGATCAGGCGCAGGACCAACGGCTATACGTGCTTTCTGAGCACGAGCTCAGAGTATTAAATAGTTACTTCGTAAGCACGAGGCTTTCCTCTTAATATACAAAAAATATAATAAACAGCGTTTTCAATAATTGATTTCAAATCACTATTAAAAAAACGACTTCAATTCTAGGTAGGTATGTAGGTACATACAATAATTATATGCAGTTCCACTTTCAACAAAATTTTTGTTTGATGCGAAGATAATACAAGTTTGCCGGAGATATCGCGTTACAAACAATAAAAAACATACAATCGAATTGAGAACTGTACTGAACTGAAATTGAATTGAGAAATTGACATAAAAATATTAGCAATAACCAAACAACAAATTAGCTGACAAGATCCCTCCGGGATATGCGGCAGTGGTTACTGCCGAAGCAGTCTTGTTACATGCTTTGAGCAGAAGGCGAAGCACGGGTGCTACTTATCTAAATTTTTTTGGGAATTGTAAGTACCAAATCAGCAATTCTAAAGTTGATCTTAATTACAGCATTTAATATATTAAACACTAGCTATTGCTCGTGGCTCCGCCCGCGTGGAAGTCGATTATCGCAGCAAAAAGTTGCCATAAGCCTTCCTCAACAAATGGGCTATCTAATACGGAAAGCTTTTTTCAAATCGGACCCGTAGTTCTTGTCATAGCGCGTTCAACAAACAAACACATTAACAAACTCAGCTTTATAATATTACCGGACCAGCCTCGGATTCGCACGAGTAGCACAAAGGGGTTATTTATTCGCTAAGTCCAAACTATACAACTCGGGATCAAAAAACTGAGCCTTAGTGAATACTTTTTCTTGAATCACTCAATCTATTGCAGAACACTGCATCAAAATCTGTTGTTTAGTAATGATTTAAGCGTACAAACAGTGGTAGTGATTTTGTTTTATACTACGTAAGGATCGGGAAAAACAAACGACGCTCGGGGCAACAATACAAGCAGCTGATCATGCATAATGTAGAAGAAAATTTAATACAAAAATTACCTTTATTCTCATACGAGTGTAAATATTTATTATGTAAGGCGAGCAATCTCCGAGCCGCGCATACGTTATGTTTTTTTCATTTTTCAGAATTTCGAACCGCAGGTAATTGTGTCGCCCGGTAAAACTCGAGCAATTGTTTAGAAATTTTCGTATAAAAGTCTCTAGACGGGTATTGTTCTTATCTGTGTCAGCGCTTTCATTATCAGAGATAGAGCTTTTGTAATAAGTTCTTTTTTTTTTTAATAAGTTTTATCGCCGCTTTTTGAATGAACGGTTGTGTAGGTATGTAAAAATGTCTCTAAGTACCCGTAATTGTTTTCTAACTTTTAAAAATTCCATACAAATGCTTTATTAATAAACCTTTTTGCATGTCTTCATGACAAATATCTTATATATACAAATAATAATAATATCTTGGGACACCTCACACACGGCCAACTGATCCCAAACTAGGCAGAGCCTGTACTATGGCAGCCAGCCAACTGATAAACATACTTATATATTTCTAAATACACACATATTATAGATAAATAACACCCAGACACAGAACAAATGACCGTGCTCAACCCACAAATATTTGTCCTGGTTGGGAAGCGAACCCATCACCGGCTCAGCGGTCAGGGTTACTAACCACTAGACCAACAGGCCTGTCAAAAGAATAGAATAGAATGACATATTAAGTGCGTTATTTTTGCAATCACACACATGTAAATATTCTGGGTGGCACACCATAAAGGCGTAACAATAAACTTCAATTAAAAATTACAAAATGTCTGAAAAAGAAAAATATTTCCTGATTTACGTGATACAGGCAGACAAACTGCGGCGAGGTACCGCTGCGTTATGAAAGCTTTTACTTGTAGTTTTTTTATAAAGGATATTACGAATGTCCGGTGCTAATGCATACTATGTAGCTCGAGAAATATATTGCTAGTACAAACATGTTTTTTCATTCAAAAATTTTTGTGTGTCCAACGATCATAATGTTCTGTGTGTGGGTGCTATTTATCTATAATATGTATTTAGAAATATAAAGTATGGTTATCAGTTGTCTGGTTACCATAGTACAGGCTCTGCCCAGTTTGAGATCAGATGGCCGGTGTGAGCTGTCAAAAGATATTTATTTATTTATCATTGATTAAAATGTTTTCATATCATTCTTACGTCAGTCACTTATATACGCTTTTTGTAGAATTGTCGATAGTTTGCTTACAAGTTCAAGTGTTCACTTATTCGCTAAGTTAGCATAATCGACTGACACTTCCAAAAGCACGAATAGCGCAAAACTTGCATTATTATTGTCAAATATTTTGCCATACCTTGTGGCTTTGCTAATTCGTGGGAATGTTAATGACAGACCCTATTAATAACTTGTCTAATGCAGCATTCTCTGTCCTGTAATAATAGACTTAAGTGGATGCAAAAAATCCTACAAATAATATACATGTGAAAGTGTGGATGTTTGGATGTTTAGATGTTTGGATGTTTGTTACTCAATCACGCAAAAACGGCTCAATGGATTTTAATGAAATTTGGCATGCATGTAGCCTTTGACATGGAAAAGAATATACGCTTCCTTTTATTCCGATTCCTTAAGTAATACCCGAGGGGCGACCCAATTTTGAAGTCTACGCAGACGAAGTCGCGGGCAGAAGCTAGTAAATATTATTATTTTTTATTTAATCAAAACATACTTACACTAAAACACGCGAATTGAGAACTACGTGTTTTTGAAGTCGGTTAAAAATAATAGGTTACGAACGACAAACAAAATTGATCGAATACCAACATGATTTACATAACCTTAATCATGACACGCTTGTTTTACTTTGAGGTACTTTCATTTGATAGGTTAACACTAAAATAATGTTGCGTTAGGCCTCTATTCAGCTCATATATCTAAAAACAACATGTGTGGGTGATGTTCCTAAATAACATAGTTAAGTATTTAGTTCAGACAAGCATATTATACGGTAACGAGACTCTTTGTGTCTTTGTGTTCATCAAATAAAAAGCTTACACATCGTTTTCAAATTAGTAACTTAATTGACATAATGTGCCACTGTCAAATTCTAAAATTATTTATTTGGTACAGCCACATCTTTAAACATTTCAAGTACCTATTTCAATTCTAATATTACAATACAAGTTCTAATTGTATACGACAATTAAGGCGTACTTAGCGTTTATAATTAAACATTTAAGAAACACTGAATATAAATTGTAGATGTAGTTATAATATTAAATAGTAATTATTATTTAAAAGTATGTATTAAATAAATAATAATGCTTAAACAAATGACTAGTGAATTCGCACACATGCAACGGACATGTCTCTTTCTTAACCGCACAATAAACATGAACATTATGTTGTTGGATTAAGGATTAATTTGCTGCGTGGTTTTCTGAGGTTAACGCGAATGATAGACATTGAAATAAAACTACTTTTTAAAAGGATACTATCGCAGTTTATTTGGATTTTTCTTCCCGATGTGGTGTAATAAGTTGTGTAATGGTCACGGACTGACAAAACACGATAGAATCCATTTAAAAAGTAGTTTTATTTCAATGTTTATATTTGTATTTCTCGCAATTCTTTATTATTTGTATCCGTATTTAATTTAAACTAAAAAAAAAACGATGTAAAATGTTTCACTGAATATGTTCCATTATGTGCTGGTGTACTAACACAGAAACTACTACTACTACTACTGAAAGATCTATCCGAAATTGGTTAAAAGCATAATCTGCCGAGCGATTCCGAAAATGACCAAACTCACCTCACCTCTCACACTCACTTCACTGCTTACATTACTTGTACTTTTCACCGTATTCTGAAACTGCACTCAAGTTCAAGTGATGTCGAAATCTCAGGTGAAAAGTTTAGAGGTGGGCTTAGACGGGTCTAGCTTTAGTAACATCAAATAAACCTTAATTTCGGAATACGAAATCTAGTTTTCACCGACGAATTCGCCGTGACTTTGTCTAATGTATTTTCGGAATCGACGGGCTGGTATAAATTCTCCTTTAAAAATTTCAGCTTAAAATGAGTTAGTAAAAAAGTCAGTTCCCAATTTTTTCATCAATATTATTCGACACTGGTATATATTTACTACACATAATAAATCTATTTTTGCTAATGCTAATATTGTATTATCGCACTCGCTAAATATTAAGAGTCTTCGGTTCAACACTTGAGCTATATTTGCCAATTAGATTGGAATTGGAACTCATTTTAAGTTTTGTAAGTCAGTTTACAAAACTTAAAATGAGTTCCAATTCTAAAAATACCAGATGTACTCTTTATACCTATGGGATATGGCCTTATTGTGACATCCTGTATTTGGGAGATTGTTAAAAATGATTAAAATAAAGTAAAGTAGCAAATTTTGTATCTGCCATCAAAATGTCAAATAGGTTTTTGTAGTTTCTTTGGTTTTAAACTAGAAAGCGCATTTCTCAAGTTTTCCGTAACATGCACATTGTTCCACCTCGTCCCAATGGAAAACAAAACCGTTACGGTAGAAAAATCTTATGCAAGAAAGACAATTTTTCTTTTGTGAATATCCTCATGATTTTCCGGAATTGAAACCTTTCATCATTTCCCGGAATCTTGTTTTTTATTGTTAGAGGTTTGCCGTTGATTGATTGCCAAGCTTGCTTCTAAGCATGTTTCGTAGAATTTATCTTGGGTTTTTTTTATGTAATCAAGTGTCGAAATTGGGCCTTTTATAGATTCTACTTAATTTTTAATGATTATTTTAGTACACCGATTGTGACAATATAGTTTACTAAATCCTGTAGGGGTAACTATAGTTAGAGTGCTCAAACCTTCAGGGCCGTCTCCTAATTGCAGGGTCCAAGACAAAAGGGAGCATTATGAGGAAAATCGTATTAAACGTGATCGCCTTACGAAGGTTCTATTGGTTTTTCCACTACACTAGTTAAGGATTCTTCGTGGGAAAAATACGCTTTGCTATCTTGTCATCATCTATTTTCCGATTATCTTAGAGCTTCCTAATATATACATCCGAAATGCAACATTCTAGTTCAAATCCTAGATAACTTGCTTGCTTGTCGTTAGTGTCAAACTTTACTATTGCAAAAAAATCTTTAAGAAGCTACCACAGGCTCCGACCAAAAATTATTTTAATTATCTACAGATTAAAATAAATGTCGTGGTGTCCTAGCCATTCAGCCAGCACATGGTTGCAGATTCGATCCAGGCAAGTACCAATGTGACTTATTCAATGTTAGTTTTTTGTACGTACAACAATATAGGTATGTACCCACTTTCTTCTATTTTAAGACACCATTGACGAACGGAGAAGATAAACATCGTGAGAAAACCGGGGTTCCCAAAATCTGAAATCACCAACCTGCAATGAGCAAGCGTCGTGATAATTGCTTGTTCCTTCTCTATATGAGAAGAGGCCTATGCCCAACAGTGGCACGTTTCTCGGCCGGTATAATAATAAACTAAAGATGATACAAAATTAAAGTAATGCTTTTGAGTTTCTTCTAATACTTACACACGTTGAAATACGTATTTTAACGTGACGTAATTATTAGTAGTTTCCACGTATGCACGTATACACGTGGAAACTACGTTCAACGTTTCGCGACACGCGGACCAACTGGAGCATAGGTCAATATACCTCAAAACTCCAGGGAATTTAAATCACTGCCATGTTTAATGTTTAGTTCAAACGTTACGAGATAACGTTCATCGATATCGGTCAGCTGGGGGATGGGGGGGGGGGGGGAGACAGCTTTAATTCTGACATATAAGTTAGAATTATTATTAGACTAGCTGCGCCTCGCTGTGCTACCCGCAGTTTACCGGGATAATTTATTTTATCGGGAATAAAAGTAGCTTATGTTTTAAAACAGAATGTCAGCTACCTCCATATGATTTTTTATCAAAATTTGTTCAGTTGTTTAAGCGTGAAGAGGTAACAAGCATACACAAACTCTCGCCTAAAGAATATTAGTGTGAATTGGTTTATTCCTTTTGATTTTTTTTAACCGATTATCTTAATTAATATATTTTAATCGATTAAATAGTTACGAATATTAATTCCTACATTCAAACTTCAGTGCTCTCTATGATAAATAGTGATTGCATGATAGTAGGTGTCGTGATTGAGTTCTTCGTTCCCATCGAGTAACCATGTCGAAACCAAAAACGGCGTAAAGTAGTAAGTATGTAGTTCAAAGTTTACAGTCTCATGTTCCTGTAAAGTTGTCGTAGACTGATCAAATGCTCGATAAATAGGTCTTAGCATCAGTAGTAAGGGAATATACCTATGTTTTACATTGGCATAGTATTTCGTGGTCTTGATAGTATTTCGAGTAAGATCAAGTTTGAGTTAAATAAATAATAAATGAATGTGGACAACATCACATACATTGCTCCGAATCCAAAGTAAGTAGCTAAAGCACTTGTGTTATGTCTGAATCAGAGTCAATGAAGGTACCACAAACACCCAAACCCGAGACAATGTAGAAAAGTGTTTTTCTACATTGTCCCGTCCGGGGATCGAACCCGCGACCTCAGGGCTGGCGACACCTTAAAACCGGTGAGAACGCCACCCGACCACGGAGGTCGTCGAATATCGATTTGTTTCGTCGATTTTATCTAAAAAAACGCAATTGACTATTCTCTGAAAGAATAAGATGTACGAAAACCATATACTTGGGACTGGGGTTATAGAACAAATAAATAATTATTCGCTAGAAACGTGGTATATGCAGCATGATCAATGCTCGTTCCTTATCTCTATATGAGAAGAGGCCTGTGCTCAGCAGTGGGACATTTATAGGCCGGTATTAATGGTATATACAAAAGGTGTTAAACAAATAAATAAACTTTTGAAAAAAAAAATAAACCGACTTCAAAAACCAAAACAAAACCTAAAAGGCACAAAATAGTGTAAAATAAATTTGAACTATCTAAAATATTAATACAAAACTAGAAGTGATCTGTTTGAAGTCGGTTAAAAATGTAGCTATTTACACATCTCGCCTTCAGCAGGCATAAAAATTAAATAAAAATGTAGATACCAAAATTTATCTACAAGCAGAAGATTTTAAATTTTTTAAATGAAGGAGTTCTTCTTTACCTACTACTAAAATTTTTCAATAAACTAGCTCTTTATTACCGGTTTTTAAATTTTCATAATAGCTTAGCATATTATTTATTCTTCCTAGACAACACTGCAATTTTGAAAAACTATAAGCTAGTTTGGCGTAATGGAAATTGCTGTCATTTTATAAATTCATTACATAAATGAAATACGATACTTCATATACCTCTTTTCCGTCGCACCTTGATAACGCTGTCAACATACTTTACTTTCCCCACTTAATAATTTATTTATCTTTCCGTGTATGAAATTTCGTTGGATACTGAAGTTTTCAGCTCGTTTACTTACACCTTGGGAGCACTCCGTAATTTCTTCGAGCGCGTGACTTGTTTCGAAACTTCGTCATTTCAAAGTCTTAGCCAAGTTGCGTCATTTTTGGCGATCGTAAATTTTTGAGAAGCTAAAAAATAAACGCTTACTAGATCGTAAATTATTATTCCGAGAATTACGATGATGACTTTAAAGTACTTTAAAGTTTGTATAACTTAAACATCTATCTATATATTTAAAATAAAGTCGTGTTAGTTACACTATTTATAACTCAAGAACGGCTGAACCGATTTGGCTGAAAATTGGTAGGGAGGTAGCTAAGAACCAGGAGAAGGACATAGGATACTTATCCCGTTACGGATTTTTATCCCGTTCCCGTCATTCCTGTGGGATGTGTAATAAAACGTGGTACCTATAAAACGTTTTAAATGGTAAATAAATTAATAAAATAGAATCGGATTAAAGCAAGCATAAAACAATGACATGTAATTATGTCTGGAGGGTTAATGAACACGTTTTAATAATTATCTGGTGTAATATTACTAACGCGTAAAACAATATTAGGAACTAGCACAGCATCATAAAACCATTAAAATATCACAGATTGGGGACAACCACGCGGTTGATGGACCGTTTTATGTAACAGCCCCCGTGTGGCCGATAAAATAGCCGTAATAGCCTCTAGTGGCCGCGGATGGGAATAGCTAGCTCATTTGTGCACGACTACGACGTTTAAGTACAATTTTCGTGTTATTAAGAGTCTAAGGAGATCTTGATTATAACTGGGAAGATAGGTGATGATGACTATCAATCTCATTATTTGTATTTTAAGATAAACTGCAAAATATTCAGTAATTTAAAGGAAGGGTAAATGGTTTAGTGTATGCCTTAGAATAAAGGTGAAGCTGCGCTCGTGGTCATTTGTATACCAAGAACCCTTCGTGCGTCGCGACGCCGCTTAACGATGGTGTCTTTACTTATACTGATAAATTCCGTCTCTTATGGTGAGATATTTTTATAATAATTTATTTATGATCCGGAAGATTATTTTACCTATTTACACTTCATCTACTTTTAAAATCGTAAGAGGGGCTCGTGGATAAGTGTAAGCCGTGCGGTTTGACCGATAATAAAGGTTAAACCGCGCTCGCCATGGTTGGTCCGTGGAAGGGAGACTATATGTAAACATATCAAGACCTGCCCGTGCCTCGGAAAACATGTTAAGCCGTTGGTCCCGATCTTGATCTTTGACAGTCGTTAAGTCATTACAATTCTGACAACCAGTCTTTACTATGGAATACTGTATTACACAGTAAAATGGGATGTGGAGGTCAGATAGGCAGTCGCCCCATGTAAAATACGGTATTCATCTAAATCCGGTAAAACTGGAAGCCGACCCCAACATAGCTTGGGAAAAGGCTAGGCAGAAGAAGAAAATCGCGCCGCAGACGCCTCGGCCGCCGTAGAGCGCGAAACGGGGACCAGCGACCGCCTTAAGGTTGGGCCTGCGGGTGGCAGGGAGGGCAACCTGTCACTCGATCAGCTAACAGGCCAAGAAGAAGACGGATGCGTAGTCCCATGCGTCCGTTCTCAGAAGAAGTGAGGTGTGGGCCTTTTACACCCACACCTAGAAGGAGTCTGCCAGGACTGGCGCCAGCCGGAGTCGAGCAGAGAATGCGCGAGTGATCCCACGACTCCGGCCAAGGCAGAGACGGGACCGGGGTGTTTTTGGTCGGTGAAAGTCCGACATATCCCCACGTCGCGCCCTCGGCGTGGGTTGAAAGCATAAGCATTTCACCCCGAAAAAAAAAAAAAAAAAAAAAAGGCAGAAGAAGAAAGACTTTTATGAGAGTCAGATCGCACGTATTTAAAATACAGTTTAAATAAGGGACAAAAAGTCGATATTTAAAAGCCGTACGTACAATTTTGCTACCGGTTGGCCCCCGGCGATCAGTTGAACTGTTACAATATTAATCATTAAGTTATGCCATTACAAACATTTTGAGCCCATTTGCGGTATAGTTATGTGTAATTATCTCGCTGTGGCTACCAACAGGCTGATTATCGTATGACATCTGGAATTGTTGTTTAAAACATGTGAATATGATTTATATTTGTAAGTTTTAGCCTGTTTTTGGATCCTTTCTTGTTTTGAACGAACATTTTGCTGGATCGGGTGTTATGATAAGCTTCGTGAAACTAATAGCTATGTTTCATAAGTTGACATTTTTAGTAATTTATGTGAGTACTTTTTTAGTGCTTGTAAGGGTGCAAATATATAGCCAAACTGAGGATGGTCAAGAAACAGATCTTATACTCTAGGCGATCAGTTTTTTACACCAGTCCCCGATTGAAAAACAACTTTTCAGTAGTACCTACATACCTAAGTTGTATGTGCATGTACAATAAGCTTATGCAAATATGAAAATAATACTTATTATTTAAATGCTTAGAATTAATAAAATTAATGGTTAGGATGAATGCTTAGGGACTGTCAAAGAATAGAATAAAAATACTAATTTGATTCTGAAATAAAACTACTTTTAAACGGATTCTATCGCGGTTTTTATTATTTTAGTTCCCGAAGTTTCAACGCCTTTGGTATCATGAACACGGGTAGACAATTCGTTTTAAAAAAAGTAAATTTATTTCAATTTGTAACATTCGCGCAAACTTCAAAACCAATTACTAATTTGATGTTAAAGGCGTTATCAATGTAAAAGTATTAAGTATAATCAGGTCGACTGCGCAGTAGTCTCAATTTCAAAACCGTACTGCGACGGTTTAGTAGGACTTAATGTGTGCTCTGGAACTATACCTACATGAACTAGGTTAGATAAGCCTACCTGTGTTTCGAGGATTGCTTTTCGCGCCTGGCTGGTCCGTGCATGATCTAGCTTACTACTTAAACCGATTGGTTTAACAGCCAGAGATATACCTTTGGGCTTGCATTCGGATATTTTACTAAATAGCTTTTACTAGAATCCACCCGTGACTACGGGAACTAAAATCGAAATAAATAGCGATAGAATCCGTTTATGATGTCTAACATTCTAGTAAACCTCTGAAAGCATTAACTAGTATTTGTTTATTTATTTATTTATACTTCATACACATACAGTGTAAAAGGCGGACTTAATGCCTGAGGCATTCTCTACCAGTCAACCATGGGGTGGTGATGCTGAGATAACAAGTAGTAGGTGCATTAGATAAAAATACAAGTGAAAAGGGAGGTAGCTAATAATAATATACATAGAATAAAATTGAGAAAATACTAATAAATACCATACACATACTTAACATAAATAGAGGAATACATAATATACATTACATAAACATACATATACATAATATGCTTGATTCTGCCACTTTTGCCAGTAACAAGTTGCGCACTTTTACTTTGAATGCTAAACGGTTAGTGGACATCCTGATTTCGAGGGGGAGGGCGTTCCAGAGAAGAACAGGTTTATTATAGTTTATTTAACCATAAATTATTATATCATACAAAAACTGGACAATTAGTGTGAGTCGGACTTGCGAGTCGGACCGAGGGTAGCAAAGTTAATACAGGCAATGACTTAATTACGAATGTATAATTTTCAGATTAATTTGTCCCAATCTTGGTTATTGTTTGGCAATAGTTCTAGGTCATCTGAAATAAAACTTTTTTGCGACATACTCATGGACGTAACTTTTTCACCTACTGAGAAGTTAATTTTTTCACAGCTTTATTCAGATTCAAATTCAAATATTATTCACACACACATTGGCACACATTTAAAGACTAAAAAAAAAACATATTTCATATTAGCTATAAACATTAAAATATTGTCTGTGCAACAGCGAGGTGCCCACTCAGCATCGTGCTGGTTGTGTCGTGATACACGAGCCAGCGGTGGTATTCAGTTCCCCCACCCCCCCCTTATTGTACTGTAGACCTGAGTTCATTGTTTTAATTTCAACTCGATACATTGGGGTCTTGACAGAAAACCAGACGGCTAACAAAGCGATACTATAAGGGTGCCATTTTTTATTTTCGAGGTACGGAACCCTACAAAGGATTACTATTAATGAAACTGCATGGTATTTGGTCGAAGAAACCTGACTGCAGGATTCCTGTAAATAGTTGGTTTCCATGTTATAAAGCGAACTATTTCGATTATCTTAAGTTGGAAAATTTATGCATTGACATTCTATCTTACCTCAATCTTTACTCGCTGAAGTTTTCAGGTAAATTCTATTCGGTATATGATACTCGATAAAATTATTAAAATGCCATCAAAATATCGGTCTTCTATTTTGACATGGAAGATAAAATATTTGTTCGAAACCTGATAATATGGAAGTAATAATTGGATTACTGGGTTTTGGCTCAGACGTTCCATTTTAACTTTTTATCAAATAATAAACTTCAGAAGCTATACAATACTTTTTCAATGCGGACGATAATTTGGCAAAGCCTAAGCGACTTGTCCTGCTAATTTGGACCTGTTAGGATTTTATTTTGATAACTGGAATCTTCATGGACGAAGAAGCAGCTTCGTAATTTACCTTATGTTAGTGCTTGTTTCGTTGATTTTTATTTTAAGTTTTCTATGTAGTAACGTGGGACGCACATTACTAGTATTCTTGTTAACCCCTTGTATACAGCTAATTGTGTTGCGAGTGGGTTCCGTCGGTAGTGCAATGGGTGGGATTCAAACTGGCAACCACAAGATCGCAAGTCTGATGCCCTAGCCATTAGGCTACCGCCCCTCGTTGATGTATTTAGTTTCTTTAGTTTCAGCAAATTAATCTTTAGTTTAAATCAAAGACATTAGTCCTTTTGTTATTACGAATATCCTGAACTAATATGAAAGAAGAAAACATGCTGCGCCGACCCCAAATAAAATTGGGATAAGGGCAGGAGGATGATGATGAATATGTTAATTCTACCTAAATCTATTTCCTATAATTCTTGTTCGAAAACCTAATTAAAGATAGTCTATTTCTCCAGGCAAAGCTATCGTACTCATGGTCCCTATTAACGAGTAAGCCTGTCTTTGACACCTCGGTATTGGATGAGGGTGACATCGAGAGGACGAAAAATATTTAATGGGATGTCTGAGTGTTGTTGAAATGATGGCGCCCAAATTACGACGGAAAATTATTATGATTGATGAGCGATTTAAGAATACATCATTATGTTGAAAGAATGTTGTTTTGCTTTGCACAATAATTCTAAGGATTATGGATTTTGTGAAATTATTCTTGATATTTTCGAATAACTTTTAAGCGATTCATTTCTTTTTTATTCTGGACTCTGATAATGTGAGGTGACGTGATTAAAGTTTTACTATTGTGATCTGTGATTGGTTTGGCTAATTGTTTTCGGTTATCTTTATAACTAACACTTTTTACAATGCTTCGGGAGTACAAATACAGTTTATTATTGAAACAAAATAAATATGTAATAATTTTTAATGTTCATTATTTTCTCTACAAGAGTTTAAATCAGGCAATTCGTATTTTTTATTTATAGGCGAATACAAAAATGATAACATTTCACCTAATCCCGATAATTATCAATAATTATGACGTTGACACGACGTAATTAATATTGATGTAAATGATTCTGATATTTCTTAAATGTAAGTGTTCGTAATGCATGAGCAAGTAACTGAAGTGTTCTCTTATAATTTACTGAGCATGTTCAAATAACCAACAAAATCGTAGGTACATGAAAACAACAAATAACACGGTATCACACACAACCAGTCTAATTTATAAGTTTAAAAGCAGCAACTTTACAGAATGTGTTTCGCTCTCGGGAGACTCCGCCTATTAAAGAACAACAGAGTCAACTGTAACACACGGTCAATTGTACGCTCAAAAGTTAAATTAACATTGTATTGTTGTGTACACGTGTGGTGTGGTGTGTGTGGTGAATTTCAAACATATCGTCGACTTTTTTCGTGAAGATTGCAACCTGCGTTTTTACATAATTTAAAAGCAATTTTTATATAATTATAAAACTTCTTTTATATATCTACTAAATTTTCACCCGTGTTATCGTTTGTGCTGTAATAGAGAAAAAAAACATATTTCAAAGCTCTGTCTGCCCGCCGCTTAGCTCGTAAACAATTTTCAGTTTTTCTTCGGGAACTACTTAAGGAATCGGGATAAAAGGTAGCCTGTATTCTTTTCCCTATCAGAGGCTACATGCATGTAAAATTTTAACCAAATCCGTTCAGCCGTTTTTGCGTGATTGAGTAACAAACATCCAAACATCCAATCATCCACACTTTCACATTTATAATATTAGGAGGATTAGTTGGAGTGGTGTAGTGCTTCTTCTGTCTACCCTTTTTTAGGGTCGACTTCCAGCCTTACCGGATTTAGCTGAATACTATCATGGAGCGACTGCCTATCTTTTTTTTAACCTCCACAACCCATTTTACTGCGTGGATAGTAAAATAGGTAGAAGACCAGTATCGATACTATTATTTATGCTTACCATATATAAAAATGATCTAAATATTCTGTTTTTGTATTGAACCATTTCAATATGTATTTAATAATCTTGTCGGTGGCAGTTCATTTTGCAACTAGAAGGAAAACAATTGATGAGAACACGTGTTAACTTTGTTTTTTGTTGTCATAATGAACGACGCTATATTTTTTGTAAAATGTTATTAAAATATGTTACCAAATGATACAAGTGATTTTCAGCGCAAGCGTTGTTGTAAAATGAATAAGTTTATGTGCACGATGTGCCAGTTTTTGTCTCTGGTCTACTTTTATTATAT
This sequence comes from Plusia festucae, assembly GCA_950381575.1. Classification (NCBI taxonomy): domain Eukaryota; kingdom Metazoa; phylum Arthropoda; class Insecta; order Lepidoptera; family Noctuidae; genus Plusia; species Plusia festucae. The sequence continues at coordinate 3,094,414 of OX494436.1, read as the reverse complement.
GTTTCGCTCTAGCAAGGAGGTAATAATCATTTTTTATTTCTACTAACGATTCGTATTTAATTATTCCGTAGTTTTGATACTCAAACACTTATTATTCTTATACTGTAGATACCACAGTTTCTTAAACGATTGAGTTTATTTTTTTATATTACAGCGATTTAAATTGCATGCTATGTAAAATTATTAAAGCGGTGACCGGTTAAACTATCGTTAAGTTACGTTAGGAATCTTTAACTAAATTCAATCTAAAGACATTCACGCCAGCTACTTTATAAAATATTAAATTGCTGAATTCAGTCAATCAATCAACTCAGCCTATTGGTCCACTGCTGGACATAATTATGCCTCTCCCAAGTTGCGCCACAACACCCGGTCCTCCGCCTTCCGCATCTAGTCTGACTGACCCAGCTACCTTCTTCAGGTCATCGGTCCATCTGGCTAGCTTGCTTTTTTATAATAAGGGTTTACAAACGTCCCACTACTGGGCACAGGCCTCTTCCCATATAGAGATGGAATGAGCATTGATCACCATGCTTGCTCATTGCGGGTTGGCGGTTTCAGAGTCCATTTTTGGGAATTCAGGTTTCCTCACGATGTTTTCCTTCATCGTTTGTCAAAGATGTCTTAGATTGAATAAGAAAGTACATTTAACTTTGAAAAAGTCACCATGCAACCATGTGCATGCAAGTCCGGTTATTGAACCGCTAGGCCATCACATTTTTAAGTGTGCGGTGATGTTTTAAATAGTAGAAAAATATTTTAAACATTGTACGAAAAATTTTCGGATTTTAATGTATGAGTGAAATTTCTTCGGTGTTATGAATCGTGGTAGTGTTAGTCAGACTAATTATTTCTATCTAACTATAGAAGCCCTCCAAACTGTTACTCCTTCACAGTGATGCGAATCCGATGCAATATTTTATTTATATTTATTACGCTGGGAGTTATAGAATCTTAGTAAAAATTATAATGTAAATTGACAGCACAAAAGTGCAGCACAAAATAACATATGAAAACTTTGAACTTATAGAAGGCATTCATACAGGTAGAGAATAGGCTGTACGTTGACGTTTTAACAACTAAAAGAGGCGGTCGGAGGAATACATGTAGATTACATCAACTCTTTTTTCAGTGCGGACTAATGATACCTTAAACATTTCATAAGTAGGTTACAGACAAGTTCTCAGAAATTAACTATAACAATGTTTTAAATGTTATGTAGGTAAACAATATCGGTTTTTACGAAATTCTCGTAATAACACATTCACAAATATACATAATTACGTGTGTACTCAAAATAATTAGTGAATTGTGTGCATTCGAATAAGTTAATTATTGAACGATTTCTTCAAACAATTAAATTGAATCGCTTTATAAAACAGCGGAGTTTGGTTCTGAAGCCACTTTGCAAACAAAGTTAAATTGGTTTGCTAGTGTCCTACTTTTATAGCAAAGATGTACATGCACATTTTTTAATGACAAAGTTTTTAAGTATGTCGCTATCATTGGGAATACCTTGCGCGAATAATGGGTTTTCTTTGCAATTGCTTTCTAAAGTAATTCTTTGTAACCCCGGTGAGGGGCTTAGGTCCAGCTCAACGTTGACTATATTTTTTAAAGTTTCGTAATTTACCGGAAATTGCTTGAGAAATAATGTTGTATTTTGTAGCGATCATGATTTGTGTTTTAAGTGAGATATTAGCGGGGGGTGTACTTCAAAATAATTTTTAAAGCATTCTTTTTTTTAGCATGCACCGATAAAAGTTACAAAGCAGCACCTAAGCATCTACTTATTTTTCATCTCAATATCTGAATTTGGGATTTATGGTCTCAAATATAATCTTTATGTATGTGAAATATTTTTGAATATACACTTACGTAAAATGCTTAATCAAAATATTACATTCAACCATATCATACTATAAACTGTATTACTTCATCATAATTTATATAATATAGTCAACCTTTGAGTAACTAACTAAATTGTACAAAAATCTGCTCTTGAATCCATTTGTTTTCGGGAGAAAAAGATCCGTCGGAAGCAATATAGGGGAAGCCGGACCCATCTGGGCCAAGTCGCGAAGTTTTTAAGCTTTGCTGCCTGCCCGACTGTGCTCCTAGTTTTAGAATGTTACACAACTATTTTCGGTACTTTTGTTTTCTTTGTAGATCGGTGAATAATTGTACTTTTAAAATATTGGATTCGTCCAAGTATGTAAATATGTAACTTATTTATTGCTGGTCGGTGATAAAACTTTTCTTTTGAAGTCTTCTTTTTTTAGAGTATTTTTGGATTTAATTTAGTTTGCCTGAACAGTAGCCATATTAACTTGTAAAAAAGGTTTAAGTAATATCGCTTTTATACTCTTTTTTTTATTTATTTTTTAAACAATAACATAAATATAAAAAATATTTACGAACTTAATTATATCATACACATCAGAAACAAAAAAATCAAATATAATACAAGATAGTGAGAAATATATTACTATGTGATTACAGAAATACAGTGAACGAATACGAGTACGAGTGGGTAAATACCAACACAAATAATAAATGAAGTTTGTTGAATGAACAAACTTGTTATTTTTAGGTCATAAAGAATGATTCTTGAAGTGCTTTACTTTTGATTTAGTTTTGTTTTGTCGGTCTCAATGAAGTAGGTATTCAGTTTATCAAATTGTTAGACTTGGTAAACAAATGTCACTCTTAGGCCCAGTTATTTGATCCTGAGTTAACAGTTAACTCAACCAATTGTTAAATATGCTAACTAAGTAATGGTTCAAATTTCGGTTTAATGCGTTTGTTAGTTTATCAAAGGGTCAAATTAGTCGGAGAGTTGATTATACTATTGTTAAATTAAAAATTGATAACTAAACACGGTCTACCGAAGTTTGAAATCATAAGTAAGGATATATTTTAACCATTGGCTGAGCTAACTGGAGATCAAAAAACTGATGGTACTGGCGTACCTCCTTGACAGAGTGGTCGGGATTATCAACGGCTTACTAGGATCAGATTATGCGAAATGCAATCTTCATGCAATAAATGCCATTAATGATAGTTTAAATAATCAAGTAAATTTTATCTAAGTAGTTTCGTTTCTTTGGGTTAACTAGGCTATTGAAGGATTTAAACTAAGTGTGAACCTAATTATTTTAAAACAAATAGGTACATTGTACAAATCTGATTGTAAAAATATAATTTATGATAAACAAATTATCAATATTGTTTCCTAAATATAGATCACCGCAAAAGGCATGTTAAAACTGAATATTCTCCTAAAATATCAGGTATCTCTGATCTGATATTATTATCGAGTATTGCTCGCGGCTTCTCGTCTACTTGATATCCATATTTTTTAATGTCCCGAGGGCATTGCTCACAATACGTTATCCATTTCTCGCATCTATCAAAACTTTGGCCTTTTTATGGCCTTCACCTTATGGAAAGCAGGTTTTATTATAGAGGTTATATATTGTGCCCAAGTGAGTTAGGTTTGGATAAGTTTATGTTATAGTAAATCATTTTTTTTTATTATTCATACAAAACTACATACAATATGTGTATATATTACCTATTTTGTTATACTGTATCTTTTTTTGATTGATTTGTGGTTTGTGAGTTGTAGGTATAAATGAAACTTCCATTTTCGGATCGATTTTTTCTCCTTTCTCTGAATATATTTATACGAGTACCTACAGTTTTATTTCTAATTAAATATATTATGTATTAGCATAGTTTTAGCAGTGATCTCCATACGACACTGTTGTGTTAGTTTAGATAATAACAAAGAATGGGGTTGAACAATGACACTCAAAAAGGACGTCCATAGACTTCAACTTTAAAAAAAAACAATGTTGTAAATGTTGTAACCAAATCCTAAATTCGAGTTTCTTTGTTCTCCGTTTACGTGGGGTTTAGTTTCCACGTGAAACTGTAGCATCATTAATATGTATACATGTAAATTCAAATAGTGTTGAGTTCATAGAAGCCAGTGGCTACAATCAGTGTATATGATGGTCAGTTTATCGGATAACACTCTGGTTTAGCTAACTCCCACATGAATTTATGAATAACATGAATATCTATTGTATGTTAGTTTAGTTTTAGAGCGTTTCAATGATTCGTAGGATCGTTTAAACATGATTGTTTGTTCTGCTGCTATAATGAAACAAGTCTTATAGTAATTTTTTACGTTGCATTCACCTATACCTACTAAATACTACCTACGTCAGACGTGGTAGGTTACTTACTGTTTAGGTTTTGTTAGATTGAATTTTTCTGGTCGATTTGGTCTCAGTGTAATATAATCAAACAAATATTTTCAATCGGGCTTGGAGTAGCGGTAGCCTAGGACTTACGTCCATGTAGCAGCAGCCTCAAAATCACCATACCCACTCGTAAAACATGCATTTAGCTTAGCACGAGGAACCCCCAATAAAGTATTATATTGTTTGTAATTAAAAATGAGCCAATGATATACGATTATTTTTACACTTGAGCCGCAGGCATAAAAATTTATTAGTGAATACCAAAAATGTAATATCAACTGTCGAAATCAAAATCCATTGCAGGTTTCCATTACATCTTGTTATTACTCCATCGGCATCAATTTATGGTTATTAGCAGAGGTATGTGCCATAAAACACGGTATCTCACCATATCTCCCACTCTGGCCGTCATCACTGTTATTTATGTAATCCATTTCCCAGTAATGGGAATGGGAAGCGGGAAAACTGGGGAAAATGTTATAGTTAGTACCAATGACCGTTTTATGCGTCAAGTTAAGAGCTTAACAGATAATGTAGCGGCTTTATTGAAGTGATTCTTCTTTGTTTTGAATTGGGAATATATAGCGTGATAAAAGTTTTGGACGGTTTCATCGTGCCATATGGTGTAGGTCAGTGCTTAGATTCCAAATTATAAAGGTTTACTGAGAGATTTGTTAGTGACGTATTTTGAAATTGCTTAGTATCGTGTCTTAAAGTCTTTAATATAATTTTGGTCAGCTGATAAGCGAAAAAGAGCAACTAGCTAAGTTTGTTATGATATTTTCACTGAGTTTAGGTCGTGGCATTCTCAATTCCTGCTCGTTTATTTATTATCTACTTGTATTTACATCATGTTTATCACAAAGTAATTTCTCATGTTTTTATATCCCTTCACTTGTTCCTTTCATAATGAAAAGTTTTGTCTTGTTTTTGAAAATTGCTGAGGCGTTAGACTTTCTACTTGTGGGTGTTGTAAGAGGCGACTAAGGGATATATAAATAAGAAGAATGGGTAGCAGCGTTCTCCTAAAGAACGAATACAAAACTGCGGTCACCTACCCGCTTGCCCAGCGTGGTGACAAGGGCAACAAACACCCCATGATTACGCACCATAGCACACGGCCCCCAGTTCCCGGGGTCCGGTTGTTGTAGCGCAATTTAGGAGAGGTTTGGTTTCCAGTAGTGGACCGTGAAAGGCTGAGTTGAGAGATAAGGATCCGGGAAATTCGTAGTGACGGAATAAAACATTCATATAAATACGAACAGTTTATTATTAATCAAATTTTAATATTAGGCTTGTAAAAGGACGCACAGCGCCAGTGATAGCACCCACGATGACGTGGAGATTCGGGTGCTGCCCTGGTGCAGCTCAGCTAGACTCTCACCTGTCGACGAAAAATGTTTTTAAAGGTTTGAGACAAAGAATGTATTTTAGGAAATATAGCGTGAGTGAATTTTGCCGGTGTTACTGCTAAATCAGTATTATAAAAAAATCCAAATATAAAAATCCTTAGGTATTTGCTTTGAGATTAGCTTTTTATGTGGACAAATTATTTTTTTTAAGCACGAATTAGTAAATATTTTTTGTAAGTATGTCACAAAATACGATATTCAAAAATCTTGATTTTTTTGCGATTTTAGGAATATGAAAAAAAAGACTACATAATGTCGACCGTTTCATTTTTTTTCATAATTCAATTGTTTTTGTAGAACATTACCTTTGATGACATGCAATATGACGTACGCCGGCGGCGGGGCGGGGGGCGGAGCGCGCGCCACTGCGCAAGTATAGCGGCCCGCATCATCGTTGCGTACGCGCGCCACGCGAAGAACTGAGTTCGCACCGTTAGAACCGAACTCAGTTCGTACACTGACAAACAAAATACTGATATTGATTTACTGTTTTCAGCAATCTAAATTGTGGATACCATAAGAGTTTGTGTTTTCTTGGGCAAGGTCAAAGAAGGTCATATAATATTTGAGGCCATAGGTAGTAAGCAGGTACTGGTACAGGCACAGAAAAGGTACGTACTTAAAATATTGTAGGTACTTTTACTTTTTTAGGTTGAAGATTTATGTCCGAACAAAAATAATTCTTAAAAAAAACATCTTACATATTCTCCTTCTGTTTAACATTATCTGAGTCTATGGTGGTCTCTACTTCAAATTTCGTCAAAAGTATTGCTGGATACCATATTTTACATAGCATAACTGCTATTTTTTATTCATATTCCACTTACCTAATACCTCCTCTAGTAGTGTCATCGTTGAGGAGGTCGTCCTTCCTGTACCACAGCAGGGAAGGACCTCCCTCCATCTTGAGGCCGTTGACTTCGCAGCGCAGCGCTACTGTGCTGCCCAGCTCGCACACCTGCTCCGACACCGCTGCACCAGCGCCGTCCACGATGCGGACTGATACTTCTGCATCACACAAAAGTTTTTAAAATAACTTCTGCACTGGAGAGTTAGCTTCGTTTAGTAGACCTTCGTAAACATACAAATCTACAGTCATCAAGTATTTTTTTTTGTCTTTCCTGAGTGAGACACATTGTTCAAAATCAATAAGCTCAAATTTTGCCCAGAAATGGAACTGATTGTAGATCACACATTTGTATCTCGGTTTTTGTTCTTTGCTCGTAGTTGCATGTTGGTCTAATTGTGCCCTTAATCTTTTTATTGACTGCATTGAAGTATTTAAAATTGTAAATGTGTATTTATTTACTTGGAACACAAGATCATACATGTGGAAAAATTGATCCATACAACTGATAAAAATTCCATCGTAAATAAATGTATTCTGAATACACGAATCCCTAATAAATATACAAGAGAATAATGACTTCCGAAAGTTTAGCTTAGCTTAACTTAGCTTAACCAACAATAAAACAATCAATTCAAAGATTAGCTATATATAAAACCATTCGCAGAACAAACAAGGCAAAATCGAAACTCATAAATTGGCAGCCATAATAAAATAAAAAAACTCAAGTACATGTAAGAGTAAATAAAAGAAAAAGAACAATTTCTTTCTTCGAGTTCTTTGTTGTTAATCTAACCAAAGACTTCGCTAAGTTGTTTCAGTAGCTATTCATTCGATAAAGGTTAAGAAGTTTGGTAACTGTTAAAAAGTATCCTCTTCAAGAATCTACGTAAAATGTATTGGTAGTTATATAAATGCCTAATGAAGCGAATTACAGAAGCTTTTTGATGTAAGAATGTACCTAATAGCCTTCAATTAAATTATCAAAGAAGTTTGAAGACAGTCCTCGTTTATATTTCAAAGTATTTGTGTAATTGTTCTTCATACTTTCTAAACTTATAGTAACTATTTTAGTAGACTTATTAAAGTTAACGTTTCTTGAATTTAAAATTAGAAAGTACACGAAAGCTTAAATTTAAGTTTCATCAGAAAATGAACATAATATTTGTGTTTTTTGATCCATTGTTGTGTGCTTGTCCAGAGTCTACGTCTCATCATTGGTTCATATGATCATCATATATCGACTCATATTTGTTAAACTGTATGTGGTTCCAGTTGGTGTACCATCAGTGTATGAACCTACACCATTTTCTAATTACCTATTGTAGGAGTCCCCAAAACAGGGTTTGTGTAATAGTGATAATGAACATCTAAAAAAACTGGACTAGTGCGAGTTGGACATGCCCACTGAGGGTTTTGTACAAGGACCATATTTTTTGATGTTTTAATTTCAAAATTATATAGTTTTAGATTTTAATCGTTAATAACGGTACTACTTATCAAATTTCTAAGTCAATGGGAACCTCATTTATGCTGGCTGTATCTTTTACGTTAACTTAGTCGTTTGTATTTTTCACAATATCAAGACTTTAGATCTAAAAGTGTGGTTTTAATTTCAAATTATTCCTACACGCGTTTGCGAGATAAAGGATCTTGGCAAGCAGACAAACAGACGGACAAGACAGTGATCTTATCAGGGCTCCAGTGTTTCCTTCTGAGGTACAGAACCATGAAAAAGTTTTTTTTATTATTTTTGCACTAACCTGGTACTCTGAGCGTGACTCGGGCAGTGCGCGGAGGGTGAGCAGACAACTGACAGTCGTAGTGCGCCGCGTCTGTTGGCCGCACCTCCCGCACTTCTAACCTCCAGATATCTGGGGGGATGAAACGTGCTGAATACCTGAGAACCATAAAAACATCGAGATTGAGTTTAATCGATAAAAATCCGAATGATTTTCTCGGATTTTTCTAAAGTCCAGATCACTAACTTATTTAAAAATATCTAGAATACGAATAAGAATAAAATTATTACTTTTAATGTTTACAGTGATGTCTTAGTGCTTAACTTTAATTAATACTATATTCTAAAAGACTTTATAATTAGGTTGTAGTCCCCAAAGTAAACTCTCGCTTGTATCTTGAAGACCTGAGAGATGGATGTTACTTAAATAATACTGCTTGATCTGATAGAATAATACTCGCGGAACAAATTGGGGTCTACGTTTTAATGTTAAAGCAAATAATAAAGTATTTATTTTTAACATATCACTTTTTTTAACCGTAAAGGAAAGTTCAAAAAGCAGAAAAAATTAAACCGAGAATTGCTACACGTGGAGGTAAAACCAATGAAATTTATTTAAACATCCGTTTATTTAGCTCGAGATCATGACCGTCTCTTTGTCGACAAGTGTTTTGTAAACCAACTGGAAATATAGTCTTATAATGGTGCTGATTCTGATGATGTAAATTTATACCATTGCTGTCTTTTACTAACATAAAGCGTGAGAAAAGGACGGCAACAGATAACGACTAAATTAGAAATGTCAAACTAGTTTTCGTTTTGAACTTCACAGTGTTTAGAGCACACGTTTTTACTTGTCAGCAAATTAGTATGAGAATTTTAGTCGCAACTAAATTTGACAGTTCTAATTTTCGTCTGTCCTTTTCTAAATATGTACAATTGAAAAAGATACCGATGGACTAAAATTAGTTTAGTACGTGTTTAACAGAATCGGGGCCAATATAAATTTTATTTTTCATGAATCATTCAGTAATATTCATGTATTTTCGAACTTGTCGGTATGTAGGAAGGAAGATTCAACACTTGTTAGTATTCGTCCAACTTTGTGGAAGTTTATTCAAGAGCAATATATTTAAAAAGTTGCGGGGAGTTGTCAAGATAATTGAGTGCAAGGCGACTGTTCTTGTTTTATCAGGTTGGCGCAAGTTTTACCTGTCATCAGCAGTATACTGTTGTGTGCCCGTTGTGAGGAGTTCCATTGGCTCCACGTCGTTTTTTCGCCGCACCCACGATACCTGAACAGTAGAAGAAAATTATTTAAGGTTGGAAAAATATCGACGTTTTAGATGAAGCAAACCATGAACGAAGCTAATGTAGAATCCGTAATGGTATGCATGAAAAATAAATATGCAAATGAATGTGATGTATACATATTATGATGCAGATGACGATAATATTTTGATAATAACTAAGGTTTTTGTAGACTGATTTTACACCTGCACTTTTGGGAAAGTCAAGCCAGGAGACATCGAGACTTAGATGTTCTAAATTACACTTCTATGGACATTGTAAAATACCCTAGATACACAATGTCGAACAAAAATCACAACTAAAATGACCTTAACTGTCTTAAATTAAACATTGGTGATAATTTTGAAACGTAATTAACATATTTTTTCCAAATTAAATCTAATCTGCTGGACCAAAAGTTGTTTTTATAAAGCAGTCTGCACAAAGAAAAAAATAGAACCGATCTTCATGAAATTACTATGGACATAATTACATTTGTTTGGTAATTTTTTGAGTGCGGAGTGTATCAAATCTATATAAATGGTTATATATTGCTTTGTACACATGAATAAAGTAAAGTATATATAATTGTAATGAATGATAGCGAATGAAATGTAAAAAGAGACATACTTATTACCAGTTTATCATGAAGCGCATCCACTTTGCAGTCTAAGTGAGCGGTTGAGCCCACCAAGGCTTCTATCTCGGGGGCAGCGGCTGCATAAATGCTGTTCCCGTTCCCAACCCTGATTAAACAGAATTCGTTTGTAATTAACGGAATTTCAAGCACAAGCACTTGTTTAGAGAATCCGAAAGTTCCTCCCAAAAATATTGAAGGTGTAACCAAACTTCTTAACTTAGAAATGTTTACGTAAAATCCGCTGGCGAAATGATTAAATAATTCGGAATGCGGCAAAAATTTCCGCCTGCAATACGAAAGACAAATACAAGAAAATTATGTTTGAAGAAGTTTTCTTTCAACGAAAACAATTTTTGAGGTTTTCAATAACAGAATTTATGTTCGTAAAATTAAATCGGAATGTTTAATTTTTTTATTGTTCATTATGTATAACAGTTTGGTTCTTCGTAAAGTCGAAAGAATAAATTAATTTTAGTACTGCTGTTTTGCCGAACCATTTGGCTTGGTTAAATACGGTTTTGTTAGAAAACCCCTTCAAAAGTTCAAACATTGGGTACCTACCGTTGGTTCATCAATTCTATTGTGAACACGTATTTGTGATGAATGCCTAACATTGTTTTGTTTGTAGATTCTATAGAGTACTCAGAAATGCGGTTGAGGTATTCCCATGAATTAATTATTTACCATCGTCAATAGACCTACTAAGTTTACTTTCAATAAGAGGGTAGTTTTGTTATTTCAATTTGGGTTTGTAAATTTTATATATATATTTTTTAATTTACCTAAAATTTTAGATAGTTTGAAACCATCAATCGCAAAAGTATTGATTTTGCATATCATGGTCTTATACACTCTAGTAAAGTCTAGTATATGAATACGACATTCAGGTGTACTTACTTTTCATTTCTATGCTGATGTGTGTTGGTGTACGTATCAAATATGTAGTTCAGCAGTGGTGCGCTAGAGCCCGTCTCTCCGGGCTTCCTTCTCCTCTCCATCATCACAGGCTGCTGACTCGGCAGCAGGGCAGGTACAGTTGCCTCGAGATACCTTCTCGTGTGACTCGTAGTAACTTCTATAAACGTCCTCACTACATTCACAACCCGTCTCTTCCTATTCCTCTTACCATCGAGACCAAGTCCATTGAAATCGTTTACAATAACTTTAGCACCCTCATTCGATAAACTAACATTGTGTTTACTATCAACCTCATCAATATTCACACAACATTCGAGATTCTTATCTGTACTAGTGGGATATTTGAGATTGTTGTATAAGTTAAAACTATGTGTTAGATTAACACTGGAGTAATTAAAGTTTTCGCTAAGTTTGCTCTGATTATGTAGGTCAGAGTTAGTGTGTAACATTTGATAGAGTTTGTTGATCGTGGGCAGGGAGCCGGTCTCCTGGTAGTTGTTGGTCTCATTCAGAATCTTTGAAGCGACGTCAGCGTCGGTGCCTGGAGGCAGAAAGGTAAATTTTACACTGGATATACAATCAACTATTTTGGCTGTCTGGGTAAACTTAACCTTTTCGTCAGGTACAAACTAAAGTTTTCTATTGGCTTGTAACTACTTTAGGTTCTGTGTGCTGCTCCACTGAACATTGTAACTAAAAGGTGTTTCGGCGAACACCAATCTCGTTTGAAGAGGTAAGTAGGTACTTGTGGTAGGTAAGATGATTTTGATTACTTGAACATATATTTTTAAATACAGCAAAAACTTATACAACTACTAAGCTTTACATTATCAAAAGCATAAATACATTGTCTGAAATATTATTTAATGAAATAAAATGTAAATAAACTCTGCGTCAGTCAAATAACCATTCTAAAAGGAAAGAAGAGAAGGTTTTTTTAAGTCAGAACTGAGAGTTAGACATATGTAATCATGATAAAACGAGACGTTTAAACAATTTCCCGCACAAGAAGGCTTCCGGCTCAGTTTATTTAAAATCTCTCCAAATATTAAAATATAATAAGGGCACTTAAGAATACAAGTTAGGAGCTCTCGAAAATTTGCAATTTAATTTGTGCGACGCGCGTAAAGAAAATATTTTTAAATGGTCGGCAGCTTACGAAACGCGGTCTTTTGTACATGCTGCCTTAAAATAAACAATTTTGAACAGCGATGAATTTGTAATGCTCTTGAGGTCATTTGGCATCTTGGAGAATTTATGAGAACGGAATTACGGAGTGGAATACGAATTACAAGTTAAACAACACGGATTTGAAAATAAAACTGGCATCAGGAAAATATTTGAAGCATATATTAAAAACTGAATCAGAGAGGTAAATTGTTTTTACCAGACAATTTATAAAGGTCAACGTACGGTTGATTATAGATTTATTTTAATTTTAATTTAAATGGCACTCAAACTATAAATACCCTTGTGAAACTAAGCTATAGAACGAACACGATCTCAAAAAGCGGATTTTAATACTTGGAGTGCGGACTTGGTAAAGAAAAATTTTTGCTAGAAAACTAGTTTTCACAAACACTGGTTAGGGTTTAGGAATTTATAAAATGTTGATCTATGATTTCTGTTAATGACAGCTTTATTTAAATCTAAAGAAGCTAGATAACTTTTTTTGTTACAATACGGAGTATTGGTTAGGGACCTCCAAAGAACCTCTTCATTGTTATATTTGTTTTAGTACCTATATATGCATGTGGGATTGATTATTTTGATTGGATCTGTAGCTATATTTACCTCTACAGGGGAGGGCAGCGAGAGCTGCTAGCAAAAGCGCCGCGGTGGCCGGCGCGCACATCGCTTCTACATCATCTTTGTCACTGAAACAAAATTATTATGAGTAAAACTATAAGTAGTTGAAGCTACAAACTAAGTTCTTCAAAGTTGTAATGAAACTATTTTTAAACGGATTCTTTTGCGGTTTATTTAGATTTTAGTGCCCGATTTTTCAACACTCAAAAATTCTATGTTCCGAAGCCTTAAATGGGGTTGTTTAATTTGAAATTATGTCAGTTTCTTACTAGCTAATTAAACTGTTCTAGTAGTACAAAATTAAACCAAAGTTTGAGCTCTAGATATTAAATTACTTAATGAAAACTTGCCTTCTTAAGATTGACCTGAAGTTAATTAGTTTTTGATTAGTAGAACATTATAATTAAATATTTTAAGAAATTTTTAAACAGTAAACCTCTTGTCTGTCAATTCAAATAAGTAATTCCATATATTTTGATTTGAATTCCTTAAATATACATCGAATTTAAATGTTTTTATTTAGCCGATTTTTTATTTACATTTTTTTTTAAGTTTACTTGTAATTTGTTTCGCGCATTACTAGTATTCTTCTCAACCACTCGTGCTCGTATTACGAGTGCTTTCACGTCGTTAGTGAGTGGGATTCGAACCCGCAACCACGTGATCGCAAGTCCGAAGTCCTAGCGATTAGGCAATGGCTGCTTCAATTAAATAACTAAATTAACGAGTTGCATAACTTACAATTACAGTACTAAGTATTTTGTTTTAAGATATATCATTCAAACTCCATACCTATAAACGCCATAATTATGATTGTGTGTGATTACGCCTTAAGTCCTTAATAAATTTAACATAATTGTAATCAAGACTACGAGTGTCAAAACTAGGCAGGTAGATACTCTCGCATTTAACATTTCTGAAAATCCCAAAAAACGCCCTCTGAATAATTTATTAGGCACGAGATTCAATACATTTTAACTTTTACGTAAATAAGTAGGATTTGGACAGATCCCGGGGGATTTCACGAATGTAATGTTTTTGTACTTTCGGATACGAAGCAGTGTCGTGAAAAATATTAAAAATTCATCTGTTTACAAATTAAAATGTGTACTGATATAATTATAGCAAGGGATGGAATTGTTTGTAGCAATTTTAAACGTAATTATGCTTTAAAATATCAGGTTTTGTTCTTTAAAATTAGTAAACTTCAGTGAAGTCTGTTCGCTGAAGTACTGTGTTAAGTTACTGTGTTATCAACTGGTGACGACCTTAAGTAATCCCATGACATATTTTTTATTTATCAAACTACTTTGGGCTCTGAAAGTTTAAGCGAAATTCAAAAACTTTATCCCTTGGCTAGTAATTTTCTAAATATTTTTTGACGTCATTCAATTTTAAATACAGTGCAAGTAGAGGTAGGTACTCTCTAGAAGTGAGAGTACTCACGAAATTTTTTACCATTCTTTATCCTTGTGACTGACAATAAACTACATCTAAGATTACAAAAAACGTGTCATATAACAAATGTTTATGTAAAGTCTTATGTTTAGCCCTATTTTCTTATATGGAGTAATAAAGGAGGTTCATAAAAATAAACTGCACAATATTTGCGGGGATCCGACAGCTTCTCTCCAATGTTATGACGTCACGTTATAATAACCGCAGAAATGATTAAGCCATTTGAGAAACAATGGCCTGTACAAAGTTGTGCCTCGATAGAAACAACAGTGTTAATTAAATTGCCACCGCTACTTAAAAGCGTCTCCACTGGATATGGTACTCCAAATTGGTCCTTCCAAAACTTGTGAAAGTTAAGTCGTGCTTAAACTTCCCAAGTGGCAATGGACAATCAGAATTCATGCATACATTATTTATACTTGATTCTCGTAGGGACAGCAGAATGGAAATGACCGGGACCTTTTAATTAATGTCTAAATGTTTTTTTGGTGTTTGTTTGATAGTAATAACAATTTTGAAAGGGAATTAATTTTAAAACCGTCTTTAAAAGGAGGACGTTCTTAATCCTATTGTTTTTTTTATGTTGCTACGCGATAAAAAAAGTATTTTGTTCCATTGATAGGGTATCTATACGTTAGATTAAATTGAAGTTAATTTCAAAACAAAAGATTAACAAAACGAAATTGTGTATTCTTGCAATTTAAATCGTTTTGTTTCACATTTTTGTTTAATCATTTATTTTAATGGTAAAAAATGAGGTTAAGAGAAGAAAACGGGCTTAAAACAATTAAAACATGATGTGTACTAGAGGTACAAATATTCAAAGGAGTAACTCCGATAAGTATGTAAAGTATCTAAGTAAAATAAAAATATTGGTAATAATAAGTTTATGATCTTTTTTCTAACGGCGTATGCTGTAAATTCCTTAGTGGATACGGAAAAGAGGGAAAAGCCTTTCAAACACTGGTGACAAACATCTTCTGACTGTAAGCTAAGGTTGCAAATGATTGCACATACCTTAGGGACCAGATTCAATTTCAAGATAGAAGGTATTGATCCGGCTTCGAACTTACATTTCCATTTATTTCTGCAACGTTCAGGTGTAAATAAAAAGGTCAAACCTTAAAATAGGACATACAATACGCTCACAAGTTTTTCTGACTTAATTTGATTTTAGATAAAAGCACCTCTTCGCTAAGTTTTCTCAGAACGCTGACAAAAATTTCCATCAGTCTATTCATATGGAAACATTCATCATCTTACTTCAGAGGAGTTTTCTTGCGAATTCAAGTTTAACGGTTGGAAAAATCTTGTAGATTTTCTTCTCTGTATGAATGTTATTAATTTTGGTATTACCTGGTTTAATGTTCCGATCTTCACCATTTTATTGGCCCTTATATACTGGTCGCATATACACGTCACTGGCTGCTTCTGTTGCAAGTGCCGTGATTTATTTTTATGCCACAGAAATGATAATAATATTTGGAAGATTGTTCGTTGACGTGAAGAAAAGCTGGAAAATTTCCCTGGCAGTTCGACGGGATTTCCTCACGCAATAGTGACTCAAGTGTTCTTATTGGTTTTATTAAACCACACCATGCAAACAGCATCACTGCGCAACGTTGCGACGACTGTACAGGTTTGTCTTTGGTTGCAATGAACCCCTTTCATTTTAAATTGCTTAACCATCTATGACACAATATTATATTAAATTTAGGATGTTAAACAAAATTATAGCGGGCGTGAAAATAAGTTTCCGTCAGAAAAAGGCACCGCAGTGAGCGACAAAAAATACAATTACCATAAATAAATTATTCAAAACATAATTCCGCTCCATAAATTCGAGCCACCTCAGGCGGCTCAAGTGAAAGACGCATTACACCACCGTAATCCCATTCGCTCTAATGTATAATGAAGTTTAAGAAGCAGGTATCAGAATATAATCCTGGAAGATACACACACAGTACCTACCATGTATAGAGATCGACAGACGAAGAAGATGAAGAAATTCGGCTTCACTGCGAACAAAATTTAGATTACCTCGGTCTTTTTTTAAATAATCCTTCTTTTTTTAGTGTAAACTTAGTTTTGTGTGACAAGTATTCACTAAAGAGGTCAGCAGACAAGACAGTTGAGCATCTAAATTTAGTTCAAGTAATACAGTGTAATTTTTGACATATAGAGCGCATGTATTTCATTCTGGCTATACTAAAACTATTGTTACTGTAACAATTTGTGGACTGCAATCCTAATTGATCCTCAAATATGACCCAAGGGAACGATAACAGACCTCTTTGAATTTTAATGATAGACAGAATGTTTTGAATAATAGTAATCCCCGTCAGTTTGATTGAATTACATCCTTATAGTTTGAAACGCTTGGGGTGAGGTAATCGTCAAAGAAATTTAATTCAATCTTGGACAAAGAGATTCGCCGGGTGCATTTCAAGCCAAAATGGCCTTAGCCAAAGTGACGGCATTTCTCGATTAGACGCAAGCATCGTCGCCATACATTTCGTAATTCGCAATGTCGCCTGTTTAATCTCAACAACAAAGGAAACTTATATGTGTGTGGACCCGAAAGTTTCGTTGAACATGTTCTATGGGGTAGTTATATATATGAAGAAATGAATGATGATGAATAAATGATTGGATTATACAAAATTTACATCAAATGCAAGCTGTTACAATAAATAGTCCATAGATTGGAACCATATCTTGCATGCGAACATTACTCCAACAATATTAATATTTCCACTAGCTTTCTAAACTAAAGAGATTTTTGTTTTGATTGGTGTAGTGATTTACCACCGAAATACGGCGAGAAAGTTATTGCTACAAGTATGTTTTATACCATCTGCCCAACATACATCTATGTAAGACTAGACATAATTATGCAAAGCAGCCGTAACAAAATTGCTAGCTTAGGTACACTCATTAGCCTTTGAGCGAGTTAGTCTAGGTACAGCTGGATGTCAGCTTAAATCTTAAACGAGTCCGCAGATAGCTGCCTGCTTAGTTAGGACTTGAGTCTTGGCACCAGAATATAGTTGTTTTAGTATTTATATTTTATGGTAAACTAGCTTCTGCCCGCGACCTCGTCTGCGTGGACTTCAGAATAGGGTCCAAAAAGAAATAAAAAATTTGAAAGTAATGAAAAATGGAATAAAATTTTCACCCGTTTTATTGCTTGCTTGCTTTAATAGAGAAAAATACCAAATCCGTTCAGCCGTTTTGGCGTGATTGAGTAACAAACATCCAAACATCTAAACATCCAAACATCCACACTTTCACATTTATAATATTAGTAGGATTATATTACAAAGAGAATTCTCTAAGAAATATCATCTTTACATAGTATAAAACAAAGTTGCTCCAGCTGTTTGTACGTTTAGATCCTTCTAACTACGCATCGGCTTCCTATGCACTTTTCAGCAATAGATAGAGTTACTCCTTGTTTCTAAGTACAATTATAGCCATTTATTATGCGAAGTCGGCGGGTCCGCTAGTATATCATAAAACGGAATACCATATAAAGATCTTTTGCATAAAAAAATTGTGCAAAAACAACAGTAAACAAAGTCAGGCACCTTCATTCAACATCACAAACGTCACTCCGAATCCAAAGTAAGTAGCTAAAGATCTTGTGTTATGGAATCAGAGACAACGAATGTACCATAGACATCCAGAACCGAGACAATGTAGAAAAGTGTTTTTTTTTTACGTTGACCCGTCCGGGTATCGAACCCGGGATCTCAGAGCTGGCAGCACCTTCGACCTCGACCGCGATCCATGTATTCTAAAAATCAAAACTTTTTCAATGTTTAGCTTCCCCATATCACATTACACGCACCACGTACGCATTTTAAATTCCCGGAACCCATCTCACCAAACAAATGGAACTCGTAAAGTTGTCTAACTTAAACAAACAAGTTGTGATGAAGTTTGTTTTAACTTAGTGTTTTATTACTACGCCCAACAACTTAGTTTACATCGTCTTGATAAACAATTAATTATCTTAAGAGACTTCGTTCATGTAAATTAGGTTAGTTGGAGGTTCTCACTGTTGTACATAAATAACTTGGATAAGAAGGATTTGTAATCCATTGTTTTAATTGATTACCTAATGGATTTTAATTGATTTTGTTTCAATTAATGTGTTGTAAAGATAAAAACAAACTTTTAAACTATCGCGTTGCATGGTTATATGAATTGGAGTGCATGAAAGGAGTCACCCCGAGAGACGTATCCATTACGAAGTATTCACCCTGGCCAACCAGAACTCACCATTCTGATTGGCTAATCCTTTCACCACTATGATAATGGGAATCTCAAGTCTAATAATGATTAAATGCATTTGTTCGCGTTAATTCCCGTGAAGTCATTTTATTATTAAGATAAGATGTTTAGAAATAAACAGGAGGTACAGTCAACAGGAAAAGTAGGTGATGAATTGAGTTTATAACTTTTAGAGTCAAAACTGATCATGAATTTAAGGCAACTGTCATCATCAAATCATTTAAAATCACATGCTTTTGAATCACTTCGACGCCAAAAAGTTTGGTTTTGATCATCTAATTTTGCTGTTGACTGTATATGGAAAATTCTTATAATTTTTTGTCAATAAATAAATTTTTTAAACGATTTTCTAGTATAAATTATATTTTAAACAGTTTACGAAAATCAACCTTAGGTGTAAAACTAAACGTTAACCTTTGCCGAAAATCGGTTGCATCAAAGTGTTATAGCCGACAACTGAAGTCTGTACTGTAGCTAAAGTACCTATATACTTCCTAAAAACCAAACAGTTCACGAAGTATAAATGCCGTCCATATTTCGAGCCTCGAGCAAAATGCGATAAGTCAAAGCTAACTGAGTTACGTAACATAATAGATGGTCGGATGTGTTTCCCTTGCAATTTCCTATTTTATAGCGTTTCCCTTCCATATTTTCCGGTCAATATAAAGTGAAATGTAGCTGAAAGTTTTAAAAAAGATAATATTTTTAATTTGAAATGATTTTGTCAAAAATAAAAATGCTGATGTGAAAAATTATAATAATAATCAAGATATTTACTAAGATTTCTTAAAATTTTTAGTTATTTTTACTTCCATCTTTTCATCTGTTATTCTAGTAAGTTTTTATGCCAAATAAATAGAGCTTAAGCTACTCTTTTTTAAAAACAAAAGCAATTTTTTTGCTAATAAGCAATTTTAGCTAAGCCATACACGGTCAAGTTGACCGTCAAGTTTGCAGCGGACTTGAAGCGGCGTCCAGTAAACTTGATGGTGTATGGCTATGGATGTTCACGACATGTCTATTTTAAGCAATATATGGATGCGCTGCAAACTGGATACCCTTAAACGTGTATGGAAATGTATGCGACTTGAACGTGTATGGTCTGCGGTATGAACTCCTAAAATGATGTCCCACTCATTAAAATTTGTTCTCAATGGAATAAAAAACCCAAAAAATAAAGTTGAATGTATAAATTTTAAAGTGGAATTAAAATACAATAATTTCACGTATTTGCTATCTATCTAAGATTATTTAAATTAGCAATTGAAAGCTTTCATGCCTATCCAAGGATCTTAAGAGCAAGGCAAAGCTTGTGCTCCTTACAATATATTCCCATTAACGTCGCGTCTGTTCGAGTTTATCATGGGTACTCTAGTTAATGTTTATTATGTAAATTCATGAAATGACGAGCGAACTGAGAACTTCTGAAGGCAATCGAATTTCGGCTTGAGTGTATAAAATACATTGATAGAGATATACTAGTAGTTGCTGATAACGTTGAATATTTATAAGCTATCTGTAATAATTTTCAGTTTAAAGGGAACTGTTCCGAATATTCTTAAAACGTTAAAAAGTATACGGTATTAGTATAAGTGTTAAAGGCATACATTTAACCATATTAGTGGATGAAATTTGTCATATTATTCCAGAATGACTATAAATACTATATTCCAGAATATCATGAATTCCACTATAAAACTGGTTGTGTAGATGCAAACTGCTTAGGCCGTGTTTATTGATCCCAAGTTAAAAAAGAAATGAAAAGTGTGAAAGTAATACCAAATTTCAAAGGTATCGTCTGCCCACGGCTTAGCTCGTAAACAATTTTCAATTTTCCCTCGGGAACTACTTAAGGAATCGGGAAAAAAGGTAACTTATGTTCTTTTCCATGTCAAAGGCTACATGCATGCCAAATTTCATCCAAATCCGTTCAGCATTTTTTGCGTGATAGAGTAACAAACATTCAAACATCCACACTTTCACATTTATAATATTAGTAGGATTTTATTACATATATGTGGGAATGATCACCTTTTTGTTAATTTCTAGACGGCCTGTCAAGGATAGATAGTCTGTGGTGGTTCGAAAAATGGTAGTGCGTTCTATACCGATATAAAATAAATAAAAATAATTAAGCCCTGTTGTTCATTTCTTACATCCCACAAAATTAATGGGGGCTCGTCCGGGATGGTGAAAAAACATCGAGTTTAATTATTTACCAAGAAGAAGATGTAATTTGCATGATATAATAATGACTACGAATTTTTGAAAAAACGTTTGTCACCGGACTGTCAAAATTGAAGGACGAACTAAAAGGATGATTGTGATTTTTCATGTGAAATCGTAATTAAAGATTGAGATTACGGATTTTACGAAAAGACTATACGACTAAGACTTATAAGACTAGAAGACTTATCTATACTACACAATGCCGCCGAAAAGAGTAAGAGACGATGACGAACCAGCGCCCCGAATATCATTTAATGATCTTGGAAAATCAATGACGTCTTTTAGCGGAGACGATTCCTACGCAATCGAAACATTCATTAAAGAATTTGAAGATATCGCAATTTTAATGCAATGGAGCGAAATTGAGAAATTGATTTATTCCAAACGACTTCTTGAGGGAACAGCAAAACTATTCTTAAGATCGCTGAGTAACATAACATCGTGGGATTTGTTAAAAGAAGAACTAAAAGATGAATTCGGACAGAAATTGAATAGTGCAGCTATTCACAAAAAACTTGTAAGTAGAAAAATGAAATCTACCGAAACCTACCAACAATATTTTCTTCACATGAAAGAGCTTTCATTGCTAGGAGTAATTGAAGACGAAGCATTAATCGAATACGTGATTGATGGCATTCAAGACTACGAATCCAATAAGATAATTTTATATGGAGCCTCAAACATAAAGGAATTTAGAAAGAAACTGGATGTTTATGCAGAGATAAAGAAGAAAAACCCGTCTAGAATAAAAACTCTCCAATCGACGTCTAGTCCTGCAACTTCTAAAGTAAAGAAACACACATTGAAGAAGAGATGCTTTAACTGTGGAGATACAGATCATGAGTCACCGAGTTGCACTAAAGGAATAAAATGTTTCAGATGCAATAATTTTGGCCACAAGTCACCTGATTGTCCAAAGAATATCAAAAAGAGTTTGAAGATCCATGACAATAGTGAAGGCAGCAGTCTAGCTCCATACAAAGAACTGAAGATTAATGGAGTAACTGTTCAAGCTCTTATTGACACCGGAAGTGACGCAAATTTAGTCAATCTGACTTATTTTAATATAATCAGTGGGGAACAGTTCAACTTTAACCCTGATTTTGTGCAAGCCTTAACAGGAATAGCAGAACGAACAATCTACACTAAAGGTTCATTTACAGGAAAGATTGAAATTGATAACTGTTATTTTGATACAACTTTCTACGTAGTGGAAGATGAAGCAATACCGGTGAACATAATATTAGGTAACCCGATACTGAATGAAATTGAGATCAACTTTAAGGCTGGAGTGATATCCACTAAAAAGATTTTGCACCTGACTATGGTAGATGATAAGGAAGAGAAGGTTTACGACATTGGAGACATAAAATACAGAGACAAGATTAAGACTTTGATTATTGACTATAATCCCAATAGATGCTGTAAAGTATCCAACGTCGAGTTAAAGATTTTACTCACCGATGAGATACCAATTCATCAAAGTCCACGCCGGCTGTCACCATTAGAACAGGATATTGTTGACAAACCCATAGCAGAATGGCTGGATCAGAAAATAATTAAACCTAGTAAATCAGACTTTGGCAGTCCGATTGTAATTGCTAAAAAGAAAAATGATTGTTCGGCCTTGACTATGACTCTACAGAAGAAAGACTTACCTCCTAGAGTAGCACGTTGGGCTATGATGCTGGAAGAATATGACTATACAATCGAACATCGACCTGGATCGCGGATGAAACACGCCGACGCTCTCAGCAGACAACCTATTAAAAATATTTGTGTACTTACCGATACCGCTGCACGCCTACGCCGAGCACAAGATGATGACCTGAAAATAAAGCTTCTGAAGAAAATTATTGAAAAAGAACCTTTAGAAGAAGAATTATGAAGACTACATTGTTGAAAGTGGAATACTGTGGAAGGTGAAAGACGGAAGAAAGTTAATGGTAGTCCCTAAGAAAATGCAAAATGAAATCATAAGACGGAATCATGAGAAAGGCCATTTTGGTTTGACTAAAACTGAAGACTTAATCACAAGAGAATATTTTATTAACAACCTGAAAGAGAAGATTATGTCAGTGATAGACAATTGTGTGGAATGCATCTTGACTTCAAGTAAAAGAGGAAAAAAGGAAGGATTTTTAAATGTAATAGATAAAGGAGATCTACCCCTGTCTACTTACCATATCGATCACCTTGGTCCACTGACATCTACAAATAAAAACTATAAATACATTTTGACTATTGTTGATGGATTCACCAAGTTTACTTGGATTTATCCAACAAAGACGACGTCCACGGATGAAGTACTTAATAAGCTGAAAACCTCAGAGGATAATCAGCGATCGCAATGCTTCCTTTACTTCTAACGCCTTTAAAGAATATTGTGAGTCAGAAGGTATAGTCCATCATACTATCACGACTGGTCAGCCCAGAGGCAATGGACAAGTTGAAAGGATTCACCACGTTATAATCAACGTACTGAGTAAATTAACTGCGAATGATCCCACCAAGTGGTACCGTCGAGTCAGTGAAGTACAGCGATGTCTAAACGGCACATACCATAGAAGCATCAAAATGACACCATTTGAACTTCTAACAGGAGTAAAGATTAAGGACAAAAATGATGAGATATACGATTTAATACAAGAAGAAAGTTTAGAAATATTTTATGATAAAAGAGAAGATCTCCGTAAAATAGCAAAAGAAAATATTCAAAACATTCAAGAAGAAAACAGAAGATACTATAACCGTAAACGCAAGGAAGCTAAACACTATGCAATTGGAGATCTTGTCGCGATTAAGAGGACCCAGTTTGTTCAGGGGTACAAACTATACCCAAAATATCTTGGTCCTTATGAAGTAGTGAAAAGAAAGGGAAAGGATCGATATGACCTTAAGAAAGTTGGCTCAGGAGAAGGGCCAAATAATACAAGTAGCTCAGCTGACATGATGAAGCCCTGGATTGGTACTGCCGCTAACGACGACATCTCATCTGGGACAGATGATTAAGCAGGATGACCGTGTGGGAATGATCACCTTTTTGTTAATTTCTAGACGGCCTGTCAAGGATAGATAGTCTGTGGTGGTTCGAAAAATGGTAGTGCGTTCTATACCGATATAAAATAAAGAAAAATAATTAAGCCCTGTTGTTCATTTCTTACATCCCACATATATTTTATTTCTAAGACGCAATTGCCAGTTTTTGAAGAAAAGCGTCGTGAAAACTGATTTCCAAAAACTGGAATCTATAATCTCCAACCCGCTAGCGAGTAGGCGTGATGATCAATGCTCGTTCCTTTTCTCTCGTTCCAGAAATTGTGCTTTTATAAGCCGGTATTTAGTTCAAAGTTCATGTAATGTTATATTGAAACTAAACATGCTTAATCTCAAGTCTAAGTTCACGTACATGCGGTATTCTGTGGCATACAAACAGCTGTCAAACATTTATCTAATTAATCCCTGTCAGTCACAGCGTGAATGCTTTGTTCTACATCGCCTGCTTATTTATACCTTCCAATATAATACAGCACTAATTACAATATAACCCACTTGATAATCACTCTTAGTTCTGAATAGTAGAGTCCAATATACAATGCCGGTGCATGTACGCCGTTTGAGTCTCGATTAGCTTATATTTCTTTGTCCTTAACGATATGATTAATTTAAATACGCCTTTTTGTATTGGGTTAGATTGTAATCAGCTTTATTGTTGGAATAGAAAAATGTAAAAATCAAGGTTAAGCTGATAACGTCACTTTTCCCCTTTGTAAAGTACGCAAAAGAATCTTTAAAAGTAAATTTGAAGTTAGTAAGTGCCCTTGAAAAAAGGAAATTGGAATTACGAGAATAGTCGAAATTATTTTTAATTAAAAATTCTCTGTCATTTGAGGCTATTAACTTTTAATCAAAATTAAATCCATAAATACTGTCAGTTATAGACTCTGAAAAATATATATCACTAGTTGTGGCCTGCGGTTTCACCCGCGCAAGGAGGTGGAGGTTTCGCGGTTCTAGTGAAACATGTATTCAAACAATCTTTTGTTGCATTAATTAACTCCCTTTACATGTTATAAGATTTCTTCTTTTATAAATACTTTGTCCTTACAATAAAGAATATGTTTTAAGTAGAATTATCTTATTCAGTGCAGTCGCTCGGCAGTTATGTGCATACATACATTTCGCCAATTCATTCATATTTATATAGATATTGTGAGTAATGTAAAAAATCAAATAATGTTGATACATTTTACGTTCGTTTGTGCAATCTGTGGTTGGTGCGGTGTGGCCTAACGATAGAATTTTGTTGTTGCCAGTGCGCAGGAACCACAGTCGCTTTGCTCTTTTATTTATTACTTGTTTTTTAAGTTTTTTTTTTGTTTTTTTAAATGATTATAATTTATATTGTGTGCTTTTTCTTTCTTTCCTTTTTTTAATCTTTGGAAACGTTGATTTGAAAACATCGTTTTGAATTTGATAGCCCAATTTTCGAGAAGAGTTAGAGGGTAAATAATAAAACGGCGGGAGAAACCACGCGGCATAACTAGTGCTTTACAGAAAAATCATATAAATATCACTTCAAAAATCCCATATACCTTTGTTACTCAATTAACTTTTGTTCTTTACCGTATTAATAAAATTAATAAAACAAGTGCAACGTTGCATGCATTCAGCATTTCTCCACATTTGGGTGGGTAGGCTGGCGGAACGCCAACTGAATTCTTTAATTATTTCCTTCATTTATACTTTTCGTGGTACACTGCAATAATTTAACGATATAAGTAATGATGTAAGTTTATAAATATTTTCTTTGGGCTCTTTTCAAATTGATTTTTTTTTCGTGTTTCTTTTTCATAATTTTTCACGACTCCCGGCGTGAATGAAGGAAATAATTAAAGAATTCAGTTGGTGTTATTCCCCTTTTGTGGGCTGTGTGATGTGGTGTACAATAATTAAGATGTTTGCCCTTGTCACCACATTGAGCAAGCGGGTTGGTGACCGCAGCGTATTGTCAGTTATTTTGGAAAACGCTGCTGCCCATTCTTCTTGTTCTTTTATCCCTTAGGCACCTCTTACGACACCGGGTATAGAGGGGGAGGTTCTATTCTAGGCCGCAACCTACGGCAAAGAAATTATATAATATTTTGCAAGTTTAAAAGAATTTAATAGGCACGGAAGTAAGTGCTTTCCTCCGTGTTCGACTGGGGTACATACCGGTTTTCAAGGTGTCGCCAGCTCAGCCCGGGTTCGATCCCCGGACGGGTCAATATAGAAAATGATTTCTACATTGCCTCGGGTCTGGATGTTTGAGGTACTTTTGTGGTTTCTAATTCCATAACACACCTGCTTTAGCTGCTTACTTTGGATTAGGAGCAATGTATGTGATGTTGTCCACATTTACTATTATTATTTAATGATGAGAGGTTGATTACTGAAACCGTAAAAAGGTTTATTAAATAAGGATTGTCGCTCTCGTTTTCCTTGTTTCCTAAGCAATTATACATCCCCTCGGGTGTAATTTGAAAGCATTTCTAGTGAGGCTGCCTAAGTACTTGCATCCGGCACTATCTCGGCATTAAACTCAGCTATCGTGTTTGTCGTTTAGCAGGTATTTATTACTATGACGTCGTTATGCGTTTTTAAGTTAGGTGAGCAGACCTTGAAGTGGTAAAGATTAAGATAATTTATTTTATTAGTATCTTTGTTCTCAGGTGCCTTTTATTATAAAATCATAGGACACATACTCGACACGTATCTATTTTATTGGAAAATTGGATTGTACTTTTACTTTTTATTATTCTATGACTAGACATAAGATATATTGTACAATTGTTTGTTTTATAACGTAAAATAAAATTTACAAAAAAGTAAAATAAAATTATTTTTTAAATCCATCCGGAAATTTTCGTTTTATGGATTGAAAAACAAAAGAATAGTTTGTAGTAGTACAATAGAGTTAGAACAAAAAAAGATAATCATAACCAGACCAATTATTTAGCGAGTGCAATTATAAGATATTATTCCTCGTAATGCGTGACACGTATGCTATTCATTTATTCGTTTTTAGCTGAAATTCTGTAAATTGTCTTTATATATAATATCAGATGTACTCTTAACCCCTTTTGGACAGATATACCCGTAATACCGATATGTCGGTAACATTCTATATAATTTAATGTTATTTTATTTATAGCGTACAGTTTCAGGAATATTGTACCACAACAGTCTGAACCAAATTAAACCACACCTGTGTATCAAACATCTTGAACATAACAAAACTTGGATATTGCTAGCATATCTCACAAACATTATCCTAGAACATTCTACGAAACCAATCTTCAACATTCAGAAACAAAAACATATTTCACGAGAAATTCTAACCGCTATACTAAATCGTGGGTTAAGAACTAGAGTAGCGTAAGGGCAAAAACTCAAAAAAATTTTTTTTTCACCATTCGCTTTTTCAATCCCCATATTTGTATGTGCCGAAAAACTGGAACGATGTAGTGTGTAGATTGCTTAGTACAATAATAACGCATAAAAAGAAAAGAAGTTTGTTTATTGCCAAAAGGAAGTGTTTCTACTTACAATAATTTTGACATTATTTTGTCAATAAAGTTATGAGCGCAACGATCGTAACTCGATTTACGAGCGAATAGGACACCGAATTATGCCTTCAATGTAATCGCTCAAATAGCGTATCTTGTCATACGTTATTAACGCAGAAAGTTTGATTTTGTAGCCTTAATTTGTTTCGTGCCAAATAAACGTAAGGAACCGTTACTGCTTATGGTTCCTTGTTTCGTACGCTTCTGTAATTTTTCTCCGTGCCAAAAAAACGTAAGGGTGGGGTACGCTACTATGGCACTAAATAATTAAAGTAATGCAGTCCGTTATTATGTCAATAATAGTGTAAATGCTTTATACGTTTTTTTTTTTTGGCATATTTTATGTAACAGCCAAAATGACGTGTGTCAACCAGTTTTAGAATAATATATTTTTTTTAAATGAAACCGGTTTTTTATTGACCATAAATTTACAGTATTCTGTAGCCAATAAATAAAGCTTTATTTTAAGTAAAAAAACAGATATACAGATACTATAGATTTTGCCATAAAAGACCTACAAGTTGACGGTAGGTAAATTTGAGTTGTTTTTCGGCTCTCCTGAGAAGTTGTCATTTTGCCCTTACGCTACTCTAGTTCTTAACCCACGAAATATAAGACCAAGTAATCAAGTACCTACATTGCATTTAAAAATAAAACTAAGAATAGTTCTGGGCCCCTTTTCCTAGAAGTTTCCTCTATAAAATGCACATGTGGTGCTTGTGTAGGGCACAATATATGGCCATAGGCCATAAAAGGGCTGAACTTATTTACGGTCGTCTACAACAGCACATTCCACAACTAGGCTGACATGGTATAAGATTTCCTTGGGACCCTTCTTGTCTAATCGACAGCCTTGAATTCCAAAGAATGGGTTTATTATAGTGTAGTACTCTTGCAAATACATTTTGTCCTAAGCTTTACAAAATAAAATTAACTAGCTGTTTCCTGTTGCTCCGCCCGCGGTCTCAATTTTTTTTATATTTCTGATGTAAGCTATCCTATCTTTCAAGTTGGATCAAATTGCACACGGTGTGCAAATTTGATTAAAATCGGTTCAGTAGTTTCGGAGTTCGTCCCGGACAAACATCGTGACACTGGAATTATATATAATAGATTTTCTGAATGCAGGCTACCATTTCTCACTTTATACGCCTTATGAAGGATTTATGTTATCTATAACCTCAATGAGCTTCAGAGAAAATATTTTTAGAAAGCCTGACCGCTTTTATTGTAAACTAGCTGTAGCCTGGACTCTGCCTGGTTATCGGTTATCGCGGCAAAAGTGGCCTATGTTCTTTCTCAAACTATTGACTATCCCTGTACTAAATTTAATTAAATTAGGTTCAGTAGTTTCGGCGTGATTGCGTAACACAGACACCTTCGCATTTATAATATTAATAATATAAGTAAGGAATAAGGATTAGTTGCGCCCCGCGATGTTATCCACGGTTAATATCAAATCATATTTTTTTGGGATAAATAGCTTATGTGTTAATCCAGTTATCTTCATTCCAATTTTTATCAAAATTGGTCCAGCCACTTGAGCTGGAAGATATAACAAACACACACGCAAACGAATCACACATGTAAAATTAGTGTGATTCGTATCTTTGTATGTCTCGATATTTCCATTGCTTTTTCATCTCGTTTGATGGCCACTTCTAACATTTTATGCGGGGATAAAGGCAACAATTGAAGCATAGATAAAAAGTAAAAAACCTCAGCTTTGAAATCCTTTGATAAATGGAAGTTCATTTTGGCTCGGGCTTTGGCAGGATGTGTCCGGGGCCTCCCGGATATATGGACTCTCTACAGTTAAAGGAAAATGTTCAGTACATTCTTTTTACTTCAGGTTTTCGGGTACCCTTCGACCACTTCCATAAATTGTTCAACGAAATAAATCAACTGATTATTTTCTTCATGTGTGTATCGAATAAATGACATCTGTTTAGGTTTTATTTTAAGGAAATTGTGGATTTCTTTTCCTTGTTATAATTTTTTCTTTATTGAAGAAATTTTTCTTTATTGACTGTGAAAGATTCATATATACTCTGAAACATTATATAACATTTGTGAGACAGATTATATGACATGACATTACATGATTAATTCTTAGTATTCAGAATTAAAATTATTACTGTTAATTATTATTGCAGGTAATTACTTAAATAATTAGGTAATTACTTCACTTATTTGCTTTTTTCTTCATTTAAGATTGTTTTAGTTTAACGATGTCAATACGTATCTAACTGAAAATCAACGAGGTATCAATAAATGTTGAATTCATAAATAAAAACACTATAAATGCTAATCTCATTCATACGAAATGATTTCTAGGAATATCGATAAATATTGTTTCAGCATCTTACAGAACTTCCGTCTAAATACGTGTTTTTCAGGAATAATTGAGGTCCTATTCGCTTTGTTGCTGTTCCGGTTAGAACATTGCTGAATAAGTCTATAATTGTTTTTATATAGAAGGGAAGTCCATGTCCTCTAGTGGGACAAGGGAGGCCAAATTTAAATTAAATAACCTATAAATAAGAAAATATGTTAAAACAGGTATAATTTATATTTGTGTGACTACATTCGCTAGAATGCTTTACGAGCAAATAATATGAGAAACTATCCGAATGGGTAGAAAGTTTGTTGATATACAGAATTAAATTAAAAGGCGCGCGTATTAACTTTTCATACAAAGTGACAGGTCACGTGACTTATGTTTGTAAGAAAAGATGATTTTAAATTTTAAGATTTCGACCTATGTTCCTTGTGAAAAGTTGTTTAGTTTTAAACACCTGATACCTCGTTGAATATACGCACTGCTTTTAAATTAATACTTTATTAGTTTTATTGTATGTTGTACTGGGTATATTTTAATTCATTGATAACTTAGAAATAAACTTAAGGGCAATGTGGGAGTAGTGTCTCACATCTCTACCACCTACGGAAAGTAAGAAAGGAAAGTAAGTTAAGTGTGTCACACGTGACAGGGTGTCACGGTCGCCAGACGGCAAAACTTTTAAATCAAGATGAATAAGTCTATCGTCTGTCAGAGGTTGTTCACAGAGTTTATCTCTATAACACCCACACTACATCTACCTACTCCTTTGACGAAATCGGAATAAACTTCGTAAATTCAAAACACTCAACTTAAAAATTAATATAGGCGTCAAACGAAATAAAATTTAGTTGAATTGGTCTAATGGTTAGGGGCGTCGGACTTGGTTGACGTTGCAGGTTCGAATCCTCCACTCGTAACACAAGCTTCTTAGCTTAGCACGAAGGGTTAACGAGATTACTAGTAATGTGCGACCTACATTGCTAGTATTTTTTTTATGAAAAAAGAGAAACATAATGTTTGTATGTATATCAAGTACCTAAGATAATCTTTTCCTTGCACGCGCGTACCTGGAAGGCGTCACGGATTTTCAAATTTATTTGAATACAGACCTTTCATGGAATTTTACAACCCGTAAAAGCAGCTGGCAACTTCTTTGACTTGCTCAATACCCATCTTTGAAATTTATGTATAAAAACAAAATCTTACACTGCTTAATATCCTGCAGAAGCGTCGAGATCTCTTTGAGATTGTGAAGACCGTATCTTTTTACTTTATAACTCTGAATATTTTCTTTTAACAAAGCTATTAAGGTTCATTTTCGCGCTCGAAACCAGATTGTGGTTAATTTAAATAAAACAAGGTTTTTTGGATTGTTTCTTTTAGTAAGTCACAGAAATCTAAATAATATATGGCAGTCGACTTGTAAATTTTGGCTTAATACAGATAAAAGGTATGATTAAAAGGTGCTTACTTTTGTTTTTTGTTCATGTGAACGATCACGTGATATTTAGAATCAACTATAATGAACTACATTAATTATTATAACAATCATGATTTACAGTCGTCTTAGTGGGTTTAATTGTCTCTCTACATCAGGATGACAAATAATAGATTTCACAGAATTATGGACTCCTGCCACTATTCTAAGTGATCACAGAAATATTATTTGTATCTATATATAAAACGCATTCACATGAAAAAATTAATTACTTGTAAATTAATTTCAAACAGAAAACAAACATTTGAACCTTTGGACTCGAACACGTGACTAAACTGGTTCAACGCAACAGTTGCTCTGCCAACTAAGCCACAGAGGTCTCTGCCCGAGTCTTCCAATTTCTCCTCTCTTTTATGTTGTACGTCTTGGGGCGTCGTGTGCGACATCAGAGCAATCCATCATTCTATTGGTTTTGCCGACTAGATTCATAAATTAGTTAATTGAAAGTCTGATAGATGGCGCTCTCCGAACTATTATTACGTGTAATGAATACGTAATTATTACGTAAAATTACGTATAATTATGTGTAAAAACTTTCAGGTTAAAAAACTAAATTATTATTTATACATTTTTTTTATTTAAAAGATTACTTGCAATTTGAGTCGCGTATTACTAGTAATCTGTGTATGTGATTTGAATGTTTGTGAAACCCCCGCGACACAAGGATTAAGTTCCTTAGTGCGGGCGTCGTTTTTAAAAAAAAAAAAATAAAAAAAAAAA
Organism: Plusia festucae; assembly: GCA_950381575.1. Lineage (NCBI taxonomy): Eukaryota > Metazoa > Arthropoda > Insecta > Lepidoptera > Noctuidae > Plusia > Plusia festucae. The sequence goes on along the minus strand of OX494436.1, from coordinate 3,062,327 downwards.
AAAATAAAAAAATCTTGTTAACCCCTCGTGCTAAGCTAAGATGCTTGTGTTACGAGTGGGTTCACGTCGGTAGTGTAGTGGGTGGGATTCGAACCCGCAACCACATGATCGCAAGTCCGACGCCCTAGCCATTAGGCTATTTCTATATCATTTAGAAGTAATTAATGATTACAGACATAATTAATGTCAATACTTGTCATAAAATTGAAGCTTAACCAAAGTTAATATAATGTATAAAGCTTCAAAACACATCGGTACAATCTCACTTAGATCCCGACGGGAGGCAACATTATGCAAATTATATCGAACGCGTCAGATAGTGGCTACTTATACTGTCATCTGAACCTCACTAAGCTTTTCTTGTTTTGTCTTCTACTATATAAAAATAAGTCGGGTTTTCCTTCCTGACGCAATAACTCCAGAACGCACGAACCGATTTCCACGGTTTTGCATTCGTTGGAAAGGTCTCGGGCTCCGTGAGGTTTATAGTAAAGAAAATTCTCAATTACATGAAAAAATTTTGACCGCGGGCGGAGCTGCGGGAAACAGCTAGTAGAATTATAAAAATAACTGTGGTTACAAGAAAATGAAATAAAAGGTACGATTTTTACAGTGACGAATAGTATCTAAAAGTAAATTTATTTTAACTCCTGACTTAAAAAAAAATACTTTTAGATATTTCTTTAATTCTACAAAACAAAAAAAAATCATTATTTACCGTATGCTACATCACATCGAAACGTGAATAGAAAAGCACATAGAGTAAGTAAAAAAATAAAATAAAAGTACATTATTGCTTTTCCATTTTGACCTCAAACGAATGCAGGATCAAATGAAAGATATTCAACAATATTGGGATCTCAATGAAAAGGGTCAGCGTTCAATTCCCTGTTCAAATGTTATTGCCGTATTTAATTAAGATATTTTTGGAAGCATGTTGGGGTTGGGTCTGTCAATGACAATACAAGTGTCCTTTGTTAAATTACTTTCTACATGTTGATTGTGAGTGAACTCAACCCTAACCCTCGAGAGACCAGGCGTGTTGTTCAACGTGAATATGTCTGTGTGTTTTAAATGGTAATTAAATAAATATTTATTTAGATGGTCCGTCCTTGTCTCAGAAAGCACGTTAAGCCGTTGGTCTCGAATGTCATAAAATACTTTTTGACAGTCATCTACCGACAACCAGTTTTGCTATAATATACTGTATCACCCATTAAAATAGGTGTCAAACTGGATTTCGCTTGGTATGATCTCATTATTGGATATAAATTTAAAAGCACCACTGACTAAAATGAAAACTGGTTAATTACTGGAATATTAAAATAAAATTAATTATATTATTTCTGAAAATTTCATGAATGAAATATTTTTGATAGTTACGAAGCAATTATTGTCTATATAAAATTAATTATATTGGGTGATGCCCTAGCCATTAGTCTACCGCCGTTTCAACTGTCTACGGCAGTTTCTTTATAATACCTATTTCTAAGACATACTTATAGCCTATTTTCTTAAAACTAAGGCTTCATTTCTTAACATTTCCATTTTGAAGTCATGATATCAAATCAGGTTTAATAACCCTTATTAGTACACGAATAAGGTTGATTTTCATGTACTTCATAACTGTACTTGTTATAAACATTCGACTCCGAATGTTAGACAAATGACGCAGTAATATTCATCCGCAATGTACCAAATACCATTCAAAGCATGATAAAATATTCCATGACTTTATTATGAGGATTGAGGTGTGCCGAAATAACATTGACAGTCATCCCGATTACGTGTCATGCAGGCCGTGACGAAATTATGCTAAACGTCTCGAACCCTTCTGTCGTACGGAAATAATTTCAAGGCGCATTTTATCTGCGTAGTGATGTCAGAATTAGCCGTCGGGTTTTATTTGTTTTACGTTTTATGTCAAGTATATAATATATCGGATGATGAGATAAGAACTAAGCCCCTATTTTTGTTTTGTACCCAGTAGATATTCTTAGGACTACCTCCACCCTGGGGAAGACGGAGGGGCGTGCCGGGCTCCTGCCGGCTAAAACCACCGGAGTGCTTCTCCATTCCCTTTTGCCGGGGGTCACACGGGAACGCATTTCGCAATACTACCGCGAAAGAACTAAGCCCCTGAGATAAGTTAGTTTTTTTTGTCATATTTACAGCTTCATAAATACCAGTTTCATGCTTTATTTTTTTCCTTAAGTTAATAAACGTTTCGTTTCAATTTTTCTAATAAAAATATTATTATATTTACTACGAGTGACACTTTAAGTTTATTAAAACTAAAGTTAATTAATTATGAATAATCAACAAAATACAAACGTATTTGTGTAAACCAAATTTTAATGAACTTATTTCATTATAAGCTATTGTAAATTATTCCGCGTCCATTTACAGCCGGGAATAACTACATTCGGTCTGATTAGTTTTTCATTCGATTAGTGGGAATCCGAAATAGAATTCGCTCCTGCTAATTATTCGAGAAGGTAGGTACATCCCTTGGTATAACATGAGTAGGTACGTATGTACGCACGTATAAACTTATACATATATGATCCTAATAACACTAATATTATAAAGGTTAGTTAATATGCAAGTTTGTGAGTGTGTGTGTATTTCTTGCCTCTTCACGATCAAACCATTGGACAAATTGTGATAAATATTGGTATATAGGTAGGTAGCTTACACCCTCAACTATCACACATACTTATTGTCCCGAAATAGTAAAATAATTCATTTGAAAATAAATATACATAAGCTCATAACATATTTATATTCTACAGCGTTGAATAATATAAATAAATTATCTTTTTCTCTTCTTTGTCTATATAATTATGAGATAATATTATAACGCTAGGCTGTATGAAAGCATCTTTGCTTTGCAGTGAATGAGTTATGAACAACAATTTTTTTTTTTAACCTTTTAGGTGTCCCACTGCTGGGCAAAGGTCTCCCCCAACCTGCTCCAGGTCACTCGGTCTTGAGCCATTTCCCACCAATCCGGCAAAAAGCGAATGATGTCATCTCGCCAGCGTCTTTTTGGCCTACCCCGTTTACGAGCTCCAGTTCTAGGTAAATAATTTATAAAAAAAGTTTTTTTTTAAGCTTACTAGCAGTGATACAGTCGAGCAATAAAACTGTGCTTTTATTGCACATAGAATATGAACGATATGATGCTCTCACTACTCCAAAACATTGCCAAGTTACATGCTAAATAAAACTCATTAATAAAATTCCTGTTGAGCTCACCTCAATCACAAAAGAGGATCTAAATTTAGAGCAAAGAGCCTTCACAGCTATATTCGTACACATTAAATTTAGTAACTATTCTTGTTAAATTTACGTAAGAGATTTAACATAACGCTCATCAAAACATACTTCCCATTAGGTTTGACGGAACCCTAATAAATGGCTAATAAAGGATAAGTGTGCCATTGCCTCTAAATATAATAATATTAGAAAATGTATTCAAACGGACACCGTTATTATTCATACGAAGCTTATCTTCATGCACCAGTATCCTGGCGTGAGGAATAGGGGAAGTCAGTTTTACATATACATGAAGTCAAGGAAAGTGTTAACCTAGTTACATACGTGCGGTCGTGGTTGTTACAATAAAATGGCGCTAACAAACCCATGATTTGTTGCGACTTACGATAAGAGATAAAGGAACTATTGCGTGTTTTCTGCTTATTTTGTAGATAGTGTTTTGTTTGTCAATACATTGTTTTAACTGATGTTTATTCTGATCTAAAAAAACTTGCAATATCATTATTGACGTAGAAATACTACTTTAAGATTCATGGTTGGTCTCAAAACCGTCCTTAAAAAATGACTTTATAAATGGAGTCATTTCCACTGTCATTTCAACAATTTTGTTAGTATGTTTTTCTATTTTTGTACGGTTCTTTAAAAACGACTTTATACCATGCAGCTAAGGTTGAATTTGAGAAAGAAATATGTTCGTTTCAAATCTGTCATCACTTATATCTAATTGAAGACAGGCTGCGAGTTTTGTTCGAGACTGTGATTAGATACACAGTAGCAATAAGCGGTACAAGTTAGCTTTTAGGAGACTTCGAAGGTATAAATTAAAAGGTACATTAATATAATTTTAAAATACCTTTCATTTCCGTCATCTACTCAAACCTTGTTTGTTAATTTAGCACGGCTATTTATCATTATTACTAACTTTATGAAAATATAACCAACATAAAGCTTAAGCACTATCACGCCACATAGTTGGCCGGTTTTCAACAAAATTAAGGTACAGCGACACCTAATCCGAGATTAACTCTGACGGTTCTGTAATCTTGACGAAATAATACCTTTAAACGCAAGTAATACCACATCCGTTGCTAGGCAACCAAACCTAAGTTATTGCAACCTAATATTACTAAAGGGCCGACAGGTACAATTAACCTAAGGTCTTGTGATTGACGTTTAAATTAAGCTGTCTTGGAAAATGATTGGAATTCGATTTGCATAACTTGCTTTATCAATTCATACATAGAAGGCACAGTTATACCTCCCTCAAAACATAGTTCAATTATGTAACGTAGTTTCAAATTTACATTGAAATTAGTATTTATTAATGTTTGAGATAAAGAAAAAGTAAAATACGAAAAAAGGAACGATTGATTTTTAAATGTATGTAAAATCTTAGGTAGCTCTTTGAGGAGTCCCTTTAATAACTTTCTTAGAATTCCAGAATGTGTCTTGAAGAAAGAAAGATTGTTCTGTACGTATAAGACAACACTGTTACCTCATTTCACAACCTATTCCAATTATTATGGAGATTTGGAATTAAGAACTCAGTTTTGCATTCCAACTGAACTGACGCTTCGAACCAAATACTTTTTCGATAGAGTTTGTGCTTATGTTTTGGTTCTCGACCCGACGCTCAACAGACTTGTTGCCATGGAAACGAGACAATGGACCATACACCGTTCTCTAAATAAAAAACATTTTCATATTTTTATCTACTTACTAAACAACTTCCCACTTCGTCCAAGACCAATCAAATAGAGGTACAGATGGGCTTAAACGCGTCCCACATATTTTATTCAGTGATCGTTACACTTGGTTTTTATGGAACTTCTCATGGCACATGTGATACCCTTAAGTATCTTTTATGAGGGATTTGTTTACAGTTTTAGTCTTTTGAAATAGCGGAACTTACATTTCTCTTTCGTGATGATTGTAGATTTATAGTTCAGGGGCCCGATACATGGCCAAATGACAGATGTTCATAGATGGTAATTATTAACTCGCTGATAAATTATCACAAAGCAACTGCCGAGCACGAGATCTCGGTTTCGAATCCCGGGTTTTCCGCCTGCCGTCCCATCGGACTATCAGAGCTAAGGCACAGAGAGTGCACGCAGGTTTGTGTTCACAATTGAGCTCTATAATCTCCTGCGTAAATGCCGCAGGAGATATTATCCCGGGTCTGCCGCCGAGGTTGAAATTCGGTTTGGAGATTATTAGTTTTTCAGCCCAATGCGGTCCAGCCTCCGGCGGCATTATTGGCGTCTACAGATCATCCAAGGTGAGATATTGTTGACTCAACTTCCTACGGTTTAAGACTTAAAGCAAGTGTTATCATGCGAAAGGCTGATTCCTAATATATTTGAAAGTAAGTTGAGTATTTGGTCCTGACGGTAATGCATGACTGTCAAGACCAAATATTTATAAGTATAATCTTGTACTGAAAAAATAATGTAAAAGGAAATTCTTACTGTATTATCTAGGAAGCAAATGGTAGGGGCCAGATAGCAATGGCTTTAAGGTAGCCCAAAAACTGATTTCAAGTTAAGACTTCGCAAATATATATGTCATATATAAATTCATAACTGTCCATATTTTGTCCGAAATACTTTGGAAAAGTTTATTTTTATATCCATCTGTCTTTATCAATTGTCCTGGTATGTTACTTATATATAAATGTCGTCAGAGGCGTCTATTGGGACTTTTCATAAATTTTAATATAACACACATCGCTGTACACACCCACGCATACACACACATATAAGCTTCGTTATTCTTACGCTGATATTATGCTGAATACTTTTGAAAATTAGAATGGTGAACGGTTTAGTTTGTCATTCTTGTTTTTAGCTTACTCCAGATAGCAAATCTAGGCAAGACTTTCTTTATTCTATCCACTATCAAGACCTTCTTCTGAAAAACCATCCTGACAGGATTATAATGTAAAAAGTGTACAAGCCAAGAGTTCCTTGTCAAAAATATTAAGATACTAAAATATTACTTTCGCTATAACTTGCTTTGATAAAAGATGCTCGAACAAGCACGTGTATCTATATCTTTGAATAATAAAAGGAACACGATTAACGCACATGTTTATTCCCGCTACAAAAAACAATTCTAGATAAAAACGTTGTGCTTCAAATCATTAATAGATATACCTAGATACCGATCCTTTGTATATATACCTTGCTATACGATCAACCCATCTCACCGCTCAGTTGAAACACATTCATATCTTCGCTATAATTTCGGCAAGTTTGCAGACGCCCTTATCACGCATCGGTGGTCACACCCACACACATGCGTACACAATCACATTGAAAACAAAGTTACCTACAGCATGACCGGTCTTATTACGTATCTTCTATCAAACCCGTAGCGGCGGCAATTGATAGCAACTTTTTATAATAATTACTCGGAAAGTTCCAATTTGTTTTACGCTATCGCAATTAATAATGTGAACCAGCAATTTGTCAGCAATAATTCAGCAAATTTTGCTGTTGTTTGCTTTTACAAGATGTAATAAAGTCGCGGGCTATTCGCGCCTGTCTCGCTTGTCGATAATTTGCTATTCAGACCTTTTACCGAGCCCGATGGACAAAACGACGATTATAATGTAAACGGGTGCAGAAAACTGTTTTGTTTGTAGATATAGAGCAGCGAGAATTGCCTTTTATATTCTTTCTTAAAAGAATAGCCACGACATTGTGAAGAACTTTAAGACGTATTGCTAGTGGGTCGTTGGGCGTTACACACCGCAAGCGTTACGGACCGCGCGCGGTGTCAACTGCCCAAGAGCTGTTTTTGAAGTGGTTGTTTTACACCGCGGTGTGTAACACCCAAGGACTTTTAGTAATTGGTCGATTGGAACCGTACAATAAAGTAGGTACAATTTTCATATAGTACAACCAGCAACAAAATAAAAATTACATTTGTTAAAAGTAAATCAATTACGAATACTTATCATGTTACATATATCACTGTCAAATTATTATTTTTTTGCAAAATAAATACATAGACTAGTCAAAAATATGTTAAATAATGCTAAAAGCTGCCAGTATGCGTGCGCGTATACTCTGATTGTTGATTTATAATTATACTAGATATATTTTTACACATTAATTCGTTTTTATTCACTAACCACTTTTCTACTCAACTGTACGAACAAATAATAAACATCAAAATTTTAATATGACTCTAAATCGTCGTTTCATTCTGTGGTCCGTATCAACCTATTCCAAAAGATACCATGGGCATTTGACACCGCTCTAACCACTGTGGTGTGTATGAACCTATTCAGTATCAGTACTTGGGCGCTACACACCGCGGTCCGTAGCGTTCGTGGTGTCAAAAGCCTAAAGAGCCTTGCTAGTTTTGCGTAAGTAAAAAAAACTGTTGAAAAAAGTAAAATGTGACATTATTTTCTTAACAAAAACATTTTAAACATAAAAAAAATCGAATTATTTTTTATTAGCTACTAAAAATCTATTTGTAAATGTTTTTTTTTATTTTCATTTTGAACTTACATTTTATCGATGTGAGTTGTAACTTGTACATGACTAGTATCTATATCATGAGTAGTATATAGTATTCTTGTTAGCCCCTCGTGTTTAGCTAAGTACTTTTGTTCCGAACGGTTTTACGTCGATAGTGCAATAGGAGGGTTTCGAACCCGCAACCGCATGATCGCTAGTCCGTCGCTCTAGCTATTAGGCTGCCGGCTTCTCTCTCATTGATCCATCGTATCTAAAGACTTATCGACAAGTCCTCAACATACCTCTTAAGTAAATCAGTATCATACAGGCTTCATATGAGGCGTATGCTCTACATCACAATAATTCAATGCTGATCTGGGATCAAAGAAAATCAGCTTCTTATTGAAATACGAAAAAGCGAGATAGGGTTTTCGACCTTCTCGTTTCGAAGACGAGTTACATGATATTTAAATACAATCAACAGCAAAAGTAGGTAGAATAAAAGTAAGTAAAATCAGAAATTCAAAAATACTTGCCTGTCAAGCTTCTCATTTTCATCAATCAAGATGAATGAATGAATTAGTGAAGAATGCAAAATTCATTCAGCTCACATAGCACGTAGATTGCTTGGCAAATGCGTCACCAAGGTCGTACCTATACTATAAAATTGCTTGATCGTTTACGGGGTGATTTACAGTCGCTCCGGTAAAACTGGGAGCCGACCACAAACATATCTTTGGAAAAGACTAGACAGAACATGAAACTGCGAAAACCTGAAATTCTGTGTATCACGTCAGAACTTTGAAGTTATAAACTAGGTCCAATATAGTTAGTGTATTCCCGTGCTTAGTTTGCTATGATGTGTGACGAAAAACACAATACTTCAGATTCATCACACCAAGGTTCATAAAAACATTCATACCAACGTATTCGTTATACATTTCCAAATTAAATTTCTTTTATCAACAAATTGGATTCTATAGATTAATGCCACCTTGAAATCGAGGAAACGAAAATACGTTATTTTGAACGTAAATGGGCACGTAATCACCATCTTCTATGAAAAGGCCGTAAAGAAGGACGAACATAAGTACGAAATTGTCGATTAATTATACAACTCAAAGAAATCATTCCGTATTTAGGAACCCCTGGCTGGAACGACGATATTGAATTCCGCTAACAATGCAAAAATCCAAAAAATAATACAAAGGGTGGCGAAAAAAAATAAAAAGTTTCCCATTTTTTATCAAACGTCTTTTCGTCGCATTTGAGGGTTGGCCATTATAAATTCATTTTTTTAAGATAAGGAACAGCTGCTACCAGAAGGTTAAGATAAAAAGGACAGAAAAAGAATTACTGCGCTTGATTGAGCAAAAAGGGTGCAACTACCCTTAAAGCAACGAAAGGTAAAAGCCGAGTATCTTATGTCTGAAATGTCAACCTGAAAACCCAAACTACGTATTATATGATTGTATAGTCGAGTACTTCTAGGGTATTAGGTAGGTATCTACTAATAAGAAAATTGTTTCATTGCAGTATAAAAAAACGACTATTTACGTCATACAAGCGTTGACGTTGATAGAAATCGCTTAAATGACATTAAATGAAAGGAAATGACATTGCTCTCAGTTAAGTCACGTGACTTAGACTTGTCACTTTCATAAATTTGAGCGATTCGATCAGCGATAATGATTGTAGAAATGTATCTTGTCTAAGGGGGCTGGTCTGGCAAAACTTACTTTTTTTTTATAGAATAGCAAGCGGCATAACTAGCAATGTGGGTCACACATTACTAGTATTCTTGTTAACCCCTCGTGCTAAGCTATATTGCTTGTGTTACGAGTGGACACTCGTCGGTAGTGTAATGGGTGGGATTCGAACCCGCAACTTAGCCATTAGGCTACCGCCGCTTCAAGCTATTGATCGATACGCTATTTATTTATAGAATGAACTACGTTAAATTTTGAATATTAAGTTGGTTATTTGACCGCGTGAAGAAACATAGAACTACCAAAAAATACATGTTCGGTTTACAATTTTCAAGGCTTTTATCTATGGCTTTTCCGTTTTTACTTCATTGCACACCTTTACATAATACTGGTTGATTGGTGTTCGTGCACGAAATTCGTGAATACTCGACCCAATTGGGTGTCATCCGGTCGCGATAAGGACCCTAAATGGAATTCATAATATCGTCCTGTCCCATATTTTTTATACAGAATTAGATTTTTCTTCAAGTTGGTATATATTTACTTATCTTACTATGGGATCCTGTATTACCCAGGAGGTTGTGTAGGTCAGATAGGCAGTCACTCCATGTAAAGTACAGTATTCAGCTGAATCCGGTAAGTCCTTACTAAAGACGGTTTATTTACTGATAGTTATTTTTCTAATTCTCAAACTACGGAGAGTTTCACAAATTTTCAAATCACATACACAAAGAGCGCCTGGACTTTGGTAAAAATATTTGTGTTTTATTATTTTAGGAACAATTATTGTTTATCCCAATTACCCGCTTGTCTGTTGATTATTTTTCCGCCATTATTATGAAAACGTATCGTTTTGCGCACTTTTTGGTCTTGGCGTGGTGACGTGGCTACGTCACCGAGCAAGACCAAAGTGGCTATTGGGTTATCCTTTTATATAACCAAATACTCCATGAGTACAGTCACGAGCATAAATATTTATTCATAGATCTGTAATGATAGTGTAGGTAAGATGATTATAAATAAATAAAAAATTTATTCACATAGCGAAATTGTAAAACTTACTTAGCGAGAAGTTTTTGTTGAAACTCAAAAATATATACATGATTTGAGAACTGTTATAATTTTATGTTGTTAAATGATTAAAAGTTGAATTGATGGTGACTTCCTATTAAATTATTGTTTTACAATTTCGCTATGTGTATATATATTTAAGCTCGTGACTATACAACTTTTAAAGGCATTAGGCCTCAAATAATATTATTTGCATCGTACAAATTCGAGGAAACATTATTTCAAATCTGTTAAGGGAAGTTTACACCTGAAAAAATTACTTCGAGTCGCATTACCGGCTCGTTACATTTGGCTCATTAGCATTAATTAATTCTGCCCTCACACCGAATTTTCATAAATACCTACTTGTATTATTTGATATTTTCATGAGACAGGCCTTTTGTAAATAATATTATTTTATTTCATTTGTTATTTTTAGGAACTTATTTATGTGGTTATGGTTTTGTTACTAGCTGATTATGTAGCTACAAGTTAGCGTTGAAAATTATATTTATTAAACAAAAAAAATGTTGATAATATTTTTGAAATTATAAAAAAAAATGTAGTATGTAAGGTAACTTTGTCTGTGTCTTCAAATATTCGTCAGATATTGTTTTATCTTGTAACAACAACAAAATCTTGAGTAATATTATAAGAATTTATCGAAAGGAATTTTCTTAGAAGTCTCAACAATAAATCTTGTTGGAAGGCAAATGTTTTTTCTGATTCCAAAAAAGAGAAATTATAAGTCGAGGATAAAAACTTTTCAATAAAACCGACAATGTGGAATAAATTGAATAAAAACGGGCACAAGACAACTTTTTATAAATGTTAAAATTGGTTTACTTATCACCCACCGACAAAATACTTTTAACAATTCTAAACACGGCGTTTACAAAACAATATGGCGGTATTATTTACCGCAGCATTCGAGATTCAAAAGTGGCTGAGCTTTGACGGGTTGCGGCTTCCGAACTTATGATGGGTTAACGATCACTCGCTTTGTGGTCTGTCATATGCTTACTATGCTCTTTTGTATTGCTGTATGTTATAAACTACATTCAATAGGAAAGTTTTAAAGTGTTTTCGCTTTGGTTTTTAACATCACTTACCCAAATTTCGTTTTCGAAATAGGTAATAAACTTTGTAGTTTATATAATATAGCATTTTATAATATTTATAATAATCTTTTTCCTCATCTCAATCATCCTTCTCATATAAAGAAGGATGAGTTTAACATTTGTATACAAATTTACAAGTCATGTCATGAAAATAACTCCAGTTGTAGTCGGTTTTTGGTTATGGCAATCACTTTACAATAAAACTACATAATTTTCGTACAGTCAGCATAAAAAATTGATGGACACAATCAGTTTCACGAAACTGCTCAAAAACAATCGAAAATCCATAAATTGATATTTCTACTGGGTTACAAAATAGCCGTATGACGAAGGCTTAACACTATTTTAACCTTATTAGTTAATTTGTGGAATTTGATTAAGTTTTGTTGTTTTGTTCATCTGAATTTTTTTGTAGTTTGTTTAATGCAATACAAATTCAACACAGATCTAATATAACATTAACCCTGATATAGTTAAAGATTACTTTCGTATTTCATCATTGGTACAGTACCGCTATCTTGCAAACATGGACTATCTCCATAGTTTTCACATGCAATTAACTATCTGGTTTACTGTGATATTAGATTTTAATGAAAGGAAATTGCAAGCTAAAGCTCATAATAACCTCTAGTAGATGTAGATAAGGTATATTAGGTCCTAATCGAATATTGCTTGCAGATATCGTCTCCATATTCAGGTCATAACTACATCATGACATTGTATGCATGCAACGCGTAAATACCTAAATTACCGTAGAAATGGATTGTTCTTTTGATTATAATTATCGCAATAGATCAATAGACCAAATATGGGATGCATGAATATTTGTGTAAATTCTAAATAATTGCTTCAAAACTTTATTGACCCGAAATGAAGAGTGATCTTTTTCTTGAAGTGAGTCCAATATGGTTATTACTAGGAAGATAGAGGGAACCATACATCAAAATCACACAATATATATATTTAGAAGTTTAATGAGCATTGAAGCGAATATTTTGCGTCTTGTATCCATTGTTATTAAACCAATGGACTTTGAAAAATATCTTTAAAATATTACATATTTACTCCTTTCAACAAAAATCAGTCAGTAACCTACTTATTAACTGCGAAATTTATTTGTATTCAACAAATGTTGCATGGACTACTTCAATAATAACGTTAAAATTTATTATTCAACGATAGTAATAAACATTGAAATAATAATTGAATGAAATAATATTTTGTTACAATTTCATCAATTTTGTTAAACTGAAAATATAATAATGCGTTCCAAATATGAAATTCAAATAAGCTGTGTCATAAATCCTAAAATTGCCAACATTGCCAAGACAATGCTGATTATAATGTTGTCTGTATTTTTTTTTTGTTTTGTATCCATTCATATTTATACGTCATTAATAAAAACAAAAACTGCAACTGAAACTTTAGTCTACAAAAAAGGTTTTATTTCTGCGACAAAACAAACAGTTTGTAAGTTTTATCATTATCCAGTGAAGTTTCTTTAAAAACAAAAGAACTGCTAACAGCTAGTTGCAACAACTTTTAAGTTTCATAAGTTTTTAATTTACACTTTGTTAAACTTATATACATAAGTGTATCATCTTTCAAAAGCGTTCGACCTATCCATGATACTCGTATTATACTACTAAACTTTTTTAGTGGAAGGAGTTGAAATTCGCCCGTAAAGAAATTCTTCGTGATTTGGAGGACACCTTCAAAGCGCTGCCGATACCTATTAGAAATTATTATCAAATCAAATCAAATCAAATCAAATCATTTATTATTTGTTAAACATAGGTGAAAAATACATAAAAGATCTTAAAATTATAAAAGAGCGCTATGTTTTGCCTGCAAGGCATACAAATAGAGGGGAAAACAAAAGTAAAGAAGGTATGACGGTAAAACACATTAACTTAAAATTTATCATTAAAAAATTCTTCTAAACTATAGTAACACTTTTCAACTAAAAATTTGTTAAGCACTTTTTTAAATTTTAACAATGGCAATGTTTTTATTGAATCTGGCAATTTATTGTATACTTTTGGAGCTACACCAAAGAAACTCTTGTGCATTAAAGATGTCTTACATATAATATTACATATTTTATTTTGGTATTGAGATCGTACTGGGTTTTTATTCACTGTTGATAATTTACTAAATATTTCAGGATTTAATTTAACAAATATTGTAGTTTCCAAAATGTACAAGGCCGGTAATGTCAACAATTTTAATTTTTTAAAATGCGGTACACAGCTGTCTGTAGTTTTTAAGCCACATAAGGATCGTATGCATCTTTTTTGCATTTTGAACACAAGCTCCCTATTAGTTGACTGTCCCCAAAAAATGACACCGTACCTTAGAACCGAGACCACTAATCCATGGTATGCTGTTAATAAAGTGTCTGTATTAACTTTTTTTGACAACTGAAAGAGAGCATAAGCAGACTTACTCAAATTCTTGCATAATTGTTCTGTATGGGGCTTCCAAGTTAGTTGGTTGTCAATCGTTATTCCCAAGAACTTGGCCTGACTAGTTTTTTCTATTAAACAATCTTTATATATAACATTAACTGGTGGATTTTCACGTCGCTGATGTAAATGCATTATCTTAGTTTTATTAAGGTTAATAACTAAATTATTATCAGTAAGCCAGTTTATAATTTCCGAAAGACAGTTATTAATTTCATTCTGATAATTATTTGGATCCATGCAATGAATGATAGCTGTACTGTCATCTGCAAACAGGATCATTTTGTTTTTGATATTTTTTGGCAGATCATTAATATATATCAGAAACAAAAGCGGCCCTAGCAGCTATTAATAAGCTCAAGAGGTGGGAACCCAACCCGTTTATTACCATGAATGTTTTAAGACAATATTATTAATTACTAGTCGATTCCCACGGTTTTACCCGCGGAATTCCATTCCCAACGTTAATCATAATAAAAAATCTTATCCCAATTTATCTGATCCCAAACTAGACAGAGTCTTTAAATTACTATGGTAACCAGACAATAAAATTGATAAACATACTTATGTACTTATTAATATATTAATATTATAGATAAATTACACCCAGACACAGAACTTAATGATCGTGATCATCACAGAAAGATTTGTCCTGTGTGGGAATCGAACCCATGACCTCCAGCTTAGCAGCCAGGGTCACTAGCCACTAGGCCAGCAGACCTGTCAAAGTTTCGCATTTATAATTATATTATTAAGTAGTAAGATTAGGTACACTTCGGACGATCACCGTTGTATGATATATTTAAGCGCCAGTAAACTCGAACGCTAACTAATCTAGTTAAGAATTACATAAATCAATACTTTCCTAACTTAAAGTAATATATGCAAAGTTATACCATCACAAATATGGTAGCTAACACAGTTATTATTCAAATTTTATAACTAGCGGCGTGATGTATGATATTCACGGATTCATGGAACGATCTAACATGCCATGCCGTAATTACATGTGGGCGTGGTTCTACTGGAATAAGCTACAATCTGAATAATATTAGTATTAAAAATATTTGTACATGTAACTGTTATAGTATGATTACCTAGTATGGGACAATATATGGCTTGTCGTTTTAAATTATGACTTTGTGTGGATAGCGTCGTCATCATAACAAATAACAATATTTAGGGTTCCGTGCTTTAAGGGTGCAAAAACTGTCCGAAATTAACATATTATTTAACGTATTATAAACAAAATTGACAGTCATTTTGAATTTGAAAAGATGCCCCATAATTTGGACATTGAAACCCAAAACCTATGTATGTCATTATACATCCAAGCTTTTGAAGGGTGGCCTACGAAAACATAGGAGTAACGTCTTACCAGCTTTTAGACTAAAGCAATAATTTCATTCTACTGAGTTATTAGCTTGTTTTTAATACTAACCACTCGATTCTGAAAGTCTGGTTGTTGAATCGAGTGAGCACAACTATGTTTGGCTGATGAAAAGAATAACCACCAATCACTGCGCTTAACATGAGGTATGACAGATGCTAATAACTTTTAAGGTTCCCTACAACAAAAGGAAAAACGGAACCCTTACTGGATCACTTTGTTGTCCGTGTATCCTATCGGTTTGAAATTAAAAAAAAAAAACATTCTAAATACACAGTATCTTGAAGCCGTAAAAATTGAATTTCTTAGTTAACGTAAAGCTACGGCCGTTTATACCGCTTAAAACGTATATTTTGACACTATCAGGGATTTAAATTATTTACAGTAGGTACTTCTGGTTGACCTATAACTTTGAAATTTGCAAGTAATATCGTCTTATATTACAAGTTCCTCAAAAAGTCTGAAAACTATACTTTTTTCATGAAATCATAAAAAATATAGTCTTTGTACGGAACCTTGTGGGCGAATCCAACTTGCACTTGTCCAGTTTTGTATTGATCTGACTCTCAGTAAACCGGGTTTTGAGTTGAAAATATTTCTTCCAATTGTGACGACAAACATTTAAGACAATTTACACAAACATGTAACATCTTCCAAATAAATAAGTATTTGTTTCTCTCAACACCCTATGATTACAAGTTATACCGTCAGTGTGATCACCTTAAAATATCAAGAGTAACGCCAATTTATAAGACCATAATTAAAAAATCCTCCGCAAACTTAATTTGAACATTCCCTTCACACAGTAATTAGCATAGAGTATGGTTGTAACAACACGTTTCATACAAACTACTTGTAACTAAAATGTCTAACATAAACACCGCTGGCTCTCGAGGGACGCAGTCACACCGTAATGTAACGACTTGACTTTTGAACTTGTTTTTGCACGTTATTTGAAGTTTACAAGGAGGTTATTTTTGCTGACTTTTTTACTTATATTTTTATACGTTGTCCTTCCACTGTCACTTTTATTTATTAAATTTCACCTAAATACATCAAGTTATTACTGCATAATTATGGAGTTCATATTAAAGAAATAATTGTAATAACAACTTATCATAAACTGTAAAAGTAGTTGTGTGTAGATAATTAGAAATGTAACAATGTAGGTATGTAAATATACCTTAGCAGAAACAAAGTTGACAGACTTGGAGTGTATGAAACGTTCATGCATGTTTGCTGTTTGAGTTATGATAAGAAAATTCTGTATTTATAATATAAAATATGCAATTGTTTTAAGTACACATTCATACACACCGTCCGTCACCATCTATATTCGTACTAGGAGTGTAGTTTAGTAGTAGAGTGGAATATATTATCCACTTCTAGACAAAGAGCTCTCTTTTAAATAAAAAAGAAATTGTGTAACCCTAGTAATTTGGAGTAAGAGTTGTTTTAACGTTTGAGTGTTTAGTGTTGTTCCTTGTCCTTCGCTAGTGTTGCGACGTCGCCATCTTTTTTATATATAAAACAAAGTTTTTGAATGTCGTGGTGACCTAGCGGTTTAATGCATGAATTTTCGTGCACAAATTTGCAGGTTCAAAACCACTACAGACAAGTAGGTACCAATGTGACTTTTTCAAAGTTATATTAAATTATTTAGTTATAGTATATGAAAATTGGATCTAAAATCGCCAACTCGCAGTGAGCCAGCGTGGTGATAAATTCTCGTTCCTACCCTATAATTATGGGAAGAGGCCTCTTTCCAGCAGTGGCATTTATAGGCCGGTATTATAGAACAAAGTCAGTTCTATAACAACACTCATAACTCGAGAACGGGTGGACTGATTTTCATAATCTATGATTTGTTGGATTCGTATCCGTCCCGAATAGCAGAATGAATATTAAAATGGACTAAAAATAATTTACGGAAGCGGGGACAACCTACGGAAGTGATACCGCGGGGCACAACTAGTAGATTGTAAAAATTCATCTAACACAATTAGAGTCAGCTCATGATTTAGGACTCCTATTGAGTCTGAAACTAGTCGGGTGATCCCGAGAATGCGCGTGAGTAGGCCGTTGAATCTTTAAATAATTGTGAATTCGTCTCACGGAAGTTATTATAATAACCATTTAACACATTGGTTTTCTATGTATTCGGTGTAAATATTATTTGGCGAACTAATTTATAACTATGTCAATGAACACTATCGTTGTTCAAAGGGTAAGGGATAAACAAATTTAAATTACTTAAACTTTATTCCTGTGTTCGTAAAGTGATCAATAGTGGACTCGAGGCAGTGTTCCCAATCATATTGGAATTATAATAGTTTTGAAGGTATTTAAGACTGGGGGCCATTTTGTTTTGCTAACACAGTTTATAATCCCTAGGTATATTAATATCTAATAATAATAATATCTGGGGACAACTCACACACGGCCGTCTGATCCCAAACTAGGCAGAGCCTGTACTATGGCAACCAGACAACAGATAAACGTACTTAATATAAATACATACATATTATAGATAAATTATTACGCCCCGACAAAGAACAAATGATCATGCTCATCACACAAAGATTTGTCCTGGGTGGGAATCGAACCCACGACCTCCGGCGTAGCAGTCAGGGTCACTAACCACTAGACCAACAGGCCTGTCGGTGATACATGGTTAAGGTGTGCTCTCGTACTGATATTTTTGTGATTTCCTACTCTTATTTTGATAGTAAATACATGTTAAAAAACGTGAAACTTCATTATTGAGTGCGGTGCGGTGCGCGCTAGGTATAGGACGCGCCCACTGCATACGAATATAATAATAAATATATAAAAAAATCATTATATTCGCGATTTGCGCGGCATAGGCCGACGCACGCTACAATGGCCTTGAGTTCCGACCAACTCATAGCTAACGAAGTGTTGGCGTTCTTACAACACGCCATCGACACCATGGACGAGATCAGTATCATCCAGATCTGCAAGTCCAACTTTAATGCAGAGGAGATAACATCAGCAAAAACTCTGCTGTATAAGTCGGTCGGACAGATCGACAGAATGCCATCCCGCCGTAAGGACGACAAGGGTGAGAAGAGTCTTCAGGACATCATCAATCTCCTGAAGACAACGGATCCTGATGACGTGCCGTCGTTTGTGGCGAAAAACTTAAACAAGTTGCCGCCAGTGACATTTGACCACGTAGATGTTACCAGGTTGCTCAAGGACATCACAACCCTGAAAGCCAGCCTGGCGGAGGTAGTGTTGAAGTTGGAGGCTTCGCAAGACACCATCAGTGAGCTACGTGCCGAAGTAACATCATTGCGTAATTCGCTGGCCGTAAGTAGTTCACCCGAGGTCAATAACATCAACACGCGACGCGGCGCATGCAAAGTTGTGTCAGCAAGTTTCATGAGTGCGACGCCTGAGACACAGCCGGCGCCTGCGCCCCGCCCCGCGCCTCCCCCCGCGGAGGTATCGCCTGTCGTCGTGACGTCAACGCCTCAACGTCACTACGCCGCTGCTGCTGCCCGCCAGCCACCCAAAGCGAGCAATATATTGAGGACCGAGAAGGCTACCGGGAGCACCCGCAACGAACGCCTTCCTAGTGCGGCGCTACCACGTCAGCCGGATGAGGAGGGCTTTACTAAGGTCGAGAGAAAGAAGAAAAGGCCTCTTCGCCAAAACCTGTGTGGCACCGCACCGACAGAACATATCCTGCGCCCCGCTGTTCCTGTGGTGCATGTGTATGTGTCGCGTCTCCACTTCATCACGAAGGCCTCCGACGTGATGGAGTACTTGGAGAAGAAATTGAAGACCCGGTTTGTGGTCGAGAAGTTGGAATCGCGCAACACAGTTAACTTCAACTCGTTTGTTGTACGCGTCCCGACCGATCGACTGTCGGCGATTATGAAAGAGGAGCTATGGCCGAAAGGGGTCGTATTTAGGAAATTCCGCGGCCGCCGGCGTCCTCCGGATTTAACAGAACTTGCGTCACACGTCGCGAAAACGTGACTTAGTTATAAGTTTATATTTTTGTATGTATGTTAGTCTGTAAGGTATATATAATATGGGCCTCTGTAAGCTTTGTTTTGCATTGTTTTATATTGCCTGAAATAAACGATTATTATTATTATTATTATTATTGAGTCATTTTTAAACTTGTTTTAGGATGGATTATCTATTTTTGGTTGTTGCAGTGTTTTAATTTCTATGTATTGGTCACAAAAGTTAAGCCGTTTGTTCATATTCATATTCTTTATTGCAATCCATGTTTGTTTAATTCGTTAAAATAATTCATAATTATTTCCCGGATTGCAAGTGAACAGGTTTACAAAAAATCTATATCTAGATACTTAAATCTATATCATCGTTGTAGCTTTTGAAGTAGAGTTGACCTTTATACAAAAAAAACATTTTGACATAGGTATTATTTAGCCAAACTACTAAAATACTACTTCAAGTTAAAAATAGCGACTGATATTAAAATTGAGAAAATTCAATATTAATTTTATATAAAGATTCAATTAGAATGATAATGATGTCAACTTAAGGAATTCTATTTTGTAATTAATGTCCGGAAGAGGAAGTCTTTCGAGGATAATAAAGAAGATAATTATGTGTAAATCCGATCAAAATTCTTTTTTCTGGGTCGAAAGGTCCATAAGCTGTCCCGCAATAATATATACCTTACATATTGTGTCTATTTTTCTTCATAAATGTATCCTGTTGCAGGTCAGCTGGAAGAAATTTCGTAAGTAATAAGCAGCATCTTTTATTTTGTCTAATGTTAAGTCCTTTGTGTGTACATAAATAAATAAATATAATTTGTAATTTGTAATTTGTGCGTCATAGTTGGACAAAAGACTCTGCTAATGTACCATTTAAGAGGAATTTAACCTAATACTACTAATGGCACTCCGCTAATTTTTAAATTAAATTTGAAAACTTCGAGTCACATTAATTTAATCATTTGCTTGAATTAAAACGTTGTTTCAAAGCATTACGATTGTAACGCATTTAACCATCAAATACGTTGACACGTCACTGGGTGTAATAGTATTATTTGTGTGACGTCACGAGTTGGTTAATGCAGCGTGACTTACGAATGACAGTAGAGTGACTGTGGCTCTACGCAGCTTTATTTAGCTGTATTTAGATGAGTAATTTTAGTGTACAAAATAATCCCTTAATCATCAAATAATTTCGGTAGTATAATATAATAAACTTAGGTATATAATGCGCATCGTCAAGCACCTTTAAGATTAAAATATAATAATATTAAGATTTATAAGACTGGGTATCTCCTGATAACTAAGTAAACAAATAAAACTTAAAACATGGCGACATTTTGCAATAACAGCGTGACAGCATTATTTGTGTGACGTAATGTTCGCAGCGTGACTGATGGCCGTGCGGTCTGCACTGCACTGTCACCACAATTGTGCCCGTGACAGATTTTATCATGCTAATAAAAGCAATGTCCCGCTGTCAATGTAGAGCTTTTAAAATCCGATTCTTATACTTCGCACTGCCTGGTTTAATGTAGTCATCTATCTTATATCTTTAAACGAGCAATTCTTGTATATATATATATAATCTGAATCTCGGAAACGGCTCCAACGATTTTCATAAAATTTTGTATGCAGGGAGTTTCGGGGGCGTTAAATCGATCTAGCTAGGATTCATTTTCAGAAAATGTCGTTTTATCCGTGTTTTCAGTAATCTTAAATCTGTAAACGAGCAATTCTTGTATTTACGGCCATCATTGAAAATAAACAAAATATTACATTTGAATTTGGAATCTGTCATTTTTATATGATTGTTCATTGTGTTTTCTCATTTTGGCGCCAATACATTGAGACCTCCTCTGTTTGTAACATAAAAAAAGATCAGGCCGTCCACGTAGTATTCGTACGAAAAAGGTTGTCAAAGCAGTAAGGGAAAAAATTCAAAGAAATCCTGTCCGAAAGCAAAAGATTTTATCTCGGGAGATGAAGATACTAGCACCTAGAACCATGTCTCGTATTTTAAAAGCTGACTTAGGACTTGCAGCCTTTAAGAGACGTACTGGTCATTTCTTAACTGATAATTAAAAAAATAATAGGCTGGTAAAATCGAAACAACTACTGAAGCGGTTCGCAAAATGAGAGTACAGAAAAAAATTGTTTACGGATGAGATTTTTTTACAATTGAGCAACTATTTAACAAACAAAATGACCGTATTTATGCTCACAGCTCTAAGAAAGTTTCCCAATTAGTCGACAAAGTGCAACGTAGGCATTATCCAACTTTAGTGATGGTTTGGTGAGCTATTAGCTATGAAGGAGTGACTGAGCCATACTTTTGTGAAAAAGGTATCAAAACATCAGCACAAGGGTATCAACTATCAAGATACCATTCTTGAGAAGGTAGTGAAGCCCCTTAACAACACCATGTTCAATAACGAAGAATGGTCCTTCCAGCAAGACTCGGCGCCGGGTCATAAAGCTCGGTCTACGCAGTCTTAGTTGGAATTGAACGTTTCGGACTTCATCAGTGCTGAAGACTGGCCGTCGTCTAGCCTCGATCTTAATCCGCTCGATTATTATTTATTTTCAGATTTAGAGAGTACGGCTTGCTCTTAACGCCATGATAATTTAGTCTCTAAAACATTTTTTTATTTTAATGTTATTTGTGATTTATTGATAAGCTGTAAAAAAGTAAGTTGGTATTTGTTTCTAATAAAATAATAAACTAATTGCACTCGTGATTTTTTATTTAAATAACCCGTTCATATTTTTTTATTATTATGTTGGTAAGATCGAAATATATTATTTAGGTATACTTCCTCATTTCATCAGTATGTAATTCGTATTTAATTATATTTTCTAAAAAAAACCTTCCAAAAAAAAACGAGCAAAGCTCGGTGATCCAGGTACTATATATAAAAATGATACCCGTTTTCCGTTGTCACGACATAGCATGAAAACGGCTTGACCGATTTGGCTGATTTTGATCTTGAAATGTTGGTGGAAGTCCAGGGAAGGTTTAAAAGGTGTAAAACATAAATAATACGTAAAAAAAAAACTGTTCCTAAACTCGGGAATTACCTTAATTAATTTACTTTTGACAGAACGAAGTCTGTCCGGGCAGCTAGTATGCAATAAATTAAAACGACTTAACAGATTTGATTGGTATTTTAATATGTGTAGGTATTTATTACATGTCTGTAAAAGTTGCATTCAAAGCACACACGGACATAAATACCTTGATGAAACTACTCTTGACTAAAAATTGCACTGATATGCAGTTATAAGCATATCTTATTAAAGACCTAACTTTATTTTAAAACCAGCAATATAAGATTGAACGTCGTTTCACTTCTGTTTTACAAAGTATACAAAGTTACGAGATTGGTATTATCTTGGTAGATACGGGGATTGAAGCCGCGACCCACCACAGTAGTGCCACTTGAGACTTTGCATACAAAGGCCAGTGCCCGAGATATAGATTGTTAGATAGATATGCCTTACGTACAAAATCGCCGTCTCAGGTACAGTTAGGATGGAACGTAAAGAGGTCGGAAGTATAAGGTTTTAAGAAACGCCTTTAAAAATTAAAGATTTGTAAAGATAAGTAGAGTCAGTTTTAATCTTGAACTTTAAATAATTGATTACGGATTCAGTACAGTATTGATGACAGTAATAAAAAACGGTTAAAATAGCAGAAAAATAAAAACAAATTTCGATTTAAAAACTACTTAATCAATTTTGATAAAATTGATTACCATCCACAAACCAGTATCATCTTAAAAGTATACTTATAAAACTAAAACTAAAAAAGGTTCTGTAACGAAAAAAAGGACGCTTTAAATTAATACAATATATTATGTAAATTGGAGTGAGTAAAATCTATTAAATATATTTCCAGTGTCACGATGTTTGCCCTGGATGAACTCCGAAACTACTGAACCGATATCAATCAAATTTGCACACCGTGTGCAGTTTGATCCAACTTGAAAGATAGGATAGCTAACTATTCTAAATCCAATTATTGAAAAAAATTGAGACCGCGGGCGGAGCTGCGGGAAACAGTTAGTATTTTATAAATAGTAAATTTGGTATCTTTTTTATTCGTATGTTTCACCTTCGTTTTATTTTTGATTTATACATTCGACTGTTGTGTGCCATTATTTAGTGCCGTAAAACTCTGAGCCTTAAAATAGATTTGCCGGTCGCCGGTCCCGGATTTGGCCCAGTTTTCGAGTGCTTGCCGCACTGAATTTTTAGGAACGAGCCGAATTCTAGCCTCGAGTAATCACAATAAATTTACCCACGTTGAAAAGTCTTGTTTTTGTGTAAATACGTAAGACTGTTGTATAAAAGATATTCTTATATTGTTGTCAGCTTTAAGCGCTATTGTGTGATGAATATTATTATTTGCCCTTGTGTCTATTATTGCAACATGACTAAGATATTAATTATGTAGTATGATATTATCATGTCATTAATGAACAAGCAATGTCTCGCGAAATAAGTTAGTCCCATCCCCGTAAAACATGTCTCATGCACAATTAATATTATATGGGCAAAAAACTGAGTTTTTTTTGGATATTTTTTTTTGGGTCCAGACATAATATGTATAATAACGAACTTAACACAAAAATAATCATAAAATTTGTTGGGATCGTTCTAAAGTTATGCGCTTAACAACACAATTGGCGATTCATTTTTGTTTATATGCATACTAAAACTATAAGGCCTAGAAACCGCGGGGTTTCGTGGAATAGAACCTCCCCTCTTATTTACAAGATTATAAGTTTGTGTACACTTAAAATTAAAATCTAACAACGCAAGCAGCATCCTTTTGACTGATGTACGCTTCACCAAGTGTGGTACTGAAACGAATTGTATACTTCTGCTTTTACTCTTTTCATTCACTAGAGTT
Organism: Plusia festucae; assembly: GCA_950381575.1. Lineage (NCBI taxonomy): Eukaryota > Metazoa > Arthropoda > Insecta > Lepidoptera > Noctuidae > Plusia > Plusia festucae. The sequence continues at coordinate 3,037,907 of OX494436.1, read as the reverse complement.
CACCAGCGGCTCAAGAGTCAAATCTAATGTATGAGTTCACGATACTTCGTATAAATTGTGGCTCAGTCGTCGTGTTTGGCAACTGCCCGACTCTGGTCATAAAGTATCATTGTTTGGTTCAGGCTTCAGTTTTAAGCTGAGAAATATTGCGTCTGTATTTTTTATTAAGTTATATAAATAATATCTTGGGACAACCCACACACGGCCATCTGATCCCAAACTAGGCAGAGCTACTATGGTAAACAGACAACTGATAAACATACTTATATATTTCTAAATACATACATATTATAGCTAAATAACACCTAGACATAGAACAATGATCGAGCTCATCACACAAACATTTGTCCTGGGTGGGAATCGAACCTACGACCTCCGGCTTAGCCGTCAGGATCACTAGACCAACAGGCCAGTTAAAAAGTGTCTAAACTTCTCGCAAAGAAAATAAAATGCCGCCATTTATTAATCAAAGTAATGCTAATCTATTTCGTATGAGAAAACCTAAAATTATTAAATGTGAGGTTAGTATTATTTATTTTAAAACCAGCAATATAAGATTGAACATCGTTTTACTTCTGTTTTACAAAGTATACAAAGATAAGTTACTAGATTGTTATTATCTTGGTAGATAATACACCACTTACACCAATAACCTATTTATACTGAATAATACTGATGCAAATACTTTAAACCGAAATCATAATTTTCTATTTCCGTGATTTTTAAACCAATTTATCAAAGCTTATATTATGTAAGCGCAATAGGTATTATAATGTCTCAACTGCCTGTCTACATAACTTTCTGAAATATAACTTTGTCTATGATACTATATGATACTAGAAATTATGTTTAGAGGTAACACAACGTTCCGTGGAAGGATATCGAATTATATACCAAGTAAATACCTACATGCATATCTATACAATATGTATAGAAATGTATTGTCGGTCTTGTTGGACGGATTTCCCCCTTAGTTCATGTCTCATTAACGCTTTCAATAAGGGATGATGACGTAACGGGAAGTAGAAAAATATGTGCCATTATACCAGTAACAAGTCCTTTAATGTTTGAAGGTAAAGGTACTCGTAAATGAAAAAAAAACTTGTCACTTTACCGGCTAAAAACTTTTACGGCACAAGAACGAGTGCATATCTAATACCTCGACTAATAAATTCTTTACCTACCGACATGCGTAATACTATTACCGAAAAAAATATAAAAGTTAAATTGAAAACATACTTCTTATCGAATTTATAACAGAACACTGTCGAATATTTTCTTAGTACCCTCATTTGTATTGTGATAAATAGTGTTTATGTATGTATTATTACTATGTAAGACGAATTGAATTATGAAGTATCACACACAAACCCGAGAGGTTTAAGTGGTACTAAATTAAGATAACCATGTAAACATTGTTTTTTTTTGATAAATAAAAAAAAAAAAAAAAATATATAATTATGGAAACCTGTATTGCTATTTTATTTCATACCACTTCCCTGAAAAGTCATCAAAGGAATAATTCAGGAAAAGTCAATAAAAAATACGGAGGTAAAGCTTTTGTATATAAATAAAAATTATATAGGGTTTTTTTTTGTCAGGGTCAAACGCTAATGAATCCAACCCACGCTGAGGGCCTAGTGTGGAGAGATGTCGGACTTGCACCGACCAAAAACACCCCGGTCCCGTTCTTGCCTTTGCTGGAGCCGCGGGATCATTAACGCAAGCTCTGCGCAACTCCAGCAGGAAACAAAATAAATGTTATAATTAAAAAAAAAATACAAATGACTATTCCTTGACAATGGAGAATGTAATAACAATACTCAAAAGTTCTCTTGACGACATCAAAACAAAAGCATCAAACATAATACAATTCAAAGCATTGCTTCCGGGATAACGGAAACAATACATTCTGATTTCATGCGATTTTTAAAACATCCGTTTAAAACAATGGTTCTAACAAATGAAAATGTATCAAAGTAATCCGTTTGATAAACGGAGATTTTTAAGTATCTAGGTACTATTTTGTTGTAAAGAATGGAAGTCTGGGGTGTCGCATAAGGAGAGGAGTTCTATAAATATTCAAGTAGGTTTCTTGAATGGTTTCAAATTGTTTTTTAAATCAAAGCTTATAGATATTAGACTACTGCAGGCCCATGTCCAAAATGGATGGGTCATATGAAACGCCAGTGACGTATATAGTACGATATAAGACCATACAATAGATAATCACCCCCCGGAGCACGGAAAGAGAGGGGGTTGCAACCCTTGATTTATCCCCTTGTCGCACGATTTTTGTACGGCGTTGCGGAATAATGGATTGAAAGTTGTATTGAAACAGCATGAAACTGATGCCGTACAGAATAAAGTAACCAAATGTACTCTGGAAAATGAAAGAAAATCAAAAACAAATCCCAGCTTTGTGGCGCATCATTTTTTACGGCACTGCGCGCTTTATTATTATTTTTCATAGATCTAACGATGGTAAAAATGCCGTACAAAAATATGTGACCAATATGTACTCACTCCTACCTGCACTTTTGAATTTTCACCAGCACTCGTTGGACACCTTACAAGTGACGGCATAGTGCTGAATCTTATTATTGCATGGTCTTATATCGTACTATATACGTCACCTGGTGGTTACGGTGGATATTTTATGACCCATCAATTTTGGACATGGGCCTGTAGTCTATATGCTTGAGTAAACTTGGAACAAGTATTTCTAATAGCCGAATATTGAAACGTCAATCAGTTTGAAGTCACCGTTTAGTCTCATGCTGTCTCTGTCACTATTAGCGGACCCGGCCCTTCTCACGGGTAGCAGTCATAATAGCCCAAACTAGTGCTGAAAACTGCATTAAAGTCCGTTGCATAGTTTAAAAGATCTAAAAGTATGGACAGCGGGAACGAGTTTGTTAGATATTACAAATTATCCATAATAATATTAAAACTGTGAAATTTACTCTGTTTGTCTCTATCGCTAAATCCCTGAACCGATTACAATGAAAGTTGGTCTGGCTTAAGCTTTAGCTCTTAGGAGAGGACGGCAAATTTTTAACACGATAACTGACACTTACGCGGACGAATCCACAAGCAACAGCCATTAAACAACGTAAAAAAAATACCCAAATAAAAAAATAAACCCTAAAGGTTTCCTTTTTCAAAAATAAAACAATTTACCACGCAGCGCGCTTTCATTTTTAAGTACAAAACAAAAACGCTGCACTAACATGCTGCTACACTATGGACAGACTCGAAAAATTCCAGGCCTCGCACTGGCCGGTTACGTGAAAATCAAATGATAGATAGATAGAGAGAGATTTAAACCATTCGTCATGTTTTGATTATGAGCCGTAAGTTTAAATTTGGCAGTCAAATAATCTATACTTATAATAAATCTGTAGAAGTGAAAATTCTGTACATTGAAAATATCAAAAAAAATAATGGCGGGGTGTGTTACTAGACCGACACCGAACCCAAAAATGTGATTAAAAAAATTTTTGTCTGTCTGTCTGTCTGTCTGTCTGTTTGTTCAGGCATCACGCAAAAACTACCGGTTCGATTTCGATGAAACTTGGTATAATTGTTCTTTAATATCCTGGGCACCACACTGGGTAGTTTTTATCAATCCAACGCCGAAGATGTCATTTTTATGTTTTCCATGACCGCAGGCTACCTTGCGCCTTTGACGCATATCAGTGTCTAATATTGTAAAAATATATTTTTTTAAAAGAGTAACCTATGGAGTTTCTTGCCGGTTCTTCTCCATGGGAAGGACACTTTGGAACCGAGCACCTAGAATCAGTAGAGTAGCATATAACGTTTCTTGAGCGCCTTCTTGAGGTTTATAAGAAATAAAAACTTTTTGATTTTGATTGATTTTGATCCCGGAAAAGTATATACAAAAAAAAACAAACTTAATTTTGCGGTTCGATCCCTAGACCCGAATACTGTACCAACCGCAAATAATAAGTTTGTCGTAGGTTACGTCACCCGCAGTGGAGTTCAATAAGGGGCGCTGCACACGGCTAAGATACTATAATTATTTATCTATACTTTATATATATTATCTATACTAATATTATATTATTATATTATATTATATTATTATATCTATACTAATATTATAAAGCTGAAGAGTTTGTTTGTTTGTTTGAACGCGCTAATCTCAGGAAGTACTGGTCCGATTTGAAAAATTCTTTCACTGTTAGATAGCCTACTTATTGAGGAAGGCTTTAGGCTATAATTTGCAGCAGTAACCGATGATCACGCGAGCGGAGCCGCGCGCAACAGCTAGTCCGATATAAAAATGTGTTTTGTGTTTATTCAAATCCTCTTTTATGTGTGGCAATGTTTTTTTTTACCTGAAATAAAAAGTGAAATAGGGAATTTGACTTCAAATTTTGTTTATTGAGCTTTCGTAAGTGATAATAGTGACTATGAAACAACGAATAAATAAAGTAACGTTACGTTTAAATGCCTAGTAATGATATACTGTTAACTTTGAATGTTGATTATTGTAAATAATATAGAATTTTTTTTTTTTTTATAATCTTATTTTTTGGGTAAATAATGTGTATTTTAGGTTACAAACTAGCAACTAGCGTATCGTCCAATCATTGAATAACGGCGAAAAACATAAAACAAAATTTGTTTAATTTTGTAATGGATTTTTTTATTAATTACCTAAAGAAAATATATTGTTTTTAAATCACCAGAAAGCATATTGCGGTACCTATTCCAAATGATACCTGTCTTGAACTTTTATCTATGATTAAGTTCACCATTTTTTGGAGTAGAGTTAAAAATATTCAATCATATTTGGGAAAACACGTTTCCCATTTGACCGATAAATAATTCGTATTTTTCTAATTACTTAATTGAAATAATGCGTATGTTTCGATTGCGTGCGTTATCTGGGTGTGTTAGTTTAACTGTGACATCACTAATTACATTTTAATCTTGTTACGAATGTTTGTTAATTACGTAAACAAATATAGTAATTAACTTTATTAACACTGGAAAAAATGTGTTTGTCATTCCATTTATATTGTGATATTTATATTAAAGGTATAAATATAATTATAATTTCTTAATTTTAATCATTTTGAATCCCTTTAATCCCTTTGGTTTTTCATTTTAAATTATTGTTAATTTCTAATTTATTGAATATAACTAAAGATTTTTCCAGATGAATTAATATTTTATAACAAATTTATTTTTACTTACCCTCTAAATATAACAATTAATGTATTTATTTACACAACACTAAACATAACACAGAAATCTTTCCCGCGCACAACTTTTCCACGACTCTGCTACGCGATTGTGGTGCTACGAAGCTACGTGCAGCGCTCTACGCCACTAGAAGTCGACTGAGAGCTACGCGTGTCGTTTGCTACGCTGCCACCTAGCTGAGCAAATTACAAAATTCTTGAAACTTGTATATTCAGAGTTTCATTTATACTTTACGAATGATAGAATAAGTTTTTTCTCATTTGGTTTCTTTCTACAATCATTTTTCATCAAGAACATTTTATTTTTCTGAGGAACATTAATGAATGGTGTGTAATATGGGAAATATACGGTTGTAATATTAAATAACTTTCCTAATATGGTTACTTTCTAAACAGCATGGGCTCTAATAAATACTTTTGCTTTTGAACTTAACTTTTTTTTCGCTTCCTTGCTTCTGACGCTTAAGCATACAGCATTTAAGCATATTTTAAAATAAAGAGAAGATCTCAAAATATCCAATGCAGAATAAAATTCGTATTATTTATGAATATAAGAACAAAGTTAGAGTAATTTCGGAAATAGTTAAACGAGTGGGGCTGTTAATAAAGAATCCATTAAGTATACCATATCGACGCCAGGGACTAGGCGGGACCAAACTCGTTAGTTATGATTTGTAGGTTTTGTATGCATATTTATAATAATAATAATTTCTCACTGCTCTGCACAGGCGTCTTATCATATAGAGAAAGAACGAGCATAGATCACAACGCTGGCTTACTGCGGATTGGCGATTTCAGATTCCAATTTTCGGAACCCAGGTTTCCTTACGATGTTTTCCTTCAGCGATTGTTAATGATGTCTTTAATAAATAATTAAAAATGTACATATGACTTTAAAAAAGTCACATTGGTACTGTTACTTGCCTGTAGTAGGTTCGAACCTGCAACCGTGTGCACGAAAATTCGTTCACCACCACTAGTCCACAACGACATGATAGGCCACCCGCGATGACACGACAAAGCTCCGTGCATTTTGGGTGATGTATGTTTGTATTTGAAAATAAAGCAGTAAAATAGTGGCTGATTGTAATATAAATAATGTCCACAAAGTTGACGATTTTATCTTTTCAATTTGATTTTATTCGACTTGAGTTGGTTGGTTACCCTGACTGCAAAGCCGGAGGTCGTGAGTTCGATTCCCAGTCAGAATAAATATGTGTGTGATGAGCTCGATCATTTTTTCTGTTATTTATCTATAAAATGTATGTATTTAGAAATATTTAAGTATGTTTATCAGTTGTCTGGTTACCATAGTACAGGCTCTGCCTAGTTTGGGATCAGATGGCCGTGTACGAGTCGAACGACGTGTAGAACTTTTTATTGTTAACATCCCACACTAGATCTGTGTTTGACTGTTCAAAGATAAAGTAAACCTTTTGTTATTTTACTGAAACACATTTCTTGTAATCATGCTTATAATCTTGTAGGTTGTTCTAAAACCCTTGCAAATCGCGCCGCATACTTGAACGTACAAAATTATCGTAACCCCAGGTAACCTCATTGCCTTAAACTCCCCCCATATTTTGAGAAAGCCACATTAACCCTTCAACCTGCTAAAGGATCATCCATTAATAATGTATTTTTTTAAGCTAATATCACTGTAGGTCGCACATAACTATTATTGTTGTTAACAACAATACTAGTTTAACAACACAGCTAGTTTGGAATGGTTTTATGTTTGTAGTGTAATGGGCGGGTTTCAAACCAGTAACCACATGATCGTAAATGTGACGTCCATTACTACCTACTGTGGTTTGTGTAGTAATACCAAGAATAGATAACACAAGGTAAGTTAGTAGGTAAGTCATCTGTGAAAAGGATTTCCAAAAATCAAGAAAATCTTGGCGTAATTTATGGATGATCCTCAACAATGCGAAGGAAAAAGTTAACAAGCCCATGAGAAATTAAATTACAAGGATGTTGTTTTCTCAGCAGACATGGGTTAAGTGCCCTTGCGTCTTAAGAGGCATGTTCAATGGTGCTTATTCCGGGTACCAGGTTGTTGATCTTGTGGCTAAAGAGAACTGAGATCCATTCCTTATGTTAGGGTACTGTTGTAGATTCGGAGTTAGAATTTAAATGTAATTAAGTTTTAAGCATTGGGCATGGAAGGGGTTTTTATTATTAATATTTGGTATAAGTATAAGCCCTTTTTTATTTCTCATTATGAGGAAAAGCAAAACACAGTCTTATTAAATAAATAATTGGTTCAAATCCCGTTAATATTTACGTACCTATTTATATTATGTAAGCCTTACTTAACCTATAAAAATAAAAGTAACTGCCTATCTGTCAGATCCCTTTAGATCAAACTACTGTATCGATTTTGATGAAAATCGGTGAACAGCAATTGCGTCCTAAAAAAATTTTGGAATGCAATTGTTTATTTTGCGATAACGGACTCCCGCGCGGAAGGAACCGTCAGGAAAAGGAATAAACTTTTGTGTATATTATCCAGTTGCATAATAGACATATACATATACCTATAGATATTATTCATAAATAGTATTTTATCACTAACTGTAGAGCCTGGTTTATAATAATTTAATAAAAATATCTTGGGACAAGCTCACACACGGCCCAAACTAGGAAGAACCTGTACTATGGCAACCAGACAACTGGTAAACATACTTACCTATTTCTATATACATACATATTATAGATAAATAACACCCAGACACAGAACAAATGATCGTGCTCATCACACAAAGATTTGTCTTGGGTGGGAATCGAACCCGAAACGACCTCCGGCTTATGTCAGAGTCACTAACCACTAGACCAACAGGCCAGTCGTGGTTCGGCTTGTGGTTTAGGTGTAGGTCTAGTTTGATTAGAAACACGCTGCACTATCGTCTCTGACCGCAAGCCATCGCTTACAGCCTCCGTTATCCAACCATTGATGTTACTAGTTCAGTAAACCTGTGTATTGGTAGTGCTTCGGTTATGTTAACGAACAGAGCTTTATATACAAATATCTACATACAATATTATTGCTTCTATGGATAAAACATTGAGTGTGACGTTTAAAAAAAAATGTGAACGAAATTGAATTTAATAGTTTGCGCGTTGTATTTGCTTTGAATCCAAAAATAATCGAATGCACATAGTTGCGGGTTTAAACCCTTAACAAGTAACAATGTGACTTTTTCAAAGTTATATGTATATACTTTTTTTATTATTCTAAGACACCAAAAAATTTAAATCTGAAATCGCCAATCCGCTATGCGCTAGCGTGGTCATCAATGCTCATTCCTTCTCTTTATGTGAAAAGGCTTGTGCCCAGCAGTGGGACATTTTATCACTCGAAAACGCATTACATTTAACCATTCTAATATCGCATGGGTATTTAGATATGCAACTTTGTAATGTAAATATGTTATACGTGAATAAACATTAAGATGTAGGCCTCTGAGGGCTTTGAACACGCAATCGAATCTGCAAACATCCAGAAACCACCCATTTGGGTCAAACATCTGAGGTAAGTGTACTCTTGTTTGGAATGGAGAATCAAACACGAAATGCAGGACGACTGTTAACCAATTGATACGACCTCTACGATTGTATAGTAGTCTGACTATTTTTAATATAGTTCTAAAACATTGTAAAGAGGTTTTGCTGCCTCAAGTTTGTTCTCTGTTTTCTTTGATAATTGAGAAACTCTTTTCAGCCGAATTCGCCAGACTAGGTTATATATTTTGGATGCTTGACCAATGACCACGGTATGTGGACAAACGAATAGCGTGTGATGATTGTGCACCACGCTTACAACTGGATATAAGCGAAAATAGGCAACCGGCAAAGGTTGTGTGACGATTGACGATTTCGGGAAATTGATTTCTGAAGGTCGCCGTCCCAAAGCCGACTGTCGTTTATTTTATGTCTGTAGCTGATTTCAATTAACATTCAATTGTTTTTGAGTATTGCGAAACGAGATTTATATTTTTTTGCTTACGTAACTGAACCAAGGACTAGATAAATACGTTTTAAATAAATATGTTTTTACAAAAATGGTTATACTGTCATGTGTCAATGAAAAAGACAATTAATTGAGAACATAGATCTTTAGTATTAATTAACATATTCTACTACGTAAGCATTAAGCATACTTATCGTTATTGTTTGATATGCTTCAATGTTTAAAAACCGATATTTTTGCAAGTCACTATAATGATAAAACGTCAAATTTTAAACATTAAACCAAGCATTAAGTCTAACTTGATCAACGTGAAACAAAAGCAACTTCTATCATTTATCTTGTAGATATCGCTCCGAATATTTGTTAACTCATTCTTAAACAATTCGAAGTCAAGCAAAATTAATCGTTAAGAAAATTAGCAGGTCATTTGGTTATGTAGCAGATTGTATAACGGTGTCAATACATATTGTTTGCGGAAAATTTAGTGACCGTATATCAGCAACACAAAGGTTTCGAACAATATAACCGTTGCCAACTTTGGGGGTTCGTAACAAGTTGCAGCCCTTATTTTGGCCACAAGTTTTTGGGTACTTTAACATGAATGAATTTAAGGGTGCACGCCGATAGTAAAAGGCAACTTGATTATATTGAATTCAAAAGGTAATACATATTGCTTCCTTTTGAATTAATAAACCCTACTTTTAAGTTAGGTGTCATGGTCATGGGCCAACTGTCGGCCCGTGACCATGACACGTGCAAAACGTCGGAAACTAAAATAAACCGCGATAGAATCTGTTTAAAAGTAGTCTTATTTCAATGTCTAATATTCACGTAAACCTCAGAAAACAAAATAATAAACTCTATATGAAAAGGAAAAAATCTACTGATACAGACGTCAAGTCTATCATATCCTAGACGGTATGGGAGTTAAGCAAGGACTAGTGTCTATTACTAATAAAATCAGCCAAGCGTTTCTTCGATATGTTTGGTTTTCTTAGTACACAGATGCGGCGGAATACCAATATTTTATAAAGGAACTGTTATTTGCGTGACCTACGCACCCGACTAAGGAAATTGATACCTTAGGGTAGCCATATTTAAGCTTTTTTATGAGTTTGACGACCTCCGTGGTCGAGTGGCGTAAACACCGGTTTTCAAGGTGTCGCCAGATTTGAGGTCTCGGGTTCGATCCCCGAGGGACGGGGTTGGACTGGACGGGACAAGGTAGAAAAACACTTTTCTAATTTGTCTCGGGTCTGGGTGTTTGTGGTGCCTTCGTAGTCTCTGATTCCATAACACAAGTGCTTTAGCTACTTACTTTGGATTCGGAGCAATGTATGTGATGTGGTCTACATTTATATAAAAAAGAAAGTTGGCAGAAATATTTGCAGAGCAATTGTTCAAGTCTTCACATGATTCACAACTTTAATGATTCACCCCCGAATACTGAAATGTTCATTAACTTTAACATGTTCTTAAATATCTATCCGTCGCTCCTTCACACCTTAAACTGACAGAGATGGCAAAACACTCATTTGATTTCATTATTTATTTTGTCATCAAAGTTTACGCATTGCAGAATCACAATGAAAGCTCTATTTCAATCTTAAAAGGAAAAACAAACTTTAATACTTATTTATACCGTTACCAAATTGTGAAAGAAATGTTTAAAAATAATTGGGGTTTTGTAATAATTTTACCAAAGGTTGTAAATACTTTTGTTCTATTATTTTTGTGTAAATCATAAACGGTTTGTAAGGTTTCATTTCATTGTGGTTAAGTTTCTTTGTTCTTGTTTTTTATTCACAAATGAGTTGACTAATTTTATTGTTTTGGAATAGGTATCTAAATATAGTTTTATACTACGTATACTTATGAGTTTCTCTACATACACAAAACTACTCTTACACCTAGACTCTCTGACAACTAGTCTTAATAAATATTAGGTACTGTGTTACCCAGTAAAATGGGTTGAGGAGATCAGGTAGGTAGTTCACTCCATGAAAAATACAGTATTCAGCTCAATCCGGTAAGACAGGAAGCCGACCCCAACATAGCTTGGGGAAAAGGCTAGATAGATAATGAGCACAATATGATCTTGTAAATCAGGTCCAAATACTAAAATTATCTTTACGTTTACTGGTATTTTTTTCCTTGACTCTCATCATCTCTCTGCCCCTTACACAACTATATGGGATCTATGCAATACGAATTTGTTCCATTCGTTCTGTTTCTCATCTTAGCATAGGTAATCCTTTCTCTCTCTTATTTCATTTTTGAAATAATCCATCCATCTCTTCTTCGGTCTTCCTTAGCGCGTATTTTGTATTTATTCATATGCATACTAATAATTATTTAGTTACTTTCATTCACCTTATAACATACTACAGACTAGATTAGAACATTATATAATTCACGATCTACAGTACCTAAACTTACACCACAAATTTTGTTCTCATCGTGAAATTTTACTGTGAGAAACATAACCAAAATAATGAATCTTCGATTGAGAAAGAATGTTAGTCTCCGTCAAGTTTAATAGTACTTTGAAAAAGGTCAGTTTATTTTATAAAAGTTAATAATATCATTGGAATCTTCAAAGTTATTTTAAAGACCGTTGGAGTGTTTCAAAAAAACCTCGAATCTACAGAGATAATAATAGTACAAGCATTTTGTATTGCCGAGTTACCTCAAGTAAGTATCTACCGCATTTTATGATATTTGAACTCATCGAATTTTTATACAAATTTTTCGAAAAGGCGGCTGGCAAGGCGCGTGCGGTGGTTGGGAGCGGACTGGTGTGACAATTACTATATTTGTAGACTACGTTTTTTTTACATAAATGCAAACAATGATAGGGAACAGAACTAATTTCCCATGATGTGACGTCACAAGCAAAGAATCTTGATTTTTAAAGCCTGTTAACTGTGTTATATTTTATGATTTAATAAAAGTAAAAACGCGTGTTTAATTTCTTTTATTAATAAAAATATACAGATTAAATGTATTTTCCCTTTTCATACCCAGTCATCGAGCCCATTGTCACGAATCTGGAGTCAAGGCCAACCGACAACCAGTCAACCACTAGAGATTTTGGGGGCGCGGTCAACCTCCTCGACTCTTCTTAGCACCTGCATGTAAACTATTATCTTATCTCTTTATCTTATCTCTTTAAACGAGCAATTCTTGTATATATATATATATATAATCTGAATCTCGGAAACGGCTCCAACGATTTTCATAAAATTTTGTATGCAGGGAGTTTCGGGGGCGTTAAATCGATCTAGCTAGGATTCATTTTCAGAAAATGTCGTTTTATCCGTGTTTTCAGTAATCTTAAATCTTTAAAAGTGCAATTCTTGTATATACGGCCATCAATACTGTTACAATTCAAAATAAACAAAATATTACCTACTTTTGAATTTGGAATTGGAATCTGTCATTTTTATATGATTGTTCATTGTGTTTTCTCATTTTGGCGCCAATACATTGTACAATGTTTTAAATGAGACCTCTTCTGTTTGTGACAGAAAGAAAGATCAGGCCGTCAACGTAATATACATACGAAAAAGGTGGTCAAATCAGTAAGGGAAAGAAATCCTGACCGAAAGCAAAAGATTTTATCTCGGGAGATGATAGCGTATTTTAAAAGCTGACTCAGGACTTGCAGCCTTTAAGAAACGTACTGGTCATTTCTTAACGGATAATTTAAAAAGAATAGGGTGGTAAAATCGAAACAACTACTGTTTACGCATGAGATTTTTTTTACAATTGAGTAATATTTAACAAACAAATCGACAGTCATTATGCTCATAGCTCTAAGGAAGCTTCCCAATTAGTCGACTGAGTGCATCGTGGGCATTATCCGACTTCAGTGATCGTTTGGAGGGGTATATTAGCTATGAAGGAGTGACTGAGCCATAGTTTTGTGAAAAAGGTATCAAAACATCGGCACAAGTGTATAAAGATACCATTCTTGAGAAGCCCCTAAACGACACCATGTTCAATAACCAACAATGGTCCTTCCAACAAGACTCGGCGCCGGGTTATAAAGCTCGGTCTACGCAGTCTTGGTTGGAAACGAACGTTTCGGACTTCATCGGAGCCAGAGCCTGGCCGTCGTCTAGCCCCGATCTTAATCCGCTGGATTATGGTTTATGGTCAGTTTTAGAGAGTACGGCTTGCTCTAAACGCCATGATAATTTAGAGCCCCTAAAACAATCCATACGATTGGCAGTTAAGAATTTTCCCATGGAAAGAGTGCGTGCTGTAATTGATAACTGGCCTCAACGTTTAAAGGACTGCATTGCAGCCAATGAAGATGATTTCGAATAAGCTTTTTATATTTTTAATTGTTTTATATTTATGTATTAAACTAACACACTGTAAAAGTAATAAATGTTATTTGCAATAGAAAACATTTTTTTCTTATAATAGTGTTTATGGCAAGACTGGGTATATATTTTTTTAATTATAATGTTATTTGTGAATAACTAAACCTCTATGGTGAATAACAATGATATTATAAGTAAAAAGGTGTAGATAGGTTATAGGCGCTCAGCAAGCGACACGTTAAAATGTGGCTAACTAGCCACATTTTAACGTAAGGTAAAATGTCATTTCTGATTTATTTATGTCGCCAATTACATTTGTCTCTTTTTTGCTTGCGATAATCGAATCATGCCATCCTACCTTGACGTCTAATCGTAATGTAGTGTGCTTTGCAATATTCAGTTATTAATGTGTGAGTTAGTGTGCCGTTTTTGAAGATCGAATTTTGTGTAGGTAACCTATCTACACCTTTTTACTTATAATATCATTGGTGAATAATATGACGCTGCGATTTATATATATAATATGTGATCTCAATCTCGGAAACGGTTTCAACAATTTTCATGAAATTGAGTATACAGGGGGTTTCGGGGGCGTTAAATCGATCTACGATTCATTTTCAGAAAATTACGTTTTATCCGTATTTTCTGTAATCAACTTAAACAAACCTGAAAAAAATTACTCTTCCTGACATGTTGGCGAGTAATGATATATTTTCTTAACTTTAATGTTATTTGTGATTTATTGATAAGCTGTGTAACAATAAGTATTTGTTTATAATAAAATATTAAACTACACTCGTGATTTTTTATATAAATATCCGGTTCATATTTATTTATTATTATGTTGGTAAGATCGAAAAATATTATTCATACTTCCTCTTTTCATCAGTATGTAATTCGTATTTAAATATAATTTCTAAAAAACACACTTCCAAAAAAAAACGAGCAAAGCTCGGTGATCCAGGTACTAGATTTGTATTAGAAGTAAATAGCTGATGTATGTCCGTAAACCAAAGGATTATGGAATCGGAGACAACGAAGGTACCACAGTGTGAAAAGTGTGTTTAGAACATTGACCTGATCGGACCTGGGACCTCAGAGCAAGCGACACCTTGAAAACCGGTGTGCACGCCACTCGACCACGGATATAGCCTTATAAAAAGGCAAATAAAATTAGGTTTCCATATGAATGATATAACAAGACTGCCTCCATTTTATTGCCGGAGCACAAATGTCAGGTAACTGAAGCATACGAATAGTGTGCGTAGGTGTGTACAGTATCGCACTGTAGTGTAACCCTTTGAAATTCTAGACACCTTTATGTCGAAGCAGTAAGGTTGATATTCGTGGTAACTTTAGTTACGTATGGTGTACTCTAAATATGTTTTATCTTTGAGTGACATCGCCAACGGTAATAACGCGCCAAACTGATTTATATTCAAATAAAGAATGTAATTGGAAAATATTTTACAAAAATTGTTATTTTGTTGCGTTACCAGTTTTTTTTATTGTTGGTCATTTATTAAGGCTTTTTGTTGACTATGTATATTTGAGTGCTTTAGAATATTTTATATTGAACCACAAACTGACAACCGATTTCCAATTATTAATACTTCAGTTCAAGTAAACGAAGGAAAAATATAAATGAGATTTTAACATAGCATGACAATTTATATTGTCATTTGAAATCACAGAAAGAAATCTTAGTGCGAGGTTGAAGAGACAAATTCTTAAAAGCTATTCAGCATGGGTATTTATATATATTAACAGCGGCGAATTTGATTGTCAACAGCAACAGTACCTAGATGATCAAAATCAGAAATTCAATACTAATGAAAGGATTTCGCGTCAGAACTGTGTGGCGTCGAAGTGATTCAACGTATGTGATTGTAAATTATACCAAACATTTACTACTAGTAAAGTTGCCATATATTGTTGATCAGTTTTGAATCCAAAAGTTATAAACTCATCATGTACTTTTGCTGTTGACTGTATACTTTTCATCACATCAGAACAAATTTTTTTACAAACTAAATCTCATATATCATATTCCTTACGCTTATAAAAAGTTTTGTATTGCATACACTGACGAGTACCTAAATACAAGCAGAACTATTGCCGTTGTGGAAGTGAGACAGCGTACACTGCATGTATCAGCTTCTCGCTTACCTGACGGAAAAAGTCATACTTTGTGAACTCGGAGTACAGGTGCCATACCATGAGCGCTGATGACAGCGCTATACAATGCCGTACCGTGCATTGTATAGCGCTGTCTCGCTTCCACAGCGGCAACAACCTTGCTTAATAAGCTCATGGTATGGGCACAGGTATGTAGAACGTGAGGTTTAGTGCAAGCAGCGGATTGAAATCCGCACATCATATTTGTATTCATAAATTGAGATTGTGTTTTGTTTAAAATTATTTATGCGGACGTTTTATTGTAGTAGGTACCTACAGTGAATTAAGCAAAAATATATGTTAGTTTTTTATTGGACGGCACCCACATTCGCCAATCCTTCAACGCTTCCTAAGTGCTCTGGCTGTGGAGAAGAAACGCCGCAACAAGCTCCCCAGTAGCACGCTGACTGTTTGTTAACAAAATGTATATCAGTATAATTATCCAAATAAACTGTTTTCTTCAAAAGGGGAACAACAAGCAAACTACATTAGAATTACTTCAAAATCCAAAGTAATTCATTGCGTATCTCTTTGATAATAAAGTTATCCTCTAACGAGTGCCATTAACATTGCAAGGGTGCCATTGCGGTACCAAAAGTGCCAACCGAAACAGGATTTAATTATTTAACGCGTCGTCGAAAGTGTGAGGTTCTCGGTTTTAATTAAACATTGATCGTGACGTGTTTCCCGATGCAAAATGGCTCACAATCCGAGTTTGGTGAAACTTTCTGTTTTTAGGTTCTGTGTTTTATTGTGGGACCCTACATTTGTGAGACCTCGTTTCTATTATGGGAGGTATATATTCGGTTGTTATACCAAAATGCTCGCAACTGTCAGTAGGACTGTTTGCGTTATATTTCTGTGTATCAACTTACGACAATGTCTTTTTAGGGTTCCGTACCTCAAAAGGTAAAAACGGAACCCTTATAGGATCACTTTGTAGTCCGTCTGTCTGTCTGTCTGTCTGTCAAGACCTTTTTTCTCAGGAACGCGTGGAGGTATCAAGCTGAAATTCATATCAAATACTCAAGTCTATGGTCTCTTGGAGCTGTGAAAAAATCAAACTTCTAAGTCAACGCGATCAAAAGATACTCCCGTTTATGCCACAAATTTTCGACACTCGCAAGGGAATCAAAACCTACAGGGTACTTCCCGTGAACTCAGAATCTTGAAATTTGGTATGAAGCAACGTCTTATAGCAGAGATATAGGAAAAATTGCGAAAAGTACACATTTTTAGTTATATCATATAATAAAAATATTTTTAATAATTTTAAACTTACTACCCCTTTCCTCATGAACGCGTAGTGGTATTATATTGAAATTCATATCAAATACTCAAATCTATAATACCTTTAAGCTGTAACAAAATCAAACTTCTATGTCAACGCAATCAAAAGAAACAGGAATTAAAACCGCATATTTGAAACTCGCCACTACTCGCAAGGGAATCAAAACCTACAGGGTACTTCCCGTGAACTCAGAATCTTGAAATTTGGTATGAAGCAACGTCTTATAGCAGAGATATAGGAAAAATTGCGAAAAGTATACATTTTTAGTTATATCATATAATAAAAATATTTTTAATAATTTTAAACTTACTACCCCTTTCCTCATGAACGCGTAGTGGTATTATATTGAAATTCATATCAAATGCTCAAATCTATAATACCTTTAAGCTGTAACAAAATCAAACTTCTATGTCAACGCAATCAAAAGAAACAGGAATTAAAACCGCATATTTTGAAACTCGCCACTACTCGCAAGGGAATCAAAACCTACAGGGTACTTCCCGTGAACTCAGAATCTTGAAATTTGGTACGAAGCAACGTCTTATAACACAAATAAAGGAAAAATTGCGAAAAGCATAAATTTTTAGTTACATCATATAATAAAAATATTTTTAATAATTAGGGTTCCGTACCTCAAAAGGTAAAAACGGAACCCTTATAGGATCACTTTGTTGTCCGTCTGTCTGTCTGTCTGTCTGTCTGTCAATACCTTTTTTCTCAGGAACGCGTGGAGGTATCAAGCTGAAATTCATATCAAATACTCAAGTCTATGGTCTCTTGGAGCTGTGAAAAAATCAAACTTCTAAGTCAACGCGATCAAAAGATACTCCCGTTTATGCCGCAAATTTTCGACACTCGCAAGGGAATCAAAACCTACAGGGTACTTCCCGTGAACTCAGAATCTTGAAATTTGGTATGAAGCAACGTCTTATAGCAGAGATATAGGAAAAATTGCGAAAAGTATACATTTTTAGTTATATCATATAATAAAAATATTTTTAATAATTTTAAACTTACTACCCCTTTCCTCATGAACGCGTAGTGGTATTATATTGAAATTCATATCAAATACTCAAATCTATAATACCTTTAAGCTGTAACAAAATCAAACTTCTATGTCAACGCAATCAAAAGAAACAGGAATTAAAACCGCATATTTTGAAACTCGCCACTACTCGCAAGGGAATCAAAACCTACAGGGTACTTCCCGTGAACTCAGAATCTTGAAATTTGGTACGAAGCAATGTCTTATAACACAGATAAAGGAAAAATTGCGAAAAGCATAAATTTTTAGTTACATCATATAATAAAAATATTTTTAATAATTTTAAACTTATTACCCCTTTACTCATGAACGCGTAGTGGTATTATATTGAAATTCTTAACAAATACTCAAGTCTATAATATCTTTAAGCTGTAACAAAATCAAACTTCTACGTCAACGCAATCTAAAGATACAGCAATTAAAGCCGCATATTTTGAAACTCGCAACTACTCGCAAGGGAATCAAAACCTAAAGGATACTTCCAGACGACCTGGAATCTTGAAATTTGGCATGAAGCAACGTTATAAAGTACACATATAGGAAAAATTCCGAAAATCTTAAATTTTTAGTTACATCACATAGTATATTTTTTTTAATAATCATAAACTTACTAGCTGACCCAGCAAACGTTGTTCAGCGATTAAAAAAAAAAACAGATGTTGGCCGAAATACAAATACCATAACTTTTACTTATATACCTACAGGTTTGTACGGAACCCTCGGTGCGCGAGTCTGACTCGCACTTGGCCGGTTTTTTTTGTATGTATTTAAACAATTAACTGTTTAAGGAATTACTAACTATTTGAATTCTAGATACAAAATAAATCACAATATTACTGTCTTTATTTAGCTAATAAGTACAATTTTATTTGTACGCATAACGACACTGACGCCAGAGTAGTGACTTTGGGCTATTAAAAACAAACATTAACTTTAGCATTTTTGCTTTGTGCGACATTTATATAGAGAAAAATCAAGATACACACTATGTGTCCCAAAAAGTCAAGTCCTATCCCAAGTTCGTCCCTATAAATGACCACTGAAATGCAGGCATTCCAAAAAGTGTCTCATTGCAAAATGGTATATAAATGTCATTCAAATAAGGTTTTAATTGCGAAAACAGATCAGTTTAAAATCAGTAATTTTCTCTACGTTAATTTTGGCAAGCATTAAAATTACGAATTTACGGCACGAAAGTGGACTGCCAACGAAAGCGCAGGGAACAACCTATCTTTAAACAAAAAATAACTAAAGATTACATATTTCTCACATAATACAAGAACTGTTTAGAATTGAATTCAAAGAGATAAATACTGTATATAGAACATAATGGATCAATAGGCACATGTCGGCGCAGAATATAAAACAGCCAAGTTATTTATATTCTAAGAACGTCTCAACGAAATATGAAATATACCGAGTCTTTTAAATATATACCCCGGGTTAGTAAATGTCGGCTAGCATTATGAGCCTAGTTTAAGACATCAATTTATTTTATTTTCTTTTTCAGGTTTTTTGGACGTCTCGGCATGCATGAAATGAAAGTGTAAAAGTTAAGGGAGTCAACATACAATATAATTATATGTATCTATTGACATAACGCATATTTGAAATGATGAATGATTATAAAATCATAGCTTTTACTGAGACCTGGTTGAATGCGACCATAGTCGATAGCGAGTTGTTTGACTCTAGGTATATTGTATATCGACGGGACCGTTTGTGCGACAACACGAAAAAGGATGGCGGAGGAGTTCTTTTAGCTGTTTCGCGTGAAATCGATTCAACCAGAGTTAACCAATGGGAAAGCAGTAATGAGGACCTGTGGGTGTCAGTTAAAATTAATATCAATAACACTGTTAAAAGAATGGCGGTGTGCGTAACTTATTTACCCCCGCCCGTAAAAAATATTTCTTTGACCAACTTAGCAGATAAAGTAAGTACCGTTATCAATCAAGTTGAAGATATCCTAATTGTTGGTGACTTTAACCTGGGTTTTATTAAATGGACTACTGACAGCCATAAGAGTTACTGCAACCCATTAAATTATGGCAACATATTAGGTGAAACTTTTGTCGACTTTATATCTATAAATAATCTCTTTCAATTTAACTGTATTTGTAACTGTGATAATAGAATTTTAGATTTAGTTATTAGTAATATGATAAAAGTAGAAGTTACCCCATCTACTGATGAACTCACGAAAGTTGATCCTAAACACCCACCTCTATTAGTTACTGTTACGCAGGGAAATGATAGGGTGTTACGTCCAAAGGGCGTTGTACGCTCTAATTTCTACAAAGGAGACTATCAAAAAATTATATCAGAACTGAGTATGATTAACTGGCAACAAGAATTTGCTCAATGTAACGATAACATAAATGAAATAGTACATATATTTTATTCCAAATTAAGTAAAATTATCGATAAACATATACCAAAGCAAGCAGCAAAAAATTCAAAATACCCTTCGTGGTTTACAAAACCGCTGATCAAACTACTCGCGGAAAAAGAAAAATATAGAAGAAAATTTCGCACTTACAAAAATCAACGAGATAGGTTAAGTTACGAGTTACTTAGATCCCGCTGTCATGCAATGATTGATAAAACATATAGTGAGTACAAACACAATATAGAAAAAGATATATCCAAGAATTCAAGAGCATTCTGGAGTTACATAAAAAACAAACGAAACAATAATAATAATTCGAAAATACCTGCTAGCATGTATATCGTCCCCGTAGTTGGAAAACTAAATAACTCCGATTTTGGCGATTTTGACATTTCCCTATTTTCAAAACACCTAAAACATGCCGCATATTTGAGCCTAACAGACATTTTCGTATCTTATTCCGTTTCAAAATGGTAGCCATTTTTGTCGAACAGATGGAATAATAAATATCTTCAAACAAACACTATTTTTTTCAAGGAAAAATAAATAACTCTGTAAATAAATCAATAACTGTGGTCAATGATAAGTTAAAAATAAAATAAATTAAATAACATGAGTTGTTGATTTTTTCCTCAACTTATAAATTCTTTCACACAACTAACTATGTTCTAGGAAAACTAAATAACTCTATTTATTGAATTCTGTTATTTAGAATTCTACTTTAGCGTACCTAATTTATAAATACTTGATGTTATCTATTTCTTCTACAACTAGATAATGATTCATTATAAGATAAAAATATTAAATAAATTAAGTTGTTTATAATTACCATACAACGAAATGCACCTGAGGAAAGTTATCATTAAATTATTTAGATAATTTGGCGCAAAATATTGTATGACTGACCAAGAACGACGACAGAGTGCGCGCGTTAATTATGTTATAACTATGTACCTACTGATATTTATTTTATATATTTTTTCCTACCATATGCTTGTTTGAATATCAATAATTTTGAGTTGTGGGAGAAGTTGATAACTCTTCTGCTTTCATTTGAATTTTGACTCTTAAGTTCAAGTATTAAGGTTACTTTTAGCTTGTCATACAAATGGTTTTAGATCGGTGTTTTTTTTTATACATTTTTTATAAGTGAAAGTAGATAATCAAATAGATAATAATTTGCAGCAGAAAAACATTAGTACCTATAGTAAAAAAATGGATTTTAGTTAACAATTAATTAATAATTATGTTTTGTTTTGTTTACCTACAAGGCAGTTTTGCTAACTAGGTGGTCAGATAGTTCTTAGGGGTAGTCCCGCATCACGTACCTAACTCTTGTTGTATGGCTGACATTATTACCTACAACGTAGATACCTAAGGGTGCGTCCCCATATGACGAACGAGCACAACACGTGGTCCGAGTGAACGGTTCTCTCTGAGTTAACGCGAAATATATCCGGTATACGAAATTATATCGTTTCATTACCCTGAACCGCCTACCAGAAGAAAGCACTTACTCAAAATAGGGATTACTTATACGTTCTCAAACAACGTACTTTAATTCCCTAAAGTGGTGACCCTACCTACAGTGAAAACAGAAGACAAAGACAGTGATTTAGCTCAGATTACCATCAAGACACAGATTCCGGAATTCTGGACAGACCAGCCGCGACTATGGTTCGGACAATTCGAGGTTATAGTTGCAGACCAGAAAGGAGGTGAGAAAAAGCTATTTAACTTAGTGGTCGCAAAGCTGAGCAAAGACAATATACTACAGGTGTCTGACTTAGTACCGTATACAACACTGAAACAACGGCTAATTAGTGTTTACGAAGAGTCGGACACACAGAGTATACGGAAACTATTAAAGGAAATCGATATAGAAGATCAGAAACCGTCGCGTGTTGACAATCAGCGAAGTTACCGACCTATAAAAGTTAGCAGAGCAAGCGGACAAGATCATGGAAACAGCAGAGACGAGCGACGTGATCTCAGAAGTCACTCCCAGCACCTCAACTTCGAGCACCGACTTATTAATAGCGGAAGTATCTAAACTCAGCAAGAGGATTGACGATATGCATAGAGATAAACAGAAGTGGAAGAAACCCTACAACACGCGATCTCGTTCACCGTCACCAGAGAGACGTAAATACAGTTCGTCGCAACAGCGGGACAGGAAGAGAGCAGCAGATTGGGTGTGCTTCTACCGTTTTCGATTCGGTAAATACGCGTCGAAATGTGTTCAACCATGTAGCTGGAATAGTGACACGGCGACTTCAGGAAAACGAGAGGCGGGAAACTAGCAACGGTGCAGTCTACGGTGGACCACTGCATCGATATGTCAAACCACCGACTATGCATCAAGGACATCAACACGGGTATGCGTTTTCTAATAGACACTGGTGCAAATGTTTCTGTTTTGCCTTGTACCAAAAATTTGATTGAATTGTGAGTTTTATTTAAGTTCTGTTTTACTTACCTAATAACGAAATATATTTAGTTAAATTGAGTCCTTTTTTAAAGTTTTATAATGATTGTGTACCTTTGTTTTACAGTTCATTTTTAGTTCAGTAATGACCTACGGCTTAGGTGCAAACAATCTGTTTTTTTTTTTGCGTTTTGATTATATTTTGGTTTGATACAAACTTATATTTTTTATTTCTAAATGATACCTATTTTAAGTTTTTCATTGTTTTGCTTACTACATAAGTACGTCTTTTATAATTAGGTATGTGTCTGTTTTGATTTGAAATAACACTAAGTTAATTTGTTTTGTTAACTTGTTATAACTGGTGTTATTTTGTTTTTCTTTAAGTTTGTGGTAGAACAAGTATCTGATTACAATACACTTTTTCTAAATTTCATTGTTTTTTTTTTATATCTTCCTTAATATAACTTTATAAATAACATAATAAAGCTTTGATTTTATATGAGACAATAATAGTTACAAAAAAATCAAAGTAATAATAACGTATAAACCAACTAAATTTAACATTTAAAAATATTACGACTTAGATAAATTCAATAACTGCATTTATTTCACAAAATTTTACACTACCAAATGTATTTAGCTTGTAGGAAAACTAAATAAGTAGCCGAAATAAGAAGCTAATTGTAGTAACGTTGTAATATCAGTTGTAGCAAAATTAAATAACTTGATTTTTTATTTGTTTTTTTATTATACTTAAAGATGGAGTTCAGTTTTTTGAAGATTAATATAAAAGGTAATCAGGTCCATAAAATTTAAAAGTACCGACGGTAAAATTGTCTCACGTTTCTTAACAAATGTACATTAACTGAAAAAAAAACACTAAATCGCGTTTATCTCAGAACCGCAAAATCTGAGTTATTTAGTTTTCCAACTACGGGGACGATATGGATAATATAGAAACATCTAATGGAACTGAAATTGCCCACCTATTCATCGGTTTTCACAGACCCAATAGCCAATACAATAGCTGGTATTCCGGAATCGTCTGAAGTTTTAAGTTGTATTAAACTAACAGAAAGAGAAGTCTTAGCAAAAATAAAAAATCTGGATACGTCCAAAGGTGCGGGTCCAGATTCAATACCACCTGTCTTCATAAAGTCTTGTGGAAGACAGCTCGCTCAACCACTCTGTTTCATATATAACCATTCCTTATCGTTAGCGGCATTTCCGGATGAATGGAAAAAAGCGCGCATCGTTCCGATACACAAAAAAGGTGATCCTAAAAATATTAAAAACTATAGACCAATTTCCATATTGTCATGTTTTGCGAAACTATTTGAAAGTCTTATAAGTCCCATAATTACTAAATTCTTAGATAACAAATTTTCGGATAATCAACACGGATTTCGAGTCGGACGATCCACGGAAACCAATCTTGTCAAATATATATCAGATATTTCTGGGGCACTAGATAAAAGACAAGAAGTCGATGCTATATATACAGACTTCAGCAGCGCTTTCGATAGTGTCAGTCATCCTCTTCTCGTTGCTAAGCTCCAATTTAGTGGCGTACATGGTTCACTTTTGAGGTGGTTTTCATCATATCTGGAAAAACGTTCCCAATTTGTGGCAGTCAATGGCTATATTTCTAAAGAATTTCATGCGCGCTCTGGAGTTCCACAAGGCTCTCATCTTGGCCCAGTGTTGTTTCTTTTGTTTGTGAACGACATTGTTAGCAAGATCACGCATAGTCAATGCTTACTTTTTGCAGACGATTTAAAAAAGAACGATCTCAACAACTGAAGATACTTTACTTTTACAAAAGGACCTTCATGTTATAGAAAACTGGTGCAATGCAAACAATATGAACCTCAATCCAAAAAAATGCTTCCATATTCGTTTTACCAAAAAAAGGCTTCTT
This sequence comes from Plusia festucae, assembly GCA_950381575.1. Lineage (NCBI taxonomy): Eukaryota > Metazoa > Arthropoda > Insecta > Lepidoptera > Noctuidae > Plusia > Plusia festucae. Next base: position 3,013,099 of record OX494436.1, on the reverse strand, counting down.
CCCCGATCCACTACATGTTATGCAGTACAAAGTTAGAAAAAGTAAAAGAAATTCGTGATCTTGGCGTGATGGTCGACGATGTGCTAAGCTTTAAACCACATGTGAACAATGTTGTCAAAAAGGCTGCCCAAATGTTGGGATTTATTAAGCGTAATGCACGGGGCTTCCAGCTACCTAAAACTAGAATAATATTGTACAATGCTTTAGTACGGAGTCAACTTGAATATGCAAGTGTAGTTTGGAATCCCCTATATGCTGTCCATTCGCAAAAACTTGAAAGCATACAAAGAGCATTTACCAGACATCTCGCTTACTTTTCCCCAGATATTAGTTACCGATATCCGTATGCGGAGCGACTGTGCCATTTCAATATGAAATCTCTTAGAGACCGTCGCCAATCAAGTGATCTCGTATTTTTATTTAAAATTGTAAACGGTATCACACAATGCAGTTCCCTGGTCGAAAACATAATGTACTCGGTTCCATCAAGAATTCCAAGGCATCCAATAAGTCACATGTTTCACATACCGCGCCGCAATACAAACCTGGGCCTTAATGCTCCACTTCTTCGAATATGCAGGACGTACAACGCCCTTGGGGACAAATCGCGTAAAATTGACATACACGCTGATTCTTTGAATAAGTACTTAGAAAAAATAACAGTTGATGGGTAACATGCGTACTATAATGCAATAGGTAAACTTAATATATCATAGCAGTTCAGTTTGCAGAAATATTTGATTACTACCACATTGTTACTACATTGTTCCCTATATTAAAGTTAATTGTCAAGTTTTAATTTGACTATAGTTGATTGTTTTTAATTTAAATTTTTTGTGCTAGTTATAATATAATTTTGTTTTTGTATCCTCTAGATTTGATAGACGACTATTGTTTTGTTTTTATATTTTTGGAGACCTAAGTAATTTTGTTTTTATTACGTTTAGATTTTATCTTTTCTTTTTAATAGATTTATATAAAACTAATTCTTAAAACACACAATCTTTAGTAGACTTATGTTGTGAATGCTGTGTGTACCTATAATAGGCATGCATATAAGAAATGTTGTCATTACTGTTTTAATTTCGTACACAATATATGTAATGCTGTTGGTATACCTAATAAATAAATAAATAAATATTTATAATATTTACATTTAAAAACATTAAATATCTTACTAAACGTAACAATGTATTTTGCACTACATATATCCTTTTTATTTTAGCTATAATCAAAATAAATTAAACAATATTCTACAGTATGTATTTCACAGAAACATAAGAATATGTATCTATGTAAAACCGAATTTTAAACACTCTTTTTTTCTGTCACGTTAACATTTTTTTTTTATAGTAAGTAAACCTCTTTTTCTAAATTTCTTCAATCGCAAGCACCTAGCCGCTATAAATTAATATAAAATTAAGTTTTTTTTTTATTGTTCTAAATTTGAATAATTCCGCTCGTCATGTTTTTCAAGCTGTTTATTTCTTGAAGTAATATAAATATGACATTTCACAAAATATTTGGTTTGGTTTTGTTTTAAAAATTTTTGTTTTAAATAATTAAGTAATAAGTTATTACTTATTTTACAGTTTGTTCTGCATTAATAATTATGCTTGTGCATTTTGGTGACTTTCATGGTGTTGTGAGTGATGGCAGCTGTCAGAAATAACTTATAATTAAGACGTCGAGCTGAAAACATAAGGTATTTATCGATTTATGCCATGAATTTATTGCATTGTGCCTCCAACAGTATTGCGTATATTATACAATATGTACATTATAATTATTTTGTGATGTCGCTTTGTTCCGTTTTCACATGTTTTAATTTTCAGTAGTTATATTTGTGTGTCAATTACAGATATAATTTTGCTCGATGATTATTTATTAAATATTTTTCTAGCCTATTAAAGGTTTATTTTGTGGTGTATTCAATCAATAACATTGATTTTTGTTTTTATTTATTTTTAATTTTAAATTAATTTTATTTTTAAATGTAAAATACAATGTATATCTGAAGGTAATTTCCATAAAAATCTTTCCGAGACGTCGTTACCTTGACAACGTTTACTTACCTTTCAGGATCAAAAGTACGAAATGTCAAGGCTGTTCTTGTACTTAGGTTTATAATTATTTATAACTGAAGCTCGAACAAGTCGGCAGTTGCAAAGTTTTTTAATATAAAAAATATAGTAGGTAAGTATAAATTTTTTTGTGGGTTTTCACTCAAATACAATCATTAAAATTTTGAATAGATCCAAACAAACAATGTCGTATGTTTGGATGGTAGATATTAAGATATTAGGCATTAGGGTAAAATCTACAAGTCTAAGTTACAAGAAGTGAAAAATGCACTTACTTATGATGCAGTTTCTTGCCGGTTCTTCTCCATAGGAATGACATTTTAGGACCGCGCAACAAGAGTAGAGTCATAGTTTGCCTTGTAATTATTTCTAAATATTTCGGAATAATTTCTCTTGTAAAGGTATACAAATGGGATGTAGACGCAGGTTTCCGGAAAAGTAAATAATCATCCGTATATATTGAAACGTTTAATATAGAAATGAGTTACATCAATTATTATCCTACTATCCTACTAATATTATAAATGTAAAAGTGTGGATGTTTGGATGTTTAGATGTTTGGATGTTTGGATGTTTGTTGCTCAATCACGCAAAAACGGCTGAACGGATTTTGATGAAATTTGGCATGCATGTAGCCTTTGACATGGAAAGAAACATAGGCTACCTTTTATCCCGATTCCTTAAGTAGTTCCCGAGGGAAAAAAGAAAATTGTGTACGAGCTTAAGCCGTGGGCTGACAGCTTAGAAATTTGGTATTTTTCTCTATTACAGCGCAAGCTATAACACGGGTGAAAATTTTATTCCATTTTTCATTACTTTCACATTTTTTTTCCTTTTGGACCCAATTCTGAAGTCCACGCAGACGAAGTCGCGGGCAAAAGCTAGTATATTATATTTAATCTACTGCATTACATCAATAGAAAATATATAGACTTGATACTTAATGAACATACTTGTACAACACGATAATATTTTTTTTTTTACAAATACATTTTTTTTACCTTAGTTTTAAAAAAAAGTAAGGACATTATTCAATTGGATTTAATGAGATACCCTATATGGACAGCGAATTATATTTGTATAGCGTGGAATTGTTTATTTTTTACATTTATACGTAGTTCTGTGTGCGTACTTCTAGAGTATTTTCGTTGTAGTAATAAAGTTTTTATGTTATTATTGAAAATTATTTATTTATTTCTAATTAAATTGGATTTCACTTTCAATATTTATAGGGTCCAGTACAATGGAGCAAAATAAATCTGTGTTTGGGGTCGGTATTCTTTTGTCTTCTCGTCACGCTCCTTAGTACTTATTCTTATCTATGTTCCTTAGTTGTCATTATTGGCGGTGACGTCTTGTTTTAGGACTCTTCTTTTAACATGGTGAGGGAGGTGATGGCCGACCCTGGCGTAGTCAACTGTCAACGGGTGCTGCTTGTAGCTGGTCATTCTGTTGACCATGATCATGGTTAAGTTAACAACTGTTTAAACCTTTTTTCTTTACCTAAAGGTTTTGTGTTACACTTTTATTTTCCATGGGTTTTCTTTATTTATTTGTCATTCGTATTTTGTTTTGTACTCTGATAGATAATGTGTTGGTGCTGAAGTTGTTGCGTTTTTTCTTCTCAACAGCTAGAACACTTATGAAGCGGTGAATAGTAGGCGAATCGAGTTGCGACTGTCTATAACTTGTTGACCTTTCAAAAACTGTTACTTGGTAGTCTGCTTTGAGTTCATCCAATCTGAATTGAATTAAACCTCAAGGGAAAACTCTCTAAATACTAGATATCACAAATTTTCTTTTACAAAACTATTAAATTTTAAACGCAAGAACAATAAATTATATTTTTGTAAAGACATAAATTTTGTTCTTTCGAGACAAAGGTAAACAAAGTAGAAAAGCTTTGTAGCCCAAAGAAGGATTCAGCCTATGAAGTTTCTTGCAGGTTCTTAAACATAGGAAGGATATTTCGAAACCGTGCAACAAGAGTCATTTTACGTTTCCAAAGTGCCTGACATGGCCTTGTTGAATAAAAATATTTTAATTTGAATTCTGGATTTTAACCTTAAATAAAATGATAAAATTGCAGTAAAACAATGTAAGTGGTAGAAGTGTAAGCCACAATTGCTGGTAGTAGATATGTTCCCAAGATGATCTTGGAGTTGCATTCTATTTGAATAGGATTGGTTTTTACCAAAAGGTTCAGGTCTTTGACGCATCTTGATTCCACAGATACAGGGTCTGAAAATCATCAATTTATACATATCATAATATTAATATATCACCAACCTCTGCAAATCTCTAGTTTTTATATTGGGATAACTAATTCATAAATACAAAATTAATCTGTATCAAATTAGCTAAGACAGTCATAAAGGCATTACAATTCTGACAACCAGTTTTACTATGGAATACTGTATTACCTAACAATGGGTTGTGGAGGTCAGATAGGCAGTCGCTTCATGTAAAATACGGCATTCAGCTGAATCCGGTAAGACTGGAAGCCGAGGCTTGGGAAAAGACTAGGCAGAAGATGATGATAAAATTGTATCTAAATATAATTTGTTCCACAAAAGTAGTTTTCAACCCCATTGCCGTTGTTGATTTGTCTTAACACACAATCTTATGATTTAAAGAGAAGCTGTGAAAATATACTTACTTTTTATGATTATATTATGTAAGCATGACAGATTTCTTTTGATATTGTCGTATTCATTTAACAAGGTCTGCCCAGAAAACACGGACATAAACAAGCAAACGGTAGTAGAAAATATTACGAAAATAAGCTTTATAAGGTCTATATTGAAATGCGATTGCTGTAAAAAAAAATATTTTTAACATTTAAAATAATCAAAATGGGTACTGAAGTGTATCCAATAATAGTCAAAAATATTAACAAAATCTTGTATAAATGCCAGTGAAGCACACGCTGAAGTAACAAACTCTACTATGAACATCACTAATGAATTCTGCATCTGAAATAGAAATAAAAAAAGTAATAAATACAGAGAGGCTGGAAGAAATGTACTAAATCTAGTCTACACGATGTAATTTTGAGGTCTATATCGGCAAGTATCTCATACCTAATACATTGATTACTTTTTATTATAAAACTAGTTGTTTTATAATAAAAAGTAATCCTGCTGACCCAGCAAACGTTGTAAAAAAATATTAACAATGATGTAGGTATGAATATATGAATTTTTATTGACCAGATTCGTATGCACATGCATGCAGGTTCGAAACCAGGCAATCACCAATGCGACTTTTTCAAGTTAAGAACTTTCTTAATTATTCTAAGACTCCACTAACAAATGGTGAATATAATAGAATAGAATAGCATTTATTTGCAAATATGAGTAATACATAAGAAGGTAGTAGGTTTAAATCATAGTTCTGCCATATTTCACCATTCGGCCTGCAAACAGTTTAATTATATAAAATTGTTAAAATTTAAATTCATATTGATACTTTAAATTAATTGTCATTCTCACCAAATAAAATTATTAAATAGGTAATAGATAATAGGTGATAGAGAACATAGTGAGGAGTCTGGAATATGAAATCGCCAACCCGCAATGAGCAAGCTTGCTTATCCTTCTGTAAATGGGAAGAGGCACCCAGCATTTGGACATTTATAAACTGGTATTATACATTATTATTGAAAAAAAGATAAAACCCACCTTCGTAAAAGATCGAAAGAACAAAAACTATACGGCTTTTGCCCAACAGCAAATAGTAAGTTAATAATTATTTAATGATTGTTTACTTTATTATTCAGACTCTTTATTATCCCGGTAAGGAATGTTTCTGAATAAAAAAATTCAACCAATAACTAATTATGACTTCGTAACGAAAGTTATTTAACAAAAAAGTGTCTAATAACCAACTTAAAATCTTTTTACCTGAATATTGAAACAGGATGACAAATGCTTGCTGCAATTCACCAACTTTTGGTAACGGAAACTGACGTTTTTAATTTTTAACGTTAAATTAAACGAGTCTCGAGGGATTTCGTCTATTACTACCATTTTATCATCAAACTTCATATATTTTTCTTGAATGTTTAAAATGTTCTGATTTACACATTTTAATAAAGCATGTAGCATTGTATTGTATGCATATAATGTAATATGTTGAAATAAAGAGCGTAGTTCAGTACATTTTTCAGCCACTTGTAAAATATAGAATCCTTGATCGGAATAAGGAGTAAGAAATTTAAATACAAGATAAACTGCTATTAATATAAAAGTAATGAAAATGGTAATTGATATAACTATCTTCATTTTTTTCACACTCCTGGTATATACCAGATCTTTCTCGTAGTCAGGGGCAACTGCGTTGAAATCCTTAATGAATTGTTCGTAGGAGCGACAACGTTGAATGCCACACACAAAGAATATAACGTTATTAATAATATGTTTCGTATGATAGCACATAATCACTAAAAACCAAATATTATCACGGATACTTAGTCTTGTACAAACTATGTAAAAACTATGTGTAAAGATTCCTACAAACACCACCATTTCGATGATGATTCTCATTACCGCAGACATTTTCTGATATTTCGTGAGACTTAGGTAATTCCTGTAAATACCCATTATATTTTCAGCTATTCTGATCTGTTTTATTGTTTTGTTTTCGATCATTTTTATTACTATCTTTTGCAACCAAAACAAATGATATAAAAAGTTAAATATAAATAAGAAGTACTTTTGTTACGACTGGACGTCACACATACTGGTCGATTACTTTAATGTTTTGTAATTAACAGTAATAAAGTTTTTATTTACAATATGTTTGTAATTGTAGTTTTCGGCAAAAAGTTAAAGCGACTACACTTAGACAAAAAAAAAATTCTAGTTTTTACAATAAATTATTTGATTGTAGAATAACGATAGGCGTTGTATTCAAGAACAATCTATTTTATTTGTATTGTTAATTACCCTTCTATTATAATAGGTACCCGCCAACGCCGACGTTATTTATTAATTTTAATCTAATTTATTAAATGGCTGGAAAATTTTATATAGTTTTGGTGTCTTCATTGTAATACACTCAGGGTCAAACCATAGAATACATACAAGAAATTAGAAGGATCGAAATATCAAAAAGTAGGTAAGACATGGAAGTATATTTCTTCTTCTTAGTATCGGATACTGTATTATCCTGTTCAACGAATTGCGAAGGTCAGTTAAGCAGTCGCTCCATGTAAAATATAGTGTTCAGCTAAATCCGATAAGCCTGGATGGAAGCCGACCCAACCTAGATTGGGAAAAGGCTAAAAAGGTGATGATAACGTCATGAATAGGAAACTACAAGGTATAATTATGAATTAATAAACGTGATCGTCGAATGATAAAGTTCGTTGTCTCACTGCCTGTTTAGATTCACCGCAATCTGCGATTGAAACAATGACTGCTTAAGCGGACCCATAACATCCGCTGAGGTAATAAGTAGGTACGTTTAAAAAGTAGACCACAATAAGTATACAGTCCTTAGGTACAAAGAACAAGAAAGCCATATTATATAATATATTGCGGAAAACACTAGTCTATTTTATTTCTTGGATTTTAAGCTTGCTTTATGCTAATTTTTATAAAAATCTGTGTTAGGCGGATTACTTTTGTATATACAACATGTAACAAAACCCCTGTCCGATCCGATAAAGGCGTATTCGTTGTACAGTTCATGAACCGTCTCGCATAGGCGGCTTCTTTGACACAAAGCTGTAGGTAGTAAGTACGTGAACTTTGAGGAGCGGTCAGTGTTGCTGTTGCCTTGGATCAGTTTTTATTTTGATTTAATTATTTTCACTGGGGAAAAATAACAATCGCCAATCTATTTAATGGCTTCGTATATGTGTTCGCAGTACGATACCAAATAATAATCTCAGGGATCGGACAGGGTTTTTGTTACATGTTGTATAACAATTATAACTGTACTATGGTTATTACGATACGAGGATTACAAATAACGACACTAGATATTTCGACCGAATCATAAGTTTATTATAGTACTATGATATTATGATTTCAGGCTAAAATATTTCAGACTATGAGAAAACGGAAACACATTACATAAGATACACACTATACAAGATATACACTATATTACACCTATATAAAATTCTAGTAGTATATATCGACTGTGCATGACGTGAAGCAGGTTCAATTTAAAAATAATTCGTGCATCCACAAATTTTAGACATGTATAGGTCTCCTTTAAAACTTCAAGATATTTAATAAGTACGACACGACAACAAATTGAAATATAACTTTTTAGTTTTTACTTAAACGATAACGATTGTAAAATGACGTGGACAAAATACAATAATGTTTATGAAAAATTTAAATTAAGTGTTCACAAGGGGCTACCCCTTGTGAACACTCAATTTAAATTTTAAAGGATGGAATAGTTTAACTGCACCTTGAGGAAAACAAAATACTGGAAGGAATCATTCCAATAGTTTTAAAAAGAATACATTTTAATACTGCTATGGATGACATTTGAAAATACTCTTACTACACCCGGGAACTCTAAATATTTTAAATCCAAAGAGATCCCTTCTAGTTACAAAAAGACACACAAAGTGACTTTTATAGCATCTCAAATTATGTTTATGTAGTCCAAACAAGTAATTGAATCTTAAATAAAATGATAGAATTGTAGTACAACAATTAAATAGTTAGTAGAGAAAGCCATTATTGCTGGTAGCAGATATGTTCCAAGGATGATCTTGGAGTTGCATTCTATTTGAATGGGATTGGCTTTCACCAGATACATCAGATCTTTGATGCACCTCGTTTCCACGGATTCAGGATCTGAAAATATTCATTTGTATTAAATCATCAACCAAAATAATATTTTAGTGCTTCAAAATCTGTTTTTAATTCTAATAATTATATTATAGTTACATGTCTTACTGTCTACTTCTTAAATGCAAAACATTAAAGGAATAAAAATATTTTTTTCAAAAATTAATTTGAAATAGAAGTTAAATTAGTATTTTTACATTTTGTTTTAGATTCCAATTTTGTTCTTATTTGTTTTTTCACATTTTGTTCAGCTGTTTGTTTTCCTTATGATAAATCACATACATTGCTTCGAATCCAAAGTAATTTAAGTAGCTACTGTTATGGAGTCAGAAACAACGAAGGCACCATAAACACCTAGACCGAAGACAATGTTGAAAAGTGTTTTTATCTAAACATTGACTCGTCCGGGGATCGGACCCTGGACCTAAAAGCTGGGGACAACTTATCCGTTGTGTACGCCACTCGACCACGAAGGTCGTCAAGCATGTGAAATCGTCAATTGTTTCTTACCAACTAACCACAATAACCGTAAGGTTTAAACATATATTAACATTAAACTTACTTATATTCAGCATGTTATACATAAACGACAAACTTCTTTTTATATTTGCATATTCATTGAATAGGATTTGTCCAGAGTAGATAATAATAAACAAGCAAAACATGGTGAAAATTAATGAGGAAAATGGTTTGATAAGGTCTCCATAATCGTGCGAACTCTGTAAAAAAAACCGTTATAGCAAATTATTAATTACAAAAATACTCAACACTATAAATACAGATAGCATATTTACAAAATTTTGTATAGTTGCGAGTGCTGCACACGTGATAGTAACGAACTTTACTGTTGACACCGCCAATGAGTATTGCACCTAAAATAAATTTTAAATTAAAATTAAACATTACTTATTATGCAACAATCTATCTACTATATATAAAACTCTTCCGTTACTGACTGACTGACAGACAACGCACAGTCGAAACTACTGATCCTAAAGAGCTGAAATTTGGCATGTGTGTTTGTTGGGAGGAGTAGGCTACCACTAAGAGAGAATTTTTGGAAATTTCCCCCCAAAGGGGAGAAAAGGGTGGTAAATTGAAAATGTTTTATTTCTCAATGGATTCCACGCGGACGAAGTCGCGAGCAAAAGCTAGTCTATATATATAAAACTCTTCCGTTACTGACTGACTGACTGACAGACAACGCACAGCCGAAACTACTGATCGTAAAGAGCTGAAATTTGGCATGTGTGTTTGTTGGGAGGAGTAGGCTACCACAAAGAGAGGATTTTTGGAAATCCCCCCCCAAAGGGGAGAAAAGGGTGGTAAATTGAAAATGAATATTTCTCAATGGATTCCACACGGACGAAGTCGCGAGCAAAAGCTAGTATACACTAAACTAAGGAATTATACAACTGGTTAAAAGTAATGAACACAGACACGCTCTCTCACACCACACAAACCGGAAAAAAACAATTTTGGCAACTAGCTAAGCAGCTAGTTGTTAATATCTGACATTAGGATATTTATAATAGCTTTATTATAAATATCCTAAATTATAAATAATCTATGTTAAAATCTAGGTAATAAATAGTAAGCATCAACAGATTCCAGAAAAATTAAGTAATTGATCCTTGAAAAAGATGATGGAGAGCTATTAGCTATTCCTTATTCCACAGTTAAGCAGCAAAACTGCTGTCCAGACCACAAAGTAGTAAGTAAATAGCATGTTATGATATATTTACCTGTATATTAAAGCATGCTGACAAATGCTTGCTACAATTTACCAATTGTTTGTAATGGAAACTTATTCTTTCCACGTGTAATGAAAAGTTATCAGTATTAATGTAAATGTTGTCTACGATTTGAATATGAAATTTTGTTTCAATTGCTAAAATGCACTGATTCAAACATTTCAATAAATTATGAAGCATTGTAATGTATGCATATAGTATAATATGTTCAAGTATAAAACAAGCTTCTATAAATTTTTCTGCCAATAGTAAGACAAAGAATCCCGTAGAATTAATACCTTGGAAGTTTATTTTCGGCAGTTTCGCTATAATTAAAACCGCTGTTATAATAATAATTGCGGTGGCGGTTATTGTCATAACTATCCTCAACTTTTTTGTACTATTGGTATATATCAGATCTTTCTCGTAGTCAAGGGCAACTGCATTGAAGTCGTTAATGAATTTTTCGTAAGAGTGACAACGTTGAATGCCACACACAAATAACAAAAGAGTATTAATAATATTTTCTATGTGAACGGATAAAATCACGAAAAACCAAATATCATCGGTAACGCGGTAACTTAAACTTGAACAAAGTACGTATAGTCTGCTTATAAAGATGCCTGCAAACAGGACAATTTCGATGATGATTCGCATTACCACGGAACATTTTTGATATTTCTTGAGACTCAGGTAATTTCTGTAAACACCTATTATATTTTCAACCAATCTAAGCTGTTTAATTGTTTGGTTTTCCATATTTTTTACCATGTTAGTTAATATTAAGGGGATAGTGATCTCAGGACAGCGAGCAAAACACTGATGTTTTATGTTAAAATTTTATTTAAATGTTATTACTGACTTTCATTATGACTACATATTAGACACAATAATCGATAAAGTTAATGTTCCTTTGTAATAAACAAAAGTAGGTTTCTATACAAAATGGTTACGAATGTAATCGTTATTAATAATGTTTAGTGTTTTTCCACACATAAGAAAATTGGGCTTCCGTCGCCGTCGTTAATAATCCGTACTTCCATAATGTAATCGGCTGTAAGACCTGTATTGATGTAAAGATTAGATAGAACAAGGCATAAGTATATTATAGGAAGCCAGGAATGAAAAGATAAGAGGTACCTAAGCGTTTGTATGGACTGCCATAAGATACCCATACAACTTCTTCCTCATGAGGACGAGTGAAAGTTACATGACTAAATGAGTTGCACTGTGGAAGGAATACAAGCAGAGGAAAACCGAGAAAGAGATGAATGGATTGTGTGAAAGATAATAATAATACCGGCTTCTAAACGTCCCACTGCTGGGCACAGGCCTCTTCCCATATAGAGAAGGGATGAGCATTGATCACCACGCTTGCTCATGGCGGGTTGGCGATTTCAGATTCCAATATTTTGGAATCCAGGTTTCCTCACAATGTTTTCCTTCATCGTTTGTCAATGATGTCTTAGAATGATTAAGAAAGTACATATAGCTTTGAAAAAGTCACATTGGTACTTGCATGCGAATCTGGTCATTGAACCGCTAGGCCACCACGACATTTGTGAAAGACGATATGAAAAAGAAAGGAGTGAATGCTGCAATGACCAGTGATAGAGAGGAATGAAAGGAAAATCCACATTGTGTCGAAGAAAAGGGCAGATGAAGATGATGACTTCCATACTTATATATTTTTAAATAATATGAATGCCAAAAAAGCTTTTTCTCTTCTTATTCCGGTCTATTTGTTACACTTTCCTGGCTAAACCGCTGAATCGAACTTGGAGAGGGTTAGCTTGTGTCCTAAAAAGGCATAATGCTTTTGTTGCATAAGTTTTTGTCAGAATAGCCGGCTAAAATGACACCCTGAATTTACACATAGGCTTTTTGTCCCGAAAATAAGTTATCTGACTCTGAAGTGCGTGACGTGCAGCAGGTTCAATTTAAATATGATTCATGCAACCACAGATATTTGAGATCATCTCCGTTATTACTACAGATAATTTTTAACATGAGAATTGCTTGCTGCATGCTTAATAGAGCTTAACACGGATATGTAACTAACTTGATCCAGTCTGAACAGGACCCCTGTCTGTACGGCCATTACTGGTTGTTTCCACGGTTACCATTTCAATTTAGTTCAATAAACTTAAAAAACCATGCTGTGTGGCTCGATATAATACATATAAATAGAAACACAATTGTTGGCTGTGTACAACACGATAGCAGTCAAACTTTATAACAATTAAAAATGATTATTTAGTTTTTACATATTTCCCTGGGAATCAAACCATTTAGGATCAGAAAAATATTATATATAGCAGAAAAATAGTTTTATGTTTTTGTAGCCCAAGAAAGTATTTGAACCTTAAATAAAATGATAGAATTGTAGTATAATAATCAAAGAAGAAGAGGAGTAAGCCATTATTGCTGGTAGTAGATATGTGCCCACGATGATCTTGGAGTTGCATTCTATTTGAATGGGATTGGCTTTTACTAAAAGGTTCAGGTCTTTGATGCATCTTACATCCACAGATGCAGGATCTGAAAATAATCATGTGTGTCAAATCTCCAACCAAAAGAATTTCAAATACCGCAAATCGTAACAAATTTCTAATAATTATATAGTTACCTATTGTATCTTAGTAATTACTTCTGAAACGCAAAATATAATGCAGAGTAAAATGGGTCAATTTAAAACTGTGACAATGTGACAATTTTCAATTGTTGGATATCTTATATCTATAAACGTAGTAGTAGTAACAATTCTGTAGTTTAAATAATCTGACTCTCGGAAACGGCTCCAACGATTTTCATGAAATTTAGTGCGCATGGAGTTGCGGGGGCGTTAAATCGATCTAGCTAGGATTCATTATCAGAAAATGTCTGACAAAACGAGCAAAGCTCGATCATCCAGGTACTTTATCATTAACTTGCATACCTAGATAAATACATAGAAACATGTAGCACTAAGAAAAATAGATGTTTTAAATTTATTTACAACACTTTTTTATAAATTTCTAGACTTAGTCAGTCACCGTAGCTTTAAAAATAAAGTAGATAAAAGTCATAAAAGTCAGTAAAAATGGGTGGTGAGGTTTTTAATTCAGGTGCTAAGTTTTCCAAATATACTGTTAACACTAAACTTACTTTCAATCAGCGAGTTATGTAATTGTAATAGATTTCTTTTGATATTTCTGTATTCATTCAACAGGATTTGTCCAGGGAAAATGACAATAAACAAGCAAACTATAATATAAAATAGTATTAGCAATAGTTTGATAAGGTTTACATAACTGTGCGTTCCCTGGAAAGAAATAAACGTTATTACAAAAACATGAATTATGTAACTATAAAGTATGAAATTAAACTTGAAAACATATTTACCTGTTGTATAGTAGCAAATACACCGCAAGTGACAGTAACAAGCTTTACTGTAGATACCACCAATAAATAATGCACCTAAAACAAAAATATGTATCCTGATATCCATCCATATGATAACCACCTTAGACAAAGTACATTTCGACAAGCGTTAACAATAAAATCGCTTAATTACATTAAATGTATAGAAATGACTTACCTCTTAAATAAGTCACGTGACTAAGACTTGTCACTTTCATACATTTCACCGATAACGATTCTAGAAATGTACCTTGTCTAAGGGGGCAGTATTCGGAGCGATTTGGACAATGTATACAATTTCAGACCGACTTTTTGTTGGACGTTATTGCAATTAGTATGATCTATTTTTCTCCTACATAAAATCAATCCCCAATTATCTGAGGCAACCTTAAGGTTAATAATTAAATGAACTTGAAATTGTAACTCAACATGACTAGTTTAATTTTATGCGCCTGAGTAATTAAAATCTACTACTATTTTTACAGTTATTAGTTTTAAAATGGGACAAGCCCGTCACATGTGCCCATCATTGCAACTCCCGTAAGCCAGAATTTACAATGATCCAATGATTACCTCCGAGACAATTAAGCTCACTGTGTCCCAGGGAAAATATAAACTATCTTGGAACCCGTAACAAAATCAATCTGAATTTGTATTTGTTTCCAGGCTGCGGAGTTACTACGAGTGAAAAACTATTTAAAATATATTTACCTGTACATTATAGCATGCTGACAAATGCTTGCTGCAATTTACCAATTTTTCATAATGGAAACTTATTATTTCCACATCCAATGTTAAATCTTCAGAATTATAACAAATTTTGTCTAATGCTATATTTTTATTTAAAAAAATCGTACATTTCGTTTGAATGGCTAAAAGGCGCTGATCCACAGATTTTAATAAAGAATGAAGCATTGTTATATATGCATATAATGTCATATATTCAAAAATAAAACGCACTTCTATATATATTTGCGCCACTTGTAGCAAATAGGCTCCCATTTTTGAATAAGGACTTGGTGAATCATATTGAAACAATTTAAATACAAGATAAACTACTGTTATAATGGAAATAGCGGAAGCGGTTATTGTTATAACTGCCTTAATTTTTTTCACATTCTTGGTATATACCAGTTGTTTCTCGTAGTCGGGGGCAACTAGGTTGAATTCATTAATAAATTTTTCGTAAGAGCCACAATGTTTAATGCCACATACAAAGAATAAAACAATGTTAATAATATTCTCTATATGATAAGACATAATCACCAAGAACCAAATATCATTGCGGAAATTTAATCTTGCACAAATTACGTACGAACTGGTTACAAAGATTCCCAAAAACAGTACAATTTCGATGGTGATTCGCATGACCGCAAAATATTTCTGATATGTTTTGAGGCTATAATAATTTCTGTAAATCCCCATTATATTTTCTGCCAATCTGAGTTGTTTAATGGTTTTGTTTTCTATCATTTTTACTAATATCGCTCACTAAGTAGTCAACATATTAAGACTTGCTTCCATTAAGACTATATTTTCCATACAGTTGCCAATAACGTAATGTGCCTCAGTAATAAACAGATTAAAAGTAAGTTTATATTTATAAAATGGTAATGGATGTACCTAGTCTTCGGTGATAAATAATGGTTCAAATGTAACACACTTATGTAAATTAAATGAGTTTCCAACTTTTAATTTATTATACTTATCAAGCTGTGTCTCGCGGTGTTACTCGTGGTTTATCAGATAAATAAATTTTCGGGATATGATAAAAAGTAGCCTTTATGTTAATGCCGAATTGAATCAATGTTCTTCCAGTCGTTTTGGCGTGAAGCGATAAGAAACATACACACACTATTTTTCGATTTAATTATATTAGGTTAATAATGTGATAATGATAGAACTGTAATCGCGGAAAGTAGGTACCTACTCTTATTCTTTCTAGGGACCCAAGCTTTTTCCATAACATTTTTTGTCATTTGTTTAGTTGTTTTCGCACGTTTACGTACAGACCGACAGAAATAAATATAACATACATATTATTATAATAGACAGAGTTACTTTTTCTAGATGATGATAAATAAAAAGTACGAGGGTAAAAACTATTTTAACTTTTGTGTTTATATTAATTACCTTCAATTTGAATGACTATCGTCGCCGACGTCATGTATGTTCCTTACTGTTATACAATTGATTAAATTACAGAAACCTAATATAGATATATGTTTACAATAATTGTAATTATACCCATACCCGATCAATAGAATACACACAATAAATTCGATGGTATGTGGAATGAACCTTAGAATATTGTAATACTAGCATCTACCCGCGACTTCGTCTGCGTGGACTTCAGAATTGGGTCCAAAAGGAAATGAAATGTGAAATTAATGAAAAATAGAATTAAATTTTCACCCTTGTTATAGCTTGCGCTGTAATAGAGAAAAATACCAAATTTATAAGCTGTCTGCCCACGGCTTAGCTCGTAAACAATTTTCACTTTTCCCTTCGGAACTACTTAAGGAATCGGGATAAAAGCCTATGTTCTTTTCCATGTCAAAGGCTACATGCATGCCAAATTTGATCCAAATCCGTTCAGCCGAGTTTGCGTGATTGAGTAACAAATATCCCAACATCCACACTTTCACATTTATAATAATTAGTAGAATTATGTACACGTATATGAAAGTATATTAGACTTCTCAGGTCTTAACTACAAGATCGAAAAGGAAAATTGAAAGCGCACAATCTTCCAATGATATAGTTCGAAATGGTTCTTATAGGTACATAACCATTAAGTTAGTTAGCTAGTTTCGGAATAAAAGTAAGACCACATTCGGCAAACAGTGCCGGTACGGAGATATAGAATGCCAGATTGTTAGCTATCATCTCTACTTCGCTTTAATTTGACAACTTTCATGCTTAATTCAGGAATTATGGATTTCCATACAACTGTTCATCCCAATTTTAACGGAGTATTAAAAAAAATGGGTTGAAAAAAGTCATTATGGTGCCAAATTCCGCATATAAGTCTGTTAAGTTATGCTCCATTAGGCATGGCAGTTTATTCTCATACTACTTTAGTGTAAACTTAAAAAAAAGACGCGCCATCTAGACATTATAATTAAAATCACAGGCATACAAAAAATAAAGTTAATAAGTAAAATTACATTTTATTGATACCAAACAAACAAAAACATTACACATTAACAACAGTATTATGCAAAATGGCCCAATCAAGAAGCTAAGTGCGGAAATAGCCCTGAAAAACCAACCAACAACAGTTTTACAAAAATTGGGCAAATAGTAGAAAAGGAGATAGCTCAGCTTATTCTGTACCGGAACGAGCATGACTCGTCACTGCACCGATATTCTGCCTTTTCTACTCCCTAAGTTTAAATGTGATAGTTACAGGACGAGATAACGGGCTACACAAGTTGCTAGACATTAATTATTCTAAATCTATCAAGTTTTATGATATAAAGCCACGAATACTGAAACCTCATTTAACTTCAACCTTCCTAAAAGTCTATTTGTTGCTATTTCGTTCTTCAAAGTGACAGAGACAGCATGAGACTTAACGGTGATATTAAACTGAGTGGCGTTTCAATATTCAGCCAAAAGTCAAATAAAGTAATCTAAAATTAAGTGTCTATGGGATGTTGTCCCTCAGGTTTATATTTTTGTATCTCAGAAGGAGATTTTAACCTTAAATAAAATGATAGAATTGCAGCAAAACAATTAAAGATGTAGACGAGTAAGCAATTATTGCTGGTAGTAGATATGTTCCCAGGACGATCTTTGAGTTGCATTCTATTTGAATGGGATTGGCTTTCACCAAAAGGTTCAGGTCCTTGATGCAACTTGTTTCCACAGATACAGGGTCTGAAAATATTAATTTGTATTAGATGACTAAACAAAAGATTTTTTAGTACCTCAAAATCAGTAGGTACTTGTTTCTAGTACCTTATGACTACTAAAACGTAAAATATTAAGTACCTACAGTAAAGTGGGCCCATTTTCAACCCACCCACGAAGTTTTGGATTACTCTTTATTAGGTATTTTCATCGTTAACTGAAGATATACAATAATTACTTAGTTTTAGGTTATATTTTAACAGTTCTATGTAGGTTTTTAATTTTAGTATTGAAAATAATTAAAAGTCCATCGGTTTTAGTATTTCAACTAAACTGTATTGAATTGCTTATAGCTGGTTGCTAGATTTCCCAAATATACTGTTATGACTATACTTACTTATAATCAGCGTATTATGTAAATATAACAGACTTCTTTTGATATTTACATACTCATTACATATGGTTTGTCCAGGGTAAATGATAATAAACATGCAAACTATAATATAAAATAATGTGAAAAGTATTTTGATTATGTCTGCATAATTGTGCATTTCCTGGAAAGAAATCAAACGTTACTGAAAATAAACATAAATACAATAAATTACAACACAATACAATAAAATTGACGGCATATTTACGAAATTCTGTATAGTAGCAAGTAGAGCACTCGTGATAGTAACAAACTTGACTGTACACACCGCTAGTGAATATTGAACCTGAAACAAAAATATCGTAAGGTTTATTTAAGACCAGACTCAAGGCGACAAGTAATAATGGTGAGCCATTTTTGTTGTGTGTAAATGTCGAGGTTGGACAACTTTTGGGTTCCAAAAATTATACAGATTCAAAAATTCACTGTTCTTCTCACAGTTCAAATGAATAAAATATTAGGTTATAGCTAGCACCGAAACTCACCTAGAATCATGTAACTTTCTGAGGGGTTTGGTGTTGGGAATATTATTTACACGCACATAGAGAAATAGATCCACAGTGTAAAACAATGACCGTACGCACATATACTTAAAATTGTTTTTATTGTTGAGATTTAAAAGAGTCGCTCGATTTTGACATTGTATACTAATCAAAGGCATACAACAAATAAAATAAATAAAAAACATTTATTGCTACCGTCACTGCGCAGATTTCAGCCATTCCTACTCTCTTAATTATAATGCGAGAGTTACAGAGAACTGGCTCTACCAGACGCTAGACAACTTCTTGAAACTAAAGTTAAGCTTTATGACACAAAATTGAATTTAATAACTAAAACAAAAGCAATTCTTACAGCACTCGTTAAGTTAATATCTTTCCATATTTTTGCTGCAGTTAATCTGAAAGTTCCTTTTTTATTTATGTAAGGCAACATAAATAATCTATACGAATATAATAAAGCTGAAGCGGTAATCTCAGGAACTACTGGTCCGATTTGAAAAATTGTTTCATTTATAGATAGCCCACTTGTGAAGGAAGGCTATAGGCTATAATTTGCCTCGGTAACAGGCGCCCACGCGGGCAGAGCCGCGAGCAGAAGCTGGTATAATTATAAATAAAGATTTTGAAAAACAATCGCATAATTTTAAGACCCGCTTTTTCTATTTTGGTGATTTTCTAAATAGATTCAATTTTGTTTCTCTACTCTATAGTCTCTATAAAGAGCGCTGGTATAATGTAGCTACCTTTTGGCACTGAAGTTCAAAAATCCTTATAATTTAAGGACGGAGTTAAAATATCATGTCTAGGTTCAAGGCAGATTTTAAACTCTCAGGATAGTTCTCCCAGTGTTAGTTTTTATCCTAGGACGAAAAATGGAACAGCAGTAATTAATTAAGTAGAGAAAGTACCAGTAAGTCGGTTAAAAGTAAACTGAATTGCTGCATTTTAAAAAATTAAAATTGTTGACATTACCGGCCTTGTACATTTTGGAAACTACAATATTTGTTAAATTAAATCCTGAAATATTTAGTAAATTATCAATAGTGAATAAAAACCCAGTACGATCTCAATACCAAAATAAAATATGTAATATTATATGTAAGACATCTTTAATGCACAAGAGTTTCTTTGGTGTAGCTCCAAAAGTATACAATAAATTGCCGGATTCAATAAAAACATTGCCATTGTTAAAATTTAAAAAAGTGCTTAACAAATTTTTTGTTGAAAAGTGTTACTATAGTTTAGAAGATTTTTTTAATGATAAATTTTAAGTTAATGTGTTTTACCGTCATACCTTCTTTACTTTTTTTTTCCCCTCTATTTGTATGCCTTGCAGGCAAAACATAGCGCTCTTTTATAATTTTAAGATCTTTTATGTATTTTTCACCTATGTTTAACAAATAATAAATGATTTGATTTGATTTGATTTGATCTGAGTTTTACTTTTTGTGGTCCCTCTTATATAGTGTTTTAATCTAATGTATTTCATCTTGATTTTGACGTATTCTCCATCCAATTTTAGTCCCAGATTTCGAGCTGACGTAAATAGTGCAGTTATTTATGATTTAGTGTGTAAAATTATTGAATGTGAGTATAAAGTGGTGTTCTAGTGTGTGCAAAGTTTGTGAGTATATTTGTTGAAAATTTGGAGTTCTGCATAGTAGCATGTATCATAATTAGTTATCAAGGTAACATTGCGAGGTATAAGAGTTATATAAAAATATATAATTTCCGTGTCCAGGCGCACATATGTAGATCCGACGAAGTAGCGACACGGTCTTGTCAAGAGACATTTTTACTTCTTCTGACTTATTTTCTAGCGCAAAGACTTTGGCTTCTTACGATCTCTAAACACCAAGGCCTATGGCTGGAGGCTTTATCCGGTGAGCTAGGATACCGGGCTGATTTGTGATAATTTACCATATTACACAAACTTTAGTTCAACAACTTTATAGAATTCGTTCGGTCTGCGTCCAATATAATAAATATTTGTTTATGGAACAATTCATTCATATATTGTTTTAATTCTTCTATATGATGCCGCTATTATCGTGGTGACGTTCTTGAACATTGTCCTCCCCACTTGCAGCAGGAGCTAATAATGTCCTTGCTTGGCAAGTAATATTGCATTCGTAATTCGCATGCTGTATCGTAACAGCACTCGGTTCTGAATCATTAACAAACCCCTTGTGTACTTTGAGTGTTGTATTCATGTTTTTAGAACGTATACCTACTTATTGTCGAAATGCATGATTGTTAATTGTTACTAAGTATATTTAAAGTGTTAAATATTTCCGTAAAAAGTAAATAATATATTTTTTAGGTTTTTTTTTTAATATGGTAGAGTGTGATTAATGTTTAAATTGAACTGTTTGTATAATAAACATTGTGACAAAAAGATTTTTGCTTTCATCTGGAACCTTTTTTTCTACCCCAACGTTGATTAACAACATGACTACTGTCCTTTGTCTACTTTTTCAAAAACGTTTACCCTATACCATGCAAAATAATGGCCCCAATTCTGTTAAACCAATACTAAACTTATTTTAGTCCATTGGTTTCTTTTTCACTTGTACATAATTAGAAAAGGACAGAAAAAAATAAGAACTGTGAAAGTTAGTTCCGTGTTCCGACAAATTTCCCGACGAGTAAAAACGTGTGCAATAAAAACACTGTGATGTTCAAGGCGAAAACTAGTTCAACATTTCTAAGTTACTTATTATCTGTTGCTGTTCTTTTCGAGTAATTAATATATAATATGTTTAGATATATTTACCTGAATATTAAAGCATGCTGACAAATGCTTGCTGCAATTTACCATTTTTTTATAATGGAAACTAATTACTTCAACATCTAATTTAAAAGCATCTGTACCATTAAAAAAATCTTCTATTTTGCCATCGAAATTCGAACATTTTGTTTGAATTGCTAAAACGCGCTGGTTCACACATTTTAATAACGAATGAAGCATTGTAATGTATGCATATAATGAGATATGTTCAAATATAAAAAGTACTTCTACATTTTTTTCTGCTACTTGTAACAAATAGTATCCCACTTCAATATTAGAACTTCTAGTTCCATGTGGCGACAGTTTAATTATCAAATAAACTGCTATCATCATTAAACTAGCGAAAACAATTATTGATATGATTATCATAATATTTTTCACACTCTTTTTACATATTACATGTTTCTCGTAGTCAGGGGCAACTGCGTTGAAATCGTTAATGAATTGTTTGTAGGAGCCACAATGTTGAATGCCACATACAAAAAATAGTACTGTACTAATAATATTCTCAATATGGTAAGATAAAATCACTAAAAACCAAAGATTTTCGCGAATGCTAAGTCTTGTACAAATTACGTTCAGACTGTTTAAAAAGATTGCTAACAGCGACGCCATTTCGATGACGATTCGCATTACCACAGACAATTTCTGATATTTCGTGAGGCTTAGGTAATTTCTGTATATACCCATTATATTTCCAGCCATTATGAGCTGTTTAAATATTTTGTTTTCTGACATTTTATTAATTCTGCTTGCTTGTTAAAACGCACAGGATTTAAATATTATAATTCAATAAAAATAAATGTTTTATGTTATTTTCTTTTAACGAAAGACGTGCTTTCGTTGCTACTTTACAATGCACACAATTGCCAATTAAGTAATGTGTCTTTCTAATAAACACAAGTAAAATTATTTTACTTACGCTACAAAACGGTAATGAATGTATTCGTCAGTAATCGTTAATGTTTTCAGTGTTTTTCCACACATACAAATGAATTGAGTTGGAGTCGTATATGTTTTTATATATTATTATATTGTTTAAACAAGAGTTTAGATTTTTTTGTCGGTCTGATCACATCTCTTTATTTTATTGTAGTATCTTGTTAAATTTGATGTCGAAGCAAATTTTCATCATTACACCAAGATAATTTTTGTGTCTATATGGAATATGATGAAGCAATATGGTGCCTAAAAATTTACTTGGTCATCTAAAGTTATAAACTTAGTTGTGAGAAGTTAGACCTAGACCTCTCCCATGTTGCGCCACAACACCCGGTCCTCAATTTGTGGGCTGTGTGTCCACCGTGGGCAATAGAGTTAGTGACCGCAGTCAACTTTCAGTTCTTTAGGAGAACGCTGCTGCCCATTCTCCTTGTTTCTATACCCCATAATCGCCTCTTGAGACACCGAAAGAAAGAAGAAGAAATATGCATACCCAATCTTTTTCTTAAATAGTTACTAGTAATGTGGGTCGCATATTACTAGAATTTGTTTAAACCCCTCGGGCTAAGCTAAATGCTTATGTTAAGATTTCGGATCACGTTGGTTGTGAAATTAGTAGAATTCAAACCGGCAACTTCGTGATCGCAAGTCGCGCGCTCTAGCCATTAGTCAAAAAAACAAATTCTGGCGTAGTCAGGTAAAAATCAAATTCTGTTAACTTACTCGTGTAGGGTGCCAAGCCACATCGATTGTTTCTTGCTTACAGACAGACGGACAGACAGACGAGGCGTGGGACTTTGTTTAATAATAACTTTGTTTTATTATATTATAGATATGTTATTCAACGAAACATTGGTTAAAATAAAATCGCTTGGTTTGAACAAATAAACAAGTTTATTATAGTTTATAACAAAGGTTTTTTACTATTACTAATTTATACAAATAAGGGAAAATGGAATAAAATTTTACACGTTAGTTTACACTTGCTCTTTATCTAAAGTATTTGACTGCTGAAGTAAGCGGTATATCTCACCATCAATCAATCGTAATTGGATAGTTGGAATCAGCATGGTGAAAATTATTTATATGACACACAAATGTGTGTTCCAAGTCTTGTTGTTCTTTGAATATGTAATTTAATTATTAATACCATGTCAAGTACAACCATGGAGCGGTGTACATGATTATATTTGATATTTAGCAACAGTTCAACGTTTCCCGAGTAATCCGATTAATTTGGGAAAAGTTTATCTCAAACGAACCAATCTTTTAACTTTCACTAAACTGTGAAACAACTAGTTTCATTATTTAATAACTTTACTAGAAATAAGTATAAGATACAGGAAATATGAGCGTAATTTTTTCAATAAAACTAAAAAAACAAGTTACCTTGGCTATATTGATAAAAAAATATCCTAGTCATACTAGTCGACTCTTCCGACAGAGAACACGTTTGACTTTAACAGCTTATAAGACATGATAAAATTGCAAAAGCACAAAAACGTAGGTAGAAACAAAAGCCAGAATTGCTGGTATAATATAACTGCCAAGCCAGATTTTAGAACTATACATAATCTGAATTGGATTTATTTTGACCAAAATGTTTAAATTCTTAACGTTTTTCGATTCTGGAACACCGGGAGCTGAAAAAGTCAAGATAATATGAATATAAGCATTCAGTTTAGCCATCATTATGTTGATATTAAAGAGCAAAGCCTTCCTTTTCTTCTACCAATTATCACTGATTTGTTATTAAAAGCATTATTATTTTCCTACATTGACACTGAGTAATAAGTTTTTACGTTTTTGAAGACAAACTTTTATGATCTATCATCACTGTACCTAGTGGTTAGAGACCCTGACTGCTAAGCCAGGGGTTCGATTCCCACCCAGGACAAATCTTTGTGATGAGAACGATCATTTGTTCTGTGTCTGGGTGTATTTTATCTGTAATATGTATGTATTTATAACTATATAAGCATGTTTATCAGTCTAGTTGATATAGTACAGGCTCTGCCTAGTTTATGATCAAATGGCCGTGCCTGAATTGTTATAGGATATTATTAAAAATAAATCTATCGAACCTAAACAAAATAGGAAAACTTCGCATCATCACAGAGTTCCTATCCACACCTGATGGCTCCTTTATCGGACTAGCTCGATAATACCACAATTTAATGTTGTCATCTAACTTTCATAAGTATGCGAAATTTTATCTCAATAGGATATAAAAAATAGGTTCTTATTAAGAAGGAAAGATTTGACCTTGTACCTTTGATTTTGTACACACAGTGCAAGGTCTTATTCAGGATCATTGAAAACTGCGAGCAAAATAAGCGTTTTTGGAGGGTTCAAGTTCTTATACAACTTTTCGACACAATGGAAAAAATACAGTACTGCAGAAAATATACTGTACTGCTACACCACGGAGAAAATAGTCAGTAGCGTTTGTATGGAAAAAAGTATAACCGCGTTTCTTTTTTATTGTAAAGTTGTGGTGGATTTAGGGTTAAATGGCGAGATTTCAATAAATAATGATGCACGAATTATGGACTAACAACAATGATAGCTTAGGAAATAGCGGGCATGACATGATTCGATTTAGCACGTGTTCAAGTATGCTTCACACGGCCTGAATATTTTTTAAGTGATGATAGTGCATGACTAGAGCACCCGCCTGATTGTTTGAGCAGAAACACCGAGTTTACTCAGAGATAAACACTCAGTGTACTCAATTGATCTAGTCATCAATTTACGGTCCTACCGTATAAGACGCAATCATCATGTCATACTTTTACAATAGTGTACAATTAAATAGGTACTTATACTTACTTATAATCATTATGTTGTGTAATTGAGCAAGATTTCTTTTTATTTTCGTATATTCGTTGTATAAATTCTGTCCAGTAATAATAACACAATATGAACAAAAGGAACGATAGACCATTATTTTGGTGGCGACAAAAAGGTAGCTATAAAACTGGATATTCTGAAAATTATTACGTACCTAGTATTAATAAATAGGAAAAATACATAACTCAAGTTTTTGAGAATATTGTACTTACGGACAATCCGGTTTGCTTAATCAACGCCAGGAACACACACGCATAAAAAATATAATTCACCGACAATAAGGCCAATGAAAGCAACATCTGAAAATATATTTTTATTATTACCAAATACTTATGTAAAAGGTCTTGAACAAACAACACGAAGAAGGACCGGCAAAAATTTCACTCTTCGTAATTAAAATTATAAAAAATACATTTGCTATCCTCACACGAGCATCCTATTAAAATTTGCAGATTCTTTATTATTTTCCCTCTAAAAGTGCTTTTTATAATTATAATTATATTTTACGTTGAATGTGAATCTCTCTGTCAGTTTCACAGACGTCATTACGAAGCAAATTGGTTGTGACCGACGAACGGACAGGCACAAGAATGATCCTAAAGAATTGGCTTACCATACAAAAATACCATTAGCTGTACAAAATTTGTAACTTAGTAATAATAGTAGTTATTCAATGCGACAGTACAAGGTAAAATTCACATATTATTTACCTACTGTAAGTAGGTACTTACAGTAGGTAAATAATATGTGAAATATTTAACTAATGGACCCGCCCTAACTTTGTACGAGTACAATAATAAATGCCTATAATTATACTCAAAAGCCTTCAATGACTGGATTCGAATACACATGGTTGCAGGTTCAAACCCAAGCAAGTACCAATGTAACTTTTTCAAAGATACTTTCTTAATCATTCTAAGACATCATTGACAAAAAGTGAAGGAAAACATCGTGAGGAATCCTGGATTCCAAAAAAAAACTGATCTCACTCGTCAGAATCTGAAATCACCAACCTACAGTGAGCAAGCGTGGTGATCAATGCTCATTCTTTCTCTATATGGGAAGAGACCTGTGCCCAGCAGCTGCAGTTGGACGTTTATAGGCCGGTATTATAAAAACATCTAATCCTTCCTAACTTTAAATTTATTATTCAGTATTTGTATTAGTAGTATGAACGTATTATACACTATTTGTGTAGTATTTGAAAGGTGTTACCTGAATATTATAGGTCGTCGACAAATGCTTGCTACATCTCACCAAATATTTGTAGTTATCTGTTATTCTTTCCATCTCTTCTGCAGTAGATATCCCAGTTTGATTCGTGTTTAGTGGTATAGTTTCGTTGAAATTCTGATATTTGTTTTGAATGTCCAAAATGCGATTGTTGATGCATTTTAGAAAATGTGAAAGCAATACATTATATCCATATAAAGTAAGATGTTCGAAAATGTAACGTGACTCTACAAGCTTTTCTAACATTATTATAATGATGATTTCTATTTTAAATATGTCTATTACATTCATTATATACACAAATACAGCGACTTCTATGGCTATGAAAAAAGCTGCAGTTGTCAAAAAAATTACTTTTATTTTTTTAACAGTTGCATTATACGTTGCATCTTCCCCGTCGTCGCTCTGATTGAGTTTCATGGTGTCACTAACAAACAGATTGTAGGAATGAGATCTGATGACACTAATGACAACCAGAGCATTATTAAAAAAATTCTGCGTGCGATAAAATAATGTCGATAAATCCCAAATGTCATCACGTATACGCAAGTTACTTGTATAAAGATATCTTGCTATAATTATTGAAAACCCCACTAATTCAATAATTATTCGTATTAGAACAAACATTTTGTGACGATTGCTGAGACCAGCATAATTTCTATAAATACCAATTATATTTTCAACTTTGCTTAATTTATTAAAGAAATAAATTGTTGGACTTTTTCTCATTTTATTGTTAAAAATGATCGTTTCGTAAATCAAACTTAAATTGGACGGAAAGCTTTCTGTCCTCACTATACTTACTAATATAGTTCTAGACTAATATAGTTCTAGTAAAAAATGTGTGAAACATGAGTCATAACTTGAAGTGTCAGTTATTTGTTTAAAAGCTCATTAATTGAAGTGATGGTCCTTCCATTAACTGTCTCCCCTTCAACATGTTGTCAACCAATATAAAAACCACCGTGAAAGAGATGTAAAAACTCGAGGTTAGGAAAATAAACATTTTATAATAATAACTGTAACGGAGGAATATTTGAACTGTGAATCTCCTTTAACATCATGCTGTTGCTTTAATATAAATTGATAAATGACGATACCTAGATATAAATTAGAGAACGTCAAAACGAAAAAAAAAGTAAGATAATTTTATCTGTGATATACAGAAATTTAATCGGTAGTAACCCGGACATTAAAAAATAGTATATCATGTTCTACTGAAGTCATATGGTATCTAACTTAATATTTACAAGAAAAATATAATATACCTATAACTTTGACGGATATCTTTGACATTTTCAAAATACGGTTACGTGAAATATGGAGGTGGACAAAATATGGTTGCGCCATAGTGGTTACTATGTAGTTGAACGAACGTGTATTACTTTGAAATACATTTTAATGGAATTGGAGTGACGAAGCGTCTTCTGTTTCATTAATAATAATAGATTTGACAGCGCGCATTATTATCTATTGTTATCTTGTACCGTGCCACTTCTAGGAAACAGTATCTAAATATACTTATGATGATTTTTTTCATTTCATTTTTCGTGCATAAGCACGACATGAAATCAATCATTACATTTTTTTTTCTATCAATTACAGTATCATTATATACATACCTATGTAATTATAGATGTGTATAGTTTTCGTCGGAGTCCCCTAAAGTCTAAACTAAATAAATAAACGACACATTTTTGGATTCATTTATTTAGTGTTAAACTCAAAGAACATGATTAATCTGTAACATGACCACTATGTAAGTAGCTGCAAGTGACAACATCATCGGCAGTAAATACATTCCTAAAGATAATTTGCTAAATTGTATAACCGTAGGGCTTGTGTTAACCAAACGGTATAGATCCTTCAGTTGTCTTAGCTCGGCATTATTGAAACCTGGAAATAAAAATTGACATTATTTACAGTGAAATTCACTTCAATTAAAATACCTACTAATTTGAAAGACAAACTAAATAAAAGTAACCTTAAAATGGTAGGTAGTTATTACGGTGCAAATACCGCATAAAAACTCCCGCGCCATCTTGATTTTTAAAGTAGGTAATAATCCGATATTGGCCCGTTTTCGATACACACGCTCTAAACTCAATTTAAATAATCGGCAGTATTTTCATTTGAACATAATTAGAATAAGACATACCTACGAAAGTTAGAGCTACCTTTAGCTGTTCTAGCTAAAGTTCTCATACCAATTTGCCGACATGCAGAAATAGGAGCTTAATAACACAGTGATGCAAAACTAGTCTGATATTTTTTTATCAGATACTTTACTTACACAGTAGTGACGGAATTTCATAAAACAAATCACCGATAACCCAAAATTTTTAGAGTATTTCTTTTATATTGTTTTTCTAGCCAAAACTGTTACTGTATCTTACTATTAATGTTTGTAAGTAAATATTGTCAACGATTTCTCATGTAAGTGAATAGTAATTCTTATGGGAAAATAAAGATATCTCAAGCTTCAATCTTGGTAGCCAGCATCTTAACATTTCTGTGAATATTGATACCTACTATGCGTTCTCAATTTAAAATGCTTATTTTCTGTTTTCTATTTCGACATAATGATTGCTGGCTCCTTATTTTGTATTTTCTACTGTATTATTATATTATATAATTATTATATTGGTCTCAAGTAAAATTAACCTATTAAAACTGAAAATCATTCTAGTAGTTAATGATTTTGTCGAAACTTACGCGATGATACGGAGTTGGAAAGGCTTGCCAAACCTTTGTTGAGAGAGCTGAATTCGTTCTGAACCTTTTGACCGGCTGTAAATAGTACGATATAAACCATCGCCCGAAAAGATAAGATGAACATTATGGCATTCATTTGGAGACATTTTCCATCTACCTGAAAATAAATACATTTTATTTAAATTATATTTTTACCTTATTTACTCGTTTACCTTATTATCATGTTATGAATTAAAATTATGATTATTCTGGCATCATGTCTTTTATATGTCAGAAACGGTAAATGATCTCAATATTTTTGCTTACCTTGGAAATAATTGTATTAACAACTGTGTACATCGTCATGACACATTGCATCATAAATGCAAACAGGGCAAAAGTCAGCTGAAAAGTCATTAAAATCAGTGTAAAAAAAATCCCAGACTACTTCGTGTTAATTCCACTTGTCTGAATTGCTGCTTACTATATACTTACCAGTTCACATAAACAGTGTGAGATGTGCTCGGCACACGCCAGGTTACGATGATACAGTTCCCTCCACGTATTTACCACTTCCGATAGCTGCCAAGATTCCTCTTCACCCGGGGATATTTGAATACTTTGTCTGCTCTCGTAATGGTCCAGGACTCCGCGTACCGAGTCATTCAAAATTCTTAGAAACTTATAAATTTCAGTTATGAAACAGTAAGCCACCATCAGCTCGAGCGTAAAACGACTTTCAATCCACGCTAAGTGAGTCCTATCTATAATGGTAATCCAATAATTCAGTGTATTCAAATCGTGGGGTCCATTAGATACAAAAAATAATAAAAACGAAGTTAAGATGATGATGCACACGAAACATATTATTTTAAGATGTTTTTCAGATTTCATATAAGATGGTTCGTTTTTCCATCGGTTGTAAATAATTTGAAAGTTCTCATAATACAACTTGTACGAATTCGTGTGTCGTACACTACCTACGACAATAATCACGGTTTTTAAAACAACCATTATTTCTGAAACGTATAAAATCAAATTTTCTGCGTTCATTTTACTTCCGGTTCTGTAATAAATAAACATAATGTTGACTGAGTCAACAGTTACGGATACCAGAATTTCTACAATTATGCGAATCACAGCTACACATTTGAGAAATTTACTGAATAACGAAAAATTTCTATAAGCCCCCATTAGATTACTGACGAATATTAGATTTTGTAAGACAGACATTTTGATCGACGAATAAAGCGCGATTGATTTAAGCTTAGGTCGTGTTTCTGAATGTACGTTTTAAGCTACCCGTTAATGTAATTAAAACATTGTTTTGTTAGGACATATGTTTAAGAAAACAGTGTAGGTAGGTAAATATAAGAAATACTAGCTGTTCCCCGCAGCTTCGCCTGCGTGTTTTAGAATTTCGTCCTTCATACCATCAATATTGTTTACTACTGATTACAGATTAATATTATTATAATAATGTCATTTATAAATGTATAATTTTATAAAAAATTGTTTTAATAACATATTAAATTTTGTTAATGCAATTTTAATTTAACATTTAATATCATAAAGTTGCTTGCTTTTAACTGTGTGAGACGTAGTTGCTTGTAATTGAATGAACATGAAGTGTACATTCAATTACAAATAAAACGCTCAATTAAATTTGTTCATAATAAAATCATGTATTATATAATATAATTTGTTAGCACTCTTAAAGAATAAATATATGCACCTTATATTCCTTCCTTTATATGGCCTTCATCGTCTTGCGCATCATTATAAATGCGCGCGTGGATTTTCTATTAATTTTTTGTGGTATTATTTTTAGACTAAGATGTCTACAAAGTCCAAGGCAATTTTGTTCAAATTAAATACTTGTGATTAATAATGCATTTACTGCATAAGGGTAATTAAAACAATATCAACTGAAAAGGGTTACATTGAGCCTTTATATTCATATACTTAATATGCTATCGCAGACTTCTTTTTTTATTCAACTATAACTAACTTCGCCATACATCATTTTTGCGTAACTTTGACCGTTTTCGCAGTGCACGCAACGGAAACTCTAAAAAATAATATTTGTTCCTTTTATTCCAATATTTCTCATTAAATAATTCTTTTGGTCGTAGTTTGATGTTATACGAGTATAGCATATAGCGTACGTCGATAAATGTCAGTTTAAGATAACCCATATCTAGGAAGGCCGCGATTTGCCGCAATAGCCGACGCACACGCGGGCGGAGCTGTAAGCAAAAGCTAGTGAGTTGATAAAATAACAGTATAAAATATATTTAAATCAAATTTTCTTGAGGTTTCCGATGCACTGTTCTAGAAATACGATGATGCCAGCCCGCGTGGAATCAACGGTCTTAATATAATGCTACTTTTCTACATATAGACTGTGGAAATTAATAGCTTGTAAATTCTCGGAGTAGAAGTACCCAGTTACTAGAGTATATATTATATTATATAATAATATATTCTATATATTATGGGCCTGCCACACACTCGACGAGTGGCATGGGAAGTAGCGAGGAAAGCAGACAGAGACGTAATGTGCGGCATGACGAGTAACGTTGCCACACTACATCTCTGCCTGCTTTCCTCGCTACTTCCCATGCCACTCGTCGAGTGTGTGGCACGGCCATTATATGCTCTCCAGTTATTTATTTCGCAGTAGAAGTAGTTCTACTCTGAGAATCAATAACTGGGTAGCATCACGAGAAAATAAAAAAAGCTTTATTACAAGATTATACGATATGATTTATTTGCAACATGAACACGAGATATGAAACTGACAATGACATCATAGTAGGCAGTAAATATAATCCCAAAGAGAGCTTACTAAATTCTATCACGATAGGGCTGGTGTTGACTAAACGGTAAAGATCCTTAAGTTGTCCAAATCCGGATTCTTTGTATCCTAAAATAAACCAATGTGTATAATGTATTATGTTACAGAAGTAAATGCGTCACTTGCTTAAAATGCCTGCAGAGAAACTTTATACAGGATTAATTTAAAAGGAGTGCGTATATTTAGATCTTTGAAAAATACTGAAATCTACTGTTCTTTTTTTTCAATTTTTCACACAAAAATGTAATACATATACATGCACCATTTAGATGTAAATTATAAACTTTCGATATTTGCTAATACTTACTTGGTGAACATATATTGACTAAGCCCGCTAATGCTCTGCTAAGACGACCACATTCGTTTTTCACATTTTGACCAGCTATCAGCAAAACAGTTGTTGCCACCGTGTGGTATACCAGGACAAATGCAATATATTTAGATTCAACTTCGCTATTGTATGTCTGGAAAAATGTTTAAACAAATAAGACCTAGAGGTTTATTTAGTAGTAGGTATACACACACTCCAGCAGCTGGCAGCGTATGGTCAAGGGATACCCAGTAGAGGGATGGTTGGTGCTCTGTGGCACCCCAACAAAGCACCAAAGCACAAAGAATATTTTCGTTCACATTTTTGCACAGAGCTCTCTGCCCATGCACATTACTTCTCTTTCCAAACATACGTTTAAATTAACCTGCTAAAAATAACGTGACCTTTGTCAGCAGGAATTGTGTTTCAATTTTTTTTTATACGTTAGGACGTATAATTTTGTTATTTTGCACAGTATAAAACTGGCCTTTATCCAGCTTTGGAATATAGTAGCTATGAAAATAAAACTATCATCAAAACTGGCACCGCAATTAGTTCATCCATTTATTCAAACTTTTATGTTTATAATATAATTTAGGAGGAGAATAATTAATAAATAAGTTTTCGTTACCTTGATTGCAAAAACGGTGATAAGTTTATAGTTTAAACATGACCACAGAAATAAGACAATAGCTGTTGAATATGTGAACTGAAAAGTTACATTAATAGATTATTATTGTACCTGAAACACAATGTTAAGTAATGCGGCATGTGATGAAGAGGGTATGAAATGCATTTGAAGAAAAGAGGAATACATTGTAATGTCAATGGATGGAATGTCGATATGAATGAAGACGTCAGCATCTCGGATCACAGGATAGAAAGAAAGAGAATATAAGGATATATCTCGACGCAGGTATTTTTCATCAAACTCGTGGCAATCGGGAGGTTTAAATTTTAGTAAAGTACAGCACGAAACTGAGGGTCGAGGTAGATTAAGGTCAGAATTAGCAAAATTTAATGAGTAGGTGCACGTAATTGGTATATAAACTATCTTTACGCATGGAAGAGTTTCTGGACTCTAAAATAATTTTTGGCAGGCAGTTACTTTGTCTTAACTTACGTTGCATAAGGCTGGTGAACTGTCTTAACTTACGTTGCTAGTGAACTACACAAGTTCACACAAAATATTCGTCAACGATCGAGCGTATCATAGTAGGTGTAAAACAACAGATGGTTGACTAGAAATTGGACACAGAGGTTTCAAAAAGAGGGAGGAGGCCTTTACCTAGATGTGGTATCTAAACTAATCTCTTAAAAAAAAATCTACATGTTTGGCTATAACTGTCGGCACTTCTTTGCGTCAGTAGATACGACGTTCGGAAAAAAAATTTAAGCGGCGGTAGCCTAATGGCTAGGGCATCGGATTTGCGATCATGTGGTTGCGGGCTCGAATCCCACCCATTACACTACCGACATGAACCCACTCGTAACACAAGCATCTTAGATTAGCACGAGGGGTTAACGAGATTACTAGTAATGTGTGACCCACATTACTAGTAATCTTAAAAAAAAAAATACTGTGTTAAACTGAATATCAACAAAGCTTATTCACATAATTACCAGTTTATTGAAGCACCGTGACATGTGCTCAGCGCACACGACGACGTGTTGGTACCATTCACGCCAGTCATCAATTTTGTTTGATATTTCGGAGGCCTCTTCATCATCTACGCATGTTGTGAAGTTGGCTTGATGATAATTTTTGTCTTCGTAATGTTTTCGAACCGTTTGTACTGAGTTGTTTAATATTTTTAGAAAGTTGTATATTCCAGTTATAGCGCAATAAGCCACCAGATGCTCAAGCATGTACCGGGAGTCGTTCCATGCGTAATGAATCAGCGACATATGGAAAATCCAAGGAGACGAGAGGTTTTTTTTGCTAATAAAATAAATTCCTAAACCGACAAAAACTGTAACAATCACTAAGTACACTAATGAGCTTACAAAACATTTAAATTTGATATTTTTTCCAGACTTAACGTAGCATGGGTCGTTAACACAATTATTGTGGATAGCTATAAAGGTCTCATAGTATAATCTATATGACGACGAATATCGAATGCCTCCAATTATGACTACGAAGGCTTTTGATAAGATTATCAAATCCATACAAAGATTAACCCAAGCCAAAGAGGTCTCTTCATTTAAATACCGATACGGTTTAGTAATATTCTTAATAAAAATTGACGTAGTTATCAGTAACTGTGCAATAATGTACATAATTATAAAAGCCTTTTTTGTATTGCTAAACAATGAAACGTTTCTGTATATTCCCGTGAAATTTTCAGCAAATATTAAAGTTTGCGGTATACTCATCGTAACTATTGACTTAATACAATACAACAGCAGACGATGATATTAAGGACATAAATTGTAACACTAACCGTTACCTTTTACTATAATTATAGTGGAATAGGTTTTTACGATCGTCCAATCGGCTTGATGTTGCTGCTGTATATGGCGGTCGCAATCGTCAGTCTAGATGAGTCAAGATTTTTGTCGGGGTATATATGGCGCGCGTCATTAAATAAAGTTTAATGTAAGTTTCTTGATTCAATTGTAAATAGATACGGTTATCTTTTGGTGTCATCAATTTAAATTATTTATTTAATAGAACGAATGCGAAAACTAATTGTGTTTCTATTTACCACTGCTTGCACTTTGCACCACGCCACGCGATCTTCTTTTTTTATTACGAGTGAAATGACAAAGACAGCTAAAACATATCGGCAGTCAGACAGTGGTGACGCCATGGCTCTAACTAAAAGTCGCCGCAATTTATCAGTTTGGATTGATTGTGTGTGGCGTGTTTGAACGTACTTCGGATTAGATCAAGCCTGTATCGTCATGCCGTTTGAACGATAGGTAGCATAGTGTATGGCCGCCATTAGAATATGACAGCTTATAAAAAAGTCGTTACCGCTAACGCCGTTTATGATGACATTACACATTATTAAAAATATTATAGAATTTATAGGAGCACTAGATAGTACAAACACTATCAATTGATAATATGTGGATATTTATATGAATTATTTCAAAATATATTATACATTGACCGGCCAGTTGGTCTAGTGGTTAGTGACCTTGACTGCTAAACCGCAAATCGTGGGATCGATTCCCACCCAGGACAAATGTTTGTGTGCTGAACACGATCATTTGTTCTGTGTCTGGGTGTAATATACATATCTATAATATGTATCTATTTAGAAATATATAAGTATGTTAATCAGTAGTCTGGTTGCCGTAGGACAGGCTCTGCCTAGTTTGGGACCAGATGGCCGTGTGTGAGTTGTCCCAAGATATTACCATAAATATTATCATAGATATATTAAACTAAGCCTCAAAATATACTTTTTTTTAAAAATCTGGTTACTAAGCTGGCCAAAAAATCAATGAATTAAGATTATGGTCATATATCCATTTAATGGTGTCTGTTCAGTCTCAAGTTTATACCGCATATAGTTTGTGTTCCAACTTCGAGAAAACCTCTAGAAAGTTTGAATTTTGTGGTGTTGAAAGTGTATTTTTATCTGAAATAATAAGGAAGACCTTTCTAACTGACATCATATTTAGGAGGACGCTTTTAATTGACATACTGTCTACCAAGCGAACTACGTGTTTTACCCGATACTACCAATTTGGAAGTTAATTATAAGTATTGGTAAATTGTTTAAGTTTAAGCCTTAATTTTTATATCGGTATGATGTTTTCCCAAAACGATATTAATACCATATTATTATGTAAGTATTACATAAATGTCAAATGAAAGTTTAAAAAACCATCTTATCATGAAAATTTCACGATTAAGTGTATGTTACACTCTCTTTATATTACTTATAAGGAATAGAATAACCAATGGTACTTTCCACAAAAAAAACCTACTGATGTGTCTATAAGTGTGTCAGTCAATTTCTGTTTCCTTTACCGCGTTTGTTCGATATTGATAAATTGTAAAACAATAAAGTGCCCCGCCATGTCTGTCTGTCTGATCGCGATAAAATCAAAAACCGTCGAACATATTTACATAATGCTAATGTTTACCAACGTACAGAGTGACTCAAGTGGAAAGTTTAGTGATTAATCTAATCCCGACAGGGTCCATAAAATTATATTATAAATGTGTACTTATGAAATGAAGTAAAATAATTGAGGTATTTTATGTACTTAGGCTGAAATATAAATAAATTCACAGAGTCTGCAGTTAAAAATTTAATAAGCTCCAGTGGCTGCTACCTTAAGTAATGAACTAAACAGAACACAACAAAGGTTCTGCAAAAAGTTTCGGGTTTCAAGTAACAATCGATTTTCGACAAAAATAACATCTTTTTTTCGCATCTCGTCCTGAAAAATTGCTCATGTAATACTATTCGTTATATCCGATTATACCGGAATAGTTACCCTAAACCATGGATTTTCCGGTTGCTAAACTGTAACGTAGTGTAGGTGTAGTGTAGGTGCTACTTTGCGGATGTAGCGACGACATCCGCAAAGTAGCAGGCAGCGAGAGTTAAAAAAACCTATTCTGGACCCATTATAATTAATATCCTTTATCAAGAAACAAAAACTAAAATAACATATGGGCGCAATATAAAAGTCAGAAAGTTTGTAGTTTTTAAGTGGTTAGCAGGTTTTTACTGGTGAGGCTTGACTAGGGGATAAATAAACTGTTTCAAGAAATATACTTTACATAAACTTTTATTTAGGCTAAAATTACAGTACTTCTGTCAAAATATTAAACAAGTACCTCCGAGATTCCTCTGGCCACTTTCATTCTTCATCAACAGACCAGCGCAAAAGTGCTTTAATATTGCATTATGACCTAACTTATATAAATATACAGTAGTGCTTATGTTACTTTTTTTTATTTATTTAACTATCCGTCAAGCTACAGTTCAGCTCAGACCACTCTCTATTCCTAATGTTCATACAAATTCGTTGTAACATGTTAATGACAAACGGAAATTTAAGAAACCTGTAACATATAAAACAATATTTTATTCTTATTCTTATTGAACAATAACTTAATAAAGCCTTGCCAAATATTAATAAATTAATTTAATACATGTAAGTTTATAAATTCCTCATAAAAATAATGAAAAAAACTGCAAGTGTTTAGACGTCATTTAAAAAAAGACTGATATTATTAAAAGAAACACGCCAATAAAGAGCTGGCAGTTTGTATCACAATTGGAAATTTGATTTTTCTTCCAGTAAATCTCGATATGAAAAAGAATCGATATGAAAACTACTAGAGATGGTTTTCATATCGATTCCTTCGGAAAGCCTTGAACCACATTTTTTTGCATGAAATATCGTTTTGTTTAATTAAAAACATTTAATATTCGTTAAACAATGGGTACCTTATAATATTTGCAATTTTTTTTCGTTTAATATAAAAAAATACGTAACACTCATACAAAACCAAACTTCATGATGTAAGTATATTTTCAGAAAAAAGCCTTTGTTTAATTTGTGGATATAAATTTGTCATCGTTTTGTTATAATTACGATGTTACATTTCTATCCATATAATTTAAATGGATAAAAACAAAACTACACTATGTGGTTGAATTGCAACAAGACCACGATGTATGTTACTATCAATGACAATGTCGTAGGAAGTAAACTCATGCCCAGGGTAGACTTTCTAAATTGTATAACTACTGGGTTTTTGACAACTAAACGGTACAGATCCTTCAGTTGTCTCATCTCAGATTCAGGAAGATCTGAAATACGAAATAATTAATTATGATAGAGTCATTTAATGAGCATTCTTATGGAATTATGTTATTGAGATAGGTAATGACACACTTTCATTGGTTTTACCACCCACACACACCTGGTTTCAAGAAAAGAGATCTACAAAAAAAACTGACGATCAAGTAAATATCATTCATAAATGGACTTAAAACATTAATAATACCGGCCTATAAATTTCCCACTGCTGGGCACAGGCCTCTTCCCATATATATAGAGAAGGATCCGTGACCATGTCTCCTGCAAAGGAACGCCTTTGTAGGTGTCAAGGTCACGGGTAGTTTTAATTAAATGTCTTACATTTGCGTAAACCTCAGAAAACAATATATACAAACCTGTAATAACTTCGCTGCATAAGCTCGCTAAGGTCTTGCTGAGAGAACTACTTTCATTGTTAACCTTTTGAATAACAACAAACAAGACAGCTGTCACTATTGTATGGTAGGTCAAGACAAAGGCAATGAATTTATTGTCAGCATAGAATGCATCCTGTTAAAATAAGATAGATTAACATTGGAAACATGGATCTTATTCAACTAGCATTGCGAGGCAATTCAGAATGGAAAAAAAATACTGGGCCCTAAAGGGGTAAGTATGTTTAACATGGTAATCAGTGAACTTGTTTATGACTTCGTAGCTCAAAAGGAGCTTTGTCGATAGTGTTCTTAGCTATATTTCACAAATTCTCTAGATCAATTCTCTGTGATCAATAATCAAACTCAATTTATGGACTGGTGTTTAAAACACGAGTCAAACTCCATAAATTGAGTTCATATTGAGGAGTGATGATGGATGACAACCCTTATAAGGAAAGCTTTAAGCTGTGATGTCTTTATTAGTTCATTTTAATTTAATCCGTCATGTTTATTCAATGATCCAAAAAAAAACTCGTGAATTAGAAAGCGAAATCACCTCGTGAGTACGATTGTGAAAAACAACAAACCTGGAAGATTGCGTATTACCAACAATAAATATATATAAAAGAATGAAAGAATATGAAATCATTATTTTGCGTACCTACCTGGGTAAGAATTATTGAAGTAATAATTTGATATATTGAAGATACCCAAAGTTGTGCGGCAAGAACAGCAGAAAATATCGTCTGTAAAGTTATTTTCAACCTTTTAGTATAGCCCTTTACACCCGGGCTTATACGAGCGTGAGTTTTGATTAAAAAAAATATTGGCGCCAAACAATTTACTTTTTCCGAACGCAACCGGCGTCGATCGTTTGTGAGAAGTATTCTACGCACGAGAAAAAATACACTGGCAGTGTGGAGGCGGTCAGCGACGTGTGGGTTGCGATGAACGATGGCTGCATTTTTCGACCCTCGCCGCGCCTCGGGTAAGTAATAATTTTGATTAATAACTATTTGTTTTTTTATAGTATTTTGTACTTATTTTAAAGTTAAAGGATGTTTAAATACCTAGATAATTTTAGTTTTATGCTAACTTTTGCAGTTTATTTACAATTAAGTCGTAAAGTCTGACCGCTACGATCGTGTGGCTCCGGTCGTAATCCCAGCATGTTATTTGGGAGTAAGTACTGTAATTGACGATTGTGTGTACGTAGATTTAGTTACTGAGAGTATCTTGTTTAAAATTTTAGGCA
Organism: Plusia festucae; assembly: GCA_950381575.1. Lineage (NCBI taxonomy): Eukaryota > Metazoa > Arthropoda > Insecta > Lepidoptera > Noctuidae > Plusia > Plusia festucae. The sequence continues at coordinate 2,973,151 of OX494436.1, read as the reverse complement.
GAAATTTGAACGATGACCAAGTTATAGACGTGCTGGGCGATGGAAACTTATCCGATATCGAAGATATTGAGGACCCAACCCAGCATTTTTGACAATCTTCAGTTCGACAATTTTCACACTGAACTCGAACCTGAACTACTACCGTCTGCAGCACTAGAGTCGGAACCGACGCAGGATACTCCAGCATCATCACAACTAACTCCGCGCCCTAGGATCTTCACGGCCACCTCCTCGAAAGAGAGTTTGGAAGCAGGTACCTTCTGATGATCGAAATCATGACTATACTTCACTGCCCGTGGCTCCTGTCAAGACTCCAATGGAGTATTTCTCATATTACTACTTTGATTAGAGTTTTTCGACGAAGTTGCCAGATGTACAAACCTGTACCATCATAGAAAAACTCGTCTAGAACTAAAACTGATGTCTGTAGAAGTAGCCAGAGTCTTTTCCATACATATTATCATGGGATGTATTCCCTACCCCCGTATTCCGATGTACTGGGGAGGTGGATGAAAACTAGACATAATAACTCAACAAATGGCTCGTGATGGGTTCTTGACAGTTCGTAATGCATTGCTTGTTGTAGATTCAGATGAAGCCCTGCCGCATGACAAAAACAACCCATTGTGGAAGGTACAGTCAATGATTGACAGGGTAAAAGCAGCGTGTAACGCCTGGCTTCTACTCCATTGACGAGCAAATGATACCATTTACTGGCAGGTGTATACTACGTCAGGTAGTCCGAAACAAACCGCGCCCGGTTGGTCTGAAGAATTTCGTGCTGACTACAAGTGAAGGATAGATGCTCGACTTTGACATCTATCGAGGAGCTAAAATAATGTTTGGTGATAAATCTCTTGGACTTGGAGCTTCTGTAGTTTAGTATTTGACGAAATTAAAGCACCAAGAATGTGCCAGTACGAAAATTGTACCAGTCGCACAAAGATACGTTGTGAAAAATGCGACACCTATTTGTGCATCTCACGCGGTAAAGACTGTTTCAAGTCTTACCACACCAAAGGATGATATGGTACTCCTAGTTCCTGATTACTCTAAGAGGCATAATAAGATGTTTTTTTAACTAATGGTTACATTTAAGAATAATTACATTTAATATTTTGGTTTTGTTAATATTTTACTAAAAAAAATTGTACCGTGTTGCCAAAGGCTTGTACAAATGTTTAGTGCGAAGACAAATGCTATGAAAGTGAATTAATTATAACTTAATTATTAATAAAGAGGCTGATTTCATTATAAAACTCTTTATTTGCCCTCAAATTATCAAAATATAAGACTAGTTTAAACTAACCTCACGATCGTGACTATGTCACGTACAACCTGTGACTCACGATCGTGCGGGTAGCATTGTGGGTTAACTATGAACTCGAGATTTTTTTAACAATTTTTTTGAGGCTTTATAGACATAGCAGAATGCCAAGAAAAAGGTTTTATAGTATAAAAATAAAAAAAAACTTTCCGGGTGTAAAGGGATAGACAGAAATCTATGTTTACTACGGGACACAACAATAAAAAAAGGTTGCATATTATTTTGAATAAAAGTAAAAAAAATATATAGCCTTTAGATTCGTGAGTGTCTAGTAAACAGCACAACATATATTCCGGCAAAAGTTACGGGTTTCGAAATTAAATTAGCATAAATGTAAAAATGTGCACCTTACGTCTGATCTTTTGTGAAAAAAGTTAATTTTTTACTGGAATTTGCATATATTTTTGGAAAGTTCGTTCTGTGGCTTTTTTAAGTTTGTTTAATGTACTATAAGAATTATTTAACAAAAGCAAATTAATGTATGTTTATCAACTACTGTAATAGAAATTACAATAAATGGCCTCATCCATCCAACGAGGCCCGGGATTGTATTGCACACGAAGTACATAAGAATAATACTGACCGTAACTTCTAAATTTCATAATAGTCTACGGATATCATATTGCATTGTGTATAAAAACTTTTGTGTATTATAACTGTAATAATTATTCGTCATGAACGGTTACTCACTTAAACTCGGGATTGCCCGCCTAATTTTAAAAGTAATGGACGACAGAATCATGTTCTGATTACAAGAACGCGCATGAATGAATATTGATGATAAATAATTGCACGGCACGGCGGCCATCTACCTCCTGCTTCTGCTTACTTTACGGTAAGCTATCTCGCTGTGGACATATTATGGATACGCTGAAGTATTCTACGTTAATAAAAACTAAAGATTTACCAGTTCAATTATGAAGTGTGACATGTGATTAGTGCACGCCAGGATCCGTTGGTACGATTCCCTCCAGCTATTTATTACATCAGGTATTTCGTTGGACTCTTCATCCACTTCTACGCTAGTTGTTTTAGTTTGTCCATTGGTTTTCTCTTCGATGTAATATTCCAGAAACTTACAAACTGAGTCGTTCAACATTTTTAGGTAGTCGTATATTCCAGTTATAACACAATAAGCTACTAAATGTTCAAATATATACCGAACGTCAACACATACAAAATGGAAGATGGGTACAGTGATGCTCCAAAAGTAATCGGGAATTGAAACATTAACACGGTACAGGTTTAAGAAATAAAAGATCATCAAAGAAATAATGAACGTGAGTGTGCTCAAAAAACATACGTATTTTAGAAATTTTACAGATTTCACGTAGTAAGGGTCGCGCCAACAACGGTTGTGAATAATATTAACATTTTCGTAGTATAATTGATAGGATCTCGCATGGCGAATGCTTCCAATTGTTACTACAAGGCTTTCTAACCAAAAACCTATGTGTGTAACATCTGCCACGCACTTAGTGGATGGTGGCTCATGACTGTAACGATGATAATTAATAACGGTTCGAATAAACAAATACGTATTCAACAAACTTTCTGCAATTATGCGCACAATTACAAAACACTTCTGACGGGGTTTTAAAAGTAAGTAGTTTTTGTAGATACCCATGAAGTTTTCAAAGAACACCAGTGTGTGTAATAATTTCATTTCAAACGATCGATTTCCTTCTTGTGATACCGTTTAAATAAATGACAATGACTGCTACACAACGCCGCGTTATAACCATTATTGAAGTGGATAAAATGTTTCACACGTTTCACATTAGGTTTGTTTTACACACAGCCAACCGTGTACCTATTAATATTAACACTGAAATTAACAGCGACTACAACAAAGATAGAAAGTTGATTTTATTATGTGTCTGTTACCGCTAACACGCTTTTAGAATGACATGACATATTACTACTAATACAGTACCATGCAAGGTTCGTGCGATAATTTTTTGAAAGAAATATTGGTAACCATACATATAGGGAGGGGCTTGTGGCTAAGTATCGTACGGTTTGACCGATAATCAAGGTTAATGATAGTCGTTAAGTCATTTCAATTCTGACAACCAGTCTTTCTATGTAATACTGTGTTACCTAGCAATGGGTTGTGGAGGTCAGATAGGCAGTCGCTCTATGTAAAATATGGTATTCAGCTAAATCGGGTAAGATTGGAAGCCGATCCCAATATAGCTGAGGCAGAAGAAGACATAGATTTGCGTCATTGTATCTATTTTGCTTCAGATCTAGAGTATGGCAATTGTTGTAGGTACAAGCAGACTTGGGAGGCATCGAAATCTAATAAGAATAAACATACCTATTTAATTGAATAGTATTCGCTTTTGACATCATAATTGTCGTAAATATTCATCAATATCGTTGATACTTAAATGAAATATTCTGAAGTAAAATAAAAAAATATTGTATTACATTAATATGTTTTCATTCTTTCTATATTATTGATACACGTAGAAAACATTCTGGGTTACTCTTTTCATGTAGGTACCTATCTATTTCAAGAAGCCATTTTAAGAAAATTAAATGAACGTTGTTACCTGTATTTTCATAAACGTTATTAATCGATTTCTACTGTGACCTTGCTCATATTTACTATTATGTAGGTTTATGTCTCATCACCTTACTATTGTATTATTTACCATTTTATTTTTACCTGCGTCTTAATCCTCTTAATATTACACAGGATGTGTGGCAGGAAACCGACAAAAAATATGGGTAATGGAAAAGCCCATTTGAAACTATTCACCGTTTGTTTATACGCTCTATGTATCGTGAATCTTGAGAAAATTGACTTCCAAAAAAATTTAAGTTTTATAATCGACGGTTTTTTTATTATTATTATGTATGTCATTGATATCTCTGACAGTGAAGTTGTGGACAGATTTGTTGAATTGTTATATATGTAGTTCTTTATATATGAAATCATAGGTGCTACTCTACTCGTATGCAATAAAACAATAATGTAAGTACTTTTATTTTCGTAGGTATATTTATTCATATTTTGTGAGATTATCCAATACAATCGTGTTTAAGTACAATCACACGACATGATTGATTTGTAACATTACCACAATATATGTAGCTGATGACGACAATATCACGGGAAGTATATATATTCCCAAGGGATACTTGTTACATTGTATAACTGTGGGACTCGTACGAATTAAGCGATACAGATCCTTTATTTGTCTTGCTTCCGATTTTGTATGACCTGAAATCATCATTTATTATAATATTTACACAATATTGTATCAGTAACCGATACATTAGTCTATATCTGTTAGTGAAGCTGTTGGGTCATTGGGTCTTAATAGCCTAGGTATATATTTTCTTCGGGTTCAAGCTGTAGGTTGAGTGGTTTAGCTGTGAGAGCGTAAGTTTCTTTAGCTTTGGTAACTGTGTGTGTATTTTAACATTATATTATTTTTAAGTCTCCTTTTTACTATTTAATATTATCACCCAGGTGAAACAACATTTGTGTAATTGTTTCACCTGGAAACGATGTCACGCTGACGTAAACAAATGTAGTATATTCTAATATGGTACCTATATTTTTTTATTTGACTCAAATATGCCTTGAAATTAATCATAGTTCAACAATATTATCAAGGAATCCATCTGTAACATACACTTCAATTTTGTTCGATTAAAATGATTAATACAACATTATCAAGCTGAAACGAGAAGCCTGAAAGATACATTAATGTTTTGGTACCCGAAAGAATAAATGAACACCTTAGAGAAAGTTTGAAAGTAACTTATGATTTAAAATTTAATAACTAAATAGGTATAAAAACTGGACAAGTGCGGGTTTGATATACACTTACTTGTAGAAAGTTTTAATATAAGTCTTGCCAGCGTCTTCTTGAAAGTGTCAATTTCATTGTTAACGCTTTGACCAGAAATTAATAGTGCAGTAGATGCAATGAAGTGACATATTAGGAGAAACACAAAGTTATTTGTGACAGAAGATTTCATTTCCGTCTGAAAATATTTAAAATTAAAATAACTCATAACAAAAACACCAGTTCCTTTATCAACGCAATCTCAAAACGTCATTCAACTATAAATTTTTCACTTCATATATTGTAAAAACAATAACTGTTGATAATAAATAAATATCAATCCGCTTACCTTCTTGAGAAACTTATCAAAAAGTGTGTAAACAGAACACACGAATTGGAAAACAACGACGGCTATCGAAAATACTGACTGTAAAAATAGTTTTAAAATATTTAATAAGTAGGTTGAAAACATTATTCATATAATTTGTACGGAGAGCTACGCTATGCTAAAAATAATAGAAAAAGCTTGTAACATGAACCAGTAAATGTCCCACTGCTGGACGTGGGCCCTTCCCACATAGAGATTACCACGCTTGCTCGTTGCGAAAATGAAAAGCTTTTCTTTGTCAAATAATTATTTATAAGCAACAACTTTGAACTTTACCATTGTGACCAAATTCAGTTTATTACACCCGTTTACCCACTACTGACAAACTATAAACGGGTGTAGCGTTTATAGTTTGTCAGTAGTGACGAGTTCCCCCCCTTGTTTTGTGGCCCATGAATATTTGTAAACAACATAAATATAAACATAACAGCAGGTACCATTTTGTTAAAACTTCGTGAAACTTGCTGACTGCAAACTAGAATATGTTGGTAAGAATCCGTCCAGATATTCACTCCTTCTGATATTTCAAATGGTCCTTGATCTTTTTGACTGTTTTCCTCGGTAAAATATTGAAGAGCCTTGTTAGCTGAGTTATTAACAATCATCAGGAAGTCTTTAATTTTAGTTATGGCACAAAAGGCGACCAAATGCTCAAACAAGTATCGAGAATCTATCCAACACTCACTCATAATTGGAATGAGATAAATCTTGTCAAAACTTGCCTCATTGTCATTCATTCCCAAAATAATCATTATTGAAAGCGTTATTATAAAAATAACGATAATCACGATACATTTCATATTGAGTGTTTTATCAGTTTTTGTATAGGATGGATCATTTTCAAAGCGCTTGTGCATAGCTTTCACATTTTTGCTATAAATTGAAAACGATTCCGAGTTTCGTAAGGCGCTAATCAACACAACGGTAACCTTCAAGAAAAGTATTATTTGATAGCCGATTAGTACCAGTTTATTATGGCCTTCGTTTTCGTACGCCAAACTAAACATCATAATATTCACTATAACAGCAAGCATAGATATTATAATTTCTGCAATAAACCGAATTACTACAAGAACTTTTTTATATTTATTAAAGAACTGATAATTTCTATAAACACCGAAAATGTTTTCGATGACTATTAGTGTTTGTAATAAATTCATTTTAATACACCGACGCAAAGACGTATTATATACAAAGAAATAAATTGTGTCAATGATGAATTTACACAAAAACTTGTTACTTCAATTAAAAGACTGGCATTCGTTAACGTAACGTAACGTGGCATAATTTTCATTATAATAAAGAGTTATGACAATTGTCTGTCATTAATTTTTCAATATTTATTAAATTTTGTTTATTTCATTACCAAATTGAAAACAAGCTAATTCATTTAACACATTTTTACCCGACTGCTCTGACGCTGTAAATATGTCTATATATATATTTCTATCTTCTTTGGATATTTTCAATAGTTATTTATAAGTAAGTATCACATAAAATATGTCTATCTGTCTGAACCCGACAAACTCAAAAACTACCTAACGTTCTGTTTTTCAAATTGTTTTCATCAAGCGATAGTGATTCAAGAGGAATATAATTTATTAATGTTTTATATTATTATATATTTGTTAAAATATAGCGGCGTCAATGAAGTCGTAAAAATTCAAGCTGACTGTGAGCTTTCATTGAAAACACTACCAAATCTCTATCAGATTGAGTCAGGTGGGGCAAGAGCAACATAGGTACTTACTTTATTTATAATTCATGTTAAGGTACTTGATTTTAAAGCCGAAGTCCTGTTGTGATTTGGTAATTTATACTCTATGTACCTTTATCTCTGAGCTCTCACAGTGACAAGTGCGAGTTGGACTCGCCCACCGAGGGTACCGTATAAACCCCATTAAGATTTACCTATAAATGTATTCTGACTTCTTGCTATAGATACCTGTATAGTAGTATCAAACTGTATTACTTGCCTAATTTTATAGTTCTACGTCAAAGGTTACTATCCTATTTTTATTCCATTGAGTGTGCCGAAATTACGTTTTGTGTAGTGTTTTTTAACGTGACCTTTAACAATAGATTTTTTACAGCTTCAAAGGACTAAAGAACTAAATATATGGTTTTGAGTACAACTCGATACCTACACGCGTCGCTGAGATAAAGGGTCTTGGCAGACAGTCGGACGGACGGACAAACAACAATGTTATTCTATAAAGGTTCGGTTTGAGATACAGAACCATAAAAGTAACCTGAGTTTTTCTTTATAACATCCTACTAGATAAAGTCCTCCATATCTGAGATTAGATGTAACAAATAATGAGTACCTAGGTTCCCCGAACAAAGTAAAAGTAATTTATAAATAAATAAATAGTTAACATTATCATCAATCAAGTAGTAACTGATCAATCGTAGTAATCCAAGGCTGTATTGTGACTGCATGGCAAAGGCCTCTGTAAGTAGGTAGGTAATTACAACAATATAAAATGAAAATGTATTAATGGATTAATTTCCGATATAGGTAGGTCGGAGAAAATAATAAACTAATGGCTGAGCATAACAATATTTAGTAGGCACCTATAATCATTACTTGATTATAATTCTGTACGGAATCAATCAATCAATGTAGCACAAAGGTCGCTTAATGTTAAATAGGTCCCTACAAAATAATTATTTTACCTTGATAAAGTTTTGTCTGATATAAAAAAAGAAAGAAAACGTATTTATTTGCGCCTAATACATGTCAAGCAAAAATAAAATAAACCCTGAGACAAACCTTAATGACAATTTCAACTAATTAACACGCAATAATTACATCCAGATTAAAAAAATATAGTAGGCATTAATTTTACAAAAGTTCATTAGTTTTCGTAAAAACATAATTACTGTCGCAGTGAAATAATAGAGATATAATTCACACACATTTAGACAGGTTTTTTTTTGGGTCTGAACTTACGTAACGCAAGAATAGTGAAAAGTAGTAACCAACATTAATTTTTAAATTTTTTCTTGAAGTCGGCTGAATGCTCCTCTGAGATCAAGAGTAAATCTAGCACGGCCCACGGGTGTTGTAAATGTTATATCTTATATATATTATCATCGAAATAATAACAATAATGATAAGAATTTGAGCTCATTGCTAGCTATAACTAATAAAATATGCTTACATAGATTTAGACACGGCACTGGTGATGAAAAAAATATAGTCAGAAAACATAGCTATCAAAATTTATTATAATACATTAAAACATACGATTTTACAGAAAAGGCAAATAAAAAAAAACAAAAAAAAAATAAACTGAATGAATATTATATATCAGCTATATTCTCGAAGCTCCGCCCGCGTGGGCATCGATATAGCAGCAAAAAGTAGCTTGTAGCCTTTCTCGATACATATCAAACATTGAAAGAATTTTAAAAATCGGACCAGTAGTTCCTGAGATTAGCTTGTCCAACCAAACAAACAAACTTTTCAGCTTTTTAATATTAGTATAGATTACTCAAAGTTATAACACATAATGATTCCAAATTATTAAATTTTGAATACAAGGCATAAAGTCACGTACCCAGTAATAAAAGTATTTTATGGTAAATAATTACGTACGCTATATGTAAATTGTCATTCAATCAATTAGGCACTTTTTCCATATTTTATCATCTATTTTAATAATATTTCATTTAGTTACGCGTGTTACTCGTGTCGGCCGCAATGAATTTGCTAAGAATATTAATATTCGCCGAAAATGTTATGGGTATCTATAGAAATTATTTATTTTTTAATAACAATCAAAAAGTTTTTATTATTATTCGTGTTATTTTGGAAATAGTTTTGTCAATAGTCATTACTTTAAACAATGTCGGTCTACATCTTTACGCAACGTATGAGAAGAATGCGGATGGTTTGGTTCAGGTGTTAATTATGCTGAAAGTTCTTGTATTGATTATTGGACCTATTAGAACGTCCACATCCTATAAACTTTACTTCGAAAACGTTAAAATTATCTACTACCGCTTTAAGGATGTAACATGCTACGTAAAATCTGAAAACATAATGAAATTAAAATGCTTTGTTGGAGCTTTATTATTTGTTATTAGTTCTGGTTTGCTAGCAATATTTAGGATTAAAAATGTACCTTGGAATGCACACTTTTTTATCATTATGGCTCAAGATATTTATGAAGCTTGTGTCGACTATCGCTATATACTTGAGCATTTAGTTGCGTATAGTGCTATAACTGGGGTATACGACTCTCTTAAAGTATTGAACGTTTCCGTGCATGACGTTTTGGAATGGTGCAGTAAGAAAGAAAACTCTCAAGTATGTGATGGAGCAGATGAACATGAAATGTCTGTTGACTTAACGAGAGAAGTGAATACCTGGAAGGAATCGTATCGACTTATCCTGTCTTGCACAAAGCATTTGTCCCAATGTTTTAACGAACTGGTAATTATAAAAATATTTATAAGTTAATAAATCCCACATGAACATCGTCATCCTATTAACGTTGAAAGTTTAAACTATTGAACAAATAACTTTTTAATACATTTTTTTCAAGGCACAAGGGCAATATTGAGCATTAGCTCCGTGCCATCAAGTGGATGGATTAATTTGTATTGTCAAATAATCTTGAAACATTTATTTAATAGAGATTTGTATGTAGAAAAAAAACTAATTAATGTCTTTATACATTTCTGTCTAACCGTAGTATGCTATATATTATATAACTTTAGTACAAATTGTAAGAAATATGCAAACAATTATTGTTAAGGACAATAATATAATGAGAGGTTTTGTTTTTAAAATTCAAAGAACAAAAAAATAAAGCCTACCTAAATTAGAAAAAATTAATAGAAATGTAGACATTTTTTTTATTTGTATAAAGATATAATAAGTAGTTTCCTGTATTATTGTTTAATTATGACATTTATATTTCAAATTTCAGTTGATATTTTCTTTCACCGTAGTAGTACTACAGACTGTATTTTCAGTATACGACTTGATTAGCATTCTTATAACAAAGGTAAGCACATTCATTTATATAAAGCTCTTAGAAGTCTAATCCATTAATTCAGTAAATTGAAGATTTTAATGACCACAAAAAATCTAAGCAATAATAAGCGTGTATACATTTTGATAAAGTAAATATTACATATTCAATTATTAATAATAACAGCTGTATTCTGATTTTACATTTAAAACATTTTTCTGCAGCAGACAAACGTTCTGCGTCTTTATATTATTATGTAGAATATGTAAAATAATTTTACAAATATATAAATTTCCCTACTTACAGAAAGAGCACAGATATTACGAAAGCAATTTGATAGCGTATGTGGTGTTGTACCACTCGGTAGCATCGACTCTTTTACTATTCGCCGGTCAGAAGATGCAAAATGAAATTATTACGCTTAATAATGCTTTAGCAAGACTTACTAATCTTACGTCGTGTAAGTAAACCATTCAATTATTTAATAGAGTATTAATATTTTCTACAGGAATCTTAATAAATGCATCACTTAACGTAGTAATAACTTACTTAATTATCAAAATGATGCCATGGAGTTAGTTATCTCCTGTTTGGGATGTGTTATCCAGAAATATTCCATTTTGATCACCTTTTTCAATTTAGATATATTTTTTTAATCAAATGTTAAGTTTTTAGAAGATACACTGAAGAACGATGTATCAGAAACTTTTCCTTTTGAAAAACGTATAATTATTGTGAAAAATAACGTGTGTGTGGAAACATCATAATAACGTGATCGAAAACGACAAACATATTTAATTATCATTTTGTTTTTATCTTATTAAATACCTATCCACTGAATCTTCTTTATTTACAGATGGTGGAAAAACTGAAGCAAGGCCAATCAAGGATTTATACCGAATAGTTAAAATGAATCCCATCGTAATCCAATTTGGTAAACTATCCTTGGGGATGTATTTACTTCCAATGATGTTTTCATTGGCTGCCACCCATATTATAGTATTGTTACAATTTAACCATGTCGTATGAATAAATGTCTCTTATAAGTAATACTTATTAGAAAAGTAGGAGTAGTGTTGTCCGAATATGCTGCCTAATACCTCAATCAGTATAATCATTTATCCTGTTCCTGTTTCACATTAGAAACAATGTCACAAGTATTATAATAATGTTTCTATTAATTATTGCGGTAAGAATCTTACCCATTGCACGACCGACGTGAATCTAGTAGTAGCACAAGCATTTAACTTAGCACGAGGGGTTAACAAGAATACTAGTAATATGGATCGCACATTATGGCTTTCTGCCCTGTGCCTTATTTTAATTTTTAAATTTTTTTAGTCTTAGCGCAAACAGATTAAACAAAAAGTTGTTTGTTATCATCAATCTAATATCTGAATCCTTTACTATTCGTGCCACGCGGATGTGTAACATGAGAAACATAACATTCATGCTTTTTTTTATCAAAGAAACAGGGAACATTTGCTGTTAATTTGCAATATATGTAGTATCTGTCTACATTTTGTTTGGTAAGGAAGACGATAAAACATTTGGGTGATTCTAAACATAGGTCTACTTCTGCTTCTTCACTCCCTTAGAGTAAGTTGGTCGTCTAGTTGTAAATTTAAAATTATAGTTATAATAAAGATTGAATAAATGTTGTTATTATTACTGGTCTAAAAAGTTCCTCTGCCGTGAAAATGCCTCCCTGTCTGTACCCGGTTTATCGATGTGTGCCATCCCTAAACTTTCTGCAACGTGACTTAACTTGGAAAGACTTCGTAGATGATAAGATTTGTATTGTATAACTTTACTATGAATCAGACAGATTTCATGTAAGTTTAAAGCTAATTTCATTCGTTGCGAATATATAAAAAATATGCTCGATAAAATAATTTTTCAGAGATCTATTCTCACACCTACGACATATATACAAAAAAAACGTAAATATCGGTGAAGCCGATTGTTAAAGTAGCTATAGAAAAGAGAATTGAATTGCATTCTTATTGTTATATACAATAATATTACAATAATATTCATAAAAAAATCAATAAAAATACACATTTGGTGTACAGAGGCGGGCATAATTCAAAATTGAGTTTCTTCAGATAGACATTTAAGAACGTGTTAGAGTTAATTTTAGTTTCAGTATTCAGTAGCGACTTTATTGTAATTCAAAATGATATCATTAGTACAGTTGCCGTTTCTCTTTTCCAGTGATTTTTAATTTCTGCGAATACACTTATTATTTCCTTATAATTTTGGTCGCTTTAGAAACTACCTACTTACTAATTATACCATGGTTATCGTATTTATACGTCGATAATGTAAATGATCGCGTTACTATATCAATGCCTAAGATCGATGCACTTAAAAAGCGTAGTCATTTATTTGGATGCAAAACTAAACGTAACGTCCAATTACACTCAATATTTGTTTATTATTGATATTTTTCTTTTGACGTGATGCCATAACAACCAAACAGACAAACAGACTTACGGATTTAATATGTGTATTTTAGTTATCGCATATTAATTTACCATCCCATGATATTAAATTGATGGTTTGAGAAGAGTGATTAATGTGTAAAGTTGTGTGTACCTATCCATTTTTTTTAATGCATAAAGCGTGTTTGTGGTTAACTAAAATAAGTGTGTAGATGACTGTAGAATTTTTTATTCACAAAGTAAATTAATAGATACTTAGCACGTATCATAATTAATATTTCCTATTTCACTAATGGAAGTTATACCCACAAACCTAAAAATTACAATTATCATAAGTAGGTGAAAAGTCAAGCTACATTGGTTGCTTCACTGTGTTGTAAAGGACTTGAAAATGATAAGCCTATTGATTAAAGCTGAAAATATCCTTGGCGTATTCAGAAACTATAATTTCTGTGAAAAACGTCATAAAATATTTATCTTAGCACGTACCGCGATCGAAATATTACCAATTATTGTCATCTTAGGAGAATTCACAAGTATTGTTACAGAATATCCAGATGAATTAAGTGAAATGTTGAAACTATACGTCATTTTGTTTCACATCGTGTATTTTTTAAATAACGTATCATATTTTGCGTGCGGTATTTTATACTCTGGTTCCTATAGAACATTTGTAACTAACTTCATAGCTATCCGGCATTGTTTTCAAAATGAATCAATATACATTAGTAACATGAGAAAGATGAAGATATTTTTTATAACAATGTCATTCGTGGTTGTTATATTGGGTTTCGGTCGCGGTATACTGACTTTGCTTGAGTACTTCGTGGTACTTAACAAAGAGTTCCGGCCATATTTCATATTGATAATACTACTACTCGCTTACGTTGAAATTCGTTACGTTATGGAGCATTTGATATTGTTTATCCACATAAATATGATTAAATATTTATTGAAATGTTTTAACAATACTATATCGAATATTCAACTAAAATACAACAGTGGAAATGCAGAAATGCTTGCGAGTATAGTAACAGAGAACATAAATCCATTTCTGACAATACAAACAGTAAAAGAATGGGCTTTAAAATATAATTGCTTTAAGCGTTGCACTGAGGAGCTCACTGTCTGTTTTAGACATCAGGTAAGATTGCATTTTAGACTGATATTGATATTTGTTTTGAAATTACTGTGGAAGAGATATAAATATACCTAATCTACAACTAATAAAGAGTATCATTAAAATCATAATCTAATCAAGTATTGTGGTCTTAAAATGAAATTATAACTATTTAAATGCCGTGACCATTGTTTAAAAATTGTGTTATAGGTATATGTAAAGGTTTTTTCATTCATTTATTATTTTCAATTCCTACCTATTAAATTTTTAATTCCAATGACTTTTTACCAACAAACTTTTTAGATGTGGATATTTTTTTTTGTTCTTATGGAATAAAGCAGTGTAAATAGTACCAAAATTGTTTTTTTTACAGATGATGTTTTCAATTGGCATGTCTTCATATTACTACGTGGTAACGTTGTTTGGGATTATCCACATAATTTTAAATGATGTAAATAATATTATAGTTGATGTTTTTCTAAGATGATTTCAGTAGTCATAATATTTAATTGAATTCAATTTTACAGAATGATCAAAAGCATATAAACATTCCCGTTATATTTTTTTTTTCGACATACTACATATTTGGTATCTACATAAATCTGGTAGCCTCTAGAAATCTACATACTGAGGGGCAAACATTAACACGAAGGCTTACTAAACTATACTGCAAGTCTTCAATTAGTAAGTACTTCGTTCATAATGTTGCAAAATTATAATTCTTCTACATTCTATTGGTTCCGATTCTGTTAAACAAGCACTAAACTTACATTTTACTGAAAGTCTATCTGATGAATATATACCTATATATATATATATATATTAACATATATATATATACATATATATATATATATATCTCCTTCACATATAATTAGAAAGGATAGACGAAAAATAGAGCTGTCAAATTTAATTCCTACTAAAACTATCATACAAAGGCAAAAACTAGATTGACATTTTTAAGTTAGTTGTTATCTGTTGACCTCTTTTTCTCACACTGTTAGTAAAATATAGGTTACTGCTATCTTTCTATATCCAAAGACCTAATTATTATTTATTTCCTTCTATCACTATACTCTTACGTAATTTTGAAGGCATAATAATCAGAAAGATTATAACGACTATTGTGATCTGCAGCATTAATATTTTAATTTTTTGTTTCTGTTATTTTTTTTCAGATTTTACGCCAGAAACCAAAAATCTCAAGGATCTTTGTATTCTGATAAAAAATAATCCTATTCAAATGAAATATCGATCAAAGATTGTGGGAATGAGTTTGATACCGGTATTGCTATCTCTCTCTGTCTCTTACGCAATAGTTATTCTACAATTTTCACAACTCAAAACAGAATTTGGAAGCAAAATTATTTCTGGAATTTAATGAACTCTCTTCGTGCTCTTTTTTAATGTAATAAAATGTTGTACCTTATTCGCATGATCAGAACCTACTTATCTAACATTTGCATTTTTAAGACATTATCTATACTAACGTAAGCATTTTTTAAGCCATTGTTTCAATGTTTGTTCCTACCAATTATTTTTCTTTAGATTAGTATTAAGCTATATATTGTAATGGTTTGTTGGTGTATGTGTTGATGAATAAATATATATATATATAAAAATATGTTTATTTGATATACTTAAAGTAAATTTTATATTTTTATTCATTTTTATGGGTTGATCCTAGTCTTGTCAATATTATGCTGATTACAAGAATAAAAAAATTATTGCTGAACATATTTTTACAATTTGAACAATCAAAAATTTCATAATTAAACATGATACATTTTATAAAAGCTTGCTTTCAATGTGGGTCGCACTTTAGGTACTAGTGTTCTAGTTAACCCCTCGCGCAAAGATTAGAAAATACTAGTGATATGATTGGATTCACGTCGGTATTGCAATGGGTGGGTTTCGAAATGGCAACATGATCGCAAATCCGTCGCCCTAGCCATTACTATGGAAGGCTACGGCGACTTCCAACGAAGATTAAGAAAATATTATTTTATACTCTCTTTACTTTCCTAAACCATGTTGGTGTGAGCTTTATGAACATCTATGCTTTTAATATCTTTAATATCATTTGGAAGAGGGCTATAACATTGTAGTTGACGTTCATATGACAAAAATATTTTGATTTTCATTAGGTAGGTACGTTTCGTTGAAACATCGGAAGCTATATGTTTCATTTTGATATATTATAATTTTCTGGTACACAACAAAACAAAAAAATGTAGACAAGAAAAATAAAACTAAAGTGTGTTTCAGTAGATTACTAAAAACTTTAATTCATTAAGTAAAGTAAATTAAATACATGAAACATCAATACGTACAAATGTAATAAGTAGATACTTAATTGTAATTGGTAGATAGGTTTCCGTCGTATTGGTCGCTCTTTCGCCTTTCGATCAAGTGTTAATATCATAAAATGGATATCAACATGATAAGAATGTTAATAAAAGTCGAAAATATCATAGGTATTTATCGAAATTATGACTTTCTAAGAAGCCGTCATCGATGGTTTGCTGTAGGACATACCGTCATGGATATCGTTTTGTTTACTTTCGTGATGGTGGACGCAATATCTTTAAATAATACCAGAAATTATAGTTATTTAAAAAACATATCATTTTCCATATTTCAAGTTTTATATTGTTTTAGCAACATCGCACATATTCTATACCCTTTGTACAACTCACAGTCTTATAAAAGTTTTTTAACTAATTTCTTGTCTGTCCAACGATATTTTCAAACTGAATCACTGAACAGTATGAGAAAGATAAAAATATTATTCATAACAGTTACGGCTTTTGTTGTGTCAATGAGTTCAATACGAACTCTTTTAATAGTATTCAATTCTACGTCATTATTTGACCAGGTATCATATCCACATTTAATATTTCTGTTATTAGTACTCTTCTCTATTGAGACTCGTTTCCTTATGGTGCACTTGATATTGTTCACACATATAACGATGCTTCAACAATTATTGAAATGTTTCAACAATTCGGTATTGACCATTCAACAAAAATATAATATCGCAAGAATGCGTGCCAGTATAGATACAGATAACATAAATCAGCATCATCTGACTGTACAAACTGTAAAAGAATGGGCTTCCACATATATCTGCTTAAAGCGGTGCACTGAGGAGCTAACTGTGTGCTTCACACATCAGGTAAGATGTCGTTGCAATTACCGAATGGTTGATGACACAAAAAAGAATCTCTTTTAACTATCTAGGAGTACACTATTTTTGTTTCAGTTGTTGTTTTCAATTAGCGTTTCAGCTTTTTACTACGTGACGATATTGTTTGAGTTGATTTACAGTTTTTTATATGAAGTAAGTATTTACAATCAAATAGATTTTGTGATGTTATTTAATTAATAAAATTAAATAAAAAACGTAATTAATTGCTTTACAGAATAAGTGCCAGGTAGTGAGCAATGTCATACGATTATTTTTATTATTTTACCATGTATTGTGTTCCGAAATAACGTTAATGGCTTCACAACATCTACACAACGAAGGGACAACATCAAAAAGAATGATTGCCAAACTATACTGCACGCTGTCAATATGTAAGTAGACTTCATGAAGGGTCGTGCGTGGTAAAGATAATATTGTTATTTAAGATAATATTATAATAATGTTTATTTCAATATGATAATAGGTACCTACTTTTTTACACTCAACTACAAATTTGAGAGTCGAATACTTTACAATCTTGTTGTGAGTTAGTCCATAATTCGTACACAATTATCCTAAAGCCACTACAACTGTACGATAAAGAGGAAACGTGAATGCCCTTTTTTTCAAACAAACGCTCTGGACTGTTTTCTCCGTGGTTTTTGAACTAAGAGCTATGATTTTTTGCAGTGATATAAATATGTATGAAGAGGGGCTCGTGGCTAAGTGTAAGCCGTACGGTTTGACCGATAATAAAGGTTAAGCCGCGCTCTCCGCGGTTGGTCCGTGGATGGGTGACCATTTGTAAACATACCGAGACCCCTCCGTGCCTCGGAAAGCACGTTAAGCCGTTGGCCCCAACTGTCATACAGTGATCTTTGACAGTCGTTAAGTCATTACAATTCTGACAACCAGTCTTACTATGAAATACTATATTACCTAGCAATAGGTTATGGAGGTCAGATAGGCAGTCGCTCCATGTAAAATACGGTATTCAGCTAAATCCGGTAAGATTGGAAGCCAACCCCAACATAGCTTGGGAAAAGGCTAGGCAGAATGCAGAAGAATATAAATATGTATGAAATAGTTCTATGCTATTTTTTATGAAAAGTTAAAATAAGTAAAAAAAGAACTAGAACCTTCCTTAAATTTATTATTTCTTATATTTTTAATTTTTCTTTATTATTGCTTATTTCGATCGCAGTGTACAAAGACGTATTGTATAAATTTGGTATCCGTTAACGAAAAAATTAAGAAATAAAGGCATAGTCTGTAGTCTCCTCATGAATTATTTTATAAATTGGTTTAATATTAGAGAAGTAAATATTTGAGAGCCAAACGTCGATTTTACGTGGGATACGGCTGTACAGTTGTCATTATCGCGTACTGCTGTTTACATCGCGACAGCGAATGAATTCAAATACCTAATGTCAGAAGTCTCCACCCGCCTGTCCTCAAAATCTAATTCTTGTATAACAAAATCAATATTCATAATCTTAGTGCATGATCACTAAAAACAGTCTAAAATACCACATTCCTATCAATATCGGGCGGGGGTTACTCTGGGTACCTACTGCAAAAAATAATGAAAAGAAAGTATAGCGGAACAAACTGGAATCAAAACTTGATTAGATATATTGTACTTTTTTTTTAATTAATTCAAGAGTAAGTCTGCAGTTCTTTCTAAACTAAACAAGTTCTTTTAAAATCTGTTTTACATTTTTGCTTCTTTATTTCAGATCTTACACCTGAAGGAAAGAACTTAAAAAATCTTTATATTCTTGTAAAGAACAATCCTATACAAATACAACATCGATCTTCGACTGTGGGAATGTATATGATACCAATACTCTTATCTTTTTCTGTTTCCTCCGCAATAGTTGTATTACAATTCTCACAGCTTCAAACTTGATGATGCGCGTATCTATATAATACATGTATAATATATATATATAACATATTCCAGTTAAAACATTATTATATTTGTGCATTACGTGCAGTAATTTTAACACATAACAAACATTGTTGGAAATTCATGATTTGTCTCGGAATGCACGAAGTGAAAAATCGTTAACAAGTGTGAAATATTTTATGTAGTATGGAGATGTATTAATTAATAAATATAAATAAATGCTATATATTTCTTGTCATCTGTCGAGATTTATTGATCTTTCCTTTCTTATATAACTTTATCTTATATTAATCCTATTCTAATACCTCATGATGTGAAACTTTGGTTGATTGATGCTTAATCACTTAAACATGGCTGAGACTAATTTACTGAAATTCGAATTTTCTACAAATTAGGTATATATTTATAACTGGATTAACACATAAAAAAAATTTTTATTTCGGAGACATGATTTTTCTATGTATTAAGAATAATGTAAACGACTATGGTGACACTATTGATGACAGTATAAACACCTATATGTAACGAGTACCATAATATACATCCTTGTACGAAGAAAAATAATGGCGCTTCTAGTTCAAAAAGCTATTTATTTTATCATCATACAAATCTAAAGTGTCACTCTGAAATTAGTTTTAAAGTAAACGCGATCAAAGTCACGGGATCAAAGGTTGGTCTAAATATATTTTTAATTATTATTGTAGCTTAGATTTCCAGGCGTTAATTTCATGAATTGTTTATTAAACTAGCGTAAATATATTGACCCTCGTTCTAGGAAAACCCTGTCACGGGACTTTTGAAAACAAGCAAATTAATGGAGGTCGGGTAATGTATGAAGGCCAGCCTAGCGACCAATAACAACATAATTATGATATTACTAGATGAAAACCCGGCTCCGCTCGGTTTAAATGTGACTCATGATACACAATGTAGGTAAATATTCTGTAGTCATCGGTTCTATAATATCGGTTCAATTGGCCAATCTCAGGTTTAAAGAAAGAACACATAACAAAGAGTTTATCATAAAAAAGTTTCAAAAACAATATTTTCGCGAAACGTCAATGACTGAAGAAAAGTATTAAGTTTTGTTATGATTCAATCAATGTTTCCGGCAAGACGTTTCTATAATAATAGATAATAATATGTAATTAAGAAATAAAATTACCGCTGAGCATTGATTTTTGTTATGGTTAGTATTCTTTTTTCTATGGTTGTTATCGCAATTGGCCAATCTCAGGTTTAAAGAAAGAACACATAACAAAGAGTTTATCATAAAAAGGAGTTTATCATAAAAAAAGTTTCAAAAACAATATTTTCGCGAAACATCAAAGACTGAAGAAAAGTATTAAGTTTTGTTATGATTAACTCAATGTTGCCGGCATTTTCAGGCTACTTAGGCCCATAGATACACTTATAGATACCTTATAGACTACACATATATTTTATAAGTACATTTTGCGTTATTAATATAAACGTTTCGTTTTACACAGTCAAATGAGTCACAGTTCTTTGTGATGGCTACTTCTTTGGCGCGACGTACGCGATGTGTTAATTGGCGAGGCGTATATTATGCAACGGAACGTGAAAAAAGCGAAATAAATATCGCGTTCCGAAACGATTCTGGTCCCAACTATCATGCAACTGTCATACGCCCTGTCAGCACTGTAATCACTTCAAGGAGGTTGTATGATAATAAACTCCTTGAATCACTTCGAAGCAGAATTTATTATCTGTTACGGAACGCGGCCTTATTAATTACCCAAGATGGCGACTGCGGTTTTTTTGTTTGTCAGTGCCATTAGAATTTAACGAAATTCTCCATAATCCGAATTTTGCGGATATATGTTGTCGACTCGAAATCAATATTTTTTTATGTTTTGTTATTCATATAAGGTTTCGATCGAGTCTACCGTAGCCCTGAACGAAATTATTAACTCGGCAGGACGCGCTACTGGGTAAAATTTACCACATAGGGTATAAATTCGTAAATATTTATTTTTCTGTTCAATTTTGTGCCGCGCCGCTTTAGGTACCTTTCGAGAAACGTGCTACGGTCCGCCACTTTGCATAAGCGGTCAGTGTGCGCGCGGCGTTCGGCCACAGGAGACGAATAAGGTGCGTATGGGTATATTTTACCCGGTAGCGACTATTAGTGTCTTATTATTTTTGTTAGCCAACTTTATGTTAATTGTTGTTTTAGATTATCAAGATGCCTAATTTGCCTCTTGGTGAGGAGCAAATAGAAGGGTGTTTGCTTTTAGAATACAGTGATGAAGAAGATGTGTCTGAAATTGAAGACAATGAAGAGTATAGTGAGCATGAAAGCAATTCGGAGCAGGAAGGAGAAGACATACAGGCTCTCAGATATGACAACATATAGTGAAGAGGAAATAATACCCCAGCCTGATATAAATATACAAGATCACTAGTATTTGGATGACGTGCCCTTGTTAAAAAAAATAGTCATATAAAAGATTTTCTAGATACTTATTATGTCAGGAGGCTGATTATTTTTATGTCAAACTTTAAGCGATTATTTAAAAATAAATGTCAAATTAATGCATGTTTTAATTATTGTTGCAAGTAAGCGTATGTTATGTTCATTTGACATTGATCTCGTTTTTTAATTATTTTTGCTTTTTTTGAGTCTAATTTTTGTTTCTTAGTAAGCCTTGTGAAAAAACATTCAATTATTACGCTGTGATTTCATAAATAAATAAAAATACATAGGCAGATATATAATTACTTTGTTCACGCATTGTTTTGTTGAAAATATAGTATAATTTAACATAAAATTTTGTTTCATTAAAATACCTATTAGAAACCCTTATTTTTACAGTAAAACCACTGTGGTACTTTTTACCCGGTTGCGACCGTCCGTGTTGTATTATGGGGCGCGCCTCCCGCCGAGTTAATATAGATTAGAATATATTTATGTAGGTATTGCTATAGAAAACTAAGGGCACAATACAGTAGACACAAAATATTTTTATGACTTATAGTTAGTTTATCGAGGCTTTTACTGGCTACATACGCAACCGGAGCGAAGGATAAAAAAAAATATTGTTAAATAGTAAAATTCTTACTAGGTATTTTTGCGGAATTTTGTTACGTGTTAAATAATTAGGGAATTGTTCGCCTTCAAAAGCTCTAAAATAAAGTCTGCTAAGAAAGTGTCTCTATATTTCAAGTTTATTTATTTAACTGCTAATGTACACAAAAAAAATAAAAGCACACGACATTTAAGATAACTATGTACAAACACACTCAGACCTGTACAGAACTCCTTCAGCAGACCTGTAAAAGGAGAGATTTGCCAAAAAACGGTTATAGTAACCGTTTTTTGGCAACATTATAATTATTATTAATTCTACCAAATAAATACCTACCTATGCTATTAATTCCAATTATATAATTTTGAGCAAAATAATGAAATTAATCATAGTATTAATAAGTCCGCTACAAAATAATGATCAAGTACCACGCGCACATTAATTTGTGATGTTCAAGGCGGGACACATAAAACTTTAACACGTGGACGAAGTCGCAGGAACAGCTTGTTACATATGGATAAACACTTATGGATAATTAAATTGGTTTTATAAATTTCTAACAACGTAATAACGCTTATCTGCATGTTTTATCTCTTGTATGCTTTTATTATAGATTTCAATATATGTTTTACTTTTCGAAATCTATACTTATAATAAATCTGTAGAAGTGAAAATTCTGTACATTGAAAATATCAAGAAAATTAATGGTGGGGTGTGTTACTAGACCGACACCAAACCCAAAAATGTGATTAAAAAAATTTTTGTCTGTCTGTCTGTCTGTCTGTTTGTTCAGGCATCACGCAAAAACTACCGGTTCGATTTCGATGAAACTTGGTATAATTGTTCTTTAATATCCTGGGCACCACACTGGGTAGTTTTTATCCCGGAAAAATATATACAAAAAAAAACAAACTTAATTTTGCGGTTCGATCCGTAGACCCGAATACTGTACCAACCGCAAATAATAAGTTTGTTGTAGGTTACGTCATCCGCAGTGGAGTTCAATAAGGGGCGCTGCACACGGCCAAGTAACTATTTATTAATCTGTGACACGGCTAAGATACTATAATTATTATTGATCTATACTTTATATATATTATATATTATTATATTATTTATATTATATATTATAAAGCTGAAGAGTTTGTTTGTTTGAACGCGCTAAACTCAGGAAGTACGGGTCCGATTTGAAAAATTCTTTCACTGTTAGATAGTCCACTTTTCTTTTGGAAATCTATCCCCTAAGGGGGTGAAATAGGGGTTGAAAGTTTGTATGGGAAGTTCGGTATTTTCAATGATAGACACATGAAATATCGTATACGGGTTTCTGAATAGAAATAAATAAAGATTTATTTCAGCGATTTTAAAAATCATCCCCCTAAGAGGGTGAAAAAGGGGTTGGAAGTTTGTAGGCATATGAATTGTGTCGTTTTCAAAGATAGACACATTCAATTTCATACAAGGGTTATTAGTTAGAAGTAAATAAGATGTATTTCGGAGATTTTAGAAATCTACCCTCTAAGGGGGTGAAATAAGGGCTGAAATAGTTGGTATGTGAAGTTCAGTATTCTCAAAGATAGACAGATGAAAAGATAAATAGATAAGATAATGACCATCTAAGACATATCTATAATGACGACTCCCGTAGTCGAGAGGCGTTCACTCCGGTTTTTAAGGTGTCGCCAGCTCTAAGGTTCCGGGTTCGATCCCCGGACGGGTCCATGTAGAAAATCACTTTTATACATAGTCTGGAGTCTGGGTGTTTATGGTACCTTTTTTGTCTCCGATTCACAAATGCTTTTGCTACTTACTTTATTTTTATTATTATTTTAACGCCATAATATTAGATGAAAAATTTTATACATTCTCCTTACTTTGAAAATCACAGAATACATCTACCTTTAATACTACTCTTTACTTTACGCGCGAGCGAAGCCGCGGGCAACAGCTAGTTAAAAATAAAACCACTTATATAAAATAACTAAGCTGGTAGCGTCCGCCTTACTGTTTTAAGTTAATTTCCGGAACGTGAACGTATTGTGTCGGACGTCACCATGATTAGTATATTACTAAATGTTGAAAATATATTGGGCATATACAGAAACTATAGTTTACTTAGAACCCGTCATAAGTGTTTTGTTTTAGCACGTACCGTCATAGATATACTATTAACTTCGTTTATCTTAGGGGATTTCATACATCATTTTCTCAGAATCGTTCGCAGTGACATCGAAATACTTTACTTCGTCATATATCAACTTGTGTACTATTTCAAAAACATATCATATTTTTTAAGCGCTTTCTACAACTCACATTCTTATCAACGCTTTTTGAATAATTTCATGGCCGTTCAACGTTGTTTTCAAAATGAATCGAAGAAAATAAAAAACATCCAAATGCTGAACATATTTTTCACAACAGCTACAGTTGTAATCATATTAATTAGTTTAATTCGTACTGCTTTTGTAATATTCGACCGACACGGCTCTCACCCATGTGTTATAATTTTAGTGTCTGTTCTAGTCCTTTACACTGAAATTCGTTTTGTTATGGAGCATTTGATATTGTTCTGTCACATTATAATGCTTCAACAATTATTGAAATGTTTAAACAATTCTATATTTAATATTCAAACAAAATACAATAGGACAAAAATGCATGCGAGTGTAGACACAGAGAAGATGAGTCAATATATTACAGAAGAAACGGTAAAAGAATGGGGTACGAATTACAAATGCTTAAAGAGTTGCACTGAAGACCTGACTGTCTGTTTTAAACATCAGGTAAAATCTTTGATTGTATTGACTTACGTATCTAACTTTTGGTAATTAAGTAACACGGTAAAAAAAAAGTTAAAAATTTTGCACATTTTAGGTACCTACAACAAAGTTAAATATTAAAATAACTTAATTTCTGTTTCAGATGTTGTTTTCAATTGGCCTTGCATCATTTTACTACGTATATACTTTGTTTGGGGTTATTCACGCCTTTTTATATGAAGTAAATATAATCGATTATTTTTGTAATATTTTTAAATTTACTTACTATTTTAAACCATAAACATTTGATTTACAGAATAACTACAAACTCAGGAACATAATCATACGATTATGTAGTTTTTTCTACTATGTTTTGTGTGCAAACATGACATTGATAGCCTCACAATACCTGCAAAACGAGGGGTCAACGTCAAGAAGAAGGATTGCCAAACTAAATTGCACGTTGTCAATATGTGAGTAGGGAACTTTTTGATGGGACAAAGTTCAACAAGATTCAATGATTATTAAAATAACACACTAAGGCTAAGTTCATATGACCGCGCGGACCCGCGCGGTGCCGCGCGGTAAGAGCATTCACATGACGGCAAATGTATGCGCGGTAGTCTGGCATCAACATTGCTTAAGAATGGACGTGGAGGAGGCAATTTGCTTATGGATTTTATACCGAAGGCTGAGACGTCGCAGAAGAAGACAGAGACGATACTGGGTGCATCCCATTTTAAGTGAAAGACTTTCTTCAAGCCTGTACATTACTTTATATCCCGACCTGAGACTACATGAAGAAATTTTTTTTAACTACTTCAGGATGTCTGTTGCATCTTTTGATTTTTTATATGATTGTGTTGAGAACGAATTAAAACCCAGTGAAGATGCTATTAGATATTGCATATCACCAAAAGAAAAACTCATAGTAACATTAGTCGTCGATAAGCAAATCGATAGATACAATGTCGTCTCCTTCGGTGATCATTTTTTCTTGAATCTATGTTTCTATCCGTCTCAACACGCGCGGATCAACTGAACAGGTTGGTACAAGTTTGTAGAACTTGAAACGCGCCGTGCCGCGCGGTTCAAGAACTAGCGCGCGGGTCGGAGCGCGACGCGCGGTACCGCGCGGTACCGCGCGGTGATGTAGACAATACTAGCTGTTTACTTCGATCTTGTACCGCGCGGTCGAAAGTTCCGCGCGGCTCCGCGCGTTCATATGAACTTAGCCTTAACCACGTGTTCCCAGACGAACGTCAAAAACAAACAAAACTTAAGTATATTGAATTAAAACTGCTTTTAAAACGGATTCTACCGCGGTTTTTTATGGTTTTAGTTCCCGACGTTTCAAATTGCATATAACATAAACTAAGTTTAAAAGTAATTATATTTCAATGTCTAACATTCGCGTAAACCTCAGTAAACAAGTTATTCGTACTCACTTAAGTATAGTTTACACCGATTAATAGTTATAACTCAGGCCTCTCTTTAAGTGCCACAATAAGGGTATTTTAAACATTCTGGTGCTATATTTTTTTCAGATGTCGTGCATGGAGGTAAAACCCTGAAGGATCTGTATTTCCTTGTAAAAAACAATCCTATCCAAATACAATACCAATCAAATTTGAATGTAGGAATGTATTTAATACCAATACTCTTGTCACTATCGGTCTCATATGCAATAGTTGTTCTACAATTCTCACAGCTACGGATGTAAAAGTTATTTGTAGATACCTGGAAATATATATTATGAATGATAAAAGTGTTATTATTTCTTTTGCACAATCTATTTAGTAGTAATAAGTGTATTCTTATGTTGTAAATGAAGCGAATATTTTAAGATATTTAAACTAATGTTAAAAATATATTACTGAGAATTGTAATCAAGCAATTGTTTTTTTTAAGAATAAAATGGAGTCTATACTAATTTTATAAAGCTGAAGAGTTAGTTTCTTTTTGGTTGGTTGGTTGAACGCGTTCATCTCAGGAAATACTGGGCATATGAAACATTATTTTACTTTTCACAGCAATAACAAGTAATTAGATAAATCTTTATTTATTTTTTAACTTAACTAGCTTTTAATAGTGATAGTTTTTCAAATCGCCCTAGTCGTTTCTGAGATTATCGCATTCAAACAAACAAACTATTCAGCTTAATAATATATTATCATGTATAGATGAAAAGATAATTAAAGTATGTAGTATTTACCTAACTGTTCATCAATTAATTTGAACAACATGATTTGCCATTTTATCTGTGAGAGGATTTTTAATAGCAACTTAGCCGACTTAATTATTTTTTAACGAGAATAACTGTTGCAAAACTGACAAACAAAAAATAATACTATTAAAGAATAACTTCCTCCTCGAGCTGTGTAATTTTTTAAATACACCCATTGCTATTGCGTGTCATCATCAAAGTATTGAATCGTTAGGAAATGTATATTAAAATAATAATATGAGTTCCCACTTAAGCATTCAAAATGACAATAAACTTTAAAGTGGAAGTCAGTGCTTTCTTTATTGGACTCCCGTACAATGTGCAGCACCCCAGGTTTTTTTGTCGGGATGAAGAGCTAAAGACTTCAACCCGAGCTGAGCGCACAGCGTGAGGATATGTCGGACTTGCGCCGACAAAAAACACCCTGGTCCCATCCTTACTTTTGCTGGAGCCGCGGGATCACTAACGCAAGATCTGTGCAATTTTGTAGTCTCTGCGACTAAAAAAATTGAGGTGCTAAGGAACTTATGGCACTTGGCATAAGTTCATTAGTACCTCATCTGAAACTACACATACATCATTCCAGATGTTAGGTTACCAAAATGTTTCCGATGTTTTTATTTTGATAGATACTTTTATTTATTTTATAGGTTTTTAGTTTAGCATAGTTTAATTTTTTAAAGTTGGAAGTTATAATAATCATTGTACTTGTAAATATTCGTTTTGAATTATTTAAGTAAACAACGAAGGAAGTTTGTAATTATGTATATTAAAATAACTCATCTGATAAGCAAAAACCACTCTCAAAATAATAATTATCATTAAAAGTTGTGTGTTTGTAGTTCGTCGTCTAATAACGATCGTGACCGCAGTGTATCGGACGTCACCATGATAAGCACATTAATAAAGTTTGAAAATATATTAGGCGTCTACAGAAACTATGTGTTACTTCCGAACCGTTATAAAGTTCTTGTTTTAGCACGTTCTGTTGTAGAAATCATTTTAATAGTTAATCTAACGTTACAACACATTTTTGTTGCTACAGAAAACAAACCCCGTAGAAGCGATATAGTGATGCTTCATGACATATTGTATGAGATTATATGCTGTTTTACCAATATCATGGTTTTTTTATGTGGTATTTACTATTCAAAAACATTTAATTTGTTTCTAAATAATTTCATGACCATTCAACATTTTATTCAACATGATGCAATATACAAAAACGTTTTAAAGAAATTGAAGATATTTATGATTATAATAATTATTGTGATAATTATTATGAGTCCAGTAATGTCAATACTGTCTTTATTTGAGTTTAATATGTTTTTTGAACAAGAATTTCAAGGACCTTTTATCTTTACTTCACTGTTATTGACTTACCTTGAGATGCGTTACGTAATGATACATTTGATTTTGGTTATTTACATAATTATGCTTAAATATTTATCAAAATGCTTAGGCAGTTCTATATCATATATTCAAACAAAAACCAGCAATATGCGAATGCTTGCTGATATAGATAACACAAATCATTATTTGACAGTAAAAACTATAAAAGATTGGGCTTCAAATTATTATTGCTTAAAGCGTTGCGCGGAGGAACTATCAGTATGCTTTATGTATCAGGTAAGTGATTAGATTATTGTGAAAACCTGATATTTTTCGACGAGTAATTGTATAAATAAACTAGCTGTTTCCCGCTGCTCCGCCCGCGGTCTCAATTTTTTTTATATTATTTTGTGATATTTCAAGTTGGATCAAACTGCACACGGTGTGCAAATTTGATTAAAATCGGTTCAGTAGTTTCGGAGTTCATCCCCGACAAACATCATGACACTGGAATTATAATATAATATCGATTGATGCCAAAAAGTACACGGTGCTAGTTTTTCGCATTTTAGCCTATTCGATTCCCGGTCCGCAAAGCGTATTTTCAAACATCAATTTAATGCAGATTTATTTCTTTAAAAAAATAAAAGAATGTTTTCTTTGAGTCTAATTTGCTATTCTTCAGTATTGAGAGTACTTTCTCTCTTTCTTTTTGGTGGCAATCATAATATAACCTACGACCTACTCTCAGACCTAACGAAAAAAAAAACATAAAAGTCTGCGAGCCTGATATTTAAAGAAGAAAACAGTTTTAATATCATTGCAAGGAGTTTTGACAACCTTGTTTATTTAATTGATATAACTATAACCTCTATGGAGGAGGATCTGGAGGATAGTAAATCGTACTAAAACAACAAAATTTGGTCGTCATGGCAACTACCTACTTACGTTTTTAATGTCAATAATCGCGATGTTAATAATTGATAAAAATTAAACAAAAAAACATTTCAAATTGGACCAAATTGTGAATCTAAACCATCCTCGAATCCACCTGAAGACACACAGCAAATTTCATTATAATCGGTCCAGCCGTCTAGGAGGAGTTCAGTCACATACACACTCACAGAAGAATTATATATATAAAGATTGATGCCAAAAAGTACACAGTGCTATTTTTTCGAATTTTAGCCCATTCGATTCCCGGTCCGCAAAGCGTATTTTTAAACATCTATTTAATGCAGCTTTATTTCTTTTCTTTTCAAAAATAAATTGAGTCTAATTTGCTATGTATTTAGAGTACTTTCTCTCTTTCTTTCTGGTGGCAATAAAAAATCCATCCTGTTTATCATAATTATAACCTACGACCGACTCTCAGACTTACCAAATAGACAAACAAAAAAAAAAAGATAAAAGTCTGCGAGCCTGATATTTAAAAAAGAAAACAGTTCTAATATCATTGCAAGGAGTTATGACAACCTTGTTTAATTGATTGATTTAATTGATAACCTCTATGGAGGAGGATCTGGAGGATAGTAAATCGTACTAAAAATAACGAAATTTGGTCGTCATGGCAACTACCTACTTACCAATTTTACCGAGGTTACCAAGGTTACCGCATTGTTTATTCGTTTTTAATGTCAATAATCGCGATATTTTTCCTTCCTGCTTTTCTCTTTTAGTTTATTGAATTTACTGATTTTTCTTTACTATAAACCTCACGGAGCCCGAGACCTTTCCAACGAATGCAAAACCGTGGAAATCGGTTCGTGCGTTCTGGAGTTATAGCGTCAGGAAGGAAAACCCGACTTATTTTTATATAGTAGACTAGCTGTTTCCCGCTGCTCCGCCCGCGGTCTCAATTTTTTTTAATATTTGTGATGTAAGCTATCCTATATTTCAAGTTGGATCAAACTGCACACGGTGTGCAAATTTGATTCAGTAGTTTCGGAGTTCATCCCCGACAAACATCATGACATATAATATCGATTGATGCCAAAAAGTACACGGTGCTAGTTTTTCGCATTTTAGCCCATTCGATTCCCGGTCCGCAAAGCGTATTTTCAAACATCAATTTAATGCAGATTTATTTCTTTAAAAAAATAAAAGAATGTTTTCTTTGAGTCTAATTTGCTATTCTTCAGTATTGAGAGTACTTTCTCTCTTTCTGGTGGCAATAAAAAATCCATCCTGTTTATCATAATATAACCTACGACCTACTCTCAGACCTACCAAATAGACAAACGAAAAAAAAACAGAAAAGTCTGCGAGCCTGATATTTAAAGAAGAAAACAGTTTTAATATCATTGCAAGGAGTTTTGACAACCTTGTTTATTTAATTGTTAAATAACCTCTATGGAGAAGGATCTGGAGGATAGTAAATCGTACTAAAACAACAAAATTTGGTCGTCATGGCAACTACCTACTTACGTTTTTAATGTCAATAATCGCGATGTTAATATGATAAAAATTAAACAAAAAAAACATTTCAAATTGGACCAAATTGTGAATCTAAACCATCCTCGAATCCACCTGAAGACACACAGCAAATTTCATTATAATCGGTCCAGCCGTCTAGGAGGAGTTCAGTCACATACACACTCACAGAAGAATTATATATATAAAGATTAATTATAATATATAATACTAATAATTAATAAAAAAATATTAATATAATTATTATTGCCTACTTCCAGATGTTGATTTCGATTGCTCTATCATCACACAACAACGTGGTAACAATATTTGGAATAATACAGTGTTTGGTAGAAGATGTAAATATTATATCACAAATTTTAACAGTGGATGTTAGTGCTCGTTTACTTTTTATTTGCATAAAAAACTTATCTTATTACAGCACATAAATAAATACGTGATAGTTCCTGTTTACGTACATATCTTATTATGCTTTGGATTTCCTACGATCGCAATTTTGGTAGCGTCACAGTATCTGCGCAACGAATGGTTAATTTTACAAAGAAGACTTTCCAGACTCTCCTGTACACTGTCAATAAGTGAGTATGGCATAAGGGCATTTAATATCCTTATTTTTTATGTAAACACATCCACGTACACAACAAAATCGGTCATAAAGCATGCCACAGAAATAAACAAGTGGGTGTGCTTAATGGTAACGCGTGTTCTATTTTTACACTTACCTACGCACTTGATTCGTTTCACGTTCTCACGAATATGCAAGCTATTGAACCTTTGATTATTAAACTGTCTTATTTTTCTTTTTAATCTCTATCGATATATCCATCTTTCTCTAGTATCTTTATTCATAATTTACTTGTGAGCTAAGTTAAAAAACTGAAAAGCCTGGCACTTTTCATTACATACAGCCTTGCATGTTGCCTTTTACTTCAATTCTGAATTTTCTCTAAAGAATTTTTGAAACATATATATTATTCATTACTTTTTATTTTTTATAGATATCTCACCTGAAGCAAAGAAATTAAAGAAGTTATGCTTGTTAGTAAAAAGTCATCCTATTCAAATACAACTGCAATCAAAAATGTTCCTTGGCATGTATTTGATTCCGATACTGATGTCTCTATCTGTCAGTTTCGCGATTATAATTCTGCAATTCACACAGCTTACTGTTTAATAAGATACAGTACAGGCAATACAAGTGGACGTCTTTTAATTTACGCATTTTCAGTCAGTAATGGTGATGACGTGTGGTGGCTCTATTCGAACATGCTACGGTTAGTTACTTTTTGTTACATGTAATCTATTTTGAACATTATCGGAAAGCTGACACAAACTTGTTACACACATGTGGATATGGCACTGTGAAATCACATAAATGTGAAATCTCTATGTAAAGTTAAATATACTTAGACGTACTTTTATTGCGATCACGTCAAACAGTTGGAATCTTTATATCCAAAAATGTATGGAATTCAGCAACAAATTAAAGACCATGTTCACTGTAGTTTATTTAATTGTGAGTTTTCAATTTATTATTCCGTTTGTTATTCTCTACATCATACTTAAATACAGTCATATCGTATAATGTATAACATGTTTTTTTCCGTTCGCTGTTATAACACTGCACGGAATAGCCGAGTGGTATTAGATCACCACGGTAATTACCACTGTGAGCGATGTGCTGCGGGTTCGATCCCCGAATGGGACAAGTATTTGTGTGATCCACAAATGCTTGTTCCAAGTCTGGGTATTCTTTGTGCATGTGATTTGAAAGTTTGTGAAACCCCCCGCGACACAAGGACTAAATACTTTAGAGCGGGAGTCGTTTCGTCTAAAAAAATTGTGTAATTACTGGTTACCCGCATAATATTTTGTGTCAGCATTTGTATGATGTATGTAATTGTAATCTACTATATAAAAATAAGTCGGGTTTTCCTTCCTGACGCTATAACTCCAGAACGCACGAACCGATTTCCACGGTTTTGCATTCGTGGGAAAGGTCACGGGCTCCGTGAGGTTTATAGTAAAGAAAATTCTCAATTACATAAAAAAAAATTTAGACCGCGGGCGGAGCTGCGGGAAACAGCTAGTATTTTATATTTTTCGTGACACCAATAAATGGCATTCAAACTGGCTTAACGTGTCTTCTTTCTGTTGAACCTTGGACCATGTCTCTTCACCAAGACACACCACAGTGCAAGAAATAATAATATGATCTCGAGTCAGTGACTGTGCCAGGGATTTAATTTGCGCATCAAATTTAACCATCAATGTATTATTCTTAGGGTTCGTTAAGCAGGTTTATTGGTGAAGGTTTCATAACGCGCATACTATCCTTGACTAATTGTGGTTAGTCAAGGATATCTGCAGTATACCTGTATTTATGTACGAGTTTTTTATTTTTATCAGGCCTTATTCCAGACTAGGTACTTACGTTTATAGTATTAATTATTAGTTTAAAATGATTACTCAACAGATAAGAAGAGAACTACTTAAATATTAATATTATTTATAAGTTGTGTGTATGTAGTTTGTCGTCTAATAACGATCGTGACCGCAGTGTATCGGACGTCACTATGATAAGCACATTAATAAAGTTTGAAATATATTAGGCGTCTACAGAAACTATGTGTTACTTCCGAACCGTTGTAAAGTTTTTGTTTTGGCACGTTCTGTTATAGAAATAATTTTAATACTTATTCTAATGGTCGAACACATTTTTGTTGGGATAGGAAATAGACCCCGCCGAAACGAAATAGTTACACTTCATATCATATTGTATGAGATTATGTGTTGTTTTACCAATCTTGTGTTTTGTCTAAGTGGTATTTATACCTCAAAAACATTTAATTTATTTCTGAATAATTTCATGGCCATACAAAATTGTATTGAAAATGATACAATATACAAAAACCTTTTAAGGAAATTGAAGATATTTTTGATGACTATAAATATTGTGATAGTTATTTTGAGTCCAGTTATGTCAATATTATCTTTATTCGAGTTTAACTTGTTTTTTGGACGAACCTTCCAAGCATATTTTTTAATCACTTCACTGTTATTGTCTTACATTGAGATGCGTTACGTAATGGGCCATCTGATTTTTTTCGTTTACATGGTAATGCTACAATATTTATTAAAACACTTAAGCAACGACGTATCGCATACACAAAAAAAATATAATAGCGGTAAACGAATGCATCCAAATGCCGACATAGATAACACAAATCCTTATTTAACAGTTCAAAAAATAAAAGAATGGGCTTCGAAATATTATTGCTTGAAGCGATGCACGGAAGAACTATCGGTATGCTTGAAATATCAGGTATGATAAAAGTTTATTAAAAAACCTATTATAATGAGTTTCAAAATCAATAATTTCTGTATTTACTACCTACTAACTATTGCTTACTTTCAGATGTTAGTTTCGATTGCTCTATCATCACATAACTACGTGGCTATAATATATGGAACTATACAGAATTTGATGGACAATGTAAACACATCACAATACCTACCTACAGTTTATTATTTTATTTTTAGCCCCAACTGTAACACTGCACGGCACAGGCCTGATAAAAGTTTATTAATAGAGCTCGTTTATTTGGCATTTGTAGAAAACAGTTATTTTCTTCTTACAGAATATAAATAAAACTGTGAAAGTTCCTGTTTACATACATATCTTGTTATGCTTTGTATTTTGTACGATCACAATTGTGGTGGCGTGACAGTACCTGCGTAACGAGTGGTTAATCTTACAAAGAAGGCTTTCCAGGCTCTACTGTACGTTATCAATAAGTGAGTTTGAACATTTTGTTACTGGCGGTTCAATGTCTGAATTTCTATGTACAAAAGGTTCTAAGTCGATGCTACAGCCTTGTACATAAATTTTATGTATCTTTTTCTTTTAGATTTCACACCTGAAGCAAATGATTTAAAGAATTTATGCTTGTTATCAAAAAGTCATCCTATTCAAATACAATTACAATCAAAAATGTTCATTGGCATGTATTTGATACCGGTACTGCTGTCTCTTTCTGTCAGTTACGCAATTATAATTCTACAATTCACACAGCTCTCTGCATATCAAAATACAGTATAGCGGTTTAATGACCGGATTCGCATGCACATCAGCGTGTTTTTTTCAGTTATATCATTCTAAGACATCATTCACAAAGTAATGAAGGAAAATATTGTAAGGTATCCTGGATTCCAAAGTAAAACATCTACTGTAACTATTGTTCATATTGGCATTCATGTA
Source organism: Plusia festucae (assembly GCA_950381575.1). NCBI lineage: Eukaryota > Metazoa > Arthropoda > Insecta > Lepidoptera > Noctuidae > Plusia > Plusia festucae. The sequence continues at coordinate 2,937,905 of OX494436.1, read as the reverse complement.
AACTATGTTTTTAAATGAAAATTACAGATTGTATTCTCAGTGTCTATTTTCACATTAGTCTTCTTCGAATTAAAACCATTGCTAAACATTGTATATTGTTTAATACAAAAAAAAATATAAGATGAATAAAATTTAATGTAATTTTAATCTTTCGAATGCGAAAAATTGTAATATGAACTAGCGAAATAACAGACATAATACTCCTTATAAGTACATTACATCAGATTGTGTGTTAATTATAATTTTAAATTATTTTTAAAATAGACCTTGAAATGTATATTGAAATATTAAAAAAGATAAGTCTAATAACCACAATAGTTGTAATTTGTATACAGCCTGTCACATCACACAGGTAACAGCGTACCCGGATTTAGAGAGATAAGAACTATTCTTTGGGGAAAGTAGCTCAGTATTATGCACCTTTTTACCTCGTAAAATAGTAAATAAAAAAATATATGTATTAAAAGTAAAATATATGTATTTTGAATTGTTAAACGACGCAGTAATAACTTTCACGCTGAGTTAGTTACAACCATTTCGTTATTGCTTATTAGTTAGAGAGAGTTATTAGTAGCATATGACCATATTCTTATCTACAAACCGATTTTTAACTGCCTCATCAAAAAAGCTCTATGATAAAGAAATAAAAAATGCGTCTACTAACTTTAAAACGTTAGATTATTTTTTAAGTTTGGCTTAAACTTAGAGTACCTCAGGAATATTACTCATAATTTAATTATTCCAATAAGTTCAAAGTGATTATTATTAAGAGTTTGAACATGAAGTCTCATGTTCAACAGAAATTAAGCAAATCTTGTTTTAAGTAGGCACCCTACCTACTACATTAAAATTAGAAAGCTTATATGTCTTACAAGTGTTTCGGTAACATTAATTTATTATTCAGTTATGTTTATGACTAATTCATAGTGGTCATTTATTTCCCTTTGTATTTTTGGATCTCATACCGTTAAGTACTTTTTCTTAAGTAAATTGTTTTATTCAGACAACCATTATTAGTTTGAAGCCAGCCCATGAATCACCCATGTCACCATGTCCAATCTCACACACAAATTAGTATTGGTTGAAAATGTTGTGGGTATTTACAGAAATTACGCATTTTTTGGAAAACCTTGCAAATGGTTGGCGATTGTACGAATCGTTATTGAAATTGTAATAAATCTGACAATTTTTTTGATTAATATGAAGATTGAATTGAGTACTCCATTTAGATACTTCGGAGACCATTCGTGCCTAGTTATTTTATTTTACGTTCAATGTTTCACTAGCTGTGCTGTCCTTTTAATCAGTGGCATCGGCAGCGCGAGTTTCTACAAGCTCTTTATTAACGACTTTACAGCTATTTATTTTTATTTCCGTAAAAATGAAACGTTCGCCAAGTGTTTAAAGAAATTGAAAATAATTTTTGCAGTAACAACACTTTTTTGTTTTACTTCTAGCATAACATTAACAACTTTAGTGGAATTTTCTTCAATGTTTCACAACTCGTCGTTTAAATTGTCTACTTTCATTTTTCGTTTAAATGATAAAGTAAATGAATTACGTTTTATTTGGGAGCAAATGGTATTTGGTGTTTTTATAAATATGATTCAGTCATATTTGTTGTGTATAAATAATGGAATTTCTGATATTCAAAACAAATATAATAGTAAAGAACAAAGATTGTATTCAGACAGAAGACAAGATGATGTTATTTTATCTGTCGAACAAGTAGAAGAATTTACTGTTATTTATCAACTACTAATGGCTTGTTGTAAGAATCTTTCGGCGGCCTTCAGTAAGCAGGTTAGTAATAAGTAGTAGTTTATATTACATCTTTCATCCTAACTTTACATAAATCCTAAAGACGATACAATATCATGCTGCCAGAATATGGGTGATATGAATGTTCTTTCTTTTTCAGATGTCGTTTGCATTGTGCATAATATCGATACACATTGTTATTTCGTGCTGTGGAATATTCACCATAATAATACAATCCGTATGTTACACGGTTATTTACAATATAATTACAATATTTACTACAAAGTTATTTTTAACCCATCTTATTTAATATAATATACTTAACCTTGATGCATTTCGTAATTTTACAGGATAATCAGCCTCTAAGCCTTTTGAACGTTTCATACATTTTATTTTATTCTTTATTTTGCTTATGTTTCGTCGCCAAGTCTGGTCAACAACTTTGCAACGAGTACACAAAGCTTAAAGAAGGGCTTTCAAAACTGTACAGTTCATTGTCTATACGTAAGTGCCGTTTTTAATTATACATGTTTTTACGAGGAATTATTGATTTCAGGGTTGGCACTCGAGCCGACTGTACTAAATTAAATATACACGTTAAGTTAGTAACCTCATTGTAATCAAGAAAAGTCAGCGTCAAGCCGTGGAGTCATATTATGATACGAAATAATAAAAACGAGAGTTCGAGAAGCTTTAAGGCTGTTCCAACGTGATAAGCCTACCTAACGTACCTCCAACATTATTTTAGTTTAGGTATTCAACTCTTCGACACTACTTTGCTGATAGTTTAGGTATAGGTGAGGTGTTAGACAAACAAATTATAACGATCCGAACACATATTTTATGGAAGTTCATCGGAAACGCAAAAGTCCCTAGCGTGAGGAAATCCCGTCAAACAACTGCCAGGGATATTTTCCAGCTTTTCTTCACTTCAACGAACAATCTTCCAAATAATATGAATAAATCACGGTATTGGCAACAGACGCGGCAAATATCATTAATAGAAGTGACCAGTATCATTACAGTTGGTATATAAAGGTACCAGCAAAAGAATGTAACAAAAGTGTTTAATGTTAAATTGGTGACTTCCTACCCAATTTATTGGAGAACAAAATAAACGAATATTTTTCGGTATTGTCTGTCGAACTCTTCGACTTGCGACAATATAGCCTCCACCGCCGCGTCATCTCATGATTAGGTGCTCCTATAGAGTCTAAAACTAACCAGGCGACCCGAAAAACAAGCATCATTTTCCTACCGCTATATACATAATTAGTCATAAATTAACCTTACAAAAAGAAACTTAATTTGATTGCATTTTTCAGATCCTGACGCACAAATAACGAAAAACATTAAATATTTGCATCTATTAGTTAAAGTCAATCCTATCCAAATAAAAACTATGAAAATAACTCTTGGAATGTATTTAATACCGATTATTCTATCTCTCTCCACAACATATGTAATTGTCATTCTACAGTTTGTTCATGTTATATAAATTATTATAATAGGTTATATAATTATTATGTTATATATTAGTCAATTAAGTTTTATAAATTGCACTTTTTCGCGTTGCTGTGTTACTACACGTTTGCCTTCAATTAAAATTTACTTACTTACTAGATATTACTTGCTTTCCATGCATGCATTAGTAACGACAAATAAATGTCAATGAAAAAACCCAAAGTAAACTTTACATCGGTTTTTTTAAGAATGCTTCGTATAAACTCAAAATCAAATGATCACAAAGTTGCTTATCTTTTAAGGTCATAATAAATAATAGTATGTATATTCTTTGTCTTTTCTTGTGATTACCTGTCATTATTTCTATAGACATTAATAATTTCACATTTGAAGAAAGGAAATAAAAAAATAAAAATATTTGATAACTTCAATCTTGTCGTATTGAATATGGTTAGAATGAATGAAATTTTTGTTTTTTTTTTTTTAGTTTTCGAATTTCGTAGTGTCAATCTTATATTGAAACAAAAAAGCAATAGAAAGATGAAGGTTTAAGGATTTCATAGGATTGCAGTAGCAGTAACTTCAAATATTCAGTCCAATAACCTCGTCAGCTAACTCCAGATTTAAGGGAAAAGTTATTCAGTGAAGTGGTTGAAGTAATTGGACAGTTGCTCTGACATAGGTACCATTAGTTCATGCTCTTGGGCTATATGGTAATTGTAATACATCCAAAATTGGACAGTCACTCTCACATTTTTTGTAGAGACAGATCGTTTTTAGCAGCAGTTTTAAAAGAGTTAGTTTGGAAATAAAACCAATGTAAATAACAATTATTTTTGTACAACACCGATTCTGTAGTAAGTAACTGAAACTTTATCATTTTCGTACAGTGACCACGGCGTCATAAAACCGTTGCAGTATTTTAGAACGTTACCACATAACTCTTCAGTGGGATTACAGTGACAAAAAGGTGTTAGATAACGGAGGAGTTCTATCTCTAAGTTACTGAACATTTTGAAATTTATAGACTGACCCTCCTGTGCCGAGGATGGCACACATTGGCATTGGCAGATTAATCTTTATTCATAACAATAGCAGACTGTTATTTTTAATTATTTATACACATTATCGCATGTGTTAGCGAATATTTGTAATTAAATACAAATTGTAGAAGGAAAAACTTAAACCTCAGGCAGGACTCGAACCTGCGACCACTGGCTTGACGCGCCATAAAGACGTCATAAGTAGAAGGAGAAATTTAATAATAATAATAATAATAATAATAATAATAACCATTTATTTCAGGCAACTAGGCCCATAGTAATAAAATACATAAATTCAATCAAAACTTATAAACTAATACATATATTATAAAAGTTGTTAGTTTAAAACTTAAAATTATGTTAGTAAAAACTTCCATGCACTACGTCTTAGTGCGTTCCGGTGGTACTTGTCCGCGGAAGCGGCGGAACACCACGCCCTGCGGCCAGAAGTCTTCAGACATGACGTGCTGCAGGTAGCAGTTCGGTACTCGCACCACAAACGCCTTGAAGTTGACGTTGCGGCGCGACTCCAGCTCCTGCACCCTCGGCGAGTACTTCAGCTTCTGGCGCACGTACTCCACAATGTTCTCCGCCTTAACTGAGAAGTGTAGGCGGGAGACATAAACTGGAGTGTTCGGCATGGCGGCGCGCACGGGCACGTTGGGCTCCGGCGGGGCTTTACCGCAGCGGTTCTGAACGGTTTTGGGACGGCGCTTCTTCCTCTGCACCATCTCGAAACCGTCTTCATCACGTCGTGGCACCTGCGCAGCAGGCGCGGGAGGCGGGGCGGGGCACGGAGCGCGCGCGGCACGTGGAGGAGCCGCGCGGGGGGGCGCCGGGGCGGGCGCGGGGACGGGTGCGGCGCAGCTAGGTGAGCGAGCTGCGGCCCGGCTAGCGACAGCGTCAGCATAAACGCGCCGAGGTGTCGACGCGGTTACACATGTTGCAATCGCTGGGGCATTGCACTCACTTGACAACAGCCGGTGACGCATCGGAATCCGCCGATGCAAAACTGCAGACGGAGACATTTTGCGCCCCGCGACGCGTGTTCACCTTAGAGGCCTCCTCAGGCGACCTACTTACTGAATTAGCGTTACGCAATAACACCACTTCAGCACGCAGTTCTTGAATGGTCCTGTCTGAGACCTCTAATCTGGACTGCACCTCGGCCAGGCTCGTCTTCAGGAAGATGATGTCCTTTAGGAGCCTGGTGACGTCAACGTGGTCAAACGTGACTGGGGGCAGCTTGTGCAGCTCCTTCGCCACGAAACTGGGCACGTCATCCGGGTCGGTCACCTTTAACAGGGTGATAATGTCCTGGACGCTCTTCTCCTTTAAACTTCCAGGCAGTGACCTCGGTAGCTTAGTTGGTAAAGCGACTGGCGCGTCAAGCCAGTGGTCGCAGGTTCGAGTCCTGCCTGAGATTTAAGTTTTTCCTTCTACAATTTGTATTTAATTACAAATATTCGCTAACACATGCGATAATGTGTATAAATAATTAAAAATAATAAGTATTGGGCCAGCGCCATCTCTCGGACTTCTAATTAACACATTGTTAATCAGAGTCGGTGAGGCCAACCGTAAGGTAGGTTCACTAGATGTCGCATACGTCGCCCTATAAAGACGTCATAAGTAGAAGGAGAAATTTAAACTTCCAGGCAGTGACCTCGGTAGCTTAGTTGGTAAAGCGACTGGCGCGTCAAGCCAGTGGTCGCAGGTTCGAGTCCTGCCTGAGGTTTAAGTTTTTCCTTCTACAATTTGTATTTAATTACAAATAGCAGACTGTTTAACTTCGAAGAATAAAAATATTGGAAGTTATCGTTACTTTTGTTTGTTTATGGAATATGAGTAAAAATAATTATGGTTTATGAAATGTCGTTTTCATTTAAAAAATTACACTTATTTAATTAAGGCATCTTATGGAAACCTTTGAAAGTTTTATTCTAAAAACTACTTAATAGATCTTTGGCTTACTCTCTGATATATACTTGTAAGTTAATACAGAAAACCACAATTTGTTAGCAAGCCGTCCAATTCTACAGAAACTGCATCAATCAGCACCTTCTAAAGTAATTTACCTTATCGTCCTTATTTGAGGATAATATATCAAAATCAAGCCGGAATCGTCCGCCTTACTGACCAGCCATTAGTTTGGTGGTTGCGAGACAAATTGCACTCCATTCATCAGGCCAATGAAATATATACGCATTACTGGTGACAATTGCCCATTATGTATGATTCCGGACATAATGTGGGAAAGGAGTGGTTGGCACTGAGTTAATAAACCCTTGTGTAATGTTACTATGAAACATTTGCCTTAGCTTTCGTGTCATTTTATGGTTATGGCGTGAAGCCAAAAGCTGATGTAGGTATCGCCTGTTTATGGATTGATTGTACTAAGGCTGCCAAATGAAATCGACAAGATATCATAATAATATTTGTGTACAGCCTATTAAAAAACGATGTACAAAAATAACTAATGAAAAATTTACAGAAAAAATAATAAAAAACCCTCTGGGCAACAAAGGGAAACTATGTTTTGTTATGTTATTTATGGTTGAGGGATATTTTTAAATTAACGCATGTTAATAATTTTGACATATTTATTTTACTCCTAGTTGTTTTCAAACACGAAACGTCTGCTTTATAGGTATAGCTTAAGGTCATGCTGCAGCATCTAGTCAGGGTTCTCTATTTCCTCCAATAATCTGTTCATTGAAACCATTTCAGTGTGAACGTGATATATCTGCTGTAACTAAGCGAGGACGCTTCCACAGGGTAATCTGCAGACCTCAAGACACGCTACATCATTAGGTCAGCGTTGCCATACACTTTCAGTACTATTGAAGTAAAAGAATACCAAATTCAGCATTCATCTGAACCGTGGAAGTTGCCACATCCCTTAATCAATAAGAAAAGAGGTGAAGATCTTCAAACGACTGTACCGATTAAGATGAAACATATCTATGAGAGAGTTAGAATACCTGCTTTCACATAAAAATCTGCATCCAAATTGATTCACCCGTTTAAGAGCTACAGCGCCACAGACAGAAACAGCCAGACACACATTGCTGCCAAACTTATAACAACCCTTTTTTGCGTCTGTGGTTAATAAATAAGAAATTTCATACAAATAAGTTATAATAGTTTATCATCGTATTCTTGCTTACATAGAATATTTTTAATATCTACCTACATTCAAAGGAGCATGCAACTCCCCTTTTAGTGCAGTTTATCATCTAGATAATATCCTGCTTTATACAAAGAAGTCGTTAAGCCTCTCTTAAGCCGGCCACACACGTAACGGTATACCTGCGCAAGTTTGACTTATTACGTATCTTTCAATAGCAACTGACAGCTAAATTTGCACAATTATTGCTGTTTAATTACCAATTCAATACAAATAAGCAATTGGACAACAAAAATTGTGCAAATTTAGCTGTCAGTTGCTATTGAAAGATACGTAATAAGTCAAACTTGCGCAAGTATACCGTTACGTGTGTGGCCGGCTTTACAACAACGTGCTCTCACATAGCCCCTGAGCTTCTGTTAAATTATTTGGCGTAACATAAAATATTATATTTTTACTTTAATGTTTTTTTTCATAAAACATTACATTTATTTTTAAATATTTTAGTGGACATTTAATTTAATGTTTATTTTTATCACCACACGTTTTAAAAATTACATAAAATTTGTTTTTTTTTTTTACATTGTTAAAAAATCCCAGTGAACCAAATTACAAGAACTTAATAAAAAAACTGACTGAAATTATTCTTTCTTTTATTTTATACTTTTTAGTTATGAATATGTAAGTTGTATTATTTGATTTTATATATTTTTTAGTTTCTTTATCACGAAAAATATTTTTTATTAAATACCTATCCAACAACGATACGACGTCGTCCCGTAGTCTCCAAATTGAATTTTAACTAACGTCATGTCTTTAGTGACATTCGCCGGACTAAAAAGAATGAATTGTCGTGTGAGTCATAAAAAAATCTGCCCAGGCGTTTGGTCTGTTTAGTGCTTCAATGGTACATACATACATAGGCTGATAAACACATTACCACTCCTTTGTATCGCGCAGTCGGGTCAATTTGACTGCACGGATAGCCGAGTGGTATAGGTCACCACGCTAATTACCACTGTGCGCGACGTGCTGCGGGTTCGATCCCCGCATGGGACAAGTATTTGTGTGATCCACAGATACTTGTTCCGAATCTGGGTGTTCTTTGTGCATGTGTTCTGAATGTTTGTGAAACCCCCGCGACACAAGGATTTAAGTCCGTAGTGCGGGCGTCGTTTTTTTTTTTTTTTTTTAAATATTCAAAAAAGACCTGACAATAATGTAATCCTAGATATCATTTTGACTTCATCTTTCACGGCAACTATTTTGAATTTTCACGAATTAAAACTGATGCAAACATTTTATACATTTTATGATAGGTCGTCACCTGAAGGAATTCTTTTTTTTTATTAAGCTAATTTATATAATGGCCATTGTTCAACGTAATGCTTTTCACAAGGCCCATCGATCTAACATAAATAAGATAATGGACTTATTGTCTATTAATGAATGTCCCTCAGCGTGTCATTATGTCTTTATGTAGAATTAATTCGTGTCTATGCATGGTGACATGTTTTTAATTTCTATTTTATATTATTTATTAGTTCTCGTTGTTAATTTGATTATAGTTTATGAGATTAAGATGAATACATAGCTTTTACTTTTGCATTGATAACCAATAAATGATGTTTGAAAATTTTACAAGTACCGCGTAAAATACAAATTTAATTCTCAGAAACCGTTTTACGAACACGAGTGAAACAAAAAAGCACTATTGGTGCTTGGAGGTAAAATAGGCAATTTCGAAAGTCATTACTTTCCTGATGGCTGGCCTACTGTGAGTTTGAAAAAGAGTAAATCTTTGACAAAGAAAGCTTTAAAAAATTACTTATTTAAGCGACTGTAGAACGGTGCAACGTTCTCTTTTATGAGACGTTTTTGTTTATACTTCCAGTAAATTTTAAATAATAATATTATAATAATATATATATTAATAATAATATGTATATATAATACGATTTTGCGGTAGTTTAAATATGTGAAGTACAGTCAACAGCAAAAGTAGAAGATGAATTGAGTTTATAACTTTTTGAGTCAAAACTGATCACGAATATATTATGGCAACTGTACTACTAGTAAATATAGTATTACAATACATACTTTTGAATCACTTCAACGCCACGCAGTTCTGACTCAATTGAATTTCAGATTTTGATCATCTACTTTTGCTGTTGACTGTACCTAGTCTGAAGCATATGTTCGAAACAGGTAAGAGTTTATAGATGATTCTGATTAAATCATTCACTGGTTAAATTAAAATATTTATATGTAATTTGATATATTATGAATTCGCGTCGCAGTTTTCTGCAGCTAAGAGCTCCTTTTCCGCGGTTCGGATGCACATTCCCTCGACGATGCGAATAAATTCGCCAAGTTTTTGCGATGTGTCGTTCAAGTTCGTAGATTTTTACGATGCGATGTCACGCCGCAGTTTTGCGTATATGCGTGCCCTTGCATGCCCTTACAACGAAATCCCAACCTACAACGCACCTACCCAAGTGTGATTTCCTCAAGACTTACGCTAAAACGTTTATGTCGACGAGATCATTTTAGCAAATTAATTAAGTCTGAAGTTAGCCCTGCTGGCTCGGGGGAAGACGGATTGCCCTTCGTCTTCATATAAATTGTTAGATACGCACCAACCAACCTCTTAATATACTGTCGTAAATTTAATATTCCAATTTACGTGCCAACTGAGCTTGATTTAACTGAGAACCCTGTAGGCGGTTTAGCTTTTTATAAAAGCTTGATTGTGTTGAAATATCGAAATCTCAATCTGTTACCACCAAGTGTCATATTAGAATTTACATTCTCGTAATAGGCAATAAGTTAATACATATCAAAATATTTTTATTTTCAGGAGGTAGGTGTATTTAGTTGTAGTTCTGGATTTACCAATACCAAATTTGCAGTACTAAAGAACGCAGACCCAGTAATAGAATGATTATATAAGAATTTTTCTACAAAAATGGGTCTTTGTATTTTGTTATTTCATATCTTAAAATAAGAAAATAAACAACGATGGACGCTACAGATTGATATCATTTATTGTACAAAGCAATACCATTACCACTAGAGGCCGGACCAATTTGCCACTGAACCAATTAGATCGTCAAACTGATTGTAAGATTACAATACGACCGTGCAATTCCAGTTTTACGACCAGTCCAAAATTACGTGGCGATAGGACTTTTAACTTTATTTGGTACCTTGTCCTATGATTCACTATAGAAACCTAACTGTAATGTTCTCAGAAAGCTTAAAACGTATAAAGCACAAAAAGCACAAAGAATGTAAGATGAAATTAGTAAATTAATTATAGGCACTAATTGAAGGCAACGGAAAATGCACCAGAAAATTACTAATTTTACACAGACTTATTGCGTGCAAATCCTACTAATATTATAAATGTGAAAGTGTGGATGTTTGGCTGTTTAGATGTTTGGATGCTTGTTACTCAAAACAAAAACGGCTGAACGGATTTGGATGAAATTTGGCATGCATGTAGCCTTTGACATGGAAAACAACATAGGCTACCTTTTATCCCGATTCCTTAAGTAGTTCCCGAGGGAAAATTGTTTACGAGCTAAGCCGTGGGCAGACAGCTTTGAAATTTTGTATTTTTCTCTATTACAGCGCAAGCTATAACACAGGTGAAAATGTTAGTCCATTTTTCATTATTTTCAATTTTTTTATTTCTTTTTGGACCCAAAGTATTCTGAAGTCTACGCAGACGGAGTCGCGAGCAGAAGCTAGTTAAAGAAATAAAGCATTTAAACATATTTAATAACTAACTAAGTTAAAATATACTCTAAAGGAAGAGATGTCGTTTTATTAGAATATTTTTAGACCAGCAGTATAAGTCTAAACCGATTTTACACCTATAAATCAAGTCCTCATTTCTGATGGTCTAGCTTTTAAAATTTACTGCCGAATCGCTAGAAGTATAAATGTCATTTAGCATTTAACGCTGGGTGGAATTTTAAACGCAAAAATTGCCTTCAAAACGCTTACATTCACATTTTCCGGTGAATGATTTTTTTGCGCACCGTATAAAAATATCTCTAACAATGATTTGTTGCTGACCTATCTGGAGACTTTATCTATATATTAGATCTCTTTTTTAATACTTAAGTACCTTTTTTAAAACTAGTTCGATTAGAAAAAGACTTTTTGTCTTTTTCTTAATTTCGAATCGCTGGTACTTTTATTATTATTTATTTTTACTTATTTCGTTATTTCTCTCAACATCCTATCATTACAGGTTATACCTAATGCGACAGTGCGGCACCTTAATATTTAAAACATAATATATGCATTATGATTCTTGCGAATTCACTCAATATGTTATTTTTGGTTGGCCCGAAAAAAGGCTGGTCAAGTCTCTGATAAAAGCTTTTTGAATGTACCATCGTGGCGAAAGAATTGGTTAGTAAAACTCTGCGTTACCGAGTGCTATCTTTCCTGGGTGCGCCAGGTGTTTTGTATGCAAGCGCCGTTCATAGAGGTTTCAAGCACTCCAGAGTTTTTGTCATCCTCAAATATAGCTGACGGAATTAAGTAAATTTTTCTACTTTAGTTGAACACCAATAGTTAACAGAGTGCACGAACATATCTACTGTTATTAACGTATCATATCCTGCCATCTAATCAGTACAAAATATAAATAGAAAATCGATTGGTTGGTAAAAAGAAACAAAAAAATTTTTGATAGTACGAGAACTTATGGAAAATATAAATAATAACTAAACTGTCATCTAATATAGTGTAGTTGTGTATAGTTTATTAATCATAATTATAACTAACAAAAATGACGATACTCGTACCAAAAAGATTATCTAACTTTAATAGATTGATCTTCAAGCAGAATGAAAAGGACAGTCGTTACTGAAACAGGCTCTGCAACAGTAATAAAAATAACAAAAGAGGTCAATTGGACTTTTATTAATCGACCCTCTCCTACAAATCGTCCTAAGGGTGCTCGAATCTTGAGCATCGCTAAAAGGTCCGCCTAATGTTTTTGAGCATTTTCAGCGCTTGGCTTAAGGCGGGGATAAGTAATATTATAGCTCAGAATGTTCATTCTTAAGTAGCATTCTTTAGAATTATTTTAAGCATTTTAGCTAAAAAATATATAAAATAATTAATATGAATTAATTAATTAATTATTTATTACTAGCTTCTGCCCGCGACTTCGACTGCGTGGACTTCAGAATTGGGTCCAAAAGAAATGAAAAATGTGAAAGTAATGAAAACTGGAATAAAATTTTCACCCGTGTCTGTATAGCTTGCGCTGTAATAGAGAAATATACCAAATTTATAAGCTGTTGGCCCACGGCTTAGCTCGTAAAAATATAATATTTCCCTCGGGAACTACTTAAGGAATCGAGTTATAAGGTAGCCTTTGTTCTTTTCCACGCTTCATCCAAATCTGTTCAGCCGTTTTTGCGTGATTGGGTAACAAGCATCCAAACATCTAAACATCCACACTTTCACATTTATAATATTAGTAGGATTCAAAAGCATTGAACGCTATCTCAGTGCCTATGAGGTAATTTTTTTTTTTTTTTATTTATTTATTTATCAAAAAAATGGACATACAATTTAAAAATAGATCAAAAATCGCCAAACTGTAGTAACAGTTTGTTGGCGATTTATTAAGATATCGCTGGCTGGATAGTTTGTTGGCGATTAATTAAGGTACCTATATCGTTGAATGGTTTTATCTGTTTGTGTAATGGCCGAATACTGAATGAAACGTCCAAGCTTGATGTCGCCGTTAAGTCTCGTGCTGTCTCTATCAGTTAAAGGTGTAAAGTAGCGACAGATAGACATTTAAGAATGTGCTGAAGTTAACTGACACTTCAGTATTCGAGTGTAAGAGATTGTGCTTAAGGTACGGCAGTATTTTGAGTAGTTAGAGCGTAAATGTTCCTATAGTAAACGCATTCGATTATATCACCTTTCACAATCTTGATCTACAATGCCTTTTGAAAGAATATATTCCTAGTATTTGACTTTTTACTTTTATTAAGGAACGCTTGAGTTGTGTTTACCAAATATAAAGCTGTGCTCGCATCTGACACCATTTACTTCAAACATAATGGCTGATATGAAAATGATAGGTGTTTCGAAGTTTCGAGTATAATACGTGTATGGTATAATAACTTATTTACTAAATGGAGTTATTTTATAGCTTCCAACAAGCACTTTCTCCGATAATTGTGTTTATCTAATACTTCTACGTCTTAAAGATTTCACTATTGCATTTATACAGACATGGAAATAAGCATAATTGAAAAAAAATCGGACAAAATTGATTAATTGTTAGACTTTTCCCTGTGAAATTTCTGAGTTCTATGTCAATGTAAAGTACCCTTTTAATTTTGAATATCTTGAGGGTGTCAAAATATACACTTTTTATAGTATAAACGGCTGTATCATTTATTTACGTTAACAGCAGCAAGCAACCGTAGTTTGTAACCCGATACCTTCACGCTCTCCCAAGTTGAAGAGTCTTGACAGACAGATAGACGGATGGACAGACAGACGGACTACAAGGTTTAAATCCTCTAAAGGTGTTCAATTTTGGGGTTACGGAACCCTAAAAAAATAACAAACATCGCTTTAAGTAATAGTAGATATTATTATTTATAATGGCAGTGCCCAGCCAGTGTTATTTATATCATCAATGTAAAAAAGGTAACAAACCATTATAAGGATAGAATTCTAGAGGGTCAGATAACTCTCTGACGACACACAATGATATCGAGAATATCTAATATCGTTTAAAGCCATCTCTCTCAAACTCTTTACCATGTCATGAAATATAGTATCAACAAAAAATGCCAAAAGGATCCAAATCCGTAGGAATTCTATAGGAATATTAAACTACGGGCGTCGCCTGTTAAGGAAATCGACAAAATAAAAAATCGAAATATGATGAGATATTCAAATGTTATGGAAGTTTGTTGAACAACATTAGGGAAATCGGCCCCCGAGGGTCTGTCCCAAGACTATGTGGAAATACGAATCGCATGGACGTGGGACTTGGCACGGACGCGCCATGGTTGACAACTTTCCGCCTCTTACTACGTCCAATAATACTCAATCAAACCGACTTATGACTTCAACACAACTTTTTTAAATAAGTAGATGATTTTTTTTAATGAAATACGTTATAAACATAATTTCGATAAAACAATTGGTAAAATGAACTAATAATAAATTGTTTGATTAGTTTAAAAAGATAATACCTATTACATAAAAATATTACCTGGATTACGCCTAGTTTGTTTTCACCATGAATCCATCATAAGTATCTTATCTCGCACACTGCCTTGAATTAGTATAGAAACACAGACGTGGATTTAAATCATACTACAATAACACTTACACTGAAATATATCTAATAAAGTTTAATATTAACTCTCAATCTCAGCCTTCGTTAGCGATAAAATTTTATAAATAAAACAAGGAAAAACAATTTTATTCGTAAAAAAGAAATGAATACATCGCGCGTCATTAGTTTTAAATTTGGAACAATAAAAAAATACAAAAAGCGTATGGAGTTTAAAATCGTTCAAAGAGGTTTTTTATAAAAGAAATAGATTTTTTTATAAATAATTGAATTATTTTAACTAGGTATTTGCTCCAAATGTTATAAATATCTATGCGTAAAAAAATAATTACAAATAAATAATAAAATGACATTGGTATATTATAAGTTAATAATATTACAATTTATGACCAAAAGGTCCTTAACATTGAGATTTCACTGTAAAAATATGGCGTGATCTTAAAATTACTTAACTTAACCATTGCTGAATAATTAAAAAACAAATTATTCAGCAATGGTTTAAAAAGTTTTTTTTAGACATCAATTTGTGAAGTACCTTGCTCCTCTCTTATAAATTCAATGTGTTTCACACATTAAGTGTCTTCGCTATCGCCGTCCAATACCGGTATACATAAATTTTATTTACATTTAAATAGCCAAGCTGTGAGGTCGCCGCTTTATATAACAAGGTTTGTTCGTATCTATGTACTCCTAGTACATGTGAATTCAAAACAAGAAGTTAGTCAGCATTATGTTAAAACTATATTGTTTTTTTTTTTTATTTATGTTAAAAATACTGAGAATATAGTATCAGACCTTATTGCCTTGATTCTTTTTGTTTCATTCATGTCACAGGCCGTGATGAATTAAAATCACAGTACGATCAGTGATGACTCCTGACCTATTTTAGAACAGTAATTTTTAATCCGACAAGCACAGTTTCCACCATACTTTACGATGAACGAAAACGACTTTTGTAGGCGCTATCAAACTGCATTTACGACCTGGACTTCCGTCGTACATAAATGTCTTGAGTCTTCACTTCCCTGGAGACAGCTATACATTTCCTGCAAGACATATATCACTTTAAAGGGGTTTGTAAACAAGCTAGAGAGGTAAACTTGCGTAATGTTGCAGTTTCGTCTAATTTCATCCGTGATATGTGCTATAATGCTTTGTAAAGATACTGACTGAATATTTCGAACTTCTGTTTCTGTTTTTGTTATAAGGACTTGTAATACTGAATGGTTAACAACATTAAACCGTTTTGTTTAAACATTTGCAAGCTGAGATCTCCTGTAATTGAAGAAGTACACATTTTTATTGTGTATAGCGTTTTGTTGGAGGCCCTTAAATAACTAAAGAAATTAATATGTAACCCTGAAGAACCATGAATAAGAATACTGTATCTATACTTATAATAAATCTGTAGAAATGAAAATTCTGTACATTGAAAATATCAAAAAAATAAATGGCGGGGGGTGTTACAAGACCGACAACGAACCCAAAAATGTGATTAAAAAAATTTTTGTCTGTCTGTCTGTCTGTCTGTCTGTCTGTCTGTCTGTTTGTTCAGGCATCACGCAAAAACTACCGGTTCGATTACGATGAAACTTGGTATAATTGTTCCTTAATATCCTGGGCACCACACTGGGTAGTTTTTATCCCGAAAAAGTATGTACAATAAAAAACAAACACACCTGATGCAGAACCGCAACAGACCAGCTAAACTATAAGAGATACAAAAATGGTACCATAGCAAAAATTGTTCCACGTGATGAGCATTTTCTGCTTAGAGAATAAATTTGAAGATCTGGAACACCTAATGTGGAACTCCAAGAGCCCAGCTACAGTATAACACATATATGAATGACGTCTTAGCAAGAGTTGTTCAGCCTGATGAGCACTCTCTGTTGACGTATAAAAATTGAAGATCTGGAACATCTGTTGTGGAACTCCAAGAGCCCGGCTACACCATAAAACATATAGGAATGACGTCTTAGCAAGAGTTGTTCAGCCTGATGAGCACTCTCTGTTGACGTATAAAAATTCAAGATCTGGAACACCTGTTGTCGAACTCCAAGAGCCCGGCTACACCATAACACATATAGGAATGACGTCTTAGCAAAAGTTGTTCGGTCTGATGGGTATTTCCTGTTCACTTATAAAAATCGAAGATTTTAAACATCTGACCTGAAAATCAAAGCTTTCACTAATTTCACTGTATAATTATAAAATAGCATAACCTTCACGCGGTGAAGGCGGTAACAGTTTAGGACTGATTTTCGATGACAATGGTATATCTATCTATACTTATAATATTATAAAGCTGAAGAGTTTGTTTGTTTGTTTGAACGCGCTAATCTCAGGAACTACTGGTCCGATTTGAAAAATTATTTCACTGTTAGATAGCCCACTTATTGAGGAAGGCTATAGGCTACTTTTCGTTAGGAAATCTATCCCCTAAGGGGGTGAAATAGGGGTTGAAAGTTTGTATGGGAAGTTCGGTATTTTCAATGATAGACACATGAAATTTCGTATACGGGTTTCTGAATGGAAATAAATGAAGACATAAATCTTGGGACACTAAATAAATAAATATATAAATAAATATTCACATATTATATTCACATAAATAAATATTCATAAATATACACATATTTCAGTGATTTTAAGAATCTACCCCCTAAGAGGGTAAATTAGGGGTTGGAAGTTGGTAGGTGTATGAATTGTGTCGTTTTCAAAGATAGACACATTCAATTTCATACAAGGGTTATTAGTTAGAAATAAATAAGATGTTTTTCTGAGATTTTAGAAATCTACCCTCTAAGGGGGTGAAATAGGGGTTGAAAGTTTGTATGTGAAGTTCGGTATTTTCAATGATAGACACATGAAATTTCGTATACGGGTTTCTGGATACCTAAAAAATCTACCCCCTAAGGGGGTGAAATAGGGGCTGAAATAGTCGGTATGAGAAGTTCGGTATTCTCAAAGATAGACAGATGAAAAGATAAGTAGATAAGATAATGACCATCTAAGACATATCTATAACGACGACCCCCGTGGTCGAGTGGCGTTCACTCCGGTTTTTAAGGTGTCGCCCTGCTCTAAGGTCGCGGGTTCGATCCTCGGACTGGTTCATGTAGAAAATCACTTTTCTACATTGTCTCGAGTCTGGGTGTTTATGGTACCTTCGTTGTCTCCGATTCATACTCCTTACTTTGAAAATCACAGAATACATCCATATATCCTCTAATACTACTCTTTACTTTACGCGCGAGCGAAGCCGCGGGCAACAGCTAGTTCAGAATAAGCGTATTTTTGCTACGTTTACTTGCAGCTATGGGTAATATATTGATGTTTGGTTTTTCAGAAATAATAAAAAGGTACTGTCTAGCCCAAAATTTTGTCGCTTTCTGATTAATTATGTAAATGTAGGAGTAGTTATTTTAACGATTCAACGGTCTAATGCTTGTCAAACAGTTCGACTTGTGAAACTTAAATACTTCAAAGGTCTGAAATTGGTCGTGCGCTCCCCACGAATGCGCGGGAGTAAACCTTTGATTCGTAAAAATAATTATAATCTCGACTCACGGAAGTTATAAGGAATACAAATAAAAAAGTGGAAAAGTAAAGAAGATGAGTTTTTAATTAGAAATTCTACAAATTGCCATCAACCTAATTCGATACAACGGCCTAGGATTATCATAATAAATGTAACCCTATTCTAGCGGGTGCATTTATTATTTTACATACAAAAAACCTCTTGCTTCCTTTAATAGTAGACATAAAACGGAACCGCACAATCTGGCAACACCGCATTAATATTATTTCAATGTTTTCCTTGTTATCTGAGTAGTTTAGTATATTTATTCCTGGAGCACGTCGTCCGCCCCGGCCGTGTACCCGGGCTGTCCCTTCTGTAATGCATCAAGCGTGACGGGTGTACTTGCTATATTGTTTTTGGACCATAGTATATTTAAAACTGAACTTTCCTTCCCTATATTGAAAGAGGTCTGTGCCCACTAGTGGGACATTTATAGGCCGATATTATATTATTATATATATTTATTTAAAACTGAGCGTTATTAACGTACTACTATGACAATAAACACCTCACGTAATGATTGTCAGCGTTTCAACAGTCGGACATCCAATGCTAGACTTACCCTCGATTACTGAAACGCAACTTAACTTTAAGTCTTTCTTAAATGTGTTGCTATTGCTACTTGACACTCTCAAGTGACAGAGACAGCATGATACTTAACGGCGACTTAAACTGAATGCCCGAATACTGAGTTTCAGTATTAATTAGGCCTGCATAAATCGCCAGGCAGTAAGGTCGAGAGTCGTTTAAATCTAAGTATAGAATAAATAAAATAAAAAGAGTCACGTCATTAAATTATTTAAAACCAAAAAGACTAAAATAATAAACATTCTGAAAACATTGTGTTTCGACGAACATTTTAAAATTAATATTGAAGTAAGCTAATTCCGTAATAAAAATATGTAAATGCAACGGTTGAATTAACATAATTTTCCTCCATATTTCATTCTTCAATTAAAAAGCTTTCACAGTGGTAACCACAATATAACAGCTCTGTTTGCTAAAAAAATTCCTGAAATGAAAAAAACGAAAAAATAAATGCGAATTCACCAATTCACGATTATATTAATACATCATTAATACGAAGGTTACACAAGAAATATCGATAAAAGTACTTAAGCCCGGAAAATTTAAAAAATCTACATTCAAACCTTTCAAAAGCTTTATAAAAAGAAAATGCAATGAAAACATTTCTTTCAATATAGATATCCTCTTCAACGATCCCATAAAATGAGAAAAACTGAACCTAAGCATACTACACCGGTCCAAAGGGACAAGAGGCGAATCGATTACCAAGGTAGCACGGAACTTTTAACCCTAACTTTATGCAATAAAGTTGTAAATTCATTGGTGGTCGTTGAACATAAGCAATTGTGATTTTTTTAATATCAGCGTCCGAAGCTAGTAACAATGAGACAGACAAAGCGCGTCGCGCCGCATCAATCTCCTAGCTATAACTAATATTGTTGGAATGAACGACGTTGACTGATGGTTCTCGCTGTAGCCAATATTAAATATCGCGCCAACCGTCTTCATTTAATTACAAAGTAATGAATAGGACGAGGATTTTGTTGCTTGTATCGGGTTCAGGAAATTCTGACTTGAATAATGGTTTCGTTCGCATGATAATGATTTTGTTTGACAAGCCTGGCTTGTCTTCTTTTTCAAGTTGGTGACAAATTGTCAGTGAAAATAATAACTAACCTTTTATTTAACACATTAACATACTCTGCATACACTCACAAGCTTTTTGCTGTACCTACACTACCTACTGTCGCACCGTGGTGAGTATAAAATCGCCTTTGCCTAGATCGCTCACCGCACATAACGCTCTCCAGCAGGGCTGCACGTCACGATAAATTTGTCGTGGTATTTTATCGAGTCTTACACGTCAAAATATGGTTGTGTATTCGACCCTAAAATGGCTAGCTTGAGCGCGCCGTTAAAACCAAACTTTGCTACTAGACATGCTAGAACCGAAGACTTAACGTTAGAACAAAGATATTTTGACGATGGATTATATAAAATGCCACGACAAAATTTTATCGTGGCACGCATGCTAGCCCTGCTGGTGAGTACTAATTTTAGTGTGATATACTTGCCGATAAAATTAAAAGGAAGAACATCTTGTCAGCAAGTTTGAAGTATTGTGAGAAGTTGATGCTAGTTGTGTCCAATTGGCCCAGGGCCGTGCTAATTAAGGAAAACCTAAATTCTCTAGCTTACACATGCATTTTTTTCTTTTATTTAATTTAATTTTAACATGCTTGTTGTTGAGATTTTAACTACATCACAAAATTGGCATTAATTTATCGATTAATGCCACCAAATTATAAACTATTAATTTTTCGCATTTCCCCGTTCGTTTCCCGGGCCAACTAAGAGTACCTCCTATAAATGACATTGAGCATTATTTGCTACCTCCAGTATTTTAAGTAGGTACGTTCCCTCCGCATTAAAAAAATCCCTCCGTATAGTGTGATATTTTCGTTTCATTTTTTTTTTTTTTTTTTAGAACGTTAGTGGTTTTATTGTAATTATTCAAAAAAGTATATACAGTTTATGTCTATGAATTATTTACAATCTTAATAAAAACTAAAATAATTAAACATATATATATATACACACGAAGAAAAAAAAAATAGACAAACATAACTAATTAAAATCTAAAAACTAAAAAATGGCGTCAAAGTATTCATCCGCATCGCTGTCGACCGGGAGTGTGCCCACTAGGCTGGCTGCATTGCCACGTTGTATGGCAATGCTTATTCTTTGACCAAGGTAAAAGCCAGCCCTTGGGTCACGCGAAGTGTCAACAAGGCGTTTGGCTAGATCTTTGAAAACCATATGTGCACTCGGGCCCCACGGTCCAAGGGTTTCAACCCCAAACGGCTCGAATATATAACTGCCTATTAGGTTGTTATATTTCCGCCGCTTGAGGTTTTCTGCAGCCGCAGCAGCAGCACCAGCACAGCACGATGAACTTGGAAGATGGGATGGCGCAAGAGTATCGACACAGGTAGCGTCCCACACTAAAGGCCTACCCATCTTCCATGGAAATAACGACATGCCATCCGGTCTCTTGCCATCGTCACGTGCCAAGCCATTGGGTTCGAGTACAGCTGGAACGCAGACGGCAACAAGAGCTCGTCGAATAATGTCGTTGATATTCGCGTGCCGCGCTATGCGACCTGCGCTACGGCTACAGGATAGGCCGTGGTATCCGAGGCTGTTGACTACTTCACCGCAGTGGCAGCGATGCGGAGAACAACATGAAGCGCCTATGCGTAGTGAAACAGCAAGGCGGAAAGTAGTGTCGTCGAACAAGGTGCCGATGTGCGACGACGGCAGTGCGTGAAGCCAAAGACCTGACTCCCACTCGCCAACAGCCAGCAGGCGCGCACGCTCCGCAGTAGAAGTCGATGTAGTAATAAGTCTTTCTTGAACTATTCTGCAGAGCGGCTCATCCCACTGTCTCTGGGAAGATGGGTAGTCAGGAAGATTTGATTTTGGGCAAGCGAGTCTCCAGGCATCTACAGCCTCAGAGAAACACGGCACATCAAAATTAATCAGTGTAGGAGCTAAGATATTCCTGATTAACTTATCAGTACCGTGGACCGAGGATATAAAAGCTGGTAAACTAATACTGGTAATTTTGCGGACGCCGAGCCCTCCCATACGAATAGGAAGAGTGGCTTGAACCCAAACTCGGTCATCCATGGCCACATTTAAGATCATAGACAGTGTATGTCTGATAATTTGGTCCATTTTTTCCAACAGGTGAGTGTGCTTCCATAAATGGGAAGCACGGAGAAAATAGGTTAATTTAGGTCCAAAACAACAATAACGAATTAGGGTGATGGCCGAATGCATGTTAATTTGTAAAAGTCTTTCCGAAACGTCATTGAAATTTTGAATTTTTTCATCAATAAATTTTGGAAATGAATCATCAAAGATTGGAGACCCAAGGAGACGAAGAGAGTTTTTATCTACAATTTTTTCGTTTCATTGTTTCAATTTGTTTGTTTGAATCGCCTACTGTTTATATTTATTCGAGCCTCAGGTACGTACACCGACATACCTATCCAAACATAAATACAGAAATAGAAAGGTGGGCTAAACAAAGCGGGTCTTTATCAAAAATCCACAATGAACAAACACTTGTACAACTAAATTCCAAATTGGAACACCTCGTCTTGGCAAATACAAGATGAAAAGCCGCTATTATCATACCATTGTAAAAACGACAAAGCTTTTCTTCATTACCTAGAAGAAAGGAGCGAATGAGACAACCTTTTGTCACACTTGTATCAAAGATAGAGCAAATTGAATAAAAAGTGGCCCTTTGAACAGGAATCTCGAAAACAAGGCGAGCCATAATGTAAACGTTGTTTTTCTTCTTTTCTGAAAAATGATGCAGATATTGGAAACTCGTGAGAAAATATTCAGAGGTTTTTGTTTTAGTTTTTGAGATTTTGCAGAATAAATAGAAATTTATGAGACTTTGTAAAACAAAAAAGCTTTTATACCGATCCGACAAATCTCTCAATTGAAACAAAAGTTAAAAAAAATTAAATTAACAAAGTTAATCAGTACGCAGGTTATAAAAAAAATACTGCAGAAAAACCACAATCCAAGTATGCTCTTTACCCGAATTCGCGTAAATTTTTCTGTATGATACTTATACGTAAAAAAATAATAATTATGTAAATTTAAGGGGAAGACCTAAAGCGCAATTATACAACTACCGTAGCGAGCTAATAGCATTTGTCTCGACTCAGCAGCTGTGCTTCCTACCGCTAGAAAAATGTGGCTGATAACAGAAAAACTGCTTGAAAAATGGCGGAAATGAAAGGTAGGTTAACAATACTCATTGTTTCTCTGCATGGAAAGAGATCTTCATTCCAACAGCTACAAGCTCGTATTGTTATGATATAAGGCTTACTTTGTTTCGTGCTGTACAAATTGAGCTCCCGTACAGAATTTCCTCAGCAGTAATACGTGTCGCTCACAACATTGTTTCTTTGAGTCCACTGTTGATCCCCTAGGGGAATTCTTCCGCAAGGAAATCACAGGCGCTCGAAACCGAAATTTATGATTTGAGAAAACAAATGCAGAAATAAAAGAAGCAATCCTTTTCTTTTGTATTATCATAACCGACTTTGAAGTAGCAATGCTGTGTTTTGGCATACCCGAGTAAAACCAAACAGTAATCAATGCATATACATATGTAGGAACGGCAAAAATCCTAACATTATTGACGACGGCCAAAAAAAATATTTATCATTAAAATATTTCATGTTTCAAATATTTACACTTTTTACGTGATAGATAAAGATAATGTTATGATTAAGATAATGTTTTTCTAGCTCCGACTGAATGGATTGCGAAGTGGATTACAAAAAGGTTTGTTGGAATTTTGTAGAACTTATATTTAAAGTTAAAAACAATTGATTAACTGCAAACGTTAATTTAATATGCGTAATTCAACTTAAATGTAAAGGTAACAGATTGAGGTAAGCAATCTTTTTGTTTATTCTATACGAATGTCTAATCCTGTACATCGATAAATTTAGTTACTTCACATTTCTCTTCACCAAACGAACCAAAAAGCAATAATACCAACTTACAAACAAATTACAGGTAATTAAAACCTCAATTTATAGTTATTATAAATAGACGACAATAGTGGCATCGATAATGTAATCGCGATTACGGCTCCAGAATTAGAATAGTTTCGAGATACTTCGGTTAAATGAAGCTGTTAAAGTTTTCCGCTTAGTTTCAGCCGCTGTGGATGGATCCGGGAAACAAGTTCAAAACGACTTTTGTAACACTTGGAGATATAAAACTGCAATTAACTACAGTCTCTGCTGTTTTCTAATTAAATTCTTATTAATTTAAATTTAATTTTGATGAAGATGTTTTTTTTGTATAAAATTTATTAGTTTTTATATTAACGAAGTAATTTAGAATCCTTTTAGAATAATTCGTTTTAAGTTTAAGTTAGACTTATGAAATACCACGACGTTGAGCATTTTTAAGGTTCTCTTCAAACGACTATAGTCTATTCAGAAGCAAGGCCATTCGGTATATCAGAAAATGCACTGTAATGGATGTGATGTTACATAGAAATCGGCTAATTTGTTAAAATTGAGATCGAGATAAACACAACAATTATAAATAATCTAAAACGAGGCTATAATATAGTAAACTGATCTGATTTATTACGTACTTCCAATAAAATTAAACAATAAATTAAGTACTAATAATAGTCTAACTTTTATTAATTATTATTTTGGTAAAGGAAAACATCGTGAAGAAACCAACCCGCAGTGAGCCAGCATGGTGATCAATGCTCGTTCATTCCCTATCAGGGAAAAGGCTATGCCCAGCAGTGGGACATTTTAAATAAGCCGGTACTATAATCAAATCAACTCAACAGTAGGTACCAACACTACGGTTTAAAAGTGTCGTCGACTGTCTACGTAGTGAATGACAACCCATTTCATAGAATAGCCTCTCAAAATGAATATTATCCTATCAACTTTACTGTCATATAACAACATGACCAATTTCAATAAGTAATTCAGTTTACGCAACACTTATTTCTGACACAAAAACCATTAACCAATATCGCTCAGAATTAAACCCTGAAATTTCAATAGAACTGAATAGGTATTATTTTCCACGCGAGTAAACCGTGACGTAGACCACACAATAAATTCACTATGATCCCTAAAACTGGTCTAACCAATGGAATTTCAACGAAATTAACTCTAAAACAGATGATCATTTCGGACAACAGTTGATTAAAGTACCACATGCAGTTAGTATCTAATAATTCAGAAAGGTTATTCTCAAAGTAAATACAAAGCATAACGTGGCATGACGTAGAATTTAGTTCAAGAAACCAGGGTCGCCAAATCTTAGTTTTGAGAAACAGGCTAATGTTTAGTGTGCCATTTAAAAATATAGTAATAGTAACAGCAAGCTTGGACTTAACGAATGATGCCCCAGATTTGAATTTTCAGTTTTTGACTCAAATAAATATTACTTGTTTTGGGGGTAGATGTATGCTTGTTTGGTTCTGTTTCGAAATTAAAGGAGAAGAGAAATATAGGAACTGTAGGAAACAAAATACATTTATTCAAAAGCTCTTGGTCTAAATAGGTTTATTTATATCACACAGTTCGATATTCTAATATAACAAATTCTCGTGTCTCAATGTTTGTTACCAAACTCCTCCAAAACGGCTGAGCCGATTTGTATGAAATTTTGTTTGCATATTGGGTAGGTCTGAGAATCAGCAACATCTAATTTCATACCTCCAGTACCTCCTCCATATTAT
The DNA here is from genome assembly GCA_950381575.1 of Plusia festucae. Lineage (NCBI taxonomy): Eukaryota > Metazoa > Arthropoda > Insecta > Lepidoptera > Noctuidae > Plusia > Plusia festucae. The sequence goes on along the minus strand of OX494436.1, from coordinate 2,912,210 downwards.
TATGTGAAATCTCTAGATTTTTTAATATGGCAGAACAACGTCTGTCCGGGTAAGCTAATAGTGGAGTATAAAAATATCAAAAATGTATTGAAATCGGTTCATGTATTTGCAAAATCTTAATATCATCATCATCTCCCTGCCCGTATCCCATTTTAGCGGGGTTGGCGGCGTCATTTTTATATCATATTTCACACAATCCATCCATCTCTTTTTCGGTCTCTGCTTGTATACCTATCCACATACATCATACATAACTTAACTAATTAACTATCTATAACTTAAGTGACTATCTATCTATAACATGTATCTATTTTATTTTATTTTATTTTATTTTATTTTATTTATTTGGAAAACAAACAACTATACATTTTATCTTAACCTAATTATATAGACTTAACAAATATATTAATGTACAGTCAACTGCGTTTTCACGTATTACAAAATGATGTACAGTGATACACAATTATTGTGTAGGATGATTTGTGAGTATTGCATAAACACAGAAACTTATGTTACTCTTTTGTTTCGTGGCTAATATCTACTAAATTATATTAATCAACAATAATACATAAAATCTTAAGCTATCCTTAATCATTAGTTGAAACTGGCTCATCAAGTTGTAAAATGGCTCTTGACTCCTTTGAGAAAGCAGAACGCGTTGAGGCAAATATATCCACTTTTGTAAAGTACTTATTATAAGTTTTGACCATTCTGTGCAGAGGCGCCCGCTGTCCTGCGTTTGTACGACAGATATTGGTGGCAAAAAGAGGATATGCACGTGACTCCCGCCTAATTACAGTTCTTGGCACTATGTAAAATATATTGGATATCAGTTCTGGGCAGTTAATAGTATTGTGAATGAGGTTATAAAGCAACATAACTTGTAAGAGGAGACGTCTTGATTGCAAGGAAAGCATCTTAAACTTTTGAAGTGATTCCACATAAGAGGAATGTTGCAAGTGGAACTTGAATTGCATTCCTCTTACATATTTACGTTGAACTTTTTCGACGGCTTTGATGTATTTATCATAGTGTGGATCCCATATCACGCAGGCATATTCGACTTGAGGACGGACTAGAGAGTTGAAGAGGTGCAGTAATGTAGATGGACGTTTAAAATCAGACGAAGCTCTCATGACAAGACCGTGCATTTGCCGCGCTTTTGTCGTTATTTTATCAATATGTAGATTCAGATGTAATTTGTTATCTAAAAGAACGCCGAGGTCACTAATACAAATTTCTCTTATTAATAACTCATTGCAGAGAGAGTAATTGAACTTGATTATATTTTTATTTTTAGTGTAGTTAATGAATTTACATTTGGGAATGCTTAGCTTAAGTTTGTTTTTTACACAATATGTAGTTAATCTGTTTAGGTCTTCTTGAAGTAGAGAGCAGTCATTAGTGGTAGATATAGTTTTAAATACTTTTAGGTCGTCGGCGTACAACAGGAATTTACTGTGAAGGAAACAGTTAGCTATATCGTTAATATATATTATAAACAAAAGGGGACCCAAAATTGAACCCTGCGGAACTCCTGAAGTAGCACGAAATGTATCTGAGCTATATCCGTTACAAACTACTGTTTGGTTTCGATTAGAAATATACGACCAAAACCAGCGCAGCAAATTTCCTCGTATCCCGTTATAGGCAATTTTACTTAACAGAATTTCATGATCGACTCTGTCAAAGGCTTTCTGAAAGTCCGTGTACACAGCGTCTGTTTGCTTTCCTTTATCCATATTTTCAAATATATAATTGGTAAAAATGATAAGATTGGTAACAGTAGATTTCGCCTTAACGAAACCATGCTGCTGAGATATTATATTGTTTTGGACAAAAGGATAGAGAGCCTGGTGTACCATTTTTTCAAAGAGTTTAGCGAGTGTACTCAAAATAGAAATAGGTCGATAATTTTCGATATTCTGTTTAGATCCGTTCTTAAATACTGGTATGATATTTGCGTTTTTCCAAACTTTAGGGAATATGCCACTGTCTAGGCATCTATTAAATAATATATGTAATGGTTTACAAATGGTCTTCGCCGTATATTTTAGAAAGTAAGGAGGAATACCATCAGGCCCAGGTCCTTTGGTTATATCGAGGGCTGACAATTGTTTAGATATAGAATCCTGGCTGAAGTTTAAGCTGCTTAGGAGGTTGTTATTGGTATAACTATCTCCAAGACTTGGGCTCCAACTGTTCGAAAGGCAAGAGGGTTCATACACAGATTCAAAGAACGATGAAAACAAACTACAGATTGTGCGGGGGTCACTGGTAGTATTATTTTTATAATACATTCTAGCTGGGATGCTGGACTTACCTTGGCGGTTAGCAATGTATGACCAGAAGTATTTAACATTTTTTGGAATACTCTCTTCAACTCTTTTTATGTACACACGATAGCACGCCAGACATTCGGTAGCAAAACGGGCTCTATAAAGAGAGAATAATTCATAATCAGATTTGTTAGAATATTTTTTCCATTTCATCCAAGCTTTCTTTTTATATTTGAAAATATGTATTAATGATTTTGAAAACCAAACGGGGAAGTTAGGGTTTTTAGCCTTTGACAGAGGTACATGTTTCTTTATCACGCCATATATCATATCATAGAAGATATCGACTGATTTTTCAGCTAAGGCAGAATCTAGACCAGCGTCCCAATTAATTTTGTCTATATCCTCATTCACAACAGTGTAGTCCGCTTTAAAATAATTATATTTTGGTGTTACTTTAGGCTTTATGTAGGCAAAACTTATGTTTAGCGGGACTAGTGCCAAAAACGGAGGATGATGATTATCCGCCTGTAGCAGGATTTGAATGGGGTCGAGTACATGGCAGTTGGCACTGGAAAGAAGCAGATCGAGTATACGGCCATTTATGTTAACCAAATTGTTATATTGTTTAATGTCATGCACGGACATAAAATCCCGTAAGCGGTTGCAGATAGGCGTAGTACCAGTAAGATTTAAGAAATTTTGAGTAATGTCTAGTTGCGACCATTGAGCCGTAGGTATGTTATAATCGCCCAAAATTAGTAAGTTATCATAATTTGTCGAATTGACGATATTGCTTAAGGATTCAAAATGTATGTTATATACAGAGCATGGCGCACTATTTGGTATGTATACCGCACTAACAAGGGTGTGAGTTGAATTATTATTACAGGGGATAGAGACAACAATGTGTTCAATGTGACTTTCTAAGTTACCTTGCCGCGGTAGTTGAATATACGAAGGATTATATTCACGGAGAACAGCAATTAGTACGCCACCCCCGTCAGATTTGTTTGTGGCCTCTCTGTTACGGTCGCAGCGAAAAACTACGTATCTATTGTCAATAAATTCGTTATTGTGTATAGTAGGGATGAGCCATGTTTCGGTTAATACAATGATATCATAACAATTACTAAGAATATTCATAAAAAGAGTGTTAAGTTTTGTTCGGATGCCCCTACTATTTTGGTAATATACACTATAAACACTTTGAGATTGAGCCATAGTTGTAAATTAAGAATCAACAGATATAGTCCTTTTTAATCTATGTATGTTTGGACATTTTTAACTTACTGAGGTCCTCAGTTGATCTTATGGCTATCGTAGGAGAGACTTCAGACTGTTTAGCTAGGATAGTGGAATGCTTCACCCATACAAATTTGAAGTTACTTTTCTTCGCAGCTTCACGCGTCTCCCGCAACAGTTGTTTTCTTTGGAGTGTAAGATGCTCGTTAACATAAATGGTTTGGGGCGTACCTGAGACACCCAATGCGGAGGTGGTGAGACCTTTCTTCAGGCGGAATGCGCTTACAAAGTTGTCTCTCAGTATGCGTGTTGTAAATTTTGCAATGATATTCTTAGGTCGATCGGCAACCAACGCGTGAGGGACTCTGTGAACGGCAGTGATCTCGCCTCGTGATACAGTACAATTGATATTATTACCGATGTTCTCTACTAACGTTATTAAATTCTCGCCACGTTTTTCGGGTATATTCGAGATTTCCACATTACACATCCTTGCTTGCTGCTCTAAATTTTCCAGTTTTGCTTCCAACGCTCTCATCCCAGCAGAGTCCTTTGGTCGATTCTCAAGTTCAATAATTCTTTGCAGCTGATCATCAAATTGACTTGATATGAATTGAGTGGATCTTATGGCTTCAGCGACCTCTTCATTTAAATTTGTAATACTTGCTTTAATTACAGAGTTTTCAGATCGCAGTTGGTCCATTTCCGTTTTTATTTCTTTTACATAGGTTTCCAGATCATTTCTTATAGTTTTGATATTATCATTTATATTAGCCAGACTAGAATCCAAGCTTACTTTCCACTCATCTAGAGTACTCCTTAGATCCGCTTTCAAACTAGAAATCATAGCAGCGTGATCACACTCAGGCTGTTTACGTTTCCGGGTAGTAACATTTATTTGCCTGTCTGGAAGAGCAGCTGCTAGGTCCGGCTCCGAAACCGATTGTTCCAGCGGCTGGGCCGACTTTGGAGGTGTGCGCTTCGTGCCAAACATATCAGCTGATTATAGGAAACGCCTAACCAGTATTCGAATCAGTTCAAAGTTCGCAAGAGCACAATTGCTAAGTGATCCAGTGCAGGCGCCACAAATGTCACTTTCTTTGCAATTCAAACTTGTGCAGGCGCAGCGAAACTACCCGAGACAGGCTCAAGGTCGTGACGCAACGGCGCGTCTTAGGAAGTAGGGAGCGCTTGGTGCGGCCGTGTAATTTGTCACTGTATGACTAACCTTTGTGGCGCAGAGGCGGGGCGGTCGACCGCGAACCCAAGAGGCGCAGGTTCGAATCCGGGTGGAGTCCAGATAGTGGAAGTTACTTCAAATATGTTTGTCCCTTTCTTGACACGCCCACTGGGTGGGATTTAGCCATAAGAACACTGCACGAGCAAGCGAGAATCGTTACTGTGGCCAACCAACCAATCACAAAAAAGCAACTCTAAAATTGTAATACACGTCCGCACTGTACTGAGTCGTTAGACGATGACTATATATCTATAATGACTTATTAAGCTATGTGGTAATAACTTAACTGGTTTAGCTGTGTGAACTTTTATCCCTCCTCAGAACATGTCCACCACAACAAACGTTACGTCTTACCTTTTCATTCGTTGAATGAAATCTATACATTTTACATTTGTAAGGCTTAAAACCAGTTACCCTAAAAAAATGCCTCTCCTGCCAATTCAGTTATACCTATGTATAATGGTAACAAAAGTACCGATTTAACGCAAGGAATAAAAATATTTTACATTTAACTGCGTAGGTATTCTCGGATTAACTCGTACTTTGAAAATACAAACGCCTTGTTAATTCATTCTTCATCTTATTTCTTATGCCCAGATTAAAAAAATACTTTTGTCGAAAGAATCCTTCTATGTAAGAGGATAATCAGATGTAAATGTGATCAATTCCAAGCAATAGATAGGTTATCGTATAAATGTATATGAACTAACCAAATACTTGCAATTAATTAATCCTACTATATAATATTATAAATGTGAAAGTGTGGATGTTTATTATTATTATTATTTATTACTTTATGCACAGTGTACATAGGTGGACTTAATGCCAGAAGGCATTCTTTGCCAGTCGACCTTAGGGTGATGCAGAAAGGTGTGGTAGATGCACTCATGTTTAGATGTTTGTTACTCAATCACGCAAAAACGGCTGAACGGATTTGGATGAAATTTGGCATGCATGTAGCCTTTGATATGGAAAAATACATAGGCTACCTTTTATCTCGATTCCTTAAGTAGTTTCGAGGGAAAATTGAAAATTGTTTACGAGCTAAACCGTGGGCAGACAGCTTTGAAATTTTGTATTTTTCTCTATTTAGCTTTAACACGGGTGATAATTTTATTCCATTACTTTCACATTTTTTATTTCCTTTTGGACCGAATCCTGAAATCCACGCAGACGAAGTCGCGGGCAGAAGCTAGTAATAAATAAATATAATAATAAAACTCTGTAAGATGATTTAAATATCACTATTTCAAAACTTGAATGCCATATTTCCTTTAGTCTGCAATTCCTTATGATCTAGGAGTTATAAAAATTTCTCACTCAAATAAGACATTTATTATCTGTGGAACTACCGCCGCACATCTGGGTCGTGTCTATAGCTTGACGTGAACTCTACTTGACAGCTCATTGTGGCGGGAAAAATAATACAGATGAAAAAATTCCGTTAGTTAGTATTCATGGATTTTCATGATTCTCGTGTTTTTGAATGGAAAACTACTTACAAAATGTCTCGCGTAGATGCATTAGCGATATTCCTTGAGGAAAAGTTTCATGTTACTTGAGGGACCTGAGTGAGCGGTTATTAGGAAATGTACGACGACGCTGCAAGGTTTTTCATCTGTGGAGTGGAAAAATTATGGCTTTATGTAGAGCATCTACAAAATTGAACGTATGTCACGAAATTGTGACGCAAAATAAAATCTCTAGTTTTTTGAAATGTGTTGTAACTACAGATCTTACAGGTAAGTATGCGTGTATACATAATACACAATATTAATAACTTTTCTATTTTGGTGGATTTTCAATAAATAACCTAAATAACCAACAATATTTTTGTTAAAATTAGTAAAAAGTAAAGCAAACACCAAAGACACAAAAACATACAATGTTTTCAATAACAAGCTCCCATTATCCGTACCTATTGGTTCTCATATAATAATAACATTAAATACTCAACACCTTTTGTTGGAGATAGCATTTATTAGGTAATAACTCGTTTATAATGCCAGTGAAAGGTTTCTAGTAGCTGCTAACGGGTGATCATGAGCGTTCGACGGTTGCCCTATTATATTTAATAGGCAGGTGTGGCGTAAATATATTTAATTGAATACGTTTTGATGTGAACCTTTATATTGATCATAAATATTAAGTATGTTATGAAAACATTTTTCCTCTTATATTGAGGCATTATTAAGGTACATATTCAAAGAAAAATAATCTATATTATTATGAATTCACAAATTTTTGCATGCCCAAAATGTGGGTGAAATAATTATGTCCTGTACTATAATTTAATGTAGCATCTTAATAATAAAACATTTATTTGCTTGAAGCAAATAAATGTTTTAAGATTAATTCATTCCAATTTTTTATCAATTCTACAGCCGCGAAATCTTAAGTGAAATAGAAATTATATGAAATATGTTTGATTGACAATGTAGATTAATTGTTAATTTAATACAAATAACATTTTTTGTTTATTCGGACCGTGTATTTTTTAATAAAATGGTTCTACAAACCAACATGATTTGGAACTACAATTTTATTATTAACTAGCTGTTTCCCGCTGCTCCGCCCGCGGTCTCAATTTTTTTTTATATTTGTGATGTAAGCTATCCTATATTTCAAGTTGGATCAAACTGCACACGGTGTGCAAATTTGATTAAAATCGGTTCAGTAGTTTCGGAGTTCATCCCCGACAAACATCATGACACTGGAATTATATATGTATAATATCGATTGATGCCAAAAAGTACACGGTGCTAGTTTTTCGCATTTTAGCCCATTCGATTCCCGGTCCGCAAAGCGTATTTTCAAACATCAATTTAATGCAGATTTATTTCTTTAAAAAAATAAAAGAATGTTTTCTTTGAGTCTAATTTGCTATTCTTCAGTATTGAGAGTACTTTCTCTCTTTCTTTCTGGTGGCAATAAAAAATCCACCTACTCTCAGACCTACCAAATAGACAAACGAAAAAAAAACATAAAAGTCTGCGAGCCTGATATTTAAAGAAGAAAACAGTTTTAATATCATTGCAAGGAGTTTTGACAACATAACCTCTATGGAGGAGGATCTGGAGGATAGTAAATCGTACTTAAAATAACAAAATTTGGTCGTCATGGCAACTACCTACTTACTATTGTTTATTCGTTGTTAATGTCAATAATCGCGATGTTAATAATTGATAAAAATTAAACAAAAAAACATTTCAAATTGGACCAAATTGTGAATCTAAACCATCCTCGAATCCACCTGAAGACACACAGCAAATTTCATTATAATCGGTCCAGCCGTCTAGGAGGAGTTCAGTCACATACACACTCACAGAAGAATTATATATATAAAGATTTGCATCAGCCTATCATTGCTGCTCATAAACTAATTTATCTACCAATCTTCTGGTAAAAAAATATTTCATAAAAATGAATGAATCAATGAAAATTTTTGTATCTCTCAAAATAAAACCATACCTCAAGTTAAATCGCACGAAAAATAATGAAGTCAAATACTCAATATAGTGATTCCAACTATTCGGGCGGGTTTATTTCTGACGCCCGTTAGGCCCGATTGAATTTACTGTGGGAACCAATGGGCAAATCCCTTTTATATATACCGTAATGGTTACTTTATAGCCTCAGCTTTGAGTCCATGTTATGATAAAGTTACATGAAAACTGAAACTCAAGTTAAATGAAACGTTACATGTCGGGTTAAGAGAGACGTTATCTCTTTCGACTCTATACTTTTAAGTAAAAACGGCCTAAACCGTATATTATTATACAAACAACTACTCGGTGACTCTCAGAACATAAAAAATATTTGGCGACTCGGGGTAGTTCAGCTATTATCTGCGCCATGACACGTTAAACTGAAAGTCTGATGAATCAGTCAAAACCTGCGCTCAGACAAACTATGGTAGACGTCCAAAAACGTACGACCGCAACAAATTAAATTAAGCATAATAATAATATAATACAAGCCTTTAAATGTCCTACTCATGCATCGCTTAATCATCCGGTTATAAGCTTGGGTGTGAAATAGTTGATGTGAAAAATAATTTTAAATTATTTAATAATCTGATTCTGTGAACCGACTCTATTCCAGATATCGTTTTCACCACTTTAGACGTATAAACCCTTTCAATTACAGCCTATATAAGATACCTTCAGTAATGATGAAGAAGTCTACGACTAGAACGTCGAACGTGACATTATTTACATATATATTTTAATGAAGACGTCTTTATGTCTCATTTTTCAAATTTCCTTTAAAAGTATTTACACTACGCTACACTTTTACAAAAGTAAAATAACTCTAGTTGCGCCAGTCTACGTCGCACGACAAATTAGATCACACATGAAAATGAGAATACGAGCGAATACAATCTGCAAATATACCATGATTGTATGAATACCCAGACATTTATACGATTACAGTTAGTAAAACACTGGCATACGTTATTTCTAGTGCACGTCCGTACGCTTTGTAGCTTTAAAATCCCGCGTAATTTTCCGAGGCGCAATTTGCACAGCGACGCTTCCCTTGATTTATACACCTACCGCGTCCCGACACCTCTCGCACTTTAAACATAAATCTATGTTACTAAAACATGGATATGCAAACGAACAGATTTTTGTAAATTTGATTATTATAGGAGCGCCACTTTTACGGTTTTGGCGGACCATTTTTCGGTATTCAGGCGCTTGGAAATAGTGGCGGAATTCCGGTGCATGTTATAGATAATGGTAGGAACGTCACGAATGCGGCTCCTGACAATAAAACCGGTGGCGCACGTTTTTTATAAAGTAGTAATGAATGTATTTCGTGATGGTACCGAGTATGCAATTTAGAACGCTGTACGAGTTACATAAATATATATTATTATCATTATATAACAATCCTGATTTTATCATTTGCTTTAGATCAAGCACAAGAGCTTTCTATAAGCCTTCAATTGTACACATTTCTTTCTGCAATAACAACCTTATGAATTATCGATTACGAAACCTATACACCTAAAAACATTCATCATCATTGCTATTTTTAATTTTTATTCTTAATTTATTATTTGTTGCCGTCGTACGAGTAAGTACTAACATTACTTCCTTTAATTTTAAGAATAACCTATGTGGTTCTTTTTTACCGGCTGGTGTTCATTAGCATGACAATTTGGAAAGTCGCAACTCATAAATGAGCTGAAGTAGTTCACTAAAATTCATTTAAAAATTATTATATATATATCGAAAGTGTGTACGTATTTACATAACCTTTTTTTCTTAGTTTTTCTCCTACCTATAACGTCTAGAAACACAAGCATGAATTTTTAAAATATTACTTTAGCGTAAGTAAAAAGTGCTAAAAGATATTTCTTAACCTTAACCAAGGACGTCTTTCATGAGGCAAATTATTATAAATTCTAATATTATAAGTACGACGGTGACGAAATTGTTTCACTTTGTGTGAATAAATATAGGCATTACGTGCCATTAACGTAACCTTTTTCATGAATAATGACGTATTAATACTTTTGTTATTAAAAATAGAACAGAACTTAAGACAGGTCAAAGGCAATTTTTTTTTTAATCGAGTACTATTTTTGAAACTTTGGCAGCTGCTTCATTTAAAACTGACAAACGTCAATTTTATTCCTGAAACGAAAATTGATTATATTTTAAATACATAGGCGGACTCAATGCCAGACGGCATTCTCTACCAATCGACCTCAAGATGATGAAAATTATCAGACGGTGGAAAATAAGCTCTAAATCTTCAACCACCGATTTAATTTTTTCATGACTTCAAATTTAATTTAACTTTCCCATCGCAGTCCGGGACTTTAAAAAGAAATACAATATTTAATAATTTAATGACCACCGAAATATATTTTGCTCAAGTAGGTAGGTGCTTAGTTGTATATTAACAAGATGCTTTGTTGTTAAAAAAAAAGTAATAGCTAACACATGAATATGCTGAGTAATGTGTTGGCAAACATTGGCTTTAATGTTTTGACACACATTGACATTTTCAGTATATTTACCAAAAGCACATTGCCATAAACAGATGAGGAAGCAAATATTATATTCGTCAAGAGCGGGTTAACATGTCTTCCAACTCTATATCTCTTATTCAGAATACTCTTTTAAAAAACTTAACATTAGCAATGTGGGTCGCATATTACTAGTATTCTTGTTAACCCCCCGTGCTAAGTTGCCTGGGTTTACGTCGGTAGTGCAATGGGTGGATTTCAAACCGGAAACCACATGATTGTAAGTCCGACCAGGTAAGTTCGCCGGCCTCCTTACTTCGTAAAAAGATTATAATTGCACCGTGCGCAATCATATATAAATAATGCATTAGGCATTCCCACTGATCTCGCTACACAAATAATATTATCTATATTAAATCTCCGTATTCATCTTGAACACAAACCGTTATTACAATATTCAACACTTTCAGTGTCAGACGAAAATTTAAACAAATTTAGATCTTAACAACAAAAAATATCACTGAAAGCTTATATTTACATAAAACCTACTTTTCGTTGTTTTATTTTTCTTTTACAAAGACACTGTAGACGACAATAATCTAATCTGACGAGTCACTTTGCTGAAATAAATGAGGGAATATTTCACAAGCACTAACACCGCTGTGGCAGCTAAGCCCAGTGATGGAGGCTTGCTTTCATTATAATTATTTGCTTTAATAAATGTAAAGAGGTGACTAGGAGAGTAGTTTTTAACACTAGGGTTTTAGTTGAAATAAACGCTTTGTTACGAATTCATTTAAAATAAAATACTTTTTATTTCATACCAACCTCATCAAAACGCATAAGAAACGTTAAAATACCTCGAGTCATTTCATTCATATGGAGATGAACCGGGAAGAAACTTTTTGAAGAAATATAACACCTGCACCTAGTTAAATATCGGTGGTCAAGATATTTATAAAAAAAATAATTATTTAATTAAAATACAAGTTTATTCTAATGAATGCTCTACAAGACTGATTAATTCACAATAATAATTTAATAGCTAACTTATTGCTAAATATGCATAAACGATGACACGCGCAGTGTGCATCCGGTGCGTGGTCAGCAATCGATGGATTGACGTACATCGGTCGATTGCTTAACTACCTGTCAACTTTTTTTTTTAAACCCCGCCTTGTTATTTACTTTTCTAAATGTATTTATTTTACATACTATTCAAAGGAAAAGAATAGGATAACATTTATTTCTTTGTTCACATCTACACACATATCTACCGAAACCGGTGTAGAAATCCATTCGAATAGTATTATTGATATACGTAGGTACCCATTTACCTTATATAAGCCTTATTTGGACAACATGTACCTACATTAAGAACATAACATAAGAATTGTAATTGTATCTAATTATACAGTATTTATTAACATAAAGAATATTTATTTATTCTGTATTAAATTTAGTAGGAAACTAAAATTGACAAAATATTAATAAAGAATGTACAAAATGTAGCTGCTTAAAGAACAGCAAGGATTCATGACAGAACGCTGAATACGATTCGCGAAACGTCTTGAGATGAAACGTCTCAAAACTAGTTGTAGTTGTTCCACAACTTCTGAATAGTAAATATTTCTGGAGAATTTAATCAAACATTTAAGTGCTGCGTTAATTAAGAGTAAGCTTAATAATAAATAAGTTTTCTATTATTCTTCTTGTTTTATTTATAAAATTTTAGTTGAAAGTTCAGTAATTAACATTTCTCGCCGGTCTCTGGAAAATGAAACGGATATTACCGATAAATTTTAACGTATTCCTAAGTTCAGCTAAGAATAACATTGATTTCTAAGAAAGCGCGCATTTGGTTCTAGCACAACGGATATAATTTTATCATATATCTTCACATTTATCGAGTCAACATGGCCATTCCATCGGTATTCGAAAGTTATTTTTAAGTCTGGTAAGGTAACACCTGCCTAGGATACGTCAAGCAAAGCTTACTTAAAACAAATTCTCGGAAACAAAATCCCACGATATTTAATAACAAAAACACTGAGCTTTTATTGAGTGTTGTATCAAGATTACTTCTAAATCAAGAATCCCTTAGGCTTCATTATTTTATGGATAAATCTATATGTTTATATACGAAAAACTTCCAAAGCGATGCAGGGACAACACACGCCAAACAATTTCCCGCTTAATGTGCTCCATTCCCGCCCGCTGTCTGTCAGTGGGGACCGACATAAAGGCGAACGCCCATTGTTTCAAAAATATTGCTCTCGATACATTTGTACATTACTGCTACATTGTTTTAAGAAGGAAGAATGCCATTAAAAAGAAAGAAAAAATAGCAGTAGAAAAATCAGAACGTATTTTTATGTGTAGCTCCCGATTTAATCTTGAATGCGGACTCATTTGTGCAATGGCTAATAATTTGGACTTCGGCACAAAGGATCACATATTCAAGTATTTTCGCATCTGGAATTTCAATTTAACAAGAGCAGAGTGCAGCAGTTTCAAAAATAAAATCTAAACGGTAAAGCATTATCCGATTGAACTGTCAAAATAAAAACCTCCCGTGTATTTAGTGTTCAATGTAAAATCACCCTTATAAGCCATTCAGATCCGATTGTCCGGACAAATCACGCGGTAAGCCTCGGATTTTGAATTACGAAATTCTGAATTTGAATTGGAATTAGAGCTCTTGTTATTGTTGCACGGAACCAAATTGAAGGTTCGATACGATCTAACGATGTTATAACCTAAATTATCGTCGGTTTCGTCGAATTATGCCTGAATTTGGCGGGAACTTGTTGTTTTGACAGATTAATTGTGAACCATATACAATGAAGCGAGGCTTGTCCTAAGGATTTAATTAATTCAGACTGTCTCACAAATAGTGGCTATCCGTTATGTATGTATGGTGTATAGTAGAATACAGTTGATTGATGAGACTCAATAATTACAAGTATATTACACAAAAACAGTGTTCAACTAATTTTACATGTTAATCTTTAGCAGCTATCAGGTCGAATGCAACCTATTTACAAACAAAAATTACAAATTGATGGTTGGTAAGAACTTCAGTGTGTCTTATTGAACACCGTCGTCGGTGTGTCATCTCTCAGCCAACTAGCTAAATTACCGCTAGGGGGCAGCACATGCAAGTGCACAAAAGCACGATATCAGTGAGCTTTGAGGTAAATGTCGTGTGAGTAGGTACTTGGTAAAACGAGCAGTACATAATCTGTTCGGTATATATACTCCTAAGTATTTTATACATTATGCATACAAGTATAACAAATTTTCAATGGGGTGTTGAAAGGTATATACATTGTGCGGTGGAAGAAAAGTAAAATCTATACATATAATAAATCTGTAGAAAAGTCATTTTTGTACATTGAAGATATTGAAAAAAAAAATAGCCAGCGTGTGAAAAGATAACTAACAGAACCCATTTCCATCACTTTTGAAATTTTTGTCTGTTTGTCTGTTTGTCTGTTTATATGTTTGTTTGTGCGCACATCACGTAAAATCTATGAATCCCATGCAGACAATGTTTATATACAAAAATTATACGTAACTTGAGGTATTACTTAGTTTTGGTTTCATCGAAATCGGTTCATAAACAAAAAAGTTATGTACATTTGAATCAATAGAAAGCGATATCGGCGATACAAAGTCCAATTTAGGATGAGCTCTCATCAATATGGTCGTCCATATTAAATAGGGATCAAACTCTAAATTTACATAATCTCCATTCATCTGTACACGTAATCTTTGAGATGCTAGATGGCGCTGCGTCTAGTTAAACGTTGAAATAAACGCTCTGTTATTAAATATCAGTTAAAAATACTATTTGTGCTTATAAATGAATAAAAATAAGTGAACTCATAAAACATCACCTAATACTCAAGTGACAGTGTTATCCACGGATTTTATACATAAACTGTGAAGTTAATACATATTATACTGTGAACAATAAACTGTGCTCTAAAATAACAAACACGACTACAAAATCAACAATAATAATTAAAATAAACTAAAGATTGAAAAATGTGTAATAATCTGTGACTTAATTCAACGAAATAAGAGTGAAAAAAATCAAAAACAACAAAGACAAAGTAAAAAAGTGACTCACACAGTGATTTGAATTTAAACTGTCACGCTAACCTGCCTACTCAAAAGAAAAAACATCTCCGCAATAGGTCGAGAAATTTGATATACTCAAGTAATGTGCAACTGGCGTAATAGCTAGCGCTTCGACTTTTGCAGTTTAACTAGCCCGACACGAGTGACCGCGGGTTCAAATCCCAGTGAATATCACTTTTCGTAAGTTCCAAAATTTATATTTGGAATTTATTATAAAGAAACTAGTACAACAATTATTGCAAGATGGCAGCACTAGTGACATGTCATAAATGCAAAAAATTAGTAAACATAAAAAGTACTGCCTTGTGTTCGGCTTGTGATAACCGGTATGAATTGGATTGCGATGGGTATCCAGAACATACGTATCGCCTCAAAGACGCAGAATCAAAAAAAAAGTGGAGATGTAGGGTATGCATAAGAAGCAAAAAATACGCTAATACCGACTGTACACCCAATATAACCGTGAGGAAAAAAGTAACATCGATAAAAATATTCTCACCAACGGAACAACCACAAAGCATTGAGGATGTAGTACGTGATAAGTCATTTAATCGTCAATCTACGGTTCAAAATACTGCCGATTCACTTGATTCCCACATATTGACTGAGTGCGAAACATCTATTGAATCGCATAGTACTCCCAACAAATTGTCAATGAGTGTTGATGGTACTGTGTCTGACTTAGTTTCAGCCTCAGAAATGAAGGAAATCATTGCACAGCTCACATTAAAACTCGAAATTACCGAAAATGAACTAGGAAATATACTGTTGGAAAACACCGATCTACACAAGCAAATAAACAAGTTAACTACAGAAAATAAAACTTTAAAATCTTTATGCCAATCGCCCTCCATATTTTCTAGTCCAAACATTAAGAAAAAGAGGCCAGCGCTGTCAACTGCATACAACATACTTTCTACACCATCCTCTGTACCATCATCGTCTAGAAAGTTGAAATTTAAACCCAATGACAACGCAAATGTGTCATCCCTGGAACAAGAAATCGTAGCCTTACAGCAGCAATTAAAACTTGCACAGCAGGAGATTTCAGCCCTCCAAGAACGCATTGCAATCATAATGCAAAGTAGTTGCAATGTCTGTGAACCTGCCGTAAGTCGAGAACTGAAACGAGACATTGCAACCACCGCCATTCCTCAGACATGTGTTACCATACATGGGAATAACATCCCCGAAAGGAAGATATTTATCTTCGGTACTCAGCGTTGCGTCGGACTAGCAGCAGCCATCTCACACTCAAGGACTAACACGCAGTATGAAAAATACAGACTCGTTGCTGAAACAAAGCCAAATGCGCCTAGCAACGAAATTATGGCAAACTGCAGAAATACTAAATTGACCACTGAAGACAAACTTGTAATATGCATAGGTGAAAATGACAACAACCCTAACCTGTCGTTGTCTCAATTGCAGATTGTATTAAATACATTTACAAATAACACTATAATTGTGTTAAATGTCGTCAATAACATGTACCTCAATGTCCGTAAGTTAAACTACTCTATAAAAAATGTTTGTAATAGTTATAAAAATTGTCACTTCGTAAGCCAAACGTCCGCAAATCTATCCGATGTTTGTAAGTCGATAAATCATGTTATAGATTGTTGTGATTATAGTAATAAGTATTTAAATCCGAGCGAAATACGGAAACTAATAGCGAGTAACAAATCAAGTTCCAAATTAAACGTTCCTACAGATAAACCCAAAAAAGGGACAATCCCTTACTACTTTGGTTGCATTGATGATACAAAGCCCCACAAACATAGTTCCTCTTTACAACACAATCCAAAAGGTCAAATAGGGACTATACCTTATTACTTTCCTGTGTTAAACAAGCGTGACTCTTTTTTTCGTATCTCAAACTAACAAAATACACCAGTTTAGAATACTCCATCAAAATATAGCGAGTTTATTATCTAAACAAGAACTGCTAGAAATTACTATGCAGGAGTTAAAAGAAGCGAGTAATGATCCAGATGTTATATGTCTATCTGAAACCTTTGTAAAAAAAGGCTATGAAAATTATGTGAAAATTTGCAACTATCAGTTGGCTACTAATTACTGTAGAGAGAAGCAAAGAGGTGGCACATGCATATTAGTGAAAATGGGTTTACTTTATAAAGAGCTATTTTTTGTGAAAAACCATGCAACTCAAAATACTTTTGAAGCTTGTGGCATAGAGATTATAAATATTAAAATAATAGTAATATGTGTTTACAGAACACCACAATCTGATCCAAATCTGTTTTTGACAAAATTAAACAATCTTTTACACGATTTGTCAAATAAATACAAGTCTAAAATAAATATAGTTGTGGCCGGTGATTTAAACATAAATACTCTTAAAAAAGGTAACATCACAAATGGATTGCGAGATTTATCTAACAATCATAATCTACAAATCCACATCAATGTACCTACTCGCAAATTGACTTGTATTGACCATATCTTAAGCAACATTGCCAACGCAACTGCCACTGTATTACCCCTGTATCTGTCTGATCACGACACAGCACAAATGTTAAGCTTTCCAATAAAAAAGAAACCACAAAAATCAACAATATACTATATTTATAAAAGAGACTATAACGTAGATAACATCCGGAAATTTAAGGAATGTCTGGGAAATCTATCTTGGTCCGATTCTTATCTAAAATCTGACACTAACTGTGCATTCAATGATTTTCATGAGCTACTGTGTCTATTGTACGGTCTCTGTTTTCCTAAAATAAGAGTTAAAATCAATAGTAATAACGAAAACAAACAAAAGTGGATAAGTAAAGGTTTGAGACAAAGTTGTAAAACTAAACGGAAGCTACGGTATAGATATTATAAAAATAAAAATTTAATTACTAAAAATAAATATAAAAACTACTCTAGACTGCTAAATAAATGTATTTATAATTCAAAAAAAAGTTCAAATATAAAATATATTCACAATCATGATAACAAGTGTAAAGCCACATGGAATGTCATTAAAACCGAAATAAACAGTAACACTCATAAAGACGACATAGAATGTATTAAATTTAATGATACAATAACTACAGACCCTGTACAAATGGCTACTATATTTAATAACAATTATGTTAATTTAACGCATGTACAAGGGAAAACAAGGAAAAAACAAAACCGGTTCAAAGGTACGTGCGTCAACTCTATGTTTCTTAGACCAATGGAGGTTAACGAGGTTAGACAGGAAATAATGTCTCTGTCCAACACTATGTCGGAGGGCTATGATGAGATTAATACAAAAATCGTCAAAGCCTGCTGCAACGAACTGACTGGTATTCTGACGCATCTAATAAACATGTCATTTTCACAAGGCACCTTTCCTGAAAAATTAAAACGGTCTTTAATAAAGCCCTTATTCAAGAAGGGAGATAAATGTGACATCAACAATTACCGACCTATAACTTTAATACCCGTATTATCAAAAATTTTTGAAAAATGTATGTTTAAAAGGTTAACTGACTTTTGCAATAAATTTCATATTATAAGTGACCAGCAGTTTGGATTCCAAAAGAACAAGTCCACATCGTTAGCTATTTTCTCCCTCATGCAAGCTTTAATTTCAAATATTAATAATAATTATATAACTACAGGCCTCTTTTTTGATCTATCGAAGGCCTTCGATCTGGTGTCACATGACATATTGCTACAAAAATTGGAAGCTGTTGGTATTAGAGGACCGGCACTTCAGTGGCTGTCGTCCTATTTAAGCAACAGAAAACAATGTGTCATCATCAATAAAAAAAATGAAAATAACGTCATAATATCCTACTCATCAGAATATAAACATAATAAATATGGCGTTCCACAGGGAAGTGTGCTAGGCCCAATATTATTCCTCATTTACATAAATGATATCATAAAAATAACTAACCATAAATGCGTATTATTTGCTGACGATATTTCTATTATAGTGACAACTAATAAAAAACTAAATACCATTTCAGAACATGAACTTGACATTAATAATACAATTGACAAATTATTGCATTGGCTTGACATTGACCATTTGAAGATAAATTTAGATAAATCAGTTTACATCCAATTTAATCGATCAAATAATACCAAGAATGATATTAAACTCAATATTAATAAAATCAATGAAGTAACGCGGACTAGATTTTTAGGTGTAGTAATAGATAAAGACATTAACTGGAAAGAGCATATAGACAATGTTAGCACTAAAATTAATAAATTTGTTTATGCATTAAAACAAGTAAAAAAAGTAACTAATATAAAAACTGCTCTAATGTCATACCACGCGTACGTCGAATCGTTGTTACGTTATGGACTAATAATGTGGGGTAACAGCACTGACTTCCAAAGAGCATTTATTGCTCAAAAAAAGTGCATAAGAGCAATTTGTGGACTTAAGCCCGATGACTCATGTCGACCAATATTTAAAAAACTTGGTTTGTTACCGTTACCGTCGCTTTACATTTATGAATTGTGTGTGTTTGTTATGAAAAATAAGCAACTATTTATGACTGCAAATGATGTCAATCCTCGAAACCGACGAGATCCATATAAACTGACGTTAAACGATTTGCCTAGACTGTCTAAATACAATAGAAACTGCATGGCAATGTGTGTGCGCATTTATAATAAAATACCAAGGCATTTCAAAGCTTTAAATACAAAATTATTTAAAATAAAATTTCACAAGTGGTTACTCGAGTGTAGTTTTTATAGTCTACAAGAATTAATGGATAAAAAATGTTGATGTTTAAAAAAAAATCTGATTATTGATACCTTGTCTTTAAAATTTTGCATGCTATGTCATAACCTAGCAAAACATGCTTGTGCCTCAATTTGTATATTTAACACCCCTGTATACCATGTTTTACGCAAATAAAATATATTCTATTCTATTCTATATTCTATATTCTATTCTATAAACAAAAAAGTAACCATGGCGAAAATAACGTTGCCATAGCGATCAGTTTATTGAAGTACTAGATGAAAACCCGGCTCCGCTCGGTTGAAATGTGACTCATGATAGGTACACAATGTAGGTAAATATTTCTGTAGTCATCGGTTTTCAAGGAATATTAAATGTAAGCAAGCCATAGATTCGTATATCTTCGTTCGTTGTGTTTAATAAATATAGTAAATAAAAACTGCAATAGTTTTCACACACATAATTTTTATTTTTTACACACAAATAATATTAATATTTTCGCGAAACGACAACGACTGAAGAAAAGTTTTAAGTTTTGTTAAGATTCACTCAATGTTTCCGGCAAGACGTTTCGTTTTACAGTCAAATGAGCCACAGTTCTTTGTGATGGATGCTTCTTTGGCGCGACGCACGCGACGTGTTGATTGGCGAGGCGTAGGTATATAAGAGCTAGTATGTATGCAACGGAACGTGAAAAAAAGCGAAATAAATATTCTAGAACTATTATTTCAAACGCGTTCCGAAACGATTCTGGACCCAACTGTTAAGTAATCGTGAGGCCTAGCTTTTTATGTGACACCATCTTGTACCAATAATAAGTAAATATATTTTCATCAGAGCAAATGTTTTCTTACATCATTGACACACAACAAAGAAAAAGAATTAAATTTTAAAATTAGAGAACAAATTAACTTAGCAGTAAAGGAGGTTTTTATACGAAACTCATACCTCTTTCATTTAACACCAACTATCATGCAACTGTCATACGCCTTGTCAGCACTGTAATCACTACCCAAGATGGCGACTGTGGTTTGTTTGTCAGTGCCATTAGAATTTAACTAAATTCTCCATAATCAGAATTTTGCGGATATATGTTGTCGACTCGAAATCAATATTTTTTTATGTTTTGTTATTCATATAAGGTTTCGATCGAGTCTACCGTAGCCCTGAACGAAATTATTAATATAGATGAATAACTATTTAAGATGCTTACAGCAGTATTAAACAGCTCTGTGGTTATACGATAGGAAATGTGAAATATCTTGCTGCGTGTTCAAATCCTGATGTTATTACATATTTTGTTTTTTATTTCTAGAACCGACTTTCTTACAGAAGTACGAATATATCGAGCTAACCCTTTTTGTGTTATGTATTATTTTTTAGTTTGTAATTTTTTACATGGCTAATTTTTTAGATAGCTTGCTGCTCATGTAAGTTTTGATGCCTGATCGAGACAAACAAAAATGCATAAAGTTTTTACAATCACACTTTACTGTTAAACAGGTGAAGTTCATAGTCAGTTAGTTGATAAGTCCATCATCTAAATCCCGCAATTTCTGCGACTTACATAAAAGAAACCAAATTGTCAAATACCCGTATCAGGCGACTTGAGCCATCTAAAGCGCATTCAGTGATTCAGTCAGTCAAAAATATTTTTCACATGCATACCTATTACGACTGATCAGCGCGAACAACGTCGCGGGTACAGCTAGGTCATCAAGGTTACTTTATTCATATTTTTGTCTTTATTAAACTGAACGGACGGTATTTGAATCTCGCATCCACTACTGATTAATGCCTGTGTGTGACGAGATCTGATGACAAACTGCTAAGCTGGCATAAATAAATATACTTACAGGATATAGCGCATGTTCCAGCTTTTGATCTGGTCATTATTATCTATACCTACTAATATTATAAAGCTGAAGAGTTTGTTTGTTTTTTTGTTTGTTTGAACGCGCTAATCTCAGGAAGTCCTGATCCGATTTGAAAAATTCTTTCACTGTTAGATAGTCCACTTATTGAGGACTATAGGCTATTTTTCTTTTGGAAATCTATACCCCTAAGGGGGTGAAATAGGGGTTGAAAGTTTGTATGGGAAGTTCGGTATTTTCAATGATAGACACATGAAATTTGGTATATGGGTTTCGGGTTAGAGATAAATGAAGACGTATTTCAGCAATTTTGAAAATCATCCCCTTAAGAGGGTCAAATAGGGGTTGGAAGTTTGTAGGTATATGAATTGTGTCGTTTTCAAAGATAGACACGTTTAATTTCATACAAGGGTTATTAGTTAGAAATAAATAAGACGTATTTCCGAGATTTTAGAAATCTACCCTCTAAGGGGGTGCAATAGGGGTTGAAAGTTTGTATGGGAAGTTCGGTATTTTCAATGATTGACACATGAAATTTTGTATACGGGTTTCAGGATAGAAATAAATAAAGATGTATTCCAGCGATTTTAAAAATCATACCCCTAAGACAGTGAAATAGGGGTTGGAAGTTTGTAGGTACATGAATTGTGTCGTTTTCAAAGATAGACACATTTAATTTCATACAAGGGTTATTAGTTAGAAATAAATAAGATGTATTTCCGTGATTTTAGCCTTTTAGGAATCTACCCTCTAAGGGGGTGAAATAGGGGCTGAAATAGTTGGTATGTGAAGTTCGGTATTCTCAAAGATAGACAGATGAAAAGATAAGTAGATAAGATAACGCCCATCTAAGACATAAATTATCTATAATGACGACCCCCGTGGTCGAGTGGCTTTCACTCCGGTTTTTAAGGTGTCGCCAGCTCTAAGGTCCCAGGTTCGATCCCCGGACAGGTTCATGTAGAAAATAACTTTTATAAATTGTCTTGAGTCTGGGTGTTTATGGTATCTTCATTGTCTCAGATTCCATAACACAAATGCTTTTGCTACTTACTTAACGTTAATTATTAATTTAACGCCATAATATTTTATGAAAATTTTTATTCATACTCCTTACTTTGAAAATCACAGAATACATCCATCTACCTTTAATACTACTCTTTATTTTACGCGCGAGCGAAGCCGCGGGCAACAGCTAGTATTTTATATAAAACTAGCTGTGCCAGCGACTCCGTTCTCGCGGAGTTCCGGGAATAGCAAAATTTTAATTATTTTCTCACACGAACGAAGTGACATAGAGCCCTTATTATTCCAATGCCCGTAACTTTTTTTTGTTTACCGATTTTAATGAAACAACTACTAAATGTTATGAGAAGCTTGCCACATTATATCAGTCAAAATCGCATTCAATTTGCTGAATTCGTTTCTGAGATGAGCGCGCAGACATGCACAGACAAACAAACTGAAGTCCTGGTATTGGCATTTTACGATTTTATTATTTGTCATAAGGTTTTTGCTTATATCGTGTTTTAAGTAGTTTAGTTACCCTCTGCTTAACAAGTATATAGCTTATGCGCCCTAATTATTGCTGACGAAATTCCGTAGTTACATAAAGACAACCAATTACCGCAAAAAGCGGTAAATACTCGGTCCACACAAACCTGACACAAATAGTTTCCAGTAATTAAATAATCTGACAAATAACTTCACAAACCGCTACAACACATACTTCGTGATTGCATCATGTAATCCCATTAACTGTGATCCTAGTAACAAGCAACAAATCACACAACGACTGCCCGCATGCTTTACACAAACAAGTTAATTCATAGAACGACAACAGTTCATCAATTGAGTGGAGAGGGCCACATTAATTCGCGACGTGACGTAACCCGGTTCACCGGATCGATTTGCATTTGTTTCCGATAAGCGAATAAACGGACGCTAATTACACGCCACGTGGTTTCTGATATCCTGGTACCGCGAGACTAATCGTGTAACAAATGAACGAATCACCATCTGATAGTCGGTGCTATCACACTCATGTTCCTCAACTTTATAATAACGGCATACTTTTTCTTTAAAACGATGCCCGCATTAAGGAATTTAATCCTTGTGTCGCGGGGGTTTCACAAATATTCAAATCACATACACAAAGAACACCAAACTTGGAACAAGTATCTGTGGATCATTTGAGTGATCCACAGATACTTGTTCCAAAGCTCCCATGCGGCGATCGAACACGCAACACGTCGCGCACAGTAGAAATTAGCGTGGTCACCAATACCACTCGGATATAATGTCAAAAGGTGCAGTCAAATGTCACACTGGGCCTATAAATGCTGGGCATAGGCCTTTTCTTATACAGAGAAGGAACGAGCAATCATCACCACGCCGGCTCACTGCGGGTTGGCGATTTCAGTTTACAATTTTTGGAATTCAGGTTTTCTAACGATGTTTTTCTTTCACCGATTGTAAATTATGTCTTAGATTATTTAAGAAAGTACATATAACTTTGAAAAAGGTACTTGCCTGTAGTGGATTCGAACCTGCAACCTTGTGCATGAAAATCCGTTCATTGAACCGCTTGGCCACCGAGACAGTTAATATCTTTAGTGGGATACTTCAAGACCTTCCGATCAGATAACTATACCAGCTTCTAGTAAATATCACACGTATACTTCTCAGAAGGCAAAAAATTATTTTGCCCTTAGGTGGACTATTTAAAAACTTATCTTATCTTTGTTACATGGATTTCTACGGCGCTTAAATCATAATTAATCGTTATACCACTGTAATAAATAATCATCGGCTAATTATAAAAAAAAAAATATAATTAGAAGCCTTCAAAATGATCCCAACAGATCGGCAGACTGATACAGAATAGTGATATACTAAAAGTGTATTCGAACAGAGCGGCATATAAAATAGTTATTTCCACAACACTGAGTTATTGAGATCTAAGTTTTGTTCTATAGATGAAACAATGATCCAGATCTCTGAGTCGACACGAGCATACAAACAAGTAATCAAAAGTTACGATTGTACAGCGATTTTCTCGGATTTTTTTCCTTACTTTGAAACGTCATAAAAGATAAATTGTTTCTTTGCCGGCACTGGCGATAGGCGCAAATAAATATTTATTGGAAGGCAGATAGTAACGTCTCCGTAACCTACTTATTCTGTCGTTTATTTTCTTAAGATAATAAAGCTACTTTATCATTCAATAACTTTTAGTACGCTTTCGTTTTTTAAGGCAGTATTAAACGTAATCTCTTTACTCTTGTTACGAAAATATTCGCATACAATACGTTTGTATATAATATAAACTCGTATAATAAATCCGTTTGTAGATGTATGAGTATACTACTTTTTTAATTAAAAACTTTCTTTTATACACGCATGGTGTTTATATACAGGATTTATTTAAAAAGAGTGCGTATATTAAATGAGGTAATCAGGTGTATAAACTTTCCCGGAACATAGGTCGAAATCTTAAAATGGAAAATGAACTTTTCATACAAGTGACAGGTCATGTGACTTATGTTTCTATGAAAGAAACATAAGTCAAGATTCTCAATCTCAATCAAGATTTTCAGTTTTCTGATTTCGATCTATAAACCCTGGGGAAAGATGTTCAGTTTTATGCTCGTTGAATATACGCACTCCTTTTAATTAATCCTGTATATTACAATCGGGCAATTATTCTTACATCCTCAGATGCAATTCATTACATTAAGTATGGTAATGACACTTCTTCAATCTATTTCAAAAATTTGTTTCATTTATTTTGGGGGTTTATTCTCTAATTCCAAGCAAAACATAACGAGGCATAACGCGGATTATGGTTCAAGAACCTTGTTTGTGTTCTAAGCCTCACCGGTTCTAATAAGTATAATATTATTCGTTTGAGGCCTTTTAACAGATTTTTGACTTGAACTTAGTAAAAAAGGCCACAGAAAGAAATAATATTTCATATTTATGTACCATTGCGAATCAAAAACACGCATTGTACGAATGGTAACTGACATTCCGAAGGTTTTGATAAAAATAGTGAGGACCGAAGACGGTTGTAACAAGACGAAATCAAAATGCAGCGCGGGTATGTCGTGCCTCACCCATTTTATTACTACCCTTGACCTCTACTCCTGGACCTCATATACTATGAGGGTACCACTCATGTGACATCCCCTAATACATTAGCAATCCCTTTCTTTAGTATTCCGGTTGAGAAACTGAGTAAGAAAAATGGGTAGTTTTCGTTTTTCAGTATTTATGGACCTAATTTATTATTAAGAGTACTAGCTTACCAATAAAAGGTGTAAATGAGAAAGATTACTTATATACATACTAGCTGTGCCAGCGACTGCGTTCTCATAGAGTTCCGGGAATGGCATAATTTAAATTATTTTCCCAACAAACGAAGTGACATTGAGCCCGTATTATTCCAATGAACGTAACTTTTTTGTTTGCTAACCGATTTTGATGAATCAACTACTAAATTTTATGAGAAGTTGGCCACATTATGTCAGTAAAAAGCGCATTCAAATCGCTGAATTTTTTCGCGCTCAAACGCACAGACAAACAAACTGAAGCCTTGGTATTTTACGATTTTTTTATGTATAGATAGATACCTTGTAGAATGGTAATAGTTGAACATCAAAAACATTTTGATTCAATGACTTTTACGTGCCATTTTTCACCGGTTCTTCACCGGAGGATCTTCCCCGCTCGAATACCGCTCTTGGCATTAAATTATAAGGCATAATATTGTTTGGCATCACGATTTTGCAAAACAATTAGAGGTATAATAATATTCTTGCATAAATAAATCCTAGCATAACTATCATTTGGAATAATTTGGAGTGCATAAAATTTTATGTCAAAATATTTACTTGTTTAATATTGAAAAGCGAATAAAAACTATAGTTACCTTCATTCGCAGGCAGAAATTTCAATAGAATAGAATGTTTTTTTTTATTGCGAATATTATCTATTGTTTTAATGGCTATGAAACATATTTTTCAGGAACACAATTCAACGAATTTTGAATTGCAGTAATCAAACTGTAGAATTGTTTTTGGACAAAATATGTTGTTTTTCCGATGTATTTTCCATGATACCAACTAAATAACTCAAGCAACTTAAGTTCTCGTTTCAATACTACGACCTCAATATCATTGGAATGCTGGAAATACAGAACTAATAACCAATTCCCAATTCTTAAAACCGACCACTCAATCCTCCAATTTTTATGCAAGTTAGGTTAATGAAAAACTTTTTGGTGTAACCTGGTTAATATTGATCAGGCTGTAAAGGTCCTGAAAATTATAAATATTCAGTGTTTTATAGAACTCTGTACTTTTATGAAATAGAGTCGCCGACTCGCCGTGCCATATTTAACTAAACTATATTTTTTTAATGTTCGTGTTTGTAGATAATAAAAAAACATACAGTCGAATTGAGTACCTCCTCTTTAGGGAAGTCGGTTAAAAATATTATTAGACAGATTTTTTGCTTTTCCGAAATAACGAATGACTTACTAAGATACTGCGAATTAAGTAAGGGATTGAGGGCTCGCCACGACAGTTGCGGCTAATATTTTTGCCTACTTATGACGTCACAAGACCTCGATTTTTTTTTTAACTTTAGCGCGCCTTATCTCTCTCAAATTTGATTGTTTTAAAAAAAGTAAAAATACGTATGTAATATTTTTTCATAATCTTACCTAAGGACTGGATGCATGGACGAAATGGATGTTTACTTTTCATGTCTAGTCCGCACTCCAGTTGTCATAAACTGGTATTTTATGATAGGTCTGTGTTTTAATTAAATACTAGTTAGTAGAAAGAAATCGATTTGAAGGAGTTTTATTGAGTTATATATTATATTCTATAATATTGCACATCCGTTATGGATAAACTGTTGATACCTACCATAAAATTGTAACACCTACTTTTATAATTGTACACAGTTGAGCAATAAATGAATCTGAATCTAAGTTAGCCTTTGTTATTGATTTGAGTGTCCTCATCGTGACATATAGTTTAAATTAATTTCGGTCAAAATTAAGTTTGTTTTGTTAAAATTATATTTTACATTACTAGTTTATAATTGACGTAACTAACATGGAATTTGGATTATTTATTTGTGTTTGTTTTCTTAATGGTTTGACATAGTAAAGATTATTCGTAACTCAATACCGTTCCGGTAACAGCCTATTTTATCGAAGACGGACTGTAATAAGACTATTTATTGAAGTTTCTATTGATTCAAGTCAGAATAACAACAGTTACTTGAAGTTAGACGGCCACAGAATTCATAATCTGAAGTACCTCTTAGTTCCAGCTTGGCAAGACTAAATCAACAGACTTGTAAACCCAATCACATTAAATAAGCTTTCAATGACGTAACTAGGGATGTATTTACTTGTAGTATAATATGTAACAAGCTCAAATCTACACTAATAATATTATAAAGAAGAAAAAAATGTATGTTTGTGTGTATGTTTGTAAATGTAATGAATAAACTCAAAAACTACTGTGCCGATTTCAAAAATTATTTCACCATTCAAAACCTACATTCACCCTGAGTAACATAGGGTATATTTTTTACTAAAAAAATTAGCTGCCACGGGTGGAGTCGCAGTAAACAGCTAGTCGGTTATTATTTTCACTTTCAGACATTAAATAAAAACAACTGTTTACCATGCACATGCAATGATGTCTAAGAATAATTAAGAAACTGCATATAACTTTGAAAAAATCACATTGGTTAGGTTCGAACCTATACCATGTGCATACGAATCCGGTCATTGATCTGCTAGGCCACCACGAGAATAATAAATACGAGTCTCATGTATTTCCCAAAGATTTTACAGAAGGTATTTATAATCTAAGCATGTCCCAAACACTTGAACGTTAACAATTGGACCCATGAGCAATTACTTAAATTGCAATGCGAAACTTTTCCATTAATTACCGAAGCAATGATCCAGTAACCACCCATTTCAATCCAGAGTTCGCTGACACTAAACTTCGGCCCCTAATGTATTGCCACCACATTCATCATGCTTAGCTTCGATAACTTAAGCAATAGCTACACCACAAATATTTTAAATAATCTTAAGATGCTATTATAGATATCTATTTCCTTACATTTATTCCCGATGGATCGTTAGTAGAAATATAATTATTTTTACAGATATTCGTTTTTTTTTACATTTAGTTTATACAATAGATATTATATTAATCTTTGAGAAATCTTTTTATCATACAATCAATCAATTGATTGATTTATATTTGTTTGAAGTAGTGTACTTAAATAAGTACCACAAAACTGACCTTCTTGATTTCCCATAGGATCACCTTAATTTATTGATGTTGTCCCTAACAGAAAAAGGACTATTGTCCTTTGTTGTCCTTCCATCAGAAATCTTGTCCTTTTTCTGTTAATGACCACGTTTTTGGAATAAAAACCCCTAAAGGGCGAAATAACAAGAGTAGTACCATCGTGGATATACCATTCGCATTTAGAATTCGGACTGTGAATCCACACGTTTACTTTGTCAGCTAGTAAATAATATAATAGCTGTCTTTACAATCACCACAGATTATAAGTCTCAGGTTCAATTCTTTATAACAGATTTTGGCAATAATTTGTCTTGGAGGCTCCTAACCAAATAATAATGGGCGTCATCAATAAACCGGGCTCTCTGCTCCTCCCCATTCGTTATTAGGGATTTTTCATCCTTCTCTAAGGAAATGAACAAAGGATATCGATAGTTTAAGGGTGGGTTTTACTGCGCAAACGTGTGGTTTTGTTGTTAATCGAAGTTACCATATAACAAAGTGTATTTAGTTTGTACGTATTATAAAATAAAAAAACAAATTAAATTAGTAAAACTATAACAACATCATTAAAGGTAGTCAAAAAACAAATGACATGTAATTTTATTTCGGATGAATATTATTCTCAGAATCGTGTGCAGATCATGCATTGAAACCCAACCTTTAACATTTTGCCGAATATGTTCTTTAAGAAGTCTCTCCAATATAATAGGGTCTGTGTGGGTAAGACACTGCTATATATTACATAACTCTACAGCCTAACTTCTTGGCTTTAAATATTTCAAGTCATTGTTCACAAGGTTTCCCTCTCGTATAGGCTAATCTGGTCCTATGTCTCATATTTTATGAGTTTTATGCCTAACGGAGTCGACTGGAATTTGATATTGTCAAAGGCAGACCCCATTTGAAAAAGTATTGATACATATTAGTATGTACATACTTGTCTTTAGTTTTAAAAACGCTCTTCTCGGTTTATTGTCACTAGTCTTATGGTGGTAAACTTTGAGTCATGCTACATTTTACAGCCAACTAAAAACCATTTGCAAATTGAATATTTTCATTAAATGAAAATAGAATTAAAAATGAAGTATCCGAAAAAAAAAGAATCAAGACTTTTAGCAAGCTTACTCAAAGATTTCGAACTTTAAAATTGAAAGCTTTACTTGGGGATGTTTTCTATAGGATATGCAGTTAGAACTACGAAGGTTTGCCGAGAACCGGCAGGAGAGTAATTACTTTTCAAGCGACTACGAAACAGGTTAAAAGATTGTGCTGCATTTCTAATTTTGGAGATGAATGGTTAGGAATACATTACCATACATTCCATACATAAGAAAATATTATGTAATATTAAGACCGTGGTATATACAAATTCTATTTTTCTAGAAATCTTAATACCATTAACAGTGGGACTCAACAATTTTAAACTGAGAGACATCTGACCATTGTTATGTTATTAAAATTTCCTTTTGTTAGTAATTAGACCTATGTAAGCTAAGGCTATGTTTATTATAAAAAAAAAAATACTTACTATACACAAAAACTTATAATTTTTGCCCAATGAGCAGTTTCTGCAAACCTCAAAGAGAGGCTAATGAGAGATTTGATAAAACGAACATAACTTTCAACAAAGTACAACATGTATAAGACGCCATACGATAGAATCCACACTCTCACCGTGAAATTGAGTTAACCTCAAACAAAATAAATGGGTTCCAAGCATAACAACGTGAAAGGTAATTCAATGCAAATTAATATAAAAGACGTGAACAAACGATCTCGGAAGAACAGTAATAGAATATCTACGAAGCTGGAACCTTAGTGAATTCTGATTAAGGGGTTATTCTTCAGGTATAAAGCAAATTATGGGTTGTATCTAGCTTACACAACCAAGTAGCGAAGGGTACTCCAAATTAGATAAAATGTAACGCCTTACAAACGTGCCAACTTGCCAAGAGAGTCCACGGCATCAAACAAGATCCAACATTAAGAAAAAAAAAAACGTGATGCAATGCACACCCACAAAACAGTCTTATGAAGTTCTAAAACTAGATTTAATTAAGCAAGCACCGAAACGGGGCGCGACGAAAAACTTTGAAAGAATCTTTGAATTAATGAGGTGCTCAAAATTCCAGCTCCGGTAAAATTTGAGGGTTGCCCCCAGATGCCTCACACGGCCAGGACGTGTGAACCCCGCGAGGCCATTTAATCTGCTTCGTTCTTCGGCAGTCTTAAGTGTTCGACGTAATAGAGAGCTCTTTCTACTTTGGTTGTGCAGTGTTCTAGAGATTGTAAGCGAAAACTTAAATTAGAGACTGGGATATGTAGGATATTTTTCAATGGAAGAGCGTTTTAGGGGTCCTTATTAAGGGTTAAGTGTTAACCAATTTTTCAATAAAATACATTTTATCGTAAATGAGAAGTTTCAATTATAAAACACAAGGCACATGCGCAGAAGGTAGTAAAAAAAAACATGTTGCAATCAATTAAACCAGTCCCACATGTCAGAACAGACAAATGATAGTGGCTTATCACTTAGCAGTGTATATTCTAGCAAAGCCGTAATATACTGACTGTACAATTACATACTGTCTGACACACATTGAACGTAACTTAAACAGTGCGAGTCCGTACATCATGTGTATTACATTTATTAATGGACGACAGCTGTTTGTCATCGGCTTAACGCGAACGCGCGTGTTAATGTTACCGATGGGAATTTGAAACCTGGAATGAGAAATTGCGACCTTATTTTGTGGTAACGAAAATGTATCATTTGTTTAATATTAGGTACTTTCTTTTTGCGAAGTTTCGAGTGAGTTCATGTATATATGGTACATTGTAAAAATTACAGAAATAATAACATACGAATGTATGATTAAGTTTTTGAAATGGACTAACAAAACTAACAAATCCCAATGGCAATGTTCATTTATATTATGATATAGAACTCGAGAACTTTCGAAACGTGGTGTGAAAAGGCCTATGAAAAAGGAAATCTCAGTTAATAATACTCGAGGAAGAACCTTACTGCACGCACAGCTAATAACAATTCAAATCACAACCAAACGACTTTGGTCCTTCGATACAAAACGGTTCTTTTGAAACCAAATATTCGGAACCTCAGAAACGAATAGAGCACAAATTAATTCAATTATTAAGAATTATATTTCCCTTTCGTAAGTGTTGCGTCAGCGTATACATATATATTTCGCGCTGACGTATGACGTCATCAAAGGGGGATGTACCGTCACCAGTCAGTCAGATATGATCACATTTAACGGGAGTGACATAATGTTTCGGGACCACGCTTCCTTTGTTAAGCCGACGTGATAAGAGCACCATGTTATGGGGTCATGTATAACTCCTTATCTTGATTTAACTTCTGTTACGCTGTAATTTCAGCACGTGTCAGTCATTTTTGTTGTGAGCGTTTTCCTCGTTGATTATCTGGTTGTCATTTATAGTAAAAAAAATAACTGGTACGGAAAAACAATGCAATGTAATAGATTCTTGGAATTCACAAAAATTTTGGATACTTAACTCAAAACCTTCACTTACATTATGTAAATTGGATAGTATAGAAATATAAATTAAAAAGACTAATTAATAGCAAACATCGTGAGCCATAAGGTAATACAGAATGTCATTATAATCCCGTAAACCTTCCATCTCTTGCAGTTGGAGGTCTGAGCCCTAGATCTAGGTAAAACTCTGTGTGCACACTTACAGAATTAATAACTACAGATATTTTGCAAAATGTGTGTGACCTCTGACTTTTCTTTATCATCATCATCGTCATCAGCCTGAAGACGTCCGCAGCTGAACATAGGCCTCCCTTTCAGACCTCCATTTTGACCGACAGCTCGCCAATTGCATTCACCAGTTGCCCGCAACTCTCACGATGTCGTCGGTCCACCTGGCGGGAGGCCTAACAACACTGCGTCTTCCAGTCCGTGGTCACCACTCCACTTTTCTTAACAACACTTATTTAATTCTCAACTATTGCGTGTAGTTTATTTACGAACTATTGTGGTGTAACTTAATACTTAAACTTGATGGAACTTCTATGTAACATCTAACGGCAACCTACACTAAAAGGCTAGTTTGTAGATACACGAAATATAAGCCTTCAGATAACGTTCCTAGAATATTACAGCATTAATATTATGAGGCGAATTATTTACTACCGACTTGGGAAGTGCAAAATTTGTTCCTTAATTAACTGAAGAAAATAGCTTTGAAAACTAATCTTGACCTATTAAACATTTTTCAAACAAGAACTCGATCTTTATTCTTAACCCTTCTTCTTGGGACGACTCACACACGGCCACCAGATCCTAAACTAGGCAGAGCCTGTACTATGAAAACCAGACAACTGATAAACATACTTACATACTCGTATTTATAAATACATACATATTATAGATAAATTACATCCAGACAAAGAACAATTGATCGTGCTCATCACAAAAAGATTTGTCCTGGGTGAGAATCGAATCCACGACCTCCAGCTTAGTAGTCTGGGTCACTAACCACTAGACCAAAAGGCCCGTGAAATATTTTTCTCTTAAGCAAAAGTTATACATATGAAACTCTCATGCTTTGTCAAAGAAAGTCAATAATGCATTCACGCGCAACAGAATAGTTTCAACCCCGTCGACTAAACAGTATTTTTCCTTTCTCATTTTCCTGACATCGCAGCAGGACGAAAACACCCCTCATTTTCTGCTCTACGCTGTTAACGTGTAAACAAAACAATAGCGAACACTATGTTCATAAAATTCTACAGTTTTTCTCATGCAGAATGAACGAAGCGATAAAATGTTGAACCTACTTCATTCTATGCAATGTGATTTTAGAATAATACGGCAATTTTTTTAACCAGCATTGCTTAGCCAAGTTGAATTTGTGGTTTGCACATTACTAGAATTCTTGTTAACCCCTCGTGCTAAGCTAAGAGGTTTATGTTACGAGGGTTCACGTCTGTAGTGAAATGGGTGGGATTCGAACCCGCAACCACATGAACGCAAAGTCCGACGACCTAGCCATTAGGTTACCGCCGCCGCTTAATTTAGCTCATAGCTTTATGAATTCTAAGATAAAGTACTTTTAACAATTTATTAAACTCGCTAAGAAACTAGTGGGTGACAATCAACACTAATTGTAAAGTACAATACCTTTATGAACCGTCAACATTTTGAGAATTATCCCGAAATACAAACCTCAAATAATAGATTTTTTTTCCAACTTCAAGTTGAAAAAAAAACAATAATTTGGAGAATTTTGGTGCTATAAAACTCATAACTCTTTTATAAACAATGAGACTTTGTATTGACCTTTGTTTTCCTAAAGTTCTGGTTAATTTGCACAGGTACCGGGTGGCAGAGGTAAATTGTCCAATCTCAAATTATCGTACCTTTATTTTTCTCATGATTTAAACCCACGTCCCAAAGTTTTTATAATGTGCTCAAATTGGGAAAGTTTGTAAACATTTATTGCAACTCTGTAGCTTTTACTCTTTAATATTTTGCCAAATTGTTTTTCTTTTTATTTCATATTTTATTACAATTTTTATTAACATTTCTATACTTCGCACGTCGTAACCAATATGTTACGTTTTATGAAGGTACGTTGAAGTTGGATATTAAATGTATCCTATTTAAGGAAACCATGGACATCCCTTTCATTTAACCCCTTACTGAAAATAACTGTCATCACTCTTAAGCTGACCATTTCCTAATCGTGCATCATCAAAATCTCGGAAACCCAACGATCCCAACTTGTCTGTTATCATGTAAATCATGGTTACGGGGTCGGTCCATCCATCAAGCATTAAACACGGGTTATCATCGCATAAACAAATAAAATATAGGTTAAAGCCTCACTTCACTCGCCACCGCGCCGCCGGTGTGGTTTAAATAAAGCTAAGCCCCTTGAAATTAGATTTTTTCAAACGTTTTCTTTCCTTCGATGCGACTATTTTATTTGCGAGCAGCAAGCAAATAATATGAATATTGTAGCATGGTACTTAACATTTGTACCTATTATAATTATTATATCCATTTATATTTACGTCATTTAGTAAGCTTTTTATACGACACTGGATTTAAATTTAAAAAAAAGTTATTCGTTAGTAGACAAAGAATGTACTTTTAGTAGTACGCCAATAGCTGTTGCTATTAATTTGTATCATAACCATTTTTGATATTATTTTAGTATTTCATCTAATTATGTTAAGTGAAGGCTTTCATATCTCACTTAAGGAACCCTTACCAACAAAACACAAAACTCCGCAGAGATTG
Source organism: Plusia festucae (assembly GCA_950381575.1). Classification (NCBI taxonomy): domain Eukaryota; kingdom Metazoa; phylum Arthropoda; class Insecta; order Lepidoptera; family Noctuidae; genus Plusia; species Plusia festucae. The sequence continues at coordinate 2,877,072 of OX494436.1, read as the reverse complement.
GAATTCAGTTAGCGAAACAAAAAGTAGAGTTTTGAAATCGAATTCGGCGCTTCTTAATTGACTTTTGGCGTTGTTTTGCCTTGTCAATATATTGAAGTTTATAATTTTTTGAGTAAACTCGCTCTCTATAAATTAATTTCACGCATGCGTGGCTACGCTTAATATTTTTTATGGAAAAATCGGTAATTGTGTGAGCGGTTTCTGAGTGATCCAGGCTTCAATATTAGCTTACACTTAAAAATTAAACTGGGCAGATTTAAAGTTAAGACTTAGTATTATTCCTCAATCGTATTTAATAAGTTTCACTGAAGCAGTCAAAGCCTGCGCTCAGGCTTGCTGTGGTAGACCTCATCAATCAAAATTGTATTTAACTGTTAAAATATAATGGCTAGGGCATCGGACTTGTAATTGTGTGACCGGCTGCGGGTTCGAATCCCACGCACTACCGACGTGAACCCACTCGTAGCACTTAGCATATTACCACGAAGAGTTCACGAGAACACTAGTAATGTGCGACCCACAATGCAAAAGCTTAAAAAAAAACGTAATGCTGAATTAATTCTAAGTTAAAGTACTTTTAACTTTTTTTTTGTCATCATGTAGGTTTGTGTAGTCTATCTGTTGGTATGCATAGGTATATAACTTAACAAAATTAATTCCTGACAATGTTATTAATGACAGACAAACATATACAAATCAGTTTTAACTATACAGCTTTAAAATATTCTACGTTACAATGCTCAAGACTTCGTACAAAACAATCAAATAAATCACGAAAAAGAATCTCTTTTTTGCAATATTTCAGTAATGAAAGAGTAATAAAATTATGCTGATGGACAAATACGAATATTGGACCTTTACCATGTGTTTCGATAATGGTTCATATATTTACTTTGGAGACAGTATTTCATGTTTATTTGTTCATGCATTGCTTCAGGATTGCAGTGTTCGTTCGAACGATAGTATTTTTTGCTGGAAATAACGGATTTGTTTTAAAAATGAAAAAATACATTCTCGTCAGAATACTTAATTACAGTGAGTGCTCGATATAAACTCGTCGTTCTTTTAATTTGAGATTTGAAGACAATTTATTTGCACAGTAAAAAATCTGACATTGTTTTTTTTTTATCATTTGACTTTCTGATTAACCAATTTATATTTGTCTGCCTGTCCCTACAGGCCTAATACAAATCCATCCTTAAACACTGCTACTCCCCGTGATCTTTGACAGTCGTTAAGTAATTACAATTCTGATAACCAGTCTTATTATGGAATACTGTATTACCCAGCAAAGGGTTGTGGACGTCAGATAAGCAGTCGCTCCTAAGAAACGGTATCCAGCTAAATCTGGTAAGACTGGCAGCCTCTCCAATATAGCTTGGGAAAAGCTAGGCAGATGAAGATGACTTCTTAGTAGCAGTATTTTGAGGATGAATTATCGATATTTTTATTGACTTTTCGATACGCTTTGATTCTTTTGTATCTTCAGTTGTGTCAGAATGGACTTTTAGTATATTCCAAGATCCATTACATACAAAGCTTCAAAATTTCAATAACGATTCACGAAAGCTACTTTAAAATTTCACCACGTCAATGTGTCCACATATTTTTGTTGGTAGTGTACAGGCGTGATTGATTGTGTTCTCGTGAGAGGAGTTTAAATTATAACGAGCAAGCAATGGCTTTACAGTGGAGGTACGTTAGTGTCATATCCGTCCACGCTAATGTGTTTTATATTGATGTAGGTGGTTTAAAACTGAACTACTATCTAACCGAATAATATTTTTACCATTTCTTGGTCTTATTTACTATGCTAGCATACCTACTCTGAAATAATTAATTTAAAAGCTAATAATAACTTCGTCTAAATCTATTTTTTATACATATTTGAACGTCATCATGAATATTAGCTGGGTACATTGGTAAAATAAAATACTTTTATTTATACAAGCCCTACACTATGTACCTACTGTTAAGTGATAATAAAAGTGGTAAGTAAATCGTTATCGATGGTTACGCCGCGTCACTACCACCGTGGATCGAACAACACTATTCGGAAAGAAGATGGCGTTACTCACGCCTCTAGCTATAGCATTGAATTTTGAAAATTAAACAATCAATATTTCCTTCTAACAGTTAGATACCTTAGTTCTGAAAATAAAAGTCACATATTCAATACTTACGGAAAAAATGAAAAGCACGCTCAAATCTCATAGTAGGGCTATATTCACGAATCAAAGATAAATAAAGAATAATATGCGGTATTAGTGAAATGTGACTCGTTTGGGAGCGCACATATTTATTTTGTTAATGTATTTTGAGACTCCTGTGTGTATTGTAGGTTTGTATACTTTTATATACATTTTGTATACATTTGTGTACGTTTGCCCTCTTGAGAGTAACAAGGCTTTTACATCATATTGGGCTGGATCGAAGGAAGAGATGTATCTCGTGTGTCGGAAAGGGCTCGTATAGAGTGTCGAGGAGGTAAGTGTATACATAAACGGTACTTTGTGTTGTTGAAATATTTTATTTTTAATCTGAATATTTTGTTTTGAATAATATGTTTTGCTGTTCGACATATCAGTTATTTTATGTTGAGTCAAGGTATTCTAATAATGTACCCATGTTGCTTCCTGTTACTTAAAAAATCTGATTTATTTAAATGGACCTCAGAATTTTTAGTTATGAAGTTTACAAATAATATTTTCTTGAAGTACGATCAGTGAAACGTTCTAGAAACCCAAGTAGGATAAAACTAAGAACAGGTTACTGATAACACGCATCTTCTCCGTGATATATTATCTACTTATTACCAACATTAGTTACGTAATTTGGATCACTGCCAACCGCAACATCTCAACATGTTGTATCGGTTGGACTGCTGATTATCATGCCACATTTTGACATTGCAAATATAATATAACAAATACTTATATACTAAACATCATATATGTACCAAACAAACGTAATGAGAACATACTCGTGTCTAGTCTCTAGTTGTAAGACAGACTTCATAAATTAACTAAAAATATCGTATGTAAGTGTGACTTCTTTGGTATAAGATTGGTTTCTTGTTAGTAAATTATATTCGACACAAAAACAAAAGTCAAATATTATATAACCTATCCCTGAAAGCCTCGAACTTTTCACACTATTGTCATGGATGTGTAGTGACTTGGATGCTTTCAAAACCACTTTCAACAATACCTCCAAAATCAAAACAGAATTACAATAACTCCATATCTACCATACAAGGAAACTGCCACTACAATGATCCTCAAAAAACCTTTACATAAATAAAACCTCTTTTCTATACTATCGGAGCCTCTCGGACTAGTGCACATCCCGGTCAAACGCGTGACCTCTGAATATCGGAAGAAGGAGGGTGCTGACGTATGGAATATACATTTCTAAAACTATCAGATGAAAAGAAAACAAAAATGTTTATTTTATAACGTAATTGAAAACGTTGTCAACGGTGAATGCAGGTATTATTTCATCTGGATTATAATTATTATTAGAAAGTTTTATCATTAGAAAGTGGCCCTTTTATAATAGGTTTCTATGGAAATAACGTCATAAGGGTGACTTTAGTTGCTTAAAAAAATAACAACAATTATAAATACAGGTTACCGCATTTTTTCCGTCTCATCCGTCGCTAAAATGGCTGGAAAGAAAAACAAAACGATATCCAATGAAATAAACTAACCAAACATTGAAGACAATCAAAGATCAGGAATACACCATCAATCATCCGTGAACCTGGCTGGTAAGGTCACCGAGTTTTCTAACAGTCTCAGCAAAACAAATAGGTACAGTAAACATTTTATCTGAAGGTCAACTGTTTCCGAAGATTCATAATATGATAGAAGATAACACTTATATTTGCTACGACAGAAGTTTTTTTTTTTCAATTCTACATAGGTGGTCAAATTCTGAGTAAGTGTATATCTAATTGAAGACTATTGCTTTTTTTTTAACGAAGATGGTTTTATTTGACCAAAAAACTGTAGATTGTGCCCAACAACGCGTCAAAAAATATGTTTGACTTATGCCCGTTTAACAAATTCATATTTTATTTATATGTTGCTCATTATATTTATTTTCTAATTTTATCTTATAATACAGACTTTAACATACATAACAGACGAAACGATTAGCAGTATTCTGAATTATTAAATAACCAACAATCAGCTTAAAAATACGAGTACATCTGTGATTTGAGAATCATTCTTTAAGCCATACTAAATTCCGTTATCGTATAATTCATTGAAGATAAAAAAAGAACCAAATGGTTCGGTCCTGTAAAACCGTGTGATTTATAACGATAAAATAAATTCGAAAGATAAAATCCGCTTTGTTTCAAAGGAAAAGATTTGTATTTGATTGAAGGTAATCTTTTCGCAGTTTTTCACGAATTAGGGCAAAAGAAATAAATTAGATTACAATTGATCTACTAAGTGAAGATATACGGATTGGAATTTATTATTATTTTTCGTTCGTGATCAAGAATAATTTTAAAATGTTCAACAAAATATTTTCGCAAAATACGAAAGTATGCATTCATGTACCGTTATTCTATCCAGGATATCTATCCGTTACCAAGTCTCTGCCAACTGCATGCCCAACATTCCCAAGACAGCATAGACACAAAAACCAAAGTTTGTCGCCGTCAAAGTGTTTATAAATAAGGTCGTATACGTGAGACCCGTGACTTATCCATCAGGACAAAGTCGTGAACAACACAATCTCTAGAGAGAACCTTGGAAACCGTTTAGATATTTTTAGATTTTTACTCACAAACTCATCCTTGCCTTATCTTGTTTACAAAGGTTGACCTAAAAAGACTTAAATTGGTTAACTGTTTACTTCATTGATGAGTTATCTATAGAATTAACAAGCTGACCAGGCACACATTAAAAGATCTGGATAGGTTCTATGTATAACCTGTAATATGTGCCCCTATCACTTAGAGGAACGAAAATTAAATGTTGTCTGTTTCTCATACCTACCCTGTTTCTTATACACATCGGTCCAGCCGTTTCGGAGGAGTTTGGGAACAAACATCGCGACACGAGAATTTTATATATTCAAAGGTTGACATGTTTTATGAGAGTTGACAATACTTCTGGTTATTTTCTTGGACGTGGCACTCATATTTAAAATATAAAAGATAAAAATATTTTTTAGCGTAAATAAAGTACAGCTTACATCTTTTATTCTGCCTTTAATTCCAGCGTAAATTACTAACATTGTATAATTATTGTAAACCACTGTAAAATCTCTGCGTAAATATATTTTCTTCAAAATAATTATATAAGTTAATAAATTATTAGAATAATTATGATGTTTACTAAACATCTAATTCGTACCATTATTCATGAAACGTGCAGACTTTCAAAGGAAAGTGTTTGCTAAGTGCTTTGTAATTCTGTAAACAACTACCTCTTGTGTTGTAAGAAAATACGTTTTAAATGACTTTTAGAGACTAAAATAGCTTGTTTCAAAACAACAAGTCTTTAATAGAAAATATATTGTTATTAAAGAAAGAAAGAAAAATGTTTATTTGGAACTTCGCACAGGTAAAAACAAAAACAGGATAAACAAAAAATACACAGCAATAAAAAAACACGTATGGAACCTGTACGAGACCAAAAAGGCTCCTATCTCAGCACAATGCTACGAAGAAAAATACATCCTATTGTAAATGAGCAATGGACTGGATTTAATTAATATTTTTTAAATATTTTTCTCTGAATTCGAACTTTTTGAATTCAGTTTAAAACATACAGATTGACTATACAAACCTCAGTCAAAGTAGACTTCAAGACTCTGTAAAAGTAGAAAATAAAATCCCACCTTAATAACTGTAAGTATAGTCGAATAGTAAAAAAACGAATCCGTCAACGTCATTGTGAAGAAATCCGAACTGATTAGATCAAGTGATTGATGCTTCAGGTGCCGAACTATGCCCCGGGAGACCTCATCAATTACGTTCTGCCGACAGAAATGACACGACTGACAATACCGCGGATTTCAATCTGCTTGTAGTACTGTCGCCTAGTAGTTACTTTACTAGTGGATTTTAAATATCAAGTTCAATAGATTTATAAAAAGGTCTCGTCAATCAACATGTTATCACTAAACTTAGGTGAACAAATGGAAGTTTTTTTTATCGTCGTCCGCAGTGAGCGGCGGTAACCCCCAACCCACTCGTGACACAAGCTGTATGCAGCTTAGCACGAGGGGTAACAAGAACACTAGTTTTGAGCATTGTTTTGAAGAAACTAAAAAATAAGTAATATTATTTAACACTTATTATTCGGAAGTGTTAGAATTTATTATTTGAAACTTGAAATAATAATTACAATAAAAAAAACGATATCTAAGTAATTGCATGATGAATAAACCTGTAAATGAAGACATAACAATAAAGACTGTTTGGCCTATAAAATAAAGAGCAAATTTATCCCGATGGAAGTAATAAGAAAATAATGTTTTGTTCCAACATTACAATGAGCGAACGCACCATTATTATTCGCGAAATATGGCTACCTGTTACACAGTGAATTAGAATCGCCAACCGTGAAATGAGAGAATCACATCGCGCCGCATACATTACCCTCAGCCATTCCAAACGTTGTTATCACAGTAACTGCGCGATCCTAACCACTGGAGGAAGTTGAGAAAACTCTGATATTATACGTATTAATAACTAGAAGTTGAGCACTCGAAGACACTCAAGTCCCTCATTAAGGTTCGCCTCGCATCCTAACTTTACAGAACGGTGTGCACGCCACCCATCTTAATCAAGTCGAAGTTTTGCGGGCGTATTAACGAACAATGAAACAGAAACGTGTCACCATTGTTGAATGAAACTCCGGCTTATGACTGAGTGGAACTCTTAACAACGATAATTAGAACGGCAAACCGCTCCGCTGCCCTATTGTGTCGAGGAAATCATTATAACACAACCATTGAACGGTGACCCCCCCGCTGCGCGTGTAGTTCTGATGTGTCGAGTAACAGCCCATTTATACAGGCCTACATTTACCGGGTGAGACAGCACTCGATTAATAACCGAAGAATTTCCTATAACCGTGCTTATTGTAACACCTTCCGTTTCTGGAACGCAGCAAAATTTGCCCCCGGCTGTTATTAAATTGCACGTTGACAATAAAGTTGTGTTGTCTCTACATTTATTAAAATGGGGTGTATTATAGAATAGAATAATATTAATTGTATACCATGAGAGTTAACTACTGCATTAAAATAATACACAGCAATGAAAGGGTACAGTAGCGGTCTTGTCGCTAATATTATATTGATAGTTCCATTAAGATCGATAAACACAAAAAATGTTGAAAAAAAAATATATTATAGTAATGACATAGTTTTGTACATATGGCTTCACGGTCATATCATCAAAAATCTATCGACAATCTTACACGTAACAGGAAAACGAACACAGATCCAAGTAAAATAAACCCTTTTGTTATAGCTATACCTCAAGTAACGCTAGTGTGATCAAGGTACCCTGTGTTCATATGACGAGTGATTTGGCCGAACAACGAGGGTGTTAAGAAAGGCTCGACTTCCCGGCACAACGCCCGGATAAGCCGACCCTTCCAAAAATGATAGCAAATATATAAAATACTCTGATGATATAACGCAAATGAAATGACCTAGATATATGTTTTTCTTCAGGCTGGACGTAAATTTTCTATTTCGATTAAGAGATTGGATTCTTGCCGTTATGCTGTTTGGTTGACAGAATAATGATTATGTAAAAAGTAGGAGCTGTTATAGTCGCTTTGTTTAGCGGAAGTTCTAAAAAAACTGATAGTCAAAAACATAATTATTTTCTAAATTGGAACGAGAACGGTATTTTGCTTTTCACACATCACATACATTGATCCGAATCCAAAGTAACTAGCTAAAGCACTTGTGTTATAGAATCAGAGACGACGAAGGTACCACAAACACCCAGACCCGAGACAATGTAAACAAGAGTTCTTCTACATTAACCCGTCCGGGGATCGAACTCGGGACCTCAGAGCGACACCTTGAAAACCGGTGTGTACGCCTCTTGACCACGGATGGCGTCGATATATATAATAACCGCTGCTCCGCCCCTGGTCTCAATTTTTTTTTATATTTGTGATGGTAATCTAAGCTTAATCCTAAGCTATTCTATCTTTCAAGTTGGATCAAACTTCACACGGTGTGCAAATTTGAAAATATCGGTTCAGTAGGTAGTTTCGGAGTTCATCCCGGACAAACATCGTGATACTGGAATTATAGAATAAATAATAGAAGATGGTTACTTTTCAGCATTAAATATCACATAAATTGTAGACCTTCGTCATCTTACTGGTCCCGTACTTAACAAAAGCATATGAAATAAGATTGAAATTAGCAAAACTCCTAACAAAACAAGTCCCGTTCCAGTCGGGCCTATTAAGGTTAAACATGAAATTAATTAGACCAGCGAATGGAAATTTCGCCGATATTTTGGCATAATTTTCATGTAATTAAAAGTCCTTAACTTTCTTTTATACCCGTAGCCCAAAAATTTAGCTAAATCCCAAATATGCTAAACAGATTGAAACAAGCCTATTATCCTACTTATATTATAAATGGGAAAGTGTAGATGTTTGGATATTTGTTACTCAATCACGCAAAAACGGCTGAACGGATTTGGATGAAATTTGGCATGCATGTGACATTCCTTTGACATGGAAAAAAAACATAGGCTACCTTTTATCCGGGTTTCTTAAGTAGTTCCTGAGGGAAAATTGAAAATTGTTTACGAGCTCAGCCGCGGGCTTTTAAATTTGGTATTTTTCTCTTTTTTATTATTTTCGCATTTTTCATTTCTTTTTGTACTCAATTCGGAAGTCCACGCAGACGAAGTCGCGGGCAGAAGCTAATAGTTTAATAAATTGTAAATATGATTCTTGAAATAATTTGAATAAATTACTTTACATACTTAATTACGAATTTCCGGCTGACTTAAGATCGTACTTTATGTGAAGAATGATGAACATCGAAATGGTTCAATTAGGGACGCCCGGCTGTTAATGGCGTGTTTCGGCCATGATGGGTTTTCTGTGTTTGTTCCGAAACATGTTCTGTGTCGACACGTCGTTTTGGCTCATTAACGGCTATTTCAATTATGTTTAAACTATATCGGTAATAAAAGCCACTGCGGTAAATTATTATGGACTAAAACGTACTTATTTTATTTTGACTGCAATGGGTAGATAATAAGTACCTACTAAAGGTAAACAAATAAAAGAGTCGTGCATAACGATTTGGCTATTTTTGCTAGAAAATATTAGTTAGACTCGGAATCATTTTTTTTTTATAAAAAAAAGGAAATAAAAAGGACTTTCATAGTTTTTGTTTGTTCTTGACTTTTTTAAAGCCTTTTTTTCATTAAGATTCAAAAATTTATTATTATTAATTAATTATTAAGTATTTAAATTAGTAATATAAGTATTAATTATTACAATTAAGGGTTTGATTTTAATTGATTTACAACCGCAGATTATTAGTTATAATAAGATGAAGCAATAATTCACATTACTAAATTGAATGTCTGACTAATAATTATCTTGAGTCTAACTACACTAAACATAATTATTGGCACATCAATCTGTCTTGATATCAATGAGATAATTAGTAATCGACCGTCAAAAGCCTGATTACTAGTATAGATTAAATATCTATGAACCACCGAAATGGAATATGGCGATATGTAAAGGCCGCAGAATTGAAAAATACAATCGTAGGACTTCATATTTGAAGTGTTATGTTTTAATTGATATAAAAATAAAAACTCCTAACTTCCTTTTATTATTATTGTGGCTATGTATATAATACCAGCCTATAAATGTCCCACTGCAGAACAGAGTCCTATTCTCATATTTAATAGAGAAGAAACGAATTTTGATCACCCCGCTCGCTGCGGGTTGGCGTAACGAATCCAGGTTTCGTCACGATGTTTTTCTTCACCGTTTGTCAATGATGTCTCAGGAAAGTACATATAACTTTGAAAAGTCACATTGATACTTATCGGGATTCGAACCTGCAACCACGTGCATGCGAATCCGGTCATTGAACCGCTAGGCCAATTGTCTTAATTACGATTGACCTAAACTGTAGCGATATGACTGGACAAACGAGAATGTAGTACAGTTGACAGATATTGTGCGTTAGAAACTCAGGTACCCACTAGACCTCCAGCATACTGATACACAATGATAACAAAACATTTTCTTATAAATACATCACATTAATTAGCGAGATATATAGGAGCTTAATCTACTATTAAGCTATGACGATAAAGGTAGGATTGTCACGGACTAATCTCTTTCCGATTCCAGTTGGCAACCACTAAAATAAAATTCAACGCTTCCAACAAAGACAACTAAATCAATGTTTGATATTCCTGAATAATAAAAACTGGGTTATATTTGAATGGCGCGCGCGCCAAAAGCAATACAAATATGCATTCATGGAACGGCGAAGCAAATTGTGTGAAATATTATAGACGTGGGTTTCAAACACTGTGATATCGTACCTTCAATATTCTATATATTTATAATAAATTCTTCTTTAAAGTATGACATTAATAGTTACGATTAGTTCCTGACTTTGATTTGGTTATGGCTTTCGTACCTCTAATCGTTATTCAAATAAATACATTTGAAATAAAAATTGGTATTGTTTATTTAACACCATTTTTTAGGAGACAAAAATATTAGAACCATTAATCATTACCTAACTTTCAAATAAATCTTATATAAAGAAGTAAAGTTGTATACAATAAAAATATTTTTTTTCCTAAACATCGAACAGTATAACTGCAACACTATCAAATCCTCGAAAGTCCCAAAGTATTTTGTATCTCAAATAAGATAAGGAAACCACCGTTCAAAGATATTTGCAGAGCTGCGAAATAGTAACGATATGATATCACGTCTTTCAAACCGTCCTATTGAGGCGGCCACGATAAAATCTCCGGCCAACTTAACAAAAGAGTCCAAACAATAATAAGCGGGATAATCGCGGCGGCAGGGGGCGCCACAATAGCCACAACTTTAAGGTCCTTGATCATGATTGATGATCCAAGTTTGAGTTACATTCTATCGCACGGGCACTGGACTATTGTCCTGTTGCTCGAAGCTGGATAGGTTTTAGAATATCGTAGCGCTTATTGAGATACTACAGAATAGTGCTTCAGTGAAAAGCTGGGACAATATGATTTATTAGATTTCAACAAAAGGAATACCGACCTTAAGGTTTCTTACCTTAAGGTCTGCTTAAAAGCGTTAATACTTGTCACATTGAATTCATAGTTAATGAGCTTCTTACAACTTTCTTCTTCTTACGTTTACCTTCAACTTTTGAGAATTCCACTCTGTGCCGAAAATCAAATAAGCACAAGCACTTTAACAATTAACTACAAACCCTAACAAGTCTATTTATTTTATGAATACAAAGCATACAGCTGACAAATTTTCAAAGGTTGGAACCTATGGTTGGTAACCTTAAAAGTAATTAGGATCGTATAAAAATCTAAGGCATTCCAGAAATTTCATAACCATTTTTACTTTTTAGGTAGAAAAACGGATTTTACAGAGAACGGTAGTTTTCATTTAAATCGCTTATAAAAAGCCAGACGTTTGCAGTCATCCTAGAATTTTAACTGCATAGCTCGTTTTTAATTTCCCTGACACGAGCATAATCTAGGTCATTTTAAAGCAAATTCATTACTGCTTTTTATACTTGCTTTTAAAATCTCAGAATTTGACTGTTCCAGAAACTTGTGCCTTAATAATACTTGACTTTCTTTGTATCGTTTTGGATTCGTAGACCATTAGGAGGGGCTCGTGGTTAAGTGTAAGCCGTGTGGTTTGACAAATAATAAAGGTTAAGCCGCGCTAGCCGCGGTTGGTCCGTGGATGGGTGACCAATTGTAAACATACCGAGACTCCTCCAGGCCTCGGAAAGCACGTTAACCCGTTGGTCCCAACTGTCATACGGTGATCTTTGACAGTCGTTAAATCATTACAATAATTGTGACAACCAGTCTTACTAAGGGATACTGTATTACCCAGCAAAATGGGTTGTGGAGGTCAGATAGGCAGTCGCTGTGATGTAAAATACGGTATTCAGCTAAATCCGGTAAGACTGAAAGCCGACCCCTACATAGCTTAGGAAAAGGCTAGGCAGAAGAAGACTTGGACGTAGACAATTAAAGCCACCTCATGATGTTACGAATATCTTGTGGGAGATATAAAAAGTATCGAGGACTTTTTAAGTTGCGTCGTCGTTAACAGAATTAAAATTACCAAAATATTTTGGATAAATGCCCTTTGTAGTTTATTTCATCTAAGCCATCTTTTTTTTAATAATAGAAGGTATAAAATAACTTTAGGCTTTAAAAATAACTGGCTATTTATTTTTTAATACCTATCATCTTGAATCTCAAAAAGGTAGCGAGATAAGCTGCTTAGGATAAACTACAAAAAAAATATAACGTATAAAGTTTTTATAATCTTTAGATCTACTTGTTTTCTTAGCCGTATAAATAACACGTCTATCTTGAGAACTTACTCGTAATATAAAATATATGGGATTATGGTTCTTCTAAATTCCTTAATATTCTTTTACATTCCCCGGGACATTTCTTTTTCGACTGGAAGTGATACAATACAATATTAATCCTGAACGGACTCAATCGGCTTGAAAAGGTTCCGAGAAATTCGTGTAAATACGTCTCTCATTCACAAGTCCCATTCACGAATGAATGTATTAATCCGGGTATTTCTGTAAGATAGACCTAAATGCTTAACGTTTTTCTGTCCGTGGAGCATTTTCTCGGAATTTGACAGATGTGTGACGAAATACGTCCCCAATGATCGAGTTAGAAGTAAATAAATGTACACACTGTTTTCGTGTTAAATAGATTGATAAATCTATATCTATATATTAATACGTGAAGCGAAAACTTTGGACCCTTTTTACGAAAATTGCGCTGAAGTATGAAATTTCGCACTTAAAATTTTTATAGAGACGGAGTGCAGATTACTAATAGTTTTTTTTTAATATGCATAAAAAATACATTACTTAAATCAAGAATAAAAACATTACACACATTACCATGTATTTGACACGATCTCGCATAGGTATGTTATTGATAATGTATATATATAGTCACTCACTCACTTCTATGTTTATCGATAAAGTCTGCGGTAAATTTGAGAATAGTTTATTTTTTGTCTTTACTGAATGTCAAATTCTATATATTATTACGTGAAGCAGAAACTTTGATCTTATTTCATATTTGAAATAAAACGAATTATGGGTTTTTAATGTACAGTAAATGATCCAAAGAAACAAATAATTTAATATTTATTAATTAACGCTGCCGATGCTTGTAATTTCTTAAACGGCCTAATACCGATTTGAACATTGTGCAAATTACAACATTTAAATAAAAATGTGTTTATTTGAAATAACATGCATAAAATATCATAGCATATCATGCATAATAGCAGCCTATAAATGTCCATTGCTAGGCATAGGCCTCTTCTCATATTGAGAAAGAGCGACCATTAATCACCACGCTTGCTCATTGCGGGTAAGAAATAAGTTCAGTAATTTTGAGTTTTTTCGATAAAAACATACAAAAACACTTTTTTCGATACAAATCTTTCCACTTTATAATAATAGTATATTACGTCACAATGTGCTAACTACATTACTCCTAGCTTTGTACTAGGCGCCAGTAATAAGGATTTATTTTACGACGAGGACACTTTGCAATGAGCCGAGTTTTACGACGGCTGTGTCAATTTGTTCCATCTAGTTATTGTATTGGACCCTGCTTTTTGTCTTAAGCTCAAAAATTGCTTGGACTCCAAGGTTGCGTTTTTCACAAATGATAAAATTGTTCGAAGTATTAGTTGAATTGTTGTTGAATCAAACCCTCGACCAAGATGAGGGTCACTAACCACTAGACCAACAGACCAGTCACTGAAATAGCGCAACGCACGTCCTACAAAATACGGTCAGAAATTATATCAGAATCTAAATCGGTCCGATTCGGTCCTACAAATGATCGTGGGCAGGCTAAAGTCGTAAATCAAACCTTTGTTAGTCACTCGCACAGTGTAAACAACATCTTGGGTTTATGTATTTAGTATGCATGAAAGTATTTCCCCCGCAATGCGACAGTTATAACAAGAATAGTCGAATACTCAAACGTTAATTAATTTTAGGTAGCCGTAATCATGCTGCATCTTCACGATATAAAATAAGGAAATAGAAAAATATATTTAAGAACTTCTTAAAGTAAACTTGCGTTCACATATTGGTAGTAATTCAGTTGTAGAGAGTCGTGCAGACTCCTACACTATTTATACGTTGATATGTAGAATAACTTGGTAATTCGTCCTTCCCTAAGAATACTGTAAGCCCTTCGGCGTTACACCGCTCCTTACATAGAGCCATTCTGTCAAGTACAAGCATAGAGTACCTTCTATACCTACGAAATTATGAAACAAGCTGTATCGGTGTAGTACAGGAACTTACAACATCGAGGATTTTTCAATAAAAAAAATAATTAATTGCTTATGTTTTAATAATCGCAAGTAGGAGGTATATGACGGTATCTAACGAAGCATACCTCAAAGCCATTATAGTCTCACTGTCTGACTGCAATGTAACCAAAATCGTGTAGTAAAAACATCTTAACAGACTTCATGTAAATAAGTATCGTATAAGATGTTTATAAAGAAAAAATAATGATGCATATACTAGTCTACGAGTAGATACTGTAGTTATTTAAAAAAATGTTTACGTATTCAAGGTAAATACTACAAAATATTTAATTTGGAATGACCACACGTTTTAAGCTAGCTGACAAAGCAAAACGCCATGTCTTATTCATAGGGCAAGACCAAGTACTACATTGAACAATCGCACAATAGGGCTGTACACTCAGACTAGTGTTGTCCCGCGCCATGTTTGCACAACAATTGAACTGTAGAATTTCATTACGTCAGCGCACGCGATGTTTGCTGTTTCATGCTATTGGCAACCCTTGAGAAGTTGAGTGTGTTCTTTTAGTATTTAAGTTAGCTTGGTTGTTGAGTACTGTAAGTGTTTTGTAAGTTTTAACATGTTACTAAGTTCTTTATATTTTAGCAGGTTCAGGTGTTATAAAATACATAGAATAACAGTACTATCAGACTAACAGTAGTATATATCTACTATATAAAAATAAGTCGGGTTTTCCTTCCTGACGCTATAACTCCAGAACGCACGAACCGATTTCCACGGTTTTGCATTCGTTGGAAAGGTCTCGGGCTCCGTGAGGTTTATAGTAAATAAAATTCAGGAAAAGTTTCAAGAGAAAAGCAAAAAACGGGAAAATCATTTTTCACATACAGCGCCATCTCTGATACATAGCATGTACTACAACGGCGCCAGTACGTGGTGTGTGAGTATCCATAATTCCATAGCTTGCATCTCAATTATATAAAAAAAAAATTGACCGCGGGCGGAGCTGCGGGAAACAGCTAGTCTATAATTAAAACGTGTCGCTTTCTCTTTTTACATGAGGTAAGAACATAATTATAAACATCTACACAGATAAATAAGTTTAGTGCGTGAGTTTGTAATATTGAAATAACCGCTTTTTACTAAATGGTTATGGATGTATACACGGTACATATAAATACTAGTAATGTGCGCCCACATCACTAGAAAGCTTTTAAAAAAATACTATTTATTTGTATGTCTGTTTGTACCGGCTTTTCTCTATAACGGCTGGACCGATTTTGACAGAAATTTTACTGACGGATATTAAAGCTGGTAGATTTTTTTTATGTATCGGGAATCGGGACCACTTACGCAGGTGAAACCGCGGAGCATAGTTAGTATTAAACGCAATTAAATATAAATTTAGGAAAGAACTTGATAAATAAAATTGCTGTAATCGCCGGTAACTAAGTCTCAAATTAAGAGGGTCTTAAAATGTGTAGTAGCGGCCAATAAATTAGAGAAATGATGTCATTAAAATTGACAGAATAATTTTGGCACGTCCTTTTTCATTTTCATGAAATTAATTATTCGGAAATTCGTTACGAAATATTTTTATGTTAAGGAACTTAATACGACCTGTTAAAGTGTTTTTATGTTTAATTTTAGAGTAGTGACATGGGGTGTCGATAAAATAATCAAAATATCTGTATCGATAAGTATAGTAAGTAGGTATTTAGAGATTCAACCAAGGAAGTGGCCAATACTGTTCACACATGTTGTACCATTGTTGTCATAGTAATATTTAGACGAAAATTTCCATAACGTGGTACTAAACTTTGTTAAGTTTACTTTTATAGGAATACTAGCTGGCCCTTGCGACTTTTACCGCGTGTTTTAGAGTCATACATTTCATGGTTTAATAAATGTATGTTTTTTTTTAATCATCAGTTTATCATAATTATAATTATACGACTACTGGTTCCATATACAAGCGAGTTTAAACGAAAGAACAAGCATTTTTTTTAATAATATTTCTTGCAAATAAAAATGAAACCCTTAAAACGAAACACATTTAATTACTTAATAGTTGTGACCATCATGACTTAGCCTACCTTAAATATTAAGAACAAACACAATTGTAGTAGCACGGCCAGCGAAAATATCGATAATTGGTTCACACATCACTATTATGCCATAAAAATAAACTCCTCTTTATAAACGCGTACATATTTCACGGGAGCTGTTCCTTACTTCCGTAACATTTGGGCTCTGGAACGGAGACATATAATTACATTGACAAATGCTGTGTGTCTTGCCGTGATAAGTGGGTGGCGTTCGTCATGCGACGCCATCGCGGTTGGTGCTGTCTGTTCGTTCCAAGATTGTGTATATGTGAAAGAAGGCTTTATATTATTTAATTATAAATTTAAATAAATGAGCGACAAGTAGATAGACTTTCTTTTTGTTACAAAAGTTGAAATATATATATATTTTTAATAATGAGGGTAGATAGACGTTTAAGTTTTTAATTTGCAAAATTCATTTGTTTACAGATAATATTTTATTGACACGCATTTTTTTTAATCATGTCATGTCCGGTTTGTTACTGAATTATCAACCCGTTATCGTGAATTCCCTTGTTTACATGTCGAAACTACCAAAACAAAACAAATATCTATCGGAGCTGTCAATATTTGATCCAATCAGAAATCGCACCTGCGACCATTACCGTAAAGCCAAATCTTATACATTTCAGGACCAACCACAAACCACAACCACAACTTAAAGCTTAAATTGTGGTTATATATATTTTTTTTTAAAGATTACTAGCAATTTGGGTCGTACATTAGAGGGCTTAACAAGACTCCTAGGTCTTGTTAAACTAAGATGCTTGTATTACGAGTGGGTTCACGTCGGTAGTTTAAAGGGTGGGATTCGAACCCGCAATAACAAATGATCGCAAGTCCGACGCCCTAAACATTGCCGCCGCTTCAAATTGAAGAAAATTGCAAAATAAATATAAACGCATTACATCACAGAAGAACACGTAAGGTCTTGTGACATTCACAAGGACTTGGGATGTAGATTATAGTTAACTAGATAAAAATAAATTAACCATGCGTAGTTAGTGGTTCGCAGTTAATGCTAATATCTAACGTTAAGGGTTTATGGAAGAGGCTATAAAACGTATATTTACGTATATTAGGGAAGGGTTTTTGTTTGATGTACTTAAAGTCCCCATCGTTACACAATTATTCTAAAGTAGGCGATTAAGAAAATTAAGTTTTAAAGTGGCTTGAAATAATAGACTTAGCTTAATAGGTTAAGAGCGGTTACATGTATGTTAGGATCATTATATACATATATACCTACGTAAAACCTTGTTTGAGTTGGATTAGAATGCAGTTATAAGTGCAGAAACCGCGTACGAGTACCTCCGTGATCGAGTGGCGTACACACCGGATTTCAAGGTGTTGCTATCTCTGAGATCCCGGGTTCCCGGTCAATGTAGAAAAATCACTTTTCTACATTGTCTCGGGTCTGGATGTTTGTGGTACCTTCGTTGTCTCTGATTCTATAACACAAGTGCTCTAACCACTTACTTTGGATATGGAGCAATGTATGTGATGGTGCCTACATTTATTTACGTTTATTTATTTAAACACTCAGTATCACAAACTTTTAACGTAAAGTACAGTTTTATATTTTAGAAATCCACAATCTAATTTACTTAAGTGAACGACAACATTATGAGCTAATTTGATGGTACTTTATAGAACAAAATTAAGCTCCATAAGTACATAGTACCCAGCTCACTAAACAAGTGGCCCATTCCAGTAATGAACAGTTAATTACTTTTTACAATAATAGTTATACTATCTCGCAATAACTTGAATTAATCCGTATATTAACGATAATGTAGCGCTATCGGCCGGGCCCACGAGCTCACAATTAACATCCAAATGGGCTATGGAAAGTTCTAGAAGACTCGTTCGCACGACACTTTCGCGGTAATAAAATCACGAGCTGTCTACAATGAAACTCCGGTACTTTAAAAAGTAACAAAGTTTAAAACGTAGCGACACCGGCTGCCGGGACTACGTGAGAGGCAATATAAAATGGTCACGTTTTAAAACAGAACCGCTTAGTGGATACCACTCTTTAAAGAATTTTTTGGGAGTTTGTGAACGTAATAAAATCGGATCGCTAATCTCTTTGAGCCCCGATGTGCGCCACGTAGCGCTACGTGCGGCTACGAGCTACGTGGCAGCTACGTGGGTGCTACGCAAAGTGTTGACTACACGTATCATATTTGATCTAAACGACCTACAAAAGTGTTCGTATTATGAAAACATTCACACTTTTAGTGCCGCGCAATTTAGGAAACTTTATTCCGATATACTGATATAGTTCTTTTTGGAACAACAAAAATGTCTAAAATGTTTTATTAATCCCATTTTACGTACTCGTCGAACTGGGTCTTAAAAATATATGTAGAAAAAGTTATACAAAGTATAATTAAGTTCATCAAAAAATTATATATTTTAATAAAATGATAATCAACTAAAAAGTTCGTAGGTTTTTGTATAAATGTATTCGTGATTATTTCAGTATATCGGAAAAAAAACCTAAATTACTTACTTGTAAAATTCTATGTAAAACTCTTTAACAAAGGGTATTTTAAATGCACTTCCCAAAAAAGGGTTTCCTGAAATACTCAAAGTGTTGTAATTTATGAGCAAACGTCGAGGGTCAGGGCGGGTCAGCTAGAAACAATTGAAACGCTAAGGGTTCCACTATCTGGTGGGTACCCATGGCTACACGCGAAGGGAAATTAAGGCCCAACCCCATTAGCCAGTGTTATGGTGCTAATGAGATCTTCCATTGAAAGTGGTCAGTTTTGACGCAGTTATTTGGGATTGCTGCCTTGAATAGTCGCTTAATTGTGATAACATTACACTTTCAAAAGCTAGTTCATTATATTTTTTAAGAGAAATACCTATACAAATAAAGCGGTGGTAACCTAATGGCTAGGGCGTCGGACTTCAGATTATGTGGTTGCGGGTCCGAACCCACTCAAAACACAAGCATATTAGCTTAGCACGAAGGGTTTACAAGAATACTAGTAATGTGCGACCCTCATTGCTAGTAAAACTTTATTATAAAAATAAATGAAAATAAAATCCGGTTAACTATTAATTGCCCGCAAGTTAAATTTTTTTCTGGCTAGAATTACAGCCTATATGTTACTCAGAGACAATGTAGAATTCTAATGACTGTATAGTCTGTTCATCTATACTTGTCCAAACATGTAAACAAATATGGCGTATGTAAGAAATGTCAATAAAATTAGTGATGGGAAACTTTGTGTGATCTATTCAGAATTGTAAACTAATTGTGGTAACATACATTGTGTGATTTTTGAGAAAAATCGTGATTTGTAATTGACGTCGGTTTGTTTACTATTTGTGACAAGTATAGATGAACAGACCTTAGAATTATTGTTTTCTGAGGTTTACGGGAATATTAGACATTGAAATAAAACTACTTTAAACGGATTCTATCGCGGTTTATTTTGATTTTAGTTCCCGACGTTATAACACATACGACTCCCGACGTTTCGACTATAGAATTATTAAATCTGTTTTTTTGAGTTTATTCGCTACAAACATACTTTACATTTTCATTTTTTTGTTAAATACAAATTTTTCCTCTTTATAATATAGGTATAAATACTAAAGTCATTTATTTTCAATTTTGTCCGTAGAAGCGACGGAATTAGTAATAAAGCTGTAAATTATAACACATTCACAAATGATTTTTGATTAAAGCGTCATCAGCGCCAAATTATTGTTAGGCTAACAATCATAATCTAATAATTAATTTTGGGATAAAATAGGTCTAAACAGTAACACGTGTAATGTTAAATTAGTTTCTCTTTTAACTTTTACAGCTGTTTATTTTTAGGTCAATTAAACACTTGTAAAACAAACAAGTTAGGTCGATGTAAAAGTAAGCAACCACGTGTAACGATTTACAGGATCAAATAAACATTTAAATTTATTCTGAGTGAAGACATTACAGGAACAACGTAATGAAACCTGCAAGTTAATGGTCTGAAACTGGAGCTAAGTAAAAGCTTCTGAGCTAAGAAGCTTTGGGTCTGTCACAGGTTACTGGTTCTAAAAAACAAAAACACTTCCTTTTACTTTCCTCTCAAAAGTATTCAGATATATATCCGTATCTATACTAATATTTTAAAGCTGAAGAGTTTGTTTGTTTGTTTGAACGCTCTAATTTCAGGAACTACTGGTCCGATTTGAATAGTTATTTCACTGTTAGATAGCCCACTTATTGAGGAAGGCTATAGGCTATAATTTGCCTAGATAACAGACGCCCACGCGGGCGGAGCCGTGAGCATAAGCTAGTAATATATAAATCCTCTGTGTTAAATGCACGGTACAATCAACACCCTGCTTGTTGCTGCACTCGATTGTGTTGTCTTTGTTGATAGATGGTGTGCCATACTGGAGGCATCCCTAAAGTTTTGTGAAACTTTGGATTAGTTCGATATAGTATACTTAGTTTAATTTTAATTATTTATAAGTATGAACCTAACGTATTACCTTTTGATTGGATAAATTGCCTTAAAGATTAATACCTTACCTTTCTGTACACTAGAGATTATACAGACTGTATTTTACTAAGTTACAGTAATTTAGTATGGCTCTAAGCCGTTGTAATTTTTAAATAAATCTATATATAAAAATGATACGCCAAATGTATTGCTAAGCGCATATTTTTCGAACGATTACATCAAATTGGATGATTCTTTTTTTATTGAGTTTTTCATTCTCAGGAAATGGTTTTTATAAAAAAGGCATACTAAGATGATAATTAGGATTGCGATATAATTTTTTTTTTTTTTGTGAAATAAATAAGAAATCAAATTCAGTAATGATCACTTTCGATGTATAATAACAAAACTCGATGCATAACCTTATAAGGCGTTGTGTCTGTATGTCAGAGCTCTTTGTCTCATAAAATTCTCATCAGATTCAATATTTGCAATTATATAGGAAAGTTTGTTAATGTGGTAAATGTTTCAACAGTTAATAAATACTTTGTTTTATCAATTTCAGTTTCTTTTATTTAGTACTTATGTGACATTCATAAATCATACCAATTAACAAGTTAAGCTGATGAAAACACAAATTGGTCCACAGGCAATATAAACCTTAAACTTTTTATTAAACGCCGTAAAATAAATCTCGGCTTGTTAATCGTTCGTACTCATCTTAAGTTACGGCGTCCTCTAAATTTGTCTGAATTGCTACGTGATCCAATAAATATACTAAAATACAGTGGAACACTTCTTATAGAACCTGGAATAAATTACCAGAACGAGTTTTAAAGAGACCTTCTAAAGTAGTGACAAGAAATGAGGATAAGATGAAAATGGGGTTAGCGAAATAAAACTCCGGCCTATATTTTTTTTTGTGCACATTGTTATCTGATCCCAAACTAGGCAGATCCTGTACAATGGAAATCAGAAAACTGATAAACACTACTTATAAATACAAACATAATATAGATAAATTACACCCAGACCCAGAACAAAATTAATGATGATGCTTATCACAAAAAGATTTGTCCAGGGCGGGAGTCAAACCCACGTTGTCCGGTCTAGGTCAGGGTCACTAACTACTAGACCAATAGGCCAGTTTATTAAATTTCCCACTGTTGGGCTCAAACCTCTTCCGATATAAAGAAGGAACGAGCATTGATCACCACGTGCTCATTATTAAAACCACACGCGTGCTCATTGCGGGTTATAACAATTTAAACCATTTATTAGCCACACATACAGACAAACAAAGAAAAGCAGTACAGACATAAAAAGGAATAAAATAATAATTATGTGTACCACTTACCAGCACTGATTTACAGCTGGCTCCTGGCATTTGAGTAACTTGATAAAATTCAACGCGCACAAGAAAATAATGGAACGAAAAAACGGTCGAGTGGCTTGGTGGTCGAGTGTACACTCCGATTTTCAAGGTGTCACTAGCTCTGAGGTCCCAGGTTCGATCCTCGGACTAGTCAATGTAGAAAAAAACACTTTTCTACATTGTCTCGGGTCTGGGTGTTTGTGGTTCTTTCGTTGCCTCTTATTCCATAACACAAGTGCTTTAGCTACTTACATTGGATTCGGAGTAATGTATGTGATGTTGTCTACATAATTATAGCCAATAATGTTACTAACACAGTAGGTATTTTAGGTCAAAAAGGGCTGGTTGGCCAGAAGGTAAATTTATCGAGTTTTTGAAGAATTTTAATTTATTGAGATACGTGTTTTTTAAGGTGAATTGGGAATTACTTTGACGAAGGGGAGGGTAAATTATTCCAGGGATGGCGATTTCAGTTTCAAATTTTTGGAATTTAAGTTTCCTCACAATTTTTTCCTTCACAGTTTGTCATGGAGTCTTAAAATAATTAAGAAAGTACATATAACTTTGGATAAGTCACATTGGTAGTTGCCTGTAATGGGTTCAAACCTGCAACCTTGCAAACACAAATCTTTTTATTGAACCGATAGACCACCACGACACTTCCTAATTTAGTAGAGCAAACATGATGGTAAATTCCTCATTATTCTTATTTTCATTTTATTATTATTTACCTTTCAGGTCTACGCTCTGATGAGGAATCAGAACGTCTGAGACAGGAATACTATCAGTCAAGGCCAAATAACACCGAATTTATCCATGTTAAAATCTATTAAGGCACTCTAAATGTCTACCTTGTTTTTCACCCTTGTTGACTGAATAAACAATACGTATTTGGTGAATGTAAACGAACTAGTAACAAAATCCAACACAAATTGAACAAGTCACTTTAAAACAATCGAAAGGACAATACCAAATCGAGTTCACATTAATATTCTGCTCCAAACACTTGTTTATATATAAACTTCCTCGACAATACAAATCGAAATCGTTTTTCTCGATTCGATATCGATTTGTTTGATTTATTAACAGTTGAGGTGGTCACGTCTCGTAAAGTAGAGGGTCGGACCGGATAGACCCTGAAAAAATAAAACGCTCTTCCATGACCCATTAATTTACGATACACCGAAACATCATCTTGTGAACCAAGGCCCGTTTATTTTCCTGTTTTAAAAGCTATAAAAGTAAAATAATATGTACTGAAGGGAAAACTATTGATTTGGTCTGTTTTACTAACTATAATGATATTGGATTTCATTAATAATACGTTTTTAGCATGTGGAAATGTTCGGTTGTGAAACTTGTGCTAATAAATGAACTGTACAAACTGTAGCGTTAAAAGAATATAATTACTAAAATATCAGCAGAAAAAATAGCGTGAAAATATTTTATCCTAATCCGGTTGGGAGCGTACGTCAAACCGTTCTTTTGTTTTCTTCTTGACCGAACTCCTTTTTACTTTTTATTAACAGTTGTCCTTCAAAGAGGTTGCTACACGTTTATGATTGTCAGTTCCAGTCCAGCGGAGCCATAATGATAAATAATTACAATAATAATTATTCAATTCAATGCTACAGCGAGAGACATCTGCGCCGCCATGTCTTTTCCCGAATAGTGTTCTTCTGGTGGTAGTGACGTGCCGTTGCCATCGATACCGATGTTCGATTAACAGTATTTATATCAGAAAAACTGGTTTAAAATTGCGAAAATGAGAGAAAGAAAATACTTGGGTGGCCTTTGCCCTACCGTGGAACGACAGTTGATAAATAATTATATTTATCAAATGTCGTCGAACAAAAAAAAACGATCTTGAGTCCTTAATTATGACTGACATTAATTATAAGGAATTCAAGCCGTCACAAGGGACATTTTTGAGTATTTTTTAAGTTTGATATTTTATTTCAGAACCTTAAAATGTCAAAACTCAAGAATAATATAATATTTCAGTCGTCTATCAGGAATAAAAAATTGTTAAATTGTTTATTAATAAGTTACAAAAGCATAAGAAAGCACTAACTACACACATCAAAAGTGTCTAGGGATCAAGCATTTTTATGCGGATTTCTTGAGATTGAGATGTGGCTTTGTAATAAATTTATGATTTTATAAATTTATATGGATCCTTTTTGGTGCATTTCATAATTCGAATCAGGAACTGTGAATCAAATTCGAGTAAAAGATGAAAATCAGCTGTCAATATTTTCCCTATAAAAACATACAACGCATTGAAGACATTATTAGTGCTACTGTTTCCCTACTACTGATTAAAACCAACGTTATTATGGAGCGGCGACGTCATTTAAGCAGGGAAGAAATGCTCAGAGCCGTGGGAATGATAGAAGCTGGTTCCCGGCAACGTACTGTGGCTTTAGCTCTGAATACAAGTCAGAGTGTTATCAGTCGACTTTGGACACGTTACCGAAGCACTGGTACCGTGGCTGAGCGCCATGGAGGACGGTATCGCTGCACCACACGGAGACAAGACCGATACATTCAAATCTTAACTCGAAGAGCTCCAACAATAACCGCCATGATGTTAGCCGTGAGGCTTCATCACTCTTCAGGGAACTTAATTAGCGACCAAACAGTCAGAAACCGCTTGCATGAAGTGAACCTTCATTCCCGAAGACCGCTACGGGTACCACCTATAGCAATGCACAATCGTAGGATTCGATATCAATGGGCTCTTGAACACAGAAATTGGGCAGAAGAACAATGGCGTTTCGTGTGCTTTTCTGATGAGTCTCGTTTTGGTATGAGACCGGATACAAGACGTATACGACACTGGAGAACCCCTGGACGCCAACAGCGATTAAAATCCTGCCAGGAAGTCCATCCTTATAGTGGTGGAACCATCATGGTATGGGCGGGTATTTGGATCGGCGGAAGAACTGAGTTGATTTGGATCAGAAGCAACCTCAACGCTCAAATTTATGCTGAGACGATTGTATCAGACGTCATCGTTCCTCTACAAGTGCAAATCGGTCCCTTATTTCAGTTAATGCATGATAATGCACGACCGCACACCGCAAGAGTTGTAAGACAGACTCTCGCCGCAGCTAACATCAATGTCCTGCCCTGGCCTGCTCAGTCGCCAGACTTGAACCCGATTGAGCATGCATGGGATATGCTACAGAGAAGAGCTCTGCCGAATATGGAGGGTATCCAGTCGCAAGAAGACCTTTTTTTGTTGTTGCAACGAACATTCCACCATTCGACAGACCATTCCACAGCGTGATTTGGATGAACTCATTTTGAGTATGCCAAACCGATGTTCTTGTGTTGTTAGTGTTCGCGGTAGAAACACGGATTATTAATTGTTTAAGTTACCCAATAAAATTTTAAAGAAAACTGTTATTTCAGTCTTTTTTTCGAACTTTTATGTTAGTGGTTCAAATGTCAAAAATCCCTTTATTAGGAAAATGGCAAATTTCTTTATTAATGCAAAGGTGACTTGGTTTATCGTTACTGTGACAAACGAAAACACTTTATTCGGTGAATCCTTAAAGAAAATTTTAATTAATATCAATCAGGAGAAAAGTTATTGCAAAAATATATGTTGATCCCTAGACACTTTTGATGTGTGTATATAAATTGCAGACTCCAATACAATTCCTTTATAATTGGGTATTTGACTACTATCGAAAAATTGATTTCTGACAAATATTTCTGAAAATAGTCGTAAATTGAAGCAAAATTGCGAAAAAATAACAAAAAAATATATAAAGGGTGTCCAGCGGAAAATTTTCAAGTTTAAATAGTCATTGCCCGTAAACTAGCGGGGTGAGGTAAGTGGGGAGGGTACCGTTCGATGCGCGTGATTTGCGGATTTGTCAGTCAGGATGAGTCACTGGTCGGGAGCGCACCGCGCGTTCGCGGTTAAGCAGTACTTAAAGTGCGGCGATTCACTGGTACTTATATATTTCTAAATACATAGATATGATAGATGAATAACATCCAGACACAGAACAAATGATCGAGCTCATCACACAAACATTTGTTCTGGCTGGGAATCGAACCCACGACCTCCGGCTTAGCAGTCAGGGTCACCAGCCACTAGACCAAAAGGCCAGTCAAATATGGTTTATAGTTTTATTGTAAGTACATATATGTACGTATGGACCGATGACGCGAAAAAGGTAGCTGGGTAGGACTGGACGCGGAAGGCGGAGGACCTATGTTGTGGCGAAACTTGGGAGAGGAACTTGTCCAGCAGTCGACCGCGATAGGTTGAGTTGATAGTAAGTATAAGATTGTATGAGAAATATGTGATCGATATTCATGTGATATGTGAATGATGTGTAAGAAATGTTAAAAAAATAAATAATCATTTTTCGACCAAGGAATAATATATATTTCGATATCCATGTCTAATCTCAGATTACAAACATAACTAAATAAATACAAATATTTACAAACTTGAAGAAATACGCAATAAATATTATTGTGGGTTCAATAAAAACTCTTCATATATTTTCATTTTGAAAGATTAACTTTCAGAATAAAAATATGGAACTTTATTAAAAATAAATTTATCGATGCACAGCGTATGGAAGTTCAAACATTGAAAAAAAAAACATTCATGACAAGCAACACGTTTTGTTTGATGACTTTCGCAACGTCAAAGCGATGTCCTTTCACATTGGCAGTACAATCGCGCAGTAAAGTGCGCAATTTGAGCTCAAAAGCCATGGCACTCATAGCTCTCTATCGGCGTCGAACAGTGGGGGTTTAACGCAATTTACCGGTTTAATCCGGATCACGTACCGCCCGCCGGCGCATTGTTCCCACAACGCCAAAGAAATGCAGATATTTAACCGTAGGTGTGTGGATTATTGCGAATTTGGAATACCTACTGTTGCTTAAGTGAGTTACTGCACTAAAAGTTTTTTTTTATGGATTTATGAATAATCATTAAGATTCTTGTTAACCCCTAATACTAAGCTAAATGCTTGTGTGTCGAAAGAGTTCACGTGGGTGGGATTCGAACCTGCAACCACATGATCGCAAATCCAACGCCCTAGCCATTAGGCTACTGCCGCTTATAAATAATTTGTTGTAAAATTAAATACGGTGGAACTGTATGAAAATTTCTTGTCGTTTGTACATTTTATAAGTTCTACTTAAAAGGCTTAGGGTCTGATTATTTGTACAGGATCAAATATTTTTCCATGTGAGTACGCGTAATTGAATGGGATGGCTGAAGTAAGTTGGGTATCCAATTAATTTTACGCTTTCTGAATATGGAGTGAATAAAGTTCAAAGTAAATTCATTTTTTTTTTCTTAAGAAAACAATTAGGTATTTCTTTACTTTTAGCTTTAAAATGAAATGATTCGAAATTCTTTATAAATTACATGTCTTTGATAAATAATTATTGGACTCAATTAATTGCAAGCTGTTTTACAAAAAATAGCAAAAGTTAACTTTTATTCGCATGCTTAATCCTTTTAAAAACAATGAACAATAGTTTTCAAGATAAACATGGCGGCCTCTAGAACAGATTACACATTTCCACAAACTTGGCCTCCCTAACCAAATATCAAACCCTTGAGACGAGACGTTGTTCTCAAATATCTTCCCTTCATTTTTCTTACAAAAAGGTCAAATACCTGTTTAACTAAATAGACGTGACCTTTTCTCCCTTCAACATAATGTGACAATAAGCTGAGTGGCCCACATAAAAATTCCAACAATATTTTCCATAGTGCGAGAAACCTTTGAAGTTACATATTTTCCCTTTTTATATTATATATTGTAAATATTAAAAAGGTTAACAACATCTGGCAACGTCATCGAATCAGACATCGTAAACATTTTTCTGTTTGCCAAAACACAATTGAGATTTCTTCGAACCCACACATAAATAAAATCCTACTTTACTAAAAACAAAAGACCCTGAATAACTTTAAAAAACATAAAACGATTCAAAGTCTTATATTTGCATTTAATGTTAAAAAGTTTGAAGAAATAATGTGACAAACAGCTATAAACCTTTAACAGCTGCAAAGAGGCGCTGAAACTCTGCGTGTTGAACGCCTGCGAGTTTTATAAGCTGCAGCCACAGATGGCTGGCGCAACAGAGCATGAAGCATTGCCTGTAAACTGGTGCCAAGTTTTAGTAAACCTACGTTCATAAAACTAGTCGTGGTACCGAACTAACCTAACCAACTGCACAAACTGTATTAATTTAATGTTTCAAAGTAAATGAAGAGGTTATTTGCATGTTTGAGTTATTTAGTAGGTAATTTTTTTATTGTTTACATAATACATTTACACTACACATTTATCCCGGTTTCTGTGTTTGTGTAACCATCTAGATTTAATCCACTACAAAACCAAACACTACTCGAACTATTTTATATTTCCATAAACTACCAAAGCAATAAAACTTACCGATACCGTAGTGTGGAGCTGGCACACGACACAACACATGGCTTTATGTGCTATGTGTTCCGAAGTCTATTTTATCACGAAAGAAACATTTTTCTGACTATTATAAAGAAAAGATTTTTGTATGTGAAGAATAAAATCATTGTCACAATGCATTCTCCATCCACCAATAAAGAAGATTTCACCACAAGTTCTTGATAACTAACACGCAAAATACGTTTAAACTTTCCCACTTAATATTCAAGTGAAGTCAGATGTTTTTGAAAGTTTCCATAGCAAATACGTAATGGTCGGGGAAATTAGTGGCCCACTTACAATCTCTTTATCAAGTTGGGCGAGTGTAATCGGTTTAACCCCTTGGTTCGGTACAAGCAACCGACGGAACTCCCAGCAATTTGCTTCATTGCAGGATTCGTGCGGATAAAGTTATATTTTTTGTTGTTTTTTGTTTCGCATAGATAAATTAGTTCGTTTTTATAGTTTGCTGTTGGATTCTTCGTAAACACGCTATTGGAAATGTCAAGAGTTAATTTATAAGAAGTAGGTTTGTACATTTTTTTGTTTATTAAATATTCGGACAGGCATGTAATGAGAAACTATATATATAGATATATAGATATATATATATAGATATATAGTGACAAACTTACGATGAAAAGTCAATATATGTATAGTAGCAACAACAAAAAATAAGCTTAAAAATAAAATAACTTAGCCCTATTTAAGCATCAAAATTTTACAGACGGAGTCAGAATATCTCCCATATTCTAAGACTATACATTTCAGCGATCATTAAACAACTTTACAGTACCTATACAGAATACATAGGCTGTACTATTTCACTAACTACAAATCCTTGTAATATATTAACGTATTTACCAAACAATTTATCCCATTTTAAAGCGAATAAATTTTTAACGAGCAATAATGCAGCCTTTTGCCGCTATGTTTTGTCTTGCTAGTCACACTCTGTAGGGGCAACGCATACAGGACCTGCCAAATATAGTAATGCTGTAACCTGCATTTTGTACGAATAAACATAAAAAGAAATCGATAAACATCGTTCACCTTTGATTCTCAAATGGTAATTCTAATTAATTCATACCTTTTTACAATGAGGGAGTAAAAAATAATTGTCATGGTGTCATGGATTCGTATTCACATGGTTACAGGTTCACACCTGGGTGTGAACCTCTACGTAGTAGTACCAATGTGACTTTTTCAAAGTTATACGTACTTTCTTAATTATTTTATGACACCATTGGCAAACGGTAAAGGATCATCGTGCTGGCGTGAGTGGCTGTTGTCATGGCATGACTCGTGTATTCTTTGCTCGACTTTGGTGGAAAAATACTAGTAAGTAACCAACAGATTTTTTTCTAATCTAGAAATTTGATCTAATAAAAATCATTAGTTTTACAAATATAAAGTGAATAAATGGAAATAAAATAAGTATCGGTTGTTGTTTCAGTACACGTCGCTGCTAACTCGGTATCATTAGTGGGTGCCCAGGTTGGAATTCACCTCTCGCCCAGTGAGAACTTACTTTGGCCAGCAGCCAAACAACTACTATCAGTTTTTACCAGTTTATCTCGATTCTCCATTTTTAGTCGATTCTGAATCGAGTAATATTAGACTCGATTCTGAATCAATATTTCGACCTTCCACTGCACTTTGCTGACTCGCCCGTGTATTTTCACATACATGAAAAATAAAATTGTTTCTAGAATGCTCTATAAATTAGGCGAATTTCCTGCGAGGTTTCCAGTTTAGGTTCTATTTCGAATTGAATTTTCGCATCTTCGTTCAGGATGCGGTTTGCAGTAAACCGTGTAAATAGTTTTTGAGAGACCTTCGCAAGTATAAGCAATATGGTATATATTATTATTAGGATTGGCAAGGACACATTAGTAAGTCAAGTAATGCTAGTTCTTTGTCCGTTTTAACATACTATAAAACACTTTAATCGCTCTCAGAATACGCTTTTTGAGTATACGGATTCTATCGTGGTTTATTTTTATTATGTACAATTGCCGTATCATTGCTTTTATTTATGGTACCTATTCTTGCTAAGGTAAAGGTACCATTCACCTCCAAAGGCGTTGAAACGTCGGGAACTAAAATCAAATAAAGTGCGTTGGAATCCGTTTAAAAAAAGTTTTATTTCATTTGAATATTTATAAATGTATTTTTTTTATATATAAGAAATTAACAGCATTATCAACACGCGCTATCGTTCAAGTTAGCTCATGCTAACTTAATGATAAACAGCTCGTGAAATTATTTTATTGGTGGGAAGCAGTTTAAGACCGATGGAAATTGGGGGAGATCTTTGCCCAGCAGTGGGACACCCAGAAGATTTGGTTTAGCGACTGTTTTTAGCATCGCTAGCAGAATTTAGAAGAACTTCAATAAATTTTACTTTATTTTTTCGGAACCAGTTATTGTAACCCGTAGTAAGAACCAAAGAGATCACGAATTCCCGCCAGTTAATTGTGGCGGACAAAGTTGGCGTGCCAACATCCAGCGGCTTACCATCGTACTTGTGGTCCTCTTGCCAAGACTAAACATGCTACCACGCCGCGCAGTTTTACGAACCTACTTCATACGATTAAATTATTTCAAGATGTAGGTGAATTCGTGACTTTCATATTTTAGATGGTATAAATATTATCAAAAAGTTCCAGTAGCCCAATGACTAAAAACCAAAACTTTTAACCCCAAATACTGAATACGCTAATTAACTTTAACATGCTCTTAAATGTCTATTTGTCGCTACTTTAGATCTTAGAGTGACAGAGACAGCATGAGACTTAACGGCGTCTTCAAACTGATTGACGATTCAGTATTCGGCTTTTAGTGAGAGATTACTTGACAAAAGTATTTTTTGCTTTTTAAAATATGAAAACCCTTAGTAGATAAACGAATCAAAGTTTAGGAGTATTTTAAAAAAATATGTGGAATAAAAATATAAGAGTAACAAAAATAGAGACGTCATATTTATGTCATTTCAGATCAATGTATGGTCGTGAGTTTTTAGCTGAAGGAAATCAGAAAAAATGAGTGTCCAATATTTTTAAAATAACAAATATTGTTTTCTGAGGTTTACGCGAATATTAGACATTGAAATAAAACTAACTAATAAACCCGACGTTTCGACGCCTTTGCAGGTGTCATGGTCACGTCGTCGGGAACTAAAATCAAACTTAACCGCGATAGAATCCGTTTAAAAGTAGTTTTATTTCAATGAATATCAAATATTCAAATAAATTTCAGTATTTATATACTTCGTGTTATTATTATTAAGTTACTTATTTCTATTTTATATACCGCATTCTGTATGTCATAACTTAGTGTAAAAGTGACTGAAAAACAATTACATATAAGTCACTACTTACATTTCTCAAATAGGTACCTATTGGTAACATTTCTAGGATGAACTAACACCGCAGCTTAATACGAACTAACGTCATAACTGTCTCCACAACGACAAGACATTCCAGCATTACATAACTTATTACAACAAAACAATTTAATAACTTGTCAATCAACACGGTCACACTGGGGTAACAATGGGGAGGCACGCCGTTCACGCGCACATTGGCACGTCTTAATCACGGCAGCCGTAATAGCCCGTACGAGGAATTCAATTAGGTGTCACGTTGGACCAGACCCAGTAATGGAAACCGACCCTGTATTGCACAAGGTTGGCACTTTGTATAGTTCGTGAACATATAACTAGCTATAGGTGAGTTTTGAAGAGGCGTACCAGGATAATACAACGAATGCGAGTCAATTTTAGACAAATATTTCGGGCACTAAAGACAACGGTAGAATAGAATAGAATATACTTTATTGTACAACAACATTTTAGACAAATTGATTACACAAAGAAATGAACAAATGTCATTATTGGGTACAACGGCGGTCTTATCGCTAATAGCGACATCTACCAGACAACGGTAATACAAAGTGCACAAACGTTAGTTTCTTGTGTGTTGAAAAAAAAACTAGCGACAGTAATGCTATTGTACCCTAGCGACGCAAGGTCGCAGTCAACCCTAAAATAATGTGTTTGTCACATCAGTACCATACGAATAATTTATTCTAAACCTTTATGATATAGCGCGAACAAAGCGTCGCGAATAAAGCGGTAGTCTAATGGCTAGAGCATCGGACCAGCGATCATGTGGTCGCGGGTTCGAATCCCACCTATTGTACTACCGACGTGAACCCACTCGTAACACAAGCATAATTATATTTAGTTTACCACGAGGGGTTAACAAGAATACTAGTAATGTGCGACCCTTATTGCTAATAAAGTAAGTTTAAAAAAAAGAACTCAGAATCTTTGATTTTGAATCCTTTTGATTGATTACAACCCATAGTACAACTCAAAAACAACGGAAGCTTTTTTTCGAATTATCGAACTTTAATTTTAACAGCGTTTCTAAGTAAAATACACGTAAATACAGCTACAATACCAAAATTCACAAAAAGTAAAATTACATCTTAAAATGACTTGCGAAATCTCTGATATCTAGTGGCGGAGAGATCTAAGCTTATCTCGGCAGTTAAGAGAAGGACTGAGTCGACTACTGAGGCTCAATTAAGTAAGCCATTTATTTTAATTTAATGTAGATGGGTACTTGTTACCTGGCCACTGCGCATTTTAATCTCTGCAATGCTTTTCTGGTTTTAAATTAACAAATGGAAATTTAAAGGAATCTTTGTTAGGAGTATGATGAAAATTAGGTTAGTTGAGTTACTCGCGACCCTGATTGAACTTTACATCTTCTAGAATATTAATATTAATATTCAGACTAAATAGAAACCCTTTTAAAGGTTTTCTAACCATGCTTTAAACATAACAGTGAAAATATCTACCTCACAAACGATCAGATTTTACGAAACAGATTTATAATCTAAAACGCGATAATAAAATATTTTTAGTTTCATACCACTGTCACCTATTTTCTTTAAAAGTTTTTTTTATATATCTTGGGACACCTCACTCATGCGATCTTAGGAGTCAGGGTCACTAACCACTAGACCAACAAGCCAGATGGTACCAACTCAGTAATACTGTTTCACTTGAGGCAATTGGCCTAAAGAGGAACAGTTCCAGGCGTCTAATATACAACTGCAAATAAAGCCAACACATACACATTATTACTCCATAATAACACAACATCAAACAGCTCAAATTATATGTTAATGTGCATTAAATAAGACAAATTACCCTTGAGAGTGTTAGATAAACAATAATTATGTGTGACGAAGTTTACGCTAACGATCTCGCGGATATACGCAACGAATGTGTTGTTGTCAACTATTATGTAAGGAACATGAATTCATAAATCATTTTCCTCACGAAATACATAAAATGAGCAACTATTACTGTTTGAATCAGTCCTGTGTCAGATCTGCCTATCAATTTTAAAGTTACGAAACTTTTATTAAAAATGTAATATCAAATACAATTTATTTTTCATATTACCTACCAGATCAGAGACCAAAAACCTCTTGCTTAACTGTATGTAACACAAAAAACTACCTATAGTTTATATTGTTTTTTGAGGTTTACGCGAATGTTAGACATTTAAATAAAATTACTTTTAAACGTATTCTATCGCGGTTTATTTTGATTTTAATTCCCGACGTTTCGACGCCTTTGCAGGTGTCATGGTCACGGGCAGACTGAGGTGGTATTTGTCTTGACAAGATATGTTGCTTCTCCTACCTTCATTTATTTTTATTATCTATTTGTGTTCCACAATATGAGCTCACTGTATCTATAGTTTATCATGCTAATAATACTAAAAACTACATACGTTACACTACTGTTCTGTTCAAACTAAACAGAATATTTAACTAAGTAGCTCTCATAAATGTTGGAGTATCGACTCCTGTCCGATTACAATACGAACTTCAAACTCACAAGGATGAGTCATTGGAAGCATCTAATCAGTTCACCCCTACTCACCCTGGCGAGAGTGGGTAAGTTTGCGCGACAGGCGGATGCTCTCAAAGGGTACTTAAATCGCGATTAACAAATTTGCGGTGTGACACCCCTATCTCAGTTCCTGGCATTAGCAAACGATTAGTGACGCCGGGATCTTCGTTATCTGTTTTATACGTACACTCGAGTCTCGTAGGAGGACTTTCCCGCCAATATTGAAGGTTCAGAGCAATACATATTTATATACAGGAAGCTACCGTGAGGGAGGAAAATATCTTATTATTTTGTTCCGATTGAGAAAAGCTAGGGTTTAATTAAACGAAGTTCAGGTCAGGTGTGAAACTCTGTCTCATAAGTGAATCGTTTGTGCATATGGATGTTATATGTGTCCTTTATCCGAATATTGTAAAAAGGACGATCTGGTGTAGAGCAGATTTACAAAATTCCAGCCTAAAATTAATTTATTTTAGTTAAAACATTTTCGCCTTAATTATTCGACACCAAAAATAATAACTAGACTGCTTAAACAAGTGCGGTAATATTATAAGATCACTTGTATATATGTTTATGTATGCAGTGACACGTTTGGTATGATTTTTGTTTAGTATTGATGTGAAAATTTTAAAAGTAATTTATTTTATTTTAACACATCATAATTAAGATAAAGTTTTGTGTACCAACTCTATACCAGATTAATCTTCTCCCGTTTCAGATATACCCTGTCGGTCAGTGTCGGTACCATCCTGTATACCGGTCGCGCGCTCACCAGATACGGTGTTTTGTTTTAGACGACTATATAACTTGTGACTAACGAGACAGAAGTTAATAATAGAGCTGTAATAGAGGTAGATCCAAAATATACTTATCGCAAGATTATCCTTTTAATCTTCATAATATCATCCTGTTATTTTCTCTCACTTTACCAGTTTTCAGCTGGATATAATTGAACAGAAATTCAGGGTAAAGAGATTAGAATATTTTTTCATATTACAAAGTGATTTTATTTGAAACGACAAGTGGACAACTATTGGCTGACTGGCTGAATGACAAACTCGTTTGACATTAGAATGAAAAATGAAAAAAAAAATATGGTTGTAGCTCGGTTGTAGGTTTTTGGGTTGTATGTTGCCAGTAATTAATATAAACAAAACGTTCTCATTATTGTTATTTACGTAACCAGATTAGAATGCGTTCCAATTTTCAAATCTTCTTCTAAATGTATTAAAAAAAGTAACATTTTCATTATTTGCATTACAATAATAATATGTTTCATGTATCTAATAATCTGGTAAACAGAGCAAAAAGGTCGAGTTCTAGTGACCTGTCACGAATACAATTGGCCAGTAACGGCAGTAACCCACAAAATATAGTGACCGTCACAAACTCGGGTTATTTTTCATCCTGCAATTTCTTGAAAGGAATATATGAGAGTATGACATTGAATCCCAGAAACGTGTTTCGGGTACACTGGATAGCTTGGGAGTACGTGGAGGGACTTGTGTTTGTTTATATTTCTCTTATCTGGAGCATTTTGAAACCACATTTAATGTAAGATATAAATCACTTGTTTGTAAATCAGAGTTGTTAGCATTTGGTACCTATAAGTATTTTGGCAATAAAACGTATAGTTAATCTTCTAAGTTTCTCAATATACCCTAAGAATGAATCCTTGCCTTTAAAAGCAGTATAATGTCGTCTTTATCATCAGAAACTCACAAATTTCTCCATCACAGTATTATTCCTGTGAAGATATCAATTTACATGTAAAAGTCTAAAGCAAAACCGATATAAAACTAGCTAAATGAAGCCTAAAATCTCGCCTACAGTATTAGTGTTCTGTGCCTAAAATACTGAATTTGTATTATTACGTAACGTATTAATACGTATGCCATAAATTGCAAAGAGTACGCATCAAGTAGGTTTGTGTCAAAAAGGTGAGCCACCTTGTCTATGACCGCGCGTATATTTATGGCTATTATTATTGCTTGCCTGGTGTTTATATGGCAGTTTCATGGCTGTAGTAATATAGTATTACTGACACTTATCTATCTATGTATTAACACGTGAAACAAAAACGTTGTATTCCTTTATACGAAAATTTCGCGGACGGAGTATAAAATTTCGCAAACTTATAGTTTATACAGGATTAATTTAAAAGGAGTGCAGATATTCAACGAGGTAATTAGGTGTATAAAACTGATCAACTTTCCCCAAGGAATATAGGTCAAAATCTTAAAATAGTAAATGAAGTGTTCGTACAAAGTGAAAAGTCTAAGTCACGTGACTTATGTTTGTATGAAAAGATGATTTTCCTGTAGAGAAGGAGTGCAGAATGCTTTTTTTTTAATAATGATTTTTTATTACTTTATTAACTTGAAATTTAAACGAATTATGATCGATTTACGACCACTATTAGGCTTCTAGTATTATGAATTACGTCTCAAATAAAGGTTTTTTAAACAATAAAACATGGAAATGTTTATATAAGCTACATATTAAAACTAAAAAACGTGTAAATACACCATGATTGATTATTGTAAAATTGGTATCCCTTATATTAATCAGTAGATACCTAAGTATAACTGAACTCTAGGTCTTGTGTGCGGCTCGTTGAAACGTAAAATATTTGTACTTTTTTGACGGGCCTGTTGGTCTAGTAGTTAGTGACCCTGACTGCTAAACCGGAAGTCATGGGTTCGATTCCCACTCGGGACAAATCTTTGTGTGATGAGCACGATCATTTGTTCTGTCAGGGTGTAATTTATCTATAATGTGTATGTATTTATAAATATACCAGTATGTATATCAGTTTTCTGGTTGCCATAGTACAGGCTCTGCCTAGTTTGGGATCAGATGGCCGTGTGTGAGTTATCCCAAGATAATATAATATTAATCAGTAGGTACCTAAGTATAACTGAACTCAGATACCTTGTTCTCCTACGTCTTGTGTGCGGCTCGTTGAAACGTAAAGTATTTGGACTATGTTACCCATTATAGCATAAAGGCTGTCACCACATCAACGCGACACATTGAATATGAGAATGACAGCGATATTTCATTAGAACGCCTATCAGAAACAGTTAACATCATGTTAATTTTGGACACATAGCTGTTACTGCCGTCCAAATTATAAGCGACACGCGTCATGCCAACTATTGCAATAGCTATCTAATGGATTAAATTCAAGAGATATCACCACTACTAATAAACACAAGTTTAAAAGCATAATGTATAAAAATTAAAATGACTTCACAATTTTGGATAGATATTTTTATTTTTGAGTTTGTTATTGTTAGGCCAATTAAAGAAAAATAAAAATAATAGTTTTTTTTTATTTTAAAACATGAAAATCAGAATACTGG
The DNA here is from genome assembly GCA_950381575.1 of Plusia festucae. Classification (NCBI taxonomy): domain Eukaryota; kingdom Metazoa; phylum Arthropoda; class Insecta; order Lepidoptera; family Noctuidae; genus Plusia; species Plusia festucae. The sequence goes on along the minus strand of OX494436.1, from coordinate 2,838,782 downwards.
TTGAAGATTATAATAATGAGTGTTATATCAAATAATCAAATGTTTAACGGGAGTGGGACCCACTTAACTGGATGAAATTTTACAATTAATAAAGATTTTTGTTCAAGAAAATTAACTAAATACTAACTCCAAGTATATTACGTTATAGTTTATACACCTCAATCCGAGTAATAAGACTGCATTCATACAAAATACACCTTGAAATTATCTAGGCAGTTCACAATATGTCCACAAAATCTTGCAAACTTCAGCCATAAATAGAGGAATACAACAAACCTATGTATCATGTCCCAAATTGATCGGAAATGTGAGAATCAATCTTACGTGCTCATTGCCGGCAGACAGCCGCTTAATCTAGTTTTTGCCGCCCTTCATCTCGAAATAAAAACATCTTGTATTAATACGTAGGACACATTTCTAATACACGAAAATACAAGAACATTTTACAATATACCATAGGTCATATTATTATCTAAAAGAATAGAATTTTGCATAAGAGTAATGGTTCTATACAGGATTTATTTAAAAGTGCGTATATTCAACGAGGTAATCATCAGGTTCAAAAACTTGAAAAACTTTTACCAAGAAGCATAGGTTGAATTCTTAAAATTGAAAATCATCTTTTCATACAAACATAAGTCACGTGACCTGTCACTTTGTATGAAAAGTTCATTTTTCGTTTGTGGAATTTCTTCCTTGGAAAAAGTTGTTCAGTTTTATGCACCTGATTACCTCGTTGATTAAACACACTCTTTTAAAATTAATATTGTATAAATAGCACTTTTATTAAACGTTGCTAAAACCTTGCTTAATACGAATCGAGTCTTAAATTATTTTTAGCATTGTGTACAAGAGCATTCTCTTCAAACAGTAATGTCATCACAATTACTTATATCAAAGCTTTAACTTAGTTAGTAAAAGGTCCCTCTTTTCGGCAAAGGCAGACCACTGGACAACATCACAAATATACACAAACGCCTGAGTAAGGAACGCACAGAACTAGAAAAATAGCGTTTATGTAAGACATAACCAAGAGCTTCTTACAAATATACCTTATGCCTTTCATTATCCTAATGTTCTTCTATAACAATAGAATGATACATTAAGATAATGAATAAGAAACATCTAAGTTTCAAGAAGTAAGCCCACGCCTCAGTTAGTTCCACATGGCTGACTTAATCGTTCCAATTACAGCCTTCTTTGGCAACTATACGTTAAAGTTAAGTTTTTATTTAAGAGCGCTTTATTGGACAATGCTTTTAGCAGCTAACTGTATAATGGATAGTAGATACGTTTGTAATAAGGTACCTATACCTAAATAATTTATTAAACTCCTTTTAATTATTATTTTTTTTAACCCGAACTGTTTCACTGCACGGCGAAGGCCTCCTTTACTTCTTTACTTTTTCCCACCTATTAGGCTATAATTAAATGATAATTATAATTAAATACCCCAACATCCACAGTGCAGTAGCCTTGAAGGGACAATTACCCATCGCAAGCACCAAACCCAAATAGCAGGAAAGCGTCATATTTCTGGCAAAACAATAACAAAAAATAAGAAACCCCCACAAAAATATAACATTTTCCTTTCAACCTACAAAACTGTTAAAATAACCTTAATAAGCTTCCAAGAAGTGTGAACTCTTCAGAACTCAGTTAAGTGTTTCCGCTAACACCGAAGAGTAAAGGAAACTTCGACGACTGTTTTGCCAGTTCGCCATAATAACAAAAGCGTTACAATAAGGAAAACAAACCGAAGCGTCACTCACAACCGGGTGGACACATGATTACTCTCAGAAACGGATAGTTTTCGCGTTCACTGACAGATCTGGTCGCGTCCACTCGGACGTACAGACCGGACGAGGGTCCGACAACACCGTGCGCAACGATCCGGTCTGATCCACCATTATCACGTTATTGACATGTCTACTGATATTTTGCTGGAATATATCTGTTAATAAGTTTTTGTGGCAATCAGTAGTTGTATCACAATTTGGGTCGCTGCCGTTGTGAGCAGCCTCGTAATACAAATTGTAGTTTGTGAAACTGACAAAGGTGCTTATTTGTTTTTGTTTGTTTTTTTAATTTGTTTGTTAACTTTTTGGGTGGACGTGACTGAGAATGATTAACATTGCATCTTTTCAATAAAATAAAGATGACAAAATATTATGCGCCTATACAAAATGTAACGAAAACCCTGTCTGATCCCTGAGATTATTATTCGGTATCGTACTGCGAGCATATATACGTAGTCTTTAAATGGATTGGAGATGATTATTTTTCCCCAGTGAAAATATTTAAATCAAAATAATCCTTGCCTATAATGTGCAATAAGCCTTGGATCAGTTTGATCCAAGGCAACAGCAACACTGACCGCTCCTCAAAGTTCACGTACTCACTACCTACAACTTTGTGTCAAAGATGCCGCATTATGCGAGACGGTTCACGAACTGTACCACGAATACGCTTTTATTGGGTCTGACAGGGATTTTGTTACATGTTGTATATATACGCATATGAATAAACAAATTGTGATAGAAAATAATGATTACTGAGACTTCATGGTGACGAGCCCACTCTGTTCCAAAACAACCAAATCGTATTGTAATTAATTCATCTAATAAAAAAGTACATTACACCAAAAGAAATAAGTAAGGTGTATTTTTTATCGCCGAAATAACACAAATATGCCAACATAAAACCAACTAGATCAAAGCTGTCAGGCGCCGTCAACACACGTACGTCTGCTGGGAACAATATCAAAATTTAAATTGGACGTGTTGAGCGAAACGGGAAGTAATTGTATTTTGTTTTTGGGAGTAAAATATCAGAATAAAAAATATAGCACCCCTGGGATGTGTAGGAACATGACCCAAACACAAGCCTCTTTGATGTCGGAGGCAATCGTAAATATTGTTACACAAAGTGGTCGCTTAGCACACGACGTCTTTTATTTGGCGAGGGTTGAATTGCTTGGATTAATTTTGTTTGCCATTTCTTACGTTGCTTTGATCTTAAATTAAGATTATTTGAACAAAAGTATTATTTTAGATGAATCTATATAAATAAAAATGAATGTTTGTAAGCGCATAACTCAACAATGGCTGGATCAAGTCGGATAATTTATTTTTTTGTATGTTCCCTAAGGTCCTCGGAAGGTAATACCATTCACTTTTGACGGAACGAAGTCTGTTCGGGCAGCTAGTAACAAATAACAATGGATTTATTTAGCAATGTACCTACCTATAATGTGATTTAATTTTAGAAATAAAAGGTAATAATTTCCGCAGTTCTATGTTGTACGACGAAAATGAAATTTAACATAACTAGGTATTTATAATGATTTTCTTATATTTAACTTGGAGATAAATCCAAGATTTTTTTAAGTTATTTAATTAATAGATTTATATATAAATTTACGTTTACATTTTTTGAGTAAACATTTCTTAATTACTCAACACAAAATAACTTTTACACACAATACAATTTATTAATTCAATTAAATTATTGTTAGACCTTTGTTTGATTAAATTAAACGAAAATCATCTTTGAACGAAGCTCACATTCGTCGTTAAATAAAAGAGCCGGTCCGAGTAAATGATAATTATACTCATATAAAATAATAGTAAAAAACAAGCTTGTGAAAAAAACCATTGAAAAAACAATTGAATTGACATCACGTTGATATCTCTATTATAAAAGCCCACGTCACTCACTGACTCACTGACTCACTGATTCTGGAACGCTCGCACACTATGATAATTTTTAAAGAAAGAACACATAACAAAGAGTTTATCATAAAAAAGTTTCAAAAACAATATTTTCGCGAAACGTCAATGACTGAAGAAAAGTATTAAGTTTTGTTATGATTCAATCAATGTTTCCGGCAAGACGTTTCTATAATACTTTACGCGCGAGCGAAGCCGCGGGCAACAGCTAGTAATAGGTATATTATTCTTAAAGAGCAAATTGCATCTTGATAACCAAAAAGTATTTATGTGTAATATCCCTGAACAATCTTCATTACGTACTGCTGTTAAAGGTAATTATCGATAAAGCAGCGGTTATACTCGTTATCCTGATATTTTCTCATCGCCAGAAAATGTTCAAGATGATAAAATTTCGCAGAACTCCGTAACGTAACGGCTTTCACGGTGAAATTTTCGTTTTGATGTAAAAGAGATTAAAGAGATATTCAAATGCCATCTGAAGCGATAGGCTTCCGCTGGTTTAATAAATAGAGACACACTGCTGCTTAGAAGTTTTACTTCCTTATTTCGTATTTAAAGAGATTTTTAAGCTGTATCACGAAAACTATCGACAAATTATTCGTGACATAAACGTAAATTTTGAATTAGAACACCGTTCTTCTGCCTAACCTTTTCCCAAGCTATGTTGGGGTTGGCTTCCAGTCTTACCGGATTTAGCTGAATACTATATTCTACATGGAGCGACTGCCTATCTGACCTCCACAACCCATTTTAATGGGTAATACAGTATCTTATAGTAAGACAGGTTGTCAGAATTGTAATGACGGGAACAACAGCTTAACGTGCTTTCCGAGGCACGGAGGGGTCTCGGTATGTTTAAAAATGGTCACCCATCCCCAGACCAACCGCGGCGAGCGCAGCTTAACTTTTATTATCGGTCAAACAGTACGGCTTATACTTAGCCACGAGCCCCCAATTAGAACACCATTCTCTATACAAATTATGACGCTTTGATAAAAATAAGTTTTTGATATCGTTCGCGCTACGACATCAGTACCTGGCATTTTTTTTTTCTTCACCTTTGATAAACTAAAGTGATGGAATTACACCACAATCGTGCTACATATTGCTGCTGTTTGACCTGAAACTAGTGTAGAGGGAGCGAGCTGAACTTGAACACATTTATCCAGGGTACATTAAAATAATATTTTATTCTTAAATTTCATTTGTTTAGACACAGTTTACCTACATATGCATCTTTCGATTCCTGATGATGAATGTTTTTGCTTGGGCTGAGGAATGAGGATTCAGCCTTGCAGTGGCAGGGTCAAAGATACTTTATTTCTTAAAATAACATTAGTTTCCCGCACGATAATGATGGTAAAATAATGCTTAAAACAAAGAAAAAAAATATATTTCAATCATGTTGTTGCAGCATTGTGCTGAGATAGGAGCCTTTTTGGTCTCGTACAGGCTCCATACGTGTTTTTTATTGCTATGTAACTTTTATTATTTTATCTTGTTTTTTACCTGTGCGAGGTTCTAAATAAATCATTTTTCTTCCTTTTCTTCTTTCTATATTTCATACATTTTTAGAAATATATAATTTTACCAATAGACCCAGTTTACCCTTCGATAATCGAAATCTATACAAGGAAATGAGCGTCATTTGTTATGTAACCTATTTGTTTTTTATTTAACCTTGAATATAATGTTATATTTATAAACCCATTTACATATCATAGATGTAACGAACCATTATTATTAAATATACAATCGTAAACAGACGGATGTCTTAAAAGTTTTCCACTGTGTTCGGCTCTGTGTCCCAGATTACTTTGGGAATGTGTGAATGAATTCCGCGGCAAACTGTGCCCTTTGTTCAGGTAGACGTATTGTTTACCAATATAAACGCGCTTTTACGAAAATATCTAATTTACAATAATGGGAAAGCTCTGTTCTGTAGATATTAAAGTATCCCTCTTGAAGAGTGTGTACAATTCTCCGCAAAAATGCAAGAAACGATGTTTTGTAACATCATTTGGTGAAATGTATGTCGTTCAAACTTAACAAATTATTAAAATGTCTAATGCTTATGTTGTGTTGCACTGAACCCTAAAGTCAAATATTTTTTCAATTATGTTTGACTTAAAAATATATAAATAATATTCTACAAACAAATCGAACGACTATGTTTGAATAAACATAAAAAATGTACTTTATTAAACGTGGACGGCACTGAAATAAAGCACATAAAAAATAACTCGATATTACTCTAAAAAATGATGTTTTTTTGCTACGTGATTATTTTTCCCGTGACTGTACCCAAAAATTTATGGCCAATATTATTTCTGAATCATCATTTCAAGTGATATTCTTATCGTATTTGTACTCGAAGGATTAAATATATAAATAACCAACTGAAATATTTGTGTTTTTTTAATTAACTTAAAAGATAAATTGTCATTAGTGTAGTAAAATTTTATTATGAGCTTAGTTATATTAGTAACTTTATTCTTGACGATTCCGTTCAATTTTGTAGCCGTTGATTCTTTATTATTTTTTAAAACTTATCTTCTAGCCATGTGGGTCGCACATTACCTACTAGTATTTTTGATAACCCCTTGTGGTAAGTTAAATGCGTGTGTTACGAGTGGGTTCATGTCGCTAGTGAAATGGGTGGGATTCGAACCCGCGAACTGAAGATTGTAAGTCCGATGCCCTAGCCATAAGGCTACTACCGCTTCATTAATTATATTCGTAACACTATAAAACTAATCCACATTACACATTGCAATCAATAGCAAATGTTATTTATATATTCCATACAATTTACATCAGTCCTGCATCTACATACTTTGGGCTGTCAATAAGTTTTCTTATAGAGCAGGGGTGAATGGCCCCTGGTAGGTGCCCCATTACATAATTACATATAAGAGTAAAGTTCTCAACGAGGCCACTGCATGTTGGTCATGTTGGACCTGTGTCCACATAAAGAGTTTCAAAGGACCAAGGTGAAATTAAAACGTTAACGGGTTCAATTTCATAGATCTAAAACGTAAAAAAGTAACTTTGTGTATGCTTACAGACACACTTCTTTATAACCAATACTTGTATAATTATTAAGAAGAAGAGTTTGTTTGTTTGGTTGAACGCGCCTATCTTAGAAAGTGGTCCAACTTGAAAAAAAAATCAGTTTAAGATCACCTGTTTATCGTTAAAAAATAACCGACGCCCACGCGAGCCGACCCGCTAGCAAAATCATGGTGTATGTGATGCTAATGATGTTTAAATGCCATGCTGCACTAATTACTGATTAAAAAACTGCCCTTGCAAATGCAAAGGATGACTGTACACAGTATAGTGTAATATTATGAAGTAATTATGTTCACATATCTGCATCCGGCCTCGTTCCATACCGGCAATGTTACCTACATGCACTCAGCAACAGAATTAAACGATTCAAGTGTAGTCGTTGCGAATGGACCATTTACTTCAATGTATTCGGAATTTTCCATTCTGAAATACTTTCTGAAGTGCCTTCTTATCTAAATTGATTATTCGTAACACCTGCGCTCATGGCCATTGCTCTGTGTATGACAATGACAACTGTAGACCCAGTAGAAAATATAAATAGAAAGATAAACTCGAACAATGAGCCTCCTTCTTTTGGAAGTCGGTTAAACATCTAATGTCAAGGTGTTTTGTTATCGAATTCCTCCGAAACGGTTTCACCGATTTATATGATATTTTTAGTGTAGGATATTTAGTCGGTCTGAGAATAGGTCGTTGGCTTTTTTCTATACCCCATTTTTTCTATATATCCTTAATACTCAGGGTATTAAGGATGGACCTCTTTAGAATTAATATTGCATAACATCATTTGCCGGGTCACCTAGTAATGATATATAATTACAAATAATATTTATAATTTAATAAATATAATATAAAAAATATGTATTATTTAATTCCAAGATAGTCTATGATATGGAACCATTTAAAGAGTGAAAATTAATTTATTTAATCATACTTCATACTGATTTATACCCGCTGCACTGTAGTTATACTTTTACCTAATCAATAATTTTCAATTCAATCAAGGTCAATCAGATTAAATATAATTAAGCAAACGTGTTTCTTAAAGGCACAGTGATCACAATATAATGGGAATCATTAGTTAATTATATCTTACTTTCAAAGAACCGACTATATAGTAAGTTCATAATAAACGCAAATAAATTGTAGGTATATATACTGATTAAAGTTGACAATAATCAACTATATAAATGTAAGGAAAAATTGGAACGAAGGCAGACGAGTTTGTAATTTTGCGTAAACAACATGTATAGAATAATTCAAATTGTTTTATTGGCATTTGTCGCTGTCTCTTTCTTACTGGTGAGTACTGTGCTCTTCTAACTTTACCTAATTATCTTGAGGTTGACTGGCTTCCAGTTTAAATTCAAATGAGTTCATTTAATACGCATCCTAACATAATATGTCTCACTATCATACATTTACTGGAAGTCACCTCACCTATATATTAATAGTAACTCTAAATATAAAAAACTAGCGACCCGCCCCGGCTTCGCACGGGTGGACATTTATTTCTTCATAGATGTGCACCCCCCTCCCCTGCGGTTTCGCCGTGCGAGTCGTGCGACACATATCGGCCGGCGGCCATCATTCATTTTAATACCAATTACAATTTTAAATTCGTAATATCTTTTGAATGAATTGTCGGATTGGAATAAAATAAAAAGTAATTTATAGCTATTGAAACAATCTTGCTCAATAAATAGTTTATTTGGATAAGGATTAGTATTTGACGATAATATGATCAATAAACATTATTCTATGGAAAAGTGGTTATAATGGCTAAAATATAAATGCTTGGTTTATACTATCGCGGACTTTTTTGTAGGCATTATTGAGTTCTACAACTTTTCTATAGAAGTCGACCATACATCTCTAGCCATTTAGGCAGCGTTCGCGAGAATCGTTAACGTACGGCAGTTTTTTCGTCGACTTACTCCACAATTTTCACAACCACGAAAAATCCTATCTATTTTCCGAGATAAAATATAGCCTATACGGATTCGGAAGAATCCCTCTGAGTAATGGTAAAAGAAATTTTGAAATCGGTCCAGCAGTTTTTGAGCCTATTCAATACAAACATACAAAAATACAAAGGTTTCCTCTTTATAATATTAGTATAGATTTAAGGGTTTATCAAATACCCTCATCTGTGTTTGTATGTTTTCTTAATTGTGACTGGACGAACTTTGTCAAATTAGGATTGCTACTGGATTAGGGGATGTCTACTACCTATCACTACGGCCAAGTTTTTTGGTCCCGAGTTTACCAAATAAATAAATAAATAAAAAAAATAAAAATAAAAAAGCCTTTTATTTCTTGCTGGTGAATTAAAATAACAATTAATATACTTATCACAATAGTTTACTTTGCCTGTATCTTTTTTAGTATAAGTAATTAGAAAACAATAAACATTAAATGTAACAGTGCAAATTATTTTTCTTCTAGTAAGAATAATAGTAAACATAACTTTAAGAAAGTATCAGAAATTCTAATTTAATAAATAATTATTACTTCTATTTCATTAATGTATACCTAAAATATACCAACTTTAAATAACAAAATTTTATAACATTTTTTTTTTTTTCATGCAATTTTTTAATTTTAAAATAAAATTAGAATAACATATTAAATTAATAAGATAACAGATTTATGCAAGAACCCCTCTTTCGAGGGTGAAGGCCTCCTCCAAGCTCTTCCAACGGTCTCTATCTTTGGCTTTTGACATCCATTTACTGTCTATAGTTTTAGTGATGTCGTCCTCCCATCGTGTTATAGGTCTACCTCTTTTCCTTGTACCATCAGGACCAGGCCATGATGTTAATCGGATTGTCCAACGGTCGTCACATAGTCGGGCGACATGTCCAGCCCACCTCCATTTTAGCTTCAGTGAGTAGCTCAGGGCATCAGTTACGCCTGTTTCCTGTCTTATAATGGAGTGCGATATTTTCTGTATTTTCCTAACGTTTGATATAGACCTCTCCATACTCCGCTGGCATGACCTTATTTTACTTTTCACTGTTTTTGTGTACTTCCACGTCTGACAAGCGTAAGTAATGGCAGGCAGAAGGCAGGTATCCATGACCTTTTTCTTAATCGTTATAGGGAAAGAACCTTTCAGTATTTCTTTTAAACTCCAAAATTTTCTCCAAGCACTTGTGATTCTTCTTTCAACTTCCAATTCATTGTTGTTCTTTGAGAATGATACTTGTTTACCCAAATATATGTAAGAGTCGACATATTCAAGTTCTTCGCCGTTTAGTATAATTGGGAAATTTAAGGAATTTGTCATAATTTTTGTTTTACTTAGGTTTATCTCTAGGCCTACGTTTCTGCTAGCCGTTTGCAATGTGTAAATCATGGATTTCATCTCATCGCCAGTTTCCGACAGTAGCGCGATATCGTCGGCGAATCTTAAGTGGCTGATGTATTTGCCATTTATGTTTAGACCTACTTTTGTCCAGTTAAGTCCACCAATAACCGACTCCAGAACAGCTATAAAGATCCTAGGTGAAAGTGGGTCACCTTGTCTAACTCCTCTTTTTATCGGTATAGGTGGCCCTGTCGCCTCCAGTCTGACACTGCTATTGCACCGGCTATATAGATTCATTAAGACTTGAATATATTTGCATTCAACACCTTGCGCTTTTAGGGCTTTCCAAATTGAGGAGTGTGAGATTGAGTCAAAAGCTTTTTGATAGTCAATGAAAACAATGTAGAGAGGCCTCTGATTTTCGCGATATTTTTCGATAATTTGCTCTATAGAATGAATATGGTCCACTGTAGAGAATCCCTTTCTAAATCCCGCTTGTTCAATAGGTTGGTGATTGTCAAGGGTTCCACTAATTCTCTTCTCAATCAGTGACGAGAATAATTTATACAGAGATGGTAGTAGACTGATCGGACGATAGTTATTGATATTTTTTGGATCTCCTTTTTTGTAGAGCAGTATCATTTCTGATTGAGACCATTGGTCGGGGGTAGTAGAAGTGTTTAATATAATATTGAACAGGCGTGCCAAAGGACTTGCAAGTTGAAGTTTTGCCACTTTTATAGCCTCGTTTGATATTTGATCTGGGCCTGGGCTTTTTTCTAATTTTAATGTATCTATTGTTCTGATAATTTCTGCTTCCTCGACCATACTTATTTCTCTATCGTCTCTGATCTGATTCCAGTCCATTGTACCATACTCCTGATCTTTCGAGTTATACAAATCTCTATAGAAGTTTGTGGCAATATCAATGATGCTAGCTCTGTTGTGTGTTTCTTTACCCAAGTTTAGGAGTCCCTCTATCCATGTTTTCTGAGATCTTAGCTCTTTATATGCTCTCTTAAGACTTCCTGTTGTATTCATATGTATTAATATGGTATTCTTTCGATGATTAGCATAGTCTCTTTTTATATATTTGCTAATTAATTTATATAAAGCCTTCATCTCGTTTTTCATTGTTCGTGTTTTTGGTTTAATCTTATGAAGTTCTTGTCTACGGTTCATTAATTTTCTTGTATGTTCTGAAATAACGCGGCTCTTTGTGTTGTATTGGTTTGGTCTGTGAGCTATTTTTAAACTAGCTTTCATGCAATTGATTATTTTATCATAATAATCCTGTACTGAATCGGTGTTGTCTAGGTTGATAAGATCGTACTTGTAGTTATGAAGTGACTCTGTATACCTGATTTTTTCATCTTCAGTTTTTAGAGAGCTTTGCAAATTTACTGTGAACCTAGATCGACTTTTCTTCAGTTCTTTCAATAGGATCGATATTCTTATAAGTCTGTGGTCCGTGGGAAAATCCAAATTTAAAACTTGAATATTTATGACATTATTATGAAGATTAGTTAAAATATAATCGAGTTCGTTTTTTGTAACACCATCCGGCGATCTCCAGGTCCATCTTTGGTTCATTGGTTTTTTAAAGAAAGTGTTGGTAATACTTAATTTGTTTTCGTATGCAAAACCAACTAACCGTTCACCTCTTTTGTTTCTTACACCATAGCCATAGTTCTTTGTTATCAAGTATTCTGCTGGTTTTGGCTGTCCAACTTTGGCGTTAAAATCGCCCATGACTATTACATTCTTTCCTGCGATCTTTAGAGCATTATTGATGGTGTCGTAGAATAGCTCGACTTCGTCTTCCCTTGCCGCCTCTGTGTAAGCGTAAACTTGTATAATATCGAGTTTAAAACTATTAATATTTAAAGTTAACAGAGCCACTCGTTCAGATAAACCAATGAAGCTCACGATATTTTGTTTCAAGTATTTCTTTATTATAAACCCTACTCCATATAGTCCTTTAGTTTGTCCAGTATAGCACAAGATAAAATTCTCGTGTTCTTGTATTTCAGTGCCTAAACGTCTGACTTCTGATAGACCAATTATGTCGTATTTTGTATTTTTTAGGGAGATCATTAGTTCTATTAGTCTTTGAGTTGTTGACAAGGTTCTTACATTGAATGTTGCCACGTAGAATACGTCGGTATTAGAAATATTTAAAGTATAATGCTCTGGAGGGTTGTAGTCTACTTCTCCCACGGTGACCGGCCGGATTGGGAGAGTTGGAGAGGGCGGAGTTGGTTGCTATATGGTGTCAGTATCTTCTAAAGGCTGAGATGCGAAGGAAGTATTTTGTTGCGACGATCTATCATTGTTTATTGTAAAGAAGCTAGTTATATCAGCTTTACTTTTTTTAGATTTTTGTGCAGTTTTTTTGTCATTAATATTATTTTTCGTAGCAGGGGACGATGAGAAACTTCTCTTGTTTGTCTGTCTTTTATTTGAGTTTTGGTCTAGTATAACAATCTTATCGTATTTAATAATTGCTTCTTTCCCTTCTTTCCTCAGTTCGTCTACTTGGGGCTGCAGCGCTTTTCGGATTTCAATTACCTTTTTTGAAAAATCCTCTTTAATGTAGAAAGAGGAATTTAATAAGGTTTTTTTATTTTTCAGGATCTCTAATTTTTTTCCCATCGTTGTTACAGTTACTGCGACTGGCCTCAGCTTTTCACCTTTCTTTCCCAGTCGTGTAACATATTCAATATCGTGTTTCTCGCAGGGTACATTCATGATAGTTGTTATTATGTTTAATATTTTGTTAACGAGTTCATAATAGCTTTTATCATTTTCAGAAATTCCAAAGAATAGTATGTTTTTCTTTTTGTTTTCCCTCACCAGATAGTCTATTTGTTTTTCTTGTCTTTCAATTTTTTCAACTAAATTTTTGTATTTAAAGTCTATTTCTTTGATTTTTTCATTGATGTTACTGTTGATGTTATTTGTTATATTTTTCTGCATTTCCTTCATCTCTTCCTTTTGTGATTTTTGATCGTTCTGTATAGATTCTAAGATACTTAAAATGTTGTCCATTTTTATATTTACTTCTACTCGTCGCTAGGTGGCGTTGCAAAAAGGTTTGAACAAAGCGGAGATTTTGATAATTAATCGGTACAGTTTGACGTAATTAAGCTACTCTTCAAGAGATGGCGCTGAGCTCAAAAAATCAATAATGATGCGACTGTTTTGATATACTTATTTTTGAGGTTATGCGATGAACTACATTTGTATTGTTTGTTCACTGATAGTATTTCACTGTCACTAACTGTTCGATTTGTTGTCCGTCTTTCGCAGTGATATTCACTTCAACCGGTGAGATTTAGTCCATATTCACAGCACAAAACACTTGGAAAAGTTTACTCACTTCTAAACTTTTAATTTTCTTAATTGTAATGATTTTTGTATAATTATTATTTAATTTCGATTGATTGTATTGTCCATAATTGTCTGAATTCACTTTTAACACTATTATTCTACTGTTTGTATTTAATATTTTCGATAAATACGGAGCTAACTCAAACTGTTTGTTGACAGCGCGACGGTAGCGCCCTCTCCTCGAGTTTACCAACCAATGGTTAAATATACTAACTAATGGTTTCAAACTTCGGTAGAACGCGTTTATGCATAAATTGTTTGTCTAACAAATGGTTAATTAATTATCTCTCCAACTTTTTTGACCATTTGATAGACTAACAATTGACGAAAAAACACGTTTTGAAACCATTAGTTAGCATATTTAACAATTGGTATAAAAAAACTGGGCCTAAGCTTACTCACTGAGTACGAATGGTGACTTGAAAACAAACAATATAGTTTCCTTAAAGTTTATTTGTCTTAATTTTCTTTTTAAGTGCAATAGTAAAGGCACATTAATTTCGGCAACTTTCAAACGGGCGTCGTGTAGACAGCTGGCTTGAACCCTCGACGTCTGACTAATTTAATAAAAATAAAACGCTAAGCGATATTTTCATAAATCTGCCAACTAAATTGGAAAAGAGATTTTGCTTAAACTCAGTGAGCATAAGTTAGTAAAATATTTTATTTATTTCGCTTTCAGAACGTGGAATGTCGCTCCCAGACTGGGCCTCAAATAAACGAAGCTGATGGCTGTAAGTAGAAAAAATATCTTGTTAGTATTCCTATCTGAACGTAGAGATTGCTATTTGCATAAATTATATTACAAGATGGCCAGTAGTTTGTCAGAGGCTAAATCACTGCGCTTAATTGTGATAGAAATTACGTGCGATCAGCTTGCATCATACTCGCTGTGCCTGCGGCCAGGACCAACCTACTGGCGAAAACTCCTCTCACTAGAACCATACGCGTGGTGAATGAGGTTCACGGGAGGGTCGATGTATGGTGGTGCAACTTGAGTGAAGTTATTGTTATTTAAATTAAGATATTTTTTAACTAGGTATAAGGTGTAGATTTAGGATTTAGTTAGTAAGGCCACTCTGTCGCATTGGATCATAGATCTTTAATGATAGTGTAGGTAAGATTGTTATAAATAAATAAATGCTAACGATTGCGCGATACCCAAGTAGTATAGGTCTACCTATAACAAGCTGCGGGTTCGATCCACGCATGGGACAAACATTTGTGGGTTCTACACCTATTACCCCACCAATATCCAGTATAGAATCGCAAATTATTTTTAACACGTTCTTAAATGTTTATCTATCGGAACTTTACGCCTTTAAATGAAGGAGACAGCATGAGACTTAACGACAGCTTCGAACTGATTGATGTTTCAGTATACGCCCATTAGTATAGGTTTACTTTGTATATAAGCAATAGTTGATAAAACACTCCGAGATATTTTTCATTTTTTATAAATTAATTGAAATGATGAATTTCTGTTTTTTTTGCAGATGACGAGTCCGACTTGTATTTCAAATAATTTTAAGTAAGCACCTATTAGAGTATTGTTGTATAAATCATGTTATTTAAGATGTCCTATGCCTAAATCAATTATCTCTATTATTATGTACTAATGCAACAAAGACACGTCCTTGGAAGTTAATTACATTGAATGACGTTATGATACTCCCGATAACATATTTCTATGAATCGTATGTAAATCAGACCGGCAACTGTCGACTATGTAGTAGTACCTTTAATATCTTAATAATAATTGCTATATCTCAAACAAATAAAAAATGAAATACACTAAAAAGTTTTTATTTAGAATCTTACTTTATTCAAATTTGATCAATATGAATTACTTATTTGACTGGCCTGTTGGTCTAGTGGTTAGTGACCCTGACTGCTAAGCCGGAGGTCGTGGGTTCGATTCCCACCCAGGACAAATCTTTGTGTGATGAGCACGATCATTTGTTCTGTGTCTGGGTGTTATTTATCTATATTAAGTATGTATTTAGAAATATATAATATGTTTATCAGTTGTCTGGTTGCCATAGTACAGGCTCTGTCTAGTTTGGGATCAGATGGCCGTGTGTGAGCTTGTCCCAAGATATTATATATTATTATTATATAATTACTTACATTATTTGTAAATATATCATAACTTCTGTTTACCAACATCACAAACATTCTTATTTGCTCATATTTTGCACAAAACAAATCAATATTAGTAATTAATTCTATACCAATTTGATACAACTTGCACAGTCGACCGCATCAATGTCATACGAAATTAAACATTATTTTTAATTACTATAATGTTGAATTTGTTCTGTTAAATTCAAATTGTTACCATTGATGTGCGGCCGTCTGTACGTTTAAGTTACTTCAGCTAATGGAAGCCCTTCTCTTACCACTGAAGAGCTTCAATTAGTCGTGCTGAGAACTAACTTAGACGAGTGATACAAGAAATATTATTCTCTCTATATTTATGGCAATAGAATATATATTTCCAAAGAAATATAACTGAATAAACAAACTGAATACCTTACGTGTAATGTTACATAAACATATTCAATAAATTCACTTATATTACTAAATAAATAAGTTAGGAAATAATTATTTGATGATATAAAAGATAAGAAACGCGTAAGTATTAAATTTGAAAAATAACCCTTCTAGATATGTATTAAAAACAACTTTAATATAAAAAATGACACCTTTCTTTCTTGATCAACGGAAATTAAAGTTTCATAGTACAGGCCATATACAATAAAGGTTCTCGTGTGTGCATGTAGGACACGCTGGGCAGATATTATAATAATAATATCTTGGGACACGGCCATCTGATTTCTAACTAGGCAGAGCCTGTACTATGGCAACCAGACAACTGATAATCATACTTATATATTTATAGAAACATACTTAATATAGATAAATTACACCCAGACACAGAACAAATGATCGAGCTCATCACACAAAGATTGGCCCTGGCTGGGAATCTCACCCACGACCACCGGCTTAGCAGTCAGGGTCACTAACTACTAGACCAACAGGCCCGTCAATATTAAATGGGCCATAGTTATAGGGAAAATCAATGCGAAACCACACAAAAGATTTTAATAAAATGTTGTATGCAGTTAACGAGGGGCTCGTGGCTAAGTGTAAGCCGTACGGTTTGACCGATAATAAAGGTTAAGCCGCGCTCGCCGCGGTTGGTCCGTGGATGGGTGACCATTTGTAAACGTATCGACACCCCTCCGTGCCTCGAAAAGCACGTTAAGCCGTTGGTCCCGACTGTCATACAGTGATCTTTGATAGTCGTTAAGTCATTACAATTCTGACAACCAGTCTTACTATGGAATACTGCATTACCTAGCAATAGGTTGTGGAGGTCAGATGGGCAGTCGCTCTATGTAAAATACGGTATTCAGCTAAATCCGGTAAGACTGGAAGCCAACCACAACATAGCTTGGGAAAAGGCTAGGCAGAAGAAGTTGTATGCAGTTAACTTGAACTACAAGAAAAACAATCTAAACATAACACATTTACTAAAAGTAATTTTAAGGTAGAATAAAAAGGAACCAACAAAAAAATAAATAAAACATCTGCACAATAAGAATTAGACCGATATTTTATCGTTACTGTTAAAGGTATTGATCAAACCTATCCTGTGATAATCTTGGGCCTGTCCAAAACACGACCCTTTTATTTTTTTCTCTAGGGTTCCGTAAACGTAATTAATGGGTTCGACTTTCGTAGAATATTTAATGGCCTCCTCCACTCTGTTTGTGTTTATTTTGGCGCGTAAGCTATCGGAAGCCTAACAAGAATATTAATTAAATTAATTGTTTTAACGCGTTGGGATATTTGTACCTTAATATTAAAATGTCACTCAAACTTTACAAGTGCGTACTCGCCGTTATTATACACATCATTACTGCTGTATTTTTTTAAATTCCTGTAAACCTATTTACTATAAACTCATAAATAATCTGAAAAGCTACGTACATTGTTTTAGTCCCCGAAAACCTTGACATTGGCAAATGGCCGTCTTACGATGGCGCCATAACCATAAAATGGAATTTGAATATCGAATAGTTACGGCACTATTGGAGTTCAATTTTATGGATGAATCGAATAGCGGAGATTTTTCAGCTGCTGAATTATTTTAATTATTCTTTAAAGATTCTTCAAAATTATTGTTTATTGAGAGCACCAAATTAAGGTTGGAATCGTCATAATATTATCTTTTTCTTCTTTCCTTCGCCTTATCCCATTATCTGGGGTCGGCTCTCCTTGTCGTTCGATCTTGCACGGTCGCAGAATCAATACTCATGTCCTTTAGGTCTTTCTGGATTGTTGAAAGCCAGGTGGCAGGGAGGCTTCCGCGTGACGCGCCGTTGTCAGTAGGCTATGGGCCACTCGTACCATGTGGTCTTCTGGATGGCGGAGCTCATGTCCATACCATTGAAGGCGTCGTTCTTTTAACCGCACGAAGGAATTTAATCCTTGTATCGCGGGGGTTTCACAAACATTCAATCATATGCACAAAGAACATCCAGACTTGGAACAAGCATTTGTGGACCACACAAATGCTTGTCCAATGCGGGGATCGAACCCGCAGCACGTCGCACACAGTCGTAATTACCGTGTTGCCCTATACCGCAGTCCTAGATAGATACCTAAAGATTGTAAATATTTCGATCCAAAAACCAAAACATGACATTGAACATCACATAAGTAGCTAAAGTACTTTCTCATAAGTTACTTACAAAACTGGGTCATCACATCAAAACAATGTTACACGAACATGACAACTACACATAGAAAGCATACAAAATGGCAAACTGATTGTAACACGCAGTCCAATTCAGTTACACACGTACGCCAGACTTGGAATAACTTATTCAGGGCATGATTGTAACTTGCTCCTCTGTAGATACCAAGACTTAGGTATACTTTATGTTCGTAATTGCTCAGGATTCTCACGGAAATTACGACATCTTAAGTTAAGGTCTTGAGATAGGTAGTCGAGTGGTTAGGGACGTTTATGGACAGCAAAGCTCACGCGCTCGCTGCGTACACTTAACACGGTGGCTTACAAAATGGATCTTTTCGTGAACACTGAACGAATTCACACGGGCTGCTTGTTGTGCTGTTTGTTTAGTTCAATTAATTATTAAAGTACCATTGGATGGATGGATTGTGTGAAAGATCATAATTATGAGAAAGAAAGTAGTGGATGCCGCGATGACGAGTAATAGAGATGAATGGAAAGAAAATACGCAGTGCGCCGACCCCATATAAATGGTGTAAGGGCAGGGAGATGATGATAATATGGCTAACTTGAAATTGTATTAGTAAGCTATTTTCAATTATATATTACACTAGCCGATGCCCACGGTTTTGCCCGCGTGGATGACGGCTATACAAAAACCTGAATTGGTAAAAACAGCATGAAAATCGGCTCAGTAGTTTTTAAGTATATCGCGAACACACAGACAGACGCGGCAGGACTTTGTTTTATAATACGTAGTGATAATGTTTTACCGCATGATATCATTAGCTTAGGCATATTATTTATTGTTGAACTAATAGCTCCTATATTTGAATACGACTACATTGCTGGCACAGCTGTACGTAAATTATTAGCCCTCGTAAACAATTTGTTAACCTAATTAACTGAAATAAATTGTATTGGTACTTGACTAGTTTTTGTTCCATGTTTTTTGGCACGTTTTTAAGGAGCTTAATTAAATTGACCTCTAACTAGGATTTTCTTTAATATCTTGGTCTAAATATCAAATTCAACAACTTTTACAGGACGCATTTGCCGCGCTTACTTTACTACTTACCAATAAATTCCCTAATGACCACTGCATCATTGGGGATTGCCACAAATTACATCAAAATCCTTTGAGAACACACAAATTACGATACGCATTACGAATTAACGCGAATATGCATTTACCTTAAAAGGCTTGATATTTTCTACCGAGTTGCAACGGTCGTGAGCACAAACTCTACGAGAATTCGCTATACTTTAAAAGTTAGTATCCTTTGAGGATTTTTTGATAGAAGATGTAACAAGTATTATATTAAACAGGCAAGTTTTCACATTTCCGTTCTATCAATGCAAAATGTAACACTAAATTCAGGTTAAACAGAAGCATTCCGTAATCATTTAGTTACATTATGTACCAGATGGAGAACTTCAAATAAATAAAATAATAATAATAAAATGCTCTGTATTCATAACAAAAAAAAAATGGAATATAGTAGTTCGAAAGTCACGGCGTACTGAACCCAGTTTTTATGTTCCCTTAAAAATGGTTGAGGCGGGGTTCCTTCAGATCGCTCGCAGATGATGGATAGGGGCTTTGTCTTTACAAATTGAGATCTCGTTGAGCCCAGCTTTGCTCACAGAAAACACTTATAAATATCGCTACTTTAGGGAAATACATAACACAAGCGAAACGCTTTATTTAAATTATGATTGACGCAATTTAGAGGATTTTGTGGTCTTTTCGTACTATTTTGGGGATGTAATTTTTGCGGCCTTATTTTTCTATTTTAGCCTCAGTAAATTTGTAGCTATTATTTAAGAATACTTCTAAAGTATACCCAGCTTCTTAAATTATTGTCGTTGGTTAATAGACTGCATAAATAAGCGATCTTCTTCTTTTCGGGTCGATGGTACACTTTTCAAAAACTGACTATTTAAATTTGATGCGCCCAGTAGTTGGCCACATTAACTGCGGCGTCATTAGCCAGATTTAAATCTTCCAAAGTGCAGATGTCCGTACACTTAGGGCACTCCAATAAGTGCGGGATTGTCTGGTCGGGAAAGTCGCACGCGCACTGGGTATCCGAAGGGTCTATGATTCCCCATTTTGCCAAATTGTGTCCGCACTCCGCAGCGACCTACCTGGCTTCGCAATCGATTGATAGTTTCCCATGTAGGCCACTGCAGAAATGAGCAATAAACTTTATTCTTAGAAATAATAAAAAAAAAAACGATAACAATGTGTCAAAATTATGATAGTCTTAAAAAAATAGGTACTTAATATTTAAAATATAATTTGATTAAATAAATATAACAAAGAAATGTCTGAAAGAAATTTATTCGCTGTGTCATCAAAAGCAAATAAAAATTAAAACAAATGCTATTTTTCGCCTTTAAAAACAAAAATGGTGTTTGTAATAAGAATGCCCTAAAAAAGTAAACAAATGCTTTTAAAAACAAAAATGGAATGGGTAACATGGCGGCATCTCGTCCGTGTCTGTTCACATTTAAAGTTATTCATATGCCTAAAAGTGCACTTGTCGCACCACATTTGCAGGATGAAAACGCATTATCTTTGCCTGGACATAAATAAAATGTAAGTCATACCGCATTCGGAGCGACATTTTTACATTTGACGACGGAATTGCAATTTTAATGGCGCTTGCGTATGAACATTATGTAATTATTTTGATACAAGGTGTTACAGTGTTGTTGTATTTTGTTCATGTCCATTTGAATAATTGTGAAACTCGTGACATTAGTTTGAATCAAGGTTATTTTACATTAGGTAGTTTCACATTTTATTTGTACCAACTTCAATTTAGTTAATTGACTTCGTGTTATTTCCACTGATATATATTTTACTAAATTGTATGTTCACACTGTTTAATCACATTTATGGGCAAGCACAGCTTTTTAAAATAACTATGAACAACCCGTGTTAAACATTCTCTTTTATTTCAAAACAATTTTATAAAAATCAACAATAGCCAGTGCAAACCTTTTTCGCGTAACAGTTGTCACAACACAGCGAACAACGTCAAGCCATGCGTTTATTGAGCAGCCTAGTTTAAATTTCAAACTGCATTCGTTCTATTCAAATCGTACAATCTAGGAATTGTCTATGACACCTGACACGATAAACCTCTTTTTTCTCTATGGCTGTGTTGTGTGATACATGAAACCGGTTAGCGATTGTTCTATGAACGACAAATATTTTGTGAAAACGGAAGGCTTTATCAACGAGACTATATTATGACGTATAAACTGCGTTTACAAGTACAGTTTCAAGTATTTTTGGTGTTTGAGTAGAACCTTAACCCATGTGACCTGCTACTAAAATGACGGGTTATTTACCTTGATCTTAATGTCGTGACCCATCAATATTTTACTTTACTATATCTACGAATAACAAGCCTTCTAGCTCATAACAATTTATTAAAAATGTAGCTGTATAGATAACAAATTAATAAGAGTAGGTATACATATAGTAGCATAGCATAATATGCTACGCATAAAATGATCTGTCTTCACAATATTTACACGAATTATGGCCTAACACAATTTATTGTTGTTATTAGTTCTTATTTTCTTTGATCCTGACTTAGTAATAAATCCAAGATTTGATTTATTGTTCACAGTGGTCCCGACGTTGTACGTGACCGCTTAGCTAAGCGGACAAAAACTAGTTTAGATCAACCCTAGCAAAATAATCAAGATTTTGCTGTTATCAATTTAAATTAAATAGTCGTTTCGATGTTTCTGCCAAATTAATTGAAGAAACTTATCCATGCCTGGTGTAGCTTCACTTTCAGACTTCGGTGTTCTGACAATTTTTTCTGATGTTTTGAGTTATGTTACACTTACAAATTAATGTATCTGCCGCTTGTCAAGCGTCTGCTAGGGTTGATAGTAATCATAAAGTCTCGAAGTTTAATATCCGTCAATTTTTATTCATCACAGGCTAAAGTGGTTTGATTGGTGGAGAAGTACAATTTGTAAGCCTAACCCCTCAATTTGTAAGTGTATATGGCTCCAACGATCATAAAATTTGTATGACATAACACGGAGGTATATATACAGGTATAGAAACTAAAACAAAAATCACTGGTCTATACAGCTGAGTGATTTTTATTTCGATTTGACTTCTATTAGAGTGTCGTAAAACCCATGAACTGGAACCAATAATGGCGGACCACGTTGGCAGAGTTCCCGAATGTTCCATCAGATCCTATCAATTAAGAGAATCCCGCGATCAAACACACAAAACTTATTTTACTCTCCTAAAAAATGTGAGGTAAATTACGAGATACATAGGTTTTTTTATACAGTTTTTTGTATCAAAGGCAAAAAATATAAAACAATAATGAGAATTAAGTATGTTAATTTAGCGAATCAAGGAACTTCAACGGGAACATCGGGAACTAAATCAAAATAAACCGCGATAGAATCTATTTCAACGTAGTCCGAATCAAGGATTTGTCTATAATTTGTTGACTTCAAGAATAATTTAAGTATAAATAAAATAATTCATCTTATATTTTGATTCATAATTATCATCCCACTTACCTACATAATATTCTCAGAACATACAAAAAAACCTTGGAACATACAAAAGGAAACTCGGAACATATAAAATGAGTATACAATAAACAATTCTCGCCTTATTATTTAAGGCACCACAGAATTTACATAAAACATCAGTTTTATATTGAAGAACTTTTTTCATTAGTAGATACTCCCGCCTGAATATCTTATGGTTACCTAAAAACGTCTGTAGCACTTCTTTTTGTAGATTTATATCTGCAATTTTCTGCAAAAAATTTCTGCCAAAAATTAATATCTTTGCGATTGCAAGGAATCCTTCAGTATCAACGATGTAAGTCCTCTGTATGAAAAATTTTTTTTGGCTCACAGTCACAGTCCCGAATAATATATAATACCGGCCTAAAAACGTCCCATTGCTGGGCATAAACTTCTTCCCATATAGAGAAGGAATGAGCATTGATCACCACGCTTGCTCATTGCGGGTTGGAGATTTCAGATTACCAATATTTTAATTTTCAATGATGTCTTAGAATGATTAAGAAAGTATAACTTTGAAAAAGTCACATGGAAACTTGCCTGGGTTCGAACCTGGAACCATGTGCATGTGGATCCGGTCATTGAACCCCTAGGCCACCACGACACAGATTTACTCCCGAATACTTAACACAAATTAACTTTAACACGCTCTTACATACATATCACAGAGACAGCATAAGACTTAACGATAGCTTCAACCTGAGTGACGATTCAGTATTCGTCCCTTAGACTGTGACTAATATTCGTAGTTATTGGAAATATCTACGAATATTAGTATAGATTTTCTTCTTGACAACAACGTTTCAAACTGTGTTTAGATCCGTCGAATAATGAAACACGCAGTCACGCGATTTTTTTTATCAGTTATAGACGATCTGAAGTTGAAATTCTCAATTCAGAAGTTGGCTGATACGGTAAAAAGCTGAACCCCAACACAGACCACAGTTTTAGCCACTGCGTTCCTAAAAAGTTCGCTCACAAGAAGAACATATACATAATATCTTGCACGTATTACTGTAATTACAATGCCACGTTACGTTGTTTGCCATAATTACTTACGTCATTACCATGTCATACCGGTAATACGTGTACTCTACCTACTTCCGAGCATCATCACACAGTTCATGTTAAGTAAGTTACAGGTTTAATAACCCCACATAACTCGAAGACGCAAAGTACTTGAACTTCACTCGTTCACTTTAATATATTGTAAAATTTGTTGAAAACAACCCCGTTAAACTTCAATGTACTCAAATTATATTAAGTTTGTCAATAATTTGTCTGGAGTTACGATGAAAGGCTTCAGAACTGGCATTATAACATATTCGTATTTGATTATCTACCCATTTATATGTGTTATAAGTTTGTATCGCTTTGAATGTAGACTAACTTGTAATTTGAGATTTTGAACGAAGTTATGAGTCGGCTACTACAACTGGAACAAGATGACGGAAAGATTTAGACGCGCCCAAAACTTTAAACATACGATACTCATGGTAATGTTAACATGACAATTTTGATTCGAGCAAATATTCTATCTACAATTTAATTTAATATATACCAGCTATAAATTAATATAACTTATAAATGATATTGTTTTGTTCTGAATCTATGTAAATATTTGGATGAAACCGGTTTATCATTGTGTTAAATTTAACTTAAGTTGTCTAAATGTAAATATGGTAAAAAAAAACCCCACAAATTGTTCCAGCTCTCTCAAATGTAAATTTAATCGTCTCGTTGCTAGTTCGAGTAACAGAATTGAGAGATTATTGTCAAAACAATACTTTTTAGATTATAGCTGGCCAGGCAATGATAAATCCTTAAAAATATATCTGTAAAGTGTGAGTCGGACTCACGCACGAGGGGTTCCGTGCCATTATCTATAAATTCGAACAAAAAAACACATTCGTTGAGCCCCCTTCAATATTAGGTAATTTTTAGTATTTGTTATTGTAGCGACAACCGAAATAAAGCATTGTGAATGTATCAACCATCTAACTACGGTTACTGACATACAGCCTGGTGACAGAAGGCCGGTCAGCCAGCGCACTCTTAGTAATACGGTTCCGTTTTACCCTTTGAATACGGTAACGGAAAAAAACAATATAAATATACTAACATTTAGAACGAATCCAAACATTACATTGGTATTGAGATAGCCTACATAATGGATTCGATTAGGTATCGTTTATCCCAGCGGCTGTGGCTTGTCCTGAGGGGATACCGTGAAATACGATTGCTCCGTTACTCAATCAACTCTCAATGGATCAATATGTAAGTGTTATTATGTCAGAAGCTTGTCCGTATAACGGTTATAGCCATCAGTATAGGTAGTCGCACCAAGGAGGTCCAGGTTATTTATAATCTAAGTACGTTGTCTGCACAGACAGCCGAGTGGTATAGGTCACCACGCTAATTACCACTGTGCGCGACGTGCTGCCGGTTCGATCCCCCATGGGGCAAGCATTTGTGAGATCCACAAATGCTTGTTCCAAGTCTGCATGTTCTTTGTGCATGTGATTTGAATGTTTGTGAAACCCCTGCGACACAAGGATTAATTCCTTAGTGCGGGCATCGTATTTTTAAAAGAGAAAGCGATTTACGTAAGTATATCTAGCGCCTTTATTACGTACCTATCCTGCAATAGCAAAACGACCGCAATGGACAGCAAAAGTTATGCAATGAGTTATTATAGTTAGCGCAAAAGGAACGAACAGGTAAGATGACGTTCAATTGTTTTTGTCGCTTGTAAAAAGCTTCGCGGACTTTTACATCATTTCACCAAGTTTTTTACTGTGTTTCTAAATGTTAGATACTTTGGGCTTAAAGTTCGCAGAATATTATTATGTTTATCTGTACTAATAATAAAAAGCTGAAGAGTTTGATTGTTTGGTTGAACGTGCTAATCTCAGAGCTACTGGTCCAATTCTAAATTATTTGTCTGATAGATAACCCACTTATTGAAGAGGATATAATTAGTCGCGATAACCAACGCCCCGGCGGGTGGAGCCGCGAGCTAAATCTAGTTATGATAATTATATAATAAGTGTAATAAATATACACAATTTTTTTTTAAGGAGAATGCTACTATTACCAGTAAACTATATATACTACAGTTTGGCAATTTTTGATGTATTTTCAAACTGTATGTCTATTATTTGATAAATAAATAAAAAAAAATCTGCAATGATAGTCTTGTTGAATGATCTGTAGGTACCTTATTAAACTTCATGTCGCTGTTAAGAGCATTTTATTCCCATCAACCCTTTAAATTTGATGAAAGTGAAAAAAGTAGGGATGGGCCGAAATTCGTTTTACATTCGGTTTAACCGAACTTCGGCAGCTTGAACCGAACTTCGTCATTCGGCCGAATTTCGGTTAAAATGCCGAACATTCTGCACTAAATATAGGTACTTGCACTAATAAATAATTAATGAAAAAACATATCTGTAGTAACAGTGAAATAAAATAAGTCTGATTTACTCATAGTCATTTATTTGAATTATTATTAAAAGTCATACGTGATAGTCTCAAAAGTCTTTGGTTACTTAATCAAACAAAACACAAAATTAAACCGCTCTTCTTACTAACCAAACCAGCCTTAGTAATCTTTCTTTCTTAATCAAAAACAAAATTTTACTGCTCTTCTCAACACTCTTACTTAATCAAAAAACAAAAAACTATTTTTCTAAACCATAATAACCAACTATGTGTATAGTTTTGTTGGACATTATGTAAGTTATAAAACCTAAAATGTACCTTTTGATAAATAAATAAATAAATAATAAATAGCCATTAGAAAACAGTCTTACCTAGTCAAAACACACAATGAAACTGGAAGATCTTAATAATGAGTTTTAGAAATCTTTGCAAGGGTAGGTACTTAACTTATTAAAAATACTAAATTATATTGGTCTCCTTAATAGTTGGTCTAAAAAAAATCTTTAACCAGACAATAGCACGTGACAAGCTGGTGACGTCTTTACAAATGACTAGTTGGCTAACGGCCCCGCGGGGAAGCGCGGAGTGCGGGTGGGGCACATCTAGCAATATTTGCAGCAAGTGCGTAAACAAGTCACAACACGAAAAAGCGCTGCGAAATTGAACCGAAGTTCGGCCGAACTTCGGCCGAATTTTTCATTTTTACCGAATGTTCGGCCGAAGTTCGTATTCGGTACAAACCACATTCGGCCCATCTCTAGAAAAAAGCCCTCGTAAATCCACATTTACTCGTTACACAAACTGTCGATAGTCCAAGTCAAAATACAAACAGCTATACTATATAAGTGCTACCAAGTTATTTTGCACATAAATAAATATTTACCACCCTTATCTCAAGGGAATAAAGCCTACAACCGTCTGTTGAATTTTTATGATCTTTTTCCCTTAGTATTTCAGTTTTATCACGTTTTTACGCGCCTCGTAGCAGACGTGCCTAACTAGGATGCTTTAATGAAAACAACTGAGAGATATGGCAGTTTTTATTGTTTAAATTATTTTTTTGTCCTAGAAAAAAGTACAAAAGGATGATTCGTGATAAAGTGCTGGTAACTCGCATTATTTATATTCACTTATTTTATTAACGAGGGTTCGAGCCCAAGGCAAATACGTAAGTTATTTTTTTAAAGTTGCCTAGCCTTCAATAATAATAATAAATAAATATCTTGGGACAATCTCACACACGGTAATCTGATCCCAAACTAGGCAGAGCCTGTACTATGGTGACCAGACAACTGATAAACATACTTATATATTTTTAAATACATACATATTATAGATAAATAACACCCAGACACAGAACAAATGATCGTGATCATCACACAAAGATTTGTCCTGGGTGGGAATCGAACCCCCGACCTCCGGCTTAGCAGTCAGGGACCCTGACCACTAGACCAAAAGGCCCGTCACCCTTTACCCAAACTATGTTGGTGTCGGCTACCAGTCTTACCGGATTAAGCTGAATACTATATTTTACATGGAGCGACTGCCTATCTGACCTCCACAAGACATTTTACTTGGTCAAAACAGTATTCCATAGTAAGACTGGTTGTCAGAATTGTAATGCTTAACGACTGTCAAAGATCACTGTATGACAGTCAGGACCAACGGCTTAACGTGTTTTCCGAGGCACGTTAAGCCGTAAGTAGGTATAATATGTATTTGTATATTATTATATATGTACTTATGGATATAAATGAAAGTGAATGTCTAATATTCTCGCTAACTTCAAGAGGAAGTTTTGCGACTGGATCACGTTACTCACAGTGTGTTTGAAAATCTTCTAAAATGAGTATGTTCGGTCAAAGTTTAGATTAATAACTTTCAGCCAATCTAAGTACGAAGAACTTTATTAATCTAGACTTGTCTTACATAATAAATGTTGTGGTATATACAGTACCGAGGTGTAGTACATACCTAAACCTTTTAGGATGTAGGTTAAATTATTGAGACACTTGGAAATCGATAAAACGCTTGAGACTGTTACCAATAAAAAATCTTGCTGTCACAAGTACCTATTAAGAATACTATTTAGCGGAAGACCTAATAGAGGCTAAACAAGATATATTGAAAAAACCTTTCACACGAAAAGATGAGGACTATCGTAGAATTATGTAAACTATAAAACTAACAACCTGACTAGTTTGTAGAAATTATTATGATTTAGTTAATCAACAAAATAATTAAGTGACGCTCTTTATATTATTTTAACGAAAACAAATAAAACTGTTCCTTTTCATTTTATTAATAAACTAACGAGTAAAATAATAACTATTTTACTCTGACTTCTCTCGAGAAAGTAAATAAATACTCGGTAAAATATATTACTTTTAATATAAATGTGAAAGTACCTAACCCCGTTTGTCTGTGTGTAACTTAATCACGCCTATACTAATTACTGAACCGATTTATATGAATTTTGGTACAAACATAGCCTGAGAAAGGACATAGGTTACTTTTTGCCGCGATAACCGAGTCCCACGCAGGCTAAGTGGCGGACTCTAGTGATCTATATATATAAAAAAGTGTATCAGGATGTCTCAGAATAGGTTATAGACTATTTTTATATGCCTAGATTATTAGGTATTAAGGGTGGCCCTCTCCAAAATATGGCAATACAACATTTGCCGGGCCATCTACTAGTAAATATAAAATCCTAGTAAGAATATTGTTGAGGTTAACTACGATTTCAGTGGTTTGTCCTTCGTGCCCTAACACCTGCACGCTGGACGATTTAATGAAGGCTACTGATAATGCAGTTCTCGTAGCAAAATTCTGGGCTGACACAATATGATTGCCATCGACACGATAAGAAGAAGAAGTGGTTACGAAAGTAACAACCCCACCGGTATAAAGTGAAATAAGTGTAGTGTCAGAAAGACAGCATCATAAGTGAAAGTGTTAACCTACAACACCTGCACGATAAGGAATGCAACATTGTAACTTTATAATTATCTAAGTATAAATTATGACCCTTGTTGTAACAATCTGTATCCGTGAACTAGTCGTAAAATCAGGAATGCGAACATATAAGTGGCTTAATGTCAGAATAGTTCTTATTTATGTATAATTTTTATTACCCTTTTGGTAACGGATTAGAATTTTCCATTGTAATCAATTCTAGGAGAAAACCCCCACTCTTACAAAAACGTGCTCAAAACCAATATAAATACTGAGTATTGGCTAAGCTAATCATTCGATCCGCGGTTTCTTCATACGTTAGATCTCTATCCCTGAGAGTATAGTATAGTATATGTACTTAATTGTTAACGAAATAAATAAGTTTAATAAGTTAACTTTCGTGGTATAATTTATTTAAACTCCAAACGAACGAGCATCAAGCGAGTTAACCCTCAGTACCATCAAAACTTCAAGTGGTTGAACCTAGGAGCTGGAGGTGCAAGAACGGCGACAGCCGAGTGTCATCGAGTTATACGACCAGCCCGGCATCCAGAACATAATAGGCGCAGTCGGTAGGATCTGCAGCGGCTTCACAGATACATAACAATTTAATTCTTATCAAGACGTCGTGTCCCTTTCAAAGGACTTATATGCAGACCACAATAATATATTTTCGACACATTGAAGTGGAACGAGTACAGAAGGGAAATAACCATCATCCAATTGATACGAGACAAACGAAGAAGTTACCAAAATTCCATCTGGGTCGAATCGGGAGGATTCATAAATCGTTCTGCGATATTCCTACCTTAACAAACCCATTATCTATATATGTATCACATTTTTTTGTTTATATACCGTTTATATAATCCCTATATATATATTAATTGTGTGTGTACGTGTATTGCTGAAGCAAATATTATATTTTTATATATAATTTGTATGTGTACACTAAGCTAGGCGAATTGTCGCAACGGCATATTTTACTGCAGATATAATATTTAGAATAATCTATAAAGTTGCATGACAAGTGTGGATGCCGAGACTTATCTAGCATTATCATCTAAAATATTGAAATAATTCAAGCGCTATATAAATGAAGAATACATACGCTAATTTCGCCACCGTATAACGTTATTTAAGAAGTCTGATCAACTACTTAAATTAAAATAAAAGTGTTGTGTTGTGTGCAGTAAAATTTGGATAAGAATCAGATGTTGACTGATCGACTAATTTACACGGGATAGACATATATTTTAATGAAAATAACATTTAGCTTTCAACTATCAGATCTTTGTTTGCGCGTAACCTTAAAATTTGACTTCACTAGTTTACTGGTTGGACCTTGTTAATACATTAATCAAAAACGAACTCATTATAGAGTATACATAATCTATATAATATACTTACCGAGTATAGATTATGTAGGAGTCGGTTCGACTTGTTATAGAGTATAAAAACAAAAAAATGAATTACCTAGCACAGATTGCGCAACGCGAGTTGAGCAATGTAGCCCAACAGGCTTCAGAGGCGGCTAGGTGACAAGTAGAAAGCGCAGCGGAACAGTTAGCTGATAGGGTAGCCCATCAGTTACATGTTTTTGACGATGGACGGGATTTACCGCCCACGCAAGCGCTACCAGACTCGAACTCAAGTATACGACATGCCCATGCATCAGGCTTTGCCGGAATCTAACCGCAGTTCCTTTCTACTTGTCACCTAGCCGCCTCTGAAGCCTGTTGGGCTACATTGCTCAACTCGCGTTGCGCAATCTGTGCTAGGTAATTCATTTTTTTGTTTTTATACTCTATAACAAGTCGAACCGACTCCTACATAATCTATACTCGGTAAGTATATTATATAGATTATGTATACTCTATAATAAGTTCGTTCTTGATTAATGTATGCACAACAAGGTCTAAGCAGTAAACTAGTGAAGTCAAATTTTAAGGTTACGCGCAAACAAAGATCTGATAGTTGAAAGCAAAATGTTATTATCATTAAAATATATATCTCAATCCCGTGTAAATTAGTCGATCAGTCAACATCTGATTCTTATCCAAATTTTACTGCACACAACACAACACTTTTATTTTAATTTAAGTAGTTGATCAGACTACTTATATAACGTTATACGGTCGCGAAATTCGCGTATGTATTCTTTATTTATATAGCGCTTGAATTATTTCAATATTTTAGATGATAATGCTAGATAAGTCTCGGCATCCACACTTGTCATGCAACTTTCTTGATTATTCTAAATATTATATCTGCAGTAAAATATGCCGTTGCGACAATTCGCCTAGCTTAGTGTACACATACAAATTATATATAAAAATATAATATTTGCTTCAGCAATACACGCACACACACACAATTAATATATATATAGGGATTATATAAACGGTACATAAACAAAAAAAATGTGATACATGTATAGATAAAGGGTTTGTTAAGGTAGGAATATCGCAGAACGATTTGGATCCTCCCGATTCGACCCAGATGGAATTTTGTAACTTCTTCGTTTGTCTCGTATCAATTGGATGATGGTTATTTCCCTTCTGTACTCGTTCCACTTCAATGTGTCGAAAATATATTATTGTGGTCTGCATATAAGTCCTTTGAAAGGGACACGACGTCTTGATAAGAATTAAATTGTTATGTATCTGTGAAGCCGCTGCAGATCCTACCGACTGCGCCAATTATGTTCTGGGTGCCGGGCTGGTCGTATAATTCGATGACACTCGGTTGTCGCCGCTCTTGCACCTCCAGCTCCTAGGTTCAACCACTTGAAGTTTTGATGGTACTGAGGGTTAACTCGCTTGATGCTCGTTCGTTTGGAGTTTAAATAAATTATACCACGAAAGTTAACTTATTAAACTTATTTATTTCGTTAACAATGAAGTACATATACTATACTATACTCTCAGGGATAGAGATCTAACGTATGAAGAAACCGCGGATCGAATGATTAGCTTGGCCAATACTCAGTATTTATATTGGTTTTGAGCACGTTTCTGTAAGAGTGGGGGTTTTCTCCTAGAATTGATTACAATGGAAAATTCTAATCCGTTACCAAAAGGGTAATAAAAATTATACATAAATAATAACTATGGTGACATTAAGCCACTAATATGTTCGCATTCCTGATTTTACGACTAGTTCACGGATACAGATTGTTACAACAAGGGTAATAATTTATACTTAGAGAATTATAAAGTTACAATGTTGCATTCCTTATCGTGCAGGTGTTGTAGGTATATGACTACATATTGACCTCAACAGTAAAGTAGAAAAAACAGCAAAAAACAAATTAACTAAGTACAATAAAATTATCAGAAAATGTGTTAATCACAACATCCAATATAACAACAACTTTGTAAAATAAATAACTTTTTTATATTACGTTTACGAACGTTAATAAATCATAATCTTGTTTAATTAAATCTTATTAGGTACAGTAGCCCTTCGTTTATGGAGTAATCTGTCGATATTTTCCGATTTCTCTTACAACTTGTCGACTGGCCTGTTGGTCTAGTGGTTAGTGACCCTGACTGCTAAGCCGGAGGTCGTGGGTACATCATTTGTTCTGTGTCTAGGTGTAATTTATTTATAATATGTATGTGTTTAGACATATATAAGTATGTTTATCAGTTGTCTGGTTGCCATAGTACAGGTTCTGCCTAGTTCGGGATCAGATGGCCGTATGTGAGGTGTCTCAAGATATTATTATTATTAATTTGTTGTATTATTGGACGTGGGTATTTTTTTTCTATTATTTTTTTTAACATTTTAGTGTAATTTGTGGGAGACGTCTATTACTTCCAGTGGCCAGTGAGCTAATGAAGTTTCTCTTCAATAGTGTGGTCCAAAGCACTTTTTTTACTTTTTGTAGCATTTAATATGATTATTGTGAAAATAACCTAACTCCCTAAGCATTTAATAATAAATTCCGGGGACAAAAAGGAAAATTTACAATTAATCTATAAAGCTTCAAAATATTTATTTGTATGAGAGTGAACAAATATTAACTGTTGAAAGTAATTTGAAATTAATTTTCAAAGGAAAATGAGCCTTCCATCGCGAAACATAGGAGTTAGATTTGTAACTTGAAAACCAAATTGAACATAGTATTTAATGATGAGAAAATATATACCTTTATGAAATGTCTTCGTAACCAGCGATACTTACATCTATAGTTACATTCAATCTATAGTTATATTCAAAATGTTGGTAGCATCACAGAACTATAACGCCTAGAAAGGGAGTATGAAGCCGTTCAATCTGTGTCATATCAACACACTTGGTGTGTCCCAACTTACTGTCAGTCGTCAAGGTCAAGCGCTAGTGCATATCTTCGTAATTAAATGGCGGTTTAAATAGTGAATAAGAATCACAATGCAATAGATGTAGACGACGTCGAAAGTAGATAATGCTCAATGCATACATTAATATTTTGGCTTCACTGTTAGGTAACTTAATAATCTATGGATAGCATACAAACACACAAGCATATTCTGATCTAATGTGTTAACACCGTCTACAATAAAAATACAATAAGGTAAGATGAATGGGACCACCTCTGAGGTATACCCTATGCAACATTTAAATTTTTGGAATCCAGGTTTCCTCACGATGATTTCCTTCACCGTTTGTCAATGGTGTCTTAGAATAATTAAGAAAGTACATATCACTTTAAAAAGGCACAATGGTAATTGCCTGGGTTCGAACCTGCAACCATGTGCATTTTTCAAAATACTACAATCAAGCATGCATTACTCAAATCCCCACTTACTTCTTTACACAAACCTTATGTTACCAGACCTACCTTCCATAATTGTGTTTGGTCGGCCAAGTAATCTTATTTGGCTAGTGGAGTAACACCAGGTGTTGCCCGTAATAAGTGGTTATGTTCACCAAGTAATGGGATCGTGGCGTAATTGTTTCCTTGATAATATTAGTCACGAATTAGAGTATTCTTAGGATTTACTATAAGGAGTTTGTTTTTTGCTATAGCGGTAAAGGTATATGGTGTGTCATAGTAATGCTTAGATTTGTTTGTGGCTTATTTAAATAACTGATTTTGCGATGGTCCCTAATTGGGCCTAAAACTAAAGTGGTACCCGTATTTATGTGTACAGAATAATAATAATTTGTATTTATTTACGATACACTTGTAAAATCAAAGCACGCTCACAATAACCTACGTCTACAAAAACATGAAAGCTTACCCGATATAATTTTGTACCCTGCAAATATTTACAAAAATACGAGCTAATAAACGTATGAAATAAACCCATAAAATAAAATTCCTTTTCATTTTGTACGGGTATTATTAGCATATAAACTTAAATATAATATCAAAGAAATAACTCAAGTTCAATGAAGAAAACCATGTTCAGGAAACATGGTTTTCGTTTCATAACACGATTCCTTCATATTTTCCTCCTTTTAACGGAGCCCTTAAATGTATAACGGAGGGTAATATAAATTAAAAACATTACTGGAACATTTAAGATGGAAAATAACAGGAGCTCTAAACCTGTGATCGACGATGTTCCTTAATACGTATTCTTAATATTATATATAAATTATTTCTATTTTTATTTCTAGCCTAAAATACTCCACTGCTAGGCAAAGCCACCCCACTCTTCTTCCAATTGTCTCTCTTAAGGGTAGTCAGCGACCAGCTCGATACAAAAGAAGCCAGGTTACCCCCCAACTTCGCCTGGGCCTGCCAAGTTGGCAGCCTACTATGCTCCTTCTTTTACGTAACTAAATCCAAACGACGGCGGCGGTATGTGTGTAGGTACATTGATTTGTATCGTTACATGACGTCACGTGCAAGATCTTAAAGTAATTTGCTCCCACTCCTGAACATTGATTCGCTTAATCTACTTTACTTATTTTTAAATGCTAAAATACGTGTCGATTTTCTAAATTTTTGACATAAAATATAATGTAAATCTATAATTCCGAAATTATTAAAATATTAATCAAAACTTCCTAATCCAATGACAAAAAATATGCTAAATCGTGCCTTATAATCAAAAGTTTGAGAACCCCTGTTCTAGAGGGGCTATTATATTACGGGGCTTTTATAATAAGGTCAAAGTTGCCGTAATGACCTTGAATTAGCCTCGTCATATCGGAAAAGAAAATTCTGGTTTAATGGAAATATCACAGTAGGTAACTTGAAGTTCGCGGATAATAATAATTGTGATGACATGAGGTTTCATATAAGAAAAAAATAAAAGGTATCTGAATGACTTCATTATAAGAACCTACGTTAAAATATTAACATACAACTATTTTGGTTTAGGATCTTATTAGTTGTTGGCATGTCAAGTAAAATATCAAACCAATTTGACTTACTTATATAAAAAGCTGAAAAATGAAGCGGCGGTAGCCTAATGGCTATTATAGGGCGTCAGACTTGCAATCATGTGGTTGCGGGTTTGAATCCCACCCATAATACACTACCGACGTGAGCCCACTCGTAACACAAGCATCTAAGCTTAGCACGAGGGGTTAACGAGATTACTAGTAATGTGCGACCACATTGCTAGTAAACTTTTAAAAAAAAAAAAGCTCAATTATTATATTTTTGCAGATGTTTTTGAACTCACTACATTCGATCAGAATAATAA
Source organism: Plusia festucae (assembly GCA_950381575.1). Lineage (NCBI taxonomy): Eukaryota > Metazoa > Arthropoda > Insecta > Lepidoptera > Noctuidae > Plusia > Plusia festucae. Next base: position 2,802,854 of record OX494436.1, on the reverse strand, counting down.
CTAAAGCAAGTTATTATTCTAAGATTCGATCACCTACGAAAGAAATGAAATGAAATGAAATGAAATATTTATTTTTTTCGAGTAGACCTTTACAGGCACTTTCAAAACGTTAATGACGCTAGTTGCGCTAGTTGCGTTTAAGGGCTTCTCAATTCACGTAAATATATGTATTATTATTGGAACTGCATTATATTCACATGATGAATCTATTCGGGCATTCAAGCAAATAATATACATAATTTATGAATTCATCATGACGTGTTTGAATAGAAGTTGGTTGTTTATTGAATAAATTGAACGTATTGTGATCATTTTTTTTGGGTCGTTCATTATAAGATCTCTTTAATGGACAGATGCTATGAAGCGCTACAGGTCGAATCAATAAAACCGATTGCTGAAAAAGTAATAAATTTGTAGCTTGCTTCTAAATTGGCTTTAAAAAACGTGATGCGTTTAACAAACTGTTGTGCAAATTGGTTTTAAGTTAACTTAGGTCCAGTTTTTTGATCCCGAGTTTATTGAAGCAATGGTTGAATATGCTGATTGATGGTTTTAAAACGCATTTTTTCATCAATTGTTAGTCTATCCAATGGTCAAATAAGTTGCAGAGTTAATTATATATACATGTTAAAATACTATTTGTTGAATAACCTCGTTCTTTCGAAGTTTGAAACCATTAGTTAGTATATTGTTTTTAACCATAACTTGAGATAACACGGGCTAAAAAAACTGGGCTTTAAACTCTTTCTGCGGAACAACTGTTTTTCAGCTGATTGCATGCTAGTTAAACTTAACAAGTACTAGACAACCAACTTGATTTTTTATTCCAGTTTTCCTGGAGTGTGGTTTTCCGACTATATATTTATAAATAAATAAATAAATATCTTGGGACAATCTCACACACGGTCATCTGATCCCAAACTAGGCAGAGCCTGTACTATGGTAACCAGACAACTGATAAACATACTTACATATTCCTAAATACATACATATTATAGATAAATAAAGCCCAGACACAGAACAAATGATCGTGCTCATCACACAAAGATTTGTCCTGTGTGGGAATCGAACCCACGACCTCCGGCTTAGCAGTCAGGGTCACTACCCACTAGACCAACAGGCCCGTCTATTTATGTTTTCATTCGACAAAATACTAATATTGTATCACATAAGTGCGCTCAATTCACAGTAAATCTAAAAATAGCAATCAAGATAGAGTTCAATGGAAAGCCAAAATAGGTTCTTAATCATAAATAGCTCGACTTTTTATGAAGCTAAATGTAATTCGGATAGTATACCAAAGTAACAATGACACGTATCTGTTTACCAATCTCTTGAATTCCTTTTAAGTTAGAACTTTAGGACGCTCGAAATATAACGATTATATCTTAAGAAACTTCAGCTTAAGTTACAAGGAGAACATTGTTTAGGTGAACATAATTTAATGATTCATTCAAACATCCATTCTCTAATCAAATTGCGGTAACGAATTTGCAGTGAACAACACAATAGATTCCCAATAAATTCATTCACCGATGATGTACTTATTCACAACGCGTTCACAACACATTAATTAAATAGTATGCTTTGGCTTCGTAATCAAATTACTCAAATTCATTACCTTACAATCACCTAATAGCTACATAATTAGAAAATGTGGGAACACCGTATTTGTTGATTATTTTGAACAATAGGAGACTTGGAAATATCTTCATATATATCATATATATATATCATTTCCATGGAGTCGATAAGATGAAAAGTATAAGTATCAATCAATCACATTGTTTACATAGAGCAAGTCAAAAACGAAGCAGCAGTACTTCAGCCCTAATGGTTAGGGCGGCAGACTTGCGATCATGGGGTTGCCGGTTTCAGTTCCATTCATAACACTACCGACGTGATCCCACTCGTTACACAAGCATTTTAGCGTAGTACGACGAACTAACAAGCTTTTAAAAAAAACTCGTCATCACCTTTTTTACCTATCTATTATTTACTTATTTAAATATAAGTAAAAATATAGCCATATCATCAAATAACAGTTATCAAACCATTCTGGTTTGCCGAATCGGTCCAGTAAATTAAGGAAAGCGACCCTTCGTCATAATACATGATCTGACATCAACGACTCAACAAAATGTCGAATCAATTGTCAAGATTATCGTTATAAACGTCCACTAACTTAACAGAACGATCGAACTATCTAAAAGTTCGGAAATGTATCGCAATTTATGAATATTGGTACATAGAAACCGCAAAACCGCTGTCCATTCTTAGCTTGTTCAAGCATTCAGCCGCGAAATCAAGGGTTTCATATCCGCCAAATTATATTCACTGCTCCAAAAATTTAATATCAACCTTAACACATCCCAGTAAAGTTCAAAATATTATTTTAATGTTGCATAGTCAGTTGCAAAATGGATTTTTCTTATAAATTATGAAACAAACTAGAAGTCTGTAACATAATGCTTTGGGAAAAATCTTTATGTTATCTTTTATGGTTGTGATGCAGGAGGATTTCCTTGACTGATTTTACTACTGTACTTCAGTAGAATATAAAATTGATGGACTGCTGGCCCTTGGTGCCTACAAAACAACGTCTGTAGCAATTCTCAGATAAATGACCCAATAATCTTCTCTTTAGGCAATTTCTTTATCTATACAATATATAAAATTCTCGTGTTTTACAGCCTTTGTAACTAAACTCCTCCCATACATTTTCATGATATTTTACGTGTATATACGGTATATCCTGAATGTTGTTAAATATTTTTTTATACCGCTAAGTTATAAGTGTGTTCCTGAGCAGTTTCTTATTTGTGGCACACAACAAAATTTGCTAGGTCAGCTAGTAAATTTATAGTAACTAATATAGTAAAACCGAACTGTTTTTAATCTCAGGATCTACTTGTCCGTTTTCAAAAGATGTTGCAGTGTAAGATAGCCTATTTATCGAGAAAGGCTACATATTATTTTTGCCGCGATACGAAAGCGCGATACACGGGCGGAGACGAAAGCAAAAACCAGTATAATATTCACATTATTTGTTTACAACTGAAGTCAAAATAAGTATATTTAACAGTAGGGATGCTTAGACCAGGATTACCTCATGAAATGTCTTTAACATTATTACCTAATTCTTCTAAAAATTTGCAAAAAATAAACTTGTATTATTCACGCTCACTAAAGGCAATTAAAGTTACTTAGAACTTAAATTTTAATTTTAACCAAGTAATAAAATTATATTAACTCGCAAAAACTATAAAGTAGGTACTCAAATCATAAATTAATAAAACTTCACTGGTATTTATTTGGTGCTAATAAAACAGCTCAATAGCAACTTAATCACATCGAATACCTACCAAAAACTCTTTGAAAAGTAACAAAGCATTTTGATAGGAGAGACACGTTTTGTCACTGACGTGCAAAATAAAAGTACCACGTAGGTAGTAACGTAGGAAACAAAGTAACAAACTTCACTTGTTTCAAGCCGATTCGAAAGACCTAAAAAGATTATTTTGGATTTTTCAGCTTTGATCTGAGCAACGAATGGAATTTTTCATAAACGGATTAATTTACAGACTACAAAGTTAAGAATATAATTCCCTTTGTTACAACATCTGAGTTATCAAGTTTAAATAGGTTTTTATGTTTCTGAAGTATTGTTGATCGTCTTTTGTAGACAAATTTCATCCTAGACTAGCTGATCTGACAGACATTGTCATGTCATAAACTAACAGTTATGTCAATAACATTGTCGTTAGGTTTTCTTTACTTTTTAATGTTTCACTGAGCTTTTTTTTTAAATAACAAACTCGACAAAAAAGAATTAGCAAAATTGGTCTAGCTCTAGCCGTTCGCGCGTAGTGTCGTGACCGTAGCGATTCATGTATATAGATATGTATAATTGATTATTTGCACCAGTTATTAACACCATAAACAAAATTCCCCAAAATCTAGTCACATTCTTTGCCAAGTCATAATAATAAGATGTTAAATAAATTATCTAGACTTAATAAATAATTCTCATAATTCTCAAGTGGAAACAGAACACCTTGTATTCAAGATTTTCGTTTATCTACAATTAGAAAAAGCATTTGTTCACTTAAAATTAAGGTTCATTTTAGAAAGTGCTTACGTATAACTAACGCAGACTGTCTTCACATCTAGCAATAGTAAACTTGTAGTTAGACTCTTTGTAACTAGACTCGTTATCACGTACAAACTCAATGAAAACAAGCGTCTTTTGTTTTATACGCTTTGTATTTATCTAACGATGTAGAGCTCACTCACACTACACATTGTATAATAATGTTTAATTATTTCAGAAAGGATTATTTGATCAGACGCGATAGAAATTATGTTATATTATCTTCAGAGATTGGAAATAAAGGAACAAAAATAGAAACACTTTGAAAGTCTTTAGCATATCTTTTCGTTTTATAATATTTCAGACATCAACAATGAGAGGAATTAATATTTAATCTTTTAATATTGTTTAATTTTAAAATATAGAGCTGGCCTAGCGATTCAATGACCGGATTCGTATGCTCATGGTTGCGGTTTCAAACCCAGACAAGAATAGAAAAGTTATATGAAGTTTCTTAATTATTCTAAGACACCATTGACAAACGGTGAAGGAAAACATCGGGAGGAAACCTTGATACAAAAAAAAAAAATAATCACCAACCCGCAATGAGCAAGCGTGGTGATCAGTGCTCGTTCCTTTCTCTTTCTTTCAATGAGTGGGATTCAAATCGTCACGGGGTTTATAATATCCACAAGCCTCAAAAGTTAGCTGGTTCGGACTGAATGCGAAAGGCAGAGAGAGGATCGGGTGTTGTGGCGTAACTCGGAAAAGAACTATGTCCAAATGTCCAGCAGTGGGCCGCTATAGCCTGAGTTGATTGAATACCAAGAATTAAGCAGCATTTTTCAGTATATTTTCTATCTAATATCATATTTATTTAAAACTCCGGTCTTATTTTATATTGACAAGTGTGAGCGACGCGATTGCCAGCCATTGGCAGTAATTAGATCGTCGATAAATGGCACCGCCGTCATTATCGAGTTAACTTGTCAATACAGGGCTTTTGTGCCAACACGCCTGTCAAGTAAACCAGAATGGACGGCCCTATTAACCTTAGTTTAAACCTAGTTTAATATTTTATGTACTAAAACTGTTGTGTAAATTTTGAAGGCTTTTAGAGTACCGCGTTGTGATGGAAATTGTTTGTGATATTTAAACTACATATCACTAAAACGGATAGTCTATGCTTGACTATTTAGGTACTTTAGCGGTGATAGCCTCATGGGTAGGGCGTTGGACTTGCGATCATGTGGTTGTCTGTTCGAACCCACTCATTGCACTACCGACGACTTGAACCTACTCGTAATACAAGCATTCAGGAGGAGAGGTTGACTAGACCAGTAGTAATCGAGTGGCGTTCACTCCGGTTTTTAAGGTGTCGCCAGCTCTAAGGTTAAAGGTTCGAACCCCGGAAGGGTCCATGTAGAAAATCACTTTTATACATTGTCTTGAGTCTGGGTGTTTATGGTACCTTTTTTGTCTCCGATTCCATAACACAAATGCTTTTGCTACTTACTTTACTTTTATTATTATTTTAACGCCATAATATTAGATGAAAAATTTTATACATTCTCCTTACTTTGAAAATCCCAGAATACATTTACCTTTAATACTACTTACTCTTTACTTTACGCGCGAGCAAAGCCGCGGGCAACAGCTAATTAAAATATAGGTATAAATAAATGTAATAATGTATAAATAGATATATATATATACAAAAGATTAATTAAATAGTGTAAGTAATTTTATATTAAAATTGTATTGCTGCGCCCTAACAGGGTATCATGTATGTACCATTACCTTGTATTTAAACATCTGTATCTACTCATGATCGCAATAAATATTTGAAGTTTGAAGTTAATGAGCGACCTACATAGATACATTAATAAAAAATGACCCAAAAATGAATGAATAATTTAATATGTAAATGTATGTCTTGTCTTCTGTTTATGGGTCATGTTAGAAATATACTTGAATATTTACTTTAGTTTAAAAGGAAGTTGCAACGATTACTCAAAAAAGCAAAAATTTGTCCAAACATTTATTGGCCAACATTTGCCAAATTCAACGTTATTCCGCTAACATTTTGCATCCAACTTTTGCCGAACCCAATTACGCCAACACTATGTGAATTAAACAGCTTCAATGAACTAGTTATATTGGCTGCCTGGGGTGCAAGTTCTTGGATTCCGTAGTGAAAGAATGCCTCAGAACCATGTCAGTTCACTGCACAAGTATGTTAGGCTACATAGTTTATACAGAAATGTTTGTTTATATATAATTTTGTAAACATTACGCAATCCTTACACGGCTAGGTATTATCAGGATTATTTCACGATTAAGTCTTAATAATGATGATTGAATGATGTCGTGGTTCAATGACCTGATTCGTATGCACATGTTTGCATGTTCGTAGGCAAGTACCAATGTAACTTTTACAAAGTTATATGTACTTTTTTGATAATTCTAAGACACCATTGACAGACGGTGAAGGAAAACATCGCGAGTAAAACTGGATTCCAAAAATTTGAATCTGTTATCGCCAACACGCAGTGAACCAGTACGATGATCAATACATTCCTTCTCTGTGTGGGAAGAGGCCTGTGCTCATGAGTGGGACATTTATAGGCCTTATTATTTATATTATAATTAAGTAATAACAGTATATAACCGATAAGTCACGAGGCTTGGAATTGACATTTTCATAATTATATTTTAGCGATTCGATCAGCGATCATAATTGTAGTTATATACCTTGTCTAAGGGGGCTTGTCACTTTCCCCCGTATCCTGAAACTCAAATTAACTCAACAAGATATAAATTTACAGTTTTTGCTGACCTTGCAGTGTACGGAAATCCTATACAATACTAGATCAGCTTATACTAAAATGTATAGCTTGATGTGTAGCCGTGTGTACTTGCAATGACTAGGTTAGAATCCCATCTCCAATCGGTTGTTTAACAAGAGCAAGACGTTTTCAATGTTTGGCTAACACAACAATTAATTTGACAAAAATGGTCAATTGAAATTCACTGCTTAAAAAAGTCTAAATGTTGTGTTGTTAAAGCGTGTCACGTTCGAGCCCATGTGGACGCCACCGGGTTCCGTCGCTTTACAAAAATGTATGAGACGTACGTGACCCGCCGTGCTTCGGAAACGCTTGTATTTTGAAGGATATTGTTTTACTGTACATCATAATTTTTTCACCCTAAAATATCCCATTAGCAGATGTCGTAAATGCGACACTAAACGGGGGTTTTTCTTTCTGTGGTATTTATTAAACCGAAGCCGTAGGTATTGATTTTTCTTAGGTATATTATGGTCAGATATCAGTAAAAGCTTAATAATCAATTTTTAATATCTTCAAATTTATTTCAGTATTAGATCAGCAGTAAATATAAAACAAATTAATAGTTAATAAGAGAAAGAACACTGTTTATACACATAAAAGTAATTAAGAACAAAGTTTAATTTTAATTTTGTTTGATCTACTGATTATAGTTTATATACTTGCAAATGACCCATTTAATTAATTGAACAAGTAGAATCAATTAAAGTCAGTTTAATAATTTAAGTGCCTCAAATATACCCAAATTAAATTCACTCCTTCTAACACATTACCGTGGCATTCTAACACATTTTCTTTTTATGCAAAAAACACCTTTGAAAAAAAAATTTTTTTTTGTTAGTCAGTTTCTAATAAATATATAACATCTGCTCATACTTAGACGTCTTGAGAGAGAAAGTTATTGCAGTGTCTATAAACTCTTATTCCATATTTTTTTCTTAAAACAATTTATAATTCTCTAAATAGAAGCGTAAGTATTTTATACCCCTACTGCCTCTATTTTGTCTAACAATATAGTAGGTACATAATATCGTAAAGTTTCAATAATACGTAATGGTGTAGTGAATCAATATCACTTGTATAAACGAAGTGAGTGAGAGGCTGCAAGTGATCTGTCGTGTTGTCCAACATCTGGCGTGACGCATGGCACCTTCGATCGAACCATTATATAGATTGGATCGTGCTCTCAAATCTCATGTTATAAAATGTTCTTTAGTGTAATGATGTCTTACAAAATTGGGTGGATACGAAGTATCTATTGTGACGTAGATATAAAAATTTATACTTCTTTTATAAAACGATTATTGTCGTAGACATCGGTTCTATTGTCTGAATGTCTAAATTAAAATTAAATTGTTTGTTTTTCTAGTACAGTTAAAACAAGTGCTTTAGAATTGGTAACTTTAAAACTAAAATATTCTAGCGGCCAAAGTGTCACTCCTATGGAGAAAAACCGGCAAGAAACTCCATAAATTACTCTAAAATGTATGTTTTACAATAGATCCAGTACAACTTGAATAAGTGCGTCAATAACGTAAGGAACAAAAAACAAAAGAATTATTATAAAAATTATATCTTCCACATAAATATTCCTACTATCCTATTTGAGTGGCATGATTGGTTTATTCAGATCAATAGTTTCAGCTGGAAGTAGATCTCGTTCGTTCTACGTGTTTTCATTAGGTTCGTGAGGGAAAAGGCTGTCGATACACTTTCTATGCATTGATTTAAAACGGAGAAGCCTTGTGATTGCTACAAAACTTAAACGGTATTTAGTTTCCAAGCCTTTAATTATGTTAGTTCGTTATGCAGCTGGTTCTTTGGTCTCGTAGTTAATGTGTTTAATTGCTGTCGATTTTGATTCGATTCTCGAATCGGTGATCATCTTTTTCCTGAAATATATAAAAACATCGTTAAAATAATTTGTGTAGTTCGTTAGTTAGACACAAACTAAATTCATTCATACCGAATAACTTAAAAAAAACAACAACATAGTTGTTGTAATATAGTTTTCATTATAATAACTTGAAATGTTTTCACAATTTGACAAATGAGAAACAAAATAGGTATAAGACGAATGTAAGAATCTAGGACCTATATAAATGCATGAGCTGAACCTTGAAAAAATGTAAAGTAACTAAACTCTTTTTAATTATAACACAAACGAAACCAATCGTGGCCAATCAACTTGTATAAGGATTGCCATTGGTTAAGAAGGATATCGCGCGAACCAGATCTTTCTAGCGAGGCATTTACTTCCACTATGATTCCTCTTTTAAAATTTGGTATAAAGTAGTATTCAAAATTTCAAAATTATTCCTCGAATAAAGTTATCTGACGATGGTGAGATAGGCCGTTAGTATAATAAGTAATAGCAAAAGCTCTTTATTGTACACAAAAAAAGCTCTAGGAAAAACAATATCAATAGCGGTAAAATAAGCCTTTAATATACTTACTAATAATAAGTTAGTAAAGTCAAGATTATTATAATACACCAAAACGCCTTTTGTTGGAGAACTCTATTACTCATTCAATTATCTGCCATATGTAGTTGGCTTAGATGTGGCCCTCTGGGAAAACAATAACAAGGGGGTTATTCTCTAAGTCCAAACAAAACATAACGCAGATTATAGTTCAAGAATGACGGGTCGCCAAATCTTTTTTGTGTTCTGAGAATCAACGGGTAGCGTTAGGTCGTATATAAGTTTTAGGTCATTGGTGATTTGTTAGTCCAAAGAGCTAAAACCTCTTTTAACCCTACACGTAACAGCACGTTAACCGCTTGGATTTAGGAATAAGGCCCAAGCTGCTTAATTATTTTTTTATCAAACATGTCCAAACCAAGTGACGTCATTCAACCTAATCCGATACTAACATGCAATGATAGGTTAGTGCATTGCGCAATAAAGACCGCGGCACATCTGCGTACAAACATGAATATTATAAGACCACATATCTCCTGGCAAATGTCGCTCAGCGCCGCTAAGGACCCTTACTGCTATCATCATTATCCTGCAAATTGTCCCATCTGTATTAGGCGGGGAGACAGATATGATTTTGAATTGAAGTGTTTTAACAGCTCCGCGATCTAATGGAACGTTGCCGTCGCACGTCTGATGTTTTTTTAAAGTAGAGAGATAGTTTTTAGTTTGAATGTTCTCCGATGGATCCTAATAATGATTAAGGATGTTCCTAGCGTTGTTTGTTGAACTTGTACATCACCTATTTATTGTAAATCTCTTTTTTTTAAAGAGTAACCTATGGAGTTTCTTACCCGTTCTTCTCCGTAGGAATGACATTTTGGAACCACGCACCTAGAGTCATTTAGTTTTAAAGTTATCATTTCTAAAACGCCTATTTTAGGTTTACTAGAAATAAAAACATTTTGTTTTGATTTTCCTTATATACTATGAATATTAGTTTACGTATGTGGTTATGTTAATCTATTTAGAAAATAAATAAATGTCTTTATAAAAAAATGCGTTTATGATTGGTGTCTGGACTTCATTCATGCATTAATATGGATTTGTTCTTAAAAAAATCACATAATTCGTCTAACGTCGAAAAAACATTAGCGTTATTAATGTGCGGTCAAAATGTCCCACCAACACATTCATTTATCCAAAAAATGTTCTCACAAAATATAATCCCAGTAAAAGCGTGACCTTTGAGCTACAAGTTACGCTCCGTTACCAACAACATGTCACTCAAGAAACTCATTATATAAAAATCTATTCTACTGAACGACGTGTGTTCTCCTAGACTATAATATATCCAGTTTGTTATAGGAGGTCCTAATACACCACTTTGGTCCCACGATAATAGTACACGCTCATTTTCTAAACTACCGCGTTGCGTATCACGCACGTTATATACTTACATATGTATGTTCCCTTAATTGTATAGTTATACAAACTGTTAAAGATGCTCAAGGGAAGGTAACTTATACAAGTTTGGGGAGAAAAGTTAGGAGTTACAGTTATGTGGTTCGTGTAAGACAGTTTTAAGGATTACATTGGAGCAATGTTTTAGAGACTCCGATATTCAGAAAACTAAACATAAAAGTAGAATAATCGAGAGCGTCTATTTTCAAAAGTTCGCCTACATACCAAATTCCGTGAATAAAATAATTCATATTTATATTATTTCCACGAAATAATGAAATGAATATTAAATTAACCTTTTCAAAATGGCATTGACTAAAGAATATCTAAGAAGTCTTATTTTATGTCAATCTGTCTAGTAGTGAAGTTAATAATTATTTTTGATATAAAATACAAGGTATACACTTAATTTTGTTGAATAGTGAATACGATAACATTAATAAGCTTTCTTAAAAAAAACATAACAGAAATTTCTTTATTAAGCACGCTTGAACATGATGAAGGACCATTCTTTCTCGTATGTAACTGAATGACTTCTTAAGTTTAATGAAAGTAATTGACGAACACAACTATATATTATATACACACTAAAAACTAAACTATATTATGATGCTAATTATTAAAATGAGAAACTAAATTAAACTTAAGAAAGAACCCTTCTTCAAACATTAAATTACTTCACACAGACGAGAATACCAGTCCCTTAATACAATGATAATGTCAGTTTTTTACACAAGAAACAAATTATAATCAGTAAACACGAGCACAACCATTAAGTTTCCAATTACGCCATCAGGACTAGAATGTCTCGTCGCTTAGTGTAGTTTAATTAAATCTTCAGCCGATGCACCGGACAATGGCCGACGTCACGAGCGGTCATGGAGCATTACACTCACTTTATTAAACACCCGTCCATGCCACAATCCACCTACATGTCTAAATCCAGCCGGACACACGAACGTTTAACACGTCAAGCTTAAAAAAATCTATCATCTTTGTAATTTGCACTGAGTTTGGTAATAATGTGGTATGGCTGATTTACTGTTAGCAGTTCCATATGGCAAAGATGGGAGAAACTCCATATTCTTCTACCTCGCCTTTTCCCAAGCTATGTCGGAGTCGGCTTCCAGTTTTACCGGATTCCGAATGTCACATTTACTTGGAGCGAAGGCCTATCTTACCTCCACAGCCCATTTTAATAGGTTACACTGTATCATATAGTGACACTGCTCACACTTAAAAGATACTTAATGATCAACGGATGGTAATCGGGACCAACAGCTTAACGAACTTTTGGTGGCACGAAGGGATCCCTCCGTGCCGTGTCTATTTAGTCATCAATCTACACTAACATTTACATAAACTTGTGTCGCTCATCTGTTAAAATAGGGTAAAGTGGTAGGGTATACAGTATACTGGTATTGTAATAATATTTAATTACATGGATTTTTAGTAGTTAGCCTCCAAAACCTAGTTTGATCAACTTATAACAAGAGTGTACACCGGATGGAAGTCCACCCGAATCGTATTAAAACGTCAGATTATCGACGGATATCCTCGTTTTATATTTTAGTTCCACAAAATGGTGGAATGTTCAAAATAAATGCTATCAGGCGCGGGCGGGCGTGATAAGCGACATTAATATTGCTATAAATTGTCGCAGCCTGACAGTGTAAATGCCTCCGCCTATTATTCGGTACACAATAAAACGTGGTACATATTAATTGTTTCTTTTTTTTTTCAAATATTGAATTTTGGTCACGCCCTTTATTTTTACAGCCAGTAATTAAAATCACTGATTAAAAAAAAATATCATAATATCGTAGATGGGTCGTTCTCAAAAAAGTGGCACCGATCGATTTAATTTATCAATTTTTAAAAATGTTTCAAATATTGAGTTTTTTTTACAGAAATCTATTGGCAGCGTTTGTATTAGGTTGAATTGATGAAAGGGAAGCAGATTTACAGAAAATTGAATGAGATACAGCCTTTCAAAAATATGGCTTCACAGGTTAAAGAAACATTGTACAGGTTTATGAGAAAACATTACCAAATTATAGAGAAAGAAACAAAAAAACAGTGTAATCATGCAAAATCAATGTTTATTATTTAATTAACTGCAAACAATAACAGTTCTGATGGAAAATAACAGCTTCTATAACGAAAAAAAAAACAAAAAATTAAAAAGGAAAACCTTCATCTTAAAATCTAATTAATGAACTTTTAATCAGTCTGTAACAATCAGCTGACAATATGTAATAGCAATATACTTACTATATTGCTATTACATATTGTCAGCTTCTAAATTATAATAATAATATTTTGGATCTTGTATGAATAGAGTTCCTAAGCCAATCACACAAAAATAATCAATCACATAATAATCGTAATAAATGATTATGATTATGAATTTGAAATGAATTCAACGAGGCGATTAATCGCAGGCCCTTCATCTAATATATTTTCCAAGAAGTACTTCTTTGGAGTTCCGGAGGTAATTCTATTTCAGACAGAGCTGAAAATGGTGTAGATCTATTAGAACACTTACTACTTCTTCTTCTTCTGTCTAGCACTCTAGTCTTATCCCAAGCCATGTTGACTTCGGCTGCCAGACTTACAAAATAGGTCAAACCGTAACCATAATCCTACTTCCTACTAATATTATAAATGAGAAAGTGTGAACGTTTGAATGTTTAGATGTTTGGATGTTTGTAACTCAATCACGCAAAAACGGCTGATCGGATTTGGATGAAATTTGGCATGCAAGTAGTCTTTGACATGGAAAAGAATATAAGCTACCTTTTATCCCGATTCCTTAATTAGTTCCCGAGGGAAAATTGAAAATTGTTTACGAGCAAAGCTCTGGGCAGACAGCTTTGAAATTTTGTATTTTTCTCTATTACAGCGCAACACGGGTGAACATGTTATTCTATATTTTATTACTTTCACATTTTTCATTTCTTTTTGGACCCAATTCTGAAGTCCATGTATACGAAGTCGCGGGTAGAAGTTATAAATGAATAAATAGGTAAAAGGTATCCAAATAGCAATATATATAACCTAATTTAACTTTTTTACTGTTAACGTAAACATGCAGTAGATATACTAAGTATTTCAGACCTAATTATTTCGATTATTCTAAAAAAAAATGCATTTGACAAAAAATATATAGGTAAAATATCTTTAACCTGTTAACAATCTCTTTAACCTGTGCATTTTCAACAGGGTAAAGAGTCTGGTTAATGAAAAAACCTAAGTAAACATTCAATAACAACAAAACGGTTAGGCTGTTTAAAATATAATTTACAGAATCATATATAGTTACCTATTGACACATTTTAAGACAAAACATAACGAAGCATAGGTCAGGTCATAAAAAATAGGTCAGGTTGTAGACAACATACCCGTTACAAAATCCGATTGTGATATCTCGATGTAATTCCTAAGAAAACTGCGCAATATTCATCGCGTCTTTCTTTGACAGTGGTTAGCCAGATAGTGTCGGCTCAATTTGCACGGGGGTGAGGTGTTGCAAACATAATAGTGATCGGGTAATGGACGGTAGTGTGCAACGGCAGATTGTGGACAAAAATTCTCTGGACACAATTTAAACACGGATATCTTTAAAACTATTAACATTTAGAGCTTATAGTTTAAATCACCTTATAACAATGATATAAAGAACTGTATTTGATTTTATTTGAACGCTTATTTATAGTATTTATTTTTTTATTTCACCTCAAAGTCAGACATATCGTGTTTGGACACGACAAGTTACTGAGAAAACGACATTACAATATTATTTTTTATTAACTGTATGATATTAAACTTCTTAATTTTACTCGGCCTCCACGTAAAAAGTCTCTTTTTGTATATTAATGTGAAGAAATATATAAGTCACCTTAAAAAAAATACACTTATAGTCTAAAAACGGCCCGACAGGTTACGGTGCCACTTTTTTGAGAACGACCCAGATAAGGTTTCTTTTTTTTTTCAAATACAGAATTTTTGACAGGACCTTTATTTTTATGGGCCAATAATTAAAATCATGATTAAAAAATATAATATGATCAATAAAACTGTTTTATTGTTGCTTTTTTTTCAACTATTGTTTTTTTTATAACGACCTTTTTATCTATAGCCAGTGGTTAAAATAGGTGATTTATGTTCACAAAACATAGGTGATATTATATCAGGTGTGTGGAGCCTGACGTTTTAACTACACAGTAATTGACGATTTTTCGATATCATTTCATTATCGGCTTACATGTAGACCCTTTATTTTTTTGATTGCCTAGGAGAGAACATTTGTACATAGACAGTAATCTGAATATTATATTGTATTTTACTTTTATATTTTATGACTTCGGAAGCCTGCTGCTGTAGGAGAAGGTTTCAAAGAGCTAATTTTTTTTTGTTTAACACCTTTTGTATATACCATGTCTCTAGTGAATAAAGATATATTTTATTCCTATAACAGGGTAAATATAACAATAAAAGCCTGGAGCCTGATCAGTGTAGGCACTTAAAAGAAAAGTGTTGTTGACTCGAAAAATCTGTGTGTTCGAAAACTCGCAGGATCTCTGGAATTCAAATATAGATCTTAGGACAATACTTAACTCACAACCTTTTGAATAATTATAACATTCTTTGTTTTGAACATACAATTTGTTTTACTAATACCATTTATTATGTGAACTATAAAATTAATTAGAATTTGGTATAACATTTTATCTTTACGGCAAATCTTTTAGTTTTCGTTTCCAAAATACATTTAATTTTCATAAAACTAACACACCCATCAATTCCCAAGTCTCCGCAAACGTTGCTTAACCCGCATAACTCGACCCACTTAACAAGTACTGGCACACACTTAGTCTGTAAAGGTCCCAAACAAGTCTAGAACAGGCCAACATTTTCTTCAAACACTTGTTCCATTTTAAGACGTAACGAACTTAAGTTCTTATCTTCAAACGTTCCTGTCGTATTGTCTTAAGCGTTCAGTCTCCGAACAATAGAGATGTGCTCTTAATGATGCCGTTTCAAACATCAACACCTGCTTTTAAGATGTGACTTTGTGTCGAAGTGAAAATTAGAGTACGTTACATGGAATTATAATATTTTTAAGACAGCGGTTTTATTCTTAGAAATAAAAGATTGAGAAATAACTCGGATTATAATACCCTGGGCGAAAGCCACAATAGTTTGATTCCCCAACAGATGAAGGCCACATGGAAGACCCAGGCGGAAATGGATGGATGAACTGGACACCTTTAACAAGGAGTGGCCTCAATTGGCCCTTCAGAGAGGAAAATGGAAGAAAGAAAGGGAGACCTTTGCCCTGCAGTGGTTCAGGCTCAAAATAAATAAATAAAATTATAATACCCTAGCAAAATAGTGACTTACCATTTTTATCCTTTATGTTCGTATTTCACGAGATATATTACAAATACGTCAAAAACAAATATTTTGATATTGCGTTCAACGTCGGTTATTTAGAAAATAGCGCAGCAGAACCTAACACAAAAATATAAACTTCGAATGGATCCAAAACCCGTTGGAGTTAGCAACAAATATTTTCATTTTTCCATAGTATCAATATTTAATTTGTCAAAAAGCCGGCGTCCATTTATTTATTACAACACAATATTTATAATATCGTCGACGTCGACGAGCAAAAAAATATTGTCTGACAAACCGACACGACAGCCGAGTACAGCATCCAATTTACAGCACTCGCAAATTATTGAATGACTATAATCACTCAATATCCATTGCTAGTTCTATATTCTTATTTTTATTCTACTCTGAAGTTATAGCGCAATGGAAAGCCGGTCTTAGAAAAGATTGCGACTCTTATACGTGTTTGGGGGATGGGTGTTAGTAAATCGGTCACGTCCTCACCCATTCAAGCAAAACGAGAAAGTCATCGCACGAACGTATTTCCCTTTCTTATTCAAAACTTGACACTGACAAGTACTTTTACTACGTCACGGATGGAGTAGACCTCTTGGAATTGATAACCCCGTATCATATTGCCGAGTTATTTGACAGAATTTTTAAGACTACTTGGTCGGATGAACATTGTACATTTGTAGGTGGTGATCTTGTGCGTAAATTATAATAAATAAACCTTGGGAATAACTCAAATTGTCCTCCAATTTAAAATGTGTAAACTATTGGACAATAGTGGAGTCTAAAACTAAATTAGTACACTTCAAAAACCCATTTTCGTTCCTACCTCTAAGACAAACCCAGCGCAATTATAAGGAAAAAATTTGGTTGTCTGTAAAGCCGGTAATTTTACGTGATAATGTCATAAGTAAACATTTATGAAAAATGCATACTGCCTATCTTCTACGCGGACGCATTGGCCGTTGAAGTGGCAGAGAGATAGATGTGTCACAAGCCGAACGCGTAGGCCGACCGTGCCTGTCTTTCACTTGTGCCGCGCTCTCGCTTTCACGCTCAGCTCAGGCAGATCGTGACACTTTTTCGAACGTGCAGCCGGCGATCATCGATTCACAAGACGTTCATGTCAAAAAATATATATGAAGAAAACCTTATTTGGAAAATGATTAGGTAGGTAAGAAGCAGTAACTTTAAAGGTTTATATCAGGAAGCGTCAAACTTGACGATAATTTCTTGAGCGTCATCTCGAAGCCAGGGGAGTCGTTCTAAAACGGCAGGAATAATGCTGACACTTCTTTTTACGGTCTTCCCTCACTATTGGCCTAGATAACTGAACTTTAGATAGACCTTTTGAAAAGCTTAAAGGAGCAATCATATTTTATGTTGTCACGTTCCAAAGTGATTGGTTTTTTTGCTGAAGATAAAATGTTTGCTCAAAGGTAAATTTCATTTTTTCGTTCAGCTTTCTCTAATGTTACGTTTATAGGTTTCGGGCATATAGGCACATTGAAAAAAAAGATTATTTATGGGAGTCTGTAGTATTAATTGGGTTTCCATTAAATATTTCGATGTCTTGCAAGAATCATATTTTATAATCATATTATAAGTCACGAGGATTCTAATTCATTTCTTGTATTCATCGTCGTTAAGGCTCGACGAGAGCTTCAATCTCAGGGTGGAGAAGAATGGTTTCAAAAGTTTTTATAATTTTAAAGAAACGTATGTTCATCGTCATCATCTCCCGCACTTTTTACAATGTATGTGGTCGGCACCATGCGTATTTTCCTTGCATTCCTCTCTATCACTCACTATCGTAACATCCACACCTTTCTTTCTCATATCATCTATCACACAATCCATCAATTTCGTCTTCGGTCTTCTTCTACTTACATAGGTATGTAAGTAAGTGGGTAGGTATCCATAAACAGTCATACTCATAATCGAAAGAAACGTTTGTTATGACCACTAAAGATTAAAAAGCAATCGATATTCCCACCAACCCGTTCAAAAACCTACCATCCTTCCCTTGCCAACCCGCTAGTACTCGTAAGGTGATTTAAATCAATATACTAATTTGTTATGTTATCATTAAATTACAATGAGTTATAACCTAGCTTTACTTAGAGAAGGTATTTATGTGAAAAACGATTGTACACGTATCACATATTGTAAAGAAACGTGGGAATTTATTGCCTCCTAAATATTTACTGCTGCAATATTTATTGAGGCAGTAAATATTGTTATGTTCCGTGTGTTTTACAATCCTATACACAGCAGTTATGTAGCTAGGTAAAAGTCAAACATAGTAAAATATTTAAAAATATATAGTTTAGAAATATTATTTCCAAGTCAAACTGCTTCAAGAATTTGCACCCTTTCGGCCATAGAAGATACAATTGTTGTAACATAAATATTAATTATGTTATTGGTGATTACCCTGTATTCATAGTGCTTCAAGTAATAGCAAATCATTATCTTTGAGCATAACCACTCCTAATAGATGTTCGGATTTGGCTGGTTGCTTTGGTTGAATAGATATATTTAAAACATCATAAAAAAAACATTTCTCTTATTTTAATGTAACAATAATTTATTTGGTCTTTATTTGACACGGAATTTATGAGGTTTTGTATAAAAAAAAATATTTTTAATAGGAGATTAATTTTCTTGAATTAAAACATCTAAAAATTAAATATAATATACCAAGATATCCTAAATTAATGTAATATGAACTTTGTCATTTAATATTAAAGTGCTTTATTTTCTGTACCTACAACACTAGTTCAATTAAATTAGATGTTTAATAAGGATGAGTATTCACAGCAACCTGCTAAACGTAACGTCTAACTATCAAAACGAAAGGAATTCTTACTTGAATAATGAAGTTGTTTATGATCATAGATCGTAATCGTTTGTCCCACATTATTAAACTGTCGTAATGTGATGAAACTTGTGACATTACAGTAATATAACAAACATACGCAGATACAAGATGGTCGTGTTATTGCCATATTTGCTATCAGCTTTCCGGCTGAATAGCTTTTACACCCTCATCAACTCAATGCGCTCCAGGGATTTGTGAATCTGGATACGAAAAAACAAGACCCCATCGAATAGTTAATAATCGAACACTTTGAATAAGCCTTATAAAAGTCATGAGGACTGGGGAGCTAATCATTAAAATTAGTTTTACTCTAAAATCACTGAAGGCCTGAAAATATTGTAGTTATTTAGATATATTTATTCATATCTGAATACTACTCTTTTAAACGTTTTTGTCATAACCGGTTGCATAACTTGTGTGCAACTTCCTCATTCAATATTCTAGATTTTTTCAGAAGTTTGTAAGTATCATGCAGATTATTGCAGATATAACGCACTTAAAATTGGAAACAGTTGCACAAAATTTCTTATCCTGTACTTGTATAATCCATAGTAGATACCAATTCCAGTGTGTCATTACTATGTGACCACTCGAAGTAGAGCCGTAACAGCTGATCGTCGCGCACCATTTGTTCTGATCGATAGGCTCACGTCAGACTGGCCGATGCAAGGTTTATTACAAGATGGCGTTGGATTTTATTTGTGACGTAATAACTGTGACGGATTTCATGAGATTGTTCAGTGATAATAATCTAATATTAGTTATAAACAATAATAAGTTGATATAGATGGTCCGTAGAACGTTTTGTTAGACCCAAAATCGGGTCGATTCGGATCGGTCGAAATCACCGCTTTTGTATTATACCCAACCAAACAGTACCTACGTTCTATTTTTCTCCTACATACAAAAAATCTGTCACCGTTTCGTACGTGGGCAGGCAGCCTTAGTGGTCCGTGCGGCAAATCAATCCATAGTAAACGGTCCGGATTAATACATCACACAAGTAGTTCTAAAGAGATCAAATAACATAAGTACGTACAATGTTTGTATTTCATTAGGCCTGTGATAAATTGCCTAGCTCATGTTATTGTGCCCAGTTCCTAAGCAAACGTGACATAGAAATGGAACTAAATTAGAAGTTTCGAGGATGTAAACAACAGAGGTCAGGACAAAATTACTTGAATAACTCTTAGAATCCTACCCGAGTAATTGCTATAATTATGTACATTTATGCAGAAAAATATAACTTTTCCGTCTGTGGAAAATTTATTTTTATTTATGCATACACATTGCTCGATGCTTTTGGTAGCAATTTGAGCAGAAGACTCCTTGACCTCCTCCTCTCCAAACCAAGTCGAGATTTAAAACCGATTTGTATGGAATTAAAACAATATAAACTCAAGGGAATATACATCAATTTTTGGATAAAACTCAAAAAATCTTGAGCGGAAGCAAGCTGAATAGCTAGTTCCAAATAAACCCTAAACTTTGTTACCGAAGAAAGTTTAAAGGGAGTTCAAAGGTTGAGGTTCGTGAACAGTTCGTGAACAGGGCAATAGCACAGATGCTAACAGTTGACTGTATTCATTAATCGTCTGATCATTTGTAACTGCCATGGATCCAAGATGGTGGTCACGATACGCGCCGAGAAGCCGCTGCATGTGATTAGTGTGATGTGATTAAACGGATATGAGACTCATGT
The DNA here is from genome assembly GCA_950381575.1 of Plusia festucae. NCBI lineage: Eukaryota > Metazoa > Arthropoda > Insecta > Lepidoptera > Noctuidae > Plusia > Plusia festucae. The sequence goes on along the minus strand of OX494436.1, from coordinate 2,782,030 downwards.
TAATTGTAATTTATCGACGGTTAAGATGGGTTTGTTTACTTAAGGCTGCGGTTCCACCAGAGATGTGCGACGATGCGAGGGATGTGTCTATTAAGAACCAATAGGATCACTTTATTCAGTAAGCCTAGCTCAGCACTGCTCTGATCGCTCACGCCGTTCTACATCCTCGCTACGTAACGTCGTGCCACCCAGCTACCTCGCACATCTCTAGTGAAACCGCAGCCTTACAGACCCTCAAATAGCAATTTAGCAACTTAGCTTCAACAATTTCTTGAAGCATGGTCTGGATCAGGTGGATAACAGTGCAATGTCTATGTAGACTTAATAAAATATTAATAAGCTATAATTATCTTATTGTCTAGTAAAAGTGTCTCATTCAAGTAAGTGCTAAGAGGTGGAAATCTGTTGGCTGGTTTTTTCCACTTATCGACGAGACAAAAAGGAGAAGAAATAAATCGTCGATCTTTCACAAACAGGAACGTTCGCAACCTCTATTCACAAGCCTCCATTATCAGCAACTGGCACAAACTAACTTCACGTTGACAATATAAAGGGAACAGCCGAACTCGCCTCAACAAACATTCAGGAAATCTCATTTACTCTCAATCGAGTTTCAACTTATTCGGCCGGATCAATTGCATCGGGATTGAGTTTAAAATTGATTTTCATTGCGCACTTCATTATACATTCATGCAAGGCACACACTGTGCGCTGATTAATGGACGCATATATTATTACGTGTCATATGGGCAAAGATGGCGCTGAAACTAATAAGGTGGTACGATGACAAATTGGTTCATGCATCTTCACGAAGCTTCCATATAAAGGTGCTGCTTCACTGCTGCACACGCAGTGCTTAATTTCCAGGCCAACGTTAGTCCTTACGGCCGCTTGTAAGCGTTAGTTTGTTTGTTTCGTGGATAGCGTGGCCGTGGTCTGTAGTGGATGTTATCACTATCATTTTCGAACAAAGTGAAGTTTAACACACGTGCACAGCGTTTCTGTGGACCGCAGTTGAGCAGCGCCCTAATGTTAGTTAGGTTAAGACATGATTATGTATATATTCGTGTTAAATTACTGATAAATTTTTAAGTTTAGTATATTTGACTATAGATTAAGTTTAGTATACTTTAGTAGACGTGACTGCTGGCCTGTTTTCTTGGTTCGTTTAGATGTAGATTGTTCAAAACATGTTCTCACATTAATAAATATTTCTTATTTATCTTTTTTTTAATGATGTTCGCAGTAATTAATCTACATACGAACATTCAAATCACATACACAAAGAACACACAGAATTGGAGCCAGCATTTATGGATGACACAAAATACTTGTCGAACCCGCAGCAAGTCGCGCACAGTGGTAATTAGCGTGGTGACTGAGTCCTTTTAGTATAGTACAAATACGAACATGAAAGTTTTACCTTACAAATTTATTTCTTTTAGGAATATCTGAGTGCTAGTGCCGTCAAAAAGCAGAACGGAATGGCGCAATGCGTCCCGATGCGATTTCGGAATATAACGAGCTCACCCTGTTATCAAGCTCGGACTTCGCTCCTAATGGTCTCAAACTCAGCTTGTCCCTAATTGAAGAGCTCTGCTCAACTCAAATACCAGCATAATATAGACTGAGTTCACGACAACTGTTTTAAAAAAAATATTAAATTTCGGAATATTTTTTGAAACGAAATAAATTTTATCATTCCTTACCTAATGATGACAGGTTACATACAACTGGAAAAGATACGTAAGGAACATAGAATACAGAATAATATACTGTTTCTACATTGTCTCGGCTCTGGGTGTTTGTGGAACCTTCGTTGTCTCTGATTCCATAACACAAATGCTTTAGCTACTTACATTGGTAGTTAACCTCTTTCTCGCCCAGGAGAATGCAGGAGCCAGGAGGTCATATGTTTCAGTTGGCACTTGCATGGCTAAACCGCTATACCGATTTTGATGAGACTTAGTATAGGTAAGCTTTCATTCCAATAACGGTCATAGACAATCACTCGGGCGAAGCAGCGATCTTTAAATAGTAAAACAAAACGAGCATAAATAAATTATCAAGCTTGTTAACCTAACAGGAATTTAAATCAAACCATCAGAATGGTTTTCATCCTTCGAATAATTAACGGAATACCTTTAGCGAATTAATAGCTGAAAAGCAATTTTAGGTCGACGTTTAATTTGAGGTTTTGTGCAAAGAATGATTTATTTCCGGCAATCAATGTGTCAACTGCGGCTATCATTGCTTACTGCCGACAACGGTATTTGTATTTTATTTATGTGTGTAATCATTTGTTTCAATCAAAAATGTTAAAGGAGCAAGATACTCGTAATAAAATAATGTCAGTGCTTAGGTACAGAAACTACTTCAAAAGTTTAACTCGGTTTTTTCTCACACACGGCCATCTGGTCCCAAACTAGGCAGAGCCTGTACTATGGCAGCCAGACAACTGATAAACATACTTATAATATATAGATATACATACATAAGATAGATAAAAATATATGTATATATATTTTATAAACATACGGCCCTAGCCAAGTGACATTTCTACAAACGTTAACGATGATAAAATCGCTTATCCTACTAATATTATAAATGTGAAAGTGTGGATGTTTGGATGTTTGTTACTCAATCACGCAATAACGGCTGAGCGGATTTAGATGAAATTTGGCATGCATGCAGCCTTGGCCATGTAAATTTTATCACGATCCCTTAAGTAGTTCCCGAGGGAAAAATTTTCTTTAAAAAGCTTTGAAATCTGGTATTAATATTATAAGTTGCGGGCAGAAGCTAGTGTTATAATAAATGTATGGCAATGACATTTATTTTTGAAACGTCACGTGACTAAGACTTGTCACTTCCATACATTTGAGCGATTAGATCAGCATTATCGCTTGTAGAAATGTCACTTGGCTAGGGGGAGAGATGTCCGCTTCACCCCTTTGGATAGATACATAACATACCCTTTTGATAACACCTGATAAATGGTAAAACCGCTAATGTGACTACGTAGATTGATTCTTTGAATTAACATGTTAAACATTCGAGTTGGAACGAGTTGGATACGGGACAATGAATTACAACTGTAAGTACGAATACCCACAAAAATAAAATATCAAACATCCCATTGCCGTAAATAGCTGCCTCTGTTTACGCATAATAAACCGTTAACAATATAAAACGATAAAATTTCCGATTAATGTATCCGGGGACAATTCATAAATGGAAAATCGCTGAAATAAATTGTCTGAATATAACACCGGCGTGGGCTCAATACATGAAAATATCAGTAACATAATTAATTTACACGGCCTGATAACCTGTTTCTGTAATGTTAATTAATGAACCTTATTATACAGGAATGTTACTGTACTTTTTAAGGTGATTTAATGCACTATCACTAGGTAAATGGTCCTGTTAAACACGTACTAAACTTATTTTAGTCCGCGGTATCTTTGTCACTTGTATATGAATAGAAAAGGACAGATGGAAATTAGAGCTGTCAAATTTAGTTCCAACAAAAGTTCTTTGCCGACAAGCAAAAACTAAAAACGCAGTATTGTTACAGGTAAGAATTCGTTGACATTTCTAAGTTATCTGTTGCCGTCCTTTTCTAATGCTTTATGTAAGTAAAAGATAGCAAAAAATTAAATTTAGTTTAGTTTGCATACACTGGAATTAGCACCTTGAAATACAAGTCCGACACAAGGACCAATCCTTGTCGGATTTTCAAGAATGCTTTTAATATTTTAAACTTACAAAAAAAAATATAAATTAAAAAAAAAGAGTACCTATTGGCTATATAATATTTACATGCATGTGTTATTGACAGCTTTGTTGGTTTATATATTGAAACGGCAGCGTTGAGTGTCGTGAATTAGCGTGGTGAATATTTATGCGTATTGCATTTTTTTTGTTTTTGAATACAATTTCGGACGCCAAGCTAATTGATTAAATGATCGATAATTATAGATATTTACCTACGAGAGCAAACTGTACAGTGGCCCCATAAGTGATTTTTATTATTCTAGTAGTAGGTACATTTACTTAAAAGAATGGCCAGTTTGATATTTTTATGACACAGCATGAAACTAAAAAAAAAACACGCTCTTATAAAAGTTTTGTATTAGGAAAGTAAGGCAAATTTTCTTTAGGCAATTCCGTGAATAACTCACTGAACATATGTGGGAAATGTCTGCGGTGTTAGGCTTACACAAAGGAATAAAAATAGATCCTTTTACTGACAGTAGAAGCTAACTAGCTTGAGTACCCTGGCCGGATCCTACGCCATTACTAGCGGCGTACATTTTGTTTTTACGCACGTGACTCTTATGATAATGTATTACATTTTTTACAAGTACATCTAAGAGGGTTCGTAACATAATGATAATGCGTGTAAGACCTAATAATTATCCATGTTTTTTGATTGGCATTACAGTTCGCTTGATAAAAAAATACAATAAACACAATTCGTTTCCACACAAGCGTTAAAACGTAAACAGAGAAAAAAGAAAACCAATAATTTCCTGAGATATGCAATGAAATGAAATGTAAGAAATCTTTCACTCAATAAATAACAAGAAAAGCTGCTTCAGACACACTATGTCTCACTTTACATGACATAATATGATCTTCAAGCATAACAAACTTAACACCAGACGTACAACAGTAAATCTTCTATATAAATCAAAGAAAGTCGTGTTAGTTACACTATTTATAACTCAAGAATGGCTGAACCGATTTGGCTGAAAATTGGTAGGGAGGTAGCTAAGAACCAGGAGAAGGACATAGGATTTTTATCCCGTTCCTGTCGATCCCGTGGGACGTGACATAAAACGTGGTATAACAAAACGCAACTGACATAGAATAACAAAACACAACTCGGTCAAAGTCAGCGGTTAATTTGTTAAAAATGGTATAACAAAACGCAACTGACAGCTGAACATATTTAAAATAAAAATTAACCGGTTGATGCATTTGTTTAAAGTTTTTAATATTATGTTGCTGTGCCGATATTATCATTAATAAAAATACCATGCCGCGACCAAGACCTCTAACGCGGAGGCGGAACAAAGTTCGCCGGGTCAGCTGCTAGTGTGCTTATAAAAGCCAGAACTCTGCAACTATTCAGACCACAAAGGTCCATTCTTACATCCGTCTATCGATTTAATAACGCCACAAGCGTAAGGGAAGTTCACCCCCACAAATTTCACCGTAGTGTCGTAGATTGCACGAAATTGTCCTCCGTCCAGTCGGCCAAAGGAAACCTAATTTCCTTCTATAAGATGACTGTATTTTGGAAGCCATATTTGCTCAAATGTATCGAAACACCGCAGCCCTGTGGCCGTCAGCTAGTCGAAATAATTCGTGAAAGTACCGCATAACGAGTTTTACATATTTATTAAATTATTACGTGAATTTTTCGTGTATGCATTACTATGTTTTATTTTGTTGTCATTCGTTCGGTTTTGAGCGAAATGGAATTTTAATTCTGAATAATTATGTAAACACTGTGCATGATAATCTTAGTTCCCTATATCTGATATACCATGTACCTTTATTTCATTTATACATAGTTTAAAGATATCCAGATAGCACCTAAACGTGAATCCTTTGCCAACGAAAGTATCTACATCTGTACCTACAATCTAAATCTGTTACATACAATCTAAAAAAAAGTAATAATATCACAAATATGTTCATTTCATAGTATTCAGAACATAATATACAAAAAAAAATTCAAGAAATTTTAACTACTTCACAGTACTTGTTATGTTTCAGCCAATAAGGATGGTAGCACGCCTGACCACCGCGGATGCGGCGGAAGTGGGTACTTGTGGAAGGTACATATCGTCTCTTGAGATTGTTCTCTACTTACACCACCTTTATCGGTTTTCGTTATAAATTCAGCTCGTGTAGAACTAAGACTTTCAAAATTACTTGAGAACTGTAATACTTAGATTAACTTAAGCTGAATACGTGTGATAATCGCTGTTTACGATCATTATACCTACATTTCTATGTTACTCGAATTGCCTAAAACTTTCTCTGTAGTTTAAATGAGTAAACATACCTACTTGGTATTAGTTCAACTTTTATTGTTTTCAGTAAACCATAATACATACATAGAACCCTACAAAATAAATTTTCTATATTTACTGAAAACCACAAGGAATATTTTCTTGTAAATGCGCAAAAAAAACACGCACAAAGAAAATCATAGAAACTTGGAAAAATTGCAGTAATAAGTAAAAAAGAATATAATTAACATATTTTTAAGTAGTATTATAATTATTTTTATTACGTTTGCTAATATTCTATGAACAGTTTTTTACTTTTTTTACACGGCTTATCTTATCTGCTCAAAATTAAGAGTATTATAAACTGTTACAGAATAGGTTCTTCTTCTTCTTTAAGTGCCACTCCAATTAATGAAGGTCGGCTACCAGCTGCTGGAATCTATATCTATCTTTAAAACAAAGATATCATTTTACTCGTAATTAAGCTGTCAAGAGCTGTCACATGAAATAAATTTTAAATAAATTGTAAAATATATATTTAAAGATATAAAATCATTTTAATAAACGAATAATATATAATATTTAGCAACACAAACGGTGTTGCTAAGGGACGAACTGTGTGAATTTTGTATAAAGATAAATTTTTTTCAACTACCTTTGTATTGTGAAACTGCCACTACAAACCTGCCATTAAAAATTTCAAAGATATCATTTATTGACGTAAAATAACAATTCTATGGAGACGTACAGGTGGACGCTTCAATCTGCGTCATCTCTACCGTCTTCGGTCGTCGAGCACCAAAATGTATATTGTACGTCTCGCACGTCGTGGGTCGCGGCGCCCGAGACCAGCGCGGCTGCGCACCAGCTGTCAACGCCGTCGCTTGTCAAGTGTTGAACAGTTTTTTTTACGTGTTTTTATAATATATTTAATTTTTTGGTTATTTTAAGTTAGTTGCTAAGTGTAAATTCCATTATAAATAAATGCTTAGTGTTAGTAGTGATGTGGTTGTAGGAAGTGCAAGTCAACCTTCACAAAACCAGAATGCCCTGGAGAGGTGTCCTCTGTGCACCCAGGCAAGATTTTTTAAAGGTAAGCGGGGTCTGAATGTGCATATTGGGAAGGTACACAAACCCTCAATTGCAATCACTTCAGACCCTGTCGATACTCATTCCCAAGCAACATCCAGTTTCGACCCCCTTTGGAAAACACTATCAAAATTCAAAACCAATGTTGCTATTTTAAAGCGAGTTCCCCGCGGCGCTAGACCTCTTGTTGCAGAACACCTGGCAGGTTGCATTCGCCTTGCTGCCCAGGAGAACTCGCTTAGTGCCTGGGAACATCTGCTCACCTTCCCTTATAGAATTTTACATGTTCAAAAGAATTTGGCAAGTAAGAAATCTTTAACTTCCCAAATTAAACATAATTGTAATGTTTCGGCCCATAATTTGGACACAAAATTATTGATTCAAAGGTATACCTCCTCAAGAGGTATTTCCAATATTGTCGAATCCAAATTAGGGGAAGGTGACATTAGCGGAGCAGCCAGGATTCTTTTCAGCAGTGACGTGGTGGCACCTTGTTCTCCAGAAACTCTCGCAGCTCTGGAGAGCAAACACCCTGTCCCTGCAAATGGCCGTTCCTTTCCCGACCCCCCTGATCCAGACATTCACCCCCTCACCATTACAGGTCAAGAGGTGATCGCAGCCCTTTGTTCCTTCAAGAGTGGCTCTGCTGGCGGCCTCGACGGCCTGAGCCCACAACATTTGAAGGACCTGGTCAGCTCAGGTGCCGGGGAAGCTGGTGAGTTGCTTTTGAAGGAGCTCACGGCTCTGATCAACCTCATGCTCTCCGGCAAGGTTAACGGTTCCGTCATCGACGTCTTGTACGGGGCAATTTATGTGCCCTGCGCAAGAGGGATGGCGGCATTCGTCCCATTGCCGTAGGCACTACATACCGTCGTATGGCAGCCAAAATCTGTTGTAAATTTTACGGTGAGGTAGTTTCGAAAAAATTTCAGCCCCTGCAACTTGGTTATGGCTCCAAAGGGGGCTGTGAGGCTGCTGTCCACGCTTTGTCGACCTATCTAAATTCTGGCCAAGGAGAGGTCATCTTAAAAGGTTGACATAAAAAATGCTTTTAATTCAGTTAACAGGGACACCTTGCTGGCAGAAACAAAAAAAGAATTACCTCAAATTTTTAGTTTCCTTTGGCAATGTTACAGGCAACCTTCCAAATTATTATACCAGGACAACCTTTTGGAATCAGCTGTTGGTTGTCAGCAAGGTGATCCCCTTGGGCCAGTGATCTTCAGTCTAGCAATTCACCCAATTATTCGACAGCTAAATTCTAAATTTAACGTCTGGTATCTTGACGATGGAACCCTTGGAGGCGATGTAGACACGGTTTTTAATGATCTGTTGCTTTTAAAAAATCAATTTCATTCCATAGGACTGGACCTAAATTTATCTAAATGCGAATTATTCATTTCTGACCATACTGACAGACAATTGACTCTTTCAAAATTTAACGCTATAGCCCCCAATATCAAAATTGTAGATAAAAACTCTCTTCGTCTCCTTGGGTCTCCAATCTTTGATGATTCATTTCCAAAATTTATTGATGAAAAAATTCAAAATTTCAATGACGTTTCGGAAAGACTTTTACAAATTAACATGCATTCGGCCATCACCCTAATTCGTTATTGTTGTTTTGGACCTAAATTAACCTATTTTCTCCGTGCTTCCCATTTATGGAAGCACACTCACCTGTTGGAAAAAATGGACCAAATTATCAGACATACACTGTCTATGATCTTAAATGTGGCCATGGATGACCGAGTTTGGGTTCAAGCCACTCTTCCTATTCGTATGGGAGGGCTCGGCGTCCGCAAAATTACCAGTATTAGTTTACCAGCTTTTATATCCTCGGTCCACGGTACTGATAAGTTAATCAGGAATATCTTAGCTCCTACACTGATTAATTTTGATGTGCCGTGTTTCTCTGAGGCTGTAGATGCCTGGAGACTCGCTTGCCCAAAATCAAATCTTCCTGACTACCCATCTTCCCAGAGACAGTGGGATGAGCCGCTCTGCAGAATAGTTCAAGAAAGACTTATTACTACATCGACTTCTACTGCGGAGCGTGCGCGCCTGCTGGCTGTTGGCGAGTGGGAGTCAGGTCTTTGGCTTCACGCACTGCCGTCGTCGCACATCGGCACCTTGTTCGACGACACTACTTTCCGCCTTGCTGTTTCACTACGCATAGGCGCTTCATGTTGTTCTCCGCATCGCTGCCACTGCGGTGAAGTAGTCAACAGCCTCGGACACCACGGCCTATCCTGTAGCCGTAGCGCAGGTCGCATAGCGCGGCACGCGAATATCAATGACATTATTCGACGAGCTCTTGTTGCCGTCGGCGTTCCAGCTGTACTCGAACCCAATGGCTTGGCACGTGACGATGGCAAGAGACCGGACGGCATGTCGTTATTTCCATGGAAGATGGGTAGGCCTTTAGTGTGGGACGCTACCTGTGTCGATACTCTTGCGCCATCCCATCTTCCAAGTTCATCGTGCTGTGCTGGTGCTGCTGCTGCGGCTGCAGAAAACCTCAAGCGGCGGAAATATAACAACCTAATAGGCAGTTATATATTCGAGCCGTTTGGGGTTGAAACCCTTGGACCGTGGGGCCCGAGTGCACATATGGTTTTCAAAGATCTAGCCAAACGCCTTGTTGACACTTCGCGTGACCCAAGGGCTGGCTTTTACCTTGGTCAAAGAATAAGCATTGCCATACAACGTGGCAATGCAGCCAGCCTAGTGGGCACACTCCCGGTCGACAGCGATGCGGATGAATACTTTGACGCCATTTTTTAGTTTTTAGATTTTAATTAGTTATGTTTGTCTATTTTTTTTTCTTCGTGTGTATATATATATGATTAATTATTTTAGTTTTTATTAAGATTGTAAATAATTCATAGACATAAACTGTATTAATTGTATAAATAAATAATATTTCATTCTTTGTCTCTAGAGAAACACCGTTTGCTGGTCCTAATCCATGAGTCATTTTATCTATCTTTTGCAAGGCCAAACAGTTGACTAGCTCTCGCAATCCCCGTCCACTCCCAGATGTTGCGGAGCCAGGACTTTCTTCTGCGTCGAACACGTCTTTGCCCCGCGACCTTGCCCATCAAAATTACTTGCAGGAGTTCATATCTATCATGTCTAAGCACGTGACCGAGATACGACAAAACAGGTTAGTTGTATGTATATAGGTAGGTATCAGCCTAACCTCGAAATTTTTTAACAAAACACTAATATAGATTTTAATTGGCATCGTGTTTATTTTACGGATTTGTGACGATACACGGTACACGATATGTGAAGAATTCTACCTACTATTTAATTATGTATAGCTACTTAATATAATAAGGTATAACAGGAATTGTTCGCTTCCTCTAAAAACAAAACACGAGCGGCTAACATTTCCGAAGTTTGCATCTTCTCGGCCAAAGCTATCTGTAAATTTCCAACGTTCTAATATTTTAATATGGAGAAGCAAAATTATATCAAGTTACCGCCAAGTTGTCTAAGAGAAAATTATGAACAATATTTACTTAGCTTAAAGGCAAGATATTTTATTTTACATTTAAACAAAAATTGTAGTCCATATTGTGTTGAGGTAGGTAAACTTGATTTTCTTTACAGCTATAGATGCAGTGTAATGTCGTAGCGGCCTAGCAGTTCAATGAGCAGATGTGTATGCAGGGTCTATCATTATAGTAGGTTTGAACCCAATGCAAGCTAGTAGTCACTACTGTGACTTCTTCAAAGTTTTATGCACTTTCTTGATTATTTAAAGAATCATTCAATTGGCAATAAATATCGGCATTATAATTATATACATACACATTTACTTTGCAGTATAAATGTGTTATATACCTTACCAACACAAGTAGCATGCGTAAATACCTATATTAAAATGTTCATGCTAAATAAAAGACGTGTGTTCGAATCAAGCGTATATTACTGAACTGAGGCGGCGGTACATAAGTGCCCGCTTACTTATAAATACCCACGTATACCTACAACAGTTCAAAGACTTTAAATAGCAAATAAATGAAAGTGAACCCGTTATTATTAAATTATTTAAAAATAAACAGACATTGAAACGAATGTAAAATACAATCTGCATCCTACATTGCAACATCTTGTCAGCTTGATGATGGGAGCACAAATCTATCTTTATGATAAACGAGGTAGTCACTTAACTATTTTAATAAAGCTATACCATCGTTGTGTACTTTTCAAGTGCTAAAGAAAGTTGGAGGAGTTAATTGGATGTAAAGTTTTCATAAAAGTTTTACGACGCGGCCATCTTGTGTTATGGCGTACCGGATATTGCGGTCCTTGTTACCAGAGCTGATTATACTTTGAACAAACATTGTTGCCCGATAGCGATCTGAAAACAGTTTGTTTTGGTCCTTGAAGGAAACGAGGAATGTTCGAAGGCAATACTCTCTTTATTCTTAGACCAGTAATGATATTTCTATAACTTGTTTTATTCTGAAATATAATCTTCTTCTACCTAGCCTTTTCCCAAGCTATGTTGGGGTCGGCTTCCAGTCTTACCGGATTTAGCTGAATACTATATTTTACATAGAGCGAATGCCTATCTGACCTCCACAACCCATTTTACTGGGTACCTAATACAGTATCCCACGGTAAGACTGGTTGTCAGAATTGTAATGAGTTAACGACTGTCACCCATCCACAGACCAACCGCAGCGAGCGCGGCTTAACCTAAATTATCGGTCAAACCGTACGGCTTAAGAGACCCCTTCCTTTATTCTGAAATATATAAATCATTAAATAATATCTTAGGTTACATATAGGATTTGAAGGCCAAGCAGTTGTTTAGATAAATATAAATACAATCTACAAAAACGTCCAAAAAACAATAGGTTTGAAACTGAATTTCTGAAAAGTTCAGAAAAAAGTCGTCATTTATCCTTAACTACCTGACCAGTATCGCTTTAATTGGATTTAATTTTGTAAGTGTTAAGTATACCCTAAAATAGGAGCCAGTAAATTGAATTAAATTTATTCAATAATAATTCAACACTGCCACCGAAAATTATTGATGGTTCCACAACAAAGCCTACAACATACAATTCAACTATCAAGATATAGTAAGTATCTATCTATACTATACGTACCTACACAGGGGTGACATGACAGGTCTGTCATTCGACACACAAAGGATTAGCGATAAACAGAGGTACAAGCTTGATGTATTGTTGATCAAAGCATAGCTTGGTGCTTGTCCAGCAAATAAGATGTCATCTTATCTCCTCTTGTGAAGGAGGTTGCACGGAAGGCGGATTACACTTGGCGTCCTTTGAACTGATTTGAATTTGAATATCTAAGAGATTTTGACAGCTAGAGACTGTAATAATTTCGTTGATCAATTTACGATATTTTTTTATCATATTGAAAAAGCTTTATTTTAAAAGCCAGTGCAAACACCAAAACCAGTCAAGCACAATACTACACTACTGTACAAACACTCAAGCCATCCCCGTTATGTTTAATTCACAGGCGGATAACATGGAAATTTAAGAAATGCAATCTCAACTAATAAACACAAATTTTGGAGTTTAGGTACAGCTAGAAATGTAAAATAAATAAGCTCCAGACTAATTTCCTGCGTGCTCGTGGCATATAGTACGAATAAATCTCAAAAACAAAATCCACCTTCAGTATACAACGCTCGCCCTCGGGCGCAGGACGTCTGGTCTCCATTAAACCATTGGCGAACTATTTTATTGCTCAAACTTTTTCTCGTTTTAACATCAACGTTATAACGATATTACGAACTAAAAACGGGTATTTTTGCGATCTTTTAATTGGTGCTCATGAATTTTCTCTCGTAATAAAATATTTTCCCGCGTAAGTATTTTCATTTTCGGATTTATCGTCTCCGTGGACAAAAAAACTAAACTCATAACTTAAATGATTAGGTGAGTGTCTACGTACATTGCTTAAATTCCCTTAAATACCCGTGTTGTTCAGGGTGGAAAAAATTGTTCTTGGGATTTTCATAGTATCAAAATTGATTGACCGATTTCAATCTATTATATCTTAGTAGGTACCAGGAAAATCCTAAGCTTATGGAAACTAGAATAATATTAAACAGACTGAGAAGCAGGATTTGATGTTGTTCTGTTTTCGAATTGTTCTATTCAAATAATTGTATTAACACCCCAGCTTATTTGACAAACAAACAAGCATTTACTGGTGTATTGTTTAGAATTCTACAAAGATACTAAGCGGGTATTTTGTACCGAAAACAAGCCATTGTACACAGCCTGTGGCACTGAACGCGGCAGAATGTTAAGATCATAATACCCACATATAAATACTCCCGTATTAGTCATTCATACAATTTGGGTGTAGAACATTATGCAGTGCTTTGTGAATAGACTGCCTTATGGCATAATATAATTGTTGCTGTGGTTTTATACGTCCCTTTATACTTTAATTCTAAACTTTTGCGAGAAGTTCACGTGCGGTTTAGTAGGTATCTCCTATAAACTTTATGCGTAACTCTAGAGTTCTCGACTACCTACTGCTAAACCACTTGGTAGCTTCTATACGAAAAAGTCATAACAAAATACCTCCCTAAAATTTTATATCAAATATTTTTGTGTTAAAAATACACGTTCCCACAAACTTGTATTTTGTTTTCCAATTTGAATTGCAAATACAGTTTCCTAGTAACGACGTGGATTTCGAAATGCCAACCTTAAAACGTACTTCCTGTAGATACTCCAATAAGCATAAAGGAAAGGTTCCAAAACATTTGTATCCAAGGAAAATGTAGGCAAATGTATAAATCCCTTTGGTTAATTTACCAAAAAGAAAAAAAATAAAACTGTCACGTAGATCGTTGCGAAAATCGGTTTGATTGCATAGAACCCCGGAGTAAAAATCAAGCCTATACCTACCTTCCTACGTCATTCGCATATATTCGTACTTTAAGTATATCCTCCTTATCCTTGTCTGTATATTTGCCTACTTATATATAATCTCGTATCACAGTTTTTGTAATCAAACTCCTCCGAAACGGCGTGACCGATTCTCATAAAATTTTTCAAGTCTCGCACCTCGGTTCTTCTACCGTAAAAAGTTATGAGATCCAAGTAATTTATTCAGTCCCTACTTAAGGGTCCTTTTGTCTTCAGTAATTACGTAATTAGCTGACCTAAAAACATCTTTGAACATATCAATTTTAAAAATCTTTTATGTTTTAAAGAAACAGGTTGACTTGGCAATTACCAGACTTGGTTATGCCAGATACCAATGGAAGAGACATTCACAATGAATTATTCCTATTTAACCCATACATAGAAGAGTTCTTATCAATTTCTTCCAACTTTTCTTTCGAAGCTATAAGTATGAATGTAGGGTACATGACTTTTTAATGAACTGTAAATAAACTTTGCTTTATAGTTCCCATTGCTCCATTCCATTTTTTTTTTAATCACTGAACACTGAAGGCACTTTTAATTAGGCCCTAGAAGATAGCGCACTATTTTATGAGTCACTTAATAAAGAGGTTGAGATTACTTGCTCTAACTAATGAGTACGAAACATCTGGAGAGAAAGTCCTCTACAATTAATATCTACCAATTGTCTGAGCTTAATAAAAGCTAAGAAAGAATTAAAGTGATGCGAAAAAAGGCGGAAAATGATAGATGATGTTGAACTGTAGTATAATGGACGTTCAGGGCAAAAACTTAACCATGTTTAGAACAGGTGCGCAATTTCTCTCAAACCTTTGGGAAAAACAACACAAGAAAAAGGACGAAATATGAGTCAGATTGGTAAATTATTTATTGCTGTTTTGCCATACCTACTAATACCGGCCTATATGTCCCACTACTGGGCACAGGCCTCTTCCCATATAGAGAACGAAAAGCACGCTTGCTGTTTGCGGGTTGGCGATTTCAGATTCCAACTTTTGAAAACCAGGTTTCCTCACGATGTTTTCCTTCACCGATTGTCAACGATGTCTTAGAATTATTAAGAAAGTGCAACTTCGAAAAAGTCACATTGAAACAATTGCATGCATATTCATATATTTTTAAGGTTTAAATAAATGTTTTTTTCCTGATTAGGTAGTGAAAGACACCGAGAACCTTCCAAAACTCTCCACACTTTTTACGGTTTTTAAGGGTACTTTATTTGATCGACTTTAGTTACTGCTTTTCATTTTGAAAGGCCTTATGTCAAGAGTAATTATACCACTTTGAGCTAATTATCCGACGCAGCACATAGGTAGGTACATCTGTCTGGAACTTATACATTTTCGAGGCATTTTCAAAGAACCTACAAAAAACAAAATAAGCCAACACTTACCTGCCTCTACCAAAAGTACCAAATTTGGCTAAAGTTAAATTATTGCGAATTGCAAATATACATTATAATTATAGACAAATGCTACGTTCTTTTTAAAATGTAACTCACGTGTTACTCTGTGATAATTAGGTAGGTACACAAAAGATCGATCGTTCGAAAGTATTGTAAATTTTTGTAAAAGAATTTATACATTTTTTTTTTTTTTTTCAAGTCGCATGCGAAGTCATCTCCTTCGCTTTCCTTCTCCTTCTTTTTTTAATTTCTTCAACACGCTCTAGGCCTAGAATGGAATGTCGCAATATTACCGACATAAGTAGCGTCCCATACTAAAGGCGTACCGTCTTTCAAGAAAACAATTACATGCTGTCCAGTACCTATCTTCAGCCTGCCATCGCTGCGGGGCGGCAAAAATGATCGTCGATGATGTCATTTACTTATTAGGACACCCCTGAGCGGCTCAGCCCACTAACAAGTTAATTACGTTCCCATAACTAATTCGTTAGTTATTTTCCCTTGTTTTATTCTGCTATTCGGGACGGGATTTAAGTGCTGTAACAAACCAGTCTGTTTTATTTATATAGATTTATACTTATACTCCATTTATTATAGCATTAGAAAAAAGAGGCTCGCAGAAGCAGGAATTGAAAACATTTTATTTCAAAGAAAATGTTTTAAGTACTTAAATAAACGAAATAAAACTTTTTTTTTTAAATTACGCTTTATTTATAACAATATCTTCATCACACATTACAAACTTACACCAAAACAATGAATGAGACAACCAATCATGTCATGATGACTTAGATTTAATTAAGATTAAAATAAAAGTAATTTTTAGAACAATATTTTAAACAAAATAACAACTTACAACACACTATAGTGAAACTTCTTCGTCTTCATCATAGGATTTAGTCATAATAAAATAATAAATAAACAAATAATGGTAGGATAATAGTAAAATGAAAAACGTTCCAGTGTTGTTCATCACTGCTTCTTTTAGCTTTTTAGCATTGACACTGTCATTTTAGATTGGAATGAAATATTATAAATAAATGAAAGCCACATAATTTGTTATGAAAAATGGTTAACATGATTACAAATAAGTGTGACAGCTGGTATGTAAATAGATTTTGATTTATAGGCGTCAATCGTAACTGTAACAAGTTTATTGTACTTTTGCAACAAAGTGTACATTATAAATAACCTTTTTTAACTTCTGTCTAATGCTATTTTAAATGGAGTATAGGTACTGCGAAATATTAAAAAAAATATTTTTCTCGTGTTAATATTATATAATTTATATGTAATAGCTTTGTATTAGTCGTTTTTTGGATAATTTTATTGATGAAAGAACACACGAAAATAAAACCACAAAATTATACATGCATGGTGTTTTATTACACTGTACAATAAATATTGGGCTGTATACAAAATATAGAGGAATTCCAAAAGATATTGTCAACACTCTAGCATACGTTAACATGAGTGTAAAACGACTCCTTACATATGTTTAAAATTCATAACATACAACTAACTTAGCTACCACGGCTTAGGGATGTTCGTAATCTATCGAAAAATATCCATAGGCCTAACAATGCTGTACATATTTGTGGATATTTACTTCGAGCTATACGATTGGCACCCTTAGCTTACAACTACCCGCTGTTACGTGGAACGGACACATGTTTTGAGCCGAATTCATCACAGTTCATATTTTGTGACTGGAATATTAAAAAATCTTTTTATAAATAATGTATAAAAAATTGAGTAGAATTCAAATTTATTAATGAGTTTTCAAGTGTTGACTTAGTTAAAAATAATTCATTGCATTATCTTTATAATTATTTAATAGTATACTATACATCTTGCGGTCGCGCAAAGAACAGCATGTTAATAAGAAATACAAACTTAAACCCGATTAAGAGAACCCTCAACATGTATAATTAATAAATCTCCATCATCAAGACCCCAGATACCCATAAAATATATAAAAAAGCTGTCTTACGCGTGATTGATCTACAATTCTACATGATTCTACATGAGCCGTACAAAACCAGTATACAAACATTACATAGACATTATTTACACTAAATAAAAACGTTCCACGCAACAGAACACTCGCTTGAGACCGTTCACCTCACTATTACCAAAACCTTTATCACTTCATTATTGATATACTCACTCATACTTGTACGGGGAAACATTCGTTATCAGGAGCTTTTCATCTAATGAGCTTTGTTGCCTGGCTTCGAAAATAACAATTCATATAAATAAACAAATTTGGACAACATCACATACCTAAATTGCTCAAAATCCAAAGTAAGTAGCGCTAGCACTTGTGTTATGGAATCAGGAACAACGAAGGTACCACAAACACCCAGACCCGAGACAATGTAGAGAAGTGCTTTTTTTTCTACATTGACCCATCCAAGAATTGAACACGGCATCTCTGAGCTGGCGACTCCTTAAAAACCGGTGTGTACGCCACTCGACCACGGAGGTCGTCAAAATATACATTTACTTTAGAATTTACGACAACAGTAAAATTGCAAAAAAACTGCTGTTATTTTTTCGTATTTTTTAATTATCGGACTGTGTAATTTAAAATCTTTTTTTATTTCTCTAATAATGAATAACATATGTGTACGAAGCCAGGCTTACAAGCATGCTACACTATTTACCAATACCGAGCACCTAACAATTTGTGTAATCAAAAAAACTAACGCTACATTCGCGTCCAATTCAGATGTTAGTCAACCTTTGGCATCAATACAAGTTATTTGATTATGAACCAGTCTAAATCTCTTACATTCTTAAAACTGTCTTAAAAAAGGAATAGCAATGGATTCTGATAAAATCGTAATAAGTTTACAATAATTTTAGTCACCAAACGTGAGCGTGTTAATTTAGAACGAATATTACGCGGCAGTGTTGACATTATATTTTTAGGCATGTTTTCTTCAGTGGCAACACTGTTTGCACCACACAATGGCACTACTAAATGCAATATTATCACTGACATTGGAAATAGAATCCGTATTTATTAAACCGATCAGACCATTACATTAACAAAAAATATTAAAAACTAAAATACTAATGAAACGATATACATATTAAAATTAAGAGGTATTTACACATTTAGCCTCGATAAACCATCCATAAAAATGTACACATAATAAATAGATAACTTCTATCTAAAACTCTCACGTAAATAAACAATAGTTGTAGACGATCTCCAAATAAATATCCTAAAGCTTAAAAGACCTTAAATTAAATGAGTATAATTATTATGATCGAAATTATGCGTTGTACTTAATGTTTAAATTATATCAGATCGTTCATTCTCACGTACAAAAGCCAGTGCAATAAAATTTACATTAAAAAAAATTGTCAAAAAGGTATCCGACCTTTGTGCCCGACTTGAAAAATATATGTTGTATATTGTACAAAATTTTATAATTAAAATTACGTGGTATAAGCTATAGTGAGATTACACGTCATTGCATTAACTTGTGCAGACTGCCAAGGGACGGAATACTCGTGGCTGGAGGATACCATCGTAGTTTAGATTTGAGCGTCAACCATCAGCCATGTAAAACGTAAAAAAGCTTTTATTGTTGCAAGAGACTTACTTTTCGTTGCTGTTTACAGCCTAATACTTTTTACACTTTAATCACAGATTATAAACGATTTTTCTAACAATGGTTACTTATATACATTTTTACTCCCTGAAGGGATTTATATAAAGTCTTCCCATCACAAAGGTGTTCCTTTGCTTCGTGGCACCCTATAAGAGCAATCTCATTGTAACTACATCTATGTGTCGTTGAAACCGGCCATCACGTGACTACGCTACAGCTCGCCACCACGCCCCCTTTAAGGGTGACATTTGTACAAGCGTCAGCGCTGATCCAATCAATCAAACTAGCAATGCGATAAACTTATCTGACCTGATCTGGCAACATCTGGAACATAGATTATTTTACTTATTTCATTTTGTATAGCTGAAATACAAAATAATCAGAAATTAAGATATTATGAATATACTCTTTGTACACTAGGTCGAGATTCTTTTTACCCCAAAAACCACGAAAATTATATTGCGTTGAAACTATAAATTCAATAAAAGCAACGCAGTCACCAGGTCTGATTAGTTTGTGGCAGTTTATGGAAAGTGACAAGTCAAACACGTGAGTTATCGAAAACAAATGTCATTTCCATACGATTAATGTCATTTAGGCGATTTCAATCATCGATAGAGCTTGTAGAAAAGTCACGCCTTCTGGGGGCGTGCCGCCCGCGACAGAACCTTCGTTGGAGGAAATATAATATCAAAATATCTAATTAATTCTACACTTTAGTGATACGTGGCTTTAAGCGGTGATAAATCTAGATACACAAGGAATTTAGTGAAAATTGAGTACTTACATATAACTTACAAGATTAAAAGGTTACATGGCATTTTAATATTTTGTAAATTTAATACATTTCGCTCCAACGAATTACTGTCATTGCAAGCACGCGAGCGATAGACTAATAAACATTAATTTAAAATTTATTTAGAAAACTGTAGAAAATCTGCAAAAGTTAAAACGAATTGGGCGTACAATATTTCATATGACTATTTTCTCTAAATTTATATACTATTTGTGTCGCAATACTGAACTACAATTTTGATTCCTTGTGGGACAGATCGACGGGTAAACGTTTATTTTCAGAGCTAAAGAATACAGTTACAGGTGTACGGAACAAATACCTGTATGACCTACAAATATATGTTGCCGGTCTGCTTGTAGTTACGTGTGCTATTATATACTCGATACACAGAATAAAGTGTAACAAAGTTTTCAAACAAAACAATATATCTCAATGATCATAATAATGTCCATCACGTGCAAAATCTACATTTTTGGTCATAAATATACTGATATACAAATTTTATAATTACAATACATTACACTAAGGTACATAGGTTTACCAAACCCATACGTTTGGTAAATAAATACGTGTCATATTACATTTATACAAGACCCGCGACTGGGCCGCGAGCCGTCGGCAACGGCCCAACATCAACTAAATCACATTCTTTGTCTTTTCAAATGTGCTTTACAATATTATGCTGGTTAGCAAGATACGAGGAAAACACAATAATGGAAAATCGCGAATACGTATCACGATATGAACATATTGCCAGCAGATATCACATTAACGATTCTAGTGAGGTCACTGCAGCATGAGCGACTCGAGGTTTCGATTGAGGATCGTGTCCTTGACGGAGTTGAAGACGACCTCTATGTTATGAGTGTCGATGGCTGTCGTGAAGTGATGGTAGAGGGTCGTCTTCGGTTCCCTCCGGACGTTGGCGAACATGTTGAGCAGGTACATCTGAACGTCGCGCAAGCTGTGCGGGTCGCCGGCGAACTGCGGGTAGAACCAGCGGATGTCGGTCTCCTTGCTGGCCACCTTCCGCGCCAGCAGGTCCGACTTGTTCAGGAACAGGATGATGGAGATACCCTTGAAGTTCACGTTGTTGACGATCGTGTCGAAGATATTTAATGCCTCTTCTAGGCGGTTCGTTTTCCTGGAAACGTAGGTTAATTACATTAGTCATTATACTCAGTTGTTATAATAATAAAAGAATACGAATTTGAATGAGTCATGGACTGTTAGCTAAAATCTCATGGTCGATAACTACAATTTATATCTACACAGTTTGAACATTCCTATTTATTCAGGGCAGATTTTTTGAACCTCTGTTATTTTTCAACCTATATTCGAGGAATAATTTTAAAATGTTGACAGTTGCTTCATACATAAACTGTCAAATATCAATTTTATTATTCGAATTAAAATTATCTAACGTTTAGGTCAATGCTAATTTCAGGGGTTCGTTACCCAAAGAGTACAAAGGGATCCTATTACTAAGATTTCACTGTCCGTCCGTCTGTCCGTCTAAACTTGGCCGGTATTTTTTATTTTCAATAGCATAATATGATAAACCACTAATTCTTTCTTTTGAGCTTAAATTACATAATCTATCACAACTGAATATTTCATCAGTCTTTATTCGACTAATCATCAAAGAAACGCCGACGCGAGACGCTTCCATTCATCACTTACTACAACAATCCCACCTTATTACGCAGACGTGACGTGACTACGTTAACTTAAGCTAGGTAAACGACATACCGGCTTGAAGCAAACAATAAATATGTAATAGTTGTAACTGATAATGCACATAATTACAATGTTACGGATGACAATGCATACATTATCGCGACCTTGATCTCGTCATGCGGATGTTGACTACATAACTCTCAATCAGTAATCACGCAGCAATTTGTGGTTAGTAGACTCATATTTAGGTTAATAAGCCATTGATATTATTGAAAACGACGCCCGCACTAAGGAATTTAATCCTTGTGTCGCGGGGGTTTCACAAACATTCAAATCACATGCACAAAGAACACCCAGACTTGGAACAAGCATTTGTGGATCACACAAATGCTTGTCCCATGCGGGGATCGAACCCGCAGCACGTCGCGCACAGTGGTAATTAGCGTGGTGACCTATACCACTCGGCTATCCGTGCAGTCAATTTCTAGTAACATTAAAATAAATGTGGATAACATCACATGCATTGCTCCGAATCCAAAGTAAGAAGCTAAAGCGCTTGTGTAATAGAATCAGACAACGAAGTTACCAAAAACACCCAGACCCGAGGCAATGTAGTCAAGTGTTTATTCTTTCCACATTAATCCGTTCGGGTATCGAACATGGGACCTGATACAGAGTAGTGAAGCGTTGGTGACGACTATTCGTTAAACTTTTAAGGGCGGGTTCTACCAAACTTTATTCCTTGTACAATCCTTCGAATAAATTAATTATTTTGACATAATTGATAGCAAAAACTGACTCCGGTCAAATCGGACTCTAAGTTGATACAGACAGGCAATGATATTATAAGTAAAAAGGTGCAGACAGGTCAATCTAAAAATATCTACTTTATTGAATAATAATAATATCACACAAAGATTGGTCCTGAGTGGGAATCGAACCCACGACCTCCGGCTTAGCAGTCAGGGTCACTAACCACTAGACTACTAGACCAACAGGCCCGTGGAGCGAATAATCGTCGAATATACCATAAACGAACTAAACAAATTCTAATTCTAATGAAGTAATTTGCAAAATTCTAAACAACATCAAAAGAACATCTGGACTAACCAAAGATATGTTCAGATAATATTATAGGGCGCTATAAAATGTTTATGGACTAAACTAGCATTTGCACGCGGTTTTACTCGTGTTGATTTCCCTCGGGAACCTTCCGATTTGCAAATAGCGTTCTAAAATGGAACACTTCGTGGATGCCTTATGGCATGTGTTGTGACTTATTTAAAACACAATGTTGCCATATAATTTCGATTTTCCTTCACAGTATTTGTTTTTTTTTTGTACGCGTTCTTTTCTTTGCGGTGTTGGGCACGAGTAGCAATTATTTTATTTAGCGTTTTGGAAAAAAATATCTAAGACAAATGTTTCTAAAAATAAACCATAAATAAAAGTTATAAGCTTTTAATGGTAGTTAATGAGGTATTGATACATGTTCTCTCTTTACCGCAATACGAAGACTTGTACGGGGCAACCGTAGATTAATAGAGAAATATAATATCACAATATGGACGTCACTCCACATAGCTATCTCTGTCAAATTAGCTATTTTGGAATACATGTAAATATACATAAGCTCAATATGAAAGTAAAGTGCCTTCTTTAGGATTCGATATATAGTCTGTCATTTTTGATATTATGTATTAAAAATAATTAATCCATTACTAACCAAGACAATGTAGGTAAGTGCTTAGTGCATATCCAGCATATCACACTACTTATGACTAGACTATAAATTAGTTTTACTTTTTTTTTACTTTTCTTTAATTTAATTAGATAATGAACTAGAATTCTTAGTAGAAAAGTTTTGCCAAACAAACAAACATTAACATTTGAATAATAACTATGACTGTCTGTCATACAATCAAGCACGCACGTCGGACCGCAGGCGCAGCGCACGCACGCCATTAACGCAACATCATTACATACACACATAGTTAGTATAAAAATTTATAATTAGAAATGTTTTATTGCCATCAAATGTTTTACGACGTGAATACGTGATGCTGTAGGGACTCGACTAAAATAAGAGTTATTTATGTTAAGTGCTAGCGGTACGATACCGTATTAACCAAATGGATTGTGGACAACTGACAGGAGAGAGGTAAAAAAGTTTACTAGTAATTTGGGTCATATAATACTAGTATTCTTGTTAACCCCTCGTGGTTAGCTAAATATATGCTTGTGTTATGAGTTCACATCGGTAGTGCAATGGGTGGGATTCGAACCCACGACCACATGATCGCAAATCCGATGATCTTACAAACGCTTTAAAAGAACTCTGCAAAAACTGTAATAAAGAGAAACATTATTTTAATGTTATTTTATCAATCGTTGACTTAGTCCAAAATGCCGCTTAACTAAAATGGGACTGTGCTGGATGGGTCTGAACGGAACGGTGGAACGGCGAATGGTTTTGCAGGAAGCCAATTGAGCAATGGACTCTTTTATCTCTGGATTCTCCGAAACATTTAGACGGGGCCGCGACAGACAACGTAGGAGAGGTGGCGGGACGAGTTGGATGTCTTCCTCGAAAATAGGAAAGAACTGGCGCAGAACATAGACAGATTCTGTTGATGTCCTGCGATACTTCTGCTACACACTGCTGGCAAAGGCCTCCCTGCAAGCTTTTGAGACAGCACAGGCTTATAATAATAATTAAGTCAATTTCCTTCCTAATTTTCGCCCAAATGGCCAAATGTAATGGAAACAAGAACCTAGAACCTATTCATAGAGGTTCCAAACAGATTAAAACTACTGAGCGTCAACAATCTTCCTCAAAGGTCTGATTTCTATTTGCCATCTCCGTTTGCTATCAAGGAAATAAGTGACACAAGAAAAGTATTCAGAATACCACCAACAGACTTCATTATATAAAAAATACCCATCCCATAAATTTAAATGTGTATAAATCTGTATGAGAAAATCATGAGGCTTTTATCATATTAAGATACAAAGGTGGATCTCATACAAAAGAAGGAAGAGGTATTAATCATATGCTCACTCCCTGTGTGGCAGCAACCCCCGTACAGTCGTGACCCTCATAATTACATGATCACATGTAATATAAGACCCATAAGAAACAATCTTTATTCAATTTTATTAGCAAGAACTCCAGCCCACGTATGTAGATAGCAATAAATGTTTGAACTGATTAATTACAATGAATCACAAACGATAACAAAATACCTAATAATGTAATAACTTGACGACTGTCCAAGAATCGAATTCAATTTATTTTACTTATGGCTGAACTATTACGTACAGAAAAAAGTTCGAGTTCGAATTACCATTATTCGAAAAACCCATGCACCTTATTGGTGATCAACAAAAGAATTTAACATTATGGCTAACGAAACTACATAGAAGTGATATATGCACACATACTCCAAATCAACTAATACGATTAAAGTAGGTCATAGAGAACACGCTGTTCGATCCGAGCTTTTAACCAAGATTTGTCTATAACTCTTGACGGAGACGTGATCATAAATGCGGAAGTTTTAATACAAAAGTAAGTCGATGAATGGACAATTACGTTTATAGGTCCAGCTAATACAATCATGGAGACAATCCCAAGACCAGGAGATGACGTCTTAAAACAAATATAAGCAGTAAAGGGAAAATCAAATAAATACAACCAACATGCACAAATGGCAAGAAAAAATCCTCCTCAGAACAGGCTATCACCCTTTCTAGTTTCACTTCTCTGATGATTCATCGACCAATAACAGCTTTATCCTTAGAACCTTAACAACCGGAATACGTATTGCAGCATAACCGGACATCATGACGCATTAATTACACGTCATTAAGTGGTAAAGTGACCATATCGTATTTAGACGAAATTGGCCAATCATGGTCAAGTGTCTCTGTGTTATCGTAGATTAGAAGGAGACGGCATGTCATGTATTTGTACTATTTTTCGCTAGCAATTGTCTCTCGAACATTTTTCCTTAATTGGGTTAAGATTTTGAACCCTCGGAAACAACAAAACCTGACAGCACCTATATGCGTATTATGGATAAAAGAAGTATTCAGAGAATTAAGAGACAAAACCTTTAAAATATTCCCATCACGAAGTTTTTAAACCAAAATAGTCACGCACCAACAATTGCGTATTTTCCAAAACGAGGTAAGAATCGCTAAGTTTGTTTCGAATGGAAAGGAACATAATAGGTGCTAACGTAACATCGACAGTCGGTAATTGGATATAGAATATCGCAATACAAGACAATGCTTGGCCAATAACCCAATGATTAATGGTATAACAATCTGTATTATTTGTCCTAAAATAGAAATGGGATATTTACATCTAGGCTCCAAAGTAAGACCTACTTTCGAACAGGTTAACGACTGTTTCCTTTCAAACATGTATCTGTTAAGATCTTAAGCAATCTAAGAGTTTATTCATGTACTACACTTTTAAATGATGCGTAGGTACTCCGCGGGTCGTGCTTGTAATGAAATGTGATTTTCTCGTCAACCCAACACCCGCCGAGCCATCACGTTATGAGTCATTAAGTCGCAACACATCTTACGTCATATAATATTTATTTACACATAGATAGTCAACGTCTTAGCTCGAACGCAAGAATTATGAAACAATGTATGAAATTACGGATATTAGATAAGATTAAACACTCCCGATTAGGTTTGTTTACAGTCTAATACCGGCTATCCAGGTGCGATGAATCAGGAATCTAGTAGCACAGAAATCCGTGTTAGCTACAGGAAAATTTCATTCATACTATAAGCAGACTTCAATGACGTAGGAACGTAACAAATTAGGTTGTTCATACGATGCTGTTAGAAAATAGATTCAGAAATGTAGCTTCTTAAATATCTTTATCAGAATAATTGTTCTTATGTGAGAATTTATGAGATTCGTCGCCTATCCAAATAATGCTAGCGTGGGTGTCATTCACATCGAGAAACATCGGAAATTGTTTTGATCGCCCCCTTAAAGCCGCGCATTATTTCCTTTTAATCACTCATGTGTCATTTACATCGTACAAGTCGACAACATAGACCTCTAAAAATATCGGTCGTGAAGAAATAATACCGCAATAACGTCTTGGCAAACAGATAAGTATGTTGTAATTATCACACAGGAAGCTATTTTAAATGGAACATACGAATGCTGACACCGAAATTGTCAAAAACTAGTCCAAAGCACAGTATTGAATGTTCGCGTGTCGGTCACGTTACTATTTCAATTATCACTACTTTCTCATCTTGAGGGGTTCGTGGCTTAGTAAAAGCTGGGTGCAGTAAATAAGGTTAAACGTTATTCTGAGGTCATTCTATTGATAGTTAATAATTTCATACAGTTCCTTTATATCTCAGAAAAAACTCAAAACTTTAGGTCCTACCTACGCTTGATCTTGATAAGGGAACTGAGAGTTCCAAAGTTCAACGAATCTGGCGTTTCGGCCAGTATTCGTAAAGCTAAATTACTGCTCAAATTTCTCACCTGTCTTCAGACAAGACTTGGTCGAACTCTGAAGAGGACACGAGGAACAGTATTGAGGTGACGGAGTCGAAGCACTGCGTCCACTTCTGGCGCTGCGTCCGCTGGCCGCCGACGTCGACGAACACGAATGGCACGTTGTTGATGTTGATGGTACATTCCGTGATGCCCTTGGTGGCTTTCCGGCAGTGCAGGATGTCTTGGTGGGAGGGGATGTAGTCCGGTCGGGCGATGCGCTCCAACTCGTCGAAAAAGTAACTCACAGAGTCGCTCTGGAATTGAGATAAGTACAATTTTAACAGTAGAAATCATTCATAGAAGACCTTAGCGGAAAAAAGAGATAGAGTTAAATAAGTAATTAGGTACTTAATGAGTATTAGAATACGTTGTCTTGAGCATAAGAGGCAGTCATTACACAAAGGTAGATCCAATCTTTCCTCGTGACTAACTTTCAAGTAAATAGGCGCTTTCCTGTTTATCTTGTATGACTTTGTCAGAGTCAGGTGATGATAACTGTGCAACTTATGTAATTGTACATTTTACCTTGTATTTAATGACAAAATGTTTATTTGATTTGTTTATTCAATGACACAGCAAACGACAGTTATAAGGTTACATGTTAATACATGATTTTGAAATATACGACAGGCCTGTTAGTCTATTGGTTGATGAACCCCAACTGCTTCACCAGCTTGAGTTCAATTGCTAACCAGGACAAATGTGTCTGTGATGAGCATACTTATTTATTCTGCTTGGATGTAATTATCAGAAGTGTGTTTATGAATTGTCTGGTTGACATAGTACAGGCTCTGCCTAGTTTGGGATCAGGTGGTGAGCTTTTCCCAAGATATTATTATTTATATCGCGAAACTTATAGCCGATTACTGAAACGTCAATCAGTTTGAAGCCACCGTTAAGTCTCATGCTGTTTCTGTCACATTTACATGTAAAGTAGCAACAGATAGACAAATTAAGAACTTGTTAAAGTTAATTTTGCATTCAGTATTCGGAGGTTAGACTACCAAGTCCTTATTCACCACGGTCGACAATCTATTACTTGCACAGCAATGATTTTGAGGATTCTACGATATTAGAAAACACTCTTTATGGCATTATTTTTTCTCTAACTGAACACCATACCTATAGTCTGTCTGTTAGACACAACAAAAGGCACCGACAACAAAACGGCCTACATTTAAAATGCAATGTAAATTAGCGGGATACATATAATAACGGTATTTAGTCTACAGGTGGGGCAGAGTCGGTTCGCGTCACGAACAATCCGCGTTAAATATAAACGTACACAATGAACAAGTGACACGATTATTGTGGAATGTACCAAAACATTACCAACAAAGTAACAAGCAGGCAGGACTTGAATGATCTAGGAATAGAAGTCGTCACGTTTATGTTTCGTCTTAAAATACAAAATAAAGACCAATTTTCGAACTCAGTACAACACACCGTACAAGTAACTAATTCCGTCGACTCATATTAGATTCAGGATAGATTCCAACTATTAAATGATTCGATAATAAAAGTGTCATAAACGAAAGCTGAAATCAAGATTGCGAGATATATTTGGAGACCATAAAGCTGAGATTATTGCCTGCTTAATAACTTTTACAAAAATGTCCTCCATAACGAATTATCTACTGAATATTGAGCATATTAAGTTTTTATGGAAAGCTGATATATGTATTAAGAAAATAAGTCATTAAGATCACGTAATAACCGTCGACCTTATCAATAAACTGCGAAATTACGTACGAAGTAAAAAGCTACAGAATCAGTAATATTTTACCTTCCCGGGATATCTAAAAATAACTCTTAAACAAATATTTGGATAATTAAAGTGGTTATGATAAACAAATAACTGGAACTGATGCAAATTTTAATATCAAGAAAATAGTAACATCCTTAAGAAGGTAGACTCAACAGTTTATAAAGTTCAAAGAGTATATAATATAAATAGATAACGGCTTACTTTTTGCAATAACCCAAAAAGTAGTCTAGCCAGTTACCGGCAAAATCTAGATTACAAAAAGTTTGAATTCACGCAAGCCGCGAATAAATTGCAATTTTCCGTTTTATTATAATAGTTTTATTCATTATCGATTAAATTCACCTTCACGGTTATAATGTGTGAGAGAAAGGAGATCGTACTGTAATCCGCGTGGTACCTAGTTATGTAACACAGATTATAAAGATATTCTATTCAATGCAGCATATCTTTCCCGGAACTAAGTATTTACGTCGGCCAGTATGCTGTGTGACGTAAGGGTCTGGTTGGCTGAATGAAAAGTAAAGCCGGTAATTGCATAGATTATACATGCCTGTGATTAGGTACCTACTGGGTGGTCGGTAGTATGGTAAAAACCATAGAATCGTTTTCACATCACATGACAAATGTATCGTGTGAAATGAGATTGTTGTTTATTAGAATACAAAGATCAAACACGTACCTACTAGTACAATCATAAAGACACTGGGCTAGACGCAATACAATGTGTATGTATAAATCCCCATTCTATACAACAAATACCTTAAAAACAATCAATAATTGAAAATTCTAAAAAACTGCTTACAGAAACGGGGACATCTCACATAAACTCGGGTGATACCGCGGGGTACTGCTAGTATCAAATAAAACGTAATACTACGAACCATAGTAAATGCAATTTGATCGATGATTTTCCACATCAATTCAGACACAAGAACAAAACCAATAACACGCTTTGACTCTTTTTAATTGACTTCAAGAAAAAGAAAAACACAATTCTTTTGTTTATTATTCTTTCATCTATAAACAATAAGATTAGGACTTGTCCTTGGAAGTTTTGTAGCAGGTGCTAACTGTAAAATTTATACGCAGTATATCTACATAAACTTCACGTAGATATCCAAGAATTACATCTAAGCCTTTGATCGTCAACTATGTATTCTCATAGTCATAACAAACATCTACCTAGATAAATTCAATATCTATTATTCTTAGCTTCAGAAAATCGATATAAAGGCTTATAGCACATCCAAACCGATCTATTATACGCTTATTCTACATCCAAGATAGGTATAAATGATTTGAAGGTTAAGGGTAACATAACAAGTACCGTAAATAAAGAAAACAATTGAATCCCTTTTATTGTCATATTAGCTGCGCCCCGCGGTGCTACCCATAGTTTATCAGTATTTATTTGTGGTGATTCAGGGTGACAGCTAACCCCATTCTAAATTTTATTAAACTAAGTCAAGCCGTTTAAGCGTGAAGAGGTAACAAATATACACACTCACAAACTTTTGCCTTTATGATATTAGTGTAATAGAACGGATAAAAATCATCTGGACTAAACTGAGTTTTGAGAATAATTTGTGGCGAGAGCTGTTAGTAAGTAGGTATGTATTATTATTTTATTCAATCTTCTAATTTGACATTAACTTTTCAGTCATTTTGTTTATCTCATTCCTTTTTATAAATAAAGTACATTAATTTATTTTAATAAAACTCTGGCATGTTTTTTACAAGAATATTATCCAGAATATGTCTTATTTAAATTCTAGTGTCTTTTCGATGTATAATATCATCAAAATAATTAAATACAGTGAATTCGACCTTTGCTTCATGTTAAGCTTCCTTGAACTCAAGTAAAGGACAAAACAACCAAAAAATACACAAAGCACTTGAATCACGCGAAGAGAAAGAATGTCTTAAAATTTCAACGGTGCACCGAACTTCTTCGAACGAGATTAATACCCTAGAAATACTCGATCCAGTTTTAAAACTGTTTAATTTACCTGCACACGCTCAATACATCAGTGTTGAAACACTACAAACCCACGATGCAAAATTGCAAATGCCTCTTAACTGGAAACGTTTCGATAAGCGTGTCGACTTTCGGGTCAGCCATGAATGGAACCGTATGTATCATGGACATAACATAATACAAAGAATTCGAGATTAGATATGAAAGTATAACAACAATAATGTTATAAAAACATAATAATATGTACATGTGGTTTTAATGTGTGTCAAACCGTACCGTGTTCATTGAAGCTCTTCATTTATCTAAACCCTAAAAGTCCTTGATGACAAACAACAATTATATTTTTCTCAATGTTTTCTATTCTGTAAATCCGTGATCCATATTTAGTGCTACATAATAGAGGCAGCTTGAAACAGATTTTACCTCTCCTATATATAATCTAGTTTCGATCAAGATTTACGGCGTTACTTTGCTGGAAACATTTTAAAACAACATTTATAATATAGTGAGACATACAAACACATTCCATTTTTCTGTTTTGTACAAGTCTTCCGGCGCTGTTTTGTTTATATTTTACATCTCGGTCGAATTAATGTCTTAGAGGAAACGCAAAGTCGTAAGTACACTAGGTGTGCTGCACGGAATATTTAAATATTTAAGATTTTTTACTGCGTTGCATGTATGACTCAGGAAAGGAATTTGTTCTAGAAAATCCTCATTTTACGCACACTATTCTAAAATATTTGACTAAATTTGACACGGCTTTATAGTTAGATCAAGACAATAGTTTTGAGGACGAATACAGTTCCTACGAAGCTTGCATAAAGTACATTGTTGGTTGTGTAAAGTACAACAAGGTCATTCGAACATATATACACTATAACATCTACGTTATGCCTAAATATGGTATTTATCAAGCCACATTTACATGCTAAATGTTGTTGTAACATTTTAGAGATGAATTTATAAAAGTAGTTCTCAAAGAAAGACAGTAATTAATAAAAAAACAAACAATCAAGCACCTTCTAGTCTTTAAACATCAATAACAAGTCCAAAACAACACACAAAAGATAACAAAACGGGAGCATTTTATTTAGAGTCCATTAACAACTCTATTGCGTTATAAACTCACGTCATAATTAAACCCCTCGAACAAAGGTTTACTATTACATACAAGCACACCAAACGAACGAACAAAAATGAAACATGAAGACTCTATTTGATCAAGATAAGCTATCATGTTAATGAAATCAATTTATCGCGAGTGATTATGAAAACACTTGTGTTAGCAAATAGTTCTACTACACTGTACAATTGTGATTCATTGCGTGTTGTTAAAAAAACAAATGAAATAAGAATGACGCCTGCTCCTTGCTCACTGTCAGACGCATCATCAATGTATTTTTTATAATCACAGATGTGTTCTACCAAGTTTAGCACTGGTTTATATAAAACATCTACTTTACTTTGTTTCAGTTCAATGATTTTAGGAAATGCTTAATTAAAAACAAAACGATATAAACCCATTTATATATTTCCCAACTTACTAATCATTGTAAGTACTCGCTATCGCAAAACTTACAATACGTAAGAATGTATGCGTGACAGGCACTTGTGAAATAATTATGAGAAATAATTACTACATACACATATTATACAATTATATCGATAGGCGATAACTATGACATATTACGAACGATTTATTAAACAAACAAACTTACTCATTTTCCAATGATCCCAGAAAATAAATACAATGCATACAATTATGATTTTAACAGCTTAATTTCGAGAAAACCCTTAGACAAAAGCCTATTTACAGCCATATAAAATTAACTCTACCAAAGTTTCCCCACTAGTAATATTTTGTCATTATCATAGTCTACATTTTTTTTTACGATTATTAGCAAAATGAATGGAAAAGGTCACTGGAATTTCTGATAACCCGCTAGTTAACTTTGTTTAGATATTTATATATCAAATAGATAATTATCTGCGTGGGAACAAGTGGCACAAAATGTACCGTCAACAACAAAAGACAATGAACCAAATCAAATATACAAAACACCAAAATTTTAATAAAATTCCATAAATTAACTAATAAGGATACAAAAGCTTTCAGCCTTCGTCTTAAGGCTATTTTGATTCCTAGTAATACCTCAATTTATGGATTTTAAATTGTGTTTTAACTCTAGATGCTAACTCTAGTAGAATTGATCAGGTTCGGCAACTATGTTGCAGACTGTACCTTTTCAATTGTTTGAGTACATGTTTTGTATTTGGTCTGTTCCGAGTGTTTGAAATTACTGTATGGGTTTAGACTGCTTAAGTCGAAACCCTGTCATCGTCTTCAGGCTTCTGTAGGGCTTCTAGCCCGCCAGATGTTGATTAGTAATATTTACACTAACAACGCGTACCAAATATTATACATACATGATACAGAAGGATATTGTATATATACAAGATCATATTATCGCTTATTAACAGTTAATACAGCAAATAAATATAACGAGCCACACAACGGGACACATAAAACCCACGTCTCAAATGCGCAATCTAAACCTTAATAACCTACATTTAAGGTTTTGAACATATCAACAAACTAATCGAAGAAAAAAGCAATATGAGTGCGAAACGTCCATATGCAGTCAGTTTAAATCGCATCGATCACGCAAGTCAACACTTGTGTCAGTTTCAATTATCGCTAAACTCCTAACAGAAACGTCGTAAATTAAGACTTAAATAGCTGATATTGAGTTAGCGGCTAAGAGGCTTACTGCTTCGTTACAGGCAACTCTACTAACGCTTATTGATTTTTTACAAGATAAAACACTATCAGGATTAAGTTTTAATTCATTCCGGATGGAAGGAACCCTTTATCGGATTTAAGGACTTTTTTGTTAAATTCTCAGCAGAATCTACTTAGTCACGCGATAAACATGCGAAAACGAAGGATATTAGAAATGATATAGAGGCTGCGTGGTTGACGACAGTAATAAACCTATCTGTTCCCATGAATGTACAAAAGGAAAATTATAATAACCATGCCAGCCCGGTAAATATGGAATTATTTGCTTGTATCTTCAAGGCAGTTAATAAACAACGTTTGTTAGTAATCAATAATATCTACTTGAACGGACGGATCCAAGATTAGAAGCAGTGTGAAATATTAACTTGACTTATATCGGAACTGGAATACCGTGCATTACCGGCAAACTGGAGCTTTGTGGGTCGAGGGGCCATAGTGGCATTCCCGCACCGGCAGACGCAAGCCCCTTGTGCAATACCAATAACTAAGACGCATGCCAAACATAAGAAAACTGATATTGGCATTCTAATAGGTCAATCGGCAAACAAATGTCCAGGAAGAAATATTCAGAACTAGAATAATCTCCATGCAAAGTTAAACAATAGCACATTAAGCTATGTAAACGTTAAGTTAAACCAAGAAACGGTTCGAATAGTTAAATATTTTGCAATATGCGACACGAGCAGTTTATGGTAGGTGTTCTGGTATGTAGGTCGACAAGCGATGCGTCGGTGACGACTGAATGCGAAAATGACGCCAATGACAGGGAAAGCACGACCAGGATGTAATGGCTCCGATTACTTAATTGTTGGCCGAATGGACATACAGACTAGAGACAGAATGCGTAAGTACCAAATAAAATATATATCAAATTCCTCAGAGGACGAAAAATTTAATAATTTATTTTTATGGTTTATTATTTATCGTCTCTTAAAATCTTTATATATTTGAAGCAGTGGTAGCCTAATGTAATTAAAACCCACCCATTGCACTTCCGAACCTGAACCCACTTACAACAAAAGCATTTAGCATTGCAAGAGGGGTTAACAAGAATACTAATATGCGACCCACATTGTTGGTAAGATGTTTTAGTATTTAGTTTCGTTTGAATCGGCTAAAGAATTCTGGATATCTGCATTTCTCATACAACGTATTAGAAGTTGAAGGTTAACTTGACAATGTAACAGCTACACTATACACTTGATTTTACTGCGAATACATCCGTCTCTAGAAATTTGACATTAAGTGGGATTCCATCCGAATCTTGCCAGTATTATAAGAGAAAGAGAGGAGGAGGAAATAAAAAAAAATGCATCCAGTTTCTCATGAATTAGTGCGATGTTTTTACCAATGTACAACATCTGATACATTTTACCAACATACATACTACGAACCAACTCACTAAGAAGGTTATGCACTCAATAACAAGGTGTAAAAACGTTATGTTCATAAACCATTCGTATTTGAAAATGGAAAGTAAAAATGTTTACTAACGTCAATCGATTCTCAGAATTCGCGTGATAATATGCAATAAGGGTAATAGTAATAGGTCATGCCCCTGTCGAACTTAGGAGTATTTCAATTACCATTTTATATCATATCGGTCAAATTATAGGCTTGAAGTCCTTCTAGACCATTGAACGAGTAATTATTTAGAACAAAAAATATTGCTATCCGATAACAATACACAAGTACATAAAATACACAAGGATAATGGTTTTATTTTGCTTAAACAATTAACAGATTTCTGGGTAAATCTAAATGATTCGATGCCGATCATGTCGACATAAATAACCTTGATAGTTATAACTACAAGCCATATTAAGGTACAATAGGAAAAACAAAAAAAAAATTATCGAATGAATATTTTACAGGAGTACCGAAATTATAATATAATAGGTATGCTCTTGAATCAAATGAAATTGAAATTGTGTTTAATTTCTGATTACTGACAACATTATCATTTGCAGCTAGGGATTTACCCAAATATGTTTCTCCTACCTACAATCGTAATCTATAATCGATACAGTAACTTATTCTTATTTATGTTATTGGTATCTGTTACTACTGAATTAGTTAGTTCATTCATTAAGTTTCTGAGGCTAACATTTTGTAAGTTTAGGGTGGAGCGAATAAACAAACAGAACACCTACTTATAAAGTTCAAAATGAATTACCGAACATTTAAAAAGCAATTAAATTTTCATTCTTCAGAAACACCTAACTAGGTATTAGGTGGTTCTGGGGATTTCGTGAGTTTGACAACAAAACTTTTAAGTTTTTCCGTATTACATAAAATTTTCACATTCATACCTCATTAAGTAGTGTCTGACAAAAGAAGAAAACCTTGCAAAGGAACCTGAACGATAACGCGGCTGATTGTTTTTCTTCTTCTCGAACTTCACAAGGTAAAGTCACACAGCAAGGTAATTAGAAACTGGTATTAAAATATATAAATACACATTAAAGTCATAACATATAAGTATGAACGCGTGTGAAGAACACGGTACGCACAGACCAGGATGACGCAATCAAGCCATGACTAATCTAATGAGATAAGGAATTACAATTATTTTATTTATGCCCGACCTAAGACTCTAAAGAAATAAATTCGTTTCTTTAGATGGTCAAATGAGCTCGAAATGGTCAGGTTGATATATCGAGCAGTTTTATTTTTATGGCATAATTATGTATTTATGTGTACGCCAAGACCTGTCGTCATTAATATATAGTTTGATCTTTGCCCCTAATTAATAACTTGAAGATGGCTTTATATTCTCGGTCTGGTTTAGGTTTATCAACATTTTTACAACAAATGCAACAATCGGATATCCGAATCGTATTCGATTGTGAAAATAATTTGAGCAATTTTTAAACGTGTTCTGCACTTATTAAAGTACCGTATGAATGAATTCTGTCTGTTATTAGAGAATTGAGAAATGATTATTATGACAAAATACGTTTTTTGAAACCCTACTTATCTATTCCTATTGTAATTGCAACGACCTGTAATACTTATCGATTGCTTCTTCTTAAATGATCTTTCTTTTACGTGTAACAGCGTAACACATTCAATCTCAAAGTTCCATTTTAACTGTTGTTTTTAAAAGTGCACTCGTCAATCCAGTTACATAAATCGAACACGGTTTATGTAAAGCGATATTATGAAATGTTGGAATCAATCTTGTTTCCACAAAATGCCAACAGCCTACGAAACCTCAATTAATCGCAATTTTATTCGACCCTCTAAACACGCAACTTTCATGATACGACGACTAAAACCTGCTTTCAATATACCTTAGGGCATAAATCGATTCCGGAGCGAATGCCGAAAGACAAAAAACTTAACATTCGAACCGGTTTAAACCTAAATTAAGTTCACTGAGTGACAGGTTATCTCCATAATTCACGTGAACAGACCCTTAAGAAACATGATGTCCGACTTCATTTTTGTATCAATGGCGTAACTGTA
Organism: Plusia festucae; assembly: GCA_950381575.1. Taxonomy (NCBI): domain Eukaryota; kingdom Metazoa; phylum Arthropoda; class Insecta; order Lepidoptera; family Noctuidae; genus Plusia; species Plusia festucae. Next base: position 2,744,884 of record OX494436.1, on the reverse strand, counting down.
AATTGTAATTCGTAACTCATTAATCGTATTATATATGTAGCTTGTACGGTACAACATAACAGGCCAATCGACCGTCATTAAAACAATAAAATTAACTATGCTATCCTTTCTTCCTTTTCTAGATGATTTATACACATAATTATCCTACTAATATAAATGTGAGAGTGTGGATGTTTGTTACTCAATGAGGCAAAAACGGCTGAACGGATCTGGATGAAATTTGGCATGCCTGTAGCCTATGACATGGAAAAGAACATAGGCTACCTTTTATCTTGATTCCTTAAGTAGTTCTCGAAGGAAAATTGAAAATTGTTTACGAGCTAAGCCGTGGGCAGACGACAGCTTTGAAATTTGGTATGCATTTGGTATTACTTTCACACTTTTAATTTCTTTTTGGACCTCATTCTGAAGTTTACACAGACGAAGTCGCGGGCAGAAGCTAATTAGAAATAAATTCTAACTCTTCTAACTGTATATGCATTCAAGATTATTACACCAATAATTATCATCCCAATGAGTAACGTTAAACAAAACTGACGAGACGACAACATATCAATCTACCTCGGAATAAAACCGTAAAAGATGATTCAAACATCAAATGAGGATAATAAAAGGATTTTAAACAAAGTGTTCACTGCACCAAGAATTTATACAGCCAGCTAAATATGTCAGACAACACCAAACAGGTTCTACATAATAACGTTAAAACTCATTCACTATCTTTAGTAACTATAAAAAGTAATAAAATTTGAGTTTGTATAGTAGTGTCCGACCGAAATTTCGGTTTCGGTTTCGGTTTCGGCCAGTTTCGGCCAAAAAATTAAGTTTCGGCCCGAGTTTCGGTTTCGGCCAAAAACGGCCGAACCTTTCGGCCGCGCCGAAACTTACAACATCGTACCTTCGGGTCGCGCTCGGCTAACGTCGGGCGCGCTCGGCACGGCTGGCAATATGGCGTTACAAATAGTGTTTTTTTTTTCACTTTATTAGACCAGGGCCGAAGCCTTCAAAATTTGTAAAAAGTGAAAAAAAATTACAGTAGGATGAAAGCCATTAGAAAAGGAGGGGAAAATGATAAAAACGAAAGGAAAAATAAATTACGGTCGATCCGAGCTCGGGAAGTGGGGGAGGGGGGGGTTTTAAGGGTAAAAAATGGTTTATCTTGATTTCCAGCAAAACTTCAAGTCCTATGGAAAAAAGTTAAATGGCAAAGTTGTAGGTAATAAAAAGATCTACAACTTTTGTATTTGCAATTTTTCACATAACCTCAAAATTTAGGTGAAAAATTCAAATAACCAAGTTTTTGGTTTTTTATTTTTATCTTCTTCAAAAAAATTTTTTTTTTCACGAAATTTGGTGAAAACTTACCTTTTTATGTCCCAAATACGCTGTAATTTATTTGATTAAAAATATTTATTTTTTCACCTTATTTTGAATTAATATCAAAAAAACACCCTAATTTTCAATCGAAAATTCACCCGTCAAAATATCATCTTTTTTCAAAAAGTATGGAGGTTTTTTGTTTGTTGAAATCTCTACTTTCTGATGGTGTAAAAAAATATACATTACTATAGTAAATGTTCTCAGAAAATGCATAATCACTATGTACAATTTCATAAAAAAAATGTCATTGCTTCATTTTTTTTCAGTTTAAAGTTTATTTATTAAATTCGAATTACATTCATGTCATAGAAAATCTCACAAAATGATTCAGATGAAATTCTGGATGAAGAACCAATCTGGAAGAAAAACTGAAAAAAATTGAAGCTATGACATTTTTTTGATGAAATTGTACATAGTGATTATGCATTTTCTGAGAACATTTACTATAGTAATGTATATTTTTTTTACACCATCAGAAAGTAGAGATTTCAACAAACAAAAAACCTCCATACTTTTTGAAAAAAGATGATATTTTGACGGGTGAATTTTCGATTGAAAATTAGGGTGTTTTTTTGATATTAATTCAAAATAAGGTGAAAAAATAAATATTTTTAATCAAATAAATTACAGCGTATTTGGGACATAAAAAGGTAAGTTTTCACCAAATTTCGTGAAAAAAAAATTATTTTTGAAAAAGATAAAAATAAAAAACCAAAAACTTGGTTATTTGAATTTTTCACCTAAATTTTGAGGTTATGTGAAAAAATTGCAAATACAAAAGTTGTAGATCTTTTTATTACCTACAACTTTGCCATTTAACTTTTTTCCATAAGACTTGTAGTTTTGCTGGAAATCAAGATAAACCATTTTTTACCCTTAAACCCCCCCTCTCCTCCCCCACTTCCCGAACTCGGATCGACCGTAATTTATTTTTCCTTTCATTTTTATAATATTCCCCTCCTTTTCTAATGGGTTTCATCCTACTATTATTTTTTTTGGTTTTAAAAATTATCGACCCTGGTCTATATAGGGTAGTTAAATTTTCAAACAGAACCTCTGTAACTGTGCTGAAATTTCATTGTGATAAATCTTTGAAAGTAGAAACCTGTAATTATAGGTTGGCGAGATATTAATTTTAGAAAAAAAAAACGGTCTTACTAACATTTTTTCGACTTTTTAAGGACTTTTTTTTTATATAAAAGGTTCGGTTTCGGTTTCGGTTTCGGCCGAAACTACAATGAAACCGAACCTTCGGTTTCGGTTTCGGTTTCGGCAAAATAACATGTTTCGGTCGGTCACTACAATATTTTATTTATGTAATACTAGCATAGTTTTGAAGCTATCGAAGGTATCAACTTTTATGATATGATGAACATCATGTTACGCTTTATATTAAGACTAAGTACACATAATAAGTGCGACACCAATGTTTTTATCAGATGGCGATGTATACCTAGTTATAAAAACTTTATGTAATGCAAAAACTGCAGAGCCTTGGCGCACTGCAAAGTTCACAAAAACCAGTATCTGTCGCTTGCCTATCCAATCTGGATGCGAGATCCTTAGCGCGCTTTTTTCTTAATTCGGAGAAGTTACGCATAGCTCACAACTTGTTAGGTTGCCACCATCCATCCACGATCGACGCTTAGGATGGCGATAGATCTTAGATAGCTAGTGAGAACACATTTTTATCGCGATACGTGATGTTATAGAGATGTGTCTATGGTAACTGACCTCTACTTTATTATTTAGGACGAATCTTACGAAGTATATTTTATTACTCGTGTGTAATTTAAGATACATACAAAATAAGTTATTATGCCCTTATCAAAAGTTTAGGTACATAAATGTGTGAGACCAAGATATTTTTCTAGGTCCTTTGAGATTTTTAGAGGTATTTGTCTTTAAGACTCAAAATACGATAAGCGCCAAATCTTTAAGACAAACATGTCAGTAAACTATTTGTGTCCAACCTCTAATCAACATACTAGACAATCTGTGACCTTTTAATGATGGCGGAAGAGTTGATAGTTAAGAAAGATATATTATATTAACAAATTATCAAGAATAGTGAATATTATATCAGGGATAACAAAAACTTGACAAACAGACTGACGGACGGACAGAAAGACGGACAACCAAGGGATCCTATAAAGTTTCTGTTTTATACTCTTGAAGTATGGACTATAGAACCTTAAAAAGTCCGAAGCCACATCTTTACTACTCTAAAAAAAATATCAAACTTAGGACTATGTGTCCACAGTTCGCTGCACTATGCAAAATAAGCAATACACTCCAAAGTGTCCATGAATCATCAACAAGATCAATGAAAGTGTGTTGTGTTGCATCATTATACTAAAACAAAGAAGCTCTGAGAGTTCTGTTTTTGTTTAGGTAATATATTGGTGACAATAGTACCTTCTGTTTAATCTATAGATACTATTATTACAAATGCCAAACTGACTCTTGAGTCTTGCTATTATACTTTCAAGGCTAAATCGCTGATAAAATTTAAATGGAACTTGAAGATGAGGTCAGATGGTTGGACCCCTCAAAGGACATAAGCTATGTTTTGCTGTGATAAAAATGTGGGTAGAGTCGCAGGCAGATGTTAGTGTTTCAATAATGTGGAGTATATACTCGAATGATATAGGATACTAGCTGTTACTTGCAGCTCTGCCTGCGGTCTCAATTTTTTTTATATAATTGAGATGTAAGCTATCCTATCTTTCAAGTTGGATCAAACTGCACACGATGTGCAAATTTGATTAAAATCGGTTCAGTCGTTTCGGAGTTCATCCCAGACAAAAATCGTGACACCGGAATTATATATAATAGAAATTTTTTATTGTAGTTTCAATTTTATTACATATCTTTGTTTTATTCCTTTGAAACTTAGAAGGAAATAAAGGATTAAAATTATAGAAAAGCTGATACAAAGCATCTTATTACAACAGGTTCATTATCAAGTAAGTAACATCACACAATGCATGCTGAGATGCGTGTTACATTATACATATTGCAGGTGTAAAAACAATGAATAAACATCATACAAATTGACTGACATTACGTCCGTGAAGTAATTAATATTCTCTCTGTTACTTGATCAGTTGCCAAAACTTGACAGGCCTAATATGCATACAGTGTATCATTTCACTTTTATGTGAGGTATCATGTATTATATTAAGAAATTTGAAAAGAAGAGTTATGCAAACTGTTTGGAAGTAAAAAAAACAAGTAGCTGCCAGCATTTCCAATGAAACTACTCCAAGATACTTTTTTTTTCTTGTCAACAGTAAGTGTGGAATGATTTACATAATACACAATTTATTCATGTATGTACTTAGTTACTAAAATAGAGAACAAAGGGCTGTGAAATATGATAAGTAACACCTTAAAGAAGTCAATTTACAAGGAAAATAACAAATGCATCAACTTGTGCATTAATTTATGGACTGTAATAAATTCCAATGCCAAATAAAAAAAACAGTCAACAAAAAAACTTAGTTTTTGTGTAAAACACAATAACTAATATCATACAAAAAAAACAAGACTGGCTATACCTACAGTATACTGTATATGAGATAAACTTGCCAAAACTACATGTAAACAAAGTACGCAATCAACAAAAAGGTATGGTAAAAAACTAAGAAACCTTCTAAAATTTAGTGCCGGCATTATCGCTTCCTGTAATACCATACTTTAAAACAAACTTGAGAAAATCAATAGACAACATTATTATAACAAAAGACTATGATGGAACTGACTCATTAAAAGAATAGTATCAAATTAAGAACATAAGTTGAAATATTGAAATGAATTATATCATGATCATATTTTCAACATGACAAATGTGAAAAATCTATTGACTGATGAAAACAATGTTATCAGTGCAGCTATAAATTAAGTGTCAATTAATTACATGTTAATGTACAGATTAATTTAATACATGGTGATTCAACATACACATTTACAAAACCTGTAAATTAATTATGAGGGATAAATATATGTATTTAAAATAAACAAAGAATACTTGAGCCATTGTTTACTTGGCAAACATATGAACATTGTTACTTACCAATTGAAATTCTCTCCGCCTGTCATAGGCTCTTTTTATGGCTCTGTCTAACCACAGAGAGTGTATGTGTGGCGCGTAATGCACGAACAGTCGACTGTCTAACGACGCAGTACTGTTGAAGTGCAGGGCCTGCTGCCCTACGTCCAAATTCCTCGGGTTCTCCCACGGTATGGCGAGCTTGTCTCTCGCGTCCACCAAAACCTGTATACCCTTCACGATATTCTGGTATATCACATGCTGGTACTCTCGCACCAGTTCCGGCTCGAACTTCACTTTGTGTATTATCCTCATCTGTTTCAGGAATGTTGACTTTCCGCTTTCACCTGCGCCAAGCAACAACAGTTTTACCTGTCGCCGCAGTGTCTGCTTCTCTTTCTCTAATATTCTATCTATTTCCTTGCTCCTGTAGCGCTGCTCTATCTCCTCCGGCGATAGTTTTAGGCGCAACCAACACGTAAGAGCCTCCGTACAACAGGTACATGACCACAAATCGTTGGCCATTTTGCATGATTATCAACGCCCATAGAATAGAAAGAAACTGAGCAAAGTATGTTACACTATATTTTAATGTTCATTCAACACACATATTCGCAATAGCACAGCGTACACACTATTTAACGACAATACATAATAAATTAAAGCATAAATCCGGAATTCAGAAATACACACGCATTCTACCCCTCCCAAACTCATTGAGAAATGAAAAACCACAGATAACCAAACATGAATTGGCTGTCAGAGTAGTGTTGTCCGGTCCACGGTCTATAAATTGTGTATCAAGATTATACAAAGGAGTTATACGATCATTTTCATTCAATTTTTTTTTGTTTTCTTTGTATAATTTAAAAGGCTTCATGATATCATTATATCGTTATTAAAAGTGATAAAATGAAATAAATTCATTTAAAAATTTACAGACATACATTAGACAAAGCAATAACCAAAATATTCATTAGTTGATTGGCTCATGAAAAGTATTTTTTTTCAGTACCTCTTTTCTTTGTCTTCGATTTCCGTAATTTCACAACTTTACACATGAAAATAGAGTTGTAATCTAACGCTGAAATAAAATTAAGGTACAGATACAAATGCTCGTTAAACTAACAGACTTGCTTGATATTAACATCGCTACTATTATGCAAACAAACCTGTCTACACAAAAACCACGCTCCTGTCACCCACGCTGAAGTAAACATGCTCAAAAAGCGACTATATTGTGACTTGTGACAGTGACTTCTGAGCATAATTGAAAGAAGCATGCTCATTTCTGAAAATGTTTGTACACAGATACTACTCTACTAAGTAGCAATTATTGTTCATTATGAGCTCATTATTAGCATGTTTTCGTGCTAGTTTTGAATTTGTGTATTTGTGCCATTACGTTTACGCTTCATGCATTTACCTTTACGGCGGCAACTAAACGTCAAGCGATTACATTTCAATACTTCATTCATTCATTCGTACTTCGTAGTGATCTGTGGTGATTCGTGCAACTTTCGTTTCGTACGGCGGCGCGGCGGAACGGAATCATCATCAGCTGTCATTTGTCAAGTATTTGTTCCGCGTAGTTGTGCACGTGTTCTTTGAGCTAATTTTAAGATTTATTAGTTAATATTCATTTAAATTAGAAAAACTATCTGAGCAAGGCACATTTCTTGTGCATAAAAATATTTTGTGGCAGTTATAAAGTACACCCTCTAAGATGTAAATTTCACGTAAAGCGATGTCCAAAGAAGGTTATAGTCCGGAGAAGAAAGAAGGCGACAATAAAGTTGTGCTAGAAAGATTGCAAACTTATTTGAAAGATAAGAGAACCTCAGAAGCTTTGGATCCAAGTCTCGGATACAACAAGCCGAGTACTAGCTACGAACAACCTCCGCAAAGTTTGCCGACACTCGAAGACAGTAGCAACATATTGCGAGAGGTTTTAAACCACAAGAAAGCCGAATTATTAAGGCAACCCGAAATCGTTGAATACTTGAAGTCGATATCGTCGGATCTGAAAAAGTAAAGATGGCAGTAACGCCGAAAAGTGTTGCATCTTTGATGCAAAAAACTCTTGAACGTCAGGCGGCGTTTGCGCGAATGAGATTGCGGTTTACCAAAAACCAAGTAGAACAAATATTAGTTAATCACGCTAAAAATAAGAATACTGGACCTTATTTAGAACTAGTAAAAGTTTTAAGAGACTATCCATTGAATGAGGACAACTTTAGGATAGTTTTTGATGACAGTCTATCATGTGTGGTGTTGCTGGGTAGGGAACTGACGCAGTTTGTTGATGTAGTGTGTAATGTAGAGTGGCTGAGCAGGAGCGAGGAGCTGGTGTCACTGTACAGGACCTTTGTCCTAAACCTGGTGACTGCTCACACCTACCACTGCCCTGTGGTCATGATGCGATTAATCACGCTATTCAAAGGTATCTATATACTTGATAATTGCTAGCACCATGTTATATTACGTCTTATTACATTAATTATGCAACCATCGGAGAGGAATCTCCAGAGGATTGTTATAAGCTAAACAAGCAAATAAATAAAATAGCTTTCGTATTTTATGACATAATGACAACAAATCAATTATCCTAAAGGTACAACCAAGTCATTGATAAATATTGTGCAAGCCAAAACAATGTGAAAATTGTTTGCACAACATCACTTTTGCTAATATTTCACAACATTATTTAATCACTTGCTCATGTGTACTAAGCTGTTATTTTTATTGTTACAGCTGATGGTGAAAACTGGGAATACAGCCCTCCTACAGAACTCCTGAATAAATGGTCTCATATCCATGACATTATAGGGCACATAGTGGCCATTATGCCTATGTAAGTATACTATTAATTAATTATTACTAAGTGTAATGTTTTGCAATCATTTGTCATTTTGGTCATTTTTGGTGCATTGCTTGCGTCTTTTTGCATCTGAGATGAAGGAGCTAATAACAATACCCACTAAGTGGAGGTTTTGGACTTTCCCAAGAGAAGCAAAATTTTGCTATCTATAAGATAAAGGTTTGATAAGGATATTAATCCTTATATGTTTCAACAACTTTTACATGTTGCAAAAATTGTTAATGAGTTAATACATGCAAAATTGTAGCTTGCGTTGATCATTGCAATATCAGCATTTTATGTGTATACTTACCTACCTACATGATAAAGATTGACCTAAAAACATGGACTAACTATAGATATAGTTAGATATGCAACTGTGATTGTTACCATTACCAAGACCTTAGTGGAATCAAGTTGAACAAGAAAGCTATGAATAAGAGTAGTCACTGGAACCCTTTTTGATATGGCTGTCAATGGTGAACTTTGATATAGCGGTGGTCTGTGGTTTACAAGAATGTTAGAAATTAAAATAAAACTACTTTTTAATCAAATTTTATTGCGGTATATGTTCCTGAGGTTTCAACCCTTGCAAGTATCTGCCCATGACCATGAGACCTGTAAAGGTGTTGAAACGTTGGAACTAAAATAAAAATAAACCTTGATAAAGTTTTTGGCTAGTATCTCTAAACAATGATGTTGACTACAGAAAAGTCAACTTTGAGGTTCTTAAGGCAAACTGTTTGGAAGGTCTAGTCCATGAAATTCATTGATTAGTTACGTCCTGCCTTTCTTTCGTATGCGGCGATGCGGTTTTTTCTATTGTTGATTTGGTTACTGGCTGGAAACTTGTCATCTTTATGCATAATCCACTGACCAAGATAAAATTGCTAAATTGAATTAGCTAATGGATCTAATAATTCATATGTTTGCGAATGTTATCATCAAGTTGTTCCACATTCTTGAGTGGAGTTATAACATACATTGTGGATACCCTTAGAATAATATGATTTAGAGGATGATATCAAAATCATTCTTCGTATTCATATGTTCTAAGGCTACTGATGAAATTTAGAATAAATCAACTGATGTTATTCAATTTTTATGTGGTGCTACTGCAGATGAATTTCTTCACATGAAAGATTTCTTTTCAGAAGAAATAGTCCCATGTGGAACATTAATAATGTATAAAACATTATTATAAATTCCATTAGAAAAAACTTGGGTGTTGGGATGTGGGCACAGTATTCATCTGGTGGTATGCAAGGTGCCTGGGGCTGCGAAGAAAGGAATAAAACTACATTGAGAGCCATATAAGACACCAGGGGTGCTCTATTTGACAACTAGAGTTTGATGGTGAGAAGACTGTTTTATGTTTGGAAATTGTATTTCCTTAAAAATAAAAAACTGCAGCTCATCAAAAGAAATTACTATTTTTGACTCACAAATTCTAGTTGTGTTCTTGACCTTCGATAACGAATAATTTGGCCTTTTTATTGTGACACTGTCACCAAGGCCATTGTTTTTTCTCTTCATATGTAGTGTTGTGTAGGTTTCCTCGAACACTTAATGTTTCTACAGTTCTGTCTAACGGAGGAAGGGTCGGATTCCTTCGCTTGCAACAACTGCAGCCCATTTGATTAACGCTGAGTGGTTGACTGCAGAAATATATGTGGTGGATGACTAGTGGATAGATTCGTGTCAGAAGCGATCCCTGCAAGCGACAAAAATTTGTGTGTACTGCAAATATTTGACCCAATACTGGGCGCAAGGGTAGACAACATAGCTCAATATGGCCCTTGAGTGCACGATCTCATATAGTGTGGACTGACTTACAAGCTGCGATCGAGCAAGCGTCGTGCGTTCGGCTTTTTTGACAATCACAAAGGCGGGGAGCGACGAGGACAGTGATCGTTGCAGGCTCATACGTAACGCCGCGAGTGTAAACGAGCCATACCTACGGTTTGGCCAGTAGTCCGCTTTTGCTTGGCTCGTTAGCGCAGATGCAGGTTTGGATGCTATCATATTCATTTTAGGTATTTTCGGAACATATATTTTGCTGCGTTATGTAGCATTAACTGCCTTTTTGTATTTCTTGAAAAACAAAATGCAATAGAAAGAAATCCTGCGTAAGCACAAAAATCAGCCTGCATAATTATGGTACAATACCTATGCAAAAAATGTCGTGTTGTCTGTTTTATTTATATGATTTCTATCGACTAATGGTATTTTTATTTTTTCCATTAGAGATAGATATTTCTTTAGGTCAAATTTATATTTCTAGATATGTTATTAATTCCTTTATGTCAAAACAATGTGATTATGTCAATGGTTAACTTATAATTGATAAGGATAACATATCGATAAGTGCTTGCCTGTGAATATTAGAAATGTAGCATAATATTTATTTAGTGAGAAATGCTTTTCTGATGGCAAGACCTGTTGTAAAGATCTAATACTTCTTGTTGTTTCTTGAGGATTTATTCTAACCCCCAATACTGAAAACCTAATTAACTTTAAGATGGTCTTAAATGTATGTCTGTCCGTCGCTACTTCAACTACTACTCCAACCTTACGGCGGTATCAAACTGCTTGATGTTTCAGTATTAGTTGCATTATTATTTACTGGATAATCAAGGTCACTCACTCAACTGATCCATATAACTATACTAGCATACCCCGCCTGGCTTTACTCGTGTAGTACAGTAAAATACCTATAACTATACATAAAAACTTCCTCTTGAATCAGTCCATCTTCTATTTTTTTCTACTCTATCTATTGCTGGAAACTCCATTAAATCCGATGCGTAGCTTATAAGATCGAAACGTACAACATTTTTCATATTAGGTAAAGATATCCATATCGAGCCAATAAAATAAATAATGAACTACATTTTCCATTTTTTTTTTCAGGACCAGTGATTTATTGTTACACATAGTTATAGAACAGTTTCCGTACTACAAAGCAGGTTGCTACATAAATAGAGCGTATATATACAACTTGATATGGATGAGCAAGTACATACCATCGCTCAGGGAGCAACTCATGACGGCCATTATAAGCAAGTAAGTAACCACTAATAGAAAATTTTAAATTTTTTTGTATTTTCTAAAATAATATTATTCTTTGTCGAGTAGTCATGTTGACTCTGAGACAAGAATTCTATCTACTCTTCTTTATTTTTAGAAATAATTTCGTATGTCCGAACTATTGCACAAACCCTCAACAACAATGATATAATTGTGAATCTAAAACGCAGGACATAACTGACCCCTGAACCTAATAACATCTGTATTCTGTACGTAGGTACAGAATACAGATGTTATTAGGTGGTCAACAACCAATATTAAATAATTGATTGAATAAATTGATTTGCAGAAACCACTTAAACCTTTTTAGCTACTAATTTAATGTCCTTCAAGAAGGAGATAACTAAAGTATTGTATTTTGAGATAGATATTATATATATTTATAATTTCCAGAATGATTTTAATGGATGTGAATATAGTAGAACGCGATAAGAACAAGCCGCAATCAGAGACTATGTTTGAAATGGAAATGGATGAGCGTGATGAGGTGTCAGAGACTCTAGACTATTGCATGTTGGAGGTGCTGCGATGGTTGGAGGATGAAAGGGATCCAACGCTGAATATACTGTGCAACGTGTTCGAGAGGATCATTCTTCCTACTCATGGGATTAGGTAAGATATGTTTTTTTTATTTGGAAATTACACTGGGCTTGGTAACAAGATTTTAAAAAATTGGTTGAGACACGGTCAGTATCCAAAATCTGAAATTGTAGTAGGAATTATATTGCTTTTTTATGTTCTTTTGAAAATCAACTTTCATGTCATGGGGTAGGGTTAAATTTGGGAATTGGTCACTACCATGTGTAATTAAGACATCTTTAGCTATGATTTTTGTTAGAGACTATATATCTGAGGTAACTTCTTTATTTAAGTATGGGATAGTTCATGATTCAAAAACTATTTTTCTTAAACTTGTTTTTCGTTTTTACTAGACAGTTTAATTATTGCCACCATTTTCAATCTTAACAGACACGTCCAGTTCCTCGTCCTGTACACGATATCAATAAACCAGCAGTGCGCGGACCGCGTGCTGAGCAGCCTGTGGTCGGTGGCGGCGGGCCAGCACGCGCTGGGCCCGGGCGCGCTGGCCACGCGCAGCACGGCGGCCAGCCACCTGGCCGGCCTGCTGGCGCGCAGCGTGCGCGTGCCCAACACCCGCCTCATCACCTACTTGAAGAACATGGCTGACTGGTGCCACTCGTACATCACTGCCACTCAAGAAGCTAGCTCGTCAAGTGATAACCTGAAGGCCCATGGAGCTTTCCATGCGATGTGCCATGCTGTGTTCTACCTTGTGGCGTTTAAACATCATATGCTATTTATGAATAAAGAAAGTGAGTATGGTTGTACTTTTTAGCTTTTACTATTATTTTTTCTAAAAGCTACCTTTGAGCATTGATCACCACACTTGCTCACTTGTGGGTTGACGATTTCGAATTCCAATGATAGGAATCCAGGCGTACACGATGTTTTCCTTCACTTTAAATGAAAAGTTAATAATAAACTTTTTAATTTCGAAGCGGCGGTAGCCTACTGGCGAAGGGCGTCGGACTTACAATCTAGTGGTTGCGGGTTCGAATCCCACCCATTGCACTACTTCGTGAACCCACTCATAACGCAAGCAATTTAGCTTAGCACGTGGGGTTAACAAGAATACTAGTTATATTAAAACCAAATTGCTAGGTAACCTTCTTTATTTTCGATGTTTTCAGATGTAAACTTCGTGGAGTCGTTGAACCTGCCGCGCTTAGTGACGTGTGGGCTGAACCCGCTGCGCACGTGCCCGCCGCAGGTGACGCGCGCGTTCTCGTCGGTGACGCGCGCGCAGCAGGTGGTGTACTGCCAGGCCATCATCGAGAAGAACGCGCGCCACACGCTGCAGCCCACCGCCGTGCTGCACTACGACGAGTGGTTCCCATATGACCCTTATAATTTACCTATGTAAGTGTTCTTTAAGATCTGATAAAATTTTGTGTAAAATATTGTGGAATTCATTTTTTGTATCAATGACTTCGGTTCCTGTACCTTGAAATAGTAAGCTGTATTTAAAACTTCAGTAAATAATCTGTATAGCTTCAAAGAAAAGCTATATTTATCATTCAATAGCCCTAAAAAAGGAGGGGATGGTAAAGTCATTATGTCGAACACAAATGAAATTCAATGATAAATCATAACGTTTTTTTTACAGATCCGGTAAAATAATATGGCCGCTGTGCATAGAGTATAAAGAATTGAAAGATGGTGACGATGAAACCCAGTATACATCCATGAAGAGAAAATTGGAGACTGATGATGATGATTTTCTAATGATGGCCAGTCCTACGCAAAGATTGGCTTCATCCCTATCAAATGGTATCTCCCCCGGTTTTAAAACCAGTGAAAATATATTGATATAATTTTAACTAGATAATTTATAGTCTTGAATGTCGAATTGATTGAAAATGATTTCTTAAATCGATTATTTTTTACTGAAGTATATTTGTATGACATCTGACTAGTCTATACTGGGCATTCTGATTTATTTTCACTATTAGTTTAAGTAAGTTGTTACTTAGTTATACTGCTACAAGAAAATCGTTTTTACTTTTGTTGTTTTAAAAATATGACAAGTTTTTTTTTATCGCAAATATAAGTAGGTAATGATTAAAGTAAATACTATTTGTGCCTCTTTCATTATTTTAAGCTAATGTGAACAGACTATTTTTATAAAGGAATTAAATATATACACTTGAAGGTGTACATACCTATGCTTGTTAAATATATGCACAACACTAAAATTAAGTATTAGGTACAATGAAGGTGCCAAATCTGTTGCTTATTTTGGTTCACTGTCCCTTTCTTTCAAGACTTGACAGAAAGAGATGGAATAAGACTAAAATGTTGTTTGATGGATGAATGGAAACATTCAGGTTAATGTTATACCTATATAAAATAGATTCATTGTTTTTATAAGAGATTATTATAACCCAGCGCGTATGCCCAGTTTCTATGGAGGTCTATAATTAAGTCTTTTTTAAACCCAGTTATTTATAGCTTATAGGTACGTAAAATATACGTATTGTACACTATAGTAGATTTTACGTAATTAGTACAATGTAATTCTACTTCAAATCTGATTGTTATGTATATTTTACATAGTTTAAGCAACTTATGTACATTTTGCAATGCATTATAAGCTTAAAACATAATAAATTCTATTTATTGAAATCTGTATTTTATTCCAATATCGAATGGCCTATTTACCGAAACATTATCAGACTCATGATACTACCCACTACGGTCGCTATTCTCCATCAGGCCCATTCTAACTTGTACGTTATCTCTCATTTGTTGAGAATGAAGAATAAACCTGATGGCCTAATGCGACACAATCAAGCCTACCTGATCGTTGAATAGCGGTAGCTCCGAATGAGGTCTACTAGAGCACTCGGTAAACTATCAAGTATGCATGGACCATGGACGTAGAATGAGCCGCGCAGTGCGTATAGCAACCGTCCGGCTGGTTGTCACTCGGGACGCAGACCTCCAAACGACCGCAGCGGTCTGCGGGTACGCATAAAAAATAGTCGTCAGCCGTACTCGTGCGTATGAGTCCTAAGAACATAGAAGCATGCTATTTTACTCCCAAAAGTTAATAAATAAAAGATTTTTTTTAAAAGCTAAATTAATTTATTGATATAATAACCTGCACACAAATCACATAATGTGTATACATACGCAATCAACTGTAAATACTCTGAACTATTTATATTAATAATAATTTGCACGCTTTTCTGATATAGTGTACTTATAAGCGATTCGATGATTACTCCAACTGACATAAATGAACACATTGATGGTAGAAGGATCAAAGCTATTTGTATACAAGACAACACTGTCAACAGCTAAATTTATAAATTATTACAAGAATATTAAAATATATTCAAATGTTTACCTGATTCACGTATTTCGCATATTTATTGACCTACATTAGTTGCATTGTTAACATCAAAAATTCACTTCGTAACTTAAAAATCTAACATCAATCACAATACTTATAAATAAATCACATGTCACATAACACAATCGTTGAAGCCAACTTTATTTGCTAATACATTCATTAGGCGCTACTGTGACAGTCATGTTTTCAAACATTTACTTCAATCTCAATTCATACATTCCAATCAAGAAGTATCTTAATTATGATACACACATTCAACAAACACAATAAGCACTCAAGCAACAATAAAATGAGTAAAAATTTAAGTACATCCTTAAAACTATGAGTCAATGCTTAAAAATAGCTTGAGATTACCAAAAAAAATCAAAATATTTTTTTCATCACAGTAGCGCCTCACACCTCTTAAACAAAATAAGGCAAAAGTAATTAGGTTGGTAAAACATTTTTATCTTTTTTTGTGGTATGGATGTCGCCGTCTGAAGGAGCTGATGGTTTTGTTTGGTGGTTGATATTGCTTTGTCTGATACTGGGTGATGATTGGGGTCTCATTAGCAGCCAGCTTGTTGATAACAAAGTCATCACCCGCTTTCATGTTCTCCATCATCTTAAGTTTGGCTTCAATAGACTGGATAGCTGTCTTTTTGCTCAACTTCAGTTCAGGTTTTGCTCCAGCTAGCACAGCTATTCCTAATTCAGGCTTTGGCTTCTCTTGTTCATCCTGTAATACAAGATATAAATAAATTCAGTTTATTAGCCATGAAAGTGTTCAAACAAGTAGGTATTTTCAGGTCATATTGGAATAAAATTTGTTGTGTACATTAGCAAGAAAATAAAATTAAAATATTCAACTTACAGTGTTCTTGGCAAACTTGACACTGATCCTCTTTGTTCCAAGCATCTGGCCATTCAATGAGTTCATAGCTTTGATGGCATCCTGCCTCAACTTGAAGGTGACGAAGGCAAATCCTCGGGGCTGGCCCACACAGGGACCACTCCGGTGAAACAGCATGTCAAACTTCTCGATGTTTCCATACACACGGACCATTTTCAGTAGTTGATACCGGTAATTAGAAAATGTAATTTATTAAAAATATGTTCATGTTACAATGACATTTATAAAATTATCATACATAAAATAATGAAGATGTATGTACCAAATGGTTTGTGTATGTAAATATATTCAGGGTTCTCCTATAGTAGATGACTTAAAACTGACGGAAAGATAATGAAGCCATGTAAACAATCAAGGTTGAGTTATGAATGAGAGCATTCTAATAAAAGATAAAATAAACATACTCATTAACTCTGGTGTCAAGATTGCCGATCCAAATTCTTTTGTCCGACACCTCACTCGGCTGAATTGGCTCCAAATGTAAAGGCACCTTAAAATGAAAAGGAGGTCAGTTACTATTCTAGTATTCTTCACAATTTGCACATGAATTGCAGGTACATTTAATTCATAATATTTAAGAAAGGAGCTAGGTAGCATTGGTTTTTGAACTTGTTATCAAAGTGCGAGCGAGATTATTATAAGATCAAAGATGTAGACAACATACCGTGGCGTCTTCCATGGTTATTCACTTAATGATGAGATCAAAACATACAACTAAAAGCGAAGAACACACGGACGAAATGTAACCATCATAAATAATACATTAGGTGTGCAAGGCAATACAATTCAGTATTTTATCAATCAAGTAAAGCAAGCAGATGCCTAAATCGTGATTCAATTCGTCTCCGTCTCATCTCAGAACTGTCATGTCAATTGTCAACACCTAAATAAAGACATTGACAACCAACCAAAGACTAGAAGACTACCCAATTACCGCCAATTACCTACATACAAACAAAGACATTGTAATGTATTCTACTAGCCATACAAATTACAATGCCACAATGAGACCACAGACTACTTAGTCGATGAATCTACAGCAAATAGTTTTTCTTCATTTCTTGACACTGTTTATCGTCCACCTGTCGAACGAACAGTCGAACATTTGATGGCGCAACCTCAGGGCGCAACCCTTCCTTTATTGTCTTTTGCTTTACTGTTGCTGTCTGTCAGATCCATAGAATAATAAGTTATTACCTAATCTATCTATGGTCAGATCAGCGTTTTAAGTGTCAATGTCAAGAAACTGTTATTTTTTCGGTGAATGATACGAGTAAACAAAGTTATTGTAAACAATATGTTTATCATTATATGGCCGAATATGATAGTGAGTTACGAACATCAATAAACCATGAAGTCAATTATTAAAAAGATACCAGGTTTATTACCCCCACCGCCGAAAAACGAACTTGATGGCAAAATCAGTGATTTGTCGTCAAAAACTATATCAGAACTTTGTGAATTACGAGACAGGCAACTGAAACTTTTGAATAACAAATCTTTTATATCTAAGTTAGCTGATAAAGGAGCCAAGATTCAAGCTTTTCACGATAAAATTGTAGGTGAATTAAAGGTTAAGCGGGATGAGGAAGAGTCTTGTCGAATGCTGAATAATTTAACACTGAATAGGGTTGACAAGAACTCAGTCCAACAAGTCGAATGGGTCGGCAAGATCGACGGCAAAACAGACACCTGCCTCGACTCCGATGATGACAGTGAACCTGAGGATGTTCTACATATCCTTAGTCAGAGCACAACTCAAGAAAAGCAAATCGTAGTGATACCACCCGAAAAACCGCTGATAACTGCTGAAGATTTGTTAAAAATTGGTGAATTACCCCATGTTAAGTATATTGTTGAAAAAACTGAGATGAATCTAAAGCCAAAACAAACTGGTCAGTACAAACCATATAAGACTACAATATCTAATGCACATAGCCCTGAAAAGGAGTCACAGAGGAAAAAGCATAAATATTGGGAGGTGACGGCTGCCACTCCCCCACCTAGTATACATGGAGCAGCCAAAGTCTTGTCCATTGAAGAATCTTTGCACCTTCAAAAGGATTACAACACACATTTAAAGGAAATTGAGGCACAACATGCAGCTGAGAAGTTGTTAGGTCGGATAGGAATCAAGATGGCCGACATGCCTGTAGATAGAAGTAATTTTGGAAAGTACAGGGAGGCAGATAGTGATGACTCCGATATGTCAGACCTTGAGGGTAGTGATAAGGAAGTCCATGATGAAGAACCAGAAAGAGGAGGTGTAGTTTTTACTGTAATGAAATGAACCATGAATTTTTAAGATCAGATTTATGGATTGAGGAAAGAACTGAGAATTAGCTCAAAGCAATGTGTTAATTGTGTAAAAATAAATTATGTAATTAAGGAACAATATTATGTTTTTAGATTAAATATTTCTATTTTCAATAAATAATACAACAACAAAATTGTATTTATTTTGCAGTAAACCCTATTTTGCTTACTTGTCGATTTGATGTCAACAGACAAAAATGTTATTTTTATGTGAATTAGGTACATTCCGCAATAGTATGATGCCGCAAACACCCATAATGGCAAAAAATTAACATATGTACTTGTTTAAATTTTTAATTATGCTTATTACGCTCAAATCATGATAAGGCAATAGCCACATTGTGATAAGCATAATCAAAGTGATAAGCAAAAAAAAATACGCTGAAGCTGAATCGTTTCACGGGGAGATAAATACATGGTTTTTTATTAGTATAAACATGATTAACAATTTATTGTCCGTGGACACTAAAAAATAAAGGACTAAGTAATATGATGAATAAAATGTATTGAGTAGGTCTAGTCTCGCATCGCATACTTTGTGCAAGTGCCGCAACAAAATATACGTTCAACAACATTCAGTTGCAAATTACACAATTATTCATAAATACTTCCCGCAAAGATGTCCATACAACTACGTATTGTTGTTGAACATTTCAGTTTCGAATTCAATTGCGTACGAGCGAGCGCGAATTCTGTGGCAGGCAGACTGGCAGGAGCGGGACTGACGAAGTGACGAAGCGATTTACAACTTTTCATTTCACAAATTCTCACTTGTGCGCGGGCGCTCACAAGTGATAGACGCGTATACTCTAAAAAATCGTGTATCTGTTTTTGTTTAATAATTATAGATTGTTAGTTCGTATTTGTTTGTGAATATGGCTCCGTCTGCGAATCAAGTTGTGGGTATCGATGATGATCAACGTTTCGCCTTAATGAAGGTATGTTTAACTCATAATCGTGTAACAAGAATGACGCGACACGGCGATAACTCTCCGTTATGTTTATTTGTTTTATGTGCAGGTATTTCTGGTATTTACTACAAAAATTACTCGGATCGCTTTTTATTGGTAGCAGGCTTTTATTGCTGAATTAACCAGTATGTAGAGCAATCTGTTTTTTTAGTTCCTTGACCGGAATCTAGTTATTATCGATAAAATAGATTTTTTGAAATCTTTTTTCAAAGGGTAGGTAAATTGATACAAAAAAAATAACCCCGGCTAAGTTTTGCTTGCCTGTTGGTCTAGTGTTTAGTGAACCTGACTGCTAAGCTGGAGGTCGTGGGTTCGATTCCCAATTTCCCACCCAGGACAATAATCTTTAATTTAGAAATATATAAGTATGTTTATTAGTTGTCTGGTTGTCGTAGTACATACAGGCTCTGCCTTGTTTGGAGATGGCCGTGTGTGAGGTGTCCCAAGATATTATTATTATTGCGTTATGATTAATATACCTAAATAAATACCCTCTATTTTTTTACGTACTTCAATGATTTTCTAAACCTTTATAACTTCTAAATGACTTATAATTATTTCCACGATCTCTTTTGGATGCCCTTAAAATCCAAAAATTACTTTAGTTTCGGAATTGGAAAAAACCAGATTAAGCTATTTTAGACCAGTTTCCAAACGGTTCGTCTAGTTTGGTTGGTAGAAAATACCTATTGTTCAATCTTATTGTTAATTGTTTGGTAGAAAACGAGTCTTTGAAAAGCTCACAAGTAAGAGTGTGGGCTCCTGCGTTAGTCGTTCTCTCAAATAAGTTGATGTCATCTGGAATATCAATAAATAAATATAGGAAAATCTTCTTACTATCTACCTACTTACATTATTTTATTTATTGTTATTTTATACGCTAAAACGCATGCGGAGCGAATATTTGTAATTAAATACAAATAGAGAGAAAATGATGAAGCTCAGACTATAAGACAGAACTCCAACTTGCGACTGCAGCTCACCAACTGCTTTACCTTGTAGCTTAGTGGGTCAAGCGACTGGTGCGCCTAACCAATAGTCGCGGGATCGAGTCCTGCCTGAGCGTCAATATTTAGCCGTTGTAGGTATTAAGTTTTGTATTTGCTTTAAATGCGTTAATTTAATACGTAATAAGTAAATAAACCTACCTACTAGATAATACTTTTTTTTTACTTGTAAGTAAAAAAAAAGTATTATCTAGTAGGTAGGTATTAAAAGAATGTGCAAGATACTAAGATAGGTAGGTACCCAATTATTACTTAACGATAAGTATATAGGTAATTACCTTGATAAGATTTCTAGTCTAAATCGGTTCTATGATTATATACTAACATACCTACCTAATACATACTTCTTTAGGATGAATATTGCTTGCATTACGTATTATAACACAGATTAAAGTAACAATCTGGACGTTCTTCATTTAATCCAAGATTGATTACTGCGGACGTAGGTGACGTCACAGACTCTTTACCTGCTCTATTTACTTGATAATTTATATATACAAAAAATATTACTTATACCTCCTACCTATTTTTACAAAAAAAAAATACTTGAGTAAGTAGATAATTATGAAATCGTAACTCGGCTATGATAGCAGGGTGACTTGTCATCATGTCAATCACCGATCAATTTTCTTTTTAAGTGACTATAATTTTTGTCCCATTATTTTCCTTTTTTGAAAAAGAGATACTCAGAGATTAAGTAATAAAAATGTATGTTGGAATATAATCCGAAAAAATCTCAGTGTTGTAAATAGTAAAGGTTGGGAAAAACTATGAAAAAGAAAGATAAACTGAAATTTAAAAACTTGTACTTAAACAAAGTACCTAGTACTTAAACAAAGTGACTAGTCGAGATAATCATTATTTTATATATTAATGTTAGGTATCTTTAGAGAAGAGACATAATGATAGATAATTATGTAAATGAATAACATTACTTATCAGATCTTCATTTAATCGATCTACTGTGTTGCTATACATAATCGTAGTCATTTATTATCATAGATAAATACACTTAATTTAAGTAGATTACCTTTGTGTAAAACTAGGAAAAATCGTACAACGCTATTACGCTACTAATAATGACTGACATAAGAGGCTGAATGTGAAATACTTTGTACCTACACAAGACTCGTTTTACATCATGAATGCAATGTGAGAGTGTGCCTGCCTGTGCATTTACAACAACTCAACATAATCTTGTCAGATTTGATTCAAATACTATTCATCCTAAAACGTACTAAAAAAAGTATGAAAACGATGACAAAAAAAAACCGGCCAAATTCGCGTCGGACTCGCGCCCCGAGGGTTCCATACAAACCTAAGTTTAAAATTATTAAAAAATAATTTTATATTATGATGTAATTAAAAATTTACGGTTTTAGCAATTTTTCAATAACAGGTTGCTTCGTACCAAATTTCAACATTCTAAGTTCACGGGAAGTAGGTAGGTACTGTAGGTTTTGATTTCCTTGTGAGTGTCGAAAATATGCGGCATAAACGGCAGTATCTATCGATTGCGTTCGCTTAGAAGTTTCATTTTTTCACAGCTCTAAGGGTCAGTAGACTTTAGTATTTGATATAAATTTCAGCTTGATAGGTACCTCCTTGCGTTCCTAAGAAAAAGGGTCTTGACAGACGGACGGACTGACAGACAACAAAGTGATCCTATAAGGGTTCCGTTTTTTTCTTTGAGGTACGGAACCCTAAAAAGGAATGTCCACCTTGGTCACATACCTAATATGACTGTATTCTCAGCGTTTCCGGGATGTTCATGCAAGGTAATCTACTTTAGAAAATGCTCAAAAGGCAAGCGAATGTTTTGCTTTTATCTTATGAGTTTATCAGAAAGTCCATAGTATCGACGATACCTACAGACGATTGTTTGTTCATCAACGTGACATGACGTTCTGCGGCTTTAAGCTAGCGTCATTGAAGCTAGCGTGTGTGCATTGTATTGTAGTACCTACCACAAAAAGGGGTTTCGAGTTGATTGTTTTTGCGCTGACCTACAGGCAGCATACATTTAAAGATACGATGTACATCTTGTAAATGAGATTCAAATATTAACAGAGAAGGTAGCTATTTTTGTTGGGTGGTAAGGGTCATCATTCAAAATAACATTTATTATTAAATCTAGAAGAACAACGTACTCATTGCTTTCCAATTCCAACATTGTCTGCGCGCATTTTAATCACATTTATGTAATTATTAGAGCATTCATGATCTAGGGCAATCTAGGTTATTACTGATGATTCAGCTAATAACTGACCACTGACCAGTGAATGTCTGTACAGTTGCCACAGCGCCCATAAAATGCGCCATTAAAGCCAATGTTGTTAATAAATTTGATTGTCAGTTATTTTTTACCATTTTTTTGAGATAAAATTACATTGACACAAGTTTATTTACCTGTTCATAATTGTATTTTTGAAGACCCTCACCACACTTAAGGATAGTCCGTGTATTAAAACCCATCTGATTGCCTTGAAGGTTAATGAACTCTTTGTAAACAGCTGTTTATCTGGTTTATTTTCGCTACAATGCTTATCAGTATAGTCGCAGTACTCGCAGTCAACTGTTGCATTGATACACTGACCTTTTATTTTAATACTTTCGCTGATATCATTCTATAAGATTTACATTTTTAATTTTTTTTAACCGTCTACATTACAAAGGGGTATGGGCCCTTCTGTTTGTTTCGCAACTGTCGTTGTTAGTTTATTATTAAAAATCGGAACTGAAGTGGAAAGGTGTTTTTTTTTCAATGCGGTTCCCTTAAGCAATGCGCTACTCGCTACAGAGCCATTCTTAAGAGCCAGTTGTTTCAAAATAAGCATTACAGCATTAGAACTGTTTTACTTATTGTATCTATGTAAATTCTTAGTCGTTTACACAATTTATTAAATGTGTTAATTAGCTCATTAAAATACAAATACATATCAAAGATGAACTGTGTTTTTGTTGCTGTTGTGCAATTTTCATTTTACAAGGACATTTAGTAAAGTAGATTGGAAGGTTTCAGACCAAGCGCAGTTTTTACGACATAGGTAATGTATATTCTACATAACACCACAGGGATGCGATTCATTGAGCCCAAAAAAAAAACGTACAAGTCTATGGTCTCCGAGTCTATTGAACCGATTTGAAAAATTCTTTTACTGTTAGCTACACTACCCCCGGGTGACATAGGCTCATTGTATAAAAAAAATGGAGACTGCGAGCGAAGCTGCGGGAAACAGCTATTTCTTAATAAAACTTGGTGGTGATAAGCTTCGTGTAAATATTATATGTAATGTGTAAAGGTATCATATAATTTGTATTTTATTTTGGCCCTTACTTCAGTTATTAAATATATAAAAATCTAAACTACCTTTGCAGGCAAATTACTGCCTAATATTTTATTTCCCTAATATTTTTTTTATTTTTACTTTTCGATTTGGCATAGGTAGGTACCTACCTACTTAAATCGATTTCAGGGATTCCCTCGTATCGATTTTGGTAAGCGAAGTCTTAGAACTCTGGTATGTTTGTTTATAAGTAACATACCTACTTGTAACCATTAACATCACTGAGTCAAATATAAGTACTTACGGGCTTCTTGTGTTCAATGGCTTTTCATAACAGGGAAGAGATGTTGTTTAGTCTAGGGAAATGGTTGTTTTACCTATGCATGCACAGATAAAATATTTTACGAGTGTTCTCCCGAGCCGTTGCACAGGTTACGGAACTCGACGTGATGCAAGTTAACGTTACAAAATGTTTGCATTACGCGCTCTGCTGGCCAGATACAGTCAATCTAAATGCAGTTCCAACTAATTCTTCTTCTGCCTTCTGCCTAGCCTTTTCCCAAGCTAGGTTGGGGTCGACTTCCAGTCTTACCGGATTTAGCTGAGTTCCAATTAATTATAAAAAGTTATTCTTAAAAGTAAATATACTTAATACCCCATAATTATATTTAAAGCTGGATTGTAATGCTATTTTAAGAACTTTAAATAAATTAGCAATTTAACAATCATATCAATCATAAATATCTTCAGAGATTAAGAATTAGTTACGTCTAGATTTTCCGTTGCGAGTCGTAAAATTAAATTAAAACTGCTTTGCTAATAGCAATGAAACCAGTCCAAGCAAAGTTGGTTTTTTGTGTACGTATTCTTGTTAGCTACTGTTTTATTCCGAAGAAGTGAGATAAAAAGGGCTGTAAGTGCCCGTCTATCTTGTATAAGGTTAGATTAGATTTACTTAGGGCTTACGGAAAGAGCAGCACATAGACCAATATCCAATTACGACGCTCCGTCGTCCTCAGATCAAGCTGCCCCGAGCCGGCAAAACTAGCAATAAAAATAGGTCCCTAAATAATAATTCAGCCCCCTCTTGCTGTTTACCTCACTGCTGATATGGTTAGCAACGCATTAACCCCATAGATAAAAGGCGTTGCCCCATAAATAAAAGAAATAAGTATAAGTATTTCTGTGGGTTCACCGTAGTGGACGTTGCTAACGTCGTAGTTAATTTTTCTATAGCTCTGTCTGGATGTCCTTAGGGTTTCGCCAAGAGTCCGGTCCAAGCCTGCCCTCAGGCTAACATGTAGACCTCATCAAAATTATCGAATTACGGTGAAGAAGTCCAGTAGCCCAAACAAAACTCGATGATTTTTATATTTTTTATATGATGAAGAAATATATTACACTGAAGAATCTCATCTGAGCAGAACTTGAGCAGGTTCTGCATTAGTTTAGAATGTTACGACATTAAATGGAATATAATTATTAATACTAACTTCTATCCATAAAAGTTTACCAACATTCTCCAAATATGTAACACATTTCTGAAAAAAAAAACTGGCTTTACATAAGTTTGATCGGCTGATGTGATGTGGTCGGGTCTCGGTGTGAGCTGACTCTAAAGCGAATTGGTATTTTTTGGGGATTGACCACATGGGCTGGGCAGAAGAAGTAGGTATTTCATATATGACCACGCATTTCCGTAATACCTTTAGGTACTGGATCTAATCGCATGCATTCGATGCGTTGCATACGAGTATGCCACTATTTTCATATCGCACAACATTCTTGCGAAACATGTCCCGTAAAGCAATGTGATCGCGTACTCCGATCATTGCTATGTCGACACACTATACGCGACACCTAAACCTTGTCAATTCTATAGTTTGTTACTTTTACCTTCACTTCTGTTGATTAGGAAATAGATTTATTCGTTTTATTACGTTAAATTACATATATGTTATAAAACTTTTGATACAGATTGTGCTGAAACTGTAACCTTCATAAAAAATGTGCTATTCAATATGAGACATGCAAATGTCGTAAGGTCGTAAGTTATAATTTTAACTTACGACGATCGAAATTCTAGTCATAACCCAGACAGGTTATATTTAGATGCGGTTGGTTTATTACATAATTCTCAATTAATATTTAATATCTCAATTTATTATCCTTCCGCCCAATTATGAACAAATTAAATAACGAAATAAAAAGTTGAAAGGATTGCTCAGAGCTGTAATGGTTACAGTCTGTGAATTTTAAAATTGTGACATAGCGGAAATGCGAAAAATAACTGCATTAGATTGTATTGCACACATTAACTAAATTACGGCATCACGGCTACGACACTATGCAATATATGAAATAGAAGTATCACAACCTAATGAACATATTACAATTTTGAATAAAAATCAGGTGGGTATAAAATATTATAGCAGTTTATAAATTAGCTGAAACGGCCGAAACGAAATCTTGCAGTTGCGCCCAGAGCCAATAAATTTTTTTTGCTATATTCCTTGTTTCGATAATCAAACTTTTACTTCTTTATAAGTATTTTATTTCTATTGCGTGTCCAATCTTTTATTATTTTTTAGATAACGAAATAAGTATATTACATATAGTGTTTTTTAAACCATATTGACAGAAATAGGTCTTTAAGAACCTTAAGTTCCATTATTTCGTTGTTATCAATAAGTAACCCTCGAGGCGTGATTGCGTACACAGACAAACCAGAGTTATTTTCACATAAATAATATTAGGAAGGAAATTAGGATTTAAATAAGTGCGTTCCTAGTAAATAAATAGGTTTAATTGAAGCTAAAATAAATAAAGCTCGGAAATATTATAGATACGTAGGTAACATGGATTGTTTTTAAAACTAGCAGTGCCCCGCGGTTTCACCCGCGGGGCACTGCTAGTACTATTTATTCTGCTATTCGGGACGGAGACGAATCCAACAAATCAAGGATCATGAAAATCGGTCCACCCGTTCTCGAGTTATAAGTGTTGTAACAAACCCGACTTAGTTTTTTATAAATAGATTATAATCCAGTATAATCGACCCGAAACCGTTTAATTTTTATGTAACTGCATTTTTATAGAGATAGTAAATCTTTTTATAGTTGTTAATTTAAGAATCATCAGTATATTTTTACGACCGTGCATGTAATTATATTAGGAAATTATAAAATAAAATTTATTGTATATTACTAGTGGTTCTAATTTTACAACTTTGTAAAGACGTTTGTCAGTTTCTATATTGTTTTGGATTGTACTATATTCTAGCATTAATAGTTTAGTGAATACCGCAATACACCTCTTTCAACTGCAAACATTTTCTTTACTCGTTTGTTCTCTATTTGCGGTACAGTCAACAGCAAAAGAAGATGATTAAAATCAGAAATTCAATACTAATGAACGGAGCTCGCGTCAGAACTCTGTGGCGTCGAAGTGATTTTAAATTACTTATACCAAACATTTACTATACTGTTGCCCTAAATTCGTTATCAGTTTTGACTCCAAAAGTTATAAACTCAATTCATCATCTACTTTTGCTGTTGAATGTACCGAGAAATAAAGCTGCTATTTATAGCTGTTATAAAAAATATAGCTGCATCGGTTGTAGTTAGGTAGTTATACTATACCGAAATATTTAGAAAATAGTTTATCCAAAAGAACCTGAATTTTGACAGTTTTGGTAAACTAATAAAATATAAAATTACTTTTGGATTTTAACAAATTACTCATTAAATTTTGAAGTGTAAACAATGGAAGTAGTCTTTGCAAGTACATAGTATACTTTTGAACAAAGAACGGATGAAACGTTTACACGCATGCGCGACACGCAGGTCCATGCGTGTAGCATTCATATTATTAGATGTGTACAAATATTTAGGTGCTACCTAAGTAGTAGGTACTCAATCTTGCGAATTTGTAATACCTCTACGATATTGTTCTAAAACAATTGGAGACCCCATTCATTTAAAATTATTTTAATAATTTAAAGCTAGATTTAAGTTTTTATGATTAAAGTGTGTTTGAGGTTTAAAATGTTTTCTTATTCTTAGTTCGTGACGTGCTTAAGACGTCGTACCTATTACCTACTGGTATAACCAGTCCATTCCGATCTAGCACGGTAATACTATCTATACAGTATTGTAACTCGGCCGCAAAATAGAAATAAATGCCTACAGCCGCGCGCTACGTAAACATGCGTTAGGGCTGCCCGTCTCCAGCAATTTAATTACATTTGCCTACTTTCTGTTTCTTCTATTTAGTTTTGTGATTGTAAAATATCCTTTTTATATAAATAAATGAAATACTTTGTATATTGAATAGGAAGTGTTCAATAAAAATGCGTGTTGTTTTTTGATTGGTAAATTTAATAAAAAGGTACCTACCGTATCATGATTCATTCAGAACAGCATAACTTCCTATTTCACTCGTCTCAATAACTTTCCGTTACTCTATTCGCTTTATTTATTAATCCAAACACCTTTTTTTCGTGAGATAAAAGGAAATACTTATCCATTAAAAAGACACACATTATGTAGGTAGGTAGGCTACCTACTAG
This sequence comes from Plusia festucae, assembly GCA_950381575.1. Classification (NCBI taxonomy): domain Eukaryota; kingdom Metazoa; phylum Arthropoda; class Insecta; order Lepidoptera; family Noctuidae; genus Plusia; species Plusia festucae. The sequence continues at coordinate 2,716,517 of OX494436.1, read as the reverse complement.
TAAGTAAAATTATTTTATAGTATTACCTTTCAGAGTTTCCAGGTAATTTAAAAAAACTTATGTCTGGATGCGTTATTGACGAATTCATACAACCAAAAACAGCACAATATTTCCTATTCGTCATATTAACTGATTTTTGGAGAAAAAATCACGCGGTTATTGTTAAAAAAACAACACACCATCCGTTCGACACTGCGGTACAGCCGTGACTGTCGGCGTCGCGAGCGCAATCCGAGATCGAGGCGCGTAGGTATAGCTCGCGTTTCGTCCGTTTGTATGAAGTTACAATACTGTATAAATAGTATTACCGTGGATCTAGTAACCAGCATGTTTCACCATGAAATACATACTGTATACCACATCAGTAGGTACATGGAATACCATAGATAGAAAGATAGCTTAATATACTATATTCCCAGTTTGTTGTTCTTCAGTGTTATTTCTTACTAATATGCAATGTTGCCATAGAACTAATCAGAATCGTAATCCATTACTTCCCGTCTTATTATGTTACATAATTCAACCACTCAGCGTTAATGGCGTCTTCGAGTACATTGCATAAATCCTGTAATGAGACTAAGTACGGCTTTTGAGCATTAAAAAGCGATCGAGGTGACGTTTTAAGTAAATTTAGAAAAATACCTGCTATTATGGCAACATGCAACAATTTTTTGTCATGGGTTTGAAAAAAGAATGGGACTTAAAAACTACTATCAAACGTTTCTGTACAGTTACGTAAGTATTCAATTTTTGATTGTTATTTATTTGATATAATTAACGGTACGTTAACAACAGAGGGCCCATAAGCTCAAAAGAGGTCGAATATTACAACTTTATTCTGTGTACAAGATACGGCCTAATTCACCGGTGTCTGATAACTTTATTCGCGTCATAATTTTGAAATTTTGACAGTTGTTTCATACAGTCAAACGTCAATTCGATTCGTCGAAAAAAAAGTTATCTAACCATGGTGAAATAGACCCTTAGTTAGCTAATTTATTCGTGTAAAAACAAGTTAGTACAATAGTTTATCGTGAAGGATGACAGAAACGACTGTTTCAAAGATTAGTCACCGGGGACCAATGCTGGCCCTTTTAGATTTGACCTTATTTTTCCCAATTTGAATTATCTACGATAAATGTAAAATTTAGGAGTGCACAATAACTGTAATAAGATAACTATAGTAACTCTTCTTCTTCTTCCTGCCCATATCCCATTCATATGGGGTTGGCGCAATGCGTATTTTCCTTCCATTCTGTAATAAGATAACTATAGTAACTACAATAACTATAATATAACTAGGTGTTTCCCGCAGCTCCGCCCGCGGTCTATGCTTTTCTCTTGAATTTTTTTCCTGAATTTTCTTTACTATAAACCTCACGGAGCCCGAGACCTTTCCAACGAAGGCAAAACCGCGGAAATCGGTTCGTGCGTTCTGGAGTTATAGCGTCAGGAAGGAAAACCCGACTTATTTTTATATAGTAGATAATTGATAATGATAATTAAATAAATACAAACACTTGTAGCGGATAGTTTCATTTAGCACGTGCCGAAGTCAGCATATCCGTTAGCCATTCCGGAAGGGTAACAACCTCAGCATTTACTATCCTATAGTGCATAGCACAGATTTTAGTGTTCTAGGAATTATTATTAGGCATTTAGACGAACACACCGATTATAAAATATTCAAAATTCACGAAACATATTTAGCATTTTAGCATCATAATAGGTTATCTAGAAGTAAGTACATTATTAAACCTGATCTTAAAGCTCCTAAGATCCCTCCCATGTACAAAAAATACATTGAAAAGAAAATGTGTCAAGCGGTCATTGAACTGCGCCCTTCGTTTAGAATACGCTATACACGCGCGCATTACCACGCCAATTTCCAATAATTGAATAATAGTTTAAAAATCTCTTTAATTTGACGTCAACTGACCACGACACATATTGTGAGCGAAATCGAAAGTGGAAACTTTACATCGGGAAATACTTTTGTAGAACACGTGCCTGCCTTCCTAGCAACTACGCAACGTGAACAATTGTGAATGAAACGAATGAACCGGGAGTGGAAACTGAATGAAGGTCGCGCTATTTCCAGGACGATTTTAATGATCATCTTTATTGTAATATATCGTAATTTGATAGTCAAATTTAATAAACACGTAATTTATTAAAAAAAAGACGATGCCCGCTCCAAGCAACTTAATCCTTGTGTCGCAGGGGTTTCAACATTCAAATCACATAAACAAAGAACACCCAGACTTGGAACAAGCAGCTGTGGATCACACAAATGCTTGTCCCATGCGGGGATCGAACCCGCAGCACGTCGCGCACACTGGTAATTAGCGTGGTGACCACTCGGCTATCCTGTGCAGTTAAAATTTAATGTGCGAACAATGATAGCGGTACAAATTTTAATGCGGTTTTTTTTACTAACGTATTCTGGCCAGTTTCCCAAATACTTTTAATTTAGTACTTGTTTCAATAAAACGGTTAAAAAACAAAAACAAGTTAAAAACAATACGCGCTATCGGCGATACAGATATTATTATGTCCAACTTAGGGTGAGCTCTTAGTTATGGAACATCACTGGTTACACTAATAAAGTAATTAACAATCAATGTAACTAAATATGTCACTCAGTTTGAGAAAACAACTTTATAATATTTTTTTAGTTCGAAGGTCCACACGAAATCGCGAACGGAGTTTCGGGCGCAAGCCTATTTTCTCTTACAGGATTAATTTAAAAGGAGTGCGGTTATTCAACGAGGTAATCAGGTGCATAAAACTAAACAACTTTTCTCAAGAAAGATAGGTCGAAATCTTAATATTGAAAATCATCTTTTCATACAAACATAAGTCACGTGACTGACTTTGTATGAAAACTTCATTTACCATTTTAAGATATCGACCTTTGTTCCTTGGGGAAAGTTGATCAGTTGATCAGACCTGATTACTCCTTTTAAATTAATCCTATATAATATGATATTAGAATATTTTTTTACCTTAATTTAATTTTATCTCAAAATTATACAAGAATCAGTCGAGGATATCTAAAGACTAAATTAATCTCGTGATTAGTGTTCATATATCTTTATTTCGTAACAGTAATATATGACGTCTTCGAATCTATAATAATCAATGTTAATGAGAAATCAACAAGGTTGCTACTTCAAATTTAATATAACTTTCATTCTTTCCTTATAAAGTAAGCTAACGGCTATGGATCGGACCTATGATTTCTACCACTCAAATGGCGTAGTTGTCTCTAGTTGTCTATGGCATGAATACGGTTTCCATTTTCACACGGTTGGTTACTACTTCATAAAAATAAACAGCACTTGAATTTCCTCATGCATCTTATACGATAAAAACATGATTCTGATATTTACAAATGATGCAGTATTATAATCATTTCACATGCATTTTTTGTGCAACGAATGCAACGATGCAGTACACGTTTGCTTTGTTGTTGTTTTACCTCAGCAGAGGCTAAGTTCCTATTATATTCTGCCTGGCCTTGCCGACCTCTACTTCGTTTTAAACTCGGTAGAGTGATGCTAAGTACACAGTAATTAGGCACTTAGGTGACAAAAAGAAAATGGTTACTCCAAAAAAAAATTTTTTTATAATTAATTAATAGATAAAGGTAGCAGGTATTAAGATAACAAGCAAAGTAATATGTAATCTGGATATTATCAGTAAAACCGTGTTGTTTTTATTCGATATAAAAAAGATAAAAAATCGATTTAAAAACAATAAATATCTACTTAGGGCCAGCTCACACCAAGACGCGATGTTAGGCGACGAGGCGCTCACATTTTTAAAGAGCGATTCAAAATATGACCTTATTTTCTACACGAAAAGATTCACATTTCGTTGTGAGAATTCAGAATAAGTTGCACCATGCAGCGCTGCGCAGCTCACAAGAAATGTGTCATACTCATAGGTAACGGAGACTACTTTTGTTTGTTTTTTTTTGTTCTATAAAAAATACTTGCAATGTGGGTCGCACATTACTAGTAATCTCTTTAACCCCTCGTGCTAAGCTAAGATGCTTGTGTAACGAGTGGGTTCACGTCCGTTTTTTGGATATCCAACGTAAAAAAGTTACTACTTATGACTTCGCCACGGTAATACTATCGCTTTGTGATCATTCGAGCATGTGATTGTGCATGCCTTCAATACAACCTGTAGGTTAAATGATTCACATCTGCGAATCAATCATAGTTACAAACTCACAATACGACGTTAATTATATTTTATGTTATACTAGACTAGCTAAAGCCCGCGGCTTCGCCCATGTGGATGTCGGGTAGCCAATGTGTACAAAAACTTGATAAATTATATACTAAAACCTTCCTCGAGATCCATTAGTGAAAACAGAATGAAAATTGGTGCAGTAGTTTTTGTGTTTGTCGCGAACAGACAGACAGACGCGGCGGAAGGACTTTGTTTTATAATATGTAGTGATATAGCTACAGATATACGTATGTATGTCGGTCCATTGTTGGCTGTCATCAGTGTTTACAAGCAGTGGACATTGCAAAACCTCATTGACGAAGGTCACGGCGCTACTTGTACGCAATCTCAATGAGTTTGCGCAAACAGTGTACTTATCAAATATAACTTTATGCTCTTTATGGCTACGTTAATGATCTTCAATTTAGAATTCCGCAATTATTTGTTGAAAACGGTCGTTATTTGTTAATTTTAGGATGCTCAAAAGATGGATGGAAAATTCTTCTTGTCTTGTCGTCTTTAAGTTTAGAGAAATATCTTGGTTTAGCTCTAAAACGCTTGCAAGTGTCTAGACCTAATGCTTAGCTTTAAAATGGCTTTCTGGTTGGTTTATTTTATATTGGTTACTTTATAAAAACTAAACAAAACGGGTGCGATAAAATCATACGTGTAGGATCGAAAATACGTGATCTTCAAGTCTCGGAAATTGACTGCCTGCCCTGTTTTAATAGCGCGGTGTTGATTATCCGAATATTGCACATAATCTGTTTTTGTCTGCGGAACCCATTACCTTCACAAGTTATCCTTTTATTTGAAAGCCATACATTTATGGATAATCGTATTTATTCTACGGACCGTTTAAATCGGTGAAGGTCAACTTAACTCGAGACTGCAAAAAATGTTAGATGTTTCGTAAAAAAATGTCGTCTGTCTCTGTATTTCATTGTGGCAAATGTTTGATCCAACAGCCAACAACCAATGCGGCTATTGGCTGTTGGATCAAATTCTGACTAATTCTGGCTCAGGCACCTGATATCATTTGGTACTTTATACCTTTAAAATTAGAATACCTACTTGCTCAAAAAATATATCTATTTTATATAATTCCATTGTCACGATGTTTGTCCGGGATGAACTCCGAAACTACTGAACCGATTTTAATCAAATTTGTACAACGTGTGCAGTTTGATCCAACTTGAAAGATAGGATAGCTCACATCTCAAATATTAAAAAAAAATTAAGACCGCGGGTGGAGCAGCGGGAAACAGCTAGTGTGTGTAATAAGTAGGTAGTATAGCTAGTTAAGTTACTTCTCTCATAAGGAAAAAAAAATTCTTAATATTATATTTAGATATGTACGTACTTAGAGCTTAAACCTGTTTCACCTTCGAGTGCACTAGGTTCGATAATCTCTCAAGTTGAAGACATTTTTTCCATGTAAAATTGTTTTGAATCTTATAAAACACCACAACGTTTAATAAATCGATATTAATTTATCATTCACGATTTTATCTTTTATTGATTAATGGTTAATGTCATTATCATAATCGTTTATTTATAAATTTCTGCTACCATTTCCCCAACAACGATTAAGCTTTATAATTTTTATATTACTCAACAAATTGTTATTAATTATCTAGTTTAAGACTAAAAGCAGCTTAGTATTTTTTGGCTACCTACAGCCTTTTTGGGTCCATCCTCTCCTTGACGATTTCTTGTAAATATTTCTTCATGAATATGCCTTTTAGGAATACCCATGGTCGTATGATATTAGCACACATATTTGCTGTTGAATTTTCAAGTATATAGGTATTTTCAACGAAGCAGAAATGACTAATCGCCGGTTATTTTAACGTCAACTTAGTCTCAAGCAAGGTCTAAATTCCAAGGATGAACTTAGACGCTTTATTCGTAATTTAGAACTCATATTTATTTATAGCAAATCGATAAATTTGCATTTTGAGAATTTAATTATTCATGTTTTTTATTTACAATTATGTTTTTTTCCTGCGACTTCCTTGAGATGATCTTTTTTCGTACCTATAGAATATCTATCGAAAAATTATTTGTATTGAAGAGTCATAATTTATATTTTGTTTCATTTTAAATCTTTATAGGTTTTTAACTTATAAATACTTTGTGAATAATGATCATGCTCAGGCATTGTTATAGAAAAACCCAGCTATGGTCTTAAATTTCCATGAACATAATTAAATAAAAGAGAAAAAAACTCTAAAGAAAAAACGCAAGTAGGGTTCCGTACGTGCGTTATAAATAAAAACGGAATAAAATCACGTTTTTGTATGGGAGGCCCCCTTAAGTATTTGTCTTATTTTAATTTAATTATATATTTTAATTATTAAGTACATAACAAAATATTCTGTGAATATTTCAAGCGAGCAAAAATTCAGGTTTGTTGTATGGGATCCCCTTGAATATTTATTTTATTCTGTATTTTAGTATTTGTTGTTATAGCGGGAACAGAAATACCTTATCTGTGAAGATTTCAACTGTCTATCACGGTTCATGAGATACAGCCTGTTAAAAGACGGACGGACAGCGGTGTCTTAGTAATACAATACGGTCCCGTTATGTTACACCCTTTAGGTACGAAACCCTAAAAAGTGGAAGCCTCTCACAGAGCATCCGAAAGCCATTGTAGTTAAGAAAATAAAAAATACGATAACTGCGAAGTTGTGTTAATATTCTACCACATTTTTCTACTAGACCACAATCAAAGCACGTAGGTACAATAAATTACCAATTAGATATTCGTTCATCATAATTTTCCAAGAGTTAACCGCTAAATGAATATAGCAAATAACACGGTTCTTCCATGGTAAGACATTAAATAGTTGCCAACATTAGCGTTCTAGTGTTAATTAGGAAACTTCTATTCGTAAAATGTAACCTTAAATGCGGCAGTGATGTATTCAGTTGGTGGGTATACATAGACAAGCTAAAGATACAAGCATAGAGAACTATCTGAAGAGTGTACGCAGCCAACGGGAACATATTCTAATGGTATTTGTTAAAATATATTTCATGGTCTGTATAGTCTAAACGCATATAAAACATAAATGTGAAATGAGAGCCAAGTTCAATGTTACGATTATATATTATTTAATTATGCCTTGGTTGTTTTTCTTTTTTTAGAGTTTATAGTGTGCCGCACATTACTAGTAATATCGTTATCCCCTCGTACTAAGCTAAGATGCTTGTATTACAAGTGGGTTCACGTCGGTAGTGTAATGGGTAGGATTCGAACCCGTAACCACATGTTCGCAAGTCCGACGCCCAAGCCTCCGCCGCTTATTTTTGTTGTTGACTTCAACGACATAAGAAATGAGAAATGGGTGCCCAGTTCAATGGTCAGTTCTGAAATTAATTTATAACGACATAAAATATCATTTCTTCATTTAACTTAAAAGTTAGGATAAAATATTTTATCCTAAGGTCTGATTTGGCTAGCTCTCATATACGATTCGATGGCCAGTTTCTACCAGCAAGCCAAATTTTCGGAATAATTAAATAAGAACCGACAAGTAACAGGTTAGAACTTGCGAAGGCTATAATATAATCCGTTATGCTACCGCGTGTCTAGATTGCCGTACCATAATCCTCAGTTTTAAGTCGCCAGTAACTCTCATACTTTCCTGTCACTTGAAGGTGTAAAATAGAGACAAAGAGACATAAAACAGCTTAAAGTTGATTTGCGTTTCAGGGTGATTCTGGGGTTAGTCATAATATTTAAGAATGTGGAAATGGAGATTCCAGTAAATTTACTTAATCAGATATATACAGTATATATCTGAGGTCATGCCAATTTTCAATGTGCGACGTGCCACGGGTTTGATCCCCGCATGGGACCAGCATTTGTGCGATAAGTTGTGGATCTTGTTTCAAGTCTGGGTGGTCTCTAAAGTATTGGTTATTGTTTCATGATTGATTTAGCGTTTCTATTTTGTTTTTAGTGATTACGGTATTTGAGCAACCTACTATCGCAGACGATAATATTAGAATATTAGAACAAAAAGGTCGGTTTTCCTCAACTTGGCTATTTTTTTTTATTTTTCCCGTGTATGGTGACTTTGTTCAGTTTTATCGCAATTTGTATGTTATTCGAAGCTTAAAATTATTGTACAAACAATATACGCCAACCTATTCACATCACAGTGGCATGTAGCCATGTTGAAATATTGTGTCTCGGTTAGGACCTTGGCTGAGGAATTGTGAAGAAGGCATGAGCATGCAATTAACGGTGCATTGAGAATTTTGTAATCAGACCAAATGTAAAACTTTATTTGTTAAGCAGATTTAAAAGAACGACATTAATAAAATAGATGTGTATCAGGTCTCAACAAACAAAACGTTTAAGTGGTAGAACTTCACATAATTATATAATGAGTCAGCAGATTTTTTATGACACAAGTTAAATAAATAAAATCATTCAAAGACCTCATTGCTACAAGGACTGTCGCTATCAATGTTAGCGGCAAACAGAAAACTACAAAACTCTTAGTAAATTTTTCTCTGCCGAAAACAAAATTACTTTTTGGAAAAAAGAAAAAGACATCGTTCTGTACGCAAGTATTCCCCTAAAATTCTAGTGATGCTAGTTATTCAGCTTGGCAACCCTAATTCATGGCATTCAAACTAACATACAAATAATTAATTTCAATGTTTACATTAGTCAAGATTACTTGAGCTTGCAAACTTTATCATTCAAATAATTTGTAGTTCGGTTAAATATTACCATTCGACGCATTCAGCAATATCGTTTGCGATTAATTTTTTTTTTAAATATCTTGAAATTATATTTCATTTATCTTTAAAAAAAAATTGGGCCTTCGCATTCTTTTATTTTAAGACAAAACCTTGCGTCCCAGTGGACTAGCCAAAATTAGTACAATCTTTTAACTAATGACTGATCTAAGTAAGATAATTTTGCTAAAAACTTTATCTTGATTTATAAGAAGACTTTTATATTAAAACAATGCTTGATACAAGTTTAATTGGCATTTATAATATTTCTCGTAAACTAGTAACCTTTTGGTGATTCTGCGCGGTATGTTTAAAGTAATAATGTCAATGTAGGTCAATAGGTCAGCATTTTGACCTCAAGGTGAACCCAAAATCAGATCGTAACCTACATACGTGTGACTGACGGCGTCAGCAAAAAATATACAAACAAACATCCCTGTCATACATACCGTGTTTGTATGACAATTAAATCATTCAATCAGCAATCGTATGGTTTTGTCACACTTCGGTCACAGCATTAGATTTTCTTTTAGGACGATTCAAACTTAATGGCGGCGGTGAACATGAGGCGAGTGGCTGCGCAGTAACTAATTCGTGCACCAGCGGGGGTGCGGGACGAGGTACTGCGCAGTGTGTATCTACCTTCACAGCCGCCATTTAGTTTAAATCGGCCTATACTTAGGTACCTGCAGTTTGCAATTGTTTATTTAGATGTATTTAGAGCAGTTCACGTCATTATCTCGATCTTTAAATATTTTATTTATTTATTTAATAATAACCAACTTATACTGACGGTTATCACCATACATACAAGTTATAGGTTAATTATAATTAATAACACCGAAAAAATTAAACGTTCAACAAAACATTTAAAAAAGCAAAGGGGCGGTAGCCTAATGGCTAGGGCGTCGGATTTGCGATCACGTGGTTGCGGGTTCGAATCCCACCCTTTACACTACCGACGTGAACCCACTCGTAACACAAGCACGCTTAGCACGGGGGGTTAACAAGATTACTAGTAATGTGCGACCCAAATTGCTAGTAATCTTGTAAAAAAAAAGAAGGACGTACCTAGCTAGAGCAAATAAAGACAAAGAAGAATAAAATATTGTTATGCTCATGTTTACGTCACAAATATAAGTGTTCGGAATTAAACTTGTAGATACTGAATTCATGTCGAAACATTTCAAAAGTACAACCTACAAGTGCGCTAAAATGCTATCAACTGCAATGTAAGCAGCCTATCTACGCGGAAAACATTGGAACCAGATACTCTTAGCTTACGTCACATCACTCAACACCCATTCTAAAAGAAGAGCAGGAAATCCCATTTATCAGCTATTATACATTAAACGTCGAAAAAAGTAAAAGTTACTCGAGTTATTGTTTAGTTTGTGACGTAACTTTCTCAATGAACTTTTAGGAGATGTTTTCAGACCGATTTGATAGAGCAGACTTGTGTCTTATCTTCAGACCTAAGTTCCTTAGGAATTACAGTAAACTCATATCATTATCATCACTATCATCCGTAGGCTTCCACTATAGATATCCAATAGAACCGGTAAACACATATAATACGAGTATAGCTCAATTACTTACTTATTTATTGATTAAAATTTCGCTGATAAAAATGCGAACAAAATATGAAACAAAAAACATTTGGAATCAACGACCTTTACGAATAAAATTCGTTCGTTCTGTGTATATAACCCTAATTCATTCACCTTTTAATTTACCTGAATGACTCATAAGTAATGACACGGCCGGTTGTTATTACAACAACATGTCCCTTTGTCAAGCGAGCCAACACATGTATTCATGTAATTTTTAATGAGATTGAACTTTAAAGTTCAATTATTGGTTTGGAATAAGGTGAAAGGGCGGTAGGTATGATTGTTGTGAGGCAACGGAATTACGCCGGAGATTGTCATCTAAACGTAATTCTTTAAATACTCAGAATCTTACATAAAGTAAACACTTAGGTACTTACATATATTTTTGATCGGTTTTATACATACAAATATTTTGATAGCGGATAAAAATGCAGGTAATTCTGCTGATAGCAATGCAGACGTCGCAGTCAGGGACCAGGATGCATTTTATGCACTACGAACAATAATAAATTATTGTTCGTCTCAAAAGTTTAGAGAAAAACCAAGTTTTTCTCTACGATAAAAAGTAAATCTTATTGGAATAAGAAACTGAGCAAAACATAGAGAGAGAGATCTTGTCGTGAATTATTACATACAAAACTTGTGTGGTTGATAATCAACTGAGTCGTATATTGTTCTCATGAATATAATTATATGTAAGTATATTTAATAAAATAACTTACAAATTAGCCTCTAAAGTTCAATGTCATGATATTTTTTCACCTATTTAAATACAAAGTTTCACACACTTTGTTAATTTAAGTACCAAAGCTAACTAATAAAATTCACGTTTTATCGTAATAAACATTTGGAATACTCAATGTTACAGTCAGTAGCTAATCAATAATATGGGTAGTATCTATAATTATCGATAGAAAACGTTATTATTATTGTCACGTCTTCAATTTTAATTAGTTGATTGCCAAATCGATTGTTTGTTAAATCGTTATCGAAACTTATTGTAACATGTGAAACAACAATTTTAGTTCAGGATAACTATCAGGTAAAAGGAAAGGAAACACGAGCAAGTGCCCTTAAAATTACACCCGAAAAAAAACCTAGTATCATCAAGTAAAAATAACATTTATTTCGACAGCTAAGTTAAGTGCTACCTCTACTGTTTCAATTTAACCTTCTCAGTGGCGAGGGCCAGCTTTCTGATATTGCAGAGACAACCAGCCGATGCTTCTTGCAGGATCGGGTCCTTCGATCCAATTGTTTCTAATAGAAATTGTACAACACCAGCCTGAAAATAAAATTCAATGAATGAAAACTATATTCAGAATTGAGAATTTTTGGGGACGGATTGGTCTATCTCTTGAATTCCGACATTTTGCTTTTTCTAATGATCCGAAGTTCCGGTCGAAAGTTGAAATAATTTGGTATTTTTTTATTAAATAGCTTTAGCTCCCGGCTTCGCGCGGTCGTCCGTTATCGCGGCAAAAGGTAGCCTATAGGTATACCCTTTCTCAATAAATACGCTAACTAAAAAAGCTAATAGGATAACATAACACTAAAATAATTTTTCAAATAGTGGTTCTATTTGAAGAAATAGTTCCTGAGATTAGCGCGTCCCACCAGTCAAACTTTTAATAATTTAAATAATATTCCTCCTTACGTAACAGAATATATATTTTTTTGTTTTATTATTTTTTACTTGAGAGGGTACAAAGTAAATTATGTTTTGAATTATTTAAATTTCACACATCTTGGCGTATTAAAGGCACTACCTACGTATAGAAATATAAAGATAAGTAAATGAATAGTACCTATATAAAATATTCAATTTAAATGTAGGTATTACAAAGCATTATTTTACATTCTCAGCTGCCATACTATAAGATACAATCTTATTTTATGTATTCAAAATGTAAAAACCCAGTTTTCGTTTAAAAAAAAAACAAGAAGAAGTGTTTTTGCTTCTCTTTATAAAATAAAGTTAAATATGATATTAGGTACTTTAAGGGTTAAAGTTCAACCTCAAACCTTTGCTTAAAAGGCGAATGAGTGCAAACCCACTTAATAACCTACTTACTTTTTGACATTTATTTGAATTACTGGCCGTAAACAAGAAGCAAGTGCAATTTGTGAACTTTATTAAAACTGAGAGTACCTACTTATTCTAGAAAAAAACTGCAATTTAAAAATGTCGCTATGTTTTCTTACAGTTTTCGATTGTCTTTTTTCTTTTTTTTAATTTTTGAATTATTGATACGAAGGTTTAGGCTAAGTTCATATGACCGCGCGGACCCGCGCGGAGCCGCGCGGTAAGAGCATTCACATGACGGCAAATGTATGCGCGGTAGTCTGGCATCAACATTGCTTAAGAATGGACGTGGAGGAGGCAATTTGCTTATGGATTTTATACCGAGTTACTTTCGCATTTATAATATTAGTTAGGATAGTTAGGATTACGATTATACATACGATTGTAACTTACCTAAGTTTTTCTTTTTTTCTTCAGAATCATTATTACTGCAGAAAATTAAAACTAATTCTTCCCAAGATCTTCTTTTTATTATTTTATTCGAATATTCCTTGGAGTTAATATTCCAGATAGCTTCTCTTTTTTCAATCTCGTCGATAAGCAAATCGATAGTTACAATGTCGTCTCCTTCGGTGATCATTTTTTCTTGAATCTATGTGTCTATCCGTCTCAACACGCGCGGATCAACTGAACAGGTCGGTACAAGTTTGTAGAACTTGAAACGCGCCGTGCCGCGCGGTTCAAGAACTAGCGCGCGGGTCGGAGCGCGCCGCGCGGTACCGCGCGGTACCGCGCGGTCATGTAGACAATACTAGCTGTTTACTTCGATCTTGTACCGCGCGGTCGAAAGTTCCGCGCGGCTCCGCGCGTCCATATGAACTAGCACTTATATAAATAATTATATACCTACACAGTTACTAGCTGACCTGACAGACGTTGTCATGTCAAACAACTAACAATTATGTCAAACGCTAGTAATATAGTTGTATTATGTTTTCTTAACTTTTTTTATTTTTTTTGCGAAACTTTATTCTTTTTTCTTTCGTAAGAACTTCTACTGATAATAAACACGACAAAAAAAAAAGTAGTAAAATTGGTTCAGCCGTTCACGCATGATGCCATGACAAAGAGAAATTAATTTTTATATGTATTATAAGAAGATATAAATTTGTTATATCATTAAAATACAATAAAAAGGCAATTTCACTATTATTAGATAAACTTATGTTATCTTATTTACTCAAAAAACGTATACGTAATGAACTATTAAAATACTGAATTGAACGCATTCGCAACCACAATAGAAAGTGAGGTATATATCTGCAATTTTCCATTCTATCTATACTCCATTTAAAATAGCATTAGACAGAAGTTAAAAAAGGTTATTTATAATGTACACTTTGTTGCAAAAGTACAATAAACTTGTTACAGTTACGATTGACGCCTATAAATTAAAATCTATTTACATACCAGCTGTCGCACTTATTTGTAATCATGTTAACCATTTTTCATAACAAATTATGTGGCTTTCATTTATTCATAATATTTCATTCCAATCTAAAATGACAGTGTCAATGCTAAAAAGCTAAAAGAAGCAGTGATGAACAATACTGGAACGTTTTTCGTTTTACTATTATCCTACCATTATTTGTTTATTTATTATTTTATTATCCTATGATGAAGACGAAGAAGTTTTACTATAGTGTGTTGTAAGTTGTTATTTTAATTAAAATATTGTTCTAAAAATTACTTTTATTTTAATCTTAATTAAATCTAAGTCATCATGACATGATTGGTTGTCTCATTCATTGTTTTGGTGTAAGTTTGTAATGTGTGATGAAGATATTGTTATAAATAAAGCGTAATTTAAAAAAAAAAGTTTTATTTCGTTTATTTAAGTACTTAAAACAATTTCTTTGAAATAAAATGTTTTCAATTCCTGCTTCTGCGAGCCTCTTTTTTCTAATGCTATAATAAATGGAGTATAGATTACGTACACATAGGAATGTAAACATAGCAACTAGCTATTGCGGCGGCGATGTAAATTTACTGCACTTTGAAAAATAGATACATTTAAATGAGTATTTTCATCGTTTTAATCGACTAGCAACATAATAACGAGGATACATTTGAAAAGTCGGGGAGTGACCTCTGTTAGTAGCTTAGTTGGCAAAGCAACCAGTCGCGTCTTCGAGTCCTGCGAAGGCTAAAATTTTTCCTTTCTCTTTGTAATTTATTTCATAATCATCATGATTTTAAAGATGCTTATTATTTCAATTCTGGTCAATTTGAAAAAGAAAGTGAGTTTCCAGACATGATTTCTCTGAACTAAACGAGAACAGAATATTGAATCTATACTAATATTATTATAAAGCTGACGAGTTTGTTTGTAATCTAAGGAACAACTGGTCCGATTTGAAAAAATGTTTCACTGTTACATAGCCCACTTATTGAGGAAGATTATATGCTATAATTTGCCGCGATAACATACGCTCACGCGGGCGGAGTCACGAGCAAAGGCTAGTTATGTGATGGGATGAAGTAAAAATTTTACTCGATATAAAATAAGTTCAGTTGAATCCACTTACAGCATGCATAGTGACGCAATTCAGGGAATAGAATGACAAGTGGTACAGCGCCAAGGCAGTGGACCTGTGCACGTTAGGGTCGCGTGAGGTCATGTAGTTCACGAGCGGAGTGATGGCTCCTCGCTTTCCGAACTCCTGGCGGTTCTGAGCCCACTCGCAGCAGTAAGCTATAGCTACCCCTAGGTTCGCTCGAAGGTGATCGTCTGTCGTGTTCACTGAAAATAAATTTTTGTTGTTGACACCAAAATATAAGACAGGTTGAAGTGAAACATATAACTGGGTAGTAAACATATTAAAATCCTTACCGAGCTTCGCCAGTTTAGCTACCACCCCATGATCAGATATAACAGCCAAATTCTCGTGGTCCCTAGCAATCGTTGCGATCGCCGCGCAAACAGCAGACAGGACGTTGTGATCATCAGAATCCAATAGGTCCACCGTCAGTTCCAAAGCACCGACAAAGGACCGAACCATTTCTCCAGAGTCTGCAGCGTTTTGAACACAAGGACTCAACGCTAATGCAGCATTAGTTTGAACCTTCTTGGAGTCGTTCTTGAGTAAAGACCAGATCAGCCTTACTCCGTCCAATTCGTCTATTTGTAGCATAGAATTCGGTTCTTTTGCGCACTCCATAAGAACGAGGGGAACGTTTTCAAGCAGCGGCTTATGAGTATTGTTTAGATGATGAACTGTAGACCAAAACGTATACATTTATATCTGTATCTCTCAATAATTAAATGAAACTCCATCTACAAAAAGGTTTAAAAGAAAGCATTTTTTAATAACAATAACAATTGACTTACTTAGCATTGGTATTCCACCAGCAACTCTAATCTTGTCCCTGTTAGGTGGATACTTAGCGCACTCGGCAAGTGCACCAGCCACGTTAGTCAGAACTCCATCATTTTCGTCATCCAACAGTCTGACCAATATCGGAACTGCACCAAGACTGTCCAGTTTCTTTACACTAGCGTCACTACTAGCGCATTTCCATAGGGCTCCGGTGGCAGCTGCTAAAAGAGGCTTGTTTGGCCTATTTGTGGAATCTGAGGCTGCTTGCACCAATAGTTCTAGACCACCAGCTTCTCTAATCATGTCACGAGTTGCAGCATCGCTAGCGCATTTGTAGATCGCTAAGCTGCAGTATGTCTGAAAATGTCAAAGAATTACCTTATAATTAACCAATGTGTATTGAAACATTTTGATGTTTAAGAGCGGTTTACCGGTTTCTTTAACATTATACATGCCTTTAAATCTTTATCCTCGTTTGCCAAATGTTTGATCAAATCATGAACCATCCTCTCCGTTTGAATTGCCAGTTGGAATGACGTTTCATTCGCGCACATTTGTAAAAGACCCACTGCAGGGACTGCCACATCAAGATGTATAGTTTTTAGCATTCTGGCTATCAGCGGTATCATGCCGTACTTTCTCATGGCTTCGCGATTCCTTTGGGAAGCTGACATCGACCATAGCGCCTTAGCCCCTGCCCTTGCGATGGTTAGAAACTGTTGCTCATGTTGATCTAATTCTTCGCGCGGAGTTTTTAAAGCCCTAAAAATAAAAAGGAACTCATTAAGACAATAACACAAGATATCTTTAACAAGTGTAACGATTTTCAACATACTTATGTCTTATGTCTAGTAAATCTATTAGTTTAGGTATTCCCCCAAACTTTCTGCAAAACTTTCTACTTTTCCTAATCCTTCCCAAATTAGCTATTGTTTCTGCTGCTAGTATCTGGACGTCTCGCGCAGGGTCTGACAACAGTCCGACAAGTAAAGGAATCGCTCCTAAATCCGTTACTTTTTTCCTTATTTCAATATTCGCAGTTATGTCTTTAAGGACAGCTAGACCTCCTAGTATGCAGCACAAATCTCTGGTCTCCAGTAAGTTTACTAAGAGTTCCAATCCACCAATTTCTTGTATCGCTCTTTGGTTTACCTCAACTGTTAGATCGTGGTCTTTGAGGCAGGAAAGGGCTACCATCGTAGCTGTTTGGTTGCCAGCCTTCATATACTTTACTAGTTTCTGTATGTGCCAGTATTCAGGAGGTATATCTGAGGACTTGATTAGGTCTGCCCAGTTATCTTCATCAGGAGATGTGGACGAAGGAGAGGACGCTGATGTGTCCGACCCTTCCGTCACCATCACAATTCTTGGAAGCCCAACAGTATCTTGGCCTCCTTCTGTACTAAACGTCGATATATTATCAGCTTCCATGATTTTAGATTGAAATATGAAGATAATAAATAAATTGGTTTACAAAAGTACTGATTGACTTTGGTCTTGTTGACAAGCTTCTGGTATTGTCAATACGGTATCTTAGCAACGTATCTTTCTAAATATTTTACGGCCGTCTCCCATTGATTATAACCTGCCGGTACAAAACAGAATATAGTTGAATATGTGAATGTTTTAAGGAGTTTTTAAAACAAAATCTAATTTATTTTTCTATTTGTTACAGTTCCGTAGAAGTGTAAAAGATGTGATGAAACCGGAACATAATGATCATTTTCTCTTGCGGTGGCTCCGAGGTATGTTAAAACTTTTTAAAACAAAGTAATATAGACAAGTGAATGTAAAATAATAAAAAATAAACTTACAATTACAATACAAACCATTTGCAGAAATCCTTTATTTCGTGTTTTTATAAATTGTTTTTGGAAATAAAGATTACAAGTATTCACTTTTTTTTAATTATTTTCAGCCAGACAATGGGACCCAGTTGCGGCCGAAAAAATGCTCAGAGATGTAAGTTTTAAATCTAAAATCTCGTAGGTACCTAATACATTTTGGATAAGATTCCATAGCCGAAGTTTGCCGTTGGGATCCAATTACTAAGCGTCGGCTGCGTTACGGCCCGTTCACGACTTCGGTCTAAGCGGCGCGCGGCGCGGCGGGCGGTGCGGCGTCGGTGAGCGGTGCGAAATGCACGCCACGTACCTCAGTAGCGGTTAGTTGTAGCCATAGATTATACAGGTTGTAGCGGCCGCGGTGGACGTATTTAGGTAGTCAAATCGTGCTCAAAATCATGGCGTTATCAAAATTATCCCTTCTATGTTTAGAAAGCAGTACATTTTTAAAACAAGACATTCTTAATATGAGAGATATAAACATTAAATAGAGATATAATAATTAATATGAGAGATATAAAAATTAAAACATTGTTTAATTTCTTCCCACAACCTTTTTATAAGATATTTTTATATTTTTGTTGGGGATGTTTTGACATCAATATAGGCAGTCGATTAAAAATGTCTGTAATAAATGCCTCGGTATCCATAACCGCCACAAAATTGTCTATTTTTTTGTTTTTAATTACGCCTCTGAGTACGTCACTTCTACACCGCTGTCCACGCCGCTCTGTTTCGTGGCGTCGCACTCATTCGCTTGTACTTTTGTTCCTGCCGCTCACCGCACCGCGCGCCGCTGTAGCGATTCGCTCGGATAAAACCGCGCGCGAATTCGCTATGAGCGGCGTCTCGTGGCGTGCTTCAAACATTTTCATACTTTTGATCTTACCGCTCGCCGCCCCGCGCTTAGCTGCCGCTCACAGCGGCAAGGTCGTGAACGGGCCGTTAATGCCCCGATTATATGGGATCGCCGCCATGCCACAGATTACTAAATAGTTACCATGCGTATTTTGCTTTCATTCATCTCTATATACCTATCCTATCTTCTTTTTATATCGTCTTCCATACAAACAACTAATCCCTTTTTCGGTTTTCTTCTTGCAGTTAATACACCATAATTATGTTCCTCAATTAATTATTTCGTACGGAATAGACACCGTTTTTTATGGGATTACCATCGACAATCGGCCAAAGGCTCATTCTTTGGGGCCAATATCAAGTCAAAACTGCTGTTCATGTACATCTTCAGACCTCCGGTATCGCTACCCTTTTTGTTTTATTTTTTTTGTTAGGGCCTTCAAAAGTTGTACATGTAGGTACTACACTTGATCTGATAGTGATATTACATAACATAATGAGAGTTACTTGTAAATTGCAGTTTCAAGGTCGCCATATTGAGTAACTCTTTCCGGCTATTATTTGATACAAAAACAAAACGTAAAACACGCATTTTATTAGTTTCTTAATAAAAAAGTAGCATGAAGAAAGAAACACAATGGTACAATATTAATTATAAAGATAATTTTCTTTCATGAAATTATTTTACCAAGTTTTACTTTGAAGGTTAAAATATTTATGTTTTATTAAACTCCCAGATTCTGCTCAGCTTTTATAATTATAATCATTAACTTAAAAGCAAACAATATAAACCATTTTGTGCACCGTTTTAATATTTGAGATTGGAATCACAGACTTTTCGACCATCGCTAATACAAAAAAATAGTGACACGTCGAACATATTATAACCTCCTCCTTTTTGAAGTCGGTTAAAAACATCTCACACGCTTTTATCTGAGTAATAATTCGAGATCATTGTGGCGTTGACCAAACCGGTCTCTAAACCTGTGGAGCATCTTTCTCTGACCATTACATTGATACCCTTTTTCGTATTTATATCTCATAGCTAAACGGTTTGACCGATAATAGAGTTTAAGCAGCGTTTAATTTGTTAAGGAGAGCCTGCTGGGGAGTTTGTTGCGCCGTTTCTTTTCCCCGGCTAGAGCACTTAGGAAGCTGTAAAAGGTGGGCGAATCAGGGAGCATAGTTTGAAAAATTGATTTTTATCTACCGAAACCCCGACCCTAGACCGTTGGTCCTGACTGTCTTACGCCGTCATAACAATTCTGACAACTTGCGTTATTCAGTAAAATAGGTTGTGAAGGGCAGATAGGTAGTCGCTCAATGTAAAATACGGAATTCAGTTAAATCATTTAAGAGTAAAAGCCGACCCCAACGTATTTTGGGCATAGCCTAGGCAAGTAGGCAGATGAAGTTAATATGTTTTTTCACACAAACATTTATTGAATCAAACTGCCCATAGTATCGCAGAAACCACGTAGTAACGTAGGCCCGATTCCAAAAAAATGTCTTGTTGAATTTCTGCCTAGCCTTTTTCCCAAGCTATGTTGAGGGCGGCTTCCAGTCTTACCGGATTTAGCTGAATACCGTATTTTTACATAGAGCGACTGCCTATCTGACCTCCACAACCTATCGCTAGGTAATACAGTATTCCATAGTACCTAAGACTGGTTGTCAGAATTGTAATGACTTTCGTTAAGTCATTACAATTCTGACAACCAGTCTTAGGTATGTCTTGTTGAATGGTCTTGTTAAATTATTGTGTGAACCTAATTATAATAAAATACCATAAACAAATTTATAACAGGAGGAAATAATTAAAATTCTAATCTAATTGTCAATTAGATCTTGAATCTATAGTTGAGCTCGTCATAGTAGGAGTCCATTGAATTTTTGGTTCGGAAAATTTTAGTTAATTAACTATTCAAAATATTCCGACCTTATTAAATACTTTGTCACAAATATATCGGAGCAGTAATTTGATAAATAAGGTTCTACCTATATTAACATAATAATATTGCTAGTGGCTGTATAATGACATGCCTTCGTACAACGAAGTTAACATCAAAATTTATATTCGTTCATCAGTTAAGAAAAGGAGATGTTGTGGCTATATTCAGTATATTCGATTATAGAAAAATCGATTACATGTGGTGAACAGGATTATTATTATCAGCCTGAGCGCGCACGACAAATTTTCATACGTTAATGTTCCTGTACTAGGAATCTTAATTATAAAGGTTCCGACAAACAGTATCTGTCAATAACCATATTAAGAGCAATTAATTAAGTTTCGGAATAAACGCTACAACACAGAAGAAATAATAGTCCCCCAGAGTGCCTAACTAAAATACTTTTCAAGTTCAATTTACTCAAACGGGACACAACAAAAATAAGAAATACTATCATGCACATTTAACTGTTAATTAATTTTATTCCACGAAGAAACTTGTTTGCGCATTGTAGGTCAATATCACGATAACGGTATACAAGTATTATGTCAATATTAGGTGTATCATAGTTTCGTTGTATGTGGATTAATGAGTAAAGTTATAATATTTACACCTGGGACTGTGGAACTGAGCTCATTTACCGAAACTCTTCCGAACCCCGAAAACATATTAGGCCGTTGGCTGCAGTCAAGCAAACTACTTTCAAAGTCATTTGGCCCATAATCATTTTAAACAGCAAACTAATTGAATTTTGAAATTTTCCGATGAATTAACTAGACCATAGTGCATGCTCACATTATTATGAGGTTACGTTCACTTAATTTAAAGGAAGGTAAAGGAAATAACTAATTTGCATGAGTTTAGAACAGTATTGCCACACTAAACATAATGGGTAGCTCTTATCCGATTTTGTTTAATGTTCTTTTAAGTAAAGTTTTTTTATCATGAATGTAATTATAGATTATTTTATTTCCAGTCTCAGAAATGGCGGGAGAAGTGGGGCATAGACACTACGCTACCTACTTGGCAAGCCCCAGAGGTTTTAGAAAAACATTTCCCAAGCGGCAGCACTGGATTTGATAAAGAAGGGTCACCAGGTCAGTTAAAGAATTTTAAGTCTATTTGTGGAGAGGGCCTCTTCTAAACTCTACGTTCGCGGTGGTTGTATTTTATTCTTTATGGTTGTACAATTAATGGCTCACTGAATCAGGGAATCAGTGAAAATACCAGCATGTAATTACTCCACTGCAGGACATCTTCGTACTCGTACCTATACATGCAAAGAGAGATTATATTTATTACCTTTCATTCATTGATATTATAATTGGCTCTTGCTCACAACAATTTCGCGATTTCTGTATCATGAGAAGCTGAACTTCTTGAACCTATGCCTAGGTTAATCCAAGGTTGCATACCTTCCTAAGTTTAAAATGTCTGCTAATAATAATTCTATCGTCTTTTATATGCAACGTATGGCTCATCAAACCGGACTAATTAAGAATGAACGGTAATGGACTTTACGGTAACGTACAAGCAGACTCACATAATAGAAGGCAATCTTTGAAATCGCCTTATTAGTAACGTAGTAAGGTTTATTTTTTAATATCTTTGTCATTAGACGTGTGGTCCGTCGTACCTACTTATACTTAGATTACCTCTTAATGTTTTTGATTGTAACATGCATTGGCAACATGTATTTAGCAGACAATAGTAATAAAAGTGAGTTGCAACTTTGCAAGGTTATATTATACGTTTGACGTCAATCATAATTTGGAAAATCATTAGTGATCTTAGTGATGTAATGTTCACACGCTTTTGTGCTATACCTGCCATGAAAACTGAGTAAAAAAGATTACTAGCAATGTGGGTCGCACATTACTACTAATCTCGTTAACCCCTAGTACTAAGCTAAGATGCTTGTGTTACGAGTGGGTTCACGTTCTGTTTACTTGGACATTCGGTAACAGCATAGTTATTCTAAAATAGAGTAATTTTTAATTTGATTTGTGATCTGATGATTTTTTATTGATGAGAGCTCAACCTAATTTGTTCATTCCCTTTTTCGTTTGTGACCGATTTTTTAAATAATATCGGATTAACTTGTAATCTAGAAAGTATAAATAATAATAGGACTTGAACCCGTGACTTGTGGTTCTACGCACCAGCTGCTTTGCCAACTAAGCTATAGAGGCCACTGCCAGTGTTAAAATTTCTCCTCTCCATTATATTGCACGTCTTGAGGCGACGTGGGCGACATCTGAGCAATACAATATTCAATTGACTGACTTGATTAACATATAGCTAATAGATGGCGCTGCCCGAACTTTTATTCGGGTGCTTCTTTTATTCGGTTGTCTCTCAGTCTGTCAACCACTCATAGTCTTATCTTTTGATATGACAACATTTTAAATTGAGCAGCCCTTAAAAAACTACGGGTGAGTCAAAAAAAATGTGTCATTGTAGCCAATTGTTTCTACAGTCTATCAAGCCGGCTTCCCAAGCCGGATCACCCCGCACGGCCGCGTAGGTACTATGCGCCCTGGTCCGTGTGAGTTTTGAGAATTGAAACCCTTTTTCAATCAACGTAGGGTGTACTTTCGAACGGCACCCGCGCAGACGTATCTTCGCTACCACGGACGATTTTCTTCCCATGGTGCTTCGATGCTGGCTGATCCGCGAAGCCATTTTTTTCCAAATAGGTACCTTAAAACTTATTTATTTATAGTTGGTGTCTTTTCCAGTTATCATCGTTCCATTTATGGGGCTAGACGTGTGGGGCCTGCTACACTCCGTGACGAAGACCGATGTGATCCGAATGATTCTGAGGCACCTGGAGAACTACCTTACGGTAGCCAGAAAACAAGCGGCCGAACATGGTCCTGCTGCCCTCAAGGTAAGAAACAGATGAAATCTACAATTAAGTATATACCTATAGTTTACATAAATAATTATAGATAATAATGTGTAAAATATGCAGTAATGAAGTTAGCGCTGCAAAGATCGCTGTAATTTTGTATACCTTGCCAGTACCTATCCAAAATTAAAAGTACCTTCCTTCCAACGTGATGGGAGTCCGTAAATAGTTTATGTGGGTATTTATAATAAGTATGTGAGTACCTATAATAATATTGACTTAGGTATACTTATACTGTGTTATAGTAAATTACAGACTAGGTACCAATCTCTTTAGCTAGCAAGTAACGACTGCTTATTAACTCATGATGTAATACAAAATTGAGGAAAATTGTATGGTCTTTGTTGAACTAGCAACCCATAACCTGTAATTATTTATTTACTAGCTGTTGCCCGCGGCTTCGCGCGCGCGTAAAGTAAAGAGTAGTATTAAAGGTAGATGTATTCTGTGATTTTCAAAGTAAGGAGAATGTATAAAATTTTTCATTTAATATTATGGCGTTAAAATAATAATAAAAGTAAAGTAATTAGCAAAACCATTTTTGTTATGGAATCGGAGACAAAAAAGGTACCATAAACACCCAGACTCCAGACTATGTATAAAAGTGATTTTCTACATGGACCCATCCGGGGATCGAACCTGGAACCTTAGAGCTGGCGACACCTTAAAAACCGGAGTGAACGCCACTCGACCACGGGAGTCGTCATTATAGATATGTCTTAGATGGTCATTATCTTATCTATTTATCTTTTCATCTGTCTATCCTTGAGAATACTGAACTTCACATACCAACTATTTCAGCCCTTATTTCACCCCCTTAGAGGGTAGATTTCTAAAATCTCGGAAATACATCTTATTTATTTCTAACTAATAACCCTTGTATGAAATTGAATGTGTCTATCTTTGAAAACGACACAATACGAAAAAAACGACAAAAAACAAAACGCCTACAAACTTCCAACCCCTTTTTCACCCTCTTAGGGGGATGATTTTTAAAATCGCTGAAATACATCTTTATTTATTTCTATTCAGAAACCCGTATACGATATTTCATGTGTCTATCATTGAAAATACCGAACTTCCCATACAAACTGTCAACCCCTATTTCACCCCCTTAGGGGATAGATTTCCAAAAGAAAAGTAGCCTATAGCCTTCCTCAATAAGTGGGCTATCTAACAGTGAAAGAATTTTTCAAATCGGACCAGTACTTCCTGAGATTAGCGCGTTAAAACAAACAAACAAACTCTTCAGCTTTATAATATTAGTATAGATAATATAATAATATACATATTATATAAAGTATAGATAAATAATTATAGTATCTTAGCCGTGTCACAGATTAATAAATAGTTACTTGGCCGTGTGCAGCGCCCCTTATTGAACTCCACTGCGGGTGACGTAACCTACGACAAACTTATTATTTGCGGTTGGTACAGTATTCGGGTCTAGGGATTGAACCGCAAAATTAAGTTTGTTTTTTTTTGTATATACTTTTCCGGGATAAAAACTACCCAGTGTGGTGCCCAGGATATTAAAGAACAATTATACCAAGTTTCATCGAAATCGAACCGGTAGTTTTTGCGTGATGCCTGAACAAACAGACAGACAGACAGACAGACAGACAAAAAAATTTTAATCACATTTTTGGGTTCGGTGTCGGTCTAGTAACACACCCCGCCATTAATTTTTTTGATATTTTCAATGTACAGAATTTTCACTTCTACAGATTTATTATAAGTATAGATTATGCATTGCAGTCACTTTAGACGAATAATTAAGCTAATGTCTAAGATCAGTTGATAAAACCCTAGTAACTACACCAAACTTTTGTAAAAAAAAAACGCTCTTCTTTGCATGAAAAGATTATACATGACTTAGATATACACTTATACTATATAAACACGAGTAAAATCTCTAAACAATAGATAAAAACATGCGCTAGAGGGATCAATTCGTACATCACAAATTTTAATCGCACTGTAGATAATAATTATGTACCTATCTATTGGATATTTCCCCAGGTTACGGTAATATTCGACTTGGAGGGATTCAATATAAAGCAGTACGCGTGGAAGCCGGCCGCCGAGATGGTGTTCACATTGTTGCAGCTCTACGAAGCTAACTACCCCGAGATATTGAAAATCTGCTACATTGTTAATGGTAAGTTAATTAATTAGAATACAAAACATCATGCAGTTTACTTTGCCCGAGATTGTTACGGTTTTCTATTGTTTCTGGCCGGTTCTTCGCCATATTATTTGGAAGCGGCGGTAGCCTATGGCTAGGGCCACGAACTTGCGATCATGTGGTTGCGGGTTCGAATCCCACCCATATTACTACCGACGTGAACCCACTCGTAAGCGTAACACAAGCATATGACATGAGCTTAGCACGAGGGGTTAACAAGATTACTACTAGTAATGTGTAATTGTGTAATTAAAAAAAATATATGAATGACATTTTGGGACCGCGTAACTAGAGTCTGTCAACGTTTCTTAAGTACCTCTAAAGGTCCAGGCAGGATCTGTATTCTTTAAATAAAAATATTACATTCTGATTTGAGGCTATCAGTAAGTAGGATTTATACAATTACAGCGCGAGATTACCTTTTCTACGAACAAGATCTATAAGAAATAGGTCTTCCTATATTAAGTTAATTACGTTAGTGAAAGTTATCCGTCCTCGAATAAGTCTAACTCTTTATCTACCTATTTATTATCAACTAACAAAACTGTTTTGCGTTTTCAGCGCCAAAAGTATTCTCTCTAGCATTCTCAGTGATCAAGAAGTTTATGCACGAGTACACCATATCCAAGATCAAGATCTACAGCTCTGACGTCAAGAAGTGGCAGCCGCAGGTCCTCAGCATGGTGGATAAGGAACAACTGCCCCAACATTATGGAGGGACCATGGTGGATGAGAGTGGAGACCCGAGATGTGGGCTTATTGTAAGTCAATGATTTAAATTTGTCTGTCCCTGCCGACGGTTGGCTGAGATATCTGCAAGAGTTCTTTTTACATTATTTGAGTTACTAACGTTAATTCGTTTCAAATACAGCCAAATGTCTAAACATATACGAACTGCTTTACTGACTGCTGCTGCTCTTAAGTCAAGAAAATAGACTAGGCATTAAATAAAACTAAATAAGTTTTCATATAGTAAAAAATACGGATTATTTTTTTATGTTTCTGTCATAGTGTCGTGGCTATAGCTAAAAAAAATGTAAAAACTTTGCAAAGATTACCGGTTCAGAGTACCTAACTTTATTTTTCTACAGGTGAAGCCAGGTGGAAAAGTTCCTAAGAGCTACTACAACAGCAACCCCACGGATGAGACTGACAAAGACTTCAAGAGAGTCACCATCAAGACTGGAGAGAAACACGTCGTCGACCTACTTTGTATGGACAACGACAGTGTTTTGAAGTAAGACAATAACGTGGATTAAAATGACGTAAAACATATAATAATTACATTTTAGGTCTTGACCTTTGATTTTGCCGTTTTTCATGAAATAAGTTAACGCCTTTTTTCTCTATATTAGGTATTATTTGCATTAACCAAAGTTATTATTTTACTTTTTAACCGACTTTCAAAAGGAGGAGGTCTTCAATTCGACTATATTTTTTTTGTTTTTATTTGGCAATCGTAGTGTAGCTTATTGATGCCCTCTTTTATTCTAACTTTTCCCTTCTAACCCTTCAACTTTATTTTAACTTTTTCCCCGCCAAGCATTCATCCAAATTCTGGAGAAAGTAATACAGGGACACGAACTAGACTAAGGCGTCGCGATGCTGGACGAATACGGCGTCAAGACTGTTATGGCGTCGCGACGGTGGTCAACTAAAGTGTCGCGACACTGAACGACCATGGCGTCGCAACGCCAGTCACTCACAGCGTCGCGACGCCGGTCATTTATGTCAATAACAAAATATATTCAAGGCTCTGTTCTCATTACAGATGGGAATTTGGAGTAGACCAGCACGATATAAAGTTCCTTATAAAGCGACGAGACGAGGAAGGCAACGAGACCATCGTGCACGGGCCCAGGAAGGTGACCGAGGGACCCTCGGACGTTGGGATATTGGAGGCCTCTGGTCCTGCCACATGTAAGCTAAACTATTCATTAAAATAAAGACAAAGACTTATTTTTTAAACCGAAGGGGTTTAGACGGAGCAACTGGAAGGAATTTATTTGGTCTAGGCAGGTACAGTCGCGAGCATAAATATGTATACACATAGAGAAATCGTAAAACTTATTTAGCGAGAAGTTTTTGTTGAAACTCAAAAATAATTATATGCATGATTTGAGAACTGTTATAATTTTATGTTGTTAAATAATTAAAAGTTGAATTGATAGTGAGTTCCTATTAAATTATGGTTTTACAATTTCACTATGTGTATACATATTTTGTGCTCGTGACTGTACCTTAGTTTAAATGTTAAACGGTAAAATCCGGTAACACGGTTGGTACATCCTATTCCTAAATGAGATTAAGGTCAAACTATGCATCCCATAAGCAGCCACTTATAATGTTGTATGGCTTCGGCATAACAAATCTGTCACTGAAATGATTATAAAAGAATACTTAATATTACTACGAACTACTCTTCTCCAGCAAATCGATTAACCAATTATTATTCTTCAACAGATTCAGTGATATTCGACAACAAGAGCGCGTTCCTTCGCAACAAGAAGGTGTACTACGATATTATTATATCCGTCCCCAAAAGGGATCTCAACATAAGTGATGACCCGACTGATGAAAAGCCTGCGGCCGCTTGTAGCACCACACTATAAACCTAGTTCGACAAAACCAAGTTACTGGAACCCCGAAAAAAGACATCTAAAAAACAAATCTAAAGTGAATGTTCTGTGATTGGATGTTTGTCTTTCGGCCAACCAATCAAATTAATTGATATAAGATAAAAAAAGACGTTTTCCAGAAACTAAGGGCTGATTATACCAAAATTTTATTTGTGAAAATAATCATTAATATTTTAACATATTTGAAAACAAAAACTATTAGACGCAATTTGTAAAATCCTCTCATAAACAACATGTAACAAAATCCCTGTCAGATCCAATGATCAAAATCCTGTTGCCTTGGATCAGTTTTTATTTGATTTAATTATTTTCACTGGGTAAAATTAATTATCTTCAATCCATTTAATGGCTACGTACCTATATGTGTTCGCAGTACGATACCGAATAATACTCTCAGGAAACGGACAGGGTTTTTGTTACATGTTTAGACATAAAAACAAATGAATAAATGCGAACTTCATAATAAAAGAAAAAACGTGTGGTGTCGTGGGACACCAGAGAACGAAAATAAATAAATAAATAAAAATGAATAAATTAAATGTGGTCACTATCATTAAAAATAAATAATTACAACCGAAGCTACTTTAACTGCGATACTCGTTAGTAATAAATAATACAGAAGCTTAAAGATAGAATTACTTACTATTAAGCCTAAATGCTTAAATTAGGACATACAACAAAAAAGATGGAAGTCGTTATGCTATTTCTAATTCGGCTTCGCTTTTTTAAGTTTTAAAATAAAAAAATGTATTTTCATAAAGCTTTTTAGGTATGTAGGTATTTGAGAAATTAACAATACCTACCTAACGTCTACCTACTCTTTCTTCCTTAGACCAATCTAGAGTAGAGATGCAATGACTAACTTTAACGTTTTTGTACAATTTTCATTCATTTACAATTTTCTTATTCCTAAAAATAACTTACTACAAATTAACCAATAAGTAGACATTAATTAAGTAGGTATTAGGTAATACTTTTTTAAGCAAAGCTTTTAGGAATGTATTGTTTGTTATATTAAGTATCTAATTATTAGGACATTTTTTACTGGTTAGGGTGATTTAACAAAATGCTATGCATTTACAAAATATTTGAATCGTTAAAAGAAGCATTTCTGTGATAAGTAGTTCAATATTTAACCTCCTTTTCGTAACGAAATCCCATAGCTTCATGCACACTTGACTAACAAATTAAATATGTAGTAGTTTATCTTATCGGCTGCAAAAACAAATATTAATGGAGTATGGTTTGCACAAACACATTTTTGTAACATGATATTGTCATGACGATAGCATAGAGGTCAACGGCCTTTTCTGCAACAAATCATTTTGATTAATTGTTGTCTTTTTTACGTGTTTAATTTTCACATTTTTTCAATTAGGTAGGCATAGAAAATGAGTTTTTCTTATATCCTGTGTTTAACTAGAACCCATGACTAGAATAGTACAACAAAGAAGTGCCTTAAAGATTTATCATTTTAAAACACACAAGAATGTTCTTCCAAACTTACGACAGTAATTCATTATCATAGTTTTAAGGACTCAAAGATAAATTGCTCAATTTTAATCCTTCGATAGAGTTATATCAGAATTGTTATGTAACATATATGTAGCAATAAATATTGTTTGTAAATACACGACTTTTATTTATCTATATCTTAATCCTCTACGGTACGTATAGAATTTTTCAACTTACGCCGAGGGCACGGCGGCGGCGGGCGTGAGGATTTGTCGGACATTCACAGACTAGGTAACAAAAATCCGATCAAGTCCTGCTTGGTCGGCGTCGTAAAAACACTCATGCATCCTGTGCTCGGCTTCGTCGGGGACAATAATTAGTCGCCGCAGGTATTGTAATAAAAAAAAAAGAATGAAGAACTATTTCCATATAAGATTCTCAGGTTTAGCAGAAGTGCGGTTGGGTTGCTTTTATAACGTCTGCGAATTTAATTTAATGTAATCCATAAATACCAAGTTCATACTAATGAATGGTAATGAAAACAAAAGATTCTACATTAACAACAGGTAGATTAAAACCATTAAATAACTATAAAGATTTATTAGGCGATAAATGCCACTTATGGATAACACGTCTCTTATGTACAAATATGGACTAACATCGAGTGCTAGTTTATTCATCATCCTCGAACAACATTTGGAGGAGATCCACCTTCGTGCACTGGGATCCCTCGAGTCTCTGTACTCCCTTCCAGACTACGATAGTGGGAACGACCATTAGCTTCAGACGAGGATCTGTTCTGAACGGGCAAGCGTGATCCTTCCACCTGTAAGCAAAAAGGAAAAGGAAGATTTGATATAGGTACCTATTTCAGCAGATAAGAAATTTAGATTTATGTCAAGACTAATTAAGTGTCTGAATTATGTTAAGCCTTAAAATTTGATTAAATTTAAAAGCAAGAACTTACGCCGTCCTATCTCCAACGTCCACGAAACCAAATATCACATTCTTCTTTATTTGGCTCACAAAGGTCTTCACCACAGGTTCAGCTGAAACAATAAAAACATCTGCTATGTAGGTACTGAATTGAAAAATTATTTAAGACGGTGGTTAGCAGCGGATGGATTAGGGCTGCCCAAGACAGGGATCGCTGGCGCTCTTTGGGGAGGCCTACGTTGAGCAGTGAACGGCGATAGTCTACATCATCATATAATGATGTACTAAATTACAGGTTGATACGACCACGGTCTACCAATCAGTTCTGTACAATTCAGTTATCACTTTTCTGAGTCTACTTTTCATCAAGAGTTCAATTAAACTTTTTCAAGTGAACTTTTCAATTAATACGCAATCATCACTAGCTTTTATATTGCTGAGCGGGGCTAATCTCAATAGTCTTGGATTTCTGGTGGAAGAAGTTCAAAAAAGCAGCACAGGCGCCATTATGATACTCTCAAATCGTTATAGAACAATACACCTGATACAAAACCAGAAATTACTAGCAAGGATCCACAGTGGTGACAAACCGACAAAAGAATAATGCATGATTTACATCATTAGCACAAGTCCATTGCAGTGTTGTCATGTTTTGCGGAAGGTAAAAATATCGAACCCATTTGGCAATAAATACACCAACTGTGCCCCTTGTCATCTTTTTTACCGGCGAAATAGAAGCAAACTTTCGGCCCTTTTTCTGGTAATTTATTAACAAATTCAGTAAAACTTTCATAAGTCGGTAAATCTTCAAATTTCGCAGCGCACATTTTGAAAAATAACTGACATGTACAGAAACCCAGTAAACATAACCTACTAGAGTGACATGTACAGTTTAACAAAATTAGGTTATACCTAAGTAAAAAGGTTACAATAATGGAGTGTGTGTTAATATCAGCTATAACTACATGGTGCGGCTAAGCGCATCGGTGTGTTGCTTCAGGAAATTAATTTCTATGTAAAGTGTACCTACACCCTTACATATTAGTTTGAAATGTTAAAAAGTCAGGAACTATGATTTTAAGGCCGGAGGTCGCTAGATACGATACCAACAATTCTACTAAACGGTACACAGGCGAGAGAACAAGAGATCTTGTCAGTTTAACCGACCTCTACGATGATGCAGATATTACACATATACCATCATGTAAAATGCCGGAGAATTCTGTCGATGAGAGCTAACATGCTGGCTCGCAGGTTTACACGCTGTTCTTGTAAATATTAAAGTATAAATTAAAAAAAGACATTTAAAATTAGCTAGACTCAAAGTACTACTGAAAAAAAGAAATCAAACAAACCCAAACAAAATAGGATTGCGTCGTTCCATTACGATATTTCTTCAATACATTTTAGCTCCATCATCAGACCATAATATTGATTTGTCAAAAAACTTATTTTAGTATTCATTGTGTATTACGTTTTACTATTTATTTAGAAAGTATCAGTGAACAGTGTCTACCGCTGAAGTGCAGCCGAGTACATCCATCACTGAAACTGAAAGTAAGAAAAATATTGATGATGAAACCGTTTTTTTTTTAATTAATTGCCATATTTCGATTTTATTTATACTGCATATGTGAATAACGGCCTTCTGGATAAATTAATAATTCAATTAACTGCTTAACTAAACAGCACCGTTTAACTTCGTATCGTCAAACACAATATTTAATGAAATGGCTGGCTGATTCTTAGGCTATTCATTAAATACCGGTTCTTGCAAACCCAGCTTAACCCAGATAACAAAAATTTTGAATAACCCGGCTGAGACTTGGTAAGTCAAAGGTCTGTTTCTATGTATATCAAAGGCATCCAATAGGATATCGAAGTTTAATAAATCACTTATAAAGCGTTCAACTAGTCAGCTAATTTCACCTGATGGCTCCGATATAAGTACAAACATGAACTAACATTGAGTTAACTCCAACTGGGGGTTTATTCTTCATCCTCCAACAACATTTGGAGGAGATCAACTTTGGTGCACTGAGTTCCTTCGAGTCTTTGTACTCCCTTCCAGACTACAATGGTAGGGATGACCATTAGCATTAGACTAGGATCAGTTCTGAATGGACAAGAGTATTCCTTCCAACTGGGAATAAAGGAAAAGGAAAGTTTAGATAGGTATAGTGATTAATAGGTAGACTTAAGTTGACTAATATAAAAAAAATCCTATTTTATAAATTTCGGAAACAAAAAGTTTTTATAAAGCTTGAGTACACCGTACACGTTCAAATAAGGCAAGGCTTTAAACACTATTACATTTAAAGGCAAGAACTAACGTATTGATACTTCCAACTTCCACGTAACCAAATATTACATCCTTATCTATTTGGCTCATGAATTCCTTTACCACAGGTTCAGCTGAAAGCATAAAAAACATAAGCAAGACCATAGAACTAGGCTTACACACTTAATTACAGGTTGATACTACCAGTATCCGTTCAGAAGTAAGACTCGTCGTGATAAATGGCTGTTTTCAAATCATTTAACCATTTCACCAGACATTCCAAATTAGGGAAAGCTCATAACAGTTATTAATTTCCCAAAACTTTGTTTTTTTAGACTCACTCTTCCTGGATTTCGTAATTTGCCTAGAAAAGCTGATGTTATTGACTGTGAGTGATTGACAAAAATACAAACTACCAATAACACCGCCTAATTTCAATAAATTTTCCTTCAACTCGGCCTGTCGCGATCCTCTGCTGGACATAGGCATCTCCCAAGTTGGACAACACCCGGTCCTCCGCCTTCCGCATACAGTCCAACCTAGCTAACTGTAAACGGTAGCTGGCTCGGGGTCGTCCTACTCTACGTTTGCCGATTCCCGTCTCCGTTCAAGCGCACGTCTGATAAACTAAAGTAAAATATTCACAAGTTGGTATATTTTCAAATTTTATATTGTGATACATATTCAGTTTCATATATTAAGTAACAAAACTACAACAAAAATGATGCAACATACACCTAAATGAACCAAAAGATGTGCCGAAAGTTTATTAATTAACAACCTAGTCATGTAACTAAACTGAGCCGTTCGAATAACGGCCAAAGATAGTAAATAATATTCAGCCTTCCAAACATCAACTTCTGCTCAGCTTCAGCTGATGCTTGGAACATTCGTTACATGCCGGTTTTCAATTGAATCGTAGAGACAATCTTATGTAAAAAACCGCTAGCGCCTCGTAGGTCACAGTACCAACGTAAACAAATCAATATGAGCACACATATGAACACACTACCAAGCGCTAGAAGTATTTAATTAGAAATCTAGTCATTCAACTGAAATCAATTCTTGGTCAGCCATCTTCAAAAGACTGACTTTAAATACGTTAAGTAATTCTAGTTCAGTTAACCATCGGCCTAACAATCCAATTGGATGACGGCGTTTATAAACCACCTATGCTTCCGAGTAAATGGCTAATTTAGCAGATATTAAAATATAATGGGCTGCGACACATACAATTTCAGCTTAATCGAAAACGGGGAAGTGCTTCAAGTTTAAAATGCAAGATTTTTTTCCATATCGAGATAGTTATTAACTGGCAAAGCTAATAAAACCGTGTAAAAAAAAATGTATTTGTCTAGCTATGCAGCAGTAATTATGGTATTACAGATAATTTTATTATACTCTTTGATTTATAAACAAATGTGAAATGACGTTATTGTAGGTAGGATTGAGACATATTGTTGAATCATAAGGAAAATTGACGTAACTTCATTGTAGTACCTACCTATTGTTTTCACAGCATTAGAGGATGTGTGACAAAGTGGATTGTAAACAAGTTGACTTAGCTTTCACTAGAAAATCCAGTAAAATTACAGTATTTCTAAAAAACGTTTTAGGATCTTAATAAGGCTTATGATTAGGTACATCACTAAACTTAATAAAACTTGACACAGCTTAATATTTGCAAAATTCTCCAAAAGTTTTTTTGATTAATAATAAGGATTATAATATTTTTAATCAAACTCAAAATAAGGTATATTATTTATAGTACTATCACAGTAACAAATATAATACCGAATCGGGATGCCCCAAGGTTAAATCTGGGACCAAGTCCTAATTTGAAATGTTTAAATTAATTTATTTACTACTAATGGAATACAGGCCAATCAAATCTACATTAAGATTAAAGATATATTATCACTAGCTGTTGCCCGTGGCTCATTTTCTTTAGCTTACTAATGGTAAAAGAATTTTTAAATAATACAGTAGTATGAAAGAATGAAAAAAAAACTCAAAAATTTAAATCTTTTCTCATTTCAATGGACTTTCCCTCTTAGTCTTTAACCAACATGTATATATTACATTAGAAAAACGTTACGAAATGTTTTAAACATGGCGTTATTTTTTTTGCTTTATTTAATACAAACTATCGCTCACAGCTTAGTCTGCGGTCCATATTTTTTTGGTAATAAATATGGCCTAAGTTACTTATATGGATAATGATACACTTTACGGTAAAATTATTTTTGAAATTGGCCTGGTTATTTATGAGTTCATTGTTTCCAAACATACAAAAATACTAATATTTCCACTTACCTATAGATTTAAAAACAATTAAAAATAGTAGTAACATCTTTCCAAGCAAAAGTGTACAGTCCAAATATATCTTATTATAATATACCTATATTATACCTATATCATAGGTAACATAGGTTTATGCTTAGTTACATAGTTTTATTTATATTGTTAGTTTTAAGTATGAGATAAATAAAATTAAATAACAAGTATTACAGTACATAATAAAATTGATGATCATTGATCATGAACAATAATTGTTCACCATCCATCCATTAATAATTATTATTAATAGATGGATGGATGTGGATGGACTATTGGTGACAGTGGGTTGTATGTAATTGTTTAAAAGTGTTTGAGTGTGTGAGATGTGCACGGTAAATAGAAAATAGCTTATCTCTACACTGAGTATATACTGATATACTCAGTGTAAGCTATTTAATTATGCAGTAATTCATTTATTCACACATTTACCGAACAATCGCTTAGGTCACAGAACTAGTTAACTTTACCTACATATTGGGATGGATGTATGTGTGTTGATGCGCAGTGACGTATCCGGTTTATCTAATAGTTTAATAATCATAAAATTGACTTACCTTCAACACAGTCGGGACACCAACTAATCCCGTTGGACAATTTCGAACCAGTGAAATAAAAAATTGCTGTAGGACCTTTTGGATCTATTGATTCGGCATAACTTTTAAACTCTTCATAACCCTTTAAATCGACTTTAGTCACCATTTTATTTACAATACACTTTAAAGAAGCCGGTTATAAATCAACAACGCTGCGCTAACCAGTAACCAGTAAGTACAGTGACCAGGGGGTGTCAACATGTATGGGACGTAGTGAGGTTTGTTGTGGGCGCTCTTGGGCAAAGAGTACAGACGATCGTTGATGACGTTGATGTATAGTCATCTCTGTCTTTCAGGCTAAAATGTTACCCTTATAAATAATCCTTATTGACTCAAACTTATTTCATTTATAATTTTATAATAATGCCGTTATAAAATAAAAATAAAAGATTTTTAGAATCCCTATAAAATTAATAAATAATTTAGGGCATTCAGTAAAATAAGCAAGTGGTTTTAAACTTATGATAATTAAATTATTTTAAATGAAAACACTTCAGAGAAAATTTTTCATTGTCATCAATGGCGGTCGTTATCTTTCAAATTTTCTTTCTTTGAGCTATAAAGGCAATATTGGAAATTTCGAATAGCTATCTCGTTTGTAACTAAGCGATACATTATATTACGGATTTACATTTAATTAAGCGTTCTTGCGCTTGAATTGTGAATATTTTATTGTTGTGAAAAAATACTTTCTCTATGTCGGATTCGGTTAGTTAAAGAAAATGCTCCATGTCCCTTCCAAAATCGAGCTAAACGAATACTAGACGTGTATTTGTGAATACTAAACAGTTGAAAATTATTGGCCAAATTCTGTTTTCCAAATGAATCATGCTTATCAACAGAATTTCACAAAAAAATATACAATCAACATGCAATGCTGTGCAATAAACATTTCAAAACAACATGTTTTGTTGGATAAAAACTTTTTCGCACTGCAGTGCCAACAAAAGGATTAGATGAGGTAAGTGGTTTAAATAATAGTGAAACATTCTTTTTAATAATTATTATTTTTATGCTTTTCTTTAACTTGCTGTGTATGTATGTATATTTGTTTAGATCAAATCTGGCAAGCACAATTAGAACCATTTCTTCTTATTATTAATAAATTTAAATTCATATAAAACTGCTACTTTTTAAAACTTCAATGACAATTTAATTTTTCGGTACTTTCAAACTGATATGATAATGGAGTCAGAAAGTGAGTGAAGGAACTTTGTAACAAAACAACATAATCCCATAGTGTTAGTTCTTGTTTGATTTCTTTTAACTATGTTGTGTTTAAACTTATTCTGTTTCAGACTTCATCCAATATTCTGGATCCATTTGAAATGCATCACCAGACTAAGCGATCACAAAGTTCTTATAGATTGTTAAAAACATTTAAATCGTGAATCATTTTTGAACAAGTTCAGCAGTGACAGCTTGGTTCAAAATTTTTTAAGTAAGTACATTTCCCAAACTTCTGCTTTGTTGTTCTAAGGAGAATTACAAAACTTTAAAAGAAGTCAAAAACCCGTAGATGGATCCAAAACACAAAAATCATAGCACTTAGGCTATATATAAACGATCCCCAACCTACTATAAATAATTATTAAGAAGAATAATTTGTCTTCCAGCACCAGGAACTCTGCAGGCACTATTATCCAAATTCGAATTGGGAGTTGGCATTAATAAAAACGTTTTAAATGTTTTGAAAAAAGAGCACAAATTATCTAATTATAACCCAGACTTAATACATTTCAGGTCACACAAAACATTTGATCCAGTGATTGTGCCAGGGATGAACCCGTCAAGGAAACTTTTAATAGAAAAAGGTAAAATCCAACATAAGCACATCCAAAATCATCAATACAGTATCTCTTAAAATTCAGTAACATTTAACTGTGTATTTTTTAAATATTTTTTTCAGGATTGTTATCAGCAGATTCCAGAAGGACAAAGCCATTATCCTCAAATATATAAGCCAACACAGACCAAACAATTTTGAAAATGTGTTATTCGCATTTAAAGAGGAAAATAGTAGTAAATAAATGTATTCTAGAAAGTTAATTCTTTGTGAGAAATGTAATATAGTAACACATCTCAATATATTATTTATGTAGAAGTTTCTTTAATTGGGAATACACAAAAAGGTGCGAATAGAATGCTTGTAATTTATAGAGATTTTAATATTAGTGTTGTCATCGGAATTGATACCTTGATAAGTAATAATTGTATAAAATATAGTTGTATTATTATTATAAATTTAAAAGAAATGGACCAAGTTATCTGTAATCTGATTTCATTTTTTATATGTTGCAAAAATATTTCTTTTTTGTTCAGTTATAATAATTGTTTTTTATGACTAGGTATGAGATGTACATTTTTGTTAATTTATAGCATAACAACTAAAAGTGTGTTGCCTTTTAATACATGTTACATCTCTTGTTTAATAGTTTTGCTTAATTTGATGTAATCATAGTCTTGCAAAAGAACAATTGTTTTTTCAAAATATGCTAGTGTATAAGATTGTATTTATTTTCTTCATAGGTTATGCAATTACACATACTGTATACTTTATTATTTACATTAGCTTTGAAGAACAAGTTTGATTTGCACAATATTACATTAATTACATTAGCAAATTAATAAATGGTTAATTGAAATATGTATAGTTTCCAAGCTTTATCATTTAATATATTGATACTGTTTTAAGAAGTTTGGCGAAATACGGTGAAGATTTATGATGACATTACAATACAAAATAATACAGAATTAATTAAAAAGCTAAATACTGAAACGATTTACATTAGGGAGCTAGCCCTAGCCTAGTATGTAATATTGTGAAATACAAATATGACTTGTTTTTTTTATGTAAAAAAGGTTTAAGTACATAGCAAAATAAACTAAAAACTGTAATTATGATCTGTAAAATTATTTAAAGTTTTATTATTTAATATGCTACAGTTTTGTTTATTTCGTACAAGTTCAAATTAATACTGTATACATATATTTTACTTTGAATAGCTGTAATGCAAAAATTGTGTTTCTGACATATTTATTTCCAAATTTTATTTTTATTCTTTCATAAAATCTGAATTTGTATTTTGAAGGTTTATCATAAATAAAATTGTAATTGTACTCAAATACTGTTTTTATTTCATTAGCTTTGATTCAATACCTATATATATATATATATGGGAATACGAAATTTGAAATTCCCGCGCAATACTTTTTCGAATTTTAGTTATATGGGCGATCCGCTACGAGGCGTGCCAGTCGACCTCACTTTTAATGTTCTACGTTGATATTCTTCTCGGCTAGAGTATTAGTGTTCTGTGACAGTGACACGACACTAATAAATTTGTTTTGACGTGTACTCATTTGATGACATTTAATGTATGGATATTGACAGCAGTAACTTCGTCAAAAGGTCAAAAGCAAAACGCAGATGCCCGAAACTCAGATCAAAATAATTCTAAGAAAATAATCAAATAATGTGTGAACAAACATGAAACAAACGGCCAATATCTATTATTGGCCTTTGGTATTAACTAGCCTTATTCTTAGAAACTCTATAGAAAACAGAAATCCCATAAAGTCCATAGCGATTTATAACCAACGCACTTTCTCCTAATTATCTGAAATCTGAAATCTTATGAATTTATTAGTTTTTGTTAATGATGAATGATATGAATTTATTAGTTCCGAACTTAGATCAAGTACCCATAATCCAGGTTTAACGCTCTAAGCCCTATTCTGAGGTTCCGAACATGAAACGTAACGAAACGTGTAACATAATTTTAACATTCCGTTATACGAAATTAGACGACAAAAACCAACTCTAAAAACAGCGGCGGATACCAACGTAACTCAAAATATATGCGTTACAAGGAATATTAAATTCAAGCCAAATACTATACAACGGTTTTGACAGTTTAAACGGTTGACAATACAATTTATTTGAATGATTTCATGTGTATTTATCTTGTTTTTGTATTATAACTGCAGTGTTAGTGCTAATTATCATCACAATGGATACAACGACAAGTATAAAACCCAAGACCATGGCTGAATTGTTACCCGGACTGCGTGGTAAGTTGTAAAAGTATGTTTACGTACCAAAGCTTTGAGCACCGACCTAATTACAATTTAGTTCTCTATATAACTCAATTTTCACTTGCTTAACTGAGAAAATAGAATTCACAATGAAGTCGCGATATTTAGAATAAACTAACCACTAACTTTTTCTAGGTATTCTGTCGAAAGATGCAATGCAGACTCTAACAAGTAAAAAGCAACCGTGCCAGACCATCGCACATACTCGGACCGCTGAAAAGGTTAGACCTTTAACGATAGCGGAAATGAGGGCTGACATCTTAGGTAAATAACATTTATATTATTCATCTTTATAATACTAGCTCTATTACTTCCCAATGTTTATTAAGTTTTTCAAAATTAAAATCTGTAATTCCTGTAGACTTTCTCATTACCTTCATTTACATTGTAACTCAGAACTTAAAAATAATCTTGTGCAATTAATTTTCAGCGCTCAGAGTACAATCACCAAGGAGATATGCCCAAGGAGCTACAACATCTAAAAAGAAATTATGGAACTCTTCAGTTAAAGTTGAAAAGACAGTGAGCCACACAGCCAATGGACAAATGAAACATAATCCTGTCAGAAAAGTGCTAAAGTTCCAACCCAAACCCAAAGTATGTTGAGAAATACTACAGACTGATAATTCCTGCCTACAATACTTTTTTAAATTCTTCTTCTTCTTTTTACGTTGATGGACAGTCCATTTTTAGTTCAATGACTGATGAGTGTCATTAATTACTGTCACTCTTTGACTCTTGTCACTATTTAAATCTATATTTAATTTATGAGAACTTATTTCATGGTCTTATTTTAGAGATATTTTATTATTTACACCGATTTTGAAGTTTTTTTTTATATTTCCAGCCCATACCAACTATTGTTGCCAGAAAAACTTTAGCTCCTGAATCACCGAAATTTACAAGACCTGATATCAGAGCTAAGAAATCTCTACTCCTACAAGGTATATGACACTTTTTCTGTTAAATACAATGAAAATACTTAAAAAAAAAAATTCCTATTTGTTTTTTATGTTTTAATCAATTTCAGCTCGTACTAATGTTAGAATAAGTGGTATATGCAACATATCTGAAACACCACTTGTAACCAAGCCTATAAAAAGCAAGATGACTTTAGCCAATAAAGAGAACATATCTAATCAAGCTAGCATCAAGAAGTTACCACTACCAAGACCTGTCGTTCACAAAAAGCTGATACCTGTAGTTCCTGACACACCATTGTCCAATGAGTCATGGAAGTCCAGTTGTGATGCCAGCTTCTTGCAAAATGAGAAGGAGATAAATGATGTAGAAGCCAAAACAAAAGCAATAGCTGAAGAACCAACACTAGAAAATATAGCTGAAGTAACTCCACCTGTGTCCACACCCTTCAAAGAGTACCGAAATGTCAAGGAGTATTTCAACAACTCCAGTGAGATAGATAATTCTGCAGCCTGCAATGAGGACACCATAATGTGCTTTGAAAAACACTCACTAAGCAAAGAGAACAACCACAGAGAAGAAAGTGTGATTGTCTCGCTCTGTGACTTGCTCAATAAAGCCACTGTTACAAATTCTGACAAAATTAGCACAGAATTGGAAGACTTGTTGCAGATTGAAGAACAAACTGAGCGCAACCTTAAAATGATTGATAACAGCATCTGGGCTCTCAATAAAATTAAAGAGTCACAGTTAACTTCTCTCAAATATGTAAGAAAGTTAATAACAGAGAAGCAGCCTAGTAGATATATAAACACCACTTTAAAACATACCAAAGAGACTCCCAAAGCTATCAAGATGGAGAAAATAAGTCCAAAACGAGAATATGCTCTAAGCAAGCCATGTTCAGTCATCAAATCTTGTTCAAAGTCACCATCTTATAAAATACCCAAAAAGAATTTATGTCTGAGAAAAAAAGTCTTCCATAAATCAATGCCGAATGTTTCTTGTGAGGTGGTATCACCGGTGAAGTCAGACATGGGCAACAGGGCTCTGAGTATGTATATGAAGATGAAAGAACAAATGAACTTCTTAACCACACCTGTTGCGAAACGAAACAGGGATGTTCCCGACACCCCCGCTGTCACTTCACACAATTTACAGAAGCAGCTTGATAAACTTTATGATGAAAATTAGGAACATTATAAATGTCGACAATACTAGAGAATAATTTTGTAAAAAAAAAAGAGTAGGTATATTTTTTAATGTCTGATATTAGATGAAATTGTAATTTAATTAGTAATATTTTATAAATTGCCTTTTAATTTTAATTATAGAAGTATTTGTGCTACAGGTTGGCTATGCAATGTAATAATCACTGTTTAACAATATTTACTGATTAATTAATTTAACAAGTATAAAATAAATAATATAAGGTTTGTGACTGAACATTAAAATTTGTTTACTAGAACATTTAAATAATAAATTTTTAACTGGTAGTAATATATAAATAACGAATTATAAATTGCATAATGTAATTTTTTTAATAAAGAGTATTTGTAAATATGTTTTTGTTTTGCCAAGCCTTTTTTCCAAGATACATAAATTGGGATCAGCTTCGAATTGTCTCCTTCATTTATACTAAGACATGAACCTATAGATGATGAAGTGAGCCGGATATTATGTTTTCCGAATCTCGACTGACCGCAGAGCCAAGATTATAACATAGTGATTACCTTCTCTGTGATAACATCCGAATGGATACCACAAACAACTACGTGGAAGGCCCAGGCAGAGATGGTGAGATCAGCTTGATTGCTAGATGAAGGATTGGTCCACATTTGCTCTTAATAGAGAAGAATGGAAAGAAGTGAGGGATGCTTTTGCCTAGCCATCTGAGCTTAATGTCGAACCTAGTAGAAGTCGGGTAATCACGAGCTATAATTTATCAAAAACAAAATATCGTTTTTTTATTTTAACGGCGAGCACTTCTCACATCTGCACTTTGCCGACGACATCGTTGTG
This sequence comes from Plusia festucae, assembly GCA_950381575.1. Taxonomy (NCBI): domain Eukaryota; kingdom Metazoa; phylum Arthropoda; class Insecta; order Lepidoptera; family Noctuidae; genus Plusia; species Plusia festucae. The sequence continues at coordinate 2,673,448 of OX494436.1, read as the reverse complement.
TTGGCAGAGACACTGGTATGGTTGGCCGATATTGGATGCGTGTTTGTTGTGCAGGAGTATGTCTACCTAGGGCAGACTATCCAGTTTGACACAACTACGAGAAAAAAACCAACCGGAGGATCCGATCGGGCTGGGCAGCGTTTGGTAAACAACATCGAGTCTTCTATATCGGAGAGTACGTCCTGCCTGTCATGACCTAGGGCGCCAAAACCAGCCAAAACGTGGATACTGCCATTAGGGCTTAGCCACAAACTCAGTCGCTCAGCGAGCTATGCTCCGAGTTTCACTGAAGGATAAGATCAGAAATGAAATTATCCGGAGAAACGGGATTATCCAGATAGCTTGCAGAGTGGTAGCTGGAGACTGGAGTGGGCTTTTCATGTCTGTCGAACGACTGATGGCCGTTGGAGCAGACGAGTCCTTGAGTGGGGATCGGCGAACAGCGTAATCCTACACTCCTGCCCCAGGCAGATAGACCGACGACCTGAAAAAGGTAGTGGGTCGGTCTGGATTCGGAAGGCGGAGGACCGGGTGTTGTCGCGAAACTTGGGAGAGGCGTATGTCCAGCAGTGGACGGCGATATGCTGAGTTGATTGATTGATGCATTGGTAGCAGTGGATGAAGTAGCAACCTCTTAGTTCTGCCTTCAGGTCATTTTAGTTAGGTTTGTTGAAACACGGAGTACTTTTTATATACCTACTGTGTATTGGAGACCCACAAACTGCCCCAGACGTAGAGTATGGAGGTACCTAGATTGATATGAAAACCGACATATTGATATGAAATAACTCAGTCTGTTACGCTTTCACGGTTAAACCGCAAAACCGACTTTGATGAAACTTTGGAGGGAGTAAGAATTGATCCAAAAAAATATAGCGATAATCGAACGTTCGACCCCTACACGCGCCTCGCCTATGGACGCGGGCAACAGCGCCAACAGCGACTAGCGAGTATAAATAATCGCAGATTAAAGACTATACTGTTTCCATTCGTTTATTTTATTTTTGACAGCTCGAGTTCTGAGTCAAATAGTGATGGCCAAATGCTTTATCGAATCGATTTTTTTAACAAACGATTTTATTTGTGAACAAGTTTTAATCGATTTAATACATATTTTATTTGTATTTTATTTTGTTTATTACAAGTAGGTACCAAACGTTTATTTTCGTTGTAATAATTGCAATTATTTTAAATTAAAGTCTTATTTAAAAGTCACTACAATACGTATACCTTTACTCATATTCATTAATTTGCAGCAAATACATTCGATTCTAATAATAGGTACTATATAACGACTGTTTTTGTTAGCATTTAAATGTATTTTTATTTCAAAAATGATTCCGATTAAAAATATCATCACGATTATTACATAAAATTAATTCGATTCAAAACCGTTTTTGTTATCTGTGGCCATTCGTTACGAATGGCACAACTCTAAGTGGGCGTTACCCGTCAAGAAATTATCTATTTTTATTTCAAAATATTGTTCTACAGTAATGTCGTACTTTATAGGCGTGAACTGTCAAAAATAAAATAAACGAATGGAAACAGTATAGTAATAGTAGGTACTAATAGTATGAACTGGGAAAGGCTCATTGAAGTAGGTGCTGCTCGTGAAAGTACTTAGCAGAAGTACCTAATTCTAATATTCGGCTACTATAAAAATCTCAAACAACTAATTGCTGAGTGGGTAACATAATTTATTATATATAATTTAGTAGATAAATAAATGTAGAATGAGTCACCCACAGCCATCCCACAGCACAGAGGCAACCGCGAACTCTATGGTAATGACAGAACAATGACAGCACATTCAATTCATTTATAGACAGCTGATTTTTTATTGTCTATGGACTGACTGGTGACTGCTACGTTTGTTGTTGATAACTGGCACTGCTATCAGAATAATTTCATTATCAGTTATTCTGTAATTACGTTTAGAATTATTGATTTAGACCATAAGCGAGCTCACTGTGATATCTTTAAGTTATATTAGACGGCTAAATTTAATATAAAAAGATGGCTTTATCTAAACCGATTATGAATTTAGTGGCATCGTATTTACAAAATTTATATTTAAATCCTATTAAAACTAAAGCAATTACAAGGTAAGTTGCGGTTGAATTTAGTTATTCACAAGTCTTCGACATTTAAAGTTGTATTCTGATTAGGTACATACCTATGTGCAAAGTGTTATTCCAAAGTCTACTTTTGTACCTACTTCCAAAGTCGGTTGCTGCGATTTTAGTTGAATAAGATTTATTGATGCATTATTGCAGCTGCGTGGTGGGTACAGCAGGCAGCATCGCGTCACAGTTGGTGGCTGGAGACAAAATCAAACTTGATCCAGTTTTAGCCTTTGGATTGTATGGGTAAGTAGGTTCATTTACTAGTTGTTTCCTGCAGCTCCGCCCGCGGTCTCTTTTTTTTAATAATAAAAATAATAGCTTATGTCATCCCGGGTGGGGATAGTTCAGCTTCCCAACAGTAAAAGAACTTTTCAAATGGGTTCAGTAGAATCGGAGCCTGTTCTATGCAAACAAACAAACTATCAAATCTTTCCTCCGTATAATATCAGTTTAAACAAAGTTAAAGATCACTAATATCTATTTATATTTTGTGTCTAATAAGACAACTTGAAATATGTCTGTGACAAGCTTAAAATTGTGTTATCAACATAATTATGTATTTTCTCTATTTCTCAACTCTATATGGTTGGTCTCTTGTTAGTGTACTAATTTAAAGTTAAACAGCCTTAATTATTACTGCCTTGTTTCAGATTGCTGTTTGGAGGCACCATCCCACATTACTTCTATGATGTTGTTGAAAGATTGTTCCCTGAAGAAGTTGTAGCATTCCCATTGGCAAAGAAGCTTCTATTTGAAAGATTGATCTATGCCCCCTTGATGCAAGCATTCTCACTGTACACATTGGCTAGGTTTGAGGGCAAAAACCACAGTGCTGCTGTGAAGCAGCTGATTGCATTGTACTTACCCATCCTGCAAGCTAACTGGAAGTGGCTCACACTGTTCCAAATCATCAACTTAGCATTAGTTCCTCCTATGGTAAGTGTTCATCACTTGAAAACCTTTTCATACAAAAGTTATACTTAGTTACTAGAGAATTAACTATTGCTAATAAAGTTGTAGTATTACATATTATATATTATTAGTGTTAATGCATCAGAAGTATCATGGATGTATGTTCCTTTATATTTTCTGCACAGCTACTTTTGAGCTTATACTCTTATATACTCCTGACCCCCAAAATTAATGACAAAATGTTATTTAGACACATTAAGAATGTAAATGCTATGTAGAGATAAAATGTAAGACTATAAAACAATATCTATGATAGTGAGTGAAGTTGATAATGATAAAATTAAACTTTATAATGCATGATATGCTAAATCTTGGTATTACTTAAAATCATTTAGGTACTGAAACACTTAAAATAGTTCCTCATAATGATTTTGTACAGGACTTAGCACTCATAATTTCTTTTACTGCAGTTGCGGGTTCTCTTCATGAATCTTGTGGGATTCGGCTGGGCTATGTTCCTGGCCACCAAGAGACGCCAGCAAAGCCAGAAAAAGGACTGAAGTTGAAGCCAGAACACATACTCAACTGGTGGTGGATGCTAATTAATATATTTGTGTGATGGATTATGATGAAACAATGAACACAACTTGTTTACGTATTTACAAGCAGAAACTGTTGGTGGCTGTCTAAAGGGGTCAAGTTTGTCAGAGTTTGGTGACCTCTAGTTATATTTCTGTTCAAATGTTTACTACTTGTTATTCTACTGATAAGCTAAATTCATTCCGAACTCAATTATCAATATTTTTACAAATTGAGTTTCACTAATACTCCATGGCATTTAGGGTCACAATGTTATAGCCATTACTGGTATGTCTTATTGTTTTTATACAATCATATTCTTTATTATAAGGTTAAAGATCATTTTATATCATAGATAAATATTCTTACATATTGATACAGTGAGGTGGGACCCATATCTTATCTTATTTGATATGATATAATCGGTTTATATATTCATAAGACTTACGCATGTCAATTAAGGAACTGTAATTTTAAGGATAATTTCTTAGTAAAAAAAAATTTGTATCAGGGTACTTTATTTGTTGACAACAGCAATTTGATCCATTACCTATGTACCAATAGGTTTTTTTTCTAAATATACATTATTTTGTGTAGGTAATCTTCTAATACTATTTCACTAACGTCAAATCGGCAAAATCAATTCTTATGCAGTGCATTTAAGATGAGATTCCTCTATACAAATCAAATATGTATAAGATTCTTTGTATATTTTGATATTTATATAATAAACTGTTTTATTGTTAAACTTGAGTATTATTGAATATCGTCCTTCACATAATTAATTATTATTGCTTAGTTATTGAAACAAACACAGTTCCAATTATTTTACAACACAATTGTTATTGTTTATATTCCTAACAATCTTACTAACTAATCTATCTTGGAATTTCAATACTAAGATAGAAAATAAATAAGTTGTAAATGTACAATGACTAGTAAAATTAAATTAATCAAATAAATTAGTGTAAATATTAGATGTCAATAAATATATTGCACTTTGTAAATAAAGGTAGGAACCTATAAATTAGATTTTCGACTAGAGTATTTTTGTTACTTAGTAAAATAAATAAAAATAAAATAAAATTACCAACAATAAAAAAAAAAAAATTACGTTAGAGATCAAGAGATTGTTTCCAATAAGGAATTTTTACATTACGCACATTTGACTAGATAAAATATTTATCATCTATTTTCAATAAAACATCAATCAAAAAGTCAATTTGGCCTATTAGCTACCACCGCGTTAAATATTTACAATTCTGACCAAATACGAATTTTCTGAACCTTGTTTATAAATATGCAATAAGACTGTTCGAAAAATAATGGTGCAACAGTATGGCTGAGAGAATCATGATAGAGAAGCGTTTTCAATATGTTTTTTCTTGTTCTTGTCTAGCTTGTAGTGATGTTACTCTCTGTCGAGGCGTGGTGACCTTGACCAGCTGCGAGGTGAGGACCGACTGCTGTAGCTTGAGGTTGGTGTCGACGGCGTCGGCCTCCGATACGGGATGGGACGCTTGCGCGCGCTGCCATTGTTATTTTGTTAGTATATATGCTCGTGGACATTAGTACAGTTAGATGAACATGCAATATGAGTTGGATGCAACGAAGTAATTTTATAAAAAAGACCAGAAAGTCTGATCTGATTCCATATAATTTAGATTGGAATACCCAATAGATTGTTTTTTTTACAATATGAATGGCCATGGATAATGTAAATCGGGAACATTAGCTTACCTTTAAATATAAACAAAATAATACATCAAATAAAAGCTTGTGTGAACTACGACTTATAATGGCACTGTGTACAACTGTCTAGCTTGTCTACCATGCAGCAATAATATAAAAAAAAAACAACAAGATTTCACAATAAACTTTAATGTGATAAAACATAATGAATAATCTTGAAACAGAAAACACACTTTCAGTATGTTTTATATTAATAGCACACTGTCTACATCTGGCGGCCGTCACTGTAAACTTCCATTATGTGGATATTTCATTTGGCACGTTATCTTCTTCTATACTTGAATTTGTTTGGCGCGTATGATAGATCTAATATGGGTGCGCTACGGAGGAAAAACAACTATTAATTTATATTACCATTTATGTTGTAGCCTCTCAAATCATCAATGCAAAGAATTGGTTAACTCCTTATGGGATAATTCTTAAATATCTACCGGGTTAAAACTCCATTTAAAATTCAAACTAATTAGTGTACAATTATAAATATTATTTAAATTCATAAAAATCTTATAACTAGTAGCACACCCTGTTAGCATGATCAGTGTTAGACGCACGCACACATCTAAAGTTGTTACGTGTAAGAGACTGACCAATGAGTGAGTATTCAAATATTTTTCACAGCCAATTTAATATTTCCATACAAATTTTGACCCGGTCAGTCTCGAACTCTCATAATAGACACCCAGATTTATAATAAGAAAGATAATAAAAGACTATAGTAATATATTATGTGAAAGTAGGGCTTAATATTTTAATACAATACATAATATTACTTAAACTAATTCACACTAGCACAATCACTTCACTAATTGGAGCTACTACTTGTGTCTTCAGAACTCGTGCTATATTTTCGTGACTTTTTTCTATAAAGAAAACAAAAACAAAATAGATAATTGGAAAAAAATATGAAAAAGGTGTCATATCATAGAGGTAGTGTAATGGACCCATATAGGTAAAATTATTGTTAATGTTAGATGACGTTACTCCCATAGTACATTACCAAGTGTTAGTAAACATTGTCTACACGAAACAATGTTTGTAAACGTTCCAATAGTTAAAATCGAACTAATATAGTATTGAAACATTTGTAGGGTAACATCAGGTAACAGACAAGGGAGAGCCAAGATTTATGTGCGAGCGAAAGTTTTAGTAATAATGAAGGAGCTACCATGATATGACACGCGCAAAATAAAAATATCAAGCACACCTATCAAACAAGATAAAAAGCGACACACGGAAAATGTTAAAACACACTGTGCTATAAATGTGACATTCATTTGATAAAATATCAACTTGAACATGTAGCGAGTTAGATATGACTTGCTAAAATAATTATCAAACAGAATGTCGTCACTGATCGCACTTGGAATCCCTACTCGGTGAGAATACAGTGCTTTCTGTATGTTTGGTTGTCATAGCAAACATATTGTACGAGGATTTCACGTGCCATGTACCCTATGGTGGGGAAAGCAGCGTATTCCACCAGGCTGGTGGATACCTTGTGATCCGGCGCCTATCCAAGAAGCTGGGCGAGCCAGCGCGGCGCGGTATGGAGGGCGAGCGCGACCGCGAGCGCGCCCGCGACTCGCTCGATCTACGGTAATCGGCGTATACGCCGGTCATTGTTCTGATCGTTACCAATGTCCCATGCATGCATTGTTTGTTTTTCGAGTTTCATTTAGCGGAAAGAGAAATTGTCTGTTAATATTTTTGTTAATTTGTGTGGAGGAATGAGTCGTTTCAGCTTTGTTTCTCGGTATCAATTTTGGACACAGAATATTCATTGCAATGCCGAATTGTCGCATTATCTTCAAAATGTAATTTCTCGAAGATATTAATGGAGGAAACAACTCATTTCTATGGTTTCTAACAATAAAGCATACATTTCGCTTAAATAGTCATTATCTAAATTTTTTGGGAGCCGGTAACTAATAATTACCAGTAACAACAAACAATTTAAAGTTGATAACCCAGCTTTATTGTCAGAAGTATTTCCGTAACAATATCGACATCATAGATGTGATGTTTACCTAGATGAGCGGGTGGATCGCGACGAACTGCGCGACGAGCGAGACGAGCCGCTCCGGCTGCTGTATGAACTTGAACGACTCGACAAGGAACGCCTGGAAAGGACATACATATTATCAGAATAATATTTCAAGGGCTACATACTAAGTATAGGGATATAAAGATCAAGGAAGTGACTAGAAATCGCTGCAAAATTTGGAAATGTCACAAGCAAGTGAATGTCTAAATATATAGTCTAAATTTGCTTACCTCGAGGAAGAATATGAGCGTGATCTGGATCTGGAAGAGCGGGAGCGAGAGCGCGACCTCGAGCGAGATCGCGAGGACTTGTTCCGCGAGCGAGACTTGGTGGAGCGTGACCGTGACGACGACCGCGACCACCGCCGCCGCGACGCGCCGCTCTCTGACTTCTTCACCTCCGGAGAACTTTCAACATTCACAGTCGGATTCGTATCGTTCTTGGGTGTAATCAACTTAACAGGCTCAGGAGTCTTCTTCTTCTCCACCGGTTTCTCCACTGGCGATTTATCTTTAACTTTTTCTATAACAGGACTCAGAATCTTTTTGGTTTTCTCGGATGATCCTTCGCTCTCTTTCTGTTTAGATACACTACGTTTACCTCGCGATGTGGATGGCCCATTCGTGTCTTCATTTCGCTTGCGCTCCATTGAAGCTTTTGCCAGTTGAGCCAGTCTTTCTCTCAGTCCATTCAGCTCTTTCATATCGATGTACTCCTCCTGTCGATCCCTATCGTCTAACCTCAAAAAATCCTCTTCGGAATCATCATGTTCGCTGGAAGAACTGCGCATGCAAACAGCTTTGGGTTTGAACTGTTCTGCGAGGTCTTTACTTTTCTTTTTCTTAGGCTGGAGATCTGACGGCGATTTAATATATTTGCGTTTATCTTTTTCGGGTAACTTCTCTATTATGTCGCGATATCGCTCTGGGCTCCTTCGCGCGGGTGAGTAACTGAGACTAGACGTGCTCCGACTTTTTCGAGATCGGGACCGTGATCTATCTTTATGCGATTCCTTTCGATCGTGATGCTTGTCTTTTTCCGTCCTGTCTCTGTGCTCTCCTTTAGGTGACGAAGTGCGGCGTTCGGCAGTGCGCCGATCAGATGACTTTTTTGACTTTTCTTTTGCCTCGCTCTTTCTTTTATCCTTTTTAGAGCTTTTGCGTGGCGTTGGAGACTTCGAACGACTTGGGGATGCTCTACGACGTGGTTTTTCTTCAGGAGTAGGTGATTTTTTACTTGGTCTACTGGTTTCACGTTTGCTGTCTACAGATTTCCGGCTGATTTTGTATTTATCGGCTTTACTTTTTGGAGGAGACTCTTTCCTTTTGGGTTCAGGAGAAGGGCTTCGTCTCCGCTGTTCTTTTTGAGGAGGCGATACACTTCTCTCTTTGTAGTAGCGTGCTTTATTTTTAGAACTCTTGTCTGATTTAGTTTTAGGTGGTGGTTCAGATTCAGATTCCGATGACGAATACTTTCTTTCTGATTTAGAATTTTTGTGTACCTTCTCTGTGTCTTTTCGAGATTCTCTGTTCTTGTAGCTTTTGGCGACCGGAGAGCGTTCCTTGTATTCAGAAGATGTGTCTCTTACCTCTTTGGACGCACTCCGATCTTTCTTTCTACGTGATTTTTCATCATTATTTTCCCTATCTTTTTTTTTAGTTGGTACTTCTTCATAGCGCTCATGATTATTTTTATTGCTTTTCTCATATTTGTCGTCTCGTTCTCTCCTGGGGTGCGACACTTCACGCCGGCTCTGTCTATAGCTTGGGGATTCGCTTCTTCTCGACCTGCGCTCCTCTCTTTCCTCCCTATGATTTCTGCTGCTTTCTTTTATTGTCTCTTTTCTGTTATAATAAGTATCCTCCCGCTTTCTATACTCTTGGGAGGAACTCTTACGCCTCCTTTTTTCTGGTGGTGGTGACGAGCTAGATTCTCTCGCGTAATTCTTTTTACTTCTTTTCTCCGGCCTGCTTTTGGGAGCCGGTGCTTCAGAATCGGACTCAGGAGAAGAGCGTTGGCGATCTCGCTTTGAACGTTTAGAACTTTTACGTTTCTCTGATTCTACAGAAGGTTCGCGCTTCTTATTTTCTATTTTGGTAATGTATGATCTCTGTCGGTACTCGGGCGAGGTGTCTCGGTCGTCGTGTGACGAGCTGCGCTCGCGCCTCCTGTCGTTGTGTCGCGACTCCCTGGTGGAAGGCTCGTCGCGCTTATCGAACTTTCTATTGCGCTCCTCGCGTTCCCGATCCGCTTTCCTGTATTGAACATCGTTAGGTCTTTCTTCGACTGCGCGATCCCGTTGCTTCTCTTTTGTGTATTTTACTGGGGAACTAAACAGTTAACATTAAAACATGGATACTATAAGTACACGCAAGGTATTTTTAAAACGGTTAAATAAATGATTCTCACCTCTCCCGGCTCGAAGGTTCACTACTGCCTCGGCGACGACTGCTGGATTTTTTCTGTTCAAAATTTTACAACAAGCGTAAATATTATAGTTCAAACAGACGGGAATACAACACCAGTGCCAATACAATAGACTATAGTGGTAATGGCAAATAAACATACTCCACTAAAAATTATATATGAAATTCTTCAGGGGCATCATGTTAACCATATGAAGAATTTCAATAAGGAAAAAAAATAAACATATATCACTTTTACACATGCATTCTAATAAGGAATAGTTATAAATAGAGGCATTTAACGAAAAAATATAGTAGAAAAGAAAATAATACTTAAAGCTATCGATGGAAGCAAGTATAAATAAACATGTAATTTGATTGGAAGTGTACTTTTCAGGGCGTTTTTTTAGAATGTTATCTTAGAGCGCATCCATAACATTCTCATGTAACCAAAAATAAACAAATACATATATAGATAGTTCGGGAACATAATATATGGTCGTATATTGAATTGGTTGGCACCGGTGCGTTACTCGCGTTTTATAAATACTCATGTTAGTAACACAATGCGGTTCAACATAATCAATCATTTACATAAATGTAATACACAAAAATCAAATGTAAATATAACACTTCGGTAACGTACCTTATTTAACAAACGGTGGTGGTATTGTATACCATTTAAACATGTGGAGCATCCTTAATTAGTTTTGGGTAAATGAGAAGAGGGAGAATGTTATGGATTAGTTACATCTTAATAAACAGACAGTTTGGACATTAACAAGACATGTGTGTGCTGAGAAAACGCGGTCTAGTCCTGACACAAGCGCAGTTCATGAAAAACATCTCCAACGGTAGTGCAAGGGTTATTGGCGCAGTTGTCAAGCGGCAAGGTTATCGCCATGTTCAAGTAATTAGGCCACGTTTTCGTAACACGCACAGGTCGCTCAACACGAACAAGTTTCAACCACCAACTGTCATAAGTTACTACAAAAACCATGCATTTATATAACTGTGCACACTTGGACCCACGATCGCCCATTGTATATATCAAGATCTCTGTGTTAGTCACAAATGCGATAGTTAACAATGCATGACAAAATTATCACGGAGTACATAATTTTAGTATTCACCTAACATAGTGTTCTTACTGAGTGTTATTGTTTTGTGATATACTTACAGTATACGTTATTTCTTCAGATAAAGATGGCTATCCTATGAAATGATGCACAGTTAAACAGATAATTTTTACTGGCTATTTCTTGTATTTACAGAAAAATAAAATAAAATGAGGTAAGAAGACAATAACATTTAAATAATACGTATCGTCAGCGCAGTGGCGCGTGGCGGGGCGAAAACATATGTCGAGTGGGTACGATCAGCTATAGACTTCGGAAGCTCGGTAACTCTATGAAGAGAATGGTACAAGTACAACAACTTCGTGGCGACTACAGTTAGTTCGATAGTTGGCTAATGCAGATCAACAGGGATGGAGAAAGGGCCGTGTGAGGAAATATACACAAACCAAAAGTCGTGAAGCCAATTTTATGCAGAGGATAGTGCCGAGAACGTCATATTCATTGTATCAGGCCAATGTGTTCGGGACACATCAACATAAAAATAAATAAAGCAAAGTGCTACTTTAGGTAATCGTTGAAAACGCTAACATTGTAGATACTAGATACTGAAGGGTGAATGGAAGTCGAGTGTAGTTGTAGGCACGCGCAAGAATCCCGAGTTAGATCTATCGGAGGCATCGTGTGGAGTTATACTATCTAGTCGGTAGGCCCCAAACCCCCACACATGGAGTAGTAACGTAACACCTCTCTCATCAAAGATTATGTTTTAAATATTGTTTAGATAGATAAACTGTTCGAAAAAATTGCATCGCCATCTTGGCAATATTTCCCACTTTATAGAAGCTGATTGTTAGAATAAATTTAATTTTAAAATATGAAAAAAATGTATTCAAAGCGTAGTAGATTCATTTCGAAGCAAAACAAACATAATCTTTGAACGGCAGCACTCCTATCTCAATAGCTAGAGTATGGCATCGACATTGCAACATTTTAGGAGTAAAAAGGTTAAATTACCTTCTTTTTCTTTTTCTGCCGTTCATCTTCTGAGCTGCCAGAGTCGCTGTCTTGTCCCTCGGAGCTACTCGAACTGTCGGTGTCAGGTGACTTTGACCGCTTCTTTTTTTTCTTGCTGGATTCTTGCCTGATGACAAATAAAATATTAATAGTTTTGTAATCCTATTAAAATATATCTTCTAGGTTAAAGTCTGAAAAAATGTAAAATGTATGATAAATTTATTTGTCAAGTATAATTTCTGGTTATAAAATGGCCTCATTTGCAGACGGCATATGTTTTAATGTATATTATGCATATGTGACCTCCATCAATTCATTGTATATTAAATAAAATAATTCAGTCAATACATACTGTGAGATAAAATATAGTAGATATAAGTGTAATTACCAACATAGGCCACAAAGATTTTCAGTCTTTATGGACAATACGATACTTACTAAGCTTATAAATATCCGCAAAAAAGCAAAAGCTCGTATTATATCCAAACGAAATAGTTTGCTGAGACAACAATGAGTCTAATTTTGTCCTTCCCGAAAGTTAGATCAGAATAATAATATAGAATATGAATGTAAGAGAAAAAAAAATCTCAAATAATAAATACATAACTAGAAAAGTAATAATCATCGACAATAATGTTAGTATATTAAATTGATATAGCAACACAAATCCTTAAAAAGGTATTTAATACAGTAAATTAAAATGGTACGTCCTGGATAGCTGTTAAAGTTCTTAATATCCACATATTATCAATATATATATTCGGTTATAATTATATTGTGGGATATTCTAGGATAGTTAATACTACACCTCATACCATACCTATTTATGAAGTTCCATAACATTTTTCTTTCGCTGAAATTATCACCAGACATATTTGATACTTGTTTTTTAAATAATAAAGTATAGAGGCAATAGTAAAAAAAGGTTTTATACTTGCCTTTTGGACAACCGTAGTGTCACCTGTCTGGGTTCAAATGTAATCTATGAAATTTACGTCAACATTTACAAAAAATATATAAGTTTCAATAAATAAAATTAAAAATAGTATTAGGATTATGATGGGTAACTTACTTCTCCTTTTTATTCTTTTTTGATTTTTTCTTCTTCAACTTCTTGGGTTCTGGTGATGCACTAGAATAACAAAATATCAAATTAGAATAAAATTACAGTAATTTATTTAGATAGATGACCTTTATTCTTATTGATAACCGATGAGTCACAAAAATTCGTAAATTACTTGTGCTTGGAACCAGGAGTCGTATGTTCGAGTCCTGCCAGAGGTTCAAAAATTTTTTATCCTTCTTTCTATTTGTATTTAATTTACAAGGTGACTTTTATGTCACTGCATTTCTCATGTTTAAGAATGATGCTCTCACGGTAAAAATACGCTAAATAGATAGATAGAATCATGAATTTTAGAATTTTACTAAGGCATCGAAGCCATTTCAAAGCTTTCTTTCTACACACCAAGCGCCGTCTTTCCAAAATGACCACAATTCCTTTTCCATCGGGTTGAGTTGTCTTCAGTGTGTAGATAGCCTTAAACGTTACTGTAGTGTCAGTGTTGGTGTATGCGTTACCTCCTCTTCTTCTTCTTCTTGTTGGCGTGGGTGTCGCGAGTGTCGCGCTCATGGCTGGGCGTGCGCACGAGCGGGTAGCGCGCGGCGTGGTCGCGCGCGCGGCGCTCGGGGTCGAGGCTGGAGCCCTCCACGAAGCGCGGCGAGATGCCGAACGCGTCCCGCAGCCGCGCGTTCTTCTCCTGCTGCGCCTCCGCGACCGCGTGCGTCTCGCGAACGCTGCCCGACAACACACAATACAACATGGCCGACCGCGCTCACTCACTTATGGGAACATTACATTTATTATCAAAACAAAGACTCATTCTACTACTACTCATTTTGTATGGTAACAATCAAATAATAATCCTTCTAACTCATATTTACCTGTGCAGCACCTAAGTGCGCTAAAAATAGGGAAATAGTAACATTTTAGCATAATAATCTCGACTAAAACCAATGTTTTAAATAAAATAAATCTTGACATTGCATACAATCAATATTCTACGCATTTAGGCACTAAGTATATCTAATACGTGTGAAATCTTGTATATTTCAATTAATACCTGTTAGTACTGCGAATATGTAACTTTTAATTAAATATGGAATGCATATCGCTCGACGGGCACTGACCCAAATAAGTACAATAGCCTATAAACTAATCGATAAAACTCTGTGCACACCTTATGACGGATCGCATGGACTTCCTCTCCTCATCGTTGGAGAGACAGACCTGCAAATTGTCGTTAAAGTTGTTTCTTTGAGTGGCGGAACAGTTACACCGGCAGCAGCACGAGCTCCGGAGGCCCTCGAGGATGGTGCGGAGCGCGGGCTCGAGCGAGTCGGGCACGGAGGGAGCGCGCTGCGGCGGCATGGCGGCCGGCAGCGCCACGTCCGAGCTGGGCTCCAGCGAGGAGGCGCGCGCCCGCCGCTGCGGGCCCGCCACCACGGCTTGGAACGTGCCGCGCCACAGACGTTCGAACACGACCCTATTGTTTTGTTCGCGTCGCGGAGCCCTGCCCCTTTGCATCTTAATCTACTTACTTAACTAATGGAAGACTTGTTTTCTTAATGCTAGGTTTTTTTTTCTTAGACTAATGCATGGCGGCTATGCCGTGGAAGACTTGTTTGAGCAGAGGGGCCCTGGGCTACATGATGGTGCGGCCGGCAACGGGCCGGCGGCGCTACTGCGGGCCGAGGGGCGCCATAACAGGAAGCACGCCGACGCGCGCAGCCTGCGCAAACATCGGATACGCGCCGTGTCGAGCCGCCCCTACACAAAGGGCTTGTTACCCCCACACCCTTTTATGCAACCCTCGACTAAATTTAGTTTCGTTTGCGAAAATAGACCCAATTTGGCCGCGTTTTAAATGAAACAGGACAGAAATAATTTAATCAATAAGTAGATATAAATAATTCGTTCCGCGTCATTTACTTTTCAGAGCAAGTAAAGTTAACTGCTGGAATATAAGTTGCGACCAGCATGTAGTAACTTATTTACAATTTACTGATTGTATGTACATGTGTTCCACATAGTCATCTTATTAGTAATGTATCAAATCCGATTATCCGCAGTCCTGCCTGTTTACAAACGACATGAAATATCGTAGCGTCTTTACTTCTTTTATTACACTGCGCATGCACGACGTATTATTGAATAAACTGTTAGAACACGTAAAGATATATTTTTGGATCGATAGTACTATTTTTAGGTTGCAAATAGTTCACATGCTTTCTGTTCAACAATCTAATTTAGATTCCTGTTAACTATTTTAGTTGATGGCCGCATGCTGAGCTATTAGCTATAATTAATGGGTGTCATCGTGACAAACATGTCGCCTAGACACATTTTAATCATAACAGCAAATTAATATTGTTTGTAATTTCATCATCAGAAGTCTCGTGTGCGGTGTTTGAATGAGAAATCTATTTAATATAAATTAAATACAAATTCCATGCGTGCAAGATTAAATTATTCTTGGTACTAAACCTAAAGGCGACAGAAAACAAATATATTTAGTTCGTTAATATAAAGTGAATTTGTTATTGTTGGTAAGTAGTTTATTATTATGTATACACGTGGTATACGGTATTTATGTGAAAACTGCGGATGTCGGCTTAATGGAGCCAATCCTACTCGGAATTTGTATGAATTATATGAATGACAGCATTAATGATAATAATAATATATTATGTGAAAATGAGCAGAAAACTATGAACATCTCAGGCTATACAATAATATAATGCATTGATACACATGTTGCTATTTAGTTCCCGTGTTGCGATAAAGAAAATAAAAATGTATTTATCAATAAATAGTTCAGCGGATACACTAGCATAAGAAGAAAAAATCTTGGTTTACAGAGAGAGAAGAAGAATAGAATTTGTTCTAGTTGTGATTTGTTAGGTCTAAAGGGTGTTCTTTTATGAAGGTAGAGAGCTTAGATCCGGTGTATCCAGGGCAAGGGCCGCGGTGTAAGTCGGTCTAGTGGCGGCTAAGTGGGTTCCATTCTCTTCCCTGAATAGGTGCAAGCAATTAATTTCCATACAAAGAACCGTAGTTGGATCATTAGGTTAATATTGCTAAAGCATAAGTTACAGTTTTAGATGGATTATTAGAGGTAGTAAAACGCAATATGGTAATGAAGTAGTATACACACGCAATCGGTACTGGAAAGTATATAATGTCGTTTAGATTATTTTATTATTTATATGCTAATTAAAAAGTAAGCACGATTTAGTCGTTTAAAATTGTGCCCGACGCAAAATTACGAGACTAATTAACATTTAATGTAGGAATGGCACGATACACGAAATACTAACAATTCGTAGAGGAAGTAAAGTCGGATTCAAAGAACCTTTATTAATTATTATTATTCCTAGCCTATACTGTCCCACTGCTGGGCAAAGGCCTCCCCCAAGTCCCTCCATACATCCCTATTCCGTGCAATGAAAAAAGTAAATTCATTTAACTGTAATGTTTGCAACATGGTTGAAGATGTTCAGCATTTGTTGATGGAGTGTGTAAGGAACCAAAATGAAAGGGAGATTTTAATTAATGAATTTCAGTTAAACACCTTAGAGGTTGGGTTGATTCAATCCATTTTGTCACAACCTAAATCAAATATTGACAAAAGATTTTGTCAGTTGATACACAGCATTAATTAAGATTCCTTCATTCTGCTTTCCCTAGGTTATACTATTAGCGTGTAACGAATATTTGTACATTTTAGCTAGAATAGATCATATATTGTATAAGGCATGATGGGGTTGACATGCCCTCATGGGTAAAAACCCCGCTCAATAAATAGATAAAAAAAAAAGAACCTTAATTTTTATTGACCGATATATTGACAACGTCGGGCGCTAACATTTGAAATTGAGAGTTATCATTGGCTGTACAATGCGCACCTGTGCTTAATCGCTCAGTGGCCGTAGTGTTGATCCTGGCAGGCGAGTATCATCTCGTGCCAAATACCCATGTATCACTATCTTTAGCCGTACTGCCGCACATAATCACGGAGGTGCGGTTTCTGGCACGCACTATGCCTATCCCGCGACCGCTCCTTTTAATTACGATATACGTCTAGCAGTTCATTTGTTTTCCGATCGCGTGACTACTAAATTAATGTGTCAACGTTACATACACGGGATTATATTACTTACGTTGTGATTTTTTTAATATTTTTTACGATTTACGTTCGCTATTTGTGTGGGCTTTTGTAACAGAGTTGGTTATTGATTTTATTAAAAACTATTATTGTCGAGGCAATGCTTATAACATACGAAAACCGAGCAGTCTGTAGACCTTCCCTAAAAAATGTCTTAAACATTCGAAGTAATGTTTCCACAGGGTTTTCTTGCGTCTTAGATAATGAAATCATTTCGCAACAAAAATAAGCATTATTTTTAGATATTTGTGGCACAGCCTTGACTTTCTTTTAGAAACTCATTATCTTGTTGTTTAACGTTAGTTACATACGTAGTAGTTACGTAGTGGAACTGAGGCTTTTGCCCAGCATTGGGGCAGGACAAGCTAGATATAGTATAATAACGTTCCGATACCTGACGAGTCACACGATCACGACTAAAATCTACAAAACAATATCTTACATATAGAGGAGGACGATCAAGTGTCTCAACATAAAACTACAAACAATATAGCCAAAGGCTACAACGTCACAAAACAGTGCACAACACAGCAAGGCTTCCGCTTGTTCTATGACTCCAGTATATAACGAGGTTATCACATTTCCCCATAAACCATATCAACAAACATTTCGATTGGAACACAGTACTAAAACTTTAGTTGAGAAATTCAGAAATAAAGTGCGACAGCATGACGCATTTCTATACCGAAGAAATAAATTCTAAAGCGTCTAAAACCCTATTGAAAACAAACAATTATTTTTGTTTCATAAGTAAGGTCAGAGTTATATTTAGGAATGAAAAACAAGTTAGACGATCTATTGACTGTAAATTCAGGAAGATCGTTTGTTCAAGCATCCGCGAAAAGAAATTACGCTTGAAAACATCCAATTTATTTACTCGCTGCAACATTTCAAAACATTATCCCCTAATATTATAAAATTTGTAAGCTTGTATGTTTGTTACTTCACTTCACGCTCAAACGGCTTGAAATTACAACCAACAATCCCATCCCATTAATACATAATAATATGCTACTCTTATACCGGTAAATTTATTTGAATTTTTAGCACCGCGTGGCGCAACTAGTTAAAAAGGTTCATAATCAAAATATTTTTATTTCGAGTAGACCCTTTCAGGTACTTTCAAAAAGTTAAATGAATCTAGTTGCTCGGTTCCAAAATGTCATTCCTATAGATTAGGGGTAGGGTTGAGTTAGTTCTACAAAAATGTTTATTGTAAGGTGTGAATAAAATAGGCTAGTTGTTCTTTCTCGTAATACGTGACCTTGTATTAATGGTATGGGGTGTAACCACGACACTGTTCTCTTCCCTTTATTGGGCGTGGCTAAGTAAGGAGCAGACGTCATGCACCGCGATCGATATGCAAGGACCATCGGTCGCACTCCAGCTTACATTGGACTTTACCTTATTGCATGTATAAAGTGTTATTTATAGTATTGGAACAACGCACCTGTTTTGTACTTTCAATAGTTGTTTAAATGCTTTATAGAATACAGAAACTTTTGCATTCGCATTTGCATTTTGCATTACATTTAAATAAAATGTAAATAGTGCAATATCGTCGTCTTAATATTTACTTTCGAATAAATATAAATTAATAATTAACTTATTGCTAAAATAGCTTGTTGAATATAGTCTGTCCTCGTTATTTCATGCAAATAATATAAAGTCTGTCTAGCAAATTTTATTATCTTGTTCAACAGCTGTTCTAATAGTTATCGTTACAATAGCAACAGTTTAGTTAAAGTAGGGCTTTTGTATTGAAACGATTCCGACACGAACGTTCAATCATACAGTCCATTCATTGTACGAGATATTCAATCTAGTTTCTAAAATAGATATATTGATTGGATCGGGTGAAAATGTCTATTTAGTTTTCCGACTTCCAAAGAGTTTTTAAAGGAAGTAGTATTTTAACAGTACACTGATAAAAAAGGTAGTTTGCATATGTTACGCTACAGCGCACATCACACCATTAAATTATTTATGAACATAATGACAACATGAACGTCCCATACATTATTAAAGGTGGAAAATCTTCAAGAATGATCTAAGCACAAGCTATAGTTACATTCGATGTTGTATTCAGTGAACATTGAAGAGTAGCCAACATCAATATCGAACTACAATAAATACACGAGGTTTACAAATGATGAGACTACAGTATGTAACAAAAACCCTGTCCGATCCAATAAAGGCGTATCCGTGGTACAACATACGTATAAAAAAAAAATGTTATAAAATTGTAACTCGTTAAATCCAAAAGTTATTGTTTTTTTATTTTTATAATCATTGCGAGATTTAACACTGAATATGGGAAATTTTCGTAAGCTGACAACACTCCACCCAATGGCAAAATGCATTTTATTTTTATTTATTTTTATTACAAAAGCCGACCAAAGGCACCGCCGAGTTGTAGGCACTCTTTCAACTAGCCGCCGACTCTTTGATGATACCGCCGCCGCGCCGGCCCGCCGCCGCCAGGTTACCTACCGACTATTAGTCTTTCGTGGAGATAGCTTTCGATCGGACGTCCGTACATAGCGCGTGCCGCTATTGTTTCGCAAACAATGTCGTATTCCAATCACGAATATTTTAATATTGTGTGTGTAATAAGAAATTATGAGGTGTGACAGTTCCGTCGGAGTGAGCCTTTCAACGCCTATATAACCGTGCGTTCACCACATGCAGTGTTCTTGGGTACGAGTCATGCCATGGATGCTGGAAGACCACGAGAGAAGAAGACAACGAGGAAATCGAGAAACAAGTGTCGTATTAAAAAAAAAGGTGTGTGATTCGGAAATCGAAGTCTTAAATCGGACACAAGTGCGCTGTTAAAAGTACGTGCAAATTTAGTAAAAAGGTGACGAATGTGCATTAGTGTTGTGGTGGACATGTGGAACACGATCGCCGAAATGTGCAGCAACACTAAGTGAATGTTTTGATGAATAATGATATCTCCAGTCAGTTGGTAGGTAAATTGCCAAAAGCAAATCGCTTTTATAAAAAAGCCCTTTTCAGGGCTACAATTAATTCAATTATTTGTTTCTTTATAAAGAGAGTCAATTATAAAATCCGGATCACTACGCCTAATATACACAAACCAATATCAGCTGATACCTACGCCGCCGCGCCGTACGCGTAGGTAAAGGTATAACGTAGCCTAGGTTTATTTCGTTATAACTTATAGGTAAGTTTGTTTGGCGGCATGCGACAAAGCGAGTTCATGCACCGTCTCGCACAGGCGGCTTCTTTGACCTAAAACTGTAGGTAGTAGGTACGTGAACTTTGAGGAGCGGTCAGTGTTGCTGTTGCCTTGGATCAGTTTTTATTTTTATTTAATTATTTTCACTGGGGAAAAATAATAATCTCCAATCCATTTAATGGCTACGTATATGTGTTAGCAGTACGATACCGAATAATACTCTCAGGGATCGGACAGGGTTTTTGTTACACACTGTATATTTATTAATATAAGTAAAACTATAGATGGGTTAAATTGTCAAGTTACACTCCTCAGTCTAATTACTATCGAATATAAAACAATGCAGTCCAATTGACAATTACTACCACATTGTAATAGTTATTTATATATACAGCTTTTAAATAGTTAAAAAATAATTGTATTTTTTTGCTTCTTCGAAATAACGAATATCTACTTAGCTACTGCGAATTTAAGTTAAGGAGTGGGGGAAAAATACTGTAATTGCCGTTTAATCTAAATTTTGTATTTACACTTTTGGGAGTTCTATAAATCAAACTACGTTATGATGTAAGATAGGTACAGTATTAGAGACGAGGCAGTAATTTACTACGGGTTCCCTATTTGATTTCGAAAGTTGATGATTCGATTTTTATTATATCGAACACGGTGTCGCGATAATTCAGTTGTACGATGTTTTATTCCATCGATGCTTTATTGGTGCGATGTAACGTTTGTGCGAAACATCCTGTTGCGAAAAACCTTACAGCGATTGCTCGTTAGTTCGGTAATTTATTAGTTCGATAGTAGGTATATCGGTTCGAAACGCCTATTGTTCCGTGACATATAATTAATAACATTATTTATTAAATTAAAAAAAAAATGCAATTCGATTTAAGATTATGTACCTAAGTACTTATCTTAAATCGAATTGCACATTTTTTTTAAATAAAAAAAGGTAAATGGATTATATTTAAATATATTAAATTGATCCTAATCTACCTACCTATACCTAAAAAAAAAAAATATTATACATATTATACATTACACAATAGAAAATAGGTACCTATACATGATACAAGTTTTTGTATAATATAATTATATTTTAAGTTTTTATTAAAGATTAGGATCAATTTAATATATTTAAATATAATCCATTTACCTATGTATCTTAAATCGAATTGCACATTTTTTTTAATTTAATAAATAATGTTATTAATTATATGTCACGGAACAATAGGCGTTTCGAACCGATATACCTACTATCGAACTAATAAATTACCGAACTAACGAGCAATCGCTGTAAGGTTTTTCGCAACAGGATGTTTCGCACAAACGTTACATCGCACCAATAAAGCATCGATGGAATAAAACATCGTACAACTGAATTATCGCGACACCGTGTTCGATATAATAAAAATCGAATCATCAACTTTCGAAATCAAATAGGGAACCCATTTACTACAGGTCGTAAATGAGCCGATTCGGCCGAGTAGTACTATGGATTCACAGAACACCGGTGACACGGTAGTAAGAAACATTGATTTAACTATTACGCATGGTTAGTAGAAAACTAGTGGTTTTAAATAGTCTCGGTTTAAAGAAATTTATTTCTCAAAAGAACATACATAGTTCACTTAATTATGAGAAACTTAGCATAAAAAAACTTCAGTAAAATGTTATTTGTCGTTCGAACAATCGAGTACCAAAATTTTGGTAGTAGTACATTATTGTTGGTTATCCAAGTACAACTTTAACCTAAACATATTAATAGATGAAGAATCCCTTATTTCTTTTGGTAATATATTATAAATCTTCGCTCCCTCAAACTGAATAGTTCTTCTTCCGTATAAAGTTCTTACTGTGGGTAGTTCTATACTATCCCTATTCCTAGCGTAGTAGTCTAATGACAGACAGAATACTGAAACGGCAATCAGTTTGAAACCGCCGTTAAGTCTCATGCTGTCTCTGTCACTTTAAGGTGTGAAGTAGCGACAGATAGACATTTAAGAACGTGTCAAAGTTAATTAGGGCTACAGTATTCAGGGGTTATTCCAGATTACTGAAATGATATGAAACAGCACATGAAACAAACATGAGTCTTCTTCTGCCTAGCCTTTTTTTTTCACAAGCTATGTTGGGGTCGGCTTCCAGTCTTACCGGACTTAGCTGAATTTTACATGAAGCGACTGCCTATCTGACCTCCACAACCTATTCTTAGGTAATACAGAATTCCATGGACTGTCAAAGATCACTGTATAACACAGTCGAACCAACGGCTTATCGTGCTTTCCGAGGCACGGAGGGTTCTCGGTTTGTTAACAAATGATCACCCATCCACGGACCAGCCGCGGCGAGCGCTGCTTAACCTTTATTATCGGTCAAACCGTACGGCTTACACTTAGCCACGAGCCCCTCAAACTGATTGACTTTTAAGTATTCGACCATAAATCTCTCATTTTTTACAGGCTTAAAGAGCCTGCTGAAAAGTCAAAGCTTCAGTATTTACCCGACAAAATCGATAAGTACCTTTCTAATCGATCGACTGCTTTTAACAAGATTGCTTGCCTTATTTCTAAGGAAAAGAGTCCTTAGAAATAAGGCAAGCAATCTTGTCCAAAGCCTTTTGTCCGAATTCAATAGAATTATCGTCGTAATAGAATGTGGGTAGCTTTTTCATACATAACGTATGCCTTAAGTTGGTCCCTTACAAATGGGTAGGTATAAGGACAAAATACTTTGGTCGCTATCTTAAAATACAAACACCGATTATTACAACCAGGTGCCCCTAAAAATGTGTTGACTTGTGCCAGAAATTATTGTTTTATCTACTAGAGACGAAAAATACTAATTTGTATGGGGCTTATTACAAAAAAACAATAGATTAGATATAATTTTGAAGCGGCGGTAGCCTAATGGCTAGGGCGTCGGACTAGCGATCATGTGGTTGCGGGTTCGAATCCCAACCATTACTCTACCGGCGTGAACCCACTCGTAACATAAGCATCTTAGCTAAGCACGAGGGGTTAACGAGATTACTAGTAATGTGCGACCCACATAAAAAAAACACCAAAAGTATAAACGTAGAAAGTTAAATGTAAGTCACAAATGGCCTAATACTTAAACCGCCGTTAAGTTTCATACTGTCTCTGTCACATTGACATGTAAAATAGCAAGAGATAGATATTTGAGAACGTGTCAAAGTTAATATCCGATTCAGTATTCGGGGCAAGTATATTACATAGTAATAGTAATGGCTGATCATAACACGTAACGGACGTTCGTGGTTTACATCTGTCGGTTATTTGAGACAAAGGTTTACCTGACATTTACGACACAATGCATCCACCGCGATGGTTATAAATTATGTTATCGATGTAGGACAACTGAAATAGATCGGCTGACTAACGTAAATAGAACGTCCTCTTGTTATTACGTATTTATGATTTACTTGTAGATACTGTTAGATCTTACTTTCATTGGTTTCATGTTTCTTTAGAAATAATTTTATATCGTGTCAAGATTTCTCTAATTTACGTAAATATTAAAAAAACAGTAATAATATTGTTTTCTTTAATTGTTGAAACGTCGTGAACAAAATCAAAGTAAACCTTGATTAAAACTGTTTTGTAAGGACAGCCGTTTTAGTAATTTCAAGGTAGTAGTTTTATTGGTCTTCGAAATTTTCTTCCTGATTATTTTCCAATCTACAATATGTTCTTTTACAGAAGATTTATGTTATGACCTATCTAAGTATTTCCAGAAATTAATCCTAAAAATCGCAATAAAAACTGAAATATTTTATCTTAGGTACATGACGACACAGAGCTCCTGTTTATATGAATTATCAAATATTATAATTGTACGTCAAAAGAATTACAAGCAGCCACGGCTATCTAATTAATCAGGTAAAAGGCGGTGAAAATTAATTTAACGGTGGTAAATTGCCAATCAAATTAATTAAAGTCGCGATTATTTCTCTCACGTAAACTGGATTTTGCTTACGAATTGGATAACATGGAAAAGAGTTTAATTAATTTCATGCTGGGATATGGAGCTTGCTGTTGGGTTTCGGCATAGAATAGAACCTCAACCTACTCCTGTGGATCCCTGTTGATGTCGTAAGAGACGACTAAGGGATATAGACTGGCCTGTTGATCTAGTGGTTAGTGATCCTGACTGCTAGGCCGGAGGGTTTAGTCTAGGGTTTGATTCCCACCTGAGAACTTAATTTGTTCTGTGTCTGGGTGTTATTTATATATATATTATAATAGTATTTAGAAATATATAAGCATGTTTTTTTTTAAAGGTTACTAGCATGGTGGATCGCACATAACTAGTAATCTCATTAACCCCTCGTGCTAAGCTAAGATGCTTGTGTTACGAGTGGGTTCACGTCGGTAGTGTAATGGGTGGGATTCGAACCCGCAACCATATAATCGCAAGTCCGACGCCCTAGCCATTAAGTTACCGCCGCTTTTGTGTATCAGTTTTTTGGTTGCCATAGTAGGTAAAGGCTTTGCCTAGTTGGGATCAGATGACCGTGTGTGGGTTGTCCCAAAATATTACTACAAGGAGAATGGGTCGCAGCGTTCTCTTAAAGAACTGAAAGTAAGCTGCGGTCACCAACCCGCTTGCTCAGCGTGGTGACTAGGACAAACACCTAAATAATGGTGCGCTACAACACACAGCCCCCATATGGAGGACCAGGTATCGTGGCGCAACATGGAAGAAGCCTATCTCCAGCAGTGGAGAGTTGATTGCTATGGGGTTAGATAGGCAACTGGACTCAGAGTTATCCTTACACATGATAATATTTCAATTTAATCGGAACACCTATCTGGTTTTTTATGACGTTATTTTTTTAACAATTTGTTCTCTTCCTGTATTTTGGAGATGCAAATTTAGAAACCAATAACAAAACATAATTTGACCATATTTATTGGAAATTCAGTAAAAAAAAAGAATAAGTAAGACAAAAAAGAGTAAGTAGTAAGAAAGTAGAGACAAGCCATGTACATTTCATTGATATTATGTTAGTGTTTTTTAAGTCAGCCACAATTTTTTTTTTTGGATGCGATTAGAAATTACGTTTTATTATTTTTTCCTCATTCTGTAAATCTGCCAACCTTCCGATCTCAACCAACCAACTCTCCAAAATTAATCACATTTTTGTTAAATAAAAACGATAAGGTAAATGCAATGCGTAAAATTGAATGCCCGATAATCGCATATTATGTTTACCGTAATTTTTTCCTTGCTAAATTATAATAACTGTAATAAATACATACATTCATTTCAACACAATAGTATGCGCGTACGCATATGATCTTATTAACGGTATGCACCTTTTGTCTCGATTATGTCAAAAAAAAAAATTATGTCAATAGAATTATTTTACAGATTATTTATACATTGTTCCTCTTCTATTGAAAATATTTAGCTTACACTAAATAACTTGTACTTTAATAAATAATCAGATATAATAAACCTTTTAATTTATTAAACAATATTGGTATTTTTTTTATTTAAAAGTAAAATAATAACTCACGCAACTCTCCCGAACTCGTCCCGGGGAAGGTCCTTGTCGCCGGCGGCGCTGGTGGAGAGCTTAGCCCGGAAGGCGGCCACGCGCGCCGCGATCTCCTCCTTCGGCAACCTGCGCAACCACACCAGCGACACACTCATTATTCACATCAAATGTAACAGATCAAACGATACAACTAAATGAAACGCGTGCGCCGCCGAACACGCGTCGACGGTTTACTTGCAGCCAATGGATTCACGAATGTCTCACTGAGCGACCGCGTACCGACAAGCGTAAATGAAAATCTTATAATAAATTTCTCAATGTAATACCTACCAGTGCATGATACGCTGAGCCGCTATAACGGCATAGAATTACTTTTCGAAAACAATAAAACCCGATAAGACGTTCTCGTTGCGCGACTGTACACTGAATGCCACCAAGGACTGGTTATTGAATAATATATAACACGAAGGGTGGCCTAGTCGCGCACTGGTGAATTATTGATCTCACTCCGGCGCAACGACCACTACCCCTTACCGAGGGTGCAATCCATACGTGCACATAATATAGAGGGGATACTTTCTATTCAACAAAATAAAAACAAGGATTTTATTGAGTAATAAATCGATAAGGCAACGTGACCTAAGCGAACATGTACAAATGTATGTAAAGCTAATAGAGGCTTTGTTACAACTGAGCTGACAAATAATACAAATTTGACACTGTTTGGACTATTGTTACTCCACGAAGAGTTATCAAACAATCAGATTCATAATTACTATAGCCTAAACATGACTTTCTAACCAGATTTAAAAGGATTTTGGAGTGATAATTTAACATTTGAGGCGCAGGAATTTCCAAGAAAGGTCGAAATTTTAACGTAAACATCTAAAGGTTAAAATTTAAAAAAAAATTTGACTGTCTTGGAAAACGAGGTTTTCTTTTAATAGGCTTAGGAACTAGGGCATTTTTTTTCTTGCATTAGAAAAGCCCGTAGGTCGCGTATCGAGTACCTACTAGAGATCAAAATCTTTTTGAGCAAGCTTTAGCACAAACGGCAGTAGGTCTACTCTGCCTACTCTGATGAATCACGACTCTGATTTTGTTTAGGAGATTGTATAAGTCTTCGCGAACTTTGGGCCATCTATCCGACACAGCAGGATTTAAAATCTGCTATGGTTAATTAGCTGTCAGTATGGCTTCGCAGGATGACCGACATGCCAAGCAACTTGTGATTACATGGTAGGTACCATATGAGTGAAAACAAGTCGAATATAGTACAAATACACGGAAATTTTCTAAGCCTAACAACAAGCCGCCTATACCGTTCATTAACTAAACTCACGTTAAGTATTATTTCACGGCCTCAGCCGATTGGCCGGTTGGTGTAACCAATTTATGGTAAAAATTGAATTACGTATATTGAACAAGGCTGTGTGTAGAGAATATTTGCATTCGATAATCGAGACCAAGAATCTAAAGTAAATTTACAGTACCTACCTAATTAATTTGCTCTTTGTCAGTCTTTGAAAACAATTCTCGTTAGCTTGACCAGAGGATACGGAACATCGCATAAATACTAACCACATCCTAGGTATTTATTTCCATGGCTTCTGAGTTCGAACGGTCGGGGTCTCCAACTTTACAATTGTTGTAAAAACTTTGAATCATTATGTGAATTTCGGGACATTTGACTCTTGAAAACAGTTCTAAAAACGTGATTTTGCCAGTGTGATTGGGAATTTGAATTAGGGACAGCTTCCCTTCCCACATTTTTAGACAGATATAAAACATCTACAGTGACCCAAATATGTTTTATAGCAACCGCATTTTTGTAGCAATTCTAGGAAATTTGTTGTTGTTTTTTTAACTATTGTCTATTAGCGATAATTTTTCAACTGGAATTCTACGAAGTTCGCAAGTATTTCAAGTAATATACTATTATGGTTTAGAATGGTTTCGATTCTTCAATGACGATCGATTGCCTAGTGCTGGCGACTTATCACGTGAGCGTATCATTAATTATACGGCTTATGAGGAAGAAATGGAAAGCCGGTGCGGAATCGAAAACGAGGAAAACCTACCGCTATTACAGGAGATATAAATATGGTCCCACGCTTTTAAATGATATTACTGAAGTCGGGGGTTACGTCCAGTGTTACAGTGTTTCGAGTTTATAGGTCTCATGTGGAATCATAAAAAACGGGGGTGCTATAATGCGGAGGGTATCCATGTTTTGATGTTGCAAATAACTTTCTTATTAACAAAACCATATTGCTTATAGTCTAGCCAAGTTTTAACAGGCTACCATTAGCACAACTGACTTGAAAAATAATATTATAAAACTCTGACCAGCTTGCTCCTAAAATTAATTTTTACAACTATTACAGAATAGAATAGAATAGACTTTATTGTACACCAACATGCAATACACACACATTTACGGTTGGACACTTGACAATTGACATCCGTGGAATGGTCAGGGGTGCCAGATGAAAACCAGCGTCAAACACGGGTATCAATTTACCTGTGTTTGACATTACGCTGATCTGGAAACCCATTTGGGTCAGTCGTGAGACACTTTATTTGTATGTTTTTAAAGTTTTCTTTATTGTTTTTTTTTTTTTTTTTTTTTTTATATAATTTAGTTATGTTGTTTTTGTGTTTCTGTTGTTTATTTATTGTAATTGTGTCTCTGCGCTGTTTCCAAATAAATGTTCTTTCTTTCTTTCTTTCTTTCAATTATCACAATTTTTACTGAAAGTTTGCCACAG
This sequence comes from Plusia festucae, assembly GCA_950381575.1. NCBI lineage: Eukaryota > Metazoa > Arthropoda > Insecta > Lepidoptera > Noctuidae > Plusia > Plusia festucae. Next base: position 2,644,800 of record OX494436.1, on the reverse strand, counting down.
TGTAGTGTATCAATATTGTAGGTAGTATAGGTCAATTTAGTGTAGGTACTTTAACATCTTGTTGATCAATAAGAAGTCCTTAAGTACCCCAATTCACTTTCATGCCTTAAGTATGTAATACAATATTACCAAATCATTGTTTTATTGGACATAACACACAGAAAATCATAATTGCTGGTCAGTGATTGTTATTTACAGTTGGAAAACAAGTAAAGATTTCCCAAAGAAAAACCTTCTACTAACGACTTTAAATAATAATATTGATAATTATTATATTGAATCTTTTTCTTAAATGTATAAACAGAATGCCACTTTACTTACAGTTTGTTTGATAGAGGCAATTTATGAGCTTCTTGTTACCAGCCAGCTACAAGTTAGCTCTACCATAGTAAACATTTGAGAGTATATTGCATTGTTAATCATTTTCTTCTGTAGGACTAATTAAGCTATAATTTGCATATATATACAAAAAGAGATTTGATGTTACCGAAGCATAAAGGATCCTATATTTTTTTAAATTGTCATTTTTTGGACATGGCAATATATAAATTTGAATACTAGCTAATTTTACAAGGACAAACATAACCTGCTAATGTAGGTCACATCTTTACTGCATGCAAATAATATTTACATAATACAAAGCTATGCCTGAATAATTATATTAATAAAAGTTACTTGATCAAAACATAACAAAATAAATTACAACAGTGATGCTAGCTTTATCATAGATTTAGCGTATATAACAAAAAACTAATTAACCTATTCGTCCCCAAGCGGCGACCGGTCGCCGCATTACAATAGAAAATCAATTGTGTCTCATTAGCGGTGATTAGAGAGATTAAACAGGATGTACATATCTTTCGGGGTAATATGTAATTTAAATATGAATCGTAGAAGGAAAAGAAATTATCTCAGACAGGACTTAAACTAGCACACCATTTTAGTGTTAAATTGATTCCCTAGTAATGTTGAGCCTAATGTCTTGTTATTTAGTTTAATAGCAGTACATACAAGCACTATTTCACAACAACAAAAAAATGAATCATAATTTATTGATAGAAACTTTTTATAAAACACAGTAAGTCTGAGATTTAACTTATAAAATATAAACAATAAATGCATTTACATTTATTGTGTATACAACATAAAACCATTGCAGTTGGATGTGACTCAAAAGCATGTGAAATATGTACCTAACATACATATAAATTTTTATTAACTTAAAACTAAAACACTACTTACTTTAAAATAAGGTAAATTATTTGTTTTATTAATGGTTTCAAGTATGGTTTGAATTAACATTTTATCTTTAACACAAACATTCATAGATGTTGAGGGTAGCAATAAAGTTATTATTCGTTTGACGACTTTGATAGATTCAAGCATGTAATACTAATAAAATAAAGAACAGAAATGCAACAGTAGCCATGTACCAAATGTAAGGTTAGTTTTTAGATGATTGGCTAAATAATAGTGTCCTTGGCCAATTATTCTATGTAAACCGTTAGGAATTTGGATAGCCTTGATAAATAATATCACTTTTCCAACAACTTCAAAACCCAAAGACAAATTACGTCACTGTAAAGTGAAAACGAAGTTTGTTCACAACAAGTAAAAGTATTTTAGGTTTACTCACCCTTGCTCTTCAAGACTGTCTTCTAGTTCAGCACATTTCACCTCAATCTTCCTTTTCCTCTCATGGTCCAGGATTTCCCGGTTTGGCTGTTTATTTGAGGCAGAGTCCAACTTGGCTATTTCATCTTCAGTACGATAATTCACTGAGTCTTTGGTCTTCCTTACGGATGCCCAGTTTCTTTGCACATATCCATTAGTACCCGAGCCTCGCGGCGTCGTTAAACCAATGCCATTATACATTTTGCCGGTTTATTTACCTAAAAAGAATAAATCAATTTATGGCATGCTGTGGTACGGGCACGACGCAGCTTGTCACCAACACAATCTTAGTATCAAAAGTTAAGTGATTCCACTGTTATTTTGAAAATACACGTAAGAAATGACGTAGGTCGATTACTCTACGTATATCTCACCATTTACAAGCACGTCGCTATTTAATTTTTATTCGACACACGTCCATCTTAGCTCGTTCTGATTTTTTTATGGTTGACTGATAGAGTTACCAACTTACCACTTTACCAGATCTAAATATGGGTCAGTAAGGATTTCTAAAAATTCTTGATGATTATTTAATGCATTTTATCAATAATAGCAAACGAAAGATTTCTTTAATTAAATATAATTCAAGGAGAACTTGTTTAATTAATCATCCAGATTAAGACTATGTGATAAAATCACCAGTAGCCCAGTTTTTTATAAGCTTGCTGTTTGACTGCTTGTCATTGAGTTGTCAATGTACTCCACAGATGTACTCTGTCATTTCGCTATAGAAAACTGTCACTTGCTTGTCAGACTCAGACACATTGATAAACAACACAACACCCTAAAACACATTTACTTGTATTGTATTCAGTCTGTTAGTCTGTGCTGTTAGTTCCATAAAAGTTTGAGTCAGAATGAACCCAGAATCTATTTTATTATTATGCAATTATGACGACCAAATTAATACCGGTAAGGTTATTTTGTAACTAAAGTCTGTATGATAAACCTAACCAATAACATACTATATTTAACCTAATTTGTAACCTTTAATTTCAGATAATGAGACTATTAAAAAGTTATGGTTAGACAAGTGGTCCGTTAGAGACGTCGAAATATGTAAAGAGTTGTTGGAAACGGGACTTGAGACAAATAGTTTAAAAGACTTGATAAAAAAGTACCATGGAGACTCTGAAACCTTAGAGAAGGTTCTATACGTATCAATCGCATCATTTCTAACATTTTGCGAACGTAATTGGAACCCGCATCCTGAAGAATTTAGCTATGAAGAGTTTTTTGGTATGAAATGGCCAACAGAAATTGATGTAGCAACAAAACTTCAGCGTGATTCAGAACCAATATATGTTAATATTATACATCCTGAACTTTTATACTTTTCAACACAAGTCTTTAATGTATTGTCCAATGCAGATCAGAGCTTAGTAAGTAAATCAAGCCAAAAAATTTCAATTTGTACTGATTTTAAAAAGCATTTCATGCAATAATACAACTTATCATTACTTTTAAGTCATTATCTACCATGATAATTACAAACTGATTTTGCAATGTAATGTGCATAGCTGTAGAGTCATGGTAATTTATTTAATTATTTTATCTAAAAAATTAGCTAATAATACTGAGGCAATACAATAAACATAAATCATAATTAAAAAAATATTTTTGCAACAGCTACATCTATGGTGGAACTTCAGAAGTAAAGTGGCTCATCAAAGAGCTTTAGATGATACAAGTGCAACACTATATTCAGAACTGGAGATCATTATTGCTAAGCTAACTAACTTACTGCATGACATTCAAAGTAAACCTAGACTCCAGATTCTGTTGTGTATGGAAATAGCCCAGGCCTACCTCATTTACGGCAGGGTACAGAGGACTGAGGAGTACCTAAGCAGGGCTAGAGATCTAGCTGGCCTTAAATTGGAGCTAACGGGTAATCTCATTTTAAAATTATTTATTTTGGTAGTATTTTGGATTTAATGTAATGGTAACCCTAAAACTGCGAAAAAGGATCTGAAATTGGATGTCTTAAAATGATTGCCTCAAAAAAACTTCTCATGTTCTTTCATCAATCTTTTATTTATATGAAAGTATTTATTTTAACTCTCTTAAATTAAGTTCATACAATCTAAAATATTATAATACTTATCAAACAAAATATCCAATGCAAATAATCAAATATTGATACAATGTGTTGCAGGTATTCTTGGTAAAAGAACAAAATTTCAGCAAACTATACTGCCTCAGCTTGCTTTGTCCAGTGCATTAGACTCTAACATTGACAGACCATCAGCTGAAGATAGCCATGGTAGTTCTGAGTTGCCCCCTGACTTGGAGCTGCAAGATGATGTCAGGTTGAACAAAATAGAGTATATGGAGAGCATCAGCCAAGCTGAACTGCCAAGCTTAGAGCAAGTACTCTGTTTGTTGACTGTGTGAGTGTCATATTTACGACATCCTGTATTTTTTATAAAATTGTTTATCTGGTGTTGCTAGTTAACTATTATAATTTCTTATAACTGTTCTGTATTTGAACACAGGTAATACCTACCGCAAGTACCTTAAGTACCTTAGCCACCAAAAATATTATGACTTCAACTCACGTCAAGGGCATGACAACGCGATATGTTGGATTAAAAACACCCCAGTTCCGTCCTTGCCTTTCCATGAGCTGCGAGATCAGAAATGCGTTCTCGGCGCAGCTGGGCGGTAAACCTTGCCATCTACAATTTTCTTACTTATTTCAGTCAATATCTGATGAAGGCACAGCCAAGAGATGCATTAATGAATGAAGAGTTAGCCCCATACATTGAAGCAGTACTTACACAGAAGAAGGGAGCTTGGTCTACAAGGGTAGCAGCCTTACTTATCAGGTGTAAACTGGAAGCGAATCACAAGAGAACAGTAGAGAGAGCCATGCTGCAGTCAGAGACTATAGTCAATGATAAGACAGGAGCTAGTTCTACTACCAGGTATGTTATCAATGCATTATAATGTATTTATTATAGACTGTAAATATTCCTTTATTTATAATGGTAATAGCCCCAAACTAGCGATACATACTTGGGCGGGTCTGTGTGTCTATGAAATAATATTTCATATTAAAAAAATAATCTATAAAGTCATAGATATTACTTATCTATATTTAAAAATCTAAATCTAATTAATATGTGTTAAAGTCTGTATTTTTTATTGCGTTCCGTTGACAATAAATATTAATTTGTAGTAGTTGTAACTATACTTATATTCCTCAGGTTATCATATTTGTGGGCAACTGGTCTTCCGCCTGCTTGGATATGGAGACAACAGTTAGCTGACCTATATCTCAACTTAGGGCTTGTTAAAGCCGCCCTCGAAGAATATCTTAAGTTGCAGCTATGGGAAGATGTTATTGTTTGTTATACTACTCTACAATTGAGGCATAAAGTATGTTTTGTAGCCTAATTATTTATGTTGTGAAATTTTCTTATAAATGGACAAATTAAATATTGGTGTTTTTTTTCAGGCAGCAGAAGTTATACAGCAGCAAATCGATATAAACCCAACTGTAAAACTATATTGTCTGCTTGGCGATGCTACAGGTAAAACATCAATCGTACAAATACCTAAACAAAACGTATAGGAAGATTATGAAGCATAATTTTTTATTCATATTTTTTTATTTTCAGACGACATTAAATGTTTTGAGAAAGCATGGGAGTTTTCCAACCATAAAAGCAGTAGAGCTCAAAGACATTGGGGCAATTTCTTGTTCGATCACAAAAGATATGAAGAATGCATTCCACACTTTGAGAAATCAGTTGAAATCAACTCAATACAGGAGAGTGTTTGGCTGAGATTAGGGTATGTGAATTCTTCTTATTTAAATGCCTCTCCAATTAATGAAGTTCGGATACCAGCCGCTGGAATCTATCTCTATCTCTATCTTTTGAGAGGCGGAACAGTTCAGTTGCGCTCGAGATCCCCGTCCACTCTCGGATGTTGCGGAGCCCCAAGTTCCTTCTGCGTCCAACTTCGCCCCGCGACCTTGCCCATCATAATTTACTTGCAGGAGTTCATATACAGTGACCAGAGATGAAGTTATTTAGTAATTTTGTGAATATAATATTTTTGAGTATTGGTCTTATCTGCTTCGATGTTGATATGAAACCAATAAATTAATAATTCTCCATTAACGATCAACAGATATATTAAAAAAACTAATTGTGACAATGACTTTCAGTTACGCAGCGCTTATGATGGAAAATTGGGAATTGTCTGCGAAAGCATACCGTCGGTACACATACCTCCAACCAAATTCTTTTGAGGCATGGAATAATCTCGCTAAAGTGTATGTTAAGATGGGGGATAAGAACAGAGCTTATAGATCATTGATGGAGGCGCTAAGGTTCAATTATGATAATTGGAAGGTAACTTTGGAATTTTCCATTTGCCTGTTATATAACCCTGATAGCTTATAGACTACATTATATCATTACAAAGTTACAGACTAGCTTACAGTCTTGTTGAAATGATATAAAAAATACATGGTATCTAAGTATCTATTTATTAACACGGTCATACTGAGAAAAATGTAACTAATCCAAGTTTTTAATTGTCGTTTAAAGACAAACCCAAAATCATATAAAATATCCTCATTATCAAATAATTATGACCTCAAATATTGTATTCCAGTTGTGGGAGAACGTGATTATGATAAGTATGGACACAGGCCACTTCGAGGACGTGATACGCGGCGTGCATCGTCTCCTCGACATTCAACACAAGTTTGAAGACGTAGAGGTATTGACGCTGCTCGTGCGCGCTATTCTACAGGACTGTAAAGATGCGGACGGAAATAGTGCTGCAAGGTATATTTTAAATACTACACTGTAGAAATATTAACATTTTTAGTTCCACTTATATGCAAACTTACACCGTATGTACATAACACGTATTCTTTCCTCCTATTGAACCTTATTCCCGCGGTCAGCTTATTACGCGGCTTTAATATTGCCATGTTTAAAACATTTTTAAGATTATCACTCCCAACACTCTTTGTCTCACACTAATATATGAGGAATAAAATTTATGAAAGAGCCTTGGAAAAATTAACTTACTTATCTGTTTCTTTTTTACACAAAGAAGTGAACTGATTATTCCCTACTCACACTTCCAGATTACAAAAACGTGTTCTGGAATTATTTGGAAGAATAACTTCAATACATCAAAATAAACCTGAAATTTGGCAGCTTTACTCCGATTTAAGTCCTACATATTTGCTGAGAGCACAGAGGCTACTAAAAGCATACAAAGGATTTACACTGGTAATAAACATCATTTAATTTCTCGACAACATCATAAATTCTTTGAGTATTTGCAATCTTATTTCTTCTAGCGAATAATGTTGCTTTAATATGTTAATTCAGATACCTAAAACATTGTTTTATTTTCTTACAGAACGGTAACTGGCCTAACAGTCCAGATACATGTAAACAGGTCGTAGAAATGGCTAAATCTCTTCTTGAACTTAGCAAGAAAGCTAGGGAAGATTCTGAAGAAAAGGATGTGCTTCAAACTAATCAGCAGCTATCTTCTGCGCGTCTAACCGGCCAAGCTGTTATCAGGGCAGCTGAAAAACAAGACTGGCCAGAAACGAAAGAAATTCTTGAAGAATTAAAAGAACTTTTTGCAAATGTTACAGAATATATGAAATCGGTTATGTAAATGTTTGTTTTTTTTTTCGTATCTGCTAAATACCCGAAATCTTGATTTTAAAAGGCCATCATGAAATAGTTATTTTGCCAGTTGAGAACGTTTCAATTTCCGGTCAACTAAAATTTAAAAATCTGTGTTTTAATAATTATCTTTTGAAAAATCGACCGAAGGCTACTTGCCGTAACATGGCCGTAACACGGGTTTTAGTTATATTTCGATTACTTTTCAAAGCTACACCAATGAAATATGAATCCACTTAGACAATATTTTCTTCCAAGATGGGATCGTTTGTAGTATAGTGGCAACTTTTACCTTTTACTATCAAATTAGTTTTTAGCGTTTAGTTATTATATTTGGGAGTTTAATTTTAAAAATAAAGGTTTTACTCTTCGGTGATGTACCACGTCAAAAATTTCTCAAAATTAATTGGTATTAAATTAATTTAAGCCTACTCCAGTACCTAGTCTTTTTGAACACAACAGTATTTTTATTGCAAGTAACTTGCACATGCACTTATAATATATTTTATTATTGATAACTAAACGTTACGACATTTCATAAAGTTTGAGGTTAGGTTAAGTTAGGGAATTTGATTTTGTTTGTTTACACAACACACCGGAGATCGTCAGATCAAAAGTTTAGTACAATACGATACTTAAGTGAACTGATTAACTGGCTTGGTAACCAAATAAATTCCAACCATGCTGGACAGGATTCTATATAATACGGTACTCTCACAAGCATTATCACCTTGCGGCAAATATTTGGTTGCTGGTAATATTTATAGTCAAATTGCCATTTTTGAGTAAGTATTCTTTTATATTACGTAAATTACTCTTCGTTTAATACTTATTGTGTTTCACCCACATATAAAATTGTTTCTTTGTCCAAAGAATATGTAAAACAGTCTGTAATGCAACACCAAAATATTTACTAAGTATTTTTCTATAGCAGAAACATAGAACATTAAATCATTATACCTACATACTGCATAGAATATCAGTTACTAAACCACAATAAGTATTTAAATAGATGTATTTATTCTTGTTTCAGTCTAGATCGAATCTTAAACCCTGTGGTGGAACTCCTCACCTCTGACTACAACAAGCCAAAACACATCCATATCCTGGAATCTGGGCAACAAATATGTAGCTTAGCTAGCTCAGACAAGTTCTTAGTTGTTGGGACTGTTAATGAAATATATGGTTGGGATTGGAAAAATGCAGTTAGTTCCAAGCTCAGCAAACCTTCTTGGATTATCAGGATTCCTTCCCAGTCCCCTATGGAACAGACTGATGTGAATAGTCTATGGTTGTCTGAAGACCAAGCAAAACTCTTTGCTGGTTGTGGTGACAACAATGTCTATGTTTTTAACATGGAAGATGGGAAACTGGTTTCAATACTGAAAGGCCATAATGATTTTATACATTCTGTTAATGGCAAGTGAGTAAAGATTAAACTGTTATGTCTAATCACTTCATCCTATTTATAATTATCAATTGCTGCTTGGCAAGCATGGCCCCTTAAATGTGATATAATAATATTAATATCTCGGGACATCTCACACACAACCATCTGATCCCAAACTAGGCAGAGCCTGTGCTATAACCAGACAACTCATAAACATACATTATATATTTCCATATACATACATAATATAGATAAATAATACCCAGACACAAAGCAAATGATCGTGCTCATCACACAAAGATTTGTCCTGGGTAGACCCACAACCTCCGGCTTAGCAGTAAGGGTCACTGACCACTAGACCAACAGGCCTGTCAAATATGATCTAAGAGTATTAAAAAAAAGTGTTGGATGACAAAGTGCTTTTGTTACCTAGCCTATTAGCAAAGTTGCTAAGAATAGGATCACAAAAATACAGGCTTGATGTAATTTCAGGAATCAACAACTAATATCAGCTAGTGAGGATGGAACCGTCAAATTGTGGGACACTCGGACAGGGAGCAGTCACAACAAACTAGAACCCCATAATAACAGCAAAGTGAGCCGTCCTGATGTCGGCAAGTGGGTCGGATCTGCTACTTTGGGTGATGACTGGATTGTAAGTATACAGGCTGCCATCTTTGTCTTGAATCACTATATCTATTGCTGAAAAGTGCATTAAAATCCGTTGCATAGTTTTAAAGATCTTAATGTACAGACCGCGGGAGACTACTTTGTTTTATACTATTAAAGTTAAACTGCTTGAGGTTTATTAACTACATCCAGTACTGTATGGACCGCGTCCTAAGCATGGTCAATGGTTTAGTGTTATTTAAGTTCAATTGTTTACCGACCATTGCTGTCACAGCAGTTTAAAACTTCATAATTAACTTTGATCTGAATATTGTTGGTTGAAATTAAGTTTATTTTTGCAACTGGGTTCCTATCGGTGCATCGGTGCTAAGAATTATCAGGATAGTAAATACAAAAGAAATAAAACTTTCAACTTAATTGATATCCTTGGTCAGCTCGCCGCTCGGCTTATAGAGCTAGCTTGGCTATTTTACCATAACGTAAACTATCTTCTAGGTATGCGGCGGAGGTCCTCGCCTCGCACTATGGCATCTACGCTCGTTAGACGCCGTAACCGTTTTCGATATCCCTGACCATGGAATCCATGTGTCATTCTTCCATGACGACTGCGTGATAGCTGGAGGAGCAGCCAAACATTTATACCAGCTCTCCTACTCCGGGGAAGTGAAGGTGGAACTACCAGTGTCAGCAACAACCGTCTACTCCGTGGTCCTTAGTACTAACCCTAAAGTACTGACAATTGCTGGATCAAGTCCTGAGATAGACCTCTGCACTACCTTCAACTATAGAGATCAGGTACTGCATTTTCGATAGGTGAGTAAAATAAATTTAAGATTTTTGTTAGGGATAAGTGTTTTTTTGTAATAAATGAATGAATGCTAAAACAAAACGGTTTTATTTACAAATAATTTTAACGAAGCGTCTGTCTTATTAGCGCATTAGCTTCAAAATGCCCGGCTCGAACTCCAACGTGCACTTAAGGTTTAATTCTCCTTGCATTCTCATCACATTTTTAAAGTGTCTGTAACAAAGAACTTAAATATATCCGTGTCCCGCAACTACGGCGGGTATGAAACCTTGGCTTCCATCTCTCTTCTTCACATAGAACCACTCGGCGTCCACATCGGTTTCAACCCCCCCTCCCTGCACTAACACCACCACATCCCCCTTCTGAACCGACAACGTTTTATTCAAAGCATTTCCCTTATAATCATTATTCACAACCAACAGAGTCTGTCTCTTCACTTGTTTTTCCTTTTCGTGTATTTTATCTAAATTGGAGCAAACTGATTTGGTTTTTAAGTATAAGGTGTCAAAGTCTTTTTCGGCGCAGGATGTTTTTGATCTCCGTTTTGTTTTGGACGGGTAGCGGCATTCGGAACGCGTCCTTCCCCGGAGTTGTTCCTTTTCGTTGTCCGTGAGGTTGCCGCAAGGCCGCGGGTAGATGTCCGTGCTGCTTTCCCAACACGGGGTTTTCTTTTGTGGCGATGTTCTGAAATTAATAGAACTGGTTCACAAAGCTTTCAAATTGAATTATTTTGCAAAATTTGATTCATAAATCATACGACAGTATATTCGTAAAGAACTGGAGTGACCGACATAACTTGCATAGCTTACAGAGTTGGTAAGCTGAAGTAGCAGAGGGTTTGTCATGTCAGTCGAAGGACCCGTATCGTTTGGAGCAGATGAGTCTTTGAGTGGAGCCTGCGAATCGGTTAACGTAGTTTTGGACCCCATCAGCTAGATGGACCAATGACCTGAAAAGGTGGTTGGGTCGTACTGGATGCGGAAGTCGGAGGACCGGGTGTTCTGGCGTTACTGGAAAGAGGCGTATGTCCAGCAGTAAACCGCGATAGGCTGAGTTGATTGATTGACAAGTGTAGAGCCAAAGTGCATCTTTCATTAATTTGAGATTGATGCTTTATTGCGCTTCGAATTGCTGAAGAATGAATTGACCTTTACAGAATGACATATACACATACATTACTAATAAGCTAAATAATAAATTCAATTAAATACGAAAAAGGAGAGTCACTAGTAAAATAATAGGTGATGCGTACGTCGGCGTTTGATTTAAATCAGATCGATGGGATAAAAAACGGTTTATACAGAAATGTAGTATGTACTGCAAAAGTAGGCTCTAATTAATCCGATAGTCCATGCAAATAAACACTTCATACTTACTGAGCCAAATTTAACTTATTTCGTAAAGTTTACCCACCTATTGGGCAGTATCCCTAGCGGCAGGCATGCGCTATACAACACGTAGCCCTCATCGCCGTGCGGCGTCTGCGCGTACAGCCACTGCTCGTTCTTGAACACCGCGTTCACGACTGTTCCCAGCGGTAGCGCCAGCTCCTGCTGCCCGTCCTTCTGTGTCTGGTACAGTGTGCTGGGGTAGGCTATCACCACTGGAATGTTGCCCGGACGGTCTATTGTAGCCTAGAGGTAGAAAAATTACTGGATCATTTATGGCAAATCTTCGAAGCGGCGCCAGCGGTAGATTTATGGCTAGGGCGGCGGATTTGTGATCATGTGGTTGCCGATTTTAATAAAATTACTTACGTCACGGGAATTAACGCGAACTCATGCATTTACGCACTTGTTTTGCACTTTCCGACCCAGTCTGCTTGCGACCACGGCCAGTGTAACCCGGCCGAAACGTCAAGCCTTAAAAGGTAAATGCATGAGTTCGCGTTAATTCCCGTGACGTAATTTTATTAAAATCATGCAACGCGATAGTTTTAAAGTTAATAATGTGGTTGCCGATTCGAAACCCACCCACTGTACTACCGACGCACGTGAACCCACTTGAATTACAAGCATTTAAATGAGGATTGAGCAAGAATAGTAGCATAATGTGCGACGAACCACATCGCTGAAAACAAAAAAATACTTAGGTATCCGCTTTCATGAAATACAATCGGTGATGGGCCCCCCGCCTGCGACATTTTATTCTTAATCGTTTTATGCTAGAATTATACTTATTTGGGTTTTATCTATAGAGAAAGCGTAGGTATAAACTAACCTAACCTACTTATATCTTTTGTGCTACCTACGTGTTTTTTTTTATTGACTATAACCGTAGGTGCCCAAAAGAAATTTATCATAATTTAATTGTAACTATTGATTTTCTGAACATTCAATTTTTTTTCTGACTTTTGTAGTCAGTGTTGACTATTATAGTCAGTTGTGACTATTATAGACTGCTATAGTCAGTGATAACAAAGGTCACAAAGTGTAACACAACATTGTTTGGAATTGAACCCGCAACTGATGAGATTCCGGCATCTCATCAGTTGCGGGTAAGCGCAAAACTGTAATCTAAATACAAGAATTAGGTCTTCAATGAATTAAAGCTGTCTACCTGGATTATATGCTAAGTTTCTTTACTTGGAAATGTTTGCTAGTTGACTTTCTTATTAATTTCGCCGATAATGACTTTTAAATTACCAGTTTTCAATTTCAAACGGAGAATTGAAATACCTACAGAAAAACTATTCGCTGTTATAGAGAAGTGGAATTCGAGGCTATTCCAATAACCGCTAAACAAATAATACGGTTTTCGAAAAGTTTAAGGCTTCAAGTCATAATGCAAATAACTAGGTTTGTATTGAGTCATTACCGTTAATGCGTCGGAATATCGCAGTAGCGAACTAGCTTGCGATTGTTTTTATTGGCGCCTTTCTATCATCGTCATTGTTCGCGGGATAATCGTGCGATGATTTCAAATCAAAACTTTTTTTATTTTTATAAACGACGCCCTCACTATGGAATTTCATCCTTGTGTCGCGGGGGTTTCACAAACATTCAAATCACATGCATAAAGAACACCTAGACTTGGAACAAGTATTTGTGGATCACACAAATGCTTGTCTCATGCGGGGATCGAACCCGCAGCACGTCGCGCACAGTGGTCATTAGCGTGGTGACCTATACCACTCTGCTATCCGTGCAGTCATAAACCTCAAGAAGGCACTCAAGAAACGACTAATCTACTGACTCTAGGTGCGCGGTTCCAAAGTGTCCTTTCCATGGAGAAGAACCAGCAAGAATGCCCTTTGGTTACTCTTTTAAAAATAGGATTATAATATTGGTACATTATTACTTAGACTATGTACTAAGTCGAAAAAAAAAGGAAAAAAAATTAACCTGACAGGAATGTCAAAGTATGTCAATCGCTTCAAGAAATACTGGCGGCAAAAATATCGTTAGTTTGTAGGTTTAAAAAGACAAGCAAACTTCAATGATCGCGCGACCCTCGTTCGATAGAATATTCATTAGAACCCAGGGGTTTATGGGTTTATTCTCTAAGTCCTAAGTTCAAACAAAACAAAACATGACGTAGAATATATTATTATATAGTTCAGTTCATGAATCTCGGGTCGCTAAATATTTTTTCGCGTCGATCGATCATTTTTGTCGGACGCACGCATCATCGATCGCATCAATGGTAATAGGACCGCGCGTCAAAACTGTTGTTATAAACCTACGGGTAAATAAACATTCCGTTATCACTGTGATTCAAAATGATATTCCTTATTGGTTTAATTCAGAACTTCAGTAGTAGTATAATAATTTACTGGATCGTCATAGGTTTGCTTTTTTGTGTTAGGTTTCATACGAATACAATATTTAAACACTTTTATTCTATTTTCATCAATGCCAAAATGGATATTTATACAGTTTGTTTGATAATGTCCATTAATATTAATTTAAATCAATTTTCTAACACCTTTACATGGTCGAACCGCTTTTCTAAAGCTGAGTATACATATAATTAAAATTTATTGCCTCTGCGAAGTTATGCTAGATGCGAACATCGTATAATAAATAATAAAAAAGAACTCTAAAATAATTTACGATCCATTAACCATCGTGTTCGACAAAGGTCAATTACAAATTACAGCGACCTCGTAAGTCGATTTTTACAAGTCTCCCATGATATATCGCATTGCCCCGGCTCAACTCGCGCAATTAACACCGCCACGTTTAACTCAACAAAGATATATTGTTGTTTTAAATAAACCGCATTGATGAATGGCCCTTCCCAACTGAGATTATCTTGTAGCCTGATATTACTACAACCCTAAAAACATCCACTTCGGGCCCATTATCTCCAAAACATACCACGAAAATAAAATTACCGCACGTAACATGCCAGTAAAGACGCCCTGAATTTATATTAAAAACTTCGGAAAGGATAACGAAAATTTTAAATGACTTGCAATTTATGCGTTGTCCAATTTTGCGCCAATTTCGCGGTTCACATTGTACAATCGGGTTTATGCTCCGAGGTAACGCACAAAAACCGTATGTACGGCACAACGTCATAATAATACCAGAGAAATGAATAATGATCGAGATTTACAGGTGCATTTAAATTCTTTTGTAAAAAAGATCCGTTAATATCCGCAATAACGAATGCCAAAATATGATGTATGACTTTTTAAAATTTAAATGTGATGCTTATTAATATTTTGTGAGGTCATATATTTTGGATAACCTCTCAAGCGGTCCATCGGTCAACTGCGAATCAATAATTTATCAAATTGCTTACCTCTGTAAGGAAACTGTCCAAGTCCCGAATATCGTAGCCAAATTTTTCGCTGGGAGTTTTCTTCTTTCTCCGATGGCGATGCCTGTGCTTTCTCCTCACGTGCTCCTCCGTACCGACACTAGTGTCGGAGTAAGTGTCCTGCACGTTAGTAAACTCTTCACACGCGTTCCTAAACCTAAGATTATGATAATACTCGTTTCGTCCCACGACCCTATCTTTCACATCTCTAGACTTGCACTTTCTGTAACGTTCGATTTCATTTAACTTCTGATTGTGATTCTTGTCCACATCATTTTTAATTATAGTATTTTTCAATCTATCTTCTGTTTGAAACTTATCTGTGGTTAATTTCGCATTCTCCAAATTTTCTTTTAACACCCACGTAAGCGATATTTTAGATTTATGGCGATGCGCTAAAGGCGTAGAGTGCCAGAGACCCATTTCCTGAATTTCTGCGTATTCCACACTACTGTCAGGATTGTCATCTATAGTAGATATTTTGCAGTTCGCTAGCAAGTCTAGCACTTGGCATGCTTGGGGGGCATCACTCTGAAAGTTAAAGAGGAGTTGAATAATTTCCGCCAAAATTTACACGACGTGTGTATTTAATTGTTTATATACATTTCAAATATTTTTTGCGTACCGTATTGATGTATCTCTGTATTTCATTAGCACCACAATCATTCACTCGTTCACTGTACGGCGGCGGTAACTCTTTAAACGTAATTTCTGGAAGTTAAATAATTATCGATTAAAAATCACAATCGTTCGTGCTTAATGCCTGACCGGATACTATTAATAACGAGATTTATACCATAGTCAGCTGAGCGGATTATTGGGCATAAATAATCAAGTCGCAGTCATAACAATGAAAGTGGGCGAGTGCGCGAAACAATGCCCTCCCGGGGGGATGCGCGCTCCCGGACTACCCGGGCTCCCGTCCGCGCTCGACTCTCGGCATAAATCCCGCCGCGCGCGCCGCCCACCGTCCGCGGCCTCGCGCCCAACACTGCCTTCTCGAACTGATACACTATCGACATCGCCCTCCTCTAAAAAATCTCGGCACATTCTCACAGTTCAAAGTGGGCGCACTCGTGTGAGCGTAGTGGATCACGTCAAATTTGCCTCGGGACACGATTTGCAGCCGCCGCAAACAATCGGTCAGAGGTAACTCCGTCAATTGCTCATTTGCATAAGACAATGGGATGGCTATACCTGGCGGTCTAATGAAATCGGGTGAAATTGTGGAAATACGCCAGTCACGAGCCTCTAATTGTTAGGTGCTAAGAGTCAAACAATAAGTTTCAAAGGCAAGCGTTTTATCACTTCTTACGCTTTTGAACGGTTGCGACTCGTATTGAATAAACACCTGTGTTTGTGTTTCGTTATCTTGTTGTTGATTTGTTTTTTTTCGTAATGGACAAGAAATTCCTCTCCAATTACGCTCTGTTAAACTTACCGTGACGTAACAGTCGTAAGCACTGTATAATAATAAATTAGAGATTGGCCAAATTAAAAAAGACTTATTTTAAAATATACTGCTTCTTTATGTAGCTGGCTACTTATCTATTTTCTCCGCGCGATGTTAGACCATCACGGATTTCTTAGATGGACTATGCACGCGATGTGTATTTTCAAATGCAAATCTGCAATGCCTGTGTCTATACTTTTATTTGCATTCGACGAGAGGAATATTTTATAATGTTGATTTATTTCGTGTTGGTTCTAGGGGTCCTATTGCTAATGCTCAGTTGAAAAAATGAAAAGTTGAAATAGAGTTGATTGAAAAGAAGATTGTGGCGATTGTTTCTGCTATTATTCTTACGGAAGTAATAACGATAGCGTTTTAAATGACGTCTATCTTAGTTTGACTCGATGGTTCCTTTAAAAATTTTATATGTCTGTAGCGATACCCATACGCGTCTTTCAATTTATTTAAAACATTGACGCCCGCGCAGCGTCGTTGGCGATTTTTGTTTACTCCCGTTGGTGACAATTTTATTACTTTCTTTATTTACGAACACCATAAAATAAATGCGACAGCTATAACATTTACGCGTTTTACATTCCACGAAATTGGAAAGTGAGACAATGTTGAGGCTGTGTCGCGTACGTTACTCCGACGCCAATTTCACGGTTTTATAGCATCCAATATTACTTTACCGCTCTCACATAATAATTGTTATTACATACTTGAAATACGCGGGTAATTATACAATTCGTTACAAAATATGGCCACTCTGGCCCCATAACACAGCGCGTATGGTTCCGCGAGAGAACGTATTTACATCCGCTGTTATTATCATTTATTAGATAAAATTAATTACTTTCATTAGACCACCAACGTCGTATTGGTATTTTTTGTTATTACATAATAAGGTTGTGTTATTATTACGTTAGATACTCTCTAAAACTAAGATTATAGGAAAAAACGTCATAATATTTTGTGTTTTTACTAGCTCAATGTGTGTAAGTCCATTTTAGGGTTTGAACGGAGGTTCGGTTCTTCGAAATTGAATAAAAAAAAGCCGTAAAAATGAAACATTTTTTTTTCAGATTGTCTCTTAGCGTAGCAAATGGCGAGTTCTGAACGGTTTTATGGACAACATGAATTCTTGAACAACGGTATACTGTTATCGATGGTCACGTATTTCAGAAATATTTTGTCCAGTTTTTCCGTACTTATAATTCTTTTCGTGGCATAAGAGGCATGAAAAGGGAAGACAATGCGTTTAAGCCCAAATCACGAGCATATCGCTATGTGGGGAATGTGTCCCCACAATGAGATGGAATGCCGCGCAGATCACGACGACTGCCGAAAACGTGCGCACACGCACCCCGCCAGGCGTCCCGCTGCGCCAACGTGCAACGGCCCTTATATTAACAAATTATGGATTTTTAAATTCGAGTTTAATATTATTTATGATAAAAATATTTGATTATTATTTTTATTGGCTAATTGTAATTTTTGGTTAATTTGTTTTTTTTTGTTTGCGGTGGGAAACCTCAAAAAAGCCCCGCCGTATTGGATTAAGGCCGAGCAGTGTGGGATTTTTGATCTCACTAAAACCTAAAAATTGAGTAGATTACGCCGATGTAACGTAATGATGCTTATTAGCAAATCATTTTTGAACTTAGCAATTCGAAAATGCGCATTAACGCTAAAACCTTTTGGTTTCGGTGAAACCGTATAAAGAGTATAGTGTTTTCCTATTTCTTTTTTTTATAATTTATGTTACACACATAATAATTTAGTAGAACCATACATCAGACGGCAAATTAATGTACCTACAAAGGCTAATTATTTTAAGTTGTTAAAATCCAAATATTTTATTGATTTGGGAATTGGGATTACCTACCAATTAAAACCAACCACAAGTGATTCAGAATTTATTTTTTTGTTTTTGACTTGCTAATTAAATTCTTCTATATTAAGTAATATTTATTTTATATAATATAAAATTATACTTATCTGCTAATATATTACTGCGTCATAATAGCGTTTTTATAATTAAGTGCCGCGAACCAAGAGTTTCATATTTATTGCTCTATAGATTTACTTATTTGAAAAGAAATTATAGATGTTCGAGGAACATTAAAAATTCACTAAACAATATGATAGCCATTACTTTGAACGTGTTATTATAAAGATTATTATCGGTAAGTCATTATGTTCGTCCACGAAATATTTTAGGAACGCCTACGTTCGTATTAGATAATATACTTAATATTAACGTTATCGCCAAAATCTTACAGGTATAATAAGTTTGTATTATAGGTGCCAAGTTCTCCTAATATATTTTGCTTATGTAGAAGTATCTACCCAGCACGTGTAGGTTCACACTTTAGTGATGATCCTTTGACGTTTACAAAGTCGTACTTCGTAGCAATAAGGTTGATTTTCGTCACTTATTTTGTCTTCTGACTTGCCTTCGACCTTACATACCGTGTGTGATGACACCGCTAGCTATTATAGTTTGGTTTAATTTGTGACGGCAAATTAAAAGGAATTCTAATTGGTCGTTTAAGTAACTGGTTGACACTCGAGTCTAATGGTACGCGTCGCAGTAAAAATAAGTTATTATGGGGACCGCTGGTCTTTATCACCACGACGCTCAGTAAAGCAAAAGAAAGACTTAGGACTAATTTTTCAATCATCAGATAACTTTATTCGAGGAATAATTTTGAATACAGTTGTTTCATACAAAAGATGTCAAACGTCAATTTTATTCCTCAAATAAAAGTTATCTGTTCATGGAAAAAACAGCCCTAATATAAGTGTTCCTTTTTGCTTTACTGAGTGCCATGGTTACACAAGTATTATAGATTAGGTACTATAAGTAAATTGTCGTGGTCATGGTCACACTTTCCTACTAGGCCATGTCACATATTTTTTTTTCATCTAAAAAGTATCAAACCTGACAGAGGATGCTATTCTGAACTCTGACGATTGCCTACTGACAGTTGATTTGAACAATAAAGTGTTCTTTGAATTTGGAACTAATCCCTGAATATTTTGTTCCAATTATGATTTTATATTTGGAATATATTATGCGTTCCAAATTGAAAGAGCAGTATTGTTTCAGCTTTCGGCTGCTACAAAAAAAAGTGGCTCTAGAATCGCACACGTCAAGCATATGCGTCCGTGACTCAAATTCGTGAACACGTCAGTGAGGGATCGTTGGAACTGGTAGGAGGGCAGGAGGGAATTAAGGGTAAGTGTAGGCAACCGATAATTGCGGCGTGGGAACGCGCCCGCCGACTGCGCCGACAGCACAAAAATAATGCCAATTTTATTATAACTCAGGTTGATAATAATAGCTAGTAGATTTATCATTATGATTCCTTATGTTTTGAATTACGTCCGCGGGCGAGAAGTCCGCTTGTTCCTAGTTCGCCTTTGACAGGTTTAAGTTTTTTTTTTCTAATAGGGGATGAACTGTTAGCATTTCTTTCATAGGTTCAGAACTATTTTAATCTAATTGTTTAAAATTTTATCGCTAGTCCCGTTTACTAGATCAACGTAGTCGTGGAAAGTAAAAATATGCAAAATATATTATTCTATGGTTGCGTAATATTATTTTAATGAGACGGAAGAACTCGATTCAAAATTTCGCAATAGTTTTAGTTTGGCATCGATACGTCTCGTATCGCGTGTTTGGCGTTTTACATAACCGTTTCAATAATTAATTTTGATTTGATGCAGTCAGCATTCATAATGAATTTCCTCTATGAGCGATAAAAAACATATTTTTATAAATAAAAATTATGAGAATTATTAATTAGGATTATGGCGATTCTGCTAACGTTACTTCCCCTATGCACCTACATCGCAATGCACGCCACAATCGGCGAAAAGGTAAAATTGCTGCGCAGGCGCATTATTGCGTCCCGAGCGCGCCAAACCACTGTGTTAATGTGTTCAGAAGGCTCACCTTAGAACAATAATTTGACGATTGAAATATTAAGATCGTAGTAACATTATGCTATCAAATTTGGCAAAAATTACATGAATCTGAATAATTTATAACGCGCATATTATGTTCAACAATATCTGTAATATTAGATATTAGAATAAAAATTATTTCAAACGTCATAATGAGTAAGCATTCTGAACTTTTTGTTCAGTGTAGGTGGTCAGAGAAGGCGGCGCGGGCGCATACGAAGCACACCTGCACGAATCATGCATTGTGTGCATCACTGAGCATCCAGTAATGACTCTGTATATTCCTAGATGTCTATAGCTATGTACTATACATAAAGAATGTTCAGAAACATCCACGCTTTTTAACCGACTTCGAAAGGACGAGGTTCTCAATACGACGTTACGTTTTTTGGATGGATGTACGCGATATTATATCCGAAAATTGTGAATCCAAATCTAAAATTATTTTTACCATGTATAGAGGTGGTCCCGTATAAATTTCTTCAAAATTGATTCAGTGGTTTGGTTTTAAATTCAACATACATAATTGGAAAATTTTAACAAGAATGTTTGCACGAAATTACGTATTTTGTACTTTCTCGCAATTGAATTCGGCTTTTTGAACTATACTAATTTGTAATACATACTAATAAATTATTATAAAGAGGAAAGTTTTGATTGTTTGTTTGCATTGAATAAGCTCCGAATCTACTGAACCGATTGGAAAAATATTTATCTGTTGGGAAGCTACACTATCCCCAGGTGACATACCTAGGCTATATTATGTTTTCCAAAGAAAAAGAACATTGAGTCCGCAGGCAAAGCTGCGGGAAAAAGCTAGTATGCTATAAGATCATAAAATAAATTGACTAAGTATAGACGTCAAACCAAACTCATCAGTATAAATTATAACCGTATGTTGTTCAAATAACTCAAATTCGACGAACGAACTGAATTCTATATTTATATATCAGCGATCATCGTACCTAATCAAACAGGTTTTTTTGCTAAAGAAAGTAGCATTACAGCTAATAATATTAGACAAATAAGTGTATTCTCGTACAATAGAAAGTGAAATTGGTTGGGGATGTTGAGGTTAGTGGGACGCTTTCCTAATGTCGCAAAACATGGCGGGACATGGTATGTCTGTGACCAATAGGTAATCACGAGAGCGGGCTGCGATTCGCCGCGGCCACCCGACTGGGCTGCTGTTGACATCTACAGACGGACACGCTATTATGTTTATTTAGCCTCTTTGATTGCTAAGTCAGAAGTAATGGACTGCAGTTGGCGATTTGCTTAGGTATCGCAGTAGCGTTAGCCGTTTGCGTATTGTACCCAATATACTCTCACTAGAGAGTTAGAGATCTCTTATTTCCCTAGGGAATTCGTATCAAGATTTGTACTGGAGCAGTGCTCTTCATTAGAACTCCTCCAGCAACGTATGTATATCCGCGTATGGGGCTCACTGAAGATGTTTAAATAAGGCACGAACCCCTAATCGAATTCTCGATCTTACAGCCTGTTTAATAATAAATGTTAACTCGCAAAAATGGTGTAAAGTAACGCAGGATAAAAAACCCGGAGACAGGGATATTTTGATCCGACATAAGCCATAGAATCCCAAGACACATTCTACTGCGTAACCAAATTTCACACGAATTAGTGTTTACTATTCGCCACAGCTTGACTTTGTTGGCTAGATTATGTAATTCGGAAGATCATTAACTTTCGCATTCAGCTATATCACTACCGAAATGTTTTGAAGTAAAATTCTTGACATAAATCTGAATTAACGAAAACAATGCTATATATTTATAGCGCACAATAAAGAATAATAATAACAATAATAATTGTCAAACACAACCCACACGTTACCGAACAATAGATATTTATAAATTATTTTTAAAACAAAAGGGCAACAGGAAAAGGCCAACATTTATTTTTACAGTTTTATACTTCACATTATTTGTTCACAGGTATAGACTGGCAGAGCTTTGAATTCTGAATTAAATTTGTTGCATATAATTATGTAGTACTAGCTTCTGCCCACGACTTCGTCTGCGTGGACTTCAGTAAAAAAGGAAATGAAAAATGTGAAAGTAATGAAAAATTGAATAAAATGTTCACCCGTGTTATAGCTTGTGCTGTAATGGGGAAAAATACCAAATTTTAAAGCTGTCTCTGCCCACGGCTTAGCTCGTAAACAATGTTCAATTTTCCCTCGGGAACTACTTAAGTCATCGGGATAAAAGGTAGCCTAAGTATGTTCTTTTCCATGTCAAAGGCTACATGCATGCCAAATTTCATCGAAATCCGATCATCCGTTTTTGCGTGATTGAGTAACAAACATCCAAACATTAAAACATCTAAACATCCATACTTTCACATTTATAATATTAGTAGGATGTAGTTATACTGCAATGCAATACAATAAAAAATTCAAGCTTTACATTTCTTGGCCTACCAAAGAATATCAGAGGGTTGTTGACAGTGTTCACAAATGCATTCGGAGGCAAAACAGTTAATGTACCTTGATGCCTCCGAATACGTTTGAGAACTCTGAACTATTTAAAAAAGTTGGATCATCAATATTTTCATGAATGGTAGGGTATTAGAGTCGGAACGGTTTTTTCCAGGAATTAAAATATAAATACCAAACTTGAATGGTCGGAACATATATCTTGCAAGCATATAAGCATCTCTGCTGCTATATGCTGTTAGGAACATCAGGCAGATCACTGATGTGGACACAGCTGGTTTACTTTAGCTATTTCCACAGCATAAAGTCCTATGGCATGAATGCAAAAAATGTTGCACCTACAATAAGTAATTTTATCAACTAATCGTGACTAAAAACTGTATTGTACATACTAAGTCTTCAATCAAGCTTCCAATCAAAATCTTTTGTTTAAAATTATCCAAATATATACTTGATCATTAGAAACGGACCCAAGCTCCTTTCCGGCTGAGTCCGGCTCATTTCACATGACAGCTCTCCCTACTGCTGCGTTATCCGTAACGACATGACGTCGACTAGGAAGGGCCTGTCCTTTCCACTCGCATCAAACTCACTGGCCACATTCCTATTCATCTCGGATTACAAAATCTCGCATAATTTATCTTAACAGAGATTGCAATTTGTTTACACTGACGCAAAGTGGAGGACGGAGCCCGTACTATGCTCTATGATTTGTTTATTACAAGTATCATTTGTTTTACAGCGCCTAAACACAGCCTCTATTTGTCTGAACTTATTACTGACAATCGGGACCTCTTAAACGTTAGTTTCCGTAGGTACCTGTGTACTATCCTTAGATGTAGGTACTATCTGTACCTACCCGCAGATAATATCACAAAATATTTAATTATTATATTACATCTATGGCCACTTCAAAACGTATCATTAACAATTCGACGTAGCGATGGTATCATAAATGCGCGATCATCGCTCGGCTGCTTTTCGGCATCCACTTGGAATTCCAGCTACACTGGCATTCGGGAAACCGATTAAAACTTCACAAAAAAGAGCTTTACGTACAATAATTTAAGGTCAAGAAGGAGCGTGATCTCGACGCAGTGGATAAAAATTATTTATTTGCGTGGGGCGCGGCAATTAGGGGGGCGGAGCGCGTCTGCGCGCACGACCTCTCGACCCGCGGCCTGCGCCCGCGCAGCGCCTGTGGACACTTCGCCTGTCACGGTGTCGGTGATGCCCCGGCGAAACTATCTCGAAATTGCATTCGCTCCGCAGCACGATCTCACCTACTTTTGTGAGATATGTACGTCATTTTCGCATTTTTCGCGTAAAAGACAGCCAAATTGCCCAGTACGGTTATGCGATAAAAGTAATTGTTTTAACTTTAAGTATAGTTATTACAGGCATATTCAAAATATAAGACAGGCAATGAGTTAAAAATTGCATATTAAAAACAGTTACTTAATCAATAATTGACTCATAGTCTACTCGCTATGAATGTCCATATGCCACGAGTCGCCTGGTCAGTTTTATTATTACATTCTTAAAAGGAGATGCAATAAACGATACAGCGTGTATCGAAACACACGCGTACGCATGCGCTCATCGCCACAGCACGCCGACGAAACGTAGGCGGCGTAAGTAGAAATTAAAACCCAGTCTCTAGTATCTGATACCGAAGCATGTTGCTCTTTAGCTTTGTTATGCTTTTGTTTGTGATGATGGGAGCGACGGGGACTAGCCGATCTGAAGGCGATTAATTTACGCGCTACATGCAGCCCTCTCGTATTGTGGCAGTAGAACATGATGAAAATATCAGCTATTCGCGGTATTCCACTTACATTACAAAATCATGTTTTACTTTTATGTATAGGTAGGTACGGTACATAAATCTAAAATAAAAAAGGGTTTCTCATGATATGCGTTAAGTGAAAACTCTACGTAAAGTTATAGTGAAATGCTCGTTTAGATCTGTTGAAATATTGTTACAAAATGTATAGTAACACATATGACTAGAAATCGCTTAGATGCACCGGAACAATCCGCGTACTTCCACTTAACCAACATCAATTAGCTCATATCTAACACACGTAACTTATTATATCATGAAGTTGGATAACAGATATTACGCGAGTTGTGATAGTAACTTACTCTCTTTGAATTTGTTGAATATTCTCTTCATGTTGGCGTGTGCTCAGTGCTCGCTCCAGTTGTTCCTGGCCAGGTGTTCCCGCGCACGCGCCCGCGACACTAATGCTGTGCCGAGCTGGCCACCGTCACGGCTGGCTGCGCCTGCGCCGGTAGCGTGCGGGGTGGATAAACTCTACATCTTAATGTAGGGCTTCCTGATATGGTGGTATCGTTTAATTCGCGAATGACTAAGCTTACTTATTGGACCGCCTCCGTCGCCTTTGTTTTGAGACAAAGGCTGAGAGCCACAAAGGCGTAAGTTAGACAGAGATTGTTTTTATCCGAACTTAATAGGCTTATCTTAAAACCACTTATTGTTTGAGGATCTCTATAAAATGATTGCCAGGGACAACGGAATACACAATGTCATAATAATTATACATCGACGTATGTGGGTAAGTTTAGTTTTGGTGGGTTTTATGATGATCAGCAAAATTTGTACGGTTCCGACAGATCGGGAGTTAGACTCGCACTTGTACCTGCGGTTATTTAAATTGTGATTGAAATTGTTGCAAAGTTACCGTGCTCTAAAAAAAGGTCTAACCCATCGGTGTTGACAATAAGAAAACGCTTCACTTCAAACTCAATTCAAATTACCTACCTATAACTGCAGTTTTTGGGTGGTCCTACATAAAATAAAGACGAGAACATCTAGTGATTAACATATTTCCACAGCTAACAACCACGTAGTAGATATAACTAGATAAACGATAATAATAAGTATCTACTTAAATTTAATTAATAAAAGACGTGATGACAGAAGAAAAATCTTCGTTTAAACGTCTCATAACGAGCCATTAAATACCCGTTATTATAGGTATCAATAAAATATTAAAATGCACGGTTTTCTCCAAGCAACTAAAACCGGAGTTTATTGGTTTTTTTTATTCGTAACCACATGGAAACCATAACAAATGAAAAATAAACATATCACGTCCATACTTAGTTAAGAAATCGAATTAACTTTTATTTAAAACCAGACAGTATCTGCATTCTTAAAGCATTTGACAGAAGCATAAAAAATATCACCTTGCTGAGTTCGTTACAATCCCGAAAATTTGTGAGAAGATGCGGAGTTATAGAATTAGTAAACTCTACCTTTTATACCTAAATAAATCAATTGCCGTTATGACATTATAACAAAACGAAATCTGTGACCGAATGTAAATGATTGAGCCGCAGACAATGTAAAAGGGGGTGCAGACTTGGGAATCACGCTCGACAGAGCACAACGTTGCGTGTAGCGAGCGCTGTGCGATATGCTCAGCGGAATAAGAAACATGTTTATAAAAGCTATACCCATTCAGTAAACATGTTTTCTAGGCTGTTGATTCACAGGAAAGTTGGTCTAGTGGTTAGTGACCCTGACTGCTAAGCCGGAGGTCGTGGGTTCGATTCCCACCCAAGACAAATCTTTGTGTGATGAGCACGATCATTTGTTCTGTGTCTGGGTGTTATTTATCTATAATATGTATAATTGTATATGTATGTATTTAAAAATATATAAGTATGTTTATCAGTTGTCTGGTTACCATACTACAGGCTCTGCTTAGTTTGGGATCAGATGGCCGTGTGTGAGCTGTCCCAAGATATTTATTTATTTAATTAAACGTTACGTATAAAAAACAGTACGTCTGAGGCGGATAATCTGTCAAATTTACAGATAATCCGCCTCAGTCCTACTGTTCGGATGTTTCTAATTTTGTTAATTATATCTAAATGTTTGTAAAAGATCACCATACCATACCATTACAATCAATTAGGTACGTGACCCCAGGGCACTTTCTTGAAAGGTTATTTAGAGCTTCCAAAATACTCCAAAGCAAAGCATACCTACTCCGCATTTTTGATTATTCGCCTGATTTTTCATTTCATAGAAATTAGTTGAATGGAAAGTAGGTACCTATTTGTACAACACAGAGTACCTACTATACGGTAATAGTATTTTTTTTTTTTTCATGATGACAATTAATTGTCAATTTTTAAGTCAGTTTTTGTGTTATTGTTAAGAAATCTTATTTAAATATCTTTCAGTTATACTTTAAAGTAATAAATTGTTTCAAAATGGTGGAAAGCGAATCCCTCTCTCAGCACAACAGCGTGCAAAATGATCTATCTTCGTTGGATCCCTCGATGTATTCCCTCACCGAGGAACCCACCGTCAGGATGAATATCCCAACACCTTCCCTGATGAACAAGAGAAGGATGTACAAAGTGATCGTTAACGATGTTGACCTCACCCCGGACGACTTCGTCGACCCAGAGTTTGTTACTTTAGATGAGACGTTTATACACGCCGCATTCGAAAATAAATCACGCAATAAAAGCGACGCGGCTCTCAAATTTAGCAGATCTAAGTCACGATTAGCTATGGATGGTACTAAGGCATACGCCACAACTATCAACCTTGACGACATAAACATCGATTATACACTCAACACCGAGGAAGGCGTCGAAGTCGACGATAGCGACATATCCGTAGCTCCGTCCGCATTCTATTTACCAAAAATGAACCCGATTACTTCTTATCCACCTGAAATTTTTGTTACATTAAAAGAAACTGAGACAGAGTTCTTGTTTGAATTGCCATGTACATCCTACGATAAAGGAACTCCCGAAGGAACAGTAATCGAAGAAGAAAACACTTACTATGAATACATCACGGTTGGAAAAGGGAGGAATCGAAAGATGGTTACTGAAGAAACACAAACCAAGGAATGTATAACGCAGACGAGACACACGCTCGCCACGAGACCTAATAAGAAGAATGCCGTGGCTTTCGCGTCGTTGTGGGATATGCACGATACATACGCGCGCATCGCTACGACTCAGGAGCAGGAAGAACCAGATGAAATGGTCATGTACCAGTCTGCGGCACCTCATCTGTTACGTAAGAATAAGAGGCATGGTGGACTAGACTCAGATCGCAGAAGGGGTAAAACATTCAAAGAAATAGCTTCGACGCCTCAATATTTAGATGCTGTTCTTTTGACAGAGCGTGTGCTCGCATCGTTAGAATATTGCAATGCTCAAAAAAGGTTCCGAGGGCTCATAAAAGTAGATCCGCTTTCCTTAGACTTAGTATACATTTATACACTGCGACCTTTATGGACTCTAGAGTGCGAAGATACCGCTGGTAAACCAATCATTGGTATATCTTTTAACCCCAAAAATCCTAATATTCTAGCAGTAGGACACGGGAAGTACGGATTTGCAGATGTCTGTAAAGGGATAGTATGCGTTTGGTGCACCAAAAATCCGTGCAAACCAGAAAGATTGTATCGCTTTGAGTCTGCCTTAACCTCGTTAAGGTTCTCTGAAAAGAATGCTAATTGGTTAGCTTGTGGATTTTTTAATGGAGACGTATTAATATTAGACATCACTTCATACTCTGTAAACATTATTGCGAAAAGCAAACGTGATACGAATCCTTGCTTCGAGCCCATATGGGCTATTAATTGGAAGGTTATAGACAGAGATAACGAGTACGTAATGACGTCGTGCCAAGACGGGAGGATCAATAGGTTCCAAAGTACAAAAACTCATGAGTTTATATGTACACCCATGATGCGTATATCAACAGTGGAGGGAAATCTGAAAGGTTTGGAAACTGCTAAGACATGCTTGAAGGCGGACGTTCCGATCACGCGGTACCCAGCCGCTTTGTGCATGATGTGGCATTCAAATATTGAACACTATTACATGGTGGGCACTGACGAAGGGTGTATTCACAAATGTTCCACGCACTACCTGAACCAACACATAGATGTGTTCCGCGCCCACGCCGGGCCCGTCATGGACATATCCAACTCTCCGTTCATGAAGTCGTTGCTGGCGTCGAGCGGCGCGGACAACGCCATCAGGCTCTGGATAGAGGGCTTGGACGACGTTATCATGACATTGGTTTGTCCCACAGCAGTCACCGGGATAACATTCTGTCCTATTAACGCGACGATCCTGCTCTCTGTGAGCGGTAGCGTGCTGTCAGTGTGGGATTTACGTCGGAAAATTCATATGCCCTGTGCAGAATACACTTTTCCTGGTAACGTGGTACTGACGTTCATAAAGTTCGCGGCGTGCGGCCACAATGTGTTCGTGGGAGACACGTTGGGTAGAATTCACACGTTTCATTTAGAAGATACTCCTATACCGCCATTTTACCAGAAAAAATTGCTTGACGAAGCTATTAGGAAGGCTCTGTGTACTAGACCACAGATGTTGAGGCAACTGGAAAAACTTCTCAGGTTCAAAGAACGAAAAGCGCAACAGTAAATTTTAAGGAAACTTTCGATTATTCTTTAGATTATTCAATTAATTAATTTAGTTGGCTGTAATTGCTTTCGTTCCGTTGTATTTTCAGCATCGGCTTTAAATAGTTTATTTTTATATATCACCTACACAACGAATTAATTTAATTATTATGATAATTTATTTAGGTACTTACTTTATTTACGGTATTATGGCTTTATTTTAATCGATAATCGTGTAGATTTATTGTTAACGTTAGTTATTATATTAATCGAGTGTACTGGTAAATAAAACGCTCGCAAATAAATTATGAATCTTATTCTTACGTGTCATAAGGTACAAAATATAGTGAACAACTGAGTTTATCTTTCGAAGATAAATAAATTATATTACAAAGCAGTAAATATACTTAGGTACTATATTAATCTACATTTGGAATGACTAGGACTTGTTTGAGAGCTTTTGTAAATGGTACTCCTTTTTCAGTTCTTTCAAGTTCGCCTCCAGTATTGCCACCTGTAAGAATATCAAAATATTATTTAGGGTTCACTGTTTCTGTTCGTACAGTCTGTCTGTCGCGATAAACTATAAAACTAACGAACAGATTTTCATGTGGTTTTCACATATGGATAGAGCTTTTCAAGAGGAGGGTATTTGTGTACAATACCTTTGCTAAGCCGGGGCGTGTCAGCTATTATAAATGAGAGAGTTGCGCGATTTGGCCGATATTTCATCTCGCGGACAGAGCATCGATCGTAATTTAGAACTCCAATCAGGATTTTATTCGATATGACCTTTATTACAAAGCATTAAGGTCGACTTTCGACACTATTCTAAAATGCGTAAAGTGCAAGTATGTGTAACTTTTGTTTGTTGAGGTTACCGCAGTTAGTCTGAGCGCAACTCTACTGGACTTTTTGGCGAAACCTTACGTTCGGGCCTCGACTTAGTATGTTGCTATGTATCAGCAAGAAAAGTCAATCTATGTTTTATCTGTTGGTACTTTTGACGACCTCCGTGGTCGAGTGGCGTACACACCGGTTTTCAAGGTTGCGCCAGTTCTGAGGTCCCGGGTTCGTTCCCCGGACGAGGCAATGTAGAAAAACATTTTAAATTTAAATCAAACCTCTTCATATTTCATATCCCGCCTGGCCTCCTTGATGTACTCCCTGATGATGTTCATCTGCTCCAGAAGCGGGTTATCATCATCATCATGGCTCCTGTCGACTCTGGACGCGCTGGGGCCCGCTATCTCGCCCTTCCTCTGTCTCTGGCGCTCCATTCTCTCCCTCTCCATTTGTATCTGCTTCTCAGCCCGCTCGTACCGCTGCTGCCGAACTTCTTCGATTTGAGCCTCTGTTGGCAGCTTTCTTAATGATATTAGGTCTTCCTGGAATTTGAATTTGATTGGTTTTATTAAAATACTATTAGTTATTGTGTAACTGTTGATTATGTTAATAAATTAACCAGCTGGTCTATAAAAATGTTTGATAAGTATTTGCAGGAGAACAAAGGTAACACAAGCATGCGGGGCGGGGGCGGGGACATCATTCTCGCGTATTGCGTAGTTATGTCCCCCGCCACCCGCGCGAACCATAGGACTGTCACGAAATAACTTTTCGATCTTTTTGATAAATTTAGGGCATCGGACTTGCGAACATGTGGTTGCGGATTCGAATCCCACCCATTGCATTACTGACACGAACCCACTCGTTAGTCAGGGATATTAGGGGTTAACAAAAATTTCTAGTAATGTGTAATACACATTGATAGCAAGCATATAAAAAAAAAGAAATTGTGAATATAAGTATAGTCACCTTAATATAATTAGCAGCAGCATGTCTGATGTAGGTCTGCAGGCGCGCCTGTCGCGTGGCGGGCTCTGCGGGGAAGGCGGCGATCTGCTTGCTCAGCAGGTCAATGCCCTCCGCCAGCTTGCCGATACGCCCCCGCATCTTGTTCACGTCGTTCAGGTTATATGTCGTCTCGCCGTCGAAGAGGCTTTGACACATCTGTTGAACAATCAATGGAATAGTCTTCATTCTTTATTGTAGATCAAGCGCCATAAGTGCAACTTAAATGTTGAATTTTCTGTGTATAGATATAATATTTCAGGACACCTCACACACGGTCAGCTGATCCCAATCTAGGCAGAGCCTGTACTATCGTGACCAGACTACTAATAACCATACTTATACAACTTACTTATTTCTTAATACACGCATAAATATATTACACCCAGACACAGGACAAATGAACATGCTCATCACACAAAGATTTGTTCTGAGTGGGAATTATCCCACGACCTCCGGCCTAGTAGTCAGGGTCATTAACCGCTAGACCAACAGGCCAGTCAGTAACATAACCACATCTATTAAATAGATAATATTACAAAGGTTTTGGATATTATAGTCTTGAATAAAAGTCACTATCTCTGCTAATTTAAGGATTCAAGGAGGTTCAAGTCTTTCAATCCAATATTTCGAACTACCTTCAAAATCATAATCACTCTACTGTATGAAACATTTTTAACAGTGGCATTAGCAGCCATGGCTCTCATACAGTGAGCAGTCCACTACCTTTGTTGACTACAGTGCAATCGTGCCATTAATCCCTTATATACAGGCCGACCTCCGTGTTCGAGTGGCGTACACACCGATTTTCAAGGTGTAGCTAGCTCTGAGGTCCCGGTTTCGGTCCCCGGACGTGTCAATGTAGAAAATAAAATACACTACACTTTTCTACATTGTCTCGGGTCTGGGTGTTTGCGGTAGCTTCGATGTTTCTGATTCCATAACACAAGTGCTTTAGCTACTTACTTTGGATTCGGAGCAATTTATGTCATATGAGATGTTGTCCACATTAAAAAAGAAAAACAATATTGAAACATTACCTTTTCATACATAGCAACATCTGGCCTAGCCTGGTCCATGAGACTCCTCATCTGCTCATAGGCCGTAACCAGCACGGTCTTGGCGTTCCGGCTCTCCTGGACCTGCTTCCTCAACTCTATCAGGTTATAACAGTGTTCACAGAGTCGCAGACCATTCTTCTCAGTTGTTTCGTGGTCGGACTCCGATGTACGCGGCGCTGATGGGTCTACTATTGCTCCTGTGAAAGTGAGGGTAAGACATATTGGTTAGGTACTTGTAGACCAGGTTTCTTTTTTTTAATTTACTAGCAATGTGTGTGCACAATACTAGTATTCTTATTTACTCCTCGTTACAGGTAGGTACACGTCGGTAGTGTAATGGGTGGGGTTCGAACCCGCGACCACATCATCGAAAGTCCGATTTCGTCACCAATAAACTACCAATAGGCCAAATTAAGTTAGAGAGACTAAAACACACTCGCTGTAGTAAAACTCGTTTTACTACAGCGAGTGTGAGTGACTTAGGTATATTTGATTTGATGGAATATGTTGTTTGGTCTTTCTTCATATTATTACGAATTTTAATTATAAAATTTCCGAAAAACGCAACATTTACGCTCAGCTCCTTGAGAGTTGAATCCATGAAAACGAATTTTATTACAATACTAGCTTATGCTCGCGGCTCCGCCCGCGTGGGCGTCGGTTATCACGGCTAGCATATATCCTTTCTCAATATTTGGGCTACCTAGCAGTGAAAAATTTTCCAAATCGGATCAGTAGTTTCTGAGATTAGCGCGTTCAAACAAACAAACTCCTCAGGTTTTTAATATAAGTATAGATTTATTATTTCGCCGCCTTAATGAGGGGTGGCCTCAATTAGCCTACAACAACAGAGGTCATATTGCAGTGGAATAGTACTGTTTAAAACCAAATATTATATTTTAAGTAAATACATACTAGCTACATTCATATCTAGGAATGTGGAGCAGTCGTGGCACAGTATGGAGCCACACAGCCGGCAGTGGTGCTTCCGCCGCGTCAAGTTGAACGCCTTCGCACAATTAGGGCATAACTTCACTGATGAACCATCCAACCAGGGCACAACCTGAAAAGTGTAACCAAAAATCCTATTATTATTTTTCATCATCTGCAGTCATTTGTAGCGGGAAAGATGTTTTCTACAGTACAGTGGTACAGTTCCTACCATTTTTTTATAGCAAGTCTTATGGCATAAAAAATAATCTTTAGCAAGTTGCGTCACGGGTATAAATACAAACTCATGCATTTACCTTCTAGGCCTTGAAATCATGAAACATGATAGTTTAAAAGTTAATTAATCTTAAGCAAAATGGACATCAATTCACTTAAAAATAATATAATATAAAAATTGTGTAAAAAAAGATAATAATGTAATCTGATACGGCAAAGTATATGCAGTTTTTGCAAAAATAAGTTAAAATGCATAGAAGAGAGAGAGCCCTGAAGTCAGTATGAACTTATTAGATTAATTTTAAGCTATGGATTTTGTAGTATATAGT
Organism: Plusia festucae; assembly: GCA_950381575.1. Lineage (NCBI taxonomy): Eukaryota > Metazoa > Arthropoda > Insecta > Lepidoptera > Noctuidae > Plusia > Plusia festucae. The sequence goes on along the minus strand of OX494436.1, from coordinate 2,611,119 downwards.
AGCATTTTTTGGAGAATATTAGTGAGCCCATAATTGGGTAAGTACTTCACTACTATCGAAATATTGATTTAAAACCAAAAAACTATATACACATATGAAAATTAAAATTATAATTTTAAAGTTAGTAGATGACGCATGTACTATTCTCTATTTCGATGAAATGTACAGGGCTGGTCCAGATACGTATGAAAAATTAAATATGATGTCACTTTTTGATATAATTATATCACTCTGTCCAATTACCAATATTGAAATGCTTGTAACTCGCTCAATGTGAAAGTAATTAGTGTGCTGATTTTAGAATTGCATATTGTGTTTAGTATATAAGAGATATTTAAATTGGAACAATTATATAAATTCCCAATTAGCCATCAGTAACCTATAAATAAACTTTAGAAATTTGTATGCATGAGCAGTGCGAAGGCATAATAAATAAAATCATGCTTATCTCAAATGATTCATAAATTGGTACTACCAAACTAATTAAAAACAAAGGCCAGTTTGTGGTGTACTGTTACATAAATGTGTTGTGGTGTTACATAAATGTCTAGATTTTATTTTGTCCTAACTACCACTAAATTATGTGTAAAAACTGATAATTTACTACTTAAATGATTAGATAGGAATAGTTGGCTGATACACTTGCACAATACACAATTTGTGTAAGCCACTTTTAATTCATAAATATATAATTATTACGTTAAAACTAAGACTTTCAAGTACCCAACATACAAGAGTGAGTTTAGGGACCACAGCTTAAATTATATAATCTATTAGAATTAGAACTACTTAATATTATTTTATATTGAGTTATAGTTCTAATTAAGAAACATGGAAAATTGAACCAGAAACATAAATATACTGAAATGTTTATTAGCAATGAAATGTGTAAGCTTAAATTAACCCAGAGGACATAAACACAGTCTCTTTGTAATTAAAACTTACTTCCTGTTCATGTTGCTTTCTCTGGTTAGGTTCAGCAGGCATGTTGCACACCAGCTTGTCAAGGCGTATCAGCAGCTTGTTGGTCTCCGTCGCGTAACGCTCCAGCCGCGCCGACCGCACAGCCTTCAGGTAGTCCGTAGAACTGCGAGACACTCCTATCACCTGCTCCTCATCCAAATATCGGTGCTCGTGATAACTAAACTTCAACGCACGGTCAAATGTCTCTTTTAAATCCGAATCGTCATTATTCAGTATAATCTTTTTTGCTTTCCCAAAAATCTCCTTCAAGGATCTTAGTACGTCTTGTTCCTCAGAATGTAAACTTTCAAAGTGATTTGTTAGTTGGGAAGCAGATTTCAAGTCAGCTTTACATATAGGACAAAGGAAACCCTCCAATATTTCGTCATCGTTAGCCGTAGCCATTGTAGAAGAGGTTCTATTATTGTACCATTATTAATGCACAGTAATTAAGTTTAATTTCTTGGTGAAACTATGTGACACCGACCGAGGTGACACCCCTTTAATCAGAGACCAGGCCTGAGGCCTGTCACCTGTGACAGGCATGACAGATACGTTTTGATTATAGATTGCTGGATTCAGTTTCTTCTAAGCAAAATTATCTATCAATTGTTTTCAGCTATAAATAACATCCATCCACAAAATCTTCAACAAAGTTTTGATATGTTTTGAAACTTTGAAAAATATGTAATCATTCGATTAAAAGATAACATTATTATTCAATTTCCCGATATTGTGATTGCTATGAACTAAACGCTTTTTACTTTTCATTCAATCTGACAGCGTGTTGAAAAGAAGTCCATAGAAAATTGAGTTCATAATGTAAGGATTATAGAGTACTCTGAAGTTGAAAACCTATGGAGGGTAGCTCTGGTGAGCTCTGATCAAGATGGGTTCTTAATCTAAGGAGGACTAGAGACTACCTCTCTACCCTCCTTCAGAAAACTATTCTCTGTCTACGGAAAACAAAGTATCGAACGCGGCCATTAAGAAGGAAATAGAGGTACAGATACACATGCTTGAAATTAGCATGCTTATTGCATTAAGGCATGCTTGTTATGAACAAGACTGTGCTAGTTTAAAGCATGTGTGTCCAAACGAAAATGCTTGAAAATGGCACGCTTATTAGGTTGAATTATAAGCATAAATTATTAGTTGAAACAAGCATGCCATGCCCCACCTTCTGAAGTCACCTTAATAAGCATGCCATTTACTAGCAACCAACGTTGAACGTTTGTATACTACACAATTTATTATATGCTTATAACCAGTACGTGCTCATAACGAGCATTCTTTGTGCATTAAGCATGCTCATTTGAAGCATGTGTATCGGTCCCGTTACTGATGATATTATTTTATAATAACGTACTGATTACATTCTCTGTGATGATACTCTTTGTTTGTAGTTTGTACTTTGTTGTCTATGGCACACAAAATGGGTGTACTTTTAGGTTAGGGAATGTAAGATTTTTTTTAGAAAATTTAGTTTGACAAAAATGAAATATATTTATAAAATGGAGTCAGTGCTTATAAGTATAGCCATTATATTATGTTCTGTATTACTTTTAAAAGTACTTTATAAACTACGGTGAGTAGCTAGTGAGGTTAGTGATAACGCTTTCCCGCCCGACAAAATATGTAAAATATATTTTTATTGGTATTCCAGGTCAGCTTTGCCTTGGGCTGTAAACTGTTGGTTCTGTAATAGAAATTGTTGGGTTAAATATCCAGAACGCAATAGCTGGACTTGCCAAAAATGTGAACAATATAATGGATTTACCAAGGTAAGGCTATCGGTATATCTGTAATTTAATAATAATCTGAATAAGATTAAATGTTACATCACGATAGCAAATAAGTACCCTAAAACTTATCTAATATTTGGTTTTTGTCGTGACTTTATCATATTCTTGTCACATGTTTTTTTAGTGAAATTTGGCAATGTTTCAGCTTTGTAGGCCATTTATATTTTATAAAACTAATAAAAAGTAGACGGACCAAAAATCTAGGTGTAAGATTTTTTTGGCACTTGGCAGTTCCATATGAATTTATATCTGGATAGTAATAGATTTAAAATGTTTATGATAAATTTTATATAGCTTATTTCCTTAACTCCAGGACGGTGACTACAACAAACCTGTTACAGCATTTAATGAACAAGCTATGAAGACACCAAAGGTATTCCAAAACAGTCCACCTAAAAATGGTCTCTGCAAGATGTGTAATATAAACCAGCAGCTCAAAGTGGCACAGCTGGCTAATTTTGTTCCTATGAATGAGAAGAACTTCGACAATGAAATAGAATCATATCGGTAAGAACTTAATTAAAAATGTGTATTGATTGGAAAACCTGCAACATGTTAAAGAAGACATAAGTCTGTACTATAAGAGGTGGTTGTCAGTGAAAATATTTTAAAAGTAAAATTTAGCAAAACTGACAATTCAACTACATCATTGAACACCAATAGTAATCATCTTAACAATATTCCAAAGAACAATCAAAATGTATGTGGTAATTTCATACCTGTTTACAAATTATAGCTATAATACTGAAGGTTCTATTCTCATGGTCAACCCTATTTTTGAGGTCACAGTATCTGTTAGATATTTAGCACATTATACTTATCTAAGTTGTAGCTAATTGTTTAGTATTTCTTGTTATCAGTCTCTAGTTAAAGTCATGTTTGCTGATCCCATTTGATAAGAACCACTTTGGGATCTTGGCATTACAATCTCAATCATCTTAACTGGTGGGCCGGCAATGAAGTTGTAAGTATAAGAACAATTTGTGAAAATGGCCCCTTATGCTTTTAATTGGTAAATTCTTTGTTTTAGTATATGTAAATAATAAATTAACATTTATTAAGACATTGAAAGAATTTAGCATCTCATTTGACTATCTAATTCTATTAGTTTCAAAAATGTGCTGTGTAGGTTCTTTGTTAAATATTTGAAATATATACTAGCTGATAATACTAGCAGACCCGCCCTGGACTCACAAGGGTAGCAATAATTTACACCAAATATAAAGTTATGAATTATACTCAACCATCTTTTAAAATCAATCCACCCATTAAATGGAGTGATTTCAAATTTTGTGAAAACCATTTGAAGCTCTCCACACTACACTTCTTAACTCCTATTTCACACACTTAAGGGGTGGATTTCCTAAATGTTTATCTAACTAAAATCTGTACACTAAGTTTCATGCTCCTAACTTTAAAAATGGCATTTTCCATACCACCATTCATCCCCCTTTTCATCTCCTTAGGGGTGCAATTTCCAAACTCCCTTCTTAGTGGAAGTTTTCATCATAAAATCCTTCATCTATTAAAATTTCAAGTTTGTAGCCCTAGCTAGGGGTTTGGCATGTTCATTGATACATCCGTCAATCACCTTTGCCTTTTATATAATTATATAGATATACAGTTAAGAATTAAGATTCTGAATACTGTGACCATGACAATACTGTGAATGATATTATAACATCTAGAATTAACATCAAAATAAACCACCATAGAATCTGTAAAATTAAAATTTGTAAAGTTTGTGTTTTCCATTTATTAAAATGCAAAAGGCTTTCAAATAAAATTATGTGTTAGTAACAAAAAGTGTTTCTGTTTCAGGCTGCAATTGGAAAAGGCTTACAAGTTATGCAATCCTTGTCGGAGAGTCCTCCAAATGAAATTGCACAAAGAGAAAGAATCCCTCCTGGGGTCAAAACTACTAGAAACAAGGACAGCTGACAAGAGAAATCAAAAGAAAGATAAACGAAATGAACTGTTGAAAACACTTATAAACAATACCTCAATGCTAACTGCAGTTATACTTTTTATACTGGTTTCTTTTGAACTTTACACAAACTTATCATTAAGATACAAGAATTTACTTAGTACAATATCTAATATACAGGAGATAATAATAGGTCTTCTACAAAGAATATACTCTATCATTGAAATGAAGACAAATATGACATTCCCTACTTTAGAAAATTATTTCTATGACATAAATATTGTGAATATGATGCCAAAAAGTTTTAATTATAGACAGATACCTGTAGAACATGTTAATTTGATGACACAGAAAGTTTTGGGATGCTTTTTATGTATTTTACAAATAATTGGACATGTCTGCAACACACACAGTTTGAAAAAATCTATTGTAATTGACCTGCAATGGCTGTTGTTTGTTATTGCTACATTAGGACAAAACTACCTGGCTGTGGAACCTATTTATTTGAGTTTAATTAAGGTTAGTACCATCCTTTCTTCTTATCTTTATGAATATAGGAAACTGCTGCTGTCTATATTTCAATTGGATTGTCAATTTTTGACAGTATATTAAAGGATCGATTCTAACATAAAATATGTAAACTTTATTCTAAAATATTGAGAAAGATGAAACCTAATCAATTAAAAAAATATATAAAAATGAAAATTAATTATAAAAATATTTGTTGCAGACATTATGTACTTTGATAGCATTATTGACATACAAATCAATCAAGACAGAAACTAAGAAGACTTTAATGCGGTCCCCAACATCTGCGAGACGTATGAAGAACCTGGCTAGCTCGTCTGCCAGTACGCTTATTGATGATGACGACGACCCCATGCATTTAGACACTGATGATGATGTGTCATTAAGTAAATTTGGATTACACAACTTGTCCGAGTCGTCAAACGAAACTGTTCAGCTTAATGCCAGCATGTTGAATGGCAGATCATTCACTCCGAGAATTGATGGTATATGGACAAAACCTAAGCTGAATTCGACATTTTGCGTGAACTCTGTGATAAGCAAAAGTCCCAGTTCAGTTTCAGACACCATATTTGTCAAACCTTCTTTCAATAAATATCAGAAACTTATGAAAGATGATTCAGACTCTGAATTAGATGAGAGCATCAGTTCATTGTGCATAAGCAGCCCAAAAAAGACGAAAAAGAAAACTAATTCAATTTTCTCATTGAGAAAGTTCACAGCTACTCCTAGTTTCGTCGCTCCGACGCCTTTGGCTCGCTCTCGGCCGCTGATCTCACCTAGCAAGTTAGGTCACAGTACTTCTTGGGTGGCTGGCGGTTACTGGGGCTCGGAAGGCGAGCGCCAGATTTTCAGCATTGACGGTAGTCGTTCCTCAAGCCAGAGTTCTGGTTTCGAATCTCAGACATCTAGCATGAACCAGCGCAATTTGTTTTCGCAGCCTCCTTCTCGTGAGGAATCCATCTGTGGTGAGCCAATGGTACTAGATCGTTTTCCAACTATGAGCAATCTTAATGGTTTTCAGTCACCACAAAATTTCAGTCGAGTTAGCTCGCCGGTATTTCCTCAAATGCAGTATAATGGTCATGTCCATATACCTCAGCCACAATTTGCTCAACAAAATACGATGTCTCCGAACGTGTTTGCTCAGCATCAGCAATACGTTCCGGGCAGCTTGTTCAAGCCGCCGCCGGTCGGCTCAGGCCTGATCAAGTTGCCGCCAGTCAGTTCCTTCGCACCTCGCTAATGCTTTGACTACTAGTCAACAGTCTTACTGCCTTGACGTTTGTAACTATTTTCTTTAAAATCGTACGTATTTTTGTCTTTCTCTTACCTCTTTAATTTTTGTATATTTTTATGAAGTTCCGTGAACTGCCATTACGTTAAGAACATTTTGTTAAGTTATATCATGTTAGTTGTAAGCGATTGTTAGTTGTAAAGTTTGAGACTAAACTTAGGGTTTAAGACGTATTTGCTGATCTCGTGTTGGTGCCAGGTGTTGGCGTTATGAAAGCATTAAGAATTATTGTATTGTTAACAATTTTTATATGGACGTCACTGTCCTTTTCGCGAACAAAATGTGATATTAAAGACTAAATAATTTTTTGCAAAGGGTAGAAAATGATTCTTGATGTTATCATCGTTATGATTTCGTCATCTTAAAACGAAAACTTCTTGTGAAACTCCTGCAATAAAAAGTGAAAAACTATTATTTCGTTTTGTTTATCTGGATGACCTATTCCTGAGAATATAATACAATGAATCATGTGCTCTTGTTTGAGTTACACGTCATTAGTTTATGGCGCAAACACCTAATAGCTCAAAGTGACTACTAACGAATTCCGCGCCCTTCTCTCATCCCTTGGTAAGTACTGGTCGGGTTTCGGAGGCACGAAAGTGTCCTCGTACAAGGAGGATATATAGTCCGACACATCCGTACATTTCCATTCATACTGCATGTGCTTTCTCAAGCCCCATTCCGTAACATTGCCCTGAAAAAAATATATATCAATTTCACATCGGAATTGCTTACTGTATATAACGGGTGTCCGAGCAAAAGTATAATAATGTAAGTCATACGTACAAAACATTTTAATAAATCCGGTTGTGGATAAAACTGATGCTTAGCTCTCTGATAATATCGCTGAATGGGACCACACAAAGGTTTTGGGAGATGGTTGTATACTAAGTCATTAAACGTCGCGTAATTTGGACAGGCGTCGTGGCTGTCGTGTCGTATTATGGATGATATATTACTCTGGAAATTAAGAAACATAACTCAAGCACAAATAAATAATTAAATATTCAACAATGACAATAAATCTTGGAAGTTGTTGGTAAGTACAATGTGAAGCCAGTTTCGTACCGCCTAGCGCCTGTAGGATAAATCGCCTGTATGTACCCATCAGGCGTGCCACATCATGTGAACATGTGACATGGATTTACGACCAGACAGACCTCGTAACAAAATTTCGCTGTCTGTCTAAGTGTAGGAACGAGTTGTACCATAGCAAAGCCTAATTTATACATGGTATGGTCCATACCAAAGTAACTGTCTGATAAGCTTTCACGCTAAACCACTAAATGAATTTGTATTGGAATTAGCTTGGATCCCAAAAAAGGCTACTTGGTTACTATTTTTTGGACTAAGACACGCACGAGCAACAGCTAGTGATAATGTAAGCCTCAATAAAATCTTCAAATGCTTTAAACTGATAAGCTTAAAACAATACCTGTGTACTATTTAGTTTATTCTGTCTAAAGTCGGGTTGTCGTGATTTTGGTGTCATCTTTTCATAATCTATTATTTCTTTCGGAGATATGTAGAGGGTGCCGGTCTTTGGACATTCTATCCGGTCTTCAACCCAGTTACCTGCAGTAATTTCAATAGTTACTATACATATTATGTACTATCCTACGTCTCAGAAATCTTCGTAGGGATTTCATCTTACTAGAATTGTAGGTATTGTAGCTTGCTATATAAGCCAACTTATGAAGGTATAGTTGTTTGTGGCATAGCAGTAGTAGCAGCTGTATTGTGTTTCGGCCATTCTCTATATTTATTTAATACTAGCTGTTTCCCGCGACTCCGCCCGCGGTGCCTAGATAGTAAAAAATTAGGCACCGCGGGCGGAGTCACATTTTCCAGTGGACCAAATTGTGAATCTAAACCATCCTCGAATCCCCTTGAACTCACACAAAAAATTTCATCAAAATCGGTCCAGCCGTCTAGGAAAAGTTTTTTGTAGGCTAATTACCTACAACACAATACTAAAGTTTACTTCACTAAAGAGGTCTACAGTGTACTCAGGTAGACGTGATGAAGCTGCCTGGGACGCAAATCCATTCATCACGCAATCATTCTTACCTTTAAAATGGACCTGACTTGTGCATCTTAAAATGGTATAGTGGGGGAGGGGGTTAAAGGTAGGATGCTTGTAGGATTGAGGAATACTAGCCTATAAGTACGCCGTTGCTGTAAGTAGGGCTGTTCACCAAGGCTTTAGCAATAGCCTCTGTGCGACTCGGCGACTTCGGTCGCGTAGTCACTGTACATGCCATTTATTCAGTGGCTTTGCAACTGCAAACCGAAAAATTTTAACGTATTTTTATAAATTGGAATGATTTTCTTAGCTTTCACAATGACATGTACACTGTCAGTCGCTTTCACAAAATGTCTGAAAAACAGATTATAGACTATCTGTTATCAGCTTAGATTTTTATATAATTATCTATATACTTACTAGTGAAAAAGTTTCTATGTCTGCAGTACAAGTTTGTGAGGCTAGCTAGAAGGATTTAGTTTCTCAATGCTCTAAGGGATTTTTGGATTTTGACGAAACCACATTATCCTAGACACTGAAATAACAGAATTATAGACACAAATATACTCAAACTAGCTTCTTCCCGCGACTTCGTCTGCGTGGACTTCAGAATTGGGTCCAAAAAGAAGTTAAAAATGTGAAAGTAATGAAAAATGGAATAAAATATTCACCCGTGTTACATATATGTTTGCGCTGTACTTAATAAAGAAAACTACCAAATTTATGCTGTCTGCCCACGGCTTAGCTCGTAAACAATTTGCAATTTTCCCTCGGGAATTACTAAAAAAATCGGGATAAAAGGTAGCCTATGTTCTTTTCTATGTCAAAGGTTAGATGCATACCAAATTTCATCCAAATCCGTTCAGCCGTTTTTGCGTGATTGAGTAACAAACATCGAAACATCCACACTTTCACATGTATAGGTAATATTAACAGGATGCTACAGGAAGCTATTGTGGATTGCGTTATTAAGGGTCACAGCACACATTATCAACTCGGAAAGGGATCGTAACCGCTTTCGCGTCGCCGTCAAACCAGCCGAGGCGTTTACGTTACGATTCCAATTAGTGTGCGTTGCAGTAGGGAATTTCATAAAAATAATAGGTAGGTACTAAACGGCTCCAGTTAATACAATGGCGAGCCTTTCCGTGTTAATATGTGTGCTACGACCTTAAAAAGGATTTTAGCTTCAATATTTTTTTTACTAAAGTCAATGTGATAATGCCGTGGGATTACGTTACGGCCTAGAATACTCTTCCCCCCTCTTAACCGTGGGGGTCGTTATCATATCGGCCGTAGGACGTCCACCGCTCCCCTATCGATTTCCAAAAGGACCTGTTGGAAGCGGCTTGTAACACACATTGGTTGAAAACTTTCGACTTGAGACACCGGAGATACTTATTTTTGACGGGAAAACGTTACGCAATTTTCTGTATGCGACTAAGGGATAAAGAACAAGCAGAATGGGCAGCAGTGTTTACCTAGAGAACAAATACAGAACTGCAGTTACCAAAACTGCTTACCCAAAGTGATGACTAAGGCGACAAACACCCCATGATCTGGCACAGCCCCCGGTTCCTCCACTGAAGGGGATTTCCAGACTTCCACTGAAGGTGGAGGTCCTGGTGTTGTGGCACAACTCGGGAGAGGCCACTGTCCAGCAGTGGACCGCAATAGGCCAAGTTGATTGATTGATTGGAATTTGATAACATAATTAAGGAACGATTATACTATTGGCCTAGAAAAGTTTAAAGGATAAAGAAATCAGGAAATTAAATAGTTTAATTAAGTAAAGGAATTCAGGAATCAAAGATAATTAAAATAAATTCAAGTTCATTTTCGTGAAACAATTTATTTTAGCTCAATGTAGTCTTATTAGACTATACACTTAGGTGTCTTATTCAAAGGTGGACACATTACCACTCATTACATTGTTTAATCTTACATATTATTGATTGAGATGTAAATTTGATTTGGTTTTACTCAATTTGAAAATGGTAATCATCATCCCATTTTGTATTTTTTTTCTGTGTTGATCAAAGTTATAATCATTGTTTCTAAATTCATAGGTGTCAATCCATGTCCATGGGTAGGCTGTTTAGACCTGGCTTTGGCAGTGACTGTAGGAGAGCAGATAATTGACCCTCTAATGGACCAGCTTTATGTATTAATTGCTTTACATTGTTTTCAACTTTAAGTATATCCTGGTTGATTGCTTCCATGCTCTGAAAACAAAGAGATGCATATGCTGGTAGTTAACTATTACGTTAATTAAAACGTAACCAATCTAAACTTTTAGATACTACTTACCTCAATCACAGAAGTATACAAGTGTTTCACATCTTTATCACTATACCGGATGAAACCGCTCACATTTGATTCTGAATCCGACGGCGCAATCGAAGTCATATTATTAGAATTATGATTTGAAATATATTATTAGTTAGCTTTTAACACAATTTGATTTAAAACCGTTGTTGGGAATCAAGCTTTGTTGTATTGTAGTAATAATTTTTATTGCACCTCTAATACACAACAACGTTCTTTATGGTGTCGGTTTGTTTTGAAAATTTCAACTTTTGTACTCTAAATTCAGAACGTAGTTTGGAAAGACTCTGACTTTAAGCTTTAATACCTATTCGACATCTCTTTCATACTACATTTTAGTTATGACTTTTTGCACTGTTGTCGCTTTTTATTCCATCATCTATGCTTAAAATCTTAAATGTAAGCTTAAAGCTGGTTGCTGGAGATCTGTTCTGAAACACTGTTTTATCTGGTTTTATCTATTTGACAGTTTGACACTATTTGTCATATTGAGGTTCGTCTAGAAACATTCCAAAACCGAACACTTAGTCGGATTAATGAAAATTGTTTTCCTTTCCAGCAAATAGATAAAACTTTTAATTTAAACAAAGTAATTGTATTAGGAAACCACTTGTATGTAAATTTAATGCAAACGAAGTGTGATCCAGGATCCATAAAAACTTTGATTGATTTCTGAACATCTCAAAATGTCAATGTCATCCGCTGCGGTCGGAATCGCCTGCATTGGAAAATAGCCAATTTTTTCGAAAATCGCTAATAAAAAATCATAGTCAGTGAATTTTATGTGAAAAACTCAGCATATTTTTTTTCGAAGTGTTTATAGTGCAGTAAAATCCTTTTTTTCTTACTTATACCTCGCAATATCTCTCTGGTGTATTTTGTTTTTATTGTACAGTTATTGATTATAAGAAGAAAGCAAAAAATAGAGTAGATATCCAGTTAGATTGGTGGCATAATTCATAAAATATAACATAAACTTACGCGTACAGTTATTTTATGATAGGTATAGGTGATAAAAGTGAATTAACAATTTGTTTTTTCAAACATTTATTTATTTTTATCTAGAGTAGTGAATTATTTTATATTATAACTATCTTTATTTAGAAAGGCTTTGCTTTTTCTGGAAATTCAACCTTCGATTTTAATTATCTCTTTGTTGTTCCGTGTCTAGTGTCACTTGTTGGTCTATCATTAGGTATGATTAAAAATATTTCTTATATGCTAAGGATTAAGTTCAAATAGTTATTTCATATCCGGTGATATCACATTAAAATGTGTTATAATGTCCAATATGAGCCACTCAGTATTAATCCCACAAAATGATTAAAATAAGTTTTGTTGTCCGATAGAATCTTCTTTGGAATTATTACTCTATGTAGTTAAAATACTCCAATAAATTAAAGCTATAGTAATTTAGTAATTGAAAATTATTTAATCATGGTTTTTCTATTCCCATAATAATTTATGTTTTTATTATAGGTTTTAGTATTTAACAATAAAATTGTTCATAGCTTACAATATTAAATACAATGCAGCTTTGTATTCATTAGTTCAAGTAAATTAACAAGACAAATCTGTAAAAGAATCCTTATGATAAGAGAATCAGTGGATGAGTACACTTGTAGTGATTGCTATGAGTTGAATAGGCTGCATTAGTTGGCAGAGGGTTGGCGGCGGCGGCGGCGCCGGTCGGGCTGGCGTCGCGACGTCGCCGTCGGTCCCCGCCCCCGCGTCTCGCCGTCCCACACCCCGCCACACCCCGCGCCGAGACAGTCTCATCGTCCCTTCACACTAACCACCCCTACATTCTTGCTCCTCAGTGCTGCATCTTAGTTTTTTTAAGTTTCTTTCGTCTTACGTAGTTTGTGTTTATTCCGACTGTTTCTTTAGTTCTAATTTATTGTGTTATACTTGAATCACATTTATGTAATATTTTTCTGATTTTGACCACCAAAAACTCGGAACTTTATTTCTGTTGCATAAAATTTCAGTAAAATTAAACAAAAATGTGTAACTAAATAGTGCGATTGAAGAGTCATGTCTGAGGAACATGACGTGGATTGTCCCGTGAAAGATGACATACAGACAGACGAAAACGAAGGGCCGGTCGCCGAAGATACGACAGACTGTCCAACGACGGAAGTACTCGAACCAAGTGCCAACACATCCAAAGAAGACAGTGCCATAGACAAGGAGACGTTGAGTAGTGAGGTGGATGAGAAGGAAGATTTATACGGTGCCAATGACAAAGCGACTCTCAGCTGGACGGCGGAAGGGAATGAGTTCAAAGTATCATGGAACCTTCCGGAAGGAGCAACCACGACAAAAGACTACATTACCTTATGTTATACAGGTGAGACTTCTTATGAAATTATCACTTATATTATCTCTTACCATAGACCTTACGTCCTTTATTTCTTGAAACAGTATCACCCCTTTGGTTTTCAAAAATTACATAATGAAGTTCGTTCTCTTCCAAGATCCATTTAGTTACAGACTTCGAGTGAAATTTTATTTGAGACAGATCGTTCCATCCCTGCACCGACGCAGTACGTAATCGTATAACCGTTATAGGCAAACAAGCGTTCTAGGGTCTTATTATAATAGAAATAAACTATACGACATGCTTACATACGTAATACGCATTATAAATAAAGCACGGCTTCATAAATGTTAATTAAATATAAAGAATTTTGTAGTATTTTATTATTTGGGAAGACGATTTTCACGTGGCGACGTCAACACCTCAATCTTTTAAATGCACTTGTTTTTAAACTTTCCTGAAATGGTGTCAAGTCCTATAATTAAAAGTTGTTACAACAAAATTTATGTAATGTACTTACAGGAAGCTTTCAATAATTGGATACATAACCAATACATCTATGCTATTCCTATTTGTTTTCATTCAATAGAATGAGGTGGGGTATCGTTAGCGCAGAACTGCTACTGCTCGAATCGGTAATATTTGACGTTTGCTGTTCCAAACACGAGACTCAATTCAGTTTCAATAGGACCATTCGTTATAGGGCCTACGAGCTATAGACATGCGAAGCGAGAAACGGACGTGCCCGTCAAAATTACGCCAGTTCGTGACGGCCGCGGTGCCTCAAAGCAACAACCGTTCAATAGGAATGTTCGTACAAAATGGACGGATAAACGGGGTACTACAGGAGAATAAAAAAATATACTTATAAAAAAAAAAATATTATGTTTACAAAAAAAAAACGACTTTTGAAAAATATAACATGCGAAACAGAAATTAGTTTCAAAATATATTTGCCTCTCTCTCTTCGCTTTATAACTTTGCTTAAATTTTTTAATTCATCATTGATTATTTCATTGATCACTAGTTTCAGACTTTCAAGTTGCTAGTAAGAAAGGATTAGTACGAAGAAACAGTTTAAATATGTACTTAGTTTACGTATAATTAGTGTCTACCTAGGAATCTCGTAATCAATAGTTTAATAATGGAAATTGAAATGTCTCCAAGGGCAGGGTAACTTTGTCTGAGAACACTGTGGCATGGTGCATTGCGTAATCGCCGTTCCGACTTCTTGAAAAATCCATGAATTCAGGTCCTTCGACCGACCTGAATAACTAAGTTAAAAATTTCCTGTATATTTTGGGTTTTCTCTGTAAGTAGGTCACTTCGGTCAGACTGTGAGACAGCATATTTTGTTAAAATACTTACTGATATCCGCAGTTTTTAGTTGCTGTAAATCAAGGAAACTATGCTGATGCTGGTACTACTTTAAAACATGTAATCTTACAAACAACAACATCTATATCTACATCTAACAACAAATTCATAAAACAAGTCATTTGAGTTTTCATCGTTAAGGCTGCCTCGTAATTCTCTTAATCCTAATCGATGGTAAAATAGTTGGAAAATCCAAAAGTGCACGCCTCATAATCTCATTCATTACAATAAAATTGAGATTATTTGTAAATAATAATTAAACTACATCGAATCATACCGTGAAAAGTAATAGGCTTCTATTCCTCAAAATACTGAAGCCTATTAAAAGCCAACTCGATAAGTGAAGTATTTTGCTCGTTATCGTGACCACAAGATACGGGATCCGTACATACAGACACACGGACGTCCAAGACAAAACTTTTTTAAACATTTTTTTAATTCGTTTAAATAATAAAAAGAGATTTAAAAATATCATGAGTGTTAAAAATAGTGTTTTTTCTCAACATTTGTCTATTTATATTCACTTATAAAAGCAATAAAGAATAAAAAAGTGTCATTTTAAGTTGGAGAATCACTCGGTGTGCGTAAACTGACAGTAATACCCACCTCAACGCTTCGCTGCTGAGGCGTGCAATAAAATAAAGTAAATTTTTGTTTTGAAACAAAGTAAATTTCAAGAGTTAAAGAGAGGAGACCATTACACAGGATTAAGTCTAGGACAAGGCATTCGAGAAAACTACGGAAGCTATAACAGTTTACCGATTACAATACGGTGTTTTACAGGCCAGGCTCTTGGAATGATCTCACAGAAAACCTTAATAACACTGCCTGATTTGATCCGCAGCCGCTAGAGCAATGAGCGGTTCTTTTGCACATAGCACCTCTGTGTGTAATTGGTTGTCGTTAGCCAGCCGACATGTTGAGACAGTGTTGTATTACTCCATGAATGGCGTGGATTGGTGTTATAACTGTAAGCCGGGACCGGTCATTGCATTAATTGACAACAGGAAGCGCCGTGAGTAATCGAGCTACCCTCTTGTAGATAGTATCGGCTATGTATCCGCGGTGTAACGGACCAACGAGCTTCAGTTACTCTATATTTAGCGAGATGTCAGTTACCAAAGCTCATAACAAGAAAATTTTATTTGATAATGGAGGAAAAAAACAATCATTCATTTAGTTGTAAGCTGTTTGACTAAAATGTTACTGGGTTGTTAATACTTTAAGTACATGTTTTGTAGTTAATACCTTTTAACATTAGTTATTAGCTTAAAACAATTTGAGTGCAAGTAAAACCTTAATTAACAACATTGTCCAATAATTAATCTTTGTAAAATCAGAGACTATAGATTTTTTATTGTACCAACCTAGTAAAATTAAAAAAAAAGCATAGGAAACAATGAAATCTTTGCCTAAAGCAAGTTTAATTATTAAACTTATCAAAACAAAACATATCGATTTAATTAAATTCAATTCAATATTTTATTGCGCTCCATGAGTTTTTAAAAACGTTATGGATCCTGTAGGGCATGGCAAAACAACTAAAAGATTACTTAAAAACATAAATGTAACAAATAGACTTACAATCTAATACATACAAAACACCTAAATTAAAATTTATTCTTCGAGCCTTCCATTAGTATTTTCAAACTGGATGCTAGCTTATCATTAATTACATTGCAGGACACAATCATTACTTTCTACCACGCTACTATAATATCTGCAATCAAGTGAAATAATTTATGTTCATGCCTCACAACTCAACGTATCAAATCATTGCGTCGAGGTTTAAATAAACTTATATCACAGTACAGGCTTTATTACTTACCCGATTTAGAAAGCGATAAGATTCATTTAAGGGCGGCTGCTCTATGAAAGCCTGCGCATAGTGCATTGCGCGCAGTTAATTAGACGACATTAGCGGACCGGTTATTGCTAACTCCATAAAGCTCGGAACATTCGTAAGCCATTTGCTGTTTATTTAAATGTAATTAGTTAAACTATTTAGCTATTCGCTAAGTGTAAGAACTTTTATTTTTCAACTTTTCAAACCTGATGGTGGAGCCTTTTATGGTGGGATTGGCTGGTATTGCCAGTTGTACTGCCGACGTTGTTAATTTGAAATTTGCAGTAGTTGGGCCTGACCATCGTTGTAACATAATTATCTAACCCGGTTTCATTACAAGACCGCAGAGGTGATAACTAAAACGCAGCGTTATTTAATCCGATTTTCTTTTTCTGGTCTGTAAAACTTTATTCCAATTAATCAATTAACTGTGGCATTCAGAGTCGTTAATACTTAAGGGATTTCTTATTATCGATGTTAGTAAACCATCAGAAGTCTTGAGGTTCCATTTAAAAGAAAGAAAGAAGAAATAAAAAAAGAAGAAATGTTTTAATTATCAAACCGATTATGTCATCATTACCGTCACTGATGGCCAAATATTGAAACCCCCATCAGTTTAAAATCGCCGTTAAGTGTCAAGCTGTCGTCACATTTTCGGGCTCATGCTCATTTCAAAGTTTCTTTTCGGAAGACGGGTTCTGACTCCTTTTCTAGGTTATGTTACTAAGCTATAATTGTAATACTTGATATTCTTTGGAATTTTATTGGAATTTCATGGTCCATAGTGTTTCTTTCATTCATACAACTCACGTCACGATACAAAAAACTATAGTATCGAATAAAATGACGTGTCCCACCTGAGGTCACGACGTAGCATACGTAGGAATAGTGCGAGGGGCGCCTCGCTGTCTCTTCTCTGTCAAAAGGTGCTATTTACATTTGTTTAAGTCAGGAGTGACACTAAAAGTAACCAAATGTCAAGAATACATACACATATAAATGCGATTACGTATTCACTTGTTATCTGCAATAAACAATACCGTAGCCATATTGTTTCCAACACTGTTCAAAATTATGACCCTCCAAGAATCATTGTCGTTATTTTTAACAAAATTCTACGCCGAATATTCTGAGATCATCATATGCCGTGAGAATGTTAATACAGCGAAATAAAAAGCGATATTGCATCGAATAAAACAAAGTAGGTAACTCAGGGCACGTGCGATGCAAGTTACTTTGTAATATAAGTAGCTCGTGCTCTTACTTGCAGCCTTTCACCGGCTGTGTTGCTTGTCATTTTCTTACTTGCAAGACCATTATTGCTGTAAATCTGTTGGAGGTGCAACGGGATCTGAATTAAAATCACCGTTTTCTATGTAACCTTAAATCTTAATACCAGGAATCAATATTGAGTGCAATTTTGATATTGTTGTGATAATTACGAATCACCTGGTCCACATATCTTTAATTCAGGGTTATCTGAAACATCCGCAAATGGTCTCTGTATTACAAATACAATTCTCGAATTTCTCCTGACTTTCGCTGGGTCCGTACTTGTATTAATTGTGTCATGCCGCTGCTGTCGCAATTGCAAACGTATGACTGGTCGTATTGCTAAATACTGTTGTTGCGTATTATTTGTTGTATGCAATACAAATGTCTAAATTGCATACGTTATATGGTCACGGAAAATTGGAGCGTCAGCATAAAACAAGAAAGTGTAATGGTTTTCTTCGCTTTACAATAACGTGTTTGTAATGGTCGCTGATGAGTATGATTTCGGTGTGGTGAATCGGACGGTGCACGACGCGCTAGGCCGGCCTCCGCAGGTCACCACACCGACTTGGTAATCGCATGAATGAGCCTATGGGTCAGGCCCCCGCACCGCCGGTCCCCGCCACTCGATTTGTGAATGAAGCCCCCACCGGCGCGTGCCGCGCTCTCCTCGCTGCTCACGCTCAGTCGCGCCTTGCGCCCTTGGAGAACGCGCCAACACGCGAGCGTATGCTCGCACTAACATTTTGACGTTTTCAAATTTTAATTCGTACGTGTTTGATTGTGTTCAAGTTCGATTGACAGTTAACTTTTAAGTGAAAATTGCTCTTCAGTTGTTTTTGTTTCGATGCGAATTTCGCAGTGAACCACGGGACACTATTGGTAAAGAAAACTAGCCTTCGGGAAAGCCGCCATCGGCAGACATAGTTCGACATATACGGTGAGTAAGTCGTTACGATTTTTTCTTTCATTCACTGACTATTAATGCTAGGCAACTAATCAAAGGTGACACGTAGGCTAGGCTTATTAAACGAAAAATAAGATTGTGGGCCGACTTGTAGGTGGGGTGCCCACGTACTTTTGTAGGTGTAGTACGCCTGTGTCTTCTTGATATCTAGCACAATTAATTTGAGCAAGAATTTATTAAAAACCACGTATACTAGGTCTAAAGTTGGTGCAAGTTCGTTTGGTAAACTGTAATTATTCATTCATATTCCTTATCTATGTGTACCGACTAGAGCTCGCCACTAATAGCTTTCCTGTAATTAAGTTCCTACTTATCAAGAACATTTAGAAACGTCCGGAGTATATACTTCTCTTGGATCTAGGGAAATTACGTTCCAATTAAATGTGTCAGAAGATCTATAAAAATATGAGCGAACTTACTGAAAACATCAGAACTAAAATAGTTAATTTATAAATATTCGTAGCTTGAGTGGGGTACCTCAACGACAGATGCGTTCCGGTTTTGTTTATAAATTGTCTGCAAAAAAATGGTCAGAGCAGGCGCCGTTGCAGCACAATAGAGCGTTTAATAAGGCGCTAAGCAAACTCTACCTGGACTTGAATTTCGCCAATTTTTTCTCACTACTCACGTCGCCTCGAAATTGATGAGCCCCTATTGTTTGCACCGCGATATCGATCGGATTCGGTACGACACTAGTTTGCGATTTTCATTCCATGGATGTCAATTAAAAATTTCGATTGTGGTTAAACTGTTTATTCACTCCGTTTTTACAAAAAGTATATTGTACCTACTCGTACAGTGCTTATTTAGGTACAACAAGGAAATGAGATCTAATTTAAACCTTTTGCGATACTGTAAATCTGTAAGTTGTCAATTTGCGCGTTGAAGTTTTTTACTTGCCTTTGAACGTGAGAAAGTTAGAATACACCGTGTAGTGGTTCTTGGTTATATCGAATGATGAGTCGTATAAGCACGTAAACTAAACTCCACCGGTCGGGGGCTAATAAAACAGCCATCCATCATGAGCCCACCAGCGGATATTAAATTGACACGCCTCGCTCGGAACACTCCTTCATTTTATCCCATTACGACGTTATTACATACTACATACGTTTCTAACTGGTCACTTGTGGGGAGTACTTTTTGCTCATAACAAACAGGTGCAAGAAATGTTTATTACGGAAATTACATCTAGTTCAAATATGAAGCGAGATGTTCTCATTTTATAGATGTGATGAGATCGACTACATAATTAAGTTTGAATTGAACAGGAAGTTGATCGAAGGCGGCAACCAGCATGTTATCTTAGAGAATAATCAACTGGTTTATCTTTAACACGAGAATTTTTATAGTGCATTTTGTCGCGTAATTGACTAGCTGTCATTTTTATATCAGTGTCGAATGCAAGGGAACTTGTTGGGATCCTTAATAACAGCAGTTCAGTATTTTAGCCTGTGTGATGTGTTGATGTAGGTACTGTATAATTTGGCTTATCACGGGCACGTCAATATATAAAGTTAGACTGACTATATACGTCCAAAAAATATAAAAATATGTAAATTATTATTTACCAAGGTATTAATCCTTCGGTAATTGTATTAAAAATGTATTGTTGCTGGAGAAAAAGTTATTTTTGTGTCATAAATAACTTTCGTGAGGTATGATATAGTCCATAACGCTACTGTGTTCGGTATCTACAAGATGTTTTAACAGACCAAAGTTCGTTTCATCGTTAGATCAAATAAATGTGATTATTTTATTACAGCCGGTGCTAAAAGCTATATTTTCTTCTATTTTCGTAATTTATTTTATTATTTCCAATAGACTAATTTGCTCCTTTATGTTTTAACAGTGTCGAGTTTAATGAATGCACACAATTTGAATATTATTTCCTTCGTCTAGTAATTATCTAGTCGTGCCTCATTATACCCATCCTACGAGTTTATTTCTCACCATTGTATTTAATGAAAATCATGTTTATTAAAAGGTGATTCTCGTCGAAAAGTACGTTAAACTTTGACGCGTAATTACATTGTCGAGTTGGCAAACGTAGTGTGGGATGCCCTCCAGCGATATGGACTGGTGACCTGAAAAAGGTAGCTCGGCTTGTGGATGCGGAAGGCGGAAGACCCGCGGGTGCTGTGGCGCAACTTGGGGGAGACCTATGTCCAGCTGTGAACCGCGATAGACTGAGTTGATTGACTAGAATCATTCAAAGAACATTTTACTTCTCAGATTTCAGCCCAAAGGTTCAAATATGATTATCATTTGGTATTGGGCTGGCATAAAAGGTAAACGGATAATTCTTGCAAAGCCTTGACGCACGCAACGCGGAGGGCAGTTAGCAGTTAGTAGCGGCAAGTGAAAGAAACTGTGGGAGAGTTTCTCACGAGGCGAGCTCGCTAAGAAACCACTCGGTTCCTGCTGTTTCGCTTGAATCACAGATTTTTAATTAGTTGGTTTTTTGAGCATTGTTCTCTCGGGTTTAAACCACAGGGAGTTTCAAGAGGATCGATTGTTGGCATATATTTTTTGTGGTTTGCAATTTTATTGATTCTAAGTATTCTAACGTTACAGTGATACTATGTAATGGTATCATGTCGTTTCTACTCGTTAAAGCAAATTACACCTCGACACGTCGTAAAGCCATTAACTTCACACTTGGAGAGGCGAGCATTGTTGCCGAGTGAAAAACACAGAGAGGAAGCGATAAATTATGTTCGAAGTTTATTCGATCGACCGGTAATGGGCTATGAGCTCGCGATCCCGGCGCTCGCGCAGCATCACCACAAACCTTCTCAAAATGTTTGTGCACTAATTAAACAAATTGTGGAGGACACTTATTTGTAAGTGTCCTCCACAATTTGTAAATACAGAAATCACTTATTAATAATGCTATGTTTTAAAAAGGTTTTCATATGTTATATGCATACCTAATTAACATTTAAGCACTTTGCGACTATTCTATTTAAAGTTAATTACCGTTGACATTTTCTATGGCAAACAAAATACCGGAAGTTGTTGAAATCAGAACAAAAGTTCGGTTGACTTTTAAGCACTTATTAATACGTATCCCTTCCGGAACAACCCTCCTGTAGAGGGTGGTTACCGGTACACGTCAAAACGGAAGTAACAGACGTCTGCCATACCTTTGTAATTGGCGGCACGGGCTTACTTCCGGCTTCTTTTGACAACTAATAATAGGACAGCTTTAGTTTTGTTGGTTTGCATATTTTTGGTAAAAATGGAAAATATAAGTTCCGACCAATCTATGGAGAATAGTAAAAAATATGCGACTAAGGTAATCCAGACTAAAGCTCTCATAAATCTCGATATAAACAAAGCTTAATCATTGAATGTACGATATTAATTATCACACAAAATAGGAATACCTACTGCAATTCTGGTAATTTTAGCTAAGCCAGAAAAACAAATGTGCCATAGGTAAAATTAGCTTGCATCTCAGATTTGAATACATGTTTCAATATTTCGGAATTCGTAAATTCCCACAAGCTCTTGACCTATTTTAAGTTCACAACAATGTCAGAATTCTGACACGTGGATTTACTCCAGCTGTAAATAGTTGGACAGTTTTGGCCACACCGCAATACGTTACGTTTCAAAAATAAATGGAGCTCTCATGAAGAAACGTTCCGTCTGCTTGGGCCGCACCGTGCTCACATGGACGCGCATTGAATACAATTACTCTCGTGTCCTCCACTTATGGATGTAATTGTATGCTTAGCAAGTTTTATTGTCCTGTACCATAGGCGGCTCAGGAGTTAAGTAGCTCAACCAAGGACGATTGCCTGTGGTGTGAAATCCGGTCAATGAAGTCACGTCTCCACCACGTATGTGATGATGTTATTAATAATAAAATATTCATGACACCTAATATTTCGCGTTTTTTTATATCGTCTAGAGACGTTTATTTAGTTCCCATAAAAAGATTAGTGAAGGGTGGAGGTGCTAATGCTCGTGTATACGCACATCCGGTCCGACGGGGTCCGTTAATTGGTCCGCGTAAAAGGGATATCGTGTAGCGTGCCCCCGCGCCCCTTGCCCCGGCTTCCTGCCTCGCGACATCAGGCGACGACAGCCGAGATCGTGAGTCTGTTATGTTGACGAAAATCTGCCTTAAATGGCCGCTTGTCCAATTAAGCGTCGGGATATCACCCCCTGCCGAGTTTAGTGTTCTTTCGGTCTGCAGTCACGACTTATACGTTGAATTTTATATTATGGTCATGAGTTAATGTTGTGCTGTTCAATATCACGGATGTTATTGTTTTAAATATGTTACAATCTAAATCGCTAATGAGTGCCGTTTGGTACATTATCTTGCAACAGTCGTGCAATGGTTTGCATTTAAAGCGGCTGACTTGTTCTCTGAAGGTTTTTGTGCCAGTTTTGTGAATGCTTTGACGTTTTTCTTCATTCTTAGATTATCCTTACAATTTTTATCTTCTTTTTTGTTCTAATGATGTCTTGTAGCGTAGGCGTAAGATGATAACAGAGTGTTATAAGACGCCTTATTTGATCAGGGTTATTTACAATAATTTCAATAGAAATTTAAACTAATTACCTACATGTTTAAAACAAGTCTTCAATATTCTCACGAGGGTAAATCCTCAGTTATTCACTGTACGGAGCAGTAAGAAGTGGAACTTGATTATTTATCGTCATTATGGTCTGTAAATCAGAAGAGAATCGTTTTCCCATGACGACTTTCTGGACTGTGACTGACTTCCTACCATCATTTAGTCTGTGCTTATCCTTGCATGTAGTTTATATTGTTAAATAAAACTACATATGTTTGAAGATATGCTTGAGAAAATGTTATGATTCGTTTTACTTTATGACTAGATTTTTTAAATGGTGGACAAAAATAATATTGCTACTTCAAAGAAACACTTCGATGCAGATATTCCCAGTTGCAGTGGCCAAAGGTGCCGTCCTAAGAACTAAACAATCGAAGTAGTTCCTAGAAACGGTCAATGGGCTCGTTAGGTGTGGTGAATGGAAAGAGTACTCATCGGCGGAAACAATAGGTGTTAACTTGCACATTTAGTACGCGTCTAAAGAGGATGTGAACCGATTACTGACTAGATGAAAAAAGACTACGTGAAAATTTTGACTACAAAAGTTCTTGCATTTGTCGATTTCAGCAGATTCTATAAAATATTGTTATCCCGTGCTAGCAGAGAGTGCTTATAGAATTACTGTGTATTGTAAACAATTTGTGCTTTTATTTATAGTCATAATTTGCGTTGAATGTCTTGGACGACAGATGAGCGAGCTGCCGTAGATAAACGTGTTTATAGTCGGTATAGTATGTAAATATACGGTGTGTATCGCTGCCGATATGAAGCAGTTTGTTTTTGTTAGTAGACCGTATTGTTATCATTCAGCGCTCACACGAATAGACAATAACGACGGACTCGTGAATGGGTGATTGATGGTGTTAGACCTTCATTGTGCGCGTCCAGCTTAGTAATAGCCCGATTGTTGGATCTTATGTTTGTATTGAAATTCAATTTTAATTAGTAAGAAACATGGTCCTGGTTGCCTTGTAAACATACCCTGACTCTAATTTATTATAATTTTTTTGATGGGTAGTAAAAAAGTTAAATCGGTATCCGAATTAATATTAGTTTCTAGCTGTTTATAAGTGACGAACTTGGAAATCCGTGTGGTTTATTTATTACCAATGGAGAGTGAGCCGGTTCCGGTCGGTGCTTGCGCAGGAAACCCGCAGGATATATCAAAATTAGAATCGCAAGCCGATGAACGGTGGGGCACTTGCGCTATGTTGACCGCACTTCCCATATCCGTTTATCAAAGTCCCTTTTGAATCGTAAAACTCATAGAGATTTCCTGAATCCATCTTGCATACTGTTTTTTCTCCCGTTTTTATGGCTAAATATTGTTATCAATTGCCAAGTTCTATCATGGGAGTTGCAAAATACGACTCAGCTACTTTCCCGTCTCTGTAGAGCCAACCTTAATGCTAATAATTTCTCTCTACCCCAGACTCCTTATGTTTATAGCTGTTGTATCGGATTTTTCGATCTCTGCTATTCCCAGTCCGTTGAATTGGCGTTCCGTTTTATTTTCGATGTTTCTCGTTGTCCGACGAACGGAAGTCATTATGCGCTTTCCGCTGTACGCTGTTTTGCTGCCCTGTAAAATGTATTCATTTAATCAGCGATCATGGGTTTACTCGACGAATTTCTTCTCGCATGATCATTGTTTGACGTCAATTTCACGTTTGTTTCTTTCTCATCAAACTCACGTTGAT
Organism: Plusia festucae; assembly: GCA_950381575.1. Taxonomy (NCBI): domain Eukaryota; kingdom Metazoa; phylum Arthropoda; class Insecta; order Lepidoptera; family Noctuidae; genus Plusia; species Plusia festucae. Next base: position 2,586,159 of record OX494436.1, on the reverse strand, counting down.
CATCGTACTTTTTTGTTATTATTGCTAATTATTTTTATGCGTCGCTTGTAATGCGAATAAATGCTATTTTTCTTCTTTCATCTGCTTTAAATTTGGTTTTTAGTGAACCTTTTTGAGCGTTTTGAGTAATATTTCCCTTTGACGCCTGCTCTTGTTTGCGCACATCAAAAGTTAGTAGGGTGAAGTAGGCAAAGGGCGGCCTCTGCAACACTCGTGGAGGCATGAGATAAATATTGACAAGACAAATGTTTGTGTAGAAGAAAAAGCACGTACAACTCTTGTGACTACTATGTTCACCATAGGTGGTGCGGTGGTGCGCACCGATAATACGCCTGTAAACCGCCAAGATAACACACGATGTTTGCACAAAACAAATCATGTTTGCCTACTTTATGTCCTGAGCATTGCTGGCACGGATCACTAGCGCTTGGATATTATGCGTCCTCACGTTCTATTTGCATTGCTTTATGGATATGCATTTACTGTCGGCGCAGGATAGATTTTGCCAAAGCTAAGGAAATAAACACATCACACACAATTACCTTGTTGTACGTTTGTTCAACGTTAAAGTATTTGTTTCTTTTCAAAAGTTATGTAGCTTTATTGGTATATATAATTCTTATACAGTGCCACCGACTTACAAAATTAACTACGAATTCGAGTTCATTTGCCAACGCATTTGTATCCGTAAACAAGCAATGGCCAAGGCCGCGTATGTTTACGAATCTTCTAACGCTAATAACACGCATACATCGAGTGTTTTATATAAAAGGTAATATTTGCCTGACATCACATGTGGGATTGTTTGTTGAGATTTGTTTGAACACGTTTTATTCATGGCGATGCATTGCCTCGCCTCGGGTTATTGTATTATAGAAAAGTAAAAAAATCACAATGCAAAATTTCATTACTAGTACTAACATTACTTAACTGTCGTAATGGCTTGCTGGCTGTTCCAACTTGCCGTATTGTTGCACACTCCATGTCGCCTATTCCTCGGACATTGGCCGCTATTAACGCTCTCTTTAACACAAACATAGATTCTGATATAAGGATAGATGATACTGTCACTGAGTTATTGTGAGAAGTAATAAATCATATCATGAAACTACCTAGCCCATCTTTCATTATGCTTTGGCGTGAATATCGTAATTGTGTGTAACCTACTCGTATATGTAACGTAATAAACCTACTGTTATTCCAATAGGCCGCGATTTATTTGCGTGTTGCGAATCACCAACGGAAACGTATGCCAGTAATGAGCTTCGGATGTCGCTCACCTATTGTGACGAGCTAATAGATATTGACTTCCTTAGTTCAGACCGTGATGGTAACAACACCGGTCTATAATGAGGCATTGTTCACATCTTATTCTGTTTTCAAGACGCAGATCCGGGCTGTGAACCGCTTGCTAAACTGGTCATTTGTGCATTCAATATGAGTGCAGTGCAGTATCGTATCCTGGAGGGCCGTTCACCAATCCAGGTCAACTTTCCTTCACGGATCTGCAACGGCAATTTTAACTGACACCAAATGATAATGGATCTGGCATTTACTTCACAATGCACCGTGATTCAGAAATCGTGCTTGAGTTAGGAGTTGTAACAACCTACCGTAGTCAATCATCAATCACGAATTAACCCTCTGCCTTTCACGTCATCTTTTTTTTATGAGTAAGTCACAGAGATAATTTTTATTCGGGATCATCTTGTCGATTTTCGTTTAAACGTTTGTATCATGTATCAATGCGTTCTTAAGTCACCTTGTTTCGATGCGAGTGACGTAAAGATCGATAAGTGGACCAATGAAATCATATTTTTAGTGTTTATTCGAGAAAAGATTAGAATTCACGGCGTAACGTATCTTCCCTACGTTCCGCGGCCTGCCTGAGAACTAGCGTGCGCATCAGTGGAACGGAACTTCTAAATGTTTACTTGACCATTCGTCCGCGGCACTGGCTTCCGAAATTTCTGTGGGAGCTAAGGAGTACTAACTTTTTTATACTTCCTCTTTTACCATGGTTCCGTCTCAAATTAAAAACTATGTGTGTATTAAACTGATCGCGACTTATTTTAGTTTATTTACATGAACAATTCTTATCATTTATTATTACGGTTACAATTTATTGTGTGCAGTCAAAACTTTGTAAACAATCGTGTTTTTGATGACTTTTGCTTTACTGTACAACAACTGAAGTCATATCACCAGATGTTGTAAATGGCGGAGTCGTTAGCTCGAGCCGTAATCCCCTGACGGTACGCGCAGGCATGCAGCGGTAAGTGGGTTATCATGTCAATCCTGGCTTGTTCAAGGTCGCTAATCACTTGCCCGCAAAATATAATATGTAGTCAAAAGAATCTCACCAAAAAACTGGCTTCAAAGTTATCATGAAAGTTTTTCGATGTCGTCAAACAGGTTAGAGGTAAAATAATTGTGAAATAGTTGCCTTGATGAATGGAGTAACAAATCATGTTCCAATATTAGCGTCCTTGATATAGTTGGACTCGTTTCACTTCCTGTTACGAGGCGAATTGTAAACGCTGAGCACGTCACTCATTCAGACTCAATCAAAGGATCGTGAATGAGATGTTTACCGCGCTCATACACACGCATGTGTGCAACACTTGAAGCGTTTCCTGTTTTATAATGTACATCATAGGTATATCACCCAAAAATGTTTCGTAAATAAACACTTGCAATTCTTGATTTTCCTTTTTTATCTTTGGATGGAAACAACCACATTTTAGGAGTATTTTATAAACCATAACAACTAATCTTTTGTTGTGTTTATGAAAGAGACTGAGACAAAAGTTTTTAAACGGCGTGTTAATTAAGTGTAGTTTTAGGTGTTTGGTAAGTATGTGTCGGCAGCTAGCCGCGGCTGGAGGGCTACAGGGCCGTCCTGCCAAGGCCAGCGAGTTCGTTAGGGCCATTCATGGATGCCTGCGCGCAACCTCATCCCCACTCCCGCGGCGACGGGATATTCTCCCTGACTGTGTGCTATGCTGGCCGATTGATTGGTTTATTTTTTTAAATCGAACTTAAAGCAAAAAGCTCCACGAGGAGGTACTCGTAATTCACCGGATGCACTAACGAGTGTAAAATTTTTTAAACTTCACCGTGCAGCATTAGTTTGTTTTTGTTGAAGGCCGTTTCCGCCATGACTTAATCCATAACTCAACCGGTACATATAGTATGCGGTAACCATTAGTGCTTATTAGATTCTATTAAAAGAATCCATAACAAATTAAACTGTCTCACTGTCGGACATACCAATCGAATGAGGACACAGTACTATGTGTCCATTGCTAAAACTTGGTGTGTGAGATCTTGCCATTTCCTACTGGAATAGTTTTTGAATAGACTATACTAAACAGAAGACAAGACTTTGATCTGAATCGAAATGTGCTGTTTCTAGACACACGAATACAAAGCTCGTCGTTGACATTCGCAGCTTACTGTACCTAATCATAAGTCACATGAACACTGCTTGTGGTTATAGAAATAGTGTTTTATTAACATAACAAATAAAACCATTACATTCCAGGCAATGCCCTTGGAATAATGCATTTACAAACAACCTTCGAGAACGTGTAACTATTTTGGAAAAGTTCTAAGGATAACATCTCCATTCATGCGAATATGGTCCCTAGGTGGGTGGAAGTGGGCAATGAATCACTTTGCACCGTATTGGAGGAACATCAGCGTATTTCGGCTGCGCATTGTGGGCAATTCGTCATGATTTGCGTATGTAAATCAATGGAGTTTGGTTGTGCGGACGTAACTGTATTTTCGTCGTCGGTACACAGCAGGAAGGCGGACGCTATAAACACACTTTCAGTGGTGTTACTATTGCGGCGTACATATAACGCTTTTGTTTAACGAATTCGTTGATGATATGCGTTGGTCAAATCTTAATCTCCTCATTTATTTAGGGAAGGTCATAAGTTTTACGATACAGCACGTGCCCATGCAGTCAGTTCACGGATTAGTTTACCCTCGTACCCTATCAATGGCTGCCAAAATACGCAGCTAGAATTTTTATTGAATTTAATTTGTGGTTCGTTTCTCATCTATCATCGTTGACATTTTCTCGCGGAGACGTTCACTAATCTACTTATTTAGATGAATTATGAATTCTATTGAATTGTGTTTGATTTATCGTTTTACTACGTTGTACTACGATTTTTAAGTTGGATTAAAAATAATAATGATACAAGTTGGTTGTAAGATTTTGCTTGCCTATATTACTAAGCGCTAGTAATGCAAAAGCTAGTTATTTAATGAATTGCCGATGAAATTTGTTTCCTGTATGCAATAGCCATAATGTAATCATAATATAATATCCAGTCGAGTCACTGTATAGAATGAACAAGCTAGAAAGATCTAGTTATGTGGTTTGCGGTTTCTCACCGCGTATAGGAATGCACATTCCTATTTATTGGAGAAATATTTCCAGTTATCTTGTTAAAGTTAATTCAGACAGGTCATTATTCTATTCACAACTCCTGGTGTGTTTACAGAATATAAGATTTGTCACTGTATCTTATTTATCAAAGGTTGACTTGTATCGTGTGGCCTCAGTGAATATTGTTGAATGAACATAAATTCATAGTACTTAAGTGATTGTTAGGTAACTTTATCGTCAAGTATGACACATGCTGTAACTAAAATGGTGCGGTGAAAGTTATAGTTTGAACGTTGCCTATTTTCCATTGCTTGAATATAAATAGCTGCAGAACGTCTATGCAATCGATATGATTTTACACCTTTGCTATTGTTTTAGAAAGAACAAGCACGGAAAAATAAAGATTAATAAACAAGAGTAGTTAAATGTATTTTTAGCAAAGAAATCCATATTCATTACTAAGTTAAGTGACATTTCACAAGAGTGACATATAAATTTATTGCTTGGATCCCTGGATGTAAGCAATTAATTTATATGTCACTCTGATAATCTTTCCCAAATTCAAGTGTTACATATTCATAAATGCTGTGGCGTGAGTACCCTAAAATAGCACAAACAAAAGAACATCTACATAGTACAAACATATAAGACAAAATGATTTTTTAGTTGTTTGGCGCAAAAAAGGGTTTTTTAATTTATGGTAATTATTTCGTCAATTTAAAAGTCGTGATTGGGCATTCCCATGATATATTCAATATCATGGTACATCATTATACACGCTCCATACCATTATTTATGTAGGATTATTTTTGGGATAGATATTGGTAGTATAGGATATTGTTAGTGAACAAATTATAAGTGTGATCATTTTAGTCTGTATTTTAGACAATACTATTTCATTGAACTAGTTTGTAATTGCGTGGTCGCTTTATCGTTTACAAATTTGCCAATCACAGGCTGGTGTCTCATTCGTATTTTACGTAAAAACGAGTATTATGTGCGGTATTCCGCGTTTGCGTAACGTATTCTGTGGCTGTCAGCTTCCTGTCTGCGTAAATACTAGTTGCATTGTGTTATGCAAGATACTGCGCTCGCGCGTCAGTATCACACATTAATAAGAACCAGCCCATTTTAGCAATAAGTATACTGTCGCTGGAGGGAGAAATGTCGCCGCCCCCGACTTACTCCCACGCCCGCCTGCGTATCTCTATATACTTTCCAACCACCCACAGGTACATAAAGAATCTTTAGAAATATGTACTTATGCAATGCATTGTCGTCACAAGGGCGTTGCATCAATAATCTCTTTACAAGCAAAAATAATAAATTTTGTCACATGTTTGGAGCGGTGTCACTCCCACATTGTGACGGATCAATCAAAAAGGATCGGCTGAATGGGATCAATAAGTATGGTGAATGTGGTGGGCGATCGGTCGTCGAACTGCGCGGGCGCAAGCCAGTGGTGCGCTCTAATTCAATTTAACGACAATCCATTACGCACTAGGCTAACACTCCGTCTCGATGCCACCCATCCATTAGTTATATTACTCAACTGATTCTGTATCACCGTTGCCTTGGCCCTGCTGAGTGCTGATAACCGTGGATTATATTACGGACTTTAATTTCAAAACTCTCGTTGAGTAATGACTCTGTATTCTATTGAACATCATTTTGATTTAACGCTTAATGTTGAATGCTTACCATAATAATGTTGGCCATTAAACCATACAGTAAGTGGCGTTTTATGTTTAAGGTTTCATATTTCTTAGGATTTATGGAGGCTACACTATTAAGTGCAAGCATTTATACTACAAATGCACTGTCAAGTTTACCGCTCGTGTTGATTTATGATAATGGGAAATAGTTTTCTATATTTTCTCAAGATAATTAAGCTGTGTCCATTGTCTTTGATAAAATAACTTTAGTCAGGACCGGATCTGCAAGGATGGGGCCGTGTCACCTTGAATGCCGGATGCCGGCGTACTGTCGGAGAAGCTATCGGCCGTCAATCGTGTGAGCGTCTCGCCATATTATATTATAGTCTGTCTGTTTGTCTGTGCGGCTGCGAGAGCCGTTTTTATTTTACGAGCATCCACGTCCGCTCCGCGAGTCCTCCGACAAGGTCGATGTTTCTTTTATCCAATCGACCCCTACACTAATCGATACTAATTTGCAATCAGGTGCAGGTATTTTATAGTCTCAATAAATATTCTAAATAAGCAATCTTAATGTTATGGATGGACGATAAGATCAAAAACTATAAAACGTTTGCGAGAATTTCAAGGGACGAACGTGTCTCGTCTCCGAAGTCCCCAACGGAAATGGATTGGACGTGGGCGACACCTACGGATTGCGCGAGTGACCACTCTCAGCATACACAAAGTGACAAATTTAATATCATTATCTATTTCTGTAACTCCTCATCTCGCCTCGTTAAAATTATTTTCTGCTCGTTTGTTCCAGGTAAGTGCTTCGTAATCATCACCTTGATCTGCCGAAGGTCAAACACTTCATCAATCAATTACGCTTGATGGTAATGTATGAATATTAATGGATAATATTTATCCTTATTTACTCGCCCCTCTAGTAGTTATTGCGATGTTAAACACGTGTCTACTTTAATGAATTGAACTCTTATAAGTCAATGTCGATGAATACAGAGTAGGATATATCTTAATCATACAATAGGATATTGTGACCGAGCTCTTTCTTGGCGTGGACGGCATCACAATATGTAACACTACAACTTATTTCCGCATCCGCTATTGTATCGCTGTCCACTGCAATTTAATCATCTCTTAGAGAGACAAGATGTATTAGACCAGTTTTACGGCTGCTGTTGTCAGAACGTACAGTGTGGGCTCTTTACCCACAATTTTAGGGTTCAAACTTGTGTGTACTTAAAATTCAGTGATTCCCTTTGATGTAGAACGGGAATGTCGACAAAGACGGATGTCCGGTGCCGGTCAGGATTTGTTTCACATGACCGTTGGGTCTCTTTTGCTTCTTTAAGATGAGGCTTACCATATCAATAATAAGTACCTAGTAATAAAAAATCGTTAAGAACTTGATAGTTAAAGTAAATTAGTTAATTCAAAGCACAGTATAGGGTATAAACAGCTCCTCCTCCGAACCTCCGAATGAAATAACCGACGTAAGAAATATATTTTTGAAAAAAATTGTCTTGTTTGTTTATTGACGACGCGTTGCCAATTTATCATGAGCTGTCAAAAAAATAATCGGATTCTGAATAGTTAGGACATTAAGGCAATTTGCCTTAAAAAAATAACATTAGTAGGTGACTTCAACGGGGGAAAGATTCTAAAAATCCTTCCGGTCCTTTTGATATCGCGGATAAGCGGCGTAAGCGCATTTCAAAGGGCCAGTGTGTTTGTCCGACGAAGCTTGAGTAAACATCATTCGTTGAACGGGTGTGTGATTTTAGTCTTTTGTGTTTTTACTGAACATTTTGTTGGCTGGGGTACAATTTAATCTCATTATGTATGCACTTCCGGAAGTTTGCTAGTGTTGGAATACAGAATACATAATGTGGAAATGTTTTATAGAGGCCGTTACGACCGATTTAGTTTTTATGGTACCTATAATTATTGTCCATCCTCTTCAACAAGTTTGTCAGTTAAGCAATCGAGGCATTTTTTATAACCTTTAGCTATTGCGACATAACCTTAATCTATCTTTGGGTAGCTTCACTGTTTTTTTATATCAGTCAAATGCTTTTTTTTTTCATATGAAAAGTGCGTGCGTGACAAAAAGGGTACAAGTTGGAGACCATTTTGATGTCCAGTGAGAGTGTGACAGAAAATGCCCTCGTGGATTGTCTAAAATCTGTATTAAGATCTGCTGTACTATTCCTTTTCCTGACGACTACAATTCTAGATCTAATAGGAATAAACTAATAGTTTCTTAACTACCCAGTTTATTGTTATGTGTAGGTAACATGGTGTTTCAAGTTCCTTATTAAAACAATGATTGTAAAAAAAAGGTTAATCCCGTATTAGTTTAAGTACCGTTAGCATTTGGTATTTGGCGAGTGCTGCGCTAACGTTTTGCATACAATGCCCATGTTGGTGCGCTTGCGCAACTCTGCGGTCATCGGGCCGGATGTGACGCCGCAACGCAGCCCGTGCCAAATTGTGCCTACATAAATCTGGACCAGATAGCCTTTCGATGTCTTGATGTTATCTACTTCGGTTTATGTGCCAAATACCGTACTGCTTGTCTACCAGTTAGGTTTACGATGTCCTGTAGTCACTTTTCATGGAGTAAGCGTATCCACAGGCTTTAGATATTTTTTCCTTGGGAGTTTACATTGTATAGTAGAGTAAGTTACATTGTATTTAAAGGTTTTAAACGAGGTGAAATGCTAAAGATTTATTTGTTAAGCATAATAGTCTAATTTGAAAGTAAAATTGACTTAGTTTTGAAGCCATATTTTGATGAGTCAAAAAAAATATGGACCAAAAGTTTCAGTTATGGCTAACAGTATCTAAAAACTGAAGTAATTTGATTTAGAAATTTACACGCGTTAACCAACAGTTGATAAATTTATTTTCAACATAAAATTCGTGACTACATAATAATTTATTTCACAGTTTCGTTCGTGGCTCGTTTGATATTATCATAGTGACCCGCATCGTTGGTATTAAAGTAACCTAAAAAATCGCAATCATTTGCATCCGCCATTGCTGTCAGTTAGGCAGACTTTTTCCAACAAAACACTGATAACAAATAATTGGATACTATTGTATTGTCTGTGAGAACCAAATGCTATGCTTTTTACGTATACATTAAAGATATCTTGATTTACTTTATGTTTTCTGTAACCTCGAAAAGCACTCTACTAATTGCATAAAGTTTACCGTTGGAGTTGTTTTCCATTCGGACAAACAACGATTTAATAAAAGGAATAATAAATAAATGTGGACATCACATAAATTGCTCCGAATCCAAAGTAAGTAGCTAAAGCACTTGTGTTATGGAATCAGAGACAACTAAGGTACCAAACACAAACACCCACCCGATACAATGTAGAAAAGAGATTTTCTACATTGACCCATCCGGGGATTGAACCCGGGACCTCAGAGCTGGCGATACTGTGAAAACCGATGTGTACGCCACCCGACTACGGAGGTCGTCAATGGATAAATGTAGCCTTAAGTATTTCATAATGCATAAAATTGATAATATTGTGTTTTGCAAGAGACTTTTAATAATATTTTAGATATTATTCGTCATGGTCTATATATGAAAGCTCCACTGCACTTTTGCACTAGCTGTTTTAACGTCGTTTACGGACTAGGCGTGATTACGCAATTAACTTTAGATCTTATTCCAGGCATATCAGAGTGAAAAAAAAACGAAACCTTCCAAAATGCCGCGCCTACATGTTGTTATTTTTTAAATGGTATAAATCAATATGTCCAGACATGTAGTTGGCAGTCTGGCATATTACTCGCGGGTGGTCTAATCCAAGGTCAGCCTTGACCGGCTGCATCAGAACAAGCGCGAACATGCATCGCACGGACAAACGATGCCGGTGCCTGACATCCGGTCACAAGCTATGTAAATTAGTGTCACACTTGGACACATGATTGTACAATTGTCCTTGGTACTGTTTCAATGAGGGTTTCGTTTTACTTGCTGTGTCATCGTCGAATCACTTTTTTCTGAGTATAAATCATTCAAATAGAACAAACGCGGTTTCGTATTCAGATACATGCTCGTCGAAGCTTCCGGTTAGTAATTTCTATAAGCTGATACGTAAAAATTAATGAAGTGCGGATATTACAAGGACGTTTGGTATTTAAGTAGAGGCCGGTCTTTAAAAGCTAATAGCGACATTTACGACGGTTAATTACTTATACTAGTTAGTATAAGTTTTAATTGGCATGATTCTTTAACGAGAAAATCGTTCGTAAAGAAACAGGAGACGTCTATCAGGGGATATTGAACTATCGAGATGTGAATGCATCTTGTCTTAGCTAAGAAACAGTTATGTAGCAAATAATTATCTACATATATTAAAAGCCCTCGTTGCTATTTAGATTACAATGCAAGAAATAAATGTAACGTCATTTAAAATATACTTGTTATCAAGTTATTTGTAAGTCGTAAACGCGAACCCAAATATATAAATAGCGACCTTTTGCGAATCTACCAACGCAACGCAGCAGTCCGTGAAGAACTGCACTTATCTAACTGCAGAGATCGATAGTTCAGTCTCGCATAACGCCCGACCGAACCATCGTATCTCCGTTCATCGGTACATATGCAGTATCGTTTCTGCTATGCAACAATGTAATTTAATATGATGGTGTTATGATGATCCAATGCCCAATAATAATTTCGCAAACACATTTGTTTGTGGTTTGACTTGCCTCAATGTTTGTCGCTTACGCTCGTCTACTCTCAAAGTGCAATCTGCGCAATACTCTACTGATACGACGTACATGCGTACTGATAGCGGACGTCATCTGCCAATTCATCGGGAGAAATTGAAGTGCACTGTATGCAACGAAACTGTTGTCACGTGCTGCTTCTGTTTGCATAAAAAGCTTTTGAGATGATAAGCGGTTCGGACATTAAAGGTTGGCGGTTCGTGTTTTAAGGCTCTATCTTACAATTTTCTAGTGTTTCATAATTGGTGCTCAGACAGCTAGGCGGGTTAGTTAACGTCTTGTAAATTGGGTTTCTGATAAAGCACGTCGTCGATCGAGACCGAGCTTAAAGTGTCTTGTGAAGTGAGGGATCTAGCTGATCTGTTGCCAAGGAGCTCGATTAATTAAATGGGTGTGTTTAATACAGCTACGACGGTGTAATTAATGTGCAGTTTAAATAATCAATAACTTCGAGCTTCTCCGTATGGTGAGTTTGAACGAAGCTTTATAATCTGAGACTATTATAGTTAGATTTGTCACGACATCTTTAATTTGTTGAATCGTGAAAGGCAGTAACGTGTGAATGAGTTTAATTAGAAGAAAGAAGCGTAGAAAGTTCGTGAAACTGACTCACATAATTAGGGTAGTACACCAAACAATGGATGGATGGTTTATCGGCTTAAAAGTTCATTATCTTTAAAACGGCTTATGAACGATTTTGGTTATTTACTTAGTGATAATCAAGCTTAATGTCGTAAGCATTTGAAACTTGATATGATTGTCGGATAAGGTATGAGGCTCATAATAGGGAAAAATAATTGCTTGTCACGTCAAAACACAGCCCTCAGTATACATTTTGTTTACATCTGTTGTTTATTTATTGATCACCTGCCTGATTACTTTTACTAAACTTTTTGAGCGCTGAAAAGATCGTTTCATATTCTTAGCTCCTTATAAGCCACACTCTTGGTTTTTTATATTCATGTAACCAGCTGCGCACACCATAAAATCGATTATTATATTCAATACTTTTTGCTGATATCTTTTAATATTGTACCTGTCTCTTTATCCACTTATATTTATGAGATTATTGCGCATCAAATAGCTTTATATTGTGATGTGTTTGATCTGCTTACGAGACATAAGCTCCCCAGATAAGGTGAGATATTGAGTGTAGGGTGTCGGTAACATGAGAACGCACCTCGTACGTAGCACGAAGGGCTCTGGTGACACGACTTGGGCAACAGTGGATTAATTAATATTAACGACCGCCTTGCCTACCATTTCTAAACCCAAAACCAAATAAAGCGGATTACAAGAAATTAAATACCTACCCTTTTAACTGAGTTGCACCTTTCGTATCGTTTACCTTGTATAAAATTAACACTTAAAAGCATTTTTTTTAATGAAGGTGCAAAATATTGCGGCCCTAAATGCGGACTCTATGCGACGCCATATTTAAAATGCATGTTATTAAATATGAAGATGTAGTGGTTTAGCATGCAAGGGAAACAGGAAGTTTCGTGTGTCGTTCGCGCTATAACTGGAACGTCGTCATGTCATCGAAACACAAGCAAGTATTGGTATGTTAAAAATGGAACTTGAAACTGCAAAAGCGCTTCCGCAGAGCACCGGAACACATCGAATAATCACGTTAAAAATGTTCCACACTTTGGTATCAGTTTCAACGCGAGTGCTTTGTTACGATTGTTTTCTATCGCATTAGAATCTTGCTTTCCGTGTTTATTGTTCATTTCATCTTGCATAATTGTAAGATTCTTGACGTGGTCCGCGTGGGAACGCAGTGTTGTCCAGTTAGCGGGCACGACCAGGCCAGCATCGTTGTCAGAACGATATGGACATCCGTGACGTTCGCGTGGGAACACGCAGGATATCGATTGTATCAGTGCCGAGTGCTAGTACCAGTCACTTTGCATGTTTACGACCTTGTTCCTAGGTTGTAAACGAAGAAAGTGGTACTGCGTGGATGTACCGTTAATGTTGGTGACTGAACTGATAGTGATGATGGAAGTTGGTGCGTCTATAATCGCTTAGGTCATCACGGCTTTTAAATTAGGATATTTAATTTTCTGTTTCGTGTAAGAGTGTTTTGGTTAGTTTACTTATTTGGAGCAATAAACCAACTAGTTCAACTGTCGGCTACACTTTTTTGCACTAGTTTAGAACAAGTCAACTAAGGTTAATGAGTACTAACGGTGCTTGTAAGCAACGGGACGCTTACAATTAATATATTAACTGTTGCATTTTTGTAATAAACAAGTTTATTTAAACATATTGAGAATTGAGTAAGTATCTCATGTTCACATTTATGCCTATAAAATCTAGTATTTATTTATTTATTCATAATAGTTTTGGTCTATATCACATTTTTTGTTTCTTATGGCCCCATAGTTCACATAGTAAAATGCAAATATGGTACCTAAAGAAGGGTATTGTGGAATCGGATTTGTCACTGTACATTACATAATGTTCCTAATCTATTCTATGTACCTAGTGCCTAGAACCTATAGGTAAGCTAACTAGTCCAAATTTAGGATTCGATACGCTTCCAAATGATGCAACATAGTGATTGCGCTTCACAAAGCCATTAAGCAAAGATATCTTCGCTTAATATGCTATTGCGCCTTGTGAAGTGATGACACTGTGTTCCTTCGAACTGTTTCTTTTACTTCTTTAACAGTAAAGTTTCGCAAATTTCGCACGACCCGTTGCAACAATTGAACGGAAGCGACTTGCACAAAGATAAATCAGTTCCCTGCGTAGACAAGGCTTCAAACAGCGGTACTTATCATGTGGGAATGCAATGCTCTACTTACCAGTGCACTCGTTATATGAGCCTCTGTGAATATGCAACTAAAATTAACTGTAGTACACTGTATAGGTTCAGATACAATGTGGTTCGGATAATTTGTGCTTTCATTAACCTGCATGCTGCGTGTTCGGTTATTACAAAAAAGTAAAAAATCCAATTTGTAACCGATGAAGAAACTGCATGCTAGCAATTATAAACCAGGAAAAAAAAGGTATTTCAATTCAAACAGGTAACCTAATGCAACATTTTGACACGGTTTAAAATTTTACATGATATGTTTGTTATTTGGGCATATTGTACCACTTTATGAAAAAAAAAATATTATTAGTGAAGCACAAACCCGTCTAAATCATATTAGGGTACGTAGGTATGTAATAATAAAAATAGACAAAAAAAGCAATATCTAATGTCAGTATTGCGTGAGCTTTAACTTGGAGACAATTCGTTGAAACAAGAATGTTTGGGGACTTTGGGGTTCCGTAGATCGTACAAGTTGTCCGATGGCACGGCATCGGTTAGATAAAGATTTATCCAGGAATGTGGACGCGCGGGACGTGGTCGGCTCGATCGTCGCCATTCCACCGTTAACGGCTCACCTGTCTGCCTTCCACTTCCCTTTCTCAGAAAAAATTAAACCATCTCTAATGTAACGAACGCTGCGTCTGACTTCTGACGCCACGCGGTACAGGAAGGCAAGCCTTATTAAACGTCTTGTTAATTAGTGACGTATCTCTACAGTTCAAAAAATGTCTAATTATTGTTTCCTTCACTGCTGTAGTTGCACTATAGCACCTTGATATTTTTGTGATGCAATTTTTAATTTGTTTGCATTCACTCAATCCTTCAAAATACATACAGAAACGTTTCAAAAGCCTTTGTTAATTCCTTTCTCACAATATAAAACAAATTTAAAACTCCAGATAATGAGACTGCACAATCACACGCTACCTGTCTGCGAATTTGTGTTTGCCCAACCATTGTTTGCAAATATGCTGGAATTAGTTCTCACATTATATTCCGAAATTGTGAAGTTTGCTTCGAAATACTTGGTTTGGTTGCAAAAGAGTAATTATGATAATAGTTTTAATACCGCGAACAGAATATATTCGTTCACCTGTAATTATATAGGCGGAAATCCTAGTTAATAACGACCTTTGACATTAAGACGCGGATCAACGGATCACGGTCAATGGCACGCGATGGCGTCCATGTCATGTTTATCGAGGACGTATGTTATCATCTTGTTTCAAGTCGTACAAGCTTTTATTATTAGTCGCCGTTGTTTTTTGCCAATTGAATACTCGTAGTACAGGAAGTGCGTGTAAGTATTCGGCTCGTTGAAAGGCCGAACGACAATACCGCCGCAATTCGGTGAAGGTGGCTCTACGTTTAAATTATAATAATAACTGTTATAACTTTTGCCAGCGCCTGACGTATGAATATGGTAATCAAAAACCTAATTTGTAGTACCTTTGGGCACAATGATGTCATTGTTATAGATAGAAAAAAGTTATTGATTTCGTGAGCTTATATTTGCTGTGATCGTCGTGTGCACTTTTATTTCAATCTTACACTGAATGCAAATAAGGTTATTCTCGTTATTTTCCCATGATTTATTACACTTCTGTGCTGACTGGTCACATTAGTCGACTACCCGATTAGGACATTTGTATTCGTTTTGCAGATGTGGAGGTCGTTCGTCCCGGTTCTCGTCTGATGTTACTTATTCTTTTGCATGCCGCACTCGGAATCCTGATTCCGCTTGCGTATTTGTATTAACACGTTGAAAGCACTACGCTATTAGAATATATTATTAAATAGAGTTTAGACTTGGAAATCCCTATTGCACACTACTGGTTCATTTACCTTACAACTTTTCATAACGCGGAAGGGTATCGAGTTGCTGGCTGACATTGAAACCTTACGTACTATGTTGCGATCGTTAAAGTAAAATCCTAAATTTATAGGTAGTCGAATTTAAGACAAGCGTTACGTGCCCGGAATGGGAGTAAGCAAGTGCCCAGTCGATAACCGGTCGATGTCGATGGGCGAGGATGTCGCTGGCAACGTTCCCATAAATTCCGCGGAATCGTATGAGATTTATAATGGCGGCTGCGTAACGGTGGGCGCGCCGCGCATGCCGAGCGCACGCGCCTACGTGACGCGACACTCTTGATAGTCACACACCACCGCGGCACCGCCCCCACTCGCGAGCCTCTCACACTCTCTTGTCACATCGATTAGTATTGTCCCGTATAAGGTAAAGGCTAAACCATCTCTAATTGGCAACAAGTAGTACTGATAAAAGAAATATTCATTTTTGAAATACGATATATTATGTAATATGGACAGTTGCTTGTTGATCAATATTCTGATGTGATTGACTTGTAGATGAGGTTGCTTTGTGTTTTATGGTATCAGCTTTAGATTTATGCTGTTATTTACTTCTAAACAAATTGTACGCATGCTGCATACGAACGTTACATTACTTGTATTTTTTTATCCTATAGTAATTTGCCTCAAAGATTGACAGGGTTGGCATAAAATAAATAAGCTGAAGTTATTTACGTCTGTTACCATGTGTAGTGGTATAGTTCTATACTATACCTTTCTATTGAGGCTCAACATCTTTTGGTATCAGTAGTTGGTAGTTGTGTATTTTAAGAGGTCAACATGTATCTGTGACAAGTGTCCAATATTTACGTTCCATCCGTACCGCATAAAGCAAATTGATTTCGCCCCCGTACACTTTCCAGTTACTCCATTTCGAGGTGTTGGCTAGTAAAACAGTGGGAGTTTATTGACTCGTCGCCGTAGAGCCGCGGCCGCCTGGCATGCGGCAGGTTGGCGGATGTAGGTGTTCGCAAATATTAGCACTTGCCTAATTCACTAGGCAAACGTTCGTTTACTTTATTACCTAATGTACTGGTTAATTTAATATTTTTGATGTCACCTGCATTCACCTTTTGGAATCAACATTCTTCGTTACTTAATTGAGGTGTAGGCGTAGTTATACGACGTCCCACTGACGAGAAGTCGTTATTGAATGGGCAACTACGACTGTCAACAGAATTAGATATAGTCTCGATCGAGGATTTAAGATAACGCCATATTTCATAACAATAACGTCGTAAGAGTTCATTGGCTCTATTATAGTCGAGTTTGAAATGACAAGACGTCGGAATAATTTATTATTATGACACGAGTAATGTGAACCATGCATTTTGCGGTGAGTGCAAGGCACGGTGCGCGGTGCGGGCGGCATGCGCCGGCCGCGTCGAGGTCGCGTTCGATGCGCGTGCGCAATATGAATGAATGGATCGCCCCCCTCCCTCCCTTCCACGCCATCCGCACGATCAATGGACCGCACGTGGTGTTCGATAATGCGCTAATCTAAACTAAACTACATTTCTTTATGTTATTTAGCATTTTAATTTGTGTGCGATATATAAATTCGCTACAATAGCTTGTTTAAACCGGTTTTTTATTGTTGTATAAAATCTGAATAATATAGATTGGAGAATTCTTACGTCGACATTTAGTTGAATGTTAATAAATCTATAATGAGGCACGGTCTTCTGACTTTCGTCGACAATGAAATCAATCTAAAATATTTATCTAGCGCTCGAGTCGATCACTTGTAATTGACGGCTAAATGCCCTATTAGACCTGGCCACCATAATTGAGTGGCCCGCGATTGCAATGATACAGTCGGAGTAACGCCCGCGCCGCCACACCCACGCTCGCTTCTATCGCTTCAATTACATCTTTTGAGACCTGAATTTGTTTTCTTAATCGTAATGAAAATAAAGCTACCAAATAAATCTACAATATAAACGTCGATTTCTTTCATTCACACATTGAGTTATGGCGGGCCGCATCCAGATCACCGTAGAAGGTGATAACGGGCGACCGATTCGAAGTCTAGAAGCCCTTATTGGGTAACTAGCGCAGCCATTGTGGGAGAGGCATGGCAAACGCATGGGCGCAGTGTTTTCCGGCCATATTCAGTGGCCCTTATGAGGTGACAACCATATCAAATGGTCAGATAATATCACGCCTTATTTGGCACGGCTAAGGTGGCGAGCTTGCTGCGACGCAACGGGCCCGACAAGGTTATTACTATACCTCGGTATCCGATGTACCTATTTTAGCTGCTAATTAACGCTTTTGTTCTTGATTCCGGTAACTAGGCGTGTTTCCTTAGGATAATTATCAGGAGACGTCCACTGTCTACTCTCTGTTCTATTTGTTATGACATCACACACTACTTTTATCGTGAGACCTCATTCACGTGCTAATGAATATTCTATTATAATGAATCACAATCAGTTCCAATAGTACGGGTGTGTGTTCTAGGGGCCCGGCGTACGCGCATTCTACTACTGCGATTAGACGTTAATGAGTCACGCCGGATTTACATATGGTCAGCGGAAAACCAATGAAGGTTAGCTGAGGTCGTTCTTTCCATGGAACACCGAAGTCAATTAGGATAAACCTGTGAATGATTTGTAAACTTCAGAATTCGTTGCGGGCTGTAGCCTGAGCAATTTTCGTACTTGCTAAAGGTTATACGTAATAGTCATACCTGATGCTTTTCTTCAACATTCGTCATCAAATCGACAGTCGGTAAATGTCGGTGTAACTTATCAGTGTAGGTGCTAATGGACACAGACAAGGCTTTGTCTGCACCATTTAATATCCAATTCGATTTGTGGCCACCCTTTGGAATTTTAAGTGGTCCTTACTCGTAAAATTAACCGGTCCTTAATGGTCCTTTTGAATGGATGGAAAAGAATTTTTAAATAAGTATTATCGGCCAATTTTATGATGCTTGCTATCAGTGTAGTTTCTTTAAATCGTCACTCATTTAGAATATTCGCGACGGCTTTGGCTCAATTTTTACGGTTTCAATTTCTTGTAATGAGTTCTTACACCCATACTTTCACTTATTAGCAACGCACGAGAATCAACGCCATTCTTGTAAGAATATTGAAGTAAATGTGTTTAAATGTAACTGTTGTTTGATATGTTATATAAAATAAATGGAATTTGGTTCTTACAAAAACCTTCGTCGTATAAAATGTTGTCTGATTGTTAGAACAGCTTTTAATAAGATTATATATTTTCACTGATTTGGCAAATTATCATCAAATGCTCTTAAGTAAACGTACGGAATAAATAACCTGAAACCCAAACATATCGACAGCTAAATATCATAAAGGATGTCAAGATATTGTTCTGACATCCACAGAACGGATTTAAGATTTTCTCGTCAAACAAGAAGTTGTTAATACGTTGAAAGGTATTCGTGAGAACTGGGAACAAAGCCCTGTTCGTCGACATCTCTAAACACAGTCGTGAAACTGTCAAATCGTCACTTGGCTAATGGGGCTCTGTCATCGAGTCGACCCCTTTAACTGTCGTTTCCTTCGAAATATAATTTCGTTTATTTTAAGACGGATACGGGTAAGAGCCCCATCTATATTTAGTTCGGATAAAAAATTGTGATGATGGTGATTACTGGTAGTTTTAGGCAACAGATGTTTATCAGTGTAAATGACACGATACTTAAATAGATTACCTATAACTACCAACTAGAAGTCTACTGGGGTCAATCGATTAACTGTGTACTTTTTATGTGTTTGTGAAAGATCAAAGTTTTTTTTGCACCGAAAAAGGAAGACTGTTAAAACCATTTACCCTTGCGTCCCAAACGAAAAAGTCCTCAATTATGAAATGTATACATGCTTGCGTATTGTTTACTCAAATCGAGGATACATGCCTGAAACTCATCGTGTGAAACCGATGGCACCACTTAAGACGTATCATGTCGACGTTTAAAAAACTCACTTTAAACATTGGGGCGTAGGCGTAAAGTGACAGATGTGTTCAAGGGGTCGTGGAATGACCGGCGTTTAGTTTAACTGCTGGCTTCCGCCAAACGGTCGGTTAGGTGACACATAGTCCGCGTTGCCCTTGCACTTCTTACAAGTGCACGATAATCATCTATGCATACCTTTAAATGACGGTAGCCGTGATTCATGTAATTGTCTGTTTGAATTTTAAATTTACCCAGTTATGATAAACTGTTTGCCTCTTGTTTTTTTGTGTATTTCCTTTGGTTTTTACCGAGGCAGGTCTAAGACAACGTTATTGAATTCCATGGCTCTCGTCTCACAAGTAATGCTATATGGAAGTCAAACTTAAGAGTTTTGCATTGTTTTCTGAGGTTTACTCAATACTCAATAACTTTATTGCATACCATAATGTGTACAAAGCTGGTGGGTAAATTTTACGCGTATATTAGACATTGAAATAAAACTAGTTTAAACGGATTCTATCGCGGTTTATTTTGATTTTAGTTCCCGACGTTTCAAAACCTTTGCAGGTGTCATGATCACGGGCAGACTGAGATGGTATTCGTCTTGACAAGATATGTTGCTCGTTCTACCTTCATATTTTTATAATTTAATTTACTTTTAATTTTAATCGTTTGTGTTCCGACCTACGCAATATGAGCTCACAGTGTCTTGAAGTCTTGCAGCGCTGCTCTTGGGTTTGGTTTTGATTTTATGTATGATTGGATCCCAAATAGGTGATATCTTTCAGCCATCTTCTCTATTGAAATTAGGATGTTTTTTAATCTCAATAGCCTCGCGAAGAGTTTTTAAATTTTTTGATTGAATTTATTTGGACTTTGATCCCTGACCCCCGAATACTTTAACGCAAATAAACTTTAACACTTTCTTAATGTCTATCTGGTGCTACGGAGGCGGCATGCGACTTAACGGCGGCTTCAAACTGAAAGGCGTTACAGTATTCAGCCTTTATTCAGTTATAAAATAATTAATTTAGTGTACAACTTTCATTACAAGTGTTTTAAATTGTGTTTAAAAAGTGATGTCTGAAATTTTTATCTCAAAATAAATCATCGATTTTGTGCGAGCTTTCGTTTGAAGTCTAGATGGATATTGATTGAATGTGTTTTAGCTTTTAGGTATACCGATTCTGAATTGTTGTGGATATGTGCGAGGTATATCAGATACTGTTTATTATTTCCGACTCCCGTAATGCACTTAGTTTCAATATAGCAAATATTTATAATTCCGTCATCGCTTGTATTCTCTGCAAGAAGCTTGTAAATATGTACGTACGTACTACCGATACATCAGAAGGCATTTTTTTGAAGTCAGGGAAGCGAAGTGAATAACAGATGTTTCCTTTTCATGTATGTTGGTGTATATACACCATTTTTATTTATAATGTTTACGAATATGATTCTCTATTCCCGAAAATAAACGGAAACATACTACTCATTTGAATTTTTCTCTTCGTCGTCACTCTCTTAGAAAATTGATGAGTGTTTCAATAAGTTCTCTAAAAAAAGGCAGTTAAGATAATCCAGGAATTAGAATACTGTCATCCGCTTATATTTCAAGAATTTTTGTATATTTGGTAAATGTTCTGGAAATATTAAGAGAATTTATGGTTGTGTGTTTATCGACTTCTTACTCAAGTTAGCATTTTCGTTAATCCTTGAAAATCCGTAGTAATTCAGTTGCATTCTGAAATCAAACATATTTAGTTAGGACATTTTCCCTTACAATGCTATATTTTTATGTACCTTGTTACCGATTAGGCACCATGAATCATCTGATATAATGTTATTTAAATTATACGCTGCGTCGTAGTCATCATATTATTGCTACTACCTGTGGCTCACGTTTAAACCCGCGTAAGTACGTCCCGGTCTCTTAAAACATGTGATCGCTCACAGTCTTCTGCCTCAATCACTCACTCATATTATTATTAAATAAAATATAGTTTTTTTTTATTTTCTTTTAAACAATCATTCTGATAAAAAACAACAATATAATAATTATACCATTTGGTGCAGTCGTTTCCAAGATATGCGCGTACTTGCATTTCGGCGTATCATTTTTATTTATATAGATATAGACACAAATTTATCGCAAATCCCGCGGAAGCGCAGCGGTTGATCTCTGCCATGGCGGCATTTGTATCTCCTCCCGTATCCTGCGGACGGAAGCGCGCGGATGTTGCGTCACCGCCCGGAAATAGACGCCCTCTGTGTCACCGCTCGCGTCACGCCACTGTCCACGACCACTCCGCTATCTACACATCATGTGTGAACTCTGACTTCACGACGCTCAATCACCACCGCGCTCCGAGTTTCATTAACTCGATAAACACACTTACATAAATATGTAGGGCTCAGTGCTTATCTGCTAAACCGGTCTTTCCTCAAAAAACTCCCTAACAAATGGTTCCTAATAAAAAAATAATGACAGCGATCGATCTTGTGTCTGCCTGTAGAGCTCAGTAATTATTTCCAAACGGAAACAGTTTCGAGATAATACTGCGATTTATCCTGCCCTACGTGTATCCGCCTGCGTATTTGCTCCACGACGCGCCCTTTCCTTTCCGTGCAGATATCTTGTTTTCTTGGATAGGACGTCGGCCCGGTTCAAAATAAAGTCAGGATTCGATGTTCGACACTAACATAGCACTAAGTATCAATATTTATGAAGGCATCGAACACTTAATCAGCGACAGGAAGATGTTAACCGTCCGCTCGTATATTATGCCAATCAAAATATGGTAATAGCCGGCCAGGGGCTGCTGAATTTACTTGCGGAATCAATTTGCCCCCGTGAAATTTATGGCCGTGTTTCCCCAATTAACTGGCAATTCGGTGGCTTCGATTATTTCGCATAAAATGTGCGGGCGACTCCCGCATCCGGTGATTACGTCGGGCGCATAATTTGTGATGCGCTTGTGGAGTCCAACTGAGCGGTGCCGGCCTACGCCTTCTTGATTTTTGTTAGATAAAAAGCAAAGGGTTCTCTGAGGTCTGTTACTTCGATGTACTCGCCTTATTTGTTGTCTGTTTTTATGGTCGACTCTTTTGCACCTGCGCACGTTTTGTATTTCATGCTGGTACCCCTCGGCCGATACCTCTAAATGAGATTTTGCGCACATAATTTTTGCTTTTGTTTCTCACTAACGTCGACCTGATGGTTCCCTTTTATTATTATATGCCCGTATGCAAATTAGCTTCATTGAATATGCATCTGATTCAAACCACTCATATTAAGTTTTATGTAGGTATCTAAGATAACATGACTGTAAAGTGTTTCATATTAAAATTATATAAAGTGTTACTTTTTGTTTTTATTTTCAGACTGCCTTTTGATATATTGTGTCTCATAGGTTTTATAATGTACATTTGGTAACAAAAAGTTGTTTTCCGTTGCAGAGTCGGCGGGCAACGTCGGCGTCGTCGGGCGCGTGCCGGCTACCGGATGCGCCAGCGGCGACATAATGTGGCTTCTTGACGAGCCTAATCAACCTTATGAAGGTAATTATTATAATTATATTCTGTTTAAAAATCAAGCAAGCTCTAAGCTGCGAGGGTCTCATTTTATTTAAATCATTGCCATTTATTTATTACCTGATATAAACCGGACATTGAACATTCTTACTGGTATTTCCAGACTGTGAACAACTGCTATGCTTTCGCTACTACAATGGCGAGGGCGACGAGTGTGCAGCGGAGTCGTCGGCGCTTCCTGCGCGGTTCAAGATGGACCTCAAGAAGCTGCCCCTGCGGCTCAAAGAAGGAATGTCCAGGAAACGAAGCGGCGATCAAGTATCGCCGTTTTCCTACAACAACGAGAGTTTTGAGATGAACTCGGAAAACCCGCCCCGCGTCGAGTTTGTGCCCGGCACCAGTCACGACATCAAACATCTCAGCGAGAACGTCGATAAATGCTCAATTAGTGCTTTAGAAAGTAACGGGAATAATCTCGAACAAACAAAATGTGATCCTAGTAAATCTCTAGTTAGTAATTTAAGCCAAGAATCTCAAAATGTAAATAGTGAATCTCGAAGTGCAACAGACTGCAGGCCGACGTCATCAGGAGTGAAGAAAAAGTGTCCCCCGCCGGTAGATACGGGCGGTGGGCAAGCCCTTAACGGCGTCAAGAAAAAAACTATACTTAATAGCGGCTTTGACTCACCCACTTCTCCAGGCACAGAGTATTATAAAATATGGTCACCAAAGAATCCTTGCAAAATAATGAAGTTTGTATACGACGTTGAGAGTGCGAATATGCCCAGTGAGGCTGAAAAGTCGCCAGTACCTCCCTTACCGCCGAGACAATCACATAAACCGCTCGAGAGAATGCACGCATTATCCCCGCCACAGGTACCCCGACATAGAAAGCCAAAAAAATTAACAAAACCCGAAGACGCATTCAACTTTGAATTGATAGATACCGATGAACAATTCTTTACGGACAATAACATAACAAACTCAGCTGCTCTACAAGGCGAACTTAACGATTTTAAACCAGGCGAGTTTTACTCTGGCAACCAAATAGCCACGTCGTCAACGGCCAGTTTTTGGAGAGGTGGGCAAAATGTAGCGCCTTTAGCGACACCTGAAACTGATGGCAGCTTGTGTGAATCTACTATTTCATCAATGAAATTATCTAGGTTAAATGAAGAGAAGAGATCAAAAGATGTACCTGATGGCGCGCCTAGCGTTAGTAGAAATAAGATACTGTTTATAAAAGATATAGGTCCTGACAACTACATAACGACGACGTTTGCGCGGAGAGACAAACCCAGTCCTCCTAAAGATGTAGTCGATGCTGTTAGCCAAACGCCAAACCAAGCCAAGTCTGAAGAGAAAGCTCAACATACGTTTCTAAATGATATTAGCAATCATTCTGAGTTTGAAGATGACAACAGAAACCAAATTGAAGAGAAAGAAATTACAGTATTAAAAGGGCACAAACCCTTAACGAGACAAAACTCAGGACGTGCAACACCTACTATGATGACTGCGTTTTTAAATTCATCACAATTGGAACCATTGATATCAAGAGAAACTGACAGTTCGAATGGTCAAAGTTCCTGCAACTCATCTCACTCGACTTCGCCAGTCGATGAATCAAATAAAATGATGCCCAGTGTGGGCACTATGATGATGAGTCGTAAACATTCTTGCGACTCGTCAACGCCAAAACACTCTAGCTTGCCCAGGCATCTAATAAAGAACCTCGGTTGTGAAGGGACGCCAAGGCATTCACCTCAGAAGTCGAATAGTGTCGAGAGCCCAGTGCGACCTCACCCGAGAGTGTTGACGCGAGTGGCGGCGCTGGCGGGCGGCGCGGTGCCTCAGTGCCCGCCGACTCCCACACACCACGCGCGTAGGCCCAGGCCCGTACCACCACCCGACTTGCATCCTCCGCCGGTTCAGAATGCAGAAAACAGAATACAAACAGAAAATTATGAAATGGTTGAATTTACGAATGAATTAAGAACTTCAGAAATTAGATCTCCAAATATGGAATTTGTGAATAGCAATCACTTCACAATCGTTCACGCTGGACCTCCTGAGGATGTGGTGTTGAGGAGGCCGAGACCAGTAGAGGATATAGATGATAACGACAACGCAGTAGCATCACCAACGCCGCTGAGGCATATGGCGGGAATAAGATTACCATCGATACCAGAGAGAGCTTCAAGGCAAATGGCTTTGACGGGCGATTTTCCTGCCAATATGATTGGAGGGATTATTGAATGTGAAGAACCCTTACCTGCAGGTGTGTATATTTTTTTCTATAACTAAATAAGAAAAAGCTAATTCAATTCAGGAATGTATATTTGTTACGTAACGTAAAATGGGGTGAATAGGGGTTAATTTGGTAAGGGTTTTGCTCGTTTTACAGAAGTAAGAAATTGATAATTTGAATTCTGAACTGTTAAATGAATAAGAGGAACGCTGTTTTTCTGTATTCACCCCCGGCTTCGCTATTCAGCCCTTTTCATGTAGCATGTGTGCGTGGTGTTGCAGGGTGGGAGGCCCGCATGGACAGCCACGGGCGCGTGTTCTACATCGACCACATCAACCGCAGCACCACGTGGCAGCGGCCCGGCCTCAACGACGCCGCGCCGCGCTCGCCCGCGCCCGACGTGCAGCGCCGCCAGCTCGACCGCAGGTATACTACATTACATTCGTTACGAACTTTGTTATGAAGTCAAGCTTATTTCATTAAAAAAAAAATATTTTCAATAATTCCATTTTCACTTTCATATTTGAGACAAAAAATAGCGACTCCTCTCATATCTCAAGCTAAAATCAATTTAGCTGTTTCGGGTATACCCGAAACGCACACGTACTCTAAAAGCATAGCTATTCTTTTGGCGCAACCACGTTAAAATATCATGTCGTATCCTTCTTTGTACCTGGGGACTTCCTCCGCTATGGGGAGGGTGGAAAGATATATCGGACGCTGATCGGCAAAAACGAATGTTCTACTTCTCCCTTCCGTTTAACCGGGACCCATGTGGGAACGCTCAGCAAACTTCAGTGGAAAACCTTTGGAACTACCTCCGACCTATAGAAAAAGAAGGGGGATTTCGGAGTCATACCGGCTAAAATGGAACTAGTAACTGGTGCGATTTAACTATCGTATTTGTGAGTTAAAGGTTCGTGTGACTGCCGTAGGTACCAATCCATCCGGCGCACAATGACGCGCGCGCAGCTAGCGGGCGAGCAGCTGGCGGGCGAGCAACTGGCGTGCGAGCAACTGGCAGGCGAGCAGCTGGCGGGCGGAGCGTCGTGCTCGCGCGCGCCTGATCCATCGCCGCACGCGCCGCACCCCGCCGCCTTCTTCCTCGCCCGCCCTGATTTCTACTCCATCCTGCATATGAACCAGGTACCTACTCCACTATAATCTCTTCTTTTGGGGGGGATGAAACGCTTATGGTTTCGATCCACGCCAAAGGCACTGCGTGGGGAAATATCGGACTTTCACGAACTAAAAACGCCCCGGTCCCGTCCTTGCTTTAGCCAGAGCCGCGGGATCAAGTGAGCATTCCCAGGCCAAGACACTTCCAAGGTCTACGCGGGTGATGAAGGACGCTCCTAGCAACGGCGCCTGATTTATTCTTATGACTCTCTGGTCAGTTTCCCCACGTTTCACGGGCACATTGTCCCGCTGCGCTGTCGTACGTCCGAATTAGCCATGCAGTGTTGTTCTTGTTGCACTGCAGACATTAGATTTAAAAAAAAAAACAAATGTAAATTATAACGCATATACTTTGTTTTATTGCAGGAAGCGTCCGTCCTATACAACGGCAACTCTACCTTAAAGCACATGATCTCCAAGATTCGCCGCGACACGACGTCGTTCGAGCGCTACCAACACAACCGAGACTTGGTCGCTCTTGTAAATATGTTCAGCGAGCCTGATCGGGACCTGCCTCTTGGATGGGACACCAAACTTGACAGGAATGGCAAGGTATGGATATAAGGCTTAAAATAGTTATAGGTAATAAGGTTCGTAATTGACAAGCAGAATCTTTAATGTGATGATAAAATATGGTTGCAAAAAAAAAATTCATTAAAATAATCTTCTTTTAAATCTCATCTAAGAGCTGTGATCGCTTTTAGTCTGAAGATCTAACCATCATGTTATATTTCAAACTTTTTAGGTTTGGTATTATCTTAAATTTGAGGTTAATGTATAAATTGTTTTTGACTTTCTAAGGTGGTAAGGTGTGCTATTTTTGTGCCACACAGTTCGTGATTGCAAAATTTTCGATTAATCGATTCTCGTCCCTATGAATAATAAGTAAGGTGTGCCGTTTCTGAGCCTATGAAATGATTCGATTCTCGTGTCTGAGTGAGTGTGTATGTGACGTCAGCGTTTCTTCGTGGACCACGTGATGCGGCGCACGACGTTCATCGACCCGCGCGTGCCGCGGGCGGCGGGCGGCGCATGCGCGGCGGGCGCCGGCACGTTCTCCCCGCTCCTGCCGCAGCGCCGCCGCCCGCCGCCCGACCTCCCCGCGCCGGTTCGAACTTCAACTTCTATTGACATTGTCCTCCACGCTTTTTGTTTTGTTCTCGTTCATTTTTTTTTGCTTGTCATTGCACTGGTTTCTTTGACGAAAGTCCGTCATATCCTGTTTTTACCTTTATCCTTTTTTCCACAATGGTTTAACATGAAATGTTGTAATTTGTTCATCTAAGTTTAAAGCTTGGGCAAAGCATATTTTTACAGTTATAAATACAGTTTTAAATAATCACTTAGAATCCACATTTTATGAATATAAAATATGCTGTCACCATTACGTCCCTTGGAAATAAATTATATTATAAATAAAAAGTAAGCAAAATCACTCATTAAAATAAGTGATTATATTTTCTCTTTTCGTTCCATGAATATGGAAAAATTATGGGCGTTTAATTATCGCACTTGAAAAGCTTTAAAGTTAAACATTGATAATTCAATATCTATCCCATCACTTGCCCAATAATTTTATAGTACTGCCTGGTCAGGTCTTTTCAATATATTCTTGTTCACATATCTCCATCGCTAACTCATAATATTTTAGCAACCGCACCGCCCACCATCATTCCAGTCCAATTTTCATTTACTTTTGTTCACTAGTCGCTATTTTCGTTCAAGTTCCCATTTTATTTTTTTCGAAACTGGCAATATTTTTGTGTAGTTGTTTAGTATTGCCAGCATTTGCACTGTTGTTTTTTTTTGTTTATAGCATGGTTTTGCTTGTATCGTCTTAGCATGTTTGGTGCATTCAAATGTGTTCGTTGGCCTGTGTGTTTGTGCTGTCTGAGTTTGTTTTGTTTTTGATTGTTCCTCAATTTTTTGGTTCGGATTGTAATGTTTTTATATTTTTGTTTATTCCCTTCATGTTATTTAATTTTATTAACAATTATCACCGTAAATATGAGATTTTAATGTGGTGATTGATTATAGGCACCTACACCACCTCCTCGGCCACCGCTATCAGCAGCGGATGTGCAGGCGCAGAATATGCATCACGAAATTCCCGTTGCGTATAACGATAAGGTAAATTAGTTTAGTATATATTCAAAAATATAAAAGACGTATTTAATATTGTGCATACTCTATTGCATGATACAGATTTTCTTTTATTATTTATTAGTATCCGATTGCAAAATCGAAAAATATACAGAAAGAAAGAACAATTTGTCTATAAATCACGTGACCTATCATTGATTTGCATTAATTTTGGGAACACTTTCGGTCGACTTCGATGTAGTATTTGATAATAGATTGTGCATTTTCATTTCTTGTCCAAAGGAGGACGGACTTTTTGCCTAGGAACCAATAAAAATATGCGCGTTAGAAACGATTTCATATTCAAATCTTCATACATTTCTGCCCATTCTCCTTAAATGTTATTGAGAAAATACAATGTATTTCAGTGATTTCTATCAGCGTTAAACTTGCACTTGCAACCTGGTAGGTTTTTTTTTCATACTCAAGCTATTTATGTATGAAGTATGAAAAAATCTAACGAATTATCACAAGTCGTAGAACAAAGTTGTTTCTTATTATGTTTAGTTACCTACTCCTACGAAGTTGCTCCTAAGATCATTATACCTATAGTTGAGAGTACGATGGTGGTGTTGTGCAGGTGGTGGCGTTCCTGCGGCAGCCGAACATAATGTCGATCCTGCGCGAGCGCTGCGGCGGCTGCGGCGGCGCGCTGCGGGAGAAGGTCAACAGCGTGCGCGTGGAGGGCGCGCCCGCGCTCAGCCGCTACCAGAACGACGTGCAGCTCACCTGCTTGCTCAGGTTAGTTCTTACCATAAAATCAACATATGTTTTACTTCAAGTAGGCCTTTCCAAGCACTTTCGAATTGTTAAATGACGCTAGTTGCGCGGTTCCAAAATGTCAATCCTCCATATATTCCTCTATGGCTTTTTTCAGAGAAAAGTTATCCTTATTGCCATAAAAATTGTGAACAATATTGAGTGAAGTCCCAAGTCCCTGACTCCTGTGCTAGATGCTATACCTGTATTACAGGTGTAAGTGTCGATGGCAACAATTTCGATGTGCGTTTTCAAATCTAGTGTGTCGTGTGTGTAGAGGTTTGCGCAGTTCTCAGAGGAGTTCTTAGAAAGTCCCTAGGCGTAGACGATCACGCTGACGCACGATATGATATGGGTCGATTCAAACTTAATGGCGGCTGATGTAACGTCCGATTTGGTCGGATTGTTGGTTCGCATTCGCGATGAGTCGTGCTCGCGTTTTCGCTTGATTGCACCTCCTTTTTACCATTTTCTACTTCTACCGAACCAGACTAACGAGCTGCGACGAGGTAGGCTCTCATGACAAACATAACCGGTCGACAGTTTACGCAGTCCGAGTTCTTGATCACTAACTGTTCGAGCAGTTCCTAGTTACTATTTCTTGAGTCGAGAACGCGAATCATCAAATGTAGTGTAGAACACCCCTAAATATAGACAGACTATATAAAAAATAGACAAATTAAAAAACGTAACTCGGACGGACTGGATGCGAAAAGCGGAGGACTTGTTGCTGCAATGTAACTTGGATAGAGAATTGATTGACTAGGAATTGTCAAAGGTGTTAGAGCTTTTCAAAAAATATGTTGAACTTTCGGTCTCGTAATTCTTAAAAGTAGTGCGAAGTTCAAAATGTGTCCGTCTGAAGATCAACCGCGAAAGGCCTTGCTGTTTCTAATTACCATGTAACGGACGTGAGACAATGTACCTTCACCTGCGGAAGAAATCTGATGATAATACAATTTGAGTATTGGATTATGAGATCATCGATTCATAAAAAAAACATCTAAAAGGAACGCGAGAAACACTACAATAACAATACCTTTAATTGTTTCATTACTTTGACAATAGATGGCGCTAGCAGATACAAAATCCAAAGTTAACTTTATTTACATACTGCGTCTATTGCACGCTATATGTAAATATCACACTTATATCCATCAAGTGCTTGTAGGCCCACTGAAGTGATAACTCTTAGTATTACTCTACAAGAAATGTAACAACAGGAACTTTTTTATGTTGTAACTTTTATTTATTGAAACCTAAACGTCCCACAGGGAATTATTCTTTCGGGTATATACTAGGACAAAGTACAATATTATTTCTTCTGATTTTGTACCGTAGTGCCTTATAAGATTCTTAATACCTTAAGATATAGTACGGCCTAGGTGTTAAAACTAGGGTAATTAAATCAGCTATAATTACTTATCATAACGCCTATCATAACATAATACCAGGCCCATATCGGCTTGATAACTGTGAATTAAGTCGTTTATTTATAATAATCGCCGTGTGTTAACATAACTATTAATTGCAAGGTAAACTGTTATTAGGAAAATAAGGGACTGAGGTTAGGTTAGAGATAATTAATTATAGTTTAAGTGTGAAGGAGCCTTTAAGATTGTTCATAACCATGTATTACCGGCTGTGCCATAATTTAGATTATTTGTCTAAGTTTTTTATTTAAGTAACCATCTCCTGGTCTGAATAGTCTGAGAGCCTTTCTGGATGTCAGTACGCACTGGGTACAGAGTTACAGACATCCAACATAGTTACTACCCAGCCCAAGATACATCTTTAAAACCGGTCTTGATGCTACTGATCCTTTGATACCCAGACTTCTTAAGATAATCATGAGCAAAAATTATATACTTCGTCATTATTTTGTATTTTTATACAACTTGGAACTAGGAAAGCACAAGGGCGATCTTGTAGGTTTCACCTGTGAACCACATGTCAAGCGTTGTCATTGGTTGTCTTTTGACTAATCACAGTCGCGATGACTACATTACAATTATTGGTCAGACTTTAATCAACCATAGATTGGGGATAAATGATAGATTTGGCGAGAGAATAAAGCTTTTTAGCAATGTAGGTCGCACATAACTATTATTCTTGTTAACCCTTCGTGTTAAGCTAAATATATACTTGAAGAGTAAATAGTGGTATTCGAACCCGCGACCACATGATCACAAGTCCTATACCCTAGCCAACCGCCCCTTCAATACTATTTTAATACTGTTTTGGTTTTACTATAGGCCTATGTCCAATGCTCTAGTTTTGTATCTACAATAAAGCCTTTTCCAAATGACCATAAAATGACTCTAAAAACACAGTATTTATACGCGTTAGTCACTAATATATTTGTAATTCTATGTTATTCGCCGGCACAGATCGTTACCGAGTGGTGGGCGGCTAAGTGCCACTCATTTTGTTTTCCAATGCATACAGTACCATTCATATAACTATATAACCTTAAATTAGGCTCCTATTAGACCTGTGAACAGTTAGTTTGACCCAATTCACTTGTTTGAAAATATTGTCAAATGAGTTTTGATGTGAAATTTTCAACTTTTTGCTGTTTTGGAATGATTTCATGACATGTAATGGTTATGTAGTATTTACATTACTGTGATTGTGTTTTGTTTAGTTATTTATACAAAGATAAAAGGTAGGTATTGTAAGTTCATCTAATGTTTGTAGTTTTGGTGTTATTTACTAAATTAACCATTATTTGTTTAAATAAATTCTTCGATTTTCGATTTAGTTTACAGGTTACATTTAATATACTCTGAAACTGTTGTGTGTATGTGTGACTGACTGGTAAATAAAAATAGGACACGAAAGTTTATACATTTATCTTTATTATCATAATAATCAAGGTTATAAGGTACATAATAATAATCATAACGTGCCTATATTTTTTTCTATAGAAACAGGGGCCTATAGAAATCTAATAGAATAAAATGTACGGAACCAATCATGAGTAAGTAATATACCTCGCACTTAACTGATAACTTTAATAATATTGCATTATGGTACTGCAAGTTGTAATTATTGAATGAATCATTGCACCGGATGATGTGATGATGCGATGTGCAGCATAATTTATAAACATGATTGTATTTTATTCAACTACGTTCACCTATAAGCTCTGTTTGTTTAGGCATTGTTCCAACAGAGCGAGATTTTATTTTAAACCAAGATATATGTTACCTACATTCTACTAACTTTTTGACTGCACGGATAGCCGAGTGGATAGGTCACCACGCTAATTACCACTGTGCTCGACGTGCTGCGGGTTCGATCCCCGCATAGGACAAGCATTTGTGTGAACCACAGATACTATTGTTCCAAGTCTGGGTGTTCTTTGTGCATGTGATTTGAATGTTTGTGAAACCCCCGCGACACAAGGATTAAATTCCTCAGTACGGGCGTGATTTTGAACAATAAATAAAAAAATTGCCCGCGTGGGTTTCTTGGGATTCAAGCTATCTCAGTTCCATGAAAATCGGCCACCCATAAACTGGG
Source organism: Plusia festucae (assembly GCA_950381575.1). NCBI lineage: Eukaryota > Metazoa > Arthropoda > Insecta > Lepidoptera > Noctuidae > Plusia > Plusia festucae. The sequence goes on along the minus strand of OX494436.1, from coordinate 2,553,303 downwards.
AAAGCGGAAAAGACAGAAAGACAGGGAAAATCGAAGAGCTTTTTATTATTCGATTGTTTTTTTATGGTTTACTATGTAAGAGAGATGGTGATCAATGCTCATTTCTTCGCTATATATGGGAAGAAGCCTGTGCCCAGCAGTGGGAATTTTATTTTAAGAGAGAGTAGAATACAGTGACGAGACTTATCTCCCATAATTTATATTTAGTTTACTAACATAACTAAGGTGTACCACTCATAAATTAAAGTATTATTATGGTTGGATTTGAATACTAGTTAAGGACTCAAAAATTGCTACTATACGAGTTCTAAAGAGTTAAACTAGTTTTCAATGTTTCCTAGAATAATCAAGCGTAGTTTTGCGGTCAAACGACGGACGTGCCTACTTATAAATATTGCCTTATAAATACATAAATATGATGCCTCATTTTGACCCTTATTATCTACACTTTAAGATTCAAAGTCAAATAAAATTATTCAACATGTTAATGATTAGCAGCTATTGTTATTTAAATGACAGTTGTAGAAAAATGATATGTTTTTATTTGATGGCGGCGTTGTATATTTATTTTATCTGTTTGAAAATAAACTGGACTGAATGACTCATTTGAAATTAGTTTGGGAGTTGTATTTCTGTAGTTGCAAAAGTTATTCAATATATTATGCAGTGTAATGAATTTATTTTACTTATCATACATACAGACCTATGCCATTGCTGGATTAGGAGTATTAGCCCCTTCCACAAATTAACTCAATTTCTTTTTATTACAGATTTTAATTAAGCAATGTATCCCCTCGTAAAGTCGATTGATGTGATGCAATCTACGTTTATTTTTTTTCTGCTTAATACTATTTTTTTTATTTTCTTGCATCACTTTCGTCCGCCATTTTTTTTTCTGAAGCAGCAATAAAATTGTTATGTCTAGTATTTTTAGCTACAGTAGTTTTTAACCTACAGTTTACTATATAGGATCAGTTGCGTCTGCCATTTCTTAAGTGTTTCCCTTTTTTTTTCTGAAACAGCAATAAAATTGCTATGCCTATTATTACATGCTACAGTTTTTGTCTATAGTGTACCATGTAGGGCCGGTTATTAATTATTGCAAATTAATCCTAACGCCTCGAGCCCTCACCTGCATGTATGATGCATTCTTTTTACAACAACAAATCACAAACAATTTCAAAAATAGCCTTTATTATCTAAGCTTTAAAGTCGAATATTGAACATTAAGCGGTTTTCGAACAGTATTTCTTTGGTAGTCCCCTCATTATGTGCGTATAATTGCGTTTGATTGCTAATACTACGGTAACTCACTTACATGATGTCATAAAACACTAGATTTTAACTCTATGTGTCATACTTTCAAACTTCAGGATGTAGTCACCAGCTAAATTGGTATACAAAACAAAACTATATATAACAAACTATCACTGTGGTTTACTACTATACTTCGAATATATTTCCCAGTAAGCTATTACATGTTTTTCGTCAGTTTATTGATAATTTTACGTACCTAAGTGACAAAAAATATCAGTGGACCTAGGGACTAAATTAAATATCCACTACTAAAAAAGCATATTTTAATTAAGTTAAAAAAAAATACTGCGCTGTGCTGATTATTAAAAAGGGTTTTTGAGACTATCGAGAAGATAGCGACTTGTTAACGATACGATCTCCACATGTTCCATGGCTAGATACCCTTTGTGTATGTATATTATTAAAAGAAGTGAAGAGAAGTAAAAAGAACATATAAATATATACAAGTAAATAAAATTTACTCATAGGTAAGTTTTACACTTACCTATGAGTAAATTATACATAGATTAACTATTTACAATATACTAGGAAACTCTGTATCGTGAGATCTTATAATAAAGTAAAAATTCGTTAATATGTACTAGGTATATCAAAGCATTCATACTCGACAATATCACACTCAAAGCACGCATAAGCTAAGTTAAATTACAATAGTACATAAACATTGAACTAGTATGTAATTAATTAAAAGTGCAACCAGCTCGCGTAACAAGTAATTTAAAATCCATAAAAAATGCTAGCTCACCGAGTGATTTGCGACAGAGAGCACTTTGATAAACTAGCTTTGTCGACATAACTCTTTATTAAATATATTATATACGAATATGAATAAAAACAGTTGAATTAACTTGTATAAGGAGTAATGAAGCTTTTGAATGCACTCTGCCTTTCCTCGCGCCGTTATTGTTGCTAATATTAGATAGGGTTGCCACATGATTGTATTTATTGTTCGAATGAGATCTTGTGGTAATTTTCGGTGCATATTCTCATCTCTGTGAGTCACTTTTGGTTTTGTTCAGTTTTATTTATAGAAGTGCAGATCAGTTTTGATGTTTAGTTATTTTGATTTTCAAATGTTTGTTTCTTATTTATTTGACTTATGTTTGATATAGTCGTGGGTGTAAATGGCAACTTAGTAGTGACTAGGTAGTGACATCTAAATAGCTATGAAGAACGGAAACTGATATGATAATAATATGATAATAAGATATTTTAGATTTTCATTAGTGGCATTATTACGTGTTTTCTTGCAGTTGACAACCCTATCCGTAAATCCTTTTGTCCCCGTTAGGTCCACATGCCCTTTTACGAATATGTAAAACTTGTTTGTCACTGAATATAGGTAAATGTGGTTTTATTTAGAGATACATTATTGATATATTTAATTATTTTGTGTCCTTACTGACCCACTGCAAGCCAAAGGCCCTTCTTGGTACCGTTTTTTTTATCTTGGTCTAATTGAGGCCACTCCTAGTTAGGTGTCCAGTTCAGCCTTGCTCGACCTGGGTCTTCCACGTGGTCTTTGCCTGTTGAGGAAACCATATATCTTGGTTGCTTACGCCCTCATTTCCACCGGCATTCGGCATGTGTCCGGTTCGGTTCCTTTTCGATAAAATAAATCTATAGATAAAAAAAAATATGATATTTTAATATTATTTGATATCCGAGTACCTGTTTACCGAATAAATTACACGATTTTTTTTGGTAAATTAAACGTTTTCTAAAATCAAGTAATGTTCTAGGCTAAAAAAGACGTTCAATATATTCGTCTTTCTGTGTTTACTACTAACAAGGTAGGCGTTTGTGATAAGGGCTTTGAACAAATAGTTCTGATGTAGGTAAATAGTTTTGTAACAACAGGAAGGGAGCTAGTTGAGGTTACAGCTTACATTCATTGATAAGAAAACTAAATGGAACACATTATATAGCATTTGTGTTCCCACTAGCGACTATTTCACAACTTACAAGTATAAGAAATTCTTATTACACATCTGGACATTAAAAATGAGTCACTTAAATTTTTGACTATTGGGTTTTACTATTCTAATTTTAATTTGGTCGTTTCTAAGTTCAATTGTAAATACCTATGTAGTTTAATGTTGATATTCCACAAATTCTTATTTATTACCATTCTAATATGTTCATGTGTATTCAAGTGTGTATAGTCCCACTGCAGGGTAAAGGCGTTTTGGGCTAGGAGTCATGTTTTTCACTCCACCTTTTTTTCGGTAACTTGAAAACTCTAAACAGCAGTTTATAAAATAGTTTAGTTTTTTGTTCTTTGAAAAGCTTACTAGCAATGTGATTGCCCGTCCGATGCCCTAGCCATTAGGCACCCGCCGTTTGAAAATACTGCAGTGAGGCCCGTTTTTTTGTCCCGGAGTGTAGTTCGAGTCTCTACTTCCGTCTTCCATGTAAGCAATATACCATTAATAGTAAATGTCATCCATTTATCGTTTGCCGGTTGAAAATAAAACTTAATTGTTTGAAACCTAAAATGCTGATAGTAAGTCATTTGTCTTAAGACATGCTCGCGTTAATTACTATGCTGATACGGTTGGATACTTTCGCAACTTATTATGAAACGTACCTACAAGATTACACACTATTGCGAGTTGGTAAAAAATGTAAGTGTCGATAAAACTACTGTGAAATTAGCCTATTCAATAGAAAAAAGTGAAACAAAACTATCTATAGGTATATATAAAACTCTTCCGTTACTGACTGACTGACTGACTGACTGACAGACAACGCACAGCCGAAACTACTGATCGTAAAGAGCTGAAATTTGGCATGTGTGTTTGTTGGGAGGAGTAGGCTACCACTAAGAGAGGATTTTTGGAAATTCCCCCCCAAAGGGGAGAAAAGGGTGGTAAATTGAAAATGTTTATTTCTCAATGGATTCACTTAAAACTTTGTATGTAGGTTCCACCAGTGAAGCAAGTGAGCATCAAGAAAGGGTTTTAGTACATGTAATCGATAGACCATGGAACAGGCGATAACTAAGTGAAAAACCCAAATTCTGACGGAAGTCATTTCTCCACGCGGACGAAGTCGCGAGCAAAAGCTAGTTTTTTAATAAAATGTTTAACATCCGCGTACGTATAACTCAAAAACTGTATCTGACGTATGTAATAGGTACTCGACTCATAATATTTATGCAATCCAGTGCTAAGATGTAGGTAACTTGTTGAATAAAATTGTATTTTGTCACTGAGGATTTTCCAGTTTAAACACTTATTCTTATTCTTTATTGTACACATGATATACCTAAATATAAATTATATACCTAAATAGTGCGTTTAGTTAGATCAGATTCAGAAGTCGAAGCTATTATTCTTGTATTAAGATTGATGATAGCGTGATATCACACTTAATAACCATTTAATAAATTGATCACAAAAAAGATTCCTATTCCTATATTATGAAGATATAAGATGTCATTATGATATTACTACGTTTTTGTATCAAAGTTTTTTTTTATATAAAACGACACCCGCTCTTAGGAATCGCGGGGGTTTCACAAACAATAAAATCACATGCACAAAGAACACCCAGACTTGGAACAAGTACCTATTTGTGGATCACGCAAATGCTTGTCCCATGCGGGGATCGAATCCACAGCATGTCCAGCTCAGTGGTAATTAGCGTGGTGACCTATAACACTTGGCTGTCCGTGCAGTAAGGTGGTCTTATAGAACAGACCACACAACATTATCCTAGGTCAAACACGTGTCGCCTAACGCCTTATGTGCCATTAGAAACAACAAACCTAACCCTAACACTGATAACACGAAACAATCAAAGGTCAACACTTGACACATAGATACATTTCTTTTGTTATCATTAGGGAAATGGTGATAACCCTCAAATGCCTCGTAAGTCGGTAGCTGGCTTATCAAACACATTATGCCTCAACAAATGATCTTAGCCGTGATAATGGCATAAGCAAATAATACCACCCGTGTTATCTTAAAGGCTAGTTCAGATACGGCATGTGGTAAGTGTAAGCTTTAGATTGACTTGGAAGTTTACTAATGGGTTACTTGTCAAATTATAAGTAGAACGTTAACTTAGTACCTTCTATTTTAAAAGTGTCTGTAGAAACCAATTATTCTATGTAACCATTAAGGTTAAAATGTACGGGTTAGTTACATAACGGTAAGTTTAGGTGAAGTAAAAATGGTTGTTTTATACATGTTTGTTCACATAAATCGTTAGGTAATGAAATTTATATACATGGTTCTTGTTTATAGCGTTGCATGGTTGGGCCCTTTGTAACTTGTTGTTCACGCGTTGATGATCTTGATTTATGTAACATGCGAAAGCTTAATGACGATATACATTGTTGTTATTTTACCATACTCTTTTGTAGTACCTTTTTATTCAAGACAAGCTCACCTGTTTCCACTTCAATGAGCATCAAACGTCACACAGGATTAATTTAAAAGGAGTGCGTATATTCAACGAGATGATCAGGTGCATAAAATTGGACAATTTTTTTCAAGAAACAAGTCGAAATCTTAAAATTGAAAATCTTTCATACAAACATAAGTCACGTGACCACGTGGCCACATTGTACGAAAAGTTCATTTTCTATTTTAAGATCTCGACATAATATGTTTCGTGTGGAAAGTTGTTCAGTTTTGCTGTAGGTGATTGTGTTGTGTTTTGAGCTAGTCTTTCTACAGGTGAAAGAATTTTCAATATCGGTTCGGTGTTTCCAGAGATTACTTCCTACAGACAAAATCACAAACATTATCGCTGTTTAATATTAGTACAGACAACTAACCTCATCTATTATACTCACTATTGTATCGGATTGAAATAAGTTGTGAACTGTGGCTGAAGAGTTAAAAGTTACATTCATAATTCATGCTACAAAAACTACTGTCTAAAACGACATGCCCATCAAGAATTTCTGTCTTACCCTGAACACAACCTTATTCAATTTATTCTGCCAAAATATATAAGTGTAAGGTACTGCTGACGTTAGCGCCATTCTATAATTGTATTCTGTGTAAACCGATACAAGGATAGACAAACTAAAACGGTTTTGTTAATAATATATTGTCAATAATTACGCGAGTAGAACGACACTGCCACTCTAACTGAGGCCATGGTTTACGTCGCTGTTGCAATACATGACGGTTCTTTGTTTATTCAGTTCCGATCATCTAAATCAAGCAATTCCATTCACTTCACAACATTAATATCATGACTTGTACGTATTTCGAATTCGAAATGGCAACAAACCCCTAGGTTCATTTTTCATTTACGACAATTATCACGAAAGAGAATGTAATTGAACAATGTAAAAAGTTCAATAACCAACACAAAGAAAATAAACTGAACACTACTCACCTTCATATAAGCGGCCCAACGAGGAATATATACATCTCCGAACACCTGACGCCTAAAACTAGAAGACTGTTTTTCCTCGCCCGAGACTTCGCAAGTTCTAATGAGTACAAATACTGTTGGTCAGCTGGTGGTAAAATCTACCTGCGAAGAAAAGAAGGTGAGCGCGCCTTACGTATTCACACCGAAACGGATTTAGAAAAGTTAAAAGGTGAACTAAAAATCTGACTATTTGTTCTATCATATTATATTAAGTTTGTAATTTTTGGTCTTAGTTTGTTATACAAAATTGTTTATAATTCATTTTTATTTTATATTTTTTTGATATTTGAGATACTATTCCAATACAAAATTTCCTATCATACACTACATAACTTACACACCATTTCATCATTCACATCCAAACCCACAAACACTTACACAAACAAAAAACACCACACGGCACTTACATGTTCTCAATTTTACATACTCTTTTCTTGGTTGTCTAAATTAGAAGTTAAAAATGGTCATGTGTTCTCACTACAATTGGTTCAGCATATTGGGCTGTTGGAAAATACCAGAGGGTACTTAAAGTGCACATTATTTTACAATAAATCCAAATATGGATGAATTTAATACAAATTTAAATAGTGACCTGGACGACATTTCTGTGGCGACATCAGCAATATGTGAAATTGAGGATTGTCACAAATTGGTAACACATACTAAAACTTATCTAAGAATCCTCACTCAAAATATCCGCAGTATACACTGTAATATCTCTAACTTGCAAACATTACTTGCCAGGTCCAAATTAGAGTGGGATGTTATTGTGCTAACTGAGTGCTGGTTGACGCGTAACTCTTCCATCCCTATTATTGATGGAATCACGTCTTTCTCCACTACCAATCATAAAACACAAAATGAAGGCGTTGTGATTTATTGTAAGAGCACTGATTTTGCAAATGTTAAAGAACCAGAATTTCTAGATGCAAACGTACTTGAATTAAAAATGGACCAGAATACTGTCATTGTGGCCATTTATCGTCCACCTGGTTACAAAAATATAGACAATTTTTTAAATTCCCTGAATACCTGCCTATGTAGAATTTCCTCTTATAAGAATGTTATCCTTGTTGGTGATATCAATATTGATATTTCTCCTGACACCCAAGACCGTAATTCTGCAAATTATCTAGATGTGATTGCGTTTCATGGTATGCTTCCGGCTCACACAATCCCTACACATGGCCGCACGTGTCTAGACCATATCATTTTAAAAACAAAACTCGCTGCCCGTTGCTATATCGCGAACACATCTTTAACGGATCATGATACAGTATTACTTTTCATGGACGTTAAACTCAATCAGCCAAATAAATCAACATATCGACGCATTGATTATATAGGCCTAAATGAAAGCGTAAAGAGCATCGACTTTGAACCATTATACAACATGGTAGACGTTAATTTAGCCACAAATTTCTTAATAGAAGCGCTCTCCAAATCAATAAAAACGAACAGTAAAGTTATTACTACCAAAAACCGCAAAACAACTTTAAAGCCTTGGATAACACCAGGGCTCCTTAGGTGCATGAGAAACCGGGACAAATTATATATAAAAACTAAACGAAATCCAGAAAACGATATTTTTCAGTGCACTTATAAACGATACAGGAATTTTTGCAATAATATATTAAAGAAAGTTAAGATAAACTATGAAAGAGATATTATTAAGAAAGCCGGCAAAAACAATAAAAAGTTGTGGGAAATAATTAAGGAAGTAACTCATTTATCAAAAACAAAGCATAACTCTACTCAGTTAATCAATCCGAGTAATCCATACACTTCGGTAAATGAGATAAATACGTTCTTCGCCAATGTTGGTAAGTTGTTGGCAGAGAATAAAAATTGTACTATAGAACCGCTCTATAACACAAACCACTCATACGCTACAAATTCATTCCATGATTCAATAGTGCTCCTCCCTACAAATGAATCTGAAATAAAAACACTAATTGTAAATATGAAAAGTGAGTGTGCGGTGGGACTTGATGAAATATCAGGAATATTTCTAAAAAAATTTATAGACGTTATAGTTCCGCCACTTACTTTTATATGTAACCTGTCTTTCGCCACTGGTATTTTCCCATCCGCATTCAAGAGATCACAAGTAGTTCCAATATTCAAAAGTGGGGATAGATCCAGGGTCAATAATTATAGACCTATATCTATTCTCCCTACAATGTCTAAAATACTCGAACGGCTAATGAACGTTAGACTTGTTAAATTTCTGGAAACAAATAAACTTCTTTCGTCTTGTCAATATGGTTTTCGTAAACAAAAATCTACTTCCGATGCTGTTCATCAATTAACTGAAACTATAATCTCAAAATTGGATAATCAGAAAAAAGTTCTAGCTATATATCTTGATCTAGCAAAAGCTTTCGACACTGTGTCTATCCCTATTTTAATAAGCAAACTAGAGGGGCTAGGAATAAGAGGCTTACCTTTGGATCTATTTGAAAATTACCTCAAAGATAGAACCCAGGTCGTTAGGGTTAAAGATTGGGTAAGTGACGAATTAACCATTGAATATGGAGTTCCACAGGGCAGTATTCTAGGCCCAACCCTATTTTTAGTATACATAAATAATTTATGTGAGACCAACCTATCGAATGGGAAAATCATTGCATTCGCCGATGATACGGCATTAGTCTTCTATGGTGACACCTGGGAAGAAGTATACGATTATGCCCAAACAGGTTTTAATAAAGTATCTACATGGCTATCTAAAAACAAACTAACTCTTAATACAGATAAAACTAAATTCATGACCTATTCGCTTAAGAAACAAGATCAGCCTAACTTACCTATTATTGCTCACACTTGTAATTTTCAAATAAATCTTGAGTGTACCTGCCCTTCTTTATCAAGAGTTAACTCCATAAAATATTTAGGTATTATCATAGATGACCAGCTTAAATTTCAACAGCATATTGACAGCTTAGTTCCAAGAATTCGTAAACTCATGTATGTATTTAAATCTTTACGACATATTGCGGACATACCTTTGATACGAGCCGTATATTTCGCACTGTGCCAATCATTGTTATCATACTGTATAACTTCATGGGGTGGAGCCGCCAAATCATACTTATTAAACCTAGAAAGGGCTCAAAGAGCAGTACTGAAAGTTAGCTGCTTTTTCCCTATACGTTACCCCACCATCGATTTATACCAACATTGCCAGGTTTTAACAGTAAGACAACTATTTATATTAAGTATTATTATGAGGCAGCACTCTGAATTACCCTTCATACCTGAAGTTATAGAGAATAAAAGAAGAGCTGCAGCGGTATGCGCAATAACTAGATTTACACATAGCTTATCTCATAACTTCTACCCTTTTCTAGGTCCATATTTATATAATAACCTAAATAGACAGTTACTGATTTACCCAATGACAAGAAATAAATGTAAGAAGACAGTTTGTATGTGGCTCCAAGACCTGGACTATCATGCAACGGAAAGTCTACTCAAACCTTTAAAATAGTAAACGCAAACAAACACTTTGAGACGCGCACTCAGCACACACTTGCACATAATCACATTATCACACATTAATACTCTGACCTGCACACACACACACACACACACAAATACACACACACAAACACACACACACACACCAAGATACTAATGTAAGCTAAACTAGATTCCTACTTAAGTTATATCTGGACTGATTTTATTTTAATAATTAAGATTTGTTATTTTTTTAGAATTGTACTTTTAGTTCAAAGTCTATTGTTATTATTTAATTTTTATTGTATAAGAAATGCTCACGATGGTGTTTTGTTTTTACTTTATTGATACTCAAAAGATGTTAGTAATATACTAAATCTAAAAGATTTAACCGAACAAACGGAGGGATGGCCTGGTGATCTGTAACACAGGTTTAACCTAACACAGACACCAGTCTCTATTTCACGCGCAAACAATTTTTAGTCTGTATTTACTGTGATGATGAGAAAAAAATAAAGATTATTATTATTATTATTATATATTATTTGTTTTCGATTAACTGCAACTACGTCGATATTAAGGCATAGAAAAAGTCTGTGTATGGTCTGCCTTAAGCCCGGTATCCACCAAAGCAGAGTTCAGAGGAGATTTCGTTATTTCCACATGTACTCTACGTTTAGCTTCGGTGGAAAGTCATCAAGCAGAGAGATGGTCTTATTTTTCGATAGAATTTTGTGCCGTAAGTGACCAAGCTCCGCGGCTTAGCGGAGATGAGTGTAGATGGGCAGCCGGGCGGCTCACAGCTCACATCTCACCTGGTGGAAATGTCCTACCAGTTTTGCAGCACATTTCTCGTCTCCTCTTCTCTACATTTTGGTGGATACCGAGCCTAAGACTTTTTAATCTTATCTACATCTTTGCATTTAAAATCATAGCTAAGCACCGTCGTTATTGTTCCTTCATCTTTGTAGATACTGTTTTAAGCTGACATCTTGATATCATCATTCTTCAGATAATTGGGATTGGACGTTACTTTTAAACTATTCTGGTATTTAAAATATTCTTTACTATACAGGATGTTATTGACATTCATGAACTACAGCCTACTTATGTATGATTTGTTTTTGTATTTTGAAACCTATTTGTGCCTTACGCAATGCCGCTACAGAAACCATATTTATTTCATCAGTCTTATCGTATCATATTTTTATCTTAGTATGTTTTATGGACCTAATTAATTATTTAAGTATCTTGTTTGTTCCACGGAATTAATTAATATTCTTCAATCGTTCCAAGAACTAGATTGCGAAGTTCGTGTCCCGTATATTAACATTAGATTTGCCTCAGAACTGTCGTTTATAGAGCAGAAATATTATAGTACTAACGTACAGTTGGCCCAAAACATACTAACGCAAGTACCAATTGGAGCATAGAAAGTAAAACTATTTGTACAGTTTATTTTAAATCCTTAATAATATTATAAATGCGAGAATAACTCTGTTTATGAGTTACGCAATCAGGCCTAAACTACTGAACCGATTTATATGAAATTTGATACAGAGATAGTCTAGAGCCTGAGACATAAACATAGACAACTTTTTGCCGCGATAATTGACACCCACGCGGGCGGTGTCGCGGGCTATAGCTAGTGTCTTCATATATAAACTAGCTTTAGCTCGCGGTACCATCCGCGGAGCGTGGTCTACGGTTATCGTGGCAGTCTATAGATACTTATAACTTTTCGCGATAAATTGGTTAACAATGGAAGATTTTTTCAAATCGGACCAGAAGTTCCTGAGATTAACGCATTCAACCAAACAAACAAACTAATCTCTATAATATTAGAACATATAGATAAAGTCATCATGTTCTCTAACCAAGCGCACGCATGAGTGACGTTGTTTAACATTGAAAGTTACTTCGACCTTAAAAACTTAAATTAGAACCGCATAGGTTTTGAAAGCATAGGATACTGGACACTTAACATCCTGGCTACCATGATTTACATTACTAATCATAGGTTAAGCTTCCTATTGAATGGCATTTAATTGAATTATACCTTCCCATACTTAATAGCTTTTAAAGTATGCTGTTTTATGTAAGATAGCTATAACTAATGGATTGCGTGACATGAGTACAATGTTGCTGAAGCCCGCGGTCTGAGGTCGCTATTTTTCAATTCCTAATTTTATCTACACTGATATTATAAAGAGGAATGATTTGTATTTTTAACACGCTTTTATTAGGTCGACCTGTATGTATGTAACTATGTAGTCAAATCTAAGAAAACTAATTTAACCATCTTTTAAAGATCGTAGCGTTATGAAAATTGGCAGTTGTATGTGATTTTGATGACAATACAATAATATGGTACTGTCGAGCTGATCTGATGATGGAGCCGGAAGATATGAACTGGAACTTCATGAAGGATGATCGTATCATAGCCGTGTTTGGACTTGTTAGAAAGGTCTTGTAATGAATGTTGACCATGATTAGGTTTCAAGGTCTGATGATGAATCCGGAAGATAGGCACTAGCATTCCATGATGAAATATCGTATTATAGCAGTGTTATGACTTGTTAGAAAGGTCTTGTAATGAACTATGACCACGATTAGGTAAAGCGTGTTTTTTAGTGTTTTTGAAACAATTAATTTATTGTATGTGTATGTTTGTAATGAATAAACTCAACAACTTCTGTGCCAACTTCAAAAATTATTTCACCATTAGAACGCTACATTGACCCTTAGTAACATAGGCTATATTTTTTACAAAATAATTTGGTACCTCGGGCGGAGTCGTGGGTAACAGCTAGTCTTAATTAAAACCTTAAAAATATTCGCTAATCTGACGAAATAGGAATATGAAAATTTGTTTTTGAATCGACAAATGCAAATTTTAAATATTCAGAACCACTCACGAAAATATTGGATTCCTATTAGTATGTTATCTCAGTTGACAGTTAATGTTCCTGATTTGTTTTTATTTGATTTCGGAGAATTTTTGTCAATTTTAATGAGCTACTTGATCGTTTAAATTTTGTGAATGAATTTTCTTGAAACTTTAATGTGTTTTATTTTGAATGGATTTCTTAAGAATTTTGCTAAGTCGGAGGTATCGTTAATTTAAAAAAATATGGTGTAAGATAAATGCTGACGAATATACGATATACCCATAATTTTCTTTTTATCAATTAATACCAAATCAAACAATTAATGCTACTTTTATTTACCTGCAGTAAACACTTTATCACCTTACCATCATAATCTGATCTCAATAATACATTTTCTGTTCTGATCTTAATTACATTCGTTTAGAGTGCACTTACTTTCTTTAAAACTTTCGGTTTTCACCCGTCTGTGCTTGTTTTAATTTGCATTTATATTCCAACAGACCGTGACCGTATTCAACGTTTTATTTTGGCACACTGTACAGTTACTTGGACAAGTCCGGAGTTGAACAAACAAAAATTTTAATAATGGCGGTCTCTTCTTAAATAGAGAGAGAACACTTCTCACATAGAGAAGGAACGAGCATTGAACACTACGCCCGCTGACTGCGGGTTGGCGATTTCAGATGCCAATTTTTGTATTTCATGTTTCCTCACGATGTTTTCCTTCATTGATTGTCAAAGATGACCTGGAATTATTACGAAAAGTCACATTGGTACTTACTAATGTGACTTTTTCAAAGTTATATGTTCACACAGTACGGGTAAGTGCCCGTAGTGGGTTCGAACCTGCAACCTTGTGCACGAAAATCCGTCCATTGAACCGCTAGGCCACGACGACCGAGCTCTTGTAGCGCTTTTCTTAGAATAATTTTAATTTCTAGCTTAGATTATATATTTCAGCTAACACCACTTATTAATTACATATACGCATACCTATATTGTCAACCACTCCCAATACAGAATGGAAATATATAATTCTAAGCAATATTTTAAGTAATAAAATAATTATGTATGCCTATCAATTTCCATGTCCTTTATCGGCGATAAACATGAGCAAATTTTCCAATATGGAAATAATTTAACCCGCTGTCGACGCATACGGTTAGCCAGTGATTCATTGTTAAATTATGGCTTAGGGTTAATTATCTGTATTAGTTTGCATCGCGAAATATCTTCGAAGCCTTTTAAGTACGGAAATCCTGAGCGGAAAGGTACCGGAGAATATACGGAACTTTACAGAGATTATCCATTCGAATGTTCAATAATTATTTGCTCATTATAAGTTGGGATGGAAAAGAAGATTCAGCCCATTTTTTACGCACCAACGGAAGTTCCCATTCGTCAGACGTTTTTTGCAGGTTCTTCAATTTGTCGGCGCATTTTTAATGAAAACACCAAGCAAGCAGGCGCATTTCTTATAATGAAACATCTTTTAAATTTTTCTTTATGTTGTCCTTCTTGTATGTTGGATATGAATTTCACCTGCAAGCTTGTGTCGCGACTTCTGTCTTTAAAAAAATACTTTTCTGCATATTATGTGCCCTGAAACAAAGAAACTGTAATAATTTCAATTTTGTATTTGCAAGTGTAATCTTTACAACGATAATGATTATGAATCAATCAGGTATGTAAAGAAAATTATAATTATGGTATGGAAGATTTTCATTTGTAATGATTTCGCGAAAATTCTCATCTAATTTCCATTTACCAATATGGAGAATGATTCATCTAATTAGATTTACTGATTAGTTTTCTATACGGTGGTGGCCGCTAGCGATAGATTGTAAGAATTGTAATTCTGGACTGGCCTGTTTGTCTAGTGGTTACTGATCCTGCCTGCTAAGCCGAAGGTCGTGGGTTCGATACCCACCCAGGACAAATCTTTGTGTGATGAGCACGATCATTTGTTCTGTGACTGGGTGTAATCTATCTATAATATGTATGTATAGACATTTATATAAGTATGTTTATCAGTTATTTGGCTACCATAGTTTGGGATCAGATGGCCGTGTGTGAGATGTCCCAACTTCCCAAGATATTATTATTAAAAAAATATTTACCGACTGTCAAATATCGAAGTATGACAGTCGGGACCAACGGCGTAAAATACCAAAACTATATTATCGGTTTAACCGTACGTACTGCTTACACCTAGCCATGAGCCCCTGTCTCTCAAAACACATGAGCAAACTATTTCCCACATTAAAGCAACACTTTATAAGTTAGATTCAATATAATCACTCCCATCAACTAGGTCGTGCTTACCAACGAATTATCGTATGATATCCTGTCATTATCGAGAACACAACTGTGGGAAGGTCAAGGAATTTCGTAGTTAATAGCATGACCCTAAACAATTACTTAGAAATTTGTCTTTTATTAGAGTAAAGCACACGCAAAGTTAGTGCTGTAATTCCTCAATAGAGTAAGTATTTGAATGTGTTGTGTTGTGGCCACTGATATTAAATAATATCAGATTATTAAATTATTATTATTATTAAATAATATTTGTAATTAATAAAAATACATACAAAATAGGGAAGGATAAATTTGAACTTGCAACTGGTGCTTTGAATCAGTAGTCGCAGGTTCGAGTACTTCCGGAGGTTCAAAATTTTCCCTTCTTTCTATTAGTATTTAATTTACGAGTAATTGTCCTGAAAAAATTGATAGAAATCAATAAAAATAACTATTTTTAATATTCAACAGCGTATGGTTTAGTGTTGTGCTTAGTTAACTCTTCGTTACTAGTTTGTAGCTTTAAACAAATATTTATGTCTTAAAGATAGGGTTTCTTTCCGTAAGTTAAGAGCCCTGTTGTATAAACTCACGACATTGAAAAAAATCACATATATTTTCAAGACATTAAAATTAATATTACATTATTTCTAAAGGCCATTGTGTCTATTCTAGACAATTTATAGCGCAACGTCTAAGCTACACCGTTTTTAGGGGTCTAATCACTAAGATCACATTATAACAAACTTGTAAAAACACTACATTAATTTAATAATAACAATTTAATTTACAGCTTAAAATTATAATAAATATAATTCATATTTACGTCATACAATTACAGTCAGACATTGAGATAGCAAAAATATTTTAAAAGTCACCTTAACTACGCTTAGGGTTGTCAATGCTGACTATTTTCATAACCAACGATTAATAATTGAGAAACTAATTTTAATTTTAATAATTGCGAGCATTTCAACTATGCAGTTGCTTAAATATGGAGTTCTACTGGTGGCATTCGATTTTAACACTGCCATTCCATGCAACGCATAATTGATTTGAGACGAATTTAGATCCATACAATAATTTCGTACACGTGTTAATATTCTCCCGTCCTTTTTAACATTATTGTTGGTAACCCTCCTTTATGTCAAGGTAAAACCTAAGTATATTGGCGTGATAATCAAAATTATACTATAATAACGTTACACCTGAACTTGAGTACTTTGTCGATCGTAACTTAGAGCATCCGTTTGCTTGCGTGTGCACGATGTGCGTCTGTTTTATTATGCTCTTGAAACCGACTTAAACAATACATCACTCAATAATTCCTTGTTTTTTATTAGAGTACAATATTGATAGATAAAGTAATACGCCGTGGGGCTGCATTTTAGAATAAAACCCTCTCTACCCGTGGGTATCGGAAAGGCGATGAGATATAGAAACAAGGAGAATGGGTAGCAGTGGTTTCCAAAAGAACGATTGCTACTGCAGTCACCAACCCGCTTGCCTAACGAGGTAGCTAGGGCAATAAAAACTCCATGATTGCGAACCATAGCACACGGTCCCAGTTCCCGATAGTTCCGCTGTGGAAGGCGGATGTTGTGACGCAACTTAGAGGCCTATGTCCAGCAGTGGACTGCGATACGCTGAGTCGATTGATTGATTGATCATACTGATTGCTTCTCTATATTACAAGAGGCCTGATGCCAAAAGTGGGACATTTATAGGCCGGTATTATAATACATTCAAGGCATAATAAGGTATCAGGTAGAATATACTATTATTAGATTTCAATATATTTCGTTCAACCCTAAAAACACTATGAATAAGAAACGAGACACGATCTTAAATTTAAATAAAATAAAAGTAAATTAGACGCTATTTACGATTTACCTAGATTTATGTTTTTATTTTCAAGTACAGAGGCATGGTGACTTTGGCATTACGTCATGTTACAAAAATCCCACAAAATTTAAATGAACAATAAAAATTACAATACCAATACTATAAATTACAAGAAAGAACGTAAGTACAAGTAGGTACTTATACCTAGGTACGTGATTTAACCAGCTCATCGTATTTAATTGGTACAATTTGATTGCGATATTATTTCTAATTTTAGATCGAAGCCAAAATCCAATAGCTTTACTCATTGAACCGAAAAATTACCTCACATTGTATTTAAAAATAATGTTCGTTTGCCTTCAATAATTATTGTTTGTTAACTAGAAGTAGACGCGGTTAATTGCTATTATATATTAGTTCCGAGCGTTGAAGCATTGTTCTTCCCTCGTCTGCATTAGCTTTTATTAACTAGATTTTCCTGTGATTTCGTCCGCTTTTATCTGTTTGAACACAGATATGCAGTCATTTCGAAAAGAAGAAACTAGGTCTCGAACCTTATTAAAGTTTTATTTATTATTATTATATAAATTTGAGAAAAAATACGTTCGTTACAAAACTGTCATTAACCGTGTCATTGAAGACAGTTTCAAATGAAATCGTTTAATTGCGAATATGGGTAAGTATAAAAAAACATTAGGGTGGTGGCATTCAACGGGTGATAAAAATAGCTTTTTAAATACATAGAAGACACATTACTTTGCATACATATTGTAGGTATTCATTTGTATGCAGGGCTTATACCTATCAATATATTTAAACATTTGTTTAAGCATTTTATTTGACAACCAATTTAGATAGACCATAAAACGTTGTTGATGAATCGCGGATGGGGGCACCAATGGCGTTATTAAAATATCCGGTGCTTAGTGCTCTTAAATTTAAATTTTCTAATTTAAAAACGTATTTCCGATTGTATTGTAAATTGACTTAGATTAAAATGAAGATAGTCTATTTTTCTGGGCAAACCTAAAGAAAAACAGTTGCCCATAGCTTGGTTAAACAATTTAAATTGAAATTATTTATTTACCGAATTATTTTAGTTTTATTATGATCTCATATACTGAGCTAATATAATAACAGTCTAAAAATGTTCCACTGCTGGGCGCAGGCCTCTTCCCATATAGAGAAGGAATGAGCATTGATCACCACGCTTGCTCAATGCGAATTGGCGATTGCAGGTTCCAATTTTAGGAATCCAGGTTTCCTCACGATGTTTTCCTTCATCGTTTGTCAATGGTGTCTAGAATAATTAAGAAAGTACACATAACTTGGTTCGAAACCGCAACCATGTGCATACGAATCCGGTCATTAAACCTCTAGGCCACTCTAGACACAACAATAAACAGAGTTAAAATAATGTATTTTATTAAATTTATTTCGATCATTAATTACATTACATTGTTTTGGTTTAAAACTGTACGGTTGCCTGCAAGACTGCAAAAATATTTATTAGATGCTAAAAATTACTGACAATGTCGAACTCAAAATTTTACCATTATGCGATTCAATTAAAAAAGTCGAGAGTCAAATATATTGTAAATCCAATCCATAAAGCTTCTTTCAAAAATCTATTTATTTGAAGGAAACAACGCTCTTAAGTATCGTAACAACAAATAGATGTTTCACACGGTTCACTACTCAAGGCGTTAATTGTAGTTCAATCATTCAGTAAGTACCATTACAATGATAATGATGTAGTAAGTGGTAAGATGATAAATGCTCTTTACGCCTTGTTAGCTAATGATTTGTTTGTATACATATAATGCTCTTTACTGGACAATACTGATACAAATGCAGTTATCATAAATAAATACATAGTACTTAGTATAGGTCGATTTAAACTTAATGGCGGCTGTTAAGTTGATTACACACTGCGCAGTACCCCGCCCCGCACCCCCGCCGGTGCATGAATTTGTTACTGCGCAGCGACTCACCTCATGTTCACCAACGCCATTTAGTTTGAATCGCACCCTACCTAATTTGTAATTAACACTTTGATTAGACAGGCACTTTGACTTTCTTAAGACGACATAAAATTTGTTTTGTTTTGATATCCAGACTTACCAATGAATGGAATGAAACCAGTAAATGAGTTGTGGAGATAGACAGAATATCGACGACCAGATAATACTTATAGAATTCAGGGGACTGGAATCCGATCCCAACATAGTTTGAGGAAAAACCTGTTACAAGAAGACTTTCAAAACTTTTTAATCCTCTGATGACCTATAGTGTCATCCCAAACACATTAGGCCTTAATCAAGTACCTACGATGCGTATGTAGGTACTCCATGTCCATAAGTGATAGGTATACGTACTCACAATGACATAAATTACCTATTGTTTCAATAATCACTTCACAATTAAGTACATATAATCATAAAAAACATTATACTTACCAAAACTAATTGCTTTAAACTATGAATATAATTTGACTGAAACTCTTCATGACTTTGAGAGGCACTTATTTTGACAGTTGAAGAGCCTTAGTCAAGATCCGACCAGAATTAAGACGAATGTGTCAAGAGAAAAAAAAACGAAATTAAAAATGTGGATATGAAACTCTCGAGATATTGTTAATTGCCGAACTTGAAAGAAATACACCACTACAAAATACAAGATCTCTAAAGTGGATAATTAATAATATAATCAACTCGAGTGAGCTGCACGTCGCTAAGTTCTTTAATGAAGTCGACTAGGTACTTCTATCGTCCATAGCTGGTACTGGATAAGCAATTGGTTGAGTTTATGATTTGCGATGTAATTACAAACAACAATATTGGAACACTAAATTGCCTTTAATAAACTGCAATCACGGAATAACAAAGGGTTTCACCAGCCTATATTAATCAATTGCTACCAGTATAACGTAACAAGAACTCTATCATGGTTCTTATAAAAAACCAAAAACGATTTCCTCGCAATTAGACAATAGGCTTGGAGATTAAAATGGGTGGAGTTTATAGAACAAACCTTGGGTTTTAACCCAGTTTTTTGATCCCTAGTTAACTCAACCAATGGTTAAAATATGCTAACTAATGTTTTCAAATTTGGGTAAAACGCGTTTTGTTTGTCTATCAAGGTATCAAAGGTACAAATAAGACGGAGAGTTAAATATTTAACCATTATATTATAAGAATAATTTATGAATGTTTTACCGAAGTTTGAAACCATTACTTAGGATATTTAACCATTGGTTGAGTTAACTAGGGATAAAAAAACTGGGCCTAAGAGACGCTATTTAAATATTATTGCTAAATTATGACGTGATCAATGAACCATAGAAATTGCTAATTTAGTTCGTACGATCGCCTGCCGCAGCGCGTCTCAATCGCATGCGATGTCATTTGCATACAATCGTCAGAAAGATATTAATTCTTATAACCCACTTATGGCTAATTAAAAACCAATTTTATCGACACCAATATCGAGTGTTTTGTTTCTTAGAATAACTGAACAGGGACTTTGTACAGTATCACTTTAGTGAATCATATCATTACCAATACGAACCTTATTGCAGTGATATAAAGCTTTTAATTATAACATCGTTGTAGAAGTGTCAGCGCTGAGTTACGGTCAAATAATGGTGTGAAATCAGAAATAATTTGTGTTTGAGTGTGTTTCCTAGCAACATTCTAAATGATATGGTTCATATAAATCAATATCAAAGGTAAAAGCAACCATAGCTTCAATTATGTTCATGGTATAACAAAACTGTAAGTAGGTATCTACATACATATTTGATGAAGGTTTTCTGAAGTTTCCCTTGAAATTCAACTCAAGTGTTATTTACATTTCCCTCACCAGTTTCCATGTCTTTATTTACTGTAAGGTGTTTAGGCCGTCAACAGCATTCGTCTGAACTGTCTTCTTACTGGCTGTTTACGACCGCTCCACTTTCAGGAGTTTATCGAGTTACTCAGACGTGACGTCATTCATGTTTGCACGTCAAATGGTTTAAAACGTGAAAATATATCTTTGATCAAGTTCGGATGTTTATCGCAAATGTTGGATTCTTCGTAAATAATGATTGTAGGTTAAACATTCAGGATTATTAACCTTTGGCATTTCTTTTATTGTTCGAAATTAAAACTGGAACGAGGTAAAGATATTTTTGAACTTGTAAATAACATAGTTTACTGAAGAACCTAGGTACTTTTTTTTGGTAAAATTTGTTTAAACATGATTAGACTGTAAAATAAATTACAATTTTTTTTTTCGATATTAAATTAATATTTTTCTATAAGTGGGTATATGTACCTACAAAGCAACCTGCAATTATAAAATCAATGACAGAATTAGTATTATAACATGATTGCGTTTGCGTGTGTCATTGTTTTATTACTACTGCGCATTGCAGTCGTGACGTAAAACAGGAACAAAGATAAAAAAGTTTAGATCTCATGTAAGATGCCCAAAAGATGACTATCGTAGGAGACATACAAATTCATACTTTGGTTCCCATGTCAAATAAAAAGTTGAAGGTACAGACTTCAGTAGCACTGAATCACTGATATTAACAATGCCTTTATTTTAATAGTATGTAACAAAGTACAATTGAATTGTCAGTCAGTGATCGCCCTCCATCAAATATGAAGACTGTCTTTTGAGAACTAGCTAGCTTATGATACAATGTTTTTATTAAATAAAACTAAATATGTAAGTGCGAGGTAGTTGTGAACGGGCGAGAATGGTTCACAAGCCACCGCGCATATCTGTCAGCGTTCTTCTCTCACAGTCGATATCATTCAGTATCCATCGTTATACTCAGACTGATTACTCAGAACCCAGAGTGCTTCTTAACGGCTTCTAAGACCTTGCAACTTAACACAATAAATACCCATCTCATCCATTATTTAACAATGATTCTCGTTTTAAATACAATGCTTAGAACTAAGTACTTGCCAATAGACACAGTTTTTATTCCAGCTTGTTTATATTTTAGAATTAATCACTTTGTCGGTAGCAGATGAACCTAACGCAATGGCGAGTCTGTCGTCGCGTGGGCTGCTATTTTCGCAGACGGCCGCATCGCCCGCATCGACTATTTTCATTCCGTTCACTGATCCTTTGGAACACTCGCCCAAAACAAACAAACATTATCCTCGCTAAGAATATTTACACCGCAGAGGCTTGCAAAACGTTCCGAAATCATAACTCAAGTAAACTTTTGTTGTTTCAGGTAAGGGTCTTCCTGAAAATCAGCGGTAAATTACCGGTGAGTGGTAGCAAAGTTTAGGGGAGCTTGTTTACGGGAAAATAAATCTATATGGATGCTGACGTCAGCTCGTGAATGGCTTCCAGTTCACGTGAATGCGTGTTTGGATTAACGTGACGTAGAAACCCTTCAACCCTTTTAGTTAATTATAGACGAACGTAGTGTTCCATGGAAATTTATAGAAATAACTTTTACTAAGGCAACACTTTACTTAAAAGTTTTATTGGTTCTCCTTAGTACTACGGATAAGCGTCTGGTATTCCAAGTTTGTGTATTACAAGAAGTTTGAATATTAAAAAAAAAAAGCTTATTATCATAGTAGGTCGCACATGACTAGTATCCTTGTTAACCACTCGTACTAAGCTAAATGCTTATGTTACGAATGTTGTGGATTCGATTCCGCGACCACATGATCGCAAGTCCGATTCCCTACAACTCCACGTTACAGCTTTTCTTTCGCATCCATACTTATAGAAGTGTCTTTATTAATAATTTGATTGAAAACCTAATATTATAAATCGACAAAAATCTTTTTTGTCTCCAGAAACTCTGATTTTGTCTTGCATTCTTTACCTAAAAGTAGAACATTTAATAAGGTCAGATCTATCATAAATATTGGACTGACGAATACTTAATATTAATAACATCAAATTCAGGTAAAGTTATCTGTCCATCTGTTTCATACATGTCAATAGATATTTCCTCAAATATTAAGAATACCTACTTGAAACCGAAAATTTACATAGCATTTGTGTAAAAATACGTATTTTTTTAATTACTACTATTTCCTATTTACAATTCCTATATACGATTCTACAGACAGACGTACACGCGTGCATTAGGCAGTAGCTACTTATGTACAAATATGAGCTGGCTAAAATAAGAATGATCTGGTGACATTTCGCAAATGTCACCAGTTGAGACGCACTCGGTGACTAACAATTTTATTCTTTTACGTTTTTTTTACAAAATAATGTCACTTGTTTTTGGATGAATAGGAAGTTTGTTACATTTCAGTTTAAGTTCTAATGCTATGACTAATAGGCAAATAAAGTTATTATTTTGTATTTTTAAAAACTTACTATACTGGATTATTTTAAATGAGTGCGTTTATTCAACAAGGTAATCAGGCGCATAAAACTGAACCACTTTCCCAAGGAACATAGGTCGAAACCTTTAAACGGAAAATAAAATTTTCATACAAAGTGACAGGTCACGTGCCATATGTTTGTATGAAAAGTTGATTTTAATTTTAATATTTCGACCTATATTCCTTGGGAAAAGTTATTCAGTTTGATGCACCTGATTATCTCGTTGAATAAACAGACTCCTTTTAAAATAATCCTGTATATACCCCACACTCAGTTTCCTTCGAGCATATCGGTTTTATTTATAGCTACAGACATACACAGTTTATTATACATTTGAACCAGCCTCTGCGTATGCTTTTGCGACCCACATTAAAAAATATATAAAACATCTATTGCTACTTAAAACAATAATCTTCGCCACGACTACTATATTTATTCGCATTGCTCGTAAAATAAATCCAAGAGCTTTCAAGCGCATTCCGCCTCCTTAAGACAGTAAGACGATCCAAATATGTATCGTGCATCAAAATGAATCACTTGGCACAGGATCGAAGTGAATAACGCAACCAATGAGAAACCTACACTTAGAAGTAGCATAACAAAGACTAAATAATTATGACACATGTAAAAAGCTAAAAAGGTACTTAGTTCCTAAAATCCTGAACAATCTTATCAATTCACAGTCAGTATAGTAGATGGAATATTTGAGTAAGGTATTCATACGTTATCTAACTATTATAAGACCCACAAAAGCCTACAAAAGAAATAACCTTGTCCTAGATACTGACCTGAAATGTTAATCGCATGTCAACAGTACCATCGGAATCCACTCGTTAAAGTACCTGGTATAATTAGTACCGCAAACAATGGACGGGTAATGGATGATAATATCTGCGATGAATTCTTTGGACAATGTGATATAGATAAGCTGGCCCTTCAAGATAGTGGAGCTCGGGGGTAATTAGATTCAGTGAACACGATCGTTGCTAAGTTCTCAGTAACAGAATGCACTCGTAATCTTAATTACAGGGAGCGAGTCAATTAATGACTGGATGCAAGCCCTAACAAACATGTAACAAGCCTTTAACTAAAGATTTAAGTTCTCTACCGTGTCCTTAGTACCGTCTGTATTTAGTCCGACACAGTAATTTGGATATGCATGGGATTATTATTAGATCAAAAGCTTCACTCAATCTCAAACATAGTTCCCACGACGATAATAAAAGATTCGCTAAAAACATCTAACAGTAAGATGAGTGCAGGTGTAAACGCGACAATGGAAGCGATCGGAACGCATGCGCAGTACCAATTGTGCAGGAATCTCGTATTGTCGATTATATTTCGGGAGCATTGTAACGGAATGCTGTCGGAATCTGATGATCGCTGTAGGAGTAGATTTTTTTTTGCAAACCTCGTGTCGAGTTCCAAATTGTAGGTTTGCGAAATGTGTCACGGGTTGATGAGTATGAATTAAAAGGAAGTTTTCAAACTGGGTTTTTTTAGCGATCAAAACTCTTTCATGACAATATTAGTTTCAGTTGAATGTATTCACAGCTCTTTTAGCCTTAGCAGTTAGAAGTTTATGACTTGCTAGCGTCTGTTTTACTGGGTTACAGCTTTACGACTTTAGTTTACATAAGATTGCAAAGATAGACTTCTATTTGTTTTCCCCGTACCTATCTTAACCATGCTGACCCTAATTACCTTTTAACATTAATTTGATTATATTAACACGATTTAATATCGGTAATGTTTTCGTCGTCTTCAAGTTTCAAACTCATATCATTAAAGTCATTTTTTTAAAGCTCCTTTGATAATTTTGTAGGTACAATATTAGGATCCCGTTAATCTTCAGTTTCGTCAATAACCACTAAATGATCAGCTAAACATTGAATGTAGTTTAAAAAGGTTTAAAAGATGCTTTCACATGTCACGAACGTATCGCGCAGCTGTTGTAATTTCACGGATTTGAATTATTCTTTTTAGGGTTCCTCCTTCACTATATGAAACTGAATTATTAATCTCTTATAAATTCAAATATGGCATTACTCATATTGTGTTTATGGGCATTAATTATGAAATCGAAGGTTAAACTTTTATCATAGCTTGGAAACCGACAAAGCTTTGGAAAGTCGAGGTATTTTTATAACTTCGCATTTATGGTACACAGGGACAATTTTACTAGTTTATTACTGCATATATTTTATTAATGTACTTTAAATAATGGTATCCTTTATTATAATATCATAAAGTTTCCTACATAATACACATAAATCATTTTGAGAATTGTGGTTTAAATAATTCATCTATACGATTTTATTTTTAAGCCGTAGTAAACTTATTTACTACGGCTTAAAAATAAAATCGTAGACAGCAGGTTCTTCCTTAGAAGAACCTGCTGTCTAAACATGATACTTTCGTAAACATATTATTCTCCGTGAAAATAATTGGCTATGAGGTCAGCCAACTAATCGCTGCACCCTTTGCTTCCCTGGCAACAGCTTGGGGCCACAATGGCCGTTTTTTTATCTAACGGTACGCAGTAGTGGCTTGACGCAGGTAGATGCGCCCGCGCACCCGCCTGCCGTTTCTGGGGATTCAATTCTTTGATTTACCATTTCTTTGAACTTTCCTGAGCTTAGTCTATAATTATATCAGAGATGCAAGTAGTACTTTGTGGTGCAATGTGTTGTTTGATACTCTTTTCTCGTATTGTGGACTGCTCGAAATATTATTTTTATTTTCTTTGTCTTTATTCAAGTTACCTGTGTAGTAAACTTTTAAGCGGTGATAACATCATTCTTACATTACATGTTGTCACCATACGAACACTTAAAAATTTAAAGTTATTCAACACAATGCAAAATGAAGGCTTGTTTGCTCTGTTATTGAGTCGAAATATGAATTTAAATTCCAATATTCGCTTCGCCACTGAGTCATTTATGTCCACAAATTAGTAACTGAATTCAATTGTTAAAGCTAAGGCCACGGTCCGTCGTAGGCGGAGCCTTGGAAGGACGCGTGTCAACAATAACAAATGTAACAAAATCCTTTTCTTAACAACCTAATGGCGTAGTAATTAGATGACAAACAAAATAACGTTACATTGAGCGTTTCAATAGAGTCCCGCGCCCTTGTTGCTTTGTTGTAGCGCCGGTGAAAGTAAAAGTACGTATAATGAACGGCGCCCGTTTTATGGCACCACTGAAAACATTAGAATACTTTAGACATCATTTCTAAAAATGTCCTCTATGGACGACTGGAATTTTGGTTAGAACCGTTCTTTGGAAGAGTCCATTAACGACTTTCTTTAGCTATTTTATTGCTATTCTCGTATTTGACTAGCCGACTTGTTTAACTGTTTACTGCTCCTGGTAACAGTGCGGTAGTAACTAAACTCCTTGTTTATGAAAAATAAAAACCACGGTGAAACAACACTATAAGTGTGGTTAGTTTACCTCAAACTGGTCTTTCTTTGCTCCTAGCACTTGGTATCTTATTTCCAATAAACATATTCCCATCCTTAATAATGATTGGAACCGATGTGGCTCTCTTCAATATCGCGTTTCACTACCACAGTTTAGTATCAAATATACGAGGCAGTGAGTTGCGCACGCGCACAGGAGCGGTGCGACTCTTAGGACCATTCCTCGCGCGCATCGGACCGGCTAAATGTAACCTGATGTTTGAAGAGGTTTGCAACTTCATTTGTGTTTATACCGCCATGTCAAAATATATCCAGACGATATGTGTGTAGTCAACTGTGCAATTTTCCTAACGCAAACAATAAAAAAGGTATAAAAGTAAATACTTAATCTTTGAGCATCTAAACATTACATTCATTAAATTGACATGAATAATGAAGCATCTCAAAAGCTCCAACTAATGGCTAATTCATATCGACCACGTGTATTTCGATCGGCTTTTGAATATACGAACCAACCGTATGCAGCTCTGAAAATATATACAAACATAAGTAGTATTTAGTATCTGAAAACAGAGCCAGTTTTCCGTTATGAGGCGCCGTTTGACGGTTCAGAATATGACAGTGCTTATAACTTGAGTACGCCGAGATGTCGGTTCGGAGCCGAACCCATTCCACGCGCTTGATGACCCGTCCAATTCTTTGAAGCGAATGACATAGGAGAAACGCGTAGTTCATTGCATCCTGGATGCCATAATACACACTCAGGATTTCATAGCTATTTTGGTGCTTTTTAAAAGACTGAAGATTAAGGACAACATTGCAATCAAGGTCGATGTAGCAAATACAGGACTAATTTAAAAGGAGTGCGTATATTTAACGAGGTAATCATGTGCAATAAAAAAAAAATAAAAAAAAAAAATAAAGAAAAAAAAATTGAACAACTTTCCCCAAAGAACATAGGTCGAAATCTTAAAATGGAAAATGAACTTTTCATTCAAATTTACAGGTCACGTGACTTATGTTTGTATGAAAAGATGATTTTCAATTTTAAGATTTCGGCCTATTTTTCTTGGGAAAAGTTAGTTTAGTTCGTCAGTTTTATGCACCTGATTACCTCGTTGAATATATGCACTCGTTTTAAATTAATCCTGTATATCAACCAATAAGGCTTTTAATACAAAACTAGGATTTCGTTTCTTTGCTTGTAACAGAATATCTGTAACGTAATGTATTTAAAATTATGTAAAAATGTTACTAAACAGTTTTAAAAACTGGTTAAAATTGCTGATATGAATTGCAACGGTCTTAACACCAACGGTCGTTTTCCTCACAAACGCAGTAATAAGCAGGTGTCACTTGCGAGGGAGCGAGTACTCGAGTACTGTGGCATGATAACATGTCTCGAGATTGTGGCGATTAAAGAAAAACGCCAACGTATCTGTTACTTCCGGCGCGGGGACTAACGAATGGAAATTAATATATTTTTTATACTAGCGTTTCATGCCCGACGTCGCCTGGTTGTTTGTATTCATGTTTCTGTTAAACGGTTTATGCTTAGCATGGTTATTCCATGGATTTCATGCCAAAATGACGCATTTGTTTTTTTTTTGTATTATATTTATTACCTACATTTGATGTCGAAACAAACACCTTACCTCCACATATGTATTTATATTGTTCGATGATCATAACCACGATGTTAAGAGCTAAAAGATAAGCACTTAGCCCCTACGCGTATTTTACCGATGTTAGTTACACAAGTATGATATGACTTAGTATATGTTTATGTTATCCAACGTAGAACATTTTTCAAAGTGATTATTTTTTCTGCATGTGTAAAAAATATTTTCAAACATTGACTGCTGAATTCAACTTCATCTAATCGGTTTGATTTAAACAGAGTCAAGGATGTAACAATTAAACACTATTACAGTTTTTGTGTTATTTACACGTAATTTGAAACAAGCAGTAGTTTCTTGATAATCATAAGACAATGAACTGAGTTTAGATCAGCTGTGTCTTGTTAGGTAACCCTCGACACGCATGATTACGTATAAACCTTTCCGTTACTTAAGCAAATATCTTAAAAACCCCATAACCTAAAGGGTACGAGTTACGATCCGTCGCGTTAGTACAGTCAACAGCAAAAGTAGATCATGAATTGAGTTTATAACTTTTCAAGTTAAAACTGATCACGAATATATGGCAACTGTAGTCAATGTTTGATATAATTTACAATCACATACTTTTGAATCACTTCTACGCCACAAAGTTCTGACGGAACGCCGTTCATTAGTATTGAATTTCTGATTTTGCTGTTGACTGTACGAAGTTACTTGTCACTCACACACGCGTACAATTAATTACACAGCAATAATAAGTATTGATGTATGAGTCAGCAAGCCTAGACTGTTTGTCTAATAGTTTTTAACTTATGTATAAGGCTAACCCCTTACGTATGACGTACTTTGACACAATTACATTAATTAAAAAACCTTTGTTTCACCATACCTGCTTCAATGACTTTCTATATGGCAAAGGGAAGATCCTTTACGTATTCTTCTACGTCATCACATTTCTACATTGTGAATGCCTATTGCATAAAAATGTAGGAATTCACATAAGTAATGATTGTAATTGTTTATTGGAATAGTGATTTTCCTAGAAAAACCATCGTCGTATAGGTTGCTAGATGCGTAAGGCGCGGACAACTATATTTCCGTTGTAAGTTTGAGTAGGAAATTTTAAACTAGAAAATGTATGTAAATATAAAATTAAAAAAATTAAATTACATGACTGTGATGGAGTTCTTTTATCCATATGAAAACTTTAAAGAAAATATTTGTTTGCCAAAAACAATAAAATCTAATGTTTTATCAATAAAATCTGTTATTAATATATACATTTTATAAGTAAAATAGCATATCACTCATAGGATGAGACCGGTTAACAATACCAATTTAATAGAACTTACTTATTCAATTTACTAGAACAAGCAAGGGAACAACTTTGCGTCTTTAAGGACCCAACCTACTGAGAATATTATAATGTTGTGTATTGTCGTCAAAATTTTAAATTTACCACGTCTTGCTGTCACTAATTGGTTTCGACACGCGGACACGCGATTGTTTTTATTTAATACGACAAGCATGAAATAATGAATATTGTATCACTTAAAACAGGTCGGTTATAATTGGTATTGTTTTTCACAGATACCTACCTAGGTCATTAGCAAATGGAGCAGTCGGTAGGAAGTGCTGAAAATTAATCAACTTTTGAACCTTAAATAACCCAAAAACTTGTTCTTATTCGTTCTATGACGAGTTTTCCAATGAATTACGAAAGCACGACATTTTATCGTTTTCAATATACAAAGTATTAGTAAACCCTTGCGGGAGTTGCTTATTGACCTAATTTATAGTATACCTAATAAGTCTGTCAGGGTTTACTCGAGGACACACTGAGGACAGCATATTAATCGGAACCATGTCAAGGAAACTGATCAGAAAGCAATTTAGCATTATTTCATAAAAGCTTTGGAAATAACGAGGTAAAAAAAATGAGAACTAGTAATGTGTATGAAAGGCTGGTACTCGAATTTTTTGGTCCTTTGATCCGAATTTATCAACTTTGAGTAACTTAAGTAAACATACTTGTTTACATTCGTTATACAAACAAACAGTTCCTTACAATCCTTTGGAGTTATTCCCCTCCCGATAACGATCATTATGCAAAATAAAGAGCTGGATTTACAAAACAGGTCGTGACATACGGGTTTAGTGAATAGGATGAAGACACTCACTGATTTAGGTTAACGATAACTTCAACGTGAATGTAATGACGCGGGTGGGGGTTACAATTGACGTAGTATTTGAGTATTTCAGGATGGTGTACGCTTTGGTCTTTGAGGCCCTATTTTTGGATTTCCTGTAAAATAATTGGCCCTTCCTCCCTTTAAGACGGTCCTGTATGGTTGATGCTCAGAAAAAAACAAAACTACATAGAAAACATTCACACTAATTCGTAGTCGGATTGTTGTCATAAGTAACAGTGTAAACTTAAACCAATACGATATATTGTCAAAGAATTCATCCGCAATAATGTGTCTCAGCTTGAATTGCGTTTATAAATAGTCCATAAACACTAGCAATAATGTTACCGGTTGAGCTTAAGATTGTAAGTGGGCTTGCGTGCTGATGGATACTTGTTTTGACCACATTCATTCTGAGCCTGGGATGTAAAGGATTTACTTAATAGCAGGCCTCGGTGTTCCAGTTATAACCAATAGGTACAAATATAAATATGGAATATTTCCGTCAAGTAAATCCATATTTTGCGTAATTATCCTTAAATATTAATTAGCGTGTTTCCTTTTCAACTAAATACAGTGTTATGTTAGGTATATTAATGTTTGTTATATAAGCACTTTACTTGTCTGAATTTTGAACTAGGTATATTGCAAATGCAACTTCATAGGTTTAGAATAAACAAAGCATAAAGTTTTAAGATTTATGTTATTATTTGTTCATCCATGAATATCAATGAAATTCTAAGTTAATTTGAGATGTGGATATTTCTATAAGGATTTAATATCCCCGCAAAACAATGAGTCAGATATCTGAGCTCACTCTGACATCAACCACTACAAGAAAAGTTTGCGCTTCAATATCCTTGCTGATTTCAAAATGCGTAGGCGATTATGTTCTACAATTCAGTGTACAATTACGTCACAATGCACTACCTAAGTTCCAGCCAGATCACTGACAGCGCTCTGAGAGCTAGCCGTTCACGCAACAAACACCTCTAGGCGTACAAAGAGTTACATGAAAGCGAGCCCCGTTCTTGAATTGTGCGTAGGTAATTGTCGCGTGCGAAATCTGACAACGTGCCCGCAGGTGTCTTCCGCGTAGAGATTTTCCGTTGAATTGAATCGGCATCAAAGAAAATTTTATGCGGCCGACTGGACAAACATAATATGTAAAACAACGCAATTGCAGTGTGAATCAGGCGAGCTTACGAAGTCTAACAACACCCCCGTAGCGGCCGTAGAGCGTCCCCGACAGCCGACAGCCGGCTCTACGATACCATCGCATGACGTTACGAGTCAGTGTAGTCCGCGCAACGACGCCGAGCGCACGCATCGTCCGACCACTCGAAAGCACGAGTGCGATGTGATCGAACCTTCCGTGACAGTGCACCGATTTGATATTCAAATTGGACAATCAAAATAAGTCGTCAGGATTGGATTGTATTGTAATGAAGCGGCTAGTACGTCAACAGCATAGGGTGGGACCCATACAAGAATAGGACGTACAGTTTTTCGAAATGAGTTATGGAATATATTCAGTGCAGTAGTAAGTTTGAGCAGTGAAGTGCTTGAGTTGGTGATGAGGAGTATTGTTGCGGGCTCCAGAGGCCGGCAAAATTAATTCTTACACGGAGCTCGGGGCGCGCGCGGTGTCGCCCCGGGGGGCGCGCCGCCGCCAATTCATTAAGGGTTGGAAGAAGACCATGGGCGTCATCTCAAAAACCTTCGGTGTTGTTTTCAGTCTGTAAGTTTTTAATAATTTCACAATTATTACCCTCAAAATTCCTAGAAAAAGAAATCATGATTTCCTTGTTCTACTCTATGCTTTCGAGAGGAGAAAGTGTCATCTGAAAATTTGTTTATCATGACAATTTATCATAGACGTTACTAGAGTTGATAAACAGAGACAATAAAAGCCCATTTACCCGGCAGTGAAGCGGTGCGTAGTTCTATGCGCTTGCGCAAGTGCTCCTATTCGCACGTTCGTCGCATCGTAAAGATGCGTGCGCTTTCAGCTGCATGCGTAACATACACTTTTATTTATGTGTTTATTCTTCTCGTAAATATTGCTATCTTTATCTCACTTAGTAGTCTTCAATGGTTATGCAAAAATTACGACATATTCTAAGCTCCCGCTCTCGTCCCATTCATTGTTAATTGTAACTATTCTCACAGATTAGTGCGATCCTAACTTTCCCCTCAAAATGGTTTTGGTATTAATCATTCTTGTTTATTCTTATGTTTATTATACTTGCATAGTCATTTATATCCACAACAAATATAAAATATTCTCTAATAATTGATAATAAGTGCATTATACGTATGCTGATAATTTTGATATATATTTGATCATAGATTCGAAGAAAAATCTTCTATCTTGTCCTCCACACCCTTTGGAGGGCAACTGTAGGCTCCGTAACTTAAACCGATTGTAATATAATTATTAAGAGCGGATAATCCTTACATAAAGTGTTACGAGTTGATGTAAACAATCATGTGAATCTAGGATGAACCTAAAAATGTAATTTGGGCAATTTAGTCGTCACAAAACTTGATTAATGTTCAACGCGAACGAGATTATGCGCATGCGTTCTTTTTCTTCACGCAATAGGTTTTTTGTTTGCTTTTAACTTGTAGCACCTTTGTCGTGAACGTAGTCTTTAACTTGTGATGACTAGGGTTAGGGGATCTTTAAGACGCTTCAAAAATATAACTTATCTATTAAAAAAAAATGATAGCCAACTTTAAACTAAGTAATACTTAGTTAAAAATTCTGTTTATTTGAACAAGTAAAGTAGAAATTGTGTGTATGAATTAATAAAGTGGAATTGTGACTCAAAAGCTCAAATCCCCATTATAAATGAATTGAATACATAACGATAAGAATAAAAGAGTAACTGTGTTATGATGAATTACGCCTCATAGCCCTTTGAGCCGCAAAGAAAATAATGTAAGCGAGCGTGGCGTTCTCGTTTCCGGACGACCTATTTTCTCGCATAAACAAGGGAGTCCACAAAGCCTATTTTACAATTTATATTACGGAACGGTGACTGGTCTCGGACATTGATAATAGTAAGTCGTTGCAACTCACGATTCCGATCGCCGAGTCGCGAATACCGCACTATGCACCGTGTAATTTCACGGGATAGCCAATTATTATGACGTCACAAGGCATTGGCCAACACCAGTGCCCGCCTGCAGTTATCGGACTATATCTAAAATTAATAGGGCAAAGTTCCGTAAATGTGGCAACCTCCTTTATTAATCTTGTTGGACCTACGCTTAAGATTGATCTGTATTAATTTTAGCTAATAATTATTCTTAAACAATGCAAATATCCGTAGCTGCTTAACGGAGCTTGAGAAATTAACATTTAAGTTTAATTTTAGATTAAGGCCCCGAATAAAAACTCAATGGGCTTACTATATTTGGCTCAAAAGCAAAACAACATTTCTGTCCTGTTCCATAGCATCCGCTAATCAGGACATCACGTTGTTTTTGTTTTTAAATATTATTTCTTCTCATGATACATTACCAGTTGATGGACCTAGTTAATAACGCCGTTATTTTATCACATTATTGGCTTCAACTAGTTTTGTCTTTGATCTAAACCATCGTACTGTAATTCTATGACACACTACTTCCTTTCTCGACATCTCCAGAAATATATATCCTGTTCTTAATGGTCGTGAGAATACAGAATTTGGACATTTGGACGTGGTCCTTTTTATCACATCAAAGGTAAACGATACAAAGTAATGATCATTGATCGATTAACACTTGTCCTAATGTATGAAGTTAATTGACGGTGTTGAAATTGTTTGAGTATAGTACGGTAACTATCATGAACTAATTTTAAGCAGTGCTTATTAAATGTATACGAGTAAGGTAAAAATACTCGTATCAACTATTTTATTTCCAAGCAATCTGATCTAGATTGAACAGTTCACGCCAATACAGTAGAGCGTAAAATTATTTGTTGTTTTATGATTTTATAGTCGTAACAGGCGGAAATATAAACTTAACAATACAATAGCATTCATAAATCAAGGGTTAGAACTTATAAGTCCCGTTCTTTACAATTATTAATTTCGTACCCAATGAATTTAGAAGTACGAATCTTCGCTTCGATACCGTCGCAATATCCCCGGTAAACACCAAAAAGATGTTTGCAATTTAATCTGGTCCTTTGTGAACCTGCCCTAGAAAGGTGCACAATTATGTTCTTCGCTTTGTACTCGCCAGATTTTGAGAACCGCGGCAACTGTCAAAAAAACGCTCTTAAATTTTGAATAGACTGTTTGTTGGAGGCGGATAACCGTTCCTAAATATAGCCCTTTCCGACCTTTTTCGCTTCCTTTAATGTTTCCCTAATCTTGTAATTAGGAGAGTTGTGGAAACGACAGTTGCGCCGTAAACCGCTTCTGTTGGAACCCAAAATAAATCGAAAAATTTGATAGATATCTTCAAAGTATGCCAATATTTTGGAAAACTGCAATTTTAGGACGAGAGCCAACTCTGCCTTTATTTTAATTCCAGGAAATACCTTAGTTTGACATTCAAAAACGCGATACAACAAATTATTTCGATCAATACGGTATTGACGTCAGCACGTATTTTAACCCTGTCAGTTCATTTGTTACTATTTCGATGCTTCATTACTTATTCATATTTTCGACGTATTGTCCTTCATTTTCTTTTGAATCACCAATTTGGTTGTGTAATCTATTTTTATAGTGTTTGAATAGGTACTCTACATTAGCGTCATAGTTTAGTATAATTTTTTTCATTCAATTCCTAATGTTTTTGAATAAATTAAAAAGAACAAAACATTTAAAAACAAATAATTTTATAGTATAAATCTATCATGGCATCCTAATCTATAAATAAATGTTGATAAAAAATCTTGCATGTCCGAAATCAATTAGGTCTTGTAGGCCGATAGGCGTGGTATTTAGGTAATCTGTTA
This sequence comes from Plusia festucae, assembly GCA_950381575.1. Taxonomy (NCBI): domain Eukaryota; kingdom Metazoa; phylum Arthropoda; class Insecta; order Lepidoptera; family Noctuidae; genus Plusia; species Plusia festucae. Next base: position 2,517,514 of record OX494436.1, on the reverse strand, counting down.
TCATTAAAAGGATTATATATTAGCAAACACTCCACACATTGTAACTAATCGATAAGAAATATCAAGACAAACAAAACATAAAATAATTACTCGTTCACCGTTATCGATGTCCAAAACAAACGTTGTTAATGTGAGTTATCGTCGTTCATCGCTTTTAAATTAACAATAGGACACAAGTTTTACGAGAAGTCGTAAATTGTGTGCTTTTTACGCGTCGGTACTATACTTTATACGGTGTTGGCGTGCTCCTATATCGTTTGTTGCGGGGTACCAATCAAATCGTCGTAAAGCGTAATGGTTTCGGTCGTAATCCACTCGATATGGGAACTATCATTCTCTTAGATGGACCCGATGCGATACAGATAAACAAATTCATCTCATCACCATCTGCTACACGATCTCCAGCCTTAAAATAAAATGGATAGAGCTGTTTGAGAATGCATGTTATTTTGATGTTTCGAGAATTTTGGCCGCGTTAGCGTCGGTCCTAGCGTTTGGACAAACACCGCGGTATACATTATAACGTGTGTGGAGAATCTTCTTTTCTTATGCTCGTTGTTTTTATAACACTATTTTCATATTTTTTTCGGTTCATGTTACGAAATGGTCTATAAACTAAATTGTTGAAGATCTTATTTATTGTTAATTGGGTGTTTTAAATATCCCTTTAAGAGCCACCCAAGTTTCATTTGATGAATATTTACAGAACAATGAATTTGTGGTGTTGTTTGCTGTTACTATGTCGTTGTTTTTTTGCGAGTCCATAATGCGCAACAATAGGGTTTTGTCGGACACTAGGAGCAGTCGGCTGGAATGGCATTGTAGGACAGGACGAGTTTAACTGGTGTGGCCATGCGAGTACTTGTCCAAGGACTGGATGGTTGACATACTACAATAAACTTGTCATTCCAACTTTTTTCACGTTTATAAAACACTGGCATTTCATTTAAAATAATATGGTTCGTGAATTTATATTTCTCGTATAAAGAAATGTGTGTGGTCAATTATTTGTAAAGAAATAATATTTGTTCACATTTTATTTAATGATTTATGTAGGCAATTACTGGTTATTCAATTTACTTAATATAATTTATTTATTTTATGAAATAATACAAAAGGCAAAAGTATAACTTAATCAATTGCATTATATTCAATAAAGTATTGTATAACTGTTGCTAATCGTACTACAGCAGCTTACCAACAATCCGATTACCGCGTTGTGTACACAGCTTACATTAGAAAATAAAGACACAAAGCAAAGGCGGGCCGCGTTCAGCCGGTGCCGGTGCGCGGGAGTGTTACCGCCAATCGGTCATTGTCCTTGCGTTTCCTGTCATTAAGCATTACTCATTGCACGAGTTACCCACATTTTCATTTATAGTCACCCTTTACATCAACAGTTGTTAACCTACTAATTAAAAAGTACATCTCTAAATTTCTTTGAAGTTGCGTCACCTTTTGGTCCTTTGAGACGTATACTACAATAATTTTACAAGTTAACAGAAAATAACCAAAGTAACGCACTTTTCACATACGTAATTAAAATGTGTTCTAGTTCTGCAGTTTTTTTTCTCATAATTGTTTGGTAATTTTTTTGCGAAAGTTACTCGAAGTAAAAAGTTGCGAAAGTAATGTTGCGAGCAATTTGTTACACATATGCACGTTCTGTTTTACTTAATGTTGCATTTGAATGTCTATATAATAGTATCTAGCATTCAAACAATTGAATTCGCACACCAGAAAAATTTCGAAATACCTTAACGACTTCCGCATTAGGGAAAATCTGTGTCGTGGGGGTTACACAAAGAAAATAAAGTCTTGGAACGAATATTTGTGAACCACTCTTACATTTGTCCCATAAGTAGCAATGCGCATTGGAAGTTGATGACACATTGACTATAACATAACTCCAACTTGGCTATGCGTGCCGTAAAAAATTTTCGTCCAACGCGTTATAAAACGCTTGGTATAATTAAACTGTGAACAAAGCGACGAAGAGGTCAGAGTTTAACAACGTCCATGGTTCCCCTACAGGGAGAAGACACGCCATTGTGTTGACTTCCGGCTCTGCCCGCGCTTGTTTAACATCCATTAATTACAAAATTAAGGGTGAAACAATCACGTGTCAGACATGTGAAAAGTTTACATTAGTAATGTATTGTAAACAAGGGTTTTGGTTAATTATGTTGTATTGTTAGTGTTATAATTACTGTTATTATTTGGACAAGATTTCGTTATTAGTTAAAATTGATAATTTGGATAATTAATCCGTAACCTTTGACTCAATAATATGCTTAGCTATCAACAGTATTTAGTAATAAAAAATAATGTTGATTATCTTATTGTAGCTTATCTATTAACCTACTTAACTTACCTTATCAAAAATGAAACAATAAAGCAAGTGGACTTCGCATCAAAACAACTTTCATTAAAAATATGATTAAAATTATGAACTATATATAGATAACTTACTGTTTATTATTTTTTATGCAAAATACGTAGTAAATTAACTATTGATAATCTTAACAGTCAACATTCTGGGTGAAAAATTCTGGCTTAATTTTTACTCCCAGAAAGTGTAGTGTGCACCCGCCATCAAACTAATAACGCGAAATAGAGTTGAACGCGTACTGTTATAATTATTATGACACACTTGTCGGTGTATCTGTTGCAATAACAGTACCGGAAGTATTCGTAATATCCTAACTAGTGAGGCGCCTACTAAGGTCAGGAGTCACGCTAATATTTTCGCACACCAATTTTGGAATCACGATAATTTTACTTCAATGTAAAAACAAAACAATGTTCAGATAAAATATTTTTATAAGAGAGCAATATTTATCAACTTAGGTCTAATTATTTTTCATTTTGAAAGACGCAGTTTATGATCCAAACTGTTATTCAAGAATAAGTAATTAATAAATTCAAAAAATGTTTTCGATACTCTGCTGCTAATGTTTTAATATGCGTAAGAGTTAATTTAACGCAAATATAAGTTTTATATCCCGACCCTATTATAACATAATGCTTTAATCCCAGGGGATTTATCAATTTGTAGGTGAGACGTGAAGGATCACTATGATTTATATACAAAAAAGTCAAGATACCTGGATAATGGACCGTCTGCTTAAAATGTGCATATTTAGGACACTGAACATTTATAACATTAAAATTTATTGGTCCTTTGATCCTATATGTATTTACAATGTATTTTAGTATATAGGAACCACACTAAAATTCATTCTAGTGAACACAACACACAATCATTTTAGTTTTATGTTTTTGGCAGCAACACATTTAAATAACACTTATCACAATGATAGTACATAATTAGTAATGGTCTTTCCTTCCAAACAATTTAACGGGAAAAACAATTCATTACAAAAAGCGCACACATTCTGTAAAATACCAACACATAATAATTTTAATTGGCGGTTTTGTCGTTTCTAATATTAGGTCATCACGCTTCAATAATAAGATTTATCGTTGTTCATACACCGAGTACAAAAGCACTCGTTGTATACAAACGAAAACAACGCTAACCGTTTGTTTCGCAGCACACATCCATCATAGGAAGTAATTTAACACAATTATTAGACACGTATCTACTCCTAGCCCCACTAAGGTCGCACCAATGTCGACCATTTCATAAATCCATTTGTCTAGAAATATATAATTTGGTTCTTTACCTTTTATAAACAAGGCGCCTATTGTTGCGGGGCAATTCGATTCGGATCTACGTGTCAATATTAGGTTTTATTCTCGGAAGTAATTTGATACTTTTGAGTACCAGTGTATGTCAATAGTATTGAAGAGCTTGACAATGTTTAAAATCGTTTTAAGTTTATTTTGTTGCATTTCTATGGGCATTTAAGGAGTTACTGTCCATAAATACAGCTTAGTTTATGATGTATATTAATGACTCGCTGAGAGTATTATTATGACAACTGGCAACATATTAAGGATGCTATTCAAAGTTGTTTACAATTATAAATTAGTTACGGGTACAACGTTGATATTTATCAGTTGCCTGCAGCAATTACCTAAGTACACACCTACTGCATCTCTACATTTGTTAAATTCCTCCGATACATATTCTTGACGCTTCAAGTAAATGACATTAGGTGTGTGGCCAGCGACCGGCAATCAGCTTTCCTTTCTCCCTGCAAGGTGTTCTAACGCGTGCAGCTACGGCCCAAGGCGAGGAGAGCTCATCATCGGTCATTATCTTTAGGGACCTTAATTACAACCTCAGGTTTAATGTGAGGCGTACTCACTGTCCAGTTATCTGTGTTCATCGAAACTTTCAAGTACAATAAACAAGTATGTACTATCATTTGCATAAAGTTTTAACGTGCGGAGCACATGTCGCGACATATGCTTGGCTAACTTGCCGCAGTTGCTGTGTAATAACAGCAAATAATTTCTCAACTTCGTATACCATTGTTTACGGCTGTGATGGAAGGGTTCTTAGGAATCATCAATGGCAGCTGTTCGACGATGAGTTACGGCCGAGGCCACGGTCGCGGCACATGTTGCGGTGAAAGTACGCCGCACTCTACACACGTGCGAACACTCGTCATTTACTTATAACCCTTCAAGTTTACTAGCATTACTAGTAAGTAGCCAAGCTCGGCTAGCAGGCCCTCGTCACTAGATCTCTGACGTTGCTTATCAACCATCGTCTGGACACGGTCACTGTTAATTAAATAACTACTACGGATACGAGATTAGGATCTCGCAGCGTCATCTTCGATTCAACCCTGACACAGAATCAAGACGTCAAGCACGGGTAGCGTCTGCGTTATCTGTGCAGCTATCAGAGTAGTGTGTATACAGTGAGCGGCGGTGGGCAGTGTGGGCACACCTCGCACACCTGTCCGGCGCGCACCGGCCGGCGCGGGCGCGGGACGTGACCGGCGCGCGCTGCCCCGGGCGCGGACGCGCGCGTGCGCCGCCCCACCTCCGGGGGAATGCCTCTGATACTCATTAACTTTCGGGGATTGGTGGCATTCGATGATATATGTCCACGACGTGCCGGATGCTTATGTAATGACCCACCGTCATGCTATCACTAAACTACCATCACCAAACTTTTTGTTGTTTTAACAAATCACAAAAATACCATTTCTGGCTGTTGCTTTGCGTGCCGGAAACCATTTTCTCATCGATATAATAACAAACCTTACAATTTACACGTACGCACAGCTAACATATAATATGAGTATAGTTGCGAGTAATTTTAGGTCATTCCCATCAAAGCGCTGTCCGTCTGGAGACGGCCTTGCCTTGGACGGACGCAAGTGCAACAGTGAATGTAATGTTTCCTCAATTACATAAGCCTTTGTCGCACGCCTCGCATCTACCAAACAATGCTACGCCGATGAATAGAAAATATTGGGCACGTGTCTTACATAAAGTGGCTCTCGCACGTCCATTATAATATATCAACTCAACATTAGGCGAAGGTTCCTCTGTAAAAGGGCTCGGTAGTTTCATATGGCCAAGCCGTACGTGATTATGAGCGCTCCACGTTTCGGCGAACTCATTGTTTCAACACCAAATTACATCTAAAATTCTCCGGCTATGTTATGTCTGCCCATTTTGTTTGGCGTCCGGCCTAACAATAAAAATATCGATTACAATTCTAAGCACACAGAACAATATCTGATCTAGGCAGCTGGGCGAGGTGTGCGTGCGCGCGGCATGTCTTCACGTATAATTCTCCGAGCCCAAATGAAATTATTATACTAATTACCGAATGTCGATCACGAGCGGGGGGCGTTGCGGTTCTAAATCTCCCGCTCTCCTAAATCGATTACGGGTATTACGGGCCTAGAGCCCGGCGTTTTGTCTCTGTCTTATGTGGGCCGGCCTTGCTCTCGTCTTTTTGGTCATAATCTATCACGGTTCATTGCTCCTAGTGGCCAGTTTGGCCGACCATTCACTATGAACTTGGTGATGTTATTTACATGCTCTTATCTCGTTTGTTTGATGAAGATTTTAATAATAGCTAGTGTTGTAAAATTGTTTTAGAACACAGTCGTGTCCCAATCCTCCCATTAGTGTCAGGTGATGGCCGGCCGCGTTATGGATGAGCCTCGGTGTGTGTTAGTTTCACACCGTTCACCTTTATTATTTTACTTTTTAATAGTCCACGCTCTGGTAAATAATGTGGTAGACTCACTTTCACGAGTTGTGTCTGTTTTAATCGCTGTAACATCACGGTCAAGTTGTGCTTGCCGAATTAAACTTCTGTATCGTATCTGTGTGATCCTTGATATAAAGAACTTAATAGAGACGACATTAGTATTATTATAAAGTATAGTGTTTACATTTATCTTTTTGCGTGTAACAAGGTTGTAATTACGAAAATGTTGAAAGCAAATACACGCTTTAAAATTGCTTTGTTCGACCTTTGAAAGATTTCATGTGCGATAAGTTGACTGTGTGCATTTAACATTATCATTATCATGGCACAGCCATCCGTCGCTACGCCATGCACTCCATAAAATCTTACCAACATAATATAATTCACTGTATCTTTGTGAGTTGCTGTAAGTAAATGGTTACTGTAATAAGGTGCAGTGCAATTACAAAGCCTTGAAAATGACCTACATCTAAGTTTTAGAAACAGAAATAAACAATTATTATAATTCATTTCCTTGTGTGTAAATAATGAAATATATTAAAGGTTAATAATAATCATTATTGTGGCGAATAAAAACGTAATTTGAAGTGATAATTTTTCATTTATCTTGCTTAGTTATCTATGCAAAATTCATTGTGTGGATTATAAAAGTTTAATTTAAAACAGTTTTTTTTTTATGATTCGTTCTTATTTTGTGATTTATATATTAAAATGCAAGGATATACAAATTTATCTGTTAATTGGCCATTAGATTAGTTTTCTTAGTGGTATTGTTTTTCTCTATTTTTGTTGTAAGCTTTGCTTAAACTTAATAATTATACATACGTACTAATGTAAACCGTAAAACAGTCAAATACATGAACGTTATCGAAGCTTCTACACATTGAAACCTTTGTAAATATTTTTTTTTATGGAATTCGCACGGTCTGTCTCCTAGAAACTCTAGAAAGCCTAACTTTGGTAATGCAAGCGTAGTCAGCCGCGATGTTGTGGCTAGACATTGTTTAGTAGCAAACGACCACTTTATTTGCCGCAACTTTACATCTACTTGCAAACTTGGTTCACCACAATGTCCTATAAACCATGGTTAAATTGTGGTTGCTGTGTTTAAGCTGCTACTTCATAGAAAATAAATGTTTATTGACAGACAGACTTATTTTCGGATTTGTAATATGAGAATGGTCACCCGAAATAACTTGGAATTTTTTTTTTGTCGATTTGAGGACCTCCTCATTTTTTTGGAAGTCGGTTAATTACAGGTATCTCCTATAGCTTAATTAAATTATTTACTGTTAAAGAATTTAAGGAAATGATAATAAATATGTTGAAAAAGCGACTGGCGCGTCAAGCCAGTGGTCGCAGGTTCGAGTCCTGCCTGAGGTTTAAGTTTTTCCTTCTACAATTTGTATTTAATTACAAATATGTTGAAAATAAAATATTAGTAGGTAATTAAGAATTATTAGCAATTAGGATCGCACATTACTCTTATAGTATTCTTGTTAACCTGTCGTGCTAAACTAAATCCTTGTGCTACCAATGGGTTCACATCGGTAGTGCAATGGGTAGGATTCGAACCGGCAACCACAAACGCAAGTTCGACGCCCATTAGACTCATTTACCTTTTTTAAAAGAGTAACCTATGGAGTATTTTGCCGGTTCTTCTCCATATGAATGACACTTTAGAACAACGCACCTAGACTCATTTATTTTTAAAGTTAACTTTTCTAAAGCGCCTATTTTAGATTTACTAGAAATAAAAAACATTTTGATTTGATTTGATCTGTAATCTTCACACATATCTTCAAACATGTCATAATATATGACCCCAGAACTCATGTGTTCGTGTCCATGTTCTGCAGCCTGTTCGAGCAGGAGATCATGAGCTACGTGCCCGCGGGCGGGTGCTCGGCGGCGACGTCGGGCGCGTCTCCCTCGCCGGCCGCGTCGCCCGCCGCCGCGCGCAGCACGCGAGCGCCCGCGCCCCAGCGCCGCGACTTCGAAGCCAAGCTCCGAGCCTTCTACAGGAAACTCGAGAGCAAAGGATATGGACAGGGCCCCGGCAAGTTAAAGTGAGTACCTTTTTATATTGTTATTGCAGAGTGACGAAACGGTGATTAAAGGTTTTAGAGAATATCATATTGGAGTTTATTTTTTTTTATCAATTGTCATACACAATATAATACACTAAAGCGTTGCAAAGTTACAATAATACATAACATGTAAACAATAACAAGAGTCAAAAACATAAAATAGAAAATGTGTTTAAAGGGCTCAGATTGGTAAAGCCTGATGGCAGGTAGAGAAGATCTTTATTGGGGCGGGGGACAGTAAATAAGTTTCATAAGTGCATAAAAGTTCTGAACAAAGATTTTAATTTATTAGTAGTATAGGAAAGCTTTTACCTGGAATAGTAAGAAACTATTCAATATCGTATAGAGAATGCCCAAATATCGTGTGAATTACAGTCCCTATACGTATAATAATTCTTAAACGATGGTTGCATATTGATCTACAATAAAGAAAAAAATTATAAAGACAAGGAAGACCCCGAATGTGATGTCGGGTCAAATTGGATGCACATCATTTAATTACGCACGAGAAAGCAACATATACATATAAATGGGAGGGATGTGTTTACCCAGCAGTGGGACAAAATGACAAAATCCTCATCCTCTCTTTCGCGTTCAAACTATTAACTTATCCCATTTTACTCTTTCAGACTCCATATCCGCCGCGAACATCTATTAGAAGATGCCTTCAGACGGATCATGTCTTGCGGCAAAAAAGAGCTTCAGAAGGGGAAGCTCTGCGTGCTATGGGACGGGGAAGAGGGTCTCGACTACGGCGGGCCCAGTCGGGAGTTCTTCTTCCTGCTGTCGAGGGAGCTCTTCAACCCCTACTACGGACTCTTCGAGTATTCGGCGAATGATACATACACGGTACATGTATCACCCATGTCCGCGTTCGTCGATAATCATCATGAATGGTGAGTGTGACAGCTTCTCTTGTTAAATGGATTGCATTTGTTCTCTATGCGGGTGCGTGGTATTTGTTGTTACGTTAAGACGAGGAGTTCAGGCCATGAATACCTATCTCAAAACAGGAAAGGGTATTCAATTATCTTTCAACTGCTCTTCTAAAATCACTTAGGAGTAGGTGTGTAAGTGTAGAATATTTTAAGAGAATAGAGGTCTAGGATTTTTACTAGACAATTCATCATAAAGCCAAAACTTTTTAGAAAGAAAATAAGGAAACTATACGCTTTCGTGCCCAAAGGGAAGATAATTCTGTAAGTCATGATAAGACTGTCATAATAGATAAGTAGTAGTATTTATGAAGAAGTTAAACGTGAATTCCTCAAGCCGACGTCAACTACTACCACCTTCAGGGAAGGCGATCAGGCCCCTGGCATCAACTTGCCACGCCAGTGAGCCAATGCTCCAGCTGTCTATGTATTTATTGTATAATAGTCCCGCCTTTACAAAAAGAATACAGAAAAATATCAATTGTTTTTTAATTAATTTTAGCACTCATTAAATTGCAAATGAGTGTACATCAAACAACAATAGTTTCACAGTGACGTGAGAACATATAAAACATCACACAACTCATGAGGTTAATTCAAATTTAATTAGTAAAATTAATTACATGGAGACTGCTCACTTAATATTAAAATAATTCAAGAACAATAATAAATCTTGTTATATAAGTAGTTCCGTTTCTATTGATGTGGAGTAATAAACCCGAGGTTAAATTTTGACAAAACACAAATTGAAATAAAGCGGATTCTGTCGCGGTTTGTTTTGATTTTAGTTCGTGACAACGCCTTTGCAGGTGCCATGGTCACGGGTAGACTAAGACCATGATACCATGCCATACCATGACACTTGCAAAGGGTTGATTTTTTTCTTTGTATCTTTTTTTTTTAATGTAACATAATTACTCTAAATATTTCAAGACTAGCTGTTGCGCGCGGCTCCGCTCGCGTGATCATCGGTTACTGCTGCAAATTATAGCCTAAAGCCTTCCTCAATAAGTAGGCTATCTAACAGTGAAAGAATTTTTCAAATCGGACCAGTACTTCCTGAGATTAGCGCGTTCAAACAAACAAACAAACAAACTCTTCAGCTTTATAATATTAGTATAGATACTCAGTAATAGTTACATGTTGCCTCTTCATTAAATAATACTGACATAAGAAGGTATATTGCATATTTTTGTCTGTGTGTATGTTCGTAAGTGTTTTCTAATCACGCCAAAACGGCTGAACAAATTGGTATGAGATTTGACATACGAATTAACTATAATATTCATTACGGTGTACATACTCCAATCCCCCTCCCTACATACTTACATACATACAGTATATACTCCCTATCACGACTTTTTTTTCCGTGTGATTTACGATTACTATGCAAAGACGTGGAATAATCTTGTACAAGTAGATTCATATGTGATCAACAAAGAAACACTATATTAGCGATATTATCCATCAAATTATAGTTATTAAATGACAAATTGTAGTTATTAACACCTAATTACTTAATCAATGCAATACTAGAGATATCTATTTGTCAGTACATATAGATATACATAAAACTAGATATAAGAGTATTATGTGTAATTGTGTACATAATTGCTTGTATGCTATTAGTCGTAATAATATTAGTAGATAGTAATAATATCTTGACTGCACGGATAGCCGAGTGGTATAGGTCACCACGCTAATTACCACTGTGCGCGACGTGCTGCGGGTTCGATCCCCGCATGGGACAAGCATTTGTGTGATCCACAAATGCTTGTTCCAAGTCTGGGTGTTCTTTGTGCATGTGATTTTAATGTTTGTGAAACCCCCGCGACACAAGGATTAAATTCCTTAGTGCGGGCGTCGTTTTTTTTAAAAAAAAATAAAAAAAAAACAAAAACATCTTATACTTAACATAGAAAATGATACAGAAATTCCCAGTCATATTATTATTACTAGCTTTTGCCCGCGACTTCGTTCGCGTGGAATAGTGACTTCCGGCAGAATTTTGGTACTGAATTGATGCCGACTCTTGACCAATAGATGGCGCTGTATGTCCGGAATAAATTTTATTTTTTATTTTATTTTTTGTAATAAAAACTATCCTATGTCCTTTCTCAAGTTCCAAACTATGTCTGTACCAAATTTCACACAAATCGGTTCAGTAGTTTAGGCGTGAAGCAAAGACAGACAGACAGAAAGACAGACAGACAGACAGACAGAGTTACTTTCGCATTTATAATATTAGTTTGGATTTATATTATGCCATTGAAATTAATATCTTTCTCTAAGAAAGAAAATAATCTATACCGAAAACAATTTAGCCCTCCCATATAAATGTTGATCAACTGATCATAATAATTTAAATCTAAAACAATTTTTTTAGGGTATCGGCTTTGTTTCCATGAAGAAAGTCACTGAAGAACGGACACTTTCCCCAAGGAACATAGGTCGAAATCTTAAAATGGAAAATTAACCTTTCATACAAAGTAACAGGTCACGTGACTTATGTTTGTATGAAAAGACGATTTTCAATTTTAAGATTTCGACTTGAGATTGTTCCTTGGGGAAAGTTGTACAGTTTTATGCACCTGATAACCTCGTAGAATATACCTACGCACTCCTTTTGAATTAATCCTGTATAACATCATTGATTTTTACTAAGCCTTTGATAATTTTTCGTAAGTTTAATTGATATTTCTGCTGCTAACGTTTGAGGTTTTCTGGACTGATTAATGAATGTGCTTTGAATTGAGTTCCATATATATTTATATTTAATCTATTATATAATTCCACACTGTCACACTTATATTAATGGCGAATGTTTGTAAGTGTGTGTATGTTTGTTACCTATTCACGCTCAAACGGCTGGACCAATTTTAGTGATTGTTTATTGAAAAATAACCCAACAACCCTTTTACAACAAATCCTTCTTTATGAATATTACCCCGTAAAATAAGGAAAAACCATGTATAGGTACGAAATGACCTTTGTAATAATCAATATCTGAGTCTGCCCGTTACCATGACACCTGCGAAACGTCATAGACCAGGGACGATAATTTATGAACCAAAGAAAATAATAGTAGGATGAAACTCATTGGAAAAAGAGGAGAATATTATTAAAATGAAAGGAAAAATAATTTACGGGCGATCTGAGGTCGGGAAGGGGAAGTATACCCTCCCCCCACCCTCCCACCATAAGGGTAAAAAACGGTTTATCTTGATTTCCGGGAAAACTACAAGTCCTATTGAGAAAATTCAAATGGCAAAGTTGTAGGTATTAAAAAAACTACATCTTACCTTTTTAAGTCCTAAATACACCGTACCTAATTTATTTGATTTGTAATATTAATTTTTTCACCTTCTTTTGACTAAATACCGAAAAAGCACCCTTATTTTCAACCCGTCACAATATCAGTATTTTCAAAAAGTTGGTGTGCTTTCTGTTCGTTTTCGTTTAAATCTTAATTTCCGATGGTGAAAAAAGAAAATATATTAGAATAGAATAGTTAGAATAGAATACCTTAGTAGTAATAGGCTTAGTAGAAGTAGAGAAGAGAGTGAAGTGGGAAAGGCTCAAGGAGGATCTGGGCTTTCTCTAGAATTTTTTAATAAGGCAGAACAGATATATATTGCCTGGTCAGATATATAAAAATATCATAATAGAAGATAAGTGTTTGGAGTATCACTTCTGCTGAGTTTTGTAAATACCAACCAATATACATAAAATAAATAAAACCTCCTTTGAACAGCCTTCGACCAGTGACACATTGCCAGCGTTATCGACCTGACCATCTATCGATTGACACAATATTGGCTATTTTTGTAAAACAATGTAGTGAGTAACAACCACCATTAGGTAGACGTGAATTATGTATGAACCCGCCCTTATATAGGCAGGTAGCCCGTGTTATAGCATATTGTTCAGTAATATGTTGGAGTAGTGAAGGACAAAGTTTTATGCTTATTTCCATAAATACACGCATGCATTACACAATAGCATGCTACTTTTATTTTCTGTTGAACAAATATGTGTAGATTATATTATTTGTTGAAATAATAAATAAGGTAACGTAATTAAAATTTATTATTCTAAATTACTACGTAAAATTCTGCGAAGTAAAACAATACCTAACTGACCTTATTTGATATCTTTATATAATTGTTTCTAAGAAATATAAATTATATTATACTATAACGGGTTAAAGCTACAAGATATGCGCAACAAATCACGATAGGTTGCCGATCAGTAGCCTACATCTGCCTACCCTATCTAAGATAGCATGCGTGATACACGCGTATTTACAGTCCATCCCTCCCACAGACAGGAACAGATCATTCCGTTATTATGATTTATTTTTACACTGCGAAGCGCGCCCTCTATGTTTATTTTTACTCGGCGTTCGGCGCACGCACCCAAACCGATCGCATCTCGAATTACAACAAACACCATGTATTTGGTTACAAACACAAACAAACAATGATGTTAAAACATTTTTTGTTCCCGTCCCCAAGTAACGTAACTTTTTAAATCATAGATATCATGTTACGATTGTTTTAGTGAAGTGTAACGATTTCTACGCACCGCTGCTTGTCTTTGGTCGAAATATAGATGCGATATTCGCGTTATGACGGCACTTACATAGTACCTATACAGATTCTGATGTAGAAATTATTTAGGTCAATTGTTTATTTTTAGGTATCCGAGTTGGTCAAAACACGTTGAATGTATCCACCTATATGCTTTTGTTGGAACTCAAATCTTTATGTTCATGTAAATAGATACTATATTTAGTTTTTCCGTGTTATTGAAGCCAGTTTCCGTGTATTTAATTTAATACCACGTGTTAAGGTCTTATAAAATAAGATTAACCTCGCTCCTAATTCGAAATGCAATCGATATCATACGAATTTGTTTTAAAGTTTTTTAGTTATTTGCTGAACATGAACGTAGTGTAGATACTCGCTCGATTAAGTATAAATAACACTATTTTCTTTGGGGTTTTAACAGATTACATTTATATGGATTTTTTTGGAACTGGCACAATACCTTATTAAAAAATTATAGATTTTAGCGAATGATGTTATCAAATAGTTACATAAAACTGAATCGGCAAGCAACGAGACCTTCACACGACCCACTCAAGTAGTGTGGACCTATCTAATCAATGACCTCATTGTTTGGTACAAACTTGTTATTATTTGCAGACCAAGATGTTTTATAGAAACTCGAACAAATCAAAAAATCTAATGTGTTATCCCTATCTTAATTTGGATAAAATACATAAAGTTTAGCTTTGTTTAATAACTGGGTTTGCCTTAAAATCCCATGTCCTGGGCAATTTATACACCTACCTTGATGTACTTAGATATTGATATCAGATATTTTACAAATATTCCCGCATTTTTCGTATATTACCTATTATACTGATATTGTAAAAACAAGTTTTGTATGCCGTTATGCCGTAGTATTTTCCCGCGGGATAATTTCCATCCAGGTGAAACCGCTGATACCGGTTAGTGACATAAAATATGTTTTGTCCGCTAGGTTCCGGTTCTCTGGTCGTGTGCTGGGCCTGGCGCTGGTGCACGGCTACCTGCTGGAGGCGTGGTTCACGCGCGCCCTCTACCGCGCGTTACTGCGGCTACCGCCCGCGCTCGAAGACGTCGACGCGTTGGACGCGCAGTTCGCGGCCTCATTGAGGTGGCTACAGGTAAACTAGCCTTTTTTATAAGTTTTACCGCAGTTGGCTGGAGCGCAGGTTTTAACTGCTCCACCGACTCTTAACTCTTTGGCGGAACTATAGGGTCCTCCAGCTAGAGCCGTAAAAAACTATATTTTTAGGCAAACAGCACGAAAGGACTGGATCAAATTTTGTGTAGTGGTTTGGCCGACTCGGGCCAGCTTGATCTAGGGACGGGGATGGGGGCTTACGACATTGTCTAACTGCTTACTAATAAGCCGTAGTTGAGAGTGAGGGGTTTGCTTGTACTCCTTGATAAAATTGTTTTAAGAAATATAAACTCAATCGATTTGAAAATAGACAATAGGTCGTATAGGTTAATCATATTCCAAAGTGGGCTTATACCTTAAATTTTACTTTGCGTTGCTAAGTTCCAAAAACTTGGAATCTAACTTGTGAAGTTGGTGGTCGATAAGCCATATACAGATCACCAATTTCGTACAAAAAGCTTAATACAGTCGTAAAATCGTGTCTATCAAGAGGATGTTTAACTCTATAATCTGAATAGATATACGCATGGCCGAACCGTCTTAAAATTCTTAGGAAAGCAAATCATAACCCCGCATTGTCCATTCCAGTCAGCTCGCTGCGTGTCATCTCTGGAGTTAACGTTCGCCGTATCAGAGCGGCTGGCAGACGGACGCGTGCTGGAGCGCGAGCTGAAGGCCGGCGGACGCGACGTGCCCGTCACCGAACGCAACAAGAAGGAGTATTTAGAGCGAGTGGTGCGCTGGCGCGTCGAGCGGGGCGTGGCCGAGCAGACCGAGTGGCTCGTCAGGGGGTTCCATGAGGTCAGTACTACTAACAATGCACCGGAGATAAATAATAACTTAATCTATAAACTTTAACTTTTAAACAATACAGAAAAAAAACTTATTAACTTTTACAAAGTTTAAGACATCATCGATAAGGAATAACATTGAAGGGAAACATTGTGAGAAAAATCTGAAATTGCCTTCATTTCGTCTCTTTAAGAAAAGGGGGCGTTTGTCTTCAAAATACCGGCTTAAAATATCCCACTGCTGGATAAGTCTATTTTTATAAAGAGAAGAAATGAGAATTAAGTCAAAACGCTAAATCACTAGCGGGTTGGATACATTCTAGATACAACTCGTTAGCTGCCGTAGCCGTAGATTCTGACTGCACTCATGCGATAAGTATGAGATATCAGACTAGGTACTTACTAGTCCTAGGCAGGCACTAGGAGACAACAGGCTTTGGAAAACCAGACCAAGTTTTTTAATTACGCTATTAAAATGTGTATCTGGATTATCTATTAAAAATATTTTGTTTCAATAAAATAATATTATGAGGTTAAAAAATGACAGAAACAAAACTCTTAATTTTATCGCATGTAATGATGATAACCATTAGCGATAGTTTTAATTGAATTTTGTATCAATGTTGTAGAGAAACGGCCTGTAATGTGCGTAGAATTGAACTACATAAATTTCCATAGTACATATTTGTATAGTTACTTGTGGTTTTATATTCAAAAAACATCTACAGGTAAAATTAAGGTGCGTAACGCTGTTTTGTACAGACAGCCAACAGGGGTCACTGCACCGTGTACAATAGGTTGATAATTATGTCTGTTCTATATTGCTTACTAAGATTTAAAGGTCTCAAGTAGCATGTGTCAATAGATAACAAAGTATCTTTATAATGTATTGTCGTTAATTTGATGCAAGTGCTGTTGATAAATGTTGATAGCCCTTATAGCTGTGGTTAAGACTAAATTCAAAGACTTGTGGTTTTTTTTTGTGGTCAGTAATGATGTAGGCGTCGCGGCGACGTCTGAATAATGTCTAAATAATATTAATGTTCTCCACGTGGGATTATCCCGGATTGAGAAACTGTGTGGCAGTGTTCTATTAAACATTGGTTTTTAAGACTCGCCAGGTATGTGGTCCACGGTTCGATCCCTGAATCTTACTGTAGAAACTCACTTTTCTACCATATCTCGAGTCTTGATGTTTGTGGTGGGTTTGTCTCTGATTCTATAAAACTAGTATTTTAGGTACTTTGGGTTCAGGGTATGCGTTTCTCATGAATTGGTCCTTTAACACATGATTTAATTAGATATTATTATATATAATTAATAATGTGTTGTTTGTAGGTGGTGGACCCTCGCCTGGTGGCGGCGTTTGACGCGCGGGAGCTGGAGCTGGTAATAGCGGGCGCGCCCGAGCTGGACGTGGCCGACTGGAGGAACAACACCGAGTACCGCGGCGGCTACCATGACGCGCACCCCGTCATCATCTGGTTCTGGCAGGCTATCGACAGGTCAGCGCAAACTAACATATTTTATTATTACATTAATGACTTTTAATAAGGTCAAATGGTATACATACCTACATAAAAACAAAAACATCCCAACGGTATAAATTGTCAGCTTGATAATAAAGTTCTAAAATGAACGTGTTTGATATCAAGATTATTCAAGATGCTCATTTTTAGTATCGGCTCGGTTGTTACTGTCCACACTTCCTCGTATGTTAACGTCTTCGCTAGAATGCGGAAGTGTTGGGAGCCGGTTTAATACCAGAATGGCCTATATAACGTGAGCGTTTGTTCCAGATTTTCAAATGAGCAGCGTCTGCGGCTAGTGCAGTTCGTGACGGGCACGTCGTCGATCCCGTACGAGGGCTTCTCAGCGCTGCGCGGGTCGACGGGGCCGCGGCGCTTCTGCATCGAGCGCTGGGGCCGCGTGGAGTCGCTGCCGCGCGCGCACACCTGCTTCAACCGCCTCGACCTGCCGCCCTACCCCACGCCGCACCTGCTCTACGAGAAGCTCCTGCTCGCCGTCGAGGAGACTAACACCTTCGGCATCGAGTGAACACCAAAAACTCAACTCACAATTTTATTATTTTTAACAGCTCTACGCATGACTCAGTGATTAAAAACTCATGGAATAATAATTGTTACCTACTTTGACACGGAGGTCGTTAGTTTAGCAACGGTATACTTAGTTGAACCCTGGCTATCGGCGATTCGCTCTGATAACAACTCAAATCAGGGTCATATATTGTATCCCACATTTTATCGCGGTGTGATATATATCCTGATTTCTACTAACAATAGACCTCTGGTATAAAACCACAATTATTTTCATTACATAGTATAAAATCAAAATATTAAAAATGAACGTAGCTTTATGTTTACCGTATGAGCCTGTTTACTGTATAAAGTATTGAAAATACATTTTGCAGCTGTAAATAATTTTGACTAATTAATTACAAGTATTGATGTCAATGTAAATATTAGTCAATTGATAGTGTAGTGAACAAACAAAGATAGGGGTATGTTAGGAGTTGAATAAACCATAATGTAGATGTGCCTAGGTATTTATTATTATTATAGTTAGCCACGTAGCCTACGGGGTTTGTACTTGATGGACGCTTGTATTATAAGTGAACGTATATTGTGGCTGTGAAACGGGACTCAAGTCCTGTGCTTAGGAAATACGCTTTTACGTCACTAATTTATATTATAAATGTAACCTGTCACCCTTGATAAGAAGTTAATTTGTATTGCATACACTTGTGTTACATTGCATACTACAAAATTACCATTTAGAAAGATATAATTTGAAATACATTTACTTACTAATATAAATATTTTAATTGCTTCAAGGCATATTTTTTTGTATTTCCAATTACAAGCAACACTAGTCACCTACAATAATTATTGTTAACAATCATATTGTTAAACTACATCTTACATTTTCTTAATCCTGATTTAAATAACAGCTCTCTGCAGTTTATGCTAGCCTGCTCTGTAAAATAAGTATTAAACAAAGAACATGAATTATATGTAACATAATTAAGTCATGAATGTGCAAATTACATAAAGTTACTGTGTTATATGTGTTCCTTTGTTACATTATTATTATGTAAGTGTAAACAGTTCTGTAGTAAACTGCAGATATGATACTTAAGTTGTAGCTGTCTCCACATGAACTGGGAAGTTTTTTTTGTGTAAATAAATTATTTATTATGCTTATCAACTCTACTCTTTGTAAATTGATGTTTATTTTTATAAGTTATAATTCTATTATGTTGAATATTTAACTCAATTTGTGTATTGTTTTATTATCTATAAATTCTAAGTGAATTGTTTTGTGTGAAAGTGATAAAATGTGTCAATATACAATACTTAAATAATACATGGTTCTCATTTATTCCTATCTAGTGGTTGACCACATGTGAATCAATTTTATTATCACACAACAGACTATTCATAGGCTGGGGGAGGAATATAGATAAAAAGGAAAATAATTAAGAAAAATATCACACATACAAAATGTTTATTTTTCTGAAGTTGTGTAACAACAAAAATCAACCTTGTTATTTTAAAACCTTATCTTTTAACATATATCAACTATTTACAGTTCCCAAAGTCTGCATTTGTCAACACAAACTTATGATAAAAAATGCAAGGGTTACTTTTCACGTTCTACTCTAAATTGTGACGGAGTTAATTCATAGCTTGTCACAGTCTGTAAGTTTTAAATCCTTAATCAATAAAACTCATCAAAGTTAAATCATAAGCTGATGTGATTACAATATAATAAAAGCTACTGTTATTATAGTTCCGTATGCATACTGTAGCTATGTGAATCCAAAATGAAAACTCTTAAAAATATCCTCCCCCTCTACAACATCTTATGTGATTTGCGAGCACGACTAGTCAACCCCCAAATCAATATTCAACTTTGAATAGAACCCGATCAAGTCAATTATTGGATTGAAAGGCGGTTTCCGAAGAAATCGACTAAATTTTAATGTAATATAATACACGCTCGTGTAAATATTTTGTATATTTACTTCAAAAATAACGGTACATACAATATTTTAATTTGTAACTCTATCGAAAGGGAGAAGAGCGAAGGCTCACTGTGAGTCTAGCCAAGAGAGGGGAAGTCCTTGCTGTCATCAACCTTAGGCGGTGCGGCCGGCGCACGCAGCGGCGGGCGCTCCTCGACGACCTCGGGCTCGCGCGGCGGGCCTCGGCCCCGGCCGCGTCCGCGCCCGCGTCCTCGCCCTCCTGTCCCGCCGCGCCGCGAGTTGTCGTTGAACGTGAACTCGATGCCGAGCACGCGCTTCTGACGTCCCACGCGCTGCGGGTAATCAGCCATGTCGTACTCGTCGTCGCTGTCATCGTCCTCACCTCGTTCACCTTCCTTCTTGCGCTCAAGCATAACCAGGTTCTTCCACTGGCTGAGGTCTTCACCCTCGCCGGCCTTTCGCAGGTTATACTGCGGCTGCGTGCGTTGGGCATTTCGAAGCGCCTTATACTCGTCGAGCGTAAGTTCGCGCGGCTCCTCCTCGGTAGGAACAGCGCGCTCGGCCTCCGGTTGCTGGCCGTCACCGGCAGCAGCCGTATCAGCAGGTTTCTCTTCGGCAACCTCACCTTCGGAGCCGGTCTTGTTAAGTTCGTCGATCTCATCCTTGAGCGTGCCCCAGTTATGTGGCCCGGCGCCCTCGCGCTTATCCACCGGCTTTACTCCGGTTTTGTCAGAGCCGGATCTCCTGTCAAACTCACGCTTGCCTCTACTGTCGTAGGAAGGACGCGGCCCGCGCGGTCCTCCTTCGCGAGGTTCACGCGGAGGTCTGGGTCCGCGACGCTCTGCTCCCTCAGGATTGTCGCTAAAGTTGCGCCGCTCAAAGTTAGGCCTGCGGTCGCCAAACTCGCGTCGGGGTGGTCGTGGGGCACCCTCCTTGTTCTCGACGGCGCCATTCTGCGGCCGGTCCTCACGGCGGCGCGGAGGAGGACGTTCGGAGTTGCGCTCATTGGGTCTAGCAGGACCCTTAGCCTTTTGTTGCTCACCGCTCCTATTTTCTTGAGACTTCACATTCTGGGTTTCCTTAATACCTTTCCTGGTAGCGGGAGCGCCACCTTTAGGTTTGGTCTCAGGTTTACCCTTATTCTCCTTTTCGGCTTCTTTGGTCTTCTTTTTGAGCTCCTTCGCTTGCTCTCGCGCTTTTAACGCATCAAGAGGATCGGACTCATCGTCCAAGAAAAGAGCGTATCTGTTAACAACCCCCACACCGTAGGAATTCTCCATTGTGATCCTCTTGATGATTTAATCACACAATAACTGGATGTTGGTGGATTATTTTCACGCACTTTAGTAAGGCGACATTTTGTCTTATTTTATTGATTTCATTTAATATGGCGGACGTAAGCGATCGCACCTAATACGCCATATGACGAAAAGGAATAGAGAAAAGAACGAAAATGGCGGCACAGTTAGCTTTTTAATTTCTTGTCTATGGTATTGTGTAGTTCATATTTATAGACCAAAGTCTGAACACTACTGACATTCTCAACAAAGTAAAGAAATGATAAAATAATCATACAAAGAATTTCAAAGAAAGTTTATAATATTTCTAAGGAATTTAAAAAATAACGTTTCTCAGTTAAATATTCTATTTTTATAAGTTATTCACTTTTCATTATGTCTATTATAATACTTTCTTTATCTTATTCTTATACTTACTACTTATTCTTCTTATTTCCACAAAACCAATTCTATGTGCGATACTACGATTCTATTATATTTATTTTAGGACTAAGACTTTTAAATATTGACTGATTTTCAATTAAATTTCCAGGATAACAGTTGGAACCGTTGTTTAAAAATTTAAATTTAAAATCATTAATAAAAACCTTTAATGAGTAAATAATTTTATTAATGTACTGATAATCATGTTCGAATTAAGTACTAAAGCATGCTTGTAATGAGCTAGTGCTAGTTAGAAGAATGTGTATACAAAGTCAAACGTTGCTTGAAAAATGCATGCTAGTTTTGAGCATGGCAATAAGTATGCTTATTTCAAGCATATGTATCTGTACCTTTATGGTTATTTCTGAAAGATTCGATGACAACGTTTTTTTTTCTAATAATTACAACCAACCCATTTACAACCATAACCAAAAGAAACTGGAAGACAACATCTTGGCCCTTCTAAGGCGATTAACACACGGCACCGCGCACCGCCGCGGTTGGCGGTGAAGCGGATCTCATGTCGCATTGATCTCTATTAAATCCGTCGATGCCTAACACACGAACACCGCCCGACCGCGCGTTCAAGCGGTGCTCTCACCGCCACCGCCTCTCCGCGCGGCCGGCCGCGCTGAGGGGCGGTGCATCACACACGGGGCGCCGCATAACCGCGCGAATTTCGCCCCATTTGGTCGCTATTTAGTGTTCTGCTTCGTAAAAATGGATGAACCCAATATCTTCTTTTTAATTTCTTTTTACGCCATAAAAGCCAGATTATTGCCACCACTTCAGCGTCCATTCTTGCCAGTGTCTGTGATCAAACTGGTCAAATCCGCGTTAAATCCAACCGCGCGGACAGGCGCGTAAACCGCCTTACCGCGCGGGGTACCGCTACGAAATCCGCTTTATAGGCGATTAACACACGGCACAGTACGCCACAGTACGGCGGTTTACGCGCCTGTCCGCGCGGTTGGATCTAACGCGGATTTGACCAGTTTGATCACAGACACTGGCAAGAATGGACTCTGAAGTGGTGGCAATAATCTGGCTTTTATGGCGTAAAAAGAAATTAAAAAGAAGATATCGGGTTCATCCATTTTTACGAAGCAGAACACTAAATAGGACAATAACACATCCTGCACACACGATGATTCGCGCGGTTATGCGGCGCCCCGTGTGTGATGCACCGCCCTTCCGCGCGGCCGGCCGCGCGGAGGGGCGGTGGCGGTGAGAGCACCGCTCGAACGCGCGGTCAGGCGGTGTACGTGTGTTAGGCTGCGGCTCCATTGAGGCGGAGACGAGCGGAGCTGAGAGGAGCAGAGCTGTGAAAAGAGGTACGTGATTCCACTGAGGCGGAGACGAGCGGAGCTGAGTGGAGCAGAGCTGTGAAAAGAGGTGATGGTCGATCCCCACACGTCTCCTCTCCGCTCCGCTCGTCTCCGCTTGACTGTTTCCATTGAAACAGAGCGGAGACGAGATGTGGATTTCATGTAATATGATTGGTCGATCCCCACACGTCTCCTCTCCACTCCGCTCGTCTCCGCTTGACTGTTTCCATTGAAGCGGAGCGGAGACGAGATGTGGATTTCATGTAATATTATTGGTCGATCCCCACACGTCTCCTCTCAGCTCCGCTCGTCTCCGCTTCAATGGAGGGCTTCGACGGATTTAATAGAGATCAATGCGACATGAGATCCGCTTCACCGCCAACCGCGGCGGTGCGCGGTGCCGTGTGTTAATCGCCTAAGCGGGAGGTAGCTCGAATCATGCTCGAATGTACACAGCGTCGCAGTGTGGTGCTTGTCCCGTTTTAACAGCATCACTGCGTGCTGGCCGTCCTGGCTGTCCAGCAACACAGTATCGCGCCGCGTCGAGTGCACGAGTGCACTACTTGACTACGATGAATTTTGATCATAATTTAATCATGCATCTTGTGTATTAGACAGGAGGAGACAAATAACCCTAGCCTTTAATAGACTTCAAAACTTGTTACAGTACCTGCTTAGATATATATTTTCATTTTTATCTGTGAATGAATATGAATGAGGGGAAAAATAGTAAAACATTTGTACGCAGACATTTTATTTTTAATTTAGGGTAGACAGTATTAATATTGACAATCTTTTTTGGGACAGCCTATAAAACAAATCCAAAAGCTGCATATCAATCAAATTACAAATGAAACTAATGATTATTTCCTCTTGCAAGGATCTTTTGATTGACAGCTACCACCACCGCTTCCACCGCCTCCACGACCTAAGCATGTCTCCATTAGCAGCCCACACACAAGGTAGGGATCACAGTCGCCGCCTGGTCTCCTGTCTTCCATAAAACCTTTACCCTTCTTTTTAATGTTTCTTTGAAGACGAATAGATGCCTTTCTGTTAGCGACACCCCATGAAAACTTATCAAATGGTGAAGTTTCAAATTTTCCTGACAGTCTCATCCT
The DNA here is from genome assembly GCA_950381575.1 of Plusia festucae. Taxonomy (NCBI): domain Eukaryota; kingdom Metazoa; phylum Arthropoda; class Insecta; order Lepidoptera; family Noctuidae; genus Plusia; species Plusia festucae. The sequence continues at coordinate 2,493,632 of OX494436.1, read as the reverse complement.
ATTAGTCATTTCATCATTTCCGTAAACCTTCATATGTTTCATGTGGTTCTTTTCCAGTCGCTTAATGCATTCCTCGATGAAGGCATAACCCCCGTCTGATCGCATTCTCTTCGTACTAAAGTTATGATGCATGCCCACACCAGGATGTAAATGGCCGAAGGGCTTCGGATGATACGTAATGTCTACTCCGTAATCTTCACCCACCCGTGACATTATGTAGCGTGACATCCACAAATCGTCCGGAGCTTTAATGCCAAGAGTCGTCCCTACCTGCCATTCCCAACAGGCATACATCACTTCAGCGTTGGTACCTTCAAAATCAAGACCAGCAAAAAGACATGCTTTTGTATGTGCTTCGGCTACATCTCTTCCTGCAATATATTTCGCTCCTACGCCACAGTACGAGTACTGATATTTAACTGACGGGAATCCTCCACCTTTCGGCCATCCAAGTCCCCATCCGTCATTGTCTAACATGGTGTACTCTTGTTCAAGACCGAACCATGGTTCTTCAGCCTTATGAATTTCACACATATCGTTGCAGAACTTTCTATGGTTAGTCGCAGTGGGTGTCATAGCCTCACCTTGGTAAACTTCGCATAAGACCAAAACATGCGGATCAGCTCGGAATGGATCTCTGTATACTGCGGCCGGTTTCAAACTTGTATCGGAATTGTCGGTAGACGCTTGACCCGTGGAACTTCCATCGAAGGCCCAGCCTGGTGCAGCATCTGCGCTGTATGGAACACAATCCAGGATACGATCCTTACATCTTAGATTAATACCTGATCCGTCTATCCACACGTAGGTCGCTAGTATTTTATTACATGGTAACGGAAGTCTCATATACCGATCCATGACTTTTTTGTTTAATATATGATTAATATTATGTTTCATTAAGTTTCTTTTGGCTACGAATAAGCAATTTCTGGGTCGCCGAATTCCAACCAAACACTTTATTAAGCTTTCCATTTTAAATTTGTATTTTTATTTATTTCTACTTGTAAATTTAATGTAAAATGATGAAGAAATTCACGGGAATGCCGCACACAAAAAGATTTAAATTATTCCAAAAAAAAATATCTTGATAGACTCTTCTATTTTTAAATGTATTTTTTTTTACCTGCCAGGAACTGGTTCATTTTATTTTCTTATGGTCAAACTCTGCTGAATACATTCTTTTGTGCAAATCTCTTTGGTTGCCCTTTTTTAATCAAATAACAATGGGAAGCAACAATTGAGAAGTCTCATACACAATGGATTTGAGTTTTGATGGTCATTACATTAGAATCACTTAAAAAAAATGTTTTGCTAATCACTCCCAAGACACGTTTCTGCTAAAAGTGCACAAACTCTGTACGGATCACAGTCACCCGCTGGTCTTCGATCTTCCAAAAAACCCTTTTTTTTAGCCTTAACACTTCTTTGCAGTCTGATTGAGGCACTGCGATCTGCAACACCCCATTTACATGTATCAAAAGATGCTGTTTCAAATTTACCTGTCAACCTTTTCCTATTTTCTTGCCCGTCTCCAAGTCCATAGTTCTTCATGTACTCATCATGTTTATCACACAATACTTTACAAACTCTTTCAATTTCAGTTATTCCTCCTTCTTCACGCATTTTATTTGTACTAAAGTTATGGTGGCACCCTATTCCTGGTTGATGTTTTCCCATAGGTTTTGGATGGTAGCTTATGATTATCCCAAAGTTTTCAGCAATTCTTTGAAGTAAATATCGCCCCACCCATAAATCATCAGCGGCTTTAATTCCCATGGCTGTTCCAACTTGATATTCCCAGGACCCCTTCATTACTTCTGCATTCGTCCCTTCAAAGTCCATTCCAGCATAGAGGCACGCTCGGGCATGGCATTCAGCGAGTTCTCTACCTGCGACATGCTCCCCCATGCCACAATATGAATATTCCGATTTTACGACGGGATATCCACGTGTTTTTGGCCAACCTAAAGGCCACAAATCCATATCAAACATTGTATACTCTTGTTCAATCCCAAACCAAGGATTCTGGTCTGATATTTGGCTCAAAACATTTGCACAGTGAGCTCTGTAATTGGTTTTAGTTGGAGAGCCATCTCCGTAATAGGTCTCGCATAATACAATTACATGTGGGCACTTACGAAATGGATCTTTATATAAAGCAACTGGTAGTAAAATAGTATCCGAATCATCAGTTTTAGCTTGTCCAGTAGAACTACCATCAAAAGCCCATTTTGGAACCATACTTAAATCACATGGAACTTTATCCATAATGCGATCTTTGCTGCGTAAATTGATACCACTGCCATCAATCCAAATATAAGTGGCAAATATTTTATTTTGCGGTAACCTTAAATTTGTGTAATGATAATAATATGCATTTATTGGAAGATCAGTTCTGGTCAAACCACTAGTAAAATTTTGTTGACTAAACTTTTTTTTAATAATTATATTTTCCATTGCAAACGCATTTAAGATGAAGATGTTTTTAAATAATATTCTGGAGCACACTGTTTTGCACAAATTCATTATAAATATTGATGCAAAATAATCATAAAAAAATTAACGCAATAGAAAATTGCAACTAAATTTATTAGTAGGCCGTGAAATTATTTTTTTTAAACTAGATAGCCATGCCGATATTCGTTAGGGTGTGTTTTTACTTTTTAATCATTGTTTTAAAATAAAGTTTTACAAAAATGTTATGTACAATACAGTGTTATGCAGCATGAACAATATTATTTTGCGACGTTCAAGTAATAATCAATCAGTTGGATAAAACTATTTGGTCAAAAGACACACGTTTCGTATTAAGTAGTTCAATTAAACTATGTTCTGTGTGTTATTTATCACTAAGTATTAAAGATATTTTCATTATTTTTTCAATGTCAGGTTTTCATAGAAAAAATATTAGACATGTTTTTTGTTGTTTCGAAATAACGTTTATCTAAGCATAGAGCAACATGTGCCTTTGGTAGACGAGAAGTCGAGCCGACAATATATTTATGTAGAAGTGCAGTCCAAATTGGAGGTCTCTGACAGGACTATGCAAGATCTGCCTGCTGAGGTAGTGTTACTTGGAAACACTATTTCTGTAAGTAGGTCAATAAATTGTCGATCCGGTCACCTGAGGACGCGTGTTCGGCTCTAAGGTGAATAATTCAAAGGAGCCTATATGCGTAAACACTCCTGCATTTTTTCAATTATGTTCTGTTTTCTGACTGAAAATCATGCTCAAAACGAATAGCGGTATTAGATTATTGGTAGCAAAGGTTAATAACCCAATTGAACGTAGAAACGATATCAAACCCCAATAATTCCTTTTATAATTATTTGTGTTCAAGCTTGTTTAATCAGGTTTGAATTGCCGCCATAGCAGTTAGGTCAAATAAGGTTATCAGTGACGGATAATAATTTTCTCACTCAGTCTGTCAAAATATTCCTATTAAAAATATCTTTATTCATTCGTTCTAATAATAGATTGTTTCCATTTGATTTTGAATGTGGTAGAAAATAAGTAAAGGTATTTTAATGCATAATATTTTTATTTGTAAATGCGCTACAGGTGTACTGCTTCTCTAAGTCTTGGTGGCCTAGTGGCTCAGTGGTTCAATGACCGGATTCGTAGGCACATGGTTGTGGGTTCTTACCCAGGCAAGTACCAATGTGAATTTTTCAAAGTTATATGTAATTTCTTGGATGTCAAAATTTGAATCGGAAATCGCCAACCCCGCAATGAGAAAGCGTGGTGATCAATGCATCCTTCTCTATATAGGAAGAGACCTGTGCCAGCAGTGAAACATTTATAGGCCGTTATTATTATATAAGAATAAGAATCAATTTATTTCTTTCAATGTTTACAGTGATATCTTATTATACTACATTCTTGAAGACATTCTAATTTTGGCCGTGGTCCCCGAACTTAACTCTCGCTTGTATATATATTTCCGCAGGGCAGCTTGTGGCGAGCTGTTTGTGAGTAGCTCAGCTGAGTGACTCACCGGACCTGATTGCTTTAGGGAATCACTTTTTAGGTATGGTTCCCAGCTCTTTCTTGCCTTAACTGGCTGGCTAGAGGTGACATGGTTTCCGATTTTATTATATACAAATCCACGTAACACATACTCATCAATAGCCCAATTAAGTTTATAATACCTTAATCACAATAGTTCTGTAGCTACCTTGGGCCGTTCATGTCTGTTCTTACACAGAGCAGGGGTGAATGGCCCCTGGTAGGTGTCCTATCCCATTTTAGAGTAAAGTTCTCAACAAGGCCTCTGAGTGTTGGACCTGTGTCCCCATGCAAGCCTTTCAAAGGACCGGGTATTTTCATTAATGAGGATAGCCCGTTATTTAAAAAGAGATACAAATAATAGTTGGAAAATCCAAAAGTGCACGCCTCATAATCAAATTTTTTTTTAAATATTTATTTTATCAGAACTTTGTCGCTGAGCGACAATACCGTTCCATAAAAAAACAACAAAGAGGTTTATACTCTACACGAAAAACTTGAAAAAAACAATGAAAACCTCCATACTAAAATAAGGAGGTTTTCATCTCATTTTTAAAATGTCATTCTGTCATGTCAAAAAAAACTCATTTTAAAATTGCGATTATTTGTAAATAATAATTAAACTACATCGAATTATACCGTGAAAAGTAATAGGCTTCTATTCCTTAAAATACTGAAGCCTATAAAAAAAAATCCAACTCGATAAGTGAAGTATTTCGCTCGTTATCGTGACCACAAGATACGGGATCCGTACATACAGACACACGGACGTCCAAGACAGAACTTTTTTAAACAATTTTTTAATTAGTTTAAATAATAAAAAGAGATTTAAAAATCGAATTATACCGTGAAAAGTAATAGGCTTCTATTCCTTAAAATACTGAAGCCTATAAAAAAAAATCCAACTCGATAAGTGAAGTATTTCGCTCGTTATCGTGACCACAAGATACGGGATCCGTACATACAGACACACGGACGTCCAAGACAGAACTTTTTTAAACAATTTTTTAATTAGTTTAAATAATAAAAAGAGATTTAAAAATATCATGAGTGTTAAGAATAGTGTTTCTTCTCAACATTTGTATATTTATATTCACTAATAAAAGCAACATGGAATAAAAAAAGTGACATTTTAAGTTGGAGAATCACGCGGTGTGCGTAAACTGACAGTAATACTCTTACCCACGTCAACGCTTCGCTTATGAGGCGTGCAATAATAATATCTTTGGACAATCTCACACACGGCCATCTGATCCCAAACTAGACAGAGCCTGTACTATGGTGACCAGACAACTGATAAACATACTTATATATTTCTAAATACATACATATTATAGATAAATTACACCCAGACACAGAACAAATGATCGTGCTCATCACACAAAGATTGGCCTAAATGGGAATCGAACCCACGACCTCCGGCTTAGCAGTCAGGGTCACTAACCACTAGACCAACAGGCCCGTCAATAATAATCCATTATATTTAACAAACATGTCGGTAAGAAGGTTTTTATTATAACATTTTGTTCATCTTTCACCAAAATCATCTCAATCATATGTAATAAATACTCAATACTAGATAGAGATTAATGAAATTATATTATTATATAGCACTGGAAAACATTGCTGCCAATATGACGTCATATGAACTATTTTATGAAATGTATACTCTGAAGCTGGCAGCCATTTTATTTAATCTGGTCAGCCGTCAGCCGAACTGACGGCTGCTTTAGTTGACAAGTTGACATGACATTGACACCAATCGAATGTCAAAATTTATTGGCAGAAACCCCGCTTACCCCGCTGGAGCCATCAAAAATTCAAAATATTCAAAATTAAATTGAATTGTTTTGAAGTTTAACGTGTGTAAAATTTTAATATATTGTTGTTTTGATATACGAACAAACTCGCAGCAAATGAATGAGTCCCATGAGGAAAATCTAAATGGTTTAATAAAGATACTTTCGATATTTACGGCCTTACGATCATATCTCAATATTATAATGGAGACGTAAGTATTATCATTTTTTTCAGAGATTAGGGTCATTATTAATAATAATCAGCCCGTGAGAAGCCACAGCTGGACATAGAACTCTCCCAGTGCTCTATTTTCCCCAGTTCATATTTTCACTTCAGCTGTCTTCTTACATTCGCTGCCGGCTACCCTACGAATGTCATCCATCAATATTTACAAGCACATTCTGGCAGGACCTATCCTATGTGTATATAAATAGCCAATGAACTAACTACCAAATATACATATATAGTTTCCGTTTTAACATTACGACACGAGTCTATTTCTACTACGATCTGCTTACCTCTAAACCTTTGGTCGAAGCCCGTGCTTCAACCAAAAGTTTAGTATGTAGATCGTGATCACAAACAGATAAAATTGTATCATCATTAATAAATATGCAATTATTTTTTCAGCATTAATGTTAATGCAGCTTTTTTATGCAACTATGAGGTTATGCAGATATTACAACAACTTAAAGACAGTACTCAAAAGAAACACAAAAGGGAAGGCTTTTTAGCAACTGTTACTTATGAGGTATTATTATCATACATTTTAAACCATTTGATTTTTAATTGGAAGAAATTGTAAGGATGAAAAGGCATTCGCCCGTCAGTGGGGTAGTTTAGCCACAAAATTATAAATAAATTAATATTTTTAATTTATTACTTGTTTACACAAATTTTGTTTGGCATTATCTTTGATTTTCATGCCAGCTCTTTTTCTGAAGTGTCCATAGTGTATCCAACGCAGGAGATCCCAATTTTACACTCCATAACTCCCTTATTTGACTTTCAAAGAATCTGATTCCGACTCTCATTTTTGGGAATGTTTACTTAATCCTTAGCAGAAATTTAAAAAGTTATAACAATATACCCATAAATAGCATTAGGCATGTTTTTTATGTCTATAGTATTTTGCAGACTGTCCATTACCTGCAAGACACTGAGTGTAAGAATCAATCAGCAGAATCTATTCAGAACTTTTTGGAAGCCATGAAGAAGTTCAAACTGACCAAGACTGAGAAACTCATGATGGTTAATACTCCACCAAGAACAGAGCTTGAAATTCAACTGGTAAAATTTTAATTATTCATAAAGGTTTTCACATTTAATTGGCCATCACTTTAGACACCAGACAAAATCTTGGGTTCCAAGCTGACCTCTTACCAAGTTTCACCAGTAATATGTATGTTATGGTATAGATGGATAATCATGTAAATATATTTTGTTCTCAGATTGTACAAGAGAGTGAGGAGCGCTTATCAGAAGATGATGTTCGAAAAGTCATAGATATAGTGAATGAATTCTTCCCACCAAGCGACAGCTCCTGACAAAGGAACATTGATGACAATCCTGGGAAGAACAGTGTAGTTAGAAAGGACACAAAGTAAATATCTTAAATTATGTACCAAATAACAGCCTTTGGTTCATCTTCAGCTCAGCTTCCAGTGTTACCAGATTCAGCTCAATAGCGCACTCTACATTGAGCGATTACAGTTAGTAGTGCAGTACAGACGAATAATAGGTGGTCTTAGATTACAGAACAGTAGGTATTTATCTTAGTATAGGTCGAACTTAATGGCGGCGGTGAACATGAGGCGAGTCGCTGCGCAGTAACAAATTCATGCACAAGCGGGGTGCGGGCGAGGTACTGCGCAGTGTGTAACCAACTTCACAGCCGCCATTAAGTTTGAATAGACCTAGGTAAACCTACATAAAAATATCTAACAACAAAACTTAGCAAGTATTTACGTTCAATCAAGAAACAAACAAAATACCTAAGTAAATCAGGTATTTATAAAGTTATCAACGGTACCATGCGTAAGTACCTACTGCGTTACTTGACTCATAACCTTCGTTTCGGCATACCTACTTAAAACATGCGTGAATCTAACCGGTAGGCCGGTATACTATGACGTAAGGCGAATTAAAGTTCAAGGTCGATAACTTGACGCTTGTAACATTAGGTTATGAAATCAACCACTTGCTTGTACCTACCTATTTATATAATTTGTGATTGTAATGTAATAAGTAAAATTTAGATTTATAATAAAATGAAAGTAATTTGAATAGTTTGTTTTTTTATTGTTATAATGTTGAGTAAGGTTATGGATTTTATAAATAAACTTTAACTGATTCGTTACGACCCCTGGTTTTGAAAATTCCTAGTTGTAGTGGCGATGATAAATATTTCGTGGCACGTGTCGCCATAAAATTTGATGATACCTCTTGTGCCATCAGCCATGCTTGAAACGCATGTCCTTTTAATTTTTTACAAATTTTGTCCTTCTTAAGTTTAGTTAACATCGATCACGATGAGTAGGTACCTATTATTCGATACCTGTAAGAGAGTATTTTTACAAAATGGTTTAAAATTAAAGCTCACCGAGTAAAAAAAATACTTCGACAAATATCTTGGGACAATAATAATAATCCCTAAAAAGTTTTCTTTAGTTTGATTTCGATTAAATTCATTTTTACAAGCCACCGAAGGATTAAGTGACCCTCTTCTCTCCTACGGACCTAATTTCTGATCAAAATCAAAATGTTTTTATTTCTAGTAAGTACCTATAACTGCCGGCACGGATCTTGAGCGCTCGGCGGAAGAGTGGGGATCGCTTTGCGCATCGTACGTGCAAGCTATGCCGAGCAACCAATCCCGAGCGCATCCCGAGTGACAGCTATGACTGCAAGCGTAGCAAAGAACGAATCCCGAGTGACAGCTATGACGCGATGCGCTGCGGGCCAATCGCCGCACTTTAGCCCGCCCCGCGCCTCACTTCATACCCCAAAAGGGACCCAATAAATCACTTCTGCGCAGGTGAAGGTCAGCGCTCAAGATCCGTGCCGATGATTATACCTACATCTAAAATAGACGCTTTAGAGACGTTAACTTGAAAACTAAATGACTAGGTGCACGGTTCCAAACTGTCATTCATATGGAGAAGAACTGGCAAGAATCTCCATAGGTTACTCTTTTAAAATATATCTATATAGTTGTACAATGGATCATTTTAATGAACTATATGCGTCAATAACGCTAGTAACATAAAAAAAAACAATAATTATAACAATGAAATCTTTCATTACGGAAGAGAGCAAAAGCAATTATATTCAAAATGTTATGTTGTTTCAGTGTTCACCTAATCTAATACATAAATTACAACCTAGCTGATTCTCGGCTATTATCGGCTAGGTGTGAAGGTATATACTAGGTATGTAGGTATATCCTAGGTATGTAGGTATATACTAGGTATGTAGGATTATACTAGGTATGTAGGATTATACTAGGTGTGTAGGTATATACTAGGTATGTAGGTATATACTAGGGATGTAGGTATAAACTAGATGTGTAGGTATATACTAGGTATGTAGGTATATACTAGGTGTGTAGGTATATACTAGGTGTGTAGGTATATACTAGGTAAGTAGGTATAAACTAGGTGTGTAGGTAGGATAAACTAGGTGTGTAGGTATATACTAGGTGTGTAGGTATATACTAGGTATGTAGGTATGTATTTTAGGTGGGTAGACGACCTGATAAAGGTCACTAGAAGTTGCTGGATGCAGGTCGCTTCCAACAGACCAATCTGGACATCATTGGGGGGGCCTATATTCAGCAGTGGATGTCTTGTGGCTGATATGATGATGATGTATGTTACAGGCAAACCCTGTGGGACTGTTTTTTACTTCATTCGACGAAGCCTTCGCAGTAGAAGACAGGTAAAGTATTTGAATATCAGTTTATTCATCGCGACATCTCTTAAATTTGGCATAAGTTTGAGCTAGCTACCATGTGACAACTCTCTTAATTAATTATTCTCTATTAAGACAAAATTTGGCTTGCATTTATCCTATTTATAAACTATCAACACGAAATATTTTTTTTAATTCAAATAACTATGCTACTTAAATAATATTTTTTAACACTTCTTTTATCCATTTTCCTATTATTGTCACACCTTTTTAAGGCCAAGGCTTCCTGTGTATGTCCCTCCTAATAATTATTTTTATTTAATTTCCAGCTAAGCGACAATGATCTGCATTCTGTCAAAGTACGGTGGCTACAAGAGCGGGTCTCTGTTACTTAGCGAACTGCGCACGCGCGACTCTGCCATCATGTTCTGTTCTTCGATACCAGTATTTCTTCCCCAGGATCGAAGTTGTTGCTGTAAGTTTTTTAGCTTATAGCCTGCTGCTAAGTAAAAACCACCACATTTGATGATAAATTTTCGAAAAGAGACATAGCCTCGATTCCTTATATGCTTATTGATACAAAAATTAAAGCTTTGCAAATTCAAGCTTCTATTTTCTGTTCCGTGGCGGTAGCCTAATGGCTAGGGCGTTGGACTTGTGATCATGTGGTTGCAAGTTCGATTCCCACCCATTGCACCACCGACGCCGACCTCAACCCGCTCGTAACACAAGCATAGATCTTAGTAAGAATACTAGTAATGTGCGACCCACATTCCTAGTAGGTAATCTTTAATGAACAAAAAAAAATATTTGTTGTGTCACGAACGAATTAGCCAGACTTTAGATAACTCAAACCTTATGTCAAGTGCTGTAATTGGTCGTTATCCTATTGGTCAGCCACACACATGCGTGATCACGATCAGTAGTTTTAAAAAAATTAGGTACTTAAGGAAAAAGTTTCAGGCACCAAGCCCAAAAAAAAACATTTATCATTTACACCTCACTTATCGTGAAAAAATTATCGCAATTAAATTCGCATCATTACAAAAACTTAGTTACACCTCATTAAGGGTTGAATCATGATTAAGTACTTAGTATTAATTTCTGTTTTTGCATTAGGAAGGTTACTGTGCAGTTCCACTATCTTTTTAATTAAAAGCAAATCATTTATTAAGGTAAAAAATCAAATTAGTGCCGTGCGGTAAATTGTTAAGATTAGAGATAGATAATGTGATATCACGAAGTTTTATAAATATTGATTAGTATTGAAGATTGTGCAACTCAACAGGTAAGACATCTTTGTGTATTCTCCTAAATTTATTTTTGTTTAGTCAAGTTGAAAAATATATTTTTTTTACTTTTTATGTACTGTACTAAGCACCTAATTATTTGCTCTAAGGAAAGACCATAAGGGTTGATTTTACAAAACACTAGCGAAACCGCTCCGGCTTAAATGCCTATATTTAAGAACTTTCCCCTTTAATTACTCTTTCTATTGTCGTGTTTCTGTTACGTGTTTGAAAAGATCTAAGCGTACAAACAGCGAAAAATAGCTCCTGCTTATTTTGCACTAAACCTACTATGATGTAAGGCTCGAGTCACACCGAAATGGCAGCGGCCGGCAGCGGCCGGTAGCGGCCGCTCGCGTCACCGCGGGCGGCCTCGCGACCTTTTCAAGCTTTTCAAGCGATACTGATCTTTTAAGTATGTAGTTAAAGTTTAAAATTATTTGACACTGAAAGTGCTCGCCGCGTCGCTGCCGGCCGCTGCCATTCCGGTGTGACTCGGCCCTAAAGATTACACGTGACTGTAACGTTTACTGTTTTTATTGATTACGTTATGCGCGATATCTAAAAACAGGCATTTACACATTGGGAAAAAAAAAAATGCTCGTTGCCTCTCTCTATGAGAACTTACCTGTAGCAGCAGTGAAATATGTATAGGCCAGTATTATTATATCACTAGCTGTGCCCGCGACTTCGTTCGCGTGGATGTCGGAACTTAACAATTTAACAATGTAATTTTACTTCGGGAATACTTAAATTCAAATATCTTTTGATCGACTGAACCGATTGCAATGAAATAAAAACTAAATGTTACGTCAAGTTACGCGCAATCGTTGTGTATAAAAGTTTTCTACATTGCTTTCGTACATTTTACGTGATGCCCGAACAAATAAACAGACAAAAATTCGAAAAATGCTGAAAATTCTAGTTCTATTGGTTGTCCTTTCACCCGGGCAATTTTTTTTGTTTATTTTTTATGTACACAAACGAATTTTCTACAGTTTTATTATATGTATAGATATGGAGAATAAATGCAGGTAGAAGACATACATTACATTTGTCATTAATTGAGATGATATAATTTTAATATTACCGGTGTTTCAGTGAACAAAATGGCACCATTACTATACATCGTAGGTGCTAGTCCCCCGGCGTGCGCGGTCAGAATGATGGCTGATATCATTGGCTTGGAGCTGGACCTCAAAGACGTCGACTTAAAAACTGGGGGGCACAAGGCTCCGGACTATGTCAAGGTATTTTGGATCTTTGCACTTGTTACTAGCTAACCCGGCAAAAGTTTCGGAGGACTTTGGTTACAAACACGAGAATTTTATTTAAATAGATGTAGCTTAATTTGGTAATAATTCATTTATTATGTTGCAGTGAATATCTAGTATGTAGCTACCAATATTTCTTTTCTTTAACTCAAACCGAATTCTTCGACTTTGTTCGCAATTTTATGCTGTTTTACTGTTTTTTTGGGTTCCGTACCTTAAAACGAACAATCGGAACCATTTATAAGATCACTTTGTTGTCCGTCCGTCTGTCTGTCAAGACCCTTTAATTCGAGAACGCGGCGAGGTATCGAGCTGAAATTAAAACCATACCTTAAGAACCAGTCTCTTGGTACTGTGAATAAAGCAAAAAAACGTATGCTTTGACACTCAAGGAATCAGTATTTACCTGTAGGGTACTTTCCGTTGTCCTCAGACTATGAAATTTGGCAAGTAAGTAATAACATCTCATACTAACTAAAAGTACAAGCTATACATTTCTATAGTCTTTGGTAATTATAGTCAAACCCAATAACCCTATAGCTATAACCACCAACCAAACCTTTTTTTCTACTTTCCACAAATTTTACATAATTACAAAATATAAAAAAATTAAGTCAGGGTATGGTAATCTATATTATTATATAAAATTGTTTGATAATAATTATATCGTACGTTTCAGGTACACATTGATTATCTTAGTAGATATGTCTAGACATGTTTTCAAAAGAATTTGATAAAAGGATTTTTGTTTAAAGCCAGCTCTATATTATGAAATTGTATCTTAATTGAAGTTAAAATGTGTGTTACAGTTAAACCCGTTGGGTGTGATTCCAACTCTAGTCGACGATGGCTTCGCCCTAGGAGACAGGTAAGTTCTATTCCTGATCTGTGTCACTCAATAAAATTTGTCTCATCCACTGCAAAATAAAATTATAAATAGTTAATTCTTTCTTTTATCTATGGTGTCATTTAAAGTTAATTATTTAATATTGTTGCAACTTTGATTTGTTTTTAGTAGCAATGTTCAATAATGAAAATCACCCCAAAAAAGATTATATGCCTACAACTTTTTGTCGCGGGCAATAGCCCTACCACCTCCCTTATTATTATACATATACTTAATTATTAATTAGGGAAGAAAGAAAGAAAAAGAAAATATTTTTATTTTATAAAAAAACAGACTAGTGTTAGCTAAAAGTCAGTTACTGAATCGATTTCTGTAATTATTACACTAATTTAGATTTTTCGAAATGTGCCGTGAACATGATTTTTTAACAAACAAGAAGAAAAGAACGAGCATTGAATATTTGTATAGAGAACATTTTCAAGAAAATATTTGATTCGTCTTGCGGTTAAAAAAAAAACGGTTGTGTGATAAAAATGATTTAAAATTCATTTCTTTTTTTACTTCCAGCCACGCGATAATGATCTACTTGTTGTCAAAGTACGGCGGCGACAAGAGCGAATCCCTGTATCCAAGCGACCTGCGCACGCGCGCTACTATCAACCAAGTCCTGTTCTTTGATACCAGTATACTCTTCATCAGGATCAAAGTTGTTGCTGTAAGTCTACATATCTTATCTATCTCGAAAAGTTATAATTTGTTACGTAACGTGTTGTTTAACAAGCATTAATTAAATAAAAAAATCTAATTCCAGTTACCCACAATAATGGAAGGCCTGAAGGCACCGTCAGAGCGTCAGCTGTCGGACTTAGACGAGGCGTACGGCATGCTGGAGGCGTTCCTCTCGCGACACAAGTACGTGGCGGCCGACCACCTCACCATCGCCGATCTCTCCGTCGCCACCACGATGTTCGCTGCTGTTGTGATTAAGGAGCTGGATGCTGATAAGTAAGTTACTGATAAATCATAATGACTTCACACGACATCAGTAGATTTTTTGGGACAAATACTGTACAAACTCGCACGTGGCACCCTCGGGCACGAGGTTAGGCAGCGGGTGGTAACACGCGGGACGGGGAGGGGAGAGCGTCATTCAGGCGCCGGCATCGGGTAATAACGTCCCCCGCCACCCGCGCGGACCATGGGAGAGTCACGAGCGAATTTGACAGGCTATTTTGGTTACCTATAGACAGTATAGACTATTAATTCTCACATTGTCCCCGGTAACCGGACGGGTGAAGTACTCCGGTAGCAAGACTAAGGCATATGAATACCCCAGGGCAAAAAAGGTTATATGTGGGTATATAAATTCGCTGAATTCAATTCGGCAGCAAATATAAAATATTTTTGTTATCAGTAATTTTATTCCTTGACAACAGTACAGTATTATTTTTCCCATAGATTCCCGTTAACCGCAGCCTGGTACAAGAAGATACAAGAGGAGCCTTTCTACAAGAAGATCTCGGCGCCAGGCTCAGAATCTTTCAGCCAAGTCATGCAGTTCTGCTGGAAGAAAAACAACTACCAATGAATAATTCAATAAATATTGTCCACAACATTATTGTTTATTTATGTACCTACTACTTCTTGATAACTAAGAAAATAACCATGATAGGGAATTATGAAAGTGTTTTGTTACTTTTAACGTCCCACAGCAGAATCAAAATAAATATTTTTCGTTCAATCTAACTGTTTACCTACTCAAGTATTTTATGAACAGGTATTTACTAGCTATAGATAAATAAAATCCGGCGAAATGTATCATTATCTAAAAAAAGGAGGGGAAAAACACCTTCGTTGTATGGATCTATGGAAGCCCCCTTACATTTAGAGATTTAGTGTGATGAGGATTACGAAAATCACATCCATATTCAAATCCAAGATGGCTGACATTTTTATTAATGATATGGGTATAAATGTCAAGGTTATTTGGATAAGAATTAGGAAGTTATTTAATGAAAATTATTCATTTAATTTTACGCAGGTACACACGCAATATCAGTCAGAAACCACATGGTAGACAAATATGCACGAAAGTACTGCATATAACATAATAATATGTTGACGGACAGAGAGAGATAATTGTTATCTGCCACTGGTAACCCTACTTTCTTCTGACCTAATAAGGGGGCAATTCAAACTTGCACAAACAAGGATAAATTGTATCGGTTTTACGTTCACTAAATCTCATCATCACTTTTGACAACAACGATCTTTTACTACTAAGTATTCAACGTTTGGGCACGCGTATCCCTCAGAACACGAATTAATAATATAATAATAATATCTTGAGACAATCTCACACACGGCCATCTGATCCCAAACTAGGCAGAGCCTGTACTATAGCAACCAGACAACTGATAAACATACTTATATATTTCTAAATACATACATATTATGTATAAATTACACCCAGACACACATGATCGTGCTCATCCCACAAAGATTTGTCCTGAGTGGGAATAGAACCCACGACCTCGGGCTTAGCAGTCAGGGTCACTAACCGCTAGACCAACAGGCCCGTCTATTAATGTTATTATTTCACCATTGACAGACAGCAGAGCAAACATAACGGCTTGGAAACTATATAATGAGACGCACAACTTCAGCCGTGGCCTTGAATCACATTATCACATGCTTGATTAGTAGATTTGATAACAGTATGTAAACAGATTCATAAAAAAATGGTATTTGCAACGTACTTATGCTATTTATCAGACATTACATTCTTATCGCAATTTTTATCATCATTATTACGAAATTGTAGTTACATCAACGAGTAATTGTCAAGTAGGTAGTTTTTATTTTTGCATGTGGAAAGTTGCTGGGCTGTTTCGCTATCTTATTATTAATAAAAAAACATATATTTATAGAATAATCTCATTGATACCATGCGGTAGTGTTATGATAAGAGATAGCTTACGATTTCATGAACTTGTGTAAGATTGTGCAACTCAACACGGTAAGACTTTTTAGGATTAAGGCAACCATTATACATGTACGAACGTTAGTATGTCTGCGACTGTGCGTGTGGTCAGTGTTTTACACTAGGAATCTCTGTGTGTTTAAGAATTATACCAGTTATAAGCAATATCCCATAAATAAATCAATGTGATTTTATGAGGGATTGGGTATTAGCTGTCTACCTTATATTATATTGATTGGAACAGTGTTTGAAAGTAAGTTTTGTCATTTTCAAATCAGAGATCAGAGATTCATAGGTAACAATAATAATAAGAGTAGGTATTTCGAAGTTCATTGGGATGAGGATTACGAAAATGGCATCCATTTTTAAATCCAAGATGGCCGACATGTCTTTTTTCAGTAATTGATTATGAATCCCACTTTCGAGGTTTGTTCGCGAGAATTCCGAAAATGACATCCATGTTGAAAATCCAAGTTAAGAAGATTAAGACTTGCTGTGACTAATAATGTAGACTTCATCCCCCATTTTACGACTTACGACGGTAGGGATAGCCGAGTGGTATAGGTCACCACGCTGATTACCACTGTGCGCGACGTGCTGCGAGTTCGATCCACAAATGCTTGTTCCAAGTCTGGGTGTTCTTTGTGCATGTGATTTGAATGTTTGTGAAACCCCCGCGACACAAGGATTAAATTCCTTAGTGCGGGCGTCGTTTTAAAAAAAAAAAAATACTTAAAGATTCAACGGTTTACTCACGCGCATTGTTGGCATCGCCCGTATTATAAAACTATTCTTAATCGGACTCTTGCGCGGTTTAATAAAACACTTACTCATAATTTAACCGTCTTAAGATTATCAACATTCGCCATGAACATTCGCGTTAACATAGAAGGTATTTCCACTAAGTATAAGTCGAAATACAAAAGTAGAATATTATGCTGTTTAATTAGGTAAGTACTTAAATTATATTTTTAGAATTTGACTGTTGTTTCAGTTCACAAAATGGCACCATTACTGTACAACCTAAACGAGAGTCCCCCGACGTGCGCGGTCAGAATGCTGGCTGATATCATTGGCTTGGAGCTGGTACTCAAAGACGTTGACTTCGATAATATGGAACACAAGTCTCCGGATTATGTCAAGGTATATACGATTTATGCTTTTACGGGCCTGTTGGTCTAGTGGTTAATGACCCTGACTGCTAAGCCGGAGGTCGTGGGTTCGATTCCCACCCAGGACAAATCATTGTGTGATGAGCACGATCATTTGTTCTGTGTCTGGGTGTTATTTATCTATTATATGTATGTATTTAGAAATATAATTATAAGTATGTTTATCAGTTGTCTGGTTACCATAGTACAGGCTCTGCCTAGTTTGGGATGAGATGACCGTGTGTGAGATTGTCCCAAGATATTTATTATTTATTTATTTATATACAGGCTTTTTTTATATACTTAGAGTCATACATAGAGTACGAAACTTCTATCAAATATTCTATAGCTGTAGACTGTTTGTTTGTATGTTTGTTGAACGCGCTCATCTCAGGAACTACTGATAAGAATTGAAAAAATATTTCACTGTTAGATAGCCTACTTATTGAGGAAGGATCTAATTTGCAGGTAACCGACGCCCACGCGGGCGGAGCTGTGATCTTAAGCTAGTAGGTATAATCTAGAGTAAATACTTGTATATTTAGGCTAAAAATCAGCGCTGTCTTAGACAGGTAGTCCTTGGCGGCAAGAGCTGAGCCACCTCCATTATAGCTTCTACCGTTTTATTTTAAGTTTTTTTTTGTGATTCCTTTTGTAAATGCAATAAACGATTTTTTTTTATTTTATGTACTTTCTAGTTGCAAATCGCACCGCTTTGCATCATATGTTATTTCCCGCGCGATTATTTTACCGCCAGTGCGGCTAGGTTCTAGATTCAATGTTACAGAATAAAAAAAACTTGCGGGGAAATATCGCTGTGCGGCCAGGCCCTAACCTTCTTTTAAATTACGAAACATGACGGTTACAACAATTGATTTATTCCAGTTCAGTTGATAGAGCACAAAAACCACCACATTACATAAAAACGAAATGGAATTGAAAATATACAAAAAAGCTTGTAAAAAAGAGCCTTCATTTTGAATAGACCTAAATCGGATTTTGTCGAATCAATAATCTCGTTCTGTGGTCGGACTCTCGGATTTGCAATACCTTGTTTGATTTATGATTATTGTTAGTTAGGTTATAGTAAGCTTGGACACGTAAACTTTGGAAACTTTAACTTACAGAAGTTAAAATGTATGTTTCAGTTAAACCCTGTGGGAGTGGTACCAACTTTAGTCGACGATGGCTTCGCACTAGGAGATAGGTGAGATCTAGTTACATCATAATCAACCTTCATCTTTAATCTATACTTAAATTTTATGTTATTTTTCTGTCACTTCTAGCCACGCGATAATGGTCTACTTGGTGTCAAAGTACGGCGGCGACAAGAGCGAATCCCTGTACCCGAGCGACCTGCGCACGCGCGCAACTATAAACCAAGTCCTGTTCTTCGATGCCAGTATATTTTTCATCAGGATTAATGATGTTGCTGTAAGTTTTTCCAGTCTTTAGCCCGCTGATGAGAAAAAACATTCCTGAATACTTTTTAAGAAACTTTAATCTGCTAACTTTGAAATCACCTGGCGGAAGTTGTCCAGATAGTAAATTCTTAAACGTACTAGTTACTTCAAAATTAAATTAAAGAATATTTATTAAGCACTAAACATTTTACTACGCAAGTTTAATATTCCAAATTAAATTCAAACAAATACGAAATTATTCCATCAGAATCTGCCAATTAAGCAATATAATTATATTATCTTGAGTTAAATTACGAAATCTGATTAGATCTCAAGTAATAATTCAGAGCGATTACGGATTTAAGTTGTAGGTACTTAATTATCTTAAATTCTATTTGGTGTCAGTTTAATCTTTTTTTTCCTGTACTCGGTTATTTGGGGTGTTTTCCTGCCTGAGGACCTCATTCACTGCCAGGTTAATAATGTGGATCATCACTGTTTCTTTTTATGTCCTTCGGTTGGATTATCTTAAAATAATATCACGTATATTTTTCTCTTTCCTAACCAAAAACTAACGATGATTCATTGATTTGAAATATCGCATGAAGTCCCATCAAAAATATAATTGCATGAAATAAGTAACATACCCAAAACCTTTTAATACCAGTTACCCGCAATAGTGGATGGCCTGAAGGCACCGTCAGAGCGACAGCTGTCAGCTCTGGACGAGGCATACGGCATGCTGGAGGCGTTCCTCTCGCGGCACAAGTACGTGGCGGCCGACCACCTCACCATCGCCGATCTCTCCGTCGCCACCACTTTGTTCTCTGCTGTTGCGGTTAAGGAGCTAGATGCACAGAAGTAAGTTATTCTTGGCTTCAAGTCCTGTGGATTTATCGGTATAACATTCTGCTGTGTTGTGGCCTGGCAAATTCGTACGCGACTCTCCCTTGGTTTGCGAGCGAACCTCTCGCTTAGGTCATAGGAAGTCAGTGGGGGTATAATAAGTGACGACCATGATGACCATGACGACCTCCGTGGTCGAGTGGCGGACACACCGGTTTCCAAGGTGTCGCCAGCTCTGAGGTCCCGGGTTCGATCCCCGGACGGGTCAATATAGAAAATCACTTTTCTACATTGTCTCGGGTCTGGGTGTTTGTGGTAGGTACCTTCGTTGTCTCTGATTCCATGACACAAGTGCTTTAGCTACTTACTTTGGATTCGGAGCAATGTATGTGATGTTGTCCACATTTATTTAAAAAAAAAAAAAAAAAACATACCTAACACATACCTAAGTGCCACAATAAATGAGACTTGGAGAGAGTCAGTAGTGGGGAGCTTGCGCAGGTTCCGCGCCTCCTACACTCTTCCCGTTACCCCGGTGACGCCCGACCCCTTGCTTCCTCCAACCACAATCCGCTAAAGGGAATTATAAATCGACTACTGCACAAGTCGAACTACTTAGTCGTTCTGTTCGTGGTCAATAAGCGCTCGTCCCAGGGGTCTACTGACAGAAGCGTCACTCGTTCAGGCACCGTCATCCGGTAGTAACATTACCCGCCACCCGCGTGGAGTATGGGAAAAATTCGAGCGAATTTTCCAGGCTGTAATGCTTTCCTATAATCTTTGCGTTCTAGCATCATCCCAGGTAACAGGAAAGAGTTACTCTCCGGTAGCTTGAGCCACAAAGAGTCCAGCACCACATCATGCCAACGGTGGATGTAGTCCATGATATCCCCGGATAGAAAAAAATACGGTCATCTTTAAACTCTTGTCGTGAAAGCCCTATTGTTTTTAAGAGTATTTATGTTTGTATATTTCCCAAAACGTTTTAATGACCGTTAACTTGAGAGGTGTCTCACATTCATGTCATTTTTAAGTTACATTGGGTATATAAAAAACAAAAAGTCAAAATAAAAAAAGCAGTCGGGTTTTTTTAACTAATACTTTTGAGCAGAGCAATTGTTTTGTATTAATAATTACTTGAAAACAATATGTTATTTCTCCGTTAGATTCCCATTGTCCGCATCATGGTTCAAGAAGATACAAGAAGAGTCGTCCTACAAGAAGATCGCGGTGCCCGGCGCAGAAGGTTTCAGCCGAATGATGGAGTTCTACTGGCAGAAGAACAACCAATGATTTTTTTATTTATACAATGTCAAATAAAAATAGTACACGTCCTTAACTTAGTGTTTAATTTATAATATTATGTTTCATGAAAGAGATTTACGATACCGCCGCGTCATAACCTTAAATGACTAAAGGGCCCCGGTCGGGTTTGAAGCTAGTAGGGGCTATACCTTCCAATTACTTCCAAATTTTTTTATAATAATACCAAAGAAACATAATGCCTCTACGAATAATACCTATTCCTAGAGTGATCCTTGTGCGCGGGGGCAGCGCACATACAGACTAGCTTTTGCACCCTGCTCTTCCCGCGTAGGCGTGGGTATAACTAAGACTTATCGATAAATAGGCTATCTAACACAAAGTTTTTTTTTTATTGGAGCAGCAGTTCCTGATATTCTCACGTTCAACAAAACAAACAATCTCTTTAGTATAATATTAGTACTTGTATTGTAATTCTTGTAGAACTTAATTAAATTAAGGACCATAAAGATCTAAGAATAAATGTTTTTTTTTCATACCTATTCTCTTTGATCATGCTAATAGTTTTTATTAAAGCAGTAAGGCTGAAATTCATAATTAATTTTAAACACAAACGGACCGTCAACCTTAACGGTAGCTCACTGTACGCAATTATAAGACATTTGTTATTACTATCTAGATAAGCGATTACACTATATTTTAATTAGGTACATAATTACTTTAAATACATAATAACAAATAAAACCACTTTACATCATAACCAAATATAAAATAGCCTGGCGGTACTCAGTGGCCTTCATCAAAATTACATATTAATATATCTTTACGTTGCTCATAGGAACTCACATCATTTGTGTTCAGTCGTTGCGTTTGTCGACGACGCTGGTCGACGCTCCTTCGTGCAACCGAAGCGATAATTATAGTAAGTATTTTTTTTTAATATTCAAAAGTGAGCCAACGTTTAACGTTCGTTATTTTGGACCGGTAAACGGAAGATAAGTAAAGAAATAAAGAATAACTGAAGATAAGTAAGCATGCTAGTAAAATAGCATGCTTATTGGCAATTTCATCCCAAATAAGCATGCCATTTTCAAACAACCTATCTGTGCTTTTAATTCGTACTAGCATACTTCCGTGAGTAATGATACTTAATGTTCGATTATCGTCAAAAACACACCTACAATTATTTCTTTTAGGGGAGAGCATTTCTCCATCAATGTTATGGTCGCTCCACACCTCCGCGAATCGTGCCCGACGTTAAGTTCCTCAGTTGTCGGCGGTGTCTTTGAGGGGAGAAAAAACCGACAAAAATTGGGGAATAGCGCGAAGTTAGGAGAAGTGTGGAGAAGGCTTTAGGCAAATAGGTCACAAAACATACTTTTACATCACCTAAGGTTGATAGATCATGAAATGTGTGCAATAAACTTTGAAACTGTGAAATTATAGTAGACTACTTATTTAGTACCTACCTACCAAAAAAATCGTCATACCTCCAATAGACACAATGAACTTGCAGATTTGCAAATTATAGTCTTCACCTTGAAGAATTCCGCAATTTATTGTGTGCCTAAATTTGTAAGTATTTAACGTGAATGAACATTGGATAGTTTACAGAAATAACTTAGGAACACACCTTTGACTGCATAATGTCCTACACACAATAATATAAAAATCTACGTTTTTTTAAACATCAGCTAGCAACGTTTCATAATTATGCCTTGATTCCACCGCTTGATTCAGCACTCATCATTTTTATTTTATTAAATTAAAAAAAAGGTAGGTAGGTACTTTCTAGAAGGTAAGTTCGTAATTTTCCAATTCATTCATAACTCGAAGATATGATTAATTGTTATACCTTTTAAAATGTTGGCAGAGTTCTTGATGAAAAAGTATGTAGCGCGTGTAGAGCATAAAACTTAAAATCAAGTGCCGAAATACCGTTGATGTTATACATACTATACAATTATTACGCTGAAAACGATAAACCGGCGTTATTAATCTAAAGTCTTATAAAATACAGTTTCCCCTATTTCGCGCTTTCTCATATTATTTTTCAAGATGGCGCCGTTGCTGTACAAAGTACACCCGAGCCCTCCGTCAAACGCAGTCCGGGTGCTAGCTGATATGATCGGTTTGGAGCTAGACTTTAAGGATATAGATTTTTCTGAAAAAGAACATAAGGATCCGGAGTACATGAAGGTAATTATCCATAGGTACTAACTCTAGAACAGTGAAAAAATGAACTGTCTGTTTGTCTATTACAAGTTCACTGCTAAACCACAAAACAGTTGGTGGGTACTTATGTAATTTGTGATTTGGGTAAGCTTGGATCCCAAGAAAGGACATAGTTTGTTGTTGTTAGTTTGCCATCCTCGCAGGCAGAGCTATATTTTAAGAATGGGTCTAAATATTTGCAGTTTTACACCAACATCTAAATTCATTATTTAACTTGTCAATATTTGTACTTGTTGCAGCTAAATCCTATGGGCACCGTACCGACCCTGAGAGATGATGACTTGATTATATCAGAAAGGTACTTCATATTATTATTATATTTAAATATGCATTCCTTTTTCGAGATTATGTTTCTGCTGATACGTCACTCAGATACATCGGGAATATCCAACAGCATTAAATCCGAATAGGGCCCTTAATTCTTATGGCCTCCATTTTGAAGTCCAGCTGGTTAAGTAACATGTTTTTTTTTTGTAAACTAAAAAGTAAGAAGATTCAGAGAATACTTAAAAAATTTGATTGACATCACTGTCTCCTACATATCGCCAATAAGTGACGTCACAAGCGGTCAGGAAAATTAAATCTTTGTCATCAGCGCCACAACGGACGAAGTCCGTTATATTGGTCAGATCAAGTCAGTAAAACTATGAACACCAACCTGCATGAAGCGCTCCACCAGGCTAAGGACAGAAATCGATGGCGAGATATGCTCTAGTCACATCGAGGGTTCTGCGGGGGAATCGTGACCGTGATGAGGAAAACGAAGCAAGAGCTTATTGTTTTAATATAGGAAAAAAATACGTGTCTGAAATTTTGTTATAACCTAACTCATGTTTTCATACCCAGTCAACTTCCATTGATCCTATTAAGGTAAATGGATCAATGGACTAGATTAATCATACGATTGACTTGCATTCCACATAATTTATACAAATATTTAAAATATTTTAAGCCATGCCATCATGAAATACTTGCTGTCAAAATACGGCGGCGACAAGAGCGAGTCGCTGTACCCGAGCGAGCTGCGCACGCGCGCTCTCGTCGACCAGTGCATGTACTTTGATACTGGTATACTGTTCATCAAGATTAAAATTGTTGTTGTAAGTATACAGCTGGGTGCTACGGAAATTCAAGTTCATATTTAAAATTAATTTCATTCTGACAACCAGTCTTACTTTGGAATACTGTATTACCCGTGAAATGGGTTGTGGAGGTCTAGTAGGCAGTCGCTCCATGTAAAATACGCCGTTCAGCTAAATTCGGTGATGATGATTAAAAGTTCTGCTTCAGCCCAAAGAAATGAACAACTTTCTCCGCAAAAGTCAGCATCTGCCTAGTCTTATCTCAAGCTTGGGGTCAGTTCTCTGTCCACAGGATTACCCCGGCGAGCGCGGCTTAACTTTTTTTATCGGTCAAATCGAACGGCCACGTCCCATTGCCAGAAAAATGTGCATTTATATGATCAGAAGTACCTAGTTGGTTTTTTAAATATGAACACACATTTCCGTGACATCTGTCTGTAATAGGGATCCTAGTAGTCTGATGTAAATTGTTACTAATTTTTTTCATGATAGGTTAAATAGGTCGATACAATAAATATAAAGATATATTGTATTATTTGGTTTATAGCTGCCAACGTTATTCGGAGACATGTCAGAGCCACCACAATATGTCTTGGCAGATATTGACGAAGCTTACAGCGTGTTGGAGGCGTTCCTGTCCTCGGCGGGAGGTTATGTTGCCGGTCCGCATCTCACGCTGGCAGACATCAGTCTAGCAGCCACTGCAGCTTCCCTACAGCCTATACACAAGCTCGACGCTGCCAAGTAATTTATTTTTATGATAAAATTGCGCCACAGGAATGAATGCAAACATACATTTAAGGTTAAGGCTTGACGTTTCGCCCGAGTATGGATGTAATTGGCGAGTTGTCGGTCAAAATGGAGGTCTAAGGGAAGGCCTATTTCAGCAGTGGACGTCTTCAGGATGATGATGTTTCGACCGAGTTAAGCGGTCATAGTCGCAAGCAGACAGATATTATAATCACGCAACGCAATGGTTTAAAAGATAGTAAGGCCCAGTTTATTGATCCTGAGTTAACTCAACCAATGGTTAAATATGCTAACTAATTGTTTCATATTGCGGTAAAACGCGTTTTGTTTGTCTATCAAAGTGTCAAATATGTCGGAGAATAAATAAAAATTGATGAATAAACATGTTGCACTGGAGTTTGAAACCGTTAGTAAGCATATTTAACCATTGGTTGAGTGATGACATAGATTACAATAAGTTTTATGGTTTTATGTCAGTTTTGACGTATGCATTTGTCAATAGTCTATAAGATTAATTAAAAAACAGACTAAGTATAGCTTGAATATTTAACCATCGGTTGAGTTAACTCGGGATCAAAAAACTTGGCCTAAGTTATATGTTGAGCTGCACAGTTTGACTTAGCTGAGAGATACGGAGCATGACGTGTCTTTACATATTTTAGCACGCTCACTTTTAAAGTATATTCTAAAAAGGGGTGCCATCTAGATAGATTACAGCACTCGACAAATTTATCGAAGGTTTTTGAGAGGTAGGTAAGTTTCTCATTAGAATTTAGAGATTCTTAAACCCGGTCGTAGCTTACTTTGCCTGAAATAAAAGAAATATCATGAAATTCTGTTTAATTAACATTTTGCACTTTTAGATTCCCTCTAACTGCTGAATGGCTGGCAAAACTACTAGAGCTACCATCTTTCAAGAAAATTCTCGTTCCTGGAGTAGAAATGGTCAGCCAAATTCTCAATGCTTATTGGCAGAAGAATAAGAAATAATCTTTAATAAATTTACTTACTTACCTAATTATTTGTTATCATTTATTTGTGCTGCGTCGTCAGACGTGTCTACCAATGGGAGTAAATATCTTAGGAACAATCATTTATAGCATGTTTCTACATAATTCTCATATTCAGCCTATTCAATTTGTAATTGCTTTTAATTGGTACCTACATAAAAACATTTTTCACACTGTTTATTGTATGATGTTTCTTGACCATTTTCATTATTTGAATACAGCGTCATCTAGTCCAGCAGTTTGTAACGTTCACTTTGAAAATATTCACTAGATGTCATTAAAGGCTATAATTTTAAGGCACAGTTTATTAAGTTTATCTTTATTTTATGTTATTGAAACTAAACATATTAATTAGTCAATGTTATTAGTGCAAATATATGATTAAATATTTTTTTATAAGTGTAATTATTATGCAGTAGTGACATCTGTTACACATGTAGTAACCTTCTTTTATACAGAACTTAAGCAAGCGCCATCTGTTAGAACAATATAAAACTCTTAAGTTATGTACGCGTTGACCTTGCTTTGCAACTTTCGAACTTAGAACGTTGGAACAACGACATTCGCCGGAATCGGAATTTGAATGGTATGGGCAGGCTCGGCTCGAGTCTCAACGGAACGGCAGAAACGTGTACGGCGAAGTGCGATCGACTCGTCGATGCGCAGCTGTCCCGCCGCTCTTGTCAATTTTTAGTTTTTCCGGATCGCGAGTGTAAATAAACAAATTTTTACTTTTCATTGCGAATTATAATGAAGTGATACTAATGTTTGTTTAAATATAGTGCCGATTCAAAGTGGAGCGTTTTAAATGAATCCGTAACCGCTTCTCGCAATGACAAGGGAGAGCACTCAGTTACCTTTTGAGAAACCGGAGGCATTAAAATGTTTCATGTGGTCTAATTGATGCCATCTTTTACATAAATAAGTGTATACGTTGATTTTAAGGACTTATTGTGAATCGTTTAGTGACGCTTTGAAGTTTATAACCGTCGTTTCGACTCGGTCGGAAGTCGTCTACACGTTTTAAAAATGAGTGTTTTGAGTGGTTTGAGCAAGGCGGACATCAAAACAGCCAGTGATGGACTGCTGGAGCTGCCCGAGGAGCTGCTCAAGAGCCTCATGCGCAAGGAGCCCATTACCTCCGTGTACCACGTCGAACAAACACCCTTTGCAAGGTAAACACTTACTTTTGAACTTCGTAAACTACCTGCTGTCTGCGAGGGGTAGACAAAACATTTTTTATGGTAGCAGACTCTATACATAGTCGCAAGCAAAGAAACTGTACGCAAAAAACCACGTTGTAATTTTTTTGCCTGCATACCTAGTTGGTCTTGATAGATGGGTCCCACAAGTCCCACAACCCACATAGCTGTCAAAGTTGGTGAAACTATTTGCAAACTTTTATAATGTTCCCTTATTTGGAAATAAAGAGTTATTATTATTATTTATTCAATAAATGTAATATCTTAGAATGAAATAAACTTTAGTCAGGACTTGCATAAAAAAGTGAATAAATACAGTGTTAATCTGATAATTCATGGACATTATTGATAAAAGCCTGTTTGGCAGTTAGTTATCTTATTTATCATTACATGGTTTGAGAGAGAATACAATAGGTGTAACTTGGCAGAATTGTAGATACCTGTGTCTAATGCAATTTATTTTGTTTTCAATATGGCTGCAAAACAGCAAAGTTATAGAGTATATCAAGGCATTCTAGATAATGATGACTGATGAGTGTACAGGACTGAGATAGCTGTGATAACAAGTTATTTTTGTTATACAGGAAAACTTGAATATAGTTGAGTGAATAATAATTTTTAAACTTTTTTAGCCATGTCATATTCATAATCATCCTCTCATTGAATAAACTTTAATTTATCTTGTTTTTTTATTTTCTAGAAGGTTTTGTTGAAGTAATAAAAATGTCTTGTAAACACATAACTGATTACAAAAATACATAAAAATTTCTTGTTGTTCTTGCGCAGATAACAACTTGTAAAGAATTAATACTTTGATAAATATACATAATACACCTAAAACCTGTATGTATACCTATACATTTATTTTTAGTTATCTCCTTGGACTCAGTGTATAGTAAAAACAATGTTTATAATTATGTATATGCAGATGGATGTTTACTATATATATGAATATCACAAATCATAATATTATATTAAACCTACTTTACTAGTGGGATATAATTTCAATTGATATTAACTACATAAATTTATTGTTGCAATGGCAATTGAAACTGAACATAGTAGTAGTAAATTAAATATATTTTAAAACTAGCTATTGCTCGCGGCTCCGCCCGCGTGGGCGTCGATTATCGCGGCAAATTATAGCCTATAGCCTTCCTTCATAAGTAAGCTATCATAAAGTGAAAGATTTATCAAATCGGCCCACTATTTCTTGAGATTTGCGCGTTCAAACAAACAAATTCTTCAGCTTTATAATATTGGTATAGATATTATACAATAATTTAATACAATCTATTTTATAACAGAAGAACAATAATTCAAAATTAAATATTAATTATGTGTCTTAATTATTTATCAAAATGCAAATGTATGCAGTTAGCTAATTCAATGTCTAGGAAATTGCATTAGGTATTAAATTAATTACCTTGCTAGTTTTACTCTTTTATGATATTACAATATGGGTCATAATAAACCTATGGCCTGAGTCACAGTAAGGCTATATTTTAGAAAAAAAAAATATAATTAGGTATGTAAAATTTTAATTTGGTGCTATGTCTTATTCCATGACCAATTAAACTAATGACAAAACGATAATGTACATTGCTCAACATCAGGTTACAACGAAATTCCATAACAGGATCTGCCATTATGTTATAAGTACTTTATAATGAGCATTTACTGTAATGGATATACCTCAGTTTGCAAATAAAATAGTTATAGAAAGAACACATGATGTCTACTTCCCACTAAACCGTAATGCAGCCGATATGTGTCGTCAAACGTGACATAATTAGCGAATCAATCTGCTTGCCGCATCGTATGCACTCCGCATACGAAAGTATGTCGGCATTGTGCTCAAATGTCGTGGTACTCGGCTGTTGCGCCGCTTACATGTCAGACAACTTTTCCCGTCGTTGCCTGCCGGCCTGCCGCCATCTTCCTGTGCGGCCTGTGCTAGCGCAGCTCAGCCCTTTGATGATGATTTATGATAAATGTTGCTATTGTCAAAGATGACTCCTTTCCATCTTTTGGTAATGAGAAGATTACAGCTAGCTCTCATAATAGATATGGTGTTATTATAAGCTAGTAACTATACCAGCAATAAAAAAGGCTTAAAATGATGTATTAAAACCTTCTTGTACAAAGACTACGAATTACAACCGAAATTAATGAACGTAGGTATGTAAGGTTTTTTTTTCAGAAAAAGTTCCTTCAAATTCTTATAAAAATCGTGGCCTACTTGAAATAGTCTGTTACAGATTTGAATTTATAAAATGCTGCATAACAAAAAGCTGTCACGGTCTTGAATAACCTCATTCGTAGTTGCATGTTCCGAAAATCATTAGTACACAAACTAGACTTCGTTTAAACACGAGCGTTATAGATTCGTACATCTTCGTACGTTTAGCCTTTGTTAAAAGTGTTACGAGTGTTAGAATTTAAATGTAAACAAGGTTTAAGATTACAAATAAGTCGCAGATTAGCTTATCTATGATCAGGTAGCCCGTAACGGAAGCGTAAGTGGAACTTCATTGTGGGACTGTTTTTATGTTTATAATCACACCTATTTTCTACGAAGGCATTGGCAGAGCTGTAGTGGACATGCGCCATATTATATTTCTTAGTTAGGTTCTTTTTAGGAATATCTATTATTGCGTTTTTTTTTTAATAAGGATACTAGCAATGTGGGTCGGACACTAGTATTCTTGTTAACCCCACGTGTTAAGTTGTTTGTCTTATGAAAAGGTTCACGTCGGTAGTTCAATGTGTGGGTTTCGAACCCGCAACCACACAATCGAAAGTCAGAAGCCCTAGCCATTAGGCTACCGCCGCTTCAATATTTCGTATTTTCGATGGTGTGAAAAAATTATCGATACCTATTTTCTTCTCCTGGATTAGAATCATTTAGTTCCGCTTAACTATTTACGCGGAACCAATTGTATTATTTGCTCAATTATAAATTCGTGAAAAGGTTTTTTGTATTTGTTAATTAGTCTAGCTAGGCTACTTAGATAAAGTTACAATGATTGATGCTATTAAATAAATAGGTACAATTTATTAATGTTATTGGTTTAATTGGACAATTAATAATATCATTGATAATCATATTACACAGTATTGTTCAACGTAACAACTTTATTATCCGACCTACTTTTAGAAGTAGTTAAATAACCACTAATATTTAGTGTAGATAATTCACTTTGTTATGACATCAGTATTGGAATTAAGAAATATTTTGTGCTGCAGATCCTTTCTCGAAAAGATCATGCAGGTGACAGCAAGTTTACTTAATAACCTTGGTGTATATTAATAATAAAAATGTAAACTCATATAGGTTTTTCAACATTATTTTTATTCAACACTGCGTAATATTCAACTATGTAATAATTAATTTGAAATTATGTATTATATTACATTAAAATAGTTAATTAAGTACCTTTTACATTTTTTTTATTGTTATCAAATGATTTAGTCATTCTAGGCACATAATTACTAAATAATCCAATACAATCAATAACGATAAACACTTAATCGTGACGAATGCTAGTCATTACGATAAAATCAAATTATGGTTCGTTTCACGCTATATCCTTAGTCGTTGCAGAAAAGTAAGACATTTTATATATTATCAAAACTGACCAAATCATCATTTAGGTACCTACTATTATTATTGGATGAGAGAACAAAACACACGACTTCTTTGTCACGTGTTTGGCCCCGCGCAGAGCAGTGCAGCGGTGAGGATTTTTATGACACTCGAAAATAGACCTTAAAAGTATAATTGAATAAAGTGCATGAATGTATTTATACCCTCATGCTCACGCGGGCTCGAGACCCTGCGAATATTGTTGTCATTTTTAAAAAATTATAAGCACTTTACTTTGATACCGGCTTTTGCTCGCGGCTCCGCCTGCGTGGGCATCGGTTATTGCGGCAAATTATAGCCTATAGCCTTCCTCAATAAGTGGGCTATCTATCAGTGAAAGATTTTTTAAATCGGACCGGTAGTTCCTGTGATTAGCGCGTTCAACCAAACAAACAATAAAATTTTAATTAATGAAGTATATTATCGAGTCTCATAAAAAAATCCTTTTCGCTGCGCCGCTCCTGGTCTAAGTTAAGCCTTTGAGCACAACAGAGACACGGTAACAGATACTACACTAGGAACATGATAAACATTCCAATGAACTTGACTTCATTCAATTTGTGAGGATTTTTGAAAACATATTGTTATTTTATAATAATAATAAATGTGGACAACATCGCATTCATAGCTCCGAATCCAAAGTAAAATGATATTAAAAACCTCAATATCATTTTTGAGGATCTATCCATAGATACCCCACACCTATGGGTTCGATGAAAAAATAACAGTCTAGTAATTTCTACGTATGGGGAACACCAAAAATTATGTTTTTTTTTCTACTTTTGTGTGAAAATCTAATGCGCGTCACAGAATACATCTACTTACCAAGTTTCAACAGCATAGTTCTTATAGTTCAGACAGACATGACGAATCTATAAGGGTTCTGTTTTTTGTTGGCTACGGAACCCTATAAACAGAGTATAGGTAGATATATCTGATTACATAGACCCGATTTAGCTTGTTAATTGTACTCTTTGTAAAGTGATTGCTATTCTTACTCCCCTTGGAGATACGAAGGGTTGCAACAAGTTATACTGGTGACTGGTCGGATGTATTCTGTACCATGCCCTTTTAAACTTACCTTAGGGCGTTCTAACAGATTTTTAATCTTGATTTCCGCAGATGTCGACTTGTGTAAGTAATTGTTCGGTACAAACGTTGTATGTATTTGTAAATCTTAATTATTGGGGTTAGCTTTAAGTGTTAGCATTTTTTTACATGCAGCTAACGAAAAACAACAATGAATATATTCATAGAGATTTTCAAAAAAATACCTGTTTGATAAATTTACGAGAAGAGCACGGGACAAGGAAGGGCCTAACCGAAGCAGTCTAGTAGTAGGCATTATGTAGTTATCATAATGTACTGTTCAATGTGCCATTGACATAATAATATTTTCGGACATGTACAGTCAACAGCAAAAGTAGATGATTAAAATCAGAAATTCAATACCTACTAATGAACGGAGTTCTCGTCGGAACTGTGTGGCGTCCAAGTGATTTAAAGTATGTGATTGTAAATTATACCAAACATTTACTACTAGTACAGTTGCCATATTATATTCGTAGTCATTTTCGACTTCAAAGTTACAAACTTAGTTCATCATTTACTTTTTTTGTTGACTGTACCATCTTCAAGCGCCCTAGAGAAGACATCTTAGATAATTATCAAAACAATGCGCGAGAATGCGTATTTATATTACAAAGAATACTTGAAAAGATAATCTTCATGATAATTACATCAGAATTCAATCATTCAAACTAAAAATATACAAGTTAATGTGTTTATACAGTTCTGATTGTTGATTAAATCCTCGAAGTTTTAATGCATATGAAAACAATAACGTAATAACACGTGTCTTAACAATAATACAGTGACTTCTTGGATAATCTTTACCTTATTGTTTTGCTAATAACGTTTAATTGCAAAAACAATGGGCGAAGTGATTTATTGTGCCCCTTATTGTAGGTGAAATTGTATTACGTCATTGTTTTCTAGTATCGATTCGTTTACCGTCAGACGATGCTGTGGTCAAAGATACTACAGGTGTTTGTGGTTGAATAAACGGGTATAGACCTAACACTTAGTCTGAAACACGTGATTATATCCTAAAAATAGTCAGACTTAAATTATACAAAAGAGTCCATATTATTAAGGTATATTTACTCCAAAAAAAACAGATATTTCGTGTGAGATATTTCGATGTTTGTCAATCAATCAATATATTTTTTATTTCGAGTAGACCTTTTCAGGTTCTTTCAAAACGTTAAATGACTTGTTGCGCGGTTCCAAGTCATTCCTATGGAGAAGCACCGGCAAGAAACTACATAATTATTACGTACCGCTCTATTTAACTGTTTGTGTTTTGTTTTAAATGAGTTTTTTTCGCTTCTGTAATGACCCAGTTAATACAAATGTTTATAATGTAAGTAGATGACTATATCATGTTCTAACACGGAGTAGTACGTATAGAATAACCAGGCATTCACATTCATATTGGCGCGTATGAAATTAGTACGTAGAAAATAAATTACAATTACAAAGTCATCGTTTAGTGTTTCTCATTAGATCCACGTATTTGCTTAGTATGTTTCCGTTGCAAACAGTACGACTACTAAACTACTACGCCAATAAAGGAGTGGTCATCATATGATTCCGCAAATGGATATTAGTGGAAACAAACTTGGTTAGCGTTGGAACCAGTCCGAGGTAGCGAACACACACCATTCACGTAGATTACGACTAACGCTCCTGACTCCGATTGCTATTAGGTATAGTGGCAACACTTTTTTGCCACTTTAGTGAGTTCTAAGACACTTATTTGAGTTAATGAATTGTAGGAATCGGGAAGGTAACAAACTGTTCTTTCTGGTTTAAAGAATTAGCTCAAGTTTAAGCCTTGTTATTAGGTCCTGATAATCTGATTTTGTTTACATTGATCAGATACTGTCATGTTGAAGAAATACCCATAATATAGTCTTACTACCACGCGTTAAGTATATGCTCATCCGATAAAATACGTTTTTTAAACCTGTTTACAGTAAAATACTGGACGCATACAAACTGACATGCAAGTTCTTTCTAACATTTTCATACGAATGACGATACATTAAAGTAACGTTAGATAATTTCTTCGATTAACCGTTGTAGTGATTTATTTTGTATATTACAAAGTCAACCATCGAAAATAGCCTCCGGTCACTCGGTTACGGCTAGTTTAAGTGAAATTTAACATTTCAACAAGCCATGGCCGGCTGGCGTTTGAGTAAATGAAAGGAATCGTTTAGCGGCCGCCAGCGGTTATTGGCAATTTCTCCGTGCGACGTCGCCCGGGGCGCCTCGTTTCCCGGGAGCCCGGCGCGACTCGGCGCGATAGCAGTTTTTGCTCGTCCGGCGACGCCGGCGCTGGCGAGATGTAATCGTGGACTTTCTACAGCTGAGCGGTTGGTCGCCGAAGCGGTTTCACTTTCATGCGGCGGCGGAATGCGGCCGGACCTCCGACCCGCGCCCGCCGTGTCACCGCCGCGCCACCCCTCGGCCTTCCCCCCCTCGCGCCCTTACCGCGCAGCGTATGCACATGCACGTCGACGATCATGCCCAACATGCTTTGCATATCAACTACCGACAGGCCAGTCGTATTAAACAGTAGGATTATTGAATAACTTTAGTGCGTTTGCTATAACGGTTCTCTCGCACACGTATGTATACCGCAAACGCCAGTGCAAGGGCTGTCGCAGACCAGTCCCAATTCCGTCATTAGCTGTAGCCAGCATGTGTTGCATGTACATAATCGGTCACGGGTTAATTTTGATTCCACTAGCGGCCCGAATACCTGACTTGGATGCCGGCGCCGACTGGCGAGCTATCCGTGCTAATATCTTATTCGTGTCATTAGTGCGAAATGCCAGCCGTTTGGCACCCGCGGCGCCGGCCTCAGCGTTCCCTCGCGGCCGATGCACCGCGCTGGGCCGCACCAGCTAAATTCGGGTCCGTTGCATCACGCATCACTTTCGGTTTCGTTTGTCATGCAGCTATTTTAGATTGAGTGTCGATTATTAGAACGCTGTTTTTAGCCGTAGCGACCCGTTAGACATTTGGAACGCTCCGGTAACGTGACTAATTTGATAAACTCTCAGGAAACTCTATTAATTGTTTATAAACGTAACCTCTCATTTCTTATTCAAATAAGACAACGGTAGCTAAAAGAGGACACAATAAGGCTAGTGCTACGTTTCAAAGTCGGCTCCTAGTATGCGCTGAGTCTCGGCGTCGTGCTGCAGTTATCTCGAGTTTGCGGAACGAAACCCGATCCGTATGCAGCGGCACGCGAGCGAGGCCGTCGCGTCCACCGTCGCCTACCGCACATATACCATACCTTATCTACCGTTGAGCCAAACAACTATTTTTCTTCACCCGCGAGCCGCCTCGCTGCACCTACCTTTCTTATGCGTAGGTACGACGTATCCGGTCTCGCCGGTTCTCTGTTTTAAAAATACAACTTCATAGGGAGCGTTGGAGCCTCGTTAGTGCGCGCAGTGGTTACGCTCCGCGGACGTCCCGGCGTGTGGTGGCGGCGCCGGCGGTCATGCCCTTCATTCGCAAGGCCGCCGCACAAATGGTCACCTGCGCCGGGATCGCGAGCGGGCGCGCGCCGACCGCCAGTTGTGCAATCAGTGCGACACCTCTGCGCACGTGGGCGATCGCCCGCTGCCGCCCGAGAACAATCGAGCCTCTCATTCAACAACACGCCTGCTGGAATGCCGGCTTTTGATATCGTTACAAAACGAACAGTAACGGTGGGCCAATGTCAACACGGCTCCTGTATTGACTTTTAGATTGTCTGTATGTTAATATCGCCGTGCTGTGTCTGCATCGCGTAGGTATTAGCCGCGCATTCGTGTAGGCGACTAGATTTTCCGACGCTCGGGTTGGGCCACTTGGCATAATGTGGCCACGCTGCGCCGCTGTGCAGCGAAAGTCTAGCCGACCTTCGGCGACTTGATATGGCCAGTATTAAGTACCACAGATCTTGATATACCTAATTACGAATCGACTAAGAAATCGCTCCGTTGACAAGTTGCTTGAATTACACGCACAGTGATTATGATAAGCTTGCTGGTCTTCCTTATCGCGTTTAATTTCGTGATTTACACCTGATGGAATAATTAACACGTCCTTATTGCTGTATTGTAAAGGTAGCTTGTTCAATGTTTGTGCTAGAGTTTGCTTGAAGATTGCGTCTCAGAATAGTTGGATGGATCGCATGCCTAGATTGTCCGCGAGATATGATCGGCTCGGCGACGGCGCTGTCTGGTCTATCGTTGACAATATTTTTAGTAATAACAATCTTGAGTATTCAGCCGTGTGTCACGCGCTAAGTTTAGAATACGACGTAGTGGAATGTTGTGGAGTACGCATCGTTTTTATATCATTGCGGTTGTTACTGACCTGCAACAAATAAACTATTGCTTCAGCTCATGAGATGTAAAAATAAATATCTAATTTGATAGATTATGTGGGCGTTAGGTGTGTTAGTCTACATAGATGGCCCACTGAGCTAGATTGTTGTTGACCTGACTCAGCCATCTTCGCATGAATCACAATGTTATGAGATTTGATTACATAATATGGGGACTTTCCCAAGTAAAGAAATTTGGCCAATTTAAAATGTGCATATTAATTGCATTGAACTTTATTGATACCGATCTACTCAGAGACAACAATATCGTTTCCAATCCTTCGAACTAAAAAAAAATAGTTAATCAATATCAATTTTTTTCTTTTATCAATAATGTATAACTTGTCATGCGTCATGCACTTACGCTTGATATGAGTACTCTTATCATAGCTATCTGCGGCTGGCAATCTAATAAGTCCGTATCTGAAGTGTAAAGGCCTCGGACCTCGAGCTCGCGGCTCGCACTAATATTGACGTGTCTCGGTTACACTGTTTGCACGCTTGATGGATGCGGTCCGCCCTCGAGACTGTACACACTCCCTTCCATAACCTTGGGCAGAGTTCACTGACTCGTCCGTCATACGCATCTCGCTTGTCTTTAATTGTACACTTCCGGAGTATTTCCATCCAGTCGGGACCTACGGTATCGGGCGTCACGTTCACGTGCATCCTGCCCAAGAATGCGTTCTATTTATACCACGTGATTTGTGAAGCGCGCCGTTAACTAAACCTATCTAAGTGATGCGTACAGTAATGGTGATGTGTATACATTTTATCGCCAGTTTACTAATTTCAAGCTAATACGAGTGTCAGGGGTGATGGATCCTTCTAGTTCGGCTGCTATTGACTGGATAAGGCGGTGTTATTCCAGCATACCACGCTCAGAATTTATAGCGCGTCGACCGGCGCTGCGTAAATATAATTAGAGAGGCTATTTATCAGCACGGCGGAAGGGAGCCCGCTATCGCCGCCGTAAATCTCCGGCAGCCTGTGACGGCTCAATCCGGGGAAGAAATGGAATGTCGTGGTGGTCAGGGACTCGCGAATTTACTGGGGGCTGAAGTCGCGGGTCAAGTCGAAGTTCTCGTATGTAACAATCACCGACATAACAATTGTTATAGCCGTATATCTATACGGTATAACTCAGTACTTACCCCCGCAGCTTGTACGTTGACTCAGATATATATTAATCCTTATTCTAACTTGAATCGATACAGAATTGCCTTCCGAACGTATCTATTAGCTTGACTGTACATTTGTTTTGGTTATGTCGTGTATGAAGTAAGCAGCTAGTCCAAGGGCAGCGTTGGCAGCGCGTGCGCAGCGGGGCGGGTAATTGGAGCCGACGCCGGCCGCGCCAACTCCACACACATCGCACTTGCCGGCACAAAATGCATTTCATACGATAAATATCACTTAGATAAACGTAAATGAAAATGTGTTAAACAAGTTTTTCAATAAATACCTACTGATTTAATTATTAATGAATAAATAAATTGTATAAATAAATGTCGCATAATTTAGTATCAGGTAACATATTTTGAGGTCATGATGTTTAATTTGATTTGATAAAACATTTACCTGATCAAAGATATACAATATTATATAAGTTTTAGCACGTCAGGTGAACGTGCTACAACAACTCTTGAAAATAGATTTGACATAAGTTTACCGCACAATACTCAGGCAATGCTGAAGGTACACCTCTTCCTATTCCCTCGAGAATAACAGGCATGATGTTTATCTAAGGAAAACAAAGTTGCATTCTGTTAGGTAGGTACCTAGATGGTGCGCGAGTTGTTACGGGGTGGTCATGCGCAGGCGCAGCTGAACATTAGCATACACCGCCTAGCCGGCTCGTGCGCCGCCCCGCGGCACAACCACGATGCATGTGGTGCAAGTGGCGAAATAATCGAGGGAATGTTTTAAAATATCTTTTGTTAATTTTATACCTTTTTATAGTTTTTATAAAAACGTGTGATTGAATTTTTGCAACTTATGGCAGTTTTCATTACTGCAAATTATAATTTACGCAAGTAGCTGTTTTTTTATCAAAATCTTTAGTAAAGGATTTTATGGTAAACACGCAAAAAAATCGGGCTCAATTCTTTTAAAAGCTTCCTAAATGCCAAGCAAATATTTAATCATGCTCAAAATATATAAGATTACCAGGAAACGTAATCTGTAAAGCTAAAAACCTCCAGCCACTGTCGACTCGGTCAAATCTCGTATTCTCAATGTCACCTTGTACCATTTTATGATCAGAGTTCACTGTTAAAGCGGTATTGTCCTCTCTTATTGCACCAAGCGCATTAAAAATATTTTCTTTGTCATACGCGAATACATCCATGAATATTTAATGGAACACTGGCCGCAGCCCTTGACCTTTATTTTGGCCTTTCCCCATGCCCATTGTTCTTCGCCTACCCTACGCTTTGTAGAACTTATCTAATGTTGGCTTATTTTGTTTCAGGTGAGTGAATATATTACCATGCGACGTAAGTTTGTTTACTTCTTTACCATCACGATGTCTCTTACACAACCATCTTTAGTCGACATTTAAGAAAACACACTTATTGACTATAGCGCTGACGTAATTGATGACCGATCTAACCGATTATCCTTCCGAGCGCTGACTCATTCGGCTGTGCCACAGACCTGTGGGGGATACGAAATATACGGTTTTAATTAACCTTTTTCTGATGACTAATAAAACGAGAATTTGAATAAACATTTCTTCAAGACTACGGGCTGACTAGCGTAACCTCGCCAAATGCACCAGTGTATAATAAAACATAAAGTGCTTCACCTATGCGAGTGAGTTCAATGTTCTAGGAGTGATGAACTGAAAACAGCCTCGTGGAACGTTGTTAACGTGTCTAAAAAGGCCATTAGGAGGGAGTGAGGGCCGTCGCCGTCGGCTGCATGTCGTCACTCAACTCTCGGTTTTTTGTCGCCAAAGACGACTAGTTATCTTCTTCCTAGTCGGCCGCTTTGATTAACGACCGTAACCCGATCTAGTGTGTTTTCGGTGTCTCCTACCGTTCGGCCCACATGAATAAATGAATTTAAACTCTGATACACACCCACGTGTCAGACTAATACGGACGCTGTAGTAACAAGAATTTAATGATGTCGAATAAGTGTAAATCAATTGTGACCGGCAAAAAATACGCTCGCGATGGTAACAAACCCACTTAAGATAATTACTGTCAATCGAACTCAAACCGAAAATAGGCATTTAACTTAGATGAACCACCACCGCTAATGTATTTAATTTAAACTGTAACTGTACTGTCAGTTGTTAGAATTGTAAAGATTAAATTACCGAAAAATAATTCAATTACATGGTAGCAAGATTGATTATTATGGTAAACATAGATGATGACCACAACGATACGTCACGATTGGTATCTGCTAGTTGAGAAACCAACATGGTACGCTCTGATAGTATGATGTTCAGATGGCGTCCGGATAATGCTGTCGACGCGGAATTCGACCAATGTGCGAGATCAAACAACCCGTGAAACGGAGTGTGCGGATGCCAGCACGCTAAATGTGAGACTTCAATGTTCTCACACAATGAACGACCCTCTTCTTTTACCTCGCAGTAGACTGCATTTACCCGTCTCCTTCTATCGTCAGTTTGTTCGATTTTGGGCGAGTATGGACGATGACAAAGCGTCACTTTCTACGGGGCGCACGCGCAGTGGCAAATGAAGTGTGTCGCGTACGCAGACAGCTGCGCGATAGACTCGGCTCTAATGTGCGCCGGAAACCATCAATTTAGATAGTGCGCCGGATTGCCGCCGCGAAGCTTCTGCCGTAGGATGCAACTGTTGTACGGAGGAAACTGTGATTTATGACCTTCATTGTTTTGTGGCCGAGATCTCTTACTCCGCATCCTCATTTCATTGAACGAAGGCTGGTTACCTACTTACTATAATGAACGTAAATCCTATAATTAAGCGGATGAGGTACCACGGTTTCTTATTCATGAGCGATATGAATAAAATCAGATAAGAACATAAACAAATGTTTAATAAACTTGCCATATATTGGTACTAACGAACGCCGCTGTTATTACTTACTATTGATCTAACATCTGCTCAGTGCTGCCCCTAGTAAACCGAAGTCCCCTATATAACATGATAATTTTCTCAATTAGGGTAAAGTGCCGCATTAAAACCAGTTCGTACGCGTAGTAATAATGTAAGTTTTTTATTTCTAAAAATATTCCAAAAAGAAAATCAATTCATAATGTAAGTTGTTTATCGTAATAGTTCACACGGTAAATTAAAGTGCATTCGCAATCGGATACCGCTTTTCCGTGACCAATTGAGTATTCGGATTTTCATTGCAACATGCATCGCCAATGTTGCTTAGCGGGCCTATGTTATGGCTATTGGTTAAATTGATACAGACATCGCCTCTTGCATGTTATCGACTACTTTCTCGAGTCCGAGCGAGCGGTGCGCAGTTGTCGAAGTATTGTTTATGAAAAGCGGGTCAGAAGAAAGCGATAGAGGGGCGAGAGCGGCTGGTCACTCTCCGATATCTCCCGGTGAAGAGGTCACGGCCATTACACGAAAATAAGCTAAACGGCGAAGTGCACGGCCACGGACAAATCGTTATTTGCTACCCTAAACTGTAACAGCGACAGATTTTTGTTCGAATTCGTGAACGTTCAATATAATGGAACCGATTTCTCTTTTTGCTCATTTTTCTGTTACTAATTGGTTCTGTGTTTGGTGTGGTGGAATTTTTATTTGCTTCGACAGTACTTTCAAAATATGTTCGTTATCCGCGCAAACTCTCGTGTAAATATTCATTTTGCGCGTGTGTGTATGTGTTTGTACACTTGCACCGTCGCTGGCGCAGCGTTCTCTGTGTCGAATCAGGAATGCATTCGCACATCATGGCCGGTGTGGCAACGGTCGCAACTTGTCACATACGTACTCGCATCAGACAATTGTCTTGACTGTGATCACTCTTTGTTTAAGTGTTTTCTCGTCTCAAGGTCGACCTGTGCTGCCTGCATTACTTTTATCTTTGCAATTCCCCGGCCTATTGCTTTGCTTTGTTTTAAAAATACTTCTGAGAACAACGTACTCTCTATGTAACTTTTCTTTCTTAGTATGTTTAGTGTTATTGATTGTGTCGGTAATTGAGGCCGGTATCAACAAACATCTCTATTGTTAATCTTTATTGTTGACGTTTTATTTTATGTGTGTAGCAGATATTTCTCATGTATTGAAGCATGTAAATCATGTAATTCAACACCGCGTAGTATGTTACTCCTAGGGTAAATCTCACCCGTATCTGCGTCCGCGCCGGCCATATTTCACGCCAGTGCTGGGTGAGCTGAGTCCCCCATAATTGGTATGCGGTATTTTGTCCAGACTCGCATCTATAAAACATCTCTTCCTCCTCGCGTGTAACATAAGCTTATTGGCCGCTAAGATTTAGTGCGAAGACTTGAGCGTGTAATTTGTTCAGAATTCAGATATGTTTTGTAAATACTCGTACGTTAGCTCCTTTTATGAATTTTGTGTCGATAGCCGGTATGTCGCAGTATTTCTTGGTGCTGCCGGAAAGCGTTCTCAGTGAATGTTTCTAAATAATGAACTGTTATTATCAGCGAAATCGGCTGCTAATCTACAGCACTGTATCTACAAACCAGCAACATACGATGTGTGAATAAAATAAATAAAACTCGTTTAAAAACCAGTCAAGTTCGTTTCAAGTTCGAGTTTCGTTTGACTTGGTTTTACGATACATGCACTTTTATAAGATTTAATTACAAGTTTTATTAGAAATACAGTGAACAACATTATCTGTTATTAATTGCACGTGTTCATCCGTTCGACTGGATGGATGTGATGTTCGCATCTTGATTAATTCGTGTAAACATTCCTGTTAATTGCCCCTGTTAGTGTAACGTGTTATTTAATGTTATGGCCCCCGGTGCTTTAATGTTTTACCTGTACTATTTTATACCCACTGGGAGAAAGAACATTAATGAAGAATGTTTCAATTGCTTATTTTCCCGCGGGTCGTTAAGACTGGCTGAGATTACGTTTGTTGTCGTGCATGCCAACTTGTTGCAGTATACTTAAACTTTATCTAGTTATTCTGGATTGAATTGTAGATTTATCTTTTGTTTTCTTTTTTTCTCAATTGTTTTTTCTGTGTATTTTAAGTTCATCAGAATCTGAACTCTTTGGTAAAAGAGGAGGGTGGATCTACATTGCATTTTTGATGAAAATAATCATTTTTAAGACTTTTTGAAGTGTTTATAGTTTTTTATATAATATCGTTAAAATAGCACTTAATAAGATGAAGGCAACTGACTCATACCTAAATGGTTCTTGTCATATAATTAAATTGCATAGGATTATAGTACCTAAGTACATAAAACACGTATTCAAATGTAACAAATAAATTGTTCGAGCTGTTTTTGCTTCATGTTAATAAATATGAAATAGTTCACTGCCACATTAATTAAGCCTGGATTAGGTATGCGAAAACGAATTAGTATAGAGCCGAACGTACATCGTTATTTAAACTAATGGCATGTGGGCTGCGCCTACGCACATTGAGATCGATAAATTATAAAGACGTGTGGCGTCCACGACCTTTCCGCAATATCCAACGTGTAAAATAATTAAATCTATTCAATATTTATCTTTGATAAGATAAATAGCTTCATTATATCAAAAATGGCGTTTTACACGACACTAATTATGTCCTTAAACAGTTACCAATGTTTCCTGTTAATTAATACGGATGAACGAGAAACTATGAATATTCAAAAACTTAAATCCAAAAAGGAAATGTAAGGTCAGAGATTTTTGATATCTGTTTGATAGAAAATGCCCGTTATATCAACATTGAAGTATTAAATTACTGGTTGATTTATAGGTTGAATCTTATTAGGTGGTTGGGAACGCAGCCAAGTTCGATCGCTGAGGCATTCTGTGCCGTGTCACCAGACTGCTCTGCATAGAAATGGTGCTATGATTCAGTTTGCTGATCAATTCCGTTCACAGGCCACACACTGTATGCAATGAAATCATGAATAATTAAATTAAGAGGAGAATTATATTAAAGAAATTTAAAAATAATTAAACTGGTTTTTGTGTTGCAGAAATAATAATTATGTATGATGAATACATTTGTGACTCATTTATATATTGCTCAGAATATTTTTAACACAAATTCTTACTTAAATATTCCTAACTTAAATTCAGTTGTGGTTTAATACTAGTAATATTATTATACGACTGCAATATCATGGTATTGATCCAAACATGCTTCAAAGATTATTTTGTTGAAGGATTATAATAACGCAATACATTGATCTTAAACTTGACCATGAAATATTAATCCCTGTACGTCACATAGGCGATGTTTGTTGTAAGCTCCTTATGCGAAATCGACATGCTACCATATTCGATACAAGGAAAGATTTGCAAGGGATTTGCATAATTCTACATGTGTATCTGTATGTTAGTCCGCTTGTACGACTCTATATCAACTAGTTTGTTATGGGGCGCCTACGGCGCCCACGTAATTAGTAGCAAAATATTGTTTTTGAAACTTTTTTATGATAAACTCTTTGTTATGTGTTCTTTCTTTAAAAATTATCATAGTGTGCGAGCGTTCCAGAATCAGTGAGTCAGTGAGTCAGTGAGTGACGTGGGCTTTTATAATAGAGATGATCATCAGTAATCCATACAAAGATGTAAGTACTGGCAGGAAAGAAAAAATAACGACTCGAAGCAACGTCGCAAAG
Organism: Plusia festucae; assembly: GCA_950381575.1. Taxonomy (NCBI): domain Eukaryota; kingdom Metazoa; phylum Arthropoda; class Insecta; order Lepidoptera; family Noctuidae; genus Plusia; species Plusia festucae. The sequence goes on along the minus strand of OX494436.1, from coordinate 2,449,671 downwards.
CAAATAAAAAAGTAAAAGTTCAAATTCAGAACAGCTCAAGTTTAACTATGCCAGTCTTGGAGATATTAAGTACACAGAAATTTCATTTTTTTTACCGAGAACCTGCTTTTTACAGTTTTTTTATGTGGCCAGGTTAGCAAGTTTTGTATAAGAAGCGAAATATTTCGACTTGTTTTTTAAGTCTTATGATATTCAAACTTTAAGTCGGTTATCACTTCCGTATGAGGCCAGCACATGTGTTTTCGCACAAATTTGTTTTTGGTGAGAATCAATTTGGGCGCCATGTGGGTGGTAGAATTAGACGGTACTTAAGGAATGTTTTTCGTTGTACAAATATATATGGTGATGATTCAGACCTCCTGCGTAGTAGATCTAGTGAGATAAATAATCATCATTCGTGACAAATGTGCTTGATGAGATATGATTAATACGAAATACAACTTGTATGTCTTATTGTGTGGGGACTTCACCGAGTCATACATCAAAAATCGTATAAAATATTTATAGAAGAAGGTATTGTTTGAATGGGTAAAATTATCTTGTTGACATAATGGAAATTTAAGCATATAATTTGTTATTAGTACCAATGCGGAAATTTTTGGGAATTTAGTATAGCTATAGATATCAAATGGCATTAGTTTTATCGTGTACTGAAACAAATACCTTCTTTTATTATCTGTATCTACTTACCTGATAATATCTTCGGAACATAGAACAAGCACCTAACGAAGATAAACAACAATAAAAAGTCTAAAAAAAATCATATCTTAAACTGTGTCGTTTTTAACGAGAATTTGAAAAAATCGTATCATCAAAATGTTTTTTTATTTATTGGTTTGAGTCATCTATCATGCGTACCGTACTTTTTGCGTATAGCGATATTCGATTTCGTGTAGGTCAATCGAATATTTTTAATTATTTCCTATTTCTATTCTTGACGTTTGGTCACGTTAGTTTTAATTGGTTAAAATAAAATTATGAGTAATTAATGATATTATTATTAAAAAAGTTATAAACGTGTTTATTTCCTAATACCTTTTATAAGTGCCAAGAAAGTTTCTAGTGCCTACTTTGCAAGTTTGTTTCTTTCTGACTTATTTTCTTCAAAATATACATTTGACGTGATGGCTCTCTTTAATTATGCACTGACCAATGTTTTGCGACTGTCATTACTGCAGTAGGTACCTAATACAGAATCTAAGCTACAAACTACATTAGTCTAGAGTTTACCTAGTCACGAGACATTACATAAGAGTGAACGATTGGTTAACTAAGGAATGCGGTGCGATCCGTCTTGCGTAAATAAATACCTATCTCAGCTGAAGGTTGTTGGTATGATAAAGTTAAGATAATTCTGTGGCAGAGCAGAGGTACCGCATAGATAAAAGTTGTTTGTCATATGACGAAAATTTTACGCGTAGTTAGAATTTTCTAATAAATAACCTGATAAGTAAAATATTTTTCTATCTATCTGTTCGATCAATAAATGACTCATCCAGGAATCGTGTAGTATATAAATAAGCAGTTCAATAATTATGCAAGGAAAGTGGAAAGGCGATGTAAAGAAAAATGAGATCATTAAATGCAAATACACAAGTATAACCAGTAGCAATAAAATACAGTATGTAACATTAACCAACCTAATGCTATTCGTATATTGGTATTTAATTATATTTACGGCCGTGTCAACACACACATACCTGATAGTTTTCCTCGTTCGCTGACAGTTCATATTACCGCATATTGATCAAACCGTTGCTTACTGATTGAACGGGCGATAGTGTCTGTGGGGACTAATTGGGACCGTGTCAGACTTGGTTACATTAGTCGGCTCGTATAGGTACGGCATTCGCGTCTTTCTGTACTCTACTTATCCAGATAAACTTTTCTCGCCTCTCGTTGAAGTCAGGGAGCTGATTAGAACCCCAGTCGTGTACAGAACTTTGTCTACTATTAATGTCAGTAGTCGAGGTACATGACTTGATTTCTGGTGCTGTCACGTCTGGTTGCTAATTGCAGTCTGTCCTTATTTCTTCTGAAACTTTAGATATTGTGATTTTCTCATATTTATTGAAAGATTGGTAATTAAATAATTTATGTACACATAATAATAGTAAAACAATGTATAAAAGACAAATGTATAAAGGCTCTGCTTTGTGATTTATTAAAAGGGTTTCATAAAAAATAAATTGCAGAGTTTTGTTTGTCGGAAATACTCAATACTCAAATCTTTATTGCATTCCATATGTATTACATAGATGGTGTAACAAGGTAAAAGTTCAATATGGACCCTGTCGGGCACAATAACATTAGGAGAAAAGAAGAGGGCTCAGTAGCAATTCTATAATATATAATAGGATATAATATGTGCTGCAGAAGCAGGTACATATCCTGTTAGTAGCAGTAATTATTCCAGAATTTACACACATTATATAAAGTTAAGGAAATATAATGTGTTTTAGTATTTTTCCATAGTTCATACCTACCAATGTATTGGTTGATAAAGGTGTTTGTAATTCAGCAGCGGCACGGGTGACTCAATTCCACATAACGATGTATTAAAGAACTTCCCTTATGGTCGAGCTTTTGCCATTCGAAGGCAGGTCACAGGAACAGGATTTACCAGCACGCATGACCGACCACTTCCGTTAAATAAAATCACCGTTGAAAGTGAATTCAAAAGGATCTTAATATGCAGAATCATACTGCAATATCGACGAACCTTTGACTCATCAAAGAATTCAATATGATGTAAGTCAAATGTCTAGAATCTGGAAATAAAGTTCTCTGATCAGGTTATAACTTCGACAAATATTTGCCAATAATTTCTGTAACCGCATAAAATTATCTCTTCTTCATTTCCATATATAGTATAAAATATGATATGGGCGAGTACGTGTAATCGCCATAACCAATAATCATTGTTCATCTTAAAATTAAATGTAACCTCTGCCGTTTTAAATAAACATTTCGATTATTCGCACAGCGTCAACTACGGAAGCTCGTATTGTTAATTAATTTCAGTAGATATTCGACTCGTAAAACGGCTAAGTTATTGCAGTTTAACACGGAATTAATGGGGCGACAAGTGTGACCTCCGGACAGGCTTCTTTGTGACTTAATTTTATCTCAATAGTGCTATTTTGTTTATGCTGGAACGTACGTACTCGGCTAAATCGTTTTTCGCCATTTACAGAATGTTTATTTTAATATTATTTTTCTTCTTCCGCCTGGTTCTTTGTCGAATACGTCACGTTGATAAGATTATGTGTAATAATATGGATTATGTCTGAGTGTTGGGTGTCACTTCGGCGCCATGTTTCAGTCACTTGATCACTTTTTTGGCATTCCAATTATATCTTTATTTTCCATCTTCACCTTAAAGTATTTTGACGGTATATCATCACGGTCAACTATGATTCATAACTTATCTACTTATTTTCTTAACTCAGTTTTCTTTCTACATGCTAGTTCATTTTGTTTCTCTTCCATGCTAGCAGGTGTTAACGGATGTCGCATAGTTGCGTCATACACAACGTTGAAGCTAGGGCACGTTAACGAAGATCAACTGGTAGGCTAGTTACATTAACCGACAAGTTAACACGTTCTCTTGGATCCTGTATAAACAACATTTCAATCAATCAACGTTCCTTTCAACACGGGTGGTTGGAAATTTATTGCTAGAAACAATGTTGTAGCGACTTTATAACAAATTGGATGCGGCGGCTGCACTCACTGCCTACTCCTATCGTCAGAAACACTTAAGATAACACCTTCACCACATCCATAACATTAACGGCTCCAAATGGTAAATTTCTCACTAATTTACGCGAATTAAAAATGATCAATGGAACTTCACGGCATAAAGAAAGCTCATTAATAATTCTAATAGAAAACATCATGTTAAGAGGTTAATTGATAATCTAATAGAGCTCCGTAAAGTGTAAGGAAGCGTTTCTTCGATATAAGTCATAAATTACTGACTCCATATCCTACGTGCCATTTATCATAATATTGTCTGGCGGCCGCGTTTTATCTGCACCATGCTGGAGCAGGTGGGTGTCTGCCTATTTCAATATTAATTGATCCTGCTGCGTTGCGGAATTGTTTTGTTTCTATACTCTTTTGTCTCGTCTGACGACCTGGTCTGCGATCTTTAGTGTGTTAGTTACAAATCCAAAGTACCAGAGCAATAAATAGTGCTGATCTGATACATTTTTAATATTTTGTTCCTTGTTTAGTAATATAATTGTTGTCATGTTTGTAATTGAACCAATAAATATTTATTGGTGAGCGACCTCACTTTTATACTTGTTGTGATTAGATTGATGCAAACTTTATTGTCATTTGTTTGTTTGTATTTGTATCAACACTGTGGTAAACATTGAATATTAATCTTCTTACGATGCCTTGCGGAATCCTCTTTAGATTAATAAATCTAGTCTGATTTTCTAAAACTCGACTACATATCCAACAGTACATGATATTATACCAATATCTTAATTCCTGAAGTAGTAGGTGTTATATGAACATTAAACGTGATCTTTATGATTAACAGATTTAATATTTTGGATGAAAGTTCATGCTGCAAGACGAAACAATGCTTACATGTTGCGGAATGCCAACAGTTATTGTAGTGTTATTTAGTAGTTTGTGGGTATTCACCGTGGGAAAACTTGGCTTATTGTACGTAAAACACTATGTTTCCAACCTAATGAGCAATAGTAGCAGACGAAGTTGCAACACTAGATAGTCCTAGAATCAGTGAATATTCGCTACAGACTAGTTTCCACATTTCAATCCAATATCTATCGGAAAATAATCGTTAATTACGGTAGAACAGCTCTTTGTTCTTGACTTATTCTTCGTCTTTACTTACGTAGTTGTTTTTTCTTTGGTGTACAATAAAGTGTAATCGGTCATCTATCACTGATGTTAGATGACGACGCAAGGTTATCGTTGAATTCGCTAACTCATGAGTCACTTGTATCTTTAATTTGACGATACTTGCCAATGTTTGTACAGTTATTCGGCACACATAACCTCTGAGTCTTTTGACGCTGCAAACTAGCCGTTGTAGTGCTCTCGACCTCGCGACCTTTATTCAAAGTGCTAGGGATACATCCACCAGCCTTAGTGGGTCCCTGGTTCTCCTCCGCCGCGCCCAGCTCCTCACACGTCTGATAGCTTCCGTGTAAATGGTCGTCCGGAGGGACGCCCGTTAGACTGGAGGTCATCGGCAGGTGCGGATTTCTTGACGAGCGTGGTTTTCCTATTTTGGTTGTGCATTGTTAGAGAAATGAGCGTGTCTCGTTACGGCTCTGTCTCGGTGTCGGGTTCCCATCGTTAGTTGATGTGTTCAATATGGCGGCCGTTCTTTTGTACTTATTTTTATGAGCATCGATTGCGGTGGTTGACGGTAACAGGATAAATTTATTTTGAGGTGTTAGGTCACGTCTGCGCCACACGAACTAACAATCAGTAAATGCGTGTTATTGTTTACCTTGCTCAATAAGGTTGATTTTGATTTATTGGAATAACGACATTATTATTTATTTAATCAACTGCAAAACCGGTAATTTGCGTTTGTTTTCTTAAAGTAATTTCATTAATGTCGTATTCTTTTTGATTGGATAGGTATAATAAAATAGATTCGATGCTTAAGTTATTTCTGTTTTTATCTAACATTGCATTCGTATTTTGCATTCTTTGTGTTCGGTTCAAAACTACAACGAAGTTCATGTTTTAAAATATTACCTTTTAGTGGCATGAAAACATTGTTGTCTTTTGTCGGCGGACAATTATTATTATTCGTATGTAAAATAATATTAATAGTACGGAAAGGTTAAGGAGTGAACCCCGATGTTCACAAAAGTAAAAACATTGTATAAAATTTACGATGGCTCTCGTGATAACCAAATTGATTATTAATAACGCGTCCATTTATGAAATAGCCAAAAACGTACGTTGTATGGTTACGGCAATTTGCATGAGATTAATGTCGTTTCAGACGCTTTCTGAGTGCCGTTTATGTATTGTTAAACGTGTTTACTGTCACTACTTTATAATCGATAATCGACTACAAAATACTACTTCTCACTCGAGTTCTCAGAATTTTATAATAATCCTCACAGTTTGTACGGATTCGTAAAACGTGAAAACGATAATACGTTCGTTTACCTTCCATGTGGGGCAAGCGTTTCGTGTCTGGTAATTGGACTATAGTAATTAAATCAGACATGTTTGTTTATCAAGAAGTTCATTCGAAGACAAAATTATACCGAGTGTCTACGAACTAATATGCATAATTGTAGGACAAGATATATTCGACGAACTGGGAATCGTTGACACGGTGACCTCGACGCATCTAATCTTAAGAAATGTTCGAACCGATAATTTTACGGTACACTGCTGCTTTTGTTAACAGCTATTGGCGATGTTCGTGCAAGTGCAGTAATAAACACTGACCACGAGAAACCAGCGTCATATTTTCGTAATGTTTCCTGTGGTTTTATGATATGATGAATATTGATGAAATTTTTACTATGACTTGAAATAAATTACGTCGTTAATGATGTTAGTAAGTGCGGTTCTCGCAGTCTCATGTCTTTGGTACAAGATAAATATCCTATTAAAATACCATTTATACTTCATTTAACTATGCAAAGTATTTTTTTAATATTTATTTTTCTTTTTATGAACTCCCTAACAGGTTTAATATTTTCTGTTGATGTTAGTAAGTGTTGATTTGTATGCGAGATGCGTTGAAACTTGAGCCAGTTGTGAAACTTATGTTACCCGTTATATCTTTTGTTATCTAATTATTTTATATCCAGTACAAAATCCTGATCAATGCTATCTTTGTGTCCTAGTTACGTTTAGTCACAAAAGTCCTTGCGCATTTGGCATGGCAGCACGAAATTCCCCTAATTAACCTAACCTACAGACCTTCTTTGAATAGTGAAACCCCAGTACTTTTGTGCTACTGTACCGTTTCTCAACTGTGACATGAAGTTATTAGACTCGGTTTTAATATCTTAATGTGGTAATAGCTGTTCACTGTCAAGTATAATTAAACGGTCACGTCACGTGTAATTACTGTAAACAATTAAGATAATCATTTTTATACAGACTAAGTAGACTTTAAGGTCCTTTTTTGGTTTTGCTTTCCTATCTTTTGAAGCCACGTGACTTACTTATAGATAGGATATTGAAGTATTTATTTGCTGGGTCTAATCGTCTTACAAAAGAAATTATGTGTTTATAAAACGAAACATTTCTGGTCTTAAAAAACGTTTAAGTGTAACATTTATGTTTAAATAACGATACAGGAAAATTACCACTACTGCAGTCATTATTAAATATAAATTAAAATAACCCGTATTGTTAGAAATATATATTAATAACTCGACTTTCCCGTTCATAGTTGTGACTCTTTTAATGGTAAAAATATTATTTATGAATCTCTATGTTTAACTTAGTTTAAGTTAAAAAACAACAAAGAACCTCCTACACTTTGTTTGGAGCAGTGCGCAGGCGCAGTGTGCTCAGTATAGCTCAGTTGACGTTTCCCACGAGTTTATTTGTGCTCATGAAATGTAAAATGTAATGCCGTTAGTCTGTGGTCGCGTTAGATTCTCACCCACTAATAGATAAGCTAAGCGATACTGTTATAGCTGACCTGTCATAGTTCATGACAGTCCAGTTTGCAAGAGGAGTATCTTTAAAGGCATACAGTTGCTTGACGTGAATAAATAGTTCATTGATTGTCTAGGGTTTAACTGAAGTAGTTATTGTTTGCCTAGTTCCAGGATTGAAACTACTCTACTACTATCAGTATATATTATAAAACAAAGTCTTTCACCGCGTCTGTCTGTCTGTTCGCGATAAACCCAAAAACCGCAACAATTTTCATGCTTGTAGTTCTCGAGGCAGGTGTTTAAGTATAATTATATAATTTGTGAAGTTTCTGTACACATAATCAAACCGACAACCACGAGGGCGAGGGGTGTGTAATGTTTGGTATAATGACAAATGCTCTAATTTCAATTCAAATAACGTTCATATGATATAATTTTCAATTGCTATAATATCAAAAGACCTAAATTCATATGACCTAATGTTTTATATCGTATAATCTTCCTTTAATATAATAACATACAGTATAACATTTGTTTTATATAATCTTCAATAAGTATAATATTCTTTTTATATAACGTTCATTTAACCTAATGTTCTTTTGACCTAATTTTCATGTTTAATGGTCACAGTTCTTACCTAACCTATCCGAGTCGGAGTGCCCTAAAGTCCAGATTGCATCCAGTTTCTTCTGGTAACAATAGTTGGCTGGCAGGTGTATAGGATATAAAGCAAAGAAAAAAAACTTAATACGATATATATTTAATCATAATATAGTGACTAAATATTACGGGTCTACCTTTCATAGCAGAACTTTTAGAACAACCGGTAGCGTTAATTTCACTTAGCAGAAAATCGCCATTTATTTATCATAATAATTAAAATACTCATCTCTAAACTGACGTGCAGCAAGCATGCATCATGCATGCATCAAGCTTGGAAGCAAGCATGCAGCAAGCATGCAAGCAAGCATGCAGCAGGCATGCAAGCAAGCATGCAGCAAGCATGCAAGCAAGCATGCAGCAGGCATGAAAGCAAGCATGCAAGCAAGCATGCAGCAGGCATGCAAACAAGCTTGGAGCAGGCATGCAAGCATGCAGCAGGCATGGTTTCTGTCACGGCTCCGGCGTTGCGGGGCTCCGGCGGTACCACGCGAGCTAATCGTCGCAGATGGTGATAACGGTCACCACCGCGACTTCGGCTTGCTGGCCGGCTTCGCCGGCCAGCCTCAGTCACGGCGGCGCCCGTTAACATCACCTGCTCCTCAGCTCGCGGGCCGCCTCGCCCCTCCACGCCTACGCGAAATTAAATAACACTCTAGGGGCAGGACAGACAAGACTGCGTGGAGTCGGTTTTGCAACGATTCGTTTCTGTCACTAACTTTTTTAGCTGACCATATTGACTTTTTAGGAGAATGTTTACATTTTAATTAAAGGTTAAAAATGCTGTTTTATAGAAATAGCAATAAGCCTAATAAAATGAATTATTATATTAAGTATTACTTAGAGATTATAAGTATTATAGCAAATGAATAATATACTAAACGAGAATTAAGTGAAATGTGCATTATAGGAAATGTTCATTATATCATAAAAAATTAGGTAAATTGAAATTATATCAACAATTTATTATCTCAATTGATCGTTATATTAAACAAAAGTATATTAACTGAAATTAGGTCAAGTGAACGTTAGATTTTTTGTTATTATTTCAACCGTTACACACCCGAGGGCGAGACCGCGGGCATGAGTTAGTCAATTAAGTATAAAATTCTTGTACATACAGGGAATTTTATTGGCGACTCTTTGGATGACGAGTACCTACCCAATGTTCTTGGAAAGTACAAATTGTAATTAAAAAACATAATACTGTTCTCTTTCACGCCATATTAATAGTATAGTGTTTCCTTCACTGTAGCACCATCTTCTAAGTTTAATAAAGTTGACATAATATTGTTGTTTGTAACTCGTGAGTCTCTTGACAGATCTGTGTTGTAATTCCCGTTACACCGCATGCTAATTGACTTAACTGTTTGTGTCTTAATTTTGGTTTTAAATTGCTAGACGTTTTACACGCAGCAAACTTGATAAGCATCCATTGCATACTTAAAATTCTCAGAAGTCTGCCTCGTTTTCGGAATATAAAATCTCCCGATAAATAACCGCATCCTCGAAATGCTGACCTCATTCAGAGTCCGAACAAGCGCTAATTAAAAACCGTTCAGTCCATCCGATATTTACTAGCAGTCGGATCTCCTTTATCGCTTCTGAACTTCAGTCAACGATCAACGAATCGCACGCGACCGAATTCGGCGCGTTACAGTTAATTCGCAACGTGTCGTCTGTCCGGTCCGGATTCGATTTATAACCGACGTAATCGGGCCTTACGGTAAACTTGATCTCCTCTTTTTTTTTTTTTTTATTTTGTTTAGCGGCTATTCTGGGACTTTGCAGCCCCAGTATCACTGCGACCGTTATCGATCTATTGTGATCGCCGCTGCTATCTTTACAGTTCGCCACTAAGTCCTACGTCCACCAGGTATCGCAGTAGCTTTTGGGGGGCGATATCTTTTACGTCCTGCGGGCCAAGGATATGTTTGCCCAGGTGTAAGCTACGCTTGCGCATTAAAGGTCCACAGTCCGTCAGAATATGAAGCGGAGTTTCGTCTGACTCCTGGCACATTCTGCACGTTCTTGTTTCGGACAGTCCCATAGTGGACATGTGTCTGTTTAGACAACAGTGTCCAGTGAGGGCTCTAACTAGAATGCGCATTCTTTTCCTACTCAGTCCTATGATCAGCTTAGTGTATCTCTTGTCATAGGCTTTAACAAGAGTTTTGGAGTGAGTCAGTCCTGGCATGTCTGACCATGCCTTACAGGATTTGTTCAAATAGATGTTCTCCAGGGTCATTCGGGCGAGACTTTTCGGAATGCCACAAAAAGGTTCTGGACCATATAGCGTTTTTCCCGATCCCGCTCTAGCGAGTTCGTCGGCATTTTCATTGCCCACGACTCCCGCGTGACCCGTAACCCACCTAAGCGTTACTCTGTTTCGTTCTCCTAGAGTATTTAGGCGACTCATGCAGTCTGCTACCAACTTTGAGGTTATTAAGTTGGAGTCTAAGGCCTTCAGCGCTGCCTGACTGTCTGAGTTAATGTAAATTATGTGGTTGGCATAATTTTTTCGTAGGTTTGCTTCCGCACATTCGATAATGGCGTAAACCTCTGCTTGAAAAATGGATGCAAATTTGCCCAGGCTTTGAGATAGCCGGAACTTTGGCTGCTCTCCATATACGCCAAAGCCTACGTCAGTGCCCATTTTAGACCCATCAGTAAACCATATTAGGCTACCAGTTTCACAGGTGACTTGTTTGTCCAACCAGTCCTCCCTGTGCGGTATTTCCACTTTGTAGTTCTTTTGGAAGCTACAGCTTGGAACCATGATATCTGAAGTCATGCAGAGAGCTGGTGTGCTTCTTACGTCCTCCAGTACTGTTCTCATTCTCTGGGATATGCAATTGAAACCCCCCTGAGCGTTAATCCTGTAAGCACTTGCCCCCGCCTCCTTAGCAATATGCATACTTAGGGGCGTTAGGCATAGTAGAGCGTTCAGGGCCGCCCCAGGTGTGGTGGACATTGCCCCAGTTGCCATGAGACAGGCTAGTCTTTGCAGACTACTTAATTTGTTAATTACTGTCTTTTGATTGGCTTTGTGATGCCAAACCACAGAGGCGTACGATATAGTCGGCCTCACAATGGTGGTATACAGCCATAAGACAGCTCTGGGACTAAGGCCCCAGTTGTTGCCCATCATACGGCTACAGGAGCCTAAGGCAATTTTTGCCTTTTGTATGATGTTGTTAAGGTGAGTATTCCATGTTAGCTTCTGGTCAATAGTGACGCCCAGATATTTAACTTCTGTGGAAAACTCAAGCTCTTTTCCATTTAGAGAGGGTTTGACTAGCTTATTCAGCTGTCTTCGCCTGGTAAAAGGAATAATAACAGTTTTGTCAGGGTTAGCTGATAAATTGTTTCTTTTGCACCACCCACCTATGGTGTTTAGCGCCCTTTGCATAATGGAAGATACTGTGCTCTGGCAGAAACCCCTTATTATAACAACAAGGTCGTCAGCGTATCCCTGTGTGTCAATGTTAAGGTCGGCCATTTTATAGAGCAGTTGGTCAACCGCCAGAGTCCAGAGAAGGGGCGAAAGCACGCCTCCCTGCGGGCATCCTCTGGTGGTTATAACTTCCATAGTGGTTTGAAGCAGAGATACCTTAGCTCTCCTGCTGGAGAGCATTGACTCCACCCATCTCGTGGTCGTTTGGTCAAGGCTTTTTGCAGCCATACCTTCGACCAGAAGTGAAGTGGGAGTGTTGTCAAACGCTCCCTCTATGTCTAGAAATGCGCAGAGCGCTATTTCTTTGTCTTCCAGTGCCTTTTCAACCCTGTCAATTAGGCTGATCAGGGCTGTTTCCGTAGACTTACCTCTGCGGTAGGCATGCTGTGTATGGTGAATAGGTTTCGTTTTTAAAGTTACGTCCCTAATATAAATGTCAATAACCTTTTCCATTACCTTCATAAGGAAGGATGAGAGGCTTATTGGCCTAAAGGACTTGGGCAAAGCGTAGTCCTTTCTGCCAGCCTTTGGAATGAATATGACTTTTACTGTGGTCCATCGTTCTGGTATATGCCCCCAGGCCAGACTGGCTCTGAAGACTTTAACCAGATGTGGAGTGAGGATTTCCACCCCCTCCTGCAATTGAGCAGGGAATATATTGTCCTCGCCACAGGCTTTGTATGGTTTAAAGGAGCTGATGGCCCACTTTACCTGGTTGGGTTTTATGATTATAGCTGCCCTTCGCCAGTCGTCATTGTTCGGCCTGTGCGGGGTGCCTCGTGTAGTAGGCGAGCAATTGCTACTCACCGATCCAGGAAAGTGGGTGGCTGCGAGCAGCTCCAATGTGTCGTTCTCACATGAAGTGAAAGTTCCGTCGGGTCTTTTCAGAAGCCCAATTTCCCTGTCAGGAGCTTTGGAGATAATTTTTTGGAGTCTTGCTGCTCGAGGAAGACTTTCCACATCCTCGCATAGCTTCCTCCATGATGCTCTCTTTGCTTTCCTGATTTCAGTGTTGTATTTGGTTAGAGCCTGCTTGTACACGTCCCATTCTTGGGATTTTTTAGCTCTATTGAAGAGTCTCCTGGTTTTTTCCCTTAGCTTTTGCAGCCTAGAGTTCCACCATGAGACTTTACTCGTAGTTGCTTTGGTCTTTACAGGGCAGCTGTCTTCGTAGGCTTTGGTTATTCCTACTGTGACAACCTCCACTGCTAGCTCCAAACCCTCCACAGTTCTGATGTTTTTTGGGATCGCATCAAGGTTTGTTTTTAACCGGTCCCTATAGTGGTCCCAGTCAGTGACTCTTGGATCCCTGTAGGTTTCGATTCGTCTTTGGAGCGATGCCTCCAGGTTAAATCGAATGTGTCGATGATCTGACATAGAATTTTCACTACTTACCTGCCAGTTAATGACATGCCTGGCTAAGGCACTAGTTGCGAAGGTAATGTCAAGAACTTCTTGTCTGTTACACGTTACAAAGGTCGGTATACATCCTAAATTAAGTGTATGCAGATTATTTGATAGAAGGAAGTCATAAAGTAACTCACCCCTTTTGTTGATGTCGGTGCTCCCCCACGACGAGTGATGGGCGTTGGCATCACAACCCACAAGCAGGTCAGCGTTGTGTCTTTGTGCGTAGGCCACAACTTTCACCAGATCTTCAGTTGGGTTGGGCTTATCCCCGGGAAGGTAGGCTGAGCAGACAATTACTCTGGCCCCACTCCACCCTTTGAGATTAATGTATCCTGCGACCAGGTCGTCATTGCAAATCTCTGGAACAGGTAAAAGGTCAATATTTTTGTTATGAACAATGCACGCCCTGGGTCTAAAGCCACCATTATTAAAAAGAATTTTACCGGCGGCCCCGAGCCCCTGGATGTTGCCGTTGGATATCCAAGGTTCTTGGATCAGAGCGAGGTCTATGTTTTGTTTGGCAAAGCAACACTCCACCACCGCAGTCGCAGCTGCTGCATGATGGAGGTTGCCCTGCAAGATCCTCGCTCTGTGGCTGCAGGGAGCCATTGTTATTTGCGTAGGGCAGGTGTGTGAGGCTTCTTGGGAGGGGGACGTGGACGTCCTCCATTCCCTGCGCCGCCTCTCACCCCCCTACGACTAATGTTGCCCCTCGTGGCTCCACCCCGGCCTTTGGTCGACCGCAGCGGAGGCCTTTGGTGCGAGGGCCCCGCAAGGCTCCTCGTCGCCTCTTGCACTCCGGCAGATGTCGACGGCCGTGGTGTTTCCACGCTGGGCTTCTCCACGGTAGAGCCCCCCTTGATATTAAAGACTATGCCCTTAAAACCAAGGCCAGCCCTACCGTTGTTTGCACGGAGAGTCTCCGCCGACGGGTCGTCGAGCGAGAAGGTTACCAGGGTACCTCCTGCCTCGACCCGCTTATGGAGAACTCGCCATAGCCCCGGGTTGAGACCTTCATTCTGCACATCCAGCAGCAGCAAAGCCTTTTCGACCGTTGCCACCTCACTGATGGGCAAGAATGTGGTCCCCACCTGTGGCCTGGGCAGTTCACTCTCGGGTATAGTCGAGAGCTCCGCCTCAGGCCACGGTTTGATTTGTTTGACCTCCCCCACAAGCCAGTCGTGACCGTCCTGGTTTTCACAGGTCACCAGGACCCATCCTGCCTTGAAGGAGAAGCCAACAAATCTTGGTCGCGGGCCCCCCTTCTTCCCGGCCATCTTGAGCATGGACTCGAGAAGGGCACTATGCAGAAGCCGCATCTGTTCCTCACTCATGGGGTCCGAGTTACGGACACCCACTCGCACGGCGCCAGCTACGGCACTGTACTGCGCCTTAGGGGGGGGTACCGTGGGGTCCAGCCTGGAGGTTTTCCTTGGCTGTTCCCTCGGAGATTCCTCCTCCGAACGCAGGCGTTTTTTCGCCTTCGGATCCGGAGGAGGATTGTCGACTGGGATTTGGTCCCAGGGCTTCTTGCATAGGGCAAGGGCTTGTTCAGCACCCATATCCGCCGCCATCAGCCGCCGGAACCTCTTCCTGGCCGCGCCACTAAGCCTGACTCGCTTAGTGACCTGAGAGGTCTTCTCCGACTCTGTTTGTGGTACAGCATTTGAGCCCCCCACAGACAGGTTCGATAGACACTCTGAAATTTTGGAGCAGGGCGATCTGGAGGTCAATAAAGGCTCTCCGTCAGGCCCGTCCAACTGTTCCTTTTCAGGAGTTTTGGGTGAACTTATTTTTTCTTTATCCATAAGATTCCCACGAGTAGCTAGGGAAATAGACGGTCACCCCCGACAGAGCCCCGCATGTCGGGGGAAGAGCTAAATACATACCCGAATCGCTCTGGTCTCGAGCAGGCACCGTTAAAGACTGAGCTCCCTCTCAGCCACGCATTCCTCGGCACGGTTCGCATGACACCTTGAATTAGGGGGAAATTCTCCCTAGGAGGGGAAGGAGTGCAAAAGCAAAGCAGGATTGGGGAAGGAGAGGGGACTAAGGGGAACATGGGATGCGTCTGACTATTTCTGTTACGTCTGTTTCATAGGGAACCAGACCAAAAACGGGCAGCAACCACGAGAAGGATAACAGTCAGGCTTGCCTTGAGGATCTACACGACCAGCGCTCTCCCTCAAGGCCAACACCAAAGCAGCGGCCGGGACAGACCGTGCCATGAGCGAATTGGCAGCGTTACATGCAAAGCAAAATTACTATAAAATAATAAACTAAAATAACACGCCCCTTCGCTCGCCCCAAAATGATCTCCTCTTACATATCGCTCTATAAAGCATGGAACACACGCCCAGCACGCACGCTGGCTTTAACTCGACCCTGTTTTG
This sequence comes from Plusia festucae, assembly GCA_950381575.1. NCBI lineage: Eukaryota > Metazoa > Arthropoda > Insecta > Lepidoptera > Noctuidae > Plusia > Plusia festucae. The sequence goes on along the minus strand of OX494436.1, from coordinate 2,434,111 downwards.
TGACGATACGTGGAGTCTAGTTTTCAATTAGATTTGTGAATTGTGGTAAATTGAGAGTCAGTGTTATAAGGACATGTGCATATGAGTCGGTTTGCGTCACAGACATGTGCACTGTGTCGGTGTAAACAACGATTCGCAACGAGTTTAATACTGAGTTTTAATGTAACGCAGCTGTCATTTGTATCAATTTGAAAAGCATTATGCAGAGAAATCACGCGTTAACCTTCGTGTTCATGATCGCCTCTAGAACAATCTTAGCGTTACATAAATCCCATGTCAGTGACAGTGATATGTTATGGCAGTGAGATGTACAATTTCCCCGCTCGCTACCCATCAACGTTTTTGCCGTTTGTGCGGACAAAAATGTGCTTAATGTCGCCCGTTAACCTTTTAGTAAGAACAGATGTACCCCTCCGGCGTCGGCTATAATTGCGGAAGTAGACTCTGCCGCCAGTGCCTGTTTGTGTACGTTAAAAGTGTTATCTTAGTCATCTGTTATGCTAAATGGCCCTTTGAGGACTTTTTCTACTATGTCTGTTTGTTTCATCGCATGCTTGCTTTTCTGACCTTTCGTTTTGTATCCGTGTATTAAAGCCGTATGCTTATGCTTATAGGTCCCTAACTCGTACGCATTGCAATGTACCAGCCAATTCATTTAGTCGTAAGTCCACCTACTCGATACGCGTCAATTAATTAGTCATGCTGAGCCGCTCAGGAGCTATAAAGCAGGAACGTGAGCATATCTCAGCTTAGGTAAACAGTCCACGCACGATTAGCAGCGGCGCCGGCGCTCGCGCTGCGCTCCAACGACCTAATTCATTGAGTGCAGGCGCAGGCGTCGCGACGCCGCGGTATATTGGCTCATTACATATGTTTTAACAATTAACAATTCTATATAACATGTTTTATGCATTCGTTTGTCGGTTTCCGTGTTGTATGAGGAATAATGAAGATAGAGGAAACTGTTTAATTGTTTATGTTCTTTGGATGTGTTAAGCATATGCGATTGAATTGGTAGATATCTTTAGTAGATAATTAAAATTGACGACTATCTAAATGACGTATGCATAACATCTCCGGAACTTGTTTCATGTGATTGCATAATTTTCAGATAATATATGTTACATTGACACGGTTTAAATATGATCATAACGTCACAAGTGATCGGTTTCGAAATAAAATTATCCCTTTAGTCATTGTACACTGTTAGCTAGCTACCTCCAAGGGCGTAGAGGTCACGTCGACATGTGACGCGACGGTCACGAACACCTATCGACTCCCGCGCACGATTTGTGCACTTAACTCATTGTGCAATTAAAACCAAAACTAACCGATGAAAGCATCAAGGTCAACTCATTTCATATCAATACACCGTAATAGAAATACTTTAAGCCTACTAGCATACAATTAAGTTGCAATAACATATCTCCGTGGAGTATAATTAAAGTCTATGTCCCAATTAATTCGATACAAACCTCTCGATATGACGAAATATTGCGGTTTCACTTTGCGATAAATAGTATCGATAAGGGACACCGATCTAGTTATTAGTGTCGGTAAGTTTCAGTTTCGTCCTTAACGTCGATATAATTGTCATCGATTACTGAATTGTTTATTGTGTAAATGATGGGAAAAGATTACGCGACAACGAACGCCTCCCGGTGAATTAAATTCGAATCGATTCAAGCATAAAAGGCTATTTCGTGTCTTGTCTTATTCATGAGTCTGCATAAAGATGAGCACTCTTTAAGCAAAATGTGGATTTACTTCTTTTCGTGCTTGTAGAAATCCGTTTGCGACATTGCAATGTATTATGAAAAGAAAGCGCAAGTCTGCTACTCTTTGTGATGTTTTGATTGATGTCCAACTGACCTTGCAAATTCTTTGAATATGTGGTACTATTCACGTGATGTTTTTTAATAAAAAATGCGGCTGTAATTTTCCGTGTGCAATGTCTTCTTCTGCGTGTCCAATCAATCATTCGCACTCCATTCTAACGCAATGCCTGTCAACAATTATGATGAATATTCCTACACACGATCCAATTCACTCGCATTAATATCGTTACGAAATCGACTGTATCGAGAACTCGATTCAATGCAGCCATGAACTTAGGAGTACCGTGTTGACAGTACACAATGAGCGCTATTAAATCATTTGTTATTAATCGAGTACCATGACAGTATAGAATCGAATCGGTTCAATATTCCGGATGAAGTCCTTGAACGGTATTAACCTTAATTGTTGTGCAATCGCTGGCCGATACATTGCCGAATAGAATCAGAATCGATTCGGCCCACTTGGCTCCTCCCGTGTCGATCGATCTGTCTTATTGCGAAACTACAGCCCTACGTTGACGATGATGAATTGTAATTATGACTGGTCTATTGTCAGCACTCAAGGACAGCACATAGATTGATGTGTATTATATACGACGCTAATAAATTCTAAGATCAAAGATTTGTTTTTATGAACAGTAGCGTCAATAAAATATCACTACATACTTCCTATTCATAATTAATTTTATGGCATATCATATTAATTTTAATTTAGTTCATTATTTGCATAGACTCGTTCAATAAAAATGTTGTCAAAAACGTCGGCACGATTGTAGACCAATTAGAAGGCTTAGTAGCGGTTTCGCCCTAATCTTGCTCGCCCGAATCGGGCGAATCAACTACTTTTGATTTTGAATATTTTTTAGGGCCGGTTTCGCCCGAGACAAATTTAATAGCGGGCGAATCAGGTCAAGTAAAATTCAGTAATGTACTATTCGCCCTAATACCATTAAACCTCAAAAAATAAGTTTTTATTTTATACAAAAGTACAGTTGCGTACACAATTGTTACTTATAATAAAAAAAACTGTTGGTGACTCTGGTTCCTGTATGTCTAATATTATCTACTCAACAAAATAAAAAGAAAATCAAAATCAAAACAAGCTATTGATATAAATAGAATGTATAGACCTATTATGTCAGTCAATTGGTTTAAATGGGATCCAGAACGGGTGGGTAGTATTAAATAAAAATCAAACATAATAAGCAGATATATTTTAATTTACACAAAACAATTTGAAATAAAAACTATTAATAATATAGCAACACTTACATATTTAATTATACTTCACAGTCGTCTACTCATAATAATTTTGTACTTACTAATAATCAATCACAGTATTTTTACAAATATCAAAGCACAATAAATATAATTTTGTACTTATTTATATTAATTTTTTTTTTTGAGTAATATAAATAGTATGGCAGATTTCAATTATAATAATCACAGTTTTTGTAATTATAATCACAGTGTTTTACTATAATATCTCTTAACTAAATTTATAATCATAATCATTATCACATTTTTCATTGCTTTATCATATTTTTAATTTGGTTTTTATTCGTAATTAGTGTTTTTATTTTATTTTACAAAGGTACACAAAAATAATTAAACTCGCAATTTTTCAATGCACAATGGTAAATTTATTTCACCATTAAGCAATTGTTGCAGGATATCATCGATCCTATTCTGTAATCTAATAGTCTAACTAGAAAGTTATAAGGAGGTTATAAGCTCAGATGAATAACTGAGTCCTAAATCTGAGGTTATAAGACACCGCGTTTCGTTTTATGAAAAAATATACGTATGTCGTATTAATAATCGTAACCGAAAAACGTTATACCGTGGAATGAAATGTTGAGACTGTTGTACCAACCTCTTAACCATATTTAACTAAATCAAGAGGCTGTCATCGTTTTGCAAGAAATGTATTTATGATAAACGTGATTAAGCGGTTAATTCTATTTAACAAATTTTATTTAGTTTTGATTTAAGTCAAACGTTATGCAAGCCGCCCACTATTTTCGAGTAACAATAAATTGTGCCTAAATAAATCCTTTTAAAAAATATTTGTACATGGTGCGCTCGACTGTACTACTTATTTTTTTTGAGGTTTAATGGTATTAGGGCGAATAGTACATTACTGAATTTTACTTGACCTGATTCGCCCGCTATTAAATTTGTCTCGGGCGAAACCGGCCCTAAAAAATATTCAAAATCAAAAGTAGTTGATTCGCCCGATTCGGGCGAGCAAGATTAGGGCGAAACCGCTACTAAGCCAATTAGAAGACAAATTTCAGTCACGAACGATTGGCCTATTTATTCCATACATACCAGAAAGTAGGCTGACTGTCCATCTGTTTGATCAGTGCTTAATTTGTGTTTATTAGCTGTGATTGGCTCGCGGGTCAACCCGCCATGCCAATTGTTCAGATACGACAATTGCTATTGAGCTATTTGCCACGATACTTGGATTATTAATTTGTTTTGTATCTTCTGTAGCAATAATGACAATTAAATCGTTTTGTTTACTTGTATACGCGATTGTTCCGTTTCTTTGTATCGAGATAACGTCAATAATTAAAATTGCGATGTGATCACAATTAAACGTGTGATCACATTTTTCATGCGATTGCTTGATGAGTGTTTCTGCGGATAAGATAATGATTCTAACAGTCCCATTCTCTTATAGTTAACTGTTGCTAAAACTAAATCAAATTGAACGTCATGTAATTCAATGTCATATTAGAATAATATACCGTTTAAAATACAGCCCGAGTTCGTTGGAAACATCATGATGACGTAGCCGCCAATGATTCGATCCGGCGATTATATGGATTACAGATGCGCGACACGTAGCGACACACAATCGATTTATCGCATCACTAGCTCAACACCCATTCGATATTTTACTAACTGAATATTTATTGGATAGCTGATCGTCGGGATTGGATATAAATTTTATTTCTGTAACTGTAAGCGATACCTTTCGTTGATATGATTTTAAAACTCACACTGGCTGCGTCTCACATTTTAAGGATCTTATTTGGTAATACAGGATTAAGTTAAAATAATATTTTTATTTGTTGGTTTATGCAATAGACTTCATAAATAGTGATGTAATTAATGATTTCAAATATAAATATTAATGTTTTTATTTTATTTTGTTGCAGGTAAATATCAAAACATTAAAAGACATCCATTACAAAGGCATCGATACAGAACCGTAAGTTACTTTTCATAAATCACTGTGAACTCACTTTGAAGACCTCCGTAGTCGAGTGGCGTGCACACCGTTTTTCAAGGTGTCGCCAGCTCTGAGGTCCCGGGTTCGATCCCCTGACGGGTCAAAGTAGAAAATCACTTTTCTACATTGTCTCCGGTCTGGGTGTTTGTGGTACCTTCGTCGTATCTTTCCATAACACAAACTTTAGCTACTTATTTTGGATTCGGAGCAATGTATTTATTATTATTAACTCAAAAGACCGGTGTGAACTTGAAGAAGTCAAACTGTGCGCTTACGCTTACTGCAGTACATGTCTTCATCATCATCATCATCATCATCATATCAGCCATAAGACGTCCACTGCTGAACATAGGCCTCCCCCAATGACCTCCAGATTGGCCGGTCGGAAGCGACCTGCATCCAGCGGCTTCCTGCGACCTTTATCAGGTCATCTGCCCACCTTGTGGGTGGACGCCCTACGCTGCGCTTGCCGGTACATGTACATGTCTTCAAAACAATGAAAAGAATGTCTCGCTTACAGGATTTTTGTTCTCGTATTCCTAATATAATATTAACTAACTAATTATTAATTTTATATAAACTACTTGAAACACCTAATTACTCATCTACTGTACATTTAGACACAGTTACGTCAAACTGTCTTCATTATAGTACAAGGTTTTGACACGCTGCCTAAATGTTGCGACATATGAAGCCTAATCACCGTCCTTTAGTTAATTATCACTTGACACACATCTGCCTATGGTCCATTTATCACTTGTCTTATCCGATTAGCGAGGTTATTAAGCCACTGATAGGATTTTGTGATTAAATCGTTGGGCGGGTTGAGGGTTCAGAAATTATGGTATAAATTATTATTTCATGATCAAGTTCTATCGATCGGTTGTGTAAAATGTTTTCAGTAGGTGTTTGAACTTCCAATTTTATGGTGTTAAGATTGTCAGGTACAGAATGTGCATCAGTAGGATATATTTCTATGAACGTTAAACTTTCCAAAATGCCTTATAAACAAACCAAGAAACTACAAAAAAAAAATGGCTGATCCAAAATTTAATAAGTATCTAATATTGTGGTGTCGTCATGTCTTGTGTTTTTAACTAACTTCTTAATAAGTTAAAAGGAGATACTAAATTCAATCTTATGTTTTTTTTTGTATATTTTTACGAAATTGCGTAGTTTTAAATCGGTTCCTTGTATGTTTAATAAATTTTCATACAGTAATACAATAAACAGTATTATTTACTCGTCGCAATCAGTCAATATTTTTAACTATGACGTGATATCAATATACACGACGCCATTACAGTTTACTTGTAAGATTGTCGACCTTGCCTCTAAGACCTTCGATGTGTTTTAGTCATAACAAATTGCCTACTTTTAGTAAAGACATTACATAAAGTTACTTTGATTACGTAAGAATATTATAGTACTTGAAACTGTGACATCATTTGCAAAGTTCCTTCTGAATCGGTTTTGGGTACACTGAAGAAATTATTACGTCTAAACATGAAAGTAAAAGTGTATTATTAGTAGTCCTTATTAAAATGTAAATACAACATAAAACAAAGAACATTACAATGATAAACACCATCGTTCGTTGCCTGCAATAAATTGCCAGGAATATCTTAGACCAGCGCTCAAGGGCTACATCCATTCTTACATAAACATAGAATTGATCAGAGCACTAACAAATTACGATAATATTTTACGATCCTACAATAATCTTATCGTAGCAATTAACTAGTATTACTTTGCGTGGTTGTCGTTAATTTATAATCGATAAAGTTATAAAAATATCGATAAACAAATCGATGTTACCTAACGGTAGTTGTAATAGGTTTTGAACTAACGTTCGGGGTTTTCCTTGGTTTATTAGATGTAGATTTAGGATTTATGTAAGTGTTGAATGAAACCTTTTGCATATTTAAGCAGATACTAAGGTACCTAGTGAAAACTATTTGAATAAGACATTTCCATGTTCTAGAAGGATTATATAACATTTTATCAATCGGAATTGGAATCTTACAGGTAGACCTTAGTCTTACATCTTCGACTGGCTTGTTGGTCTAGTGGTTAGTGACAGGTCGAGGGTTCGGTCGGTCCACCCAGGACAAATCTTTGTGTGATGAGCACGATCATTTGTTATTCATCTATAATAATAAACGTATGTATTTGGAAATATGTAAGTATGTTTATCAGATGTCTGGTCCCAAACTAGGCAAAGCCTGTACTATTGCAAGTACAGGCTTTGCCTAGTTTGGGATCAGATAGATGACCTTGTGTCAGCTGTCCCAAGATATTATATAGGTAACGATTACTTTTGTCTTCTTCTTCTTATTGAGTCGATGGTACACTTTTTCAAGAACTGAGTAAGTATTTAAATTTGATGTATATATATTTTTCAATTACTAAATAAATATTTCTACATTTTCTGGAAGTCTTTGTTGCCGACACCATTATCTATCTACATGCCGAATATAATTTATATCATGTTATGGCCTTATCACAAGGTGACATATGTATATCTATCATACATATAATTTATGTTACACGTACCTATGCATTGATAAATAAGTTTGTTTAATGTATAATCGTGGTTTAGCTAAGGGTGTTAACCTCAGAGCTTGTAAACAGACATGCGTAGTAACCATCTATACATATATCTCCAGCTGATACACACAATAGAACATTGAATTCCAAGTTGTAAGAAGACTAGAAAATTCACAAACTAATGCAAACTTTGGAATATTTTATATTTTGATAACGTACCTACGGTGCGATGCAAACTTATTGGCGGCTGTGAACATAGGCGAGTCGCTGCGCAGTAACAAATTCATGCACCAGCGGGGGTGCGGGGCGAGGTACTGCGCAGTGTGTAACTAACTTCACAGCCGCCATTAAGTTTGAATCGAACTATAGAATTCCCTTTTTTCATTAGGTATCTCATTAATTATTTCTATCGTTAATTTCTATTTAGGTTTAATTAATTCGTGTTTGAAATGTTATTGAGTGGTTTTACTTTTCAGTTCCGTAATTATCTTTATCATTTGACAGCTTTGTCTATATTTTGATTAGTGCATAAATTACCTTGTTAAATACAAAAGGTGTTGAATACGCAGCTTCTCACATTCCCGTTATAATATCAATCTAAAACATTTCGTCACGTTAAATCTGGTTAAGCTTGAAACAAAATTCAATCACGATATTAATCCGTTACTTATAAAGAATTCAATTTTAAACAAATACAATTTGTTATTCGATTACCTGATAAGGGTACATCTTGCTTTTATTTTGCAGTTATCAACTTCAGCCATCAGTACTGTCACTTCTTGCCTCCTTTATAAGACTACTATGATTTACGGAAGCTTAATCTACAAAAAAAAATACTATAACACAATCTTTAGTTGGCCTTTCATCGTTTCCATTGTCCGTGACGTCACTATCTAATAAACCTGTTGATCCATTTAACAAATTGCTAGCGCCACAAAACGCTCGGAATGTTTCTGTTCTAGTTTCCATCAACGTAAACAGAGTTTCCCTGTTATAGAAACATGTTCAGTATAATCGCTGTTTATGAATAAAAATTCTGATGCTTTATAAACAGTTTTAGAGGACATTGAACTGACCTGAGAATTTTATCAAAAGTTCAACCTTAAATTCAGGTCATCTGCAATCGAGTCTTGATCGTCGCCATTTTATCTTTGGCAACATCGATTTGTCAGTCTATTTTTTTGAATCTTTGTTTAAAGGAACCAAAAAATAAACGCTTGTAGATATTAATTACGAACCAGTATTTAGTGCTTTCCATACATATTCATAGCAGACTTAGTCTTAGTCCCGACTAGTAGGTGACACGGCACGGTGCGCCGGCGCCGCTCCACCTCTACAAGTAGGTACAAGATTTATGCGACCAGGACTCAATAGACAACTCGAAAGTTGAAACTTTTACACGTGTGTTTACAAACCATAAACAAGGTTTTTCCCTTTACGATGTCTGATACTATAGTTTAACGTTTTGATCTTAACCATCGGCGGTTATATGTTAACCCATAAATATTCCGTGTTTTATTTAATCGCTGTTGTAAAGCGGTGTTTTAATGTGTCAAGAATAAACTTGTATACGGTCGGCTATCGTTACGTTTGATGACTCAGCTTCTTACTCATGTGGAAAACTCAAGTGGGACGTATTCAATTTGAACCCGGAGAATGTTTAAGCAATTTTTCATTTTGCGGTCTTCATTGCTTTTTGGAAGTCGACCCTCGTCTCTTTGCTGTTTGCATAACCTACTTTAATATTTCGATCGGTGTCAGTATCGGCTGTATAAACAGAACTAAGAATTTATAACAACATTACATTACGTATACCTACCACGAAAACATTCACGAGGCCTATTCAAAACCCATAAAAATAAAACTGTTCGCTATCATACAGTTTCTAATACTCAAAGAAGTTGATTCAATATAAACGGCCATTAGAATTCAACTATTTAGCAAACTTTCGACATGTTTTGGTTACGTTGTTGTTTTATAACGGGTCAGAAGTCGGCGGTTACGACACATCCCATGGCGATTTCTTTCACGAAAGTATCGTGATCTTGAACCTGTATTTGGGTTGCTGGGCCCCGTCCGTCAATTCGTCACTAAGACAGCTTTCGCGGTGTCCAACCGGAAACTTACCATAAACGATCGCCAAAGAAAGGTGAATGTCAAGATTTACGGTCTAATGGAGTCGCGAATCGATGGATATTGAATTCATTAGTGAAACTTTTAAGTAAATAAAAATACTGTGAAAAAAAATCTATAATCGCTGACATTGACAGCGAAATGCTTTAATTCACACTTCTCAAACCTGTCAATGGAGTTGTCATAAAGCTAGTCAATTATAATGAAGTGACCGCTTTAGTGGTCCACTAAGATTGAGTTACTATAATCAGGTTAATGCTAGATTAAAGTACCTCTTAACTGCCGTATCAAAATGGAGTTAATCGAACAAAGCCAGTGCCTGAATTCAGGTCAGCTGCGTTGCATGTCCCGGCGTAACACTATAACACTGTAATTCCCCATTGGCTTTACATAACTAATTGCTTTTCACCGGTTCCTATACCTTACCGTTATTGGTTAAAACGACTCGTGTATTTGTTATCAATAATTGAGCGTAGGAGGGCACCAACAGCAGTGTACCATAGTTAAGAAACAGCGTACCTATGTAATATTTGCATACGAACCTTCTTGATTTAACTGGTACTACAAATAGTATCAAATTGTATTCTTTTTGTTCTGACCTGGTGGTTGAAGGATTTCCAAACGAGTTTTTAATGGTTGCATCAGAAGTGTGGATTAGAAAATGCACTTACTTGCACATCGCTAACACCACTTTCTCTGACATTGAAACATTCGCAAAGCTATTAGTCCTCGGAGATAAATTAAACACTCACTTTTAAATATAACTTACCCGTAATCTAGCTTAAGTGCGTAACATGTTTAGCAGAAACAGGCGACATCGATAGGAAATTGGAAAATGTATTAGTATTCATTATTTTTTAATCATTATCATCAATATTACTGTATTCTATTTGAAAAGTACTTTTGATTAGAAATCACTAGTTTCTGTCTGCGCCGCTGGGAAACTGATGAATGTATTAACACAAAACTTAGTTAAAAATCCTGTTATTGTCAAATAAGTCCTACGAGACAGATTCTTCATATTTCTGCCACACGGAAGCTTAAAAATACTTTCTACCTCAAACATGCCTATTTCAATTTCAACATACTACTGTTTGAATGGAACAATAACCTCTAGTGATTAATTATGTTTAGCATATAATAGAAATAGTTCTCGTTACACATTTGCAGAATGTTTACATTCCCCTCTGCGGCATTGTTCTGGCGTCACATGTTACCTGTTGCGACTTGCCAGCATTTCGCTTTAATTAGTTTGCCACGTTTCCTTCTTTGTAGCTAAGAATATACATACCATGAAGAATGTATATTCTTACATTGAAAATTAAATTATCTTTAGTGGTGAGTTTAAAGCAAAATTTCATTTTGGACGCTTTTCACAAACCCTTATTACCTCAAATCTTCTAAATAGTTTTAAAGTCCATAAAAATATAATCAACCCATGTTGCAGACTGGATGTGGAAAGTGGATAACTGGATGTTATGGCGCACCTTGGGAGAGTCCTATGTGTCAGCAGTGGACCGCAATAGGCTGAGTTGCTTGATTGAAACCACGTTGGATTTGCATGGTTCTATCATTGAAATTCAGGTCACGTTTCTCTACGTGAGGGTAGAGTGCTGCGCAAAAACTAGCCGGTTATTTATCGATCCACTCAAAGCATTCAATAGACTTGCTTTATACTTAAAGTGATTGATATAAGGAGGGAATGTAATAAAATACTGTGGTTTGTTTCAATTGTTCGCTCCTCAAAATGGGGTTCCTTTCACAAGAAATAACTTTATTTTCTAAACTTTTTGTGAACGTGCAACCGAGAAAATCTCATTACTTGTCGATAACCTATATTGGAACCAAGATATCATTTCTATAAAGTAAATCGAGACCTACATTAGAACGGGACCAAAGACTATTAACATGTTAAAGCACATAAAATAAACACTATTTCATCTAAGTGCAGTACATAACACGATGGAAGCGATCGCAGTTCAGTTAGAATTGCAAACCGGCCGCGATGAATAGGCGCCGATATGGTGCGGTTCTAACACATGATCTTGTCTATGGAAATCCGTCGAGTTATAGTTATTGCGTAATGGTAATCGTCGGATCGAGATCCATGGGAAAGAACATATCCAAGTGGGCTGTATTGACTGAATTTGCTACATTGTTCTCAATATCAGTGATTTATTTTGTTTTTCGCAGGTCGTTGTGATTTTTTCCTGATTGGAGACAGTTAAGTATCTTGATATGAGTGCATTGATCAGAATCAAAAATCTTACTAGTACTTCCTTCTCGAGCATTCAAACAAATATCGATATTTTTTTAAGCAAGTTATTTCATATTTATTTTCATTGAGGCTATCTCAATAATTTGTCTGTGGTGCCTTATTATCTAGCTGTTGTATTATCTTAGAATTTGTAAGTATGACATCTAGCCTCAGTCTACGTTCGGAATATTAATGATACTTTGTCTATTCATTTTGACATGCGCAGTCGCACTAAACACGTACCTTTCTACTATTGAATATGAAGTGACCACTACACATGTTTCTTCTTGTTTTATATTCTGGTAACAACTTAAATTCTCTTTGTTTGTATCATTAATCGACGTTGCTATGGCAATAATTTGAAGAGTTCTTGGTTGAGTATTACTAGTGATATTAGTTTTTAAATCGTTAATCCTGTGCAACCTCAGTCGAAGATAGTTCTTTTGCAAAGATATTAAGCGTCTGCGTTTAAGTATCATTTGTTTTTATAAATTCCCTGAAAGTAAGTTTGAAGCCAGCTACACAGCATTCTAACAAGTTGCATACACGCTGTATTATATGCATAAAAATATTGTTTTCGGATGAAAGTATAATCGTCTCATGACGATTATACTGTCATCCGAAAACAATATTTTTGGGAGGTCATCCTCCCAAGATCATCCCTAGATAGAGATACTGGTTTGAAAGTGTACAAAGCCCTGTCCTTGCTTTCCAAGCCCAATTTCGCTTACATGAAGGTACGTGAGCCCTTTATGTCTAAAAAATATTGCGTAACATGAAAATGGAAAGTGTTTCTACGATCTCTATGGTGCCTAGCGTTCACACGAGGTATTTATTTTCTCTTAGCTTGCAATTTGCTCCGGTACATTAGTACAGTACCGTGATTAATACTGTCCGGCATTTCATAATACTACTGAGGAAAATTTCGTTGGGAACCAGAGAGACACAAAGGAAGGAAATTGGAATGGCGCATTTTGAAACGGTTAAACTTGTTTATGTTGTCATTATTAGTTATGGTTTAGACGAGGTTGCGAACGTTGTACGATCGTCGCTGTTGAAAGGGAAAGCTTCTGTAGGGCTGTTTGTGTTGTACAATACATAACGGATACGGTAAACTATAATTTAATATTAATTTCCATTCTCACTTTGCATTAAAAGGGTGATAATTATCTATGGCTTGAGGTCGAAATAAGTGCTTGCGCGAATCGTAAAGCTGCACGACAACACTTGAGTCTCCCTGACACGTTTCGCGCACATTTGCATGGCGCGGGCGCAGCCGCTCACCGCTCTCTATTAATACGTTAGATATGATTATGATAGATCGATTTGCTTAATTGGCGCATGCGCCACTTGCCCACACAATTATAATGCATAAATATTAAGTGCTGGCGACAGTGCCAAAGGACAAGCCAAGCCATTTAGCAACCATAAATTTTATTCAGTTTTATGAGGTCTTTCACATCATTTTATTGTCTGTATTTTAGTTTGAAATATTTACACTATAATTAGTATTCTGATTCATGTACTTGTTCAGTCAATTAAAGAAGTAAAACATCTTTGAGTTCCATTAGTGGCTTCAATTGATAGCACACTTATTCATCATGACGTTGAATATTTTATTTGCGCCGTTAAATAAAATTATTTATAAATCGGGCCCACTGAATGTCAATGTGAAATATTGTATGGCATGTTGATTATTTTATTTGACTCTCAAATTATATCGTTGGCGTAAATTGACAAATAACTAACGTTTGCGATCGCTATTTATCAACGGACGACTATGATTACACCATGAGCATCGAACTAAAATTCGTGAATATTTACTGTTATTTTTTTTAAGTTATGTACCTAATACAAAAAAATATTTTTTGTATACAATAATTATGTATATAAACTGCAAGGCTGTATTGTTACCAGAAATAGCCGTTACAACATGCGTGAGACAAAAAAAGTGACATCAACAATGAAAAATCGAATTTATAATATATTTAAATTAATATCAATAGTATGGCGCCAAAAGGCAGTCCGGTAAGGCATGTGACCCTAATTACCGGTGTGGTCTAAAATGATAACATTGTCCGACACGGCCCTCTGTTATTACATGATTAAGTCGTTAAATTATGTACACTCGCGAATCCTCCATAATGCTGCTTTTATTATAGCAAAAACATACGGTTAAGCAACACTTAACGGCCGGTTTGTATAGTATCATTGATAATGCTCTTTTTTAAAATAGTCATGGAAAAATATGACTGGCTTACTTGAGTCCCCTGAGGTTCATCCATGAAGACTAGATTTAGATGAATGACGCAAAAGCGTACATAATTTTTACCCTTAACAGGTGTCATGACCTGCAAAGGTGTCGAAACTTCGGGACTAAAATCAAAATAAACCGCGATAAAATACTTTTAAAAGTAGTTTTAATCCAATGTATAACATTCGCGTAAACCTCAGAAAACAATAATTTAATTGTCATTTTAATTAATGTACCAAATAATAAATTTCATTTGATTACATGAGTTTCCGAATTGTGTTTTTCCATGTGTTTGTAGATTTGTACTTATATTGCAGCATTGATAAGTAGGTAGATAGATAGGTAATAATTTGATGCAATTCAGAATTATGTATTCCTTCCCAGTGCTTCAATGCAGGAAAATAGTTGCAGATAAATAGCAAATAACGTATCACTATCAGAATTGCGTGTGCAAGATACGAGCTCATATTTAACACCCTATTTACATACAATCCGATGCTACAAATTGATACCTTGCACTACCGTAGAACTTCTTACTTTAATGGCTTATTACGCAGCTCCTACTTACTGCAGAATGCTCGTAATCAACTTACAATTACGCATTTTCCTTGGCTCTTGACATGAAAAGTGGCAAGTTTTATTGATTCACGATATTGTTCACGGTTCGGTGCAATTAATTGCTACACGTTCACGTTACACCGGCACGTTAGCTGTATAGCTTCGTTATGTAACATGTTACACAGCTTAACGTGGTGCCAACACTCCTCCTGTCAACGAATCGCTGCATGAACGTCGCAGCGTCGTCGTCGCCCCATATGCAAGACCGTTACGTGTAGGGCTGCCTGAAGTACGTGCTGGCGTCGTTATTTAACTGTTAACGCCTAGTAATTTAGAAGGCGTGAAGTAGGTCTGTCCGTAACCTATAACTACTCTCTTAACAGTCTAGTTTTACATTCTTAAGGGCGCTATTACCGTTAGTGTTGGTAGGATGTAACATCTTTGAAAAAATACCGCTGTTATCTGAGATTGCAAAAGAAAGTTGTAAATATGTGGCATCATCTAATTATCTTTAGTGCAAACATGAACAGATAAGGGGTGCAAAGAACAAAACAAGCCTCACTAGCACCGTTTTGTGCTTTTAAAATTATCATGAAACAATTTCTTCACACTTCTTGTAATTAAATTCACCATTTCACGATTTGTACTAAGGATAATACATTAAGGTTTGCTATGCTTCAAAGCGTGACAATTCTTATAATTTGGTCGATTCATTTTTCAATGAGTCAATAAGGTCCCTTTGCTTAAAAGTAACCTTCGCTATCACGAGGATTATTTCGAGAAAGTCATCGTATTCCCACCCCTAACCTCAAAAGACATTTCAGTCGTTTCCTACTTGCGTCTGGTAGTCGGGCGACAAATTGCCGACGGACGCCATTTGGGCGACGCACAATTGCCCCTTAACGACCCGTTCCTCAGATTTATTCGCCTACACGTAAGTTAAGAGGCCTGTTCACAGTGCGACACGCTGTTTGTCGTCGACGACGCCGCTCGTCAAAATTCTTGTGTGTAATGTTCGTTGAGCGCGTTTCCGTGTTCTGAGATGTACACAAAAATACATTGGAACAGGAATCGTTGGTGATTTATTGAATTGCGACGATTTAAAACTAAGTAATATTAGATTATAGATAACATAACAAAATAAACATTATTTTATATACGTGCATATTATCCTTAGATATAACTTGGTTTTAAATTATAGACGCGAATATATAAATTACTTATTTGTCTCTGAAAACGATTCTCGCTGATATTTAGTCTGATATGCTTACATGTTAATATATGCCATGAAGGGCTGTATCAACACGTTTCAGTTCAGCGTTAGCACTACGACAGAGATTCCACGTACCGTGAATGTTCTTCTTTACCCGTACAGCGGTTAATGGCGGCGCTAACGACTAAACACCAGTAACGCGATCCCCGAGGTGTGAACTTACGACCGTTCCTGAGAATTCGCTTATTATTAGTACCTGGAATAGTTTGCCTTTCCTGATCTAGCCGTTTAACACGCCTTAACATGAGACGGACGCTTTCGTCTGGTTGCTACGCGATCGGAATGTGGAAGTCAGTTATAGGACTAACAAACACCACTAATGTTAAGCTATTAAGTTGTCATTTAGGTTGGCAGTCTGCATGTCTCATTAATTTTAGCTATGCTCTACACAAGTTGAGATGTTATGTCGGCCGTTAAAGCTGGGCGATCTCGCATATCTTTCTTAAGCTCAAACACAAACATTTGTTACACGGTTACAGGTTTAGAGCATGGCAACAGAATGCGAACAATTCAAATTGATATCTAGTGAGAGAGAGTTCAGAGTAAGCTTTGAACTTAAATTAAAACATAATTCGTATTCGCCAATATCAGATATTTTATTGTTATTGTATCGGAGTGTATCGAGCGTTATGGCGCGGCTCGGGTGGAGCATTAGCATGGTCGTGGGGGCTGGGCTCAACAATGGCGCTGGCGCGGCGCCGGCGCAGCCGCGATGCCCACAGCATCCACCGATAACGTGCACTCCACTAGTCTTTGGGATACAGGATGTTCGTTTCGGATAGTTTTAAACAATTATGGTTAGTCACAATTCATATTATAAAGATGTCAATGCTTATGTTATTTCAAAATTACCTCGGCTGATACTATATCAGCGTGACGCATCATCCATAGACATTTCAGTTTAGTTGCTATCGTTATTCGTTTACACTCTTCCTTCTCACTACTTACTTTCAACTATACCACATATAGCCTACACTATGAAAATTCTTTCTTATGCATAGCCCTTACATTGAAATTAATACATTCAGCGATACAAAAAATTCCAGGCAATTTTTTCCCTCGCATACAAAAAAAAAACTATTTTAGAATGTCTATTTTACTCTAACGATTCAAAGAATTCCCATAGCACCCTGTATCATGAGGTCGGTGGCGTGCGCCGGCGCCGACTCCTCTAATAATAGTCGCATTCCATTCCCTCGCCCTGGAAGGGCTCACCTCGCGATGCGCGCGCGCACCTGCCGTACACCACTTTCCTTTTTCATTTGCCAAATGCTTTCGCTACTCCGTGATTCTGAATAAATGTTATTGAAAAATTGCTTTTTTATGCTTTTGAGAATCGCTGAGTTTTAGTAAACTGATCATGTTTACGGCTAATAAATCTACAGAGACCAGCAGAGGAAGTTATGACGTTGTAACAATAGTGATGTTGGAACGAAATACAAATACTATTTCGTTACCAAATCGTTCGTCAACACTGCCTATTCATATTCAAATAAAGCAAGTTGTCTGGTTGATACAAAGGATTCTTCCGAAAAAAAAAGAACAGTTCCAGAAAGTTCCTCAAGAATTTCGTCAGATGTTAAACATTTACAAATAAAGCGCATTCACCGTGAAATGCCAAGGGCAACGTATTCAGAAATGTAGGGGAGCATCTGGGGCTATTAGGGCGTCCAGGGACCGTGTCAGACCGCTGGCGTGGAACCGTGCACTAAGGGCGTGCGCATACGCAGCCCTCGTGAGAATATCGTTACATGTAATGTTTATGATTCCATTATCGATACCATCTTTATGTATTGCTTGCCGGAGGACAAAAAAAGCTTTAGCTTTTTCTTAACTTATCTTAGTGATCTTTTCCGCTGTTGTTATAAACATTAATATTTTTGTTATTAAGTAGTTACGTTGAAGGAAATATGCAGATTTTGCACTAATTATCTATCAACTGTAATTAAGCATATTAAATTAAGTAATCAGGTATCCACTTCCTTATAACTCCTATTTTTACATTATTTAATTCCGAATAAGTATTCTCGTTTTGAAGTATGTACATCTAAAAATAAAACAACGTTCCAAGCTGAGTTATCTATACATTGTTACATGAACCTGTTACCTTCGATTTCTTAAATCCCTTCCTACTTGACGCTGTTATTGTGTGCTAGACTTAAATCCAGGTCTTATTCCGGTGGATGGAAAGCAGCTCTCTTTTACGACCCCATTGTCTTTTTGACGTTCAATCTTGTGGTTTTACTTCGCCTGTGCTTTTCATCTGTGTTACAGGATTTATTGTGAACTGTTCTTGTTACAATAAATTGTACAACACAAATGAAAAGTGGTAGGTGGAGTAATAAAAATATATATACGATAGGAAGAATGACAGATATAAATCAAAATAATTTAATTGTGCATGTTATTGTAACTTCTTTATATACGAGTATGTAGTATAGTTTTCGCAGCGCACGCGATGTAAGAAAGTTTTTTTGGTTATATTTTTCACACCTTGAATTTAAAGTATGGATCCCTAACTTTTTTTGAAAATTAAATACTTAGGTATAGTCTATGTTCACCGGAGATAGTTTAGCTTCCCAACAGTGAAAGAATTTATCAAATCGGTCAAGTAGTTTCGGAGTTTTAGAGAGGCAGAAAATAGAGAGTTTAAATCTCTATTTTCTGCCTCTTTACGTCCTGAAAAATGCTACCTATACCAAGAAAAATTTTATACGAGCTTTTTCTGATACAGATACATCTGGAGTACCGTCATTTAACCTTACATTCTTGTAGACATAACATGGGTGTACAAAAGGACACCTTTTCTATACCTTCCGAGAATACAGGCGTTTGTTAAGCAGAGATAATGTAGCCTCACCATACAAGAGCACACTTTTGTGCTTCATACCTTTTTACCCTTTGATTCATCTACGCAGGCTGTCAGAACTGAACCTGGCGATGCACGCATCTCAAGGGAAATAACAGGGGAGCCTGCACACCGCACCGATTTTAATCAAAGCTGTTATAGGGCGGTGCAGGAAATCTAGCATTCCTGTTCCATTTCCTATGCAAGTATGAGGTAGAATGTAATGGATGTTTATGTAATATCTAATTAATTTGAGTAGAGCAATATCGATAATTACTTGAATATTTATCTATCAGTACCATCTACATTTTCATTTGTAGGTATGAAGAGATAATGTCAAAAACATATCAGCCGATTTCTATAATTGCCACTGAGATGAGTTGTTGCTCACGGTTTTGGATGAGTGTTATAATACCTAATAACATTTTCGTTCAGTTAATACTGCTAATAAAAGCATGTGATTCAATCGTCATTTGTATTAAACATAAAACGTACTGTATTGATGTTTTAATTAAGCAATTGTCATTTATGATTTATGTTTGTGTGTAGGACTCAATTTATTGTTATTATTAACAGTTCATTAATTATTTAAATTAATTGCAAACGCCTACGTTTAATTTTTTTTGCAACATACAAAGATGACTGTGTCGCAAAAAATATAGTTCGTTTAAGTTTTTATTACAATACAAAGTTATTTTAATGCAGATAGAAATTCGCGATTTCTTTCATTTGCAACTTCCATATTTTTATGGATAAATCGCGATTTAATATTCGTTTCAAGCAACGCCCATTACCGCAGAAAGCTAAGTGCTTGCCACTTTAAGATCCGTATACATTAAAATATAGTAATATATGTTCTTATTACATTAAATACTCGCTTATCAAAGAACATTTCCTACTGTCATTGACTAAGGAATTTTAATACATTGTAAACAGCACTACTTAACACGTCATCATAATAAAACCTTATCAATTTTATTATTTAATTAAACTGTCACGTCCCCTGACTTTGCCCTATTATTTTATATTTCAATGAAGTTTTATGTAACTTAGCAAACACTTATAAGAATTAGCACATGAGTCGTGAATTGATAAGTAATACAAACATTCTCACGTGTGAAGTAATCTTGTAATCAACGGGTAATTTAGTTATTTGCTTAAAGATCTGGAAATATTTTGCAGCAGACAGATGATAGCGAACTCAGACCATTGAATACTGATGTTTTCATATTGTGTTAAATAAAACGAATATAAAATTCAAATAATAAAAATCGTTATAATAACGTGAGAACTATATAGATAGAAAGATCTACACATATGGCCATCTAGAAGATGATGCATGTTTTAACTTTTAATAAACGATTCAAATATAGTTTTTATAAACGGATTTTAAATTTCT
Source organism: Plusia festucae (assembly GCA_950381575.1). NCBI lineage: Eukaryota > Metazoa > Arthropoda > Insecta > Lepidoptera > Noctuidae > Plusia > Plusia festucae. Next base: position 2,413,754 of record OX494436.1, on the reverse strand, counting down.
GTAGTATATAAAATACTCTCCCAACAGGACATCAAAGGACAAAAGGGTTGGACATTTACTTTCATATCAGCGTAGTTAGTTGCAGCATTAATTAGCAGCATTGAATATGCGCGGCGTTGGCTGGCTCGTGCCGGAAGACCGGCTTCCGTTGCTCCCGGCGCCCTGGGACTTTCCAACGGGATCCAGTGCCGCCAAGGAATATACTAATGTGCTTTTTAATGCTATGAGTAGATAGTTTTATGTTTCTGTGTGGGATTCATTACTTACATTACAAGATCAGTTTATGAGGCGTCTTCTTAAAGATAAAACGTTGTAGCTAACGAATAACAAAATAAAAAATATTTGGAACAAAATTTTATCATAAGTCATAAATGTCTTAGAAACCTCGCCCTGAATGATAAAATATTTAAGCGATATTATGAGTATGTATTGGAAAAACACAACTACGTCGGCAGCTACCGTTCCTGTCCACAAAAGGCTCAAACAAACAGATAAGCAGTAAGGAGCGTATTGCGCACACGCAAATGGCGTACGTCGTTATCTAAACGCGCCAATCGTTTACACACAGTTAGAGGACGCAATTATCACCTAGTGTACACCTGTTCTATGTATTCTAATGACCACGGTAAATCACTACTGATAGACCAGATATCTCCGATAATATCGCGGATGGTCACGCGCTGACCATTTTCGGTAGGCCTCCGATGTAGGGTCCAATTACTGACGGCCAAACGACACTTTCCATGTTCAAACGTGCCCTATTCAGACCTTAAATAGTTTCCTTCTCAACACGTCCTGATCGTAACTTCAGATCGGGTTTGCTAGGAAAACGAGGCGATAGTGTCGAAAGAACGGAATGTGGTAGGCCCTGCACTACATAAACTTGACTTACCTGATAAGGATCCGACTAAATTTCGCAATCGTTGCGTTAAGCAGTTTTGAGACCCTACTCATCTTGGGCTGATACGGATTCTCTCTGTTTTTGCGAACGTAGGTAAGGGCTGTAAATATCCGTTTCAATCCCAACACCGAACTAGGAATACCAACAGATCTTTTGAAGTTCATCAGCAGATCATTTCAATCCCAAAGAAATCAAAGAATGACATCTTAATACGCATTTGCGAATTAATCTTGCCGCTGTCACCACTGAAGGTCGACCGTTTAAGGAGATGGTTAATTAAACCTAGCTCTGTCGACATCTCAGAGTCGATTTCCTCGTTAAATGATTTGATTTACGCATCGTGGGCATCCTTGGCCGATGAGGTATTAAACCGTGACCTTACGCAAAAGGCGTCGTCCGCTGATTCACCAATAATTCTGTTGTTTTGTTCTCGTACCATAGATACGGCCATATGCGGGCGGCTGCGGGCGGAGCTTTGTTTGGCCAATCAGTCAACGACCGGCTTCGCAGTTTCCCGACGCATTCCTTAGGTGCTCGTCACCGGGAAGATTCATGCAAGCGATATGCAAAGCCCGCCGTTAAGAGCGTGCCCTCGCGCGCCTTTCCTCACCCGAATCCAAGCGATTTTTTCGCGGTGATAGCGCACTTACAACTACCTTTGGACCGCCTTTTGCCGCCTCTAAATGTGTTCCCATTTATAAACACGTTCCAAGGAATAGCGCTTCGAATTAACACGTAGCCGTAAAAATATTGCGCTATTATAAATTTCTACGGAAAATTGATAATGTTCACACGAACATGCGCACGATGCGTTAATTGGTGCGCAATCCGCATTCTAAGCGAATTACTAGTTGCCTGCTGACTCTCGTCGCCGCCATCTCGGCTATTTAATTTTTCGCTCAGTTAACATACGACGAGTCGACGGCCGTTTTTTGTGTTTACAAATTAAGGTAATTACCGTAATACCCCTGTCACAACCTTTTAAGTTCAACGCACGCATTATGCGTGGCGACTTGGCTTTCGGGCCAGACTGAATTTTGATTCTTATTTCTAGGCGATTAAGGTGTTAGCCGAATATTTTGGAATTCCGCGTGAAATATTGTTGTAGTGCGCCCTTGAACGTACATTTCCGGGCTTTTTTAATGTCGTTTAAATTAAAATATGCAACGCGCTCTAGTCAATTTAATTAAGCGCAACAAAGTTGCAAATCACGACACAAATGTATTTTCAATCCAATTTACTGATACACGTGTTATGTTTTTAAGTGTTTAAAGAGTTACCTCTGGTAATTTATAAAAATGTTTGCTGTCTCATATCAAATGTATCTACCTATCCTTTTTTTAGTAATTATTATTATAGTACAAGGCCAAGTTCCTGCAATGATAGAAAGCGCGGAATTCTCTTGAATATTTACAACTTCCTAAACTGTGCACACCAATCAAATTACTGGTATTACTTTGAGATTATCTGAACGGAAACACGCTTCATATCGGCGAAGGAGACGTATTTATGAGTGGTTATTCTGAGGTTGTTTGGAGTTCCCATCGCGGCTCACAGCGTTCAAACATAACGCGTCGTATGTGATGGTGCGATCGCGTGTAATCTCCCATCTTACGGCCCAGACTATCTTGCCGACGAGACGCTCGTATCTGATACAACCACGCTTCCCCTCTACATGGGTAATAATCTTTTATGTGACGCGATGAAGTTATTTACTCTTCGATTGGTCCATCGACATCAGATATTTACCGCTCAAGGCTCCACAGGGAAACATGGCTGCTGCTAGGTCAAGAAAATATTATAAGAATTAGCGTTGTAAATAGGTATTATTTTCTTCAACATCTACATCTAAATAACACATGTCACAGGTGAGGGTCATGCACGGCACCCAAGTACAGATAACAATGTCGTGTTGACGCTTGACCCCGGCCGCGGACGGCGTCACTTTCGACGCGTCAGCCGGTCGCGATCGTGTTGTAATGCGATTACAATGATGCCCGATTCGCAAATTGGCAGTGACCCAGTTCGGGAGCCGGTGGGCGGAACTGAGGTCCACAGGCTGCTTCGCTCGCGCCTTTTCCTCGCAGAAAGTTCCACACACATGCCAAATAGAACACCTCAGCATTGTTGAATAATCACGCGACAAACACTGATCGTTCTCGTTTCGCTCGACGATCTAACTAACGGTCCCGTTACATAGGTCGCCTCTTCTGATTGAATTTCTTACGTACCGTTTTTCGATTATTTTGTTTCGGTGCGTAATACCATGTTATGCAACCGAATCGGTGTGTAATTGTGAGGGGGTCATTGTTTGTAACGGAACGGGCTCGGGTGCACCGCGCGCGTGGTGTGAGATGAATTCCATTAGTCCGGGTGAGGTGCGCATTGTCGGCGTAGGTCGTTTACACCGGCGGCCAGCAGTGCGCGACGCGCCGAACCGATTCACTTCAAACTAAACCTCTAAACTATTGTCTCCAGTCGGTCAGGTTCCATTACCCCAAGTGAACATGTCTTAGGCCATAGACAGTACTCGCCTTGACACGATACACCTTAATGTTGAAGTGTTTTGTAATGCTCTTAAAAGTGTCTTGTTTTTCATTATAATATCTCCCCTTCACACGGTAATAGCGAAAAGGCTATGGCGACAGATTGGCGATCGAGTGGTCGTGACTTTAATCCACACTCGTTGTGAACTTATTTTGCAATAGCATTACGTTTAAAGAGGTCATCTGGAATTGAAGTAGTAATACTATTTTATACACATAGTATCCAGAGTAAAAAAAAAAAGAATAAAATTTAACTTAGAGAATGAACGAAAATAATTGAGCTGAACAATGTTGTCTTGTCAACGACACGATGATTAATCAAGGATGTAATATGAACTGTGGTCGCTTAATTATTTGTTTGTATTCTGGTCTTGCGCGGCGTTCATCATTTCGCCAGGCTTTTCCTAGAAAGCGAAGCGTCCCATTTGGACTAGGGACCCTACACACCGGACACGACGACCACGCCATACTAACTGTTGATTTTCACTTTTATAATGCACCTCAGCGATGAAATGGAAAATTATTGTATTGTTTACATTTGCACGACGCGCCGTGCAAGATAAGTAGGCAGAGTATAATGCAATATTGTCATCTGTCCCAATTAAGGTAAGGTGATAGCTTGAACAATAAATTAGGCGAGGGGTACCGTAATTATCTTATCAGTGTATAGTTAGACAATGCGCCCGCTGAGATGCGTGAGCGCGCGCCGCGTTATCGCGACCACCCGCCGCCACCGGGAACCGACGTCGATACAACATTATTATGGGAACATGAATCAGCGAACACCGGTCAACAAAAGGTGCAACGCCATAGTTCTTAGAACAAACGGATCATGCAGCCGTGTGATCGAAATCATAAAAGTTGCTGCAGCGCAGGGCGAGCCCCGTCGAGGTCCACGTCTTCTCATAACCAGATGAGGGAGTAGCCATCGTGCGGTACCTTCCACGAAGTCGTTAACGATCCCGGCGACACCTCGTCTAATGGCCCTCGTGCGTACTTAACTATGCAAATGATCGCGCGACTCCGGGCTCAGTACAGCCGCGCGTCGACCAGACTTGCGCAATTATTCATTATTCTCTTTAAAATATTATCCCTTGCGTAATCCAACCTGATAAATGACCACTATCGATTTATTGTTCCCCGCAGCCTTGGTGAAATTGTTAACCCGCCATTTTGGTATCGCATTATTCTTTCAGATGTTATTTACTACCGCGGCGGTATTATCTTGTCGTGCTGCACTCCTAATAATGTCTCGTTATGGGAAACTCCCGTTTGTGGCCAATAAAATAATTGAATATCTGTGCGTTGATCGGCGCGCCGAGAACTAGCTCTTATCTGGGGCTTAATAAATCGGTGCTGCCGATCGCGATCCGAGTGCGCCCAGGCGCCTGATTAATGAGTTAACATTTTTTAATTAACGATCTCGCTGCATCGAGGAGTTATTGGTGCGCTGAGGGCACCGCGAGTGTAAGCACGCGCTTCGACAGCGGACATAGCTTTCGCCGGAGCGACGTTTAGCTAAATTATAAGCTCAGGCTGAAGAGTTAATTGTGTGTTTACTATGGTTACCATAGGTATTAGGTATTCCTCGTTCGATAATCGCCGTGGGGCGGTCGCGTCGTGATCTAAAGTTTTCCTGTGTTATGCAACCGGCCTTTTGTTGCAATCGCTTCACATGATGGGTTCTGGGTACATGATGCTGCTTAACTTACTCGCTACGAACTGTTTTGGTTTCGAATAGTACTATCTTAAGTACTATTGCTTTTCACCTTTTTATTTTTGTCACAGATTACACGAATCGTTTACGACATCTCAGTCACGATTGTTGACGTAATATTAGTTTCCACGCTCCGATGACACATTATGTTTTGTGTGTTTTAACGCGACTTGTGGTAACTAGGCAATGAGCAGGTTAATCTCATGGCCTTAATTAACGTCAGGGTTTATTGAGAATGATCATTATACGAACTCGTAATTGTATGTTTTGTGTACATACTTACAAAGTTACAATATCAATAACATGACCCCGGTGTCGAGCGTCGTTACCCCCTGCTAATGTCAGCTCGTCAGCGCGCATTCAGTCTCGACATTTCGTTAGTGAAACCACGATACAAGAACTGTATTCGTTTAACCTGGACCCTCGCCGCTCGTAGACGACGATGCCCGGGAATACGGCCATTGTTAAGTTACGAGCAAAATTCCAAACGGCTTTTTGCACGGCGCACATCAATTGAAAGGCCTCAGTACCTATTGACGTGCCGAGTGTAAAGTTCGTTAGCGAACTATTGAGTGGACTTCAACTGATATTCACACGTATTGTCAAGCTACACGATGAGTGCTAAATTGTCTTTAGAAATGCACTATAGTTGAACTCTGCTCGTCCGAGACGATGCAGGCGTATTAAAAGTCGCATTCCGCATGCGTACTTAACGAGTCGTAGCGAGTTTGAAGTGACTAGTAAATTTACAATGTAACATGCAAATGTATTATTATTGTTGAACCCTGCGAGAAAAAGGAGAATTACTTCATCGGGACTGGGATAGGCGCTTAGTGCGTACGCATAATAACAATTTTTCAATTAGTATCGACATCGTTGCTTATCTAATCATTAAAACGTGTCACGCATTTAGAAATAAACTAAAGCGATTGCGAAACGTTATTACAAATTGATAGAATCGATGTTCGATTTAAAAGGCCACCTTGAACCGTTTATGCCGTTTCGCGTCCAACTGTTGCACAACTGTGCTTTTTGTTAGCTGCGAGCGAGCTACTGATTCGCTTCGTGCCTAATTCAATTACAGAAACACATGTAAATGTCATAGTCGTAATGAAACTATTGCACGTCTCCGTAACGTTTGCGCAAACCTGCGAGAGATCTGTCTTTGTCGACGCATTTTGTTATTCTTATTAGGTAATTGTTGCATTCACTCCGCTATTATATTGAATCATGGCGTTGTGGTAATAAAAACAATAAACAATCACGATTTGGATTACTTCGTAATATGTATAATTGTATGAAAACATTTATCATGTCGATAACATCAGATGTTGCCCACGATTGTGTCGCAACACTCTCGGTGTTGTTGTTAGTTCGTAATGTCTCTATCAAGTCTAGTGGCTCTGTAACATTGAACTTAATACCTTCATTTCTTTTTCCAGGTAAGCGTGATGTTGTGGAAGTGCCAGGCGTGCGTCTACTCGGTATGTGGCAGCCGTTATGAGTGTCAGTAAAACATGGTCGCTCGTTAGGCATTCACGGAGGGCGCGCGCGTTCGTGCCCGCATCAATATGCGCCCGCGCACCTCACGGACACGATTTGACGAATGAATCACACCATTTTCTTCGTAGTCGACTTGTTCACGTGACGTCACGATTTTGGTGTCGCACGCGCACCACGAAATTAAATTATAATAATTATACATTTCCGCTTGCATAGCTGTCGTAATCTCGCGAATGATATCTGCGCCGGTAATAGTAAATGACTTAATGTTTGTATGTAACACTAATTATATTATTATGCTTATTGTTCTTGCAGTCGGCATTATAATAATTATCGTTTCTATTATGGTGTAAAAATAACAAACAATATAAATGTGCATACATAGAATAGACATATCTGCAGGAAAAACTAGTGTATTGTTAGAAGTAAATTGTATTATTATTGATGGAAACCCATTTGCATTTGGTGTAATAAGTATAGCGTCATGTGTTAGATCATTCGTGAGCCGCGGACGCCGCGGTCATCATGCATCGCATGCATCATGCGGTCACGCCACATCTTCTCCACTTCAATTTAATACTTGCATCTACATTAAATCGCCGTGGTATGTACAACTTGTGCTTAGGTATAAATAAAACATTTCTCAGATTCCATCGAACCATTTGATATTTGAGGTCAAGTCTTATTGAGTGCATTGTAATATGAATTATAGACACACATTGTCTATTCTTAACGTTTATCGCAGTACCAATAAATAGCGTGCACGAATGATAATAAACTCTAACGTATAGGTAGATACATACATCACGAGCAGCGCATTCAATCGTCGTCAGGCAGAACGGGACAAAACTATCGACGGAGCCGCGAGCTTTATAGCCAATCGGTCAAATGACGACGGGAACCATTTAGTTCCTGCCATCTTTTACGACGAGCGCTCGCCATTGTGTCGCACTCATGCGCAACCCTCCGCCATCGCGCACACTACACGCACGCGAACAATAGCCGCTCGGAACCCGCTTACTTTTGTTACAGGAATTGTAAATGTCAAGGTACAACTAAGCTACAACCAGCCCAGTAATGCAACATTGTATACAATGCTTAGGCATCAAACACGAGCCTGAAAATTATAGCATCAAAGCTCCAATGGCTCAGCAGATACGTGCAGAATCATAAGCATATCGGTTCCTGTTTCCATCATTATGCTTACCACGCCCTTATCTTGCGCGGGAATCGGACATATATCGGTGAAAAACGGCCCGCGAGCGAGTCGGGGAGTCGACGTGAAATTTAGACGGCGTAGCGGTCCTACCACAGGGCACACCCGCAACTGGGTCGCTGCGATTACAACGTTTCCTCGACGTTATTAACTGTCGACAAAGTCCGTGGTTTGCGGTGATCACGCCACCGAACCCTCCGCCGCTCTGTCACGGCGCGCGCGAGACAACGGTGTTTCCAATGATATTCACGTTACACATCCGCGGTTGTCGCTCACATTTGAAACGGACACTCGTAACTCGACACGTCGACACCGTGTTCCGAGCAACTCTCTCCTTTTACCGCACAGATAGAAATGCAGAGCGGAACGTTTCCTGGTGTGCTCCCGGTGAGCCAGCGCCGGAGTTTTATTTCTATTGTGTTTGAATGCACGTGTGTTGCGATTCGGTCGCATTGTAGTTCAGGGGGCAATCGCCGTTACGGCAGCGGCTTCTCACAATAGGAGCGAGAGTGGGCTCCTATAAGTGTAGCTTCCGCTGATCGGTATCGTGCTCTTGGACCTCCGACACGTCCGTACGTAACTTCCGAGATACGCGGCCTCTCACTCGCTGTAACATACATTTCATATCTATAACGGACTGAGTAATAACGATCGCCGTTAAAGTGTAAATTTGCGCTTTTGAGAACGAGTAGTGTACTTACCCTAAATTTAAATCGAATTCCTTATCATTGCATCATCGGGTAGTGACGTAATTTGACCGCAGCTTTTGCGACAAATATCGAAATGCCCAAAAGTGTCCATTGGAAGCGCATGTCGTTCTTTTGCCCTCGATTTTGCGCCCTGCCATTAAGTTGTTTATGCGTTGCCCATACTCCCCCATGTATGGCTTGACTCGCAATAACATCGGCTAACGAGACACGTCTTTGTCGTGGGTGACCACCTCGTTGTCAAGTTTTTGTTGGAAAACAACGGATGTCACGTTGGAGGCCGTGATAATGATCTTTGCCATATCCGTGGAGGTCGGCGGAATTTTGCATTTGTTTTTGTGAAAACCATCCTTGATATCATTAACATGTCTATTAGACGGTAAACAAACCATTATTTTCCTGAAAATATGGTCTTGTGTCTGCTTTACGATCAGATGATCAACAATCAATTAAACCATAAAAGTAAGTCACCAGCATATTTACTAAGAGCCCATTGGAAACGTTTCATATCTTGTTTTAATATAGTAATACATTTATTCATTTGGGTTACCTCTGATATTCCGTGATATTTCAAGTCGGGAGCGCCCCGAGCTAGCTTGCATTACATTACAGCACGTCGACCACCCCGACAGGGATCAACTACTTTAGTTTGAGAGCTGAACGGCCATTTATCGTGTGCTCTTTCTAAAGCATCGTCAATCGCTATGCGTGACTGACGTCCGCCATTAATAAGAAATCAGCCTATAATATAAACACCAATAAAACTATCTATAACATACCAATCAATGTGTTTTCTTATGCTGGAATGACAGACCACTGTCTTTATACAGCTCCCATCCATTTTTTATCAATTTCTTTTTAGTAATATTTTTCTATCCGTCAATTAATATAAAACTTGTCCGACTGTAGGAGGATAGACGTTGCAAAATTGTTGTTGTACATCTAAGACGAGTTACTTCAAATCATTTTGAATCTCTGAACCACTTTAAACAGTAGTGTGTCAAGACGAGGTGTCATTCGAAAAATATTTCACCGCAAAACCGCGCAAATATGCAAAGGCGTCGATGAGATTTCTGTACACATCTTGCGTCACCAAAATCTTTTCACTGGAAACAATAGTAGCGGCTAACCGGTGATTACTTTAAGTGTCGGATATTTGCATGAGTTTGTCTGTTCGACCCCCTAACCGAGAGCATTGTTCACCACCGTTTGAATGGCTTATAATAACTGAGCCTTCAGCCGCTTTCGTAAGTGGAACGGACTTTAGAAACTCCACGGATTATTGAAAGGTTTTTGGGTGGTTCCACGGTACGCCAGTGGTACCGTACAGTATTACACGCTTCAAGGTGACTCGATTTCGGTGTTCGGCTATAGCAGTGTCTAATTAGAAATAAATACTGAGGTGATTGTGAGCAAATATGTATACTTTATAATGTACTTAGTCCGTTGAGATTATTAGGTATCGGTATTTCTAGTAAATGAGAACGGGTAACAGCACCTGCTATTAAAACAGATATATAGATGGCGCTGAATGATGTTTCGCGTCCACGGTGGAGCGGATGCACGATTTCGGTTAGACGCACACCCTCAAGAGCTATGAAGGAGCCCCGCACGCACACAAGCGCACAAGGAGGGAGCGAGGCTGTCAGTGACCCTCGGAGTGCGCGGTCCGGCGCCCATTAATTATTCTATTACAGCAATGGCACTCGTGATCGCTGCGCGCGCGCACTCCTTTGATCACACCATGCGCTTCAATTCACTACATTACTCCTCACACGAACTGCAGAAAATCGAAGCCCGCCTTGTCAGATAACACTTTTATTTTTCATCATTAAGAGTTTTTATCTTGATTGTACAAGAGTTACGAGACGCCTGATGTATATGCCTGTTATTTTTATGATGGATTTTAAATTCCAGTAGATAATGTTCTGGTGTTCGAAGGTTTAATCATAATACTTATGAGAAAATTATTCTGCTATCTTGGAATTCTACATTCTCGTTGAAATTATGTTTTGTACTTTTTTCTTGAGATATATGTTGTACAATACTTCATAGGATAGTACTGGCAGTTTAAAGGCGACGGAAATGTGCTTTCATTAATTAATTATGTTTGAAGGAACGTGACACACTTCAGTAGCGAACATCGGTGCAGCCGTTAATATGCGTGTGCTCATTCGGCTCACACATAATTTACTTGCGTTTAATAAAATAATGCGCTTGCGCTCGCTAATGGCACTTGAATGGGCTCTACGTGACCCTAGATGTGTGCGGCTCAGTGGTTCTGGTATTCTTAAAAAGACTTTTGATATGGTAAAATATTCTTATAATAGTGAAGTTTTTATGTTCATATTTCAATCATGATTTAACTTATTCAAGATACGTTTAAAATTATTTTTTGTTCAAAACAAGTACATTGACTCATACAGATTTTTAGGCAGCACACTCGTGTTTTCGCACGTTAATAGCATATGTTTGCATTTAATTAGGTACACATATCTGCATGTCATTATGATACATGAAAGAGACATAAACGCTTACGAAACCGCGACTCGCTGGCACTGGCAACACAAGCTAGGTGAAAGGCGGCGGCGTCGTGATCTGCGCGTTCCTCCCGCGTTGCGCACGCGCACCGTGCCCTAATTTTACTAAGTGCCCGCCCGCTGACGAATGGGGATCAACTACACTCGGATAAAAACAATTTATAGCCCCTAAACCAAACCTCCGTTGTAAAATCATCAATTTGTTTATTGATAGTAAAAGAGGCCGTTCCGTACTATTTGCGTTTGGTCTCAATTCCTAAATAAATCACCTTTAATTTAGTAGCCATAAATCTACTTTCTACTGCGATCTTAAGACCAAATTTCGAACAATGGCGGTCGAGAAATATGGATATTTTAATAATGTCCTTATACCTGAGGCTCGGTTATCTATATCTATACATATAATAAAACAGTAAAAAAACTGTGTCTGTACATTGAATATATTAAAAAAATAATAATTGAGGGGGGTTTACAAACAGTTATAGAGCACGAATCCAAAAAAAAAATTCTGTCTGTTTGTCTGTTTGTCTGTATGTCTGTTTGTCTGTTTGTTTGTACACGCTAATCTTCGGAACTACTGGACGGATTTGCATGATTTTTTTTTTGTTGTATAGGTATTAAGTCTGGGCAACATATAGGCTATAATTTATCTTGGAAATTTGAACACCTGATGCAGAACCGCAACAGACCAGCTAAACTATAAGAGATACAAAACTGGTACCATAGCAAAAATTGTTCCACGTGATGAGCATTTTCTGCTGAGAGAATAAATTTGAAGATCTGGAACACCTGATGTGGAACTCCAAGAGCCCGGCTACACCATAACACATATAGGAATGACGTCTCAGCAAGAGTTGTTCAGCCTGATGAGCACTCTCTGTTGACGTATAAAAATTGAAGATCTGGAACACCTGATGTGGAACTCCAAGAGCCCGGCTACACCATAACACAAATAGGAATGACGACTTAGCAAGAGTTGTTCAGCCTGATGAGCACTCTCTGTTGACGTATAAAAATTTAAGATCTGGAACACCTGTTGTCGAACTCCAAGAGCCCGGCTACACTATAACACATATAGTAATGACGTCTTAGCGAAAGTTGTTTGGTCTGATGGGCATTCCCTGTTGACTTATAAAAATTGAAGATCTGGAACACCTGTTGTGGAACTCCAAGAGTCCGGCTACACCATAACACATAATAATATAGGAATGACGTCTTAGCAAGAGTTGTTCAGCCTGATGAGCACTCTCTGTTGACGTATAAAAATTGAAGATCTGGAACACCTGTTGTCGAACTCCAAGAGCCCGGCTACACCATAACACATATAGGAATGACGTCTTAGCAAAAGGTGTTCGGTCTGATGGGCATTCCCTGTTGACTTATAAAAATTGAAGATCTGGAACACCTGTTGTGGAACTCCAAGAGTCCGGCTACACCATAACACATAATAATATAGGAATGACGTCTTAGCAAGAGTTGTTCAGCCTGATGAGCACTCTCTGTTGACGTATAAAAATTGAAGATCTGGAACACCAGTTGTCGGACTCCAAGAGCCCGGCTACACCATAACACATATAGGAATGACGTCTTAGCAAAAGGTGTTCGGTCTGATGGGCATTCCCTGTTGACTTATAAAAATTGAAGATCTGGAACACCTGATGTGGAACTCCAAGAGCCCGGCTACACCATAACACAAATAGGAATGACGACTTAGCAAGAGTTGTTCAGCCTGATGAGCACTCTCTGTTGACGTATAAAAATTTAAGGTCTGAAACATCTGTTGTCGAACTCCAAGAGCCCGGCTACACCATAACACATATAGGAATGACGTCTTAGCAAAAGTTGTTTGGTCTGATGGGCATTCCCTGTTGACTTATAAAAATTGAAGATCTGGAACACCTGTTGTGGAACTTCAAGAGCCCGGCTACACCATAACACATATAGGAATGACGTCTTAGCAAGAGTTGTTCAGCCTGATGAGCACTCTCTGTTGACGTATAAAAATTGAAGGTCTGGAACATCTGTTGTCGAACTCCAGGAGCCCGGCTACACCATAACACATATAGGAATGACGTCTTAGCAAAAGTTGTTCGGTCTGATGGGCATTCCCTGTATACTTATAAAAATCGAAGATTTGAAACATCTGACTTGGAAATCAAAGCTATCACTAATTTCACTGTATAATTATAAAATAACATAACCTTTAGGACTGATTTTCGATGACGATGGCATATCATTTTAATTCGACTATACTGGCCAAAACTCCCAATTTTTTTTTTATTTTTTTTGTATCGAATATAATATATGCCTTCGGGCTTATGTTATTTGAGCGTTTAATTTACTTTGCAGTCACTTAGATTTAATTGATCAGGTATCTTCACAATAAAACTATAACCATGATGAAAGAGGTCAAATCTTTCCCAATGTTCCAAAGAAGCTAAAAGATTGAGGATCGTAAGATCTCAAGAATCTACCGAAGAGCGTCAGGAGAGACTTGATGGTGTTCGAGAAGATCAGGATTCAACTCCCTCCGTGGAACCTCTTCGTATCGCGAAGCACGCCTGCATTCTCATCGTATTTATGCATCTACATCCAGGTCTCTAGAGACCAGTGAAGAATATGATGCGCGACTGACCGCTGATCGTGAGCAAATGTTCTGATGGGCATTTCCTGCTATCTTACCAAAATGAAAGATCTGGAGGGTCTCGAATCGTCTCGCGCATCACGTTGTTTTCCGGTCCCCGGGCTCTTAGAATTTGACATCAGACGTTTCAGATCTTTTATTTTGACGACCCTGTTGTCGCTGGCATAAGCAACAGGATCCGCGTACGAAGTCGCGGGCAGAAGCTAGTTGTAACAATAAATAAACACACAGACACGAGAATACTTAGTGAATTATTGGAGAAGAATGGATGCAAACGAACAATCAGAATGTCCAAGGATTTATTCTTTACAAAACGTTTACAACAGATTTTAAAATAAAACTTAGTGAAGCACAGGGTAATGAGAGTGAAAACTATTGTTTAAATGCAACATGCAATATTTTATGCACACGTAGTGTGACCAATTTGTCAACCGACTCTGTAAGCTTACGAGTTTCAGGATTATATTGTAATGATAATGGTAATGATTATCTTATTTACTGTTATTGGAAAAATTAATAATTAAAAAGGAAGAATGTTTGTGTGATTCAAAGATACCTATTTGTGTGTGTTCTAGAGGTCTTAAGAGTAATAAAAATACCGTTCTAAGACTCGCTGTTCTAAGAGGCAATGTATAGCTTTTATATAAACTAAGTGACGACATAAATAAGCTTCTAAAAACAATAGAAGTGCATAATCTTGCAACAGTATTACCCATTGGTTATGGTGTAGCTGGCGCCTATCTAAGTGAGCGGTTATTGCAACGCGTCGCGCATGCGTGCCTTTTGCGATAGATCAGCTTCTAATTGTCTTAATGAGCCGCATCCTCCGGACGGCGCCTGCGCATCACAATCAAACGATCAATGATACTTAAATAAAAGTAATTTGATGTTGTACTCGACAAAGAGGTTTGAATATTGACAAAATGTGCTTTTTTCCCCTGTAAAAAAACTTATTTTATGTCTCCAATTTTTACACACAGGCAATTTATAGGTTATAAAAATAAACTGATTATTTACAAGTTTTTATGGCGCCCTAAAATTTAAACAAATATTTTATGTAGGTTCTTCAATCTGTCAAGTCAAATCAATAAAAGATTTTTAAAATCGAAACACGTATTAGCTGACTCATAAGGTCAACAACCAAAGATACATCAGCAAAAATCAACTACAAAATGTTACACGATAACATTATTATAAACAGTTCACTCACCCTATTTGGTAAGGGAAGAGTACCTTCAAAGAAACATTGTCATATCAAAAGGCCCAAATTCGCTAAAAAAAAGCCACGAAGGAGCTGAGCTCGTCCAAACGTAATCCCGTCGACAAAACCTGATTATTATGCAGACAGCTGCGGAAATTATTATTTCGACTGTTACAATTCAAGGCCTTTGTCCGATATACCAAAAATAAAAGATTTTCTCAAAATGAACCTTAAGAAGACTGGAGAAGTTTCTAGAAGGTTTCTAGAGGACAATAGCGTACATTTTCAACTTGGATTTAGGTACAAATATGTTTATTGGCATTCGAAATTAGTACCTATGGCAAAATGTCGCGCGCACCTATGCAGCTGTCTCAGCACGGTGAAGGTGCGCGTGCGCAACCCAACCCAGGCGCACAATAGAATATTTTGCTCGCTATTAGAATACAATAACAAGGTCGCACTACTCCAATTTGCTGCTGCATATAACCCAACCAAATTATATGTGACATGCTGAGGAAGTATCTTTTCGGATCTCTTTGGTTTTACTTTTACCGGGTTATACACTATTAGTGGGATTGACATCTGAATGAGTGGAGCGGCGGTGACCGATGGCCGATATGCGCACGTCTTGTAATTAGGCGTGTCAATGTCAGCTGACGATTGTGTGGGCTTCAAATAGGAGGACATACGTCCGTGCTACGTCTAGTCGCTTTTTGTGCTAGGCTTTGATAAATATTTAATGAGCCGTCGGTGGATCTGACGATCTCAGTTTATCGAATGCGCAAATTAATATTAACGTTGAAATAGATTAAAAGAATAGTGAAGACATTGTAACTTTCTACAAAACTGTAATTTAGTCAGCAAGGTGATAAAATGTAAATACTTATGTTGATAATGAACAAAATTTTATGATTAGAAAATGGTTTCGAGTTTTATTTAAGAGAGTTCAGCTCATGTTCTGCATGCTAATATTAGCCACAAAAGTATAGAAAACTTTGTACATATCCAACCTTTAGTCGGTTGCACATGAAGACGTTAGTTTAGCTAGGATTGCAGTCTCTTTGCACAACGTCGTAAAATGTAAATAAGCCTCACGTATCGTTCCACTGACATGTATCTATCTATCACCAAGCGCTCCGATGTCAAGAGCATGCTCTTGCGCACCCAAATATTTTGCAAATGACCCGCATCCAAGTTGCCAAACATTGAATATATTACCTTGTTTTACAATGTAATGTTGCCTAACTTTGAAGGACGGATCACTATTTATAACCTACGTATACAAAGCCAGTCTATAAAGCTAACATCGAAGATATTAGCAGCAAATAAATTATTAAAACGATACAAATCACAACAAATTCATCACGAGCTCTAAGCTTACAAATACTAATAAATAACGTTTTATAGTTGTCACAAGCAATAAGTAGTTCCATTTCTCAGTTACTTCCACCGATAATATCAAAGTTCCAATAGGTAAGATCTAACTGCGGGACGGACTCCACTCAATAAGGAAATGCCTGACGCTAGGAGGCATTCGATATTTCTACCTCACGGATGCTAAAGGACTTGGAATGGATGCCTTGACCCAAATGTTTGAGTGTAACTGCGAACTTATGTTTTGAAAGCATTATACGAGAATGGGCTTAGCTAGAACCGGTATAAGATACGTAATAAGCTATACGATAATGTTTAATGTATCATCATGGTTGCTCCTTACACGGGCTCGGCAGAAACCTTTTTAAAAGCTTGATTGTACCAGAATTATAAATCATATTACAGTTTATTACCGTTTCATAAATAAAACAGCTATGGTCGCGATGAAATGTTTACGATTAAGTAATTTTACAATGTAATCAATATAATGTTGAAATATAATTGTTACGTAGGTCAAGATCACGCGTTAATTGTAGATGGTTATTAGTTTTTTTATTACTGTTCGTATCAGCATTAATCGTAAAATTACGGTTAATAAGATTTATTGTACGCAGTTCGATGATTTGATTCCTAGATATTAAACACAGCGGGTTATCTCATGTCTTAAATTTTAAATTTGCATGTAGACCTTCATTGTATATAGATAGAAATGTTTTGTTTTGTTTATCTTGTGATAGGTGATGTGTTGTTTCTATTCTATTATTCATAATACTTTGTTATGAGAATACGAGATATTAAAGATACCTAGACTAGACGTAGTCATAACGAAATGAAACCTACTAGAAATATATATGACACTATTGATGAAGATATGTTTTGGTTGTACCTACATGATTCATTTGTATTCACTAACGGTCAAGATGCACAGTTCGGCATTCCCCGCCATGTGATTACAATAACAGACACACTGGACCGCCGCGCGTCGGTGCCTCTAACAGGCTAGTCACAACGCGGTCGAATGCGAATTTGATAATTTTTCAACGGTCCCTCGTTATGTTTTACGGCGCGGCGACTCCATGACTCACCGAGGTTACTGTACCTACCGGGCGTGCCTCTTTTGACGATCTGCTCACATTTTAGCGAACACAAACGCAAATCACGAAACGACCGTTTTAAAGGCGATGTATTTGACTATGAATTACTTGAGAATACGCCGCCTCGGAGCCACATTCGAGGAATGCACTCGCTAACTAAACGTATATGGAGTTTTCCAATGTTTACACAGTTGGCCGCGTTTTCATTGTCTCCTATTGATAACAAGATTCCACAGTTTAGTGGGCTGTAGATGTGAACTGGAGTTTAATAGTTCATCACTTCGTAAGACTGTGACATGAATTCATATCTAATTTTATTTAATTTTACAAAAGGTTTCCAACAGAAAAATCTCCTCGGGAATATACATGTAACATCAAGACCCATTCTAACTGTTAAAGTACAGTTACGTCTATTACGTGGCCGCCATTTTTAAAAGACAACACTTATAAGGTCAGTGTAGTTCTTTTAAGGCGGGTCTTACTGTTTCTACCTACATCCGCCTGTTAATCCCTTTTGTTAGTCGCGTTTCATTCATCCTCTACAAAACGAAATCATCAGGCGTCGGATGTGCCCCTCATGATATGCTTTCGTAGAACAGTTCATGATAAACACATGCATTAACACGTACACCGACAGATACCGTATGACATTACAAAAAAAACTGCTTCGGTACCACAGTTAGCGCTCCGAAGTGATAACTGACCAGTTGCTAATTTTCTCTCCGCTTATTTAGACATCTTCGCTTGAGTACATTCTCCTCTCTTTTTTAACATCTCCATTAGACACAATGGAGTTTAACTATTTAAACGGCCTCCGTATACGCGTAGTCTTTGTGAGCCTATATGGAATACTTTGCAGAAGTGCGAGGCACGCACGAACCAATAAAAGGTTACTGTCGCATATTTGCCGCCGGTCGTTCCCACGCTGGTCAGGTAGCCGATCGAGACTCGATCACACCCAGAGACCATTGTAGTACATTATGCGTATTACAACTAGCGAGTAAAACTTTTTCTAGTAATTTAGCACAATGCATAAATTCCGATATGAGAATGTGACATTTTGCATAGCTATCTCCAATCACTCACTGATTTGCGAAAATACGATAAGAGAAGCAATTTGGAGCGACCCAAATACGAGCGATATACCCGCTGATACGACCGGCTATTGCGACGTCAGATAAATCTGTGTGCGTTGCCGTAATTGTAACACAATATAATATTAATTTGGAGCACGCCAACGCCGTGAGAGCGCGAGTGGGCGATCCGGGGGGACTCGAGGGCTATTCGGCTCTTTCGACATCTCTGATAGTCCGTCGATACGATCACATGCAAATTACGTACAAAGTTACGGCAGGCGACTTTCAATCGCACTCGAGATTCAATTGGGATCCTGTACCTCGTTATTTATAATGTTGCTTTAAAGCTACACTTGCATGCACGTAATATCACGAACTAAGTTCGATACCTTTAATCGTGGGCAGCTTTACTTAATGCTCTGTTTAAATTACCCCCAAAGGTTTCCGTGATCCGTAAATCGAGAGATACAAGAGTTTCGCGTTGTTTAAGTGCGCTTGCGCAAACCGGTGTCGTGCGCGTTGCGCTGGCGCAATGTATTGTCTCCGCGCATCTAAAGCGACGATTCGCGACACACTACTAACGCCTACTGACGGTTACGCAAAACACAAAACATTTGCTGAAAACGTATCGTGCCACGATCGATGTCACACAGATTTCTCAGCTTCATTACTGGAATTACGTATGATTTAGATTCGAGCTCGTTATAATAATTGGCTGTGTCGGTGTCATGCACGCGCTCTATATTTGCTTGCAGCAGTTGTGTTGCAATATTTGCACGACTCTCACGAGAGACGCCTCTTATCAGCTCGCGCCGTGATAACGCTCCGATTGTGCAAACGGTTGCGACACCATTCCACGAGTGCTGGGATTAGTTGCGACTAATTGAAACGTCCGCGTCTTCACAGTGGGCGGCACGGGTCCGACAGCTTAATTACCTCTGTAAACAACTCGTGAATACCCTGCCGCGACCGTTGTGCAACGAGACAGTGACCGCGGGAACCTACACTAATCTAGCGATACGCACCATCACAGATGCAGCCAGACATGTTGCATTGTTCTTAAAACGTTACCTTCTCAGATTTCGATAGCAAGGAGCCGCTCGACCTTAATAAACGGCCAACGTTCATTTGTTTAGTTTCAGAGAAGTGAACTTCGTCGAAGCGGAAAGAAAGGAAGTCGTTGATGCGTTTACTCGTGTTTGTTTACTTAGCGCTCGGATCGTAGCATTGTGCGGCGCCAGAGTGGCGCGTGCCTTTACTTGCATGCTTAAAAATTGGCGACGAGGAAAATGTTGCGACTCAGCACTTCGATAAACGCTCACCCCGGGGTGCTCGACGCCGGACATTCGGAAGGCGGCGAACACACGGCGAGCGTGCGCGCGCGCAATTAGTAGCGCCGTGCGATTCGGCCCTCCTGCGACACGCCATAATGTCATCCGCCAGAGGCCGAGCTAAATGTAAACAAGCCTATAACAATTTGAAACTCAGCTCAGGGTCTCCAGTCTCTGTAGGTGCCATTTCCGGGAAATAACACCTCAGTATTACATTTTATAACTGTTAATTATTTCACCAGGCATCGGGCGTTTCTCGGAGAGATATTTCTTGCTAAATGCGGGGTGTTGGTTGTTATCTAATAATAGTTTACAGAGTGATGTTAGGTTGGGCGATTATCCCTTGTCAGAGCTGCACCTTGCCGTGTAATTAGCCCTTCCGACGCCGCGGTAGAATTAATTTATATTAAAATCCGTGTTCATGTGAATTTGTGCCCACGTAAACGAGAGTACGCTGGGTATCTTAGGTGCGTAGGCGCCGCTTAATAGTTATAATTGCAATCGCTTTACCGACAGGTCAAGGATGGCAGTACACTAAAACGGTGAACAAAGAAACAATAACATTCAATATTCAAGTAATTATAAATGTCAAAGTCAAGTGCTTACTGCGATATGTCAAAGTGAGCGATATATGGGCGTGAGGGTAGTTAATGTTGGCAGATTAAGATCGGTGGCAATTAGTTGGACATAATCGTATTACAGCTGACAATGGTAATTGTAGACTGAATAGCCTGGGGAGATATGCTAATAAATGAACTGTCTTGTAGTACCTATGTTGACCTTACGTTCACCGCCGTGTGCACCGCTTCTAACTTTATTGCTATTATATTGGACCACGGTTTGCTACACATATTTTAGTTTATTTACATTCCACGAATTTATCATAAATCCTTATTATAATAGTGTATTTGAAGACAAAGGTAATTGCTATGAAAAGTTGTTCAGATAGAGACATCAAGTACCGCTACGCTCGTTAAACACGTTCAACAGATGTTGCTCAATTAGTATTAAGATTTTAAGTAGTAAACCGTACTTAAAGATAATTAACGTGTTTCTAGTTCTCTTCCTACCGGCTGTCCGTAGAAGCAGATAAATTCGTTTCAACGGTTCTAAAATAAACTCAATGACTGCGCAAGCGTTGTAATTCGATGCGATATTTTATCAGCATAAAATTTAAAGACTAAATTATATTAAGGTTATATGTATAAATACTAGGCAGCAATATAAGGAAATGTCAAAAGTAAACAAGGTTAAGACAATTCGTACGATTTTTTATGATCGCGAGACAATGTCGTCGTCGCCGCGCGCCCTGGGTGCGCCCGCGCTGCTAAGATTCGTCCTCACGGTGACATACTGTTTGACTGCTTTATTTGGCTATGCAAAACAGAATCTTATTTGCATCTGATATAAAATTTATATCTGATATGAGTTCCATATCTGTTATAAAATTAACCAAATTAAAACAATTTAGGATAGGCTGCTTGAATTGTAAATAAACAGATTCATATTCATATGTTTATAAATTTTCTGTAGGCCCACTATTTTATGTAAATATGCCAGTGAAATACGAAACTCAGTATTTATGTATATATCGACGAAAACAATAACAGTATGCATATCATGAGGTCAGTGATTTAGTTCTCACGACATTATTGATGACATCGAAATACGGACAAAGTTTTTTAAATTTTGCTACAATAAACTATAATAACTTCAAATGCCATTATTGCCATATTGCAAATTACATCCTAAATGTAAATATTTGTGGCACTGTAACTACAAGCTTATCTGACCCGGTGGCCAATTCTGGAACTAATGACTAATCTTATTCTCTGCAACTTCTGGAATCTTAATTTAAAAAAAAAATCTCATTCATCATTCCTCAGTAGGTATTTCATTTTGTATAGCTTAAATATGAATTATTTTTGAACCCTAAAAACGACAAAATGTATATTGAATTGAAACACAAAATACAACAACAATGTCGCCGTTACCGGGTATGGTATAAGTTGGTGGCACTATACGATCTCTTACGGACTTTTTCTTTTTCGCTCACAAATGAACTTGTCAGTTGTCAGTCATCCTGATCCTGAATACGCAACATTTTGTTTTTAAAGTTTGTAGGATATACTTTTTTTTTCGTTTGTATTTGACCTACATTCGTGTGACAGTTACGCGGCGTAATTAATAATGTATGTAATATGCTAATGAACAGTTAGCATTATATTACACTAGCAGTGCCCCGCGGTTTCACCCGCGTTAGTTATCCACGTTCCCGTAAACATTATTTCTTTTAGCAGACTTGTTTTTACTACTATCCATAATATTTGTTTTAGTATTTTTTCTGTTATTCGGGACGGAGACAAATCCAACAAATCAATGATCACGAAAATCGGTCCACCCGTTCTCGAGTTATAAGTGTTGTAACAAACCCGACTTTGTTTTATATTTATAGAAGATTTAGCTTCTAATTTTACACTCGTTCTTAACCGGCGATGTTTGTGCCCTATCTCTAGTAAGTAGAAAAAAGTTAACTTGAAAATTTTCATTTTTAACAGATAACTTATGTCACAGTTATATTTATTGTTGTATCTTCTGAAACAGCGATGCATACAATTTTAAGAGTCATTTTTTAGGCAAAATTTACCTATAACTGACTTAGCACTAAAATATTTCATTCACATGCCTTCTTTGATAACTGCATCAAAATTCCACATACCGTCAAATTAATTGGAGGACCACAAGCTCATAAATATTTAGTCAGGTGTTGTTCCATAGTGGGAGCGCGGCACGAGAGGCGACGGTTCCGTGCCGTGACCCGGTCAGCACGAGTCCGACATCTACTTGATGGGACTTGGGTTCCGCACACTGTATTATTGATGTTCATAAGACAAGATATTACAATAAATAACAATTGGTATCGAAGCAAGCAATTTAATAAAAAAAATGCATATAAATGTCTAAGAAGAAAACTGAGAATGTTATTGTAATAAAAACGTTTGCTTGAACTGTTTTTAAGCCATAATGAGGGTCCGAAACAAAAATATGTCATGTAACTCCGAGCTGTTTCAATCAGGTGAAGCACTTTTTAGTCTTCAGCCAAGTATTCTAGTAGTATTTAGAAATGTTCTTCAACTACACAACTTGTAATAACATAAATCTTCTTCTCACGGAACCCATCTTTCTCTTGGTCAACATTTTTTCTTGTCAGTTGGTAGAGTAAGTGTCGGTTGCTCTTAGAAGCCGCGCTAATTGTGTGGACGCGGCGTTTTTGATGTTTTTGCTCCCCCATCTTACAAATGGTGAAAGAATCTGTCTGATGTTAGCTGATTGTATTCTTGAGAATCGGTATTAAGGTAACGACCTTCCTCGCGTAGTTTTAGATGTGTGACGGTTTTTGCGGGATCCATACTTGTTTCGTTGAAGTGTAGTAGTTATAGTCGGCTATCATTTACCTTGGTGTACATAGGCAAGAACACATTCTTATTCTTCTTTCGTGTCTTTAACTCCATCTGAAAAAGTTACCACCTGGATGGCATGGCCGTTGGCTCCGTCACGTCCTGGAGAAAATTTAGTAGAGCAAGAAGGGCAGGACAGAAGACGCGCCAACAGCTGATTCAAGTCGTATTATCACTAGCCTTTTCTTTACTGTGGATGATCTAATCGGTGTATTGTTAGTGTGCACTGACATTTTATGTAAAGGTCAAGATCGTAACGACTGATTTAGTTACAGATTTGAGAGTTGTTCGCAAAACAACAAACAAAAAACAAACTAAACAATCCTCAAAATCTTTGTTTGCTTCGTCATATCTAGTATGAATTATATTCTCCATTTAAGCTGGCTAGGTTGTGGTACGAGTGTATGCCCTATGGGGTCCTTCGAGCCATACGTCACCAACAAATTAAGGCTACAGCCTATTACTCATCGTCAAATGAACGTAAAACAATATGATGCAATGTCTAAGGAATGTGTTGTACCTCCGAATAATATTAAAGCGTTAGGTCAAGGGATTATTATGCCCTCACACCTTTATCTTATGATAACGAGACAGGATTAGTCGGGCTGTCTTCAGTTTTGACACTCCTATGGTTCAGTAGGTAATGATCCAGAATCAGAATGGTTTTGCACTGATAATGTATGTATGTTTTTAGGTTTTTAGCTACAAATTTAGTTAAATAGACTCTTGAAATCGATAGATAATGTTGTCGGCGATGGCAATCTCCTATTGAAAAATTATGTATCGGGTAACACAGCTGCATTAAGTTTATGTGTATATGACTTAAAATATTAAATATTTATTAAATAATATTTATTAAATATTTGATCTAATTACGTACGAACGAAAAAATAATTAACGCCAGACTAGTATATTATGTGCTTCTTCTTTTCTCCCGGGAATGGTTTTGAGTTGCGAGTAATGTATAGTATATTTCGCCTTTAAGAGGTAGAGGTTTTTATGCAGAACTGACTGCCAGCCTTCACCGGAGGGTCACATAAAGAAGTTGGACCAATAAATAATTGTAAAATAAAACAGAACCCTAAAAAATTCACTAACGTCAACAAGAGATTATCTCTGCCGCCTAGATGTCACTACACTTGATGGATAGTTAAGATAAGAGCAGACGAGTCGCCACCACGATTGAGATCTTAATTAAACGTTAATGTTGGGGAATTCTCATAAACAACGCTACAATTAGTTATCTGGAAAAAATAAACGTGCTTCAAGAAAGCGGGTTCTCTTTACCAACTGAAGCGCATTTGTTAGACGTCTTGTTAAAATACTTTAATGTCAGCGCTTTAGAGCGATATTTATT
Organism: Plusia festucae; assembly: GCA_950381575.1. Taxonomy (NCBI): domain Eukaryota; kingdom Metazoa; phylum Arthropoda; class Insecta; order Lepidoptera; family Noctuidae; genus Plusia; species Plusia festucae. The sequence continues at coordinate 2,389,089 of OX494436.1, read as the reverse complement.
TATTTAAACTTTATGCACAGTTATAAAAATAAAGTACAATGGCGGACATATTCTGGTAAAGCAAGCCCTAAGATGAAAGTGGGCTTATGAATGATGTGCATAAAGAAATATTCATGGTAGTGATGATCCTGGTGGTAGAATTGGTACGATGAATTAATATGATTAGGTTTTTCAAAGAGATCAAAATAATCTAGATCACGGTGTCGTGCTGTGCAAAAGACTTATTTTCAACATACTCGTACTCACATACACTGGTGATGTAAGATCTGATCACCTCAGAATAATAAAGCACATACAATTTAAATTAACTAACTTGGTTTCCGTGTACATCGCATGGAAACTGGTACACCTTTTTCACGGAATCCTTAAAAACCAGTAACAATTCAATGATATAATCAATTACATTGAATTAAAATTGCAGACTGAGATCTCAATCGTAATATGAATAGCGTATTCTTAGTAAGATGCTACGATAATACCTTGCGCAGCTAGATTTTGGTCTGTTATCCATTCATTAGACTACATTTTTGTTACGAGCACCAGTGCACCTGCCTACGCGTTTTTCCTCTGAGCTCGGTATCAGTGGATCTGCACAGGCGCAGTAACGAGTACACATCGACCTTGGTATTTTCCGCCACATCATTTGGGTTACTATTGAGAGCACGTAATGTTGGGAAATCAATGTCAAGAAACAAACATATTTACTTGCATTTTTTTGAGTTTAACGCAGCCATCTGATTTAGTTTTAAACAGTGTCCATCTCAAATTCATCAAGTTTTGAAGGAAGAATTTCTCACGCGATACCAAATTAAGGAAACGCATGAGAATAAACAAAGAAAGTACAGTAAAAAACACGATGATGGACCTACAGCCATTTCAGATAATTCATGTGATTCCGTTCGCTCATGTGAAATTGAAAACCACTCGAAAGCCATTACATACGTGGTTGCTTAACCCATAAACGTTGCTTTCTCAGTTTACTGCAAAAGGCAAAACAAATTAGTGTAGTTCGATTTACTTGCTTCCTAGTTTGCGAACGATTTCTCCCATAAACCCACCGCGCAGCGGCCATTGTTCGTTTCGAAACGAAAGTAATGCTTATTCCCATTTTTAGTGTTCGGAACCTTCGTCTTTGGCGCTGGCGTGACACGCGGCCACTTTGTAATGCTTATGCTTTTGACAATAGATACAACAAAACTTGGAACGTTAAAGACTTTAAACAACAGAGGTAAGGTTTATTTTTGTTTGGTTCTAGTATTGATAGCGTGTCGTAGTCTAGCGGGCCAGAGGGTAGCCCTTTGAACTGGCCGCAGGCATCGGGGGCGGCTTAGTCAAACCCATAAAATTTGCAATTTAACCGTGCCATAGTGCACGTTTTGTCTTTAAACACATTTCTGGGAAGGTGTACTTCGTAATAGGTTATTGTGCTGATGCCGTGATACAAAACGGGCACATCTATATTAGGATTGTAAATTTTTTATGAATGAAAATGTTGAGTGAAATCGAGGATGGCTTAATAACAATAGTAGACTATTGAAAGATTTCATTAGTGAACCGTAAAATGGTGAGGTGCTAATGAAAATTTCATGCCGCTGTTCAAGGCCGATTTAAGACAGTGGCTTAAGATTGGGCTAGTAGAACAATGTAACTATCGCGGCCATTTTGAGACCCTATCCGTCTCAATCATGATCATTAGTTTTTGTGTAAGATTTATTATCAATATCTGTGGATACTTTCGAAACTTTCAAAGACATATTTCTATCTTTTTAATTGCACAGCCGCTAATTGACAAACGAAATGTTGCTCATTTATTGTGCCGTGTTGCACTGCAGATGCGGCAATTTTCAAACACGCTTGTTTGGAAAGTGGCTGCCGGATGTAGAATATTAAGCGCACGACGCAGCCGCATAAATCTTGCATCTTCGAGAAGACGGTGGCGCCCTCTTGTCGCAAGCACTCGATCTGTACCATAATGTGCGTCTGATATCAATGGGCTTTATTAAGGAAATCATGACGTAAGTAGACGGATTGCTTCACCAATCTTATCATATTTCAAAATGAAGATTCTGTAAGTGTTCTGAAATATTTGTGATATAAAATTGTGTAGGCTCGTTCGGATGTCGCAAGAAGTTATTAGGCGATTGTATCGTTGTAGGCAATAGATTGGTCCTTTGCACCATCTGAATTTTACGTTGAGCTCAAAATCTTGATTGCGGTTATCAATAAATGTACTACCTATCACTCTGTAGACTTTGCCTGGTGCAGATTAAGCTTAATTTCGTTATTGATTGAATTTACACCTGAATGTTTACTGAACGCAATAAATCTGTTGTGTGCCACTCTTACCTGCACACCTGGGCAGTTAGCACCGTTATGATCTTCCTGGCTCTGGCATGCGGCTACGCACGACACGGTTCAAGAAGACTGATGAATCGACTTGATCTCTCAATGAGTGATATAATGCTTACCCAAAGAAGGCATGAGAACAGGATACGGTTAGATTCTTACGATTGCGTGCACGTTACGTCAAAAGGGGTTTAATAAGGCGAGTTCAGACTGAACATACCTTATTTTTATATCGTTTTAAATGCCTAAAATATTAATTTGACTTAAGCTCCATACTAATTTTTAATAGCTGCTGTGGATAGATCTCCGAAACGTTCGTGTACTTAGCTATTTAAATACAGACCAGTATCTATACTTTTGACAAATGTCTTTGAATGGAGCAGCACGTAAATAGCTTAAATTTTTGTATTGCCAAATAAAGAAAAGTTGAAGTATATCATTTTTCTTTGTGCAAACCCGTTTTCACATAAACTTAACATGGTACCTTTATTACCTAGTCCATGAATATTACAACATAAAACACGTCCAGTTACGTGCATGTTCATTAAATATACAGCAGTAACAATATCGCATTGATATCTTGAAGGTCCACTTACCTATTATGTAAAGAAGAACAAGTCAATGAACATTAGTCTTTGTCTGAACACACCCATTAGTCGTTACACGCCATTGCGTGTTGGAAACTAGCAGCAAATATCTACAACTTCAATAAACTGGGAATCGCAAATGAACTGCTATTAAATAAAATCTAATCTAAACAACGCTTAAACCCCAGAGACCGGCCCCCGTCGTCAAGTGACATTTCCACAAGCGTTAACTACGATAGAAATCGCTTAGATGACTTTAAACGTATGACATTTCTTTTCGATAAATCACGTGACTTAAACTTATCACTTCCATACTAGAACCGTCAACGCTTGTAGAAATATCACTTGGCTTGAAGGGCTTTTAGTACACGAAGCGAGGCAAGTCGTCGATAGCAAACGACTTAAGTATCCAAGCAACTATCGCCAATTCGCCATACATACCATGTACGTTCGTTCATCAGTGCTACAAATATAAACTCATGATCACTTCTTTTGACTGAGATTGAGTTACTGGTCTCAATCGTTTACTTTTCGAATTTCTGCGATATTTAAACAAAAATCTGAAAAAAAGATCGAGACTGGTTCTGTTAGATTATTATAATTTTATGGCCGGTTCACATACCCAGTGAGTGAGTCGTGGTCACTCGTATGTGACGTTCTCACTAAACTTATAATTGTTATGTATAATTATGTTATATGCTGTAATCGCCGGCGTAATGCTCGCTATGTTATGCCGCATCGCGTGCTCGTGCGCATGTTATTAGTACACCTCATTATACTGAAGGCAAGGCCCACTTGTGATCAACTTATTGTATTGGATATATTTCCTTGTATTTTAATTTTCTATGCAATTTAAAAACTATTAGTTGATTATTTTGTATGTTAGGTATATATTATTTTGTATGTTATATGTTAAATATTATTTTGTAAACATTAAAAGCTAGCCTGGTTCTTGTGGCATTTTCGTTGTTATTTTTTTACACGAAGTTATTTTTTTTTATGGCTATAAATTAAACAATTCGTTCATTAGTTCAGTTATATGCTATATCCCACATAAAGCGACTCCCTTAAATAAACGAGATGCAATGTTGTGAAAACTATAGGTGTACGGACAGACGCAAATAAGTCAGATATGTGCGTCCGACGGATATTAATGGCTCACCACAGCTGTGGGCCCTGACACTTAGACTTAACATTAAACAAAACAATAAATCTCAATACTCAATTTACGTCAGCACATTTCATCCCAATGAAGATATTAAGAGTCCCTATCAATTTCGCGGTTCGAAAACAGAAATTTCCAACTTTTTCAGCGCAAATCTCTCAATAATTTCAAGATATCTGTTCTGTTTTTTTAATACACAGTTATTTATCATTCATTTATCAAGTAAGTGTACAAAGTCAATTTTTAATAACTACTCAATATAAATTATGAAAAATAAAAACCTAACACATGTTTTTACGTAAGCACGAAACAGCAGATTTTCCAATTGCTTTTTTAGCTTACTGATAGCAAATAACAATCTGAGAAAAATCATAAATACTGGGCATATAGTATGCTAGTAAGTAGACAATGTATTTTTTTAAATTTCAATGAACTAGTACTTAAAAAAAAATGTGATCCACGCTGAAAAAACCCAATAAAGTCATGTGCAAAATCGTCGTCTATGGGTAAGAATTTATTGAAAATAACAATAAGCATTATATATTTACAAAACTGAGGTATTTATCTACCAAATCCAATTTTTATATTTCATTTCTGACTTCTTATTTATTTGTAATAAAATTTCTAAATAATGCCTTATAAGCCGATGCGCTCGCTCGATACATTCAGTCGCGCCCAAGGGCTTGTTGGCGACGGACCTGTGCCGCCCGTGACGTTCGCCGCTCCAAACGAAACTCTTGAATCGCGCGTGATTTTGTACTACACCTGACCAGTTTTGAGACCGTGAGTAGATTTAATTTTTTATTTATGCAGTGTGAATTTTTATGATTTCATAATGTTGTTTATACATATTAATGTTTTGTACTATTAGTAAAATAGTGTTTAATTTTTAGAAAATGGGTTGAAAAAGTGATCTTTACTATCAAGGAAAAATCAAAAGTAAAAAGAAAAAGGTTGAAAAAACACGAAAAGCACTTGCAGTTCTTAGGTAATTTTTTTTTTTTGTAATTACGAAAACTGTTAGAATTGGTTATTATTTCTTGAATCTAAAAATGAACTTTTTTATTTTTGTAGAGAATTAAATAGGCAGAAATCTACCGAGAATCAAAATTTACCTGGAACATCATCTATAAGCGAAAAGCCCCCATCGGACACAAGGTATTCCTTTTATCTAGATTTTTTTTTTATTTATCTAATATATCTTAATATATATAAATCTCGTGTCACAATGTTTGTCCTCAATGGACTCCTAAACCACTTAACCAATTATGATAAAATTCGCACACCATGTGCAGTTCGATCCAACTTGAGAGATAGGATAGTTTAAATCTCAATTATATAAAAATTATATAAATCAAAGATGTTTGAAATATTTACATGTAACTTGATACATGTAAATATTTCAAACATCTTTGATTTGGAATTGAAAATATTAATGTCGTATTAATATAATTTCAGAACATGGATTTAATTCAAGAAACGCCTGTCTCAATCAGCTTTAATTCTCTCGATGATTCTTTAGAAGATTTAGTCATGGAGTTGGATCAAGTATGTATTTGCATGTACCATTTTAGAATAAAAATTTTGAAACATTTATTTATTTGTTTTGCCATTTTCTGGTGAAACATAATATATCCGACTCCTCATAATATTTGACCACACATTTCTGTTTTACCTGTTTCAGTGATTAAACATAACTAATATTTTTTCAGTCTGCACCATCTACACCGATACGAATTGAAGGAAGAAGAATAGTTGACTATCAGTATTTTTTTGACCGACTCGTGGAGATTTCACAACACTGTGTAAAGTTTGGATGTCAAATGAGCTCTCTCAAAACAATTGAAGAAAAGCGACGTGTTGCAATAAAGTAACTAAAAAATATCTCGTTATTATTTTCCTGAAATAAAACACATAATAATAGAAAATTATACACTCCCATGGAGATAGTTGTTCAATTTGATAGACTGTACCCCCCACCTTTCTGGTAGGTACATCCTGTACATTATCTGCCTAGCCTTTTTTGTAAGTGACTGCCGTAACTACTAGGTAACGATATTTTTATAAGGTACTTAAACATAACACGTCATAATCACAATAACATCTATCCAGTATTACGGAACTTAGTGGGTAATAAAAACTATGCAGTGCTGACAATAGCGTTTACGGACCAAGAATATTTGTTGGCGCTACACCGTACGACAACGCACACTACGATAGTCAGCGATAGTTCGAACGCACACAGAGATACTGCGCTCAAATAGTTACCTAAACTAGTAGCGCGCCGAAATTGATAGGGACTCTTAATCACAACAACACTTCAATACCTCTTTATTAACATTTTGCGGGACCCTAAAAAGTCAAGAGTTACCCGATAATCGTTTATGACACCTTAACATTTTCGTTAATGGCCGCAATTAAATCAACTTTCTCAAATGTCAATTAATACGCGTGTTGTTGGGGCGAGCATTTCTCTGCCGGCAGAGGCACGTAATAGAGCTATTACATTGCCATTAATCACATTGCGTATTATGGAATAGGGCAGCCTGCCATTAGGGTTAACAGTAGCCGCGAAGTAAACTGTCGGGACGTGACGAAATACTCACAACACGCAAAATACGTGCAAATAAAATGAAACGTTACCGCATCTAATTACGAAAACAAACAAACGTATTATAATACAACTACTTTAAATAAATAAATAATATGATGCTCACATCATCGATTAAAGAAAATCAATTTCCGACAAACTACGATCTGTACTTAAAAATATTGAACTGCTTCCAATTTTTCTCAGCCCTGGTCGAGAGAGTAGCGTTCCTTACCAGCCGACGCCGACAAATGCAAATGTGAGTAATGTAGATAACGTGGATTTTTATCAAAACTCGTTTGCCGTGAAAAGTTTATTAAAACGGGCAATTAATGTAATTGGCCACTTGTGATGCCATTGAGAAGCTATAAGGGCCGAATTTTCCCTACACTAGTACCAATGAACATGGATTCGTTGTTGTTGATGGTCTAATGTTCTTTGCTCGAATTGTAAGGTGGCGGAAGTACCTAGTAAGACCAGAAAATAAACACACCGTCACCGTTAGTCATTGACAAATTGATATAACAGTACCACGCTATTGCCCATTGTCTGAAAAGTGTTTTTATTTTGAAGTTACACTTGTGATACTCAAATCGTTGCGTAAAACGTACGCACAAACGAAAGAGTACAACAATAATAGATAGAGCTGCAATATTGTACGGCCATTGTGTTGCCTCCACGATAAAGATTGAATAGGAACGAGCTGCGCGTGCGCAGCGGGCAGCGCAGTTTCCGGTATACTTGACCTGATTCGCGGTTATTATATCTGTTTAATACATTATAAAGTTACAAACAATAGATTTTCAAAATTAATTACGCATAGAAAAGTGGTACTACGCATTGATGTCTTTTCACACGGGAAAGGTAAACGAAGGTCGTATTCTGAAACCTCATAAGTACCAACAGTTGCAGATATTTGTTTGATAAATTACTGGTTGTCACTTCGCGGCGATTCGACGCTTGCGTTTGCGCAACGCGCGTGCGCAAACAAACGCGGCAGTTGCACCGTACAATTTGAAATATGGAATCGCGAAATTTAATCACATTTATTACAAACGCGATATCTCACGTTCCATTTACGAAAATCTTGGAATTGAAGCGACGATGTTACTAATCCGTTACTTGATTTACGTCTTAAAAGCATTGTCTTGTACCTTAATAAATTATTTAAATTATTAAACCGTCTGTCAGAAATTAAGGTCACTCATTCTAAATTAGCGTCTCGCTTGTCTTGATATGTGTGAAAGCAAGCGAAATAATTTGTTAATGTAGGGTTAACACTTCCAACCAATCCTTCATGTTATTACTCGGAACTAACGGCACATTGTTTGATTTTCACTGAACAGATAAACATGGCTGTCCTTCATGCTGACTAATTGCTGAACGATTTTAATCATTCAATATACTAACAGCCGCAGAACCATAAAAACTGCATACATTATGACTAACTTACATTTGTCGTAGCAACAGATCTCATGAGTCAGCTGAATGAACAACGTTCGCACGTGTTGTCCAAACTTGGCAAAAACCATACGGAATCTGTAGCTTACGATATTTACATACAAACGCTCGACTATCGCGTTGTCGCGCGACTTATCGCGGTGTCTCGCGACTTATCGTGTCTAAGTGTATCGCATGTTTATCGCGTTTATTGGGCACGCTCGACTTTTACAAGCTTTAACTCGATTGAGAACAAGTTAGAAGAGTCTGGGTAAGTTTCAGAATCCTAGACTATACGAATTGAAGAATATTATTTCCTCCATTTCTATTCAGAAAACTAGTCATTAATACCATTTTAGATTTATATTTTTTTTTGTTTTGTGTCTGGTATATCGAATATCGATATAACTTATTTCCGAAAATCTCTTTTTCGCTGAAAAAGAATAGTATTCTAATGATCTGTTTTTTAATGTTTCGAGAATAAAAGTAGTGTCTTATTTAACGATTTTCTTGTAAATTCTGTAACAAGTTACTGCAGTCTTATAACTTGCGCCGCACGCACCTGAGCGCGATGCGTGTAACATTCAGAGCCGCGGTGTAGCTATGCGCATATTGACCGTAAACAAAATAAATCCACATGTAGGGACGCTGTTACACTAGCCATACACGCCGCTGCCCCCCATAAATCTACTCCGTGGTCTCACTCCGGCCACAATGCATCATTGCGAACCTGTGTGTGGTCGCCATATATGACCGCTGCACCACAAAAAACTCACTACAATTCATGAATTAATATTTTTCCTAGGCTTTATATGGACTTTTATTGTACATTAAACGTCTGTAGGCAAAGAAGGTATGTAGGTTTAATGAACGTATTGTGTCGTTCAATGGATTTATTATATTTATCTGTTTTTGTTCCGTGAGAGTTGATTTTGATGGGACCTCGTGGAATTTTACCAAAACTTGTTTCTTTGTATTTACCGATGGAGATGGGCACGTAATGTAGGCATTTGTGTAAAAACAAAACCTCATTGTTTACTTTAAATTTACACTTATATTTTATTGTAATATATTCCAGTATCGTGAATGGAATGAGTATCAAGTGAGTGCATATTTCTTTGTGAAATATTCGCGTTTCTTATCGGGGTATGCGGAGTGGTGCTCATAAACTCGGGCGCAGTTGATATGCGTCAGGGGCGTTATCGTAATCGATAGGCGCATGCGCATTGTGGTGTTCCGCATCAGATCGGCCCGATATCACCGACGACTGTTTTGTTATTAAATATGTTTCGTTTGCAACAAAATGCTAGGCTGTGTTGGGGTTGGAAATAATGGTTTAGTATTTTATTGAGCGCAACACATATGAATCTGTGCAAACGTGATAAGAAGTGAATCAAATCACACAAACTTTAGTTGAGTGGTTTTGTTTTGTTAATTTAGTATTATTATTAAAAATATTTACGGTTCTAATTAATATTATTCATAATACAAATACCTATGCATGAACCGAGACGCATTCGATGTCAAATAAAATTTCTAACTCTCATGATTTATACAATAAATACCTTCTTATACATAATTGCAAAGATCGGTAAATCACTCCTTACGTACTAATAAACCATACTGAAATTACACAAATATTAAGTTACCACAATTTAGTGCACTACTTGTCTACCGTTTACACTTAGTTAACCTATAATAATTTAATACGATCGTTACACTAACTCTCACACGAGACTTATTTATGAGAGATAACTTAGAACCGTCTAATTGTATGAAATATTGGGTCGCCGAGATTGGTAAGGAACTGGTCCAATATCTCAGTACAATTCCGTGCTATCGTTTTGTTCCACAATTTGGTTAATAAAAGCAGCGAATTAATGATATGCGTTATCACTTCATCGCCATTAGTTTAGATTTTAACGACATTATTATAGTTTCGAACTTCAAAAGAAGAAGTCCTTTCCTACATTGACTCTCCTATACTTAATTTGAATTGGTTCAGCAATCATACAAGTATTTTTTTGTTATTTAAGAATTATGTTTTAGTTAATTATTGATTGTTATAAGGTATGATGGGACTGGCATGTACATCTGTATAAAAGTCCCTAATAACTAATAAAGAAAGAAAAAAAACAATAATAATACAAAAAGAAAACCAAAAATTACGAGGCTATTTAAAAAAAAGAATCAAACGAATTTGAGTAAAAAGGACTCCGTTGGCCTTTCTTTTGGTTAAAATCGCCCGAAATTAAATTGTACATGATAAAAATTTGTGTTGTTAAGTCCAACTCAACTCCCATTTTGTACAAAAAGTTCAACCTGTTCATTAGGTAATATGGAACGTTACCACGATTTCACATAGAAAATTGCATTTGGCCCGTAAACTGAGGGCGTTTGCGAAACTGAGCTGATATTTAGAATATAAATGGTGAAGGCTTTGCCAATCCTTTGTTTAAAGCCCGCTACGATGTGAACGTTAGATTGATTGGGGCCACAAGAATGGCCGTTTGTTAAAGCTGTAGATATTGCGAACTCTTTTGGTATAAATGTTGTTGGTATATTTGTGTTTATAAAATAAATCTTTTATGTTTATGATTCCATGTACGTTTAGAATTGTTATGATGTATTTAGTTATTATACACTTAACAAATCTTTAGCTAAAGCTAAAAACCTTCACGTTTAGAATTTGTTTAAAATTCACATCAACTTTATAGTGGATGTGCTTGAGATTTTATAAAAACTTATAAAAATTAAAAAAAAAACCAGAAATATTCAGAACTTCTCTGAAGCAATATTGAAATAATATTACCTAATAAGGTAAACGGTCCAGTAACCGTTAAGTTTTGAACTTTGCTGACTTTGCAGGTATGCTATGCTAAAACTATAAGACTTGCAAAAAAACTAATTACATGAATAGATAGATAATTTAAACTAGTTTTATTGTAATATTATTTTTTATTATTATTTTAAATTTTCTTTAACAATAATGGAAAAATATAAAATAAAGGGCTAATTGTACCAGTACCCGGTAGATTTGTACTAGTAAACGTTAAATTGTCCCAGAATCCGGTAATTTTCAATTCGAATTTGAACTCTATTGGTTTACGTTAAGGTTCACAGAAAAACTATTTTTGCGTTTCTGTGTAACATAAATATAAAGAAGAGCTTATCCAAAGAAAATACATTCTAGTAATAAAATAAATTCAAATGTATATATACAAATTATAGGTAATAGTTAACATCAGGAATTTGTATAAACAAGTTTTTAAATCGGATATTGATACAGTATCATATTCACATTATTAATTAAACTTAGCTTACAAACTATTTGAAGAATATTTTGGTTTCACGTTTAGATGTAACCTTTAATATCTGGTCACAAAAATGTCACTAACCTACAACAAATCAGAAAGAAAACGCTAAAATCTGCAAAAAAAACCTATGAAATACTTAAAGCACAACAAATACATTGATTTCAGTTTAAACAAAACCGTCGGAGGCGCCAATTCACCTGCTGCGTTAGCCGTTACCAAGACGGTCACTCACTCTTTTTCCCCGCTGGGAATAACTTTGTAAACTTTTTTTGCGCCTCGTTTTGCCAGAACTCTGTTATCAGACGGTGACAAAAAGAAAGCGCTTTCATTACAATTAACAATCTTACGTGAATCTCGAGTTGCTTCTTCGAGATGCGTCTTTATAAAATCTTCTTTAAACCATGGTCTTATATCGCTATCTTTGACTAAAGCACGGGTTTGCGTAAAATTTTGGGCCACTCGCTGGCATACTTCAGGGTGTCGCTTTATAAAAGCTTCAAACCAGTGATGACCTGGTCTGCCATTTCGAAATGTTTTATCTCGCTTCATCTTTTTCACCAATAAACTCACGCTATCCAATAACTGCGCCTTATTTAGGGGCAACCCACTACTTTTTTTTTTTTTGCGGGGTGAAATGCTTATGACTTCCCCACGCCGAGGGCTCGGCATGGGGATATGTCGGACTTTAACCGACTAAAACACCCCGGACCCATCATTGCCTTACCCAGAGCCGCAGTATCACTTGCGTATTCCCAACGCAGCTCTGGCAGGCCTTGGTCCTTGAAAGACTCCTTCCAGAGGGATGGATGTAAAATGTCCACCCCTCACTACATCCGAGGCCGAACGGGTAGGACTTCCCGTTCGTCTCCTCCGTGGCCTGTCAGCTGATCGGATGACGAGTTGCCCTCCTCGTCACCCGCAGGCCCGACCTCAAGGTGGTCTGAGGTCGTGCAACCCACTACTTGCCATAAAAATAATCCACCTCCTTAAATTTTCTAGTTTTTCTTTCAGCAAAACTGTACTTGGTCCTTTGGAGTATTCGACAGAATAGCGGCCGGGTAATTTGTCATCCAACGTCGACCGTGGGATACCGAACTGCTTGGTAGCAGCTGAAATTGAGGCTCCTTTTTGACCACCTCTTGCCTATCGGTCATGGCTATCAGAAAAAAAACACTGTTCTTGTAAATTTCGGAATTCATATCAATAGATACTTTTTAAATAGATACTTTAAAAATATTTTAACGACCGAACATTAAAACATGGTAGTAATTCCATGACTTAAAAATAAACTGAAACCTAAAGGTAATTCAAATTATGAAAAAAAAATCGTAGCGTATGGTATGGATTTCTTTCTCCCAGGGTAGTATAATTAAAAATCTTCAGGCCTCAACTGTCGTAAACACGATAAATTACTAACTCAAGAGCTTACATGATAGGAAAACGGACAGGCCAGCTTTATAAAAAGAACAAGCTCATTTTGTAGAAATAGTTGAGGATCCACAGATCGAGTCGTGTAAATTTTCCGGTCTGAAGCTCGCTTCAAATTACTGCTTGGTTATCAATATCCATACTAAAACATCAGAGCGCCACATGATGCGCATCGAAAAAGTTGCTTTTAGAACTACAGTACAGCAGTAAGTCGAAATGTGCAAAAATTGGGAAATCCATAAAAAAACGAGTGAGACATCTGAAATCTTCACCTCGCTTTGACTTCGGTTTCGACTTCACCTCTAGGCACATTTGTCCAAATCCAATTCAATTTGACCAATCACCCACCACTCACCAATCAATTAATCACTCCCAGATGCGATAGTAAAGATGTTACACATTATAAACTAAAGAGGCAATCGAATCCATGGGATTACAACACAAACAAGCAACATAGAAACTGCAATCTGTTGATTCGAAGGAAAAGAGAACTTAACACAAGGCAATAAGGACGATGTCGGGTAAAATGCAACTGTAAATCCCAAGTCCTAACATCCGGCAATGAATTCTACAGTTTTAAAGGAAAATGAGACCTATTTCAAGGCAATAAGTACATAATAACGAGTTTCGGTACAACGGCTCATCGTGTACCAATATCCGGTAAAAAACATACAATTTTAACGGGTACTAGGACAAGTAGGGGTTTGTTTGTACCAATAGATGTGAACGGCAAAAATAATTATTTCTCAATTAGATTCACCTCAATTTATAGGTTAAATCGCATCGTAATATATTCAAATATTTGAGAAAATTAACACTTTTACCTTAACGTTATCGGTCGCAGTATGGCTAGCTCATCAATGCGACGTGGTGGTTTCGTAGTTCACTGACAGAACTTTGAACTTACATAATATTTTCACAAAACCAACTTTTGTCATCGAATAGTTTTAACGCCGTTAAACTTTTTGGACAGTATTGTCATTATAATTGTACATAATATTACCGAGAAGGTATTCCCATTCGCAAACTTTACTTTATTATTGGTAGAAAAATGCAATAACAAAAAACTGACTTGTTAACGGGTACTAGTACACTAACGGAAATAGGTGCTTTTACCTTATGTTTTACAACTAAAAAATTCCTAGAGTAATTATACTTAAGTCTAAATTATCTCCCTATATTTCAGTTTCAATGGCCCCACGCTTATAAGCTTATTTGCTCACCAGCTAACGATATCTGTCTTTGTTCCAGGTAAGAGCTGTTGTGTCGACGTTTCTCCGAAACAGCTGATCCCTATTGTGTGAATTCCGATGATTGATCGTTGGTTGCCGACTGCGACGTTTTCAATCCCTTTAGATGTTTGCTACGAGTTTATAAGGAATTTGAAGAAAAGGTTCGATCAAAGTGAGTACGTAACGTTTAATGTTTTTTATTTGAGTTAAAAAATTCTGTGAATTATTTTAAAATATCAGTATTTGTCTGCTTCCATTTGATCATGAAATAAGAACGCACCTGATATAATGCTGTGCTAGTATTAAGTCATTTTAATAGTCAGTTGTTTTATGCAAGACCTTGTCGATTAATACCATAATTATTCCTCAAATAATATATGCAAGTAGTTCACCGACTTTGAACTGCGCCTTACGAATATAAAACAGTCCACTATTACGCTCTATAATGTTTAATGCCCGTTTTAAAACACCTTTCAACAACGTATTACGAGTTAAACACAAGATTTACAAAACCATAAATCGTATTTGACATTTATCAATACAACACAATTATTATTAGGCGGCCGGTGTAGTGGAGCCTATTATAATTTGCGCCCCCGGCTCCGCTCGGCCCTATATCCAGTTCCTACAATTATAGGCGCACGTCCGAGACTCAATTGGCCCCCTACCATTAGTCTCTATCTACGGAGGCATGTAAATACGCTCTGAATATTAATGAGGTCCTTGGGAATGTAAAATCTTGTACCTAGAAAACCGGGCTAAGAATTTTCCTTACTTGTTATGTATCGAGGAAACTCGAAAGGCCACTATGTAGTTCTGTCAAGATCACGTAATATACCTACAAACTACGAGTATAGGTACCATTTCAAACACATCTACGCTTCCGCGAATGTTTGGCTGTAATTACAATTATTATTAGTAGGTACCGATTCGGATATCCAAAACAAAATAACTCTGCAAGACGATTGTTTTGATAAATATATCACAATTAGTTCACTCATGTTAATGGTGATTGTGGAAAGTGAAAATCATCTAATTACAATGAATGAAGTCAATAACGCGTGGCTGTCATACAAAAACTTCCATAATTGACGTTTATATGAATACCAATAGACGGTTTTATGCGTGCATTCAGCTTTTATTTTCATTCCGGTGCGGCTGCGCAGCCTATCCGACGACGGCGAGCGCATCTCGGAACGGTATCAACGACTTGCGTGCGAGTGGTTATGCAACGCGCGGGCGACGTCCTTGCGGCGGCGCGCGGGCCGGGGGGCGGGGCGAAGGCCGCGCGGGGGCGACGACCCGCCGCGTTCGGTAACCACCCCGCTTTTTATTGCAACCCAACCCGCCTACGGAACCTGTCTGGACGAGTTATGGCCACCGATAAAGTAGACGTACTTACGCCAAGGAATTGCAAATTCTATCGGGTATTTTTTAGTCTATTCAAGGGACAGGCGGACCGAGAAGAAGAATTACGATAAGGCACTTACACTGAACATAATTATATCATTATGCCGTTTTGGGAATAGATTATGTAACATAGCTACATCACTGCGTGACTTGTGTTCGTGGACGTGAATGTCGGTCGAGACAATTTTATCCTTTAAGGAAATCAAATGTTCGCCTAAAATGGCCTGGCCATATCTAAATATGCTATAAAACTTGATGTATGGATAAATCGGCAAAAAATCTAGATCTGAACACATAAACACATGTCTCGTCTTTTTTGGAATTTAATTTATATTATCTGCGCATTATTGCTGGTGCATTTATTTCTAGTATTCGTCTAAGACAATGATTGAGGCGGGTTAGCGTACAGTGCGCCGGCGCATCGGTCCTCCGCAACATGGCGCCACAATAAATTACCACCAGATATGAACTGCGGACATACAAACACTCATGTTCACTTGTTTTTTCTTTGTCTCGTTGAATATTTATTCGCTAACGTATAATGTATAGTCATGTGTGCACAATGCACGTCATGGAAAACATGCTGATTTATAATTTTATGAATATAAATTTGTTAGATGGCTTTAAAAACCATAAGAGGCAATTCGACTCCATTCTGATTTGAGTACTTGCAATTAACTATGATAGGACATAGTTATGTAGTGTATTCGTTTATTTACTTTTTTACTTTTGACTGTACGGATAGCCGAGTGGTATAGGTCACCACGCTAATTACCACTGTGCGCGACGTGCTGCGGGTTCGATCCCCGCATGAGACAAGCATTTGTGTGATTGACAAATG
The DNA here is from genome assembly GCA_950381575.1 of Plusia festucae. Lineage (NCBI taxonomy): Eukaryota > Metazoa > Arthropoda > Insecta > Lepidoptera > Noctuidae > Plusia > Plusia festucae. The sequence continues at coordinate 2,372,733 of OX494436.1, read as the reverse complement.
CTTGTTCCAAGTCTGGGCGTTCTTTGTGCTGAATGTTTGTGAAACCCCCGCGACACAAGGATTTAATTTCTTAGAGCGGGTGTCGTTTTTTAAAATAAAAAAAGACTGCTTCACACGTCCTTGATGTTCACTCTTGAAAATAATTCACTTAGCTACACGAAACACTCTCAATTCCTCCAAATTGAGCTCAAATAATCCAGTACCCGCAATCCCTGGATATCCAGACGTAATTCCTCAGTAACAGCATATTATATACCCCGTCTGCACTTCCTGATAACATCGGTACACCTTCAAAGTGTTGATGTAAATCACTGTCTGATTTGAACACTGAATCACGTTGGGTACATACCACACGCAACTTCCCGTCATGTTTTTGGCAACACCGCAAATTGCCCGAAAGATTTATCCGCGTAAAGTGTTTAATGTTCCTTAATAGCAAATGAGTGGTGATACCTCACTGTACACTTCAATTGATAAGCCGTTTTTTTTTCTTGGTTTTATTTAGGATGTAAAAATTTGTTTAGGCAGTGTTTCAGTGGTTTTTTCCATAAATACGGTAATTTGTTTTACGATTTGTGTGATTTCGCTTGAAGTTTGTATTTCGGTAATTGAAGTTCCAAATAGGATAAGTTTCTTATAGATTTTACGAGTGAACCCGCCACCTATAAACTTTCCTCTTTAATAACTCTATCTTTAAAAAACACAGCATCAAAATCCATTGCGTAGTTTTAAAGATCTAAGCATACATAGGGACAGACAGTCAGAAGCGACTTTGTTTTACACTATGTAGTTATTCAGCCGTCAGCTGAAATAAGAATTTTAGAAATGAATGATATTTTACATCCAATCCAAGCAATATTTTAGTAGCATCCGGTATCATTATGGAAAATATGTGTTGACTTTATGCAAAATTTATTTCAAAACCCTTTTTAACGTGACTGATTAATTTATTATACAATAAAAGGTCGCCATCAATATAAATCGAATACCTGAAAGTGTATCCTTAATATAAATCATACTTTCACTGTACGAAAGTGATGCGGCGTCAAACTCCTGCGCAACGTCCGTCCCTACTTCGTTACTTAATGCTACATTATATAAGCTGTCCCTCTGCGGGTTTATCCCTTTATTACTATAGGGCCAATAAATTATCGATATCGATATTATCGATCGGTATTCAAATCAGGAAAGGCTTCATCTCGAACTTTCTTTTGTAACATGTCAACGTGATCTATGTCCACTTAGAATACGTTTCTCTCAGCTTGCTCTTTAGCTAGTGAGATCACAGCTAAACATATAACTGAGACAAATCGATTACTTGCCGACCAGGACTCGTCGTCCTTACATAACACGCATTAAAAACATTAACAGCACGGATAATAAATGTGTAATTTATTCACTCTACCTGGTATGGCGAAATGTTAAAAAAACGTTATTAGGTAACGCGGATACCGTACCTATCTACTAAATACCATAGCTTTTAAACAAATTCGCACAAATTAATCTACCTCCGAAGGTTCATTGAATACTTATCAATTTATGATTTACCGATTTCACAATTAACATCGTTACGAAATGTAAGATTTTCACGTTTTGACCCCTTTTAAATTCAATGTGATAAAACTATTAGCGCTCATAAAACCCAAGGGCAGTAGTAAAAACATCGATTTACCTGAATACAATAATTAAGATAATATTCATATCCGAGAAGAATCGATTGATCCGAATCGAAAGTTTAAACTAACTCAAATCAAACGAGGTTATACATAGTTAGTTGAAAAAGTCAAACAAAAGAATCAAACGTTAGGAAATAACAATATTGCATTTTTATACACAATCATGTTATGTTTGGATACAGATCGTAAAAACCTCATAAATATTTAAAAGCACACAGAAAAAACAATATCTACTACATTTCTATATTATTTATTAGATAAATAAAAACTGTATAAAACCGGATGTGGAACGTTTTGACAATCGATAAAATGCGCAAGCGCAGGCGAGACCTCATTCCGCTGACAGACATTATCTTTCAAAGTTAATGGTTCTGTCGCTGCTAATTACCATGTCGAGATTTGGAAGTGTATTAAGTACATTTTTATATTAACTTAAGTTACTATTTATTTACTACTCACTATCTTTATTTTAAGTGGTGGTTGATTGTCGGATTGGTGTTTATAGTAGTCGCCCTGACTGAGCAAGCAAGCTCACGTTGTTCATTCCTTTTCTTTATAATATAGGCCCTTGAGTAAGGTACACTTACCACAGAGCTATTTAAAAAAGTTTTTGGAAGCGACATAGATTTTTATTGTCATGTCATTTTGATCGGACACTTCATCGTTCCAACTACAAGATACAAAGCCAACCCTGACAATGGTAGTTTTTCCTTCATATTTTGTTTTTCTACGAGTAACCATTGATACAGGTATGTTTATCAATTAACCACACGTGTGTATTACCTATAATAATTTATTAATAATAAGGTACAATGATTTATAAATTAACTAGCTGTTCCCTGCGAGTCCGGACGCGGTACCTAATTTTTTAGTAAAAACTATAGCTTATGTTAGTCAATGATGAGAGAATTTTTTAAATCGGCACAGAGTTTGAGTTTATTCATTACAAACATACACAGAAAAATACAAATCTTTCCTCTTTATAATATTAGTGTAGATGTTACAGATTTTGTTTCTTTGTAAAGATATTCTTTGGATATTGCATACGACTGTTACGACGTACAGGGGTCATGTTTCTGAAATACAATATTTTATTCCATCTTTCCAGATTTGTGAATGTGTTACGACCCATTAAGTTTCCGCATCTTTTTGTTTATATCACAATATTTTCCTTGTTGCATCACTGTTGTCATAATATCGGATTATAGACAATAACGCTTTGTGTAATAACAATAAATACTCATATAATATTCTGTATTCAATTTTAATTGTACTTTCCAGTGATGTTTCGTAACCATGACGACATTGGTGTTGATTCCTTTGTACGCAAACTAAAACAAATTTAAACCATTGCTAACTTTTACGTACATAATGCGTGAGAAAAGGACGGCAACAGATAACAAATGCCAAAGTAGTTTTCGCCTTGTACATCAGTTTTGGCTTGTCGGCAAATTTGTATGAGAATTTCAGTTGTACCTAAAGTACCTAACACGGTTCTAATTTTCGTCTGTCCTTGTCTAATTAATTTCAAGTGAAAATCTACCGATGGACAAATAAAAGTTTAGCGCGTGTTTAACAGAATCGGAGCCAATGTCTTAATTGCGTTAAATTGGGGCTAAGATGACCAACTTATTGCTCCTACAAAATAATGATTGGCTATTTTTAGTGAACTTACACTTATTTAATTACAAATCCTCTCGGGTTTAAAACCTGTCTGAAAGCAGCTGTTCTCTTTATTTTTATCTCAACGCGCCTTGTATTTCCAAAAGCCGTATCATTAAGTTCGCATTCGTTTCCGATTAAGCATTTACGAAAGGTAGAGCATAAATCCCTTTAATTTGATAATGATTATAAATTACATTCTCATCATACGCTGCATCAAATTCGTTTCGTTTCTCACACGAGTACCTGCTTGGCTCGCTACGCACATCTAACCCTAAAAGGCGGCTCCTCTTTGCCGTTTCGATTCGGAGAAAAAAACATTAAAATTCGTCCGCTGATCCGACCGCTCGCTATCGTCCGGACGCCGCGTCCTTCGTGCCGGTGCCTGAAACGGCGGCCTTCGCCCGGGACGCGCTAAAAATAGCCGCACGCCCTTGAAGTATACGTCGAACAGGATTTATCGACCGCCAGTCTCCGACTCCAGACGGTTTAAAATACATTTTTCGTTCAACTGTCAATTCCGAAATGTATTGTGATCGTTTTCTGAAAGTGACTGTTCTTTCACGTTGGCGCGTAAATTATGACAGCTGTCAATGTCACCATATCAAATATCCGTTTACTTTTTCGACACCATGAACGATCGAAATATTTTTATTGTAAATGTTCAATAAATAACATCTTTATGCCGTCGATTATATTACCAAGAAATTGTCTACAAGGCATTAAATACTTTTATATCTCCAGATACGTCATATTTATGGTTGCTGCATACAAAAACGCATTAGTGTTACTTACCAATATTACTAAGAAGGTTATAGTTTTATCACAATAACGGGCTTGAATGAAATATGTAGTGTTAAGAAATTATGTCTTAACCCTGTTATTATAAAGTTGATTTTTATTTGTGGTTGTGTTTGGCGATATTCGATATCAGCACACGTGGCCCATTAGTGTACAGAATCGAGATATAGTGGATGCACACATCAATAATGCACACCGAACGGTGCGCCCGCGCATCACATACAAATGAACTATTTTTATGTGCCAAATATGGGCTTTCTTAACTATGTAAGTAGGTGTTTTTAGTGTTTTATAGCTTGTTTTCGTGGAATTTTAAACGGGAAAACTAGACGTTTTTCTAGATTTATTAAAGTTTGTGAACGTCGTGAGGTGTTTTAATCGTTATTTTGTTAGATTATTAATGTCTCGATAACAGTCGATATTTTTCTGGAAATTCGTGGCGTTATTATGAGCCTATAAATTGAGTGGCCACATAACACGTGCGTGACACGTTATCGCCAACTTTTTCAAAATTGTCAGACTTAAATGTAATATAATATTCAAACCAAACTTTAGTAGGTAGTTGTTCAACTAGCTTCCTGTGTTATTGATTGCACTGTGACCTCGCTGTATTGATTGGGAAAATGACAATGAAATGTTGTTATGTGTAAATGCTTTATGGACATTCGACATCTTTTATTATTTTTTATTAACATTATAAGAATTTATAATTTTAAGTTTGTTGAACGGTCGGCTTTTGCATTTTACATACCTAATGTGCAAAAATTAATCCAGAATTTGTTGAACGATCGGAATTTTGGGTCTTACATTAATTATCTAATGAGCAAAAATTAAATTAAAGTGTAGGTACCTATTATGTAAAACAAGTTTAAAATATCTGCATAATGCTTTTACTAAACATTAATATATGTTGATAAAATCCGTAGGTAGTAACGCTTCTTGCATGACATTAAAGGCCCCATATAAATACCAGACTTACGTTACAAAATAAATAATTTAAAAGGAGAATCTGTAAAAAAAGTGATTGTTTCTCGATATCTCCCACAATGGTGGATCGATTTCAAAATTCTTGGCCTTCGATGTTATACCTCGGAGGTGGTCCCATGACCCTTATAAATTTCTTCAAAATCGATTCAGTGATTTGGTTTAAGATACCAATCTAAACAAAATACGTAATTTGAGGATTCCATTTTAAATTTTAATTGATAATTCGATTACAAATACGTTGGTATCATAACGCCGTACGATCAACGCAACTTTGCCAGTAAGTAGGCTATCTCATTATAACGGTCATGGTAGGCGTCAGTTCACAATGCCACTTGCGTTCCCAGATACGTTCCTGTTTCTATAGAGATGCTCCGCTGGTTCGCCCGCGCATATTTATACAGATTTGGTTACGATTATGAAATTCTACTTTCTTTTATTGTAATTTTTCAAGGTAAGTAGGTATGCGATGTTTTTGTTACAGAGATTTTGGATGAGGGTATGTACTTTTAGGAAATGTTTATTCAGCATATATATACCTAGTATCCAAATCCAAAGGTTTGAAGATATAGTAGACGAACAACAGTAAAGAGTTAAGATTGATTTGGTTAAAAGGACACATTTCTTTTTGATCTCATTTCATTATTTAAATACTACTTAGCGTTGCCAGATCTTATTGAACCAATCTCTGTCGACTGCACTGTAGATGCCATTATATAAGTTAAATGTTTGTGCAACTGTTTTCGCGCGCCAATCGCTATTGTTTGGTAAATTTCCATTACAATTGTCACAATCACACGTCACGTTGCCCAATCACAATGATTTATACGCAATTAGTTTTAATACTGTTACTTTCTCACTCTAAAATTACTGCTGGCGGTCTGTAGACACGTGGCTCTTACATTAACAATACACATTTTGCTACAAAGTCAACACTACAGGGGGTTGCAAAAACGTAGGGTCTGTCAATGAACATAACAGTTTTGTTTATCGAGCTGTGAAATGCAAACATAGAGACATAAGTAAGGAAGTATTAAAGCGTATACAGATGCATGCGTCACGTGCCGGGTGCATAATCCGAGGCGCCCCACTGGCGCCCAACGTGGGACCAAGTTTGTTTAAATATTACTTAGCGTTAATGCACGCCTGCGAAATGCACACTGTTGAAAATATTCCCCTTGTTTGATCGATAAACAACTTCATTCCAACAACTGCGTTTATTTAGGACGCAAATCTTCAAAGCTCCCACAACGCGATCAGGGTGCCTAGTGTGAGATTTTTTACGTTTAACTCGATCGAGGCGTTTACCGCGTTTGGCTCTCTGATTGGTTATGAGTTTGGAGCGGGGCCAATCGGAGCGCCGAACGTCATAAACGTGTCGATTGCGTTGACGTAAAATAAACTCGCACTCGGCACCCAGTTCTGTCATTGTTTATCGAATGCCACCAAAGTAACGGTTATCTAAATACTTTAAACATTCTATAATACTAATATTATGCGTAACGGTCTTTGTCGTTTTACCGTAATGAGCTCGCGGTCGCTGTTAAGAACCGTATAATGTAGAGAATATCGGATATGTTGTCGTTGCCCACACATACAGACGACTATTAATCGGTATCATTGTATCAGACAATATCGTTAACATGTACCACGTGCGTTCCCTTTGGAGTTATCGAAGCCGCATAAATCAAATTGCACAATTAACGTGTTGCATACATTTAAAACAGCTGACATACATATGGGTTTGTTGTAATTGAAACACAGCGACAATAGTGTTAATTCTAATGCAAAGTGATCGCCGTTTAATTTGGCGTGGGCGTTTGAATAACTTAGCTTCTGTCGGAAGCGTCCGCAAACAATGCCAACTTGTTCTGTGTTTAATTAGCCATTTTATTGCGATTCCTGCTATCGTGTTTACTTGTAGCTAACAACATTATAGAGTTTACCGGCTTAATTTAATACCATTAGGTTTTTATCGCAACAAAAAAGATGGCGACGGATCATGGTGCGTAGGCGCACGTTAGAATTCCACATTCACGTATCAGATTCCTAACTGTACCAGCGCACGGTTTACTGCCGCGACATAGATACTCAGGTAAAAACGACTATAAAAATTCAATTCACCTATTCTAAAAGATATTTTTTATGCGTTTATGTTGCGTAAAGCCGTCCCTGATGATGGCGCCATTCTTTTGATACTTTCCGCTGCAATCCGAGATTGTTATCGTAATGTAGTCATTTTACATACTTGTTATGTTGTTCTCAACCTTCATATAAAGTTTAATGTCAAAGAGGCGAATTGAAATTTAAACTAATTATATTTAAACATTGGACAAAAACAATACCAACTAAAAGCAGCTATTAACTTTTTATTGGTCTCGCAAAAAATCTCCCGATTATGATAAAAGTCATTATAGTTTAGTTGAATGATCTGCGCCCACGCACAGCAAGACGATGGCTTGTAACGATATTGTCAACGTTCATTGTTGGTTAATCCTACAGTCACGTCTCTAATATTTCAGCGGTATTATCATTTATCTTGCATTTAGGGTTCCTTGTATGAAACGTTCAAAGTTAATGGATGTATGGTTTCTCGCAGCCAGCCTATCAATTATTCGTCTTTTGTACAGTCAACAGCCAAAGTAGATGATGAATTGAGTTTAACTTTTGGAGTTAAAACTGATAACGAATTTAAGGCAACTGTACACTAGTAGTAAATGTTAGGTATAATTTACAGTCACATACTTTTGAATCACTTCGACGCCACACAGTTCTGACGCGAACTGCGTTCATAGTATTGTATTTCTGATTTTGCTCATCTACTTTTGCTGTTGACTGTACAAGTGTAAGGATTGCTGAATTTTATTGTATGTAGTATTTGGTAAAAGCCCTTAGAAATAATAAAATCTTTGTTTAAACAGAAAAAAATAAATGTTCGTCTGCATCATGTGTTCATAGTGCAGTCCCGGTTTCATTACATACCTACATATTTTTTTAATTTGCGGAACCTTAAGCTCTCTACTCCGACTCTGTCTTGAACTTTTTATTGGTTTATCTGTCTCATCTGTTGACATCTCTGTACCAATCGCGAGTCACTATTGTTGTACAGATTACCGAGTATTAGATGTATAGCAGCCGTTGTTAAAACTCTTTGCTCTATGATTAATAATTCTTATCATTATCTCTGGAATTGGCGTGGAAAGCCCCGAGTTATGAGTACTTAAGTTCAGATATCGCCACGTATGTGTTCCTAGAAATGTGAGACGGCTTGTGTAATTGGATCATGAATGTAGGTAATGCAAGATTCAATAAAATTAAATAAGTAATTGTATATTACATTACCTATATATGCGTTATTCAAATAATATCTTTTAAATGAAATAAGTACATACTTAAAAATTTTAGCCAATCCTTGTTCAATGACAAATCAAAATTTAGATTGGAGATTTCCTCTTAAAATCGAATTAACAATACAATCAAAAGTAATAAAAAAAGTAAAATGGAAAACAATTTAAAGTTTTGAAACAATTATTTTAAAATAAATTGTCTTTTTATTCCTGGTGCTCAGACCAGCCAGTGATACCTACCATGTATTTAATTATTTCCCTACATTTACATCAACGTGAACGAACAACAACTTATCTCGTGCAATTACAATATGTATTATGCAAAATATATACTGAGACGATATTATTCGTGTATAAATACTTAAATCTTCTTAAACGGTCTCAGGTCTCATCAAGGAAGACATTAATTATACGTAATCACGTGTTTTTGTTGATCAGACGCGCTAAAGTGCGAATATGATCGTAAACTCTTTGTGTTGTTCCCGCCAACTAAATGTATTTATGTACTCGTAAATTTAATCATGGCTGGATATAATTTTAAGGTGTAAATTATTAAGCTGATGTACCTACTTTTTTTTTTGTTTATAATGGTGACAGAGGTATCAGTAATTTTTTTGCTTGCTCTTTGGGCTTTCTGTCTGGTCTTCCTTATCAAGATGTGTAAGGTCCGTCCAAGAAACTATTGCTTCCACTATCATACTTTTAGAAGTTCCTTAAGAAAAATTACACTTTTTGCTCATAAAAAGTAATTGTACAATAGCCAGTACAATTATTTAATCGATGAAATTAAATACCTACTTAATAATTTTATTTTTATGTTTCAGTTGATTGCATTCGGACCGTTGCAGGATTTTGACGTAACACGAGTTTATTGGAATGTACAGTTACGTCACACTAATGCACGTCCGGTACACATTTTAAATTTAGTTTGAGTCAAATTCGAGACAAATAAATGCTTCTACTGGGTTTAAAGTATTTTCATGGTACCTTAGAAGTAAATACAGACGTGCTGTGTCTCCGCTACTACTTATTATATGACATTTAAATTATGTTTTTTTTTAATTTACAAGTTATGAAAATAATGTATTTTTTGTACTAACGATGAGAAATGAAGTTCTTATCTGGAAACTTGTCACTCCTCTAAAATAAAAGAAAAGTTTAATCATTACTACTCAAAATTTTAATACAAGTTATCAGTTCTTATTTAATACCTACATATTCCCCTAACAACATTTTTTTATTCATCATGGTTCGTATGTACTGAATGTTTCTTATTAAAAATTCCCGACAGCGAATATTTTTGAAACGCATGTAAATAAGTACCGTCTGGAGGGGCAACGTGCATTAATGATGAGGGTAGAATGCATGCGGTCCCGGAGATTAATGCGGGGAACGCATACGTCTATGAAGAAAGCCTCGCATTCACTAAAAGCTCTTTTAGCCAAATGTGTCGTTTGTAGGATAATGAAGGTGCGTTGTACTCTAACGTTGGATTAAGAGGAAGATTGTGACATTTCTTTTTCACATGAAATAAGATGTCTACAGTAACCACAGCAGTTAAACATATAAATGCATGTTGAATTGTTTTCTATGAGAATTATATTGCAATATTTTCAGAGTATAATTCAAATGTGCGGTAGCGTAATGGCTAGGGCGTCGTACCCACGATCATGTGGTTGCTGGTTCGTAACCCACCAATTACACTATCGACGTGAACCCACTTGTAATACAAGCATTTAGCTTAGTACGAGGGGTTAACAAGAATATTACTAATGTAAGACCCACATTTGTAGTAGGCACCTAAACTTATTAAAAAAAGAAAAAAAATGTCCAATCATTAAAAATAATGCACTATACAGTCTTCTTAAACATAAATATTAGAATAGATAAATAAGTAATCTTGAGATAGAAATTGTGTTATTGATTGTAATAAAGATAAAAAAAATACTGTCAGGTAACACGATACTTATTCGAGAAAGTGTGAATATCAAATAACATGTTTTTTATCTACTAATTCACTTTATTATCCAATCTATTACTACAAGCTTATCAGTTATCATTCGCTTTATCGGCTCACCGGGGATATGACGCGTCGGCGACGTGCTGTATCGGCGCCTGCGCAGCTGTCGGGAATAATAGTGACATAATTAAAACAAACAAACGCTTCCTATCTTTCTTCGTAGTGGTATTGGATAGAAGTTTTTCTATACCTAGTACATACTCAAAAGGGCTTTTATAATGCCTATCATCTCGGAAACGAAATGATTATTTTATCTTGTCTAAGTTGCCGTTTTCTAACTAAGCGTTATTTGTGTTTAAGATTTAAACGTTCACAAACAACACAGAATTAAATTGCCTAGCGCCGTTCAAAAAGAACTAAATTAATAGTCTCATTGAAAATAGAAACTGTCACTTCTTTAGTTCAGTCAAAGCAAAAAAAAAAGTTGTAAACAACAAGATAACATTAACAGCTACTTAATACGCTAACGAGCTTTTATTGTAAAACTTCAACGTGAAGTGATGCGCCGGCGTCGCTTGGGTGGGGATGTAAACTCACGCGCATGCGCAAGGCCGCTGACTCAGCGTGTCCGACGCCCATTGTTTTGAGCTGTCACCTGATTTGTGATACTCCGTTGGACAGACCTTGAATATCGTGATATCGTAATACTTGTAATAATATTACTTAACCAGTGAAGATGTTTCTTTTACTTATTTCCTGCTTTGCTTGAACTTAAGTCACGACATTTTTGTGGTGTGAAATATTAATAACATCTACACAACCATTTCATCTCTTGCAGGAATCAGCACTACCTAATGTGCTACTTAAATATTGTTTGCTTTGAGTTGTCCTTTCGTTTCGATATTGCATAGTGCAATAGCTATGTATTTATTACCCAAGCCTTTCCAAATACAGTGATTCGTAAAATGGCCGCTCTTATAACAGAGTTGTCACAATGGTCTGTGGTCCGCCAGTCGCAATGCTTCTCAAGCAAAAAGCAATCTCAATCTGGACGCACCGCGGCACCGTATCATTACCTGACTACCCACATTTACCCGTATTTCATTCAACTGTGTGACTTTTTGTTGTATTCGTGGGAATGTTTGAATACGTCGTTTATACGCAATTAGTAACTCATTACCGTTTGTTTTGTCCTTTAATAACGACTATTTTATAGTTTTTCATATAATTTGGTCGTGTTTATTACTTTTGAATGGCCCTTTATTACGCGGCGCGCCGCCACACTACGAACCAACTATGATGTCATTGATGTTGGTGACGTCAGACATTGTTGAAATATGTACAGAAGTACTCACATGTATTATCTAGTAATTTTAAAGCACCCTTTCGATTTTGATTCTTGTCAAAGATATGATGTATTGACAGTTTTACTGCCAACAATTACGAGTAGGTATATTTTGATGTGTCAGCTGATTGATATCTCCCCTAGTCGAGGGTTACACTGTTGCTAGGGTTAGAATGACATTTTAAATCGTATAACTACGAGTGGCACCGTCTGACTCATGCGAAAGACCCTCGCCGCAGCACCGCCCACTGCCGTACACGGACATACATACATCACACACATTTTTATCCCTTTTAAGACACATACGTGGGAATAACTAGACTCAATCGTTCCGTGGCATACTGCCAACGGTGCCAACCTATTACTAATACCTACTGCGTGCCGCCAACTATTGTTTCTCAACCGCGCCGACGTTGACATTTTACTCATTGCACCTTATCTGATTCAACTAACGAATTTACTGCATACAATAATCGTGAGATTTCATATTATCTGTAATCAGGTGGAGATATTGGTGTAGTGCGCATGCACAAACACATGTAATATGCTTTTTCAGTTGAGGAGAGCTTAGTCGGTGATACTGTATCATCTGAAGAAGTGGATAGACATTCAATTTTTTTTTTTCAGAACTATATATCGAGACTATAAGCAAGCTTTGGCGCCACGGTATTGTTGTCGATCCATTGTGCGACAGGAACGGCCCGCCAGTCCCCGACTCAGAATTATCTCATTCCACTCTTGTGAGACGCAGTTACCTATTGGTCATGCATGTACAGTCTAGACACCATAACGAATGCATCGACGCAGTTGCCGTCAATAAACAAAGACGACATCATTAAAAAGGGAGCCAACTACAAACAACCGACTAGGATTACTCACGTCTCCTTCTTTCAACTAACTAAAGTACAATTTAACGTTCAATAAACGTCTTTCAGCATCGTTAATCTCGAGCACATTATTTCCCACAAACAGCCCAACATCGCAGATATTTCATAATGGCGCCATCGAGCGCGTTTAACAAATAATTAGCGGCGTTTATGTGCGTATGTCGCTTCCCTTAACCGTTTCTCCGGAACTATAAAATTACGGCAGTAGAATGTCGTGCCGAGGCACAGCAAAAACGTCGGACGATAGCGGACGGTCGAGCTAAAAATAAGCCGTGGCCGATGTTAATGAAGAACAACCGGATTGCTGCTGACAGGACCTGACGGATCAGGGTGAGGTCCAACCACCCGCGGTCACCGACGCTCACCTCCGCTCCCGGTGAACAGAACATCATTCAAGATCGTTTATACGAGCAATTTCCGATGTTCGCTTTAACACTGCCCTCAGCTTATTATCTTTAGATTGCAACTATGTTTGTGTATAAACATTGCTTACCATAATCCTAACTAGTGCCGCTTGAAATCTCGAGTCCTATTCAATGCAAAACGTGAGCGATATTCACGTGCAATATTATTGTTATTGTTGTCTATACGACCTTTCAAACAGTAAATCCCTTTTGCTTGCGTTGCACAAGAACAAGAACAACGCGCGGCGTGCACCGGCGCACCGAACGTATGAACGACCTATTTCGATTAGATCGCCCGCCTGGAACTACGATTGTTACCGATCCGATCACGACTCCTTTCGCAAAGGTGAAAAATACTTGAGAATGCCACGACTTGTCATTTCGTAGTCACGTTCCGCGCCAGCCAAATGTCATCTAAATGTGTGGAGATATTTTGTGTTGAATGTTAAGAGTTGCAACATATGAAATATCGAGGTCTCGTGCAACTAGAAGCACTATGTATGAGACGTAGTTCAAATTAATAATGGCAATAAAGTGTAAGAATGTTGCTAAATGACGGGTAATTTATACGTAGTCTAATCCGTCTGTCTAGTACCCGGTTGTAAACTCCTCCAAGTTTTATTAGTACTAAGAAATTACATGAAATTTTATGTGTTCCTAACTGTGGTGTGAATGCTCCCGAGTTAGCTCAGATACACAAGTGGGGAAGGCGGTAAGTGTGCGAGGTCGTCGCTGACGCCGTGAGACGCAGCTGGTATTCAGTTCGAGTGCCATCACTTTATAACCATTATTCCAATTCTTCGTCGTGTGCATGTCTTCAAAGCGGTTAACAAGCTTATGACGGGAAGCCTCAACGCCCTGAATTCCTCTTCCTTAACGCATTCCTAAGATAACTACTTTGCCTAGTTCAATAATTCTTAAGACTAGTGATGTCGCCAGGCTTGCAAACACGGCCCGCTCCCTAAAGGACAGCCTTATTTTCTGCCGCATTGATATTTATAAAGGCGTTTAATTAAATAAAGATTACCTTCGCGACGTGTGTTCAGCCACTGATCATATCGCCGGTACTTTGTGGCATTTAAATTCTTGTAACATATCATTAAGATTGTTTACGTGTAGTTACTTCGTTTCTTTGGCATATTTAAGACGATCGGTCATTAAAGTTCATTTCAAGGAAGTTGAACGCTACAGCCTTTTTCCTTTGTTATTGCAAATTAATATTGGTTACGCCATTCTTATAAAAGAAATTGGGAAAATAATTATTGCATAGTTTAAAAATAGAATGTAGATAGCTGGCTGTCCTGAAAGTTAGGCTTCCTAAAAAACCAGCACAATAATAAAAAAACAAAGCAATATTTTTTTGTGTTTAATTCTCCAATAAAGCCAGCCCATCTTCAGGTTTTTGAATTTAAGCAGCTTCAGGAACATGCATCAAGATCGGCAGCTCCTCCAATTAGCCGATGGCAGTGGTGGCAATAATTCGCCGTGTCGCTTCCTGCTCGCTAATGACTGTGGACATTATCCACGGGAACATGTGAACGTTTACTATTCATGGTTTTTGTTATTATAAGTCCATTAGCTGGGACCTTCGTAGGTCTCGCTTCTATGTTTAACGATTTTGAATGGACATTATGTAAGTTCTTATGGAGTTTATGATATTGGTTTGTGCGTGTTTCATTAATGGAACCATTATTTAGATCTTGCGATTTAGCTCCAGCAGAAGATACCTTCAACTAAGTTCATGACGAGGAGAAAACTTAAAAGTTATGGTTAACTATTTTTTATAAACATTAATTGCTATGACATCCTGTATTAATTAGCGGAAAATGACATGATAGATAAGATTTACTGGTCGTTTATAGGTGAGAAGTTTTTATGAATACTTAAGGGTAAATTTATGAGTTCTTATACCCGTGATATTATTGCTCCAAGTAACTTAATGAGCAATCATGTAGTTAACGTGCAATATTCCTTTAAAGTTAAATTAGGGTGTGATCGCAACCTATGACTTCCGCTTTTTGACAGTAGGTTTTAAATCATTTTAAAAAATAAAGCCAAGCTGCACTTTTATTTTTGTAAAGCGCAGTTTCCACTATACAATGTATATAATTTGAATAGCGAAAAAAAGCAACTAAAAAACAACTTCTATGCTGACACCGGATGGCATCTCACACTCGCCTCGCACAAGCGCCCTGGGCCGCGTCTTAGGTATTTTTGATCAGGTAACATGTCCCCTGACGCGAGGTCCTGAGGCGAGTTTAACATCCCAAAAAGTTCACAGCGCCGCTGAAGAAGTTTTCACTTCAAAAAATATTTCTTATTAAAATACATATAACACTAAAAACCAATGAAAGTGACTAAAAATCAAATAGTTGAAAATGCAACCCTGAAGCTGCTTCAACATAATACGCACAGCTTTTTCAATTTATTTGTACTAACCCTTTTTTTGTTTACTTCTGTGGTCATGCGCCAATTGCAAATAGCCATGGTGTACCCAAAATTTTGTTAACTTTTAAACGCTAATACCGATGACGAGATTTTCAATTTTAGTTTATAATAGACTGGTAGTTATGCCATTCAATTTTGTAACGCAAAATGAATAAAAACATTTTCAATTACTTTTCGGCGATAAACAGTATTTGAGGACCAAAAAATTATTCATTAGATTTTGAGCCATGTTGAAAATTGTTGTCTATAAACAGGCTGGTCCCTATAATTGCAAAAGTTTATGAAAAAGTTTCAAAGTCTCGAAGCAACGGCAATTAAAATTAATGAATGGTATACGTCTAATAATAGAAAGAAATGACAAGCATCGCGTCTACCCGACCTTGTCGCATCTTAACAGGCAATTACATGAGCCTTTATAATCGCCCCTAATGGCGCACAGCTTCCTCCACGCGAAACGTGACCACACCATTCAGGTTTAATTACAATTGTCTTAATGAACCACCGCAGTCCGCTGCGAGGCCAATCGCCAACAAAAACATCTTAGCCGCGACAAATCTGATGAATTATCTTCTGAACGAACGTTCTTCGAATGTCCGCCTTTGTCCTGCTGGCAAAAAGACGCGGAGTTTGTTGACTCCGATTTTCGCGAATGATACTGGAATCACAAATAAAAAATACTGTTTTTCTTTATTCTGAAATTGTGAATTGTTTCTGATAACAATTATAGACAATAGTGTCTCCTCCATTATAAAGACACACACTTGTGTCAGGTTGCTGATTGTATCCTATGGTAACCTACATTTGCTTGAACGTTACTGTTACTACAATTATACCAAATCTCAGAACTGTATAATGATTAAAAGCTTGATTCTGTAATGATATCTCAGTACAGCTCGATAATTACATTAACAGAATTCTATTAAATGCCTGTTAAAATGTTCTGAGAGCCGTAATTAGTTGGGGTTCGAGCTGTCGTTGAACATCCGACAGGGACTGAATAAGGGCGCCCGTTCACTGGTGTTGTCATGCGAGAAAAGTAAAAGAAATATGTTAATGGTGCGGTGTCACGTCTGACAATTGATGATCGATACATAGAGCTATTGTTGCCAGTGCATTCAAGTGTTAAGGGACAACTATTAATTTGCGAATATTTTAATCCTATGAGATGTTTGCTTTGAAAATTTCATCAGTATTACTTCCAGTACAATAGATACTTATCCAAAATATATTGAGGCATGCATGTCATGTTGTAAGACTTCACGCACGCGTCACTATTTAATCAATGCTTAATATATTCCTTGCATTGTCAAGTGGATGCCAGCCCTTATCCATGTAATTAGTGATGGGCTACGGACGCGTTGCTCATCAGCGTTTACCATAAGCGGTCGACGGTGGTGTTCGCACGCTCCAGATGCGGAGCGCCCGCGCCGCGTGTTCGCCCGCGTTCGAAATACAAAAGCGGCGAATCCGCTTGCGGTAATTAGAAACGATGCGTACGCGCGTGTGACATGTGTGAATGGCGAGGTGTGTGCCAGGGAAGCTCAAGAATTTAGGTGCCATCATTTGTTTTTATGATTAGTGCTAATGAAAATTTTAATGAGTGTTGATGAACTACATCATAGCCCAGAAGGCTCGATTGGAAAGCAAAATCAAACCTCGTGTTGGGACATAGCAATCAAAGCAATAAAAGTTGGTATTTCAATCAGTACTCGACCTTAACCGATCTGAAATTCAATTGCATCAATTAAAGCCATTGATTCCGTTGGTACATAATTTAAACATAGAATGGGCATCTATTCTAAAACATCGTAAGCTTCACGGTCCCGTTTTATAATCTACAATAGTGCGTGCAGCAGTTTTATCGGAGTACCTACCGCAGTCGCGGGCGCATTGTTTTGCTCTCGTTTACCGCGATCGCCGATAACATCGGGCGATCGGCACGGGCCAAGCGATAAATTTAATTAAACCACCTGTCGCACGCTACCGCCAGATTATGTTATCTACCGCGAAATACGCACAGAGCCCAGAGAAAAAATAATGACCACACCGCATAGATAAAGTAGGATGGACGGCGACATTGTGGCCATCGTTTCTTGTTTGTTTACATGCTCGAGATATTAACAATATTGTACGCCTCGCGACTACTTTATTGAGGGTTGTCTTCTTTAAATATGGTCTGCATTCATATTTATAATAGACCTCTATATTAACACTGTACAGCATCAAATAAAGAGTACATTATTTATGTTGTATGTTGAAGAATGTTTATTACTTTCTTGCTCTTCTTTTTCAATAACGATAGGAAGTTTAGCTAACATGAAAAATACACTATTGTTTAAACTAACAAGGCTGAGAATTAATGGCCAAAATTGAACAATGTGCAATGGTTAAGTATTCATTGCGCGCCCGCGCATGTTCGTTAAAATTTATTTTCGCCGCTCGCGACGTCACCCGCCCTGTTTCCGGCTCGCTAATGACTCCCAAGACCTGAGTTACAACGTTTGTTACTTATACTTTACACTTAACGGATAGGCGTTGTCATACGTTCTGCATAAATCTTTTTACACAACAAATGTTCCCATTCATCACTATTTTAAAAGTATTTTTTTTAATTCAGTACTACCTTTTCGTCTGTAACTCTGTAACAATTTTCCGTTTAAACACGCTACGCAAATTATTCTGAACCACGGAACAGGTTCGTGCTTTGTACAATATCAATTTCCATAGCTACGGCCTATTACTTTGACAATTCTAATTATTGTAAAACATGGCCGCTGGATTGAACAACTCTATTGACTTATGACGCACGCTATTGTAGAAACGTAGGTAGATTTGATGTTCTGGAGAAATGGCATCTAAAAAAATGCTTCTTGTGAACAAAAAGATCATTGTTTATTCATCAAATCAAGTGATCGATGTTGCGCAATCAATAAATGGAAACAAAGCCGACGGTTGGAACGTCTCGAGCGTTTATAATCGATACGTCTTGATGTTTTTTGCCCGTTCGCCATCGAGATGCTTGACCGAGCATTTGAAGAGTTCATTTACGTTACTATAATGGTAACAAAAAGCTTTATAGCAAAGGAAATAATGCGAGTTGTGATGAATGACCTCGGGTATTGGATAAAGCATTTCAAGGTCTATGTTATGGAAGAAAATTTTTACAATCATAATCATACCAATTATACTCTATCCAGTCCAGAAAGTTAAGATATTAGTCATCGTTGTAAAAGCTTTACAATGATGTTAGAAATAGCAGAACAGGAGACAAATCAATAAACATTTCGAAATTCGATCGTATCATTTATCTATCTCTGCCTGCGACATACGTCAAGCTGTCAGAAGGCGTTCGATTTTCGCTGTAACCTTTGACCTTTGCGAGTCACGACCAACCTTGGGTGCTGGATATTGGACCAGAGACTATGATATCTGTGTAGTCTTTCTAAACGTGACTAGTATGCGGCCTTCGTTCGCCGCTCCCTTTTAGATTTGCGATATAGATCTGCTGCTCTTATTTATGCTCAGCTTTTGTTGCGATTTGTGTGTTGTGGGAATTAGGTGGGGCGTGTGCTGCGTGTGTCGTGTTTACTTTACGTGGTGAATAAGATCGAGTGGTTTGGTTTTCATCATCTCAGATGTCATCATCATCTGATGATGATGAATATCCATGTTACATCGATATTTCTTACTGTAATTATTCCTTTGAACGGATTCTATGGATAGGGATAGAATCCGTAGAAAAAGTAGTATTATTTCAATGTTTAACATTCGCGTAAACGTCAGAAATCAGTATATATTAATTTTTGCTCCCAAACAATTTTGGCTAGATCGTGGAAACTTTGGATATTCGTGATGCGTAATTCAAAATCAAAATCAAAATATTTTTATTTCGAGTAGACCCTTTAAGGTACTTTCAAAACGTTAAATGAATCTAGTTGCTCTGTTCCAAAAGTCATTCCTATGGAGAAGAATCCGGCAAGAAACTCCATAGGTTACTCTTTTAAAAATAGTAATATATAATTATTTAAATACATTACTTTTAAAATATGCGATAACAACGTAAGATAGCAAAAGCATAAGATTATTGCAATATAATTATTACCTCAAAAGAGGAGAAAAAAAATGATGCATTTTACTAACATTTCGTTGTCAACACATTTACAAAAAAAAGAAAAAAAAAACTGATACACAATGAACGAAAAAAAAAAATTCCTATCGACCCTAACAAGAATGTCAAGGCATGTCAAAAGCCTTCTAAAAATAGAGTTTTGAAACAGAACAACCTTCTTATACTGATATTCTTTATTACCAAACCACTTTTCCGTTCCTGTCGACTGCGAAATTAAATATAACAATCACAATCGGTATCATCGATAAAATTAATCAATTTAATTGGTCTTAATAGCAAAATGATACATTCTAATTCTTACACGGAACTCATTAACGTCTTTGTATAATTGAAATACCAAGAACCATGTTGCAAGCACTTTAACATAAAATCTCGTTGGATATTATAGTCGGAGACCACGTGAAATATGTATGAGTGTTATTACAAGTACAATTAAATACGTATCCGTGATGATATTGCACTGTTATCTACAGCTCAGTGACAATTATTGTCTAAGACCATCTACAAACGAATAGACTAGGAAATTATGTCCCGAGTTTGCATGACTGCATGCCAGAGTAACCTAATCTAATATATAGCCGTGGGATTTCGGCTGGGAATAGAACCTCCCGTCTTCCTGTGGATGTCGTAAGAGACGACTTAGGGATATAGAAACAACAAGAATGAGCAGCAGCGGTCTCCTAAAGAAGTGACAGTATACAGCGGTTACCAACCCGCTTGCTTGCCCAGCGTGGTGACTTGGGCAAACAACTTGATGATGGCGTGTCACAACACACAGCCCCCATATGTAGGACCGGGTGTTGTGGCAAAACAATGCACACGACGGAGACCTAGGTCCAGCAGTGGACCGCGAAAGGTTGAGCTGATTGAATATCATATGTTACAACTGAATACGGATACTGTTATGTGAACTAGGTATCATTTTTAGGATGACTTTTGTACAACCGTTTAGCTTATGTTTTATAATTTAATACACACCTGAGGTTTTAGGGATCAGGTTTCGATTGTTTATTTATGTTTTTATTGGTCGCTTCTCACTTCGAATTAAATTTGTAAGTGGCAACCTTAAAACTTACAATAACGATCATAACCCTCAGAATACACTTCCACCGCAATAAAGGATTATTACTTTTTATAACGCAATGCAATTATATTTATTGTTCGAAGGCTCTATTATGAGTGGAATTACTTTCAACCCATCAAGTCACCATTTTATCTTGAACTATTTATATCTCACATAAAATAGTGTAATTTTCTTCTTACTCAGTAATTTTATTACTTAGTTATTGTACATCTCTTTTAACATTAGCATTAAGAGGTAATTAAAAATACATTTTCGAATGATTCACTTCATGTATTCAATGACCTCAAGGTAGTTCTTTGAAGTATATTATAGATTAATTGTAATTAATGTGTGCATAAGCTTAGTGCTAATAACGTAGGTACCTAAAATTTTTATGCAGTGATGGCGCTTGTTAGAAAATACAATACGAGCGTATTTCCCACGATATCATTCACAAACAATTGCAATTATTCTCTTGTTTTCAAGTGTATCATTACCGTGCTCCAGAAACTATACCAATGTCTTATACATTACTTAGAGCGGTTGCAAAATGTTGTTAGATTAAGTTATCAAAGTTCTAACAACAGACAATCACTTGAAAATTAACTACACAAAATGTTATTTAGGTTGCTAAAATTTATGAATAGCCTACTTTAAGTCGTACAATGGGGCTGATTCCAAAGTACGCAAACTAAACCAAATTTAAACTATTCCTACCGAGAAAAGGACGGAAACTTTTGTCTGTGCTTTTCTAATTATGTACCTACAAGTCAAAAATACTGATAGACTAAAACAAGTTTAGTGCTTGTTCACAGAATCTGAGCTAATAACTTACTAAAAGATTAGTTTTCGGGGTTCAGGATACTATTCCCCAGAATATTCAACAAAGACGTTTTTTTTTTTAAATTGTATATTTCTGTGCTCTACCAGAATTTGGGTGGACAACAAAATTTCTGATCCGGCAGCATCGGACAGACACCTTATTCGGTCACAAATTACTATTGATCTCATCGGGTCCTGTAGACGCGGCAGTAACCGTAAACGGTAAGCAATTCCAGCAGGTCGTAAAAGACGTCGCCACAAAAAAAAAACCCACGGTAATAAACGATGGCCTTGCTATTCGATGTACGTGAGCGAACCCTTCGCGAAATACATTAGTTACGCTCCGAGAGATCACGTATAAAAATAATCCACGTTTAACCAGTATATTTAAAGGTACCTTCTGTTTTGTGGAAAAACAAACCTAACAGATTACATTTGGAAAAATTAAAAAAATCAAGGATCTCCAGATGAATATATTTTTTTTGGCTTCTGCACACAGTCCTTGCTAGTGCAGGAGTCAGAGATTCTTTTTCAATTTTATAACAATGTTTTTTTCCAAAAAAAATATAATTATTATTGTTTCGTTAAATGCTGGCCTTACCACTTTTGTTAGTCGCCCGCTAACACAAATGGTAGGACAATCGCACGTTTTGTCGCACCGTGTAATCTTACGTCGGATTTTGAAGGCCTTCCGCGTGTTTAGCGCCGTGTAATTATTCCCATTGTGTGGTGTCTAATTCCAGCATGGGCGTTTAATGGGTCGCTGATAACCGCCTTCATGTCTACTGAACGATTCGTTTCGGTACGGAACGCGGAAACTCATAAATTGCTGCAAACGCACTTTGACAATGCGCAAGTCGGCAAGTGTAACAAACCTTGAACTTTTGTGTCGCTGGCCCATTGTGCACTAATTTGATATGGCCACGAATTATTTATGTCGGAACGTTTCGTTTTTGGTGTCTTTCAATAGCGTTTATGTAATAGGTACGATTTCGTAAATAGAAATGACGAATCGAATGAATTTGTTCACCAGAGTCTGAGTTGACATTTTCACGGAGATTCCTCCAATTAGTGTTGAAGATTTTTAAATAGACGTATCTGTAGCAGTAACAAAGTTCGTTAAGAATGCGAACCACTTCCGCCATATGGCCGGCGGCGGCGACCGGCGTCCGCTTTACGACGCATGCGTGCTGTCGCGGTTACACTTTGTTGGTTTTTATCTAAACACACCAGTGTAACCAGGACCCCTTTTAACTGGACCACACGGAGTGTTCCCTGGAAGTTCATTGCATCCTGCTCCAGATCACCTGTTTACATATCGACGTCTCCCCTGTGTGGTCTGTATTGCGAAGGCGTAAAACCGATCGCTCCGAGTCGCCCTTCCCCGTGTTTAAACACCGAATATTGTTCTTAAAACTTGTTTATTCAACCCCATATGTTAACGGACACTATAAATAAACGCGACTCTGAATGTAACCGGTCCAAGTTGCTTAACATCTAGTACAACAATTTGTCCTTGAGTAATTGGTCGTAAAACATTTTTTCTTATTTTTTTACAGGTAAGGAACTTTATTGAGCCACACACGACACCCGTCGGACGAACCCGGGGCCGGAGGTATGGTGTCAATAAATTGACCATTTTACACTGCTTTTATGTTCCGATCGCCCCCCGCCGTGATAAGATCTTTTTCAAATCGATGTTCACTGCATTGACATAATAATATAACAAGAGGCATTCCATAAAATCCAATGCTCCATTTCTCAGAAAATGTTAAATTGAATGAATTGGATGGCTTAATGTCACCTAGAACTACCCTATTAGGTATAAATTATGTCTTTGAGATCATAAATAATTAAATTACAATATTTAAATATTTCTTAAAACTAGTTTCGTCATTGATCTTTATCTTTAAAACTGTGTCGTGTTTTCGTTCAACATTATTGGCCTTCATTTCAAATATTGTTGTGTTTAATTTTGGCCAGCGATCATTTATATCGAATCATAAGTTATACTAGTCAGGAACGAGCGATATTATAATAGTCTACATGTAACTGTTTTTACGCCTAGCCTTTTGACTTGTATCATTCATTATCCAAAAGACTTGAATTTATGTTTGACAAATCAATATAATTATTTATGTTCTTTTTCTTTATAACATATTCACATCTGGATTATTTATCTTAGAAACGACAATCGTGTTTTTAAAGGAACGTTTTACTTTAACAATAACGTGAAACTATAAAGTCATTCTCGGCCCGATCGCTAGACACTTGCCTCGCATCCTTCCTGATCGGACGTGCGGCTACACGAGAAACAATGGCACCTAATGCCGGCACCGCCCAAACAATAGCCTCTAATTCGGACCAACACCGTGCACCCAGCCTGATGCGTACTACCTGCCCATTGTATACGTTTTAAGATAACTGTTGACTTTTTAAAAGAATTCGAAAGGCAGCCTTGTCTTTAAGTGCCTCTATATTTAGGTTTATCGAAATTAGTCCTTAGCATCTAGAAACTGTCAAGGTTCCTTTCATCAATGCAACATTCGCGATTTGCATCTTCATGAAAACATTTATTTGTAGCGTAACTAAATGGCAACAAGGGAATAAAGTCGGTACTAATTGAGTATAAATTCCGCGTAATAAGAGATAGCCCATTCTCAGAATAATATTTAAATTTTATATTCCAAGGGGTCAAAGCTAATTACAGCGTCTTCCGAATTTCCTGCCCGTATATCCAGCAACTGACAGATCTGAACGCGTAATTGGTAACCAATCACGGAGAAAGCCAGCGTCGGGCAGTCTACGGCTCCTCCATCATTCCACGTCATATTTTGTCCCCATTACGGCGATGTCCTACATCGAGAACCATTGTCCATAAAGAAAAGCAATCCAGTTTAACATCTTCTGCAGTTCGCGGAGCCAGTTAATTAGTGGTTATTAATCTTAGTCACGACCAAGCAGTTTCTAAAAAACAACTGTTTTTGTCGTGTTCTTGTATGTTTTGTTTTTACGTGCCATAGAACATCTTCATTCTTTGTGCTCTGAACATTGTTCTTGTGAACATCTTCTGTTTTGTTATGATAGTCTATTTCGAACAGGAATTTTCGACTAGCTAAGTGGTTAATTACTTTTCACCGACCCGTTAACCACTATCCTTTCTTATAAATTTCGCGCAATAACTCAATATCTTCGTTTTCACCGCAAGCGTCATAATCATAACGTGGGCGGTCCCTCACAATTTTTCCCAACAATTATTCTGAAAATTAATGGGTGTCATAACATAGCCTCAAAATTCGACTATATTTTATCATTTCCATCGAGAATACCGTTGCTATAAAAATTTTTACATTGTCCCCATGAATAAAGCCGGTTGATGGCCGGTCCGGTAACACCGTAATTTGGCCATAAGTCAACTGTTAATCTGATGCAAATTGCCTCTTGCACTTTCAAAGTACGGCTGACCGATATCGTACCAAATGGATGAGGTAATTTTTACATACACCACTCACGCAACGAATGAAGACTCTGAACAGTACTAACTGTGGTCCTGTTGGATTTTTTTATGATGTTCGCAGGCAAAATTGCCTAAAATATAGGGTAAAACCTTAAGAAGAAGCTTATAATTTTTTTAGTCATTGCATCCTTTTTTATGGACACCTAATTGTCTTAATGTTGTGTAACCAGTAATCTGTTCAGAAATGATTTTTAAAAGGAGCCATTACTTCTAATAGGTATGATGTAAGTGGATGGGATTATCCATATAAAGCTCAGTTCGTGCTTTCGTTGCGTTGAATGGATAGTTACATAAATCCAAAATTTCGGTGTTTATGATGTATGTTTTGTAATTTGTCAAGAGATATATCGTTTGGTTCTATGTTCGTGTTATAGATGGGTTGTATTGGATAGTAGTTAAGTTTAGTTAAAGTTGCTACCAATTTACTGTTAAGTAGTAAATAAATCGATCAGAAAAAAAATGAGGTTCGGTTCCGTTATGATTGATATAAATTGATTTACAGTCATCGTGAAATTAAATCTTAAACAGATTATTTATGCCTGTTTGTTGAGATTGTAAGTTAATCTCAGCAAAAATGAGCGGCGCGCTGTTCGATATTTAATCGGTTTCTCTTAAAAAAACGCTTGTGACCGTCGGAGTGTGAATGCGTTGGGCGCCTCGGAACGATCGTGACAATTACTAAAATCGCCAGAACCCGCGAAAGGTGTTACGTGATACCGTACTCATTTAGACTTTTCATGCTTTCTAATTAATTGCATAATTTAAAGTTTGCACAGCTTGTAAGCCTGCAGCATTGCATTTAAATCCAATGGCTATTACGTGCAGTTCTAATTCAGGAATAATAAGAACAATTTTGCACTTTTATAGTCGGATAGATGATCATCACGCGATATCCTGGTGCCAACATTCTCGAGCTACTAGTGAAACGCTAATTTCTTTCTCAAAGATTCCCGGTCTGTCGGCCTCTTAATCGGTATAGTTAGTAAAGAATTTACAGTCGCGTAAATTCACATCTGTGTCGAACAAATATTTTTATTAGTCTGCGAACTAGTTACATTCAATCCACTAACCTCGTTATGAGAACCTGTCGGTTTCTTTCATTATCTCTCGATTAACATACGACTAACCATTCTGACACAAAATCGATTTGAGTATCGTTGTATGTTTACTCTCCATATTTTTTTTTTCCCAACAAATGATATCGATTAATTTGTCGGCGGACCATTCTCGTATAATTGAAAAGTTTTAATGTTAGTATTGAGCAAATAACTCGTTAAGAGGATGATGGTATGGTCTATACATATACGAGAATCGATTATTTGATTAGCCGATTGTTTGGAGAAATAATTATTA
Source organism: Plusia festucae (assembly GCA_950381575.1). Taxonomy (NCBI): domain Eukaryota; kingdom Metazoa; phylum Arthropoda; class Insecta; order Lepidoptera; family Noctuidae; genus Plusia; species Plusia festucae. Next base: position 2,346,335 of record OX494436.1, on the reverse strand, counting down.
AATTAATATTTAATGTAAATTTAGTTTTTTACGTGTGGAGATAAAAAGTTTGAATGGCATTTTAATTGGAACATGTTATCTCGTATGGACTATTTTATGTGTGATATCAACTCGTTTGTTTCACCACATTCCACGAGAGTACGTTTCAGACATAAAAGTTAGCGAAGCAATAAACGCGATAAAATTCCGCGACTAATGGCCACTCTCGCGCAGAGACAATACGAAGAGTGCTGTATTATTCCGTGTGCTTATCCTTCACGTCGTGAGTGCAGATTGCAATTTTCCATCTGTCACCGTTTTATTTGTGCGTCAGTTTTGATGGGTCGTTGCGTAGAGCATACGTCATGCGCGGTGGAGCCGCTCGTCCAATTGACGGCGCCCACGCATCGCTCAGCGCATGCGAATTATTTTGTTTGTAACCACAGCTTTTGCGCTATTGTTTGTTTTCTTCGTTAAAAGCTTTTAATTTGCAAACCATTTTTTTTTTGTTTTTGCTTGACATTGCATACCAGTGCCATAACTGCATGTCAATTCTAACATATGCTGATTGCTTTAAACTTTCATGGTCATTATCGATTGCATTTTCAATGGAACTAAAACTAATTATTTTATAACCTTAGTTATTCTTAAAGTTTTAAAGGTTAAGTAGACACGAAAACTTAATTAAGAAACATGCTTAAATATGTTGTGATTTATTTATTGGTAATACACTATTGATTGCGTACTATTAATCAACCAGCTATGCAGTGTACACCCACTGAATATCTTAATAAAAATAGCGACCCGTGCTAGAGGTGTGGTAATTACGGACTGGTCCCGGCAGTCAGGTAAGTGCGGTATGTCTACTGTTACCTAAGAAATTCGAATAAAATACTTTAATGAATTTGTTGAAGTTTTAAAGCTATAGGTATACCTATTCCGGTCTAGCCGAGAGACTGCTGCGCTATTGTTTCTTCTGCTCACGACTTATATTACTCGCGTTATCGATAGGTGTAATATTAAATAGGATAGGAAAAAATTAGAGACGCAAATCTAATTATTTATTTAAGTGTATTGTGTCATATCCGTAAAGATCAAAAAGAAAAAAAAATCTTGTATGAAAAAGAAGTGGGCTTATTTTTAATCGGTTTGTGTAAATGTTAACTAAAAACGCTACATACAGCTACATAAACCATTGTCCCCCTAGCCAAGTGACATTTCTACCAGTATTAAATCTTATCAAATCACTTCAATATGGAAATGATAAGTAAAAGTAACGTGACTTGTGCAAGCAAATGTCATTTCCATACATTCTCGTTAGTGGCATTATTAAAATACATTATAAGCCAACTGGGCCGTACACTGAGCTGGTCGGCAGTGCCGACTCGGCACTTCGATACTCACGCTTGCCTTTTTACCCGTGGTTCTGTCACGTACGTGATTTCTATCATCTTAAACGCTTGTAGAAATGGCATTTGTCTCCGGGACTGATCTCACAAGATTGAAAACCATAAATCACTCTTAAACTTATGTTACGGTACTTTATACCCCAAAATGACCATGTCACACCAGGTAGAGTCATGTATATCCTCATTAAGGTCAGGCCGTGGACCATCGAAGTTCGTCGCATGATCGATAGCATAACGGGCCGCGTCCGGTGCTAGCGATGCGTGTGCGCATTCAATGCACACGTCGGAGTGACGGCTCAATAGTGTATTAGGGTGTTTGTGCAAAACATTGTGTTGTTTGTGTTCCTGTTGGTGGTCATGACATACTTAGTTCAGAGCATCCTTCAGCGGTATTTTTTTTTTGCTATAAATTGTAGGCAAGCCTCTATTCTTGCATGTTCTGTGCTGTTTGATTAAATGAGGTATTTTTTTTAAACATTTCAATGGGCAGGTATAATAATATAAGCTATACTTAAAGGTAGGCATGCCATCAGGATTTTTTTTTGTACATCAATAAAAGTAAAATAATTCTACAAAACATTGTTGTCTTATCTTCGTTAGCGTTTGCAATGAAATTCCCCAATCGACTTGTGTTTTTCGATAAATCGACGTATCACCTTTTCACATTAAAATATATTATTAATCAAAACCGAAAATACGGCATTTAGGAATAATCCAAATCGGTTCAGAAGTTCTAGAGATTATTGCCTACAAACAAACTTTGCCTCCATAATATTTGTATCTTTTGATAATGATCAGGCATAGCAACACTAGAACTTTTTCCAGCTTCACATGTATAATAAGCATAAAAAAAAAGAAAAAATGTATGTCTTCGTAAATTACAAAATTAAGTGCAGTAAATTAAATATTTACCATAATGAACGTCATTTAATCAGATAACGCATGTATAGTAATCGTTTCGACTTCTGTGCAGTTGTTCAGGTAAAGGTTGCGGTCACGACCTCGCTTGTTTAATTACCGTTTATGTATACAACATAACTCCCGCCTGTACAGCCGCCAGTTTATCACGGTTTTCTCTTTTGTAAACTTTTTAATGATACGTAAATGTTAAAAGAAAGGTTACATTAGCTTAGAGAGCCGAGAGAGTAAGTTTAGTATTGAAGGATTGCAATTTCAGTGTGCAGTTTGATTTATACCGAAATTCGAAGCTATTTCCGATTTATTTTTGTTGGAGTTGGTTAACTCTGTATCTCTGTAAATAAAACTGACTTGTGATCATGATTGCAAGTCAGATTTTTATTTATTGCTTTTGTTATTTGTCTAGATGCTGTTGACATAGCGAAGCTGTTTAAATATCTGTCATGAAGATTAAGGGTTCTATGACATCTGTAGCCAGTAACTAATAAGTCATTTTATACAAGCACTTATTGTATTGTATTCCTTTCTCTTAGCCAATGATTAATAGCACTAGTGAGAATAAATTAGAGCAAGTCGGGCTGTGAACAACGACCACTGTCGAGTTTCCGACATCACTAATTGCAGGACCATCTGTATTCTTAACTAGAGTTCTTTTAATTAAGTTTTATGGGGATTTATTTTTAATGTTGATAATTTTAAGTAGCAATAGCTTTAACACGCTTTATGTTATGGAATATGAATGGACGAATACTGAAACGTCAATCAGTTGTAAAGCCACCGTTAACGTCTCATGCTGTCTCTGTCACTTTATGGTGTGGAGAACGTCTTAAATTTTTCGTTTCAGTATTCGGGTGTAAATTAGTTACTAAGAGCATATATCTTATTAGTTTCGATATAATACACATATCTACCTCATTAGTAACTTAACAGGTCTATTTAAAAAAATGTTTTTTGGATACATGGTGGTTTTTTTAGGTGATACACATATTCGGTGCCCCACTGATCTGAAACTTTTTACAAAAGATCATTACAGTATTCTGTGAAATATTTATAATACCAATTTAATGCAAGAAAAAATTCTTGGTCTCCAACTTTTAAAATTATGACTTAAAGTTGACGAAAACGCACGGTTAAAGTAATAATTTCATTAAAACCTTTACAACAAGATGACAGGAATATCATTCACCGAAATGAGACACTCATTCCACAATTATTGTAGTCATTAAATACAGTGTCGCGGTTATAAATTGCCTCGTACGTCTGTGTGAGTAACATTTATAGGTAAACGAGCTCGTCTCGTCTTAAACAATGTCGTTTTATTTTTAAAACACTAGGAATTTCTTTTGTGAGTATTTTACATATAATTATAAACATTACGGTGACATCTGATTTCGAAGTGACTGTTGATCTTTTGGAGCCTTTGATTGACAGTTCTTTTAAGCACTCATTAATTTGGTGATTGTAGATTTAGAGGTTATGAGATTCGCCCTGAATCTGCAAGTCCAATAACATCTTTTCCCTTAAATATATAGGTTTCTTGGAGTAGGAGAGTTCTAATTATAATGTTTAATAATTTGTAATGTAATCATGAAAGTTAAGAAATTAGGATCCATTTTTACATTAAGTACATTGTAATGTTTCGAAACCACGTTTTATTTATTGTGTGTTGTCATACCTAATTATGTTATCGTGTTTTTATAACCTATTCATTTATTTAAATAGTTATTGTTCACAATTTTCCAGGTAAACACATGCTTACAAAGATAGATATCGAAACTGGTTATTTGGTTATTTTCAGTGTCATTAAGAAGGACAATGATATAAATCTAGGTAAAAATATGTATTCCCTTCTGAGGTTAACGCGAATGTAAGACATTGAAATAAAACTAATGTCCGTGACCATGACAACTGAAAATCAACCGCGATAGAATGCGTTTAAAGTAGTTTTATTTCATATGTATTCTCTTTAAAAACATTCGCGACAGGTCAATGCCCGGCGTCATGCAGACATACAGCTGTTGATGAATTAAATTCATTACATTCCTACCCTCTGGCTCCTGTCTAGCATTCGCCTTAATTTCCTTTGCTCTTCACAAGTTCCTATCAGCATTCGTAGTATTACTCATTTTCATGTAGTTATACAGCAGCTTCTCATTGGCCCACAAGTGAACCCCTATTGTTCTGGGCGTGAATGAGTGTGATCTGCGTGCTTTCGCTTCTCTCTCGGCCTTTATGAAGAGTCTACTGAGTTCTTTGTAGATGGAAACGTACAGGACTTGGCACGAACAACTTAGTAGAGACATCTTTTTGATTTATGTTTTCCTGGTAGGTAGGTACTTGTTTTGTTTCGTTTTTATTGTGTAAATACAAATGGCATTCAAGAATTCACTCGGTGCTAAGTAGTTACCCATTATATTGTTGAGACTACATTAAAGTACTTCTACAAAACTACATTAATCGCAGTTCTTTTTTAAAAAACATAGAGCATTTAATGATCGATGACCATATATTTAAAGTTACAAAGTGCTGAAAGCGATTATTTTTTCAAGTTCTATGACATCTATCGTGCCGATAGGCCCGTTCGAAGCTCTTAACCAATCAAAAAACCGAACGCAGTAATCGTGACGATCTCGTAAACCGTATAACGAACTTGCACTGAGCACATAGTTCACAGAACCATAAGAAAACTGTATCGAACTCGACTTGTTTATACTTAGAGTATGTTACATAATGTCACGTGGTTCTATAGAATGTTTTTAATATCACAGAAGACATTGTTTGTTACGCAAAGATCACCTACATGACCTTCATTACAGATATTGTAAGAACATTAAAGATATAAATTAAAAAAGTATTTGCTTAAACACTCATTTGCATCTATTATTTGTACATGATGTAATTGAATTGATATCAGAGATAAATGAATAGCATTTAAATGTGTTTTGAATTTGCTATTGTGTAATAAAAACATATTTTATTGTTCTCGAGATGTTTTTGAACTGTGGGAAAAATATTTGAACAAAATTCCCGTTGTAATATTTTCCTAAAACGATAAATCGTGCGTTACCATCGTTCAAATCGATCATCGAAGTCTGGTGTTGATTGATTTGTGCAGTTTCTGTGAATCACGGAGCTGGGTTTAAAGTCCTGTTATGCAAGATACCGTGGGACGAGCCGCGGGCAACGAAATACGTGTGTTATGTTAAGGCGAAGAAAAAGAAGTTAAAAGATTTTTCTGCGTATTTAATTATGTTTCCATTATAGCAGAACTCACTTCCTTATTATCATTTACAGTCCCACTGTGTAATGGGCCTTAGTCCACGGCCCTGCGCCAATTTCATCATAGTCTTACTTGAACTTTTCTAAATTTCGCTTTCGTTTAAAGACCTAATTTCAGGGATTTGTGGTCGCTATTTAACTACCAATAAATAACACTTACAATCAGTCTGACTTAGGCCGTATATGGCTAGCCAATGTAAGAACTAAGTGAGCGTTGCGAATGAATGAGACATTCATAACTTCTCCACATCGTAAATCTCTTGTTCGCGGAACGATGGAACCCATTACGTATTGTTGGACAAAGGAGCCATGTTTGCTGTCATAGAAGCACACAATACCTGTGTCACGTGGTGGCCCGGTATGCGGAAGTAACAAGACAAAAACATTGTCTCGCTGGATGTATAGTTCACCGAACGGTTCGCAGACATAGATTTGCAATGCTGGTGTTTAAATTGAACCTCAACTGACTAGCAATCGTCATAGAATGTGTCAAGTATCGGTTTTTCTTATATGCGTTCTGTTTCTTCTGCAGGCTCGTTAAGTACTAAAAAGTTAACATTTGTCGAATGTAAGAAAATACTAAACTTTTATTAAAACTAGCTGTCTTCAACGACTTCGTCTGCGTGTTTTATTTCATGGGATTATAAAGTTTTGCGTCGTACCTTTGTTCTAAAATAAAAGTAAGTTTCATCCGTAACAAAAAAGCATCAAAAGTAGCCTTAGAAAATATTTTTTTGTTTTTTTTTTTTCAATAAACCAACTGACAGTTCCTATGATTTGGTCCTTTAAACAAAAACTATTCCGATATATTATTGAAGTTTATAGATAAAAGGAGCATCATTTTCCCTTCGCTCGTCCCTCCGCTTCGTTTTTATTATTTTTACACTTAAAAATATATATATATATATATATATATATATATATATTAATTTACATTGTTGCAAAATGGTTCACTTCGCAGGGTTGCCGCTAAGCTGTTCAGTGTTCATGTATCCATCACAATTATATTTCTGCTTTACTTTTTATTACAATGACTCAATTAGCTTGAACACAAATAAAAGGCATCTCCTTTTATAAATATTATAGCTGCTTACAATACAGATAGATGTCTTAATTAAAGCCTCATTTGCAGTACTCCCATACGAGTGTATTTACTTGGACGGCATTCCTATCAAGTCCGGCTTAAACGGCGAATGTTCGCAAGACTTGAGGTTGAAAAGAGATAGTATTATTAAAAAGAATTCATTCGAAATTTAAGAAACAATACTAAAGTTCCTCTGATAGAAATATTATTTTGTTTTTATTCCCATAGCCATCTTTGTAAATCACTGGTCAAGATGAAGTGTCAAAACTCACGCTATCTTGAAATTTACGGATTTCTCTCGCCAATTACGGTCGCGTGATGAGGCACTCCTCGAATACGCTTATTGTACTCTATGACACATTATGCCACGTTATTGTCTCGTTTTAGCGTGATCATAAAACACAGCATTGTAAAACTCCTAATTTGTTTACGATTCAATATGACATCATCCATAACCACTCATCTGAACATCATAAAGTTTAGAAACATTAGAATATGAATTTGGTTTCGTGAATTTGATTAAACGGATTAAAGGCAACTACATTGAACAATAATAAAGAGCTTAGCTTTAATCTGATAATTACATTTTGCCAAACATGTCTAGAACTAATCAGACATATAAACTAAACAAAAGCATTTCAAATATTAAGTTTTGACAGCATTTATGCCCGTTTTCACCAACATCCCCTAAGTTTAAGGGATTCCCTAAACATGGTTAGGGGGCCGTAAGAAGGTGGTTTCTGTTTCACCAATTGTTAGGGGTCACCTAAACCTTAAAAGGTCCCCTAAATTTAGGTCGTCGGAGTTTTGGCCCATAAACCGGCACATAAGTAAGTGACATTCTAAGTTACGAAGATGGATAGTGATTTATACGAAGTTTTAGAAAATTTAGAAACTGTTTCTACCATATTCGACGTAAATAACAGCCGTAGACCAAAAATATATCGGAAACTACCAAATTACTTCGAAAGTTTTGATGAAACTGATTTTTTTCGGAGATATAAGTTAAGTAAATCTTCAGTATTGTATTTATTGGAAAATATTGAACACCCATTAGAATTTACTGAAAATACTTATCACGAGTTTTTATATGGACCTTGCCCAAATAAGTGAAACTGACGATATAATGTTTCTAATACACTTGTGGGGTATGTTAGTATGTATTTTATTTTATTCCAGAAATAATTCAATATTACCAATAAACCAGTTATTAATAGCATTGAGGTTTTATGCTACGGGTAATCATTTGTAATAATAATAACAATCAAATCACGACAACAAACAAAAGAAAGAAGTGTCATATATAAATATGGCCACAGATTATACGCGAGTTTCATGATGTAAACACAGAGTAAATATTGAAGAAAATATTAAATAAACAAAAAAAGATGAATGAAATAATATGTATTACTGTTATTAAAACATCATTTATTATGAACTGTATCAATTCGTGTGTATACTTTACAGAATTTGATAAAAAACTACATTGTTTAAAAGTATCGATAAGTTCAAAGACGAATCAGTCACTATTATCGAAAACAAAACGTCACATAGTTATGTGTCCCCTAGTTAGGTGATAAAAATGATGGTGAAACAAAATATAATTTAGGGGCTAGTTTAGGGGAGCTTTTAAGTAAACGATCCCATAGTTAGGTGGTAATATAGGGGATGTTGGTGAAAACGGGCATTAGTCTCTTTCCAAACGATATGTAATTGTATATAAATATGTAGGTATAGGAACTTGTAGTAGGTATTTATTTCGTTGCTAACCCTAAAAAATCGACAAGGAATTAATTTCCTTGACTGTAAAAATACAGGTCAATCAATCAATCAGCATCAGACATATTCAAATTTAAAAAATAATCACCTTGCGTTTAAATAGGAAATAACATAGCCTACAGTTGCTAAATGGCAAGGATGTAGATTGTAGCTGTCAGCAGCCGAATAAAAAAACTTATTTGTAATCGGAAATTAGTTGACAAAAATCGTTGACAACCCTAACGAATTAAGGAGAGACATCCGATTATAGTAATTTCATACTTTTAAATTAGTATTTAAATTAAGTATTACGGAAAGTTTTTTTGTAAGTATAATACGAATAGGCGATGAACAAGTATTATTTAATAATAAATTAATTTTACAGTTTAATGTGTCTTATTTTCGTCCTTGTGCTCTTCCAAGTGAAACATTAATTAATATAATCTTAACTATCCTCTTAAAACCTACATTTTACGCAAAACCACTAAAACGTCACGTCGTTAAAATAAAAAAGTTCGTTTGGTTTTAAAAATAGACGTTATCTCTATTATAAAAGCCCACGTCACTCACTGACTCACTGACTCACTGACTCACTGATTCTGGAACGCTCGCACACTATGATAATTTTTAAAGAAAGAACACATAACAAAGAGTTTATCATAAAAAAGTTTCAAAAACAATATTTTCGCGAAACGTCAATGACTGAAGAAAAGTATTAAGTTTTGTTATGATTCAATCAATGTATAATACTTTACGCGCGAGCGAAGCCGCGGGCAACAGCTAGTAAAGTTAAGATTAAGTGTAAAAACAACATTAAAAACCAGATTTTTAATTATCACTTGTTCGCGGAACCATGGAACTCATTACGTATTGTTGGACAGAGGAACCATGTTTGCTGTCTTAGAAGCACACAATACCTGTGTGTGTGACTAGCTACTACCGTTGTTAAGGTAATTGGTATTTTTTTTGCGTCAAGTAGTTTCAGATAAACTTACTTTAAAATTTAAGCCTTATCGTTAGATTCAAGATTTTCTCTGTGTATGAAAATAGTTAAGGACACATTAAGATACGTATAAAAATAATCGTTTTACATAAATGTGAAGTTAACTTTTCAGGTACCACTATTCGTAATTACAGTAAGTACGTTTCTGCATTACCCTAAGGTCGACTGGCAGAATATGCCTTCTGGCATTAAGTCTGCCTATTTACACTGTGCATAAAGTATTAAATAATAATATTAAGTGGTTAAATAACATAAAATCTATGAAATTGACATTTCTTTCGAAACTCGTCACTTATAAACATTTGAGCGATTCGATCAGCGTTTACGCTTGTAGAAATATCCCTTGACTTTCGCAGGGATTCGAAACTATTAGAAGAAAATTTATACAATCATATTTCAGCACAAACTCTCGTTTAACTTACACATAAGTGTCAGACGGAGAAACAAAACGAACCGGTGACATACGCCGGCTGTTAACGAATTTAAAAACACGTTTATAGTCTGTTCATCTATACTTGTCCAAACATGTAAACAAATATGGCGTATGTAAGAAATGTCAATAAAATTAGTGATGGGAAACTTTGTGTGATCTATTCAGAATTGTAAACTAATTGTGGTAACATACATTGTGTGATTTTTGAGAAAAATCGTGATTTGTAATTGACGTCGGTTTGTTTAATATTTGTGACAAGTATAGATGAACAGACCTTACACGCGACATTTATTATGAACTGTTGGAACGACAATGTAAACTCAATCCCGCTGCGCAGGCGTATGTTTAATTGCTTGTGTGTCACTTTAATGCCCGGTTTAAGTCGTAATTTTTGCGCTCAAACGCCTAAGAATGTTGCGACTAAGGCTGCTTTTCCACCAGATATGTACTTGGTCTCTGACGGACATCCAGATGTCCAAGCTAAAGGTTTTCCAATGAGCTCTAGAGCGCAACATACTGGGTGTTCATTGATGGAAACAGTATTCTGCGTTCCGGAATAGAAATGTGGCTCAAAAGTCTGCCAACATAAAACATGGGACTGGGCTGGACAATTCTGCCACATGCCAAATGTGCAATAGGCGCGAAGAGCTCAGGACTGGCGCCCTACAACAACTATAAAGGACCGCGGCAGATCACGAAAGAAATGACGGGACGAACTGGATGCCTTGCTGGGGAATTGGCAGGAAGATAGATAATGATAGTGTGCTAGGCCGCTGTGAAACGTTGCGCAGATGAGCGGTGTGAGAATGTGCTGTGGATTTGGCTCAGATGCGAGCGGGGAGTGATCAAATCCCTTGCACACTCTCGTTGTTATGTACGGAAACCTCGATCAGCTGGGCCGTTTTCTCTAGAGCTGCAATGAGCGAGTCTTCGTAAATGAGTATATTCGTTTTTAAAAAACACATCGTCGCTACGCGTCGTCGTGGAAACGCAGCTTTATCTTATTCTTACTTCGTAGGTCCGAGTGAATTCTGTGGGCCGATGTAATTTTATTTTACTATTCGTATTATTCAGTCGGTGTTGAGAAAAATACTGTCTCGTCTCTCGTAATGGTTGCAGGACAAGATACAAGTGTTGTTTGCTTCTTTAAATGGCTGTTTTTTTTGACTTTATTATTATGTACAAGAATCGTTTACATCAGAATGTATATCAAACACTACATTCAATTTTGTCAAAATTTCAGCTGTTACTGTTGTTCTTTACGCATCTAAAACAATTCAAAGTTTCATCAATCACTATAAGCGAATTGGCGTTATCGAAACATGAAGTTTCTCCGAGTTTCCAGTAGATTTAAAGTTACGAATTTCTTTGGAAATTTAGTCGACAATAAAAAAATACTTTAAGGTATTTCACGTAACCAAACTCAATTTGTAACTAATCTGCTAAAGATAACCGAATGTAACAATATCCATCACGCAGATAAGCAGCTGCTTTGTCCCACCTTAGACCTGGAGAAATATTATCATACGCGAGACTCGCGTGACAAATTTTAATGTCGGTCCGAGTGTCACGCGCCGTGTTAGCGGATTGAGATATGTGGTACATGTGTGATGTAAGTTTAGGGAGGTAGCGAGGATGAGAGTAAATAACCATTAACAAACATCAAATTGGTCAGGTGCAGACATAGGCAGAGGTTGAATTTTCGTATAAAAATCTCATCTTCTTCCTGCCCTCAGGGGTTTATTTTCAAAGGATTTTCTGTAGCATGATTAGATGATAGTGTCGATTTAATATACCAAAACGCTAAGATTTCTTTAAGAAATATGAGGGGTCCTACAGTTATATGGTTTCCAGTTTCTTGATTTTTTTCAATAAAATTGGTCTATGTATAAATGTATTCCAAACAAAAATTAATCTCAAGCATTATTGTAGTAGCAACTATGTAGTAGTAAATAAATCGCTCCCCTTGCATCACTCGCAAGCAATCTCTACCTTGATATATGCGCGTGCGCTCTCACAACCCCCCCTTTTTTGTGAGCACCACGTAGGTGGGAACCTTTTTATTATGTTACCATCGGTAATAGTCCTTCGGTCGAGATACAGACCCCGAGGGGACCCATTGTCTTATATGTTTTATTTATCGTTTTCCGTTGCTTGTAATTTTAAAGTCGAGTGGGTTTTTTGTACGTCTGTCTGTAGTAATTAACACAATGGTAGGGGAATGAAAGGACTGTTTTTGTTTTTTCTGTTACAGTTTTTTTTTGTGTTTGATCGCATTGTTTTGAATGGTATTTACATAGCGTAAAGTCGATATTGATTTATTTTTCATCCACATTAAGATTTTTAATTCAATTGTACATTGCTATGTTTGCTACCTGATTACCTGATTAATCGATTTAATTTAAGTTAATCGATAGCTCCTGTTTAGCGTCAGTCAATAACAGTCGGCAACTCGGCACTATGTAATTTATTGTTTTCTTGTTAATCGATTTCCAATGTCTATACGGACTTTCTCTCGGTTTGAGCCAACAACATTTTATGAACCTACCTCCGCGTGCACCTCTCCCGTGGCCTGCTCTATTTCTACCACGGTCCACGTGTCTCTGAATATATTATTTAGGGTAGTGAACATGTGCCGAGATATTCGGTTTAACACAAAAACGTGCCTAACAACTGTTTAGCCTAAATATCAAACCTTTTGAACTATAAAAATGTAAAAAAGTGTATTTATTTTTTGTGAAAACATGTTATTCTAACAAGATATTTTTGTTTCAGGTATGTATCAAACAATAATCATATGCGGAGACGTACCTAAGATTGTTAAGTATAAAATATTTTATTTACAAAATAAATCATTTTGAATTATGCCTTTAAAATTTGGAACTTAAAAATTCATTATTAATTAAGCTTTCGAAACCAGTGACAAAAACTATTGTACTTTTCGGCTCCATTATTTTACCAGAAATCGATTTAAAGAATTAATTCTCTATTGATAACTCTGTAGGGGGTCGAAGGTATCCTATTCTTCATCATAGTTTCTTTATTACCGTGTCACACGTATGATTTACGTAATCTTTGCCCTTAGAATTAAAGAGTAATGGTCTCGGGTTAGTTAGTTAAGCAGTATATATTATTTACTAGTTTCTTCGTCTTTATTTCATATTAATTTTCATCTAGTCAAGGAGTTACACCGTGTAATATCATCATCATCATTCAGAAGATTACGTTACACAGTTAGTGTTTATCTAGATTAAGGTAAGGTGTCCTTTTATTTAAAAATCTAGTTAAGTATAACTAAATAAAAAAAAATTGCTTTAGGTTTTTTTTAGTTTTCGTGAAAAGTAGGAATGTGAGTACAATTAAATTACAACTATACTTTTATCGCTTCTCTTTACGTCATTTCAATTATTTTTCCTAGATTTTTCTCTTATTAATAGCTTAGTACCTGGATCACCGAGCTTTGCTCGTTTTTTTTTTGTTAGTGTGTTTTTAGAAATTATATTTAAATACGAATTACATACTGATGAAATGAGAAAGTATGAATAATATTTTTCCATCTTACAGACATAATAATAAAAAAATATGAACTGGTTATTTAATTAAAAAAATCACGAATGCAATTAGTTTAATATTTCTCAAATACTTATTTTTTACAGCTTATCAATGAATCACAAATAACATTACGGGCCTGTTGGTCTAGTGGTTAGTGACCCTGACTGCTAAGCCGGAGGTCGTGGGTTCGATTCCCACCAAGGACAAATCTTTGTGTGATGAGCATGATCATTTGTTCTGTGTCTGGGTGTTATTTATCTACAATATGTATGTATTTAGAAATATCTAAGTATGTTTATCAGTTGTCTGGTTACCGTAGTACAGGCTCTGCCTAGTTTGGGATCAGATGACCGTGTGTGAGATTGTCCCAAGATATTTATTTATTTATATTTATTAAAATTAAAAAAATATATTATTACTCGCCAACATGTCAGGAAGAGTCATTTTTTCAGGTTATGTTTAAGTTGATTACTGTAAACATGGATAAAACGTAATTTTCTGAAAATGAATCGTAGATCGATCTATCGCCCCCGAAACCCCCTGTATACTCAAATTCATGAAAATCGCTGGAACCGTTTCCGAGATTGAGATGTTTCCAACCAAGACTCCGTAGACCGAGCTTTATGACCTGGCACCGAGTCTTGCTGGAAGGAACATTCTTGGTTATTGAAGATGGTGTTCTTAAGGGGCTTCACTATCTTCTCAAGAATGGTATCTTGATACAATTGTGCTATTGTTTGATACCGTTTTCACAAAAGTATGGCTTAGTCACTTCTTCATCCATTACTGAAGTCGGATAATGCCCACGTTGCACTTTGTCGACTAATGTGGAAGCTTTCTTAGAGCTGTGAGCACAAATACGGTAATATTGTTTGTTAAAATGTTGCTCAATTGTTAAAAATGTCTCATCCGTAAACAAAATTTTTCTGTGACCGCTTCAGTAGTTGTTTCGATTTTACTACCCTATTCTTTTTTAAATGATCAGTTAAGAAATGACCAGTTCGTCTCTTACACGCTGCAAGTCCTAAGTCATCTTTTAAAATACGCGACATGGTTCTAGGTGCTATCTTCATCTCCCAAGATAAAATCTTTTGCTTTCGGACAGGATTTCTTCGAATTCTTTCCCACCTTCGAATTTTTTGACCACCTTTTTCGTATACTACGTGGCTGGCCTGATCTTTTTCTGTCAGAAACAGAGGAGGTCTCATTGTACCTATTAATAGCCTGGAATACAAACATTCTACTAATACCAAGCGTAAGGAGTGTTTTAAAAAAATGCATTTGGCTCCATACCTACTTTGTGTAATGCAATCACAGCGATTCGGTACCCTTTATCACCCCACTCCATTTTAATATCGCAAAATATTGAACAATGTATTGGCGCCAAAATGAGAAAACACAATGAACAATCATATAAAAATGACAGATTCCAAATTCAAATGCAATATTTTGTTTATTTTGAATTGTGACAGTATTGATGGCCGTATACAAGAATTGCTCGTTTAAAGATTTAAGATTACTGAAAACACGGATATCACGACATTTTCTGAAAATGAAATCTAGCTAGATCGATTTAACGCCCCCGAAACTCCCCGCATACTAAATTTCATGAAAATCGTTGGAGCCGTTTCCGAGATTCAAATTATATATATATATACAAGAATTGCTCGTTTAAAGATATAAGATATCTTTTAAATATAAAATATTGAGTATAACTCTCAATTTTCATATATATAATAATTATAATATAAACAAAATTATTTCAGCCAAGTACCATTACTCCTTGTCATATTCAACTGTACCTACATTCTACCTAGTTTGGCATCAGATGGCTGTGTGTGAGCTGTCCCAATATATTATAAATCCTACAAAGTATACGCATTCATTCACCGTAGTACCGTGACACTGTTACCCAAATTCTTTAATTCCTACAGTTACCAAATAATAATAATAATAATAATAAGTTTTTTATTTTCTCCTCACAAACAAGACCTCAACATACAATTTAAAGTGTGCAAACATATGGATACATTTGACAGTCTAAATATGTGAGAAGCTGGTGTCTATTAAAGGTTTCCACCTGAACTACAGATCACCAGGTCCTCACCCCACAGTACAGGTATGACATTACAAGAACTTAAGTAGGAATACGTATGGAGGTATTTGTAGTTTATACAATTTTGAAAGAGACAGAAATTAAATCTAATATAATAATTATATGCCCTTTTTTGTATATGTGTGTGTATGTGTGAAACTTTTGATTATTGAAGTAGGTTTTCGGTAGAATCATAGTCCAGGTTAAGCAACCAGTCACGAACGACAGCTTTACATTTAGTTGTAGGAAGAGAAAGAGAAAATATTCGGTGTTCAGCTATTATTGTTCAATTATTTTTTGTAGCGACGTTTAATTTATTACACAGTATTAACGGATCCCATACTGGTTCTAAGCAAAACTTAAATCCAAGATTATTGAGATTAACTGTAAAGAAACATTCGCTGTTAACTCGTAAAATTGTTTAATGTTTGTCAAACGGTTAGGTTATTTTCCTTAACTGTACGTTTGACCTTTTTCTTACACAGACAGTGTCTAGGCTACGGATACATCAAATCCTGTTGTATACATCTCAGTCTCAATACACTTGGCTCATTTATAATTTAGCTGATTTACCCACGAATACAGAAACTTTAAAAAAAAAAGATTACTAGCTATGTGGGTCGCACATTACTAGTAATCTCGTTAACCCCTCGTGCTAAGCTAAGATGCTTGTGTTACGAGTGGGTTCACGTCGGTAGTGTTATGGGTGGCATTCGAACCCGCAGCCACATGATCGCAAGTCCGACGCCCTACCGCCGCTTTTGACTTGAAGATGTTCTTAAATGTCTATCTGTCGCTACTTCACACCTTAAAGTGACAGAGACAGCATGAGACTTAACGACGGCTTCAAATTGATTGACATTTCAGTATTCAGACTTATCGAATACAAAATGGGTGCTTAATTTTTTAAAAGACTGTAATAATTTGCAACTGAAGTTATCGTAGATTAGTAAGCAAAAGTAGGTATGTTTTATTTATATGACAACTTGAAAGGTTAGCCATAGGTCATCGAAATGTTTCCTACAGACTAGCATTTGTTTTATTCGCATTTTCTCTAACAATTTTTAGAAAGTTACTTCTACCGGCTTACCTTTACAACAACCGGTGCATAACAAGTTAACAACTCATTTTAAAATACAGTATCTATTGTTGAGGCTGTAAAGTCTATAAACCGTTTATGGTTGACCAGTGAGCAATGCAGTCCGTCAGGTTGGCTAGCGCTACCGAGATTGGATTAAGATTCAAATTACAAGGCTTTAATATAGATGCGTCTGTTCTGATAGAAAAAGGCTCGTTTTTAGCGGCCATTACTGCTCTGGAGAGAGGCTTGTGATTTTATGGTGTAATTAAGGGGCTTTATTCACTAAGTCAAAGCAGTGCTGTTACGTGTAGGGTTAAAACAGGTGATATCTCTTGACTTACTATAATTTTAAGTAAACAATCTGATAAATGAATTAAAACGTATACACTACCCGGTGACTCTGAGAACACAAAAATGATTTGGCGACCCGGGTTCTTGAACTATAATCTGCGTTATGACACCTCTGTTTTAAAGTCACCCCCAAGGTTTAATGTATCAGTTAAAAGTTATATTTCTTCTCTTTTCTTCTTTAGATGACAGTAGATACTTTTAACAAGCGAGTTTGCCATATGATTGTTTATTTAAAGTATTTGGTTGAGGTGATCTGTCAGTGTTCCTCGATTACCATGCACAATATGCGCAGTATTTTAGTTATGTAAATTGGTTTGTATGTTCAGATTGCAATGTCGCGTGACTCAGTTTATTGTTTTCCGTCAGTGTTCTGAAATATTTGTTCATTTACGGGCACTATATGCTTATGCAAATACATACATATAATATAAACCTGTAGTACCTTCTTGTTAGGAATTCTTGCACTAGTATCGTATTTCCCTATATACTATATATAGTGTTTTCCTGTTTATAATATGACAGGTCATTTTAATTAAGCGCAGAATGTTTGTTGTTCGTCCGATCTTAATTAGAATTAATGCAAATGTCGATTTGTGTAATTGGCGTGCCGGTGTCACGTTTTAAGAAGCGCTCACGTTTGTTCTGAGGGACCCAATAATTCATTTGATCTGATCGCTCAGCGTTAACACAAGCTTTTGTCTGCGACTATGCTTGCGTAAATATTAAACAAAACCCGCAAATCACAATGAGGTTAGAGACCTAGATTATATTGAGACAATATTAGTAGTAATTATGTTTGTTTGATTAACAAACAAAATTATATTTAAATTAAATCCACAGCCATCTTGTTTGCATCATTCATCTTAAGTAATACTCTTTGTATCATTAAAATGCAGGTAGTGTACACTTTTTCGTCCAACTCAAGTATATTTGTAAGCGAAACGTAACTCGGGTCTATTTTTTTATTGTACACCGAGCACGTACAATTTTCGTCACAGTGAATCCAAATTGGGCTTATCGCACATCGCATGCGCAGTGCGCGGCAATGAACTTGCCCGCTGCGCCCGCGCAAGTCGGCGCAAGCCTTTGTCTGTGATACGAACGTCTTATGCGCGATTCTTTTCATGTTCACGGTATTTATGTAATGTTAATTAACTGATAAACTGATTTATGTTTTTTTATTAATTTATTACAATGTTGTTTTAATTTCTCTTGTAAACATAAAGGATTGTTGTTTTTACATTCAATAAGGAAGTGGTTTTGTTCAATTATCATATTGCTATTGTTTTGTTTTAGATACAAATAAACTTGATTGGAGTGCATCTCTAATAGATAAATTGCATTCAATCGTGCAGTTTCCTGGTCGGTTAACAGACAATTTTAATTTTTATTACAGTATATCCGGCTATTATATAATAGCTACTTATTCTAGCTGTTTTCATTTAATTTCACCCCTTTAATAAAGTGCGATGATTAAAGGTGGGGAACGAATAATTGTATAAAAAAAGGAAAATTAATTTTACCTATTAATTCCAAATGACATAATTCGATGCGCATACGACGGTCGTTGACTTTGCTTAATGGTTTCGATAATCGCGAAACAAATTGAAAACTGCCATCAAACTCATTACGCAACATGTTCCTTATAAAGGTTCTATTTGTAGTAAATCGTATTGCATCCATAAAATATTAAAAGAATAATGTATCTAGTCTTATAGAGCAAGTTTTCTACAATCCAGTCCGCGAGACCTAGTTTTTATATAGAAAATATTTATCTATTTTAAATTAGATCTCACTTGTTTCTTGTCTCATGAAATGCTGTATATCTAGGTGCCTGTGCTTGCTGTGTAATTACTTATGTTATAAAGGTACAGGATACTTGTTTTTTTTTGCAGTCAAGTTTGAAATACACGAGACTAATTATATATCAATTAAAAAATGAATATTAAACAACTTGATCCATTGTTTAGTTAAAGTTACATTTTAATCCACTGCCTTAATAAGATCATCTTTGATTTGACGTCTATGTCATGCCTTATTTGAGATTGAGGATAAATTGTAAAACAGCCCACCCACGTATCAAATTTCAAACATAAAATTTTAAAACTCAATTCGCACAATCGCAGCGGTAAATCGTCAGTCAACATGTGCGTTTTAAAATGTTCCATTCGCCGTTCAGCGAGTTACACGGTCAATAGACACCAGAAACGCTATGGGTATGAAATTTCATCGCAACACGTTTTTTTTCCATCTCGCTCTGAAATCGTTTCCGTGCCGGGGTGCGTTGACCGGCCCGTTGAACCCTCGCCAGTTCACGACCGTTACCGACATTCGGACGCAAAAAAGCTAAAGCGTTTGATGAAAATTTGAAGGGGAAGCTTGTCTGATGAAAATCAAACTTTGAAGGGGAGATTGCGGTGCGATGAGGAAGTAAGTAATAAATGATTGATGCGATTCAATTAGGCGATCAGCTGGCGGTATTTGTTTACTTTTTGTTTAAGGAAGTTGAGGATGTTAAACGGTTTGTTGTTTAATGTTTATTTAAGCTTGTGGAGCGTAACCGAAAGGGTTTTACTCTGTGTTTTGTTCAATTTTAGACTTTATATGTTTATGAATAAAAATCAATCACAATCCTTTATTGAATTGATGATCCTTGTTTATTTGGTCACTATATATATCTTTAAAACATAAAAAAATATTAACATTTCTCTAAACTCGATATCATCAAAGTCTTTCACAACAAACATTAAAAATACTATCACAGTCATCGATCGATAAACATTGTTCAATACTTTATCGATTGATTTTATTACCAAGAATTCGCGTACACTACCACTGAAACAAACGCGATTGAATTGTTTCACACCACATTCCACTGCGTTTTCAATTAGCTATTCTTATTCGCTGCTCCGAAGAAAAATCGCAACGGTTCACAATCATTGTTCCACCAACAGTATTTAGTATTGGTAATATTGTTTGACGTTTAAACAGTTACTGATTAATTTACGTCTTGTTCGAGCTACGTGTGATTGAAATATTCATTGCGCGTGCGTTCCAGAATAATACAAAAGGCAATATCCGTTAAACCGACGTGAATTAGGTCCTGGATGTATTTATTGCCTATTATCGGTATGTAGTCTAAACAACCAAGTTTTGGGTCGCATACATTGTACTTACTCAGTTAGTAAAAGATAAGAAATATAGTTTCTAAAATACTTTTCCTGCAGCTTAGCAAAAGTCTAAATTATTAAATCTGTTTTTTTTTAAACCGACGCCCGCACTATTTAATTTATTTCTTGTGTCGCGGGGGTTTCACAAACATTCAAATCACATGCACAAAGAACACCCAGACTTGAACAAGCATTAATTGTGGATCACACAAATGCTTGTCCCATGCGGGGATCAAATCCGCAGCACGTCGCGCACAGTGGTAATTAGTGGCACAGCCGCTATACGTGCAGTAGAATTTTTTCGATTCGAAATTAATTTATTCATTATTTGTTTTACTATTGACATATCGAACAATGATCGGAATAGGCTCCTAGCTTGTTAATAATATCTACTGACATATTATGATTGAAGATTTTATTTATTTTTATTCCAATTAAGTAGTGGTTCCTTAGGAATGAAGGGGACCGTTAAAAACATGCGTCATTGCTTCCACAAACAACCGCTAACATTGAGCAATTTTCCGTTTAACCACAACAATTGTTAAAAACGGTTAAAATTAAATTACAGTGTGTTTGTCGGATCTGATATGTAAACAGTATAATGACACATGTGTGTCCCAGTGATGGGGATACACGTGCGCGGGCGGCGATCGACGGCGGTCTCGACTTGGAAGCGAATGGATGATGGCGAATTGATAAAGGATGTTAACGACTTGAACACGTGTTGCGGTCAATGATCGATGGTATAATAATTATGTATATTGATAAATTAAACCTCTGAAATTTCGACGTATCACTTTGGGGCATTTTTCCCTCGGCAGCCTCGTCTCTTCGTCTCGGCAAAGAGAATCTTTGCCAATGGACCTAAATAACAATCATAGTTTTCCTTGTTTTTTAATTAATTACATACTTATTTCCAAAAAACCCAGATAGGTACGCCTGTAATTTATCAGAACAATGGTTTCTCATCTATCGTCGGTCGCATAATCTTATCGCACGCGCCACGCGTTCGTACGTTGGTCGAAGTCGTCGCGCCGCGCGCCGGCGCCTGCGCAACTCATGCAATATTTATGCCCTACCAACCATCGTCTATTACTTACCGATCGACTAATTAAAAACCTATTGGTCTATAGAAAAAAATATTGTCTAGACAACCGTAGAAACTGATACGTACGTGTTGTGTTTCTAGACTTTGTTTTTGTTGATCGATGAAAGAGTTGCGGATATTCTTGATTCGAAGTAGAAATCGTACGTAAACAGTACTGTTACTGTATACTGCAGCTCTAGTCTACCTTGTCTTTGCAAAAAGCACAAATATATAAATAAATATACATTTAGAAACCATTATTTTTAGGTCGTTGATGGTAAAGTTAGTTAACAATAATACACAAATATTTAAGTCTTTTCAAACGTATGCAGTCGCAAAATTGTTCCTTATGGATTTTTATCTATTTATAAGTATTACATATACCAGTCAAATATTGACGATACTTCAAAACAACTTATCTAAAGTAGCAACACTTTAATATAATAAGCTTAGGGGAGAACCCCATGAATTCCCCTCGTCTTCCGCAACTATTATCAAAGTAACAAGTGGCTGTCAGGGGAATGCACCAACCATCATGAATATCATTTTAAGAACATAAAATATAATGATGTTAATATCAAAAATCTTCAGTAAACTGGAAATTGCGAACACAGGGTATGAGTTCCTGTCTTTACTCGTTTTTTCTATGTGTAATTTTATCGACTTTCACATACCTACATTGCTCCGAATCCAAACTAAGTAGCTAAAAAACTTGTGTTATGGAATCAGCGACGACGAAGATACCACAAACAACCAGACCCGAAACAATAGAAAAGTGATTTTCTACATTGACACGTCCGGGAATCGAACCCGGGACTTCAGAGCTGGCGGCAGACACCTTGAAAACCGGTGTGCACGCCACTCTACCACGGAGGTCGTCATTAGTAGTTTGAAAGTACATATGTAAACAGCCATGCGGCATCTGCTTATCGCTTCCATTTACATAATTGTTATTGCAGAAGATATCCATACTAATAGTATGGTCACAATATTTCTATGCAGCATCTGAATCATGTCTAGCTCCAATTTTTTTGGAAGGTAAGCAATAAACCGCCTATTTGGAACAGAATGGACACAAGATAAAACGGACACGGGAATGCAATAACGGAAACTAAAACATAGGTAAATTAACCAGTCAGTGAAACAAGAAAACTACTAACCCCTCATTATTAGACGCCGATCAGTTATTAGATAATTTGTATAACTAAGCAATTCGCATTGTGGAATTACAATATAATTACTTAAATAAACAATTTGTATGCTATGTTAACATCATCGAAGGCAGTATTTTAGAGCTTATTATTATATTTACCATCAACAGGGATGCTGCGAATTTAGTTCAGTATCTTTTTTACTACATTCTGTACATGATTTTGTTTTTGTTTTGGGATGCATGAAAGAAAAACTATTAAACATTCAATTGTGGGTTAAGCTCGCATGTTTACACATACATTTTCTTATAATTGTATTTGCTGTATTTTATAGTGTACACTAAATAATTAACTTGAACTATTCAAATATTCCAGAGGCCAAAACCATGAAAACTGAAATCCATTGCCTGGTGTGGCCGTATAACATCAAAAAGTTTTGAAAGTACACAAAGAAAACAATATATTAGCCATTTATAAATGTTTAACAAAGAAACAACATGATCCAGACATTCGCACATGACATAGCAACAAAGATATAATGAGCGATGTGGTTTGTGCAAACAAATAGACAATAATTCCTCACGTATCGATGCAATTACTAGTGGCTATTGTCGTCGATGCTGCAGGGATGACAATACTCAATCTCCACTTAAGTGTAAGTGGAGTCAAGAGGATGTGGTGCAAGATAGAGTTTTGTTTATTTTTAGGTTTGTTAGATAAAGGTAGTCGAAGTATTTTAAGCCATTTTAGTTTTTGTACGGGACAAGATGTGGACTTGTGTTCAAGTAATGATAGTAAAGCGACGGACAGATTTCTACTGTGCAAAACCAAGTTGTACAATAAAATAAAATGTGATGAAAATATCATAACAAATATTAAGATTTTCAATTTAAAGAATTCTAGAAAAATATCTGAATGATGTAGTTGCTAAAATTGCTTAAAATATTAAAGTCGATAATTTTAAAGAATATTGTCTATGACCTATATGTTCGACACCCCTACACCACGTCGCCGCCTGTCGCCAGTCGACGTTGACATATATATCACCACTTTTCATTATCATCGGCTCGACAATCTTCATTGCGGACCTATGTAGTTAGCAATTGATTATCTCTGCCAACCGCGTGATGTACGCAGATAAAAATGTGGCTTTCGTTATTTATGGGATATTTATGCTATGCAGTAATGCCTGCACTTAACATATTAAAAGCATTGAAAGTTATGTTGTTTCTTTGTCTGATTATAACGTGTGCATTGAATCACAGTTGCCAACTGCCGTATGAATATAAGTACTACTTATAACTTAGTCGTTACAAATGTGGTTGTGGTGATTTTAAGTCGGGAATACGAAAAATATGTCTCCGAATGTATTCTACATTATTGTCCAGTGTTTTATTTAAAAATTCAGATATATTTTGAGCTTAAAAGTTCATGAAATCATTAGCAACCAAGTTAGTATTGGTCCATTATGATGGTTATAAGTACTTCTAAGTAAAGTCTTCTAAGTAATGTCCTGATAATATTGTTAACCATTAATTTAATGAGATAATGACAGTTATGGAATAAAGAACGTGGGTGTCAGTTTAGTTTGATAGGTACAAAAAAATCACAAAATCGTAATCTTAAAAAAGAAAAACTAAGCAAAAACTTTTTCCTCTATTATTTAAATAAAGAACATTATGTCTGCCTAATGTGTTCTTTATTTAAATTTTAAATTAAATCGTTTGTATTTTTTTAAAGCTAAGTTTGGTTACCGCAGTCGTTAGACAAGGCGCAATGTGTTTGCATTGTCTATGGGCGTGAGAAGTGGGCTGGTAACGGACGCTGTGGACGGTCAAATTGACCCTACACCGGTTACCGACCCGGCGAACTGCCACCTCTGGCTATTTTGCCATATGCTGTACTTGTACACTGCATACTGTAGATTTCTTTCTTCTTTTGTGACTTTAAACTCTAGTTACATTGATTTAGCTTCATTTTTGCGTATTCTGTTGAATAATTTAGGTACCTACATTCTAAGTTTATTTGTATATCGATCTGTTTGACAAATTTTATTTGGTGGCTGTTTGTTTAAATACACCTTACATAAAGCACAAAACTCGCCAGAGTGTAGTGTAGTGCTTCAATCAACATATTAAAGTTAGCATGGCAAGCAGCACTACTCACCAAGTTTTGAACCCAGTGATGATATACCGTAAATCACCAAAACATTAAAATAACTGTTGGTACATTCTCGGTCAGTGCCGTCAGATGGCGCGATGCGGTCTGAGTGACGTTACCTTACGGGCTACGGGAGTCCTGCGGTTATCCGGTCAGATTACAAAGCCTATTAGACTTAGGACTCCTAAATGAGCTCTTACTTACAGTTACATTAAGAACCGTTTAAAGTTATCTGTGGTATTCCATATTTATTTATTTTAGGTGAGCCAACAATTTACACATAACATTAAATTGGGATTAACACATATACATTTACACGTGTAACAATCACTTATAGGCTAACACCGGCTAAGTTAGTGTATTCAAGTATGTATTTTCTCGATACTTAATGTATGTGAATCAATTCAATGATGATATATGGAGATCATCATTTGTTAAGTTTGTCACTGGCCCGTGAAAAACACAAGTAAAGAAAACCTATTCCTCGTTTATATGAACCTTAATTAAAGTTGGTAGTTAGCATGTAGCGTTAACTATTATTTTATTCAAAAGAATATGATTTGACTGCACGGATATCCGAGTGGTATGACTTTTAAGTCAATAACCGCTGTCGATCGTCGCATTGGACAATCATTATTTTGTGTGATGCACAAGAAAAAAGCTCGCACGATGCCAGTATGCTTGTTAACCCCTCCTGCTATGTTTCTGTTACGAGTGAGCTCACGGTACTTACTGTAATCGGGGAGTTTCGAACCGGCGGCGGCCTCAACATGATCGCGAGCCCAACCCCAAGCCATTAGGCTATTTGGCTTATTCCACGCGTGGGTCTTCCTTGTGCATGTGATTTTAAATATTTATAAAATCCCTCGCAACACAGGGATAAATAATTTAGTCCGGGAGCCATTGAAAAAAATAAATAATCAAACTGTTTTTGCAGCGAAAAAGATTATGACACCATTAAATACTGTATTTATATAGCACGCAAAACACCTCTACCAGGAAGCAGGTGCTTTATTGTTCCATTACAAAACATTAATGCATACATCGAAGCATTTTCGAGGTTTATGTCTGTGCCAGCCATTACAATAACTCTGGCTATTATTGGCATGAGATTAAGGTGTTTATTTTCACACTTGTCTGTTAATTCATGCGCAAGCACATATACTTAACATTATGGCTCATAAATGGTTAAGGGAACTGTTAAAATTCTCTGATGCACCGATCGATTTTCGGTCAATTCAAAATGTGGATACATTTGAGGAATCAGGCAATGACCTGACTTAGAAACTATATAATCATCAGATTTTTTCACAATTGTATTTAACTTTCATTAAGCTCATATCTCCTGAATCAGGAATCAAATTCGAGCTTTTATGATCTTATACAAATTCCACAGAAAGGAAGTCTTAAATAGTAGAGGGTTCGTTCTTCTTACTGAACTGGCCACAATTTCTAAAACTCCTAGTTACTGCTGATGATAGGTACATTTACGAATATCGGACTAGTTTTCAGTGCGTTCAGGCATGGTTCCCGGCAGTTAGGGATAGGAAAAGCACTCCGGTGGTTTAAGCCGGTAAGAGTCAGGTATACCGCTCCGGCTTCCGCAGGGCGGAGGAAATCCATGAGCATTATCCCCGGTAGAAAAAAAGTGCTACGAATCAGTATTAACTTCACATACCTCAACACAAGCAGAACTAAAACAGTAAATCAGTTTATAAATTGTTTCATTCAAATTGATATGCCAATTACTGGTTAAGTGAGCGCTAAATTAAAACAACTTTAAAAGCTTTTGTTGTGCACTTCCTAGCTCTATTATTTCAATTAACATCAGTCAGCCTCTGGAGCGACCGTGGTGATTGGTCGCAAGGCTATCTGTTGGACGATGATAATGCGCATTCTGTATCGTGGTAAGTGGACAAGTGTTTTGACACGCTCTTGTGCTTCGTGTTCTGATCATTTTTGGCAGGACACTTCTTTTTTATCTTTTTAAGTACTACTCCCGCACTAAGGAATTTAATCCTTGTGTCGCTTGTGTTTCGCGAACATTCAAATCACATGCACTAATACTATGTACTAAATAAAACACCTAGACTTGAAATAACGATTTGTCGCAATTTTTTTTCCCATACGGGGGCTGGACTCGCAGCTGCAATTGCGGGGTTAATGGTACTTGGGAAGGTAAAGGCATATTAGAACCTTAAAATGCGAGTTTTTGCAAAATATATTCCCATCAGGTTCACACTAAGCTTATTTTCATTTGTTTTATTTTCACGTATATTAGGATTTGCAACATATTAAAATATTTATTGCCAAAAGTAATTTATGCGACATAAACTTCTCGATGCAATAAGCTTGCCGAACAAGCGTCCTTTGGGTTATAACTTAATACACTAAAGAACAAAGAGTACATAATGAGTAAATGTTGCCAGGCATAATATTTATGATAGATTTAATAACTCAATATTCAAATGTACTGAAATAAATACTATAATGTAGCCGCACTAACAAATAATTGCAAATGTACCCATACTCTTTCTTACTATTTCACGGCAAAACTGCAGATATTTTGAAGAAATGAGGGCTGGTTTATAGCTAAAAGAATGGAAATCTAAATAGCGAGCACAAACACTACACAGCAGATTCAGCTAAAAATATCATATCAATTCATAAGAAAGAATTGTATCTAATAAGTAATTAATGCAGTTGTAAATTCTTAATGCAACTTGATCATGACAACAAATCACAAATTATTTATTTTATTACTTACAACTTACAAGTACTAGTTATTATTTTTTTTTTTTTATGTAGTTAATAAGTCAAAGCGCGTTAATAGGTGTAACAAGAAATGTTTTTTCTCTTTATTCGTTTCAAAGCTATAAAACTTACTTGATTGATTGGTCCAATGCAAAAACGCACATAATTACAAATTACAATAGTAAGATACACTCTTATAATAGAAATTACAGTGTTTATGATAGTTCCCGCGATTCGTGAACGACCATCATTGTTCGCTGGTTTCCGCGTCTGGCTTTCCCATGACCTGTTCTAGTTAAGTGGAAATTGTTCACTGGTGTTATATTGGTACTTTGTTTCTTGTGTTTAAACTTACGGTATCGAAATTTTTAAGTAGGTCTTCGTAGGGCCATGACAGCGAATTTTCTCGCGTAATAATTTATACAAACTTAAGCAAAGCTTACATGTAGTTTCATGAAGTTAGATAAAAGGTGACAGTACTCTAAATTACTTTGAGAATATGCCTGTTGTCCGACGCTCTCTTTTTAAATACAAACGTAAGAACGAGTCGGTGATATTTGTTTTGTTGTTTCTTTCAGCATAATGAGTGTTACCTCCACTTTTAAATACATATAAGCTCTTCGTTCCGACCTGACTCCAACATAGTTTGCAGAAGATGTAGTTATCTATACCTACAGAATACATTAAATTAATATGAATAACTATTGAATTAACGATTACGCTATTTTAACTAGTTCTGGTTCAGTCAGTTTAATTAAATTGATTACCAAGGTTAGTATTTGCAAAGTACAGAACCCTTAAATGCGCGCATTCGTCTCTCACTTATCCAGTTTTTAGTGTATGACTCAAAACACCATTTTTGTGTCAAGGGTTTTTACTTCGGCAGTTCCGGGTGAACTGATCTTGTTATGACGTGTAAAGAAATGAAATTATATTTCGACATTCTCCTTAACCGAATTTAACTCACGTTCCGCTGAGCGGTATTATTTATGTTTTAATTTAATTGACTTTATTTTTTACTTCAGGAAGTGGTAAATGCTTGCTCACATGCAAGGAGACACTTATTAAAATCTATTTCACTTAGATTACTTTGCTCGTGTTGCTATTACATCTCAAAAGAGAATATCTCGAAAATTTCACAATATAGGTACTAGTACTACGACGCCGGTTGTTTACAAACATAACAAAAGCGATATTTCAGTAGCGAGACCGTAGTACAACATTAAAAAGATTTCTCAATGAAACGCATATGAAAGAGATCATTCATTCTCACTCGAATTCATCGAAAGGTACGTATGACACGTCCACTGGTATTTTTAGCTACTATGGCCAGGTCACGGGAGTCACACACGGCATGCGTGGGTCGTGAATGGGCGTCTTTAACCGTCTTGCGATGAATGGCCGGCCCATTCACCGGTGCCGGACAGAGGGACGTTATTTGTGATCGCCTCGGGTCAAATAGACCAGGCTCCTATTACATGTAATAATGGAATTTGTGAATGTCCATTTATCGCATTTGGTTTTAGTTGTTTGCTCCAAATTTAAATAAAACGTTGATATTTAAAAGTCAATAGTTATATAATATAAATATTATTAAAATCGAAACTATAGTCGTAGTTTATATCGGTCACTTTAAATAATTATCATATTATTTTGTACGCTATTCGGCTATTTTAAAATGTCAAAGCCATAAAGAAAAGGTAATAAAATGAGCTATTAACAGGCGCCCACGCTGTATAAAATTAACCGATTTTCTGTCCAAGACATTAGACATAATCATCTCGACTAATCGCAAGTTTAATTACGTATTATATGTGTAATAAATCACTGCATAGTTTGACAGTAAGTATCGTGTCACAATCACTAACGTTCACACCATAATAGGTGTCACGTGTGATGTTTCATGACAGCCGCACCATATAAGGTGTTATTGCTATCAATACATTTAATTGGTCGCCGGCGTCCAGACGCGGCGCGGGCGCACCGTAATTAAATTTCCATATCAGCTCGGAAATATGCATACCGAATATAGAAAAGTTTAGTATGACGGTTAACAATGAGACTTTATAACATAAAATGTAAAAATATCTGGCGGATGTATTTTAATCTGATGAGAATTTCATCAACATCATACGAGTTCATATCAAACATACATACCAAGTCTTGATAAGAGGCGACTTATAATTACGACTCCAATAGAGATTAGAGATTTCTACAAATTCCATAATTAATCTCAAATGCACCAGCGACCGTTACTTATATCCTGAGTACACGATAAGCTCTCACCTCATTCGATGAGCGCGTAATGTGAAAATTAATCAGAAATGAAGAGATTACAGCGTCTGCATGCTTCACAATAATTAATAACAACAACAAAACTGTAATTAAACAAGCTAAGAGTATTACTCTAGATGTAAAGCCCACCTCGGCGATAGCAGCATAAATGTGCGGAGAAAACATTAATAAAGCTAACTATGAAGTATGGGCTCAATCAGCGCGCAATGGCGGCTAATTGAAGAGATGTGCGCTTGCGCAAACGGCA
The DNA here is from genome assembly GCA_950381575.1 of Plusia festucae. Lineage (NCBI taxonomy): Eukaryota > Metazoa > Arthropoda > Insecta > Lepidoptera > Noctuidae > Plusia > Plusia festucae. The sequence goes on along the minus strand of OX494436.1, from coordinate 2,316,529 downwards.
GACGAATCAGTTAACTGCAGTAGTCAGTTAGTTTGGTGCCGTGTGGTCTTGGCCGCGAGGCCCCAATCGCTGTATCTACGTGGGATGCCTTAACGACGACTTTTACTTATTTGTCGTTATCTAAAAAACAATATGTTATTTATTTGCGTACATGGTCTTATTGTCCCACTGATGCGGTCAAACAGGGATTTCTAAAACTACCTTCGAATAAAAGTTGTCAGCCACCTACAATTAAGATTGTTTTGGAACTCTTTATCATTATTTTCACGCATATAAAGAGCATACACTCGTTACGCATGCGCAAGCGCGACAAAAAGGGAGTATAATGACTTTTCTGGTTACGACTGATGTGTGTACTTTTCATCTATCGGTAAATCAATTTATCTCTTTGATGTGTACAGTCCTATCAGGAGTGATGCTTGTTAGTATCAGTTTGGTATTCATTTAGTTTATTGCAGTTACAATTAACAACTGTAACTTGTTTACTTTTTGTTTAATAATTGGATTGTTACATTCAATGTTAATAAGGTAGAATGGTTTATTAAAAATCTTGAGTTATCTAGGGCGCGTGAGTCAGAGGTCTGAAACTGTTCCGGCTTCCGCTATCCAAACTATCACAATTTTGTAGCTCGCTGTCCTTTCTTACAGCTTCCTTATACTTGATCTGTGTATGGTAATAATATTCAGCAAATGATTACAAAGTATTGTTAGAGATCCCATTAAAATAATATCACCTCAAAAAATATAGCGTTAACATTAAAATTTGAATGTCACGAACTTCTTAAAGTATACCCTAGTTTTCAAGTAAAGGTTGAATATAAATTTCAATAACTTAAGAACTATCCAATTTTCTTCGCCATAAATGACGTAATTTTAATTCAAGAGTCCTAGTATTTATTGAAACGCTCATTATAGAGTGTGAGACGGTTCAACGAGATCAATATGAATGAACGCAGTTGCGACGCTGTGGGGTCGTAGTCGCGAATAAATTGCTGCCCGTCTGCCGGGGTTGTCTAGACCGACGCCCGTGTGGTCTAAAGATATAGCCACACGACATACTAGGATATAACTAAGTCTACTTTAGGAAAAATATGAAAGAGTTTCGTGCAAAAAAGAAAAAATATTCTACGACTTGGTTCCATGGATCAAAATGGTTAACTCGGTTGGTAGTCCCATTAGTAAGTGCCACTTTCAACGAGGATTCCGTTTCGCTAAGCTCCTTAACTGCCTTTGCTCCGATATAGACACAGCGCCAGACGTCGTTATTGCTCAAAGTTTGGCACAACACTGTTGCTCATATTTTGTTCTTTTAAGGACACTTCTGGAAGCCATCCAATAGTTGGCATTCATCCGTGTATTACAGCACTATGCTGTTCCAAGTTCATAATACCTATCCTTTTAAATAAAATCTGTAGTTTACGCCAACAACAAGCATAAACTAGAAGATAATGCTGAAAACATGACTCAACAAGCCATCTGTGATATCAACAGAAGCAAGATCATAACGGTTTAAAAGGGAAAATACGAGGCAGGCTTGATTGTGCCCGCTGCTTAAGATAACAGGCACAAGGATCGCCTGCTACTAAATGAAGTGGACATTTATGTAAATAAAGTAGCGACTATCAATGGAACCGCTTTAAAAATGTGCTTGTACTATTTGTAGATACATAAAAACGACCAAATTATGTGGTAGGAAATGTTATTTCATTTAAATATAGTCTTAAACGGCCCTCAGATCCTTTGCCCGATAACCGCCATAAATTATGTCAGAATTGAATTACAAAAGACGACAGTCAAGATTATTTTTTTGAAAGTTCCATTTCTTTATGAATAATTATGTTAGTATTCTTAGTGGAATCTGGGTCAAGCTTAGCTATTATAGCTATTCAGTCATCGTCCCTTCAAGGTTTATACAGATAAGGCATGGATGGTCGAATAAAATAGATACAATCTGATTAAAGCCTTCAACTCATTAACGCACGATTCGAAAAATGTTTAACAATTAAGATAAATTCAATACAATCTTACATCAAGAATTTCTTATTGAACAAACTCAATGAGCGACCTTTGGAATAGCGTTGGCGTTAATTTATTTGGATTTCAACGTTCTGTGAACACCGTGTTTATGTTAATATCATAATTTCTTGTTTAAATTATGTATAGGATATAAATTATGGGTACATGCTCGACCTTATTCGTTGACAGTCAAATTCAATTACAAAGTCATTACATATTGTTCAATTTTATGTAAACATGGCTTTCATCATCCAGTGCTGATGAAATGTGACTCTCCAGTTTACGTAATTTTTTACAGTAAACCACAAAAGTCTGGGAATATTATAAAACAACTTCGTTTATGTAAATCTCGTCACGTGTCAGGCGCCAGCTCAGTCATTTCTCAGTCGTCTGTCTGATTGCGTTTGATACTTTACTGTTTGAAATATTAACCACATTACCAATCATTACAATATCAGCATAGTCATTTATGTTTTTAATTGAATGCTTATGTACATTCCCTTTATTTAATTTAACATTACTATTGTTCAATTCCTCATTAACTGCGTCTTCATTATCCAAATTTCGCAATTCATCTCGGATCCTTTGGTTTGCGTTACCTATGTCTTGAGTCGCGTGGGCGCAGAGTAGTGACCGTTGCACCGTCCCACGCCGTACGTTGCGACACGTCTGCACTGACCACTGCGACTGTTTTTATTAACACATCAACGCTCGCGCTCACTGTTCCAACATGGTAAACTTGATTTTTTCATTGTGTGGAGACATGGTGATTTATGTTTTGTTGTTGTTGATATTAAATTAATTATTATTTTGATTCATTTCGTCATTGAATGTGCATTTGGTGTTCAAATACTGGTAGAAGTTTATATCTCAATTCTCGGAGGGAAAATTAATAAAAACGTGTTTACGATTGTAGATATTAAAAAAAAACATCGATTAATCGTCCTTGGCTCTGTCAGTTTTAAACGTTGCCTTCAGCTCTTTATTTAGTTCCGACCAATAAATATAAATATGGTTTACCAACAATTACTTTTGAAACCGGGTCTAACATTTAACGATCTTCCCACGAACATTTTGATTTACAACGTTGCTTTTTGTTGGATCTTATAACAGGTCCAATTTTTCGCGACCCAACTTTGTTTGTTGATTTTTAACTAATTCATGCTTTTTTTTGTTACAGGTGAGTCATTGGCGAAACAAGTATTTATATTCATTTTAAAGTGGAGATCTTCGTCTAGATAAGTATGAACAATCTCAATAGAGCCTACTTTCAGTTCCTGGTTTTAAGTGTTAAACATAAAGGTGTGAATTACAGTGCGTGCAAGCAAAACAGTTCAGTATAAATTGGTTAGCAAACAAAATTATGCAGGATCCATTATAGTTTGAACCTCATAAACCACATGAGGTAGATGAGGTAGACTACGTCATTATAATGGCGAACGTAGAGCATAAACAAAGAAGTAATTCACAGCACGTGCACAATTGAGCGCCACTGGGAATTTAATTGGAAAAGTGCAATGCTAAGTGCGTTGTTAATTAATATTGTAAACAGTTCGTAGCGGAAATGCCATTGTCTGACATGTTTCAACTTTTTGAGCACTCGAGATTGGCTTCGAGTGTGTCATGGTATATTCCTATGCAGTTTGGAGTAACTCTCATGGTGTCCAATAAAGAATAATATATATTATCCTATTATATCTATCAAACCTTTCTTGTGGTCTCCTGTCTATTCAGCAGAACTTCTTACAGTCAGCGCTAAAAGTATCTTGTTGATGTAACTCGAGTCTGCTTAAAAAAGCTGCGTTAGCTTCATCTCTCGATGAGGTTTTATTACTTGTTTCTTTAAACACAACAATATTGAGTGTATAATTTACCAACTGTCAAATATCTAGACCCAATCTGTATAGTCTATTATTTGTAGCAATCATAAACGTCACTATTTAGAACAAGCTATTATTTAGTTTAATACCCACTGGCGATCTTTGGAGATCTAGCTAAAGTGGAGTGAACCAGTCATCACGTCTATATAGGATAAAACCAGTTGTGTGCACTACATAATGTGTTGTATGTTTACTTTTTTACCTAAACAACTGTGTTGGCCTCCAAGTATGAGTCAGTGAATGTCGTACATAACGGAACAAAAACAAGACAAATCTGATGTGGAATAGAAATGTTATTATGATTATTATAAAAAAATATTAAACACGAATGTTTTCTTGCGTCTCGTAAAAAATATACGAAAATATAATGAATGGAAAATTTGCGGGACCTCACTCTGTCCTTTAATTATTCTTTAAGCCTCAGGATGTTGAATCTTGAGGCTTAAAGAAACTTTAAAACGCTTCATCTTTGTATTTTTTTATTGGTTTGATATAGGAAAGAAATTGTGTCAAATATTTTAACTGATGGAAATAATAGATTTTGAAAATCATAGTAAATACCTACCTACTTAATATAGTATAGGAGATGGCAACGTCGAAAAAAAGTTCATTTCAGTATGGCTGGATTTTGAATATGTTATTTGGCATAGAATTTAGCATATGATAGGATAGGTCTGGCACCTGGGACCGGTTGCGTTTACTAGTGCGCATCCCTGGAAACTGGATTTTTCACCCCCATAAATATGGGGGTGAAAAATCCAGTTTTTCAACTCATTTTAGTATAAACCGTTCTTGTTCCATCTGGTTTGGCGACTCTTTACGAACATAAAAATCGAATTGCCAGACACTTTGGAGGTTGCCAACATCATGCCAGACGCGATCAAAGTTCGAAAAAAAATGATAAAAATAATTCATTTTAAGATGGCTGAAATTTTAATATGTTGTAGTTCTATCATATACAAATAACATATTAAAAAGCCAGACAAAAATTCCGGTGCCAAATACGTGCCAGACCACTTTATATTCCCGAAATCAGATGAGGAAATCGTGAATTTCAGCTTTCCTTTGAGATATTTAGATAAATATTTGATGTTATGGCTTCACAAATACACAACTCGATCGTATAAAATCATTACCAATCAGATTCATAAAGTACTTGTTACTTAAAAAAGGAAAATGACGATGTTAACAAAACCATTATAAATTACGTCGTAATTGTTAAATACTGTACGGTACATGCAAGAGCAGAACATGGTAACCTAGCTAAATACTTAAGAAACATGTATTAGACGGTGAATAACCCTGGACACCGTGAGGGTTAGGACGGTTGTTTAATATAAAAACCTTGGTTGTTTACTTGGATGAACTTCACCTCAATTCCAATATTTATTCATTAATGTAGTGATTACATCGCAGAATATGATGTCATAAGAATTTTTATCCCTAGGCTACTAATTGTAAACCTCAGGAAAATCTTAACACCGCGATTCAGAAATCGGCTCTCAAAGTACAACGCCATCTATTGACTAGTATTGTAACTATTTGCCTTCTGAATCGCGGTGTTTTCAATGTTTCCGCTATGCGGTTAGACAGACGGATTGAACATGGTAAATTGGTATAGAAGAAGTAAAGGTACAAACAGAACATGTAGTTAGCTTTTCTTTAAACCTTTTCTAATTTTGGTGTCTATAATATATTATTACTGTTACTACCACTTCTGTTGGAAATAGGATAACCCAGTAAAATTTTATTCGCAGTAGAATCGTGAAAATACGTAAAATAAAAGTATATATCTTAGGTAATGTTTCTTTCTTTATTTACACGGAAACCCCTTTAAGGTATTCCGTTTCTAATAAAAAATAAAATCAGAGGCCCCAATAAGAGGTATTCGTTTACATCAAAAGAAAAATACATTTGGGTAGACCGGGGACAATAGCAACATGGCCACATTTCGACAGCTACCGAGATATAATGTAATTGTACGTGTCTGCCTACGTGCCTTCAGTATATTATGCTGCTAGCTGCCTCTACCTGATTACTACACAGCAGCACTGCAGCTACAAAATTGATACAATGTAATACCACTTAAGTAAGTGTGTTTTATTAACATTTGTATAAATGAGATAACTTAATCGAATTCTAATAAGTAGGGTAGACGAGGGACCCTCGATCTACCGTTAATACTGACTTATAATATTACTATTCTCATATTTATTATTAATAAGGTAAGTGAGAGTAAGATTATGTTATAATAAAAGTAATATTAATTAATTTATTTTTTTAGATAAATTTTATTTGTTTTTTTGTTTAAGATGACTATGAGATTTCATGTACTGCCAGATAAAATTGTTAATACACGTACAATATTATATCTCGGTAGCTGTCGAAATGTGGCCATGTTGCTATTGTCCCCGGTCTACCCAAATGTATTTTTCTTTTGATGTAAACGAATACCTCTTATTGGGGCCTCTGATTTTATTTTTTATTTGAAACGGAATACCTTAAAGGGGTTTCCGTGTAAATAAAGAAAGAAACATTACCTAAGATATATACTTTTATTTTAACGTATTTTCACGATTCTACTGCGAATAAAATTTTACTGGGTTATCCTATTTCCAACAGAAGTGGTAGTAACAGTAATAATATATTATAGACACCAAAATTAGAAAAGGTTTAAAGAAAAGCTAACTACATGTTCTGTTTGTACCTTTACTTCTTCTATACCAATTTACCATGTTCAATCCGTCTAATACATGTTTCTTAAGTATTTAGCTAGGTTACCATGTTCTGCTCTTGCATGTACCGTACAGTATTTAACAATTACGACGTAATTTATAATGGTTTTGTTAACATCGTCATTTTCCTTTTTTACGTAACAAGTACTTTATGAATCTGATTGGTAATGATTTTATACGATCGAGTTGTGTATTTGTGAAGCCATAACATCAAATATTTATCTAAATATCTTAAAGCAAAAGCTGAAATTCACGATTTCCTCAACTGATTTCGGGAATATAAAGTGGTCTGGCACGTATTTGGCACCGGAATTTTTGTCTGGCTTTTTAATATGTTATTTGTATATGATAGAACTACAACATATTAAAATTTCAGCCATCTTAAAATGAATTATTTTTATCATTTTTTTTCGAACTTTGATCGCGTCTGGCACGATGTTGGCAACCTCCAAAGTGTCTGGCAATTCGATTTTTATGTTCGTAAAGAGTCGCCAAACCAGATGGAACAAGAACGGTTTATACTAAAATGTGTTGATAAACTGGATTTTTCACCCCCATAAATGGGATGCGCACTAGTAAACGCAACCGGTCCTAGGTGCCAGACCTATCCTATCATATGCTAAATTCTATGCCAAATAACATATTCAAAATCCAGCCATACTGAAATGACTTCTCGAAAACGTTGCCAGCTCCCGTATCAATACGCTGTTTAATGAATTGGATGCACTAGTTGCTATAAACCTTTTTAAAACATGACTGAATTTTTATTTACTCTTCCTAATAATCTGTAAATGATAAGTCTAAGAAGGCTATGCAGTTAATTTTATATTCTATACACTACATAGTGCGTCATATACATTTTTTAAATAACTGATAAATTAAGTCAATGTACTGAAAACCTATTTTGAATATCTTTGTCATGAATACCGCTTCGATTTCCATAAATACGATTCAATTCATAGTCCGACAATATCGGAGTTGGCATCTATCCAGGTCGGAAATATTGGAACAATAAGTTATGTTAAGTTTATCATGAATAAATAATATTCTTTCTGCAACCGAGCCAAGGCGTTGTGTGGGTTGGAAGTTGAAGCTCCTAATGTAAATATTGCCAAATTGTATCCAAACAGAGGTTTTTAGGTAACCGGTTATCAAAACATTTGCGTAAATCAAACGAAAACATCGGGGACGGTGCTTCCAAAACTTGTTTTTATTTTAAATAACTTTGAAAATGACTAACCAAGCAATTTTTCGACTCGTTTCAGATTATGCATTGACCCAAAAATTTCTGATGCCGAAAAGGCACTTACTTATTGTATTTAACACAATGAAGGTTTATATTTCCTGTCATAAATTAGAAATTACCTTTTAAGTCTATGATTCTAGAAAATACTTAACCTCACCGCACAAATTTCTGTGCGAAGTTAAACAAAATTATTGCCAAGCTTGGATATTTTTACTCGCAAAACGCATTTATATGAAAATATTTCTAAGTCTTTGCCTATTAAATCTTGGGTCCCGACGTCAGCCGGTAGCGAAGTGCATTTCCGAGTTTTTCAACGTAAAAAAATACCTTTAACGTACTTAAGTAGGTAATTATTTGTCGGGTAAAATCCTAACAAAATAGTTTACTTCAATAAAGTCTAACACAAAATGAGCCAGATCTAGCTAACGTAATCTTAATGCAACAACTGTACAATAAACACATTATTTTAATGCTCAGCTTCGAGTTGCTGCAAATAATTATAATCCTTGCGCTCCATCTGTGCTGTATGATAATATTAATGGTACTTTGTCATGCCTGCTATACTTAAACTTTATATTCTAAGAAATTATTTGATTTCATACAAGTCACCAATATATTACTGGTAAAGGAAACACTGAATTTGTTGGTAAAGTCAGCAACAAATTAAATGTTCTTTCTTTCTTTCTTTCTTTCAACACAAGTTGATGAACACAGTTATTTGAAACGCCCAGAATTAATATAGATTCACAAAGAATTCTGTGTTAAGAAAACAAAATAGCCTTATCACGAAGGGTCAATGCTATGATATCCTTGTCAGCCTACTTGTGATATTTTATTGCATTTAGGTCTGTAGTAAATCTGTTTGTGTGGCTGACTGTACCTCGTGATGTGGTCACGAATAGTTTGAATGGCTTCCAATCGTATGGGGCGCATTCCTTCCGCTCATGTTACCGCGGCTGTAACACGTGCCACGTGGCGAGGAATTTGTCACCACCCGCCGCTCGCCGCTTTCACTTTCCATATTAGAACGCACGCAGTGTTTATTCTGGCTCGGTTCGACGAACCGAAAATATGTTTATTTAACAAATCGCGACTGGACTGGCCGTCAGCCGCTAGCCGGGAATGCACTGCGCCGCCACCCTACTCGGCTTAATGAACCATAAATCCATTCGATATTATGGAGTGTCCGCGCCTGAAATTAAAGCGGCCCGCGGCTGAACGTTGACCGTCGCCCCTGCATCTCATTCATGCGAAGGCCGAAGGGAAAATAAACGACAAAACGCGATTTTGCCGCGACGAGCGCCGCGACACGGTTTCCGTTATTCTAAAATTAAAATCACACACAACGTCCAGACGCACCGGATTTATCGTCGCAAAACCGAAAATCGACTCTCGGCTTAAGACACTAAGAATAAAATCAGCGTACACGAACAAGAAAAAAACATGTCAGCGGGAGTCGTCATCACAATGGTAGAGTATATTCACATAATTTCATCCCGCGGCGCACTATGTGGCGGTGATGATTCACTGTATGCGATGAGATTCAGCATTCCTGTCAGACTTACTACAGACGCCACTACAGCATCTTGAAATTTTGCCAATGGTAGTTTCGCAAGCGATTATCGTAAAATTCAACGGCGTTCTGGCAATGACCCATATTGAGGTAGGTCACGGTCAGGGATAGACCGCTAATAGACGGGCGCTCAGCACACCATTGAACAGCTCGTGCCGACGCATCTACCGCTACTCTGCGTCGAGATAAGCATGTAATTTACTGCGTCTTTGATGTGAGGCGGCGCGCCGTGGGCGGAATACTGAGTGTCGCGCTCCGAGCTATTGTGCGCGTACAGTTACCGCGGCCGCCGTGGACAAAGGTCTGCTAATGCGGGTTCCTTGTCTTGCACATACCACTATGCGGAAACGTACGTTCACTGTTGCGTCCCTGATACCACTCCGCTTCTGTCATATTATCATTCGACGCGGCTATCGCGCGCAGCCTTCCCAAAGATGGACTCACGTTGGCAGCAGATACCGATTACTGACTACAAAATGCATTCAGTCCAGTACTCCAGTTAGCCTGCAGCTCTAATAGGACCGCTATCAATAAAATTTCAATATTTATGAACTCACATGTTAAGACAGTCGTTGTTATTCAACTGTGCCGGATAAAAGGAATGAAATGAACGATACATTACAATAACAAAGACAGAAAAATCTTTTCAACACATAAGAGAACTATACTTAGGGACAAATAGTAATATGCAACCAGGTCTTTGTTTATACAAGCGACAATGAATTTAAAATGTACGACCCAATCGACTCCTTAGAAGACATTACTGTCCCTCGCTTTATTGCAAATGGCACGCTAACCCCGCGCCACGCACGGCAAGCTGCGCGGGCGCATCGTTATCCATTTCCGCCGATATCGTTCGGCCGGCATCCCGGTGCGTCAACCTCGGAGATGATTTATTACATCTCATTATTAGTCGCCATTAGATATTAATACCATAATCGAGATCTCGATGTTTGTGCCGATAGTTGCAATTAGCTCGGCTCGTAAGATATGAATCGCAGTCACCAATTAAATGTTGCAGCATCAATCATCGCCTGTCATAAGTGATTTAACGAACTCTTCAACTAACAAATGAGCAAAGTTTGACCTTGAATGTTAAACATTTGTCATTTTTCATAAAGTCGATATCTGTCGTACAGTAGCTAGATACTAATTGCCAGTGCCGTCGGCCGCTCCAGGCGTAATTACTTGTTGACAAAACATTAATTGCTGGAGATCGCCTATCGGCCCTCGACAATGACAAACGCTAAGCGAGGGACAGGAATGACTGAAATATTTGTTTGTCCATTGAATTTCCATAGATCGGTGCGCGGATAACGCGTGAAAGGTCCTTCCAGACGGTAATTATGTTATGTTAGCGAAAGTGGTGTTGTTCCGTAAAGCAGCGCAAGCATCAGACGTCTAGACAGAGGCGTGGCGATGTGTGTTCGCACACTAATTACTCCTGTAGGCAACTTTTCAACGCAGGCGCCCAACCCACGCTGTCAAGAAAAGCGTTTCCCTTATTTGCTAAGAGAAAAAGTTACAAATCTTTAGCAAAGTTAGTCTGACAACTTATTGCTCTAAATTGCCTGGTATATATCTTTAACTCTTTGACTTCATACATTTAAAATGATTGAATGAACATTCCAACAAAGGATCTTCAATCAAATTGTCAATGACCCAAATGTAATTCAAAATAATTTATCTAATTAAATATCAATACCATCCAAAAAACAATAACAGCCAACTGTGTTGATACAACAATGGTTGCGCGTGCGCACAATGTTCGACCTTGCGCTCTTTCCGATCGTTCTCTCGGTATCGATACATCGGCTGATTGTATCGATTTCGTGTTTTTGTCGTGTCTATGTGCGGAACTGTGTTACTTGTTAGGTTAAATCGGGGTGAACTTAGATTGTCAGTGTGTTCTACGACTTTTAGGGTTGGTCTTTCGCGAGTAAGTAGGCTTCATTGATGTCCTTCGTTATGTTTAATTGGCTAAGTTCTATTTATTCAAGTAATCAACTATTTGAAAAGGCTTTCTTCTTTATTGACGGACGATGATTTCACAGCTATACTAAATCGATTTTCTGGTCTAAAATTTTTAATGTCATGCTTATTATCTTGTAGCCAACTGACTTGTACCGAAATTAATTGGTAAGAACTTAAGTGAAAACTGGGTTACAGAAGTATGACAACAAGTTAATAAGTAAAAACCGTCCGGAAATTTGAATTTCTTTTTGGAACTTTCATTTTCCGGAGCCAACCCTGGTTGCCGACGACAAACAAACGCCCTTGCTATCAGATCACGACGCATTTGGAGTAAAATGGAATAGAAAACGAGTAACCACGTATGGCCGCAAAGAACTCGTGGTCGTGAGGTCAACCGATACAAGATCGCTACGAGGCACCGAAAGGTTATCGAGAGAAAGTTTTAGTAGCAGCACGAAAGCATCTCTTTGTGTATAGAGTGGCCATTGATTTGAGGTAACCCGTCAGGCAAGATCGACGAGTTATTAGTACGCTCTTATGATTGGTGCATCCATTTGCGGGAAATTTGTTTAATAATTTGATATTTTATCGATATCATTAATCAGTTTTTAAGTTTGGAATTTTTTCATTCAAATTTTATTTTGAAACTTCCTAACTCATTCGTATACTTAGTAGCAATGAGTAGAATACATTATAATACGATACGAGATAATGTTTATTTTGATTTTTTTACCATCTCTCTCGATAGCAACCTAATTCTTCATTTATCTCTATACAAGTGGGTGTTCTTGTAAATATTTCTTGACGGTTCCCTAGTGTGTTCTCCGCTCAGTGAACATGTTGTGACAAGCTCAAGACATTGTTAGCACGCCGGCGACACAAAGTGCTAAACTGGGCGATCTAAATGTGGGCCCGGCCTTGAGACGCTTTCTTTCTACCCAGCCGACAATACTAGTTCTAGGTAAAAGGGAGTACTTGTTGGTACACAGTAACTAAGTACTGTGAAAATGCACCTTACTACGTTGAAATAAGGGTTCAAAAGTTTCTACTCATGTGCAGTCAACATTTGTCTCTATGACTGTATGTATGAAAACTGCTTTGACGACAGAATGTCGTACTTTCGCTAGTTATTCTTATCTGTTGTATAGTTGTCTAGATAAAATACTTTTTGCTTTAGCTAGTCCGGGAGTTCCATATTGTTATGGCCTATTTTTACTCCACTATGACTAAGTATATATTCGTGTTCTTTGTCCAATGAAAGTCCTGTCCTTATAATATATGCCTAGTTTTAATGATCTTAAAACTTATTATTTCTCTATCATGTCCATCAAAATACAAAGAGTAATCATAAAAGCATTATTAAACATTCCCTTCTTCTGCGGTCTCATCTAGGTCACAGTTGAGTGTTTATAAACACACAACAAAGAACTCTCAAGTTCATAGCTTAACTCAATTAGCGAGACCATTCATCATATAATTACCAGCACCTTCAACTTTTCCATGTCACCTCCAACTCTTCAATATGTGACGATCGAATAATCGACTAATCATTCCAGTACAAAGCGCCAGTAATTTTGTAATCGACAAAGTTCAAATCAAATTAACTTTTAATTTATTAATGTTATGATTATATTATCGATACTGCGCATAATCGATTTGTGTGTTATTGAAAGCTTGTTTCGTAATATTTTTTATTAGTTATGGATGCATATTTAACTAATTGGCTTATGATTAGTGTTGCCAGGTCCGATTTGTTGTAAATCGGTACATAAGGTCAAAAAAATCGGGATTTAGGATTGCACATCGGGACAGTAAACAAAAAAAAAACAGGGGGTTTTACATAACAAGTAATCAGTCTTGCTAGACTAGTAGAAATTATAAAAAAAAATCGTACTTTAAATGTAATTGACGCACTTCAGAAGAATAATGTACCTATCTAAGTGTTAATGTAAATTATTTGTATTAAAATTATATTTTTTATTGGACTTTGCCGCCTATAGAATGGCCTTGTTATTTATAACATAGTTATAAAATTCATTGCATGTCATATTAAAGTTGGTTTTAATTTGAATTTCTGCTTTCACATGTTCGAAAACAAATTATAATATGAATAACAAAATGCGAGATGATTGTTAAAAGCTGGTGCGTAATCATTCACAATTCACATAGTTCTTATCTGCAATTAATCTCCAAGATAAAATTAGGTATTTATATTAATAATATAACAGCGCACCGGCCCGACAGAAAACAAAACTGTCAGGGTGTTTCTACATGAATCGGATAAGGCATAAGAAGTATAAGTATGCAACGCCAACTCGTAGCCAGGGCCGTCTTTCACCTATTAGAGCCCCTGGGCACATTAAGATATTGGGGCCCCTATGACCATAATTTAGCACTATTTCGTCAGAATGGACAAAGAAGAATCTACACTAACTTAGTCTTTACATATGCTGGTTGATGAGGTAGGTAACTTTCTAGATTTTAATTGAGCAAAATCGTTACTCACATCTTCAAAATCTGTATTTTCGAGCATATCAATTAGCGACTAACTGTTCAGTCTCTCATGGAGCATTGTACTTCTTAATTCATTTTTTATTATTTTTAATTTGGAGAAGGAGCGTTCTACACTGCAATTAGTTACCATCATGCTTAAAAAGATTCTCAGTGCAATTTCTACATTAGGAAAGGTATTTTTAATTTTGTTCTCTTTCAAAAGATATAATATATTTCCAGTATACTTTTAAGATCTTCATTTTTACTTTGAGTTTTCAAATATTATGTTAAATGCAGACATTCCATTTCTAACTCCTTCTCATTTATATCTTCATAATAGATTTCAGCAATCTTTGCATCTTTGTCTCAACTCTTCGGAATTCAGAGTTTTCAAGGGAGAAAATAACCCAAGCTATAAATGATTAAAACTTGATCGCTGTTTTAGATGAACACCCAAGGTATCAATAATGGGAATAAAGGTTTCTACTTTGTAAAAAATAATTCACTGATGATTTTATATTTAGCACAGTGAATTTTAAATATACATTATCTAAAATTTTTATACATTGTTTATTAAACGTTGCAATCGATGAGCCTGCTCTTCAGGCGAGAGTATAGTAGCTATTTTTATTTGTTCTAAGTATTAGCTGTGCCTTTAAACCTCTGATTTGGTAATCCTGCAGGGTCTGGGGGCCCCAATCGTTCGCGGGGCCCTGGGCACGTGCCCATTGTGCCCAGTGGGAAAGAGTGGTCTGCTCGTAGCAGCGAATCGAGTTCGGCCCCCATGTATTTGAATATATTCAAAGCAAATAGATGGCGTTCCGGGGTAAAAAAAAATAACGTAGCGCAAACAGGCATTTTTTTTATGTTTTTTTTTTCATTTATTCATTAATCGGGACATTTAGCGTCCCGATCAGGTACTAATCGGGACGCGTCCCCAGACCCCTGAAAATCGGGACGTCCCGCTCAAATCGGGACACCTGGCAACACTACTTATGATTAACCATGTTATTAATGTGAGATAATTTTTTGAAATATCCTGTATAACGTAACTTAATATTTGAACTTAAGAAATATTGAGCGAGAATAAGTACGCAAGTTAATTTGCTTGATAATAGTTTTTTTTTCATGTTTAAAATTCATTATTTTCATTGATGCCTAGATTTTAAAATGTTATTTGATAAGAATATCTTACAAAGAATACTTATTTGTCTTGCGAATTATGGCTAAACATTGATATTTCCGCCTACAAACACAGTCAATTATTAATTTATTGCACTAACTTCATTTTAATTACCTGTCATACTATTATCTATTCATAGATTGTTATCTAAACAGATTATGTATCAATAAGCGGCGACAATACTAACAATTAAAACACCGACCGGTTTCAAGTATGTTTATAATTGAATTATATTATCATACGTCAAGGTAGTAACATTGTTTATTTATTGCAGAAATGTATATGCTACTGTGTATGATCTTGTGTATGATATACAGGATTAATTATTCTGGAGTGCGTATATTCTACGAGGTAATCAGGTGCATAAAACTGAAATACTTTCCTCAAATCTTAAAATTAAAAATGAAATATTCATACAAAGTGGCAGGTCACGTGACTTATGTTTGTATGAAAAGTTGTTCAGTTTTATGCACCTAATTACTTACCTCTTTGAATATACGCACTCCATAAAAAATAATCCTGTATAGGTACATATTAAATGAATTGGGGTAAGAGGTAAATATATCAGGATTGTAGAGAAAGAAATAGAAGGAGTAAGCCGAGAGTGTGGCCCGCCGGAGTAGAGCTGAAAAGTGGGATCGCGTCTCACGACTCCGGCCAAGGTAAAGACGGGGCTGGGTTTGATTTCAGTCGGTGTAAGTTCCACACATCCCCACGCCACCTATAGGTGTGGGTTGGACGCATTAGCCAATAACCCCAAAACAAAAACAAAGGAATGTAGAGAATGTTTCGTGAAAATCTGTGAACGCTATACCGAGTGAAAGAGATGACTGGTTTATGTAAGATCGTATCACAAATGTTTCTTTCTTTTAGCAGTTACCTATGTTTTCTTTTCTTCTTTGTGGATTGAATTTCTATCTTACCGAATAAAAATTACAAATAACGCCAATAATAAACGTTTAAAATTAGTTTTTTGACTTTACTCATGTGTTAGGAATCCCTGAACTACGCAACACATTTAAAACAAATCTAACTTAGGTCTATGAATCGCTAATATACATATTGCATGTATACAAGTTCCATTACGACCCTTTTACATCAGCTCCAAGTAATCTATCACAAGATACTCAACACGTTATCAATACAAAGATCTCAATGTTGAGCGACAATGCACCGGTCAATTAGACCGGCGCGCGGCGACCGGTCCGGCCGCGGCAGTCCGATTGATGCAAATACAATGATATACGGCCCCCACTATCAAGGAAGCCTAAGGTTTTGCCCACTATTGGGCTTGATACCGTGACTGTAAACCTATGTTTATTTAAACGTGTTTTTTTTAATAATGCGTGTTGGTGGTTTGTTTTCATTATGCATCGATGGTGCTCGAAATGATGATGTCCATAGTAAACACAATGAGAACCGAACAAATAATAAATAAAAATGAGTACCAACTAGTTTCTGATTGAAAATTTCCATAAAACGTTTTCTTAAAGAAATATCCACTTGTTTACGTGAACACAACCTGCACACCATGTAATGTTATATAACTGTTATCCAAAACTATATACAGTTATAATTGTTCATAACTGATACATGCGATTGGACACAGCAATTGAAGACTTGTTCACTCCATCCCATACGAAAAGCATTTGCACGCTGACAATAAAATATGAGTTCCCACAATTACAACACCTCATAATGTTGTCGAGAAAAAAGCAATGTTTTTGTTTTCATACAACTATCGTGAGGTTAAATAAACATTCACGTCTGTAATTATCTATCGTACTAGTATAAAGCTGAAGTGTTGATTTCAATACGATATTACCATTCGGATTTAAAAATATATTTTTGCATTTGGTTTTCTTGTGGAAAGCTGTTGACATTATCACATGGGTTTGAACCTGCAAGTCATGATTGAAAGAAAACATGTGTATTCTGTTTCAGAAATTAGTATAAATATTTTTTAGTAAATTACATAGATAAACAGTGATTTGAGCATGCAACGAATGCACATTTTTTTCTATACGAAACACAACCGTTTGTCCATCAAAAAGTTTAATATTTTCTATACTGGATAGAATATTAATTTCTAGTATTCTTTTGATTTAATTTATAGAATTTCTTCCCCTCCAGTTGCCATTGAATATTTCAGCCTGTGTATACCAAAATATTTTTTCTAAATACAAGTTTTCCGAAAGTTTATATAATTGTTCGACAAGAAAAAATTGTTCGTCATCTTAATCAGTTCCATTCTTTAATCTTGAACTTGAGAGCCTCATTATTTGCTCGTAAAGCGTCAGGTGACGGATCAAACGCGATTGGCGGCACGTGGGCGACTTTAATAATAATTGTTCGTAACGTAACTTCCCCGGCGCCCGCGCAACTAAGACCGTTTTAGCGTAAAGGCTGATTCACATTGAGTATTACTGACTTCCAATTTAATAAATCAAAACAGTTTTGTTTGACAAATCAATGGTGACTCAATTCTGAAATCGTGTGATTGCTGAACTACATTTGCTTACCAAGAGTTGCACTGAAAGTTTTTTTTTTGCAGTCTGAAATATTGGGTCACTAGCGAAAAATTTGAAGTCAGCAAAGTGCTAAAGTACCTACTGACCCCTAATTAATTTTCTGGTTAAATATTTCGTAATCTGCTTCGTCCCTAAATTCTGTAACATACACAATGTAGGTCAGCCTTAATAATAAGTCATCGAGAACCGACTGGTGCTAATGACTATATTAGTAGCGGACGGCTGTTTTATAAGCGATGTTTGATTACCAGCCGCCTTGAGGAGCTGAGCTGGTGACAAGGACAGTGCCCACTGTCGCCATGTCTTGTCATAAACCCACGATCTTAAGTTTGCTAAGAACTATGCAGTTTTTAAGCTCTTGTACGCTATAAGTAGAGCGGTTAACATTGCTTTTGTTTTTACGAAATGTATTTGTCTTTATATCGCGATTTTAAGCACGATTTGAGCGAGAGGATTTTCTAGCTTTAAAAAAACGTAGTAGCGGTCTGAGAGTAATTGTGTGATCGGTGATCGATAATTTACTTATTTTATTAAGGCACGTCAATTAAATGAAAATTGCTCGTCACTTGAACCATACCTCGTTTGAGATCCTAAAACACATAATTAAAAACCATAGGTGAGTGTGCCATGCTTATTAAATACCGTTATTGTAGCTAGAACAAGTCATATAGTCATATTCTTATATCATGTACTGTAATTATTTAATTACAATTATAACGCATTAAGGTAAATTAAATATTTACCGATTTTCTATTCGTTATTATTTTATTTTGATTAGACAATTCATTTTCCTTTTAGAATTCCTTTAATAACAATGAGGTCAAAACCTTGTATAACCGCAGAATATATCGCAATTAACTAACCTGTAAACAAAAATATCTAAATACAATCGTTAATTATTCTATATTCATTTAAATAATCAAGGGTTTTAATAACATTTCTTTACTTACCTACGCATGAGCGTACCGTGGGAATTAGCTAGTGAGATATAGGTATAAAAAATTTGTTAGTACATAATACGTATAAAACCTAAAAGTTAATTTATTCAAAAAGAAGCTTATGGATTTTTTGAAAAAAATCTTGGAAATAATCACCTTCATTTGGCATTTAAGATATGGTTGTTTCAGTCAGGCACGGTGCGTCACTTGCTAACTAATTAGCTGTTAGGATAATACTCCATTGTTAAAGTTATTGATGAGTTTGTAGTAGGTAGGTAGCTATCGGCGGTTAGCAGCACATTTCCGTGATGGTTCCCGACCACAATGCACTCGTGGGCGGTGATTACTACGCGGCTCTGTACTTGTATAGAAAAATCTAATTGCTTTATGAATCATTTAACAGTTGTCGGATACCTTTTAAATACTGCTCTTGTGTTATTTGTGGTAGGTAGGTACTGAATAACTTACCATGGAAATACAATAATAATGCAACTTGTGCTTTGTGTTCTCAAAACTTGTATACACGTGTAAAACGATATAAAAAAATGAATTTTAAATTAAATCTTCAAAATCATGAATAGAATCAAAAATACCCTTTTTTCGTATAATTCGTCTCCCAGTTGCACCTGGTTTACTAAACAGACGTTACAATCAAAATTTCATAAGGCTCTCTGCTATAAATTCACAATTTCCATATTTTAAGCGTCAGCTGCGCACGCGCTGGCCGGCAGGTGCTCGCGCACCGATTGCTCCGCCCCCGCGCTCTATACCCCTCGCTTGTTTTGTGTTAGGGTTACTACAAATGCATAATTTCTTATTTGTTTTGCTTAAAGTTAATATAAAAAATGCAAGTTAAGATTTCCAATATTCATACCTCGTTTTCTGCTTCAGAAAACATTAAAACATATTAAAATTGCATCTCGCGCCAAATAAATTATATTCACAGCAATAAATTAAATGTATGGCTATCCATATTTAAGGCATAGGACCTTAAAATATGTGACTGCATTGTTACATATTTGGCAACAATTCCGCTAAGTGGCTGCATGGCGCCAGTATTAAGAAACAACAAAGCAATAAATTAAAGTCACTGTTTTGTCTCCGACCTAATAATCGGCTGATTATTATGAATTATAAAAGTAATACGACCAATTTCCAAGATAATGTCTATAAAAACATCAATAACCTAGAGTAATAACGCCTAAATTTGACCTATGTACCTATATATTATTCAAGTAAATTTTTCGCTATTTTAGTATGATCAGAAGTTTTTTTTTGTATGCAAATTAATTCAAAGTCACGTTTGTTTGACCTAAATTCCCGTAACTCTATAAACAATAAAAAAAATTGATGAAGACATTCAACACGATCATTGAGCCAACCCTGATGCTTGTACAGAGAATTTTAATTAACCTAATTTGCATGTTTGGCCGCGACACACCCGCCGTGCAATAAAATTTACATTTCGTTACAAAGATCGTGCATGGCGGCGCCTGCGCTCCACCCTAAACTTTTCGACCATAGATTTGTAGGTTAAACTTTATCTATATTCCGTGAATACTTTATTACAGACGAGTATAGGTCACCCATCTTTGAACATGCTTACAAGCTTACCTAGAATTACTGCCCCCTATCCCAATAAAATATTAAAATTTGTGTCGGCCATAAAAAAATCCTACTTGTTATAATATAGTCTGTGTGCAATACAAGTGACTTCAAGTTACAATAAACGTTAAATGCTCATGCCGGAAAACTAACACGTGTATTTCAATCAAATAAAATACAGCTTACAATTAACACATAAATCCAATAATAACTTAGTATAAAAGCAATAAATAACATGAATAATATAATTAATAATGTATCGGTCGTAACAATTATTATATTTTATGTTGTCGTGTATCTATTTGCCCGGCACGCCCCCGCTCGCGCACGTCGCTCCAATAGCATTACTTACCGACTAGATGTTATCCCACTTAGAACGTGGCTAAGAAGTCCGCGAATAACTTGAAAGTAGATACAAATTGTCTATGCTTCGTCCTGCATTGGATTTTCATTTTGTCCTAGGCATTTTGGGCATACGCCACCGTACAGTTTTTTTTATATAGAATTTTATTAACTTGCTTATTGTATGTCCATTCTTAAGAACTACAATCGTCTTTAGTTTTTAGGTAAAAGTTCGTGTCAAAAGTCCTTCAGGTAATATCAATACTATCAATCACAAGATATAAAATAATGGATATCTGTCAATGGCTCATATAAATATGTATGAGTCTACTTGTCATAATGTTGTGATCTTCGAAAAGTATCGAATTTATTGAAGGCAATTTTCGACATAGCATGGAAATTTTAAACTTTGACACAAATTGGGAGTACAGTTTTCATTTTCTTGTTTATACTACAAATAATTTTTACACAGATTTTGTAAATAAATCCTCTATCGCGAATTTCTTGGCCCCAACCAAATTGCCGTATAAGATCACCTCTCGTTTTAAGACCTAGCTCGCTATTTTATGCCGCGATAGTAAAGCTCACTGAACATTTTATTATTCATTAAATTTTAACGATCTCAACTCTCATAATTATGTTATTCTTTGCACAATATGCAATGTCTTATATGGATGTTGTTAGAGCATCGATATTATTATGGTCACTTTATAGCTAGTTCTTTTCTGATCAGATTTGTTTGTTAATAATCAAAATTTTAGTCATTATTAAGCAACCCATTGACAAGAATAATCAGCGCAAAATATATCTCCTAATATATTTTGCGCTGACGACTGAGAACAAATCTCATGTATAAAAGGAAAAACTTAAATAGCTTATCAAGCAATCATATTTATGCATTAAGCACAAAGGAATGATCAGAAAAAATATTTATCTCGTGCGTTAAACAGAGCTACTGTACAAAAGTCCGTTAATTTATATTACAAATTAAATTATCAATGTAGAGGTGATCGTTGTTTGTGCACCGGATGTGACCTTTACCCTCAGCAGGGAAACAAGCCTGTCTGCTTGATTGAAGATATAAACCACTATACATACACTTTCTAATAATGTGCACATAAAATCTTAATAGATGGACATTACAATTCAAGTGATATCATCGCAAATGACTGCTGTATACAGTTGTTGCTCCTGAATACTTTCTCTTTCTATATCTCGTATTTTCGCTATCAGAATTCTTAGAGCAGTATTGTAGGTTATCGATGAGAACGTTGTACACATTTCATTGTTGAGCCTCATCAATCTCATGTTGCGCAAACTAAATGGGATCGGCGCGTTGAGCAACAGCTGCTCCCAGACGGTAATACCCGCCCAGATGAAACCTCATCACTCAGCAAAAAGATAATAACACAGCAATCTACTTTATTATACTTTTGATTGGGGTGATTTCTTAAGCGTTCCGACACCGCTGCGGCCTTCGCGCAAAACTTGATAATACACTTGCCGTCTAAAATTTCATCATCCGCTATTTTAAGATACACTATGTGAACTATACCAAAATTAGTGGAACTGTCAGAAGAATTTGTATACCTATGTGATTAATCACGACGCATTTAATTAGATTCTAACATTACCCCATAAAGAGAAGCCCATTATTGCCACAAGTCGTTATATAGTTTACAATGGAAAATCTCTAAAGTAATTACTTCCCAACTAGGGGTGAAATTCATTTCTATTGATGCACAATACTATTGTACACATTTCTAATTTAAAATTTGATTGCATCTCGTCGGTCCTGCACCCCTTGCGTTCGCTTTGTCTGCGAGTGCACGAGTCACGCTGACTAGTGTATTGACCCCTGCCAGTCGCCACTGCTGTCCATTTGCATGTACCAGCACAAGGGAGCAGTAAAGCTTTCTATAAATCTAATCGAGGGCCGGCGACAACTGTTGTAAAATTTTACGACTTCCGTCGATTGGTCGTCGCGGCCGTTCGCTCGCGATTGTCCGCGCTACTGATGTCGCGTGCACACATCGTCCCACCTCGTGTTCGTTATAGTAATTAACTAGTCGCAAGGTCGCCGCGTTTTGTCATTCAGTCTCCATATTAATGCGACAGCAATCCTCCTTGGGACACAGACGTCCGCGGCCACTAATCACGACCAAATCGGGCTGGCGACCGTCCGCAGCCTTTTCGTCCATCCACGTCTAGTCGTAACCGCTTCTAGATCGAACCTTTTTAGTAGAGCAGCTAGACGCCGGCGCCGCGAGGGCACCTGCCGCCGAGCCTTATTTACAAACATACCAGCGCGCGAATCTAAAACTTTTATGATATTCGCGGCGGCTGACTCATGATTCAATCTGTTTGCGGTCCGATGTACGATTTAACGCATTATCTATAAGATGCGATTAAGAAATACGATCGAGATGATGGATGGTGCGAGCGCCGGCCTGTTACGCTGAGCGCGAGCGATCGAGCATGTCGATAGCCATCGGCGCGGAGGTATCGGGCGCGCATCGCGCTGACGGCGCATCGATCGTCGGCGCGGGCGTCGGTTGTGCAACGCCTATGAATAATTACCGGCCGGTGGACGCGCACTCGATTCACTGCCAAGGACGCCTTTTCGCTTTTAGTCGGTCATCGATCGGAGCGCGTTGCGCAACGCGGCGGGGGTTTCGCTGTCGGGCCCGTTGCGCCACGCACCGTGAGAAGTGCACGCGACTAATGACGCGTTGCTCAAGCGGCGCAACCCGCCCACAAATCGCTTTATTATGCAGAAAGTGAGTCGGAACAAATGGACGCGGCAGCACCCGGCCGCATTCATTACGGGACCCCGGTCGGCGGAAAGTGAACGCCGCGCGGACGTGATCAACGGATCCTTAGCAACCTGATTGTGATTTATAACGTCGCACCACTCTCGGCGACGTTTTATATGAAAAAATGAGCGTTTTATCGGTGCTGTACCCGCGGCTCGCATATTCATAAAGTTGACGGCCCTCATAAATATTTGTTGCAGTCCAGCTTTATCAGCGTGATAAATTACGATATTACAATATCCGATGCACGGACTGCGCTCGAACTGATTATGACACGTTTAATAAGACGTTGCTCGATCCATAAAACTGTGTAGTACCTAATCTGGGATCTGAAATTTTATCGCCCTCAATCATAATTCGATTCATCATAGCTATCTTGCAGGTGAGGCCGTAGATTCATGCAGCTATGCCGCTCAACTTGATTACAATATCGTATCGATCTTCTGATTCTCTTACTTTTTACTCTATTATATTGTAATGACATGTAGATACGTCCAAGTCTAGAGATAGGAGTACAACATTCGTGATAACTTTTGCAAGAACGAGACAACTTTTTTCATTACAACAGCTTCATGTTTGGTTCATAAAGCTGCATAGCATCAACAGTTTGTATGTGTGTGTGCTTTCACACTATTGCCGTGTCACAAATTAGAGTTGCCAAAAAAAAACAAGTTCTACCTCCGGTCGGGGTTGCGTTTTTGCCGGCAGCGCAGCTGTTGCTGGGCAGGTGCGTGCGTTTTCGCCGAATTTCGTCGGCCTGCGATGCGCCTGCGCCGACAGACGTAATCAGTGAAATAAATGCCGACTCTAAATGGGCAAAAAGTTTTTGATGTTATTCCGTCCATCCTCTGAAGTACGGTGGAATGATTAATAATAGTATGCGGGGATTTACGATTGACGTCAAGTGAACATCGTTCAATGCGTTTTATTTAATTGCAAGAATAAATGAATGAAGGTGCAATTTCTTATACTTGAATACTATAATATAATTTGACTGCACGGATAGCCGAGTGGTATAGGTCACCACGCTAATTACCACTGTGCGCGACGTGCTGCGGGTTCGATCCCCGCATGAGACAAGCATTTGTGTGATCCACAAATGCTTGTTCCAAGTCTGGGTGTTCTTTGTGCATGTGATTTGAATGTTTGTGAAACCCCCGCGACACAAGGATTAAATTCCTTAGAGCGGGCGTCGTTTTTTTTTTTTAAATAAAAAAATAAATTATGGCTAGTCGGGTGTTCATATACATCTGTTCGGAAATATAAATAAAATTATTACACAAAACATTCAATTACCAATAATGCGTTATATTCAAACTTTCTATCTTAAGTTATACCTGCGTAGGTAGGCGTAGTGGTTGCACAGCGCAACAGTGCGGAATGCGCACGCGCATCTCAGGTCAGCGCGAGTCTTGACACAGTGACACCGTGTCACCACTGTTTTCTTATGTTTTGCGCGATAGATACACAAGTTAAGTGTTGACTTGGAAACACACTTGTGTAGGATTGTATCTTTTCTATAACTGATTAAAAAGTATGGTTTATGTAATACGTTGTTCACATGTTATGTAACGGCATAATTTGTTTTGATACGTTATTCCACAGTAACATACTTGTATGGATGGTTAACAAGCTCTTGAATATTATCTACATTAATATTATAAAGAGGTCAGATTTGTATTTTTATATGCTTGTAGTGTTGCTTCCCGACAGTAAAAGAATTTTTCAAAACTTTCAGTAGAAACGGAGTCTATCCAATGCAAACATAGAATCAAATCTTTCCTCTTTATAACATTAGTAAAGACTAGTAAAACAATAGGGATCGTGGGTGGAGCCGCGGGTTATGGCTAGTATCAAATAACAAACAAAAGGTTTATTGAAAATCTTTCTTTTATTTCGATCAATTTCTTCTACAAATGCAAATATGCAGCTAGTGTAACTAATCTAGTTTCATACTCAATGTAATCTTATTCAAAATTAAATCTTGAATATAGCTAACACTATACAAATCTTCCCCTTCGAGTTATTTTGAATTAAGCAATTTAAATTTCACACCAGTCGAGCGTTGTGCAAAGACAACCGAGATCTCCTTACATGGCCTATTTAACCTACCTATTTGGGTTAGGGCGGCGCCGATCGATGTGGTTTCCGCCCATAAGATATTCAGTTAAGAGCGAGGACCATTTTTTTAAGTATTTGTAAATTAACAATTATTATTACAGCTAATATTTCCGTAAACGGTAAACAGTAAAAACTAAAAACGTATTTTTCTATTAAAAGTTGTCAAGTCAATTATGTACCAAGAAATATGTTATTAATTATTGTTGAAGTTAGGTTTAAAATGGACTCAATATGTATTTTCCCACAGTTAAAATCGAATAACCTCATAGATTAAAATGAACACCCTTACAACTCACTACAACCATATAAAACAAACAAAAATAACTGTTATGTAACATTTAAAAATAGCCCCGTAATGTCTCGCCGGGCAACCGTGACCCGCACGGGGTCACTCGGCCACGGGGTGGCTACACGCCCTCAAACAACCCCGGCCGCCCCTTTCTGCCCTCCCGTGACCTCCCGTGCCCTCACTACGTCCTCCACGTGTCCGACATTGACCTCAATACCCGATTGTTTCAACTTTACGTAACCAGCTTTGCTCACAATTCATTTGAAATTTATATAGTTTGTAATGTTTCTTAATTAGCAGATGAATAGTTACCCACGTAAAGACATTGAACTAGTTACGTGGGAAATTTTTGTTACTAATAAATTGCATGGTTTTTGTGTTTTCGTAAATCATTCGTGAAGTATAAGATTGCATTCGATTGTTCGGTTATTTCGATGCTTTTTTGTTTAGACAGAGTGTTTTTGTGACGAGAAAAGCAAAGAGGTTGCTGTGATCAGCAGCAAGGACCATATTTTAACTATGTCACATCCTGCCGTAAGCAAACTTAATACGAAATCTCGTACTCAATGTAAATAACCCAAATTGAGTAATAAATAGCATTATATTTGGCGTTTGAACTGCAAATTCTTGAAACAAGTATTCAGCCCGTGATTCACAATACGTAGAATTTGAATGAGCTTTGATTCACCAGAATATTCCGAACAGCATCTACTGTTACTCACGCATGTCCAAAATTATGCCGAATCTGCCTAACAGACAGTAACTAAAATATGCATATATTATGCTCAAATATAAAATTATTAAAGATATTATATAAAAGATAATATAATATTCATAAAGAGTCTATAACATACTAATTACTAAACATCAAAATAAAGTGTGATTTTTTAAGGATTAGAAATTTTATATCTTGAACTCCGAAAAGGATGTCGGTTACTTTTTTGCACGACGACCTTCGGGTCATTCTTTAAGTCCAAGCAAAACATATCGTGGCATTTGGCCGATAATAGTTCAAGAATCCCGGGTTGCCAAATCTTTTTTATGTTCTGAGCGTCACCGGAGGCAGTGTTAGTGAATACGTTTTAGACCATTCAATTTTTTTACTTAAATGTATAGTAAATGGAAAGAGATAACGCCTCTCTTTAATGCTAAACGTAACAACACCTAAACTGCTTGGACTATGAATAAGGCCCCTAGTCTGAGGATCTGTTCGTCATATAAATCAAACAAACGAATCGTATAATACATTAAGCTATTCGTTTATCGATAGGCATCTTAAATGTATTGTATCCACACATCCCACCCAACTTACGAATACCAGCAGTTTCACAGTCGATCCCTCGTTTAACCAGCAGTAAATCTTGTATCATACGCGTACATTCCTGGAGTATGGTGTCTGCTGGTGCACTGTATAGGTGTGGACAGAAGGACTGGTTAACTCATCACCCCAAAAAATACCGCAATATAGATTTATTCTGGATCTTAAATTTCTTATTTGAAAATTTTGTGTTGTTACATGACTGTATAGTCTTTTCATAAACTCGTAGAACAATGCCCATCAAGTTATGTAATAAGCTGTTACTAGATGAAGTCACAAAATTGCAATATGCCCTAACTCACGACTCACTCGAAACTGTAGTATTTGTTACTTCACGAGAGATTATTATCTCAATCACGAATTTGTTGAATGTGTCCCTACAAAATATGTATTTTCATTACAACATAATGTGGACCTTTTGTAGAAATTGCGTTTAGCGACGCAGTCGGCGCCGGCGGCGCCTGCGCCACGCAGCTAATTGCGAAGTGCGCGCGCGCAATCAAACCCAAGATTTATGCGAAGCTTAGAATTAGCCATAGACCGTTTACACCTAGCCCTTCTTACTCGTTGTTACCTATATTATTAAATATGTGTTTATGTAAACGATGCTTTGTTTGCGTGGCGAAACAGGATAGTTTACGCTCTAATGAGCCCTATTCTAGGTAATTTAGTGCGTGCTCCAGTAACTAGTTTTGGGAAATGGCTCGTTATGCTCAAAAGAGAAAGTCTAAATAACGACCTATGCTAATTATGCTATGCTAATGGTGTGCTACGGAATGGTTCCTGATTCTGATAAGGAACATAAATAGTATTCAATGTTCGATACACTGTTAAAGGTGATACTTGCGGTACCCTAACACATTGGTTGTGTACACGATACCTCCAACAGAATACTAAATGAGCAAGAGCTGGTCACATGTGGGTTACAAGAGCATTTACATCTATGTACCGCACCTGACTACATCTGTTAGTTACTTAAGTACTTATTGTGCAATAAATTCTCATCTCTTCGTATGCTATGTCAAGGCACAAAGAAGGGTTATCTCGGGAAAAGGCGACATTGTCAATTTCAACCCTGTTTTTTTTTGTTTTAAGTTCCAATACATCTGCAACTGTCTCATAAAAATACTTCGAGGACCGATTCCTTTAACTCTACGATCGTCCCATAGATCACTTGTAAGGATCTTTACGATATGTTGCGCGTGCGCCTATCCCTCCAGTAATTATTCCCACTAATACCGCCTAATGACCGCCCTGATATGTTTACGACCTGCACTCCATCTTGTACGGCGACAGCCTAATGAAGTCTCTCGATTACAATGACGGTAATATCACATTTGCCTTCAAACGTGATTTAAGGCTTTCAGTCAATATTCTAACCTGTAGGACTTTCTATTGCAAATGTACACGCCCTACGCTTGGTTTCATGTTCATTGGTTACTTGTTTAATAGAAACCGTATATAGCAATAGGTTTTGTTGTACCAACGAAACTGCAATTTTTAATCATGTCTAGGGTAGACATGATTAAAAAGCTGCCTTGTTCTAGTATCGATTTTATCCCCCTAAATACAATGTTACCATGAAAAATTCCAGTACTCCTGAAAGTGTTTTTCTATGGATGATTTATAAATTTTGATTTATTTTCTCTCTTCCAGGGGTAAATTTGCATCAGTCCGCAAGATTCGCCACCTAGTATCGGGCGAGGAGTACGCGGCAAAGATCATTCGCAAACGGAGACGCGCGGCAGACACCACGCGGGAGATCCTGCACGAAGTCGCCGTGCTCGCGCTCTGTGCTGACTGCACGCGGGTCGTTAGTCTACACGAGGTGAGCATGATACATTATATACAACCTCAGAGATTTATAACTTAAGTAGAAAAGACATTTAATTGAAAACTGATGGAAATTGTTAATGACAATTCATAACAGAAAAAAAAATCTCTGTGATCATGTCAAGGTAAATTACAGAAGTCTATATACTCACTTTTACACACGTTATCCCAAAGTCAATACTCAATATACCTAACCAGCTAAAAATTGAATTTACAGGTATACGAAACCCGTTCAGAAGTAGCGATCGTCCTAGAGTTATGCGCGGGTGGGGAGCTGCAGCGACTCCTAGACGAAGAGGATCGCCTGACAGAGGGTGCAGCACGACGGGCACTGCGGCACGTGTTGGAAGGACTCGCGCATTTACACGCGCGTCGTGTTGCCCACCTCGACCTCAAACCACAGAATTTGCTGCTTACCGCAGATGGAGAAGAGCTCTTGATATGTGACTTCGGCATCAGCCGTGCCATACAGCCCGGAGCACATGTTCGGGAAATATTGGGAACGAGGGATTATGTTGGTGAGTTTTCAATTGGATTTTGATGATAGGATAGTGAAGGATGCTGTACTGTGTGCTGTTCACATCACACACCCTCGCATCCTCAAATCACAGAATCTGGGACAGTTTTGAGAAGTTTAGGTTATGGTTTTCATTTACTTGTCGTTAGAATAATGCGTGAACATTCTACGTTTATTGACAAAAACAAATTTATTTCCACAGCCCCTGAAATCCTATCATACGAGCCACTATCCCTGGCAGCGGACATCTGGTCGGTGGGCGTGCTGGCCTACGTGCTCCTGAGTGGGTACTCGCCGTTCGCGGGCGAGACCAAGCAGGAGACCTACCTCAACATCGCACAGTGCCAGCTCAGCTTCCCCAAGGACCTGTTCCGAGGGGTCTCGCAGCGAGCCATACAGTTCATCAAGGAGACGCTAGTTGTTGATCCTAAGTGAGTACGGTCATCAGCATAAATATAAGAGGTTTTTTTATACGCGACTATTCTTTTTTTTTTTTTTTAATTCTGGCATAGGCTTGAGTAAATTTCAAGTGAACAATTTTAGAATCGACACTAATGAGTTCAAATAAGAATAGCTTACTTTTAATGTGCCTTTTTCAAAGTTATGTGTACTTTCTTCATTATTCTAAGACACTATTGACTAAGAGTGAAGAAAAAAAAACGTGAGGAAATCTGGATTAAAAAAAATAATAATTTGATGTGGCCATACCGCAGTGAGCCAGCGTGTTCAAAGCTCGTTCCTTCTCTATATGAGAAGAGGCCTGTGCCCAGCCGTGGGATATTTCAAGCCTGGTATTATAGTTTTAACCATATATATTAACCGCCAGCCAGATTATTGTGGGATAGGCCTATTCTAAATATCTTCGAAGTTACAAGGTCTGAACATTTGTTCCCGCACGTTTCAGGGGTCGTCTTACAGTGGAAGAGTGCCTGGAGCACCCCTGGTTGAAAGACGAGGCGGACCTGCCGCGCAAGATCGTAGGCGTCGGCTTCGACGTCGCAGAGCTCGCCAGCGACCCCGACGCTGATGACGATGCCAGCGACGACGCCAACACCCCCAACGGGACCAACCCCTCTCCCGTCGGGAACGGAATTAACGGAGTTAATGGACTCAACGGAGTCAACGGAGTTAACGGAGTCAATGGGGTTAACGGAGTCAACGGGATCAGTGGTGTGAACGGTCACAACGGCGTAAATGGATGCAATGGAACCAACGGATCACATGATGATGAAAAAGGTGAGCTGATGTATGTATGACGTGATCGCCATTCCATTATTTTTATCTAATTTTAATCTTCATCTATTTCGGGTATACTAACATTTCATTAATTAACTTTAGATATAGCGCATGCTGCATGATCGTTAACAGAAATTGTTATACAAAAACAAGATGAATTTAGTAAAAAAATAGTATTTGAATGTTAGCATTACAATTCGTCCACCCTTCACTCATGATAAAAAACATCAACCCCATCAAATACAAGTTCGTCCGAATTCCACTTTACATAAACACTATATGTTTTTCATCTGTAATATCTTGCAAGAAATTCAAAGCTTCTTCGTCCTTATTCTACAGCATTATGTATTGTTTCCAGAATCATCCGAGTTCCGTCCGTCGTCGCCGACGCTCGAGTGCTCGGAGCGCGACAAGCCGCTGAAGCATGCGCATGCGCGCGACGCCTCGCCGCCATTCCCCGACGCGCCCTCCACGCCCAAGGTGAGCCGCCGCTGACTCCGTCCCTCCAGGTTAGACCACGCTCACGCTCGCTGCCACCGCCTGCTGCCTGTGCACTGCGGAATGTGTGTGCCACGTCATCGCTTCGTGTGTAGCCGTCAGTTGTTTAGTGTTGCAGTGTTGTGCATGTGTGTGAGCTTCGCGTCGTTGTGTTCATCAGCTGGTCAGGTGTGGTGCACGATGTCCACGCCCACGTTGGCTGTAAGCAGACGCTTTAGTTAGCGTTTGTTATTTCATGCGTAGCATTTCCGTTGGTTTTCATAATATCGCTACCATTTTGTACAATTCGTATTCTCTAATTGGGCCGCAGTTAAGTCACTGCAGCCCAATCTTGTTTCATTCACATATAATTTTAGGTGGTAAATGTCTAAACAAATTATTTGTTGCTGCTACAGGTGTCCCGTAAATCCCACCCGCACGCGCCGTCGGTGCTCGCGCTGTGCAAGAAGTTCCAGCCCGACTACGAGAAACCGGCGAAGCTGTCGCACCACGTGGGCCACGTGGGCCACGTGGCGCACGTGACGCACGAGTGTGTGGCGCTAGAGTGCGAGTGCCGCGCGCTGCGGCCGGCGCGCGCCGCCGCCGACCGCGCCGTGCTGTGCTAGCGCCGTGCTGTGCTGCTGCTGCTGCTGCTGCTGCCGCTGCTGCTGCTGCTGCACGCTGTACATATGGACTTAGTGTCGAGGACTATTGTATATTTCTTATGGAGGTATCCTCCCCGGTCGCGCGGACCGAGCGTTCGCTGACGATCGCGGAGCTCCACCGACGGTACAAAATGCATAATGATGCGCCTGCGCACTGCGAGCGCTTGTGAATGTGTAAGTGGCTCGCGTGCCCGCACCGGTGTCGTGTTCGTGAAATGTGTTAAGTTTATTACTATTGTAGTTTTGAAATGCGTTCGCTCTGTTGAAAACACGTTGTAATATATAATGTTATGTAGAGACGTTTCATGTGAAACATATTGTTGACAATAGAGATGTTACTACACAGACTTGTGTAGTTCTCAGCGCGAGCGCGTGTTGTTGTGGTGTGTGCGTGCACGGGGTGCGGGCGCGCCGGCGGCTGCGGCCGCGCTGTGGCCATGCTGTGCCATGCTGCGTCATGCTGTGCCATGCTGCGGCAGCTCGGCCGCCAGCCGCGCGGCTGTACAGGGCGGCGGCGGCGACAGCGAGGCCACGGCCGCCGCCGCCGCCGCTTACTTAGATAATTAAATTGTTGATGTGTCGATCACATTTATATTATAGTATCTAAGTGTTCAAATGGTTTAACAGATGATGTACGTTGTATGTTAACCGGAGCGGTATAGATATATAACCGATATGTTCGAGTGTTGGGACCAAAATTTTGTAGTAGAAGGAACGTTTCCATATCGGTGCAGTTGTTGTCATGTCAAATTTTATCACGGAATGTGACCGTTATCGGGATGTTGCTTAGGTAGGTAAATTGTTTATGAATGTCATGAGCTCAAATCTTGCGACTTAATTTTTTTGTAATGCTTAGATGCATCATCGTCGACTGTAGTTAATTCATCCTCCATACTGAAAATATTTTCATATATTGTGTACTTTTTTCCATGTTAAAATCATTTTTAACAATGTTTTGTTCAACTAAACTCGAAGATCCATTACCCTTTGAAAGCTGTTGTGATCAATAACTCATTTGTAAAAAATAAATTATTGTGATATAAAATACTTTGGTTTTTCCTTACCTCTACCAAACCCGAATCCGCAAAAATACCTATGCTATCGAATATCTATTGAAAAGAAAATATGGACCGGCTAACATAAGATACAGGATAAATTTAAAATGAGTGCGTATATTGTACGAGGCAATCATGTGCATAAAACTGAACAGCTTTCCCCAAAGAACAAGTCAATCAAAATCAAAAATCACAAATCTCGTGAAATATACGCACTCCTTTTAATATCAAGCACTACTTACGACATATCATATAATAATATGATAATATGTCGTTTGAATGGATTTTTGAACACTACCTCATTTTTGGTAGTTAATATCGTATAGAGTCTATACGATATTTTTTGTCTATACTATAGACAAAAAATATGAACGTGACAATACTAATAAAAAGCAATATGCACTGAAAATACTTGTTTATTGCTAAATTTCTACAAAACAGTCTTGCTGTGCAGTTCTGTTGGCTAATATACATAACTATGTAATTGGCACCATACTATGACGATTATAGATACAAGTATAAAAAAGAACCCTCTTCAAGTAGCTGCCGGTTTTCACAGGGGGTTATTCTCTAAGTCCAAACAAACATAACGAGGCATAACGCAGATTAAGAGGGGCTCGAGGCTCAGAGTAAGCCGTACGGTTTGACCGATAATAAAGGTTAAGCCGCGCTCGCCGCGGTTGGTCCGTAGATGAGTGACCATTTGTAAACTATATATAGGTATACCGAGGCCCGTCCGTGCCTTGGAAAGCACGTTAAGCCGTTGGTCCCGACTGTCATACGGTGATATTTGACAATCCTTACGTCATTACAATTCTCAACCAGTTACTATGGAATACTGAATTCCACCGTAAAATGTGTTGTGGAGGTCGCTCCTTGTAAAATACGGTATTCAGCTAAATCCGGTAAAACTGGAAACCGACCCCAAAATAGCTTGGGAAAAGGCTAGGCAGAAGAAGAACACAGATTTAAGTTCAAGAATCCAAGGGCACCTAATCTTTTTTGTCTTCTGAGAGGTTAGTATATCCTTTTTTAGGCCATTAAACAGATTTTTTACTTAAAAGTATGTAAGTCGAAAGAGATAAAGCCTCTCTTAACCCTACACGTATCAGCACGTTAATCGCTTGGACTTAGTGAATAAGAGCCTAAAAATAGAACTTGCATCTATAACGTCAGTTACACAAGAAACACTTTTTGACATCATTACAATAACTTGATTAATTCATTATTTATATTATTACAGGCGGCAGTAATACGCCACTATTTACAAAACTTATTCTATGTAAAAATTACAATACATGTTTCTACACATATTATTGAATTACAAAACCATTCGAATCATTTCATAGAAATAAAATATGTTTTCATTCCGTACTTCCTAGTGTGTTACCTTTTGCAGGTTTATTTATAATAGAAATACAACATATTAGCTATATTAAAGCATAATAATAAGAAATTGAAGATTCCAACATAAATTCAGTCAATCAATATTTAATAATTGTGTATACAGAACGATATTAATTTGTTTAACGTGATAATACTAATAAAATTGTTTTAATGAGACAGATGAAATTAAAAATACATATAGTGAAAGGGAACTATAATAAATTATCATAATGATATTTAACTTTAATAATTATAATAATATTATTCAATGATTAGTATTTTCTATTTTCTATAATATTGAAATGATTTTAATACTTGACAGTGAACCAATTTGACTAGATCGAACAAGTTTTCATAATAATTATACTTATTACAATGAATTCATTTTTTAACTAATTAAAATCTAGTTTAAAGATTGTTTTGCAGATTAAACACAACTTATGAGACCAAGATGTTAAATTTTCGAATTTGCGTTATTTATGTGTTCTTCCACATTCAGTGAGCCAGCGTGGTGATCAATGCTCGTTCCTTCTCTATATGAGAAGAGGCCTGTGCTCAGCAGTGGGACATTAACAGGCCGGTATTATAATAATTATATGATTGTCCTATTGTGAAATTCAGACAAAAATCAGTACATTTGCTTCTTTAATCCTTTATATACGATTCCTTTAAATAAATAAGTATTAGAAATAAAACTTAGTATTACTTCACATATAACTGGGTAAGGCGGACTTGTTCACACATCTAATACATAGAACGTATTGCTTATATTCACAACAAGATTAATGATGGACTGTAAACAATCTTTTTGATATAAAAAAGTAACGAGAAGATAGTGGTGACGTCATATTTGTACTTAAGTTGCCTCTAAATTAGTGGCAAGGAGTTTATTTGCTCTTCTGATATAAAGAAGCATCGAAAGAAGAAATGATACGCCATTTTGGGGGCCATTTCAGAGAATGGCCTTCAACAAATGGCGTGATGGTCTAGTGATTCTGGACTGTTAAAGAGGACACTGGAGGTCATGGGTTCGATTCCCACCCAGCAAAAATCTGGGTGTGTAAATTATCTATAATAAGTATGTATTTCGAAATATATAAGTATCTGTTACCATAGTACAGGTTCTGCCTAGCTTGTGATCAGATGGCCGAATGTGAGTTGTCCCAACATATTATTATTATTAATTTACCGTTATCGTTTCTAATTAAAACGTATCAGCGACACGACATTGACAGAATTACATAATATAGTCACGATATTGACCACCAATATCTAAAACTTAACTCAAAAAAATTGTTCACAGTACATTCAAACGCAATCACTAAATCACAACTCATGAATAATACGAAGAGAATGTCTCATAACACCACAACTCGAATACGAACAAACAATACATTAATTGTTTCTTCCCAACTTATTACTTAAAAAACCTTATTTTTACTTTACACAAAACCAGAAAATAATTTATCGAGTATCGGAATCTATTGTTATGATTTTTATACCATTTTAGATTCTATCAACGCTGTGTAGTGTATACCCATTATAATGGTTTGTGGAGGTCAGAAGGGATAGTCGCCCCAAGTAAAATACGGTACTTAGCTGAATCAGGTAAAATTGGTAGCCGGCCCAAAGATCTTGGGAAAAAGCTTAGCAGAAGAAGAATTTAAGAAAATAGTATAGAATTATTATGATTATGTTTTTTTTCGCGTATTTTGTGTTATGTATCTTGAGTAGAACTTGGCGAAAATATTAATAACTTAGTGGGCTTTAAAATATAAAATTGAAACTTTTTAAAGACATTATTTACATGAAAATATCTGATACGCGTTTTGGTTTTAGTATAATATATTAAAGATAAGGTTGTATATTCCTACTGTGTCTTGTATACGTCAGTGGCCGTTGAGCACGGTGGCGCTGGTCTTGATGTCGTTGAGTTGGTCGGAGTACTCCGCGTACAAACGCTGCCAGCGCAGCTGACGGACCAATAGGGAGAGCATCTCTTCTAAGAGCTCGTGTTTTCTTATACCCTGGAAGAGTGATATTTGTTACAATGATCAATGTCAAGCGAGCATACGGTCCCACTGATGGTAATAGGAAGGCTTATAGCACAGGGGAGTTACAAACGCGTTGTCAACCCTTTCATCGTCTGTTCAAAAAGCCTGCCGCTAACGCTGATAGAATCGCTGAAATGTATGTAAGGTTTGTCTGACTCACGTGACTTATCGAAATTAAATCAAAGTTGCTTGGCTGCGAACTCCTGTAAGGCGGAGGTATTTCAGCATTCGCGCTGCTCTAATTCAATTATGAGATTATTCTGTGCCCTACCTCCCTAATGAAATGAGGTATAAAAATTAGGTTTGTATACAAATTTACCAGGATTGTAGATTGCCATTTCTTGGGCGTTGAGGTACAGTGGCTGGGACCCAACATGTCGTCTAATATAGACCGCAACTGCTCTTCGTTGCCTGAAATGGAAGATATTTTAAATAAATAAATAAAATACCAGGTGGTATAGATAGATATGGTACCAGATGGACATCATAGCATAGAAGCGTCGCGACGCTATAAGCGGCGGCGCGACGTTTTATCATGGAGGCGTCAGTTCGACTTAGTATAGCGCCGTCGAGACGCTATTGCTTATTAGCGTCGTGACGCTACTCCTAAATAGCGTCGCGACGTCATAGGATGTCGGAAGATAATAATTGATGTTATTATTTTCTAATTATATTGGGACATCTATTATCCCTTTATTCTGTGAATCAGTCCTATAAGCTTACCATGGTTGACGAGGTGTGAGAACAACGTAGTGATCCAGTGGCGGTACTCCTTGGCGAGCTTGAGGTGCAGGCAGGAGGCTACCTGAGCCTCCAGCCAGCTGCGAGCTGCACCGGAACTGTAGCTGCTGTGAAGATGAAATGGAAAGAAGTTCACATATTATCGTGTTTTTAATTGTACTGTAACGAAAATGGTGCAATTAGAGTTTTGAAGTATTCCAGCAGCTAGTAGCCGATCTTCATTCATCGGAGTGCCACTTAAACTTAACTTATAGAGTGTCGTACCTGCTGTTGGCGGGAGCGAGTCGCGCGGGTCGTGCGAGCGGCGCGTGTCGTGCGTGTCGCGCGTGTCGCCCGCGCGGGGCTGCTGCGCCACAGTATAGAGAGTGTCGTACCTGCTGTTGGCGGGAGCGAGTCGCGCGGGTCGTGCGAGCGGCGCGTGTCGTGCGTGTCGTGCGTGTCGCGCGTGTCGCCCGCGCGGGGGCTGCTGCGCCACAGTATAGAGAGTGTCGTACCTGCTGTTGGCGGGAGCGAGTCGCGCGGGTCGTGCGAGCGGCGCGTGTCGTGCGTGTCGCGCGTGTCGCCCGCGCGGGGGCTGCTGCGCCACAGTATAGAGAGTGTCGTACCTGCTGTTGGCGGGAGCGAGTCGCGCGGGTCGTGCGAGCGGCGCGTGTCGTGCGTGTCGCCCGCGCGGGGGCTGCTGCGCCACAGTATAGAGAGTGTCGTACCTGCTGTTGGCGGGAGCGAGTCGCTCGGGTCGTGCGAGCGGCGCGTGTCGTGCGTGTCGCGCGTGTCGCCCGCGCGGGGGCTGCTGCGCCACAGTATAGAGAGTGTCGTACCTGCTGTTGGCGGGAGCGAGTCGCGCGGGTCGTGCGAGCGGCGCGTGTCGTGCGTGTCGTGCGTGTCGCGCGTGTCGCCCGCGCGGGGGCTGCTGCGCCACAGTATAGAGAGTGTCGTACCTGCTGTTGGCGGGAGCGAGTCGCTCGGGTCGTGCGAGCGGCGCGTGTCGTGCGTGTCGCGCGTGTCGCCCGCGCGGGGGCTGCTGCGCCACAGTATAGAGAGTGTCGTACCTGCTGTTGGCGGGAGCGAGTCGCGCGGGTCGTGCGAGCGGCGCGTGTCGTGCGTGTCGCGCGTGTCGCCCGCGCGGGGGCTGCTGCGCCACAGTATAGAGAGTGTCGTACCTGCTGTTGGCGGGAGCGAGTCGCGCGGGTCGTGCGAGCGGCGCGTGTCGTGCGTGTCGCCCGCGCGGGGGCTGCTGCGCCACAGTATAGAGAGTGTCGTACCTGCTGTTGGCGGGAGCGAGTCGCTCGGGTCGTGCGAGCGGCGCGTGTCGTGCGTGTCGCGCGTGTCGCCCGCGCGGGGGCTGCTGCGCCACAGTATAGAGAGTGTCGTACCTGCTGTTGGCGGGAGCGAGTCGCGCGGGTCGTGCGAGCGGCGCGTGTCGTGCGTGTCGTGCGTGTCGCCCGCGCGGGGGCTGCTGCGCCACAGTATAGAGAGTGTCGTACCTGCTGTTGGCGGGAGCGAGTCGCGCGGGTCGTGCGAGCGGCGCGTGTCGTGCGTGTCGCGCGTGTCGCCCGCGCGGGGGCTGCTGCGCCACAGTATAGAGAGTGTCGTACCTGCTGTTGGCGGGAGCGAGTCGCGCGGGTCGTGCGAGCGGCGCGTGTCGTGCGTGTCGCGCGTGTCGCCCGCGCGGGGGCTGCTGCGCCACAGTATAGAGAGTGTCGTACCTGCTGTTGGCGGGAGCGAGTCGCGCGGGTCGTGCGAGCGGCGCGTGTCGTGCGTGTCGCGCGTGTCGCCCGCGCGGGGGCTGCTGCGCCACAGTATAGAGAGTGTCGTACCTGCTGTTGGCGGGAGCGAGTCGCGCGGGTCGTGCGAGCGGCGCGTGTCGTGCGTGTCGCGCGTGTCGCCCGCGCGGGGGCTGCTGCGCCACAGTATAGAGAGTGTCGTACCTGCTGTTGGCGGGAGCGAGTCGCGCGGGTCGTGCGAGCGGCGCGTGTCGTGCGTGTCGCGCGTGTCGCCCGCGCGGGGGCTGCTGCGCCACAGTATAGAGAGTGTCGTACCTGCTGTTGGCGGGAGCGAGTCGCGCGGGTCGTGCGAGCGGCGCGTGTCGTGCGTGTCGTGCGTGTCGCGCGTGTCGCCCGCGCGGGGGCTGCTGCGCCACAGTATAGAGTGTCGTACCTGCTGTTGGCGGGAGCGAGTCGCGCGGGTCGTGCGAGCGGCGCGTGTCGTGCGTGTCGCGCGTGTCGCCCGCGCGGGGGCTGCTGCGCCACAGTATAGAGAGTGTCGTACCTGCTGTTGGCGGGAGCGAGTCGCGCGGGTCGTGCGAGCGGCGCGTGTCGTGCGTGTCGCGCGTGTCGCCCGCGCGGGGGCTGCTGCGCCACAGTATAGAGAGTGTCGTACCTGCTGTTGGCGGGAGCGAGTCGCGCGGGTCGTGCGAGCGGCGCGTGTCGTGCGTGTCGCGCGTGTCGCCCGCGCGGGGGCTGCTGCGCCACAGTATAGAGAGTGTCGTACCTGCTGTTGGCGGGAGCGAGTCGCGCGGGTCGTGCGAGCGGCGCGTGTCGTGCGTGTCGTGCGTGTCGCGCGTGTCGCCCGCGCGGGGGCTGCTGCGCCACAGTATAGAGAGTGTCGTACCTGCTGTTGGCGGGAGCGAGTCGCGCGGGTCGTGCGAGCGGCGCGTGTCGTGCGTGTCGCGCGTGTCGCCCACGCGTGGGTTGCACCGCTCCGCCGCTGCTGCGCCACAGCGGGTCGCTTGCATCCGACCACACCACCCTGTAAGACACATGATTTTTACAAGCAAGCATCATAAGTGCATAAGCACTTCAACTTCAAAAATATGCTATCGTGCTGGGTACGAAAAATCAAAATACATTTTGCCCGTCAGTTAATATATAAAATTAAATGTTGTTTTATGAATTAACTACGTGACGAATACACTTTTTATTTTTTCTGTATCAAAATAATAAAAAGTTACGAAGATGAAGCGTCTAAAACTTCAGGAGTTGTAATTATTATTAGGATATCGATACAAGGATTAAATTCCTTAATGTGGGCGTCGTCTTTTTAAAATGAAAAAAAAAAAATTATATGCATAACAATTTCAGCTACAACTGACGTGAGCACGCACTTCTTAAATTAAATTCGTAGTAACTAAGTAGATGTCCGTTATTGCAAAAAAGTTAAAATTTCGTTGCTTATATTTTTTTCATTAACGTACCTAAAACCGGACATAAAAAAAAATTAACCAGCATCCCTATTGCGTACTTTCTTGCAATTGTAGTCAGAATTACGAGTAATCAACGGAGGGTATCGCGTGTCAAAAATCCGCTAGGATCGCTAGTGTCGCTTAGGTTCAATCTGTCATTCTTCACCAATGAGAGACAAGCTACTGGCCTGCATTTGGTCGAAATTGATAACTAGACGCGATGAGCGACCCTCGCGGATTTTTGAAACGCCATTAGTTAATTGTTGGTTAGCAAGAATACTAATAATGTGCGATCCACAATTAGGCTTTAAAAAATCTTACCAGACACATAGCTGTTTGCTGTAGATATAACTCTTGCCGTTACTGAGTGAGATCATAGGATTGCCATCATCCATTAAAGAACAATTTGTCACCGTTACTGAAAATAAAAAAATATTAGAAACATTTGAATTATTAATATAAAAAAAACGAGTGGGTGACGACGGCCGAAATAAAACTTCTTTAGATCATAGATCTAGATAGAGCCTGCTCTGTGTCGGAGACATAGGAAAGAGAGAAAGAAAGAGACAAACAAAATTCGTGCTTGCACTTCTCTATACGAAACCCTCATATACGAAAATCTCTCTTTCCATCTTCACTAATTTCTATTTTCCTCTTAACTTCCTCGCCCGATGTCACATATCGTAACGCTCTCGTCACGCATTCAATAGCTTACCCGGTGTCCCGCGTGAGCGACGAAAACGACACGACGCGACGCAACACGACGCGACGTGATGCGACGCGATGCTACACGCGATAAATGTCCTACGTGATTTT
Source organism: Plusia festucae (assembly GCA_950381575.1). Taxonomy (NCBI): domain Eukaryota; kingdom Metazoa; phylum Arthropoda; class Insecta; order Lepidoptera; family Noctuidae; genus Plusia; species Plusia festucae. The sequence goes on along the minus strand of OX494436.1, from coordinate 2,275,508 downwards.
GGTCATTACTTCTCGAATTATGGAGAAGTACAGTACAATTTTGCTTGAAAGTTCATATTTATAGTGGTGTCGCATCTGGTCGCTCTCAAAGCAAGTCCGCGTTACGTCGCGTCCCGCCGCAGACTGTCATATAGGCCGCAAGTAGGGTAGGCCTTTGAGTTGATCGCATTCGTCGCGTTCGCAGCGTCGCATCGCGTCGTGTTCGTCGCTCACGCAGGACACCGCGTTACTCCCCAAGCATGCGGTAAAAAAGTTTTATGTACTTGGATATTTTTTTAATTTACGATAGCGACATTTTCTTTGTTATAAGCTAGACAGTGTCTAGTGTAAGATGAAAAATCACAGTTACATTTGCTGTCTCGAAAAAACATGTTTACAGTGCATGGGACACATTCCGACCTACTCCAACAAGGTGAAAAACCATTTTCAGGTTTAAGGTTAAAAATTCGATTGTATTGTTAGTAATCACCTCCATGTGTGAGTAGTGCCCTGAAGCAGAGCGGGCGTATGATGCAGTCGGCGGTCGCCAGTTCCCACATCGCGAGCTCCGCCGATGTCGTCACCACCGCCAACGTGTCACCAGATAACGTCAGTTTAGCCGCTTGGGACATTAGTGCTGTCGAAAAATAACATTTTTGTATCCTATCGGTATATTTCATGAATGTAATGCGAATCTGGTGTGAGTATGATATGAGTGTGGACTGAGGTGTGAGTATGATGTGAGGTGTGGCGTGAGTATGATGTGAATGTGGTGTATGATGTGTGAGGTGTGAGTATGATGTGAGTGTGGTGTGAGTATGATGTGAATGTGGTGTATGATGTGTGAGGTGTGAGTATGATGTGAGTGTGGTGTGAGTATGATGTGAGTGTGGTGTATGATGTGTGAGTATGGTGTGTGGTGTGAGTATGATGTGAATATGATGTAAGTGTGATAGTGGTATGATACGGTGAATGTGGAGCAAGTATTATGTAAGTGCGTGGTGTGAGCGTGACATGAGTGTGGCCGTACGTACCAATGGGCGGCAGCGCGCGCTGCGCATGCGCCCGCGCGAGGCGCCACACGTGCAGCGTGCCGTCCGCACACGACACGCACGCCCACCGCGCGTCACACGCTATGCACGTCACTGCTGATCCTGCGGATATACAAAAAGAGCAGAATGAGATGTATCTAATAATTCAAAATAAAGAGGAACAAATGAATGTAAAAAACATACCTAAATATGTCTCCCAAACGGGGTCGGTAGAGGCAGAGTTGTTTGGTAACAACTGCAAGCGCGAGAGAGTGCCGTATTGTGTGTTGAATGCTTTGTTCACCACCTGTAATATAAGTTTTAGTACAATAAGACTTGTATTTAACAACAACTCATGACGTACGTTTATAAATCACGCGCCATGAGATTTGAAATTTACCTGACAAGCGAATATAAACGCGGTTGTTAATGCGTGTCAACGATCATTATCATTATATCATCATTAACGCAGAAAAAGTTTTTAGATACAAGCTTTGAAACTAAAGTTTGTTTGGTGGTTTTAGATAATGAAAAACTTAATGTTTTTACGAAATAACGAACTACTTACGTCAGTTATGGCTACTATTTCTGCCTACATACGATGTCACAAGCCCTCAGTCCTGAACTTTAACGCGCCTTCTAAATCTTAGTCAAATTTTACTGTTTCAAATAACAGAAAAAAAAGCCTTTACCTAATTCGCTACCATATTGAAAAGCAAATGTGCTTATACACTTGATAAGTGTTGTAGGTACCTGCAGCCGCAGTAGTCCGGCGGCGCGCACGACGGGCCCGGCGGTGCCGAGCGCGGGCGCGGGCAGGGCCGCGGGGCCCGGGGCCGCGGGGCCGGGGCCGAGGCCCGGGGCCGGGGCCGCGGCCTGCAGCTCTGCCGCGCGCGGGCCCGGCAGCGCCGCCGCTCCCCGCAGCCGCAGCCGCGCGTCCAGCCCGCTGCGCACCGAGCTGCCACAACAACACACACGACACGTCAATCAATCACCTCCGCCTATCGTGCTCCACTGATACACCAAGTTCCTAGGTCTATCCCACGTTGCGCCACAACACTCGGTCCTCAATTAGGGGGTCATGTATTGTTACGCGCCATCATTAAGGTGTTTATTACATCTTTAAGTCGCCTCTCACGAAACCCCACGATACAATTATAAATAAAAAATTACAAATAGAAATGAAGACTTGAACCTCTGGCCAGACTAGAAGTCACACACGTCACCCCTAAGACGTAAAATTTAATACACAAGAGTACAAGATAAATTTGAAGTCTCAAGCAGTAACCCTTAAAGTAACTTAATTGGTAAAGCTGCGCCACCTTCAATCAGTAGTCGCGTGTTCATAAATTTATTTTTAACTATTCACTCTAGTAATAAATAAATAACATATCAGTAACAATAGAAATATACACAACAAAGTACAGCTATTTGAAAACCACAGAAATTTTGGAACAGTCAGTTAATTTGAACAAGGAAAATTTTAATTTCCTTTTTAGGAGACTACAGAACTCTTCCTCAAGTTTTTTACACATGCCGAAAACACAGTACATACTTGTCACTGGTCCTGGAGTTGTTCTGCTGTGTGGATGTGGCGTGGTTGCTGACGTTAGGATGGATGACGATGTCATCCCGCACCTCTACCCTGATCCGCGACTTGCTCTGCGATGATGTGCTGAAGCAGTTCTCAGTGCCGCCCGGTTGGGAGCCAAGAGACTCGCTGAGAAAAGATCTTGCATTATTTACCTTGAAAAAAATTTGTGTTGCGAATGTTTGTATATATTGCTAGAAGGAAAACTATGAGTTTTTAATACTTTCCACTATACTGTCATTAGATAAATTTAATCAATATATTTACGGTACAATTAAAGGCAGGAGATGCCATAATGACCACATAACAAATTTATACAATGGCAAATTTATACAATATACGCCTATCGCGTATCAAAAATCCGCTAGGGTCGCTAGTGTCGCATAAGGTTTATTTGTCATTCTCCACCAATGAGAGACAAGCTACTGGCAGGCAATTGGTCGAAATTGCCAGATAGACCTCATGCAACAGTAGCGACCCTAGCGGATTTTCCGATAGCCCCCATTCAATGCTTCCATGAGAGACGCTCGCACCGCCATCTCTCTTCCCGATGAGTATTGTTCATCCTTCCGGAGGTAGTGACGTGACGTAGGCATCGATACCGATTTTCGCCTGACTTATATTTATAATAGAATTCACAATAATTGACTAAATACCGAACATCAACATCCCTATTCATCATTATTTCAGTCCGGAGTCACCCTACTGATGAGTGTAGGCCTTCCTTTTTTTCTGTCAGCTTCCAAGTAGTTCCTGTTAACTTAGTTATGCCATCAACCCGACCTGATCTCCGACGATCCTGACTCCTATTTATCGGGGAAAAAACATACTTTCACTATCGAAGGTACCTAAGTAATTAATATCTGATGTTATAACTTACTTGGCGTCAGCGTGCGTGAGGGGTATAAAGACGGGCGTGATGCGTCGCTTGCCGTCCGAAGTGCGTGTCTCTATCTGCCGGTCCATCGGTCGGAGGGGGGTTGAGGATGCGCCGCAAGAGGCCGTTGATGGACTCAAGAGGATCTTAGACTAGGACAAAAATAAGAACTATAAAGACAAGTACATAATGGGAGCCAACAGACGGACGGCGCCACTTACGCCGGCCCAGAAAGAGGTGGCGGGACGATCTGGACGTGTACCGCGAGGGCTGGTTCGAGGTTGCACGGAATAAGGATGTATGGAGGGACTTGGGGGGACGCCTTTGCCCAGCAGTGGGACAGTATAGGATAAGGAAAAACAAAAGACAAGTCGGCGGGTAAAGACATTAAGCATCCTAGATAATGAGAGGCCAAAAAATTTTCTTGGCCTCTGGAGTAGAAAGACGGAAAATAATAACAATAATTAGAAACATGGTGAGAATACCAGGAATCAAAATTTGAATTTCTTATCAGTCACCCGTAGGTGTTATTCTGTTTTCCAAACGACTTCCGCTAAGGAATTTAATCTTTTTGTCGTAAAGGTTCAAATCACTTATGAACAATAAATGAATATTCACCTGTGACTTCTCACTCTTGGGCGTGGTCTCCTCCTTGGGGGTCTCCTTCTTGGCTTCCTGCTTCTCCCTGGCCAGCAGTATCTCAGGACATTCCACCAACAAGTTGGCAGACAAATCCCCGCCAGACTCGTTGGCCAAACACTTGCCGTAGATCTTCTCGTAAAAGGCATTCTGGGAGTTTAAGAAATTGATAAAGACTTTTTGTGTATAGGCAAGAAGCATTAGAATTCCTGTTAGATGTTAAAAAAAATCGATTGAAGAATTTTAATTTACACAATATGTCAATTAGGGGCTGATTCGTCCAGTCAGATAACTTTTAACCATGGAACAAAAATTTCGTCAGACCGATTTGTTTTCAAATATATACAAAATTTTATATTTATCTTAAGCCTTAATCGGGGAATAAAGTTTGGTAAAATCCACTCTAAGAAAACTGACTGGTAAAAAGTAAGTTGATATAGTAAACGAAACATGGTGAGAAAAGTAATTTAGTAAAAAAAAGAAACTTTCTTTATCAAGTACATAATTTGAGTATAACCTATAAAATACATATAATAATCGTTTTTTTTTTGTAGTCTGTATCAGGACTAACCTTTTCATCCATAGTAAGTGGTGTTCCGATCTCTTTGTTAGTGAACTGTATACAAGCAACTGTGCCATCGGAGCTGCAAGCTAACAGATTCAAACCTGGACAAACAAGGAAGAATATTAATTTATCCTGTTTGCCTCTATCTTGCTGTACACGATCGCTTAGAAACAATCACTACAACGAACGCTACCGGAAAAATTTGGAGATCATACGTCGTTTGAGTGTAATACAAATAATTTTTTTGTCAATAATTGATTTTTATACAGTACTGTAAAGTTTTTTTTTATTTCAAGTTCTGTTTTATAGGTCTGGACTCTAGATACTGGTCTAGACACATTTAAACGCATGGCAGGAGGCTGGACTCCACAAATATCCACTTCCGTCCTTTTTGCTCTTACTGCAATCATGTATGTCTATCTCTCATTATCGTAATTAGCTTCGTGAGATCAATGACTAGTGCAGTGCGGTGCTTCTATTTTGTATTGTCGATAATTATTATTGCATGTATAGATGTCGGATTTTTTGTAGATGTTATTTCCTACTTAATTGTAGTTTTAATTACTTCTGTAATACTTTATGATATTTAGTATAATTAATTTTTTAATGTAAGTTTGATTATTGAATAGGTATGATAACAATTTTATTTTATTTATACTGTAGGTATGTTTTGTTCTATATATTTCCAAAAGACGGTAACATGAAAAACAAATTAATGGATAACCGTTACAAAAAGAGAAAATTGGTTTCCATCAAAACATAGCGTCATTCTCTAAATTTTTTCAATCAATCAATATATTTATTGTGGATCACAGGTTTGTACATATATAATACAGGTCTTAAAATAATTAAATAGATCAGCCATATCCCGCCCTTAGGGCATACAATAGTCACACAGGAATATTATAATACTAGATGAAAACCCGGCTCCGCTCGGTTGAAATGTGACTCATGATACACAATGTAGGTACTTATTTCTGTAGTCATCGGTTTTCAAAGAATATTAAATGTAAGCAAGCCATAGATTCGTATAGCTTCGTTCATTGTGTTTAATAAATATAGTAAATAAAAACTGCAATTGTTTTCACACACATAATTTTTATTTTTTACACACAAATAATATCTATTAATATTTTCGCGAAACGACAACGACTGAAGAAAAGTTTTAAGTTTTGTTAAGATTCACTCAATGTTTCCGGCAAGACGTTTCGTTTTACACAGTCAAATGAGCCACAGTTCTTTGTGATGGATGCTTCTTTGGCGCGACGCACGCGACGTGTTGATTGGCGAGGCGTATATAAGAGCTAGTATGCAACGGAACGTGAAAAAAGCGAAATAAATATTCTTGAACTATTATTTCCAACGCGTCCCGAAACGATTCTGGACCCAACTGTTAAGTAATCGTGAGGCCTAGCTTTTTATGTGAAATAACACCATCTTGTACCAATAATAAGTAAATATATTTTCATCAGAGTAAATGTTTTCTTACATCATTGAAAGAAAAACAATTAAATTTTAAAATTAGAGAACAAATTAACTTAGCAGTAAAGGAGGTTTTTATACGAAACTCATACCTCTTTCATATAACACCAACTATCATGCAACTGTCATACGCCTTGTCAGCACTGTAATCACTACCCAAGATGGCGACTGCGGTTTTTTTGTTTGTCAGTGCCATTAGAATTTAACGAAATTCTCCATAATCCGAATTTTGCGGATATATGTTGTCGACTCGAAATCAATATTTTTTTATGTTTTGTTATTCATATAAGGTTTCGATCGAGTCTACCGTAGCCCTGAACGAAATTATTAATATAGATGAATTATGAATTAAAAAAATTACATAATTTCACACAAAATACAAGTAAAATAAAATTAACAAAACCAAACGAATCGAATCAAGGTCAACACAATATCAGTAATCCTCTGAACGTATCATGACTGAAGGAAACGATATTGGAGCAGTGATTTGTCCAATAAGAAGTCTTTTATAGAGTCGTGGCATTTGTCTACTAACAGATCATGGAGTACGTATATACAATAGCAAAAACCCTGTCCGATCTCTAAGAGTATTATTCGGTATCGTACTGCGAACACATATACGTAGCCATTAAATGTATTGAAGATTTTTATTTTTCCCCAGTGGAAATAATTAAATAATCATAAAAACTGATCCAAGGCAACAGAAACACTGACCGCTCAGTACAGTTTTATGTCAAAACCGTGTGACAGTTTTGTGCCGCCTATGCGAGACGGTTCATGAACTGTACCACGAATACGCCTTTATTGGATCTGACAGGGGTTTTGTTACATGTTGTATAATATGTATAACGTATGTTCGTACCATCAGAACTCCAGGAGAGGTCGAGCACGCTGTCGCTGAACAAGTCGTGGACGACGACGAGCGGGCGCTTGAGTGACGTCAGCCAGATGCTGAGCGCGCGGTCGCGGGACCCCACCGCCGCGCAGCAACACTTCTTGCCTTCCTTCACGAATATATTGCTGTTGAAGCGCTGCCGAAAACATAATAATTAAATTTTCTGATATTGATACTGACGACTAAATTGCTTTTTGAAAAACTTAATAAAACCTATAATACCCTTATAGAAAGAAATTTAGTCGGCAGAATATCCGAAATTCTATCTATTTCTTTTCTTTTTGTCTCTTTCCATTTTTTTTTTCTAACCTTCAATGTCCCACTTCTGGCCAAAGGCACCCCAACTCTTCTTTCACTTGTCTCTAACTCTCGCGAGAAATTTATTTCAAAAATGATCCCAGATAATATGGATTTGTGTCAAAAAGTCTGGCATAGAAAAATCAATTTTTTGCCATGCGGATAAGGTTGAATTTTCGAAAAACTGTTCGTTTTCAAACTGCCACTCCTATGTGTCATTGAAGCTGGTCTTTGCTGTGACTTTTGTTCAAGACTGTGTATCTAGGTTCTATTCTATATCAATATGAATACATATTTTTTTTCTTCTCAACTTTTTTTTTAAACGACGCCCGCACTTAGAATTTAATCCTTGTATCGCGGGGGTTTCACAAACATTCAAATCATATGCACAAGGAGCACCCAGACTAGAACAAGCATTTGTGGATCACACAAATGCTAATCCCATGGGGGATTGAGCCCGCAGCACGTCGCGCACTGTGGTAATTAGCGTGGTGACTTATACCACTTGGCTATCCGTGCAGTCAAGCTTTGAATAATATAGTTATTTTATTGGGTTGACATTTGGGATTTTGGGTAGATATTCAATACACCTAACACAATATCCAATTCTGAACTGAACCCTGTTGGTACATACAGCACAAGTAACAGCCTTCCGGTGTCCAACGAAGTCCTTATCACATCTCCAGCCGTCCCGCTCCACCACCTGCGCCGTGGGCCCGCCGCCGTTCATGGCGTGCGCCGACAACACGTACTGGCCGTCAGGAGACCAGGATAGGCGAAGGACGTGCGTTGTTCCTGGGTTTATGATATCGTGGTAATGAGGAAAAAAGCAACAAAGCCGATACTAAAGAGCTTTTAGTTTATCTCATGCCAAAGTGCTAAGATATTTATACTAATATTATAAATGTGAATGTAAGTTGTTTGATACGCTTTCAAGCGAAAACTACTTAACCAATCATTATAAAACTTTGTACACATATTCTTGGAAGTATAAGAAGTAACATAGGATAGGATACTCCGAGTCTAAGCACACGCTGAGCGATGTCCGTTTCGCACGGATGTGAGGCATTTATTCCTTATTATTTTAGAAATTATTGTTTGAGTTTGTTTGTTTCTTCATTTTGGGCGTCGCATGTGGCAGGAATAAATGCTTTTTCTTTGTATCTTCTTATACTTTTTATTGAAAAAAAAAACCTTTTTTTTTAAGCTTGGGTGTCAATTTTTGTGGGTAAGATGCTATTCATTATGTTAGATCTTACTTGCTGGTATTATTATTTGATAAGTTTTTGTATACATTGGTTAACCGAAATCAATGCGAGCGAAGCCGCAGGCACCAGCTAGTAATTTATAAACAATACCTCCACACTCCTCAAATGGTTCTGTGATAATGACTTCTTGCGCCCAGTCTGCTGTTTTCCATACTCTGAGAGACTTGTCATCAGATTGTGAAGCCAAATACTTTCCAACCTAAAAAAGCATTTACTATTCAAACAGAACTTTATTGTGTATGATAAAATTTAATATTAAAAGCGGCGGTAGCCTAATGGCTAGGGCAACGGACTTGCGGTCATGTGGTCGCGAGTTCGAATCCCACCCATTGCACTACCGACGTGAACCCACTCGTAACACAAGCATTACTTAGCTTAGCACGAGGGGTTAACAAGAATACTAGTAATGTGCGACTCACATTGTAGTAAACTTTTTTTTTTATAATTTAGCTGAAAATTGAGGATATATCGAGCTCCAAAATGGACACTAAATAGTAAATACTACTGTCAGTAAATAATATACAGGGTGCTACAAAAATGCGAGGTCATATTTGGAATACTGGTTCTACCTATAGAAATAAACTGTAAATTTTTCGGTATGGATATGTATGGATGGTATGGTATCTTCAAGAAAATAATAGTCCTTACCAAAAAAATTATGATTAGATAAGATAATTTATGGTATGGACAGGTATGGATGGTATGGTATCTTCAAGAAAATAAGTCCTTACCAAAAAAATTATGATTAGATAAGATAATTTATGGTATGGACAGGTATGGATGGTATGGTATCTTCAAGAAAATAATAGTCCTTACCAAAAAAATTATGATTAGATAATTTAGATAAGATAAGATAATTTATTTCGCAAATATGGCTACAGTACATGACGTAAAATACAATAATTGCCACATTTTACCATTAGGCAGGCAAAAGGTACAAGACCAGCAAAAACGGAATGATTAGTTTTACTATTAGCTGAATAATGTTGTATGGTAAAGCTAATTTATTTTTGGGAATTAAATACAGTTCTATCTTGAAAAAGTTTTATATTTCTATGGACAGAAACAATATTTCTGTATGACCACACACTTCCATAGCAGTCTGTATACGCAAAAAAAGGTTATTCATCTATATTTATTTTATAATTATATTAAAATCGCAAAATACCAGGGCTTCTGTTTGTTTGTCTTTGCGTTTGTGCGCACTAATCTCAGAAACGAATACAGCGATTTGAACGCACTTTTCACTGACATAATGTGGCAAGCTTCTCATAACATTTAGTAGTTTATTCATTAAAATCGGTTAACAAAAAAAAAAAGTTATGGTCATTGGAATAATACGTGTTCTATGTCACTTCTTTCGTGTGAGAAAATAATTAATATTTTGCCATGCCTATAACTCCACAAGAACGGAGTCGATGGCACAGCTAGTTTAAATCTATATTTATAGTTATTCTACTCACAGGGTCCCAAGCAACACCTTTCACAAGTCCGGTGTGACCGTTTAACACACAAACCATTTCTGGAAACTTCTCTGCATTCCAGATGATTATTGTGTTATCCACACTGCAGCTAGCCAACCATTTGTCTAATGGTGACCATGCTAGGTCTAGAACATCACCTGTTAACAAATATTGTTTGTAATCAACTGTTTTAATAACAATTCTGTTATAAATGTATATTATTACAGAGAAAAAAGTTTTTTGGCTTGATATTGCTACACAGACACAGATTTTTCTTTTATTCTTCATTATTGTTTTTATTCATGCACATATTTGCATGCACATACATGCAGAATATGTACTACCAACCAGCTTGAAAAAATATGTAAAAAAAAAAAAAATCTTTAAAAAACTCATAACTATAACCATGAATTATTGGGTTCCCAGTAGGTATATCTTCCAGCCATCTTCTCTATTGAAATTAGGATAATAACTTAAGGTATAAACCTAATTTCAAAAGAGAAGATGGCTGGAAGATTGAACTAGGAAGTTTAAGCACATCAAAGGTTTGTGGTTAACCTAGTCTCCTGGGACTTTGTCTGAGTATTTTAGTGACATGGGTTTGTCATACTTTCAAGTGGAACCCTAATTATTTCCTAAAAAAGTACTATGATACCACATGAATCACATTATCATATAAACAAAGATTTGTTCAATTTTACTGATTTAGTTATCCAGAAGTTCTGGAGATTAGCTTGAAGAAAACAAACAAAGAATCTTTTCTGCTTATTTTTTTTAGGCTATTTTATGAAATACTCACCTGCATGACCTCTCAAAGTAGCTAAGCACCGCCAAGTCTCAGCCTTGTGCTTGCCAGGTGTAGCAATGGCTGCCACACTAAGGCCCCAAACCATGACAAGTCTGTCATCACCTCCAGAGGCCAAGTATTTACCACCATTGCTCCACCGCACACAGTTCACACAGGCTGAAATATACATTTAATTGGCTGTGGTGATTTTACACTACCTTATTTAAATAATTAATGTATTGGTTTGTTATAGTTACAAGAGATATTGTACGTATTTGTCAAGAGTCAAATTCAAGTTCAAACAAACTGAGATTAGCTATGTTGGGATTAATATATAAAAAAAAATAACAAAAAAAATTATGATATTACTTCCCACTTTCTCCTATACGATTGCTGGCAGAGAGTTCTTATAAATTAAGCAGAGCTTGAGCATTATAGTTTGTTGTCTGATGTATATATTTTATTTACTATTATGTATGTACAAGAGTGGAGAATAATTAAATAAATACATTTATTATAACAGAGATTCGTTAATAATTAAAGGTGTAAAAGTCTCAAGCAACTAAACTAACCTAAGTGATTATCCATTTGACAAAGCATTTTGGGAATGTTTGGGTCCACCTCCACTGCCTCAAATAAAACAGGGTTTAGGTTCCATACCACAACCCTGCCGGAGTCCCCACCTTGCCCTCCGGTCGCAAATCTCTTCCCCGTAGGATGTATATCAACGGAAAATATAGGTTTATCTGAAAAATACATCTTCATTTAGAAACAGTCCCCAGTAACGTATACTACAACAGAAAACAGAAATATCGCGCTTGATTACCATCGTGATTGACCCAACTGGGTTTTAACAGCTTCATTTATGATATCTTGAAAATTTTACTGATAATAACAGTTAATTATCAAAATAAATGCCAGCTTTTTCAATTTATTTATTTTTTTTGTGAGAAAATGACACTGACAATATCAACAGCGCCCGGCAATTTGAAGCGCGCGTTCAGAAGTTTGTCTTCGCTTTTTTGTTAGTTTGTTACGTTCCAAAGTTGCACATTGTAAGATAATAATATGTAAAATGAAAAGAGTAGCATAACAAACAGACATTTTCGTTACGTAGCAAGTAGCAAAGTAACTTTGACTTATTCCAGAGAAAAAATCTATAGTTTACACCTGATTATTATTCCAAAGGGAAAATAATCATGAAAGAATAATTTAACAAGTTCAGGTCGAACTTGTGCACAGAATTTATTTAATATGCATGCCATGCTGTCCCTGCACGCAAAGGAATTAGTATATTTTAGGGATACTGTTCATGGGATCAACCACTACATCATTTTTTGAGGAGTAAATTGCAGAGAGGGCCAACTGATAAATGTGTCGATTATATTTGGCTTCATTGATTTGAAAAGATACGTTCATACGTGATTAGGACTGTAATATAGATAAATACTCTACAACTCTAACAACGGACTTCAGTGTTAATCACAATACTAGTAAGAGAGTAATAATGGCTAAAAGCGTAAGTAAGGATGCGTCTGCGGCGCGGCAGAAGCCCGAAATAAAAAAAAAAACATTGTCAGAAAACTTATATGGCATGCGGCCTGAAGGCTGAACGTCTTGCCAAACTGGTCACGGGGGAAATGTTTTAATTGTCAGAATTATAACTAGAGCAGGCAAGGTCAAAGTAATATTTATACGCGGCTTCTTTCTAAATAAATTGCTATAGCAATAGAATGATTCCTGGAGTAAAGGACAGAGAACTTACAGAGAAGGGAGAAGGTAAGAAGGTAGTCTCTATGGAATCGACATCAGTTATTATCATGAAGGTATAGCTATACCTTCATGGTTATTATTCTATGGACATGTCATTGTGATTGTGATTTGTCAATGTCAATTTTGTCAAATGTCATTAATGTCAATCAGACAATCACTTGAATTCACTTCTTGGCAACCAACCAGGGACTGCGTCAACAAATCATTCCAGTAATAAACTTTATTTAACATACGAATAATTCGATCTCTTTCTTGCCGAGAAAGGGTACAACGAAGTTAGAAAGAGTAGAAAAATTCTATATTTATCAATAGATTGAATTGAACAGCTGAGGCATATCCGAAACGCGATTTTTGTGCACGTTTTGAAGTTTACGCTGTCTTGGTTCTGAAATTCGTAGAAAAGTTTAATAATTATTAATTCGGCATGAGAGGTGCCGACACTTTGATTCCCGCTAGATTTTTAACTTTAACTAGTCACTTATCAGCGGTTATAACTTTGCTATGGGAGAGCCACGAGAGCACTCGACTTTGTTTGCCGAGCCACTTTCACGACGAACATTTCCAATTATATCACAGCCGGTAAGCTCATTTCACCCAGTATTGCTTCCTACGACACCGATTAACCTTTTTTAATTCATGCTACAAGTATCAGCCTTATCTTCGAAGTGTATTTCATTTTGCTATTATCTTCCAAATTTTTTGAAAAAGTATCGTTTACGCGAGATGGCTGCTTATAAGGGCATTGAGCTAAAACATTTTCATTATGTACCATGGGATAAGATAACAACCAAATTGCATTGTATCACGTTTGCAGTATGTTTTAATCAAATAATTTTTTAGCCATTCCTTGTTTGATTTTCGTCTGACATAATGCCTGATGAAAAAGTTGATATGAAATGCGTTTCGCATTTCGTCAGGCGCATCGAATTCTTTAAGGTTTACAATGCACCTGACATTGCTAATATACTAATGTGATTTTCAGTGTTACAATTAGTTTAGGTTGTTTATTGAATGCTTTTGTTTTTAAAACATGTTCTGTACTTCCTGTTTTGTTTGAAATACTTCATTTATTGTTCGAAAATAAATTTTATTAATTTAGCATAAATTATAGCTAGTTATACCATTAAAGGTATATGTTATTGTTTTTAAAAGCACTTAGTTTAGTAAACAATTGCTTTTGTTGTTTATCTTAAGTTTAATATATAGGTAACATCACTTCTGCCGCTACTGCTACTGTAAACATCTCAAGTTTATGGTTTCCTTGTTGGTACAAATACTTAGAGGCAATAACAGTAATGTTGTTAATTTAATATCCTTGCCAGCAATTTCAAAGTATAAACAACAACATAGCTTAGCAACCTTCTTGTTTAAGTTTGAAACAATGGGTTGCCAAGTGAGTCACCAGTATCTAGTTAGGTATTATAATCTATACTAATGCCTAACTATGGAGGATCATGACATATAAAAAAGATTGTACTACATAAAAAAGACTCCTAGTTAATTTATATTTGGACACATAAAAATAGCTATAAAATTCTAGATCTACTAGGGAACAGATAGGAAGCTGTTTGGGAAGTTTCAAATGTATTAGAAAACTTTTATCTATAATTAAATCTTATATTTCACATCAATCCACACTTCCTTGCATTCATTGCATAATTGAATTTTCCCACAATGCAAAAACATATTATTATATGTAATGCAACACCAGGTGGGAAGCTCAGTATAGTGAGTATGTGAAACTGGTTTGAGCTGGTTAAATGGAGTATGTGTGTTTACACTACCTCGGTGTTTGGGATTAGTGAGCCATTGTAGCATATATGTGTGCTGAACTATACTTGATTGTCCTTGTGGTTGTGTAGGGCTGATAGTATTTGATAGCTGAATGAAGCTACTCAGAGGAGACTGTTACATGTGGTGGTAGATTGTGGGTAGAATAAAGCATATGGTGACGTTCCACTGTAGTTTGGAAAAATCGTTCTTGAATTTGTCATGGTTCATGCGTTAGCTGGAAGATGTTTTTACCAAATGATGTAGCCCAAATGACTCAAATTAAGCTCGTATCCCACTCATGGCCCACATCCTGCATGCACGTTTTGCTACCCCTGCTGCCCCCGTCGCCCGCAGACCATGGGAGTCTCGTGCGAATTTGCTAAGCTGTAATACGGCTAATATTTAGAGGTCTCACATGGTAAATGTGCATATGACACCACTATTAATCAGAATTTACTCTTCTATATATAGAGGTCTAAGATCGTGTATGATACTTTAAAACAGCTTTTTGGTACAAATTTTGAGACTAGCTTCAGACCAGCCCATACCTGTTGTCATGGCTCATGGCACGAAAATAGAAATATTAAATTAGGTACAGTGCTAATAGAGTCGTCATTTATGTATATTCTTAAACTGTTTAAGTAAGCAATCCAACATATAAAGTTTCATTGTTTCTTGTTTATGTATCTAATGCTTTATGTGCTCTGCTAGTAAATTACGCAAACTTTATCAGTATTTGTTTACGCTACTTACATAAAGTGTAATTAGCGATCGTAAAACTAATCTTTATAATTGCATCCGGAAGAAATGCTCAGTTACGAATATATGGAAATGTTGGTAATTTCTGTCTGGAAGTCGTTTTATATAATTTTCTATACTTCTCTACCTCTGATGTCAGAAGAACAAGTTTTTGGGCTTCAGATGGTACCTACTTTTTTTGGAATTATTTTGGCCCAAATGTTCCATTTCGTTTAAGGATATTAGGATACTAATGAATGGAATGCTTTCCGTGATTTTAGCGCTCCTCATTTTTTTTTAAAGAGTGGCCTTTTTTTCTTCAGCTCTAAACTTGATGTTCTACAGCTAACAAATAGTGTCATCCCTACGACACCCGACCTATCCAAACATCCAGTTAAAACCGGTAAAAATTGCCATCGGCCATCCAAAGTTTACAAAACACGAGGTGTTGTGACGGTGTGGTGGACACTACGCTTGTAGTGCGCCGGCGCAGCTCCGCAGCGGTCAGGCGACTCCACCAGTACCGTGCACGTGAGCCGCGTAGTGTATAACGTTCTGTTTTAAATTTCCAAGCCATATCGAGCTGCTTTGTTTTAGTCTGGTTTTTATATCAGCCAGATTTAAATTTTTAAGTGTCACTCAGTTAAATATATGGGGTCAACGGCCTCTAGCGAAGTAAGTTGATTTTTTGTGTTTTGTTCTTGATTGTGTATTATGTGATTCTTACCGGAGTATTTGCGATGGTGGCGTCGAGATTATACAATGATTGAATAACGTGTCAAAGGGGCGGTGGCTGTGATGCTGTTTTATGGAGATGGTGAATTGTGGGCTTCAAATTCCTTTAGCTTTATCACCAGGTGATGTTCGTGTGTGTGGATTTAATCAGTTGATATATTTTACTGCTTTTTTTGGTCCTCCCTTTTTTGGTGATATCCTGAGATATTATAATTAAATCGTTATAGCAATTGTATTCGTTTTAAGTGCAGCTCGTTGTAAGTTTAATTGCGTCAAAAGTAGAAAATTAGAGTGAGTTATAATTGGAGGTTTTTACGTTGCTAAATGAGTACAAAATTATATAGGTAGGTATTCTTTTTTGGTCCTATGACAAAAGACCACTTCAAAATACGCTTATAGAAAAAGTTCTTCTGGTTTCCCCAAAACTGTTGAAATCTTGAAATACTAAATGATTTATCCTTGAAATACTTCTTCTTGTCTAAAGATTTGTCGGTTGATTATTCAGAAAAATTGCAGCAGAAATTATTGTTTTTCAGTGCCTTTTCGCACTGGAAATGCAATAATTTCGTACCCTTAATTATTGTAGGACATCAGGAAATTGTTTCGTATAGCGTTTGTTTTTTAGAATGATTCACACGCATAAAAAAAACGCATAATAAATTCATGTATGTCAGGAAGAAGATAAAAATAAATGGATTATGCAGAAAGAAACGCTTCTCGAAAATCAAATTCAGAATATTATGCGTCTCTATAAGCAACCCTCCTTTCCTTGGGTATCATCAGAAGAGAATCACAAAAAAGGAATGTCCCTAAAAGAAATCGTTTTATATTTTTCCTTGACCATTAAAGTGCTTGGAAGAGTTGATTACGGAAATAAACCACTATTCAATGCCTTACGTCGTGGGGAGATTATAACCTATGACGAAGGCTTACAGAACTGGTTTAAACAATGAAAAAATCCGCGCCACATTGTAATGGATATGCACAATACAATAATACTGGCAACCAGTTTGCACTAGTCAATTAACTTGACATTGATTAAAAAACAAATCAAAGTACAATCGTGACTCTCGACTACTTTGATTAGAAAAAAAAAAACGATGGAACAATGTACATTATTTAATCTGCTTTTAACAAAAATAATATTTGTCTGACCTACGAGTATAAGCTAAAGAAATATAATTTTGTGTATGAATTTTAATAATCTCTCTTGCATAACGCAAGAGGACATAGGTTACTTGAAAATATATACGACAAAGCGGTTGATGAAGAACTTGCCAACAAGGATTGAATAATTCAACGTTTTCAATCACGGAAAACAAATTATGAGAAGTTTTTAAGCATTAAAATGTAGGACAAAGCTTGAGGATTTTCTGTATGAGGAGGTTTACCATTAACAGTTAAGTACGCATAGAATAGTGCACATGGTATTCGTAACCTATCTGCAAGTTTGTTGGAACAGTTAGGCGAGTTCAAGGTCGATCCCTGCGACGCACGCGGTTCCAAGTCTACAGTATATTTTACCTCATTCACGTTTTGTCTCGCCTAAACATTAGTGGTGTTACTGCATTATCAAAAATGGTCCGAGAACATGGGGAGAAGAAGGTTGGCACCAAAAAGTTTTCATTCGACAGTGTTTTGTTCATTCTCTTTAGGTTATTTTTGATAAGTTTGCAGATTTTTTGCTTTTTAAGCATCGAGTGAAGTGTTCTCACATGTGTTAGTGTTTTTTAAGCAGTGTGTATGGAAAGACAGGTATTTTATATTCAGTTGACGTTTTAGTAGGTAAATCGATTAAAGGCCTTCGGTTTAAGAGCTTACGGTTTATATTAATGATACGTTATGAGACCAAAACGAGGTTATGGAGAGTCAATGTCCGATCGCCGGTCATGCGAGCGTGATAAGCCCAATTTTATCTTTAATGTTTGAATAATGACCGAATATGCATGCACAGATAACTTTTTTTGAGTATGTGATTTATCTCTATAAATATAAAGGTTAATGAGGAGTCTCTTGAAAAAAAATAATAAATAAACAACCGCTTTTACATGCCACAGGTGCTTTCAAATTTATTTACTTCAACATGTTTACATGTAAATTTTTGCTAAAGTAATTTTATTGCGTAGAACAAATTTTTAATGAATTATAGTATATACTTAGTTTGTGTACTATATTAGCAATATTTACCAAGTTTGGCGCGCAGTCGTGATCGACATAATTTTTATTACATTTAGATAGTGACCTTGATAATTCAGTTCCTAAGTAGGCCAACCGTAGTATTTTAAAGGATGGTTGACTTTAAAATAAATATCTAGTATTCGTAATTTTTTTTTCTTTTTGACAGTTCACATACTGCCATCTGATTCCAAACTAGACAGAGTCTGTACTATGGCAACCAGACAACTGATAAACATTCTTATAGAATTCTAAATTCATACATATTATAGATAAATAACACCCAGACACAGAACAAATGATCGTGCTCATCACACAAAGATTTGTCCTGGGTTCGAATCGAATTATGTTAAATATGTTATTATGTTATTATATTAAAAAAAGTCGAATTATGAGTAGTTATTGCTTTTGAAAATTTTAATTAAATAGAAAAAATCTAGCCCTTTATCGTGGTAAATTGTCAATAGCATTTCCGCCTAGGTACTGGGAATAGAGAAGTGGAATTCCCCCTACAGAAACTTTCGTTTCATTTTCTCTAGGGCCGAGAAATTTCATACGAGAAGAAATAGAGACATCGAAATTAAAAAAATATATAAACGAAAGGTAGTAGGTAGGGTTAAGAGAATTAAACGAATGGGCACTCGTTTAATTCTCTTTAGGGAGGAGGAAATAGGAACTTGCAGAAGAATCCGAGTCAACAAAATTAAAAAAGCTGGGGAACCAGCATCAGTAAGAGCTATGCAGCAAATCACTACTACTCAACTATTCATTTATTTTTACCCGAGGCATTACTAATGTAAGATTTTCCGTACGGTAAAATATTCATATCTCGGAAACCCATCTTTAAAAAACGGTAATGAGAAGAAGCGGTACTGCGTTAATAACTGATTTAATAGGTTATGGGGTAGAAAGCTCTGGCCTGCATATAGTAAGAAGAAAAGAGGTTGATGCTAAATGGTCTGCGGGTGTAAACATTTTTTATTAAAAGAAGAAGAAGAAGATTGAAAAAACATTTAATCGCGTCAAAAATGCGACGCGTACACATAAAAAATAAACTTAAATGAATTAATGGGACGCGTCACATAAGAGCAAAACAGACGTCGCTCAGCATATGCCAAGGTTCCTGCTAGAAATAGAGCCTTAGCGCTGATTTTCAGCACGAATTATTACGAATAACGTTCTACGTAAATTTTAGACCAACGCTCTCAGTACTATCAAATTATGTGTAGTAGTTTACTTTATTGAGTTGAGTGATTTACCTCTGAATACTGAAACTCTACTTAACTTCAACACGTTCCTAAATGGCTATCTGTCGCTACTTTACACCTTAAAGTGACGGACACAGCATGAGTTTTAAAGGTGGCTTTAAAGTGACTGTCGTTTTAGTATTCGGCCTTCTGATAAAATTACATCAAATGATGAATCTCTGATGTCACTTACATATTCACAAGTAATTGATTTAAAGTGAGGCTAGATATATAATTCATTTATTTGACTGAGCCACAATTGGTTATTTCAAATAACGACCCATTTTGATAACAATTCTACGTGATTCTTGTTAATCTACGTTATAAAATTTTATATTCTTTTCTAAACCCATACCTCCTTCTTTTTCTTTTGAGTACCTAACGCAGTTGATAATTAAATTCATTTTTACAAAACAGCTAAGAACAATTTAAACTCCATAAATTGAGATGCTGCTAGAAATAAAAATCGAAGGCTTAACGCTATAGTAACCCTCTTAGTTAATTAATATTGTTCGGATTGTGTTCAACGACTTTTGTTGCTGACTGTACTAGTCGTATCAAGTTGTTTGGGGTAAACAATATTATGAGAATGTTAAAACTCGTTAAGTACGTAAATGTGTCGCCGTGTTGTCCATGTAACCTTTGTTCCCCTGAAGTAAACACGCCGACCACCTCGGGCCGCCGCACGTGTAATACCATCGTATGACTCCTTTGTTTTTGGTCACGTGTGAACCTCTGATTGTTGACCGTTACCAGTGTTACCAGATTAATAATAAACGCATTTTAGGCTTCGACGATATATGCCGTTGTTTAAGTTTTAGGTAGCGTGAATGTTTGTTATTGTCATGTGTTACGCGCTCATCCGTTAATGATGAATTTGAGATGCGGGATGTTGCCCGGTAAATCGAAGAATAACAGTGCATGCTTGTTGTTGGCATGGGATTGTTTGCCACTAAGGACCGGCTTCTTGTTCGAATGTTTTCAATGTCGATGTTTGTGATGTAAATTGCATATAATTTATTGTTTTGTTGTTCTTTTGTTTTGTAATTGTCTTAATTCTCTTTTTGTATTTTTTGCATTTATCTTTTTTTGACAGAATCGCTATTACACTTTTATACACAAAAAAATATTACTACCTACTCTACCTTCTCTCCTCTACCAGATGACAGAGGAACTTTCGGATTTCGTTATTAATTATTATTGTAACTGTTAAATAAGCAAAGAGAGACTTTATAGTCTTTGGATTTTATAATGCGTCTAAGCCTAACCTTATATCAACTACATAGGACTACTCTACTCCTACATAGCACAATACATAAGTAACCTCTTGAAATTCTCCATATCAACTGCCTAAAACCTTTTTCCCATCTTAACACATTTCTGCTGCTTACAAGTTCATCAATCAGCAATCTGCGACTTCCATCGATGAAAGCTGACTTATCACCATTAATACAAATAATAACTGCGGAAATCTCATGTCGCCATCTTGATATATTGTGTACGAAGTTAATAGACATGATAACATGAATGCATTTCCCATTGTCATAAATTCTCACACAGTTGGCAACACAGCTTTCATCAAACAATAAAGTTAATTATGTTGTTCAAAGTAAACTATCTTTGTTTTAAACTTAGGCACCCATTCATTGTATCTGCGTAATTAACAATGTGTGTACTCAGTATACTCGGTGAGTCCTTTGTTTTAGACACAATGAATTAGTTAAATATTGATAAAATCGTACTTCATTTCCTTTGTTGTCCTAGTAATCATGTTAGATGCATGTGAGATATATATGTAGGTCACAAATAGTCCTTTCCGAATCGAAGGACCAATTATATAACGCTGATAAAATTAGAAAATCAAGCAATGAAAAAAGATTATAGAAAATTCTACAACGTTTGTGTAAATATCCCGTGGTATGATGATGTTAATGTTCTGTTATTTTTATGTTTACTGAATAAGTTGGTTTTCAATGCCTTCGCAATCATTTATGTAATTTTTAAAGCCCATTATTACAGAACGCAAAAGATTTGAGATAAGTTTTCTTAATAGTAACCCATAAATACAAAAATTGCATTCTTCAGGTAGATTTTTTGTTTGCAAATGCAGATTTGTGTTATGTAATCCGAATCTATGTATGTATAACCTAGTGTCGTAGTGTATTGAGGTCACTCACCCCCGAGTCGCAACGAACACACAGACCAACAATAAAATCTTAACGTAAACACCTTAACAAGTGATATTTACGTGTATTTTTCAATAGTAACTCAAAGCTGTTTTTCAGCATGCAAATTCCTGCTATACAGTTAGAAGAATAAGGTTAAGATTCGATTGTTTTGGTTTTCGTTGCTTCTGGGAAGGTTTGTAGATCTGGCATTGAGCATGCGCATGATTGCAGGTTGGTAGCTGGCCTCGCGTCATCGCTAGCGCTTATACTCCTCGAGTTCTTCACTTTCCTGTCTGGACTAACTATGTTCTCGTCTTCATCCTGTCTTGTCTGTATCCTTTGACAATGCTTTAACTTTTTGTATGCTGGTATGGTGACTACAATGTTTTACGTGGTGGACCTAGTAGGCGGACCGCTAATCTACTGTCTTTGTGTCATTCTGAAGTTTGAAAATCTCAAAGAATCGTACATCGACATTGAATCGGCGCTTTACTGAAAAAAGGAATCGAAGAATCTAGCTAAAAATGAATAAAATCAGTATTTTAGAACGGTGCGTCCTGCCAGGTCTACTTGTAGATAACATTTTTTTATATTCATTGGCTTATGTTTGTGAAGACGTGTAATATTTTATTACGATCAACATCATGTTAATGGTAACAAGTTGTCAAAGCTCTGATCAACTTTAAAGGCAGCTTGACAATTTAATTTTTGAAGATGTTCATGATGGACTACAATTCGTAAAATATATTTATTGTATAGAAAGAATATTCACCTATGTCTTCTAAAAAGACCCTCAAAATGGTAGTGTTACCACAGACGTTTCGTTGATCAACTACCCTCATTTTTTTTAACTTACCCCCAAGTACTAAAATTTTTGTTAACTTTAACACGCTCTTGAAACTCTATCTCTCGCTACTTTTTACCTTAAAGTGACAGAGACAGCATGAGACTTGACGGCGGCCTCAAAGTGATTGACGTTTTAGTATTTGGCCATTAGCATTGTAGTCGCAAACCATATTGTTGTTTATTTTAAATGTTTAGTGGATGTAGCAGATATACCTATAGGCTACAAACACTTGTATTATCGTAGTGTGGTGCCTACTTAATTCTCAATTCTTGTTATCCTACTAATATTATAAAATTAAATGTGAAATGGAAAGGAACATAGGCTACCTTTTATCCCGATTCCTTAAGAAGTTTTCGAAGGAAAAATGAAAATTGTTTACGAGCTAAGCCTAAGAGTATTTTTCTCTATTACGGCGCATGCTATAACACGGGTGAATTTTTTTTTCTATTTTTGATTACTTTCACATTTTTAATTTATTTTTGGATACAATTCTGAAATCCACGCAGACGAAGTCGCGGGCAGAAGCTAGTTTATTATAAGTTAATCAATTAGCTTTTTTAAATGAGACAGCGTGCTGCTGTGGAGTTTGTTGCGCCGTTTCTTCTCCAACTAGACCACTTGGGAAGCGGTAAAGGGGTTTGGTTGGAATCAGGGTGCTGTCTAGGTATAATAAATTTGATTTTCAAAAAGTGCTACATACTAGCCTAATTTGAAATAAATGGTTTTTTTATTTTGTTTTTAAGTAGATTCCAAAATACCTCTCCTCAATGTTAAAACAGTGGAATCTGTTGAATTAGCTCTTTTTTATATCGTTCTTGTTTTTCTCGCAAGTGTGGATAATTATTATGTCATACGTCAGTAATATATCAAAGGTCAGTAGTATGACTATTAAACTACTTCTTGCAAGTCTTATCTTATACATAAAAGAAGTCTCTTTTGTAAAATGTTTATCAATTTAATGGCTTGTAAGAGGTCTTTGCACTATATTGGGTTGGTTACAGTCTGGTAGTATGTTAATAATTCTTTTTAAAGTTTACTAGAGATGTGGGGCGCATATTACTAGCATTCTTGTTAACACCTAGTGCTAAGCAAGTTAGTGTGTTACGAGTGGTTTCACGTCGGTAGTGCAATAGAAAACAATTTTTTTTAGTAGTCTAGGAGTGTGATATGTTGTTCTATTTATTCATCACAGTAGTATGTCATAAAATCAAGATCGATTGCGTCTAGTCGGCCATACAAGTGAATTAAAGTGTTGGGTCATAGGACTTATTAAAAAACATTCTTTAAATAGACGCCATGAAATGGGCGTGTTACTAGCCTAATTTATGTTGGTTAAATCTTCGTAGGGTTGCCAATTACCCAAGATTAGTATTATTTTGTAGTGTAATTGCTATTTTTATATTTATTTGGTAGTTAATAATTGGACCGTGCCCACTTCGCTGAGCATCTAAAATCACAAATATAGCCTATTGCATTCGGAATAATGAAGCTTTCTACTGGTGAAATAATTTTCCAAATCGGTTCAGTATTAAGTTCCAGAGATTACTTCCTACAAAAAAACTCACAAAAGTCACCACTAAACTATTAGAGTATTAGCATAGATAGTATGTTCTTAGCATTACATGGAAATCGGCTCTACGGTGTAAAACTCGGCTTAAAGTTATTACTTAGTGTCAATAAATATTACGATGTAGTTACACTTGTAATAGAATATTTATCTCAGAATGTTATGATTGTATTTCTTTTTTATGTTTCCTAGAAGATAACTAGCGTGTAGTTAAATATTTATTGCTAAGGCACATGCATAAAAAACATATTTTGCTTTTTACGAAAAATAAAACTTCTATAGCGGAATGTACAGGTTAATAAACGTAACGAAGATTTTTAAGGAAATGTAAATCGAAAGATTATTGACACCCCTAATTCTTGAATCACGGGATACGAGGCGTATATTTATTTCAATGAACCAGCTCAGAATGTTTTAAATAAGTCCTTAACAGTATAACAGCGACCGCCGGCCACGGCTCGGCCTCAATCGCCTTAACGTACTTCGTGATAGACGGATGGCTCTGTGACTGGTACTGGCCGATATTCTTCTTCTGCAGTGTTGTACCCTCGTGCATCGATGTCGCCGTCGCTTTCCTCACTATGTGTTCCATCAAGTGGTGATCGTGTCACATAGACTTTTAAGTTCTATTTTTTTAATTTTATAAGAAAAAACAAAAGAAAAATGAAGCTGAAGGATTTTATTTATTTGTTTGTAAGTGTTCTCGAATTTAAATTACAAATTCTTTTTTTTTTGTGGTTATTGTTTTTTTTGCAGCCAGTATTTAATTAGATTGTATTCTTAAAGTATGGTTTTAACCTTTGCGTTTCGTCCTTGTTAGCGCAAATTATGTCGCCATTTTACCTGTAGTTATACTAATAATTTTGTTTATACCTGTAGACAGGTAGTGATTACTATGTATTATACTTCTAGTTAATAATAATAAGTATGTACATATAAGATTGCTGTGTATTACGAGTACTAAGGTGTAATTTATGTAATATGATTGCAGATAACCACCGAGCACCAGCACTTAACCACATCGCACGACTACAAGGGGGGATGGTCCTTCTACTTGGTGTTGGCCGGGATAGTCACCACACTGGGCTCGTCGCTACCTGTCGGATACAATATAGGAGTTGTTAATACGCCTGCAGAGGTCAGTACTACTCGTAATATATTTAACAAGTGGTCCTTCGGTCTGTTAAATTTTAATTTATAATGGTAGATTAACAGCCGGTTTCTGAATCTCAAAGTCTGATCAACCATTCGTGTGACAGCCTGTGTCATTATTCGCCCGATCACGGGATTTTGCATTCAGGCACTGGCCATAAAGCATTACCAATGTACTCAATACTTAAATGTTTGAAATCATCTACAGTTTTATAAAATTTATTCTTCATTCAAAATCTCCATTAAAAAAAAGTGAACCTATTTTCCTCAGACCGTTATCGATAGCATAATATTTTTCTTGGTTGGTGTATGATACTATGATCAATGAAGAATAATTTTATTTGATCTTAAAGCCCGTTTTTCCTATTGCAAAGAAAGGCCTCTTTTCCACACATTTCTGATCTGTGATACGATGGGCCAGTCATTTCAGTTGGAATCTACTTAGTTGGTTGAAAGGAATTATAAGTAAAAAAAAATATTAAACATGTTACATAAGTTTTGCTGTCGTCAGAGCTATTATAAGAAAGCAATTACTTTCATATGCGGCTGCACACACACACACTTGAAGACGAAACTAATCAATGTGTAGCGTGAAGCTACAAGTATGATTAATTTTCGTCTTTATGGCTGCACTGCATGCGTAACCTTTTAAATATTATATAACTTTCTGAAAGTACTTGCAATCATCAAGCACCAATCATTTTCTTATGCTGTGTGGGTATTTGAAATGACGCCCGCACTAAGGAATTTAATCCTTGTGTTGCGGGGGTTTCACAAACATTCAAATCACATGCACTAACACCCAGACTTGGAACTAGTATCTGTGGATCACACAAATGCTTGGCTCATGCGGGGATCGAGCCCGCAGCACGTCGCGCTCAGTGGTAATTAGCGTGGTGACCTGTACCACTCGGCTAACCGTGCAGTCAAGTACGAGTAGCAATCTATGGATAGGTATGTCAAAAAAGTAAAAAAAAATGGAATAAGTTGTGTAACTTACGCTTGGCATTATCTCTGCCATCAATATAATTATATTAAATTTACTGTTATTACTGCAATAAATGTACATAATTATAACTTAGAAAAAGTCACATGGGTGCTTGCCTGGGTTTCAACCTGCAAAACCACGTGCATTACTAATCAGGTCATTGAACCGCTAGGCCACCACGACATTAATATTAAAATGATAAATATAATGAACTTTTCAGTATATATTCGAGTTATGTCAATGATTTACAGACACGGAATTATAATTTTTCTTTAAATCATTAATTCCAAGTACCTATTTCACGCTCTGATTACTTTAGTATTGTAACATTGATACTGTCTGAAGGTCACGCTCATTTCGTTATCATTAACAATGGATGGAGTCACGTCTCACTTACTAAAAATGAATATCAATGCATTTGCGGGTTCTGATTGTTCCTTTTAAATATTTCGTAACTCTTTTAAAAAACCTTTGACTTTTGCAATATGTGTTATAATGTGTTGTTTGGCAAATAGATTTTATTTACAATCTACTAAATACCAAACATGCGTAACATCCGGGAATGGACAGGAATCACAAGTGCTGCGGAGCTGTTCAATCTTGCTAAAGATAGGAAGAGATAAGGAGCTGACTGCCAACCTTCACTAGTTGGAGAGGCACTTTAAGAAGAAGAAGAAATACCAAAAAATCTTCGACTGACATTAAATCGATCATGACAATTGACGGATATAAAATGGTATCCTATATTTCAGGTAATAAAACGATTCTGCAACGAGAGTTTCATAAGCCGCTACGACGTGGTGCTGTCGGAGCAATGGCTGAACGTGCTCTGGTCGTCCGTTGTGTCCATCTTCATTGTCGGAGGATGCACCGGCTCGATACTCGGGGCTGTGCTCGCCAACAGTTTGGGCAGGTAACAAACTTTTTTTTTTAGTTTTAATTAAAAGTAATTTTGCTGTAAGGAATTTAATTATTGAGTTGCGGTGGGTTAGCAACGACGAAATTATCAAAAAAAAAGTCTCATAATTATGGTTTATTTTTCTCACCTTTAGTTAGTACATCTTTATGCGCGCTAGCAGGTGTGACAATAAAGGTTTTTCTTTCTTTTTTTTACACGCGTATATACTCCAGTAAAATAAATATATTTCATTAATATAAGCGCTATAATATATGTTATATATGTTATCATTAACAAAAATATATATTATTGCAAAAATATTATGATAAAACAGGTCTCAAGGTATGCTGTATATGTATCGGGCCATATATTATGCAACGTGTTTCAGAAAGGTGAAATAATACATTCAATATTATAAAGTATATGTATGTTACATACCTATGGCACCGGTATGAGGTACCTAAGTGCGTGGGTTTTTTAATTATTTGGCTTTAAAGTTTAGAGTGAAAACTTCGCGATGATGACCCTAGAAAACATTGCAAAAGTCAGAATACCGAGTTCATCGCAAGGCGAGTAGGTACCAACTAACAATAACGTAGGTTTAGGGTTGTCGTTAAAATGTAATAAAAATGTTTTTATTTATTTGGTTGAAAAAAAATATCTCAGTATTTGAAATTTATGACTAGGCCAAATAGAAGTTCATACTTCAATATCTGATAGTATTATTTCACCTTTTTGAAACACGTTGTATAATATACAGATTGCTTGAGTACTTAAGTAGTTTATGATACGCTCAACCTAGTCTCTCCCAGTTGACTCGATTAGTCATAGAAATATACCTTAATACATTCCAATTATGATTTCGATGAGTCATGAGTGCGTACCTCACCTTTTGAATTCGCCGTCTCAATTCTTTTCGAAGGCATCTACTATCATCAATTTCTTCTAGTTATCCTGTCGTGCTGGTAAACTGTTTGTAAAACATGTCCGCGCAAAGCATTGCGACAGCCAAAAGTTTGTATTTTTAAAGATTTCTTGCAATGTGGGTCGCACATTGCTAGTATTCTTGTTAACCCCTCGTGCTAAGCCTGGCACCTGGAACCTGCCGGCGCGGGTACTAAGTAAGCAGTGATTTTACGACCTCAATTTGGTGGGATTTCCAGGACAATCGACACTTCCGATAGGCGTTGTTTGATCGGCGCTGGCTGCCAGCTTTCTTTCTGTATACGGTCTAAGCCAAGATGCTTGTGTTACGAGTGGGTTCACGTCGGTAGTGTAATGGCAAGCATCGCAAGTCCGAGTTGTCTTCTGAGATCGAGTGACCGCACTACCCATTAGGCTATCGCCGCTTAAGCTAATTGAGGTACTAATGAACGAATGGCGCTTGACTCTACATCATTATATATATGTATAAGTGTCCCTTTAAGAATGTAGCTAATGTAGTTATATTTTTAAAGAGATTTTGTTTATTAGTACTTTGTTTTCAGAAAAATGGCAACAGTAGTGACGAGCGTTCTGTCGGCTGTCGGCGCCTTGTTGTTTCTGATGTGCCAAAAAGCTAACTCCGTAGAATTGCTAATATTAGGAAGATTACTAGTCGGCTTGTCTGGAGGTAAGACTACACTGTCTAATATTTTTATACTATGTTTTATGAAGTTGTTAAATCTCAAATTCTCACATTCCCGTATATAGGATTAGGTCAGGTGCATAAAACTGAACCACTTTTCCCTGATTTACCTCGTAGAATATACACACTCCTTATCAATTAATCTTGTATACAAAACGTTCATGTTTAAATTATTTGCAAAAAAAAATATTTGGTATTACAGATGGAAGTATAATAATATAAGTTTGAACTCAGGTCACGTGCAATTCAAAGACAAAATAAATATATTATATTCGGAACCTTTACAAAAAATATTTTATTTTTAACGACTCTACCACTAGATTATCACAGGCAAATCTTATAGAAGTACAATAAATTGGTTAGCCGACGCACAATCTTCAGTCCTCTTCACTAATTGGACAGAGTAAATTCAACCTAATTTTTTGTGGGGTAAGTTTGGTTTTGAGCTGAAAGTTCCTAAAACTATTTTATTTGTTATTGTAGGTCTAACCACCAGCATAGTGCCTATGTACTTGACCGAGCTGGCCCCTCTTAAGTTGACCGGCGCTATGGGCGTCGCCTGCCCCATGGGCGTCAACGTCGGAGTGTTGGTTGGTCAAGTCATGGGATTAGATTTTATATTGGGTAAGATATCGCTTTATATCATGGTCATGATTAGGACTCATTCTAAAATTTTAATTTTGATGTAGTTCAAGTGCTTCAATTATCAGTAGGTAGCAACGGGTTTAACCGTATCTACCTCTGCATCTCTATGCAGTCCCCTTATACAAGGTACTTCTACAAGCGTTAACGATGATAGAAATCTCTTAAATAACATTAAATGTATGGAAATGACATTTCTCTTCGATAAGTCGCGTGACTCAGACTCACTTTCATATATTTGAGCGATTCAGCGATAACGATTGTTGAAATGTACTTTGTCTAAGGGGGCTGGGGTAAATGCCGTCAAAGCAAAAGTATTTTCGTCTTTATTCGTATCGCATAGCAACAATGATTTCTTAACATTTGATAGCTATTAGCGTACTCATGCATTTACCTTTTAAGGCTTGACGTTTCGGCCGGGTTACACTGGCCGTGGTCGCAAGCAGACTGCGGCCAGTGTAACCCGGCCGAAACGTCATGCCTTAAAAGGTAAGTGCATGAGTTCGCGTTAATTCCCGTGACGTAATTTTATTAAAATCATGCAACGCGATAGTTTTAAAGTTAATAGCTATAAGCGTACTTCGTAAACAACATAATTATTATAACTGTAAACGTAGTGCCACACTCTTACAAACCGAGGAGTAAAAGGAGATTTACCCCATTTACGAAGCATCTAAAATAAATATTTTTTGTCTCAATAAAATAAATTCAATTAAAGTATTTTCGAATGTTCTTCATTCAGTCAACCTTTTTAAAGATTTGTCTTAACAATAGTCATGCTTCATAGTTTTTTTTTATCGGTACTTTTTAATTGTATTTATTTTTTCAGGTCGTAGTGAGGACTGGCCCTACCTCCTGTCCGTCTATGCGTTACTAGTCATTATATGTTTACCATTGTTATTTTTACTGCCAGAGAGTCCAAAATACTTATTCGTAGTTAAGAAAAATGAGGAGAGAGCTTTAAAAGGTAAATCATATTTATTTTTTAACTTTTTTAGTGTCCCACTGCTGGGCAAAGGTCTCCCCAGCTTACCTTTCGGTCTTGAGCCAATCACTATAATATTAAATTTGTTATCGTTCCCAAATATTTAGGAGGATGATGATGAAGATATTTAGAAAGATGAAGATAACTTTTGTTTATGTTGCGACAAATATTTTTAAAAGGTTTTAGCTAGTTACTTTGAAAAAAATCTATAAAAAATGTTAAAAAATTACTGTTCGTAAGTGACTCACGTAGCGTAATGACGTAAGGCTTGGTAACACGTGTGCGCGGGACGGGAAGCGGGTGGATAACTG
Organism: Plusia festucae; assembly: GCA_950381575.1. Lineage (NCBI taxonomy): Eukaryota > Metazoa > Arthropoda > Insecta > Lepidoptera > Noctuidae > Plusia > Plusia festucae. Next base: position 2,245,008 of record OX494436.1, on the reverse strand, counting down.
AGAAGAGCGTCATTCTGGTACCGTCATTGGCTGTAACATTCCCACCCTCCCGCGCAGACCATGAGTGTCACGAACGAATTTGCCAGACTGTAGTACCTAAAGAGACACGGGTAACCAAAACACAATATATTTTCTATTGCTCGGTATTGACGCCTGATCGAGCGTTATTTGTTTCGCATATTGAATTGATTTTTAATCGTGTAGAACTGAGTCGCCTCCGCGGCGTGTCGCCGAGCGTGTTGTCTGAAGACATGGAGCTGCTGCGCGACGAGCTGCGGTGCGCAGACGCTGCAGCCGACGCCGGCGAGCAGGCCTGGTCCGTGCTGCGGCTGCTGCGGGACCCGCGCCTGCGACTGCCGCTGCTGCTCACCTGCGCCATGCAGGCCGGACAGCAGACCAGCGGGATCAACGCCGTGAGTATGCCGGACATGCTATATGTGGCGCGGGGCATGGTGTACGGCGGACGCCGGCGAGCAGGCCTGGTCCGTGCTGCGGCTGCTGCGGGACCCGCGCCTGCGACTGCCGCTGCTGCTCACCTGCGCCATGCAGGCCGGACAGCAGACCAGCGGGATCAACGCCGTGAGTATGCCGGACATGCTATATGTGGCGCGGGGCATGGTGTACGTGATGCAGGAACGACATTATGTACGTGATGTGGGATATTATGTACGTGATGCGGGATATTATGTACGTGATGCGGGATATTATGTACATGATGTGGGACATTATGTACGTGATGCGGGACACTATGTACGTGATGCGGGATATTATGTACGTGATGATGGACATTATGTACGTGATGCGGGACATTATGTACGTGATGTGGGACATTATGTACGTGATGCGGGTTATTATGTACGTGATGTGGGACATTATGTACGTGATGCGGGACATTATGTATGTCAGGCCGGACAGCAGACCAGCGGGATCAACGCCGTGAGTATGCCGGACATGCTATATGTGGCGCGGGGCATGGTGTACGTGATGCAGGAACGACATTATGTACGTGATGTGGGATATTATGTACGTGATGCGGGATATTATGTACGTGATGCGGGATATTATGTACATGATGTGGGACATTATGTACGTGATGCGGGACATTATGTACGTGATGCGGGACATTATGTACGTGATGCGGGACATTATGTACGTGATGTGGGACATTATGTACGTGATGCGGGATATTATGTACGTGATGTGGGACATTATGTACGTGATGCGGGACATTATGTACGTGATGGGGGATATTATGTACGTGATGTGGGAAATTAAGTTCGTGATATGGGACATTATGTTTGGGGTGTGGGTCATTTCGTACTTAGTACGTTAATTATGATTATGATGCGGTACATGTACACGCTAATTTAACCCATATTTTCAGGTGTTCTACTACTCACAAACGATCTTCAAGCAAGCAGGCCTAACTGAGAAGAACTCGCAGTATGCCACAATAGGCTGTGGGTTCATTAACGTGTGTACTGCGGTGCTGATGCTCAAATTGTTGCCGAAGTTCGGTCGCCGACCGCTGCTGCTGGGCTCCATATTAAGCGCGTCGGTCATACTAGCAGCGCTGGCTGCTTGCATGAGGTTTATGGTAAGTTTATTGATTAAATGTCGTCGATATTGGTGGGATAGCGGCTTTAGTCGAGGGCTGGACCCCAGAGGGTGCGCTTAGAGGATGTTGCAAACGTAGTTTTTCTATTGCTCTGGCTGGAGACCCGAACAGACTGATGAAGCAATCACGCCTTTAGGTGAATGCGATAGGCCTCTTAAAAACACCCGGGTAGGACTTTTTCAATTCATGAATAATGTGCAGTGCGTTGATAATAGTGTACGATTTCTTGTTTCAGGACGTCGTGTCGTGGATGCCGTATGTGTGCATGATAGCTGTGCTGTCGTATGTTCTAGTCTATGGGTTGGGTTTAGGGCCCATACCGTACTTCATTGCCTCAGGTAAGACAACTTTAAACTTATTAGGCGATATTTAGAGTTCATCAGAAATGCTTAACTATTTTTTTCTATTTTGTTAGCTGCGGTTAACGTGAATGTTAGATATTGAACCAGACCATGACACCCGCAAGGGCGTTAAAACGTCGGGAATAAAAATAAACCGCGATAGAATCTGTTTAAAAAGTTTTTTTTTATATGTACGAGGCCCGCACTAAGGAATTTAACCCTTATGTCGCGAGGGTTTCACAAACACATGCACAAAGCACCCAGAGAAAAAAACACCCAGACTTGAAACAAGTAGATACTTGTTTCAAGTCTGAAATCTATGGATCACACAAAAATGCTTGTCCCATGCGGGGATCGAACCCGCTTTATTTCTTTTTAAATCAAAAAGAGTTAATTTCGAGATAACCATTTTCACACTCTTACCAAATGCTATGATTATAATTGCGTTGGCCCATAAATAAGTCTACTGTAAAAGAAAGAGTAAGAATTCTCATTATTCTGTTTTTACGATATTTTGTTTCTTTTTTTTAAACGACGCGACGCCCTCACTATGGAATTTAATCCTTGTGTCGCGGGGGTTTCACAAACATTCAAATCACATGCACAAAGAACACCCAGACTTGGAACAAGTATCTGTGGATCACACACATGCTTGTCCCATGCTGGGATCGAACCCGCAGCACGTCGCGCACAGTGGTAATTAGCGTGGTGACCTATACCACTCGGCTATCCGTGCAGTCATATATACTATTGCTTCCCCACAGAGATATTCGAGGTGGGTCCGCGGCCGGCGGGCATGGCGTGGGGTTCGCTCGCCAACTGGGGCGGTAACTTCCTGGTGGGCATGTCGTTCCCCACCATGCGCGAGGCTATAGGCCCCTACTCCTTCCTCGTCTTCTCCGCTGTTACTGCTCTACTCTTCGTGTTCCAGAAGTAAGTCACTTGTCTTTAAATGTATGGGAATAAAAATAAGTTAGTAAATTCGGATATTCGTTCCCACGGTCTGCAGGCGACGGGCGTTAAGGTAAGGGGGGGGTGGTAACACGTGCACGCGTCCCCCCGCCATCCGCTTCGATCATGCGAGTTTCACTAAAGAATTTGCCAGGCTTTATTGCATTCATCATTACTAATTTAATCATTTGCGATGTTTGTATGAGTATTGACTTAAATTTAATTTTCTTAATGAAAAGAATATTGTTTGTTGGCAAGTACTCCGTTTTTATACGACTGTGCCACTATAACATGACCCCTCTGGTCACGTTAAAATACATCAATATTCTATTGTATATTTATATACAGGCTCGTTGATTGCTTATGATTATCATGCAAAACTTTACAACCATGTTTAGTGCAAGAACATTTTAACAACATTAATACTTCAAACTCTCTCTACGTAAAAACACTAATTCGTGAATTCTCCCACAGAATGTACTTCCCGGAAACCCGGGGCAAGACGCCCGCGCAAATAACACAACTCTGCAGCCGCGGCCTGCAGTCAAAACCCCTCCTCGTTCAAGACCACTCTCACGTATGACGTCACAACTTACGAGGATGACGTCATAATCTGCGCGCTACTTGTGACGTCATCAATGGTTGGCTGCTTTTGTTATCTATGGTGTAAAAGGGGCGTGAAAGAGACATTCGTATTATTTGTTTTGTGTTCCCTTGTAACTCAGTAACTATAATGTTAGTATGAAAAATATGTAAAACGTATTTATTTAATTATACAATTAATATAAATTTACCATAAAAAATAGCTTCCAACTTGATAGATATACTAATAATTTTCTACTGTATGTAATTTCAACATAATTTGACGTCACAGGCGTCCTACAAAAGAACATATCGCGCACAAAATATGGTCAGAAGGAAGTAGTGTGAGTAGATATCAATACTGCCTTTGTAACCAAATAATCTGCTCAATTAAAATACATTTGAACTAACACAAATTAACTTAATAATGGTCAAATTTAACATAAAATTTCAATTTTCAATTTCTTTTCATTTTATTTCAATACAATTAAAAGAAATATTCTTGTTCTACTTATGAAGATCTCTAATTAGCCAAATTGATACTATTTCTCAGATTCACATATTTTTTTCAAGTTTTGTAGGTAGTTGAAATCGTTATTATATAACATAACACACACTAACGAACAATATTATGGAACAACTTTAGTTTGAACTCATAGAAAATGTAGTTTACAATGAATTTAAAAACTATACTCTGTTTTTTAAATCCTGGAGATTAAATTGACAAGTGCAAATGTCAAAACTGACGTAAAAGCTTGTAAGCATTGTAATCTATGTCATTTTGGCATTTGTATCACGTTGTATTGTATACATGAGACGTTTTAACTTATAACGGTAAGGTATAGGAACCGGTGAAAAGCAATTAGTTATTTAAAGCCAATGGGAAATTACAATGTTATAGTGCTATGGCGGGACATGCAACGCAGCTGACCTGAATTCAGGCAATGGTTTAGTCTCCAGTATTACAAAACAGACAGTAAATATTGCTAAGAAAAGAATACCTGAACGAACAACGCTTAAAATTGTAACGAGGAGTTCGATTTCATCAGTAGGGTAAACTGTTTATCAGTAATTGCAAAAGTCAACCTTATGGCTTTGAAATTAAGGCACAGTTTAGTGTCGCCAAAGTTGGTCGATGGCTTGCTTGTGATAAAAATGTATGCCGGTAAGATCTGTACTGAACCTCAAAGAATAGCGTACTTCTTATTAGCGTGTCGATCAATGGCACAGTCAATTTTGACGGACCAGTACTCAGCGATTCGGACAGTAGTCCAGTCAAAATAGACATTCGACTTAGCCAAAATTCGCATAGAGCTGAAAATTGGGAGAGACGTTAAATACATCATTATAATTAAAATGTCAAAAATCCCCTACGATCCTGCGTCTGCAAAATTTTTTATCCAAGGTCAAACATACAAAATTAAGGTTTTTTCCATTTTTCTCGAAAACGGTAAATTTTATCGTGAAAATAGGTATGACATAAGTTGTAGATCATACAATTTTCTACAAAAATGGTCAGGACACTTTTTCTCTTAAGACTCACCAGTCGTGAGATATCGCGGTTTTAAAAATGACAAAATTCGTATTTTACATAAAATGCACACATTTCCGCACCACCTATGAGGTTAATGTACTTGGCGCATTTTTTTTATGTTTTTATTTTATGCGAAGAATTTTTCAAGTTCATCTTCAAATGTCTTAGTAATGCTCATGCGTTGAAATAATAATACAGGATCTATGGGCACTTTTTCATCATGTACTTTTATGACGCTACTTGCACTTAAAAGAGGAAGTACTCTATCAGCGCGTTTTAATTGAATATTATTAAACGTTTGGCCACTCATTTTGCTTATAGAAGTAAGCATTATGACAATTAATTTTATCATCGCCGACGTCTCCGCTGACAATGGAAATAATTCTTGGAATCACAGGGAACGGATAATGTGATAAGAACCACTCCACAAGTTTATAAATATCTTCAATTTCTCTCTGTACACGAGAATTGTCACAGATTGCTTGTCTTTTAAGTATTCAAAAAACTTATCATTTCTTTCAACACTTGCATCAATCAAAGTCTTGTTTCCACCAACAACAACAACAACTTTCAAAGGTTTATCACAAATGAAACAAACTACTGACATTTTGTTAAAACTATTTAACAGCACAAATTAAAATAACCAATAAGCACGTCTGCTTACTGCAAAGAAATTTTCAAAACTAACAGTATATACTAAGAATTATTTCGTTTACTTTCTTCAAAAATAGGCAGGTATACGACCCTCCACACTCGAACAAGACGTAGCTAGCAGATATTGTTACTCAAGGTTACCGACGAAGGGTAAAGGAGTGACAGTCTTTTATTAACCGACTTCATTTTAAAATACTCGTTCAAATTATACAAGTTTGATTGTGTGAGTAACACAAACCAATAGTTTCTTATTTTCATTCATATTGAACCTCCAATGACGTGTACAGGCTGCATTTAAGCATATTGTGTAAAATATGAATTTTGTAATTTTTAAAATCGTGATATCTCACGAATGGTGAGTCTTACGAGAAAAAGTGTCCAGACCATTTTTGTAGAAAATTGTATGATCTACAACTTTTGTCTTACTTATTTTCACGATAAAATTTACCGTTTTCGAGAAAAATGGAAAAAACCTTAAATTTGTATGTTTGACCTTGGATAAAAATTTTTGCAGACGCAGGATCGTAGGGGATTTTTGACATTTTAATTATAATGGTGTATTTAACGTCTCTACCAATTTTCAGCTCTATGCGAATTTTGGTTAAGTTATGACTTATTTTTGTCTATTTTGACTGGACTACAGTATTCTCAGTGGCGTTATACAAGTCATTACGTGGACTGACTACTGGTGCGTTTATAAAGGTGGAAATTGGACGAACAAAATTTTCATGTGCTAAGAGTTAACTTGGAATCTCCCGAAAAGTGTGCTGGTAGCTTATATTATATGTTTTACCTCATTTAAATTCTAATTACACTATACATTTCTAGTACAAAATGTTTGTACTTTGTACACACCGCTACACCTCAAGATACATTTCCAGATTATGCTGATCACGCATTGTATAGGATTTCCGTACAGTGCGAGGTCAGCTTATACTGGAAATGTATAGCTTGATGTGTAGCGCGTGTATACTACAAAATGTTTGTACATCGAAACTACTCGCAGTGGGAAAAAACACGAATGCGCGTTTCATTTTTTCAGAAAAGTGAGTAGTACCTTATGCTGTAGAGATAAGGGTGAATTTGCTATATCAACTCTTAAGATTAACGCTTGCATGAATTGGCTCTGATAAGCTTTCTTAAATGAGGTATAAACATTTTTTTTTTAAATATTGTTTGTTTTAAACTAGTCTGCAGGTATATCGAATACTTTATTTATCATCACATGTTTTAAAATTCATGTAGGTACTTATCATAAATTGTTTTTTTTTTATAATTTTATTTAAATGTTTTTTTTTTTTTTGTACTTAATTATTACGGTGTAGGCGTTTTATTTTATTTTGTAAATGCGTGTGTGAAGATACGATAGTGTCGTAGCGATTTTAATGTAACAGAAATACTAGAATTGTACGTTTCGTGATTCTTGAAAGATCACATAATAGTATTAATTTAAAATGTGCCTTCTCAGATATTTGGTTTTATACGTAGATACAAAATAGAAAAATATTATTAAAATTGTTTGCGGTTAATTCCGAATAAAAAAATTATAATCTGCCTAGCCTTTTCCCAATTGCTATATTGGAGTCGGCTTCCAGTCTTACCGGATTTAGCTGAATACCGTATTTTACATGGAGCGACTGCCTATCTGAACTCCACAACCTATTGCTAGGTAATTAAGTAGTAACTAGTATTCCATATACATTTACTCCATAATTTTTTTTTCATTCTCTATTATTCTTGTTACGTTTAATCGCTACGATTAGTCGTGAAGTGTGTTGGGGGTTTATCTTTCTACCCCATATTATTGAGTGTACCATAATAATATGGATAGTTAAATAACCGAAGACAATTTATCTGGCCATTATAAATCGAATACCCAAATAATATAACGATAATAAATCGAGTGTTAAAACATATCGATACAAGAACATTCGATAATAATCGAATATTGTTTATTTAATCGAATGTTAATTATCGAATATTCAGTATATCGATATATAAATACGTTAAACAATTTAATTAATCTACGGATTAGTATACAATTTTAATTTTCATTATTACGGTAATTTTAATATTTATAGTGGTCGGAGAAATGGTCTTCCATTATTTTGCATTCGATATGACGTAGTATTTCCCCCATTATCGTAGCGTACTATTGATTGAAGTGTGCTCAGTACATTATTATTTATTTACGTCATATAAAATAGGGTAAGTGCACGATTACCTTACGAAAAATTAAATTTTAGAGATAAAAAAAACCTCACTGTTTGTCACTTCTATATTATTGCTAGGTGACTGCAGTAATGCCTTTTTTAATTTTCTTTTTAAGTTATATTGACTACGGAACCATTTTTTCGTGGTCAACGCACTTGGTTGTTGGTAAGGTATTATTTCAGTGCCTTGTGCTGCATTTACACGTAAATATAAATATAAACTTAAATAGATTAGTTCCCAAATAATTGTATTGCAAGAATGGGTAATTATATTTTTAATAATAATCCCTGTAAATGTATGACGTAATATCGAAGAGGTTTTGAATACTATTTATATTAATAGGTAATGTAAATGTAGCATAGTATCACTAAGATATTGATTAGATTGAAGGGAAATAGTTTCACCTCCTTATACACATATTTAAGCAATTTATGGTTTAAACAAAAAGAGACTGTATTACCGTCCACATAAGTAACAAAATTCTTATGCAAGTATCCCGTATTTCATATCTTGCCGTAACATTGATAGCAATATTTGCACAAGTGTTGCTGTCAAATTACTAATTCAATACAAATAAGCAATTTGACAACAATATTTGTGAAAATTTTGCAGTTAATGTTCGTTTGCTTTTACAAACTACGTGACAGCCTTGCATGTATATCGTTCAGAGTGTGGTCGGCATTACATCTAAGTATGTATGGAAAGCTCTATATAGTTTTAGATGGTAAGAAAACGGAAAATGTGATGTCTGCTTTAAAATCTGGTGGAAGTTTTGCGCATGCGTTGAGTGCTCTTTGATGGGGACTCTCTTTTATCGCGTATCAAAAATCCGCTAGGGTCGCTAGTATCGCATAAGGTTTATCTGTCATTCTCCACCAATGAGAGACAAGCTACTGGCCGGCAATTGGTCGAAATTGCCATTAAGCGACAGTAGCGACCCTAGCGGATTTTCGACACGCGATAGCCCCGTTGAAGTACTAGATAATATATTTTTTAAATTTGCTTAAATATTTTTATAAGTAGAGGTCTATAGTAACTTTCTCTTGTGTCACAGAAATTCATAGTTGGTGCTTGCATGTTTACACCGTTCTAAGTGAGAGTACCGTGTTTATTACGATAGAATGGAAACAACTTAATTTGTATATAAATATATCTTCTTTTTAATATTGTCATATTGGTCTTGAGAGATTGAATGAACGTGTGATAGAAATTTTCTCGCGTTTTTTTTAACTGATGTCAAATTAAGAATTGCGTGGACGACGTTAATTGCCTTATTGAATTTGTTTTGTGTACGACGTTAATTGCCTTATTGAATTTGTTTTGTGTCGTCGGTGCTCCGATTGGCTCCAAGCTCTTAACCAAATGAGCAAGACGCGTTTCACGGTTCGACCGCGAAAACTTAAAACAAATGCACTAAGTGCTCTGATTTCAATTGTGTTCGATGAGACTAGCAGTCTAGCATATCTGTAAAAAAAACTGTTTGTTTCCATTACGTAATGTTTTTGCTAACGGTACTGGAGCTTCGGATCGGTGTCCGTCTAAAAGACGTTTTAAAGTACAAAATACATATTAATTACAGCGTTTTACTTGGGTTCCGTACCGACAGTGACTATAGAAATTATATTATGTGAATTCTAGTGCTTAACCTCTCTAGTTATCCAGAAGTACACGAGGATCAGCAAGTTTTCGATATCTGATGTTTTGGCCAAGCAACTACCGCCATAACCATAAGAATTTCGGATATGGAGTCTTTGGAGACTACAGCTATCGGATATCGGAGACTTGCGAAGCCCCGTGTACGAGAGCTAACAATTTTTGACTATTGTGATAAATTTGAATTATCCACGTAGCATAAGACTGCCAATGGTACGGAACTCACTGCCAACGAGTTAAACTCGAGTGAGTTTTAATGGTTAGGACGTGTCTGAATCGCACAAGTAACATAGTTAGGGACTAAATACTTTCTATTCGTCCATTATCACGTATCTATGAACAGTTTTTTACAATTTTACTAAACTGCATCACTTAGCGCATAATTTATATTTAATTAGCGGGGTAAGAATTATTTTGTTGTGTAATTATTCTTTAAATAATTATAAGTTTGAATATGTAACTCCAATTATAATGTAGCGCATATTTTATTGTGCATTTTTACAATAAACATTGAAGTACCATTTACAAGTTGGTTTTATTTTCAAAATTGAGTTTCCTTCACTTTTAGATCAATCTAATATGTAATACCTAAATAAATTTCACGTGTCGCAATGTTAGTTGCCAAACTCCTCCAACAGCTGGACTGATTTGTTTGAAATTTTGTGCATATCTGGCAGGTCTGAGAATCGGCTACCAACAATTTTTCATACCCCTAACTGATAGGCCCTCTCTAGATTTTTTTTATAATGACTAAACAACGTTTGCCGTTTCAGCTAGTTTATAATATCTATCTCTTCACATTTATCATAAAATTTTGATAATATCAATGTGCATAAGACTATAAAATGATTTAGAACCTTACGTACGGTGACTTTTTGTAGCAATGCTCTTGCACGTTCTCATCGATACAGTCGCGATGTTGACGCTGGCTGCGTACCTTCGCTATGATTCTGTATCACTACTATCACCATGTTGCGCTTTAGCAATATGAAATCGCCGCAAACAGTCGCGATGCTGTTGCCCATATGTATCGCTATAGCCACCGTTTGCATTGTTTCTGTCGCACGTAGCAAACGCGATAAACGCGCGATAGTAGCAATGCAGAAGCGCGTTTACAAAACGTGCAACAGAAAAACAGAAGAGTTAGGGACTGCACTACCTGTGTACTTTTACTATCTGTATGTATAGACTTTTCTACATGTATTACTAGCGTTTGCTCGCGGCTCCGCACGCGTGGGCGTCGGACATCGCGACAAAAAGATTTTTTCAAATCGGCCCAGTAGTTCCTGAGATAAGTGCGTTCAAACAATCAAACTCTTCAGCTTTATAATATAAGTCTAGATAAATAATAAATAAATAGACAACATCATATACATTGCTCCAAATCTAAGGTCGACTGGCAGAGAATGCCTTCTGGCATTAAGTCCACCTATGTACACTGTGTATAAAGTATTAAATAAATAAATAAAGTAAGTAGTTAAGGCACTTGTGTTATGGAATCAGAGACAACGAAGTGACCACAAGCACCTTTTCTAATTTGACCCGTCTAGGTATCGAAACCGGGACCTCAGAGCTAGCGACACCTTGAAAACCGGTGTGTACCCCACTCAACCAGGTCTTCAAAATGTAATCAAACTTCAAATATAATATTAGTATTGTATGATTGTTATTATTAGTTACTGTGTGTTCTTTCCTGTTGTATGTACACTATTGTCTACATATCTCTTAAATTTCTCCTTTCGCAGGTCTGCTGGAAGAGATTTCTGCAGATAAGCAGTAGCTTTGTAGTCTTTGTACATCTTCATCCCAATGTTCTGTCTCATTATAATTTGTGTACATTAATTGTTAAAGAAATAAAAAAATGCTTATTAATTTAAACAAAACAAAATAAAATACAGTACCAGTAAAATATTTATTTAAAAGCATTAACAAAATAAATGTATAATTACCAAACATAAACTCCACTAAAAGTTAAAATTACACGATTTCCATTTAGGTTTTTAGTCCCAGTCAGTATGCTAACATTATTAAAAAAATATTCACTAGTCTCTTATTTTTTTTATTTTCAGTGTTGCTAGTTTGTTTTACTTTTTTTTTGTTATGGGTTACACCATGAATTTATTAAAGCACTATATAAAATGTTTGCAGGACGTTGTTTTCTAAGCGGTCCCTTAATTCTAGATTGTTTGTTGTAAAAGAAAAAAAATAGACTTTCGTTTCTTAGTTTATAGCAAAAGCTAATTCTTAAAAACCTACGTCTTTACGCTAAATTAAAGTTTAAAGTTGTATATTTATGATTTGAGCAGTGTTCTTAAAATTTAAAGGCATTTTAAATACCCACATGCTTTAAAATTTGAAGCAAGATGGCTTTATAAAATTATCTTGACATACTTCTTTTTTGTACACAACACAAGTGCGACGGCATTTTGGACATCCATTTTATCTATTTAGTATTTCCTTACAAGAAGTTCTTTTTAGAACTCTTTATTCGTATAATTCATAAGTCTATATAGTAAAGAAAAACATACAAGAGTCTATTGGAAATGATATGCCATACAGTCATATCGAATGTACCAAGTATAAAGTTAGTATAATGTATAGAGGTAAGCCGCAAATATATTGGTGGCCCAATTGTTTTGGCAGTCAAAATGGTAATGATTAATTATTTAATTTCAACTTCTAAGGTATTCCTCTATAATCTTGAGCTGGTCCCAGGCGACGAGTAGCAGTACTGTATGTGGTCCGAGCCTGAGGTAGTTGGCCACGACTCCCTTGTAAAAGGACCGCGGTCCTTCGGTCCGAAACATTTTCACTGCACAGTCTGTCATGCCTTTGTAGAGTTTACCTTTATTTTGGGCGTCAACGGCTGTAAAACATTATTGATTATAGAAGTAACTTAGTTAGCACCTTACCTGATTAAAATAAAACGACGTTTTATCGAATTTTAGCAAACTAATGCCTGCTAATTCTTTTTTCTTTCATTAAATAAAAAATACTAAAAGATCACTTACGTTGGTTACTCAGTCTAGTAGCGATAACATCGAAAGGGTTCAAACACAACGTCATAATGAGTCCACCGAGGTTGGCTCCGAAGAATGACATCATGAGAGGGGTCTCGAGGAACCAGTTGTTGGCCCGCAGCCAGTCCTTAGCGTACGTGAAGCTTAGGATTTGCGACGCGCTGCCCACCATGCCGCGAGGAATTTGGGGGCCCACACCACGGAACAGACCTTGACAAAAGACCATAATATACAGGAATTTTTATGGAGTGCGTACATTCTACGAGGTAATCAGGTGCATAAAATCTTATAAATGAAAATGCAATAATCATACAAAGTGACAGGTCACAGGACATCCAAACTTAACGTGTTTGCAAAATTCAAAATAAATCGGCAACAGATAAAGCAAATGTAAGGCTACCCACCTTTCACACCTTCTTTTTTAAATATTTCCGCAAGTGCACTCGAAGTGCCTTTGTGTTGGTGCTGGTGGCCCACGGCGATGGCTCGGGCGGCTTGCGATTGTAACCTTGTCTTCACCAGGTAAAAGGGAGTGCCGGCTATAGACCCCATCGCTCCGCCGACGCCGGCTACTGCGGCGCCTCGGACCAATGAAGTCCTTCCAGTAGAATCTAGAAGTGCACCTCGTCTTTCTGCTATTCGGAAGGAGCCTAATCTGAAAGAGCGTGTTTCAGACGATTATTATACCTATAATTATTTAAAAATTAACGAGGTAAAAAATAACAAAAAGGAATCTTAAATATTTTAATGCATTCATTGGTTAGATTAGGAATTTAAAAATAAAATTACGAGTCTGATATTTCCCATTAATCAACCTAATTATATTTTTACCAACATCCCCATTGCATGCTTTTTTATATCCTCGCCTCAAAGGACCAAAGGCAAGTTACGAGTATTTTTAGATAGGTAAGCATATTTTTTTTTAAAGTAACTTACCTAAAGACATTTAAAAAGAACTGAAACCCAAGCATAGCGGGCAACCCGTTCTGCAAGGCTACGATCCCCTCTTTCCTAGCTATAACATACAGCCCATGGGGTACGCCCTTATAGAACACAGCATGTTTCCCTTTCGCTTTCAGCTCCCCCTGTAACTGCAGCCTGGTTTTCACCACTTCTATGGGATTCGTGAATAAAGATGCGAACATGGCCGACACCCCGCCCATAAGTAAGTCGGTGACGTCACGTTCTAAGGTGTGTTTCGGCTTCGGTTTTATTTCAAGTTTGGCCATCTTGCGTGTCTGTAGTACATTAATTATATTTTATTATGTAATAATTGAACTTTTTATTTAAAGAAAATAATGGTCATTGGTAAATTTATATGATAATTTATCAAAGTCGCCAATTCTAAACTGAATCCAATATGTACTGTCATAATATATTTATATCACAACCTTTTAACACCTTAAGTTTTTTATTTTTTTTATGTCAATCATTTATTTTTTTATTAGTTAGTGCAGTGTTGGAACAAAATATTTTTCATAAACGTAATGACCATTTGACCTTTCTTTCTTTTACAAAGAACGTGAGTATGAAAATAAAACATATTTATAATTTGAACAGTTTATTACGAGTAATAACAAATAGATTTTTACTGCACAACATATTTAATGTATAATTTCCTACTACATATATAAAAAGGCACTGAGTTTGTTTACAACAGATATTGCAACGCATTATCAACAATTGTAAGTAATTAAGATATTTTTCAAAGTAAAAATATAACTTAATACTTGTTGACACGGTACTCAGGTCCGCGATTGTACTGGTCAATAAAACAATAACAATAATAAAAACTAATTAACAATCTATAATTAACTACAAACTAAATAATATTGTAAAATAATTATTCTCAAAACATTTTAAGTTCACATAAAAACAATAAAATATTAAAAACTATTCACGGTAACAAAATTGATAAAACATGTTCTGAAATAATTAATTAAGAATCTAGGACAACGTGACATTATTAAAACTATACCAAATACCATTTTTAAATGGAGCTATTGTTAGGGCGTTGGACTTGCGATCATGTGGTTGCAGGTTCGAATCCCACCCATTGCACTACCGACGTGAACCTACTCGTAACACAAACAATTAGCTTAGCGCGAGGGGTTAACAGAATACTAGTGATGTGAGACCCACATATCTAGTAATTTAAAAAAAATATTGACCAAGCTAAAATGGCAAACTTCGTAAATAATTTGGACCGTACAGTGTGCTTATTGTTAGATTATTTCTCGTCCACTCGATCAATGTTCGGCGCGCTGATTCGCCTAAACTTTTGACTTGACAACGTAAAACAAAATAGCAATAAGCGATAGGTGTTTTTATTATGAGATTGCAACAAATTAAATGCTATCATTAGAATACTAATTACATAAAATAAAATGCTTACATTAAGGTATTCGTTTGCTTTAATACTGAGTTATACTGCGCATGCGTAACTAATGATAAATGGTCAATGGTCAGGTACTAAATGTGTAATGAACTAATATCTATATGATGCTACAAAAATGAAAAATTTCCTTCAAGGAATCCTTAGCAATAGGTGCTATCGCGTATAAAAAATGCTCTAAGGTCAAAATGTAGTTATATATGATAATTTCAACCAATCGCAGGTCAGTAGCTTGTCTCTCATTGGTGGAGAATGGCAGTTAGACCTAATGCTACACTAGCGACTCCAGCAGATTTTTGATACGCGATAGGCCCCATTCCAAAACTATCGTGCAGTTGACCTCACAACAAAAAGAACAAATAGATTACTTTCTTAAATAAATGAGTTCATATTATTATCTTTAATAATCATATTATACATATAAACCATGGAGGGTAGAGGGAAAGAGCGTCATTTCTAATGGCAGAAAATATAAAAGTGTCCAGTTACCTAAAACCTACCAGAATGGCACTGGTGTAGTCAAAAAGTATGAAGGTAGCAATTGTAGTATGCCGACTTAACAATTTAATATTATTGTCGACTATAGAAGAAACTTAATGTAAATGTCAACTACTTTTGTAGTTCAAAATAATGTAGTACACATAACCTACTGTGAATAGTACGTTTATTGACTTTTTATAGAATAGAATCTGATCAGATGTCTTGTGACAGCTCACACACGGTCATGATAAACATACTTATCTATTTATAAATACATATATATTATAGATTCAGACACAGAACAAATGATCGTGCTCATCACACAAAGATTAGTCCTGGGTGGGAATCGAACCCACGACCTCCGGTTTAGCAGTCAGGGTCACTAACCACTAGACCATCAGGCCCGTCAGAATAAACGTTTATTGTCAGTTTCCTTTAACATTTACTCTGATGCTAACGTGGCGCCACCCTAATTTAATGCATTTCGACGGAAACTTACCTCTACCCTCCATAATATAAACATTAAAAAAAAACAATTGCTCTAACTATTCTAGGAGTTAGGGGAACGCGCCCGAATACGAAGACAAATAATATCTGGACATTATTTCTGTCCCACCATCGTAGGGATCTGTCTTCGATTTCGGAAGCCTTCCTTACGCCGTACAATTACAATATACTACATAATATAGAAAATCATACTTATATTTAAGATTGCTCAGATGTCGCACGTCGCCCAAGACGGGCACGAAATGGAGAGGAGAAATTTGAAGTCTAAAGGCTCGTACTGACTATATAACATAACATGTTATTCAACATTGCTATATAACATGTTTCAGATAATGTGGACACTGAATGTTATAAAACATAAACAATAACATCTCTCGTATCCACATTGTGGATAGCACTGAAAAACGACAAACGAAAAATATTGTTACATAACATTGTTATTCTAATTTGTACATTATTGTTTATGTTGCAATGTTGAATAAGAAGGTTACATAATGTGGACGTATTATAAAACACAAGTTATACATAGTTTGTACGCACCTTTAGGCAAAGAACTCTATAGCTTAGTTGGCAAAGCAACTTGTCTTTGAGTCTTGCCGGAGGTTTCAATCTTTCCTTCCAATTCATAATTAACTTTTATTTTTAAATATAAAGCGTTTTGCTTAGTGCGAGTTTATTTTACGTTTACGCGATCGAAAAGGTAATCGCGTTTGGCTCTCTGATTGGTTAAGAGCTATGAACGGGCGAATCGGAGCATCGAACGTGACAAGCGTTGATCGCGTAAAACGAAAAACAATCTCGAACTAAGGACTCAGGTATACAAAATTATAAATTGAAAACATGATTTTAAAATTAATAATATATTACATAGATACTCATCTACCTAACTTTTCCCAAACTATGTTGGGGTCGGCTTCCAGTCTTACTGGATTTAGCTGAACTCCGTATTTTACATGGAGCGACTGCCTATCTGACCTCCACAACCCATTGCTGGGTAACCCAGTATCCCATAATAAAACTGGTTGTCAGAATTGTAATGACTTAACGACTGTCAAAGATCACTGTATGACAGTCGGGACAAAAGGCTTAACGTGCTTACCGAGGCACGGGGAGGTCTCGGTTACAAATGGTCATCCCCCCACGGACCGCCACGAGCGCGGCTTAATCTTTATTATCAGTCAAACTGTACAGCTTCAACTTAGCCACGAGCTCCTCTTTATCATATACAACATGTAACTAAACTCCTGTCAGATCCAATAAACGCGTATACGTGGTAGTTCATGAACCGTCTTGCATAGGCGGCTACTTTGACACAAAGCTGTAGGTAGTAAGTACGTGAACTTTGAGGAGCGGTCAGTTTTTCAGCTGTTGCCTTGGATCAGTTTTTATTTTTATTTAATTATTTTGCCTGGGGAAAAATTATAATCTCCAATCCATTTAATAGTTACGTATATGTGTTCGCAGTACGATACCGAATATTACTCTCAGGGATCGGACAGGGTTTTTGTTACACGCTGTATAATTGTATATATAATACTCAAATGAAATAATGGTTGAACAAACATTCAAAATGAGTATGTAGGTATACGACAATAAATTTTCCGTAACACAATCACATCAAGGCCGCAACGTAACAAGCACGGAAGTCAGAATAAATCTACTACAAATAACTTTATCAAATAATTAATGACTGATATCTTATTCAAACGAGAACATAGTCTCTAAAATTAAAATAACGACGACAAATAAATTAGCTTATAATTAGCAGTTAATATTTAATACATTATTCAATACATGTGTAAAGGAGTATTAGGAGTCGAAAGATTCTTCTTATACTTTTTTTTTTTAAACCATCGTCTAACACTATTCCGACCAACAATTACTTATTTGTCTTACAGAGGGTCTAATGCAAGTTTCGTTTTCTTTCGTTTCGTTCCGATTGGCCGCGTCAAGCTTCAACCAATTCGAAACCCAATCGCGTAAACGTACTAACAACTCGTTAGACACTCAGATGTGGAAGATTTTCGATCCATCTGGACCCATATCCGACAGGTAGCTATAATTTTTACAATAAGTATATTTCTATTGAGGTATAAGATCAACAAAATCCCTACCAAAACTTCTATATGTTACCATTCGGGTGCACGAATGTGCAATTAAAATCCATCTCCGTAAAACCCGAGATCCACCCACATCCGTATTCTTAAACTATGTGTGTAATTCAATATTCTTTTGCAGATCTTTCAGAATATCCCAAAATACTAGGAGAAGTACGGTATGAGGCGCTTGCCTAAAGTAAGAAGGTCCTATACCTTTGTAAAAAGCTAACAGACCTTCTGATTTGGTTATTTTCTTTGCGCAGTCAATGATCCCAGTGTACAACACCCCTCGACCATTCGCATCAACAGCTGAAACAAACATTGATTATAACTTAATTACTGCATATTTGAGAAGGTTATCAGAGGATCACTTGCTTTATTTTTAGAGACGATTTCACATTTGTGTGACCTTAAGACCATAATGCTGAAAATAGTCGTGATGTAAAATTATTGTATATTTACTTCAAACACCCTAATTGAAATTTCTGAAAATATTTTACGGCAGTGGTCCTTTTGGTTACAGGTCAGGTCAGGCCGGACTGAACGCGGAGCGAAGGACCAAATATTGTGGCGTCACTTGAAAAAACAGCATTTTATGCCTATACTTATTTTGCTACGCCAATCGGAGAAAGTCTGATATAATTATCTCGACGAGGGCACGACTTGGGGATGTTAGACTTTCATAACTTTTCGATGTCATAAGCTTTTCACCCCGTGGATAAAAAATGATGATTAATATTTTTACCTTGGTTGTATAGCCTGGTCATGATAACGTCCATCGGAGTTAGGAACACGGTCTTCCCGAGCGCACCGATGTTGCTTGCCATAAATGAAGACATGTATTTTGACTGCTGGAAAACATTGTTGTCGTCCATCCATTCTTTACAACTGGAAGTGAAAAAATGCATCAAGTTGATTATCCTATTAGAAAAGTAATTGGACTCAATCCATATGGACTTATCTAAGATATTTTTTTACGTGGATTAAAAAACAAAGAGTCGAAAACAATTCATGAGGTAGGTACATTTTTATTTCAGAAAATTAATAAGGGGTCCGCAGAAAACATGAGAAGCTCATAAAATTAAAACACCACAACCAAAAGACAACCATCTTTTAGTCAATAATACTAGTTTCAGTGTTGAAGATAATAATTATGAAATTAATAATAATGATGCGTTATATATTCATACTACATCATAACAGTTTTTGACTATAATCACTGTCTAAAAAGGAATTGAAATCATACTATTTCAAAGAACAAATGAATAAATACAAATGTTTACATCTCATTCTTAGAAACAAATTGCGTCTTGAATGTCGTCAGCCCGTATGTGCCAAGTACAGCTCACATTGCTTTTTTTAGACAAAATACATGTTTATAGTAACAGGAGTAGGTACTCTTTGTGACGCAGTTAAGAGGGCGTAGTTGATTACGGAGCTCTGATAGGCCGAGACGTTTGTTGATAAAAATGCAACAACAATATTTCATCAGCTGGCTCTTTAAACTTTTGGCTTATCATTGTTTTAAATGGATTATTAGAAATTAAGAGACTGAGTTGATTTAGGTTCGATAATCGACTTTTTACTTATCCGCAGAACCCTGGTCCTTTTGTACGGAATTTAAATAGTCACAATTATATACTTACACAACGAAAGAAGCAATTTGAGCAGCAGATCCAATGGAATTCCTTAACATCATTCCATGTGCACCTCTCCATAAGCCAGCAAGACCATTCTTATTGTAAATCTTCTGCATAGCTAACACCATTCCTGGGTGAGCATGTTGGGTGCCTACAGCTATCTTCTCTGAAGAGTACGACATGAGCTGTGTCTTCACGAGCTGTAAGGGACTCCCGCACAGTCCCCCACACATGCCGGATATGCATCCAAAGAAGAGACTGTTCACAAACTTCGTGTTGTTATGCTCATCTCTAAGGAGGCCGAAATCGTCCGCGTGCTGGTATATACCTAACCTAAAACCAGTATAAACATTAACTTTTCCATCTCAAATACATCTCTTTAGATTGAAGAAGTTAAGCCCTTGAAAATATTTTACATTTTACAATACCACATCTAAATATACATTGATTTATAAAGCTGCAAGATCTTATACGAAGAAGCAATAAAAATATAAATCACAAATCACATGCAACTAGAACTCCAGTATAAAACAAAAGCAATATACAACATGTTCACATCAAAACAAATCCAAACTAGCTTACCTTACCCCATTGACAACAAGTTGAAACCACAACGCAGGTACGAGACCCTTCTGCAATGCGGTTATGCCATCATGTTTTACTATAGTGAACATCGCATGTGGTATGTTTCTGTAGTAGACCGCATGCTTCCCCCTCGCTCTGAGCTCCCCTTGCAACTGCATTCGTGTCTTGACGACGTCAAAGGGATTGCTGAAGAACCCAGCTCCGACTCCCGCTATACCTCCAACTATGAAGTCCATTGTACTATGGAAAGTATGGACGGTTCATGTTGGATATTGCCATCATCAAGCATAGTAAGTTGATAAAAGTTTTATATAGCAGGTAATTAGTGACAATATTAATATTTTTTAAAATTTAAAAATATTTTAATTTCAAATGTTTTCTTTATTTTGATTAGTGATGTATATTGTAAGTAAAAATAATAGTGATGTAATTGTTGTTTTGTGATATATTGGTTCTGAAAACAGCCTTGTTTTTATTGCTTGATATTTAGACTGAATTACTAAAAAGTTTATAATATTGAATATTTGTGAAGGTTCAAAATAGATTTACACAATCTTTCTTTGACAAAGCAGAGACTAAAAAGTGTGCCAATGTTAATAGCTTACATAACATTCACAAGGTGAATGAAAACCACTAATGACCTCCTCTAATTACACAAGTCAATTGCCTTTGTTAACCAAAAGAAAATAACAAATCTATTTAAATCTTTACTTTAATAAATATACACCTAATAAAAAAAAAATGTATGCTAGTTCTAAATAAATTTTGCTATATGCTATACATTGATAATATTAGTATGATGCATGGATTAGAAATAAAAATGATGAATCTTACAAGAAAAAAAATGTATTTAGAAGTCAACAAGTCAAATATGTAAACATGAATTTAAATAAATGATTTTTTATTAAATTAATTTGTTATTTACTTTAAAAAAGTTTGAAATCAAAATGAAAATTATAATCACTTCATAAAACTTTATACTAAATTCATTAACTTTAAAAGAGCTAAGACAACAAATGAATTGTTTTTTTTTGTTTTGTATAAAAATATTAGGTTTAATACACACCTCAATGAGTACACAATACACTGTAACTACAATGTAGTACAACCACACACACTCTTAAAACACGGTTAGGGGCTTAAAATGTATAAGTAATATTCTTTATTTATATCATGTTTCATTAAAAAACTGATTTTATATTTGGCTATCTTACATTATTATGAAGCGTAA
This sequence comes from Plusia festucae, assembly GCA_950381575.1. NCBI lineage: Eukaryota > Metazoa > Arthropoda > Insecta > Lepidoptera > Noctuidae > Plusia > Plusia festucae. Next base: position 2,223,504 of record OX494436.1, on the reverse strand, counting down.
TAAATGAATTTAATCATACGAAAGTTACGAGTCAAAGTTTAAAATAATTTTCATTCATAAGACTGGAATTAGCAGTTTCTCCTTCTTCGTACTAGTTAATACTACTAAGAATATCGCGTCAAGTGTAGGCTGATGCCGCGGTAAACGGTCTGTGATGTAATAAAATTGAGTTATCTCGACTTTTAGTCATACGTCACTCGTTATCAACATTTTTATCATCAATGCGTATTTTTGTGCAAAATTGACTTACCTTATCCACTATGAAGTTGAAATAGAATTTGAAGTCATCTAATATAACCTAATATTGAGTTGTGAGTCAACATCATGGTTCATCATCGTTGCATGCTTGATCATGCGACGGAAAACTAATTGGAATATATTTTATTTTTGTTGCTGATTTCGTAATACTGGGAATTTTCGTCTGACGGGAACGGGCAGGAAACTGGTGACTGATAGATGTCAAAATGACAGCCATCAGCTGATAAACTTTACGTTCCATTCTAGGGTAATTATACAGTAAGTATTTTTCTATCAATCAATTAAAAATATACATTATACCTTCTACTTAGTAACAATTAAACGATTTGGTTAACAAATTAACAAAATTGTTTAATTTAAGGAATGTGTATGCCAAAGACTGAATATTTAGTACGGTTTTTTATTAACTATCTAAAATAATAATTAGTCTTGAAAGTCACTTGTTAGGTACTAAACAAGCCATTCGAAACTTGTTTGAAAAGGTGTTTGATTACAGTTTATCTAGAAAAGGTAATCTACAAGCATAAGCTAATACGCAGTATGATATTAGAGATTAGAGTACATTATAATGTCTTTGGATATTACGAGTAATATTGATTTTAGTTTAAGCTATGCTTTGCTTCTCAGGCCGAAAATTGATAAAAATATGGAGTAATGTCAGGCTGTCTTTCAATGTCATTTATTTGGTAGTTTTGTTCAAGGAATACTTGAGAAAAATTTTATGTTTGAGGACTAAGTAAATATTTAAAACAATATGTAATTTACAAAATATTCAACTCCACACACAAATAAAACCTAAAAAATGGCCACCACAAATGCAATGTTCATATTTGAAGTGGTTGTGGAAAATGTTAAGAGTATGGTGGAAAGCCGACTGTTGGTTATTAAAAGTGATTTCGCTAATATTTTCTCATTAGAACTAAAAGATCCAAAACAAATGCATATAATCATGCCTGAGCCATTGCCATTGCCACCTGAGCCGCCAGGGAAAAAGGGCAAAAAAGGGAAAAAAAAGAAACCAAAGCCAAAAAAGGGTAAAAAAGGCAAAAAAGGAAAAGGTGTAGTCGAAGTGTTACCTCCCGAACCTGCTATTCAATCAGGACAGTCAGTTTTGTTTCCAAGCAGTGCAGAGTATTTATTAGAAAGTATGAAGAAATCTCCGTTAGAATTATCGTTGTGGAGCAAGGAGGAAAATTTAATTTTCATAGGTACGACCTGCATTCCTTGGGATCCCATTTTTACATTGTATTTAGAAAAAATCATAAACTGCCAAGAACCTCCACCTGTGACGTTAAAAGAGGAGTACAACATATTTGAAGAGGGCCGGGCAAGGCTTATGGCGAAATTATCACTGCAAGTTAAATTATCATACTTGACTGATAAGGTCACAACAGCATTCCGCACACTTTCGGAAGATCCTTCGATCAAAAAATGTCTCTACACTGGATTCAATAACAAAGAGACGTCGTACATGTGCACTTTGAAAACGTCGGAGGAAATGTACATTGAGAACGCTAAAAAGATAGAAACACAATTTGTTGTAGATAAACCTAAACCAACGAATGTTATATTTGCTGATTATAAAAATGCTCCTGGAGCTAACCTCGCCTTCTTTGACGAAAATGATTACTGTTGTCTGAGCCACGCAGATAAGCCTCCGGAATCGAAGTACAAGTCGCCTGAGACTTGTCCTGATATCGATTTCATAATAGATTACGTAAGAAAGATCATTGTTTCTTGCAATGACAATATGAGAATGCTGACACCCCGACCGACTATAAGCCCCAGAGTGAAAGCAACAGATATTGATAGACTTTGTTACTGTCGAGAGACCGCATGGCCTCAAGGTAAATTCGCTGAACGCTTCAGGAATGAAGCACAAAGTGAACCTTGCCCAATTTGTATTGATGCTGGCAAGAAGCCCAAAGACGCTCATGGTATGACCTACGATATCGCTAACATCCGAGGCCCATGTGGTAAATTTGATTGTAAGATTGCTAGAGAAATGAGGGCCTACATTGAAGCTCTTGTAGATGAAGATAATACTGAATTTAATCTCGACGATCTTATCGGGCCGTGTGGAAGCAAAGATTGTACGTTAACTGAAAGGATAAAAGAATTTCTGCACCATGAAGGTCCGTTTAGTCACGGGTCGACGCTTGAAGGTTTATCAACTCAATGTGCTTGCGTAGAGAAAATGCAACAAGCTCTGGAGAAGAGATCTTCTTGTGAATCGATCTGTAGTAAACAGTGTGAAAATTCTGATAGTGATGTCAGTATCTGTAGTGGTAAAGGATGCCCTTTTAAAAAACCAGAAACGAAGGTGTACGACGTCTATTATTTCACTGTGGAATATGATTTCAATAAGGATCCAGCAGATACCCAAAGTGACACCGAAGGCCGCAAAAGCGGCAACGAATCTGACACGAAATCAACAAAGTCTTCTAAACACAAATACTGTCCCATGACTTGTCCTAGTAGAAAACCTTCAGGCAGAACGTCGTGCTCTAAAACTATGTGCTCCACCGATCTTGATAAGAATGTTGATGATGATGATGATGATGACAATGAAGAAAAGTGCATATCACCAGTATGTCCAAGCAAACATGACATGCCTCCCAGCCCTGCAGACAGCAACATCGAAATAAAACTTGAAGAAATTATCAATCCATGTTGCGTAAAATCCTGTGATATGGCCGAAAAGGTTAAGGAGTTTATAGTAGAAGGTATGACGAAGAAATCCAAGTGTAACCTGGAAGAGCAGGACTCGTGCTATTGTGACTGTGTATGTACCTTTCAATTCACTAAAAAGACTACTTATTGTGCCGTTTGCGGTGGTTACGAATGTCTTGGAGATGATATGCGTAATCAGCCAGAATTTATGAAGCCTCATCCTTGTCCGGTTTACCACAAACTGTATGATAGAAACTACATACAAGTTCATAGCCCATGGTCAGACGACGCAGAAAAAAAGGACGTTGAAAAAACAAAAGAGAGTGCTAAAAGTTCGAGAGCCGGTTCAAGAGCTGGTGATAAGGCTACTGACAGGAAAATTATCTCAGTAAAACCAAAAGGGCTACCTGAAAAAAAACCACAAGAAAAACAAGAGGGAGGTGAAAAACACAAGAAATCCAAACATGAAAAGAAAAAAATTGGAAAGTTTACCGCCAACGTAACAGACGAGCGTGCGTGTCGTTAATTTATTTTAATACCTATTTGACTTTGTCAGTTCTCTAGGAATTATTTATTTTGTTCATTTCAGCGAAGGCGCTAGCGCTTGTAGAAAAGAAGACCGATAGTAAGTACCCGTATCCTCCAGTTCCTAAAAGTATGGGCTGGAATTGGAACGCCGAAGACGTGCCCGGAATGAAGGTGAGATAATAAAACACGTCATATATTTCGTGTGCGTGTTTACAACCAGTACAACTATACAGTAATCTGAAGGTATCGTGTAACAATGGGTAACTAGTTGTATGTATGTATTTGCCAATAAGCAACAGTTATGGGTGAGGTTGATGTTCGCGGTAGTATCGCGAAATGCGTTCCCCGCCCCGGCAAAAGGGAATTGAGAAACACTCCAGTGATTTTAGCCGGTAGGGGTCCGGCACGCCCCTCCGCCTTCCCCAGGGCGGAGGTAGTCCATTAAGGATTTCCACCGGGTAACAAAAAAAAAAGGGTGAGATTGATGTCAAGTTTCGGTCTTTCAAATTTTGCGTGGAACCTTATTACTAAAATAAAATTACTCGAATATACATCCGGTTTTTTTGGGAGATTAGCGCGTCTAAGACGCGCTTTTCCGCTTTGTTTTACTTGACGTACCTAGCACCTTCAGTCATTAGAACAGACGGCGACTAGGTATTCCTCAAAATTCCTCGTTATCGATTGTCCTGCCAATAGACACGATAATAGGCTATATAGATAGTGTTTACAATGGAAATGTACAGGACCTACTTGTGACTGACGGTACATGTAAATGGTGAATTAATTTTATCATAGTCACGAATAATCCCCTGACAATTTTTGTTTCTATTATTTTTCGGAAATCTATGCCATAAACGGGGAATAAAAGTTTGGTAAAATCCACCCAAACTAGATTAACAAAAAGAAAGAAGCTGACTGGATTGAAAATTGCGAATAAAATATTTCGTTTATTATGAGGAGGGTTAAGTTTTTTGTATTATTTCGATTCTTTTTTAGTTTATTGCTCGAGGTCATGACACCTTTGTTTTTTTTGTGGTGAGTTATTTATAATTTTTTTTAACTGTTTCTTCCTTTACTTATAAAGAATAAATATGCAATGTTGTTCCTATGTTAGTAAAATTTAACAAACATTTACCTAAACATGTGATATTCTTTCTTGCAGGACAGAAAAAAGAGAAGAAAGTGAATCAGTCAGAAAAATATCTAAGTCTAGATATAACTTTATCTGTCATCAAGCAAAAGCGGACCTATTCGTAATCAAATTGACATTTCTTTTATTAATTTGCTGTTTAATTACCATATACCTAATTAAATATACCTTTGTAAATATAGTTTGTTTTATTTTTGTAGCGATTAGTTACAATACGTGAGATTAACATTATTTATTCTGAGTTTTTATTTCTAGCCTCGACCAAAATGGAAGCCTGGTGCTGTAAACAAACTCTTGGTTAGAAAGTACAGAGCGACGAGGGAGGGTTTAGATAGTATGAACAAAAAGAAGCGAGCTTTGATGCAACGGAAGAAGAAAATAGAGATGAAACCGACGTTGATTGTTTCAAAGCAAGGTGGAGAATACACTGTCCAAATGGAAGTATTCAAAAAATACTCTAAAGAACGACTTTTATTCCAATATCCTTATGATGAAAAACCTCCTCTGATATATACTATAGGAAAGACAGAAGAAGAAAGAAGAAAAATACAAAGACAACGTGACAGAAGAGAACGACGAGAGACCAGGAGAAAGAGTCGACTGCTGCAGTCTACATTCAGAGATAGATGCCAAGAAATTTGTTTAAAAGCATACAATCAAGCTATAGGTTTACTACCTTTACCAAACCCTAACGACCCGGATTGTCCTTGTAATGCTAAACCTGATCCAAGTGTCGAACCTCCTGTAGTAGATTCTTGTTCTTGCTCCGACATTGGAACTATTTCCAGCAGTGACACCGATCACGATGAATGGATAATAGAATTCACTCCACCCGCAGCCAGATGGGATGCTAAAGCAAAGCATCCGCCAGTGTTGGTCGATAGCGAAAGTCAGTACAATTATTTAGACTATAAAGAAAAATTATTTGATAAGTTTGGTAATCCTGTTCCAAGGTTCTTCAAAGGTCCTGATGGTAAACAGGAGTGCAGCGATTTAGGCGGGTTTTGGAGTCCGAATAAAGTTTGGCTCGAAATTAATAAAGATGGCTACATAGGTCCTGATGATCGATGGGTACCAATGAATTTTGTCGGCCCAGATGGATTGTACTATTCGTCAGAAGAGGGCACTTTTACCGATAACGCTGGAAATATTTTGAAAATCGGTATCGATGGATATGTAGATAAGGATGGTAAATGGGCGTGGTATTCTAAGAAAAAAGGAGCAAGAATTACGAAGTCTAAGTCTACTGCTACGGAATCAACATATGATCCAAAGAAAGGGGGAAAATCAACCGGAGATTCTTTCACAAAAGGAAGAACAACAGAAGGTAGAGCTAAAACGGATACATTATCCTTTAAAAGTAAAGGCATTTCAGACAAGAGAAAATTCGCACCAGCCCCGGCATCATCCCCAGTCTCAATAAACAAGACTGGTAAAACCTCAGCAAAAAAGCATACTTCACATGAAAAAACCAAACATCCTGTAGTCATGAGCGTTTCGGTTAACTATGATAAAAATAAATTACCACGTGTATCCCAGGTAGACGATAGACATAAGGTACATTTAGATCCAAAGAAAATGGCCAAGTATCGCGAAATTATAGAAGAACTTAGAGCCTATGATGATATAGGTGAGCTGAAGCCGCCTGTTAAGGCTAACAGAGCGTCCAATACCCCCAGAAAGAAGTTATCACCATTTACTATGCACGGAATGCATGGAAATAATGAAAAGAAGATGAGATCTCTAGCAGCTGTTCGATCTTTAGGCTTTAGAACATCAACGACATCTTCGCCTGGTGGTTCTCCGATGACTCGAGACAAATCAATTGTAGATAACGAAATTTAAATATAATTTACTATTTCTTGTATGTATTATTTTGCTGGTGCTTTTAGTCTTGTTTAGAAAAAAAAAACTCAAGAATAATAAAAAATGTGGTTAATTTTGTCCCTTATTATGCAGATACATACGTGTACAGATAAAGAGCTACAAGCATTTTGTGTTGTCCTAATCTCCATTCATCCTGTTCTGGTTCATTATGGGCAAAATTCCTCTTCATTCTAGATCTACTTTTCCGATTTACTATGCTACTATCATTTACTCATTCTCACTCATATCATCACTCAAGCATTTCATTTATCTTATTTGCAGCTCAAATGGCGTAAGTTCGCGTCAGTTTTTGGGTAATTTGTATCAAAATTCAGTGCGTACGGTGCAGTATGCACATTTCAGCCACACTGAAAGTCTGGAATAAAAAATACGTCAGGAATAAAAACATCCTAAATATTTAGAACCGATGTCTGATTAATCGGAGCAGGCTAATTTCGTGGACAAATTGCAATTTATTCAAATGGCTAATTTGTTCGCGCAATGATATCTCAGGTAAGTTACTTCCGTGTCTGCTGTTTTCATTTTCATAAATATCGGAACTCCCGAGTCTACTCCATTGCCCATTGGTAAAAGGACATACATCAGAAATGTTTTTTTTTCACAGGCTTTAATATAAATAATAATATCTTAGGACAAGCTGACACACGGCCATCTGATCCCAAACTAGGCAGAACTAGGCACAGAGTACATTTTACATATGGGCAGAGCCTGTACTATAGCAACCAGACAACTCATGAACATACTTAGATATTTATAAATACATACATATTATCGATAAATAACACCGAGACACAGAACAAATGGTCGTGCTCATCACACAAAGATTTGTCCTAGGTGGGAATCGAGCCCACGACCTCCGGCTTAGCAGTCAGAGTCACTAACTACTAGACCAACAGACCACCTTACTGAATCCCCATTTAGTATCGTGGTCTCCCCACTGAAACAATTTCGATTGGCTTGGAAAATGCGACGCGCGTATGATTATGGCGTATGTTTAGAAAACTGCCTTCACTGTTACTGATATTCTTACAAAACCGTAAAATCCGCAGCGTGGTTTCAGACAAAATAGCGGATAAGAAGATCCTTGAGGTTACCGTCGTAAAAAGTGGTTATAAACAATATTTTAATAAGTAATAAGGGATTGAAACGCAAAAACGAATGAAAGGAACTTAAAATCATCGATTCCTGTTTTACAAAATAAAACCGCTTTGTTCTCTAAAGCATAATAGTGCTCGAGTTGTGCTCTGACCATGGCTGTCTCGTTTTGACTCAATGTAAAAAATGTAACGAATCATTATTTCAAAATATTTGACACAAAGTTTTGGGCAAGCGGATAAATTGAAAGTGCATTATGTTACATTATAAAATATTGACGAAATTTATGGGAATATAGGATTTGGTCCTGTACAGTTATAGTTATTTATGAGTTTTATTGTCAAATAAGTGTAATTGAAGAAAATGGATTCTCAGGATTCAATGTTCTTGTTCGAAATAGTGGTCGAAGAACTGACAAGCTTTATCAATTGTAGAGAGTTTTGTATAAAAAGTCAATTTGCAGATATATTTAATATTAATTTAAAGGATCCTAATGAAATGAGAACATATTTATCGAAAAAGCCTAGAAAACCTAAACGAAAAACCAAAGTGAGAAGTGGTAAAACGCTGTCCAATAGACCATCAGTGAATGCAGGCCAATCAACTCTATTCGCAAATAATGTTGAAGCTCTGATTGCAAACATGAAACAGTACCCTATGGAGTTGTCTTTATGGAGTAAGGTGTTACCCGACTACAAAATAGGCTCGACCCAGATCCCTTGGAGCACATTTTTCATTGATTATTTAAATAAGCTTAATAAAAAGAACGCACCTCCATCTGTATCCGTTGTAGGAGATTATAATGTATTCCATGAGACAACTTCAAAACGCATGGCTGTGATTAAATTGAATGTGAAACTGAGTTATTTAAGAGATGAAATAACAACTCAGTTTAGACCTTCATCAGAGGAAGCACCACAGATATTAATCTACTCTGGATTTAATTCACGACGTGAAAGTGTTTTGAGCACAATAATCGACAAACCAATCAATTTTGCTAATGAACCTGGTGCCATTAATATTATAGACACTGGTAGTAGATGTAGTATTACAAAATTCAGTGTCGATAACTTTGAGAACCCTAGTGATAGGTGTATTGAAATAATTGAACTCCCTGACGTTACCGAAAATGATACTCCACATCTCAAAATAACTGAACTAAATGATGATCATGACAGTAAAGAGATAAATACAAGCATCGCTACCAACAGTTTTGTTAAAAGTGATTCAGATTTACATAAGAGCACACACATGGCCATAATAAAATCGAAATCTTGTTCTACTGTCAGTCAGGAACAATTAAATTTTATAAGCTATATTTTTGGCAACCCTACCGGACCTTTTAGTAAACAAATATACTACGTTGGGTATTTTACGGTTGAAAATGATTTAGCTAATTCTCCTCCACTTGTCTCGCTAAAGTCAGCAGATTCCGTGAAAAATGATACAGAAGAATCTGGAAGGTCCGAGAAATCTGTTAAATCTGAGAAAACGGAGGACACTGAAACTGAGCAACCTGGAACATCATATAAGGAAAAATACAAATTTAGAATATGCGATAATGAATGTCCTATGAGGAAAAACGACCCAAGCAACAGACCAAGTACTTGTTCATTTGATATACCTCCAGAATCTGCCGGTTTGATATCAGCTGTTAAGAAGTGTGATCAAATTACTTGCGATCATAAAGTATTCAGGAAACTGCCTACACCACCTGACACCCGAATTATGCTAGATTTTAGTAGCCTAATGAAAGATTGTTGTGATACTAAAATGAAAGACGGTGATGGGACGTTGTTAGGTATGGAATTAGATGATGCTTCTTGTTTTTGTAGATGTACTTGCAGTTTTGGATTGATTAAGAAAACAACGTATTGTCAAATATGCGGAGGCTACGAAATTGCGGGTGAAAACATTTCAAAAAGACCTATATTCGATACATCTTTTCCATGTCCCATTTATCACAAATTAGTTGATCTTAATAAAGGCAGAGCAAAGGTTTTGAGTATAACAGGAAGCGATTCCAAGAAAAAAGATTCTAAACATAAATCAGTCGATAAGCCTGAAAAAGTTGAAAAGCCTGAGAAGGCTGGGAGAACTGAAAAGACCATTGAATCCGAACGAGAAACAAAAAAAGGAAAAAAGAAACAAAAAAAGGACGACAGATTTAAGTTCAACTACGGTTACACAGGTATACGTACGTATTTACAAACATTTTTTTTTCTGTAGAACTGGTATTATCCTGACTGATGATCAGCTGATTAAACAATAATTTCAAGTGCAAAGGTGAATCGAAAAACAGGTCCCTTCTCTCCTAATGTTTTAATAGCAGAGATAGTTCAGGCTTAGGATAAATCTTGATGGTGTGGCTAGGAATACAATTTTGGTGAATTAGTTCATAGGTCAGCAATCTTTGCTTTTTAATAGTAATTTTGAGTACGCCATCGGGATAGGCGATTCCAGTGCCCGTAAATATTTTTTTTAATTACGATTGTAATATTAATGCCTCACTATGATCTTCGTGGCGTAATGTAGTATACTACTGATCCATCTTTTTACAGCACCCCATATTGGGCATAGTCGTTGCGCATTGCCATGTGCTGGAGCTTTGGGTGCAGTACCTAAGAGAATGGGCTGGCTCTGGAATGCTGAAGACGTACCGGGAATAAAGGTAAATATTTATAAATACTTAATTAAACTTGTTCAAAGCAAAATATTTTTGTTATTTTTTTAATATTGTTTTTTTTTGTTTCGTAGTACCGTCCACTCTATAAACCTGGTGCGGCGAATAAGCATGTAGTAAGATTGCTTAAAATAGCTAAGAATCCGGGCCAAGTATTGACTAAGAAAAGAAAGAAGGACACATCAAAACTAAAAAGACCGCTCAAACGCCCCTTGCTTATTGTACAGAAGAAGGACGGAGAATACACTGTTACCATGGAAACAATGAAAACGTACGCTAAACAGAGAAGCTACAATCAGTACCCTTACGAGGATAAACCTTTAGTGACTTACACGATAGGCAGGACCGAGGAAGAAAACAGAGAAAGGAAGAAAAAGAAAGAACGTGCACAGCGGCGCCTGGAAAGACTTCAACGTGAATTTATCCAAAGTGCTTTTAGAGATATGTGCCAGGAGATTTGTTTGAAGACCTATCAGCAAGCGCTTAATATGCTTCCAGACGCTGAGAAACCGGACTGTCTATGCTATCCTATTGATCCGGGCCCCGACAAAACTGACCTGGACCGTTCCTGCTCTTGCTCCGAGGACAAATTACTTACTGAGTCAGACACTGATTCTGATGAATGGATTGTTGAATTTACTCCCCCAAATGCTACTTTTGATCCTTCATACAAAAACAAGAAAATAACATCTTCAGACATTTCTACTCAATACTCGTACATGGATTATAGAGTCAAATTGTTAGATAGGTATGGAAATCCTGTGCCCCGATTCTTTAAAGGACCTGATGGTAAACAACAGTGTAGCGATCTAGGGGGATTTTGGGGTCCGAACAATAAGTGGTTGGAAATAAATACTGATGGTTTTATAGGACCCGATGAGAAATGGGCTCCAAACATCTTTGTGGGGCCGAATGGAGAGCAAGTTGATGGGGAGACTGGAAAGTTTCAAACTGTACACGGTAAATGGTTGGTAGTTGGTATTGATGGATATGTAGATATACACGGTAAGTGGAAATTCTATCCCAAGCATGCAGAGGAACCGGAGCCAACAAAACGTCGTAAAAAAAAAACTTCAGGGGATCATAAGCATGAACACCCAAAAGCGAAGAAATCCGAAGCCACATGGAGTTGTTTTGGAAGTGTATCCCCAAAACAATTATCAAAAATGGGTATTGTTGGTCATGGACACGACAAAAAACTACTTTTGTCTACCCTGCAAGATTTGCTAGCACAAGGAGAAGATGTGAAAATTCCTGAACCGTCCACAGTACCGCGTATTAATACTAAAGGTAAAGTGAAACGGATATCTGGACCTACTCCTTACAATTTATCGGACCGAAGAAAATGTAAGCATGCAACACCTTCTGATAAAGGCATAGTGGCTGTGGATGCATATGGAAATAAAACATACTTCAGACTAAAAGATTTTACAAACAAGAGGCCAAAACAAAGAATTAAAGATTTGACAGACCAGGGCATTAGTGTGAGCTCATTCCACGTACCATGTTTCCATTCTTTTATTAGTAGTGAAATTGCGAAAAAGCAGAAGTATGAGCGTCTGGTGGCGCTCTCTAAAGGAGCCAACGCGAACTACAAAGGTGCCACTACCACTTCAACCAAGCGGGCTCAAACTGGCCAACCACGTACAATCGACTACACGCTCGATTTCCCATCCTCAACGCCGTACAATCGCATTGACTAGTGCTGTGTCCAATGTCCCTATAAATATTGGGTGTAAGAATTTGTTGTAGGTAGATACATTCGAAGTTGTAAGTGGAATTTATTTGGTAAAGTGCTAAGCCAAATTTTGTAACGTTATAGTAACTTGTAAGATAAAATAAACTATTTATTAACCAATTTGTGTTTCAAGTTCGAATATTATTGTTCGAAGCTCTCAAACACCTGTACTCTAACAATTACAGCTGACGGTTTTATAAAAAATATTATTATGGTAAATGGCATGCCAGTGGTAAAACAATTTTTGACATTATTTTTCATTGACCATTTTTAACTAAAGTTTTCCATTTTTATTTTAAGCCTGAACTGTCCCACTGCTGGACAAGGTCCTCCATTTTCATTTTCCATACGGTTTTATTAATGCTCTTCACATTATATCAATAATTATGTAAGGATTCAGACACATCAAAGAGTTTTGATCAAAGTAAGATTTTTCTTTTTGTATTTTTTTTGTCGTATTGTGCCTACATACAATCATACAGCTAATACATAATATTTTCATAATGTTTCCCTTTTCAGCAGATAGCACAAGGATGGAGGCCCGGGGCTATATCAAAACGTCTTCTTCGAAAATTGAATAAAGCGAAACGTAAACCTGATACAGTGCAAAGAGTCAAACCAACGAAAAAAACAAAAAAGCGAGTAGAGGATAAACCGACCCTAATTATATGCAAGAGGAATGGGGAATATCGAGTCGAGATGCAGGTCTCACCGGAGAACAGTGAAACGAATGTTGACCAGTGCAGTCCGCTGGTCTACAAGATAACTAGTGCAGATAACGATGAGAAGATCCAGAGGCGGCTGAGAAAACAGCAGCGGCTTGTGAAAGAAGCCGTAGACAAGGCGTACGTTGATCCTTACCATCCGGAGGCTTGCGAAAAGATCTGCCTTAAAGCGTATAAACAGGCCATTGGATTAGATCCCAACAAACCTGAGTGTACATGCAGTGATGAGGAGGAAGAAGAGGAAGATGAATGTAGCTGCTGTAATGGCGAGGAAGACGATGATACCTCTGACTATAGTTCTTTAGATCTTGATTGGGAGATACATTTCTCTCCACCAATCGCTTTCCAAACATAGTTTTTAAATTTATTTATATACTCTTTTCTGATGGTTGTCCTATGTTCCCTATTTTAGGAAGGAGTAAATGAAACAAAATTTTAAACGACTGGCACTTTATTACTGTTTAGCAGTAAGTTGTTAAGCATGTCCCAAATGACAAGGGATAGTGTTGTGTGAGGAGCTATTCTTAGGTACAGTGGTCCTATGCCCTTGTAGAGGCCGTGCAGACCTTCGATCCTGTATATTTTTCTAAGGCAGTCGAGCACACCTGTGTATAGGACGGTGCCGCTGGCTGCTGAGCCTGAAATAAAAAGTTAAGATTTAAAACTGACTTGAGAGACTGAAAATTAAAGTGGGTGACAAGCATTTGTTTATCATTATGTTTCATTAGATTTTCTTTGTTTACTGAGGAGTTTGTCGTCTTCCTTATTATTCAATAAGGTTCCTTTTGTTTCGGGAGGCTAACCTAAGTCGCTAGTACGAGTACTAGTAGACCCAATATTTGTCACCCATTTTGATGAAGGAAAATCAAAATTAACATACGTATAGGTACACAAAAAATTTAATGCTTAAAAAAGTTAAAATTTTGTCGTGAAAAAGAAAAGTAAAACACAAATTCCAAGATGTAAGGTGGAATTTGTGTTTTACTTTTTACACAGATCTTCCCGTACATACTAATGAGGATTAGTACCCAAATAACCCTTAAAACGTAGTTAAACAAAATAAGTGTATTTTTTCCAACAAACAAATAAAGAAAATTTGTTAAAACCTACAAAAAAGAGATAAGAAATAAACAAATAACAGCGGTATCTTCAGGCAGTGAGGTTATCTCGCTAACCTTCAACAAGGAAACAAAAATACAACAAATAACAGAAAAAGCCCCAAGCATGCACCAGAGAAAAAGAGAGAACCGCGAAGCGACAATAACGTTACCCTGATTATAAAGCCGCGTATTGACAACATCCAGTGGCGTTTCGACACAGATAACCACCACACCGCACACGAAGCTGGCCACGAACGACAGAGTCAGCGGCGACTCCACCAAGTACCCTCGAGAAAGCAGACATTCCTTGAATCTGCAAAACAAACTCACTCTTCAAAACCTTAAATTAGTTTTATACCAACCCTGGTTGTATAAGCGGACGGTGCAGACGTCGAAGGGGCATATAATTACGGCTACCACCACTCCACTTATTGCGCTCGCTCCGAAGGCAAGTCCCAATTGAGAATTTTTGCAAATGTTGTGTGCCAGCAACACTTCTTTTGCTCTGAAGTGGAAATATTAGTTGAAATATCTTGCCCTAACGTAGTATTTCCTTTTATTCCGACTACATGTTACTTGTACTTATCAGTGAATCAAGAAGTGGTTAAATAAAATTCTCTAATTAATTGAAAATTTACAGTTAACGTTTAAAACTCTCTATGTATCTTGTAGTGGTCGAATCTCAGTTTAGTTATTATTCTGACGGTCGAATACTATAAACTTAATGATGTATCAGACATCATTCAGTTTGAAGCCGCCTCATGCCGTCTCTGTCACTTTAAGGTGTAAAGTAGCGACAGGTATGCATTTAACAACATCTTAGTCACTTTGCGTATCAGTATTGAGGGTAAGTTGTACGCAAGTACAATATATGTTTTCTAGAATTCTATTTGAATGTGTTGGTGCCAGTCGTAAATTATTGTATTTCTAAATATGAAGTTTTTGCATAGAGGAGGCGTATATATTTTACATGAACTAGTAATGGACGAAATAATGTCGTTTTCTCCATTCTCTGCGCTATTCGGGTCACGAGGCAGGTTTATTACGAAGGCCACTTCAATGGGTAAGAGCTAGCATAACGACTATGTTAATTCTACTGCATAGAATTTTTTTGACACAAGTATGTGCGGATCCCTTACGTTGAGAAGGTGGTAAGTTGTGCGGCGCTGCCGACGGCCAGTCTGGTGCACGTCGCCGACACTCCCGCGAAGAACCCACGCATGCCCTCAGTCTTGTAGATCGTGACAATACCGTCACACATTCCTGGAAATTTTAAGGTTGATTACAAACCACGCAATACGTTGATATAACTACACTATGTAGGTAATCATCCTATTAATTAATTAGGTCATTTATTTAAAACTTCAAACGTCGTGAATGTCGTAGTGGCCTAGCGGTTCACTGAACGGATTTTCGTGCTCAAGGTTGCAGGTTCGAACCTACTACAGGCAAGTATAAATGTGACTTGTTCAAAGTTATATGTACTTTCTAAATTATTCTTAACATAATTTAATTGACAATGGGTGAAGGAAAACATGGTGAGGACACCTGGATTCCTTAAATTGGAATCTGAAACCGCCAAACTGCATTGAGCCCGCGTGGTGATCAATGCTCGTTCCCCCGAGGCCTGTGCCCAGCAGTGGGATATAGGCCAGTATTATTTAATTGAAACTTTATGCTATGTACGGTACAATTAATTTACGAGGTACTCAATATTAACACCATTGTTTTTATTGAGCTCGATAGAGCCGAAGCATCAAATATAATACTCAGTTCTTAAAAAAGTGGTATTGAGTATCATCACCTTTATACTTATGTTGTCTTCCGACGGCTATGCTAGGATGTGCCGCCGCCTGTATCCTGGTCTTCACCACTGACGCTGGGTTTCCAGTAATACCACTGACAATACCACTTGCACTGGAGCAGAGTATGGCCTTGTCTATTCTAAGTTCACCATCTTTATTTTTCGTCCACCCATTCACTTCGGCCGTGTGGTACATTCCTAACCTGAAAGTAGAATATATTCATCTTAAACTTTTGTTTGTATCAGTTTCATAATAGTGAGTAATCAGTAGATGTTGTTTGATTATGTAATAGATTTTATTCTTTCCGAAATATAATCTACTTAACCCGCTGTTTAAAATATTTGTTGCCTAAGGTAGTGTTTGATTTTTGCGAAGGCGCAGCGTTTTGGTATTAGATTGATTGAAACAAACTTCAGTGCTCTACAGAATGTAAAATTGAATTAATAATGGGTTCAAATAGACTTCCATGTTGAAGCGGAACAAATACAAGAACTTATGAATGTAAAATACTTTTTGTATGCACTTTTTAAATTATTTCGATAAAAAAAATTACCTCACAGAATTCATGGTGAATCCAAGCACCATAGCCGGGGCCAATCCTTTCTGTAGTGCCATTGCCCCGTCAGTCCTGGCTATCACGAATAACGCGTGAAAGATCCCACGATATCGCGTCATATGTTCGCTGCGCGCGCGCAACTCGCCCTGCAACTGTAGACGAGTTTTCACGACGTCCATAGGGTTCGTGAAAATTGTTGCGCCTACGCCGGCGAGGCCACCGATTACAAAATCCATGTTTGAATACCTGTAATAAGGTGTAATTATATAGTGTGCTCATGAAATAATAACAAGTATGGTGTATTAGCCTGGTTGCGACCAGCTACCAGGGCCCCAATTCTCCTATTTTATAAACCGTCCGATGGCAGTGTAATGATCGTAGTTTCGATTGATTTTGGCACATTTGGTATTCTTCTAAGCATTTAATCTGTGAAATCGTTACATGTCATAGTATCTTAGCACGATTGCCAATAATTTGGTAATCCCTTACTGACATATCAAACTTAATGGGCTTTATTTTTTTTACAAAATCGTCGATATTACGATCATTACACTGCCATCGGACGGTTTAAAAATAGGAGAATTGGGCCCCAGGCCTAATATACGTCAATAACATATTATTCCCATTTAGGGAACTTGTTCTATATTATATACAGATGTGACTTGGTTTCACCGCTCTTAAAGCGCACAGAGCTAGATAGTGCCGAATGTTTGTATATCTACCGCGGCACAAGGCTTGATTCCTTTGTGCGGGAGTGAAAGGTAAAACGACTAAAGTAAGTGCATGAAACCTTATAAATCAATGCAAATTAAAGGAAAACAAATGATGAAAGAACACTTGCGGAAAGCAAATAATTTATCTTCTAAAATAATTACTTATATACAAATGAATCGCTAAATGTTTTGCTAAGCGCATCAATTTCGAACGACTGCACCAAATTGGATGATTATTTTTTTAATTGTGTTCGATAATGTCAGGACAAGGTTTTTTATTATTTAACAAATACTTAATAAAAAAAAGGATTTAATTTTGAAGTTTGAAAATTGCGTGAGTGAAAGGCAATTAGGAAAGTGAAATCCTTACGCTGGAGAAAGCGCGGGTCACAGCTACTTAAACATAAATTTAGAAAAAAAGACAACTTTAATTGCACGAAAATACAAATTTGTTTATAAAATCCTGTTAAAATTTCCAATAGTTTCGACAAAACCAAACTACTGAATCGAGTTTAATTCTAGCTATCGATGACAAGATTATTTGAAATGCGATCAACAAATGCGAAGATAGCTGAGTCGAATTGAGATCCTCTTCCATTTTAGGTCGGTTACAAATGTGCCACCTTTTATAGTAATTTAGATTAAATCATTAAATTTTAGATAAAATGGCAACTCTGAAGCATACCTCTATTGCTTTTGAAGTCAGTCATTTTCTGAGGTCATTTTTTTTACAAATCCCACTCATAGAATCAAAGACAAGCGAGTACCAAAAGACATACTCTTCTGCTTTAATTTGACAGAGTATTAACATGATTTGAACACTAGTTACATGTAATTATGTACCTAGGTAATCAGATGATCTTATTACTGTTGGTAAAATTAATTTTTGTTAACTGTCATTAAATTAGGATGTCGTGGTGGCCTAGCGGTTCAATGACCGGATTCGCATGCATGGTCAGGTTTGAACTCAGGCAAGGATAATGTGACTTTTTTAAAGTTATATGTACTTTCTTAATCATTCTAAGTCATAATTGACAAACGGTAAAGGAAAACATCGTGAGGAAAACATTGGAACCTGAAATCGCCAACCCGCAATGATCAAGCGTGGGGATCAATGCTCACCCCTTCTTTATATGGGAAGAGGCCTATGCCCAGCTGTGGGACGTTTATAGGCCGGTATTATTATTATTAAAGTAGGATTTGTGGACAAACTCCTTGCAAAATTTATTAATTTAACCAATTGCCGGTTCATCTGGATAACTTGTTAAGTGTTACATAACAAATTAATAATATCTATCTTTACGTATAAAACTAGGTCGCTACCGCTGTGTGTATACCTTTTAAACTACGTATCAGTTTTAATGCAGTATTCAACAATAGATAGAGCAATTCAAGAGAAAGGTTTTATTAATAACGAGCTGACCAGCAAAAGTTGTTCTGACACATTAAAAAAACCTGGAGAAGACGACCCCTATCATTTAGGGGCATTTATGTGACAAATAGATGTTGGCCGATTTTCATACTTACCCTATATGCACACAAAAGTTCATACAAATCGGTCCAGCCGTTTCGGAGGAGTGGGAACAAACATCGCGACATGAGAATTGTATATTGATATTAGAAGAGATAATACAAACATTTATTACTGTCCTACCAGTACGAAGCCAGGTTGGTTCCGCTCGTTACTGTATTTCACAGCATGTTCCTAAGTTGTAAGTAAATCGAATCCATAAAAAACAACAGACAATCTAATAATAATATTTCGAATATGCTTGATCTACGTTAAAGAAACATTGGCATAATATATTTCAAAGTCTATAGCCGTTTAAGTTTAATGTAATAAAAAACAAACTACTTAATCAATATTCATTTCTTTTAAGTACGCGACATATACCTAACTTGTGGTATTCAATTTAATGTATACCTAACCTCCATCACGCCTTGTTCTCTCTTAATGTAACTATTTATCAGCTGCTCTTGATAGCAACGTTAATTAATCATGTAATTATAAATCCCAGCTATCAAACATATTCATAAAATAAAAACTTGTCATAAAGTGTTCATTCAACTCACCTTCTACTCCTAAATTAAGCGTAATTATATCACAATAATAAATAAAATAAATTAATCACACATCACAATGACACTACATCGTCCAAATAATTAAAGAATTGATAAAGATATGAACGAAATAAGAGGCATACTGTTATCTATCCCGTGACATTGAAACTCACAGGTATAATCGTCACAATCGATTTACACACGCGATATTAAATGCTATCTCTTTGAAATAGAGTTAAAAATCGATTTAAATTAGCTTGTAGTTGAGGCACCACGTGTTAAGTGTGTTGTAATGTTGAATGACGCGATTGTGACGTAACAATTTGGCGCGCGCGAACGAGGAAGTGTTCGCAAAAAGTGTGGTGGCCGCGGCGTCCGAGTGAATACTGGTTGTATTGGGCTGTAGTACCGAAGCGAGATTGTACTGGTTATCGGGTAAACAGTTGAATGAACGGTTGTATACCGAATATGAAGGCCGGGATCTTCCATAGTTGTTGGGAAATTCCCTGCCTGTGAATGACAAACTAGTTAAACGTTTGAGCTAAATATAAAATGGAAATAACATTTTAATAAGTCTCACTGCTTACTTTCAAAAGTACTATTAAATTCCTTTGGGAGAAGATTCTCTGAATGAATCAGAATGCTTCATATCGCTACAGTGTTTTCTTTTTCAATGGCATTAAAAATAGCCTATCAAGGGGTTAAACCAACATATAAACTGTCGGAACCCACATAATGCTAGTTATCAGTGCCTTCCGTTGTGTTTTCCAATTTTTTTAAATACAATGTGCTAGTTCATAGTAGGTACCAACAGATCCAGTAAAACTGGGTCACTGTACCAAGTCGTTGTCGCGATACCAGTTGACCTAAATACAATAAGGTCACTAGGTCACGAGGTACGAGGAAACGTTTTTTTTGTAAGGAAATCGCTCGTTTATTATAAAAAGTTATCAATATCTTATTTAAAAAAAAATTGTTAGTTACTTGTATTTTTACTTTTTATCTACTAGTATTGTAATAATAACAGGCAAGTTCCTATGTGACTTGTTAAATGTTATATTCTAATGTAGTTTTATTTTCGGAAAAAAATATATCCATCAGTGAAGGAAAACGTCGTAAGAAAACCTGTATTCCTAAACATTTGAATCTTAAATCGCCAACTCTTATGTGAGTACGCGCGGTGAGCAATGCTCTTTTCTTTCTTCTTTGAAAAAAATGTGCCCAGAAGTGAGATATGTCGTTCTTATTATTATAAAAAGTTTTATTATAATAACTTCCGTGAGACGAATTCATAATTATTTAAGGATTCAACGGTTTACTCACGCGCATTTTCGGGATCGCCCGACAGTTCGACTCGACACCGCCGCCGCCGCGTCAGCTCATGATTAAGGACTCCTATTGAGTCTGAAACTAGTCGGGCGATCCCGAAAATGCGCGTGAGTAAACCGTTGAATCCTTAAATAATTATAAAAAGTTTTCACGAATTTAAAAGTAATTAATTAGTAACAGTACGTTATCAGCATCACTCAACCTGAATTTGTAATGTTCTTGATGGCCTTCGATCGGAGTTCGTCGCAATAATTGTACCTACATTGATAGCACAACTAATTAAAAAATGTGCGATGTTTCATGCGTATAATTTATACAGTATCCTGTTGCATTAAACTTTATTTTTTATAAACAATTTTATTTCCTTTTGACGTGACAACGTCTTAAATTAGGTTGCGGCTGGGAGTCACTTATGAAAAAGTGTAACGCTCGGTAACGTTACGATGAGTCACCGAACGAGAGAGAGGCCCGCCGAATGTTTGTATATAAATACGTATGTATGTGTATAGGTAAAAATAAAATTTTGTTAATATGAAATTCAGTGCGAGATTCTTTGTATAAATTAATGTTTTAAATTGTTACTATTATTTCATCCTTCTTCCTACTATACGAATGAATATTTACATTAAAATTATTTTACCACTCAAAGTCGTTGTCACGTAAAACTTTCGCCCGTATACCGACTTTACAGGCAACCAATTTTTTTTGTTGGCTCTCAATTTACTCGCTGAAACGCGCGACTCTGCCCGAAAGTTCATTCAAATCGGTTTAATAGTACGTGTCACGATTGCGTAACACAGTTATTTTCGCATTCTAATGTAATACTAGGTGTACCCGCGACGTTGTTCGCGTTGATCAGTGTATTTATCGACGTCGATAACTGAAAGTGTAATGTGACTTTTTAAAGTAATTTGTACTTTTTTAATAATTCTAAGACTCCATTGACAAACGGTGAAGGAAAACAATCATAGGGAAACCATGGTTTCCCAAAATTAGAATCTAAATTCGCCAACCCGCAATGAGCAAGCGTGGTGATCCATGCTCTTTTGTTCTTTATATGGGTAGAGGCCTGTGTCCATCAGTGGGACATTTATAGGCCGATATAGCTGAGAGGCGTCGCGACGCTAATGCTTAGTCGCGTCGCGACGCTTTAGCTGAGAGGCATAGCTATGCCATACTGGAGCGGCGTCTCAACGCCATATCTTAGAGCCGTTGCGACGCAATAGTTGTGCAGCGCGGCGACGCCTTAGACGAAAGGCGCCGCGACGCTATTGCAGAGAAGCGTCACGACGCTATTGTAGCTAAAAAAAAAGAGTCAATCAATAAGTATTGATTTTGGGTTTGCAACCCAGTTAAAGTCTACTTAAAAATTAAACTGATGTTTCTAATTTACGCAAATTATTAAGACGCTATTTTATCCATAGCTAGAAATGGTTTATAAACAATTCAGTCGGATACCTACTGAAAAGGTTCATTGTAACATCACTTTTATTTCAACACCATTGTTATGCGCGAAGTTTACTTTTCGATCGGGATCTTTTCGCAGTTACAAACGGAAAAGAATCATTGTTATTAAAGTTGATTGTAATATAGCTCTTTCCTGTATTCGATTACAGTCTATTTTGGTACATCAAAAGTTTTGTTACGATATTACAACAGTCACTAGAAGTCGGGTAGGTATTCTAAAATAATTTTGGTTTTTAAAACAGATTATGGGTTTATACTACATTCATGCGTAACAATTAATAGGTTTATTAGTTTAGTAGTTTATGTCGTGGTGGCCTAACGGTTAAAAAAAAAAACGGTTCGAACCCAGGCAAGTACCAATGTGACTTTTTCAAAGTTATATGTACTTTCTTAATCATTCTAAGACATCATTGACAAACGGTGAAGGAAAACATCGTGAGGAAACCTGGATTCCAAAATATTGGAATCTGAAATCGCCAACCCGCAATGAGCAAGCGTGGTGATCAAAGCTCTTCTCTATATGGGAAGAGGCCTGTGCCCAGCAGTGGGACATTTATAGGCTGGTATTATTAAATACAAATAGAATAAAAACCAATCGTATGTTGGATTGCTCAGATGTCGCACGCGTCGCTCTAAGGCTCAGTTTTTTTATCCCAAGTTAACTCAACCAATGGTTAAATATGCTAACTAATGGTTTTTTATCAATTGTTAGTCTATCAAATGGTCAAATAAGTTGGAGATTTAATTAACCTTAGTTTCTACATTCTTCCGGCCGGGGATCAAACCCGGGACCTCAGAACTGGCACCATCCTTTAAATCTGGTGTCCACGCCAAGTCGTTCATGAACTTTTTAGACCGAATAACAAATTAAAGTAGTGTACCGTGTAATGTACCGGCACTTGACCCTGATTGAAGCCTAACATTGACCTTGCCTTCGTATGAATGAGTAACCCCGTGACCTTCGCGTGTAGAGACGAAACTTAATTCCTACACGTTAACTTGCGATAAGAACAAGATTACAGCGAAAATGTTAAGTGTTTGATGACTAGTGCGGCGAAACGAATGTTCATGTTCCGATACAAATGGATAGGTACGCATTTACTTACGCACTGATTCATTGTATTTCTGCGTAAAGCACAGTCATCGCAATAAAATAAGTTGCGTTTGAATGTTGCTAATTTTGCTTTACCATGTTAATAATTGGCACCCGACGTGGGGCTAATTTATGATTGAGTTGAAAGGCAGAAAACCGTTTCTTAAGAAATATTTGTTCTAGTATTTACATTTAATAAAAGTTTCTTATTTCAAGAAAATAGGTAAGTATTATCCTACTTATATTATAAATGATGTTTGGATGTTTGTTACTCAATCACGCAAAAACGACTGAACGGATTTGAATGAATTTGGGTATGCATGTAGCCTTTGACATGGAAAAGAACATAAGCTACCTTTTATCCCGATTCCTTAAGTAGTTCCCAAGGGAAAATTGAAAATTGTTTCCGAGCTAAGCCGTAGACAGCTTTGAAATTTGGTATTTTTCTCTATTACAGCGCAAGCTATAACACGGGTGAAACTTTTATTAAATTTTTCATTACTTACACATTTTCCATTTCTTTTTGGACCCAATTCTGAAGTCCACGCAGACGAAGTCGTGGGCAGAAGATAGTTTAAAATATAATATTATCACTAGAAAAATACAGGTGAATTTATATTGTTTGATGTCATTGATATGACAAATAGCCTCAACATGCAGTTTACACACAAACAATACTAAATTACACGATTTTCATAGAAAAATAGTCATATCGATTCCTGTGTTTTACGACTACCATTATAAGCTCTCTTTCTCTTTTTATAAAAACGACGCCCGCACTAAGGAATTTAAACCTTGTGTCGCGGGGGTTTCACAAACATTCAAATCACATGCACAAAGAACACCCAGACTTGGAACAAGTATCTGTGGATCACACAAATACTTGTCCCATGCGGGGATCGAACCCGCAGCACGTCGCGCACAGTGGTAATTAGCGTGGTGACCTATACCACTCGGCTATCCGTGCAGTCAAATCAAATCAAAGCTTTTTCGTTCTGAAGGTTTAAATG
This sequence comes from Plusia festucae, assembly GCA_950381575.1. Taxonomy (NCBI): domain Eukaryota; kingdom Metazoa; phylum Arthropoda; class Insecta; order Lepidoptera; family Noctuidae; genus Plusia; species Plusia festucae. The sequence goes on along the minus strand of OX494436.1, from coordinate 2,199,633 downwards.
GTATAAATATAGATAACCAATACTTATATGTAGGTGAAACCCCTATCCACAACACTGTAACAATTACGAAGTTTTCGATTTGGGACACCATGCCCATGACACGTTCGACACAAACTTGACCCAAATCTGTAGGTAATTATAGTCGATTTTCAATGGTTACAACACTTCTGACTGAATCTACCCGCATATTGAGTAATTATTGAATTGGTGATAAGAATTAAGGTTGCTTTTTAGCTAATAACTCTCAGTACCGAGGTAAGTACTACGTTGTTACACAATAGGGGTATTATACTGGGAATGAAAAGTTAAAAACTAAGAGTCCGTTAAGTTACATGAATTGATAACAAATATTTAACTCGAACTTGTTATTTTTGTCTCTTTTTTATTTTTTATGCGTCACATATGACGCGAATATACCTATGCTTTTTTTCTTTCTTTCTTTACCCCTTAAAAACAGTAACAAATTACAAATTTGAAACGTTTTAAGGTTTAAGATTGCGGGCTTGTAACGTCACAATGTTAGTAAAAATTTTAGGACAGACTGACGTCGCGCGAATTTTACATTCACTCTATCTTGGTAATTATTTGTTTACGAGAAAAAGAATTAAACTCACGTGTCTAATATTTTATCATTATACTAATAAACGGACACTAAAATAAAATATTTTAATTACTCATAAGAAAAAGAATACTAAGAAGGGCTTCTGCTTGCTCTGCTCTCTGATTAGATAGAAAAATATCCAATTTTGCATCTATGTATGTAGTTTTTTGGACTACAATTTTTAAGCGTAGAATAGTACAATAACGGTATGGATTAATTACCTAGAGAATACAAACCTTAGAGAGACACCGAGAGATTTTTCTTCAGTCTTAAAATGGTGTTTCAATTCTTTTTTCATCTTTTAAACTCCAATGTGTCTCAGAAGGAGGCAGTATCTCTGGCCAGTCGGCCCAATTAATTAGCGACAGGACAGACTATTTTATCATTATTTTTCAACATCACTTCACAAGTCCGTTAGCATAATTTATTTTAGGTATTAATAAATTTCCAAATACGATTCTTCCGCTTTTCGTAAAAATACTGTGTAGGCTCTATCGATCCGTTGACTACCTCAGGTTTGATGACCAGTTATTTGAGAAGTGAAGGTACCATAATGCTTCAAAACAGCGCTGGCAATAACTAATTAGTATTTGAGTGTTGTTCGGGCAATTCGGGGTTCGATTTGTATGTCGTGGGCTTGAGTAAATAACTAAACGCTACCGTGATTATATGTTTCGAGTTTAACGCCGAAGCTGAACGTTGAGGTAGGAATAGGCTAGGGCGACATGTGTGTGTGACTTGCGACCATGTACTACTACCGACGTGAATACACTCATAACAAGCATTTAGCTTAGAGGGGTTAACAAGAATACTTATAATGTGCGACCCACATTGCTATAAATAAAAAAGTTAGATAAAATTGAGGGAGGGGCTCGTGGCTAAGTGTAAGCCGTACGGTTTGACCAATAAAATATATATGTTAGTCTGTAAGGTATATATCTATGGGCCTAAGTAGCCTGAAAATAAATGGTTTTATTATTATTATTATTATTAATAATAAAGGTTAAGCCGCGCTTGCCGCGGTAGGTCCGTGGACAGGTGACCATTTGTAAACATACACGTTAAGCCGTTGGTCCCGACTGTCATACGGTGATCTTTGACAGTCGTTAAGTCATTACAATTCTGACAACCAGTCTTACTATAGGATACCTACTTTATTACCCAGTAAAATGGGTTGTGGAGGTCAGATAGGCAGTCGCTCCATGTAAAATATAGTATTCAGCTAAAATCCGGTAAGACTGGAAGCTGACCCCAACATGGCTTGGGAAAAGGCTAGGCAGAAGAAGAGTTAAAATTGAGGGCCCATCATCTCCTTAAAATGGACTTGTACACTGAAATTCACATCAGTCAGTCGACAAACAATAATTCACAAAGATAAGTAAGTGACCATTGTGAGCGTTCTTTTTCTTGCCCTTGGCATTGCTTCATTAATTATTCAGATCTTTATAATAGCTTAGAGGCAGAATTTTCCATAATTTGCAATACATTCAATATATCAAGTTCACATGGCAATGTGGAGTTTCCCAGTATGTGGAATTGTAAGCTAAACAACTTTCAACTTTCAGTTCATATCATTATGGTATTCTATTGAATGGTCAGCTATACAGGATTATTTTTTATGGAGTGCGTTTATTCAACGAGGTAATCAGGTGCATAAAACTGAATCACTTTCCCCAAGGAACATATATGTCGAAATCTTAAAATTGAAAATGAAATTTTCATACAAAGTGACAGGTCACGTGACTTATGTTTGTATGAAAAGTTGATTTTCAATTTAAACCAGCCTCTCTTAAACCGACACGTAACAACACATTCAGGTCCAAACCCATGCAAGTAAATACAAATGTGACCATCCAAAATTGTATGTACCGTACTTTCTTAAATTATATAATAATTGACACCTCTGACAAGCGGCCAAGAAAAAATCATGAGAGAACCTGGATTCGAATAATTGGAATCAGAAATTGCCAACCGCATTGAGCAACCGCGCAATTAGAATCATTAAGAAATCACATGTAACTTTGAAAATGTCACATTGATACAGTCAACAGCCAAAATTGATGATCAAAATCAGAAACTCAATACTAATGAATGGAGTTCGCGTCAGAGCTGTGTGGCGTCGAAGTAATTCAAAAGTATGTGATTGTAAATTTTACCAAACATTTACTACCTACTCGTACAGTTGCCATAATTATATTCGTGATCAGTTTTGACTCCAAAAGTAACCAACTTAATTCATCATCTACTTTCGCTGTTGACTGTACATGCCTGGTTCGAACCTGCAACCACGTGCATGCGAATCCGGTCATTTAACAGCTAGACTACCAATACTAAACGTAACTAATTATAGGGTTAAAATAATAGTTAAGTATTTCAATTAATACTTAATATCTGTTGTAGCTGAGTATTATCGACGATGTCTCAAGGGCATTAACATTTAGTGGTCCGAGCTTTGACCTTAGTTTGTACACGTGTGAAAGCAAACATCAGGTTAAGATTTTTAACATTTGGAATAAGTTAAGTTAATATTGTTTAAACAGATTCAATTCTTGACTGTTTTACAGATTTAAACAGATAGACAAAAGTGATAAAATAAAAATATTTGTTTTGTTGCTTAATAATAGAAATATAGTTTATGCTGTTTATTGTAATTGTGTAAGAGCGAATACGCACTACGTCCGATCCGAATTCAATCCGAACCCGTGAAAGTATGGTCCGTAGTAGCCGTAGAACTATTTCTATGGTAATTTACGCACTAGATACGATCTGCGATGATACGGTCTAGTGCGTAAATTACCAGAGAAATAGTCCTACGGTTACTAGAGACTATACTTTCGCGAGTTCAGATCGGATTCGGATCGGACGTCGTGCGAAACCGCTCTAAATCTGTGCTGTTTCCAAATTAAATTATCTGTCTTTCTAAATTATTTTTAATAAATCCCATATTTTCAACAATTAATTATAAATAATAGCTTATAAATATTTTTTTACAGTTGGAAGGGAATTTTGTTCTATAAATTTCGTTAAGGTATTTATTGCCTTCGCATTACCTTGCACTTGTGGGCTCTGTCATACCCATGTTTTATCGAATAGGCGTAAAAGTGACGAAAAGGATAAAGTGGATAAGTAGTTGAAGTACAAAATAAATAAATAGAGTTATTTTCTTCTTAATACTTATTTTAAAATTAATAAATGATTGAAAACAACAGAAAGATCAATTCTTTAACGCGTAAAAACAAACATAATGTAAAATTCAGTTTGTTTCTCGATCAATAAGAATTAATCACAAAGAGTTGTGAGCGTGACATGTGACGACAATATTTTTTCCGATTGTCCACTGAAGGTCACTGGAGAAAGGATCGATGGTAATAACGGCCATTATATCGCCTACCCTGCACGTCAACGTGACAGGAGAACACTTGCTTTTACCATTCGTTATAAAGGGGTGGTTAGAGACGAGTAATGCGTAGATGGAATACATAATGCGTAGTAATGGTCTAATGTAATAGAGTCGAGGTCCGTGGTCGAGTGGCGTACCGGTTTTCAAGGTGTCGCCAGCTCTGAGGTCCCTTGTTCGATCCCCGGATGGGTCAATGTAGAAAAACACTTTTCTACATTGTCTCGGGTCTGGGTGTTTGTGGAACCTTCGTTGTCTCTGATTCCATAACACAAGAGCTTTAGCTACTTACTTTGGATTCGGAGCAATGTATGTGATGTTGTCCACATTTATTTATTTATTTAATGTATTGTACTTTGAACAAGGGGTTGAAAAGTTTGGAGTTTGCTTGACTACAAAATCGTTTTGCAATTTATTAAGTGCAGGAAATCCGTAGTGCGGTTGATAGACAAGGCAGAGGCGTTAGGCGCCAGTAGACACAATAAACAAAGGAACATAGAACCGCCTCCGTTTTGTAAGTCGCTTAGTTAATGTGACTCTCGGGATAGAGAAGGATAAGACAATTTAATAACTTGTAGGAATTGCTTAGGTTGAATTGTATTTACCTAAATTGTTGGCTTAAGTAGAATTACGTTTCGCGGTAGTTGACACGCCTTTCGGTATCCGGTTCAAACTCTGATGGTACTCTGATATAAATATTGATATTTTCAGTAAGAATTATTTTCAAAGAATGCTTTCTTGAAAATAAACTTAACAGTTGTATAAAATAAAGGTCCTGTAAGGTCAACGTTTCCACTGTAGTACATAGTAAAATTCGCAATTTCAATTTAATTATTGGCTTTGGGTCAAGGAATAAGTAATTATAATAAGTTTAGTTATTGACTGTTTGTAAAGGTCTGCTTTTGTTACAACGTTTTTGTTGGAAATCAAAAGGAAAATTGTAAAAGCGTAGTTTTACACATTTTACGTTTGTATTCATTCGGATTTTAATAGCGTGCTAACATTGTCCATATTTATTTTTAACTACATTAATATTACAAAATATTTGAATTTCATTATAAATAAATAAAACTATTTTTTTTACACACAGGTAGGTTAAATTTTATTTTTTAACTCCAATATAAATAGATAGTAAAGCTGATAAAGATTACAGGATTGATTCCAAAAAAGATTTTATTCGAATGAAATACTGGCCGTTAGAAATATTTCTTGTGACGTTTAACAACTGACAATTATTTGGGAAACTGAATGACATGTATATTCATAAGAAAAAATCTAATCTAAAAATCTAAGAAAAAAAGTAATCTTAAGAAAAAGTTGACGTTCCAATCATTTTCGGTAAGAAAAATAGCTGCGGTCACGGATCCACCAGGGATAAGGTTAGGCCGTACGTTGCTGCAGCCGAGCGGGCTCCGGTCAGGCGTCGGACAGCGCGTGGTGGCGCTCGGTGGGCGGGGAGGGGTCACGCCGGCGGGGTCGGCGGCTGTCGGCCGGCAGGCGCGCAGGCCGCCGCACGCCCCATGCTGCCCGGGCCACTCGCGCCGCTCGACCCGCACAAGACGCGCGCGCTCACCACTATATACGCGCCGCGGAAGTTTCTCGCGCGGAAGAACAAAACGGCACAAATGAGAATGCTCGACAACGACATCCAGATCAAACCGTCCCTATCCCCCTTCCACCCGCTTCCGGCCATCGGGCAAAAGCTGGAGCGGTCCAAAACAAAAGTCATCGTCTTTGATTTGAACAAAAACGAACCGGACTCTTTGGAACGGTCCGTCAAAATTCGCGACGTGCTCAAGCCACTCACACCGCTGAGGATACATGGATTTGCGCGGAAGAACTCCTTAGGGCAGTTGGACCCTAAGAGACCGCAACAGTTACTCAGAGAGAACACTTACGATGTAATAGAGCCGATATACGTGACTGCAGCAAATGCTAACAAAGTGAACAAGAAGGATCTATCCATTACTAAGAAGTCCCCGCCGATCCCGATCGAGCCAGCTTCAGAGAACACAGTTAAATCGGTAGAGCAACCGAAAGCTTCGCCGAAGACCAGGTTTAAGAAGGCGGCTCTGCAGGTGGCGAAGCTGTCCTCGATGCCGGAGACTGGGAAGTTGTTGTGTCTGCGGGAACGACAGACTTACAGAATGTGTCGCGATGATGACGACACAAGTTTGTGCAAACTCCAGGAGTTGCCACAGAGTCCGGCGCAGAAGCTCGACAAGCTGACGGAGATATTCCAGAACTTGGAAATGAAAGGACGACACAGAGATAAGATGAAAAAAGAGAATAGTTGGTTCTAACGTGAACCTTAGATTAAGAGAGTGCAATTATTAATGATAAGTATGTGAAGCTGTTGACAATGTGTATAAACGTGCTCAGTGTTAATATGTTAAAAGTAAGAGTTTGTCTATTTTTGTTAACGTTTAATGTATGCGAAGATTGAGATTGTGATATTGCTCAAGTGTTGTGTCCGTCGTCTTGATATTTTATTAAAGTGTGTCGAAGTTTTTAATGGTGGTTCTTTTTTTGTTTACGAAAAATTTTTCTTCAGCAATTAGGGTGTATGGGAAAGTGCGGTGTATGTATAATTAAGATTCAGTGTCGTGACCTTGACAGGTTCGTCAACAAGTAGGTTCGCGTGATGTTTCCTAATGGTCGCCATACATTGGCCAACGTTGGTAACACTTCAACGTTCATTGACGGTCTAAAACTTAACACTTACAGTTTCTTGTATAGCAATAAAGCAATGCAAATCACAACGGGGAGCGATCTTATCGTGTGTCGAGGCTGAATCATTTCTGTAACGATTCACTGCATTAGTGGTGTACGGAAAATTAAAAATCGATATAATAGTTGAATAACCAATAAAAGTTTCAGACATAAATCAAATTAAGTTTTGAACTTGAAACAAGCAATTTTGTAACCTTATTGGATAACTTTTAACGATATGACCAAATAAGTAGGTTCCTTAATTTAAATAAAAAAATCTCAATAATAATAATAATAATAACCATTTATTTCAGGCAACTAGGCCCATAGTAATAAAATACATAAATTAAATCAAAACTTATAAACTAATACATATTTATAAATTATAAAAGTTGTTAGTTTAAAACTTAAAATTATGTTAGTAAAAACTTCCATGCACTACGTCTTAGTGCGTTCCGGTGGTACTTGTCCGCGGAAGCGGCGGAACACCACGCCCTGCGGCCAGAAGTCTTCAGTCATGACGTGCTGCAGGTAGCAGTTTGGTACTCGCACCACAAACGCCTTGAAGTTGACGTTGCGGCGCGACTCCAGCTCCTGCACCCTCGGCGAGTACTTCAGCTTCTGGCGCACGTACTCCACAATGTTCTCCGCCTTAACTGAGAAGTGTAGGCGGGAGACATAAACTGGAGTGTTCGGCATGGCGGCGCGCACGAGCACGTTGGGCTCCGGCGGGGCTTTACCGCAGCGGTTCTGAACGGTTTTGGGACGGCGCTTCTTCCTCTGCACCATCTCGAAACCGTCTTCATCCCGTCGCGGCACCTGCGCAGCAGGCGCGGGAGGCGGGGCGGGGCACGGAGCGAGGGCGGCACGTGGAGGAGCCGCGCGGGGGGGCGCCGGGGCGGGCGCGGGGACGGGTGCGGCGCAGCTAGGTGTGCGAGCTGCGGCCCGGCTAGCGACAGCGTCAGCATAAACACGCCGAGGTGTCGACGCGGTTACACATGTTGCAATCGCTGGGGCATTGCACTTGACAACAGCCGGTGACGCATCGGAATCCGCCGATGCAAAACTGCAGACGGAGACATTTTGCGCCCCGCGACGCGTGTTCACCTTAGAGGCCTCCTCAGGCGACCTACTTACTGAATTAGTGTTACGCAATAACACCACTTCAGCACGCAGTTCTTGAATGGTCCTGTCTGAGACCTCTAATCTGGACTGCACCTCGGCCAGGCTCGTCTTCAGGAAAATGATGTCTTTTAGGAGCCTGGTGACGTCGACGTGGTCAAACGTGACTGGGGGCAGCTTGTGCAGCTCCTTCGCCACGAAACTGGGCACGTCATCCGGGTCGGTCACCTTCAACAGGGTGATAATGTCCTGGACGCTCTTCTCAGTACCGTCCCTCCGTCGAGACGGCATCTGGTCCAGTTTGTTCACACACTCGTACAGTAGCTTCTTTCCACTGCATATTTCCTCTTCTTTGAAGTTAGTCTTACATATTTGTAAGATACTAACCTCATCCATTGTGTCAATGGCGTTCTGAATAAACGCCAACAATTCGTTGGCTATGAGTATTGAGCTCATAGCGACAGAAGCGGGCAGCGGCATATAGCCGCGCAGTTCGTTATTTAAAATATCTGTACGCACTGGGACACGTCCGTAGCCAATGCGCACTGCGATCGAACGACATCAATGCTCCATGACACAGTTCCTGGTCGGGATTTAACTGAATAATCACGTAATACACACATTGCTTTTCTTTTCCTTTCTTCCATTTTTTGCCTATTATGAACATTTTATTTAAGCAAATATCGTCTATTCTTTTCAATAATAATTTCCAAAAAATATTAGTTTCATTGTCTCAGGTCTATGTAACGAGACGCTGGATAGGGTTAACACGTAGCGTGTCGTAGCCCCGTAGCGTGCACTTCGTAGCAATCCCGTGACACGTAGCATGACTTTCTGATAGATAGAAATTTTACAAGGGACGTGTTATTTTTTGTTGATAGAAATATTCTTTACGTAGATTCTTAGACGAAAATAATCTCGATATCTTTTATACTTTTAGTCCTATGACTATGCTAGGATTATGCTAGTCCCATAACTGTAACGGATTTGTAAGCTCGCCCCGTATAAATACAATTTGAACAATGTTTTTCACTAAATAACAAAATATCAATACAATAAGTGCCCTTGCCAACAGCCTTCCGAAAGCGATCCTTAAATGCCTTCAGTTAATTGGCGATTGATTATATGTTTCAACATTCCGCCTTGTTTCGTTTTCAGAATGATAAGCAATAAGGTTAAGTAAATAAACACCTTGAATATACTAGTTTTACAGGCATGGGGATATGTCGGATTCTTACCGAAGAAAAAACACCTCCGTTCCCGTCCTTGCGTCCGCTGAAGCCGTGCGATCGCAAACGCATGCTCAGCTCCGTGCCTATGCATTTCAACTATTTTAATAAAATTCCGTGAAACATTTTTATAATCGGCATTTATTTGTAGTATTCAAAATACCAGTTAGAACCAACAAGCGTGTTCACGATGCAGTAGATAATGTTTGGCCTCACGGTTGCATTCACGCGATCTGTCGAACCTTGTTGGCCTCTCTTTGTCTAACCTAGATCGCTTTTGTTGAAAATTAACGTTGCTTTATTGAGCAGTCGTTTGTTTTTCAACTTTCTGTGTATTCTTCATTTCCTTGTGATTGCGTAACACTCAGACAGACTGAGTTTCTTTAGCATTTACAATATTATTAATAATATTATGACATGAATGAATGAATAAATAAATAATTGACTGGCCTGTTGGTCTAAGGTTTGTGTCCCTGACTGCTGAACCGGAGGTCGCGGGTTCGATTCCCGCCCTGGACAAACCTTTGTGTGATGAGCACGATTATTTGTTCCGTTTCTGGGTGTTATTTATGTATAATATGTTTGTATTTATAAATATTTATCAGTTGTCTGGTTGCCATAGTGTAGGCTCTGCCTACTTGGGATCAGATGGCCGTGTGTGGGTTGTATTGTTCCAAGATATTATTATTATCTATTATATATAATTCCAGTGTCACGATGTTTGTCCGGGATTTACTCCGAAACTACGTAACCGATTTTAATCATATTTACACACCGTGTGCAGTTTGATCCAACTTGAAAGATAGGATAGCTTACATCACAAATATTTAAAAAAAAATGAGACCGCGGGCGGGGCAGCGGGATGCAGCTAGTCTATACTTATAATAAATCTGTAGAAGTGAAAATTCTGTACATTGAATATATCAAAAAAATTAATGGCGGGGTGTGTTACTAGACCGACACCGAACCCAAAAATGTGATTAAAAAAATTTTTGTCTGTCTGTCTGTCTGTCTGTCTGTCTGTTTGTTCAGGCATCACGCAAAAACTACCGGTTCGATTTCGATGAAACTTGGTATAATTGTTCTTTAATATCCTGGGCACCACACTGGGTAGTTTTTATCCCGGAAAAGTATATACAAAAAAAAACAAACTTAATTTTGCGGTTCGATCCCTAGACCCGAATACTGTACCAACCGCAAATAATAAGTTTGTCGTAGGTTACGTCATCCGCAGTGGAGTTCAATAAGGGGCGCTGCACACAGCCAAGTAAGTAACTATTTATTAATCTGTGACACGGCTAAGATACTATAATTATTATTTATCTATACTATAAATATATTATATATTATAAAGCTGAAGAGTTTGTTTGTTTGAACGCGCTAAACTCAGGAAGTACGGGTCCGATTTGAAAAATTATTTCACTGTTAGATAGTCCACTTATTGAGGTAGGCTATAGGCTACTTTTCTTTTGGAAATCTATCCCCTAAGGGGGTGAAATAGGGGTGGAAAGTTTGTATGGGAAGTTCGGTATTTTCAATGATAGACACATGAAATATCGTATACGGGTTTCGGAATAGAAATAAATAAAGATGTATTTCAGCGATTTTAAAAATCATCTCCCTAAGAGGGTGAAAAAGGGGTTGGAAGTTTGTAGGCATATGAATTGTGTCGTTTTCAAAGATAGACACATTCAATTTCATACAAGGGCTATTAGTTAGAAATAAATAAGATGTATTTCCGAGATTTTAGAAATCTACCCCCTAAGGGGGTGAAATAGGGGTTGTAAGTTTTTATGGGAATATGGATTTTTCGGTATTTTCAATGATAGACAGATGAAAAGATAAATAGATAAGATCATGACCATCTAAGACATATCTATAATGACGACTCCCGTGGTCGAGTGGCGTTCACTCCGGTTTTTAAGGTGTCGCCAGCTCTAAGGTTCCAGGTTCGATCCCCGGACGGGTCCATGTAGAAAATCACTTTTATACATAGTCTGGAGTCTGGGTGTTTATGGTACCTTTTTTGTCTCCGATTCCATAACACAAATGCTTTTGCTACTTACTTTACTTTTATTATTATTTTAACGCCATAATATTAGATGAAAAATTTTATACATTCTCCTTACTTTGAAAATCACAGAATACATCTACCTTTAATACTACTCTTTACTTTACGCGCGAGCGAAGCCGCGGGTAACAGCTAGTTATATTATAAAAAAGTAAATTACCGTACAACAATATAGAGCTAGAATTAAGTGGAATGTGGTCGAAATTATATTTGAGTACACGACATGTTGCATATACCTACCTACCTAGGTTCCCATTATAGACTTTTGATTAGGTATGACTGTTCATATCATGAAATGTCGCGCGTAGGAGGAATTGCAATTACGATACGTCCATGAATATAATGGGCTTCAGAGCTTTGGGGCAATTAATTTAGGTACATTAGTTACAATGAAGAGTAAGTACCTATTCCTACACGATTATATTATTATGTGTTGCTTTTCCGATACAAAATGAATAAGCATTGATTTAATTCTAAATTTATTTGTTGCAAATATGTGTAGTATTTTATGTTGGGTAGGTACGGATATAAAACGGAGCTTTAATAGATACATATCAGAATCGTCACAAAACGAAATTTGAAGCGGCGCGGGCGGTGGCCTAATGGCTAGCGCGTCGGACTTGCGAACATGTGGTTGCGGGTTCGAATCCCACCCATTACACTACCGACATGAACCCGCTCGTAACACAAGCATCTTAGCTTAGCACGAGGGGTTAACGAGATTACTAGTAATGTGCGACCCACATTGCTAGTCAATTTGAAAACTATGGTCCATAGATGAATAACTCAAGTTAGAGTCTTAATCTGAGCTATCGTCGTTTAGTAATTACAATTGCATAGTATTGAGTTCTTAATGTGAGCTTAATATAGAATACTGTGTCATCCACAAAAAATCGTTTAAATCAAATCAAATCAAAAAGTTTTTATTTCTTATAAACCTCAAGAAGGCACTCGAGAAACGTTATATACTACTCTAATGATTCTAGGTGCTCGGTTCCAAAGTGTCCTTCCCATGGAGAAGAACCGGCAAGAAACTCCATAGGTTACTCTTTTAAAAAAAAATATTTCTACAATATTAGACACTGATATGCGTCAAAAGCGCAAGGTAGCCTGCGGTCATGGAAAACATAAAAATGACATCTTCGGCGTTGGAAGACATGCTAAGCATTCAATGGCTAGTTTTGAAAATCTACGCTGTTGACGCATTATGACTCGACTCCAAATTAGCTTGGGAAAAGGCTAGGCAGAAGATATAATCCCATACTGTTAAATACATTTCATTTAGGCACAGCATATCAGCAATTTTTCTCATAAGAGAAAAGCTGATGAAGTGGTATTATGTTGGTATATATCACGCCTACTTGATGTTCGTATGAGTGACAGGCGATCGATACAAAACAACGAATATTACAATAGAGGCTAAAAATAGCCGGTGTTGACGTAGCCAATAGCCGCGCTACCCTTCACCTCAGCAGCGGGTCAAGTTCTTGGGAACTTGTTAATTTGCGCGTTCTCAATTAATTGCCACTGAGGTAGTTAAGTCCCTATTCGGACCACCAGTTATTGTAACATTTTCTTAAACGATAAATTTTCTAATGCGACCGACGTTTCAACTCCTTTGTTGGTGTCATGGTCACGGGCAGACTGAGACTAAGGCGTTGAAACGTCGGGAACTAAAATCAAAATAAACCGCGATAGAATCCGTTTAAAGTAGTTTTACTTCAATCCTACTAATAATATAAATGTGAAAGTGTGGATGTTTGGATGTTTGTTACTCAATCACGCAAAAACGGCTGAACGGATTTGGATGAAATTTGGTATGCATGTAGCCTTTGACATGGAAAAGAACATAGGCTACCTTATATCCCGATTCCTTAAGTTCCCGAGGGAAAATTGGAAATTGTTTACGAGTTAAGCCGTGGGCAGACAGCTTGCAGCAAATTTGGTATTTTTCTCTATTACAGCACAAGCTATAACACGGATGAAAATGTTATTCCATTTCTTTTTGGACCCAATTCTAAAGTCCACGCAGACAAAGTCGCGGGCAGAAGCTAGTGCCTAATATTCGCGTAAACCTAAGAAAACAATAAGTAGTCTTAGTTCAATGTCTAACGTAAGTTATTGGGCGTTCTGTTCTGTCCCACGACGCGCATGCGCATACGAACAAGTGGGACAGAATGTCCAATAACATACTACCTACTAACATACGCGTAAACCGTAGAGAACACTACCCAGTAACAATTTTTGGGCCGACTCGGGATTTGAACCCGAGACGTCGTGCTCGGCAGTCGCACTTGCGACCACTAGACCAAAGAGGCAGCAGATAAGAATAAGATTATTAGGGGGCATCCATAAATTACGTGAGGTGTTTAAGGGGGGGGAGGGGGTCGAGTAAAATCTCATCTAATCTTACGTTGGAGAGAGGGGGGGTCTCGGCAAATATTACGCAATTTCTTTCTGATCGAAACAAAAAATAATTATACTATTTTGGTCCATTTAATCCAGATTGTACATGCTTCAGTTAAGATTACTAGTCGCAAATAAAAGCACGAAGCAATTTTTTTTTGTTGCAATGACCATCCAACGCGTTTACGTAAGATGCCCACATTTTGAAAAATCTCACGTGAGATTGGGGAATGGGGGAGGGGGTTGAATAAAATCTCACCACATCTCACCAGGGGGGAAGGGAGGGAAAGAAAATTAAAAAAAACACCACGTAATTTATGGCCGCCCCCTTAAGATACAACGATACATACCTATATCCTACAGATTATAAACTTTTAACGTCTCCCTTTTTACTTTGGCGTTTAAAAATCGAGAGGCAAGTACTTATACAATCCAGTAGCTATTTTAACTTGGTTTCTCGAGGTAAGGTTCGAGTTTCGCTCTTTGTCAATATTAAGGGCGTTTAGGCCGGGCGAGCTGGCAACGTCGCATTTCTAGAGTATTTTCAAGATTATTTCAAATTATTTTTCAACAAATAAGCGTATGGCCTTTGTTTAGCTTTAGAATGTAACATTTTAGCAGTTTTCAAATACAATAAAACATACGATTAAGTGATATAATAGATACTTTTTAATATTTGGAGGAAAAAGGTCTATGAGTTTACACGAATTAAAAAAGTCAACCTTATAGCTTTGACGAAAAGGTCAATTTCAAAATGTCACCACTGATTTACATAACAGACAATTATACAAATAATTATATTAAGAAACATCAATGACACTACACAACCAGTCTTGTTTTTATTCACTAAACACAGTCAAGTTCACGATATTGAATGAGCACTTAACTCAAAGTCACTAATAAAACTTTCACAGCCTTACATAATAATATGTATACACAATGCCACAGTATTAATTATTTTCAGAAGAAATATTATATATCCATCAATTGTTTGGTCACTTCTTAACAGTCCACAGTCATAAAATATTTGGAAGACCCTTGTGATGGTATACTATGGGTAATTTTGTTCCGAACCTGCACCCAGCTGGTAGCAAATTGAAACTAGTAACATTTAAAAGGTCATTAACAATACAGATATATTTTATATGCTGAGAATTCTAGCTGATTCAAAAGTATGTGATTGTTAATTATACCAAACATATACTACTGACGACCTCCGTGGTCGAGTGGCGTACACGCCGGTTTTCAAGGTGTCGCCAGCTCTGAGGTCCCAGGTTCGATCCTCGGACGGGATAATGTAGAAATACACTTTTCTACATTGTCTCGGGTCTGGGTGTTTGTCTGATTCCATAACACAAGTGCTTTAGCTACTTTGGATTCGGAGCAATGTATGTGATGTTATCCACATTTATTTACTAGTACAGTGGCCATATATCGTGATTAGTTTTGACTCCAAAAGTTGTACAATCAATTCATCATCTACTTTCGCTGTTCACTGTACTAATCTCAATTTGCTACAATGTGGGTATGCCCATGTTCCTTTAAGGGAATCTTTCTTTAGAGGTGATTAGGAACCCCATTCTCAAACTAACCAACACTGAAGCATTTGTAAGGCGGTTTACGAAATTAGATGGAATGACGCCGCACTCTCCCACAGGACGTGCACGTGTGGCGCAAGCTACCTGCAGGTTGCTGTGGCCATCACAGTCTTCGTTATACCCCGCTCATGACACTGCTGCCCGCACTGTTCTGTAACTTGGCTATCTCGTCCTTGAACTTGGATATCGTCTCCTTGGCTAAGTGCAGCTTCTCCTTCAAATCTGATATCTCTGTGCGAACTTTTGTTTGCGCTGCTATTATTTTTTGTAAAGTTTTCTCTTTCTTTTCTTCAACTGGAATAAAAGTAAATATAATTTATTTATAATTATAAAGTACTGCAGAATTAAATTACAGTTCGATGAAAAAATTAGTCATTGGACAGCTGTGCCATGATTTGAGAGATTTTTTATTTATCTGGAAGATGTACACTGTTTAACAAAATCTTCCCGCAAAGAACACCAAAGTGTTCATCTTCTTCTCATTACAGCAAGCATCAAGCATTGTGCATTGGCAATCAAATGTTTGAAGAATCAAAGTTTAATGAAGTTCTATATTAAAATAATTGAGAGAGGAAAAATTGCAATATTTCTGAAATAACCAATATATATATTTTTTTGTAATTTAATCTCATGTGCATTGTGTAACCCCTCACAACACAAGGATAAAATTCCTTAGAGAGGAAGTTGTTTAAAAAAGAAAGAACTAACTTACAATCAGTGTCATGGTTCCATGACCCAACTGAGACTGGCTTCACACTGTTTAGTAAATGCTGCATGAGCTGTGTGGGTTCCTGGAAGACAATCTCTTCGTAGGACTCGCTGACGAGGGCACGGCCGACCGCCGGCGGAGCCCCACCCTCCGTCACCGGAGATTGGAATAACTTCAGAATATGATATAAGGTTACCTGAAAAAAAAAATGCAAAAAAGAATTAGTGCTTCTATTGACTGGCCTGTTGGTCTAGTGGTTAGTGACCCTGACGGCTAATCTTTGTGTGATGAGCACAATCATTTGTTCTGTGTCTGGGTGTTATTTATCTATAATATGTATGTATTTAGAAATATAGAAGTATGTTTATCAGTTGTCTGGTTGCCGTAGTACAGACTCTGCCTAGTTTGGGATCAGATGGCCGTGTGTGAGCTTGTCCCAAGATATTATTATTATTTATTTTTATCAGTTTTATCATTTATAGACGGACACCATAGTGATCCTATAAGGCTTTCGTGTTTTCCTATTGAGGTATGTGACCAAACAACTGCATATTTCACTATTTATCTAAGTGACATGACTGGTGGAACATTGGGCATTGAGGTATGGTTCTTGTGTTATAGTTTGAGATACAATAATATTCCATCTAAATTGTGACAGGGGAAGGAGTTTAACAAAAAATATATAAAACATGTTAACCACCAAATATAGCATTGCTCAATAATAGCATAATAATAAAACCAAAATATGAATTTAATAAATAACTACCTATTTGTAAATCCTTTAAACAGATGGTAAAGGAACCAAGTTGAAAGTTAAGGAGAATGCATATCTTTCAAACAAATGTATTAATTACAATAAGGAGTTTACTCACAGGTCTCTCATTAGGATCATGGAAATATATCTTGATAACAATCTCAAACTCTCCCCAGCCCGTCTCCGTCAACTCATATGGAGGCTTTGCTATTATCCTATTAGGGTTAGCGTAGCTCTCGTGCAGTTTGAAATGGACCTTCTTTATGTACGCCGACATATCCTCATTGGCATACGGTTTAACATACACCGTCCATTGATGTGTGTGGCCATCTTCTTCGCGTTTCTTTCCAAAATACCGGGCTATGTTCCCGTATATTATTGGCTTCACTATGACTAGGCCCTGAAATGACAAAATTTGTTGATTGAATTGAATTATGTAGACATAACTCAATTTCAGCACACCAATCGAGGTGTACAAAACAATCATCACTAATCATCAGAAGAAATCAATAATATGACTTGACCCAATGACGAACTGTGCATGTCCAACAATATACAATTTATATCACATGCATCTAAACGAAAAATTACCTTAACGCGAGTGCTATCAAGTTTGCTGTGTGTAAAAACGGGTTCTAACTATAACTTTGTTTAAGTTTGGCAATTTCTACATGATATGATCTACTGCATGTAAGTAAACTATTAGGTCACATACCTTGACTCTACCTCCCGAGTCGGGGCCAAAGTCTGTCTGCAAACTCATATCCAAATCTATTTTGGCCGACAGTTTGGTAGCTTTTATTTATTTCGTATTTTAAACAAATTTATCCTCACTTTCGCGAGATTATTTACTAAACTATTAATGTCACTTTGACATTAGTGATTAGCACAGTTTAAACAGGAAGTTGGAACTCATGTCTTTTGAGTTTGACACAAAACATACTATTGATTTTATTTTGATTTGATTTAAAAAAAAACGACCCCCGCTCTAAATAGCCCCGCTTGTGTCGCGGGGGTTTCACAAACATTCGAATCACATGCACAAAGAACACCCAGACTTGGAACAAACATTAGTGGATCACACAAATGCTTGTCCCATGCGGGGATCGAGCCCACAGTACGTCGCGCACATTGGTAATCAGCAGGGTGACCTATACCACTTGGCTATCCGTGCAGTCAATTCTATTGTTAAGTGTAGGGTTATCTTTACGAAGCAAGCGCAGACATCATAATCCACTTTATTGTTATGTTTAGTCCAACAAATTCTACACTGGTTTTACGTATGGCACTAAATATTTGATTATTAAAATTTGAGTGTTATAGCTTATTACACAACTGCCGTCTTTTTGAAATTTGATTTATAAATATGCATAAACTCAAAACTTCTAACTACCCAATAATATTATTCTAACCAGTGCTTGTACCTTGGTGTTAAACCAGACAAATCATTTTAAGGCTGAAAGCATGGTCGCCTTCTTCCATAAGGGTCTAATGAATTTTGTTTATCTTTTTGTTGGAACTCGTAAAATGAAACACTAATCAATATTTTAATAATTTTATTACTTCTTATGAGAAGGCAAGTGAACAATGGTCCAACAAGCTCTGTTCTTAATTGCGATATCATAATTGAATATTAACCTTAAACTAACTACATAATTGCGTAGGCTCTACGATATAATGAGCACAGTTTAAAAACAGTCACAACATTGAGAATTAGAATAACGTGTCGTCGTCACACGCCGGCTGCGGTCGGGGGCTCATTGTTTAGGCCGTTTGCAAAATATACACCAATATTAAAATCGTTCTATAATACATGCATCTATGAACATCGATTGCCTTTGGGTTGTCGTTTCGGTCAGGTCAGAGCACATTTAAAAAGGTAAGCATCAGTTCATCCTCGTGTGACATTCAAAATTTGTGGTCAGGGCGCGTTTGTTCTAATTCTGCAAGTAGTGGATCACTTTCTTCCTCAAACTTCGACGATCTGGATCCGTGCCGCGATGCTGACACACGCTGCGAGAAAGCGAGGAGGTTTGGGACGAGTGAGCTGCAGGGGGTTGCTGGGGCAGACCGTGACGATGCTCGCGCTCCGGGAGAAATTCTTGAGGTTCTAACGGGGTAGGCTACCGATAATGGCATATATAAGCTCGTTTTCCTTTGCCTTGGAGTCTTTTTTACACTTTCTAACCTCCTTTGACGTCTTTCATCGCTTGGTCTACGTAAGGTTGACTCCCTAGACGTCTGTGTTGGGCTGGTGGGCTGAGGCGGCGACTCCGGTGGGTCCGGCAGCCCTGTGTAATACTGCCGCAAACTGCCATAGGCTTCGTGCATGTACATGTTATCATCTACTTCATCAAGCGACCGATTTACGGGAGGGGATGACCCGAGTCGCGGTTTGCATCCTCCATCACAGTACATCTCACAGTCTATAAGCTCCAGTTCAAGGTCAAAGTTAGGGTCCTGCAAAATAAAGTTAAACTGTAAGCAAGGATACAAATAGGAAGAGTTTTGTTTGGTCTAATAATATATAAAGTGTTCTGCAGATTCTATTATTGTAAATCATAATGATACGTATAGTCTGTTCATCTATACTTGTCCAAACATGTAAACAAATATGGCGTATGTAAGAAATGTCAATAAAATTAGTGATGGGAAACTTTGTGTGATCTATTCAGAATTGTAAACTAATTGTGGTAACATAGTACATTGTGTGATTTTTGAGAAAAATCGTGATTTGTAATTGACGTCGGTTTGTTTACTATTTGTGACAAGTATAGATGAACAGACTACTGACAGTTTGCAATTTCAATGTTACCAGCCAATTTCTACAGCCACAGAGCATGACCCTACATAGATTACTTTCACATTTCAACTTAGAGTAGTAATGGTTGAAATTAACGCTATGACGGGTCGGACTCGTCACGGTACAGCATTAGCTTAGCGATCACCGTTTGCTACTGTTTTTCTCTATTTTTGTAAGACTGACGTATAATAAGTACCCTGTTTTTTTTCTATGCTATTGGTAGGTACCTAAATGGCAATTTTATTGTTTATGTTTCATATAGCCCGGTAGGTACTCACCAAGGGTTGGACAGGTGAAGTGATAAGGTTATCCCTAAAGGCGGCGGGCGGGTCCCGGGGGCGCGTGGGCGCGGGCTCGGGGCGCGGGGGCGCGGCAGTGGCACGTGGCTCCGTCAGTGAGGACAGCGAGCGTAGCAGCGGCCCGCAGCCCACGCCGCACTCCTCGTAGTTACTCGCGCACGAGTACGGCGGCGGAACGATTGAATTTGCCTGAAACAGTCAATTTGTATTTCATATATTATTAAGTACTAAGAAAATCCTAACTGCTCTAGTAAAGATGAATTCCCCAGTTACATTATAAACTGAGTTTCAATGAACAAAGCTCTTCGTGATCGAGTTCAAATGCCACGTCCATTGTCATTAGAATTTTTTATGGTGAAATCTAAATTGATGAATTGAACTCAGTCAAGTGAGAATTAAGATTAGCTATAAGTATCTAATCGCGTTTATATGCAACCGAGAAATAACAAAAAAAAACTACACTGTTATGTGAAGAATCGAAGTCTTGAAGCGTGATAGGCTTCGATGAAAATAATATGTAGCTTTATCGTTTTTTAATTTTCAGGATAAATAATTCGATCTTACACAGGTACCTTAGCAGCTACATGAAATCTGTCTTTATGATGAGGATATTAAGGCTTTTATTGGCTATATTTAGTAAAAACTATTTTTCTGGCACCTATAAGTAAGTGCTATGAAAATTTTCAGACAAGATTATTAAAAGCAGTTCAAAAGCTATACGTACCTCATTTGCTGCGTTGCATATGAAACTGGAGTTGAGAGATTCTGCAGTACTCGTCGCTGATAAAGAGCCTGCAATACAAAAAACAATATTTTAGAAAATTATTCCCGATCCCTGCAACGGCTTTGCCAAAGGCATACATGATAAAATAGACTTAAAATGTATTAAAAATAAAATATAGAAACACCTGAAAAGGTCCCGGAAGTCATCATCACAAAAGAAAGAAAGAAAATGCATTTTATTTGCGCCACATGCGACGCACAAATAAGAAAAAAAAAACTAAACATATGTTTTAAATGTTTTGGGAAATTTACGTCACATTCGTGCGGTCATCGCTCAGCGTGCCACGGATATTTTAAGAATTTTAATTATGGGATAAAATCGCATTTTTTAAACCATAAAATAAAATACATCGTCTTGGGATTACGCCTTTTGTATACACAATAACCACGCACATTATTGTATTGTTTTTACTTAAAATTTCAACTTACTGTAGTAACATTAAGCTTAGCAAGCCTTATTACTCCTTCGTGTTTCTTAAAGGCTTCTTTCACTGGATTTATCATTTTAGAACATTGCACCGTGATTTCTGATGCAGTTCTTAAGAACGACTGATGGTTAAACACAGCCGTCACTAATTGAGTTAGTTAGGGATTGTGCATCGACAAGTCGATATAATCTCACAAGCTGATTAGGTATTGAATGACAATATTTGCATTGAAATGAGAAAAATGTGTACCTACATCTAAAAATAAGAACACATCGTAGTGTATATCAATAAGAAATTGACCCAATTCAATATTATCCATAAGGCTAGGAAAAAACTAAAGGAAACTTTCGATTCCTGCTTCGTTGCTTCCAAGTCTTCTTCTGCCTAGCCTTTTTCCCAAGCTATGTTGGGGTCGGCTTCCAAGTATACCGTCCAAAAAGAAAAACAACTAAAACGCATCCACGCTCTATTATATTGTTTTCCTTTTCAACAGAATAATAAAATGCAAACAAAGTAATGATAGATGGATTACGCAAAGGAATGTAGGTACTTGGGAAATGATGTCAGGTAGAGAAAGAGTAGTAGGTATAGAAGAAAAACACATGCTGCGCTGACACCAAATTTATAAGCCCTTATAACAATTTCTGCTCAGGAGGATGAGCATGAACAAAATAGAAAAGAGATGGTAGAGCCATATAGGATATAAAGAATGCCGAATGCTTCACCGAAGTAGAGATGATAAGAAATGTTATAACTCTTAAATGAAGGCAAGGAAAATGAGGAAAAATTTTTCTTCAAAGATGTCTCATATTCACCTGGTGCACGAATCACATAGTTCCTAAAGTAGTGAACCATGAGATAGTTGCCAGCTTTCCCGTCTCCTTCCCCGCATGTTATGACAAGTGGATAAAGATCAGGCTTCGATGCAACCTGGAAAGAATACAAAAGGAAGCTTTCAATTTGTACCATGACGATTAACGTAATACTTGCATCTACTTACTATAAAAAGCATTCTAATCCATAAAACTTATATTTAATGCATCAAGCCTGCTCTCATCAAGGAAATGTACTTCAACATTAACCCCACTCAAAAACTAAAGATAAGACACAAATTTCTTAAATACAAGGTAACTAAATAATTTTATAAAAATAAATCATACCCACAAATTTCTCTATGTATCTTTTAATTATGAGGGAATAAGTTGTGGGTCATTTCTTTGGAGGCACCTTTCATAATTTATTAGACAAAAACATCACCAAAGCTGACCAAAATTATAAGAGTCAAACAAAAAAACTGGCGAAACAAAATAAACCTCGAACCGAAGATTCACAATAAGAATATCACTTCAGAATAGGGCGGTGGTGCCTGATGGAAGGAGCCGCAGCGGCTGTACCGCGGCGGGGGGTAGACCGAGCCGGCAGAGTCGTGCTCCGAGGTCGGCCGCCGCACGCAGCACGCGAACGAGCACATGTACACGCCGTGCCCAGCCGGACGCTTGAAGAACAGGCACCAAACGCAGCAAATCATAATACCACCGAGAGTTCCAAGAAGGAAGAGTACAGGCCTGGATATAATAGAAAATAATAAGTTTACTTGAAAATACATGAGTAGAAAGGTTTATTTTACTATGACTAGACCTTTGCAGTCTTTATTATAATTATAATGGATACTTATCAATGTGGTGAAAGCTGTTTAATTTTTTTAATTACTCCAAAACAATTCAAATTTGTATGACTACCCTTTAGTATGTCAAACTGTTGGCCCCACCGGGTACTCTTAAACTGTACGTAGATGTGCAGTTTAATATTGGCGGAGGTAAGGTTCAGGTAAGGGTAATTTCTCTTAAGTATGAAATAGTTATGAAACTCACCACTGCGCATACCAAGGATACCCATAGTGTTCCTTAAGCGGCGGTTCTTCGTCCTGGTGCGGGGGAGGCTGCGGGGGCGGAGGGGTCTCGGCCACGCGGTGTGGCGGGCCCGTGCCCGCCGCCACGTCACAGCAGCCCAGGTCGCAGCACATCCAGGGCGCAGGACACAGGTGGCCATCGTTACACTGCGCGTCGGCCACGCACTGGAAAATACAGTTTAAATTTTTTTATCCTTTCATAAACACTCTTTAGTTTTGGGCATTTACTATGCCTATTGTATCTTAAAATGTCTCCATGTGAAGGCATTGATTCGTTCGCACAGTCCCAATCGAAATATGTTTTGGTAATTACTCTTCAACCTACCGAAGAATGTATCTATAGAGACGTATCGTCTACAGTTGTTGTCACATCTTTTATGTCTTGTATCCGGAGAATACGTCTACGTTAGAAAATGTCTAGAGTCTAAACTGAAAAGAAATCCATTAAAAGTACTCCCCAAAGAGCAAGAAAAATTATCAAAACGAGTATCATCTAGCGGGGAGCTTTCAAAAACACCTCTTTCAGAAATGCATAGCAGAGCATTCAATTCTAAAAGCTAGTCAGCATTCTATTTCGTATTAATAGCCATCTTCACTCGCTAAAAGAGCGTCCTTAGCCTCTTTTCAGAGGTTTAAAACTTCATATCAATCAGAGTGAGCTCGTGCCCTCCTTTCGTTGAAATATCGACATTTAGGGAAATGAGAAATGATGTCAACAGCTTTTCAAAAGGCGGGATTTTTTATGCAATGAGTGGAAGATGTCTATTTTAATAGGTTATATTATGTGACTGTGATTTCTGACTTGAAAACATAATTAGAAAATGGAATGGGAGATTGTATGACGTAATAACTTTTGATTTCTCATGGTGAGACGTCACGCATTACGTAGGGAAAAGGAACAGTTGAAAATGGAAATGGATGGAAATAGAATGGATATTATATAATATTGGAATTTAGCATTTGTTGTTTAGGTATTGTTCAACTAAAGTAACTATGACAAATTACTTATTAAAGGTTTCAACTCTAAAATGTTATGCGAAGTAGGTACCTACATAATATATATAATACTTTAGTTTAGATAATATTAAAACAATAGCTCTACGAGCCCTTACGAGAGATATTAAGTGCAATGCTGAATAGCAAAAAAAACGCAAATAGTTCATTTGTTTGAGACTCGTGAATGGTTACCATGGTAACGGAGAAAATGCGCATTTTTGTTAAAATGGCTAAGTACAAAAATTTGTTCCGATAATCCAAAAATTCCAATAATATGTTACCAATAAATACTAGCTAATACTATCTTCATAATCTTGTAATAGTTTTCACTAATTAATATCTTGGAACCTACTTAGAGGTAATTCAATCAGGACCGATACCTAACAGTAATTAATGTAAGCTGTTCCCGCCCACTGCCCATCGAAGTAGCAATAAATCAATACACATGACGTGGGTTGCATCCTTTATAAATTCAGGTGGCTACCGATGATAAAAATAGATTGGACGCAGTTTTAGCGGGAAAACCGGGCTGGCCGCTGCAACGCGCATGTTTCTTAAGCGATCGATAGCGCTGTCAAAGGCAAAGGAATCAAGCTACAAGTGCTTAAAACAACCTCGTTACCTAGACTGGAGATAATGAGCTCCAATCACATTAATAAGACATCATAATTAGCTACTTAAATTCGAAGAATAGTCAAACATATGGAACATATCCGTTGATTAGGTTGAAGGTAAATGTTTCGTAAGATTTTTCTATTTGTTTAGAAAGCTGTGATAGATTTTTTACATATAATATGCTCTTTATTTTATTAAACATAATCAGAATAGTATAATGTATTAAAAATAATTAGATTCATGAAAAACAATTATCACAAGAAAACAACTTACATCCGCAGGTTTAGTAATTAAAATTCCGAGCATAGACAAAGCGAAAAAGGCGAAAATCATTGTGGTAGTGAGCAGCGTTTTCTGGCACTTCATGGAGTTATAAATCACATTGTTAATTGTTTATTTCGTAAGTGCAATGTGCACTAACACCTCTACGTCACTACAGTGTAACAGCTATGACGACGCCATTCTGAGGGCCGTGTTGCCGGCGGGGCCTCCTCACACAAACTGAGTATTTCGCGCTCCGCTGTACCGACGCCACGGAACATAGAGTATTTAGCTACAGAAGGCTTTTAGATGTTTTATATTAATTGGCGCATTGGCGTTATTACGCGAGACTACCTGCGTACTATTTTAATTAATAATAGTTATATGTCAAAGTTAAAAACAGTTTTAGAAACAAGCTTCTGAAACCGTTAAAAAGAATTAAAAATTACATACCGGACAATAGCGTTGCAAGTTTTATCAAAGCTTGAAAAAATATTGGATGATGGTTCCAAATATGTTTGAATAACTTGTGAGGGTTTGCTTTGCCCAGCAGTGAGATAATTACGCGCTGGTATTATAACATTATCGACACCTCTCTTAACTGTTTAAATTAATACTATGTAAAATTGAGTCATCCCACTTAGTATTTTTCCGGCTCAGTAAAACCTTATACATTTAGTCGCCATAGCTTTATTCTTACAGCTACGTATATGAAGCTATTTACCAAATATAGTATTTCTTCTTCTACCTAGCCTATTCCCAAGTTACTTGCCTTTTTATCGTATTTATCAAAGACTGCCTATTTAACCTCCATAAGAAGTCGATAAGTGTTTCTCTTACAAGCTAATTCTAGACCACATGAGAGTCATGAACAAATTACATTTTTAAATACGTTAACAGTTAGCTCTCTTCACTTATCTATTCTGTGGCCAACCACCCCCTCCCCAACCGTAAATATAGACGCCGCCGCGAACGACCGCGGATCATTTTGTACTGGCCAGATAGTTTGCCGAAGAAAACAACCAATTGCGGCCGCAAAAGAAACAAAACTTGGCCTCAGACACTGTTTCCAGGCTGAAAATAAAAGTAAACGCGTTTCAGCGACTGCAGACGTAAGTTGGTCCCGTTGGTCCCAGTATTGCGCAAACTACGAAAGTTGGCCGTAAATTGTCATGTTTGGAGGATTCGTACACAAGAACGTAATGTTCAAGTCGCAAATAGGAATTTATTTTATTTGTGCTTTCTATAGATAGGGAGGTATTTTGTTTGGCACGTAAGGAGAATTTTATTACCTGGTCTACCACTCGTAACTAGATAGCGTAGGAACGTTATCTTTGCGCATAAAAATAACTGGTGTACTCATATTATAAATAAGAGAGTCAAGAGAAGGTGTTTCAAAAGGTTTACATTTACTTTAATTTTCTTCACGATACCAGAACATAGACGCAAATGTTAATATCTAAACATGAACTTTTATTTTCGTTCGTAGTATCGTCTGCAAAACAGTTACGGAATTGCTACGCATTCGTAGAGTTTCGTAGTCAATGAAGGTATTCTTAATAAGCTTTTAAACAAATAACAAAATATATATCAATCTAAAATATACAGCACCAACATGCCATGTATATACAGAGAAACATACATATTATTTTATGACAGTCAATATAAATTCGACAGTTTTTCATAGCAATAAAACAGATGTACTAGTAAACATACTTTCTATCCTGAAGCCTGCAAGACCTTGACCTCTACCGAGACCCAAATTAAATTTGGCGCAACGACAGTAATATATTATACATACGTATAAATAAAATATGCTAGTGTAGCGCCGTGCTGGCTACGTCGTAGTAATGTCGTAGCATCGTAGCCCGTAGCACCGGATTTGCCGTATTTTACGAATGAACCAAATTACTTATTCAATGAGTAGGTAGAAAAAATAAGTCCCAGGAACGATAGCTATTCCCTGAAGGTATAAGAAACTTTGTTTGGCCATAAACGAAAATTGCTGTTTTCTATGTTGGTCGATAAATGTATTATTGTCTACGTCGTAGGTACACGGTTTGCCGATATTGTTTTATATGGGCTCCAATCCAATAATTTATTTTTATTGTCTCTCCACTAAACAAACCCTTTTCTGAAATAGTTATTCTTTTTATGAAACATCTGAAATAGCTGTCTATTTATGTAACTTCTATGAGTCCCGTACGGTATTCCGAATTATTCTTGAACGATACAATTGACCATAGAAAGATTAATATATGTAGGTGAAGCTAAAACTTTGTACCCCTTTTTACAAAAATTGTGCGGACGGAGGAGTATGAAAATTCGCACACTTATGGTTTATATAGAGATACAGGGCCGAATGCTATTTCTTTTAATAATGCATAAAAATCATTAAATCAATAAAAACCACATTACGTACACTACCGTGTATTTGAAACACACACACATATAATCTTTTGTCAAAAAGACTGGTCAAAGTGACTATAGATTAAAGAATAAAACTATACTACGTTTAAACGGATTCTACCGCTGTTTATTTCGATTCACTCAACGAATCCATAGCTCGTAGATGTTAGGACATTCGTAGCTCTTAGATGATGGGGCATTCGTAGTTCGAAGATAATGGGGCATTCGTTGCTCGTAGATGTTGGGGCATTCATAGCCTTTGATGTCGAGGCATTTACCGATGTTGAAACTTTCGTTGCTGGTAAATCCTGGGATTTGGGGAAATTCGTTGGTATAGGTCCTTAGTTGCTGTCAATGGTTCTCAGTCTGTTTTAAGTAAATTAATTTAATTCATATAAATAATATAATATGATTATTTGGTTCTAATAAAAAACACTAAACCCAATCTTTTGCTTTATAAAACCTTTTGCTTTGTATAAGGGGACTTTTGTCTGCATTACAAAAAAGTTTGTGTCTGCGGTGCCTCTCACCCAAGCGGAGTGCGCACACGGGAGACAACAGTGTCAAAACTTTCGATACCAGGAATCGAAAGTAGAAATGGATACTAAAAAGGCCGTCGTGTGATGAACGGGAACCGATCACATTTCCGAATTTTTACTATTGAACGACGTGTTTTTTTTAATAAATGCATTTCTTGTATTGCATATTACTTAGGCATATATTTAGATCACCGAAGTATCATATGTCAACAACTTTCTGCTATTGGCCGAAGACTCTTCCGAACTTTCTTCATTTGCCAAATGATTTAATGCTATATTTTCACTATATCTGAACATCAGTTAAGGGGATTTTTTGGTCACAAATATAGGTCACTTAGTAGTATTTTTTATTATTTCATGGCAGCAAACCGAAGCTACGGTGGAGAGCATTAAAACCATCTGCGACTGTAGGCTCGCGTGGGGCCGCCTAATGCCTAAACGACTCAGCGCCGAAGCCGTGACAGAAACGATGCTTGCGTGTTGCCTGTTCGAATCAAGTATAATGTAAGTATAATGAGTGTTCGGAAACACAATACTTCGATCAAATGTTATTTTGGCTAAGTGTAACTACGGTACAAGTTTTTCGAACAAATGAAACGTTGGAAAATGAAAAATATCGAAATGATAATGTGAAAAATGTGAACAAACATGACTTCGATGAAGTAAAAAACCAAACTAAGGTTGTTACTCGTATGTTATAAGTTGAGCAAGCGTAGTGATCAACGCTAATTCCTTCTCTATATGGGAACAGGCCTGTGCCCAGCAGTGGGACATTTATAGGCCGGTATAAATATTATTTATTTTCTCGCGGCTCACGAGGTTGATTGCGGCTGCGGGTACATCGGCGGGCAGCATGTGCATTCACTTCGTTTGCAGCGCCCGCCAGCTTCACGCGCTTCGTCCGTGCACTCTGCAGACGACCTTGGTGTTATTTGGGCAGAATTTAGTTCATCCATAACTCCACACATAATCTCATTGTAAATAATTTAATTACATAATATAGTTACTTAATTTTAACAAAATATGTAATATCGTATAAGATTTACTAGATCGATTCAGTACTATAAGTAAATTGATCTAAATAATCGATCTTTTAATTCTTCAGTCAAGTAGTATAGGAAACAGCTTGTTTTTCGGGTGTCCTAGGTGGTCTGGTACTTTACTTATGATCGCAGAAACCGCGGCAGCTGTGAAACGGCAACAAGCTCTCTCGTGATTTACCGCTATACCATAACCGCAGGTGGGCGCGGTTGAAAAGCGTTTCGTGACTTCCATCACCTCAAAGAACACCCAGACTTTGTGGATCACACAAAATAATGTTTGTGCTAAGGGATCAAACCCGCAGCACGTGGTGCAGCGGTAGTTAACGAGAAGATCTTTACCACTTGGCTTTCCGTGCAGATATCCGTCCTTATGTCTGATAAGTGAGATCCTAACGTGGTTTTATTATTCTTGACGCTTTTCCTTAAATGGAAAAAATTAATTTCTTTATAGGAATCATAATAAAACTCACGATATGGTTACGAAACTTTATTGAGATCACAAAATTCTACAATACTGACAGATTACAATAACTGATTTGACACTGGATTCTTGAAGTTATTTCAATTTGCATTCATCTTTGACGATACATCAGTATAACTACGGTAACATGTCCTCCACTTACCTATACCCTCATATGTCACTTACCTGTTTGACAATAAGACTAGATTGAATACACTTATTTATGCGTTTACCTTATAATTATGAGTACTTAATATAAAGATGTTAAAAACATACAGAACAATGATTAAACCTATCACGTAAGAGCTGACCCGAAATACAAATATTTAATTAATAATTACGAAATAAATGCGTTCGCCTAAACCTGACACAAAACACCTAGAGTAAGAAAGATGACATGAATACATTTAGATCCACATAAACATTAATAATCGTAATAGTGAATGACAAAATCTTTCTATTCTAATAACACCGAGACAATGAAAATTGATGATTAAATATTGGTTTTCACCCCTGAGAATCTTTCCGCCTCGTTCGTTCTACATCGTTACATGGTTAATACAATTCCGCCGGTTTCATTCGTGTTATAATATCTGGTCGTGCATCACTCGAGTCCGTTCATTTACGCCATATCTCCTCTCTCCCGCCGTGCCTATCCTCCTGCCTCTATGTCCGTTTAGTTGTCGCCGCAACGGTGCTTCCACAGATCCTTGATCATGTGGATGCGGTTCTGTATGGTGGAGATGTGCTCCTCCAGCTCGCGGGAGACGACGTGCAGCTTGCGCATGTTCTCGTCGTCGCCGATCACCACGCGAGCAGGCATCGATTGGCCGCCTGGTTGTTGGAAAAATTATGGATTACGATTGGTTTTAAAAGTTCGGTAAGAAATCCCATGTAGGTGTCGAGAATCACGAGAATGTAAATATTTAACTAATGGGGAATCCTAGACCTTTCGGATACGCAGTGCGAGGGTGTTCTTCCCGACCAGACAATTCCACAGTTGTTGGAGGCTCAAAGGGTCCGGATCCTACAATTCATTAGATCTTGCCATGTGGGCTACTACTCGGCGCATGTCAAAGAGAACCATCGACCCGAAAAGAAAAAGATATTATCAATGTGAAAGCTAGAGAGGATGAATAATTATGTTAGTGCCACCGACTTTATTCATGAACTGGATGTTACACAAGATGACAAAGACTGCAGGTATTTATACCGACGAGTCCATGGGAAGAAAAATTATTCGGGTAAAAACCACAACATTGTTTTATAATTTGTGGCGACATGATGAAAATCATCTTGAGTGTGAATAAAAATGTATGGTAGGATAAAAAATAGTGGCTTTTAGAAGCATATTTTTTATTGCTTGGTATTAAAGTTGGACTTAAAGTTAGAGAATGAATACTTACCCACATTAACTCTATCAAGGACTATCTTCAACTTCTTAGGTTTTCCAGGACCTAAACGGAAAAACATCAATATGAGATTGAGATGAACAAATCGCGCTTTGTAAGAACTCCACCTATATTTCAAAATCTTTTCATGTGTAATGTAGTTAAACTTATACCAATAAAAAAAAACTGTTTCCAAAAAGTTATATTATAAGCTTAATACATCAATCAGCTGAACAACTGATAAAAATTTGACCGATTTTTGTAGATCAAATGAGTTTGTTGGATGTCTTACCACCATCGACCTCCCTCACGTGGGTCCTCTTCTTCCGAGCCGATTTAGCGTTCTCCTCGTTCTCATTGGGGAACACGCTGAACATCTCCACGATGAACTTCACGCTGTCAGGATAATTTTCCCCATTAGTCTTCGGAACCGGGTCCTGTGTACCGTGCTCGGTCACATCCTGAGAATCGTAATGTTTTTTTTCGCATGATTTTAATTCACAAAGTTAGACTACTTTTGTCAAGCGAGATTATGACATACAAGAACCTCTTAAGCGACAATAGCTGAAGCCACATGTTTCGTCATTAGTTCGCGAGCACTGCGGGGCACATTACTTTAACATTTGCCAATGCTTGGAAAAGGACTGATTTTTGCCGTGGAATGTTGGCTACTCACCACCTCATCCGACTCCTGCCTCTTGAGGAACTCGTAGAATCTCTTCTCAAGCTGGGCCAGCTCATTAGCCTCCTCGCTGGTGAGGGCAGCGCTCCGCGAGCGGGTCACAGCCCCCTTCTTGAGGTTCCTCTTCTTCTTGGTGCTCGCGCTCCAGTATCGGAGAACCTGTGCGTGTTGTGTTTGGATTTACTCGAAACTCCGTAATTAAAATATGTAGCACTAATGTTTAGTTACAATAAAATTTTTCATGAAGGGTCACTAAATTTGTATTGTCGTACCTGTTGAGACAACATCTTATTTTAACAAGACTATACATTGACCCATCTCCTTTTCTACAATTACTTACATATTTCCAGCTGGCCACAGGGATTATGGCGCCGTTCGGGAATTCGTTTAGCTTAGAAGTGAGATCGTCCCACTTCTCCACGTTCAAGATGCTGATCATGTCGTTGTTCCGAGAGTTGAACATCGTCGAGTCTTCTTCTACGGCCTCCAGAAGCATGCGCAACTGCCCCACCAGCACCTTGGGCTTCGGGCCCAAAGGGGGTTCGCGACGAGTCTTCCTCGTAGACATCTATAAATAAAGATAGTTAAGATTCAATGATTGAAGTTATTTTTATTTAAACAGGCTGAGATTGGATCCCAACGCTAACGAAATATTACCTAGAATTCTACAACATGGAACAAAAGTTCACTACCTGCAGATACTTCTACAATGGCCCCAAAATCATCGGCCCTAAAGGATTAACAGAATTCATAGGTGTAAGTACGCTTTAATAAACGCCATTTCGTCTGATGACCACAGATTTATCGAAATATGAGTATGTGAAATGGCTCCGACCTCAATTGATTTGGAAAAAGGCAGAAAAAAGGGTATGCGCCAGTCTGTCATAACAGTATTCAACAAGCGGTCGACAAATCCTTAAAAAAGCTTTATCAACCTGACTTAAGTGGCTTGAAAATGAAATTCAAGAATTGCTTTTTTTTTTTAATTTTCGTTATTTTATATATACTTATAGTGGTTTTAAAACGTGTTTACTTACCGCCATTATATTTTGGATTACTTAAATGTCCAGTTCGAGAAAATATAAAAGTAAGTTGAATAATAATTTCAACGTTAAATTCGTGTCTAATCTTGTTACACCGCGGTCAAATTAAATTAAAAATCAAAGGAGAATTTAGATGTGCAAAGGTCTAAACACACTACAGAAAACTTCACAAATCTCTTAATCACGTTTTAAAGGCCCTAAATAATAAAATGCCATATTTTTCTAAGCCGCTTTTAAAAATATGACATCCCAATCAAATAAATGTAGTTCAACTATCAGATCAATACATTCCGGCCCGCCATGATTCCCGGTACATGAAAACGGGGGCGGGGCTTAACGAAACGACGAGGCCCGAGGGTCGAGGCGTGGTTCCTTTGTTCTGATATTGAGGAAAATCAACGTGAAGGTCATAAATTAATCCCTGAAAGCGTAGCGGCGTAGCGCAACGTTAACGCAAATCTATATGCCCCAAAACTCATTTATTTAAAATAGCCGAAAAATTAAAGAAAGGAACAAAGAATAATTATAATTATATCATATTTTTCTATAGTCACTGTAAATATGTTCAACCCGCGAAATTAACCTAAAGTTGCGAGGTGATAAATAGCTTAAAATAATGCTTTATATTAATTATAATTAAGTGCGGTCTATCACCCAAGAATTGAAACAATAATTTTATTATTCACACAAAAATATATTCAATTCTCAAAAACTATATTTCCTTTTAACATAAGTAAATTAAAAAGTACTTATTCATCGTATTTAGTATCAAAACATGTAAATTAAAGGCAATACCTTAATTTCCCTTCAGATGCAGTTGCAACAGCAGGTCGCCTCTGAAACTGATTGATTTATCGACTATGCAAGGGAAGGGACAATGCACTAAGATTTTATTGCCAATGTTCAGATGTATTAAATTATTAACACAGGTTTTTTTCCTGTTTACCCCACGGAAATCAAGGCGAGAGGATATTATTATTGTAAACTGTTTCATGTCATTTTTGACACGCTAGCAAAGAAGGTTAAAAAGGCTTCTATAGGAAAATCATGCCAAACTGTAATAATTACCATTGTTTAATAAATTCACAGATTTCTAGGAAATTAAAAATATAAATGATAGTTTTTATTATCCTAATATTCCTAAATAAACTAAAGTTTTGCTATAATAATAAAAGTGTCGTAACGTTATTCAATGGGGGTACCAAAATAGTCGATTTATGTGCACTTCGTCGGCACAACACTAATCGGCCAGCTGGTAAACTGTGTTGTGAGTTGTCAACGTTGTCAAATTCATGTGTGGTTATGAAACTGTCAAAAAAGAAATTGGGGAGTTGAACACAATATTGCCTTTGACTATCATGAATTTAAATTAAAAATAGATTGAGCTAGGATGTGTAACACTCGATGGAAGTTATTGCTTGTTTTCACCCTAATATTGGGGGTACAAGCATGGGACGACGGTGATTTAGAAGTGTTCGACGTGGTTGAAGAAGTTAATCAGAATTTTTATGAATTGTTAGGTGTAACTCAGGTAAGATGAACACCTGTTACTGTATAAACACATTGTTTCTAGTCTATACTTAGAAATAAATCACTTAAACAGTTTTAACCGACATTACGCGTGTTTTTTAAAAGGATGGCCAACTTTTCCGAAATTTACTGTTATCATTAATTTATAGATAATAAACTAATTTACCATAATTAAAATTTTTATCCATGATCTTAATAATAACATATTGTAAAATTTTATTACATTGCGTGTTGCAACATTACAGAAAAGCATTGATGTTTTTTACCATTTATTTAGTCAATTTATGTCTTAGAACTTCTGAGTTGCGTTAATGTAGAATTGGAGATTATAATGAAGTCCCGTAGATACCTACTACACTTTAGGTTATATAAAAATGATAAATTATCTAGGTATCATAAATGATAGGATTTTTTCTCATTGCAAGAGTGATATAAAAACCATAATTAACATAGTAATATAAAAACCTATCATAAAATAATAATAATATGATTTCTTTAAAAAAATACATTGTACCTAGATACTTAGTAAGAGCTTGCACATTATGAAATAAACTAGATTTAGGTAATGTCTTTTTCATATTTTGGTTAGCTATGTTTTGTTTATATTAGATTGTAAGTCTGTTTGTAGCATTTTAGTTTTAAGTAAACTTGTAGTTGTTTTGCCGTGCCCTACAGGGTCCATAACTTACTTATGAAACTGTAAATTTATCACCTTTTAGCAATATTTAATTGAATTGAACATTAATTAATGATTATAATTAACCAATTTTATTGCCTACTGCATTTGAACGGGGCACACAATATTTTACTAATGAAGTCAAGTATAGTACCTTACATAATGTGCACTAGCTGACAGCATTATTTCTGAGATATTTGAAGTATGTCTAATATTAGACATACTTCAAATTAAATCACTATATAAATGTTTCATGAAATGTGTTATTTGTATTATCCATCTGTAATTTAATGAGGCATGCAATATTTTGAAATCCATATTTGTATACCTACGTGGTGAAACATAGCGTACTTATTTTATTTTAAGACCTTTGTAACGAAAACCTATGTTTGACAAATAAAGCTTGATTTGATTTGATTTGATTTGATTTGAGTCTCTGGCCAAGAATCAGTTCACATGAAGAAGTGTTAGGAATTATTGTTTCTTTATATTTTCAGGATGCTTCACCAGCAGAAATTAAATCGGCATTTAAAAAGCTGACCTTGAAGTTGCACCCTGATAAGAATGATGCTCCGGATGCTGATGTGCAGTTCCGGAACCTGGTATCCGTGCACAACATCCTCAAGGATCCAGGGAAAAGAGAAAAGTATTTATTCATGAACTTCACTTAAATCTAAATGAGCTTGTAAACTTTGTGTGTGAGATTTCTTTTATTGTTAATATAATTTCTCACCCATAACAATAGATAATGGTGGCTTAGGAATCTTTTGTAATAATTTAGCCAAGAACACAAAATTACTGTACTATGGAAAAAAACCTATGGAGTTTCTTGGTGGTTCTTCTCCATAATTATATGTCAGAACTAAAAAGCTAGTATCATAGAAAGTGCCTGAAAAGTCTACTTCAAATATTAATACATATTAATATTAGAAGTAACACATATTTTGATATTTCTAAAAGAAATAGTTCATACTTTGTGGATGTAAATAATGATGATGTGACTGTGTAAAAATGCTGTATCATTATTGATGTATTACAGATACAATGAGGTGCTCAAGAATGGTCTTCCAAACTGGAGATCGGCTATTTATTACTACCGTCATGTTAGAAAGATGGGCCTGGCCGAGGGCTCCATTATTATATTCATCATTGTTACATTTGGTCAGTATGCTGTCGGTTGGGCAGCGTATGCTGAGAAGAGATTTACTGCAGTGAGTATTCATATTTTGATATTTATTTGTTACTTGTATAACATATTTAAATAATATTAAGTGGTGGTAGCCTAATGGCTAGGGAATCGGACTGGCGATCATATGCCTGGGTTCGAATCCCACCCATTGTAGTAACAAGTAACACCAGCATTTGGCTTACCATGAAGGTTTAGCAAGAATACTAAGTAATGTTTAACATAAATTGCTAACAAGATAAAAAAAAATCTTCATTAAAATCCAACCGAACATCAATTAACAGCTGAAATATTCCATTCTAGGAGCAAATATTAAATAGTAGAGGTAAAAAGCATTCAAAGAAGTCTGGCTTTGACCAAGGATTGTCTGAAATCTTGGATCAGCTTCCGAAACCAAGTGTGAAAGACACATTGCCTTTCCAAATACCTAGGTTTACGTGGTGGCTTATCACTGCCATCCCTAGAAGTATTATTGAACTTAGGAGAAGACTAAAAGAACAAAAAGAAGAAGCTATCAAACAGAAAAAGAGGTAAGTTTTTTCATGAATTATTCGAATACGAGAACTGTATTTTAATTACATTGAACAATTTATTCTATAGTAACTGCGCCGCTCAGTGTTGCCCGCAGATTATCAGATAACTTAATATTTTCGGGATATAAAGTACCCTTTGTATAAATCCGGGGTGTCAGCTATCTTCATACCAAATTTAATCAAAATCGGTCCAGCCGTTTAGGCGTGAAGAGGCAACAAACATACACACACACTCACCAACTTTCGCCATAATATTAGTGTGATTTTTAAACAATCATCAATTCAGGTGATTGTATTTCGTAACTAAATTCAGTTGTTAACAAACAGTCAAGCTAAGCTTGCAAGATAAATGTCTTCACTAAGTTTCTATTGTGACCTACTTGTGACGTCAAGCAGATCATTGTCATATTACGAAGTAAGAAATTTAATGTAGCCTTACTCGGTACTAAACTTCATTTCGATTTGTTCAGTGCAATCACTTTTGTAAAGTTAATAATAATTTTCTATGTTGATAAGAATTTACCGTCACTAATTAGTCATTGGTTGTCAAATTAAGAATGAATCAAGTATTTTTATTGATTGGCTCGGTCTAGTGGTCACAAACGCGATTGCCGCGCACGAGGTCTCGGGTTGTAATTCTGTCTGTTTGTGCGTTAAGCAATCAGGCCTATACTACTGAACCAATCTAAATGAAATTTGGTACAGAGATAGTCAAGAGCCTGAGAAAAGACGTAGGCTTTTAACCGCGACAACCGACACCTACGCAGCTAGCCACTACAGCTAGTATACATATATGTTAGATTGTAAGGTATTTATCTAGGGGCCTTAATTGCCTGAGGATAAATTTATTGATGTTTTAGGCTAGGCATGGTTATTAACTAGCCGTAATATTTATAACCAGGGAGGAGGAAGACCGCCTGCGCGCGGACCGCGAGGCGGCGGCGGCGGCGGAGGCGCGCGCTTCGGGCGCCGGCCTGCGCAAGCGCCGCGGGTTCGTGCCGCCCGCGCGCGAAGCTCAGCTCGACGCGCCCGACGCGCCGCTGCCCGGGCCCGTGCTCGTGCCCGTCAACCAGGTCTATGTCACATTATTTCTAGGACCTCTTCCAAAACGGATCTTTAAGTATAGTCAGTCAGGAAAAGTTCTGCTGCTATTTAGAAAAACAATCTAGAACACAATTTACCGTTCATAAATATCCTCATTAGATCATTTGTGAAATGTTATTGCTAGCGACACTCCGTACAACCTCCGCCCCAAATAACTAAGCCTAGCTAACTTAAAATATGTAAAAATGTGGTGCATTGTGCAATTCACTTCATTTCGTGCTACGAGCACTGGCAATCGAGTGACGTAAACAAGCGTCGCTGCCTGAATTAAAACCTCGGTAGAGGGGATATAAATAGGTGGGGGGAGGTGCGTGTCGCTTCTTCACGTAGTAATATTAGGTGTTCTTTGGTAAGACTGTAATCCATTTTTTAAAGGTTAACAAATTTGTTTATTTTGCAGACGGCACCCCCAGTGATATCAGGCGGGCTATGGACGGACGAGGACCTGGCCGAGCTGGTGCGGCTGGTCAAGAAGTACCCGGGCGGCGCTCCCGAGCGCTGGGAGCGGATCGCGCTCGCGATGTCCAGGTCCGTGCCCGAGGTCACGCACATGGCTGCCAAGCTCAAGGAGAACTGCTACAAGATACCGGGACAAGAGCCCGAACAGCCTGTGCTCGTGGAACCACCTAAGAAGGTAGGTTGCAGTACTTTAAATTATAGTAATAAGAAGCCTACAAGTCCCTCATTAGAATTTTGTTTTTATTTTATGCAGTAGCTTTATGTTTTATTGATGACTGAAAATAAGTGTAACGTAATTTATAGATGGCTCCATTTCAAAGACATAAAATCACTATGTATATTCTATTAACAAGCATCTTAAAAGACAATATTATATCCAATACCCAAACTAATAAACACCTGTGAAACGAATCTTATCAACTCTGTCCATTTTTTTATCTACTAACTTGAAAAGTGCAAATGTCAAAACTGACATAAAACCTATTGTAATCTATGGCATTTTTACTTGTCAATTTATTCTCCAGGGTTAAAAAAGAGACTGTAGTAGACTATAATAATATTTCAACATTGCTAGGTAAAAACTCGCAAAGCGGAGGAGACGAGTAGCGGCAACTGGTCGCAGACGCAGCAGAAGGCGCTGGAGGTGGCGCTGGCCAAGCATCCCAAGGGTGGCGCTGGCGACCGCTGGCAGAAGATCGCCGCCGCCGTGCCCGGGAAGACCAAAGTACGAACTGCTTAGTAACTAACAATCCACGTCGTGAACACCACATCTATACTAATATTAGGCTGAAAAGCTTGTTTGTTTGTTTGAACGCGCTAATCTCAAACATTCCTTGCCCGATTTGAAAAATTCTTTTACTGTTAGATAGTCCTCTTATGGAGGCTATAATTTGCTTTAAACTTTTAATATAAACCATAAAAAAATAATAGTTTAAAAGCGGAAGTCGATTATATTTATCGGATTTCTTTCTATTACAGGAGGAATGTATGCAAAGGTGTAAATATCTATCAGACATGGTCAGAAAACAGAAACAGAAAGAGGAAGAAGAAGCTCAGCAGAGGGACGCAGATGATGACGTCACAGATCAACAAGACGAAGAATCATAGTTGTTATGGAAAACGGAACGCGACATATAGTTGTCGACTTTATGTCGACGACATAAGGTTCGATTTATAAGTTAAATATTTACAATATGGAATCAGTTTGTTATGTGATGGTATCAGTTTTTTTTTGGTGCCTCAGATTAAAGTATTGAAATATTTTCATCCCTTTTTTACTTTTACCTAGTTTCTTAATAGCTTCTGCCTAGCTGCCTAGCTTTTCCAAAGCTATGCTGGGGTTGGCTTCCAATGTTGCCAGA
This sequence comes from Plusia festucae, assembly GCA_950381575.1. Taxonomy (NCBI): domain Eukaryota; kingdom Metazoa; phylum Arthropoda; class Insecta; order Lepidoptera; family Noctuidae; genus Plusia; species Plusia festucae. Next base: position 2,160,524 of record OX494436.1, on the reverse strand, counting down.
TTAAGCTGAACACCATATTTTACACGGAGGGACTGTATATTTGACCTCCACAACCCCTTTTTCCTGGGTACATAATAGGCACAGTATCCCAAAATTAGACTGCTTGTCAGAATTATCATGACTTAACGACTTAAAGATCGACGTTTGATAGTCTGGACCAAAGGCTTAACGTGCTTTCCGAGGCACGGAGAGGTCTCGGTATGTTTACAAATGGTCACCCATCCACGGACCAACCTCGGCGAGCGTGGCTTAACCTGCATTATCGGTCTAACCTTACACTCAGCCGCGAGCCCCTCCTAAGACAAATAATACTAGTTATTAATTTATTTAATACTTCGTATACAAATGGTACACAAGGCGGACTCAATGCCACTAGGCATTATCAGTCAACCTTAGTCGAAGTTATTATCTGGAAATTGATAAAATGGGTACAATAAGAACACATATTATTTCAAACACTGCTGTATTTATTATTTACAAAAATATATTATTGTTAGTGTCCGACCGAAATTTCGGTTTCGGTTTCGGTTTCGGCCAGTTTCGGCCAAAAAATCAAGTTTCGGCCCGAGTTTCGGTTTCGGCCAAAAACGGCCGAACCCTTCGGCCGCGCCGAAACTTACAACATCGTCCCTTTGGGTCGCGCTCGGCTAACGATTTGGTTATATGTAACCTTTTGAACGCCAATCACTTCTATACAAGTTCGAGATTTTCGTGCCCTCAGCGCCACTACTTGATTAGAAGTAATAATAGTATAAAATAAATTTACGACTTTTACAAGACCTTCTATTTTGTTTTTATGGAAAATTGCCCTGTTATAAGCCATATTTTTTTCTTTTTCACACTTAATAAGTTCTTGTTTGTTTTATATTCAATAGAAAGTAAAACGCCAGAAAATATTTTAATGCCCCCAACGCCAAGTACTTGATATAAAGTAAGCTAGTGATGGGACACGATGAAAACCTCGCTATATTTCATCTCGTCGAAACGATCATAATATACTATTATTGCAAGTAAAATGACGTGAATAAATAATATTTTGTAAATATTGTAAAGTATAAACTACGTTTTATTCACCTTATTCAAGAAAAAATAGGTTTTCTAATCATTGTCGATAGTGAAACACCGTTTGAAAGACCCATCCTTACAAAGAGGCTAGTTGTCAGTGCGCACAACGCCACGAACTTGTATAGAAGTAAATCTGTGACGTCATAAGCGGACGGGTTTCAAGGTCATAGTGACTTTGTGCATTTTAGTGTAGTGCAATGTTTACATCTGGCGTTGGCGCACGTGTTGTTATAAAAAATGAGTGACGGTGAATATGACGAATTTATTTTGTTTCTTTTTGAGTAGATTCATCATAAGAAAAAGTTTGTGAATAATCAGAATTTTGAAATAGTTCGTCGTCTTGACATTCCGTTAAGTCGTCAACTTCCGTTTCAGGAATGTACTTCCATTTTCTATTAGTTTCTAAAAACAAGAAAAATCATTGCTAGTATTTTGCGACACTTATACCTACCATTAAAAAAAAGATCTGTAACATCTGCGTAAAACAGTCACTTACCCTCCATTTTAATTAAAAAAAAAAACACGTGGAGAACCACGTATCTAGCTTCTATTGATTTTATTTGTTGTAAGTAAACGAAATAAATTATGCATGAATCGGTTGAGGTTATACACGTGTAACTCGACCACAGTGAATAGAAAAAAGGATCGACATCTAGACATCCTTATATCAGAAAGGATTTTGACGTGCCTCGAGCGCCAACGACTTGATATGAAGTAGAAGGATTACATTTGGACACAAATAGGGATGTGCCTTCTAAAACACACGTCTAATAAATTTACAATTCTTTTCTTTTATTATGGTAAATATATCCAGGTTTTCATATTTATTTTTTTATGAAATGAAACAAAATATGAAAATACGGTATCAGTTTTTATTTAGCTTCGTAAATTGGTGAATAAACGTTAGTTTCAACTTATAATATTATTTATCGATAGGACATTAATCCCATCTCTACGTTTAACTATAGATACGTTATACATTTGTAGCGTGGCGCTGGAGGACACATCGCGTATTATATAGATGGGCGGCCAAAAGGTTAAAAATTTGATTATTTTGATATCTAATTAGGTATATTTGAATTAGCCATTCTGGAGCGGGCCTGTTGGTCTAGTGGTTAGTGACCCTGACTGCTAAGCTGGAGGTCGTGGGTTCGATTCCCACCCAGGACAAATCTTTGTGTGATGAGCACGATCATTTGTTCTGTGTCTGGGTGTTATTTATCTATATATATAAAACTCTTCCGTTACTGACTGACTGACTGACAGACAACGCACAGCCGAAACTACTCATCGTAAAGAGCTGAAATTTGGCATGTGTGTTTGTTGGGAGGAGTAGGCTACCACTAAGAGAGGATTTTTGGAAATTCCCCTCCAAAGGGGAGAAAAGGGTGGTAGATTGAAAATGTTTATTTCTCAATGAATTCACTTAAAACTTTGTATGTAGGTTCCACCAGTGAAGCAAGTGAGCATTAAGAAAGGGTTTTAATTTTTTTTTCTGTCCAGACATATTTCTAATATAATTGTAAAGGGACACAATTTGATTTTTTTAATGTTTGTTTACACATGTAATCGATAGACCATGGAACAGGCGATAACTAAGTGAAAATCCCAAATTCTGACGGAAGTCATTACTCCACGCGGACGAAGACGCGAGCAAAAGCTAGTCTATGATATGTATGTATTTAGAAATATATAAGTATGTTTATCAGTTGTCTGGTTACCATAGTACAGGCTCTGCCTAGTTTGGGATCAGATGACCGTGAAGATATTTATTTATTTTATATTTATTCGAGGCTAACTGATTGTGATATTTGTGAGTATATATATATTTTTTTAAATAAAAACGACGCCCGCACTAAGGAATTTAATCTTTGTGTCGCGGGGGATTCACAAACATTCAAATCACATGCACAAAGAACACCCAGACTTGGAACAAGTATCTGTGGATCACACAAATGCTTGTCCCATGCGAGAATCGAACCCGCAGCACGTCGCGCACAGTGGTAATTAGCGTGGTGACCTTTACCACTCGGCTATCCGTGCAGTCAAAATGAAAGTAACTGAAAATAAATAAACATAATATAATTATGAGCATCATATTTTAATAATAAATTTGTTTTATTTTATACCACCATTAAAAAATCGCTAACTTTGTGTTACAAATAATGTATTTTTTTCACTTTATAGGGTAGTTAATTTTCAAACAGAACCTCTGTAACTGTGCTGAAATTTCATTGTGATAAATCTTTGAAAGTAGAAACTTGTAATTATAGTTTGGCGAGATATGAATTTTAGAAAAAAACGGGCTTACTAACATTTTTTCGACATTTTAAGGACTTTTTTTTTTATAAAAGGTTCGGTTTCGGTTTCGGTTTCGGCCGAAACTACAATGAAACCGAACCTTCGGTTTCGGTTTCGGTTTCGGCAAAATAACATGTTTCGGTCGGTCACTAATTATTGTTTGATTATACATACATCACAGAATACCTTTTAGTACTTATTTTAAAGGTGATCTATTGCGCTAACATAACTTACCTCAAACTTCTTGACCACTCCGAATTTATAACATTGAGCAATTAATATACATCATTTGTTTGCCTGATCAATTTTTTGTTTAGCTTGTGTGTCTAGCCCATGTAGATAATTTCTTATAATATTATTCAAGTTGTACATTTACTTGCATATTTTGTACTTTCTTCACAGAATTTAGTTTTATTGATTCTATTTTGTTCTTCTTGTAAAAGATTACTTTGGTGTAATTGTAATGACTATTATGATATTAACGTCGACTATAGCAATAAAAAATAACCACAAAAAACTCAGACACGCGGAATTGCCGCATTCGTATATTTGCGATATTGAAATTGGGCGATTATTTACGTTCTATTGGCCAAAACGCAACCTACGTCAAAGAGGTGGATCTTAAGGTGAATCTTAAATTATTCTTAGATTATCCAATACTAGTTACGCATAATTGCATTATCCCCGACGATATTATCATAAGAATACTTTTTGAAAAGATCTGCTTTTCCAATATATACCAATGGCAATATCACGTATCAAAAATCCGCTGTTTATTTTTTCTATTTATCACACTACACCTAATATTGACATACACTTTTTTATAGAAATTTTATCAAGATATTGATTTTAATCAAAAATTATTAGTTTCAATATTAGTTAATTAAGTTCCGAGTGGTCATGAAGTCTGTCGCTATGTATAGTTTGTCTATAATCTAGGGCGGGCCGATGATCCGAACCGCTGGTATATCTGAGGAATGGCATCTTCTTCAGACTCGGAGTACGTTAGCTTCTTTGGCGGGTGTTTCACACCAGCGTAACCTGTTTTTTTAAGTAATTATTTAGTTATGCAGAATATAGAATATTTTCTGAAGTTTACGCGAATGTTAGACATTGAAATAAATCTACTTTTAAGACGGATTCTATCGCGTTTTTTCCCGACGTTTCGACGACTTTGGTCAGGTGTCATGTTCAGGGGCAGACTTTGTCAGACTGCATTGTGACCATTTAATAATTTAAGTAGTTTTATTTCAGTATAAAGATCCTAATTTTCTGAACATTAAATTAAAAGGTATACAATAAAATAAAATATTAATAAAGATAAGTAAAACTCACACTTAATTCACACATTATTTAGCATACAGTATTTTACACGTGTCAACTTATCTGACCACAACCAATATTATACAGGCTAATTCGTATTGGTCAAGGTAGTACGGTAAATAAAAGAACGTAGCGTACCCGGTTTCCCCGGCCACATGGGCGCGTCGGCGGCGCTGCAGGCGGCGCAGGCGCAGGCGGCGGGCGAGGCGAGGCGGTGCGCCTGCGCGCTGCCGTCCTCGCAGCTCAGCGACACCTGCAGCGGCGAGTACTGCGTGGCCTGGCAGCACTCGCAGCGGGTGTCGTGGATGCCAGTTTCTATTTAATAATGTTTTGTTAGTGTTAGAAATATCTAGATAAATTGCGTTTTCGATGTAACGAAAAAGGCCTTTGGTCTGCGCTGGAACAGTAAGCTATGTTTGTTTTTTATGAATATTTTGTCTATTGCCTAGTTTTTTCCAAGATATATTTGGGTCTGCTTCCAGTCTTACCGGATTCAAATAATTACCGTATTTTATATGGAGCGAATGCTTATCTGACATTCGATTTTAGATTGTTTGACTTATCAACTGTCAAAGACTGTGGGACTCGGGACCAACGGCTTAGTGTGCTTTCTAAAAATGTTTGGCTACACCTAAATGGGTCAAAACCTATAACGTAAGTACAACGTAAAGGTTGGTATGTCATCATGTTGGCATCAGGGCCTAGTATTTCTACTTATTTACAACAATTTCTTCAAGGAAACAAAAATATAATGTCCGCAAAAATTTTCGTTTACTTTCTCGGAGAATTAAAAAGGAAGGTACTTATTTCTAAAATAATACCTTACTATAAAATTCTCTATATGGGAAGAGGCCTGTACCCAGCAGTGGGACGTTTATAGGCCGGTATTATCTACTATATAAAAATAAGTCGGGTTTTCCTTCCTGACGCTATAACTCCAGAACGCACGAACCGATTTCCACGATTTTGCATTCGTTGGAAAGGTCTCGGGCTCCGTGAGGTTTATAGTAAAGAAAATTCAGGAAAAAAAAAATGAAGAGAAGAAAAAAAAAATCATGTGAGATTTACTATGCTCATTGCACTCTGCTCAGTTAATTTCATGCCTCACTACATGACACTGGCAGTAGTTGTTGTTAGACATACTTTTTTATTGTTTGCCATCACAGATACAAGGACAAAATACTTAGTAACATAGGCTATATTTTTTTACAAAAAAATATGTACCACGGGCGGAATCGCGGGAACAGCTAAAATGAATAAACTCAAAAACTAATGTACCTACTTACCGATTTGAAAAAATTCTTTCACTATTAGAAAGCTACATTCACTCTGAGTAACAAAGGCTAAAAGCTAACATTTTACTAAAAAATTAGATACCGCGGGCGGAGTCGCGGGAAACAGCTAGTTATTATTATAAAATTCTAAGAAAATAATATAACAGGTAAAAAAAGAGCATGAGTGTACTTACGGTTATTATAAAGGGTGCCAGAGTCACAGCTGCCGCGGCACTCCTTGAAGCTGACGAGCGGCAGCTTGTTGATGCACAGTCCGTGCTTGCCCAGGTGTATGCGCACCAGGCCCACTGTCTCCTCGCCCGGGATGCTCGTAGGTACACATTTACCTGGCGAAATGTATATTGCTGTTACTAAAACATTTTTTTTTTATAAGTAATAAAAAAAATATCTTGGGACAACACACACGGCCATTTGATCCAAAACTAGGCAGAACCTGTACTATGGCAAGCAGACCACTGATAAACATACTTCTATATTTATAAATACATACATATTATAGATAAATTACACCCAGACAAAACAAATGATCGTGCTCATCACACAAACATTTGTCCTAGGTGGGAATCGAACCCACGACCTCCGGCTTAGCAGTCAGGGTCACTAACCACTTGACCAACAGGCCTGTCAAAGGCCTGTTGCTCGTAAAAATTGTTGTTTGTAAACAAAATTGAGAGCATCATTTTTTTATTTTTTAGTATCTCGATATCGACAGCTTTGAAATATAATAAAACCTACAATGTAACAAACGCCCTCTTCTTACATCAGCATCGGGGGCAAGAGTAAGATATAGTACCTCTGAAAATAAATATACTTACTTCATTCAATTCCGAAATTTTATAAAAATCTTCTATGGCTTAGATCATTTTGGAGGCCTACAAGTTTATACCTACATGTCACATGTAAGAATAAAAACACCTAAAATTATAAAAATCCACATAATTTAGCAGGAAATACTATTAAAATTTCTGTAATAAACAGAAAAGATTCTAACAATATTCATAATACCATTCAAGTAAATGTTTTAGCTGCAAAATAATGCTCCAGGCGAGGCTCGAACTCGCAACCCCGGCATGCCTCACGCGTTTACTGTCTTATAAGTACCGTGCGCTAACCAATTGCGCCACTGGAGCTGTGTCAACCCTAGTCTATTTTAGCTATCGCTTGGCACACAAGGGGTGAATGCTTGAATAACTTTCATACTGGGGCCATATTCACCGAGCCCAATCAGTTAACGTGCAGGTTTCGCAAAGGCATTCGAATGCTTTTAATTAAAAATGTTTGTTGAATGTTCTAAAAGGTATATACGAGTCACCGGGTAGTGTGAGCATATATGCTCATACTACCCGGTGACTCTTAGAACACGAAAAAGATTTGGCAACCCGGGGTTACGGATCTATAATCAGGATTATGTCACGGTTTGTTTGGACTTATTGGAATAACCCCCTGTAGGTTTTGGTCGATAGGTATTTATTATGATGTTGTACAGTTAGGTAGGTAAATATTTAAAGGCAGATTCTGTAAAAGACGATGCTTATGTACCCACCTCTGTCCTTTGTGAGAGAAATAAATTATGAGAGAAATTCTCAGCGAACCGGAAATATTGATATATTATATTTGGGCCGACTCCATATATATAGGTATATGGGGATAAGGACAGAAGTAATAATGTTGTGTGAATATGGTTGTATAAGTAAGTACCTATAATAATGTCTGTTAAAATTAAAATGAATCGTCATATGCGTTGCTGAGCGCATAACTTCAAACGACTGCTTTTTTGTTTTCGTAATAATCAGGTTTGCTAACAAAAAATCAAAGAAAAATGTTAATAGTTTTCCGACATAGATTGTTTTATAGACTCTATGTAATAAAGATATGACTGTGTATGTATTAAAATAATTTTAAGTTTTCTGGATTTCAAAAGTATTGATCAATTTATTATGTGTGACTAGCAGAACCCCATATAGGGATAATTATCTTAAGTATGTTAGTCCGACAAGCTAAAATAGACAACTTGTGTGCCAAATTTCATTATAATCCTAGTAGGTTTTTTATGAAGACGGGCTGTTGGTCTAGTGGTTAGTGACCCTGACTGCTAAGCCAGAGGTCGTGGGTTCGATTCCCGCCCAGGACAAATCTTTGTGTGATGATCACGAACGTTTGTTCTGTGTCTGGGTGTAATTTATCTATAATTATGTATGTATTTAGTAATATATAAGTATGTTTATCAGTTGTATCGTTGGCATAATACAGGCTCTGCCTAGTGTGGGATCAGATGTATGAGAGACGTCCAAAAAAAAAAATTTGCTTCGTGCACAAAACTATCCAAAAAACTAGTTACACAAAAAAATATTGTGCTATGAAAGATCTATCTCCATTTCATTATGTAGAAACAGTCAGTGCGTTCCACTTACTCAGAGCCGCCGGATGTTCCTCGCACACTTGGCAGCAAGTCTCATTGACCAGGTTCTCTGGCTTACAGCCGGACACGTCAGGGCACAGCTGTTTAGATGACGTCACGAACACTTCTTCTCCAACCCGATCGCATGTGTAAGTTGTGCAGTTGTCATCTGATTGCCAGGTTGTACCTGAATCATGGGAAATAATATATTATACGCAAGTAACTTAGTTCAGCAGTAGGTTAAAAGTGGACAACATCACATACATTGCTCCGAATCCAAAGTAATTAGCCAAAACACTTGTGTTATGAAATCAGAGACAACGAAGGTACCACAAACACTCAGACTTAAGACAATGTAAAAAAAGTGTTTTTCTACATTGACCCGTCCGGGGATCGAACCCGGGACCTCAGAGCTTCGGACACCTTGAAAACCGGTGTGTACGCCACTCGCCCAGGGAGGTCGTCAAAAGTAGGTACTACAATATCCGCAGAGACTTTTTATGCTTCTCATACTCCCATCCTCTCCAAAAGTCTTTCGTATATTATGTAACCAGGCTCTCCTGATACGTAAAGCTGTCACACGTCACCTTCTTACAGTTGAAAGATACCTGACTCACCAGGTGGTACTAGCTTGTCGTCGACCACGCAGTCCTTCTGGCGACACTGTCCGCAGCAGACGCCCTCCGCCGGCTTCTCATACACCCACCCTCGGCGACAATCTTCCGTGCACGTGGCCACACTCTCCTGATGTGTGAGGCGGCCGCCAGCGTCGCGGGCGCACGTCACGTTCTTGCAGGGGTCCGGAGACGCCCAGGTTTGACCCTCCTGGATAATTTAAGGACTACTTTGAAGAAATACTTTTATTTTGAGATGGATAAATAATGTGAGAAATACGAAGGTTATTTTTTCAGGAGTAAGTAGAAAAAATGAGGATAAATTAGATTTCTTATGCACGCATGGACAAGCTACTTCTCAGGATATACAATGTAACAAAATTGTGTTAGGCGCTAGGATACTCCTAACGTTAAAAAAAACACATTTTAGTAATAGTGGCTAAATTAAAAGCAGACAGTTCCAGTCAAACAAGACCTTCCTTTGACGAAAATCACCTTCCGATGATATAATATCAATGAATACAGGAACCTAACAAGACAGTTGCAGGGTAATGGTATATTACGAGTAATTTCCTCAAAATGCGTTCGTGAACAGTTCTCACCTGGTATATCTTGTTACCAACTCGGCACGCGACTGGTTCTTCTTTGGGACAGCATTTCCCTTTCACCTTCTCCTCGCTCAGCACGAACATCTTCTTCACATTATCAGAGACTTCTGGACAGGTTTCATTTGCACATTCCACTTGCAGCTGAAGATATAGAAAAATTGTTTAGATTTATGAACATAGGACCCAAAAAAGTGTCTTATCCGAAAAAAGACGTTGGAACCGCAGGCAAGGCCGCGGGCAATAGTCAGTTATAAACGTAATAAACTCACAGTGCCGTTGAGATTAACGCAGGTATAGTTGGCGCAGAAGTCGGTGGAGGTCCATTTGTCGCCGATGGCTCGTTCCTTGCCGTCCACGATGCAGGCCACCGGCTCGCACTGGCCGCAACACAAGCCGCTGTCTGCAGGCGCCGGGAAATACTTCCAACCCTGGCGAATGTCAATATTTTTTTAACCCTGGTAATGGTTGATAAGGAAGAAAGTAGGTAGATGAGGAAGAAAGGAATGCTTTTGCAAACCAGCACTGTTCCCGGTGTAGGGTTTTAACGAAAACCGCTTCGTTTATAGAAGCAAAAATGCTCTCCAAATTTGTAATGCAAATTAAAAAAAAACTTTGAAAAAAAAAAGTTCGAAGCAGCGGTAGCCTAAGGGCTAGGGCGTCGGACCTGCGATCATAATTACGGTTGCGGGTTCGAATCCCACCCATTACACTACCGACATGAACCCACTCATAACATAAGCATCTTAGCTTAGCACGAGGGGTTAACGAGACTGCTAGTAATGTGCGATCCACATTGCTAGTAATCTTTAAAAAAATCCCCATGATCATCATGTAATATCATCAGGGATGGTAATAACTTGATAGTAGATTTCAGCCAGAACTTCTTGGAATTTAAACGCCATATCGGTCACCGGTGAATAAACAATTGATTTCCTTATGGATAAGTGTGAACTCACAGGCTGACATTCAGTGTTGCACTGCTGCACAGTGGTGATCTTCTCCAGCTTGCCTTCTGTGTCGGTCTGCACGCACTTGTAACTCTCGCAGGGATTCGTTGGCGATGTCCAATTCTCGCCGACCTGAATAATAAAGTCGGTTTTAAAATATGTCTATGGTTTAAGAGTAGGATAGTTTTTCCTCCTCCTCATATTTATTTCTTCTGATATGTTTAGTTGCGTGTCCTGACGAGTGCAGTCAAAAATTTTCTTTGAAGAGACTTAGCTCAAAATTCCCCTTAGACAAGATACATTTTTACAAGTGTTAACGATGATAGAAAATCGCTTAAATGACGTTTAATGTATGGAAACGACATTTTTCTTTTATACATTTGAGCGATCCGATCAGCTATAACAATTATTGAAATGTACCTTGTCTAAGGAGGCTGGCCTCAGTGGCTGGTTTGTCCAAGTATATCTTTTTTACCTCCAATTCAGTGAATTTTCAGTGCATATTTAGTATGGTGAGGTGTTGATGTGGAGTACCTTGTAGATGGCGCTGCGGTCCCTGCAGGCGACGTGCACGGGCTGCGGGCAGCACTGGAAGGGCACGGCGCGCGGCTCCAGCACGAACTGCTCCGTGCTCTGCACCGCGCCGCACTCGCTGGCCGCGCACCGCACGCCCGCCCCCCCCGCCACACCGCCCGCCGCGCGCTCGCAGCGGCACGAGCGACACGGACCGTCCAGCCATACGGCGTCCACCTAAGACAACATATTGTGTAGGCGACGTACTGGACCAAGCTCACTGACAGTTCTATCGCCGTAGCTAAGAACTGGTCTGGATAAATTTTATTGACATTAATAAACTCTAAGACGAAGAAAATTTGTATTGATACTTTGTCAAGTGCCTCAAGGTTTAGTAAGGCGAGGCGTAGATGAAATGAAGAATAGATTCACACTTAATTTTTTACACGTTTATCACTTATCCTGTATGTATTGTTTGTTTTTTATTAAAAAGTATCTTACATCTTTGAGAATACTTTGTGGCGTTGCACGAGGTTTCTCACCACCCTTGGATGCTGCTTCCCATTCCAGTGTCGCTATGCATTTATCTTTAGGCAGTTCTGAAATAAATAAAATCCTCAGTTTAAAATTCCTTTCCTAATCCAGGTTTGAGATGCAAGTTAAGGGGCGACGAGTATCTGGAAATTTCTGATATACCCTGAAATCTATTAACTTGGCGTTCAGCGATAACATGGGCTTACATTTTATGCATGACCTCATTTACTACTATATACTAAATTGAATGTCGTTCACTGTATATGCTCACCACACTTATGTTCTGGGCAGCACTTCCCGCTGACGTTGTCAGTCCTGGCGTCGTAGAACATGGGGCAGGCGGGCGGCTGCGGGCACGTGTCCGCGCGGCACACGAACTGCACGCGCGGGCAGCAGCCGCTGCTGTCCACCACGCGCTCCATGCCAGCCTCCATTATTTCTACCTCGTTAGGGTTGGGTAGGGGCTCGCATTCACTTGCGGGCTTACATTCTGGGTAGGTAATGGTTTATGATAACGACGAGAGATTGAGGAGGTGTATATTGGAGGAAAAATTTAAAAAATAAGGATAAGGAATATCTTCAATATAAATAGGGCGTAAATATGTGATAGTTTAGGTATTCTTGCATCAAGAATATTTTTGGTAAAAACTGTTAGAGCCTAGAAAAACATAAAAATTTTACTGTATTGGTAAGAAGATTAATATGGATAAAATCTGATCAATATACGTTCCAAGCAATGCCTAACATTATCATAATTTTTTATAACCTGTATGGATTAATCTTACCACAAGCAAACTCTTGGCATCCGTCAGCAGTTGTTTTCTGTTTCAAGACCTGTCCAAAACCGCACGTCATCCTCTTAGGTTCCGTGCAGTTCTTCTTTGGTTTTTGCACTGTTAAAACAATTAATAATTAATTAATTTCTGTATGTATTTATAAGGCCGAATTGCTTATTCTAGTTAACCCCTCGTGTTAAGCTAAATGTTTGTGCTTGAAGTGGGTAAAGCATACGAATGCGTGGGTTTCGAATGACATGATCGCAAATCCGAAGCTCTAGACTACTGCTGCTTCAATAGTGAAGTTTATCGACACGGGCAGGAAAAGTGAGCCTTTACTATTCTTACCGCATGTGTAGGTAGCACAGCATTCTCCAGGCTTAGGCGGCTGCGTGACGAGGTCTTCCTGGTCGTAGCAGACTGGCGCGGAACAGCTCTGCTTGGTGCACGTCACATGCGCGCTATTGGAGCCCGACACCTTAGCGCACGAGCATACCGTGCAAGCGTCCTCCTGTGTACAACCATATTTTGTTAAGAGTTATAACGTAGGAATTAGGTTTAGACACAAGTTTTTTGCGGGAAATCTATATTAATATTATAAAGCTGAAAAGTTTGTGTGTTTTTGTATGTTTGTTTGTTTGTTTGAACGCGCTAATCTCAGAAGCTATTGATCCGATTTGAAAAATTATTTCACTGTAAGATAGCCCACTTATTGAGGAAGGTTATAGGCTATAATTTGACACTATAAACAACGCTCACGCGGGCGGAGCCGCGATCAAAGCTAGTAGTACATAATATTTTTGGATGAGGTCTACCGCATTTTGCCTGAGTGCAAGTTTTGACTACTTCACTGGACCTTTGGCGAAACCATAAAGGCCTCCAGCCCAAGTTATAGAAAAAGTATCTACGTTAGCAATGTTCACTAAGGGAACCCCTTAGTTTACACCGATATGAAAGTTAAGACCTACTCATATCGAACTAAAACTGCCAAAACTCGCATATAATGCAACCTCGACAGGTTTGTATGGGTTTGAAAGATATTGAATTAAATAAAATATCACCTGGTACACACTGTATGTTACATGCCACTATTTAACAATATTTCTATCAACAAGCGTACAATCGACAAATTGTATCATGTTATAAGCATTAATTTGACCATAAATCGTTTGAAACCTTCAAAATAACAAGGATGAAGGTCGTTACTATGGAAACGTATTTTTACGAGAATTTCGACCTTATCGTATTTGATTGTTGGTAGGAAAATAAGCTTACGGCGGGTCATCATTAAAATTCGTCGATTGTACATTTGAACATCTGAATTATTAGATAATAAAAAAATATGAAATATTGGGACCCTCGTGACTCATTGTGCAGAACTTACCTTCCATTCATCACCAGCGTAGTGCTCCTTATTGGCGTCGCAGGGGAAACATTTAGCAGGTTCGATGCACGTGTTGTTAACTCGCACCTAAAACAATTAGAATTCCTTAGCATCGAGGAAAAAGAAAACTTTTTTTTAATAGTATTTAAAAGGTTTTTGAAGTTACATAAAAAAAAACTTAAATTAAATTATTTAGAAATTATTTCGAGGCCTGCACAAAAATCTTCCGCCTGAAGTTCTAGGTCGTATTGACCGTGGTCACAATTTATTGCCTGCTAGCATCCTGACAATACCAACCTTTCATAGATAATAATTTAGAATATTTTTGGAAAACTCACAACGCCATCTGTTTTCAAGCTAGGCAAAGCCTGTATTATGGCAACCAGACAACTGATAAACACACTTATATATTTTTAAGTACATAAAGATAAATTTTGACCAGAAACAACAAATGATGACGCTCATCACACAAAGATTTGTCCTGGGTGGGAATCGAACTCACGAGCTCTGGTTACACAAGACCAACGGAGTCATAGATGAAGCATACCTTTCCTTCAGGACAGAAGCATCCCTCGCCAGGTTGCTTGGCGCACTTATCCGGGTTCTTCGTCAGGTCGTCACTGTTCTCGCACGTCACCTCACAGTCCACACAGGCGCGGTACACGAGGGGCTCCTCACTACGTATACAGACATGGAATATCATTTCACATACTTAGATTATTATTATAGGTCCCAAATGGAGAATTTAATAGGAGATACATTGTTGAAAATTTCGTGTTCTACGACTTAATAATTTTGGTTTTTATTTGCGTTTTTGACTGATTTGTTGTCACATTTTGTTAAACGTATAAACTAGTTGGCTTCAGCTTATTTGTGTTATTATAAAGATTTTTAAAATATACGGTTAAATATTAGGGTCTGGAAGGAAAACTACTTTTTCCCAGTTCATTTTGATTTTTCAGTCTACCCGTGACTATGATAGCTGCAAAGGTGTTGAAATGTTCGGAACTAAAATCAAAATAAACCGCGATAGAATCCGTTTAAAAACATTTGGTTTATAATAATAACTAATATTCACATAAAACAATGTGACTTTTTCTACTCGTAATTCGAGAACGCGTCTAATTAAAAGTTAATTAAATAAAAGACATAGGTATATACAGTGAAACTTGGTTAAGTGGGACCTGGATAAGTGAGAAACCTCCATAACTGGCACTCATGCTGAGGTCCCAACACTTTGGCACTGAATTACCTCTGTTAGTGGGACGAGGTAAGCCTCTATATCTGGGATTTGTTCTTTCGATTTATCATCATAGTTACCTCTATAACTGAGACAGCGAGTAAATTTTATATGCATAAACCTCTGTAACTGAGATAACATTGTTTGTTTACTCATTCTTATTCTACCCACAAATTCCACACGTAATTCCAAGTACGTAACCCTCTGTAAATGAGGCAGATATTTATTTATACCTGTATATCTGAGACACTGGGTAAGTGGAATACCTCTATAAGTGAAACAACATTGCAGGTCCCTCGATGTCTCACTTAACCAGGTTTCACTGTAAATAATTTTCTTGCTTCATGATATTTATCATATTTTCATTTCATGATATTTATATATTTATATATTTATAACTTACCATGGGAATGGGCAGAGGTCGTTCCTCCAGTTCTGTAGACACACGCCCTGGCGGCTACAGGCGGCGGCGTAGCGCTCGAGTGCTACGCACGCGTCCGTAGCGTTAGCGCATACGTCCGCCTCGCACGCCTCTACGAACGACTCCGGCTCGACTAGCGCGTGGCACTACGCAATACATTAACGTTGTAATATAGTTAAATAATTTGTAATATAGAGAGGAATGGAAGGGAAATGCGCATTGCGCCGACCCCATATGAATGGGTTAAGGGCAGGAAGAAGAAGATTTTGTATTTTCAGTTGGAAAACATTTTCTTAAAAACTACTCTCTAAAAATATTTGACAGAACTCTTAAACAATACCATTTATTTGGAAGTTAAACTTAAAAACTTGTCCAAAAATATATCCGTACCCCAGATCTTATTTTATTAAGTTTGAACACTTTCATACTTATCACGTTTCCACACTAAAATACAGGTATTTGAGTTGCTTTTCACTTATAGTAAGACTTAGTTAGAAAACATTAAAAACAAATTACCAAACCGAGGCAGGTTAAGCGTGGCAATTAATGCGTATTCCTTTTTTATATGGAGGTCTGAGCATGGTGGCCTGGTGGGACATTTATAGGCCGGAATAATTATTATACTCACAGCTCCAAATCGATCAGCATTATACAGATTGTAGCAGGGGTTGGACTCTGGAGGCGGCAATACGCACTCAGGCGGCGGCGGGGGCTCCTCACACTGGCCTTGCTCTTCGATGTTCAGCGTTTTGAGGACCTCAGGAGTTGCTTGCCAACTCTTGCCGTACTGGTAAAAAAAGATTTTTAAAATGGATTTTTTAAACTCAAAGTAGTTAGAAGAAACTTAAGGGTTGTCGCGATGGATAAACTTAAAGAATTTTAAAATAGGGATGACAATATAAAATATTAACATCAGCCCTTTGTTTCAGGGAACTTGAAAATTGAATGATGTAAAATTTCATTTTATCATCCATTTTTGCATTGCTTTGTATATGTTGTATTGTGTAAAAAAATCAAACCAATTAAAATAAGGATGCAAGTTGAAAAAAGGCGCTCAGCTTAGGAACAATCAAAATCACTATGAAAGCACTCCTAACACGAAATTATTTAAGTTCTGGAAACTTCAATTCCTCAATATCCAGCTCTGTTCATGTTACTAACCTCATCGAAGTCCTCAGTGGCGGAGCCATTGCTCATGATGAGCTCGTCCTGGTATCCTGCGCACACGCCGCACATGCCCTCCGTCTTGTTAAAGTACTGGTATGACGGTACGCGCACTGTAAACTCCAGTTTAGACTGCAGGACTGTTAGCTGTTGGGGAAAGAATTTTGTAATTAAGGACGAAAATAATTTATTCAGCTTAGCTATTAGAAATCCCCATTATTGAAGGTCATGATCCCCTTAACTTGCGAGTTTTTTATTTATTTGGTTTCACTGGTTCCTATCTAACTTAATAGAAGTGCTATTTAGCACGTACAGTAAGAAAAAACACTAAAGCAAAATTGAGCTGATTTGTTTACGAGCCTAGTCTGTTAACTGGCAAGAAGAACCATAAATTACAAAGTGATCAATTTCGATGTTTCAACATAATCAACCTTTTTAACAGCTTGCTGCAAGACACCTGCCCCCCTAGCCAAGTGACATTTCTACAAGCGATAACGATGATAGAAATCGCTTAAATGACATTAAATGTATGGAAATGACATTTGTTTGGGGCTGATGCATTGGTAACACAAACCTCAGTTTTGTCTTACTAATAATCCAGGATCTCGATAACACCGTAACATGTTCTGAAAGTAGTTTACCGAGCGAAATGAAATATTCGTACAAAGCGACAGGTCACGTGACTTAATGTTTGTATGAAGCATTGATTTTCAATATTAAGATTTTGACCTTCTATGTTCCTTGGGAAAAGTTGTTCAGTTTTATGTACCTGATTACCTCGTTGAATATACGCACTCCATAAAAAATAATCCTGTATATTACCTCAACGTGAACATCGGGCAGGAATATGGTGACGTCTTGTCCGTTAACTTGGTTGATGGTGACCCATTCATTCTTGACGGGATACTTGAACACTGCCTCGTTACCGATTGTAGTAATAAGCTGTCAAATGAAATAAAATTTTATTTCTGGAATTTTGTTTCTGTACCGTCAAAATTATCTCAAAATTGAGTAGTTACTTATCCTACCTTCTTTTCGCTGTTCTTGGTGACATGTATAACGTTCTTCTCATATATCAGATGCACGGCTTGAGTGCAGACCACATCAGCGTTATCCTCACAGGGCCCGTTAGAGGAGTACACCTCGTACTTGTGGACGCCGGTTTCGTTCCTGTCGCGAGAGGCGAGGTACGTGCAGTTACCGAGATAGGGTAGGTCGTCGCCTTCGAATGTCACGTATTTAGCTGGAGTGCCTACACCGTTGCAGGAGCCTGGATGACGAACATATTAACGAAGTCTAAGTTGAGGTAAGTTTGCATGCTGAATTAAAACACTGTTGTGATATTCGATTGAGCTAAAATTTTGGGCTAATACTCTTAGACGACTTTTGTTTTGGAAGCAATGTAAGTTAATAAAGTTTTTTCAAACTGGTCTGATGATGAAGCTAGAATTTGGCCATTGGAACCCTGTAAAGAAACTACGTTATATCGACGTGTTTGGAATTATTCTTATTTTTGTATTATGGCAACCAGACAAATGATTAACATGCTCATATATTTCGAAATACACACAGGTAAATTGGATCCAGATACTGAATTCATCACAAAAAAATGTTTTGGAATCGATCCCAAGATCTCTGGTTTACCATTAGATCAACAGGTCAGTTAAAACTATAGCAGTATGATCTTACAGTCGAGGCACTCGGTGGGCAGCACGCACTGGTCAGCCTTCCGCAGCTTGCCCTCAGGGCAGTAGCAGCCGGGGAAGCAGTGGCCGTCAGCGGCGGGGCAGGCGCGCGCCACGCCCGCCGCCGCGCAGCTGGGCTCGCAGCGCTTGCGGTAGCAGTCGTAGTGCACCAGCGGCGCCGGACACTCCGCGGCTGCGGGACATTGTCGGCTCAGAATACATACGAGTAAATGGTAAACTAACAATAAAAATAACACCAATTTTACTTGATTATTGTATATCCTACTAATATTATAAATGTGAAAGTGTGGATGTTTAGATGTTTGGATGTTTGTTACTCAATCAAGCAAAAATGGCTGAACGAATTTGGATAACATTTGGCATGCATGTAGTAGCCTTTGACATGGATAAGAACATAGGCTACCTTTTATCCCGATTCCTTAAGTAGTTCCTTAGGGAAAATTGAAAATTATTTCCGAGCTAAGCCATGGACATTGCTTTGAAATTTTTCTCTAATACAACGCAAGCTAACACGGGTGAAAATTTTATTCCAATTTTCAGTACTTCTACATTTTTTTTTGTTTTTGGTCCCAATCCTGAAGTCCACGCTGACGAAGTCACGGGCAGAAGCCAGTATTTTTCATAAATCACTCCTTTACTAGGGCCATAGACAGGACCACACAGCACTTTGTTCCATATGGACACGTGCTCAAAACCATTAAAAAAGAAGGCAAAGGTAAACCGCAATCACGGGGATATAGAAAAATGTTCCCGCAATCGTGGGTTCACCAGATTAAAAAATGGATTAAAAAACTGAGTACAGGAACGATAACCTACCCTGTCCCCCAAACAAACCTATTCACTCTGGGTTTTACGGGCAACCCTCTATGCAGAGGCTGCTTAGAGGAGAAATAAACGCCACAGCACGTTCTAGAGAAATACAAAAGCGTGACCTCTCAACGGCCAGATTCTTCAGTCTCTAGTGTTATTACCGTAAGCCTATAGCAAACCGAAAAGATTGCAAACCTTCTGGGATAACCTAGGACAGCTGGAGTTAAGATTAACAAAATCACGCACAATGGCCCAAACAAGAGGAAAAGTTCGGAAAAGTGCCGAAAAACTGAAATAAACTATGGACACATTATCCAGGGAGCCTTATTCACTATCTCCAAGCGGTTAACGTGCTATTACGTGTAGGGTTATTTCTTTCGACTTACTATGTTTGGCTTAGAACGTCTATGCTACCCAGTGATTTGAAGAAAGATTCGGCGACACTGGAATCTTGAACTAAATTCTGCGTCATGACACGTTATATTTTGTTTCGACTGTTAGAATAACCCCCCAGCACATCGCGCTCAGTGGTAGTTGGCGTGGTTTCAGTCGTCAATCAGTGAATAAATGTATAAGTTGCACTTACGACAGTCGTTCATGATCCTCCAGTTGGAGAGGTCGATGTTCTTGTCAGCGGAGAGGCACTCGGCCACCATCTGCTCCACCAGGAGGCAGCGGCACTGCTCCTCAGTGCGGTGCGTGCCGTTAACCTCAATGCCAGAGCACTCGCAGATCTTCTCCAGACAGATGTTGCGCCACTTGTGCAAGTTGAGAACGCCGCCGCATTGCACCAGTGGTTCTTTCCTGCATATAAAATTGTTGTGTCAGATTATTTTCAGTAAAACATGATGTAAGTATAATCGAAATTGTAAACGATTTCGTTTTGTCTTGATAGAATACACTCTTGACCTAAACGACCATAAACAAGCACAATGTAATTTGAACAAATCGAACCAACATTTTGGACAAGCAGATACTAAAAAAAATACTAAATAAAGTTTGAAATTTGTTAGACCTTTTCTTGATTGTCAGATCATCATAGTGTATTGACCGCTTAATCATATTGTATAATTTTAAGTTTCCTCATTTAACAATGGTACAGATTGCTACTAACAAGATGACTTCGCAGAGTTCCCAGGCCTTCCTCTGCTTGGCGGCGGAGATGAGCTTGAGCTGGCAGGCGTCAGGCGGCAGGCCGGGCTTGGCCCAGGCGCGGCCGAACTCGTCGATGCTGGCCGTGAGGCGGCCGTCCGGCAGCCGCCGGTCGTTCTTCGACTCGCCGTCGAAGAACCCGCACAGCCCGTCCACAGCGCCCATGTAGCTTTTGAATACCTACCAACATTTTCTTTGTCAAATAACATCTTTCGGTTCATGCTGTGGTCTCGTTTATACCTTTCTCTATAAGCTATGCGAATGAGGTTTCACCTCCGTGGGAATCGGTTATTGCGAGCAAAACTTTATCCTTTCTTTCACTTCGAGCCAACTCCGTGCTAAATTACATCACGGCAAGATCGGCATCGAAGTTTAACCGTGAAAGCGTAACTTACGAGTTAATAACTTTTGCATTAATAATATTAGTACGGATGTTGGAAAAAGGAGATTTGTCTTTTTTTGGGATCCTTTTTTTTGCAAATATGAATCTGAATTCCTTAACCAAATAAAATAATAGTTTCTTTATTTAGTAAGCTGTAAAATAAAACAAACCTAAACTATGAAAATAGGCATTTTGCCTAGTGCCTGGCACCGAAATTGATCAACAAAACTAACAAAAATTCCTCAATTTTAGCCAAATACTCACACCAATCTTGATATCTCCTTGGGAATTATACAACACGGTGAAGTTATACTTCCTGGACTTGATAGCAACACCATTTCCGAGACGGTCCACGTTGAAGCTGTTCTTCTGGAAGCAGATCTTGCTGGTCTGCTCAATCGTGTACTCGTAGTTGTCATACTCAATCATCATGTTCGGCTTCACCAGGATCAGCTGGTCGTCTTGTAAGATTAGCAGCTCGTTCTGACAACCGTCCAATCGACATTTCTTGCGGACTGTAGAAAATGTATGTATTTCAGTGAATTTATAATTTACTGAAGAAAATTAGAGAAGTTGGCCGATTAGTTGAGTAGTTCAAAACACACTTGATAATTTTTATACGTTTTTTTAATTCTCAGTAGTACAAAAGCACTATTGTTATGTAAGATATGTACCAATTTTCTTTTTAAATATTACATGTCTACATATTTATTAGCAAAAAATATGTATAATCCATTAGTTTCCGATTTCGTTTATTTTAGTGGATACTTTTAAGAAGACCGACCGGCGGCATACAGCCAGTGGGTACACAAGAGTTGTGGATTTTAATGTGAATCATGTTTTTTTTTCTTTTCTCCCACGATACCAATGGGAGTTCGAGCTTGACGTGTGTTAACTTACTTAGTATTGTCCAAGCGTCGAATCTGTTCTCCCTAGCGAGGATGTGGAAGCAGGTATCGTATTTGTATTCATTGCCGTCGAACGTGTTAATCGTGCGACCCGTCAGGCTGCAGAAGACTGGTCGCTCGGGAGGAGGTACACAGTCGTACCTGAGAATAAGATATCAAATTAAATTTAAGTGTTTTTAATCTGAGAAATGTGTAGCTTTGAAAAATTTACATTGATACCAAAGTATCTCGCCCTGACCAATTTAAATCCCACACAGGACTCGAACCCTATTGGCTGAGCGCATAAACCGTTTTACCAACTAAGTTAGGTTACCTACCTGAGATTTCAATATCTCCACTTTATCTGACACTTCTTCGGGTAATGTAATTGACATTTAATGGATCTCGTTATTTTCCCAATCGAGATTCCAACGACTTAAAAGGAAAGGGAAGTGCGAAGCCGGAGTGCTTCACCCATCCCTTTCCTAGTGGCCAAGTGGATACACATTTACAAACTACCGCAGCATTTTTTTATGTTCCTAGCGTTATTGACGCACATATTTCATTATCTATTGTAAACAATAATTATATTTTTTTAAAAGAGTAACTTATGGAGTTTCTTGCCGGTTCTTCTCCATAGGAATGACACTTTGGAACCGCGCACCTAGAGTCAGTAGTTTTTAAAGTTAACGTTTCTAAAGCGCCTATTTTAGGTTTATTAGAAATAAAAACATTTTGATTTTGATTTTTGATTTTTGCATACTTCCAGCTACAAAATGTACTTACTGAGGGCATTGGTTCCGTCCTGGGGCGGTGACCTCCAGCTTGAGGGAGTAGCCGTCAGGACAGATGGTGACGGCGCAGACCGGCGGGCGGGAGTCCTGTCCGGGTTTGTATGGCGGCAGCTTCGGGATGCATTTGAACTGCGCGCACTCCTGCTTCGGTGGCGGCGCTGTGCTGCTGAGCTCCGGCTTGTCCAGGGAGAAGGCTTGGTTTGGACGAGGTGGTGGGGGTAGACCTGGAATGAATCCTTCGTATAGACATGACTTTCATCTTTTTACACTTAACCTCACATTTTACTGTATCTTTACAGTTCTTGTTATTTTTTACATTTATTGGTCAATTGAGTCCATTATTTATTTTATTTTATTTTTTATTTTTTTGAAACAAACAATACTGCATTACTTTCGCGCTTTGTGGAAAATAGTCCTAATAAATCTGAAAGAAAATTGGAACTGTCCTCACCATAACCTCCTTTAGAAAATCCGCCTTTAGAGTGACTGGTCTTCGCGAATCCATTCTTGGTTCCATGTTGTTTAGCGTGTGATCTATGGTACCTCTGGTAGGAGTAACGCGCCCTCGGAGGAGGGAGTTCAGAGGCACTGTATGTGGGATGAGCGCTAGGTGTTATATATTGGACGTTGTAGTTAGGCGGACATTCTACCTTCGGACATTCTTCTTCAGCTGAAAAAAGGGGTTTGTTTTTAACTTTCTACCTTCTAGACATGTTCTAGGCCAACTAACACTTTCATTTAAGTTTTAGGCTTTGACATGTTGTTTTTGTTATTGTACTGGTTGATAATAGTTTTTTGTTGAGTGTATCTTTGAAGCAGCGGTAGCCTCATGACTCGGGCTTCGGACTTGCAATCATATGCCAACCCTTCAGTTCCGTTAAAAAAACTTACGTACCATACAAACAGACAGTTAGACAAGCTTGAGGCATTTTTTTTCACTCATGTGATGTCCCCATTTGCAGCACATGCGTTTCGTGTATGCCAGGTCTAAATGGTACAAGAATACAGCAATATGGGTCGCATAAGCTTATAAAAATAAAAAATCATACGTCTTCGCGTCGTAATGACAGCAGCTACGGTGGCCGCTTGAGTGGTGACCACCGGCGCCTCCGTCGTGAGCGGCGTGGTGAGGGTGCAGTCCCTCTCGTCGTCCGGACAGTCCTGCAGGCCGTCGCACCACTTGGGTAAGGCCAGGCACAGCTTGCTGGTGGGACAGATCTTGGTGCCTTCAGGACATGGGGTGCAGGTGCACTCGCATGTTGATGGCGATAATTTCGGTACTAGGTCCTGGAAATGAAGAGAAAAATTAAAATTCAAGACTCATTTATTTGAAATAATAATAATCGATAATACAGATAATGGCGAGCACCCTGATTTGCCTGCCTTCCACTTCCATAGGGCTCCGGTTGTGGAGAAGCAACAGTGCAACACTGCACTTTCTAACAGTGCTTTGTCTTTTCGATAAAAATAAAATATGTTAGGAACCATGCCAAAAAATCAAGTGTTTGAGGTTGGTATGATATGTTTTACATACATACAATACGTCTATCCATATTTTTACATATTAACTTAAACTCTCGATCAAGTTCGAAACAAGTCCAGTACAAGGCGGACGACCAGCAGGCTCGGCTATCTTTCAATCTCAAAAAGTCCGCAGTTATTGTCACATATGAGAAAGACGATGCCCAGGAGTGGCCTGCGATAAGCTGAGCTGATTGAATAAAGTAATTTATATAATTCGCTTACCGGTGCACAGTCGCATTTTTTAACAGGTTTACAGTCGGTGATACCGCCGAGCTTGCACATGCACTCATCGCAGTTCGCACCACGGAACGTAGAGCCGACTGGGTACCTGCAGAGCGCGAAACATATAATCGCAGAAATCTAACACAAAGTCACAAGTCACAACTTTCCTCAAAATTATTATAAGTGTAAAGTATAGCTCAGATTTAAATGCTAAGATAATTCTTCTTTTTTTAACATCTTTCAAATTTGCATACCGCAAACAACTTACTTTAAGTGGCAGTAGCCTAATGGCTAGGGCGTCGAACTTGCGATAATGTGGATGCATGTTCGAATCCCACCCATTACACTACCGACGTGAACCCAAGTAAATAACCCTCGTAACACAAGCATCTTAGCTTCGCACGAGGGGTTAACGAGATTACTAGTAATGTGCGACCCACATTGCTAATAATCTTTAAGAAAAAAACTTGAAAAAATGGACTAGACTAAAATTAAGAAAATGGTGGACATTGGCATAGGGGTCATGTAGGGTCATTTGGCTGCAAATGACCCTACAAGATCCTATACATTCCCTCAGTGGATTACCGGGGTATTACCATTAACTGTCCAGTGCGTTGCGCGGTCAAGAACGGACGCGTGTGCGCTGCACACCACGAATTGTTTAATTCGCGATTTGCGCGGCAAATAGCCGCTGCCCGTTTTAGTCGCGATGAGTTGTAAAAAACTCATAGCCAACGAGGTTTTGGCATTTATCAACCATGCCATCGATTATATGGACGAGGTGAGCATCTTGCAGATCTGCAAATCAGCCTACAAAGAGGAGGAGGTTTGCAGCGCCAAGTTGCTCCTGTTCCAGTTGCTCGGTCAAGTCGAGCAGATGCCAGCCCGCCGAAGGGACGGTGGTGAGAAGAGCCTGCAGGACATCATCTCCCTGCTGAAAAGGACCGATCCAGACGACGTGCCTGATTTTGTGGCGAAGGACTTGCACAAGCTGCCTCCCGTCACATTCGACCACGTCGACGTCACCAGGTTGCTGAAGGACATAACGTCACTTAAAGCTAACCTGGCTGTGATGCAGTCCAAGTTGGAGACATCAAATTCGACCATCAGTGTTTTACAAGCCGAAGTAGCGTTGTTGCGCAATGCTGTTTCGGTAAGTAGGACACCGGACGTTTCCAACGTAAACACTCGTCGCGGGGCGCAAAATGCGTCCGTCATCAGTTTTGAGTCGGCGAACTCGAGTGCGTCACTGGCCGCCGATAATGCTGACGGAGCTAAAGGTCCCGCCGCCGCCGCTGTGTTGTCACCTGCGGCCGAGGCAACGACGCGTGTAGGTACATCGACCCCCAAACGCGCCTACGCAGCAGTTGCAGCCACCAACATGCCCGCTGTGACGCAAACAAAGCGGGCCAAAGCGAAAGGGGGTCAACAACCTCGTGGCAAACCACAGCCACCGACTAATCCAAAGAAGGACACGTGCGACAAGGATGGCTTCATAAAAGTAGAGAGGAAGAAAAAGAAACCTCCTTGTAGGAACCAGTGCGGTACCGCACCTACTGGACCCAACATCCTGCTGCGTCCTGCAGTACCAACGACGCAGCTGTACGTGTCCCGTCTACACCACACCACGACGGAGGAGCAGGTTGTGGAGTATGTCCGGTCCAAGACCAACTGGACCTTGAGGGTGGAGAAGTTGGAGGCGCGCCATAACACGAACTTCAAGTCGTTCATGGTGCGAGTTCCAACTCACCACGTCGAGACCTTCCTCAAGGAAGAGTTTTGGCCGAAGGGTGTCGTCTATCGAAGGTTCCGAGGAAGGATACGCGACACCACGCAGCGTAACACGACGCCGACACTTCGTGTGCATTAGTTTTTAGTTATTTATTTATATAATTTTATGTATTAGTTTATAAACATTGTTTTGTATTTATGTAATATATTTTCTATGGGCCTTGTTGCCTGAATTAAAGGAATAAATAAAATTAACCCAGTATTGACAGGTGTACTAACGTCATAATGGCCTCTACACAGGGGCACTGGTCCCTGGTGACGCAGTTCTCGCCGTCGTAGTAGGACGCGGGCGGAGTACACCCGCACGCCTCCTCAGAGTTCTGCACGCCGGGACACTCCTCGCACGTCGGCGGCTCCGTCACTGGGAGCTCCCTGTAGCGGGTGGTAGTTACCTCTGGAAGCTTCTCTGTTACAGCTGCAAAAACAATCAGAGATTTCGTTATTCACAACACTGTCTACCTTACACCCAAAATGTTTCAAACTGTTCAAATTGACGGTAGTTAAATAAAATTCAAGAAAGAAACAGAAAAAAAAGCATTCATGTTCCAAAATTCAGAAAGGCGCCAAGAGAGAGAATTTTTTTTTTTTCAAATTATATTATACAGCGTGTAACAAAAACCCTGTCCGATCCCTGAGAGTATTATTCGGTATCGTACTGCGAACACATAATACGTAGCCATTTAATGGATTGGAGATTAAAATTTTTCCCCAGTCAAAATATTTAAATACAAATAAAAATTGATCTAAGCCAACAGCTGAACAACTGACCGCTCCTCAAAGGAGCTACCTACAGTTTGGTGACAAAGAAGTCGCCTATGCGAGACGGTTCATGAACTACCACGTATACGCCTTTATTGGATCTGACAGGGGTTTTGTTACATGTTGTAGAAAACACTTCAGTGTTTGGATTCAATTTTTTTATTAGTAGATAAATATGAACTTAAAAACTAGTAACACTCACGGTAAGGCTCAAAGCATCCGATCGGCTCGATCCTCATCTCAATAGCATCCTTCCACGATAAAGGAAGCACCTTCAAGTACTGAGCATGTATCGGCGGTCTGAACTCGTTGATAACTGTCGTCTCCTTGTCGAAGTTTCCTGGGAAAAGCTTGTCGGATCCATCGTAGTCTACCACTGGGTTGAAGGTGGATAGGTCCGAGGTGTACAGGATCTTGTAGGTAGTTACCCAGCCTCTGGGTCCGCCTTTCGTTTTGATCCCGGTTATGTTGCGCGGTGAGCTGAAGTTGAACTGAACAGAAAAGTCAGGGCATTATAACTAAGGGGCAATTTAACCATGTTTAGCTTAATTTTTAATGCTTCGTTTAACCGGTAGTAGCGGGTTCAAATCTTGCCAGAAGTTCAAATTTTTCCTTTTTACTTTGCTATAAGTATTCGCTCAGCATGGGTTATTTATTAGCCGCCTATCAATTTGACCAGTAACATTTAAACTGAATTAAAGTGAACTAAGTTCTCCGTGATCGAATTCAAGTGACGAAATCAAATTAAGCCTTAATTGCGTTCTGATTATATGTATTGGTAAAATACTTCACGCACTGAAACCAGCTAAGCGCGAGAACTGAGATTTGCTTCCACTGATGGTGTTCATCATATGCAATCGTGAAATCCATCCAAAATTAGCATTATTTTTTTATTCAAGATAATCCATTATCGTATAAAAGCTTGCCTTTGATGACAATGTAATAGATTTTTATCTGAGGCTAGATTTTACCCGCGCCTAAAAGTAGCCTCTATTCTTTGTTAGGATTCATACTTACTTCAATGAATGATAATGATGATGAAATGTGATCTGATATGGTGTAAAGTAGTTGTGTGATGTGTCTCACCATGATCCATTCTCCTGGGGTACTGTATAGCGGCCTCCAGCCTCGTTCTCCCTCCAACCTGAAGAACTGCCTCGCGTCGTTGTTGGAGCTCACTTCAATGTCCTTCAGGGGCAGGTCAGCACCCAAGCCGAGAGGTTCATCGCACTGCAGAGGCCGCGTCTGTAGGTGGTAAACATATTAAGTATTCTTTTTTCGATTGATCCATAAATTAAGTTAAATTAAGTTTTGATCTGCCTCGCCTTTTCCCAAACTATGCTGGGATCAGCTTCCAGTCTTACCTTAGTTGAACACCGTATTTTTCATGGCACGACTACCTATTTGACCTCCACAACCCATTTTACTGGGTAATACCACAGCAATGCTATGTACCATAATATAATTTTAATCCTGTCGTAAACCTATATGTAGGTATCCCATTTTAAGACTGGTTTTTTTTTTTACTGATTTACCAACTGTCAAGGATGACTATTTTTTTATATCCAGTCGTCATGCTTATTAATCATTGTGCGGGATGCGTTGCGGGTTCGATCCTCGCATGAGATATAAATTTGTGACTATGACGGTCGAGAGAGGAGGCGGAGGGGTCTCGGTGTGCTTACAAATGGTGACCCCTCTACGGACGACCAAATATAGCTTGGGAAAAGCCTAGGTAGATGGTACACAAAGTAACTTCATATTAGTTGTATATAAATAAACATAAAGGTTAGTCAATACTAGATAATAATCTAAACAAAATCAATACTAGAAAAAAGAAAAAGCATTTCTTCGCGCCAATAAAGAAAAAATAAAAAACAAACTTCCCCTTTTCCTATATTGAAGCAACGAAACAGTACCAAACCAAACACATAACAACAGCACAAAATACTTACATGTA
Organism: Plusia festucae; assembly: GCA_950381575.1. Lineage (NCBI taxonomy): Eukaryota > Metazoa > Arthropoda > Insecta > Lepidoptera > Noctuidae > Plusia > Plusia festucae. The sequence goes on along the minus strand of OX494436.1, from coordinate 2,131,954 downwards.
TATAAAGGTACTGAAACGAACAGAATAGTTATACTTAGTTTATTGATATTCATAGAATAGATGGGCTCCATTCCTATGTGAGGGATTGGTCCATGTGTGCTCTTAATAGCAAAAATGAGGGAGGCTTTTGGCCAACAGCGGATATTTCCAATCGTAATACTGTTTCAATACTAAGTTCGTTTTCTTGGGTATAAAAAATATTATTATCCATATCCATTAATCGTTCGTTCCCGGTTAGGTAATCATTTTGCCTTTCATTGGTCCCGCAATCAAATATATCGTCTCGTGGAGATTTTTCACATGTTCTTAATATGTACTTAAATTCTTCAAAATAGTTATGACACACTATTTTCTTGCCTATAAAAGAGAAACTTCGCGAGTGTTGATGAATTATGCTAGCTCACTAAAGTAGAGGAAATTTACGGGTTTCCCATAAGGGGTCGAGCATAAGGACCACGAGATCCATCAATCAAGTTTGTATTTTCTAAATTAAATTTTAACGTAAAGAAATAAGGTCTACATTTCATTATCATATTCGGTTTTAGTCGGCGAATGACGTCATAAACTTGGTAGACAGAACACTTACGAAAGAGACAGTAGTCTTAGTGGTGTCCGCGAAGATAGGTTCCATGCATCCGATGAGCTCGAACCTGACGGCGATCTCCTCGTGCCACGTGAGCGGCTGGATGCGGACCACTGTAGCGTCTATTGGAGGCTCGATCATCTGCTTCATGGGCGTGGTGTGGTCCACTGGACCTCGGAATATCTACGAAAGATTAATGTTTATTATACTTGTGGTCCCATCCCGACTTTGCAAGCAAGCATAATAAACGCCTATAAATTTACAAAATATAAATAAAAACAAATCTTGAATCACTCTGTTTACTACTGAAAATTGCATTAAACGCTATATAGTTTAAACATATAAGTGTACAGACAGCGGGAGAATCAGTCCGTAATAAAAAACATCATTCACATACAACCAAAGAATGATGAAATGTGTAGAGTAAGAATCGAACTCATTGACGCTCTGCTGAGCATTACTGATTTTCAGCACATAGTATGATTGCACTTTAATGATGCTGCTTTCTTCAGTAATATTGCATATACAAGTATGAAAATCTTATAGGAATATTAGTTTTGTTTGGAATATAAATAATATCTTGGGAGAGCTCACACACGGCCATCTGATCCCAAACTAGGCAGAGCCTGTACTATGGCAACCAGAAAACTGATAATCATACTTATATATTTCTAAGTACATAAATATTTTAGATAAATTACACCCAGACACAGAACAAATGATCGTGTTCATCACGCAAACATTTGTCCTGGGTGGGAATCGAACCCACGACCTCCGGCTTAGCAGTTAGGGTCACTAACCACTAGACCAACAGGCCAGTCAATAAATGCACTGAATGAGAGTGTAAGTGAAATCAAAATGTAAGGACAATTTTACATGTTTTATTCATTGTAAGAAAGGCATATTAATTTACGGAAAAGAAAAAAGGAAGAAATAATTCTTACCTTAATGCTACCGTCTGGCTCATTAACAGTGGAGAAAGTGATTCCATCATGACCATACAGCACTTGGTAGCTGGTGACGTACTGGTCGAAGATTGGGCTGCCCTGCATCACCACGCCGTAGATCGGCTCGGGGCGGGGGAACTGCACTTGGATGTACTGGTTCGTGTCTTGTACTGCTGGGTTCCAACTGCCGGCTGTTAGAAAAGATATTTTTTATTTCATTTATTGTAGTAAGTAAGTAATACTGGTATTTATGTAAGTATGAAAAAATAAAAACGAAATTGCCCAAAATTTTCGGTGACATCCTTGATGGACAAAAATTGATTTTTCTCTCCAGCTCATGTGAGCCCGTAAGTAACAGAACTGAATTATGGCCCAATATAGTTCGGGCCGCTTTCGGGACACGCAAGAACAATAATTATAATGACCAGACGGTGTTAAGAGGTGTTGGGAATCGAACCCAACACAGGCGCGCGGCCATCACACACTGGCGGCGTGCACACGCTCTGCGTCATCAGGTGGTGAGCAGCGGAGCGGCGGGCGAGCAACACACGGCCCGGCCCCGCCACGTCACTCGCCTCCACGGACCCTACCGCGACGGACCCCTCAACCGACCTCTAAAATATTAGTGTTTGTCCGGGACCTTTTATTGTAATTTTAAATTAACGGGATTATACCAGTACCTATTTCGTACAGTCCACTTTTATTTCATTATCCATCATCTAAACAGAGGAGAATGATAACTACATATATTAGTATGCTATTCAAGCTTCGAGTGATGTTTCAGCAGTATACGAATGTTTATAGACATGACATACCTGTTATATCCTTTGGATGTCCGTTAAGTTTAGCGTACTGTGGCTCGAACAGCCCGCTGGCGACGGAACTCGCGCTGAACGCTGAATCAGGCAGCGGTTGATCTCCCCACATGAGATCGATGTAACTAATTTGTGAATAAAAATATATTTATTTAAATGTCTGTCCATGTAAATAATAATATAATAAACCACCGAAAATAGGTGCGTAACTTTCCGGAGGACGGTATTTTTTTTATATAATACAAGGTTTTACCCGCGTCCCCATCGGTTATCGCGGCAAATTATAGCCTTCCTCAATAAGTGGGCTATCTAACATTGTAATAATTTTTCAAATCGGACCAGTAGTTCTTGTGATTAGCGCGTTCAACCAAACAGACAAACAAACAAACAAACAAACTCTTCAACTGTATAATATTATAGTACAGATTTTTGTTATTTTAATTATTTCAGGACTATCATAAATATTATCAGGATTCAGGAAAATCTTAAGAAATAGAGTTTAAAATATCTTCATATGAAGTGATTAAGTGAGACGGGCAGCTATGGCTCTGTGTACCTACTAATATTTACGTTTAGACGATGGCTTTACTCATTTTCAACAAACGCCAACGTTTCTAACGGCCAATAAGGCAGCAATAAACGGTTATTAGCTGAAAAAATGGAGAATTTACCTAGCTGGATTACATTCAGGCGGCGGTGTCACAGTATTCGGTATGATCAGTGGCGCAGCAATTGTAGTAGACGTAAGAGGCGACATGATCAGCGTTGAAGTCGTCGAAGTCGAAGTAGTTTCTGTTGAAGTCGGAGTAGTTTCTGTTGAAGTCGGAGTAGTTTGTGTAGACGTCGGAGTAGTCTCAGTAACAGGGGTCGATGTCTCGAACGACTCTGGTAACGTGGACATCTCTATAGCTAATGTAGAGGTGTCTGTGTATTCCTCGGTAGTCGTCAGTGGTGTTCCACAGCCGATGAGCTCGAACCTGATGGCGATCTCTTCGTGCCAAGTTAGGGGACGAATGCGGAGGTATTTGGTCTCTATTGGTGGCTCTATCATCTCAGTTTTCGGAGTGTTGTTGTCGGTGGGTCCCGTGAAAACCTAAAAAAAATACAGAATTCGCACTACGTGACATTGATAATGATTAACTTAGAGAAAAATGGCACAAATATAGCAAAAAACAAAAAAATAGGTATGTTGTTGGTATAGTGGGTCCCATAAAACCCAAAAAAAAATAGAAGACTCATTGACATTGAAATATTGATTGATTGATTGATTGATTTACTTCGGCCGATGACGGATTCGGTGTATTCGTACCGTTAGACTTGTCACATTCATACATTTGGTCAGCATTAACGCTTTTAGAAATGTCACTTGGCTAGGCGGGCTGGTATCTGGTATGGACAAATATAAATTGAAAAAAAATATCTCATACCTTTGGTTCTCCATCAGCATCAGTGACCGGCTTCAGGCTTTCTACGTCGTCTCCATACAACACTTGGTAGCTGGTGACGAACTGGTCGAACAGTGGGCTACCTTGCACTGTCACACCGAAGATCGGCTCAGGTTTCGGAAGTTCCACTTGGATGAACTGGTTCGTATCTTGTTCTTTGGGATTCCAACTGCCGGCTATGCGAAATAGTAATAAATTAAAAGAAACATCACAAATTAAGCGAACAGGCTGCGTAGAGCCCGTGATTAAATAAAATAATATTCAAAAAACACATTTGATACTCTAATTTAATATTGGAACCTTTCTTTTGGATTCATAAGAGCTCAATGCTCAGACCATGTTTTTCCCAATCTTTGTAAACTTTACAAAATTTCTGAGTAATTTAGAAATTTTCAAACTTGAGTCATGTAAGAGTATTATAAAATACCTGTAATGTCTAGAGGATGTCCATTCAGCTTGGCGTACTGTGGCTCGAAAAGTCCGCTGGCGACGGAACTGGCGCTGAACGCGGAGTCCGGTAAAGGCTGGTCACCCCACAGCACGTCTTTGTAACTAAAAAGTAATAAGATTTTTGAATAAGTCTGAAACAATCTTTTTTACAATACGGCTGCTTCAAATTTTAAACATTTTATTGTATTGTGTGTATAATTACTTTTGGGCTCGGGTGTTCTGAATAAACTGTTATTATGGTCCTCAAAAGGAAAAGGCTTTTGGTGGAATAATAAAGGAAGCTTGAAAATAGCACCAATGATATAAATGTTAAAGTTAAGTCTGTCGAGGCATGGCAGGTTCGAATAAACATTATGTAGCTAAAATTTACCAAGCGTGCACGTACGTAGGTACGTAGGTTCCGTACCTATACGATGAAAACAACCAGTTGAAGGTGTTCCTTATTCTAATAAGAATGATCGTGGTTCCATCTTATTAGAAGGATCCACGATCGTCAGCAGTGACGAAGGAAATGAGGAGGAGCTAAATTTAAGTGCAGACTGAAGAAGAGATGGAACAAGTATGTTTGAGTAACTGGAGTCATTCTATGTTTCGAAAGAGCCTGAAAAGGCTTACTTGAAAAAAAAAAAATTTTGATTTTGTAGAGGATATACGTTAAGAACATCTAGACTTTTTTCCATCACCATACCTAACCTTATTAGGAAGATGGCAGGGAGAAAATACAATACTTACTCGTCGGGATTACAGACAGGCGGTGGTGTGGTAGCGGGTAACATGATGGGCTGGTGCGTGGATCCCGGCACCGGAGTGACGACCACCACACAGTCGCTGGCGTCGCAGTGGAAGTCGTTGTCCAGGCACTGGCACTTTATGCACCCGTCGATTACCACGCCGCCCGGCTGTGGGGATATAATTTTGTCAGACAAAAACAGAAAGTTTATAAATTTAAAACAACTTCAGTCTCCTTCTTCTTCTTCTTTAAGTGCCACTTGTATGAATGAAGGTCAGCTACCAGCTGCTGGAATTTGTATCTATCTTTTGAAAGCGGAACAGTTCAGGTGCCCTTGAGATCCCCGTCCACTCTTGGATTCTCGAGACAGCCACGACTTCGCCTTCTGCGTCCAACTCGTCTTCGCCCCACAACCTTGCCCATCATAATAACTTGCAGGAGTTAACATGATGACAGCCAGATGCATTGTTAAGGCCAGATGCATTCAAAAATTACGGCAGATTAAAGAATGGAACAGCATACATAAATAAAATCTTAGAATATTAAGCGTGTATTTTGGGCAGTTCTGTGATCATTTTATTCAGCTTCGCATACCGAAAGTCTGTATCCATGTGCGTGATGATCTGAACCTGAACCTGAAATCGGAACTTACCTTAACAATTTTCCCGTTGGAGTAGCAGGTACAGTCCTTCTTTGGTACGCAGGTCTTATCATCGCGCCAGTAACTATTAAGCTCGCATGGCTTTTCCACACATCCTTCCACACATTTCTGTAATGAAAACTTTGATTTAACATTTTGTTTACATATTTCGAAACTTAAAATACTTCTAGCAAAATTTTGTTTCGAACGACTTGAAATCGCTAGTGAAAATCTTCCTTAAAAAAAAGGGATCCTAATCGGTTCACCTACTTGTAATGCCACTAAATCACTCCTCTTTTGTGTCTAAATAAATTTGAACTAAGAGAGTTCAGTTATCTTTTTCATTGTAATAAAATTGCGTTACGGGAATTAACGCGAACATGCATTCACCTTGTAAGGCTTGATGTTTCGACCGAGTTGCAGGGTTTAATAAGTTTGTATCTTTTTCATTTCAAGAGTAAACTTTACAACGTAATTTCTTGCCGGTCATAGAAATTACACTTAGGAACCCCGCAACAAGAGTCATTTCACATTTCGAAAGTGCCTGAAAAGACCTACTTGATATGGAAATATTTTGATTTGATTGATTGTTCAAGAGTACCTATCTCATAGTCAAGGAGTTATCTAACCTCTCCGATACAGCGGCCTAAAGCTACGAGCGAGCGCTTGAAGTAGTCACAGAGCTTGTCGCAGCGGTACGCACACGGCGAGAACGTCAGTCCTGGTGGACACACTGACGTGGTAGGCAGAGTGCTGGTGGGAGTAGCTGTGGGAAATGGTTCGAAGATGATACGATGATAAGAAAATGACAAACAGGTTGAATTTATGTTATTTCTGAATGTGTCGATACATACCTTCCTTTTCGCCAGTAGTAATCGTCAATGTGAAGGTAGTAGATTTTTTTGGAACTGAAACAAAAATGAGCATTATTTACAAATTACTTATTACTCATATTACAAAAAAAAAACAACTTTAATTTTAGAGCTCTTGATCGTGTAATCAGGGTTACTGGTAACTCGACGTATTCCTCCCAAGACATCTTAGTAGGGTTAAAATGAGCCAACAACTTCAGCCACCAAATGCTTTACCGAAGTTCAGTAGTTTTTTTGTGTTTTTATGAAAAATCCCTTATCAATCATGTAAAGCCCATTTAGAAATTATTTACGGCAAGACTTTACTGAAATTTAATTTACTAATAATATTTGAAACCATATTGCTGTTTCAATTAATTAATTTAAGTTCAAAAATGCTTAAAACCATGACAAATATGACTTAACAGACTTTAAAAAAATATTGCATGGATGCATTAAATGAGGGTATTTTTCTTGGTGTGAGTATACTGACCGGCGTCAGTGTCGGCACAGTCCGGGCGCACGGCCAGCACGGCGGCGGGCCAGTCGCACACCATGCTGCTGGGGTTGTACCACGTGCCGCTGCCGCACTCCTTCAGCACGGGGCCTCCAGCCGCACACTCGTAGAACTTCCTACAGTCTGTTGGGTGAGGCTCGCTTGGATGGATCGAGTTCTCGCATATCTCCGGATCTGTGTCAGGTAAAGTGACGGAGAACATTAAAACAAGCATCACTCTCACTATTGAGACAAATCTAATGAGACCTATTAAGTTCAAATCCATCGAAACATTCAGGCTACACAGCGTGCCGAAGTTACTTACATACATAAATACAGTTGATAAAAATTCTGGATGAAAATACAACTTGATTACGTTAGGCCTTCTCTCTTGCCCTGTTCAATCAATATAATTTGGGTTGCATTCATCCCTTTTACTCGATATCACAGCATTCACTGCTTTCTATCTCATAGCCATTTCAGTTTCGATCTTCCTCTTTCAATATATTAATTTATTAGCATATGACTATACTATATTACCCAGTAAAAAGGGTTGTGGAGGTCAGATAGGCAGTCGCTCCATGTAAAATATAGTATTCAGCTAAATACGGTAAGACTGGAAGCCGGCCCCAACATAGCTTGAGAAAAAGGCTAGGCAGAAGAAGAAGATTAGCATATCACTCTACTTCGCAGTCTTAATAAAAGCCGTTATTAAAATTCCAGTAAATATGTGCACGAGAAAAACATAAGTAAGTCGAATTGTGAAACAAGCCACAAGGATGACCAATTGACCATGACCACTACGATGGAGATGAAACCGATTAAGAAGTAAATTGTTCTTTTACTGTAAATCTTGTATATTTTATACGAATGGCACTAATGATTGAAGTCTAGTGAGCCGTAAGTTAGACTTACTCTCGCACTCGCAGTACACCCTAATCTCGAAGTCCAGGCACTCCTTGCCGACCTCCTTGCAGTACAGGCCCCGCTCCAGGCTGCACTCGGCATCAAGTCCGGTCTCCTTTGCGCTCTTGTGGTCACCCACTGTGCGGCACTCGATTTTCTTCATCATGCGCTCATGGCACATTGGGGTACCGATCACCTGGATAAAGTTGGGAAGATTTTTAGGACAGGGCTATATGAGATGACATTCATAGAAACTATAGAGAATCGGTAAAGGAAAACAACTTGAAGAAATCTGAAAACTACTTCCTTCCTTATATGACGAGACCTTACAATGTAACAGTATCAGCTCCTGTATTCAAGTTTCATTTCTACAAGCGTTAAAGATGATAGAAATCGCTTAGATGACATTAAATGTATGATGACAGTTCGTTTCAATAAGTCACGTGATTTAGACCTGTCACTTCCATACATTTGAGCCATTTGGTCAACATTAGCACTTGTAGAAATGTCCCTTGGCTGGGAGGGCTGGTTGATATAATTATGGTAATGGTGAATGTTACCAGTTCGTTGGGTCGTGGTAGAGGCTCGTTGTCTATGGACTCCCCGTGAGGCCCAATCTCGGGCGGCCCGCGGTTGATCCAGTTGCTCCAGCCGGTCACGCACTTCAACGGTTCGTCGTGAGGCTTCGGTGAGGTCGCTGATGGCTAAGGGACATACGAATTGAATGTTGTATTGCTCCTAGAGAAACTGGCTGAACATTGATAAGAACAGAGGACTTCAAAACTTCATGCTGTCGCCTTTGCCAGCAATAGGACACAAAAACAGCATAAAACTTGAAAAAACAAATGTAGCTATTTATTAGCTTCTCAATTAAACTAAAATATTAAAAAGATAAAAAAAATCCTTGACTATCAGTCAAAACTCCATCCAACACTTATTTATATATTTCGTCTCTTCAAATTGCGCTCGATTCTGTTATATCATCATACCGTTTCTTGGTACTTTATACTTCCGAGACGGAAATTCTTAATCAACTTGAAGACTAAACACACATATCTTCTCGTAAAACCAACTCACAGTTTCAGTAGAGCAGGGTTGTCCGGTACAGATCTTCTGCTTCTTGGAGCACCTGCAGGTGTGGCACTCGTCTTCCTCTATCACGTCGCCTTCAGCCACCTCCCTGCCGTCTTCCAGCGTCATGCAGACCAGCTTACACTTGGAACGAGGTACGCAGTCTGTGTGACTGCTGTTCTTGTACACTTGACCTTCTGAACACGAGTTCTTGGGTTTGCAACCTGGTACACAATGTAAGTGTTTCAAATTAAAGTTCTTTAACTATAGGACCGGTTTTACATGGTATCACAGTAGTAAATAAATATTATTATATAGAAAACCTTCCTCTTGAATCACTTCACTCACAGAAAACTGCATGATAAACCGTTGTGTAGTTTGTAAGATTTAAGCATACAATCAGTGCAGAGCAACTTTGTTTTATACTATATAAAAAGACATATTTAAATGTGGACACAGTAACTTCCGTGAGACGAATCAATAATTATTTAAAGATTCATCGGCTTACGCGCATTCTCGGGATCGCCCGACTAGTTTCAGACTCAATAGGAGTCCTTACTCTTGAGCTGACGTTGCGGCGGTGGTGTCATGAGTCGAACAATGTGATGTTGCAATCACATAGATTGCACATCAGATTGTTCCGAACCCAAAGTAAGTAGCTTATTCACTTATGATATGTTATCGGAGACAACGAAGGTACCACAAACACCCCCGAGACAATGTAAAAAAAAAGTTTTTAAGTACATAATAATATATATTATTGTTTGATTACCTTCAACACAAGTGTCCTTTTCGCAAGTAGTTTTCACATCAGGGTAAAACAGGGTGTTGTCGCAAGTTTCCACTGGACACGGAGATATGCACGCGTCGTAGTTTGAGCACTCTTCATCACATTGCATTGCTGTAGGACAAATATTTAATAGGTTATTTAACTAAGTTTGTAAGATATGCATGTATAACAAGCCTAATAGCTAGGGCGTTGGACTTGCGATCATGTGGTTGCTGGTTCGAATCCCATCGATTGGACTACCGACGGACGTGAATCCTTTCGTAACAAAAGCAATTTAGCTCAGCACGAGGGGTTAACAAGAATACCAGTAATGTAAGACCCACAATTGCTAGTTAGCTTTTAAAAAACAGTCCTTCAGGGTCGAATTTGCATTTTAAGTCCTCTGCTACACACATAATTTTAAATCTTATGAAAATGATATTGCATTCGTAGGTGACTATAATGTGATTTATTCATACACACCAATTACTGTTATATTACGTGATGAGGGTTAATATTAACATATTATGACAGTTCTTTTTTTGTGTTCATTAAAATAAAATATACCGCTATGTACAAGATGCAGGTTTCTATTTTTTTTTCTCCTTTTCTAACACCCATAAGGCAACACAAAATAAATGATCAAATCATTAATATTTATAACTCACGGCAGATCTCCTGCGTCCTCCACTTGAACGTAACGCCCCTATGCGCACACGCATGCGCGTACGCGGCGAGCGCCGTACACGCGCACTCACAGTCCTCGCCCGAGTCGCACGCGCACGCGTCGCGCGTACAACGCGATATGTACGGCGACGGCGACACTTCAGCGTGACATAGCGTGAACGGGTATTGTTTCATGTTGCTACACATTGATGACGCCCATTCTTTGCGCTCTGGACGCTGATTGCAGTGGTCCTAGATAGATTTGAATATTGCTGATAATATGACATTTGGAACATGAATCATTGGTTTGAAATGGCTCAGAACTGTAAATACTTGTCACTTTAGTGGAATAATAAAAGAAGATAATATTATTATGAAGACATATTTTTTTACAGTGGTTTATGATTTGTGTTTCCTAACACCTAGTGTTTATTCCCTTGATAACACTTTCTCCAAAAAACCTGTTTGTCGACCTCTTTTAAGGTTAATCTAAAATCCTGGCTGAAACCAGTTACAGTAAAATGGTTTGCAGAACTTAGTATTTACAGTAAAAGACAATTTTAGTTGCATCTTACCAATAGTGGCATCGGCTTGGGACATGTCGCCTTAAGTTTCCATGAGTCTGCGAATATGAGCGCTGAAGACTCCGCCATGCCGCCGCCGGATGGTGTTTGGAAGTCGTCACGCATATCACCGTTGTAGTTTCCACACAGACCTTTGACCTAACACAATTGTAAATCATGAGTTTAGTATATTATTGGTACGACGATGTTCCTATATTTCGTCATACATACCTACAGGTTGGATTTTTTAATGCCACCTGTAGGAAAATATGTAAGTAAATTCTGCTCAAAGAGACCATAGCTTTATTTTCAAAAATAAATAAATATGCATTTGTTTTCCCGGCAAGCGAACAGGCTAAAATGAAGAAAACATATAAACAACATGTTCCTTTATGGCATAATCGATAGGGAGAATCGTAAGGATCGAACCTTGGCCTCGACCCTCTCATAAACATGGTAAATTAAACGAAAGGAAAACCGTAATACCAAAACTTAGAAAATCAATGGGTCTAGATTTCTAGAACAAGCCCTTTAAATCCACAAACCCGCGCGTCTACGAACTAACGCAGACGCTGAACGAGCGAGCTCGATTTATTTTCGTTTTTAATAAAAATAGGGTACAAATACAACCCCGTTGCATAAGAATTCAACATAGGTATTTGCCAAATAGATGTTTTGAATTGTCTAAGTGATTTTTTTGTGTCTAAGTGCTCACATTTCTTTAATTTTCAAACTATCATAATCAATTCAAAATTCAAAATATTAACCTATTATTTCCCACGCGCCGCAATGACCTTGACACTCCGAAGTCGGATCTTAAAAGGTTAAATTTATGTTCAGAAGTATAACTCACCCTTCCCTGCCAGATAGAGTCGACTTTGACATATACCCTCATGCCGCGGTCCCACTGTAGACTCATACCCAGCGTCGGCACATCAAGGAACACGTAGACTCCAGCCATACGCATTTTGATCCTGTATTTGAGAAAAAGTAAATTGTTGAAAGGCTAGGTAATGGCTAGGAAAAAGATGAAATGACAAATAGGGGACAAAATTACATAATAGATAGTACATTTTTTTTAAACTTCTTGCTTGTGTAGCTTTTTTTCTAACTTTGTCTCCATTTTAGCACAGTTGCAAAAACTAAATGCATATAATTATTCAATTAGTATTTGTTTTCTTATTTAGTATCTGATTATATAATTGAATTTTAACCCTTTCACTGTCCTGTGACATATGAACATTTCCATTGTTTAACTATTGTGTCTACCAAGGAAGCGTTGGCGAGAAGATCTGGACAATTTCCTCGCCGATTGGCCACAGCACGCTTCCGACAGGGAAGGATGGAAGAGTATGGGGAAGGCCTTTGCCCAGCACTGGGACAGCACGGGCTAACAAAAAAAAAAAAACTATTGTGTCTTCTGACGGGACAGGGAAAGTGTTAAAATAAATTTAACTTCACAGATTTGTGTCCGTTTCAGTCAGCATTTTTGTCTTGATTGCTAGAATAAAGCTAAAGTTATAAGTGTAGTATGATACGAACCTATTTAGCTTCGATATATCAGGTATTGGTGCGTCTTTGGTGAGCGATACGATCTCCTCATTACCGCCGCCCCCGATTTTGAGAGTCACTGACTTGGAACAGGTGGCGCCTGTTGTGCCGCAGGGCACGTTCTAGATGAAATAAAACATTTTATGATAGGGATGGCTATTAATTTTTTACTATGTCATACTATCTATACAGGATTATTTTTTATGGAGTGCGTTTACTCAACGAGGTCATCAGGTGCATAAAACTGAATCACTTTACTCAAGGAAAAACTTTACTTACAAACATAAGTCACGTGACCTGTCACTTTGTATGAAAATTTCATTTTCAATTTTATGATTTCGACCCATATTCCTTGGGGAAAGTGGTTCAGTGCACCTGATTACCTAGTTGAATATACGCACTCCATAAAATAATCCTGTATTTGTTTGCTTTTTTAACTCTTCATATTTTTTTCTATATTTTATCAAAGCAGGCATTTATTATTGTATTAATATTTCAAACGCAGAACAACAAAAATAATTTTGATAATTTTTTAGGTTTTATTTCAAATGCTGGACTAGATAAGTTTATTGGCTATCAAAATCTTAAGTTCGCTCGAACTAGTAAAATTGTGTTACGAGTGAATTCACGTCGGTAGTGTAAAGGATGGAATTCGAACCAGCAACCACAATGACATGATCTCTATTCTACCACTGCTTTCTTTCAAATTTATGAACATTTAGGATCAAGGAAATAAGATTTAAAATGATAGCAACAGAGTCCTTTTCTCACCTGTATCTCAACATCGAACCCATCCTTGGTATCCATGACTCCTTTCGCCAGCAGATAAGTGCAGACTCCTTCAAAGTCGTAGTCAGTACCGTCGAAGGTGACCACGTGGGAGTCGCCCCACGCGGCGCACAGGCCGGCGCATTTACGCTGTGTACACGTCCAGTTGCCGCTCTTGCATTCACTGGTTAAAACATACATGAGGATAATTGCAATAATATCATTGAGACAAAAAAAACTAATTACGATAAGCTCCGTGGTCGAGCGGCGTACACACCGGTTTTCAAGGTGTCGCTAGCTCTGTCCCGGGTTTGATCCCCGGACGGGAAAAAACAACACTATTCTACATTGTCTCGGTTCTGGGTGTTTGTAGTACCTTCGTTGTTTCTGATTTCATAACACAAGTGCTTTCGCTACTTACTTTAGATTCGGAGCAATATATGTGATGCTGTCCACATATTTTTTTTTGTACGGCTTATCCCGTTAAATGCATATAAGGAATCTTTTTTTACCAGGTGCCATATTTACATACGAAAATTTCATTATTTATGTACATCTGAAGGGCAAACATAAAGTCTGGCTCAGTGCCAACAAAATAGTAACTCGACTCAGAAATTTTGCTATAGGATCAGATGCACATGCACAGTACCTACTCTTCCTGTAGTTAAACCGACCTAGTTTGAAATGAACTATCGTAGTATTTCTGCCTAAATGTGGGTCATTTACCAACGTCGTGATATTATGTACCGTTGATAATTAATTGTTAACTGGTGTGACTGATCGATTACGTAAATATGCTGATCGTATACATTTGTAACGGTTCGGCACGTTCGTCGCGCAAAAAGTGAAAGGCAATCACTTAGTACGCATTGCGCATATGAAAGCACGCACTTATTTTGTATTACTGGTTTATTTTGTCAAGACTTATAACGGGGGCGTAGCTCAGATGGTAGAGCGCTCGCTTAGCATGCGAGAGGTACCGGGATCGATACCCGGCGCCTCCAAAAATACTTTTTGTCTGAATTTCCATTTTCTCTTAATATTTCTTATACATGTAATTTCGTAAATGTGAATGTAAAGCAAAGAAAAAGAAAGGAAAGAATAAGCCATTTCTTGTTTGCAAGCTGGTGTCTAGCCCAAGAGACGAAAATAGTCCTTGACAGTATTCACCAAGTCAAGTAAAGATCTAAAATTAATCTCTCTCTAAAAAGTATAATAACTAACTTTTAATGAGCGTTCCTCCCGTAAGCGCTGTTCAATGTCGCATTTCTAGAGATTTCTTGTGATTATGTTAATAAATTTAACTTCCAACCTAGAGAGATAATAGAGAGCCCTTAATCACGTCCTCAGTTTTCCATTCCAGTGTCGCGCGAAAAACTGACTTAAGAGTTGGTCATCTCTGACACCTTCATGTGAGTACAGTTGTACGGTATACTAGCTTTAGCTAGCCGTTCCGCCCGCGTGGGCATCGGTTAACGAAGCAAAAATGGGCTATCTAACAATAAAATAAGTTTTCTAATCGGAGCAGTATATCCTGTGATTAGCGCCTTCAACTAAACAAACTCTTCAGCTATATAATATAACTAGCTGCACCCCGCGGTTTACCAGATAACTTAATTTTGTTACTCTTTGTTAATCCAGAGTACTCAATTTTATCAAAATTGGTCCAGCCGTTTGAGCGTGAAGATGTAACAAACATAAAAACACACAATTTTCACCTTTATATTACTGTGATATAATTCTATACATACCATTTGTTGCATTCTTCCTGCATTTCCTGTCCATCAGGGTAGCTCCTCCCTCCGTGGTGGCAGGGGCATTCGGAAGGCGGCACGCACTTCTTGGAGACGGTGTCCAACACGAAGCCCTTCTTGCACTGGCAGCCGGGACGGCACTCCGCAGTCGTTGATGAGGGAGGTAGGTGCATGTTCTGGTAAAAATATTATAGAATATTTTCACTCGAACATAGAAACACATGCTTTTTGGACGTCGGTAGACTATTTACGGAAAAAATTAAGAAATAATACTTAAACATATTTCCAACCTCTTTATTTGTATGCTTCTTCTTGAGATTAAGTTGTATAGATTCGACTAATCATGAAAGGTTTTTAAGAAAATTAAAACTTTTTGTTTTTTTAACCACCCTTGTCGCGGTTCGTCCGTGGATGAATATATCATGTAATATATGTGTATAATAATAATAATAATAAATTTTTTATTTCATAAAAAAGGAAGATTGTAGTACATTTGGCATACACAAAGTTATACATATGAGTTTGTACCATGTCAATCACAATGTATAGGTAATCTGTTGTGTATTGATAAACGCATGAAACTGTTGATATGGATCTTTTTGCCAATTTTCAGTATAATTGGTACACACTGGGTGGATTTTACCAAACTTTTATTCCCTGTTTATAAAGGCACAACCATCGAAAAATAATATTTTTTGTCACATTTAAAAACAACTGTCAGACGATATTTTATTTGTGCATAATACACAGAGAGGATAATATTAAGATATGAATTAATTTCATTTCAACTTTCGTATGATTAACCCTTACCTACATCCGACGTAAATATTAAATTCTTGCATTTATAACACTCCACACATTATTTACTTGTTACCTACCTCATTCAACCAACTTACCTCGTCACTTTCGTCGATTTCTAATAAAAGCTGTGAATTTAAAAATGAACTGAAAATTTATTTGTTTACTGTTTCCTAAAAGATAAAACTAGGCTAAGGTCAGAATTACTTTTAAAGGATTTGTAATGATCCTACAAAATGCATTACCCTATTAATAAAATTTTTCGACTGTTCAACAGCAGTCTACATTCTCTACATTCAGAACGGCCATAAAGATTGGCGAGGGCTGTACTTAAGGCTTAAAAACTCCTAAATAATCTCAGGAATACGATACCATTACCAACGACAAATTTCTTTCTCTTACAAAAAAATAAAGTAAATATGATTATCTTCAAATGCTATCATCATAGCTACCTTGCAGGTCAGCGGCTCAGCTATCTCGCAGGTAGTGAACTCCATGTTGTTGGAAGCACTGCAGTTGCTGCGCAGGTCCTCCGCCGGAGGGTAGTTCTGGATCTCCATCGGAGTCGCCGGCTTGCAGTCCCAACGGGCACCCACACATGTACTGAACATATATTTTATTATTCAAATGTTGTTTAAGACAGTTTTTCAATTACCTGATAAAATATGCTTATAGTTTAGACGTAGCTATGGTTTAGTTATTTTGGAGGCCCGATTCTCAAAATGGCAATAGAGTCGCAAAAGGACAAGTTCTCAAAATGGCAAATTCCCCAAACGCCTAGTTCTCTAAATGGTCTCTAAAATATATCGGGCTAGGATCTGATTGATACCAGCAGGACCAGGAAAATCTGTTTTAAAACTTATTGTAACATCTTTATTTTTTTCTAATCAGCTTTAATTAAACTATTATTAGAACCGCCTTGGCTTCGCACGGGTAACACAGTAAAAAAATACTAACATTATCAAAACCTTTCTCTTAAACCACTACAGCTGAAGTGCTGAAAACTGTATTGAAATCCGTTCCGTAGATTAAAATATCTAAGCGAACAGACAGCGGAAACGACTTCATTGTTATATATCTATGTAAAGACCTAAGCGGCGGTAGCCTAATGGCTAGGGCGTCGGACTTACGATCACGTGGTTGCGGGTTTGAATCCCACCCTTTTCACTACTGACCCGTAACACAAGCATTTATAAAAAAAATGTGGAAACGATTTCCTTAATACAGTGGAACGTAATACACAAATATCGCGTATTAAAAATCCGCTAGGGTTGCTTGTGGCGCTTAAGGTCTATCTGTTATCTACCAATGAGAGACAAGCTACTAGTCGAAATTGCCAGATAGACCTTAAGCGACAGTAGCGGCCCTAGCAGATATTCGACACGCAGCCATCGCGTGTCGAAAATCCGCTAGGGTGGCCCATTATTTGAGGACCCAAATTTTACATACTACTATACCACTATGTCTATACTTAAATAGGTACCTACTTTGGTTCCCCTGTTATGTTGAGGTAGAGTCTTGATATTACAATATAAACAGTTGTAATTCTATTTACTATTACTGCTGCGATTTTTAATCGTATGTATTTGAAACTGCATATGGTGTATAATGTGTGACGTTAAGTACATAGATTAAACCTGTATAAACAACAAACAATGTTTGCTGTAACATTTTATTTAACCCTGTCTTCAGAAGGACCTTAAAAGTGACGGGGAACATGAGTGCTATGTCAAGTTTGAAGTTTAGACTTGGATAAAAATATTTTAATAGTAAAATAAATTATAAAATAATTTTAATAGCAAAATTATTTTTGTTTTTTTATAGATTCAATTTGACCGACTTGTTCAAAACGCAACTCATAAATATTTAAATGACACGTTTCGTGAACAGCACGTTTATGAATGAACTTGTGCAATTTTGTTGACTTCGCAAGTGAAAGGTGTACTAAGTATTACGCACTGGATTTATTTACGCAATATTCATTATACTGTTGTTTTATTTAGTTCGTATTAACAACGGGGGCGTAGCTCAGATGGTAGAGCGCTCGCTTAGCATGCGAGAGGTACCGGGATCGATACCCGGCGCCTCCAAATTACTTTTTATTTACTTTTATTTCGTTTGTTTTGTAAGTTGATTTATAAACACTTGAGGAACAGTCCGTAGCAATTTATATTATAAAGTTTATTTCAATGCTTGCTGAATTGTTATTTCTGCATAAACACAAGCTCAACAAGTAGTCGGTATCTCTGCTTAAGATTTCTTAAACTCTACTCCAGGTCGAAGTCGGGACTCCGCACTGGGTGCCCTTAGTGTACGTTACAAACGTAGTTTTTCTATAGCTCTGACGGAGCCTTAAGTTTTCGCCAAAAGTACGGTGAAGCAGTCAAACTTACTGCACTCAGGCTTACTGCGGTAGACCTCATAAAAAAGTCTCTACTAATCGGATATAAGATACCTATAAAGACCAACTCCCAAGCAAATACTTTTCTAACGGGATAGTTTCTATCTTAATAATATTTTTATCTTGACACAAATAATACACTGCACATTTGTGCAAATAAAAAAGCAACTCTATCCTATTCAAAATAAAGTTCATCTTACAAAAGCAGAATTGACACAAAGACGTACATCAAGTACCGCCTAAAACTCATCTCTCTAGCGCCTTTTCCATTATCATATTTTTACGAACTCACCATAGTTCCCTCTCCCTCCTGCCAGCCCTGACCTCTTTGTACCCGGCGTTGAACTGCATGCCTTTGTGGTAGCAGGGACAGAGGCCAGTCGGCACGCACACATTGTTGTCGTCGAGCAACTACAGATAATATATTTCGAGTTAGTGGTGGAAAAAACATACATCTCTTTTTCACAAAGACCTTGTGATTGAAAACAGGAAGTTTTCCCTGTCGTTTTTTTTTTTCCAAAATTTCAAGTCTTGTTTTAGAGGACTTAATGCCAAATCTCGCGGGATTGTTGGAAAGCGGCTCAAGCGGCTACCTTCTTAGACAAGGTACATTTCTACAAACGTTATCGTTGATAGAAATCGCTTAAATTATATTAAATAAATGGAAATTACATTTCTCTTAGATCAGCAATAACGATTGTAGAAATGTACCTTGTCTAAGGGGGCTGGAGCGAATTGGGAGCGATTATTGCCCAGTAGTGGGACTCCTAAACTTTAAATAAAAATTGCCGTAAAGCATTCATTCATATAACTTTTTAATTTTGTCAATTTTCATAGATTATTAGTAGTTATTAATCAATAACAGAAATAAGTACGGCAGCCTACCTGTCCAGGAGGACACGCGCACCCCTCCACGCAGCAGGGCTTGCAGGTGCCGCTGGCCGCCAGCGCCATGTCCGCGCACTTGCGGAGGCAGCTGTCCGCACACACTGTGTACTCCTGACCACCAGTGCATTGTAGTTCTAAAAATATTTCAAAAATCAAAATCAAAATCAATATCTTGTTTAAGTATGGTTGAAATGGATCTAGTTTTCATATTACCAGCTCTAAAGGATATGGTAATCGATTCAAAATAAATCTGACTTTGATATTTGAATAAGAACGATCTTCGGTTAAAAGTTTTACGAATGCAATGTTAAGCAAAATGAAAATGTAGGAGGTAAATTTTTAGTGAGACTAATATCACAGTCTTAACATCATACAGTCGTTCGACGAAGACGTCTAGACAGGGCAATCGTGCGGGGTGCGAGGGGCGAGACGGGGGAAGGGCGCTCCCGAGCTGCATACATTACCATGTTAGTAGCTCGGGAGCTAACTTTCAGGGCTATCTGGTGTTAGTTTAGTTCTATTAGTTTTAATAAATATAATAATTTTATTAAAATGGGTGCCAAGAAACCAAGATGGCGTCGACGACAATTTGCAAATTTTTCGTCATGGGTGTCATTTTCATGATTCCCGAGGTCGCTTAAACGATTATGGGGTCGAAATTAAAACCCAAGATGGCGCCGAGGAAATTTTGCAAATTTTTCGTCATCGGTGTCATTTTCATGGTTCCCAAGGTCGCTAAAAACGATTATGGGTTCGAAATTAAAACCCAAGATGGCGCCGACGACAATTTGTAAATTTTTCATCATGTGTGTCATTTTCATGGTACCCGAAGTCGCTAAAAACGATTATGGGGTCGAAATTAGAATCCAAGATGGCGCCGAGAAAAATATGCATTTTTTTCATCATGGGTGTCATTTTCATGGTACCCGAGGTCGCTAAAAACGATTATGGGGTCGAAATTAGAATCCAAGATGGCGCCGAGAAAAATATGCATTTTTTTTATCATGGGTGTCATTTTCATGGTACCCGAGGTCGCAAAAAACGATTATGGGGTCGAAATTAGAACCCAAGATGGCGCCGAGGAAAAATTGCAAATTTTTCTTCATGGGTGTCATTTTCATGGTTCATGGGGTCGCTTAAAACGATTATGGGGTCGAAATTAGAATCCAAGATGGCGCCGAGAAAAATATGCATTTTTTTGTGATGTCATTTTTAAGATTTGCGAGGTCACTGAAAATAAAAATGAGGTCAAGCTTTCGCGGAAATGTCTATCGCGCAAGAGTTTCTGATCCAAGATGGCGGACATTTCTCTAAATGAAATTACATGTGTTCGTCTCAATCTCAATCTAGAATTTTTCATGTGAGACCATAGACAAAGCACATTTGCATAATAGTTACTGTTTTACAAATTGTGCATCTCGCTATTGTTAATTATTGTAACAATATTTATTTTTATTTATTACGTTATTATTAAATACTAACTATTAAGTAATTTAATGTTGATCAAAAATAAATTCGATTTTTTTTTATTAGGTTTAAATATTTTTTTATTTATTTTATATCAACATTATCTATACTTATAATATTATTAAATAATAATTATTAAATAATATTGATCAAAAATAAATTTAAATAAATATTGTTAACTTGAGACAACCCTGGCTGTTGCGACAATTTCTACACATTGTCGGCATTTACAAGGAGATCAAAGGCGTCGGCCTACTGTATGTTTTTATACTGTGCTAATATATGAGATCCCTTCAGTTTTGATAACAATCAATAATGTTATTCCTTTGCATTATGGCGCCTGACGATGATATCCATGCTTGTTTGTCTCCTTTTTGGACTGTTCAAAATTTTTCATGTCCATTCCCAGCCACTATCTTTTTTTTTTTTTAAGGATTTTAATCCTTGTGTCGCGGGGGTTTCACAAACATTCAAATCACACGCACAAAGAATACCCTGACTTGGAATAAGCATTTGTAGATCACACAAATACTTGTCCCATGCGGGGATCGAACCCACAGCACGTCGCGCACAGTGGTAATTAGCGTGGTGACCTATACCACTCGGCTATCCGTGCAGTCAAATAACTATAGTATTTTTTGGAGGGGATTATTAAACTTAAAGAGATTAATTGGCTACATATCGTGCAGCTAGGTAACAACTCTTGCCTCTTAAGAGACAGGGTAAACCTAGTTTAAGAGACAGGGTTCAAAATTTAATATTTACCTTCCTTAATGCTATTTTTAAGAAATGCACTGTACTGCTTACTTTTGGTGATAAATAAAAAAAAAAAACTTCTGTCTAGACCTCATCCAGATGGTTTATATTCTTCGTCAAGGCTGGAAGATGTAGAGCTGCAAGGTATACGTACCGCACTCCTGCACGTCGTAGCGCCACTGCAGCAGCACGCCGTGTACAGCACAGTCCATGGCGTAGTGTCCGAGCACGGGGCACAGGCAGCGCGCCGCGTCACCCGCGCACGCGCACATGTCGTACACGCACGCCTCGTAGTACGGCTCCACGTCCACGAACCAGTGGCACGCTGTACCAATTAACCCATGTTGTAAAAAAATTGAGTAACCCTAATGAGTCGTGGTAGCCTAGCGGTTCAATGACCAGATTCGTATGCATATGGTTGCGATTCGAACCCGGGCAAGTACCAATGTGACTTTTTCAAAGTTATAAGTACTTTCTTAATTATTCTAAGACTCCATTGACAAGCGGTGAAGGGAAACATCGTGAGGAAACCTGGATCCCAAAAATTGGAATTTGAAATCGCCAACCCGCAATGAGCAAGCGTGGTGATCAATGCTCATTCCTTCTCTATATGGGAAGAGACCTGTGCCAAGCAGTGGGACATTTATAGGTCGGTATTATTACGTTATTTCATTGTGTGTCGTACCTTCAAAGACCTTGCCCTTCAGCTTGCTGCAGTACTTCTCAGCAGCCTCCTTGTTCTCGATATTAGCCTTACAGGGGTGCTCGGGCTCCGCTGTGTCCACATCAGTACAGAACTCGCGCGTCTTCCACTTGTTGGCGAATGCTAGAGCTGACTGCTCTACATCATTCTCAGGGGTTAAGAAATCGTCTTTCTGGTTCAAGTTGAAGGTGCCGCAGAGACCCTAAAGAAAAATATGTTAGGCTTATTAAGAACTTCAGGATGTAGTTAATGAACTCATTTTGTTGAATGCCTCACCTTGGTCTTCCCCAGGAAATTAGCGGGGACATCAATGAAAACACGAGTGTTGCCATCCCACCATAAGTCAACTTTGTTGGGCAGTTGCACTAGAAATTAAGGACGACACATGAGTTACAAGAAATTTTCCATTGAAAATATGGATTCAATTATCTGCCCAAAGGTAAATTGATAATGCTTAAAGTACAGACGGCATTATTGCCAAAATTATTGACACAACGAAACAGTTTAGAATTTTAGTAACTAGGTGAATTCAGCGTCATCCGCTGACACGTCACCTCCCGCAGCACA
Organism: Plusia festucae; assembly: GCA_950381575.1. Lineage (NCBI taxonomy): Eukaryota > Metazoa > Arthropoda > Insecta > Lepidoptera > Noctuidae > Plusia > Plusia festucae. Next base: position 2,109,369 of record OX494436.1, on the reverse strand, counting down.
ATTCCACCAATAGTGACACAATACATAACTTATAAATTTTTAGCTACTGCATGTTAACCTCTTAAGCTATAAGATAGGATCTTGCCAAAAAGGAAAACCTTTTTTTATCGAATTTAGAAGAAGCTCACAAAAAATACTTACCGATGATAAACATGGAAGATGCAGCCCTGATCCTCACATCGCCGACCATGACGGGCAGCGTGGAGACCTCTTTGCCGTTGACGAGGATGAAGCCACCCTGCTTCATGTGCACGTTGGCTCCCTCGTAGATCAGCGTGACCGCTTTAGTGCACGACGGCTTGCCAGCGCCCTTGTATGGGCTTAGGTCCATAGCCTAGATGGTCAAAATATTTGAATATGTGCCGGTGAGATCAGTAATCTTCGGAATTTCGAGTAGAGTTATTGGGATATACAAATAAAAAAAAAACGTTGGCACTCGGGGATTGCCGCGGCAAAGCTATTGCATGTGTGTGAAATTTTATAGATATGATAGATACCCATACACCTATATACTTTCTCACAAACAGCTGCTTACGTATTAGTCCGATTTAGCAGCTCGTCTCGATCCGTGTGGTATTAGGTTTTTTTTGTTACGGAATTTCTTGATTCGGTCGCCGCGCTTAAAGCCCGCGATAAAAGCTATGCAATAGCTTAAAAATGACCACATTGGTACAATTTCTAATGGTCTTCCAATTTTGGAACGCAAAGGAAATATAACTAACCGATATTTTTTGAAAAAGAATATTATAGTAAGCGTTGGGACATTTTGTTCTGCGATGAAACTAGGTCTGAACTAAGCTTTTAATACTTTCCATCATGCAGATGATATTTTGGGTCACCATTTCAATTTATCCGTACTTTGTATAATCGTCATCAATAACATCATAAGCTTAACCTTTGACAGCAGACAAGTCAATAGAAATAAAACTGTTGGTACTTCTCTGATTCCCAACCTGCTTTAAAACCACCTTATTCAGAGTCAATAAAATTATCAGCTGATCAACATATGTATATTTTAATGATTCATGATTTTATTCTGATTCCCTCCATACCTCAGTGATAGCACCAGAGCAGGCGACGTTCTCGACTTCGACGGAGACGTTGTCGGCCTGCAGCATGGTGTAGGTGCAGTGGCCCATGAAGTCGTACCGCAGTCCATCGAACGTGGTGTAGTGCGGGTCGCCCACCGCGCCGCAGCGCGCGCCGCACGCCACCTTCGTGCACGTCCACTCGCCTGACTCGCACACGCTATGGAGGTGCAGTTAACAGTTACTAATATACCGGGTAAAGAAGTCCTCCTTTTGAAGTCGGTTAAAAATGGGGGTGACTACAGCAGAAGGTGAATTGGGGATTGTGGGTTTTTACATTTCAAAGATTGAAAGGTACTCACAACTATTTAAAAAAATATATACGCATGCTACACGATAGAGGATTGGAATCCTTCTCAAAATTTGTTTTTCTCCCCAAATATTTGCTATGCGTTTTACGGTAATTAATTACCGTATTTGTATGCACATTGCACATGGTTAAAGGTTCGAGCCCAAGCTAGTAAAATGTGACTTTTTCAAGGTTATTTGTACTTTTTTAATCATTCTAAGACACCATTGACAATCAGTGAAGAAAAAATTGTGAGGAAGCCTGTATTTCAAAAAATTTCATTAATCTCTTATTTAAGTTCCCACTCACCAAGTATTACAGTCCTTTCGTATAGTCTTTCCAGGTTGGAAGCTCTTGTTCCTCAGCCTGCACGGACACTCAGCCTTAGGGACGCAGCGGCCAGCCTCTAGCAGCAAACCCTCGGGACAGAAGCAGCCTTCCACGCAGGAGCTGTTCTCACTCTTGGCTGCCACCATCGGGAAGGCACAACTAGGCTGCGAGTCAGACCCGCACGAGTTGTATATCTTGCCTTCTGGACACTGCATAGCTACGGAGCATATTCTGTTTAGTTTTGAGAAGTATAGTCACATAAACCGCGATAAAATCTATCCATATTTGTTACTTATATTTCATGTTGATGAGTTTTTTACGCGTTATCATCGGCGTAAATTGTCCCCGTTTCCGTAAACATAAATATAAAAACAATGGAAAATTTACATTTGTAAATTTTCCATTGTTTTTATATTTAATCTGCTATTCGGAACGGAGACGAATCCAACAAATCGAGAAAATCGGTTCACCCATTCTGCCCCCTTAGACAAGATACATTTCGACAAGCGTTAGCTGACGAAAAAATCGCTCAAATTACAATAAATGTATACGAAAATGAGACTCTTCGATACATAAGTCACGTGACTTAAGACTTGTCACTTTCATACATTTGAGCGATTCGATCAGCGATATCGATTGTAGAAATGTACCTTGTCTAAGGGGGCTGGAGTTAGAAGAGTTGTAACAAACCCGACTTTGTTTTATAATATACCTTTTCAGGTAAGAACTTTCGAAATAAATGACTCTAGTTGCAGTACTTGGTAATACTTACGACAAGTGTCAGCATCGCGCCAGTCCTTCATCTCAGTGATACCGTGCCTCAGACACTCCTTCGCATACACAGACACGGTACTGCACGCGCACTCCTCGGCACCTGCACCAAATTCATACAAATAAGTAACAATCTGAAGATTCTGAAGTCCAGAAGCGACTAAAAAGGTTTTTGGGAACTTACTCAAACTAGTAGAGCAAGCGCAGTAGTCCCATTGACACGCTTCCAAAAGTAATGAAACGTCCATAACCTGTAACAGAAGTCAACAAATTCAACTTTTTGGTTGACGCACGACCCTAAACCCATTTTGGAATTGAAAAAACCGGATAATTGCGAGTCGAACTCGCCCACAGAGGTTCCGTACAAAGACTTTTTTTTATGATTTAAATACAAAATTGAAATAAAACTACTTTAAACGGATTCTATCGCGGTTAATTTTGATTTTAGTTCCGACGTTTCATGGCACCTGCAAAGGTGTTGAAACGTCGGGAAATGTCTAATATTCGCGTAAACCTCAGAAAATTAAATACAAATGTAAAGTTTTCAGTACCTTTCTTTTTCTTGTACCTGTAGTAAAAGACTGTATTACTTGCCAAATCACATACCTCTAGGCAAACGGGAGGTACCCTATTAATTTTAATTCCCTTTGGTGTGTCGAAACCAAAATCTTTTTTTGTACACTTACTTAGAAGTTTTCACACAGCGTCAAGGCACTGTAGATCTATCTATTCGTATACCTCCACGCTTTCCCGAGATAGAATAGCCGGACAGACAACAAAATGATTCTAAATAGGTTCCGTTATTCCTTTAGAGGTACGAAACACAAAAAAATAGCTGAACACTGGTGTGAGGTTTTGTGATCTTTACCTCGGAGCATTTGCGGAATTTCTCTTTGGAGAATATCTTGGCGCAGAATTGTTGAGCTTTCTTTACGTCGTCATCAGCTTCGGAAGCACAGGCGCTGGTTTCAGTTGGCATACTGTCGCATACATCTGTCAAATAATCTTCTGATTTTAATATTCTTTGTAAAAACATACCTATTTAAGCTGGCTTTGATTTGGGAAGTAAAATTTTTCAGTTGCCAAAAACTTCCGTAACAGTTTTTTATAAAGATTACTAGCAATATGGGTTGCACTTTGTATTCTTGTTTACCCCTCGTGCTAAGATAAATGCTTGTGTTACGAGTAGGTTATGTCGGTAGTGCAACGGGTGGGATTCGAACCCCCATCTCCTGATCGCAAGTCTGACGCCCTAGCCATTAGGCTACCACCGCTTCTATAATTATAGGTAGCTATTTATAAAAAAGAGAAGGGAAGTAATAAAGCTAGCTAGGTTAATAGAAGAGGAGAGGGAAGGAAAGAAGATGAGTGTCAAAGAATTATTTTTTTATCTTCAAATGTCAAAAATGTCAGCAAGTCAAGTTTTTTTTTTATTTCACGGGTATTCTAACGCACTATGAATAATATCAGCACTTACCACCGATCTTGTTGACCTGCCACGAGGATGCGAGTACAGTCTTGGTCTTAGTAATAGTCTTGTCTCTGGCCATGAAGTCGTTCTCTGGGTTCCCGTCCAACGTACCGCAGAGACCCTCAGTGTTGTTCCACAGGAGAACAGAGCCTTCGATCAGGATTACGTCCTGGAGACAAACATTTTCATGTAGGTAAGTGATAAACAGTTACCAGATATATACATTACATTTTTGGAATAAAATTGGCGTTTGACAGTTTTTGTATGAAACAACTGACATAATTATTTAAGGATTCAACGGTTTACTCACGCGCATTTTCGGGATCGCCCGACTAGCTAAACTGACATAATTTCAAATTTATTCTTCGAATAAAGTTATCTGACGATGGAAAAATCAATCCTAAGTATTACGGTTTTTATTAGTGCTTAGTAACTGCGTATGCTTATTATGTTCACTTAAGCACTTCAAAAGTAACAAAACGACGAGATATTTGTAACTACAAGTCAAAATAGGTAAACAAGCAAAAAAAAAAATTAAGTTATTTTCATTCATTCAAAGAATTTATGAAGTTTGAAACATAAATATTTCCATCATTTTAGTTTTACATTTCCGTTTCACATATGATTCACCAGACGTGATACCATTAGTTATTATAGTAGGTACATATTCGTAGGTATGTAGATACTTAGAGTCCCGAGAGAATTGTCAAGGTTGAAACTAAATACTAGGTACATTAAGTTTCAATAATAGCATTTTATATTGTTATCAAAATCAGTAGTGGCATATTAATGTTTATTTACATTAGTAATGCAAGCTTATCATTTAAAAGCAGTGCACGCGACGGAAGCAGATCATCCTCAATAGTATGAGCGGATTTCCTTTACTAAGCAGATAATTTATAAAAATGACCGAAATATCATGTCATTGTCCTCTGGTAACCTTTACACTGACCTCACTGACTGATATTACACGTGTTAAATTGGACACGTGTAATAAATCATGAAAATTTTGTATTATTAATGTGAAAGTAATCACATTAATATTATAGAGGTGGAGGTTTGTGAGTGTGTATGTTTGTTATGTTTTCAAGCTCAAACGGCTGGTCCTATTATGATAAAGTTTGATGTGTAATTAACTGACATTCTGGATTAACACTTAGGTTATATTTTATCTCGAATATAAGATATCTGGTAAACAGCGGAACGCAGCAACCGCTGCCACGCTAAACTGATTTTGATAAAACTTGCTCTGGGGTAATCTTGCCTCCCAGGATAAGACATAAGCTACTTCTTGTCGAAGACATCCTTGCGGGCGGAGCCGCGTGCACCAGCTAGTATTATATAGGTCGTGCATCTTACATTGGTGTCCCACTTGAGGGTGACGCCGACCGCGTCCAGGTTGACGATGACGTGGTCGCTGGGCATGGACACGCGCACGCCGGGCAGGGACGCCGGCATCGGGATCAGACGCTTCGTGTTGCGGAACACTACGGAACCATCCTCTGGAGATGCGAAAAATAAATAAATAATAAATGTTATTATAATAACTTCCGTGAGACGAATTCATAATTATTTAAGGATTCAACGGTTTACTCACGCGCCTTCTCGGGATCGCCCGACTAGTTTAGCGTCAGCTCATGATTAAGGACTCCTATTGAGTCTGAAACTAGTCGGGCGATCCCGAGAATGCGTGTGAGAAAACCGTTGAATCCTTAAATAAATAATAAATGTTATATTCAAAAAATTCAAAGATTATAAATTGAAACTAAATCCTACCTCCTACAGCCAGCACGTAGAACTTATCCTCCAGGTAGACCGTCAGCTCACTGGGACAGAGAGCCTTGTTCATGCACTCGCCGTGTTTGACCTCCACCGAGTACTTGTGGTCATTTGCGTCGCGGACCAAGATGTGCTGGCATGGGGATTGGAAGCTGTAATAGATTTTTTATGTAGAATTTCAATAATATCGATCTGTCGTTTGTTAGATAAATAGTTCAGAAATTATTCAGCTCACTGTATTGACAGAATATAAAAAATGAAAAAACAGGTCCCAAAAAATCCTAATATTTTTTCTCAAATATGGATGTAAATCTAATTTTTTTCTTTATTTCAGATATAACTAGTAGGTACCTAGATACTATACGTTGCTCTACAAGAAATTGTGAACGTAAAAAAAAATCTAAGTTCGATGAGAAACAAAATTAAACTTGCCTGTAAATTTTTCCATCGAAAGTTTTATAATGCACACCAGCCCAAGTCAGACAAGTCCCTCCCTTAGGTGTCAAGTCCTGCACGATGACAGTGACAGGTCCGCCGGCACCATGCAGGTCATGCGAGCGCAGGTCCTTGATGCTGTGCACACCATGCGTGCCGTGCGTGCTCTCCGTCATAGCGCTCTGACTCTCACTCGCCAGCCGCCGCCGCCCATGAGACTCACTCGTGTATTCCGTGTAGACGTACGTCTGAAGATGGAAACTGGTTTAATATGGATGGATGAGGAGTGTTTGATTGATGTGTTACGGTTTTAGAGTTACTTGACGGGCCTGTTGGTCTAGTGGTCAGCGACCCTGACTGCTAAGCCGGAGGTCGTGGGTTCGATTCCCACCCAGGACAAATGTTTGTGTGATGAGCACGATCATTTGTTGTGTCTGGGTGGTATTTATCTATAATATGTATGTATTTAGAAATATAAAAGTATGTTTATCAGTTTTCTGGTTCCCATAGTACAGGCTCTGCCTAGTTTGGGATCAGATGGCCATGTGTGAATTGTCCCAAGATATTATTATTATTATTAAGATATTACTTACGCTGTTATAAGTGTGACTGCCGGGAGTGATGACTACAACTTCAGCTGTAATCAGAAATATGACATGAATTTCTACCATTTTTTCCCTCCTCGAAAACTGACACGCTAATTTACTATAACACGTACTTAAATGTCTCTCTGTCACTACTTCACATATTAAAGTTGAAGAAACAGCAGGAGACTTAGCGACTTCAAACTGAGTGACGTGTCATAATTCAGCCACTGGAGGCGTATAGAATTTATTTGGTACTCTAGTATGTAGACTCGTAGCAATTAACTATGATTGTGTAGTAGGAACATAAGACAACATATTTAAAGCAGTTCAATGGGAAACGTTTTCGAAAAAATAATATGTCCAGTATGGAACAGATCCAATATAAACGAAATTTAAAATATCGATAAAATAATCAAAAATGCCGGGACCGTTCTTGAAAAAATACGGGTAATGTTATGATTACACTTAGACAGTGAATCACTTGTCTGTTAAATTATCGATTTTGAATTAAAATACAGTCAAGACAAATCTGGTCACAATAACATACCCCATTACAAAAATCAACAAATACCATTAATAAGTTCAGTATTTTCTTCGTACTCACGGAAAACACAGTTGGGTATCGGTTGTGGTTCGAACACGCCAGTAGCATACCGACACGTGTACAGCTTAGCTGGCGGTGAGCTGTACGTGGTCCCTGGCGGGCAGGATAGCACGCAGCTTGTAGACTCGCTGTCACCCGCACAGTTGTACGCACCATTGAAGGCTAACTTACGAACATCGCAAGCATTCACGGCTAAAAAGAAACTTCATTTTACCGTACCCGGAAGAAGCAAAAGATGATTATGGTCATGAATATTGACGTATGGAATTTAGGTAAATAGGAAGATTTTAACGCAGAAACGAGTGATACATTTAACTGCGAAGTCTGAATATCCAAAAACAGAGTGAAATTTTTCAAGGGCATTGTGGTTGTGTTCGTTGTTTTCTAAACGTCCCACCGCTGGGCACAGGCATCTTCATCTATAGAGAAGGAAATGCCAGCCAAAAACTTTTATAATTTAGTGCTTATTAGCGAAGTTTACTTTTTCAGCCATAACAAGAAAAAATATAGAGATTAAACTTTATCCAGCTTTGAAACTTGAATTTTAAACTTACAATACTGGCACTGAGGTCCTCTAAAATCAGGTGGACACTCGCAAGTATTGACTGCTAAGCAGACTCCTCCGTTGGTGCAAGGTGGGCTGCACTCTGGTTCACAGTCAGGGATGGTGGAGAGGTCAGCTCTCGTCGGCTGCCACTGCCCGTCCATACACCGCATGTTAGCTACCGTGGAACCGTCGATAAACTTGTGGCCTTCTATGCAACTTATCGTGCATAACCTGCATGCATAAGAAAAGAGAAAATGAGGGAACTAAAAAGCTGCATGGAAATTGTACAAATACATTCTTCTTCTGCCTAGCCTTTTCCCAAGCTATGTTGGGGTCGGCTTCCAGTCTTAACTTACCGGCTTTAGCTGAATGCCGTATTTTACATGAAGCGACTGCTTATCTGACCTCCACTACCTATAATTGCTAGGTAATACAGAATTCCATGGTAAGACCGGATGTAAGAATTTTAAAAATTTTACAAATACATTATAGAGGGGAATCATTTGATCTTCTGGCAGGTCTTCAACTCTCGACTACTGGTTGTACACACCAGCCGCCTTATTAGCTAAGCGACAGACGAACCTGACATAACCAGATAAAGAGCTTCAAATGTTTCACCTCTTTTTTGTATTAACGCTCCAGTACGTTAATGCGAAATAAATGAATAAAAATTTACGGAATGAGAAGAAATCCAATCTAAACCGTTGGTATGATATTGAATGGAAAATTACAAGTCGTTTTCAATACCTAACTTGCTGATGAATTTTTTGCTATAGGTAATATGGTATGGTATAGGTGCATCAAAACAACGGTTATTAAAACTACTTAAGTAAACATAACTTTTTGAGCCTATTCCCTTGACTTAATGAAACAAATGACACATCTGAAAAAAACTGAGACCGGGATAACTAATTACCGCAGTATAAAACACTACATTTTGCACCGCCCGCGCGGGCGAGGTTACCTCACATTATAATAATATGTCGAAAGCCTAAGTCTTCCTCAATAAGTGGGCTATACTTATAACAGTGAAAGATTTTTTCAAACTGTCCCAGTAAGTCCTGAGATTAGCGCGTTCAACCAAACAAACTCTTCAGCTTTATAATATTATTAGAAGGTGTAGAAACAAAACCAACGTACTCAGTAGAGCAGGTCCTCCTGGAGTTCATAGGCAATGGTGGGTAGGAGACGCAAGGCTTCTTTTCAAACTCGCAGAACTTGCCCTGGAAATTGGGGGGGCACTGGCACGTATTTGTGTCCACGCATATGCCCATGTTCTGGCAGCTGGGCTCGCATTTCGCTGTTAGGAGAGTCAATAAGTAAATCTCGAGATTTTTATTAATTTTGGTATAATTATAATTGGGACAGAGCAGGACGAAGAAGGGGGCGGGGATTAATAATTTTATTAAAACAGAGTTTAGAGGATCTCAAGGTGGTTTTAACCAAAGCCAGTACTCGACTACCTGTCTTAAATGGTACCTTAAATGAAACAAAATTTGAACATTAATAACAGCAGTTCTAAAACGTAGTAAGGAAAGGGCATAATATAAATCTATGTACCTACCTACTAATACTTTAACTGTCCAGGCCAGATATGTAGAGCATGCTTAAACTTCCGTCATTGATCCCGTAGTTTAATCCCGTAAATCTATGCTGTAAGTACTTACCTACCTACAGCCTACCTACTGTTGGAATGAAAATTGCTAGCTGATAATAATATGATACGCAGATATGATAATATTTCTAGCTGCTATGACCTTAAAGACCCTGACCTGTCAACTGCATTACTTCATAATGCATTATCACTGACATTGACGCTAATTAGGTCGTAGTTATTTGCAAATCGAACGGACGGCACCAGCGCAAGCGCCGGCTTAGATTTGAGACGCTTCCGTCAGGGCTGATAGTGCGCCCACGCTTTATGATAATCGTTTATAACTACCTAATCATTTAATGTTTCTATTTTGATCTTATCTACGCTTTAATTACTTTTGTTGCAAACCCGTGTAACTGTTTAGGTTCTTTAGGCATAAGGTAGGGAAACTTAGGTGCTGCTGTCACATTTTCCGAAAAAACTATACAGTTATGATGTATGTTATAGCAACAAATAAATGATTATATTTTATTCCTACACTATAGTTAGGTAAACGAAGACCCTTTTAAGAAGGGATAAAAGAAAATATACTTACGCATAAATGGCTGATTGGCATTGTTGTGGAACTCGTTGTAGTTGGGGCTGAAATGTAAATTTTATGTTTTTATAAACCAAAAAAAAAATTACCTTAGTACCAGAAGGTACTTGGGCTACATAAGTTTATACCTATTCCATAACACATTTTTTTTTAACTAATTTCTACAACTGCATTCTAGACTTCCTAGGTGTTGTATGTGAAATGTAGCCGGTCTTTTAAGTAGATATATAATCAAAAGATTACTTACGCGTTACCATTGTTAGAATACCAGGTTTTACTCTCGGAGTATCGATTCTTGGTACCAGAATATGCGTTCTTCGTACCCGGATTACCCGTTTGACTTCGACCATAGGCGGTCTTCGTCCCACTATACCCGGTTTTCGTGCCGCTGTATGCTGTTTTCGTTCCACTATAACCGGTTTTTGTTCCCCCGTACCGGTTACTTCCATACCTTTGGTTCTTCAAGTAAGCTGGTACGTATTCGGGCGCTTGCACGTCGGATTGTCTGAAATTATTAAAGGTGATGTGGTGCTACTGGGGAGAAGAGAGGCCTATATGCAGCACTGAACCGTGATAGACCGTGATTAATTATAAGGTAAATACCTAGGTACATTATAATGTGGACAACATCACATACATTGCTCGATTCCAAAGTAAGTAACTAAAAGCACTTGTGTTATGGAATCAGAGACAACGAAGGTACCACAAACACCCAGACCCGAGACAATGTAGAAAAGTGTTTTTCTACATTGACCCGTCCGGGGATCGAACCCGGGACCTCAGAGCTGGCGACACCTTGAAAACCGGTGTGTACGCCACTCGACCACGGAGGTCGTCAAAATTATACAGTGCCTGGTTACACTTACCTTTTACCATTGAGCCTGTTCCATTTAACTCGCTCGACCATTACGAGACACGAATAATTATTAATTTATGTTAAATTCATCCATAACTAATGACGACAATTTACTAGATTCTAACGTCGTCATAATTATTACAAAGTACAAACTCACACCATAGTCGTGCAACTCTGAGGCCGTAGGTACTTTAGTAATATACTTGTCTGGATATGTAGGTACTTATTCTTAGTAATTCATTAAAATATTAACATTTAACAGCTTCGAACTGAAGCCAGCAAAGCTCAAGTCGCAACTTTAATTATTATTAATGAGGTCATAATATATCTAAGTTCATAAGTAAAAAATTAAGATAAGTAGTCTCACAATCACCCAATCTTTTCCTCATATTGTATGTCCATGGGAGTTACAAATATTTTTTCACAATTCAGTTATTTTCTTTAGCTAGGTACTCAATTAGGTGTAAATAACGACGGACTTTCTTAAATTAATACACTAGGTAGGTACCAAGTTATTTAATAAATCAAAAACTATTGCTTGCAAGCCAATAAAAAACAATAAATAACTTAAAAAAAATAAAAGCCCGCAATGAAAGACTCGAATTCGATTTTCAAAATGAAAATGCAATTAACAATTATTTTGGAGGCAACGGCGTAATAACATACAGCCATAAATATAAATCTAACACTTACCCATAATTATAGCTAGAAGACGCTGACGATATCCCATATCCAGCATTACTAAAATACGTTGCTAATAATAAAATAATCGCTTGAGTAACTAAATACATTTTTAATTTGCTAATTTATCCATCTATTGTTTTTTCTTATAGTCAACAGTTGTCGTGTGCGAGTACACGAGCAAACTAACTCCAGAATGGTGTGCCGTACTATAATTTACTCAGTTTATATAACACAGGATACTCGGAAATCATCCTTTGATAACTGAAAAATTATCTGTTGTGCATGATTTACCCAATAATAAAAGAGTGAAGAACTAGTTTAATGCTGTAAAAATGTGCACCTTATTGTATTTAAATATTAAATTGAATATAAAAAATAAAAATATAGATACATGCAAACAAACTTTTTACCGAAGTAGACTGACTATAACAACAATTACCGGAAAGCGAAAAAAAAAAAAAAAAAGGCGCCAATCGAGGTTTGTCATCTTGAAATTTCACCACGCATCAGTCGCATTTTACGTGTAATATTTTTAGTCAACATAATTTTTAAGATGCCTAAAAAACGAAATAACGCCTGGTCACGTCAAAAGAAACAGGTAATTAAGTACTCCCATCATTTTTTTCAAGTTAAACAATATTTTAAAGAAAAGTTGTGACGGCTTCGTGTAAAACCTTTTTGGCTGTAACTTTTTTCTATAGCCTTTAGTTAGCCTTTGGGACCTCGTATCGCGTATTTTTTGATATTGAAGGACCTGAATGACTGATTTTTTAGACAACTTTATCTTTTTTCTCCGTCAGGCAAATAACTTTTGATAAACAATCTATAGCAAGAAGGTAAGTAGTAATGTCCTTATTTAAACGCGTCATTAACGGTTGCTGTACCGTAGTGTTAACAAATTAATTAATTGCTCCTTTCGCTACGGTGACGATAAAGCTGATAACGTTCGTGAGGTTGAACGTTTTAAAATATCATTAAAAATCAATCAATATGTGATGACCAAATAAAATAAGTAGGTAGGTAATTTAATAAAAAAGCTACATAAATACCTTGCATCTCATTTTCACATAAGTAGTAAAATTGTTTGCTAAGGAACTCTTCCGAAACAGTTTCACCGATTATTAAGTTTTTTTATATATATTGGATACGTCGGGGCAAAGGTCGTTGGTTATTTTTTTTGTACCAATAAAAGTGACCCTCCCTAGAATATGGCAAAAAAAGACTTGCCGCGTCAGCTAGTATAATCCATTATAAAATCACTTTTCCATTCCAGAAACAAATAATAACAGCGAGGTTGATTGAAATAAGCCTCAAAGTAGATGAGTATGTGTATAACCTTATGCCTTTATCGAATACCGAAGCAAAGCAGTTCATCCAAGAGGTTGAGTCCTACAAAACAAATTGTATTCGCGATGAACGTTCGTTGCAGGTAGGTACAGATCGCACTTTATTAATCCTTCCTTCTCTAGCTTTATACATGACTAGCAGTTCCTCGCGACTCCGCCCGCGGTACCTAATTTTTTGTAAAATTATGTAGCTTTTGCTGTTGAAAGCCGTTGAAAGCGGCACAGTAGTTTTTGAGTTTATTCATTACAAACATACACACAAAAATACAAAGCTTTCGTCTTTATAACATTAGTGTAGATTAAAGGCATGAAATACAAGATATCTTCAGTAATGTGAATAGAATTGAGTGTAGATCTTTTATCATTTTCCTTTACATCTAGGTACAACACGGTGCGGAATTTTTTGGATGGGTTACTTAAAATATTATTAAGTCCAATTCTTAAATCGTTGACACCGTTTGCAATATTGTTTACCTGATTATCCCTTTTCTGAGGTATACCCATAGCAAATAGGCACCAAACTAGGCGATGTTTGTCGCGTCGAACATAAGTCGTATTCGTACCGAAAGTTGATCGCGAGCACAAAGCTCAATTGTTTATCACTCTCAACCATTCTTTGCCTAACAAAGCCTTACGTACCTTGGCAAATTCGTAGGTGATAATCCCTTAGTTTGGGTGAGGGGGAATATAAGGCAGCGGGGGTTGCAATAAGTGCGTGCGGGACGGGAGACTACTGATTCGAATCTTTCCAGCGTTCTCATTGGCTAGTAACATCCCCCGGAATTCGCGCGGACCATGTGAGTTTTACGAACAAAGCCAGGCTATATAGTATCTCCTATAAGGCGAATTCCCTAAAAAGTTTCTGAAGTTACGACTTAGTAGTCCGAAATTACTAAAATATACTCGTGAATAACTTTAGAATAACTCTTCAGACATAGGTCATGGGATGTGACCCACAGCCCACAAGCGCCAGTGCTTCCGAACGGAAACTCAGGGGCGTACATTATCTCTGATCTTCTAGGAATTATATATGCAGTTAAAATAAAATTTTCCTACTGCATTTATAGCTAACTGTTTATCTATAATTATAACGTTTTATTACTGAGAATTTTTTGACTTCACGTCTAAAGTGACGCTAATTTTAAAAATCAATTGATTTCATTGGACGTCTTGGAAAATTACAATAAACAAAGTAGGTAGGAAGCAGAGCTCATTAGGTAATGAATTCAGATGAAAATAAATTGATTTACCGCCAAAAAATATCAACCTGACTGAGCATGACTAAGTTTCTGGACTTACGAGGACACTGCGATTACTAAATTAAAGAAAAAACTGACAGAAAACATTAAAACCTAGATCTCTGAGATTGTTCTTACCTTATCCTTTCTTAAAATACTTTTAAATATATTTCAGGTCATCGAAAAACTGACTCGTTGTATGAAAGCAATCATACTAGAACATGAAAAAACTGACAGTGACTGCATGGACAATGGTGATATTTGTTACCTGGACGATTTTAGACCAGCTTCTGTATCACCGGTTTACTCAATGTGCGACGATGACCGAACGCAATTTTCTCAAACAATTGACGCAGATAGAAATACAACAGACGCAAATAAAGGTGATGAGGTTATAGATCTCTGTGTCGATGACGATGAAGATCATGATTGTAATTTAAAAAATACAGCTTCAGAAGATTTTATACGTCCATGCCCAGTTAATGTAGAGGTAGATATTCACCGAGCTGTTTCTAATTTATCTCTGCAAGACATACCCATTCCAGAACAGGAAACTTGTTCACAAAGTATTCTGAATAATTTTGAACCGTATAACCAATTGCAAAATAACTCAATTAAGAGAGCACCAAAGATCGTTTCAAATTCATCAGTATCTAATGATGATAAAATAGAAAAAATAACAAATGTAAAAAAGCCTGATATAGCACCAAATGAAATAATAAAGGTACCAGCTCTTATTATTCAGGCAAGTAAAATATTCAAACCAGAATCCAAGAACACCACAGCGCCAAAGAAAATTAATACTAAAAGTTTAGAAGATACGATAGCGAAACTACAAGGGGATTCTAGAGTATTGCAAACAGTTAATTACAATGCTTTTAATAAATTTAATACTAACAATGCTAATGAGTTTTATACTGCCACTAAACAAATTATGAAACATCAAGAAAGAGCTGTGCAAGAGACCAATAATAAATTTGCACTAGATAAATCTAAAGAAAATGATTCTCAGGCCACATTTTTAGATCTTACTATTAATTCAAGTTCAATTGGTGAAACAAATTTGTCTAATACAAATGTAAATAATTTTAACACAAATTTTGGCGGACTTAGCAATTCAGATCAGACTAATAAAGAAAATGGAATACTAGACAAGGATAAAAAAATTAAAACTACAAGAAAAAACAACGGCACTACCACAGAGACAAAAACGAAAAGAGCTCCACGTAAAAAGAAAAATGTAGAAGCAAAAGAAAATAAAACTAAAAATCCTACCGTTAAAAAGACCTCCAACAAAAAAATCAAACTACCCACTTCCGAACCTCCTTCCAACAAGTTCGATTATTTAGCAAACACAAACCCTAAAATACCAATTTATAACGACCAAGTAATAAATGATCTATCCTGGATGGAAAACATACGATTCGTCAGAGAAATTAACGTTGATGAACATTTGACGCTTAATTTGGAAGAATCCTTTTGGGATAATTATCATCTGCCTGCTAGCTGGAATGATAGTGAATTTCTGTAGAATGTGGAGAAAATTCATACATTAAATAGATTTAATTTGTCTCATTTTAATCAATAATAATATTTGACGGGCCTGTTGGTCTAGTGGTTAGTGACCCTGACTGCTTTTTCCATAATTTTCAGCAATGTTAACTTTTTTACTCGTGTCCAAACACCAATTTTAATTAAACTACACTTATGATTTAAATATTTAATAGTTCAAGATAAAGACAAACTTTAACGACAAGATTCCAAATAAAATATACAACACAGCAACGCAATATTATTATAATTATATATTAAGTAAGTTGTATATTAATTTATTATTGAATGAAACTAATGTTACAATAAGTAGTAAGTACTCATGTACTCTGCTATATAATTATAACCCATTTCGTATCAATGGAATTTGTTAACAATATTTGTTATATAAATTTACTTAAAGAGAATTATTGGAATGTTTAAACTTCAGCGAAAAACAGTTGTTTACTATAGTAGTTTCATCCAAATTAATTGTTAAACAAATTAAATTGAAACGTTTGTGATTAGATCACTATTATTAATTATCTATGCTTAAGTTACAAATTAATATTATATAGGCCAGATAAATATAAATTACTTAAATTACAAACATAACGTATTGGTTTCATAGATTTATAACTTTATTTTCTGTACGCTATAGGATTCAGATTACTCAATTTATTTTCTTTCTTTCAACCGGTTTTATAATTTATTCTCACTAAATGTTTGCATAGTTATTTTATTATTCGTTTACATAATTCAATTCTATAATTTATTAGAGTCTAATTAATATTTTTACGAAGCGACAAAGAAGTTCAAACATAATTTTATTTTAATTTAACAATGAGATATATTTTACTTTTTTTTAATTCAACGGTTCTGAATAAGAATCCTAACATACATAATGTAACCATTTATTTAAAATGAGATTGGATAATAAAATATGTATGATAATTTTTGAATGTTTAAAATTCCATTTTTGAAATAAATGCTTCAAATTTCAAATTCAAACTAAACTTTAACGACACAGCATACATTTATATGTTTTAAAAACAAACTTCCCTTTATAAGACGAAGTGCTTAACTCACAAGATCTCGCTTAAAATGGAGGCTATACATCAAAAGCCACAAACAATCATAAAATGTTTTCAACGAAACACTCGATACCCGATTATTATAAACAAACAAATATTATTCAAATCAAATTCAACAGATTTGTTACTATCTAACAATATAGTTATCTGAATAATTAAAACTATCGTAAACACATTAAAAAATATACGAATGCACTATACTTCGTAACATTAATATACAATAACTAATTAACTACATATAACGACATAATTAAGGATTAATAACAAAATATATTCTAAAAAGTATTTACATAAACTTTTAACACATGTTTCTTAATGGAAGCTATGTCGCATAGTAGAAACCGATATTATATCACTAGCAACATTATTATAGGATTTTGATGCACTGGCAACACTTAGGTTTTAATTATTGCCATATCGAATGCACGGTTGGAGCCTTAAACATATTTTATCGACACGGACACGAAATCAATTTTCTTCTAGACCATATTAAAGCCCACTGCTGGACAAATGCCTTCGTTCAAATCTCATTTTCATCACATTGCGAGACGTGAGCAGCCGTGACAATCCAATAGGCACAATTAATATGAATAACATTTTTATAGAACCATTTTAATGATGACCTACTTATTCTTAATGATGAATCCAAATAAGCACTAACAAAATAAGATTGACTAATAAATAATATTTAGGAATAAAAATTAATCCTGCACCCCAAAATAATGATGTATTTATTTATGTTCTCATAAAACGATATACCTAAACGTATGCATTAGTATGTTATTCTGAACATGAATAAATTAATTTAACACAGCGTTATTGATTACGGAACGAAATACATGTACGAAGCTAGTGTTACGAACAGCTTTCGTAAACTCGACCTGTATTAACATTTTATAATCACCGTAGCATTTTTAACATCTCAAAGAAGAAATAAATTATAAGGACCTAGAGGTATTATATCATTAATCAGATAGGTACATTGAGCGGACCCATTTTTTAAGACAATAATAATGCCACGATGTATGGCAATTTTAAATGTCGAGTTTGAAATAATTTGAAATATATATAAGTATACTAAACATTATAGCAATTAACACACGAAGCCTATTATAGCGATAATTAACACCATCGATAACAATTCCGAGAACAGTGGACAATATTTGATAAACAAATGTAATTAAAATACATACGTTTATTATTGATGCAAAAGCTACGGTATATTCAACAATCTCATTCACACTATAATATTTAATATAATAACTTTCTTTAGGACTGACAATATTTTTATGCAAATATTCATACATTATTCAGGCCCAGTTTTTCGATCCCGAGTTAACTTCAACCAAAGCCAAATATCCTAACTAATAGTTTTAAACTTCGGTAGAACGAGTTGATTCATCAATTTTTATTCTAACAAATGGTTAAATAATTAACTCGCTGGCTTATTTGACCCTTTGATAGACAAACAAAACGAGTTCTACCGAAGTTTGAAACCATTAGTTAGCATATTTAACAATTTGTTGAGTTAACTCGGGATTAAAAAACTGGGTAGTTATTCCCATTATATAACTTTTAGAAACGGTTTATCAACTAGCACTCATAGTCTAAGAAACAGGAAAATCACACTAAATATTCAAGGATTGAATAAATCATAATTTTTAGAAACACTTCTATTGTTATCGGCATGTAACTTTATTTATTTATCATTTATTTATAGTTAGTTAAAACGATTAACAAAAACAAAACCAATAAATTGAAAAATAACCTGATGAAAATGATACTGCAAAAGTCGATATGTATGTCTTTTTTAGGATGAAATAGTTGTTAGGGGAGCTTGCTATAGGACACCAAACAACATACAGGCTCCTTAAGTTGGCTCTTGTAGCGATCTGTTGGCCAAGATTTATTGAGAAGTTCGAAAACCTCTGACATTCTGACTCGAGCAACGGTATTTACTCAAAGGCTTGCCAGTTTGTAATCTACCCAGTAAGAAACATCTACAGCGTATTTTTCTAAAGTTACCCACCGATAACTACAAACACTTAAAGGCCAACGCAAACCGGGACGTCATGGCAAGGGATTTTAATTAGTACCAATGGAAATTCAGACGTATTGACATAGAAATACGACACAAATTGCTATTATTTAAAATAACCCCGTCGGAACAATTAATTCTCTTTACTGATACAATTGAATGTCCATTTGTAAAAGTAAGAGTTTCAATCTCTTGCCGTGCCGTTCCGATCTGCGTTAGACAATAGTCGACTAGCGCCCTCTACAAGTACATACTGAAGCTATATCAGCCTCCTAATGGACCTAAGGCCTTTGGCATGACGTAAATGAATCTCACTGAACAATTACTTTTTTATTATCATATTTGTAAGGCTTAGAACACACGAATCTAAATATACCAAGATTAATCTGAAACCCGGTCATATGTACATCCCCTGTACGATGTACAAGTGAATTTATGTGTGATATAAAAAAAATATACGAGCATTGTACAGGAACAAGTGATTGAGTTTTAGTACACCACGTTAGAGTTCAAGGCAACAAATAAGCGGAATTGCGCTTAATTTTAATTAATAACACCGACACAAACGACAACACAGATTTTTAAAACTCTAAAATAGTGATATCTATAAAAAATAACTGCAATTCCTTCAAATTACTTCCGCTAATCAGTATACATAACAAAGTTCCAGCCTTTGGTCTACCTATTACACATTGCCTGTTACATAGTGGGCTCTCACACTAACAGCCCACTTTCCAAGTAATGTAACTCTATATACCATACAAGGGTACTTTAGAAGCTGAACTTCCCTCTGACCTTGAAGAAGCCCATGCCGGCCTTGTTGTGGAGGAGTGACGTCACGCCGACGTAGCTCTGGATCACTATGGGCGAGTGGTGAATACAGCAGGCGGAAGACGGCATGCCCTCTATGGCCCTTTGAAGCTTTAAAGCGAATGTTTCCATGTCGTAAGTAGACTTTTCTTCTACTGTTCCCTCTGAAATCATTTAAATGAAATTTTGAAAAAAAAGCAGATTTCCAAAAATGATTGACACACTTCAAACATTAAACGCTTTTGAGAGCAGCCTATACAATAAAGTTCCTAAAATTGACCCATCACGATCTAAAAAGCACGCAACTATTTCGCTCGTCTCTTACTAAAGAAATTAAAACGGAGCGTTTTAATTTCTTTAATAAGAGACGACTTCTTGACTTTTTGAGACTGATCGCTGAACATTTGTGTAAATATTGTCATCTACTACATCCTCAATGTTTTAAACCTGCTATCCAAATACCTGTAAATTGAAATTCACCTTTATGCCAAAAGATGGGGTGCGAGGCAAATGTGACAAAAGGCACGTCTTGGCTGAAGGGGTTCCACACCGTCTTCAGCGGCACCGGCTCGCCCTTGTTCCACATCAGGCGCACGCCGCGTAAGTGACGCTCTCTACGAACATAAATATTGTAAGAATAGAAAACTGTCAAATGGAGGGTAGATGGAGAAACTGCAGATTTTGATAACAGAGCATATACATTACTCACTAAAAATTATGCTCCTTAATAGTATGCCTAGCACGAGTTTGTTTTATGTTTCCTCTATCAACAAGTTTATAACGTTCAGCGCTCCGATTGGCCCGCTCCAAGCTTTTAACCAATCAGAGAGCCAAACAAGGTAATACGTATCGATCGTAAACGTAAAGCAATCTCGCACTATGTATACTATGTATCTACTTTAATCTCTATGATACGGGAAATAACTAAAGTTTCTGCTAAAGTTTATTAATACCACAAATATGTATTTATTTTATTTATTGATAAAATAATAGACAAAGCGTTTCTATCGATTTTTTTTATAGGTAGAGGCAGAAAGCATATAAAAATAGTGTTTCCAAATTGTGTACCCATAGACGAAGTTATTAAAAGTTGTTTTACCCGCGGCTTCTGACATGCAGATCAATTGAATCTATTGCCATTACAATGGTTAACGACTGTGCGAATGTGATTGGTTGCTTAAAAAACCAACAATAACAGCGCTTCGCATGAGGTTTGATACATGATTAACTAATTAGGATAAAAGCGGGATACTTGCCACACTTTTTGAACTTACTATCTCTCAGTAGGTATAGGTATAATGCAAAATTAATTTGTAAATGGGTAGGTACTTTGGTTTATTATCTTCAAATTTATTAAAAAAAAACAACACATTATGTTTGATATTTTCAGAGCAGTGGCGACTTTCGCCTACCTCAAAAAATTTGCCTAACTATCCCATATCGTTATTTATATGGATTAGGCAACTATCCCCTAGTTGCCTAATCCATATAAATAACGTTTAGGATCCCTGTCGAAAAGAAAGACAACTATTGCGCAAAATCTTTCATCGCACCTTGCTTTTGAAGGCAATGACAGAGATATTCAGATATATAGGTACAGCACGGTCAACCTAGTGGTCCCTAGAGTCTCCCGATAAATAAATGAAATAACATGTATTTTATCTGCGAAACTTAATTACAATCGAGGAAACAATGCCCCCGGCGCAACTTTCCTAGTTTCACCCTATTGTGCTGATTTTTTTTTTTAGAAACCTGGGCATACGTGTTATAGTTCTTAGACTCTTAGTATCAGTATAGGTAGAAGTATGATTATTTTAAATAAGTAGTGTCCAACGTTAATAGACATGCAAACGACGTCTATATTTAAAGATAGTATATTCAAGTACCTACTTCTAGTACTTGAATATACTATGATAGAGTGAAGTGAAGTACCCCATTATATGTATTTTAAGTGTGTGTGATCAGTCATTTTCCACGAATAGACGTTATGTGTAAATGCCTGAAATGTGTATGATAAGACAACTATAAACCTAAGCTATTAATATGAGGTACCATCAAGAATAAGTACTTACAAAGAAAATCGTTAAAAGCTTTTATCATTTTAAGTACAATTTTTAAACAATCGGTGAAATGAATTGATTGTCCCTGGTATGAGTAATGCTTCAGCTTTTCATTTAAAGAGAAAACTGTTCTTAGATTGTAAATTAAATATTATGGTAAAATTATACCTATCTACTTAGACCAGCCAATGATGACATGCGAACAAAAATAATAGACGCCGTAAGTGCCCGAAAAAATAAGCTTTAGATTGTGTAGAGCCGCATAATACAAGCTATGCTTAGTTTGTTGCTCAAAGGAAATGTGTAGCTATAAGTGTATTTTGAATAAATAAACATTTATTAATTATTAATACATAACGTAAATGATTTTTACAACATGAAAACCTTTCCTAACTGGAATATAAACAACTATGACAAATTTTACCATATAAAGAAACTTGACCGAGCTCAAAAAAATATGTTTATTTTAGCAAAAATAGCCAAAACAATTGGTATTGTTATTTTTACTATCGATTGTTTTGTTCCATTCGATGTGTGTTATTCGATAGGTACTTCGAAAATTGACGGAGAGATCATGTAAAAAATCCTTATAAATCTATTAATAATCCTTTATACCTATAAAATTATTTTATAAATATCGACTATAAATTACTTGAAAGATTACATGAGCCAGATATGGGGCAGACTGCACTTACCTGCCTGAGTTCTTATCAATATATTAATAACCCATACGTTAGCTAATTACATCAATTAGAAGTGGATGTAGATAGGCTTATAATAATTATTTCCTGACATTTCATACTTCCTTACAAAATGTAATTTGTTTTTCAACAGACCAAGAAAGAATAAGGTTACGTTTCATTTTCTATTGCTACATACAGTCACATATATTCTGAAGCACGCTCTTGGACAAACGAGAAATATCCTATTGCAGTGTTACCCCCATTTTTTTACCATAGACAATCCTCACGGAGTTTCTCTGCTCTGGGGAACACGGAAGAGATCCTCTCCCTTCCCCTTGACGGGGGACAAAAAGACCCGCTAGGGTTCCTAGTCGATTCTATCCTCTAATTCTCTACCACTAAGAATTACCACTTCCATTATTTCCACATTATACCACAGTATAAAACAATTTCGATCCTTCTGTACACTTATCTTTCAAACTATGCAACGGTTTTCATGCAGCCTTCATCAATAGATTAATATTTTTAAAGCTTAGTTACTAGCAATCTTGGTCGCACATTATTAGTATTCTTGTTAACCCCTCGTGCTAAGCTAAATTGCTTGCTTACGAGTGGGTTAACGTCGGCAGTGCAATGGGTAGGATTCGAACCCGCAACCACATGATTGCAAGATTGACGCCTTAGCCTAATGATTATGGCTAGGGCGTCAATCTGCTATTTTAGAAGTGGCGACAGATAAATGGCTGCCGCCGCTTCAAAAAAATGTTAGCTATTTATTATTGTGTTCACCGTGCGAAGTCGGAGCTGTTCCTACTATGATTACATAGTGGAAATTGACAGAACCAACCCTCGACACTACCAATCCAAGCAATATCACCTCATAAATCAGCCTATCTACATCCACATTCACAACCAACATCTATATTAACAAGCGAAGTAACTAAACTAAAGAAAACAAGCTAGCAACATATGTGTATCCTACGGCAACTGAAAGTACCTAGGTTCAAAATACTTGGGATCGAACAGTCTACTGGTTTGATGGTCTTCAACTTCGTCGTGCGACGGGCGCCGGCACAGGCGGTCTATGACGCAATCCTTCACTACTGTTGTCACGCCGGACGCGATCCCGTTTATACGACTGTGCAAAATAAGAAAGTTGAACTGAAATGACCTAACTTGATAGAGTAGACTGTGTAAATAAAATAATACGTAACTATTTCTACACTATAGGTAGAGTTGTATTCGAGTTGTTTTGTAAACTGTAAAACTACACACTGTACAGTAGTGTACAGTTAACAGCAAAAGTAGATGATGAATTGAGTTTAAAACTTTTGGAGTCAAAACTGATCACAAATATATGGCAACAGTCAACAGTCATATACTTTTGAATCACTTCGACGCCACAGTTATGACCCGAACTCCGTTCATTAGTATTGAATTTCTGATTTTGATCATCTACTTTTGCTGTTGACTGTACTCAGTAAAAATACAATACATTGTTTCAATTGTACATAATCTAAACCATTTAAATGTTTCATTTTGTTTTATTAAATATCAATAACAAATCAAGACCCAATTATATTTTGATACAATTAATTAATATAAAGTTCATTGTAACCACCATTTGACGTAACAAGATTCATGTTTTACTGCAATTCATTCAAAAATATTTTTTTTTTCAATTTAGGATACATCTTGATAATATTTTCTCAAATAAATATTATTATTTACATGCTTTTATCCAGTATTCAATCACATAAAAGTTTTTATCTTTTAATTCATAGACAATACAATAGAATGATTCAAATTCCTTATGACAACAAAACAGCCCTTTAAGTTATTGTACAGTTCTGTTTCATATTTCTTATTCAATCTCCTTTGTGACTATTGTCTCAATTATAAAAATAAAAATAGTTTAACAATGTTGATTCTGATTGGATTATGGCTATCAAAACCTAATTGATAATTAGTGGTAAATATATTCATGTGTGTTTTCCTCAATTATATTTCTAAATCCATTCTATAACAAGTCTGACAGCATACAATTTTTTGAATATCATTGCCTCTATGTTTTTTTATAATTATTAATTCTAAAATTATAGCACTCACGGAACCAAGGATGATGGAGGGTACACCAGTTCTCCAATTACAATAGTGTCCAGGTCATCCAAGTATGTCTTCTTGAAGTCTAACTGCTTCATAGCAATGAAATCATACTTGATTGTCATTACTAGTCTTGATGTGAGAAGCACAATCCTCTCCTTTTCATTGTCCCATAACGTTATTCTGGAAAATTAATGCAGAATCAAAATTAATAAGCTTTATTAAAAATTAGTAATGACACCCAAACACTAAGCAAATGACCGTGCTCATCACACAATGATTTGTCCTGGGTGGGAATTGAACCCACAACCTCTGGTTTAGTATGTATAATAATATTATAAAAACTTACTCTGTCAACAGCCAAGATCCCAGATACTCTCCGTCTTCAGGAAACAATAGAACAGTGATACATTCCTGTATAGCAGTCTCAACCACTCCCTTGCGGTATGTGAAAAAGTCTTTGATGTTCTCCTTGTCAAAGGGTACATCATAACGTGGAAACACGGCTTGGATTTCCGTGGCAGGCGCTGCAGCCGCTGTATTTTGTTGCTCATCTGTTCTAGCATCTGAATTATTAATTATAGGATTGAAAACATCAACTTAATAGCAATGTTATTTATATTCCTATAACAACGACCGTGAACCATGACTAACAGTAATTGATTAGTTCTTTTTATAACAATTGTTAGGCTGATGAAATATAGTTTTGTACTTTAGATATAAATAAATAAGTTTAGCGCTTATTGTTTCTGTAAAATAAAATTATGTTTACCGGCAAATGAAGATGTGGAGGATGTTAATGAATCAGCACCAGATAACACTGAAGGATTAGCATTAGCCGGAGCATTTTTTTTCGCAGCAACATCCGTAACATTATTTCGATTATTTTCTGAAGTCTCGGGCACTACATGATCAGTCGACAGCTGCAAGGTGCCGCCGCGGAACTCCAAATCCTCGTCTAATAAATCGCTCATTGTGGATTTATGAAGTATTGTTGATAGTAATCACTGTTTAGTATTTTTCTTTGAAAACTATTAGCTCTCACTCTGCGTAAATAAAATAATCGACCGACTGATAAGCGACGTCAATGTCAATTGCGTTTCGTTTTACCGTTTAACGTTGCAGTGCAAGTCATGGTTTAAAATGGCTAAAATCAACAACAGACTGAGAACAAAATATTGAAATAAAAAATATCCTATTTTGCCTTCACTAGTTCTTCTTCAGTTTACATTTTTATATTGATACAATTTATTTACATAAATAATACGAAAGAATAATTAAGCACAAACAAAACAGTCGGCTTTACGAAAGGAGGTAAAACGAAGGTCGATAAAATGGCGGGAAATCAAAATATTTCTATTTTTTTACTTTGGAAAGAAAACTTTTGAAAATATTTTGCTTGGAGAAATTAAAAAAAAGTAATGAATAGTCACGTTGGTGAGCATCCAGATTCTAAGGATAGTATTTAAAACTGAAGGTACATACATAGTGGTTTTGTATTGTAATTTAATTTTAGATAAATATGTTTATGTAAGTATTTAATAATTATAATAAAATAACAACATGTTGTGTTTATTACATTATTCTAAGGTACAGCTTACAAGTTACATAACAGTAAGTGTGTAAGTTTAAGTAAGTACCTGTACGTAGTGTAAACTTATGTAGAGCAAATTCATGGACGTATCCTTTTTCATATGTCCATGTGCAAATTCGAATGAACATATTTGTACTTTTTGTTATATATAAAAGTAGATACCAACTAACATGGTAGTTAGTCTTTATTAGCCGAATACTGAAACGCCAATCAATTTGAAGCGGCCGTTAAGTCTCATGCTTTCTTTGTCACTTTATAAGATGTAATTTAGCGACAGATGGACATTGAACGTTTTAAAGTTAAGCATTTCAGTATTCGGAGGTTAAAGTACTAAATGTGTTGCTTAATAAGCAGGAAAGGTAAATAAAAATGAATTGTACACAAATTTTTCTTTAAGAGGATTTTATTTTACAAAAAAAATATTGAAACTAAACACAAAAAATATTCTAAATAACTATGTAGGTAGGTACTTATGTATTATTTCTGGCACATTTAATGTAGTCAAGTAATGGCAATTTTATTAATTTAAATCCGGTTCTATTTATTGGTACTTTCATAACAAAAATACACTAAAGCAAATAATCTCATAACATAATGTACAATTAATTTTATAAATTGTAGGTACCTAAGTATATACATATTTTAGAACATAACATAAAGTAATATTTAATACACTAAAAAATATCTTCGTATTTAATGCATAAAACTAATGCATAGTCCCTTTTTATCACCAGAATCTACTACACCAGAAATACTTACTACCCTGCACTAAAAAAGTGCACATAAAAATGGCACTAGCGTTCAATTAGTAATCACTCAGCTGTCAAATGTCTTCTGACAAGTGAGGGATTATTATTTCTACAATTTTTATATTTTTAAACACACACCTTACTTACACTATAAAATACAACATTTTACAAATACCTACATAATATACTACATATACCGCAGGTACAAGCTAAGAATTTTATTTTCAGAAGGGAAAAAGTAGATATGAAAGCATAATAAAATTACTTTTCTTATTTTATAATTCTAAAATGGCCAACTTCAAAGCTGAAGCCCAATAATTTTTAAAAGTACTAAGTTTATTCAAAACCAAGTGAGATTTATTTAAAAAATTAGGTACTATGCTTTCCAATTGAAATATTGCGCTCTAATATTTACTTCGATTTGAAATATTAAGCTTATTTCTATAGTTCAGTATTCTAGTAACATTGGCACCGGTCCGCTGGACAATGCGGTGGGTACACAATGCACTGATCCATGCAGTACACATCCGCTCCCTCGCGGCCTTCAAGCTCTCCTACAGCATCGCAGACTTGCCTGGAAATACCAAAATAAGAACAATTAATGAGTTTCAATAAATCAATCAACGCAGTCTATCACGGTCCACTGCTGTACATAGACTTCTCCCAAGTTGCGCCACAGCTCCTGGTACTCCGCCTTCCTCAGTGGCACTACCAGAAACCTGCGGCCGTGTGTTATGGTGCGCAATCAATGGGTGATTATTGCCCTAGACACTATGCGGGACAAGCGGGTAGGTGACCGCAGTTTTTTATTCGTTCTTTAGCATAACGTTGCGGCCCATTCTCCACTCCTTAACAAATATAAAAAAAAACAAATACGTACGGGCAAGTACATAAATCTTCAGGACAGTTAGGCGGGTATCGTAGACAGTTGGTCTGGCACCAGCTCAGCATGCCAGGCAGTCTTCTGTACGCTTTGGTCGGCACACAAACTTGGTCCCTGGAAATTCATTTTAATATTTTAGAGTTAGCTTAAACTATTGCTTACCTTCCAACTCAGTACTAGCTGTACATACACAAACTGCAGACCAACATTTAATTAATCCAAACGAAAAACACTTTCAAATGAACCTAATTGATTTAACTATCGTTTGTACATGCATGAATCTATACAGCATGTAACAAAACCCCTGTCCGATCCAATAAAGGCGTATTCGTGGTACAGTTCATAAACCGTCTCGCATAGGCGGCTGCTTTGACAGCTTTTGCCTTGGATCAGTTTTTATTTTGATTTAATTATTTTCACTGGGGAAAAATTATAATCTCCAATCCATTTAATGGCTATTTATATGTGTTCGCAGTACAATACCGAATGACTCTCAGGGATCGGACAGGGTTTTTGTTACACGCTGTATAGTTCAGTCAGTTCTACAATGGCACATATACAGCGGGGTTATTAACTCAAATACACTCGGCGCGTCAATATCCTCGACTTTATATCCAGTGGATCATTGGCTTCTGAAAACAATCTACACGAATCACTTCAATAATAGTCTACTAATGAAGCAACTAAACAGTGGGCACATTCTTAAGGGCTTCTGTACATTTACAAGGTCATGTTAGTCACAACTAATGCCTTTTTACAGCTGTTCACATTAAACATGTCTTAAGTATACGAAGTAAAGGATTCAGGGATTGACAGCTTGTTAGTTACGACACTTTTGTACAAATATTATAAAAACTAAACTACGAAACAACACAGAGTCAGGCGGGATGGAAAATTTATTCACAAAGACACCACCACGTCACCAGCCAAAACCTTTAAACATTACAAGACGTGTCAAATTATACCTAATAATTGGTGGAACAATTTCCTCCACTGATTCTGTATCAATATCGTTGCTGAAAGAAAACGTTCAACATTATAGTGCACGTTATTGACAATAACATATAATTTATACATCACACATACATATTTGTATATTTTACCTAATAATGTACGATTCCTTTCGGATATCCTTCAGTTTTCCGCTGAAATTTAAGCCACAATATACATAGAGTTATATACTGTACTTACATAAATAATTATCAGATACGTACAAAAATATGACACATACACACAATATAGACAAATAATACATAGGTTGAGGAAAATTGCAGCGTGTCCCACCTGACGACGAGAGGGTATACGTTTCTGGGCATGTTAAGGTCCCTGTAGTACAAGAGGAAGGGGTAGTCCCTCCTGAGGTCTCCGGCGAAGGCAGGAGGCAGACCTCCAGTGCTGGTCACCACGCTTACATCAGCGCAGTTCCTAAAGGTTTCTGAGCGACCACATCCAACCGCCTCCGTGCCGTTAGCACATACTCCCCACATATTACCTGAAAATTTGATATAATCATTGGCTTTGTTACTGAATTCTGTACAGCCCCTCTAGCCAAGAGACGTTTCTACGAGCGATATAGATGATAGAAATCGCTTAAATGACATAAAATGTATGGAAATGACATTTCTTTTCGATAAGTCACGTGACTTATACTTGTCACTTTCATACATTTACTGTCATTTAAGCGATTTCTATCATCGTTAACGCTTGTAGAATTGTCACTTGGCTAGGGGGGCTGATCAGGATCGAGTTTAAAAGCAGTCAAGATATTTACCAGTATAATAGGTCCATTGCAGAACACACTGCGTGCATGTGATGTAAGGCGGCAACCGCACCCGATACCTGAATATTTCTTTCTTAGCCGTGTCCAGTGGAATTAAGAACCTGTCTTCTCTCGTTTCTGATATGTATAATGGGAATCTGAAAATAAAATCGTAAAAATGAATAAAGTATGAACATTATAAAGTTCTTTTGCGACGTACACTACTTACAAGTTTTTCAGTTTTACAATGACACTTTTTAGTATGAAAAATATTCAATATTCCTTATAATTATTAGTTAACATGCGCGGGCAGCATTATTGATATTCTTAATACAGTATTTATTGTGAAGAAGGTTGAGGGTATAAAACTCGAGTTGAGTTCTCAGAGTTTTGATCGAATACTTATAGTTTACATTAAAAACTTGGAAAAGTTTGACTCAGATTACAGACCTTAGGTTTGTAGTCTAGTGTATTTTTGTTAAAAGTCTACTATGCATATTTAAATAAGATCACTGACCTGTCGAAGCAGTCCTGCGTGGCTTCTTGCTTCGGGTTATTGTTCGGACATAGCTTCATCACGAAGGTTCCGAGATGGTTTGCTGTCAACTCCACTTCCACTTCAATTTCCTGTTAAATTCGATTAAGTACCTACTATATGATTTGGTAACAAACAAAGATTATTGTCAATATCTTAAAATGCGATTTTTATATTGTTCACTACGTTCAATGATTGAATATATTAGTAAGTATGTAGAGTCCGTAGAATCAAGTACGTAGATACGGCTATTTAGGTGTAAATTGTTATTTGGATGTAGAAATGTAATTCCGCTACGTAATTTTTTATACACTTTGATAAAGCTAGGAATGTGGAGCGCACTGCATTTCTAGTAGATTCTATAGGTGTTCTTGTTAAACTCGTGATAAAATAAAATGCTTGTGTTACGAGTTGGTTCACATCGGTAGTGGATAATAATATATTGTCCCAATAGATGGATTCGAATCTCCAACCACATGATCGCAAGTCGACGCTCAAGCTATTATCATTGGAAACACAACACGCGAAACCTAGAGAGCACTGACCTGTCCGACGCTGTAGTGCCTGGTGACGATACCTTTGCCGTACATACCACCAGCTTCATGGGGCCGCGGCTCCGGAATATGGTGGGCGTCACCACAGACCCCACATCTGCCGTCATTCTGCTCCCATTGAACTGAAATGATACGCAAAATCATTGATGTTTTATTTTTGAAAAAGAAGTTTGTAGAATTACAAAATGAGTGAAATTAACTTATAACATTTAAAGCTGCTTAAAAAAATAGTTATTTTAATTTTAATTAAAATATTATGATTGTAACTGCCACTTATAAGGAAACACTAACTTAAACTATAACTGTTCTATTAATAGTCCTCAAGTCATTCTGGAATGAACATGCTTAAAAAAACAGTATGTTTGGGATGCATTTTGTGGATATCATTTACAATGGTCAGTTTCTTAGGACATACAGAATCCGATACTTGTGAACGTGACTGGCATTTGCTATTTATTTTAAATTAACAAATAAAACAGATTTTCGACCTTGGAGGATTAGCGGATAGTTCGATGAACCTAATTTTCCGTAAGGACGTTGACTCTTCGCATCATTATAGAAATCAATAGACACTCTAAAAATAAATTTGCGGTTAAATATAAGAATGCACGGATAATGCCCTCGCTTTTTATGAACCGACACGGATGTGCTAGGCATCTGAAAAGTACGTACACTCTTGAGTAAAATACAATTAGTGACTTTTGAATACGGCCGGAAAATGATGACGAGCTCTGATGCTCGAACTATAAGCACGGTTGATAACCATATGGAGTTATACATTACCAGCAGACCCGCCCCGGAGTTGCACGGGTAGGACAATCTTAAATGCCTATAATTATACCTAAAAGTACATAAAAACCTTCCTCCTTATCACTCTATCGGTTACTGAAAACTGCATTAAAATCTGTTGCGTAGTTTAATAGGTACATTCTAAGCGAAAACACAGCGGAAGTGACATTGTTTCATACTTTGTAATAAAGATAAAGATTAGGTGTCCTGACAATAATCGGTAACTGCAAAAAATGCTAAAAAAATAACTCAAAAAGTGTCTTGAAATGCGGAAGTCATTATGAACACTATATTTAAACTTACTCGATTTGCATATAAAAAGTAAATCAGGTTCGCGTAGGTACAAAATACGACAAGTTGCTATTATCATTTATTGAAACCAGTCAGGTTACTAATACTTACACATTTACAAGATTTACAAAAAAAATGTTGCACCAAATACGCAATGACACTCGCGTAAACCTCAGAAATCATTAATTGTTTACCTGCATATCCCCCACAGAAGAGCTCGTTGTCGTTATAGTTGACAGGATTAGGAAAGCCGAACCTCCACATGGAGTTGCGAGCTGGCGGATCCATCAGCCTGCCATGACCCTCGGCACCTCGGCGGGCACTACCTAACATCTGGAAATTAAAACAAATATCTAAGTATGCCAAATAAATAATAGTAGGTACAAATTCTAGATCAACTCGGTATTTTCGTCAAACAAACGGTAGATGTTTATGTTGGACGCTTTTTTAAGTTGCGCCTTAAGTACCTACATTTCTACTTGACAAGCGTTAACGACGATAGATATCGCTTTGTGATGTCCGGAAATGAATTTTATCTTCGATAAGTCATGTGACTAACTCATAATTTGAGCGATACGATCAGCGGATAACGATTGTAGAAATGTACTTTGCCTAAGGGGGCTAGTCTTCCGCCTTCCGCATCTAGTCCAACACACCTTCTTGAGCTCCTCGTCCATCGGGCTAGTGGAGCCCTACACTACCTACTACTTAGATAATAATTTGTTATAATTCGATACCCTAAGCCTTCTTTTTTAAGTTATAGGACCATCTAAGATAATAATTTACCTGCAGTAAAAATATCCAGAATGTAAGGAATGACGTCCCACCCGATCTATTTCTTCTCAACTCCATCTGTAAAGAAAAATAATTCATTAAATAGGTATATCCTCTGAGTTAAGTGGTTTGAATAGTTTGTATATGTATTGATCGATGTAGCGTAATAAGTTTCAAATAGATCGTAGTATATCTTTACAACCGTGTTGCCTTTTAGCACGATATTGGGTTATTTTCGTTTTGTTGTGTTTTAGTATAGTTTAAGACCAGTTGACAAACACCCACAGATAAACGACACAGTTACAAACACCTGCAAATACCGCTTTAATTTAAAAACCCCGTTCATATGCAATGTGCAAGAATGCGACCAGCTCGTTCACATCGTAAAATCAATAGAATATCCTTATAAAAAAGTATTTTAAGAAGAAAACGGTACCTCGCGAAACTTGATAGTGAATGTCCTGCGAGCCACGGCATGGTGATTTTGTAATAAAACATGGTTTTATACGTTTTTGGCAACATTAGTGTCGGCTAAACGAGTATGGGTGTGAGATAAAGGCTAATTTATTTTTTTAGGTATCATCATGATTCTCCGAATTCTTTATACCTACAGTCATATTAATTTAAGCATTTCGAAACATTATTTAGGTACATATCTATAAATCAGACAGTTAAAAGGATCACAGTTTTAATCGATTCCTATTTTTAAAATATACCTATAGGTACTTACCTAACTACCTACAGAGAGCTATCTATGTCCGGCACTGAAAGTTTTCAGTAGGTATTGTTATAGCTTTGAAGACAAGGCGGAAATTCTACGCAGTGACATTAAATTAATCTGTGCATAACTACTTAGTACTTTTTTTAGGGAATCAATTAATATTATAAAGCTCCATTGATTTTGATTTATTCTATTGTAATTGGGAATCCCTTTAATCTTGATTAATGACAGACTACGAAGATATATATGCGTGAACAACAGTGATCAACGATGTTTTTTTATATGACTTGCAGGCAGGCAAACTTTGACAAACGTGTCAGGAGACATCTAAAAATAAATATTTCTTCCAACCATTGCTTTTAGAAGCTTTCAACATAAAGAACTTGCGTCAACAGACAACTTCAGTTATTTACAAACCATAAATAAAAAGAATAAGCAAACAAAGAAAAAGAACTTAAAAAAGTGCATACGTTATCCACAATGCGCGTACCTATAAAAAATGCAAATTTTTTAAACTTAATGGTTTTTTCTCTAATATATTTCTCTGAACCCTTGCAAAAATAAGCAAAAAATACAGTCCTTAACAGTCATCAATCGTTACTCATATGGTTTTTCGCCTTACAATAGGGTCACCTACCGCAAAACAATTTGCATAGAATGGATAATTGAAATGTGACCTCAACGACTCAATTTATAACTAGATTAAGTCATTTTAGCACTAAGAGTCCAAAAAATAGAGTTTTCTTTCATTTGGCAGTGTCAAGAAGATGAGCTGAAGATGGAAGGTACTAGGTGACGAGAGGTAGCGGATTATTTGGACCTGGTTTTTTATTCTTATACAGTTACTATTCAAAGTTTAACAAAAATAGGTGATTTTATTTTACAACATACTATTTTGCGTCTTTTTCTGCAGTATATATAGCTTACCTTTATCATTATACAAAGGTTGTTTCTTTAAACTCGCTCAATTTTATAACTGAGACTAAGCAACAATGTTAGGGGCGTTGACAGGCCACCATTGTTTGTAGGCGTGTAGGTCAAGATCCTCGCGGCCTTGACAGCTGTCTTAGATGCGCGTGCGCAATTATTAATTAGGAATGCGTGATTTACTCATTATGTCATAGGTGTGGCGGTTGTAATGATTGTATCTACTGACAAATATAGTTTTTATGTCGGTACACCGACTAAAATGTTATATTTTATAGTTTGTTCTTTGTTTATATATGTATAATCTACGAGTATGAATATATATATATTTAAATTCCGTATTTTGCTATGAAATCGAGGTAGCGAGATTTGCAGGATATATAGATAGGTTTACTTTCTATGTGACTGCACATTAGCAAAGATCCACTTGTAAGGTTAAAGTGGTAGTATATTATTTAAGTTGATAAAATAATCTTCGTAGATACTCGTAATCATTAGGATAAATATGAAGAAAGAATGCTGGCTGAAAAAAACACAGGGCTGATGTTAGCTGACTCGAAATTAATATTCTACTTTCAAAACCCCTAATTTACTTTTATAACTATATTGCAAAGATTGTAATGTAAACATAGGTCCTTAAAATTAAATCTTGAACAAAGTAAGCTATTATGTTGAAAGCTTTTGCTCATTATGTTTACTGAAGCTGATGGCTTGTTGAAAGAGAGATTTGCATAATTATGGACGAAGTGGACACAAGACGCCTATGTGTCATTTTAATAACTTGTAGCTATCTACTTGTAAGAGAAAACCATTATTATTTAATGTAGGTACAAGTTAAGGTTAACGTTAAATAAACAATTGAAACTTTCAACGGCAAAGAATACCAATAATATAATGAACGTGACAGATTTGCTCTCACACTTTGGAGTTGTTGCCCTTTTTGAGTCCTACCGTCTAGCGTCCTGTGTGGTCCGTAAAATATGCTAAATAAAAGTTTAACTTACGAGTTAGGTACCAAAGTTTTATACGCATAGGTCCCCGTTCCCGTATCCCGCCGTTTAAGTGGAAACTTACTCGTCAGAATACTAATCTGGAGTCAAAGTTATGCTTACCCAATAATCGCCAAAAAAGTTAGATAACATTTTCAACCTGTTTTCTTTTCTTCGTCTGTTTTCTTTTCTGTCGGGGTGAAACACTAATGACTCAACCCACACTGAGGGCACAGCGTGGGGATATGTCGGACTTGTACCGACCAAAAACACCCCAGTGCCGTCCTTGCCTTTGCTGGATCACTTACGCAAGCTCTGCGCAAGTCCAGCAGGAACATCATCAACCTACCGATGCGATATTTATTTACCTACAATTATTAGTATACATTTAATACATTGATTTACTCTTTCAGAACTTATTAAAAATGGGATTTGATATATAGACCTATATATAATACAGATATTCCCTCAAAAGGCAGACTTAATTTTTGTTTTTGCTGAATGTACACAAAACCTTCGCTTTTGTCACATTAAAATTCACTTACTGTAATGTTAAGAGAACGCTATTTATCATCATTTGGCTCGAGTTTATAAGGTTTTTATCACGATTGTTTTTGTAAGACGGCCTGACATACAGGTTTCACCAAGTTCAGGTGCTTATTACTTAAATTAGCCGTGTCGTGTGAGAGGCCGCACATTGAAATATGGTTTATTTGAGTATTCATCATAATTAATAAGCAACCTGTTTAACTTTTTATTTCAATGCGCCTTCAAAACGAGTGCGGGACTGTCAGTAATGCAGCTAATTTAATTATTTTCTATTATTTAAAAGAAATAATTTAATTTATTACTCATCTATACATCAAAATGTATCCCTATTTCCCTTGGTCACGATATCACGCGTGAAACGCTGGAACAATTTCGCTAATATTTTTTTGTCGTGTTTGTTATTATCAGGAGAAGGTTCTTATGAAGAAAAAAAGTAAAAAAAGCATCGCGAAACATTAAAAATTAAAGAAAACTTAACGAACATACTATTTACTTTTCTAATATAACCTATAAAGCGTATGACATTTGTTTGTTGGTTGATTGATATGACAATGTCTGTCAGGTCAGCTAGTTTTGCGATTGGAGTCACCTAACTAGTAGAAAGGTTAAGTATTTTTTTTCCTCCACGTACCTACCTTACTGGTAGGTATTGCAGTTATAAAGATAATTTACTGCAGTAAATACTATTCGGTAATTATAATGTCATTATTATTGAGATGTCAATTAACACATACTTTTGACTATACACAGTGCATTTAAGAACTTTATTACCGCCGAAGTATTTTTAAAGCCCTAATTAAGATATAATTATAAAATAATTATTGTTATTACCGACTGGGCTGTTAACAATTAATTTAAATGAGTAGGGATAGGTAACATTTCTGGCTAAAGAATAAGCAGTTTTGGAAAATCGGTAATTTCAAAACTGTAGGTAGGTACATAGGTATTTTGGCATTGCGTTGAAAATGTTGTATTGTATTCGACTAAGTATATTGTATTGGGGATAGTAGGTATAGAACATGTTAAGGAAAATGAAGTAACTAGGTACCATTCAACTTTTACCTTAACAAGTTCCAAGTAAAATGTCTCAAGGTTTTCAGTATCGGTATTTTACTAATGTGGAAGATGGAATCTCAAATGAATGAAGATCACGCACAAGCAAAAGTTAAATTATCACTTTATTTATATAAAATTTTATTGCCATCCATTTATCTTGTAATACGAGAGTAGTCATTAGGTATAGCATTTTAATAATAATACGGTACATGCTAGATGTACCCGAAAACTATGAGATAGCTTTAAATATATAGTATACAGGGTGGATTTTTTTTATGCAATCTCAAGAGGCTACAAAAAATGTTTCCATCTTAAAAAAATCTTCCCTCCGTTGCATCCAAATAACAAACATCAGCGTAGTTTAGAAGAGTTAAAAGAAGAGTTGGGCAAGAGTAATTTTTTCCAGAAATGGTAGGAACACCTCTTATTAAAAAAATACACATTTCCATCATAGAAAGAAATAAAACTACATTCACCTTTTTTAAAATACGCTTTGTACATCCGGGAATCCAACCGGTAGAAAGCGAAAAAATAATTTACTTGTACTTTTATGGCATCAATCGATAGGGACAATCATAAGCATCAAATCTTTCTAACAAACATGATTAATTAAAAATGAAAGAAACGCTTTCGTTTGGTTGAAGCAACTGACTGCACTAAAAGGGACACAAAAGCCTTAAAATGTAAAAAAAAAAAAACAAATTTAATTAAAACAAAGCGTCAAGCTGATAATTACTGAGAACGATCGCAGGAATGTTGATTAAAAAGGCATAAAATTTACATTTCTCAATGTCTTATCTGATTGATTCAATAAGACTTTATAATAAGTCCAATGGCCATATGGCCCATATGGAACTATACGTTTCAGACGTATAGTTCCATATGGGCCATTGCACTGATTGCTATTAAAAGCAAACAATAAAATTGAGAAGAATCAATTGATACGAAGATTTTTTTAATATTGTCGTTTCGTTTTTTAGGTCTTCCTCTTATTGAAATAAACCAACTTTTTAAAGAGATACTATCGGTCTGCCCTTGACCATGACACCTGCAAAGGTGTTGAAACATCGGGAACTAAAACAAAAAAAAAATACACTGCGATAGAAACCGTTTAAAAAGTAGTTTTATTTCAATGTCTCATTGACGTAAGCTTCGTCTTCTTTTCGAGTCGAAATTACTTTTTTGTTATAAAATTTATTTAATTTAGACACGCCCAGTTGCTGGTCATATTAACTACGCATCATTGGCGAGGTTATAATCCACTATCGTCCTGGTGTCCAGACACTTTGCCTTCTATCAAATGCGGCATTGTCTGGTAGGTGATCACCCATTTTGGCACATTGTGTTACAGCGGCCTACCTGGGTTCACAATCGGTTGAATGCTTTCCATATAGGCCACCACCACAATTCCATTGAAACTAGTTAGTTAGTGGCCATCTCTTTATCAAGAAAAGTAAAAATGCTTTAAAAATTGTATGGCAGTAAACATAAAATTTCATAGGATTACTTAAGTCATTGAATTTTATGATAAATATTAAGTTGTTAAAGAATTAATTGTAATTGGTCATAAAAGAACTTTTGAAATTCAATTTCTTGTAAGACTGAAATATTTTGGGTCTTAAATGTCAAACTTCGCAATATATTTACATATTAATTTCCATAATATTCGGGTACATTTTGGTTTGAATCCATTTGAAAAGCAATTATTATTTTGATATAGTCCATAACATCAGAAGGCAATAATAGGACTCGTTCATAAACTACAATTAAATTAAAAATAAGTTTTCAGTAATTCAATAAAAGGTGCAAAAAAGTGTCCACTTTGATCGACACTAACATAACTTTTAATCTTGGGATAAAAATCCTCGGTATGGTTTACGGTCTTCGAATTTTAAAAATATTTATAAAGGGATGGTTTATGGTTGTAATAGCCGGTTTTTGCGGCCATTTTTGGAGTATTTCTGGCCAGATATTGTTGATGTACCCATTCTCATACGTTAGTGGTGACTTTTATGTACCACTTGCTGTGCCATACTCCGCAGCTCGCGTGTCTGATGAGTAAACCTTGCTAAAGGTATATCATTTTTAATTTTAATTTTTAATTTACTGTTTCTTTTTTGTATTTTATATGTCGCGACAAACAGTCAGTGACGTATTTATTGATTTTGATTTTTGTATATTATTTTAGCTTGCTTGGGCGACAAATGAACCTTACGAGTGGTCGTACAGTGTAAATGTCGATAAATAGGCATATTGATACGATCCCACTTGTTGGAGAGGGTTGGTTGATTTAGTTCGGTGAGAAGTTGAAATGTGAAAAACCAGAAAACATTACGTGCTCGCATTACAAGCATTACAGAGCATGCATAGTCCATAAAACAATATCCAACGTACCTATAAGAGGCAGCTTAGAACCTGTAAATAGGTACATCGAAAACTGGCAAAGGCCAAGAACTATACGCGTCATGGTCAATTCTGGTACAATATGTCATGTATCCCACTACAAGCTTTTTAGACCCAATAGTGGGATAGCGCGTATCATTATTTTGCCATCATTAGGTAAAATTGAT
Source organism: Plusia festucae (assembly GCA_950381575.1). Classification (NCBI taxonomy): domain Eukaryota; kingdom Metazoa; phylum Arthropoda; class Insecta; order Lepidoptera; family Noctuidae; genus Plusia; species Plusia festucae. The sequence goes on along the minus strand of OX494436.1, from coordinate 2,070,094 downwards.
TTTAGAAATTTGATTACGGGCTCGAATCCGACCCATCGCGCTGCCGACGTGAACCCACTCGTAACATAAGCAAGCATTAGGCTTAGCACGAAGGGTTGACAAGAATAGTGGTAATTTACAAAGTACTTTAATGATGCGCGAGCATCTTAAAATTTCAATCTCTTAATTTTTTCATAACGAGCTTAAAGAAATAAAACTTCGAAATTTGGTCGTCATGGCAACTATTTACTTACCAATTTTGCCATGGTTACCGCATTATAAACAAAGTTGTGAATTTTTATGATACGTGACGCGCGCGCATCTTTAAATTTCACTCTAGATCATCATTTTTTCATAACGCGCTTAAAGAAGTAAAACTTCAAAATGTCTTTAAAATTAAGTTGATAAGATAAAATTAAATTAGAACAGTGCTTGAGCACAGCAAGAACTTAAATGTCAAGGACGTTCATTACATCACGAGTTGTCGGAACTGACAGCTTTGCGCTTTTTGTGCGACAATCGACAATCAACAGTCATTTTTATCGTGAATCAATCACGCATATTAAATGAAAGATAAGCCGTTTGTTACGAGACCGACGTTGTAAGGCTGTAGTATACACGAAGCTTTAGCACCTTATTATGTGTACAGAAAGTTGTATCAATAATGTTAATGAGGTATAATAATGCTAATATTCATTATGGTGATAAGTAGGGCTGTAGGATTGACTTCCGTTTTCTTCCTTATAATGGAAGTATTTATTTTTTTTCTTTGGTATTTTAAGGTATTCTTCATAAGGATTCGCCGAGTAATTTGCAAATTGCATTACTTATTTCCTAAGTGATGAAGTAATGATTATGTATTAGACTCTTGATTTAACAGTATGAATTGCAGAGAGTTATATGAAAACATTTTTCAAGGAAAAGTTTTAAAAAAAGACACACCTTTCGCAGAATGTTTACGTACAATAATAATTGAATATTTCTTGAAGTCTTCGAGGAAATTTATACGCAGTTTGTCCTCGTCAATTGTCAGACGATCGCAGCGCATATTATTTATAGACACGTTGACATCTTATACCTACCAATAAAAACCTGAACAACCTTATTTACAAAACGACGAACGATGCAGAAAGACAATTTAAACCATAAGCAATCAGGACCAGGAGCTTTTCAAACAGGGTACATGTTAACCAAATGTAAAGCAACCAATATTCTCACTAACTTATTAAGTTGCGTGCCATGCTGTCCGTCAAGTTTCCTTACAACACGAGTTCACAGAAACAGTCGTTGTCGGTTCTTCTTTTAATTTGACAGTTCAAACAGTCCGCAGTATGTGGACATTGTCAATAATTATCGGGTGTTTATGACGGCGGCGTCGCGTCGTGGGGAGCCGCGAGTCGAGTGTGACGGTCGCATCCGCCCTTGGCATTCACCGCGGCATTGCTGGGGGCTCGCCCGGCTTTTGTTTGTATTGAAAACCTACAGACTTGTGACAAAATAGACATCACAAACTGGAAACACTTAATTAATAAATTAGATGCTCTGTGAGAGAGAATTACCATTCAATTTTCAAGAGTTCTTCGTTGCATTTTAGAAGTAGTTACCTACTTGATCTGTACTTACGTACCGATCAAAACCAGTGAATGTAGAGTTGGTTTTCATTGAATTTTTAAACGGTTTTGCATTTAGGTATACCTTCAGAGGTTACAAAAACGGCTATTCTACAACTCACTCTCTTCATATTTAAAGATAAAAATTCTTTATTTTTAATACCTTGTCCTGAGAATAATAAACACGAAAAATTTGGTGCAGAAGTTTAGACGCGTACACGACTCCTCATTTTTATAAACAATACATAATAATATAGATGTGATTCAAGTCACTAAATTTAACTTTTTATTACAGATGCTCGAGAATATGTGCACTCTGTTACGAACTAATACGAAAAGATAATACGAATGCGCCATTTTATAAAATGGAGTCGGATGCTTTGATTTCAAGTCGCATATGATAACAACGCCATACGCGAAGTTTTACAAACCAGTGCCAGTAATAAAATGCCAATCAAAGTAAGACAATGCATTAATTAGCATGCACAGGTGCAACCGCTCTACAACTGTTACCAAAGGTAGGATACCGTTACCGAACCGTTACGTTTAATGAGTTCATTCTATTGGATGATGTTTTATGATTATTGTGTGAGCATAATATCAATATAAATATTTGCATAGGATTCGACAAGATCATTTAATTTTATCAAACTTGGCGTTCGGCAAGATTCGAAATGGGGCGAAGCCTCATCATTGACTTTGGGAAACTCAAAAACAGATTACTATATTACAGGTTTGAGATAGAGAGAATAGGTTGCCCATTTCCAGGTTGCTCGTGATTCCATCGTATTGTACCATTGTACGCCCCAACTCTACTTCTCCGCGATTCAGAAAACAGCTTAACGCTGTCCTGGGCTAAATCCAGGTTTGGAATTTAAGACTTATTTACAGATGAAGGAAAGATGTATTATCAAATACTTTTAAATTAAATTCTTGATTTTAAGAGTTAAGTAATTTAAATTCTAGATTTTAGGCACAAATTAATATGCGGGATAACCACCAATTTATGCTATTTATAACTTCGAATGGTGTTTACAGTTAACGATATCACCGTCACCGAAATAGCTATAATATAATAACCTAAATGACGTCATTGTCCATAATAGATTTAAAGATCGCGGTTTTTAATCAAAGAGAAATTTATGTATGATAATGAAGTAGATTTATGTTTATGTCAGTAACTTGAAACTGTAGTTCCAATCTTATAATTGGAATCATCCTGTTCCTTAAAGATAAAATTTTTATAATGTATTTTTAACGTATTTAGGAGTTTTTGTGGTTTTTCTACCTACATCTCAGTTGTGCAAGGCCATTGAACAATATCTGTTTGATAAAAGAAGAAAAACAATGAGATTCAATGTAAAAAAAAATAAAGTAGGTATAACATCTATTCGTAGTCCATCTTCCGAGTTTTTGTTATAATTTATTTGTTGCATTCATTACAGATGTTGGAACGTCTAGTTCCTTTCATTGGTCTGTCGCTTCAAACTAGAGCAAAATACCAGCTGAAGTAAATTACCCAAACTGGTTCACTTGACAAACATAATTGGTTGATCTCATATTCACAGATTCCGATCACCGCGCCTCCAAAACGCGTATTTCTTCCTTATAAGGCAGTTCCGGGGTTTTTGTTGCAATTATAGTAAGTATCGGTTGATTATCTTGTGACAACCGAAATTGGCATGTATTTTTATGTTTTATTAATTAATTCCATAGTGAATGAAACATGTATGATGACCGTACTTTTAAATTTTGATTTATAAATAGCTGACTCGGCAAATGTTTTTCTGTCATATTAAAAAAAACTGGAAGGCCACCTTATCACTAAGGGCAGTGAAAAATAGTTTACCTTCTTATCTCAAACCTACTGAATATACACACAAATTTCATCAGAATCTGTCTAGCCGTTTCGGAGGACTTTTGTTACAAGCACTGTGACGCGAGAATTCGGTATACTAAATGTTTGCTAAGAATTACAATCGTTAAATAAATACATTAGGTACTCAGAGTTTGAAAAAGCACGGGAGAAAAACTAACAGCAAAGCAATATATTAATTTTATTTTTTAGAAAAAGACAAGAATGTCTCTTTCAAGTAAAGGCTAGACTTCAATAGACGTCATTTTAGGTAAGTAATTTAAAATGAGCTACAATACAACACAAACAAAAAATAAACGTAATGTTGATATATTAACAATCCCATTTAAAATGTCAGTCTTAAAACATTTTATTGCCCTATTTTATTAGAATAGTTACAATATTGTAGATAAAGTTTTATTTTTATATTAATTTGTCAGTATTTTATATGGTTTTGAAGACATTGATCCCCGCGGAATGATTGCATCATGAATATTAATGAATGTATAATATATACAGTATTTGATCATAATCTATGGCTTGAACAAGCAATGACCATATAATATGACGTTAATTCGTGTGATTGCCATCAAAATTTATCGATTTACAATGTATATAATAAAAGCGCTACCTATTCGGAAAAGTCTTCAAAATTAGTAAACATTGTTATTTTTTATAATAATTCAGGAAATTGTATTATTTCTTTTATTTTTAACTTCTAATGAAAATTTCCATATAGTTATAAGCTAAAATAACAATTTCAATAAGTGTAATGTAAATTACAGTAGAACGCAGAATATCCGAATTAATTGGGAACGGGGTCGATTCGGATAATCGGACAAAGACTGGTAATAAATAAAAACGCACTGTCACACATAGAATAAACTTTATTAAGTTGAATAAACACAGTTCGACAAACATGTAGCTAGTGTCTTGCTGTGTTGCCTGAAGCTTTTAACCCCATAACAGTTGAAAAAGATCTGCACTCCAGCGATTTCCAACTTGTTACAAAAAAACAAAATTTACTTAGTTTTAATTTTTTATATTACGCTTAGGACAGATGCGGATAAATATCTGGACTTCAGCGATTTTCAACTTTTTACAACAAAAATTACTTGTTTTCATTTTTTATATTACGCTTAGGACCGATTCGGATAATTGGCGATTCGGTTAGTCGGCGTTCTACTGTAAATACAATTGCATTGGGTAGGTATATATTATTTTATACAGAGTCAATGTTTAACTTAATTAACGAAGTGCGCTACATTCTGATAAAAAGGCTAATTTAAAAACGCATTTAGTTTATTTCGTACCAGAAAAAACCCAATAACACGATCAGAGCTCTCCGATCCCTAAAAATTATCCTTTTTCTTTTGGATTTATTTTATTCAATTAGACAAAACACTGGCATAATAAAAAGATCAGACTACGACCAAAACCACTCGAATTGGAACTCCATGCGGCTTTGTGGAATTCCAAATGATGTTGCGCGGAAAAAGGATACCGTCTGCCCAAATATCAACGAAAGAGTCATTGTTATCTGTGAGGATACAAAATATATATACACAGTTACTTGGCCGAACTAAAACTGTAAACGAAACACTTACTTTTCAACGGGTAAAACAATTGACGATCTCTGAACAACACAATAATAAGTATTATTCTTAAAATATTTTAAATGGTTTACCACTCGGAGTGTTGTTACTTCGTTAAATTCGATAACATGCATCGATAAAGCTTAATGAGATTGTACGGTGCAAAATATTTATACAGGTTTGTTATCTTGTCCAAATGTAAAAACAACATTCTTCCGCAGGTGCATTTTTTAAGTAAGCATCAAGCGTTCTTTTCAAATCAAACTTATGTTCTTGGATGGAAGTTAAGAGATAACAAAAATTCAGAGAGGACCTAAGTTTCATTCTCAATCTGTATTGTAACCAATATATAGTAAAACTAGGTTTGTTTACATTGTTTAAAATAATTAAGTAGGTACTTAGATACTTTTGAAAATATTATCGTTGCCAGTACTTACAGTTGTTTGAATACATAAGTAGGTACTATAGTTAAATGAAAGTGGATAAATAGGAAGCAAGGTCGAGGCAACTGGCGACCATTTTGTCACTGAAAGGCAAATTAGTATAAGGTTACAGTCATTAGCATGTACCGTTTTTTATTTGTTTTGTTGCGATCTATCGATTTGCGAGGCCTTAAGCTTTTAAAGGTTCGTGATCGAAATAGAGCGGAGAAAAATATCGATATTGATCGATAAATGTTCTTTCTTTTTAACCAAAGATGGTGGAGAAGGTTCAAGTAGTCAGTATAAACAAATTACACATATTCAAGTATAAAATAAAACCGACTTCAATTGCACAAAAGTACGAAGTCCGTTATATCATTCCGACGAACTTTGTGAACGATTTCAATTGGCTTGAAAATTTCAAAAATGGCTTGTGTTGTGATGACGTAAAAAGCGTAATAGGTAATATTTAAAACGTACGCTTGTTACGGTTTCTATAGTGCATAAACAGATTATAGGACGGGCCTGTTGGTCTAGTGGTTAGTGACCCTGACAGCTAAGCCGGAGGTCGTGGGTTCGATTCCCACCCAGGACAAATCTTTGTGGGATGAGCACGACCATTTGTTCTGTGTCTGGGTGTTATTTATCTATAATATGTATGTATTTAGAAATATATAAGTATGTTTATCAGTTGTCTGGTTACCATAGTACAGGCTCTGCCTAGTTTGGGATCAGATGACCGTATGTGAGATTGTCCCAAGATATTTATTTTATTTATTTATTTATCAATTTACCAACTTCTGATAAACATATCCGTATTTTCTGCTTAACTCGTGAGTAAAGGAGCTTTTCCGTTCATAGTTTTCCATATTCCCAGTTCCAGTTTCCCATAACGTATTGTAATGTATAGGTACTTAATACTTTATTTATAGATAACCAAAAACCTCTTTTTCTTAACGACTATGTTTTAAAACCTAGACAAATAAATAACTGATGATTAAAAATCAATGGTTTTCACTCAAAACAGTCGTTGATGACAAGGCTATTTGCATAAGTTATCCGCTTACGTACTTAATGCGTGACAAATGGTCTATAAAATACATAGAATAGGTAAAACAAGCGGTTAAGGTTGGTGACCCCTAAACGCATGCGTTAAAGTTACACGGCTTTAAATTTAAAATATTTCGTGAATCATTCCGTTTCTAAGTTTAAGGCTTTGTAATAAATATTCAAATCTCACATACGATGTGAAGGATAATAAATACAGAATAATTAGTACTTTGACAGTATACTAATTTAAGAAAATGCGTGGGATTTTTTTTTACTTTATGGAATCCTGCATCTTCGCAGCAGATTTACGACTGTCGTGACTTCGCACTTTCTGTTCTTTTTGCCCTCAAAAATAATGTCTTTAATTTTATTAATATCCCATTAAAAATCTCGACCATCCTCATTGTACCTATTTTTAAGTGAGCTTCATATATGTATAAGAATTAATAACTAAGGAATCATCATCATCTGCCTAGCCTTTTCCATAAACTATGTTGGAATCGGTTTCCAGTTTACCGGATTAAGCTGAATACCGTTCTTTACGCGGAGCGACTGCCTATCTGAACTTCATCATGAACGAAATAAATTTATAAACTAATTTCCTAAACTATTTTTATTAATTACGAAACGGAAAAACTATCCTTGTTTATCGATTGTTTGTTAACCTCTAGCGGCCTCAAGTACCACCTCTATTTTCTGGTGAATCATTTGACAAGTCACGAATCTTCTTTCACCTTGTCAGTGAAGGTGTTTGATTTACATACATACAAACTGGTCACTAGTAGACAACACACGATTCCATTGTTTTGATGGCTTCAAGATTCGTCTTTTCTAGAGCAAGGCTGTTCAATAATTTGAGTCAGAAGTGCAATTAATAGAACCGGAACTCTTTTTAAAAGCTTTTCATTTCAGTTAATTTTATTCACAATTTACATTATATTTTTACCATCTGTTGAATGTTGGCAGTTTTTTTATATAATTCTTTTTATTTAACTAACTTCCCGATTGAAAACAGTTTTTTTCAAACGACGCCCTCAAATTATAATTATCCTTAAAAATGTAATCCCCGTGTTGCAGGGATTTCACAAACATTCAAATCACATTCACAAAGAACACCCAGTCAAAATCAAAGACTTTTGTTGTCAATAGGTTCAAAATTAACTCTAAATTTAAAACAAGTACCTACGTGAAGGAAGTAATTTGACTTTATAAGTTAATTTAATAGTAAATTCCTTGTATGAACAACAACATATTTATATTTATAACTATTTTTAGTTTCAGTAATTATATCAGTCCGATGCCCTGCCTACTGTCCTTTTTATTTTTATCCCAAGGAATGTGAAAGGAAGTTTAACGATCAAAACAAATGCATTTTTATTTGAATACTTCATCGTTTTACATTGTCTACTACATATAATTCCAGTGTCACGATGTTTGTCCGGAATGAACTCCGAAATTACTGAACCAATTGTAATCAAATCTGAACACCGTGTGCAGTTTGATCTAACTTAAAAGATAGGACAGCTTGCATCTCAATTACATTAAAAAAAAATTAGACCGCGGGCGTAGCTCCGGGAAACAGCAAGTTTTTAATAAAATGTTAATCTATGTATTCTGTGACTTATTGATTTTATTGCACTTGTTTTGCAATCAATTTGGAATTTATGATCATAAGTAATTTAGCACAGACGTAGCAAGATAACATAATATTTTAGTGCAACGTGACCTATTAGATTTAATTTAGTTTTGTAGCTATTAATGAAAATTTATTATCTACTCACTAGCACCTTTGAGCTGATGATACCTATTCATGACTAAAAAATAAAATATCCATCTTCACAGACAAATCAATTAGTTGTACTTATATCGTAAAGTACATACGAGTATCAGTTTTATATTCATGATTAGATTTGAACGTAACCTATGAACCCGGAAATTAGGAACAGAGTCAAAACCATTAACTTGGACTAAGGCATTCTGACATAATCCCTTCGACTGGGATAGAGCTTTAAGAGGTCCTTACCCATGAGAAAAAAACACTGTAATGACACGTACAAGAAATTGAATAGCAATCATTTATCAGCCTACACATAAATAATGATGTTCTCTTCCAATAATAATAAAGATCGTTACAAATTGATTTAAATGCATTAACCTTATCGAAAGCGGTGACCCGCTGCTTTGCTCGCCATTATTCCAAGCCACCATATCACCTTACATTAAAAACCTTTCAATAAAGGGCAGCCAATGATATGGACAGGTTCCTTTCACGGTAAATTCTCTGCTCCGTAAATATGTCAAACGTAGTCAATGTTTTTTTAAACATGCTTACCTAGGCTTATTCCCCTGGTTTTTCTCCCTGGAGAGCACTACCAGAGTGCTAATGCAAAAACAGGCTATCGCGAGTCCGCTAATAGTACATTTTACACCGATCATAGGCCAGTAGCTTGACTCTCATTAGTGGAGAATTACAGATAGCCCTGACTCGTTTCTTGTAACCCTAGCAGATGTTTGACTCAATAAATTCTACGGCGGTCCCAGCAAATAATATGGCGAATAAATTTTGAACCGACTTCCAAATAATGTGCTGGTATTTATTTTGCTATCTGTAGATTCTTCGGTCAGAATGGAATTGGAGAGATCTCCCGATACATACGTAATGCATGACTGACAACCATGGCCACCATGCGGTTTTGAGAGCAAATTGTCGACTATAAATAAGGATACTTTTTGTCTTATGAGAAACATGCCATTTTACGCCATATTGAGTTCACGCAGTCTTAATACTCTGTATTGTATCTAGTTACAAGTTGTTTTGCCTTCGTTATTGAGAAAATCAGACGACGTACCTGTCACTTAAACACAAAAGGGATATTTGACTTTACCAAAAACAAGAATGGACATACCGAAATCTTTGCAAATAATTTGATTGGTGCCAAAGAATACGTGTCGTCGTCACTTTACGGTGTGAAATTTTAATGGATCTTTTAAAATATCACCACATCTACTCGTATCTATGCACCTATTAGATAGATATGGATCACAAATATTGATGACTCTATGAAGACACAATAACAAAGGTCAAGTTAATTCTAAATAGAACATAAATAAAGCGATACTAAATTAAAATGTTTTTTATTTATTTCTTCGATTTAATAAATTGATTTCGATTTGCACTAAATGAGTGTTTTGAACCATATTTTACACAAAACTAAAATAATTCATTTTGAATTAGTGGCTCGACAAAAGTTGTTCGCTGCTTTTGAGAATCGTAGAAAATTAAGACATTATTTTCGAATTATATAGAATTTAATTTAATAATGATTAAAATCGCAAAAACTTTAAAAACTTGGATCTACTAACATCTGGGCCACCGCGATGCAAAAGAAGACATAACTCTTACATCCATTATTTATTGCCCTGACGTTTAAACTTATTCCAATCCCATTAATAAGTTCAAGTAAGGAAGATCTCCATTATCATGTCAATTGGATATGATTTAAATTCATTCATAAATTACCCACGTTGAACCTGCCTGAACATTTTAAAGGCCGACTACATTTTTAAGTGTTAAGTATACGTAGATACATAAAACAATTAGATCGATATTTAAAAGAAATAGAGTTGCCGACGAGAAAAATATCCATGTACGTAAGAAAATATGGAATAAGGTGGTGAACAGATTATTACTATGAAAATTTGTAGATGCTAGAATACCCGAGATTTATCATTACGTAATAAAATTTCAACACGTAGGTACGCATTGCTATTTTCATACCGCTCCAGTGGTTCTCCAGTAAACAATAAATGCAGAAAATAAACAAAATGGACTCGGCAGTCATTATCCGTATACGTGTAAAAATTGTCGTTTCTTGTAACTTTAGCGAATCAAATTGGTTCAGAAATCGATCGATATACAACTTCCTAGTGGAGTTAATAACTATTATTATACTTAAAACGTTATTTATATGCTAAATATTCTGAAAGAATCATACAAAAATAACTACTAACCTAACGTTTTGAACCAAGATATGTCAATTTCCTTTCATATTTTGGACCTTCTGAGACGTTTCAGAGCCAATAGATCGACCTTCAACAGAAACAGATCTCTAAAGAATCAAAGAAAGGCCATCATCATTGACATCTGGTGTTAAGCTGTCTTCATAAATCACGAAATCGTGTGCAAACATTAGATTTGATCAACAAACAGAGCATTTCCTTAGAGGTAGTCGAAATCATTCTTTGTATTAGCTTCGCGGAACCGATGCTGAAGTGATGGTAATGTCACGGTCACTAACTGGTCCCGCTTGACATTCACAGTCATCCGTAGGTGTCACTCATACATGTGTAAATCAATTCAGGAATGCTGTTGTGATTAGAGAGCGATGCTACGGATTTGGACCCGAAAGTTATTTGAGATTGTACAGTAAAACTTTGACCGCCGAATAGCACACACACTGAAAATAAATTGCTTGGGGAATAATCGATAATAACATACAGAAAACTCTTTAACATGTACATACTTTTAAATGTCTGTCAAAAATCGTAAATAAAATTGATACATAGGAAGGGAATGGAATAATAAAACTAACAAACGAATAGCATTTTATAAAACTGCAAACAAACGTGTATATACAAATAAATTACATAATTATAAACTTGTTAAAAAATTCATAAAAGGAGCTCTTAGTTTTACGCGAAGGTTCGGTGAAAAAGATAATCATAATATCTTTGAACACCTCACACACGGTCATCTGATCCCAAACTAGGCAGACAACTAATAAATATACTTATATATTTCCATGTAATAGATAAATTACACCCAGATAAAGAACAGATGATCCTGCTCATTAGTTACACAATGTTTTCCTTGAGTGGGAATCAAAGTCATGGCCACAGGCTTATCAGTTAGGGTCACTAACCACTAGACCAACAGGCCAGTCAAAAAGTCAAAAGATGCGAATGGTAAAATAGTTGATTCCGTGAAAACTTTAAATCAGTGTTTTTATACAAGCATGTTTTTATTAAAGCAAAAGCTTTTTGGGTTACAAGCTCCAATTTAAAAATTAAGAAGATAATGCCACCCACATAAAAAATCGTTCATCAGTAATTAAAGATAACCAAACGAAAATTTGTTCGGACAAGAGATACGCCGATAAATTTCCTTATAAATGGCGGTTGTCAGTTGCACATCACCAATAACGAAGATCGATAACATTACATAAGCGTTGCTTAATCCTCATTGTTAACCAGAGGACGATTCGACGATGCGCGTGCGCAATTCCCAATTATCGACACCAATACTAGCCGTAGCGTGGAGCAAATTGTAAGAAAATAAACGTAGATCCTAAACAACTCTAGAAAACAGATTTATTGATATAGAACTAGTAAATATACTTTGTAAAAATACTAACATTGTTTTATTAGTTGGCAATAGTTTAGGCATAGAGAGAAAGGACATTGTTGATGGCATTGACACCTTATTAAAACTAGATGTAGGTAAAATTATGTTATGTGCTTTGCCCTATGCAAACACATTAAGTGCTGATCAAAATAACTATGTTCATTACTTGAACAGTACTATGTATATGTTGACTTGTTGTCATAGTGACAAACTTTTATTTTTTGATACCAATAAATTTATTAGTGGGTTTCATTTAACCCAGGAAACGATGTATCTTCCTAGAAGATATAAACTTTTAGTTGCTAGTTTAATAGCTTTTAATATTAACTCGGTTATAGGAGATATAACACAGAATAGATTAAGTTCAGATTCATTGTCAAGTAACAATATAGATTGTTTAAACTTTCAACGCAGACAATAGGGAAGCATTCTGATAGCATTCTGCTTTACCATCAGAATATAAATCGCTTTTCTGGCAAAATTTTAGATGTTGATCTTTTAGTAGACAAGTATTCAATTGATATTCTTTGTTTTTGTGAAACTTGGTTAAAACCAGATAAGATGAATTTTAATGTAAATAATTTTGCGGTTGCCAGTGCGTTCAGCAGACTTTCAGCTGAGGGGGGTGGGTCTCTGATTTTATGTAAAAATTATTATAAATTTAAGGAACGTCAAGACATCATCTCTTTCTCTGTTGACCGTATTTGCGAGGTAGCATGTGCGGAGATAGAAGGTCTTATTATTCTTTGTGTTTATAGACCTCCCGCGTCTCATATTTTGTCTTTCTTAAATATTATGGAAGAAATATTAGGTAAATTATGTTGCAATAATAAACCAATATATGTTTGTGGAGATTTTAATATTAATATTTTGGCTGATTCTCCGGATAAATTTAAGTTTTTATCTCTCTTCAAGTCATTTAATTTAAACTATATTTTTAACGAACCAACTAGAATAACTGCAACCACTCATTCTTGTATAGATAATATTTTTTCAAATGGTGGGGTGCTAAACTTTCAGCTGATACCTGGTGTAAGATCTGATCATTTGGGTCAATTAGTCTCGATAAAAACAATAAGTAAATTGCCTTTAACTAAAACTATAACAATCAGGCCCCTAACGAAGCACGTACTTAATGCATTTAAAAATAATATATCAACGAACCTTCATTGTAAATACTCATTTTCAGGAAACCCTAACAAAGATTATGATCAATTGTTTAAAATTATCCATAAATCATTTAAAAAAACATGCCCCCTTAAAGATATTAAAATAAATTTTAAAAGTAAATTTAATGAGTGGGCTACTAAAGGCATCAGATTAAGTAGGGACGTACTATATAACCTTTATGAAGAAAAGACTTTTAACATTGATCCAGGTTTCCATAGCTATGTAAGAAATTATTCTAAAATATTCAAAAGAGTATGTTTAGCGGCTAAGTCCCGACTTATCAGCAGGCGGATCGATAAATCTGATAACAAAATTAAGACAGTATGGAAGATTATTAACTCTGAAACTGGGAATAGTAAACAAAAAGATACTGACCTGTCTTTGAAAATTAATAATAAAGTCATTTTAAATAATACAGAAATTGCGAACGCTTTCGAAGATTTTTTTTCAAATATACCTGTTGATGTAACGAAATCTCTTTCATCATCTTCCATAAAAGCGGAGTCGTTACTTATGAAATTCGTTGATAGAAGCATTCCGGATTTTAATTTTAGTCATGTATCTCCTAGCATTATTAAGAAATCATTTAAATGCATAAAATTAAAGACCACAGAAGATATCTGGGGAATATCTGTCAAAGTAATTGAATCCATTGTTGACACTATTGCCCCCATTCTTGCAAAAATTTTCAATGACTGTGTTGATTGTGGCACCTTTCCTGATTTAATGAAGCACAGTAAAGTAATTCCTATTTTTAAATCTGGTTGCAAGAATGATCCTTCAAACTATAGACCAGTGTCAGTTCTTCCTGCTCTAAGTAAAATATTTGAAAGAATGGTACTTGACCAAATGATGTCGCATTTTAGCAAACATAATATTTTTCACGATCGTCAATTTGGTTTTACTAGGGGAAGGTCTACCACCGACGCCGCGGCCAAATTAGTGTCTCATATTTTGGAAGCTTGGGAGGGTTCACAGGATGCTATAGGCATTTTTTGTGATCTCTCCAAGGCTTTTGATTGCGTTGATCATAATACTCTAATCCTTAAGCTGCAATACTATGGATTACGAGGACAATCATCAAAACTTGTATTGTCATATCTATCAGCTAGACAGCAAAAAGTAGGCGTGAACGGAGTTACCTCGTCGGGGTCCTTAGTTAGAATGGGCGTGCCTCAGGGTTCTATCCTTGGCCCCTTTCTTTTTCTAGCTTATATTAATGATCTTCCCTTTATGATGGCTAATTTATCTGACATTATTTTATTTGCGGACGATACCTCTCTCATTTTTAAAATTGATAGGAAAGCACAGAATTTCTGTAATTTGAACAATTGCCTTGATATGTTATCGGATTGGTTCACTGCTAATAATCTGCTTTTAAATGCGTCTAAAACAAAATGTTTAAAATTTTCGCTGCCTAATGTTCGGTCTCAATCAGATTCCAATCTCAGGCTTGGCGTTAAACCACTTGATTTTACGAAAGAAACGGTATTTCTTGGTATAACAATAGATTCTAGGTTGCAGTGGGGTGCACACATAACAACATTATCTAAAAGATTAAGTTCAGCTGCATTTGCAGTTCGGAAAATTAGACAGCTTACTGATGTTCCCACTGCTAAATTAGTTTATTACGCGTACTTCCACAGTATTATGTCTTATGGAATTCTGCTGTGGGGTTCAGCAGCCGATGTAGATTCAATATTTATTTTGCAGAAACGAGCGATTCGTGCAATCTACTGCATGGGCCCTCGTGAGTCTCTAAGGGATAAATTTAAAGAAATAAATGTTCTAACGTTGCCGTGTCTTTACATTTTGGAAAATATAATGTACATACGTAAAAATCTACCTAGTTTTAGTATTAATAGTGATTACCATAATATAAACACAAGAAATAAAAATAAACTAGTAGTCCCACGGTTTAGACTCACTAAAACTAACTCTAAATCTTTCCTAGGAAATTCCATTCGTTTTTATAATAAATTACCGGAAGAAATTACAAATTTATGCAACAAAAAGTTTAAAAAGTGCGTGAAATCAATGTTAATAAAGAAAGCGTATTATAAGGTTAGCGATTATTTAGGAGATAGGTGGGCTTGGGTTTAGTATCATCTGCACATGTGGCTTCCCTGGCGGTCCAGCATACTTTTGTTTTAACCTTGTTTACTGCAATTAGATTCCCCATAGCCTCTATTTTTAGAAGGCTTTTGACATGCCTTGACATTCCTGTTAGGGTCGATTAGGAATTTGATTAGGACTACATAAATATTGTATGTAAATTGTTTTATTTCTTCGTGCATTGTGTATCAGTTTTTTTTTCCTTTTTTGTAAATGTGTTAACAACGAAATGTTAGTAAAATGCATGTATTTTCTCATTTTTTTTTTCTCCTCTTTTGAGGTAATAATATTATATTGCAATAATCTTATGCTTTTGCTATCTTGCGTTGTTTTCGCATATTTTAAAAGTAATGTATTTAAATAATTATATATTACCATTTTTAAAAGAGTAACCTATGGAGTTTCTTGCCGGATTCTTCTCCATAGGAATGACATTTTGGAACCGAGCAACTAGATTCATTCAACGTTTTGAAAGTACCTGAAAGGGTCTACTCGAAATAAAAATATTTTGATTTTGATTTTGATTTGAATCACTTGCATTTTATAAATTTAAAATTATTTCCTATTGATATTTTGCTGCATATCCGATAATTCGAATAACATGAAATAAATTAACATTCAGAATATTCAAGAAAGCGATGAGTGCATCAAATCCTTTCAAACAGTTTTTTAAAAAGCATTCTGACTCTTTAACACTATCTGAGAATAATCATCTCATAAAATCTAAAACAAAATTCAGTAATAGCAAAGTAAATAAATTAAAATCCACCCTTAATCAAACCACTTATAATCGCAAAAACTGTGGGATGAGCCACTCTACAGCTCTGTAGTTCAGCAAAACCTTATTTCAACATCTGCTACTACTGCAGAGCGTGCGCGCCTCCTTGCTACTGGTGAGTTCGCAGAATAAGCCGATAAGCCAATACACTAAAGCCTTGTCCCTGCAACTATACATAAAATCCCGTAAACTACTACGAACAAAATAATCAATTTTAGTACCTAATTATACTTAATGTAACTTTTCACTTTATTTGCAAAAGTCAAGTGTATTTATCTTTTAAAGCCCATCGTACTATCTGTTTTATTGTCTCTTGATACTGGAAAGACAACGAAACTCGGACTGTCAGTATTAAACTATTCTGTCGCTAACATTTTATACAATATACGAGTAAAATTAAATGTAATTTTTCTACTTTTATTTATTAACTGTGTGTTGGTCTTTTGCTAGTAGCATAATTTGCGTTTTCAGGACCAAAACAACAAGATTGCGAGGCATTGGGAATATGTTTTCTGCTTAAAGAATAACATATTCCGAACTTGGACAAGGACTTGTACACGTAGTAAATACAACTTATGTAAACATAAATAGATAATTATAATTTAATCATTAATATACAGCCGATGAAACACGCATGAAATTTTTTACTCAGGATTAAACTTACGATGATCGATGGGGGGTTATTCTCTAAATCAAAACAAAACATAACGTGGCATAACGCAGACTATAAGTTCAAGAATCCCGAGTCGCCAAATTTTTTTTGTGCTCCCGTGGTGAGCGTCACCGGGTAGTGTTAGTATAATAATATACATACGTTTTAAGCTATTCAACAGATTTTTCTCTTAAAAGTACCAAGTCGATAGAGGAACAGGACTTGGACTTAGAATAAGGCACCAGTACAAGTATTAATGTAAAACGTATAGTGTGCAAGAAATTTATCACACAATGATGCACTTCATATAATTACGAGTGTTTACCCTAACAAAAACACCGAACCCTTTTAATAGCAGCAAAGAGGTCTCTTATTTACAACGATAAATTAAAAGTAATAAAAGAGCGGGCTTAACGTGGCCAGTTTTATTTATTGCAAACGATTTAGTTCAGTCAGTGAGATATCACAATATCGACTTCTGTACCATTGATTAATTATGCAGGAATAAAAAAATATGGAGTTCAATGATCTTTTTGATTTTATTATTATTATAACCAGTTTCGGATATTTATAAGTTATAATTCGCCATAAATAGTCGAAACCACAAAAATATAACATGTTAACGAGTTAGTTAGGTACTATTTTTGAATATTTAATAAGCTGCGTTTTTTTTTTCTCTGAACAAAACACAACTCCCGTACCTACGACTTGGAACATCTATTATTTTGAAGATCACGCGAATGATCAAACCACGTGACGCACTGTGGTATTTAGGAATATTCCACCTTGGAACAACATAGACTAATAACATCTAGATAGATAATCTTTATACAAGCACGTAGATAATAGTAAAGCCAAAAATGTTTTGATGTGTGCATTGTGTATTATATTTTGATCGACTTTCGTCGTCGTCTACATATTTTTTGCACTGTGTACCCATTCACTACTGATATCGCCACCAATCTTTAAAATTAAGGAGATGCACTAGCGCTTGACCTTAACGACTGACGGTACGTTCAGACGTACCAACTGTGTTGATATGACACAGTTTGAAGTGCTCTATTATTCTTGCGCGTACTCGGTTTCTAGACGTTATAGTTCTATGATCACCCAGGTGAACAAATGCAACAAAAAGTGGTATATAGGTACCGTATTTATCGATGTGAGTGCAGTCAATGAGGGGCTACAGATAGAGACTGAATTTAAGTAAGTTTCCTTGGAAAAATAAATTATCGTGCTTACTTAAAATATTTGTTTCTGAATAAACACAATAAGTACCTAAAACCCAACGATGTAAACGTTGAACCTAGCAGACCTTTCAACTCGCATCTTGAGACGGAGAGAAACAAAAAAAATGAAATAAGTAATGTGACCAACACTGAGGAGGTCCTCAAAGTAGGTTAATAAAAACGTGTATACTGTGACGTACAAATTTAATAAAAAATAACCTTTCCTTACGAAGTGACGACTTGATAACTTATGAGACGTCGATCCATCAACATTTATGGCCGTCGTGAAGTTTTTTCGCCAATTATTGTTGGCCCAACGTAAATCGGTGGTGTTATGATAAATAGCGTAATATTTTTCCCCCATTATTCTGTTTTGTAAGTGTAAAATCAATTTTGGATGTCAGACCGTTTTGTAAGCTAATTGGTAGTTGTGAAAAGTAACGGCTTTTGGTTGTGGATTTTATTTGATTTATGACACTGTTTTCCGCAAAAAATTTAGTATTTTATACGTACAAATATTTTTCACACTTTTTACTTGAACCGTTTCGTCGGAACTAAGTCAAATAAACACGTAAAAATAACACCTATCGTGTAAATATTTTGTCATATCATAATATGTTAATTAAAAAGTTAAACAGTACAGTCAATAAAGATAATTAAAGCTCATAGTCAAAAATAAGACCGTTTACAATAACTGACGTATTCAAAAAATTCCGACACTTGCAGCGTCCTACCGCCCTACAAAAGACTTAAACGAACATGATAAGCAAATTATAATCAAGTGACTGTCCTACATTTTTCTGCAGGTTTGTTTCTTGTTTTTTTTTATTTATTTAAGCAGTTGCTAAAAGGAGATATCATAACAAAAATATACTTGTAATCATTACACAGCTGTTTCTTGGATAAAATCGATTGTGAAACGTGATCGTATGGGAATTAAGATGTATCTTGTGAAGTTAATTTTTAATTCATTTAGGTTGCTTATAACTTATTTCAGGGAATTTTAGTGGTTCTTGAACTGGAATTATATTAAAACAGATAGACAAGAAGACAAATGTAAGTATCTTAAAATAATGTAAAAGTCAAAAGAAAAAAAATCTTTCTTAAAAATTATGTATTGTTAAATTACAGATTTATAATAGAGTGAATATTCAATTTAACACATTTGTACTTGGCAGTTTTGATTATTGTTTATTTTGTTGATTTTTTTTAGTTAAGTACTTGTACTTACAACATTTGTTTTGCATGGAGAGTTTACCTATAAGTAATTGTTACACTATTGTCTTTAATTTGTGCTCTCTGATTTTGTCACGATACCAGTGTAAACAATTGTCGGTGAACCATATAAAAAGAAAATAAAAAAAAATAGGGTTTAACATTTTTGGCGAACAATACATAAAGAAAGGCCTTTCAGCCTAATAGAAGGATGTACAAGGCGGAAGCTAAAAGGGGAATATAAATCAAACTTCTACTACTTTCTGAACTTTAAATTTATTGCCTTGCGTACCCATTATAAATAATGTTGTCAGCAAACATATCAGAAAGGCTACCATAAACCATCAATTTAATTAAAGTGTGTAGATTTTACAAATGAATGTCAGTTTTTAATGGATTCGCGATCGGATGGCACGATAGGAAGTTAACATGTGTTTACACCAACATCCATTTTCTTACTTCTCCTTTTACAGCGAAAACCATAAATAACTTGCCTTTGTGTATAAAATGGGAAATAATAATGGTTCCGAAAAACAAATTAACCTCCAGCGATCTGTGGCCGACTATTATTCTAATTAACTAGCGTTATAATGAATTACCGACAAAAAAACCCAAAACATACCGAAAAGAAAAATTATATTTAACAAACAAAAAAGAGCACGTTAAAATTACATATCTCCTAAAATAAAATTGAACTTCGAAATACAAAACTAAACTTCTGAATAAAATACTGAACCTCCGACAAAATTACTAAGTTACCGACAACAGAGCTTTAGTCAAAATATTCACATTTTTACGACTTGCATGAACTATTTTAATTTCTATTGTTGGTTATAAAATATATTTTTTACCTCTCAGTATTTATGAAAATACCTAAACTGTTCGGCCCGCGTGATCGATTCGATCGATTTCCATGCTCTCAATTTCCTGAATTATTACTAAACTACTCTTGTAAGTAGATTTTTTTATAATTGGAATCTCGGAAACGTTTGAAACGATTTTTATGAAATTTGGTATACCCACAGGGGTTTTCGGGTCGATATATTATTGTCCTACTTGCCCATTGCAGATAGGTTTAAGTGTCAAATTCGACTCTGTAGGTTAGGTTAGGTTAGAACTGCGACCCTCCGCACGAGCCGAGCGAGCGAAGCGAGCGTGCCGCGGCAGCGGCCGGCGAGTGCCAGAAGCGACTCGCTATGTTTTTACTTGTCCATTACAGATAGGTTAGGGGGTTTACAACCATTCATCTTTACTTCAACTATTTGGATTTATACCATAAAAAGGTATTATTACAAGTACATTTTTATATTTTTTATTAGTTTCTGTATAACCACTCTGAATAGTATTTTCATAATAACGTTGTAGTTAAATTAGCACCACAGTTATGAAATGTGAAAGGTAATTTATGAATTAATAGTAGGCAAGTAAAGATAAAAATGTCAAAACATAATTTTCAGTAGAACGTAATTTAAGCTGGTAGAAAAGTATTATAGCAATAAACAGTTATGTTTATTATTCGAAGATTTTAGTATCTGATTCGGTCGTTTCGTCATTTTTATTCGGATAAAAGTAGTCGGAAAGTAAGTATTTTAGGCAGTAGATTTAATATTTTGAATAAGGACAATTCTTATCTTTTTGTCGGAGCTTTTATTACTACCCGTATAAAATTAACAGTACATTATTAAAAATTTACACTAAATACACTAAACCTACTTAATCAAGAATTGTACCATTTTAAATTATATATATCTAATTCCAGTGTCACGATGTTTGTCCGGGATGAACTCCGAAACTACCGAACCGATTTTAATTAAATTTGCACATGTGTGCAGTTTGATCCAACTTGAAAGATAGGATAGCTTGCATCTCAATTATTTAAAAAAATGAGACCGCGGGCGGAGCAGTGGGAAACAGCTAGTTTTTCTGTAAATTCCTAAATGTCTCTCTAAAAAAAACTAACTTAATGGACATTTTCAATTGCTTAGTTCTAAGCGCCTATGTCCAATTCGTAGATTGATTTTAATTTCACCTAAAAAGGACCTTCCCTTACATGTAGTTAAACAATTAAATATATCTGAAAACGTGAGCACTGATTTTTAAAAGCATTTCTTCGTACTCGGAATTAATTACTGTCTTTTGTCTCAACCCCACAAAGCTTCCGTGCTTTAAATAATTATTGATTTTAAATAAATCAAGTCCCAACAAAACGTAAGATAACTCGTGTTATTAAGATATTTTTTACTTCGGCATCTTCACATATTTCAAGGTATTTTTCATCATGGCAATAATTTTAAATTACCTTACTTGGAACATTACAAATTATTTTGTAAAACAAGTGTCATTACTTTAAAATATGTAATTTATTTTACAACATGGGCATCAACGCCATCGGCGTATTTTTCTTGTAAATCGATAGATATAACGTCCCAGTAATGCAATGGATGGATTTTTATGCGCCGAGGTGCAAGTTCGAAGCCAAGCACGTGACGTAATATCATAGTAATTTGATGAAAATTCCTATTATAAATATCAGATTAAATGTTAGTCTTTCAAACTACATTTTTATAAAAACAGTCTTGCTTTAATAGCTTATCTGATCTCTTATAATCGTAACTGACCTTTCATAACATTCACCCATAACATAAAAATAAATCATTTTACCATCCACTTGATATTTGGTAACCTTAGCGATCAAAACGACACTTCTGATAATGTAATGGACCAAAATTGTTCCATTTAAAGGAGGCGCAAAGGTTAAAAGGGGACCATGAATAAAATATGAGCTATAATTCATAAAAGTCCGGCCATACATCTTGAATCGAGCAAAAAGTGATCGTTAAATCGCAAAACATCGAATCATTTCACCATTAATCCAATCATTGCAGACATTTTCTGTTTACTCGTCGAACACTACCGACTTTTTTTTAATTCCCCATTGACTTAAAAAGGTGGCAATATTTCATGTGGATCGTCCACTTTTTTGTTCAGTGAGTGACCATAATCATTGGAGGAAGCCATTACAGTAAATATATCGATACAAGAATGCACTTGGCCGTCCCATTAATATTGCCAGTAGGTATGTACGAATTCAATATGGTTTAGCGCAGCAGAACTAAAATTAGAATTCGTCCTCCTTCAATTTTCTAAAGCAAAATAATGCGTCTAACCTGTTCGACTAAACGTCTAGTTTTTTATTTATATTTTCTGCAGCAAAATAAATTGAATAAAACCATAAATCATACCCAGTGCAAAAAAGAAAAAATAAACTAATTCAAACGAAAACAAAAAGCAAAAGGAAGTAATCGATGATACGTTCCATCTTTAAATTACAGCAGGGAGCGAAATGTTTCGCCAAACAAGTAAAAAAAAGCTTTTTCTCCGACAAATTATTGTAAGCATACTTTAATTTGTCAATAAATTGCCTCTTACACGCCGAAACATCGTAAAATATGTTGAGAAAGGAGGTTCGATTGTCCTCTCTTATCTTGTTGCATTACCTTTGGACAGTAATTCAAGATATCCATGCTAGGAATCGATTCTTGTTCACCTCTCACTGATATCATCGGCTGAATGACGGATTTTATGGGGTGACAAGTAACTTTTTAAATAGCTGCATATTTTCGGCCAATTAATTTATTTTTATATGGACAATGGATGTCATCTCGTTATTGTAAATGATTTATTATTTAAACATCGCGATCGAATATATTTTATTGTAGACATACTATATTTTACTTCGCCAGTTGACTATTTTTGTTAATATTGCCAGATTTACTTAACTCAGATAATTAAGTTATTATTAAAAAAATAAGTAGAAATCTACATTTTAATACAAAGGCATAGTTTAACGATCTTGTAATTTGCATACATTTGCATATAAGGTAATAAGTATGTTATTTAAATTACAGTAAGCGCTTGTCAGCATTTTGTTAACATTTCGCTGTACATCAACGGCAAACTTCTGTGAATCCAACATTCCAACAGATTCCATTCCATTTGCGAAACAAGGGAAATTCAATAAAATTGTTTTTAAATTTGAAGCGGCGCTTAATTAATTACAACACAATTATTTCGGTCAATTAACGACGAGACACAAGCCGAACGAATTCAGTATTTTGTGCCAAATACAAAAAATAACATGTTGAAATGTTGCAAGACTGGCTACAATTCCACATACTTTTTTTTTGTCTGGCAACTCTACAAACTTGCTCCATATTCGATCCAACTCTAGTTTGACCTTTACCATTAATGACGAGAAAGAAAAACTGGTGTCTCTTAGCATACGTGGACTGAAAATGATACACATAAACTGTTTACAATTAAAACTATCAAAACACAGTTCAGTCAGAAGCAGTTATTATGCAACGACTCAAAAAAGAAAATTTTCAAAGTTTGATTAGTTTAAATTCGTTCCATGGGATCATAAAATACGCGGTAAAAAAAAATTGACGACGAATTAAAAAAAAAATATGAGAAAAAGCATTCGCTTTCCAGATAGGTCAAAGAGCGGGAAGAATTTAGGAAAGTGGGTACCTAAATCCCTGGTTAATCCCCTAGGGATTCAGATACCGACTTTTTCTTAGCTTCTTAGCTCTAATAAGCTCTCAAGTTTATATTAATACTAAAAAATTAGGACATCTTTACCACACCTGCGCATAAAAATATTTAAATTCTATGCGTATTGGACCCATAGAGTTAATTTTAAAGCTTGTCGTCGTTAAAACGGTATTTTTTCCTTATTTGGCTTTAAAAGACACAATTAACCCTGATAATTCTAGTTTATTAAGATTAATAGTATTTTATTCGCACATTTATTTGTTTCCATCGTTTAAAAAGTGTGCCGCATGTAAATTGATGAATTAGAAGATTAATCTTTCTTAATTATAATACAAATCATTTTCACATTATTGTGCACGAATGAGTTTTTTTACGGGATTTTATTTATTAAATTTATTCAACCAACGCGTTTTCAAAGACTCGATAATATGAAAAAAGCATTGATGTTTTACCTACTCTAAAATATTTAATTGTTAATTAGCTAGTCTCCATAGAAGCATTCAGTTCGTAAACAAGCTAAAAATAAATAAAAATATTCTGGTCTTTCAAGTTCAATATCACGCTGAAGGTAAACTGTATCAATTACATTCTGCTTATTGTTTTTATTATCGAATTGAGTCTGGTTCAATAACCAGAAACATGTACACAGCTTGTCCTACGAACATCCGATTGAACTATTACGAAAAATAACTATAACTCTAGTAAATTGTCTATAAATCATTATTAATTACAAACTAAAACCTTACCTTTTTTTTTTTTTTTTTAATAAAACGACTCCCGCACTAAGGAA
This sequence comes from Plusia festucae, assembly GCA_950381575.1. Lineage (NCBI taxonomy): Eukaryota > Metazoa > Arthropoda > Insecta > Lepidoptera > Noctuidae > Plusia > Plusia festucae. Next base: position 2,045,673 of record OX494436.1, on the reverse strand, counting down.
TTTAATCCTTCTGTCGCGGGGGTTTCACAAACATTCAAATCACATGCACAAAGAACACCCAGATTTGGAACAAGCATTTGTGGATCACACAAATGCTTGTTGTCTCATGTCTCATGCGGGGATCGAACCCGCAACACGTCGCGCACAGTGGTAATCAGCGTGGTGACCTATACCATTCGGCTATCCGTGCAGTCAACCTACTTAAAAACATCGATTTTTTTAAACAGTTATTAATTTAAATCCGCGCATAAAAACGCATCGCATATAAACATTTATCGATCAATAAATTAGTTCTCGATTTAGAGAATAGAAATAAATTGCCAATTTAAAAATATTACTTGTAAGAAAACACGGCGGGAATTTTACGCGGCTGCCAAACTTGGAGAATGAAATTTACATTACAAAGCGTGAAATTATCATCCGAGTTTCTTTCTGTCTCTCTCACTATAGGGCTGGCTCTTATCAGCCTCAGAAACTATTGATTAAATTATAAAATAACTAGCTGTTCCCCGCGACTCCGCCCGCGGTATCTAATTTTTTAGTAAAACATATTATAGCCTTTGTTACTCAGAGTGAATGTAGCTTTCTAATAACGAAATATTTTTTTAAAATTGGCACAGTAGTTTTTGAGTTTATTAATTATAGCTGGCCCGCGATTCCGCCCGTGGTACATATTTTTTTTTGTTAAAAAATATAGCCTATGTTACTATTCATCCTTGTATCTGTGATGGCAAACAATAAAAAAGTATGTCTAACAACAACTACTGCCAGTGAGACATGAAATTAACTAAGCAGAGTAGGTACAATGAGCATAGTAAATCTCACATGAAAATATATTTTTTTTCCTTTTCTTTTTTCCTGAATTTTCTTTACTATAAACCTCACGGAACCCGAGACCTTTCCAACGAATGCAAAACCGTGCAAATCGGTTCATGCGTTCTGGAGTTATAGCGTCAGGAAGGAAAACCTGACTTATTTTTATATAGTAGATTCTAATACTTGGGCCGTTAATTGTTGCCCGTGGTCCGATCGCGTAGTTCTACCGATCGATCCATGGGCATAATTTTTTGCCCATTGATAGGCAATCGGACCATGGGAAATTCAAACTACCCGTGGTCCTACTTATGGCCCGTGGTTCGATAGCAGGGTTGTACTGATCATCCATGGGCATTATTTTTTGCCCATGGTCCTATCAATCAAACCATGGTAAAATCAAACTAACCGTATTCCTATTTATGGTCCATGGATCAATATGTTCGACTGATCGATCCATGGTTATAATTTTTTGCATATGGTCTATCAATCGCACTACAAGCAAATAAAACTACCCATAATCCTATCGACAGTCCAATGGGCAAATTCGTTTTCCCGTGGTACTGGTAAAACTAAAATGAGTAACAAGTTTCTTTTAATTTACACAAATCCGTTGGAAACAAAAACATCGATCGCTCGAAAAAATCGGAGAAATTAACAATAATATTACTTATGGATATAGTTGAATATTGATAAGTACCTGGGAGGTACGTTTATGAACTTTAAACCAGAAATGAAGCCTTTTCGTGACTGGCTGTTAATTTCTTTTTTTGTAGCTTGTAGAATCAATAACTGATCATGTCGTGATTGTTTCCGATGAGCCCGGTTATAAACTTTAAGTACCCAGTAAGGTGCAATTCACTGATGATTATAACTCGTCTTATTTTCGTGTTGGTCCCTACTTAAAGATGCTTCTAAAGGTCTGATGTTGTGTTAAGAGCGGTAAGAGCTGGCCTTAATTAAGTTACAGATTAAATAGTTCTTGTAAAATTCATGGGTTAAGTACCTAGATTAAGAAATTTATCAATAGGAGATGAAGGGTTATTTTCGTTTTTTATACTTTCTCCGGCACTAAGTTTTTTTTGTCATAAGTAATTATATTATTTAGTAAAAAGGGTGCTTTTTGTCAAGTTCTATACATGTGTTGTCGACTTTATGTGTTGTTATGAACACTTTAAAATGTTAAACACTCACTACCATATTTTGTTTGACTAAAGACTCGCTAAAGGTTGGAATGTCAGCAATTTTAAACTTTTTTACAGGACTTACATAAATATAATATAACTTTACCCCTCAACATTATCTTGCTGAGAAATGTCTATACAATTAACAATTCTAGCACCGTATGAATAAGATGACCAAATCGTTGGGCCGAGGTCTGGCGCATTACGTGACAGCCCTACGTGATAGGTATCACATCACATGAAATGGACGGCATATCATCTTTTTTTAAATGAAAATGTCAGCCGCTATAAGTTGTTTTAATATTATTACCGGTCCCCATTTGTTTGTCAATTCAGTTGTGTTCTCTTTTGTTTATTAGCTGTTAACACACCCGGTTCGCAGTGCTTAATAGTTTCTTGACTTTTTTTACGAACGGTAAACTTTAAAATCATCTTAAATATTCATAATGACGATTTATAGCCAAGACAAACTGGGAATCGAGTCGGGTCGCATATAAATAGAGTCACATAAATTATTAATGGATAAAAAACTTTATGATCGTTCACAAATCATGATTGACTTTCTTGTTTGAGTTGAGAGAGTAAGTTATATGCAATGTAAAGGCAGATTCTCAAGTAAATAAACAATTTACAGCTTATTAAAACTTACAACATAAAATAAACGTGTGACAAGATAATACGCAGTCACCACGATGTCTTTAAAATGCCCGAAGCTCATCGCTCACAGCAATGCATTTAAATTAATTTTACACATAAATAAGTAGTTGCGTATAATGAAGCTCTTACGCATACATTTTATTGTAACTTGATAGTGTCGACAAAAGAAAAATGAAATGGGTGACATATAATTTCTACACTCACCTTGATAAAGAAGTCCAAGGAAACAAATCACACAGCCTTCAAAATCACAATAATCCCGATCGTTTTGCACGTGGTACTGACACAACTATTGTCAAAAACACAGAATCGTAAAAAAACAAATGAAAATCTATTCTAAATTCAAACGGCGCGCGAAACCGCAGAAATGTGTCAGTGGCGCGTCTCGTCGGACGGCCTAGGCACTACGCGCGTATTGAATATCAATGACAGGGACCAAAATCGAATTTTTCGAAATTTTGAGGACGGTAGTGTCGCATCGGTGGCGAGGTTTTGAATGGCGCGGCGGGCCGCTGTACATCCGAGACTGGCTAACAAGGCAGGACATCGACTTTATAAATTGATTTTGTTCAACACGGCGTAACTGTACAAGTGTAAACCTCGATGAACATTCGGCTAGAAGTCTCTTTGATGCCCTTAAATATTAAATTGATGATTAAAACCCACATTTCTCAATTAGGATAAACGGTTAATCAATTTACTTTTCTTACGCCATTGTTCTACATCTGCACCATATTTTAGAAGCCTAGGAAAACATAAGTACCTACATCAAACAAATTGAAAGCAAGGGAAAATTACCATCTATTTGGCTATGTATTTAACGAGTGATATTTACTTGTTAAATATCTTTCGACCTTTGAGAAACAATAGATGCCTGCCTACATGTTTACGTATGAACTTTACGACTGCGACTAAAGATGTGTGACAATAATATTTCCGAACCAATGACTCATGTCTCGTGCAAATGATTTTAATATTGACTGTAAACATTTAAAAGCAAGCATCCTTTTTTGCGGTTGTGAAGAACAAGTATGTATTTGTAAAATTTTGGAACTGCGTAGGGCAACACGGGAAAGCAATTAAGTAAGTAATTGGCAAAGGTATTTTTAGTGGCATAGAGGCATCACTAGTATGCGTCTTTTGTTGCAGTTAAAAATGAGTACCTAAGGCCCAATTTTTTGATCCCGAGTTAACTCAACCAATGGTTAAATATGCTAATTATGGTTCAAAAGCTCGGTAGAGCGAGTTCATTTATAAATGTTGACTCTAACAAACTGATAAATAATATTTTCATTTTTATTTAACCATTGGTTCAGTTAACTCGGGATCAAAAAACTGGGCCTTAGTAATAGGTACTTGGTTATGAATAATACACAAATCGACAGATAATTTTACGAGAAATATCAATAAAAAGAACTAGGTAGTAGCGGACACGCTGGCCGATATACACCTAAAATGTTACAAGTTAAAACTAAACTAAGAAATATAAACTTAGGTTAATTGGAAATTATAAATAGTTACCTATTTTATTACAAGACGTCTTCAAATCAAGTCGTCATGTCCGTACTTGAGAACCGGTGCTTATCGATCATTGACCACTAAAGTGTCACTAAATTAGCTCTACTTCAATTAAGTGTTTGCGGTAAGCATACGATGTCTTTATAATTTGAATACAAATATTAGTTTAGAGGCTGCTTAAAAATTATAATGATTAAGTTAAACCGTTATAGTGAGTCATAGGTAAGAAAGACGTTGGCCATTTGCTAACTTCAATATAAGTACTTTTTTAATATTGCACCAAGAATCTATAGCCTAGAACAATTAATGACTAGCTTCTGCCCGCGACTTCATCTGCGTGGACTACAGAATTGGGTCCAAAAAGAAATGAAAAATGTGAAAGTAATAAAATTGAATAAAATTTTCACCCTTGTTATCGCTTGCGCTGTAATAGAGAAAAATACCAAATTTCAAAGCTGTCTGCCCACGGCTTATCAAGTAACTTATCTCTTCTTCTGCCTAGCCTTTTCCCAAGCTATGTTGGGGTCGGCTTCCAGTCTTACCGGATTTAGCTGAATACCGTATTTTACATGGAGCGACTGCCTATCTGACCTCCCCAACCTATTGCTAGGTAATACAGTATTCCAAAGTAAGACTGGTTGTCAGAATTGTAATGACTTAACGACTATCAAAGATCACTGTATGATAGTCGGGACCAACGGCTTAACGTGCTTTCCGAGGCACGGAGGGGTCTCGATATGTTTTCAAATGGTCACCCATCCACGGACCAACCGCGGCGAGCGCGGCTTAACCGTAATTATCGGTCAAACCGTACGGCTTACACTTAGCCACGAGCCCCTCCCAAGTAACTTATCTCTAAGGTCATTAATTACAACTCTTACGCGAATTCTCGTATTTGTTTGTGCAAGATCTGAAGACCAAATCTCATTCGAATTGCCTGCAACGTTTACGACACTAGTGGTGTTTGACGTGTATGAGCGCCGAAGCTCACTTACAATCTGAAGAGCTGATTCACCGTTTGTCGGCTGTGTTCCTAGATGTACCTATTGTGTAGTCAGGGATGTCAAAGAAATGAGCTTAATAGAGGAAACTTGAAAGTAGCGCCCCTTTATGAAAGGTGAGAGGTGAGCGTTTACCAAAAAAAAAATGGACCAAAAGGAAAAAAAATGGATGGATTGTGTGAAAGACCATCTTTCACATAATCCATCCATTTCCTTTTCGGTCGATGAGAGAAAAAAACGAGTGGATGCCGCGGTGACTAGTAATAGAGAGGAATGGAAGGAAAATACGCATTGCGCCGACCCCATAGGGTCTGGGAGGGATAAGGGTATGGAGATGATGATGACGGATGTCATCATAACTGTATCGTCGCCTCGTTGATGGAAAATGCATATAATGTAATAAGTACATACCTTTTAATAAATTATTTAATCCTTCACTTCACTCCCAAGGTCCAGGAATCGAGTTCAGAAGATGTCTGATGATTTGTCATGACCTAAAAGAATATAATATATGTTTAATTATTACAGTCGTTTTTACTACCTAATGCATATTAACTGAACAAACCAACGTGTTGCGAGAACAGGGATAGTCTAGATTAGATATCAAAAGCTCAACCGTTACAAGCTTCTTTAACAAGTTGTGTACATACAACAGTTAGTAATAAAACTTAGGTATTACATATTAGTATTTTATATTTACAATAGGAACCGGACAATTTTTTTTTCAATGGCCGCTTTTTAAATAATCACACATATTTTTTGCTTTTTCGAACTAACGAATATCCACTTAGATGCAGCGAGTTTAAGTCAGGAGTGGGGGCGGGCCACTTCAGATACTTATGAAGTTATGACGTCACAAGCCCTCAGCCCGCACTCCTGAACTTTACAGCGCCTTATTTTTTTAAAACTTTAATGTTTTAAAAGAAAAAAATAAATAAGTATATAAGTAATTTTTCCGTTGTTTTTGCCTCTCTACAAAATCCACACAGGGATAGATAACAGGCACATAGGTAGGTACTATTATGATAGCGGTGCTCTACATCGGCGACGGAGACGCTACGCACGTGAGTATAGCTTTAATAAATCTGAAAATGGTAACAAAACATCCACTACCCATGGACAAGCTAAGCATGGGCATGCAAAATATCTAACGCTAAAAAGCGTGACACATGCAACTAGATGGGCGTAGAAGTCGCGCAACGCCTGCGTCCCCGTAGGGCAACAGATTGGTGCCTAAACATAGGTACCTAGGTACTTAGGATCTAGAGAATCTAATCTAAAGGAAGTATAGTATATTTATGTACCCTTGATTCTGTTTTGGTAACAAAGAAAAAGAATAAAAGAAAAAAATTGCTATGGCGTTTTAAACAAAATCTGTATCATTGTTTGCAACAACCCGTTACCCATTAACTGGTTATTTAGTGGCTATGGATGGCAGTATCCATTTAGTCAGTGCATAAGCATAGCATAGTGACTCAATAAATTCATTGGAAATAATCTACCGGTAAATCTTGTGTCGAACGGGTCAAGTTTAAAGACAAACGCGAATAATGTGATTATTATACCCAGGTGAATACATTGGAGAAATTATTTATCCACAATCTATTTTTTTACAGACTTTAAAAGGTGAGGTTTTAATGCAATTGTATGTTTCTATACGAATAGAAATTCAGTAGTTTGGTTAAATGAAAATAATTGGGAAAATTTACCATAACGAAGGTACCTAAGGTGGGTACTTACCTAAATGAAATGGCGTATTTTGTACTTAAAAAAACTAACAAGCAATGTGGGTCGCACATTACCTACTAGTATTCTTGTTTACTAAGCGTTACGAGTGGGTTTACCTCGGTAGTGTAATGGATGGGATTTGTCCCCGCAACCACGTGATCGCAAGTCCAATGCCCTAGCCATTAGAATACCACCGCTTCAACTTTCACTTGGAAGTTTGTTTTTTACATGTCTAAAAAATAAAGATCAATTATTATGTTATTACAGTTTTAAAAGAAATAACTTTAAGCGTAGTGGTAAATATTTAGGATATTGACTATTGTCCATAATAAATGAATTTATGTATCGAGGACAAGCATACACCAGTCCAGTAACCTATAAAATAAGTTAAATTGTTGGCACAAGTGTTCAAGCTTAACATTTGCGTAATATTTGGACGAATTACAAGAATACGACGAAATGTGTATTTTTTCGAAATGTGTATTTTTTCGTCTAGAACATAAAGTAATATTTTGAGTAGCTCTTTAAAAATGTGCTCGCAGCGTCTCAGTGTGAGCTGACCCTTAGGCACTGTAGAGTGTAGCCTACTGCACCGCAATACTTAATTTTGACGGGCGTGTTGGTCTAGTGTTTAGTGACCCTGACTGCTAAGCCGGAGGTTGTGGGTTCCATTCCCACCCCGAACAAATCTTTGTGTGATGAGCACGATCATTTGTTGTGTCTGGATGTAATTTATCCATAATATGTATTTTATAAATAAGTAGGTATATAAGTATGTTTATCAGTTGTCTAGTTGCCATAGTACAGGCTCTGCCTTCTTTGGGATCAGACGGCGGTGTGTGGCTTGTTACATAATATATTTCTTAGACTCCCACACTAAGAAATCAAATCCTTGTGTCGCGGGGATTTCACAAACATTAAAATCACATGCACACAGAACACCCAGACTTGGAACAAGCATTTGTGGATCACACAAATGCTTGTCCCATGCGGGGATCGAACCCGCAACACGTCGCGCACAGTGGTAATTAGCGTGGTGACCACTCGGCTATCCGGGCAGTATTATTATAGACATGCAAACAGAGGTTCTAAACTTATAACCCTTTTTTCGATTTAATTTGTGGTTCTCATATATAAACGGTATCTTCAACCGACAGTCTATAACTTGCACCACAAGTGAAATATATGCAAAACATCCGGATAAACATGTTCACGAATACTGACAATACACAAGCTTAGGTATATTTTGTTATACCAAATTAAGAAGCGTCTAATCTAAACAACCAGCTCGTTTAAATACTTCTTTACTAAATCAAATTGCTGTAATCTGACATTTAAATAAAGTACCCTCTTGAAAAAATGTTGAATTTTTTTTGTATAGCTAAGAACGGAATCGTATGTAACGGGACAACTTGTTTCCCTCAATTGCATTTTACATTAGGTACCTACTCTAAGCGAAGTTTTTATTTCGAACGTTTTATGGAAATATCAGAAAAAATATGACACTGGTAAAAAAAACGTCTTAAACCCAGTTTTGTGATCCCGAGTTAACTAAACCAATGGTTAAATATACTAACTAATGGTTTCAAACTTCAGTAGAACAACGCGTTTATTCATTAATTTTTATTCTAACAAATGGTAAATTACTTATTTGAGTATTTGATAGACAAACAATTGATGAAAATACGCGTTTTAAAATCATTAGTTAGCATTTTTAACCATTGGTTGAGTTAACTCGGGATCAAAAACTTGGCCTTATACGCACTATAGCAAAATATAGCGGGATTCCGAATACGCTATTAACGAAAATTTCTTTAAAAATATTATCTCATATTTTATTGGTATTGGTTTTGTTAGCGAACGCTCCTTTATTGTTTACCTTTTGTTTTTGGTTTTAAGAAGAACTCATACGTGTCACACAAGGCGCGTTTAAAACTTCGTCGTATTTAAATATTTTTGTTTCTGTTTAAAAAACAAATAGCTCACAATATCGCAACACATGATTATTTTAATAACGTATTCAATCCAAAATCATATTTCGTTCTTTCATCTCAGTTTTGTGAGTTTTGCCAGACATGGTGTCGACCAAACACTAAGATTTTTCGGCTAAACGAAGTACAAATAATATAAATGTCACTAAGCCTAAATAAAACAAAAAAATCACTTATCATACATAATATAATTAAAAGATCTTGTCTCAATATCATTTACATACGTAAAAACTTCTCATACTATTTACATCACAACTCATTTACAATAGTAATAAATCACAAAAATATAAAAAAAAAACAATCTGAAATAAAGTGGACATTACAAAATCTCTCCATTTACATAGAACCTCATTTGATCATATACTACATAAAATGTACATTATTTACATTTAAATACTGCATTTTGAGTCGTCGACACAGTAAGTGAAATCACTTATTGTTAATTGTATTGACACTCTGGGGTAAGATGTATGTACAGACCATGTCAATAAAGTTTGTCATCTATTTAACTAATTTCTATACAAATTTATGTTTTTACAATTTGCTATACTGGCAGGGTCTTGCCACAGAATGGCATTCAACACTTGCATCAACTGTTATCACTTCGGCACTAACTCACTGCGAAGTCGCCAGAGTCAATTATTGAACTCACTTAGTGACCATTATGGTGACTGGATACAATGACGAAGTAGCCAATAATATGTACGGTTTAAGTAGATAACTAAATCCAATGTATTGCACATATATTCTGGAGACGCCTTTTGTTAGTCCAAATGTCATGGTTGCCATGACATTTTGACAAACAAAAATAAACACTGCCTACAACAGCTGAAGTCGGGGCATGTAAAAAGAACGTTGGCGGTAAATCTGAGCATTAGCGATTTACCGGTATATTTAGAGGAACAATTTTTTAAAGTACCTATAGACCAATATACTTGAACAGGCTTGTTTAAAACTAAAACAATCTGACACTTTCGTGTGAGAGTGTACCCATGCGCAAAAACCCTTTCCACTTTCTTGTAGCGTTCTTTTTACATGACGCCTTAGCAGTCCACAACATTTCATACCATCAGAATAGTCAACAAATCAAGTTATGTACATAGATCATCCAATTGTTTGTATAACACTAACTTTTCTAACATAAAGACTTCTGTATTTAAGCTAGTTCTAGCAGCCTACTACTCAATCACTTGTAAATGTTTTAGTACCGTTTCTGTATTCTTTTGCACCCTACATGTATTTGGGTGAAGCCAGCATACATCCACCATACCAATTTACCAGGCATGCGCAGTCCTTTCGCCATGGCTCATCATGATGCGTGGGCTCGAGGAAATTTATTGAGCGACCGTGCGTTTATGCACACTGGGTCCTTATTCTCGAAGTCCAAGGTGTTAACGTGCAGTTACGTGTAGGATCAAGAGAGGCCATATCTCCTTTCGACCAATTGCTTTTAAGTAAAAGTCTGTTAAATCGTCAAAAACATATATACTAACAACTGTTGTGGGTTGCATATTTGTAATATTAATTTAAGGACGCTTTTAGCATGTAGCTGTTTTTTGTCCCTTACAAATAAAAAACTACCCGGTGACTCTTGGAACACAAAAAATATTTGGCAACTAGGGATTCTTGAACTATAATCTGGGTGTACATGGCATACCATGTTGTGTTTTGTTTGGACTTAGAGAATGACCCCCTGTATTCTGTGATGTCTAATCGAGGATCGTGTCATCATACAATGCGACCATAGATAGACCTTTTCATCGAGCGAGCGATGGCAATAGGACAGCGTCATAGTGTATTGTTACCTTAGACAGGCGTCGGACAATCCGCGGCGTTTTTAGTCTCTCGAATTAGATTACTAAACTTATTGCATTATGTACACGACTACAACAGTCGACCACAAATCAATGGTAACAATTCGACATCGACTAACGCTATGTATAAAACTGGTTTGAGGATTTTCGTTATAATTTGTCACCACTGACATGCGTTCTGCTGTACAGGATTTTTACCAAGTACTGTAATTTGAGAGACCAGGGAACGTATTTTGAAGTTCTAAAGCCATCAGCTTCGTTGGAATTGGACTTTCTGTATACTCCATTCTTCGTGTAACAAAAACAAGTATAAGTAGGGGACTGTCCGTCGCCTAACATTAAACAACAAGAGAATAAATTCTTGTATATTAAATAAAAATATAAAGATATATTGCTCGGATGTCGTACACGTTGCCGTAAAACGTGCAATAAAATAGGGAAGGAGAAATTTGAACGCTCAGGTAGTGACCTCTGTAGCTAAGTTGGGGAAGGTACTGGTGCGTTGAACCAGGAGTCGCAGGTTTCTGTCTTGCAGGAGGTTCAAATTTTTCCTTTTCTATTTGTATTTAATTTACAAGTTATTGTGTCGCATGAATGGTTTAGATCAATAATAATAACAAATTCTTGAGATCATTTGATATCTTAGACCCAGTAGTGTACAACAAAATTCTGCCGAATACATTGCATCTCTTTCGCGCTCGAATTGTATTCAAGCACCAAAGAGAGGCCGGAAGTACATTAACAATAAATTGGTTCACAGTGGCGTAAGGCTGCAACATCAGAAGTCATTGACCTCTAAATACCCCAGTTTACACGTTTACCAAAGCTCGGAGTGTTCAACAGATTTATTTACAAGTCACAAAAACATCTTTAAATGTACGCCACATGATCATCTCTTACAGAAGTCTAGCTTTTTGGAGTGCATTAAATTATCTCATAATTATTTAATTATATCATTTCATTGCAGTTTGCTTCCACAGTCGAATGTCAATTATCGAGAAATTGATTAAAAATGTCTGCGTCAAATTATTATAATACAAGGAATATTGAAGGAATAAATCGGTTAAGACTAGCTTTCCTGTCGGTTTCGTAGCCTCATAAAAACGCTAATTAATACATACAAGCAAAATCCCACTAACATAGCAATAGCCAATCAACCAACATAGTAAAGTTTCCCAAATGTAACATCAGATATTGAAGACATACTATGGTAGATCGCAAGTAGCATCTGTACTTTGTCGAACACTAGAATTGAGAATTGCAACCCTACTGCTTTGACATAAAGGTTATATCAGCAATCTTTGACGATAGCAGCTCTTTTTCATAACTAAGCTTGATATTGGCTCTCGTTATAATTACTTTAATATCACCAAATCCGTTGATACCCCATGTAATCGACCATAGAATTCTAAGCCAACTCGTAGATTAGTTTCTTTAGACAAAGTGTATAAAAAATATTTTAACAAGTGAAATTCGCATAAAGAATCCTAGGGGTCCAGCGATATTACGTTTAAGATTTACGCGATAGATACATTTATTACGTTCGGCGCTTCCTATTGGCCCGCTCCAAGCTCGTAACCAATCAGAACGAAACATTACTAACGTCTCGATCTTGTAAACCTAAAACAAAGTTGCAATAAGAACTGATACTTCATCATGTCATGGACAGTGATAACTTTGTCATTTATTGCCTGGGAGTACAATATTTCATATTATTATGCCAATAACTAGTCACTGATCTGAATTAGATCAATGCCTAAACAATTAGGCTGAAATAGGGGCGTGGACAAGGTAGTAAAAGTAAACTATTTACGCCATAAAGTTAATAAAAAAATATTAGAAACTGTTTTTTTTGTTAATGATAAATTTCGTCAAAGTTCAACCCTCTTAGATAAGGTACGTTTTACAAGCGTTAACAATGATAGAAATCGCATATATGCCATTAAATGTATGGAAATGACATTTCTCTTCGATAAGTCACGTGACTTAAGACTTGTCACTTTCATACATGAGCGATTCGATCAGCGATAACGATGGTAGCGATGTACCTTGTCTAAAGGGGCTGGAATAAGGGCTTGTGACGTCAGAAGTTGACGAAAATAGTAGCCACTAGTGAAGTGGCACGCCCCACTCTTTATGTTCGATGTTATTTCAAAAAGCGAAAAATACATGTCTAATATTTTTTCGTAAGTTCTTAAAAACCGTACGTTGAAAAATGTCCACACCTCTACTTACAATATTGCAAACTGAACCAGACACATTATTTTAACAGTCAGATAAATATGATTTTATCACTTGGTCAATAGATAATGAGAATATATTTATTAAGTAAATCCTGTTTCCGGGAATGAGAAGCTCATGATGAATGGCTCTTAAGTTTTGCGTTGTCTAAAAAGTTATATCAATCTCAGACGGTATACTTATGTCATATGACATAATGATAAAGTCTTCCGAGACGCGAACGCCTTATTAGTGATTTATTATTTAAAATTAAACCTTGGCGAATTCGTTCATGACACTCACATAGTTCGCGAAGGTGGCGGGGGACGTTACTACAGTGCAATTTAAATTTAATGGCGGCTGTTAACATGTGGCAGCGAGGGTGCAGCGCGAGGTACTGCTCAATGAGTAACGTATTTGACAAACGCCATTAAGTTTGAATCACACTGTACGCAATGACTTATGACGGCTCGAGGAGTAGAATGTAGTTCTTGTCAGTTGCCCCCTCCCGCGCGCACGTGTTACGCCCCCCGCTGCCTTACGTCCCCCGTCGCCCGTTTAATTTTGGGAGTGTTGTGTTTAAATTTGCCAAGCTATACGACGAGCTATACGACAAGCTATGACGAGACAGCCAACTAGCACTTACAAAAACAATATTTGTATGCAGAAACAATAAAACATCTTTGTGTGTCACTTAAAGTTCAAAATCTCTTGGCCTTGACCAGCTCTCAAACAAGTCATTTTCGTTAGGCAGTTTGGCACTGAACATCTTCAATTACTTTATATCGAGTTATTGTGTCGCTTATTATAGTAACCGGCAAGAGTTGTGAGCACAAACTTACACCTGCGGAGTAGTTAATTTTTAGGTCTCTTTGACAGAATGAAGCAGCTAGGGGGCGGGGCTTGGTGCCGAGCTGCACGTGATTGGTCCGTCAGACTCATCATCACGGCATGTCAAATGTACATGCGTGAGATTGCCCCCACCTGTGCTCACGACTCGTACCGGTTATTATACCTTTTCTACATATACAAGTCACAATTATTGTACCTAAGGCACACAACCATATCTCTAACTTGAAGACTTAGAATCCTTTATTTGTGTTAAAAAGAATGGATAAAAATGGCGAGTGATTATTGCTATCACACTTTTTTTATTGCTAACTCCATCTTGCCATGTATGGTGAACAAAAAGGAATTTCAATTCAATTCATAGCATTTTGCATTAAAGTTGATATTTCAGTGTACAACTTTCATGTCTCACTGTGTTTTAGCAAGTTGCCTTGCAATACACAACAAATAATAATAATAAAAACTAAATAAATTATTATGATAAAGAAAAATACTTGCATATAAAAATGCACAATAATTTCACCTAAACAAACAACATAATATTTAAACTAAATCAAATGCATATTTTGTGTACCATACCATAGGTTCTCGGCCATAAATCCATTCTTATTGACACTAATTCGGTTGCTATGGTAACGGTCCTTGACAATTGACATGAAGCACTGCATCACTTTGAGCACAGAACACTTGTCACTAGCTGGTACTACGAACACTGGGCACACTACACAGTTACGAGGCCCGTCGCTTTAACGTCACCTTGCCTCGCGCTAACTGTGATATGTATATCCGTACTCGCTCCAAATTCGTTTTCTTTACCCATATCTGAAAAAAAGAGATTATTTTTAGAATTTTCAATAACATGAAATAATGATGCGAACTTGGTATAAAAAGAAAAAATATTTTTTTCCATAAGTAACATAATTGCAGAAAATATTAGATACCTTTCTTCGAAACAATATAAATCGACAAAGATAAGGCGCGCTAAAGTTCAGGAGTGTGAAATCATAAGATGGCGAAACTAGTAGCCACAAGTGACGTGGCTAATATTTTTCATAAAAACCTAAAAAAATTATCCGCATTCTTATGAGAATATGTCTTCGAAAGATATTCAGTAACATTATCTCGATGATCAGGACGTTTATCTGGTACATAATGTAATTGCAAGATACTGACCGCCTCGTCGGTGATGGCGTGTATGTGTCCCGGGAACTTGGGCAGGTCCCGGCCCTCGACGGACACGCTCTGTCCGCGGTGGTACCAGCGCCGCTCGTACAGCAGCTTGCCGTCCTCCACTCGCGTCTCCGTCGTCTCCGAACCCTCGCGGACTGGAGACTCACCTGCTCATGATATTTAAATAATTTAATCACACTAATATCAAAAAGGCGGTAGTTGGTGAGTATGTTTGTTACGTCTTCACTCTCAAATGGCTTGACCAATTTTGATAAAATTTCGTCTTTCATCATTTAATCATTTTTAATCATTTTGGATTTAAAACTTAGGTTACCTGATAAACCTTGCGTAAAACCGCGGGTCGCAGCTAGTATTGTACAAAAAGAAGTTTAATCGAAATGTCATGATGTTTAAATACTAACTCTTTATTGATAGATTATAGATTTATATACCTTTTTTCGGGGTAATAAGCTTATGACTTTCCCACCCCGAGGGCACGACGTGGGGATAGGTCGGACTTAAATTGCCTTAGCCAGAGCCGCGGGATCACTTGTGCATTCCCAGCGCAGCTCTGGTAGGCCTTGGTGGACCTATGGACCCCTTCCAAAGAATCCATATAATATTACGTCAACCAGTTCATTATAAAGTAACAAAGCTTTGGACACATTACATATTTTTTTAATTGTTCATGGGTTTTTGTGGCAATGGTTTAGCCTGGGTTTAGTGAATTACTTACCGTTCTACTCTCTCTGAGATATCATATAAGAGTTCAAATAGGCAGTCGCTCCAAGTAAAATACGGAAATAAACTGAATCCGATGTCGGTTTTCGTGGTCGCCTAGCGGTTCAATGACCAGATTCGTATGCATATGGTTGCAAGTTTGAACCTAGACAAGTGTCAGTGTGACTTTTCAAAGTTATACTTCCATTTATTTTAAGACACCAGTTTCAAGTGGTGAAGGGAAACCTGATCATGAGGAAAAGAAATATACTTTTACTTACAATGAGAACTAGAATTAAGATGTTTCCTAGGTTGCACGTGTAAGTGCGCAGGCGCATGGCGGGGCGGCGGCGAGTGGCGGGCGATGGCTCGCAGGTCGGCGTCGATGTCGCGGTCGTCCAGCTGGAACGTCAGCGTCGTGGCCAGCGGCTTGCGACGCTTCTCCGGCGCCGGAGCCGGCTCGTTGGCGCGCCGCCGCAAGATGCGCTTCATCACCGGCTTCACCTGTATCATCCACCACCATTACATCATCAACAACTAAGTTAAGTATGGGAAAATAAAATTGTTTACATAAGATAACCAGCACTTGTTGTGATAAGCTAGCATTTTTGCAGGTTTAAACCTATTATTATAGTCAATTACGAATGTGACTCTTTCAAAGTTACATTATACGTAAAACAACCCTTCATAAACACATCGATTTAATCTATACTACCCTCTCAACTACCCTCAATGTTGCATACTGTAATATCAGCTGACTAATGTTTAATCTTCCAGAACAGATTATTTTAAATTATATTCTACCTCTATGCTAAATTCCATTCAGTTCTGATCAGCCATTCTAAAGTGAATGAATAAAAATATCTATCTTTTATATATTATCCTACTAATATTATAAATGTGAAAGGATGTTTGGATGTTTGTTACTCAATCACGCAAAAACGGCTGAGATTGGGATGAAATTAGGCATGCATGTAGCCTTGGACATGGAAAAGAACATAGGCTACCTTTTATCCCGATTCCTTAAGTAGTTGCTGAGGGAAAATTTAAAAATGTTTCAGAGCTAAGCCGTGGGCAGTTTTGAAATTTGGTATAATTCTCTATTACAGCGCAAGCTATAACACGGGTGAAAATTTTATTCCATTTTTTCATTTCTTTTTGGACCCAATTCTGAAGTTCACGCAGACGAAGTAGCGGGCAGCAAGCTAGTACTATATAATATTGATAGAAGTATAAGTTATTTGAAACTGTACTTTACCTCCATCGAGTCACCATTTAATTCCATGCTGTGCCTCTCATTCTCTATCATTTTCCTCTTATCTTCGAAGTCATTAAGTAAGTTTTCCCTTAACTCTATTTTCTTCTCCTCAAACTCTTTTGCCGCCGCCTTCTTTTCTGATATATACTCTTTTTCTACGACTTCATACATGTGTTCTCTGTAATGGTAATTTAACGTAATAGAAAACTTTATTCATAACCTATAACTACTGCGATTTGTTTCGATTAATGATCAATTTGGTTGTTGAAAATTCGATACTAATCAACCATAAATCCACAAATATCTTCTTAATATAATAATAGGAGAGGTAGTAGGTTATTTTTTATTCTAGATGATAAGGGAGCGCTTCTGCAGATGACGGAACAAAATATTCCGGATCAGCTATTTAAAAATGTACTGGATCATTTATAATGTTTTTTTTAAACAGACCTGACGATGGAGAGCCACATCTCAAAACCCAGTCACTGAGAACCTATGAATTAACTAATAATCTATTATTTGCCAGCTTTTTGGGTCAGAATGATATAATTTTGTTTTACTTACCTATATATTTTATTTAACCTCAGCCTCTCATGTAATTGGTGTTCTAGCCTCTTGACCCTCCTCAGGAACTCTGGATGGATGCCATCTTCTAACTGTTGTAACTGTTTCTTAAGGCTCGCCAATTTGTCCTGGTACAATCTGAAAGTTTGAAACCTATTTTAGTTATAAAATCGTTGTGCTATATTATCAGCCCCCCTAGCCAAGTTACATTTCTACAAGCGTTAACTATGATAGAAATCGCTTAACTGACATTAAATGTATGGAAATGACATTTGATTTCGATAAGTCACGTGTCTCAGACTTGTCACTTCCATACATTTGAGCGATTCGATCAGCGTTATCGATTGTAGAAATGTAACTTGGCTAGGGGGGCAGGACATAATGTATTACAGTTATGAAAAAATGTGGATCAAGCAGAGGCGTCTCTTTAAATGAGAAACCTTTGCCCAGCAGTGGGACAATGATCTGCCTAGCTTTTTCCTAATCTATGTCTATAGATTAGTATTAATTGGAAAGATTTAGTTGCGTTTGCTTTGAATAGGCTCCAAATCGACTGAACCAATTTGAATAATTCTTTCACTGTTGACAAATTACACTATCCCTGGGTGACACAGGCTATATTATATTTAAAAAAAAACATTGAGACTACGGGCGGACCTGCGGGAAACAGCGAGTTGATAATAAAGATATAAACTTACTGTTCTTTGACTTCAAGCGGCTCATCATTATTGGGTATGTCGGTTTCACTGGCTTCTTCTGTGTCTGTAAACAATAAACCAATGTATTAAATCAAACAGTTCAAATTGTAGTCATTTTGAAGCCACGGTACCCTAATGGGTACCGTGTCAGACTTGCTATGACATAGTTGTCTGTTCGAAACCTACCCATTGTACTACCGACTTGAACCCATTCGTAACATAAACACTTATATTAGCACGAAGGGTTATCAAGGATACTAGTAATATGTGACCCACATTACTTGTAACTTTTAAAACAAAAAAACCATTTAGTAAAGGAAATTTAAAACTATCAGGATGGTCACATACATAAATTGAAAAAATACTTTTAACAGTTTCTTAGACAAGTTACTTCAAGTAAATAGTACAATAGGCAATGCAAATCTCCAACACTCAACAACAACTGCAGTGACATGCCTATGTGGGAGCCGCTATGGTTTCTTTGGCGGTAGCTGCTTGGATATTAAAATCGTCAGATATTAGAGGCTTATTATGTTTTCAATTAACAGAAGTGTTTAGTTAAAGTCAGAATAGACTCATTGCTATTTAAACAACTTAAAATTTGTGTAGTAATAATAATTTATAAGAACTGTTTATTAAGAAACGTTCAGCTTTTTTTGTAATTAATCAACATGAGATATTTAAACAAAAAGCTATATAAGTGCTGGTAGAAATTTCTTTAGAAATAAGCAGCACCTTTGTACATTTAATTTTAAGATCTTATTTCTGTATATTTTGTGTGTGTACATAAATGATTAAATAAATAAATAAATAAAAATAAATTAAAACTATTAACAATTATTATTTTTACAAGATTTCTCTAGCTTGTCATGTTCATGTATGTTTGTTCTTACAAGTTAAATTAGGACCACTTATGAGTATGCAATTGACATGATAGTAGCAGAAATAAATTTGGTTACAATACAATAGTAGTAGCCCCATAAATACACGTAGTGCTGTTGGTCGCATCAAGAAGGTACAACAAGCTGAACTGGTAGTTTTTTATTAGTTTCTGCATACCTGATCTGAAGATGGCTAAGCTCAACAAAATTATGCAATCCCATTGTGCGTGGACTTGTTATATTTGTCAAATCAAATGAAATAAAAATACATCCTTTAATAAAACTGTCTGACACAAATTGTAAATAAAGGTTTGGCTTTATTATTTACATATGGCCAGTAATAATTAAAAAATAATATTAGAAAATAGGCATTCTAATTTATTTCTTTTCCTACCTACCTAACATTTCCCAGACTATTTGAGTTTTACATTCAGGGTAACAAGATTCAACAGAATACCAGTATTCAACATCAAGTACCTTCATATCTGACCTCCACAGTCCATTTACAGATTTTCAATATAGATTGAGGAACTGAATATAGTATAATCAATTACTAAATTAAATTATAATTGAATAGGTATTGTATTAAGCTTCTGATTTACTTAGCCTTTGGATGCAGATTGACTAATGAAATTTGAAGGGTTTAATTCAAGATAATTAGTATTAATGAGTATGTACTTTCTTTGTATAAATATTTACAAATAGGGTGAAGAAGTAATGAGCCAAGGATGTAATAGTGATTAGCATTGTATTTAATGGTATTGCTTTGTAAGTTTTTGTTACATTTAGATGCAAAGTATATTGTGATATAATGCCCATGCATGGCTTCTAAGGTACACAGTAGCACAGTGGGGAGTGATTTAGGTTAATTTAGTTCAATAATTTGTTGTTCTTTGTCCTCATAGTAATTGCTATAAGATTTAAATAATGTAGTATCAGAATAACATTATGTTAACAAGATTTGAATGAGATGTGAATAAATGTTTATCTATGAAAGTTGGCCACCAGATGATATTCATACAAATTACATTTTTTATGGAGAAAGTGACATCAAAACGATCCAATTACGTCACCAAACAGGTTGGTATAAAATAGGCGGGAATGCTACAGTATGGTTTACTTTGTATATAAATAACCTTGTTGTAATTACATAACCTATGTTTACATGTCATTTGCGTCTTTGTAGGCAAGCATATACGAGGGTATAGCGAGGCTTGGTGAAATAAGATATCAAAACAGGGTTAGACAGAGATCGTAAACAAAACATACCTTCGTCACTGTCCTCGACCGGTGGTGCTGGTGGTAGCGTGTCGTCCCTGTCTCTGTATTCGTCCAGATCGTCGTACCCGTCGTCCTCGAAGTCATACTCGTCCCCGGGGCCCGAATATGATCCTTGGCAAGACATAGTAGAGGCGACGCGTAATAGTTGCATACAGATTGGATGCGAACACCGTTTCAGAAACAAACTCTGACAACAAGTAACCCCGATAATGACACGAGCAACAAATGGCAAGAGCCAGTTATGTCACTCATATAAAGAATTTATCATTTATTCCACTTCGATGAAAAAAGGAAATTGGAGCAAATTGAAGCTGTTTTACGTCAAACTGGACAAAAAGCATCTTTTCAACCCTCTAAAGATAGAGATCAGCTGGAAAAAATCAACGAGCGCTAGTGGGATAGCTAAATCATATAAGAGTAAGAGAGAGGTCCGATTGATTTCAATTCTTGACGTTATAATTTTGTAAAAGCGCATTATAACCGTAGACAATCGAACATTTTGGTAAATAGTTAACTAAAAAACAATATTTTATTAAAAGGAATCGATAACATTTGAAATCATATAATTATGGCCTTGACATTTGACATCTAACATGATTAAGGTAGCACCCGTAGGAGAATAAATAAATTACTTCAAAGGCAGAAAATATTCTAGGCTCTTGTCAGTCCTTAGCTTTGCTCACTTTTTCGGTGGTCTCTTCTAAAATATTAACAAACTTCAACAAAGTTGCTGTAGTTTTTACTTTAATAGCAGCTGCTATTAAATGTACGTTGTAAAGAACCAATTCTTTTGAAGAATGATGAAACAGTGAAACTTTAAGGTCATTCAAGGTAAATTTAGAGTGACCCAGCACCACCTCATCCCTCGGTGTCCACTTGTTGACGATAGATGATCCAAGTAGGAAGCTGGTCGACAACCAGTGAACATCAGATGACTTACATCGCGTTGTACACATGCGAAGGGCTCCGGAGTTGATGCAATGAGAATAAACATACTCATACTATTCGATACCACGAATACTAAACTAGCCGGGGGCCAGGTGGTTCTAATGAGCCACCCGTCTTTCTAATGACTCAATTCTGCACTGTGAAACTTTAAAAGAATGAAGAATCCAGCATTCAGTTCTCATGTGACACCAAAGCATTTTTTGATAAAATTACTACGTGGTTGTGGTGGTCCAAAAGAAAGAATAATGAGAGAAAGAATAATGAGAGAAAAAATATAATTTTTTTTCTCATTATTCTTTCTTTTGGATTCGTGACTTTATAATATAAAAGTACAGTCAGCAGCAAACGTAGATAATGCATTGAGTTTATAACTTTTGGAGTCAAAACTGATCACGAATATAGGGCAAATGGACTAGTAGTACATTTATGGTTTAATTTACTGCGACATACTTTTAATTACTTTTGAATCACTTCGACGCCGCACTGTTTTGACGCGAACTCCGTTCATTAGTCTTGAATTTCTGATTTTGATATCTACTTTTGCTGTTGACTGTACTCAACTTTTTTATGACAAACAGTCGAATAGAGATGTGTGAACAGTGGAATGGAGGTAATTTTACAATGGTCGAAGTTTTCATTTTAATGAATGAAGAAATTAACCGGTTATTAAGAGGTTGATAGTAAAATCGACTACATTATCATACTAAAATGTAGCTAACCTGTAGACGGTGGAGTATGTTTAAAAAAGTTTATTTGTCTATTGTTATGATTTGACGTCACGAAGAAGGACGTCATCTTGAATGAAAAATTCTTATTTTATTATTTATTTTGCTAAATTAAACACGTAACGCGGAGCTACAATCAGTGTTAAAAGATTATAATTAACAACCTTGCCTGTGATGTATTAAACCCATACCAGTTCTGTGTGTTCGTTTCGAGTGAAGGTGACGCTATACGCTATTGTGTCGGTGATGTAATTTAGGTGATTGGGTGGCTTCCTAGTTCTAAGTACTACAATGGAAGAATCCTCATTCACGATCCCGGCGGACGACAATGGTGATACTGAGCTCGACCCTAGAATACAGGTCAGTGAGTGAAAGATAATGTACTGAATAACTGTTATGGTAGGCCCTTGTAACTGCAAAGATGAGTGTCAACTTTGTAGATTATTTCGCCAACGAGCACAATGGATACGACATATTATATCAAAACATGAAATACGGACTCATTGCCAGCAAAGAACTCTCAGAGTACCTTAGAGAAAGGTCGAATATAGAGGAGACTAATTCGAAATCTTTGACTAAATTAGCGAAACAGGCTAATAGTAACTGCGCGCAGGGCACGTTCGCACCTTTCTGGGGCGTATTAAAATGTTCAGCCGAGAAACTTTCGAATTTACATCAACACATGTTCCAAAAGCTTAGTGAACTTGTTAAAGATGTTGCTAGGTATGCAGAAGAGTTACACAAAAAACACAAAGCGGTGAAGGACTCCGAATCTAATACATTAGAAGTAGTGTTATTGATACAGAACACCAAACAGGCCTTACAGAAAGCTAAGGATGTGTACACAACAAAGTCAGCAGAGCTAGAGAAGTTGCGCAAAGACAATGCTTCTGCTAAGGACATAGAGAAAGCGGAGGTCAAAATAAAGAAGCTCCATGAAGATTACAGACAATTGGCTGAAAAGTACAATTTAGTGAAACAAGATTTTGAAAAGAAAATGACCCAAACCTGCAAACACTTCCAAGATGTAGAGGAAGCACACTTAAAACAAATGAAACAGTTTGTTAACTCCTACGCTGACATAATACAGAACAACCATGACCTTATGGGCCAAGTGCACAGGGATTTCAAACATCAATGCATGGAATTAACGGCAGAGAAACTGCTGGAACAGTTTCTGATAGAGAAATATAATGCTATTGAGAAGGCGGTGTTAGTTGAGCTACCACCTTCATTACCCAAGCCTGGTTCTGCTAACAATTCTATATCTGAAGCTGACCAGATATCAACAGTCTCAAATGGATCACATAAACCTGCTCAGCCAGCTAAAGCCCCGAAGAAGGAGCCTTCATTTGCAAGCAAGACTTCAAGAAGAACTACCTCACTTTTGAATTTGTTTACACCAAATTTTCAAAGCAAGGAAGAACCTAGTGGGAGCATTGAAGGTGCTGCCCCATGCTCTGCACCATCCAGTCCCAGTGGAACACCAGCTACTCCTGTGGCACCTGACAAGGATGACAACATGGGTCGCACTACACTCAGAGAATCTAAATGGTTCTTGAGAAGTAGAAGAACTAAACCTAAGCTGAAAAAAGCAAAGAAGAAAAAAGATGAGATATCAGAAAATTCAAATCCAGGTGAAAAGTCTGATTTAGAAGAGAAAGAGGAAGAAGTTCCGACGAAAGAAGACTTAATGAACTCCCCAGAAGTGGATGAAGAAGGTTACTGCATTAGACCAAAAGATGAGAAAGGCAGTGTGTACTCTTCCACAGATTCCGACTCAGAAGAGGAGAGAGAACAGAAGATCCATGTAGAAATAAAACCTATAAGCAATGGTTGTAATCCCATATCAGCTAGTGTGGATGAACTTAGAGCTACTGTTGAGAATATCTCCCTTTACAAAATTGGAACGACGACGAGGCGCGGTTCCAACGCCAACACGAGCAAAGCTAGTAGCGACTTGTTAGACCTGAACTTCTTTCAAAGCCCAACAGTTAGTAATCCCGCTTCGCCACACGGCAATGCCTCTAATCCATATGCTCCTTTACAAGGCAATCAATCACATCTTCTCGAAAGCCCCACTCCTGTTTCGAATCCTGATGTAGGTGATCTATTTTCTGAAGTCGGTGAGATGAGTCAGTCAAACGTTCGAACTTCTACTCCCACAATTTCATCAATCTCGCTTCCTCGGCCACCATCAAGGCGGTCTGAAGGTGACTTCCGGACCGCCGGCTCGTCAGGGTCGCGTGGGCCGTCGCCTCTAACTATAGGCATGGCGGACACGATCCCGTTAGCTGTCGCGTT
Source organism: Plusia festucae (assembly GCA_950381575.1). Classification (NCBI taxonomy): domain Eukaryota; kingdom Metazoa; phylum Arthropoda; class Insecta; order Lepidoptera; family Noctuidae; genus Plusia; species Plusia festucae. The sequence continues at coordinate 2,021,349 of OX494436.1, read as the reverse complement.
CCATGAGATTATTCACTCCTATTTCCGCGGTACGGAAGAGTCCAAGTGCCAAGTTAAAATGTCAGGAGATATGATGCTCTCCTTTCCCACCGGTATCGTTGGCGTATTGGCTAACAACCCTAACCCCGCCAAACTATGTTTCAAATTGAAAAATATACATAGATTGGATAATGTCCTACCAAATAAACAATTGATTAGTATCAATGCAATGATGTCTACGCGCGATAACACAGTCGTCGAGTTCAACATGCCAGCTTTAACCTCTCTCCTCAAACGACAGTCCGAGAAAAATCCAACAGCGCAGTACTTCAACGTGGATATACTCAAATACCAAATACGACCTAAAAGTGGCGCCGCGTCGTGTCCTCTGCAAATGGTGTCTTATTGGAAGTGTGAAACCGACCACACTGACTTAAAAGTCGATTACAAATATAACTTGCACGCTATGAGTCCGCCGTCGCCGCTTCTGAACGTGTCTGTGTGTGTTCCCATGACCGGTTCAGTTAAAAATGTGATCGCTATGCCGAAAACTGCTTGGAGCGATGAGAACGAGCAGGCTATGTGGCGGTTCACGGAGCTGTCTCAACACTCCGAGGACAGGGGCGTCGGCTCGTTAAAAGCGCGTTTCGAGCTGGCTGAAGGTCCATCTAGCAAAACGACAATATCAGCGCAATTCAACTGTGAGGGTGCGACCCTCTCCGGCATTGAGTTCGAACTAATAGGCAGCGGATACCGGCTGTCCCTCGTCAAGCGGCGGTTCGTCTCCGGCAAATACATTTGTGATAGTGATTTGAACTGATTGGTCCAAATTCTTAAACACTTATGAATAAACACGTTTGTATATACTTAGCTATGTCGAATATACGAATTCAAGTGTATGGGATGCGTAGGTTTCTATACTACAATTTTCTTATGTGTATATGTTTTGGTACCTTATAGGACTGTTTCCTGTCCACAAAAAAGTAATTAAGTTACAATAATGTATCACAACATTGTTTGTCAATTTTCGAGTTAAATTGTTAGATATAATTTGGAAATTGTATTACTTATTGATTAGGATATGTTTCACATGTACTAACTTATTTCTCAGAATAGTTAATGTGCCATTTTATACTGTATTTTGTAAATTTACACTTGAGTACTTGACTGTTGCACTAGCACTCAAATACACAATGGACACACATTTTTGTTTACGTTTTTATTAGGTGGGTACTCAGCCTATAAATAAAATGTGCATCACATTACATTGATTGGAAATATGATCTAAGGTCATCAAATTAGATTTTTATACAATATTTGTCAAGAAAAATATTTTTCGCTTTTATTTTAGTTTATCACTGCTGAGCAGATTTTTGTTTTATTAATTCAATCTTTTGAATGTTATTTTGTAGTAGTGTAACCCCAGAATATAAAAGCTTTAAAGCCATATTATAATAATATATCATATACCTAACTTGGATATGTTGTAATCGAAAATTATTATCACTTAAAATTATATTTTGAATAATACTGAGGTCAACAATGATATCATTGTCTCTTCTTTGAGTTAATAAGCAATTGTGTATAAAATATAATACATATTTTGTTTGTGATGTCTATTTTGATAGTAGTGCTCCTTGTAAATTGTAAAGGCCTAAGCAATGCCGCAATTGAAAAAACTCAGAAGGCCACAATTGCTACTATAACTAATATAATTATTCATGATAGGTTTGACTCTATTCAAATTAAATTATATTAATAATATATTAAATTCACTTACCTACTCAGATTTTATTTCAATAGAAAACAGATTGGTTACTATAAATATAAATATACCAGATTAGAAAATGGTTGAGGCTTTTTAAAACTAAAGAGATTAGTACTACTTTCTATCAGTAACATTATTTTACAGTAATCAACTATCCCTCCAGTAACAGCTATGTTAAAAATATCATGCAAAAAAGGGCTTGGCTGTTTTATAAATGTTTAAATTACAATGCTAAGTAAGTTAAAAAGGGATAAAAGAAAATATTAAAAATATGTATAATCCATACTAATTAATGTGAAAGTAACTCTTTATCTCTTTCATGGAAAAAAGCTAAACTGATTTAGATGAAATTTCAAATCCATTAGCGAAAGCGAGTAACTAGGTACCTAGAAAATCTGCAAAGAGTCAACCTGACATGAATAAAACTTAATTTTCATTGATAAATGTAACTCTTTTAATGCATATTTAAATAATTGTTTAATTGTTGCAAATAAGATTCATTGAATCTCTGAAGTAGCATGTATGTAATTGTTTATTATAATTTTCAAAATAATAATAATTTTGTTTATGTTAATGTTGTATTCTTGTAGTCGGCATTTAGATAACAACCACCAGAGAAGTTTTCTTTTTTTTGTTATTATGAAAATTTTTATTATTTGTTTTAGTTCTCTTGTTGAGATTAAAATTATATCATGTAACTAACTCATTTGTATGTAATCTCATATTGTAATTTAATATGAACCCTTTTTATATCCCAGCGGCCTAAAATGAGTTGAATAGCAGCTATGTAACTAACTTTACAAAAAGTTAAGTGTTCATAAAATTTATTACTTAAAGGTCAAACCATGTTTAAATTGTACCTACAACTGAACCATTCCATTAATATATTATTCTCATTAAGTATTATTTTATTATGTATCACAAATTATTATTTCACACATAGGTGCGTAGATTCGGCTGATTAAAGAACCTAAAATCTCTTTTTGTTTAAAAGAAAATTAGATAAAAAATCGCTAAATGCGTAATAAAATATTTTTGTAACGTAAAATTTATCGCATGTATGATTCTAATTATAATGTAACTATTATGTTAATTTTAAATAAAATGTAATTTTAGCATTTATGTAGTTATTTTATTAGTGTTGCCAACAAACCTTTTGTAAAATGGGCGTAAACTAAGTAAGTAATAATAAATATATTTTAGTTAAAATGCTTTGTATCGTAGGGACAGGAAACGTTCGTCGTATAAGGTACGGTTAGATAAAATGAATTGTTGTGTCTTATCTAGACATTAGAGATAGTGTATGTTTTGTGATAAAGCTGATGCACTATAGTTATGTCTCGGATGTTTCCCGTCTCTACATGTTGCTTGCTGTTGCCATACAATTGGGAGTACCATGTGCGCGTGCCGTGCGATTGTCTCAAGTTCTTTAAACATTTGCAGGTGGAATTGGAGAAACTCAATGCTGCCACAGACGAAATCAACAAATTGGAACTTGAACTTGACGTAAGTGTACATTTTTCTCTATTTTCTTGACGTAAAACCCAATGTCTTTTATTCCTCAAATAATAAAAATGTTTTAATTAAATCTGTGATTAAAATATTAATTTTAAGTAGAACATTGTGCCAAATACCATTTTAGCCATAAAAGCCAGTTCTGTGTCAAATTCCAGTTGCGCAAAAAATATTAATAGGCCCATAATTTTACCGTTAAACTAGGTAGGTACCTAGGTAATTTATAGGTCTCGTGACGATACTTTTTACTTCATTATTAAAGCTTGAATAATTTACCTGGGTGCAACTAGGCTAATTACTAGGAAATAAAATGCTCACTTAAGCGCTTATATTTAAAAACTCAACTGATTCATATTATTTGATTGTAGTAGAGAATGTTTTAAGGAAATTGGGACACTTTTTTTATCGTATTTGGTATTTCTTTGCGTGGAGTTTGCATTTAAAAAATATGTATGTCGAGTTTTAAATGCATATTTTCGCAATTTGGCAAGCTAGGTTTTCTGTGGAACTGTTTGACCTAATAAACTATTTTCATACACAGTCAAATAAATGTATTGTTTTTTAAATGATTAGTTTGAATAAAATGTTCAAATATTAGTGTAAAATGATACAAACTCAGATATCTTATCGGCTACATTGTATGCCCCTTAAAATATTAACTTGAAACCTAATATAAAGAAAGAAGGAATGTAAGTAAACGAGGTTAAAAATAAGCGTCACTTCCGGGCAACGCTCAGCTTATATCCTAAGATTCATGAAGCAGAGCCTTAGTGCTGATTTTCGGGACGACCGGCAAATGAATATCGGAAGGTTTTCCAGCAGTTAATTTTCAAAAGTAGTCAAATAAAAACTCCCCAGCTCAAATTTCATACTCAACCCGGTTTTAAACATCTCACTGTCGTATTTACATTAACAAGAACTTAACAGGCTAAATTCGGAATAGATAAGAAAAGTAAAATTTAAAATAATCATGGTGACAGCAGACGAATTTTCCTCATTATTTATTTTGGATTTTACTTTCAGTTATGAGATGATAATGCATGAATAACGTTCAAGGTGAAGGTGTTTAGTCAGAAGTCTAAATATAAAATGAACTTTTTTCATAAAACTCTTTTCAAAACTAATCTGCAGAAAATAGTTATTACTTTGGGATCCTGATGATCCCTTCCTTCCGCCCCGGGAAAGCGTAGAGGTTTCCGGATTTTTATCGGCTAAACCCACGGGGGTGGTTTTTCCTTCCCGATACCGGGAATTAAGCGGATACGCACTTGGCTCGCATGGCCTCCCCTCAGAAACTTACAGAAGTTAGCACGACAATCTGCAGAAGTTAGCCCTTAATCGTAATCGGTTCTTTACACAAAGAAGCGATTTTTTTTAAATTTAAATGGTTTTCCTTTTATTTTTATCAAAATTCGGGCATTTTTACTTGTGTTCTATTGGATATTCGTCGTATTTGGGTAGCCCTAGGGGCCTCGCAAAAATTCTACATACCTAGTCGATATTTGCTCGTTCAAATGATGGAGTAAATCTACATAGCCCAACATGTGTCATAACAGACATGACTATGAATATGTAATTAGTAATTACTTGCAAATAGATACGGTAATCTGCGTTAGCTTTCCTATTGACTGCGCTGCGTATAGGTATTTTAAATCTGAACGATGTTACGGAGCTGTCGATGTCAAAGTAGCTAATACACACTCTATAAATTTAGAATACAGTACAGTCAACAGCAAAAGAGAGAAGCAAGAGAGAAATGATGAATTGAGATAATAACTATTGGAAAAACTGATCACGTGATCACGAATATAATGGCAACTGTACTAGTAGTAAATGTTTGATATAATTTACAATCACATACCTACTTTTGAATCACTTCGGCGCGCGCCACACAGTTCTGACGGGAACTCCGTTCATTAGTATTGAATTTCTGATTTTGATCATCTACTTTTGATGTTGACTGTACTTAGCTTGATATAAAAGTATTATTTTATCCTTTCGCAAATGTTCGTAAATTATTACCCGACAATATGATAATTGTTTCTATTTGGAATACCATAAAGCACCGTTCCAAGATAATATTAAAGAGATTCAAATCAAAAACATGAAATCAAAGTTATCTAAACAACAGGCTGAGATAAAACACATTATTTAAGTATACCAGATAAAGGATTTGACATACTTTGTGTATCGCTGTCAAAGAATAGCGTCCAGTACAAAATGCTAAACATGGTTACGATTGTGACTTTATTTGATTAGTTCCTATAAATTCCAGATTACATAGTCATGTCACGTCTGTAGTAAGAAGCAAACGATAGTAATAATAATGGCCCGTAAATGTCCCATAACATAGAATAGGCCTTTAGCATTAAGCTTGTTTACATTAGGATATTTAGATTTATATAAACGTTTGAAGTTTCTGATGTTGAAAGTTGGAGTGTTGCTACGTCATCGCGCACTGTCATGGCGTCGGACCAGACACTAATCTATTGTATTTTAGAATTCAGGGCGTGTTAAAGATGATTGATCTAGTGGTCTACGATTTATCATAGTTAGGGTTACGTCTTTGCACTTAAACTGTTGCCCTAGTGACAGGCAAGAATAACGTTGAAGACTATTAGTTCTCTATAATTTCTGGTCTATCTCATAGCAACGAAATTATTAACCACTATTAAAACTTTGTTAGGGTTTTTTTTATTACAATTTTAACACCTTTCTGTGACCTTAACGAGATAAATCTGTAGGTCATATTTATCACTAACAACAGCGGTCTTTTTAAAAGATAACCGAAGCAGAAACATAAATATTTTTTGTATTATATTCAAAATAATCCGGAGATATTAGTTTGAAATTTTATAGTAAGTAAAATATACGTAGAGGCTTATGTCCAGCAATTGACCGATATAGGTTGAATCTTGAGGTTGAATAAAAATAAATTAATAACGGTTATTTCTACAAAAGTTTTACTACCCAAATTCGTATTATTCTCTATTCCATCTATTGTGTCAACGCCATTAAACCCTTTTCGATGCTGATATAATTTAATCCCGTCATCCCAAATCATAGTTATGTCACAGCTCTATTTTAATTCAACGAACTGTATATAGATTGCATTAATCCCAACACTGACATTAACAGCGTCTATAAATCAAAGCAATAAAGTTGCTTTTTGTAATTTATTGTTTCCTCTGACCTCTTTATGAAGACAAATTATAATATTTCTTCTTCAAGGTCTTTTGAGTTGGTATCGATCTAATACATCAGCTAAGTCACCCTATATTTCACGGGCAAGTGGTTGAAGCCCTATCACCAAGAGGCCCTTTAATCTAATATTAGATCAACCTTGAAGATAAATTGGAAGTATTGGAACCTCCGTATAGTCTTGCGTAAATACAATATACATAGAATTGTAAGGAATGTCGTTAAATATAATACCATACGGTTTGAAACCGGAAGCGTCAGTGAATGCCCATACTCTGTAGCTAGCTGTTTAATATTCCGTCGTGAAAACGTCGGTAATGCACCATTGCCTTCCGTTTTTGTGGGTGTTCAAAAGCGGGGTATTGACCAGGTGATCATTTTATTTGGTGATCATTATATTTTGAGAGTAATTACTCCTATAACAGCATACTTATTCTAACTTACTAGGAACATACTGTACTTTTATATTATGCACTTACTAGCTTCTGCTCGCGACTTCGTCTGCGTGGACTTCAAAAATGGGTCCAAAAAGAAAGGAAAAATATGAAAGTACTAAAAAGTGGAATAACATTTTCGCCCGTGTTATATCTTGCACTGTAATAGAGAAAATACCAAATTTCAAAGCTGTCTGCCCGCGGCTTAGCTCGTAAACAATTTTTAATTTTCCCTAAGGAACTACTTAGGGAATCGGGATAAAAGGTAGCCTATGTTATTTTCAATGTCAAAGGCTACATGCATGCCAAATTTCAACCAAATCCGTTCAGCCGTTTTTGCCTTGAACACTGAGAATCCATTTTATATAAACTTACCCTTTTTTTTCAAACGATGTGTGCTTGCACATTATTATACCATATTTTCTGGTTGTATTTGCTATACATTATCAATGTTCGGTTGTCGGAAGATCCCTTACCCATATTTTATCGTTCTTTTCCATAGCTTTAGGAAATTGGAAACAGAATTGATTGAGTTTTCGCTAAAGGCAATACGTTTCGACTGTGACGCGTTCATTCTTTCGTAAAATTGTTATTGATCCTTCGTAAAATCCAATCAATTCATTGATTTATGTTTACCTTCGGATTAAGATTGAAAATATTCTACTTTCTAATGTCTATTATAGATAAACTAGATGTCCTGGCGAACTATTGTATATTTGTTATACCACGTTTTATGTCACGTCCCGGGAGTCACGGGAACGACGGGAACGGGATAAAAATCCTATCCTGTCCTTCTTCTGGTTCTTAGCTACCTCCCAACCAATTTTCAGCCAAATCGGTTGAGCCATTCTTGAGTTATAAATAGTGTAACTAACATGACTTTCTTTGATGTAACAAAACCCCTGTCAGATCCAATAAAGTCGTATTCGTGGTAGTTCATGATCCGTCGCGCATAGGCGGCTTCTTTGACACCAAACTGTAGGTAGTAAGTACGTGATCTTTGAGGAGCGGTCAGTTATTCAGCTGTTGCCTTGGATCAGTTTTTATTTGTATTTAAATATTTTGGCTGGGGAAAAATTTTATTCTCCAATCCATTAAATGGCTACATATATGTGTTCGCAGTACGTTACCGAATAATACTCTCAGGGATCGGACAGGGTTTTTGTTACAAGCTGTATATAGAAGATGTATATTATTTCATCCTAAGAAGTAGTCTTACTGTGACAACATTGATTTCCTATCCAATTTACTTCCTTATCTTGATGAGTTTAAATTTGAAACTACGTTGAGACTTACCCTGGCTTCAAAGGGACCAAGTTGTCATACCTTTGTTGCAAATTCAAGATCGTTAATTATCTTTCGATTCGATGTGGATGCAAACGTAATGCAGCCAGACTGGTCACTAGATCATAATTGCATTGTTCCTTATATCGTGCTAGAACAGGGTATATAATACTCATGTTACGTAACAAGATGAAATAAATCCTGTTATGTCCGTTCTACTTAGTAGTTCAGCGCGACGAGACCGTTAATTGTATGTTATGTTTTTACAAGGTTTACTCGTTATTGTTACATGGTTTTTGTAGATAAATATCTGAACTATACTGTCGTTCAACAGTAAGATCGGTATTGAAACGCCTTATGTTAGGAAAATGAAAGAGAATGGAAAATAACTCCAACGGTTGGAGCAAGTAAGAGTTCTGCATGAAACTCCAGAAATGATTGTCAAAAATGAAAATACATATTTAAAAGTTTCACGGAACACAGTTATGTTAATAATTTACATTGGAATCGTTTTTAATGGAAACGCTAAATAAATTAGAAATATAAGAGACAAAAAACGAAACTGCAATTAAGAGTGTTGTAGCTAGATTCATTAACAACGTGTACCTGACAGAACTCGACAGGTCTGTTCTAGATGCTCACTCTTACAAAAAGAGCTTCCTTATTTGTATCTCGTAGCTACAAGTACATACATAAGCCTTGATTCGATTCAATCCATTATGGATCGGCATGCATTCTTGCTATTACAGGCATCAAGTCAATGGTAACAATAATATATAAAAAAAACATTACGGCATTGTTGGCAAGTAGCTTGCACAAATGTTTTATGTTTAAAGGCAAGTAAGCAATTTTACAATCAAGCCTTCGCGCCTAAAAAGCCCCTGAAAATCTTAAAACTATTATAATGGACCTGAGAGGCAGGTAAAGTAAAAGAACTGCCGATTTGATTGTCCAGCGACGTTGACTATACGAATGAAGCAAGAGTCGCGAATGTCAATGCATTGGCATTATAAAAACACATTCCAAGGTAAAATATTGCAAGTGCATTGCGTTGTTCGTTATAGTGCATAGTTTGAGAGTTTTATGCGAATTGTTTTTTTTTCATACTGCAATATATTTTACCATTATTAATTATGACTTCGAGAATATTGCGTTTCGTTCGTTGTCCGTTAATCTTAAAAAATAAATATAAACAAAAAATTGTAATCCTGTTAACTAAAGCGTGTCAGTAGTAACGATTTTTTTTTTATTTGAAACAAGGCGATCTATGTTATATTATACTACTGGATGTGTCGGGTATCAAACAAGGGGAAAAGTAGTTCAAAGGTTAAGTAGGAGCCAGAATGGACATTGAAAAAAAAATTAGGCGTAGGTACCTACTCGGTAGTAACAAAAGCGTACAATAACTTTTCCGCGTGTCAAGTAAAAGTGGATTGCGTTGCAAATGACAATAGTAGAGGTAATTACTCTACACTTTCAATTTCCTAAACGAATTATATCCGTATAAAATCGATTCGAACTCTATCACTAAGAATAACAATATTGTTTTATGAAAAGCTGATATCTTTTGCCTTATGTTTAACTTACCACTAGATGTACTAACTTAAAACAAACAAAGATAGTAAATGATCACCAAAGAAATCCATTGTTAACCCAAGAATAGTTAATGAACACCAAATTATACACTTTGCTCTACTCATTTTTGCATCTTCTGTTTCGCATGCGCCCAGCACATTCTTATGACTGTATTCGTTCCAAACATTCACGGACAGGCAGTTTGTTTAGCCTTCGCTGCATCACAGACCAAAACTTTACAAGTTAAAGTGTATGAGAAGATTGATTTTGATTGATTTTTTTAATGCGGAAAATAAAAATAGGAAGTCTTCCGCTTGTTCTCCTAAACTTGATATACATTTTCAGCCCGAAGCTAAGATGCTCGCTCGCTAAAATTTAGTGATCATTTACTGTACTACATTTGGTGTTCGTATTTCGGTTTCGGGTATTATATAAAGAATTTTAAGGTGGTCATTATATTTAACCCCTATTTTTTGTAAAATGTTAACATTGCATCGTCTTTTCATTCATGCACATGACTTCGTCAAGGTGATAAAAAAGTGTACTTAAAATAAAGTAGAGTATTCGCATGAGTGCATATGCTATACTAGAACTTCCTAAATGTAAAATGAGCGAAGGTGCGTCAACAAGCATGTCGGAGGTCGGCGCAGGCGCAACCCGACTATATTATCAGGTCAATTACTGCGGCCCCTACGTATAACACTGTGTTGTTTGTATGATGTAACGCTTTCGTCGTAGTTTAGAATTCGTGATATGATAATACATAATTTATGTATATTGATTACTGTATTTTTTTCTACAATAAAGTTCTTAGAGAGTATAAACATATTATATCCTACCTCAGCCTGTAACTATCTCAAAAGCTTCGTGATTGGTCGAGAAATGTCATACGTTAGGTTGATCATAATTTAAGACGTATTCAAGTTGAAATTCTCAACCAGAAACCGGCTGATAGAGTAGGAAGGAACGATAAATTATCACTACGATAGATCATTGTAAGTCTCTGTACCTATTGAGAATACCAGTCTTTATCACGATCCATGTATACTTAATCGTTTGTTCTAGAATAATTACAATCTATCAAAGTTCGCTTTCATTAAAGTAGAAAATTACTCATGACAGCACGTAAAAATATATACCTGTCTAAATTTAACAAACCACAATAAAAGTCCTTATTGCGCAGTAGAAATCTACATAGAAACAATTAAAAAAATCTACTTTTAGCTACAGAGAATATAACAAGTTTTTAAAAGTACCTATTGTCCTGCAGGAGTCTATGAAAACATTCCACCTGCTTCTAAACGAGACTTCGCGTCGCCTTCAGGCCTGGACGAAGAGACTTGGGACTTGTGTCGACAAGTCCAGGCCGTACTATGACGCGGTGGGCGTCGCTACTACAGCCAGGCAAGAGTGCCAGAAAGCTGCTGTGCAGTTCCAGAGAGCCAGTGGTAAGTAGACCATGTGTGATTCTGGGCCTAGAGATTTACTTATCAATTTTTCCCTTTTCTCTCCCTGTTTTTAATCATTTAGGTTCAGTCGAATGGTTGTGTTCTGGAGTATGAAAAGCCGATGAAAATTCCTTCATTTCTCGTTTAGTTAAGCACTGTGTTGTTTTAAATTAAGAACTAGAAAACTGCGCTAATACACGTTCACCTTCGGATTCATTATAATGTTCTCGATAACTCATTAGATAATATTTCCATTTAAAATTCTATGGTATTAAATGACTGTGCAGATAAACAAATAAATCCTAAACTTTCCTCATACGATGAAAACAATCTCTTATCTCTATAAAGAGATATTTACTAAATATTACATTCAATATGCGCATTGGAAGGAAACGCCCCCTTGTTCTATTTGGAGGTCAGATAATTCCTGATTAATAATTGATGGTACTGTTTGTGTGGGAGGTATATTCTAATGTTCCTTTCATTTATTATTGAAATGGAAAGTTATAAAGTTTATTTACATCGTTAGAGGAAAAAGAAAAGGTTTGTACCTATGGCTTCCTGCTCAAAGGGTTACTCGTTTGACTCGCTCTAGCTTCAAATGTCACGATAGACCATAATAATATGTTGTTTCCAATTGTGTATAAAAGATGAAACTGTAGGCAAGAAAAGTCAAAATTTGTATGTAACATAAAAAAAGAGTTTTACATAATACAGTTATGTAAAACAATGTCTCTATCCCAGTTCTGACATAAGCTAGTCATATACAAAATTGAATAAGGCGCCGCGATTCTGATTCCAACTCAATAAAAGAAAGAAAGACCCTCGGAAATAAAAATACCTACATCAGAGATTTGGCAACACTGCCAACTTCTAAGGCAGAGCCATTTTAAATCCAATATAGCTAAATAAAGCTAAATTTTCTTTATGGCATATTTGGACTTTTCTTTTTCATCTCTGTCTAGAGATAATTTATCTTCATTGTATTTCGGATTACTGCCCCAGTTTTGCGGGTGTGCGGAGAATTTGGTTTTCCTCGAGTTCATATTAATATTGGTAATGCTAAAGTGAGTTTGTGGGACATTTATTTTATGTCGTAAATTATGTGGTACTAGTAAATCCCGCGGTTTTACTCGCGTAATTCCCGTTCCCGAGGCCTTATCAGGATAAAAGTAGCCATTGCGTTATTCTAGGTAGTAAAAGTTTTTCTGGCCATTAAAATCAGATCAACCGTTGTGGAGAGATTGAGTATCAAATATCTATACTTCTATAAATATGTTTATCAGTTGTCTGGTTGCCATAGTACTGGCTCTGCTTAGTTTTGGATCAGATGGCCGTGCGTGAGTTGTCCCAAGATATTATTATGTAAACTCTAACCTATCCTAACCAAACCAAACATATTAACAATAAAAGAATAGCATACCTTGAACTCTTGCATTGAGGAAATCGTGTATTATCCAAAATTCAAGGAAAAAAAAAAACTAAAAACGGTCTAAATTTAATTCTACTGATCGATTTATGAAGTGTATGTTCGGCTTTAAAATAGATTGATAATTTGGAGCCACTCCTTTTTCTTGTACTTTTGCTGACAAGACACTTTAATGTGGCATAGCAAATAAAAAAAATGACAAACATCAGGAAATATAAACTACAATGAAGGAATAATATTGTAGTCACTACCAATGCGAGCTAACTAATCAAAAATCCGCAAGAGCTGCTGTTCTCACATTAGATGTATCATTCTCCACCAATCAAAGACAAGCTACTGGCCTTGATTGGTTTAAATTATATTACCCAAATACTCCTAATACGAGACTAGTGCTTCCTGGCGCAACTTTTACTAACGGAAGCCCTCATACCAGCGATGGAGTCCTTTAGTAATATCAGCTGATCATACCATTACGGATCACGGGTCATTGCGCCCTGCTGCCAGGCATTTGTTTCCGTCTACACCTGACTGTAGGTTGATTGTGATAAGGTGTATTACACACAAGTCTTACATGTCAGAATAGTGCCTCAATGTAACCTTTGATGTGCTGTGAAGTTCTCTGATGTTCGTTATTATAATTAGTAAGAGTTGTGCTAATGTAAGATATTAACATGTGAGGTTACGTAGTAATTGCACGGCGTATTTTTAATTAGAGTGGCCTGTTTTGATGTGCTACTTTATGTGAAATACTAAACACGGCTTTCATGGTATATAAACTGGAGAAGCTTAATTTGATACTAGCTGTTGCCAGCGGCTCCGCCCGCGATCCTATTTTTTTTTCTAGTTAGAAGTATACCCTATTAAACCTGTTACTCGGGGATAATGTAGCATTCAAATTGTGGAACCGGTCGAGTTTTTGAGTTCATTTGTTACAAACATACAAATATTTCATATTAGTGTAGAAAAAAATATAAGTAGGTAAGTAATACTTACCTACTTATATTTTTTTACCTACTTACTAAGTATAGTCATAATGACTTATTTTTGAAAAGTTGTTTATAATTTATCAAATAAAAAATGATGATGATGTTCCCTAGTATTACTTACGACAGTGAGTGTGTGGAATTGAAATCTTCGTCCCTAAAACACAATTTAACATGAAATCAAAACATGTTATTAAAATAAAGTATAAATGGAATTCTATCTCAACAATGTCCAATTAGACCCTTTTGTCTGAACAATATTTATTTTAAATCAGAGAGGGTTGACTAAGTAAACCTCAATTTTCTACTTCAAACTCTTAGAAAACAAACTCCACGGAGGTTTCAATAACGATCGAGTTTAACATAGAAAACGAAACAAGTATTTATTTTACCGGACGTCCTTTATTACTTGAAAGTATTACACAATTATTTTAAGTGTGGTAGGTATATTTCTCATGCGTACGCCATTTATGTCTGACTACTAGTACTTTCGTATCGTGTACCTAATGCGTTTGACCAAGCCCATAGACAAGTTGTGGTTTAGACTTAATTTCACAGCTGCATGAACGTGACCAGTTGAAACTAATCTCTGTTCTAGCGCTTAACCTAAACTCACTAACATAAAGAAACCGCAGTAAAATTGGTTATCTGTAAACTCGGTTTACAGACGTTTTACCGATATACGTCATAAGAAATCATTCATGAAAAATTGCATATTGTCTCTCTTCTACACAGACGCATCGGCCTATGGAGTGGAAGAGAGATAGATGTGTCACAAGCTGCATGCTCCAGCCGATCATGTATCTCTTTCGCTTTATCCGCGCTCTCGCTCGCACGCTCGGCTCAGGCGGAACGTTACACTTTTTCTATGGAATGGAATATTCGCGTGATGACACTGTATTCTACAATGTTTGCTAACGTTTGACATCACAAGCGCCGCTCCTGAACTTTAAAGCGGTTTATCTTTATCATCTTTTTATTGTTTTGATAAGTAACATATGTTTAATATTTTTAACCGACTTCATTGTATTATTTTTCCATCTGATGGACTTAGATTTTTACTTTTCACAAATTCAAATTCAAAATCAATTAGGATTGAATGTCATCAACACAGACAGCACCCTGATTCGCCCACCCCACCGCTTCCTAAGTGCTCTAGCCGGGGAGAATAAACGACGCAACAAACTCCCAAGCAGCACGCTGTCTTTACAATATGATTATATGAATAATTTAGGGAACATGCCAAGTAAACAACTGCTTGAGGTTTATGAGTATTTCTCTGAAATAATAAAATAATATAAAACTAAACTACAGGTAATAAGGTCCACGGAAAGTTTTAATACTATAGAAATAATTATGTTATCACTCGAAAATCTATATTTATTAATAGATTTTTACTATTAATTTTTGCAAGCAGCCAAACTTAAATGGAGATGGGCTGGTAACGTTAGCCGCATGACTCTATAATCGGCTCTGAGTGGGTTCCTGATGTCGGAGCTCGCAAGCCAGGCAGGCCGAGGAGACGGTGGTGGGATGGCATCGATCACTTCTTAAGTGATTGACGTCAAGTCTAAAGACCGAAAGATCTGGAGCCAAGCAGGGGAGACCTTTGCCCAGCAGTGCGACAATAAAGAGGTTACTTAAAAAATAAAAAACTTTTGACAGAACTAAGTCCGTCCGGGCAGCTAGTCTATACTTATAATAAATCTGTAGAAGTGAAAATTCTGTACATTGAAAATATCAAAAAAATTAATGGCGGGGTGTGTTACCAGACCGACACCGAACCCAAAAATGTGATTAAAAAAATTTTTGTCTGTCTGTCTGTCTGTCTGTTTGTTCAGGCATCACGCAAAAACTACCGGTTCGATTTCGATGAAACTTGGTATAATTGTTCTTTAATATCCTGGGCACCACACTGGGTAGTTTTTATCCCGGAAAAGTATATACAAAAAAAAACAAACTTAATTTTGCGGTTCGATCCCTAGACCCGAATACTGTACCAACCGCAAATAATAAGTTTGTCGTAGGTTACGTCACCCGCAGTGGAGTTCAATAAGGGGCGCTGCACACGGCCGCTAAGATACTATAATTATTTATCTATACTTTATATATATTATATATTATTATTATATTATATATTATAAAGCTGAAGAGTTTGTTTGTTTGAACGCGCTAAACTCAGGAAGTACGGGTCCAATTTGAAAAATTCTTTCACTGTTAGATAGTCCACTTATTGAGGAAGGCTACTTTTCTTTTGGAAATCTATCCCCTAAGGGGGTGAAATAGGGGTTGAAAGTTTGTATGGGAAGTTCGGTATTTTCAATGATAGACACATGAAATATCGTATACGGGTTTCTGAATAGAAATAAATAAAGATGTATTTCAGCGATTTTAAAAATCATCCCCCTAAGAGGGTGAAAAAGGGGTTGGAAGTTTGTAGGCATATGAATTGTGTCGTTTTCAAAGATATACACATTCAATTTCATACAAGGGTTATTAGTTAGAAATAAATAAGATGTATTTCCGAGATTTTAGAAATCTACCCTCTAAGGGGGTGAAATAAGGGCTGAAATAGTTGGTATGTGAAGTTCAGTATTCTCAAAGATAGACAGATGAAAAGATAAATAGATAAGATAATGACCATCTAAGACATATCTATAATGACGACTCCCGTGGTCGAGTGGCGTTCACTCCGGTTTTTAAGGTGTCGCCAGCTCTAAGGTTCCAGGTTCGATCCCCGGACGGGTCCATGTAGAAAATCACTTTTATACATAGTCTGAAGTCTGGGTGTTTATGGTACCTTTTTTGTCTCCGATTCCATAACACAAATGCTTTTGCTACTTACTTTACTTTTATTATTATTTTAACGCCATAATATTAGATGAAAAATTTTATACATTCTCCTTACTTTCAAAATACACCTTTAATACTACTCTTTACTTTATGCGCGAGCGAAGCCGCGGGCAACAGCTAGTTATTAATATAAAATGATCAAATACATTCCAGAGCTATAATTAAAATTGAAGGCTATTAAACTAAGATCGATACCTTTCTCAAAGCAATATTAATTATTTAGCCGCACGACTCATCCCTTGACCAAAAATAACTGTTTGTAGAGTAGGGTTGACAGCCATAATTACCGTCCAAGGCTGGCTTATGTAATTATATGAGAAACTTGATATAATTGTCAGCTGGCAGACATAATTATTTTAATACTACCTGACACGAACACAATATGGCGAATGGTGTTCAGTCATATTAAAAAAAAATCTGGAGACGGCCACCCTAACACCTAGGGGTATGAAAAAAAGATGTATGTTTTCGTATGTTCGCCGGTTCACAGACGTACAATGCACAAGTTTCATACTAATAGGTCCAGCGGTTTCAGATAAATTTGGTAACAAACATTGCGACACGAGAATTTCATATACTAGATTAGGTATAACTAGACAAGATAGCGTAGTATGCACGTGGTAAATAGTGAGAGACATAATCTTAAACATAGAATAAAACAAAGTCGTTCCCGCTGTTTGTACCTACGCTTAAATCTTTTGAACTACGTAGCGATTTTAGTGCACTTTCCAGCAATAGATTGAGTGTTTTAAAAGGAAGGTTTATTTGTATAATACTTGTGCGGGTCTGCTAGTAATGTTTATAAAAAGCGAAGTTTCAAGTCTTGATTTTTTTTTGTTGATTGGACCAATCGCTACAAATTCTTAGTATAATGACAAAATAGCCTTTTTAGGATTCCGTACCTCAAAAGGGAAAAAACGGAACTCTCAACCACTTTGTTGTCCGTCTGTCCGTCTAACAAGACCTTTTAACTGGAGAACGCGTGGTGGTATCAATTTCAAATTAATACCATACGTCATTATCTACAGTCCCTTGTTGCTATTACAAAATGAAACATCTACGCTAACGTTAAACAATATGGCCGTTTATTATAGCACATTGTTTATAGCACAAAACATATTTTGACACTCAAGGGAATCAAAATTAATAGGGTGTACGTGTTGACCTAGAAGTTTGAAATTTGGCAAGTGTGAGGTCATATATTCTACAACTACGGGAAAAAGTCTAAAAAATATACATTTCGCCCTCAGTGGACGATTCCGACTCGCACTAGTTCACATTTATAATTCATTCTTAAATCTTAATCCTTTTTTATTTTATTTAAATTTCTTTTAAACCCTAATTCTTAAAAAACATTGTGCAAATCTACGACAAATTATCAATTAATTGATCAACGCATTAAATGGCGTAAGTGCATTGACGCCAAATTAAAAAGAAACTTGTTATAAATAAAAACAGAATGGAGTCAAACAAGGTCACTGATAACGTATCGTAATTTCATTTCACGAATGTAGTTACTTTTGCATTTATGTTCGTGACATAACCTTAAATTGCTAAAAGTAATTAGCGCCAGTTTTTATACTACCAGGGGAATTGCGTTATAAATTCACCCCATTTCCTTTTGTGTAGGTAATAACTGAATAATTGAGATCTATGTTATATACAACTAGCTTTTCTGGCGGTTCCGCCCGCGGAAGTCTCGGCTATCGCGGCAAAAAGTAACCAATAACTTTCTTCGATAAATGCTAACTAACACTAAAATAATTATCCAAATCGGATTATTGCGTTCAACCAAACAAACGTACTCTTTGGTTTTATAATAAATATTTTTTTATTATTTATATTATACGTAGTAGTTTTAATTTTTTATTATTTGTACTAAAGGCTTTATATTATAGTATTTTTGTAATTAATAAGCCGTGTCATCTCTCCACCCTAAGGTCGATTGTGAGCAGTTTCCATGCGGAAATTAGCTCACTCTGGCAAGAAGTAAAAAGGCTTTAAAAATGCTCATGTCATGGCATCGAGTATTGGCGTTCGATAGATCACCCTATCGAACGCCAATACTCAATGCCATACGTGTTATAATTTAAGTAGACCCTTGACCACGAAGACTGACATTTGAAAACAATAGAAGACTACGTGTGGTGTTAGTTGTGTGTTTACTAGATAAAAAACAAGCTAATCGTACATTTATTTATTTATACACTAGCTTCTGCCCGCGACTTCGTCTGCGTGGACTTCAGAATCGGGTCCAAAAAGAAATGAAAAATGTGAAAGTAATGCAAAATGGCATAAAAATTTCACCCGTGTTAAACAATTTTCAATTTTCTCCTTTCCTCGGGAACTACTTAAGGAATCGGGATAAAAGTTAGCCTATGTTCTTTTCCATGTCATAGGCTAGATGCATGCCAAAT
Organism: Plusia festucae; assembly: GCA_950381575.1. Classification (NCBI taxonomy): domain Eukaryota; kingdom Metazoa; phylum Arthropoda; class Insecta; order Lepidoptera; family Noctuidae; genus Plusia; species Plusia festucae. Next base: position 2,002,463 of record OX494436.1, on the reverse strand, counting down.
TTCATCCAAATCCGTTCAGCCGTTTCTGCGTGATTGAGTAACAAACATCCAAACATCCACACTTTCACATTTATAATATTAGTAGGAAAGTAGGATTTGCGCAAAGGTGGGCGTAATAATATCCCTATAAATATAATCAGAAACCTTCAATTTCTCTCAGCGTCTAACAAAGTATCAATGAAAAATATGTATATAGGTTGACAAAGTTATTACCTTCTCTTCGTTTCCGTATTTCCGCAGTAATTTACTTTCATGTGTAATGCCACTCCCAGCAGTTATTTCCATGCGTAAACAAACGCTACATAAAAACATACATAGGTCATAATACTCGTGTACATTATATGTAAATAGATTTCTTTGAAATTAGGACACTGGGTAAGATTACCGGCATCGGTAAGCGAGATTTAAAGTATTACTAAATTAATTATTCCTTTTGATCCAGTATTCAACGTATCTGCACTTCAAAAATCTGCTTAGCCAAGCCAATCTATGGTCAGCTTATTATGAAAAAAAAGTTGAGAAAAACTCCCGGATTTTTCTTTTCGATAACCTTTGAGAAGTAATTGTCTCCACTATTTTACACATCTAGAACCAGCTAGTAGCAGCCTTGCTGCACCAATAATGTGTAGGTTTCTTTATTATGACGACACGAGTATCATACAATGTCAAAATGATCGAGTTGCAAACATAGCAAGGCATTTGTTACTTGTTAGTAATTTTAATGTTTATGAGTTAAAATATTGTTCTAACAGACATGTAAAAAAGTGATTTTTCTCGACCCCACTGTCATCATCAACAGGAGACCCGCGATGGTTTTATTTTTAACCCTTCCACTGTCCCGTGAGTCACATATGAACATTTCCATTGTTTAACTATTGTGTCTTCTGACGGGCAGGGAATATTTTGATAAATAAATTTATACTAGTGTTCACGAAATAATCTTAGAATTTTTCCTTTACGTATGTTCGACTAACCAATATATCTTGACTGCTCTACAAAATTCCGGTAACTTAACCCAACTTACGTAAGTAAGGACTCCACGGCTAGACGTTACGTCTGGCTAGTTACAATCCCAGACGGAGCCGCGTTGTGCAACGAGGTTCAATATACAGCAAGGTATCCGGGAATCAGTTGTGCGCAGGTTCGCAAACGATTTACCCTCTAAGCAGACCGCCTGGCACTGCTCCAGAAAAATTGTGACGACCAAAAGATTCAGAGCATGTGTTTTTCATAACACACCAGTGGAATCTACCAAGCGTATTGCTGACGTACAATAATAATACGAGCATGAGTGCGGCTAAGCAAAGACGAATTTTTTACAGAAAAGGGTGGAATAACCTGGATGTTGAACACCAAATATGATAATATTGTCACTGCAGGTTATGTTTTTCTCAGTATTACAAATCGGTATACCGTTAAAAATAATATTGAACCGTTTCTTTCGAATGGGTCTCAAAAGGAAGTTCCCGATCGTCTGATTTCTAAAGGTTAACCCTTAACTTCTCGACTATGAGACTGTTTGTGAGAGTTTTTCGTTTATTTAACATCCAGTTTAAATTTTTAACTTTTTGCTCGATGCACCATTGGCTATTTGCACAAGTTAGTTGCTATAAATAAGTGTTATCATGTGGACTTCCTGTGAGTCCCAACCCGGTCCCAAGGTCGGCCGGTCAAGGTCTACTTTGATTGCATTTCAAGGTTCCTATTAATTGCTAAGCGCCCTACTCGAAGGCTACTGTTAATTAAGATTAATGGAAATTTAATATTTATTGGTTTCTCAGCAATTAATTTGTTATTTGTTTCTTTACGCATGGATAGGTTTTGTGTAGGATTAGAACTTTTTTTTTTGCCGGAGTCTCGCGAATGGGTGTTTTCTCGACTGAATTTCTTGGTAAAAAAAAATTATTATTTGTGTGTTAGATCTATTGAGTATTGACTGATGGAGTTTCTTCCCGGTTCCTCTCCATAGGAATCAATGACTTTTTTGGAACCGCGCAACTAGTCATTTAACGTTTTGAAGGTACCTGAAAGGGTCTACTCGAAATAAGAATATTTTAATATTGATTATAGCTAAATGAACGTGATGCTTTCTTTCACAAACTATGAATAAAAAGTACTTGAACATTATACCTATTTGTATAAAGTTAGCCTTAATACTCAGGACTGACTAAATCTAAGCACTTATTCCATAATGCTAAACCCTGAATGTAAATATAATTGAATATTAATTATATCAAAATATTAGCTATTTACAATAACATTACAAGCAAATTCTTAGTCCTTGAATGAAATAATAAACAATTGTATCCAAAGGTGTCGTAATCATTAGAATCGAAAGGTGGTTGGTGGGTGGTGCACTAACATTGTTGGGAGTTGTATTACGGAGTTAAGTAATAGGTTGAAGTTCACAATGAAAAGGTCACATCTCCCATTGCCTTTGATTACCTCTATGGAGTTACGAAATGGAACAAGCTCTTTTATGTATAGGTATATATTTATGCTTTATGTACTTATGTACCATGTATAGGTCGATCCAAACTTAATGGCGACTGTGAAGTTGGTTTCACACTGCGCAGTACCTCGCCTCGCTCCCCCGCTAGTGCAAAAATGTGTTATAGGACTTATAGGTAGTGCAGCGACTCGCCTCATGTTCACAGCGGACTAAATGATTAGGTGATGCAGATAGGTACGTAGTAAGTAGATGCTAAGAAATTGAAAATGGAGACAATTTGAAACTAGAATTATGTGATTTATCAATTTTAACATGACTCATGACGTGGTCTTTGTCGCAAGCAGACGATGGTGTCGATCGAAACGACTAGACTTAATGAGTAAAAGTATGAGTTCGCGTTAACAAGCTGTGCGATGCAATCAGTAAAGGTATGAGACGATATTGTTAAATTTTATAGTTAGTTTATTGTTTTTGCTGATCGTGCAACGCAATAGTTTACCTACAAGGTATAGGAAATTGACTCTCAGAACTTACAACTCAAATCTTCTGCCATCTTCGGTTGAATATTAAGAATATTTAATGACTAGCTGTTGCTCGCGGCTTCGCACGCGCGTAATGTTAAGAGTAGTAAGTAGTAAAGGATAGATGGATGTATTCTGTGATTTTCAAAGTAAGGAGCATGAATTATATTTTTCATAAAATATTATGGCGTTAAGATAATAATAAGATAATGTGGGAAAACATCACATACATTGAGTTTGGATAAACTTTTAAAATGGTGGCAACTTTTTGGTCAAACAAAACTTGAAAATCATTGACACGAAAAGATGAAGAAGAATCACATTCAATGCTCTGAATTCAAAGAAAGTAAGCTCTTGTGTTATGGAATCAGCAACAACGAAGGTACCACTAACACCCAGACTCGACATAATGTAGAAAAGTGATTTTCTACATCGACCCGTCCGGGGATCGAACCCGGGACCTCAGAGCTGGCGACACCTTGAAAACCGTTGTGAACGCCACTCGAACACGGATGTCATCGTAAAGATATGTTTCAGATGGTCATTTATTTGTATCGAACCAGAAACCCGTATATGAAAGGCATGGCCTTATCTTTAAAAATAAAGTCCACAATATAATACCTTGCAACCCCTATTTAACCATCTTAAGGCGTAAAATTCTAAAATCGCTAAAATATGTTTTCATTTATTTCTAACCAAAAACCCTTATACCAAATCTCATGAAACCAAATCTCATCTCTCTCTTTGAAAATGACGAACTTCCTAAAAAAACTTCCAATCACTATTGCACCCCCTTAGAGGGTAGATTTCTAAAATCTCGGAAATAGGTACGTCTTATTTATTTCTAACTCATAATCCTATGAAATTTAAGGACCCTCTTAGGGGGTAGATTTTCAAAATCGCTGAAATACGTCTTTATTTATTTCTATCGAGAAACGCGTATACGAAATTTCATGTGTCTATCTTTAAAAATACTGAACTTCCCCTACAAACTTTCACCCCCTATTTAACTCCCTTAGGGGTTGAATTTCGAAAAATACTGAAACACGTAGTTTTTAATTTTTTACCAGAATGGTAACCACGAATTTTTATGGTTTAAACTACAAAAATAACGTTTTTCCATACAAACTTTGATCCCCTATTTAACACCTTTAGGGGTGGAATTTCGAAAAATCCTTCCTTATTCCTTGCCTACATTATAAAGGAAACCTCTGTGCAAAATTTCAGCTTTCTAGGTCCAAGGGTTTGGGCTAGGCGTTGATGAGTCAGTCAGTCAGTCAGTCAGTCAGGCCTTCTCTTTTTATTTATATAGATAACTCTGTCTTAAAATGACACTGGCCTTTATGAATAGTATTGATAGCATCAGATTTATGATAAAAAGTTTCGGTGGAAACCCCTATGTAGACCGAAGACAGGATATCCGACAGAGGGATAACTCTCAAGGATGTAACCTTTCGATAAAATTGATCGCTTTCTTACCAAGTTGAGGCTTGCAAGATTTCCGTCATATTTAACTAAAATGTCATTTAAGAAGACATATTGTACAGATTTCTGGTAAAGGCCAAAATAATTTTCAATTTGTATTAAAGTTTTTTTTTAAGAAAAGGCAGATTAAAATTAACAAGATATCGAGAGATAAATAAAGAAACGAAATTTATTCTCGTTAACAACGTTTCATAATTAGTCTTTGTTAGGTTAGGTTAGTTATTTAAATCTGTATCTCATAATAGCAATTAAACAAAGAAAAATTATTACACTTAACGACGAAATCTAAACAAGTTGATAAGTTTATCGTATAAGTCCAGACAAACAGTACTGTAATGCGATAGCGCAATTTGTACTAATTTGCATCTGTATGGCTCGACCGTTAATTGTTGAGTACACATACATAACTACTGACTCATAATGTTGTAGTCGCGTGTGAAAACTGGTCATGACCGAGTTGTAGAAGATTGTGAAAAGTGCGAAGAGTTCCGTAGCTAATTAAATAAGGACTTTTAGCTGCGATTTAATGAATGAAATTGTGATTGATTACAAAATAAACAAAATCCTTCGGCAACTTTTTCTTAATTCATTCAAGGATTTTTTATTTTATATTTATTTAGTCAAATATTACTGTATGCGAATGCCTCTCAAAAATGGAAAACCTCAGGCAAAGATGAAGGGACGAATTTAGGGCTTAAATAAGGCTTAAACAATCTAACATTAACCTTTGTATTATTAACATTAATCTAATCATAATTTTAATTAGATTTCCTATTTACTGAATCTAAGGTTGCTACGTGACCCTTAAATAATAAGGCGTATTTCATCATAACGGAAAAAATAAGTAACAACCCTGAAATACATCGATACCGTCCAGCCCTACATCTCTAACAAATAACAATGTCTGGGTAAAGAATGACGTGTTAGGTTTTAAACAGAACAACACGGCTTTATAGTCGACTCAAGTGCTAGTTGACCTATTTTGTGAGTCTAGTTCTAGACAAACGATCTCATGCATGAGACACAAAGCAATACATCAGTTTTAATAACCTGATACTATATTTATATCATACCAAATACCTAAGGCAATCGGGCTATTTTTATATTTCTATGTCCGGTTCTTAGATAATGATAAAATATTAGACACGTATTTTTTGCAGTGTCGAAATAACGAATATCTTAAGTAGATATTTAAGAGAATTATATTTATATTTAAGAGAAGGTATGGGGCTTGCCATGCACTTGTGGCTACTATTTTAGCCTACTTATGACGTCACAAGCCCGGAATTTCACTGGACTTATCTTTGTCAAATATATAATGTTTTTTATTATATTACTTAGGGACTAGATATATATTTATACTCCGCAACCCCTTTTATTAGAGGTTACACATACATTGGTGATTAAGGGATATCTCCCTTAATCACCAATGTATGTGTGTTAGGTATATCTACCTAAGTGAAAAGTTAATCTATATAAATAAAAAGACAAGGCCTGACTGACTGACTGACTGACTGACTGACTCATCAACGCCCAGCCCAAACCCTTGAACCTAGAAAGCTGAAATTTTGCACAGAGGTTTCCTTTATAATGTAGACAAGGAATAAGGAAGGATTTTTTGAAATTCAACCCCTAAGGGTGTTAAATAGGGGATGAAAGTTTGTATGGAAAATCGTCATTTTTGAAGTTTAAACCATGAAACTTGGTGGTTACCATTCTGGTAAAAAAATTAAAATCGACGTGTTTCAGTATTTTTCGAATATCGATCCTTAAGGGACTTAAATAGGGGATGAAAGTTTGTATGGAAAATCGTCATTTTTGTAGTTTAAACCATAAAAATTGGTAGATAACATTTAAGTAAAAAATTAAAAACTACGTGTTTCATTATTTTTCGAAAATCGACCCCTAAGGGTGTTAAATAGGGGATGAAAGTTTGTATGGAAAATCGTCATTTTTGAAGTTTAAACCATGAAACTTCATGGTTACCATTCTGGTAAAAAATTAAAATCGACGTGTTTCAGTATTTTTCGAATATCAATCCCTAAGGGACTTAAATAGGGGATGAAATTTTGTATGGAAAATCGTCATTTTTGTAGTTTAAACCATAAAAATTGGTAGATAACAATTTAGTAAAAAATTAAAAACGACGTGTTTCATTATTTTTCGAAAATCGACCCCTAAGGGACTTAAATAGAGGATGAAAGTTTGTATGGAAAATCGTCATTTTTGTAGTTTAAGCCATAAAAATTTGTGGTTACCATTCTGGTAAAAAATTAAAAACCACGTGTTTCAGTATTTTTCGAAATTCAACCCCTAAAGGAGTTAAAAGGGGTTGAAAGTTTGGTATTTTCAAAGATAGACACATGAAATTTCGTAAACGGGTTTCTCGATAGAAATAAATGAAGACGTATTTCAGCGATTTTGAAAATCTACCCCCTAAGAGGGTAAAATAGGGGATGGAAGTTTGTAGGTATATGAATTGTGTAGTTTTCATAGATAGGCACATTAAATTTCATAGGATTATGAGTTAGAAATAAATAAGACGTATTCCCGAGATTTTAGAAATCTACCCTCAAAGGGGGTGCAATAGTGGTTGGAAGTTTTTTTAGGAAGTTCGTCATTTTCAAAGAGAGAGATAAGATTTGGTTTCATGAGATTTGGTATACGGGTTTTTGGTTAGAAATAAATGAAAACATATTTTAGCGATTTTAGAAATCTACGCCTTAAGATGGTTAAATAGGGGTTGCAAGGTATTATATTGTGGACTTTATTTTTAAAGATAAGGCCATGCCTTTCATATACGGGTTTCTGGATCGATACAAATAAATGACCATCTAAAACATATCTTTACGATGACATCCGTGTTCGAGTGGCGTCCACAACGATTTTCAAGGTGTCGCCAGCTCTGAGGTCCCAGGTTCGATCCCCGGACGGGTCGATGTAGAAAATCACTTTTCTACATTATGTCGAGTCTGGGTGTTAGTGGTACTTTCGTTGTTTCTGATTCCATAACACAAGAGCTTTAGCTACTTTCTTTGAATTCGGAGCAATGTATGTGATTCTTCTTCATCTTTTCGTGTCAATGATTTTCAAGTTTCGTCTGACCAAAAAGCTGCCACCATTTTAAAAGTTTATCCAAACTCAATGTATGTGATGTTTTCCACATTATCTTATTATTATCTTAACGCCATAATCTTTTATGAAAAATATGATTGCTCCTTACTTTGAAAATCACAGAATACATCTATCTATCCTTTACTACTTACTACTCTTAACTTTACGCGCGTGCGAAGCCGCGAGCAACAGCTAGTAATATATATTTTTTTGGTTTTAGATATTATAAGGTTTTTAGGTATTATAAGAATTATAAGGTTTCGACAGTTAAATATTACTAATTATTATGCAATCCTAATTATTAAGTATTTATTTAATTACTTCGTGAAATCAGACAGTGTGTTGCTGGGGCGTTTATAGAGCCGCTTCTTTTACACAGCCAGATCACTTAGGAAGCGGTAAAGGAAGGGCGCTCCAAAAAGTGCTATACAGGATTAAATTAAAAGGAGTGCGTATATTCAACGAGGTAATTAGGTGCATAAAACTGAACAACTTTCCCCAAGGAACATAGGTCGAAATCTTAAAATTTAAAATCATCTTTTCATACAAACATAAGTCACTAAATTAATTTTGCAACAATGGTTGGCTTATGAATGTTCCACTGTAGGGAAAACGATCTTGACACGGAAAAAGGTATGTTGACGTATTAAAAATAAAAACCATTGTTTTATTTATGTTTTCTTTCCTTTATAGTTAGCGGAATTTGCACGTGTTGATGAGTTTAGAATGAATAACAATGTACAATAACACCACAAATCAGTTGCATTACAGTGGAAATACCAGTAACGCTTCATAATCTTTAAACAAAGTCTGGTTTGTTACATTACAATACATAACTCGAGAACGGGTGGACTGATTTCCATGATCCTTGATTTATTGGATTCGTCTTCGTCCTGAATAGCAGAATAATGATAAAAAAATATATATATATACTAAACAAAAAATCTGTTAATGGGAACGGGGACAATTTACGCAGGTGTATCCGCGGGGTATATCTATTTATTTAACACCTTCCCTGTCCCGTCAGAAGACACAATAGTTAAATAATGGAAATGTTCATATGTGACTCACGGGACAGTGAAATGGTTAATAGAAGTATAGGTAGGTTAGATAGAGTCAACATTAATTATTAAGGTGTTAAAACAAATGTCAAGTTGGGCGATGTCGCGGGAAAAGCTAGTATTAAAATACCGTCGAAATCATATAGTGTTTAAAAAAATCTAGCTTAATTCTTATCACATAGGATATTAGTTATCTCACAAACAAACTATATTATGTATATGCAAATACCAGTGTATCATGTACCTATACATATGTTACAGGAAATCGCTTATCACCGCGCTCAACACAATTATGTACATTTTTAGTATTCGTAATCGGTCTGTCGTGATTGGAAAATTGTATTTTATTTGATGTATGGAAGTATTTGAGATAAGAATTAAGATATGAATTAAAGTTGACTGACCCCCGAATACTGTCAAGGTGCTACTTTGAAACTTAAAGAGACAGACGGATAGAGTCGAGGATTAGCTCCATTTGATTCTGAAACTAGTCAGGCAATACGCGAGTAAAACCTTTTTTATACGAGGTGCTCCAGAAATTCTCAAACATATATGAAATACAAGTTCTGCTAATCGAAATTAACTTTTAATCTATATATATAAAACTCTTCCGTTACTGACTGACTGACTGACTGACTGACAGACAACGCACAGCCGAAACTACTGATCGTAAAGAGCTGAAATTTGGCATGTGTGTTTGTTGGGAGGAGTAGGCTACCACTAAGAGAGGATTTTTGGAAATTCCCCCCCCAAAGGGGAGAAAAGGGTGGTAAATGACAGACAACGCACAGCCGAAACTACTGATCGTAAAGAGCTGAAATTTGGCATGTGTGTTTGTTGGAAGGAGTAGGCTACCACTAAGAGAGGATTTTTGGAAATTCCCCCCCAAAGGGGAGAAAAGGGTGGTAAATGACAGACAACGCACAGCCGAAACTACTGATCGTAAAGAGCTGAAATTTGGCATGTGTGTTTGTTGGAAGGAGTAGGCTACCACTAAGAGAGGATTTTTGGAAATTCCCCCCCCCAAAGGGGAGAAAAGGGTGGTAAATGACAGACAACGCACAGCCGAAACTACTGATCGTAAAGAGCTGAAATTTGGCATGTGTGTTTGTTGGAAGGAGTAGGCTACCACTAAGAGAGGATTTTTGGAAATTCCCCCCCCAAAGGGGAGAAAAGGGTGGTAAATGACAGACAACGCACAGCCGAAACTACTGATCGTAAAGAGCTGAAATTTGGCATGTGTGTTTGTTGGAAGGAGTAGGCTACCACTAAGAGAGGATAATTGGAAATTCCCCCCCAAAGGGGAGAAAAGGGTGGTAAATGACAGACAACGCACAGCCGAAACTACTGATCGTAAAGAGCTGAAATTTGGCATGTGTGTTTGTTGGGAGGAGTAGGCTACCACTAAGAGAGGATTTTTGGAAATTCCCCCCCAAAGGGGAGAAAAGGGTGGTAAATTGAAAATGTTTATTTCTCAATGGATTCACTTAAATCTTTGTATGTAGGTTCCACCAGTGAAGCAAGTGAGCATAGCATATGTATAAGTGAACATAGCATTTTTTAGACCATGATTTCATGGAGACATATTTCTAATATAATAAAAATTTGATTTTTTTAATGTTTGTTTACACATGTAATCGATAGACCATGGAACAGGCGATAACTAAGTGAAAAACCCAAATTCTGACGGAAGTCATTACTCCACGCGGACGAAGTCGCGAGCAAAAGCTAGTCTATATATATAAAACTCTTCCGTTACTGACTGACTGACTGACTGACTGACAGACAACGCACAGCCGAAACTACTGGTCGTAAAGAGCTGAAATTTGGCATGTGTGTTTGTTGGGAGGAGTAGGCTACCACTAAGAGAGGATTTTTGGAAATTCCCCCCCAAAGGGGAGAAAAGGGTGGTAAATGACAGACAACGCACAGTCGAAACTACTGATCGTAAAGAGCTGAAATTTGGCATGTGTGTTTGTTGGGAGGAGTAGGCTACCACTAAGAGAGGATTTTTGGAAATTCCCCCCCAAAGGGGAGAAAAGGGTGGTAAATGACAGACAACGCACAGCCGAAATTACTGATCGTAAAGAGCTGAAATTTGGCATGTGTGTTTGTTGGGAGGAGTAGGCTACCACTAAGAGAGGATTTTTGGAAATTCCCCCCCAAAGGGGAGAAAAGGGTGGTAAATTGAAAATACTACTCCACGCGGACGAAGTCGCGAGCAAAAGCTAGTAAATTATATTTTATCAATAACAAATTTCTTTGTGAAAGAAATTGCCTAATAAAAACAAAATGGATATCCCGTACCTACTTTTATTATTCTGATAAGCTGATGATAATATCTTTGTAATTGGGCAAGCTTTTGGGGAATTGATTTGGTTTCTTAATAAAAAGTGGGTCTTCTTCATAATCTCCAGTCAGCATGGGCTATAATACTGGCTAAAGAAGTATAATCTTGTAAATAAAAAGAAGTATAATTTTTTTCAGACATTAACATTAGTAAGTACGATATTCTTATGTTCTACGTTCAACACGATTATAGTATTGTATTTACCACTTTAGAAGTTAAATAATACTAATGTATTATTATTTATTCTCTCCGCATATTCTGACATTGATCCGTTATGAACAGGCTTGACCAGCGAGGTGTGGCGGCTAATACTATACATACCTAGCTACCTCGATAAATATGCGTATGGCTTAGTAAAGATTTAAAAAAAAACGTTAAATATGGAAATATGATTAAAATTTTTATATGGTTTTGGCGTGGTTTTGGTATGCATTCTTTACCAGCTGTTCCCGCAACTTTATGTATTATACCAGTAGGTTATTCAAGTTTTACGCGGAACCCTTATTTCTTTCTAAAAAAAACCTGTTGCGAAATCTTTTCCGTTTATTTTATTAGTATAGATTGGTAACAAAAGTGTAATAATTCCCATTAAGTTAAATGGATGAAGTTGTTAAACGCCCAATCTTTATTAGATATTGGCTAATCCCGTCCGCAGTCTCAATTTTTTTTATAATTATAGCCTATATCACCCAAGGATAGTGTAACTTCCAAACAGTGAAATAATTTTTCAAATCGGTTTAGTAAAATCGGAGCATTATTCAATGCAAACAAACACACAATCAAATATTTCTTCTTTATAACATTAGTACTTAAAAAATAAATCATAGGAGTATTTATGAAACTTTTACGAGTGGATCAACAGTGGAAGTTCACAGTTACTGTCAACCGACACTGACATTGAATTTATCGTACAGTTCTACTAGCTTATCAATACACGAATATAAACAACGTTTTCCAAATCGGTGGAATATGTATTGTGGAAAAAAACAATTGTATACAGTATGACAGCTCGGTCATTTGGATATCAAATGGGTTTGTTATGGATAGTTACATGACTTTTCTATTTGTACCTGAAATTCAGCGAATAAAAAGCACTTATCAATAGGTAGGCGTTTTCAAACTTTTTTAAACTAAGTTTTCTCTCATCGTTAGTCTGTATTTAAAAACTAAATGACTGCACAGATAGCCGAGTAGTATAAGGTCACCACGCTAATTACCACTGTGTGCGATGTGCTGCGGGTTCGAACTCCGCATGGGACAAGCATTAGTGTGATCCAAAAATGCTTGTTCCAAGTCTGGGTGTTCTTTGTACATGACATGTGATTTGAATGTTTGTGATACCCCCGCGACAAAAGGATTAAATTCCTTAGTGCGAAGTCGTTTTTTTTAAAGAAAAATAAATACAGAATACTTTGAAAAGTCATATTGTTTGATATGACATGTTTCGCTATCAAAATAACGTGAGACTTTATTCAAACAATGGTATGACCGTACAACGTAAGCGTATCCGTAAGTATAGATCCTTGAGATAGTATTGTTGACTTTCCGAAAACGTTTATCAACGCAAAATGAAAGGAAAAACTAAACTGTTAGATTATTTAATATTGTTTTAGGAATTAACTTTGTTTCTGAGATGCTTAGGCCCGAATACTGAAGCCGCCATTAAGTCTCTTGCCGTCTCTGTCACTTCAAGGTGTGAAGTGGCGACGGATAGATATACAAGAACATCTTAAAGTTAAGCTTAGGGTTTAGCGTGTCAAACTGTAGCTTCCATGATTGTGGACATATCACACCAGTTTTTATCGCGACCAAGTTGTTAATATTCCAAACGTTAGTAGGTATCATTAAAATATATGCTTGTATACCTAAGCATTGTGATTTTAAATTAATGAACACCTGTCTCTTGTTTGGTTGTAAACACTACTTTAATATTTTTCTGTTGTTTTATTTTTGCAAATGATGATAGCAATATGGTTGTGAACCTTGAGAACCCATGAGCGTCCTTGAAAGATAAAATAAACAATAAATGATGCATTTAATATCACTTTTATATTCTTATTTATATTAGAAACCATAAACCATTTTTTCCATCATTTTGCTAATGGATCATAAGAATAATCTCATGAATATTTTAGAGAACAAGAAAATATGTATTTTGATACTTACTGGAGGTATGAATATCTTTATAGAGCTACATGCGGCGGCTAAGGAGACAGTGACTTTAGCGGAGCAGCGCTTCGTGAGCAAACAGGACGAGTGGCAGTTCGACAGCAACTGGCAGGAGGTGCTCAACCATGCCATCATCAAGGTGAGATGAACTACATACATATAAAATATGTACTGTTAAAATAATTAAATTTACCGATCATAACAGACGTAGGGAAAATGGAGAATTTGTCGTTCTCCAAGTTCAAATATATATTCTTACTCTTTGGCCCGAATGATTGAAACGTCAATCACTTTGAAACCGCCGTAAAGCCACATGCAATCTCTGTCACTTTAAGAACGTGTTAAAATTAGAGTTACAGCTTTCTGGGGTTAGATATATCAAATTGAACCTCTCATTTAACAGGTCACCCAATGAAATGTATAAGTTAAGACATTTGTGATTTTCAGGTCATGGACGCAGAAAAACGTAAGGCGGAGAGCGGACGAGAGCATCAGAAACGAGCAGCGGCCTACATTGCAGCTGAAAAAAAGGTAAATTTCGAATATTTTGCGTTTATGTGGAGTGTCGGCTAAATAGTACATGCTTTTGCATATATGATAGAAAAATTGGAGCAGGATTAACAAAATCATATTCATTGGGTTTACAGGTCACGCAGCTTGAAGAAAACCTGAAGCGCAACATTATCAAGTCCCGAGTATACTTTGAGGAGAAGAAACTATGCGACGAGCAGCTGCAGACTCAGAACGGGAAGATCGCAAAGCTCCAGCACCTCATCGCTGACGCCAAGTTCCGATACTCCAAGTCGCTTAAAGCTCTCGAGAAAATATCTGAAGATATTCACAGGAGACGAGGCGAGTACCCTCCTGATAAGGACAGCATCCCAGTAGGCCCGAGGGAGCCCGGCGTCGGCGCAGAGAGAGACGCCATACATGACGAAGATACAGCCAAAGCTGAACACGAAAAGGACGAAGAGTCCAGTCTCCAAGAACTAAGGATGCGCGTCAGAGAACTCGCATCCAAACCTATTGAAAAAGACATCGAGACTGACGACGCGTGGGCTCTGGAACTGAACGAGACTATCAACAAACTGGATCAGCTGCTGATGATGAAAGAAAATAATCAGCAAAAGAGGTCCAAGTTCACAGCGAGCTCCCCCAGGAACTCTAGCGCGCCTTCAACTAGCACCAACTCTGGGAAGTATACCCACCCACCGAGCGACAGCTGGAAGACTGAGACGAACCTCACCAGAACCAAGTCTATTAGTAAGGACGTGGTCTATGAACACACCAACCCGCCGATCAGTAAGACTGAGAAGTCCAAGAGCATGATGTCACTGGATGTGCTCGCTCTGGCCCGGGACACGCACATGATGGACCGGGAGTCCTACCTCAAGGCGGTGATCGAGGACAAGTCGCCCACCGGAACCTACACAGAGAGCAACTCGGACAGAAACGACACGCCCGACGAAATACTGATGGTGGAGTGCGACTCCAGTGACTCCAACCAGAACCCAGTCATACGCCTGACCAGTTCCACCGTCTCCGACAGTGACAACAGTTAAACCGACGACAAGTGAAACGCGATCCATTTTTGAAATTCATAATTTTATTAATCGGTTGTGGAATTTTAATAATTCAAAATGTTTATTTAAAAATAGAATATTGTGTCCTCTTTTTAAAGAAAGATGGCGCCGAAAATATGTTTGTGAAAATGCTTTAATTTAATTTTTCGTTGATATTATAATAATTATAGTGCTGTCGTGTAAGGTTAAGTTTGTGTCAATGCAATCTTTCCTGTATTCGAAGTCAATTTTTAAATGTTAGATGTTTTTTTAGAAAACTTTAAAAGTTAATAAAAATTGGTAAATTAATTTTCGTATTGATGGTTAGTTTAGAATGTTGGGTAAGACGGGGCTGGAATTCTTATTGACTAAAAGATACTGCCTTCAAAATACTCTATTACTCTTTAAACTACTTTAATGAAGATAAATATAATTTCTTCTACTTTTACTCAATTCTATTAATATTAACTATTTTTTAATTATTAGCTTTACAATAATCATTCTAGCTCTGTCATACTATGTTCTTAGATCATTTCTAATAAGTACTTAATTGTCGGTTTCGTAGAATATTAAAAAAAACTCATTTTATCTTATTTACTTTCTGCTTTCTTTTTATACAGGGATAATTTAAAAGGAGTCAACGAAGTAATCAGATGAACTTTTCATACAAAGTGACAGGTCACGTGACTTATGTTTGTATGAACAGATGATTTTAAATTTCACCCTTCAACCTTTCTTCCTTGGGGAAAGTTGTTCAGTTTTATGCACCTGATAACGTCGTTGAATATACACACTCCTTTTAAATTAATCCTGTATTGAATAGTTTTTAAACTAAACAAAAGTATGTATTGTTTTCTTTTACTTTCATAAATATTTTCTATAAATCTTAATCATTTCATAAATATTTACGAAACCGACAAGTATTAGTTTTAAACACTTTTAGATAGGAATATCTAATACGATACGTTAGGTCACTTAGATAAATAATACATTAATAATATGCTAAACGACAGCCACCGAGTAACATCAATTAAATAATATAACTAAAATATCACAAAAATAACTCCTCTACGAATATGTTTAAAAATGGTTAACTAATTAATTTTTCGTCGAATGATACCACCCTTTAGTTACAGCCTGAAGAGTCCACCGACTGTAGCTCACGAATTATATATGATTTATATATTCACATGGCGATAAGTAGAAATAAGAACATTTGCACTCTATTACAAAAGTTTGATTCCTGGCTGTGTTCAAATCAGTAGTAACACCGACATGCGAAAATAGATCTTACTAGTTTGGTATAAAGGAGATTTTAAGACAAATTGGTATCACTGATGAGCGGCTGTATTAGGTATAATGAGATACGGCAGGAGTTTTAACAGATAATACTATATATTTATCTATATTATGTGTGTATTTAGAAATATATAAGTATGTTTATTAGTTGGCTGGTCACCATAGTACAGGCTCTGCTTAGTTTGGGATCAGATGACCGTGTGTGAGGTGTACCGAAGTATTATTATTATTACCATATTACATGTGTATAATATGATAACAATCCTATCAGGGTTTTCTGGTTATGCATTTTTTATGTAACAATTCGAATTTTATATATCTATTTATATATTTTTATTATCTAAAGAATATGGAATGAAAGTTGAATATTGATGTACTTAATAATGGTTGTACGCATAGAATAGGGGCCGTATTTTATTGATAATTCTTCACTGTCTTTTTAAAACTCAATATATTATCCTCTTGGCATGCGAGAGGGCTGATTCAAGCCTTATTGCACTTAATAAAGATTCAAAAAAGATGTTATCAGCAGTCAACATAATTTCATCTCCGTCTAATACTGGAATTAGCATGGTTTTGAAACGACCAGGATTCATGAGCAGGTTCTTAAAACCATTTACTTTTAATCAAAGAGTACGAGTATTTTTTCATTATATCAATCGACAAATTTATGTATTCAGCGCTCCGATTGGCTCCCTCCTAGCTCAGACAGACGCGTCGATCGCATGTACTTAAGACAAGCTCGCACTAGGGACTTTGGTCTTAAGATACTTTGACCAGTCGAGTAAGTAGAAATTACTCCTTCAGCATTAGCATTATTGCACCCATTTTCATTACTAGAATATTTTAACACTGTTATAAGTAACATCGTTTGAACTATAACACGTAATTATATCCATAGTTAATTTACACTTTTGTCTAATTATCTTGTAGTAATTTGCTCAACATACAAAGTAAAAACGACACAGTGCCTTCATTTCTTGCTATTTTCAATTTTATACTAGGCCCACAGAAGACTGGATATGGTTGGTACTTAACGGTTGTAGCGTTTTACAAAAATATAACTGATTTCAATTAAAATTATATGAATTAACGCAATGAGGGTTCTTCAACATACTCATAAGTTTAAGAATGATAAAAGTATTTTTTAATATTATTTAGTATGATTAAGTGATGCATTTACTAAGACAAGAGTTGTGGGTTTTATTTAAGTTAATTCTATATGTATTGGTGAAACCAATCTAAGCAAGGCTAATTGGACTTCATCAATATTATAGCTTTAATATTACTTAATATAATACCATTCACTAAAGTTAATTGTGATATGGAACTTTGTCACACGAATATTCAGTAACTACATGTTAAGAGTGGATAGATTAAGTTTATTTAATACATTGATGGCGCGGAGTATGGCGTCGTCCTATTGCCATCGCACGTACGACGATGCGTGTGTCCGACGCCATCTTGCGACCGTACGTTTAAGAAACTATGCTCTATGAATATTTTAATGAGGGTCGCGATTATATACATTTCTTTCACACGAACGATTTCAATGGGACAGCGACTATGCGTTTGAGTGGACACCTTATTAAATTATCTGCAAAGCAAGCATGCGCGCCACGATAAAAAATTGTCGTGGCATTTTATCGAATCTACTCGTCAAAATGCGCATGCTAGCCCGGCTGATTTGGTTATGTACTTATTGTCGACAATTTTAAGCATTCCATTGATATCAATTGTGTTAAAAATAGTAATTTGACCAACAGATTCTGAAAGGTTCTAATATGTATCTAATATTTTCTTATCATCTAAAAACCGGACAAAAAAATTGTCTCCAAGCCTATTGACCTGTCTTTCATAAACCGACTGTAGTATCGAGAATTAAATACCTATTGACTGTAAATTGTGATAGCACTTAAAGTACCTTTATTTGCACTTTCTAGCTTCTCACCTAAATGTTGTGACATGAACTCTGTACCTATTATACAAATTCAACTCCACTACGTGTTTTAATAAAATCAATGATTAAAATTGGTATTTTATTTCGTATCCTATCCTTCTGATATTTCAGAGTTTGTATTCACAGTTTTAACTCATAATAAATTGTATGCGCAATTATATTTCGTAAATAGTTTGTATAAAAAACTTGTGATGTTCCTTAAATAGGCTTACCATAAATGAATGAAGTAGTGTCTAATCATTCGGCACAAACAGATAACTTTTAAATCAAATCATTATGGAACTTCCCCAAGTCGCCTGCTCAATTTACTTCTGAACCTCGAGTTGATTTACGTAGCAAACCTTTGCAACTCTCTGCCTAAGCAAATCACGCGTCGCGCTTCAGCCCGAAACCTTCTCCCTCCCTCGCAGACGGCACACTGGACTATCTGCACATGCATAGCAGGTACGAGTGTATATAAGCTGGCCCTATTATTATATATATCCCGGTCGTTTAACTAGACTTAGCCTACGGGCCTATGTTTGAGCGATAGCATCTACAGTACCTTACAAGGCACACCAGAGTTCTTTTCGATATGGTATAGCTTCCACACATGCCCGAAGGTCTGGACATCAGTCGTAAAGCAGGTGTGGCCACTGGCACGCGCGGCTTTATGATGCCAGTGAACTATCTTGTAGACTTAGTCGGACCCAATATATTAATTTAAGGTCTTTATACGTAATAACGTACAACACAACTGCGACACGTGCTATTATAATAACTTCGAACATTTTCACTTTTACGTACCACTAACTTCAGCGATTATCTCAACACTACTGCAAAATAAAACTATGTACTTTAAAACGGATTCTATCGCGGTTTATTTTGATTTTAGTTCCCGACGTTTCGACGCCTTGCAGGTGTCATGGTCACGGGCCGACTGAGGTGGTATTTGTCTTGACATGAGATGTTTCTCGTTCTACCTTCATTTATTTTTATTAATTATTTGCGTTCCGACCTACGCAAAATTAGCACAGCTCTCTGTGCCTTGAAGTATTGCAGCGCTGCTATGCATATGAATTATTAGGTCCGGTGTAGCAGTGTTTAACGTCAGCTATATGTTCTTTCACGCAGGTAAAAGAACATAAAGCTGACGTAAGACTTCGCCGCCACATCTCATGTCAACACAAATATCACCTCAGTCTACCCGTGACCATGACACCTGCAAAGGCGTCAAAAGGTCGGGAACTAAAATCAAAGTAAGCCGCGAAAAGTAGTTTTATTTCTATGTTTAACATTCGTGAACCTCAGAAACATATTTATAGTGCAAAAATTGCAACCGAAGCTGCAGGGCAAGCCAGCAGCCATGCAGTCAGACATCCGTTCAATTTAGGGCTTTACGATAGAAAAAAAAAATAAAAAAAGTCTGTAGTAATTGTTATTCCATTTATATTCTCATTTGATAATATTCAACGGTCCCATATAAACAATAGCTTAGACTATCTACATAACATCACGAAGGTATAATACAGAGGGAAAGGCACTTCTAGGGAGTACAATTGATCACTAAACACGAATAACAGCTGGCTTATGAACTGAGAACGCAAACTCTGATCATCCAATCACGTGGCCTTAGACACAGTTTTTTGATCCCTAGTTAGCTCAATCAATGGTTAAATATGCTAAGTAATGGTTTCAAATTTCGGTAAAACGCGTGTTGTTTGGCAGTAAAATAAGTAGGAGATAATATTAAAATAAAAATTGATTAATAAACGCGTTCTACCGAAGTTTGAAACCACTAGTTAGGATATTTAACCATTGCTTGAGTTAACTAGGGATAAAAAAACTTGGCCTTAGAGCATTTTGAGAAATTGTTAAGTTGAAATTCTCAATTCAGGAACCGCCGTAAGATGTTGAACCAACTAACTGGCCACTAACACATTTATCTAACGAATAAATAGCATGAGGTAAATATTGTATTTAATATTATGTAAAATTACAAATAGTCTATTATTAAAATCTTATTTATGAGAATCTGAATGCATTTAAAATTTTAGGAATGTGTTTCTTAATTTATTTTCATCCACCTTGTGACATATTGAATACCTTCAAGTTATATCATAAAAATACCATTAGATCCAAGATAAATATAAATTATGTAGTTCAAAGATTGAATTTTTACCTCAAACATTTTATGAAAATTTCAATGATTCATAAATTGCGCAAGCGCTTCTCGCCATCTTTATAAAATGGCTGTCATTTCCAACCCTGTGTTTTTGACGGAGTGTGAAAAGGCTCAAATATTTTCAAATTAATTATCTATCAGAAATAAAGATAAAACATATTTTTTTACCGCCAACACTAATGAACCAAAACATCTTCCATTTTATTAAATATTAATTTCAGAATGTATTTAAAATAAATGTATAATGTTTTTTTTTATTTGAGAAGAAACAGAAGAAACGATTGAAAAGAAAGTATAAAAGTAGACCATTATATCTATAATAACGTTTATCCACGCCATATGAACATGAAAACCCAGAAATCACGAAAAGTATACAGTTTCACATAAAAATAATAAAAACAAATAATATATAAAAAAAAACAATTATTATCATAAAATAAATTGTATATGTATCCAGTAATTAATAATAGGATAATGCGATTTTTGATTCGAAAAACGATATATAAAAAAAATCCAGGTAGAATGAAAGCCGACCCTAACGGGAAGGCAGAAGACACACTTTTAAATATTATGTGATTCTTCATTATTTTACAAAGTCGTGCCTTATTATTTAGAGAAGACCTTATCGATAACGATTCATCATCTAGTAATCTCTTAGATTAAAAATATAATACTATACCAAGGTAACGTTACATGAAATATATACCATTTAATGTTATTTAAATACTTTTATAGTGCATAAGAATTTTGCAAGTAACAATAACATCATCATCATATTTTTTTTAATTATTATATATTCGAAGCAGAACTGTTCATAGACTAGCCACAAACTCTATTGCAATTCCGAATTCAAGTACTCTATAAAAAAGTAAATTTTCATATACAGTGTGTACCAGAATAAACGAAAGACTTGTGGACATTGTAATCATCATTATGGACCACTTTAACTCTTGACTGACTACCTCCATGGCCGATTGGGGTACACACCGGTTTTCAAGATGTCGCTAGCTCGGAGGTCCCGGTTTCGAGCCCCGGACGGGTCAATGTAAAAAAAACACTTTTCTACATTGTCTCGGATCTGGGTGTTTGTAGTACCTTTGTTGTCTCTGATTCCATAATACAAGTGATTTAGCTACTTACTCACTTTGAATTCGGAGCGATGTAGGTATGTGATGTGGTCCACATTTATTATTATTTACTATGGGGCTAACAGTGATATCGCAAAACATTTATGAGCGCATAACTCGATAAAGTGTATTGAACAGCTGATGTTTTTCGCGATTTGGGTTTAGTCAGCAAAAGTTATTCACAATTAGGGGTACAAGGATTCTTAAGACGTCCTGCATTTAGCCTGTTACACATTGTATAAATCATATAAAATGTAATTATAACTATACAAAATATTTATGCACTAAAAATGTTATAATACAATAGTGTAGTGGCACTAACACGAGTGCGTCAACAATAATAATAACACCTAATGCCACTGTAAGGCCAAAGAAACAGAAGTCTTACGACCTAAAAAGAAGGTACAGTTTGACACGACCAATAGGCAGTAGACCGATCTCAGTGCCCGCGAAATGGACTCTCAAATTGGTCGATTTTCGATTAACCAAAAACAGCGCAGCGAGTATTGTAACTGCATGACAAGCCATACTCCGCTATACGCGCTTAAAAATAAAGTTCAAAATAGATTATTTACACGTTTGGCTACTGTCGAAAACAAACACTTTTCGGTATAAATGAAATATGATTAGAATGAATAGTTGTGTGAAACTATAGTGGCTAATTAAGACTTATGTTCGTTCAGCCTTCACAGTAGCTGTCGTACTAACTATAGAACATATTTGTACGATAAACGCAAACTAAATGCATCGATATGAGGCTCCATTTGTTAATTGAACACACGATAACATTCCGAATTGATATTAAATAATCTCAGAATCAGATTTTAAAGGAATCCAGAAGAAATACAGACCACAAAATTAGACGTAAACCTTTGAAAACTTATAACTTTCAATTATGGCCATCAATAATCTGGACCATGATTGGACATGCAGCGAGCATTTGGTAAACTAGATACAGTATTAATATTTGTAAGGGTCAAGTCATACCGAACCAGAGTCAATAGACAGAAAAAAGTCAATGTACAAAAGAATATGAGCCTTACTTCCTTCAGTTAAGAATGAATTTCCTATCTTAACTTTTAGATCGATGCGATGTGCTTGAATCTAAGAAAAATACGAAAAATAATTACTAATTATACGGGTTTTGAAAAAAGTTGGCCTATTGTGACCGTATTTGTTCTGGATTCGCGTTCAACATATTATAGTTTTTAGTAACCTAGAGGTAGGTGAGCTCCCGGACTATATCTTGGAGCGCACGTTGATGATGTCGCGCCACCACGACGCGCGCTCGAACGCTCCGGGGTGACTGAAGAACGCTTTCTGCAGGTTTTGGTATAACTGGAAATAAATACGTAAATGTATTATAGCAAGCAAAGTTTTTTTTGCTGAACGATTTTAGTCATGAATCTTCTTAAAAACATTTCGCAGCGGGACCTAAGCAATTGTTTTGCTAACCAGCCTTGCAGTTGACAGTATGTTTTCGTACTTTATTTTATCGTGTCGGCTCTTCGCCTATATGTGCTTTTTTAGACTTATTTTGTATTATCTGTATTTATATTTTACAATGAGGAATGTTTCTTTCGAGCATATTTTGATATAATAACTTCCGTGAGACGAATTTAAATAATTATTTAAATATTCAACGGCTTCAGTTCGACTCGCGACACCGCCGCCACTGCGTCAGCTCATGATTAAGGACTCCTGTTGAGTCTGAATCTAGTCGGGCGATCCCGAGAATGCGCTTGAGTAAGCCGTTGAATCTTTGAATAATATTTTTTTATATCCAATACTTAAATTCAGGTAGCATTAGTAACTTCCATCATATATACTGACATTGCCATCGCTCTTGCCGAGCACGGAGTTGAGCACGAAGTCAGTGGGCGCGAGCGCGTCCACGACGCTCACCACGTCTCCCTTCAGCGACTGGCACAGCTCCAGGATCGCCTCCCGCAGCAGCCGAGCTAGGGACTCGCCCTGGTGCAATAAAAACGATATATTTAAAATAATTTGATAAATAAAAACAAATAAATAGTAAACGTAAACATAGCCTATTCACAGATTGTTTCGGTATTTAGTAGTCAGAAAACCATATTTGCCGAATGTGATGCGCAAGCGCATTGTTATGAGCCACAAAACGAATAACGGAATTTCAACTTTCATTTATTGCAATATACTTCCAATTAATTTTAATATACCAATTAAAATATATCAGTGAAATTAAGTAAACTTTTTATTATATCACTGGTTTAAAAATAAAATATTCTTATTTTTTTTTTCCAATATAAACGTATTACTAACAGACACATATTGGACACATATCGAAGTATGATAATTATCTAACTAAATTGTTGGTATACATATGTTAAGGGTTAGATTCTAACCCTTAACATATGTATACCAACAATTTATGTAACCATATCCAAACTACAACGACATACCTGCGAATACCCTCCTTGGTACAACTCCACGAGATGCTGATCCAGCGACCACAGTCCATACAAGCAGAACATCTTCTCCAGCACCGGCTTCAAGGCTTCATCCTTCTTATCCAAAGACTCTAGGAAGAATATTATGGCCAAGTACTCCGCGTACGTCTTTGTTAGTTCCCGCCATTTATATACTTGTGACTTTGTTCGAGCCTCGAACTTTGAGAGGCCTTTAGCGAGCTGGGATTCGTATTTCTCGTGTGTCTGTTTTAGGAGCCAGCAGAGAAGCCATTTGTATGTTGTAATTATAACTGGAAAGAAGAAAAGAAATTATCGAATTCGTTTGTCGACAACTCGGCTATTCTTTTCGAGTCGATGATACTTTTTTTTATTTTTCAAAATAATTATGTAATTTAAATTTGATGCGTCCAGTTGGCCACATTAACTGCGGCGTTATTGGCAAGATAAAAATTTTGGCTATATGACTTAAGAAAATTCTCTATTGTGGTTAAGTTCAAAACAGAACTTAGGCGAGACAAAAATAATACAATAGTTCCGCGAAGATGTCAACATAATCATCAGCCTATATTCGTCCACTGCTGGACATAGGCCTCTCATATGGCACGCCACTGAACTTGATCTTCAGCTCTTCGTCTCCAACAACTGCCAGCTACACTACGCTTTATACCACGAAGATCTAAAAACTTATAAATATTTCTCCAAGAAAACAATAATAACCAAGCAATGGTTAGTCGTAGTACTCACAGTCCCTAGTCTTGAGTTCCTCAGTCTTCGTGCATCGGAACCTGGCCGCCAACCACCTCTCCCACTCCACTAAGAAGGTGACAGTGTTGAGGGGGGAGTCGACCGCGCCGCTGGACCTCGCGGCCTCGAACTGTCGCAGCAACCAGTTGCCGGTCTGCTGGGAGAGCACGTTGTTGTCACCCTCGTACGTCACCGTCGCTTCGTGGTTGCTGCGGATGTCGCCCAGGTTGGCACACTGGAAAAACGAATCCATTTTGTTATTGGTTCTATACAATTTTAAGACCAATGCTCTTTTTTTTCCTGAATATATATTTCAACATTTCTTTTAGGGTAGTTTCAAAACGTCGTCTCCAGCGATGACAAAGAATAATATAACTTATCCAACTTGTAATAATGATGATATTATCTTGCTATATATCATAGAAAAGTGGAATGTACAAGAACTCTCGAACTGTTGTACAAATAACATGCTATTGTAATACCTAACATTCTATACAAAAAAACTTCTATTCTATTCTATAAAAATACAACATATTTTTTTCGGTCTATCAAATGCAAGCAAGCGCATTATTGGAAACAAAACCTTATTCCCACAGCATAAAGCACATAATCCAATACACTACACATGTTTCTATATTTAGTTCTACTTTAACTGTCAGTGGTACAGTAGTGGCACCTTGAGGTATCCGTGTCCCCCGCAGGCCTCGCGGCACTGCTGCGCGGCGGCCAGCACCGTCCACGTCAGCAGCGGCTTGCTGCACGACACCATCGCGTGGATCTCCGACACTGCCTCGCTCTACACCATGGAATATTCACTTAGCGTTATGAACAACCGGTCACAATTACATAAAACAAACAAAACTTAGTTACACAACCAATACAACATCTAATTGCTTAGCAAAGATCAATAAAATACTGAAATCAATGGAACGAAAGTTTATTTTTATTATCAGTTAAAAAACTTCTGTTTGCTGTTTTTCCTCTGGGACCGATTTTATTTGACTCCAGTACAGGACATAACTCCAGGATATTTAGTTTCTGGGTTACTACAAAGGCTATCTTAAAACATTCGAGTCCCAGGACAGGTTAAACATATAAAAACGGTAACTACTAATGTACTGACCAGATTATCCACTTTCATTCCTGAGTTGGATTTCTCGACGATGTCAAGGTATACTTTGGTGAAGTTTTCTATGTACATCCTGAACACTACTGCCGCTGATACGTAGCCAAAGAGACGCCATTGCTAGAAAAGAAAATACTTCTGCTATCAAACAAAACTAAATCTTATCACATCTCCAATTATCTTAAGCACTGTTATAATTATAACTGTTATGCTAATTAAACTGGTACAATAATTAAGAAGTTTTTGTATCTACGCGCTGATCTCTGAAACTACCAATAGGATTAAAAATTTTTTTTAAATTAATAGCCTAATATTCAAGGAAGGTTATATGGTATACTCAATACTCAATTCTTTATTAGCATTCCATATGTCAAATAATAATGTCAATGGTACTAGCTTTTGCATGTGGTTCCGCTTGCTTAGGCTCATAGCCTCCTCATAGCCTTCCACGATAAATGGGGTATATCACTGAACTTATTTTTAATTACTTCCTGAGTTTAGCGCGTTCAACCAAACAAACAAACTGATCATGTTATTAAATGAAGTATAGATTTGACATCACGTTATTTACCTCGGTAGACCAAGGCACCGCTAGTTTCTTTTTAAAAATGATGTATTTACAAAATGGTACTAACATGCAACTCATACTCAATGAGTGGTATTTCGTTGTCTCGCTCTCCGAACTGCATACGCGTGGCCGCGTACCGGATGGCGATGGTGACGGCACTCGCTATCGAGTGGCAGCTTTCCTGCATTATGCCGATACGACCTGCGAAGATACAGAAATAAATTATTGTTGGTCTTCATCATCATCTCGGCGGATCAGGTCGGCGCAATGCGTAATATCCTTCAATCTCTATTACTCATCATCGCGGCATCCACTCCTTTCTTTCTCACATCATCTTTCACACAATCCATCCCATCTCTTTTTCGGGATCCCTCTGCTTGTATACCCCATCCACAGTCATACTCATAACTTGTTCAGTTATGTGACTTTCATCCTTCCTCATAACACCTTTACATTCACGGGCGCTGCTTTCAAGTTTTCTCTAATATACTAATTCCTTATCCTATTCCGCTGTCATACAATCGTCTTTCATCAGTCCCTTTCAGTGCCCAGCATTCTGAATGATACAGGTCTTCAATAACATCGAAAAGTATAAGGGGGATGAGATAACGTTTTTGCTGTATTATGGAGATGGAGATGAAGACAAGTTTAACGCAGAAGAAAGTCGAGGCACTGCAACATCCAGTTTTAATTCAAAATTGAAAATTGGAATACTGTTCACTAATTTCTGTTTTCATATTTTCAGTTCAGAAAACAAAAGCAGGGAATGGGGGCTATCGCGTGTCAAAAATCCGCCAGAGTCGCTAGTGTCGTATAAGGTCTGTCTGTCATTTTCCGCCAATGAGAGACAAGCTACTGGGCTGCGATTGGTCGAGATTGACAGATAAACCTACGTGACATTAGCGACCCTGGCGGATTTTTGACTCGCGGTAGCCCCCATTGAGGCAGGATGTAAGTCTTTTGAACCTGACTTCTTCTTCGTGTGGGCAAAGACCTCCTTTTCGTTTTTTCATCACAAAATGCTTATGCTTAATATGACCGGGTATCTCAGTTGCACCCTGTATAAAGTTTGTGGTGAATATACCTGCTGAAAGGTTCTCCAGTGCAGCACCCAATATCCTTGAGGGATCTGAGAACGACGACTCATAGACTCCATCCTCTGTGACATCAGCGGTACGGTTGAGCAGGTTCTCCCGTGGTATCCGGTACTGGTTGAACATTATGAACCTGGACAAAATAGAACAAATGGTAACTACTATTGAGGTTCAGATTCAGTGTAGAAGACCAATAATAAGAATTATAATAATATTTTGGGAAAACTCACAGACGGCCATCTAATCCCAAAGTAGAAAGAGCCTGCACTTCGGCAACCAGACAACTTATAAACACACTTATATATTTCTAAATACATAATTTAGATAAATTATACCCAGACACAGAACAAACGATCGTGCTCATCACACAAAGATTTATCCTGCGTGAGAATCGAACCCACGACCTAAAGTTCGAGGCCAGTCAATTAATGATAATTAGAGGGGTTTTCTTAATATCACAAGTTTGTGGTGTCTGGCAAACCCTGAAAAAGGCCTATGCCCAAATGCCTAAGAGCGGACGTCGAACGGATGAGAATCCCAAAAGGAACCCCATATATTGGCTTTTAAGCTATTCGGGTTTTTTGGCCTGGTTCTACTGCTCCATACCATGAACCACAGGACAGAATAGAAAAACGTCTAGAGTTTTTTACTTTGTTGGTATAAGTGGTCTGTGTTATTTTTTGAGTAATAATGTGGGTAAGCTTAACGGCGTAGAACTGGATTCAAGAATGAACTGGAACTCTCTTAAAAAGAGTTGGAGATGAAGCAGCGGCAGTTCTATTCCCATTGCACATAAAATTTGTTGAGTTCGTACTGGTTATATTAGTCAGGACTATTTCTTAACCTATCGGGTTTAGCGGTTTATTTTAATGTCAAGGTGAATTCCGTACTTAAATAGAAGGAAGGAAAAACATCAATATCATGTAATACAGTTTTATCAGGAATATCCCAATACTGGAGATTGTAAAATATATTTCGCGCAATAAACGGTCACGTGATAAAAATTATCAGGCTAAGTCATATCTGAAGGTTATCGAATAATGTGTAAAAATTTATATGTAATTAAGTACTTGAAACATTTCCTATATTTACAGAAAGATTGCCTGCACAATGATACGAATCACTAGTGAGTAGTCAATGAAAGTGACTAGAAATCGCTTGAGGTAAAATTAAAATTTTAATTTGGTGTTAAAAGAATATCAGTTCTAGGTATATTGTATTAGTCATACAGTGTGATATAAGTAAAGTGCTTGCCGCTAGTATGTACACTATGACAAGAGACACCTATTTATTTATTAAGGGTGTTGTCCCGGAGAAAAATAATTTTTACGTTTTTCTTCAATAATTGTTTTTCACGTTTTGGACAAACACATAACCTATTTTAAGTATAGGCATTACATTATAATTTCTTACGGGCCATATGGTCGTAAAACTGAACTTATATCTCTTTGAAATATCATAATCTCATTATGTACCCAAATTATTAAATTAAACTAAAGAATACAAGTCATTACGTCACTAAAAAACTAGAACTTTAAGACAGAATGGCTAGTATAATATTTAAATGTATTTGAGTCTTTATAAAAGAAAGATGTCCACATGATGCAGATGACCCACAAATTAAATTTACGTAACCTTGACCGTGAATTTCATGTTTAAAACATACTAAATCAATCAATCTATGTAACTCTCAACACATGCTATTAATAAATGTTAATAATACATGTAAAAACAATACATATTTTATTTTAGACTTCCGTAAATAGTGTAGAATAATACCTGTTTTTTTTTTTTCGTGCGATATACATATGATGGTCATACGAATAATGGTCAGTAGACTAAGTGACGAATGAAAGATGTTGAAGCTTCGAGGACTGAAGGAGGAACATACTGTCAGACCACCTGATGGTTCTATCAATGTGTACCTACCTGGCTAATGATATTTGGGAAAAATGTCTGTATCCACTTTTGGAGACCGAATTAATGCAAAATAAAAGATGTGTTGAATCTCCATTATTATCGAGGCCATATCGTGTATAATTTGTTCTGCATCAAGCAAGTAGCACAACTAATCAAGGAACGTCTAGAAACTTCCAAAGCGTTTAAGGTATGGCATGGTCTTATCAAAATACGTTAGTCTGATGTTATATATTCAGCCTATGACAGATACTTCCAAATACATTCCTAAATGACGTCAGATGTTATCAAAGATACCGAATTACTGACACACTGCTGTAAGGAATACTCGTTATGATAAAAACAGGCGATACATACAGCAGATAGCAACACGTGGCCTTGATAACAGTAACCTATAAAGAAGATATAGCTATTTATACCGCAATAAAATAAATGCCAATCTTTTCAAGTGGGAGGTAATTACGTAACGGACGGTAATGCATTGTTTTTTGGTAATTCTTTACTGCTTTTATGAGTATACAGACTACTAAAGACTCCTGTAAGTATTAGTAATTTATTACGTTAGTTAAACAATTTTGTAAAGTTTCCTATAGTCAATCACAGGTAATAAATTGTGTATAACAATAACATAATTATATTTTGACTTAAATATCCCTGAGTTAAGCAAATAGGTTTAGAGGCTTCTTTTAGTTGTCTGTTTTTGATAGTCATCCCCTCCCCAAAAAGTTTAGGATTTCGGAGGTATCGTGGTGGCCTCGCAAATGAATGACCAGCTTCGTATGCACTTGGCAGGTTCGAGGCCAAGCTAGTACTAATGTGACCTTTTTAAAGTTATTTGTACTTTCTTAATTATTCTAAGTCACCATTGACAAGCGGTGAAGAAAAACATCATGACGAAACCTGGATTCTTAAAATTTGAATCTAAATGCAAGCTTGGCAAAAATAAATTATATGGAATGACGTATTATTTACGTCATTCCATATAAACAGATATACTACATATTTTGACCAATGTGCCAACGAATGCAGATAACTACATTGTACTACGTATTTCTGGTCACATTCATCAAATTATTCAGATTATATATGTTCTAAAATCCGATTACATTTTTTTATGATTACTACATATAGTAAATATGCCCTGCCTTATTTTTAATTATCTAAATCTTTTATATAAGTATCATAATGTATAAATTGAGGTGTATCAGGAAAATTCTTAGGCCTATAAATATAAGGTCTTATCGTCGAATAGCATGCTAAAGCTAAAAGCGAAAAGAAGTATCGGGGTATTTCAGGCGTTGAAAAATCTATAAATTCCCAACGCATTCGTGGGTTGTGTAGCAGTGCAGCATTTCGTCCGAAAAAAAAAGCGTGTATAATTTTAAGTATTTATTCAGTTTCTTATGTCATGCAAACTGACATAAGCTAGTACAGTATTGCTTCAAGACAATTAGTCATTGTCTTCTGTTCGTCTCATATCTGTTATTCCAAGGGCAAAAAAGTTAAATTTAAATTATGAAATAAATATCGAGAAAAATACTTAAGTAGGTATTTTGTTAATTTGCCATATGCCTATTTTTCAGGGACATGAAGCCATATTACAGCATTTTCGAATAATAAATGATTGACGATGTTCTAGAAACAAATATTCATGGATATTCAGGCATAACTATTCATATCTTTTAAATAAGGAAATAATAATGGCTTGACGCTCTAAATCATTATTATTTAAGGAGGAATATTC
Source organism: Plusia festucae (assembly GCA_950381575.1). NCBI lineage: Eukaryota > Metazoa > Arthropoda > Insecta > Lepidoptera > Noctuidae > Plusia > Plusia festucae. The sequence goes on along the minus strand of OX494436.1, from coordinate 1,971,559 downwards.
CAATTAAATTATTCATATGATATTAAATTTAATTAACAATGATTAAGTTATTTTTCCTCGACAACTCCACAAGACTGCAAATATAGTTTTTTTTTTTAACTAGTATCTATTTGTATTTTTTCTTAGTGTAATAAGTACATTATTAAGACGCAGAGGGTGATGTTAATACCTGCGCTCGCACAACGAAAAAACACCAAAGTTGTGCAAAATTTTATTTTTGCCATATAAAACGTAAGATTATCAGTGAGTATTGCTTCAAGATAATCACAATATATCAATATTAAGATAACAATCGAGATATCGCAAACTATGCTATTATTCGTCACTTAAAAAATTCCATGTGGATATAAGAATATTTTTTGTAGACTCTATCTTATCGGGCAGGCAATGACTCAGAATTGACTGGAATTGGGACTTGGGTGTCCGAATGAAAAATTTATCTGTGTTTTTCTCACTACAGTTTCGGACTTTGACCACATTATAATTATTATAAAATCCAAGGTCATTACTCAATTAGTAGAGTGAACGAACTATTCTTTGGCAGTCCAAATATAGAACTTCTTATCGCCGTATATATTATGTCTGTTAAAGAATTGCCAACAAAATAAAATGACAAGCAAACAATTGAAATTTGTATGCATACCATTAAAATTTTTGCATTTTTTTTAATAAAATTTAAACTTTAGTTATGCTGATGCAAGAAATGAATTATTGGTGTGCTTGAATATAGAAAACTAGCTGTTGCGCGCGGCTCCGCTCGCGTGATCATCGGTTACTGCTGCAAATTATAGCCTAAAGCCTTCCTCAATAAGTAGGCTATCTAACAGTGAAAGAATTTTTCAAATCGGACCAGTACTTCCTGAGATTAGCGCGTTCAAACAAACAAACAAACAAACAAACTCTTCAGCTTTATAATATTAGTATAGATTATTTTTAAGTGGGCGTAAATTAGAATGTAAAATTTTGCCAGTCATAATCAAGTCCAATTTTTGACAAAACTATCAATTGCGTGAAAAATATCAGGTAGAGTCCACAATGCATGAAACGTTGAGAACCAAAAACTAAACGAACGACAATAGAATGCGATTCAATTTTTTTTTATTCTAAGGTAGAATTCAGCAAGAACTTAGTCCTACAAATCACTTACCCGTTATCAATGCCATTAACACCAATTTTCTCCCCCATGTCCCCCACAATTAGTCCAGGGTACGTCTCCATGGTTTCAGGATTGCGGATTGGCACCAGGAACCCGTGCAGGCCATGGTTGGTGCCGTCTGGAGTTATCAGCTGGGCGAAGAGTAGTGTGTGAGTGCAGGTCCTACCTGAAAAGCGGAAAAATGAGTGAATGTTGTTTTTATAATACAGGACGGAGACAAGAGGTGCAGTGTCTTATTGACTGGTAAATGAAGATGTTGCTGGAACTTTCCATAGGAAAATTTACAGAAAAACGAAACATTATTGGAAAGTTTTTTTTCAAATAGACTCTTTAAAAAAAAAAACAAAAATAGCTTACTAGCTATAAGGTGGGTTGCACATTACTAGTATTCTTGTTAACTCCTCGTACTAAGTTAAATTCTTGCATTACGAGTGGGTTCAAGCCAGTATTGCAATGGGTGGGATTCGAACTGACAACAACATGATCGCAAGTCCGACTCCTAGCCATTAGGCTACCGCCGATTAATATTATATGGATGTGAGGGTACCCACATTTATGTCAAATAAAATTACATTTCTGTTCTAAACCTCTGATTGGGATGAGTAGGTAGAAGTCGTAGGTGTGGTATATTAATAGTTAACAAATAACACGTCTATAATTAAGTCATATAAATGATTGCTTACATTATTTTTTAATAGCGTAGTTATTTCTCATTAATTGTCGTTATTAGCTATATACTTAGTCATAATTTTAATAACCAAGGGAATTATATTTAACTAGGTTCTGCCTGCGACTTCGTCTGCGTGGACTTCAGAATTGGGTCCAAAAAGAAACGAAAAATGTGAAAGTAATGAAAAATGGAATAAAATTTTCACACGTGTTATAGCTTACACTGAAATAGAAAAAAAATACCAAATTTCAAAGCTGTCTGCCCACGGCTTAACTCGGAACAATTTTAATTTTTCCCTCAGGAACTACTTAAGGAATCTAGATAAAAGGTAGCCTATGTTCTATTCCATGACAAAGGCTACATGCATGCCAAATTTCATTCAAATCCCTTTAGCCGTTTTTGTGTGATTGAGTATCAAACATCCATATAATATTAGTGGGATATACGCCAAGCTGATGCCTGCAGCTTCGCTCGCGTAGATGTCGGTTAGCCAATTTATAGAAAAACTTGAAAAAAAAAATATTCTTTTTTTATTATTATTTATTTTATTCCTCGAAAGCCACTCTATCGAATGGTGAAAACAGCATTAAAATCAATGCAGTAGTTTTTGAGTTTAGCGCGAACAGACAGAGTGCCGCGGAAGTATTTGTTTTAAAATATGCATTGATTATAATTATATATTCGTCTTCTATAATAGAATAGGCCTTTGTTATGCGGAGGTTGTTAGTAAAAATATTTACACAAACACGTGTGGCCTTCAGATGCAAATAAATCACCGATTGATAATGACAAAACATAATTACTGTAAGTACTTAAAATTATAATAGGATTATTAAGTGCATTACAAGCAATATGTCTTTAACAAATCCTATTACATTAAGACTTCCATTCGAATCTTCATAATCATCTTCTTATTAACATGGATTTTTTTCCTCTTTTTTAAAAAACGACACCCGCACTAAACAATTTAATCCTTGTGTCGCGGGGGTTTCACAAACATTGAAATCACATGCACAAAGAACACCCAGACTTGGAACAAGTATCCGTGGATCTCACAAATGCTTGTCCCATGCGGGGATCGAACCCGCAGCACGCACAGTAGCAATTAGCATGGTGACCTATACCACTCGGCTATACTACAGTCATTTCAGATTTAATTACTTGATAATACAATGTGCAATATTTTTGTCATCTATAAAATTTCATAAACTAATCAAAGAGGGGTTTTTTCCTCAAAGAGTGTGGATATGAGACGTCTAAGTGCGGGTCTTATTTCGGAAGCTAGATATTTTTAATAGCTCCATCAAATATTCACTCCTGAAGCAATAGACTTAAAAGTCGACACCGACCCTAACACAGCTTGGTCATATACCTATATATCTACTTAGCTATATTTTATAACTAGCATTAGCTCGCGGCACCACCCGCGAGAGAATTGGTAATCGCGGCAAATTATAGCCTATTGCCTCCCTCGATAAGAGGGCTATATAAGAGTCAAATATTTTTTCAAATCGTACCCGTAGTTCCTGAGATCAGTGCGTTCAACCAAACCAACAAACTCTTCAGCTTTATAAAATTAGTATAGATTGAAATATCGACGCATGCACCTAACCGTCAACCTTTGTAAACATAACCCACAATAACTATCGTCATTGCAGGAGTAGATGCAGTAGTTGATAGTTGTAGAAGTAGGAGTAGTTTGGAGGCATTCGATGTCCATGCTGTTCATGAAGGCGACATTCATAATCTAGCCATAAAATATTATGCTATCTAAAATATACTCTATCTAATATCTCCTATGCCTAAAAAAATAAAAACTAGTGCGTATGACGTTACTCAACCGTAAACACCTCCCAAACACATCCCCTGGAAAGGCCTTCCCCGTGTTCGAGTTTCGGGTATAAATTACATGGGGAAGGCGCAGACAAATTAGCCACTGAAGCTAATATCTCAATATTTAAACAAATCACAATAGATTGATTCTGATTTGTGATTAAAACGATTGAACAATAAGTCTTATCAATCAAGCATATTGTGATCCGATAACATACATTTCTCGAATGAAGAATGTGATTAGTAAGCCTAGGTTTGTGAGTTATCAATCGGCATGTGCTAGTTTTAAATTTCTTCTGACGAATTCATCAATAAATAATAATAAACAATTAAAGTTCATCTATTTCTATTCTCCTTGTGCCAGACGATTTCGAAGATTATCTTTTTCCATATTAACTGTAAAAGTGGTTGCTTATTACCGAATAAACGCTTTATTATTAGTACCGTACCTGGGTGATCGAGCTTTAATTGTCTTGTCGGACATTTTCTGAAAATGAATCCTAGCTAGATCGATTTAACGGCCCCGAAACCCCCTGCAGACTAAATTTCATGAATTTCGTTGGAGCCATTTCCGAGATTCTGATTTAAGATTAAAATGTATTCTTGTTTCTCGATGAATTCTTAGCGTTTGAAAAAATTGCATGAAAATTTATTCTCCTTTTAGCGGAGCGGGTTAAACATTATACTGCATGTTACGTATTGAAAGTATACTCGTTGCAGAATACGGTCTTAAAACTCGAAACTCGAAGATCCCAACAATGTTTACTTAGTTTCCGAACAACGATTTACTTTGAGAAAGCTTTACACATATTCCGATAACATATCTTTTAAAATTTCCGCATCAAAACATTATTAACAAAACATTGTTATTATTGTTATTGAAAACCTTAAGATTATCTGTCTGTTCAATCCATCTTAAAGTAACAGTCTGCACGAGACCACTCAGCAACTCATAATTGAGTTTAATTTGAGATGCCATTAGACTTTATTTTGATCCATTTATGTGGAGTGTGATAAGTCATTGTCATCCACTTATCACAATTACTGTTTTGTTGACTTAGGGATTGAATACCACCCCCATGTCATTCAATACGTGGACAAACGGTTTTTTAAGTGTCGATTTGGGTCAATAGCTTGAATTGTATGGGTTTATCGTCCCTAACTAAATGTATGGAACAGTCGACAGACTTATTACTCTTACACAAAACTAAGAGCTAACAGCGATTTTGATTATGGACTTCCACAGCCAGGCTGCACCAAGATTTCAGACAGGATATGCACAAATAAAAAACCAATTTCAGCTTTTTGTACAGTCAACAGCAAAAGTACTACTACTACCTCTGTACTGTACTATACTACTGTAATACTCTACCTACCAAACGCAATCGGAAACACCAGAAATTAAAAAATATATACATATATATCATTTAGAGGGGCATGTGTATTTCTGAATTAATGGGACTACATAGTACGCAGTGCTTATTTGCCTCTATGGTGTGCACGCACATGTCCACAGCTGGCCACGTTGGCCATAGAACGATACCCGTAAATAGACTTGAAGCGTATTTAGTATTGTTCGTGGGATTATGAGTAAGGTTAGCAACCTCCCACTAATTACGTATAACAGTGTTAATTACACCTCAAATGCTGTCGAAATATCGGTTTAAAGAAAATCAAATAAATCTCAAGAACCTATAGTCCATTTAGCCTTACTGCTTATACTTATAGTCGATTTTCGTATTCTTTGTCATGAACGTTTTATACTAGCTGATATACTTCTCGGCTAAGCAGGCTGCAGACGCAATTTTATTATCACCCGTAAATTAATTGATATGCCTAAACGCTAATTTAGTTACAAGAGCTAATGAGTTTAAGTACGTGCTAATCTACGTCATTGCAGTATAATTAGACAAAAAAGTCGAAAAAGTATTAGATAAAAGATTTGCGTTTGCTGAAAACTAATTTTTACTCTAAATAAAAAAGCGTTTATGAATATTTATTACACTTCTATGGAGACAAACGAAATAATAATGTTACATATTATAAGCATACCTACCACAAATAAAATAAATTTTAGGATGTTTGTTGGATCACCACAAAGTGATTATACAAAATAGTAATATTTCTTATCCAAATTCCAACCCGACAATTATGTAGGTCCAGAGTCTTGTAAGCCCTGAACTCACAAGATATCTTTATCTATACGAATATTATACAGTTTGTTTGTTTGTTTGAATGCGCTAATCACCGGAACTTCTGGTCCGATTGGAAAAAATCTTTCACTTTAGATTATAGAGCCCACTTATTGAGGAAAGCTTTAGGCTTTAATTTGCAGCGTTAACTGAAACCACGCGGACGGAACCGCGAGCAAAAGCTAGTGGAAATTATTTAGCTACTAAATACTAAAGACGTATAGTTTCGTTTCATACTAACAATAAAATACTAAGTGAAAAACATTGTTAGGTTCACCTTACAGTGACCTTGACCGATATTCATGGAGTTACGGTTATCAAGGCTGTGTTTTTGTTAGGCTGCACTTAAGCAAGGACGGCTGACTGAACACTTACGTAATAGTTTGGGTAAGTTGATACTATCATTGCAAATATTGTGTACTTTAACGTCTGGTTAACTATTTTGAACGATTTATGTGTGGAGCAGGTGATACGAAAATATACGGATATAATGTATATATAAAACTAGCGGACACGCCCCAGCTTCACACGTGTATTAAACATATAAATCTAATAAACAAAATCCTTCCTCTTAAATCACACTATCTGTTAAAAAACTGCATCAAAATCAGTTCTGCAGTTTTAAAGATCTAAGCATACATAGGGACGGACAGCGGGAAGTGACTTTGTTTTATACTATGTAGTGACAAAGTCGGGGTTGCTACTACACTTATAACTTAAACAGGTGGGCTGATTTTCACGATCCTTGATTTGTTGGATTCGTCTCCGTCCCGATTAGCAGAATAAAGATAAGCACAAAAACATATAATTTTAAGGGAACGGGGACAACTTACGCGAGTGAAACTACGGGACACAGCTAGTAATACATAAAATTAATTTATGCATAAAGCAAGTTTTACCTTTAATTTTTTTTCTTTTAGTTATAACAAATTATTCGTTAGTTTAATTTTGAAAAAGTATGTTCATTGGTGTAATTTTTTTCAATTTCTTGGTACTACTAATGTCCTCAATATATTTAACAACTAATCAATATAGATATATTATTACAATAGTATACTGGTCAACAACATAGTAAGCTAGTGTTTATTTAATAGTTCGGTATTCATAGGTAATTCCAGTCAACCTTAAGTGCATGCAGAATATGGAACGTGCGTGTGAAGTGTTTGATATTTGTTTATCATATCATAGTAAACATTTCAATAGCTCTGTTTAAAGTAGCGTGAAACATATGCCATTTTTAAATTTTTGTTAATTAATTGAAATAAAAAGTTAACATGCACTTCCCCCTTTCTCCCCGTGGTTGTCGTAAGAGGCGACTAAGGGATATAGAAACTAGGAGAATGGGCAGCGTTCTCCTAAAGAACTAAAGGAAAACTGCGGTCACCAACTCGCTTGCCCAGCATGGTGACTAGGGCAAACATTTTAATGGTGGCGCGCTACAACACACAGCCCCCACATGGAGGACCGGGTGTTGTGCTAAGTCCAGCAGTGGACCAAGCTAGTCTAAGTAGATTGATTGAAATGAAATCACAATAAAAGTTTAAATTTCGCCGTATCCCTCAAAATCGTATAGCCAATATATAAATGTCACACAAAATTACCTAGATTACCAACCCAGCATTTAGCCGCCTCGAAGTCTGGTGTGTGTATCACGAACTGCTTGTGGTGCGGGTCGTACGTCGCCGTCGTACGCATCAGTCGCGCGTCCGACCCGTGCGCGATCTCCGTCAGCGCGAAACTTGCGACGGTCTGCGAAATAATACTTCATTAGTTTATGTACAAGACCGTTGTAGTCAATATTTTAGTAAGGTTTAAGGTTTTTAAAAGTCGTTTCGATAAACAATTGATCTAAAATATATATCTTACAGTGTGAACAGCAATCGCGCGATGTAAGATATGGCTCAAGATGTTATCTTCTATATATATATAAAAATCAATTGCTGTTTGTGAGTCTCGCTAAAACTCGAGAACGGCTGAACCGATTTAGCTGATTTTGATCTTGAAATGTTTGTGGAAGTCCAGGGAAGGTTTAAAAGGTGTAAAACATAAATAATAACAAAAAAAAATTACTTTTGACAGAACGCAGTCTGTCCGGGCAGCTAGTATACAGCGTGTAACAAAAACCCTGTCCGATCCCTGAGGGTATTATTCGGTATCGTACTGCGAACACATATATGTAACTATTAAATGGATTGGAGATTATAATTTTTCCCCAGTCAAAATATTTAAATACAAATAAAAACTGATCCAAGCCAACAGCTGAACAACTGACCGCTCCTCAAAGGTCACGTACTTAATACCTACAGTTTGGTGTCAAAGAAGCCGCCTATGCGAGACGGTTCATGAACTACCACGAATACGCCTTTATTGAATCTGACAGGGGTTTTGTTACATGTTGTATAATAATAATAACTCTTTATTGTACACCAAAACAAGTTAACAGAAAAACAAAATACATTATGGTTACAATGGGCGGTCTAATATATTATCACTAATTGTGATCTTTTCCAGATGATATTATGATACTTTCCACTCGGTTTCTGAAGCTGAAATTGATAAATTTAAAGTCACTCACCTCTCTTTTAACGAACATAGATTCATAGAACTTGTGATGTCTCTCAGTGCCGAGCGATAGTAATGCATTTGAAAACAGATATATGCCGATCGCCATTTTGACTGACACACTGGGGTTTAACGACTGTACTGCCTCGTTAATTGTCATTATTGTTCGTGTCTGTAAACAAATACATAATTACACAAACATGTTAAAAAAAATAACTTCAATAGCCTTGCGGAATTTTTTTTTTGTTTCCGGTTTTTTAAATCATGTAAAAATATTAGGCACGATCTCTTTGCTCTTTCGAATAAATAATATCTACTTAGATACAGCGACTTTAAGTTAAGGAGTGGGGGCTCGCTACGTCAGTTGTGGCTACTATTTACACCGAATTATGACGTCACAAGCCCTCATTCCTGAACTTCAACGCGCCTTAACATTATATTTTTTTTGTTTTTCTATTAAATTATTGAACCGTAGTCCGGACCCTTATTGTTGGAGAATCGCGTAACAAACAATTTATATGTTTTTTCTTAAATTAAGTATTCCTAAGACATACTCGTAATTGACAAAAGCTGTGAAAAAAAAAAACAAGAGTAAAACAGGACTCCAAGCATTGAAAACCTGCAATGAGTAAGTGTGATCAACGCTCGTTCCTTCTCTATATGAGAAGTGGCGTGTGCTCAGCAGTGGGACGTTTATAAGTATGTAGATATTATTTTGCGTGAACCGATTAAAAAAATAAGTGAATTAAACCATTTGTTCCTAAGTTATAAATGAACGTTTATAATTTTACATTCATGAACTAACATTGAGATTAATTACGTCTTTGTTATAATGTAGACATTTATCTGAAAATCAACAGCAAGATATATAGGATTAATTTCAAAAGTAGTGCGTATATTCAACGAGGTAATCAGATGCATAAAACTGAACAACTTTTCCCACGAAACATGGTTGAATTTTTCAAATTGAAAATATTTTTTTCATACATACAAAGTGAACCTTGAAACGTGTGTTCTCTCCGTGGGCCGCAGCGGAGAAGTGTCGAAGGCCTAGTTTTTTGATCCCTAGTTAACTCAACCAATGGTTAAATATGCTAACTAATGGTTTCAAATTTCGGTAAAACGCGTTTTGTTTGTCTTTCAAAGAGTATATATATATACTAGCTGTTTCCCGCTGCTCCGCCCGCGGTCTCAATTTTTTTTAATATTTGTGATGTAAGCTATATTTCAAGTTGGATCAAACTGCACACGGTGTGCAAATTTGATTAAAATCGGTTCAGTAGTTTCGGAGTTCATCCCCGACAAACATCATGACACTGGAATTATATATAATATCGATTGATGCCAAAAAGTACACGGTGCTAGTTTTTCGCATTTTAGCCCATTCGATTCCCGGTCCGCAAAGCGTATTTTCAAACATCAATTTAATGCAGATTTATTATTTAAAAAAAATAAAAGAATGTTTTCTTTGAGTCTAATTTGCTATTCTTCAGTATTGAGAGTACTTTCTCTCTTTCTTTCTGGTGGCAATAAAAAATCCATCCTGTTTATCATAATACGACCTACTCTTAGACCTACGAAATAGACAAACGAAAAAAATACATAAAAGTCTGCGAGCCTGATATTTAAAGAAGAAAACAGTTTTAATATCATTGCAAGGAGTTTTGACAACCTTATTTATTTAATTGTTAAATAACCTCTATGGAGGAGGATCTGGAGGATAGTAAGTAAATCGTACTAAAACAACAAAATTTGGTCGTCATGGCAACTACCTACTTACGTTTTTAATGTCAATAATCGCGATGTTAATAATTGATAAAAATTAAACAAAAAAACATTTCAAATTGGACCAAATTGTGAATCTAAACCATCCTCGAATCCACCTGAAGACACACAGCAAATTTCATTATAATCGGTCCAGCCGTCTAGGAGGAGTTCAGTCACATACACACTCACAGAAGAATTATATATATAAAGATAAGGAGAGATAATTATTTAACCATTTTCATAGAATAAAAATTGATCAATAAACGCGTTCTACCGAAGTTTGAAACAATCAATTAGGATATTTAACCATTGGTTTAGTTAACTAGGGATCAAAAAACTGGGCCTCAAGGCTGATTTTTCAATTGTCAGATAAATTTTATCAGAGGAATAAAATTGACGATTGACAGATTTTGTATGAAACAACTGTCAAAATTCGAAATTTATTCCCCGAATAAAGTTATCTGACCTGTCAGATAACTAAATGTACTAAAGATTTTGTCGTGTGACCTTACCCTTCTACTATAGCTAGAGTTGACCATTTCTGTGGTATGGAATCTATAATCGTTGATTTTCTTCAACTGGAGCTGGGTGATGCGTTTCTGTTCGTCCACTGTCGGCGTTACCATGCTGTGTGCGAATAACGGGTCCTTTTCTAGTGTCAGCCATATTTTGTACTGCAACAAAATAATATTATAAAGTTAATTTAAAATATATATTTGTATTGATGTGAGATATCGTCAGACTGCATGGATAGCAGAGTGGTTATGGGTCACCACGCTAAATACTACTGTGCGCGACGTGCTGCGGTTTCGATCCCTGTATGGGACAAGCATTTTGATCCACAGATACTTGTTCCAATTCTGGGTGTTCTTTGTGCATGTGATTTGAATGTTTGTGAAACCCCCGCGATTAAATTCCTGCGGGCGTCGTTTTTCTATAAATAAAATAATATGGCTAGACAAATATTTGGTCAAGTTTTGGATGAATAATTGTTATCCTTAAGAGAAAACGTTGATAACGCAGTTTTGCTCTCTACAATCAAATCTCGCTCTCTAAATTACCGACCTTAGGCACTTATGTCTTTACCTAATACACGGTAGATCTACTAGACAACAAGCTGGCGTTTCGAACATAAGTGACTCTAAACTAGCAGTGGCAAAAAATATCAAAATTAACGATTAGCAGAATAATAGAGTGAATGCTTTATCGTGAGACCATTCAAATTTTTTCATACGTGACTCTTTTGTCGCACCCCTATAATAGACAAATTACTCGCCCCTATCATCGATGCTATATTACAATTTACTTTTAATCGTCTATATTTTTATCTATATCTATCTGGATTTATCTAACAATCTGTCTGCTTTTATAATTAGCGTGCTGTTCTGAATTATTAATATAGGAGCTCGTATAAGCTCTATTCAAAATTAGCAGCGAAGAATAACAAAAATCAACCTTGGTCAGTTTGAAATAAAGGCGAAATCAATTTCGAAGTGTTATACTATCAGATTGTACAACTGAACGAGTAGTTTCGTCGGTTTGTTCGTATATTCAGGGTCATTGCGACTAATCACATGTTTGGCATGCCTGATTAGAGTTATTCCAGTTACCTACCTACTGATAAAATGTAATTTACCGTTCAATATTGTACGGTTACTTGGAAATAGAATTATAACTACATATTTTAAGTTCACGGCTATTAAAAAGGAAAATACGCACAATTTTTAACTAATTTTTAAACTAAGCATTTAGGCTTACTTTTGCTTTTTTTTTTGCAAGTATTTACGAAACGATTGAATGGGTACTTATTTCTTACATAAATTACATTTTAACAATTTTTTATCATTATTGCATTTATTTTTGTATAACCTAGTAACAATGTAATAAAAAATTCCCACTGACACAGAAATCATTCTCTAATTTGGATTGGCTCATCTAGGGCGAGTCCTCTAGAACTTACATAATTCTACTTAGTACATACCAAAATAGTACTTATTGTAACAACCTAAAGTTTAAAATCCTTTGTCTAAATCGCTTCACTCAATTCGTAGGAGTCAATTAGGAGAAATTTGTCATAGGCGTGCGCATGCGCAATGGGCTGTCAATCTCTGAACAATCGTGTTGTTGCATTGCGTTAGTGACTTGTAAAGATATAATATTATGAAGTCTTGAATTCCTACGATAGTGATCAAGTGGTTTGCAATTTATGTGAAAACTAGTCGTTGCCCGCGGTTCTAGCCTTTTTCCTAAGTTACAATGGGGTCGGCTTTCACTCTTACCAGATTTAGATCTTTACAACATAATTTTGGGTAACCGCGTTGGTGTAGGTTATCGTGGCAAAAACTAGTGTTTTCTCACTTTTGCATTTATAATCGGTTCATCGAACAGATTTGTGTGGAAAAAGTTGCAGGCTCGATCCCAGGACAGGCAAGCATCAATGTGACTTTTACAAAGTTAAATGAACTTTCTGAATTATCCTTAGACATCATTGAAATCGGTAAAAAAAACCTCGCGAGGAAACCTCGCTGGATCTGTAATCGCCAACCCGCAATGAGCAAGCGTGGTGATCAATACTCGTTTCTCCTCTATATGAGAAGAAGCCTGTTGCCAGAAAAGGGTCATTAATACCTATGTTGTTATTTTAATATGGATTTCCCGGTTATATCAGTCTTCTGGCGACTTAATAGTAGATATTACGTCTCCTGGCGAAACATCAGCGCGCTTAAACCTTGAAGCAAAACTGTTGCCGTTCTCGGCAAACGAGATAAAAGCTATGGGACGCAACATAGATATCTACATTATATTCAGGTGACAATTCAAGGAAAAACAAAGACTAGACGATATTATATTGTAGGTTGAACATTTGTGACGTCATCACAACTAAAAGTTCTAACAATGTCGCTACGCTATCATTGTCACAATGCGCTTTTGTTGCTAATGGCGCAACACAAACGTTTCGAGCTCATAATATATTGGGCTTTGAGTCTGCTTGCGACCACAGCCAGTGTAACCCGGCCGAAACGTCAAGCCTTAAAAGGTAAATGCATGAGTTCGCGTTAATTCCCGTGACGTCATTTTATTAAAATCATGCAACGCGATAGTTTTAAAGTTAATACGATATACACTAGGGTGTAAACCGCTAGCGAAAGTTATCACATATCTTATATCAGTTAATAGAAACTCCATATCTCAAACGGCAAAGATCACTTCACTGTAGTATTTTCCCTGAGTAGGTATTACTCATTATCTATTCCTAGTATCAGTAAACACTTGAGATGCATAAACAATTGAATAACACTGACAAGTAACCGTTAAGCCGAGTTATTTAATGCGTATGAATCACGGATAGATATAGAAAAACTGTAGACATTACGACTACAGTATTTAAATATACATTGTAGTCGGAATGAATATATATATGTATATTGTATACTTATGTAATAAACCGGAAGTTATGTTTGAACTAGCTTCTCGTAGCAACTACGAGTTGGGTTTTACAAAAAGCCTTTTGCATTTGAAGTCCAATTCTTTAGGAAGATTAAGTTATTTAGGATAGTTGAATAAATTAATAAAATTAATTTTCAGTAATTCAGCCAATGTATGATGACTCCATTTGCAGTTTTAGACATCTGATGAAAAAGTAATCTACTGTCCCTCGTTTACTTACTTCTTTTTCATTATGTATTTACATCGAAAAAAGGCAAAGCAAATGTTAGGGATACACAGATGTTCATTTCATTCTGAATCTTAAAAATAATACATTAAAGTCGTTTATTGGAAAGTAATCAGTTTACACACGTTGCTGCTTTCCGGAATTCAATAGTCGGGGTTAATGCATCGGATGTATCAAAAACAAACAACATGAAACTGTATAGCAAACTAATAAAATTTATAATCGCACGAGCTATTTAAATTCAGTCATTTCTATTCCGCATGAGGTATTTGTCGTCAATTGACTACTGCGGCCATATAAGCCATATTAATAAGACGTTTTATGCTATGCTAGTAGGTGTTGGAACTACTCACGTCGTATTAAAGTCGGTTATAGAGGTGCTGACTTGGCATGAAAAGTGACAACCTGATCAGTTATTAAGATATTAAAAAATATTAAATACGTATTTTTTTCTTTTTCAAAGCAATAAAATTTGACAAAGTTAAGTTAAAGTTCAGGAGTGAAGGCTTCAGAAGAAGAAATACCTATTAGCCCCAAGTGACGTGGCGAACCCCCACTCTTCAACTTAAATTCGCTTTATTAAGTGTCTAATATATTTAGGGATATATAATTAGGGATGGCATATACGATGGCTATATTACGACTTCATAAGACTCGTAGCAATATAATCATAATTCTGTAAGTGTATGCGTTTTAAGAAATATAGCGGGAACGCTGACATATTGCAGACGTGCTCAGAATTTGAAAATATGAGGCCATTGATCCAGAGACATGGATGAAAATATATTTTCTTTTCTAAAGGTTGATCATGGATGAAAAAGATAAGGCGGGAAATAACTTTTAGTAATTTACGTCCCGACTACAAAAATATTTTTGTACTTTTCTTTTGAAAAATAGTAGCGTTATTGTTTAAAAGAAAAAGAGAAACGAAAAGTCATAGATATAGGCCAGAAAAGTCGCCGTGGAAGCAAACAAATGACTAAAGGATTAATACTATCATCTATTGATAAATTAATGATTTTACAAAATGTTTGAGCCTTGATACAAAAATAAAGACGTTAAGTTTAACGTGTTTATCCACCAAATATATGATTCGATTTAGATCGACTTCGAGCTAAGTACCTATAACAGAAAATGTCAGTCGTTAAATTAATATAATTTTTTATTATGTGTATTTTTTAAGAAAGCAGTACTTATAGAAAAATACTTGCAATATTGCAATTTTGTCAATCAAATCAATATATTTTGCTTTTTTTATTTTTTTAGTTTTTTTCCTGCCTTTGCATAGAAATAAGTCATCACAGATAATTCAACTACCTCTCCACAATCATGGAGGACTTATTACGGGGTTTTCATAATAGAGATAAGATAACGTTCGTTATATTTTCCATACTACTAATCAATACCGTCGAACTTCGTATCTTTCAATGTCAAAAACTTGCAATAAAAATACTTCAAATGTAAAAAAGAAAAACGATTTTAATAGCAGGAATCTACAAACTACAAAATTTAAGACATTCACACCATTTTTCATCTGTTTTCATTTAAAAACATGCCTTTGAATTGATGATGATGTAATTTACGTGGGACTGACCATATACCTCTGAAATTTTAAGATACAATTTAGTTATTTCCATTTTTATGTAATCTATTCCAAACGAACCGTCACTTAGGTTACACTAATGAAAACACCGGCATTAAAAATACATATTCCTACCTACTTACATATTTTTTGCAGTGTTACGACTTATTTTTAATTTTCATAGCAATTGATTTTTGTTGTTTCGTTTTTAAAACAATTATATTTTATTTTCAAAATTACATCTGCGTCAAATAAATAACTCTGATTCTTGTTTTTATATGATAGTATGCACAAAATTAAATAATTGAATATGTCAACGATAAAACTAATACCCGCTAAATTTTCTTCTCATGTACCTATAGAAATAAAAAGTAATGATCAACAAAATTGGAATAGTTAGTTAAAAAAAAATTGTATAAAAAAAAATTTGCATTTTTTAAATTTAAATAAATCTTCTGTCTATGACAACATTAATTACACAATACTCTTAGTCACATTAAAATATCCAAAAACCTTGAATTACATCAATGATAGTTTCCTTAATTATAGAGTTCTTAAAACCAAGGGCACTAATGGTAAATATTTATGCTTACAATAACCTTTACAATAGCAGCTGCAAGGGACAAACAAGCAAGACAAACAGTAAACACTCTGATCACTTTCAATGGGACCAGATACTACGGGATGAGTAGCTATGCTAAACCATTATTTAAGTCTGGTTGTAATTGATTTGAACTTACGAAAAAAATGTAATAAATAATCAATATGAACTTTACTAAGCCGCTAAATATTAAACTATATGTCACACTACTCAAAGCTAAGTACAGGGACATCATTCCACAGTCTTCAATCTTCCATGGTCCCCTACGAGTCAAGGTCCCTGAACTGCACCACCCCTGAACCTACAATGACATATCAACTGCAGAGTGTAGGTTTCGAGCTGAGTAAAAAACCAGTAGTCCCCTGTTACCTAAAACATGCAGCCAAAGCGAACTACTAACATTGCCATAGAAGTGCAATGTTTTGAGCCAACAAACCAGCCAACATGTTTTTCCCTTTGGGTATGAAACCCTAAAAAATGACATGCCAGCTTTACTAAGAAGAAGTCCAATAAATATTGTAAACATTAAAGAGAAGCTTTCCGCAGGGTCATGACAACTCTCAGTAATGAGGTGTACTCCACATGGTGGAGAACACCTAACCAAATAATTCTGTGTAGGGTTCACTGAGATAGTTTTCCAAAAGCATTAATGTTCTTAGAATGGAGAAAAAATTATGGGAACTTTCTTGTAAGATGCAGAAGGCTCAACCTACATAAATCCTTCACACCAGCCATAAAGCATTCAGCATGGCAGACTATAGCTTTCCAAAAAAAATGGTTGGCAGCCTTGAATGAGTTTTATCAGTTTTTTAGACACCGTTGTGGCCATAATTTATAAATGGTATTAATGAGTACTTAGATTGTGTTTCTTTAATTATTTTATATACATGTCATATTATACAGAACCATTAGTGAGAATAATATAAATAAGGTAGTATTTCGCAAAATTTAAAGCCATAAATAATATGTGAGTCATTTAACAAGCAATGTTTGTAATAAAAACTATGTATCAACAGTTTAATTAAATTATGTTTAGATTGGCAATAATTTATGTTTTTAATTTCATGATCATAGTAACTATTTACTTCAGCAAACAGTATTAAATAAACATTGACTGACTTTTAAGTTTAATGCAATAATTTTCTGAACAAGTCTACTAAAATGACATAAACTTGGTAAGAAACACTTAGTTATCATAAAACTAAGATAAACTACAATAATAATAGTATTTTTGATGTTAATGAGTAACATCATTAGTTACTTGCATGGTTAGTAAATTGGTTTTTGACAGACTAACGAATTCTGTTTATTTACATTGCTCTTTAACATGACAGCTTATAGGTTTTATGCAATTTAGAAGAAATGTTCAATTAGTGTTGTTTAAATTAAATTGAAGAATTTTATGACATAAGTATTCTATAAGTATTTTGTGGGAGGTTTATTATATTTTTGTCAAAACCCGTACTGAGCTACTGAATTAAAATGTTATAAATGGAATGTTAAAAACCTCTAGATTACCGGTTCTTAATTTAAACACAGAAAATTATTGGCGCGAGATTGATTACAAATGTTGTGCAATGTTTATGAATTAAAACAATCACATTTTTGAGACTTACCTTAAGTTTAAGTAGCTCTATATTATCGCCTTCTAATGCCAATTTAAGGCGTTTCCAGTCAAACGATGAGGTTTTTCTGTATTTATCCAGGGGCCCGCTTGGGAGATCGGGAACAAAACTCAAGTCCTCCATACTAAAACACAATACCACATTACAATTTAGCCTTCACTATTAGTGGTTATGAGCGCACACCAATTTTATTACACCGGATGACTAAACTATACAGGACTATTTCAAATTCCCTCTCAGACATAAATTCAAGGTCTACGGAGGTTCGTGAAGTATAAACTATAAACTAATAAATAATCGGGCGATCTACATTTCTGTTGAACGCTCACCTTAGTTATGAATGAGGGATATAATTAACTGTTAAAACTCGTTAGGACGTCCGTTTTCTAGGTTTTAAAAACGAGACTAATATTTTTTGAAGAGGGAAAGCGTCTGATAACGTGAATGCGGCGCACGCTGTTTTATTGGGCGCACGGCTCGCTCAGGCGCTCCCACACGTCATACAATACCTACATCGTATGATCGTCAGCTGTCAGTGTCGAACTGTCGACTGTCAACTTGGCAGCTACGATTTAATATGTCACTATTAGTAATCCGGACGCTCAAAGATACTCAATACTTAATATTTTATTGCAGATGTTAGACCGGTGTCGTTTAGTACAATAGTTTATCATCATTGATCTAACCGTCAAACTAATTTTTAGTAGTCTTTATTCAGTTATATTCAAGCTTAACTACCGCCATCTAGTGAAATTGTAGGCAACTACTTTACTGCTAGAACACCGTGGCATGCTCCTGAGTCGTTTTCAGTGCATGAAGTTTTTAGTATGCAAACGTCATTAATAGATGGCAGCACAAGTCAAGTGAAATTAATGAAAAGAGTGACAGAGATAGATTTATTCGTTAGCTGTGCTTAAGAAAGAAACAAACATATGAACGCACACATACGTAAAAGTGTCACTACATAGATATTTCAAGTTACAGCCGCATAAACAAGAAAGAGAAGTTGTAAAACAACAAACTGTGTTCGCTGCTTTTCTATCAGATGTAAAATGGACGGGCGGTCGTGTCGCTGCGCGCTCGCGAACTCCGCGTGTTCGTTGTGAAATCGATGTTTATTGTTTTATATTTTGACGTGAATACGAATATTGTTTACGCGATTGTACGACTACTTCGGTGTTTGGTTGCCGAAGGAGATTGTGTTTAGTGCATGTGTTTTTTGTATGACGTTAGCGCTCACTTCATTTGCAGTGATTTCGCTGATAGCTCACTCACCGGTGGGTGCGCGCGTGATAAACTACTTGTTCGGTACGAAAAAAGGCGATTAATCGTCTAGTGTGAGTGTTTTACAGTAGCATCATGCTGTGTACGGTGACATAGTGAACGTTGAATAGACCCTGACCTCTGGCAATCATGTCTGGGCGATCGGATTGCAGGAAATTTGCACCAAACATCTTCAATAAGAGCAAATGTACTAATTGCTTCCGACAGAAGGAGGAACATAGTGCTGAAGCTTTGGAATCTAATCGGGTGAGTTTCCACATCATTCCAAACCTATAAAGTTCAAGTTTGGAACGCTTATATCTAATGAACAAGTCGAAATATTTGCGTGTAGGTGTGTTCGTTCACAATCCTAGCATGTACCTTCTGTGCATGTGTGCGTAGGCTGAGCACTCTTCAGGTGTTGATCTAACGGATTTCATCGAGTTATTAAAATGGTATTGAGTAGATAGGTATTCTTGTAACCGCCTAACAAACAAAATTTTTAATGGTGGGTACCTACTTGAAAAAATACCTTGCTGTTGATTGTTTTTAAAATTGAGTTTTCATAAATTTCTATGACCCAGTTTAGAACATAAATACCTACGTACCTACTTGCATGCATAAGAAGGTAATTAAAGAGGTACTTAAACCTATACAAGGTAGGTAGGTATATTTTGGTATACCTACTGAACAAAAATCAAAATTTAACCGAAATGAAGTTCGATCCTAAAAATACCTGTCAACATTACACTTAGTTATGGACATAATAAAGTGCGAATGTCACATCCCTAAAATAAACACCAAAAAGTTACAGAATGAAACTGCTCAATAAATAAGCGGGTTTTTTTTTTAATTCTTGTAAGTATAAGTACACCTACGTTATTACGTTTTGTTAGAAACTTTAAATTTCTCAATGAAGTGCTTTAATCTGATATGCTAAACCGTAAATTAATTACCTATTTGGGTAAAAAATATTACTTATTCATTTTATTCGCTATACACAATATACACGTAGGTAGGTACCTACAACAAAGTAGGTACCTATGCTTAGATGATGCATAAAATGTGAAAAACCACTTACAGAATCGCTATCAGATAGATGTGTTGACTCGTATCGTTCTAAGGTCCCGTTGCGTGCACATACGAACAGGATGCACGACATGTTTAGTGTAAAATCTCTAGTTGTTGTGGAATTTTTGTATACCTGGAGGTAGGTACCTACGATAATAATGAGTTTTTTCTGATCAATTAGATTTTGATTGGCGTGTGTTTTATTGTACAAACCTACGTTAAGTACGATAATATTGGTAAATGACAATTATATGGAGTTATTAACGCTATTTTATATTAAAATACCTAATTAAATATTACTAGTTCTGCTTATAATGAATGAAGTGAGACGACACTCCCACCGACGCTTACCTACTGCAATTAGTACCTAAATTATCTCACTTGGTTAATAAAGGTAGTAAATTAGTTGGTTTACAAGTTATGTTTATGATTAATCGATAAGTAATTTCTTCATTTGCGTGTTCTGTTAATTAAAAAAAATACCCGATAATTACGTATTTTTTAAAAAGTAGCCCATACCTATCTGCATTTTTAATTAAGAGAATAATTGTCATCTACCTATTTGACAGTCTGTTTATAAAATCTATTTCGTAGCTACTTAGGTACCTACCTTCCAACATTATACTACGTAGGTACAATCACATTTTATACACGTACCTTTAAGAAGGTAGTTACCTAGGTACCTATATAGGTAGAATCTACTAGTGTTTTCGTGTGTAACTTAAAATATTTGTTTTTCATGCCTACGAGTATTTGCGATAACTTAGAAATTTACTATCTGACACACTTGAGATTATGTAGGTATTGTTGAGCATGATGTGGATTTCTCAAATACTAAGAAAAGCCATTAAGACCTATGAGTCCTAGTCTATCGATGTTTTGTTTTTGTTTTGTGATGATAAGTTGCCAGAATATTCGAAATAAATAAAAATTCCTGGCTAGAAATGGCGATAATAATAACAATAGTATCGCTATCATTTTATATCAGGTCATAAAAGTCCATTGTTATTGGTCTCGTCATTGAAAGACCGACAAAACGGTCTCGTAGCCGTCACTGTAATCACCACCTTGGCTAAAGGATTTGTTATCGCAGTTGTAATACGCACTGGGATACTGCTACTAATCTTGTATAAGATAATACTAGTTTAACGATCCTTAAGAATTGCATAGTTGCAATAAAAAATAAAATAAAAAGCAAAAATTTATCTATTTAGTTTTAGCGAACGCATTAGGATGTTTAATTATGAGTTTATGACAGTATTTAAAATACGAACTACCTCCACTTTTGCGAATAATTCATAATAAAGAAGTATTCGTGTGTGTACTACACACACATGCGCGCACGCATGCGTTTATGATAGTGTAGTAAAGATAAAAATCAAGTAAAGAACTAAAAAACGTGAATAATTTAATCACTTATATCGCAGATACCTTCCGTTGCCTAATATTATACTTTTTCCCATCACTTACCGAATAAAAGCAAATATGTAGACATTTTAATAATCAACATTACTATCAAATAGTGATGTCATTAACATTATTTTGATACAATTAATTGTATTTGAAGCTATTGTTTCCCTTCGCTGGAATTAGGCTAGAACCTCGTCCCCATCATTAATATACCTACCGTAAATCAGATGCTCCTTGAAAGCTGACTGACCATTTCTTAACCGCATAAATAGATACAGTATCGCATGCCTCAGATAAAAACAAGAAACCGTGGTTAGAACGTTCACAGTCGCATTTAAATATTTTTTGTTTATTCAGCACCCACTTTCGAACCCAATTTGATACAAAAACACATAAAAACTGTAATCATTTTCAATTGCCATTTTATCTAGCAGGAAACAGGTGACTTTCACAAAGAATTTTTGCGACATAGAGGTCACTTTTACGCATGCGTGCGCATAATTAATTTCTATATTATCAGTGACATTACGAGTTGCATAGACAATGACCGAGTGCTAAATATTTTCACGTTCCTGGCTGACGTCGGCAAACAAGAAAGCGTTTTACAAATTGAAGGTAGAAGGAAAACGTGTTTATTTTCTTAAAGTTTGACTATTGTTATCATTGCTCCACCTGACGTGTCAAGTTCATTTAAAGGTTATTAATGCTGTCGAAATTCTTAATCGAAAATTGATTGTATTGACTTATCAGGTTATGTTGCGAAGAGCGTTAGATTATATCACGTTGTAACTAATTGACACCTAAAAACCTTAGTTGTCAATTAGTTTACGTTCGTTCGTTACGCTTATCACATAAGCATTTTATCAAACAAAGCTCGTCATTCACGAAAAGTATGCTTAGAATGTCATTATTCATTGCATAGAGAGGGCGATAGACATACCTACATTTGTACAATGTAAGAGCAAGATGGAAGATCACCTGTCACGTTAAACCGGGTTTTTAATCAGATAATAAGTCCGTAGTTCACTTTGGCGATAATTTCGGCTTAAACAAATATTATATCACTTACCTACATAGTAACGCACCTGTGACAACACTGTGACGATGAAGTAACCCATTGAGGCCCGTTATTTCACCTCATTAAAAAGTTATGATGTCTCGTCCACAATCTTTTAGGCCAAATGCAACACCTGTATTTTCATATGAACAAGTCTTTATTTGGCCTGATCACAAAATAAATGAATCCAGTTTGAACTTCTTAACATTTGTTTGGCATTTTAATATTCCTTTTGAAGGTCAAAATGATTATAACGTCACTAATAACTGTAAACAAAACATTTTAAATATTCGGAGTGGCCAATCCGCGCTTGTTCACATAATTGGACACAAAACGTCCAAATTTGGTTGAACACGGTACAATGTCAAAGCCAAGGCTGAATCATACAATACTCCTCCGAAAAATGCGGTTAAAGAAATCATATCCATAGCATTCTGTATCTTATACCCAAGTAATAAAGGATAAACTTCTGTTTTGAAAGTGATATTACAGAAAGAAAACTATTCATAATAATCAGGAAACGTCAAAGCCTCAAACGTCGGTCTTCGGACAATTATCTTGACAAATGCTCCACTAACGAAGTGGACTGACGCGCGCCATGTTGGATGCGCGTGCGCAAGGTGACGCGAAGCGAATAGGAAGTTAACGATCGATACAATGAACGCTGACTTTACACGGTTTGCTAAATAGATGTTAATTTTTTTCAATATTTATGCTTGAATGAATGTCGGGGAAAGTTATACGTATTTAGGTAAACGTCCTCCTTGTAAAATAATTAACTGGTTAACAATGCTGTAAGCTATCGCTTTAAAGTGGATAAATACTGTTAATGAGTGTAAAGCTCTATTTCGTAAGATTAATATAACACAACGTGTATAGGTTTATCCCTTATGAAGACTAATGGAAGCTGCTACTACTTTAAACGAAAACTTTTTATGAAATTGAGGGCATTTGCAGTGAAGAACGACAACTCGAAACCTTTAAGAGTGAAACTTGAGATATAATATTTTTATAAGTAGTAGAGTTCACGTCTATAGCTTTGTACTCATTTTCCAGCCTCGAGCCAAAGCTTTCATATAAAGATAGTTATCGTACTTCATTCTTACCGCACTTTTTCCACTGTTCAACTGTATAGACATTGGAAACCACAGCTTTAAGTTACCTTTCCGTGGTTAATGCTCTTAGCTGTTGTTTTTAGATAAAAAATAATAAACATGCAACACGTTTTGATGGCTTAAACCACTGCTAATCCTGTAAAGAGAATAATCAGCATGCCTTGGTCAGGAAGTGTCTCTATAGTAATTACGGGCATCCTAGTTGGCTGATTTTATTCTGATGTCGTTGAATAGCTTAGGAAGACATAAAGAAGAATCCTGGACTAAAAGAAATTAATCCTGTGGTTCTAGATTTCATTTTTTAATTTTCCGTCATTACTTTCTCTCGTCGAGTGATAATTTTTAATATCTATCGTGGCATAGAAGGTCCTTCTTAGTGTCAGTATTTTCAACTATAAAAAAATCTACTTCCTACTTATTTTAGATAACACTTATTGTTATATTTAATAAAATAAATATTTGTCTTCAACGGCCTACAGTTTATCAGCAGGTAATTTAGCCTCAAGTTATATCAAACCTCTCTCGTCGGCCTGTCTGACATAATATTTGGAAGTTGATAACGTTATCTGTCCATTAATAGAAGTATTTGTCTCTTTAAAGTGAAAATAAAGCTAGTAGTATCTTTCCGGTTTGTTAGCGTCTGAAGAATGTATACCTATCTAGACATGCTGCTTTTCTTGCTCATGAAATACCAGGAGTATGTTTTACAAGGTGGTTTCATTAGAAGAACTTGTGTTGCTATTAATTTGTTTCTTGGTATGTAAGTATGGGCAAGTCGTTTAGCAGCAACTGTATGATGCATTATGTCTATCGCATTAACTATATCTGATTTGTTTATAGTAAAGTTACTATTTTATGACTTCTTAGATTAAAATTATGATTTAGTATTTTTTTTTAAACGACACCCGCACTAAATTATTCCTTGTGTCGCGGGGGTTTCACAAACATTCAAATCACGCACAAAGAACACCTAGACTTAGAACAAGCATTTGTGGATCACACAAATGCTTGTCTCATGCGGGGCCAAACCCGCAGCACGTCGCGCTCAGTGGTAATTAGCGTGGTGACCTATACCACTCTGCTATCCGTGCAGTCAAAAGTCTTAGTTATTACCACAACAGTTTTAAAATGTCTGATATAGATATTACTGTCTGCATTATATTCAATTCATGTCTGGCGCTTAAGCAGCAAAATTGCACATGCTTGACGATAACGAAGTGTTCAAAGATAGTGCTTTTAATAGCCTTTTTGTATATAAACAATTCATATTTAACGGCTTATCCATCATAGTAAGTGTATTCTTCAATGGACCGGGTTAAAGATCACTTGACATTGTCTGCGTCATTCAGTTATCAGTACGGAAGTTGATATCACTTGCTATCTTATGTTTTAACTAGCGTTCATTCAGGTCTTCAGGTCTGGTGATCTACTAGGATAATTGGAGAATGAAACGGTTATATATCTGCTTATGTGAATAAATACTTTTTTGTAGATGTTTCGTCGCAAGGTTTTGTTACTAAGGTGCATTGCAGGATGCTGTTTCCAAACAAACCATGTAGAATGATCACGACGTCATAGAGCCATACTATAAAACTTAGGAATGAGGCATTAAATTAACTAACCCTAAGCTGTCACTACCTTTGGGGCTTCAGTATCAGTGCCATTAATTTCCTACCAAAATATTTTAGCTTTTCCAGCTTTCTCGTTATGTATTCACTCAGGTTTGTAGGTCGAACTCATATGTATGTTTGTTTTACAAAATTAACGTTTTGCACGAACAGGTTTGAAATGTTTTCGACGGCTGGTGGCGCCGGCGCAGCGTACTTTTGCGGTTAATGCGTAAGCGCAGCCCGCGAACGCTTTTAGTATTTGACACACTTATGTGCCACAAAAAATAATTATTTTTCAACTGGTCACACATGTGCTAAGCTCGGTTGTCCTTAATGTTTTGAAATTAAAATAGTGAACTAGTGTTTGTCATGGTTGTGTCCGCACGTTTCTGCCTCGACGAGGAACCGTTAGTTTGCGTTGAGACGAATAAATTTTATTTACGACGTAGTTCCAAAAGCTTCAAAACTGGCCATTATAATTAAATTCATCCTTAAAATTAAAAGGTTTTATGGTCTGATTTACGACTTTGATCTCCAAAACAAACGTGAACCATATTACAACTACTTCCCAATTAAAGTATAACCACTTCGTGTGTGCCCGCTAATTCGTTCTGTCAAATCTCAAGTGCTCTCATAAAGCAGTCATAAATCCATACCACAAACACAACACACGTTAAATATTTGTTCTGGTATTTGTGGCGGCTGTACCCCGGGGTCTTCTCCAAAAAATTTTGATCCGAACTGCCGAGCAACAAAGACGTGGAGATGGAATAGTTAAATAAAAAAAAAGAAAATAGGAGATGTTGCGTTCCGTTCCTACATCAGTGTCCAGTGTAACCGGATCCGCGCACGAGAGGCATCGTGACCTTTTTAAGACGGCTAATCTTCGGTGGAAAGGGGAGAAGAAGTCCAGATTAGAATGGTTGGGCTAAACTTGTAGTGTAGCATAAAAAGGAGTGCGTGAGGAATGCGCCGGCGCGATCGCCAGGTGCAACGGCCGCGCGCCCCGCCCCCGGCAGGCATTTTTGTGTACGCGCACGCCTAATGTGTGAGTCTAAATTTCTAAAATGATTTGGAAATCGAACCTGGCGCCAATTAACTCTAAATTAGAAATAGAAAAACTTATCAAAACCT
The DNA here is from genome assembly GCA_950381575.1 of Plusia festucae. NCBI lineage: Eukaryota > Metazoa > Arthropoda > Insecta > Lepidoptera > Noctuidae > Plusia > Plusia festucae. Next base: position 1,945,238 of record OX494436.1, on the reverse strand, counting down.
TTTAAGACAGTCACGATATGATTACTTCCATAATAGATTGACCCCAATTTATTTCATTAATATTTATTCCATCGATCGGTCAGAAATATTATACACCCGATGTTTTGAATTCGGAATGGTATCTACGAACCGTTAACAGTACAATGAGTTGCCAGCGCTAAATAACAATAATATGTGGGTCGCGTCGCGAACTCAACACCGGATAAGGCGAACAATTAAAGTCAACATTAACACCTATTTGACAAAGCGAAACGAGCGCGCGTCGTAACTCGATAGTGTATCATATTTACGTCTTCATTGTAAACCGTCTAATTAAAAATTCACGCGTAATGTCTGCCGGTGGGAGCGGACCGGTACTCCGTAATTTGATAGCATTGGAATGTGTTGCCAGTCACCATTGAGGTTTTATCTATGTAGGTTGCAAATGAAAACGTGTTATTTAACAGTTGTTTGGGTTTATAAATATTTTGCGGTTTTTTGTTTTGCCTCCTTAAGTATATGTAAATATTTTTAGTATACGTGTAGCTAGGTAGTCAATGAGTTCCAATAGCAATTATGTCACTCCGATCTGAGTTAAGACTTATCAAAGTGTTTCGATAACTAAGTCTTATTTCTAGTAACTGCTAATTAATGCATTTAACCTTCGATATCCTTAGATAAGTTAATGAAACACGCTTCTGGCTTACGTCATTGGTTACTTTGAATATCATCTTACCAACGTATGAAAATGTAATCCCTTGTTTACTTGAACCAAACAAGATAGTTTAAGGATAGCAAACATTTGCTTCATTAATCTTTTATTTGAATAAGTGTGACGGAAAACCTGTTAGAAGTTCCGCATAAAAATGGTAGGTATGAATCTTCTTCACCTCGTCTTATTTATAAACCATCTAACGAAAGGCCCGGTCTAAGAGACAATTTAAATCTGAAGGCGACAAGTAGATTAATAGAAACAGAAAAAAAGGTGTTATAAAGAACAAGGCAGAACGTAATGCGTTCCATTTCATTGTCTGGGCGAGAATCAAACACGCTCGCAGCATCATAGCGACTAATGACTCTCCTTTATTCAGCCTCTATTCGTATTCTTCGGAGTTCGTATTGCGTTACACGATGGTAAATCTCAACAAAGGTAATTTATGCTTCGAATTAAAGTTTACGAGCCACTATGTCTACGATCGGAGAGATGTCACATATCAAATTCATATAGAAACTCGTTCTCACGAGTGCACCCGTCAGATTAATTCTGGTTACGCGTTTGTGTCGGACAACGTAAACATTTTTATGGAACGAAAGTAATATATTAAAGAACACATTAAGTGTATTTTACACGTCGTTAGCCAGGCCAGTCAATGTATGGCGTCGTATTCACCTTTGTTAGTCGAGTCGCAGTAGCCAGTGCTTTCCGAACGCACTTACGACGCCTTAGACATTCAATGAGACACCTCTCATTAACAGATTTTATTTCAAACAAATACTTACCGTAGTTGAGTTAATCTCACTAATGTTTCAAGAGTCACGATGCGTTTTCGCATTAACATTCACAATCTAGGCGAGAGATAGCGGCGCGCTGCTGAAGCGGTTCTCTAATTAAAACATTAAAAACACAATTTGTTTCATTTTCCGTACGCAACCGTAAAAAAGTCAATATGGCGGCATTTGCATACATAAATGAGTGCTTCGTGCGGCGTGCGTGCTTTTAATTGCTAACTATTTTTATCATTTTATTTAGTTGAGTTTTCTGTGTCGATAGTGTAAAGTTGTCCACGCTAAATGGACCCTATTCCTAGATAGTGTTGTTTTTATGTTTATCGGTCGTGTTCCCATCTGAAAACACATTCCGGTTTGATGCGACGCGGTACCAAACCAAAAGCATACCGTTAAGTACGCGTCCAATAAAATACTAGTCGGCCGTATATGGTAATTTCGTAATTGCGTGTTTATCCGTGACCACGGCTATATTTAACCGCAAAATGTTCACCTGCGAGGCGGAATCGCTTAACCAAATAATTATACATATATTGATTACACACTAGTAGAAGGCATAAGGAGGCAGCGGCTGATGCAAGTGAAATTGTTCCCAGGCGCATTGTGAAGTCTCGATTAATCCAATTAGTAGTTATAGTGAAACGTTCAATTCGATCAATTAGAGAAATAAATGAAGATACAAGTGTAACTCGATGATTCAGTGCCGTAAAAGGTCTACGATTAAAAGTTAAGCAATTTCTGTGATGCAAACGGAACGCAACATTGTAATCGATAATCGAGTCGCGGTATCGATTCTGGAGAAAGGTTACGTGGTTTTGACTATAAAAATTGAACAGATTCGTGTCAGCGAATTCGGTCGTTTCCGTGCGTGTTCGTACGTACTTGATACAGTATAGTAATGTAGAACTACCGGCAGAATCTTAATTAGGAAGTAGCGATGACTGTGTTTGTTAGCTCAGGTGGGTTGTTTCGTTTTTACGACTTTAAAAATTACGAGATCATATTTATTGATTCTTGAAATGCATTTTAATGTATAAAATTAATTTGTTTTATAATAGGGGAAATTATTTTTTTGTGCAACTTGAAAATATTGATCTTATACTGTTAGAAAAAATGCCATTTAATTTGTTTTGATACATCGTGAGAAACTGGATCCAAAATTGGAATCTGGATTTCTGGAATCACCAACCCGCAGTGAGCCATCCTTCATCCATCCCTAGCACCAACCTTCTCTATATGAGAAGAGGCCTGTGCCCAGCAGTGGGATATTTATTGGCCAGTATTATTTTAGTCAACATCTTAATTTATGTACATTTTTAATGAATGCGAAGTATATGCGTAGTAGTAAGATATCCGCGTGTCCTTATTAACCTGTCGATGCGAACCCGGAAAATGTTGATCATGGTTCATGAAAACTTTATACCACGGGTACAAGTTACCCGTTTTAAAGTACATAAAGATTATACCCAATTAATGTACTCGTAAACTCGATCGAAACACGTTGCTACTTAGAACTAAGTGTATGAGGTTTAATTAAGAATTTACTGCCAACTGGAATATCGAATGGAGTTAGTTTGCTTTATTCCTGAATTGCCCCGGGCGAGACACCATTTACTCACTTAATGTTAGGTTCGCTATGATCGATGTTGATCAACTACACAGTGTACTAATTTACTTCTTATTATTGCTGTCAAGTGAACTCGTTAACTGACTCTAATGGATGCTAATTCATATTCGATGTATTATTCTTTGCGTTGGCGTCGCCACTCGTCCTTATTTTAGTTTGGGTTAATTATAAATAGGCAATCAAATGTTCATTATATTTCAAGCGAGGATTCGTTTGAAATTCATGATGGACTAGTTCCCATTTTGTATCAATTGTGCGGTCACACCATTTTTCTATTGTTTTATTTTATCTTTATTTACTTTCACGTCGAACATATTGCAAACGAAAATGTTTGTACCGGATAGTATTTATTGTGAAACTAATATCAATACAAAGAAGACGAACCAAATTAAATTAAAATATATCAAGTGTTGAAGTCGCTAAGTGCGTGAAGATCAATTGAAAACTTCTTTAGTTAAAAGACCGTATAAACAGCAAAGTTTAACTCCAAGTTCTGCACGGTACCGCGTTTAATAATATTCTCGGTGAAATTTACAAGCCATTAGCAATTTAAATACAAAATGATCTAACATTACCAGCTGACAATGGTATACGGCATCCGTGGTGCAGCATCAATTCCCATTCGCCATGGGTCGGTGCAGCATGACCACTAAATCACAAAAAAGGGTTTATTTAAACATGGATCTTATGCATTTTGCTCTTGTGGAGTACGGAAATTATAAAAGTGTCAGCATATGTTGAACTTTACTAAATATAATTTATGAGATATTATTAGTAGTATGGGAGTAAAATTAAAACTTTTTAATTAGTTGGTAAAAACGTGGCGTGTTTATTTAATGTCTGTTTTCTCTAGTTAGAACCAAAAAGCTATATGAAATTAGGGAACTATGTAAAGATTATGGACAGAAGTTTCAAAAACTTCCACGATGTTTTTTTTATCACCCCATTTTTTTTCTTAATCCTTTATGTGTGAGAAAGTTGGAAGGCAGTATTTTATACCAAGAGTCATATCATAATTTAGTTAATAACGGCTGATAGCACATAAACATATACTGCTACTTTATTTAAAGTGCATTATGCAGTGATGACCTTTCCGTTTATTCGAAAGTTATTATTTTTGTGAATGCATGTGTAATGTTTTCTTTAAAAATACTTTTTTCAAGTAGGTATTGCCTTACCCAGTGACAGTTCGATGCATGAAAGCGATGCTAATGACTATACTAAAGCAATTTCTTGTGATTGAAATGCTATCTTATTTCCTTACGTTTTTTATTGGTGCATATCGTTATACGTACACTAACACATACCTATATTATATATATAAATATCATAACCAATAAGTATGTACCTGTTAAAACAAAAGAAATACGTATATAAAACAAATCTTACCATTTAGTTATGAAAGAGCGGCGTCTCGTAATACAGGCATTATTTGCTTAAAAGGAGTCGTCAATCACAAATCAATGTTATGTTAAATTTTTAGTACCCCAATAAAACATTTTGTATTTGTATACGTAGTTAAGGGCGTCATTATAATGTTTCTGTAAGATATTATCAAATGATTAATTATTAGGGTAGGTATCTCTATTTGTCTCGTAATCAATCATTCCAACATTGCGACCTAAATAAATGTTTGTACTTAGCACAGAATTAGATAATAATATGCGAATAGCAATACGGCGCAAACAACCGTGGGCAGTGTGGCCGTCTATAAAAATGTTCCATGACCAATGCCAATATATCATAACTTAATAACTAGTAAATACAATGTATAAATTATTGTAACTTCAGACGCGCATAAAAATAATTTGTAAGTGATAATTTGTAACACTTCACCGGCCAGTTATGATCCCACCTTATTTACATGTTGACATAAGACTTTATGTCAGAGATCACCGGCTTAAAATGTCGAATTTAATATTACGTCATGAATTTTTTGAACATAAAAATACATCGCATTCGTTGATATGTTAAGTAAAATCCGTGCTAAAGGTTACGTGCGTCTAAATATTTTAGAGATTGGTAATGCATTTGGAGTCTCAGGCCAAAGAACATTAGATATATTTGGATTTCGGAATGCGTGATTTCCAAATAGAGCCTTTCAATAGATTAGCTTGGGAACGAAATTATTTTGACATAGGTTCCAAACTGAATATTTGTGGGGCTTCTAAGAATAAAATACTGTTACTTGATATTGGGAGTTGCCTCTATCAAAAATCGTTTCAACACAAAAAAGATCCTCTCACGTATCGGTGAGTTTTCGCATCCTCGGCATTACAAAACACGACAGCTATTTCGTCGATTGTTCGCGCGCTGTCAATTTCGCGCGGGAACCCGAATCCGCCATTGTTTTAAAACGTTCGGATGCACCGGGATCAAGTTTCGTCACAGTGGCCGTCACACGCATTGTTCTTGCATATTTCCAGACGAATGTTGTGTCAACACGTTTGTTTTCATTGTTCCTCATTGTTTTGGCATGCTTTGTTTGTTATTTACTGTTTGGAAGATGATCAGCTATTGTTGAATTCTCGATAGGCCCGGCGGATACAGAGCTGTAAACAGGGGTGGTCATGATGAGCTCACGTTTCGTTTCCACGTACGCCGTTAATTGACTCGGCATGGTTTTTACGATGATAACAGTCAGACATTTATGCAAATACTACCGCGCATATTGCCCTTCAAATAATCATGTTACGTGCCATGAACATTTGTTAAAATTTACAGTACTCAATGTTTTTCTTGACAAGTGGTTAGTACGTGCTTAACGAGGCAGTTATTCAACATTAATTGGCATTCTTCTTCATATAAGTTTTTTTTACAATCTAAGCCTCGTCTATTTACTTCTTACCGTTTCTTGAACCGTTCAGAAGTCTGGATTTCCTGTCATATTTTTGTAGACGTCAGTTTTTGTAGTAAAATGATTGGACGTTTCTGTATATAGTGCATACAGTAATGGAACAGTCCTGACAACACGACACATTTACCAGCTCAGGTAGTACCAGCGTGTCGCAACCGCGAGTACGCATGTCCCACGACGAACAATCGAACGCTCTAACCATGTACCTACGTAACCTCAGTCGTGTAGCATGCAAAGAATTAGCATACTTGCAGAACACCATGCCCACGCGCGGCACCGCCAATCCATCATATTTGCTGCTGTGTGCGTGAACGGAGCCATTTTAGTTCGTACCAATATAAATTTGCGGCATTTGGTACGAGTCGCGTGCGATTTTCGACTTTTCTTTGTTGTGTTAGAAGTTTTGGGGCTTCGTTCCATGTTTGGCGGCTGTTGTAATGTTGAAACAGGAAAGCTAATAGTGCGCATGTATCTACACAGCCATCGAGGCGAACTGCAACGATTTCGCATCGTTGGACGTCAAAACTAAATTGACTTGCATGTCCCGAGTATTTGGATTGGCGATGCATGAAACGCGAATGTGGATAAGAAACTTTAGGTTCTTAGTGTGATAATATAATACTTCGATTAAATTCAAAGGCTTTAAATTTGAACTACACTAATTGAGATATCAAAGCTTTGCATCTCTAGTCTGATTCTTGATACCTAATTATGTTATTTAAAATCCAATTATTTGCATAATAACCAATCATGTTGGGTTATTAATAATTATTATGTTTACACCATCCATATTTGGTCTAAACGGTTGTGTGGTGTTTTACAATGTAGTTATTTTAATACTTAATTAGCTACATCAAATTACGAGTAGGTACCTTATATTATTATTCTTAAAAAGGATTTTTTAAGTGATAAGTATAGCTTCATTATTTGTTTCTTATAATTTTCTTGTGTTCTTGTTATAACGTATTTCACATACCTACTGCTTCATAGCCGAGCAAAAATTCTCACTGAGTAATATAAAATCTCCGCGCGTATTTCCTCAGAATCTCAGTTATTTGCAATCACCTGCATCTGGTATGTATACAGGTGTTCCATTCTTGCACCAAGGATATATACCCGATATAGATTTAATGACTTCCGGATGGCATATTAATTCATTGCTTTCCTGATACATAATTACTAAGGTGTTTATTACTTGGCTCCTAATAGCCTATGAGATTTATGTATAGGGCCTTTTAGTTGAGCATATAACTGATTTAATTATTACTTAAGCGCGCTGTTCGAAATGGGTGCTAGCTTTCTTCAAACGGATCTAAATACGTCGTAAAAACAAGAACAAGAACGTTCAATTAATACGCTTTAACTGCTAATAATTATCGGAATCATTATCAGAATTGTTCATTCATTTTCTGATACTGCTTTAATAAAATAAACAACTGAAAATCACCTAATCTCAATTCATGTGACACAATTCTCTATGACCAAGTACAGCTGATTGTCAGTTCAGTACCGTCAGAGTTTATTAATAATTATAATTTGTCATTCATTGATTGTTTGCTGAGAGGCGCGAGCTGGCCTCGACGCCCACTCAAACAAATCCACTATTCCCTATGTATTCTGCTCTGTCAATTTGGCAACTGCATACCGCGGGGGATTTGACAATTGTGTGTTAAATGGCGGGTACACAACGAATTAGAAGTTAGTTCGAATATGAAATTGAAATCAACAGAGATCTGTGAAAGTATTAAGAAATTTGATAGATTTATGTGTTATTGAAGTGGCGCTAAATACATATTGTTATGTCAAGTTTCACCAATGTGTAGAAAATCTGTCATTCGTCGGCTGTATATTTCATATTATAAATATTTCGAATTAATAATTCATTTTACATTAACTCGTTACATATTACAAAATGAATAAATTAAAGTAATCTAATGTAAGTACTTAACCCATTAAAGCTCGCAGCCAATATCGCCATTCATAATAACCAGTAAATAGTTTTATTTTACGTTTATACGATTAAAACATGTTCAATACTCAGGCGACATTCACATTTATTTAACGTAAATTATCGTTTATGTCTTATTAACGATTTGCAATTCGTTTCGATTCGGTAGTTACTTGTTTTAGCGGTTCATTGCTTTGTGATTTCCACATAATTAGAAGGTCGTTTGATTTGTTTAGGGACGTATTATCGTAACTTAGAACATAGACTTGAAGACTGGGTAAAATGGGGTGAAAATACAAGCAGGGGTGAATAGATAATTATGACTATTTACATTTTACAGATTAAATTATGTAAGAAATTATAAGTAGTTTTAAAATTATATGCATGTGATAAAAGTTATCTTTCATTCTCACTATTCTGAAACTCATCTATGTTGGCTTAATAATACATGTTCAACAGGCCAAGATAAGTCTCCACTGATTCTGAAATTTGGACCATCGAACAAAATTTACATTCATTATTTTAGCTTTCTTAAGTATAACTATATATAGCGAGAAGATCTGGACAATTTCCTCGCCGATTGGCCACAGCACGCCTCCGACAGGGAAGGATGGAAGAGTATGGGGGAGGCCTTTGCCCAGCCTTCGAGACAGCACGGACTAACAAAAAAAAAAGTATAACTATCATAGTTGAGCAAACTTACAGCCATCGGAAGAATATGTATCTGCTATATATCATACAAGTTAAAGACAACCTATTATCAGACCCGTTGTCTTTAATTTGTATGATGCATACAAACCGCGAAAATATGTATATGTTTACTAGTATATTTTTCAATAGATCATTTATTCTTGACAATGTTTTCAAAACAATCGATTGTTCCATTATAATTAACATAGAATCTATTTACATTGTTTCTTAGAGTGATGACTGATAAGTCTATAGGTACGTCTGGGAAGCCTAGGCCATCAAATCACTAAAGCCGACTTTCCACGATGCGTGATATTTCGGACGGTCGCGGACCAACCAGCAATGACGCACCATGGGTAGAATGTCTTCAGTGGTACCTAGCGCAGACACGTCTGCACTGGTGCTGGCGCTCTGAAGTATACTCTAAGCTGGTCGGAATAGGGTTAGATACTCAACACTCACATTGTCCAGGGCGCGCCTGTCCGTCGTTGGCCGTGCAGGGTGATCCGCGAAGTCGCTATGGGAAGCTGGCTTGACATCCAAACCGTTCATCGTACCCGCTTGATGTTATTTTCCTGTCAACTTGCTTTTAAAGCAATAACTTGATCATCACTCATTAGGCAAAATGATATTCTTCTCCGTGCCCATACATATGTGGAATGAACACAGGTATTCTGACCAACCGAGCTGATCACTGTTCGTTTTCCGTAGGTCTTTGCCCTCCATGACAGATACAGATTGGTATTATTATTCACATAGCGATTCAAATTTATCCTTATTTTTACACAACAAAATTAACATCGTATAACATTATGCTTCACTGCGAACATTAAAAAGGTTTTTTACATGTACATTTAACGCTACAACGTTTTAATTAATGGTTTTCTCTTTACAGGTAAGTTACCGAGGCCGACACTCAAAAGAGTCATCGTGAATTGGATCTGATTAAGTTTTTGCACTCATTAAGCGGTAAGCGAGTGGTAATAACTATTTTAGTGGGCTTGGTGCTAATTAAACTGTTTAAAATACTTCTTTGAATTTACTTGAGGTTATTTTAAGAATATTAGCGGTCCATTAGTCCATTAAGCTTTTTTTTTTTTTTTTTTTTTTCTCTAAGAAGTATCAAAATACGTTCACGTACTATTGAGTGCTCCCGGTAATAAATCATAAAAGTAGTGTATATTCCAGTAATCTCTTTCGAAGTGTGACAAACTTACTCAGTGATTAAATGTGCATATACAGCATTATTTGTGACTCTAATATCCAGACATTTGTTTACAAAATCCAAGTTTTAACACCATCCTGCGCGCGCAGGCGGACCGGTGGGACTCTCCGATGCTGGCTCGCTGGATACGGCTGCATGCAGTCATATAGTTGCTGCCATCATCGGGGCGTCCACCCGGACCTGCAATTAGTTGATGTGTGTACGTGTGTATGTGTGTATGTGTTGAAAATAAAATGTGTCTTAATTGAAAATGTACTGTTACTAACACTAGTTTTGTAAGTTAATAATTTTTATACTAACATGATATGGATCTTGAGTCTGCAATAAATGATTATTATTATTATTATTATTATTAACACCACGGGCCTTATAATGGTAATTTAAAAGTACCCTCCGAGTTTTTAACTTTATTGGTTTGGTTGTCAAGATTCATGGACAATATTATTACTTTTAAACTTGAAACCTTGCCTTTTGGCGTTTTTGACGTTTAGTGCCAAGCGATGGTGCTGCCAATGCTAAAATTGTATACGATTTGGTAGAAATACGCAATTACTGGAGTCGACACTGTGCCATAATACTATAAAACTAACTTTTGCTAGAGCCCACGATCGATTAGTTAATTGGGCGTTTTGTATTGCGTCAAGATCAGAATGGTACAGTGTTTTGAGTGTAAATTGAACATCTTAGTCACTCATAAGCGCATCAAATGCACCAACACCAACTGTCAACACCATTACCATCAGGAGTGTGTGAAATTCAATGAATCAACTGTCCCTCGCTCCAAGTGGATTTGTTTTGATTGTTCTGAAATGGGCTCTAAAGGAGAACATAATAACACACCAGCTCAAAAAAACAATAAGAAAAATCCGAATTCTGAGACATCACCAGTAATAGGTCAAGATCTTATTCTGACTGAAATCCGTAATTTGCGCCAGGAAATGCGAGACAAATTTGATAGTCAACAATCCACGTTTGATAAGTTCAGCCAGATGCTTTCTACAGTGCAGACAGATGTTTCTGAATTGAGATCTAAATACTCTAAGATTAAAGAAGAATTTGATGAAGCTCTTAAAACAATTCAATTCCTGTCTGGATCTCATGATGATCAGCAAGTGTTAAATGACGAACTTAACAGTAATATGTTAGAGCTGCTGAAGCAAAATAACATGCTGCGGTCTGAGGTGTCTGAGCTGAATTCCAAGTGTGTACTGATGGAACAGCATGCAAGAGAGGCTAACGTCGAAATTCAAGGTCTGCCTGAACGCAAGAACGAAAATCTACTTACCATCATTGAAGACATTGCCAAAACAGTTTCTTGCAACTTACAGGTGAATGAAATAATGGCCTTTCATAGAGTGGCTAAAATAAAACCGGATTCGAATCGTCCTAAAAATATGGTAGTCAAACTAAATTGCCAACGTACCCGAGACAACTTTTTAGCTTCAGTAAGACTATTTAACAAAAATTCAAATGAGAAACTGAATACATCTCATGTGGGATACCCAGGTGAGAAGCAACCAATTTTTGTAACTGAACACTTGTCCCCTGAAAATAAAAAACTTCATGCTGCCACCAGAATAGCTGCCAAGGAAAAAGGTTATAAATTCGTATGGGTTAGAAATGGACGAATCTTCGTTCGGAAAGACATCTCGGCCGACCACGTATTTATAAAGTCATTGGATAGCTTACAAAAATTGTGATTTCTTTTGTTTTTACTTTTTTAGCATAAGCCACTAAATTATGTATTACCAATAAAATTCAAACTTAAAATATTTTATCAAAATGTAAGAGGCTTAAGAACCAAGACCGACAATTTTTATCTAACGGTATTGAAAAATGATTATGATATTATTGTTATAACTGAGTCCTGGCTGAATGATAAGGTTTTTGATTATGAATTGTTTGACAAACGGTACAATGTTTTTCGTAGGGATAGATCTTCTACCTGCTCACATAAGACCAAGAAAGACGGCGGAGGCGTGTTGATTGCAATTTTAAAGTCATTTGATGTTACACGTAAAACATCTTGGGAGTCACAATGTGAGGATCTTTGGCTAAGCCTGAAAATAGGAAAAACTTTAATAAACATCTGTACCGTATACATGCCACCTCCATTAAATCAGATATATGTCGATACTTTCCTTACAAATATGATAAAAGTCATCAATAGCAATAAGCACAATAAAAGTGTTAACGCTACAGAGCCTCTTTATCTGGTAATAGGAGACTTTAATATGGGAGATATTGTGTGGCATAACTCTACATCTTTACACTTAAATTCTGTGCCACCTGCGGGTAATATTAGTACTGCTATTTTAGACGCGCTGGCCTATTGCGATCTGTATCAATATAATAACGTATTTAACATAAACAACAGAATACTGGACTTGGTTCTATGTAGAGGCTTCTTTCAGGTCTCAGTCAGCCCAGCTTTAAGTTTCTCTGAGTCACCAGATTTACACCACCCACCCCTGGATATTGATATAAAAATAATAAATGAACGGATGCTGAAGCCTTGCTTAACCCCAACTCTTAATTATTATAAATGCAATTACGAAACTTTGAATGATGATTTGATATGCGTTGATTGGCCATCGATACTCCATGAATCACTTTCAGTCGATCAGATGGTAAGTCTTTTTTACGACACGCTGAGGCCAATTATCAATCAGCACACCCCTCTCCGTCGAAAGCGTAATAATTGTTACCCTGCCTGGTTTAGTCGACCATTGCTGAGAGCTCTCAAACAAAAGCACAAATTTCATTCAAGGTATAAGAAGTATGGAAACTTGATGGATAAATTACAATTCGATATGGCCCGTAAACGATGTGACATAATGATAACTGACTGTTACAATACTTTTAAGCAGAATGCTGCTGATCATTTAAAAAATCGTCCTAAGTATTTCTGGCAAATCTTTAAGGATAAAATGTCAAATAGTGGCTCATTACCTGACGTCATGACTCTTGATAGATTAACAGCGAAGGGCGGACAGGAAATTTGTGAACTATTTTTAAAACACTTTCAAAGTATTTATCCCTCCAACACTCAGGTTCATAATATAGATTTCTGTTCTCACTGTAATTACAGTCTTTCTCGTGCACCATTCAATGATTGTGTGATTAGTGAAGAGGAAATTTTTAAACAATTGAAGGCTTTAGATATAAATAAGGGACCCGGTCCCGACTTAATACCATCTATCTTCTTAACAAAATGTGCACAGAATTTAACTTACCCTCTTAACATTATTTATAATAAGTCTCTCAAGACTGGCGTTTTTCCTTCACAGTGGAAATTAGCACACCTAACTCCTATTCATAAAGGTGGCAAGTTGGATGATATTACACAGTATCGCCCAATATCTATATTATCTGGATTTGGCAAAATATTGGAGGCCATAGTTAATAAAAAGCTCTTAGCATATTTCCAGCAGTCAATTGACTCGAATCAACACGGTTTTTTACCTCGTAGATCTACCAGCTCTAATTTGGTTGGGTATATTTGTGACATCGTAGATACTATGGACAAGGGCGGCGAAATACATGCAGTGTACACTGATTTAAAGAAGGCGTTTGATTTGGTTAATCACGACTGTCTAATAAATAAGCTTGCGTGTTTGGGGATTCATGGATCGTTACTCAGATGGTGTCAATCATATATTCAGAACCGGTCCCAGTTAGTATACATTAAAGGCTTTAAATCTAGTGTATGTGCTGTACCATCGGGGGTCCCTCAAGGTTCTCATCTCGGACCCCTTCTTTTCCTGGTCTACATTGATGATATAAAAAATGTTATTCGATCTAAATTTAAATTATATGCTGACGACTTAAAAATCTATCGAGCTACTAATGATACATCTGATATTGCAATCCTTCAATCTGACATTAACGCTGTCCATAACTGGTGTAGTCAAAATTATATGCTTTTAAATTTGAACAAATGCTACCACATTAAATTTACCAAAAGAAAAAAACCGTATCTAGCAAACTACTTCGTAAACAGCGTACCTCTAGAAGAAGTCACTACTATAAGAGACTTGGGAGTGATTCTGGATCGATCACTGAGTTTCAGGTCTCACATTGACAGCATCACGAGCCGGGCTTCTCGACTCTCTGGTTTTATTAATCGGCAAATGAAGATTTTTAAACAACCGAGTCTTACTATATTAGTTTATAATACTATCGTTCGAGGTATTTTGGAGTACTGCAGCACCGTCTGGAGCCCGGGGTATCAAGTTCATATTGACAGATTGGAACGCATTCAAAAACGTTTTTTGTACCACCTTGCATTTAATAATAATATGTGTCAACAATTGAAATCACATGAACAACGTCTTTCATTTTATAAAATGGAATCATTGAGCAAACGTAGAAAAATAGCGGATATCATGTTTCTATACAAGCTCATACATGGGCTGGTAGATTCTCCTGATATCCTTGAGCGTATATCACTGATAGTGCCACGTTCTGGTAGTCGTCTGTGTAACCGAAAAACTTTTCATTTAGATAAATTTGAAACCAATCTCGGCCAGCACTCTCCAGTATATCGTATGAGTTCCTCATCAAATGGTATTCGTAATGATATCGACATATTTGTACGTGACAGTTCTTTAGCCTCCTTTAGGAAAAAGCTTAAATTAATTTTGCGCAATTATTGTAGTAATTGATTCACATTGTTATACAAGACATGGTTAACAAGCGATCAAACTGTTTAGAAAATGTACTTTTTGGTTTCTTATGTATTATGGGCCCTATCTTCGAATCTTGTAGTATAGGTGTCGTATGACATAATTTCATTAATCATGCTGTGTTCGCATCTAGAAGGATATAATCTCTGCATGTTGTAAAATTGTAATATTCCTAATACCTACCTAGTGTTACAGATTGTATCCAGTTTTGTGAACCAAATAAAAAAAAAAAAAAAAAAAAAAAAAAATTAAGTTTGAAAATGGGAGTTCTGCATCTGAAGTGGTATTTTGTTTTATTTTTTTGATTTTCTACTGTACCTTCCTTTACCAGTCAAGAAGTCTCACTGGCATCATACTTGATGGCAAGGCTGGTTCATAATCGCATCAATCACTCTCGCAAAGTCAACTACGACGATAATACAAACCAATCATGGTTTAATGGTGTAATATACATTAATATAATACAAAACTGTAAGATGATCTATTTTAGAAATAAAGAAAATAATAATAGCTTACCTGACTGGCGAATAAATCAGTTCTAAAAATCGTAGAGCAGTTTGTATGGAATATGACATAAAACAGAAGGCTACGTACATTGTAGACATATTTTTTTCAATTTAAATACTAAATCTATACTAATACACTAGGTATGCTATTGACCAAGGTTAGTTAATGACGTCCAAAGACAAATAATATGAGCAGTTTTATGACAAAGGTGGTTTGACCAAAACGCATTCTGTTTTTAAATCATTCACTTGTTTTTAACCAATTTAAATAATGAATTAGTAATGAGAGACTCCATTTTCAAATCGTACGAGTACTTCCCATATCCGTTACAAATGGAACAGATATTTAAAATTGATTTCTTAATAAAAGTATACTTCGTATCAATAATAAAACGAACTGGTTTCCCGTCTTGACCTTTAATTAATCAGTAAGTAAAACATTTAATTAATTGGAAATATGACACCTGTTATGTTGAAATGTAACATTTCATAACACGTAGGTGCAAGGCCCAGATAGCACTATTTAATTAGCGTCCCGTGACATTGGGTGCGCGCGCGCAGCGTCGGCGTCTAATCTGTTCGGAGGCGTTCTTATGTCACCAATCACAAGCAAATATGTAACGGTTTACGGATTCAGTTAAGCTATTACTGTTAGATTTTATTTCGTTGTCGAAATAAGAACAAAATATCAATAAATAATACGGATAAAAGTCAGATATACCATCTGAAGCGCATTAAAATGTGACAGTTATAAATATGCATTAGGATTGATTTTATTTTTTGCCATGTTCTGTTTTTTAACTACTTGATGTATATGGAATGGGTGTGTCATATGAAAGACATTGACGAATAACGGGGGCTGAGATATTCCATGTCGTCCCAAAGTATTAATAATTATCTATAACATGTTACGTCAAATGTATGAATCAGCTATTGTCTCCCTTATAAATATTTGTCTATGCAAATATAAGTGGTACTTAATTGTGATAAAATAGCGTCATTATATCAAATTACTAGCCCTCTTGACCTATGATTTTCTCTAATTCTGTATCTATTGTCCGCATTAAGGTTTAAATTTATCGTAAATTTCGTAAAACCTTATCTCAACATAATTCCTTAACTGCATGAGTTAAATCACTTAGTCGGTTCCAAATTCATCTACCTACCTACTTAACTGTAGACTAATTTAAATTGAATGTTATAATTATTTACTCAATATTGCATAAACTTAACAGAGAAACTGCCATTTCGTGGTCAATAAAAATTAAACGTGATTGTTTCAAAAGTGTAATAGCTCGCTTGTTTATTGAGAAACGTGTTTACAATGAGCATTTCTGAAATTGTTACCACCCTTTTACAGAGATAGTCGACAATTTTATAACTTGAGGTGTTGATGGGATCAGTAAACATTTATCGCCTCCTTATAAGGTGTGGAACTGGCCGAAAGCAAATATCGTGAAGAAAAAAACTATTTGTCAAGTTACGCGGGCTGTCAACGTGACGTTTAATTTCCCGCCAACGCGTCGCGTCTCGCCCACGTTATCTGATGCTAGCATTGCTAGCGTACTTTCTGTAGCAACGGGACGGCTCCTTGTCAAATGCTATTATGATGTAAAATGTCGTGACACCGATAAAAGTGTGGCATAAAATGTGTATTTTATCTGATACTTGAGGTATGAATGTCTTTTGCAGTTTTTTAACAATGTCTTATATTTTTTACACGAAACCTTCGAAGTTTTATTCTGACACAAATCTTTAAGATTAGAAACAAGATCATAATTTAACACTGCGCTTTCAGAGTTCCTTATTAATATATGAATAACCTAGAGTCAAGAGTAGCGCACCTAGAGTTCGAGTTCGTTAGATTAGTATAACGTTTCTTGAGCGCCTTCTTGAGGTTTATTAGAAATAAAAAATGATTTGAATTTGATAAAGCTTCTGTTTAGTCTAGACGTGTTACGAAATAAATCACAGCCAAGTTAGGTTAGTGCGTCTCCTTGCAAAGAAATACGCATCTGTAGGTGGTTTGTGACCAAATAGAGACGGCATTACATGATACCTGGGTCACTTGTTTACCATTTAAAGCCTATTTGGAGGTCAACATACATTTTAATTATCATAATAATTTTCATGTTTTTAAAATCATTTATTTTTAAGAAAACACTTATTCAACTTACCTAATCTTCTTCTACAAAATGTAGAGGACTAATTTATTGTCCTCTATATTTTTATTTTAAAATCTATACATCTATACATAATATAATAAAATCGTAAAATACCAGGGCTTCAGTTTGTTTGTCTGTGCGTTTGTGCGCGCTAATCTCAGAAACGAATTCAGCGATTTGAATGAGCTCTTCACGGACATAATGTTGCAACCTTCGCGTAACATTTAATAGTTGTTTCATTAAAATCGTTTAAGAAAAAGAAAAGTTACGGTCATTGGAACAATAAGGGCTCTATGTCACTTCGTTCCTTTGAGAAAATAATTAAAATTTCGCTATTCCCGGAACTCCGCGAGAACGAAGTCGATGGCACAGCTGTAATTCATAAAAAATCAATATTTTGTAGTTTAGGTCGTTTAAAGGAAAGACATAAATATATTCTGCCATAAATCTTGCGTGAGCAAACGCATGCTATGACCCGCACATAAAGTACGCCTTCAGAGCACTCGTATGACTTAAGACAACCCAGCTCGCCGCGAATTACCTAAAAAGGCCGGCCAGGAAATTACCACATCGTAAATAATTCATGCATTATTACTCAATCATGTCTGTGCAACGGTGAACGTTTCAGTGGGACGTTTTTTTCGCGTCCCGTTTGCGGCGAAGCCCTTTTTCATTACACATTGTCCTGTCCATCGCGCGCAGAACCGTGGTAAAATGATATGACTCATGAGCCGCTCGCTACTAAGGCGGTGACAGATTCAGTTTTGTTCCGAAACTCGCCGTTCATATTTCTTAAAAAGCATAATATTTCGTAAGCTGAGTACCATGTTTGTGTAACGGTATTCCGGAGCGTCACAGTGACCCGCCGAAAAAGAGCAGAACATTAACCGGTCACGGCTAAGCGTCACAGGTGCGCCTACGTTCACTTTCAATCAAGATGCTACGATTTATTTTTATAGTCTTATGCTACTTTGGGCTGTACGGTTGACTCTCAAAATTCTCATGCTACTTAACTTATAATCGATTAAAATAAATTTTGACTTTGGTAGACGATATCGCAGAATTGTTAATTCAACATCAAAGTAGTTCATTAGTCTACTATATTTATTTAGCATTTTGTTATCTCAGACTTCATCGTGGATTTTAATTAAAAACAGTGTCGGTTCGTGCAAAGATGCCGCATAGAATGGCGGTCACGGCCTCTACGAAATTAAAAAATAAACGTTGGTTTTTAAGTATCATTTTAAATGTTGATTAAATAATTTACAACCATACCAAAATGTTGAAACGGGAAACATAAAACATTTTAATTATAATCGAGACAATTCTGTAACTCGATTATGTTACTCGAGTTGTATGCGAATTGCATTCGTCCTAGTTTTTTTTCTGCGAAAAAATCGTGACATTTACATAGGTATTCATAACAAGGGTAGCTAACAGTAATGCCTCGTTTTAAAACTACAAACCGGTTTAAAAAGAAATATAGGGTGGTCCGTTTGTATGTAAATACGAGTGATATTAAAATAATCTAGACTGAACATAACAATAAATTATTGTTTAATGGATTCCCGACAACTTTGCATTTGTAGGTGGCGTTCCGGCGCAATTTTATAGGATCGGAATTGTTTTTTTAATGTAGATATATTTAATAGAGAAATCAATATAATTTAAAATAGAACTTAGTACCTAGTGTGTCTTAGTTTGACGTTTACGCGATTGACATGTTTATGCTCTCTTTGCTTTAGAGATGTATACGCGCTATGTTTAACCTAAAGACGACGGATACCTGCGTGCCCTTTTTTAAAAA
Source organism: Plusia festucae (assembly GCA_950381575.1). Lineage (NCBI taxonomy): Eukaryota > Metazoa > Arthropoda > Insecta > Lepidoptera > Noctuidae > Plusia > Plusia festucae. The sequence continues at coordinate 1,926,240 of OX494436.1, read as the reverse complement.
ATACAAGTTGTTAACTATGCCATCATTATATATTCTAGAAATGGCTGTTTTCGTAAAAACAAATCCCCAATTATTTCATCGACAAGCTGACTTTGTAATCCGTAGTAGACGTGACGATAGTAAACTGTGCCTGCAAACTGCAAAAACTACTCTTTTGAGAAAAAGTGTCTTCTGTATGGCTCCCATAATTTATAATAAAATACCTCAGACTTATAAAAACCTTAACTTAAATGTATTCAAAAACAAGATGAGAAATTTATTAACAGACAAATGCTACTATAGTGTAAATGACTTTTTGACTGATAAGATTTGACATTCACTGACATCAATTTTAATTTTTTTTTTTTTTTAATCGTATTTACATTGTTAATATTACTTTAAATTTGTACGCCTTAATCAGGCCAAACATGTTAACGGCTTACCAAAATTTATACAACATCTTGCATGCTTAATATGCATGTACACACATGTTTGACGAATAAATTATCTTTATCTTTATCTTTATCTTTATCTTTATCTTTATCTTTATCTTTATCTCTGATTGGATTATTTGGCTTGGAGCGTCCTGCTCCTGGCGATGGGACTCATTCAGACACCGTCATTGAGTAGTAATGCCACCTGCATGGACCATGGGATTGTCAAAAATTAATTTGCCAGGCTTAATATATAAGGCCGATTCTGTGCATCATACAGAATTTATGTGCCAAGAATTGATTATGTGATTGATCGAATTGATGATTATGTGTTGGAAAGAGTAATATACTCGTATTAATTCAGCTATCGACATTCATTTGAATTTTATTTACGTAATAAAGTAAAAGTAGACGCGCCATGCCATTTGTTGATTTATTTCTTATTGGTAAAAAGGTCAAGGTATAACTTAAAATATGCGTTTCAAGTGTGTCATTACCTTATAAAATATTAATCATCTCCAACTGGCGAGATCAAACATGTATCTAGGCACTTGGCCAAAATTTCACAAAACATTGAATAAGTAAGATTTGAAAGCTAATTCGGCTTAAAAAGGTAGTAGCCTAACGGCTAGGATATTAGACTTGCGATCATGTGGTCCCCGGTTCGAATCCCATCCATTACACTACTGGCGTGAGCCCACTCGTCACACAAGCATTTACGTTAGTACGAGGGGCTGACAAGAATACGAATACACATTGCCAGTAAGATTAAAATAAAAATGTTATAATTACATTATTCTAAATAGCAAGTCGAAATGGTGAGATATCAAGACGACATTTCAAAAACATAAAAAAAACCCTTAAATAAAATTGAATGAAGATTGGCTTCTGTTTTGTTAAACAATTTTCCACAGGCTTACTGTTCTTGCAAGCACTAACAAAGCTACCATGTGGTTTATTGCTCTCTCAGACATCTGTCCTACGTTTTGTTATTGTGTAACTAAATCTATTAAACCTTAAAAGGGTCGCGCAGACCGACCGAGCAAAACAAGTCATAAAACACCTTATTAGGAGACCTAGTCTCAAACACTTAGTAACATGTGCCCAATAGTAAGCCCGCTCATTTATCGACTAATTAACTCTGTGTTTTACTAAAACCGACTTTAGAAAGTTGTTCCGTGTGGGCGAATGTGTTTAACATTTATTTAAGAAACTTGAAATTTAACGATGTAATAATATAAAGTGATAGACAGCCGATATAAGTTGAAACGAAATATGTGATTACTTCATTTAATAATATCAATAACAGAAAGCCTACTGTTAATTTCCGTAAGTGATGGCCTTTTCATTTTAAATATTAATTAGGCGATTATTATGAATTGATTTAGTTTGCGTGAAATGAAAAACCATTAATACGTTTAGGTTCGAGCGAATTACGTTAATAACTGACTTTCCGATCGTCAGTTTTATAGTGTGAGAAAACAAGAAACAAGCATTATGCTCACTTAATATCACACATAAATATGGCTTTATTTCTCTAGGACCAGTTGTAAAAACGAACATGTTTGTAACTACACAATTAGTGCGAGTATATAAAAACTAATTGGTTTAATTAAGATAACTCGATACTGATATCGCGAGTCACTCCATTAGTAAGATGTCGCATCACTATTGGACTAGTTAGTCGATTCTGGTTCGGCAGTAATCGTAACCGCGAGCATCGATAGTGGTAATCGGTACACGTAATGTGTATGTCCTGTCAGCCGGGTTTGGTTGTTAACAGAATACCTATCGTGGTAGTGTAGATTATAGAGTACATAATAAATACGAATGAAACTGGTCATAGGTCCTTGATAATTTCAAATTACTTAAACTTTGTTATTGTTTGATTAATTAAAGTAGGTATTATTGCATTTATTTTTCCCATGTTTACAAAACTTTTACTTTTAAACTTGAAAAGCTCATGTCGCTTTATTAATTCACCTTAATTAACTTCGTTATTATATATGAACAATGTTTATTGTTTGCCTTTTCGGAGAAAAAGCACGTGTCTGAAGGAGTTGATTTGACCTGTTTGACAGATAGCACGTGTTCACGTACGAGTATCAGGCAAGTTATCAAGCTTAAACTAGCGAGGTTATGTGTAAAACTGTTCGAAAAGTCATAGTCCTCTTTTTTTATAAGTAAAATATGTAAGTGATGATACAACTGTAGACCAAATTACCTTTGTCCAATTTACCGTTCTAATCATTTTAATTTTAAAACAGAGAAAAAATAAAAAATAGTCAAGCAACAAGATTTAAAAACAATGGCATTCTAATTTAAAAAAAATTACATTCTAAATACAAAATTATTTTTACATACAAAACGATTATAACCCGACTCAATTAAAATGCACAAGTATCGGCTTACAAACGCGTACGCATCAATATCTTATTTTAATTATCCAGTTTATATCTGTAACTGATGATTATGATAGGGGGAATTAATGAGGCTGTATTGCTCTGGAAGCTTAGCTTTATATTTTTAATATAGTTTGCATTAAATTACTAAGACCGTGGCTTTGTATTGCCGTGGAACCAGATTATGATTACTGAGGCGGTAAATAAATGTTGCCTAAGTACTAAGTTAAGCGCTTTGACTTAGTATTATATCTGTCCTTATCTTGCTCCTGTAGTTTGACAGCTGTGCGACAGTGACAGTAATAAGTTATGGAGGAATTTTAAATTTATCAGCCTGAGTACCTAAAAACCCTCTGCAAGTCGTATCATATTATAATTTTTCAGTATTACATACTTATTTATAGCAATAAATTGATTTGGCATCAAATTTGCTAAGTTATTACAATTATTTCTCAAAAAATTAAGTGAACAGTGGATTGTTCTCAAACTTAATTCGTGAGAGTAACTTAGTGATGTATCCAGCATGATATCGATATTATTTATCGATTTTTATTTCAGTATCAGTATTATCATATCAATGTCAATTGCATGTCTCTTTTCTTAGAGGAAGAAGGTTGATATTCGAAATGATAGTAGTATACTTCAACGTGTGTTCGAACGAACTAGGTATGCATATTGTAAGAATACACTTGACAAGCATATTTTAAGCCAATTTAGTCCGTTTTGTTATCAAGTTTGCCATCACTTACAATTTGGATGTAAATAAGATCGGATACGGAGTACATTCTGTAGTTACACTGATAATATTAAGATATATCGATAAAACGTATGGATTAGTACATCGTTTGAGTTTTTTATTGCTAGATTTTATTCCATGCCTTAGAACGAATATTTTTAGTCTACTTATGCATATACTGACGGATAAAGGTAAAAAAACTCTAGAAGTTCTATTTAAATTTTTACAGCCCTATCAAGTTTTTGATTAGCGATAACGTCGCCATTTTACCGGTTTACGTCACGTAGTATCTATAACTATTATTACTCTGTGGTATACAATAACGAAGACATAATTTAGTATAGTAGTTTTTCCTCAAAAAGCTCTGTGTAACGTCAATGTCATAGTCCTAATAAAACCATGAAACATCAAAGCTTACCTTAACTTTCAATATTTTTTAGGCGTCTATTTCTATCTCAGCCATCAATCTGCCCCCCTCCCCTTAGAACTGCACCTGCGCTGCGCTTGCGCATCATTATTATTAGACGTCGCGACGCGCAGGCCGTTGACCCCACGCGACCTGCTTACCGAAATAAATCGTGCTCACGTGCCAGTTGCAGCTTTTGTTAAACGTGCAGATTTCTGGGGTTGGCTCAACATTTGCATATTCGCGATATACTCTTGGTTTACTAGGTCGGTTATGATGGAAATGAAAGCTAAATCAGATGATCAATACATAATTAATGTTGATTTACGGTCATAATAATATTAAAGCTAAAAGATTTTCTATTCAAAAAAGTCGAAGTTCTTGCTGCCATTTTAAATATCAAAATAAGTATCGATTTCAATATATACTAATATTATAAAAGCTGAAAAATAGGTTTGTTTGGTTGGACGCGCTAATCTCAGAAACAACACTTCTGATGAAATAATGTACGTGTTATCCCATATATTGAGGAACTTTAAATAGCTTTTTGTCGATATTCTACGCCCAAGCAAAAGCTAGTATAGTTAATAAAACCACTGTTAAGTTTATCATAACTTTTCCAACAACATAAACTTCAGATATCTGGTAACACAGCAACAACAGAATTCTGGATAATTCGTATCCCGTTTTACTCGCAAATAGCAAAGCATGCGCATGAGTTTAGGCGCTGTCTATTTTATGTATTTCCTCATTACACTCCCTTTTTGTATTGCGAAGCTCTAAGACACGGGTGTGACGGTTTATTACGTTTTATGGCACATATGCAGATTGCACATGCAAATATAAGACGAGTTAAAATCGCAAGACATGCGCCATCGCATAGCTTCCTGTGTAAGCAGGCTTTATTTAAAATCCTATTGAGTGCATCTCATTTCGATTATGTTAATTATTATTGTGAAGATATAAATGCAAATGTTCTCTTGGTTTCCTTATACGGTGATGCAAAAATACAACGAAAATTTGGATACCGTTTATTTGTAAAAAATTAATTGTTATTTTTAATTCCAAAAGAATTATAAATTCGGAATGTGATGGGCGTGAACAAGACATAATACAAGCGATCTCACCTTCTAGAAAAGATATATGTTAATGTATAAATCTAGAACTCTACTAAACTAGAAACTTAAAAGACCATCCAAAACAACATCTTTCAAAGTGTTATGTTTATATTTGATTTAATCGATGGAAAAATTAACATAAATTGTCCAGTGCCTTAGTATTGGTAAAACACAGTACCCGAACACAAATAAACTCATTGCTCGCATTCAGAATATAGTCCAGACTCCCAGACAGATGAGTAAAACAAAACTGTTGGAGCGCGTCTGCTACCAGTATTGATCTGTCTGCTAAACTTAGGCTAATATGCACCCAGACAGACATATAGCTAGCCAGATATATATCTAGCAAATTCTATACACTAGATGGTTTCGGCGGACTGAACGATCGATGAACAATTTTGAACTTTGAATGTAGAAGATAGAATGTTCGTTGACGTTAAAAATGGATGTTTGAATTTAGAATGTAGGTATGTTTTCTTTATTGGTTTTAAATTAAAGGATTTATAAATGGAATCATATTTCATAGAAGATTTTTCGAAGATTCATTTGTAAAATGTCCGTTACTGTTCTATGATATATTTTTTACCTAAAAGTTAAACAACAGTTGCCATACAGGATGCAGTTTAAAAATCTAATTTATCTCAAGGTGGTCAGGCGCTAATAAAGTGTTTAGGTTTGTAAATAAATCGGTTTTGATGAACGGTAGCCAAATTGTGTGAAGAACTGTTATTTATGCTTGTACTATAAATGATGAAATATGATGATGAATTCGTTGCATCAATGGTCGTGCATATTTAATTTTACGTCTGTGGTGAGATTTTTTTTACTCTTTCTATTTCATTAATGGCGCCATTTTGTAAAATTTAAACAAGAATATTTTTAGAACATCTTAAGTTTCCGTTTTCAAGTTTTGTAACGGTCTGTTTAAATTTAGAATTTGCTGCATTCTACTGAATGATTTAAATATAAAAAATAAATCTAACGTTATTGTCGATGTAGTCAAGTGCTTAGACCGTAGTGTTTTCTTTACGGGCTTGATTCCCACAGCTATGCGATATTTCGATTTGTTGCTCAAAATAAAATCTAAACAAGAAATGGAACAATACCATATTTTATGTGAAAACAAATTTGCTTATATCTTACAAATGTTGAGTTAAATCGATACGAACTATTACGAACACGGAGTTGGTTGTTAAACAAGAAATACGCAGAATCGTTTTACAATAAAGCGGGTGACACGAAATAAAAGGTCAACTTTGTGCTCGTAGTTTTATTAGATAAAACGTTCACGCCCTAGTACCTATGGTCAAGCGCATGAAGCATAAAGACGTAACGAAGACTGACAAATATACACCTTAATTAAGGCCTTGGAATGAAAGTTAAAAGTAGTACTCAATTGCGGGTGACAGAATTCACAGTACCAATGTTTGTAGTTTTTTTTTAATCGTAAATTCTGGTTCATTTTGATTTCGGAAGTTAGAAACATCGAAAGTTCGTCTAAAGAATTAATTTTTGTAGAAAATCATATAACACAATCGGTGTTTTTGCTCATTTAATTAATTTGCTGTTTTTTCCTTATTGATTGGTATAAAATAATATTTATTTTTCCTTCTTCTTATTGTTATTCTAGGTACTATATGAATATTGAATATTCAAGCAATAAAAAAATCCGCGTTGCAGACGGGATCCTGATTCTGGCTTTACTTGACTACAGAAGTTTTATTACACGTAACTTTAATATCATTCTGCTGTTCTAAGCAGTTATTACAGTAAATATGAAAGAATTGTAAATTAAGCAACAAAGGAAGTATAACCAAAAAAGAAGCTATTATGAAAAATATCTTTAAATATGAAACAATCAACGCTGAAACCATATTGACATGGTTTTGTCTTTAACATTTGACTATCAAATCCAAAACAGACCATACCTGTCGAATAGCCGTGTCATAAGTCACTAACCTATCTTTAGCTAATCCAATTTAAAATGGTCCGTTTTTTTACGGTTCCCGGTAGCACATATGTAACGGTTTCCTAGAATAACCGTATTGCAAATGGGCCATATGGGCCAAAGATAAGACGAACATCCGTCGTGTGGTTTCTGTCAACAAGTGTACCTGTAATAAATAAACTCTATTTGTGAGCTGTTGTAAAACTTGAGGGTTTCCTTAGAGTAAATTATCAAACAAAAATTATTATACTATGATTTTCCATTATGTTTTTTTTAGGAATCGGGATAAAAAGTAGCCTGTTCTTTTCTATGTCAAAAGCTACATGCATGCCAAATTTCATCCAATTCGTTCAGCCGTTTTTGCGTTATTGAGTAACTAATATCCAAACATCCACACTTTCGCATTTATAATATTAGTAGGATTATAGGAAATCTTACGAATTGTGATGCTTACACAAAATGATTAAAAAGTATTCACCGTCATACATACCCCATTTTACCATATAAAATTTATCGGTAAACTGACATTGTAATCCAAGCGAACGGTCATTGTTTATTTCCATACCAAAAATGGAATTTGTGTCAAAATATAGCTCGTGCCGTGAATATATAAACGGCAAAGAATCATATGAATGTCAGTCATTTGTTTTGTTTATTATGACTCATACCGTTGTCCTAAACATGCATTGTATTTGGGTATTATGATCAAAACACACACATACTAACAAACAAGTAAACAAACGCACACACGCAGTTTTTTAAAATAGTTCGTTTACAAAGAGTTTCCCAACGTCGTGGATACTGATCCGGGTTGCTTCAACCTAAAAATGAAGTAGGTTACATTTTATATGCCTATCTCGCCTATTATAGCCGCAGCATATTATGCAGCTACTCTATTTTAAGCCATTCGTCAAGTGTTTTATATTTAGTGTCCAGTGGATATATTATCTGCCCCTATACAAGTGTAATTTCTAAAAAACGTCAACGCTGATCGAATCACCCAAATGTATGGAAGTGACAGGTCTAAGTCACGTGGCTTGAAACCAAATGTAATTTCCATAAAAATAATTTCATTTATGCAATTTCTATAATATTTAACGATTGTAGAAATGTCACTTCCATACATCGCCTTGTTCTGATTTCGCCTGTTGCAGTTGTTGGAGTTGAAAAAAAAAGTAGAAATTTGCGATGTTAAACAATAGAAGAATATCGAATGATATTTGAAGAATGTTTCAACAAATAGTGTTCTAATAATATAAAAAATTATGTTAGTATTATCGACTAGTTATTGTCAACTTTTAAAGGTGAGCCAGTCTCGTCTGTCCGGTTGTATCAAAAAATCTGACGTATAGACATGATATTTGGTGTTGTAATAAATAATACTGACCTGCATATGGTATTTGGGAATAACGAATGTAATTCGAAAAATATTTGTCAGTTGCAAAATCTTATTCCATCCAAAGCACAATTTGAAACCGAAACCAACCATGTAAAAAATAGTCTTTGATACTTTAAAGCCCCTTTTTACCCAGCTTGTCAATAACACACCTGTTTTGTAACAGGTGGGTCAGGTTGAGAACGGTAAGGGACTGTATAATAGGGTGCAACAGCCCCTATCTTTTATACCAATGCTTTTATACACAGATTTATGGTTGGTTGTTGATTTGCTGATATGCTCCCGTTTGGTCGTGATAGAAATTCAAGGTTCTTTTGTAAAAAAGTGATGTTTGTTGCTTAGAGTATTGTAGTTAGTCCTTTTGGTCGACCATCTTGCTGAGTGCCTGTGAGTGCAAGCTTCTCTTCTGACTAGCATCATTCCTAGGAGAAGATCAAATAGAACCTCCATCTTAATCATCGCGGGGCGAGGAGGAGTTGAACGCAGAAGTAATTCGTGACTCCTAAACATCCGGGAGTGGACGAGGATCGCGAGCGCAAGTGAACTGCAAAAGATAGAGATAGATTCCAGCAGCTGGTAGCCTACCTTCATTAATTGGAGTGGCACTTAAGACGAAGAAAAAAACTTGATTTTGTTATGGAGACGTTTACGATAAAACTCTTAGTCCATGAGGCAAAACAATACCGGAATAAACATTATCGCAATGCAGTTTTGATTGGAGCAACTGAGCATGCGAATATTACGGTAACTGCACCAAGGCCACTGAATGCATCAGACAGTCACGCCATGCCCACAAACCATGGAGAATGATACCATTCCAATGATTAATCTATAATCGGCACTATGCTAATGCGAGATAATTATTTACCGTATGGTAACGGAGCCTACAATGTGGAATAGGTTCTGTACCCGTGTTAAATAAACTTCAGTGTCACAAGGCTCATGACATTATTTTTATTCGGCAGGGGTGGTACTATAGTAGTCCTAATGTGGCAGAGACTTAATAAGTCCTTCTTAGGTCCTCGAGGCCTCGAGGTCCACGAGCCTCAAGTAATTTGTCTTGCATAGCCATTAAAAAGTTTTATTAAATCGGGAATATCACCTCACGGAATTGGTTGGGACGGTTAATATGGGTGAAACTCTGAAATATGCGACTAAAAAAGAAAATTTATAAATAACCCGTTTATATTGAATTTTCTGTACCTACAAAGAATTGTAACATTACGCGTATTTTAAACCGAAACAACCCACAAGTCCTTACAATTCCTAACCTCAAAATAATTCGAGCTTACGGTTGGAGCGGAACTTTACCGCTGTTAGCACTAATTGGTGGCCATTGTTCTAACGTAAGTAAGGCTTAGGGTTAGGTGCAAGACTTTAGGTACAAGTGGAGTTAGGGCTTAATTGTGTCTGAAATATTGTAGATGCAGCGATAAAAGGGTTGCTTTGAAATATGGTGCGCCTTACCGCTGCGTGTGTTTACAAGAAGTAATTATATCAAAGATATTTTCAGACTACGTATAAATTACAGTATATACAATGGTTTCCGATCTTACGTAAAATTAATTATATATTTTGAAATATTTCGGTTTGATTTTTGGGTTACCTTAGTTGATTATACACGGTCTTACATTGACTAACCACGTTTTAAAGCTACTTAAATTCACACATACAAAATAAAAAGCATGAAATTAAATACACAAAAAAAAATAATTTAAAAAATATAATTCAGAATTAAGAAGAGAAGACTTTTTAAAGTCTGATAGTAAATTCAAAACCAGTTATTAATTAAGAAGATTGTTTTCAAATTACCTACACAGAGATATTAAAAGGACAACTGTTAAATAGAAATGGGAAGCTATAATTTTCTATTACTTAATTAGAGATATTCCGGGCCAGTTTGATATTGGAAACTTGTATCCTATTTGGCTTCTGAACTTGATAAGACATTTGCAATTCCTTGAATTTTTAAGTTGTGTAATTATTTTATAATATAAAACTTCTAAAATTCTTTCTAAAATAAAATTAAAATGAAAATCGTTTTTAGACAAAGTTTCTATTCTTGTATAATGACAGCTTGGACATTACTATCGCGTGCAGTATGATACGTGTCAGTCACTGTGCTATGTTCCTTTTCAGTAGCTTTGTTGGTCGAAAATATTAATATGTATATACTTAATTGTATGTGTATTTGTAATTGCACGGATTTCTATAAGAATGTTAGTTCCGTTCATTTCTGGGTTAAAGAATAGAGGTATTGAATACGAATTTAACAAAATTTCGTCTTAGGATGACATTTTGAGTAGAATACACACAAAATGTGGTACCTATAATAAAAGTTATTAGCTTTTTTCTGCCTGTGGTTTCGCCTGCATTAACTTATAAATTTTCGACTTCAAACTACTCCATAGCATTCTGCAAAATTGTGTCAGCCAAAGGTTTTTATTGTTGGATGAGTTGATCCCAAGGTTGTTGTAGGTTGGGGTTCTTGACAGTAAAGAAACTAATTTTATGAGCAGCCGTGATGAATGTTTTACAGTTATTCCACAAAAAGACATAACGATCTGATAGCATGTGTTTCCAAGAAAGATAAGATAGTTTTGAAGGTTTGTAACCAATTTTAACCCTTCAGTGTTCGTTCGAACGATTTTCTTGTCAATAGTTATAAAAAAGACTTGCTCGCTTTGCCAACTAGTGTTAATAGACTTTATTTTTAAGCAAAAATACTCGTAATCGAATCGATAGTCGCTTGACATCCGCATTACCCAACATACATAAGGTCCATTCTATTAATAAAAGAACCGCGCCTTCATAGGAACAAACAAGAAGTCCCGATACAGGAGCGAACGGTAATTAATAGAAGGTCACGTTGCGCCGTTAGCTGCGCAGGCGCATCTCGACATATACAGCAAGCGGTCGGCGTCCGGCCTCACTGTATATAGAAGACGCCCTTTTTAGCTTTACCACGATAAATCCATCTTTGTTGGATTGGTTTTTGCTGGTTAAGTACCGAAATTGATGGCTCCTCATGGATGGTGATAGATTGATGTTGGTGATATTATTTTTTATGATGACCGTGCTTGATGGTTTGATACCATCTTAGACAGACTATCACACCTGTTTGCTGTTGGATTGTTAATAAATGTTTTTTTAAGATATAAACCAATAACTCAATGATTGCTTAGAAATTCTATCTACAAAAACTTGCTACTTCTGAGGAAGATTACCAGGTGTCAACTACTCAATTCATGATAAAAAAAATTAGCTAGTCAATAAAAATTACATCCATTTGATCCCTCAGGGTCTTTCCGGGATCCGATGTGAGAAGATCCCTTTGCCCAGCAGTGGGGAATTTGTAGGCTACAATACTTCATAGAATTTGTCACATCTTGAAAACACAATTATGTTTATGTAGACACTAATTACTGTCTAGGCATTCTAAGCACGAAGTACGCATGATAGTGATACACGCTGGATGCTGTGACACATCTTAACATAGATTCTGTTCACAGATATGTTAATTATTAGTATGAATTAACATGAAATTAAATTATTTAATACTCAATTTCGTCAATATTCCTTACAATAAAGATTTTCGTTTGCGTTGCTTTAAGTTCCAAATTTGAAACTTAATTATGAGAGTAGGTACTTGAGTACAATTAGGAAAGTAAAATTACCAAGTATTAAAAAGAGAATTGTCAAAATCGAAAATCGGAACTGTCAAAAAAAACCGTTACATTTTGAAGTATTAATTGAATTAAGAGGCTGTCTTTTAAATAATGTGTAGTCAATTTATCGAGGTCGATACGAGGGTTAAGATGGGCGCGTCGATATCCTATCACGGACATGCAAGGTGTGGATAGTGCCATCGACAGTCACCGTTAGACTTACTAATTAGTGTTATTACGTATCGCGATAGACATTGATAGAGTTTGCTATGATTGGTGATCAAAGATGTTGCGGTAGGCGTAATTTGTGATCCGTTTAAATAGTGTCATAATTAGTAAGTTAACTTTAACGCTGATAAACTTGTTACAATAGACAAGCGTGTGTTAATTACGTGCCGTTTGTTTAATATGTTGAACGATTTAATAATATTATCCTTAATTAATTACATTTACTATTGTGACATTCTATTACCACACATATGTGTATTGAGGGCACCTGTTTTAAATTCAAACGCCATCTTTAAATCAATCTATAATAAAAGGTACCGTCACGTGACCTCTACAATTTATGCCAACATTAGAATTTATAACTGCAACAAGTTTTGCCAAAACTTTTCATTACAATCTGAACCTTTCTATTAATCACTTGCGTCAATTAGTTGACATTTATAGCTGTCATGACACTTGCTATGAATAGCATCAGAGGCTATCCCGTTCCTTAATACCGCCATGTCTTGTTCTCGGCAGGCGACACCTTGGCAGTAAGTACCGGTAGTTATTTACGGAATTTTAACTGATATCAAAGTGCGTGAACCTGCTGTAAATACTTATTTATATCTATTACCGTAAAGGGTGAAAAGTCGAAGCTGTGTAGTAACTGTAAATTATATTTAGTGTTGTTCAAAATTGGATACATGAACGTTTTATACACGAACGACAAGAAAATCTTGAGATCCAAAATACTGATTGATTTGGTTGTTCCAAAAACCGAATCTGTAGGAGATATATCGTATGTCAAACTTCAGTTGTTATATAATTATATTTCAACTATTATCTAGTGGCAAAGAATAAAATAATTATCTATCAGTATTAAGTTTCAAGTCAATTTAAATTTCAGTCAATGCTCAATACTCAACTCTTTATTGCATTCCATATGTATTACATAGGTGGTGTAACAAGGTAAAAGTTCAATATGGTCCCTGTCGGGCACAGCAACATTAGGAGAAAGGAAGAGGGCTCAGCAGCAATACAGTAATATTTTTTTAATTTATTAGATGCATTGAAAATCCTTATCACAGCCATGTAGGTTTTACAAAAACTGAATCTAACATATTTTCCTTATTGTTAATGTTATTAATAAATACTTAATTAGCAGAACGTGACCTTGCAACGAGTTCCGTTGAGCACCGGACGAATGTAACACAACGACCTTATTCAACGTATCTTCTTTGAATATTCATTTTTATTACATTTCTTTACTATTAACCTAATTTTTTTAATTAGTTGACCTCTAAGTTAGAGAATAACGAGATTATGCTTATCGTTGATTTATGTTGAGTTAACATCCGTTTCTGAGTCAGCAGGTTTCCTGGGATTAAAAAATGTCTGTCCTTCAAAACAGACTAATTATTTATATCAGAGTTTATAAAAATTCGTTTTTTTTTATATGAGAAGCCGCGATTTGATAGTATAATAAGTCATTGGCATTTCGTTTAATTCAAAACATGATACTATTGAAAAAAAAAAATGTACGGCGATGAACATTTTTCTGTAGGGTAAAACATGGCTATCCTGAAGATGTCCCGCGCAGACCAAAGACGACGATAGAAATCGCTAATTAATTTTAACGCTTGTAGAAAGGTCACTTGGCTAAGGACGTAGTTAATTTAACAGTACGTTTAAATCAATAACAAAAACGTCATCATATAAGGATAAGGTTAACAAAATGAGAGAGTCGTAGCATACAGTTAGAAACCACAGAAAAGTGAGTTTAAGTAAAATTCCAATGTTTAGGCGCCAATTGATGTTAGCAAAAAAATCGTAAACAGAAAACCGGTTTTAGTATCTGAAACTATGTGGAAACGGGTCTTAAATCCTCATTTGGTTACTACCGTACCGTACACTCTTAACCGTTACTTTAACATGACAAATCGTAAACATATTTAGGTAACTATTATTAAAGAAAACTGCCTTCAACCGCGCATATAATTATCCAAATTCCTTCGTTGTGTCTTATATAAAAAATGCCAGTAGGTACTATATTATATGTTTCCTTTTTCAGTGTAACAATAACTTTTAAATTAAAGGCTCTTAAATTATCCACTGCTAGTCACAGGTCATATGGAGACCACCTACATCATCATCCTACTCTCTCTCTTTATTATAAAACATAGTTGTTTCCGCTTTAGATCTTTTAAACCATGCAACAGATTTTAATCAAATTTTCAGTGATTCCAGGAGAATGTTTTGTGGATAAATTATAAGCAGTTATTAGTGTGCTACTACAACTAGTTTAAAATACGACACTACCAACTATCAGTAATTCACAGTCACACACACTAGTATATTATGCATCGGACGTAGAATCCCCATGACACACATAAGGCAAATTATTCACATATAATCTGCAAATCAATAATTCTCTAAACAAGGGAATATTTCTCAAAACCAGTCGGTAGGTTGCCTCGAAGATTTCCCCGTGTCAAAGTGCAGGTGCGAGTGGAAAGCGCATTTCGCTTGCGCACGCGCACCTTCAAGGTTTATGAAATTTTTCGAATGATTTATGTTATTTTTATTTATGGTTATGTTCCGGTTTCATTAAGTTGTGTAGGAAGTACATATTTAGCGTGTTTTTTTTTCTTGGTATTTATAATGACTTAACTAAAAGATTTATGATGTTGTATTTGTAGGATAATTACAAACAAATTACAATTCCATTACGAGCAAAATATTTATGTATATAAGCACTTGTTTGTGTCATTGTCATTCATATTAGTGTTTAGTGAGGAAAGACCACATATTGCGAAAGTCATTACAAATAAATGAACTACAATAGAAATAGCAAAAGTTAAGTACTGACCACAGTAAGCAAGTCAGATAAATGTGTGTTCAGCCCGCTTAACCGCACGCGCGATGTTTACGAAACCCTTTAGGTCTTACGATAACATTGTAAGGACGTGCTAAATGTATCCCCGGAGTGTAAACACCATCTCGTTATGATGCATCATGCGTGTTTGCGCTGCGCTTGCGCATCGTGACGTGTTTTCGATATTCCGATGTGGGAACAGAAAAAATTGCAAAGGTATAATCAAATTAGTATGTCAGTTGAAATCCGTGGTTAAGCTGATTATTGCAAATAAATATGTGCATGTGTAAATAATAGATATTTTTATATTTACCTCAATAAGACAAAGACTGGCGGTGCTTGTTCGGCCAACAGAAGCTCACGTTTTAGACAACTATTCGCTAAAACATCTGAGTAAAGCTTAAATCAACAAACAACTTTTACCTGCTGTACCTTAGTGCGGTACCGATAGATTTCTAAACAGCGCCTCAATGTCCAAAGGTAGGAATCGAAGTGCAAATACGCGGAGACGAGCAAACAGACACACGTTTGGTACAAGGTAATGGTGGAGGCGTGGGTACTTAAACTATAATGGTTTCTTGGTGAAGATACTGGACATGCTGACGGCATTGTGGACATATTGGCTGCAGGGCGTTGAATCGGACTGTTTGGAGATAAACTTGCTATTGAACACGCACTGTTTATAGATAAACAGTCAAGTTTACAATCGACTGAAATGACGTACCTACCTTTACCTATAATTTCCGAATACCATGTCTAGTTTGATTAGCTAGATTAATATGAAGAGATTTCAATGATTTTGAATGATTATGAGTTGTCGGAACACTTAAATGTGACTTTGTTTTAAGTGCTCGTTAAGTCTCATGCTGTCTTTGTTGCTCTAAAGTAACGATAGATAGACATCTAACAATTAAGTAATCGGCGTTTGAGTGTTCAGGGGTAACACCGAATAATATTTGAAGCTATAATTTTAGATTTAATCCTTTGAAAACAGTTACTATTTGATGTTGACATTACCCGAAGTAGTAATCCTTTAAAAAGTTAAACAAGCGTAGAAGGACTGTGAGAAGTCTCATTAAATATTACCTGCATCGCTTTTAACTCTCTCCTTGCATCAACAAACACGTAAACACATGCACGTAAACAGTCGGAAGTGTGAATGCGAATGTAAACTGTGGTACAACGTCAAAGTTTGCGTTCTGCACGCACGCACTATCCCTCTAGTCCTTGTTTGACCAGCAAAATAAATTGCAGTCTCAACCGCAGGATTCTTTTAGCAAACCTCTTCGACTTTCCAAATTAGGCAGCCTTTATGGTCTTCCAAGGAAAGCTATTAGTCAGTGTTAAGTTCTTCACAAATGTTAAAAGCTCGTTCAAATACTCGGAATAGAATGAAGAACCTTCGTGATTATAGAAATACGTTAGCGTTTAAGGGTATAAGACTAATAGAATTTTATAGTGCCAATTGTAATTTCGTTTGTGGGATGTTCATTAATTGTCTTTATTGGTTTTTCCCATTACTGCAACTTTAACAGCTTCAGTAGCTTATGAATGTTGATGTTTATTAAGTTATGTTATATTTGATGGTGTTTGTGTTTCTTTGTTGACTTTTTGGGTCAAAGTGGAAAATAACTTATTTCTATATTGTTTTGGGTCTGGGTGTTTGTGGTACCATCGTTGTCTCTGATTCCACACAAATTCATTACACAAAGGCTTGCTTTGGATTCGGAGCAATGCATGTGGTGTTGTTCACATTTATTAATTAATTAATTATTATTATAGTTAAGTCGTTGTGCGCGCTTGCTTTAAAATTACTTTTGGATGTCATCGAATATCTCTAATATAATGTTTTTCTAATGGTTTTTGACAATATTACTATCAAGCTTTGAGCTTTTAGCTTCTAAATGGTCGGATCTACAAATAAGCTAAAGTAATTATGTACAAATAGGGTTACAATAGATAATCTCTTAGCCCTTAAATGGCGAATAACATTTATCGATCGATTGATGCTAACGTTCACCATTGACGGCCCACGACTGCATCTGGCTATCAGGATGCCTTTAAAGGCAGATATGGTGTTTGTGCCGGTTTTCTAATGTTGCCCTATATATTCGGATACGGTAAGTTAATTTTATAATGAAAGGATACGTTGGAGAGATACTAGGGAAGATTCGAAGGTTAACTGCACGATTTACCTGATTTGGGGTAACAATAACTTCTAAAACAAGTGAAGATCACCGAGCCGATGTTACAAAAATAAGATTCATAATACTCATTTTCGTATTTCGAATATAATCGCTTACAGTAGGTAAATTGTTTAAAAACAAATGAAGTCTACGTAAGAACCCTTCATTACGTTTCTAGCAGAAATATCCCGACCCTCGAATAAGAGAAACACGTCTTTTCAATCTTATCAGCATTCATGGCTGGAGGCTAGTTGTGAACTTCAGAACAAACGATCCTCATAATTATATCTGACTTAATAAGTCAATGAGAGAAATTTTTGCCGCATTATCGCCTCTGGCAATATCGATAAACGTTACGTTAAACTCGTTCACGCTTTCATTCCTATACCAGGTATGCTGAAGGAAAAGCTATCTACTTAAATTTTATGAAGCAAAGACCTTGATTCTGTCTTTTATTATATATAAAAGTATTTTTAGTATTCTTCAACTCACCTAACACTAATACGAACAATCAATAAGTCAAGCTCAATCGAAAAAAAAAACATTGATAAAATGCGCGGCAATTTTGACAAAATAATATTGCCATGTTCAAATGGTTTAAAGTTTTTCACAATTGTAAACAAATAGTGGCCAGTTACTACACACCTTAATTTGCATTTCGAATCACACACACGACGAACACAAATGTATTCAAAAAGACGTCACAAATTTACGATCAATTGTGAAACAGCTTGCTAAATGAATTCTACATGTAATTTATACTTATATAAATAAAAGTAATTAATGACTAATGTTCTAAACAGCAAGGTTGAATGTAGAATGTTATTAATTGATGATAATATTACATACTGTATTGATTTACAAATATTTTGATTTGATTAGTCTTTATTTAAACATTATCACGTGTTGACGTAACTGACTCGATATTTTATCATTTTCTTATCGTGATTAAGTTGAAAATTATGCTAACGAATTCGATTTATTTCTAACGTAGGTATTGTAGAAATGTTTTTTTTTTCATGTCTAAGGTTGTAAAGAAATGTTTAAATTAACCTTTACGGGTCGATTGCGCGATTGTTGCGCTAACACAGACCGGTTTTGTTGAAGACGCCTAGGTTTTATTTTATAAACAAGTAAATAAAATGTTTAAGGAAAGTCGTCGAATTTGTGTCAGTAAACACACTAGGTATAAACCACAGAATGATTAAGGAACAGCCTAAAAACCCATGATTCAAGTACTAATATACCATACATATAAAATAGGTTTTGTGTATGTACCTACTACAATTTAATTTTGTTAAAGTTCAATAAAAATTACAAACCTGAAATCACAAATCGAGGCCAAGTCACAAGAAAGTAGAAATAAGAAATACCTACCGCACACAGGTTAATTAACCATTGATAAATAGCTAAAAGACCCAAATAAGCAACAAATATATCTACAAGAGAAAGTCGCTAATTGATTAACTCTATAAACGCGCGTATTAATTACTATACCAACGATGTTATACAGATTCACATCAAAAGTATGATATAAAAAACCTAGTGATGTTAGATTGTTATCGGTATGTCGAAATATTTGTAAACGATATTGATAATGGCGATAGAAGCAGTCACGATATCGGCTGCAGCGAGAAAGCCGCGCTATTGTCATAAAGTGGAACACGATGAGCGCTAAACATCAGATAAAGAGACCGCTCAATCCGACTAATTGACTATCAACCACTGACTATGAAATTCATCGACGATTTTCCCCGCGACAGTTTATACCCGTCTTGTATTCTATAAATATTCATAAACAATTAAAATATAAAAAGACAACGGAGCCGGCCATTCATTTAAATGGGTTCCCGTTTATTATCTGTACGTTGACAGATGAGGCTGTATGCGAAATACATCGAAAGGATTCGAAATATAAAAAATATGAAATTCCATCCCACTTTTAAGGAAAAATTAAGATAAAAAATGGCTTCGATTAAAAACAAAAATCCTTTACAAAAGACATCATGCAATGAACTGTAAACGACAGGAGCTACGTGAGTAGTGTTGCGAAAACATATCGATATTCAGTCGACGCAACGCTCAATATGGATTTTCTTAGAATTTATGACTAGCGGTACACCAGTTGGGATTTATAGCATATTAAATATATAGATATAATAAAGATGTTATGCGTTTTTAAGAACATTAATATAAAACAACTTATCAGTTCATAAAAGATGTAAAGTTGTAAACTATTAAAGCGTGCGAAGGTGTAAATATATCTGAAAATGGGAGACAGTTAATTCTTGTCTTTACCATACCGCTTGGGGTCGTGACCTCTAAGTCTTCAAACCTTATCTTTCGTGATGGGAAACCATCTTTTTCTGTTTGGAAACGCACAAGGTGTAGATTACACCTATTCACCAGCAATAGTTGTGATTTTAACTTATCATTTATCATCACTGTAAAGATTAGGTGCTCTAACATTTATTTTCTAAGTTCACAATCTCGTCGTGGAATTTATACGTAATCTGCAATTAATAAGATGTTTATTATAAAATATATGCTTACGTGTTGACGTTTAGCTCATAGTGAATACAAAACGGTGAATGATCAATATATTGCATATTAATAGTTATGATTTTTACCCTTCACGATATGTTGGTCATAATCGCACATTTAACTTAAATATGCGTTATAAAACATGTTAGTATAGACGATAAAAAACTCTAAACAGTGCTAAATTTGACAGCTCGTTTTTCCGTGCACAATAGAATTTTAACGGTTTTTACCAGTTCTAGCCATGGCAGACTGTGTAAATTCCTCTTATTTGTGTCCGTAGTATGTAGGCCAATTTGTTACTTTTTCCACAGCGACAGGTTTCGAAATGTATTTATTTGTATAAAAGAACTGGCGCCGACACCGTTGTGTTAATCTACGATACGTTTGCGATTTGTATCGATGTTTTTCAGATGAGTTGCGGCACTATTTAATTTTTATGTTGGCGTGCGATGGATATATCGTACTTTTATTTAATGCTTATTTCAATTAAATAATAAAATGAATCTTTTTAGACGCCATTATTGACTACACGGGGTCTTTGGATGGCGTTTACGATTGTAACAAGGTTTAAATTTGCAAAATTGATATGTTAATCTAAAGGTTTTTGCTTCAAAGGCCCGCAGGCACAATTAATTTAACTCTATAGATGCAGATATTAATCTGAAAGTTTTCTTTTGATCTGAACCGAAGAGTTTGCTTTGATTAGTTATTTCTTATTTTCCTCAACGACTTGTTTTGAGATGCATTAGATGTTAGATTTATGATATCATATCTTTTAATATTTGAACTGTAAATTCATCGGGGTGAAGTTTGATATCTTATGAAAACAACGGCGGCATTGCATTGCAGTTTTAGCAATCTTGGAGTGAGTTTCAACTTTCAGAATGAGATGGTTTTGTCGTGGCAGGAATTGATTGGTGTATAAACAACTAGCATGTTTGGCTCTAAAGAATAAATACTATGACCCAAAACCGGTCAAAGGCCTGTCTTAGATCCAAATTGTTAAAATCTTATTTTATTGCAAAGTCACTGTTTTTAATTCACCCATCGGCATTCAAGACACAGCTCACTTGATTGGATGCCTCAAATTCGCGTCAAATTAATCACCACACATCAAACTGACATACGCGTCAAGCAATTTCGACCAAGAACCTCCGAAATTGCGGAAAATTAAAGAAAAAAACGCCGCCCTGTAATTGATCAGAGCAATTTACTGAATTGATCGACCTCGCCGGTTTTGTAGAAAGAGTCTTAAGCACCTTTTTGTTTTTAGACTTGTAGGCCGGTAACCGATGCCGGCAATCCGGGCGTGAATATAAATATGAAAGAGTTTAGGTCCGAATACTCAAACTACAACACAATGTTGAGTCCTCTTTAACTCTCTCGTTGTCTCCGTCCCTTACCTCCGAATAATAAAACGCAAATTAACTTTGATGTTCTGAAATGTCTATTTGTACCTGCTTTGCACCTTACAGTGTCAAATACAGCATTAGACTTAACGGCGACTTAAAACTGAGTGACCTTTCAGTATTCACCCATTAATGACGATAAAGACATTTAACATCGCCCTAATAAAGTGTGTATTTGGAGGATTATGCTGCCGGACGGCCGGTACTGTCCCCCGGTTGTAAGCACGTGTGAAAAGGTTTTAATCCAAGTGACACGTTCGGTAATTAAACATTGAGCCAGACATGATATCCTCGCTAAAAAAAGGTATTTCCGCAAGGTATCGAGTGCCGAGTGCCTTATTAAGATCGAATTACCTTGCGTACGCCTTGGACTAGCGATACGTAAGTATAAGGGACAGGCTGGCCTCATCTTGCGGTAACAACGAAATCCGATAGGCCAGCCATTATAATTTGGTACGTGCACTCGTGTTGACGATCTACCAATATTGATCAATAAATTTTGCATGTAAGTCAATATTTAATGTAAGTAGATACGGGAGACCGCACGACATCAGAAAACGAACGACAGCAATCAACCTTATGCATTTGAAATAGAGGCTAGCTCATTTCGCAGTTTAACCAATTATACGCGGTTGACTGTACATACAAACAGATAAAATTAAGTATGAGTCCATATTGATAATACTTAAGTGACTAAAATAAATAAGATCAATGAATAATATTAGATCAGGGACTCGCATTAAATCTAACTACGAAGTAAGGTTGTCAGTTTTAGTCTTGTTATTTTCTTATCATTAAAACAATAACTCCAGTGCCTTAAATATAATGTTCACAACTAAATAATCCTGTGACTTCTCTTGCTTTTATGCATACTCTTTTGTGTTTTTGATACAACGATAATTCTAACTTAAAAAAAAAAAGAAAACTGTTGGTATAGAATGTCCTGAGATCACTTCTACCTTGGGTGGTTTATATCTCGTCCCTATCATCTATAAACACATACTTTCGTATTTATCTCAGCATCTTTATATCTGCAAGCAATCTCTATTACAAGAGATAAATGCCCATAGTTTTATCTACATCCAAGTTTCCTCAAATCAGGTTTATTTAACGGTTACATGCTTAATAAACTGCACTTAAACAGACGCGAAAACCATTCAAAGTAGTAGGAACTGGGAGATAAAACATAAATATTTATCCCCTAACCAGTTAATATCATAAAGCGGAAACAGGATTTTATCAATGTTTTCTAATCGTTTATAACTTTGCGCTACTAGGGTTGGCATTTGTCTAGAGCTTTTACCGCTTGTCCGATTGCTAGATAATTATTGGATCATGTCTTATCCGGATCTTATAACGCTCGTCTTATTTTTAAGGACTTCTCAGTATTTTTAGTCTAAAAGTTTTACTTATGGGAACAATTTACTAATTCACACTACAGTTTTAATCGAATGATAACTGAAATAAGAGTAGATTTTTAAATGACAACGATAAAAAAGTGAAAACTATCTTTTGATTCAAAGTATGCACAAACAATCTCGTACCTACAAATACTAATCAGATTGATTAATAGCTAATTTTCCCTATGTGACAACCCTAGCACATTTGCATGTAAACAGCATAGCGCTGCGATTAGATAGATCATGGCTGATACATTTATTAACATAAGTAAACAATTATGTGTCCTCATTTATAAATAGCCCATTCATTAATCTATATTATTAGGTTGCGTTTGCAGGAAGGCGACATGCGCGTGCGCAGGGTCACGTGATTAATCAAATTATACAATGTAGATGTATTTCTAGTTGATTCATATGTCTGAACCATCTCACGTAGATAGAGATTTATTTAACTTAATACTTTTATGGTTTAGGAACTTGACTTCTTTATTTTTCTATAGTGACTGTTAATAGTAAAGTGATATTTCATTGTTCTTTAGAAGTTATTTCCTAATGTCCCACAAATATTATTAATCGATGCGATAGGCATGTCGGTATGTATGAGAACGTAAACGAACATAACGTAACGAATTGTCGGTATTTGTCGTAATTACAGTGCAATTCGGAACACATGCGCCTGCGCAGGTGGGCGTACAACATCACGTGCCGGCTTGTGTGTGCATCCAAAATATTAGAAATAACAGTAAATATAACTTAGAATCATTTTGAACTTTATTTTTTGAGAATAAAGTTCAATATCGAATGTAGTTTGTTGTTGGTACTGATTATGGCCTATCACTTCTGGTTTTTTTTAAGTTTGCATTGCCAATGTTTAAATTGACTAGATAATGCGGTTTCCATGTAATAATCTGTGAAAGCTTGACAAATACTGTTCAAGGTACTATAATACCATTGGAGGTTAAGACACCTTTTAATAATGTTGTATTCATAATTATTTAAACATTGAGCCACGAGTCCCTTTTTAATAAAAATAAATCAGCCTCTATTTAGTCGACATCGGAACTTAAATGGAACATTTCAGATTTATCGAAAGAAAATTTTATGAAGAGGTTTTATTTGTAACTAGCTGACCCGGCGAACTTCGTACCGCCTAACAGTCAATGAATGTCGTGTTACCTTTTAGCTGAACTAATTTAGGCTTTGATGAACGTAATACAATGATACAAAATAAAAATACAGATACTTAGATATCAAAAAGTATTTTATTATGATAAATAATACATACAGAAAGAGAAGTAAAAAAAAAATTTAGTACTTCAAACACGTGTCAGCAAAAAATGACTGAATTGCTTAGAGAAATCATCAGCAGATAGATCGTTCAACAATGCAACTCTCATATTTACTGACAGTTGAAGTTTCTTCACATATCGCCGCAAAATTGGCTGTTGATCTGTACGATAAGCTCGACGATTTCTCGTTTCTAACCTAACCGTTTTACGGGCTGCCTCTCTTTCCTCTTGTGTTTGAGAGGCACGAATTAAAGCCCTTCTTCGCTCCATACTAACGCGGCGCTCTTCTCGTGCAATGTCTCGTTCTTCATCAGATAATTGACTCGCGATGTTCCGTTGCCTAATTGCAGTACGGCTTCGCTGGGAAAGATTAGATCTTTTAGGACGTGGCATTGTTACTAATACTGAATATGTACTCGCACAAAACCACACAAAACAAACAAATATAACAGTAGCTGAACTATCGTGACATAGACATTGATTGACAATAGTTTAGATCGTAGACTACTACTTTGGATACTGCCCTTTTGATTCAAATCTGCTTAATACAGCTTTCAACCTTTTTATTTGATTAAAAAAATACAGACAAAAGTTTATTCACCCTTTTTAAATAATTACACAAAATACATTTCTGAACGCATGCATAAATGTCAATCACAGTATTTGACAGGATGACAGGAGGAAAACAAATGTTTGACAGGTACGAAACTAAGGAACATAAATATATGGAATATGATTCATTTTCATAAATATATATTCGTCAAGTTTTCATTGTTTTTAAAATGTATTCTGCTATTCAGGGCGGAGACAAATCCAACGAAACTAAAACCATGAAAATTGATCCAGCCGTTCTCGAGTTATAAGTGTTGTAACAAACCCGACTTTGTTTTATATATATAGAAGATTAGTGTATCCCTTGGTTATGTATATGGTCTTATAGCCTTCCTCGTGAAATTCGCTACATAACACTGAAATCATTTATTAAATCGGACCTGTACTTCCTATGATAAACGCGTTGAACCAAACAGACGACCTCTTCAGCTTTACAATATTAGTATTAGAGTTAAAGTAGAATGAATAAAGACAAGTGTTACAAAATAAATAACTATACATTATAGTATAAATAAATATCTTGGGACAGCTCACACACGGCCATCTGATTCCAAACTAGAGAGAGCCTGTACTATGGTTACCAGACAACTGATAAACATACTTATATATTTCTAAATACATACATATTTTAGATAAATAACACCCAGACACAGAACAAATAATGGTCCTCATCACACAAAGATTTGTCCTGGGTGGGATCAAACCCACGACCTCCGGCTTAGCAGTCGGGGTCACTAACCACTAGAACAACAGGTCCGTCAGTATCAAATTTAAACAAGTCAATCGAACCACTAATACTATGCTAGCAAATATATTGCATAATATTTGTGACAATGATTCACAATCACAAATAATCATTATCGTACATTCCTGTAATTTTCCGCGATCATAAAATTAGCCAGATAACATCGGACCATCGGGTATTATAAGATAATACGATTGTCGTGGGTGCATGATACGGAAAAACCTAATTTGTGTGTTGGCGTGACGAATGCAGTCACATGTTTTTTAATATTATACCAACCGTATTGCGCATTATGACGTTTTAATCACGAATCCAGTAGGTAATAGATATTATTAATGAAGTTATAAATAGTATAATATACAGTAACCGAAATAAACCAGTAAACGTCCTGTCAAAATTGGTGCAGTCAGTTTCAGGGATAAGCCGGAACATGGACGGACGGTCAAAAATTTTGTTAACAAATAGACACTCCAATTTATTTGGTCCACCAATCACTATAGATTTGGCTACAGATAATTACAGAAATCAAGGGTTATTAAGAAAATGATGTCTATAGTTTAATATGACCTCGTTTCAATCGTCAGAATTTGGCGAAAATAGTAGCCACAAGTGACTCAATGAGCCCCTACTCCTTAACTTTAATTTCGCTGAATCTATTCGTTATTAAAAATAAAGAAGATTTAATATTTTTTCTTTATCTAAAAACATTGGAAACAAAATAGTTCGCATCTCTATTCGATACGCGGCCATGTGAATCCACCCTAACAGATTTGCAATACCCAAAAAATATAGGCCAGTAGGTACACTCGCTTTCATTGCCTCATGAATAGAAAACAAGTTTTATATTTAAACAAGATTTATTGTATCAAATTGGTGGTTTCTACAGCTTCGAAGACGAAAATTTATGTTTGTAATAAAGACATCTACGGTAACCTGTCATTACAATCTTGTTTCGTATGTGATGTCGATAATAGGAATGAAATTAGTGGTATGAGATTACTGATTTACTGAGTTAAAGTATTGCAGGCGGATTACGGCTAGAGTTGTTGCTAAATCTGCGGGAAGTGAGGGTTTATCGTTACCCGGTACCTGTGAAGTGTTATCTAGACGAAATGGAGTTAATTGAGGCTTGAAGATTGTGTAACTTAAGGGTTTTATGTAAGGTTTTATATGTAACTGTATTGAAGAGTAATATCCTACTAACTACTTTATGGTAAAGATTTGAGGTTGAGGTATTCGATTAACATAATTGAGTAGACGGAAAAGAACGTTCGTATAACTTAAGTCAGCCGCGCCCAGTATATTGTATCTTTATACATTCATACGTCATCATTGCTTAAACTGTATATATTTACAGTAAAGCTTATTAAAAATAACACGGGATTACTTAAAATTAGTTTCGCATTTTTTTTAATAGCATCTTGAAATATTTACGTACGTAAGGTTTAAGAAAACATATTTCTTTTAGCTAAAAATAAAAATGTCTGGATAAGAAATTAACTGATTCTTAATAACCCCAATTGACTATATTTCATTTTATGAACAAGTAGAAATAATAACTAATAAACTCAATTTTTTTAGGTAACAATACCTAATTTGGGTTGAAAACTGCTGACAGTAAATTGGTTATCAAAGCGTTTGCTATATTTATGTATTATTGTATATTTATTTAGCTCACCGTTATTTGTATAAAATTAAAACTGTTTATATAGATTCATTCATTCCAAGAAATTTAATGAGGTCGTCTATTATTCACCACGTTTTAATTTCGCAAGTATTTTTAACCTTCACTGTATTCAAAATCGACGAGTTTTTATCTATTTACCTTCGAAGGTATAAATTGGTGTTTGGTATTTATTTCAGCCGATAATTCTCATTATGCCAAGTCATTGGCCCTGACTGACACTTCTTGAATTATGTCAATGGCAGCTGTCAAGTTTATAGATGATAAACTGGCAACATTAATTATGGGCATAAATAATTCTGAGAATTTATTTTTGCTGGCTTATCTGGTGACCTTTGTTACATATGGTATTGTACACATTTTGAACTAAAGGATAAAATATTTACCTATAGTCTGTTCATCTATACTTGTCCAAACATGTAAACAAATATGCGTCATGTAAGAAGTCTCAATAAAATTAGTGATGGGAAACTTTGTGTGATCTATTCAGAATTGTAAACTAATTGTGGTAACATACATTGTGTGATTTTTGAGAAAAATCGTGATTTGTAATTGACGTCGGTTTGTTTACTATTTGTGACAAGTATAGATGAACAGACCTTAGCTTATAGCGTGCTAATTTATAAGTGGCTCTTCGTAACCCTATCACGAACATACAGTTATATGCTAAACAAAGATGAAGATTCGTCAAGAATGTTAATAATGTTAATTCATATCTAAGTTAATCAGAATATTTTTAGCAAAAGTTTGACATAGATATTATAATGTAACCATACTTTTGAGAGAACATTTTAATTTAATATATTTTATAAATTATGTATTGTTTTCAATGGAGGATAGAAATGTAACATTTTTAAAAAAATAATTAAAATAAAGAGAACCCAACCATGTAGTTATTACTCGATGCTATTGGTACGGACATTGAGAAATGGTTAATATATGAATAGACGTTCATCCAATCGTGTACCGGTTTGTAACTACGTCTACCATTTGCTACCATTATGCTTGTGCGCAAGTGACATGGAATAAGTAGCGCATGAATTGGCTACTTAGCGATTAATATATATTTTTTGCTGTAACTTTTTTTATTTCTCGGCTGAATGCTTTGATGTCTTAACTCGTTGGGTTTTATAGGTGTTTTTCTACGCAGTATCGTTCAATACATTACACTTTAATTTTATATTTGATTGTACAATGGCAGTAAGTAAGTTGTTATACTAATAAGACGCGGATGTAACTCATATTTTGCTGTTTATTTCTCCAGTTATTTTGCTTAAGCTATCTGGATTCGTCGTTTTATAAACACATGAACTGTTTCTCCTTCGATTTAAATAAGAAATCAATCTCAGCTGCTCGAATTTTAATGTAAGCTTTGTGTATCATAAATCCATCAACCAATCACGATGCACCAACATTGTGTAACTAACTGTATATAACAACGCGTGTCTCAATTTTAATAAACTCATTGCGCAGAATCTAAATTAGACAATCGTATTGAACTAGAGTTTAATTGAAAAAAATATCGGCCAGCCGGAAAAAGGAAAAAAATGTTTATATTAAATACGTGACGATCGCATGGTCACCGTAGCGACGTTGCGCGTGCGACGGTTCGTTGCGGCTTTTTGTGAATGAACCAAAAGCGGACAGGTTCAGTTAGAACAAATTTAACGGGACTTGCCTTCTCTTGTTTTTTTTTTATTTGTGGTACAAGGCACAAGCTCCCATTTCAACAGGTGGTAACCTCAAAAGTTTGATGACGTGTCTAAGATGTTGTTCAGGAAATAATTCCGTCTAGCCGGTCAGAGTAAGTTGTGTTCGCAAAGTATGTTCGTAATAAATAGGATGAGAACATGCTAGTAACTGGGTCTTTGTTATCAGATGAATTAATAAAAACTAACATATAATAAGAACAGTTCTCTTAAATTGAGGATAAATAATTATAAAAATAATATTCATTTAAAAGACGGCAGAAAATATTAAATTCTTGTTTGTCCTGATGATTACAAAATAATTTATAAAATTTATCCTGTATATCTTATCAAAAGATCGATTAAAAATTATAATAAAAAAATGTCGCAATATTGTAACGCAACTTAATTATCATAATTAAGTATTTGTGATTGGCGAAATATCTAATCTCCTGTAGATATAAATAATGTTATGAATCTTATTTTGCATGTTAAGCTTTTAATGTAGGTTTGTTGCCATTGTGGAAGCGAGACAGCCCATACAATGCCCAATGTGGCATCTCGCTTACACGACGGAAACAGCCCTTTTCTTAAACCTAAGTAAGATTGCATCGCCGATTTAAAAAACATTATTTTATGGTAAAAGAGAATAGGTACTGCAATTGGTGAAGATATTATACGAACGCTAGATTACTATATTTTTATAATAGTTTGAAGGTACAACAAAATATAACAATTTTATTTTGTATGTAATAATGGGACTTTTATTAAGTACTTAGCTACATATTATTATTAGTTAATTACATAATGTATCTATTTAATCAAAATGTTTATACCTTATTCTTCACGATTCGTCGTTTATTGATCTTGTCATAATAGGTAATTGTGTTCTATACAAACAAGAGAAACTAAAATTATCTATAATTAAAGCCATACTACAACCTCCTATATCTACAATATTTTAACCCGTATTTGCCTGTTATTCGTGTATTTAATTTCTGATAATTAACGCCCACGTTTACCTTTAACTTTGTTCTGTTTTACCAAGAAAATTTCAATGTATTGTTTAGCTGTAATTCTGCAATTAGGTATTATGTAGTTTATGGGTTTATGTTGCTGAATCATTGTTAATAAATTGTTTGTTTCTGTTTTCAGGTATGTCTATTTATCTATCGAACACCTGCATGAGGTAAAATAGAGACTAGTTAATGTAAAGTAAGTGTTGGAAAGTATTTTATAATTTATTTTAATTACGGAGGACTACACGTAACGTATGGCTTACACGAGGTCAGTGCTGGACTGGCAGCCAGCACTGGTTTGGTATTGGCCCCGTGAGAACCGTTTTTGAAGCTAGGTTTTAGACGATCTTCGTAGTCGAGTGGCGTACACACCGGTTTTCAACGTGTCGCTAGATCTGAGGTCCCGGGTTCGATCCCCTGATGAATGTAGAAAAACCACTTTTCTATCTGGTCTGGGTCTGGGTGTTTGTGGTACCTTCGTTGTCACTGATTTCATAACACAAGTGCTTTAGCTACTTACATTGGATTCGGAGAAATGTATGTGATGTTACCCACATTTATTTATTTACTTAGACCAGCGCTGGCAGGCATTGCTGTCAAAAATAGGACACTTAGTCGAAAACACAAGCAGAAGAATATGCATCTGCCGAAGAACTACTAAATGACGTAAACTTAGAATTACATGTAAATTTTACAAAAATAGCTCGCTACTGCGCCGAGATCAAAAGACTCGTTTAGGATGGCGTCGTTATCCAGCTCTTGCCATTCAATACAATGTTACAATGACATACCAGTTCCTATGTATTATGTCTTAGGTAAAATGTGATATTATATGTGTATATATTTGTGCATGTGTTTTGAATGTTTGTGAAACCCTCGCGACACAAGGATGAAATTTGTGCGGGCGTAATTTTTTTTTAAAGAAAAATATATATAAGGGGTTTGAATTAATTCCGACCGATTCACATTGGAATTTTGACGTTTCATTATGATCAAATTGAAGCTATCGCCAAATAAATAAAAAAATTGCTTAGTTTCTTTTCATTACATTAATTCTATTGTAATTTACTCTGTGCTACGATGAAAGAGACTGGCCTCCACGACACAGGGAATCCTAGTGTGGAGACCAGGGATCTATCTATTTAATGTAATGTTCTTATGAAACAATAAAGATATTATTATTTATCAGTTCAGTAGAATTACAGTACCTATGGTATTCATGAATAACTGAAGCATGTGTCTGCTCAATCAATTTCAATTTTGTATTAATTCGTAAATATTGCTATTTGTTCTTCTAGACTGATTTATTTAACACGTACCTATAACAGAAGTTATTTAAATGATTGATGTGATAAAATTTTTTGTTTTTTGTTTTTTTTTGTTTTTTTTGTTTTTTTATTTTTTTTAATTAATTAACTTAAGTTATTTGTTTGAAAACATAATCTGTATTATTTATAACAAATGTTTGTAACAGTGTTTAATAATTGAGAGACACAGCTGCAGCTGTGGGACACTATATTATATAAATAATAATAATACCAGCCTATAAACGTCCCACTGCTGGGCACAGGGCTCTTCCCGTATAGAGAAGGGATGGGCATTGATCACCACGCTTGGTCATTGCGGGTTTCAGTTATTATATACTAAATAAAAAGATCTTTGATTTTAATATGATTTTTTATATAAATCCCAACTTTATACAAAAGCTACCTAGACTTTACTATAATAAAATTTAATATAAACAAATGTACCCGTACAAATCTAACGAAAATTGCCTAGTACCAGCTGTCGACAATACACAATCATAGGCTTAGGGCACACCGTTGCAGGTACCGTAGCGTTGTCGCTAAAACTAATACAGTTGGAACTCCGGCATTGTGCACCGGGATTTATTTGTGGCAAGATGTGCCTTACCGATGTCTACACTGAAAAGCTGATTTGTTGTGCTGATGTCGGCAAATGAAACAATTGAAGGCGCAGGAAATTTTAGTATGGATTTTAATCAAGTACTTAATGTATGGAAAGGGATATGGACAATAACAGAAAAAACCGAAAATAAATTAATAAAAATACTATATGAAGTAATATAAAAAAGACTCACTATTGAAATAATTGAAAATAGTTGAAATAGGTCCTAATTAAAACAATAAGTGATAATTGTTTAAGTTACCATTGAAGTAAACAATCAATTTGTTTTTTTTTTAATGTAATTTTAGAGTATAAGTCATTAAACGTGCAAATAAGTATGATAATATAGAGGTTTTTTATTATTATCTGCGTAAAAGCAAAATACAAATGTTTTTATTTCTGTAAACCTAAAATAGGCGCAAAAGAAACGTTAACTTTAAAACGTATTCCTATGGAGAAGAACCAATTCATTCGTATCCAAATTCTTTGCTGCATATACATCAAAATACTCTAAAGTTCATTACACTATGACCCTGACCTTACTCACTAACTTTCTAACAACAAAAAAGCACTACGACACCAAAAGTCCCTCAACAAATCCATAATAAATAACACTACGCCAACAATAGCTAAAACCTTCCAACATAACTCTATATCTTCGTAATCGATAAGATGTCCGGCAATATCGGTAAATTGACGTCTATTTATCGATAATACGCTGCGATCGAGTGCGGCGTAATAAATCTAAAGACGGTTAATTCGGTAACATTTAGAGGTCGTTGCGACAGTGTACTCTGAGCCCTAGAGCTCGTGAAGCGGGGATAACTGTTTTAATAATGTTTATTGTTCTTTTAACTATAATTTTGATATTTTTGTCCTTCAAAAATGGCTGGCTAGGGGAATTATTGGGTATCTTCTGAACAGCTTATCCTGTACCTATAACTGTACTTATATTACATGAGGAAGTAACTCGATTGTCTTTGGCTCGATTTTGATGAAACTTGGTATATGGTAAGCTTGGACCCAAAGACAGGATATATTATGCCGTAGTACAGAATTCCAGCCGTGTCTATTCGCGGATCAAGTTCATATTTTTAGATTATGAGGTATCGTTTCGTGTTTTTTAAATGATGCCTTTTCAGAGCCTTTGTGTTCTTGGAGAATTTCAAGTGGTAGAGTTTTTTGTATAAAATACTTAACTATATTGTATGTGGACGTCTATGAAACTACTAAAATGCAATTTACATTCAATTCTAAGAATAAATAATTATTTAAATGAATAGTCAGTCATGTGTTTTGAGAAAGAAACGGATGTGGTTCTCACGAGCGCATAGTATTAGGTATGGACAATACGACGCTTTATCAATGTTTATACATATAGTTGAAAATACCTTAGAAATATACCTGGATAGCCATAACATACGAGTCTGTTTAACTATATTTAAGATATTAAACTTTCTGTTAATAATCATGTTATGAGTGAGGGACGATGGCAATAAAAATATAAAATACATTGACTGGGTACTAAAGTTGACTTTGACCTACCTCAATCTTTACGTCATCATCATACCTAATACCATACATCAATCTTAACTAGTATATAAACTAAAAAGTTTAATAATAGCTGCATCATAACTTTTCATTACGACACAACCGATAAAAAAAATCGTAAAGAAATTCTCCAGACGATATATGAATTGAACAGTAATAAGTTACGAACAGTGAAATCGATCAGAAACATCGATTCACACAAATAAAATCATAATTGTTTCATACACGCAGCCGACCGTCGTAGATCGGTTAAGTCACTCGATTGACGGCTAGAAAATCGATTCGATCGTGATCGTATGCAGACATTCCTTCGGCGTGTTTTTATACAGCCTATTTGAATAAAATTTCTTGTTTAATATTCCTTATGCGTTATTGAACGGACTTAGCGGAAATGCCTGTATGTTTTGTGCAAGATTTAATTATAGCGGTCACCGGTAGTGTCGAAATCTGAATCGATCGAGTTTGATTGGTGATAAAATGTAATGTAATTGCTTACGTTAGTGCACTCGTAATGTTAATACTCGTTCGGAATTGTGTCTCTGACCTTTTTGATGTGGTTGTTTTAATATTTTTGTTTGTTTTCTGTCTACATACATGTTTCATTTTGGTGTTCAAGTGGAATGTTGTTTAATTATAAAATTCGTAACAGAATTACAATGAAAAGGAATTGCTAGGAAACTTTGATATCCGAATCATTACATGCCTTTGCTTTCAAATAACGGGGCACTATCATCGAATTTTAAATAATTTGTATTCTTTTATTAGTTTAGGGCTTTTACTCATATGGCTACACAGCATTTCACCGCCGCCATTTTGATAATATTTATAACTCAATTATACGCGTAATGTACAATCAAATGCCTCAATAAATGAATTATTATCAATAAATCGAAAGTTTATATGTGTAGGCGTGGGAAGTAAAAAGCCTAAGCATATCAATTGACAATATATTATGGAATAACGTGTGGGCATTGATTGGACGCGGCTTACTTCAAATTTATTGTTTTTGAAAGTTCTTCTGACCTAAAAAGCTGGTTCATTTAATTATTTTGAGGTTAGATTTTCCAAGATTATGGTATTTTTATGTCTTGTTTACGATCTCACATAATTTGAAATTAGGGAATAGTGTAAATGGTCCGTACTCTCGAGGCTATAAATCACTATAACGGCTTAGTAAAGATTGAAGAATAATCCAGTACGTATAAAGCTCATTACCGCACGATAAAGGTTTTTTTTGTCATGAATAGACAAAATGTCGTGGTTGCCTAGCGGTTGTAGGTTGGAACTCAGGCAACAACCAATATGACATTTTCATAATTATTCTAAGACAAACGATGAAGGAAAAATCCTGAGGTAACTTGGACCCCATAATTGGAATCTGAAATCGCCAACCCGCAATGAGCAAACGTGGTGATCAATGCTCATCCCTCTATATTTGAAGAGGTCTGTGCCCAGCAGTGAGACATATTTATAGGCTGGAGTTATTTTATTAAAGACAAAATAATTGAATGACATTAGAAAAGTCAATGTGTTCTAAATCCTTAGAATACCGTGAAGACGAAAAGTATCAGTTGCAAGGAAAATGAACCAAGAATTTTGCTTAGCCAAGGTAGTTTAAAAATAAACTCTCATTAATTATGTAATATTCAGTTTATGTAGCACTAAAATACCATAGCCAAACTCACAATCATAGACAATGCATTCGATCTTTGACATTCTTCTCCATTCAAAAATAGAATGCATTTAAATTATTTTACGTTAATGTTGCGTTCCTCGGCCATCATCCTACTAATATTATAAACGTGAGAGTGTGGATGTTTGAATGTTTGTTACTCAATCACGCAAAAACGGCTGAACGGATTTGGATGAAATTTGGCATGCATGTAGCCTTTGATACGATTCTACCTTTTATCTCGATTCCTTAAGTAGTTCCCGAGGGAAAATTGAAAATTGTTTACGAGCTAAGTCACGCGTAGACAGCTTTGAAATTTGGTATTTAACTCTATTACAGTGCAAGGGTGAAAATTTTATTCCATTTTTTATTACTTTCACATTTTTCATTTCTTTTTGGACCCAATTCTGAAGTCCACGCAGACGAAGTCGCGGGCAGAAGCTAGTTGTTTATAAGCGGCACTTTATTATATTTTATTAAATCATAAGCCGTGGTTTATTTATTTAAGTTTTATGTTAATAAGTTAAGCACGCGACCATACCCGACGTGGGAGTAAATATATGAGAAGAAATATGATTAGCTGCGTTTAATATACTGTGTTTTGATTGTCTGATGGTAATTAGGTAATGGGTGTAAATCTGTCTTTTCGGAACAGTTTTGTAATTTATTATTCTTTCAAACATATTTATTTTGGTAGTTTTATTATTAACGTGTATTTACATAAAAAGGTGAAGCTGTAGACGTATGTTTGCTATACACGATTTTTTCGGTTTGTGCTTCATAACCCAGATTTCTAGATTTATTTAAAAATATTAATGCAGTTTCCAACTAAAAGCTTTAAACCTTACCGTTACTAGAAATTTAATAATCTTCCCCAAGAAACCCATCCCATATTTTTAAATCAGCGAAGAAAATAAAGGAAGTAATGGAGTGCGCTCCATAACTGTCGGTACAAAATAGATCATTGATAAAAACAGGCCTCTGATTGGTCGGTATCGGGCTCGCTTAATTGTAGAGTGCGCATGCGCCGGTACAGTATCTAATGCCGATAGTAACGATAAGCTTATGAAATAATACGTTGGAACACGCCGGGACTTATCCAGCTACTGATGTGGTACCCAGGTACGGGATTAGTACCTCTTGTTTTGTTGTCACTTAGTGAATTACGATCGAGTTTCCACTATTTATATCTAATTATTAAATATTTAACATCTACTTCGTTAATACTTAATAAATTATTAAATAGAATGTTCAAAATAACTTTTTACTGACGACGTTTTGCATGGGATTCTGCCATTTTTAATTTTATTAATTTACTAAATAAAATGTAAATAACTAAGTTTCTAAAATGTGAATATTTAATGCCAATTTATAATCAAGTGAAAATATTAAATTCAATCACCTGGGCATTTTTGCAAAAACTCCAACCTATATATATATAATGTATGAACGAGAAATAAATTAATCAAAATATAAATAAGTTACGCAACAAAAGTGTAAAGTACGTTTACAATTCACTAATTCGAGTTCCAAACGACATAAGCACCAATAGTAAGGGCGTTACATTGTATATGGTAAAACGGTCATTACAAGTACAGACAGGCGGGCATGTTGCATGTTGTTGCATTGTAAGTAATCTGCCAATTTGCGATATTACTGGCTGAATGAACATCGACGCATAGCTTACTGACTCGGACTTTCTTACTTATGACTAAGCTAGAATACTTAACTAATTCCGATGTTCGATGGGTGAAGACTAAAGGTATCAATAGGCTGAATGGAGAATGAACCAAGATTTAATTAGTATGTTACATTGATCTTAAGGACCGTGAATTCTTTGTGAATAGGCTTTCGGATTACTCAGCAAATTGATTTACGCTTGATTTTAATAAGGGTAGAATTTTAATAAATTCAGGTTTGTTTTTTGTGATCCTAGCTTTTGCCCCGCGGCTCCGCCCGACATCAATCAAAGTTTATTCAAAATCGCTTTAAAGATTCAGCTGTGAAAGTGTAAGAGTTAGTAGTTAGTATAGTAAGTTATTTTTGTATCTAGTTTGTGCATATAAAATGGTTTTCTTTTTTTCATTTACCTAAAATATTTGTATGGATTATCTGTACAATTCTTACAGAAAGTACAAAACTAAATATTAAGTCTAAATAGGTAGCAAATTACGAGTTTCACGTGTAATTTATCATTGAAACAAATGCGTATCTAAACTGGGTATAAAATATGAAGCAAATCGTTAATCTCTGATAATATTTAAACAGTTACGAAATAAAATAACTTAAAAAACTATGGACATTAATGTCGAAATAGTTTATTCCAAATACTTCGCTTTTTCTCTTATCAAGATGAAGTTGAGAGATGTTTATGGCTCAAAATATTAATCCACAAACAACTTATCTGATACTTAATTAAGGTGAATTAATTAATCAACATTTACATATGGAAGCGATTTTAACGGTCCCACTCAGTTATTAAAGAACCCTGCAATATATCTGTTTGACGTAGATGACATTATCTTATATTATTACTTATTTTTAAGATGGTGATGATCTGATGCAACACGGAAGCTGTAAGGTCGAGATATAAATATAAATCAGGCGTGTACAGGCTCCCAGCAATTAAACGTAGTGCGGGACTGCGCGCGCGCATATCGCCGCACAAATCATAATCAGCGCCACCTGTGGGCGGCTGACAGTAAAACATAGCTTAGATCCTTCAATACCAACCCATCCTTCACACAATATTCTATCTTACATCCATAATTTTAACAACCATAATCGCTTGGAACTTTGATCGCGCATTTTGTAATATCTTTGCGAGTTCAACTCATAAATTGGATTAAGAATTGGTATTGATAGCCGGTAATAGAAAATGCTTTTCATTTTATTTGTTATTAGTTTGATGTATTCTGCTTCAGTTAGGTTCTGTTTACGTCGGTGTGGGAGGAATTAGATGCATACTTAAAGAGGATTATATAACATAGTAAAATTGTATATGTGAAATCCTATCTTGTAGTCTTGTAATCCTATTTGTAGGAAAAATGACTTGTGCGGGTAGAAATTTCATTTGCTTTATTGGTTCTTCATCTGTACTTAATTTACTGAACTGCTAGAAATCAATGCAGCACTTTGGTCAGTTGCACTTTTACTGGACTAATCAAATCATCATAAAATTGAGAATCAAGACTTTCATCTTCTTGGGAACTGTTATTTCCCCATTAAAACTTAAAGCGAGATGCTGCCATAAACATCTATGTAATCATTATAAAGTAAACTTAGGAATTATCACCATTTCGTCGGTTGCTAAACATACATTAGACCATAAATTTTCACATTAATCCGACAGAAACTATTTGCGTGATGCACGGACGCATGCGTATCAGACCATGCAGTGATGGTCTACGGAATAAGATGAAAGCGGATTTACATATAGATAACTAGTATCTAACAATAAAATAAAACATATATGAGAACCTCAGACTTCAGAAAAAATCGACGACCCACTCTAGCCTGCGTCTCGACCAGAGCCTGCTTAACGAGGGATGTGTTTAAGAACTAAATGGATCACTTTATTTGGTTATTTTTGGCAAAGGCTCAGCGGAGCGAGGTTTTTGTCATACAAAACTAGAAAAGTTGAGAAAACAAATAAATGGTTTAAATGGTTTAAATGGTTTAAAAGTATGTGTGCGTTTCAGACGTAAACAACGGGTAGTAGCACGCGCGTTCCGCGTCCACCACACTTTACCCTACTCGCACCTGGAACGAGCCTGTTACACGTCCGCGCACTACTCATCTGCGCACCGTTTCACAGCGCTGCTGCGGATCCTCGCATCGCTCAGCGGCTTAGGACATCTCTGGTGGAAACTCTCACCTTTCGTGTCCGTTAATGTTTTTCTCACTCTGAAAAACATCGTGATATATGGCGGACCACCGAGGCATGACCGCTACCACTCTTCCAAGAGTGTACGACTAAAGTGAAGAAGAATATGACAACAAAATGATTGTATTTGAAATAAATAATCTACTACTTTAATGTTACGCAATAGTAAACTTATGTGTAAGTATGTACCTACCTATCTAGTGATCAAATAATAATCAGCATAACAAATAATAATCATATTTTTATCTTCTTCATTACTTAAGATAAGTAATATTATAAGAAGGTATTATTGAAGTTATTTCTAGAAGGTTTCTGTAGCGTCTGCAGGTATTTTCAGTTCTATCGTAAGCAGGTTTTTTGACGATATTATTGTTGGCCTTGTCTTCAATACTATTTCTCGCATAGATGGTAAGCTATCATTCTTACATTAGATATTGCTGGGGAGTTTCTTGTACCGTTTCTTCTCCTCAGCCAGAGCATATAAAAAGCCGTGAAATATGTGCAAATCAGGGAGTTGTCGACTTCCAAAATAGCCTTTCCCAACAACATTAATAATAATAGCAAATTCGCTAAGTTTTTAAACTGACAATAGTTTACAACTTGGACCAAAAGAAAATCATGAAAAGAGTGTAAATTGAAATGGCGCAAAGAAACACATTGCACTCATATATTACACACTAATTAATTAACAGTTACAATTATAACGAAGAAAATCCATCTTATCGTTTTAAGATAGCAAATAACTGCAGACTAAACAATTAGTGCACGTCAGTGGTATTTAACTGTAACTAAGGAAAAATATTATAGTATAGTTTCAATCAATTATCGCAGTCTATCGCGGTCCACTGCTGGACATGGGCCTCACCCAAGCTGCGTCACAACACCCGGAATTCCGCTTTCCGCAGTGGAACTACTGGGAACTGGGAGCCGTGTGCTATGGTGCGCAATCATAGGGTGTTTGATGCCCTAGTCACCACGCTGGGCAAGCGG
This sequence comes from Plusia festucae, assembly GCA_950381575.1. NCBI lineage: Eukaryota > Metazoa > Arthropoda > Insecta > Lepidoptera > Noctuidae > Plusia > Plusia festucae. The sequence goes on along the minus strand of OX494436.1, from coordinate 1,886,485 downwards.
GTCGGTGACCGCAGCTTTGTATTCGTTCTTTAGGAGAACGCTGCTGTCCATTCTCCTTGTGTCTCAACGACTTAGGGATATCACCAACGAGTAAAAAGTGGGTTTTTATTCTAAGCCGCAACCCAAACATAGAAATTGTCAATAGGTAGCATTATAACATGGTTCAAAAGCCAGGACTGGAACGAAATTAAACGAAGTCTCACAATGTCCTTCAAAACCCCCAAAATAGTGCTACTCAGAATTCTAATGATCCGGTTGAAGTATTCAGATACACTATAATTTAAAATAGCTAATATAGGTGCATACTATAGGATTTTTAACTTACAAAAGGCTTTTAAATTTATTCTTACTCTTATTGGTCAGATTTTCCGATTATGAGCTATTGTGAATAATTCCAGTGCTGAGCCGTAGACGGCCGTTTATTTAAAAGTTAACATTTTAGCTACAGAATCCAGACTTAAAAATGTTTTTATAAACATCTCCAAGAGTCCGTAATACAACTAGACACCTCCGTCGACTGATTATAACTATTTACTCAAGACGGACAGTTTAAAATGCATATTTTTAAAAGCGGGTAGTGTCATCAACCTTTTTAATAAGTACTTATTACAATAATGCTACAGTTTTGTTGAAGGAACCCGTTCAAAATGTTTTGTGGCGGCTGTAGTGATTATACCAATTATCTTTCCCCATTTTGATATGCTCCAGACACGCAACCATGAAAATACGAAATACAGCCCATTATTTTTTTTGCTAATTATAAAAAATAAACAGAAATCTCCGTTATTTGTGCAAAAGAGGTTTTAGTCAGTTAATACTGGTCGGCAACAGATCGCGCAGCAGGAGCTGAACGTTAAAATACTATAAAAACGTTTATTAACAGATTCTCGCTAATGTAATGATACTTTATTTATTTTGTGATTGTGGTAAAGTTAATCTTCTACCCATTTTATTTTATAGCCTTTAGTAGTTCTGCAGGCATGGAACTGAAGCTCGTAAACGGGGTAGGCCAAAAAGACGGACTTTTTGCCGGATTGGTGGGCAGCGACTCAAGATCGCCCTTTGCCCAGCAGTGGGACACCTAAAAGAGTAAATAAAAGTATTTCTGTGTTAGTCTTCATATATACGTATATAAAGTAGACCGTCGATGTAAACAAGCACGCGGGAAGCTACGATAAACAATTTACATTTTTATTATATTAAATGATCAATCATCTGTAGACTACGTAGATGTTAGTACACATTCTGTTATTATTAAATAATTACGAATTACACTTAATAAATAATTCATATTATTCAATATTCATAAAACTAGGATATGTGTATTATTAAAACAATTATTTTATTATTTATCGCTATTAATTACACAACCTCAACAGCACAAGTGCGAGATGTCGATTATGACATTTATTGCCAGCTGTTATTAGGTCGGTTAGTGAATTGAGAATGCAATTTTAATTATGATTCTGCATAATATGTAGGCGTTAGTCATCGCGGTGAACGATCGATGAAGTCTAACCTTATATAATTATAATATACTAGTTACTAATGTTCCATCGATTTCAAGGAATTATTGTATTGTGAATCCGGGTATAAATTTATTAACTTGACGTTGTACGCCCACGTATTAGAAACATAATAAATTTGAAACGTTTTACCTGAGTAGATGTAGAATACTTTTTATCATTGTACAATTTTTATTAAGTTTTGAACTGACTAGAAAAAATACGTATAAATAATGTCACTCATCGAAAATCATCTCTTATAAACAACCTCCTTGCTAACTTAATTTATAACCGATATTCTCACACATCCCACAAAAGATTCGATTTTCAAATAGCAGCAGCATCATTAGAAATACCTTTGCCTCATTATAACAAGGGCTCCACATTTTCACCGTCAAGTTTTTAATACCGCGAGCTATCATGGCGTGTTCAGATGTTCCCACTGCAGAGTCTACAGGCAGCCATTAACTTGCATCCATCACGTCCCGCTAATAATTACAGCGCTCTTGTAGACAAATCACAATGTGGCGGTGCAAGTTATAAGTTGTAAGATGAACACTATTTAAAAATAATCCCTGGTGTTTATATTTATCGGTGAAATTTATGGTGTGCTTTTGGAATGCTCCTATACCTTTAAAATATTAGTTAAGTTGGTAAAGATATACCTGGAAAATGTTCTGCTCCAATATGTTTTACTCCCAAAGCTTTTTTCTAATTTGGCTAAACTGATAGTAATAAAGAACAAAACTGTTTTCGATATAAACTGTCTTTCCGTTATTCGAAAAGACCATCCCATTGGCTACATAAAAGTCTTATTCAACATTTATTTCAAAACTTACACCACACACACGTAATATTTTTTTCTATAACATAGAGCAGGGAAATCCGCCATCTTCATAAACTTCCCGCGTTATGTATACCTAGGTATATAATTATATGACGTAATGTCATCTAGTTGAATGGAAAGTGTTTTTGTGGTCACAAGTGAGCGCAATACATTATGTCATGCGCAGTGGAGGAAAATGTATTGAATGGGATGATCTGGCTGCTTGGATGAGTACCTACTGTGTTAGGTAAATTCTGTGCTAAATTGGAATATGGAAAATATTGAACAGATTCGCTTTACAGATAATAGTTAGACAATGGTTATTATCAATTATTCTATGTATGATTATTCTAAGTTAATAAATGAGTCTAGATAGATGTGCGAGAATTTTAAGCGAGTGTGTACCTAGAGCTGCAGGAGCTCGTAAACGTGGTAGGCAAAAAAGACGCTGGCGAGATGAAATCAATCTCTTTTGCCCGGATTAAGAGGTTGGATCCGAAGGTCCTGGATCAAGTGTGGGATTCCTAAAAATCTTTTTAAAAATGTTTCTCAGTTTTATCGTATTTCTGCCTAAATTAAATAAAATGCTATTTTTAGAAGAAAAAAAATGTGTTCTATCGATATTTCTATACATAGAAGTCAAATAACCAATAAAAAAATGCTATTTATTTATTACCTGTATTAGATTAAAACAGATGATCTTATGTCTCTTGTCATTCGACACGCTTTCATTTAAAATCATTTATTAAAAACTTTGATTTTGGTTCAGAGCCTAATTACTGAAGTGTCATCCTATCGGCTCACTATGATTGCTCTGTTTTGCAACTGAAGCGCAGCAACATGCCTGTACCTGCGACACCAAACTATTTACCTACAAGGCCTACATAAGTACTTATGTATAAATACAGGAACAAGTAAGTGTTTAGCGTACACTTGCACCTCAAGCTTTCTTCTTGAATGCATCGAGGTCACAAGCCTACTTCAGCGCCATTCAATAGTACAAATAAACACTATCTGTCAAGTCTGAGACCTCAGACCACCGCGGCGATGCCCACGCGCCGGTAAGAGTTGTAAGAGGCACTCCTGCGCGCGGCGCTGTCACGCGTGACGCGTTGGTCGATTTCCGGATACCTGTAATTTGCACGATTGTCGTTATTAGTATTAGGGGCTAAAATGGAGTTATGCGGTATTGAAAATTTAATAATTTAATCGATCCAAACAAATCAATCAATAATAGGTCTGCAAAACGACAATTTCAGTTCGCTTGGTGTCTGAAACCGTGTTCGAAATGACAACTTTCAAAATTCAAGGAAAATGTGGACATATTTTTTTGTTACTCATTTCATTGTTTTCTTTAATTATAGTAAATATACATTACAAATGAATGGAAGTAGTAGGTTATTACAATACGGAAGTGTTTGTTTGTTTTATGTATGAGTAATAAACAGTTAAACAAACAAAATGTGTGTTAAACGTAACAATTGTAGAAAGAACCCGCAAACATAAAAAGCAAAATTTATGTCATTATTTTGTCTTTATTTTTGTTAAAGCAATTACTCATATCTAAGTCATGATACATAAGTAAAAATATGTGATAATGTTTTACGAGCTAAATGTGACAACATACAAACATACATTTATCGTACCCACGAACAAATGCCACCGTTATCCTGTGACCTAGGGTTGTCAATCTACGGGATCGCAATTAGCGGTGCGCACGCGCAGACGCACGACGATAGGCTCTCCGGCGCAGCCCTGCGGTTGGCGATAAACCGTACGTGACAGGTCGCAGTCGCAGGTTAACGCGTGTTACAATGAATGACGACTTTAACCTGTCGTTTCAATATTGCGTTTGTTAACCAAACAAAGGCAGTTCTGAAGGTAGTTACGGTAAATCATTCATTCGTTAAGCAAATATTTGTTTATTGTAGGAATTATTGCGGGCTTGTTACGTGCACCAAGATGTTAAGACCAGGCTTCGGATTTGAAACGCATTTTACGTGGACTTACATTATATCATATCATCTACGTTACTTTTTAAATTAGCATTACTGTAGCAAGCGGTATTTGGTTCCTACATAATGGACAGAAAACCTGTGTGTATTGATTTTAAGGAAAAGTTTTAAATCTCTAATGTACTTCAGGTAGCTTCATTACATTTGCTAATGTAAGGGATGCGCACTAGCTATGAAAAAGAAAAATCTATTATAATAAGTAATTGATGTATCAATTACTTATTATAATAGATTTTTCTTTTATCATAATATATCTTTTTTTTCATTTGACAAAGATAAGTCGCGTTAAAGTTCAAGAGTGGGCTTGTGACGTCAGTTGTAGGCGAAAATAGTAGCCACAAGTGACGTGCTGAGCCTGAGCTCCTTTACCACTCCTGTATTTAAGTAGATATTCGTTATTTCGAAAAAGCAAAAAATATGTGTCTTAAATTATTCCATTATCTAAGTACAAACCGGACTTTTTAAAACAAATAAATATTCGCGCCCTATTGAAAAAAACACTTATGTCATAATTCCTAATCACAAATTTGCTGCTCAGATCGAACTAATTTTAATTCCTTTACAATTATTCCTGTTGATGAAGAGAAAAAATATTATCAGTACTAATTTTAAACCCAAAGTGTGGTCCTTCCATCTAGATGCACTCTTGGTTCCAATGGTCGTAGACCACAGTTGTTCGGTATTGTTTATGTAATCAGATATAGAAACCAGCGAACGCCCCTTGCAGGACCACAATAGTTTGCGAAGACTTTCTCCATCTTAACAAATGGCAACTGTAAACAGCATTATTTTAAACTATTATGTTCTCTAATGAAAACTTGAAACCTAGTGATTCTCATTTTCTTCAATGCATTGGAATCTAGGCAAATCTGAAAACTTGACGAGTCTAATTGTTGTATTTAATCTTCGTACGTGAAAACCCTCATTATTTGTTGATTCTAACTTAGGTTACTGTTAGTCTAAGCAAATTTCAAACAGATGCCTTTTAAGAATTTTCCGAATACTACATTAGACAATTTCGTAAATTATTTTTGATTAAAAAGTATCATAGGCCATAGTTTGAATTTTGTTCACTTTAACCTATCTGGAGTTTTTCGTCGCCGTTTTGTTTCATCAGAAATATCTTACCATGTGACGACTTCTTCGGGGTAGAGAGTTGTACAAAATCATTGGTAACCAAGGCTCGCATACGACGTCTTTAAACGACATATAAAACCTCCTTTATTACCGATTAGGTAGCTCACCGAGTTTTATGCGTTTTATTCCCATCGGCCTTCCGTTATTCCCTTTTTCATACTCAACAGTACAGCTAAATGCAGTATTAATTCTGATATTAACAGCGCCTTTACTTCAAAGTAATAAGACCGATTTTCGGAATCCATCGCTACCGCTTTTATATTATTATGTTGTGGCCATACATTTACACTTTAAAAGTACAGATTTCATTCTCCTGTACTATCAAAGTTTGTTACATGTTGAAGTTAGATAAGATGTGTCATAAAATTTTATTTGTAATTCACCGAGTTTATAAAGTACAAATGTTTTATCCCTAAATACATGTAAATATATTATTATCATTTATGTTTTTCTCTTTTACAGGTACGTCTACTATAGCACATCTTAATTATTTCATCGGAAAACGTCAATGGGTAAGCTTTGTTATACTTGAGTACAGATCTCAATGGACATTGAGGTGATCACCGATCATGATTAAAATCGTCATATTTTTAATAACACTTCATGAAACATTTTGAACTAATTATATAATCCAAGGATCGAAGTCCACGTTGTCTTGTCCCTTCTAAGACGCAGCATAACTCTAAAACTTCAACATGGCTATGTAATTGTCTTAAGTGTTGTTCCAACCGACAAGATTTCTAAAGCACATGTCAAACGTGGATACTGTTTTAGTGACGCTGTTCGATGTGGGTTGAAAAGAGTATGGTGTATAGTCACGTTTTTACTTTTTCTGTTATGTTTGACCCATAGTGTTGTGCCAGTAGCATAATATTCTAAATTCTAAAATACCATACTGAACTACTTTACACAGTTTTCTTCTTCTTCAAGTGCCTATCCGTTGATGAAGGTTGGCCGTTAACTTTTGGAACTCCTCACAGTTCTGAGCTAAACAGAAGTAGTATTTTACATTAGTGCAAAGTGTGTGACTCGAATGATTTTGAAACGCTTCACTTGTTTTGAGCTCGAACGAAGATCTTCTTCATAGGCTTAAAAGGTGACCTTTGGAGTAACAATTATCAGTTTTATTTTTTCATCAGTTCTATTTGACAGTTTCATCAAAAATATTCTTATCCTTTTGAATAAGACCTATTTCTGTTCTGAAATCCCACGCCACATCAGCGCACGTAAAACCGGTTCAAGATCTTCGAGTTTCAGTGCATCGAGACACTGGTGTCGTTAACATAACCTAGTAGCAAAACATAATGTGAGCAAAAGCCAGACAGGTTTTCGTACGTAGGCAAACGATTTGTTACTACATCTATAAAATCTTTAAATGCAGTTTTGTCTCCATCTATGACCTCTATCTTGTGAGCTGATTCTGTCTCGACGCTATCTGTCAGGTCCTATATTAGCAATGTGTACAAATATTAATTGGTTCGTAATCGTAGATACTCGTAGCAAATTGATATTTTTTTGAACTAAATATTTCGTACGTTCTAATTCGTTTACCGTTAGTGTCCTCAAAGAGAAATTCTATTCTATAGATTTCACCGCTCGTAAATATTAGAGTACCTTCGTCAGCTCATCTCCGTTGGTACGCTGTTCCATCAATATCTCCAACATTCCGCCATTTAACCGTCAGCCATCACTCAAACTTCAGCCATCTATTATCCGATATAATTTATTTCCACTGGCAACAGTATTAAGCCCACAATAACAGCTGTTGCACTCCAAGTTGACACATTTTGTGAGTTTGTTTATGATTTTACAAGTGGCCGTGACTGCGTGTCGTCTGTCGTTTCTCTCGACACCGGCGCACGCGCACGCGGTTTATGATTTTCGCGCGTCTATATTTCCTGTGGCTAACGGTCTGGCTAGGGTTGCCAGATAAATTTTGCGTCAGAGAGATGTACGTCCCGACACTTAGTTTAAAAGGAAGTTAATTTTTGATTGCTGGTAATATTGTTCTATTCAGTTTTACAGTAATATTTATTCAGCTTTATTAGCTGTTAAGTTACGGAGTTGTAACAGTTGTTGTTATGAACAGAACTCCTTGGGTTGATAGTTCTATATATTTATTTAATATTTTACTAGCGCATTATTAAATAACCCTTAAACTTGTAAAACTTGCAAAGCTTAATTAAAATCGTCATCATTTTCGGAACTGGAGAACTTTCTTTATTTACACATTAATATTGACACTGTTATCAATTAAGCTATGTTTTCTAAGATCTGTATTAAAGGCTACATTACCTGCCAACTTTATTACCGTATCATTCAATTTATACGCAATAGCCTTATCGGCAGGCCCTAAGAAAAACGTGAGATGTTGGTATCACCCACGCAGCCTGATTAACACGCCCCGCGGTATCTGCATACTATAGTATCATAGTACTAAACGTTACCGGTACGTGACCACGAAGGAGGCCGGCTTTGGGTTATACTGTTGCTTTGGAACTTATCTTACACATGAACTTGAGTTGCCCTTGTATTTTTTAGGTAAGATTTTTGGAGCCTGATCAAAAGTAAAAATTTCTTGAAGTACGGGTTGCTTTCGCGTGATCCCTGGTTTATGGTTATCGATGGCTAAGGAAAGTGAAGAATTCTAGTATTGGTTGACGTTGAATGTCTTCACCGATAAAAAAAAAATAAGGAGTAGGTAAACGTGCTTTGTGAGAGCAGCATTCACAAAAACAAGTTTGGCTAAAAGTTATTTTTTGACTCCTTATTTTTTGCGATCAGATAAGGAACTTTTGTCTTAAAACTTTCAAACCGCTACTAGCCTAACCTTTCCAATAAGAGTATCAATTAATCCAACCAATCTTTGTCTACAGAAAGTCTTCCGAATGCTAAAACTTGAAAATTTTGGGCGCATTACAGCACCCAAATCCTCCCACAATCTTACGTAATGAAAAGGGTCCAACAAAATCAAGTTGTGCATAAGTTAGCGAGCTATAGAGCTAATTAGGTGATAAATAACACAACGCCCAAACATCGTGCTTAGTAGTAATTGCCCGTAATTGCAATTTATAACGTCCAAGTCGTTGTTTATTGGATGCCCTCGATAGTGTTGATGGAAAGTTCGACGGATTTAGATTTAATTGGTCACTTTTTAACATTAAGATTTATGGCTAAGGTGCTGTTGAGAATATTTTTATGGTTTCTTGTTTCTGTTTAGGTGTTTGGTGTACACTGTATTAGAAATTTGTAACTGTTGGGTGAACCCATAATTTTGTATCTGTATCAATCTTTCATGTAGACTCTTTTTGAGATTTTTGCATTCAGTCTGTTACCTAATTGTTTAATGTAGGTATCTTGAGCTTGCCATTACCATAACGAAGATTTAGTCAAAACGTATCCTAAAAGACTAATAAAAAAGTTTATTAAAGTGTTTTTTTACTGTGTAATAATAATCCTGGATTAATCCTTATGAACCCAAAAACCTATATCACAACTAATCCATTCCGCGAAACGAAAGAACAAATTCTCGTCTTCCAAATTTGAATAATCCTCTGTAAAACGGTACAAACAGGACACCAGTCGTTACCGCTCCGGGATTCGTGGAAATCATACATTTATTTACTTTCCTTCGTCCCCGGGCTTTTGGTACTCAAATCAACATTGTATGTTAAATAAAACCGTCTCTTTGAATTTATTATGGAACCCTGAAATAAAATGGCGATAATATCGTTAATGTTGTTAATATTTTTTCGCGGGGCAGTAAAAAAAGTTGCGGCGCCGCGCCGCGTTGATTATTTTACATAAATCATGCGCAATGCCATTAGTAGGACAAATGCGCTTGCGCATGGTTCCTCCTCATTTGCATATTAACTAGGCAAAATTGCTATCGCTTTAACATTAAGGAAGGGTATTTTTCCTTTAGATATTTTATAGAAGATATCATGTATTCAATATACTTAGCTTGAATTAGAAAGGTAATTGCTAGGTGCGGATGTTACACGCAATGAATACGTAATAGTTTATGATATAAACACATTAATAAATCATTTCGCCCATTCCCTTGGAAATTGCTAATCTAGTTTAAATTATATATTAAATCAGCATGTTAAGTTGCATATTCAGAGACACTTCTTTTTGTGAACTTACGATATATCCTTTTATTGTTGTATATTTTTTATTTAAATGGCCATATACCAGTTCCTTGTCATCCCGTCGCCATTTAAATATCGTACAGGACCATAAATGCTTCAGACCCTTGACCCAGTATGTTACAAAGCTTTCTTCTGTCATTTTTGGCGAATAATTTTAATAATTCCACCATATTTATTCAGGCTTCTCGTGTCTGCCTTATTTTGGAGACTATTTCCATATAGTGTGGATGTACTTGCTTGTCGGAGCTTCCAGTATTTACATAACGTTTTAAACGACGGTAAAGAAAAAAGTTTGTTCTACTTATTTCCTAAAATGAAAGGATATATGATAATTTCTGCAGTTTTTACGTGGAAGAAGTTACATGATTTGCTTTTATAAGACATGGCGTGTTGGCATGTTTTCTTTTACACTTGAAAATAGAAACGATTCCTCGGCCATTGAATGGTGCTCGAAACGGCGCCAAAACATACCCTAAACGTCGCTTGAAGTCACATTTGCAACAATGTTAGTTCCTCCGCACCATAATTTATGTCTAACGACCAACCTATTTCCAGTTACTCTCTCAAATTGCAGGATTCGTCAGCTAGTAGATCAAATACACTATATTTTTCGCCCATTCCATGATCCACTTGAAAAATGGTCTATTTAAGTGCAACGACTGAGAAATCAGGACGGCTTGCTCAAAAAGGAGACAAAAGTTGTATTCGCTTAAAATGTTCCATTTAGTTTAGTTTTATACAATAAAATACAATCGTAAAGATGGAAAACGATTCTCAGCTTGAGTACGCAAGAAAAGGATTTTGTCATCGTTTATTCAAAGTAATATAAAGTAAGACTGACTCAGGTGTTCCATAAGCGTTCCATTTTAGCAATTTATGAACGAAGCACCAAAAAACTCGTTCTGAAAATCGCAATTGGTTAAAGTTAAGTTTTTTGAAATTGTGACCAGGTCACAGGACAGGTCGCACTGACATTTACTTAATGAAACGATGGCGGGAACTTGAAAAGTAAATTATCTACTTTTGGAGCGTTGTATCGAGAATTTATCTTGAAGTATCGAGTATTGCGTGGTTCGCTTTCGCTTTTCTGATTGAACGTATGACTTTCTGTATTCAATTAAATCTATACGTCATGTTACTTTAGGTTAAGGCCAAAGAAAAGACGGATAAAAATTCAAAAGATCAGGAAATTATAGGTTTTTCACTTTTATTTAAACTTGCTTAGGTTTGCTATAATTATTTTCCCTTCTCATCCCCCTGGTATAAGCAATAATTACGTGTAATTAACATCTAACAACAATTTTCTGCCCGACATACAATCGATATTCAACGGTCGGGGTTCGAAGTCACGACCTCTCGATTGCCAGTCGTCCCATTAAACTATAACAATTGAGGACATAAATGGTGATACATGAATACATGGGCCGCATTTAAATGTATCTGTCACAACATATGTAGATAATTATCCATGTTTGGCAAGATATGACATTAAACAACATTAATGTCAACGAAGTCAAAACAATATCTGTAGGACAAATGTATTATGATAATGTCAGTGCTTCCAAACCTAGAGGTAACCCAACCATATGGTAGTAGAATATAAATGATGGTTTTGCAGAATATGGTTAATTGTGACGTGAGAGATTACTTGAATAAAACAAGCTTCTGATTTCTCAGTGCGATTTTGGAGGCAAGATTTCGCTTTTTAATTTGTGTTACTTCTAAAATCACCACTGAATTCACCAATATTTTTAATGTAATATCTTGAATCAGAATATATTAATTTATAATTCGTTTAAGTTTACCGATGATTTTGCGTATTTTATTTACTAAATTCAGTTTCCTGATTATGCAATTTAGAGCTGCTTTGGTCAGGAAATCATAGTGAAATTTTAATAAACTTAAGGATCCAAAACTGCAAAATGTAGGAATATGTATTTGAAAATCTTGTTCTCTTTCTCTATTCACAACCTACACTGGTATATTCTGGTATAATTGGTCAAAATCCTTCTGTTCATTGGTAACGACACATTGTCAAGTCCTTACTTGAGCCACTTGTCAAATAAGATTAAACCTTCATTTCTGGTCTACCTGTCAGAGGATTACTGGCATTGCGATGTAGCCTGAAGTCAAACTGGTCAAGTGGATTATTTGTTGCTACATGTTGTTTAGATCTATGCTACACTTAAATATCACTTGTGTCATTAGGCTGTATATCTTAAGATACTTAAACAGGCAATTTAAATACGCTGGTAGTAATAAATCAGCATCAGACTGAATTCCTTCTGTTTTGAGTATGTCACTAAAAATTATACTTAAGCTATAATTCACAAACAGGTTTATTTATCATGTAATACTCGTATGTGTCAACTTCAGTGATTAAGCATTATTTATTGTGAAACAAACATATTTGTCGTTTGATCTTCATCTCTTATGGTGCTCAAATTATCTTAAACTCCAACCTCCTTAGCGTCATCGTTGGCCTAATCTGTACGTCTTTGTGTAAGGTTAGTTATATCTTGTTTCGAAGTTTTTAACTGTTTCTCTATCAAAGAGCAGTTGCTTCCTTTTATTTTATCTTCCTGGTCAATTGTTGTTTAGTTTTGCGGACAGTTGTATCCGTTTTGTTGTCTTTGATTTTATTCCAAATTACTTTTGTCTTTTTATAGTATTTCTTCTTTCCGTACCGTCTATTCAAAGTTTTTATGCTGTTAATCGCTTTCCGTTCCAGATTCCACTTTACAATAATTTTCCCTCCGATCATTTGGTATCTGAATTGTTTCTTTTTCTGTCTTGACTATGAGGATAATTTCAATAAAATACTCGCCTTCTTTTAAATCTTATAATAGGGAATGTAACTTGCTATGATGGACAGTGATTTTTACTTGCAAGTAAAAAGTTGTTCAAAAGGTCAACCGCGGCATACGCGATAACTGGTTGTACTTAACGTGCAGTTAATTTCCCGATACCGAGAAGTAATTACTTATGTATTTATGTATAGGTTGTATTGTTCATAGTTTTTGTCTGGAGGTTTTTCTATTTGTAAACGGGATTTTGATAACTGGTCTGACGGCATTGATTGTAGTAGCTGATGGTCATGTACTTCCAGTAGTGAACAGGATATTATGTTCGAAGCAGTTTAGGTAATACGATTTTTTTAAAGCTATATACCGTAACTGTCTTTATGGTGGTTTATATTGACATGGTGGTGTTAATATGAAATAATGTTTTTGTTGAAGCATAGTACCTATATTTATGTTTGGTTTACCTAGTCCCAAGCCAATAACATGATGTTATATGTTTTCTAAACACTATTCGTCCCGTTTATAGTTTATGATCATAGAACAGCACAACAGAATCAGTGATTTCGCTACTCACACCTCCATTATCCTCCCACTAGTCACACCGAATACAATAATTTAAAATTATGAAAATAAAATTACCAGCCGACATTGAGAAACTTTGGCCGACAAAAAATTTGAAAAATCTTTCGTCTTGTTTCGCTAATCGCGTTTTGGTGAACAGGTACAATATAACTTTCACTAAAAGATAGTAAAATGAATACTTGCACGTATTCTGTTACTTTCGATAGTAAATCATTGTATTTCGCGTGGCAGGAATAGTGTCTCATCATTTCCTGTGTATTATCATTATTTGAGAGCTTGATTGAGACTTTTAAGATTTATGACAGAATACTGAAACGTCAATCATTTTAACGCCGCCGTTAAGTCTCATGCTGTCTCTGTCATATTAAGGTGTAAAGTAGCGACTGATAGACATTTAAGAGCGTCTTAAAGTTAATTAGCGTTTCAGAATTCGGGCGTTTGCCTTAGTGTTCTATGTTATGTTCGAATTGAGACGAAGCTGTGCGTGTTCCATAGATATCTTTTGCCCAGTGTTGTGTATAATGAATATTGTATTCATGTCTTGAAACTTACGACGTAAAAGAATCCTAGTACTCTGAAGCCTATGGCATTAAAAGGCTACGTTAAAAAAATGTCACGTAAGTCCTCATAATATAGGAGAATAAGTTCTAGTATAGTTGCCGGCAAGTAACTTGGCAATGTTTTGGAGTAGTGAGAGCGTAATTTCATATTCTATGTGCAACAAAAGCACTGTTTTATTGCTCGACTGTATCACTGCTAGAAATCTTTAAAAAAAAACATATTTTTTTTAACATTTGTGTACATTAGAACGTTAAAAACGACTCTTGCCAAGTTACGTGCTGGGTACCATTTATAAGTATGAGCAACTTCTTTTCATCAATCATCGCGTCCACTCAAGAGTGCGACGAAAATCCTTATAGAACTCAAACTATGGCAACTCAAGTGATCTACGATATTATGAGTGGTCCTTAATGCCTATCCTTAAATAAAACGATATCATAAACTGAAATAAAAATTCTTGGTCCTCAACCTCACACCATACGTGGAAACCAGTAACTCAACACTTGATACTCCACATTAGCATATCTGGAAGGTAATCAGATCCCAGCCAACTGTTGATTTGTCAACAGAACTTATTGCACAACGTTATAACTTTTATTCGGGGCTAAATATCATTATGCTTAGTTTCAAGTTATGATTGCTTCATTTAAATTGAAACCTGATCTGATATTTTAATGTATTTCTTCATTCCGACCTGGGGTTTGGGGTAATGATTTAATGAGACACTTGCATTGTCAAAAACCTGTTGGTATCAGTTAGAATTGATCCTGAATATTAATTTTGCTGGCTAAATTGCCTTCGGACGCGTTTAGCCTGAATAGACAATTGTCTACTGGTCAAATATTGTTTTATGGTACGGTTCAAAATATTTGATAATGGCTGCGTTTTATCAATTGATTGATGGTGGACCCTTCTTGGTCCTTGTGTTCGGAGTTAAGATTTGGTGTACAATAAAATATGTATAGACGCAAACTTAAGTGTTATTGAATTATTTAAATGGATGTAAGTTTATCGTTTTAAATATTATGTACAAAAGGAAACGGTTTACGAATTTATGATATCCTGTAAGGTTGATGTTTTGTTTATATTGCTTGAGGAATAACTTTATTTGACCTCTAGGCCGGTCGTAAAAAGCTGCGTTCGCAGATAGTTCAGATCGCAAAAACCATTATCGAAAATGTTATAGGTGTTGTATTGAAACGTCATTGCTTTTATAATAAAATATGATATTAGTGATATTACTCTTGAAATGAGGATTAAGTCTCCGGCTGTTATAGCTAGCTGACCCGGCAAACCTTGTTCTGCCATATTAATAAACTCTGGAGAGGGCCACCCCTATCACTTAAGGGTGTGAAATATATATGTTAGCCGATTCACAGACCAATCCGATATGCACACAATTTCATACAAATCGGTCCAGCCGTTTCGGAGTTTGGAAACACCGTGATACGAGAATTTTATATAATATATCATTTTAATCCTGGAAATGTAACAAAGGGACAATCGTCAACAATTATAAAAGTCTTTTCTTCGCAACACTACCAACACTACCGTCATGCGTAATGCGTATTCTATAATACTACCTTAAATAGTTTTTTTTAAACATACAGAGCTTTAAGTCTACGTTTTCATTACAGTATGACTTATTGAAGTAATAAACAACTTACATTAAATGGATCTCTTATGTACCAATAATCATTAATAACGTTTCAAATTGCTGTTTTCTTAAGAAACAAGGATCCACGTTGAACTGTCATGTTGTCTTCATAAAGTACTTATTTGAGTATAACTTTTCATTTTGTTGTATGTTTTTTTCTTTTAGTTCCGTATTGATGTGGAATCCTCATACGGCCCACTTTAAAACCGAAATGCGACAAGTATTGGCCATTCGTGTTTTAAACTTTTTTGTAAACCGTGTGAATTTTTGTGGATGAAATCGTTTTTTATGTTTACCTCAGAGATGGGTAAAAGTATATGCTTTGTGGATATATTCGGATTTATTGTGAAAAGAGAGAAAGAGAATTATTTAAAGGATTTTTTTATTTAAATACAAATGGGCTTACAACGTGGCTAATGACTTAAACTTACTTGTTTGCAATAGCAAAAAAAAGCTGATATTTCTTCTGTTTTGAGAGGGGTGACCACTTATCAAGACTGTGATATTACAAGTATAGATACTTGTATTATCAAGGAAGGCAGGAAAAAATCCTTAATTTTATTTTTCATTCCAAAAATAAATAAACCTTACACATAGGGCTACTTTCATCTTCAGGGACATGGCAATGCAAAATAATCAAAACAATATCTACTTTTCTTTCTTATTTTTATTCATCTTAGCCTAGAAGTCTGGGATACTCTACTGAACAAATATTCCTTAGAGTATTAAACTATCGTATCGACTCGATATCGTTTAAATCGATCTCGATCGTCTCGTGCCCGTATCGGTCGTGACGTCACCGGCGCGGGAGCACGAGGGCGCGGTGTAGGCAAATCGCCGGCTAATTACAGCCCCGGGCTGCGGCCGATCAAAAAAATATTCTCGGCCTTTCTCCGTTGTCGTACGGTACGAGAAATTGGGATTGTAAAGATTTGTCTTACAACCAGGGTATAAGTATGGTGAAAATATAATCATACATGTTACTAAATATAGTCATATAATTTTGTCCCGAGTAACATTAATAAAAACGTTTTTTTTTAGTTTACTTTTGTGTAGTTTACCTAATCATGACTTAACTAAAATTTCTTTTAAAAATGAAGTTATTTTGAAGAATGATTACCGTAATATTGGTAATATGATGTGTATCAGGTTGTGGTTGGTATAGTATTACATGGTACAATGTGACCAAATTCTTTTTATTTGCTTGTTTATTTGAAAAGACCGGTACCAATAATAATTAAACTACCCATAACACAAAATAGACGAAAATACAATAAATATATTGAAACGATTGAACTATAAAGCCATATACAGCTAGAACTTTATAAAAAAGACGTTCCTTGTACCAATTTTTCCATTTTCTATTTTCTTTACTCGTCTCGCTCCCAGAACGTTAAACATTGATCTTATACAATAAGACAATTATTACAGTAGTATAGTGGACACGCACTTACCAAGGCTCATTTCGGGTAAGATTACTTCAGTGCGTTCCCAGTAATTCCTTTAATTCCATTCTGACTCCATAATGTAGGTACCCATATTTTGGACCCGCGTGGAGGCATTCAGACCAATTTGTTCAATATCATGTATGATACTGCGTTTTTTGACCGTGCCTTCTTCATTGAGTTATAGATTTTGGTCCCCTTATTACCTTGTGTTTTTTTTTATCATTCTATTGCATCAAATAATAATGATAATTCCTTTTGTATCTTATTGCCTTTTTACGTGTACTTGTTTAACTTTCGTGAAACCGTGTTGTTATACTTTAAAAAAGTAACACAATAGATTTGTGTTACACTTCAAGAATTATGAATGATTATATAAATCCAATGTTTGTTACCTAATAAACACCTATTGTTATAACCGAACCGCTTTATTTCGCGAATAACTTATGCGTTTACGGAACCGTGAAATTTTTAAATCTTCAAACGTTTCGAATATGCTATAACGTTGCGTTTGAAAACGTAATTACTTTACTTTCGCGATTACGTGACGTCATTTCATGTCTAAAGTTGAATAGATTTGCAGTTTGAAGCTGCAAGTTCCGATATTACAGTTATCTCAAGTTCTTTTACCCTTCTCGGTTTGATGAATCCTTATCCTAATAGTAAGTATTTTCGTATTGCAATATATACCTACCTATACGAAATAAGAAAAAAAAACGTATATACATAATATAAGTTAGTACTTACTGCTTGACCTAGGAATTGAACCTAGCTATATATTCAAACTCGTAACCATGTTACGCGCCCCGTAAACACACCGCAGTAATAACTTAAGGGCGTCGCATACTTCGGGAATGCACGACGTTTGACTCGTAATGCGCATGCGCCAAAATGGCTAACCATTTTAATTATAACATTTATTCTATGTACCTATTTTGGTGTTTATTTAAATGTAAATCGTTGTTGAAGAATTATTGTAATTTAATTTTGAAATACAAGCTACACGGACTAAAAATTCAATGAGGGAAGGAATACGTCTATTAATGTTTCTGTACAAAAATCTAAATCCTGAATTGAATTAGGTTTTTTCCATCGCCTTTTCCTCCAAAACATTTGTCTCTTTTGATTCATGCTATCTTTATTCTGAGTATTTCGTCAATAAGTTAATGCTTTGAATTTAAATGTTGATGTTTGACTCACCAATTTCCAATAATGTAACATGCAAAAATGTGACCAAAGGTTACACTAATCGCCTGTCTGTCGTCACAACGTAAATATGTTTGTTAATGTTCTT
This sequence comes from Plusia festucae, assembly GCA_950381575.1. NCBI lineage: Eukaryota > Metazoa > Arthropoda > Insecta > Lepidoptera > Noctuidae > Plusia > Plusia festucae. The sequence continues at coordinate 1,868,505 of OX494436.1, read as the reverse complement.
AGTCATAGTGTCCTTCGTAAATAAAAATATATAGGTATAACTCATCATCCAATTTTAATTTCAACCTGTTTCTTGAGGCAGCTCTATCGGAAATAATATGACAATGCTTCGAAAATTATTAACTGCGTCTTTGGTGGTTATACCTAGCGGCCTAATGTGAATATAAATTGACCATTAATGGTTAATCTGTGACTAGATTTAACACGCGTTGTTGACAACTTCAGGTGTAAATACATTGAATAATACGCCTTTCATATCCTGACTGTATTTAAATTACATGTGTACACGCCTTAGCATGCATAAAAAAGTCATTCTCAATTTCGAACGTCAAGAAACATGGCGCCAAAATCGTTGGTGAACGGTCGCGCGTGCGTACCGCAGTAGGCCAATGGATTCCAGTGTGATTTCATTTGTCTACCCGAACGCACGGCGAAAATTGTTCAGGCGTGCCTTTGACAATCCCCGAGCTCTCAATATTCATAACGGGCCTACCATTGTTTCCCGCCTTTAGAGACGTCACGTATCCGGCGCCATCTTGAAAGGGACGTGCTGCAACGCATCCAAAATTAGAAGAGCCCTTAACTATCGCGACGTTAGAATATCTGCAAACTACGCGTAACGATTGGAGGTCTATTTAAAATGGTGCTTTTTATGACACAAAGAAAATTATGAATGTACGTTGTTGTGCATTGAAATCGGCTACCAGTGAGGTGGCCGCGGCGTCGTACATTTTAATTTATTTCTCTAAACTATGACTTATGTAGGCCGCGAACGCTTTGGAATGTGACTAGATGTCAACCTCATTAGGTCATAGGAAATTTGGTTGTAAATATTAAGAAGCTTTATGAAGATTAAACTTTTAAAGCTACCCCCGGTTAATATGATTTACGAGCAGTCGAATGTCCGTCGAGCGGTTCAAGTGTTTTAAAACATAAATAAATTCAACAATGATTAACCGCTACGATAAGGACATAAAACTGCGACCTCGTAAAAAAACTTGTTTAACGATGTGTTATTTTAATTTTTATAAGTCCATTTACCTTTTAGCGTGGTCAACTGGTCACCCTATTGTGGGTTATATGGGCAATTTGCCGGTCGGCTCCGATGGGTGAGCGCGACATAAGTAGGGCTTGTAACGCACGGTACACTGCTTTAATATGTGACCTGATATTGTGCTTGCCGCCTTTTTCACTCCGTTAACATCATTTATGTCGAACAACAAATTTCCAATACTTCCTGGAACATATTTAAGCTCAGATTAACAAGAAAACAATTAGCACATAATTATTATTATTGGATTGAATAACAGTTTCTTTAGTATCAACTTGTTTTTGTTTCTTTTTATAAATAAAATCAATCATTACTGTTCTGTGTAAGCTGTTCAATTATTTTGTAGCCAATACATACGTATTAACATTGCCTATTAGCCTTGTTATTATGACCTTCAAATATTAATATGGTAATAATTTGTAAATCCCACAGTTGGCGAAAAACACAAGATAAAAATAACTTTAAAAAAAATTAGCATCTGCGGCGAAAACGCATAAAAAGTGTTCGTAAATCGGAAAGTAGATCATGTGACATCCAATTCGGTGATGATGGAAAAGGATTAATCAAAGGTTTATTTTTCTTTCTTTTTATGCATTCTAGATGTCAGAGACTATAATTAATCTCCGCTACTTTGGCTCTGGAAGTTCATAGCACCAGTAAGTGACCAAACGTGATCAGTTCTTGTACCTTTTTCTTGTAAACATGACTTTTCATCTCACAGTTCTTAGTATTTTCTGTTTAACTCTGGTCCATCCATTTTTGAACTGAAAATCTATCAGACAAAAGCGATGACGACGTATTCATTCAATCTATTCACAACTTCGTCTACCTGTGTGTTAAAAATCCATATCTATGCCTTATAGTTACTGTCTGAATAAATATTTTTGCTACAGCTGTTAAAACGATCCCAATACATCCTTAAAAGGCTTGCAATAAAAAATCTTATTATTTTGAGGCGATAAATCATGGTCACAGTAACGAGTTTTGCGAAGTTGTTTTGTAAGGCGCCACCTATCAGGCATTTAATGTAACTAAAAGATGATGCCCTCATAAATGAGTCGCGGTTCACTAAGATTTTATGAGTGTGACTCGATTTCTAAAATGAATAGCATAACTCGATTTTTTAATGAGAAATATCACCTTGCCCCTACGCATTGAAGTAGAACTGTCTAATGTCATATAGAAAAGAAAACTGAAAGGTTTGTATGATGCATTCGTTTTCAGTTAATAAAGGACCTTTTTTATGGTTTATGAAATATCTTTTATTATAAGCAGATTGGTAAAGGCTACGGCTACGATTCTCTCGGGGTTCAAAATTCCTGATGAAAGCGTGCATTTCCTTTTACTTTACTAGGATCAGTCTGGAACGGAAATATGTCGGAAAGGAATAGAAACATCTAATCTTAAAACCTATGTTTCTGATGTATTTACCTATACTCACTTTTAAACTATCGCGTTGCATGATTTTAATAAAATTAGGTACGTCACGGGAATTAACGCGCACTCATGCATTTACCTTTTAAGGCTTGACGTTTCGGCCGGGTCCCGTGTGTGCCAGTGTAACCCGGTCGAAACGTCAGTGTGCGTTAATTCCCGTGACGTTTTAGTATGAATTCATGACTTGTTCATTTCGTATTGTGCCGTCTTCTGTCTCACCTATCATTTGTATCTTTGACATTGCATAAACGATGGCTTATCAGGTAACCTCCAAAACCAGTCCTACTCTCTCGTTCTTCATCAAACACCGACATAACACGGCCTTACATAAGAATTCAAACATTTTCTATATGCTGTCGCACTGCCCACTAGAAAGTGCGATGTCGCAACCAACGTACTTTGACATGCCTAACCGCTCATAAATTTGTTATATAAAGAAATTATCGTGTATGGAATATTGTTAATGTTTTATACATACTATTAATTAGTTTTGTTATTGCCGTATTAACGGTTGAAGGAAATACGCACGCTGCAATTGTCGACGGATTGTTGCGATACATGCAAAAAACTTGAGTTTATTCCTGTCTGGTGAAAGAGGTCGACTTATGATGGTTTTCAGTAACGTAGTAGAATAGGCGATAATTTTGTGCGTTTTTTTTTAATATGATTTTAATGTATTTTTGAGACGCATCCTATAAAAATGACATCGAATCACACGTATAGTATTGCCTATTCCTAAACTAAACTGTTCATGTTATTCGCTCAGATATCACTTAACTTGGTCTCACAAATGCTTTTTCTAATTCATTTGAAGTTCTAACTCGTCTCCTAATTTATTCTGTTAGGCTAGTCTGCCCAACACTTTGAGCCAATCAGGATTCTAGATAGACCCTCAGCGGATGCCTTTCCAGATGCAGCCTTTCCTCGGACTGTGATAAAAACTGCCTCAAACGCATTTCATTTTCTCTTAGAACCCGTTGAACCCTAGAAACGTACGAAATGCGGCGCAGCAACAATTTGTTGCGTGCGGTGGAGGGGGGCAAAAAGCTGCGCGCGCGCATTGCGCACAAGATGCCTGCCCATTAAAATTCCCGCCCGCGCACCGCTGTCTATTTAGAGAAATAATAGTTATCATAACGAACCTTTAACATAAGGACTAATGCGAAAAAATAAAGGGCCTGTGTGTTCTAGCCGCGGGAAGTGATTCTCATTTGTAAGTCTGTCGTGATTTAATCTAAGAATTCCCTTATCTCACTTTGCTAACCGACACAAATAATCAACATTTTCTGAATCAACCCACTACTATTGTTCCATTAATAAATTACACGTGATCGTTTTCTATTAAAAAGTAATTTACCCAACTACAAACTTCATCTGGAGCCGCTTAATTTTTTGATATAATCTTAACGACACACGGAGATTTAGTGGGTGAGAAACCTCCTGGTCTATTATTATAGAGTAATCATCGTTACCCCACGGAATGGGGCATAATGAAAGGGCTTTACCGTCACACCTACACAAACAGTCCCACGGTAAATTTACAAGGAATTTTTGGGTCAAAACTGTTATTATTGGCCCTTATCGACATAGATCTGATATTTGGAATGTGAACACATGCTTTTTTGTTAACTAGCTGGTGATTTGTAAGGTAATTAAAAAGCAATTACATGTTAGAGGCAAAAAGGAAGGAGGAAGCGATATTAAAACCGATATTTTCATTTCATTATTGCTGCTTTTGTTTTTTTTACTTATTTGAAAAGTTAGGAAAAGAAGTCTAAAATGGAATTATAGAAGTGTACCGGGGCTACAGTAATTTAATAATGTCATTACTTTTTTCATTTTACATTGACTGGCGGAAAATGCCTAGTGGCATTAAGTCCACCTTGTGTACCATTTTGTACATGAAGTTTTAAATAAATAAATAAATAAATAAAAATTACCTTAAGTTCGTTCCATCATAAACCTCAAATAAATCTTGCATGTTCTGAATGACACCACCACCTACCCAAAGTATATTAATAAACACGACAAAATAAACACCGAAGGTTCAAGGTTCCATTTGTTATCGGCTCAAGGAATGAAAAAGGAAAAAATATTTTGGCTAAAATCGATCGGAACCTGTTCTCGGTCCAAAAGATTAACAATCGGAAGATGCCGTGCCAAATAAAAAACACAATTTTTCAGCCTTACAAAGCATAAATTATCAAATTTTTCTTATCAAAAGGAATAAAGAGCCAACGCATTTGTCAGTCGTGAGCATCGTTATTTTATCGCAAGACATTACTTTTGTAACATATCATTGGTGTAATAATACATCTTTCGTTACTTTTTTTGGGATCGGATAATGCTGAGGTCTTTTTATTTTAGTCAGAGTACTGTCTACTACTTGCAACGATCTTAATCTATACGTTTGTTAATGTTCGTCCAATCAACGTCATTTCGTCTAATTTGGCTCTTCTTCATAATGATATGTTTGTTTCGATATTTTCCTTCCAAATCTTTAACCCCGATTAATTTCATTCATCATTTATACACGCCGCCATCTTTTATTGTCTAGTTACCATCTTATAATATTATTAGACTTTCTTCTTCTGACTAAGCTAGTCTTACAAGTGATCAAACTCTCAATAGTGATAATTAAGTCATTGTAAATTTCAAAACAGGTATCTCTAGTAATGTATTGGCTATAAATGATGTCCCACATTCGTACGGTGTACTGAAAGTAGGTTTACAACTTGCCCATGTTTCATACTCAAATTATCATAAAATCATGTCGTTAAATACCTAATACACATCAAATTAAACTTATCATTAATTTCAAATCAATTAGACGTTCTATTTTTCTAGAAGAGAGAGCATTCTTTTAGTTATGGGTAGAAATTTCGCGTGTAGACGCAAACTTTCGATTTGTAGTTATACTAAATCGTTCAATTAAAAGATTTAGCGATAATAATTGCGGTAACTCGATTTCTGAGTATCAAAGTGAAATTAATAAAGCCTGTTCATTTAAAATTGGTTATCGATGTAGTTAAACGTAGCCTTGAAATTCCACAAGTTCAAGATCAAAATATACTGCGTTGTTGACCTTGTTCTCGTCGTATTTGCAGTTTTGTGACTCACAGGCAAGGACAATATTTTTTATGTCTGTCCGTTTCCTATTGTACCTACCTATAACCACAACGAGGGGAATATACCAACTGAAGTATAAGGTAATTTCTCCATCAAGTTATCGCATCTTTATTTTCAAACAATAGACAATTACAAATCGTATTTAATGACCGACAGTGGATGGTATAAGAAGAGAATCGTCAATACAATGAACGGCCATTATAGCTTGACACTTCGTCAGTTAATTTCCTTAATGTGACAGGTGTCATGTTATTGTGGTTCTCTCGATAATTTTCTTTATAGAAAGTGACTAGTTCCCAGCGTTGGATGGAAAGCTTGTATGGAAAACGTATTTCACTTAGTGAAAATGCGTGGTAGTCATTGTTAGTGATGGCTGTGACGTCACGATGAAGCGCACGATTAGCTGTTTTATTAGACTTGACAGGGCTAGTGATGTTATTTTCCAATGCCATGAATAATAAAAGCAAGGTTCACACTTTATTAATTGGCAGACTGAATTTTACTCTATTTTTGTGAGTAGGTAAGTAGTTACCATACAATAAAATCAAACTCGATCTATATTTAATTGAGTCGTTGTATTGAGGCCACGCGTATGCCTCGTAACAATTGTTCTACCAGCCAAAACCTTTATTGTATTTAAATATGATGTTACAATATCTTAAAATAGCGGTGGTTGCGCGGGCGCACGTCGTCGTCGCGCAGTGGGCGTGACAATTTATCGGCGGTAATGGCGAAAGTGTCGCGGCGGCCCCTTTGATCCAACCCCACTAATGCTGATTAATTACTCGCGATCCAGAGAAATTCTAATTTATATGGTGCTTGTACTGTTTTAGAAATTGTTGAGTAGGCGAAGCTGGTAGGCTAGTGTCTAAGTGGAAGTATTGACTTTATAATAAGATACTTAAACACTTACACTACGTTTTGTAAACCTGATTAGAAATAAATTCTTGTCTCATATATTAGAATTTTCTCTCCTTTAGTGGACGTCGGCATTGAGACTTAATATGCAAGAAAGAACATTTTTAAGTCTCAAATGTTTATTCCAGTTTCACAAAAGGTTTTTGATGTCATTATCATCTTTCATCTCAAAACTTTTCACTTGAGAACCTGAAACGTTGTTTAACGAGGCAATCAACCCTCGAATGTCGAGTTGAACGTTGATTGACGATGATCGAAACTATTTGGTAGGCTAGACACTACTGAGTAACAGTTGTAGAGTCCAAATAGTTTTCTAAGAAATTTGTCGGCTGTATTTCAATAGAAGTAAATTATCTATTTGAGTTCTTGGAATAGTAAAGTGTTGCATAAATAGATGTTGGGATAATTGATCGCTTCCCAGGGCGGCCCGACTGATGTGTGAGCAAGATAACAACGGTACTACATTTCACTAAATCTAGATTTGTGCTGACTACTGCGTCGTGTATGTCAACTCAAGATGCAGATGCAACTGAACATTTAACGACTTAATTCATCACAAGAAAAACTCTTCGCTAAAGATTTATACGTCACAGACTAATTTTTGGATTCGGCGCAGATTTTTGGATTCAGATAAACAGACACACACATTTTTTTAATAGGACACAATAAACGAGAATAATATACAAAAGTCTTAAGTTCCCCTCATGTATATAAACATATGTTTGGTAACAATCATTGCGACACGAGAATTTTATATATCACTAGATTAGACACACCTACAGTCAGGCAAAAGTCACTTCTCATCTATATATACAGGGTGTCCCAAAACTCAACGATAATCTGGGACCGGATGAAAGGCCAAGTTATACCAGTTCTGGGAAAAATAAAAAAAAAAATCCATATCACTCAGTTCAGCGATAAAATACATTTATAAAAAAAAGTTGAATTTCGACACCTTTGGTCGCATTTTCAAGTCCTGTGGTCACCAATGTCGCATTTTCGCTGTGATTTTTTTAATTTCGTGATCTTCATTAACGATGCTATTAATCGCAACTACAAATTAATGCAAAAACATTGTTAATTTAATAAAATGAGTTAAGTTTTAGTGAGTCATCGTTCACAAAAATATTGTTAGTTAACTTTGACACTTAATTTTGAAGAAAATATGTACTACACTACCCTTGGCAAGTTATTTCAAAAGATGGCGCATTTAATCAAGATTTAAAAATGGTGCAACACTTGCCACTGTTCTTGCCATTAAAAATTGTATTTCTTATTTATTTCAAATTGAGCGTATTTCAAAAATAATTATTGATACTTTTTTGTATTAACAGATCGGGGTCTCGAGTGTGTCTAATGAACAAAAGTGATAGAATGAGATAGATATTGACGCTGACAGTCTGTCTCACTCTAGAGTGAGACAGATTGACATTCGACTTTTAGAATGAGCGAGACGGATAGTGACGCTTGAGGGGGGTCGTCCGTTCACAACATTTAGTACGCATCGTTTCTTCGTCTACTACGCATCTCCCGTATTCGTGTAACTATCGTACTAACGACTTTGGCTTGTGTTACTTTGGACTTGATACTGCATTCGTACTGACGACAACAATTTCATTCAAAACTATATCGTCGTAGTCTCTTTGCGGTCTTCCACCGGACGTACGAACACTGGGCAATCGTCCTTCCGAGTATGACGCATGCACATTTTGAAATACACGATAATCTGGGTGACGCTGCACATTTGGGTATCTCTCGCGATACAATCTGGCTGCGGCAGAGGCATTCACCGTAGATAAGATGCATATTTGCATATTCTTCTGCTGTGTACAGATCCGGCATGTTGTTCACACACTATTTTCACCTGCACGAATTCAAAAAGCAAAAACAATGTCGTCAGTACGAATGCAGTATCAAGTCCAAAGTATCACAAGCCAAAGTCGTTAGTACGATAGTTACACGAATACGAGAGATGCGTAGTAGACGAAGAAACGATGCGTACTAAATGTTGTGAACGGACGACCCCCCTCAAGCTCACTATCCGTCTCGCTCATCCTAAAAGTCGAATGTCAATCTGTCTCACTCTAGAGTGAGACAGACTGTCAGCGTCACTATCTATCTCATTCTATCACTTTTGTTCATTACACACACTCGAGACCCCGATCTGTTAATACAAAAAAGTATCAATAATTATTTTTGAAATACGCTCAATTTGAAATAAATAAGAAATACAATTTTTAATGGCAAGAACAGTGGCAAGTGTTGCACCATTTTTAAATCTTGATTAAATGCGCCATCTTTTGAAATAACTTGCCAAGGGTAGTGTAGTACATATTTTCTTCAAAATTAAGTGTCAAAGTTAACTAACAATATTTTTGTGAACGATGACTCACTAAAACTTAACTCATTTTATTAAATTAACAATGTTTTTGCATTAATTTGTAGTTGCGATTAATAGCATCGTTAATGAAGATCACGAAATTAAAAAAATCACAGCGAAAATGCGACATTGGTGACCACAGGACTTGAAAATGCGACCAAAGGTGTCGAAATTCAACTTTTTTTTATAAATGTATTTTATCGCTGAACTGAGTGATATGGAATTTTTTTTTTATTTTTCCCAGAACTGGTATAACTTGGCCTTTCATCCGGTCCCAGATTATCGTTGAGTTTTGGGACACCCTGTATAAAAATGAAACCCGTTTTCCGTTGTCATGGCATCACGCGTGAACGGCTGAACCAATTTCGTTAATTCTTTTTTTGTCGTGTTGTTTATTATCAGGAGAAGGTTCTTATAGAGAAAAAAAATAAAAAAGTTGCGCGAAAATTTTTAAAAAATTAAAGAAAAGTTGATGATAATATTAACTTTTCTAATTTAACCTTTGACATATCTGTTAGTTATTTGACATGACAACGTCTGTCAGGTCAGCTAGTCAGATATAAAATAGTAAACGAATAATCAATTCAATAATATTTTTACTGGAAGTAACATCTTCTACTTTACAAAGAATTCCCAGCAGTCTATAATTATCTTAGGATCGCAGTGTCCTCGCACTCCACCACGTTGACGAACTCAAACCAAGTCAAGGTGAGATGTCAGCGCTTAAACAATCAAATCGATTGAGTAGATCACGCGAAACAAATTATCGTGAGCGAGACAGTTACGTTGATAATGTATCCACTTAGTTTATTAGTAGCAGTTATTATTTCCTCTTACTGACTAAAATTACTTAGATCCGTTATGGTTGTATGTAAAAAAAACACGCGATTGCAATCGTAGGTAATCACATAATTTCAAGTCAATCGTATCTACATTTTAAGTTCTGGGATTACAAGCACTCATTGGTTTCATTTTTGTGACGGGCAGAAGGAAGATATTTTTTGGCGTTTATCTAATTATTCTTACTCGTAGGGCTCGTGGCCGTACGGTTTAACCAATAATAAAAGTTATGCCGCGGTTGGTCCGTGGATGGGTGACCATTTGTAAACATACCGAGATCCCTCCGTGCCTCGGTAACACGTTAAGCCGTTGGTCCCGACTGTCATACGGTGATCTTTGACAGTCGTTAAGTCATTACAATTCTGACAACCAGCCTTACTATGGGATACTGTACTGTAACCAGTAAAATGGGTTGTGGAGGTCAGCTAGGCAGTCGCTCCATGTAAAATATAGTATTCAGCTAAATCCGGTAAAACTGGAAGCCGACCCCAACATGGCTTGGGAAAAGGCTAGGCAGAAGGCAGAAGATCTGATTATTTTTACTGTTCACTTTGACACTAATTTACAGATTGCCAACCCACATTTATCGAAAGACTAAAATAGAGAATTACGCTGCATACATCTGGGACAGTTACTAAAAAAATCCAACGGGAATTTACCAGATCTGGAGCCTTATTCACTAAGTCCAAACAAAACATAACGCGGCATGACTCAGATAAGTTCGACTACCCTGGATCGCCAAATTATTTTTATGTTCTGAAGAGTCGAAGTCGAAAGAGATATCGCCTCTCTTAACCCTACACTTAACAGCTCGTATACCTATAAGGCCCAAGATGGGATTGCCTTTTGGAATTGACACAAGTCAAAAAAATATTAATTACAGTTCCAATGAATTCGTCAATACTATCGATAGAACCATGGTCATTACATATCAAATTAATTATATAAAACAGCCTTTGCCATCAAGGTTAATGGTACTTGTTCACTATAATCTAAATACGAAGGCTTTTTGAGTGCACCGCCTTCCTGTTTTTTTATCGTTTTTAGTACCATGTCACGTATTCCTGCGTAGATGTCGGTTATTGCGACAAAGTAGTCTATGTCCTTTCTCAGGCTCTATACCTTACTGTACAAAATTTCATTGAAATCGGTTCTGTAGATTGGGCGTTATTGCGTAACACACCGACCGACCGAGTGACTTTTGCATTTATAATATTAGTAAGGATTTTAAATAGTTGTAAGATTGTTCCAATTCTTAAAAGTAAATTCATAGTTTTAGTAATAACACTTCTATACATAAACCTAGAGTACGTAAAGTCAATAGTTCTAAAGAGAACCTAATAAAGTTGAATGAAGCTCAACACGTTGGTTACAAAGAAACGTTTTCTGATAATTACTCGTACTTAACAATCGACTTCTCACAAATTCTATTTCTTAAGAAAATGCAGATGTCGTTAAAATAGCAGCTTTCAATTATTCGTCTCGGCTTCTTAGAACCGAATAAATTGTCTAAGGAGGTCAGAGAGACTCATTAGTGTCAATACTATCAACAATAAGTAATTGCCAATTGTCGAGGCATACGATAATCTCAGAGTAAATACGGGTAAAAAAACATCTGTCAGAACTCTCGGCAGAGTGTTCGACGTCTCAATCGGATCGCAGACGATATCTGCACTAAATGGTCTGTCATTAAGGCTGCGAAGGCGCGTCTCCGCGACTATGGCTCCACGATCTACAATTGAGATGTACTGACGCATAAACGATAGCATCGATGTTGAAATTGGACGATTACTGGTTTGTAATGACACCTGCATCATGTATATAAATATGTTTCTTAATGATTGCTAATGTCTCCTTTATCATAAGTACCTGTTAAGCTTTTATAAAAAAGTCGAAAGAAAGTCAAGTATAAAGACAAAACAATTATCTCAGTTTAAAGGATTTCCTCGTAACTTTTGATAATGAATTGCTTACCGACTCAATATTGATGCATTTCGATGAAATTCGAACTCTACTCCTTTCAAGTTTAGGTTAATTTTCGTTCGGAGCACGGGGTAAAGATAAGTCATTGGAAAGTGAAATGGGGGCGCACCTGACTTTGCTTTCTTTGCGTCTCGGTGTTCTTTTTGCTTCAGTGAGAGTGGTCTAGATTCGATAATTGTGTCGGTAGCGATTCCGTGACGAGTTCGGAACGCCCTCCCGGCACTAACCACGGGAAGTTGATTCATCGCAACAACACTTTCCAAAGGCTCACAATTTGCATTGCTAATTGAAATATTGGTCTTCAAAATTCTCACAGTGTTCACTGCTAATGCAAATAATTAGAAATCCATTCATCTACCCAGCTCTCTATTAATCTATTCTTGAATGAATATGGATGGATTTTTATCGATCAATGTCTTCTAATTAATGCGAGTTTGCTTCTTAATTTGTACTGCATCGCATTTAGTCATTAAGAAACTGATAGTTTGTTCTAATGGGCTTCAGCTAGTTTTTTACAACTTGTTTGCAAAATTATGGGCATCATTTTATCTTGTTACATTGTAGTGTTCACTCCTCTTCTTGTGCAAGGTCCGTCGAATGAATTGAGTTTTTAACGGACCTGTGAATGTAAAAGTTGGCAATAATGAATGTGTTAATTCAGATGAATGTGTCTGGCTCCGGAGATACAAAACAAGCTTCTACTTAATTATGAACTTGGTTATTTGTTTTGGCTGCTGTCTCTTGAGTTATTGCATCTTTAATAACCTTATTAATTGATTCTACAGGTAGATTTGCATAATTTTGATTGGCCATATTATTTATGAGCAGATAAAAGATAGTTTCTATTATTCCGCTAACGAGTATTTATATCTGACAATGATAGAGCTGTGGGGGTCCTCGGGTTCTTATCGTGCAGTGTTTGTTGAAAGTCGTGATTCTATCAACACTTTAGTTTTATTGTCACTGGTTTTTGTATCGAGACGCGTCTGATTTTGATGCGATAGAAAGTAACTTCACTTTTTTTTTCTATTGTCATTTTCATCTTTTGTAATGTTTTATTTGTTTTGGACAGTGGTATTGATAATGTTCTCCGTTATACTTCCTGTTCACGCGCAACATGGCTGTTGATATAAGCTATCGTACTTTCTCTGAGGATTGCCGTGTCTTGTAAAGCTCAGAGATTGATGATTAATCAGTACTTGAGCTAGACTCGTGCGCAGACTCCGCGGCGCCCGGCGCAGCGCTATCGCGCATCGAGCTGCGCGCGCGCCGACGAAAGTGCAAGTCGCCCAGTTCTCACGACCCCCCTCCGCCGCGCCACTGCTCACGACCTCCATCTACCGACCGACTTGAGAAACTATCGATTATTGTAATTCGAATTATTTACACTTTCGGAAAGTAATCGTGGCCGCGCATTGCGCACATGCGCATGCGATCGACCGCGATAATGAACGCCATGTTTGGTAGGCTACGTTGCCGAGTATTTTGTTTGAAATGTTTCTTCGTCTATACTGTGTTATTAAGAATCTGGTTAAATAATTTCTTATTCGTTTATATGTAAAAAGAACTCGTTCAGATTTTATTAAATGAGAATAAGAAATATTTTAAACAAATTCTATGTCGTGAACCCTTTCATTGAATATATCTATGTTCTTACAACGCCACAAGCAGCTGTTCCAATAGACCGCAATAGAAATTATGAACTGACCCGTCGACATAATTTCGGTTTATACTGGTATTATTTGTCATAAATTAAGTACATGTAATATTCGAATCAGAATGTTATATAATGCACTGTCCAAATAATGAACTTAAGCGATTTTCATGGAAGGAGTGCATTATAGATTTAAGAAATATTTCAAAAGCAACCTCTTGCGATAAATGCTCGTTCCTTCTCTAGATGAGAAGAGGCCTGGGCCCGTATTATTATGCAACCTCTCTTGTGTTCTCAGTATTAAAGGTACATTCATGATAAAATCTAATGTTTTGGTTTTTGATTCCTTGCTATCCTACTAATATTATAAATGTGTAAGTGTGGATGTTTGGATGTTTGTTACTCAATCACGCAAAAACGGCTGATCGGATTTGGATGAAATTTGGCATGCATGTAGCCTTTGACGTGGAAAAGAATATAGGCTACCTTATATCCTGATTCCTTAAGTAGTTTCCGAGGGACGACCCAATTCTGAAATCCTCGCAGCCGAAGTCGCGGACAGAAGCTAGTAATTTTTTTTTTTACCTTTTTTCTAGGTTTACTTTGTGTAAGTTGGATCTCACAAATCCTCGATAAACTTGCGTCTATTGATTTATTTTCCCTAGTTCAAATTCTCGCTCGCCCCTTTAACTTGGCCGCCAGTTAAGGGATCACCATAAATAATATCATAGCTATCCCATGGCTCAGTAGTTTTATGGTTGTCACGCAACAAATTTATGGTACTTATGGGAATCAGATGACTTCTAACATACACGGTAGCTTAATAATACTAACTTAATAGGTTTTGGTCGTAATAGTTATAAATTATACGATTTCTGTGTAATATATGATTTGATGGGAGATTTTGAATGGTGATGTAATACGCAACTATGGGAGGTTGTCATCCTATAAGAGTCGTAAATTTTGAGGGAAAGTTGCATCTGGTTGTAATAGAATAATTTTCTCTTATTACTAATCTGTCGTCTTAATAAACTTGCCGTTTGTTAGTTATGGTGGTTTTGGTTCGGGTTTTGATGACATTGTTATTTATTGATGATTTTTCTGCTTTTCACTTGTTTACCTTTACCTTAATACATTCGGATTTGAAAAACACTGGATTTCTTCAATTATAGTGATGGTTACATATTTTTTTCTAAAATCCGTCTGATAGGTTAATAAAAAATTTTACACACATGTTTTTCTTTAGTCTCGTAATCAATAAATTATAGTAATACAACTACAATTTTTACTTAGGAGTGACGTCACAAGCTCTCTGCAGAGCTAATCATAAGAGTTACTTGGATAGATTGATTAGGAAATACAATGAACACACGGAATAGGCTACTACGTTAGGATTTCGTCGCACTTAACTGAAACAGAAAAACATCTATTAACATTATGACAAGACAAATACAAAACAACGCGTAATTTTTTCTACTACAAATACCATAATAGAACAATGTACTAAGGCAATAAAATTGTATGTAATTCTGAATGTCCTATCCCCAGGTTTGTAGGAAGACCAGTTTTATAGTCGGACTAATCCCATTAAATGTTATAGTAACTGAAATAGCTTGTTAATGGCGCGAGGACTATGGGTCACTAAATAATGCATTCCTTTATGGCGTCGCTTTAAGAAGCTAAGTGCTAATATTCGAATATCTTAGTTTTAATTAGTTGGAGTTAATAAAGGATTAGTTAAGAGATATGTATGATATGTTAACTTTTACAGTATATTTTATGAACCTAATACCTACGTTGAAGTAATATGCGTTTAGATCTTTGAACACATTCATTTTAGAACTGCGAAGTGACTTCAAATAATAATATTTTGGATCTGATCTTAGTTTTCAAAGATTTTTCGAGTTTGCTTCAATACTTAAGTAAAATTCTTGTGTTGGTTTTAATGTATAACGTGTTTCATATTGTCGTATTCCTGAGAGTGGAACAAAAGTTCATATTAAGTTTAAGTATTTCTTTTTTTATTTATTTTTGTGTAGTATTTTTGCACCTCGATAAATGGGCTGATACTTAAATAATATTTTTAATTGGACCAGCGTTCCTACAATTAGCGCGTTCAACCAAAGAAACTAACTCTTCAGCTTTATAATATTATTATAGATTTACATTTTCCGTGACTGGCCGATTAGTTGTTTCTAAAGAGTTTGCAAACTAATAAAAAAAAGTCGATTTAAAAGTCGCTGAAGGCACTATACATACATAATTTCCATCAAGTAGCCAAAGATCGCCACAGATAATAATTTACATAGTCACCATTACAATAATAATTTTCAATTTGCAACTCCCGCGGTCGATAGCGATCTAACGGCGCACGCGCAGCTGAAATTCGATACGCATAGATTTGTATTGTCGCTTTAATGTTATAA
Source organism: Plusia festucae (assembly GCA_950381575.1). NCBI lineage: Eukaryota > Metazoa > Arthropoda > Insecta > Lepidoptera > Noctuidae > Plusia > Plusia festucae. The sequence goes on along the minus strand of OX494436.1, from coordinate 1,852,688 downwards.
CGGTGCTGGCGTTGACATGTGGGAGTGACACACATACACCAAGTACCCATGGGTACTTATGTATTATCACCATTATATTAAGCACTGGTGTTGAAAGAAAATTTTTATTGAGAGATAAGTGCGTTCAACGAAACAAAAATACTCTTCAGCCATATCATATTAGTATATAACTTTTTGTATAAAAAAATATGACAATCCTGTCTATTGGCTGAAACAGCGTCGATTCAAAGCCGGGTAATATAAATACCATTTCAATGAGTTTTTAAACAAAATTTTCGTTTATGCCTGCTGATATACAAAATCTTTATTAGAATAATGGGAAAAGTTTTTCAGTTTTATGCACCTGATTACCTCGTTGAATATCCACACTCCTTTTAAACTAATCCTGTATACCTACTTAAACACCTTAGAACTATAGGTACTAGGCCGCTTCGTTCACGCTACACCCGTGGGAAGAGAAACTGCTGTACAATTCTTTCAAGGATTCAGGTTAATATCAGTGCTACTGATATCTGCGCGATACGCTGACCAAAGGGTCCCGAAGGTCAGTAGAAAGCGGCTTTCCCATGCCATGTGTATACCGAAGGGTTTCTGTAGCTCTCAGTCTCATGGGATTATTTAAACAATGGAAACAAGTAAATTCACTATAATGTAAATAATACCGGCCTATAAATTTCCCACTGCTGGGCACAGGCCTTTTTCCATAAAGAGAAGGAATAAGCATTGATCCCCACGCTGGCTCATTGCGAACTGGCAATTTCAGATTCTAACTTTTTAGAATCCAGGTTTTCTTTCGATGTTTTTCTTCACCGTTTATCAATGGTGTGTTAGCATAATTAAGATAGTACATAAAACTTTAAAAGGCACATTAGTACTTGCCTGGGTTTGAACCCGCAACCATGTGCATAAGGATCCGGTCGTTGAACCGCTAGGGCACCACGATAAAGTGAATGCTTAACTCTTTGCATGGTATAAATTAAAATCGCCCTCGCTGTCTGCTGGTCTGTACGCCTAGATCTCTTAACTTCACGTACATTTTATAGCAACGCAACAGATTTTTAAAGCAATTTCCAGCAATAGATAGGAATCATGAGGAAGGTTTTTGTCTATTTATAACTGTGCCACCCTTGCAAAGCTAGGCAGGGTCCCGTAGTTTTATTTATAAAAATAAAACATGCTTATAATCTTTTCTTCCACATACGAGAAACAGTATTTCCCTAAACTTACGTATATTGTTCACTCATGAATACAAAAGGACGCATACTTGTCAGATTTACAATAACCCTCATTGATCATCATACATCATCCATACCCTTTGTCAACTCACACCAAGTGTCATTTACCACCAAAAGAACAATCCAGTTTATCCAGTGTTATTGCACCCGAGTCAAACTGTACAAATTGCACTGTACAAAAAACCGAACGTATTGTACACGCATTATTAAAACGCGATGAACCGGACACCCATTTTTATTTGACGCGTATCACGCAATGAGAGTTGGTAACTGTTGTGTGACGTAAGCGGTCAGTGACCCCTGTGACATCGCAATACTGTAGGCACTATCTTTAACTCTTATTTACTTTATAAGCTTGATTACCATAATGTTACGGTGTCTGCCTTTGTTAATATCGATATCATTATGGTTTTCGTTGCGAATTCAACTGTTTTGTCTAGACAGTATACCTACTGCTACTTGGAACAGTTTCAAGGTTGGCGTCGAAAATTGAGTGTCATGCAAGCCTAGAGTTATACACCAGAATACTGAAACGCAACTTAATATTATCACGTTCTTAAATGTTCATTTGTCGCTACTTTACATATTAATGTGACAGACAGCATGAGAGTACTGTGGCTTCGAACTAATTGACGTTTCAGTATGCGGGCAATAGTCTATTATTTAAACACGCTGATGAGTGGATATCTGTTAGATAATGTATACATAAACTTGACAAAATATATATACTACAACCTTCCTCGAGAACCACCCCATTCATTCGTGAACACAGCATGAAAATCGGTGCAGTAGTTTTTGAGTTTATCGCGAACAAACAGACAGACGCGGCGCAGGACTTTATTTTATATTATGTATTGTAGTTATTAGAGATTAATATGACGTTAATATATCCTGCCGTATTATTAGTGGTGTAATAACCATTCGACAGTTTTTAGACTACTATTATCCAACCAATCGGCTAATTTCTATACATAACATAACATAACTTAAGCTTAATAATAATCTGAGAGTTTCCTATATCATAAAAGAAATTTTAAATGATATATTCATACTAATGTATTATTAATTATTCTATTTAAATACTAATGAGATGCAAATCACTTCATATCAATAGGAAATCGTGTTTTTTGATAAAGTAACGGCCAAATAAGATTGAAATATTCAATTGGGGACGATATTTTATTAATTAATAAATAATTTTTGATATAATTAAAATAAAATATGTATCGTATGGGAAGTAGAAATGCTTCGATTAACGTAACGAATTATACTTTCTTTGCAAATATTTTGATTACCTAATGAAGCATGATTTAATATTTTGGATTCTAAAATACAAAAATTTTCAGTCGATCTTAAACTTGGATAAAGCTTAGGTAAAGCACATATTCGTTTTTCATATCAGTTTTATCGCAAACTAATTGGAGAAAACGACAAGGAGGGCGGAGAAATAAATGAAGTTAATATCACATGAAGCTAAAAATGCATTGTTAAATAAATTGTTAAAAAAAAATAAGATTTTTTCTGCAATATGTAATGAAATATAAGTAGGTTTATCAGTTGTGTTGCCTATACAGGCTATGCCTAGTTTGGTTTGTGTGCTGGTTCTCCCAAGATATTCTACCAACTGTTTTCTGCTTCATTCAAGTATTCCGTGCTATGATTACTCCACTAGAAATGGACCGGCTTCAGTTTTTGCTGTGCACTAATCTGTTTCGAGGAAGACTGCAGCCAATAATGTATGATTATACTTCTTCAACCAAAGTTCTAAGTAGTTCCCTCTATAACATATAATTCTGATTGTAATTGCTTTATTTTTAGTTTACAGAAGTTTCTGTATGTTATGGACGCGAAAAGAAAAATAATCGAATGGTTAGGCCATAATAAATATTTCTGGTATCAAGTTGAAGTCGATGAGAATGAAAAGCAGACACAGAAAAATATAAGGTTAGGTTATCGGCTTACTCTAGATCTTTGCCGTCGCAACATTACTAGTTTTCTTGTTAACCCCTCGTGCTAAGCTAAATGCTTTTGTTACGAGTGCGTTAACGTCGGTAGTGCAATGGGTGGGTTTCGTACCAACTACATGATTGCAAGTCCGACGTCCTAGTCATATCTAGATTGTTCTTGCGACGTTATTTTCAGAAATAGTACAAATATAAATCCTATTATAAAAATAAAACCTTCGTGTTATGTTTTTAGCGGAATTTTAGTATTATCTTTTTATGTAACAGTTTGTAATATCAATCTTGTCTCAGTCAGCTGTTCTTAGAACTTGTCTTTGTAACTTTGAAATTTATTTCTTTTATAATGATTTATTTGGTATCTCACTTGGGTACAGATTTGATGTGGAAGATTAACAGGATGAATAAAAAAGCTAAATTGTGCTTGAAGATGCTTTACCTGTATGTTCATATATAAATATTCTAAACTGGCTGTCCCCCTCGACTTCGTCTATTTATTTGGGTTTATTCAGTTATCGTCATGTGTTTATCATATTTTGCTCAGAGCCCATACATTTATATATGCACAATTCTTCTGCAATCAGGTTATCATATAAGTAAACAAAGTTTTTTTTCAATCCGAAGGGTGGTCCATAGTTTATAAAGAGGTTTCACAAACAAAAACTATTTAGCTTTATTATAGAAAATTATGTAAATATGTAAAATTGTCGATATCCTGCTACTACCTACATAAAAAGGGTAGAATTTAAAATAAACTGTATAAATGTAATTACTTGGGACGATTCATTCAACTATTACATGCACATTATAGTTGTGTGTTATTAAATTTATTACATGTAAATGTAATCTTAAGAACCCCATAATATTCTCAAGTAATTCCAAACTCTCAGGTTTTCTAACATAACCGCTTTTATGGAGACCATTTTAATCTGCTGACATTTTTACAATGTTATAAAGTATACTAACATGGAGTAAAGTTATTCTTACGTGAGATATTAAATATTTACTTTTACATTTTCTGTTTCTTCAAATTATACTTGTGAGTATTAATGGTAATATATACTCGAGTTCTCGCTGATTACAAGGTGCAACGATACGTTTTATTCTATGAATTTGAATCCTTTAATAAAATTTAAACATATGACTTTAGTATTATAATTCCAAACCAGAAATTCAATTACGAATAATAATTGTCCTTCAAAGTTTGCCTTTATCCACTTTAGAATGGAATGGAAAAATACAATCAGTAAAAAAGGGATATTTGAAAAAAAACGACGAGAACGTTAGTTAGAACCTAAAATTCTTTAGAATCTAAAGAACGGATCAGAATTATCAAAAGAAACAAAAACGTTGGGTTCCAAAACGACGCGACGGTTGTTATTTTTATTCTAAAAAATTGTCGAGGTGTCAAATTCGCGCATTATCGATAAATACGCAAATAACTTTGGCTTTATCGATTCCTTACATTAGAACTTGCTTCAAATACCTTTCATAAATTGGATTTTTATTTTTCTGTCAAATGAATCTTGGCCGGAAAAAACCATGTTTAAGATAGAACTTACCTACAGGAACATTTGACTAACTATTATATTTATTTGTGTGGTAATAATGTTATTTTCGTTTGTCAACAGGCAAGCCGTAAGATATCAAAATGCGGGTATCTGTTCGTGGCTCCCGGGTGGGACTTCTCCAATCCGCTCTACAGAACAAAGGTAAGAATTATACTTCTATAAAACATTAAACAGTACATTTAAATCAATACAACACACTTACTATCCAAGAAACAGCTGAAGGAAATGCCAAACGTACAAAATGGAAGCTGATCCACGATCAGGACTAGAAATTGATTATCTAAGTTCCTAATTCTAAAGACCAGAAGTTCGGCAACATAATTTCACATAATACTTCCCCTTAATTTCCATTAAACGAAACATTAAGTTGATTGTTACAAGTATATCAAGAGTCACGGCACGTTCTGCCCTGGGCCTTTAAAACACTTCATCTCCAATTCGCAATGCATCCACAACTGGATCAACATCTGTATTTTTGCGTCATTATATTAAAAGTACACCATTGCGATTTCGATTCAGGGTCTTCACTGCAATCACACAAACTATACGTGACCTCAATCCTCGCGGCACTCCCTATCCCATATGCTAATCACGGCAGTTGTAACAGTTCAATTGTTCCACGATGCGCCTGCGCAAGTCCTTGCCCTCTAATTACTTTCCCGAAGTGATTTTCATTAAGTACGGTTACGGGACCCATTGTTTTGGCTAATGGGAATTGTGAATACGTAATGTTTTGTTTACAAGCCATGAGAATGGAAGAAAAAATACGGTTCTTGTACGTGGTTGGTATAAAAAGTTGTCAGATATTTTTACACATCATAAACTGGAATCTTACACTAATTAGTATGTATGACGAGTAAGGCGAGACGGATCTTTATTTCCTGCATCTTAAAGCCTTGGAAATAAACTGAAGTTCTGTTATTTTGACAAAAACGCGTCTACCAAAACTGAGACTGGTTCATATTAATTATACGTTGCTACCGTAATAATTTCATCGCCTTATCGAAGCCATTTTATTAGCGCCAACGTTAATTCCAAACAATATTGATGATGCGGCGCACGTCTGGCCTGCAGTATTGATAACGCAAATCTCATATGATTAATAATATTCTGCCATCTTAAATTCGCGTAAAAACCGCGCCGCCATGTTTTTGACACTTTTTGGCGCCAAGATGTAGCCCCCCGCCGCGCGCCGGCTTTATCGTAATCTCCTGAGATTCACGTTTCGGTGAATTTTTTTTGTTTGCATAATAATCATATTTCATGGTTCCCTTATCAATGATGCCATTCGTACCTAAATACGACAAAAAAGTTAACAATGAATATGCTTATGTGTATTTCGGTGTGCATCTAACATGTGGACGCCGATTTGTCGATGCAGCGTTTTCGTTTTCGACTGTAAAGCTTATATTTAGTGCTGAATATTTTTTATCGATGAATGCCATTTATTGTACAATACAATTCTTTGAAAATTGTCGGCGATCAGAATTCTGGTATTCAATTGAAATTTATTTCCCCAAAAAATATCAGGCCTGTATGTATATATTTATCTAACCCTATAGGAATAACAGTTTGAGGTATGTATTTTAATTTTTCTTTATTCGTCATCTTCATTATGTGGGATAGGACTTTGGAAAACTTATTTATATTTTAATAAGAATATTTCTTTGAATTCGCTTCACGTAAATAATGATACACGTGATAATCTGATTAATTACGACATTTTGTTTCTTAACGGTCCTGTCAATTGATCAATATTAAATGATTTGACGTATGGGGCTTCCGCATCTCATGTTACGGGAATTTAACCTTTATCAAAATAAAAACATTTTAGAGTAGGTATACATCAACATCATCAACAAGATGCAATAAATAATAACTGATTTTTATTACATTAAGCATTATAAAAAAAAAGGAATTATTTTTACTGTATAGTGACGTTAAAATTTTGATTTACGGAAATCCAGCCATCATTCAGCTTTAATACTTGTGTTGGAAATACCTAGTAAAAAAACCAGAAAAGAACACTTGAGGGAAAAAAACTTGCAGTCCATGTCCAACATAGAACCTCGTCCTTTTTGGCCCATACTTTATAATTCCTGCACGCTATAGGGATAATAGTGTTTACGATGGTAATAAATATGGATGTTCCGCGAAACTCGATTAGGGTCTAATGTGTTATTTTTTCAAAAAACGACCTCACATCCGATACATTGTGGTCTCGAAATGTTCTTTTTATTGAGAGCTTATAAAAATTAAGATTTATTTGAATGTCTTTCTTGCTTTTATTGCGTCAGCTTGTTTAAATTCGAGTTCAAAGTTGTTTCAGACTACTCTTAAAAATCACACAAATAGATACTCTTAATATTCACGATTTAGATTCTCAGTTATTTTAGACTTAGGAGGCGCCCATTGCTGGAAAATAAAATACAGTTTAAAAAACATTTTTGCAAAGAGATATAAACATAAGTTTTTTTCGTACCTACTTTGTTTTACCTTCTATTATTTAGATGACGTTATTAAGAGTAGCAAGACCAGATGATTACAATTCACATAATTATAAAAAATTGTTTCCATTGTAACGGGTGTACTTAAAATGATATTATTTATGTCATAGTTAGAAGACTTTCTAGTTCCTATTGCGGGTTCCATTCACAACCGCAGATGACAACATACAACATAATCAGAAGTTTCAAATAACGTATATGATCGCATACCTACATTGATAAAAATAGCAAATTAATTAAATGAAAAAAATAATGAAGGATATCCCAAATTATTAATATCTCTTATTCATATTCATATTAGGTAATTCTAAGTTAAATTGGCTAAGTTATTTGCCGACACTCGTTAAGGAGCTACGATAAAAAACATACCGTGTCCCCACAACTTCACTTTTAGTTCAACCTTATATATTTAAATAAAATTTAAGTACCTAGTATTTGTTTGATTGTAGATTTACAATCTAAAAAGCCTTTTGTAATCAATGAACTTTCTGAACTTTCCTATTCTGTGGTCGTCAAGTAGTACGGATCGCACGCACGACTGCATATAGAAAGCAATAGATATTTACTCCATTTCCACTTGAAACACAGATATTACATCAACTATAATAAGATTTTTGAAATATAAATTTGTTGAAATAATTGCCCTCTTTTGCATATTTAGAACTTTGTCAATGGTTACGAAACACCTTTAAGCCATAGTTACAGTTGGTGTATTTCTTGCCCTATGATGATGGAATAACAATCTTATACAGTATCAATCAGCGATCTCCTGTCACCATCTGTCCGGTGTGATCATATTTTTGGGATTATAAAAGGCCCTCAATGTTCTGTACTCTATTTATTTCCATGGAAAAAAAATATCGATCATATAATAAGAACTATTTCGCCTCCCTAGAGATGGGACTCGTTTTGCAGACCTGCCTGCCAATCTTAGTTAGTTGAAGAGGCACATAAAGCAGAATAAATTCATTTCAAAAATTTCATAAAAACATCATATCAAATTGAAGGAATGCAACTTTATCGTCTATATCGTGTAGACTGAATACCATTGCACACCCACGTTTCTCACAAAACGGTAATTTGTCCGATGTAATGAGGGGCGAGTCTATTGCCATTTACCACGTTTCCTTGGGTACCTACCTAGGTACTTAAAATTTCATAACACTAAACACTAATAACCTAATCTAATCACACTACCACACTAATATTATAAAAGCGAAAATTTGTATGTGAATGTTTGTTGCCTCTATACACTCTTAACGGCTGCACCAATTTTGATAAAATTTGGTATAATGTACCTGACATTTAACACATGGATAATAAATCTTGATCCATTCACATCACTGTAGGAATATTTAAAAAACTGTGCAGGTACTTTATTTAACATGTGTATTTATTAACAACTCACTGTCAAAAGTGACATAACATACGTCACGAACTAATTCGACGTCAACTGTCACAACACATGAGTTTATGACATTTATATCCCGACAAAAGTACCTAAGTAGTAGTAACCGCGCGGCGCAGCTAGTAGTTATACTTTATAATAGTTTATAATATTTATTTATTGATTGTAGACATCACCTTCCTGTGTCCTTAGGTGTTAAATTTAGTTTTAGTAATTGGTAGTTGATTGCCGAATATTATAGGTTTACAGTAGCACTGACCTTCGGTACCGGTCCACCTGTTCCAACTGATAGGTCACTTTGAATATTCTAGAAGGAGAATAAAACGGCAAAGAAGTTAAAGAATGGAAGTAAATGACAATTTTTTTTTTTAACGTAAAGTAGTTATTGTTATTTAACGTATTTCTGTCAGTATTTCGGTAATTCAAAATGTATTTTGGTTAAGTAATGACGCAACTTGGGAGAGGCTTATGTCCAGCATTCAAATGTTTTTTTAACCGATTTCTAAAAGGAGGAGGTTCCATGTTTTGTCTGTATGTATCTCTTTTTAAAAAAAACGACGCCCGCACTAAGGAATTTAATCCTTGTGTCGCGGGGGTTTCACAAACATTCAAATCACATGCACAAAGAACACCCAGACTTGGAACAAGCATTTGTGGATCACACAAATGCTTGTCTCATGCGGGGATCGAACCCGCAACACGTCGCGCACAGTGGTAATTAGCGTCGCGCACAGTGGTAGTTGTTTGATCATCGTAGAATATTTGTTAAGGGTGGATTGTCAGATTATATTTTAAACTAAAAAAATATGTTAAACTTTACACATCAGTGATGTTATAAGGGTCTTTGATTTAAGTGATGTCAGGCCTTTGATGGGTATTATTATTTTTCATGGAAGCCCAAAGGTTTTTAATTTTTAATCAACTTCATTTTGTTTCTTTTATACCCGCCTCGTGAGAAAACCAGCCGACTATAAAATTAAGAAAAGAAACATAAAAAAGGTAGAAGCGACAAAGGTTTATTCCCAAATTCTGTTTTATTTGAATACTTATTTACAGTAGCTCGGATAAATAATTCCGAAACCAATTTTTCCATTAACATCTGTCCGTCTGTCCGTCTAAGTGATTTTTAATAGGAACTTCCTTTGTTATGTTGTTTTTATAACAACTTAGAGGTTTTAAATCATACTTAATAACTGCATACACAATAGTTCAAAAGGTCCGAGTCATTATAATAGATTGTTTGTTTTTATAACTAGTTCGGCCCCCGACTCTTCATGCCGAAGTACTATGTAATCAGCACATTTACTGGGAATCAAAGTTGGAAAAAATTTCTTGTTCCCCTTACTATTATTGCATACCTATATTCATTAGCCAATATGTTTAGTAATTGTATATTTACATGTGGGTATTCTTTTGTTTTAAATCGAGCGTAACAACTCTGTAGCTATTCGCGCTATAATAATACATGTGAGTATTTAACTTAGAGGCACAATCTTAAAACATTATCGTTTATTTAATACTTCATTCGATCCCTCTTATTTCTTAAATTGTATAATAATAATTTAACAAATTTATTTTCCATTGCCATTCGCAATCATCCGCCAGAATCTACGTTGTTCTTTTTTAAAATGGCGGACGCCAGTTAAGTGGTATAAAATTGATAACCTAACTTTAGAATTCAATTTTTCGCTCCGAAGCTAATTAATACGTCATATTCTGAGTTAAAACCCTTGTTGTATCAGATCTTTGATAACCGTAAAGGTGTTAATCAAAATGCTATAATTGGCAGACGTCTTACTTTGTAATAAGGATATCTTGTTTAAAAAATAAAATACAAGGATGTAACTGTTCACTGCTTGGTAAATGCTTCTTCTTCTACAGAGGTTGAAGATATATTGATCACCGTATACATAATTAACTGTTACTGTCGGTAACGATTTCAAATACGGGATTATTTATTATGGAGTGCGTATATTCAACGAGGTCATCAGGTGCATAAAACTGGGGGCTTACTCTTGATTTTAATTCCAATCGATCGACATTGGAATTTTAATGTTTCGTACTCTTGAGTTCGATGCTAGCGCCACATTGGTTTTAAATTGCGTGTCTATTTTGGGGAACTAAGTGGAATCGGGATCGGGCTTGGCGTGCGCTAAACGGTACTCTTGAGTGTATTTTGACAGCTGCCAATTGCGTCAGTATTGTGTTGGGATTGTTTGTGGATTGTGATTTTTCCAATAACAAAAGTGTAACTTTTTAGAAATTGTTTTGCGTTTTAAGTGATTTTTAATAAGTAATAAGTGTTTAATATGGCAAGATTAGCAGTTATATACAGTATTTTAGGTAATTCGCATAAAAAACAATTAAAACAAAGACGAGATGAGCGTCGGATGATGCGGTATACGGACAAAGCGTTTTCTATGAATTAAGACGAATTTAAAGCGAATTATAGGGTGAGCAAGGAATTGTTTGAGGAAATTTACGAAAACGACAAAACACAAATATTTCACTTAATTAACATCTAATAAAGTAAAACATTACTCTATAATACGGTAATAAAGTATATAGGTATGATGGTATATTTACTTACCACTTGTAGAAACTTTGTTATTAACTGAGTAACAATTATTTCTTACTTAAAAGTTACCAAACGCGAACAATATCTTTACATTAATATTCTAAACAAACTTGCGTTTCGAATTCATTTCTATCCACTTGACTTTATTTTTGAAATTGGAGAACCTCTGCGCCGGGTTTTTTTTTTCAAGTAGTGTAGGCAACGATCATAACGCATGAAGCCACAGTCATGGTAAATTTTATGATTTTAATCATTTTCTTACAGCCAAATGAATTTAACACGTTAATATTAATAAATGAACATCTATTTATATCATATTTATTTATTAGCCTTGTTTTTTTAAGAATAAAGCAGTTATAAGTCATATTTACAGTGTATCGTAATGAGTTGAACACCACTATTGCGGCTCTTAACGTAGCTAACTTCACGTGTAACAAAATAATCGCGGCGCAATCCCAATTTCAATCCAATGTTGACAATATTGTTTTCAAGAGTACCGAATCACGTGACTGCAAAATTAACATTGGAATTGTATTGGCTCTAGATTGGAATTGATATTAGTTTCAAGAGTTAGCCCCCAGAACAACTTTTCCCAAGGAGGATAGGTCGAAGTTTTAAAATTGAAAATCAATTTTTCGTACAAACATATCTCACGTGACCCATCACTTTGTATGAATATTTAATTTTCAATTTTAAGATTTCGACTTATTTTCCTTGGGGAAAGCTGTTCAGTTTTATGCACCCATTACCTCGTTGAATATACGCACTCCATAAAAAACTCCATTTTATCACTGTTTTACTTCAGTTTTCAGTGGTTTGTTAGTATTGCTAGAAAGGTCTACTAACATCATTATTTTTATATGTACCTTCATGAAAACGTACATAGTACCTACTTACTACGGCTTTATGCAGCCCAAAAATGTAATTGGTATTTTTATTCCGTCCAAAGTTGTTCGGTTATAAATAGCTGATTATAAACTTATCGAAGTCTGCAACGAAAGCTGAATGCAATAGAATTTTTTGTTGTTCATCGGATTCAATGAATTCAATAAAACGTTTCAATTGACTGGTGTACTATTGTTGATTCATAACGTTTTGTGGTTCAAAGACATTTTATGTAACTTACTATAAATTACGACACCCTCTTTCTAGTTTTTTTTTTAAATTGTTACCAAAGACAATTTATTTAGATTTGAGTCATACCTGTACTATCTAGAAATAATATAAGCGGCGGTAGGCAAGGGCATCGGAACATCGGACTTGCGAAAATGTGTTCGTGGGTTCGAATCCCACCCTTTGCACAACCGACCTAAACCCACTCGTAAATGAAATTTTCATATAAAGTGACAGACAGGGTCACGTGACTTATGTTTGTATGAAAGTTGGTTTTAAATTTTAAGATTTCGACCTATGTTCCTTGGGATTTTAAAGTTGTTCAGTTTTATGCACTTGATTATCTCGTAGAATATACGCATTCCTTTAAAATCAATCCTGTATATCTCACTACTTAGTAATACACAAGTTTAGTACTAAACAAAACAAGTTTTTGGACTCACGTTTACCGCAATTCACCTCCTTACGACATAAGTACACACTTAACTAGCTATCTCCAGTTACCTTTGTTTCACAAGATAATATTATACAATAAACGCATTGTATTTGGCTATTGATATCATCTATTTGTGTTTAGTATTGCGAATGAGATGCGTTATCTCATAAAATTGCCAAATTCTTACACCGGTCAATCAATTCTGAAGTGTAGAGATATTATTGTTTAATCATTTGGTTTATCTGAGATTTAATAGCCGGTGATTTATTGAGTGTATTTTATTGCATTATGTTGGTTATAATTGTGCGAAGTAGGTTGGTTTTTCATGGTCGAAAGATAGAATTGAATAATTCAGGTATTATTTTAGGTCTGCGAAAGAAAATATTGAAATGTGAAACAGAAAACGAAACAGAAATCTAAAAATTCATTTGTCTTTTTTTTAAACAATTAATGACCAATTTAGAATGTTTATAGATAAATATATTTTGAGACGTAAATTATATTAGAAAGAATGTAGATTGTAGATGTAATCTTGGATCTAATACAAAGCTTTTTAAAAACAACGTTTCTTATATTTCTGTATGTCACTTGACGCAAACATAGCAATACACACCGGATGTGCATGACCCGTACTTAAAACTTTTGCCGTCATAACATATATACACTATATATAAACACATATGAATACCAGGAACAAATATCCATAAGTCATGCAAATGTTTATCCCAACTGTGACCCTGGGGAACAGTCAATCATCAGTGGTAGTTACTCTGGACCTTGAAGTCTTTAGGTCGAAGCAGTAAGGTTGATTTTGTTAAGGCATTGTTATTTCAATCATAGTATGAATGAACGAAAGTGAATGAACTATAGAAAACTGTGTTCATAATGGCTATCGAATGGTTTATGAACTACGCTAATCACAATTGACTTGACATTATAAGTAATTATAATTTTATTAAGAACATACTTTTTTACATGTGTTCATTTATGATCTTATCCGAGGGTTGAACATATTATTATAACTCAAAATAATGAGAATTGTAAACCAATCTTAACTTATCAAAAATATGATCTTACACTTTTGTCCCTATCTAAATCAGTAGTTTAGAAAGGGACGGAGGTAAGGATTGCACGTTCTAGTCACGACCAGAGGTTATGATATTAAAATATGCTTATTTTCGAACTACAACCATTGAGCAACTAAGGAGTGGTGTGCTCACAACACGGCTACATGAAGACTGCAACACAGCAACAGTTAAAATATAATAAAACCTATAATGTTGTAGGAATCTTATGTGTTTGTTTTTGTGAACTTGCTGATCTAAAAAGTACCTTTAGGATTTGAATTTGGTTGCCAAATTCTCGAAGGGTTATTAAATCACGATAGTACCCTAGGGAGTCAATCGAGACATTTGAATCAAGATTGTAATTCAAAGTAAAGAAAATTGAAAATCGGTATTTAAACTAGTTTATGTTTGCGGATTTGCCCGTGTAGGCGTCAGTTAGTGGTCTTTCTTAATAAATGAGCTATCTTACACTGAAAGAATTTAAATCTGACCAGTAATACCTGAGCTAAGCGCGTTCAACCAACCAAAGAAACAAGCTCTTCTGCTTTAAAAATTAATAATTAGTATAGATTTATTCCCAGCAAAAAAACATTAGTGATTGCTATACCTCGCGTCGCATATCTTGGGCAGCACTAAGCCCTTTCTATCAACGTTATCTGCCGGGCGTTATGAAGCAACCACGCTAGCATAATTTGTATCGATCTGGTATTTATTTATGGGAAGCAAGGCAGAACGAGATCGGACTAACTGCCTTCGTACTTTATCTTTACCAGTCAAAATGGTGTCAAAAACCCATCGTTACCTGCTCGTAAACAAGAGGTAGGTAGGTAGGCCTACAGAGAATTGTGCGTCAAACTGTATTCTTGACAACTATGGTTCTGCTATTCGCGTAAATATTAGTTCAGCCGACAAGATTTTGTTACAATCATAGGCGTGAGTGGATTTTTTATGATTACCTGCTTCACCGAGAGCAAAGTACACGAGAACTCCTCACGATCATTCGGTTCTTAATAACTAAATTCAATGCTTTGAATGCTTACCTCTTAAGATTTAATATTAATCGTGGGCAGTCTATGGTCCCTTGTAGTACAAAACGATATCTATACTAATATTAAAAAAGGAAAGATTTGTATGTTTACGTAGCTACTGGACAGTTGTCATAAAATATTTCGCCATTAGGAAGCTACATTATCCCTGAGTAACACAGGTTTGATAAATAAAAACAAACGAATAGTAGAATAGATAGATGTTATAAAAATGTTAGGGTGACAGTTGTTTTATTTTTAAGTATTTATAAGAAAATAAGGATCGCAGGCGGAGCGCTAGTTATTGTAGAAAAGTTATTAAATCCTGAAGTCCATTATCTAATAATCCAATTTACTTGAAACCTTAATTAGAAATCATTAAAGTAAGAAATTAATCAACTGTAAAAGCTGTCTTCTGCGCAGCCCTATTGAAATCTTAAATCTGTACAAGCCTGCGCATCAGGCTAACCTATTTACCTCCAGTTATAAATTAACCGAGTCACAGTCGGTTAATAACTTAGAAATCGATAACCGATATGATTTCTCGATATTGCGGTTTTGTTGGCATTTATAACCATCACTATTGCGTGGTATGGACACAGAGTAACCAGTAGAATGGACAATAAAGTGTAAATTAATGCCTAAGATTTCTGTTGGTAGTAATGTAATGTAAATTACAGTACCACTGACTTATGCAGCGGCAGCCTAATGGCTTGGGCATGGAAATTGCGATATTGTGGTCGCGGGTTCGAATCCCACCTATTGCACTACCGCGTACCGCCGTGAGCCCATTCGTAACACCAGGATTTAGCCACCACGAGGGGTTAACAAGACTACAAGTAATGTTAAAACCACGTAGCTACTAGACATTTTAAATAAAATACGACTTGGTCCTTAGATCCAGCAAGGGTGAGAGTCAATCAAAAATATTGTCAAATCGGTAAAAAATTGCGCAGGTGATAAGATTTATAGCTCGTATTAGGGAAGGACCAGAGTACAGTATTAGCAAAAAAAAACATTATCTGAGATTATATTGTATGTATATCAAAGGACATTTTCTAAGTATATTTCCAAATATACCTAATTCCACATCTGCGAGATTTTCAATAGTTAATTAAAGCCGAGCTTTCTCTAATGTAAGTTTATACTAAATACGTATCATGCAGATCTAGGTTCGATTCCGACATAGCCAATAAACAAGCTTATTGGAATGTTTAGTTATCTCTAACACTCGGTTTCTCGACAAGATGACAATCTTTGATTGCTGAAGAACCATATAAATATGGTATTTACATTTTGACTTAACCGTTATTGTACATAGATAACGGATAAGTGATCATTATTGTATAGTAATGTAACATCTGCTGTAGGTACAAAAGGACTATACCTTGGTTTTCATTGGACGCGTATCAAAGGACAAACTTCCTTCTTAGAAATAAGTGAATACTGGATGAACTTAATTAAAATATTCTAGGCTTTTTTTTGGCTTTCTTGAACCCGTTTTGTTTAAATATGCAGGTAATATCATTACGGCAGCACGAGACAACGGGCGTGACCTGTTCTTAAAACAATTTGATCATACATATTTCATAAAAAGCATATGTGTTAACATCAAAAATAACTTACTTACACTCATTTTATTCATACGCGATATTAAGACTTGGATAGCCTGGAGAAAATTATAGTCCTTAATTAATATTTTTCTATTATTAATTTGAACAGTACTAGTCTATAATCTCTTCATACCAAACAACCTTGCACAATTTAAAGTTTATAAACTAGTACAAATACTTTTATCAGATCGTTTAAGAATAGATACGTCAATAAAAAGACAAGCTTTGCAATATTGTTTTGTAAAAACCATCGCATTAACCTTTTAAATCCTAGGCAATCGATTAATATCAGATTAAAAGGGCAATTCTATGTTACCAATATTTAAAGAACAAGGAATTCAATGATTTATTTGGTTTACCTAATATTGAATGACATTTAGAAACTTTTTTATTTCGAAATAAACGAAATAAACACTTTTTTATTTTGGGGTGAAAAGCTCATGCTTTCAACCCACGCCGAGGGCGCGACGTGGGGATATGTCGGACTTTCACCAACCAAAAACACCCCAGTCCCGTCTCTGCCTTGGCCGAAGTCGTGGTCATTCGCGTACTCTCTGCTTAATTCAGGCTGGGGCTACAGTCATACCTAATTGTCTATTTCTTTCTAGAATGTTACTTTTCTAGGCCTTCCTTTCCTCTTGCATATTCCTTACTTAAGGTAGCTGTAACATTACCAAATAAAAACATAAATAAAAAAGCACTCTCTGCCACCTCTGCCACCCTCTGCACTCTCACTTGATATAGTAAATGAGAAGGATCAATATACAATACCGCAGGACTTGTTACATAAAAAACGATATAATTATTTATTCATACATACAGGATAATTTTAAAAGGAGTGCGTATATTCAACGAGGTAATCAAGTGCATAAAGCGGAACAACTTTCCCCAAGGAAAATAGGTCGAAATCTTAAAATTGAAAATTAGCTTTTCATACAAAGTGACAAGTCACGTGACTTATGTTTGTATGAAAAAATGATTTTTTCAATTTTACGATTTCACCTGATTACTTCGTTGAATGTACGCACTCCTTTTAAATTAATCCTGTATATCCAATTAAGGTGATTAAGTTCCTCAGATAATAATATTATGTTGAATAGTAACAAGGTCAAGGCTAAAGAAGTGCAGTTTATCTCTCGAGTTCGATGGGTGCGTTTCGTGGGTATGGGTCGCACACCTCTTACTAAGCTAAAAGCTTGTATCACGCGTTCACGTCGGTAGTGCAATGGGGTGGATGCGAATCGGCAACCACATAATTGTGTCCGACGCCCTTGCCTTACGAAGCCTAGGTATTAGCCAAGAAACTAATTATTTCATGGCGATAGGCAACATTTGATTTATTTTATTGAATTTTGCTTTATTTTAAGTTTAACATCCAAAAGTTTGTACCTTTTCCAACAAGTAATAGCTCATACAAGCTCTAGTTAAGCGAGTCTCAACAACACGTCCCAAGCAGGGGGGTTATTCTCTTAATCCAAGCAAACATAACGTGTCATAACGCAGATTATAGTTCAAGAACCTCGGGCCGCCAAATCTTTTTTGTGTTCTGAGAGTCTTTGGGTAGTGTTAGTATATTTGTTAGCGTAGTAGTTAGCGTTTTAGGCCATTGAACAGATTTTTTTACTTAAAAATATAGTAAGACGACAGAGATAAAGCCTCTCTTAACGAACTAAAAGATACTTAAGATACTTAATTTACCGGTTTTCTCGCTTTTGTTGTTTTTTCTTCTTTTTATTTTGTTAACCTAACATCTATATATATAAAACTCTTCCGTTACTGACTGACTGACAGACAACGCACAGCCGAAACTACTGATCGTAAAGAGCTGAAATTTTTCATGTGTGTTTGTAGGGAGGAGTAGGCTACCACTAAGAGAGGATTTTTGGAAATTCCCCCCCAAAGGGGAGGAAAGGGTGGTAAATTTAAAATACTACTCCACGCGGACGAAGTCGCGAGCAAAAGCTAGTAGTTAATATGTTATTTTGTCACTTAAATTTGATAAGTTATTACAATGATACGATTACTAAAAATATATTAATGTTGCGTTTGTGGTGTTTACCTTTAAGTGAGTGTTACACTGTTACTTTTGTTTAAAAATAGTGTTAAGTATATTATTAGTGTAAACAGTCGTTGGTGAACCAAATAAATAAATAACCCTACACGTAACAACACGTTAACCACTCGGACTTAGAGAATAAGACCCCTGGTCGTTACAAAACAAGTTGTAACATAAGGGTCGTCGGCAGCTGATGTTGTTTTAATGATATCCTTTAATGCATAAATAATGCTCGCATTAGCGGGCGTCGCGAATGTGCAGCCATGATGCAACACCTGATATAACGCGCTGATAAACTTACTTGTTTGTGACGTCACTGTTTTTGTTTTGTTTGTGGACTGTGGTCCTTTTTGAGTTCGCTACTGTTTTTTGTTGGGTCCTTTTGGTACTGGCTACTGTTTTTAAGGGATGGGATCAGTTTGTTTTATCGGTAGTTTGGAAATTTCCGTTTTCTGAGAAGACGTTCATTAGTGTTTCAGTTGAGCTTAATTGCTCTCAAACCCGAGACCCAAAGGACCATAGTCAAATAAGCAATTCCTACTATACAAGTATCTTGATGATTGAATAATGATTCATATTGCATTCTTTATAATTTCAATACTCCATACGCATTGAAATAAAAGTTTTTTTTAAGGTATAAATAATACTACATTACTTTTAAATTATCATGTCCAATAAATCAATAGAAACACATTAGAAAACAGTGGGACATGTGATATAGTTACAAAAGCCGCGCGTACCGTGACGCGTTATCAGAGTAGAACGGGTGCGCGGGCGCAGACGTTTCACCTTGTTGCGATGCAAATTAACAACTTTCTACCGATTGCTAGACATTTTTGTTGTTTAACTTCATTAGGTTTGTTATTTTCCCTTTTGGGTTTCGGTAGGTACTTGCAATACGTGAAATTTTGTAATTAACATAGTTGACAACAAAAAATTAAAGAGTACCTATTGTTATCATATACATAATGGAAATTATAAAATGTGTTCTTGCCAAGCCCTAAAGGGAGCTCTTTCAAGGTAAGCGTTATTTAACTTATTTAGTGTCAATAGAAAATTGAACAAAAAATGATAAAATCTTAACGATTTTTATTCAAGTTTCTATCTCCACACAGTACTTGACTTTCATGTTCCGCAAAATTAATATTCAAAAAGTAAAAAAACCTCGCCTTAAATTGTATGTAATTATGAATTTTATCTCTTCAATCCATACTAACAAAAACTTTGTCTCATCAAATTGCTATTGTAGATTTTCCGTTGATTTTGATAAACAAATCTATTAACATATTCAATTCCATCTGCAATACGAAATCCAACCACAACAATCCACAAATTACTTGAACAACACAATAGACAGACAGAAACAACCACACATTATATATATACGGATGTTAATACTAACAAAATTGTGTCTGTGCGTGCGGCGCAATGCGGAAGCGAGCGCACGCCGACAGACGGACAAACTAAACTATATATATTACATGCAATCATCTATGCTATGCTATGCTATGAGAACTTCAGGGAACGCCTGGAACTGTTGTTTGTAGTTCTAGCTAGATTTAAGGGCTTGTGTTTAACATTTATTACTGCTAGCTTGAATTCTTTGGAAGGGCAGAAGTGAAAAGTGTGCTCAATTTCATGTTAATTGATTACTAATTACATTTACATTATTATATATGCAAAAAAATCACAACACACAATTCCTTTTTCACATTAATTGTAACATTTTCCAACAATTTGTTTTGAAAATTAAACAAGGTAACTGGGACTGCCTCTGGGAACCGACTCCTTTTGAAATCGGTGAAAAAAGGTCGCGACAAACATCTTACGTCATCTAACAACTACAGTAATCTAGAAAAAGTGCCCTTAAAGTATTGTGAAGTTGAAGTTATTTAGGTACGTACCTTTATTTTAATATTGACGTAAAGAGTTTCAATACTTCAGCTTCCCATACCCACGATATTTGATAAAATTTTATTAGTGTTCTTTTTATGCACACAAAAAGGTGAAATATGGTTACCGCCATTTTCAAAATAATAAACATGGCGCCGATAACTCGCACTTAAGGTACTTAATGATAACTAAAATTACGCTAATCGAATTACCGAATATAATCGACAAAATTAACGCTAATCGATTTAAAATAATCTCGATTATAACAATGCTAATGCATTTCCGTCGTTTTGATTGATGCATGTATCGTACGATACGATTATATTTAAAGTCAATAGGTATAAATTAATTACCCTTCGCGAATTAAGATATAAAAGCCAATAAAGATAATTAATGTTTCGTTTATTTTAAGGAAATATTCTAAAATCATTGTTATTGATAAAACTTATCTAAAGCAACGTTAAAACATGTACCTACTGATTATAGTTTTCCTTTTTGTTGAATATATCTCGATATCTTTGGATATTGTACTTACCTAATCAAAATTGATTAAATTCTGTACACTATTGATAATACACTCGAGAGCAATGAATCCGGGTCACTTAAAGAATGTTAAAAATCTCGGAAACTAAAAATGATAGGTTAATGCAATAAATTGTATTTAATAGACAATGTAATACTCCTTAAATGAAAGTAAAAAAAATATGAGTCACCATACATTTTATTAACACAAAATTACATAAAGAAAAAAACTGCTGATCTCTCCTTTAAACAAAAATAGGAAACATTAAATTTATGAACTTTATTACGATTTTCTTGAATTTTAATACTTCGTATTGCCTCCTCGTGCTTCCATTACTGCGTTTACGCGGTTTGGCATGCTGTACACCAAGTTCCTTATACGATTTTGGGGAATATTCTCCCATTCCTCTGTGAGAGCAATTTTGAGCTCACGAAGCGTGATTGGGGGAGGATTTCGTTGTTTTACGCATCTGCCTAGCTCGTCCCAAGCATGCTCGATCGGGTTGATATCCGGGCTGCGCGCTGGCCACTCCATACGAGTAATGTTCATCTCTTGAAGGTAGTCATTCACAATCCTACCTGTATGAGGTCGGGCATTGTCATGCATAAATATAGCATCCTCACCTAAATTGACCATAAATGGACCAACGTGATCATTGAGGATTTCTTCCACATATCTTTCGCTAGTTAAAGAGCCGTTTTCTATGATCACCAGCTCTGTGCGACTTTCAGGAGAAATTCCGGCCCACACAAGTACAGACCCACCACCGTAGGCTACTTTTTCTTCGATGCATGCTTGCTTGAATCTTTCCCCTGGTCTTCGATACACTCTGTGTCTTCCATCGTGCTTGTAGAGCATAAATTTTGATTCGTCGGAGAACATAACTTTTGACCAATCTTCAATACTCCAATTTACGTGGCTCTGGGCATATCTTAGTCTTGAAATACGATGCCCAGGCTCCAGTTTAGGGCCGTTTGCAGGTCTAAGGGGTTTTAAGTTAGATTCAGCAAGCCGACGTCTTACTGTCCATGCACTTGGGTTACTTCCTCCGAGGAGTCGAAACTGATTTGTGAGTTCAGTTCCTGTGAGAAAGCGATTTCGAAGCATGGTGTTCACCAAGTATCGGTCTTCTCGTGCTGTGGTACACCTGGTTCTGCCCGTTCCTGGTCTGCGTAGGTTACAACCAGTTACTTCGTAACGTCGGAGAACTCTTTGTACTGTTGACAGCGACACACCGACAGTCCTGGCTGTATCGCGCTGACTCCGGCCGGTTTCCAGCATTGTAAGTATTCTGATGCATTCTTCAGGCGTAAGCGACATAATTTCAGCTTGAATAATGAATATAGAGCACTATCAACATGGTTTATGTACCCACATAAATGACAGATTACAAACAAAAGCAAAACCAAATGCTGTAATTTCGTAGTTCCATCTTCGAAAGTGGCCCTTTTTCAAATTTGTATTTTTTATGATATAACTTTACAATAACTAAGAAGTTTTAATACCTTCATTTAAGGAGTATTACATTGCCTATTAAATACAATTTATTGCATTAACCTAGCATTTTTAGTTTCCGAGATTTTTAGGACTCTTTAAGTGACCCGGATTCATTGCTCTCGAGTGTATTATCCAGTGAAAACAGATGACTATAAATACGTAGTCAGTTATTAGTGACCAGAAATAGTGTAATAATTAAATATTAAATTAAAATTTCACTCAGTTTATTTGTATCTAACTCGCTTTAAGTTTATTGCATCAGAACTCACTCAAACTTTACTTACAACTTAACTTATTTCTAAAACATATTTTACGTAATTAATATATTTTATACACGATTTAATTAAATATACATATATTATGTCTAACATTACGTTGATTAAACTAACTCGATAACGATCACGCAATCAGTTACATCAATACAAAATCGAAACAAATTATCGAACAATAAAATCATACAAACAGTTCACATACGACCCCTCATTATATAAAAACATTGCCTCATAAGAAAGAAGATCATTAATATTCCCCGTATGAGAACTCCAAATGCTAATTTCTTTTTTCTAACCCCACGCAACCGGACCGAGTCCTGGTCCCATTATGGAGACCAGGAAGTGGTTGATGCACCCTCAATTACCACAAAGAAATGGAGTAGAAATTCGGTACACACGGTCTGGAAGAACGTAGAACTTTTTCACAAAAGTATATAATTGTGATTTATTGTGACAGTATATTTTTCAATTATGTTATTTTCAATACCTATATGTTTTTCAATGGATTTTCAAATGAAATTAGCGAAAATAAAAACATATACCTATATTTTGTTTGAACATGAACTTTTCACTTGTGGTGAAACTTAATTGCATTAAAATTCTACGCAATGCATTTTAAATTAATAGTGTCAGACGGTTTAATGTACCTACATCACGTAGTCGTCTCTAAGGGTTCATATCTGGCCTTAGTATTAATAACAATAAAATATATGCAAATGAAATAAATGCTTAGCTTTCAGGAGCTTGGGTGGTTGCGACTGCATAAAACTGCATATTACTGGCAGCAATAAAATACCTCACGCATATTTAACTTTTTACTGCTTTCGCCACGCCGCAGGTTCAAAGGACAACAATAATGACACTCATATTACCATAAACAGGAGTCTGGTTGAATTATAATAGTGTCTTTCCTTGTTTGTGGTCGTTCGCGGCTGTGTGTGACGGCTGCGTTTGCGCACATAACACTAAATCGGCGCAGGTTTGTGTCGGCGACACGCCCCACGTTAATTGGTGTCGACCGATGCGCAGGAATGCTGCGGTCCTATCGCATACCACTTTTATATTTAAAGGAAATGGAAGCTTTTATGTCTTTTGTTTCTT
The DNA here is from genome assembly GCA_950381575.1 of Plusia festucae. Lineage (NCBI taxonomy): Eukaryota > Metazoa > Arthropoda > Insecta > Lepidoptera > Noctuidae > Plusia > Plusia festucae. The sequence goes on along the minus strand of OX494436.1, from coordinate 1,828,832 downwards.
GGGTGGTAAGAAAAAGTTGATGAAGATGGGAGGTTCGTATTGCCTGTCCGATTTACCATTTCCCTTTGTGCAAAAATTTCTTTGCATAGATGAAAACCGAAATCACTGTTTCAAATTCTCTATCAACGTATTGCTGTTGACTCAAAAGATCAAACATCTATTGTGGACCCTATCAAGCACAATGTGGTATGTTCATATTTTTATTGATCATCAAATCAATACAAAATCTTATTCTTTTTAATTAAACGTCATTTCAGGCAAGAAGTTTATGTTATATTTTACGGCATTTTTATTACATTATCGGCGTGCTGTCTTGGTATTAAGGTTTTATGTTCACGTAATATTTAGTTATGTCCATATTCTAAACTAAGAGAGGGCGTAGACCTCTCTAATTGCCGGTAATTTTGACGTCTTGATCGAAATGGAACGCGGCCCCAGTGGAATGCTGACGAGAGTTCATCTCACTAGTGTTATTGTTATTTTTAGTAGCTATTGGAACTTAAATATAAAGCTTGCTATTCAAGAATAAAATATTAAAAGACAAAAATGAATGAAATGACGGATAAACCATCTGATTTTTTTTGAAGTTTAAGTTATGACGTAAATTCAGAAATAAAACATAACATCTCAACTCGTTATCGTAATCGCTGCCGGCTAGTTATAATCAACAATTCGTTTACAAAGTAGATCTCGGTATAGGTTAGTTACACACATAAATATGTCACAGCGTGGAAAAAACAGCTTTCCATTAATGAAATTCTTTTCACAATGCTGCATTCCCAATCCATCTACACACATCCCTGTGGACATTCAACCGTCTAGGAAGATAACCTGTACCGGATCACAGCAGTCTAGATCGAGATCACAGATCAAATAAATTATTAATTCATATTTTTCTCGCTTGTCAGACGAACGGGTCGTCTGTGTGTCAGGCGCAGTATTCCGCGTTCCTGTAGCCGGTATTATAACTAGTTATTAAGGCTTAATATCTAACAAAACACTAACTGGCTGAAAATATTCACTCGGAATGGCTCAAGATTATAGCGTTCAGTACGGAATTAAAACTGAGGTTGATTACGTTAAGTGAAGTTTAAATTTAATTATTTGTTTTCTGTTGTAATGTCGGTACAAGCTGCATATTGTGATATTATATAAGAGAAGTAGCAGTGAAATTGTACAATAAGAGTGTATTTGTGAATTTATACTCACAAGCCATCTACTCGACGCCATCTACAAAGACCTCCGTGGTTCAGTGGCGTACACACCGGTTTTCAAGGTGTCGCTAGCTTTGAGGTCCCGGGTTCGATCCCCGGACGAGGCAATGTTAAAAAAAAACAACACTGTACTAAATTTTCTCGGTTCTGGGTATTTGTGGTTCTTTGATTCTGATTCCATATAGTAGTGCTTGAGCTACTTACTTTGGATTCGGAGCAATGTATGTGATGTTATCGACATTTATTTAAAAAAAATACTATTGGTTCCGCTCGGGCCTAGCAGGAATAGCACAGTAATAAATGCCCATAATTATACTTACACAAATTCTTTTTATTCACTCTATCTATTGCAGAAAACTGCTTCAAACTCCGTTGCGTAGTTTAAAAAATTAAGCGTACAGCGGTATCGACTTTGTTCTATACTATGTAAAGATTGTCTTGACAGGAGTGAAAATTAATTATATAAAAGGTACGTCCTAGCCTTTTAAACGTTCACGTGAAACAGGCGTTATACATGTTTTTGGTGGGCGAAAATAAATAAGGAAGTTTATCAAACTTGACCACACAACTGCATATTGTGTGACTGTATGTATACGTTGATAATATTAGTTTCAACAAACGATTGTGTAATATTGTTTAATTTGGCTTCGTGTTCAATATTATTAAATAATATGATGTATTTGTTTATACATGAGGTATATATACTGAGGTATGTGTGGTGTGTTGTTCAGCTAAAATTCGCCATTTTCAAAACAATTTATATTTCAAATAGCTTTAGATTTATTATTATTGATTGGAGTTGTAGTGTGGAATACCCAGTATCATCATCATATTAGCCTTAGGTCGTCCACTACTAGGCCTCCCCCAATGATTTCCAGATCGGGAGGTTGGAAGCGACCTGCATTCAGCGGCTCACTGCGACCTTTATCAGGTCGTCTGTCCACCTTGTGGGTGGACCCCCTGCCCAGTATTTTTTTTATTTAACTTAATTATTGTTCCACTGCTGGGCAAAGGTCTCCCCCGGGTCTTGAGCCACTTGACGCCAATCACTTAAGAAGCGATCGATGTCATCCCGCCACCGTCTCGGCCTGCCTTGTCTGCGAGCTCCGACATCAGGAACCCACTCAGTGGCTATTTTGTATAGTGGATAATAATATAGGTTGTTATTATGTTAAAAATGGTTTTACCTGTAAGTATGGTAAACTAGCTGCGCCTTGGGGTGTAAACCACCCCAAGGCGCAGCTAGTTTACCATACTGACTATACCAGATAATGTAATTTTTCGGGATAATAAGCCTTTTGTTAATCCAGGGTGACAGTTACCTGCATACCAAATTCTATCAAAAATGATCCACCTGTTTGAGCGTCAAGTGGTAACAAACTTACACATACTCACAAACCCTAGAAAATGCTATTTTGTTTCTGAAATTAAGATTCGAAGAAGACTCGTCTTGAAACTTCTTAGCAAGATATACAATTAAATAATATTCTCCAACACAAAAATAATAACAAGACATTTTAAACTAATTAAAACGACACAAGTTATTACTTTCTTTAATGACTGTATAATAATTATAAATACCGCTACCTCACATAACAGTACGGACAGCCGCACAAGTTGTAACACATTTACATCGAAATCGTCTCTATATGTGAAGTGATAAAGCTGATATTTGTGGTTTCTGGTTAAGTGTGACTGACTGTACTGGTGTTAAGTGTTAGCTAATTAGTAAGTTCATATTATTGAGTCTTATGAGGAGCCGTGACTAAATATTTGAGAAATAAATTAACATTACTGATCGAGTAATATATTTCGTCTCAAAACACTTGATGTTGTTTGATTTGGGTTTTGCCTTTTAAATCGTGTGTAAAGAAGCCCTTTGTAAATACATAATGTATTTAGGTGTTATTTAGACTTTGTAAAAATAACTGACTTCATTTTTTTTTATATTTATACTTTGTGGTAGGTGTTACATTCGATGTATACATCAATTATAATGAAATTGGTGGGGACACTTTATGCAGGTCTTTACAGGTGTTCCGAGTTAAGAATCTCTCTATAACCATTATTGCCTGTCCTGTTCGTCTAGTGGTTAGTGATCGTGACTGTTAAAGCGGAGGTCGTGAGTTCGATTACCACCCTTCACAAATCTTGGTGTGATGAGCACGATCATTATTTGTTCTGTGGCTGGGTGTTATTTATTTTGAATCGATATGTATGTAAACTAAATCAAACTATGTAAATATCGAAAGAAACGAAATTATAAAGGTATCGCTTCAAAGATCTACAGAAATAATAAATCCTTTTTTCTACATTAATTGCAAATGGTTTCCGTACATTGAACAGGGATGCCAATCTTTTTATTACGTAGGTCATGAGAAAAAGGCGGCACGAAACACCTACCTCAATCATTACAATTATAATCCTCACAGTACTGCGACACCTCATGTAATAAGAAAATAATAATAGTATAATACTATATTTAAAGATGATTAAACTGCACCGTTGTTTTAAGTAGGGCGAGCAAATGTCATTACTATTAACGTTCAGGACAATGCCCCGAACATTCGTGCCCAACTCTTATTCATATACCTCAACACAAGCCAGAGCATCGCAAAAAAATTAATACATTGCGCGATTGGTTATATCATTCTTATTAAAGTTCAAATTAAACCGTCAATGGATATTAGAATAGGAATTAATGTTGTGAAATCGTTGCGTTTATTTAGTGCCATTGTTTTTCGATATTTTTCTATTGTTTTTTTGTTAAAGGAAATATTTAATATTAAAAATATTCAGTTGATAGATACTTATCATGTCATAAATCGACTTATATAAAAAAAAATATGGTACAGGCGAGTGACACCTGAGTACCTGTCGAAGAAGGTCAAATAGTGTAGTTAAAATTGAGTAAGCAACAAAACTATGTTTTTTTTACAAACCAACTGTAAATCGGTCCATTCAAAAGTTCTTCAAAACATTTAACTTTAATAGCATGCCACAAACAAGAAAGCTTTCTTTAAAAACACTAACACAAATGAACACAAGCTCTTTGGAACCGTTACTCAAATCCACACCCTGAAACTGATCCAAGCCACGACGGCCCACTTTTCACACCATGACTCAACCATACACTTTCCATCCATTCTAGTCGGAGGAAGCTTATAAACGCAGGAAATCGCGAAAGCCATCGATCATCAAATGGGGTTTTCACGGGAAATTGTCTGCACCAACATCTTATTATTTTATAGCTGATAATTGCTAATTAACTGGGCTAATTTACTTAGATCGACATATGAAACGGAAGCTACGAATGTCTCGTTGAATAGGGTGAAGGAAGTCGTAATTGTGTGTAATGTGCTAAGTTTTACGGCATAAGTAATTGCGGTTTTCTAGAAAATTCATTTACATTTATAGAAATTAGGTATGGCTATTTTTTATCGTTGGACGAAAATAAGCTAAGGTGAAGTCGAAAACTAAGGGTATATTCTTAGAGAAAAAATAATAGGGCAAAAATAAGATTGTCAATAATAATAGATATAGTTAAGAAGGGGAATCAAGTAGGTAGAGGACAGCAAAACTAAACTAATTTTACAACAATTCCCCTGGAATCCTGAAACGCTAATAATTGTAACACATTCTTAAATCCCTATCCCTCTTTACTTCACACCTGAAAGTAGCAGATCAGGAGACCCAAACCGATTGAAGTTCACTTACGGCCGAATGCCGTAAGTTTCACGATTCTTCAACACAAATAGAATAATTGAATCTTAAACTTCGTTATCTGACCAGTGATGAGTTTTTTACAACGTAAACTACAACTCATCGCTTACAATACAGCAATTAATTAATAGAAACTTACGCGAGGCTATTAAAGATGAAATTTCACTCTTAAGTAATATTACTAATGAAAGTTACGTTTTGATGTTTGTTACTTAATAATGTCGTAATGCTTAAAGAAATTTTAATTGATGCACTGAGACGGACTTTTCGATTTAACGTAGCGTAACGATTTTCTCCAGCCAGGCTCATAGATTAGGTACCAATTAAGAAGTGCGTATAAATGACCACGGGGGTCACTTATACGCACTTTTACGCACGTTGTCTAAGTCCAAACAAAACATAACGTATATAATAATAAAATAATAATATTTCGGGACAGCTCACACACGGTCATCTGATCCCAAACTAGGCAGAACCTGTACTATGGTAACCAGACAACAGATACACATACTTATATATTTCTAAATACATAGGTACTTATTATAGATAAATAACACCCAGACACAGAACAAATGATTGTGCTCATCACACAAACATTTAGCAGGCCAGTGTCACTAACCACTAGACCAACAGGCCAGTCGACATTTTAGTTCAAGAATCCCGCGTCGCCAAATCTTTTCTGTGTTCTGACAGTCGCCGGATAGTGTTAATATACTTTTAAGGCCATTTAACACTAGAGAGGCTTTATTTACGACTATACTTAAAAATATAGTAAGTCGTACCGCAGTGATCGTAACGAACTCACACTAGACATTCCATCTACAAAATTATAAAATTAGTAATTATTTAAAGATTCAATGGTTTACTCACGCGCATTCTCGTGATCGCCCGACTAGTTTCAGACTCAATGTGAGTCCTTAGTCTTGTAATAATTATGAATTCGTCTCACTTTATATTCGTTTTACTTTTAAGTCAAGCGCTTAAAAATCTTAAAAATTTCACTCTCATCATTTTTTCATAACGAGCCTAAAGAAGTATAACTTCAAAATCATAAAAATCTGTAAGGCTAATATTTAAAAAGCGGGAAATAGTTTTTATATAATTGCAAGGCGTTTTCACAACCTATTTTATTTAATTGATAAATAACCTCTATAGAGAGGATAGTAAATCGTACTTCGAAATAACAAAATTTCTTTTCATAGATATGGCACGAGTATAATTGACCAGACTACAATAAAACATTGGATTCAAAAGTCCTAGCCATGCAAATATCACATCAATTTAAGTTTTTTATCAAAACGATCGTCAATCTACAATGCCATTGACACTTGATGGTATCGAAATAAAACGATTGGTGAAAGTGAGTGGCCCCCGGCGACCAGACAGTGTCATATATCAAGCAGTATGCGAAGACTAACAAACATTACGGGCCTTTAAATGGTCGGTAGTAGGCAGAAAGAATAATAAAGAAACGAGACTTATTAAATTTCGTTTTAGGAAGTCAAACAAAATGCACGGAATGACTGTTGAATTGCAAAATCGTAGCAGCCCTATTTAATTTTATGATAATATCACAGACCACCGAAGAAAGTCTCTCAGGAAAAAATGTTTTCTGAATTCAGTGAGACGAAGCTTTCAGGAGAAGCCTGAAATAATTCGATAATTATTCCAGAGTTTTTCTGCAAGTATCGCGTCGATACAAATCAAAATCAAATCAAAGGTAAAAAAAAATCTAAACAACAAAGTACGTTATATTTATCGTGAACAATCAAAATGTTTAGTAAAACATTTTGCATTTATTGCAATATTAAACGCTAGATTATTTTAAATTGGCCATAAACCAATAATGTTAGACCAATTACGAACATCTATGGTTTTATCGGGAACATTTAATATTGTATTTATTGTTTTTTTGATAACTTATAATGATATGTGCATATATTGTGTTACCGTCATTTGCAATGCAATTTTTATAGATAACTGTGATACCAACTTTTGCGTCCATGGTTCTGTACCTCAAAACTCAATTAAAAAGTTGCCTTTTTTTTTTTAAAATGGCGTCAATTATAACATGTGTGAAGAGTGAATTTTATGTAAATGTGAATAAGTTATACCTACTTATATCAAAATATTTTGCGCAAGAAGATGCCATCCCGCAAAGACCATTATGAAAACAAAATAGTATTTATCCTCTGTGAGGAACTCTTTTGTACGTATCTTTCTGTTTTGTTTTCACATGATTAATCAAAAGATATCGAATATTTTAATATTCATAATTATCTGTTATGTCATTTCCATGTTTAAAAATTCTTTTGTTTTGTTATGCTTAGAATCTTTAGCTGGAATCTAAGATAAATGTGTTGCGTGTATGTCGAAACAATTAAGGTAGTATAATATACAGGATTAATTTAAAAGGAGTGCGTATATTCAATCATCTTTTCATACAAACATAAGTCATGTGACCTGTCACTTTGTATGAAAAGTTCATTTTCCATTTGAAGATTTCGACCTATCCTTCCTGGGAAAACTTGTTCAGTTTTATGCACCCGATTACCTCGTTGAATATACGCACTCATTTTAAATTAATCCTGTATAGATAATTTAAAAGACGAAGTTGATTTAGGTAGGAAAGTAAGCTAATTACAAACTAAAAGAAAAACAAACAAGATCAAAGAAACTTACTAGCTATTAAAATAATGATATCCAAGTAACTTATCAAGTTGTATGTGACAAGAGCGTGAGGATCACTTAATTATATTTTTCCGCTCGCACGGTGCGCACACGCAAGTCGGGTAGCGAAATGGAAAGTGCGCCGGATATGTGCGTGCACTTTCCAATAGTTTCGATTAGTATGTATTTAAAGGGATAAGTATAATTAAGTGTTTGTTTAAGTAGGAGAGATTTACTGTTTCAGATTAATATCGACTGCTGCGTTGAGAATTAATTTAGATCCAAGTTCATCCCATATCAAATTTAATCATCATACCAGAATAAAGCTTTGCGGTTTGACCGATAATAAAGGATAAGCCGCGTTTGCCTAGGTTGGTCCGTGGATGGGTGACCATACCACGACACCGCCGTGCCTCAAAGTCAGCCATAGGTCCCTACTGTCATACATCGATCTTTAACAGTCGTTATTGTTAGTCAGTACATTTCTGACAACCAGTCCTACTATGAGTAGGGGAAGGTGGGCATGAAAGAGCCAGTTTTGGAAACTAACTCGTTTTAATATCTGAAACTCATTAAAACTACGTGGTTTATATTCAAATTAGAAATTTGTTTATTGCTCTTTAACATACAGTTATCAATTATTCCTTAAAGAAACATTTTAATAATAAAAGTCACCTTTTTTAGAAAAAAGGAAATCGGCTCTTTCACAGCGTGTAGTCATTGAAAGAGCCACCACATTTTATGAAAGAGCCTCACACGATATAACAAACTATTAGATAAATCTCTTTAAAAATTGAACAATATTACTAAGAATGCCCATGTTTCTGGGCATATCTTGCTGGCTACTGCATAGTCATATGCTAATTTTTGGTTTGATTTCTTGTCAGGCCATAACACATTTTGGATGCAGTTTTAAGGTAATCAGCCAGTTTGTAACTTTCCTGGTCCAATGTAAAATACGTTTATTGCCTATATTTGGACAATGTTTGTAAGTTTGTTCTCCGGAAGTTTTAAATTTTTTAACAATTTTTGCTAAATAAGCTCTAGATATATTGAATGCCAAAGCGGTTTTGTTTATTGACTGGTTTTGACATACTATTTCATTTACTGCTTCTTCGATTGTTGAAATACTAGGTCACTTGCGTGTTTTCTTGGGTTTGTTGACTTGTTCTGATGACATTTTTATATCTATAACAAACTAAAAATGAAATAAGAAAGGTCTAAATAAAGGTGCTATGAAAGAGCCGGGCATGAAAGAGCCGGCTCTTTGGTCACATGTTTGGTAGGCTCTTTCATGGCAAGTCGCCATAATAAACACTAACTTTAAAAATATGAAACTAAATCGCGAATAATATCAATTAAATGTCACAATCAGAAGCTGAAATAAATACACACCCAATTTGTAACACAATTTTAAAGTTAAATCTAAACATTTTATAGTAAGGACGTTTAATATAACAGCATAAAACTTACTTTTGAACAGGATTTTTTTCGATTTGGTCTTGCTCTGCCATTACGCTTCGGTGAACTGTCAAATCTTTGTGGGTCATAGATTATCAATGTTGTCACCCGAAAATAAATATGAAGTGGCGTAAATTTTGTAAGGTTGGTTAAAAATGCAAGCGGCTCTTTCAAAACATGGCTCTTTCATGCCCACCTTCCCCTATTTATTGTATTACTCAGCAATGGGTTGTGGAAGGCAGATGTGCAGTCGCTCCATGTAAAAAATATGGTGTTCAGCTTATCTTGTAAGACTGGTAGCCGACCCCAACATAGCTTGGGAAAAGGCTAGGCATAAGATGAGTCGTGATATTTCACATCTTTGATGTAAATTTATTTTTTTATTGTCCAAAGTTGGCAAACAAAATAAATAATTTTAAATCAATTATAGACCTATAATTAATTCCTTGTAATTATAACAACTACCTGTTTACGTTGCTTGATTTATTTCCTTTCATAAGTCATTATTTATTTAATTGATCTGTGGATATTATGCCAAGGTCGTTAGCCACTAATGTGTTACTAATTACTTAGCCAAAACATTAATTGCATTATTAAAGTGATTGTTTTTCACACCGTGTAATTAAATGATATATAACGCTGTTAACGTAATGGGATAGCTTGCACAAGGTAAATGATGATAAGACATACCTTCTTCTTCTGCCTAGCCTTTCCCCAAGCTATGTTAGGGTCGGCTTCCAGTCTTACCGGATTTAGCTGAATACTAAATTTTTCATGGAGCGACTGCCTATCTGACCTCCACAACTCATTTTACTGGGTAATGAATAAGTACATGACTTACACTGGTGTGTAGGTCTAGTAGTTAGTAACCCTGACTGCTCAGACGGAGATCGTGGGTTCGATTTCCACCCAGGACAAATCTTTTTGTGATGAGCACGATTGTATTTTGTTCTTTGTCTGGGTGTTATTTGTCTACAATATATATGTTTATCAGTTGTGTGGTTGCCATAGAACATGCTCTGCTTAGTTTAGGATCAGTTGGCCGTGTGTGAGCTTTCTTTATTATTATTATTTATTTATTTTATTTTCAAAAACAAATTTATTTAGGTAAAAAGAAAAGGTATACCAATAGCATTATATTTGTAACTAACCGAGAATAACATTTCTTTTATGCACGCCTATTAAAGTAATCTAATAAATGCCTTAAAGTCATCATTTAATATTATGAAAGTAAGTAGAAAAAGATTCTTTATAATCACTAGAAACTGTAGATAATGGTCATTGTCAAAGCGATCAATAATGTTTTACTATTTAACTCACTTTACACACTCAATGACACATAATTTATTTATTAGCGCCGCGGGCGATCATAATCTGCGCGCTTCCGCTGCCACCTGCGCCTGCGCAGCGAAAGTTGTGTATTTGTCAACAAGACGCGATACCACTGCATGTACGAATGCAGAGAACTAACTTTGTACGAATAATTTATTTTATCGATTTATCCGTTTATAAGTGACAAAAGTTGAAATAAAACTAATTTCCAAACGGTTTCTATCGCGGTTTATTTTTATTTTAGTTCCCGACGTTTCGTCTGCGTCATTATGACACTTGCAAAGCCGTTGAACTACGGGAACTAAAATCAAATAAACCGCAATAAAATCCGAAAAATTTGTTTATTTAATAGTAGTAGTTTTATTTCAATCTCTAAAATTCGCGTGAACCTCAGAATGTGACAAAATTGCTTAATCTTCACCACTTATGGCGAAAGATTCTTGATAGAGAGCATACTCTAAATATACATTACTCCATAGAAATATACTCGGTACTCAATAGCAACAACTTTTTTAATATTTTCCTTCAATATAACTCGTAACTATTTATGCAGATTACAGTGAATTATATGTTTAATGTCGAGTTCCAGTCGCGTACGTTATTTTTATTTCGTATTCCGTAGAAGTCTAACGTGTGCATTTTAAGAGCGGATGCGGTGCGACACTTACATTTCCCACGTTGTTATTGTATTAAAATATTACCATTACGACGCATCGGAATCTCTGGATTCAAAGGGTAAACGTACTGGGAATAGGATTCATTAAAATGCGTTGACTATTTAGAAGCTTCGCTTTTGTTCAGCAGTTATTACTGTTTATATTTTTTTTTAATAGTTTTTTTTTTGTTTCCAGCCATCTTTTTTTTAAGGATCGTATGTAAAGGATTATGTATTAGAATTGTGTGTAATTGTAATTTTTTTTTGATGTATGTAAGACACTGCTTGTTATCTGTGATCAGAATGCTAAGAGAAATGTGTGGTGTTACGCGAATGGATAGAGTTAGAATGAGAATGTAGGAGGAAGTTTGAACGTGACACTGATATCCGAAAAACTATATGGATCCTGGCTATCATGGTATGGACATGTGATGCGAAGGAGTGAGATAATATTGTAAGGATGGTATTGTTAGAAAGTATGAAATTGGATGGATATAAGTAAAGGAAGTACCTACGACCAAAGAAATGATGGATGGATTGTGTGAAAGATGATATGGCTAGAAACGAAGTAATTAGTCAGATGACGTTAGATAGAGAAGTATAGAAAACAAAGACATGCTGCGCCGACTCCAAATGAAATTGGGGTAAGGGCAGAAGGATGATGATCAGGTAATCTTATGCCAACTGCACGGCACGGATAGCCGAGTGGTATAGGTCACCACGTTTTTACTACTGTGCAGGACTTGCTGCGGGTTCGATCTCCGCATGAAACAAGCATCTATGTGATCCACAAATGCTTGTTCCAAGTCTGGGTGTTCTTTGTGCATGTCACTTATCCCCGTTTTTGTATTTGTAAAACTTGTCTTCAAACTTTCGTATTTTCTACACACTATTTATAATCATTGTCCTCTTGTTACAGGTAATTACTCAGGTGCCATATACAGAGTGTCAAGTAAGGAAAAATCGCCGATATAACCCTAACTCGCCGGCGTCCGGAGGTTTTCTCTCCATCTACGACTGAAAGCAGGAAAATCTCATTTTCCGTAGACACGTATCATCAATTAAGGCTTTCTTTAGTTGTTTATATGGTAGATGGTGGTATTTCTTATTTTATGCGGAGATTATTTTAAAACTACTTGTCGCATTATAGGACTTGGTAGGTTTGAAATGATTGGAGAACGAAAATGATCGCCTAAAGAAACAGAATAGGTAATGGAATTTGGAAAGCTCTGTAGGTCTTAACTTACTAGTGTATTAAGAAAAAGTTCATTTTGCAGATTTTACACTAAAATACTAAATGCTAAGCTTATTAAATGTATTATTTACATACTTTCTTTCATGTAATATCCTTATGCATATTAGTATCTTCATGAATCTGTCTAAGAAAAGTTAGGTTATATAACATTACTCTTATTCCAAAAAAGATTTTCACGCTGTAGTACCCACTGAAGTTTGTGTATGGCTTGAAAATTACATAATACAGCAGGTTCATTACAATAGCTTCAATATTTACAATAGCTACCGGTACTATTTGAACCTTCAATAACAATAAGTTGTATTCAAAGCCTGTAAATAAACATGGCTACTATAATCTCTCTCTACCCACAATAAGATATTACATGTAATTCGATACTTTCAAGTAAATGACAGGCAAGTGTTGTAACTGGTAGCTAATGATAGCTTTTCTCTGCTGCCTCTGCTGGTACCGTAGCGATTGATGGGACGCTAATACCGTGAATTAAAGTTGTATAGATATTATATTTACAGTTTTCTATTAGTATAAAATACGACAAATAAAATAATTATCTTTTTCTTCGCCACCTATCTCTCTCCTTCCTTCTAAATATCTCCTAAAATACCTCGTGTAGATACGCCTAGTCTAAATACCTCGTTCTATAATATTCAACAAGATATCTTTTTTTTTGTTATTACCGTATGCTTTTTTTTTTTTGTAATAGCCTTTGTATCAATTTTACTAGCAATGTGGATCGCACACATAGTAGGTACTACTTTGTTTCAGTTAAGCACTAGATTGTTGTAATTCTTAGAAATAACTACCACAAACTTTGTACAATAGTCTAAAGTTTTTTTGTCACAAAAAGAAGAGAAAATTTAAAAGCTCTCAGTGCCACAAATTACATTTTTCACAGTCACACATTCGGATAGTTATTTTTCTCCAAGTCACGTTGTTCACAGACTGTTCACAAGATTATACATTACAAGTAAAACCTTAGCTAGCTTCTCTATTTTTTATCAATTACCTACTATTCTACGGTTCACACTTACGTTTGGTACATAGATTAAATAACAGACGCGGCATTTGGGTGGTTATTGTTTTGAGCAAGAAACATTATAAAACCTTACGCACTTCGCATATAATTTATTATTAGTAATTTTATGAGTCTTGAAGAGTAACCTAATCTCCAGTTCTGAAAACGTAACATTTTTCGTAGGTATTGATGAAGTCAGTGCGAAGATCTTTCGTACAAACTACTGACAATTTGTAAAATTAAACGGTAATCAAACTGAACTTTTCAATCTTCAGTTAAATTATTAAGCAGAAATATGTATAATAAATTTGACACTGAAAACACAGTATCTCATACAATACACTTACTTATATGTTACAGGAAAAAAAAATATTCGAACTTTAATTCTATTTGACACAAATCTATTTTTAAAATTCAATGCCTTACTTCCTATCTTCTATTCACTGATCATTGACAAAAAATAGCTGCGATCATCTTAGAACAATTTTTGCCAAATCATTCAATTTGAACCGTCGTTAAAAGTAAAAGTGCTTGAGTATTTTACAGGTCTCCAGTAAAAGTCTTGGCTACTGGCTGGCAGTTAATTTTATTACTGCTTGCATTGTTTTCCTGTTTGTCAAAGGCTGACCAGAATTCTAAGTTAACTTTTGTTTGTCATTCTTCAGCAATAAAGGAAAGTGTAATTTAAGAGAAAACTGATCTGAGATTGTGACATGAGTCTTTGTTTAAGCACTATCTGTCTAGCCTTTTCCTAAGCTATGTTGATACCGGCTTCCAGTTTTACCGGATTTAGCTGAATACCGTATTTATATCTTACCTCTGACCTCCATAACCCATTTTACTGGGTAATTAATAACATGACTTACAAGTATTTAATACAAATTGATTAATGCAGTAATCGTCACAATTCATAATATAAATATTCATATTCATACATCCAATTACAATACATCTATTAATTTATAATAATATTATTGAATTGCTGCTGAGCTCTTCCTTTCTCCTAATGTTGCTGTGCCCGACAGGGTGGTCCATATTGAACTTTTACCTTGTTACACCATCTATGTAATACATATGGAATGCAATAAAGACTTGAGTATTGAGACACCGGACTTCATGAAGGTTCTTAACCTCGCAAACCACCCAGACCCACAAATTCTCTGATTACAATTAACATGGAGATTTATTTAAACTAGTGGTCGCCCAATGGTCGAAATTCGACCTTATAATATAAATTTAAATTGTGATATGAAATTAAAAGGAAGTAAAATAAAGAAATGTTTATTAAAAGAAAACATGCTATAAGAGGAAAATACTATCCATTTAGACCATATTTTATCGCATATTGCAAACTTCTCTGCAAACAATGTTTTTTGTAAAACCTCTTTTATCGTTTGCTAAATGTCCTTGGCCGTTATATTCGGATATATAAAAACTTAAACCACTTATTTATGTCAATGTCAGTAAGCAGTCAATGAAAAACAAAACAAACATGTGTGTGTGAAATGCATGGTAGTGTGGGTAATGTTTTATTTATTGATTTAATGTACTTTATAAGCATTATTATTGAAAAATATTAGCGTTCTCCACTTCTCCTACACATAAACTATAAGTGTGCCAAATTTTATGCTCCTGCGTCCGCGCAATTTTCGTAAAAAGGGGTCCAAAGTTTTGGCATCACGTATTAATATATAGATAGATTTTCAATTGTTTTCTTTGCCCTGAAGCTTACTATAGAAAATGTTATAATACTGTATAGTCTTGATAGATACGAGTAACCTTGTGCCACAATGTTGATGTGTTCTGACTTGAGAAGGTCACTCATGGAGGCTTTGATACATATCTGAGGAGATATGCTAACAGTCACTA
This sequence comes from Plusia festucae, assembly GCA_950381575.1. Classification (NCBI taxonomy): domain Eukaryota; kingdom Metazoa; phylum Arthropoda; class Insecta; order Lepidoptera; family Noctuidae; genus Plusia; species Plusia festucae. Next base: position 1,813,638 of record OX494436.1, on the reverse strand, counting down.
TTTAATATCCTTGGTGAAATGAATTATGAGTTTTTAATTGCTATTTAAATACAAAATATTTACAAGTTGGTATATTCTTGCTAATGTTGAAAGGCACCAAAAGCTTGTTATACAAAAGCATTCTAGACATATAAATGCAATCACATATTGTTAAAACTAGCTTTGGCTCGCTGCTCCGTCCGCGTTGGCGTACGTTATGGTCGGCGGCTAAAAGTAGCCTTTTGCCTTCCTTCATAAATAGGCTAACTCTAGAAGAATTATTAACATTAATAGTTCCTGAGATTAGCGCGTTCAACGAAAAAAGCAATCGAAACTGTTAATTATATTATTATACTAGCTTATTTATGCTCGCGGTTCCGCCCGCGTGTGCGACGTTTATCGTGGCAAATTATAGGCTTCCTCCTCCTCCTTAAGGGAGCTATCTAACAGTGAAAGAATTTTTCAAATCAGGCCAGTAGTTCCTGAGATTAGCGCGTTCAAACAAACAAACTCTTCAGCTTTATAATATTAGTATAGATTAGTCAATTGTGGATTTGAAACATTGAAAATCATAGTCTTTAATCATAGTTATTATATTGATTTTCTTAATTATTTTCACCGGTTACGTATATGATTGATCATTAAGGCCTATTGGAGCTACATTACCAAATACTTCCAGTTCAGCTGTTATTGTCCCATTACTCCGTGACGTTTCTCTTTTGATAAAATCATTTCTATTAGCGGTTATTCTGCTAATTACCTTGTATACAGCGTGATTGATGATACTGAGAAGCGAAAGTTTGTTTACTTTCGTAATAAGTTTATTATTTACATTTAATATGTAATTATTCGTCGATCAATATCACTGAAGAGAATATCCATTATATTTTTTATTAGAAATTGTTTATCAACTAAATTGATTTGAGCATTCTGTTTAATTAAATATGGCGATAGAAAATTAAATTGAGAAGATTCCACTTCATCATTAAGGAATAAAAGAAGTCTTTGTTCAGCATTAAGGATGTTTGTTTATTCAATAATAATATTAAAATTTTTAAATTAAAAAGCCAGGTAAAATTTGGAACCGATTTATAAGTAAACATAGGTATTTTTCACATGTTATGCTAAAACCTATTTCGGATCTGGAAAATATACTTTCAGAACATTTTTTACTGAGCTTAAATTTTAGTACATTTTTGTCCTTTTTTAAGATCCAATGATGTAACATTCAAGACATTACAATTCAGAGGATCAATCTTACAGTTAGAGATCTCACCAGCATTAGTTAGCGTTATCTCGACAAACGTGATAATCTATAATCTTACAGATATATTTCTAAGATAATTGACTCCCGTCGAAACTCGATTAGAAAATAAAAGTGAGTTGCGTTCATCAACGGAAGCCGGTCGAGATCGAAAGTTGCGCACGCGCACTTTTATGTCATTTTCACATACCCATGTATGAGAGGTTGTTAACCCTTGGAAAAGTGGGGAAAACTGGGAAATATGCGGTTTGTCCGGTTATTGCGAACAGTTTTTATGGCGTTGAAGGAAAAGTTGTAATTTTTATCATGTCGTCTTTTGGCTGTGGTTTGCGGTGACTTAACGTGAGTTGTTTATGTAAGTCTAGAAAGTGTAAACAAACTTAGTACAGGCTGACTTCTAGACAGGTGTATTAGTTTGTATTTTTATTAGTATTTGGTGTTGGCATATAAACGTGTTTTTTTTCAAGACTGGTATTTTATAAACTATGATTTTAAAGACCACGTCTTTGTATCGCTAACTTTGTTCTAAGATATTACTGTAAATATTATGGGACCAGTGATACAATGAATTTTTTATTAGTACACGTGCAACTGTTGTACTAATTCGGTTGTTATAATCTCGGTAAATAAACTTGTTTTTATACGTTTCATTGATTTCGCTCCGGTAGTATATCGCTTAATCTGAATTTTAGCTAATAATATGACAAAAACGCATTACTCATCGAACTCTCTTCTTCACTTACATGTGTACGTACAAAAAACAGTTCCCCACTTGTCCATGGTACCGGTAATTACGCGTAAAAACACAAGTGTTACGTGCGTCGAATATTTTGTCTTTTGCATCGTTTTTCGGACAGCTGCGTATGCGCACCACACGCGATCGTAATGATGTGTAGTTTTGACAACGATCTTACGAAACGAGTTTGCTATGGAGTAAGAAATAAAATGATGTTAACTTTTTATTACAACGAGAGATCTAGTTTGTCTTGTAAAATTATACTTATTAATATAACTTACCATTTACTGAAATGTAAAATGCATGACCGGCTGACATCTTTGTATTAAATTACCCTAGATACATATTAATCAAAGGCTGCCCTTGACAGATGATCGATGGCCAATTTTTTGTGGGTGAAAAATAGAACGAACTGTTTGCAATAGCGCAACGCTCACGTCTACAAAACGCCGATCGGAAATTGTAACAGAATCTGAAACGGATTATTGGTCCTACACAGAGTCATGAAGCAGTAGACGAAAACAAAGCAGCATCTGTTAAAATTCTCAAAAAATAATACAGTATTTAATAGAAAGGTTTTTTTTTTTTAATTTACCTTTATGGATATCTACCGTTACATTCCAGGAACAACCTATTTACTATACACATCAAACCTAATCGATCAAATCTATTGATATAGATAGACGCGGGCATTAAACGTTCAATACGACCATTAATTCGCTAACACTGGTCGAAAGGAGTTATTAGCTGTACAGTGCTTAGTGCTTAGGCCCTTCGCACACAAGGCTACACAAATCTCTGATACCCGACTGTGTTCTACGTAGTATCACAAAATGGCCTGAAGACGCTGCCGAGAGGTTCGAAGACTTCTGTCTCAGCATTCGAGTTAAATATAATATAAGGGAGAAATTTTCCGGGACGTTGCGGCGGTGCCTGGATACTCTTTGCGGAGTTAAGTTTCTAACAACGCGTGCCAATGTACGAACCACCGTGGTTGTACGGCGGTGGTTGCTTGTATACCTAAATCGGCGGGTATCGGACACTTCTGTCGCCTAGTGTACGAACGAGCTGTCTTCTCTTCTCCAACGACACATGCGGTATGAACCTCTAGGATTTTGTACAGCATAAAATATAGGCCAATAAATAAACAATACGCGGTTGCGTAATAGAGAATATATTTATAGAAATATTAACAGAAAAAGCGTAACAATTTTCACAGAGTATTCGGTCGAGAGCGAACGTCAAGTCTAGTCACTTGTTTTTCCCTTGAAAGAATTCTTTTACTCTTCTCTTTGCCTTTCGTGGAGGTTGCTACCAGCGGTAGTCGCTCGGAGACTAGTTGTTAGGTTTCAAAGACTTTTGTAGCGTTGTGTACGAAGGGCCTTAGTGTTCAGTGCTTAGTGCTTACCCAGTCCCGGAAGCGGCGTGAATGTGTGATAAATCTCGCCGTCATCCTATAACGGGACTCTCATTAGATGGCTAATGTCGTGTTGGCTGTTTTTGAAGGGGGTTTTGTTTTGTTGAGTTGGGTGTGTAGAGATATAACAATGGTCCTATATTGTTTATGCGAATGTCTTGCAAACTATATTATATATTTACATTTTAGTCGATTTAAAAAGGGCAAGCTGAGGGAAGTACCTACCTGTAAAATATCCTATCTGCGTTTATAACTTAAATATGGGATCAACGACCTAGGCAAAAAAAAAGTTTTGTGTCTTGGGTATTTTTATTGTGTTGCATGTGGCCGGGATTTTAAAGTATAATTATGATGTATTCAATAAAGACTAGGTTAAGTAGCGATGTTAATAAAATATTTAAGATTTAAAAGTTCACCGAGACTTAACTTGTTACGAACTTATGAAGAAAACTACGAATACGAAATAACAAACAGATGAGAAAATAATAAAACTAACTAATATCATAAAAGCAAACCTTTTCAGTTGATAAGTTGCATGCTCCAACAATTACAGACTTTTTATGCATCATTATGGTACAACGGACGGCTCAAACGCACGATGCGTTCAAATTTGAACAGATTGCGGGACGCATCGCGTGCAAGGGTTTTGTAAGGCCCAAATTATTTGGGCAAAGGCAAATTATACAGGTAATTGAATTTTTCAATTTTGTAACGGATTGGGTAATTGTTGAAGTATCCTTGTTTGTGACGTATAATTTTATTTTGTAGTTTAATGACTTCAGGTGAAGTGAGTCATATTGAATTAACTTTTGTATGGTATCCTTTCCAGCACACTTTTCTTTGATAAATTTCAATATATTGAAAATAGTGTTAATTTATTTAATAAATAATCGAAGAGAATCTACAACTAGCTCTAAAAATTCCGTTTATTTAGGTGTGTATAATCCTAAAAATCTTCTAATATATGGGTAAAATTCTCGTGTTGCGATGTTTCTTATCAAACTCCTCCGAAACCGATGCACCAATTTGTATGAAATTTTGTGTGCATATCGGGTAGGTCTGAGATTCGGCCATCATCTATTTTTCGCAGTCCTCAGTGATTTTTTAATATCGCAGAACAACTTTTGCCGGGTCAGCAAAGCAGTCCGTTTGCGGTTTAATATTAATAAAATAAGTATTGAAAAAGTAAGTTGTAATTTCAAAGCGACACTTAGAATCAGTGATTTTAAATTAAACCTATGTTCGTAAAAAGGCTACATTTAACAGTGAGAGACTAGTTACACAGGTAATAAGTGTCAGTTTGTGTGAGGAGGACATAAACACCCATTTTAACTTAATTATGTAGCGACAAGTACTTAAACGACATTCGTGGAAAACGCTAGACCAAATTATCTACACGCAAAACTGTTTTTATAACATTTTATAATGTTACTTTGTTGCTTCTCACATAAGTCAAGAAGGAGTTTTTTTGGGTAGCACGTTACTAGTAATCTTGTTAACCCCTCGTGCTTAACTAAGATGCTTGTTTTAAGAGTCATGTTGGTAGTGTAATGGGTGGGATTCGAACCCGCAACCACATGATCGCATGACGCCCTAGCCATTACGCTACCGCCGAACAAAAACGTTGTAAGATACTATCACAGGTAAATCCCATATTTACCTGTATTATTTAGTAAAAGTGGCAATCTGTAACTTACTAGTAATGTGGGACCCACAGTGCTATTAAGCTTAAAAAAAAATATTCAATAATAAAAACCCTAAGCGTGTTTATGTAGATAGTAAAAAAGAAAAAGGTATGACATTTTAATTTTATTGTTACTTATAGTTATAACACAATAATCACGGTCTACACGACTTTACATTCGGTGCGTATGCGCACGACAATGTGAAGCGTTTGTTGAACCGGCGCGCGCGCAGCATCGCAATACGCACGGTAGCCGAGTGATTTGCATCATTGCTGATGGAGACTTGATAACGTAGCTTTTTATATATTGACTATAATACTGTTGAATATTTTGAAGTTATGCAGACGTACAAAAAAACATCGGTCAGTTTAAATCTAGCTTGTGTCTGCGCCTGAGCTTGCGTAGGAGCAAAATCCACGCTATTGGCAATCAAAAAAGAATAAAAAAAATATACCTATATTAAAATGTTGTAGTTTTTGAAATCGGGTTATTAAAAAATATATCATAAATATTTTTCTTAGTATTTCTTTGGCCTTGTTCCGTTATGTGTTAAGACTTGGCACATTATTAAGGTAAATATTTTATACACCTTATTTGGAAGTTTTGGCCATTTCAAGTTATTTATGGCTTTTTACTGTTTCAACCAGACTTGGTTTTACGAACGTTGAATAAATAAGTTTAAGTGAACATGAAACACCTAAAATATCGTTGTAAGTTTTATGTCTAACTGTTAAAATTACTAAATACTTTATTTTTATGTAATACGCCATTTTAAAAACCGCCACAAAACGAAACCGTTGAAAAAAGAAAAGTAAGTGTTCGTAATTCAATATTCTAATATCGGATTAGATCAGCTTGACCCGAACGCGTTCGGGTCACATCGGATTACCTCGGCAAGGTCGGGTCGATGTCAACGCTTCGATCACGAATAAATTCCGTTCATTGATGCGTCATTGTGCCTAATATTTTTATGAGGGTTGGCAGATGCATATTTAATTTTATGTTTTAGATATATACCATTTTTATTGATTTCTATACTATTCTGACTTAGCCTGTTTTTGAGCTTTGTTCACTGGATTTGGAGGACTTCTTCTTGTTAGAAAATTATGTAAAAACCTATAAATGCAACATATTTTGAGTTTTAGTTCATTAGAGCGCTTGTAGACGTCCGTTTTTTTCACCGGATAACGGACCGTGTTTTTTGCCGGATTCGCGGTGGTGTATGATTTATAATGAGTATGTGTACATGCACCGGACATCGGTCCGGCGAACAATTTACGCCGGATGCACCACCGCTTCCCCTCGGCGCGACGGACACCGGTCCGGTGTAAGAAAGAACGGTCATCCGGTGAAAAAAACGGACGTCTACAAGCGCCCTTAGGGCGCTTGTAGACGTCCGTTTTTTTTACCGGAAAACGGACCGTCAATAAACGGCTATCCTTGTATACATATATTTTTTTTACCGGATGAATGTTACCTTGGACCTTTAAAAGAATGCAGGCAGACGGCACATAATTTACAGAAAACAGGCAATACGTCCGGCAGCGTCAACACGCACCAATACACTGGAGTGGATGACCGCTCTTTCTTACACCGGACCGGTGTCCGTCGCGCCGAGGGGAAGCGGTGGTGCATCCGGGGTAAATTGTTCGCCGGACCGATGTCCGGTGCATGTACACATACTCATTATAAATCATACACCACCGCGAATCCGGCAAAAAACACGGTCCGTTACCCGGTGAAAAAAACGGACGTCTACAAGCGCTCTAAGAGTTTAAATAACAAGTTTTGATCGAAAACATTTGATAATAATCAATATGGGTATTAAGGTTCTACCTACATATTGCAATGGTCGTGCCAGCCCTGTGCAAGAACACAAACATTAAAACTTCTAAACACATTGTTATAAACTTTAAAGTGATTCAATGCTTGAATTTGAAATATTAATAGCATCCGGTTGAAATTGTTACTAAAAGGTCATGATTTTTAATATTATTTTATACATAAGTGTTAATAAACCTATCTAAGATTACTTCTTGTCCGTGAAAAGTAATTTGGATTAACATTTAGAATTTTACAGATCACCCTATTTATAAAGTTAATTAAAATAGTTAACGACATAATAATAATCACCTTAAGGCTTGACATAATTGGCTCCTACTTTTTTAAGGAAATCAAAAGTAATTTTTCACTGATGGCAACACTCATTTCTTATCTGTCACACGGTCCGATGGCAATCTGTGTTGTCATTAACAATCTGCAAATTTAACAAAACAGATCACTTAATCTTTATGCTTATTGCTATAAAGAAGATATTCCTTTGAGGTTGACGTAGATAAGTTGGTTTTGGTTAATGATTGAAACTGAGTTATCCTTGCTACATTGTTTTAATGAATTTCGTAATTTATTCTGTACCTTAATAAGAATGGGTTATAATGTTGCTCATTTTCTGTTTCTTTAGATACGTGTTGAAATCATACTTTTTGTTGGCTGTGTAATGTGTATTAAGAAACTGTAAATGTCTTTTGAAGGTTGATAATCTCTCTGATGTTGAGTCTCTTAAACTTAACTTTTTTACATGTATCTTATTATTGCGAATCCCCTAAACCGTTTAGGCGTAGAATATCAAACGGTCTCAAAGTCCAGCTCGCAGTCTTTCCAATTCTTAATAGGTTTATCACCAAATTAATCACAATTAATTGATATTGGACATTGTGCGAACTGGAAATTCCGAAAACTGGACATTCTGCGAACTGGATATTCTGGAGAACTGGACATTTTGTGCCTAAACGCCCTAGACGACAATAGCAATATCTCCACACTTTTGAAAAATAAAAGTAAGATAGATTCCAAACGTCTGAACCAGGCTTTGGTACCTACAATAGATAATATAAATTCTGTTTTCATGAAAACGAACAATAGCTTCTTTTCCATAATATTTATCTGTAGTTTCTACTCTTCGTGTCTACACATATGTGTAATTATCTAATTTGATCGTATAGCACAAGAAATATAATCGCTATGACTAAGGCCATCGACTATACACGCCTTATGAAGGCGTATCAAAGATCTTTGCAGGCAATTGAATGTTAATACCAGTATCTAACGTGTGGAACAGACGACACACAAAAAGCTACCAAAAAGTTGAAGACTTTATGAGATTAACTTATGTAATAAAAACTATAAATAGTAATAGGTATAACAAAAATCTTAATGTTTACAGTTTCTGTAAAACTTTTATTTATTATTCCCATCCACGAAGAAATACGAGTGCAACTGAATATTTAATGAATAAGAAACACGGTTCACAAGAAATGTAACCATTGCACAACAGTACAAAAGTATTCTTAAAAATGTATTATTCTGAAACGCTTACAGTGTGACCTGTGTTAAGTTATTTTTATCTTATCTTATATCTTTAAACGAGCAATTCTTGTATATATATAATCTGAATCTCGGAAACGGCTCCAACGATTTTCATAAAATTTTGTATGCAGGGAGTTTCGGGGGCGTTAAATCGATCTAGCTAGGATTCATTTTCAGAAAATGTCGTTTTATCCGTGTTTTCAGTAATCTTAAATCTTTAAACGCGCAATTCTTGTATATACGGCCATCAATACTGTTACAATTCAAAATAAACAAAATATTACATTTGAATTTGGAATCTGTCATTTTTATATGATTGTTCATTGTGTTTTCTCATTTTGGCGCCAATACATTGTACAATAGGTATTTTGCGATATTAAAATGGAGTGGGGTGATAAAGGGGACCGAATCGCTGTGATTGCATTACACAAAGTAGGTTTGGAGCCAAATGCAATTTTTAAAACTCTCCATACGCTTGGTATTAGACTATTAGTAAAATGTTTGTGTTCCGGGAAAATAATAGGTATAATGCGACCTCCTCAAATTGTGACAGAAAAAGATCAGGCAGTCCACGTAGTATTCGTACGAAAATAGTGGTCAAAGAATTCGAAGGTGGGAAAGAATTCGAAGAAATCCTGTCCGAAAGCAAAATATTTTATCTTGGGAGATGACGATGATAGCACCATGTCGCGTATTTTAAAAGATGACTTAGGACTTGCAAACTATAAAAAAAAGAATAGGGTGGTAAATTCGAAACAACTACTAATGCGGTACGCAAAAAGAGGTCACAGAAAATTTTTGTTTACGGAAGAGAAATTAAACTAAAAAAGCTTCCACATTAGTCGACGAAATGCAACGTGGGCATTATCCGACTTCAGTGATGGTTTGGTGGGGTATTAGCTATGAAGGAGTGACTGAGCCATACTTCTTTGAAAAAGGTATCAAAACAACGGCACAATTAGTGTATCAAGATACCATTCTTGAGAAGGTCGTGAAGCCCCTTACCAAACACCATGTATTCAATAACCAAGAATGGTCCTTCCAGCAAGACTCGGCGCCGGGTCATAAAGCTCGGTCTAGGCAGTCTTGGTTGGAAACGAACTTTTCGGACTTCATCAGAGCTGAAGACTGGCCGTCGTCCAGTCCCTATTTTAATCCGCTGGATTATGATTTACTGTAGAGAGTAGGTACGGCTTGCTCTAAACGCCATGATAATTTAGAGTATCTAAAACAATCCATACGATTGTTAGTGAAGAATTTTCCCATGGAAAGAGTGCGTGCTGTTATTGATAACTGGCCTCAACGTTCAAAGAAGTATTACAGGACTTCCAATAAGCTTTTTATATTTTAAATTGTTTTATATTTATGTATTAAACTAACACTGTAAAAGTAATAAATGTTATTTGCCATAGAAAACATTTTATCCATGTTTTCAGTATTCAACTTAAACATAACCTGAAAAAATTAATCTTCCTGACATGTTGGCGAGTAACAGCTTTTTTTTTAATTTTAATGTTATTTGTGATTCATTGATAAGCTGTAAAAACAAGTAGGTATTTGTTTCTAATAAAATATTAAACTAATTGCACTCGTGATTTTTTATTTAAATAACCAGTTCAAATTTTTTTATTATTATGTCGTAAGATCGAAAAATATTATTCATACTTTCTCATTTCATCAGTATGTAATTCGTATATAAATATAATTTCTATAAACACACTACCAAAAAAAAAACGAGCGAAGCTCGGTGATCCAGGTACTACTACTTTATGAGAGTTAGCACGAGAGGATTTTTCTATTCCAAAAAATCCAAATTGGAGACAAGCAATGTCTTGCGTACGGTGAATACGGTATCCAGGCTATTTTGGGGGAAGGGGACAGGTTGTCAACGCTTTTGCTTACCTGGTTATTTAAGCGTTCATGGTTTACGGTAACCGCTTACCATCAGGTGGTTTGTATGCTCGTTGGCAAACTTCGTAGTATAAAAAAACTTATTGTTCTTTCGGCAACTCGCAGCAACAAAAAGTTGCTGAAAAGTGTCCCGTCTATATTAAACTATTGAAGTGAACTAAGTCAGGGTCACAGTACACAGTTCGCATCCTATTAACACTGATGATAAAACTAATAATATTAAAGGTGCACCGCAGATCTTAACAACGTAAAACAAAAATGTATCTTAATCAGTTGCAATAAAGGTGATTTTAATGCCGTTTTACAAATTAGTGGTGGATTGTAGGTAAATCCTTTAATGGATGTCGTAAAGGTACGAGGTTTACGTTAAGCTTTTGTTCATGTTCCCAAGCAGTTAAGATTTTAATTTTGTTATAATTAGAACTTTCTTAATTATGATGAGGTTTTGAGACTTGATATGAAACCTGCCTTATAAATCTTATTGTCTATTTTAATATGCTCTCGTATCAATGATCAGCTAAAATGATTATGAATACCAATTAGTGATAAGACCGCCCATTAGGTATACCAAATATAAAATGTTTTGTTTAAATTTTTCTGTAAATGTGTTTTGGTGTACAATAGAGAGTTGTTATTATTAAAAAAAAAACTTAGATTTAGGTACCTAAGAGTATCGTTTACCCATCATACATAAATGTTTAGAATTTTAAATACCAAATACATTAGTTATAGTACCTATGATATACACAGACTTAATATTACGTACGTCTGTAGAAATCAAACTCGAAATCTCCAGAGCAACATTCCAAGCGCTCAACAAAGTCAACAAGCACCAAAATGCCCACTGGTCGCAGTAATGAAACTTCAACTACAAAAAAGTGAAAACGTTCACAACACGGAACCATAGACACGCGAATTCGTCACTTTTTAACCATCTGGATTTCATTAATCGATGATCGCCGCACGCGCAGCCAACCGCGCCAAATATCGCTCTCTCTATTGTCTCGAGTTATCTTACAATTTACAATCCGACTAATATAACCGCGAGTCTGTTAAGGTGTATGTTCGTTGAATTTTCACTTAAAAACAGATGAATTAATTATGATTAAATTTGGCACACTGGTAGAACAACTCTTTGTTTTTACACCCTGGAAAACCCTCGTGGACATCCTCAACCTTAGGAAAGAAGAAAGATATACCGGACTCCGACCGATTAAAATCGTAGGGGTTTCTGTTATTTCGCTATTTATTGAGAAACAGCGGAAAACTACTGCAGTTTAGGTATACTTAGTCATCTTGATAAAATATAGAAAATTTAAACCCCGATAAGCCTACAATAACGAGTATTACGCGGACAGAACCATGGGCGCAGCTAGTTTTAACATAATTTAATGACAGCGCCATTTTATGTGTGAGCTTTTACTTTTTATGATAGCATCTAAGAATGCGCAGGCGCAATGTATTGGCCATATTAAGTTTCATTATTCAATTGTTATCAATTCATTGTTTTAGTTATATTAGTTGTGATTGATGTTGGTGAATGAGATGAGATCTGATTTTGATTATTGTGGTCAATGGTTCTGATGATGAAACCATTTTAGGGCAATGCTGTAAAATGCACAGACCTCGTAGGGATCCCCGTACCTAATTATAATGGTTAGTTCTCGTTTTGTACATGTTCCTAAATTTGATTGAACTTAAAAGTCATTAAATGCAATTAATAATAGAATATATAAGTATAAAAATAGGTAAGCTACATAACAAAGTTTCGGGCCGAATCTCGGAGACACTGGCACAGGAGTGGAGAACATGTAACGTAAAAGGAGTGTGATGACAAGGGCCGCGTATGGTTATGAAAAGTAGGTAAACGTACTCCAATTTTAATTTAGCAGCACTGCTTATCCAATAATCTTTGTTCAAATCATTCAATCATCAAAATTAAACATTGAAATCTATAAATATATATATACTTAAATAAAGCCTAAAAAATATTTTAAAAGCAAATATTTAACCTACATATCAGGCATCAGTCAACATACGATATTAAAAGTGTCACCAATAAACCGCAGAATACAGCGTATTACGGAAAGCGGTAGGCGACAGTGACGTAACGATGCGCACGCGCAATGCCATTATTTTTGGCGCGGGGTCGTTGAACTGCGTAGTGAAAGTCGCCGGAGGCGCCAAGCTGACTGATTGCACCCCCGCCCTCGTATTTCGCACCTTTGAGCATTTGCCCTTAAGGGGAAATAAAGAAGATAGGATCAGCTGATTGAGTAATATAGATTATAATGTTTAGTGATAACATATATTATGTGCAGTGATCAGATTTTGCTTAAAACAAAATAAATTATTGATTTATAACAAATTCATCAGAACAATAAATTGTAAATGAAATACAAAGAAAGACGTGCAATATAATAGAGAAGGAGAAATTTTAAAACTCGGGCAGTGACCTCTGTAGTTTAGTTGGCAAAGTAACTGGTGCGTTAAATTAGTAGTCCCAGAATCGAGTCTTGCGGAGGTCCAAAAATTTTTCCTATTTTCTATTTCTATTAAAATGTAATAATCTTATTCAATTAATGTTTTGTGTGCTTGGTTCTGTAAGGGGCTACTCCGAAATCATAACCTAGTATTTAATACTTATGTCCTGAGCAGCTGAAAAAGTTAATTAAGTAAGTACTAGACCACATCAACAAAACTACTGCATTTTGTCATGCATTTGATAATATCTAAATAACTCCAAAACATAGCTGCGGCTATCTCGCCTATTGTACCCAAGTATAAATTAAAATTATCAATATTGTTCAAATTAGTCGATACAATAAAAAATACATTGTGTAATCAAAAGTACCTTTTAACACAGTATTTGTTAACTGTACGTAGTGTAAAAATAAAAGCTTTTTATTCTTTTAATTAATAGTTTCCGCAATCACTTTCCTACGAAACTTCTCAATACAAGCCAATACTTTCATTTAATTCCCATAAAGGCTTTATCTTTCAATATCAGCAACAATCCATTGTCTAATTTTACTGTTATATTACCGGAAACCGATCATAAACAAAGATATTCCCACATCCAACAAAATCAAGCGAACACTCACAATGAAAAGTGTTAATTTCAAGTTGCGTATAATTGCGTAGTAATGTTTATCTTGCGATCTACTAGGAAACAATGTGTTCGAGAATGTACTTATAATTTTAGGAAGCAGTCATTTGTTTCGTAATAGTTATGAATTGTGGAACGTGTCTGTGTTAAGTCATTACAATTCTGACAACCAGTCTTACTATGGAATACTGTATTACCTAGCAATAGCTTGTGGAGGTTAGATAGGCAGTGGCTCTATACGGTGTTCAGCAAAATCCGGTAAGACTGGAAGCCGACCCCAACATAGCTTGGGAAAAGGCTAGTTAGAAGTCTGTGTTAAGATTTGATTAAGTGAAAAAAAAATCAACTTATATTTATCTGGTTCTTTACTTATTTGCAAGCAAAGTCGCTATCTGCAGTTCAAGGCATTTTCCAAGTAGGAAAAATAAACATTGTCGCATTTGCTTGGAATCTGATTTAATATTTTTGGATAAACATAGGCAATGGCTTTTTTTTTCGAGAAACAGGGGTAGCTAAAAGTAAGCCTAAAGCCCGGCTTGACCAATAATAAAGATTAAACCGCGCTCGCCTCTGTTGATCCGTGGATGGGTATCCATTTGTAAATATATCGTGGTCACTTTCTTATCTCGGAAAGCATGGTAAGTGGTATGATCATATGATCACACCGTTTAGTCACTATTCTAAAAACCAGGCTTATTATGAGATACTGTATTACCCAACAATGGGTTGCGGAGGTCAGAAAGACTCCGAAGTCGCTCCAAGTTAAATACGGTAATCAATTGAATCCGGTAAGACTGGTAGCCCAACATAGCTTGGGTAAAGGCTTGGTAAAAGATTCTTCGAATCTTCTAAGCGCATTGTAATGTACGAAAGTCTGAATCATACATAGATTTCTAGGTGTAATTTGGCGTAATACATATTCCGACTTCTGCCTACCTCATTTCTCCAACAGTTCCCACAAAACGGTTCTCGGACGATCAGGTGTGGTAATGCCGCGCTCTCATCGCAGGGCGGAAGGCACGCGTGACCCGACATTTACCTGGATGCGCAGTGACGCAATATTTTAGTTTTCTACTGCCCATCTCTCGTAATATTTGCTAAGAGAGACGATTTATTATAGTTTCTGCTGTCGACTAAACGATTTATAGTTTTCTTGTGGTTTCCTTGAGTAATTTATGTGACGAGGTTTTGAATTGTTGAAATACTGGAAATGTTGAGGTGTTAGAAAAAGAGCGACAATGGTGAATATTTCACACTGTTTTATTTTCTAGTCAGGTAGGTGTCGCTCCTATGACAGATTTGTTTAAAGCTAAGCCACTAACTAACATTCTGCGATAGGTGCCTAGTTAATTACAGTATGTTAGTCAATGTTCATATTGTTTATACTAGTGACCTTTAACCAATTGAATCGTAATGAGTTCCCATTTTGTTAAAAAAAAGTTAAAATAATTACAGTTCTATAAGGTTTTCTAGCTTTTGCTCGCAGCTCCGCCTGCGTGGGCGTCGTTTATTGCCGCAAAACCTCAAAAAGAGCTACGCAACACTTAAAAAATGCTCCAAAGCGGACCAGTAGTTCCTGAGATTAGTGCGTTTAACCCAAGAAACTCGTTAGCTTTATAATATTAGCATAGATTTATGTAAAGTATACGATCAGTAAACACTGATAAAATCTTGTATCTCTATCAATAGATTCACTTTTACAATCACATAACTTATTATAACACGTTTGATAATTTTAATATTTATGTAACCACGAAAGTTAAATATTGACCGGTGAACTTTTGACCATATAACGAATTAAATCACGCGAATCAATCCTAATATATTACGTGTCAAAACGAATTTCTTTTATCTAAAATATTACCGTGACAAATGATAGCTCGATCACGTTACACGAACTCATACGAACACGCGCACGATTTAGACAAAGATAGATATAGGCTTAGATTCTATGATAGAAAGGGAGGGGCAATAGATTTAAATTAAGTATATCAGAATTGATCTTGATTCGCCGGCCGCTGACAAGTGATCAGTGAAACAAACGGACAATGAATAGGGCTGGCACGTATGGAAATAAATATTCTTTTTGCGTTGAACATGTCACGATTTCGTTATGATTATACTCCATCAATGGGCCGCTAAAATGTCCAGTAGGTAATTGACAGGTAAGTTTCTTTCTTAGTCTTTTTTAACATTGACCAATAGAAGTACCTGCTTCACTCTTCGTAATGGATATTGAAAGAAAAAGAACTCTGCACAAGTACCCATAAACTGACTCCTGAATATACAAGTACAAAATCTATAATATGCCAATGTCAATATTCAATAAGGGCGTAGAAATCTGTGGAATTTGATATCACACAATTTATTCAAATTAAATTACCATTACTTCCGTACCTCGTTATAAGCCCACTAGAAAGGACACCAAAGTCCGGTATAAACTGGAGCATCGCAATTTTTCTTGTGACAGCCCTAGGGAAACAATGGCGGGTGTGGCTGGACAAGAAAGCTGGTTCAATGGCGTGAGATATCCGATACACTGTAAATTGACATTGAATTATAATGTGGCGACGTTTTGATAATAAAGGGATGGAAATAGCTAAGTTTATTGGCTAGATTGTCTTATAATGGATTAAGTGGCAACCCTTAATAATAAAGAAGGTGCATTTTGGGTCGATACAAACTTTTAGTATTTGACGCCACTTCTCCTATCTATACTAATATTATAAAGCTGAAGAGTTTGTTTGTCTGGTTGAATTAATCTCAGGAACTACAGGATCAATTGAATTTTTTTTTCATATATATCCCACTTATTGAAGGCTAGACTACATAATAAAAGTATATTTTTAAAAGTTTAAAAGTTCAAATAATATTATGCTTTATAATATTTTCATATATGAGTAGATTAATAAGTATAAAGTTGTCATAATTTCCATCCAAACTTAACAAGGGCCATTCAAACCTCAATCGAACAATATACAAAATATTCTGATTCATGTTCAACAGTCAGTCAATCTGCAGTCAAATGAATTGCGACAAAAGGCAGATAAATCGTTAGTTAAATAGCTTCGGTTGTGAGGGACACTTTCACTGCATTTCACTGTCCCTGTATCGAGAATGTACAGTCCGCCGCACTTCACTGGTAAAAGCAAATAAAAAAAACATCATTGAATAAATGATTTTAAAATGAATGCTTAATTTACCAATTTTCCACTTAATTTCATTTTTGCTGTTTGTTAAATTATATTGTTCTCAAAATTGCATAATATCTTTAGCTTTTTATTTATTTATTTTAGCTTTTTATTTATTTATTTTTATTTATAACATCACCTGTATCGCAAGGGATTTAATCATAATTCCAATCACGTGGAATAAATATTTATGGTACACACAAAATATTTATGTATGTGTCGGAGCGCGAGACAGTAGTGCCATACTTGGTCGGTAGAAGTGACTATTTGATTATTTCCTACCCTCACGAATGTAATTTTTATTGGTCGCGTCAAGTAGATTAACTTGGGTGTAGTCGATATGAGGTTGGCAGCACTGTATTGGTTGACGCTGTCAGTTTGTAATGTTGTCACTATGCTTGTCACCTGTCATAACAGTTTAGCCAACCGAAGAGAGGGAATGTCGAAGGCGCGAACGCAGGAGTGACATTAAGTTTCCGGGAGTCGATCGGAAAGGTGACTCGTCAGCCTCGTATCGAATTCACCGCGCTACCAATAGTAATCCGTTTGCATCTCGTTTACGATTAGTGATTATTGAAATATTGTGATTGATTACAATAATTATACGCCTGAAGATTACAAGCAACGTTTTATTTTGGTATACCCACAATGGCTGACCCTTCTAATGACGACTCCCCGTCATCAGATGTGGGATGTGGAGACCACGTGCCTTTTGCTACGGACATCAATGCATCCTGTGCTACAAATACCGACAAAGATGACAAGAAATGGCAGCTGCTACTGGAACAGCAAAATCGTAACTTCTTGGCCCTCGTGCAAGCTATGAAAACACCGCCTGTTTCAAGTGAGCTACGGTTGCCCGATTTCGATCCCGAAAAACAAGATGTCGACGCACGGGCATGGCTATCTACAGCAGACCTGTGTATCGACAACCAGCACCAGCAAGGTACGCAGCTTATGGTGGCTTTGAGTCGTGCCTTAAAGGGGCAAGCTTCCACGTGGCTTTCGACGATTTCGTACCCTGGAATGAAATGGCACGATTTTAAGGAGCTTTTTAAAGTCAGGTACGACTGTCCTGAAACTACCGCTTCGTACCTTATCAACCTGAATGAAAGCAAACCTAAAGACAACGAGTGTCTTGCTGCCTATGCTGCTTCTCTGATGACATCCCTAACGGCCAGGTGGAAAGGGTTGTCTACTGAAGAGATTGCTATAGCTACAGTCTTGGCGCATCTTTCTCGCTTTGACCGTCGTATTCAAAGGCTGTCGTTTACAACGGAAGTCAAGACACGTAACCAGCTTCAGCAGGAGTTGAAAGCAGTCTCGTTTCTCAAACGCAAAGCCTTTGCGAATGACCACGATGTACCCGACAGTAAGAGAAACCGGAGCACTCTAACGACAGCTACGATGAGGTGCTACTACTGTGGGAAGATAGGCCATAAGTCAACGGTGTGTCAGACACGCCGGCGAGACAATACGAAGAAGAAAGACGAGCACCCTAGGGCACAACAGGGTGACATCAATAGTAAGCCGAACTACTCCAAGCCAGCAGTCACCTGCTATAACTGCTCGGGAGTAGGCCACTACTCATCAAGTTGTCCGAAGCGTTCCAGTCAGGAAGGGAGCAGTAAAGCTGGCCCCTCAAAAGAAAAGCGGGTGGACCTATGCGTCGTGGGCGCGCCAGCTGGTTACCTGCGCCATGCGGGTGAGATCTTTTCATTTCATTACGATTCGGGAGCAGAATGTTCACTCGTTAAAGAGACTGTATCTTCTAGGTTTAATGGTCGACGAATTAGGGACACTGTGACTATGACTGGTATAGGTCAGACTTCTGTTTTTTCCACGACACAAATATTGACAGTTGTAGAAATTGATGGCATAAGTTTAGAGGTCCTACTTCATGTTTTGCCTGACCATTATACGCACCATGATATTATTGTGGGTAGGGAAATTCTACAGCAAGGTGTGTCTGTCCACATGTCTGCTGGTAAGATAAGCTTTGACAGGAACCAGATCATCCAGATGTGCGAGATTCAGCTAGCCGACCAGGGTTTAAACTTTGACTTGGTAGAGACGGACG
This sequence comes from Plusia festucae, assembly GCA_950381575.1. Classification (NCBI taxonomy): domain Eukaryota; kingdom Metazoa; phylum Arthropoda; class Insecta; order Lepidoptera; family Noctuidae; genus Plusia; species Plusia festucae. The sequence continues at coordinate 1,794,900 of OX494436.1, read as the reverse complement.
TCCCACTAGAATACAAAGGTAGGTTGTTTGATTTGTTGAAATCATTCGAGCAGTCATTTACAAAAGGTGTTCCAAGTAAGTGTGCAGATGCTGTACCTATGCAAATTCGCTTGAAGGACCCGCACAAAACTGTAAATCGCCGACCATATCGGCTAAGCATTCAAGAGCGCCAAGTCGTCCGAGACAAGGTAAAGGAGCTTATCGATGCTGGTGTAGTACGCCCTAGTTCTTCTCCGTTTGCTAGCCCTATCCTCCTTGTTAAAAAGAAGGACGGGTCCGACAGGCTATGCGTAGACTACCGTGAATTAAATGACAATACCGTGCCTGAGAGGTTCCCGCTACCGCTCATATCTGACCAAATTGCAAGATTGCACAGAGGTTTGTATTTTTCCACATTGGACCTAGCGTCAGGTTTTCATCAGATTCCTGTAGCGAGTGATTCTATCGAGCGCACGGCGTTTGTTACGCCGGACGGCCAATTCGAGTATCTCAGAATGCCTTTTGGCTTGAAAAATGCACCTTCGGTGTTCCAACGTGCAATTAATAAGGCTCTCGGGGATCTGGTGAACTCTTACGTCGTGGTCTACATGGATGACCTCCTCATTGTGGCTAAAGATATTGAGGAAGCGCTAGGACGATTGAACACCGTGCTCCAGGTTCTCACTGAAAAAGGTTTTTCCCTGAATATGAAAAAGTGCAAATTCCTCAAACGTAAGGTAGAATACCTAGGCTTTGAAGTTTGTGAAGGAGAGGTAAGACCCAATCAGCGAAAAGTGGAAGCCTTGACTGGTCTTCCACCACCGGAGACGGTAACACAATTACGTCAATTTATTGGTCTTGCCTCGTACTTTCGTCAGTTTGTGCCTAAGTTTTCGCAGGTCATGGCTCCCCTTTACGCTCTCACCTCAAGCAATGGTAAGCTTGACTGGAAAGCCGAACACGAAATCATTAGACAGCAAATAATCGCTGCTCTGACGAGCGAACCTGTCTTACTGATTTTCGATCCAGATCTTGAAACAGAACTGCACACTGATGCAAGTGCGTTGGGATACGGAGCAGTTCTTATGCAGAAAAGAACCGGTAAGTTGCACGTAGTTGCCTATTATAGTAAGCGCACAACGACCGCCGAATCGCGATACCATTCTTATGAATTGGAGACGTTGGCGGTCGTCAATGCTATTAGGCATTTTAGGCATTTTCTACATGGCCGTAAATTCATAGTCGTCACTGATTGCCGCTCACTCCAATCTACTCGAAAGAAATTAGATTTGGCGCCGCGTGTCCATAGATGGTGGGCTTTTCTGCAAAGCTTTGACTTTGACATTGTACATCGAGGGGGCAAACTCATGTCTCACGCAGACTTCTTGTCGAGGAACCCCATCTCTTACGACACGGTAAGTCAAGAGATAGGAAATAAGGTGGAACCAAAGCAGATTAACATAACCGAGCTATCTGACAAGTGGCTTTTGGCTGAGCAACAAAAGGACCCCGAGATCTCTAATCTGATTTTAAACCTTAATGAAAACAAGCTCTCTGACAGCATTGCTAAAACGTACGAGTTACGCTCAGGACTGTTGTACCGTAAGGTGCAACGTAACGGAAAGACGCGCTGCTTACCCATTATACCTCGTTCACTCCGATGGTCTATTATTAATAGTGTACACGAGGGTTTGGTACATCTAGGTTGGGAAAAGACGCTGGAGAAGGTGTTTGAACTTTACTGGTTCGAGCACATGACCAAGTACGTGAGGCGTTTCGTTGAGAATTGCGTGACGTGCCGAATCTCAAAATCGCACTCAGGTAAGGTTCAAGCCAGCATGCATCCCATCCCAAAAGTAGCCATACCCTGGCATACTGTGCACGTTGACGCAACGGGTAAACTAAGTGGGAAGAACGACAAGAAGGAGTACGTGTTTGTCCTGATAGATGCTTTTACAAAGTATGTCTTGCTATACCATACTCTCCATATAGACACCGCCAGCAGTATCAGAGCCGTGAAGCACAGTGTCTCGCTTTTCGGTGCACCTGTGCGACTTATTGCAGACCAAGGCCGATGCTTCGCGAGCAGAGAATTTAAGGAATATTGTGAGTCCGTAAACATTAAGTTACATCTGATTGCGACAGGAAGCTCAAGGGCTAACGGTCAAGTAGAACGCACTATGAGCTCTCTCAAGAACATGCTGACCGCCGCAGAAACTGGCAGTCGTTCCTGGCAGGATGCGTTACCGGATGTACAACTTGCTCTTAACTGCTCTCAACATCGAGTAACCAAGGTAAGTCCGCTGGAAATCCTCATCGGCAAGGTTGCGAGACCACTGGACATCATGTTAGCTGACGATGAAGAACCCGTGACAGACATAGACCAGGTAAGGGCTGAAGCGGTTAAAAATATGAGTAGTGGTTCCGAATACGACAAAACACGTTTTGACAGCAACAAAGCGAAAGTCCGGCCGTTCTCCGTTGGAGATTTCGTTCTACTACAGAACGAAGAACGAAATCAGACAAAGCTCGACCCTAAATACAAGGGTCCCTTCAAGGTAATAGAGGTGCTTGAAGGGGATCGCTACGTACTAAAAGCCTTGAACAGCAATCGAACGTACAAGTACGCTCATGACCGACTTAGGAAAATGCCGGATAGCAATTGCGAGGTTGACCTGACTGATCCGGACTGTGACGATTCTGACTCTGACTAGTAGATGACAAGACTTGCCAGCTGTAGGACACTAATCTCATCCTCTGAATATTCTTAAACAATTTTGGTGTGTTAAGAACTTGGTGCATTTTGAGAGACTTAATCAGACACCTGCCTGTAGTTGTCTTGAGGAGGCTGGAATCAGACGCCATGTGGTGGTTGTCTCGAACGGCTCCTATCAGACGCTGGGTTGAGAGGTTGTCTTGAAAAGTCGCTTACACAATCAGACGCCGATTGGGCTGTCTTGAAGTGTGACATGTGATGTGAGGCGATGCTGTCTTGAAGTATGCCATCAGACACCAGATGAGGTTGTCTTGAAGCATACTGTCAGACGCTTACGTGAATCTGGCTACCATAAGGATTTTCTTTTGCATTATCGCTGTTGCTTTAGAGATTATTGTCCTGCAGTCAGCTGCCTTTTGAGATTTTTGTTGACAGTAAATTCTCTGAACAATCAATGTACCTAAATAAACCTATCTGTTTTTGGTCAGGAGACCGAGCAGGTGTTGTGCTACTGCTGCATTATTTTCTTACAGACACCGCACACGAGGACGTGTGAAGCGTCAAGATGGCCGTGTCGGAGCGCGAGACAGTAGTGCCATACTTGGTCGGTAGAAGTGACTATTTGATTATTTCCTACCCTCACGAATGTAATTTTTATTGGTCGCGTCAAGTAGATTAACTTGGGTGTAGTCGATATGAGGTTGGCAGCACTGTATTGGTTGACGCTGTCAGTTTGTAATGTTGTCACTATGCTTGTCACCTGTCATAACAGTTTAGCCAACCGAAGAGAGGGAATGTCGAAGGCGCGAACGCAGGAGTGACATTAAGTTTCCGGGAGTCGATCGGAAAGGTGACTCGTCAGCCTCGTATCGAATTCACCGCGCTACCAATAGTAATCCGTTTGCATCTCGTTTACGATTAGTGATTATTGAAATATTGTGATTGATTACAATAATTATACGCCTGAAGATTACAAGCAACGTTTTATTTTGGTATACCCACAATGGCTGACCCTTCTAATGACGACTCCCCGTCATATGAATAATTTTATAGAGAACTAGCCGCGCCCTGCGGTGTTACCCGCCATTTACCAGATAACTTCATTTTACCGAGATAAAAATCCTAAGTGTAAATCAAGGGTTTCATGAAAATCGGTTAAGCCATTTGAGCGGAAAGAGGTAACAATCATACACACAAACTCATAAACTTTCACTTTTATACTCTTAGTGTGATAGATTATTAGAGTTAATATTTAAAAAAAAATACATGACTGTTGATATTCAGTATCTAATGGTAAAAAAAAGTAGCTGTATCGGACTGGATGCGGAAGGCTGAGGACCAGCCCCCGTAGCCAAGAGTCGTTTCTACAAGCGTTAACGATGATAGAAATCGCTTACATGACATTAAATGTATGGGTATGACATTTCGTTTCGATGACTTAGACTTGTCACTTCCATACATTTGAGCGATTCCATCAGCGTTAACGCTTGTAGAAATTTCACTTGGCTAGGAGGGCTGCTATTGTGGCGCAACTTGGGCTCAGTTTTTTGATTCCGAGTTAACTTAATCAATGGAAATATACTAACTAATGGTTTCAAACTTGGGTAGAAGGCGTTTATTCATCAATTTTTAATCTAAAAACGGTTCATTTATTAACTCTCCATCCTTTTTGCCCATTTAATAGATTAACGAATTGATAAAAAAACGCATTTTGAAACCATTAGTTAGCATATTTAACCATTTATTGAGTTAACTCGGGATCAAAACACTGGGCCTTAGGAGAGGCCTATGTCCAGCAGTGGACCACAATAGGCCAAGTTGATGATCATGATGATTCATTTAGCAATTTAAACAGTAAATCTATTCGACTGAAGTTGTTGTTGGTTACGTCATAAAGAAACTGTCAATGTCAAGTGTACCATGAACGAGCTGTTGACTGTACCATTTCACCTACTCATTAGCAAGTCGTTATACCTGTCTCGCTCAAGCATACGTAATTTGTGTATGTGGAAAAGGGACTGTTATCAATGATCGGCATGCGAAAGTCGTGTTGTTTGATCAGGATACACGAGTTTTTTGGTTATTTCGTTTTTAACTTATTTATAAAAAAAATTACGCTGCTGTAAATTATATGTCTTTCTAATGATAACATTTTTGTTTTCAGGTAATTATTCTGATAACATGGAACGAAGGCGTGTTGTAAGTAAGATTATAGTACCTATGAGAACTTTCACGGGCACATTGATTACATAATTATTTTAGTTTTGAATGTCATTCGGAGGAACACGTGGCTAAGTGTAAGCCGCACGCTTAGGCCTATAATAATGGTTTAGCCGCGCTCGCCAAGGTTGGTCCGCGGATGGGTGACCATTTGTAAACACTCCCCCCTCCATGCCGCCTTCCATACAGTGATCTTTGTCAAGCACTAAGTCTACATTTCTCAGTACGAGTCTTACTATGAAATACTGCGTTAGTGCTAGTTCAGACATGCGGGAACCGCGCGTTTACGAATCGCGCGGTTTGAAACCGCAAAATTGTGATGCTATTCAGACACCGGCGGTTATTATGCGATTTTGTGCGGGGATAACGTCAGTTTGAAAATGGAGGTCGACGAAGAAGTGTGTTTACTGTGGTTGCGCCTTAAAAAAAGAAAAGAAAAAGGCGGTATTGGGTGCATCCAATATTATGTGACCGACCAGTACATCGTCAGTTCGTAACGTTATATCCCAATTTAAGAATGTATGATAAAAAATGTTTTGACTATTTGAGAATGCCAATAAAATCTTTTGATGAACTAATTGAACTGATCAGGCAAGATATTTCAAGCTCTGAAACGCATATGAGGCCACAACTCACGAGCTGTGACGTAATAACCGCGCGGTATCCGCAACGCAACTGAACGCGAAGTAAAGACTCCATAGTAATAGAAACGCGCGGGAGCAGCGCGATTCTATTTTCTGGCGGTTGGGTTGCTGTAACCGCGCGGCTTGACTAACCGCGCGGTTATGTCTGAACGATTACTTAATAACTCATACAAATAAGAATCGCGCGATTTCCATGCGATTCTGAAATCGCGCGGTCCCCGCCGTGTCTGAACTAGCACTTAGTCTGTGTTACCCACTAAAATGGGTTGTGGAGGTCAGATAGGCAGTCGCTCCACGTACAATACAGTATTCAGTTGAATCCGGTAAGACTGGTGGCCGACCCCGACCTAGCTTGGGTAAAGGCTAGGCAGATGATTCGTTTTGAACGTCAATCGTATCATGAGCGACAAAGCTAGTTTTTTAAAAGACTAGCTCATCCATACACCGCGGTATTAGTTGCATCGCTTTAAGAATTAAGTCTTGATCATGGTTCAAGACGTAAAGAACATGTACTGGAATATGAATTCTAATTTATGAAAAGGTGTCTTACTAACCGAGTTCTAAAAAGAGGTTATATATTTTTATAAGTAAGTGTTCTCCTATGTTTACATACAAGTTAGTTAACTGTACTTTCTTATATAGCCTTTGTGTGGCCGACAGTAAACACTTAAATACAAGTGAACACTTAAAATATCACTTGAAACCGCTTATCTAAAAGTAAAAGTTACTTTACGAGTTAAAAGAAAAGTGAAACATCATTAATTTTATACAAGATTACCAGAAAACAGTACTCGCATTTTATTATATGTATATGTATTTTGGTAAGTAGTAGTAGCTATTACTTTTCATTGGGAACGGCAGATACGCGGGTTAAGAAGATACAGTGAATGAAAATGTCGCATGACGTCACGCCTATTTTATTTTCGGGGTGAAAAGCTAATGCTTTCAACCCACGCCAAGGGCACGATGTGGGGATATGTCGGACTTTCACCGACCAAAGACACCCCCTGGTCCCGTCTCTGTATTGACCGGAGTCGTGGATCACTCTCTGCTCGACTCCGTCTGGATGACGTCACGCCTAACTGCAATTTTTACTTAGTCGTGACGTCACAAGCCCCACTACTGAACTTTAAAGTTTTTTAACATTGTCAATTGTTATTGCTAAGACTTAGAAATAACTCTTACGACATGATACATCAAAGGCCATGACCCCACCAAATGTTGAACTACACGTTCTCACACTTGAAATCAACCCAAGGTCGTTATACAGACTTGTAAAAGTCTAAAAAATTACCAACGTGTATAATTTATTTCGTACGTGTTGTACGTAAGTGACATAATATTTGTAAAGATGCGCAGGCGCAAGGTCGCGCGCATGCTCATTGTGTACCGACGGTGTGACCACGCTGCTGCATTGACATGAGATATAATGATACAGATTTACTTGCTGATTCGAATTCTACCATAATTTGGATTTTTTATTACAGAACTTTTATCCAATAGGTATGTTTTTATTCTATCATAATTTAATTATTTCATATTTTTAATTAGAGTTTTTAACAGAGATAAATAATTATTTAGAAACCTATGTTATCACATGCTTATGTGAAAATATGCCATTGATGTAAATCGAAAACTCAAAAAATTACTCACATTATCTCTTTTTCTCAGAAATCGTGCGCACCCTTTAAACCACCCACGTGGGCAGATAAATTAGACATGCCAATTAAGTGGATTATTTGTGCAATTAACTGCAATTGTTCCATTCAGGCTGCGTTATTTATTGCAATTTACGTGTTTAAAGCCCTTGCCAGTTATGGGATGACCAGAGGTCAACTCGCATCGACGTCGGTGCATCAGCTTCGCTTTGATGCACTATATTATTACTATACTGAATATATACTATGTTGATGCAGGGTATAAGAATAACATTAGGAGTTTGATAGATAGATGCAGTGATTTTGAACTCACAACGATATGAGTTTGGGAGAAAAGGTTTCGTTCTCGATACAGAAAAAAAAACATGTTCAAACAATCGACAGTGCCCATGTCTGAGAGGAATGAAACATTATTATTTATTTAACACGTAAATTTGTTTAAGATTAGATATAACTATATGACTAATTAGAATTAAAATAAAACTATACTACCTATAATAAGTAAAGCTAAATAAAAAATAGAAAACCTATTAACCATTATCAACCAAAATTGATTGATAATGGCTATAAAGCATAAAAAAATTCATCATCATCGATTGATAATTGGTTCCATGATAATAATATTGAAAGGAATATCCTTCTCATCCCTAGGGCTGTCAACATATCGAACAAAAAAAACAATTGACACCGATACTCAATTAAAAATTTAAAACTATAAAGTGGATCCAGTGGATTATTGAACTACTGGAAATCGAATGAAGTTTTTAGTAACCTGCCTTTGATTACATTTGGAAAAACACAATAAACTTTTTATAAGCTCTATAAAACAGTTCATTTGTATTGCAGTTTCGTCGAATTAGCTCTAAGTAGGGTTGATTACAAGGAATTATTTAAATATTTTACTGGGACTGGTTAAGTGCTTTTGTGGTTTTCGTATGAGCTTTACCTTTCAAAATAGCGGTTGAAATGCCTTGAAAGGGTTAGGTTTTTCAGTACAAAAAAAAAGGGTGCAATTTCGGACTTGCGATCATGTGGTTGCGGGTTCGTATCTCACCCATTACACTACCGACGTGAACCCACTCGTAACACAAGCATCTTAGCTTAGCACGAGGGGTTAACAAGAATACTAGTAGGTAATGTGCGACCCACATTGCTATTAAACTTCAAAAAAAAACGATTTTATTATTATTAAAATATCTACTTATCAACAAATAATATACAGGTTATTTTTCTTTCAACTCGTAAACAGATAATTACGAAGATCCAGTTAATGGAAAATTCAGGTGACGTCATCAGTCTGTCCTAAAATTTTTGCTAACTTTGTGACATTACAAGCCCCCACTCCTGAACTATTTTTGTACTACTTATTGTTATGATTTAAATTAACAAATATGTTTTAATCATTGACGGTCTAATTACATTAAGATTTTTCATACCCAGCAAAATACTGTTGGTCTTCGCAATGCTAATTAGTTAGTGGTGTTTGTAAAAGCAAACAGATTTATCTTTTAGACTCACACTTTACCTTTTCCGAAAACTGTATATAAAATTATCTATAATATAAAAATTAATCGCCAAATGTGTTGCTAAGCGCATAACTTTCGAACGAGTGCACCAAATTGGATGATTCCTTTTTTATTGTGTTATATATTGTCAGTGCAATGTATTTATTTAAAAAATAATTACTAAAGTTTTTAATTAAATTTTAAAGTTAGATCATTGTGAGAGTGAATGGAAATCAGGAACGGGAACTCCTTAAGCGGGGGTCACAGCTAGCAATGAATAAATCCTAAAATAAATTATTTTTTTACGACGAAATAAAATACGCCTAATACCTTTCAATAATAATTATGTCATAAACATTAATGTTTCGGAAAATTTCTAAATATCCGTAACAAACCGGTAAAGCATGGCAGCCCTAATCGTTAGAGTAAAATTCGATGCGCGTGCGCAATAAAGGGTTTTAGTACAATTTATATCGGCTTTAACAGCGGTTCACTTTAATTAAATAGCCCTTATTTTTATTTCAGTCACTTATTGTTGAAATTAATGGAATGCAGTTTAAACTATACCAGTGTAATTGATCGTCAATCATTAATTCATTATTCATTAAGTTACGATCTTTCTGTTCGTAAATATTATTTTTAATTAACTAAATTCATTATTCTCGTGTAAGGTTTTTCGTAGTCAGACATAGACTTGTATTTGTGTATACATTATTCTGTATTACTTACTACATTATGGTAACTGAATCTAAATTAGTATTTTTAATTCAACTTTTTCTAATATAATAAAATTCTCGTGTCGCGATGTTTGTTACCAAACTCCTCCGAAACGGCTGGACCGAATTGTATGAAATTTTGTGTGCATATCGGGGAGGTCTGACAATCGGCCAACTTTTATTCTTAATACCCCTGAATGATAGTGGTGGCCCTTTCCAGATTTTCATATATGGCAGAATAACGTTTGCCGGGTCACCTATTTTTTTTATAAAAGCTTTTTATCAACGTTGACGCTCATTCGTGGGGTTTCTTGTTAAACCAAGCTAAATGCTTGTGTTATGTCGCTCTTGATGCTGTACGCTTAGATCTATAATTTTACGCAACGGATTTAAATGCGGTCTTCAGTAACAGATATTCAAGTTTTTTTTTTTTTACATCACATACGTTGCTCCAATCCAATGTAAGTGGCTAAAGCACTTGCCATGGAATTAGAGACAACGAAGGTACCACAAACACCCAGACCCGCGACGATATAGAAAAGTTTTTTTCTACATTGACCCGTACAGGGATCGATCCTGGGACCTCAGAGCTAGCGACACCTTGGAAATCGGTTTGAACGCACTCGACCACGAAGGTCGTCTGGTGGTTTATTATATGTACCAATGATACACGTGTGAAGCCGTGGTGGTACCACTAGTTTTTAATAAATCCCTTTATCTAGCTTTTGCCGTTTCATCAGTTTGACAGATCTTTTTATTACATTTGAAAGAACAACTGCAATTGTGGGTGCTAAAAAATCCTTTATCCTTATTCCTTTGCCAATCTTAGGCCTTTCATACATTCCATACAACTCTTGTATGAAGCCTTAATTATTTATATACCCTTTATTTGAGCCCTTCCATTGATTCATGTTCTTTAGAACTTTTTTTTCAATACTCGAAATATTTTGGCAAAGGTATTATTATTAACGTACGATATCTCGATTGTGAATTGATTCGTATCGCAATAATCGAATGCTTGCTTTTAATAATGATGATTTTGAAAGACGATTGAAGAATGCTGGTATGTAAAGTGCGTGTTTATTTTATTTTTCAAGTTCCGAGGGTTCGTATAATAAAAGAACAAATTCTAGCGACGACTAGCTTATTTTTCCATAATATGCTTATGCGGACTATTATTTTGCGATGTCCTATAGATAATAAAAATATATTAGACACGTATTAATTTGCTTAAGAAATAACGAATATCATTTTTTTTTCAAATTTAAGTTAAGAACCACTTCACTTGTGGCTACAATTTTCATCAACTTGTGACGTCACAAGCCTCACTCCCACGAACTCTAACGCACCTTGTATCTGTCAACCGTTGATGTTTTTAATAAGAAAAATAAGTTTCTAATGTTTTAGGTTTTCATACCTAGTCCGTGTCCCTAATATTCATATGAATCCAGAATTTTTCGGTTTTCGACGACACCGTTATTTGAATGTTCCGTATGACCAACAATAAAATAATTATTTTTATTATATTTGCTTACCTCCGTGAGATCTCCTGCTGTCTTATACAAGAGACTCGTACAAACATCCTGCCATTCACTGACTCCGTTTGATCATCAATCATAATTAGCTCTTTTGTTCATGATTTCGGCGTTTACTTTTTGTTAAGAAAATTACTGTGGGAGTTTGAAAAGGGGAGGTGTACTTTCGACAAATTTGTTTAATTTTGAATAATGATTTAAACTCATCCCAATTTTTCGTTCCTTCCTGTAAGTAACACAATATGCTTGTTACGCGATATCTCAGGAAATGGTACCTAGATCGATTATAAAATTATTTGTGACAGTGATAGATACCTCAGAGGTATAGTTATCAAATCAGTGACGTATGAGTCTCCAACATTGCACATTATCATTCTCAAAATGAACTACAACGACATAATATTGAATGTTACTCAACAGTATTTTTAATTATCAATCAATTATCGGAATGCGAACAATATCGTGGGCAAACCAATCGAAATAAATACAAGTAGTACAAATACCAACCATTCATAAGTTTTTGTTACCGATTTCAATTCAAATCAAACGTTCCAATGAATCGATAATTAATGGCGCGAAGTCGATTGTAACCTCAAATTGTGTCCCACGCTTAAAACTTACGTATTTATTGCAAATTGTTGTCAATCTAAAATGGTATTTATTGCTCTGTAATAAGAGTTTTTGAAAGTGCAATAATTAATTGGTTTGTGTGTTTGTATGGCTTTATAATTAACATTTCACCTTGCTCTAGATAACAGGTGTGGGTTCAACTTAGTATGGGACAGGTTGCAACGAATTGTGATTTTTAAGTTAGTTTGTGCAAGACATTTTGTGCCTACACGTACCTACCCATAATACCTACATAAAGTATGTATTTACTCAAGTTTCTTTTTAAAAATAAGTCTTATTCAATTCATTTAACTTTTTTGTCTATATTTTTTTTATTTGTTTTTAATTAGTTGAAAATATTGACGTTTATCAACTAGACGGGCTTCTCCGATAGGTAAACATGAAAGCCGTTACTATCTTAAATACCTAATATTAACGGTCAGGTATGCACAATTCTAGAAATGTTAATAAGGTAATGTTCAATGCCACTGTTCAATTAATTCCTATAATTAAAATAATAGAAACTCCTCCTAGTTCCAAACAATAGCTGCTACACCAGTCAGTAACAATAAAATATGACTAAACCACACCCACTTCATGTTTATCAACATCACAAATCAAATAAATTACATTGTATTTGATTATTTTAATGTAATTATTTGTTATCAATTGAGCAAGTTAATTCGTTCGCTAAAGAACGAACGAAGGTCGTATAAACAAAGAGAATAATAATCTATTCATTACAAGCAATGTGGTTTAAGAGAACTGTTTTTGTAGGCTGTATTGATTTCATAAATTATGTAAAAAGTGTGAGTACCTACTGTGCTATAAGGTACCTACACCACTCAGTTTGTGAGCATGTTAGTTCTAGTAGTATCTACCTAGTGTTACTACAAAAATTATATGTACTTTAATAGTTCTTGTTAAGTGAGAGAGATAGAAAAATCGTGATTTTACTCACGATTTTTTTTCTCTTTTACTGAACAAGAACTAAACTCTACATGAGAACCTGGACTCTTAAATGAGCATCCAACTGTAAGTGTGCAATCAAAATCAATTCTAATTCATATTCTCTGAAATGGGATTATTCATAACACAGAATAACAAGTTATTGTAAACAGAACTCTAAAACATTTTTTTACCGAACATAATTGTATCTAATCAAATAATACGATACAAAGTCCATTTTCCGTTGTACGCAAAAAATAAAGCTCATATTATAATTTATACGTTGAATAAGGGTTCGTAAGTTCACACGAATGGATTTCGATCGAACCAGTTTTATGATCGGTTAATACATACATACTTACAATAGTTTTTTTGGACTTGGTCTCTTACTGTTGTATCGCCGACATTTACTCGAATGTTTTTTTTTAAACTTCAATGAATATGTATAGCGTATATATGATATAAGAAGGAAAGCCCTGACGAACATTAATACTTAGTGCCTTTAAAGAGAATGACTATTATACATCAGGTTTCATTACAAAAAGTTTTTTACAATTGCCTCACATTTACGGAAAATAGACGCAATCATAAACGTACAAAACCTTACTTTTATCTATAACGTTTGTCTATCTGACGTAATACGTCATCAATAACAATCTGCTAAAAGGGAAACCAAAACATTTAACCCCAAAATGTCAGGCATGCCTCGAATATAATCTTAGAACGGATAATCATGGCTTACAGGAACGTGTTACTTCCAAATGATCCCAGTGAAATTGCCTTCACGCAGCTAAACTTTCATCAATCTTAGGAAATCAATTTCCTCAGCAAATCGCTGAGAATCACTTTCTCATGCGATCCACGATAATGTTAGATTACCCGGGATTAACATGTTACGAAGAGAATCTATGTGGAGTCTAGCTAGTTAAGGGCTAAGTAGCGTATTAGAAGCTTTCGTTTTCTGCATATCAATAAGTGTTTAGGTACATGAAACAGGGTGTTTTAAAATCTATACTGACAAATAATTTTTCTGCCCAAATATACTACTACTATCAAAATTAAGAATCACTTAAAATCCCTTCCTAATCGTCTAAACAAAAACAAAAAAATCACACATCAATCTATTAAAAACCAAGTTTTAAGAACATAATATAATTAAATCACACACACTTTTGCCCGGGACAGTTACACGTTAGCCTTTTTTCACCAACGAATGCACTCACGCGCAGGCCGACGAACCACAAGTTTAGAGATGCCCAAACGCACCATAATTGGCGCCATCACTTTTTGGCATGGTATTTTTATTCATGGATTCTTGCGGCCTCTTTTCCACTCTTATAGCCTTTTACGTCCCATCCTTTTTGCTGCCAACGTGCGCACGCGCCTCAGCTAAGACGAGTGAGCAATTAACATTATTCTGCTTTGTGATTGGTCCAAATCAATACATATGCAATGCATTGTCGGGCGGTTTTTTTGATGATTTTTAGCTGTCACCGTTTTGGGAACGACAGTCGATCTTTTATGGATGCTTGCGCAATATTTAATCTGTCGATGTAACGTATACTTTGTTTTATTACTTGTATACGATCGACATATACGGAGCACCGAAACAATTTCACTGAAATTGCATCATCAACTGGTTTTCCAAAAAAAGGTTTGATGGTTAATCAAATAAAAAGAAGCATGTTTTAAATGCATTCATGAGCAGACATGTATAGAAAGCTAATTTGATATTCTAAAAAGTAGTGGAAACAATATAAAATTCAAAATATCCGAGACTCACAAAGGGCCAACAAGAACTTTCTTAAGTCACTGCATATTTGAACAGCCAATTTGCATTCCCTCAAAACGCTCAGTAAATCACCGTACTTTCTTAAACAAACAGTGCTTTCATTACAAAACCAAATACAGTTTATCTGGGCTCTGTAAATTTTAAAGAGAAAACAATGGCAACGCCTTTCCATTTCTCTAAATCAAATAGTACCAAAACCGGGCTCCGGTTATGAGAGGCGCTGTCGCTGCGCCCGCGCCGCAGATTTATGTGCGCGCGCGCAACTCAACAATTTATTGCGATTAGAACACTCTTTGTGGTAGCTGTGATTCAGATGTGTTGCGTTTTACTTGGATGTTGTTTATGGAATGGAATAGCAATATGTATTTCTATGTCTGAAATGAAAAGCTGTTGGATATAAATAGAGAGTAAAACGATTTTCGTTTAGACTATTTATTTGCAGCCATCTTAATGTTCGATTAGCAACGCCGGGATTGCAATTAGTTGTCTATAATTTATTCACATGCTTTAACTCAACACCGACACGATTTTCATTGATGGATGGTGATTAACTCCCTTTTTGGTTTGAGCGTGAGCGAAACCTGCATTTTCAATGAAAATCGGTCTGTAATGCACTTTTTTGGCTTGATTACCTTAACCCCACATTTAACATCAGCTATCCTTATTTATATCTTAAACAGATAATGACTACAATTATATACGATTTCGCTTCACAAATACGAACCTGCGACCTCCATTCCTACTGGCATCTTAACAACCGGCCTTACAAGGCGATCGAATTACACACAATACAAACAATTCCGATCAATTAGTTGCGCAGGCGCACCCATTCCGAATCAATTATAATGCACTAATCTACTATCTGAGACTATAAAAGTTCTTTACCTACATAACAGTCCAACTATTTGAAAAAGAATAAATGTGTTTTTATCAGATTGTTCTGTACCACTGCTGGGCAAAGGCGTCCCTCCATTCATTCGACTTATCTCTGTTCTGCGCCACTTCTTTCTTATTTTCAAGAAGGCACCCAACTCGTTCCGCCTGCTTCATCGTCTGCCACGGCCCCAAATTTCCAATCCAAATATCATCAACCCCAAATATGTTTTGCCTATTCATCCATGGGCAAATGCACCCGGAAGCTAGAAGGGAACATTAAAATTATTTATTATCAATACTAGTGGCTAGATATTAGCCCTAACATTGAACAACGATTTATAGCCAGTCAAGTCAACGGGCTTGTTACTCGGTTCCGCGTAAAATATAACAGGACTACCGACAGCGCATGCGCGTGTGAAGCGTATCTTATACCAATTGCACATTATTTTGAAAGAAAATAATATTACTATACTTCCTAATCACGAGACAGGAATTGATTAATTTCTTTGAGTAAGCATATAATGATGGGATACGATATTGACACTGTACGTGAGTCAAATCTGAAGCTATCTACTTTTGGTTGTCTTTAGCCTGATCTGGTACTAGAATGGATTGGCTTATTATTTTTGATTTCTCATTCTTTAAGCCATAAAGTCTAAATAGAGTAGTAGCTTTTCATAATACACTATCCACTTTGACCTTGGTTCAATTTGAATCCGGTTTCAAACATTGGCATTAAATTTCCTTATCAATATCCAAGGCTCAGAAGTCCGTTATTCATTGCCACATTTCCATCAAAACAGAATTAATTAAAACGGTTCAAATCCAAATAAGGAAAACACAAAAAAGGTTAAAAGCAAACACATTATAATCTAATTTCTCATATATCCATATACAACGAAATGTAGGCTTCACTAATTAATTTATTAATCCTACGCTTTTTTACTAAAAAAATTTAAAGAACCGTGTTCTCAATCCACAATAACACCGCTGTTTCTTCACATTCGCCACACCCCCTAATTGGATGCATTCGTCATTCGTTACGGTGTAAATGCTCACTTTACTCGATTGGCGGATATTCAAATAAGTGGTACGAACCTTAGGAAAGGTACTCTCTCTTCGAGTCAGAACTTGGGGTCACTATGATAACTTAAGACGTCGGTGAAGACTTGAAATATGGCTTGAGAACTTTTGTGGTATCGTGATAATGTAAAATGTGATTTGTTTACTCCAAATTATTACTAGGAATTAGAAATTTATTTAATAAAACGTAGGAGGCATAATTTTCTTTTGTAATAATAGCTGAATGATATGAATTCCTAAAATATTTTGCATAATATGTTCGTAAGTTTACCTCTGGAGATAATTACACATAAAGTAGTCTGGTCTTCGTAAACCTGGCATATCAACTTCTTGTAGTAACTCATTACGATAAAGATAAACATATTTATATATTTGCTAATCGTGTCCGCCTCGTTATCGCAGCAATCTACAGTAATGTTCATTGATCTACACATCATTTACACACGCATTTCATTCTCACTGCTGCATGGCCTTGCCCCCTGCTTCCATGCCCTCCAGTCATACTTTCACTGAGTGCCTTCCTCTTCACATGAAAGCCATTTCTAGATATCATTCCATAAATTCCTCAGTACTTTGCTTGTTATGCTTTAATGTTAAGTTCTTGTATTTTTGGTCTGTTTTTACTTTAAAAATGTAGTTATTGTCTAGAGAAAGTTTTAAGACGACTCAAGTATCAAGACGATTTCATCTCTAAAACTAGTTTTTTTTTGTTTTTATTGTATCCAGTAATCTGCATATATTATTTTATTAGACATAAAAGAGTAATTAAAACAGTTTCAGTCTTCTACTCCCTGGGTCCTCAATAATTAAGGTATCGTAAAGTCGTGTGTATGCGCCGGCGCGCGCTATCAGCGTTTGTAATTAAACAGCTATTAAAACCATTGCGCCTGCATTTGAGCATGTTTTATGTTTTAGTAAAAAAAGGATATAAATTAATAAAACGTTTGATCTGTTCATTGCGATGTGCTTATTGAATGAGGTTTGTATCGAAACAACCTTACCAAGACTTTGCCGTATTTACTTTATTATACGAATTTGACAATTTATGTTATTATTTAATTGTCATTGTCAATCTAGAGAGATAGTTTACTTGAGATTTATAAGTTTTATTTTATAAGCAATTTATTGAATATTATCAAAGTAAATCAATAGAAATGGATTCCAACGAATCTTTGGCGAAGGAGGAAGAGGTAGAATATGTCTTCGAAGTTCATTCTGTAGAGAGTTCCATCGAACCACCCATGGAACAATGGTCTTCATTAGAAATAGTGCTACCAGAAGAAAACCAGAAGAAGATATTATACGAGCAAGGATTGTATAATATAGGCAGTGGAGAAATATGCACTAAAGTTGTCTGTTTATCCGACAGCTCTGTATTTAGACACCCTTACTATAATTTCCCAGCTATCAAAGACCCAGGAATAGAAGAGGCTTTATTAAAACCAGAAAAACCAATCAAATACGATGACGACGGTCAAAATTTGTATCTTCATGTCTGCAAAGAAATGCACATATGTCCAGTTCGAATGTTTTGGAGAGGGTTAAAAGAAGAAGTTATTGACCTCCGTTACTACTGTGTCAATCCGTATGGAGTTCGTGCCATGGCTATAGCTCTACGACAAAACCCTACAGTAAAATCATTAATCTTAATCGATAACTTTTTAAATAATGATTCTTGCTTCCATTTAGCTGAAATGCTCTTGACAAATACTACATTGACTGAACTGAACCTGCAAGGGTGTCGTATTGGTCCAGCAGGTGCACAGCGACTGTTCTCCAGACTGCCAAATAATCGAACTTTAGAATCTCTTAATTTAAGCTGTAACCAGATAGGTGACGCCGGGATGGAGTATCTAGCCGAGGCAGTATTTTTTGGACTCTATTTGAAACAAATAGATTTGAGTAATAATGGCATAAGCGGGAAAGGAGTCAGTTTGTTAACGGAATCTTTAGAAACTCACAATGATTTCACTCACATTAACCTTTCGTGGAACAACTTGTATACTCCTGGCACATACGCTTTTCTAAATAAGTTGTCTGAGAGCTTGTCCCTTAAGGTCTTAAATCTTGCGTGGAACGGCCTGAGTGGTCCCCGAATCGGTATTGCTATAAAAAACATAACAACATGTCCATTGTTGCAAAGACTTGACCTCAGCAACAATAAACTGGAAGGTGAAGCTATTCAGAATATAATTATAAATCTAAATAAAGCGAAAAAAATGACGCATTTAAATTTATCATACAATCCACTGACGCCCGAAGACGCTCTTAACGTTCTTACGAGATTAAAATCAGTAGCAGTAAAAGTAAGTAATGTTTTCATGAACAACGTCTATGTAAATAGAAATTTTGTATCTCTGCTCGAAACTATTAAACACATGAAATCCAAGAAAAATCTAGTTGTTACTTATGGAGGTGTGATTGGTGAATTTATAGCTCATGGTCCAGACATGAAGAAGCTGATCCTTAATCGTATTGAATATATAACACAAAAACCAAAGAAAAATAAGGTTGACTTTGCGTTAATCGCACTACAACTGCAAAAAGATAATGTTTTCAAAATGGGTATTAAGGACTTTGGTACTTATGTGCGGGATGCTGGTGCAGCTCTAGACGATGACTTGGTCGATGAGATAGCCAACGTCTTTCCTGGACCTCGTTCTGCTAAGTTTAGATCGATTGATATTAATCTACTTGTTGAGCATTGTAAACGAAGATGGCCTGACAAGAAGTTACCTGTCACGCCCCCTCCGGAACCAGAACCTGAACAATTAACACCATCGGTGGCACCCCCTCAATTAAAATCCGCACTAAAAGGACGATCAAAAGCGACTCCGGCTAAAGACTAAGGAATTAGTGAACATTAACGTATATAACGTTTATATTAGATTCTCTCTTCTTTCCATTCGATGGGATTCATCTCTACACCTTCATAATTTGTAACGTAGTATATTTTGTTTTCTTAATTTTTTAATTTAGATACCTAGTGTTAAATTGTTACTAATATTATTTGGTAAGTTTTGTTTTAGATTTATTTTGTATCACTCTGTTTAAGAATTCTTAATAAAGTTATTTTGCATAGCATTGCATTTTAATTTTAACTAGCTATGCCCCTCGGTTTTACACGCGTAAATTGTCCTCGTTCCCTTAAACATAAATTTTCAAATTCAAATTCATTTATTGCGTTCTTATCAACCGTTCTTTTTTTATTTATTTTGCTATACGGGACTGAGATGAATCCAACAAATCAAGGATAAAGAAAATCGGTCCGTCCGTTCTCGAGTGTTGTAACCTGTAACTTGTAACTGACTTTGTTTTATAAAGAATCAGGTGGGACAAGAGAAACATACTTTGTTTTAGAAATAATGTTTTAAGTTCTTGTACTATATACCTTAATCTATGTAATTTCCATATTTTAATTCATAACCAAGTAAATTTACATACTAATAGACAAAGAAAAAACAACTTTGCAGGGTGTAAGAGTAGGTACATTTTGGACTCAAGTTTTAGGAATCATTCAACGGGTTTTTTTTTTCTTGTCATACTAATTTATATAACGAATACCAGCGTTATTGGTGTTTTTCGCTTGTATGTAAAATACAATTGATCGAACAACTTGAAATGATGCTAGTGCTTATAGTCTTTGAGTTTCAAACGATTGTTTCACATTCCCCGTAACCCTCTTACCCACCTTACCTGACCTTATGGTTAAACGGCCTGTTTAAACGATATCCTTTAAATATCAAATGAATAACAGGATTCTTGTGTTTTATACAGGCTTTATAAAATGATTCAAGCAAATCTAACATTGCGTTTTTATTTTACCTTCTTGCAGAATTTGGCAGAAAAAGTAAAGCAGATTATGTCACGCTATAATGACAGCATTAATCAAATATACCTTTAATACAAGGTATTATTGTTATAACATCGCATTATTTCCTCAAATAAATCAGTATTACTAAACAATCATGTCTCAATTCGAAATTTCTTCGAATTTATCTACTTCCGTCGAAATCATCTTTACACAAATTGCAGAAGTAGAATCATCTGTAGATGTACCTGAGGAGGAATGGTCCTCTCTAGAGTTGGATTTGGGTGTGCTTAATAAGAAACGTGATCTATATGAAAAAGACCTATACGAACCTGGAAGCGGGGAAGTATGTACCAAATATGTACCCATTTCAGACAGCGAAGTCCTTCGTCATGTATATTATAATTACCCACCTGTAACAGATCCCGGTATAGTAGAAGCTTTACAGAAACCAGAGCCCATGGTCGTATTTTCGGATGACGGTCAAGACCTGTACCTAGCTGTATGTAAACTTATGAATATATATCCTATGAAACTATTTCATAGGTCATTGCATAGTAAGGTTATGAATTTGAAGTACTACGGTATTCATCCTAAAGCGTTTCGAGCTATGGGTATTGCGTTAAGCAAAAACAAGTTTGTCAGTATTCTAGATTTAACAGACAACTGGATTCCTGTCGATGGATGTTTCCATTTAGGCGAAATGCTTAGAAGTAACGATACCATAACAGAGATGGATTTAACTGGATGCAGGATTGGGCCTAGGGGTGCCCAAATATTGGCTCATCACCTCCCGTTCAATAAGACCCTTTTAAAACTAAATCTTTCTGGAAATGAAATACAAGATTCAGGGATAGCATTCTTATCTAAAGCTATTATCCGCGGAGCCAAAATTGTGAATGTTGATCTTAGTAGAAATAAACTCACTGCAAAATCCGCATTATCACTATGCCATGCTTTTGAGATTAGCAACAATTTTACTCATCTGAATTTATCTTGGAACACGATTTTATCTCCAAAGGCTGTGTATTCTTTGTGTTATTATCTGTCTGAAAACAAAAGTTTGACAGAGCTGGACTTATCTTGGAATACGTTGATGGGTCGTCGTGTGGGACAGGCCATTCAGATTCTTCTAAGTAATAATAAGATACAACGTATTATTTTGAACAATAATAAACTTTCAGGTGAAGCATTATGGCCAATAGCTTTAGGTTTAGGTAAGGCTAAGAAATTAGATACTTTAGACTTATCATTTAATCCTCTTACGTCAAAAGACGCCCTAAATTTACTTCTACGTTTGAAAGACCGCCGAGTTAAACTCAAAAATCTTTTGCTTGATAACGTTACAGTAGACACAGAATTCATTAACACCCGTAAAGAAATTTTGGGATTGAAATATCGACAAAAAACTGTTGTCACTTGCGGTTACGTAATTTCTACATTTGAGCCGATGAACAACGATATTCGACCTTTGCTGCTAAAGAGAGCCTTTGTACTAGGTCAATCAGCAAAGAAAAAGAGTGCTAGAGTGGACGCAGCGTTAGTATTCCTGCAAATGTTCAGAGTGCATCCAGAGCCAATGGTTACTAAGGATTTCAGCCGCGAGGCCCAAGCATTAGGTCTGCAACTTAACGACGAGTTCATCGAGGAGATGTTTATTGCATTCCCTGGACCACAGAGCGGGCTCATCAAGTGCGTCGACATGACTAAACTCATCGAGTACGTGAAGCGGATGTATCCCGACAGGCAGCTGCCCCCCACACCTCCACCCACACTGCCTGAATCTACTTCACCAGCCCCAAGTAAATCAAACAAGAAGTAAATGCGATGGTCTACAGATAATTTATAATTAATTTAAGCGTTTTAGTATGTATACTTATGTTTAATGATAGTTTTATTCTTAAAGATATTTACTTTTAGATTAGAATTTATTTTAGAGTTGTGTAGGTTACGATTAAATGTTAAGATTTTACGTGTTTTTATTTTATTTTGTTTTGCAATGATATTAATGGTCATTTACATCGGGGATATGAGGCGCGTGATGTTTCCATTGTGTTACGTCAACATGTATAATATCAGACTGTGTAACTGTTAGCCGAAGCCATAATTTTGTGACGACAGTTGCGATAACAATATGATTAGCATGGCAATAGGTGGCTTTGTCCGACTGTTATGTAGATCACGTTACAACCGTAACTGATTTGATGTGAATGCTTACTATATTAAGAAATCCTTCTTGAAGTATATTCAATTCTGACGAGTTCCTTTGATCTAGAAACGTATTTTACCGATAACGGATGTACCCCAATCCATATACTGATTACTAGTCTTCATGATTAACATTACAAATTGCAACACAGGCGCATGGAGACGCGCCCCCGCCGGCGGCTGCGCGGGCGCACAGTAGCGTGCGTCACGCAACCTGGACTTGTCCGCTTTATTATTATTTATTGCTTTCAAATAATCTCCGACTAGATAATACTATAGAAAATGCCGCTCCGTAGCATTCCTGTTAGGTATGTGGGATTTTGAGTGAGATGTTAAATGATTCGAGCTGATCGTTTCATATTGTGATGTCCTCTGATAGATGTTATCTGTAAGGGCTGTCGTGTCGACTGAAATGGGTGTCGACTTCGTGCCTTTTCTGGTACAAATGGTTGCTTTACGCATGTACGTACCTACTGGGTCTAACTTGGATCTTTTTCTTTCATTCCCAAAGCACATAATTATGCTGCAGATGTAATACTTTTTGGAACACGGTTTTAAATTAAAATCCTTCTCTCGTGTATGTTTGCATACATATATTATGTAGTAAGATCACATTACTTCATGTCATTAATCTTGTTTCGAAATTGTTTAATTACAGTAAGTAAAAATTTTCCGTTTGATCTGCCATTTAAACTGGATCAAATGTAACTTTTTCAAGGTGTGATGCTGTGAACCCTAGCTGAACATAACATTGAGCGCTTACGAAAGAAATTCTCTGCACTTAATAATCTAGACTCGTAATCTGAGACTGGAATTCGCACTGGACTGCGGAACTTAAAGTTATACTACATAAATATTTATAATGTGATTCTAAAATTTTATTTGAAGCTGCTGGAAGAAATAGTCCTGTGTTACAAATATGAGTAAAAGTTATACCTTTTTAAATATTCAGCGATAAAAAATACTGCGGTAACACTTTTCTACGTTCTAAGTAAGATTCAGAAAAATAAAGTTCATCTAGTTATGATAACACACGCAACTCAGTGACATTATTTTTTATCAGGAAGACCCTAGGTTCGGCAGCCGCTTGTTAATAGTATTTATACTTGTCGAGAAAAATATCACAATTAACCTTTTTTATTGATTATGCAATTTATTTAATGTTTTTCTTATTTTGTTTCAGGTAATTTTGCCAGACGATGCATAAACTGCTGTTATGGTAAGCTAGTAAGAGAAAGACGAAATATTCATGATCCATATATTCAAATGACTGGCCTGTTGGTCTACTAGTTAGTGAACCTGACTGCTAAGCCGGAGCTCGTGGGTTCGATTCCCACCCAGAACAAAATATGTTTGTGTGATGAGCTCGATCATTTTTCTGTGTCTGGGTGTAATTTACCTATAATATGTATGTATTTAGAAATATATACGTATAGTTATCAGTTGTCTGGTTACCATAGTATAGGTTCTGCCTAGTTTGGGATCAGATGGCCGTGTGTTAGATGTCCCAAGATATTATTATTATTAAATACTACTGCACTACTTATGGGATAATATATTTTTCTTCCATTCATATAAACTCCATTAATGTTTTGAAACCTTCATCTGCATCCTCACGAAATTCTGTTTTAAGAAAAATGTAGCAGTTATTATTTAAAAACTATAAATAACAATACAAGACCGCCCATTTTCACTTGTTTGTCTTCGAAATTTATAAAAGTGTTTATAATCGTCTACAACCAAGATTAATCAGTTTTCCGCCTTAACGTTGAAAATTAATTAAGTTTTTAATTAAATATTTAATCGATAACATTTTAGAAATCCGATTTTAGTTAAGATGGTGTCGTAATTAATTGATGTTTTGCTTTAATTAGATGACAAGTTACGTAACTTCGCGGTTTTTTAATTGAAGCATAGTAGGTATTAAATTTACTAAAAAAAAATCGATAGAGATGTTGTTGTCGTGGTGGCTTAGCGGTTCAATGACCGGATTCGTATGCACATGGTTGCAGGTTCGAACCCAGATAAGTGCCAATGTGACTTTTTCAAAGTTATATGTAGGTACTTATTTAATCATTCTAAGACATTATTGACAATCGGTGATGGAAAACATTGTGAGGAAAACTGGATTCCAAAAATTGGAATCTGAAATTGCCAAATCCCAATGAGCAAGC
This sequence comes from Plusia festucae, assembly GCA_950381575.1. Taxonomy (NCBI): domain Eukaryota; kingdom Metazoa; phylum Arthropoda; class Insecta; order Lepidoptera; family Noctuidae; genus Plusia; species Plusia festucae. The sequence goes on along the minus strand of OX494436.1, from coordinate 1,770,426 downwards.
TTGGTGATCAATGCTCGTTCCTTCTCTACATGGGAAGAGGCCTGTGCCCAGCAGTGGGACGTTTATTGTATTGAAATTTTAATAAATTCAAGAGTGACTTCTCTGATGTTTGGACTGAATTATCGAATGCTTCCTGGTAAGGTTTGTTTTTGTTCATCATACTTCATTCTCAATTTTCATATGTAAGGAAAAATCCAAAAGGAATCTAGTAGGAAAAAAAATCTACTAAAATATTTATATTATTTCGAGGTTGTACTTGGAACATCTTGAGATAACTAAAGCGTCAGTTGTCGCTATAAAATTGAAAGTAACTCGTATTTTTTTTCGCCTATCATTATAATTATGCGCGAACTGTAACGACGACCGTCTGCCCATCTGTGTTAGGGTTGGCAATAGTTTTGAACATTTATTTCGTAATACTTAAAAAAAAAGTCGATGACTCAATTGTTTTAACCAGAGAATTTTTGCTATAAATACCAATCAAGCTAAAAGACCCTTTTATACTTTTTTTATTGCATTTTTTATTAAATTTTTGGGTTTCTCACGATGTTTTCCTTCCTCGATCGTCACGCAAAAAGCCACATTGGTACTTGCATGTAATGGGATCGAACTACGATATGCCAACAAATCCGTACAATTAACCGATAGGCTATCGTGACAATATTTACCACGTTTTTTAACTACCTAACTGAAATATTGATATATTTTTCAAGTTAAGCATCTGTCAGCCCTGTCAGCCAAGTTGAAGTTTATTGTAGATAGAAAGTGTACCGCCTGCTCCGTGGGCGAACACTTATTACTTATTCCACTTCAAGCATCACTTTTCACACCGATTTGTGTTTACACTCTTACTTTTAGCGTGGCCTCTCCGCCTTGGGGTAGACAGCTCTCGTTCTATACCTAGAGGCAGAATTGATCGTAAAATAAATAGTCAATGATGAAGTGACCGATTATAAGTGTTTGAAATTTAATAAAATGAAAGTGTAAGAGCCGTATTGTTGCTTGAATATGTCTGGGAAATACTGGGAGATCAAGCCTTGACACAAGAACTTGTTGACTAGGAAATTTATTCAGTTTTATATATAACTAACTTTTGCCCGCAGTTCCGCCCGCGTGGTTTATCGCGCCTGTAGTCTTCCTCGATAAATGGGCTAACTAACACTGAAAGAACTTTTCAAATTGAATTAGTAGTTCATGAAATTAGCGCTGTCAACCAAATAAACAAACAGTTCAGCTTTATTAAGGGTAAGTGAGGGATTAGTTAAGACACAGTATAAAACGTTTTAATAGAAAGAAATGCTAGTGCATAAAAAGCGAAAATTGAACATTTTAAATTATGGGTTGACACTAAGGTTTTGTACCTCGCCAATATATGAGGAAAAAAATATGATAAAGTATCACCACCATATAATATACTCTACCATTGTTATGCAACTTTCATCACATAAATCGCAGGATACCTCCCAAAAGTCTTTATAAAAATTTATCAATTACATAAGTCTTGTCAGTGCCAACAAAAACGTATTACATGATCCACCATTGTTACGAAGCCAAAGTAATCGTCCATAACCCCATATATGTGAAGAAATACCCCATAACCACCATAACCAGACTATCTCTGATATCTTCGTATGAATTATTCAGAAAAAATTAACCCGAAAATGCCCGAAGCATTTTCGTAAATTGCGCGTCCGCCATTGGGTCTCCATAAAATTTTCATCGGATAAGAAATTGAATTTACTCTTGTATCTCGTAAAATTTTAAAGGTAGTGTTTTTGTGTTGATTTATTTATATTGTGGGAATCAAGTATTTCATTTTTGGTGTTTCGCGGAGGGCACTCTCAATTTCAATGTGTAAAAAGTAAATTTATGTTCTTTTAGGTAACCGCAAGTATTTAAGGGTTAGTAATTAATGAAATAGGGATATTATATCATTGACTTTAATTCATTGTGGCTTTTATGTCATTTTTCCTATAAACAATTTAGAAGTAATTTCAAACTAAATGTCTGAACTTAAGCTACAAAGTAAGCTTTTATGTTACCTACTGCTAATAAGCCTTGTGCATCACAAGCGGTTTCGCAAAATCGTTTAAAGATGTGGGCTGGTACACGCATGCGCAGTAAAACAGGGAAATAAGTGCATAAGAAATAATAGGAATATTGCGGTCATGTTACTTCCAAGATTAGTAAGTAGACATAGATATTGTGGTATGCAATGTGTGCTAAATAGATCTGAGCACGCTTAGAGAATGCGGGTTATGCCCAGCAGTGGGTAAAAAAAGCTGGTAAGCTTGCCAATCATATCTTTACTCAATAAATCCATTAAACAGTGAAAACGCCCTGCATGATACACCCATATACTCCTTAGGCAGACCTTGTGGTAAAATATTTCCGAAGCACTCTCTTACTCCGATGAGCATCCTTCTACGAAGAATAACGAGAGAGATATGCAGCACCACTCACTGCAAAATCTGTCTTGAAAACATACTGATCAGTATTACGCACAGTCCCGTTGCTATTTGGGACTGCGGTATGGAATGGGTAAATACTATTTTTCGGTTTCGTAACTTTCGGTTTTAATTTTGTTAATAATAAATTTATATACTTTTTTTTTATTTATATATAAATAAAAAAAAAGGCATTGACATAGATACATACCTAATAATTTTCAATTTAGATTGCGTTACATCTGTCAGTTAGTCGAATAAGTATCTTTTTCTGAGTCTAGGATTATCAGATCCGCTTAGATAATTATATTTTCAAAGAAAAGTTAATTTTACATAGAAATCTTGCTAGCTTCAAAAGTATATTACAAAAAGTTCTCAATACCGTCAGATTGTCTCCACCAGGCACGCTCACATCATTTCCTCGTATATTTTTATAAGTAGGACACCTGCTCAAACTGGCCGCTTGACCCAAAGCAGACTTCGCTGTTCATACCATTATTATTAATAGTTATCATATTATTTATACATCGTTATGTTTTATGTCAATATTATACTAATATTTCATGTTTATCCTGATTAGTTTGAGACACACCCAAGAATTATATTCATTTACATGTTTAGTTCATTACATTTTGTAAACTTCCTTCCGTTAATAACGGTCTGTTCCAATATTATATCTGTTGATGGATTTGACTGGAAGGATAAAAAATTTGACATATATTGTATGGAGGTTATCCTCATGCCCATTCCCCAATTCCATTGGGATCGGTGCATCATGTCTTCTTTCTCCATTCTTCTGTAACTAGAAAGTATGTCAGGTACTTGTGTTGTTATCATATCGGCTTTTACACAATCCATCCATAATGTCTTTGGTCGTCCCCTTCATCTATATACAAGTTCATGTTCGTAACTTACCTTACAATATTATCCACACTCCTTCGCATCAAATGTCCATACAATTATTACCGGTTTCCACATTTTTTATGAGCTTATCTCAAATATATAGGTACCTTTAGTAGCCAAATCGATCTATAGATATAATATTGGAACTGACCGTAAAAGAGACAGTTGGTCTACCCATCTCTTTTTTCTCACGTTTGTTAATAGAAATCGACAAAATTCAATATTACCCGTGTGTGGAAATGATCACCAATTGAAAATTAATTATGTTTGAGTAGGAAATGATCCTGGACTTACATTTACGTGTTTTTTATGTATTTGAGCGATACACACATTAAAGTCGAGGTTGCTTAGCGGTTCAATGACCGAATTCATAAGCCTGGGATCAGAAAATTGAAGTATTTTTTCTTTCTCTTAAACAAAAGAGGAATTCACCCAGCAGTGGGTCTTATAATCACATATACAAGTAGCAAAGTGCCAAACATGTCCAGGCACCTTGATTGAGCGATCCGGGAGCCGCGACCTTACAAGACTGCCTGTTTCAAGACAGACTAACAGTAAAAGTTGCGAGAATTATGTTTAAGACATGCCAGACACCTCATTAATCAATATCAACAGCGTTTCTGAGGGGTTACCTACCGGTAAAAGGCAGCGGTACACTGCCCTAAGTTCATGTTAACATATAATTTTTCAACCGCGCTATGGTTGATGCAGTGTTTTGTTTCACACGAAAAAAGTCTGCGCCTTTTGGGTTAAAATAAATGTAACAATTTTCGCTTGAGGATACTCTAGATTCAGAATTTATTCCAACTGTACTGATGTCCTTACTCGTTGTGTGATTATGTAGAGTAAGCAAAAAATGCCTGAAAAACAGCTTTCTTAGCTGATTGAGAGAAACGGTCACGGTTCAGTGACTTCTTTCGGAAATATCACTTTTCGCGTATATGAGGACCAGATCACAATAAAAGTGTTAAGAAGACAGATGTACAGGGAGTTTCAACACTAAACGATAATTACCAGTTACGTTGTGAAGGTAACCTTTATTACACCACTAAAACCGGTTCCAAACCTTGATTTTACGTGCTACTTTAAAGAAAAATGAATAGCTGAAAATATTTAGAAAATAAATTCTAATGGAATTTTGTGTAGAACGTATGTCAGAAACATGGAATCTAAATTTTAAAGATAGAGCTTCTTCTTACGCTAATATTTCATAAGCAAAGACAGGTGTCGATAGATGTCGCGTAACCCAGGGCAGAGCGTAACTTACTTAATATCTACGATAACGCACTGCTCATATTTTCCCCTGTTCAGATTTTGAATAAAACATGTCGGTTTTCTCCGGATACAAAGACCAATGCGTAACAAAACTTTCTGTTTAGTACAGGCGGAGTCCTTAAGAGTAACATAAAAATTTTAGTTTCTTTATTGATTACATAAATTCAATTAAGTAATTTTGACCTTCACCCAATTCTTACCATCCTTTTGTGGGGCGAAATGGAGGCTTATTACAGGGCGTAAATCAAACGCTACCATCGTCTTCCTATCGTGTCGATAGCAATCATATTTTGACAGCCCAGAAATCTGCTTAGAAACTGCATTATCATTATGCTACCTAAAACATATCTAAGGCAACATTTTCTATATTATTTTTAATACTCAATACTCAAATCTTTATTGCATTCCACAATGTAGGTTTAGATGGTAAACATTTCCTAGTTTATCGTTACTTGATTCCTAAAAATCATTGCTATTTTATATGGACCTTATCATTAAAACAACTTTGTTTATCTAGACTGACACCATAATGCGTATAATTGATGACCACACATTTCTACACCCTCACAATGTAACGACTCAAAAACCGCGTGGCAACGTTCACACGGCTAACAATACGTATCATAAGCCAGCGACTCAATCGGAACTAATAAATTGAGATATTTTTCTTGGTACGCCATCGATCACTCGGCCAATTTGCAATTACTGCCCGCTATGGGCCTTGGTGGTACTATTTTAGTGTTGTGATTCACAAACTAACACAGATGTGTGGAAATGTTGGCGCGTCGAAATGATGTAGCTGTGAATTAATATATTTGGTTTATCGTAAATTGTTTGCTGTAATTTACATTATAATGCATAAGTAAGTAGTGTTTTCTTTTGGTTGCGGTCAATCAATTATCACAGTCTACATTGGTACAGTCACTTTTAACACTGCTTTTTTTTCAATATCTGTTCATTGAGTTTTCCTTTTAAGTAACTTAATCAGTATGCAGTTAGAAAATGTGTAAAGACACTCGGTTTTTAATAATTTAAAATGAAAACTGAAATCATTGACCAGCTAACAATCGTTCTTTAGAATAAATGTGCTACGTTACCAACATATCGACACAAGTGTTGGTTCGTGTATCACAGCACTAAGAGTTCTCAGGTCGACTCGCAGATATATTACCGACACGGCAGGAATATGATTAGTGTATTGTGTTCCTTGTTTATTTATTTACAAAGTACTACGTGAAGGATTGGCTATGCACTGACGGCTTGCTTTTCTTGATATCTCTGAAGTATGGAACTATGGACCTCAAGAGGGAAGAGGGAACGTTTGATTTGTTTATTTTTGTTAGTGAACATTATCCGGGGTGAAATGGTTATAGTAGACATACAACCACTGAATGGATTATTATTATACGAAGCTTTTCTTACACCATCGTGTCTTTGTAAAAGTCATAATTAAGTAACACTTAAGTCTGTAATGATTGGTTAAAAAAAACCTTGTTTATTTTTATTGTTAACTTGTTAAATTATTGAGACTGCAACATACAAGATGCGGTTAACATAAATTCACATAGCACCGTTAAGAAGCCATGGTTATTTCACAATAGTTCAAACAAACCTAGAAGATACTATATTTCGTTTAGTTTGCAACATTCCTCAGATACAATTAATATTAACATTTGAGTTTCCACGAATATATCACACTCGTTTAAGTTCAAATTAAATGGAAATACACTTAAACTGAATTGTATGGATTCCTAGTTACATGTAACTTAACGGTTAACAGGAATTAACTGTTGTATAGGTGTGTCTGACTTAACTGCAAAATTTTCTTAATTTAAAACTGTAATCTTCGAATTTATAAACGATACTTAACTTTGACTAGTTCTTAAATGTCTTCCTTTACTGCTTGTCACCTTACTAGGGGAGCGACGGTATCGGACGGTGAATAGAGAATCCAACTTGTAATTGTAAACTGTACTTAAACCACGTGATAGGCCGAGCAATGTCACACAAGTAGTTGATCAGAGTTTGAGACGAACTCAAGCTAAAATTCTGAATTTAAAATCCATCTGAATGATACTTAACAGCGACTTAAATTTAAGTAACTTTCAACATAACGGAACATAAACCTCAGTTACAACATTAAGATCCACATTACGGTGGTTGATTGCGTATCGCGACGATTAGGTGCGCCTGCACAAGACACAAAGGCACCGCCGCGCTGCCAACACGGAACCTAATCCCGGAATAGACCGGGATCATTTCAAGTTCGGGACGCGGGTCCCACGGGACTCTGTTCCGGGGTAATCTTGAATATTGAAAACATTATTCTATAGATTGACGAAACGTAGAGTGATTTGTTCTCCATTGTCTTTATTGAAAGTCACAGAGAATTAGAAATTGTCCAGAATATGAGGATAAATAACGTATTGCATTTAGTGATAGATGTATATACGTGGCCGTATTGTATCTATAGTCTCATCCTGTACCATACTAACTCATTTTTTTACATAAATGAAAAAAATAATATTGATTTTATACTATAAAAGCTTAAATACTAAAACACATTGCCATCTTTAATATTATTTGGAGCAGTGATCATCATAAAGATACAGATATTCATAAGGAAATAAATGTACGATCTAATTCCATAGATTGACATACATTTTAATTACCATTAATATTGTTATTTCATACCATTAACCACTCTATAACCGTAATATTGAATAAACTATTTCACTTAATTGTTTTTTACTGTTGAAATGGTCGAATTATACATAATACTCTCCTATGATTGCCGCTATCATCATATAGATTTTAGAACAGCAGTTTAGCTTAACTGTTATTATTTAACTCCTTTATTTCCTATATACTGTTAGAATTATTACTGTATCATAAAAAACACTTTTTTAATTTTCAATTTTCTATCCAAAGAATGCCTACAAGGACCAGTATTTCGTTACGGTCTTTGTGGGCGTGTATCTGAAAGGACCAATCTAATCATAACAGTTATGGGCATTCCTAAACATTACATGTCACAGGCCCTTACACAAAAAGCCTCAATCTGGAGATTGTGACTAACACTTTTTGGAACAAAACGCTATACATAGGAGGCCGACGAGGTCAAATATTGATTGAACACACGAACAATTAAGGCCCAACAATGCAGCGTATACTGTATACGGGGCGCCATTAAATTTAATTACCGCTGCGCGCGAGTTTCGGATGCGCGGCGAGTTGCGCAAGCGCAGGTGCGCGTAAATGTCAGGTGGGCGCGCGTGCGCGTAACATACACTGTTGCCTTATGGTACAGGTCGATATGCCCTTAAATACCAAGCTTGTGGGAAAAACAACATACTGAATTAATAGCGGTTTTTTTGGTCTTTCTGTAGGTACACATTGATGTAAGAAGAGAACAAAGGCCTATTTACTGCGGATTATCCTTTATTTAGAATATTGCAAAGATAAATATAAAACTAAGTTAAAATAGACTTAGACTTTTATTAAAGAGTCGACTTTTGTTCATATAGGATTTCTGTAGGACATTATAGTTAGTTATGAATTGTAGAATAAACATTAAAATCACGATTTTAATATTTAAGACAAGTTTTTTTTCTTTGTAAGTAAATCCTTTACAAAATGAACGATGCTCACACTCACCGCTTGAAGGCATAAAGAATTGACGTGTCAGGTTAAAGATCATGATTGTGTAAAAGGATTTATGTAAGAATTTCAATCAGTCTCGAGATGATTACCCATTGGCTTGATTGAGGCACATAGTCCTTCTAAATCATATAATTTTGATGAACAACTCATTTTATACGGCTATGTCGCACACGACGAACTTTTTGTACATCTTAAGTTCGCACTAAGTTTGATTGTATCATTAATAGCTTATACCTTCGAGTAGAGATCAGTCAGAATAGAAACAAGTGCGAATCAGCACCACAAAGTCTTACCATTGGATACTGAACATAGAAATTAAGTTGGTAAGGACAGGCCGTAGCACCTTTTAACTTGATCCTTTATCCAGGTGTACTTGAAGCTAAGACTAGAAGCTAATGCCAAGATTGTGAAGGGGCTAGACAAAAGAAGAAGGTAATTAACATAGTTGTATGTCAGAACAAAACCTTCCATGCAACACTAACAGACCGCTACCAACGCCCTTATTATCCCATTCACTAGCAAAGAAAAATCCAAACAATAGCAGATCAAATCAGGTGTTCTGAACTATGACATGATAATGGTCCATTCTGTACCGAACCCGTAACACCGCGTAACAGCGCCCGGCAGATTCCCACGGCGCCGAAGGTCGATCACGATTCAATACTTGCGAAATCTAATCACTCGGACAGAAATACAAAATATTTGCATTGTTGATGTATCGTTGTTCTGATACTTACTTGAATAATAGTACTTTTGACCTTTGTTTATTAAGATGGAGTGTTTTAAGGGGATTTAATATGACCTTTAACGCATATATTACTATCTAGGTATAATAATAATAATATAATATCTTGGGACAATTTCACACCCGGTCATCTGATCCCAAACTAGGCAGAGCCTGTACTATGGTAACCAGACAACTGATAAACATATATATTTCTTAATACATACATATTATAGATAAATAACACCCAGACACAGAAGAAATGATCGTGCTCATCACACAAACATTTGTCCTGGGTGGGAATCGAACCCACGACCTCCGGCTTAGCAGTCAGGGTCACTAACGACTAGACCAACAGGCCCGTCATTTAAAGACATAAAGAAGAAAATAATCTCAGCAATTAAAGAGTGTTATTTTGCCAGTGAATGAAGATCCAGTAACCATAAAAAAACTACTTTATAATTTTGAGTTCGAGGTCTTTTATTATTTATAACAATAGAATTGCTTGTTTTAACAAATTATAGAAGATTATACAATGCGATGAATGATTGAACTTTACACTTGTCTATGTCTAACATGTTATTACATAATGCAATAATATCTTCATAAGCCACGCTACGAAAATTTATAGCAGCAGATAGAATATTGTTGTTAAAACACTACAAATTTTAATATCACTAATTCCTTTTCTTATAGGTTTCTAGGTACGTCTTTTAGCACCACAGCACATTAACGAAACTATGAGATTATTTTTTAAACTTTTGCCTGACAGACAAAGTTACACGGAAACTATCAAACAGTCTTAATTAGGATTTTGTGCCTAATTACTACCAAATCACCAAAAAAATTTTTTATTTGTATACAGCAAAATGTATATACCAACAAACATCCAACCACTTACATGAATAGTACGGAGCATTACAGAAAAAAAGTTAAATGTAATGAACACGTTATACAACAGTGAAAACTTGCGATCCAGTTTATAAAATACATCAGCTATATTTAACATTGGCAGGTGCTTATCGTATTAATTAATACATACATGGGTACTTATTGATTAAGATCCTTAAGTAATAACGCATATTTTTTTAGGAATTCTTACAGTGTATAGCTTGAGCTCATCACCTCAATTTCAGCCTCAAAAAGTATATCAATAATAAAATCTTGGGACAGCACAAACACGACCATCTTATCCCAAACTAGGCAGAACCTGTAAAAGGCAACCAGACAACAGATAAACATACTTATATATTTCTAAATACAGACATATTATAGATAAATAACACCCAGACACAGAACAAATAGTCGTGCTCAACACAAAGATTTGTCCTGGGTGGGAATCGACCTTCGGCTTAGAAGTCAGGGTCAATAACCACTAGGCCAACAGGCCAGTATCACAAAATTATTTTGAATATTTAAAGTTATAGCTTAATGAAGCACGTTCATGTACAAATCAAGGAAATTGATTTACAGTTACTTTCAAGTATTATTTAAAAACTAGCTGTTGCCCGCGGCTTCGCTCGCGCGTAAAGTAAAGAGTAAGTAGTATTAAAGGTAGATGTATTCTGGGATTTTCAAAGTAAGGAGAATGTATAACATTTTTCATCTAATATTATGGCGTTAAAATAATAATAAAAGTAAAGTAAGTAGCAAAATCATTTGTGTTATAGAATCGGAGACAAAAAAGGTACCATAAACACCCAGACTCAAGACAATGTATAAAAGTGATTTTCTACATGGACCCGTCCGGGGATCGAACCTGGAACCTTAGAGCTGGCGACACCTTAAAAACCGGAGTGAACGCCACTCGACCACGGGAGTCCTCATTATAGATATGTCTTAGATGGTCATTATCTTATCTATTTATCTTTTCATCTGTCTATCTTTGAGAATACTGAACTTCACATACCAACTATTTCAGCCCTTATTTCACCCCTCATAAATACATCTATATTGTATTTCTATATATATAAGAAATACATCTTATTTATTTCTAACTAATAACCCTTGTATGAAATTGAATGTGTCAATCTTTGAAAACGACACAATTCATATGCCTACAAACTTCTAACCCCTTTTACACCCTCTTAGGGGGATGATTTTTAAAATCGCTTAAATCGTCATTATTTATTTCTATCCAGAAACCCGTATACGAAATTTCATGTGTCTATCATTGAAAATACCGAACTTCCCATAAAAACTTTCAACCCCTATTTCACCCCCTCTTAGGGGATAGATTTCCAAAAGAAAAGTAGCCTATCCTAAAATAGCCTTCCTCAATAAGTGGGCTATCTAACAGTGAAAGAATTTTTAAAATCGGACCAGTACTTCCTGAGATTAGCGCGTTCAAACAAACAAACTCTTCAGCTTTATAATATTATAATATTAGTATAGATAAATAATTATAGTATCTTAGCCGTGTGCAGCGCCATTTAGTGAACTCCACTGCGGGTGACGTAACCTACGACAAACTTATTATTTGCGGTTGGTACAGTATTCGGGTCTAGGGATCGAACCGCAAAATTAAGTTTGTTTTTTATTGTATATACTTTTCCGGGATAAAAACTACCCAGTGTGGTGCCCAGGATATTAAAGAACAATTATACCAAGTTTCATCGAAATCGAACCGGTAGTTTTTGCGTGATGCCTGAACAAACAGACAGACAGACAGACAGACAGACAGACAAAAATTTTTTTAATCACATTTTTGGGTTCGGTGTCGGTCTAGTAACACACCCCGCTATTAATTTTTTTGATATTTTCAATGTACAGAATTTTCACTTCTACAGATTTATTATAAGTATAGATTTCAAAGTTTTTGTTGAAAATAATATATTTGATATAGATATACCGCCCAAACTTGGTAATCATGTTAAACTGTTATCCAAATTATTGTATTTATTCGACATCGAGTATTTCGCACTCCTAAACATGTAACATAATGTTTGCTTTTTCCAAGAAACCGAAGGCAAATAGCTCAGCGTGCGTCTGCGCAGGTTTAGAACAATCATTAGTCAGTTCACATGAATAGTTTAAATTATGAGTACCTTTACTAGTAAATGTACAGGTCAAACACGCTCTCTATTTAAGGATCTTGAAATTGGTCCTTTGAGGCGGACCATTTCTTGCTGTAGTACCTGTAATTTATCAAATTGTTTTGAATGGGAGAAAAGGGTTATTTTTTTGCATTACAAACGAAAAGTTTGATAAATATGATAATGAAAATACCTTAACGTAGCTTATTCTTTTTTTTTTGTTAAAAAGCCAACTTTATGTTTTTGCCAATAAAGCATCATTTGGACGGCTCTATTTCTAAAAACATAAAAATATTGTACAAAACCAAAACCAGTACCATTAACTTAGATAAAGTTTATTGGTACTTCTGACCATAATTTTGCTTAATTTATCGTAATTAGCAAATATACAACTTTTATTTCCACTAGTCTTATTTCTACCCACCCCTTAATCATGCGCTCTACAACGCCGCGACTACTGCGCATGCGTCGAGGCCTGCAATCACCAACCTATAGTTATTTGTGCAGTAACTGAGGTTAGTGACCTCATCTCTGCAGCGAAAAGGTTATGTTATTTAATGTCGTGGTTACGACAAAAACCTAGGTATTTTTCTAGTTATATTCTTTTTAGAGGCAAATATTTCTTGAAGCTATTGTAACTGTCATTAAAAGAATAAATAATGTCGAATAAAGCGCCGCAATTGGTTTAATCAGATGTCTTTGACAGATCATTAAGCATTAATATCCAATGTCACAGAATGCAACAATAAAATTACATCAATGGTCTTAAATACGACGATCTCAGAAAGTATAAAGTGTCGTAATCACTTAGTATCAGGAAATCCACAAACATTCTGACTACCTACGTTTGCCTGAACAAAAGATCATAAAATACGGAGATAAAATCCCTTAAGACTACCATTCCTTAAGGATAAAATGCTGAAGGCAAATTGAATGCCCAAATTAAGCGTATAAAAAAACAAAAATAATATTGCGCAATCAATTACAAGTATAAAACACTTTTTCCTGTTTCTCGTGAATGTTTATTAACGAGAAAAGGACCAAATTACATTAAAAAAAGCAATTGAACAACGAAATCGAAGATGCGTACATTAAGCACTTTTATACCTACACGCATTAACATTTAAGAAAACTTCGATCTAAAATATTTACTTTCGGCGTTGCCCTATATTAAATCGAATTCCTTATTACGTTACTAACAGAAAGTTACATACAAAATGTAGAAAGCTAGACTCTTCACAAAAACATAAATGGTACCCAGACACCTAAGTTAGACATCTTACGACACCAAAATCAACTGTCTATTCTTCCATACATAATCTTTGTCGTACCCATCCCCCATAATTACGGCAAGCCTGATAGGATTATAAATTACCGACACCAAAAAAGGCGAGTGCTGCGTTTCTGCGCATGCGCCGCCCAATCGCTGTTCATTACGTCATTTGCATATAAGTTTTATGGTCACGGCAACCGAAAGGAAAATGGCATGAGAACCTTATTCTCAAGCTAATTCACTTTCGATTGACGGTTCTGTGATGTATAGCTAAATTAGCATAGATTTTAGACTGGTTGTGTTAATTTAAAATGTCAGGTATGGTGTGTAATATCTATTTTGCAATGGTTGCTAGTTCAACACACAGCGGAAAATATGGGGATTGCTTAGTAAGGGAAACAAAAAAAAACGTGTAAAATCAAAAAGAAAATTTCTTGAAACAAAGTTTTTTTCCCGTAATTTACCATATATTTATATTGTATACAAGTTCACTCTACAATTCTTTAAAAAAAAACTTTTTTGATAATCAATATTATGAATTCTAAAAAAACCTAGTCAACAAAAGAATAACTGGCTTATCTAGTAAATAATAAAGCTCAAAACACTCCGTGTCCTGTATAGTAAATTGAAAATACAATTTAATTAGTATCGCTCTCATTAAAAATTACACACGGCGTCTATAGAGTAATCAATTTACTTCCACTCAATTTCCAAGTTGGACACGCTTATAAATGGAAAAATAAAATGTACCTACAGTATTTTAAAAGAAAATTTAAATTGTAGTAGCTCGAGCATGCGTAATAAGGACTTGAAGACTTGCTACTCGTAACATAACGATGCCAAAATAAATCTTAAAAATCCTGAAGCAGGCTTCTTGCAACAGTTCCCTTTACGTGTTATAAATTTGCGCTACAAATTGGCCAAATAGATTCGAAATGTTCATGTAAGATTTTATTTTGATCATTTTTACTAAGGCTATTATTCATAAATGCTTATTAAACCTATTTTAGTTAAAATGGTCTTAAAATCGGAATCTTCTCTTTCATTTTGCAAATGTAGAAAAGAAACAAAACACTTGTAAAACCTTTATTAATCTCACTCGTTTTTATGAATAAGGGCATAAGTTTAGATTCAGATAAAAAATAATAATAATTTAAAACATATCATATTTTAACACATTGTATGCTCGGTACTAGGTTTTCACAATACGTGTGAGAAGTCTTGCGTACAAAAGGACCAGATTAAAACACGCGTGCGATATCTACACCACAGATGGGCTAGTAGGGTTATTACCACGAGTCACACTCACTGTGATTCGTTACAGATGATATTCAGTAATTTTCTCACAACATTTAATCTCACACGAATGCTTTTAATGACTGCCATCTTGTTGAAAGAAATATGAACAGTAGACTTCTTTTTTTCTATGGTTTTAATAATATGATCATGTTACCCTTTAAGGGAATATTTACGCTATTAAACTGTTTTCCTAACATGCAGTATTGTTGGCTCTGGTTAATATATTTTTTACACGTGCAATGTGGTTGGAACGGCTATGAAGGATCGAGTTCCTCCTCCGTACTTAGTTTTTTTTGGTCCTTCGGGTCTTGCGGTCAGCAAAGGAAGTTTCGTATTCAGCCTGGATAGTGTTGCCATTCTATCGTAGGGTAGAATAATGCATTACAAAATGTAAGAAGCTTTTTCAATGTTTAAAGCATCGTAAAATTAAGAAAATAACATTGACATTTATATTTTGATTTTAGACAGTCTGTATATTTGATGAAAGGAGTAGAACATTTTTTTTTTCAAAATTATAAACCCCAGAAATCTATTTAATTATGTTAGAAGTTTATCTAAATAAAACCGTTTTAGGAAACTGTTTAGGGAAAAAGAGAATTATGAATTTTAATGAAAAAATCTTATTCCAAAATATTCGTTTAAGCTGGCAACACTACCGATCCTCTCGGACTTTTAACGTACACGCTACAGGATCTGTGGTTTTTGATATGGATTACGGTTCTCATGTCGTTAGTGATAGCTTTTTTATTTTAAACTCAAGTCACACGGGGTTTTTCTGGTGTGTAATATGATGGTAACACTTTTAATTCTTTACGCAGAATTGCTTAGAATCATCCCACGCAATACAGTTACACCTACTACGAGATTCTGAGAACCAATTATCGAATCCAAGATATCTTTTTTGATGCTGTATTTATGATTGTTCTTGCTTCAAAACAATGTGGTTGATAGTTCAAGTAATAATTATGTACCGTAATTAATATGATTGATATAGGTTTTGTAAATGAAAATTATGCTGTCAGGTACAAGGTGGTAAAAAAACTAACAGACGATGTAAAGGTTGATATTTGACACGAGAAATTGGGGTGGGTTTGCTTGAGAAACTACAAGAAATAATTTCGTGTAGACTTTAATAGATAATATCGATCATAGTTAAGAAATAATATGTATTGCAATTTCAATATCCATCACTACATTAAGGTAACAGAACAATTTATCTTAACGAAACAGCCCAACAAATCACGCATACATTCAAATGATCAATCTTCGCAAGTGATAAATGATAATTATAGCAAGGTTCATAGTGCAGGGGTGCGCCGGCGCGGTGCGTGAGGCGGCGCGTGCGCAGGTCACGGATCGCTCCCGATATCATTACTAATATTGTTTGTTGTACCAGTATATTGGTTTTGTTTAGTTTGCGGTTGATGAAAAAGTAAATTAGACCGCAGGGAGTGTTTGATTGTGGTTCCATTCGGGCGTATATATGTGCTTTGGAATGATGAATGTTTGATGATTGCTGATTTAAATTGAATGTAAACAACTCAAATAAAGCAATCGCAACGCAAATACAACATAATTTTCACTTTTTATTTATAAAATTAAACTTAAGGAAAAAAGAATAAGTTACGCGGCGAAAAAATCCTCCAATAAGGATAAAAACACGTAGTTATTTCACTCTAATGCTAACATAAATTTAATATGTGCACTGAAGCACGATTACTTTGCAAATTACATACACAGATGGGCAGATAACAGGCGGATACGCGGGACCTTGACTAGTTCATGCAGTTGCACCATTTTTCATGTATCTTTACCAGAGTTGTTCAATCTTTGGATATATTTACCTTAGTTTACAAGGCATAAGAAATACTGGTTTTACTTACTTTAATAGTTTATAAAAAAATAGTAAATTGTTCGTTTATTTTTCACATAGTGATAGTTTTATGTAAAGACTAAGGCTTGTATGTTTGTGATTAGTTCTGAATCAGAGAATTATAAATATGTATAAGTTTCCACTGTTCTTCCAGTTGTTAAATGTCTTTATTTCTTACCCAGTTAAAATCCAGAAATGTTGAATACAGTTATCGGCAGTCTCGAACGTAACATTAAATACATTACAAAATCAAAATGTTGATTACAACTGGTTATAATGGTAATGACTTGTATGCGTTTGCTCTGTTTAGCAACAAACTCACGATCCGATGTCAACTGCTCTGTCGAAATATTTCATGGTCAATCAGACAAGTTATTTAATTGCCACGTATGCCTTGTTACTCGGCTATTTATATAATTTTAATTTTATTTACGGATATATGTTCCAAATTCCGTATTTGTCAATCATGGTTTTTGGTCCTATGAGACAAAAAGTTTTGGTCCTTGGAAGCAAATAATCATTATTTATTATTTAGTTACTTCTTTATTACACATATTTCTTTTGTATGTTCCTAAGCCTTACCAAATTCACTTTTATCGTTCTCTATATTTTTTGTCCTGTGTCACGCATTTGGACAGCAGGACCATCTGATACCATCTAATGGACATTCCTCTGTCGCTCCTGTATCATTTTTTGTGTAAGCATGACTGATGACGACTTACTCTTTTTTTTCTCCAAAAGATAGTGAAGTAAAGATTATAAAAGTTTGAAGAGTTTTTGTTACGAAAATGAATACCAGTTGTGCTCCATACAATTATTTCTTAGAACTTCTTAAAATAAATTGTATAACAAATTAAGTCCATAGTGTACCTACCTATGTTGATATAATAATATGGTTGCATATTATATTACTAACGATTTCTTCTATTTGTTTCAGGTAATGCAAACAACGTGATCCTGCAAATATACCAACTTTCTCTCAATTTACTCAGGAATCCAAAAACATTCAGTACATGATTACACGATGGTCTTAATAACACACCAGTATTGATCAATCCAATCTATATGACTTTTGAAATGACAAGTTGCAATTATACATTGCTGAACAACAATTATACTGTAATCATCTCAGTATGAAATGTTAGTAATCTCTTAATTTACAAACTCATTCGAAGAGATGAGCAGCTAGCAGGAATACATTACTAGCGGTCGCACACTCGCTCGATTAACCATCTTTTACTCAAACAACTTTTTGCTAGTAACTCGTTTATCACACCTGTGTTAGTCCCGTTCGCTTCTCGGCTTCCTCATAAAAAAGGGATTCCATATGCCCCCTTAACTTTATCAGCGACAACGGAGGCATCTTAAAAATACAAAACAAGTTTCGCCCACCTGTTAATGCCTCAACCGTGGCACGAGCTATCGGAATACTTTTAACCCTAGATACCAAAGGAATGTTTACTCCAGACCTCTGAAATATTGGGCATCACAATCTACCCTTAAATGCTCGGATCCTTTTAAAATTATTATCATAGTCATTACGAGGGTAAAAAGTGGGCGGTGAGAAATGTGATGGACTCACATTTGGACACGCTGTGAGCGCCTTAAATTGGTGAACACAGCTACAGGTGCTCTCCTTAAAATCCCGACCGTGTAATTATGAGATCAGGATGGGCCTTTTGTGAAGCCGAATGGATAGTCAAATATTTTTTATGATTATGTTTTATTTCATGGGTGTTAGAAGCTTATAATTTGAAGTTCGTTCACCCAAGACTGAGGGAGGTCTATCTATCAATATTCTGTTCATAATCGACGCCTTTTTTATCTCAGTAACAGTCTTATCTACGAGGTAAAAACAAATTACGAACGATTACAAGCACTCAAGGACCAAATTGTCATGTGTGTCAATAAGAGCGTACGAACGACTCAACAAACCTTCAATGATTAAAGCGCGAAGATCGCATCAAAGGATTGTAATTAATTATCCCCGGGCGTTTTCTTACGCATCACTCTACCACGACGGGATTAATGTGTACCATCCTGACAACTCTTGTTTACCTTCAACCCGTCACACTGTCTTGTTTTAAACTCAACCAACATACGTGTACAACTGCACGACAAAACTTTGAACCAGAAAGTCTACTATTTTCTTGCGAAGCCTCATTTTCGGAACCGCAAATACAAGCTGGTACTAACAGCTATTTAAATCCTGTCCAAAAAGTAAATAACATCCCGAAACGTAGTACAGTCCCGCTTTTTTGGGTGTCCATTCGTATCTTGATTGATGGCGCAGGCTCATCTCGGGGGCCAGGCTTTAATGGACTTCTGACATTGATTTAATAAAAACCCTTCATTACGGCATCAAAGAAGATGATGACGACCACGTCAGGGCAAGAGGCAAGCACGATACGTACAACATACGTTAATTATTTGAAGCTTAGATCACGTTTGTAGTTTGTACTCAGCAATTAATGTTATGAATTGTACGTTGGAAATTGGCTTTCTCTTGTAATCACATAGTTTACTTTTGTAATTGATTAATTGAGTTTAAAGTTGTGGTTGTTTTGAAACAAGATGCTAACTGTTTCTGATTAGCGGCGGCTTTCAATTCAAGTCAGTTGAACCCATGAGCTTAACAGACCGTTATTATGAACAGAAATGAGAATTAAAGCACGAGTCAAAAGTAGGAATGACTGGGGCTGACCACCACAAAAATTCCTTTCCATAAATAACTTTGGCTTGGTTTTGTACATCTCACAACCAGTTTATATTTGTCAAATACTTAAAATCCATTCCTACCAGTTACAGAGCAGATAGACTTGTCTCCCGATAAAGCTTAATAAGTCTGCAGGACATCGGCACGAGTCGAAACGAATTCGAGGCATGCATCGTAAAAACAGGATTGTCTGAATTCTGCTCATTTATAAGGACCACCTTGTGGTCCGCAATAAAAACACGTCGCCCCTAAGGTCAATGCACAATTAGATGCCTCAAAACCTGACGAGAGCAATCACTCACGTCAAGTGTAATATTTGGCAGACATGAACGTTGAAATATAAGGATGGTAATGAGAACATTTTGGTTTGTTCATAAATAACTCGGGTAAAAAACTTGCGGAAAGATCCGTGACCCGACTGTGTACTGATGACCAGGATTAAAGCAACCAGTCAGTAGATCCTTAGACTCATAAACAGATGATTTTTGGTTATAAACTGTACACGACAGTGAGATAAGTTTAGTTTTATAAGCTAAACTATCTCACGATCTTAAAAAAAGCAAATGTTAAACCGTTTACTACAAAATAGTGGCTGGCCGGTATCATTTAGTAATTCCGCAAGTTTAACCGCAGCAAAAACAGGACACGTGCGCTTGCGCAGCGATGCGCCCATAAAACTTTTTTTCGCCGTCCGTCTTTAATGGATAAAAAATTCGGTAGGGCCGTTAATAACAGCCTTTTTCTTGTTTTGGCTACCGAAATAATGGGTTCCTTCGCACTTCCAATTGGACCCCAATTTGAATTCGTCTTCCGACGAGTTTTGCATTATTTTATTTTGTTTTTAATTTAACACCGTTCTCGGAAACCTGTGGTTAATTAGAGGGTTCAGTTATGGAAATATTTGAGGTGTAGCAAGAGCTGAGATCAAATAACATCGTGCTGGGGCAAGCTTTGATGTGTGGCGTGACTTATTTGCGTTGCGTCTGGGTGTCGCCAGAAAAGCAAATTGATTTTAACTGGCATTACGTTGTCATGGCTTTAGGAACCAAGCGTTGTGTTATTCCGCCCACCGTGATACACAAAGAGTTTACGACTCTAATTAGTGTTTGTTTTCTTAGTAATTTCATAGCAGATATGAGAAAATCTCACTAGAAAATGGAGCAAACGTGAGGGTAAACCGTCGTGTATTTGATGAAGAAATGTGTTTGTTATTATTGCTCCGGTATCTTTTATTTTTGAACACACTATGCCACCACTTAAGTGTTTAAGTGTATACATCCAAATACTTTGACAAATACAAAAATAACTAAACGTAGCATTCCTGGTGATCTTGTTGAATGTG
Source organism: Plusia festucae (assembly GCA_950381575.1). Taxonomy (NCBI): domain Eukaryota; kingdom Metazoa; phylum Arthropoda; class Insecta; order Lepidoptera; family Noctuidae; genus Plusia; species Plusia festucae. The sequence goes on along the minus strand of OX494436.1, from coordinate 1,749,876 downwards.
ATGATTTTTTCCTTTTGTCCGTAGCGAGGCGGTAGGCTACACTTAACTGAAAATATTATTCTTCGAAATAAATTTTATGAGTTCTAAAGTTATTTCAATGTTTTGAAGTTACAAATACTTTCTTACATAAGAAATCAATTAGTTAACTAATAACGCAATGAACACGCAGTTGCTAATCGTTTATAATAATGACCATTTTATTGGTTTTTAAATGTTAACTTATGGCAACATTTAAACAATTATAAGCGTGTATTATGTTTCTTGTGCGTTCATACAATAGATGATTACGATGTATGGAGTTTTAGAATTCATCACTCGGCAAAATATAGCTGGTATTAATAATTGTGAAGGATTTCTATTTATAAATTTTCGAACGAATAGGCGATGGTTTTAAAAATGCAATTTCGTCGTCATCTCTAGTTGTCTTATTGTTAATACACCATAGTGTGTGGCACTATGGTGTATTAATAATAAGACAACTTATTTGACCCGGTGACCACGTCGCTGTTCTCTTATTTCAAGTTTCAACTCAATAGAATTTTAGTGGTTTTTAGGATAAAAATAAAGCTCTCGTCCAAGTGTACAATGAGTAAATTATCATTTCAAAATCTTAAAATTCAATCCAAAATAATATCATTTTAATTTTTCAGTGCAACCATATTAATTGTATTCATTCATTCATTCATATTCATTTTATTTTTTCAATGCAACTCTCATATTTATTTTATTCTCATATTGAATTGATAATTATTTTTCAGTGCTAAAAGGTCTTAGAATCGGACAACATCTATTTTTCATACCCCTAAGTGTTAGTGGTGACCCTCCGCAGATTGTTTTAATATGGCAGAACAACGTTTGCTGGGTTAGTGTTTATATTGCTTTATAAAATGAGTTAAAATTAGTCGAATAACATTAGTTCCAGATTTGCCCACCGGGTGAAATAAGTTTGTGCCACTATACTCCATATTAAACCATAAGAAAGACATCGATCTTAATAATTAAATGGAACTTTCCGAATAAAAAAAACGTGAAAACCTCAAAATTTCAGTAATTAAATAACAATAGTCAATTTACTTTAATTTAACGCCTGTATTGTATCGACTACTCAATGTTTCGCTAATTATCAAAATATACTAACTCTACTCGTAAGTTCATTGTCTCAGTGTACGTAGTCGTATTTTTTGCTAAGTTCATTGTGTATGGTGAATTAGTTATGGTCGTCTGGTATTTGTGGTCGCGGTTCAACTGCCTCTATTTGACGAAATGTCAAGTTAAGTGTGAATGGTTAAACCGACTTTTTTTTGGTAATGTTTGCAAATCTGTTTTCAGGGCAAAGGCCTTGCTTTTAATGTTTTGTATCTTAAGAACGTATGTAGGAAATCTAAAACATTGATTTAGGAATTAGTTTTTTTAAGTTTTTCATAAAGAGACGTTAATAGGCCCATGAAGAATATTGGAAGCAACAATGGATTATTAAGAATGACACGTTCTATGAAATGAACTTAAGATAATAGTATTACCAACTAATTTATTAGTAGATACCAATAACTAATAATTTCACTATCGCTTGGAACCTACAAAGTGACGCCACATTTCATACCTTAGACACATTTAGGTACCTCGTAAATCCACACCAGCTTATTAAACGTGTTAAATGTTAAAATTGACAATACACAGCCTACATCTGACATTTGTTTTAGTGCATTATTCCCATAATTATAGGCGGCCTTTGCCACAGACAATAGGAGTTAACTTTTTAATCAATCACGTGTTGTCGGCCATGTCTGTTAGTTTTGGCAGTTGCGCAAGCGCACGGCGATTGTTATGCGTGCAGGGTTTGACAAACGACCTTTGTAGGGTTGTCCCATTCGCAAGCTGTCGGTTAGTGTTTATTGGCTGTGAAATATAGTAATTATCGATGATTAAGAACGACTAACCGATCTTAACTGTCTTGAACAGAACAATTAATTTCTATTACGATAATGATTAAAAATATTTAAAGTTTTTTGATTTTATTGCGGTCTCAATCCTCTCACACGGAAAAATATTTCTTAAATCCGCAGATATTCATGAGTCTGATCGTTTGTAATTAAAATTAAACAGTCTACGACTTTTGGAATATAATATATATGAAAATAAAGAATCCTTATCTTTCACTGATTTCTTCCACAATTTGTCACACTTTTAACACCTTTGCAATTTACCCTTGAAACTTGCTAAAAACTAAACAAAATAGTTCATTCGGCAATCAATCACTCGTTCACACGTGCGTTCCAGTCATCTTCATTGACATTTGCGGGTTGTGTAACAACAATGTCAACAAAATGATGAAAACATGTAACTCGCTCCTTTTACGGAATGCTGTTCGCTTAATTTAGGGTTGGCACTTAGCAATTATAGTAATTTGTTTGTTTTAACTGTAGATTCTGTTAAACACTAGGCTTATGTAGGTATTAAACATTTTCTATTGATAATTGTTGTAGGTTTAAACTGTTTACAGGGTTGCATTGCATGTACGGTCCTATATTTTCAGGTATTTTTAAACTAAGGAGCTCCGAATGTAATCAATTCAGGTACCACGATGTTAGGTACAGTGTTTATTGATTTTCTTAATCATATTTATTTTTAACTATAGGACAACTTATTTCTACATTATACACGACATTGACAGTGACCGCGAAACATTGTGTCACAGCTTTATTTAAAAATATATTCCTTTAACAACTTTATTATTCTGTAGGGCAGCCCTAGGCGAATCCTAAACATTAAAACATTGTTTTCGTGCAGAGTAAATAAATAGGTACTACACTCGTTGTGAAACTGATTTTGTAAATGTACAAATACTGAGTTGTAGAATTAGCTGTGACGAATCTGTGAGTTTGTTTGGACGCGTTAAGGTCGAGTCTGTCTTGTGCGTAATGTATTAAAGGATTAACCGAATTGGGTAATTTTAGGTGATTTAATAGAAATAGGAAGGAGTTTTATTAATCATGTTTCTTTTGTGTAAAGTTTTTATAAGAATTGAAGGATCTCACCCGACTGGCAAATCCAAAAGGAAGGCTTATGGTTTCTCTTTCTAGTTAAAATGAAGAAAATTTGAATGAAAATATTTTTTTTTCTTTTCCTATCAACGTGATCTGATCAAATTTTTTTACGCACATTACCAAATAAACTATACGGCGACCCAGAACCTTGTTGTTAGCCTATCAAGTTCTGGTGTTACTCGATTTCATAACTTCTGATAAGAACATTTTATTATTTTCTATAAAACCCAGGACCGCAATAAGGATAAATACTGTACCTAGGTTTACCCGTGTTGACTATAAAGTCTTATTTAACTGTAACAGTCTTGGCAACTTTGAACTCATTACTACTGCGACATTTGTATTCCCTTCAGTGACAGTGACGATAGACAGACAGATTTAAACAGCCGGCTACACATGCAATAGAAACATTCGATAACATCTACATTACTCTAAAAACAACAACATAACATTCTCAACCTTAATACTACTACATAAAGTTCGATTTAGAATGAAAAGGGTGAGTTAAGCTTTTTAAAAAATCGTGTGTGGTGCGTTTACAGAGTGTGTCGTAATTAAAAAACACGCGAGTAATTACATGAGTGTCGAAAGCCCGCTTCGTGAACGATGAACTATGTCTAGAGTACGAGTATACAGTCCGAATTTTTCTTAGGGCAACGACATCGCATGATATATTATATGAAATGCTTTTTTAATATACATAGTTTAAAAAAATTATCGTGTACGTAGATAAGATTATTTTTAAATGTCTCTAACAATAGTTATTTTTGAGACCACCAGTATTGAGATGAGTGATTAATATTGGTTCGCAAATCCTGGTCATTCGTGGTGTTTTAAAAATATTATCACGCCTATTTCCTAAATAGGTTGGTATTCACAGGTACCTATTGTAGAAATACTGAATGCCATAACAACAATCCAAGAATTAAATGGCTATTAATAAATACATACATGCCATCATAAAGTTGACACTTAAGTCATACATTAAATTCTTATTAAAACAGCGCATAAAATGCGTTATTCTGAAAACAGTTTAACAATATAAACGTAATAAAGCGTCCATTTTGTAATCATTAACTTTTACACCACACACGTGTACTCCGTGACAAATAAAAATAGCTCGTAACGTATAGAACTTAAAGCATAATATCTGTTATTTGAGAAAAGGCGCGTAATTATTTAAGATTCCCGAAATTGTTGCGCAACAGTTTAATATCACACATGGTTACACGAGGTGTGTAATTTGTTCGGCCATCATAATACCATGCACGTTGTAATTGTATGCACTTTTTAGCTGTCAGGGTTGTTCCCGGACCTTTACTTATTAATCAAACGGTTTCGAGAAATGGGTTCTTATGAAAACTGATGAGGATATTTTTTAGAAGCAGAAAATAAGATTTAGACAGGAAAATAAGATAGAACGTGTTAATGTTACAAATATGAAGCACTTTTTCGTACTATTTAGTCTGAATGCCCTAAGTGAATGGACCGCGGGCCATTCGATCGTAAACAAAAATCGTCAACGTTCCAAAGAACCGGTGTCTGTAGGATTCCAAAATTTGTCTCTAAGATTGCCCCTATCTTTGTTTTTGGCGAATTTGACTGCTCAACTTACACATCTACACTACCTGCCTACCTTTCAAGAACTCCAGCATTATGATACACTTACGAGGAAGAAATTGTGTTACTTCAAAACTATAATTTAGTAGTAAGTACGAAACAGGTTCTGCGCACATTTGGTATGTGGTTGCCCGCGGCTACCACCGATTAACCATTCGAATGGTAGGTAGGCATTTAAAACATTTCTTTTTTTTACTTAGCAAAAAAATATCTCAGTTGATTTTTAGATCGTTATTCAAAACGGCCAGTAGTCATTTATCAGCAGTGATGAAGACAAAATGGTGAGCGCAGTTCTGCTAATAGTTATTTAATTTGCTAAAACATTTCATGTGTCTTTATAAGTTAATTTAATGCTAGCCGATGTTCTAATTAGCTAGTTAAAAACGAAAAATTAAGCCCTACTTGTAGCAGTATTATTGTATTAGCTGATAAATGCGTGAATACTATCAAAATTATTATATGCTAGGCATTATATGATCTTGATGAAATTCCTACACAATACAGACCAACAGAAAGATCTTCAATGGTTATAGATGCACATAGGCAGCAGTGCTCACTAAGGCACCATCAGTTGAGCCCATGCCCGTTCGTCTCCTACAAAAAAAAACCTAAACTAGTGCGACGTATTCCCCGCTGTATCTGTGTCTATGTATATCCATTTTAATCCTCGCATGAATTAATCAGGTCGTATACGAAAATAAACTAAAAAACTAAGAGGCATGACCACCCTTCACAGCCCAGCAGACTAGTTAGCACGCACCTGAGTACTCGATACATCGGTTGACACGAAAATCGATCAGAACAATGATCGATGCGAACAATCGAGAACAATTCGTTACATACGAAACACTGGTATCTTAACGTAGATAAGGCTTACAATTGAACACTAATTAAACCTGATGGATGCATGGCTCTACTTTGTATGGTGTCATGTACATTGTATGAAAGTGTCTCGATACATTTTGTTTTACTTCTTGCCTGATTTAATAATTATTTAGACTACTTTACATAATAAGCAATGAGAAAACCAAAATATAGCTAATTATGGTAAGAAAGCAATTTTTATTTCTGTGTTGTATTGTCTTTTTAATTACAAACCACGGCAGGGAAACGAAAGTGAACACGGAAAGGGACGGAAAGCATTATTTATAGATTTATGTATGAGAAATAACGGTTTAGAAACCTTATCGAATACAAATGAGAGACTAATGGTATTCGATTGTGAAATAAGAAGATCTTCGTTCTGAACACCACGTTAGGAAATACCACTTTAGTATTCCACTTATGATCAAGACATCCCACTGTACTGCCTACTCCTGCACTATAAGCACGTGATACAATCTCTCGAGCACTCGATACGAGCGCTATGACAAATCGACACGCCGTAATACATCGATCCATCGAGTCACTCGATTATCGATACCTTAGTCGAATTATCGGCTGTCTACTCGTGTGAACGGTTACACAATAAATAATGGTCAATACAATTTGATAACAATCACACATTAGAACGCCCCGCTGGTTTGAAACACCTGATATTTATTATAATACAAATTTAATAAGCGGACGATCATTTAAAAAAGTTGCGCGAAAACTATGTTTTATTAATAGACAGTATTTTTTTTTGGCCCGGCATAGGTCATGGCATGTCAGACTCTGGGCGGTATATCCTTGAAGCTCTAAGTCTGTAATTTGGCTACATATGACTAGGATTATGCAATTTGATACGCTCACGACGTCAAAGTTCAAGTTTGGCTGTGTGTCGGTTATTGATTCGCTCACACAAATAAATAAATTATTTTATTGTAGCGTTACTCATTTTATTTATGGGAAACATAAATTTGGAGTAGGTACCTATCTTTATCTTTTCTCGAAAGATGGTAAAAGGGTGCTGGGAGAACCGTAATGTTTATAATGCAATGTAATAAGCAGAGGACAGCGCTAGTAAACTGTCACCAGATAAGCGCCATTGACGTCGTCGTTGCCGAGAAAATACTATATCTATTACGGCTACCGTGCAAGATTTAGCGCGCTTAAACTCCCATTTAAGGGAATGGACGTGACAATACCTATTCGAAATTTATACACAATAATGTGAATGTAACAGTAAAGTTCCAGTATAAATAATACATGAGTTTAGGACAAACTAATCGAGTCGTTTCGTCGATTTCAATATCGTTGTCTATGGATCGCGGTTGGTTATTACTGTTATTAGACCAATATATCACAAGATGATTGTTGCATAAGAATTGGCCGGCTTTGGCACTTGTTGCGTCGTTTTAGGCAACGATTACGATGAAACTAATCGGAATGTCGTAGTATGTCAGTAGGCACCCTGCGACGTCAGGACTGACAACAAAACAAAAAGCATACAAAACTTAAATATGTTTTTTACCTTCAATAAAAATAAATTAGTAATTAAATGAACTGCAGTAGTTATCATATTTGTTAACTTCACGCTTCAATAAACACTTCTTAACAAAGTAATACCTATTGTTAATAATTAATTAAATAGCTTTCAACTTACGTCTTATTTTCTTTTCATCGTAATTACTGCTAATCTGACATTGAACATTAATATCTTGCATGTAGACATAATGTATTTTCATATAAAAGTTTCACTTTTACAACAATAATTAATAACAAGAAAAAGATCGATTGTAAACGATTGCCACTGGGAATATTTTTTCACAATGCCATTACTATGATAATATCTTAACAACTTTCTTGCTGACGCTCTCAAGCTGTATGCGACCTCTTTGTAATAGCTAGATAATTATTTTAATACGCACAAGAACATAGCAGATACACTTTCACTTTGATTTGCATTCGCTCTTATGTTGTTGTCGACGTTTTTGCAAACAAAGGCTGTACGCTTGTTCCCTTTGCCTTTGTTTTACGCGGCAAGTTTGACAGTTAGCGAAATGCACAAATGTCATGCGAAAAATGTAAATTATCAGTACCTGTAGGTTACGCCTCAGTTACGCCATTAAACCTGTGACACAATAATGTACCCAATTTATGTTTTATCAGCGCAGTGCTCAATACTTGACAATGTCATGTACTTATCGAACAAATGAAAAATAAAATTTGATATAAGGTTTCATTTAACATCTTCAAATTATTAATAAAGAATAATCCCTCCGACGTATATAACAAAAAGCTTGTAGCTTTAAAAAAACGTCTGTAAGAATAAAGTTCATCCTTTTAGATGCTCTAATAAGATAAAAATATTATGTGCACAAATATACTACATCACTACCAATAATTGCGAAAGATGCTTCTAAAAAATATCAAAGCAACCGGCGGAAATGGTTAAATATGTTCGTCTAGTAATGTGAATTAATGCTTCATTAGAAGAATTTTGATAGCGTAATCATTATGTTCTGATCGCACTTCGCGGCGGCGCGAAATGATCCAATTGGTCGATATAAACGGCGTGCATTCGAAACATTCGATATGAACGCATTTGATAGAAAGGCATTCTCGGGGTTGCAATTGGTAAATAATTAATGATGACAGATGCTGATCTGAATTCTTGATGGTTACGATTTATTGCTATTTCAAGGCAGGTGTAATTGTGGTGTCATTATACTGGTATTTTTTGAAATCTTTGACATTTATTCTTAGACGATAATTTTTTTATACATTATCTAGATTTTTTTCAAACGAATGATTAAAACCTTTTAGTTGATTTATTCGATCGCACATTCTAACCACCTGTCAGGTATGCCACCCAAACATTATTGGTAGTTGTTACCTCGTAAGGTCACCGTCCCAATTGTCGTCAGTTAATGTTAACACCTCGGTCTCCGGCAGCGGCCACTAGATAATGGTTATCTTATCTGGCTGTATCAGCCCAGCCCAGCGCCATTAGCTGGTCGACCGACTTTCCCCGCAGGTTAGACTCGCGATTGTTGACGATTGTCCTCCGACAACATTGAGGTGGGAGCAAGAGGTAGCCCTGTATACAATTCATGTATCTACTGTTATTCATTACTTAAATATATATTATACAACAGACAACAATATATCAGTATTCTTAACTGTTATCCTTACACACTCAGATTAAAACAACGCGCTAAATTTCGTAAGCACGATGATCTTATTTTATATCTTATATTATATTATCTTAACTATCAGTAAGTAATTAATACAATTTTGTTTCACTTTAAAGTTAGGTGCATATTAGACACTAGCAAAATATGATTTGACTTATAAATGATTGCAATATTGAATAAATAATGCATTACATGATTACATTTCACAGCACAAAACTGGAGTGTTCTACACTTAACCAATCTTTTAAATCCAAACACCAGTTTATCCTAGGTCATTGAGCTCATTGTAAGTAGTCCTATTTATCCCTCAGTACCGCGACCGCTTTCCAATGACACTTGCCGCATACTACGATAGCGTATAATGAGCAGCTCTGATCCATAACCGATAGCAACGCGATTATTTTGAGGTTAAGACCCCGTTCAGGTAGCCTTATGGCTCCTGAATACAAACTTCGACTAATACTAGCACTCACAATATCTTTTTCGCAAATGGTTGTGTAATATTTAATGTAGATGAAATCGGTGCAAATATGTTAAAATAATTATTAAATATTAAAAATAAAATTCCGCATTCGCATTTCGCGCCAATACCATAAATTGACAGCTGTCAATAATGAAAAATAAAATATCTTAAAACATCGTCTAAAAAAGAGAAATAAATCCAGCCAATTTTAATTGGAAATTTAATATTGACGTTTTCTTTTTTTGTTTGTACGAATTATTAAAGGGCTTTCCCAGTTTTATTTTCGATCATGTGCTAAATAGTTTGTCTATGTACTCAGCCGAGAGTCATTTTACTTTGCTTCGGTTACTTCCCACATAATTTTCCCTTTCAACTTCTACATAGAGCCTTATTAGTCTTATTACACCAAGCTACCGCCCCGTAATAAGGTCCTACTGACCTCAAACATCATATCAGTTACAAATCAGATACTCGTTATAATACGTAAGTTACTGCAATAGTGAAATAAGTAGGGACTGTCGTATGATTGTACAGCCCACAATATGTACAGGTTGAGTTATGATGTCCTTATTTACGATAGCGCGCGGAAAATGAATAAATATAAGCTATACGTCAGCTTTTCACTGTTCCACTGAAGATTCAAGTCTTCTTGTAAAAGATGTATTTACTGAAGAGTTTAGCATCTTACTATATATTAACTAACTAACTTTTGCCCGTGGCTCCACCCGCGTCGGCGTCGGCTATCTTAACTAAAAGTAGCCTTCGTCGATAAATGGGCTATCTAACACTGAAAGATTTTTTCAAATCGGACCAGTAGTTCCTGAGATTGGCGTGTGCAACCAAACAAAATCTTCGGGTTTATAATATGAGTATAGATAAAATCTGGATTATACAGTTTTTTTTTTTCTTATTATATAATATCTAAACCTAGAAACACTTGTAGAAGGTAGGCTTTTGCCGTGCGGGGTGCAGTTTAAGCTAGAAAAAGACCTCATTTTCGTAATTGTCCTGGTTGATTCAAATTCAAGTTCTTTAGTTTTCATTTTTTCTACTTCGCTGGGGTTGACATTTCCTAACTGACTACCTTGATGTTGTTCCACTAGATCTTTCATGTTATGCAAGATACAAAACCTGGCAGTACTTTATCCAATGAACGACACTTTTTATCGTAGTGGTATGTTCCCGGTGGATGATGTAGTATCCTCAACAGCTAGTATGTTAGTAAAAAAAGTGAATTCCAAAGTCGAACAATCCAGCCAGCCTGATTGATCAACAATATATTACAGAAGCCTCTCGCTGCTCTTACAAAATGTTCACATATCTGGGACCAATTACTTACCGTGTTCAACTTAATTGCTAACAATTAAACAGTTTGTCTTTCTCACGGCATTCGTATTTCACGTCCATTATTTGTGTTCGCTTGCATAATGTTTTAGAATTTTCGTAATATCGAGGAGCTTCCAGGTTTGAGACGTTTCTGTTGCTCAAAAAACTTCAGATGATGTTTGACATGTAGCAGTCCACTGCTGGACATTGGCCACTTAAGAGTTGAGTTATAAAACTTGGTCATCCGCTTCAGTGATTTTATTCTATAATTGGTATTCCTACAGGCAGAAACAATGAACATACGTCATTTAGTACGTAGATGGATCAAACTGTAAACTATATTATCCTCAATTTAAACTGGACGAGGGGATTTTCCCCAGAGGCAACAACGCATGAATTAAATATGTAACCTAAGGATCAAGATTTATAAAAAGAACTGGCACTCAGTATTGCCAACATAAAGTTATAAATCGCAACACTAGTAGGGTAAGTCACCCAATTATCAGGCGTACACAAATCGTGCTGAGTGTCACGTAGGCTGAATAGTGTGATATCTTTGCATCGTTCATGTTCCCGAGGTGTGGCAGAGCTAGGCCCTAATTATGTTGATCGCATTGAGATACAGTTTGACATTTTAGTAAACATTTTACTAAACCAAATGAAAGGTTCGTTGAGCGTGTAGCTACAAGATTTGTGACAATATTGTGCCATCGCAGGCAATCGTAGCTTACTGAAGGGGACTGGATGAACTTTATGAGACCTATTTGGGTACGCGTAATGTTGCGTTACGAATACATGTGCCTTGATTTCGCGTAAGATCTACCTAAATTAGATATATCATTAAATTTATTTTCACTAATTCAATGTCACAACCCTGGATACCTGACACCAGTGTCACGCGCCACTTACAGCCCTATACTGACTCACGTTACGATACCAAAGCATTAGCTATCTAAGTCAGGGGTACCAACGTAAGCCGATCTACATCAGTTAAGCCTAATGGGTTAATTGGGGGAGCATTAATTGTTAATGTAGGTGCCTTACGGACACGATAGCTGGATACTGCTCTATCGATATTTTATAGCTGCTCTAGTGATTGTTCTGTACTGAGAAAGTAGGGTGCGAAGGTATTTGGTAAAGGCATGCAATTATGGGACATTCGACACACAACACTTTTTAGGATATCATGATTTGTTTTTTTTTGTGAATCGCGCTAAAATAAGAATTTCCTTTTCCGTAAATGAGAGCTTATGAAACTTTTTATTTGTTCCAGAGATGGCAGCGGAGGTGGTTCGTCCTATACGACGATGGCGAGCTGACGTACTCGTTGGACGAACACGTAAGTACTGGCCTCTAACATAAACACCCACTAACGAACGAAGAGAGCCTCCTTATAACCCTTTACTGTTACACTACGGTGTAAATGGCAGCCAAGTTTGATCTAACGACCATTCCTGCCAAAACCCTCTCGTTCACCACCGCTGGTGATGAAAAAAATAACTTCGATGAATCAAATAAGGTAGCAAACCTTGTTATCGACACCGTCTTTTTCGATTTTTTACAAGGAATCGGCTAAAACGGCAGTTGAAATCGTTTCCTCGTAGTTTTATATCGACTAACTACAAATATCTCGCTTCTTGCGCCAGCTAATCTATTGGCTGAACAAATTCAGACCTGTCGGACTCCATAAAGGGCAGTATTGAAACCGAGTAGGGTAACGCGACCAGTAATTGACTTGTTACGAGAAATAGTGGCGAGTCGTCCTCCGATAGATAAAACCCTAATTTGGTTCTATTTTGAGCGGAAAATTATGTTGCACAACATGAATTTTATGGTTTTTGTTTGCGTTTTCTAGGTACGAGAAACAAGTTTATAGTTCCCTATACTATCGTAGACGGGTAGCCACTATTTAAACTCGGGTCCTTTATAATAAAAGATAGGTACATTTCTTTCGGTTCAAAAAGGCAATAAAAAGAAATGAAATTCCAATAATTATAAATATCGACACAGATATCGAACAGGACTTATGTTTTTGTCAATAATAAATTCATTCTCGTATAATATTAGCGTTTTATAAAAACAAACATCGTCTGACCGGTAACTGGAGACGAGTCGAGCTGAGGCCGGGAAAGCACGACACTCGGATTCATCGGCACCTCGCTTTATCAGTATCAAATCTTTCTCATTTTTCTCCGGCACTCATAAATATTCATAATAATTGGCGTCGCAGCAATTTCAAGTGAGTACATGAATTTTAATACCCGCCGTATATAGGCGTCCGCCGTGCCTGCCGCGTACCCGGCTTACCCAACAAAAACTTGACGCGTAATGTAAACCCACCAGGAACAATGAACACAGGAAGACTAGGATGGCTTTCTCTGACTCAGACTTGAAATAAAACAACTTGCCTTTTATGGTATTAAATCCTGATTCTAAAATTCTTGACGGGGTGTGGGTCATTCACCCTTTATTTTTGCGGTTGACAGCAACGCTTAACAGGAACGTTTGAGATGTTTATCTGCCTATCGTTGTGGGATTCGCGTTACAGTCGGGTCCATAAACAAATCAGGATGTAGAACAACAGAATCTGTCGGCCTAGATGCTGGCTGAGGCATTCTCTGTTCGTTGGTTCAACGTCGGGCGCGCCGTCAATGTGACGCATAATGTATTCCGCGGTTCGCACCTCGTTATCATGTGAATGGAACTGAAGATTTGCAATGCGCCTCACAAACTTAAATAGAAGGGAAGTCGTAAATGTCTTTCCGTGGGGAAAGTTGGAAAATTAATGGTCTCTAAGTGTTTGAAGTAACTAGCGTTTATTTGTTCATTTACTTGTATGAGTCAATGGATAATTGATTAGCTGGCATGGACCCGGTTAGCTACAAGTACACATTTTATGGTGTCTGCAATTCTACATGGTATAATAACGTATTCAATACAGATTTAGGTGATTGCCAACATTACCAAGACTTATTTTTATCTCCATACTTAAAAAATATTTTAATGTTTGTCATAAATAACTTTGCGCATGTTCATGCTTATTCTTTTTATATTAAACAAATTAGGGTTTTTTACAACATGTATATCTTGAGAAGAAGTGAAAAAATGATCATGATTCTGGATTTTTGGATTAGTCTTGGGCCCGAAAAGCATAATAAATATTTAAAATAATGGAAAACTGATGTTAACGGCAAAAAAAGAAGTTTACGAAAGTTGAAGACAAGTTACGCTAGTCAGCGCTAGTCATTATTAAATGAGATACCGGAGGTACCTATTCGGTTTAAATGTATAATACCGTGCACGTGCAATATTCAAATAAAAATAAATCTAGCAACAATGCCGATTATTTTAAAAACAACGCTGACTTAAACAATAAATCCTCTTTGTACTAAATAAAAGTAAAAAGGTTTTTGTAATTAGAATTCAGAGCATGCAAAACCACTGACAGTTCGAAAAGAAACTATTTGCATACACGTATGGTAATTATAGTTCTAAAGAAAAACATTGAGTTAGCGTGACAGTTACTTATGTGTTTATGGTAATTGTAAAAGTCAATAAAGGGAAACCCGGTTACCATGATAGCTAGCCGCCAGTATCTAACAACTGAACATTAAGGTAAAACGCAGGTTCTATGCAAACTCTAAGTATATATTTTATGTTAGCACTTAAGTTCAGGAATAAATAAAAGCTGATTGTATGGTGTTACTAAACTACACCTAATGAATTATTGCTGTTTACCTGAACGAACTTTAGTTCATTCACTTTTCTTTTGAGATCTAAAATTACTGCAAATCATCTTAATGTTTCTAAATGTCCGTCGTAAATAAAACAAGAAAAGTATTCCTTAATGAAAACTTTTAGTTAACTGCGAGTCACCAGATGGGTACCTACCTCATAAAAAAAATTCTTGTATTTTGTTTTGTAAGTTGGCTGCAGTTTCATGTTCGGATTTCAAAATTCCCGCTCAATAGAACGGGTCAGCGATCAGTGATATAACCCGCAGCCCGCTGCCCGCTTTTTATTTATGTGACTAGTTAGCAAGTGGTCAAATAACAGACGTTATCATCGGCGATCATGTACCGTTGCAAGCTAAACACTCTGTCAGACCTGTTATCTTGACCATTAGACCCTGATACAGGCCGGATTGCCGATAAATGGCTTCTTCAATGTGATGGATACGTGACAGTAGTTAAATTAATAAATGTCGCATACGCATTATCGGGTTAGATCTTTGAATAATCTCGTTCGATTTATTTGCGGTTGTATTTAGAACGAAAATAAATGTTTTTTTGATTCTATATCAGTCATCTGTTGCAATATAAACTTGACTTGCAATTTACAGTTCGCAATACTTTCAATTTGCAATCATTCAGTTTTTATTTTGTTAACAATATTAACAAAATCTAGAACTAAACCCTGTTTTCACCGGGCAAAAGTTCGTAGTTTCGTGCACTCACCCCTATATCCCTAACATATCCCTAGCATATAATGCGTGCGCCCACATTAGGCAGGCAGCGTGCGTCATAGCATGCATATGCAAACACCAATCATAAATTAATGTGATAGCTAATGAGAAATGCGGAACAGATTGTCTATGTAAAACAGGCTGTGGGCTGTCCTGTCGAGGAAGGTAGCGATTAGACGCTTGTTTATGATTTTCTGTACACTATCAGGCATAATAAGCAGACTGGCCTTTCGTAGAATTAACAAAAAAATTGAAGAAAAATATTTTTTATAATCTACGTTACTAACGACGAATAATCACTGTCATTATGATTTGAAGTATTGTTAATTTAGTACAAAAAAAAAATCACAGACTTTTCATAACTGTGCTAATCTCCTGCATTGACAAACTTACTAAAATAATGTATACACAGTACATCAGCAGAACGCTCAAGCATTTATTAAAATTCCTCTTGTCTTTATAAATTGTCAATCATAAAATCTGTGAATAAGTAAGACTCGCTGACTCAGTGTAGAAATATCGCGAATACATCAACACACGAGTGAATGCGTCATGAAGCCGTACACTCTATTAGATTATGAAGGAAGACCTACAATACACTTTCACGATGGGAACGAATGACCCATCTATTCGCAATATTGCGATATTACATACAATCAACTGTTCAAACATAATTTCCTTTGATTTAAGTAAGTTTTCTCATGATTTCTTAACGACCTAAAGCGTGCTTTGGCTATGGGAGCTTGTCGATGACGTGTTCTGTCTAGCCTTCTTCCTAAGTTTCTGCCTTGTCTTTGCCAGCCGTACCAGAGTTTGCTGAATACCGTATTCTCTCCATTACATGCCCATCGCCTATCGACCCTCTTAACCCATTGCTAGCAAATACAGTATTCCATAGAAAGACTGGATGTCAGAATGTAATGACTTCAATTCTAACAAAGACCACCGTATGGCAGACAGGACCAACGGCTTATTGTTTTTTCTAAGGCACGGAATGTCATATCTTCACCTAATTCAGACATCATTTAATGTTTTTTCTAGCAGCATTTTACGACGCATCTTTGACATAAAACCCTACAATAAATGTATTTTTATTTGCGTTTGCACATACGCGTTGCGTTTAAATCCATTACAAAAATTATTTAGGTTCAATAAACATTCGCATCAACCTCAAAAATCATGTAACGTAGGTACGTAACTTTTCCAAACTCTTAGTAAGAGCCACACTGATTTCTGGCAACCTCTTCATAGATTTAAGGGTATGATATAGACATTTCTCCTTACAAACCCAGTGACGTAATACAAGACTAATAGAAACAACTTATTTATAAAGTTACTTGAGATTCTTCAGGTGAACCAAATTAAATCGCTTCGTGTACAAATCAATTGTGTTCGGAATGACATTACAGTGCTATGCGCATGTGCCAATGCACTGGATTTAGGGCTAGTTCATACTATTACTGTTTTATTTGAACTTGTTTAAAATAAACTACAGATAAATATTTTGTATGCTGAAAAAAAAATATTATTTTCTCTCTTGTCTCTGATAAGTTATTTATTTTACAAAGAAACGTTTAGACTTCAAATTAAAAAACAAAATCCCAATCTAAACTTGTAGGTTAAAAAATATATTTTCATGGTGTGCAAAAATTAATATCATAATTAATACCTTAATTAATACCTTAGGTTAGTGAAAGATGGTGGGCTACATTATCTGATGTTTTTCATAGAGTAAGTGATTGCTGTTTGCTACTAAAATTTTGTCATCGGAAACAATGCGCATTGCTTCTAAGTTACAGGAGCAAAGAAATAGCATAAACGTTTTGAAACCAATACTTCAATTGTTTTCAAACCAGATACCACGCAACTTGATACTCCTCTCTTCCCACATTCATCGAATTCTTAACGATAAATCAATAAAAGCAATAACTTGGCATTCTGTAGCGTGCATGACGTGTCAATTAAGACAAGTTGGTGTAGGCTCGGCTGATGCTCCATCAATATTAATGAGACGCACCGATTTCAAGACCCACTCTGGCCTACTAAATGTGGTAGAACATGGTCGTGATGTCCGAGGATTAGCGAGGGACTAGATTAGATAGTAGATAGGTGATTGTGTTAGAACATCTTTACTAATAACAAAATAATACTTGTTCACTTTATGCTAACGCCATCTAGTGGTTAAAATATGTACTAAGATAAAATTGTACCATAGCTAAATAAATATGAATAATTAATTGTTTTATTATTGTGCACATCGAAAATAAAGCAAATTAATTTTGTGACACATCAATGACTGTTCACGTCACCTTGAGTAATATTTGGATGAATTTGGATACTTAGATCTATGAATTGCTAAGGCCAAAAAAGCGAACAGAATTGGCTACTAATCAAAGTATAAAGATAAAAATAAAGTGATAGTCCTCACCCTAGACCGCTACGTAGTGCAATAGGTTAATTCGACTTCTACATAATTATATTTTTTTATATTTTTGTACTTAGATGTGGTACCTTATATGTTCGATCTACTAAAGACCAAAAAAATCCCATATTTATACCACAAATTAATTAAATTTGCTAAGCATTTTCAGCGACTAACTGGTGTTAGATTTCGTCCATATGGCCACACTGTGTACAGCCACAGATGTCAAAATAAGAGCAAAACAACCAAACCATATCATCGGCATCTTGCGCCGTGCATTAATTGCTCGACAATTACGAAAATGATTTGTAACTGATAATATCTGCACCCAGAGCTAGGGCGTGCGCGATAAACAACAAATAATTACTGTAGATAATTTTGTGAGACATTTGGTTAAAATTCCCCTACGGCGATCAGAACTGCAACTGTTACTGACTTATGTACCAGTTAAAGGTCAGAATAACAATTAAGATTTATGTAAATGACTAATGTAAAACGAAAAGTACCAAACAGTGCAATGGCGAAATTTGCACATAAAATATTCGCTGGGCGATAAAACTGTATAATTAATAAATAATGCCTGAAAACTATATGGCCAAATAAACTCTGCAATAGGTATCTCATCTATTCCTGTCCTTTTCTCTCGCTGTATGTAAGAAAAAGAAAGCAATGCTTTTATTTTGGTTTAGTTTGTGTACTTAGTACATAATCAGCGCTCATGTTTATGATATAAAATTCATAAAGGAATATTGATGTATAGTTTTCCTAAGAACAAGCTTTTAATACCAACCAAGAATTGGATTTTCACTCGTGAAGCTGTGAAGAGCCTTAAAGTTGCTAAAATATCATCCTCAAAATCATTAATTTAAGAGAGTATTTCTGGTGCCGGTTTTACCAATTAGCTATGCTAGCTCTTGGAACACTAACCTTTTAGCCTACCTTTGGCAGACTTTAATATGAGACTAAAGATCGGGCATAGGTAGCCTTAACCAAGATTTAACGAAAAAAAAATATGTTATTAGAATGTTTTAAAACAATTATTGAACTTGAATTACTAAATATTTTTTTTCTATTAAATTAAGTAACAAGTGCGTGTACCCACCTCGGTGTTCGACGGCGGAATGCGGCCGCGCGTTGTGCAAGCGATTTGAAGCGATGCGCCCGCGCACACGCCGCACCCACACTATCCACCTGCGCTTCCGTGAGCGCTTGCCCAATAAGGGCGGTTTACTCGAAACACCAACACTAATTTGGCTGAATAGCTAAAAAGTAACACATTCTATAAGCATTATAAAAACAAGATAAGAAACATGAATATTCACACTATGATAAAGTATTTTTGATAGTAAAACAAAATTTGGACGTTTACACGTCCATACTCATTCTCCTCAAAATTAACCACGTTTTTTTCTTTTCATCCTACTATTATCATCGATTTCCAATCAATCACGAATATATGCACCTCTGCTGCGCATTATGCAACTTCTACGATAACAATCATGTTGATTTTAGCGAGAAATATGAAAATCGTTGAGAGAAAAATTTCGTCACCGACGGCTAACAATTGTGACTTTTACCCTACATACCGTGGTAATGTCGCGTTCCAGTTGTTATAATATGCAAGTAGATAATTAGAGGTTTGGCTGTGTGAAAAATTCCTTTGCCACGTAATATTTTTTTAAATCGTGACCTAATGTTTTTTCTTCTAAAATACATCGACACCTCCACTTGGCGGTCAACTTTTTGTAGACGAATGAATTGCACTTAATACTCTTGCCGACATGTTTAAACCTATTAAATTAAATCAGGCAAAAAACACCAAAGTCTAGACCGTGAGAAACTTGAAATCATTTGCAAAATCAACTTAATCCTTCAGATCTAAAAGCTAGCCCACTTATTTTGTCACCAATCACGAACTTTGGCGGAAGTAGTCGAAGGTAATTAGAACGCCACTCGTTCTCGCAGTTGCGCAAGCGCATCCGTTCTTACTCGCCCGGTAAGTTTACAAGCCTTGCAGTTATAAAAATAAATATTGTCGCTTGGTACTTACACACAAGTTTCCTGCGTTTAAGTTTGTGAAATATGGATTTCGCAAACGTTATTAATAAAACATTTATTTGTGGCCCCAACAAGAGTTATAAATGATTTTATGTATAGTCAATCGCCTACTTGACGTTTGCCTTTAAGGCAAAGCATTTAGGTTCATTTTCGTAGGCAAAAATATAATAGGTTGAACAAGAATAACAACAAAACACACAACAAAAATAATAGAATTAGAACCAACAGGTACTATAAAATTAATTACTACGCTTAACGCAATGCAATAATGCATATAAAACCAGTATTACAATTGAAAGTGTAGCCATAATAATTATTGACAAGTGACATAACAATGGCGCGGAGCTCCCACGCGCGGGAAAAAGCACAGATTAAAAAGAATTACATTATCTGCGCGTAGCTTTATTAGATAACGTTGTATTATCTAACTGTTATCTTGTTTAAGAAATATATCCGTTGATAAACATAACAAGATTGATTTCAGAACTTAATATTGACATGTATTGGTTGCGTAACCGTCATCGATTCGATCATTTCGAAATTGAATTCATTCATTCATTCACTCGAACGAGATTGTAGGCGCGCCGGTCATATTATTTTCTGTAGGGTTGTTGCTTCACATTTTATTATCGTGTGCCTGCGAGTGTGCTTGTTTTATAACTTAAAAAGTAAATTAAAACAATATTTTCTATTTCAATTGCACAAAAATTATACTCTAGCGATTAGATTCTGTAATCGGCTCCTGTTATACAGGGTATCCATTGCTGGTGCCAGTGCAACACTGGTGTTGAATTTGTTGATAAGGAAATAAACGTTTTTACTTATATTTACTTTAATAAGTTTAGTAATCAACTATGAATCATGAAATGTAAAAAAAAATTGGCTTCTAAATTCTATAAAAAAACTATTTATTTGCGAAGTAATTTCAAGAGGCTCATTTTGTTCAGCCCTAGCTCAGTAATTTGCACGTCAAATAACTCGTAATGACATTTACAGTTTAACACGTAATCCAACCATTTTGTGGCACATTTTTCCAATAGATAACACGTTGAGTGACGAAATCCGTCTGATCAAATTGCGCAAGTTTTAAATCACAGTTACTTTTAAAGTAACTGTGATTTAAAACTTGCGCAGGCGCATCTGGCATTAAAAGCACATCGCTAAGTGGCCCTATATGGTCATTCCTCTAAGAAGCACCATACCATTACATTTTTTTGCAATATTTGTATATTTGAAATCATATTGAATCTCTCCCGTTATCCCGTAGTACCTATGCAGGTGTAAATCACGTTCCTTTCTGGCCTCTCCATTCTCCCTTCTAGCTTTTCTCCTCTTCAGTCTTCTTTGTCCTTCTCTCTTCCTTCTTTAAATGACAGAGCTGTTATCTTTTTTGATAACTTTAAAGCAATTTTTTTTGCATTTTTTATATTTTTCTAGTTTTTCCCCTGTTTGTTTTTCCGCTTTTGTATTCGATATCTTCACTCGGGGAGTCTATTTGCATCTTAATTACAACCTCAATCATACGATAATTGTATTAGCAATAACAATCAGTTACAGTGAACGCATCATTGACTTAATAATTAGGGGACGTATTAGACCGCTACAATGAATACCGTCGGTTGACTGGTTAACCATTTCAACTTTACAACAGTAAGAAAATCTTTTCGGAAGCGCAATATCAAAATATTAGAAAAAGAAAACTGTTTTGTCTAACTATTTTATTGCTCATCCCCAGGTACTAGGTACCAGGTAGGTACGATATTAGGGTTTACCAATCAAGGCCTTACCAACCTTAAATTTTAATTTCTTAACGGTATTCTGGTTGTAATTTATTAATTTGTCTCGAAATTAAATGTCTTGACCTATAGGTATGGTATGGCAATAAATTGTATATCCTGGCTTACAGGAGTTGTAATATTTTTTTTTCTTTTTTTTTCGTTTTAAAAACAACGTCCGCACAAACCGTCACACACATTCAAATCACAAGCACAAACAACACCCAGACTTGGAACAAGCATTTGTGGATCACACTAATGTTTATATCATGCGGAGATCGAACCCGCAGCACGTCGCGCACAGTGGTAATTAGCGTGGTGAGCTATACTTCTCGGCCTAGAGGTCTCCTTCAATCTACGTTTTACTTACCAAGTTCTAAACTAAACTAATACAGTAAACTGTTTCTTAAACTTAGCGATATGTTATAAAACTAGGTTTATTATAAGCACAAATCAGAAGTCCCCCACCCACGCCCCAGTGCTCACAATAAGTGCCATCCGACACCCGTGAGACTGCTGACCCTCATTGGTACTTATACGTTATGTTATAACTTGTATGTTACCCAATTTATGATTGATAAACAATAGTTTGACAGTTAGGTACTTGTTTCGTTATCGGGATAAGTGTGATGCCCGTTTACGGTCCTGTAGGTATCTATATTAAAGGTTCGTTGAAATATATGACCCTTAAATAACTACTTTAAGAGCACCAATTTTGCATTCGGATTAAGACCATCTGTTGGAATTGCATTTCCGACTGCTGTAAACTATTTCATTATTTTGTACTAGCTGCACCCCGCAGTGTTACCTGTAGTTTCCAAAAAACTTGATTTCGGGATAAAAGTAGCCTATTAATTATATTATTAGTTAATCCAGGACCAATGTCAGCTACGTCCAGACCGAATTTTGGTAAAATTGGTCCAGCCGTTTGAGCGTGAAGAGATAAGAAGCATACAACACACAAACTTTCTCCTTTATCATATTTATTAGTGAAATTGGGGTGATTATAAAATTCAATTGTTATAAGTGAAATAGTATTTATTCGATCGTAGAAACGTGTGAATATTTAGTATTTACATACAAACCCCCATACCCATATTTTGCAACGTAAACACATTAATACTGTACAGTAGTGAGCTGTTGCACTGATTATATCTAGATCTGGGCTAAAGACAGCTCTTGTTCACTTTACGTCGATACAAGAAACCTATCGAGTTTTTTAGTTTTGTCATTTCGCGACTAGCAATCCAATGCAATTGAAGTTTTTACTCTGTGGGAATAAAAAATTAATGCGCTTTCGCTCTCCGGTTTTCAGAAACTGATGGTCCAGTACATATTTCTTACATGGTATAAAATGCCAATGCAAAGTATAATTTTACACTTATGTTAATATTTTATATCAACTATGAAGTTTATATTCACCACATCGTACATTAATATTTCTTTCAACTTTCGTTTTCATTTAAAATTATCAAATAAACGTTTGACTCTGACATATTCATTAACTGCTTAATTATGATTATATTAATATGTATATATAATTAAATTACAAACTGAAGTTACAAATGTAATATTTCAACGTTTTTAAAAACTTCTTTTTGTAATTTACATATACTTTAGCTTATAAAAATACTTTAAAAAGATACTATACTTAACATATTGCGAATTATCAGAAATAAAACGGATTATTGACATTATGGTAAGTGAAAATAAATTCGATATGATCTTGAGATCAACATTTTTATAAAAAAAGTAGCTCATGAGACTTGGAAGCAAGCCAACTAAACAAGGAAGGAGATCATTAAAACAAGTTCATATTATAATTTACGCTACAGCCTCAGGTTCTAAGTAAATAAACGTGGACGCCAATCAGTCGGAAGATGGCAGTCAAGTAAGACCTTTGCAGGTTTTCCTAGGGTATGTTTAGTTGCAAAATAACACGACTAATAAATAGTGATTTGAGTTGGCATTCGCTCTAAAACGTCGTCATGGAAACGGCAAAAGGCGGGTCTCGTGGCCGGCGATGCCGCGAATAGGAAATGCCGCAAGTTGCAAGACGTAGCGTGGTACTCCGACCTTAAAATAAAGCTAAAACAGTACACAGTTTTATCCTACTTATATTATAAATGTGAAAGTGTGGATGTTTGGATGTTTGTTACTTAGTCACGCAAAAACAGCTGAACGGATTTTGGAAAAAACATAGGCTACCTTTTATCCCGATTCCTTAAATAGTTTCCGAGAGACGACTCTATTCTGAAGTCTGCGCAGAAGAAGTCGCGGGCAAAAGCTAGTGTTCAATAAATGATATTTCGATCAGTGAACCCTTTATTGATAGATACCAACCAAGCCCTCTTAGACAAGGTACACTTCTATAAGCGTTAACAATTATATAAATCGCGTAAATGACATTTAATGGATGGAAATGACGTTTCGTTTTCTATAAAGCTAAGAGAATTATGTGAACTGTGAACACCCTTGAACTATTTAAACTGCCAGCTACCTACGTATTACGGAAATGGCTTCGATATTCCGAACAAAATTTAGGAAAATCAAGCCTGTATGTTAGACCACATCGACAACCATTAGCGCTCGGGGCAGGCGACATAGCCAGCGTTACTATGTAAACTGTTCGCGATCTGCATAACACATGGTAAAAACTGGTTACTGTACTGTGTGACACATACGCACAGACCCGACAGATCTCCAGCACTGGGTTATGAAGGGGTTGGCTTAAACATGCCAGTTTAACGGTTAGCTGTTGTGATTTACAAATGACATGATTCTGATGATGATGATATGAGATGATCACATGATTTATATGAGAGTAGAGAAAGGTTAGAGATTATATTTAGGCGCTCTATATATTAATTATTAGACGCTATGATTAGGATGTATGAGATGTGCAGTAAAGGCAAACTCAAATAATGAAAGTCTAATTAACTTTAAGATTTTCTTAATATCGGTCGCTACTTTACACCTTAAAGTGACAGAGACAGCAAGAGACTTAAAGGCTGCTTCAAACTGATTGACGATTCCGTATTCGGACAAAAAAGGCTTTTAAAATAATTGAGAAAGCTAAAACGAGTATGAGTAGGTACGGTGTATTAAGTTCGGTGTACGAAGGGGAGACTAATCAGGGTGCTGTCTATTATGTTGAAATTCATAAAGTGCTTCATAGTCAACTAACTGACGTAAACGTTTTTTTTTTTTATTAAATCATTTATGAGATTGAATAAATATTCTTATCCTTTGAAATACGAAGAATGATGAGCAGCAAGACGACAGGATGATGGTGCAGAAGTGAAACTTGAAGTACTCAGGATCAGTGTTTATTCCAATCAACCAAATACAAAAGTGAACACGATTAACAGTTACGACCATATTTAAACAGATCTCAAGTGATGACGTCACAACATTATCAAATATTCACTAATAGTTACAATTCACTACAATTGTTATCCTAATATTATTAAATGTTCATTATTAGTTAGATATTAATCTACTATATAAAAATACTAGATGAAAACCCGGCTCCGCTCGGTTGAAATGTGACTCATGATACACAATGTAGGTAAATATTTCTGTAGTCATCGGTTTTCAAGGAATATTAAATGTAAGCAAGCCATAGATTCGTATAGCGTCGTTCATTGTGTTTAATAAATATAGTAAATAAAAACTGCAATAGTTTTCACACACATAATTTTTATTTTTTACACATAAATAATATTAATATTTTCGCGAAACGACAACGACTGAAGAAAAGTTTTAAGTTTTGTTAAGATTCACTCAATGTTTCCGGCAAGACGTTTCGTTTTACTCAGTCAAATGAGCCACAGTTCTTTGTGATGGATGCTTCTTTGGCGCGACGCACGCAACGTGTTGATTGGCGAGGCGTATATAAGAGCTAGTATGCAACGGAACGTGAAAAAAGCGAAATAAATATTCTTGAACTATTATTTCCAACGCGTCCCGAAACGATTCTGGACCCAACTGTTAAGTAATCGTGAGGCCTAGCTTTTTATGTGAAATAACACCATCTTGTACCAATAATAAGTAAATATATTTTCATTAGAGCAAATGTTTTCTTACATCATTGAAAGAAAAACAATTAAATTTTAAAATTAGAGAACAAATTAACTTAGCAGTATGAGTTTCGTATGAAAACCTCCTTGGTTTTCATACGAAACTCATACCTCTTTCATTTAACACCAACTATCATGCAACTGTCATACGCCTTGTCAGCACTGTAATCACTACCCAAGATGGCGACTGCGGTTTGTTTGTCAGTGCCATTAGAATTTAACGAAATTCTCCATAATCAGAATTTTGCGGATATATGTTGTCGACTCGAAATCAATATTTTTTTATGTTTTGTTATTCATATAAGGTTTCGATCGAGTCTACCGTACCCCGGAACGAAATTATTAATATAGAAGTCGGGTTTTCCTTCCTGACGCTATAACTCCAGAACGCACGAACCGATTTCCACGGTTTTGCATTCGTTGGAAAGCTCTCGGGCTCCGTGAGGTTTATAGTAAAGTTACATCTCAATTATATTAAAAAAAATTGAGACCACGGGCGGAGCTGCGGGAAACAGCTAGTTAAATATAAACATTGAAATGATTTAAGATAATAATAGAACTTAATTAACTAATAAATGGTGTCTTATTTATATGATGTGTCGGTAGAGGAAGTCGGTACTTGTAACACCTTGTATTGGAACAACGGAAGATAAACGGAAATACATTTCGCGCGCACTTTCTTCTGAATTCCTATAAAATTGGTTTTGAGAAATGACCGTCATGGCCGTGCACACACCTTATAATCGTGTGTCATGAGCCAAGGTGATAGTATAAGGAAATATTTATTGGAAAGTTCAGCCATGTGTAGGTAGTGCGTCATCATTTTCTTGAAGAACTCTTAGTTTTAATGTGTGTAACCGTATGTGTGTAATATAGTATTGTAGTTTTCGTGTGTATCCGTGTCTTTAAGTTTTTCTTTAACTTTTAAATTAGCCTCGATCATATCTTGACTAATTCATAATAAATAGGTTACAAAATAATAGATAGAATTTGTAAGTCACGTCATCCAAAAGATGTTTAGCTAACCATCATTCAATTAAATGTGGACAACACATACATTGCTCCGACACAAAATTAAATAGCTAAAGCACTTGTGTTATGGAATCAGAGACAACGAAGGTACCACAAACACCTGAGACACTGTTGAAAAGTGCTTTTTTCTATATTGACCTGACTGGGGATCGAACCCGGGACCTCAGAGCTGGCGACAGCTTGAAAAACGGAGTGTAGGTACGCCACTCGACCACGGAGGTCGTCAATTTAAAACTAATATCAATAACATTTGTTTATAGACAGAGTATTCATTTGGATTTTTTTAATAATTATCTTTATAATTGCTATATAGTAATTGTTATTATTGTAGTTGTAATTTAAAGATGAATTACCAAGACTGATTGTAAAAATATCCTATAGTTAAAAGGCTAAAGTATCCACCGATGCAATTTACAAAGAAAAACAAGAGTCAGGTCACTTGGTCAATTTGCTAGTATGTACTGAGAAAAATCCCTTCGATTTGCTGGCATTTTTACAAGTGGTTTTCTAAAGACAACATACATATGTGTCAACGATATAAATTGGACGGTTAAGAGTATCTCGATACGTCCAGAACATTAGCCAATTTATTAAAACGCAAATATTTTAACATCGCTATCTTACAACCTTTAAAAAGCGTATACATAAGACAAATGTTAGGTGATGAAATAATACTTTGTTAACATTATCTAATGGTATTTTTTATGTAAAATGTAAATATATTGTAAATAATATTTATTTATGTATTATTCTGTATTAAATTAACATTATCTTTATTGACAGTCTGTGACTCGTTCGGTGACCCATCGCTTCTCCGGATGAAAAAGCCAACACTTTTTAACTTAGTAAACACTACGATTTTTTTTGTAATACTGTTGTACCTACACCTAAGGCCCTGGCCTTCCTTTCTGATAGGCTAATCAAAATTAACCTCACAGTTTAGATCACACATGTGATTGGTTAACCATTATCATCATCTGCCAGGTCAATAACAACTTCTTGTTTGATCAACTTTACAGAAGCCGGTTTTAGAGTTTTATTTTAATACGTAATCTCTTTTTTTTTTTAAAGAGCTTGCTAGCAATATGGGTCACACATTCCTAGTACTCTTTTTAACCCCTCGTGGTAATCTAAATACTTGTGTTACAAGTGGGTTCACATCGGTAGTGCAATGGGATTCGAACCAACCGCATGATCGCAAGTCCGATGCCCTAGCCATTAGGCTACCGCCACTTAATTATAATTAGCTGTTGCTAAACTATCTTAATTAAATTTGCGGCATTGCATAATGAAAACCTCGAGTGTCCAGCTCATTAAAACAACGGTTCTTTCCAACACCACATAAAACGTTCTCAAACAAACATAACTATAAAATGTCCTTTAAAATAATTAGAATTAATCATGCAACAAACAAACAAATCCCGTACATTCCTGAATACTGCCGCGTAAGCTCACACGAACATTTGCAAGCACTAAGTAAGTACACGACTCATAAAGTAACCTTTATCTCGTATCCAATTATGGGGAATATACAGTGATCAGGCTCAGATATTTTTAAATTAATTCAAATTAACATGCTTTTAGTGGACCGCACACCGCAAGCGGCTAGATAAATACAATCTGTTAACATTATCTATTGTCAATTTGCGTTGTTTTTTTGTTTTAGCAGATAGAAGTGCGTGCGGGCGTGGTTTTATTTTCGCTAAATCGTTGCAACAGTTATTTTAGTATACCATTGCTTCATATTGCAATTCTTCTGCCCAGCCTTCTCCCAAGCTATGTTGGGGTCGGCTTCCAGTCTTACCGGATTTAGCTGAATACCGTATTTTACATAGAGCGACTGCCTATATCTGACCTCCACAACCTATTGCTAGGTAATGCAGTAATCCATAGTAAGACTGGTTATCAGAATTTTGATGACTTAACGACTATCAAAGATCACTGTATGACAGTCGGCACCAACGGCTTAACGTGCTTTCCGAGGCACGGACTGCTTCATATTGCAATTATGGTAAACCAAATCCTTTTCAGCCCTGTTCATTTATTTTTTCAAGTGTAAACGGTATTGTCTGTCATGTTTTCATTTAGGGGTGACCTTAGGTTTGTTGTTGCTAGTGCCGGCATCGCTTGCCTCGTGTGGCTAGCGATCAGCTGATCCTCTTTAATCGGCTTAGTGAACTGTGTCAAGCATTAACTAGACACTTAGTGGGGTGGCATGTGTTTTAGTATTAATTAAGCGATTTTACCAAACATTTTCGGGTTTTTTTACCAGCTTCGGTTCAAGCAATGTGCGTCGATTGTGTTTAGTATAGGATGAGTAGAGTTCGATTCCTATTTGTAGCATTAATATTTTTCGTGAGCGTTTTCGTGTCTGACTGAGTAATTACAAGGCTCCTTTAACTTTTTAATGAGACGAGTAGCTCCTCACTCAACACAAAATTTTAATATTACCTCTTTACAATTTAGTGTAGATAGTGACTGGGAATGTGGCAATCAAAGACCATAACTTTGTTATGACATCAGAACACAATTTCCATGTAAAAAGCGTCACCTTTATGTGAGAAAAGCCATATCATATCGAAACACCAAAACAACAGTAGTATAGCAACGCCCCGACAAAACAATACGATGCGATCGTATCTGCGATGAGCGGCGCGAGCGCAGGATGCTCTCAGACCGGAAGTGTCGCGCTGTCACAGACAATGGCCCATTGTGGACAGTAATTACCCTGCCGGATACTACGTCATTATAGTGTGGCCTGATTTGAATGGGACTATGACCATAGATTAAATAGTGTACAGAGGAAAAGCTACATACAGTCACGCAACAATAGGTAGACCATTGCTTCCAACGCGCAGAGTATACGCAAGCGATGAAGCGGCTGTGGCCGGGACAAATTTGACACATTCCACTTTTCCAAACCTTGCCTTGCTAAAACACAAATAATGAAAGCGACGTTTAAGAACTTATCACTAAAATATAAAAAGCTTTGTCGTGCGCCCTGTGAGTGCCAAGCTTGTTTTGTCAACGGGTGTCGTATACGCGATCTTCTTGGTAAAATACTGCCCTCTTAGGTACCATAATTGCGGAGATATATGAAGTTTCGCCTCTGCCATAAGTCTGTTATTTACTCTGTGGCCCATTGTGAAGGTGTGGGATTGTGGCGTTGGCTTTTATGATTTTACAGGAAATTGAACTGTATGATGACGAAATGATCTATGAATGGGAAATTGCTGTCTTTATGAGTGTCGTTTGTTTTGTTACTGCTACGAATTACTGTACATTTATGGGTGAGGTTTTAATACATTTACTAAGGTTTAAATACCAGGTTTTATTAAAGTATTAACTTTTAACGTACTGTTCTTGATTGCTTTCCAAATTGCTTTGCAGTACAATTTATATTGTTTATCCCTTTGACATGCCATAAGCCTTTATAATTTTGTTTGTACTGGCGTGTTTTGATGAGTTTGACTAAATCTCATAGATGAAAACTTTATTCTAATATTTCTTTGAAAGTCGAATATAGCAGCATACCTGTGAGATAAACCAACATTATGATTTCCTGTAATAATCCAAATTGTTATACATATTTTAAAATAAATTATAGTATATAAACTTATACATCATCAATAAAAATAAAATTAAACCAATTTCCTCCAATGTGCACAGTACCATTGAACTCACAAATTATGGCTTGTCACATTACAATACAATAAGCAATCAACCGCGGAATAATAAGGCCGCGTCACGCATGCGCGATGCATATCACATCAATTAAATGCACTCCAATTTAGATCATGTGTGACCTGGTAATTAATTAGGGAAGACTTTATGTAGGTAGGCTGTATAGCTGATGCCTTTGCCTTAAAAATTTGTGAAAGTTTCTTTGATACTTTTTGCAACTGTCAACTGCCCTTCACGATAATCTACACTAATATTTTGTGTGTGTGTAGGTTTGAAATGAATAAACTTAAAAGCGACTTTGCCGATTTCAAAAATTATTTCACCATTTGATAGCTACATTCACCCTGAGTAACAAAGGCTATATTTTTACTAAAAAATTAGATACCGCGGGTGGAGTCGCTGGGAACAGCTAGTAATCTATAAATACACACGACAATAAATTTTCATAAAATAAATCAAAGTATTGTATTTGAAGCTAATCGAACTGCAGTACCTACCTCGAATATTAATACTTTTTTAATTATACTTTCACTTGAAACTGAAATATTGACAGCAGTTTCATCGTCTTTAAATGTAAATCAAATCCCAGGGGCGTCACCAGCTCGTATATAATCGGAATCGATTAAAAATCGAATTAATTCAATCAATACGAGCTTTAATCGAGATCTTTATCTATCGAATGATTAACTCGTGAATGTCATCGTCCATGTTTTGTGAATATGAAAGTTTATTTATTGACGTTCTGTATTTTAATCTTTTCCCCGAAGGAGTCGCCAGAGGTACTTGGGTAAAAGGCAAAATACAGTTAAGTCTCAAGTATTATTAATTGATATTACGCCACCTACTATACAGGATTATTTTAAAAGGCGTGCGTATATTCTACGAGGTAATCAAGTGCATAAAACTGAACCACTTACCCCAAGGAACATGTCGAAATCTCAAAATTGAAAATGTAATATTCATACAAAGTGACAGGTCACGTGACTTACGTTACGTTTATTTACTTTATACTTATATTTCTTTTTTTCTTCTTCGTCGTTACACTCTTGGCAGAGTGGTGATGGTTGTCATTTCTGGTGTAGTGGCTAGCTTCACAATCCGTCACCACACTGTCTTCGTCACCACTTCCTCCCGTAGAATGCTTCATAGAATGGAGCATTGAATGCAGTTTTAATTTGATCGGTCCAACGCATGGGCAACCTGCGACCCTTTTTTACGGTCATATATACTAATATGTTTCTCTTGTTAAAACTGTACGTCAAGACTGACACTAGTTGCATTTAAAATATTTAAACTGTATATCTGAGCCATCTGTTCTTGTCTCAGCCCACATCACACTGACATTTGCACCGAACGTTAATCGAACTCTAAAACAGAAGGCCAGTCACTACGCCTAACTCAATCAAGAAACAAGTCCCCATTGTCATCAGAATCAATACGGTGTTGTATTATGTAAATGTGTTCCCACGCAGATATTAAACAATATAATGTGCTGTAAGATAAGCAAGCCCAGTGTTTTATGGCCGAGAGATCGCTATCACCACCTATTACTATGGTATTTGGTTTTTATTGAGTCTTACACGTTCTCTACCAGTCTTCACCATGACTGTTATGTTCTATTGATGCGGTCAAAATGTATTTTTTTTTTCAATGCTTCCTATTTTTGGTGAAGTGACAATCTGATGATCGAATGAAAGGGATTGCAAATTTTTTGTGCTTGTTAAGTTTGCCTATAAAGCGCACTGTCAGAAAAAAAATAACATGAATACTTGATGCTATACATGTAATAACGTAATGTACAGTTGTAAGTCACCGGTTAAATATTTGGTACAAAGCGATGGAGCAAGCAGTTAAGTTCAACTAATTAACGAACCTTAAATAGTTTAATCCGATAACACATTTACGGCAAGCAAAACGATCGATGGCGATCAATGGAAACAAGAGAACAATGCTGCCCACCGTGCGACATAATCTTATTATATATCTTTACCTTACACCTTTACGGAACGATAGTGGGTGGCCCATTATTTACCGGAAACAAAACAGCCGCCAATATTGAATAACTGATCATTATCGCGAACTAAGCAAACCAGATTCCAATCACACCGAACCAATAACTCAATGGAAATCAAAACACCAACTGCCGTTCCACAAATAAATCTGTAGCGATTTCCCCGACGGAACAAATTAACGAAACAACTGAATTCATGCAATTTGCGTTCGACCGCAGCCTAGATCGGTATTCTCGATGTCTATCCAAATCGGCCCCGGGCACACCGCTAGACACGCAAAAACTATAGATATCACCTTAATATTGTAATGCAAACAAACCTGCCGGGAAATGTGATCGGCCGTGGTCTAAGGGAAAGGCGAGCAAGCCGTATTAGTACTTCCAAATATCACGAACATCATATTAGGCAGACCTCGCTTCTTTTCAGCCCTTTTTCTTTTTTGCATTTTTGCACGTTGCTGCATTTAGCTTTGAATGAACAAAACAATAAGTTCAACTTGCTAAAATACTGACAATCTTCTTTAGAAATCTTCCCCTTTTGACTAACTATCATCATCCTCGGACTTCGTGAATAGAACTCCTAAGTGCCAGGACTAAATTATTGTGTAGACTATTTATTTTAAAGTGCCTAGATTGTTTGAAAGCTTTTTTGCTTTAGTCACTCTTCACAGGTCATCCAACTGAATGACTTTTAAGATGAAACGTAATTATTAGGTAAGGAGACTTTACCGTCTGCAAGCTTGTAATATCCTTAGTAGCAAACACTTCAAAATGTGATTGTACCTACAACTTTGCTTTCGCAATTTGTTTCCATTCGTCTCAGATCAACCGAATGAGCAAACAACCGAAACTGCCATAAAAAAAAATCAGTTCTTGTTTTGTAGGAACTGAACCTCCTTTATTTTAAGGTAGGAAGGAGGAGGATCAGACAGGAGGTCTTGTCTGATCCTTCATTGTCCTCCTATCATTCCATAAAATTTTCTCCTCCATTCAAGGGTTTTTACCGCTTGCTTATTTCCTCGCTTACACCCCACACCAGGTCAGGCCGTCACTAGCTGTGAGTTCGGCACCGCTAGCTGCAATTTTTGCTACGCCACCTTACTGCTCCATTTCCTTGTTTTATGCACCAGTGCCCACCATTTCAAAGTACACAAACCGTTGGAAATAAGCTATATTGTAAGGTAACGGCAATAATACTTTGATATTATAATCAGGTGATATTTTCGGCTTGAGATATAGTTATGAGTGTACATGGTATGGTGCGTATATTTCCTCTTTTGAATGGTTATGTGTTAGTGTTCAAGATATATAAGCAGCTGTTCGCGTAATGTGTTCTATTAATACTTACTAGGCACACTAAGAGACTAGGTGCACATATGAAGTCATTAATAAATTAGCTAGAATATATAAAAAAAAATTGTTGTTCTTTTTAGTTACTAAACTTTCTGTGGGGTGGGCCTGGTGATCCGTAATACAGGTATTTCACCTATAATAGACACCATATTTTTTTTTTTTTTTTAGAAAAGATTATATTGTTATTGTATTAAGTTTATTTTTAAATTTATCTTACTGTTTATAGTCCTGTTTTGTGTGGGGATATACCTAATTAAATTAAATAAATATGTAGTATTTATGATACGGGTTAAAATGTTATTTCTATATTTTTGTTACTATAGTACTTTTACCGATAGCATTCCAAATTATACGTGTCAAATTAAGTTATCTGTGATCACTTTAAGGACAGTCTTACATCACAACAAGTCCTTTTTACGTCTGTTGTTGTTAAATACAAGTAAATATTATCTTAGATTACAGCAAATTATTTAATCTTGAAAGCTAGCGTTTGCGCGTCAAGTCACAGTTACAAATATCAGATAAAACTATGGTTGTCTGTTGGCCGTCAGATAATAGTCGGCTTCTGGATGTAACTACGTATTCCGTATCAAACAGACGGACATGCATCGACTCGGTCTACATATGTCGCCACCTACGAAGACTGCCACGCCCCCGACATAGGGCTGCCTCGAAATTGGTTAATTGATTTGACAGAAATGATAACTTGATTGTTAATGTATCGTGCATTTATTTTCACGTCAGTCCCTTGAAGACCATTCCATCCTTTCAATGATTTTTTAAATATATCGTGTTAATGTCAGATATTTGTCACAATATTCTGAGTATTACTTAAAAGACTTGAAAAGTTTTCAAGTGCTGTTGAAAGTTGTATAATATGCTAATTTGTTCATAACTTTAACAAAGAATTAGTTTCCATTGTTTACAACTAGCAACCCTAACTTGCGCACGCGCAAATAGCCCAAGTGACACGAACGACACCGCAATCTCTGATTAACACGGAACGGCTAATCTCTGAAACGCGGACGCGGAGTTGCCAGCCTAATGGATTACCCCGTAAATGGGGTAACAAACCCAATTATAGGGTTTGCCCGTCAGTTACCTGGTTATCACGGCTTATAAACTTGAAATTAAACAAGCAATGAGAATTGCGATAACCACAATGAGGTGTCGTTAGTGTATTGAGGTATTCCGGATACAAACAAGAACGCAACCTGCTGATCAACTTGACGGACTCTTCCCTCAGAACCTTAAATTGTAGGACTTTACCAAAAAGGAGGATTTAATTGGCTGTAGATGCTAACAGATTATTTTCATTAAGGATGGCTCTCTATTAACAATTATTTTTTTTTCTTTTTAAATATCTATACATATAATAAATCTGTAGAAAAGTCATTTTTGTACATTGAAGAAATTGAAAAAAAAAATAGCCAGCGTGTGAAAAGATAACTAACAGAACCCATTTCCATCACTTTTGAAATTTTTGTCTGTTTGTCTGTTTGTCTGTTTATATGTTTGTTTGTGCGCACATCACGTAAAATCTATGAATCCCATGCAGACAATGTTTATATACAAAAATTATACGTAACTTGAGGTATTACTTAGTTTTGGTTTCATCGAAATCGGTTCATAAACAAAAAAGTTATGTACATTTGAATCAATAGAAAGCGATATCGGCGATACAAAGTCCAATTTAGGATGAGCTCTCATCATTATGGTCGTCCATATTAAATAGGGATCAAACTCTAAATTTACATAATCTCCATTCATCTGTACACGTAATCTTTGACATATAAACAAAAAAGTAACCATGGCGAAAATAACGTTGCCATAGCGATCAGTTTATTGAAGTATGAATAACTATTTAAGATGCTTACAGCAGTATTGAACAGCTCTGTGGTTATACGATAGGAAATGTGAAATATCATGCTGCGTGTTCAAATCCTGATGTTATTACATATTTTGTTTTTTATTTCTAGAACCGACTTTCTTACAGAAGTACGAATATATCGAGCTAACCCTTTTTGTGTTTTGTATTATTTTTTAGTTTGTAATTTTTTACATGGCTAATTTTTTAGATAGCTTGCTGCTCATGTAATTTTTGATGCCTGATCGAGACAAACAAAAATGCATAAAGTTTTTACAATTACACTTTACTGTTAAACAGGTGAAGTTCATAGTCAGTTAGTTGATAAGTCCATCATCTAAATCACGCAATTTCTGCGACTTACATAAAAGAAACCAAATTGTCAAATACCCGTATCAGGCGACTTGAGCCATCTAAAGCGCATTCAGTGATTCAGTCAGTCAAAAATATTTTTCACATGCATACCTATTACGACTGATCAGCGCGAACAACGTCGCGGGTACAGCTAGGTCATCAAGGTTACTTTATTAATATTTTTGTCTTTATTAAACTGAACGGACGGTATTTGAATCTCGCATCCACTACTGATTAATGCCTGTGTGTGACGAGATCTGATGGCAAACTGCTAAGCTGGCATAAATAAATATACTTACAGGATATAGCGCATGTTCCAGCTTTTGATCTGGTCATTATTATCTATACCTACTAATATTATAAAGCTGAAGAGTTTGTTTGTTTATTTGTTTGTTTGAACGCGCTAATCTCAGGAAGTACTGATCCGATCTGAAAAATTCTTTCACTGTTAGATAGTCCACTTATTGAGGACTATAGGCTATTTTTCTTTTGGAAATCTATCCCCTAAGGGGGTGAAATAGGGGTTGAAAGTTTGTATGGGAAGTTCGGTATTTTCAATGATAGACACATGAAATTTGGTATACGGGTTTCGGGTTAGAGATAAATGAAGACGTATTTCAGCAATTTTGAAAATCATCCCCTTAAGAGGGTGAAATAAGGGTTGGAAGTTTGTAGGTACATGAATTGTGTCGTTTTCAAAGATAGACACGTTTAATTTCATACAAGGGTTATTAGTTAGAAATAAATAAGACGTATTTCCGAGATTTTAGAAATCTACCCTCTAAGGGGGTGCAATAGGGGTTGAAAGTTTGTATGGGAAGTTCGGTATTTTCAATGATAGACACATGAAATTTGGTATACGGGTTTCTGGTTAGAGATAAATGAAGACGTATTTCAGCAATTTTGAAAATCATCCCCTTAAGAGGGTGATATAGGGGTTGGAAGTTTGTAGGTACATGAATTGTGTCGTTTTCAAAGATAGACACATTTAATTTCATACAAGGGTTATTAGTTAGAAATAAATAAGATGTGTTTCCGTGATTTTAGCCTTTTAGGAATCTACCCTCTAAGGGGGTGAAATAGGGGCTGAAATAGTTGGTATGTGAAGTTCGGTATTCTCAAAGATAGACAGATGAAAAGATAAGTAGATAAGATAACGCCCATCTAAGACATATCTATAATGACGACCCCCGTGGTCGAGTGGCTTTCACTCCGGTTTTTAAGGTGTCGCCAGCTCTAAGGTCCCAGGTTCGATCCCCGGACAGGTCCATGTAGAAAATAACTTTTATAAATTGTCTTGAGTCTGGGTGTTTATGGTATCTTCATTGTCTCAGATTCCATAACACAAATGCTTTTGCTACTTACTTAACGTTAATTATTATTTTAACGCCATAATATTTTATGAAAAATTTTATTCAAACTCCTTACTTTGAAAATCACAGAATAAGTCCATCTACCTGTAATACTACTCTTTATTTTACGTGCGAGCGAAGCCGCGGGCAACAGCTAGTTAAATAATAAAATATTTCCCAAACAAAACAATAAGATCCTGAAAACATGACAAGAACGCCTTTGCAGTAACCCTATATAACTCTTGATGTCATGACGTCGAGGTCTCATTATCCCCAAATTTTCGATAACCCCGGGGTTGACAGGCCGCGTGCGTGGGGTCCATAACTCTGGGGACAACGCGACGTGCGCACGCGCAGCGTGGGCGACACACCACTATAACGGTGTTAAATGCACTGACACTGAAGCTTAAATTATGTGATGTGTTATTATAACGCGGTGCTCTACTATTGCTAGATTATTGTATAAGTTAGCTTTTGTTGTAGGTATTCTATAGATATGACATTTAAATATCAAATATAACTGTTGAATCATCATTTGATTATATTTTTTTATGCGTAAACTAAGTCTTCCTGACATAAGTCATACTCAATGGTAAATCTTAAAAAAAAACTTGTTCTCGCGTCCCCATGTTCTCAATTAACTAAGCTGTTAACACAAACAATAATCTATCAGGAAACTGAATAAACGAAGATCCATTTTCTGTAACATAACTTAATAACTGGCTGGAATGCAGTGAAATACTACTTCATCTCCATACTAAACTGTTTAGCCCGTTACCCAGTCTGCGGCGTCGAAGCCATTAACCAGGATATTCACGCCTTTATGATTCACATCAAAAGCCTCGATTAGTATGAACTAAGCCTCAAGTTCACCACCAATCGTTCAATATTAGAACCACTAAAATTCATTGCTGTAATCAAATCACGTCCAACATTGGCATAGCCCGCCAATATTGGCCAAACGGTACTACTAGCCAATCATCTCGACACCCAACGGTACAGGCACTGCATGACAAATCTATAATGTGCCAACTAAGGCAAGGTCCAGGCCGCATGGCCCGCGCACTGAACCAATTTAATGTGATCTCGAAACAATTCGAAAGGTCAGCTTACCCTGGCCGGGGATCGTTAAAGGTGTAAGGCTAATTGTTTAGAGTTCCACCATAAGATTTATGACGTCACGAACGATACGACTTCCGGGCTGTGAGAGCATCGTGTTGCTAACTTGTGCATCATTAGCAGGACCGCACCAGACAAGTTTTAGAATTTATATTGTATGTATTTTAATGAAGGCTGAAAATAGAAAAGGTTCAGGTGCCATACCATGCCGCTGTGGAAGCGAGACAGCGCTATACAATGCACGTAGCAGCGTCTCGCTTCCACAGCGGCAACAACCTTGCTTAATAAGCTCATGGTATAGGCACAGTTCTGTTTTATTGTAAGAATAGCTAAAGAGATAAAGAAATTCAGCGGCGTTCAACAACCTTTTTATCATCTTATTCAACACTAGCTATTGCCGGCGGCTCCGCCCGTTATTCCTATTATTTCTAGTAAGAAATACTCTAAGATACTCTAAGACTACGTTACATTCTAAAGGTGATTTTTTTTTTAAATCCGTCTAGTAGTTTTTGAGTTTACTCGTCACACACACACAAAAATACAAATCTATCATTATTATTATATGAGTGTAGAATACTGTTTCGTGTATGAGTGGTGCAAAACCTTTTATTGTATTGTAACTTCATTGAAGACATATTAAATTAAATAGATAAAGATTTCCAACACGTCGTCGCCATGAAAAATGGCCGAGAATATACCTGAGATCGACACTAACAGCGTGAATTCAATCAGCAGGTTCTCCGTCTACCCTGTATATCTACCACTGTCATCACCATAATAATAATAACTCCAGTTACAACTAACTAGGGCAGAAGTCGTAAACCTTTTGCTTGTAAAAAAATAACCACTTTAAAAACTGTGATCTCTGCAATTAATATTTTTCTTTACAAAATCTCTCTATAGGCTATATTTAGTGACAGTTACGATTATAATGGATTTGAGAAATTTTTCAATAGTGAAAACTTAAACATAATCGGAACTTTCGACTTTTTCTTTGCTGCAAATATTCCATTTTGATTTTTTTTCGGGTATCTTATTTACCCAGTCGTACCTCCTGGCCCTTAAAATGTAAGTAAATAAAACTTCATGTGTCGTCATAATCAAAAGGTTACGTACCCCTGAACCGGAGATACTATAAATTACTTCCCCACCTTTCCAATAATTCAATATCTTTACTACTTAATAGTTAAGCTGATTTGCTTTCTCGGCCCTCAGGCGATACACCACTTTTATTTATTTAACCATTCACCTAACGTTTTCCATAAAATCCAGGCATAGAATTAAATTTGCATTTAAACGGAAACCTATAAAATTTAACACGGGTAACTGTTAAGTTAAATAGCTTGATAAATATAGTTAACCTGTTGAAATGAAAATTGTTGTGAAGTTGCTAAATAAATTGATTCTGACTGTTGTTAGGGGCCATCCATACATTACGTCACACGTTAAGGGGAGGGACGGGGTCGACGTCGTATGACATTGTGTGATAAGGGGGTGGGAGGGGTCCTAAATTTCGTGACGTCACATTTCAAAATCTATTTTAATCCAAGGAAGCACCTCAAAAACATGTGCTGTTATTTTATTAAAAAAATCATTGAATTGAAATAAAATAAATTTCGGAACTGCTGTTTTAATTCAATCATTATTTCTAGATGTAAATATGTGACGTCACATTAGGGAGGGGGGTCTCACTAATCTGACCAGCTGTGACAAGGATGGGGATGGGGGTCAAAAAGCATGAAATTCGTGTGACGTAATTTATGGATGGCCCCTCATGGATAAAGTTTAGGTTTATAGTATAGTATATCATGTCACCTAGAAAGACACATATCATAGAATATCTTTCAATTGTCCATTTAGCTACAGAACTAATTACGTAAGAAACCACGCTCAATTCTTCTTAACTAACATAAAACAAGTGCGAAGTACAGGGATTGTCAATAGTGACCTCAAAAGGCTGCCCATAAACCCTTTGATGTGTAAACCGGCCTCACAGACCACAGACCTACCTGATGCAAGTTTTGAGAATTTGCCCATTCACTACTTCCTACGTCTAAAGATGTCGTACTGCCAATGAACTGGGGATTAAGGCTTATTGAAGCTTACATACTCGCATAAAGAAAATATTGGTTCAATTGAAATAGATGCTGTCCCGATATTTTACAAATCAATTTCGGTCTACAAAATCTAGCTTCACGCTACCGGCAGAAAAATCTTTTTGTCATTTTAAGTTCAAAATCTATAGCGGAAAATGACGTCACCTACATTGAAAAACTCTTTTTGTATGGGATTCTCTAGTTAATTTTTTGTAGTTTACTGTACTACATACGGTTGGAAACGTGACTGAAAAGCATGACGTTTAGTTACTGGGTACAAAAATTGCAAATAGATCGTTCTTGGTTCATTTTTAACAGCTGCTAGCTGGACTGGACCTAGAATTTTATCTGGTAAATGAAAATAAATGTTGAAATCACATCATTACTCTTCGACCCAGAAAAATAAAAACGATAAAAGTTGAACATAAAACCAAAATATTGCTGTTGTTTCTTTACTCCATTACAAAATATTATCATTTCTCAGTAAACAGCGCAGTTACGTGTACGCTGCGTAACCGCAGCAACTGTGACGTAACGCAACGGTGCGCGCGCGCATTTCGACCTCTCAAATCAAATCGTTCACAAGAACGGCGAAAGTTATACTATAAATCAAATTAAACCATGTTATTGTCAATGTCTGAACATTAATCTGTACTGTAATGGATTATTTATTTGAAACTGAATGAATGTTCTATCTCTTTCTATAGCCCGTCGTTAGACAAGGTCGAAATATAGCACAATTTGATCTACGAGTTTCGTAAGTTTAGACAAACATTAAAGCTGATTAGACGTTAGTTTTGATTGAATTTAATGTTATGTAATTTGGAAAGTACAAAAATAAGAATTATGGTCGTAATGGGAGGTTAGAGTTATTTAATAAAAAATCGCTATCCACAATATCCACCTGTTGCTTAAACTTTGTAAATTAAACAACTAGAAAGAAGATTAAAAAATACTTGATTCTTCCACTGTATTACTTTTAAGTTTTAACACAATAATGACCCTCCGTTAGGTACTAAATTATAATATATGAAATCTTTTTTATAACTTCCGTGAGACAAATTCATAATTATTTAAAGATTCAACGGGTTGGTGCAGCGCATTTTCGGGATCGTCCGACTAGTTTCAGACTCAATAGGAGTCCTTTATCCGTTTTATGTTGCGAGTCGAATAGTTGAATCTTTAAACAATTATAGTTACCTATGTGAAATCTATTCATCTGCAATAACAATTGTTAATATACCAAGAGTTGGCAGCATTATCTTTATTATTGACTGTAACTTAGCCTTGACGCCAATACTTCAGAAATTCTAGTCAAACCCATTAAAAAACTAGTCCCGTACAGCATCCAGCCAGATATTACCATACCGCTAGGATAAGCACTAGGT
This sequence comes from Plusia festucae, assembly GCA_950381575.1. Lineage (NCBI taxonomy): Eukaryota > Metazoa > Arthropoda > Insecta > Lepidoptera > Noctuidae > Plusia > Plusia festucae. Next base: position 1,708,304 of record OX494436.1, on the reverse strand, counting down.
CATGCGCTCTAAGTACTAAATTACACGGCGCACCGATTAAACACCGCTCGGTCCCAGGTTCAAGTCTGGTGCTCCTGATTTGAATAATGGACTACTTTTTTAGTTGAATATTAACGAGTTGAAATTACTGTTTGGTATTACGGTTTGTATGGTTGTGGTTGGAATCAATAATTGGCTATTAGATAATTTATTAAGCTGGATACTTCCATTAATGATACACCATTGGACAAGAGTAAAGAAGACATTGCTTTGAAGCCTGGATTCTATAAATCTAAAATTTATATCCCGAATTTAACATACTTGGTTTTATGCATCTTGAGCAGAAACGGCTAGAAAAACAAAGAGAAGACAAATACCTTAGTTTTATTATCATGTCACCTTCCATGTTTAATCGGTATCATAATAAATCCAATAGAGTAACAAGACAAAACCAACATTCTTATGAATATTTACACAACGACCTTAAAAGAACCTTCCGCTGTAAACGCAACACAAAATACCAAACTAAAAGAAGCAAAAGTATACAATTAAAAATCTTCGGTGTCATTAATAGGGACAGTTACAACGCTAAGTAATCGTGTCGGTCGCATGAGATATGGAGCTCAGCCAAGCAGACGCGGACCTACGATATCGCTCTAGTAAAGCGACTGCGAAAAATGAGCTGCAGCCAGCTATATCTCACTGGCCAACGGAAGCTGTTCCCCTAATGCTCTCATTACTTACAGATGTTAAAGCGTCAGTTTGTTGAAATGTGGTTGGTGATGAGGCTTGGAAGAATGATAGTCTATATGTGTTCATAAATCTTTATTGCTGACTGTGCCTAAAAAAACGGAGTAGAATAGCGTCCAACTACCTAAGTATTGCAAGAAAGAAACGAAATATAAATTTTAATTTCCGACTAAATATAAAACAATAAATTCTTGTGCAGTCCTGCACGACTCTAGTTTTTTATTCTAACATTTGTTATATTCAATAATCGTTTGTATAATTGTCTTAGTTTATTTTAATCGCTCTCAGTTAGATATCCCTATTATGTCGTTAAATTTCATCTGTGGCCACTTGGCCAGACATCAATCTATAGTCATAAATGTCTCAAAGATTCTAGTCTTCCATTATTTGCTTAAAATTGTCGTCTAATTTTCTTATTTCTGTTTTCCACAGCCAGACACAGTCCCTCAAGCCAGCATCGACATGACAACGGTGCTGGAAGTCAGCGAGGCGGACAGCGTCACCGGCCACGCGTACAGCCTGGCCATCACGGCGCCGGAGCGGGTCACCTTCGTCAAAGGCACCTGCCGCGAGGAGGCACGCTGGTGGTCCGACGTGCTCAGCGTCTACCCCAGGAGTAAGGTAAGATACAGGAGCTCTTTCTATATAAATATCTATAACTCTAGGATCTATGAAGTCGGCAACTTCAATCTCAGTTTTGAGTGGTACGAACGTGAAATTATGACAGCGGAACGAAATTGAAGAAGTCATATAAATTATGTTGAATTTAAAGATGTCTTTTAATATCAAACTTGGATTTACCAACAGTAACTGGCTGCAATATAGCGTGTTATTACTATACTCTTTAAGTAAATAACTAACACCAGACATTTAGTAGCAATGTTACAGCCATGAGCCATTAACACCATAAGAGCTAATGGAAAACTAATAAAATAATGCTACCTCGTTTATTTACTATAAAACCAGTGATTTTAGGCACCTTTCTAGGTATGGGCTAAGACATTAAATATAATTCCATTTAATAGGGTCTTATTCCTTACTCGTAATTTTACGATGTGATTCGATATTTGCAGTACTTGCTGTGTAGTCCTGACCGTACGCCCGTCCTCCGCGTTTATCTTAGGTGCTTCTAGTAAAAATAAACGATTTCTAAATCGTTTCAGTTCAAGTCTGCCTAATCATAAACACGTAGTCAATTACCCTTTGGAACGAACAGGTCAGTCCACAATTACGTGGTTACCAGCACACACTGTGTAAGCGCGAACGGCTCCATGGTATCAGTGTAATTGCTGACTTCCCCCGACAGGAATCTGTCCAGTAATCTGAGTTCGCACCTCGTAGTTATCGGTAGTACGGAAACAACGACCAGATTGGCACAGAGCTTAAGGGCCTGCATATAAGTATGCAGTTCCGCTATATCAGGCAATTTATTATAATATTTGTTTACTTTGAAAGTTGTTGTAGGGATGTCATATGCTTTACGAGAATTGAAAAAAAAAACAGGAAAAACTGTTGTTCTCTTAATGTTAATATCTGTTTACTAAGACAACTAGTTCCAGAGATTATGAATGTATGTGTATATACCTGATTGTGTGTTAATGAGGAGCTCAGATAACCTATAGATTTTCTGTCATCATAGATCAGTGTCGTGACTGCTTTACCTAGAGGGGAAGTTCAAACACCATGTTTTATAAACCAACACCAAGCGGCGGGTAATAAGACTTGTGCTTCCTGCAGCGAAAGCTGCGCACGCGCAAATTGTTGGGCGAGTTATGAACCGACGCAATTTTATAGACTATGTTAATAGGCCCGGCGTTTCCTATAATAAGATGTTAGTAGAGGCCGCAGTAGATTTAATACAGCACGCATTATAAACTGCGGTCAGTAATTTTAATTTCCATTGGAATAGATTATGTTCAGGTATTTACTTGGAGGAAATAAGGTCTATAAAAGTATATGAATCAGTGTGGAATTGACTTCCTCTTGGCTTAATTACGTGAGTGTTGTAGATCGTTTAAGGTGGCAATAATCTTGGAAGATCATCGAGTATGTTCGGAAGTGCTCGTGTGTTTCCGTACCCTCGTTGTTTACGTTGAGCTCAGCAACCCGACACGTTACGTACGGTGCGCAGTGACAATGTAACCGCGCCGTGACTGCGACAGGTTCTCGTCGCCCTTGGATCCAAATGATCCTGTTTTGCCGCATACCGCACAATGAGATTTAATAATGGGTGCATTAACAACTCCGAGATCTAGTTGAATCTGTTCACAGATAATCTCCAGCAGTATTATATATGTTTTTATACAGCACACAAGCTATTTACACATCTGTAATCACTTCAATGTTAAAGGTACAAAGCAAAAAAAGCGCGTTTTTGTATCGCGATCTTATTAAAATCTCAATGCATATGCATAATTAATGGCAGGATGCTCGTCGCCTGATATCGAGAGCCTCAACAACCTCATTTCCCTCAGCTAATGCCCTCCCATTCCTCTCTAACACACCCGATAATAGACAAACGTAATTACGTTTTTTCCTAGCCGTAGGTTCAACATGAAAATTAATCAATTCAGGCATTTGTGTAACGGTGCATTTTGACAGCTAAATTCCCGGTACAAGCTGAGTCACTATGAGGAAATAATGAAAGTATTAATATCACAATATTGTGAAACACTATGAGACCCGTTAACTTTCATATTACCCTACAAGTCTGTGCCCTATCATTGGACCAAAATCCTGGTAACTTATGACGTCAGTGATTTCAAAAACTTGAGACTCCATCAAAAGAGATTGCCGTCCAATTTTTCAATTGGTGGTAATCGGGCGATCGATTCCTTTGAACTCAGCAGCTGCGCGATCGGCCCAGTTTCAGACAAATGGGGCGATGTAATTAGCGCAGGATCACGTTACCCGCGCGAGCGCAAGTTTCTGACTCATTTGCTGTTGATTGTACGCGGGTTTTGGAGAAACTTGTGTTCTAATTCAGTATATAGGTCGCGTTTTTACGGTTTGTTTAGTCATCTGTACTATTTTCAGATTGTGTTTGTCATTCGGATTTGCAGTTTCTGGAAGACGAACTACTTGCAATAAATTTACATTGAATCCAGATAAATAAATCATAATTTTCCTCAAAGAATTCTATGAAGTAATTTACTTAATAAACTATTATTTTACATATGGCTTATTTTTTGCATTAAAATATGTTTCTAAATAAATGTTGCATTCAAGATCTTTATTCTGTAACTAGCTGTTGCCCGCGGCTTCGCTCGCGCGTAAAATAAAGAGTATTATTAAAGGTAGATGGATGTATTCTGTGATTTTCAAAGTAAGGAGTATGAATAAAATTTTTCATAAAATATTATGGCGTTAAAATAATAATTAACGTAAAGTAAGTAGCAAAAGCATTTGTGTTATGGAATCTGAGACAATGAAGATACCATAAACACCCAGACTCAGGACAATTTATAAAAGTTATTTTCTACATGGACCTGTCCAGGGATCGAACCTGGGACCTTAGAGCTGGCGACACCTTAAAAACCGGAGAGAAAGCCACTCGACCACGGGGGTCGTCATTATAGATATGTCTTAGATGGGCGTTATCTTATCTACTTATCTTTTCATCTGTATATCTTTGAGAATACCGAACTTCACATACCAACTATTTCAGCCCCTATTTCACCCCCTTAGAGGGTAGATTCCTAAAAGGCTAAAATCACGGAAATACATCTTATTTATTTCTAACTAATAACCCTTGTATGAAATTAAATGTGTCTATCTTTGAAAACGACACAGTTCATGTACCTACAAACTTCCAACCCCTATTTCACTGTCTTAGGGGTATGGTTTTTAAAATCGCTGAAATACATCTTTATTTATTTCTATCCTGAAACCCGTAAACAAAATTTCATGTGTCAATCATTGAAAATACCGAACTTCCCATACAAACTTTCAACCCCTATTGCACCCCTTAGAGGGTAGATTTCTAAAATCTCGGAAATACGTCTTATTTATTTCTAACTAATAACCCTTGTATGAAATTAAACGTGTCTATCTTTGAAAACGACACAATTCATAAACCTACAAACTTCCAACCCCTATTTCACCCTCTTAAGGGGATGATTTTCAAAATTGCTGAAATACGTCTTCATTTATCTCTAACCAGAAACCCGTATACCAAATTTCATGTGTCTATCATTGAAAATACCGAACTTCCCATACAAACTTTCAACCCCTATTTCACCCCCTTAGGGGATAGATTTCCAAAAGAAAAATAGCCTATAGTCCTCAATAAGTGGACTATCTAACAGTGAAAGAATTTTTCAGATCGGATCAGTACTTCCTGAGATTAGCGCGTTCAAACAAACAAAAAAACAAACAAACTCTTCAGCTTTATAATATTAGTAGGTATAGATAATAATGACCAGATCAAAAGCTGGAACATGCGCTATATCCTGTAAGTATATTTATTTATGCCAGCTTAGCAGTTTGCCATCAGATCTCGTCACACACAGGCATTAATCATTAGTGGATGCGAGATTCAAATACCGTCCGTTCAGTTTAATAAAGACAAAAATATGAATAAAGTAACCTTGATGACCTAGCTGTACCCGCGACGTTGTTCGCGCTGATCAGTCGTAATAGGTATGCATGTGAAAAATATTTTTGACTGACTGAATCACTGAATGCGCTTTAGATGGCTCAAGTCGCCTGATGATGTAAGTTGTAATCCCGCAGAAATTGCGGGATTTAGATGATGGACTTATCAACTAACTGACTATGAACTTCACCTGTTTAACAGTAAAGTGTGATTGTAAAAACTTTATGCATTTTTGTTGTCTCGATCAGGCATCAAAAATTACATGAGCAGCAAGCTATCTAAAAAATTAGCCATGTAAAAAATTACAAACTAAAAAATAATACAAAACACAAAAAGGGTTAGCTCGATATATTCGTACTTCTGTAAGAAAGTCGGTTCTAGAAATAAAAAACAAAATATGTAGTAACATCAGGATTTGAACACGCAGCAAGATTTTTCACATTTCCTATCGTATAACCACCGAGTTGTTTATTACTACTGTAAGCATCTTAAATAGTTATTCATACTTCAATAAACTGATCGCTATGGCAACGTTATTTTCGCCATGGTTACTTTTTTGTTTATATGTCAAAGATTACGTGTACAGATGAATGGAGATTATGTAAATTTAGAGTTTGATCCCTATTTAATATGGACGACCATATTGATGAGAGCTCATCCTAAATTGGACTTTGTGTCGCCGATATCGCTTTCTATTGATTCAAATGTACATAACTTTTTTGTTTATGAACCGATTTCGATGAAACCAAAACTAAGTAATACCTCAAGTTACGTATAAGTTTTGTATATAAACATTGTCTGCATGGGATTCATAGATTTTACGTGATGTGCGCACAAACAAACATATAAACAGACAAACAGACAAAAATTTCAAAAGTGATGGAAATGGGTTCTGTTAGTTATCTTTTCACACGCTGGCTATTTTTTTTTTCAATTTCTTCAATGTACAAAAATGACTTTTCTACAGATTTATTATATGTATAGATTTCTTAGGGTGATTAAATTTTATTAGGAAAATATCAAACAATTTTCCGTGGTTTTACAGAATATTAAAAGCGTTTTATTAATTATCCGTAAAATTGGCTTTTGGAGCTAATGACTTAATTTGGTAGGTATTTAAACAAATTGTGTTATATCTTTATCATCGGTAAAATTAAGACCTGGGTGTTTTATTAAGCCTATATTCCATTTAAGATGTAGGTAACCTGTACCTAGCAACAATAAAAAAAAACATTCAATACGAAAATCAGACTTTTGCAATTGAGTATTAAAATTGCAAATCTGCACAAACAAAACAGACTATTTTCATAATTTTACTTAGTTTGACATTTGTATAAAATTTTAGTAAGTATTAATCTATGATCATGGCTAAAAATTTTCCTACCATCATTCCTAATATACCTACTTTGCGATCTAAATAAAGCTGTATCTATTCGTAACTGTTTCACCTACACCTCTCAGGCCGTCTGCCTGTCAGCTTGGATGACGGCTATTTATCAAAACCACCGACCATGAACGATGAACGATACACAAGTATGTGAGTGAATGAGTGTAACATGTCACGGAGCGATATGAAGATTAACTAATTACTGTACTTCTAACTCTTGGGTGTTTAACGATAGTGGAATTTGCCGTTTACTAAGGTACACTAGGTACACTAAATTATTGGTGTTACCATGTATAGGCATTTTAAAATTATCACGATAAAACTTCTTGAAATGTTTGTGTATTTATGTATCAATAAGACGCGACATGTAAACAAACGAACTATTTGTAAAGCTTCAATGGTTTCTCAATAATAACATCCTATTTTAGAAAGAAGAATGGTCTTCTAAGGTCTTTTAAAATCCGTGCACGAGCATATGCACTTATATTACTGAAACCAGGAAAAGCAATACGTGTGTTAAAAATAAAACACCATCCATCAAATAAAGAAGATAAATTCGAATCATAACGATTTCCAAGATACGCCTTTAAAGGATAAAGTGTGTACGCTAGAATTGAAACATGAAATTCAATAGATTCTAGTCATAACTCCCGACTGGTTGTCAATTAAGTTGGTTTTTATCATCACGCGGAAGGTCCCTGGCTACCTACCCTAGGCACAGGTGATGCCCTTAGAAGGAGGATGGGTACAGATAGGAAACGCTCAAGTAATTGGCTAGTTCTACCGCTATGGTGTTGCCGTGCGTAGAGAAAAGTGGATGGCTGGATGTTTTGTCTGTCTAGAGTTGTCTGTTGTTTGCTGCTGTGTTGTAGACACTATAAAACCACACAAATATGATGATAAAATAAATATACTATGTATGTTTATTGGCTTGAATGTAGGAGATGATCGCGGAACTATTTATACATCATTATGTATGTTTGGTTGAGACTAGGTTTTATTAAGTTTGCTGGAAATAAACATTACCCAATAAGATTTTTTAATGATGAATGAAAAAAATATTTTTTAATTAATTTTGTATAGTTCACAAGCAAACAAGCAAACTGATTCAGAAAACTACATTTCCTTTAAGCTTTACTAGCCCGAAGTGTTTTCAACGTCCAATACTACTGCCTTGCTTGGCCCGAATGTTGCCTTAAAAATACACAGAAAATACTAATAGCTTTCTTCACTATTGTACAGTCAATATACCTGTACATATGTAACAATGAATCAAAACCACGGGTCAACGACCTCGCAGCGCCGTATCGCCTCGACAAACGATCTGTTAGATTAACATGGATCTACTTAGATAGGATATGTTACAATCTTGATACTTTTTTGTTGCGTTTAGTGATAGCTGTGAATTATATTCCGGGTTACTGGTACCGCTTACCGGTTTGAAGATTTCTTACTGCTTACAAGATTTGACAGCCGCGTTATAAATAAGATGTCAAACGAGAGGTACCTGTGCTTATGCGAATGACTAAGATGTTTCTTGATTAACAATAAGATAATGTCCAAAGCGGACTTGTCATGATCGATTTATATTGCAATTTTCTGATGCTTTCAATATCCAAATTCGTTGGTTTCAAAATAAGTAGGTATGCAGTTCGTGAATGCCAATATAATAGATAGCATCGTGATTCGCGCACCCCACACCACTTCCTAAGTTCTCTGGCTGTGGAGAAGAAACCGTGCAACCAACTGCCCAGCATTTAGACCGATCCGAAGACTTGGCTAGAATATGGATGACTTGTATAGTAAATCAATGCAGCGTCGATATTAATCTACGCGAAAACCATAGACTTGGACTTTTCAAATCCTTCTACAGAATTCTTTCGTCGTTTTCTTACCCTTTAAAATATCAAGATTATTTATTTTTTCTATATGAATATATGGAATATCCATGTTTCTACCAACTAAACATAGAACAAAAATGGTGACGCATGGATATTAAATGATTAACTCTAAATATAATTATAATATCACGATATAATAATATAGGTAGGCAGATACTATACACACCTACTTAATCCTATATAAGGATCACATTAAAACATGGGTTGGTGTCATCAAACAATTCTTAAAAGGATGAAACGTTTCTTTTCCTTTAATGATATTCGATTTGTTTATGAGTCTGCAATTGTCTTTACAAACATCATAAGTTCAATAACCTCTAACAAAAATGAAGATCGTTTTCTTTCTTTATTCTTAAAAAAACATACGTCTAGTCTAGTGCTAGAATTAGAAAAAAGTAAATCAACAAATATGTTTTAGAACCATGTTGCGTAATTATAAAACGTTTTTTGTAAATTCAATTACAAATTGAAGGAAAATTTTGAACCTCCGACAGGACATGAACCTGCGACTAGTTCATGTCCTGGCCATCCCCATGGCTCCACGCACTAGTTGCTTTGCCAACTAAACTACAGAGGTCACTGCCCGAGAGTTTAAATATCTCCTCTCTATTATTTTGCACGTCTTGGGGCGACGTGAGCGACATCTGAGAAATTCAATATTCGATTGGTTTTGCCGATTTGAAATGATTCCAAGTCAGATAGAGGGCGCTGCCAGAACTATTTCCTTATTAATTTAAAACGCATTCAATGCGGAATACTATTTACTTTTAAATGGTATAGCTTGAATGTTATTTTTACTCGTACTTCAGTCATCCTTCGTCATCTGACATAATATTTCTGCGAAAGGCAATAAAAAAGAACTCTGCGATATTAAATATATCCAATATCATACAGCCAGATAAGATCTGACGATAAAAGAAATAAATCGACAGTGTGTAACCAGCCCTAATCGAGATCTCATCGGTAACGGTCCAACGTGCAGCGGCGCCGGCGCACCAATTTTATTATTGTTTTATATACTAACAATTAATTTATATTTCGCTATTGACTATGATTCATAAGTTTTTGCAGCCATAAACAATTTCTGCAGTCAGGTTTAGTTTTTTGCGCTGTCTAGATTATTATTAAGTCTAGCTTATTATGTGGCTTTTTTGTTAGACTACAATGAAATTAAGTATCATAGAAAGGTGACAGCTGATTTTAATTAATGTTTTAAATAATATTATTATGCAATACTTCTGCATTTTGAAATATGTTCCGAAGTACTGTTCTATCCAAATAGTGAGAGGCAGAAACGTATCGCCTTTTAGAACAATTAAAAGATTTTTTTTAATTAATTAGGTATTACTTTCTCTAAATTCTCTAACAAAAGACAATATCGCACATACGTAGAAACCCATGAAATAAATCGTTTAACAGCCAATTATAGCAATTGGTGACCAAACAAGTGAAGTCGACAACAATAGCAGAATTTCACTTTTAAGACAGTTCAATTGTCCAACGAGTTCAATTGTTGTAAATCCATATCAATTCGGCGAACTAGTTTCTTTATTTGCCAATTAATCCATTGAAAACGATTACCGATGTTGGCAGAGACAATCGCTGGGAGCATAGCTATTGATGGAGATTATTGGAGATATGGCTAAGCTGAGCTTTGTTTAGCGACGATGTGTTTTTAATTAATTGATTTATTCTTCTTCTTCTTCCTGCCCTTATCCCATTCATATGATTAATTGATTTATTATATGACAAATTTATTTACATTTTATAATTGATTAAATCAATGGAAACTGGCTTTATTATTATTACTATATCTCGCAACAGCCTGTACGATTATAAGGTTGAAAGAAGATTCCCTGTATAGCTCAAAATACTACTAGGCTACTAGTGAGGGTGGAGCCTAAATTTATTATCAAAAATCCAAATTCAAAGACTTTTCTCTCCATACCAAACCACATACATGTTAACACATATACAACGTGTTTCAGAAAGGTGAAATAATACTTTCAATATTATAAAGTATATGTATGTTACATACCTATGGCACCGGTATGAGGTACCTATATGCGTGGGTATTTATTATTTGGCTTTAAAGTCTAGAGTGAAAACTTCGCAATGATGACACTAGACTTTAAAATTCTGAATGGTGAGCGAGTAGGTACCAACTAACTGTATCGTAGATTTAGGCTTGTTGTTAAAATCTTTCATAAATGTTTTTATTTATTTATAGTAAAAAAATACCTTATTATTTGAAATTTATGACTAGGCCAAGTTGAAGTTCATACTTCAATATCTGACAGTAATATTTCACCTTTTGTATATCAGAGATCAAAACATTGTAATCTAGTTCAAAATAAATACGCCACTCAATAGAACCGGCTACTAAATAGGTCTTAAAATCGTGTCAACATCAGCTAATTAGACATGAAATCGTGTGTCTGTGTCGCTTGAGACAATTCGAATCGAGCAAAACCAACCAGTCCGACAAGAATGGCTTTCAAACAATTAAATGATACCTATCGGAACTGTTTTCACATTTCTGAACTAGGATGGGTGGGGTCAGGGAAACCCACCGGATCGCAATAGAGATGTTGCCGATTAGAAATCTTTAGCTAATTGCTCGATACGCTGTATTTGGTGGAACTGGGTGATTAGAGTTTTTATGTTCGTGCCTCGAATAGTACTGTGAATTGGACTGTTTGTTAGAAATAGGGGTTCAATGTTGACATAAAATATGAGGACTACCAAGATTTTGTTATTTTAGTTTTGAGATTTTATATTCGTTTGCAGTGAGTCAGTTTAACTGTCAAAAACTGATGTACTTCTGTTTTTTGTCACCAGGGGCGGCATAAGAGAAACGCGACGTTTCCCGGTGGACAGACTGCGAGCCTGCTGCAATCCTCAACGACCAGAAGTAAGTGGTATCAATGTCTAACCTGAATAAATTATAAAGTATGAACCGGTTGGTTAAGGTCGTCTCAAGTAAAACATAATATAATATCATACACGGTCATCTGATCCCAAACTAGGCAGTGCCTGCACTACGACAGCTAAACAACTGATAAACATACTATAAGTATATAAATACATATACATGTTAGAGATACACCCATACACAGAACAAATGATCGTGCTCATCATACAAAGATTTGTCCTGGGTGGGAATCGAACCCACGACCTCCGGCTTAACAGTCAGTATCACTAACCACTAGACGGCCCGTCAAATACTGGCAGTTTCAACCTTTATAAATAAAAAATAATACTATTATAGCCACCAAGACAAAAGCGTGTAAACGAAACACGAAAAAGCATGTTCATTTAAAACCTACTTCTAACTCCTAGAATATTCAGCGGACGCGTCCACTCTCCGTGACGTGGCGGACGGTTGCCAGGCAACGAGACCTCGGTACTGCTCGGGAGGCACCACCACCTGGCCGGGACCGAGGGTGCAGCCGCCGCAGTCGGAGATCCCCAGCCTCGCAGCACCAACACCTATTGACACCAAAGGTACGAAACATCACGATAGTCGACATATAGAAGCTAAGCTGGATAAGGATACTGTTTTATACATAATCTTAACGGTTCACGGCATTACCTATGTAGTCGAAATGAACATAATAAAATCATATTTGCATGGTGAACTTGCCCACGTTTTTATATTATTACAAGGATTAACTAAATCATATTTCCCTTAACAATAATTGTGGCTTCATTAATTTAAAATCTTGCATACGTAACAAAACCATATAAAATATCGATAATAGTCCTTTTTTTCTTAATTTGGTTTCCAAGTCGATCAGCATTGGGATGATTCAATTCAATTTCTTTTTTTATCAGGGTTGTCGGCCCTTGTTTAATTGAGATCTTAAAACTTGTATTGCTTATCATAAATTAAGACGTTCGAATACTTCGATTCTTTATTATTTTTTAATAATACTCAGTCGGTTACTCGATAAAACTCGTCTTGATGTCAAAGGTGAAATTAATAATACGATGCGCTGTAAATTCCTCTTAAATTAATTTCTAATTATGGAAGTGGGGTATTATTCGAGCATTCTTATTTCATTCAATATATTAAGTTTTGTTATAGTAATTGCCGGCAAGTAACTTGGCAATGTTTTGGAGTAGTGAGAGCGTATTTTCATATGCTATGTGCAACAAAGCACAGTTTTTATGCTCGACGGTATCACTGGCAGTAATCTTTAAAAAATAAATTATGTACATTAGAACGTCAAAATATGAAATGAACTCGTAACGACTCTTGCCAAGTTACGTGCCGGGTACTCTTATCAAGTTATTCGTAACTTCTCCTGACTATTTTCATCTGTATATGTTCTTCTTCTTCTTCTTCTGCCTAGCCTTTTCCCAAGCTATGTTGGGGTCGGCTTCCAGTATTACCGGATTTAGCTGAATACCGTATTTTACATAGAGCGACTGCCTATCTGACCTCCACAACCTATTGCTAGGTAATACAGTATTCCATAGTAAGACTGGTTGTCAGAATTGTAATGACTTAACGACTATCAAAGATCACTGTATGACTGTCGGGACCAACGGCTTAACGTGCTTTCCGAGGCACGGAGGGTTTCATTTCATCTGTATATGTTATGGGTACAGAACAGCTTCCGTATTTTTTCATTCCCACACCAATCTAAATATCCTATCAGCCCGTAACATTTTATGTGAGGAAACCGTTCGTCCATATCACTCTGGCGAGCCATTTGGCGTCTCTTTTACATAAACAAACGATGAGGAAACACGACAAGCCCAACACCACTTAAACACTGTAACAAATGCCTACATTTTACCTCCAATTTAGTATTCCCAGACCCCACGCATACCACAATATATCTATTGTAGACGCCGTTATCTGCATCGGAATACCAGTTAGGTGCGTTAGCAGGTGCGCCAGGGTCTGGCCAGACCCGGTCAGCTGTGGCCAGACCGCCACACCATAAATCTCGACGTCCGGTGACGCGTTAGACCTAATTAAAAGCTGTAAGACGTTGGGAGATGGTGTAACCTTTTAGTGCAGGTCTAAGTAACAAGCGGCCAGCGGGACTGGGAAAGTTAAATGCCCAGAAGAGACTTTATGCTCTCAGTGTTTCATAGACAAAGAAATAGAAATTAATACGACCAATACTTGTGTTGAACGGCTTGTTGGTACCTGGTATTGTACCACAAGAAAGTTAGGAAAGACTTGGTTTTAGTTTTAATCATAAACTCTACGCTGCTTGGCTGGGAACGACTTCCAGTCTTACTGGATTTAGCTGAACATCGTATTTTACATGGAGCGACTGCCTATTTAACCTCCACAACCCATTTGACTGGGTAACACATCAATCCTATAGCACGACCGGTTGTCAGAATTGTAATGACTTAACGACTGTCAAAGATCACTGTATGATAGTCGGGGCCAACGGCTCAACGTGTTTTCTGAGGCACGGAAGAGTATCAGTGTACTTACAAGTACTTACAACCGGTCACCCATCCGCGGCAAGTGCGGCTTAACCTCTATTACTGGTTAAACCGTAGGGTTTACATTTAGTAACTAGCCCCACATAATCATTAACTCTACTTTATAAAAAAAATCGAATAGTTGAAGTTGCTGTCCACAAAACATGCTTCATATTATTATGCCAATGCAATATTAACTAAACGTAGATGCAAAATCTGCCCGCTGTACCTCATGACTTGCACCACAAAACCTCCGATGAGTCACATTCAGTCAGAACGAGAGCTACGTCAATTAAATTTAGCACCGTTACTATAAACAAGGCTTCGGAAGCAGCAGCAGACAGCCTGAATGTTCAGCACTTACACGTCACTTGATAGGCGTCACAGCCGAGGATATAGCAGACCAGTTTGAATGACAATGTTGCCGGCTAACAAACTGTAATCGTGCAATTTCCCTATAATTTAAGATGGTTTGGACGCGATGTGATATGCGAATGTTTCCGACCGAGGTTGAGCGTCGGTACAGTGCAATTCTAACTTAATGGCAGCTGTGGAGTGCGTTACACACTGGTGCATGAATTTGTTACTATATATATCTGGTTCTTTCTTAAAAAGGCCAGTCCAGGAAAGACCCTGCATTTATTTACTCAATATTATTTAAATTGTATCATACTCATACCCATTTTTAAAAGATAGAGTTTCTTGCCGGTTCTTCTCCATAGGAATGACACCTTGGAACCGCGCAACTAGCGTCATTAACGTTTTGAAAGTGCCTGTAAAGGTCTACTCGAAAAAATAAATATTTCATTTCATTTCATTTCACTGCGCAGTGATTCGCCTCTTGTTCACAGCCGTCATTAAGTGTGCACCGTGCTGCACTAGGTAGATATTCTACTAGGCGTAGAATAAATATGTAAACGAGTATGTATGTGTTCATTTAAAGAGCAAAACTAGAATAGAATAACAAATTCTTAATAAAATTACGTCACGGGAATTAACGCGAACTCATGCATTAACCTTTTAAGGCTTTTAAGGTTACACTGGTCGCAAGCAGACCTGGTTGCGACCACGGCCAATGTAACCTGGCCAAAACGTCAAGCCTTAAAAGGTAAATGCATGAGTTCGCATTAATTCCCGTGACGTAATTTTATTAAAATCATGCAACGCGATAGTTTTAAAGTTAATATAGAATATTCTTTATTGTAAACCAGTTTACTACATTAAAATAATATAAGGGTACAATGGCGGTCTTATTGCTAATAGCGATATCTTCCAGAAACCTTTGGATGGAAAGGAATAAAAAAAACACAGGTGTACTTTTACAAATGTCATAGAATTTCGACGGGCCTGTTGGCCTAGTGGTTAGTGACGCTGACTGCTAAGCCGGAGGTCGTGGCTTCGATTCAAACCCAGGACAAATCTTTGTGTGACGAGCACGACCATTATTTTGTTCGGCGTCTGGGTGTTATTTACCTTTAATATGTATGTGTTTATAAATATATAAGTATGTTTATCAGTTGTCTAGTTGCCATAGTACAGGCTCTGCCTAGATTGGGACCAGATGGCCGTGTTTGAGATGTCCCAAGATATTATATTATTATTATTATAAAGTGTTATTATTATAAAGTATAATGTTTTGGGTATAATATGACACAATTTTGAGAATTATTTAAGATATGAGTTTAATCTTATACTTAAATTAATCTAGCATTTTAAACTTATAATTCACTGTAGAGCACAAAAAAATACTACTACAATGCGGCATGACAGACAAACACAACACTAGCTAGTATTTAATTGTTAAAGATTTATCAAAACGTTCCACATTGTCAGATGAATATCAAATTTCTTGCCCAACAAAGATAGATCATAACACAGTATTCCTGGAATACCAACCAGGTCGACGCACTGCTAATAATTGGGACATCATAACAAACTGGGACAACAGTAAACTATTATTAATATCATGTGTTTGTATCCAATTTATTCTCATACCGACTCGCACCAAGTCCTTGACATTATAATAGGTACATCGATTGTATTACGTTAGGTCATTATTTATGTTTGTATTATTATCTACAAGTTAATTAAAACGTGTGTATCCAGTCAACGCATGCGCTTTATGAATGTTTCATTATAAACAAATATTATGAAGTCAGTATCGATGTGAGGCTGGGTTACCACTTAACAAATACACGTAGAAGTGTTAATAAATTATGGTGTCTTATTTCTAAATGGGTGAGCTAAATCTGCTAATAGTTATATAGTTATTTCAGTCAAAAATCAGGCTTTTTAGTGATAATATTAATACCTTGGGACAGCTCACACACGGTCATCTGATCCCAAACTGGCAGCAACCAGACAAGCGATAAACATACTTTATGTGCATATTTCTAAATACATACACATTATAGATAAATATAAATAGCACCCAGACTCAGAACAAATGATCGTGCTCATCACACAAAGATTTATCCTGGGTGGTAATCGAACCCACGACGTCCAGCTTAGCAGTCGGGGCTCACTAACCACTAGACCAACAGGCCATTCTACAGTCTTTTTGACATCTCAGTAAATATCCTTTATTTGTTGTTCACAATAATTTATTTTTCCCTTTTTCAAGCTCAGCCCAAATTCTTTGTAACAAAGTCTATCGATATTATTTGTCCAACCGGATGTTTTTTTACGAAAGAAAACAGTCGATTTTTTGTAATAAAACCAGCCAGTGTCAATATTAATTTTGTTTAAAATGGTCCTTTTGCACATCTTTATTGAGAACTCATAACCCCGCCTATATTTATGTGTTGTCTACGCAGCTTGAGTGTGCGTGCGCCTGCGCCGATCCTAATTACTGATCTAACGGCGGTCAGCGCGCCCTCTAATTACTGATTGTGATAATGCTATTTAGAAACTCCATCGCGGTGTAATGCGCAGTCGCATCATAGTGTATCTGTAACGTAGCAGCGTTGCTATCTCTCCTATATTAATTGCAAGAATTTTCTTGTAAGAGAAAGCAATGTATTATTACCGACTAGTTATAACAATTTATAGGTACTTATATAATAAAGCGAAAGCGTGTTATCGTTTGTTTTAACTCATCTCAAGAAGTATTACTCGGATGTGCACTATGTCTGATTCATGACGAACAGGCGACTTTTATTTTAGAAAAAGAGGGTTCCACGCAGTACTTGAAAATCCAACTAAACTAAAGTACGCATTCGAAGTCGCAGGGGACGGCTAGTGTCGTGCATAACTACATTGTCATCTTCTAACTTCTTTAAATGAGACTAACAAACTAGAAATACCTCTTAATCATAACAAAAAGGTTTAATATTAATAACCCAACGAACTTTCGGGTATAAATCAAATATATTATATAAATATATATTCTCCGCATAAAAACAAATGTTCCAATTGGGTCTTCAAACAACCTCCTACCTCGAGGGGACAGCGGAGTCTATTAAACATACCAATTTAAGTATCCGCTTTCATATAAATACAAGTAAAAGGTCATCTTAAAATACCGTAGCTCCGAGCTAAAAACATAGCTATTTAAGTAAACACACTATTATTTACGCTATAAGTAATTTACGAAATATTTGCAACAACAAATTGCCTATCTTTATAAGGTAAGGCTAACTATAATTTGCAAATTTAAACGATAACTTACCTAAATGCTAAAATCATAAATTAATGTCATTCCATTATTTATTGGCGGGAATATTGATGCTGTCTGTTCGAATGTTTTGAAATCACGTAACTTTATTGGTTTGATTGATTCTCGTTTTTGTAGGCAAAGGTTTTTGATATACAGCCTTACTTAATTATTATTATTGTCGCTTTTGAAACTTTGATTCGAACTCGAACTTGTTCAACGATTTTCAAAGTATACGATAAAGCTGCAGGTTTCCGTTTTAACTAAACGCAAAATTAATAAATAAAGTATTTTCGTAATTTCTCTCACAATATTGTTAGAAAAGAATATCCGTGCCATGGTTGCATTAACTTTACTGTTCACTAAGATGTGAACAGTAAAGTTAAAGGTTAGTTAGCTAAGGTGTGACCCAGGCGAACAAAATTTAACAATAAATACCTATTTTAAAAACTCAAAAATCTCTGCATTTTTTTCTTAAAAAAAGCTAACTGGCGGTTCGATAATTCTTTGTTTTTTTCGTATCAAAAAACTGAAATGTTAGTGAATCCTCTCGGAGAGTGCGGTTTTGTTTCACTTTCGTTGAGTTGCGGTGCGCGTGCGCAGCGGAGCGTGTCGCCGCGCCGGCAGAATGTAGGTCCCGCTGCGTGCGCGCAGCAAACCAAGCGAACATTTTGGAAGGATTTCTAGCTCTTCAGATAAAATTTGATATTTTTTGCTATAATAAATAGATATTTAACAACCTAAAATGTAATTTTAATAGTTTTTATGTATGCGTGGAATTAATACTAACCAAATTACCTGTAAAATGAGTTTGGCTTGTTTGGTATATTCATAAAAAGTTACAATTGCAAACGAAATAATCTCACTTAAACTAGCTACTTAACAGAGGTAAAAACGATTTACAAAAATACACCTTATGCTATTGACATACAAGCGCTATTAACATCAAAATGTTACCACCGTTGTGAGGTCCTCTTACTATCATTAACATAGGTCTACGACGGTACTTATGTATCGTGCCTCAGGGTCCAATCTAGTAGAACAAGCCTTGTTTAAAGATCTAGGTCTCTATGTAAATACCTAGTTGATTCTTAGTAAATTTTATATACCCTTAACTCAAAATTTATGAAAAAGGTAATACATTTGTTTTTGAAAATATGGACCCATGAACTTAGTGTGAAAGAACCGATGATTTGGGGACCAATAAATTTGTATCTCATTCCAATTACATTCATCAGTCTTCTTTACAATATGAATGAAAGTAATCAAAAATATACAATGAGGGTCCAAAAAAATCAGGATTTTTATTTGAGGTTATAAACCTCAAATTATACTTATGGAATGTTTCGAATTCGAAACAAAGCGGTTTATCTAAAACCTAGGCCGTACCGTGGTACACCTAGAGTCATTAGATTGTTATAACGTTTCTTGAGATAAGAAATAAAAATTAGACTACCTCCGTGGTCGAGTGGCGTACACACCGGTTTTCAAGGTGGCGCCAGGTTTAAGGTCCCGGGTTCGATCCCACGAAGGGTTAATGTAGAAAAACATTTTTCTGCATTGTCTCAGGTCTGGGTGTTTGTGATACCTTCGTAGTCTCTGATTCCTTAACACAAGTGCTTTATCTACTTACTATGGATAAAAAAAAACTTTTTAATTTTGACCGTAACTTACATATACCGTAGTTTTACTCTGCTTTAAACTTAGGCTTTTAGTTAAACCTGTTGAGTAATAAAGCTGATTGATAGTTGAGATTGGAAGATAATTAGGTTCGTCCATTAATCTTTAAATACAAACGAATACGTTATAACAAAGCCTATTTACCGTGGTCCGTGGTGCACTATCACACACTACATGCAAAAAATATCGATTATACGATTCGTGTTCTGAGAAGCTGTCAGTCACAGCCACCATAACTTATAAGTAACGGAGTTCAATGACCCGTGCTAATGGATTTTCTGGATCCAACACTTTTTGCTAGTTTTAAAACGTACGCGTGCTTCAAACACCCAGTAATGATGTTTCATTGAAATTACACAAAGAAATGTAGTCATTAGCCGTCTTTTTCATTATATCTAGTGGGTACTTGTAGGGCCAATCGTGGTGGTAATTTTCTGGTAGGCTCATCTATATTTTTATATAACATATTTTTTAGCTGATGAATTAAACATAATCTTATTTAATGTAAAAACACTCGGATTCAATTATAGTCTGTTCATTCCTATTAAGTCACAGCTAAGTTAATTTTCAGTAGGTAGACATGTTACATTTTAGATTTAAAGTCGATTAAAACATTTTTAGGGATCCGCGCCTCAAAAGAAAAAACGGTACCCTTATAGGATCACTTTGTTTTATCCTTTTTTGGCGTCCGTAGAATCTTGAAATTTGGTACGAAGCAACGTGTTATCCAGAGCACAGATAAAGGAAAAATTGCTAAAACCGTACATTTAAAATAACATAATATAATATTTAAAATATATATGTAATAATTCTTAACTTAGTTTTGTAAATTTGTACGGAACCCTCGGTGCGCGACTGGTTTTTTTTTTAGCTTAAATTAGCGTTATGTGTAACTTGTATAAAATGTTATACGATTTTTTTTTCTTACGTAGCCAGTTTAATATTACATTTTACTAAACGAATAAAGAGCATTACCTTATCGGTAATATAAAATAATCACTTTTCAAAGTTAACAAGTCTCAATCAACGCCTAATTATTTTAATTCTTTGAGACGACTTTCACTCGGTGACGGGACGGTCGTTAAAACACGCTTTTATACAATTTTATGTAATAACTTACAAGTACGTATTATTATATAACTGATCACTGATTATCTCTTAATTTGTTAAGTAAGAACTAGAATAAGCTCATCGTAACGCTAAAATTACTACAACTTACATAGAATAATTGAATAAAATAAAAATCGAAAAATAAAATAAAAAAAAAAGAACGTTTCACTTCTGTAAGCACATTTTAATAATGTGATCAATCTAAACTTCTATTTCTAAACTGACAAACAAACGTTAGAAAAATAATGTTACATGTTTCATAACCTGAATGGCTCACGAATTACGGAATTGCATAGGTACATAATTATACATACCAATAACAAATATTTATCGTTAATAATAAATTAAGACTGAAAAAATGTTTATCTAGTTTATGCGCAGACCACACATTCGTATAAACATTGAGTTAGCTCTGAAATAGAGAGGCACTCGGGACTCCATGATTTTTAGAAAATATAACTGATTCCTACGTAATTGTTTTATAGATTTTCGTATTATAGGTGCGTCTTACATTGATAATTATAAAATAATATAGATTGCATTGTTGATCTAGTAGTCACTAATGCGACTGCCAATCACGAAGTCTCGGGTTCGTAAACTGATTCGGGCCAAAAGTGTTGCTTAAAGTACCACAAACTTATGTGCACCGGTGATGGCGTCGCTGTTGTTGAATATATTGTTTCAACTCAATAGATATTTTTGTGATTTTGGGGTAAAAATAAGTCTTTGCCCAAGTTACAAGTAGTAAATTAAATCTTAATTTCAGCTTATTTTATATTTAAGCTATACAAAATGAATTTAGTAAATTAATATTAGTTCAAATTTTGGCCATCGGGTCAAATACTTTTAAAGCCAGTTTAGTGCCACAAACGGCACTAAACTGGCTTTTTCTGTTTGGAAAATGTCTTCATTATCATCGCGTCGTTTAATCATTGCTATTCTAAAATTGTTTACGCATACGTTTAATTAGCGTGCGTACTAAAGTATTATGCTGTTCTAATGAGGCAATAGAACATTCTACTACCTCTTATTTTAGGTAGACCATGCCAATTTTTATCATAATAAAATATTAATTACTGGTCAGATAATGCTGCCTGTCTTGAACCAATCCTGATAGAGCGATCAAAGTCGCGCCCATCGCATAGTCGCCCTACGCCAGCACAATGCGCTGCGCCCGCGCAGTGGGTGTCGATGATTTACACCGCCTTGTCTGCGGCCAGCTTCATTCATATTTATTAAACTTCGCAGTTTTTTCAATTGTAAATCTCTTGTATAAGATGAACGCGACAACTTGGCATTACACAATTTCGTGGGAGTGTAATATAAAAAAAAGATAATTTTTAATATGATTTGTCAATGTTTATTGGTTTTTCTTCGTGTTTTATTTTTGTGGAATCATTATTGGATGTATAGTTTATGGTAAGTTTGTTATATTGAGATACCTGTTTTAATAATGTCGTCTGTTTCTAAATAACAATATTCACGTCATAGGTTTTACAGCGTCCAGTTTTACTCGGTTATTTTATTTTTAATAAATGCACATTCAAGTCCAATTCTTGTACTTACAAAAATAAGTTAAAGTTTAATTCGACAAATAATAACAGAGTATCTACTCAGGTAGGTATTCTGGTAGGTATTATTTATCGACTTAAACTTTTAAATATCTTATCCTGATTTAATTATACCGTAATCGTCATTAAGTGTAGCAATAATTTCTTTTAACTATAAATACTACACTAGTTACTTGCTACCTCGTAAATAATCACAGGCAAAATATTTTCCACTCACATTAATCAGTCTCTGGACCAAAAGTATGTTTAAACAGTCATAACTCATTCGTAGCTTCAAGTCAACAAAAAGTACACAATAATTCATTTTCTTGCCATGGGTCTAGTTGGTCATCGTACATCACCTCACGAATAACTCTCGCTGAAAGGGCGCGGGTATTTTTGAAGCGAGACTTGTTCTTGTTGGGTCCCGTACATGCGATCACCTCGTTAAGATGCTCTCAATTATCGCTCGTGTAGGTCAACCAGTTTATGCACACGCTTCAAAGATTCACTCGAAGTGTTAAGTAGGTTTCATTTCAAATCGCCATGTTAAGAATATATTTTTTCTTATATAAAAATAAAAAAAACTTTAAGAGACCAATTTTTTTACTTATTATGCTCATGGACCTACCCTAAAGAAGACTGATGGGTATGCCAGACTCTTTCTGGTTTAAATCTCCAGTGTTTCACCTTTTGCTTTTAACGGTAACCATGGGAACGCAATGCAAACTTCTACGCGGAGATCAAATATTTTTAGAAGAATCCTTTTTATTGAAGATCTAATTTATTTTTCTTTCTTCACAGTATACACAGACCAGCCAGTGTCGTCAGCGTCCCCGCCGACGCGCGACAAGATCAATGGTGAGGAGAAGGCGAGGTCGCGCCGCCGGGATACTTGGGCCGAACCCACCTCCCCACCGGTCACTGATGATGGTAAGCTGAACAAATTCTGGAAAACAATGTCTAGGACTGCTTTTTTCATGATGTCAAAATACATCTGCCTAAGCTAGGTTTACGAACTGCCGAAAAGATTGAATAATCTGAACACTAGTACCGCCATCGTCCGACTATCCGACTAGAATACGTGTCCATGTTGTGGACATCAAATTATTACCACAAAAAGTTTAATACCTATTTTCTTGTTTAAGAACCATCATTATAAAAAGACAAAAAAATACTTAAAATCCCTGAGCTTTTCAATAGTCATTCGTTCACCTGTTCAAAATTGTCTGCTTCATTAAAATCTTTTACCTTCCAGCATCAGTAGGCGTTCGCTCGCCTCTCCTGCAGCAACAGCACCAGCAATATGATGAGCAGCTACGTGACATAGCGGCCTCGCTCACCAGGCCTCGCTCCCGCAGAGCTCTGCCGCCCACGCTCGAGAGACCCACAAGACTGCCACCCCCAGACCGACTACCGGTAAGGAATCTGAAGGGCATTTTGCGTTTAAAATCTTTACAACTCTGAAAACATGAAACAATAAAATATATATCTCTCAACAAATTGTTTGATGTTTAATTGCTTTTTATAGGCTCGTGGTTCTCCAGACGGTGGAGCCCCACCAGAAGAACCCAGTTCCAGCTCAGCAAGCGAAGGAAGCGAGCCAGCTGATGCAGCGGAACCCACAGAAAATGGTGAAGGCGGTAGAGTCGAACTTCCAGCTGAGAGACTGCTACATGCTAGGGCTGGGTGGTTGCAGAGGCGAGGACCTTCCGGCTGGTCGCGACACTGGTTTGTCCTCCGAGGGGCAGCCCTTCTGTACTTCAGGGACCCTCACGCAGAACAGCGAGGCCTGATGGATGGAGTCATAGACTTGAGTGGGATATCAAGGGTGGTGGAGTTGCCAACATCGGCCTCGACTAACGGATACGCTTTTGAGACTGAGGTACGTTTTTGTGCAAGTACATGACAAAACATCCGTGTAAATTTTATGCTAATATTTGTAATAATAATATTTCCTTTTACAGACTTGGGATGGAAAGCATATCGTACTATCAGCGGTAACAGCTGGCATCCGTGCCAATTGGGTATCGGCTATGCGAAGAACTGCCGGCCTACCGGATACGGGACCGCTGTCACTCATACTAAGGGAGGATGCTGTAGATCAGGCATCTGAATCCTCTACATCACCTATTACACCCATTACGCCTATCACAGGCAAGTCAGCACCATTTTCGTCCGACGAAGAATACCGAACGGCTTCTGAAGGTGGACGCAGAGATAGTGCTGATTGGGGAGATCTGGGGTCACAACCTCCACCATCCCCACTCCTTACCAGAACGCCAGTATCCAAAGTTAAAGAAAAAGTTCGCGGAAGAAGTTCCCACCATACACCCCCGCGTGCAGACACACCGAAAGGTGAGCGAGACGAAACTGACTCTACCAAAGAAAAAGACCGCACCGCCGACGAAATAGATGAAAACGAAAAACCTGTAGAAGCGAGGAAACGTAGCTACGTATCGACCATCGACAAACAATCTATCGAAATCGACGATTTAAGAAAACAACTTAAGTTTGCACTCAACGATGTGAGCGCTGCGGAAGCCGAAATTTCAAGGTTACAGAAATTAAAAACAGAGGCTGCTTTACAAGAAAAGAAGATGGAGGAGCTGGTGACAACACTACAAAAGAAGGAAGAAGAATTGTCACTGAGAACGAAGGAGGCTGAAAGTTTAGATGCGATCAAAGACTTATATAACCTAGATAAAAATCTTTGGGAATCTAAATTAACTGAAACCCAAAACTTTTTGAAAGAGTCGACAGAACATTGTGAATTATTAACACGTCAGTTAACTGCAGCGCAGGAAACTATTGTTCAATTACAGCGTGAAGTCAATGAACTCAATGAAAAGTTGTTAAAGAGTGCTAAAGATAGTGACAGCCTATATACAAGAATAAGAGATCTCGAAAGTCGATCAGCTGTCGAATCAGTTATGCCCACCAGGGAGAAGAGAAAGAGTATCGGCTCTCTCAGCGACCTGACAAACATCAACCAAGACTTAGATCTTGAGTCCTTGGAAAAGGACAGGTTAATAGAGGAGTACGTTGAACTAAGGGACAGATTCCTAAAAGCCATTGAGGAAATAAAAGCTATGAAGAAAGAACTTCGTGATTCTCATAACATGTACGACGAGCTCGAAATAACTAATATGAAGTTAAGAAACGAAATGAAACTACGAGAGCAGTGCAGCCGATCAGAGATAGACTTGATGGCAGCCCGCATACTTGACCTGACGCAGAAGTTAACTGCTTCAGATAAACAAGTGCGGACACTGAAACATAAAATCCAAAAGTCTGAATCTAGAGAAAAGAGGCGCAGCCTCTCGCTAAAGGGAAGAGAGTCATTTACCCTCGGTAAAGAAGTAGAAGAGAAGTTAACGGAGCTCGAAAATAAGATTACTATGTTAGAGACTGGTGAACCGGTTCCGACGATTAATTCACCCTCCAAAAGTGCCTCACCTGCCAAAGAAAAACCGTCCAAAACTGAAGGTCTCTCGGATGAGAAACGGATGAAGAGACTCGCTGCGCGCCTGAGGAGGAAGTCTCTCGACAGTGCCACCAGCTCCGAACCCATGAAAATGCTTGTTCGATTAAGTTCGCTAGAAACCAAAGTCGCTTCCGCCCTCGAGAACCGTAAAGACCTCACCAACTCCTGCGAGTCATTAAGTCAGGTAACAAGATCCACAGAGAGTCCATCATTTAATGAAAGCACTGAAACCTCCCACATTGGTACGCAGTCACAGAGGCATCTGCTTGAGCGACTGCAGAGCTTGGAGAATGTAGTCATACATTCGAGGAATAAGGTAAACGAGTGCCTATGCCAAATGAGCGCAATGAGGGCGGCCAAGTCGCGCAGGTCTCCCTCTCCGAGTCTCGAAAAGAAATACAGTCTTAAATCGATGGAGAAATGTCTTACGGATGTAAGCAAGAGGCTACAAGAGTGTTTCGATAAGTGCGTCGTTGACTGTGAACATAATACAGAAGAGCCTAATGACAGCGTTGCGCAAGTTGTCGTGCAACTAGAAGAACAACTGAGAACTAAACTTCTCGAAATATCCAGGAGGAAGGCGGTGCTGTATGAAGCGGGTGAGCTGACGCAACGGAAGAGCCTGGAGATCCTCGCTGAGAAGCTGGCATACGAGGCTGTGCTCGTCGGCAGGATACAAGAGGCACTCGAGTCCTCCAACGGAAGCAGATTCTTTGCGAGATTGATCAAGTCTGAAATTATCGAAACTAGTCAACTTATAGATAACCTCAAACGTAAAATCACCGGTGAAGGCAGCAGGAGCGGCGCTGGAACCAGGAGCTCTCTCGACTACCTCGCAATGATCCTGACACGTAAGATCGATATCGTCAACGGGTCCCGTGAGGCTCAAGAGCGACGTCGATCCGAGCTCATCATCCACGGCGCCGACCTCGAGGCGTTAAAGGCGTCGCAGCGTGAAGTCGCAGAAGCAGTCGAACGCTACAAGAGTGAAAAATTAGCAGAACTGTGTTCTGCACTCGCCTGCGAGACACTCAGCTATGCGGCACCGGCCGACGGCGACACAGAGCGACAGCGGGCCAACCTGGAGGCGGCCCGCGTGCGCGAGGCCTGGGCCACGGCCCGCGACGCGCTGGGCGCCGAGCTGGTGCAGGCCGAGGTCACGCGCGCGCTGGCCCGCGCCGCCGCCTGCTGCGACCAGCGCCTGGACCAGGCCCGGCGCGCGCGCCTCACGCTCACGGCGCAGGACCGCGCCGACCTGGAGCTGTGGTGGCAGGCCGCGCACGACCACCTGCGCTGCGAGATGGACGCCGCCGTCAAGGACATCGCCGCACGCTACCGCGGCTGCCTGGCGGGCGAGCGGCGCGCGCGCGAGGGCTCGGCCGGCCTGGACAGCCGCGCGCTGCTGCAGCAGCTGGCCGAGGCGCTGGCGCAGCGCGCGCTGGTGGACGCGCGCGTGGCCGTGCTGGACGGCTCCTACCGCGCCGCGCAGCCCGCGCCCGCCGCGCCGCGCTCTGCCGAGGACGCCGTGTCCTCGCTGGAGGCCGACCCCGCGCAGGAGGCGGAGTTCGTCTACCTGTTCCAGCGATTCTCGACCGAGTGCCGAGCGCTCTTCTCCAGTGACTGTTCGGGTAACAGTGAAGACTCGATGAAGATCGGCGAGAGCCTCGAGCGGGTTGAAGCGGCGGTGGCCGAGGTGCAGCGGCAGCTGCGCGAGCGCGGCGGAGAGGAGCCGGACGCGGCCGGTGTGCCGGGTGCTGGCTCCCGCGAGCCCTCGCCCGCCGGCGCCAGCGCGCTCGACCGCATCGACGCCCTGCGCCGCCGCGTCGAAGCTCTGCAAGCGCTGGTGCCCTGCCAGCACTGCAAGCAGCTGCAGGACGCGTTGGACAGGTGGGATTTTTCTTTCATTTGTACTGAGCCAACGTGATGAATATTTCCAATTCAGCTTTCATAAATATTTAAAAAAATATATCAAATATTACATATTCTCATGTTTTGCAGACTACACGAGGAGCGCGCTCGCGGCGAGTGCGCCCTGGCACAGCAGGCGAGCGCGCTGGCAGCAGCTCGCCGTGCGCGTGCGCAGCTGCTGACGCAGCACGAGCGCGAGCGCGCGGCGCTGCGCGAGCGTGCGCGCACTCTGCAGCGCCGCCTGGCCGCGCTCGACTCCGAGTACTCTGCTCAGCTCGAGAACTTGAGAGCCGCTTATCAGGTACAACTTTACAATTATACGGTTTTGAATTTGGACCCTAGAAACTGTTAATTATAAATCATTACCTGGCCTGCCTGTACCGGTTCACTTGTAATAAGAGCATGTTAACTTTTATATTTTTCTTTCTGCCTCTTATTTACAAAAGAAAATGACTGTGTAGAAAAGAAAATAGTCAGTAAGCCACTAATCATGAGCTTCGCGTGTGCCCAGAGCGCGGTGGCGGCGGACACGCACGGCGACGGTCTGCGCGCGCGCTACCAGCAGGAGATCGAGCAGCTGCGCGCGCTGTGTGAGAAGGGGCTGCTGGCCATGGAGTCCTCGCACCGCCGCATCGTGCGCGAGATGGAGGACAAGCACCGCGCCGAGAGGGAACAGCTCAGGTACGCACGCTCGCACAAACTGACCAAACCCACTTGTTTTGTACAAAACAAATACACAAACCTTTTGGTATTTTCTGGATCTTGGTATAACTTACTTCTGGCATAGGATTCTTAGCAGAAATTGGAAAGGTTTTCAGGATTTTTATACAGCAGTCAACTATAATATATCTGATGTCCTATTTAAAGTAGGCGTCTAACTCATTATCGAAAGAGGCCCCGCAGAAATATCCCTGGTTACCACGTCAACTGCCACCTGTCACCAGAAGACCTTATCCATACAAGTTTATATACCTGTCCATACAACAATACTTCAAGTTGCTTGCCAATTCGCCTGTTGTTTCAAGTTCATATTGTCACACATGGAGGTGTAATTCCAGGCTGGACAAGGAGCAGGCCCTAGCAGAGGAGACGCGGGCGACGCTGGCGGCGCTGGACGCGATGCGGAAGGCGCACGAGAGCGAGGTGCGGCGCGAGGTCGACAAGTTCAAGGCCGAGTTCCTCAGCCGCGGCGCACAGCACGGGGAGATCACGCAGCTCAGTTCACGACACCAGTTAGTACTTATACTTGTTATCTAGACATAGCATAGGGTGGGGGGGAGGGGAGATGATTTTAACAGCAAATACTTCCCCCAGAGATCCCCCTATCTCTTCTATCTACACTATAAAAATACCTATGTGGTTGGGGTAAACTTTGACTGGTCTTGTTCCATTTGTTTTTTTTTTCGAGATGTCCTCTTGAATGTACTGCCAGTCCTTCATATCCACCTGATTTTCAGTCTGTTTTGACTGGCTGAAAATCAGGTAGCAAAATTAAGTCAGTTTTTTTTATTTTTTTGATAATCAATTTTACAATTTCTCTTTTATTACTCCTAATGATTTGCGGTCGTGGATTCCTTCATCAACCGGAATAAAATCAATGCAGAATTTAAAAAAAATCTACTCCATGCCCTCTACTTGTGCTATCCATCTGTTAAAAACTGTAACGTTTAAAATTCAGCAGCAAAATAGCTGTCAACGAATATATCCGAACGAAGGTGCTATTTCATAACATATTTAGCCCATTTTTCAGGCAAGAGATGGAGGAGATAAAGCGTGAGATCCTCTCGCTGTCTGAGAAGTACTCGGTGAAGTGCGTGGAGTCTGCGGCGCTGGAGGAGAGGCTCGCCACTGCTACTGCGCAGCTCGCGCAGGCGCACAACCACATCATGCAGCTAGATGCCAGGTACGTATAAAAATAGTCTTTAAAAATTTAATATAAAAATAATTCAAAAATTGTGTAGACAAGATGTCACACCAACAAGGAGACCCGAGCACGTAGCACAAACACTGTCGCCAACTATTCGTAACGTAAAAATTACTATTTGTATGGGGATTTTGGATTAAGATCACATACATTACTTTCCCAAAAGTGGCAGATTCAAATCGGCTTAGTTTTTTAAATCAGACTGTTGAATTTTTCTTCATAATCTTTTTTCTTTTCTAATCCACACATCAGAACGTGAAGTGACCATGTGGGCCACGGGACATGGTACTTATTCAATTTGTCATTTAGAAACAGATGTTTTATAATCTAGAGTATAAAGAAGAAGAAGTTTATGAAGCGATAAGATTCTTAAAAATTATGTTATTAACTTAAAAATGAATTTTAAATTTTTCAGGAACAAGCAACTCCGCGCCCACTTGATATCCGAAGCAAACGACATGAAGAACTCGGACGCGTCCACTCTCTCCCAGCTGATAGAGGACACTGGCTCGGTACGTTCACAATCGTAACTTTTTCACACACTTTTGACCACGGTACACGCTTATACAGCCTATGCTAAGCTGCTTGTCATTCCGCCATTAGAGGCAATGGAAACACGCTTGCATGCCATACATCGCACGTAACAGTCACAGTCACCAGTCAATTATGAACTTTAAAGATTTAGATTAGTCTTAATTTTGCACGACACAAATTTAATACATTTTAGATATTTAGTTTTTACTATCTCGGTGTCGTAATTCTTTGTAAATAAATACTTTTAAAGCAAAACTTGAATAAAATGGTAGTTCGTGTTAATTGAGCTAAACCATAATTATTATCATATTTTGTCTTATTGTTTTATCATTATATTAGTCTTGAAAATTTTCATAAATTAAATATGAAGAACGGGTTTTGCTCTGCTTACAATAAATGAAAATTCTGATAATTAAATTGTACATCAATAAATTCACTTGTACTCGTTTGTCTACCAGATAAATAGGCTCAATTAACATGATTTAAGTATCTGCACATTCATTTCTTCTTAGAACATAAAATGGGAGCAGTTTTAATGACTATAAAAGTTTTTAAAACTCTTTATTATTTAAATGTTTATCACAGGGAGCATTTAGGCTAATAATGCCGTAAAAAAACCCTACCTGCTCCACTAGTACCATGGCAAATATGGACCTTACTTACATGGTTGTAAGGTTGATTTTATTATTATAGATGTTTTCGTTTAACAGTTAACTGTAGAGGAAATTATGCAGTCATTAACACTGTTTCCATTTTAAATGTTCTGAGCGTAGTACTCACGTGTAATTTTGCAATTCGCGTAACGGTACATGTATGGGGTATGTATGCACTAACAGCATGGGAGGGCGGAGGCTCCGCTGTGGGCGCACCTGCGGAGCCTGGCGGCCGTGTGGCAACGGCCCAACAGCCTCACAGGTATGTTACGCTATGGTTTGCTTGGAAACATCGATTATTATCCATAAACAGTCTGTCAGTTATTTTTATTATCCTTATTTTGCATGAAGATTTTGACAAAATATTGCCTGAATCCTGATGCAGAACTAGTTTCGAGTTACCTGGAACCCTTAATCATGAGCTCCTAAAGCAAAAATGTCTTCAGAAAATCTTAGTCAGGTTTTTTCATGCCTATTGCTCTTCTCTGGAGCAGGCTACTATTTTACTTGTATAAAAAAGGGTTTTTTTATGATCAAAAAAACATACATCAGTTTTTCAGTAATCTATGGATAATAATCGACTATTGTACTTTGTGACAGCTTTGCGGTTTTGTTTTACCTGTAATAGATATTCCAGCATTCCCGTTCAACAATAGTAGATTAAATTTCAATATATTTAAATGCGTTTTTACCTTGTCAAAATAATTTTGGTGTATAAATAATTTATTCAGAATTTATGACACACTCCACATCTAACCTGCAGCCCTACGGCCCAATTAAAAATGATGATAACTTACTGCTTTTGCTGCCAAATAATAGCACCCAGCACCATTTTTATTAATAAATCTTAATTAGATAATTAGTTTAATGTGTATTAAGTAGCGTTTGTGTTAAGGCGAAGTCGTCTCGGTCGAGCCCCCTGCTGGAGGCGGCCAGGCCGGCGCGACCCGCCAAGATCCAGTACGCCAAGACCGAGAGCACGCGGAACATGCAACTCTCGCCCGTACAGGTATAACATATGTAAAACCTTCATTAACAATATGGTGCTAACTTTTAAACTATCCGCTGCATGGTAATAAAATTACGACACGGGAATTGAGTTTACTTGCAACCACGGCCGGTGCAAGTCGGTCGAAACGTCATTCCTTAAAAGGTTAATGTATGAGTTCGCGTTCATTCTTGTGATGTAATTATATTACCGGACTTTCAAATCAGGACCAGTTACCCATGTATGGCATGCATAAAAAGTACCTAAGCATAGTGTTCTCATATTCAAAATCGACTAATGGTCTATTCAGCAATTAGTATAAATTCAAATGATGCAAACAATGCTAGGTCAAATATATTAAATTATAATACCTGACTATTTTTTTCTCCAGAATTAAAGCCGAAAAAGCGCTGCTGCGCGAGCGGGCGAGCGCCGATCTCTCCGCTCGTGGGCATGGTCGCCGAGCGCAAGAAGCGCTTCGAGCTGTAACGAGCGACACGCACCCACCACGCCTGCACCTGGCCACTGCTTGTCACACGAGTATCACAATATATAACCACGATAGGTTACATTTGTATTTTGTATCTAATCGGCCCTTTTTAACCTTATATAACGAAAAATTAACCGTCGTCTATGGTAGCTAAGTTTTTGACAGCTTTTATAGCATATATTTGTCAAATATATCTTATGATAAAGCAAATTAGTATGACTAAACCATCGTATACTAAGTTAAATCCAAATTAGTAACGCGACGTATAGGAACTATGTTATCAATGTACTAATGATAAAATGTATACTTATATGTTAAGACCAAATACTTTCAACCATAAACTAAAGTGGCCAGACCTTTACTCCCACCCACCACACACATGTATATAATCTTTGAGAATGTTAAACTCTACTAATTTTCTAAGTTTAGTTTTAGTCGATTCGGTTAGTGATGTGACTTGTGTAAATTATATTATGTAAATACTAACGATTGTATCCTCATTGTTTGTTTTCTTTATGTTAATCTTTAAGACGTTGTTACCAAATATTTCTTTGTATGTATTTATAATGTGTTTTGCAAGCTTTGGGGACGCAATTATCGGTACCTACACAGTTATGAAATAACTATCTCTTTACAAAGTCTTGAACTAGCTAGTGTGTATTTATTTCTTTTATTTTTAGTTTTTCTTATTTCCTTTCTTCAGTTTTATTTTATTATAAGCCGTATGGTTGCGTCTGCAACGCATCTTGATGCATTGTAATGGTGTTTATAAGAGTGGACCTTATCTGTACGTGTGTCTAGATATATTATAATTTATAGAGAGTTTTGATCGTTTTCTGGCATTTATTGTTCGTAGAAATTTAGATATGCTATATCTTAATACAAATATTGTTTTTATTTGACATTTGGGCAATAAATGCAAAGGAACGGTTAGTATAGAGGCATATTTATACTCTTAAATATAATTATTAACATGTTTACAAAAATAAAATATATAATTTGCGTTAATTTTGACTCTGAGCTCCCCACCTTCGTAACGAGCGCTACTGTTACCATTCCCTGACTCCGGGCATTGAACCTGTCTTCCAGCGCACTTTCACATTGTTGTGTATAGTTTAACACTAGACGACCTAGGATAGTTATATGTACCTATTATATAACATGTCACGAAAATTGTATACATAATATATAAATGGAATAAATTGCTCAATGTTATCTAGTGGGTTAAAAAATGTTATACCAAAACTATAGAATGGATTGTAAGTAATACAATGTGTAGTAACGACATAAACTTAATTCTTCACGGCTATAATAAATTAACTTATGTTACTTGAGCTCTTTGATATACAGTCGGCGGCATAGCGTGCTCATATGTTGTGTTCCCTTGTTGTGTATGTGTGTTGACATACTTACGCTGCCGACTGTCCTAGTTGACGTTGTGTTTATAATAACATTATAAAATGAACAGTAAACTTACATAATACAAAATGTTGTTGTTTTATTTACTTTATCGCATTCCCTGCCCCAACGCGTCTGTGCGTTTGATAACGAAGTACTATATGCCCTCAACGCCCATACGCGTTTCATACACTTCATACACTTCATACACTTCATACATTTTATACATGCCTTTACCAGGTGCCGCCGACGCATCTGTGCGTCTCTATTGTTTAAGTACAGTTAAACTTCACTTCAGGTAAGTTGTATAATCCGCAGTAGGTACCTACTACTGCGATAAAAAGATTACACATATCATTGTTGTTCATTTATTGTTTCATACAATAGAACACCAATTAAAATCATGTCGCTTAAGAAATAAATAACTATATTGGCAAGCGGTATACAACGTTTGAAAAATAAGCGTTTACATAACGAGACTTCGAAATTTTACATATTAACTAAGTAAAAATGTTACAAAATAAAAAAAGAAGTTATTAAGAAACTACTACATTCTCGCCAAAAAAATATCATCGAGAATGTTATTAGGCTTATTAATGAATTACTAAACAAGTGCCTTTACTAAACGTCCTTAGAGTACAGCTCTCGCCAAACTTTATGGCCGCTCCGAAGCTAGCCGCATTACGCTGCGCAGAACACAAAATCAGTTATAAGCGGGATGTACGCGGGGCGGGGAGGCAGGGCACGCCCGCGCGCGCTGTCTTCCACCCGCAAGCGCCCTCGCCTCCCGCGCGTTAGTGTGACTGTTGAGTAGTGTGTATGAGAATATGTAGTAGTATGAGAGTATGTAGTAGTATGAGAGTATGTAGTAGTATGAGTGTACCATGCCGCGATTTCGTACCGACTACATTCAGAGCGGCTGTAAAGATTGGCGAGCGCTGTAGGTCTGTTGTCATTTGTAGAAGCGACACCACGCACTGCACTGTGCAAAGCGGCTTCCCGCTTTCACGACATAGTATGTGCTCCAACCAGTCCACGCATAGTGAGCGCAAATAAATAATATGTAAAATTTCTCCGTCCAATACATGTTTTCCTTATACATAATAATAGCCTACATTGTGATGATGTCATACAACATATATAATTATAATACATAAAACTCAAACATTAAATCTAACTGATTTGATATCCTTCTGATTCATAGAACTTGACTTAAACACTTTTTGAAGGTCCCATTCATTTAAGTCTTCAAGATGGAAGTTGGGTAGCATTATATTACCATGTTTTTGGTGCAAACAATGCATGATTGCATAATCAGTAAATTCTTAAAGATAAGATATTGCATGGTATTTTAATTGTTCCTAAATTGTCATTTTAAAACATCATTTTACACAATAACATATTGCATGAACCAGAATCGAAGGAACCTCTGTGTCGACGTCGTACTTAAGTTTTGAATATAAAAATATATCGTAATACGTACTAGTACTTGGTATAACCAAGCATAATAAGGCCACAAGTCATTAATGTAACATACTGTGGTCGAATTTACAATAATCAACTATCAGAAAAAAGCTTCGTGACTGGCAACACTACACTAAACAGATTATTATCTTTAGGCCATTCGTAGAGCTCGTGCCGAAAGACCCCCTTCCCCCCCCCCCCCAACCTCATTCCGCAAAACAGACCTAGAAGTCGACTGCTGCGCAAGACAAATCACGTGGTGTGACTCATCTCTCGTGGCACGGTCTATACATAAGGCTACGCAAGTCTTCAGGGGCCTTAGTCAACGGCTTTAGGACTCTCATACAAAACTGCGACGCGATTGCTACGTCTGCTACACTATTCTATGCGACTGCGTACGGCAAGGCGTCTCTTTTCTTACTTATAGAGCTTCGTACGTTTCGCGCGTCACTTGTCTACGAAGGGCCTTATCGTAATTAAGTACTGTTTCGTTAAAATAAAGTGTATGATCAAGGACGTAAAGCCTGACATATTTAACCTTGAAATACTTTAAGTGATCCTATTATTGACCGATCCAATAAAACAAGTTTATCTTTCTTGTAATATCTTAAAATGTATGTCCATAAAATGTTACTTTAAAAATGTTTGTTTATTATTACATCCATGACTAAAAGTAACTACTTGTGTCATCATATAAAATATTTGTTCATTATTATTAATACTGACTATCAGACTATATAATAACTAGTCTATTTATACTAAAAATATGACTTCCTTGCATTATATTATTGAAGTGTTAGTATTTTTTTTTACAAATCCCTCAAAGGCAAACCAAGTTTGTATATTGAATTAAATTGCATGGGATCAGCAATAGTTACAATAAAATAAGCGTAAATAGTTCTAATCTAAAATGTACATCAATCTATACAGCAACTTATATCTCAATTATTCTCAATCTATCATCTTTATCTTTAAGAAAATTATAGTGATGTTGATTCAAGCTTTTTATCCAAAAACATTAAATTATCCTAATTATTTGTCATTGCCTTTCAACTATTTTCTTCTAAAGGAACCAAACGGACAACAAAGTGATCCTATAAGAGTTACATTTTTTCCTTTTGAATCCTGATAAATACATTTCTCACTAGATTCCGACTAAGATACCGCAATTTTACATGACAGCTGTCATTTTTGACATGTGTCAAACAAATTTTCCAGCTTACTTCCACAGATCTGATTAAAACTGTATGAGAGGTCTTGAAGTCTCTTCTCTTAGTTTTGCTAATTTAGCGCGCCACTCGCTTCTGTCTGCTAGTATTTTGCGTCCGTACGCTGTGTGGATGTCACGGAAAGGGACCTTCTTGCGTGGTGCCTCTGGCCGAACATTCTCTTTGTCTGGGGATAAGATTAAGTTTTTAACAATGATTACAATCCCGATACTTTTACCATCCTAATTAAGGCCCAGTTTTTTGATCCCGAGTTAAATCAACAAATGGTTAAAAATTCTATATAACTCTTGGTTTCAAACTTCTGTAGAATGTGTTTATTCATCATGTTTTATTCTAACGAATGGTTAAATAATTAACTCTCTAGCTTATTTGACCATTTGATAGACTAACAGTTGATGAAAAAACGCGTTTTGAAACCATTAGTTGGCATATTTAACCATTGGTTAAGTTAACTAGGGATCAAGAAACTGGGCCTAATTGATTAACATACATAAACCAATTTATTCTTTAATGACCTTAAACAACAGATTTTTAAATTTGTTAACATATATCATCAGCTTTTATAACAATTTGAATGTATTAGTTTTTTTTTACAAAAATATTTCATTTTGTACCTTTATGTAAATTAAAGTTGTGAAAACTTACGATGTCTGCTGCCCTGAACTGTTTTACTATCACCCTCTGGCACTCGGTTGAATGGGTTATATCTTTGCCCTCTTGGAGGGACTTTTGGTTCATCTTCAGGTGGAGTGACAGTCACTAGAGCTGCCTCAGCAGCAGCTTCAGCTGGAATTAGTAATTAATAAGTGTCAAAGAAATATTTAAGATATACAAGGTAGGCTAAGGTGTTTAGCAGAACTAAGACAAGTAAGACTGGAAATTAAACTTAACATAGTTCACACATGAATAGCCTAGATGTGTACAGTGTGAAGCGTGCAGTATCAAATCTGCAAAAATAAAGTAATGTGTATTTATATTAAAGGAAGTAGAAACTATTGAATTTGTAATTAATTGCTGGATTAGCAGAACTATAAAAAAATACTGTTATATTATTGGCATACCTTGAGCCTCATCCAGCTGCCTCTGCAAGTCTGACACCATGAGTTTCATATAGTCATAGCTGGCACAGGCGAGTGCCTTCATCCAGGTTTCCATGGAAGCCTGGGAGTTTGTGCACAAGAAGTAGGTCCGCCCACCCTCACACTGGAATGATATCTTGAAACTGTATGCTTCTTCTTCTGTCAGTTCTATAAGTAAAAGAACAATTACAAAAAATTGAGCACAGTCCGTGTCTACTTGGATTAGATGAGTCCAAGACGCCGGGATTACTGTTTCCATGATACAAGTATATCTGAGTGTAATCGGTCAGAGCGCACTCGTACTGTGAAAACGCGGTTTATTACAGTAAAAACTGCTGTTATTAATAGTTCAAGGGCACATTATAAGCTATTCATAGTTAAGTATAAATGTGCAGCATCACATTTAAACCTTTCATAACAATAAAGCTCACCGATGGTGCATCCTTCCAGTATGATAACGCCCACAGGCTCCTTCTCGCCTTTCTTGTCGAAATAAAACAGGAGGTTTCCCTTCAACACAAACCACCGCTTTTGATAACTCTTGCTGACTTCGTTCCGCATGTCCAGCCATCCGTCGCGGTCCACTGGAGTGGCCGAAGACGCGAAAGCGCACAAATTCTTTTCATTTATTTTCATTGTCATTTATAAATATTCATAAAAACATTTACATTCAAACAGGAAAGCGGGAAGACAGAACTTATAGTATCAGGTCAATCTCTCAATATTGATAAGTCATAAGACCGTTTTATAAATTATAATGCATATTTATTTAAAACAGACTACTAGAAGAGGAAATAAGTCTATAATTTGTTGAAATTATAAGGGCAGAATAAAGAAGAAAACAATACAACCACACCGTAAAATAGAAAGAAACTGTCAGTGTCAACTGTCAGACGTCAGTGCCCAACCAAGCCCGTACGCACAGACATTGTCAGACATATGGACATGGCATGGCAACGACCATAGAATAATAACTAAAGTAAATTACTCATAGAATAATAACTAAGGCGATTATCACACGGCACCGCGCGCCGCCGCGGACGGCGGTGGCAGTAAAGCGGATTTCGTAGCGGTACCCCGCGCGGTAAGGCGGTTTACGCGCCTGTCCGCGCGGTTGGATCTAACGCGGATTTGACCAGGTTGATCACAGACACTGGCAAGAATGGACTCTGAAGTGGTGGCAATAATCTGGCTTTTATGGCGTAAAAAGAAATTAAAAAGAAGATATTGGGTTCATCCATTTTTACGAAGCAGAACACTAAATAGGACAATAACACATCCTGCACACACGATGATTCGCGCGTTTATGCGGCGCCCCGTGTGTGATGCACCGCCCCTCCGCGCGGCCGGCCGCGCGGAGGGGCGGTGGTGGTGAGAGCACCGCTCGAACGCGCGGTCAGGCGGTGTTCGTGTGTTAGGCTTCGACGGATTCAATAGAGATCAATGCAACATGAGATCCGCTTCACCGCCAACCGCGGCGGTGCGCGGTGCCGTGTGATAATCGCCTAAAGTAATAGAAGGAGCGCTAAAATAAGAGTTATGTGACTACTACTTTTCCTGTTCTATCTTATACCACAAAATGGACGGGGAAAAGAGATAAATGACTATTCTTTGTTTTACTTTTTCTGTCATGACGTAAGATTTGACGAGATTATGGAGGGTAGAGGTAAGGAGGGCAATCTTATATGGGAGAAAAGTTGAAAAAGTGTCCAGTTGTATGCGCTAAATAACAGTTCCAAAATCCTCCAGAATGGCGCTGGTGTGTCCAAAGGGTATGGTATGAATGTATAGCCCAGTCATATTAGGGCTTTCACCTCGGAATGAAAGATAATAAGCTGCAAATTGGTATGAACCTTTGTTTTGTCATTCTAAATGTTGTCTCAAAAGTCACAATCGTTATCGTGTCCGCGTCTCAAGATATTCAAGGTCAAAGGTCACAAAAATCGGTTTTTCGCGAATATCTGGCTTCCTATCGGTTAAATGAGATTTGCATTTATTATAAAAGTTGTAGGCTATAAAATTCCCTACAACTTTTGTTTAAACTTTTTTTTCATACGACCAACCGTTTTGAAGGTAGAGCGCGAAGTGCACATCGTACAGTCATATACGGCCTAATGCAAGGTCAATCGTGAGTTATGGTTATCAGTACGTTATAAAGTCAATTATTTACTTGGAAATTATAATTATTAAACAATGCCTATTATTTATGTACTAACTATTAATTATTTATATTTAATTAAAGTAAGTAACTTGATTATTTATATATAATTATTCATATTTAACTATTTAAGTATAAAATATTATTAATTCTGGATTATATATTTTAGTTTTATTTTAAGTTAAAATGATAGTAAGAGTATATATTTTACACATATTTTTATTTATTATTAAATACGGCATAATATACATTTATCAAAATGTGAGTTCAAATATCAAAAGTATCTTTGTTGATTTTAATTGTAATGAAATTGGAAATGGAAGCTAATTAATTATCTTCTTCTTCTTCGTCGTCTTCTTCTTCTTGTCGCTCAAAAATGTAATAAAATGCTCAAAAATAAAACACAAATCAGCCATAGCTCTTAAAACCGTACGTCCGTAGTTGCAACGGTACAATTTCAAACTAACGAATAATCTTGACTCATACAAAGTGGAGAGAGTGGCCTTGAATACTATAGAACATCTGTCCCGGCAATGAATAGAAAAGGGCATAGGGTAGGGACAAGTATTTCCAGGTATATAAGTATTGAGAAATTTACGCGTTTAAAACGCGTAAATTTCTCAATAC
This sequence comes from Plusia festucae, assembly GCA_950381575.1. Lineage (NCBI taxonomy): Eukaryota > Metazoa > Arthropoda > Insecta > Lepidoptera > Noctuidae > Plusia > Plusia festucae. Next base: position 1,668,299 of record OX494436.1, on the reverse strand, counting down.
TACTACTACTAGAAAAGATATATAATGTCGTGTTAACTTAAAATAAAACTAAAATATATAATCCAGAATTAATAATATTTTATACTTAAATAGTTAAATATGAATAATTATATATAAATAATCAAGTTACTTACTTTAATTAAATATAAATAATTAATAGTTAGTACATAAATAATAGGCATTGTTTAATAATTATAATTTCCAAGTAAATAATTGACTTTATAACGTACTGATAACCATAACTCACGCTTGACCTTGCATTAGGCCGTATATGACTGTACGATGTGCACTTCGCGCTCTACCTTCAAAACGGTTGGTCGTATGAAAAAAAAGTTTAAACAAAAGTTGTAGGGAATTTTATAGCCTACAACTTTTATAATAAATGCAAATCTGTAGCGCGGAGTGTAAATAGGTATGTCGCTATATTGCTGTTGCTGGGCGGCGCCGAGCCGTACCGACTTCCCGCGCGCTCCCTTTCCCCCGTCGTCCGCGCTCCCCCACCGCTTGCGCCGGCGGGAAGCGCGGGCGTCGGGCCAGAGAGAGATCCCCGACCGCCGATGCGAGCGGACGCACCCCAAACATTTCCTCCGCGACTCTCAAGTCGCGAGTTTTCGTTTTGTTTGTTCGTATAATAAATGTGTACTTGTAATGTCTACAAGATAACGATTATAAATGTGTACTTGTAATGTTTACAACGAATAAATGTTTATATTTTAAAGACTGGACTTTAAACTGGCGCCCAAACTAGAGGCCGAACCAAAACGACCGTTGTGAAATGTGAACCAGTGCCTACGTGACCAAACGTGTACCTATAGTGTATACCTACTCGCTTCGTTAGGAAAAAGTACGGACATTCGATCTTCCTTACCGTTGTCATCACGTTAAACGTGAAGATGCCGACAACGAGGAGAGGGGAAGCACTCCGTCAACAACGAGGAGAAGATGAAGATAACGTTAGTAACGTCACGCTCACTGAAGAGGAGGAGAGCGTCGTGGAGCATGGCCACGCGGTCGGAACCGCGCGGGCCGGCTCAAGGTCGACACAGCATCCAGCTGCTCCCCAGTTACCCCCAGACTTCCTACCCGCGCTGATCGAGTCAATCACGCGCGCGCAAGCGGAAGCCAATAAAAGCCTCATTAATTCGCTGATGTCGAACAACGAATTCAGGGCTTCCACCCCAGTCGGGGCCTCACCAACCACCGACGCGAGCAACGTCGGTGCCGCTGCTGCAGTCGCGCCGCGAGCCGACGCCAACTTCACGCGATGTACCGCGAGATACGACGGGGCCTCCCCGGACGCTGAGGTCCTGGAAGCATTCCTGGACGCCGTCGAGATATATAAGGAGTGCGCTGCAGTAAGTGACGAACACGCCCTTCGAGGATTGCCGATGCTGCTGGAAGGCCAAGCAGCAGTATGGTGGCGCGGCGTCAAAGTGTCTGCGGCAACGTGGTCAGACGCGATCGCCCGGCTACGCGCGACGTACGGCATAACGCAGCCCGCGTACAAGGTTCTACGGCAAATCTTCGCAACGGAACAGCAAGAAGAAGAACGCGCCGAGGTATTCTTGTGTAAAGTGCGGGCGTTAATCACCAAATTACCGTATAAACTCGACGAAGAAGTGCAGATAGACTTTTGTTACGGGTTACTGCACCGTCGCGTAATAAAACGAGTGCCGCGAGATTGTATTCGTAGCCTAGATGATCTATTGTATAAGGTGAGGATCGCGGAGGATACATACAAGGCGCTTAAGGTAACCAATTCTGTTAATAATAATAATACGACGGTCTGTAATAGGACACCGCAAACCAAATTGGCGGGGACTATTACCGATCGTCATCGAGTCGAGTCGACATCGAATTCGAACTCGACGGCATCGGCGTCGCGTAGTAGCAGCAAAAGTAGACCTCGTTGTAGTTATTGTAAATTATATGGTCATGTTGTTGATGAGTGTCGAAATCGCGGTAAGACAATGAGTAAGGATAATAACGACTCTACGCATAGGGAGTTACATTGTTACGGCTGTGGGAAACAAGGCGTCGTGAGGTCGAAATGTGATGTATGCGTTAAAACGTTGTCAAAACAGTATGATGAGAAAACGTCGTTTAACACTATGGACGTAGCTTATTGTTGCCCTTTAAATAGTAGTTATGAATTTCGTACGGGAGATACTTCGGATGTGCATATTACGAATATAAGCGCGCGAGAACAGTACCCGATGGTAAATATTAACGTTAAGGGTCGTAACGGCGTAGCGATCGTAGACACCGGCGCTACGCACAGCATTGCGAGCCCGCTTTTATATCGCCTTCTAGTTGACGCGGGAGTAATTTTCAGCGAAACTAAGCGTTATGTACGCCTGGCTGATGGAACACAAGGGTGGAGGGACCTGTTGTCGGCCGAGGTAGAAGTTAAGATTAAAGAGCGTAGGGTCATGTGTCAGTTCCTAGTATTGCCCGGCAGTGATATTAGGACACTTTTAAGGTTATAGCACATTATACCGGCACCGCAACTGCGCAGCTGCAGCACGGCGTCGCCTCGAATTTTAACTATGGCTAGCTGCCAGCGCGCTAACTACGCGTTGTCCGCAAGGTGCAAGCTCGCAGTCCGCGCGCCGGCAGCGACGTGTAAGCTCACAGTCCGCGCGGTGGCCGCGAGGTGCAAGCTTGCTGTCACCGCGAACTCAATATTGTTATATGGCATTTATGATTGAACACGCCTAGGACTTGCACGTTTTCATAATGTCTCGGTTTACGTTGCGCGAACTAGCAATAATCGCTATTGCTCTCGACGAAGAACAGGAAAATAAAAGAAGAAGAAGAGGCGACGGTGGTGCGCCGCCGGCGACGTGCGACGACGCAATGACGTTTCGCTACCGACTCGGAGTCAGCGCGTAATAAGCATGCCGTCGGCGCGCTGTGCGCACAAGGTCCGCTCGCTTGCAGCACGCGGACTGCGAGTCGAGTTGTGTGGTAGCGGCAAGCGCGCTGACTGCCCGCCGTTGGCTTTTTCATATTGACATTATGAAATATATTATACTACACACGATTTAATGCTCTAAATTGAATGACAAGTTAATTGCTGGTTTGGAGCGGTGCTGTTGCGGTGCCGGTATAATGTGCCATGACCTTTAGGGGTTGATTTTTTGTCCCGCGCCGGCATGGTGTTAGACGTTGGCCAGCGTAATTGGTCATTTTCGGATGATCCTGGATATTTTTACGACTTTGTGTACACATATACGCTCGACCCTGTTGACGCGGACCTGTTGAGCGCCGCAACCACCGAGTTATCGTTGCGCTCAGACGAAGGCTCAAAGTTGAGCACCGAGGAGCGGGATACACTCGACGCTTTTATTGAACAACGCGCGCCGCAGTTCGCGCGCGATGGACCAGCAACAGAGTTCGCCACGCATCGTATAAAGGTGAGTTCACGCCAAGAACCTATTGCTTCTCCACCGTATAGGATGTCACAAATGAAAAAAGAAGCCTTGCAGAAGGAGCTTGATAAGCTGCTGCGAGATGGGGTCATCGAAGAGTGCGAGTCACCTTGGGCCGCCAATGTCGTGCTTGTGGGTAAGAAAGACGGAAGTATAAGGTTATGTATAGATTACCGGAAGCTTAACGCGGTGACCGAGCCAGACCGATACCCACTCCCGCGCATTGAAGATATACTGCACGCAGCCAAGACTAGTGAGTATATGACTACTCTAGACCTTCGCTCGGGTTACCATCAGGTGAGTGTCTGCCCAGAGGACCAAGATAAGACTGCTTTCACGTCACCACTTGGTACCTTTAGATTCAAGCGGATGCCGATGGGACTGCGTAATTCGGGAGCTACCTTTCAGAGGATGATGGACCGGTTCCGTTCCAACCTGAAGGAAGTGGAGCTCCTCACATACCTGGATGATTTGATCGTGCTGTCACCAGGGCCATTCGAGAAACACCTTGCTGACCTGGAGGTGGTCTTCGAACGGTTGGCCATGTTTAAGTTAAGGGTCAACAGGGACAAGAGTTTCTTTGCGAGAAAGTCGGTAAAATTTTTAGGCCACGTTATCGTGCCAGGCGGAATCCAGGTGGATCCAGAGAAGACCGCAGCCGTCGACAACATGCCGGCCCCTCAGAACGTAAAGCACTTAAAGTGTTTCTTACAAACGTCGAGTTGGTATCGACGTTTTATTAATAATTACGCGGAAATCGCAAGACCGCTTACTAACCTCTTGAAGAAATCGAGCACTTGGCGATGGGACGCCGAGCAACAGGAGGCGTTCGAACGCATCAAGTCACTCCTTGTGACCGCACCAATTCTCTGTCAGGCGGATGAGTCGAAACCATTCGTTCTGTGCACTGACAGTAGCGCTTATTGCCTTGGAGCTGTTCTTATGCAGGGGGAGGGGTACAACGAGAGACCTATCGAGTACGCCAGCCGACTCCTCACTAGTGCCGAGAAGAACTACTCCACAACAGAGCGAGAAGCTCTCGCCGTCGTGTGGGCACTCGGTAAGTTCCGCGGTTATGTAGAATGCGCGAAGGTCACTGTTAGGACGGACCATCAGCCATTGCGGTGGCTGATGAGTCAAAGGTCACCAAGTGGGAGACTAGCCAGGTGGGCCCTTATCCTGCAGGAGTTCGACCTCAATATCGAATACACACCCGGTCGCTCGAACGTGGTTGCAGATACGTTGTCGCGGCCCGTGTGCGCTGAAGACCAGAGTAAGTGTGATCTTTGTATGACGATCGTTGACATGTCGAAGAGGAACAGCAGTGATATCCGCAGTAATCAGCTGTTGGACCCAGAGGTCCGGAAAATTATTGAGGACATGGAGTCCGATGAACCCTCTAGGGGGAGACCCTGGTCTGACCGCGGGTACACCCTATCTGACGGAATACTATACAGGTACAGTTTAGAGTCGGACGATGGAGAGGACTGTTGTTTAGTCGTACCCGAGCATGAACGCAGGCAGGTCATGGCTGACTTCCACGACGCGCCAACGGCTGGACATTTCGGCGTAGAGCGCACGTTAAGCCGCGTCCGTGCAAGGTACCATTGGCCTGGCATGCGAACGTACATCACCAATTATATTAAGGAGTGCGTGCCTTGCCAGAGGTATAAAGCTGACAACCGCAAGCCAGCAGGACTGCTACAGACTCCAGCTGTGTCGCGGCGATTTGAGGTGGTCTCCGTGGACTTGTTTGGCCCGCTCGTGGAGACGCCTAGAAAAAACAGGTGGGTACTTATCGTCGAAGATGTCTGCTCGCGCTGGGTGGAATTGTTTCCATTAGAGAATGCCACTAGTGTCGAATGTGCTCAGACTCTCGCGAATGAGGTGTTTCTCAGGTACGGAGTGCCGCGTCGCCTTATCAGCGATAACGGCGTGCAGTTCGTGAGCGAGGTTATGCAGCAGGTCTGCCACGTTCTTGGGATAAGCCAGTCACTCACGCCCTTCTACCATCCTGAGGCCAACCCGATAGAGAGGAAGAACCGGGACCTCAAGCCTCAATTGGCTATGCTCGTGGGCCACGACCATTCCACCTGGGACGTGCATCTTGCAGCAGTCAGGTTTGCTATGAACTCGGCGATTACTAGTAGTACAGGGTATTCGCCGGCGTACCTTACTTTCGGGAGAGAGCTGCGGGCTCCTTCCGATTCTAGCACAGACATGAGGGCTATCGTAGAACGGGACAACTTCGTCCCTAATATAACGCCATTCCTGAAGAAGATGTCGGCAACATTGGACGAGGCTAGAGACACGCATGAGAAGGCGCAGGCCGTCCAGAAGGAGAATGCTGACCAAAAGAGGAGGCCGTCTCCGCAGTACAAGGTAGGTGACCTAGTGTTACTAAAAACGCAGGGACCTAACGACGCAGGTCGCGGACAGATCGCGAAGTTTATCCCACGTCGGGACGGCCCTTACCGGATTAACAAAATAATCAGCCCGACTACGTACGGTCTGGAGAACGTCCAGACCGGTAAAAACTTGGGCAAATACCACGTTTCGAACCTCACGCCTTTCGCCGGCCAAGTGGTACCACCCGTCCGCGAGAAACGTAGGCGTGGCAGGCCGCGTAGATATTTGGACTAGCCCAACTGTGAGGGCACTTAGTTGGACTAGAGGGGGAGAATGTAGCGCGGAGTGTAAATAGGTATGTCGCTATATTGCTGTTGCTGGGCGGCGCCGAGCCGTACCGACTTCCCGCGCGCTCCCTTTCCCCCGTCGTCCGCGCTCCCCCACCGCTTGCGCCGGCGGGAAGCGCGGGCGTCGGGCCAGAGAGAGATCCCCGACCGCCGATGCGAGCGGACGCACCCCAAACATTTCCTCCGCGACTCTCAAGTCGCGAGTTTTCGTTTTGTTTGTTCGTATAATAAATGTGTACTTGTAATGTCTACAAGATAACGATTATAAATGTGTACTTGTAATGTTTACAACGAATAAATGTTTATATTTTAAAGACTGGACTTTAAAAATCTCATTTAACCGATAGGAAGCCAGATATTCGCGAAAAACCGATTTTTGTGACCTTTGACCTTGAATATCTTGAGACGCGGACACTGTGCGCGGACACGATAACGATTGTGACTTTTGAGACAACATTTAGAATGACAAAACAAAGGTTCATACCAATTTGCAGCTTATTATCTTTCATTCCGAGGTTGACCCCTTTTTTTACCTAATATGACTGGGCTAGTAGCAATTTGTAAACGAAGTGAAGTATGTCGAGTTAAACAATTTAATATTATTATCGACCAAAGTAGTTACTTATTGAAATTTCAACTACTTGCGTAGTTCAAAATAATGTAGTAAATATAACCTTGAAGAATTTTGATGAGAAAACTTGTAGCTGGAGTGATTTTATTTCGTAAACTGTGAATAGTACGTTGATTGACTTTTTATTAGCTTCCTTTAAAATTTACCCTGATGCAAATGTGGCGCCATCCTAATTTAATACATTTTGACGGACAATTTTCATGTACGCAGATTGCCCTCCTTACTTCTACCCTCCATAGTGCATACGTAGTACGCTAGTCGCTACTGAAACTTGACCGAACGCTGCCACACACGTTCCAGTAAACTTGCACAAACGCAAGTTTGCACAAGTTGGGAATCGAAAATTGAAACTTTTTTTAGAACTTGTACAAGTCATAAATTTGCACAAGTATTTTCCCACACACGTTACAGTATACTTGTGCAAGTCCAAACTTGTGCAAGTAAATCGCTTGGTGTGTTGGTGCTACCTTAAGAGTACGTTTATATTACACTATTAGGAAGAATAATAAATTATTTAAGAAGAAGAAAAATTTCAAGTCTTTAAGGGTGTTCAGTTTATAACAATGTTTGTTGGTTAAATAGCTTGTATCAAGATAAGTTGCTACTGACTTACGAGAGTTATGTATGAGTTTATCATTCTATACATATTATCAGAAGTGTGTAATATAATAGCAGGTCGCTCGCCACGCTGTGCGGTAGAAAACTTATGTTCAGGTACCTTTCGGTATTTGTATTTCGACTGATTTTTTTTAAATTGATGTTAAGCATATAAAGGGTTTTTATTGCTATAAGTATACACGGAATTTGAGTGTTATGTTCATTGTCGAAATATGTTTTAAAAGTAATATATTTTGTCAGTTTGACTGTAAATAAAACAATGCTCTTTTAAATATGTAATATTTTATTCATAATTATTATTACCTATTTTCACAGTTATTTATAAAGTTATATTAATATCAAGTATTACACTAATTTTGTTTTACGAATTTCTAATGATTGCTCCATTTAGAAAATTTGATTTCCACATCAATCATCAGATTTGACCGCTTAAAACTAATATATGACAAAATGGTGAGGTCTATGTACAGTACGATCCCAATTCCCTAAAAAAATTGACAAATTCACAATAACAAAAAAGTAAAAAAAAAACGAAATCCTTAAAATAATCCATTCAACTACGAATCTCGCTTAACAACTGTACAAAATATTACGAGTGGTTTCTTTAAAACGTGCTCCGTTATACATCGGCAATGTGGGCAAATAATTAACGGTATTCGATACTACATCGAGTATATGTACAAAATGTCCTTTTACAAAACAAAATAATAAACTATATACAACATCATTAAATATTCTCAAATGCTGTAACACATTTAAAACATTTCATATTCAACTAGGCATAATTCAGTTAAGTGGCGGGCGGGCCGCGTCTACAATTAAATAATTTATGCAAACCGCCGCAGAGCTGCGCACGCGCATTACATACAAGACCTATACAATTGCCTACCATCACGTGACATTACAAAAAATAATTAGGTACTAAGCAACAAAAAAATAATTTACAATCTGATTTCTGATAATTTGTTCAATATGAAAAATTGATTAAGATTTTTGATTTTTCCGAACTCAGTCCACAGAAATAAGATTAAAAAATGGAATAATATATCAATAAAAAATGAGTAGTAATTAATACACGATCCAAACCACGCATCGGACATATTTACACATTTGTTTTCACAGCACACCTCCCTACGCTTATGCTTTAATATATTAAAATAGAAAATTTTCATTATAACTACTAAACTGCTGGAGATTCGACGTATCAACACGCTCTTCTGTTGTTTCAAATGGCTCCATTTTACATTTTTGTTATAAAACGTCAATTTCTAATCATACAAATGCTACTTCGAACATCATCTAGGGGCTCTCTTTAACACTATTTTATTTTAACTATCCATAAACTATTGGTGTTACTAATTAGCAATCTGATCAGAGGTTACTTAATTTCATTATCATAAGATATATTTTCTAGCAAATCTGTTTGTTATTAATTTTGTTACTGTCATTGCAAGGGCATTTTTAGCAGTTACCATTGGTGTAATGTTGGAGCAATGCAGTTATCGTGAGAAACATGAGCAACATTGAGCCTTTGTTCCCTCATATAAAACTGTACAGAAATACATACATCAACTTGTACATTTGTGATCAAATTGTCTAATACATTTGTCCCTAGACAAACTACATGATTTGCGAATCAAAGTCGTGCTAACACTTTAATAAATTACGATCGTCGAAACATGTGAAAATAACGTGCGAATGAACGAGTTGACAATTGACGTTACCATAAATGAGATGTTTTGGTGGATGATGATTTAATAAGAAATGTCAGTAAAAAATATCTAAAATCCTATCATATCTAACTCCTTTGGTAATTCATACCGGTTTATTATAACAACGAAAAATTACAAGCGATATATTACAGTATTAATACAAACAGCGCAACAATGTATGTTGCAGTTGTAAATATTGTGACGTCGTTTTTCTTTAAGAAATAATATCTTAAGGTGTCTCAGTTTAAATTGTAATGTGTACGTCAGATAAAGCGTGATGTTACATTCCTTGTCAATGACCCTGGCTTTATTCCCTATTTCTAGTGTGCAAATAGAATAAAGACATCATAAACAATGTGCACAATTTGTGGAAAGTGCATAACTAGATCTGGGCTTCAAAAGGTTGTAAAAATAGCTATTGAGATCAAAACAAAAGTGTCAACATGAGAAAGCAGTATGCAGTGCTAAAATAGTGACAAAGCAGTACTAAAATATTCAAGTATATTATTGGACACTTAATTTCCTATATTGCAGACAATACCAATTTAATGCAAGATGCAAGCTAAATCATTTTAATTCCAACACTCTTAATTTGTTACTAATTTTAATTGAAAACTGCAAATTTTATTTTGCTAATAATTTAAATACTAGCTACAATAAAATCGACGGAAGAAAATGTCGAGGTGTCAAAATATTTGAGGTACAATAGAGAAAAGGGATATTGTGAGCAATTAACTATCTAATACAATATTCCCACATACATTATAATTTTTGAAGATGTATATGGATGTTGTTGTCTAATAAGTTATGATAGCTACACAAAATGAGGTTCAGTTTTGATTCTGGAATGAGAGATCAGGAAGTATTCATTGTATGGACAAGACTGTATGGAAGAATTGTTAACAATATTAAATGATTTACTATATAACATTCTAGTTGTAGGTCAGCACTATTAAATAGAATAACTACTTGCAATGAATACATTTTAGATAGCCTGTAACTAATTTAAATCAAATAACTCGATATTCTCGCCAACTATTTTTAATTTAAATCAATAAAGTATTTTCTGCATGAAAGATTTTTTGATATTTATAAAAAAAATGTCTTTCTGTTTAATTTAATTTTTGCAATGAAATGAAATGCCTTTCGTCATGAATGATTCATATATAAAACATGGAAAACTGTTTATGCCAAATTGGACCATATTTTGTGATTTAACTTATAAAATCTAATCCCCGGCTTACCTAGCTTGTATTTAAAAATTTCTCTATTAATTTAATAATAACACTTTGATATTTTCATTTAGAAATTTGTGTCTGGTGATGTTTAGTACTTATTCACTTTGTTTAGTTACTTTTCCTCATCAATTAAATGCTTATTGTGATAATAACAGAACTAATCAAATGTTTGCTAACTCAAGTTACCACATAAAGAATGCTTTCAAAAGGTAGACAAGTAAGTCAACAACTTCAGTTGCTTATTATGTGATAACTTTAAACTTGAATACTATTACTTCTGTGTATAATTTAACTTCCTCTACATGTAACTACTTGTAACAACAAAATTGAAAGTTTACTTATTAACATAAGGGATGTCAAAACTACACATAAGAATATACAATATTATGTGTGGTAAAATATGAATAACTAAACAAAGTGAATCACATCCCATCCAAACGCTCAACCATCCCCTACTATCCGTAGGGATCCAACACTTGACAACAATAACATATTGTAACGAGGCCCTGAACTTACAATCCCTATTAGTTAATTTATCTAAGTACTGTCATCAACTACAAGTCTACATTAACGCTGCCTTTTAGTCATTTACCTTATTTTAACTTGTAGTGATAATGGGTAATACCATTATTACAACTAACAACTACGTTCAAATTAAATTGATTTACTAATTTACTTCGAGTAATATCTTCAATTTATTGGTTTGGCCGTTGGGTCAATTTGAAGTATTCTGACAACCAGTATCATGTACTAGCAACTTTCAAGTAGTTAAAGTAATATGAAATACTAGTAATCTCGATTGTTAAATAACCAACTTGTTTGTACCATAAACAAACTTGTAACCTTATAAGGCTAGATATTAAGTCACAATGATTTAAAATAATGTAGCTTTATCATTAGGTGTTTATTAGAATGTACACAAATTTCTACTCACAATTCAAATAACACCTTTGGTAAAAGGAATAAATATCACACGCTTAATAAGTTAGACTGAGTAGTTAGATTTCTACAGTTACCTAAAATCCTAAAACAATAGTTTTCATCACACTATGATCATCTGCATAGCTGTAGAAACTCGTCACCGAAAATAAAAATATTACCCAAATCACTACAAGAATACTCAATATACCAACTTTAATAATTTAATCAAATAAATAGTATATAGGCAGGCGGATGACGTCATATAGCGTCCTGGACACAAGTAGTGTCATCACTTTCTACATTCTGTTACTTAGTAATGTGAATGTGAACCATATCAGAATAGTTAATGTTTACACAAAAACCTTAAATTTTCACTGTCATCAAGTACCTGCACTTTCTTATACCTTGGCCAGCTCATCCAGTATGTCACATCCAGAGACTTTATATCACGTCGCAACTACGCGGTTGATCACTTAACCACAGGGCACAATCACTAGACACGCTCACACAGACCACATCAGGTCGACACTATCACCACGCCCTAGGAGGCGGAGTAGGGTTGTAGGAGATCAGGACACGGCCATGAGGCAGTGTACTGCCAGAGGCAGCTTATCCGAGCGCCGCAGCTGTATGGTACAGCTGCATGAGCACTTGCACGTGCAATGGCAGGCAGGACAGGCGGTCGTGTGTGGTACCATCCAGTGCCAACCATGACAGTGCATTGTAATTTTCCAGCACATATCTGTAACGATGATAAAACGTCAGAATTATTTTGTCTGATAGTCAATCACAAAGTCAAGTAAAAAATAAATAGATTTGCGTGTGTATTACCTGAGCACATCGGTGGTTGTCTGGCTGTCGAGCGGGTGAGTGTTGTGGTCGCGGCGCTGCGTGAGCGAGGTGTAGTCGTCAGCGGCCTGCAGGCTGCCGGCGTGCAGGTGCAGCGCGTTCTTGAGGAAGGCGGGGCAGGCGTCGCGCAGGTGCGCGCAGCCCGCCCACCACCACGCCGGCATGGCACCCAGCGGCGCCGTCGACACCATGTAGCCCAGCGCCAGCGGCTGCTGTAGCAGCGCACCCACCGCCTCCTGCACGTAACATAAATTTTCAGTAATATATCCATAAAAAATGAGAACATACCACACTGTCGTACTACGAATTTCATTTAAAACTGAAGTAGGTATGTGACAGGTAATAATAAGAAAAAAGAATACTTACGGCTGCGTTATCATCCTGGTGGTGGAAAGCCGTCTGGTGATGGTGATGCGCCTGCGGGCTCGCGGCGGGGTCGTCGTCGGTGCGGCGCGGACTGCCCGACGCCCACATATTGTTGAACATGTCACCGATCAGCAGATCCGTCATATTGTCCTCACCCATGTCCTCATCGCCCATGTCCACGTTTAAGAACATCATGTCACCGTCCTCGCCGTTGGCCATGGGAGGTTCGAACGGCATTTGATTCGACTATTACACAAAAAAACATTTGAATTAGGAATATGAATGGAGGTAATGCATCATCAAAGTATTTGTTAAAATGAAAGTGCTGCGTGTACCTGCGTGGTAGCCGAGGTGGGGAAGACGAGGATGTGCGTGGCGGTGACGTCGCGCGGCGTGTGCAGGTGCGACTGGATGGAGGCCTGCGAGAAGCGCTCGTCGGGAGTGAAGCGGTCGGCCATGAGGCGCAGGCACGAGTCGGGCTCCGTGGACACCAGGCACGCCGACAAGATGCACGGCACGCCGCCCGGGTACAGCACGGAGCAGCTGCCGCAGATGTCGCGCAGCGTGGCCGACGCGCGCACCAGGTGCTTGCGCGACAGCAGCCAGCTCCAGCCTAAGCCGACACACTTATTATACTCTAACTCCTTCCAACTCACGCGCAACTCCATATAAAATATGTATTACGATGCGATTCAAAATTAATGACGGCTGCGCACATGAGGCGAATTGCTGATTAAATTCAATTATTTTCCGAATCTGGCCAAAAGTTAAGGTTACCTTTAAGTTCTCCGTGTCCGATGCGGCCTACACGGCCTACAACTAATCTCCAGGGCTGTGCGGCCTGGCTCATAACGCCCAAGGTGAAGTCCATTAGCTTTGTGAGTCCTAACCTCCGCGCGGGACCGCTCCGCCTTCGGCGCGATCTGAAATATTTTATGCTTAGTTTCAACAAATCCTTTCCGTTTCAGTCTACTGTGTATTAGAGTTAGTAGTATGTGCTACCTCTGCGGCACGTGTATGTTGATGGCGGCGGTGTCCAGCAGCTCGCCGCGCGCATCGGTGGCGGCGGCCAGCAGCCAGCGCTGGTCGTGGCTGAGGCAGTAGGCCAGGAACAGCACGCCGCTCTGCTCGCCCGAGCCCTGCCCCCACGTCTCCGCCACCTCCTTCAGCGCGCGCGGCGCCGCCAGCACCCACGCCGGCGAGAACAGCTTGTATGGCGCGCGATTTTTCTCCTGCACACACATTTTATACCATTAATATGCGATGATTATGTAAAATACTCCATATATTAAGTAGACAGCAGTATACGTACGTCTTTGGCTTGCAAGAAGAGGTTGGCATCGGCGGCGGTGCCGAAGCCGGTGAGTGACTTGCCGTTGGCGTGGTGCTGCAGCAGACGTCGAGCGCCGCTGAACACGCTGAAGGCGAGCGCGCGCACGTCCGGCGCTCCGCCGGCTCCCACGGCGCCCGCGTACGTGCCTGCCGCGCTCGCGGGGCCCTCCGCCGGCCCGCAGCCCAGTCCCCATCGTGACCGTACGCTCTCCAACGAGATAATCTACACAAAGGCAGAGGGTATGTTACTCTCAAGAACTATATTAAAAGCGCTGTGTTTGTGCGTGTGTGGTGCGGGTGTGTGGTGCGGGTGTGTGGTGCGGGTGTGTACCTTGACGAGGGGGTTGTGGTGGTGCAGGTGGTCGAGCGCGCGCGCGGCCAGGCGCAGCAGCGCCCGCAGCGCCTGCGCGCGCTGCGCGTGGCTGGCGGGCGGCTCCACGACGTAGAGCACGAGCGCGGGCGCGCCGGCCTCGCCGTCGTCCCAGGCGGGCGGCGCGGGCGGCGGCGGCGCGGGCTCGGGCTCGGGCTCGGCGGGCTCGGGCGTGGCGGGCGCGCGCGGCTCGGCGCGCTCGGCGTCCAGCAGCGCGCGGTCCACGCTGAGCGCGGCCAGCGCGGGCACGAGCTGCGCGCGCAGCGTGTCGGCGTAGGCGCGCAGCTGGCGGCCGAGGCGGCCGGGCGGCAGCGCGCCGGCCCAGTCGTCGCGCTCGGCCCGGCGCTCGGCCGCCGCGCGCACGATGCCGTCCCGCGCCACGCGCGCGATGGGCTGGTGGCGGCCCAGGCGGCACGCCTCGTACGCCGACGACAGCTCGCGGAAGAAGGCGCGCAGCGGCTCCGTCAGCGCCTCGCCCTCGCCCGCCAGCACCACGTAGGCCACGTCGCGCGCGTACGAGTACGGCTCCAGCGCCAGGCGCTCCCAGTGGCGCAGCGCGTACGGCGACAGCGAGATCCAGTCGCGGTCGTGGCCCACCAGCAGCGGCGGCACGGGCTGCGGTTCGCACAGGTCCTCGTTCCCGCGGCCCGCCAGCCGGTGGAACTGCCGCCACGTCAGCGGGCCCGTCACGCCGTCCCACATGCGCGCGCCGCAGCACCGCTTCTGGATGGCGTCTTGCAGCAGGGGCCTCAGCCGCCGCATCAATCTGAATGTTACCGCAATTATATTAATATACATTACAAAACAAACATACCGATATAATACCACATCAAATATAATATAGTACCTGACAACATCGCGGGAGGAGCGCGGCGCGCGCGCCCCTATGAATGGCCAGCGGTGCACAGCACCGGGCGTCGTTGGGGAGGCGGATGAGTTGAGGTTTGCACAGCCTGAACTTAACGATGCACGTAATGCTCGCGCTGCGGCAGTACCGCCGTCTGTGTACCTGTACAACAAAATCATTATTTAATAATTGTGTTTGATATTATTTAAAATTGTTACATGATCACATTAATTCCAATACTGATGATATGTTTAGAACTTGAATTCAGGTGTGACACTCATATAGTCTGTGGGCGTTGGGGATGGAAGGTCGCGAGGATTTTGGGTCATTTGACGAAAGGATCATTTGACTCATTTAGGCACTGTAATTAGATAATAACGTCTCCCGCCACCCACACGGACAATGCAAGTGTCATAAACAAAAGAGCTAAGCTGTATGTAGGTGGTATGGCTGGCATGAACGTGTAGCGTGTACGCACTCGAGCAGGTTGAGGCGCAGATGGTCTGGCGGCGGCGGCGCGGCGGCGTGGTGCGCGGCGTGCGCCAGCGCGCAGGCGGGCCCGGGCGGGGGCGCCGCGCCCGCCGCCAGCACCACGCGCGCCACCTCGCCCAGCGCCGCGCCCCCGCCCGCGCCCCCGCCCGCGCCCCCCGGCTCCTCCGCCAGGCCCGTGATCTCCATCTCGTCCTGCGACACAACACATATTACTTTATACCACACCTATTGTTTCACTACATCTACGATGCTCAAAAACACCAACATTCGATATTTTTTCATAAAACCATTGGCCCACGAAAGTACAAAATTTCATAATTTTACAAAATAATTTTATCTTATTGCAGTTAACAAACCCACCCAGACCTTCGCGCGGAACAACGGTAAATGTCTACAATTACACGAAAATTTTCCTCTTAAACCGTAGCACCATATATGATAATTAGAAAAGTTCATCACATTCAATAAGACAGATACAACAAAGACATGAAAATTTATATTTCCACCTGGAAGGAAAATATTCTACATACTGGTGATAGCAAATTATACTCAAAGGAAACATTCCTTTATTTTTTTTAATAAGTAATATTAATTTTTTTCATTTTAGAAATATGCTTGGCCAATCCGAAAATCGATCGAGCTAACATGTGAAAAAGAAAAAGTTAAAAAAAATCCACCCTTTATATATTGATATCTGTAATACAATGCAAGACTCAAAAAGATACTAGGTTAATTTTAATTTACCTCATAGAAGAGGCCGGCGCGATGCGCTCGGCGGCGGTTGAGTATGGCGCTGAAGCCGCACGTGCAGTGCGAGGGCTCGTCGTCCGCCGCCGACGGGGACCCGCCGCCCGCGCCCGCGCCCGAGCAGCCCGCCAGGTACGTGGCCGCGTCCGCGCCGCGGATGTTGCCCACCACCTGCCAAGGACGCGTTACATCTTACTGTACCGTCATCGTACTCCTCACAATAGTCACCTAAGCGTGCAGACAGTACATTGTACACATACTAATCGTACACGGCAACAATATTCAGGCATGTAACATTCAAATACATACAGTCGAACATAGAACCTCCCCCTTTTAGTAGTCGGTAAAAAAGAAATGGAATATGCTACAGCATAAAACATACCTTGGGTCCAGCATTGCAAACACAAAGTGTGCAGCTATCGAAGTTGTGGTCGCGGAAGACGTTGAGCACAGTGTCAGCTAACAGCACGTTGAGCATGAGCGGGCAGGCGGCGGAGGGCGGGGCGGGGGCCACGCGGCGCCCGCTCCTGGCGGCGGGCGTGGCCACGGAGCGCCCGCCCGCCGCCCCGCTGCTGCTGGCCCCGCCCTCGCCGCGCCCGCTGGGGCCAGACTCCAACGGTCGCCGCGGCCGGGCTTCGCGGTTTTCGGCGGGAGGTGACGCAGATCTCTTTACACCTGCTTGAGGAAACACAACACAACACAACGTTAGACGGTACATTAACGGTCTTATTACCAATTCCAATCATACTGTGTATGACTGATCTCTCGACATTCACAACCAAAATCTCGCATCATATAATTGTCTGAAATAGGATGTAACTAACCAGTTCTATTGGTATCGCTGTCAGCGTCGTCCCTCTGCTTGGCCTGGTCGTGTTCGTGCTCGTGCTCCTGGTGGCAGCGCGGCCGGTACACGGCGTGCGGCGGCAGCGTCACCACCGGCATCAGCTGGCTCGGCAGCGTCGCCAGCGGCGCGTACTTCGATGAGCCCACGTATTTCGACACTATCGGTGGCTTGAATACGTAAGACCAGTCCTACAAAAATAAATACGTTTAAAGATTTAAAATATTATGTAAAAGTGCAATTTTGTAAGTAGATAAGATGCTCATCATTTTTATTCCTTCGGTATTAACTGACAGCCGGTTTCTAAATTGCGAATGTCAGCTTGAGAAAGTCTGCAATTCTGATCAACCGAGTGTATGACATTGCTCGACCAAGAACGTGGATTTTGTAAAGTTTGAGAAATGAATTGTCAAGATAGTGTAAATGTTTAGTATAAGTAGAGGTAAAGCATGTATGTGAGACCTCGATGGCGGCGTCGGGCGGCGGCGAGCCGGGCTGCGGCGCCAGCGCGTGTCGCAGCGGCGTGGCGTCGTCGGGCAGCGAGAAGCCGGGCGACGGCTGCGCGTGCGCCTCCATGCTGGGCGGCGTGGGGAACATCTTGCTCAGCTCCTCGGCGCGCGGGCAGCCGCGCGTGCCGAACCGGCTCTCCTCCACGGACTTGTTGGAGTCCGGCGGCGTCGACACCTGCAGCTGTACGACACAAGCTGTCTTACACAACCACTCACACTGGAGACATTGTAGTAATACAAATGACGGACTATTAGTAACAGTTGGGAACCAACCAAACCAACGATAGGATAATTTGCTTTAAATAACTTTTAAAGAAATGAAACTTTTCTAATTCAATAAAAATGTTTTCGTCTATAAATTAAGGTATAAGGATAAGTAACTTAATCTAAGTAATATATAAAGGGGCACACTCACAAGTCTTACCGTCTCATCGCCGCTGGCCGCGTCGTCCGAGTTGTCGAATATCTGCTCCAGGTCTTTGAACGTTGCGCACAGACCGTCCGAGGTAAATAGGTTCTTGTACTCTTTTGAATCGTCCTGTTTGCAATTATTTAGTAAGACTTGTGTTGGCTTAAAAAATTATTGGATCTAAGATTGATATGGGGCTCTAGGTGAATTGTGGATACGTTTAATTAGTTTATTGTTTTCTAGAATACTGATATCAAGCAAATTTATCCTTTTTAATAATTGTGTCGTATTTTGTAAATTCAGTAAGGTCTTTTTTCCTATTTGATTTCCACTTATCAAGTAAAGAGTATACAACTTCATTATTAGTTTGTACTAAAACCAAAATATTTTCAAGTAAAGAGAAATATTCAAAACTGTGACAAATAGTTAAACGCTTATTGTCTCGCCTCTTCATCCACTTGGTATAAAATAATTGCAATCGATTCAGTTACTGCTTCTCCACAATCTATCTTCAGGTTTCGTATAAAGTAAAAATAAGGTTGTATATCAGTGATAGGCGTGTTGCATGTGTGTGTGTGTGTGTGTGTGTACGTACGGCGTGGTCGCGCTCGTGCTTGAGCTGCGCGTCGTGGTCGCGCGCGGCGGCCATGCGCGTGTGGTCGTGGCCGGCGTACAGGTCGGCCGCCGCGCCCGCGCCCAGCGCCATCTCCTCGCGGAAGCTGCTCTGCGACGACTTGAAGCGCTTCACCGGGTGCTCCAGCCTACACACACATCATTCTATCATTATACCTCTTTTTTTTTAAACATTAAGCTTTATGAATTCCCTTAGCTACAAATATTTAGCAAGAAAGAGACTAAATAATTGCAATCTAATTAAATTAAATCTGCTGTATTTTAACCTGGCAATTTCGTTCGTAACACTCTCATGGACCATGATCCATAGGGGAATTCACTACCCAACGAGAACGCCCGGATAAGTCTAATGACACTCATCTCAATTACTCCCTGTCCTTCGTCGTTATACCAGCCTACTGCCTATGTCCCCCGTCGCCGGCAGACCATAAGTGTCATTACGAATATGCGTAAAGATGTCCGTCGCAGTAAAATTTAAGCTTTGGGTTGCAATATGCTTACTTTTATAATAAGTTATAGATACGATGTCACCGACTATTGAACACAATAAAACAAAAGCTTGTATGCTGTTGATGCGCAAATCGGTGTATAATGTAGCGAGTGAAAAGATTCACATCAAATTAATATTATAATGACATGTCCGTGTACAACTCGCAATGTAGGTATTATTAGAAAATATGTGATTTGCTACAGAATCAAAGACAATTTGATTTGATCAGTAATCCTGCACTCTGCTTTTAATACATAACATAGTGAATATAAATCATCACTTATTTGTATGTATTTTCTTGCCGCTTGCTTTTACATTATCTATGATGTAGACATTGTTCTGTCAACTGCTGGATCGACAGCTTACTCTGTGAGTACAAAGTAGTAGAACATAGTGATGTGACATCCAGTAGAATGTATGTGTAAGGTGTACGTACCAAGCGTAGACGGTGGTGTAGTCGTAGAGCATGTGCAGCGAGTGCTCGTCCTCCAGCGGGTCGAGGCGCGGCGCTGCTGCCGGCAGCACCGGCCGCCGCGACACCTCGCAGCCCAGCGGAGAGTCGCCCTGCACGGACAATCGTCTTACTACATGTCTAGGTTCCAGTTGCAATTCAATATTTTAAGAAAATTTGTGAAGACTCGCCTCATCATAGTAACACGTTTCTACAACTCACACCTACTCAATACTGTAACCTTTCCATCTGTACCATTTTGTATGTTTTTACAGCAGTGGGATGATTTCAGGAAATATTATTACATATCGAATAAACGAAATTGGAATTGAGTCGAATAGGCAAGTTTAATTTTTGAATAACTTGTAATAGCAGGTAATAAGACAGCTAAGTTAGAGTTTAAAGTCCTATGAAGCTTCAAATAGTCTGCAAACATCTTAAACTTGGATGATAGAGCGGTACAGAGGTCTTTAACAAACAGCAGAAAGAAAAGTGGCCCAAGGTGAGATCCCTGGGGAACACCGGAAGGGACAAACTTAAGATCAGATTTGAAACCACGAATCTTGACAAGCTGATATCGGTTACGAAGATATGACTCACACCAACGCAGTAAAGAGCCACATATTGCCGCATGCCCACCTTCCATAAGAGAATGTAGTGGTCCATCAAATCGAATGCCTTTTAAAAGTCAGTGTAAATGGCGTGCACTTCCCTTTTATTCGCAAATGCCTCATGTGTGTCTCAACAAGTTGCTCAGCTCACAATCATTTTAAAAAACAAATGTAGTATGGAATCCGGTACAGCTCTTGGGCTTTAATAATTTGGAAAGATTTGAGAATTTCAGATTTATAGATATCAAAAAATCTCTCAGGGATGTATGACTTTTACCAAATTATCAAATTAATTACTAATCACGTTCGATACACGTCATGAGAATACATTACTTATAGCTTGGCCATTATTGTAATTAAGATACATTTATTCAGGTATATCACTGCTATTACTTCAGAAGTACTTGAGCCTTCCTGAATGCAGAGGTACTTGAGATTCTTTTAATATGACATGCTTTTTAGCTAACAATGTGCAAACTATGGTTACCTGAGTGTAGGTCTTGGGCGGCGGTAGCGAGGGCGGCGCTGGTGTAGGCGGGGCCAGCGGGTCCGGCGTAGGCGCCGGCGTGTGCAGCGTGGTTGGCACCACGCCCGCTGACTGTGTGCACAGTAAATACATTTTTTCTAGATTCAGCCATACCAAGATTAATACGATTTGACATCTGTTTGTGCTGTTACAAAATATCAGTCTATGTTTTTGGAGTTATGAAATATTCCAGTTAGTCCGATAAATTATGAATGTAAGTTCATCAAGTTGATTTTTATATTTTCTGAGGGCGGGGCGGAGCCAGCCGCTCCCGGCGAGCCGCCATCGCAGCTGCTCGGCGAGCACCGTGCGCCTGCGCCACCGCTGCAGTGTGTATAATTATGATAACGTGTGTTACCTGGTGGTGCGGCGTGGGCTGGAGGTGCGGCGAGGGCGGCGGCGCGCCGGCCGAGGGCGGGGCGGAGCCGGCCGCGCCCGGCGAGCCGCCGCCGCAGCTGCCCGGCGAGCACGCTGCGCCTGCGCCGCCACTGCACGCGCCTGCGCCCCTTCTACGCACATCGAAATTCGTTTACAACACTCGTCATACGCTCTACGGGCAACATAGCTTTTACATCACACAAACTTTACTTTAATCACACCTTTTAAAAAGGCTGCTAATATGGCTCAAATATGTGTGTCAAATATGTCTGGGGAGTTCGTCGTACCGTTTCTTCTCCACAGCCAGAATACTGTCACATATAGGTTGACTTTAAAATGTGATAAAAGATTGCCTTATTAAAAATAAATAATTCGTTTTTTTTTATGCAAAAGCAACCATAAGATCCATTCCATTTAAATAAGTAAGTCTCATAAATCAATTTATTCCTTATAGCAGCATATAAAAACTATGTTACACCGTTTTTACTCCCGAATCCAAAAAATCATGAATACCCATGGTACCCCGTGAATGATAATCCCACTAGAATCAGACATGACGGGCGAGTTAGGACCTCAGATGAAAGGTAGATGTTATTATATGTACCGCAGAATAACGCTAATATGTCACCACTTGGTATTGTTAAGCTTCATTCACATCAAGAACAAGGAAACAAAACATGATTTATACCTCGGATATGTTTCGGATATTTTTCGGATATGCTTTAAACTGCGGATATTATTAAATATGTTTAATTTCCAAGTAATAATGAAGCTTAAATCACAGCACAAATGTGTTCACATATATAATGATTTGGAAATGATTTAATATTTAATTATTATCAAAATTGAGGTGATTGACATACAAGCAGTGACAGTGTTTAGCAGATATAAATGTGTGAAGGGGAACGAAACAACGTCTTAGTACTTAAGAGACGCCGCTCAGATTTCTTCTCGATGCTCTAGGAAGATGAATCGGTGACAAAATAATATGATATTGTCCCCACAAAATTTAACTTCCATTAATAACAATTGACAACATTATCAATACAGTTCTAAATTAACCTTATTTTATCCTTATTATATAAATTAATAACTAGATTAAAATGTTATTTGCGTTGAAGCGTCCTGTAACTATAATAAGGTTGTCAAAAGAACCAACTAATAAAACATTTGAATTAGGCACAAATATGAGTATTACTATAATATAAAGGCACAAAACATGCAATTTATATGACCATATCAACATTCGATAAACATATTCATGCACTATAGTACATCTACGATATAATAATATAAATGATAATTGAAGGCATCCAAATCATGCGTTATTTAAGCAGCATTGCATTATTTGTGACTCATTATCCTGTTAAACGTGTTTGTTATGTACGTGTTATTGTATAGTGGTCAGTGTAGTAGATATAACAAATTTTCTAATATTGTTACTGAATTATCCTCGAAAGTTAAGTAAGTTGTATGTAGTTTAAGTATGTTAGAGTAAGATATTTCGATATTTTTTAGTGTCCACTGTAAGTTTATTGTTTTTCTAATATTGTTGAGTTTTTCTGACCTTTGATAGAATTTTAAAAGAAAAACTTGTCACATCACTAATAAATAAATATATTTGCTAGCAATATTGGGTATCTTAGATAGGCCCTGCTTCTAGAAGGAAGTTTAACATAATATACAGAGTGACGATTGTTTTGCACGGAGATGACGCGTTCTCTATAAGTATTTTTAATTTTTTGTACATATTGTACATTCGTCACATTTTTGTTGCCAATGAACGTTTATTTTAGTTTTAGCCATGGAAGTAGTGTGGTGACAGGCTAAGATGTGGCGTGTAAGTAGGGATGGTGTGGCGCGTGTGGTGGGTGTTAGCGTGTAGGGCGCGGTACTCACGGTGCGCGCGGCGCGTGGCGGGCGGGCGGCGGGCGCGGCGCGCGGCGGTGGAAGGGCGGCGGGCGGGGCGCGCGGCGGCGCCGCCACCTGCGGACACAACGCTACGTCGCACCGGACACGCCACACTACCCGCCACTACCACCTGCCCCCCCCTGCCTGCCCCCCTGCCCCACCGACCCTACGCTCCCGTCGCGACAAACACTACTTTAATCGGACTTCGATGGCCGCACTTTCTTTAGGCCAATCGAAGAATATTTGCTAGTATTTTTCATTCCTGACAAAACCCGGTTCGTCTTACAAAAAACTGAGTAAATTTGACAAATAATTTAATTTCGCATCGATAAACACGCGACCCGTACTGCTATATTTCATTTAATTTTGATCAAGACAGAGTCCCATTTCCTATTGCCGCCGATTTTTTCATACTCCCGTCTATAAAGCATCCGAAAATTTATATTTAAAGTACTAAGCGAAAGTTACATTATTTAAAAAAGAATTCTATACAAATTTAATATGTAGCATGCCCACCCAAATTTTGTTTACTCGATCAAGCTATATCACCGTCGTAAATATTCACTAACTAATCCAAACAACCCCCGTCGTACAAGAGATATCAAAGTGTGACAAGAGTCGCCGCGTGTTTAACGAAGGAATTCGAAGGAATATCAACCTTATTCAGTCCCCACAAGGTTAACTCCAATACCCTTCAAATTCCTTCGTCCTTAAGCACCAACAAACATAATATTATTATGTTTCTTGGTGAAGCTATACCCTCTACTGCTTATATAACTACAAATAATTATATTATTGCTAAATAAAAATAATAACATTCACATACATAACATCTACCTATCAATCTACACCCTGTTAAATCATTACTAATAGTTTACTACACATATCGTCCCCGTTAAATTGATCTTTATGTACTGTGTTATAAGGATCAATATTCACGATGGACGGCAAGCCTGTTACTCTCATTCAAATGCAAGGATATAGAAAAATATAAAGAAATATATTCTTTCATACATGTCATACGTAAAATATAGATGCATAACACACAATTCGCACAACTACTGCTATATACTGCTCCTATCTACTTATATATCATATAGTTCACGAAGTATAGACTCTATGAAACACAACTTTTCTTGATCCTGATGGGTATGTCTTTATCCAAGGAGTGTATACTTAGCGATATATAACAATATGTATATATGCGCGATATAATAGCACTACTACGGTATATTTGGAACGGTACTCACTTTGCGCAGGTACAGGGAGTCTTTCTGGTGGGATCTACGAAGTCTTCGGTCTTATCGCCCGCTGAGTCACCGTAGCATATTTCAGCGGCCTAAAACATTCATATAATGTTAGCATCAAAATAATTTTAAAGACGCTAAGATATAGTAACGAATATAAAAATATAAATCACAACGGGCATAATGTTTTTTGTTTAATGTGAATTTGGACATTACAATATCTCATATGGAAAAGTTCATACTGTATACACGAATGTAAATTATTGTCAGAAAATGATGCAATAATATTATCCGTATTTCTAGAATAACATTAATATTATCAATTTAAAGTTAAACAGATATTTCTATGTTACTTTCGGAAGTTTATACTCGAAACTGGTCTAATAACTGGAGACAAGTTTTGTTTCCCACTTCCTTTCAATATCAAAAACACACACATATAAGGACAGCTCGTGCAGTCAACGTCTGTTTGACGCTCTCACAAGCAGAGTCTGTAAAGTCAGTTTCACGAAAGAAGTCCCACAGACGCGGCGCTAGTGTCAATCTTGCTATCCTCTAATTTTGTATATTCCCCTAAAATATATTTTTATACCTGGCGACCTGAGCCTTAGGTGAACACATTATATGGAGAGGTAAATGATTCTCCGCAGTTTGGGAATTGCATTAATTAATTATTGTCATAATTAGTTCCATTTATTGCCGCGGGACTTGTTTCGCTTGTCGTGTTGTCTGGCACGTACCCGGTGCGGCGCGGGCGTGGTGAGCGCGGAGAGCGCGCGGTGCGGCAGCGGCGGCGCGGGCGCAGCGGGCGCGCCGCCCTCCATGTGCGTCACCAGCGCGTACGGCAGCGGGTAGCGCATGCGCGCGCCGCCGCACACCACCTGCACGCACACACGGTTACTACCACACTCACTACGTAAAAGACTACATACAAAATACATTTGGAACTGATCGATGTCTGTTCATACTAAATAGGAAAGATAAAGTCATATATTATGAGGATATACAAAAGGTATAAGAGGTAATTATTTGTTATTTTGGTCAGACTTAGTTCACAATCAAGTAAAAATTACTGCAAAGATTTAACTGTTGTTTTATTTGTATCTTGATACGTTACCGAGCAGTTAACATATTAAAAAATAAGATCTGTATTAACTACTGCAACGGAAATGAAGTCGCTAGTTAAAGCTGGTGTTAGAACACCACAATTTATGACTTCGATTCCCATACCTCAACAGCTCCGCAGCCCTGCTCCAGTGGGTAGAGCTGTCGCCAGGCATCCAGCAGACGAGCGGTAGCAGCATCGGAGTCGCTCCACTCGCGGCCAGTCAGCGTGCCTTCCAGCCCGAACGGTGCCAAGATCACTGCAGAACAACATAATTATTATTCTTTTGATTCATAAGAATGTATGCAACCTAATGAAATAGATGATGCGAAGTCAAATAGGCAGTTACTCCATGTAAAATACAGTATATAACTAAAGACAGAGAGCCAGCCGCTACGCAAAAGATTTTGAAGTAGTTCCTAACAAAGTCTTACATTATGTTTATCAGCTCACGGAAATTCCCGACTTCTTCTAAGTTTTCCGATGGGTACATACATGGACATGGAAGTAATGAAAAAATATATACCTTTCGCATCAGCCTGGTTGTCTGGCGCGTTGACCTTGGCGAGCCGCTTGGCGGTGAGGGTCCTGACGGGCGGGTGTTGCCGCACGTCCACCGACGCGCACACCGTGCTCTCGCCGTGCAGGAAGAACGCGAACGAAAACGACAGGTGCCATGGACTGGAAACAATATTAAATTAATTAAATAACATTCATATTGACCTAGAAGAATAGAATTCATTTCGATTAGAATATAAATTTGTAATTCAATTAAAGGCTTCTAAAGGTATTTTCTAATAGAAAAAGCCAGTACGAATTCTTTGAAATTCACTCAAATTATCAAGAAATTATTTTTTAAATAGCTAGTTTCTGCGTACTTTTGTGGTACCTAGTTCTTGTACAATATTGCACATGTTTAAATGCAGTAGAAGCTTTACAAAGTATAGTAATAATAATAAGGTAAAATGTAATGTCGGTGCAAGGCGGCGCGTCGCCCCAAAGTACCGCACGGTTGGGTCGTGTCTAGCACTGAGCAATAGCCACGATACCGTTCCGTATCTCGCAGTGACAGCAGCTTCAAATCACATCGCAATCGATACTGTTCTAGAAATACTTCAGGAACATCGAGGTACAGATGACGTAATTTTTTTTTTTTTTTTAATAAATGTGGACAACGTCACATACATTGCTCAGAATCTAAAGTAAGTAGCTAAAGCACTTGTGTTTTGGAATCCAGAGACAACGAAGGTACCACAAACACCCAGACCCGAGGCAATGTAGAAAAGTGTTTTTCTACATTGACTCGTCCGGGGATCGAACCCGGGACCTCGGAGCTGACGACACCTTGAAAACCGGTGTGTACGCCACTCGACCACGGAGGTCGTAATGTTCTAGAATTACCTGAGGTGTACTGATAAAAGCACTAGTAGTTTGAAGAGAAATGTTTTGGATGAATATGTTGAATAAACATAACATAAACAATAAAGAATTTTTTTATTTTTATTACGACTGAGATTATCCGTCTCACATTACGTATACTACCGGAACTCTCATTCACGTTAAGATATACAAAATGAAAGTTTTTTTAAACACATTTTTTTAAATGACATTTAATAATGTTAGAAAGAGAACGATGTATACGCTTTAGTGTCTTATGAAGCACAACACAGAGATTCGTTCTTGTTAATATAGGAAGTGATACTGTGTTGCCACAGATCATTTGAAAACAATCCACAGAGAATTGCCTCAAATTTAACTTCCATTCACTCTCATCATGTATAACATTATAAATTCAAAGTGCGAGTCTATTTATTGTACATCTTCGCGGTTTCGTGCACTTTAGAAATTAGGTAAATGGGAGAAGATTGAGATATATGCGTATGAGCACTCAACTATTCATTACTCCATATTAGCGAACTACAAAACAAATGAACATGGATCCTGTATCTATACAAAATACTTTTATAGTAAAATGAAGGCTATTGTTTCCTGCTTAGAAATCGTTTACGTATGTATATGTTATGGTACGTACCAAAAAAGTCCTTACTTATGATTTATCCTCAATCACTGCACAATTAAAATCTTGTAGATACAATCATCTAGTAATTAGCTACCATGTAACACTCGCACGCAAAAGACAAGCGTGTCATATCGTAACTTCTATGACTTTCACTATCGGGGCGGGTGTAGAGTGAAATGAATTCTTATCGCTCAAACAATAAGATCGGATGTGGATTGTACCTCTTGCCGACGTCTTCTTCGTCGCCGTCGTAAGGCTGGACGAACCACTTGCCGAGCCTCACGAAGTCCCGAGATAGAAGACATCTGGAATGAAAAGAAAATGTATTTATTATTGTTTCTCGATAGTATTAACCTCATAATTGTAATGTAATTCTGACGTTGGAAAGAACAAGACACCTACGTTCATTAATCGTCAATTTAACTTTGTAATGGACAGATTAAAACTTATAGAGCATTCAACCAAAAATCTAAATCATTCAAACCAAGCTATAATGTAGCTATTTTTGAACGTCAAACATTTAATATTGACTGCATTCGCCCCCCTAGACAAGGCACATCCCCACAAGTGCCAACGATGACAGAAATCGCTCAAATGACATTAAATGTATGGAAATGACATTTCTCTTCTAGGCTTGCAAGGAGGAAAACATACAATATCGTGTGTGGGATTCAAGTTTTCAAAACAACGCAGGGAAAATTATGAATGAATAAAAGTGTCAACATCACGTAACTATCTAACACGTCTATAAGAGGTAACGTGATAGTAATGTTTGTCTAAATATATTATTACGAACAGAATACGTAAAATATACAAGTGATGTCAACGTACCAACACCAGTGGCCGTTAACGTGCTGTTACCTGTAGCGAGAGTGTATCTCTGTCGACTTACTATAGTTTTAAGTAAAAAATCTTTCAAATGGCCTAAAACGTATATACTACACACTACCTGGTGACTCTCAGAACACACAAAAGATTTGGCGACCCGGGATTCTTGAACTAAATTCTGCGTCGTGCCACGGGAGAGAGAATAAGCCCCCGCTACGTTTTTGTCATTCGATATAAACCTAGTTAAAGAAGCCATGAAATAAGGAATCTCGAGTTCAGTTAACGACGGGTGATAATATTGAGGAGTAAGAGCCTACATAAGCTATACAATTTCACAGCTCAGCAAGTTGGAACACGAGATCTGGTAACATTCGCCAGTTTACGAGTGTATCACGTTTATTTTATTGGCGTGCCGTTTGAACGATAAAATATTGAGAGGCGCCGCGCCATGTTACACTGTTCGTAAAGGCACGTTTGACTCTGTGAATCTCTGTTCTGTTCTTGTATGAGAACGTCCATGAGTAAGAAGACGTGACATCAACTAATACTTAAATATTTCTCATAGAATGTAGATCCCCCATAGGAAACATTATTTTAAATGTTGCATATCTTTTTCTATGGTTAGAAGATCCCTTAACTAGCCTTGTTTCGACAGTTTACTCAAGAACAGTACACGGGCAAAACGAAGACATAGTGTCAGAAATTTGTTTGGCATTTCGTTAAAATAACGCTAGTTCTGTTTAAAATTGGAGTATTACGCATATAGACATGTAAATTTGTGGCATTTCCATGAACATTGCATGGTATTTCCAAACTGCAGTGTACACATCAAGACGATGTATTGGCGGGCGTGTCGTAACTGCTCGGCTATCGATTATATTACCATAGCGAATATTATTGTGTCACCGGCGAGCGCGCTGCCACCGACGCGATACACTAAACAATAATTTACACTACTTGTTGACTTGCAATTATGGAATGTGAATCATATACAAAGTGACGAATAGTGGGGTGATGCATACGACTTGCGCTTGTTCATTATTTGTTGGTGAAATAATTTATCACTCAATCCATAAATTATTTTTTTCACGCACATCTTATTAAATAATTAGACGCCAAGTTTATATCTATTACATTTTGTATACTTTAAGATGTCTCATATTTTATATCTTAATAGGGCCTCAAGTTATGTATAATGCAGTGTGACCAAGCTTACATAACTACCAAATTTCACGTCAAAACGACATTTAGAAATCGATTAAATAAATGTCGTAATATTTTTACATTAACATTAGTAGAAGGGTTAATTCTGTACCATTAGGACAACATGACAACAGGCTAATATTTGTTTGAAAGCATTAGCTTTTTTTTTTTCATATGAAAATATTTTTACTAGAGCAATGAGTAAGTGTAAAAAGGTATGCATAAATATTGTATTCGTTAGTCCATAGTTTATTTCGAGCGATATCTATCTTTAATCGTACGCACTCCGCGACTGTATCTGATACAGTTGTAAACAAAACTATCTTGAGTCACCGCTAGAGATGTCGCATTTTTTAAGGAATTTTCCAGAAATTTGGGAAGTATTGTTTTATTAAACATCGTGTGTAATATAATGTACTTAAACTCAACGCCTAAAGAACAGTTTATTTAACTTATGGCCATCATGAAAGATAATGTAGAATTCAAACGATGTTGCAAAACTAGATTTAGCAAGTAAGCACAAATAGGTTGACCGCTCACTCATGCGCAGCGAAGGCGACGTCGTCGTTTGCTGTGCGGAGGCAGTGCAAACTGCCTTCGTAACGGGAGAGATTTAGCAGCGCACACGCAGGTGGCCGAGCTACACACGCCGCAAGAATGCGTTCGTACGCTTTGAATATGTATCAAACAGGTGCGAATTTATTCTTTACAGCGCTCTTTTATCTTGTAATGAGGACTATTAAGTATTCAAATTACGTTTGTGTTTTATAAAGGTTGGGAAATGTAATCAAAGTAAAGTTTATTGAACATAACGTTTCAACTAAACTGTTTATAAAATAAAACTTGCAAAAGCTTACATTACAATAAAAACTTGAAAGCCATATAACAATACGTTTAACTGCTAACGACACGGCAGATTATTAAAAATGAAACAAGTTATATTCGGAGTTTGTTTTGTATTATTACAAGCATTAGCATTAAGAAATTCAATGTCAACCGTTTAGCATAACTGAGGTCTTTGAACCAGATCCTAAGACGGCCTGCGAATAATGTTGTAAAGTAATTTATGAGTCGTTAAGACTGCACCTGGACAGTGAATAAGTGTTTTGGGATAAGTTTTGATTGCGGTAATGTGGGAGTGGTGCTGGTGGGAATCGGAAAAGGCGGTAGTGCTTTTATCAAGCTCATTCATTTAAACGCTTTTCAAGAGCCGGTTCGAGTGCTTTGCATTTTACTCACGTAGTTTAACGGGATAATCGGTAAGGATTTCTGAGAACGTTACTATGTACTTGTCTAGGTATAAAATCATTCGTTGCACCATACTTAGAACAAAGATAAAATTCATGTTAATAAGAGATAAAGTATTTTTGGCCTTTCTTAACTCTGAAAGCATTCTAAAACTAATTTATTATATTAAACGCAAAAGAAGAACTTATTCAAATAAATTCATTAAGCTCAGTTTTAAGTCTATAAAAGTTAATTTAATACACGAGTAGTAGCTTTGAACAATAGCGACGACAGTAAAACGGACGTAAAAACGTTAACTCAATCGCGGCGAGCCTAATGCAAAACGCTGGCGCATTTAATTGCACACTAAGCTTACTACTTGTGCTTAATAAACAATTAATTTTTTTATTTAATAATTTATGTACCTACACGCACTAATCTTGGAGAAAATGGAATAAATGAACTATTTTTTTTAAAGACAATTTTGTTTCGACGTATGGTCATCAAAGGAAACCTAATTCTAAAAGACGACAAACAACTTAACCTGATCAAAATGAATTTAGCTATAAATTCATTTTGATCAGGTTAAGTTCAGATCAATCAAAATCTGAATGAATACCTATATCACTTTTGTGATATATAAAAAGCACGATAAACGCTATCGTTATAGTATTTAGGGGTCTAATCGTAAAACAACGAAAGTTACGAGTTATAAACTGGAATCGATTCACGGTTGCCACCTCAAAGTAATCGTGAAGCTGAACCTGAGCGTGTATGTGTGTATTGTGTTGTCGCAGTGTCGAGATCGCATCCCTGGTTCACCGCGACGCATTGTTTCTTTGACGCGCCGCCAGCCGCCAGTGGGGGTCAACGACTCGTCTGGATTTCGTTCATACGCCGAGATTCCGTCGCTCACCGCTCCCGACTCGCGTGATGGCGATGCATGCGCCACTTACGTCATATGTGGTGTTACATACTGTGCAGTGGTTCGTTATAACACAATCTAACAAGACAATTAAAACTAAGAAATAACGAAATAACTGGAAGAACCGTTGCAAGTGTCATGAATCCAAGGGGCAAGTTTTAAGAGACAATAGTTGATGCAAATAAAGATTTGATGAGTAGCAACGATAGCGAGATACCACGGCTGCACTGAGTGGACTGGGTTAGATAGTATTTTTCTTTTATTTTAACCCAGAGAAATGCGAAAAAGATAAACAGGCGTCTGGCAGTGGGAAAGTAGGAGTAGTAAACAATAACATAGAAAACAATAGCATGACCCAAGATGGAGAATTGGAGACAGTTAACTTTCAAAATAAATTGAATTATAACATTAATAACTAGATATTTAATATCAAATGCCTGCCAATCTTTAAAATTTCAACGTCAAAACACAATACATACATTATGTTTATCACGGTGTTACAAATTCTTTGCATAACTCATAGTAGGTAGTAAAAACTTACAAGTATCAGTAATTATTACCATCTAAAGTAATAGAAGTAATAACTTGGTTATATTCATTAAAGTTAATTAATTAAGAGGTTCAAAGCAGGTTAGTTTATTTTTAAATATAATAAGAACTCTATTAGTTATAGATCTTGTCAATTAGGACGACGTCAAAAATATTTGTAAAAAAAAAGACATTCTTTAAAAAGCAATAATTAAAAAAAAAATATCAAAGGCGCACAGTAGTATACTACATTAGTTTTATATGTTGGGTAAAACAAATAAAATCAAATAACACGCATATTGAAAACTTTAAGAGATCCCTATCATCGTAACGGCCGTTATTTGAAATTAGAATGCCATCCTAAAGGATCGTGCGTCCAACGAATGCGCGGCAAAAAACGTCATTAGAACGCCCCGTGCGATACGCCGACCTTCGCATCTTACGACTTAAGAGCGATGCCAATGCGCTCGCGCACCAGGTGCTACATTCGGCGCGCAAATTGCAACTGAGTAAACGACCGGTAATTACTTCTTGTCATTAGAATTAATTAACTATGAATATTATATACATAGAGATTTAGACTAGCCTATCACTACTATTTTCATAACAATGCATTCAACCATTTAATGAAAGAGTGATTCTAAATGCCTAAATAAATAAAATCGATTTTCTAAATATAATCATGTGTGAACTTAGAACAGGACCCAGTATTGTTCCTTGCGGGACTTCGATCGTATTCACGACAGCCTATAAAATGTTTGCGTCAACATGCAGGCAGCATACACAGTGCGGTCAATAGGAATGATTTCATAATAAATCACAAGCAATTAGCTCGCAAGATGCATTGAAATAAAGTAGGCGTTCAACGTTGACGGTGTGGTACGAGTTAAAATTATGAAGCGATCGACAGTCATGGTTAGCAAGATATTTCCCGCTATAAATTAGAGCCAGAATAATTCGTAAAAAACATATCAAGAATTTACATAATATTACAGTGAGATTTGCCACACAATCACAGACTCTACTTCTTACAGTCGAAGAAATTTTCTGTTTATAACCTTACCTTTCAATAAGATTATGAAGAGCTTTGAACAGTAGCGACCGACATTCGTATGAAAGTCCGCTTTCCCACGATCCTTGGTCACCTTCTGAAAAGAAAACAAAAAGTTTGTTAGTTCCTTTGTCGACGTCTAGGGAAAAAAGAAGATCCTAATTAAAATTTATCGCAGAGTTAATCCAGTTCAGCATAGAATTAACCTTGACCTCGATATAATAACTGTTTACCCTTGCCATTGGCACAGGGACTACCTACTAGTTATCGCTTTTATCATCATCATATTGCATATTTACTATTTAAATCCCTAATTGATATTTCAATTAATGTTCTAATAAAATCATTACCTATTCAAGGTCGAAATGACAATGAAAATGTCCACAATAGCGGAACGTTGAGCAGAGAAGCGATAAAATCGGGTTGTTGCAATGTGCTAAGTAAAGCTAGAAATAGCTGTTGTTGCATTCGCAATCGGAAGATAAACTCAGCCTATCACCGACGTTAGATGCGAAAACAAAACGGCGCGCGCGACGTTGCCGCTCCGCCGCCATAGCGCCATCCTTGTCTAGCTAGGGGGCGGGGCGGGGGCGACCCGTGTGACGTCATGTGGTCGCTCAGCGCACGTGCTTGTGTTTGTAGCGCGCGCCGCACACGACACACATGCGAGCGTTGCTTAGCGCCCGCTTATTTAGTTGACATTGAATGTAATGCTCAAAATATTAGTCATTTTACTGTTCCCAAAAGAAATTAGAAACAACTGTATTTTTCTTTTACTTTTCATTAACTTATTGAAATTGTAACTAAACTGTGAAGCTAATGATTTATTACAGCAAGCAAAGTAACTCCTTGCAGAGATATGCTGATAATAAACTATAGAGAAATTTTCACTAGCGTTTTTCGGCGTTACTGGCGTCTAACTGGAGCGTTTCCAAGCGTTCAGCCTTGACATTCGTGCTCCAGGTGTTCGCGTACCATCGCGCCTGTCTAAATTGAACTAGTTTTTAAACGATAAAAATATTAATTGCTAACAAAAGGCTGGTTTCTTTTCTGCATGAGAAGAGAAGAACGGAATTCCAGTAAGGGATGGACAAATTAAGGCATCATCACGCATTTCTTATTCTTCCTTCTTAATGGCTTACTATTTTATTAGGATCAACTTAAAAACTTGAATTCTAATGTTTGCTAGCTACTTGGTTTGACGTTTATATTTTCAACTCGTTAGTCAAGGGAATTTGCTTCTAAATCTATTCGTTTTAATTATGCGCATAATTAATTTCCAGAACTTGTTAGTACATGGTTAGTGCATAGATTCTATGATATGTGGTGTAATTGCTCAAGTACCGCTACTATGTATGTTGGTGCTACTCGTAGAGGCACAGCAATTATTATTGAGCCGGTCGGTTCGGCACCATCGACTCCATCTCCCAAGGCCGTTAACGCAACAAACGGTACGTTTACTGTACGAATACCGATATACTCGAATACCGGAGCGAGTCACGACTCGGTCCGAACCGTGGTACCATCGCGATTAAGGTCCAACGAGGATTTCAGGATCGATCGATGGAGGATCAAGTAAAATCCATTGGGTTTTCTTATTTGGACACATTGATGCCACTTTAGAATTTTTCTGGGTCAATAGGTCTTGCATTAAGAGATTTCTTCTTTCCTTTTGAATTTAAATATCTTATAGGTTTCTTAAATCCTCACTTCCACCAATCTAAATGGTGGTAATATGTACCTATATGTAGCAATCTAAAAGTGGAAAGTTACATAACGTTGAACTTTTCGGTTACAAATTGTGTTATTATATTTGAGCGCGGTCAAGTGTTTGTTTGTTGAACGTATTTACGTTAGAGGTTCGTTGGTGTTGCTATGCGAGTGCACTCGTTTGGAGTGCAATAATAAAGATAGTTTAAGGTTCAAGGTCGCATATTTTGTCGCGGTGTAACGTTGGTGGTTGGCACTACCTTGCGCCGGGATCGATAGCGAGCAGACGACGCGCGCCGCCGCGCTACCCGCCTACTCGCCAATATGAACGCAGTAATCACCATACGATTATCACTATTGTTGCCTAAGTACTGTTTGTTTGCTGCCGCGTTGATGTTAATGCCGGCGATAACAAACTGATAACAGGCGTCGAGACTAACTCTGAATGCCAACTGATAATAGAACCTTGCCGGTTGGTAGAGTTCTCATCGTAGGTGCATAGGTATGAAACGTTTGCCAGAGATGCTATAATATGTTTGCTAGGAAAATTTTGCGTATGGAAGGCAATAAATACAGTATTCAACGATTGGCTTGTAGCTGTTAGACGGTGGAGCGGGAAGATTTATCTGCAGCGGTGACAGCGCAACAACATTATCGTTCGGCACGTAGGCTGCGGCCGGAGTGGTTTGCACTCGCAGCATCTCCCTCGCACCGCGCTGTTTGGAACTATCTCCGAGGCTCCGCGTTCTACTTACAACAGACTTCGCAACATCACCTACAAAATATGCACTGCTGCTTTAGTCAACTAATTAGATCTCTGGTATCTGGACCTTTCACAGCATTAAGAAACGGAAAGGAAATATCATGTAGGATAGATATTGCAATCGGAATTAAAATGATAAAAATTGTTAAAGATAACAACGTAAACAGTTAAAGACCTTGGCTAGTTTGTTTGAGTGCACATCCGCAGGCGGTATGTAGGTACATACGATTAGCTTATAAATAAATCGTGTTCGTGTCTACAACTATGACTCGATAGTTTGCATGACTATTTATTAGTCGTCAGCTCGGACAGGTGTATTCATGAATTTCTTGATTGATTGTTTACGTTAAGAGGCTTGTTTGATTATAAACAATTCAGTTTAATAAAACTCGACCGGCTATTTAACAGTCCAGATTATCTTTGAATAAAACTATAATTTATGTAATGAATGAAAACAGGACGAAGTGAGAAAAAAGTACATTCAAAATACTGCAGCGGCAGACGGCGAAAAATAGTAAACAATCAGTGACAGCTACATACAAAGCGGGCGCGGGGCGGTGCGACATGGCAACGTCGCGTTCAAATCCGCGCGCTTTGTTTACAACCACTGGCGGGCGAGGTTAACCGCTGCGGTAACATTCGCCGCGATACGCCGCGCGCCGCGAGCATGGGAGCCGCTCTGCCACACCACGCACCAACCACCGCCGATGTCTAGATAATATGTGCGGCTAACAACGCCAAAGAACCGGTTATTACACCATCTAATAGAAAGATATCTGCCTGAGTCTCACTAAAGAAACAATCGAGAAAGGTTTCAGAAGTCTTGTTGCAGGGCGGGCGGATGTCGTATTGAATAGGCGGATACGGGCATTTAACCCGGTTCGGCGCCGCCTGATAATGTAATTCAAGATCGTATCGAGCGCGTGGAAATCTGTCAATTCGCGCGCGCCCTCTGCGGCGGCGGGTTGGGTTTGGTCCCTCTTGTGCAGTGCTTATGTTGTCGTCTCTATCGCACACGCCCACGTGCGCGAGTGACGTCACAAGCGCGTCGCCCTGCCTACGTCACGAACCGCCCGCAA
Source organism: Plusia festucae (assembly GCA_950381575.1). Classification (NCBI taxonomy): domain Eukaryota; kingdom Metazoa; phylum Arthropoda; class Insecta; order Lepidoptera; family Noctuidae; genus Plusia; species Plusia festucae. Next base: position 1,631,598 of record OX494436.1, on the reverse strand, counting down.
CCCGACGCCACAGGAGCCCTACAGCTTACAAGCCCTAGTCACATCTGAGAAGACACTTTTACTTTGTGACAACAACAATGCTTCGTCAATTTCATTTGGTGACACTAAATATGTGTCTGTTTACTAAATACGAAGACTAATAAGGAACAAAGCGGAAACGAGAGATACTGTGCAAATTCTTAGGAGTATATAAGTAGTTCTTATAGAAATCAGACAAAATAACAAATTGTAGCCGTTTACACAACTTGTGAAAGCAATACAGATATCAGTTTCAACATGGTGTTAGCGGAGTCGTTGTTAGTCGTTACGTACAAGCAAGCGGGGCGGATCTCGGCATCTGCGCGAGCCACGGCCTCGAGACACGCAGCTGCACGACCCACCCTCGAGCTTTTGTTTCTACTCGACACACACTTGATGGCTAATGGTTATGTCAGGAGCTCAGGACCGAGTAACGATGCGACTGAGATGAGGGGAGGATTGTAACTTGACAGACAGCCGCTAAATAGGATTGTTTGAAAAAAATCAGAAGCAGAGAGCCTTTCTATATGAAATTATTGCTATTCTTAGCATATCTTACGTACCCATAGGAAAAACCAAAATTTTCTATAAAATTGCAATTTCAGACTAATATTCTATATTGAGCCTCGCTAGTTATATTCTACATAGTTTGTTTAACAGCAAATCAATTTCTCGCGATCACATAAAAACAAAATTCTAAAGATGATGGTGAAATCGTAACATCATGCAATATTTGTATTTTTTTTTTGCATTTACAAGCACTTTTGAGTACAATAAAATAAAAAGCATTGAGTGTTTTGTAACAATCGTACAAAATCACGAATACATCAGTGGCGTTTGTCGCAATCTATAATGGACACCGCGCTATACTGTTATGGTGTCAGACATGACTTAAGTGAGACGAATCGATAATAACGGTACGAAGAGAAGGCGGTACACTTAGACATTGGCCCTGTTTGTGTTTGGCATTGGTTTTGTTGTAAAATTGGAAAATAATAAAGCGACCGATAGAGAGCCACTGATCGATACGCGGCTAGCGGGCGGGCGGTGCGCACGCGCATCAATAAATAGCCCGATCCGGTGCGCGCCCATCGATACACGTCACGAGCATTTTATTAATAAAACGCCGAACAACGCGCGGACGCACCGAACGTTCAACAACCCCGCGCCACCGGCTTCTTACGCGCACTCTTTACATAGTTACATCACATGCAACCATCTGACCTGCTCCACATTCACTATTGTACTTCACCGCGCCAAAATCACATTATTATACGTACAACACGCCATCACTTTAAATACTTTCAAAGTGTAACATCTGGAATGAAGGCACAACCTTCCGTTTGATGGGACAGTACCACGGTTACGTTATGAACTATGACAACGTTTCAAACGGCAAGGAAGTTGCGTTTCCCACGGCCTCGAAGTAAGCCCACGCAGATTGCAAAACGTACATACATCGACAACATTGTTATGAGTTGGCAACGCTTGATTCGTAGCGAAGACTCAATGGAGGAGACGCTATACGGGTAGCGGTGGTTGTTATGATGAAATCGTAACGGTAAGGAACAACGGATTGTACGATTGCTTGTTTAATGTATGTTGAATGAATATTACTCAGTATATGATGTCACTCAACTGACAATCTAGCTTATAGCTACTATATTTAGTAAAATTGTATTACACGCCAGATCATTTCCAGTGCTCTGAATCTGTATTACAGTTAGAAAGTTAGGGTGAGTGTCGTCTGCGCGTGCGTTTCACTCGAGTACTCAAGTCAATTCCCACAATGACCGCGTCGGTAGACGTGCGCATTCAACCCACGCGACCCTAACTACTAATTAATAAATCTAACGGGTTGTTTCCACATTCTTAATTCAGATGTTCAAGCGGAACGATATGGTAATTTTAGGGCGAAAGCGTAGCTTTACGGTTTAGCAGTACTTAGACCCCCCAGCGTTGCGAGAGAAAAAAACATGGAATGTTTACAACAGTATGATATTGACATATAGCACACAGCGGCCAGCGGAAGAAACCAGCCTTATCTCAAACCATCACCAAAAGATCAGCCGAGATGAGATAATGTTTTGTTAGATAACACTTCGAGTGTTACACAATTTTATCGTGCACACACTAGCAATCGTTTGAAAAAAATATTTAAATAATAATGAAGTACTATAAATTTAAATAAATTCTACATAACTTAAAATTTTAGAAAACAGGTATCAGACTGGTAAAATTAAAAAATGATACCATTTTTACAAACCACAAGAATAATATGAAATTAGTAAACCGTTTGCTCATTGCGTGTTGGTGATTTCAGATTCTTTTTTTTGGAATCCAGGTTCCCTCACCATTTTTTCCTTCACCGTTTGTCAATGGTGCAACATTTTTATCACCATGACTTTGGTGATCAATGCTCATTTCTTCGCTTTAAACCCAGCTGTGGGTTATTATATGCAACAAATTCAGTCGTAGTATTTACACAGTAACCATTGGAACATTATCTAGACGAAATGCCTACACTAAGTAGATTAATTGATGTAGGATCCTTATTTGTGGAGGGCGTATCACGGGCATCGAACGGATACACTAAGGGTCAACGACTGCGCCCCGGTCACTACCTCTCGAGGTGAAATAATTCATCTAGTCCATTAGACACGGCGCGGGGCACCATCGGAACACGACCTGATACGGTGACCGTCACACACCGACAACATTACAAGCATTCCTACTGATATCCACCTTGGATAATGCGTTGCAAAAAAACTTATCATGAAACTCCATATTCAGCTGCAATGCTGTTAGTTTGTTGTGTCAGTAATAATAGCATCTTTCACTAAAGTTACTATGCCTATAACCTTCGATAGTGAATTATAAAAAAGTAAGGGAAACCTGTTTAAGCACGTCGGTTAAAATTTAAAACAGAGTTCAGTGACAGACCGACAACACGTACACGGTCATCAACAAGCCCATTGTCAGGAATTCGGGCGACGAGCTGGTGCACGCGCACGTTACGTATATTGTCAGCCAATTATAGTAGGCTACGGATAAGGATATTTACTACTAACATGAGTTCTATAAGTAAGACCATGCATGTAAGTATGCAAAAATTGTTAAGAAGACAAGAGAGTTACAAAACCAGCTCCTGCGAAGTCCTTGAACATCTGTCTACATAACGCGTTACACACGTACAAGGGACATGTGCAGCAAGGATCAGGTGTCACGTCGCACTGACCGTGGGCAAACCCGACCAGACAGGTTGCCGAGCCGGTCGTCTCACCGGGCCACCGACACGAGAAAGTAAAAACTCAAATATTTTCGACACATCAAATGGTACCGATTATGAACGTAAAAAGTATAAGCCAATTACGAAGGATTTAAAGATTGCGATCGAAGAATTCGACAGAGAGCGATGAAAAGAGAAGGACGGCAACGATGAGACACTTAGAATTAAAGTGAACAATGTTGCATGAACAAAAAGATCTAGAGTAGAGCTCGTTACGGATAACGAGTCGTCCTCCGAGGCGAAGGCGAAAAGAAACGATTTAATTGCGTCCACAATTAGCCTACAAAACAACCTGTTGCATTCGCATTACTGAAGCGTTTAAATGAGAAACAAGTGCTGATTTATTCTGACATCTGATTCTGAGTTATTTGCATACTTACATAACTTTGATAAATCTCGTCCGTTCCTATTGTATAAATCATGGATATCGATCAAGTTAGGAGTTGGATGTTGGATGCTCTGTTTTTTAAAGGGATTTAAGTGAAACAGTCATAGTAACTGCGTGTGCTAGGTGATCAATTAAGACAAACCACGTGCCCCGGGTGGCACTAAGTCGTGGCAGGCTAGCGTGCATTAATCGGCTAATTAGGCGGCTCTCGTTACTCTTCGTGTTACGGCGTCTAGACATATTCCGGTTTTGTAGCCGACTTGAAGTATTACAAGGGAGTGGGTTCTAATGATTATATCGAATACTTTAAGCAAGCTGCTCAAAGATAAGTATTCAGACATCCAAAAAAACAAAAAATTCAAAGCCCAAGAAGGACAACGCGAAAGAAAGTTTCGGATTGTTACACTAAAAGTGGAGTTCGTATTGGCCCACTCAATGAACTTGGGAAATTTTACTAGAAGTTGGCACAAAGCCAAGAAAACATGATGGTTACGGGCCCAGATGGCAGATGGCGCGTGTGATCGCCTTTGCGACAAGGTAAGTACTGCTATAAAGGAAATGTTATCATTGATATATCGGTTATTATAAGGCTGACTCCGTCATTATTTTGAATGAGTAGGTGTTTGTACGAAATATATCGACCGGCCGCGCTTGGCTAAAGGGTCAAGCACGCCCACGCTGATCTACTATTTATGGTTGTCCTAACTATTTCGTTGAGATTTTAGAAAATTTTAACTCCAAGGAAACAATTTAATTATTATTACCATGATATTTTTTTAACTTCTTTTTTAGATTATTTTTAAAGTTCAATAACGTGACGTCAATTTGTATGGTAAGTGAAAATACTTTTGGCACACCAATGGAGCTATTGGTTTCTAGGAACTTCTTGACTCTTAAGATTTGACGTAATCCGTAGATGAATATCAATAACCGTGTGGCTGCGGGATTGTACACAAATCGGTGTGTTGTGTGCGGGGGTGGTATCGATCAGCGTGCGGCCGGCGCGCCAGCGGGCCGAGTCGGCGGGAAGCGCGCGCCGGTACGTGCGACGTGCACTTATCGCCGTCTTCACACCTAATTTATCGCGTGTCGCCATCGACGCGCTGTTTGTATACATTGAAATGATGCTCCGACACACCGTTATGAACAAAATAGGCTATTACAGATTTTCCTCGTATTGGTTTATTTAATTTCAGTTGCAGCAGGATTCTACTTCTTGATGAGTACCAGAAAAACAGCACTAAATACTGCAAAGACACTGGTGTTAGAGTGTCGTTAATAAGCTGTCTGGCGGTAGGTACTAGTAGGTAGTGCCACCAACATTAAAATGTTTGACAATGACACGAGTCATATTTTCATACGTGTGCGTGTTCTCATACAACTATTTGTGTAGTCACGGTTCCGTGAAGGTCGTTGGACACGTGGTCGACTCGGAAATTAGACCGGGTGCGTAGGGGTGTGCGGCTGGCGGGGGTTAATGCCGGCCAATAGGCGGATAGCGGGCGCGATCAATAGCTGCAGCCGCGCCCGCGTCCGCAACCGTGGCCGCTTCCGCCTGCACCATACAACCGCCCGTTTACCACCCGCCTCCAACCCTTGTATTGTTCAAGTGTTTTGGAACTAAGAGACGATAAATGAACCGAATGCAGTTGTGTCAAATTTGTAGCTTAGAAGCCTTTATGCTCCTGTTATTTGAGTGACGTGCAACGTCCCCAATAGTTCGATCAAAGGCTGTCGAGGTTTCAAAGAAATACAGACGTACATTCCTATTTACGTAAAATTTTGATATTGAGCGCCGTAATGGGGCGAAAAACCGAGAGTTTGCAGGAGTCATTATTGTGCGAATGGCGATATTCTCGTTCGAATAAATGTTCAAGATACAAAAGCGTGTCGGTATGATCAGGGCGGGCGATAAAGCGTCTAGTATATCGCTGGTGTATTAATAATTAAGGCGAGGGCGGGCCGCATGGGGTGCACCTTGACACCCCTTGAACCCGACCGTCGCCCACCGCCCGCTATTTGCATGCGCCTGCCAGGTGTTGAGATATACTGGTACATAATTGGACGGTCAATTTGATTACATAGAAATGACTTCCACAAATGAAGTTGAGGTCCTATACTTTAATGAAATGGGGGTAACTTCATGTATTGAGATTTACAGTTCAAATTATTATTTTTGTTTGTTTTGTGTAAAAGTTGACGCTTAATGAACACATGACAAAATTATGTATTGAAATTATTGTATTAAAATATTTTGAATGCTAAATATTAAATATTTTAATGGAGAGAACAGAACTATTGTTATTTTCCGTGATTATATTGAAACTCAATGTTTATTTGACTTATTTATTTAATAAATAGGTAAATTTAGGACTAGTTTGACCTTCATTAATTTCATTAGCGCAGCAATAAAGCTGTTCCATCTAAGTCGCGAGCACGCCCACACAGGGTGGGTAACGTGACATTTCTAACCCCCAAGCCCGCGCGCCGCCCTTTATTCCCTCAACCCACGTGCCTCGCCCAAACAATGTACCAAGTAGCCTTCGGGCGTCTTCGGAAGCTATTATTTTTTATAGTAAACAATGATATACTAATGTAAGGATGATAAGTGTTTTTGTATAACTACATGGAACTTTACGATACTATTAAGAACTATTTCCAATAGTCATTTTTCAGTACCCTTCGTATATTGCCGCATAAGCCGAGGTAAAAAGTAAAAATAGTCGGAGTTGTCTACCAAAACAAAATCCGCGCTTCGATGGTTGGCGCAGTTTCGCGTCCGCAAACCGAACCCCTTGCAACCCCCAGCTCGGTACCGACGGCGGCGCGGGGTTGGCCTAAACAGATTATCCGCTGTTGCGTCCGCCAGCGGGTCAGGCCGTTAATCTCCGCGCAAATAGGCTCACGTACGACCGTGGAACTGTGGTACCCGCTAAAATTATAACTGCTGCCAGACGGTTAAATATTAAATGGAGATCAAAACGACCGATATGCAACCGAGACGTGTTAATCTCTGTTTTTATAGGGCGGCCTACGGTTTTGAATAGGTACTTCGTGTTAATTGGGGTAACAACAAGTCTTTATTCAAAGATATTAAATTATACTTGACGGAATTATTTTACATTAAATAAATCTAATAAGTTACTTTAAAATATGTTCTATTGACTTCGTCGTAAATCTTGATTTCTATGTAGGACAGACATGGCTACGACAACAAATCATAAACTTTTAAAGAACCTTGTATAGAACAATTCAGACCTTTTGTTTACAACAGTTGTATTTAAACAATAAATTGTGAAGTTAAGTGTATTTCGCTGGCCAGTTCGTACGGGAAATTGCCATACGTCCGGCTATTTCCGTCCGTCCGCAGTCGCCGCGTACGACTCAGCGACAGCGACCATCGTGTGCAGCGTCAGTTGCATACACCCGAGAACGTACGAAGCTTTGCGAATAGACCAAGATTCCACCAACAACTATGTAGGCACTAACACTGTGAAATATGCAACTGGTCTTATTTCGAAATGACCGAAACCAGTTTGCGTGTGAATAGTCTGCCAATAAATGAAGCATAAAACCTTAATCGATTTGGAAAGATCGTTTTGTTTCATGTAGGTGGTAGTATTAAGCCGTACTTTAAAATTATAGGAAACCTGCCACTATGCTAGATTCTAGACATATAGGTTGCAAGTTATTCGCTCCTAATAAAATGATAAACACATGTAAACGTCGTCGGGACGTCCTTGCGGTATCCGTTTCCATATAAGCGGAAACTGGGTGACCGGGAGAGATTTATGGTAGCAATAACGCATTTATTTTTAGCGCGATCGTCGAGTGTTTCCACTCCAAAATAGCTTGGCATCAATGTATGATGAGAATACATTGCAAAACCCAATATTTGTATGCGACTGACATGAAACGCGCGTTAATATGGTTAGGGAATTGATTAATGATCCTTCAATTGCCTTTTGTCTGCAGTTAAATGCATAACAGGGCTAGGCTAACATTTCGTCGAATTAATAAATTATTGGCGCGCGTGAATAAATTTTCGTAGAAGCATTCCACTCAGGATAAGCGAGCTATTTGTATGCATATTGACACAATTATTTGAATTTATCGACGATATACACATCCAAGATGCGTAATCAGCCCTTTAGCGATGTTGGCAGCGTTTCAACGAGCGACATGAACATGCCATGCTGATGTACTCTCGCCCAGTAAGTAGCCATAACAGTGAGGCCGATCTGAAAGCACTTCCTATAAAACGTCAAGGACATCAGCATGAGGACTTTGACCGCCGATAGGACAGCATTTACAGCGACATATTAGTATGTAACATGTAGTTAAACCCTATAGAAATGGTAGCAGATAATACGGGCTTCCCACGCTCGATTCAATTGTGAGACGGCGCGCGGCGATATTACGACGGACAATATTCTTATTGCTTACATTGTATTTGAACAAAAATGAGTGGTAACATAATCTGTTCAATCGGAATCAAGAATATCTGTCGCAAAGACCTCAAAGGTGCTCGAATCGTGACGCTAAAAACAAAACATATCAAGTGCTTCGAGCAGGATATTTTCTCGGTAAACAGGTAATTTTCCGCGCCATACTTAAACTTAATTGGATATTGATTGGTGCAGGGTAAGTTCTAACAAGTAACGACTACGAGTTCCGATGTGGAGTGCGCGCTTGCGAATGGCGTCATTCAGTTTTTAACATCTGTATCGGCGCTGGATCGTAACCGAGCGGATAACACGTTTACTGCTACTTAGCACATAGGTGTGATATTACACAACTTTTCCTGTCGACTAACGCCTCTGTGCCATATCCGATTAAAACTAGTGTTATTATGTTTTTGGTAAATAGTTGAAGGGCTTTTAGTCAATGACCCAGATCATTAAAATTTTTAGACATTTCAGGGTACCTAGTTATTATTTTATTATCATTAGAAGATTTAAAAATACTTAATAAGGTACGAGCCAACGTCGATTAAAGGGATAGCTCCTGGTATGCCAATACATAAGATTCTTTTTCCCTTAGGGCGCAATCAAGTCCTACATTACCAACTGGAGCGATGTTTAATAACAATGAAATATATCTACATACAAACATCAACAAAAACGCAATATAATTGGGTGTTTATCTATCGTGCGGCTATCAACCTATCGAGTGGCATGTTGACTTAATGGAATCGCAAGGTTGGAACAATTGAGTCGACGATGCGGCCGGCGACAGCCGCGAGCGACGGGTCTTCCGTAATCACACAGCGGACGGTCCGAAGACCCGAAGCCTTCGAATTATCCTTGGATTACACAATAACACTGAATTTACTTTGAAAATAACAGACCTGATAATTTTTCGATTGCATTTAATATTTGCATTTCAAAGAAAATATATCAGAACGAACCGCCCATTATTACCTTGTAATATTTATATTTTTGCAAGGAAAAATATAAATATTACATCTTGGAATCTTAATATCTTGGAAACATTAGGTCTAGATTCTCAGAAGTCGGAAGCTACGCATGCGTCCTCTTGACAGATAAGCTTTGAATAGGTAGGTACGACTCGCGGCGGTAGCAAGGATGAAATAGCGCTATTCACAAACTATGCGTCGGGGCAATGTCAATGTCGCGTTATGCAATCATCAATTGACCTTCGACGTTTGTTCAGCATGCGTTTAACTACGTTATGTATTATTGTAGTGACAATCTGCCTTATCAAAGGTAGGTTAAGAGGAAGAAACGAAGGTGTTTTGGACGGTAAAATATTTAATGGATTTAAATTAGTGTGTAATTTTTTTTTATTATAATCTAGAGGATTAAAGCTTAAGGACTAAAGTTTAAGGACGTAATAGGTACAGTCAGCCAGACTTAGCGCCTAATGATGTGTAAAAGAACCAAATTAGGTCACTAGGTACTTCAGTTTACTAACTCCATTATGAAGTTTCTGGCAATCAGACGGGGCAACAATACAAGTACTTGAAACATAAATTCTAAATATAAATGGTAAGTAATTTTGTAACAAAAAACGAAAAGACAAAAGAAGTTTTGTGTGTGTACACAAAAACAACTTATTAGAAACAAAAGCTTGAAACAGTAGCTTTCTTTCATGCAACTTTGTAAACACATCAACGGGACGTTGCCGCGTCGGCCGGTCGGTAAATTAGACCATAAATTATTTTATACCAAGTAATAAGTATTGTATACGTTGACACAGCGTGGATAATCATAAGACTCAAACCAAAACAATGGCCGACGACCAAAATAAAGACCGTTTATGTAGATTTATGTCACGTTCTATTTTAGTATTCGACCAGTCGCGCGTGAACTTGCCCGCCAGAGGGTGCGGCGAGCGGTGCGCACGCGCCGCCCGATTTAAATAAGAGTACAAGAGGAAAACTTCTCCGTTCGAAGAACGTTGATGGTGTGTTAGTCACTGCTCACGTAATTTCATGACTATTTTCAATTGGATGACAGTGCCATAGATCTCATGGTATTAATTATTTCAAGTGAGGTATGTATACGCGAACGTAATAAACTCTTGATAAATGATGCAGTCATCTCCTTGTAAGTTCCCGCAATAAAGTTACAAATCAAAAGGTTTAAAAGTTAAGACACAAAAGGTAAGCTTCCATTCACCCTTCTCAGAAGTAAGTCATTCGTAACCCAGCACGAACTCTGAACTGCGGTTGAGAAACAAAACCACCTGTTGAATCAAACTGCTTTGTGAAAAACATTTGATAGATGAGGGGTATTAACCTTTTATATATTTTAAAGATAAGCTTAGTTTCGATACTGGTAAAATAGAACCATCTTGTTCTATTTACACTATCCAAAACTAACATAATTTGAATAATAAGGTTAAATTTTGACTTATTTAAGACAAAGTCATAACCACAAATAGATTTATTACGTTTTCCTGTTTCAATGTTATTTTTAAATATTTCTTTCAATTGTTTCAACAAAATAATATAATAAATACAATTTTAACTTGTCTAAAACTCCTGAAATGTAGGCATTTGTATGTTTAAAGGGCCATAAAATTACATGAGGCACCACTAAGAATTTACTCCTGTGAATTAACGATGAACAGACAGCCCAGTCATCAAGAATGACCCGAACATGTTAGGAGTTTGAACAAAATTCTAATCTACATCATATATTATTATCTAGAAAAACAGATTTGGAATCGCCAGAAAGACAGGAAAGAAAAAAACCTCTAACATCAACTTGTAACAGTTACTTTGCAGGACAACAAATCCTAGAAGGCCAAAAACACCTGGTTATGACAAGATATACTTTTAACAAATTAAATTGCAAAATAACGGAAACAAATACATTTTAAAAACAAATTGTGCACACCAGGGTCAGTAGCCCTTGTATGGCAAACACTTAACTGTTTTAATGATCTGATAATCCTGAGTACAATTAACTTATGTACCTATGTACAAACAGAGACTTTTTTAAACGCATTTACAATATATCCGCACCGGATAGAGCTAAATTATGTCGAGGTCGGAGTCTACTACGCTGAATTACTACGGGTTTCCTAGAATCTATTACGTTTTTATACGTTTGCGTAATGTAAATAAACAATTTGAAGCAGTCCCTCCGATCGCGGAGACTACTATTGACTATCGCCCGAACGAATGTCATATCCATCAGTTTTTTCTTACATTTGCCGGAAAACTTAACATAGGTTTAAAAATGTCTGATTATAATGAATATTAAAAGGATTGCTAATAATGGTGCGGAAAAGAAAATATAAGTTACCGTTGACGAAAATAAGCAGATTATCATTAGAAGAACTCAAGTGCAAATGAGAAGCAATAACATTACTCTAATTACGAAGACTCACCGAGAAAGGTTACTGAGAACAAAAAATAACACCAGGTCCAAAAGGAAGAATTTTTGTTTTATTTGAAAATCTACCTCGGTAAACTACGCCGCCTTTACATAAAGAGAACATCAAGGAATCTTTTAAAGCGTCTACTAACGACAAAATAAGATTGCAAAGACTCATGTTTTGAGCGAGAATACATGAAGAAAACTTCAGCAACGCGAATTTACTAAAATGAAAGGGGCAAGTATCCCATAGAACCGCCCACTAAAAAGGCTGACAAAATGGAGGTCATGTCTCGTCGCAAATTGGGCGGGCGGCACAGGCGTGTGCTTGGGCGAAACCTGCCACTAAATATAAATGAAGATTTCAGGCTTACCAGTGCCAGAGTAACGAGATTTTATGTTAGCGCTTCTCTGGAATCGACGTAGCTGTTATTTTTTTTACTTCATTAGAATAGTTCTCAAGGATAACTTTTAGTTAAAACTAGCTGCTTTTCAAATGGTACGAAGCTTTTAAAGCTTCCTATTTTTTTTCACCTATTATGAAGAACTTTCATCATCATTTGCACTTTTTAACAGTTCGAAAATGTTGTCAACAACACACACAGATCTGATGCGAAGAGAGGAATATACTTTAATATGTTTACAGAAGCTCCTAGATACATTTTTTTTAACTAATTATTAAAATGGCTAATCACTCAACATGATGGGAGTAAAAAGCATAGCAACCGTTTTTTTCAGATGGAATCCTAACGTAACGTACATTTCCCAAAATAAAGCACCATAAAACACCCTCCTTTCTTTTACCTCGCAAGAAACACTTTCAAAGGAGAAGCGAAAAGTACTTTCCAATTCAAATGTAGTCCCGACCAACCTATAAAACACTGGGGGTAGACTTGCAAGACTCATTCATTACGTTGATTACTTGCTCAGTTCTTCCCGGGCCGGTTCCTTCCTGGATTCCCTATTGTCGTCGGTCTGACGTCGCAGCGTCGCGAGATCTTAATCTTTCTGTTAATTGTCGCGATACAAGGCTCTCGGTTTGGTTAACGAGCTGTTAACTTGAGCCATTGTGTCGTCTGCCTTCGTAAGATAATCTGCTCAAATTGCGTAACGTTTCTTATTAAACTATGTCTGAATATGACGTATGTTGCGGTTAAACTATTATTTCATTAGAATACTGTTATCTATATTATACAAGGTTGTATCTAATCCCATAGATAAGTGTATGGTAGATTGAGCTATATTTTGCTTGTAAGAAATTTTGTCGGAAATGATAAATGTCGGATCGAATGTGCTGAAACCCCGTTAAAACTATATACATAAGACAAATCATGTGTACTTACGGCTGGCGATTAGTTCGGGTGCGACAAGACCATTCAGGTCGGGCTCTTCGCCGTACCAGAATATCCATAGCTCTTTAGCGGCTCGGAGGGAGAGGGGCGGCGGCGTGGGCGTGCTCATGTCATAGATGTTGTCGTTTGGCGGCGGCGATGACACCCGCCGCCATACGCACAAGATGTCGCCGGCCAGGCAGCGCGCATAGCTGCTGATCACCGGGTCTGCCAGAGGCGCGCCGCCCTCTTCCCCATCGCCGCCGCCGCTCGTCTCCCCCCATACGAGCTTACGCCATTTTATGCCATACAGCTCCGTCTGGAAAAAGGAAATACCATTTAGTAATTTTATACTGAACAATCTACTCCAAGGGGTCTTATTAAAGCTACTGATCAAACTGTCAGGGGCGGTTTTTACTATCCATTTGTGCTTACTAAACTAAGGAGTTAAAAGAAGTTGCAAGTGAGGTGCCATTACCACGCCGTCACATATTTATGAAAAATATCGCAGGTGGTATCTGGTATATTATTAAACAATTCAATATCATTCCATACCGATATGAGACCGGTACGATAAACTACGTGAATAGAACTACGTTTGTAAACAAACTTTAAAACAAAGCGAAAACAATAAGACATCTGCGGCACGATCGAGCCAACATGGACGAAATTAATCGTCCGCATAATCAGGACGAAAACTGCACAGAGACCTCGAAATTGTTCTAAAATTGTCACTGGCAACTCTCCAGGGGGACAAAGGTGCAAGATCCGTGGTATTCAGGCGCGCCCGGAAGGCAGTCCACCGATCGGCACTGCAGCGTAGCATCAGAGTAGCAAACTATCGCTGGAAACTTTTTAATGGAATTACTTCATAACGAACACCAGTCGATCAAGAAGTAAAATAACGACACCACGTGAAGATTTAACGTGGAGATTAACAAAAGATTGTTTGGTAGCGACCACACATCCGGAAATTTAGCGGGGCGAAGTAAGTATTAATTTGCCATCTATTTCATAGTAAATAACTAAATACCTATACATATTATTAAGGAGAATGTAATAATGTAGTTTTAGAAGTTTATTTCGGTGACTGACTTTTTAGTTTGCGAAGTGTAAGGCGCCTTCATGTATTACATACATTTTTCCTCGGGACCACAAAATACAAAACTGAACAATTGAACGCTTGAAAATATTTGATTTACTTTAGTCGATCAGAAGAATCTAAACAAAATTCACATTTTACATAAAAATAAAGCCATTTCATACACATTATCATTTGAGGAAATTCTGGTCATAAATTAACATATTTTAAAGAACATATCAATTACATAAAGTAAGTACCAACGCACAACATACATAACACATGTCATATGTCTGCTATATTGGGTAAAAAGCTTTCATAATGACTATTCATGTTGATGATGGTCTCATAATATTAAACCTTATTTATTGAATCAGCTGTGCGCAGTCATTCACGTTGAAACGGAATATAAAATAAAAAGTCATATTGCTATTTCAGCTTGTTTTGTTTTTATAATGATTAGGTATATTATATGAGGAATTGACAGATGTATTAACTGTCGACAAGAAGCACTACAGTCTAAGACATACATTTTATATTAAGAAGTTGTTTTTATATAAAAACTAGCTGTTTCCCGCAGCTCCGCCCGCGGTCTAAATTTTTTTTTATGTAATTGAGAATTTTCTTTACTATAAACCTCACGGAGCCCGAGACCTTTCCAACGAATGCAAAACCGTGGAAATCGGTTCGTGCGTTCTGGAGTTATAGCGTCAGGAAGGAAAACCCGACTTATTTTTATATAGAAGATGAAGTAGAAATGCACATTACAAAAGCAACAAATTTATTATTTCATAACCCGAAACCAGAAGGATAAAACGGAAAGGTACTATGCCTAAAAAAACAAAATTTATCAAAAAAAGATTTCTTGTAAACACTATACAGATGGCACGATAATTCAAAGGCAAAGCCATCCACAAAATATTAATTTTGATTGATATATAAAAGAAAACTTTCGCTTTTAATGGATCGAACATTTATAATTAAAGAATTATTTATCGTGTTTACATTCACGTCTAATGTCAAGTGGTGCGATTTACACAGTTAAGTTGAGAAGTAGTCACGTTTCCCCTACATAGCTTGAAACAGCTTCCGTTAACACTGTTATTAGCGGCTATCATTACTTATCTCGTCACCGTTATGCCGGCGGGCTTTAACTATCGCCATTTAATATTATAGAGTTTGAAGTTTCGAACTTTTTATTGACGCGTCCGAAAATCGCCAGGCAGTCAATTAGTTTCCCATTCACAGGCCCATTAGTGAGCGTCAATTGCACGGCCAAGTGTGAGTACAAGACTACAAGCGCAGGTGGTGTGTCGACCTTGGGTATGCAAATATTTTATCGGGTCAAGCACCCAGCGCCCCTCGCTGGACAACGCAACCTGTCTGTAACACTTCTATGTCTTTAGCCTCCTGGTGTTTTCACTTTCGTTCGCTAATTATACATTTCGTCTTACTCACAATGTTTTTCTTTAACGATACTGAATTTATGAGTTAAGACTGTAAATATTTCGCTGTGCTTTGTTTTAGACAATCTTTTTTTATATTTGCATGACCTTGTAATGCATTTCAAGTTGGTGAAATGATAAAATAGCTAATGCATGTGTCAAAGAACGTCCAACAAATTTGCACCGTCGTAATAAATCATGATGGTTCATCTTACATTATCCATAACTTCAGTAACCGCTAATATGTGATTAGTTAAGATTTGACCAGTATGTGTGGTATAATAATATCTCCAGTTATGCGAGTTTTATAGCAACAGACGATAGCACGCAATCACAAACATTACCCGTTAATACAGTGCAACTGGAAAGCTTTCAACCCTTAACCGCTCGCGGTCACGGGTACTTTACCCATTGGATGCTTTTCAGCATATAAATAAACATTTAACAATATTGAATAAGCCCGGACCGTTTTAATGGACAGACTGTGTAAACAAAGCTTATGTATGATGTAATTGATTTATGAATATTTGTCATTTTATAGTTCATAGTTCTGTGATTGATAACAGATTGATTTAACTGTTGTTCCTTTTCTATATTTAAGTATAAAACATTCAACTTATATCGTTTAAGTAAATGCATAACGGTATAATAAAATAATATTTGTTAAGACACACCTTTTCTGTAGGAATTTAAAAATGTGACAGTGAACTACAATTATTTGGCACACACAAGTTCATTGTAACTTTTACCACGACACAAGCATCTGCGGCGGAAGGGGCTTAACGCACCTGGCAGACGTGCCGCGTGGGGTCGCATCGACCTAACGCGATAAGGGGAGGAATAAGTAACTCCAAACGAGTTTAGTGTTAACTTCCAAATGAGGGGTTATTGGTCGACGTTTACAACGCGACTGTTTAGACATAAAATTAAACAAGTAGCTCGTTTATAGTGTGTTGTGCTTCCGAAGTTTTATTACTGTTTTATTGGCAATCGTTATTAGGTTTTTATTGAAATATAATATGTGCCATTAATGTTGACGGAGATTATAACGCTTTAGTTTCTTGTACTCCTCGTCTATAGTCGATGATTATTGCAAATCGGTTCAAAATCAAATTTTATCATTTGATGGTTTTAAAGGATGTTTAGGAGCTAAGCAGTTGGATAGCATTCTTTTGAGTACATATCGAGGAATGCGTCAAGCTCTGTGTCGTGAATGTTCGTTCGGCCGGCGCCGGGGCCGTCCGCTTTCTAACGCACCCGCGCAGACCGCTTCACTTTCTATTGTACGATCAACGATGTGACGACTTACCTTAATTTCATACAAATTTATTTAATTGCCCATAAAGCTCTCACATAATTTACAGACATTGTTTCCGTTTAGTTGGCAGAATAAGTAAAAGTAAATATTTTAAGACTATGAGATTAAAGTCTATTTTCATGACGAATGATAAAAGATAAATAGAGCT
The DNA here is from genome assembly GCA_950381575.1 of Plusia festucae. Taxonomy (NCBI): domain Eukaryota; kingdom Metazoa; phylum Arthropoda; class Insecta; order Lepidoptera; family Noctuidae; genus Plusia; species Plusia festucae. The sequence continues at coordinate 1,614,730 of OX494436.1, read as the reverse complement.
GATCGAGTAAGTATACTTGTAATTTATACGCAAGAAATCGAACTGAGCAAAGGAACTCATCAATAAAACATGGTGTAAGTACTAAGTAGATACGCGAATCGCTAATGTATTTCCAATACACCCACACTAAGGTCAACGGATCACAATGAAAATTCAAAAGCTGCAGTATCTTATGCTGCGCTGTGACTAAATCGCTTGGTGGATATTACGCAAAAATATTCCTCGACAAAGAGCACTTTGGTAGCGCAAGTTGGTCGGGAAAAATCTGCGGTTATTTGAATTTAAAATGCGAAACGAGCGACGGATGGACGCCTAGCCCGACGATAACACCCGGATGAAGCCGGTCGAAAGCCGTGCCTTTTCCGGAAAATACCGCCTGTAACCGGTTCTAAAGCGGTGTTACGTCACTCGGCGCAAGCCTTTGAAAAGTTTATAGTCAAATGAGAGCACGGCTTAAATATTTCGCAAAGTTGGCCCTGTGTGCGCGACTATAATTTTTATATTTATTTTCGTTTCTCAGATTTAATATAGCGTAAGAGCAGTTATAATTATTATTTTGAGCATAAACTGTATTCATTTTGGTCTCTTTATCGCCCACTCGCACAATCGATGCGCTGGCGCGAGTGCGGCCCTACACATTTATGGTACTTATTTGGTCATATGCACAGTATGCATTCGACAAAACTGCAGTGCTCAATATAATTCAAAGTTGTAATAGTGTCTCGACACAATTAAAATAAGAAATAAACAACTGAATTGTGTTGAGTGAGATGTTACACTCTATAGATAAAGTTAAATGGTAAAATAATAAACAAAAATCCTACTTAATAATCAGTTTCCTGTAAAACAATGATCCCGTAAAGCGATCATAACCTAGAACGGAAAAAACTGCATGTCCAAAAAAGTCGAGCACCGCTAGTCGAGTGAGCGGGACAGGCGTATGAGACACGAGCAAGACGGCGGCAATCGCGAAAGTGAGAGGAGGCGAGACGCGGAGCGGCAACTGCGCGCGGTTACGTTACTAGTGGGGTAAACAATCGAGGATGATGTGACGGTGCGCTGCGCGTGCGACCGCCCCCGGCCGTGCACTTCGCTACTGCATTTTTGACGTGTGACGTCACTAGATGCGTTTCGGGTATAGGGAAGGGGCCTGAATATTTGGTTTACCTGCACATCCATTGATGACTATTTATCTTGGCATGCCATGCTTTTAATATTTTACGAATCAGTACTAGAAATTATCTCCTAAAAATAATCATGTTTGTAAACAGTGTAAATTAGCACGGGTTTCGAGTGTGCGGCTAGGATCAGTATTCCAACAATTTTCGGCACAGTTACCGCAACAGCGGCGTACGACGCGCCTGCGCGGTGCGTGCTTGGCTTGCCGGCCACTGTCCACTTCCGCGAACGTCATCATTATTATGGATTGCGCGTGTTGAACTTATGTCATACAGTTGTTGCTATGTGCTTTAGCGTGTTATTATCCAAGTGGTAATTGTTAAAATAATATCTACATGATATGAGCATGTCAATGGCATCAGAACAACTGCTTCTGTATTAGAAATAAATAGCCTCCTTTAACTTCTGTCTTTGCATAAAATAGTGCGTAGTTCCTTAGGTATCAGAAGATGTTTTGATAACAAACAGAAAGAAATCGACAAATTAATATCACGATAGAGATAGCTCAAACAATACAGTTCTAGGTGCTAATAACTAGCATCAATCAAGTCAGAGATCATACTATAAAATTGCCGACAACACTGAGAACTTAAAAGGAACTCGTTGTACTAGTCTATAAGGAGGTCAGCCATCGTAGAAGTAGGTACTATACATATTAGTGAAATAAAGCCATTATATTATAGAGACAATATCGACTGGGGACAACAGTTACCTGGCACATTCATCGCTACACATACACACACGCTACTCACACAGATGCACGATAAGCCGACAATGATACCACCTATATTACTTGCGAGTGGGCGGCGGCAACCGGCAACACTTACAATTTGTTGTTCCTTACTCTTTCTACTATAAGTAGAGCGAGAGAGATATACTACCGACTACCGCACAATTTTTCCAATGTTGTCATGATAAAATGATTACCTCTGACCTCAGAGATTCGTATCACATACGCGTAAACGTCGACTTAAAATTTACTAGACGTTTCTTATTTTGTTAAGTAGGTAATAATTTCCTACTATAATTATCCTCTCTATTGTATCCTCTGTAATCTCATTGAGTAATCGGTTATATCCAAAAAAGTACTCTTTAATGAGCACTAATGAATACAAGGCTGTTACGAGGTTTGTAAATAGATGATGGGGTACTCACTGCCTCTTACTAAAACACATATTTTAGTAACACACGTGTCTATTGCCAACATACAGATACTTGTCCGTTAACGAATCCCTAAGAATTTAACTTTTTTTTTAACAACAAAGTTAGTGGACTGTCCACTAAAAAACAGTTCTAATACAGACGCACGGAAGGTAGTTAGCAGGAAACAACAAACACAACCATGTTTATAAAAGCCAGATTTACATTCTCGTTGTACAACTACGCTTGTATGTCACCAAGGGCGAGGACGAATGAACCACGTGACCAGTACTCCGTAGATAATAAATCTCGCATTAATATCTCCGGCAAACTTGTCTGCTGACTATTTAAAACGTCTTCCAATGAAAACGAACGTCCATATCAAAAATAGACACGAAGTCGCAGTATTTGACTGGTTCCACTCTACAGACAAAGTTCTTCTAGTCAATAACGATAACGATATTGTTATAAAATAAATATATAATTAATTTTGCCGACTTAACAAGTTCGATATTGCATGCACGAATGTATTAAAATGGAATTGTTATGCGGCAAACGCGTCTACAGGCACGCGCCATGGATCGTTTTAGAGGCCACATCGGCGCTCGCGCATGTATGTCTACATTCGCACAACCAAACACCTATGTAAATTGAATCCATCAACAATAAAACAAACCGCTACACAATTAACAAAGAGAACGAGAGGATTATAACGTTTACAAGACCACCGATGAAAGAATCTCGAAATTATATAGTAAGTAACCAACGTATGGTTCTTAACGAATCTTCCTACAGTTTAAAATGTGTAGAAGTTTGCGGACATGACGTCATAGTGTTAATCATTAGTCGAATATAATCTATTCTGTCGTGGTGTTTATAATTGCCATACAATTTTGGTTACGATTATTTGAGATTTAAATATTACATCAAGTTTTCTGGTAGGTAACGTGCTAACCGAGGCCGACAACCAACTAGTGTCGGTGGACAACCTCAGGAAGGAGGTCGTCATACGAAACTGTTACAAGACCGTCGACTGTCAAAAATAGTTTCAAAAACTTATGTTTGTTAACGGCAAATAAATAAGTGTACGGGAATAAAGATTTAATAGCAATTGAGGAATCTGACATTGCAATTTATCGTAACAGAACGAGAAGTTAATATAAATCGTGATCAGAATCACGACTTTAAAAATATATTTAAACGTTGAGATAACAAAAGTAAAACATCAATCCTAAGTTTTAAGGTTAGCACAAGATTCTTGTTTTTAGTATAGTTGTTTTGAGGGTCGTGTAGTTTGAGATGTTTGAAACGAATAATTTAACTGGCAGCCTCAGATCTAGATCCCAAGCGGAGTCCCATCGTTAGTGCTGAAGGGTAAAGGGTACGCAGGTAGGCTGTGCTGGTACGCTACGTTGCTAACGGTACCGCCGCGCGCCGCCTACGGTCAACGACCCGTCACTAACCTTACTACTATTACGTCTAGTCTAGAAATTTGAAGGTGTGCTCTACTTTTTTTGTGTAAATTCATACAGTAAGCAAAGTTATGAAAGGATAAAACGAACTTAATTGTAACTTCATTCACTCGACACTCGAAGCAAATAAAATGTAACTCAATAGCGACATTATTGATGTCAAGATGTAGACAAACATTTTAATCTTGAGATTGAGACCGTCGACGATGTGCGAGTCGACAGAATGCAGATTCCAACGCAGGCCACAAAGCTTTTATGCATACAAAGGACGTCGCTAGGATATTGTACTGCACGCAGGTAGTTAGATGCGAGTACATTCGCAGAAAAGTCTGTTATTGAAAACTGAGAAGACGGTGTATACACATTTATGAGACGGAAAGAAAGCTTTGTAAAGGAAATGTTCCAGAATGTTCTAATGCTACAGATATATCGTCGACATAAATTAGTTCCAACAGAATGTTCTGAACCCCGATCAATATTTTCCGTCCCACTAAATCATACCTTCTCACGCGTCGCAACCTCAGCCTCTAGTCTATGGTGACACGTAAATAACTACGTGCACTATTTAACAAGTGGAACGCAACAAATACTGGAAAGCTAGTACGTTAACCAACACTGTTTTAATTGAAAGATTATGATAATGAATACACGTACAGTTGATTTGGGAATCTAAGAAGCAAGCTATACGAGTCGCGATGTACGTACTGTATCATTTTAATACCAGATTAGATTGAATAAATATGTGAAATCAATTAGCTGAGACTGGATAGAAAGTTAGGTGTTAGCGTCAGGAGTAGCTGTTTTGTTCAACATGGCAAAATACTCCATAGTAAGTAATTAGGTTAAGACAATATACTAAAAATTGTAACCGAGTTTTAGCATAATTGTTCTTTACATTTTGCGTCATGTTAAAAATTCATTCACTACATTTGTACTTGACGAGATACAAATATATTATGTTCTTGATTGGAGTGAGAACAGCTTCGGTGTAATAATAGACTGTTGTCGATGTGTTCGCACCTCCACGGCTTCTTACCAGTTGGTGTGATAGAGGGGACTACAGTGAAAGCGTTTTAAATTTAATCGTGAGTGCCCTCAACAATTTATTTGTAAATTCTCCAGCAGACTATGTATTTGCTTATGGGTTGTGCAACTACAATCTATGTTGACAATTCAATATGTCAATTATACCAATAATTTTGTTGGGTGCTGTGGTATAGCATCGATTTGCATTGCCAGTTGACAGTTAATTTTGTTAGCCATTTGCAAATGAGGTCAACTTACAAGCGGCAATATACACATTGGTGAATGGTTATGTAATATCCATAATATTGTCTGCAATTTCAACTGTTAAGTTGTAAAGAAAACGTGAAACTTAAGAGAAAAGAAGTCACTCATTCGTTTAATAACTTTGTCAGCAAAATTATCATGCTGATTTTACTTGGACGATACATTATCTAGGTCATTGATTTTGACGTTAAGCTGACTCTATTATTTATAGCATTAGATGAGCCAGCTAATTGCCGTTAAATTTTTACATCTAGTTACATGTTTCTGTATTGAAGTAAAACGTGTAGAACGACATAAGTTAGATCTTATTAGCCCAGAGGTAAACGTGAAGTTATGTGTTACGCTTGTACAACAAAACGACGAAGTAATCGTGTAGAAAACTTGTTTTCCGTGAGGCGAGGGTCGAAACTCGTATGTTAAGGGCCGACAAGCGTTTTTGGGTTTGCTCTGTCATATGTAACACTGGTCTTTGAAGGCTTATTTGATTGAGACATTTTGCTTATGAAGTTCTCAACTTAAATGATGTTCAAGCTTTATGAGTTTATCTCTAAGTTCGGGCATACACAGTCGAAGGCAGGCGCTTTCAACAAGCAACATACAACGTCTTGTTTATTAAATGTAACAATAAAAATATAGGTCGCTCTTTACTTTCACACTTTCAGACACTTGCGTCCCGTACGAGACGGGGTGTAGCTGGATTACGGATTAAATTTACTCGTGTAGAAATAACCTTTAGCCAATAAAAGCGAAAGTGGAGCACAAGGCTAGTGAAGACTTGTTTTTTATCGATCGACATAGCGCAGAAACCTGAACACGATGTGTTTTCAATCATACTAATGAACTGTTCGTTCGTCAGAGATGTAGTCGACTGGATCTACACTTGTTTATTGACGTTCTAATGGCAGCGATGTCATAGAATGTTAATAATACTAAGTGCGTAACACTTAAATAAATGTAATCGTAACAATATTGTAACGTTATTTGTTTTATTTGTTTTCTTTAAGCGTGATGGTGACAATAAATGGTTATAATTATGTTTGCAGACAAATGTTTGTTATTGAAACAGCAAAACTAATTGTAAATGTGTGTTGACACAGGATCCGCGGCGGTGTCAAGTGGCGGATTCGGGCGGAGCATCGAATGTGGGACAGGCACAGAGCACTTCTGTTATCTTGACCCACATATCGTGACCGCGGCCGCGGCCGGACCGCGCTGTCGCTCTCATAGCGGAACACCTTAATTGCGCGCCGATAGAAAACGAATTCCAATGAAAAATGTCCCAAATATGGAAAATTATAAGAACTTTATGTAACCTATTATGAAATAGATTTTAAATGTATAAGATCTCGAAAACCTTTACATAAGTCGTAGAGAAGTATTAAAAAGTTACGATATTGTTACGGATATTTCAAAGTTCACGATAGGGCAAGGAACCATGAAAATAAGTCATTACGTCACAAGACATAAGACATAAGAGATTAAATAAAATGTGTAGTGGAAAAATCGTAATTTTCAAGTAAATATGAAAGCGTACATTTTTTCCTCGAGAGCAGCATCAAAACAAAACCTTGACCCAGAATGTGGTCGTTACAACAAGAGGAAAAGGACGTTACGAAGATGTTGTCAGGATCCCATCAAGTGATGTCATATCGCCGAGTATTCAAAACATTTTTTTTATTTATAATGAACTTGGCTGGAGTGACGACGATCTTAAATTTTACTTTTCATCTTAGAAGGATAACTGATTTGTCTTTACTAGAAGAACCTTTCTGATACAGAGCTATAAAAAAATCGTATATTAAAGTTATTTCACTTTGACTCGGATAAAAACAAGGCCGTCGAGTAATGTAGTAACGATTACGCGTTGTTAACTTGAAAATAGTTTTAATTGCCGAGACTCGGTGATACGAACCTTTCTCTTCAAAGTAGGTTAAATAAAAGCACTCGTTGCGGAACGACATCACTTAAGAACAGTGTGGTGTGCGAAGGACGAAGATTTTGTTTCAAGGACCGACCTCCGAACAAATGCTTGTACAAATAAGTTATAAAATTTTCGGATTTTGTAACCGCGATAAGCGACTATTATCAATACTCTGCTTCGTTTAAAGTTAGTGTTTTACGTCAGATTATATGGGAGCAAATCAGCTGTTTATTGTTCCGAGAGCAAATTAACACCGTATGTGGGTCAAACAGTAGGTAATGGGGCTATTTATAAAGCCATAATCATATAAAGGCGTTTTATATGACTTTGAAAGGCGTGACCTTGATAGTCTCTCATATAAATATTTCCAGCTATATTATGAGCCATACATTAGTTTTCCCCAAGCGTCATCATTTCATACCTATTACTTGCCTCTTTGCACGAATGTCATACGAAACGATTAATTAGTAACTTAATGATATCAAAAGTTTTTAAATCTCTGGTAACAGAGACAAACAGTACGTCATCAAGTACACACGTCACGTAGATTTATTTATTTACCTAGATAATATAAGTTTTCCGTAATGTTTATATTGTCCCTGAATTTATTACTGCATTTATTTACTCAATATTATAAGATCATTTGTATCGAATATTATACATAACTTTAAGAGAAAGCCCAAAAAAGTGACGTGTAAAAGTGGTTGTTAAAATCCTAATTTGAAAATGAATAATTTGAATTAATTGTCCTAAGCAAACATACCGAAAACAAAACCGAAGAAGATTTCTCATACCATTACAGTACAAAATTAAATGAAAATTGATTCGTAATTATGAAATTAAATAACGTAAACATTGAACAGATTGTTTTAATGTTTAAGGAAGATAATCGACAATCGAATGTATTTATTTCAAGTGTCAAAGAAGCGTGAGATAGCGCCGCCGCAACTGGTCCCTTATCAGTCGATGATAGCGTATTATGTATAGCGGTCGCACTGTAAACAATACTGGCTACATATTACAAAATAAACAGAATACTTTTATTGATCATCGTTGGAAGCGTTCGATTTTTCTAAACAGGTTATTGGACTACCCTTTTACGATAAACGAGTTTAGTTCTTTCACACATTTATTACTTAATATGTCCATCTGTTTACATGTTTCTAGCTTCCTGTTCTTCATGTCCATTGCGATCGTACTGTTAATATTAATAAGAAACTAGGTATGACTATATGGAACAAACAAATATTAGTCTGATAAGAATTCTAAGAATGCATAATTAAGTAGATTTGTAGTGGATGCATAAATTCCACATGTGAGCTGCCTTCATATCCGACTTCTCTAATTTCGATAAACGAGGCAGCATTTGTGTTTTTATTTTTAACGTATTACGTAAAACCGGACTGATTACTACACGTGATTCGCTGTTTGATTGTAGAAAACGTGAACGAATTATCTATTCTCCGTATTTATATCTACTACTGTATGACTATTGACTGCCTGACTGTGGGTAGGCGTACAAGAAGAAAGACCGAAAAGGAGATGGATGGATTGTGTGAAAGATGATACCTATGAGAAAGAAAGGATAGATGAATGGAGGGAAAATAAGTATTGAGCTGACCCCATTTAAATGGTAAAAAGGCAGGGAAATGATGATTAAGTGCGCCTTCTGTTTACGAAGACAAATATCTTCAAATGTTTAGACGCTTTAAGAAGACAAATAGTGATTATAAGATTAAGCAGCCTGCACCAATGACATACGATTATTCACCTCATTCTAAGACTTGTTGACTTATCATCAATATAATCTCCAGACAACAATATATTCTGTACATTCCGATATATTCGATTCCGAGCGTCGTGGTGGCCTAGCGGTTCAATGAACGGTTTTTTGCGCACGAGATTGCAAGAACCAAAGTGACTCTTTCAAAGTTATATGTACTTTCTTAATTATTTAAAGACATCATTGAAAATCGATGAAAGAAAACATCGTGAGGAAACTTGGATTCCAAAATCGCTAACCTACAGAGCAAGCATGGTGATCAATGATTCCTTCTCTATATGAGAGGCCTGTGCCCAGAAGTGGGACATTTATAGGCCGGTATTTGATATATTATCGGGAGTCTTTTTAATCTTATAGTAATTTAATTAATGTTTATTAAATTTGACTTTAAAGTGAGCCTATCATTGTAGTATTGCGGTGGCTGATAGCGGTTTGAAGCCACTCTTGTTGAAACCTTGATACCGTATGAGTGTGATACGTTATCAGCTGATAGATAACAACCCCCGCAACACAACAAACATTTAGCTTTTATTTTACACTACCTCATTACCAGTTCTTCATGTCAATATATAGTTATTTTAATACAATAAGAGTAAACTAAAATTGTCTTCACCCATTTACTTGCTCGACGCGTGCGTATCGTCGTAACTGAGTAATTAAATACATAATTAAGATACAATAAACCGGATTTAGCAACGTCGGTGTTTCGCTCCTGTATGCGCGAGCGCCGACCGCTGCATACTTCTTTCTGTCACCCGCCTAACACAAATCAAGCGTTTTATTATGCTTAAAAGTGACCTTAATTATTTTAACCGAAATCAACAGTTTAAATCTTTGTAATAGAGTTTGAATTTGTTTAGATTTATTATTGTTAGTAATTATTTGATGCTTCACTTGTAAACACTGATTTCAGGTAGACGTTTTTTGTGACGACCTTGGACCGACCACGATTGCATGGTCTGGTTGTTCTTCAGACTTATTCTTAACTAATTTACAAAACGACGCCTGTGTTACAAAGGTTGTTGTTTCATCTTGTTTCCAATAAGATAAAAGTGAAAACATCTCACGAGAACTTCACTAAAGACAACGACAAATGCGTGTGAAAATATGAATTGAAAATTATTCTACCTGACAATTAACATTATGAAGAATTTACGGCTCATAAAAACAACAAATTGAAGATTTATCACAGCTGTTGTAATTAGGTGTATTGCATTAGGGAAGTTTAATTTCAACGATACATGCTTTGGATAAACGTAAGATAGTAAAACCTGTTGCTTTACTGCTGCCAAAACGGTAGTTAAACGCATGTTATAATACTGTTAACCAGTTCATTACATATTTAATGGATATGGTCAGTTTTAATTAGTGCGGCGATTGATGTTGTTACTACTTACTAATTCTGTTCTTATGTGGTGGAATTCGTAAGATGTTTGGCCTAGATGAAAGAAGGGAGGATTCATAACGTGGTCACATTCAGGATAAAATTGAAGTCGTGCTCTGTATGCACAGAGGGTGATAAGGGGTGCGGGGCAGAGGTCGCGGGGGCTCGTGTGTCGAGTTCGTCAGATGCCATGAATAACTTAGCGTTGAATTTCGTCACTCAATGGACATAGTCCTTATGTGCTCCGTGCTCGGAAATTGAGATGTAAAATTAGCGGCTAGGATAGAACTCGTTAAAAGATCATATTATTAGTTTGCATTTAAATGTCAGCTATGTTTGTAATTTCTTTTCATAGAAGTAGTTAATTAAGTTAGTGAGTGTGTCAGTGTGTGAATAGCTCCATCTATGTTTAAATCAAATTCTAAAATTCAAATTTGTTTGCATTGTACTGCGTGTATTTTCTGATGCCCGGTTTTAACGTGTTAAAGAAATAAAAATAAAACACATCCATCTATCAAAGGAAAAATTTATCAAAACAAAGTCGCAGCTATGACTTATTGTTATGTAGGTATGTATGGCTACAAGAAACCATGACCAAGCGTAAACAAGTAAAGGTACAAAGAAGAACATCAAGTACCTAGATAATCAAAGTGCACGCAACTGGTGCCTGGGCGGAGGCCCGCTTATGGGAAAGTTACAATCATTACGACCATTCATAAACGGTTGAATGAGCGCAAGACGCCTGCGCAGCCGGCGAGTGCGCGCGCGCACCGACCCCGCGAGTCCCGCGACATCTGTGATGTCGCCGCGCAGATGCCGAGCATACCTCGATATAAACCGCTTAGGTAAACCAGAAAACACGTTCGAGTTCACATTGTACTATCGATTTTAGATTTAATTATGAGCAACGAATATAGAGTACCTATAGTTTTTGCGCAATGTTCCTACTAAAGTGTATTGAACCCGTGCGCGACACCTAGTAGTCCCCGATGCGTCACCGTACGCTTTACGTTGTGGATAAGAAAAAATTCCACGCGACAAAAGCAGCGATGTCCGCAAACGACGCATAAATAATTAGACAATAAGCAGGCAGGGCAAGAAATCGGTAATTTGTATCGCGTCGAGATAGGCGGAGCGCAGAGGGAGACGGGTGCAGGCAGGCGCGCGCCGCCGCGGAGATATGGCAACGCGTCAGGTGGAAGTGGCGCCCGTGCTGTGCTCGCTTCTCGCCGAGGACGACCGACCGCCCCGGCGCCCCGCACGCCCTCCCCTCACCCGCTAATCCTCACCCGAACACAATCTGATAAAATTCGCGCCAGCTATGAACATTACGCAAAGCTACTCAACACTACAACACTGCGATAATGAATGACCCGACGGTTTTTTTTACACGCACATAAACATTAGCCCTCATGCCGTGCCATCGTGTCGTATTATCGAACGGTACGAAGCGAAAAATGTAATAAGAAAGTTATTTCCTCAACCTGGCGAAACTAGTCTCGCGAACGCATTACGGTCCGCGTTACGGCCAGGTGAATTTAAAATGACCTCTATGGGCCGGTGGCTTCTTGTGGCCTCGCTCGCCGAAAGCGTTGACATTTTGTGGGTTAGCAACATGACATGACTCTCGAGCTGAGGCGAGAACGATGCCAGGATGACTAACGACCGGTCGTCATTAGCCGCCTAAACGTAAATTGTTCCATACAAAAACTTTAACGCAATAGATCGATTCAGCCGTCCTGGCGCAATAAGGTGAATTTTGTATATCAGCGTCCAGTAACGATAATCGTCTACTTAGACGTCGTGGACTCATTATTTAGAAATTCCTAAACATGCAATAAGAGACCTGAGAACAATAGCGCACAGTACTAGCATCAAATAAATCGTAATGATTTCGAAAGAAAAGTACATACGAGTTCTTTCATCAATGTAAAAGTGACTTACCAAGGCGAAGAAGTTTGTGTGGCAATCCTCGAGACTTGCACCGTTTGTTTGGTGATTTTGATGCGTCATGGTAGTCCGGGGCACTTCATTTTCATTTCACAACACTAAAAACGGGTTCAATCTTAAAGAAACCACTCAAAATCTTAAAATCATCACCGACATTTAGTGAAGTTTTCACCTTTCAATGGCGACTGGAAAATGGCGGATAGGAAACAACAACCCAAGCCGATAGTGCTGCTGTAGGCGGCTAAAGATAGAAACTGAATTCGTTCAGAAATATTGTAACGTTCCATTCCACATTCCAGCTCACTCAAGAATACATGCTTTTAAATTGTTTTTATTGTTTTTAAAAATACATGTATCATTAGGGTGTTGTTGAATATATTAATCCTTTTTAAATCCATAAGTTATTAAACAGATATTGTAAAAACATTTCATGTAATTGAAAGCTTTCGTTTTATACGAAGAAAAGTCCAGCATTTATTTAATAAATTTGGATAGCCGATACAATTAATTTTTACTTATAAATTATAAACAAAATAGTAATTTCATTTTTCAATTCCCTTTTTGTGTATGTAACAAGAAGAATGTAAGAATAATATTTCCTAAACCTACAAACATTATGACACATTTGATTTTGACACTTGTCTTGTTTGGTTGGGATTTGTTTGACAGATAACCTCACATTATATCACTAAAGTTGCTTTGAATTCCCACGTAACTTTATATTTAAATATAAGAATTATATTGCTGTAGAAACAGATCGTTGAGAACAATATGTTGCGCAATGTGTTGTCGACAATTTCACGTCAAAACTTGCAGGTTACTAAATCACCAAATTGATAGTTGTATTTTTGCTAATATTATTATGTATCTTTCGAAAATCTCAATTATTTGTATATTACACAGGTCATACCAGTGAGGTATAAGCAGAAGAAATTTCCTAAAGTCGATAAAAAGTTGCAAGCAGCTGCAGAATCGTTAGCTGCTCGAGGGTAAATCTAACTTGCTTTAATAAATTCTTTGAACAAGAATTTCACATTTTGTACGATCTGGCATCGTTAATTTACTACGATTTACTTTAATTTGTAGTTTCCTAAGGCCTACCAAAGCGTGGGATCCACCTGCAAACATTGAAGAAACTGTTACCAAGATTTGTGCCAGCAATGGGCTGAAAGCTGACTCTCAATTTGATGCCCTAGAAACTAAGTTCTCTGTGTTAAAGGCATGTTTCGAGGAGACTGGATATGATGTTCCTAATTCACTTCTTCATACTATTGAAACTGTTGGTATGTAAATAAATAACTAAATGATAACATTATACATAAGTATTGACATTCGTACAAATATTTTCTGAAAGTCTGTTCTATTTATTCTGTATTCAAATGTACTGATCATGATTGCAATTGGTTGACTTAAAGGCGGACTACCAATCATATCACTTAAATTAGATTTGAGATGTGAGCAACAAATTTTTCTGTCGTTTTTCTTCAGAAATCTCTTTTTTTAAAGATTTCAGTTGACCAATAATTGTATCTTGGGTGAGATATTTGGTTAACATGCAAATAGTTTTAACTTTACTAAACTCTTAAATTAAAGAGTGATAAATTAAGTAAAAAATTAAAACAATATAATTATCCTAAGAGAAGAGATTTGTAATTATTCATGAGTCATTTTTATTTATAAAACTATCATTTTGTTACCCTCAGTTTATCAGATAACTTATTTTTCGGGATAAAAAGGAGCCTATTTTTTAAACCACAGTGTCAGATACCTCCATACAAAATTTCATCAAAATCGGTTTGGGCATTAAGAGGCAACAAATATACAGACACACAAACACACTCGCAAACTTTCACATTTATAATTCTAGTGTGATTGTATGATTACAGATGACCTGATAGAGTTCTACTTGACCCCTGTGGATACAACAACGCCATTTGATGCTCTAAAGAAAATGGAACTACCAAAGAACTTACATGTGCAACCAAACTACGTCAGATTCCATCCTGGTAAGTATCTTTCCAGCCTTCTGGTTGTAACAGTGAAGCTTGGCTTAATTAATCTATCTGACCCAGAAAATCGGGATATTCTGTAGTTTGATAAATTATTTTATGCTCATGATGCATCAATACAACTCAATCCTTCATTCTATTTTAACCAATTTGCCTTAAAAGGTTCACTATAATATATTATGATTTTTTTTCACTCATTTAAACTAGCGATAACTTATTTAACTCGCGGTGTTTCGCGCGATTTACCAGATAACGGGATTTCGGGATTAAAAGTAGCTTAAGTGTTAATCCAAGGTGTTTGCTACCTACATACAACATTTTATGTAAATTGGTCAAGCAGTTTGAGTGTGAAGTGGTAACCAAACATACACGCACACTCACAAACATTCCCCCTTATAATTTTAGTGTGATTACTAGATCAAAACTCAAATTAACCGATATATTTTTACTGAACTGCAAATCATCATATTTTGTTTACCATGTAAATAAACAAATGTTTTTGTTTATATAAATCATATTTTATTGTATGTTACAGACAAAGATACCCTGTTTGGTGGTATATCAGCCTTCCCCAAGAGTTCTACCATTGTTACCGGATTGAAATCAAGGAAGAAGTATGAAGGTTACACTGCCAAGCAATCATGGCCCTAATCAATTATATTTAATGTTAAAATATTGTATAGTTTAGTTAGTAATAAAGAGTTTTAAAATATAATTTTCGTATTTTTTTTATGTCTGTAGGTACAATTACTACTGTACTGAGTTTTGTAAACACATACATTTAACTAATATCACAGACTAAATCTTATATTCCTTTAAGAATGTATTGCCTCTCATTGTTCTTTTTTATTTAATGCTAAAGCAGTAGCATATTGTATGCTCTTTAAATCCATCGCCATCGGAATATGTAGGTATATAAAAAAACCGAGTACCTACTCCATTTTTAAGGATTGCTAGGTAAGAGATGTCAAGCGTAATAAACAGCTTTATTATTTGAATAGCTTTTGCTCGCGGCTCTGCCCTCATGGGCGTCGGTTACCGCGCCAAATTATAGCCTATAGACTTCCTCTGCTATCTAACAGTGAAAGAATTTTTCAAATCAACCCAGTTGTTCCTGAGATTAGCGCGTTCAAACAAACAAACTCTTCAGTTACCTATATAATATATTAGCTTAGCTGTTCCCCGCGAATAGTGGGTCGCGGATTTTTTTGTAGATATTTATAAGATCTACGATTAATTGTAGTTTAGGCAGCGTACGCAAAATAAGTAACTTCTCTGGTTGATTTTTTACACCTTGTGTCCTAAAAACCCTAATATCATAAGGAACCCTATTTTTTTTTCAAAATAAAATATAGCCTATGTTACTCGTGGATAATGTAGCTTTCGTATGGTGAAAGAATTTTTAAAATCGGTCCAGTACTTTTTCAGTTTATTACGTTACATACAAAAATACAAATCTTTTCTCTTTATATTAGTGTAGAAGTATAGATACCAGCTATGCCCAGTGGCCAATAGCCCAATCTATTTAGGTAGTTAACGTTCCCGTGAACTTGTTATGAAAAAGAGTAATCTTTACAAATAGGTTAAAAAAATATATCAAATTCTATTCTGTAGATTCTAACGTCCATCGGTTCATCCTTTCAAACTTTTTATAAACTTTTGTAGTAGTCAGCGATGCATGGTAGCAACATGTAGCAATGTACCATGCACTTTGTGACGGTAGGCTGGTAGCATTTCATTCAGTACAGTGTTAGGACGAAACTTTCAAGAGCAACTCTCAATAGAACGCTGGTTTTATGTCCGAAGCTGGCTTTAATGGCATCATAATCGTAATCTTATCGATTTGAGTGAGGATTTGCTACAGGTGTTTGTTTAGCCTCTCATAGGAAAGTTCGTGTTTCTGAACGGATCAAAACTGACAGATGAAAGTTGGCCTATGGTTTTGAGGTTATAGAGGAATTAATCTCTACATATTTACCTAATTAATTTGATATTGATCTTACGAAATGATATAACCGGTCAAAAATGAACATCCTCTTGATATTGTGTTTTATATGTGTCGTTGTTTACTCGTGTGTATCATGGTAAGTGGTCGATTGTACGATGACACCGCTATTTTTATTATTGTTTTGTGTTTTGTTTACTATTTTGGTATCGTTTGGGATATTTTTAGGCTTCTGCCGACGTTGCTGGCATGGTTGTTCATGAGGAGGTACAATATAAAGTTGAAAATAGGCAGAATTGCTGTGCCAAAGTTGATACTGAGAGATGTGAGCCTGTCTAAAGATAGGTATTCGATTGTAAGTATTTATCGATCTGTCAGTACCTATGTATATTTTGCTTTACTAATTATCGTTTAAAATAATAACATTTGGCTTCTTTAAATACTGTATAAACCTAAAAGCCTTCTAACATTAATTTCCTGCTGTTGAAGTACTTAATAGTAACTGGTAAAAAAATATTTTATGTCATAAGTAGGAATATTTGTGAATCTTCTTTTTGTTTCCAGCACATAGACGAATTATCATTTCAGAGCAGTTGTTTTAACTCTGAAATCAACAAATTAGTGTCTGTTGTGATCCGAGGTGTGGATGTCACCAACAATGTTGAAGAAAAGAGGAGTGTTGTTGTTGAGACTATCCTCAAACCATTGCTGTCCAAACAGAACTCTGTTAACAGAGGAGAGGTGTTTGATGATGCGGCTGCAAGTTTCGATAATATTGAGAATAGTTTGAACAGAATACCTAGTAGAAAGTTGTTGGATTTTAGAGATAAAAAGCTGCCTCCAAGTTTGATAATGTTCGCTCAGGTTTGTACCAACATAAGTTATTCAATTGTCTTAAATAATAATAGAGTGATAAAATCGGAAAGAAATTGGGTGATTAATGTCTTAAGATCAGTAGTAGAGATAAATGAAACTAGAATTTGAAACATTCTGCCAATATGACTCAGTTAACACAAGATGCTAATTAAATTGTCAATGGCCTATTTGGTTGGCTTAGTACCTACATTGCCTAGTTATGATAATAGGGGTGTGGCCAATTTGTTTTTTAATGTTCTGTTTTTGGGTAATAAAAAGAAGTTAGACACATATTTTTTACTATAACGAATATCCACTTAATTACAATAATAATAATAATATCTTGGGACATCCCACACACAGCCATCTGAACCCAAACTAAGCAGAGCCTGTACTATGGTAACCAGATAACTGATAAACATACTTATATATATTTCTAAATACATAAATAATATAGATTAATAACACCCAGACACAGAAAAAATGATTGTGCTCATCACACATAGATTTGTCCTGGGTGGGAATTGAGCCCACAACCTCCTGCTTAGCAGTCAGGGTCACTAACCACTAAACCAACAGGCCCATCGAATTACAGTGAATTTAAATTATGGAATATGTGGGCTTGCTACATCACTTGTGGCTACTATTTTTGCCAACTTGTGACACAGGCTTGCTCAAGTCTACCTGGTTCATTCTTTAAAAGGCCAGTCCAGAAAAGATCCTTAATTTATTTACTCAATTTTATACAATCATCTGTCTGGCCTTTAAAAGAGGTTATGACCCCTGAGTTTGTGTTGACATTTCTTCTCAGGGTAGACAGTTAGGAAATGTCGACTACAGCAAGCTCTTCAGCAGTTTCACCATGACAGACAGACAGTTCGCTTTTATAATAGTAATTATGGATATTTTCAGTTCATGGGTGTCCACATATTCAATGCATCCGTCACTATTAACAACGGCCCAGACAGTCCGTGGTCGCTCACCGCCACCGCCGCGGAGGTGCACGCGGACGGCGCGGCGGGCGGCCCTGCTCGTGCTCTGGTCTTCTCCACCAAGCTGGTGGATGCTAAGGCCAGCGTCTTGTCCAGGGGGGAGAGGTTGGCTCAGGCCGGATGCTGTCTAGTGGTTGAGGGTACTGTTAAGGCTGATGGACCTTTGAATGTTGAGGTGAGCATTTTTAGTTGAAGTATATGGTCTAACATAGATAAAGGTTTTTAAGTTCATTTGTTTTTAAAAATCTCGTTTTCATTGATACATTTTTATCAATTTGAGCAGTATTGTTTTTATTACAATTCTGTATAAGTATGTGCCTATGGAAACTTAACTCTAAATTACTCTATCATACTAAAAATATAGGTACATGTAACAGTTTTTCTATTTACTCCAAACCCAACACACATTTATCAATAGGTAATATGTTTTACTTATCTACCAATTAATAAATTAGAAAATAAAAGAAAACTTTATCGCTTTTCAGAAAATCCACGCAACCGTCAGCAACACAATGGTAACATTCCAAGACGAGTTGTACCAGTTCTTCAGGAGCCAGAAGAGACGCAGACCAATCCAGCTGCAGGTGGACACGGGGGAGGACCACCTCGCCACCATCATTCCAAGGCTCTCGCCAGTTATACCAAAGGTTGGTCTTTAAACATTAATTAACTATCATATAAAGATAAGGACCAATATTCGTAGTAAGGCGGCGACTGCTCGAGGGGGTCAAGATACCTTACCCCGGTTTTATGTTTTGTCAGTAAAAGTAAGTAAATAAAATGTGCATAAGTTAATAATATTATTATGTTTCAGATTTTCAGCTTGAAAATAGACACAACTAATGTAAGTTGTAAAAATAAGACTGTGAACACAAACTTTGAGATGTCCCTACAGAGTCTACAAGTGAGTATCAATATAATTTTCTTGATTAGAAATCGAATTTTTTTTTTATTAAATTATAATAGAAATTATGCACAAATCCACCAATTTGATTCATAATTTAACATCGAATGCTATTACGGGTCTAATTCAGAGGAGCGTATAATAATAAAAAAAAAACACGAATATACGCGGGATTTATGAAACATCAATACGAAACGTCATTGGTCGGTCTAATTCTAACACAATCTTGGTAACATACGTATTGTAACGGTTAGATGTTTTAGGCTTGCATCGAGACGTATATTTTTTAAACTGGTCACCAGGTGAACTCGCGGTTCAGCGCCGCAACAGTAATCTACGATGAGGGTGGCGTGGAGGCCAGCGGGCTGCCGCAGGTGTACGTGGCCTTCCAGGTGGACCAGTACCAGCTGGCGGCGGACGGCAAGCCGCTGGCCCTGCTCAACAAGCTCAAGCTGGATGCTAAGGTATATACAAAGCTATATTGAGTGTTGGTTCGATATCTGATTGTACTGTGGCATATAAAA
Organism: Plusia festucae; assembly: GCA_950381575.1. Lineage (NCBI taxonomy): Eukaryota > Metazoa > Arthropoda > Insecta > Lepidoptera > Noctuidae > Plusia > Plusia festucae. The sequence goes on along the minus strand of OX494436.1, from coordinate 1,595,382 downwards.
ATTTAAAACACTGTTTACAATAAGGGTTTTTTTTTTTTACTTAAATGGAGTTTGCTCGTGGTCTAATAACTAAATAGAGATATTTTTTTAGGCATATTTCTTAGTGAATTATTTCTTTGTTTCTTTAATTATATATATATTTTTAAATCTACCATTTGAAGAAAGTTAGCAATTTCAATGACTCAAACTCAAACTCTTTATTGCATTCATGTGTAAATTTAGTTGTTGTTACATAAGAAGTAAGTTCCAACATGAAACCAGGTTAGGGCACGGCAACATAATAGGTTGGACAAACTGGAGATTACCTTAGAAAACTTAATAAATATAACTCCAGCATAAAAAACACAGTGTTGCTATCCTCATACATGATTACAATTCGATAAATCTATTATTGCGTTACCTTCCCTCATCTGACATAATCCTTTTTAAATTGTTTCAGTTGGAGAAAGGCGTCCTAAACCTATATTTAATTATAAGCACGTTAAACATAAGTTACACTCACGACCAAGTGTTTACATGGTACTCAAACACCAAAGAGAAGTTACGGAAAACTCAACCCTTACATATTATGGAACCAGAATCGCCGTGTGAGTATTAACCGTCTATATTAATGTTATACAACATTTAACAAAAACCCTGTCCGATCCCTGAGAGTATTATTCGGTATCGTACTGCGAACACATATATACATAGCCATTAAATGGATTGGAGATGATTATTTTACCCCAGTGAAAATAATTAAATCAAAATAAAAGCCGATCAAGGCAACAGCAACACTGACCGCTCCTCAAAGTTCACGTACTCACTACCTACACCTTTGTGTCAAAGATGCCGCATATGCGAGACGGTTCATGAACTGTACCACGAATACGCTTTTTTGGATCTTACAGGGGTTTTGTTACATGTTGTATAGAGGAAAGATTAGATTTTTTGTTTGCTTGAATTGAATAGGTTCCGATCTACTGAACCGATTTGAAAAATCTTATACTATTAGGAAGCTACACTATCCCCTGTGACAGGCTGTATTATATTTCCAAAAAAAAAAATGAGACCGTAGACGAAACTGTGGGAAACAGGCTAGAGTTACCGTCATACTAAAAAACAGAGAGTGTCTCTTTATGTGACAAAACGATTAAAGAAATCAGTTTATTTTGCAATTGAAAAATTATATAATTAAGCACGGCAATCAAGCAGAATTTTTGTTTCATTTTCTGTTATTTTAGATGTAAGTCTCCCTAACATCCCAGGCTACTCGCTGTCAGTGTTAAAAAAATTACATACAGATTATATCCCAAGATATTGAAGATATATTTTTTCAAGAATACAATTGACACATTAAATATTTTTTTTTACCCCAGCTCCATCTCCACCTCTGTGGGTGAATCGAATATTCTCAGCGTGCATAGTGCAAGGGTGCGCAGAGCTGCGCTTAGTGACGGTGCACGCGCAGTTGTTAAATGATTGTGCACTTGGCTTTGGCTGCAGTGGGATAAAGGTCAAGTTAGACCAACTATTGGAGACTAGAGGTAAGTTTCTTGTTATTTGTTCAAGATAAATTTTTACTTAAAGTAGCAAAATATAGTCCTCTGAAAGAAGAAAAAACACTTAAGTATGTGGTGTAAGGGCTTGAGGAGTCTTTACACAACAGTGGGGTTGACAATAGTGACTGGAGTATGCACTCTAAAACAAGAATAGAACGACTGGCCTGTTGGTCTAGTGGTTAGTGACACTGACTGCTAAGCCGGAGGTCGTGGGTTCGATTCCCACCCAGGACAAATGTTTGTGTGATGAGCACGATCATTTGTTCTGTGTCTGGGTGTTATTTATGTATAATATGTATGTATTTAGAAATATATAAGTATTTTTATCAGTTGTCTGGTCACCATAGTACAGGCTCTGCCTAGTTTGGGATCAGATGGCCGTGTGTGGGGTGTCCCAAGATATTATATTATTATTATTATATTATTATAATGAAATAAAAATATTTTTGTGATTTGAAGTATTTTTAGGTCAGACTGTGTTAAGTAGATCAATATTCGTAGTCACACATGTGCATGCATTTCTTTTATTTTATAAAAGCTGTATGAGCAATGTATCTTCAGAGGAGTGGTACCGGTGCGCGGTGCCGCGTCAGGCGGGTGGCGGGCGGCAGTGGGGGGCGGAGCTGCTGGTGGACGGCGGGTGGGGTGCGTTTGGCCCGCCCAGCCCCGCCCCCGCCGCGCCCGGCCACGCCCCCGCCGCGCCAGGCCCCGCCCCTGCCGCGCGCGCCCCGCCCCCTCGCCGACATCACTCGTGGGGCGAGGCGCTGTTGGCCGTGGCGCTTGTCAAGTGGGCCACACATGGACCTACCGATTCCAAGGTACGTTCAATAGATACCTAACGTTGAGCTGGAGACTACATCAAAAGCAGCGAACCTGAAGCTGAGACTAATGATATCTATTTATTTTCGACTTTCCGAAAGTTAATTACTGTGAATAAATGACTCTTTATCGGACCAATTCAAATCGCTACTCTACGTTAATTTACTATACTTAATTACTTACGCCATTAGAACTGCAAAGTGGTAATCCTTTTTGTAATCTACCCTTTAAATTTCAGGTAGAAGCAATGATAGACTGTCTCCGGCTCGAATGGAGCCCTACCATTGCAAAGACCATCATCTCCCTCGCAGACTGCCTCAACCAGTACAAGTCATCCCCAAGAGTTCGCCACGTCGAAGAGGTACCGGAAAGTACCAACAACATTGCGGTCAACGTAGCCTTGTCACATATCAACCTGTTTCTGATCGTCAACCAGGACATGTGTTTGATGACCAGGATAGATGCGGTGACCTTAGAGAGAAATACCAGTAAATCTGGCGCGGTAATCTCAGGGTTGAAGGTGGTCGATATGGTTCCTTATAAAGGTGAGTTTTGTGTAACTCGTTTAAACAGCTTTCATAAAGACCATACATTTTCATCAATACGCACATGCGCATGAAAAAAATTAGTTCTGGTTTTTCTCATATCTATTCTTCTATTATTTAATAAGTGTATCTGGACCGTTAAAAAGATCTAATTAAAACTGTTTTTTCTTTCTAATTTTTTTTTAATGTCCTTGTTATTGTTTCAGGAAACGTCCATTGTCAGCGTTCAGACGAAATCCCAACCACATTTTTCCACGTCAAACTAGCCAGAATAGAATATGTGCTATCCAAAGACAAGTACTCAGCGCTCCTAGACTTCCAATTAATAGAGAATGTGGATCTAGAGTGGAGTGCCAACTTACATCTGAAAGTCCTGACTTTCGTAAGAGCGGTGAAAGAGTTCCGGCATGAGATGAGATTGAGAAAAGATGGAGTCGTGAAGAAAAAAGGGAGGACGTTAAATTGGAGGGTCTCGTTCAAAGGGGAAACGAATCTGGGACTGATATTGTCGAAGGAGAATAATATGTTGTTCGCTACTGGTGAGTTGAGTTTACAAAAACATTTCAGCATGCAGCGTGTGAAACCATTTTCACACTCTTCTTAATTACATAAAAACGATTCTTGTTTTCGCGGTTCACTGTGACTAGACTACAAAATGCATTTTATTCACTTATCGCATCGATGGCAATCATAGTGTGTCAGCCCAGAATTTTGCTATTGGACTTGCATTATCAGTAGCCTTCATTAAATCATACAGCTCCTCTCCTCCTCCTCCTCTACTACGGCGACCTCCGTGGTCGAGTGGCTTTCAAGACGGTTTTTTTAAGTTGTCGCGAGTCCCCCGGGTTCGAACCCCGGACGGGTCAATGTAGAAAAAAAACCACTATTCTACATTGTCTCAGGTCTGGGTGTTTGTAGTTCCTCTCTTGTCCTATTCCATAACACAAGTGCTTTAGCTACTTACATTGGATTCGGAGCAATGTATGTGACATAATTATGTTTCTTAGATGACATGACGATATCCTGCGACCACGACGCTGGCCTCTCCATTGTATGGAGCAAGCTGAACATGATCCTCAACGGAGACGAGGTTCTGAGCGTTGAGGGGTACTCCCAGGAGCGGGCGGCTGATGACCCTGAAGTCAGGGTCGAGAGGAAGGCTAACGAAGGGTTCGCACTCGCGTGGAACAAGGTTTGGTTAGTATATGATGGTCATGCCATGAAGGAAGTTCAAGGTCCTGAGAGTATATTGCAATTTTAAGGGTCTTAAGGTTGGTTGGCGCTCATGGGGGAGGCCTACGTTCAGTAGTGGACGTCGGTAGGTTGATATGATGATGCTGATGATGACGATGATGAAGCATTCAAAAAACTTATATAGTTACAAAGTGCAGTGTAGGTTATGTTATCTAAATACCTGTATATACCACTAGAAACATAAATGCTGTTAAGAAAAATGTAAGACAAAGTGTTATATTTTTCTGATTCCAATAGCTAATACAAAAAAAATAGTAAAATATCCTTTATTATTTTATAATCTGCGGTGTCTTAAATATACAAAAAATAATGCCTTAAATGTATACAATTTTAGTATATTAAAATGCGTTTTATTTGTCCCTGTAGGTCAGTAAACGTGGACTCGGTCCGCCTGGTGTTCCCGTACAAGCACCGGTTCGCGGAGGCGGTGCAGGGCGACTTCGTGTCGCTGTTCAAGTGGCTCAAGCTGCTGCACGGCGTCAAGAAGAAGCCCTTCACTGTGGACAGCCCGCTGCCCAGCGACCTGCATATTAAAGTTAGTATTTATGCTGTCCTTTTTCATTTATTTATTTTGTTTCTTTTGTTATAAAACTATAAGTTAATAATGTAAGGGAAGAGGTGAGCCTTCAACTACAGGCATCTTCTATGCCTAAATGGAGACTCCTCGACATGTAATGTAAGCTAAAATAATTTGAAATTAACTTATTATTATTATTTATCAGCGCCATCTTGCTGGTGATGAGCAATACGAGTATCAATTTAAGAAGCTAATAGCCCTTTTTTCTAATGCTTATGGATTTCATCAGGCCTAAGGATGTTTTATTTTATTTCGTCTTTAATATTCAAACATGTTTTTTATTTAATTTTAAACGCCCGATTGCTTATGAGAGTGTAACTCTTAAAAAATAAGGTAGAAAAATAGACCTCATAAAAAAATTATATCCTATCACCTAAGTATAATCCTATCAAAAATTCAATTCAATCACCTGTTTATTTTCAATTTTTGTTTTATAGAGTACTTTTTGAATTTCTTGCCAGTTCTCCATAGGAATGACACTTTGTAACCGCGTACCTAACCTAAACTAATTTAGTTTTAAAGTTAACGTTTCTAAAGTCCTATTTTAGGTTTACTAGAAATAAAAACATTTTTATTTTGATTGGCCAGATCGAAGAAATCCTCATCGAGATGAGTGACGATCCGTTTGAGGTCAAGCTCCGCGACAACTACGAGCTACTGGAAGACGAGTACAAGGAGAGCCAGAAACGACGCACCATGCTGGATGCTAAGGTAACCATAATCATTTATTCCACACACAATCCCATAGTCCGCTGCCTTCTGCGCGGGCCATGGAATAAACACGAACGAATTTTCCAGTCTATAGCTACTTCAGTGGAAATTTTATTCATGGTAAGAAAAGTGATTTAAAGTTATTTTTAACACATCAACACTTTTGCAACTAAAATAAAAATAAACCGCGATAAGAATCCGATTAAATTGTAGTTTTATTTCAATGTCTAACATTCGCGTTAACCCCAGAAAACAACATTATTACCAGTTGTCATAGATGTGTTACAATAAGATAATTTCGTCCGGTTTCGGTAACGTCATAATTTCAGCAAAAAATGTGGTACAGAATGACGTCACGCGAATTTTCCTTTCACTGTTTTCATTACCTAAAACCAGCCTTTTTAGTACAATACTCTATTCTATATTGACAAACCATCCATACTATCTTGTCTAATTGTAAAACAGTAAAAGTCATACTAAAGGTCTGAAAAGGTACTTAAATAAAGAAATAGTAATAAATTAGAAAATATTTTCAGCCTAAAGTGAGATTTTACTTTAAGGCAGTAAGGTTGATATTTGTACTTTGTCGTTATTTGTGATGTTCGCGACATGACTATAGTGGACTATTAGAGAAGAGGTCACGAGATGCCAGGTATCCTTGTGCCATGGGTTATTAAGACTTCACAATGTTTCAATCAAGTATTGTGGCTTTACTGATAAGTGATAAATATCTTATTATGATGTTACATACATTGACATTGAATTGTACCAGCGCGAGGTTGTGTTTCTGTAATTATTTTTAAAACTATTTTTTTTTTGAGTATGTGAATTGAAATATGAAATGAAATATTTATTTTTTTTTCGAGTAGACCTTTACAGGCACTTTCAAAACGTTAATGACGCTAGTTGCGCGGTTCCAAGGTGTCCTTCCTATGGAGAAGAACCGGCAAGAAACTCCATAGGTTACTCTTTTAAAAATGGTTATGAGTATGATACAATTTAAATAATATTGAGTAAATAAATGCAGGGTCTTTCCTGGACTGGCCTTTTTAAGAAAGAACCAGATCGATCTGAGCAAGCCTGTGCCAACAGATGGCAAGCATGCCTCGAATAGCTCATGCAGCTCAACCATTTTCGAGGGAGCTGCACAACCCGACACACAACAATACCACCAGTGACACCATAAAAATATGTGGGGCAACAACTTCCTCAAATCGCCAGATTGCAAAAACTATAGCAGACTAAAAGATGTACAATAATTTAGAATCAAATTAAGAGTTAATAATAGACCTGCATAATATTTACACTTACAATGCCCATGAACTTATATAATAATGAATTTAATAAATTGAATTAAATAAAATTGTAAACATTATATGCAAAAGCACAATACATGTCAAAAAAAAAAAAATGAAATACAATAATGTATACGCAAAAGCGCAAAACATGTCCACAATTTGTATATAAATAAATATATTTACAACATGCAAACAAAACAAACGACAGATGTATAAGCGAGCAGCTCAATCCCAGGCGGCTTTATCATTCAAATAATCGGATATCTTGTAATATCCTTTTTTACATAATTTTGATTTAATATGAGTTTTGAATTTTCTAACAGGTAATTTCCGAATATCAACGGGGAGCTTATTGTAAAAGCGTATACATTGACCCATGAACGAGTTGCTAACTCTATGAAGACGAGTAGCATGAACAGTTAAATTATGTTTGTTCCTGGTATTAACAGAGTGAACATCAGACATTTTTACAAAATTAGATTCGTTCTTTTGAACATACATTAAATTTTCAAAAATATATTGCGAAGTAACAGTCAGAATGTTTATCTCTTTGAATTTCTCTCGGAGAGAAACTCTTGGGCCTAGATTATAAATAGCGCGGATAGCCCTTTTTTGTAAAATGAAAATAGTATTAATATCAGCACAGCTTCCCCATAAGAGAATGCCGTACGTCATAATACTGTGAAAATAACTAAAATAAACTATTCTGGCTGTATCCACATCAGTTATCTGCCTGATTTTCTTTACAGCATAAGCGGCTGAACTGAGCCTTCCAGATAATTTGTTAATGTGTGGGCCCCACTGTAGTTTGGCATCAACAGTTATACCAAGAAAAACAGTTGATTCAACAGGGTCCAACTCTACTCCATTCAGTTGTACATTGGTACTTATTTGCCTTACATTAGGCGTTGAAAACTTAATCAATTTAGTTTTTGATGAATTTAAAAGTAAATTATTGACATTAAACCAATGGACAACCCTAGAGAGCGCGTTATTAACTTCGTCAAAATTTTCGAGTCGGCGTTTTATTTTAAAAACTAAAGAAGTATCATCTGCAAACAGCAGAATCTTATGATTTTCCCTTACATGAAAAGGTAAATCATTTATATAAATAAGGAACAAAAACGGTCCTAGAATTGAACCCTGCGGAACACCCATCGTTACCACAGATCCTTTAGATCTTTTTCCATTCACATCAACTCTCTGTATTCTATTTTCTAAATAAGAACTTAAAAGACTAAGAGCCTTACTTCTAATACCATAGTGGTTCAGTTTCCTAATGAGTGTATCATGACATACACAATCAAAGGCTTTGGACAAGTCGCAGAATATGCCTAAAGCGTCCTGCGAATTCTCCCAAGCCTCGTATATATTTTTCAGCAACTCCACGCCTGCATCTGTAGTAGACCGACCCTTGGTAAATCCAAATTGTTTCGAATGAAACAAATTATGTCCGATTGATTTATTATTGATTGCGACGAACTATGTTGAGAGCGGTAAATAAAACAAAATTAATAAAAATAAATGTTATTGTAGTTGAGTTCTGTGTTGTTGTAATATAGACTTTGTTGGTTGGTGAATTGTGTTGAATTTTTTAAACTTGTTTGGCAGATACCGTTAAAAAGGAAAAAATGTATGGGCTTCCACATGTGCAGAAAAAACTATTTTCATTTTTGGAGTTAATCTTAGTGGCAATTGAAAACTAATATAGAATACCCATTACGGTTGTCACTAATGTACTTAATAATTCGGTTTTCAGTGGTCTTGTCGGAAAGTGATTTTTTATTTTTCTTGTTTTTGTTCTGTCTTGTTTCCTGTGTCAAAGAAGTTTGTTTCTATGTTACTCTTTTTTAGTGTTCAATAAAAGTAGAATTGGACTGTTTTATCGGAGAAGTTATCTTTGTATGTATATATGTATGTATGTAATGAACGTGTGGTGCAGGTGCAGGAGCTGTGCAAGCCGCACCTGTTCCTGCCGGCGGGCAAGGTGGAGGAGCTGTACGCGGCGCTGCGCCAGAAGGACGCGCAGATATACGTGCAGCGCTGCCGGGCCGCTCCGCCGCCGCGAGCCCGCCTCGTGGCCTGCTGCCTCGCGAGGCTCACGCTGCTCGCGCTCGCCGATACCACGCTGCATGGTGCCCATAACGCTACTGCTAAGCTCAGGGATATCGACTATGACAGGTATATTGTTTTCTGAGGTTTACGCGAATATTAGACATTGAAATAAAACGTCGGGAACTAAAATCAAAATAAACCGCGATAGAATCCGTTTAAAGTAGTTTTATTTCAATATGACAGGTATTTTAATCATTTTACATTGTGATAATTTGATTGATCAGAAGATGAAATTACCCTTTAAGGTGAAAGGACTAAAGAAAATTAAATTAAATAAATTAATTCATTTGGCGATAATTCTGGTGTAAAGATTTTCTGGAGAGTTAAAAAAATACCACCAAGGTAAAAGATCTCAAGAATGATCTCTTCTTCTTTCTATAGTTGCAAGAAAGCCTTTCTACAACTGCAAGTCAAAAGACAGTGCTTATTCACAACATTTCTTGATAATATTGATTGTTTTTCTTAAACCACTCGATTCCTTCTCGACTTCTTAAACTGTAAGTATATATAAAACCTTGTAAAGATTAAAAGATTTGTATTCTGATTGGTAGTCCATGGCCGGAAGACGGCATCGAGTTCACGACGCTGTGGGGCCGCAGCATCAACATGGGCTGTGCGCAGTGGCAGCTGCTGCTGCGCGACTTCCCGCAGCCGCTGCTCAGCATGAGCCAGCTGCGCATGTGGGGCACGCTCATGGCCGCCGAGGAGCACGCGCCGCCCAGAGGTACATACACATAACCTTTATGTTTCTTAGAGCATGAGTTGCATTTTAATTTGTTTAGACTCCAAACGAGACACGAAAATTAAAAATATAATAAAATAGTTTTATTTGATATTTACTCGTGTAAAAGGAGTGGGGGACAACCCAGCGGAGCTAAAAGATACTATAATCCATGTGAATTTTATATATCATTTTATTTATTTCTACATAGTGAAACAAAAAAATATATTAATACAGATTAACAATAGAATTGCTCATCCAACGCGATTCGGTCCTGAAGAACTTCAGTAATGGTGGTGAGGCACGATGTGATGAGTGCTGTGCTTCAGGGTCGCGTGGAAGCTGAAAAAACATATGTTATTAACATTTATTTTTATTTTTACAACAACACCACTACCATTACAGGTTACCCTAAATCGGCAGCGTAGCCTTAACAACATTTTACAATATTAAAAACATATTATATGCAAGGTAATATTTGTGAACTCATTCAGAGAACAGGAAAACAAATCTAACCTCTCCGCAATTTCGTTCAGAGTATGCAAGGCGCGTGTACAACATACGTAGTTACTATAATTATTCCTGTATTGTGTGTTCCTCAACCAACCAAATTCATCTGGATCCAAAAATAGTGCCTTGCACTTAAATTCTTCTACAGCTCAGGCAGTTATACAGAATGTGGCGTAATGAACTCTAGACCACTAGGATATCCGTTTAGTCAAAATATTTATTCAAGTATACGAATACCTAAGTATGGCTGAATTTAACTAAAGCCAGATATTTTTATTCGAGGAATAAAAATGGCGTCTTACAGTTATTGTTTTCTAATATGTCAAAAATTCACAATTCATCCTTAAACTTGGAATAAAAGTTTATTAAAATCTACCCTAAGGACTGATTTGACCCATGTCAAATAACTTTTATTTGAGGAATAAAATAGCGTCTCACAGTTCTTGTTCAAATATTCACAATTTATTCAAAGGATAAGCCATGGAATAAGTTTGGTATAATCCGCCACACAAAGACTATATTAGTCCTCGAGGACGTCGCTGTAGCGGTGCTCTTGTTGCGACTTGTGCTCATCTCATACCCCGTGCTCAGTGTTACCAACAATATAAGCACACTCACCCAGAGTGATCATCGCCGTGGTAGTCAACGTGTCTGATGGTGCCGTCGGGCTCGTGCAGCGAGTAGTATCCCTTGACGACGTCACCGTCGCGGTGCTCGTGCTGCGACTTGTGGTCGCCGGTGTGCTCGTCTGATACCTCATACCCAAAGTCGTACTTAGGGTATGACTGGAAATTAAAACATATTACAGAACCAACTGGATAAATACGTGTGTAGATCATAAAATGTTTGTGACTTTCGGTCTCACAGAATTTTAACCTTTTTTTGTTAAGCTTTAATCTTGTGTCATTTATTGTTTACATGGTAGAGATAAAGATAATATTTAGAACAAAAATGTCGAAACTTAAACTGCTTCATCGGCAGCCTACTATTATGTTTTTTTGAGACAATTAGGGAATCGCAACTATTGGATCGTATTTAGAAAATATGCTTATCGTTTTTTCTTAAATTTATGATAATGCAAAAAATATTTTTTTAAGGAAACGGAAAACTTATCAGATTTCTGTAGCAAAAAAATTGTATCATAGTATATTAAACCTCAAATATCAATAAAGAATCTGCATTCGACTTTATGTTTTTTTATATCGAACCTCCTGTTTTTTGGAAGTCGGTTAAAAACTATAGCTAACTTACATAGTAGTCATGGTAGTCGTGTCCGTGATGCACCTCCTCGTGGTGGCCGTCGTGGCGGTTCACGTACTGCGAGGAGAAGCCGTGCGCTGACACTACGGCCACCGCCACTGATAATGCGCAGATCACCTGGACAATAATTGGAAACTTCAGAAGTCATATACACGGCTGAAAAAGTTGCCTTATGCTACGTGAATTACGGAATATTTTCAACACTTAGGGCTGATTTTTCAATCGTCAGACACCTTTATTCGATGAATAAATTTGAAATTTTGACAGTTGTTTCATACAAAAACTGTCAAACGTCAATAAATTTTATTCCTCGTATTCAATTTATCTGGCGATTGAAAAATCAGCCCTAACAGAAACGATTTAAAAGTTTTAATTAAACTCAGGGATGATAGAAAATGTTTGTTCTGTTCGTTGTGTGTAGAAAATTTTCTATAATCCTAAAACAAAATTCTTCTGGTAATCCATTATTTTGATCGCTTATAAAAAAACTTTTTTTAATGGATATTGTTAAATATAAAATTAATTACTTGTGACAAGTTAATAATAAGTTTAAAAAAGAAGAAATAATGCAACTCAGTAAACACCGCCTTTTTTGATTAAAATTAAATATAACAAAACTAATTATAACAAAACTAGCTGTTCCCTGCGACTCCGCCCGCAGTACCTAATTTTTTATTAAAAAATATAGCCTATGTTACACAGGGTGAATCTAGCTTTCTAATGGTGAACGAATTTTTGAAATCGGCACAGTAGTTTTTGATTTATTCATTACAAACATACACACACACACAAAAATACAAATCTTTTCTCTTTATAATATTAGTATTAAATACCTTAATGAACATTTTGTTTTAAAGTTTAACTGTTGTTTATGAACAAAGAAGTAAATGTAAACTGATACATTATGTTAAAATCCCGCGTCTTTTATATTGTTTTAAAGAATGTATCCAAGGTAATATTGGTTTCACTCCGGATTATATTGACCGTAAAATTATCCACGATATGGAGTACAGATAATAATTTTGTAAAAGTTGTGAAGCACATAACTGCGGTAATTGATCGCGTGTCGTAAAGGTCACCTCGTTGTTACACTTTATCTAATATCTATCTAACGTAATAATTATTGTTAACAATACAATATTATCTCCGATCAAAGATTTTGCATGTTACGGTAATTTGGCAAACCCACATGAAAATCTGATAGGAATCCATTTTAGACCTTAAAATCTTTATATCTATATACATATTTATCTTTTAAGCTAGTCCTGTCTAGGTTATTACGAAAAGATTTGTTTTTACATTTCGCCATAGAGCTTTTTTTTTTTAATTTACTAGTAATGTGAGTCGTTTTTTCTTGTTAAGCTTAATGCTTGTGTTACAAGAGGGTTCACGTCAGTAGTTCAATCAGTGGGATTCGAGCCCGCGACCACATGCCCGATGTGTCCGATGCCCTAGCCATTAGGCCGTCGCCGCTTCAAATCGCATCTTATTAAAATTCAAAATGAAAAAAAACTATACGATTTTTTATATTCTATTTGATTATTATTATCCTTCATTAAAAACTAAAATTCCTCTCCACTGAAAGCACGTAATTCTCCATTCTTATTAGTTTTTCCAAATTTTGACTGGCCTGTTGTGATTGGGTCACTGATAAATCTTTTGTGGGATGAGCACGATCATTTGGTTTGTGTCAAGGTGTTGTTTATCTATAATATGTATTTAGAAAGACATAAGTATATTTATAAGATGTCTGGTTACCATAATTCAGGTTCTGCTTAGTTCGGGATGAGCCGTGTGTGATTTGTCCCAAGATATTATTTATTTATATCATACACAAAATACGTATATTTTATCTTGTTACAGCGGTCCGCACCGTGGTCATCGACCAGGGCGCGCCGTGGGGCCCGCAAGAGCTGGAGCGCAGCATGATGCCGCTCAAGTGGTACTACGACCTGTGCTGCGAGATGGCCGAGTACAGCTACGCGTTCGGACCCTGCTGGGAACCTGTTATAGCGCACTGCAATCTATGTAAGATGGTTTTTTATTTTAAATATTTAATGTTTAAATATTTAAAAGACTGGAAGACCCAGGCGGAGATGGACGGACGAACTGGACGCCTTTAACAAGGAGTGGCCTCAATTGGCCCTTCAGAGAGAAAAATGAAAGGAAGAAAGGGAGGCCTTTGCCCTGCAGTGGGACAGTTCAGGCTCAAAATAAAATAAATAAATGTGATGTAATCAGGTACTACATCTAGACTTAAGGGAAGCTAACTTTAGTGATCACAGGTGCTGCACTGGAAGCATAGTTTGACTGAAGTCGTTATAAAAATCTGCTTGATTCAAATGACCATAAAGAATTTACTTGATGGTCTTTAGAGCAGATAGATTATAAATTGGACGACCGGAAAGAGTTGGCAACCGATTGCAAATTTTGTGAAACCCAGTTCTATTAGTTTTCTGTGTATAGCTAAATCGAAGATTTTATATTATTTGTAGCATTTGACCAAGTGTCCCGGCCATCGCTGGACCCGTCCGCGCCCCTGGCATGGTGGGATAAGGTCCGGCTGTTGATGCACGGCCGGTTAACCGTCAACTGCGCCAAGTTCACGTGCCTGTTGCACGTGTCTCTAGACCCTTATAACACTACCGAGGAGATGGAGGTCACCTGGACAGATCTAGTGCTGGACTGGACGAATGGTGAGTTCTGTATGTGACTGTCTTTCGTAGTGGTATCCGTTGTTATCCTGCCTTAGGTTATCCGTGTATTATACCGAGAATTGCGGTAGTTTATACGCGTTCCTGCATGGTCTTCGCTAAAAGGGAAGGTTGAAGCAATCCGGTAGATTTGAGGTTCGGTAAGTCAGTCTTTATTTTGGAAAAATATGTAATGTTTGAATGATAGCTGAACTTGACCGAGTTTAAGACTTGCGTGTTACAAAAATTATGCATGAAGTAATATTAACCAAACCAAATTTTATTGTTGTTTCAATAAATCTATAAGATAGTGAAGGTCAATACTGCTCTAGTAGTCTACTAGATTTTTAAAAACTTTTTGTTGTTTTTATCAATGTTGCAAATGTCAACAATTATATAATTTATACGTTGGATATTATACATTTATAATAATAATAATAATATTCGTTTATTTCAGGCAATTAACCCATATTAGTGTAGATACATATAACATACAACATAACAGACAGACAAACTTAAATCTTAAAAATTTACTTAACAATAATTTATATACGTATGATTTTCCTCATGCTGAAAATACAGTTGTTTTTCACCTGTCAGTCACATGTGTCTTTCTACCTCCACCCTATGTGTATTTCAATCCCCTCAATATGTTTTTTTCACACCTCTCACCATATTACAAAAAAGAAATACAGTTAACATTAAGATTAATATGATCGTTTTTTGTTTCTACGTGCTCAACGTTCTCGTTATTACTTAATTAATTGACAATACATTTTTAAAGGCAAGCTAGGCTTCCTGGGCACGTTGGACGTGTACGTGCGCACGGCCAGCAAGTACGACGACTGCCGCGTGCTGAGCGTGCCGGCGCTGCGGCTGTGGGTGAAGCTGGGCTGGCAGTGCGTGGCCGAGCCGCGCGACCACCACGCCGTGGCGCCCTGCGCGCCCACCCGCCTGCCCGAGTACTCCAGCAACCAGGTGGGTGCAGTTACAGCCGTCGGTATACTGCGGCTGTGGGTGAAGCTGGGCTGGCAGTGCGTGGCCGAGCCGCGCGACCACCACGCCGTGGCGCCCTGCGCGCCCACCCGCCTGCCCGAGTACTCCAGCAACCAGGTGGGTGCAGTTACAGCCGTCGGTATACTGCGGCTGTGGGTGAAGCTGGGCTGGCAGTGCGTGGCCGAGCCGCGCGACCACCACGCCGTGGCGCCCTGCGCGCCCACCCGCCTGCCCGAGTACTCCAGCAACCAGGTGGGTGCAGTTACAGCCGTCGGTATACTGCGGCTGTGGGTGAAGCTGGGCTGGCAGTGCGTGGCCGAGCCGCGCGACCACCACGCCGTGGCGCCCTGCGCGCCCACCCGCCTGCCCGAGTACTCCAGCAACCAGGTGGGTGCAGTTACAGCCGTCGGTATACTGCGGCTGTGGGTGAAGCTGGGCTGGCAGTGCGTGGCCGAGCCGCGCGACCACCACGCCGTGGTGCCCTGCGCGCCCACCCGCCTGCCCGAGTACTCCAGCAACCAGGTGGGTGCAGTTACAGCCGTCGGTATACTGCGGCTGTGGGTGAAGCTGGGCTGGCAGTGCGTGGCCGAGCCGCGCGACCACCACGCCGTGGCGCCCTGCGCGCCCACCCGCCTGCCCGAGTACTCCAGCAACCAGGTGGGTGCAGTTACAGCCGTCGGTATACTGCGGCTGTGGGTGAAGCTGGGCTGGCAGTGCGTGGCCGAGCCGCGCGACCACCACGCCGTGGCGCCCTGCGCGCCCACCCGCCTGCCCGAGTACTCCAGCAACCAGGTGGGTGCAGTTACAGCCGTCGGTATACTGCGGCTGTGGGTGAAGCTGGGCTGGCAGTGCGTGGCCGAGCCGCGCGACCACCACGCCGTGGCGCCCTGCGCGCCCACCCGCCTGCCCGAGTACTCCAGCAACCAGGTGGGTGCAGTTACAGCCGACGGTACACTAAACTAATCCTCAAAGATGATTCAACTTGAAAAAATGAAAACCCATTGTAATGAGTTGTATTTTTCTACAGCAGTTTATTATTTTACCTTTTGTGGTTGGCTTAAATGGCGACAA
This sequence comes from Plusia festucae, assembly GCA_950381575.1. NCBI lineage: Eukaryota > Metazoa > Arthropoda > Insecta > Lepidoptera > Noctuidae > Plusia > Plusia festucae. The sequence continues at coordinate 1,579,271 of OX494436.1, read as the reverse complement.
ATGACAGGGATGATTTAATAATATGATCCTAAGATAATTATATGGGTAAGATGTATAAGTAAAGCTAAAAAGTACAATGTATAAATCGGCTATAAGACCTGTATTGATGTACGGTTCAGAATGCTGGGCAGTGAAAGGGACTGATAAAAAATGATTGCATGCAGCGGAAATGAGAATGCTTCGATGGATGACTGGAATGATGAGATTAGATAGGATAAGGAATGTGTATATTAGAGGAAGCTTGAAACCAGCGCCTACAAATGAAACGGTGGATGAAATGGCGTTTGTCGTGGTATAGACATGTTATGAGGAGGGGTGAAATATATTATGGGAATAAGTATGACTGTGTGTATATAAGCAGAGGGAGACCGAAAAATAGATGGATAAATTGTGTGAAAGATGATATGAGAAAAAAAGGAGTCGATGCCGCGATGACGAGTAATAGAGAGGAATGGAAGGAAAATACGCATTGCGCCGACCCATATGAATGGGATAAGGACAGGAAGAAGAAGTGTATATTTTAGTGTATTATTTTACTTTCTTGAAAACTTGGCTTTTTTAATCATAAATCGTTCGCAGGAGCACGATTCCTACCGAGCGTTTCGGTCACAAGGATTGGACTTACACCTCAGCATGGAGACGAAGCCGGTCGAGAAAGACGGAAACGGACCAGTGTTGTTGCTCTACGGAAGTACGCTTAGGTTCGAACAATTATAATACTGTAGTGTTTCAAATAACATGATTATAATCCTACGATATCTTTAATGCGTGATTTTCGTTACTTTTACGTTTGGGTAACTAAAAAGGTTTTGTGGACCATGGATGGATACGAAAAGCAACCTTACTGCTTCGAAATTAAGATGTTTTCACCGTCGTGTAGATTTTGATTGTTATTCTATCGTCAGGTGGTTCGAAAGCCTGAAACTGATATTATCCGGTATCACGCGGCCGACGCGTCGCGGACGTATCTTTAAGAACGTGCGCCCGCGCAAGCCGCAGTTGTCACGGCACTACCGGAATGTCAGCGTGTCCGTCACCTTACATAACTTGCAGGTACATATTATACAACTAATTTCTTATTGTTAATACTGAGTTTTTTTCTGACATTGATTCTTCTGCCTCCTGGTACTCAGTCCCAATAATAATAAACTTTTTTTTGCCATTTCTTGTGCATATTTTCTTCCAACCACGCCCACTTGAAACAAAATGACATTTTGTTTTAACATGGAATTTCAAGTCTTTTTTTTAATCTTGCTATTTATCTTTGTACAAGATAAGAGGTTTGCACTGAAGACTCGAAACGACTGCAAAATGCAAATGGCTGAAGAACTCGATCTTAAATACAAAGCAACAGTCCTATGTACAAAATACATTAACTTTTTGGTAAGGTATTCTACTGGTCATCTTCGTCTCTTCAACGCGGCATCGAGATGCTCGGCGTCCGTGTGACGTGCGGCTCTAAGCACCGGCTGTCCCTCGTCGCGACCAACGACGGCCTGGTCCGCAGACCCAGGGCGAACTGGACCACGGTGTATATGAACTGCGATCTGAACGATGCCGAGATCTGGCTGAAGACCCTGGCCGCTGCTGAGGAGAAAGAAGGTGATGAGGTGAGGGGTGCAGTTTAAAAAAAATATAAAATAATGTTTGTGATTTAATCAATGTAGTCTTCAAATGCTCTCCACATATGCCGCTCGTGCCGCGAAAAGTAGCATGAAGCAAACAACGCAGCGTGATCGCAATCCGTAAGCCCATTAATGTGTCGAAATCTTTGCGTTATTTTGTCGTGTTAAGCTGGTAGGCTAGGTTAGGCCGCCCTGGTATCTCGGTCTCATAGAGTTGTGTGTTGCGGCAGTACGCGAGCCTGAGCCCGCGCGTGCTGGAGAAGTGCTACTGCCTGTCGGTGCGGCGCGTGTCGTACGGGCGCGAGGCGGGCGTGTCGGCGGGCGCGCCGCCCTGGTATCTCGGTCTCATAGAGTTGTGTGTTGCGGCAGTACGCGAGCCTGAGCCCGCGCGTGCTGGAGAAGTGCTACTGCCTGTCGGTGCGGCGCGTGTCGTACGGGCGCGAGGCGGGCGTGTCGGCGGGCGCGCCGCCCTGGTATCTCGGTCTCATAGAGTTGTGTGTTGCGGCAGTACGCGAGCCTGAGCCCGCGCGTGCTGGAGAAGTGCTACTGCCTGTCGGTGCGGCGCGTGTCGTACGGGCGCGAGGCGGGCGTGTCGGCGGGCGCGCCGCCCACGCACCGCCTGGCCGTGCACGACCTGCGCGGCGCCTGGACCAAGCTCAACCGCGACCTCGCCTTCGCGCTCATCGACACCTACATGAAGACACAGGCAAGTATACTTTACCAAAGATAACAACTTGAAAAATATATTGTAGGATAGACTTAAAAGTTTTGGATGAGATTGGACCAGAGAATGGCACGTCGGAAGATCTATGCTCAACAATGGGATGACAAGGACTGAAGGTGGGAGGAGCCTTTCAAAAGCCAGTAGCACAATATAAATCCAAAACAATATGGAATCCGAGCTACGTGCTTCATCGGATAAACTTGAGCTCCAAAAAATACGACAAAATTTGTCTTCTTTTTACAGTCCTGCTTTCTGATGACAAATTAAATGGTCAACATTTAATCCACAGCAATTAAAAAAGAATCTTTCAACGAAAGCCCTGAAGGAGGAGGAGCAGCCTACAACGTCACCGAAACACCAACGGGAGGCTGACGTCACATCACCACCACCACCTGTCCAGACACAAGTGAGTGGTATTCTGTGTAACACCATTATTTGCAGAAGAAATTTTGTTCATCCGTTGAAGCGGGTCTCTCAATATGAAAGTTGATTAATTACTTCTTGCCATGTTAATATTAATCCCTGATAGAAGTTCTCAATTAGTGACTATTTGCCAGTTAAAAATTGAAGGTGTAAAGCGAAAGGCAAATAGAGGAAAAATGGATTAAATAAATCCCTTCTCGTTCTGATACGTTCCGAAACAGAGTAACTGCTTTCAGCAATCCATGCTCGGTAATTTTTAACATTCTGCGAGCTCTTTCACGTGCACTGGCTATCCTGCGATTGGAGCCAATCATCACCCAATCAAATAAAAAGTTTTTATTTTTTATAAACCTCAAGAAGGCGCTTAAGAAACATAATTTGACCTTATCTAATATCTGCTCCGGGAAGACCCTTTTACAGTCTTCTTAGGGATGTGCCGTAACAGGCGTTGCAGAGCAGGGTTTCTGGTTTGGTCTTTTAAGAGGTTGAAATGTTGGGGGTTCAAGGGACTTTTCATTGAGACAACCTGCTCGTGTAATTTGTTTCGGAATGAACTGTATTGTTGAAACTAAAACACCAATACGGTAACCAATGGCTCCATGTATCTGTATGGTTTTCACATTGGATCCGTAAAAAAGCACCCAAACCTTTGTGAGTATTTTCAAGAGCTCCTATCGATTGGTGATGGTAAGCAGTTGAAGATAATTTTTCAATATCAAGAAATTTACATACCTGTTCCATAGTTGCGGAGATGAACTCAGTTCCTCTGTCTGTAGCTATTATTTCAGGAATTCCAAATATTAAAATAAAATTTCTTACAAATGCATTAGCTATGGACACGGTTTCTTTATTTTTTAAGGGAATAGCTTGTACAAATTTAGATAATTCGCACTGAATGGTCAGTATATAACAGTTCCCATCGATGTCTCTATCTAAAGGACCTACTACATCTAAATATATCTTTTGAAAAGCTGAAGACGCTGTAGTAGTAACAACCATAGGTTCTTTTATGTAACGGATATACTTCGACTTCTGACATTTTGTACACTTTTTTACAAATGTTTGTACGTCCTTTTCTAGACTCGGCCAATAATATCTCTTCTTAATAGTATTTACCATTCTGCGCACTCCAGCATGACCACTGGATGGCAGTAAATGAAAGTCATTCATGATTATAAGTTTTTCTTTGTCATCAGTTATTCTTTTTACTCCTCGTAAAATACATATTCTCGGTCCGGACCAATTTTCTAACTTAGATATCTCATCACATATATTTTTAATGAAATCTATATTATCTTTATTTTTAATCATACACACTTCTTCAATATGAAACTTTTTACAAAACAAACTTAATTTCTGCACAAATTCGGCTCGCGTAAAATGTGCCTTGAAATCAAGATTGATGTAAATAATATTTTTGTTAGCTAAAAATACAAAACATTCACTAACATCGGTTATCATACTATCTTTTCTCAATCTCTTTAATTCGTTACCTTCAATAAAACTCATTTCGACTGAATCGCACGGTTTTCTTAATATATCCACAACCCTTGGTTGGCCAGACCAATAGTCAGGAGATTTATTAAGATCCGCCTTCTCTAAGTCATCCTTATTTTTATTTAACTCCCCATCAAGTTTTCGTTTTTGTGCCCTAGTCATCACAGCAACAACTTGCGCTTGCATATCTTTTAATTCGTCTGATGTTATACATATTCTAGATAGAGCATCTGCAACTACATTTTCTTTTCCTCGTACATAAATAATTTTAAATTTGTATTCATCCAAAGTTAAACGGAACTTAAGAAGCCTACTGGAAGGATCTCTCATGCCAAAAAGATAAAGTAAAGGTTTGTGATCAGTCATTATTGTGAATTCTCTACCATACAAGTACGGTCTAAAATATTTTACAGACCACACTATTGCTAAAAGCTCTTTTTGTATTGTAGGGTAATTCTTTTCCGCTTTATTCAAAGGTCTACTTGCATACGCTATCGGTCTGAGATCTTTATTACACAGCACAGCACCAACTGCAGTGTCTGAAGCATCTGTTTGTAATACGAATTCATTATTTTCCGTAAAATCAGGATATTGTAGTATAGGTGACGAAATTAATGCGTTTTTCAGATACTCAAAGGCATGTTGACAATTATCTGTCCAAATGAAAGGTTCATTTTTCCTGCATAACTTATTTAATGGCAAAGCTATATCTGAAAAAGATTTTATAAATTTACGGTAATAGTTGCAAAAAGCTACGAAACGTTTAACTTCGTCTGCCGTTTTGGGTGTAGGGTAGTTTTTCAATATTTTTGTTTTTTCGGGATCAGGTAAAACACCCTTCTCTGACACAACGTGACCTAGATACAGTATTTCTTTCTTAAGAAATTCGCATTTTTGTGGATTTAATTTTAAATTGACTTTTCTTAGCCTTTCCATTATATTTATTAAGTTTCGATTATGGCTTTCCAAATTTCTACCGAAAACAATGAGATCATCCTGATATACTAAGCATTTGTCATAAGTCAAACCAGACATTGCTACTGACATCATGCGACTAAATGCGCTTGGACTTATCTTGAGACCCATAGGTAAGCGTTTCATTTGATACTGACCAGTGTTGGTAGTAAAAGCAGTTAATTTTCGACTATTAGGCTCTAAAGTCACTTGGTAGTAACCTTGTTGAAGGTCAAGGTGCGTGAAATATACAGCTCCAGAAAGAGAATCTAAAATTTCATTGATATTAGGTAAGGGAAACTTATCATCACATATATTATCATTCAATTTTCTGTAGTCTACAACCAATCTCCATTTCTTATCAGTTCCTTCTTTGCTCTTTTTCGGTACTAACAAAATTGGACTTGACCATTCACTGTTGGATTCTTCTATAATGTCGTCTTTTATCATTTTACTAATCTGTTTAGCTATCTCTGGTTTTAACGTTTGTGGTAACCTGTATGGCTTGACATATACCGGAGTAGAATTTTGTTTAACAATAATAGATTGCTCATAAATATTTGTAGTAGTTAATTTATCTCCATCTATATAAAAAATATCTGAATATTTTGCGCAAATCGCTTCAATAGACCTTCTCTCTTCTTCATTTAAATAGTCTAATTTAAGCTCAGATAACAGTGTTTGAACCCTAGAAACGTCTATAATATTATTAGTAAATTGGCAAATATTATAATCACTCAAGGATTGCATACTAGGACTGAAACTTTGTAAATTTATCTCCTTCTCAGTAACGTTAAGAATCTTTATAGGAATCCTGTTGTTTTTTACTGTGGCTATCATATTTGCCAGATACACATCCTTCGCTAACTCACGTCCACAGACAATAACATCATCATTTTCATTCAGATTTTTATCTACGTATATAAAATGAATTGACTCAGAACGAGCTGGTATAATCAAGTTATTACTTCTCCTAATATGTTCATCAACGATATTAAAATAATATTCTTTTCCGTGACAATACAATGTTAAAATATTAGTACTTAAGTTTATGTTTGCTTGATACTTATTCAAAAAATCTAACCCTATTATTCCGTCTGCTTTTAATGGTAATGACTCAAAAACTAAAAAGGAATGCTGAAATGTTTCATTATTATAGTCCAAACTTAAATCTACTAAACCTTGAGAACGTTTTTGTCCACCTATTCCATTTATCAAAGTTTCATCTTTTCTAACGATAACATTTCTTGGTAACGCTTCATTTTTAATTATTGATAGAGAAGCGCCTGTATCAATTAGCCAAAAATATTTAATCTTATTAACGTAGAAAGCTACATATTTTGCATTACCTAAGGTTGATAAGACGCGATGCTTAAGAACGAAAAAACTGGTTTTCTGATTCCTTTGTATCGTTGTTGTCACTTGTGCTATCGTTCTGATCCGCTAAACAAACATTTCGGTTTCTATTCCTAAAATATCTTGAACCTCTGTTATTTGGTTGACCCCTGTTATTATTCGATGATCCACGATAGTTATACCTATTTCCATTATAACCTCTAAAATTACCACGCCATGTTTGTCTTTGATTGTTGTATCTGTTATAATAACCACGGTTATTACTATTATTATATTGACCACGATTACTATCAAAATGACGGTGACCTTGTCGCCTTGAATTATTAAAACCCCGTCCATATCTAAATGCATGCAAGACATTACCTGATGATGACTGGCATGTTGTATCTTCATCTTTGGCAGCTTGGATTGCATCTTTCAAGCTGCTATAGTTCCTGGCGGAGATGATCGTGCCCAATTTTGAACTACGCAGTCCTTCTGAAAATCGTTTTATTGCCAGTTTTTCATTCAAAGGTTTTAAAACGTCAAACGCGCTAGTATTACCATCTGACTGAGATATAGTAAGTTCAGTAAACAGCTCTTCTATTTCTGTGCCATACTCCTCGATACTATTTGAACCCTGTTGTATATTTTGCAAACGTGCCTGTAGGGCCGTAAAGGATTTGCGGGTCAATAGATGGCATCTCAAATCTTTAACTAAGTCTTGAACGGTCTTATGTTTTCCTGTAATGCGTAATTTGGCATTTTCGGACAATCTGCTTTTAAGGACAAATGTAATAAGTAGTGTCTTACCTTTCTCATCCAGCATATCACCGTACATCTCGATGGAATCTATCAAGCGTTTAGTCGTCTCCTCCTTACCGTCCATTGCTGGAAGCAAACTACACGCCACTTTAAGGTCAAACTCCATTTTGTCAGAAACTATTTCAGGGATGGTACATAAACTATTTATTTCCTCAAAAACTATCCTAATCTTCTTAAAAATATCTACTGCCGATGCAACTAATTTCGCATCCTGGCCTTTTTCTATCAATAATAATATTTTCTCACATTCACAAAAAATACAATTTGTTTCATCTAACTTCGTTTTAATAACTTGACCTTTATACCTTGCCTGTCCCTTTTTAATTAAGTATTTTCTAATATCTACCAGATCATCGTATTTTTCTAACAATATATCAATCATAATAAAATATTACTGGATACAGTCTAATTATTGTTACTGGAAAAAACAAAAGTTTCATGTTAACACAATTATTACGAAACGGCGCGGCGGACACCCAAGTATTTCACACGTTGCAGTTTTAGCCTCGTGGTATCATATTCACTGAGTCTTCGTGCACTATTTTATGTCGTTTAAGTTTTTGCGTTATAAAACGAATTGTTATGAGTCTGAATGATAACATAACTGGATTATTTATAGGAATAACTTGAACGTGACTTTGATGCTTGATAAATCAGTTAACGGGTGTACCTTCAACTCGTCCACGTAGGGAAGACCTTATGCGCTGAATTGCGTTGAGACCGATCTCTTCTTGTATCCACTGGCGATGGCAGCCTCGGTAGTACTTCAGGAAAAAGTATATTACCAGGAGAGATATGACAGCGAGAATGATGATAGTGATCGTGCTCAGCCGCTCCATGTGTCCTCCGATGTCCTTTAGAAGAGCGTCATTGTTTCCACTAGCCGCATTTTGATTTAAGAAGACCTCGTCCTTTTCTACTTTAGAGTTACACATTTTGGAAATCGCGCAGCAAATACTTTGCTTAATCGAATACTTTGCTTAATCGGCCCCTTGGCAGGCCCTAAGGCAGGGTCGCCATGAAATGTTGGGGGTTCAAGGGACTTTTCATTGAGACAACCTGCTCGATAGAATGTACTTTTATTGTCTAATTATAGGAATAACGTTACAATGCGCATTGACGTAAACTGCTTACTTAGCTTAATACAATACTTATATTCTAAAGGAGCGTACTTACTACGTTATGCATTATTAGGGAGCATACATACACTTCAAGGTAACAGAACCCTCCTCCATATGCTGATGGTGACCGACGGGGTGGTTTTAGTGAGGTACAAATCCCACACTCCTCGGCCTTAATCTCCAAGGCTGAGCGCCCTTAGAAGGCTTCCCCCGTAAATAAAAAAAAATGGTGCGCCTTTCCAAAGTGTCATTCCAAGATTGAGGATACAAAGTGTGTTGTGTGCAGACGAGCGGCGGCGGCGCGGTGTGCGGCGGCGGCATGCTGGCGGCGCTGGTGGCGGAGGCGGGCGGCTCGGCGCCCGTGGTGTTCAGCGACGAGCTCTCCGGCGCCGAGGACGCGCCGCCGCCGCACGCGCCGCACGTGCGACACGTGCTCGACGACGACAACGCGCACACCGCCTGCCTCAGTCAGTACCAATACTCTCACTATATATAGTTGATGCTGCTGGATTTGGTCTAGAAGTAATATAGAAAGCCCTCTTGAAAAAATACATAAAAAATCATCTAATCCTTCTGCATTTGGAAGAATCTTTTATGAAATTGACAATGAGAGGCGAATATTGAACATAATATTTGAACCCTCGATGTAAGTTTAGCGTTTCTCATATCTGTGTATCTTCGTATAGCTGTAACCCCCAAATTTAAAAAATCACTTCTTTTTTTTTTCTACCAAACAGTTTTAGTTAAAATACAGCAAATGAAAACCCGTCTTCTTTTTTCGGCTGCTTCTTTTTAAATTTCAGTTCAGCTTTGATAGGCTTAATTTTTTAGATTCTCATATTTATGATTTCTGTCACCTCCACAGTCGAGCTGGTGAACTCGCAGGTGGTCCTGAAGGGCTGCGAGACGCGCGGCTACGTGATCCTGTGCGCGGCGCGTGCAGAAGTCCGGCAGCGCGTGCGCCGGCAGCCCGCCGCCGCCGCCTGGAGCGGCGCGCTCTCCGCCATGCAGTACTACGCCACCGTCAGTGCTGCCGACCGCGACCAACTGCTAGGTAACCAGGACCTTTCACTTCCATTATTAGTTTGAGTTTTATGTAATTTCATTTATTTACTTGTGAATTTGTGATCATGGTTTGAGCAACTGGCTGAAATGGTAAGAACAACATAAAAAGATATGTGTAAGAGAATAAATTCAAAACCTCATAAGGTCCTTGGACCCATCATTATGGACAATTTTCACTATGGTCTAACACTGAAATTGCAAATGGCACGTGTGCAGCCTTTTTTTGAAGTGAAACTTCTTTTGGCGCATGAGGGTAAAATTTTTACAGATGAAACGTCACGCCGGTATGCAACGGAAGTAGTAGAATACATTACAATGTCTTTGAACGGAAGTGACAGAAAAGAGATTGGTTTTAATAAATATAATAATTTTATTAAAATGGGTGCCAAGAAACCAAGATGGCGTCGACGACAATTTGCAAATTTTTCGTCATGGGTGTCATTTTCATGATTCCCGAGGTCGCTTAAACGATTATGGGGTCGAAATTAAAACCCAAGATGGCGCCGAGGAAATTTTGCAAATTTTTCGTCATCGGTGTCATTTTCATGGTTCCCAAGGTCGCTAAAAACGATTATGGGTTCGAAATTAAAACCCAAGATGGCGCCGACGACAATTTGTAAATTTTTCATCATGTGTGTCATTTTCATGGTACCCGAAGTCGCTAAAAACGATTATGGGGTCGAAATTAGAATGCAAGATGGCGCCGAGAAAAATATGCATTTTTTTCATCATGGGTGTCATTTTCATGGTACCCGAGGTCGCTAAAAACGATTATGGGGTCGAAATTAAAACCCAAGATGGCGCCGAGGAAATTTTGCAAATTTTTCGTCATCGGTGTCATTTTCATGGTACCCGAAGTCGCTAAAAACGATTATGGGGTCGAAATTAGAATCCAAGATGGCGCCGAGAAAAATATGCATTTTTTTCATCATGGGTGTCATTTTCATGGTACCCGAGGTCGCTAAAAACGATTATGGGGTCGAAATTAGAATCAAAGATGGCGCCGAGAAAAATATGCATTTTTTTTCATCATGGGTGTCATTTTCATGGTACCCGAGGTCGCTAAAAACGATTATGGGGTCGAAATTAGAATCCAAGATGGCGCCGAGAAAAATATGCATTTTTGTCATCATGGGTGTCATTTTCATGGTACCCGAGGTCGCTAAAAACGATTATGGGGTCGAAATTAGAATCCAAGATGGCACCGAGGTCACTAAAAATAAAAATGAGGTCAAGCTTTCGCGGAAATGTCTATCGCGCAAAAGTTCCTGATCCAAGATGGAGGACATTTCTCTATATGAAATTACATGTATTCGTCTCAATCTCAATCTAGAATTTTTGCATGTGAGACCATAGACGAAGCGCATTTGCATAATAGTTACTGTTTTACAAATTGTGTATCTCGCTATTGTTAATTATTGTAACAATACTTATTTTTATTTATTTTAGATAAACGTTATGTCAAACAATGTAAATATTGAAGAAATAAATTGAAAAAATTAAATTTATAATTTACATTAATTTTCAACACTTTTTTTATTTTAATGACAATTAAATTCCTAACCTATCTTCCTTTTTCCCTTCCTCTTAATCTTGGAAATTTAAAGTTTTAGATTTGTATAAATATAAACAAGATTTATAAATTAGTTCGCCAAAGAAGTTTCACTTCTGACATGTGTACTTTGTACGCACGCATGTTTTTTTTTTCGCTATTCTTGCTTTATCCCAATAATTAAAGTTGTTCATAATGATGAGTAGAATGTTCAAAGGTATTGCATTTATTCTGGTACATGTTGTATATTCGGTAACTATTCTAAGCACACCAGAAATGTATAAATCGACAAGTACCCATGGCTGGTATTATTATTTATTCCCGTGTTCCAGAGAACATCCAGTGGGTGTCAGTTGAGGAGATTGAGGAACGGTGGCAGAGCACAGAGATCAGTACGCTGCCGGACGTGCCGCGGCTCGTGGGCAGCGGACACTCCGCTGGTGGAGTCATCGGCCGTACTGTGGGACCTGGCGCCGAAACCGGTCTAGCTCAGGTACACATACCTTTCTCATAGTTTATTATGTGCAAAGGACGATACGATAATATTGACTAAAAGCCGACTTTTTCATCGTCAGGAAACTTCATTCGAAAAATAGTTTTGAAATGTTGTCAGTTGTTTCTTACAAAAAACTGTCAAACGTCAATTTTATTCCTAGAATAAAAATTATCTATCGATAGAATAAACTGCTCTTCATGTGATGCTATGTAAATTGGTAGGGCTATTTTGGAATTATATTTTAAGGTGCAAATTCAAATCGGCAAATAACTTGAGCAATTCCACACTAGTCCACAATGATACACGAAACAATATTTTAAATGAACTTATCATGTGAACTAGCGAAAATCCCATCCTTAATTTGACCATTGTCAATATCTTCGCCTCGGATTATAGACAGTAAGGAAAATGCTTGATAATTTCTTTTAAATAGTTGTTGTGATGTGTGCACAGCTGCAGCGCATCGTGTCGCGCTGCGCGTGCGAGTTCTACTACGTGTCGCACGAGGAGGCGGAGTCGCTGGGCGGGCAGGGCGCCGCCTGGGCCACGCAGCAGCCCTACGACTCCTTCACGCTCATGCACCACGACCTCAACGTCTGCACCAACTCGCTGCAGGTACCGGGCTCATAGCTTACATTCAAAAAAGTAGATCTTTCAGCTCCCGTGGCTTACAGACGGGAATAAGTGTTTTTGGAGGTTGTGTAAATTTTCGAAACCAGACTTTTTTTTTTCTAGTAAACCTAAACTAGGCGCTTTGGGAGCGTAAACTTTTACAACTAAAATACTCTAGGTGTACGATTCGAAAAAGTGATTCCCATGTAGAAGAACCGACCAGAAACTAAACTAAATATAGGTTCATATGCAAAAAAATAGTTTTACAATACTAATAATATATTATACTAAAACATTATAAAACTATTTTTTTTTTATAAAATCTTGTTGTAAACATTAAAAAATATTCCTTCGCAGTCGTTTGACCGTCTAATCTTGTCTCACGTCGCACGCGATTTGTATGCTTACCAGTAGGTAAGCATACAAATCGCGTGCGACGTGAGACAACTCTCATGGAGTACCATGAGAGTCGATTATGGACACGCTTGAAGCCAGCGATAGCCCTCATACATTTGGTCCGCATAACCGCAATTGGCTGATATTCGGTATACAAGGCTCATGAGAAATTCTGCTTGGGACTACGTTCATACTATCCCAAACTGTATCAACACTTCTTAATTACCGGTCTGAAAAATATAAACTTCACATTACCATTGATCGACAAGCTAAGAAGAAGAAGGCTTCTTAATAATTATTTAAGGATTCAACGGTTTACTCACGTGCGTCCTCGGGATCGCCCGACTAGTTTTAGACTCAATAGGAGTCCTTAATCATGAGCTGACGCGGCGGCGGCGGTGTCGCGAGTCGAACGAGCGCTTGCCACAGCGAGAATGCGCGTGAGTAAACCGTTGAATCCTTAAATAATTATGAATTCGTCTCACGGAAGTTATTATAATAATAAGACTTCTTAATGTTGACGTACGTGACGTGGATGTGTGTGCCGGCAGTACGCCATGCTGCTGGACGTGGTGAACAACGTGGTGCTGCACGTGGAGCCGGAGCGGCGGCGCACGCTGGAGCGGCGCGCGCGCATGCGCTTCCAGCTGCAGCTGCACCAGGACCAGGACCCGCGCCACCTCATACACAAGCTGCAGACACAGGTACACACCTTACTGCACGTAGCACGTGGTGCTGCACGTGGAGCCGGAGCGGCGGCGCACGCTGGAGCGGCGCGCGCGCATGCGCTTCCAGCTGCAGCTGCACCAGGACCAGGACCCGCGCCACCTCATACACAAGCTGCAGACACAGGTACACACCTTACTGCACGTAGCACGTGGTGCTGCACGTGGAGCCGGAGCGGCGGCGCACGCTGGAGCGGCGCGCGCGCATGCGCTTCCAGCTGCAGCTGCACCAGGACCAGGACCCGCGCCACCTCATACACAAGCTGCAGACACAGGTACACACCTTACTGCACGTAGCACGTGGTGCTGCACGTGGAGCCGGAGCGGCGGCGCACGCTGGAGCGGCGCGCGCGCATGCGCTTCCAGCTGCAGCTGCACCAGGACCAGGACCCGCGCCACCTCATACACAAGCTGCAGACACAGGTACACACCTTACTGCACGTAGCACGTGGTGCTGCACGTGGAGCCGGAGCGGCGGCGCACGCTGGAGCGGCGCGCGCGCATGCGCTTCCAGCTGCAGCTGCACCAGGACCAGGACCCGCGCCACCTCATACACAAGCTGCAGACACAGGTACACACCTTACTGCACGTAGCACGTGGTGCTGCACGTGGAGCCGGAGCGGCGGCGCACGCTGGAGCGGCGCGCGCGCATGCGCTTCCAGCTGCAGCTGCACCAGGACCAGGACCCGCGCCACCTCATACACAAGCTGCAGACACAGGTACACACCTTACTGCACGTAGCACGTGGTGCTGCACGTGGAGCCGGAGCGGCGGCGCACGCTGGAGCGGCGCGCGCGCATGCGCTTCCAGCTGCAGCTGCACCAGGACCAGGACCCGCGCCACCTCATACACAAGCTGCAGACACAGGTACACACCTTACTGCTACTTGTACGTAGTAATGTACTTCACGATGCTTGTCAACCAATATATTTTTTAAATTTATTTTAAGATCTGAGATAAGTGTAGACAACGGTATTCCCTTGCCTTCATAATTCAAAATAAAAATCACTTTTTTTAGATAAAGTTTTTATTTACAATTTTATTTTAGAAACACAAACGTTAACATATCTGTAGGAAGTAGTTCTGTCGAGAAAATAAACTTTGAATTCTTTTTGTGGATGCTCCAGATATTGCTCATTTTTTTTTTAGATTACCTAAAATAAACTATATTTGTAAGTATTTACGGGCAAATTTTAATTTGAGTAACAATACAAGCATTATTTCTCAAAAATATATGAAATAAAAATGCAAAAAGAATCTCTCCGGCGGGGAATCGAACCCCGGTCTCCCGCGTGACAGGCGGGGATACTGACCACTATACTACCGAAGATGTTGAATGTGACGACGAAATAGCGGTTCTCACTGTTATCGTCAAAGTGAACATGTATAATATGCGTCATAGCGATAATTTTACGCATGACCGATCGTTCTAAGTAAAGGTGTTACTTTATCGATGACTCATTCGTCTTTATAAGAATCGATGAAGAAAATTGGCTCATAGATGTTGATTATGTAAATACACAGTGGATTATTAATACAAATTGTAGTCATATTGATGAATCAATTATGAATCGATGTTGTACATGTGTGAATCACGCTTACATGTTTTAATAGTATAAGCAGAGGCTACAGAAATATTTTGTTTTTACTTATTTTACATAAAATTGATTTGCTCTATTTCACTATGACGTCCATTAACTTGGTCTTCATATTCCACTAGGTGAGGGAGTCTTTAGCCAGACTCCGGCGCTTGGAGAAGGAGTACTACCTCAAGAACAGATCCATGACTGGCAACGACCCCGTCGCCATGGATGAACTGAAGAGCCTGGATGATCAGGTACTTGAAGACAGTATGTTATGTAGTAGATATTATTCATACATATCTTTAACCTAAATAGGTATGTTTGCCTCGTAATGTGTAGTGTATCACAAAAGTAACTTTTTTTACCTCGAAAGTTCTTGCTTTCTATCTCTCCTTGAGAAGGGCCATTGATGGCTATGCCATCCCGAATAAGGGCATGAATAATACCAAACAGATGATGCAACATTTAATAGAGGATATGAAAAAAAAAACGACCTAAATAGTTACATTTTTATTTCTATCCAATTAATATTTACAGTTGCAAGTTTTTGTTGGTCCACTTTTCGCCTTAAGTCGTATGGAGCCACGCTAGATGGCGCTGTCATTAATACGTACCGTTACATGTTTACCAAGGTGAACGAGTGCAAGGAGTCCGTGTGGTCGCTGGGCGAGGAGCTGGACGCGATGGTCCGCGCGTGGCGGGAGGTGGGCCGAGCGTCGGCCGCGCCCGCCGTGCGCAGTGCGCATGCGCCGCCGCACCGCTACAACGAGATCTGCTTCAAGAGCGCGCGCTGGCGGCTCACGGACGCCGACGGCCAGCTCGGCATCGCAGACCTGCTGCTCACCAACTTTCTGTGAGACCTGTGTAGAAGCTGCGTGGCCTACCGCACTTACTCATTTATCGTCCCGTATCACCTAGATGGGTGCCACATTGCCACAGTGCATCGCCATTCCGGTTTTTTGATACCGCAGTGCGACTGCATTTAAAGGGGTGAAGAGTGCATCTGGTAGCCTATTCATAAAATTCCAGTTTAAAAGAAGTTTTTTATAGCCTACAGTAGATCCCACTGCAGGGCAAATGCCTCCCCTTTCTTCTTCCAAAACTCTCTGTCTTGTGCGATTTCTTGATTAAAAAGAGTTACAGAAACAAAATACTCAATTATTCGACACGAAAAACGAGATTGCTTAAGCAATGTATCTTAACATTTAGCAAATGCATAACATATTATCTTTATTTTTGGTGGCGAATAGATGTGAAATGAAAAGTTAATGGATCATTTTTTTTACTGTCGTATACTTTTCCGTTCTCATTAGTAACTGATTCATTTGACTCACAGGTATACGAAGACGTCAAGATCGGACGACTCGGTAGAACATCAGCTGGAACTGGGATACGTGCGCGTTAAGAACTTGCTTCCCAACGAACCTTTCCCGGAGGTGAGATTATAAATATAATAATAATAACTTTGGACAGCTCACACACGGCCATCTAATCCCAAACTAGACAGAGCCTGTACTACGGCAACCAGACAACTAATAAACAATGTGTAAGTTTTTCTAAAATTGTAAAATAAAATAAAATATATTTCTAAATACATAAATGTTATTGATAAATGAGACCCAGACACACAGAACAAATGATCGTGCTCATCACACAAAGATTTGTCCTGGGTGGGAATCGAACCCACGACCTTCGGCTTAGTAGTCAGGGTCACTAACCACTAGGACTAGACCAACGGGCCAATATGAAGACGTTATAACAATATTTACTTATTTAATTTAGCCTACATTTTTTATCTTAATCACGCCTCATTCTACGGTCTTTGGATTTATTTACTAGGTACTACTAAATAACTGGAAGAGATATTTTTTGAGATTTTTTCCGTTTGTTTGTGTGTTACCCAGTAAAATGGGTTGTTAAGGCAGTCGCTTCTTGTAAAATACGGTATTCAGCTAAATCCAGTAAGACTGGAAGCCGACCGCAACATAGCTTAGGGAAAGGCTAGGCAATTTATCCGTACATTTTTACATACGGTTTAACACCTCAGATTGCAACATGTCTAAATCTCATTTACAAATAAATGCTATACAGTATGTCTGAATTACTATATCTGTGTATTATAATCATAGGTGTTGGTACCACAAGAGCCGTCGGGTCGCGCACCACTAGCTCGCCGCGCGGCGTTGCGCGTGTTCTGCCGCGACCGCCCACCTGTCGGCGGCATCGCCGTTAAAGAACACTTCGAAGTTAACATCGTTCCCATACGGATAGGTAAGTTTGTTTAACTAGCAACACAATAGGCATAACGAGAATTTTTAATTTTTTTCAGGTAGATTAATCGTTAATATCAAATTATAATAAAATTAATTATTAATAATAATATTTATGATTTCCTTTATTTTAAAATTCACATACAAATTACATTTTTAAATATATTATACCATTATAAAGAAAAAATTAATACATTTAAAAATATAAAAAGCAGTCCCCAACCGGCAACGGGAACAAGGTCCAGGCTGCCGGTGGTTAGGGCTCCAGAGAGAGGAACCTCCTCACGATACGCGCCGTGTCGAGAAGTACCGCTTTCTGAATCAAACCCTTGACCCAGGTGCCTAACGAGAGCCTCTTTAGGTGTTGGTCGAGGCTCTTGGCTATTATGCCGTTAGCTGTGACGACTATCGGGACAATAATTGCTGAGTCCACTTCCCACATGTCGACAACCTCGTGTGCCAAGTCTAAATATTTAATCTGTTTTTCTTTTTCGGCTTTCACGAGGTTCTCGTCATGAGGGATAGTGATATCAACAATCATTGCCCGGCGCTCCGATCGATCTATGACCACTATATCAGGCTTATTGGCTACAATAGTCCTGTCAGTGATGATAGATCGATCCCAGTACAATGTGACACGACCATTTTCAAGAACTGTATTTATATACTTTATTTATGATTATTTTTATTATTAGACACATATTTTTTTTGTTTTTACGTAAACAAACCTACTCGTCACCTTTAGGTACCATTTTTACCTAAAAGTGACGTCACAAGCCCCTGCTCCTAACCTCCAAGCGCTTTTTCGCAACTTTATCAATTTTCATTGATTTGGTAAGAGAAAAAATAAGCGTTACATGATTGATTTTGATGATGATTTTTTTAATTATCTAACTGACTATCTGTATTGATTGACAGAAAAGAACGTAAGTAAGAACGCCCTGAAAATATAGAATGGAAAATCTTTCTAATATTATAGTATATAAAAAAATACATAAACTAGAATTACCGTATACCTATGATTACAATAAGACACTGGTGATTTCTAAGACTATGGATTACTAAATGTACATCAAAGTGTTACAAAGTCAGCCAATTGATTATTTGTGTTGAATTATAATCCCGGCCTATAAATGTCCCACTGCTACGCACAGGCCTCTTCCCATTTAGAGAAGGAACGAGCATTGATCACCACGCTTGCTCACTGCGGATTGGCGATTTCAGTTTTCATGTTTTTCTTCACCGTTTGTCAATGGTGTCTTAGAATAATTAAGAAAGTACATGTAACTTTGAAAAAGTCACATTGGTACTTGCTTGGGTTCGAACCTGCAACAATTTGCATACAAATGCGGTCATTGAACCCCTAGGCCACCACGACCGTTGTCTAGAAACCGTGTGTAGAATTGTCAAAGATCATACAATTAGTATTGAAAATAACATTAATGTCCATAATTACCAATAATTAACTTAATTGTTTTTACCGTTATGATTTTAATTATAAGGCACTGATTAGTTAAATGATAATTAAATATTTTGATTGATATGTGATAACACATTACAGACAGGTAATTCCCTAATTACTTATATTGTACTATGTAATAGTCTTTTACTATACAGATTTATTTCTATATAAAATATATGTATTCTTTTAATTGTTATATGTAGTCTTAGTAGTTGTAATATGTAGTCTTTGAGTTCTCTGTTAAATTAATAAATTCCTGTAATTTTGAAACACCCTGTACATCTTGTGTAAGGTTCACAAAACGCCACCTGATCAAACATGGCGGCGGTACAGAGACCGTTCAGGTCACCAGTAATTGAAATACTCCGTCTATTGAGTGTATGTGAGTCCTGCTGTGTACACATATGTAGAAATAAATTTCCATTTCTTCATTGATTGTAATTATTGTCTGTTTTTCTGACAAGGTATTATTGCTACAAATTTTAACGTTTATTTACAAATATTAGGTGTTCATAAATATACCACTGATTATTTGGTTATAGAAAACATGCAGCATAAGCTGAACTGTGCGCAAGAGTGGTGATAACTCGAGATGAGACAAATATTGTAATTTTGTTCCACGGGACATGTTAGTATTAAATAAATAGACATGTATTCCGTTTGGATTCGCATAATTCTGCACGTTCTTTCAAGCTAACTTATAGTTATTATATTAACAAATATCAGGAGGAGGTCTAAGACACAATATGAAGTGTAAAATGTATTGTTTTGCCGACAAACACAGAATTATGAGTCGGAATCCTGATCATTTTGTTCTAGGTTTAACGAAAAAGTTCTTCAACACGATGCTCAAGTTCTGCTTCCCGGAGCGTGACCCTGACTCCATAGAAGACGGTGAAGAGGAAACAGAGGGAACCCTGAAAGCTGGAGCCTCGTCCTCCAGCCTCGTGTCTACTGGCTCCAAGAAGATCAAGAAGAAGGGGAAGGACTCGAATTCTAACTTCTACGTGAAGAGAGATAAGAAGGATAAAGATGATGTGGAGAAGATGAAGGTTTGTATTACTTTGGAACTAGTTTTATTTTTCCTTTGGTATATTACCTAAAAAAAATAGCGTGTTGAACCCAGCAGCTCGGCAGTGCCGGCAGAAGTTAATTACTTACTTTACTTCTGCCGGCACTGCCGAGCCGCCGCTAATTACATTACACGACGTGCTGCGGTTTCGATCCCCACATTGGATATGAAAAAAAAATTCCATATTTTAAACACTTTGAATACACGCATTTTACATATATTTTTGCGCAAAACCGCTAAAGAAGTTTTTATTCAAAAAATCACTGACACCCGGCGCAGGGCGCTTGCGCGTCTTAGGATCAGTCACGTGACCCCTGACGCTATATTAACAATATTTTACCCATCCCAAAAAGTGCACAGCGCCGCTAAAGAAGTTTTCACTTCAAGATTTAAATCACGCAAATTATGTACGTAATTAGAATACAACTTTCGAAGACTTGATTTTTTTTTACGAGTTTTTTATTGCGACTGCTTCTCTATTACACAAATAATCAAGCTACAGTCAAGTATCTTATGAGGCGGAACAACTTTCTATCATTTCAAACTTTATGCTGGTCATCATTGAGACAACTTTCCAATAACAGGAGCGAGCGGAAAAGAACAAACTATTCATATACATCAAGATTCCTGAGGTACCGGTGAGGGTGTCCTACAAGGGTAGCAAGGAGAAGAACCTGGAAGACGTGAGGGACTTACCACTAGTGCTGCCGACCCTGGAGTACCATAACGTCACGTGGACCTGGCTAGACCTGCTGCTGGCTACCAAGACTGACACCAGGAGGTAGGTTACAGCTAGAAGTTGATAGAATTGTTTTTTGTTATTTTAATGTTTATTTGTTTATCTATGCTGCTGAGACAGGTAAAAAGAATGATTTCGGTACCATTTTGAAACAGACCTCGATAACGGAAGCGCTACTGTCGCCATAATATCAACAAACTAGATAATATAATAAAATGTATGTCCATGTTTTTGATAAATAAATAACTGCGAGGGGTGGTTGCATAGAGACACATAGAAGTACCTGGAGGAGGCTTTTGTCCAGCAGTGGGTCATCACAGACTAAGGGAAAAGTGATTTATAATGTAATTAGCATTCTTTTTATTTTATAAGTGGTTAGCTACAAATTGTTGATTTACTATAATTTGCAAAAATAAATAGAAAAACCTTTGAACATCAATCATTCTATAAATATATTGTTTAAACAGAAGTGTTGAACCGTCCAACGCTTCAGCTAACATTATCCATCACAATAAGAATCAGATATTTTAAGCAATTAAAATAAACAAAGTACCTACTAAAATATCGGCAAGACATTTTATGATGGATGATATAAAAACAAACAGCGAGTATTTAAAGTGTGTGTGGAGATGTGTTGATGACGTCACGTCTGAATCATCTCCGGCCGTTACAGAAAAGATTGCTTTGCGATTCATTGCTCTCTTGTTTTCTTTTAAATTTAAAAAAAAAAAAGCCTTGTGTCTTTCTTACTGAATTTGTCACGCGCGTCTCTTGGTAGATTCGAATGGAAAGGGCTTTGTCCAGCAGTAGGAAATTTTAGGATACTGATTTATTAAAAAAAATATCACACTAGTGTTATGTCACTAGTAAATGTCGAAACATACACCATTGAAATCCAATAGAGTATGTTCGACATTTCTTCTCAGGGTAGCCAGTTAGGAAATATCGACTCCAGCGAATTCAATTTAAAAAAGTGACGTATAATAGCTGTGGTAGAAATCCAAATGGCATAATAAATAATTTAATTTAATAACAATTTTCTCCATTAAACAAACATCCGAAAATATTTATTGATTTGCCTGTGTAGGGTAATACTGTCTCAAGCGATTCGTCAGAAGCTACAGCTGCACAGGCGAGCGGCTGCTGCGCCCGAGCCACACGAGGAGGATAAAGCTCGACTACTCCTTGGCGAGAGAACTGTAAGTAACCGACACATAAACATATTTCAGGGGCTTTTAATGTTATGTTCAGTATAAGTCAAAACCCCGTATGTACTGTGTAGTACAATAACACTATAAGTATTGCAGCTTCATTCTCGCTCTAGGGGTATATTTGAGTATTGATAATATTTTCACTTTGCCTTAGGTGTAAGACCCCTGAGTATGTCTCGATTTTTTTTCTCAGGGTAGCCAGTTAGGAAATATCGAATACAGCGACTTCCAAAAATATTTAGTTTATAAGTGATTGTATACTTCCAAATCGCATAGTAAACAACAAGGTATTTAAAATGGGCGATTAAGCGGTTTATTTTCTCATTTATAAAATGTATTTTGCAGAATTCCTAATTAAGTTTTTCCTCTAGGTCGCTGAAAACAAACCTCAGAAGAAGAGTACTCCAAGCGTCTTCAAATTCTCCAAATCATAGCGTAAGATGTAATTACAAGCATTTATACCAACAGTGTAGATATCGGCAGGTAACTTGAATAATTACTGTGACGCCAATCTTGCATAGTAACCAACGGTTAGGCCCTTAGGAGTGAAAAGCCTATATTTAACTTCAATACCATGGATGAATACACTTTAGGAGGGTAGTAACCTTTCCCGTGAATTTATGACTGCACGGATAGCCGAGTGGTCACCACGCCAATTACCACTGTGCGCGACGTGCTGCGGGTTCGATCCCCGCATGGGACAAGTATTTGTGTGATCCACAAATGCTTGTTTCAAGTCTGGGTGTTCTTTGTGCATGTGATTTGAATGTTTGTGAAACCCCCGCAACACAAGGAATAAATTCCTTAGTGCGGGCGTCGTTTTTAAAAAAAAATCGAATAAATTTCAGACCTTCGGTATTCCCATTGGCTCCGCTTCGAACCAATCAGAGACCAAAACGCGGTTATGTCGATCTCGTACTACATACTCGGACTATGCATTCTGTCTGCTCAGTAATTAAATCGCCTAGTCATAAATGCTAAATTGGGTCTCAAAACACAAGAAAGGGTGGAAGGCGTTTTGGACAGGTCTTGTTAACGTCATTGGTTGATTCTACGTTAATGGTCGCGTATGTACATGCGCACTTATAATGTTACCTGTATCCCGCGACTCCGCCCGCGTGACTGTCGGTTATCGTTAAAAAGTCCGTCATTTCTCAGACAGAATATATATCGGTTCAGTAGTTTAGGCTGGATTGCGTAACAGACAGACAGACAGAGTTACTTTCGATGATTTATTTATAATATTACAATATAAGGATTTTAGTAAGGATTCAGTTATTTGCCGATTCTACTATACTGTACTGAACATAGACATTCAGAAAGAGGCTATTGTTATATATATGTATATGTTGATACGGTTGGCAATGAAAGTGGCCTAACCTGTCTTAAAAAAAGGCAAGTTTTATTATATATTGGGTCACTTCCACTGAATAAAACGGATGGTGACATAGTATCTTTCTTTACTACATACACAGACTGTAATAGCTTCAGTACCAATGTACTTAGTGCGAATTTTGCTTGCTCCTAGCTCTTAAGTAATTGAGGCACTGAACGTTGTGAACATCCTCGCACTAGGCACGCTGTTCACGTATCCAGAACATCTGATCTTGGTTTTTTGACATATTTATAAAAGCGACTTTCGTTGCCGACGGTACTTTTTTTTATGTAGATATGTTTTGTATAGTTAAAGCATTTATATAATCTATGTAAAAAGCACACAAAAGACTAATATAACAAGAACAAATGTTTACTGTATTTATATTCTGATTAATCATCTTTTATCCAAGTAGGTGTTGCAAACAGTTTTAGGTTATTACAATTTTCATTATTTAATTTCTTGGTCTTAAAACTGTCATGTATGTTGGAGACCTCATGCTGTCTATCAAGACTATTACATATCATCGAAATTGATTTAATTATTTAGTTTATATTTTAAATGTGATTTATTTTAAACTAAGAAATCTCATTATGTATCGTAGTATCAGACTAAAATGTTAGTAACAGCGAAATATTAAAACGAAAAAGAATCTTTTATTATTTATATCGGCTTTATTTGTACTTATTTAAATTACCTTATTACTTCTTAGATACTATAATTATGTTAATTAAATTAATTATACAATAGAACAAACATTAGGTGCATTCAATTAATTATGTGTCTAAAATGAAGTGGCAATTAGGAACTTTTGCTGTGGCGTTTGCCAAATGGAAAACAGAATATATTAAAAAAACTTTACTTTTTCCAAAACTTTTAAATCAAACTGCATTTAATTAGTCTGCTGTCATCATAAGATCCAACAACGTATCTTTTTTTAATGCTCTATTATTATTTCATCTTTGTTCTATTTTATCCTTCCTTTTGTATATAATTACCAGCAAATAACTTTTTAGTTAATGATTATTATAGTAATAAATTAAGTATAGAAACAATTAGTTAATAATTATTTTTGGCTCGCACAATGCATTATTACCAATACTCGATAGCTTTATTGTACTCTGCGTTAAGTTGTTATTAAGTTGAAGATCGTCTGGAGATCAAGACCTGGCTCTCGAGCCAAGTAACATTTCTACAAGCGGCAACGCTGATCGAATCGCTCAAATGAGTGACAAGTCTAAGTCACGTGATTTGTCGATACCCAATGTCATTTCCATACATATAATGTTATTCAAGCAATTTCTTTCATCGTTAATGCTTGTAAAAATGTCACTTGGCTGGAGACTTGGATGATATAAATTTAGTAGAAGCAATCCGTAAGGAGAAGCAATTAGATACACTATATATTTATGACCATTTGTTTTACTGTTTCCCGCGATCACCTTTTTTTTTCAGTAAAAAATGGTGCCTTTGTTTCCCGGGTGTAATATAGAAATCTAAAGGTGAAATATTTTTTGAAAAGGTACAATAGGTTTTGAGTTCAATCGTTAAGATCTTACCCAACAAACCTTTGCTCTTTATAATATTATTGTAGTTAGATCTGGACATCATAATCATGCAAATTATTTTATCTAAATACTCAGTTAATTAGACTTTTTAACCCTTTCACTGTCCCGTGAGTCACATTCACATATGAACATTTCCATTGTTTAACTTTTGTGTCTTCTGACGGGACAGGAAAGGTGTTAATTTTGTGCGTAAAGGTAATTCTTGTATTGACTGTAGTCTACGGCGTAGACTGAGCATTTTGAAAACTGAGTTTTTGAATTAATTTCGCATCGAGTTCCTACTGCCTAAACCTATCTATTTTAAATTTAATACAAGCGTTAAAAGACAGAGTTCTCAGTTAGATATTATGTAAATTTGTTATAATGATGAGATTATTATAATTTATGCAAGATTTTGAGATGTATGACATCATTCTGTCATTGCCTTGGAATTGTAATGAATGATCATTAAAATTATGATATTAGTTGTTTAAAGAATAAATTATTGTTGATTTGCTTAAGTTGATAAAAATACATTACAAGAAGTATGTTATGCTTGCAAATTGTCAACTAAATACATTTTATCGCTTCGTCTGTTTACTTGTAAAAACAGTAATTGTTGATGATGACAACTTGTAATATTCCATTTAAATATGATTACTGATGCTAACGCGATTTGAGAATCACTTGTTAATGACTTTTGAGTCACCTGTAAGATAACGTCATGAAGTCAATATTTTTTGTTGAGCAATTTATAAAGTATATACCTTAGCACAAAACGGTGTTATTTACTGCATTCAGTATTTCTATGTAAGTATTTATGTGTAAGCGAACATTTTTCTATAATGTAATCCTATTATTTTTATAATCATCTATTTGTAGTGAATGTACGAAATTCGTATTAAATGTATCTGTTATTAAATGTTGTAAATATGATTTGGGGTTTTTATTCACTGCCTCGTCGTTTCAGGTTATTTAGAATAGAATAGAATAGAATAGAATAGAATATACTTTATTGTACACCAACATTTAGACAAATTTATTTACTATTTAACCCTAATATATTTCCCGCATTGGCATTATCCAGATTATTTCGTATTGCTTTTTTAAATTCATTGTAACCTTGTTACTCGCCGTCATAATAAAGCAAAGGGTTTCTCTAGAAGTCTATCAATATATTCTACCACAATAGTCCATGACCGAATTAAATTTTACGCATAAACAAAAATACGATCACGTAGACGAAAGCAACTCATATTACTGGGAAAACGCGCGAAAACTCATCTCGTTGGCGCTTATTTCCACGGTATTACCTCACCGCGGCCTTCGCCGGCAGTACAGCGCCGACCGCGGCCCGAGACACACGTGCCGCGCCGCACGAACACGAACATCGTAAAAAGTTACTCGAACGACATGAGGACGAATTATGTAAATGATAAATATAAATAAGTGCGATATTATTTTTTATAATTAAATTTCTGTGAATGTGAATAATTGTGCATCTGACAATGGCGTTAGCGTTGTGTGTATTTTTGTGCGCTTGCGCTAGTGTTTTAGGGTTTAATGTGGACATACCTTCAAGGGTTGTTTATAAGGGTAATCCGAATTCTATGTTTGGATTTACGGTCCAGGCGCACGTTGATGGCGATAGGAAAATGTGAGTATTAAAATTTATTTTTAAACTGCTGTTAAAAATGTCTTACCTGTCGTTGACTTGTATGGTTTTCCGCACGATTGTTGTCTTAGTCTTAGAATAAAGATAAAGTGTGCAAGTAAATGCTGACGGAATGATATATTTTTATATCTGGCGCCATTGCATATCAGTTTAGTCACAGACTGTTTACATAAAACTTGGCATATTTTAGGCGGAGTTGGCAGAAACATTGTAGAGTCGTATGAATGAAACATTTGTTTAGACAAGTGTGGGCTGAAAAAGTATGTTACGACTGCCTTGTTGATCGTCACTTATTATTAATATGTAGTTGTAATAATTATAATGATAACATGTGTTATGAGATAATAATTGGGAAAAGGATGTCTGAAGAAAACATTCTTGGGATTGATGCATTCCTCATGTTCCTTATTCTATTTTGTTTAAAACCAATTTTTAATTACCGCCTTACTTTAATAGAAGTACATACCTAATTTATGACTCCATCATGTTTTTTTATTAGAATTCAACGTATTTATGGCCAGTCTCCGTTTAACATATTTCCTTGAATTTATTCGATTAGTGTTCTATGCGGAATCGTAGATGTTAGGAAGGTTATTCATGTAGCTCTATAGGTATGTTGTTTGTATGTAACAAGAGCAATTCGTTTATTTTAGTGTTAACAGCTCTACATGACACAATTTATTTTACTATTCATTTAATTGCAACGATTTTAGTAGAGAAGTGAATTTTTGGTTTTTGGTTGAAATGGGCTCAGTACTATATTCTTTCTTTGACGATTTGAATCTCTCTCTAGTCAGTATTGATCAACCTTCTACACAAAAATTATTTTAGCGAAAGTTAACTTATTGTTACTTAGTGGTGCATGAAGTTATATTATGGACTTCAGTATAGAATTGTCGCTAGCTGCAGTTTGTCTGAAAAGGATGAAAGAGTCATAGAAGATAATATGGTGAAGTTATAATAAATCTATAAAGAATTAAAGACGCCAATACAAGCATCTTAGCTTAGCACGAAGTGTTAACGAGATTACTAGTAATGTGTGACCCACATTGCTAGAAATCTTTATATAAAACAAAAACACTGGACTCATTGCAGCCTTGTAAAGACATACAACGTAACTTAATTTCTATTGCTACTTTCCTGAAAGAATAGGTTGTAATGGATTTCCCCTTGCTACACTTAAAAGTCTTGATATCATCGCGTTTCATTCACACTCAATTGCCGAGGTGATAAATATTAATTCGTGGCTTCCGTGATTGAGGCAAGATTAAGCTTAACAGCGGGACCATCGATCCTTATCTGTAAAGTACAAAAGAAGATTTCTCTAAATAAAGTCACGATAATTCTTCAACATTATTACAATTCTAACCTGTGCTTACCTCAATAATTTTCAAGACGCTCTTTATATGGGGTAAAAATATTTAAAAGGCGTCGCTAAACCTAACCGTCCTAAATTTGCCTTTTCTTATTTGGTCAAAATATGTTCGCCTACGTCATCCCTTTCGCTTTTACAAAATACATTACAATTCTCAAGGATAATAATAATAAGCATCGTACAGACGAAGCTTCTTAAGTATTTGAGGTAGTTATCAATTTTGTTTATATTTAAGCATTCAAATTGCTCTCAATCCAATCAATTATGTTCTCAAGTATCTTAAATATTATCATCAAAGCGTTTACTAGCAGTTTAAGCGTTTATTCACAAGGTAAGCAGCCCAAGAGCATGTATATGTCGCGATGACATCACCCTCGCGGCTGACGGCTGCAGATTTTAGCGACCGACTGATTGCCTTTTATTGGCCGACCATTATAGTCCGAGCGTTGGCGTCTACACACCAAGTGTTGTCATTTGACGGTCTTACAAACTGATATTTGCATGTATATTATGTTAACTACAAAATAATTAAAGTCTGTATGTTGTAAATTACGAGTAAATGTGTTAAAAATAATAAACGAAATGTAGATTCACTTATTTAATTTTTTGTCAAATTGCAACTGAAGTCAAAATGTCTTATATTTTGATACAATACTTTATTTACTTCTGCTTCTGTTCCTTTTTACCACTTCTAACAAAAAGAACGAGAAAAAAGAATTGTAGAACGGGTTTGATAAATACTTCGATTTTGTAGGGAGGCCGGGGCTGGAAGTTACCGGGGCACGTTGTTCCGATAATAATAACTTTGTAAAGAAAAGAGTTAGCAATACACGTAAAGTGTATCGTTTAAGCATCAGGTGACACGCCGCGCTGGCGGCCATCTTAGTTGCTCCGACGGCGGCGGACGAGTGGTTGTGTGCACCGCGCTATTAGAACACCACGTGAGTAAATTTTTTCGTATTTAAACTTTTTGGATTATTTTTCTTTATTATTGACCGATTTATGTGCATCTTTCCAATTTTAGAATGGCATTAGTTAGGTATCTTATAGCTTGAATGTTTTTTCAATTCAATTTGTTAATTTGCTAGCATGATAGTTTTTATACAAAAATATAATTTGGGGCTACAAGTTCCTTCCTAAAGGGGCTGGTTGTTCCCCGGAACAACTTACCCCAATCGATCCTTAAATTTTCTATAAATTTAAGATTGAAATGGATGACCAGCCAGAACCATCCAATATACAAATATTACCTCAGATTAATTTGCAGCCAGAATCTATAACCTTAACACTTCAACATCGGGTCAGATTGGTGAACCACCTCAACAATCTGCAACAGATCAGGGTGATGTATCTCAGGCTGCCTTTGCGACCATTAATAGTGCCCAAGAACTTCAATTAACACCAGTAAAGACAAATGCTTCAGCTGTCTTTAATCCTGAAATTGTAAAGCCTTTACCAAAGGCACCCCCAAGATTGCAGACGGCTGCAAAACGCCGTATAAGAAAGACGGCTGTTTTGACTGACACGCCAGAAAAAAATGCATAAGCTGAAGAACAGGTAAAGAAGAAAGCAAGGAAAGATGAAGCCAATAGAAACAAGGGAAAGGAAAACAACCATAATAAAGGAAAAGGTAAAGGAAAGGGAAAAGCTCAAAAAGAAGCTAAACGAAGAGTATTACAAGAAAGCGGGAGTGATAGTGATGATGAGGATCTGGAATGGTATTGCATAATTTGTTGTGATTCATATTCAAATTCTCTTCCAAGAGAACAATGGATAGAATGTAGCATGTGTAAAAATTGGGCACATAAAAAATTGTATAAATGAAACTGATAATATTACTTATGTGTATCCCAACTGTGAGTCAGATGAAGAATTTATCGATGAATAAGAATAAAAGTTTCCAAAGTTGATTACGACTGATTAAAACAAGATTGATGATTTGTCTTCATTGTAATTTCATTTCACTTAACAAAAATAATTTGATAACTTTAAGATGATAAATAATATTGACGTTAGCAGTTTCGTTTTGTTATTTAATTATAATTGTAAGTTTTGATCTGCCTTTAGATTCAATTTATTAATGAAACGTTTACATGAAGGTTACCTGTTGTGTTATGTAGTTAAAATAAGTGCAGTTATGTTTGTAATAAGGTTTTTAACTTGATGTATCTCTATTATAGTTTTATATTATAGAATTGATAAGAGAAACATTCATCTGAAGATTTCCAGTTATATTTTGTTGTCTTTTTATAAATTTTGTTATGGAAGTGCCAATATTTCTTAGTTATAAAAAAGTGTTTTTCTTGAGTATATTTTCGAGTAAGATTTTTTGAATCCTTAAGTATGTAGGTAGTAAGATTTATAAGCTAATTGATCTCAATTTTTGTTAACCAATAGGTACCAAATGTTAATCTAGATGTAGCTAGTAATATTTTTTCGTTGTTTTTGAAAGTATATAGCATTGCATAACAACTAAATAAATGTAACTATAGAAGTTATTGTTTTATTTAAAAGAAACCATACATTATCCTTATACTTTATTTATATTATCCAAGTGGCACAATTTGCCCCACACGTGGAACAACTCGCCCCAAAGTGGGGTTGAATGTTCCCTTCCGAAATTTTGCATAAATATGCCTGTACAAAAAAAAAAATTGAGAAACTAGCAGAAATGACTTCACTATTACAGAGACCGATTAAGACTTTTTAATAAAATCAAATAACAAAATTGAAATCTTATCATTTTCATCATACAAATTCATGTTATTTGAAAATCGGAACTTTCAGCCCCGGCCTCCCCCCTCTAGGAAATTAAACAATGATGAACTGTACCTACATTATTATACCCATCGTAACCAAATGCAGCGTTAAATAATATGCACACAGAACAATATTTGCCTCTTACACAAATTGAAACCTATTCACAAAAGCCAATGTCAATGATAAAAACAGTGAAGGACAGATCAATTACCGAGCAAACGCAGAATTTAACAAACTAGAGTTCCTTAAACTCATTGCGTAATTTTTGAGGTTATTATGCTGTTAATTGTGATAATATGATGATGATATAATACTTACTATACTATAATTACCTTATCATTTAATTTCATTGTTATTTTATGCACGGAAATTTTAGAATACTTAAAAGTAATCAATTCTTGAAATAAAACTACTTTTGTAACAGATAAATAATACGCGATAGAATCCGTCTAAAAATAGTTTTATTTCAATATCTAACATTCACGTAAACCTCAAAAACCAATAACACCTTCCCTGTCCCGTCAGAAGACACAATAGTTAAACAATGAAAATGTTCATATGTGACTCACGGGACAGTGAAACGGATAATAAAATTTTGTAATATTCTTGAAAAAAATTGCAAATATTTATTGTAACAGAACAACTGCATTTAACCTGTATGACGCAAATAAATTTAGATAATAATCACGATTTCTCATAGGGTAACTACTGTTGGTTCGTAATCCTTTGGAACAGGACTTTAGAAGCATCATATACTTGGTTTTAGATTTAGGTGTCATTTTTTAAGCTAACTTGTGTCATGAAATAAGTCAAGGTATTCGTTTACCACTATAATTGAGTAGTACTTCCATGGACACAACTGAACTAACTTCATTCTATATTTTTTCTTCCGCAAATTTTAAACATGCCGATAAAATTTTCTGCCATAAGTAACTTAAGTAATTATATTAATGACTTACTCGAGGAAATAAGAAGACGTAATTGCTACAATATATTTGAGTAGAGTAATTATTTAATACCTGTCAATTCTTCATTATGTAAAAAATAAATGAGCTGACAATTTGGTAGACTAATTAATGGACCACTGTTAAGTACAGCTTGATTTAAATTTCATTAATTTCTTGTTAATGTGTTACGTAGGTATTAGTAACCTTTTTGGACGGAATGGAAAGAACATTTTAATTAACACAGTTACTTATTGGGGTACATACGTTTTATTAAATGATCCTTTCACTACAATATAATTTTCAATTATAATTAATATATACATACCTATGTGTATCAGTATTATTAAAACAAGACGTTATGGGACTGTTCCACGATAAGACGCAAAGGGGTGCTGAAGTTTCCATTTTTTTTTGTAAATTTATACACATAAAATAAAGCGGAAGTTTGTTTTAAACAAAGAAAATAAGGGCTACACGAAAAACATGAAATACCTATAAAATTAAAATAAGCTGACGGTCGCGGGGATAAGTGTTAGTTAGTTGTAATATATTAAGCTAACTAAACTCTACATTAACCTTTTTAATTCACCTATCCTAACCAAGTTCGTAAAGAATAAAACAAAAAAAATCTTCGAAACCACAATTAACTTTGAACTTTTTCGTTTAACACAACCCCATAGACAATGCAGCGCAAATTCTAACCGGAAACACGTCACATGCGCAGCACATGCGCAGACGCACGCCCTTTTTACTTTTTTAACTTAATTTGGTCGTGAACGTTATTTTTGTTTGTCAGGGGTGAAGCTTCCTGCTTGATTTATAGTTACACACGCTTACAAATGCTCCTAAAGAAAAAAAATGGTGGTGCAGAGACATTTGTCGTGGCTACTTGGTAAAAGGTCTTTTGTGTTGCAATCGTTTGTCAAATATTGGACGAACAAGTGCAACCAACATGTGTTTAGAAGGCAGTGCATTCGTCGTGAGGTCTTGCTTTTTTTACGTAACTTCATGCTAACTTTTGCCGTTTATCGGCTTCGAAAGTCGGTGTGCCTCTCAAATGTTAGTGTTCTATATTTTATGAATAAAAATTAAAATGCTATTTAAGGATGTAACAAACAAATGTGAAACATAATTAAAGCTCTGTTTTCACCATTCAAGATTAATAAAAAACCGAAGTGCAGTGCTCTTAAAACACACACTAAACACATTTTAAGTCCAACATATCATTAACGTAGTCAGCGAGTCACAACAAGCGTTTCTTTATCCGGATAATGGTTAAGATAAGTAATGAGTTGGTTGCGCCCGCGCAGCTGTGCCAGAACTCTTTTATTGATTACTGATCGATGTTTAATGGAGTTTCTGTCATCGTGAACGCCGTTTCGGATTTGGTGTTGTCATTTATCAAGGCTTTATATCTTTCAAATTTTAAAAATAACCAAGTTGAACACGAAAGTATTTTCGTATTGACTTCAAACGGAATAGAAGAGGTAATCAATTAATCGTTTCTTTTACGTTTGGTTTGTGGTAGTGTAGCATCAATGCATTGGTAGTTTTATCTAGTAGGTCTGCGGATCCGTTGCATTCACAACAGAAAATAGAAACGTATTTTGACTCTTATTACTCCACAAGGGTCTTTTATAAGCATAGGTACCTAATATTTTTGATCACATTGGATATATTTCAATCTTGACTGATACATCTCTTTATGAATTTTTTAGCTTACTATCAATGTTGGTCGCACACTACTAGCATTCTCGTTAACCCCTCGTGGTAAGCTAAATGCTTGTGTTACGAGTGGGTTCACGTCGGTAGTGCAATATGGTATTTATGGTGGGATTCGAACCGGCGACCACATGATCGCAAGTACGATGCCCTGGCTATTAGGCTACCGCCGCTTTTATGTATAGATCTTTCTAGGCTTTTATTAGATTTTTTTAATTGTCCACTCATCTTATTGCCTATGGCCTTTTGTTCCCATCGGCAGTATCATATTAAATACCATAAACACGGCCTTGACACCATTCCATAGAAAAAATAAAATCTAAACAAACAAATAATTTTGTAAAAGTGACAAGTAAAGATAAACCTACAAATCCGGAGGCCAGTGTCGCTATCGAGTAGAAATATTTTTAAAACGTTATCAGTGAGAGATAGTTCCCTTGCAGCGGCTGTGCATGCTTCTGATAACCTATGGACCTCCACACCCCTTATCGGCAACGACTCGTCTTTTAAAACTTATATTTTTAGGTGCATCGAGTTCGGGCCGTGGTTTTGTAAATAACCAATTATGTTAATCTATTATAGAAAGATGTAATTTAATATTATGATTTTAAATCGTCTCTCCACTAAACTAGCTAGCGATGTATGTTTTACTATTTTAAGTTGAATAAGAGAAGTCTAGTCCAATAGGTAGGCTATTTATAATTTTAATAAGGTGCTTACTTATAAGTCACGTGATCTGTCACTTAGTATGAAAATTTCATTTTTAAATTTTATGATTTCGACCCGCGACATAAAACTGAAACACTTTTCTCAAGGAACATCCTTGAGAAAAGTGTTTCAGTTTTATGTATTACCTCGTTGAATATACGCACTCCATAAAAAAATATCCTGTATAATATTTTAATGTAAGTGGATAATTTGTTAATTAATATTGTATGTAACTAGTTTTGCATTTGTCCTGTAATAATAGACTTAAGTTGATGCAAATAAATAATAAGTAAAAAAAGCAGTACTTGTAAAACAATAATAACGTACCAATTCAATGTTTAGTACTTATATCTTTCCTTAATAAATTGTTTTTCCAGTAAGGTATTTTACTATGAATGACACTTAATCAATGAGTATTAATTACACGCTAGTATTAAGGACAAGCATTCGTCATAGAATTCTCGTAATAACACATACATCACGTCTTACAGGTAATTTACACAATAACAAGTTAAATTGGAACTAAAACCGAAAGCATTTTTTTAGACCATCTCCATTTTTAACTTGATGTTATGCATGTGTCTGTTTGTAAGCCTTATAAAGTTTTTTTAAGCTAAAGCAAAAGTTATTCAGTTAACAGTTAAATAAAGACACAAAAAAGTGTAGAAATCAATCAATCAATCTTTTCGAATCAAATGAAACTTTCTTGCATGCGCGTCGTCAGTCAGTTCATATGAAAACAGAATGCTGTCAATGTATTCCTAAAAGAACATCCACGTTCATCGTCTATCATCGCTGCGCCGCCGGCGCAGGCTCCGTGACCTCATTACAAATATGGCGCCCGCCCGCGACCTCACATCGTCTCGGTGTACTTTGCGCGGCAAATGCTCTAAAGTATCTCTCTCATGTTTCTATATAATTGGGTCAAATCTAAATAGATTGTGTATCTTGTAATAGATGCACAGATTTTCCGAGTGGCATCTTGCTTTCTTTTTGTATTCCGATTTTGTGGCTCAACAGGGACTGCAAAAAAAAAAATGTTGAAATGTTTCGCTAAAAATATTCTACTAGGATACAAATTAGGCTCCTTATTATTATTGTACAAATTATCTAATCTATGAATGTACTCAAATGTATTCAACTTCAACAAAACCTAGGTCTAAAATTAGTCGGAAATCTCCGAAAGGCTTAGAAATATTATGATTTCATGGAAGATAAGTACATACGATAGTACATATGAACATTAATGGCTCTACATTACATCAGTCGTGTAATATGCGTAGGAACATTTTTTAGGTAGTCATAGCGTGAGCTAATTGTCACTTAAAAATTAATTGCTAGCATGTTCCTAAATTAATCAGACTGGTACTAAACTTGATAATTATGACCGCTATTGTATGTATCTAACTTTATAAAGGAAATAACAATCAAGTTGTTTTTATATATTGAAATAAGATTGTATTAGAAAAAAATAAGTTGTGTGAAACACTAATTGAATACATATTTGAATTTTCCTGAAGCTATCAAATAGTTAAATATAATATTAAATTGGCTTAAAGGGATATCGCTTTTAACAGTGGCCACAGGTTATTAATAATTTTTAATAACAATTATTAATAATAAAAATAACTTTATTTAATACTTTGATAAAACAAATTTAATTACAATAATTTTAATTTACCTGTTTACTTGTAAAATCTTATTAGGCATCACAGCCTTCATGACGTCACTGTAAAGAGGTCAATGTCACAATCAAAACAATGTTTTTTCCCTTAAACATGCAGCTGATGACTGAATTCTGAGTAAATGTATCGTTCTCCTTGACACAGTAATGCGCACGCGCAGTGTGTTGGTATGCGCTTTCAATACAAGGTTATCTTCTATGAGGAATCTCGGTCTATATTTTTGGTGAGTCCGGGGCAAAGGTTATGGCTCATACATTGTTAATTGTACGAAGAGGTATTCGAACATATTTATTTTCGACTATGACGTACTCTTTGAAAGTACCGGCCTATAAATGTCCCTTTTCCCAGGGAAGGATAAGCATCTAAAACCACGCTTGTTCATTCCAGGTTCGCGATTTCAGATTCAAATTTTAAGAATCCAGGTCTCCACATGATTTTTTCCCTTTTTCACCGTTTTTCAATGGCGTCATAGAAAAAATAAGAAAGTACATGAAAAAGTCACATTGGAACTTGCCTTGGTTCGAACCTGTAACCATGTGCATAAAAATCCGATCATTGATCCGCTAGGCCACCACGACATTTTTACATTTATGGTCTACCAATTGTAAACAGTTATAAATGAAAAATAAAACCTTCAAAACCTCGCAATGCCTGTATAAGGCGTTGCCAATGTTACAGTGTGGTTTTCATCAGTTGATTATTTACCTTGAAAGAGTTCAGTATGTTCGTTGTTTATAAAAAGGTGTAGGTTAGGTTAGGCACAGCAAAAGGGAATGAAGAAGCACTCCGGTGGTTTTGGCCGGTAGGAGTCCGGCACGCCTCTCGGTCTTCCCCCGGCGGAGGTAGTCCATGAGGATTTCCACCGGGTAACAAAAAAAAAGGTTCGACGGATGAAAAAATAAAAAAAACGAGTCTGACTATTTCAAAGTGATATTGTCTTGTCTTGAATTTTGGAATGAACTTTCGAAACAAGTGAAAACAGTTTATCCTTCTTATTGCGCGTAATAATAGCTATACGCGACCAAACTGCAATTAATTCGTGTGATAAGGCGTCAATACGTTTTTAATGGTCGCCATCACTTAAATAAGAGCAAGAGTAATTATTAATTACGTTGATAATAAAAATTTAATGTCAGTGGTTGTGCTGCCTCTCACTACACATATGGTATGAATATAATCAATAAGCGATTGCGAAATTTTGCTCTGGATTCGATTTTTTTATACTTTCACCTTTTAAGGCGTCGGCGATTGTTTAACATATTTATTAAGCGTAACCTTTTAGTCATAAAGGTTGTCATATGAATAAAATGTACAACACTTGTAATACTTATACCATAACCACTACACATATTGGTTACAACTTGCAGACTTTTGTGTAAATTAACTAAATCCTTTATAATAAAAGAGTAACCTTCGTGTATGAGCTGTCCAAAGATATTATTAACTATACTAATATTGCAAAGAGGATTAATTTGATTGTTTGTTTGCATTGAATAGGTTCCCAATTTACTGAACCGATGATTTGAAAAATTCTTTCACTGTCGGAAATCTACAGTCATAGTCTAGTGACATAGACTATATTCAATTTAAAAAAAAAAAAAAAAATAGCCGCGGGCAGAACTACGGGTAAGGTACAATATCACTTAAGTCGAAACTTATCTTCAACAAATTCAGATCCTATCACATATCACCTTTCTGCCTTGCCAGACTCAAATTAGCGAATATTTTATAACACACATACTTACACTAAATTTATCAAATTATGCAAGTAGAGGCTTAATTACTATTTTTGATATCGCAGAGATTGTCCCTGACCTTAGGCCGATTTCAAACGAGGGCAGAACAGTGGGAACTGTTCTGTCAGTATTCTATCTCGGTGTATGCATTCACACAGTAGCCGTACAATGCTCCGTCCATTGACTATAGAAATACTACTTATACACAAACATCTATATTTTTCTAACTTTTCAAGTATCGCGTTGCATGATTATAAAACTCACAGATTTAGTCTGCTGACCACGGTAGTGTAACCCAGCCGAAACGTCAAGCCTTCAAAGGTAAATGGCAAAGGCATGAGTTCGCGTTAATTCCCGTGACGTATCTACTCGTAATTTTATTATTTCCATATTATGATGACGAATATAAAAGTCAATTAAGAAAATGCAAGTTTCCGCTTGATTGGCCTATGGTGCTGCCTCACTGTTCCGTCCTCGTGTGTAATCAACATTACCATCTATATTTGTAGTTCTTTTTAGTATGCAAAAAAGATAACAATCCGTATCAACAAGAATATTATATAGATGAAGATACAAATCGATGTATTTGAAACCAAATATATTGATCACTTTTGGACAGATATTAGTGAGGTGTTCACCCGGTCTTATGTCATATAACATGTATGAGTCAAGGCGAGCGAGGTAGACGTCACCGAGGTCTGTGTCATTACGAGGAAGTTGCATTCATAGCTTCAAGCACGTTTACTGTTACGATACGATATATATACCTATAAATATGAGTAAGCTACTACGAAATTGGTGTTCGAATCAATATAAATTTAAAAAAGTTATCCTTACAAATATTATGTTGAGATAGACATTTTAGAACTTCATCTTGAGGACTGAGTTGAATTAAAAGGCCCAGAATAGTCGATCTTGTTCTGTAATTTTTAATAAGTTTATTTATTTTTCGATGATAAAGCCCTCTTAATGGTCTTGTTGATGGACCTCTTATGTGTGATACATACATAAAGTATGCATCACTTGTAATAAGATAAGGATCCCGTCGAATCAATGGAAATGCAGTGGAAACAATAAAACAAGTTGACCGGATATAATGGTGTCCGCGGAGCCGGGGTCTCCAGATGTGGCGCCCGCGCAGCAAGCGCAGCCTTTGTATGCGCGTGCGCACCCGCGCGCCGGATGCCCCCGCCAGCCGGAAACAGCAGCACATTAAAACGTAATTGTTATTTAAATGCAATCACCAGGCTTTAATGCTGAACGCGATTATTATGCGAAAGGGGTGTTTAGGCAAATCTATTGTTTGTACAGTTAAAATTAACTGGCAATTAGTTATAGGAACCTTTCCTTTCATTTGATTTTAATGTGGCCACTAAACACCCCAGATAATAACAATAGGGAAAATGATAAATATGTGTATACTTTCTTGTCGATTCTTCTTTGAGAGCCATTTTACTGCATATTTGAGTAACTTATTCTATGATAATAGTTAATGTTATTTGTTTATTATCGATGATTAAACTAAACAAACTTACATAATGAGTATGCACTTAAGTGGGGCAAGTGAATATACAAATAGATACGTTATCGGATACATTGAACTTTTAATTGAATTAGGTCGCCGCCTCTTTGAATATTAATTTGCTAATCTGTATCTAACTACAACTTACCTATGTTTATGCTTATTATGTAAAGTTTACAAATAAAGATTGTTTATTTAAATGTTGTTAAGTCTTTTCTTTCGAAAAATGCCTAAAAACAGCGCGCAGATTTATTTTTTATTTTTTTAGTAATAACGACGCCCGCAATAAGGAATTTAATCCTTTTGTCGCGAGGGTTTCACAAACATTCAAATCAAATGCACAAAGAACAACCAGACTTGAAACAAGCATTAGTGGATCTCACAAATGCTTGTCCCATGCGGGGATCGAACCCGCAGCACGTCGCGCATAGTGGTAATTGGCGTGGTGACCTATACCATTCGGCTATCCGTGCAGTCTATGATGAAGCAGTTTTTCGTCGGCACTTACATCAAAATCACATTTGAAAACAAAAAAACTAATAATCAACATGATAATTATGATACGTAACTTGTTTTATCCTTAATTTTTCTATCGGTATCACATGATAAGAAAAAAAAAACCAAATCATAGCCAAATTGTTGAGATAAAACCATTTTACTACGAAAGAAAGGATTTTAAATAGTTTGAAGTGTGATATTTTGTCCTGATTGTGATGTGATGATTAACCCCAACTTTCCCGTTTATTGATTGATTCGTCATAGAAAAACCCAGCGTTGCGTGACATCGAACAATACCTACTTGCCCAGACACATCAATTATAGGCATTTAAAATGTTTTTTAAATAGTGATCATGGCACGGCTTTTCAGTTGTAGGTCTTAGGTTTAGTGCAATTAGACTGCAACTAAAGTGTGTTTGTAAACACAATTGCCCCAAAAGAAAAACAAAACCCCAATTGGAATTTTATTTATGTAGGTCTATATGCCTCGATAATTTACATCTTACATCAACAAAATTAAAAATGTCTATAAAAAATCATCAAAACCCTTTGAAATTGTACGGTTTACCAAACAAGTAATTTAGAATGTCGAAATATTAATTTCTACTTTCATAATTAGATAATATTTCAGGACACCTCACAAGCCGTCATATGATCCGAACTAGAAATGTATATCTGTTAATCATATTTTAATGTTATGTGTAAACAATTGTTGGCATAAATGTGTTAAAATAAATAAATAAATAAACTAGACAGAGCCTGTACTATGGTGACCAGACAACTGATAAACTTACTTCTATATTTCTAAATACATACATAATATAGATAAATTGCACTCAGATACGAAACAAAATATCGTGCTCATCACACAAAGATTTATCCTGGGTGGGAATCGAACCCACGACCTCCGGCTAGGCACTGGGCCTATAGCTATTTTACTGTACGGTCACTAAGTATACATAATCGCAATAGTCTATCGATCTGCATCGACCAATTCTTAGGCGGTGACCATATGGTGCGCATGCGTGGGCATCGTGACGTCACGCCGATTCACCGCCAACTGGGGCCACACTTTATTTGGACCGCGAAGTCTGTTGTTCTCTATGACTGGCTGTTAGCTTTTCCGTCTATTCATCGGTTATTAACCATTTGACGGCGTCCCTATTGTCATCCATATTCTAGAAATTATGAATAATTTATGATTAATTTTCAGGATTATGTGACGTGGGTTTCCGTTGATATTATATTGACAGGTAGCATATGGTGCGTAGGAGTAGATTTTGTAACTCATTGCAATTATTTGCAATATTTCTTGTTTTTTTTAGAACTTAACCGGATTTGTCCCATTGGCTAGATAAGACCGTTCTTTGGTTATAAACATCTAGTTAGCACATTTTTTATCTTGAGTAGCAAAATTTTCATTTTACATTGAAAAAAAATTATGTGGATACCTACATTCTATTTATCATCTCTCTCTCTCTCTCTCTCTCTCTTTGCATTGCCGATTTTGTATAGGTGTAAACAAATAAAACCTTTTTCCATAGTAGGGGTCATCTCAAGGACACTGACGCACGTTTTCCACGACCACGAGTAAACGTGGTGCATCAAAAGCGTGACCAGATTGTCTGATTCATCACTTCATTGATCACTTTTATTATGACTGTTTTATCGTATATACT
This sequence comes from Plusia festucae, assembly GCA_950381575.1. NCBI lineage: Eukaryota > Metazoa > Arthropoda > Insecta > Lepidoptera > Noctuidae > Plusia > Plusia festucae. Next base: position 1,538,355 of record OX494436.1, on the reverse strand, counting down.
CATAACACAAATAACGTCAGCAGGTGTACGCTACTTTAGAATTGACATAATAGAACTTATAGAAATATTAGCAGGGTCCCGCGGTATTACCCTCGGTATATCAGATAACATAAATTTATCGGGATAAATAGTATGTTTTGCTTATGTATTGATCCAGGGTCTTAGCTACTTCTTTACCAAATTCTATCAAAATTGTTCCAGCCATTTGCGCGTAAAGAGGTAACCAACATACACACATTAACTTTCGCATATTTATTATACTCCCATATACTGAAACGCTAATTAAGTTTAACACGTTCTTAAATGTCTGTCTGTCGCGTCTTCTCACCTTAAAGTGACAGAGACAGCATGAGACTTAACGGCGACTTAAAACTTATTGACGTTTCAGTATTCAGCCATTAGTGTGATAAATGTGATTTATCTTTTATTTTATTTCTTGTATCCTCGAGGCACATTTAACTTCTTCGCTAGTCCATTTATTTAAACAGGCCTCTTTACATTTTCTTTCTTTCTTCTTTATAGTCTCGTCTTCCGTCAAATTCTTACGACGTTCCTTGACTTTCTAGAAGTTAGTTTTTAAAAAAAAAAAAAAGGTTCCTACTAGCAATGTGGTTCGCACATTACTAGTAATCTCGTTAACCCCTCGTGTTAAGCTAAGATGCTTGTGTTACTAGTGGGTTCGCGTTAGTAGTATAATGGGTGGGATTCGAACCCGCAGCCACATGATCTCAAGTCCGACGCCCTAGCCACTAGGCTACCGCGCTTTTTACCCCTTTCTAGTCCTCTCCAGGATCTCACAGAACTACTTTCATACATCCGAAAAAAATCGTAAATGGGTTAATCTTCTGTATTTAATTTTACAATACTTATCCTTCAGTTTCACCTACGGAGGTGTTCTGGGAACGTGGCCGGTGACTCGCTGCGCCTACGCACGGCACATGGCGGTCACTGTGTAAACATCGGTACGTTACGTATTGCTCGGTAGACATCATGGCTTGCAATATTTGTTTAGTTATTCGATTCCCAGTATCAACAAGATTTTGATTATGTCTGGGCTTAAATATACTTTTGTGCTACCGACATATATTTTTAATTTGTTATAATTATACAATCTATGGACTGCAGGATAATTGAAAATTGGTTATAAATAAACAACTATAATATGTAAGTCAGGCGAAAATAGAACAATCGAAAGAAACTTTCTGTTTTCCATCGTAATTTTTCTGAAATGTATTTTGAAAGTTTTCGTTAAAGCATTTGTCTAACCAGACGTGGGTAAAACCACACATTGTTCTGGTAAAAACAGCTGAAGTAGTTTACTTATAAATGCATGTAATTGAGATATTATCCGGAACCTCTACTCCTTGTATGGAAAGCGACGCTTAAAGATCATCCATCCGTCTTCGGGAGTCACGCTTCGCAAAAATTATGTTGTTACTGACTTAAAGGGAAAGATTATCAAGATATAACCTAACAGACAGTAGGTACTCGGCGAACTTTTGTCTCTTAAATAATGTTATTTATAAAATACGCGGTACTATTAGTCCCTTGTCAACATTAAATTAAGTACGTATTTAATAAATCATTAATAATAGACAGATTAAGAAGGTTATACGGAAACCATTAAGATTGGAATTTAGGACAAGATAGGTAAAAGTTTCATTATTATGAGACAGTCTTTGCGACTGCTTTTTATCTGCACAGATTCATGTTTTTCTAAGCATTTTTTTTGCAATCCAGAATTTATCTATGATATTTGAAAAAAAAAACATACTGCTGCATATTCTATTGAAGATGATAAGCGTGATGATAATACACATATACATAATAATATGTATATTATACTGTCATATTGTAAGTAAAAAACTTAGTACCTACTCCACTTCTCACGCTTCCGGTGGTCCGTCAAAACGAAACCGGAGCGGCGCAGGCGCAACTCTACACCGGCTAAGATTTATGGTCGAACTGACCCTAGTACCGTTGTTATAGTACACCATGGCGGATTGTTTAATTGTAGCTAACATAATTATGTTTTATTGTGTTCGATGGGTTATTTTGATTACCGTGAAGAAATTGGTAGGTTGTTTATTTAAGTTGTAAAAAAAGATATCTGAAATCAATTAGAAAAATACGCTTGTGCTATGCGAATATACATAATACATACACAATTATTCATAATAAGTGTAGAGTTAAGCACATAATTATGGGTTTTTAGTTTTACTCGTACTAGTAGAATTGTGCAACCATTTTGTTTTTTTTTTATGAAATTTGTGCACTCATAGTTAATGTAGAGAAGTATTGCAGAATGCTAGTAATTTTTTCAATTGTTCCATTTTGAACTTGAAATTTAAACGAATTATTGTCTACTTACGATTACTATTGAGCCTCTAGTTATGTTAATTAAATAAAGATATATGTTATGTAGGAACATAATCCAGATATTAACGGAAACTGATATAAAAGACCATTGACCTGAGCCCATATTAAACATGGTTTAAAAATAGTATGCACTGATTAGCTACCAACACTTCCTTTCTTATATCACACATTTTTTTTGCAATTGTAAAAATAAAACGAACTTACTTTTATGCGAAGTTCGTACCCAAATCTTTTAATCACAACTTATCAATCGCAAAAAAAATCACATTGGTAGCCTGAATTGCAACATCCTTGTTATTACGAATCCCATGATTAAATCACCATGATTCTTCGATCAATAAATACATCGATGACAGATTCATATTATCCAAAGCTTAACATCATTCCTGTTTAGCGATAAGACATGTTTAAATAAAGCGGATGACGACACGAGTTTCACCTTCGTCTGAATCAAAGTGTATTTCAGTTGGTTACGTAATAACGATACAGTGATGCTGCGCAAGCACCGGCCGTGAACACTAATTGTGATCTATTTGTATGTAATGTTGCGGACTGTATTTATGATTAAATATTCATGTATCGCTTTCATAATTTAAAAAGAAAAAAAAAGGCGTAATATTTTTGCGCAAGTGCATTTTGTTTGTATGTTTGCAAGTACATTCTTATAACATAGGAGAGATGCTTGAAATACGTTCGAGTATATGTATATTTTGTTCTATATATATATAAAAGGCAAAGGTGACTGACTAATGTATCAACGCACAGGCCCAAACCCTTAGGGCTAGAAACTTGAAATTTTGGCATTGGATGCCATGGAAATTCCCCCCTATAGGGGTGAAAAGGGGATAAAGAGATGTATAAAAACCATCATCATCTCTCAGGTAATTTTTACCACACATCTAGTCTGTTAAAAATCTAACGTGCTTCAAAATCGAAAGTGCGGAAACCCGACCGAAAGAAAGCGTACCGATCATTTCTAAGCAACATCACAACAAAGGTTCATAAGACAAAAGTGTGGTTACCACAGTTGCGCTAAACGTCGCAACTTTACCTAACTGGAGAAAGGTGCAAATGTTTATCAGGTGCAAAATAATGAAGCAAGTCTACCGTTTCTAGACTCTATTTAAATGGTAGTTTGTTTTTGAAACGAAAGCATTGTTAAAATTTCGTTTTTATTCCTGGCTTTTGAGATTTCAATGGTTCAAATTATACAGTTTAGTTTTTTTTTATCTTATCTTGAAATGCTACAACGAGTGCCTTTATTATTTTTATATGCATGAATCTGAATGTATGATTCAAGTGTTTTTTTACTAAATGCGTTTAGATAAAAATAACTAACATATAATTTCATTTTTAGTTTTTGATATAATTTACAACAATCCCGGAAATAAATATCCGTTTAACCTTAATTCAAAGCACTATCTGTTATAAAATGTTTTTAAAATGAAGAATACCGAGCACGTGCGCCCGCGCAGCACGCGCTTTCCTCCAGTATGGAGGGAGGGGGGCACAGGTGTCGAGTGATTTAATTAACTAACAGAAATACGCCGACGAGTTTGTTAACGGCGTGTGTAATTAACCGCCACCCTTCCTGCTTACCCACGTTATATTTAGATTAATTATACGAAAGGGGACGTTAAGTTTGGGAAGTGGAAGGAAAGGATTTGTTTGTTCTTTTGTTTGTAGTTCATTACAGTTTAAGTTGTATCTTTATTCATTTAAATATGATACTTATTAGATAATCTATATTGTTAAACGTTCAGGTGAGGTATCATCCACAGCCCTTGTCATCCCATAGCTAGCCATTTCTTCACAGAAACACCTCGCTGGAAACATACTTATTAATGTCCAAAGAGTATCTATAGATATAAAGTGTATGTTTATACATATGTATTATGTCTGTATCTTTTGACTCCGTCATAATTTATGCATTGCAATTAAACCACTGACATTATTAGCATTTGTACTTTATAACACTTAATTGCATATTTACATACCAACGTTTCCCACATAAGTTAAGCAATAAGATTCTTAATAAAGATTGATTACGTGTTAAATGCATAATGTATAGTTTTAATAATACTTAGCGCCTAGTCGGGTGCGAATTAACCTCTTGACTTTCATCTAAAATATTCGAGAGGGAACTGTGTGTGTGTTTAATCCGTTTATATTAACTGTTAAGTTTAACTTTATGTTGTTAGTTTTACTAAAGCAAAATTACAAGGTGTAAAAGTCACGCGACTCGTTTTTTGGTACCTTCGTTGTCTCTGGTTCTATAGCACAAATGCTTTATCTACTTACTTTGGATTCGTAGCAATGTATTCGATGTTGGCCTAATCTATCATCTATTTATATTTTAGTTTTATGCCTGTTTATTTTGGATAAATTACCATTAGATTCGCATTACTTACTTTTAAGTGTATATGCCTATTATACGATATTATTATGATGTATCGTATGTAATATATGTATGTATCGTTAATGTACTGGATACAAAGGAGTCATTTAACGTTTCTAAAGTTTCTTGAAAATGGCACTTTGAAATCAAAATATTTGATTTTGATGTTTTTTTTTCGAATATAAACCAGAAAATATATAAAAAAAAGAAGTCGTACATGTATAATTTTATTTTTTTACCAAACATAACCGTGGGAGTCTACAAAAGTTTGTCATTTCAAATCGTGTGTATTCCGACTATGCGAAAAGTTTGTATACGGTAATGCACTGGAATTACTATGTATATTAAATATGTGTACTGCCACAAATAAACCTTAAACAGAAATAACAAAATATTCGTCCATAGGTACGATTATAATCGTTTAAATTTTGTACTAAAACCGCTTAGATATCATGGGGCGAATCGGTGGATGTAAGGCGGACTACACACGGGTGGTCCGAAGAGATCACGCTTTATTATTACACAATAAACAAGGCGAGTGCGTGTGCAACATATATTACCTGAGTTAGCCATCGTAAACGCGTTAAACTAATTGTGGGGCGAAGTTAAGCGTTAAGCGGTTTAAAAACTCACGATTTTTTTGAGGTGGTAGTTTGATTGGGAGGTCCGAGGAGGTGCCTGAGGGCTTTTTTAATGTCTAAAAAGTTGCTTTGTTTTGAGGAGTATTTTAAATGTTAAATGCATGTCATCGTATCAGTAGAGTCCTTTGTTTTACTCGAAAAAAACGTACCACTTTTGAAGTTTTTTTCCATTTTAAGATTTCGCACTCCTTTTAAATTAATCCTGTATATTATCAAACCTAGTTTCCACATATCAGGTTGTTTAGCAACTTAACTCAGCTAATCGAAAGCACCGGATCCAAATGTAATACAGATAGACCGCGAAATACAGTATTATGCTATGCTACAATTGCACAAATTAAACTGGTACAGTTGTTACGCCGTCCGCTTATAACTTGCCGCCTTTGTAAACTGGGATTAATCCACTAATTATTTTGTGGGATCCTAGGATCTGTGTCGATGTTAAATTAAGATAAGCTAATAAAGGCCCTTACAAGCCGTCGTGTTAATAACCATATTTAAGCCACTATATTTTATCACTTACATCTAATAACTCTGAGGAGATAAGTTGCCTGTTATTTATTGGGTAAGCCTTTGAAGTTTGTAAAGGGTTTTTTATTAGATAGGTTTGGCTAGAAAAGGTTAACCTGATGTCTGATTTTATTAAGTAAATAGCTCTGGACCCCGGATTCAATCGCGTAAGTAGGTCCAGCTCCCGTAAAAATGTGTTTATTACAGTCTTCTGTCCTATTCAAATTGATTGATAAATGATTTTAAAAAGCTTACTAGCTACGTTGTTCGCACATTACTAGTAAGTATTTTTTTTTACTCCTCGTGGTAAGCTAAGTATATGCTTGTGTTACGAGTGGGTTCACGTCGGTAGAGCAATGGGTGGGATTCGAGCACGCGACTACATGATCGCAAGTCCGATGCCCTAGCCCCTCAAAAGCTTTTATAAAATTCGTCCTGGCAATAATGAAAATCACAAAAAAAAGAATAATCCAATTTAGTACAGTCATTCGAAACTAGTTTTATATTGTGCGGTAAATAGTACTTTGGGGTTATTTTAGATATTCTAAAGGTCAGTTGAGTCACAAAGCGCACCAATCTTAAGCGCTTTACAAAGCTTAATTAGTGCAACCTAATTAGCAGACATATACGAATTAATTAAATATGTAAATGTATGTACCACCCACTTTATAGAATTCATATTGTCAAAGGTTGCATTTACAGTCCCTTTAGCTTATTAAGCAACGTACACTTTCAACAGTAGAACTACAGAAGGCCGTCCGCACACCCACGACTTGTCGCAACTGCGACTGATATTTCAATCGTTGCCTCGTTTAATGCTCCTACACATAATACTACTGAGGTATGGTGCATCTGATATCTTGTGTTATAAAGTCGTAATGAAGACCCGTTTGTATCATCGCACTTATAAATTGATCTTAAAATATTTTGACAAGTAAAATATCTTAAGTGAATTTGTATTAGTTTGGTATTACTTTTCTGTATCGTGTGAACTTTTTTGTCGTATGCTCATTTTTCATTATAGTATTTTAACCTAAGTCACAGTTCTTATTCTTTTTAATATACCGCTTAGGCTAGTGGTAAGTTAATTTCTATGTACGTTGTACCTGGTTACTTAAATACGGGTACATATGGCCAATAGACCTTTATTAACCTTGGTTTTTCCCATAAACTGTTTGCGAATCTATTGTCAGGAATGAATACAACGCGACAACTTCCAGAAACACATGTTCTTTATTTTCCTATTACGGGACATTACCCAATGTATTTTATAATTGACTCCGCGGTAGTATATCGAACGCCTGCACAAAATCGCATCGTCTAGTGAGGTCCTAATAAAAATGCTTCCTACGCTCACTTTCTCCGCCATTTGCATTTCGGATGGTGCTTACACAACCAAGTTCTTATGTTATTTGATACTTACATGCTGTGTATTGTTTTGAATCAATTGTTCGAGATCTATAGCTTTAATTTTCAAACATTTGGATGTAATTTGGTGAACACATCATTGGTGGTCATACAATTTGGATTTGATAGAGACTGTGTTAGTTCTATTGAATGCTTGTTCTATTTAGTTAAGTTTGTTCATTTTGTTTAAAACAAAATGTTGCCTTTCTTTTTGGTCTGACCGTCTCTTATTTAATGGCTTTGGATTTTATTAGTATTTGTTTATGGCAGTATCGTGTGTTAGGCTCCACCAACACACCTCGTTGTAAGCTTAGATTCAATCATAGATAGTGTTAATTGGATACTTATTTCTGTAAGCTATATGGTTTAATTTTATTTCATATTTCTTTCTTTTCCTCATTATTATAAGAACTATACTCCAATAACACTTATTCAATTACCCTTGACCCTTCACCACTGTCCTCCACATTATGTGAGCTGTATTTCGCACTAGCTTGCTGGGCACCCTCGCCCGTATCTTACTGATTGTCTCAATGAGAAGATTGCGAGCGATCCGGCGGTGCCGCGATGGGTTGGCGGTCCGCACGCGATGTAATACATTGTTATATATGGCTTCAAAACAATTGATTAATAAATAAGACTACTTGTGAAACATCTGTTTGTTATTTGTTTATAACAAATTGATAGAGCATATATTTAGAGCAATAGATGACAAAAAAGTAAGGAGGTACTTGCTTCGGTTCGAACACACAACCATGGGCATACGGTTTCAGTCAATGAACCACTAGGCCACCACGACATTCTAACTGCTACTTCTAAATAGTATAGATACATCGTCAGTGTGAATAATACATTTATTTAGTTGCAACTAAATACTTTTTAAATGGCACAGTTGAGTGATTGAAGACGTACAACACGTTTAATATGTGGAAGCCGCTCAACTGTCAGGGGACTAAACGGTGCCGACCACAGACGGGGTTTGATTTATCCTTAGCTTTTTAATCAAAGCTTTAACTACTCGTATTACTTTATTTAGTTCGTTTTATTTTTAAATTAGATACTTATTTAGTACTCTATGGAAATGAAGACTCAAATACTTACAATGGAAACAGTGTCTCTAAATACTTTTGCAAAAGCAAAGTAGTTGTGTATCATGTGATGTACTTATTATGTTTAGGCTGGTGGATAAGTTTGTTGCACTCTTTGTTGTCTCTTTTTAATAAAATGAAGGTATAATGATAGCGTAAATTAACGAAATTGTGTGATGTCCATTATATTGTAAACATTGGTCAATAATGTTTGTTTTGCAAACTTTTAATAAGTAGCTCATTTAATTTTCAACTACAGTAAAAATATGTTCGGTTTTTAGTCATGTTTTGACTGACTTTCCCGTTCATTAATTATTCATACCCTGTATGTATATAACTGTATTTTATGATCATTGCTTATAATTCAAACACCATACCTATACCAGGCTACGCAACGTTCAAACGTTGCGAATATTAAGTAACTTACCTATAGTTAAAACACAAAGTAACAGTACTCAGAGTAACTACACTCATAAATATAGTATATGTAAGTATAATTTGCATCGAGAGCGAGGGGCGTCCATATACTCCGCTACGTATGCAAAATAATGCTTTGAAGGTAGCGACAGGTGCCCAAGATAGGCCGACGTACGATATGGATGTGCCTTGAATATGTGATAAGTTGGTTTTTCCTAATTGAGTACTTTTTTTTACGTATTTAGTTGGATTTGTGTTCACTCCTTACTAAAATATACTTATATTAATAATATAAGTATATTTTAATAATTATGTGTTGACGTCACTTGCCCTAAAGATAAAGATTTCCAAAAAAAAAACTTAAAATAAATTTTCATTTCATTATAACTTCAAATAAACTTCAAAACTTAACAAACACTTAAAATAAATCTCTAATCTGCATCTCCATCCTTTTTCTCTCTCTTTCTTTTGCAACATCAGAACCACCAAGTATGTATATCACATTTATAAGCGCATGCGCAGGTGTCCTCATTACCGTAAAAGCAAGGAAACGTTTAGTATTTGCAGCACAAGTGGGCCACAAACAGACATTATCAGATCGTAACATGTTTACATTCACAAAGAGATTAGTTGCATCACCTACGAGAACATTGTAATGAGCACAATGATAAAAGGACAATGTGTCTTTAACAATTCTCCATTAGTTAGGACTTTGAGAAAGAGAAATTTTAATAAATATCATTTAGGTAAAAGGACCTTTTCGGAAACAACATTCTAAGGACCTACCACTACCATCTAAGGATAATTCTTCAAGGACCTTTGGAGAAATGGACTTTCTGAGAAAATACATTTGGAGACAGGGACATTATACGCTAAAACGCCATGAAGCTTTATTATTATTTATATTTGTCTTGTAAAAGGTTGGTAGTCAATAAGTCTTGATTTAACTCTCCAGTCTGTCCGAGATAGTGAAACTTTAGTAAAACCATGGACATTTTCATACATATATTAGGGGTCTAGGTTCAAATCTGACTGCCAAAAATGACTGCACGATAGCCGAGTAGTTCACCACGCTAACGCGCCACTATGCGTTACGTGCTGCGAGTTCGATCCCCGCATGGGACAAGCATTTGTGTGATCAACAGATACGTGTTCCAAGTCTGGGTGTTCTTTGTGCATGTGATTTGAATGTTTTTGAAACCCCCGCAACACAAGGATTTAATTCCTTAGTGCGGACGTCGTTTCTTTTAAAAAATAATAATAATAAAAAAAAAATAGAACAAATCGAATACTGTTCAATATTTCACTGACAGCATTGGGATACCTGGTGCTTCAATAGTATTTAGCTTGGTAGGTACGTACATTGTTTACGAACAACTCAAACACTTGTTTAGTACGTATTTAGATATTTCAAAATCAAAATCTTTTCATTTAAGATAAATAAATTTGAAGTAGACCTTTTCAGGTACTTTCGAAAAGTTAAATGACTAGTTGCGCGGTTCCAAAATGTCTTGCCTACTTGTGAACCGACAAGAATCTCCATTTCAATATCCAGGATTTTTGCAGAAAAAGTAACTCGTCATTCGTCAACTCTATTCGCCACAGACAAGCAAGACTTAAATATTGCTTAACTAACACCGTCTTAATTGAAGTATTTGGCGCGACGAAACGGACGATTTGCCTCGCTAATTGTCGTAAGTTAACATCAGACAGACGGACAGACGCGTCACCACAACGTCACGTTTTTACAACGAATTGTGATTCATTTAAATAGTAAATGACGACTATTTTATAGAGTAAAAATAGTTAAATATGGTTAATATGGATTTAAAAGGAATAATTATTTGTTGTTTTAGTGGTTACAACAGATTGATGTCATAGACGCTTTATTTTCCAATATTTATTTTCCTTATAGAGTAATTTTGTGGTCAATGTAAAGCCGTAGACGAAGGCTGACGCACTCCATTCACGTAATGATGACTCACTTAGTTCGTAGCGTGTAGGAAAAAAAACTAGAAAACATAGTACCGTACGACATATTTGTATGTATCCACTAAAGAAAATTAGTACGGAACTCTTTGTGTAGTTGTATTTCCGATGACTAACTTAAGGTTATTTTTATAAGGTTCCTTGTCTACATTAGAAGGGGGTTGTGGCCAGTGGGATATTGATGGGTCAGAATTATTATTATATAACGTAATTTCACAAGAATTTTCTTTATTTACATTTGTTTTTTTTATTTACATTGTATACTGTGTCTGACCCACAATCTACAGTGGCTGTCACCTAACTAAACAAGCTATGAGTATAACTGTGGATGCGTATACATGCAGAGGAAGACCAAAAAAAAAAGATGGATGGATTGTGCGAAAGATGATATGAGGGAGAAAGAAAGGAGTTGATTCTGTGACGAGTAATAGAGATGAATGGAAGGACGATACACATTGCGCTGACCAATACAACTGGGATAAGGGCAGGGATATGATGATGATGTCTGTGACCCAATTGGCCCAAAACTATGATTGTTAATATTTCGTAAATGATTAAATTGTAAAAAAACATCTATTTTACTTTCGTATTTCTGTAGTTCCCGTACAAACACACAATTATCTAATACACCTCTGCATTGTTGCAAGGAATAATTTATCAGCTATTATTGTACGTAAACAATTACCACACCATTATGTGTGTCGAAACACCATTGAAAGCTTAACAATCAACTCCAAAGAGAATACTAAAAGGTATGTTATAGTGATTAATCTCGAAGATCATTTCTCTATGAATATTATCTAATAAATGCATTGTTCATTATTGATGTTGAGCTATTGTGCTCAGTGAAGCGACAGAGGCACAATGATGGTTGATGAGACAAGTCATTAGAGCTGGTCCAGCGTTGGTGATTAATTGTTCTATATTGGCTTCTACTTATATGGTTACATATGTTAGTATTTTGTTTCTCGTGCTCAGATTTCAGGGGAAAAGGTAATTGAGTAAAACTCATGTTCTGCCATTGTACATAACTATAACTATGAGGTCGAGAAACAAGGAATAAAAACGTTAGAAACCAAAGCTTGTTATATAAGCTTTGGGTATCACGCGTGTAAAATAGTATGGGGTCAGAAATGTAATTAGTTAGTCAAAATATTTAACTTGAACCCTGAAAGCTTTCTAGGAAATTTAAAGTAATCTGAATGGAATAAGGAAAATTGTTAAGGTAATCTGTTCCCCGCGACTTCGCCCGCGGTACCTACTTTTTAGTGAAAAATATAGCTTATGTTACTCAGGGTGAAAGTAGCTTTCGAATGCTGAAATAATTTTTTAATCGGCACAGTAGTTATTGAGTTTATTCATTACAAACACACAAAAATACAAACCTTCTCCTCTTTATAATATTAGTGTAGATATACTTTGTGATATTATTGGTATAATTTATCTTGTTAGAGAAGATTAAACCTTAGGACAGGAGGCACTTTAAATAGTTCAGCAGTCCGGTAGATAAATTTCCCTCAGTTGATTTCGATTACTGCAATGTTACCAACTTTATTGACGTGTGTTTCCGCCAGTCAGTGTTGGTAGGCAGTAAACAAGCTGCAGGTGCATTGCCAAACACATTGTAGCATTAATTCGGTTTTAACGTAGGGTTACCACTTATTCGCGATTTTTCCAGACGATAAGTAGTTTTGGAAGCGTAAATATTTTGCTTTTTTGGTCGATTTTTAATGGTTTCGACGTCTTAATGAGCTGACTGTTTGCTTGGAGTTAAGAAACTGTGGATATGATTCTCAGAAGCAAAACATTTGTAAGTATCTATTTTCTAACAAAAAATCAATAATTTTTTTTCGTTAGAAATAAGCATAGGCACCGAGGTACGAAACAAATCTTTACGAATTTAACCTTGTTTCCAGCTATGCCAAATGTGCTAACTGAAACTCTATTGAAATAAAAATTACATCTCAAAAAATAATTTACCCGGGCTTTCGTTTAAAAATAATTAAGCCTTGTACTTACATATCCCTGTTTGCAACATGTGCAACTTTTAATACTTAAAGATTGTACAATCTATACGAAAAATCGATACGCAGGTGCGTACATTTGCACACTAAGTACAGTCTGCAAGGTCCATTACGACGGCGACAGAATTAGGGCCGGCAGGTGAGTCATGCCTTAATATATGGCGACTCGCCAAGTTGACGACGAAATTTTTTCATATTTTTTGTCATGTGAACATTTGTGTATGAAAGATTATGTCATAACTTTTAGGTTTAGGTGTTTAGTGACGATTCAGTCACTCTAAGCGTGGAAAGTCAATCGGGTACAAAAATTATATCGAAACCACCAACATTTGTTCAACATTTGTAGCGCTGTTTTGATGTTACGTTGAGACAAACGATAAGATACTGATACATCACACTTATATTTAAAAGGCGAAAATTTTATAGTGAGGGCTGGACCAATTTTAATAAAATTTGGTATGGAGATAAATATCACATTGAGTTAAAACCGTGGGGCGCAGCAAATTTATTCATAAATGAAAACACCAAAATTTCCCCAAAATTATTAAAAATCAGGGTCACATCCCCTCTTTACTTATTTAGTTTCAAATGTTAATATTCTTGAATCGATCGTAACTGAAGGCACCTCAACCAATCTCTCGTCACGTTTAGCTTGACTTAGCTTCGTGATATTTAGTCCTAGCACCAGCACTACGCACTTCCCCCTACTTGATAAGCTCGCGGTGACGAGGCTATTCTCGGCGACGGAAAGGGGACTATTTCCAGTCGGCTATTTCCACACCTTCAATACATTTGGAGACGTAAAAATAAAAAGATTTGCTATGGGATTTGACGTATGTATTCATAGTAGTTCACTTTAATATACGAACTATGTTTGGTTGTAACGCCTTTAGGAGTAAAACAGAAATGATTTTTATAAAATTTGGTATGGAGCAGATAGCAATTTTGGCAAAAAATTTGGTAAGCAAGCCAGCCTAGCTTATGTTTTGCCACGATTATAAATATTGAAACCAGCACAGCTGCAAGTAGAAGCTACAAAACGATTATATGCAGTCCACCACAAGTTTTAGGCAAGCGTAGGTACTTGAAACTGTTCTAAGAATCAATTTCTAATCAATGGATATCGTAATGCTATGCCATCTTAAGATTACCATCTGTTTATTATGTTACAACAATGTAGAAATGCAATAAACAATATGAATATAGATAATTTGGATTTAATTAGCTGAGGATGCGGGATGTGTAAAACAATTAATTGTTTGTTAGTAGGTCGGGGCACTCCTTAATGATATTAGATACTTGAGATAAAATCTATGTTTATTAATGTAAATGTGAGTTTATTGTCGAAATATCCTTGGATCCTTAACTTTGTGATATACTGTCGTATATTCCTAGAGGCATAAATATGTAATTTATGCAAAGAAAAATTTGCTTAAGCTACACTTTTGTGTCACAGACTGAAATTATAATAGTTATTACTATTATAATTTTGTGTCTTGTGTCTATGCCCGCATCGTAATACAATTTACGTTTTTGCTGAGTGTCATCGGGATATGTTCTACTAGACAGTTTAGGGATATACCATGCCATATTGACAGAAGACGATAGTTTCAGTTTTTTCAGAAGGAACATTTAAAACATCGAAAATCATCTTTCGTGTGACATCACACTAACACACGTCACATGTGACTCAGCGTATAGAAATACGATTTGGCGAGGTACCCGACCGGGATTGAACCCGCTCTATTTACGTGTTGGCGCCGCGCCAGCGTCGTCTGATTGTTTGACCCGTTTCCTTTGCTGAGATGGTGCGATTGCTTTGTCCTGCGATAACGGAGGATATCAACTGAATATTCATCGTTGAATACTGTTTACTATTGAACTTTATTTTATTGTGACGAGAATCTAATTATAATATTGAAAACGAATTTGCCGCCCATTTCGACAGTTCTTTTTTGATTGACAGCTGTCATTATGTCAAAAACGATGGCAGACATTTTGGAGATCTAAAACGTTAGACTAAAAAACTTATTTTGTGTCCACTTTTCTTGTTCAGCCCTTTTTGTGGCATTGAAAAGTCGTTGCCTTTATAAATCAAATATTGAATTAATGTAAAGCTCAATTCAATTTGACAATATTCGACAATTTGGATAGTTTCATATGTCGAGATATAATTTTACTGTCATTTATAATTTATTATGTTGATACAACTACCAGTCTATTTTAATCTTGTTGTTGGCAGAATAATCTATTTATTATGAGCTACGAATGAACTAAGAAACAAGAAAGAAGATTAAATTCATGATCTCTTTCTACCTGTGAAACATGAGTACGAAATTACGATACACTTGAAAATAAATTTAAAAACAAGAGCCTGTGAATATAGTTGTTCCGGCGTCAGATTTTCAAATATGAAAACTTGTTTTGTTTTATGTCTTCCACTCTAGTGAAAAGAAAAATAATAATTAATAAAAACAAATAGCCTTGTTTTAAATAGGTCTTAAAATCTAATAAAAAGATAAAAAACTGTATCCTGGGAGTCAGTTTGAATAATTATACGTTTGAGTCAGTTGTAGCAGTCTTTGCCAGACAATATTAGTCACGTATCCCTAAAAGTCACAAACTAATCCAACCTCGTCTTTCTCAGGATCCTGGTGGGCGCCCCGGAGGATCAGCCGTACTCGGTGTACGACTACAATGTGTCCCGTCCCGGGGCCGTGTACCGCTGTGAGCCAGGGTACAGGAACTACGCCACGGAGGGCAGTGCGCGCACCCTGGACCGGTGCTCGCCTATGCAGTTCGATAAGCATCCTCGTAAGTACATGAACTTTTAAAGACCTTGCGCTAGTAAGTCAGCTATATTTCGCCTTTGGTCTCTTGTATTTTTGACTTTCACGCGCAAAATAGTGTGTTTTCAGTCTCCTGTGCACTTCTTAGTAATTTAATCGAAGACAATTTCGCCAACTGAACAACTTCAATTGAGCGTTTCTGATGTTTATTAACATTTCGTAAGTAACTTTAAACATACATACAAACCGCGCTAGACTTTTATCTACAAACCTCAACCTGGATTAAACAATGACAAATAAAATACAACATGTTTACCTACCCCGGATATAACATTTTCTAATGCATGCATAAATTGTAAATGACAGAAGAAGAACAGGAATCAAAATATTCAGCCACAATGCTCACCTATGCGGCTGTATATTCAGATTCCTGTGCCAGCAAGAGCAGGCATTTATTTAATTCTTCTTCAAGTAAAAAGAGCATTACAATGACATCACAAAGGCTTCCATTAATCTTCATAACATGAGATCATCATGTAAATTAACGAGACCTGTCTGCTGCTACCTTTATTGTAAGGCTCTTATCGAGGAGTTGTATTAATAACATAATTTATGAACATATTCAATGCGCCTGTTGTGCATAAATATTCGCAGTATGTGTGGTTGCCGATAAGCTTTATTGAATACTGTTCATACGGTATGCACGTATTCTTTTCGTTTTTATGTTTCAAGTGTCGATGGCAATTAAGCCTTCGACTAAAGTTAGTCAAAATAAACAATGCTATTCATAACGTCTTGCAGTCAGGGAGAATTTTCCCATTCCTACTTGTTTAGACTTCAGCTACAACTAATAGCCTGAACAGTCATTTTACACGAAGTAATTACCTCTCCGACCTCTCCAACAAATCACAGTTTAATGTCCTTACTCAGGATTCTGCCATCCAGTCATTGTGGACTCAAAAACAATTCGTCCTCAGAATGTTAAGCGAAAAACTAATGATACGTCTGTTAATCTTTGGCAGTAAAGCTGTGCATCTAAACTTCCCACATGACCCTTACGGTAAAAGGTACCATAAACATGTTCCGAGTAAGACGGGGAACATTCTCATTCACTAAACTGCGGCTAAGATCACGAGCACATGACGGTAACATGTCTCTATGACGTGTGTCGCGGTGCGCATGCGCGTGACAGCTACCGCGCACGCGCGCCTGATTTATACGGCTATAGACGACTCCTGCGCCGCGCCATGCTGAAAACGCTTACAGAAGCATTACTCTGAATATTTTTTTTGTGTTGAATATCCCATCATGTGGAAAATGATTATTTTTTTTACTAAGTTTTCCTACCGCTGCCGCGCTGCCGCTGTAAAAGAGCAAGTGTTGCTTTATTTAAAGTTCAACACTTAGTTATAAGTCTTGATTTAAAGTGCTTTTAAATTAATCCGATTAGATTTTTCTTAAATCTATAAAACTCAATGAATATGTGTAATTTATCAGCGTGTGCGCAGCTTGAGCTAAATACCAAGCAAACTGAAAATTATGCAAGATTTTGTCAAATCTCGTATGGTATGCTTTATATGAAGATGAAATATATGAAATGTTATCCTTCGGCCCGTCGCTGTGCAGTGGCATGACCGTCGCTAGCGCAGCCACCGTGCTTTGTTCGCTAGATGGACGTAATGTGTCTTGTCAGAGGAGAGTAATGCGCTTGCTTCATATTAAACTTTAATGCTTTGTTATACGTGAAGCTTAATCGTGTTAAGTTTAGTCCGGGGATAATATTAATATGGTCATTTTGGATGAACTGATTTCATCTTAGCTATTGTGCTGTATATGCGCATTGTGCAGTTTTGAATACTGCTTACTCTGTTCTGTAGAGATTTGCCAACAAAAGATTGTACTGAAGTTACCCATGGGTGATGTAAATATAAATAAGCTACGACAAAAAAAAAGCTATCAGAAAAACCGATCAAAATTTAAGGAAAAATAAATAGTGAACACACTTAAAAATACATGAGTACCTCTACAGTGTAACAGAACTGGGCCCCTTTATTGAATTCGGTTAAAAAGTGTAATTACGGGTAGTTAACGTAAACAAAAACCAAGTATCAACTACCTGCCATTTATTTATGAACTTAACAAAAATATTTAATTAAAAAAAACTCTTAATACTAAACTATATTAATTAAACAAAATTATAACTATAAAATAGCATCAAAAAACTCTTCCATATCGCTATCGACTGGAAGTGTGCCCATAAGGCTGGCAGCATGCCGCGTATCAACTACAAGATAAATGTATAAGAATTGCACTGAATCAAGAAAATGAAAATAATGCAAAAGCCAAGGAGCTGGTTACAAATCATTGGACTGTCAAGCATTCAAAAAAAGGCTCGACATAAATGAAATTTACTTCAGAAATACTTACAAAACGAATTTATTTCTTTTAAAAAGCATATTAGCTTTAAAAGGAGAGGTAAAGGATTTATCATTTAAACTTAACGTATGGTATAATTATGAGTTTAACGGTCGAAATACTGAAACATCAATCAGTTTTAAGTCACCGTCAAATCTCATGCTGTCTTTGTTACTTTAAGGTGTAAAGTAGCGACCGATAGACATCTGAGAACATCTTAAAGTGGTCGCTTCAGTATTCGAGGGTTATTGCTTTATTCTATTTGTTGAGCGACTTTCTCGGTGATCTGTGACTACCTCATACAAACTGGAAAGTTAAATGTTAAATGATGAAATCTAATAAAAAAACACATAAAATAAATCTCTTCGTAAATAAATCGGCAAGTATCCGGGCTATAGCACAATGGGCTACGGTGCAGGATGCGCGCGCAGTTAACGCGTGCGCGTGAGTCGATTCTTAACCCACATCGATATATTTTTAATGTGCATGAGAAAGTGGATTGGGTTTTCGCTGTAAAGCCAATTATTTTTAGAACGATCAAAGATTTTAAATGAGGTATCCTGTTCCGGATTCGTTTGGCCAATGAAATGCTAGGATTGATGTTTCCTACTTCGTCTATATTGGAATCTATTTCCTTTTAACGCGCACTCGGAACAAAGGATTTTTTGAAGAGGTTTACCGCATTTAGCTTCATCAATCATCAAGCTCAGGCAGTCATCGATATATGGAAACAAAGGATTTTTAACAAACTTTTAGAGCTTTTGGCGTTTGGCTCCGCTTTTTTGACTATCGGTTACCTCGGCAAAAAGTAGCCTATGTCCTTTCCTAGCATCTATTACTCTGAACAAAGTTTTATTAAAATCAGTTCAGCGGTTTACCCAAAAAGTATAACATACAGACAGATACCTTCGCATTCTTAATATTAGAATGGACTTAATGTAGGTACACTAGTTGTCATATACAAATACAAATTTGAATGCAGTATATATAGTCAAACATGTTTGAATAAAAATGGTCAGATATAGCCGCATGCCTCAGGCGCTAACACCCATGTTATCCAATTTCATTGCCTCATAAAGAAATCGCCAGTGAATCATACATGAAAACATTCGTTCACTATGATTCATACGTTCATTCACATAACCTCACGGTGTACTTTCGCTACACTAATTCACAAGTAACCTTTACTAACCCTACAGTTACTGGATCATAGTTAGCGGTTGTTAATGCAGGTCGATTGCGAAACTGTGACGTAGGCGGCGCATGCGCATGTGGGCGGCTACCTGCCAAACTTGAATGTGGAATTTGTCCTTAATCTTATTATTGTTTTGTTTGTTACCTAACGTTGCATAAGTTATTTTTCTTGTCAAAAAAACTTTGATCTTCGTCAAAAAATATTATTATTTTTGATATGTCGAACGTTTGATTGCCACGAATACAACGCTTAATATTAAAACAGCACCACAGGATCCATTTATTAGAATCCTTAATCAAAAGAAAACTGGACTAGGTACCTATATTAATTGCTAAACTGACCTCATGATTCAGCTAACAGTAACAAATTAACTCAATAAACGTCCACAATGACCGCACAGTGCATTATCGGAGTGCATTCTTACAAGAATTTATTGCTCAATAAGCTAAGATCCCGGGTACCCGGAAGCTGCGTACAATTTCACCGAGATAAGAGTTCACCTTTGATAACCTGCCGCAGTCTGCAAATACTAGGGATGGCGGAAGTCGATAATATCAGTTGAATCGATTTTACAGTATTAATAATTAGTTTTATAAAATAAATTGAAATTGGTTTTATTTGTTAATAATCCAGTTATGTGTTATCATGCATGGTTTACATGAAGATTTCGTTCACGTAATAAAAAGTTCTTTAAAGTTAGTTAAAACCGAAAAGTTAGTATACAATTCATTAAATCCAATTACGAACAGTTTATTGATTACCGTTACACGCAATGTAAGCTAGTTAAAAACTTGTAAACTACGTGTAGACGTGTAGTTAAATTTTAACTTGATAGAGTAATTTTCATTAATTATAAGAGAAATGGTATGTTTATCGTATTTCACGCCGATTATTATGCAACTCGTAATGGTTCGTATTAAGTTGTGACGATTTGTAATAAAAAAAATATTCTCACGTGGCTCTGAAGTTGTTAAAATGCTATTAAATTACATTTCTTAATTTATTAAGATGGTTAAACTAAATTTTGAAGGCTGTTGATTATATTACTGTGATTAAGATCGCTTAGATGTAATTTAATGTTTATGTGAGATTTAATTATTGCTATGTATGAGAAGAGTCGCTGCATTTAGACAGGTATAGTTTACTTTGCATTTTATATCTTTTACATGTGGAAGATATAATTCTTATTTAAATACAAATATGTTTACTTTTTGATAGGCACAAGGTTATGTTAATAACATCATTTACATCGATAATATTATATAGAGTTATAGTTTTTTATTTTAATTGTTAGTTACAAGTCTGATAATTTTTCTGTTATGTAAGCTAAAATCTCTTAAATAGACTTTTTGAATGTAATCTCATCATACTCAGATTCTAAATATGAATCTGCTTTATTTATAAACAACAAAACAAGATTATTTCTAGCTTTTGTACATTTTTTTTATCGATAGTCACGACGCAACCCTAACTCATATCTTATCAGAAACAGTGTTGTATTTCACAAGCGCCTTTGTAATCGACGGTGACTTTAGTAAACAGTTTGCCGCCGAATTTTTCTCTTATCAACCGCTTTTCTCCTTATCACTCTTTATCGAGAATGGTACAACATTTGTATTAATTAAATCATTAATATTTATAAAGACTGTGTTGTAATGAAGGTAGTAACGGAAATGAACTTTTTAAATTGGAATTGAAGCGGCGCGGCGGTAGTCTAATGGCTAGGGTGTCGGACTTGCGATCATATGGTTGCGGGTTCGAATTCCACCCATTACACTACCGACGTGAACCCACTCGTAACACAAGCATCTTAGCTTAGCACGAGGGGTTAACGAGATTACTAGTAATGTGCGACCCACATTGCAGTAATATTATTAAAAAAAAAAATGATATCGATTTTGGCTTGTAGATGCAATCCCTAGGAAATATACAGCGGTAGTCAGGCCTGCTAATATATGTTGTTGGAGTGCGCATGCGCTTATCGCTTGGTGTCAATGTCACGCTGGGAGAGTTAAATACTACGTCCAGTTCCTTATGAGTAACATAAAGTTCTACTTACATATAGCAATAGCAATTCTCTGATGTACATAATTATAATGAACACGTAAATAAAAAACGTTATCGAATATTCCTTTTCAAAAAGTACATATTTAGAACAACTGAGTACACATACAATAAAATGCACGTCTTTATTTGTTGTATGTCAACAAGAAACAAAATTATATAATAACAATTTTGTTTCTTGTTTGTACGGTCAACAAAAAAAATAATAATGCGAACAGATTATTGTAATAAACACAATTTAATTTTGATGGGCTCCTTATTTTTAGGTATTTGCTAAGTTTAAAGAATGAAGTTCAGCCTTATATTAAATAAACTATAATAAATATTACAAGCAATTTACAAATACTCACTGTTCTAATAAGTTTAATATTTTTTTTATGTTTTCCCAAAGATTAATTAATT
The DNA here is from genome assembly GCA_950381575.1 of Plusia festucae. Lineage (NCBI taxonomy): Eukaryota > Metazoa > Arthropoda > Insecta > Lepidoptera > Noctuidae > Plusia > Plusia festucae. Next base: position 1,516,637 of record OX494436.1, on the reverse strand, counting down.
CACTAAATGTTGACTTACTTAATCTTCTATCCGTACACCCAAAACAGATGTTGTGATAGTACGCTGTCGTCGTGTAGCCCACGGTGTGGGTGCCAGGGCCACGCGTGGGCATAAACCCACCAACAACACGTTGATTTGTCAATAATCAACTTATTGATTCGAGTAATTTGACTGGCTGTGTCGTGACTCGTTTCGTAATAAGATTGTATTAGATGACTAAAACGTTCTAAGTGATGAAAATAATGATAGACTTCAGGGGATAATAATTTAAGGTTATTGACCTATACAGAATAATAGAGGTCAAGACAATGCCCAAGTTGTCTTAATTTTTGCATGGGTGTGACGCATATTTTCCCTTATCAGTCGCAAATATATTTTTTTTCTTTCTTTCTTCTAATCATGGCCATATTTGAACAACGATGAAAGAGCAACAAAAAATATTGCGAAATAAGAGACGCCCTAAATGGAAAGTCCGGGTAAAATCAATAAGTAGAAAAATCAAATAGTTTCATAGATGGTGTAATGAGATTGGTAAACCGTCCACAAATTTAGTTTAGTAAGTAAACTTTATTATAGAGACTGCTTCACCTCTCACCACATTTATCGCATTCGACACATCAATTTCACACACAGTCCAACCCAATAAAACCACGTAATCATAGTTATTGCTTTCCATTTTAGAAGGTGAATTACTGCGAGATATCACCCGTTGATTTCACTATTAATCGCCACTTCCTAAATGGCAACTATTTCCAAATTAGCTGTAAGCTATGCTAAGCTATGTTCGTTCACCCACGCTATTCTGTAAAGGTCATGTCGTACTGCCAGCTGACATTATCGCCTCGCTTTTGTCGCTCTAAATATATACTGAATATTTTTGACGGTAAACGAATAGGTCATGGACCTTAATTTGAAGGTAATTAAAGTGCAGATATGACTATATTGACCCTAAGGTATCTGTGCCGTTAAAAAGTAATCCAAATATTTTTAATTTTTTTTTCAAGAAATATGATATTTGAAATATGGCAAATGAAACGAAAATATTCCTGTAATCCCGTAGAAATTACCGTTTCGTCGTTTCGACACTTATTTCTATAAATAGTTATAAATTTCTAAAAATATACTGTCTTCAATCTAACTCTAAAATAAGTCTATTTACGTGGGGTTATTCCTTTTATTTGAAACCTGACAAAAAAGTCTAATGACATCTCATGTTGAAATTAGAAATAAGCAGTTTACTATATATCTGTCAGTGGAGTACCGCCTTCATTCTTATATTTGTCTAGCAGCGAATAAAGGCGTGGGTTTATTTCGTAAATGAGCCGCATCCGGTCCCGCGTGGTGCTGTGTTCTCCCAATCTGGTCGCGAGCGAGAATCTGGTGGAATTAGGAAGTTGGTTTGTTGGCACGCGTGCCTGTTTAAACGATTACTGACAAACAAAGGGGGATGTTTACTAACCTATGTGCGTTGGTTAATCAAAATGAGTTAGTAAAGTCAAAAATTAAAAAGCTGTAGCTTTCCTAAAAAATAGTAAATAATGATAATAAGTCTGAGTAACTATGATTTTATTGCAAACTAAGTAAAAGTACTATTAAGTTTATCTTTCCCAAAAAAAAAAGTTGGGACTGATAAGTAACATCAAAGAAAGACCACAAACTGTCTTAATATTAAATATAAGAATAAACCGTATTAAGCGCAATCAGATTGAATCTATAAACACTTACAAATTATGCAAAAGTTTTCCTGGAACTCACAACTGCACAAAATCTATTAAACTTAATACTAACAGTGTCACGCAGACGACGGACAATGTTGATCCCTGTATATTTACGATACAAGATATAGGCCGAGAAGCCGAGATGAAAGCTCTTGTGGGACTTCAAACGCAATCGGGAGTGCATCCGTCAGGGGAATCTGACACTTTCCGTTTGATCGCTTGAGAACGGATTTTGTATTGTGTAACTTCACGCTTATTTTCTTAAAGGATGTGCAGTCGTTAAGTGACTTGACTTCTTGTATCGCAGATATTGCTATTGTTGGACAGGATAACTGTCGACCGGGAAATATTCTTTCCTGGTGGTAAATTAACCCTCCATATATAAATGTCTCCAAAACCGCTGGCGACACATCTTAAATAGGTACCTCTGATGTTGAAGAATAATATAATTGTCTTTACTTATTTTCCCATAAAATTACCGATATGGGCACATTTGACGAGGAAAAATATTGTGAAAATTCAAATGAATTATTGGCACAATCTTTACTTCATCAGATCAGTTTGCTTCAACAACTTAACTAAGGATTGAAAGTTAGCATTATCTCATTTTATACACTTGAAGAATTAATCTTTCTGTATAAGATTCGACCTTCTAAATGAATACGTCAAAATATTTATTCTTCAAGTGTTAAAATGACATCAGCACAAACCGGTTGACTACAAATATATTTATCACTTAGCGGCCGTTTGGCGAAACTAGTTTTAAACTCTAATGTGTATACAGTTACCATCATGTATCTATGTTGTCGCCGTGGGAATTAAAGGTCTCTGAATGTCAATCGCAAATATTTGACATTTTCGTATTAGTTACTTGAGTATATCATGTTACATTAGACTTATGACAATATAGGGCTATAGGGATTTTGATCTCTCTGTTACGTGAATTGTCTACTCTATGTATATATTTTTATTTATTAAAGATTACAAACAATGTGTGTCGCACATTACTAGTATTTTTGTTAACCCCTCGTGCTAAGCTAAGATGCTTGTGTTACGAGTGGGTTCACGTCGGTAGTATAATGGGTGGGATTCGAACCCGCAACCACGTGATTTCAAGTCCGACGCCCTAGCCATTAGGCTACCGCCACCTAAAAGTTTATTAAGTGTTTCTCTACTTGTATTCATCTTCCGGTCATCGACCTATTAGGCCAAGATTTTTAAGAACCATTCTTTAACTCAAATAGGTACTTAGAACATTTTTGCATTTTCATTCGACATTTTAAAGGCATCTCTCGCACTACAAAATTAAGGTTTAAAATCATTAGGTGCTAAAAGAAGGACCATTAAAAGATCTAAGGTGAGAAAAAAACCATGCAGTAACTAGCCGTAAAAACGGTGTGTGGTTAGTGTGACCTAATTAGTGACATGTTGATGTCCAAATTGATGGTGACCGCGGTGTTCTGTTGCCGACCGCAACTAGAGCAACATGAGAGACGTATTGTTAACTAGATATGGCAACTATGCACGAGCTGGTTCCTTAAAGCAACAATACAATTAACACTTCTATTGTCCATTAAATCTCAGATCCAGATGCTCCGAAAGATGAAATATGTTTTTCTTGCCTTAATTTGGTCATAATTCACAGAATCAGCACACCAAAGACCGCAACGTAGGAAGTTAATTTAAAATTAGTCGTACTAACAACTAATCACTGAAAGAAGTCCTTTTATAACAGTCACGCATCATTGATGCCGAGCTCAAATCTCATTGATAATATCTTCAACCGATACCGCACTGCTCGATTACATAAAGTTTATCGATATTCCCGGGTGCCGGCCGTAAGCACTAAACATCCATCTCTCATGTACTTGAACAAAAGGGCATCGGATCGAGTGCCATTGTGCCGAGTACTCGATGCAACCGATGCATCGATTGTAAGTGCATTAGTATCGAGATATCGAGAATCGGCCGACATTAACGCGTCGCGCGTTGATGTAGAATAAATCAGTCGCGAATGTAGGGTGACACTGCGCAAACAGGATGGAGAGATCAATTTGTGAATTTTGGTAACATTTAGAAATAGTAACAGTTGAATAACTTTGTTGTGCCTGTTAGTCGTGATCGATGTTAAATTTACTCAAATGGCCGTTTCAGAATGGCCAAGTTTCAAAGCTCTTGAGCAAGTCAGGTTAAATCAGTACTTAATTAAAAATGACGCACAACGGTGATTTTAATTAAGCACATTTGGAGTTAACCGACGCATCTAGACTTAATCTGAGTTAACTGAGCGTCTCTGATCACCCTTTAATGCTAAGTAGGTGTGATTATCTTACGAATAGCCTGATCTCCGTAGTTAGCAGTCACTCTAGCTGCACAGACGCCGCTGGATCGGGGTCGACTTCCAGAAGCGCCATTTATTTCGAATGCATGCGCAAGCGCAGTTCGTCGACCGCATGCACGTGGTTGATCAAGTCTGTTTTTATTTATTAATTTTATCAATATTCTTTATGGTTTTGCGAACGCTGTTATAAATTATTCTTCGTGTATTTTAAAATATCCCCACGTATCAGTTTCCAGTCTTACGAGATCAAGGTCAATAAACAGCATTTAATATATTATTGTGTTGTTTCGATAATTACAACATTCTTAAATCTATTCAAGTCTATTTGGTCTATGAATCATGGATTTGAGTAGATCAACTTTTTTTTAATTATATTTACAAAGTTATTAAAATAAGATTTGTTTTTTTAACGTGAGTAGCTTCCAACTTCAAATGTTAAATTATATACCAGGTGCATGACTTTGTAACCATAAATTGGGACAGCAACAGGAACAGTTTTTAAAGTGCGTAATGAGTGACCATCAATCTGGTCCCAATTGGTATACGGTCCGAATTGGAAGAATTGCGGTGGAGCACTTGTCTCTAATTGGTCCCTAAACAATGTAAACGTCCTCAGTTATTGGTTGATAGATTGGTACTTTTAGTGTAGTCGTGTGCTCACCAAATGCTTTGCTCGTAATTGATTTATTTATTACAGGGTTCGAACGGATGCTTGTGTCAAAATAATATTTTGGATTCATTTAGTATGATTGAATGTATTTCTATTGTGGTGAACAGATTTGTCAATTGATCAGATTTTATATTTTCATCTTCTGTTTGTGGGTTGGCGATTTCAGATTAAAATTTTTGAAATCCAGGTTTCCTCACGATGTTTTCCTTCACTGTGCGTCAATGGTGTCTGAGAAATTTTAAGAAACTGCCTGGGTTCTAACTTGCAACCAAGTGCATACGAATCCGATCAATGAACCGCTAGGCTACTACGAAACTTGTTAGGATTTGAACAAGAGAAACTGATCGTGTTCGAATGGCATGTTTAAAGACACTTGAGTCATAATTTACGGGAAACTTCTGTCGAGAGGTCCATACCTGCCATAAATATCTCGCTTACCGATGTTAACGTGCAGTAGTAGCAACTTATACAGTATCATTTACTCGTTAACAACATTAGGCAACGGTTTCCGAAAAATGCTATCAAAAAACAAGTTTATTTTCTCCAAATCAACAAAACAACAATAAGCCTTTTATCTAGAGATTAGCATAGAAACTTAATACACAAGAAACCAGTACCATTCACACTTGACAGTACGATGACTTGTTGAAGTTGGGACCAGTTATCATTCCCACCTGTGCCCGTTCAATTACTGAACAAATATTTGTCAAATGATTGGAACACACCGAATTTACTTGAGCGTACGTTTGTCCTCTTGACATGGCCTTTATGCCCACATGTTGGCTGTTGGCGTATTGGTACAGTGGCCATTACATCGGTAATGTGGGTAGGTACAATAAATGCTTTTAGGAATAAGCCCCGTTTATCCGTAAATTATATTCAGAAGTTTGTTGAATGTATTGGATTTTGTTATGCTATGAAATGCAAACCGATTTATTGGTAATTTACGGTAAATGTCTCCTAATAAATATTTGAGGCTAAAATCTTGAAACAGTAACATTCTAGGTTTCCTTTGATAAATTGTTTTTCTATAATCATAATTATCTAATGTAAGTAATTTTTTTGTTTCCACCTTCTGCTTAGTTTTTCCTGCTAATTAATGCACACTAATATTATATATGTATCTTGATCGTTACTTTACACATTTACACCTTCAATAATAGTAATCAGCAGCTGCTATATCCCACATGAGCGTATAATTAATACCATATATTAATCAGTAATATCGAAGGTTGAATTTCTTCCTTGTTTAAATGGCGGGATAGAATGCAATTAGAGGGGCCGATCCCTTCTAATGACGTGACTAGATAAAATATATTGTTTTAGTATTGATGGGTTATAAAGGTAACGAATATTATTGGATTGTTAGTCATGTTTTAGAACATGTTAAATTCTCTAGACCAGGGTGCATGCAGGTCACCTCTTATGAAATTGAAGAAGCCAATAATAATGACGATTAACAAGAGAGTGCAATTAAAACTTAACGCAAGTAGTGATATGATTATTTGCAGAACCTGCGTTTTTCGCTAAATTTTCTGTGGAAAATGTCTATAAGTACTGAAATTGAAGAGAAAATAATTTTAAAGAGAAAAGAATTTAAGATTTTTTCTCGATAACAAGACGCAATGAAATATCATTGTTTGTATTACGGTATGTTGTCAATTGTCCGTTCTAAATTGGTTTTCGAATAAGATATTATTACCGACTACTCAAACTGAGGGTGGTATCATAATCTCTTTGATATACAGCTTTTATTGATGCTGAGGTAAGTAGAGCTGTAAATGTTATCGTCGATGGCAAACAAAACGTAAAGGAGATATACAAGACATTTATTACATGGACCTTCTACTATTCGTAACGTGTTATCAGAACGCGCTGCGTCGTGGAGTAAAGACAATTTTGTTCTTAAAATGTTAAGTTTATCTGGCTATAGTAGTTCTATGATAATTCAATTTATCTTGGTTATTTAGTTATATTGGCCCTTGAGAGGAAAATGGAGGAAAGAAGAATAATAAGTAAATAAATAATATGTTAGCCACAGATTTTCATTATACACCTAAATACATTAAATCCGAGTTATTTACCAATAGGGTGTCCATGATGGGTGTTTCGACACTTAGGACGTCTGCTCATTGGACCGAATAATTGCCGGGTGGCGTTGTATCCTACTATTTCATGCTCCGATAGAATTATGAATTGGGGGACTACTTTTATTGTTATTACAAAGTAATTTTAAGGTTATAAAAATGTTTTTTGATACACCCGTGTGTCATTGTAATTTATTCAGAAGAATAGTTCCCCTTTTCACGGTCGTGGCTACGAGGGGGCTGTGCACCTTTAAAAACGGAGGCTATTATGTAAATGTGCAAGAATTATTTATATTCTCGTGTGACATGCGACTTGCGGCTTCGGAAAAATCATGCACACGAAAGTTTTGTACACGAAAAAACAACTGAGACTATTCAATGGTCTAACTTGTAACTTAGACGAGCAGTTATTTAAAACCTAAGGTTCATATTGTAGCTTAAAGCTTATGTTAGAATAAGTTAAAATTACTTGAAGTATTAAATATTGCTCACGGCCAACGTGTTTTAGCTACATTAAATACATGTCTAAAATAGAACTATTTACGATTTCGTAAACAAGTATGCATTTGAAATTAATAGCTATGAATTATTACACGAAGGCATGAATAAATTCATATTATTGCTCCAAAATATCGAGGTATCGGTCCAAATAGTATCAGTTTTTTATATTAATTGGTACATATCACTGAATCAATTGAGTGTACCGATAAGGTATGACAGCCACTAACCACAGCGACCTCAAAAACGACAAAAAAGGCGAACAATATTAAGACGTCAATCACTTACTTTTTCCTTCGATCAAGATAAAATATTTTAATATCATCGTTTCCGTTAAACATCATTTTTCGTGAAATTTGATCGCCGTGTTCGAGATGACCAACAACCAATCACATTAGAGCGCCTATCTGTCATAAAGTTAATTATGTCCGCCATAACAGTTAAGAAATTGACGTGTAATGTATAACGTCTTCATACAAATAAATAATTACGTCATTAATCTTTACTCACTGTCATTTTTAACTCGCGTATAATTTCTTTGAGGGAAGCCTTAATTTGGCTCCGGGATATCATCACGACGTATATGGGAAGCCATTAAGAGTATCGGCAGAGTTCGATGGCGATAAAATCAAGATAGACAGTTTTGGGTGGTGTTTAAGTTGTAAAAACAAATACGGGGCGGGGGGTAGCGGGTTTGTACCGTTATTAATATCTTTATTTTATGGCACATGATAAGTGTCTTTCTTCAGCGTTGGAGGTCCGAAAAAGTTGTTTAATGGACATCATTAATCTGTTATCGTTAATTAGTTTTTATTGGAGTTTCTTCACAAAATACAAACTTCTCATCCATATTTGGTAGGAACAACAAATTGCTACCATTAACAATGTTTAACCGATCAAAAATATCACAGCAATAAACAGCATTATTTAAAATAATACACAACAATTATAATTATATACGAGATTTAAATTAAAAATTCTCAAGCACTGAGTCACTCCATAAATTTTGTTCTAAAACAAATGTACATACAATTAGTAAGTGTTGGGTCCATTATGGAGAACATTAGACCGGTCCAGTATGTAAGTACACTAATAAAATATAAAAAATACGTTCCGATATGCGGTAGCTAACTAGACAGTCGTGTCATTGTGATGTACGCTTGTGAGCAGAAGAGTTATTGGAGAAAAGTCGTTTTTTAAGCCTTCTTTAATTCATTACAGATTTTTTTTTGTGTACAAAACTAATACCATATACGCGTTATGCTAAAGTCATAATATTAATCTCACTATTTTGAGTTTGGAATAATGGTGGAAAAGCATAGCTTCAAGTATATCCTACTGTATATGTTACTGTTTGTTTTAGAAAAAAATTAAGCTTAAAACAAAAGTTACAGATTGCCAAAAATTATCATGAAGCACGAAATCGTTTAAAACCCTAAAATTAAAATTAAGGCATATATATAATTTTGTATCAATTTTAACTCTTAAAAATTTCGTCTCTCAGTAATTTTCTTCAATGCCTCCTAATTCCACTGACTGCGAGTGTACCGCTGCAATCAGTTTAAAAGCCTAACCCCAGCGTGATTAGGCGGTCGCCGCCAGGGGGCGCGGCGGGTATGTGGCGCGGGGAGGCGGGGCGGAGGGGGGGGTGAACTCTGGTCATTAACTCATTAACGACGGCCGTCATTACTAGACGATGTCACAGTAATGACGATTATGTGCTAATGTCCTGGAGCTACGTGGTCACCCTACTTTTGCGTGTGACAAAAATGATAATTAACATTTTCTTATCGGTTAATCTACATATTAACTTAGTTCTTTAGAGATGAACAGTTATTTTGATTACCTCTTAATTCCATTTTATAACATTGCTCACTTTGACCATTCACATCAAATTTATCTCGAAAACATTCACATGCATGCAAACAAGGCCTACCCTTTGCTCTTACGCAATCGTTAAAACAGAAATTATACGTGTAATAACAGTTAAAAATAATTTAAATCAATACGAGATACCTACATAACCTACGCTTTCCTCATATCGTCCTTAAGATTTATAATCTGTTATCAGTACAATTATCGAAACACGACTGCGAGGAGTAAGGAGGTCACACACCCTGTCATTATTTCAACCTCTTTCGTGATAATTAAAAATGATGATAGCCTTCACTTATATAATATACTAGCTGTTTCCCGCTGCTCCGCCCGCGGTCTCAATTTTTTTCTATATTTGTGATGTAAGCTATCCTATATTTCAAGTTAGATCAAACTGCACAGATTGAAATCGGTTCAGTAGTTTCGGAGTTCATCCCCGACAAACATCATGACACTGGAATTATATTAATATCGATTGATGCCAAAAAGTACACGGTGCTAGTTTTTCGCATTTTAGCCCATTCGATTCCCGGTCCGCAAAGCGTATTTTCAAACATCAATTTAATGCATTTTTATTTCTTTTAAAAAATAAAAGAATGTTTTCTTTGAGTCTAATTTGCTATTCTTCAATTCGTATTGAGAGTATTTTCTCTCTTTCTTTCTGGTGGCAATAAAAAATCCATCCTGTTTATCATAATATAACCTACGACCTACTCTCAGACCTACCAAATAGACAAACGAAAAAAAAACATAAAAGTCTGCGAGCCTGATATTTAAAGAAGAAAACAGTTTTAATATCATTACAAGGAGTTTTGACAACATTTTTTATTTAATTGTTAAATAACCTCTATGGAGGAGGATCTGGAGGATAGTAAATTGTACTTAAAATAACAAAATTTGGTCGTCATGGCAACTACCTACTTACTAATTTTACCATGGTTACCGCATTGTTTATTCGTTGTTAATGTCAATAATCGCGATGTTAATAATTGATAAAAATTAAACAAAAAAACATTTCAAATTGGACCAAATTGTGAATCTAAACCATCCTCGAATCCACCTGAAGACACACAGCAAATTTCATTATAATCGGTCCAGCCGTCTAGGAGGAGTTCAGTCACATACACACTCACAGAAGAATTATATATATAACAAAATTTGGTCGTCATGGCAACTACCTACTTACTAATTTTACCATGGTTACCGCATTGTTTATTCGTTGTTAATGTCAATAATCGCGATGTTAATAATTGATAAAAATTAAACAAAAAAACATTTCAAATTGGACCAAATTGTGAATCTAAACCATCCTCGAATCCACCTGAAGACACACAGCAAATTTCATTATAATCGGTCCAGCCGTCTAGGAGGAGTTCAGTCACATACACACTCACAGAAGAATTATATATATAACTAGCTGTACCCGCGACGTTGTTCGCGTTGATCAGGTAGGTATAAAGTGTGTAAAAATATTTTGACTGAAATCACTGAATGCGCTTTAAATGGCTCAAGTTGACTGTTATTTTATTTTCGTTTGTTACGCGATACCTTGGAAATTTTATAATAGATCAATTTCAATAACATTTTTGTATCGATTGGGTTAACGTAATACGTGGTCCCATACACCATAATTCAAAATGATTCTCAAAATTGATTCTCAAAACCTCAGAACAAAATTGCTTATTGTACGTAGCTAGAAGATAAATAGGTATTTACACTTGTGTTTATTCAATGACTGAAATTTAAAAGTTTTTCAAAATATATGGAGACTTTTTACGAAAGATATAGTTTGATGGATTTTTGTTCGTTAAATAAATGTTCTTCTGTAGTCTACTATACACAAATAAGATTGCGAGACCTAAAGTCAGAAATATTTGTAGTTACAATATGTTTGTATTAGCTCGCGATTATTTTTGTGAATTTAACTGAATTTATTAATTTTGTAGTTACACATACACACCGTTCGTAACTCCTTTATAGTTAAGTAGGTACTTTTGGTAAGATGATAAAAAAACTTTAAATTGTTACGATTTGCAGTTATAACAATGCGTGAAAGAGTACGGTGATCTAATACGATCAACCGTTAAGAAAAAAGTGCTTTTTTTGCCTATTGATTTCATTGTTTTCGCTTTCATTTAATTAACCGTGTTTGTTGGAAAGATTCGATCTTCATAATTTTCCCTGTTAATGATCCTATAACAGTACCTACAGGGTGTAATTTTTCGCATATTAGAATGTTCGATTCCCGGGTGTGCAAAATAGATTTTCAAAAACTTATGGATGCAGCTGAAAATGAAATAGATTTCATTTTATATGTTTGAAAAATAATAAATGTTATCGCCTTATCGCGTTTGCTATCTCCATCAGGTATTTAGAGTACCCTCCAAGTGGCCTTAACAAAATACATTTGTCTAATAGCAGCTTCCTTTGAACGTTTAAAGGATTGTTTCGACGATATTTAATATAATAATAATATATAGCTGTGAGCAAAAATAGCTCATTAGAATGGAGGTTTTTCGATGTCCACTGTCCAAAATATTACCATGGTGTCCACAAACGACCAAAAGAGAAAGGAATTCATTTCCTGGCTCTTGTCTTTTTGGGTTATACCAGATAGTCCTGTTTACCCTTGCCGATAATTTTGCATTACGGTACTGAAATAGAGCAAAAGGGAGGATCACTGTAGGCGGCCGGGAGGTAGAAAGCGGCACCAAAACGCTAAATGCGTATAAACAATTTCCAGGTAAATATGCTATTTTCATGTCTCAATGTTGTGGTGGCCAAGCGGTTCAATAACTGGATTCGCATGCACGTGGTTGCAGGTTTGAACCCAGGCAAGTACCAATGTGACTTTTTCAAAGTTGTCTATACTTTCTTAATCATTCTAAGACATACATGACAAACGGTGAACGAAAACATCGTGAGGAAACCTGGATTCCAAAAAATTTGAATCTGTAATCGCCAACCCGCAATGAGCAAGCGATATCAATGCTCATTCCTTCTCTATATGGGAAGAGGATGTGCCCAGCAGTAGGACGTTTATAGGCTGGTATTTTATGCAATTTTCATGACAGGTTGCCTCGTAAGTCTAGTGTTCATAATTGCGACTTCCGTGAGCGAGGTTTCAGATTGGAATCCAGGGTCAGGCAGTTTGGACGGGTTCACATCCACACGACTGTCCGTCGGTCATAATTGTATGATCTTTGTTGGTCATACCAAAATATACCTACTGAATCATTCAGGGTATCTACAGCTGTAACCGGTGAAAAAGAAAGTTTACTTTAACATAGCTTGGGAAATGGTAGAATGTAGGTTAGGTTAGGTTAGGTTATCGCGGGCTTGCTTTCCGCAAATCGACGACTTTTCCTTGCGCCTGTTTTGCGTTGAGAGGGGGTGTCGGCACTACGCCAGCCACCCCAACTCCTCCACGAAGCCTAGCAGACCCTTCACGTTGCCGACGGCTTCGGAGAGAGACCTCGGAATCCCGAGGTGCAGTGCCCTGTAGTTTGCCACCTCCGTGCAGTCCAGGATGACGTGGGCGGCTGTTTCCTCCGCTGCCATGCATGCCCTGCACAGGGGGCTGTCCGTGACACCTAGAGTATATAAGTGTTTGTTTAATAGCGTGTGACCAGTTATCATCCCTGTCGCAAGTCGGAGCTGGGGCCTTTTTAGTTGCCTCAGCTTGCGTGACAATCTGGCGGAGATTGTCGGGAGTGCGTCTCTGGTCTGCCTGCAGGTTACTAGGTTGGCCCAGTAGTGCTGTTGCTGGTACCTAGTGTACTTACGGATTGTGCTGCGTATCCAATTGAACGGCAGGGGTATAATGGGTTCGGGTCCTTCCACTTCCAACTCCGAGCCTGCCCTAGCCAGTTCATCGGCCGCATCGTTACCCCGTGAATTGCTGTGCCCCTTGATCCACTGCAGGGTTATGCTGGTTTTGGTACATACCTCTGTCAGGATCTGGTGACACTCATATATGAGTCCTGAGGTTACTGAGTAGCTCTGCAGGGCTTGTAGGACCGATCTGCTGTCTGAGAGTATACGGATGGGGAAGTCCGTTACTTTCCTTGAGATGATTGCTTGTGCAGCCATTATGATGCCCATACACTCTGCCTGGAAGACTGTGTTGTGTGCTCCTAATGGTGTAGAGATTTTTATACTTAGGTCCTCTGAGAAAACTCCCGAGCCAGTGCCAGACCTTGTTTTGGAGCCGTCGGTGAAGATTCTCAACTCCTTTTGGTTAAGACCTTCTTTGGGTTCCTCGGACAGCTGTATTTTGTACTTTTTGTCAAAGACGAATTGCCTGGGTATCCTATCCGTCACCGCTTCAATGAGTGGTTCCCTACGGGTTACCTCCCCCATAATCTCGGTGTGTGGAACCCTTGCTGTTCTCCAGAGCTTAAGTTTTTTAAGGCGCACCGCCGCCGATGCCGCCTCCTGTTTTATAAAGAGATGCAGGGGCGGTACGTCCAGTAGGGCTTCCAAGGCTGCGGTGGGTGTTGTCCTCATGCAACCTGTGGCCGCCATACATGCTAACCTCTGGAGTCGTTGTAGTTTAGCTTCAACGGTCGATAGTTTGGTCCGTGGCCACCATACTACTGCACCATAGCTTACCATTGGTCTAATAACAGTCTGGTAGAGCCATAGAGTGACCTTGGGGGTCAGCCCCCAAGTCCTACCGATCATTCTACGGCACTGCCAGAAGGCGATTGTAGCTTTTTCGATTTTGTTGTTCAGGTGATTACTCCAGTTCAACTTGCTGTCCAGTATTATCCCCAAATACTTAACTTCAGCTGACAGTTGGAGCTCTGTACCAAACAGAGTAGGCAGTCGGTAGTTACCTAAATTGCGTTTGTTCGTGAACAGTACCAGTTCCGTCTTCCTAGGGTTCACGGTCAGTTCGTTGTTGTTGCACTAGCGTTCCACGATGGCTAGGGCTGAGCGGGTAACGTCACATACTGTACCTGTATGATTACCGTTTGTCAGTAACACTATGTCGTCAGCATACCCGATCGTGTAATAGTGTTTGTTGTTTAGTGTGGAAATGAGGTCATTTACCACTAAGTTCCATAATAGTGGCGACAGGACGCCTCCCTGGGGGCATCCTTTCGCCACTAGAGCATGTTGCATGTCACCTGTTTCGAGTCTGATGACTCTCTTGCTCAGCATGTTGTTTATCCATTGGATCATAACTGCATTCGCCCCGTGTCTTGTTAGTGCTGCAGTTATGCTGTTAAATTGTGTCTTGTCAAAGGCTCCCTCTATGTCTATGAAGGTGCCGAGACACATTGCTTTGTTTTGGAGAGCCTCTTCTATTTTACTTACCACTGCGTGTAGGGCTGACTCTGTCGATTTGCCTTGGCTAAATGCATGCTGATTGGGGTGGAGTGGTAATCCCACTAGTGTTTTTTCCCTTAGGTCCCTGTCGCATAACCTTTCAAGCGCCTTAAGCAGGAAGGAGGTGAGGCTTATGGGTCTGAAGGATTTAGGGTCGGAATAGTCGCTTTTCCCCGGTTTGGGAATGAAGATAACTTTGACTTCTCTCCATCGTTTCGGTACATACCTGTGTGCCAGACAGGCCGCCAATACGTTGGTTAGTAGTGGGATGAGTACTTCACCACCCCATTTTAACAGGGCAGGGAAGATCCCATCCAGGCCCGGTGACTTATAGGAGTCAAAGCTGTTAATGGCCCATTGTACTTTCTGTCGGCTTATTACCTCATGTACTTGCAGCCATTCCTCCTCCGTAGGAATGGTCTCCTCTTCCCACCAGTTTGTTTGCCGCGATATCACGCAGCCCGGGAAGTGCGTCCGTACTAGTGTACTTTCGGCTTCCTCAGGTGAGGTGGTGAAGGTGTTGTCTGGCTTACGTAGTGAGCCTAGTGTCGTTGTCGGCTGATTGGAAAGAACTTTTCTTACCCGATTAGCCTGTGCATTCGTTTCCACGCTGGTACAGAAGTTTCGCCAGGAGGCTGACTTTCGATACCTAATACGCTTTTTGTACTTAGCCTTGGTTGCTCTGTAGTTGTCCCAGTCCTGGTCTGATCTGGTGTTCATTGCTCTGTTGTGTTGCCGCCTCAGCTTTGTCCTCAGCCTCTCCAGCTCAGGGCCCCACCAGCCGGTTTTATTACCGCTGCTATTCGGTGGGACGGGTAAGGGGCATGCCTGGTGGTAGCATTCTATAATGTTGTCCGTTATTATGCTCACCTGTTTTTCTATCTCATCTGTACCCTCAACTCTGTCGGGAATAGGTGTGATCGATAAGGCGGAGCTTAGTCGTTTCACGTAGTCCACGCGGTTGGTTTTGCGTGGATTCCTTTTAGGAGTACAAATGACTGTATTTACCTGAATGTCGTACCTGATCCACCTGTGGTCTGAGCACGAAAGTTGTTTGGAGACGTGCCAGTTGGTGATGGATTTGGTTGCCTTATCGGTTGCCAGTGTCAGATCAATAATAGTCTGACTCCGCCTGTTTACAAATGTCGGTTCTGATCCAATATTTAATATGTTAAGATCTGTTGAAAAAAGGTACTCAACTAGTTTTTTACCTCTGTCATTGCTTGTCTTCATACCCCACAGTGGGTGGTGGGCGTTCGAATCTGTGGCCACGATGAGTTCGACCCCTTCACTTTCGCAATGGTCCACCAGCCTAGTGAGGTCGTGCGGCGGCGGGTCATCCGCTTCAGGCATGTATACCGAGGCGATGACGACCCCCCGCAGACTTGTATTTTGCGCCCCTTGCACCTTTATGGCACATATGTCTCTAGAAACGAAGTTTGTAAGGGGTTGTACATGAATATTCTTTGTAGTGTAGATACAGGCCCGAGGATTGTCCGGTCCTGTATATACAGTGAGCTTACCTCCTAAATTTCGGAGTCCGCAGACGGTTCCTTTCCTGACCCACGGCTCCTGGATCAGTACTATGGTTGTACAGTTGTCCTCCAGCCACTTCCGTATCTGAGCCGTCGCGGTTTCACTGTGGTGGAGGTTGGCTTGGAGGACTTTACAGTTGGGAGAATGGGATACCGCCATCGGAGTCGTGCTCCTCCGTCGACATACCCTCTCCTCCCTCCTCACCGATGGCCAGCTTGCCAAGCTCCGCAGTGCAGTCCTCCCCAGCGTCGGAGGGCTGGGAAAGAAGGAGTTCTTCCTCCAGCCCCACGGCGGCGGGGTCAGCCTGCACCGGAGACTGGGGCCCGGGCGCCTCAGCGACTGCGTCGGCGGGCGCGTCGGTCCCCACGGCTGTGTCCATCAGCTCGGGTTCTGCAGTATTCACGCCGTCAGCTGAGACGGCGTTGCGTGTAGGCGGGTTCTCCACAAACCTGCCGCCAGGACCCTGGAACTTAACGTACACCGAGCCTAACATAAAGTTAAGTCGGCGCTCGCGTTGCACCAGGGTCTGTACCATTGCCTCGGGGACGCTGACCACCACAAAGGTCTCCGATTCTTGCTCGTTGACGTTGTGTAGCAGCCAGGTCTCAATCTCTGCCCACTCGTTCTGGAAGCAGAGAGTCCGTGCTATTGCACGGGTATCCTTCCAGATACCAGGGAGCAGGATGCCGCATCTTACTCTTCGCACCAGCTCGCTTTGCCGCTTCACGACAACCGGTTCCCCCGTAGAGAGGGTGATGGCTGCCATGCTGCTCTTGAGCCAGGCCAGAGTTGTTTGGTCCTCACACCAGAGCTTCAGGACGCCGTTCGATACGACCGGCTTCCCTCGGAACTTTGGGCGTGGGGATTGTGTAGATGTAGGGGCCATAACCTCCTTCAGGAGCAACTCTTGTAGTTGGTTAGTGACCTCCTCTGCTAGGTGCGGGCTGAGGTAACCCGTGGTCGCTGTCGTAACAGCGGCCAGTAGGTCGGCCTTGAGCGCTTCCGCGTATGCTAACCGGCTTGCAGCAGCAGTCGGTTCGAGTCGCGGCCTCTTGGGTTGGCCTCTCGGAGATATAGTCTCGTCGAGGCGCGCCCTTTTAGCCGCAGCTCTCACCATCGTGCCGCCGGCGGTCTTGTCCTTGGCCCCTTTCCCCGATGTGGTTGGGCCTGCAGCTGGGGCACCAGTTGCTGCCTGCGCACTGGGGGGGGCACCTGCATCTGCAGTTGCCGGGGCCTGTTCATTAAGAAGCGCCGCTCGTCGCTCTCTGGACTTCCGGCGCTGCTTTTTGTTGCGACGCTTCGGCTTGTCAGGCTGACTCTCGGGTTTAGGCTTTGCCTTCCCCCGATGGCCCCTCTCAACGAGAGTCCAGCCAGCCTCAAGCTGCGCAGCTGTAGGGTCGACGGTGGGGATCACCGTCGAGGTCTGCTCCGTGGCATTCGGTTTGAGTTCTGCCGGAGCTGTAGATAAGGCCTTTTCCTGGGTCTGGTTGCAGCCTAACCGCTGCGATCCATCCCCAGGTGCGCTAGGTTTCGGGGCCCCCAATTTCTTGGCAGCCTTTCTACCCCGCGCAGGTTGTCGTGCTTCCCTTGAGGGTACTGCCGGAGCAGCGCCGCCACGGGAGGTAAACTGCGAGGGTACTACCGAAGTAGCGCCGTCGCGTGATGTAGACGGTGAGGGCACTACCAAGGTAGCACCGTCACGCGTTGGTTGTGGTGTAGGTGCCATCAAGATGGCGCCGCCACGGTGTGTTGGTGGAGGAGGTACTATCGCAACAGCGCCCCCTCGGTGCGTGTGAGGTGGGGGCACTGCCGGAGCAGCACCACCACGGTGTGTGCGTTGTGGGGCCGCTGTCGGAACAGGGCCGCCACGGTGTGTGGTGGGGGGCACTACCGAAGTAGCACCGCCCTGGTGTGATGCGCCCACACGGGCCGCTTGCGCGGCCTGTGCGGCGCGTGATGTTGTGGGCAACGCTACAGGAGCAGCGCCACCCACAAGTGGAGTGTGTGGTGTGGGTGTGTTGGCATCGGGTGCGGTTTTGGCCGCACCGTCTACCCGTCGGTTTCTGGATCCATGGGTATCCATTGTTGTTTTTTGATTGTAGTTCGTCTCCCGAGCTTCCCACCCACCGTGGAGCCCGCACCTTTGGGGATGTCCGCTTGGACACCAGGACTACCCGGGAGATATAGACGCGGCTGGTTGGTTCTCATGCGCGACATCGGAGGCTGCAGACAGTGTGGCTAGGGAAAACGATCCAATCCCCCCCAGTTGGTCCACCTGCCCTTGCCCCGTCAGCATGGCCGAGCCCCAGTGCTCTCCCAGAGAGCCCAACCGCGTCTCGCCAGCGACTCGTGACACCTCACCCTCACGATCGTCGCCAAGCCGATTGACCGGAACTGGCTAGATCCCGGCCGCCCGTGTTCAGGGGAAATCCAGGCCAAAGTGGAGTGTTGCCCTCCGGGAGTGTAACCGCCAACTCCCTTCGGCTCAGCCACCAGGATCCCTTCATCCCCCCTTACGGGTCCCCTCGCACGGCAAACACGAGGGTGGCCGGAGTTGCAGCCTGTGTCCGGCCACTGGACGCAGGTAGCGGATAAGATGGGGTAGGAGTGGAGGAGGAAGGGGTGTGATGGGAGGGATAATGGGATGGATATGATTGGGATGTGATGTGGAAGGTAAATTTTGGATGGGATGGCAGGGAGAGATAGGGGTAGGGGGGAAAAGCGACCAACCGTTTCAGCTACGTCCGATTCTGAGGGAATCGGACCAAGACAGGCGACAACCACGGGAAGGATGACGATGTGGTCTTGCCTCTGGGGTAATAACGCAACCTGTGCTCGCCCAGAGGCCTTTGGTCAGACCACTCTCCGGACAGGAGGGTGGAATGAGTGTGCATACACCTCAAAACCGTAAGTGGTCTAAAATATGAGATGGACCCACCCTCGCCAAATGGTAGAATGTAATTTTGACGTGCTCATTTTGACCAAAGCTGAAGTTACAAATAATAATAATGACCAGATCAAAAGCTGGAACAGGCGCTATATCCTGTATATTTATTTATGCCAGCTTAGCAGTTTGCCATCAGATCTCGTCACACACAGGCATTAATCAGTAGTCGATGCAAGATTCAAATACCGGCCGTTCAGTTTAATAAAGACAAAAAGATGAATAAAGTAACCTTGATGACCTAGCTGTACCCGTGACGTTGTTCGCGATGATCAGTCGTAATAGGTTTGCATGTAAAAAATATTTTTGACTGACTGAATCACTGAATGCGCTTTAGATGTCTCAAGTCGACTGTTACAGGTATTTGACAATTTGGTTTCTTTGATGTAATTGGGAGAAATTGCGGGATTGAGACGGTAGACTTATCTTCTAACTGACTACGAACTTCACCTATTTAAGAGTAAGCTGTGATTGTAAAAACTTTATGCATTTTTGTATGTCTCGATCAGGCATAAAAAAATTGCATGAGCAGCAAGCTATCTTGAGCGTATTAAAGAATTGGAACTGTTTTTATAATATTTCTAAAATCACCACCTGTGTAAAAAATTACAAACTAAAAAAGAATACAAAAACACATAAAGGGTTAGTGTATTATGTGGTAACCTCTGGATTTGAACGTGAAGCAATAACATTCATTTCCAATCGTACAACCACCGAGCTGTTTAATACGACTGTATGCATCCTAAATAGTTATTCATACTTCAATAAACTGATCGCTATGGCAACGTTATTTTCGCCATGGTTACTTTGTTGTTTATATGTCAAAGATTACATGTACAGATGAATTGAGATTAGGTAAATTTAAGGTTTGATCCCTATTTAATATGGACGACCATATTGATGAGAGCTCATCCTAAATTGGACTTTGTGTCGCCGATATCGCTTTCTACTGATTCAAATGTACATAACTTTTTTGTTTATGAACCGATTTCGATGAAACAACTACTAAATGTTATGGGAAGGTTGGAGCAATACGTTAGTCAAAACGGCATTCACATCAATTCAGTCGCTTCTGGGATCATCGCGTACAAACGCACAGACAAACAGACAAACAGACAAAAATTTTAAAAACTATATTTTCGGCTTCGGTAGCATGAATAGAACGTGTGTATGTAGTTTTTTTTCTAAAATATTCAATGTACAGACACTGGTCGTTTACGATTTTATTATATGTATAGATGTATAGATGATCCCTATTTAATATGGACGACCATATTGATGAGAGCTCATCCTAAATTGGACTTTGTGTCGCCGATATCGCTTTCTACTGATTCAAATGTACATAACTTTTTTGTTTATGAACCGATTTCGATGAAACAACTACTAAATGTTATGGGAAGGTTGGAGCAATACGTTAGTCAAAACGGCATTCACATCAATTCAGTCGCTTCTGAGATCATCGCGTACAAACGCACAGACAAACAGACAAACAGACAAAAATTTTAAAAACTATATTTTCGGCTTCGGTAGCATGAATAGAACGTGTGTATGTAGTTTTTTTTCTAAAATATTCAATGTACAGACACTGGTCGTTTACGATTTTATTATATGTATAGAAGAAGATTAATTACTCGTGTTAAAATTAAGTTTGGTTCGTGATTGCTTTACAGGACGCACGTCTTCGTCTGTTTTCATTGATATAAATGAACTGGAGTTTTGATAAATTTTATTGCCTATAACCTAAAAACGAATATAACTTATGCTGAAAAGAAACAAATAACTTCTATAAGTGATTCCAAATATTTGTAAATACTAAGATAATTATTGTAAAGTATTAAAATATTCATCATTTTGATTCCTTCTTTTACCCATGTTTCGAATTCGGATGACTGCGTTTTTCTTAAATTTTCTCAGGACTAGAAATTCTCATAATAAAATTAACTAACCAAACTCCATATATCATTCTCGCTATTTTCGTAACAAAATTGAATTCACTTTTTGAAGATGGATGCCCCGAGAGACGAATTAAGTTATTACCAGATATTTCTTATATCGTTGCATTGAATTCTTGACTGCAATGGCGGCCATATTTGGCAGTTAATGGCAGTTGAATCGAAACGCGGGAAAGTTACGTCGTGAAATTAATATTGGATCTTTTAGATTTATTGCGACTTGCTTGAAATGGTATATTGTGATACGAAAAATTATGTGTAAATCAGAATATATTGTGGTATTTTTAAAGGTTTATTTCATTAAAATAATTGGAAGGTATTGGTTGTTCAGATTAATAGAATAACATTAAACTTTCGACTGGGAACGCGACCCAACGACATCGCTTTTCGCCATGAGATATTGACATTCCTTAAACAGTTGCCCATAATTCATGTACGTCACAGCAATTGTAAAATATCATTATAAATTGGTAAATTAAATGTTAATTCTGTATTACGTGTGTATACCGATTTCAGTAATAAATTAATTTAAAGGTTGAAGAGGTCCGATGGCCAATGTCCACGTCTTTCCTTATGATTTATGGTTTAAAATATTAAACGCGAGATGAGAAATGCGTGTTTAATTGTACGTTAATGTATCTGTGGGTTTCGTCTGACTTTTTTGGCCTCTGGCAACCAATTGCGTGTTTAAATTCAATTCTTGTTTTTCGATTTGTTATGATATTTTTATTTGTGGAAGTGTTAAAGACTGAGTTCGTGTATCATATTTGACAGGGGATGACGTAGGTACTGTTGTACCGTGTGAATCCAATACACTGTAACTACAAATACCTGGTTTTGAGAAAAAGACCGAAATAGTTTTTTTTTTATTTTTTAAGATTACTCGAAATTTTATTTTGGAAAGTTTTTAGTATTTAGTATCAGATTAAAGGTAATTTTATAAGGAATGAAGCCCCCTAGGTTTTATATACAAATAAAATATACACAATGAATTATCGTGAATAACTTGTATTGGCATAATAGTTGTCAGAAATGTAGGGAACATTGTTATGACAATACACTGTATTTTAGACATACAGTATATTGACTTGGTAAAATAAGGTTTAAAAATGAGTTACAGGGAGTTACAGTCGGAATTTTAATTAGATGGTGGCTAGAATATGTATTAAAAAAAAAACTAGATTATTAGTAGGTAAACAAATATATATATTTTCAAAAAAAATAACATATAATCAAACATACATTAGCATCTTACAAAATCTTTTAAATCGAAACTTAATGAATTATATAATCAGTCTTGCAGTTTCATACAGGAACTTGAAATACGTACAAAAAGTTAACATAAAAAACTTCTAGACAATAGAAATAAACAAAATTGGCAAAATTAACATTCTTTACTCTTATGGCAACAAAAGAACCTAAACAACAGAAAGTTTATAAAGCAACTTAGCATTATGAACTTACATAATTAATAATCAAAATTAGCTTAACGTCAAGAAAATCAAATTAGGAAAATTATACAATTAATCAATTATTTTATTTATTATTTCAGGAAATATTAGTAGTTTAAGTCGTTGTTGTGTTCGTCAAGGTCCAGCTCCGAAGAAACCACAAGATTTTCATAAAAAACTGATCTCGTAGGAGGCATAGACTTACATAGCTGTAACAACTCTCTTTTTTTTATTTCGCTTATGCCCCTGGCTTCAGCCTCTTTTGGTAATGATTGGAGCAGATCGGTTTTGCCATTTGCAATTTCATCTAGAAGATTTTGAGCATCCTTTCTTTTCAAGAAATGTATTTCTTTGAATTCTCCATCATAATCATTCTTAGCAAACATGGTAACGTGACCTCTTCTAAATTCAATAATTTTCAGGTTTTGAATATTAAACCCTTTGGGGAATGCTGGCTTTGAATCATTTGCAAAGACGATCATATCCTTGTGAGTAAGTACTGTCACTTCCATGTTTTTCCGCGACGTCTTTATATTGTGTACAAAATCGTCAAAGTCGTAGATTTCTCCAACCTTTTTAAATTTTTTTGTGATAGCTGCATGCACAGTGTCTGCAGCCATGAAAGTGTGACCACTCTCAAAATACTCCAATGTCACTGTATCGATTTCTGTCGTCTTATCATTAATTAATCGTACTAAAGCTGAGATAAGGACTTTGTTCTTATTCTGTGCATTGCAGTTGTCAAGAAAAAAGTAAATATGTTTTTGATCACGGCAGTAATTTTTCAGGAAAAATATATAAGTTGTAGCCACATTATATGCTTTCCTGCCACTTTCACCTTCGTGCCAAAGAATACAAACTGCCGTCTTATTTTTTCCTGGTGGAACAAAAGACTCATTAAAAAGTACGAGTTTGCGGGAAAAATAAAATTCTTTAGTTGTTAGTAATGGCATTTGAATGGCTTTTTGCATGTCTACTGTGAAAAGTGACTCCTTGTTTCCACTTCTTTCGCACCGTTCCTCTACCAATTTTAAGTCTCTTCTCGATTTCCTTTTATTCTCTAAATGCTGAGCTATGTCAATACAGCTATCACAATTACAAGGAAGTGGCATTGACTTATGTGCCAATTCGTGATTTTTACATTTTGTACATATGTCATGTATTGGCTCTGCAGTAGAAATGTTCATTTCTTTAATCATTTTATGGAAATGAGACCAACTACACTGTTCCATAGACTCTTGTACGCAATAACTTTTAAAATCTTGGAAAATGGAAGAAAAGGTGACCCCTATTGGCAGATAACGGCGATTAGGGGCATGTTGGATGTTGTAATGAGAATGAATGGGCTTGTATTTCAAGATGAAGTTTATCATTTTTTCTTGATACGACGCGGAAAATGCTGTTGATGATGGATGACGCCCTCGAGGATCTGGTGCAGCTCCTATTTTAGGATCTAGATTTTGAGATGTGGTATTTGCTTTCAAAACCGCTTGAACTGCTTCGTCATTTGTGTAACCTAATGTGTTGAGGAAAAACTTTTTACACACAATTTTTTTATCGAGTCTCCAGATTAAAGTGTTACGTCTTCTCGAGTTAGGACCAGCAGTTTTAAAAGCAGTTGGTAACTTGTCCACCTGTCTAGACAAGAAATCACGACGTCTTTGCCTGTCCATGCTCCAAAACTGATCATATATGGCTACTCTTTTAAATTCATCTATGTGTTCAGCACATGACTTAATACAGCTACTGCAAGGTGGTTTTATCGGGTGCTTCTTTTTCTGGAATGTTAAAATGTCTGCGGGGTTTCTCAACCGCTTTAGTTTATTTTTAGTGTGTTTTTCAACGTCTCCTTTGTCGTGATAATCGATATCATTTATAGATGTACATGGTTGAATGGATGGCGGTGTATGCTGCCTATGGCCTATGTTGATGACAGGTACATCACCATGACTTACTGGAGGGCTGTCCAAGTTATTGGGTCTCGATGTTGAGGCTTGCAAGCATTCATCATCCAGCAACATTGAAGACGGAACGACATCTAATAGTGTGTAGTTCCCTTCACCTATTTCTCCAGTATAATTATACTCAGTTTCGCTTAATGGGATTAAAGGACTGATAACACGGCAGTCGACTATACTTGTATCCATATGGTCATCATAAGGCACACATAGACTTGGAGTGTTTATGTTTGAATCATTTACCTCTTGCATATTACTGTTTAACTCGGACACCATTGTAGCACAATTAGAGTTATTATAATGTTGCACATTGTTTTGGGATAACTTTATCAATAATTTATTACGATAACCACTCATTATTACAACATATAATCACGATAATTAACTTATATTACTCCGTAAACTAACGAAAACTGTCAATCACAGCACGCGCGTGCAAAACAATAATAACGGCCGCCGGCCGTTCGTTTTCTGTCAAATCAACCAATAAACGATAAGATCGCCGCCGCTTCTCGCTCCTGATTGGCGCACCTGCAACGCGCGAACCTGAGTAGTTTGTTTTGACAAAACACTGTATGTTACAACGCGCGAAGATTATTTCGGCAGTACACGGTATGTTAAGTTGCTGTGTTTTGCAATATTAGACTGTATTTTTTGTGTAAATACAGTGTAGATTGCATAGCTATATCTCAGAACTTTCCATACTAAGTAATAAATGTGTGAATGTGGTATGATAAAATAGGCTAACAGAAATCGAATGAGCGTTGTTAATTCAAAACACTGTAACTTATGATACAGTGTATTGGATTGACACGGTACTGTTGCTCTTGGAGGTTCAATACACTGTTTATGTAATATTCTTAAAAGTGAATAACTATGAAACCTTGGTACCCAATAAAAAATAATAATAGGTATAATTCTATAACCTATTTACTGTTTGTCAACAGGAAACAATGAGGATAGACAAGGTCGGATCATCGATCAGAAATCGAACCAATGGTTCGGGGCTACACTCACAAGTACTGGCAGAAATGGTGCAATCATGGTGAGTAATCTATATTCAGTTGTAATATTCGCTTTGGACCTAAGACCATACACGCCTTATAAATACTACTAGCTGTTTCCCGCAGCTCCGCCCGCGGTCTCAATTTTTTTTTATTTATTTGAGATTTAAACTATCCTACCTATCTCTCAAGTTGGATCGAACTGCACATGGTGTGCGAATTTTACTATAATCGGTTAAGTGGTTTAGGAGTCCATTGAGGACAAACATTGTGACACGAGATTTATATATATTAAGATTAAGATTTGAATGTTAACCGAAAAATTAAAGCTAAAAACCTAAATCATCACCTATTGTTATCCTTTAAAAATTTGAATACGCATTGTATTGCACTTTAAAAGCACATTAGTATATCTACATAAGATTCATCTTACTCATCTACTTTTTCTGCTGTTCCGTGCGAGCACGAAGAATATTTGATACAGGCCATCGAAGTTGAGATACAACCCTAAATTAAAAAAAAATATGATTTGAATGAAATGAAAAAAATAATAATAGTGTTTGCAAAAAATTAAAAATCTCTGCACTATAAAGGTTTACGGTTGGCACTCTTCCATGACCTCATATAACGTGACCTATAAAGTTGATGGCGATGGCGTCTTACCCGGCGCACCCTTCCTGCTGCGCCCTGACGATGTCGCCAAGGTGTTCTATTGTGTAGTGATCGCTCTATCTTTGTTATCGGGTCCACCTCGTGACGTCATCGTACGTGGTCTTAACTCAGTTTATTTTTAGAAGATATTGGTCTAAAACCTAGCGTCTAGCCAAGTTTCTCTTAAAAATTTGGAAGACTTTCTACCTTAAACAGATGTTTTTATTTAAGTAAACCAAATTTTGAAATAACTAGTAAAAATAGTGCCTTCAACTATGATTGGCTTTTGCTCTCTTCTATGTTTTAGTAAATCACATAATTTAAATTCGATAACGATCTTAAGAATACCATAATGAAGATCTAAGAATCTACCACATACATCGATTTAGACAGAACTTAAATTCCAAATAGATACTCAAGAACGTATTACTAATAAAACAATAGGTGTCGAGGAAAGCCCATTAATCTCAGCACCCCATAGTTGACATTTGGCAAGTGGGTCAGTCCAAGGCCTCGCCGGCTGTGGGGTTGAACACCATTAGGTTAAGGGCTCGTCTTTATGGTTTGTGGACGCATTCGCACTATCTGCCGAAATTGGGTTTTAGGGTTATTTGGGCTAGGTTGGGGAGATTTCTTGACCCCATTAGATATACGTAGATATAGTCTTTTATGAGGCAGTTAAACTGTACACGAAGGTCCTAATTTTGTTGTGGACCCATGTCTGGAATATGATATGGAGATTAAAATTCAATTACCACATGCAAATTTAAAAGTATTTAAGCTGGTCTTAACCTCTTTTTTCAAACTTATTTCAAAATAAGAACTCTGAATTAAAAAGGCCTGTATTGCACAGAACCAATATGGCGTCGTCGTCTCGTTCTTTTTAAAATGCAATGCGCGTAAACGTAATCTTAAAACAGCCATCAAATGGCTGCAGCTTCTGTTAATGTGTCGGCCACATTCAAATGAACTGCAACCGTTTAACTCGCACATGTTGCAAATAAATTTTATTACTCACGCACTTCGCACGATCGCTGCGGCTCGGTTTCAGAACTTTTTTTCAATTCCATATTTGAAATCAGTCAGAAGACGCCTTCGTCGAAGCCAGCAGACCACATACTTTTTGTTCTCTACTTAAGGAGTTGGAATTTTTATTTCGGAATGCCGAATTAGTGCAAAAAGCTGACTCTCTCAGCGACGCTGCAATTTGTTTAGGCATTTTGTTCCATTTGCACCGGGGACAGAAACGCGCCGGGAATTTATTATTGTTCGAGCGCATAGGCTGTATCTATAAATGTCTGTGCCATTATTATGATAGTGTGTGATCATGATGATATTGACATTTTTTCTTTTGCTATTTATCAAAGAGGATTATTTACTGGTGTGGTTATTTCTTTACTATAACGTTCATATATAATACGTTAGTGTAATAGAAACTAACACGTTTTTATGAGATACATTTTATATTTAATCGAGATACTCATCGATATATTAAAATAAAATATGATGGCAAGCAATATTGAAATAAGCTGAAACATTAATGTGATCATGTAAGCCGGTATACTTACGTATTTATGTTCAATACCATCTGAGAATCTAAAATAAATTTTCATTAATATAATTTAAGTAACTTTATACCTACGCAATTATATTTGAACATAAAATTAAGTTTACTCTTTATATTCTATTAAAGACTTGATAATTAAATATAATTTAAATTATTATCAATGGTTATAAGTAAAATAAAAAGATGCTTTAAATAAACTCTAACTAAAATGTTTTTAAACATAAGTTCTTATTGATTTATAATTGCTGGCAATCGAAACTTTTTGCGACCGTATTTAAAATAAACTTGTAAGTTCTTAGTCGCCATTGGTAGTCACTTAGTAGTCTTTATACTGCCTCGTAATTGTTTTCTTATTAGTATCAATTGAATACTAAGTTGTTCGTTTTTATTGGCGATCGGATTCTCACGATAAAGCGATTGCTTTATCGTTTTATTTTAAAATTTCTTTTGAAGATTTTTGAAGTGGAGGATTTAAACGCAATGGAGGTTTCATTTTGCATTGACTAATTATATAAAATTTATGTGGTTGAACTCATAATTGAATAATTAATTTTAAACTTTGTTAAATTGATTTAAGTTTCTTCACATTGGAAACAGGAAGAAGAAATATTTGCCTATTAGTGGCATTCAATGTCCTCTATACAGGATTCTTTGTTTGTTGTTTGTTGGGAAAAGTTATTCAGTTTTATGCACCTGATTACTTCGTTGAATATACGCACTCCATAAAAAATACCCTGTATAAATAATCGAATAAAGACAAAATAAAAAAAAAAACATACATTCGTACATCCTGCTTCTTTATGGTCGTCGGTAAAAAAAGTAGGTTAAAAAGCATAAGATGCCACGACATATACTTGATTTCACAATCAAATACTCTTTCTTAATACACCGGCAAAGTATCGACATAATAGTTTCTCTAAGCATGGATTAAGTAAATTATTACAATTGCAAATAAATATCCCGAGATAAATCGCGGGATATCTTGTTGTAGCGCTTCATGCATGCCGCGAAAAGCGCATGCGCAGTCCGTTAAACATAGATTAATTATTCGGTACCACAGATAGGTTCACTATACCATATGATATCTAAATTGTTGTGGTTGGTTTATATGTAAAAGATAAATAAACTATTATGAAACTGAAGCTCTTCTGAAAATTTAAGCAGCGGTAGCCTAAAGGCTAAGGCTTCAGACTTGCGGTAATGTGGTTCCCAGTTCGAATCCTACCGGTCTATTTCACTAGCGACTTGAATCTACTCACGAGAAGAGAGAATACTAGAAATTTGCAAATAAACTTATGTAGAATTAAATTAATTTAATTTAGACAGCATTATATCTAGGTATCGATTGGGAAGAGTTTAATGCCTGCGAAAGAACATAAGCTTAATTTATTGATCTAAATTATCTACGATAGCAATTTCTAAACTTCAGGGAAGTAAGTAACTGTCGCGACATACCTACTTTGTAACACCACGCTGTCATTTTATTATAGAAACATCGGAGTTCAAATTAGTATTTAATTGACATTATAATTGTCATGCTGTTAGCGCTATGATAAATACAGTGAGAGATTATTGTCTACTGACGTGAAGTCTTTTACTTCAACGATTTTCCTTCGTGTTTTTAGATATGATTAAAAGTACTTAATTATTTAAAGAATCAATTTTAGCAACACTTTTAAGCGTTTTTTTTTATAAAAACTTCCGTGACGAATTCATAAATATTTATTGATTCATCGATTTACGCTCGCGTATTCTCGAGATCGCTTGACTAGTTTCAGACTCAACAGCAGGTCAGTTCAGGATTAAGGACTCATGCATAAAGTTAAACCCCTATTTTCATAAACGGTCAAACATTTAATTTTATTTACTTCTACAAACTAACTCACAATATTTCACAACACCCTCTACTCAAAGATTTTAAGCTAACAAATTGTCCGGTGATTTGTCAGCGTCGAATGCCGAGGTTCTTGTTGCGCAGGCGCACCTAATATGGCCGCCGCCGCTTGACAGCTACACCCGTCCGATTTGGACTCACATCTCCTTATATAGAACGTTTCTTTTATTGTCTCCATTTGCTGGGAAATTTTATGTGAAATTTTGGCATGTCTTGTTTATTTTTCTTGCTTTTTTTGGCTTTTCGCGGATTTTTGTTTAATGTCAGAAATTACGTTTTAAATGTGAGCCTTGTGAGTTGACCACCTGTGTCAGATGAACGTAATAAGTATTTATGTTAATTTGTTGTGTAATTAGTTTGTGATCTTATGGGGTTCCGGCATTCTCCCTTTATATGTTACATATGACTTAAATTATTTGTATTTTTTCGTGCTTGATGACAGCTAAAGGTCAGTTCTTACAATCTTGGGACACTTCGTTTAATTCGGTCATCTGTTTTATAAAATATCTACTAAGTTGTCTCTGTTTAATCTTCAAAAGTATTTTGCATGGCTTAAAAGCAAACAATTACCCAAAAGTTATCGTAAAACGTGCCTTTTATCTCTATTTTTAGCAATTTTTAATAGTCGTACATAATGGCAACACACTGTTTCTTATTGGTCTCCACAGTATGTAATAGTTGTCTATAACAAATATTTCTCTGTTGGTCATAATTCCATATACAGCACTTTATCTGTAACTTGACAAAAAAGGCATTGTGTATACATTTAATCTAAGGCGGAAACATAAAGATGATATATGTTTGTATATTTATAGCTTTTATTAACATGGCTCTATATTTTTCTACATAAAGCAAGTAATTAAAAAAATATTATTTTTACGACATGGATGGTTGTGTTGTGTAACGCTCACAATTAATAACATTTGCATAAGTATATCATAAGACTAGCTGCTCCCCGTACGCCGTATTATCCGCTGTTTATCAGATAACTTATTTTTTTTGGGGATTAAAAAGTATGCTTTGTCACTACGTTTTGATCCAGGGATCCAAATTTTATTAAAAGTAGTCCAGCCGTTTGATCGTGAACAGGTAACAAACATGTAACACAAAATGTCGCTTTAATTAAACTAAAAATATCTCTAGCAAGCGCAATATCAGGATATTTATAAATTTCCACCTCATTGTTAAACCTTACTATTGTTACTTAATTAATAGTTTTTTTTCTGAGATAGATTTCATTGAAAGTCGGAAGAATATAATTATAATTGAATGATACACAAGCTGTGTTAGGGTACCATGAGGTCGTAAATATCACGGTACTTAAGACCCCATTAATTTGATCAGGCTCGTAGGTAGATCGGTCACGAGACGAAGTTTTGTTGCCGTCAAGGGAGAGATGCCTTTTAACTAAGGGATTTAACTCTTGAATTATTGTATTAAAAACTTTTAGTAAGTAGAGGTCTAATATTCCTTGAGGAGTTGGCACTTTTAACTCCACCTTTGAAATTTTAGCTTCATGATATATAAACGTAATTGCCATTTAAGAACTACGTAGAAAATACAATAAATTAAATATATCGTTGATTAATGCGTTAATTAATAATAAGTAACTTGAAAAAAGTATTATCTTTAATGTAAAATCTTTTCAGGTGTCCTAAATTGTATAACATTTTACATCACTTTATAGTTGACTGGTAGATAATTGCTCAGGCCTAAGTCCATTACACATTGTATGCGTAAAAAAATAAATTAAAAGAAATACAAAAATATAATAGAATAACAGATACGCTCTATCCGTAATTAATTTTATGGATTCTTCGTTTCTCTACGGAACCCTAACTTCATTTAATGTAGGTTTTTTTGTAGTAACTTCATTAATACTTATTATGTTAGTCGTTATTATTTTAACATTGTAATCTTTTTTCTTAATTATTCACGGTTCTTTGAGTGTGATGTACTGTGAGAGGTTAAATTATATTGAATAACTTTTTAAATTAACTTCGTTCAAGTGATTTGGTATTGTATATTTTAAGAGCTAATTGATTGTATTGTATGTTTTTTATAATGTTTTGATTCGCCGTCATAAACTGTTTGTATCTTTTGATAGTTGTATAATCTTTGGTACCGTACCTAAATTGTTTTTTTATTGTTGGAATAGCCTTATACCAAATACTGTTTTCTTGTCTTTAATATCTCATAAATAAACAATTGTTTGACAATTACTGCGTACATTTATTACGTCTAAGATTTTAGTGTTGTGTGTAAGTTATTATTAGTGATGTTAGTCAGCAGTTATAAATAGAATATAACGGTAACATTTAACTGTAGAAGCGACCCGCACCGTGACAGATTCAATTTACTAATTAACAGATTGAAATATATGCAAACTAAGAGGGGACACACTGTTCCGCTGCTCTTCATATAATTTCTCGTTTTTTATGGTCTAGAAAGAGAAATGACATTTATTAACATTATATATTTTAAGATAATCGTAATTGATTTTTAAACAGGCAATTTTTTTTAGCTTCGTTCTAAAATCTAAAATAATGTGTTCTACAATATGTATGTAAGCAAAATATTCAAACTAATTTAGGTAAATGAAAGATTTATTAGTTTAATTAATTTGAATACGTTATATACTAGCTGTTGCCAGCGACCCCGCTCGAGGTCTCTAAATTTATCTAGTATAAAATATAGCCTATGTTACTCAAGGATAATGTAGCATCCTAATGGCGAAAGAATTTTTGAAATTGGTCCAGTAGTTTTTGAGTTTATTTGTTACAAACATACAATCATACAAATCTGTGTTCTTTTTAATATAAGTATCTTAGATGAACATTTAAACGCTAATAGAAATATACTTAGAAGGGTTATACTTACTGTACAATTCATCTTTGTATCCACTTCGCGCCCATTCGCAAAATGCGCACGCAGTATATTACCAGTGCGTCCAACGCTTACGGCTTTGCGCATAGAGCGACCGGTCGCGGCGGATTACCTCGATCCGCCGATGTAGCGATCCACCGATACCGACGATCGCTATCTCATCGCTAAAGTGCCGACTGCATGGTTAATTGCCATATCCTATCCTGAATAGCATTCAATCGAATTTAAACTCTAGCTTTTACAATTCAGAGTTCGAATTCAAGAATTTTTGTGTGGATAATTCGATAGATTTTTTAGTTGGAAATTATATTTGATAAGAAATAAAGTAATAATGTACTTTTGGGTCATCAGCGAAAATAATAGCATTAAATGTTATAAGTTGTACTCTATGGAAGATGAAAGTAAAAACTTTTTAATTGGCAATTTTTTTTTATTTAATAAATATTAATTGTTTTTGCTGAATTCTTCTATTAATTCAACCATACATAAATCTATTATTATTAAATACATTTATGTTTACTTCAGTAGTATATGGTTTGACATTTAAAACTATTATTTATAACAGTTAGAACATAACTTACATTTGATTACTAAACTATTGTGCACTTGTAATAACTGTTTCCTTATTGGCAGTTTCCTTGCTTAAGATCGTTTCTTGTGTGGATCGGTCCGTTTCCTTGCGCCTGCGCATCTAAGTTATAAATAGAGAAATGCACATTTCCTGTTTAAATGCTTAAATTTACTTTGAAATAGAGGGTTATTAATTTACTATGGATGATGATTTATTTCATATTACTGCTACTTACGTTTCTGCCACGCATTAAAGTTTCTAATTATTTCAACTATATATATATTCTCCTTTAATTCTGTAATCAATAGTTGCCAATAAAACACTATTCATGAATACAGAGAAACCATACATTTCTTTAATAACTTTTGTGACTGAAATATCTAGAAATACGACCGTTTTATCTATCCATTCCTCAATGCGAGTAAAGAATTAAAATATTATTATAAGCCAAACAAAGCCGAGGGCAAGCGCATGAGTTAAGTAGTGACGATAGACTATTCTCAATAAATAGTGTATTGTCCTCCGGGCGCATGCGCAATGCACAATGCCAGGGGATCTGCACTTTATTTGTTGTTTTTGTAAAACTTGTAGAATATTTAATTTACTTAAAGAATGTTCATTATACAAAAGGAGAATGACAGATTTTGGGCCTACGCGTTACAGTCAACTGTTCTATTGCAAAATTATCGTCAATTTGTCAAAAAAACAAAACAAAAAAAACAATTCACAATAAAAAAATTGTGAAAAATGCATTTTATTGCATTCACTTGCAACTCTCATTAGATTAAGGATAAAAAAACTATATGACAAAAACCAATAGATGCTTCTTCCATCTATCTCGTCGTTGTTCACGAAAAAACATTTTCACAAGATGGCATGGTTTGAGAAAATTGAAATTGAGGAAAAATTTATGGCAATAAATTCAATTACTAAATTTATATCTGAAAACAAAAATATTTCAAGTTTCATAAAATGTATAATTAACGATTTCAAATATGCCTTGCAGAATCCACACCATGATTCAAACAAATCTGATCACAAATCTTGGTATCCATTCCGTTTAACAACTTAGCTGTCGTGGTCTTGATCTTCGTATAGTATTCATTCTTGCTTCTTGCCAATTTGTCCGCTAGACTGCAGAATGGTCATCGTTTATGTCTCAGGCATAATACCTACCTAGCTAACAAATTACTATGGCGATCGTTGCCTCGTTTTTATTACCCTTTGTCTAAGTTTTTCGTCTCTTTAGTTTACAAATGGCTATCTAAGCAGCTAGGTTAAACAAATGCCTATTGAAAGTTAGAAGTTATGATTGTAATGCAAAATTATTGGCAATTGAATTGCTTAGTTATGGGTTTCCGTTGCGTTTAAATGTGTAAGCTTAGTTTTACTAATGGCTAAGATTGCTAAGAATTTATTGCTGATACACCAAACTTTTTTCTGCCATATTACAAAAAAACTAGAGAGGGTCACTTAGGGTTATGAAAAATAGATGTTGGCCGATTCTCAGACCTACCCAATGTGCACACAAAATTTCATACAAGTTGGTCCAACCGAGGAGGAGCATTTTAGACATGAGAATTTTATATATTCGATTTTTTATCGTTGTCTAAACATACACACCTATACCTTTATGGTATCTGGTTTAAAATAAGAGGATATTCAAGCTATTATATTCTTGTCAATGAATATTTAATCGTGCAACAATAAAATTAACCAGCGCTTGCTCGCGGTTTCTATTGATGGGCACGCATTAAGACCTGTGCGGTGCGCACGCGCGTGTCACAGGTTAACGCGCAAACTTTAATGGGTTCCGGAAAGCTTTACTGTTCAGTGCAAAGTAAAAACTAGAATGTAAACAACCTTGATAGACAATAGGTTTCAAGTAGGTGATTGACGTGGTTGACCCAAACTGACCGTATAGTGTTTTAGTACAACAGCTTTCCAAGTGCTTTTGTTTAAAATTATTCAACAATTTATTTACACAAAATACGTACTTTTGTTTACGTAAAGGACCAATTTTTGTTAGAATATGATTGCTTTTCACGTTTTGTATCTGAGCATTTTTCTGTTTAAGGGCCGAACATGCCTAGTATAAAGGTATTAAAAATTGCAATTTACCACTGAAACAATTGGCAAATAACGAGGCAGGATTATTTTGAAATTATAGTTGTTCATGGTTAAGCCTTGTTAGACTTGCATTATACGTAGTACAACAATCGAATACCTACAATAGATAAAAAAAACTATTGAAACTGCATTACAGGTTATTACAGTAAATAATAGGTGTTATTAGATACC
Source organism: Plusia festucae (assembly GCA_950381575.1). NCBI lineage: Eukaryota > Metazoa > Arthropoda > Insecta > Lepidoptera > Noctuidae > Plusia > Plusia festucae. Next base: position 1,481,396 of record OX494436.1, on the reverse strand, counting down.
TGATAATACAACATGAGTGGCGACGTGAATGTGCATTGTGCGCACGCGCCGTCACGGGCGGCGAGGAGTTGCGCGGCGCGCAAAGTTCAGGGGGCGGCGCAAGCGTTATTGTTTGCGGCGAAAGCTGTAATTAATGGGATTCTGATCGCTGATTTGTAATGCAAGGGATTATTATAGCTCTCATAGGAATACTTGTACTTATGTTTCTTACTGAAGATGTATCTATTGAAAATAACGCTAGAGGATAGATATATCTGCTTCGTCCGTCTCTTAGAGGTCATGAAATAAAATACAATAAATCTCTTGTACAATAATTTTTTTGTGTTTTAGGATAATTTACTTTACCTCTAACATCACGAATAGCACTAGGCACCATTACAATCTTGATTTATGTTCTTCCAAGATGGGACTTGGAAGTTTAATAATAATAAATAATAATAATAATTTATTTGTTAACATAGGTAAAGAGATACAGGTCTTATTATTGATAAACAGAGCGCTATGTTATGCCTGGAGGCGTACAAATATGGGGTACAATTGTCGCTGATAATAACAAGTTATAATTTACAAAAACAAAAACTAAAAACATGCATAATTTATGGTACCTATTAGAAAAATAAATTCAACAATTACATTTTACTCTAATTATTAGTTTAAATAATTTGTAAATCAATTAAATGTCAATACGATTAAAATATCAATGCAATTAAAATGTAATACAATTAAAATGTCAATACAAATAAAATGTCAATACAATAAAAAATTCAATAAGTACAATTAAAATTTCAATACAATCAAGTGTCAATACAATGAAAATATGAAAATGATTAAAATGTCCCAACTAAAATGGCAAAATAATGAAATTCATACAATAATTAAAATGTCTAAATTGTTTAGTATTGACAAAATGTAATTCTATATTAATTTTAATTCGTCATTTAGGTATTCCTCAATAGTATAATAACATTTATCAATTAAGAACAATTTCATTTTTTTCTTAAATTGTGTTAAATTCAATTCTTTTATGGAGTCGGGAATTTTATTATAAATGCGCGGTGCCATACCCAAGACACTTTTTTTTACTAATGCAGTTTTACATTTATAATTACTTAAAGAATTTTTGTACTGACTACGAATTGGAACATTTCGTACCATTGTAACTTTTTCAAAAAGGTTAGGATTTGTTTTGACGAATATACTAATTTCTAATATGTATAGTGCCGGTTTAAAACTCCACATTGCAAGTATTGTCCATTGTATCTCAATTCGTTAAACATTGTCTACACTAAATGTAAGCAAGGTTTAAGCTGCACCCAGCTGATAAAATCTTCACGCCTCGGATGATAATATCGCCTCTAAGTTATTACCGCCCGCTTTGTCTGTGCATCGAAATAGACACCTTGATCTTACATAGTTACATTGTAATAACCGTTAAAAACAAGTACTTTTTTTGCCTTTACATAGCCATTAGTTTAGACGTTTTCGTAAAATAGATCGTCACTTGCATTGTTTTAAAGTTCTTTATAAAAACCGGTACATAAAATATTTCCTCCTCTCCTCCTCTGACGTCATTCAAGTTATGCGATAGTAAAATATCATATTCCTAGTATCAACAGAATTAATTGATTGTTTATTTTGAGATGTATATTAAATGATAACTGCAAGTGGCGACCTCTACTATAATTTCCTCCCGCGTAGATAGCAGCGGTCGCTGTGGTACTGATTTATTATTTCCTATCGCTGCCCTTTGCAGAAACGATTAAGAGCAAATGCAGAGGAAGTTATTCTACGTCATAGAAATGTAATAAGGAGATAACCGAAATTTACTCTCATCAATCTATATCTCAATGTGACATGCAACCTCTAATCTAGTAGACTATACAGGATTAATTTTTGTGGAGTGCGTATATTCCACGAGGTAATCAGGTGCATAAAACTGAACAATTTTTCCCAAGAAACATAAGTCACGTGACCTATCACTTTATATGAAAAGTTCATTTTCCATTTCATGATTTCCAACCTATACCTACGAAAAACCGACTATAACAACTATCATAGGTTACCAATTTAATTTAAATAGTAAAGTATAGCTAGCGAACCTCAAATTAATTTTGCTCCAGATATTCCAAATAGTTTTTTTATCAATAGTAACAAAATAATCTATGGTAAAACGATAGCTAAATCGAGATGAATCCACCAGTCTCATTAAACTACTCACAATCTGACCCACATACCTGCAAAACCCATATATATGTGATAACGGAGCTCTCCCAACGTAGTAGGTACTACAGTTAGAGGTCCAAAAAAACCACTGAGGTCCTTATAAAGAAGTTCCGAGTATACGTTCATTGAGTATAACGGGGTCTCTGTAAGTGTACAATTAGAGCTGGACCCAGCTTCATGCAAAAAGTTGAAGAGCTAAGTATAGCTAGAAAATACTATGGACCTGACTGAGAGAGCTGAGATTTAGTTTTGGTCTCGATGTGAAAGTTTTTTAATTTATTGAAATTATATTAAAAATATGTTTTATTATTCTTGTGGCTTGGGTCCCAAAATCCAGTTAATGATGCTCATTCGAAATTTTGATTAAAAATATGATTCAATAATTAATTAGTTTGACAGTTGAGCAGGTATCGGGCACAAAAAATAAGGATGAAATTTATTAAATCATACTCATAGCTTTCAAATTATAATAGATGTTAACAAAATAAGAGTTGCAAAGTTGCTTTCTTTAATTAAATTTGAACTTAAGGGTATCTAGTGCTTATGTAATCGTGTTATAATCTTGCAACAAACACACACGATCAAACGAAAACTATGCATTAGATCCTAGCTTAAAATTTAACTATTACGGCTTTAATATTCAAGTTGTTTGTTATAAACCTATTTCAAAACTTGACAGCGGTAACAGACTCTGTTTACAACCATCGCCATTTTGAAATAGGGCAGTGAACGTTACGAAATCATCTTAAAATATGTTCACTCATTCATTCCATAATGCACTCGACCCACAAAATATGGACGACACGATGATTCAACTCCTTTTAAATTAAGAATAGCTGCGAAATGCGTGTGCGCACGAATGTCACATATTTAACGGTTTATGAGTACAGTGACCATAACGCTATATTTTAATGTATGGCTGCTTGGCATATGTTAAGTGTGATTGATTTTTAAGTGGATTGTCAATTGTTTCTTAAAATGATAAGTTATTAATCATTCAATCATTTTCGTAATTATATCTATCAGTAAAATGGGTTGCATTGGCAAAGATTTTGATGTCGAGTGATGCGAATTAATTATAAAAGGTTTGAAAATGTTCCATTACATAGCAAAGGCATTTTTGAGCATTTTTGGCTCAGTTGTCCCAATCATCTCATACAGACACTAAAACCAAGATAAGAAATTAAAAGGAATAGTCATATAATGCCAGATTCACTTATCCTATACATTCTACACTTCATGTCTTCGCCTCTCTAGTGTGTCAACCACATTTCTTCCTATCGTCTAAAAACGTTGACCGTTTGAATGCTGTTAATTTTCGAGAATCCCGCGTCGATCTGTTTAGGGAAAGTGCTAGAAAAAGTTGCAATGACAGATGCGCGGGCGCAACGGTGCGACACTTATATGGGAGCCGGACCTACTGCTTAGGATGGTAGTAACAAGCCTTATGTAATGATATTTAAAACTGTTTTAATAGATAACTGCTGTAGAAGAGTGAATTAACTTAGGTTTAGGGGAGGTTTAAAATACTATGTTAATATTTAGATAAGCAATTAAATAAAATAATTTTCTTCTTCCTGCCCTAATTCTATTCATATGGGGTCGGCTCAATGCGTATTTTCCTTCCATTCTCCTTAATTACCTACTCGTCATCGCGGCATCGACTCTTTCTTCCTCATATCATCTTTCACACAGTCCATTCTTCTCTTTTTCGGGATCCCTCTGCTTTGCATCCACGGTCATACTCATAACTTGTTTAGTTATGTGACCTTCGTCCCTCCTCATAACATGACTATACCACGTCAAACTCTTACCTCTGGCCTTTTCGATTTTTCGATTAAATAAAATAATTGGATTTAAATCAAGCGATCGGTTTATCTTTAGCCACAACATCTATATGTTTTGACAAAGAAATGCTCCTCATCTAATTAAATGTTTATGAAGACAGATTATGTTCAATATATAGGCATAAGTATATAATGAATGACTGGGACATCCTGGAATGGCAACATAGTGCTCATAGTTCCATATACCTAACTAACTGTTCCTAACAGTAACCCGCTTCTGTACAAGCAACTCTACTCCCACCGCTGAATAGATAGCGTGATGCTTCAGATAACAGCATCCATTACGATCCTCAAGATAATGCCGAAACAATCGGCGAAAGCGGCGAACACTTAAAACCGATTACCGTGCGCCCGCGCAGTCTAAAGCAGGGTCTACACGATGTGTAAGTGGAATGCGCTGTTCACACGTAACCATGTCGCGATTTATGTTGTGTACATACCCTTCAAGTATTGAACAAGGGTCCTTAACGTGTGAATTCGGCTTTTCCTAAAATGGCGAAAATATTTTTTTTGTTCCTTTTCACGGTAAATTGCGGGTTAATGGATGCTCGGCGGAAGTCTTTTGTTATAGTTTTGTTTTCCTTTTTTCGTTACCTTTACACATTCCGAATATCTCACTCTTGAGAGTGTTGGGATCGGAATGTTGGATTTTGAATACCTCATCCAAGTAGAATGTGTTTTCAAACATGAATCCTTGACTTGATACATGATATACTTACCTAACTTTTGTTTTTATTTATTGTGTACATACCGTCGTGTACAGAATAATTGCAACCTTTAGAAACCACGTGTTTAACGTAACCACAGATGTAAAAACACTGGACAAAACATTTTTATTATTGTTTAAAAACTATATTTTCAATGTGAATCACGCTTATCTTACTTTATAATACGAATCTCCCTGAACACCTGGTTTTCTAGAATCATAACATATTCCTATTATTTTCAAACCTGCGCACGCGCAGAAGAAGAAACACGTTTCTGATTTGTTTTGGTTTGAGTAACAAGTGTGTATTCATTTAAAACAAAAGCTCATCAGTTTAATGTCGGTGTATGTTGGGTCATAGGCAGCCAATAGGGACGTCCAGTATGGTGTGCATCAAGGTAGCGTTTTGGGACCTACACTATTTCTCCTGTATATAAAAGACTAGCCACGTCAAACACAACATCACATGGTATATGCGGATGATAGTACAGCAATTGTCAGAGATAGCTTGAATTAATAAGATAATATGTAAAAAAGTTTAGTAATATTTTTTTTTACTTTGGATAACATTTTGTGGACATTATGTCTAGAGTTTAAATGCTCCATCATTATAATAGTTATTATGTCTTATTGCTAAATAGAACAGTCTTCCTTCCAATAATCTCAAATACACTTCTTTCCATAAACAAATTTATTAATCTAGCTCAACCATTTTGCTCTGTCACTTTCCATTTAAATCCTTGCATACGTGGACACACTTCCTTATCATCGACCACATAATCTTAGTAACGCTATAACATAGACATCGCCTTTATTTCAACGAAATAAGGTTCATTTTTCCCACTTCTTGTGACCGTTTATGTGCGGTCGTCTGTACATACGAATGGAACCACGTCTGTCTGTTGTAAATCAAACAAATATGGCATATGTTCCTTAGCACGAAATAATATTTGACGTTAGCTGTAGCCTGTATGACATTGTTCAGGATCTAGGAAATATAGACATGCTGATTCATTAAAATTATAGTACTTTAGACTGGGGTATTACAAAATAATCAGAAATGAGGTTGAACTAGCGAAATCCGGCACCAAAACCACGGGGACACATTACATCGACTAAACAGCAAATTAAAGTATCTACTGAATCTGTCACAAATAAGTGCACACTGCAAGGATTCTTGCAATAAAAAAATTGTAATCTCTTCCAAGAAGAAGAGACTCCTACTCTCTTCTCAAGAAAGAAATATACAAGTATAAAGTTATTTCGCTTTGATAGCTTCTATAAAAGAGCTATAAGGCATCCATAGAGTACTTCTGTCGACTTAACAAGCAGAACAACTCATATACTTACAGAGTATTTATAACCAGCAATATGTTTACATTATGACCACGCAGACACATTTAGTCGTTACAACTCGCGCAACACAAGTTTCTTTGGCAAACAAAACTTAGGTACATTCATGTAGCGACATCTCGCGGCCACTTTTAGTACCCATTAATGTCAGTAAGGACGTATTTCTCGGGAATTATGATCGTAATAGCAACCCTACAAAGTCAGTAGCTGTAACATGGCGTCTCAATCATACTATTTCCGTAGTGCACATGGCAGAATTACGGTGAATATAGTTGGAAGTCTTTTTATATGATGTAATGTAACACTATGCATGTTTCTTCAACAAGTATTCTGTAAACTTTACCCTTTTTTAGTTTAAAATGACGATTGACGATTGGTCGAGTGGCGCCCCCACCGGTTTTCAAGGTCTCGCTAGCTCTGAGGTCCCGGGTTCAATCCCCGGACGGATCAATGTAGAAAATCACTTTTATACATTTTCTCGGGACTGGGGGTTTGTGGTAACACGATTGATTTTGCTAGTTACATTGGATTTGGAGCAATGGAGGATTTTGTCCACTTTAAAAAAAAACTACGAGAAACGTTTTTACGAAATCCTTTTCGTATTATTACGTATTAATATTATTATTATTACGTATTACTTTTCACGGTATAATTTGATGTACTTTCATTATTATTTACAAATAATCTCAATTTTATTGTAATGAATGGGATTATGAGGCGTGCACTTTTGGATTTTCCAACTATTTTAAATTGGGCTAGCATTTAGAAATTTAGTCACGTATTCAGTCCAACGATTTCTTCTTCATTGAGAGTTTACATACAACTATCAACCTCACTTATTTAAAAGCTCATGTTCAATAGCTTTTATTTCAAGAGCCATTGATGTTTGATAAATATGCTCACTGCAGTTTCTCTACTGATTTCCAAAAGGTACCTACCTACTTTCGTTTTCTCTACTGTCTATATTTCAACGATTTCAATAGTTATATCAATATACATCATGTCTCAAGCCTCTCGGTCACAGTTTATTTATCTTTTATTTATATTTTACTGTGTGTGTACTTTAGATTAATGGGTTAATTTTAAGTAGGCTAATATTAACTGCGGTCTTGCGCTAAATTTTTTTTTCTTTCTTTCTGTCAGTCGTATCAACTGCATTCGAAATTTGCGGTTGGATTGCAGTTGAAATGCGGTCCGTCTGTCTAGAGCCTTATATAATTAAATAGATATATTTTTAGTATCTATAATATTTACAGAAGTAATGTAGATTGATCCCCAATGAATTTTTAAAATTAGCCGGAAATTAGTTTTATTCGTTACGGATACACAAATACAAATATTTCCTCTTTTTGCTATTAGTGTCAATTATTATTTTATAATCGTTATTATAGATATTTGTAATACTGTTTGAACTATAGTTCGATTTCATACATCATTTCTAATTTGATTAAAAGGTATCGCCTGTCTAAGTAATTATCCAATATAGAGTAGATACTTATACATAAGATATAATTTGATTTAAAATTACATGAACGTTTTACGGTCCTTCATAAATAAACTTAATTCCAGTTTACAACTCCGAGTCTATTCACAATATAATTTGAAATATAAAGTAAACGTGTTTCTATTAAAAGCAATGTTGGCTAATCTTTACAGCTTGACTCCTATCACAGTCAAAAAGTGCTGCTTGACCTATTCTTTACCCAAAAACCAACAGTTACAGGAATAGCTTCCTTTAACAAACCTATTTAGAAACGACCCAATAACCAATATGGATCTTCAAAGCTCCTGTCAATACACAGAAAGAAATGATTGCTTAAGCTCTCCAGCGATTGGCACGGCCAGTGGCCCAGTTACAAGAATAACACCACTACCAGAATGTGGGTTAAACAGGCCTTCGGTACAAATGAACCGAGATACGTTGACACAGGTCGGTGGATATTAACCTTAGGAAACTACGTGAGGACTATTACTTAGTTAGAAATCTTTGTTATGGTTTAGATAGAATCGATGGTAAGGGTGTTTGTGTTTTGTTTTTGGTCATATAACTGGCTCATATGAAAAGTAAACTCCATTATGCTTGAGAGGGTCAAATTTACAAACCAATGGAAACATGACACTTCTTGAAAAAGTATTCTTTAATATGCATTATTCATTTTAAAGAACCAATTTATTACAATTTTGTTGAGAATTAGTTAATATCCGCAAATGAAGTAAATACCTAAGCAAATAAAGTACTTAACCATGAATACTACTCAGAGACGTCCAATGACTAAGCTTCGTCTTGAAACCACGGTCTTAAGCAAACAGCTGATTCACAAGTATGACTCAAAGATTCGATCCACTCACCTTCACAACACGCCAGAAAAAAGTATTTATTTATAACTAGATATAGGAAGCAACTAATTTAATATCAAGATTATGAAACATTCTTCGGGTTTTTATTATCATTAAAATAATACTACAATAAATTTAAAATTATTATTCATAACTTACTCAATTTCCTTTATCAAAAGAATACAAATTTAGGCTTACGATCCATTAATTTACTACATCTAATTAAAGTCCACTAAAATTCGATTACCCATTGTGCCAGTCACAGTTGAATCGATAATGCGATATATTTTTATTAAATTTCTTTCTATTAGCATACAAATCTACTTTCAATTGATAGGCTGTACGATAAATTCCATTTTATTATTAGAAAAAAAAAAGAATGGTTATCAAATAGTGATTTTTATCTTGCTACCTTTGATTGGTACATTACTTCATCTGTTAGCGTTAAGTTTGATACGAAACGAAGGTTTTATAAACTTTATTAAAGGCTTAACGATCTTCGAATTTTCCTCGCATTGGTCATCTCACTTCTTTAGTGAGTCATGCTTAAATATTTTATCGTGAATGTTGATCGTTAAGTTGATCGCAGGTAATTAATTTTATGGGGACGCATCAATAACGATTTGTCGAATTCAAATGACATCAACTGTCATGTTTTTGGCGGGAAGTTGCATATTCTCGTTTAGTTTTATTTTATAATTTTATCACAGCGTTGCATGTTGCATATAGGCATTTTTAAAATTAAATAAGCTAAAGAATACGCTCAAAATAAAATTGCATCTGAGTTTAGCAACAATTGTAAGTAAACAAAACATGACAACTTTTTAATAGGATTTATTATATTTTTTGAGTTACCTCCATGGACCTATAAAAAAGGATGGACGGACTCTCCAGAACAAACAAATGAGGCACTCAAAAGTCAGCCAGTTCGCTGTACGTATAGCCCGTACTCACACATAGACACTAATAGTCAGCCATAATTTGTGTAAACGTCACTAAAGTCGGTACCGCGAAAAAAATTTGAATTTTTATGATGTCTTGTGTCGTTAATTTTTGTAAAAACCGTAGCGATCAAATGAAAAAAAATCCAGGAATCACTTTTCATAGGTAAGTAAACAATTCCATCACTTAAAGTTCCTTATTTTATATAATAACATCAATTTTCTTTTACAAAATCCATGAAAACGCCAGTGTTCCCAAAAGTCAACAGGGAAAATTACCCAAAATATGGGGAATATTTTTTTTTTTTAATTATATTTATTTAGTTTATCTATTTACTATATCTGAACTATTATTATTGGTTTTATATTTTTTTACTAGATTTCCCGGAAATGATGTATGGAAAGATCATTGGATAAAAAAATTGGTTGCCTGTAAAGTCGGTATACGGGCGAAAGTTTTACGTGACAACGACTTTGAGTGGTAAAATAATTTTAATGTAAATATTCATTCGTATAGTAGGAAGAAGGATGAAATAATAGTAACAATTTAAAACATTAATTTATACAAAGAATCTCGCACTGAATTTCATATTAACAAAATTTTATTTTTACCTATACACATACATACGTATTTATATACAAACATTCGGCGGGCCTCTCTCTCGTTCGGTGACTCATCGTAACGTTACCGAGCGTTACACTTTTTCATAAGTGACTCCCAGCCGCAACCTAATTTAAGACGTTGTCACGTCAAAAAATTAGAAATTGTAACAGACAACATGTACCCAACAAATACAGTGTCATTTGCAGTGTACATTTTGAAGCAGATAGCCTGTATACCACTAAAAGAGGACTCCAGCGTGTTGTTAAATATGCAGTACCTCAAAAAGTAAATTAACAATATAAGTGGATTTTAAACATTTTCTTTTTACTTTGTTAGTAGTACATAGACTTCTATTAGTACTGTTACATTCAAAAAATTATGTTGCATTTTTATCTCCAATATCTACGTTATTCTTTTTAGAGAGAGAGAGAGAGTCAGACAGAGAAACACGCGCATGCCGCACGGCTTACAACTATAGCAATAATTGTCGTTACAATTTTTCGTTTTAATTTTTTCCGTCTAGCCCCCTTTCCCAACGCGCGATAAGGAACTTCGTTCTTAAAATCGTTATATTTATTTTTTATATAATATTAAGTCCCTGTCCTAATCTATTCTAGGGAGGTTGTTGTATGGAGAAATCTTATTATTAATAGTTTTATTTAGCGTGCTATTTGAAAAGCTTTTGAGCTTTCAAATAGCACGCTAAATAAACCAAGAAAAAATGGGGAAATTTTGCTAACATAGCCACCCTAAAATTCACTCACACATATTAAGTTGCCGCCAATACTGGGAACAGTCTTGTCTTAGATAGAGTTCCGTCCGATCTTTTTTATAGGTCCATGGTTACCTCAAAGACTATAATTGCTTTTATTTATATTATTGAAATAAAGCTTTATATTTCTGAAATTATTGACGTCTTAACACACATTGTATCAGTTTACGCAACGAGGTCTATTAAAAACCGAATGTTAGTTGAAACTTTACGATGACTATCAATAGGTCGTAAAAGTCGGCCGGAGTGGGCCGATCTGACCCGAACGAGACCTATTTTGACGTCAAAGTACATTGAGAGCTAATTTTGATGGGTACACGTCCAAGCTGTGTTTGAGCTCGTTGTAATGAATACTTATGAAGTACAAATTAGATTGTCATCTTTAAAGAGTGTGATGAATACCTACTATCTTTATTGTTTGATTTCTTTGAAATTATATTGGGTAAGGCCGCCAAAATTGTCAATTGTTTTGTGTGACATTTTTGTCGTTTTTTTTTTGCTGTATCTTATGGTAAAAATATCCAATAAATTGTGGAGGATATCTGAATTATATATATACCGACGAAAATTTAGATGATAGTACCCTGCTATAATAATAATATTTTAGCGAAAATCCTTAAACTGACTTGTTTTATCGATAGTTTAAAATAAAACAATGACTTTTGCTTTTGTGTTACGATTTATTTGTGTGACGAATATTTAACCCAAAACTACTATTTAAAGAGCCAAAGTAGTAAAACGCAGTTGTATTATGGCAGCGCTGTCATGTATAAAATTAAAAAACAAAGGCGGCTATATTGTTTCGTCAGCAAAGGAGCTTAAAGGGCGCGTCGATTCATTGTTTGTGTGAAAAAAAATATATTTAATGTGATTTCTGAGGTAAGAAACTGATATTTTAATGTTAATGTATAATATTTGTTGGCGATGAGGCCCATAGTATACTTAAGTTCACCCATTAGTATCTATTGTAATAAATAACCGAAATATAACCTAAAATTGATGTAAAATGTAGCTTTTGTGTTGCATTCGTATTACGCCTGTGTTACATTTGTGTCACTTTTGTGTTATATTTGTGTTATTGTAACACAAAAGTATGTGTTACGTAACACAGCAGATCTATAAAGCCGCATGCATAACGGTATTTGGACTGATTTTTTAAAGTAATGTATCTGAGTGTGATTTTGTATATAGGTATGTGATTTTTTATACTGAAAACCTGCTAAGTGCAAGTTATGCTTACTTAACCTAATTTATTACGATTTACTAATTAACGTTCTCAATCCAGTAGTAGTCCGGTTATTTTAGACATTTGAAATAAAAATTCCGACAGAGCCAAATTTTTGTGGAGAGTTTAGGTTCACCATCAGAAAAACATATTCAAAAGTCCCCTTTGACCCTGAATAACTTTTTTAACACGGGATCAATGGGCACTTTTAAATATTTATTTCTGAAGGAGGACCCAAGCTCTCCACAAAAATTTGGCACTCTCGGCATTTTTGTTATTTGACCACTGTTTTTATGTCTAAAATGACCGGACTACAGTCAAGTACTTTCTTTTATTTAAATATAAATTATAATCTATTTTTGTGGGCATAGTAATTGTGCATTTTTTTAGACAATGCCGTTAACTGCTGCAGAACGACAGAGAAGATATCGTGAAAAGTTGAAAAGCACGAATCCTGAAAAATTTCAAGAACCAAAGAAAAAAATACAGTGAAAGAACAACGTGAGTATAAAAATAAAACAGCCAATTATACCGAAGAACAGAAGGAAGAATTAAGAAAAAAATGGAGAGAGGACCGAATAAAAAGGAAAATGTGCCGTCAATATCTCAACAACACTCTATGGACAACCCCAATCAAAATATTACTCATATTTCAATATTATATAAATTACAACGCTGTAACGCGCAAAAATTTCAAAAAGAAAATATACTTTATTTATCTTTTATTTATTTAGGTTATGTAGGTATATAATTAACCATTATGAAACTACCTTTACCCAAAAGATATGTTACTTTTGGGTTACATTTGTGTAACGGTAACACAAAAGCTGTTGTGTTACTTTTGTGATATAATTGACAATTTTGGCGGCCTTACCCTATTACTTACTGCTTATAGTATAAGGAACAAATTCGAAGCAGGGGTAACCTAATAGCTAGGGCATCGGACTTGCGATCATGTGGTCGCGGGTTCGAATCCCACCCATTGCACTACCGACGTGAACCTACTCGTAACACAAGCTTATATTTAGCTTACCATAAGGGATTAACAAGAATACTAGCAATATGCGACCCACATTGATACATAGTAAGTTTTGAGAAAAAAAAAATGGAAACTTAAAATCCATTCGTGTTACTCTGTAAGGTACTAAAAAATCACCGCCGAATGGCCAAAGTTTAACGAGTTGTAAGAACAGCCTTTGGTAGTGATTAGTTGTGAGTATAAAAACACCTACCTACTCCTCTTGTTTCCTCAATCGGCGTTAGGCAATCGTTATCAGCAATATAGACATTATAAATATACTTCATAAATAGCAATAACACAGATGAATCTCATGCAGTTCAATGTAATGTCGTCCGGTAGTAACAATTAAATCGAATGAACCTATTTCTCTGATCTTCCCAATGTGGTGGCACTACCAGTTATTTTAACAGACCAGTAAAAATATCTCACGTGGATTAATATAAGCTTCGCAGTTTCCGCCAGATGGCGCTGTGTTTTCTATAATGTTAGTTTGTTCTTTATTAAAACGGGCGGCGCAAGCGCAACTGTTTTCTTTCCATTTACAAATTTAGGGTTGTCGAAGTTAATAGAAATGCATTTTGGTTATGCTGTTATTTTATGGGGTCAATTGCGGGTGTCATGGACGTATGAGGGTTGGAATTGGATTAAGTTGAGAAGTTAAACACTATTGACGAATGACATCTGTTATAAAAAACAAATCGACATATTTATAGAACTCTGCATTTTTTTAATCGAAATCAAAACCATCTACATAAGCATTTCATTTATATTAAATGTAAACAAGTCATTGACATATAATCTACAATATAAACCCGCAAATGGCACAGTGCTTTTGGGTGCAATATGTTTTTTAAACATTAATAAAACTACCTTAAGTGGCAACCTTGATGCATTCTAAAGGATAACACCATTGACGCGTGTTATTACAGTTAAAATTAACTGCCGTAACGTTTTCAAGTTCATAATATTACGTAAATACAGAGGGAATTATTTTCGGATATAAGTTTATTTTTGTATTTTAACTAAAATAAATATTGATCGTTAATGTCCGTGTTCGAATAGTCAATAGTATTTTAATGCGATATAATTTGTTGCTTTTTATAGGTAGTAGTTTGTCATTCTCTAGTTTGATAAAAAAACTAAATATATAATAATAATATAATAATAATATCTTGGGACAACTCACACACCGCCATCTGATCCCAAACTAGGCAGATCCTATACTACGGCAACCAGACAACTGATAAACATACTTATAAAATAATACATTACATCTTTATAAATACATTACAAAATATATATTAAAGATAAATTACACCCAGACACAGAACAATTGATTGTGCTCATCACACAAAGATTTGTCCTGAGTGGAAATCAAACCCACGACCTCCGGCTTAGCAGTCACTTACCACTAGACCAACAGGCCCGTAAATTTTTATATTATTCTCAATTAACTTTATAATTTTTTTCATATTTTTTAACGGTTTCTTTTTTTTCATCAGGCATGTGCGCCCCGCTATGTGTCCTTCGTGTCAGCTAAGCTGAACCAGAGGGACCCTGTCGGCACCTGCTTCGTGGCCAACTCTCCAGACCTCAACGACGTCAAGGAGTTCTCTCCATGTCGAACATGTAAGTGCAAACTCTGAATAAACATCTTAAGAAGACTCGTGACTACGCATGTCTGCATGACTTGAAAACTCTTCTGGTGGAAGCGAAGTTTTTCATCTTAAAGGTTGTAGATCAATATAAAACAATAAGTACACGTTTACACATGGATTCACACTTATAATACCATTTACCAGAGGAATTAATCGACCTTCAATTAAATCAAAATACCGTCGCCATTGTTTGGTTCCCTTAAAACAATTCAATATCTCTATTTTGAATTTTCGTTCCTATTTTATAATTTTTAACAGAATGCTTCATAAAACCACAACATAGTGTCAAAAAGGGGCGCCAATGGAGCCATCATGTCGCAACAATAGCGGTCTGAAAGCGCGCGAAAACCGACTCACTTCCGCCGGTAATGGCGGCGAAGGAATTAGCGTGACGAGCCCGAGGCACTGAACATGATTTACGACAACACTTTTGTGTAAAACTATAAATTTAAGGGTCACGTTACCATACAAAAATATCATTGTGTGGTTTGATGGTTTTTGAAATGTGAAACTTTGATTTGCGATACTCAGACACACAAACGAACACCTACATGTTTAATTTTACGTATATATTTTTATTCATCATCCTTGTGTTTTATATTATTATGTATAGCTATGTTCCTCAAGACACGCAGCTATGTATTTAAATAAATAAAAAATACGTTATGTATTTCTATTTCTTTTTTCTAACTATTTAAGTTTATATATGGTTCAATAACTATGTATGCTTTGTTTAGGGCACCGTTCCGTGGACGAGGGTGAGTATGATCGGGAGTATAATTCGATGTGTAACGCACTAGACGTCTAGATCCATGACACTTCATCGCTAATTTATGAAAATATCGACCCATCTCATTTTAATCTAGTTGCCAAAAAATGAACTATTGTAACACTAGCTTACCCAGTATGGAAAAATAAAAATATAATTGTATTTAAAATAATTGGCAACATTATTTTATGATAATTAATACAGGGTAGGCCATTTAGATTACATTAATTGTAAATCAGATATAATATTTTTTTATTTATCTCTTTAATATGTTTTTTTCTTTATTATTTCTTCTACTTGAATCTTAAAAAACTATAAATGTTTGCATGTAATGTATGTATGTGTATGTGTCGTAATGTGTTTTAATATTTAATTGTATTTAGTGTACCCAGTCTACCCCTGAGGTGATTTAATCAGAGTGTAACCTTTGTACGTAGGTTAAGGTACAATCGCAACAAATTAAATGTCAGATTCTGTTAAATTCGATTTACCCGGCATTATCAATAGGTACCTCTAAAGTCTGGTAAATTGAGATTAAAATCTTATTCGTGCTTTACTCGATGCAACTGCAAAATGCAGCTGCAAAGGTGTAAAGAGGCAATATTAAAAAGTTGTCAAATATTTTATCCTATTCAATTGTAGATATAGTAGCAGTAGGCAGGGGTATTTTGTAGGACCTACCTTTTATCTACAAATTAAGTCATCATCTGCCTAGCCTTTTCCCAAGCTATGTTAGGTTCGGCTTCCAGTCTTACTGGATCTAGCTGAATGCCGTAATTTACATCGAGCAACTGACTATCTGACCTTCACAACCCACTGCTAGGTAGATGTTAGTAGGTATTATTTATCTACAAATTCAGTACGGGTAGAATAAGTTAGTTTATATTTTGTTTTGTGCCTGCATTTATTATGAAAATGATGTCAATCATGTATGATTTTTGATATTGTATAAAATATTACTTATAGATGTATAAATAAATTGCATCGTCCTGACATGCACCAGCATGCACCCTGTATATACAATAAATGCATTGAGGCCTGTACATGTCACTCCATATTGATTTTTAATTGATATGTTTTTAATTCACAGCGACCCACGGCCAGCGCAAGACTGGCATGTGCCAAGCCGGTTTCTCTGCAGCTATATCCAAGGTAAGATATAAAAATATTTTATTATCATATTAAAATTAAATATGTTTAGTATACTGCAAGCATTGCAAATTGTTTCGTGCAATTTTTTCTGTTCTGGATTATTGATATTATTACTCATATTATATTATTATAATTTTTGTAAGTTGCAACAACACAACTGTAGCTTCTTAAAACATAAAAAAAAATTAGCCAAGTCAGTGGGGTGAGCTAAAATAATTATGAAAAAACTCTTTCTACCCACTTGATGCAAGATAAAGTATCAGTGCTGTCATTATCAATTGTCTCCGTGTTACCACACTCAAAAATCTGATGACAGCTAATTATGTTTTTGTCACACCAATTACGTTCCGTTTCCAATTATTTCGAGTGAAATCCGCTTGACTTTTTATCGAGACTTATTTCTGGTAACATTAAAAACTGAGGTTATTAATTTAATTTTCGAAAATGTTCATATTAAAACGCAATTGTGGCGGTATGCTGCCTTGTGGTAAATTAGCTTCAGTATTCAGTAATATGAGGTTACTTATTCGATTACTGAATGTCAAAAGTTGAGTTTTGTAAATATAATTTTGTGACGCCTGTCGTTATGGAAATATTGTAATCGCATTGTAGTTAGAGGTTTCAAGTCAAGAAGGATAGTTTGTTTAATACACCACTCGGACTATGCTTCGCAAAATATTCGCATTATTATCGACAAGTTTCTTTTCTCCTTATTTTTTTTTTTGTTATTATAAGGGGGTGAGATAGAAGAGAAGTAAAGTTGACTTGTTCCCTACTTGCTTACAAACTACAATGTGTGCAATTGTATAAATTAATAGAAAATGGAATAACGATTAATTAATTAAGCATCTCACGTTGCATCGCTGCTGTAACTTCCTGATGGATGTCATTCAACAGCAGGTACAAGAAATGTCAAGTTACGACAAACTTCTAGATCTCCATTTTTTTCGAGCGACTGAAACACGTCCTCACATTTTTCGTCATAAATTCGATCTCACTTTTAATGTAAAACATCGTGATTTTACGATCGTGGGAATAGAATTATTTTTGCCCATAGTGGAATTATCATCGTGATCTTGGCGGCCGGCGCGCGCACGTGACGCGCATGCGCGGCCGCAGCCGCTGCCCACTGCTTATGAATTATTTAACTTTTATTGTTTCCAGCGCAAAAAATAAAGCAAGAAACCTTAAGATTTCTATTTCGAGAATAGTGAGCGAATTTTATTGCAGTTTTATTATGTCTCTGTATTTGGGATACAATTGAGATTTACCGCTAAATTCTGACAGAACAATCCCTGGGGTGCCCAATATGGAGGGCAAGCAAGACTTTATTTGTTAGTGTCCCGGTGCTTATAAAATTGCATGAGTATGGTGTATATACGCCGCGCGCGGTCCAAGCTCGTCCGCAGCTGGACATGACCCCCTGCGCGCCTTAGATGGTACCTACAGCCGCGAAGGTTCCATAACGCAGGTTGCTAGATTAGCTATCGTATAACTTATTTCACTTCCCAAACTGGAAGTCGTCATAGAGCCATAGTAAAAACATAAATATCAACAAAAAGACAATATGACAATTACTTTATTATATATGTATTTTTCCAACATCTGTTCAAACAAGTTGGCAGCTTGTATTCTACATAATCTTTAACGGTAATCTTACCAAAAATTAAAGCTAATTTAAATTCTAAACACAAACATATAGACAATTAATTTCCATTATCTAAAGAAATAACAATAAACATGACACCGACTACCTTGCGAGAGCCTCACACGTTAAAAAAAATGTGATAAATGTCACCACGGCTGTATAGCGGAACGATTTTTTAGTGTGGCAACACAGCAGGTTCAGTAAAAAGGTTTGATATGGACATCACGTGCCATATTTTAAGAATTAAGTTAAAATGTTGGAAGGCTTTGAGGAAACGTATAGATTGACAAAAAAAGTACGTTGATAATGTATATCTTATATCTTTTGGTTCTGTTGCAGATTTCGTTGAATTTTGTATCTAACAAATGCATTCTTCGGACACAACAAAATTTTTCAAGATATCCATCGTTCACAATTCTGATACTCGTTCAAGATTTTGATTCTATAGCTTTAGTTTATTAATTTCTGTTCCGCGCTTTACAAATAATAATCTCTTTTCTTTCCGCAAAATTTTAGGCGGGGTTGTATAAAAAAATTATGTATAGTTATTGCAATAACTAAATTAACATACGGAGTTCAATAAACGAACTTAAATAACAGAGACCATTTCCTCTTCTCCTAAAATTGTTTTAAAAGACACGCGATTCAAAATACTTCCAATGTTAAAGAGAAATATATTATGGCACCTTTTCTTTAGAAATCTTCCGAAGTCTCATTAAAAGGTACAACACACTAAAATCTAGACCATTTGTGTCACAGCCTCAGATAGCCATACTACATTATCGTCAACCACATCTCACTGCGAACATTCTGCTTCTAAGAATATTAAACCTGATACCTCGAGATGGTTTGGATGTTAGCAATCTTCCCGTGAATTTAAAATGTGATTGTTTTGTTAAACATAGCTAGCTAGCTCATTGTAGAACACGCTTATTTAGAAGCTAGTGTTTTGACAGTTTTGGATTGGATAAAAAGAGATATTCACAGGTATCACGATACCAATTTTATCCAAGTATAGTATAAAAGTGTGCTAAACGTATATTAATAGTTTATTAGATTTATTATGTTCATATCGCTACTAGGTAGGTACTGCTAAGCATAATCCTCTCTTCCGATCATCACTCAGATCTTAATAATGTCCATTGCACCCAGAACATAGTAAAAGGTATTTATTTGAAATGCCACAACTACGTATACAGTTAATGATCGTGCCTATTTTACCTAAAAAAACAAAGTTACAGCCCTATCGAGTTCCAAACAGAGTCAATTTTATTGAAGTGTCCATCTATAGCCCAATAAATTTGTCCGCAGCTCACAGCCGAGGTGCGAACGAGCACTATTCATTACTATTCATTGGTACACCATGTTGAATCCTAATGGGCTCGATTCGTTTGCCATCCATGATTCACTGGCAAGCTTGAATGCTGTTTCACCTTTGTGGAGTCTGCGTGCAATGTTAAGCGGGAGTTGTCCTCATCATAACGTTTAAGTCTATTAATAGGCAAATATAGCTTTACTTACGTATCCAACTTCTTGTAAAACAGTCTATCAACGTCTGAAGGTTTCGACGTTATTAGTATATAAAAACGCAACTTGTTATTTAAAAGAATTCCTCTTTTACGCTTTATTCTAAACTAGCTTCTGCCCGCGACTTCGTCTGCATGGGCTTCAGAATGGGGTCCAAAAAAAATAAAAAATGTGAAAGTAAAATACCAAATTTATAAGCTGCCTGCCAACGGCTTACCTCGTAAGCAATTTGCAATTTTCCCTCGGGAACTTCCTAGAAATCGGGATAAAAGGTAGCCTATGTTCTTTTCCATTTCAAAGGCTACATGCATGCCAAATTTCATCCTAATCCGTTCTGCCGTTTTGGCGTGATTGAGTAACAAACATCCAAACATCCACACTTTCACATTTATAATATTAGTAGGATCATGACCACTATTACCCTGTAGGGATATAGTTGCGTTTAGACATGCTGACTCAATTTACGGTTTGCCGGTCTAGAGAATTCAAATACTTATGAGCTCAACAGAACCTTATTAGACTACGAAATATCAACATAAATTTTTAGCGAGCATTTTTCCCGCTGAACCTAGCTCAATACCTCAACATTACCACGTCAAACATTCCTGTATTCTACAAACATGGTTTTGGAACGCACCCGTAAGCGGCAGACATTTGCAGACAATGGTGGCGCGAACCGTGTGAGAAATCGATGCGTCCTATCGGCATTTTAAAAATTGAAGTCTTTTTAAATAATTTAAGTAATGTATATTTATTTATCTTCAATCGCGACATTCCGCATGCCTAATTTTAAATTTGTAATAAATCTAGAATGACTAGAAGAATAAAAGAGAACTCTCAGCAAAGGGCTGTAAAGGTTGAACATAAATAAATATTTAGGACGAATGGTGCTTAGTAATATAATTGATATAATTTTTAATAATATAAAATCTGCTGTCGCAAAATTCATTGTAGGCAACTAAGTACCTACTGCTCATCCGCGCGGGTAAACGGCGTAAAGTGGGTCAGATGTCGGGTATTTTCAAAAGATGTTCTGCTGTTCTGCAAAATTACGTGTAATAACGGTCAATTTGTATTAAATAGCACTTGTACTTATACCATGCACGCTGATTAAATGAGAGAATGACTACGTATTTACTAAGATTGTAGAAGTAGTGAAGTAGCATGCAAAGGGTTATCCACATTTTAAACTATGAAAAGGTCATCAGCTCTTAGTGACGTGATAATTGAAAAGCTCTTACTGGTTCTTTTGAATTTAGACTTTAAACTATGCAGGAATATTATTTTGATTCCTATTATTTGTTGTCTTTATGTCAATATTTTTTCAGTTTCAGTATCACAATCGGCATTGAAAATTCATAACTTTGATATATAAACGATTATTCATTTTTAATATATGGACAACCATACATTCTGGTCAAAAGTAGCTATTTTAAATGCTATAGTAGCAATATAAACTCTATTTTCAATGAAATAAGGATGTATCTTGAACTTCCATATATGCAGCTCGATTGCAGGTTTAAAATGTAAAATTCATTGGATTTTAAACGCCTCTGATATTTATGCACAATTTAATTGAATATTCAATCACTAACAACAACTAAGCTTATAATTTTCTTTAAAACTTAAAGCCCTACGTTTAAAAGCTTTCTTAGAAAGAATAATTTACAATTTACTGACTCTTTAAATTGATTTTAAAATTAGCGAATTAGCATTAAACTATTAGAAACATTGTATCAATACAATGGTGCACAGAAATGGAAAACATGAAAGTATTTTACGACTTGGGTGAGTTGTGGGTGCCAAAGAAAGCGTGACTTGGTAGAGCTGGGCTGGCTAGTTCAGATTTTGTATAGAGAGAAGGCAAGACGAAGAAGTAAGAAAACTTTTACCCGGTCTACTTACAAACTTTGAACGACTACATCTTCGATATAGTATAATAGAAGATGATTCACATAGTAAAGATCTTTATTAAAAAAAAATTGTAAGTGCAAAGGTAGCATGAACAGATCTAGCTACTACTGCGCTTCTCGTAGCTGATTGTGGGGTGATATTGACTGGCTTAGATTTCTTTTGTGATTGTTTGCATTAATTTTGGAAAAAAAGGTGGAGAAATAAACCAGAAGGGGGCAATTTCATGCGTGAATCGCAAAGGTATTAAATCGTTACACATAGGTATTTTTATTATAGATATTTTTATTCAGACATGATAGCCTAAGATTATGAGCACATTACTGGTCTCATACCGTATCGTTTCCCACAGCGAAATAAGTCAGCAACATTACATCCTTTTGACATTCTGCCCTCCGGTGACACTCGGTGCGGCGCGCACTGCGCATGCGCTCGTCCCACTGTATATGGTGCGCGCGCATATTTATTCATTGGCCTGCGTACGCTGATTCAATGCTAAATCGACTAGGCTTTTATGTTGTTTTTAGGGTTGTGACTACCATTTTCGGGTTATGAAATTCTATTTTATTTTTTATCTCGATGACAGCATATTGTATGTTTAAGTTGGGTAATTTATTATCTACAGACAACTTTCAAGTTTTAGTAGTATCATAAACAGAAAAAGATGAAAAGATTGAAAGAATGCTGAAAGCGTCTTTATTATAAAGTGATAGGGTAGGTTTTCGTAAAGATTCAACTGTCTTACAATCTTCAAATTTTTTTTGTTAGCTCACGTGCCTTTGTCATAAACCTTTTTATCTGTTTTGCAAGACTTATACCTATTCTAGTTTGCTACTGCTACGTTAAGACTGTTAAGAGCGTGTTTACATGTTTTTTGTGGCGTGTCTTCTCAAGTGTAGCTGGAGACAGTCAGGCTTATCTCTTACGTTCACACGCACGATGCTGGGGTCTGCTTTTTGTGTTGAGTTTGTGGTCTCAAAAGTAAGCGGTAGCGGTGTATGATAGAGCGGGATTGGTATTTGGTTAGCAAAATGTTGCTTACCCAATGTTTGAAATCTGACTGTCATGTATATTTGTTTCATGGATATTTTTACTTCCATTGTCTAAGAATACTGCTGTTTGACCTGTATGAAACAAGTTTCATTATGACGTTTTTTTTGTCGCATCATAGCAAAAAGACTTGATTATTGACGTTTCCAAAAAATACCTGTGTTTGCTACTTAGATGAATAACCAAGTTTGCTATATGAGGTAACAGCACTGAAGGTTATTATTTCGTTTTCTAAAGGAATGAATTCACTCACAAAGTCATATATACCTACAAGTATTCCAGCAATACTGTAAAAAAAAAATACGAAAATATACTTGAAAGTTGATACCTACTGCAACGTCCTCAATCCGCAACAATTTATAATTTAAACTATGTCTAACACTTAATTCGTAATGCTCCAAACATTGATATTACTTCACACACTTATAAACCGATGCTCTTTATCTATCCTGGTCGCAATTAGGCCGGTTATCCGGGGCAGGGCAGGGTTCGGTCCGTGCATTACCATAAGTGTCGTCATAAAATGTAAGATCCCTAATCGTAAAACACTCCGATGCTCGTATAAAGGCAGGACTTTACTTGGCGTTACCAGCTTTTATTGATTTTAAAGTATTTAAACATGTCGTACACGACTTTGATTGAGAAACATTAAAACAATAAAATTGTTGTTGATTTAAATTTATTGCTGTTTTTTGAGAAGGTTGTCCTGAAATGACGGCTGAGCTGACAGAGTATAATGATGAAATTATGTGTACTCATAATGTGATTTATATAAATATGTTAATGGGAATTTCTCGTTCCAGGATGGACAACGACTATTCATGGGCGCTCCAGGCAGTTTCTTCTGGCAAGGTAAAGCTTTCCTCAATAACTTTTTGTCACCTAATAGAGTGCACAGGATTTTGATAGCTCCGACTTAGAACAGTAGCTACGTAGTGATCTACTACGCATGGGTGATGATAGTCGAACGACAATGAAATCATCGTAGACTGGTTTGAAATTAACTATATCACCCCTGGTTTTAATAACAAAATAGCAGAAAATTCATACGAACCTGATGACACGACAATATTAAATGAGAATTTTAGGAATAAAAATAATATACTCTGATAAAGCAAAAAAATATTTAGGATAACAAAATAAAGGCATATAATTTTAAACAAAATTTTGCCTGACATATTGATCAAGAGAACGAAAAAAAAAAACGAAAACAGTATAAAAACCAAAAACCTCTCTTCAAAAGACATTGAGGAGAAATTTAAAAAATGAAAACTGACACTAAAAATTATTCACAGGGCGAACATTATCCATAGATCCGAAAGAATCGTTCTTCTACTTTATGCCGAAAATACCGGAAGAAGGTAAACATATCCAGACGTACCGCCAGATTGACATCTTAACTCTTAACAGCAATAACATAGAGAGGCCTCAAATCGCCTAATCCAGCGCCTTGAAACATGAACAAATGTTTTAAATCACATTTTTGTTGTTCGAGTATAATTATGCTTTTTAACGCTATAACATTGATGTCTTCGTTAATGCTAACTTTTGCTTGCTAACTATAAGATTACAAACCTTAAACTTACTAAGAAATTATTGAAAATCGATAAATCGTTTGAACATTTTGAAATTATAAATCTATTATTATTTCACTCAGTTATGTAGTATCTTCACGATCTTCAACTACAAATTATACTTGAACATAGAAAATGGATTTAAAATAAATTATGTTCGAAACTATTGATGACTAATATGGTGGAAAATACCGGTTTATGCCGAAACAGTCCCATATTTGTCATGGATAGGGAAGAAACCATTAGCTTCCTAAAGTCATGGTGTTATGAGGTTACCCCGTGGGTTCTACCAGATACCTTCCACAGTAGCCAAACTATTAGATTCCATTAATTTCTATAAAACATTTTAGAGGTAGATACATAATGAATGATTTGCACGAGAAATTAGATAGAACATCCATTTCATAATTATCGTTGTGCTAACATTTTGCCTTCTTGGATGAGATCATACTATATTATTATCATTGCAACCAGAAATTTGATGCCTTACGAAGTCTGAGAGCACATACAGACACAATCATCACAGCTACAGCATGATGATCAAATCATTAAAGTCGACAAAACATTTATCAATCAAATAAAAATAAATGGAATGTTGAAAGAATCGTGTAAATAGGAACGATTCCCTCCCTTTTGGTAGTTTAATTACAGGACGGGTTAACTAGGTGTTTATTAATAATACTGAAAGGTTTGTAACCACAAAAATGTCCACGCTTTAAAACCAAACTAATATAATATTGAACGATAAAAATATTGGCTTACCTCTGACTGAACACAGCGTACGAACTTGGACGGAACCAATGCTCTCAGTAAAAGTATATTTTGGAAGAAGAACACGAGCAAGTCCTTCTACTAATACCTAATACTTTCACTGAAAGACTAAATTGCATTCAGAACCTTTGTTTAGTCAGAGCCGTTACCAAAATTACTGATACCATGTACATTAATTCGGTCGCTGTAACAAGGATTTGGTGATATATTTAACATATTAAAATATCCCTAAATCTTCACGCTTGAGATGGTGTGATCACACCGTTTGGTCATAAATATGCTATTAATCTAATCTAAAGAAGCGTAATACAGGCGCCTGTATTATTTGAGATACGATACGAGAGTGTCGAAGCCATCAATCACATGAAACTGCTGCTGTCTGCCGGATTGCTTGAACATCATCTAATGCCAGATCATCGAACATTTAAACTTGAATGATTGACGTTTTGTGCTGTTTCTATGTTTTAAACATGATAATAGTTTTCCTTTGGACGATTTTGCTTTTTCTTGGTCTTAATTTACTTCACTTTAAAGACTTGATCTTTCGCTTCTAGTAGTTTTGATTCAATCCAATAGATAGTTTTGTACCCTTCATCATCTTGAAATCGTCCAAATGAATATCACGTTAACTTTGGCAACTTTATCTAAGCCTGAGGTATATTTTAGGTCAGTTGATGACTCAATCGATGAGCAGTCGACCAGCATTAATCGCAACACCGGAAGCTAGTCCTAAGTATGACGACTCCTACATGGGTTACTCGATAACTGTGGGGGATTTCGCTGGCCAAGGAATTCAAAGTGTAGCTGTCGGTGTACCGAGAGGAGCTGCTTTGAAAGGATTGGTAAGATTTTACAAAAGTATTTTACTTCAATTACTATAAAAATATTTCAAATTAAAACAATTGTCTAATGAAGGCATCAAATAGAACCAAGTTTATCTTTGTTCGATTTATGAGTTAAAAACTGTTTGTTTACGTTCCAGGTTGTTCTGTACACGTGGGAGTTACAAAACATCAAAAACATCAGTGGTTCTCAAATTGGTGCCTACTTCGGGTACAGCCTTGCGTCCGGCGACATTGACGGCGATGGTTTCGATGACGTCATAGTCGGTGCTCCCATGTTCACCAGAGCCAAGACTGACGGCTTTGAGCATGGAAGAATCTATGTCATTTACCAGGACAAAGATAGGGTAACGATTACTTTTCAACTTCTTTGTCATAGATGGAAATATAATTATGATTTGCTAGCTGTTCTCTAATGAAGTAATTGCAATGACCTAAGTTGGATTAAGGAGAATTGCTTGCTTAAAGAATTGTTTAGTAACAGTAATAAAATTGTACTAGTACATATGTTTAATTTAACATTTTTACTTTCAGTCTTTTACAAGGAGTCATGCTAGGACCGGTGAAGTGTCTCGGGGTAGATTTGGTTTAGCAGTGACGTCGCTTGGTGACATCAACTATGACGGCTTTGGAGGTAAGTTCACACCTACAGACCTACTCACCACTAAGGTTCGAATACCCATAACCGTTTCAAACCAATTTTATAGCAGGTATTCCAGATTTAAAAAAATCAGGTTAAAATGAGATAAAAGAGTTGTTAAACATCTTCAATTTTCCTTCTTCCATATACATTTATTGATTAAGTTATCATACTCAGCAAAGAAGTACTTTTTGAGGCAATTAACCTTTGCCAAAGATCATATTTAGCTGCATCCGAAATATTTGTGTACAAGCTTTACTGTTCGATCTACACTCTCTCTTTTTATATTCACACTCTATTTCGATTGCTCCCATTTAGGGCCTCATCTAAATTATGTCCTTCAATTTCTAGACATAGCTGTTGGCGCACCTTACGGTGGCGAAAACGGGCGCGGCGTGGTGTACATCTACCACGGCAGTGAGCTCGGCATCCACGAGAAGTACTCCCAAGCCATCACCGCTGAGGAGATCTCTTCTACCATCTCTACCTTCGGGTTCTCTCTCTCTGGAGGAGTGGACTTGGATAACAACAACTACACGGATTTGGCTGTTGGTGCTTATAAGTCGGATAGTGTTGTGTTTTTAAAGTAAGTCACTCTCTATTCATCTATTGAGTATTATGATGGATCTTGTGTCACAGCTTTTCTTTAGGGACTCATATCGTCTGACTTTGATATTTAGGAGCTTCGGGAAGATAAAATAAATGGTGCATGTCTAATTGACTGTGACTTTAAGCTTAATACTCGTACATAAAATAAAAAGTTTTTGGTGCAAATCACAATTAATAAAAATTTATTGTAACAATTTGATTGTTTTTACAATTGACAATTTGATTTTAGCTACTTTTTAGGTTTTACAGCAATTAGTTTATGAATCATTACCCATTGTTATTATTTCCGTAGATCTCGTCCAGTAGTCAAAGTGTCAGCTGACGTAAAGTTCTTAGGCGACAGCAAGCTGATTTCTCTGACTGACAAGAAATGTCACCTGGCGAACGGCACCACGGTGGCGTGTGCGCAGCTCATGTTCTGTCTCACGTACGGAGGAGTCAATGTGGACCAGCAGATAAGTAAGTGATTCTACGATCATAAGTTTTTAAGAATCCAAGGTTCAAAAAATAATTTTATGGAAACGCATTAAAATCCAAATGGGTACCTTTAGAAGGCGAGTAAATAACTCGCTTAAGTACAAGGTTCTTGGATTGGAATATATTATGTATATTTCAGTTTCGGAAAATCTTGCTTTATATTATATTTTTATTAAATAATTTGTCGTTAAGTTAATAGAGCCACAATAATGTATTATTTGTTTCCAAGCGGAGGGATATATCTGCTATTTCGGTGAGTGGTCGAAGTAGCCCTAATTGGTTCATCACAACTCCAAATTCATCAAATCCACACAAAACCACTATTAATTTCATGTCTCAAAGATTTTAATAGTGGTCTTTTCAACTGTATATATGACACTTGCTAGTGAATCGATGTTAGTTGTTATGTGAGAGCACAGTGTTAATTTATTGTTGAAGAACAACTTTCCGAAACATGAACAAAAAGTTTTAAAGTAGGTAACGACCCAAGAAACGCGAACTGTATATAAGAAGGATGTATTACAGAATTTTAATAACTTTATTGGATTTGTTTTCGAAAAGTCGTTCTTATTACCTATAAGAGATCAACGATTTGTATAATAAAGTGTGAGAAATGATGTGTATGTAATAAAGATTTAAAATGGGTTGGCGTAAAAACAAGGCATCGTTTTAAAAAATATATGTTCTGCTAATCTCCAGAATTCGAGGTGGTACTCGACCTGGACTCACGGCAGAAGACCACGAAGAGGCTGTTCCTGGCCGAGACGCGCGAGACCACCTACAAGACGCAGATGCTGCTCACACAGGGACAGCAGGAGTGCAAGGACATCACTGTCTACTTAGATGTGAGTAACTTAATATTTTCTGAAATAATGATAAGATACTTTAGTTTAGATAAGAACCTAAAGTTCTGTGAGATAAAAGTCACTGTGTAAAGTAATTTAAGGTGGAAATTCTTCTAATACTCATACATCCATCAACGTGTATGTATTTAACTTTTTTTTCAAACGACGCGATTGATTTTAGTGTCTTTTGTGCAGGCCGTTCGCCTCATCCTGTATACGATACATTATTGCTTTTGCTACTGTTACTTTATAATATTACCCTTGCTACCATTACAGGAGGAGATCAGAGACAAGTTAACGCCGATAGAAGTGAAAATGTCGTATGACTTGGTGACGCAGCCATCTGGTAACATTGTCCCGCCAGTCCTTGACCAGACGCGAAGCATCGTACATGCCGACTCCCTCAACATTCAGAAGAACTGTGGACCGGATAACATATGTGTACCGGATTTGAGAATGGCTGCTACAACGTAAGTTTCTTATAAATTATCATAATGATTTTTGGTTGCAAAGTCTAAGTGCGATGCTATACCTAAATTAGATTTTTCTGGCTTAATTCTTAAAGGAGTTTAGGAACAGTAGCCATTAAACAGTTGCACTGTCTGTCTCCTATTTGTATCAACAAGTCCATTCCTTGGGAACAACTCACAATGTCGTACCAAAATTAAGTTTTGTACAATGTTCTATAAAATTATATTACAGCCCAACAATCAACTACGTGCTAGGATCTGGGGAAAACGTGAACATTGATGTCAAAGTGGAGAATTCTGGAGAAGATGCCTTCGAAGCAGCATACTTCCTGGTCATCCCGTCAGGAGTGACATACGCTAAAATGGAGCGACTTGACACTCAGGATTCCGACACTCTGATCTACTGCTCTATTACGCACAGATTTGCTGATGGAAATAGCACGCTCAAGTGTGATCTAGGAAATCCTATGGCTAGTGGGCAGAAGGTGAGATATTTGCAGCCTTCTTTGGGTACCTTTTTAAGGTTGAAAGCTTCGTTTGTTGGTACTGGTAAAATAATTTAAACGAAATATTATGTTTAAAGTCCACAATAAATCTTATGAAAGAGTCGGCAGGGATATTATTGACCACAAAAAGGTGGTCTGAAAATATTAAAAAGATTTTAACGTCGCATACTCGTATGTGGTAGACGATACCGTGGAATGATAACTTCTTTAATTGAAACTTTTAATGAACATCTAAAACAGAGAAATATATTTTCAGGTACACTTCCGCGTGATCCTCGAAGTGGAGGCACGCGTGACAGCGCTCAGCTTCGACATGGAAGCAAACTCCACCAACCCTGAGCAAGGCACCCTCTTCGACAACACCATGCATATGAACATCGGTGTCGTTGTTAGAGCACAACTCTCTATTATTGGGTAAGTTGTATTTGTTTTCATTATCATACAATTGTCGTTTAAAACTGCACCTAGTCATGAAAGTCATAAAACTGCTTTTGCATTATCACCAACAATCGCAGAATTGGCAGTTTCCGTTACATGTTTAAGCAATCTCCATATTAGTTCTTACTCGAATACGACAGAATTAAGAATCTCAATTTTCTCGTCTTAATTCTAGTACATCAGACCCACCCGAGCTGCACTACAACGCATCGCTGTACGAGATAGAAAACATCAAGGATGACACCAAGCTGGGACCCCAACTGATCCACAAGTACAACATCAAGAACGAGGGACCTTTCACCGTTGATGAGACAGAAATATACTTTATGTGGCCCTACCAGACACTAGAAGGTGCGTTCAATTAAACTTGACCGTAGCTTTGGAGCTGAGCCAAAATAAACACTTTTTATTTTACTTTACTTTCATTATGGCTCTTAAATCTTTTACCAGGAAATTCATATTATGAAGGTTTTTTTTGCTTTTCAAAGACGATTTCTTTGTAACGCCTATAGATTAATGTTTTTCTTAAAACAAGCGAAAAAATTTACACACTACCATGAGTCCTAAGGAGCTGTACCATTACAATTTGTTAATTAATGTTTAAATGTTCATATTATAGGCGAGAACCTAATGTATATGCTGGTGCAACCGCAGTGGCTCGGTAATGTCAAGTGTGACGTAGCAAGACACATCAACCCCGAGAACCTATTTGTGCAGAACCCTTACGCTTTCCTACTCAGCAAGGAGAAAGAAGGTATGTTTTAATTACTTTGAGAAAACAAATACATAAACGTTGTTAGTTATCTGAAAAAGTGGTGATGAACAAAACCGCTTAAACAACAGCCACACAACTTCATGTTTGTTTTAACATTTTCTAATTACTTTTTTCCTTACAGCCATGATGAGCAGTGACCTATACAGTGCATCTCAGACGTCAGGTGGCAGTGGATACTACGGACAAGGTAACTTGATTATAATATAACGGCAAGGCACTTAAAAAATAATTGTTTTAATGTCATTTAAGTTTAGGAATTATGGACTTGAATACTTTACTAATATTACAGTTTACTGGGAGGAGTCATCCCGCAACGGTCAAGGAATTGCGTCTGGCGGCCAGTTCAACCAAGGTTCCGGCCAGTACGGCACCAACCAGGGTTCCCGCGGCTACCAGACTGGAGGCTCCAGCGCCAATCACTTCACTGGAAGTTCCTCAGGCAGCCAAGGTGCTGGAGGACAGATTAATACCCAGGGATCCAATCAATACGGTGGAAGCCAAGTCGGACAAGCAGGTCAGGCTGGCAATACATACATGTACAATAAAACTTGGTCCAATTCCTACGGAGAAGGCCTTTCAGCTGAAGAACAGGAACAGATCAGGAGAAACCTTGCAGCAGCAGTTGCCCAAGGAGGCTACTCCCACGGAAACCAGGGAAGTGCTCAAGGAACCTTCTCCCAAAGTGGTTATGGACAAGGCCAGGTCGTGAAGGTAAAGAACAAGACCATTGTGTATGACTCAAACCATAATATTATATCAGAAACGGAAACGAGTACTGAATATGGAAGTCTTGGACACGAGGGAGAGCCTGGAAGCTCTTTCAATGTGTAAGTATTTTGATTACTTTTCATAATTATACATATTTATAGATACTCAGGATTTGTAGATGTACTGAAGTCATATAATCCAATAGTTTTCTTAAAAATTGCATAATGTCTATGGCGAAACGACTTATTTTAGAATTTCTTAAATATTTTTAATTTTTTTTAGATATGCTAATCAAGGCGGTGTCAACCTAGCTTCATCACAAGGCAGCGGCAGTTCTTATCAAGGTCATGCACAGGGATCAAACGCCTACTCGCAGGGTGGCGGTGGCTATTCCCAAGGATACGGAAACTACAATCAAGGCTCCGGAAGTTACCAGGGTTCTGCCGTTCAAGGTCAAGGGTCGAGGGGACTTGCTCAAGGATCTGGGGCAGGCTTCGTCCACGGCTCATGGGCTACAACTGAAACCGTTAACCCTGATGTCTCGAAAGCTGGTTCTTCTACCTTCAGAGGATCGTCCAGTGTGACTGTGGTTGGTGACGAAGAAGAAGACAAACTCGAAGGTTTTGGTTCATACGCGGCGTACAACCCTAATAATGAGTTCAGATATGGTGTTGCCGATGTCACTGGTGCCGGAAGTCATGGAAGTTCAGCTGGTTCTCAAAGTGGAAGTCATCAAGCCAATGGAGGTGGCTACAGAACTGAGGGTGGAAGTTATCAGGGTGGTAGTGGCTACCAGGCTGGCAGTGGTAGTAGTCAGGCTGCTGGGGGTAGTTACCAAGCCGGCAGCGGTATTTACCAAGCTGGTGGTGGAAACTACCAGGCTGGTGGTGGCAGCTATCAAGCTGGTGGTGGAAGCTATCAAGCTGGCGGCACTGGTTACTCATATTCGTCACATACAGGTTAGTATTTGATTGTTCATATCTTAATTTGAACATTAATATTTTCTGTATGGTAAATTACCACTTTTGGAAACATGGACTAATGTTTAAATATTTTCATCTAAATTTTTTACCATTATCTAACATAATAATCAAATGTTTTGTTAGTTTTGTATCTATTTATTATTAGTAGGTTGGGGGTTCGAATCTTTCACTACCGATGCGAACTCACTCGTAACACAAGTATATTTAGCTATAGCGCCTGACATTTAATGCGTAATTTTACGTTACGCTCGTAATCTTTAAAAAGAAAGTGTTGAATTTGTCATTAGTTTTTTTTTCAATTGTAGGTGGCCACACAACATATGGCTCTCATTCAAGCAGCGGTTACGGCACAAGTGAACGTCGGGAAAACACAAGGAGACGAAGACAGGATGAGGTACTTACTTAAAATCTGTTTTACTTTATATTTAAACCATTGTGTCCAGAAAGGTCAGCTCCACGTGAATTTACCAAGATCTGAAATAATAGATCCCATATCATTATTCTAATAGTAGTAAATCTGTCAAATCCAATAATTAGGATTTCCTCCAATCTTATGCTATGTATTTTTTAGGTTGATCCCCAACTGAAGAAGATTCTGGAGAAATGCGAGGAGAAGTATAAGTGCGAAGTGTTAAGATGTACGACTGGACGCATGGTGAAGGGACAGGAAGCCTGGTTCGCGCTCAGGTCTAGAATCAACGCGTCCGTACTTAATGAGGTGAGGAATCTTAATTAAAACGCTGTACACAAAAATAGATGAACAAAAAATGTTGATTTTTTTGTGATCGCTAATTTGAGAATTCTTATGTAGATAATAGACTGCACGGATAGCCGAGTGGTATAGGTCACCACGCTAATTACCACTGTGCGCGACGTGCTGCGGGTTCGTTCCCCGCATGGGACAAGTATTTGTGTGATCCACAGATACTTGTTCCAAGTCTGGGAGTTATTTGTGTATGTGAAACCCCTGCGACACAAGGATTAAACTCCTTAGTGAGGGCGTAGTTTTCTAAAAAAAAAAAAGTAGTAGTACGCACCTGTATAAATAATAGCTAACCTAACACAACATTTAGAAGCCGAAAGAATTACACATCATTGCAAGTGACTGTCGTCAAATGGCTGAATAGGTTTACTTGTGTGGGAGCTTGGGTATATAGTCTCAACCTCTGCCCATACTTATACTATGGGGAAAAACGTAGAGGTTTAATGTATTATGTGCTTCTATGTGTATTTAATTCACAACCAACACGATTCTGCGCCAGATCTCCAAAGACCGTCCAGTGATCCTGTCGACGCTGGCGGCAACGCGCGTGTCGCGCCTGCCCATGGTGGGGCGGCCCGCGGACCTCGCGTGGCACACCGCCGAGGCGCAGACTGTCGTCACCCCGCAGCTCGAGGCGCGCGATAGCGGCACCATACCGCTGTGGGTCGTGGTGCTGGCCGCCGTAGTGGGAGCCTTACTGCTTCTGCTGCTTATCTTCGCGCTTTATAAGGTAAGCAACCATACTAAAAGCTTTTAATTTGAAATGTCACACCACTGCCAGAACCCCCGAATGGTACGGCGGTCGGATACCACGTGGTACACAGCCCAGGCAAGGAATATTACAAAATCCTGTAATATTCCATGAAGTAGATTAAATCTTCAATATATTTAAGGTTTAGCAGCTCTTATTCCATTCACATCCGTGACTTTCATAAATGCTTCGGGGATAGATAAGCACGTAGATATCAGTGGTAATTAGCATGGTGATATACTACTCGACTGTCCGTGCAATCAAAAGCCGAAAATTCCCATGTATTGTATAATTACGTAAATGATTTAGGTATTAATATTTATCTTTTCCTTCTAGTGTGGATTCTTCAAGCGTAACCGTCCCTCAGACCACGCTGAGCGCCAGCCCCTGAACGGTCGCGACGAGCACCTCTGATATCCGAGCTCCGGGCGCAGCGGCACGAGCGACGCGGCCGACACGGGCGGCACGTCGGACGCCGCCGCCACGTCCGACACGCACGACTCCTCCTCCACCGACGCCGCCAGTGACGTCACCAGCCGCGACTCCACCAGCTTCGACAGATACTGACAGGTTCTAGTGACGTCATACTCGCCAATGTGGCGCTATACTTGTAGATTTACGAGTAGTATTGTAGATTGAAATTTTAAGGTCATTTTAATTTTGAAAATAAACTTAAAATTACAGTCTTTGTAAATTGTCCGACATCAATGTAGAATAGAAGCTATATTATTTTGTTTGCAATAGTTTTAACCTCATGACATCACGAAGTATTTCATGATTCAAATTTCCATGTCTTTTTCTCAAAGAAAATGGAATGTTAGACTGCTTGAAAATTTACATAAATCGTAATATAACTAGTCACAGTAAACAATTAATTTTCGGACGCCATATTAAAAAATAAATAAAAAAAAAGTGTTAGGCGAAGAATGCATACTTCATGTTACATAAATGTCTAATGTCACATTCGAATCCTTTATGTCACATGATTTATGTATAAAATATAAAATGAATGAAAGATTAAATCTTGTTGTGTGATAACTGTAAAAATGTGTGTATGAGAGTTGTTGAAATGTGATCTAAGTTAATTCATAGGTATTTACTAAATGCGATAGATTTGTTAAAGATGTGTCGAATAGGTATCTCAGTCACTAAAGTATTTGGCACCGAGGTTTTTTAGAAGAGTGTGTAGTTCGTGTGTAATTCTGCAATTTATTGGATTATAATATCCCCTTCAATACATCTTTAATTAATTCGAAACGAGTGCTAATGTTCATTATTATTATTAATAAGGCTTTATATAAATAAAATTTACATACATTTTAGGAGGCATCATCTCATCCAGATACCCAGGTGATGTAGATCTCATTGTGCTAACCTGGGTATCATAAATATTATAATTAATTTCAGAATAGCAATAATTAATTAGGGTATCACCAAAAAAAAATGAAATTTGCAAATTATGGGCGCTTTCGCTATACTTAAGGAAATCGAATGGGTACATATTTCTAATAAGTTGTATTCACATAGAGTGCCTTAGCAATACATATCTTAATCTAAAATATGCTTATAAACATTTATAATTACTACAAAATGTATTTATGTGCCTTCTGAAACTGCCAGTTACTAATTAATTATATTAATGTAAATATTATAGACTAATTATTTTTACGTAACATTTTTTCACAGAACAATTTTATAGAGTTTAGTGTAGTCAACGTGTGTTATTATTAAGTTGTACTTAATATTGAATAAGGATGAAATTTATATAAAAAAAATATTTTAGCTTATCAAAATATTGTAAAGTAATGTAGAAAATAATTATAATAAAGTGCAATCACGATTTTTAATTTTCATTGTTCTAAAAAGATTTTCCGTAAAAATATACTATTGTAGGCGACGCACAACAAACGAAAAATTCTGTGAAAAAATGTAAAGTCCACTAATAAAACTTAAGCATTGTTACATTTTGTAATTATTTTTAATTATTTATTTTTACATAGTAACTATTAAGTATACAGCTTCTACTTATAGTTAATTATTAACTAAATTGTTTAGATGCCATACGAATGTGAAATAGATTATATTTTGGTTGTTTTAAATCTCGGTAATTATTTCTTTGCATTTACCAAAAAATGAACTCGTAATAAATTTTTTGTTTTTAATTTTACATGGATTTTATTTTTTACCTTTACCCTTGTTCTGATAGAGATTCAACCAGCATTTCCGTGTTAGGTAACTGAAGGTACCAGATTAATTTGAGTTTGTACTTGACAAGTCACATTGGTGCCCGCGTGGGACCGACATTCAAATGTTCACTACAAAATAAATTGCTTCTCTAAAACATGTTATAATAATAATAATAATAATAATTTATTTATTTCAGACCATGGTGTCCATTTTGTTAGTAACATGTTCTTATATACTAGTGTTAGTAAACTTAAGCTAACCACAACAAGACATAAAAATGATGGAAACAACAATCACTGCTGCGCCATCCCATGACAAATAGAGCAGCAGCGACTGATGTAACCGCAGTCCAGCCGACTAGCGATCATGCTGAGGATGCTGTTGGCGCTGCCACGCACTCTACACACCAGGGAAGCGCATCTTTTCCGCATTGTAGCGTAAAAGCAGTCTATGCGATTTTCAGCAAACATCCCTGATGCACTACAGAATCGTCGCAGCCCCATCAGCACCCTGAACGCATTATTAAATTGGACTCGGAGGGCACTGTAAGACTTTTGAGTATAGTCGGCCCACAGGCTGCACGTGTAAAAAGATGTACAGTAAGACCTGAAAAGTGTAATTTTGACTTCAGGCGAACACCGTGCAAACCTGCGGGCTATCATGTTCGCTCGCACTGCCAGTGCCCTCCGTTCCCTATCAATGTCATCATTGTCCTTGAGGTCAGAGGTAAGTATATGTCCTAGGTACTTAAATTTAGACACCCTACGCAAAGTTGTACCATTCAACATAATGTTGGGGAACACGATACCTGTGCTGTTTCCTCTGGCCTCAAAGACCATGACTTCACTTTTGAGTGGATTATATGCCAATCCGTGTTGCTCAGCATAGGCCTCACAAATGGCAAGCAGTTTTTTAATGCCACACACCGATGCACTCAGTAGCACCATGTCATCAGCATAGCTTATGTTGTTCACATTAATTCCGTCTATGTGACAACCTATCCGGGTGCTACTGAGTGCCACAATCAGATTGTTCATATACAGGTTGAATAAGGCAGGAGAGGACAATCCCCCCTGCCTCACCCCGCACTCCAACCTGTACGATTGCGACATGCTTTCTGACCATCGCACGCCATTGACCTGATTACCGTACCAGTACTTGCAGATGTTGATGAGTTCTATTGGTAGATTAGTGTTTTGTAACTTTTTCTATAGAATGTCATAGGAAACCAGGTCAAAAGCTTTCGAAAGATCAAGAAAGCATGCGTGAACTGCAGTTTGGCGTTTAGTATAATATTTGACAGCATGCTTAACACACAGGACTGCACTTTCAGTGGAGAGTCCGCACCGAAAACCGAACTGATTGTCATGAAGCTCAATGTGTTTAGTCAGCTGTGAGTTTAACATGCTGTCAAATACCTTCGAAACCACTGTGGCAAGAGAGATAGGTCTATAGTTATTCCTATCTGATAGATCAGCGGTCTTATTTTTAACAATAGGTATTACAATTGTTTTAATCATCTCTTCAGGCAGATATGAATGGCTTAGACAAAGGTTAAACAGCATAGACAACAATCTCGGCAAGTGGGGTCCAGCATGTTGCAGATGTTCGATACTCAACCCGTCATGGCCTGGAGATTTACCTCTAGTCATTGATTTGATTATCAACTGCACATCTCTGGTGGTGCATCTAAAACCTAATTTTTCACCGTTCTTAACATTAATCATCGACTGCGAGGACCCCAATGGCGATTTTACAGTAAAATGCTGTCGAAACAGATCAATTATGTCTGTAACAGATCAGTTATGGAAATATACTTATGATAATATTTTAACAGCTGTGTAAGTAATAAGTCAGAAAATTAAAAATATTTGTAGTGTAGGTACTGTAAAAGGACACATATCCTTTGATGGAGATTCTGATACAATAGGAAGACAACGAAATATATTAGAAGTCTGTCGATAAACATTTAGTTAGCTATACCAAGGTACTTTCAGAATTGAAGGGCTAACACAAATTACAAGTGACAGTGTTTCGAGCAGCGCCCTCTAGCGGAGCGGCGAGATAAACTGGCGGGGCTCGCACTCGCGGATTAAATTAACTAGTACGGTCTGCAGAGACAGCGGTTAGTAATTAACTGTTTAATTATTATTTGTTTACATTTACAGCTTTTGAGTTTTTAACGTACAGCAAATGTAAGGTTTCAAATTCTAAATAAGATTATAAATAATTT
The DNA here is from genome assembly GCA_950381575.1 of Plusia festucae. Taxonomy (NCBI): domain Eukaryota; kingdom Metazoa; phylum Arthropoda; class Insecta; order Lepidoptera; family Noctuidae; genus Plusia; species Plusia festucae. The sequence goes on along the minus strand of OX494436.1, from coordinate 1,443,080 downwards.
TAAGCACTGACTGACAGACTGAATCGAATATGATACCTATAATTAACAGAATTCGTATTCTGAAGCTGAGGGCAGTCATGTCTCTCAAAAACATGACCTATAGGAGCAGAAAACTGTGTTAAATGATTTTCTAAAAGTAGTGTATAAAGAAAAAAGCTATAAAAACAAAAAATCATAAATATTTATAAATAATAAATATTCACAGCCCGACTAAGTAATTTACCATTTAAATTTCAAAGAACACGCCGCATCCTTTCGTTACAAAACACCTTTTTAAATAAAGCGAATATTTAATTGCAATTACTGTTTTTAATACTAAAATTATTTTCCTATCGGTACTTAGCATCGAGGCTCCGTAAATCTTGGGCTGTTCCTTGACGTCAGTCTGATCGAGCGCGACGTGGAAACGGAAATGAAATGTAGATAGTGGTGCAGCCAAACTCTACATTTGTTTATCGTCTACATCTATAGATGGAAGTCTTGAGATTTGAAGTCGAGTTTAAATTTACTCAATAAATTGGTTGACTTTGGCTGAGTAGTGGATATCGAATGTATTAAATAACAACTTTCAATTTATTTAGGTCGGAAAATGGTTGAATCACACTGTAATCAACATGTTTTTTTAAGTTTCTTTACAATGTGGGTTGCATATTACTAGTATTCTTGTTAACCCCTCGTGATAACCTAAGCGCAGGCTTTAATAATATAATATTTAATAATATTTCGAGACACCTCACATACGGTAATCTGATCCCAAACTAGGCAGAGCCTGTACTATGGTGACCAGACAACTGATAAACATACTTTTATATAAATACATACTTGATATATGTAGATAAATTACACCCAGACACAGAAGAAATGATCATGATTCTGGATTCTGAAATGAACCCACAAAGATTTGTCCTGGTTGGGAATCGAACCCTAGCCTAACAGTCAGTCACTGACCACTAGACCAATAGTCTGAAAATGGCTACAAGACAATTTGCGTGAGACTACGTGAAGACTAGAGTAAGTAATTCTTAATAGGTTAGGCAGTTAAAAAAAATTCAAGGTCTACAATAAGCAGAACCTTTGAACATTTGCTATAGAATTGTTGTTTACATAAATTGTTGTGTACATAAATTATTAAATAAAATGAAAACCAGAGACAATCTCACAGAACTCATTAAGATATATCTCTTAATGAGTTACACACATCAAAAGTGTCTAGGGATCAAGCATTTTTATGCGGATTTCTTGAGATTGAGATGTGGCTTTGTAATAAATTTATGATTTTATAAATTTATATGGATCCTTTTTGGTGCATTTCATAATTCGAATCAGGAACTGTGAATCAAATTCGAGTAAAAGATGAAAATCAGCTGTCAATATTTTCCCTATAAAAACATACAACGCATTGAAGACATTATTAGTGCTACTGTTTCCCTACTACTGATTAAAACCAACGTTATTATGGAGCGGCGACGTCATTTAAGCAGGGAAGAAATGCTCAGAGCCGTGGGAATGATAGAAGCTGGTTCCCGGCAACGTACTGTGGCTTTAGCTCTGAATACAAGTCAGAGTGTTATCAGTCGACTTTGGACACGTTACCGAAGCACTGGTACCGTGGCTGAGCGCCATGGAGGACGGTATCGCTGCACCACACGGAGACAAGACCGATACATTCAAATCTTAACTCGAAGAGCTCCAACAATAACCGCCATGATGTTAGCCGTGAGGCTTCATCACTCTTCAGGGAACTTAATTAGCGACCAAACAGTCAGAAACCGCTTGCATGAAGTGAACCTTCATTCCCGAAGACCGCTACGGGTACCACCTATAGCAATGCACAATCGTAGGATTCGATATCAATGGGCTCTTGAACACAGAAATTGGGCAGAAGAACAATGGCGTTTCGTGTGCTTTTCTGATGAGTCTCGTTTTGGTATGAGACCGGATACAAGACGTATACGACACTGGAGAACCCCTGGACGCCAACAGCGATTAAAATCCTGCCAGGAAGTCCATCCTTATAGTGGTGGAACCATCATGGTATGGGCGGGTATTTGGATCGGCGGAAGAACTGAGTTGATTTGGATCAGAAGCAACCTCAACGCTCAAATTTATGCTGAGACGATTGTATCAGACGTCATCGTTCCTCTACAAGTGCAAATCGGTCCCTTATTTCAGTTAATGCATGATAATGCACGACCGCACACCGCAAGAGTTGTAAGACAGACTCTCGCCGCAGCTAACATCAATGTCCTGCCCTGGCCTGCTCAGTCGCCAGACTTGAACCCGATTGAGCATGCATGGGATATGCTACAGAGAAGAGCTCTGCCGAATATGGAGGGTATCCAGTCGCAAGAAGACCTTTTTTTGTTGTTGCAACGAACATGGGCGGCCATTCCACAGCGTGATTTGGATGAACTCATTTTGAGTATGCCAAACCGATGTTTTTGTGTTGTTAGTGTTCGCGGTAGAAACACGGATTATTAATTGTTTAAGTTACCCAATAAAATTTTAAAGAAAACTGTTATTTCAGTCTTTTTTTCGAACTTTTGTGTTAGTGGTTCAAATGTCAAAAATCCCTTTATTAGGAAAATGGCAAATTTCTTTATTAATGCAAAGGTGACTTGGTTTATCGTTACTGTGACAAACGAAAACACTTTATTCGATGAATCCTTAAAGAAAATTTTAATTAATATCAATCAGGAGAAAAGTTATTGCAAAAATATATGTTGATCCCTAGACACTTTTGATGTGTGTATTAGTAACACCATCCATGTTATCTATAAGTCAAACTTAATCTGTTATTATTATTGTTTTGGTCTTAACTTCACGCTTCTTATTTTATATTTATCGTTAGCTGTAACCGCGAATTTGTCTGCGTGCTTCATAGGTACCTACTATGTTTAGGCTCCTTTAAGATAGCTTTTGAGGAAGAGCTTAAAATAATTCGTTCTTAAAATATTTTTTTGAATTCGGTCCAGTAGTTTTGAGTTGAGTGTGAGTGTGAGTTTATTCGATACAAACCTATAAAATACTATTTTTTCCTTTTATAGTATAGAAAAATATGGTAAAATATAATTAATATAAACCTAACAAATAATTCTACAATCAAACCATATTTTGATATATTAAAACGTTTAATTATTAATCATATAATGACACATAGTTATTTGAGGTCAAGACTTCTGATAATTATAATAATATGTTTATATAATTATGTACGATGCATCTCATTACAGTTAAAATAACAGACGAGTTAACATTAATTTTAGATAAATCTGTCAATATAAAATACAGTGTATTAAAATGAAGCAATATTTTGTGATAGTTGTCTTATTAACAGCTGTAGTGAATTCACAATGTGGACTTATAGACGGATTGTTGGGAACAGTGAAGGATACAACGCATTCTATCACGTCAAATGTCGGTGGAGCACTACACTACGGCAAAAGCATGGTCTTCGGAAGTAGTGAAACCAACACCTCGGGATATACTGTAACGAAACCAGGCATAGTCGGGAGCATATCACATAAAATACACGATGTTTCCCAAGGCGTAAGAAATGGAATCAGGAACATATTCTCAATAACTGATAACAAAAACGGCCATGGTGGATTAGTAAGTAGAGTACTGTATAAAGTTAAAAAGCTTGTGTTTGATATAAAAGAATTTCTGTTTGGTAGTCGAACACGAATCGTATATAAACCAATACGATTGAGTAATGATACCAACACCCTCTGCGACAAACTTAGAAAATATATTTTGAGCAGAAATGTTTCAAGCAGAAATAATACTGGATTAATGCAAACAATTTTATCCCTACAGGACGCAATAGACAGGATCCGTAATAATTTAACTAATAATAGAAATGAACCAAAAGGTGATGATCAAAATCAAGATGGCACCGGCTTGATTGACATCAGAACATCTATAAATGACCTTAACAATATCGGCGAAGACCCGTATGGAATATATCCAAATTCAGACGCTGTATATCCAGCTGTCGACAAAGTAGCAGACACAATTTCCAAACACGCTGACAACGTAGACAGCTCATTAGACTCTTTAAAACAAAATACAAATGATTTCATTAACGACCAGAAGAATAATTATAACAATAATTTCAATAAACTCAACGATGGAGCAAATAAGCTGAAAAGTAATTTTGATAGTTCTCTTAACAGTGCTGGTTCTTACATAAAAGCTGGAACAGATAAAGCTACCGATGAAATGAAGAATTACTATAACAATGTCAATAAAGGAGTTAATGACGGCGCAAATAAAATTAAAAACAATCTTGACAATGCCATTAATGATGTTGGAATCCATTTTAGAGATGAAACAGAAGATGCGGCTGATGCAGTTAATAATGCTTATAGAAAAGTAGATTTCGATGCTAAAAGGGCATTAGGAGGTAGTACGTACTAAGAATTATACATTAATTAAATTATTTATTAAAATAAAAATAAAGGTTAAGTGATAAGTGAACTGCGTATTCATTAAATCCCGTGTTTATTTAGGTGCTTAGTTTCAATCAAAACTGACTTGAATAAGAATACTGCTAAAATTAATTAATATAACAATATGTAATTACACACGAATATGTTGATGTACCCAAAGGTAATTCACATGATTACTTCTAAAACCAAATGCTACATAAGGTATAAAACCACAGCCCAACACATAAAGTTGGGGTCTTAAGGATCTCGCTATTACACCGCACTTCGCCACAAACACTGTTAATTAACCCAGCGATGAATAGCGCGGGTCTTATAGACCTTATTTAGGACCTTCGATATGACCGTTGGTTTAGGGAATGCTGATAACAAAATAATAAGTAATTGGAATGAAATAATATGATGATAATAACCTTTAAAAAATTCAACAGAATAAGCGTAAAATTCAACGTAAGAATAAAATTAAATATTTGGGACGAGACAATCAACAGGGATTATTATTAATTAAATCAGCATACACAGACTACAGCCACCCCAAAATTATCATTAAGCCCTCGAAGAATCATAAAGCAAGAACAGATCCATAATTCTTAATAAACCATAGGAAAATATCAACAAGGCTCAATTCGAGACATTCAAGGACTTTGGGAAATAAGCAATATAAGTCATAAGCTCATAGGGGACATCCCAGGCCGGTACCGACAGCAAAACAAAGGCACCGTCAGCAGCATAAAGTTGTCACGACCGGCGCCATTTTACACACGAAAACGATATAAATCATATCACTATTGGAATTTGGCATGACAATAGAATACGTTCAGTCATATATGTTGGTTTTTATATTCCTATTTTTTATTGATGTTTGTCTGTAGATATGCTTTCTGATAGTATGTCATCGTGAAAACTGTAATCACTCATCATCTGCCGTTTCTCGAGCTGGGTCGGCTGCCAGTCTTACCATATTTAGCTGAATACCGTATTTAAATTGATCGACTGTCTATCTGACCTCCACTACCCATTGCTGAGTAGTACAGTACACAGAATTGTAATGTAATACAAAACTGTAAATGATCACTGTATGACAGTCGGGAGCGGAAGCCACGGCATAATTATGTGCTTTCGGAGGCATGGAAGGGTATCGGTATGGTTCCTGTATTCATAAAAAATGGTCACCCATCTACGGACAAACCGCGGCGAGTGCAGCTTTACCTTTTGTATCGGTAAAACCTTACCTAACCTTACATAGGCTTACACTTAACAACGAGGCCCTTCTTCTCAAAAAAATATATATCTTTAAGTTTATAAGCCAGTTCAGTACCGCTGACCTATTATTGGCGAAGAGATAATTTATTGATCTCTTGCGCTTGTGCATAATACCAAAAATAGAGTTTAAATCTATAAGGAATCTTCCAACTAAAAAGGAAAAACTCTCACACTCTAAAAACTATGTTTCACGGCCGGTTTACATTTTTATTATTGCAACAGGAAACATTAAAAGTGTAAGACGCTCGGATTACTCGTCCTACCGCATACAGACTTGGCTGGATCTAAGCTAGCGAGACGAACTTGTGACCACCACTTTACAAGTTTCGTACGTGAACTAAACACCATCCTGATCGAATGCGCGTTAGTCGTCTACAAACGTTTCAGTACTTACATTTGAGTGTAATTATTTAAGTTGTCAATATTTTTTTTTTATATAAACGGTCGACCGATTTCTTCACCTACTTTTCTCACATCATATATCTACATAATATGTATACATATATAGACTACATGAAGTGAAGGTTGTGTCGGGGTTTCTTTTGCACTGCAAAACTAACAATTTTACGCGCTTGAGTCGCGGATTTAAGTTTACTAATTAAAATTGCATTGGGACTTTGCAGGGGAAAGTGTGTGGCATCATCCTCCGTTTCTAAGAAATCAGATCGTATCATCAATTCAAGATCAATCTCGAAGCACATCGTGCCAGGTTATCCCGCCAGATTTTCCTAATCATAATTAAGTTTCTCACTGGTATTGCCCCCTCAGTGAAAGCAAATCGAGGAATAAAAGTTTAAACTTGAATTTAATAACATTGACGATAAATCTTCAGTGGTGAGAGTAAAACGAACTAAGTTTAGTTTAATTCGTGTCTGCCACATGTTGCCAAGAAGCACAAAGCAGAGCTTTGGACATCCTTGTGGTTAGAATCCAGTTTAGACTACTGTTACAAGTTGAGTACTGACAATAATGTGATTTAAAACAAAACTCGAATTTGTTGCATTAGGCCACGTAGCGGCAGGGAGCCTCGCGCACGAATAAAATCTATATATATAAAAGAAAGTCGTGTTAGTTACTCCACTTTTATAAGTGGAGTAACTAACACGACTCAGAACACGTTCACGAACGTTCACGAACACGTTCAGCCGTTCTTGAGTTATCTCAAGAACGGCTGAACCGATTTAGCTGAAAATTGTCAGGGAGGTAGTTTAGAGCCAGGAGAAGGACATAGGATACTTTTTATCCCGTTCGACAGCATTCCCGTGTGACTTGACATGAAACGTCAGTCACTATAAAACGTGGTATAACAAAAAAGAATCAGACTTGGAATAACAAAACGCAAATGACAGCTATGTAATGACGTATTGATGACAATTTGATATTTGTAAGAAATCAATAATAAAACTATTTCCAATAAATCTATACTATAATATTATAAAGAGGTAAAATTGTTTGTAAGTTTGTATGTAAGGGGTAATCTTCGGAAGTAATGAACCAATTTTAAAAATGGTTTCACTGATAGAAAGCTACATTATTCGTGAGTGCTATAGGCTATAAATTATAAAGATATCATGCATATTAGCCGAAAAATCTCAAAAAATTGCTCTTACAACAAAGTTATTTGCATGCGCTGCCTCAACAGTTGTATATAATTGAAAACAATGTATGGCAACCTGGTCCGTTTTAAATAGTTCTACAATAAAGTCCGCGACACCATATTTCTATCTTTTATATTTTAGCAGATATAGTAGCTTGTATGTGTTAAAATAAACTATTTTTCGACATACTTACCTTTGTATGATTTTTTTATACTACAAAATATTAAGCCTTAACGAAAAAATATTATTAAGATCACAAGAACATCTTAGAGATACGATTTGCCCCAAACAGTATGTCAATTACTTAAATAGTTTCGAAGATAATATAAAATTACTAAATCGCAAAATGCCGCCGTCCATTCACGAACCGCATTAGAACATGCTTTGTACGCACGATCTCTTAAATGGTAATCATCCACATTCTGTGCACCTTTTAAAAAACATACGCAAGTATAATACACTATTTCAAATGACGTCATTCGGTGCTAAAGAAATTCGTGAAGGAAACTTTATGCCTACTTTTAAGATAGAGGGTCAGATTTATCATTTAATTGGTAGTTTGCTTCCTACAACAAGTCAAAGCCCGCAATTTTTACAGAATAAATATATTTCATTTCTGATGCGGACCAACTTTCTTTGCGATCAAACATGGCCCCCACTTCAAAAACCGATTTGATCAATGAGGTACAGACAGTATAGCCATAACGAATACATACGCAGTTTCAAATACAATTTAGAAAGCAACTCTTCCTTCGACAATTTAAAATTAATAATTCACGCCGATCGTACACCACAAAATCAACATCAAGGAAGATACAACTCTCCTACAACAAACGAAGTTGCCGTCCTATAAGTAGATGAAGACAAGGGACCCCTAAGATACAATACTGCATTGAAAAGATGGTCTGTTAAAAAGAGTGTCCGAATTGCATCGCGCTTACGATCCCCTGCAGTATCCTTTGATGTTTGTGAAAGGAGAAGATGGCTCTGACTATAAAGCAACAAGGTTCTGCACAAAACAAAATAGTTTCCTGTTTGCAGTTCTATCCATACAGACTAATTTAAATTAATTTTATATCTCGAAACCAACAAAAGTTAAGAGCTGACCATTATATACATTTAAGAGATGCTTTAAATAGAGATGCTAATGTAAATGAAAATATTGGTCAACACGTTATCTTGCCCTCATCTTTCACGGGATCGCCGCGATACTTGCATGAAAAAACGCAAGACGCTAAGACGCACGTATGTGCGGAATTACGGAAGGCCTGACTTATTTGTTACCTTCACTTGCAACCCCGAGTGGGATGAAATAAAGCAAGAACTTCTTCCTGGACATCGATCTTTCGACCGGCGACGTGACATTATAGCGAGGGTCTTCCATTTAAAAATGAAGATTCTTATCAAACTATTTATAAAAGAAGAAATTTTCGGAAAAGTCAAATGTCATATGGTCAGTGTCGAGTGGCAAAAGCGGGGCTTACCACACTGTCATTGCTTGAAAATAAAATACAACCTGACGAAATTGACAAGATTATAGTTGCTGAGCTACCCGTGACATTGTGACCAACACGACTTTCCGCATCAACTACTAAATCTTGGAGAAGGAAAAAATAACTGTCCTAGCACCTACGGTACTAGCGATGACATTAAACTTGACGATAGATTAGGTCACATATTACATAGGTTAGAACATCTGATAGACGCTATTTATCCCGGTCTTGAAAATTTATTGGAAAGAGATTATCATTGGCTTTGTTCCAGGGCAATAGTGTCTCTTAGAAACGATAAAGTGAATGAGATAAATAAACTGATTTTAGAAAAAAATCCCGGTCAAGTCAAACACTATAAGTCCATTGATACGGTGTGTAAATATTGAGGATATAGTGCACTATCCTCAAATTTTTTTGAATTCTTTGAGACCTTCTGGCTTACCTCCTCATGACCTTATGTTCAAAGTTGGCATTCCTATCATGCTATTAAGAAACTTGAGCTCCTCAACAAGTGTAATGGCACAAGGCTGCTTATAAAAGAGTTGCGGGAGAATATAATCGTGGCGACCATTCTCACAGGGCCAGCAGTGGGAAAACTGGCTTATATTCCGCGGATACCTATAATTCCGACGGATGTAAATAAGTCCCAGGGTCAAACATTCTCTCTGGTGGGCATTGACCTGAGAAAGCAGTGTTTTTCACATGGACAGTTATAATGTTGGCTTATCTGAGGTCGGAACTCCTGGAAGACAATATATTTTGGTACCAAATAATAGCATTAGGCTAATATAGTACACAGAGAAGTTTTGAATAATTAAATTTAACATAAGTAGTTTATTCAATCATAATCATTTCTTTCACTCATTTGAAACCGCCCAACGAAGTGGGCACGGGTCAGCTAGTTAAAGATATTTCTTAAAGTATCTCTGATTAGAAAACCATTTGTATCGTAAATGACAATAGAAGATCAGAAGGCCACGTACAAAGAAAATCAAGAAACTGATTGGTTGGTTGTTGAGGACATTTTTAAAGTATTATAAAAATTTTGTAATCCATTCTAAATCCAATTGAAAACGGGATTTTTAAGTGGCGAGGAGAGGTTTGGTTTTTCTGAAAATAATTAGTTCTTCATTTCTTTAATTAAGACTAAAAATCTGGGAAAGTTTTAGTAGCCATGCCAGTCACAAGTGATTTGTCCACAATTGTGTTTGCGACAATAACGCTGAGCGGTATTTCGATGCCACAGGTGAGTGGCGTCGCTACATAAACGCTAATCGACACCGCGACTCCATTGGTGAGAAGCGTCGCGACACAATTGTTGAGCGGCGTCTTGACGACATAGCTGACCAGCGACGCCAATCCCAATCGGCACCGCGATGACATAACTGAGTGGGGTCGCATCGCCGTGGCACAAAAGCGTCGCGACGTCAACGTTAGCGGCAGCACGACGCCTTTAGAGAGTGGTATTGTAAACTAGGGGTCGAGAGGGGAGTGGCGTCGTAACAATACGAAGCGTCTCGACGCCATAAGTGGGTGGCACCACGACGCCATGGCTGTGAAGCGTCTAGATGCCATAATTGAAAAGCGCCGCGACGTCTACGAAAATCGACATCGCGACGCCATAGCGGAGTGGCCTACGGGCCCCGGCATGCTTAATATGGCCTTGAATATACTACTTAACACGATATTAATTAAGTAAAAATAATATAATTATTACTAATAACGGTAGAATCCAAACGATGGCCATAGAAATGACTGCGGAAACTCGCATCTTACTGAATTTAATAACGTATTTCAAATCAATTTAAACATACACAAACATTTCATAACGTCGCTTAATTTGCACAATTTCCTATTTCTAGTGTGGATTATTCCTTAAAAATAGTGATAAAAATTCGCAAACGATATTACCTATTACTATTTCCACGCAACATACTCGTTTTCACGTCGTTATGCCGCATAACACATTCGGAAATTCAATTTTGTCTATAACTGCCCCTCGGGTGATAACATGCCTCTCGAATATAGCTCGTATGAGTTTGACAATACAGTTGATTGTTTTTTGGGGTGTGTAAATCAGAAATAAGTAAGCAACACACTGAGTGAACTAGAGACGATATCATAGAGGTATTATTAAGAGCTCGTTTGGGATTCCACTTGTGTTATACGTATTTTGGGCAGGTTTCCATTGTTATTGTGGCATTCCATCCGGTTTTATTATCATAGATCTCACTCTTGGACTCCTTGTCTTCACCTCCTCAAAATGACTGCACAAAGATCTGACGCGGAAACAAGGTTTTCTAAAATGTTATTTTACGTGACGTATATCGCAATTACTTATACTCCATTTAAAATAGCATTAGACAGAAGTTAAAAAAGGTTATTTATAATGCACACTTTGTTGCAAAAGTACAATAAATATATATAATACTTGTTACAGTTACGATGGACGCCTATAAATTAAAATCTATTTACATACTAGCTGTCACACTTATTTGTAATCATGTTAACCATTTTTCATAACAAATTATGTGGCTTTCATTTATTTATAATATTTCATTCCAATCTAAAATGACAGTGTCAATGCTAAAAAGCTAAAAGAAGCAGTGATGAACAATACTGGAACGTTTTTCGTTTTACTATTATCCTACCAAATCTAAATGTCTAATAATCCCTTCATAAGCTCGTACAGCCGGGTTTTTCTAATTTTATCGGTATAATAATATGTAGTCTGTGAAATAGTTATTATTTCTGAGTGTGAAATTGAGTGATTGATTGTCATTATATGTCATTCACTTGTGAATACCTGTGAATGCTGCGACTTGTTTTTTGTTATTCCCAAATTTTCGTGTTTTTGTTGTTATTTGTTACTGTTCATCATCTGATGATAGTGACTAAATCCTATGATGAAGACGAAGAAGTTTCACTATAATAGTGTGTTGTAAGTTGTTATTTCAATTAAAATATTGTTCTAAAAATTACTTTTATTTTAATCTTAATAAAATCTAAGTCATCATGACATGATTGGTTGTCTCATTCATTGTTTTGGTGTAAGTTTCTAATGTGTGATGAAGATATTGTTATAAATAAAACGTAATTAAAAAAAAAGTTTTATTTCGTTTATTTAAGTACTTAAAACAATTTCTTTGAAATAAAATGTTTTCAATTCCTGCTTCTGCGAGCCTCTTTTTTCTAATGCTATAATAAATGGAGTATAGTTAGATTGTAGATCCGGACGTTTCGAACACCTTTGCAGACGTCATGGCCATGGGTAGACTAAGGCGCCTCATATTTCCATGGCTCCTGCAGTGATGCATGCGTCCCGCGAAAATGATCGTGGGACCTTGTGTTTAAAGTTTAAACATACTCTGTTCTACTAGATGTCTTTTTCTAGAGCCATGCTATGTAGTCATAGAATTTTTTATCGCACGATGATATTATCGCATCATAAAAATACTTTAATTTCGTGTTATATTTAATGCATTTTGCTTTGAAAATCTATAATTTACGCTGATAATAAATAATAATTTTGCATATCACCAAGCTTATTTATTTTTATACACACACTAGGCCATCTAATCCCAAACTAGGCGGAACCTCTATTATGCCAACCAGACAACTAATAAACATACTTTTATATTTTAAATACATACTTAATATAGATAAATAACACCCAGACACAGAACAAATCGTGCTCATCACACAAATATTTATCCTGGGTGGGAATCAAGCCCACGACCTCCAGATTAGCAGTGAGGGTCACTGACCACTTGACCAACAGGCTCATCAGGGTATTAGGTATAGGGTCTCATAAAGTCGTGTATCAATGGAGACAGTTCGGACCCTCGCACAGCATCCAATATGCAGGTCTCGCGCGCCTCTGTGCGACCGGATCATTCGCACTTATTGTGTCAATGTTGTTTATTGCGGCGCAGCCTGCCCACACTACTAGTTTGATATTTAATAACTTTGTTTTCCTTATACACAGGATAATATTGGAGTTCTTCGGGGTAGATTTAATTGGGTTCCGAACGGTTGTGGCATTTTCGAAGAGAATGTAGTTACACTTAAAAGTAATACCTAATTTAGTGTTTGTATACTATTATCACTATTTATTCTTAGTAAAAGTATGTATTTTTTTTGTTCTTATTTATTTATCAACGTTAAATTTTAAAGTTCTTAAAATTCTTCCTAAAATGTATATATAACTGCTGCCCGGACAGACTTCGTTCTGTCAAAAGTAAATTAATTAAGGTAATTCCCGAGCTTAGGAACAGTTTTCTATACTTATTATTTATGTTTTACACGTTTTAAACCTTCCCTGGACTTCCACAAACATTTCAAGATCAAAATCAGCTAAATCGGTTCAGCCGTTCTTGAATTTTAGCGAGACTAACGAACAGCAATTGATTTTTATACATATATATATAGATAGATACCGGCCTATAAGCGTCCTACAGCTGGGCGCAGGCCTCTTCCCATGTAGAGAAGGGATGAGCATTGATCACCACGCTTGCTCATTGCGGGTTGGCGATTTCAGATTGCAATATTTGGAATCCACGTTTCCTCACGATGTTTTCCTTCACCGTTTTGTCATTGATGTCTTAGAATAAGAATGTTTTTTTTTTCCTGTGAATTAGTCACAATAACTGCCTGGGTTCGAACCTGCAACCATGTGCATACGAGTCCACTCATTGAACCGTTAGGCCACCACGACATTAAATGTATATCTACTTCATAATAAATTAAACTATTCATCAAGAGGAAATAAGTGTTTCAGTAACTAGTTATCTATTTATCATTCGTTTATTAAATAAAGACAACATTGCTATTCTCGTCTCGTGCGAACTCCGGACTGTGCCAATATTATTTACGCACACTATAGAAGGTCCCAGTTATTAATTAAGGAGAGTGGTTTCTCTCACGTTGTGTATTTGTAAACATTGATGAGATGAGCGGATACAGATTATCGGCCTTATCGCAAGACTGTTGGACAATCCAAAATTTTCCATTCGTAACTGTGTTTGCTATAATTGCTATTAAAATTTGAGTTCCACTTAAGTAAACTAATATACTATACTTAACTAATAATAAATATATAAACTAATATAATATACTGTACATAAATACTTTTACTTATTGTTATAAAGCTTAACAGACCATATTTTTCACGCGTTAATCGCAGGAACTGTTGAGAAAAGACTTAAAATTATTGTTGTTTTTTTTTGTATCAATTGTTTGGATCGTATTTTAATTATGTTATCGGTTCACTTGATGGTTTGTTTGTGTGTAGAGTTAACTGTTTTCTTACGTAACGTAGGTACATAAAATAAAGTGTAAACCATTTTACATATTTAGCATACAAATACAACTATGAAAAACGTTTGCACTTTAAACTATAATAATAATTATTTAGATTAAGTTGATTGTTCAAGAAGCCCTCTTCAAGCTGTAATTTTATTTTGCTTTTCCCAACAGGGTTCACGATTGTAGTATTTTTAAATGTTTAATTTTAACACCTAAGCCTATATGTGCATTGTGGAATTGCAATCAATAAATAAGTATTGAGAACATTAACATGCTGGTTACATTTGAAACTATTATAATTATTTGAGAACCAACATAGTTCATATAAGCCGTAATGAAGTTTACGTGGTATATAGTTCAAGCCTGACAAAGTTTCCTAATAGTTAAGTTAGTTAGCTGCTGACTGGGTGTCACGTCATGCCGCTCATGCGACGGTATGACGTGTCACCTAGCTTATGGATCTTCTTGTAAAATTACTTCACAAATATTTTTAATAGCTGGTAATATTTTCTCAGTCAAATTAAATGTTAAAAATGTGTTTCTTAAGGCTTCGCGTTTTTGTTTTATAGTTAACTAGCTATTTCCCGCAGCTCCGCCCGAGGTCTCAATTTTTTTTTATATATTTGAGATGTAAGCTATCCATCTTTTACCTAAGTTGGATTAAACTGCATACTGTGTGCAAATTTGATTAAAATCGGTTCAGTAGTTTCGGAGTTCATCCCGGACAAACATCGTGACACTGGAATTATATATAATAGATTTTCCCAAATTATGTGAACAGTAACAATCAAGCTTTTCACATTTCTTATCCGTATCAAACGGTGCTAATTCAACATTTTATGAAGGAGATAAGATCGAGCCGAGGGGAGGTCGGGGGCTAAATGGCAAGCGAACATAACACTATAATACGGTCCGGAGTCAACGTTTCTCTGTCCAATTTATTTTATTGCTCCTATATCGCAGTGTTTCTCTTCGCGACCACTCGTAAAGATGGGATCTTCTTTTTAATACTTATAAAGATTCATATTCTGACGTTCGAAGGAATTTAGATGTACAATCGAGTTTGTATTCTTTTGAAATACACGAAGGATATTCTACATAAACTTAATGCTCAGTCTTTCGTCTAGACAAGATATTTGAATATTTCCATAGATTTTCTAACCATCATTTAAGTTTCAAGTTTAAAATAAAATAGGCTGCCTGTGCTGTCTTTACATTTTAATATAATTATAATATATCCCTATGTCGTTTTATTTTAATCCTATATTTTCTATTTCTATATTTTTTATCAGGAAAAGCATCATTCCGCGATGTGAAGATAAGTCACTGAAAAATTATAGCTCATTAAAGCGAACTTGAAAGTCCAAGGATTACCAAACTTACCCTTGAGTATCAATAAAAAATATTAAATAATTTAATTCTATCTAAGACGATAGCTCTTTGGAGTGTCTAGACAAAATTTTACTGGGTTGTACTGACTTTAAAAACGCCTATCTATAGGTATAATATAATGATAGTAAAAAAACTTTCATGCCACTTATACGTGTACGATACTAGAATAAACAAACCCCATTTACAAACATTAAATATAAATTTGAACAAGATTCTTCCATATACAAGCCTCCATCCCGCGAGATACCTAAACTCGGAAAATAATATAAAAAATTCAAACGTTGATTTCTTTCCGAGTTGTCGTAGTAACCCCTTAGCGGCTTCGTGTCAATAAGAGATATCATAAAATAAATATTTTTTGTCGGATCCGCGACAATCCTTTGTAAATACATCAGGATATAAAGGGATAAGCCGTGGTACTGACTGGCTGTATTCGTAGGGAAGGGTTGGTAGGTGACCATACAATCGTAATTTAGCTATATCCCGGATAATATAGGAAAATGAACAAATATTTTGTATGTAGGATGAATTAATAAGTCATTTTTATTATAATGGTATTAGATAGTTAATGGTTTAGGCCCAGTGTTTTTATCCCAAGTTAACTGAACCACTGGTTAAATATGCTAACTAACTGTTTCAAACTTCGGTAGGTAGAGCGCGTTTATTCATCCATTTTAGATTTAACAGATGATTAATAAAATAATTTAACTCTTCAACTTATTTGACTAATAATTAAGGAAAAAACGCGTTTTGAAGCCATTAGTTTACATATTTAACTAACGGTTGAGTTAACTCGGGATCAAAAAACTCGGCCTTACTCAACTAGAATATTCAGGAGGTAAGAGACTGTTTTACTAATACTTTTTATTGAGATTTTTTCGCAGCAAAACAATTCGGAGGTTTTTAAAAATATTCGCACGTTTTCGTACTTTTCTAGCTATAACTACATAAGTTTGTGTTGTGACAAATTTAGTAACTCGCTAAATTATCCCATTTTTTATTAAGAAATTAATATAAATGCTGTTACATAATAACAAGTAACATAAATCAATAGGCTTTGACTTACAAGTCAAAAAAGAACTTATGATAACTTATAATTTGTCCATACTAAATCAAAAGTTCAATGGAAGAATTAGAATCAAAAAATAATTCTTAAATAAAGCTGTAAAGCAGTGCCTGTCGAGTAAAAAACATAGAGAAGCAAATTGGTGGTTCACTCTTTGCTAGAATCTACACAGCTTGGAATAGCGTGCTACGACGCAATAACTAAATTATAACAGGGTTAAATTGTTCGTTTAAAAAAACCACAAGAAAATGAACGGAACTCGTTAAACAAGGAAAATTGCTTCCGGTCAGCTGTGGCGTTGTTTCACTTACAGTAGCTTCTAGGGTTCCGCTATTAACTCTAGGAATATTACTTGAGATAACATAAGACCGCGTAACTATATAAATAGGTTATTTAGAATATTGTATTGTAATTAATATATAATGTGTTATAAATTGGGGCTCTTTTAATTACTTATTTAGGGTAGTCCTTATTTAATATGTCAGGTAAAGTTGTCAAACGAAAGAAAAAAAGCCAACCTCAAAAAGATGAGATACTTTTTACAGAAATTCTGATTTCTATAATCGGAGTGGATACCAACTGAAGGCAATGAAGATCTTTTTAATTATTCTAGAGGCAACTAACATAATAAGTTACGTGGTACAGGGAACCACACTGTTTTATGAAATATTAAAGTTACCGCTATACTTAGTTATTGTTATTTCTAGCTCGGCTATTCACAACAATAGTGGCGACGTTTAGAACGGTTTTACTTAAGTATAACAAATTACTGATGCTATCTAACGTTAGAGGGTAAGTAGGTCTGTTTTGATTAACATGTGGGTACAGCATTAGGCGCTAAAAACAGTTTTTTGTTTGTTAAAGATAATTGAAAGTATTTGTAAAAACATGAGTATGAACACTTAAGTATACAAGGTAACAAAAGTTTAAATATAATGAGATCAGTCATGCTTTGCCTTATAGGCCTACAAATATTATATAAATCCCTACTACATTCCAAAAACTCAAACTAAAAAAAAACTAAACTAAAAAATTTCCACAATGTTATTTAAGTCGAGTTGTGATTTTTGTCTTGCTTCTTCTTCTTTCTTTAAGTGCCACTCCAATTAATAAAGGTCAGCTACCAGCTGCTGGAATCTATCTCTATCTTTTGCAAGGCGGAACAGTTCAGTTGCGCTCGCGATCCCCGTCCACTCCCGGATGTTGCGGAGCCACGACTTCCTTCAGCGCCCAACTCGTCTTCGCCCCGCGACCTCCCCCATCAAAATTAATTTGTCTTGCTCCAGAACAATATCATAAGTATAAATATTTAGGTACTAACTCGGTTTATTGCGAAAAAATATTTAAAGTTTCGACAAAAATAATCTCTCTTCAGACCGAATTTCGGCCTCGGCAGCCAATCTCAAGTGAGGTCAGCTATGTACGTAGGAGATATTATAGTGCACAAGTGTACAAACACAGGTGCACTCTCTGTTCCTTCAGTCTCATAGTCCGATGGGACGGTTGACCGACACGACCGGAGAGGGATCAGGTGCAGGACCAACGGCTTTACGTGCTTTCAGAGGCACGGGGGTGTAAAAACCGCCAAACTTCCTGACTCCGAGCGGTATTGAAAATTTCTAAACTAAGTTAATATTTATCGCCCGACCCGGGAATCGAACCCGAGACCTCGTGCACAGCAGTCGCGCTTGCGACCACTACACCAACGAGGCAGTCTTCGACAAAAAAATATAGGTAGGTCAAAAACTGTTCTAAACGATTTTAAATCCAAAGTCTAGTTTCGGCCGCAATTGACTCAATAGAACTCGAGCTAACCAGAACATTTTCTTTAAAGAACACGAATTCAATAATGGTCGCTGAAGTTAAAGTAGTTTGTAAGTAATTTAGGCTGAACTGAAAAGTTTAATGACTTAAAAGCTGCATTCAATGAGATCTCGTTCTAAAGAGGTCTTAATAGCCATTCATTTTCAATATTGGAAAACTAAACCTATTTTAACTTTTGGGTAACGTCCAGTTGGTCAAATAAGAATTAATTGAGATATTTTAAACGTTCCACGGTTAATGTAATTACCTATGTTATTTGAAGAATTGTATGTAAATCAAATGAAAACACTGAAAAGAGGAATCCCTAATCACTGTAAAGAAAAGAAAAACGTATTTATAATAGTAAAAACAGTGTTTTAAGAATATTTTACTCATTAACCTATTCGTCTCCGATCGGCGACCGGTCGCCGCATAACAATAAAATATCAATTGTGTCTCATTAGCGGTGATTAGACAGATTAATTATAATATATATTTATTTTTAGATCGAATTGGATAAATAATAATTAAGTACCTAAATAATACTAATATTCACCAGAATTTATTATGAACGAGAACCTTCTATACACTAGAATAAAAGAAAATGTTACGCTCAACCCAAAATACTACAAAAAGGTTTTTATTGTTACTGTAATTGGAGAAAATCAAAGGACTCGACGTCGCATGACGAATGTATTTGTAATAAGTGTTGTGCTTGTCGCCCTTTTCCCGCGCCTCCCCTGCGTATACTTACATATCGAAATATTGACGTAACGATAAGTTTAAGATAAAAAAAATCGTTATTGGTCCATCTCAATCAAAACTTATAGACTATATTTAAGAATTATCACAATTGCAGACAGTGATCGTCTGTGTCTGTGCTAGTAGGTATAAACTGTGTTACAGACACAGGTTTAGATAGCTGTATTTATGGATTATTTTAGAGAATATCTAATCAATCAAGTCAGTTTTTCATCTCATAAAGCCATAAACTGATTTATCACATGCAACGTGTTTCAAAAAGTATGAACTTATGAACTTCAAAGTGAGTCATAAATTTCAAATACTAAGATATTTTTTTTCTACAAAATAAATAAAAAAAATAAAATCATTTATAAAAGATTGTAACGACAAGGTCCTAAACCTACCCTACAGTTAGTTGGTACCTAGTTACCTACTCGCGTTGCGATGAACTCGCTCACCATTCAGAATTTTAAAGTGATTTCTAGGGTCATCATCGCGAAGTTTTCACTCTAAACTTTAAAGCCAAAAAGAAAAAATCATGCACTTAGGTACCTCATACCGGTGCCTTAGGTATACTTTATAATATTTAAAGTATTAGGTATTTACCTTTCTGAAACGGGTTGTACTTATAGCTGCTAACTTTTTTTTGATTCACCAAATACTTATTCTTAAGTCTTTTATTTTAGTCTGTAGAAAATAATTCGTTTTGAACTCTAAGATTATACCAACCAGACAGAAAGCCATGTTTTCTTTCCACTTAAATCCCAGTAAATCCATTCATTCCCCAATTTGCGAGTAAACAGTACATCGTATGTATACATGGGCATACCTACACGAAGCACTTCACCGAATAGCCTGATTTACGATTTGGTAGAAAACCATCGTTTTATTTGCATTTGACTCAAAGAGCCTCGCTCCGCTAGAGTGTTCTTCAAACCACATGTAAGTAAGGCTTTAAACATCTTGGCACGAATCTTAATATTATATTCATTGAATATAATTTATTCCGCAAAATTACTTTTATATGTATAGGATTTTCCAGTATATTATAAATACCCCAAGTCTGTAGTCCTTTTTCCTCTTCACAGGCTACCCGAAGAATATTTTTAATTTGATCGTTGGATTTCACACAGATGTTAAAGATATTGACTGTCGAAAACACAATTAAAACTTTCAAATGAGAAGGATTCCTACATGAATAATGTAAAAAGTGTCCATTGTTAAAAATAAATAAATATCTTGGGACAATCTCACACACGGCCATCTGATCCCAAACTAGGCAGAGCCTATACTATGGTGACCAGACAACTGATAAACATACTTATATATCTCTAAATACATACATATTATAGATAAATAACACTCAGACACAGAACAAATGATCGTGCTCATCACACAAAGATTTGTCCTGGGTGGGAATCGAACCCACGACCTCCGGCTTAGCAGTCAGGGTGACTAACCACTAGACCAGCAGGCCCGTCATTGTTCAATGAAAGCTTAATTTCTTTATATACCATATGGACCATATTGTGAGAAATTTATTGTAAGAACTCGTGTATCTATGATCTCTATAGATACACGAGTTCTATCTTGATACTATCTTTATCATATTAAATTCAATAGCATACATTTTGTGGACAAACATTAATTTGATTGTACAGTATGAGCGCAGCTTTATTATTTTCTCAATTCTCCGCGAGTTGTTCGATAAAGGGCGCTGTTTCGCCATTATAAATCCATTTTCTGTATGTTCTGAACTCTTAGTAATTCTCGAAGATCCAATTGTACAACTGGATGAATGCATAACATAAGTATTTCTAACAGTGAAAATGACACACATGTGGGGACGAGGAGGTTTAAATTACTGTCTATGTCGGTATTAAAATTACACACATGTTGGGGAGTGAAAATTACACACATGTGGGGAGTTATCACAAGAAGATATATTAAGTGTATCGGTAAACTTAAACTTGTGGCATTAAGAGATGAATTTGGATGTATTAAATTAAAACCATCGCCCCCATACCCCTTGCGGTATTACCACGGCGATACCGCAAAAGGTGGGCAGAGAAATGCTATTCAAACACCAGTTATATTATAAAAATGGTTGTTTCTGCCTTGTGTTGATAAAAAAACATAAATTACCAATAGATTGCTTGCATAATTATTATAAGTGTTCTTTTCTAATGCAAGATGTGTTAATAAGAATCATAATTTAGGTACGTGCAACACCCACAACTTACTCCTCATTATATGAAAGCAATTAGTTCCATAACGAGCTCAGGGCATGCGGTTCGCCTCAACAGGTTAATTTCCTTTTGCTTTTCTATTTGCCGGGAAATAATTACATGACAAACTGCTTTCGGAAGAAAGTAATTTTATTTCAAAATGTTTTTCGCGTAATTAAACTTACATTTTATTTACCTAACTTATACTGGATTAAATTGAAAATCAATTGAAAATCGACTTTTCATACAAACATAAGTCACGTGACCTATCACTTTGTATAAAAATTTCATTTTTCGTTTTAAGATTTCGACCTTGGTTCTTTGGGGCAAGTGGTTCAGTTTTATGCACCTGATTACCTTGTAGAATATACGCACTCCTTTTAAATGACCATGTATTGAACTTAGGAAAAAGCAAGATTTTCCTAGTCGCAGCCAGTTAATTACAAACGTTCCATAGGTAGGTACCTAAAAACTTGACTATGTGAGTAGAAGCAAAATTTAATATCCTAAATATTAAAGTGTGAATGTTTAATGTCAATTAGGTAGTTCCCAACGAACTCCTCAAGATCATATTTCATTAACTTCCAAAATAGACCGCCCATTGTACCTTTAATGTATTTTGTTTTTTATGTAAACTTGTTTCGGTGTACAATAAAGAGTTATTATTATTATTATTATTATTAATAGATACAATGAATTTGAGGCAATTAATGTTGTCCCAAAATAGTAGGTTCCCGGGAACCTATCCGCCAATTCTGAGTAATCAGTAAACCAGAGTTACCCCGTTATAACTTGATATTTAATTAAAGCTCAGACTGATTACAACGGGGCTCACAACTCGATTTGCCTTGTATATTGTGTCAGAACTAAAGGACAATAATTATTATGTCTGACAAAATTAAAACTGCTCTTAAATTAACCTAAATAAGCAGCTACGATTCTTTCGAAGAATAGAAATTTTCAATATCACATTTGGGGAGGTACATGGTGATGACACTTTGGAACAGTGCACCTAGAATCATTAGATTAGTATACTTATTAAATATGTAACGTTTCTTGAGTGCCTTCTTGAGGTTCATTTAAGGAATAAAAACTTTTTCATTTTTATTTTGACATTTTTAAGCTAGGTTGGCTTGTTTTGTCAAAGTAAATAAGTAATGTAATCATCATCATTTCAACCTGAGATTATCGCCTACTCACTACTAGGCGGGGCTTTGTACCTTAAATACCCAAGACTCCAAAACTTTTCAGGTTATTACACACAACCATTTAAAATGAAACCAAGAAACTACGAAATCTTGTATAAAATCCAGTAGCTTTATTTTATGAATTATGAAACATTCAGTTTAATATGATAGTAACATAACACCACCTCTTCTCGCCTAACTCTTCCCAACTCTCAATTGCTCTCAGTGGCTTCGATATTTTTTATGAATTCATAAGTACCAAACGCCACATTCTCGAAGGAAGCAAACTTTCATAACTTTTATGAAAGCTCTACACCCGATTTGCAACTTTAACGTTAAGATTTAGAGTTGTAAATTGGATGTTCGCTTTTTATGTACAGGGCCGCACTCAAAAGTTGCCGGTAATGAAAAATGTAAGTTTGTAAAGTTTGAGTGTAGTCGGTGCTTACGGCGGGTATCGCGTGTCGAATGACAAATTGCCCGCTTTGACCCCCCTGATCCCTTCCCAACTCTTACCGCAAGCCCCGAAACTTTGCCAAGAATAAATGTTATTTTGTTCAGTCATAATCTGAGTTATTCGTAAATATAAGTGCTTCAGGTAACTTGTATAGAATGGTAAGCTCCTTTTGAGATTGTTCGCGTAATTGCACGCGATCCTTGACAGGGTGTTAGCACGAGTCATTAATTTTATATGAACTCGTTTAGGTAAGGATTTGGTTACGTTTTGAGGGCGCGCTTAAGATTAATGTTGTTTATTTTCCACTTCTTCTTAATTAAATGTTTTAGAAAAAAACACTCGAGAAACAAAAAACAAGTCCTTCTGTATCTCGGAGAGCTCGCTAAGCCGTTGGTCCTGACTGTCGTAAGAACATACAACCACTGCGCTTAAAATAAGGTTTTATAGATGGTTAACATTTTTTTTGTTGATGAGATTTCTGAAATCTGGTGAGTCGTGCATTGAAATCGGAGTGTAATATCGCTAACATTATAAGTTAGATACTAAGCAAAATTGGCAGGATCGAGTATCAGGAAGAGAATTAAGTAGAGTGACTCGCGTTTTCCAGTCATCTCGCTCAATGCGTCCATTAACTGGAACAAGGGCTGCTTAATTAATGACGCATCTTATTGGAAAGTCTTCGCCGTGAATAGGACTTCTGTGGCGGGAAGTTTTGTTGCTAATTGCGTTTTGGTATGTAAAACTGTTTGTTTCATGCCGATGTTTGACAAGACAGAAGAAATCCCAACGAAATGAATAACTATGAATTGAATAGAAGATAATTTTAAATTGAATTTATAATTTATGTTTTATGTCTTATTATTTTAATTGTTGCCTTGACAATATGTAAAAATGTTTCGTTAAATTCTAAAGTGCTGCATTTTGAATAGTTATTATTTTAATTTTACTTAAAAATTATTGTATGCCATTATGGCGGGTCATAGCTGTGTACAATCTCGGAAACATGTAACAACTATTTGCGTACCTATGTACCACGATAAATAATTTTGTATTTGTATAATTAACTTGTCAATAAAATCTCACTTGAAAAGGATCTTACTTTCTTGTATTTTAGGCTGACAGTCTATTCATGCGAAGAAAAAATATGAATTTTTATGTCTGTTTGTGTGTGTGTCTTTTGCGTAATCGAATAGTAAACCTTGCCTTAAAGGAAATACATAATAAAAATCATCAATTATAAAATTGTTAAACTTTATTTAAAAGTTGACATGATATGTTAATTTCTACAAGTAAATAACAATACTGAAAAAAATATATACATAATTTAACATAACTACTTTCTAGTTGTAATTCCATGAAAACAATCCTAAATATATGTAATTATAATTATAGTTACTTAGTTATATTATCTCGTACAGTTCAAAACAAACATAGTGGATCCAACCACAAATTATCGATAAATTGCGCACCAAAAAAGTTATCGAATAGCCAGCCATCTAAAAATATTATTGACGCAATACAGGCAAGAGAACAAAAAAAAATATTTTAATTTTTATAGTGGACAGTTTCAGTTTTTGAGGGTGTATCAACATTTATTTTCTTATTAACAAGAAAATTAAAATTATTTAGTATCTAATAAATGCCATGGATCAAGAGGTATTTAAATGAAGTTTTGTTATTAATTAACTTAAGCTAGGTTAGGTTCTACTTAATACCTGAGATTACTAATTAAAATTGTGATAAAAGTTGTAAAATATCCGATTAAATACACAAAATTGAAAAAAAAACTTAATGCTTAGTCGTATGTAATAAATTAATTTTAATTTATTTATCAACATTTTTAAGATCATCTCAATTGTTTAGTTGTGATGTTTTTATAACAGTTCCACTGTGCTACAGACCTCTAATGGTTAAAATTACAAAAATTTAATAAAGATTTAATTCTGTGTACCTAAAAAAAAATAACAGTATCACAAAATCAACTCCTACTACCTTTTTTATATTTTCCAACAATTCATAAACATAAACGTATTTTACCTATATTAAAAACAATTATAATTATGTTAAGATGTTGATGGATTTTAATAAATAAAAAAATCGTCTTACTTTTTAATTAATAGTAAATGGTATTAAAAATCAGTTAATTTAAGTTATTCTCGACCCACTAAGATTACAACCAAGATTGGAAACAACAATCCAAGTCACCATCAAGAACCAAGATGCTAAAAATTACAATAAAGCAAAATTTTCGCAAACCATTCTCGGCCTATTCCATCAGAATTAACAATGAGGCATTCACCAACAAAATAGAACAATCATAATAGTAGTTCTACTGACAATCATCTTCACATCGCTCACAGTTCATCTCTTCTCCTGGTCTTCTTGACGGCAAGGTCGTCATGTTGGAACCAGGTGGAGTACACCCTGATCGGTTCTGGTGAGGAGTGTCGGTGGAAGGAAACTGGTCGGTCGCGGGCAAGAACCTCACGAGCGTAGTCTTGTGGACGAGCCTAGAATAATAGGAACGTTAGATTTTTGTTAATTGGGCAAAAAAATATTCACATTTTGGTAATTTGATGGGATTCACAGAAAATTTTATTCTCAATAATGCTGTTTATGACAATTAATAGTAACCTGATGAAATAGCGGCGAATGGGTCAGGCTGAGATTGTGTCGGTAGTGTGCGCAGGCGCCGAGCGTCATGTCGTCGGGCGCGGAGAACGCGGCGCAAGTACATCCCGCCAGCACGCGCGCCGCCGCTATACTGAACACTGTGCCGCCCCCGCCCGTTATGTAGTCGTACCCTAGACAAATATACATTATATTATGTATTAATTAAAAGTTAGTTATAGCTAATTCAATATTGAGGGTAGTTGAGTAAAGCACACACAAAAATGCAATGTTATTAGTGAATATTAGTTATCACTTCTAAATTGTTGCCTTATTACTGACTTGTCTTAACAGTATTTTAATTGACAGAGAGAAAACTATATTTCACATCCGATAACACCTAGTGCAATATGCTCTAAGCCATTCTGTAACATCTTATTATATACATTGTGGAATGCAAATAAATATGAATATGACCAATGAGAAAGTGCAACATAAAAAACGCGATGGCTTAAGGGTATAGCAAACTGACATTAAGCACTCCGAAAAATGTGTATGTATATGTATCATTCAACTAACCTTTAGCAGCGGTTTCCCTCTTCCCGTAGCCGTAGCCGTACCTCTCTCCGAGCACAGTGAGGTCGCTACCTCCTCGGTAGCAACTCAGAAACTCGCATAGCCGTTGTACCCTAAAAATATTTATCTGCTTTAGTATGTATGTCTCTGGTAATTAATGAAAAATTTGGACCTCTTTAATTGCTTTTGAATCAACACTTGAGAAAGGGCGATTTAACACTTTTACGTTGCATTCAAATTTAGAAGAGTTGGAATTTTTTACCGTTATTATATTAAAGTCTCAATATGCCTTATTAATGTACAATGTATAATTGTTTTAAAGGAACTGAAAGAAGTGGAAGAAAATAGAAAGTTGTTGATTCTTGAAAAAAATTTGTGTCATATAGCAGCAATTTAAATATGAGCAAGAATTTCTGGAACAGTCTGAATATTGGACTCTTAAACTCACCCTAAGATAGTGTCATCATCGGCCAAGAAGATCCACTTAACATGCGGCATATTCTGAACTCGCTTTAACACAAGTTTTAAAATGGCGACTGTTTTGGTGCAGTGGCCAGTCTTGCTGTTCGGAACGCCGGTATCCACCGCCGGTAGCGACGAATCTAAGAATAAATAATAGATAGATAGCATAAAAACCCAAGCGTTCATAGATATTTTTGCCTTCCCTACTAAAACTTTAAATTTAAATACTCCAAATAGCATAAAGCATATTTTTGAAAAAAAAGAAAATGTAAATCAAGACTTTCCGAATCCAAACAACCAATACACTTCCACATTAACATATACACTTCCACACCACTTCTTTTCTTAATGTAACTCAAATTTAATTTCATATTAAGAATATAATAGAATAGAAAAGGCTTTTAAGGTTTCTAGAAATAAAACCTTACATTACAACTTACCATCTTTATCGCTGTAAAACATGAGATTGGTAACGTGTCGTCCCCACGTCTTTTTCACGACCCTGGCCCTGGAGGAGTGGAAGCCGCTCCAGGTCTTAACGGCGAAGAAGATAGAGTCTTCAGGTATGGCACTGCCCTGCCAGTAATGTGGTGTTTAGTAACCAGCTTACGTTAGTTCAGTTTGTGTTTGTAACCATGCATTATTATGACAAGAAACTTTTACTGGAACAGAAACTGTAGCTTGGACAATTTGTATGAGACTTCCATGGTTTGTATGATATGGACGTAAGGCGGCAGAGGTATAAAAAAAGTGCGCGCGGGGAGGAGCAAGTGGGGGGTTCCTCTCAAATACTCACACATATGTCAAACTGCCTCGGGTAAGTAGCACAATTCTCTCCCGACACTATACAGAAGCTCAAGTCTGGGGTCAGCAGGGGTCCTGGGTCGCTGCCGCCGCCGTACACCAGCTGCGCCAGCTCAAACGCGGGGTCGATAGAGAAGTCCGCCTCGAGGCTCCGAGCACCGCTTTGTATTTGTTTTAAGAGGCTAAAAATGATATTTTAGTGAGAAATCTACATATAATATTATCCACTCAAATTTTAGCATGAAGGTGGATGAATATAGAGAAAGGGGAAAAGAAGAAACGATGGCTGACAATATGGCTAGAAAGAATGTTACTGGTGAGATGACGTCAGATAGAGAAGTATGGAGGAATGCATGCTGCGCCGACACCAAATAAAATTGGGATTTGGGGAGAAGGAAGATTATGGTGATGAAATTATTATTTACATATCCTTATCAGTTTACGTGTATAAAACATGCATAGAACTTAAAATACTGAATAAAAAAAAGTATTACTAACATTTCCATCAATTCCAACCTCATGGCAAACCCACTGGCAAAGTTGGGATACATGAAGCCACCTTCTTCTTCCAAGTCTTCATAGAAGGTAAAGTGGTGTATTATAGTGGGCTCCTCATCACTCAAGGGGTAGCCTATCCACATCACGTCCTGTAGGCGAAAGTAGATAACTTGAGCCAGTTTCGTACTTTTGGGTTGCGAATATAAGGCAAGAATAGAACAAAACAAGCCACAGCAAGAGGAAACCGCTTTAGATGTGCTATTCAATATCATTCAAGCCGCCAAATCGCTGGCATTATTTTGATCTTATTTATTATATTGTAATTATGTAATGCAGATATAGTTCTAACTTACATCATTTTCATCAGCAGCTGCAAGTGCCTCTATCAACTTCCGACATCTCACAGCGGTGTGGGTTTCGACGAACAGCACCCATCTGACGTCACTTCCTTTGTATAGTGACGTTAAAGGAGACAGCAGTGGCAGAATCGTCCACGCACCAGGTGCAGGAAAATCTTCGTGTGTTATGTGGATTTTTGGACGACGCTGCGTAGAATAATGGTATATCAAACAAGTTGTAATTTGTCATGAGTCCAACGAAACAGATTTTTTTTAGTAAAATACTACAACTATTATTTATTTATTATTATTTACACACACTTACATCTATCATAAAAGGAACTTAACCTAATGCGACAGAGAAGGTAATTAATTTATTGGCACAACGTCGAGTTTTTTCGACCTGGTTTTGTCTCCTGCTTTATATTTTGAGTCTAGTATTTGACAAAGTCCTCGATTCCCACTCCATGACTCTCTGGACAAAATTTACTCTATTATTAGGGTTTCTTAAAACATAATCTTACATTTTCCAACTGCAGAACTTGACTCTCTATGTCCTGTTTGAGTCGTTTAGCCACGCTGGCATGATACGGCTCTGGTTGACTCACTATAGTGACCACTACGTTTCTTGAATCTGTAACAATAGAACCATGTTCAAATCAAAGTAAGTAATCCGAAAAAAAAATTTTGAAAGGATGTTTGATATCGCAAATTT
Source organism: Plusia festucae (assembly GCA_950381575.1). Classification (NCBI taxonomy): domain Eukaryota; kingdom Metazoa; phylum Arthropoda; class Insecta; order Lepidoptera; family Noctuidae; genus Plusia; species Plusia festucae. The sequence continues at coordinate 1,414,088 of OX494436.1, read as the reverse complement.
TATGTTAGGCTACCATGACCGTTTAAATTTTCCAATATTTTCTTCACAAGTTATACTATAAAACATTTCAAGATACTCAATATAGTTTATTAGCCGTAAGTCTAACTACTTCAATAAAATTATCATTTTTTTTTTAAAGATTACAACAATGTGGGTCGCACATTACTAGTCATCTCGTTAACCCCTCGTGCTAAGCTAAGATGCTTGTGTTACGAGTGGGTTCACGTCGGTAGTGTAATGGGTGGGATTCGAACTCGCAACCACATGATCGCAAGTCTGACGTCCTAGCCATTAGGCTACCGCCGCTTCAATTTGACATTTCACACTTCAATTCAATTTGACAGACACCAAACAGTAGTGTCTTAACTAAGACGACAACGACTATACTACAATAACATCTATGTAGATGTAATGGCTAGTTTACATAATTCTGATAGCATTCCAGTCCGGCTGAGGATTACAACTGAAATAATTAAGCCACTGAAATTGACTGGATCCAGTAAATAACGTGAAACTTAATTCCGAAGCTAGAATAGGCGAAGCATTCTAAAATAGCCGAACGTTGCACACCTCTGCACCTCTGGTCAACCCCTTGGGACTTTGAAATGTCGGCACTATAAACTGATGGGGACACCTCGTTTATTTATACGTTAAATATAAATAGAGGATCTATTTTAAACACAGGTCGAATTCGTAATTAAATCAACAAATAAATTAAACAAGACTAAGATATAAAAAAGACTTAGAAGCCATAAAATATTCTTCCATACATAGAGAACAATAATAGTAGGCTTATTGGTTCAAAACACCATCTAGAATCTTCAATTACTCTACATAAACACGAGCATTATGCAAGCAAATGCAATACAATGAAAACAAAGGCCACATCCACATAACGCACCTATCCGCATGTATGCTCAACCCACTCAAATTACATAGTGAATATAGACGCGGCAACCAATCACGGCTGACGGCATTACCATCAATGCCGTCAAATTATGACAAATAGCTCCAAACAGCGTTGACTAACTAGATGTCTGAGCTCATCAATCATAGGAGATGCATTAGGTTTCATTTACAGGTGACTGATTGAGATATATGAATATGTGGTATAGATCCATATTAAAATTGATTCCGATACAGGGTTACAGATAGGGGACGTCAAGGAAACGTTGATCAAATGTGGTGTCATAATTTGACTAATGCCGGACAAAAAACTGTTAAATCCATAGGTAAAATTTAATTTCTGACCGTTATTTATGAATGACGTGATGTTTTTGACGGTTTATTCTGATCACAATCAGACAGTAGTGACCGAGATCAGCGTAAAACATGTTGGTTTGAAAATATTCGCTGGATCTTTTTAATTCCTTATCAAGCACTGGGTAGGTATAATACCTACCTATATTTAAATAAAGTTATAAGCCCTCGAGAACATCGTAAGAACATTTTTTTATTAGACAAACCGACAAAGTAAATGATACTGCACTTACAAGCACTAAGCTATGAATAATTCATGCAAGTGATAACGCCAGTAAGTCGCGCCAATAGGGAACTTGCGAGTTATGTCCCGGTTCGCTCTTACATCATCTAAACTTCCGATCAACTCTAGAACTGTGTGCTAGTAAGCTTGATAATAGCATCTCAACTATTAAGAGGCACTCTCGCGATATGAGACGTTATTGAACTTCAATATATTATTATATACCTATAGGCGACAAGATTACATACTTGCACTTCGAATCTCGAATCTTAAGTAATACGCTATCATTACTAATACTTGCCATCAGAAACTTGGAGCATAAAGTCATAATTAGCAAGAATGATTATATACCAGTAGTATTTTCAGTATCAGAAAAGACCATGATGGAACATGGCGCTTAAAAACAACCCACGCTTTTAAATTAATTAAATAACAAGCCACTATTGGCTTTATAAGCTTGAAACCTGAATGTCACATAGAGTAAATTTCCCCGAAAATCAAACCAAAATTACGAGCGATTCACAGAAGGCGTAAGGATCTTCAATATTTAATTTCGGCTTAAAATTTCGCATCAATCTCCGAGTCTTGGGTTCTTAGTCAAATCGGAGTCAAAATCGATCAATTTGAAAAGAAGGTCATGAATAATGCAAATCCAGCGATCACCTGAGGTGCCACACATTAAAATCGCATTCTGGGTTTATGACGTCCCCAGGCGACTGGCAAGACGTATTACCTTAAAACCGATAACGTTAGGGTTACGAAAAAATACGTTTAAATGAAGCGGTAAGAAGTAAGAGGTGGCTCAACCGACCTTAATTTTATTTTATATTGGCGGTAGAAATTATTGTCAGTAAAAGTTGATAAGGGGTGTTATGTTTTTACTTACGGTTTGTATGTGATTCTTGAAATATTTTATGAATGAGACGAAGATGTAAATAATATTTTTACCAGTTTTACTCAAAAAGTTCAGTCCCTATTTCAAAATATTATTTCGAATTTACTTGCAAATAAAACTCAGCAAACATTATAAATTTCATATTTTAAGTATTCAGAGATAGTGGAAACAAGTATCTTAATGTGCAAGGTTTTAGTATGGTAGAATATGTTGTGAAGAGTTTGTATTTAACATTTACAGAAAAATAAAATCGCTTTATGGTTACGAAGCATTGCTTACCCAAAAAATCTGTATTAACACTTAAATGAATTGTGTAACAACAAAATGTTAAATAAATATACAGTTAAACAATTCCAGGAAGTCATTTACATATTTAAAAAGAAAACTGTTGAGTAGAATTATTTTTTAAATACAAAATAATTCTATTTTGTATTACTAAATGTCCAGAGCTAATTTCTGCAGAGAGAAGAGCCCTTGATCCCTTCAGTCGGTCGAGGTAATTCCTACCAAAGCCCACAAGCTATTTCTCAATTAGTGAGAACCACGAAATGGGCAACACAAACCGATTGATAACCGATTGCTCAAAAGCCTTATTTTTTTAAATATCTGAATCAAAAATTCTATCTAAAGCAGTAGAAATGTTATAAATATTAACGAATTAATCTGTCTGAAGTGTCATGTGCATTATAATTTATATTCGTTTCAATTCCTGAACTTGCAAGCGTATCCAAAATTTATTTCAAAAGTCCCGATCTAAAATCTTTAGTGGCACAGTTCGGTCCAATTTCGTCTTTTCATTACTTTTTTCGCAGTGAAGGTGCAAATAGAACTGCGGTCCATCAATAATTCGCGGACCGTCAGGGCGAATGTACGGGTTTCCATCGAAACCTACTGGGATTTCACCAGCAACTCGTGTTTATCGAGCCTCCAATCCAATGTTAACCAAGCATATATGTGAATCTCCTTTTACAAAAATTAAATTAGGAGTATCGTCTTTGCTTCACTATTCAAAATCATCCAAATTATTTTTTCAAATAAATAAAACAGAAATAAGTCGTAACGGAAGCTATTTTTTATATAATTATGTAAAATACTACGACAACTATTTTTAGCAAAACGTCGGGTTTTTTGGGCCTCGTTTTGTGTCCTGTTTTTTATTCTGAGTCCATCATTTGACGAAGACTTCGATCATACCACCTTATGACTCTCTGGAAAATTTACTCTATTATGAGAGTTTTTTTAAAAACATAATCTTACATTTTCCAACTGCAGAAGTGGGCATGTAATATCGGAAGGTTTTCAATTCCGATACTGATTTCCGATATTGGATCACAATATCGGAATTTCGATATTAATATCGAAATTCCGTTATTTTGCTAGAAATTGCACATTTTATACATAAATTGCACAAATTCGGGACGAGGTAATAAGGTTGGATGGATAGGTACAATAAAAAAATAGTTAAATCATATTCTTTAATTTGGTTAAAAAATTGGTAGTTTTTAAATAAGTTTTCTGTATTTATTAAATCACATATTTCTTATTATTTTCCTATACTTATTACTAATTAAACTACCTGATATAAGTCAATAATTTAAAATGTTTAAACAAAAGCAACAATTAGGAACAACAATTATTATAAATATTTGTTTATCATATTTCTCATTATTGTCCTATACTTATTACTAATAAACTTCTGAACTCAAAATTAACAATAAACATCTGGCACTTGGTTGTTTGGCCGTCTTCCGATCGATGAAAATGATCCCATACATTTAATGAGCGTTTTTTGAGAAATTCTGAGTAGTCTATATCTCTTTTTTTTTTGTTGAAGCCCTGCATATAAAATAAATGTTTTATGTAATGTAAATATATAATTGTACGTAAACTATGACTAGTATTTTTAATAGGTAGCTAACCTAGGTACAGACGCCATCACATCAAGTTACCACAGTCTGTCAAATTTCAATTAGGTATATTATATTGCTAATTGCTAACGCATTAGGTTCGAAGTTGATTGGGAAAAATTTACAGTTTCGGGTAGCTTGGTGTATTGGCGTCTGTACCTTGGCCTGGAACAAACAAGCAAACCGACTTATGGCAGGTAATATCAGCTATAATTCTTTTCTGCTTTTGTAAAGAAATTGTAATATTATAACTTCTCTTTACAAGTTTATTTTACGAAATGAATATGGAAAATATTGGTGAATTAGGTATCTTTTTCCGCTCCAGTACAAACTAGCATCCTAAAATTCTCTTGACGAAATAATCATTATCGGCGCTTTTTGGTTAATTTTGAGCTAGCACAATCATTCAAAATTAACCATTTAAACATAGAAAACAACAATTGTTAAAGAATTTATACTTACTCTTTTAAAGCGACGTTGCATATAGCACATAGAACACAAACACGTCTTAACTTACATAGATCACGAGCACAACTGCACAACTGATTGACAGGATATTTTGTTCGTTTGTGCAAATAGGCACGCTGTACGGGTACAGCCTGTACCTACACGCGCAGGTAAAGAGTGAGCGAGACAGACAACACTATTATAGCTCTCGTAGGTATCCCTTTTTTTCGCCTAATTTTTTTTGTCCTATTTTAATTTGGCATAACGAGTTAGGCATATTGGTATTTGTTTGGCATAACAATATTTTGACATAATTGTTGTTTGGCATACTATTTCATTAAGCATAGGTAAGTATTGTTTAGGCTATTGTTTTTTGCCCTAATTTTAAGGCACAATAGTGTAACAGTAGGTTAGGGTGCGGCGAGGGTGGCCCTCGGGCCACCCCTAAGCCGCTAACATGTTTATTTTACATAGTGACACAACATGTCCAAAACTTACCTTTTCCCTGAGTGCAGGCTTTAGAATATTATGCTTAACATTGTTATGCTTAAAGTAATTATGCCTTAAAAATTATGCCTATAAAGTTATGCCAAAGTGATATTGTGCGTAACTATTATTAGGATAAATCAAATTATGCCATGTTAAATTATGACATAAAATTTTATGCTTAAAAATAGGGAACCAGCTCTCGTATCGCATACTTAGCGAGCTGGCAACAGCGCGCTGTCGCGCAAGTTGCTATACAAGGAACTAAAACAAATATTATTTTCTTAAACTCAAATAATTAAAAATGACTGATTCCGATATTAGATCAGTCAGTATCGGAATTGTAATATCGGAACTTACGTTCCGAGATTCCGATATTGCAATATTCCGAGATTCCGAGATTCATGCCCTATGTAGAACCTATCTCTCTATGACCTGTTAGTGTCCATCAGCCACGCTGGCATGATACAGCTCTCTCTAAGGATGCAATACAAAATTATTCACTTCTTATACAAAAGAAAAAAAATAAGCGACTGTCTATGAAACATGTTTTATATACAACTAGCGGATCCGCCTCGGGTTCGGACGGGTATCATACCAATAAATGCCTATAATTATACATAGGTATATATAGGTATTTCTCTTGAATCAATCTTATCTATTGCTGGAAACTGCATTAAAATCCGTTGCGTAGTTTAAAAGATCTAAGCGTATAGACAGCGGGAGCGACTTAGAACACAGTTTACATAAAAAACTAAATCTTATATAGTAACATAAATTTTGTGATAATTTTGAGAACTATTTTACAAGGCAACTGGAAAACTTAATTGAAAACGAAGGTCGATTCAAAGTTAATTGAAACTTGAAACAAAATCGAAATCTTTCATTTTATGTTTAGTTGTCCGACTTGAAATTATTCGAAGCTACAAGTCTGTGATTTTCGCTTTGAAATACAAAACATTTTTCCTTTTTTCTCGAAACTAAAGCAAAGCATGTATTATGGACATAAGTCTGTAAATATACCAAAAGTTTAACAAAAACAATAATTGCTTGCTTTCTTTTAAATAATTTTAAACAAAATGCGCTTTGAATTAATTTTTGATCTAATATCGTCAACTTACGTGCTAGTCACTTTGTTTCACCATATCACCAAACTAAATCTTAATGTCAACCTCTTCCATCCCAAAACCAGGCACTTATTGATATGAAACACTTACAGACAAAATTCCTTCGCTATTCGCAAACCATATTAGATGTGAAAGCGTTGAGAGAGACATCAATAATTCAGTATCAGATCGCTCGGATTCCACAGCATCGACGAGATTGAGGCTGTACTCAAGTTCCTAAGGCCTTAGACCCGGTATTTCAATTTTACGGCTCTATTTATTACACTCTACGTGTGGCCAGTTTAATCTCCAAGCTGTTGGCATCGTTTGTCTTTCTTATTTGTCACGAGTGTGCTGGCATTACCTTTACATCGCTGGATTCTATCTTTATTCTGTCTCACTGTTCTATAGTACCTACATTATATATACGGATATTAATAACAATGGACACCATCACACCAATGCTTATAGTTCACCTATTTGGTATCAATATAGTACAGGACGGTAATAAAAAACAACATCCCAGTAACATAACATGGAATATCCAGTCTGTATCCGTTGTATGAGATATATTCTATGCATAAGACACATACTTAATCCTATCGCATCGTAAAGATGTCGCAAGCTACAAACATAATTCCAACGAAGCACACTTTTATGATAGATACAATTCCATAAATTTCGTATAAGCTTTGTACAGTATTAATGTCTTAAGATTTGAAGGTGTACAAAACTTATTCAATGAATCCTCAGAAACTTTATTCCGTTTTACGGAATTAAGTTTTTGAAGAGACGAAAATATCAACTAAAGACTTAGCGACATTACTTTAACTGTTGTACTGTACAGTCATGTTTATATAGAAAATACTAATTAAGTTAAAACCTTTGATGAACTCGTTCTAGTCTATCAAGTATTCCTAAGGCTCAAGAAACACGACGATGTGAATTTTGTTTGCCAACCTTAAAATCTATTTACTCAACTTTCTTTACGGCTTAGTGCCTACTCAAGACTTAGGTGAAGACTGACAACTGGACTGACCTAGTCTAGTAGAATAATCGTGTGAATAGAGTTAGTAACTAACAGCAGGCTACTCTATCATAATAAAGGATGTTTTTGTTCAATTGTCTGAAATGTCGGTCTGAAGTACTCATGTGATAACCAGAGCAGGAGTAACAGTGCCTACTATACTTGTCTCAGGTCACTCAGTCCCTGTCCCACTTCACGAACACCTTGCACAATTTCTCACTACGTATAAGTAACTTCATACATGATACAATTGATGCAGGTTTCATAACGATGAATGAGCATAAAATTAAAGCAAAAACAACAGCAAATTTTATAGCATACGAAAACTGAAAACGTTGACTGCAGTGCGTAACTGCGTATGCAAGATAGCAGTTAAAATATATGGGATATTATTCTAGACAACGTCACATGTGATAAATGTGTGCGTGTTTATGATTCACATAGTACCTACGCGCTTTATGAACGTAACGAACGTCCATTACTTATTCATTTCACAAACGTGTCTGTGCCCTTGTCTTGTCTCTGAATGGAAAAACTATGAAGGCAATTTTCGCGATGATTTACTGTATAGGAAAAGCTCAATTACAAAAATGGTTTAGCTATAATATTCCATGTATATTCTATGTAAATTAGCCGAACGAAGATGTTATCGGCTACGGGGAAAGAGGAGAAAATAAACAAGTTAAAAGAAATCGTGCACCTGAAAGTTTACCGATTTTCTGCGCCACGTCTTGTAGCATGGACTTATAATGATACAAAACTATTAGGTCATTAAACATTGAATATCTTGTACTGCTCTGGAAACAGATGTCTAAGGAGTAGAACTACACCCAACAGAAGAAAAAAAAGATAAGGATGATTATCAGTAATAAACAAATAACTATCAAAATTCAACCCACGTTTGCAAATATAAAACGTAAATCAATTATAGCATACGCTTAATCGTAATCACCATAATAATTAATTAATCAATGACTATGAATACTACCTCAATAGTGCAGGTTTCAAATTAGACGACACATGTAATTGTGAAACATTCAATGGTTCTGAATACCGCTAATATGAGGCTGGAATTGATTGAATTGTCGACAATAGTAGGGCTGCCGCTGTTACAGATGTGTTATTTTCTAAAGGGTGGTAAAGCTTCGAAACCATCAGTGGTTAAGATGAAGCGAAAGATTTGTAGGGAGCAGTAGATAAAATTTTAGAGAAATGACTGGGGTAAGTGACTTATTACCTAAAACTATACCATAATAGTCTAGTCACCAAATCTATACTTAGCAATTAACAATTGCTAAGTTGCGTATGCGATTGACTACGCGGGAATTGTAATAATTCGACCTAACAGCTATTTACGTTAAGTATACATTAAATTCCATTCTACAAATTTATCGCAAATGAAACTGTTTTAGATTATAGTGGTTTGCAAGTTGGCAGCCCTGAATACGAGATTGGTATCTATCGATTGCATGTGGAATAGACATTTATGAACAAAGAACAGTGTATGCATGCTCGTTTGCTTATAAACGGCGATATGTATTCCCATAGATATTTTATTAATATGTAGAACAGTTTACTGGGTAATATGCTGGTAGGTACTATGCTACGGTGGCTCTGGATTCAATACCTAATTTTTATGTCGAGCCAAAGATAAAACGATGTATTTTTTTAACGCGTTTTTAAAATTTCACTGGCATAAAAACGTAACCTTGAATAAAAGAAGTAAGTACACAAATAGTGTACAGAGTTTAATATATGACACACTCATACCAACCAGTTATTGATTGACAGAAACCAAAAAGTCCAGAACTCCAATCAAGTTTATAGTTTATAAATAGTTAATATGTGGATGAAGAATTAAATAGTCGGAAAACGGGTGTAATTAAAGGAGTCAACAATAACGACCTCAAAGTGTATGGAACTTTACAACTACTAATTTAAATAGCTGTACGGACATAAATTGAGAACACAGAAGTGGCGGAGTTTGTTATTAGCACTGGAATCTTTATTTAGTGAAGAGTAAAAAAATTTACGAAGATGGCAGGACCATCACTTTGGCAGTAACCTATTAGTTAAAAACTCATTGGGACTTCGCCGTGTAATGCAAAATAAGTAGTAACTTTACCGCTTGTTTGTGAAACTTGCACCAGGGGTTGTCTTTATTCAGTTCGTAAAATTAAAATACCCCTTGCACATCTCAAACAATTTCTCAGTCGTCGTAACTGCTGTTGTACAAGTTGAGCCTCAAAGTAAACTTTAATAACCTGATACGATGTTATAATACTGGACTGAACAGTTTACTTGAAAAGTTTACCATCCAACGTAAGTACCGGTTTAAGTGATACTACTTAGGACGGCTCAGTTTTAAAGTAAAGGCAATAAGCACCGGCCGAAGACGACAGAATTCATAAGGAAACTAAGTTCCGCCTGCAGCTTCGTACAAGATTTTTAGATTTCTCATCGAACTACTTAAATAACTAATGTGGTGACTAGAGGTAGGTAAGGTAACTATGAAACGGCCTACATCTTTCATTATACTTATAATGATATTATAAAAATAAAATATTTCTACGTTTGGAAGGAATATACTTACTAAAAAATCACGGGCCCGTTTTCAAAAATTCTTTCATCATCAGAATGCTATATTATCCATGAGTAACATAGGCTATATTTTTAGTAGAAAAAAATAGGGACCGCGGGCAGAGGTGTAGACAATAGCTACTTGAGCAAATAATGCTAGATTTTTCATGGGCATAGTTCTGTTAAAGTAAGTACTGACTAACAAAAAAGTAAACGATCACTCTCATCGAAGAACGACTCTCTTTTTATTTTGCTTCAAAAATTCCGAGCAGTAAAGTAAGAACTTCGGATACATTCATAGTGACGCACAACTACTTACCATAAGGCGTCTGAAGTAACATAAGTTAGCATAACTTAAAAGTTAGTAAGTACAATGTCGCTAAATTATTCAGTATACCCTCAGTCGGCTTAAAACTTTGGTATTGTCCCTCCAAGTGTGGTATTGAGACTCTGACAGGTAATTCGGATAAATTTCGGAAGGTAAGGGAACGTCACCATGAGGTGGTCTTCATCACGTACTTGACTGTTCCAAAGTTTAATATTCGTGTATGGTAACTTAGGTACTTTCTTTAGGTAACTTTCGAAGAGCGATTTTATAGTTGGGCTTCGACAGTTGTTCTAAGCCGCATTTTCCGGGATCCCAATATAAATATGTCCACTGCATACCGCAAAATTGGCATCAAAAAACATAAAAATAATAAAAAGAGGCCTAGGTGGCCTTGGCTTATCAACATTAAATTATGAGAATCAGGTTCAATGATGATACGAGTGGAGAAACAAAATATTAAGTCCTGTTTTTTTTAGAATAATGTTACGGAGATGACTTCTAAATTAATATGAAAAAAAAACAAGCATTTGAAAAAAGTGTTTTTAGCACTAAATACTCCTCTTCAATGCGGCTCTCTTATAACAATGAATTCAGGCTTTAGTAAAAATGTTTTTTAGTAACTGTTCCTAACAACTCATAATAAGTAACGCCAACAAACTTCGTGTCCTTAAACATGTGTTGTCTAAAACTCGTGCTAGTTTAAACCTATCAAAGATAGATATAGTGTTAATAAACAATCAAGCTGTAATGATCCACAGTTTGGAACACAAACTTGTTAAAATTCAACCCGAGTGTATCGACATGTCACCGCGTAAGGAAACCCGACTGTAACAACATAAATAAGGGTGTGACAGTAGAATATACATAGTTATCATAACTTAATTACATTCTAGGCTAAGTTAATCAAGCCACAAAAAATGTCGTGGTGGTCTAGCAGATCCATACCGGATTCGTATGCACATGGTTGCAGGTTCGAACCCAGGCAAGTACCAATGTGTCTTTTTTTTAATCATTCGATACAATTGACATTGAAAGAAAACATCGTGTGGAAACCTGGCAGCCAAAACTTGGAATCTGAAATCTTCAACCCGCAATGAGCAAGTGTGGTGATCAATGCTTTTTTTCTATAAGGGAAGAGGCCTGTGCCCAGGAGGGGGACATTTATAAGCTGGTATTATAGTCGAGCCACCTAAAATTCAGGTTGGCTATACCTCGGCCTCTTATACTTGTAATGAATGGATTTAGTTGATTTATCCAAAAATATCGGTTTAAAAAAGGGCAAATTCAATTGCATAGGTAGGGTAAGTATATACCTACATTATTTACGTCGATTTGGGTGGTTAATTAAACCCGAAATTGTTTGTTGAAACTTTGAAAAAAGTACGGATTTATTTGGGATCGCTCAATTAAAGTATTTATAGAATTAGGTTGCTTATTTAACCCAAACGTAAAAATATACCAAAAAAAATTTTAAGCTCGTTTTAGTTGTCCGCGAGTGTATAATGTGTCATGAAGATCCGCTAAAACCTTATCAATGTATAATTAATTTATATATGGCTTATTTACGTCACTTTGATATAGAAAAATACGTTGTTAAATGCTAATTATGTAATTAATTAGCATTTAACAAACAAGGCAAGGAAACCTCTAATCAATATCGTATAATTTAAAATCTTTGAACTTTGAAAACACAAATTCAAACTAATCTTTCAAAGGTAAAAGAAATATTCATCGAAACGTAAAAATCCCGTGATAAATTTGTTATCAAAGCAAGATTTATTTGCGCACTGCTTCGAAATCAATCGGAGTTGCGATTAATCGTTCGGAAATAAAATCGCAACGGTTGGTTGGGCACGGCGCACGCCCTCGTATGTAAAGCGGTTTGCGATGTCTTCCAGCGTTACTTTATACGAATAAAATAAATTATAAGTGACGTTTATGGACATACAGCCACTCGTGATTCGTCTGTGTATGTTTTTAAATACCAGTTTATGTTATTCGGATGTAGGTATATGATAAATAACTGTAGAGTTACATCACTACAAACATCCTTATTTTTTTATAAAATGATAATAGCATTAATCACGATTTATTTTGTGTGAATATTTCATTTAGTCTAATTATTTTCTTTAATAGTATTAAAATGTTAATTAAATTTTGTTTCATTATAATAATATTTAGGTACGTGGACCATTTTTGTTGATAGTAATAATTGTTCTTGTAAACTGTTACTAAATCGTTTTAACCGACTGTTACTACAGCTTAACAGAATTTTTGAACGACCAGATAAACAAATATAAGAATAATAAAAATATATTTTACAAAAAATCCTGCGGCATTATTTTTTATTTCATGGTGTTGTGTATGAAACTGTTTATATTTTTTGTATAATATTACGGCAAAACATGTAGATACTGCACTTAATTAACTGTGTAGAAAATATAAAAACACTTACCGAAACTTTGTATACTTTCTATGTAAACAAGAATTAGCACCAAGGTTACAACTGAAACAAAAACGTTACAGACATTACATATTTTTCAAAATCAATTTCTTGAAAAAAAAAACCACTACTTCGTAAAAAAAACTAAAACAAAATTTAAGACTAAAAATATCTATTTTCACAGTCGGTAATATAAATAAATAAAATAGAAAAGATTCATAAAAAATAGATTTTAAATGACAAACGCGGCCGTACCTCGCGCGTACATATTGGCGGGAAACTTCGCAGCGAAGGGCGTGCACCACCCCCGCCGCTCGATTCGGTACTGAGGAACGAATACAAAATGTAACTCAACAGTCAACATGAAACGAGTTGCCTGAAAACATTTACAACTCAAATATGAAATATCTAATGAGGCAACACAGTTTATTCTAAAAGTATAATTAGGAACATACCTACTAGACTATTTTATTTTTATATTAACCGCAAAAAGAAACCACAATTTCTTCAATTTTTCGTCGTCTATAAACAATAATATTTTGTTTGTTAATTATTTTGTATAAATGTATTTCTTAAACTCAGACCAAGTCTCATAAATAAGCGCCAATTATAAGAGAAATAAGCCAATTAAAGAAAAGACAGATTGTTTTTTTTAAGGTTACAACGTGACATCCAAAATATTGAATATACATACAGCTGTAGAAAAAAATGCCAGTTACTTCATATTAATATCATCATCGTGCTCATCGTAATTTTTTCATTATCATTGAGAGCACTTGCCACTTCCCTGCTTGGTACAGGTCTCTCTTTTTGTTTACCATTCACTTCAGTCCTTTACCAACGTCAACCACTCTCCGACAACTGTATATACCAATAGTTATACCTATGTTATTCGCATCCAATCCAATTTATTCAGACGAGCAGCACAAAATTAATCTTGTTGATTGGCCTATTCACAATATTCCCCTTGTTGCTACACAAACTGTGGTTTTTCAATTCGAACAGTATTGAACGAGGCACCAAACAATACACAGTGTCGAGAAGTCGAGATACTCGACAGATCAAGTAATTAGTGGAATGGTACGTGAATACATGTCGAATGGTAATCAAATAATTGCGCACTCTGATCGTAATATAGGATTAAGTAATTACATTAAACTTATCCAAAGAATAAATTCTATATTCTGGAATAAGATGGATTTATTGGCATCTTAAAGGCGAAAATAATAAAAACTAACTTAAGCATTGGATAATGACTACTTAAGCACTATCAGTATGGATTTTTTTTAATTCGCAACGTAATAAATTACGTTGGGTGGTACAACGAAACAATAAACACAAAATCGAATCTGAAACATTCGAAGGTAATGCAAGAAATATCTTGTTGTATGTTTCATAACTACTAAAAACTAGGGACAAATCTAAGCTAACAATTTCTGATTTTATTTAGATACTAGCATAAAAACATTTTACAATAAAATACTCGTATTTCAAACCCTAACGTTTTGCGGTGCGCCAGAAAATCTCGGTCGGTCCGTCTGAAGATACACGTCCGAGCAGTAAAATAAAATAAACTTGGTTTAGAAAACGTAATATTTTATGAGATGCCTCATAACAGGTACCGAGTTTAAGTTTCGAGTTTTCTCTTGTGTGTTCAAGGATTTTAGAAGAAGGATATTCTCGTAACTCCTGATTTTTTCTTTTTTTCTCATTTTAACGATCGTTGTCAAATCTAAACTAGGTGCCTGCCCGTTGTAAAGTTGTTGTAGAGCAGCTTGAAGCAGTGTTTATTAAAATAGTTCGATATTATTGAAAGTAATTTTTAAAGTTTCAATATTATTACGCCTTTGCTGTTTAATCTGTTCATTCCAAATCGATAATTGCAAGCCATAAATATAAAAGAAAGGAGGCTTCGAATTCAGTCTCCCACGTACATAAACATAGATAACTGTATTAAGAATACATCTTTAGTTATGTACTACTAAAATTTATATTTGATAGTTTCCTCCTAATTAATGACAGAAAAAGCCGAGTGTCTCTTAAATTTAAACGTAGTCATATCCTGTTTTATGTGTTCCGAGAAGTTTAGTGTCGAAGTGCGGCATGACCACTGGCCAGTCCATCAGCAGGATTGCTCGATCCTCGACGAACATACCCAGCAAACTTCCTTTACGTTCCTTTGGAAACCTGTCATATTTCACCATCAGCACTTGAGATCGGGACTATAAGCTAACCAAGGAACTTTTACGTATTTAAAATACACGACTTGGATCTTTAAAATTTTGATGTTATTAAAAGAACTACTCTGAAGACTCGCGCACAAAGGTTTCCATAACATTATCTAGTTTTTTGTATGGGAGCCCTTAATTATTTATTTTATTCAGTTTTTTAATATTTGTTGTTTAACTGCAACAGAAATATCTCATCTGTGATTCAACAGTCCATCTATCACGGTTCATGAGATACAGCCTGGTGACAGTCGGACCGCCGGACGGACAGAGGAGTCTTCACACGTCTGCACACGTCTGAATCCTGTGCCCTCAATGAGCCATAGCAGAGTTATAGAAACATTCAGGAAAGTTTGAGCCAACGCGAGTTAACTAACGTTGCCTAGCGCCTTTTCACAATCATTGTTCCAAAAAAGGCAGCCGTTGACATAACCTGAAGAAGTGTAGTCTTTGAGAGTACACTTACTGGGGAGTTTGTTGCGCCGTTTTTTCTCCTTGGCTAGATCACTTAGGAAGCGGTGCGGGTGGGCGAATCAGTGTGCTGTCATGTTGTATTGATGACCTTCAAAAAGTGCATAGTAGCCTACTTTGAATAAATTATTTTGAATTTTACAACTACAAGCAACGGTACATTTTTTTTCATGGGCTGCCAGATACCTTGATGACTTCCACCAATCACACCAGAGACTTATTCGCTAACCCCCCAGCAGAGTTGGCAGAACGCAAATATATGTTAAAGGATAATTCTACAATTTACGTTTTCAAATTATATTTTCCTTATTTATATCACCATTGTGTAAGTTCGTCGACAGTGAATATGAGCTAACACCATATACTGAGGGAATGTGGTCTGGCAAGATTAATTCAACACTTTGTTAGACAACTTGAAACATCTCCTGTTATTTATTACAATTTGTAATTAATAGCGCTTAATTTAATCTGCGTTACGGGAATGAGTGGAAAATGAGTTTTTGTGCTCTTATTTACTTTGCCTCATTAATTTCACTGCGGTTTCAAAACCTTCTTTGAGAAACATCGAGAATGGTAGTATTCTATAGATTATCAAACCAAGTGTCAAATAGAAAAAGGGTATATACAGCTCGCTAACTCACCAAGCATAAAATGAACTAATTAACACGATAGATCAATCCATAAAAGTATACGTATTCCTAATCTATCTGCAGTCATTCCATTTTAACATTATCCAGAGAATAAAAATAGGTACTACAGGGACATTTAAAAAGCCAATCATGGAATGGAACCAATGCAATATGCACGTAAGCTATTAACTCTGCAGAGTAATAGAGAGTGCGTCCAGGCCACACTCATTTGCAATAAACCACCGCACTTTTAGGTCACTTCTACTTCGTCTTTCAATTGTTCAAAAATCTATATATTAATACGTGATGCCAAAACTTTGGACCCCTTTTTACGAAAATTGCGCGGACGCAGGAGCATAAAATTTGGCACACTTATAGTTTATGTGTAGGAGAAGTGGAGAACGCTAATATTTTTCAATAATAATGCTTATAAAGTACATTAAATCAATAAATAAAACATTACCCACACTACCATGCATTTCACACACACATGTTTGTTTTGTTTTTCATTGACTGCTTACTGACATTGACATAAATAAGTGGTTTAAGTTTTTATATATCCGAATATAACGGCCAAGGACATTTAGCAAACGATAAAAGAGGTTTTACAAAAAACATTGTTTGCAGAGAAGTTTGCAATATGCGATAAAATATGCTCTAAATGGATAGTATTTTCCTCTTATAGCATGTTTTCTTTTAATAAACATTTAAGTCACTCACAATTTAAATTTATATTATAAGGTCGAATTTCGACCATTGGGCGACCACTAGTCTTTATAAATTTATCAAAAGCAATATTTTGAAAGAGCTCTCTGTCTTTAGTCTCTGTGGGATGCCATATATCGATAAAAAAATATGTTCGTATATTTCCGGATACAATTTACAAATTCAGGTCTTGGTACAATTCCTCTTTCTAGGTTTATAGTCCGATGGGATGATTATCCATCAATATCAAAATGACCTACGATGTCTACCCTCATTATAATATTAAAGTAAGCGAATGAGTTTTTTTATTCGAAAACACAAATATTTTCACATCACTTTTATAATAATCTCATCATGCAATCATCGAATCTGTGGCGAAATAATGGATGCAGTGATTGGCTTGTTTCGTAATGTTATTTCGTAAAATCGAGTAATTTCAGTCAGCGCGAAACATATTTCTCTCGCAATCTGGCCAAATAATAAAATATTCAGAATTTAAATCGGCCAAAAATCAACGAAAACTTATTTATTTTGTTGCAATATTTTTTGGAGATAAATTGGTACTGTTTCCTGATGAGAATGGTGATTTGTGTAGGATAGATTAACAGTTGTTATGAGTTATAACCGGTTTAAGTACTAATACCAGTCAGTTTCTCAAATTCGCGCGAAACGCGACGCTACGCGGCCCTCACACGCTTGCAAACCATCGTACGAAAGTATGTATGCGCGGATTTGAGTCTTTTTTCTATTTATCCGAGTGCAGCAGATTATATTTATTTTTTTAAATTGATTAGAAAGCTGCGTGCCCAGGGAAAAGTGCTGGACTATGTTAGAATTCTCTTATCTATTTTCTCTTGATCTATTTTGTATGTACCATATTATATATAATACCTATGTAATTATATAGATTACGGTTTTTGGAATTCCCTCACAATGTTTTCCTTTACCAACCATCAATGATGTCTTAGAATGATTAATCACTAAAAGACAGTGGTGCTTGAGAACAAAAGCAGTGTCATACCTGTGTAACGGCCGGTATGATAGCGATTAAGAAAGTTCATACTCTAATTTAGTTGTGGAACATAGGTGTCAATTATAAAGATTTTACAACATGTTATGGAACGCTATACAACCTAATAATGACATAAGTACAAATATGAAGTTAGATCTAAGAACTTTTGTGACAACCTCCATAATTCAGTGAATTCTAACATTTCTCAGCGCAAAGTTATTTTATACATTTATAAAAGAATACATCTTTTCTCTATGAGAAGAGGCCTGTGCCCAACAGTGGGACATTGACAGGCCAGTACTATATAATGTGAGTTTTGTAAACACAATATAGTTCTTGATTGAATTGCAATATGTTACATATAATAATGACAGACTAGTTTTGAACTAGACCTCATATTGTTTGGAGAGTGCCTTGGGCATCCAATGTCTTCTGTATGTTTACAAATTCAAATCTTAGTTCACCAACACAACAACATTCCCATTAACGATCACTAACGTTTTTATTTAATTTTTGTGCTTTCTTGACTTGGGAGTCAAGTTTTCTAATTAAAAATTTTTAATTACGAATTATTTAATTAGGTACTTAAATTTAATATTCAGAAGAGTAGGTATATTTAAAACTAAAAATAACTTATAAATATACTACTTATATTTATTGCATGTATAAAATTCTTTAAAAATTTATCTCAAGTTTTTTAACCTTAAAGTTCTTTCTAAGTTTTAGATGCAATTATCTCTACTAGCCGTAAAACCGATGTATATTTATAAATCAACTTAGAATATACCTATTTATCTTTTCAATTAATACACTTTAATTGAAAAGATAAATAGGTATATGTACTGACAAACCCAGTTATTTAATTATTTTATATAAACAGAGACGTTGAAATAATAATATAAAAAGAAAATTGGGTAATTAATAATTTCTACCTTAAAATATGACCATAATATAAGAACTATATACTTACTGAAATTCATTATAGCAGTTTAAACACTTCAATTCACTAACTTTCGAAGATATTACTGTTTTAAACACATTGTTTTAAAATTCCACAACTTTCCGGTTTGTTTTTCGACGAGTTCGATTTCGATGACATAAATGACATTTGCCATTTGTCCATAGACTATAAAAGTACAAATAAAAAAACACTTCTCTAATGGTACGGATACACATGCTGCAAATTAGCACTAAGCATGCTAAGAGTTTCCGAGGGAATAAGTTCCTGAGGGAGAGAATTTCTTTCCCTCAGGAACTGAGGGAGAATAACATTATTTTTTCTTAAAATAAGCCTGCAAGATCTGATTGTGGATCTGATCTAAAAGCATTGAATTAGACCTGCTCGAGGATATAAAATATATTTTTTCCATATTATTGGAAATTAAAACCATGTTATAACCTGCCAAAGTATCTTTGAATAGTATTATGTTCTTTTGCAATAATGTGAAACTAATAAGGCTTTGCTTTTAGAAGTATAAGAGGGCTTTGATCGACAAAATTAAAGTTTTGATCATAAGCTGCTAACCTAAAAATAGAAATGCCATTTATCATTACAGTAATGTTCCCTGATTACGCCTGATTATTTGTAAATTTTCCAGACATCAGTCTACTGCAAATCACCACGTTACAGATAAAAAAGGAATAACAGTCAGTCTTACACTCACTACTTCATTTTCTATTCACAGTAAATCCAAAGACATTGTAATGTATTCTACTAACTTTGTTAGTAGAGTACAATGTCTTTGAGTAAATCAAGTTGTACAGTAATGTTTCATTTTTCTCACCTAGTTTTGTTCATTCAGAAATTTAAACTTCCTCGATATACTGTTATGTAATGATATCGACTTCATGATTTGACCTCAGTTATCGGATACTGTATTTATTATGAGTAGATTCCGATACATGTGCTCTAGTAAACTAATATACTTATGCTCGAAACTTGCATGCCTTTCCAAATCTTAATTCAAACTAATCAGCATGCCATATTCTAGCAACGTTTGTACAAACATGCTTCTAATTAGCACTTACTCATTACTAGCATGCCTCTGCTAGGTGCGGGCATAATATGTAAGTGTATTAATTTTAAAGTTCTGTCCGTCCGTTCACCGCGTATGACGCGTATCATTAGCATTTGGCATTGGCATTGAAATATTGGAAATCTGGCGCTGTCATTCGTTCGTTACCACGGTTACCACCATTGTAATGCTACGTTGTAATCATGTTGTAATGTATTCTACTGTTACCAAAGACATTGTACGTTAGTAGAATACATTACAATGTCTTTGACTGTTACCACGAATGCGTAGCGTAGCATCTCTAATGCCGGCCACACACGTAACGGTATACTTGCGCAAGTTTGACTTATTACGTATCTTTCAATAGCAACTGACAGCTAAATTTGCACAATTATTGCTGTCTAATTACCAATTTCTATACAAATAAGCAATTAAACAACAATAATTGTGCAAATTTAGCTGTCAGTTGCTATTGAAAGATACGTAATAAGTCAAACTTGCGCAAGTATACCGTTACGTGTGTGGCCGGCATTAGAGTAGTCTGTGGCTGCCACCGCCTAGAGTATTAGTGTTCTGTGGCTGCCACTTGCCACAGCACACGCACACCTGTATATCAGTAATTATCAGATAACGTCACAAACTTTGTTATTTATTTTTAAAGGACTACTCATAAACTTTAATATAATAAGTCCAATAGACTTGATAAGTATTAAGACGTTCACTATCACAATTATTTCTAGGCATAAATTATAATATAGATAAAGTTATCGCAACTTCTCGTCGCAATAATATGATAATAAGATCATGATTAGTTTAAAATCAGTACACTCGTAAACTGGTATTGTGTTGACTTTTGGACTCTATTCTATAAAGACTCAGTCTTCGGGCGAGGCTTGATTAATACAGTTAAAAGAGTGCTACAAGTTTTAAATAATCCAAAATGGAAGGACAACGGCAACACGTAACTGATGAACAATTAAAGCAGTATTTACCTGATTTACCAAGTGGCCAGTTAGATAGTTACAGAAAAAAAGCTTCGTTCGACTGGCGGCGAATGAAACTGGCTTACGAAAATCTAAACACCTTGAAGTTGAAAGTAAGTGGTATAACTCAGTATTGATTAGGCTGTGAAATAATAAACAATACATTTTAATATTTTATTGTAAATTATCATCAGCATGACATCTGGAAGTTTATGGAAAGCCAGCCGCTGTTCAAACACACAGAGGTCACCCCAGTCCTGGATGATCAGAGGCACATCACCACTAAGAGGATGTACACTTACTACAATGAAAACTTTTTGAGTTATGAAAAGGTAAGATCATTCTGGCAGCTCCTTGTAATTTTGACCCTTAAGAACCATGCAAGAAGGTTGAAGTTAGTCAATTTATTTATACAATTCACCCTGTGGTTGAACCATTCAAAGGCCATTGACTTACTTTGAAGGAATAATTACAGTAGTACTATATTTCAGGTGCATGCAGGTGCAAATCCCATAATTATGTACCTACCAATAATATGCAAAGACAATATAAATTTTCCATAACAAAATCCAATAAATAAAAAATTGGTAGTTAACAGTATGAACTGTGACACTTGTTTTATTTATTTGATTCTCAAGTAAAATTGACATTCCTAATCTTAGTTTATTCAATTATTTTATGCTAATAATTTAAACTTGCCTAGAATAACTCAGTTATTGAATTTCATTACCATAATACCTAATGTGTGTAATGCAAAGTATAATTTCTTGTCCATTTTACCCATAGTATTATTAGCATATGAAATTATTACTATTTGTCAGTGTGTTGAGGTCAGCATTATGTCAAGGCTTATTATTTCTTTGTAAAGACTAAGGCCCAGTTTTTGGATCCCGGTTAACTCAACCAATGGTTAAATATACTAACTAATGGTTTCGGCATAGGTTATTGCCCATCCATTATTTTCCATACATATATTTACGATAAAACTTTTGTTTTACGCCATTGCTATAAAAAACCCTAATACACACAGTCTGGAACGAAAGTCAAAGTCAATGCTGTATTCAATTACACATAGGTGGAAACAGTTTCAAAACGAACATAGTTTTCGTAATTTCAACCTTATGTGCTCGGCATAAAGAATTTTTTGCGATGCGAGACTTTTTGAATTGACTGAATTTCTATGGAAATTTTTTAGGGACGGATTTGAGACTGACTATGCAACTTGGATGTTTTCTATATTAATGTTTGACGCACACATTTTCTCCGTAACAACTCCTTCAAAAATGGCTAACTTACTACATAGAGATAGGTTGTAAAAAGTAGAATCTATAAAACATGACCTTGTTTTCACGCTGCCACCTTGATTATTCTAATAAATTGCAGGTGAAAAAAAAAACACTATTTTTGAATAAATTAGAAAACACTAAAAATAAAATCTTTATTTCAGATAGCAGAAGATCCCAAAGTATTTCTAGCTGAAAGCGAAGCATTATTCATGTTCGACAGTTCTTTAGCTGCTAAAGTATCATTAACATTCCGTATGTTTAGCAATGCTATCCAAGGTAACGGTAAAAGTCACCACTACCACATCATCGAAGCCGCTGAGAAAGGGCAGATCGGAGGATGCTTCGCTTTAACGGAAGTATCACACGGCTCCAACGCGAAGGGCATGAGGACAACAGCTACATACCTGCCAGAAAAGAATCAATTTGTGATGCATAGTCCTGACTTCGAAGCCGCTAAGTTCTGGGTCGGGTCATTAGGTAAGAATTTATAGTACTAATATTATAAAGCTAAAGTATGTATATTTGTTTGTTTTGGTTGAACTCGAATCTCAGGAACAACTTGTCCGATTTGAAAAGTTCTTTTTTGATGGCTATATTTTTTGCGAGCTAGATATTTATTTTAGTTCTCGGCATTCAACTTGAGAAAAATGTGTGGACTACAAATTACTAAAATGTCTGAAATCCAATCGTGCAGCGTTTAGGCCCAGTTTTATTGCTCCAGAGTTAACTAATGGTTAAATATGCTAAACGCGTTTTAAAACGCATATTTACATCAGTTGTTAAAATATTAAATGGTCAAATAAGTTACATTATATTAAACCATTTGTTAGAATAAAAATTGATGAATGAACGAGTTTCAACGAAGTTTGAAAAAAATTGTTAGCATATTCAACCATTGGTTGAGTTAACTCGGCATAAAAAAAACTGAATCTTAGTCAAACAAATATTATTTCAGTCTTGGTTATGCTTAGTCATAAATTAAGTTGTTTGTTACTTAATTAAATTTTAGGTAAATAATCGTACCCTGTTGAGCATGAAGTATTTAATTGTAAACCGCAGCTGTCTTACGTACATTTTAATACTTCATCGTAAAGTTTAAACTCTAAAGTTCAATGTATAATTACGGACCTCTACCGTTTATAGTACCTACAGATACATCAACATGCAAATGCATTCAGCAGTGACTTAGCCGTAACTTTAATGTACATTCCAATTCAAAAAGTGCTTTTAGATTACAACTAGCTGTGGACCGCGGTTTCACCCACGGAATCTGTCCCCGTTTCCCGTAAACAATCAAATTTTTTGTCGTATTCCTATTGCTTTTATATTAATTTATTCTGGTATTCGAGACGGACACGAATCCAAAAGAAGCATCATGAAAATCGGTCGACCCGTTCCCGAGTTATAATTGTTGTGACAGAACCGACTGTTTTCTTCATATACCTAGATTATAGATGTTACATAAGTTTTTTAAAAATATATTTCGGAATAAAACTCGGATTTGCAAGCTTATCTAAACGTACAAAATATCGTGTAAAACTATTATATCATGAAACAAACACTATCGGATTGTTTATCATAATTTATTACATACTAATATCTAAATCGTGTCGCTATGTGTAGTACCTACATACCTATGTAAATTTACGTAAAAATAATGATAATTATTATTATATATAATATATATACCTAAATATGATATATAAGTAGATTGAGATATACTTTTATCTATGCCTCAATATCACGTTCCAAGTTTAGGAATAGGATAAGCCAATTATAAAGTTATTTAGGTATATAAAATGAATTAGGGATTTCTTGTGAACTGTTAGAAAATTCAAAACTCATATTAAATCAAAATTATGTAAAAAAGGATATTACGCGATATCCGATTATTTGAATGATAAAGCCGCCTGGGGTTGAGCTGCTCGCTTATACACTTGTTTTGTTTGCATGTTGTAAATATATTTATTTATATACAAATTGTGGTCATTTTTTGCGCTTTTACGTAGACATTATTGTATTTCATAATTATATATATTTTTTTGTGCTTTTGCATAATTATTTTGTTTACAATTTTATTTAATGCAATTTATTAAATTCATTATTATATAAGTTCATGGGTATTGTAAGTGTAAATATTATGCAGGTCTATTATTAACTCTTTTAAATTGATTCTAAATTATTGTACATCTTTTAGTCTGCTATAGTTTTTGCAATCTGGCGATTTGAGGAAGTTCTTGCCCCACATATTTTTATGGTCTCACTGGTGGTAGTGTGGTATTGTTGTGTCGGGTTGTGCAGCTCCCTCGAAAATGGTTGAGCTGCATGAGCTATTCGAGGCATGCTTGCCATCTTTTGGCACAGGCTTGCTCAGATCGATCTGGTTCTTTCTTAAAAAGGCCAGTCCAGGAAAGACCCTGCATTTATTTACAAACTCAATATTATTTAAATTCACTCACACACACTCATAACTATTTTTAAAAGAGTATCCTATGGAGTTTTTTGCCGGTTCTTCTCCATAGGAATGACACCTTGGAACCGCGCAACTAGCGTCATTAACGTTTTGAAAGTGCCTGTAAAGGTCTAAACGAAATAAAAATATTTTTGATTTTTGACTGTTCCTTTCTATTACTACTTGCCTAAATATTTTCGGCTAGGCTTGAACTCGATCATGCCGAACGAGGAATCTACAAACACTAACTATACATAGTCTTCTCTACTATATAAAAATAAGACGGGTTTTCCTTCCTGGCTATATAACTCCAGAGCACACGAACCGAATTCGACGGTTTTGCATTCGTTGGAAAGGTCTCGGGCTCCGTATGGTTTATCTCAAAAAATAGGATAGCTTGCATCTCAATAATATAAAAAAAATAGACCACGGGTGGAGCTGCGGGAAACAGCTAGTATATAATAATAACACTAAAATACCACTATACACTTTTATTATTATTATTATTCACAAAACTACATACATTAAAAAAGCTATCATAAGGGTCCTTACCCTAAAAAGGAAAAAAAACGGAACCCTTAAAGTATCACTTTTCTATCCGTCCATCTGTCTGTCTAGAGACCCTTTACCTTACCGTGCGTTTAGATTTATAGTCCTTGATGCTGTGATCAAAAAACCGTATACTACGAAAAAACGTATATTACGACACTTTCAAGGGAATCAAAATTAATAGGGAACTTCCAGTTGACCTAAAAATTTGGCAAGGCAAAAGTCTGAAAAAAATCTTTGTACGGAACCCTCGGTGGGCGAGTCCGACTCGCGCGTGTCCTGTTTTTTATTCACTTGTTTTAAAGGAAAACATAATATTTACAGGTAAATGTGCAACCCACGCCATTGTTTACGCTATGCTGGTGTCAAAGGGCAAAAACCATGGGCTTCATACATTTGTAGTCCCTATTCGTGACCCGAAGACTTTGAAGCCCTACCCTGGTGTTATAGTCGGCGATATTGGCGAGAAGATTGGACTTAACGGAGTTGATAATGGGTAGGAATGTTTTTAATAATAACTCTATCGTACACAAATAACTATACACAAACAATATAGTCGTAAGATATAGTCAATACACTATATGCGGTGACATCACACAAATCCGCTCATTAAACCTTTACGCCTCCACGACATACTATTGAATATGCCATTTACAAATTCTCTAAAAACAATACACACGAATAACCGAATTTCGATCTAGAAAGTTATATTAGGTACAAATGATAGCTATAAATAAATAAGTTATTTGCTTCTGTTAGTACCTATATACGTTAGTTAGTATAGATTTTTTTATTGGAGAGAAAGTACTCTTAATACTGAATATTATAATTTGTTATTTTTTTTAAATAAATAAAACTGCACTTATGGAAATTTACTATACGCTTTGTACACCCGGAAATCGGACGGGCTAAATTGTGATAAATTAATACTGTATTTTATGTTGCATCAATCTATAGGTACCACTTATAAGGATAGATTTTCCCTAACGAAAATAGAAATAAAAAAAACAATAATCGTGAACTCTAAACTTTTAAATTAAATAATTGGCTTGTAATTTACCACTATGTAAATAAGTTGGGGTATTTTCTACGAAAGTAAATAATAATAATATGTATTTCCAGGTTTGTGATGTTCAATAATTACCACTTACCTAAAGAGGCTGCGCTTGACAAGTTAGGAGGAGTAGACGACAACGGAGACTACCAGACCCCGTTCAGGGATCCCAGCAAGAGGTTCGGTGCTGCTCTTGGTATCCTATCAGGTCAGAAACCATTTTAAATGAACTAGCGTTTTTTTATATTGAAGTCAGCATCAAATTATCTGACTTCATAAGTACATACCTACTTACTTGTAAAATATCCACAAAGTGTTAGTCAAATTGTTAAGTTTAAAATTCATTTAATATTTTATTGATACTTGATACTTTGTTAGTCGTGTTATTGTTATTCAACAATATAATGCTTATACAACATACATTTATTATTGTTATGAGTAGTTTCAAAAATAAACATCAAATACCACAATAATTAATATTTTAAGTAAAAAAATATGAAATTATGAATTAACTCCAAGCAATACATTAAAGATGATATTTTTTTTTTGTTAGGTGGTCGTGTCCACATAGCAGGTATGACTACTTTCTACCTTCAGAAGGCTTTAGTTATAGCTATCAGGTACTCCGCTGTGAGGAAACAGTTTGGCCCAGAGAATGCCACTGAAGAGACACCAGTCTTGGAGTATCAACAGCAGGTGAGGAAAAAAAATTCTAGTTGGCCTCGAGTTTTTAGCATTATTGCAAGCAAAAACACCCAATATTGTGGTCAATCGTACCCTGGTTTATGACAACTTGTACAACATGTAACAAAAACCCTGTCCGATCCCTGAGAGTATTATTCGGTATCGTACTGCGAACACATATTATACGTAGCCATTAAATAGATTGGGGATGATTGTTTTTCCCCAGTGGAAGTAATTAAAATAAAAACTCATCTAAGGCAAGAGCAACACTGACCGCTCCTCAAAGTTCACGTACTCACTACCTACAGCTTTGTGTCAAAGATGCCGCCTATGCCAGACGGTTCATGAACTGTACCACGAATACGCTTTTATTGAATCTGACAGGGGTTTTGTTACATGTTGTATATATAACTAGCTGACCCCACAAACGTTGTTCTGCCATATAAAAGAAATCTGGATAGATCCACCCTTATCATGTATGAAAAACTAGATATTATGCTCTATATGCTCACAAAATTTCTTACAAATCGGTTCAGCCGTTTCGGAGGAGTTCGATAACAAACATCGCGACACGAGAATTTTATATATAATGTAATATAACTAGCTGTATCCCGCGACTCCACCCGCGTGGGTGTCGGTTATTGCAGCAAAAGTAACCTGTGAACTCTCTCAGGCTGTAGAATATCTCTTTACCGAATTTCATATAAATCGGTTTAGTAGTTTTGACGTGATTGCTTAACACACAGACAGACTTATTTTCGCATTTATAATATTTATATTGAAGACTACTTATACCAACATGCGAGCGAAGGTGTTCATTTATCTATATATATAAAAATGAAACCCGTTTTCCGTTGTCATGGCATCACGCGTGAACGGCTGGACCAATTTCGTTCATTCTTTTTTTGTCGTGTTGTTTATTATCGGGAGATGGTTCTTATGGAGAAAAAAAAATAAAAAAAAGTTGCGCGAAAATTTTAAAAAAATTAAAGAAAAGTTAATGACCATATTAACTTTTCTAATTTAACCTTTATAGCCTTTGACATATCTGTTAGTTATTTGACATGACAACGTCTGTCAGGTCAGCTAGTTAAAGATAAATATTATGCTGTATATTTCCAAAGTTACATACAAATTACTTAGTTTAATTGCGTCATTCGTAATAGACAAAAAACTAACTAAATACATGATTTTTACGTATTTGTATAAAGTCTAGCTCGGCTTTGTGTATATAATCTCATGAGACTAATTATGAGAAATAATTAAACGAGGTTATTTGACTTTTTATTATATTAACAGAACGAAGAAACGATAATTACGATCTTGAATAAATGGTTTTTTTCTACCATATTTTATAAATAAACTAGCTGAATTTATTTATAAAATATGATAGAAGATTCCCCGCGACTCCGCCCGCGGTATCTAATTTTTATATGTTACTCAGGGTGAATGTAGCTTTCTAATGGTGAAAGAATGTTTGTAATCGGCACAGTAGTTTTTGAATTTATTCATTACAAACATACACACAAAAATACAAATCTTTCCTCTTTATAATATTAATGTAGACAAAATGATTTTTTTTTTTCAGCAAGTACGTCTGTTCCCGTATTTAGCAGCGGCATACGCCATGAAGTTATTCTCTGTGTGGCTTAGTTCCGTTCACATCAATATGGCTATTGACAACATAGTTGGTGAGTAATAATGAAAGAGTAGAGGGGCTTGTGGCTAAGTGTAAGCCTTACGGTTTGACCGATAATAAAGGTTATAGTGTTTGTTAACTTCTTTTATCTAATTAAACACTGGCTCGACGATGCCCACGGATTTGTAATAGCCTCACTATTCGCTCCAGCCTGCGGCATAGACAATCCCTGCATTGACAATGTCAATTATTGTTCTCGGCTTTCCAGCCAATCCGTGACACACGAGACAGCGTATGTATGCTATTCGACCTACTTGCATAGTCGCATACACTACAAAGGTTAAGCCACGCTCGCCGCGGTTGGTCCGTGGATTGGTGACCAGTTGTGAACATACCGAGACCCTCCGTCTCTCGGAAAGCACGTTAAGCTGTTGGTCTTGACTGTCATCTTTGACAGTCATTAAGTCATTACAATTCTGACAGCCAGTCTCACTCCGAATACTGTATTACCTGGCAATGGGTTGTGGAGGTCTGATAGGCAGTCGCTCCATGTAAAATACGGTATTCAGCTAAATCCGGTAAGTTTGGCAGGCGTTCCAATATAGCTTGAGAAAAGGCTACGCTATGATTATATTTATTATTAATCATTTATTTCAGACCAAAAGTCCATTATAATACTCCCATAATCATTTACCTCGTCTTATCCCAAGCTATGTATATGGAAGTGTTAGAATGCGACGATTCATCGGTTTTCATGGTTTTGTCAGTACTAGGGTCCGGGCTCGATTCCCGAACGAGCGAATGTAGAAAACCATATTTCTTTTCTTCTCAGGTCTAGGTTTTCTTAGAGATAGCGGACGTAAGGCGGCAGGGATATGACGATGAACGTATGAAATTCGCGTGAGGAGGGCAAGTGGGGTTTATTCTAAACAAAACATAACGTGGTAGATTATAGTTTAAGAATCCCGGGTCACTAAATCTTTTTTGTGTTTTGGGTCACTGGGTAGTGTTAGTATACAGGATTATTAAATTATTAGGTAAAAAATCAATTAATTGACCTAAAACGTGTACAGGGTAATTTTTTATGGAGTGCGTATATTCAACGAGGTAATCACGAGCATAGAACTGAACAATTTTTCCCAAGAAACATAGGTCGAAATCTTAAAATTAACAATCAATTTTTCATACAAACATAAGTCACGTGACCTGTCACTTTTATGAATATTTCACTTTAAATTTTAAGATTTCGACCTATGTTCCTTGGGGAAAGCTGTTCAGTTTTATGCACCTGATTACCTCGTAGAATATATGCACTCCATAATAAATAACCCTGTTTCCTTTTTAGGTCATTTAACAGATTTTGTACTTAAAAGTATAGTAAGTCGAAAGACATAAAGCCTCTCTTAACCCTACATGTAACAGAACGTAAACTGTTAGCACTTATTGGATGCATATCGTGTTATGTGCCCATTTGAAGCGGCGGTAGCCTAATGGCTCGGGCGTCAGACTTGCGATCATGTGGTTGCAGGTTCGAATCCCAACCATTACACTACCGACGTGAACCCACTCGTAACACAAGCATCTTAGCTTAGCACGAGGGGTTAACGAGATTACTAGTAATTGCTAGTAATCTTTAAAAAAAAAATTACAGTGTATTATAGTCCCGTGCGTTGTGCAGGCGGCGACAGCGTGGCGGCGGCTCGCGGCATGGAGCTGCACGCGCTGTCGTCGGCCGTGAAGCCGCTGTTCGGCTGGACGGCGCGCGACGGTATACAGAACTGCAGGGAGGCCTGCGGAGGACACGGATATCTTAAAGGTATATGGATATGGCCGTAAATACAGGATTCATTTAAAAGGAGTGCGTATATTCAACGAGGTAATCAGGTGCATAAAACTGAACCACTTTCCCCAACGAACGTAGGTCGAAATCTTAAAAAATTATATAGAATTTTTGATACAAAGTGACAGATCACGTGAGTTATGTGTGTATGAAAAGTTGTTCAGTTTTATGCACCTGATTACCTCGTTGAACGTACGCATAAGATGGGAATGGTTCTTGAATGTATTTCTAAAATGGAAGTCGGTCAGTAATAATAATACTAGATACATCAAAATCAAATGTATTTTCATACTTTTTTAAGTTAGGTGGTCTAGACGTGCTCAGTCTTGTAGTGCTGGGCATAAGTAAAAAAAAAGACAAATGTTGATTTCATTCCTTCCTTTTTTTTTCTTTTTTTTTTTTGGAGATTCGATTTTTCTTTCAACAAAATTTATTCAAAATTATAAGTCAGTAGGTAGTATAATGACTACCATATTCAGACTGATTCCTAACAAGAGTCTTGGCCCTTCCAGAAGATTCACATCCATGATATCCTTACCTAAAAGCTAGGGTATTTACGTTTTTTGGTAACGTACATACGAACGGCAGAAGAAATCACGGCAAAAATATATCTATTCCTGCCTCAAGAACTAGATCTCTATCTAGGACCATATTCTCTCCGCTCCAAACCTTATTGAAAAATTCTTTCACTACTGTTCTTACCTCAATCGATCCTCATTCTCACTAGTCTTAATAATACCATGTTGAACCACACAGCGGCGGCTATCGGCGACCTCCGAAATGACAACGACGCCAACTGTACCTACGAGGGTGAGAACAGCCTCCTGCTGCAGCAGACCAGCAACTGGCTGCTGAACGTGTGGGCGCGACGCAATAAGCTCACTGCTGAAGACTCTCCGCTAGGGTCCCTTAAATTCCTGGACAATGTTGATGAACTGCTCAAGGAGAAGTGCTCCTGGACCACCACCGAGGAGTTTATTGACCCTAAGAGTGAGTATAGTACCGTAGAAAATGTTCTTATGTTGACTGGAAGCTGAGCAAAACTAGCAGTGCTCTGTGGTTTCACCCGCGTACGTTGTTGTAATAAAAATAGCCCAAGTTACTCCTTATTGCATCAGCCAGCCATTCTGCCAGTGAAATCCCGTCAAAATCTGTCCAGATGTTTCAGAGATTAGCCGAAACAAACAGAAAAAAAATACAATTTATGATTTACATAGAGTTATATTTTATTTAGATAAAGCTATGATTAACATTGTTTTTATTTTTTAAAATTTTGTAGCTTACTAGTACATTGCTAGTGTTTCTAAAAAAAATACCTATGTGGGTCGCACATTACTAGTATTCTTGTTAACCCCTCGTTGTAAGCTGAGCGCTTGTGCTAATAGTGGGTTCACGTTGGTAGTGCAATGGGTGGGATAGCCATTAGGCTACCGCTGCTTATTTTATCTGATATATAACATTCTGACTTCAAATGCAATTACATTTTGGAGTTGATCACTGATTCTAAAACGACTTTTAATTACTCCCAGATCTAATCCACATCTACAAATGGCTGACGGCGTACATGTTAAAGACGACCGCTGACACAGTGCACAAGCTTCGCAGTCAGGGCAAGGACAACTTCACCGCTAAGAACGAGTCGCAAGCGATGCAGGCTGTCACACTCTCCATTGTATACGGAGAGGTATAACTAAACCCCTGATAAATATAATCGTACTGTTGAATAAGTGTTTTTGCAAGAAAATAATAATATCTTGGGACAGCTCACACACGGCCATCTGATCCCAAACTAGGCAGAGCCTGTACTATGGCAACTAGACAACTGATAAACATGGCATACTTATATATTTCTAAATACATACATATTATAGACAAATAACACCCAGACACAGAAAAAAATATCGTGCTCATAACACAAAGATTTGTACTGGGTGGGAATCTAACCCACAACCTCCGGCTCAGCAGTCAGGGTTGCTAACCACTAGACCAACAGGCCAGTCAAATAAATAATTCGTTAGGGTCGCTGGTGTATCCATAAATTTCCACCAATCACATGCCAGTAGCTTGTTTCTCATTGGTGCAGAATGACAAATACACCTGATGTGATGCTAGCAACCCTAACTGATTTTAGACTGCGAATAATCTTCATTATACAGTAAAATATGTATGGCAAATATTTTAACGTCTGAAAAACACGTTTCTTGTGTAAAAAGCTATTTCTATATGCATACTCGTCGGTACCGAGTGGTAGTAATTTCCTGATCGAACTTTTGGGCTCATTTGAGTTAATTGAAAATTCCTATACAACTGATGAACTAACAGTGACAAGATTTGAAGAAGTAAAGAGGTTGAAATCTAACATTTCCTAACTAATCAAATTATGTTATTTTTAGAACTACGTCTTGAACCATTTCTACAAGTCTGCGTTGGAACACGAGGACCTGAACTGCAGGAAGGTGCTTCTTAACTTGGTGTCCCTGTACGGCGCGTTCTTGCTGGAGAAGCATCTTGGTACACTGTATATTGTGAGTATGGAAGCATCATTTTGTTAATAAGAAAAGAATCGAAACAAGAAAGAAACGTTTTTTTTGTTTTTTTTTAGTAATTGTATATTCATGTGTTGCAAGGTTTTTTTAGTCGCACCAGTAAGCTACTAGTAAATTCTAGTAATTCGAAAGATTTTTACAAAGGTTTACTTTATGCTATAATTAAATTATAGCAAAAAAAATACAACATTTCAATTTTGCTAAAATTCTTGCTGCGATAAAATTTTACTAACTATTTATTATCCTCTTTTTCGTAAATGGCAACAAATGTTCCAGCTAGTATTAATGATATTGTATTTTAAAATAATTATTAGTCTTGAATCTGAGATTTTAATTGTAATTAATGAAGTAGTAAATGAAGTAAGTAATAAAATGGTTGTATAATTTGTATATAGGTGTTGAAGCCTGAAATAAATTGATCTTATTTATTATTAGTAAAATTTTATCGGAGCATATCGGAGTGTGTGCGAGGTTCCAAATAAAATATGTTTGTTTGTTTCTGTGTAGGGTGGCTACCTGTGGGGCGCGGCGGGGGCCGGCATCCGCGCGGGCGTGCTGGCGTGCGGCGCGCGCCTGCTGCCGGAGTCGCTGGCGCTGGCCGACACGCTGGCGCCGCCAGACTTCTGCCTCAACTCCGTGCTCGGAGCTGCTGACGGACAGGTAACTCTTCCAGTATTTGCACCTTGGATGTTCCAAAACGGCGAAGACTACATTTCCACTTGATACACCAGTTAGGTCATTTTTAGCCTCTTCCCAAACTATGTTGGGGTCAGCTTTCAGTAAGATTAAGCTGAGTTACTGCCCGTCTGGGCTCCACAACTCATTTGACTAAGAAACGCAGTATCCCATTGTAATGACTTTACGACTGTCAAAGATCAATGTATAGCAATCGTAACCAACGTACCTGCTTCCCGAATGAATTTCAGTATTTTTTCATTCGCTAGAGACATAGTGTGTATAAAAAATAATTCTGGACACAGATGTGTTCAGAGCTATTCAAGCCAGAAACGTGAGATCACCTTTAGCAGACATGCGAAAACTAATGTACTATAAAAAGCGCATAATTTGAACCTACCACTCGAACCCCTGACTACTGGTTAAACCCACCAGTTGCGGATGACTAGACTAATTTTCTACCATATCGTAAAAAAAAATATTTTAAGTAAATACTTTAAAAATAACCTCATAACTTTTTTTCAGGCATACAAGCACATTCAATCATCTGTGATGTCATACCCGGGTGCTATGACCCGGCCAGAATGGTGGCGTGACGTCGTCTACTGGGAATCGTACGCTCCATCCAAGCTATAAACCTTATTACCTCGATGTAAGATCCAAAATATATTGCAAGACGTTATTTTAGGAGTGTCGTATACTCTCTGTAAACTGTAAACCTTATTACACTTACATAAGACGAATAATACTATAGACGTTAGAACTACTTATTATATGAGAGTTGTAACCCTCCAAATTGTGAACTTTATTCCATTGACCTACGAACCAGAATGCAATGCATAATATTAACGCTAGTTCCTTGTTCTGTTTTTATAAAAGTTTCACTAAAAGTTATATATTTTGTCTCAGGTACAATCAAAAATTTTTTTTTTAAATAATGCTTTTGAATGAAATTGTCTTTTATACATTTGTTAAACGTGTATTTTTTATCAGATGTTATATACTTTGTACTTGTTAATGCTTTAAGCCAGTACTTTTTTGGTTTAATTAAATTGTGATTTAAATCAATTTATTAAGCATATCAAAATGCTGAGTGATTGTGATAAACATAAATAATTATGACCTATGCCTTGGTGATAGTAATAAAAAAATATGTACAGTTAACTTTTTAAACCTAATAAGTGCACGATGTACGCTCAATTTATCATTATAGAATAATGCATAATAATACATAATATTATAAGTACTTTCATGGTGGAGATATTGAAATATATTTTTATATGGTGGTTTTTATTAAATGTTTTTTACAAACACAAGGAGGTTTTTTTTTCACAGAAACTTAAAATCCTTACTTGATTAATACATCATCATCATATAAGCCACAAGACTTGCACTGCTGAACATAGGCCTCCCCCATGATTTCCTGATTGACCTGTTGGAAGCGACTTGCATAAAAAACGGACTTCATTATAAATTCTTACGATATTTTGTGAAAGATTACTAGCATAGGTACTACTTAACTGGGTCTTACATTACTAGTAATCTCGTTAACCCATCGTACTAAGCTAAGATGCTTGTGTTACGAATGGGTTCACGTCGATAGTGTAATGGGTGGGATTCGAACCCGCCACCACATGATCGCAAGTCCGATGCCCTAGCCATTAGGCTACCGCCGCTTCGAAGAGAGAGAAGATATGCTTAGTATCCATGGTCAGTCATGACATAATTTTCAGTAGTGTACTTCTGGATTCTTCATAGCACCGATCTTGTCACAATTTTTTTTTTTTATATATACGACGCCCGCATTAAGGAATTTAATCCTTGTGTCGCGGGGGTTTCATAAACATTGAAATCATGTCGCGGGGGTTTCATAAACATTGAAATCACATGCACAAAGAACACCCAGACTTGGAACAAGCATTTGTGGATCACACAAATACTTGTCCCATGCGGGGATCGAACCCGCAGCACGTCGCGCACAGTGGTAATTAGCGTGGTGACCACCACTCGGCTATCCGTGCAGTCGAACCCGTGAAGTCGAAGTTGACCTATAAAAGCGTAGAACTTCTATTCAATTCATTCTTAGTAAACCAAATCAGTTAAATCTGGTGATTAAACATGAAAATTTTACTACCATCGATTGAATGGAATGGAAACGAATCAGGTTCAGTAATTGGGTTTTACATATATAATGAGTCTGTCAATCAGTCTGTTCAGCAGGTAATTACAAAGTTAAATTTATTTTGTCCTAGCTTTAGAACCACTAACAGAAACCAACTGGACGGTAAACCTAACAGTACTTCGAAAATGGTGAAAGTGTTAATCACATCTATTTTAATTAGCGCGTAAGTATTATTGCAACAAGCAGACCGTATTTTTTTGTAAAATAGTTCTATTTTCAATTAGAACAGGACGGCTGTCAATTGACGGGAGTTCACGGGAGCGTTATTGGGTAGCAAAGCTATAACTTTAATAGCTTTAGCTTTGTTTTTAATAGCTGTCATTGGGTAGTAAGGTTTCCCGCTACCCGCGCCACCTATGGAAGTGCTACGGACGAACTTGCCAGTCTACAATAACAATGGCTAAATATTTAGATATTCGTGTAAAATGAAGATATTACTATTCATAAGTACCTACTTATTTACTTACCTAAGTCATGAGACACTACTCACATAAAAATTCTCAAAAGCAACCTTGAAAAAACTTTTATGTGTCTAATTATCTGAAGATACTTAAAATCTTAGTGACAGAGACAGCATGAGACTTAACGGCTCCTTATAACTGAGTGACGTTTCATATTCGACCATTTAAATAAATAAATAAAATAAAATAAAATATTTTTATTTAAGCTTACGATCCCTCGATAACATTGTTTATTTCAGAGCAATAGTGCTCGCAAAGCAACAAGCATCATTTCCTATCCTAAACGAGCTGCACCAGCGCAGAGACCTGGAAGGGTTGATCATAGACCTGCTGTATGTCGTGAGGAAGGATTACGAGGTCACGTGCGTGGCCATTATATGTGATGAGGTTTATTTGAACGTATTCGCTGGACCCTTGTTTAAAAGGACTCCTGGTGTACCTTTTGTTATGGTGAGTATTTTCTAAGGCGAAAATAATACATTATCTATTTCTACTACACCAGCTTTTTTTATCTGGTAGATAATGCATTGCTCTGTCTGTATATTTTCTGGTTAATTGCAGAGAAAATTAGCCTAGAGACTTTCTTGGGTTCCACCTTACTTGTACGCATGAAATTTTATCTAAAGCGGTATAGTAGTGATTGAGTATTCAAAGCCTATCGGACAGACAGAACATGTCAATTGTCATAGGTATTCTGTAATTTTTTTATTTTTACATTAGACTGTCGTTGAAGACTACGAAGATCTCCTGTCTCCGAATTACGGTACATTAGAATCGTTAAAAGCAGCGAGGAAAGAAGGGTGCAATGTTTATGTTATTCTGCTTGCTAATGGGTTGCAAGCGTCGCGACTGCTCAGATTTGGAGATAGGTAAGAATTTAGATAATAATGACATAACTATGCTAATATTATAAAGCTTACAGATTTGTTTGTTTGTTTGCATTGAATACGCTCCGAATCTATTGAAACAATTTTAATAAATCTTTCACTGTTGAGAAGCTAGACTACTTATTATTATAATAACTTCCGTGAGACGAATTCATAATTATTTAAGGATTCAATTCGGTTTACTCACGCGTATTCTCGGGATCGCCCGACTAGTCGCGACACCACCGCCGCCGCGTCAGCTCTGATTAAGGACTCCTATTGAGTCTGAAACTAGTCGGGCGATCCCGAGAATACGCGTGAGTAAACCGTTGAATGCTTAAATAAGCTAGACTATCCCTGGGTGTCATAGGCTATTATATTGTATATTAAAAAAAGATTAAGGCCGTGGGCGGAGCTGCGGGAATAATTTAGTTTTAAATAAAGATACTTATAAAAATAGGATCCCGGTGAAGTAATAAAAGAATGCGCTCAGGCTAACTGCGGTAGACTTCATAAAAAACACGGATGCAGTTTCATCAGTGCCCATCGGCTAACATTATTTTCCATGTGATGCAAAACAATTATATTTTATGTAGGTAATTAAACTATTAATCTTCTTGCAGACATCGTATCATCGATACAAGAGCCAAATATCTGATGCTCCACGACTTTCGACTATTTCATCGTGAGCTGCACTACCTTTGGCGACGAATCATAAATATCATATTCATTAAGTACCATAAAAAAATAATAGGAATCGCGAAAAGTAAAGCCTGGTTCGAACTATCTACTGTGCCTTTCCCTCATCCAATCACAACCGTGTTCGTACCACGAAGGGTTGACATATGGAAGAATGATAATTTTCACTACAACAGACCCCTATTTGTAGATAAAACGAATAATTTGAATGGAAAACTGGTAAATGTTGTTTATTTGGACCACATTCCGTCCGTTGTGGTCGTCAAGAATAATGATTCGCAGAAGGTTGGTGGCGTTGAGGTCGAAGTAAGTATAAAAATATTAATGAGTGTCATACAAGCTCATGATCTAAGTTATTTCATTTAACTACTTTACAGATTATGCACACATTAGCACAAAAAATGAACTTTAAGCCGAGACTGTATCAGGCGAACAACGCTGAAATACACAAGTGGGGCCAGAAGCAACCTAACGGCTCCTTCTCCGGTCTCCTGGGCGAGATGGTGAATGGTGGTGCGGACATTGGTTTAGGAAACCTACAATACACTCCCTACCATTTGGAACTGACCGATTTGAGCATACCTTACACGTCGCAGTGCTGGACTTTCTTAACGCCTGAAGCCTTGACGGATAATTCTTGGAAAACTTTGATTTTGCCTTTCAAGTATGTAAATAGATTTCAAGATAGACGCGTTGAATTTGATTAGTTTTGTCAATGTGTAGATACTACCTATTTACATACTCGTATCATTATAATTGTAGCCGTTAAGATGTGGCTGACGTCATTATGAAGAACAGGCTAAAAATGTTCGTTAATTTGTTGTTTTATTATACTATTTACAGGTTGTATATGTGGATTGCGGTACTTTTAGTGTTATTAATAACAGGCACCATTTTTTATGGACTAGCAAGGAATCACAAAAACCTCCAAGATTATAAGAAGCATAAAAACGCCATATCTGGCAAGAAACAGATTGACGATTACGGTACGTAGAGTAGGTAGCAGGTACATAAAGATAATTGTAGTAGGTACTGTATAGTATAGGTTCTTATACTGTGGTTATTGTTTAACTTTATTTTATTTGATGAGACGAATGAATTTAACGTGAATCATAGCTACGTTGGTCTAGTGGTCGCAAGTACAACTCCCGGATACGATAACTTCGGGTTCGAATCCCAGGTCGGGCAATGACCTAATTGTTACTGGTTTTTTCGTTTAAAATACTCAGTGCCATAAAGGCCTCTCTTTCGTCGTAGGGATAAAGATGTAGGTGTGCTGAATAAACAGACGTTTGCGAGTAATGCACACATTCCTTGGACAGACATGACCCCGCCATTATTTGCTTTCAGATGCGAAACCCGGCCTGTACCTGTTTGGAGAAATAATTAACAGCATTCTGTACACTTATGGAATGCTCCTTGTAATATCTTTACCTAGACTACCGACTGGATGGTCGATTAGGCTGCTAACAGGCTGGTATTGGCTGTACTGTATACTTCTAGTAGTTTCGTATAGAGCTAGTATGACTGCTATATTAGCAAATCCTGCACCCAGAGTAACTATAGACACGTTAAGAGAGTTAGTAGACAGCAAAGTCACTTGCGGCGGCTGGGGGACCGAAACAAAGAGATTTTTTGAAGAATCCCTCGACGAATACGGACAGAAAATCGGTAAAAAGTTCGAAACAATAAACAATTCATTACGAGCAGCTGACTACGTTGCCCAAGGCGTTTATGCTTATTACGACAATTCGGATTTTCTAAAATACATTAGAGTTAAAAGAAAGAATTCGCCAGGAATAGTAATGGAAGATTTTAATAACTCAACTAATGCAAGCGACGTGAGCATCAAAACCGACGCAGAAAGGAGTTTGCATATCATGTCAGATTGTGTTGTTAACATACCAGTCTCCTTAGGTTTTCATAAAAACTCTCCCCTAAAGCCACTAGCTGACATCTACATACAGAGGGTGGTGGAAGTTGGTCTTGTTGAGAAATGGCTGAATGACGCCATGCATTCCATACGATCTTTGGAAATTAATGAGCCTGAGGTCAAAGCTCTCATGAACTTACAGAAACTGTATGGAGCCTTACTGGCGCTGGCTATAGGCTACACTTGTAGTACTATATGTCTAATTGGGGAATTATTCCACTGGCATTTCATTGTAAAAAGAGATCCTAAATTCGACAAATATGCACTTGATCTATATTACAAAAATAAAAACTCAAATTAATTGAAATTTATATAATTAAAATTATTTACATTACAATATTGTCATAGAGCTTTGTGAAACAAATATTTTGTTCTGTTCAGTCATGTTTCAAGCTTTTTATGTGTAAAATCTTACAAAATTAAATATTATCTTTACCACAATTGTTTTAATATCTTTTATATAGAATTTACAATATTAGTACATTGATTTTTAGTTAGGCACAATTTTGCTAATCGGGAAGTATAATTATAAATTAGATTTACTTTTGTTCAGGGTTGTAGGCCGGAGGTTGAGAGCCCTCAGGGGCATTCTCCGTGATCCAGGGATGTTGTAAAACCTTTGCCAGTGAAAGTCTTTGTTCAGGTTCAATGACTAGCAGTTTACCCATTAAGTCTTTAGCTTTCTCAGAAATAAAATCCGGATATTTAATAATAACATATCTTATCTTCCTGTATGTTTGATGAGAATCCTTAGCATCAAAAGGTGGTAGGCCCACCAGTAACTCATAGCAGAGTACTCCGAGGCTCCATATGTCCACAGCATAGCTGTGAGGTTTTCCTTCTATCATTTCCGGGGATAAGTAATCTAAAGTGCCACATAGTGTCATCCTCCTTGATGATGGTGAGTGTACCGACCAGCCAAAGTCAGCAATCTTCAGTTCTCCATTGTGGCCAATCAGTAAATTCTCAGGCTTGATGTCACGGTGTATAACTTTCTTTGTGTGGCAGTACACTAAAGCTCTAGTTAAATCCCTGATATAAACTGCAACTGTTTTCTCATCGAAGCGCTCCCTTTCCTTTAACAATTTATACAAAGAACCATGTTTTGCATATTCTAAAATTAAGTAAATGCGCTTTTCGTCGTGAAAGTATCCGTACATGCGCAAAATGTTCGGGTGTCGAAGTCGGCATTGAATCTCTACTTCGCGACGCACCTGATGCTCGATTTCAGAGTCAAGTATCTGACTCTTGAAGAGTACTTTTAAGGCGACGACGTAATGAGACTCCTTTTCGCGTGCCAAATAGACATTTCCAAATTTACCTTTTCCGAGTGGACGGCCCAAGTCGAAATCCGAGAGAGACCAAGACTTCTTCTTATCTTCGTTTTTCCCTGGCCCAACATTCAGGCTCGGCGGGTGAAGTTCTTTGTTTTCGTTAACTTTAGTGCCGAGAGGTCGAGTGATTGGAACAGCTGGCACTTTGAAGCTGTCCATAGTTTTGTGACTGTTTGCGTTGCAACCGCAGCCTGACCGTCCCGCAGTAGGTAGACGGTTTTCTTTACTACAACTACACTTATTTATATTCATGATCACAAATTGTTATGTCGTAAAGCAATCTGACTGAGTGCTTTGTAAATTCAAAGATTCAAATAACGACTATTTTCATACGATTAGACAGCAACTGACCACAGACAGTAACAGACTGACTTCTATTTATTTTGTTTGTGATATTGGTAAATTGTTGCCATTATTGCCTTATTGGATTTGGTTTTAGCTTTACCGTAACTCGTAGTTTGTTTTATTTGATAATATTATTATAATTTCATTTGACATTAAAAATAGCCATCCAACACACTGTACCAGACAAGACAGAAGTTTCAGATATGATTAAAACTTGAAAACCGATATTGAAAAATTCGACTTGGCAGCACAGCGGAAAGTACAGATCACAGACACAGAGCACTTTTGTACAGATTGTCAATCACACATTCACACTGACAAGTTTGACAACCAGCTGTTTGGTTAGTTGTCATTGTCAATTGCCAAATTGCCAGCTCTCGCTATGAGTGCAATGAATAAATACAAAATCTAACTTTCCATTATTATAACAAGGTTGAGGATTTAATCTTTGTCATATATCTGTTAATTATATCTGGATCTGACTTTCGCTATTGCATAGAAGCTTAATTACAGGCGTTTATTGTCAAAACTTGGTAAGTACCATAAATTCATATTCAGTCTAGTTTTCAACACACCGAACCTCAAATTATAAGTTAACCAGTCACAGGTATCCGGTAAAAAAGCAAGGACTCATAATTTTAAAAACTCCATGACTGCTTTGTGTTAGTCAATTTGCCGAGGGTGGAAAGTAAGAGGTCTATAACCCTAAGATAACCTGTATAAACATCCTTATACAACAACCTCCAACAGTTATACAATGCTTGAGTCTTGATAGACGCTTAAAAGCAGGCACAATATTACAATAATAATATAATACAATATTACAATATATTCAATTCAAGCTAAACCAGGCTTATTAAGTCTTGACCCATATTTTATCTTATTAACCCCATGATGCTAATGAATTTGTGTTTTATATATGTATGCAGCTTTTTAAGTAGATTAGGTGTAACAATAACATTATTGCATGAGTTCAAAATGAAACTAAACATTGAGAATCAAATGTAAACATTTTTAATTTGTTTAAAAAAAAACTTGAATCTGGATTATGGAATGGTTTTTGAGTTTTTGCCTGTAGAATAAAATTTAAGAAAGAGAAAAGAGAAGCCTTTGGTTTGAAGTGGACAGTCAGGCCCAAAATAGATAATAGAAGAAGCTACATTTAAAATACCTCTTCTTTTCAGCACTTCATAAGAATGTCTGATGATGCAGAGCAGCAGGCTGAGGAGATAGAAGTACTTAAGTCAATCTATGATGGAGATGATAACTTCAAACAAGTTGATGCTACAACTTATCAATACAAGGTAAATTTCTGCATGACCACACCTTTATAAATACACTTGTGAAAAAATGCCTATTATGTCTATGACCCAAAATCCAACTCAGTGACAAATGTGATGTCAAACAAATTCTAATAATACTATAATTTAAGCAAAAATTTGGAATTGTATGTGTGAAATCGTATTGTTTTTTTTTTTTTTTTCAGTATGTTGATGGAGAGAAATCTTTTATATTGGAAATAAAATGGGGGCCTACATACCCAACTGAGAAGCCTAGCTTTAATTTAAATATATTCTACAACCAGTCCTTGTAAGTATAAGTTCAATATATATTTTACTAGATGTAGCCCGCGACTTCGTCCGCGTGAGTGTCGGCAATCGCAACAAAAAGTAGCCTAATTCCTTCTCAGGCACTGGACTATCTCTCTACTAAATTTCATTTAAATCGGTTCAGTAGTTTAGGCGTGGTGCAAAAACGAACAGACAGAGTTACTGTCGCATTTTTATATTAGTAAGGATTTCCATTTTAAATAATAAGAATATAATTCCGAGGCAAAGTACAAAGTTGCAGCACCGTCCCTTGTACCCTTTCCTTCCAGTTTATGTAACACTAGCTCTGGCTCGCGGCGCCGCCCGCGTGTTACCGCGGCAAAAAGTATCCTATAACCTTCCTCGATTAATGGGCTGTCTAAAACTGAAAGATTTGAAATTAAACTACTTTTTAAATTGATTCTATTGCAGTTTATTTTAGTTTCCAACATTTCAACACCTGCAAATAGAATAAAAATAAAAATAAGTTTTATTTCAATGTCTAATATTCGCATAAACCTCAGAAGACAATACTGAAATATTTTTTCTAATCTGGCTACTAGTGCCACAGAACAGCTTGCTCAACCAAACTCTTCACCTTTGTAATATTAGTACCTATAGATCTGGATTCTGAAGACCCAATGTAAAATTAAATCCAGATGATTCTCTAGAATAGAAGCTTTTATGTCTATGATATTCCCTATCCATGACTTACAAATAGATTGGTAACCCACTGCATAGCCTTATTTCAAGCTATATTTAGGTTATTGAAATAAAACTACTTTTAAACGGATTCTATTGCAGTTTATTTTGATTTTAGTTCC
The DNA here is from genome assembly GCA_950381575.1 of Plusia festucae. Lineage (NCBI taxonomy): Eukaryota > Metazoa > Arthropoda > Insecta > Lepidoptera > Noctuidae > Plusia > Plusia festucae. The sequence goes on along the minus strand of OX494436.1, from coordinate 1,370,385 downwards.
CGACGTTTCGACGCCTTTGTAGGTCATGACACCTGCAAAACCGCGATAGAATCAGTTTAAAATTAGTTTTATTTCAATGTCTAATATTCGCATAAACCTCAGAAAACAATATATATATTTAGGTTAGCTTCCATGCTTTCCAGATTCACTTGAATAGATTGTTAATCGGTTTCTTCCTTAATTTTGTTTCCAGATTGCCTCAAGTTAAGGAGAAGATCACAAGCATAGTGGATACGGAAGCAGAACAATGGCTTGGCTGTGCTATGACATATACACTGTTTGAGTGCTTGAAAGAGAAAGTGGCAGAAGTACTAGCAGACCAGACTGAGGAGGTGGTGGTGTCTAACAGAGTGGAGAAGTTAGTTATTGATGAACAGGTGAGCACAATTTAAAAATAAAGGATTTTCTATTCACTCTCTGTGTATTCACATATTGTGTATGAGTTGTTGCAGTAGGTAGTTCTTTTATACTGAATGTAAGTTCTGTAGTTTAGTTTTGTTATTCAGTTTATAGAAAATTTAATAATGCACTAATTATATTAAACGGTCTTACGTGCAACTTAAGACCGTGGCCCCGATTTTGCTAAACACACTAAACAAACTTAAGTTGTTTGAGGCCATAAGTATGTTTTTATAATTAGAAAAGGAAAGACAATAATTAGAGCATTAAAAATTTAGACTGATGACCTAAATCTAAATTAAAACTACCGTCTAAAATCCTCATACAAAGCCGACAGAAAGAACCGTGAGCCAAGGGTGTGATGCAAAAACTAGTGACTTTTCTCAGTTGTTATATATTGCCATCCTTTTCATACGCTGTATGTTGGTAAAAGATAGCAATAGTTTAATTTAGATTTAGTTACTGTACAAGGGAATCAGTACATTAATTGACTTTAAGAGGAACTTATCATCCATTCATTAAGTAGCCTCTGGTAAAATAAACATCAACAAATATATTTTTCTCCAGGTTGACCCAGCAAAGAAACCAGAGAAGAAAGAGCAGTTAACGAAAGCACAGAAGAGAAGAGCGTGGGACAAGGCGGAGATTGGCAGAGCGGGAGAGAAGCCGCGGGGATGGGACTGGGTCGACATAGTCAAGCATTTATCCCAAGCACCCCACCACCCAACCTCATGACACATAGCGGCGTAGCAACACAGCATGAATAATGCATATGCTATTATCTCAAGCATATGGTGTTACCACTAAACTATACATGCTTTTGCTATCACCTTCTATGATATTATAGAAGATATCTCAATATTCCCCTTCATTGATGTTTACATCTAATGATCGTCTGCTATCTGAAGGTTGGTTTCGAAGTTTACTTTATGTAAAATGAGGGTAGTCAGACATCGTTTCGTGGTAACACTGGTAGGGTTGCCAGATATTAAATGAATTTGTATAATAAATTAATCAGTATATTTTCTGTTACTTATTTATATGATTTTTTTTAACCTGATACACAATAAGATACTCTAGACATGCAAAAAAAAACATCAAGGAATGGAAGATACTTTGTTTTTATAACGTGGGTACAATTTTGTCAAAAAGTATGATTGGTGGGCTGGTCCTTTTAAATTCTCGATTCATCAACTTTGAGTATCATAGGTAGGTACCTACTGTAAGAGGCTAAAACGAAGAATTTATAAATGTATTAGGCACTTCATGGATAGCGTATCATCAGCATATGGAGTATCTTATCATCACGCAACAATCACCGGGCGACGTGCCGCAGGTTCGATCCTTGCATGGCACAAATATATGAGCGACCTACAAATGGCACGAAATCAAAAAAGACGTGATTTCCCCAACCCATGTATTAAAAAGGTATTTATATAAGTTTGTTTCTCAGAATAATAACTAAATTATTCTGAGGTTTATTTAGTTTATAAACCAACCTTTTTCTCTTAAATTATGACAGTCAATAATAATTGACAACAAAAAAAAAACACGAAACATCAAAATATACGCTTGAGCCAAATCAACCTTCAACAAAATTGAATTGAATTGAACCAAATTGAATTGAATCGCCAATTTACCTGTAAATAATTATTTAAAAAAGCACTTAGTTTCTGTAAGCGGGAATTTGATCATGCGATACACAAAACAGCAGTGGTACACGCCAGCTGAAGTAGCGATCCACAATTCGGCGACAGATTGTTGGGTGACCCTCAACGGGAAGGTATATGACCTGACCTCTTGGCTGAATGAACAGTTTAAAATATGTAAGTGCACTCAAACATGTTCCTGTGCCGTTAAAACTTGGTACTGTGACAACTGTGTGGCCTACTGTCCCTGCTTCAAACATGGCTACTTCTATTGCGACGGGAAAAGGGTGAGTTTATTTATATTAACTCTTTCACTGTCCCGTGAACGTTTCCATTGTTTTACTATTGTGTCTTCTGACGGGACGGAAGGTGTTAATTTACTTTTTATCTTCATCAATATCTTAATGGTATAGCTGGCTTTTCCACCGGATTCGACCGACGATCATAACATTGATGAAGCATAACTTATTGTCCTTTTGTAAACTGCCTTCTGATTTGCAGCTGGCCATGACCATCCTAGCTTATGCTGGTAAGGACTTGAGCCACTGGTTCAGGAACGGCGAGTGGATACGCTACTTCCACCCAATCGTTGGTTCTCGTACCACTAAGCGGATCCATGGCCACGGGTACCGCAGGCCAGTGGTGCCGTCCACCCTATGGCGACCCATGGAGAAAGCCTGGTGGAACGTCGACACATACATAGTGGGGAAAGCTACGGAGAAAACTAGGCCTATTAGAATTACTAATACGCTGACAGGCAAGTTACATACTTTTTCGAAAACTTATATGTAACTGCAATGCTTCTGCTGAAATAGAAAGTCGAGTCCTGAGATGGTATCTAATCAATCGATCAACTCAGCTTATTGTGGTCCACTGCTGTCACTGCTGGCACATCCAGTCCAAATGATGCGCTTCAAGTCATCGCGTATTATCCCTTTCCAATATTTAATTTCCTTCTTCCAAACTAACTCCTAACTTCCAAAATTTATATGTAGTGTAGGTACCTACGTAAGTACTTACCCAAAGCTTTAAATTAGAAGACCTATGCCAACTGTGGTAGCTATAACTACTGCAATTTAGATAGAAGCAAGGATAAATAAAAAACAGGATCCAAAAATTTGTTCTTATTTAAATTTTTTAACGTCAAGTCTCAAGAAACGACGTCATTAACTTATCTGACAATTTAGGCTCCACGGTGACGTTAGAAGTTTGTGCTGAAGAGACAATTTACGAGATCATGATGCGCTACCTGCCTCACAATAACCATCTCTGGTCGTACGCCTGGCGGTACCTCGGCAAGCCCCTGCACTTCAACAAGACCCTGGACGAGAATGGCATACCTGATGAGCGAGAACGGTTCAGCGATGTGGCCCTTCCTGAGAACATGCACATTCCCGCCATTTTACTCTATTATAACGATGATCTGACTGAAGGTAAACTCTTATTTCTTACTTGTTTAAAAATACTCTTGCAGAGAAGAAAAGACGTCGTGGCAATCCCAGAAGCTTGATTTGTAAACTGTGATGGTAATAATGCACGACCATACCAAATTGATGGAGGTAAGGAAGGCCTAATCAGGGATCAGAAATCAGAAGAGAGGTAGGAACGATCTTTGCCGATAATAATCGGAAAGGGGTTAACAGGAATACGAGAAATGTGCGACCCACTTTGCTAGTAAGCTTTTGTTTTTTATTTAATATTAGGTACCTAAGTTATTGTTTTATTTCCAGATCCACCTATGAACGACGAAAAATGTGAGTGCCCGAAAGTAATTTGCGGACCGAGAGGAATAGAGAGGTGCTTAAAAGATAGAAAATAGTGGATGTCAGCAAGTAAAATATTTGTTTGTTAATGAAAAAAGAGTACTTACCTACTTAATAATTTTAAAATGAGGATCATAGATTTAATTTTAATTTAATACTAATATTATATTTAGGATCATTTTATTAGAGATTTTGGGGGCTCCTAATCGCTCTAATTAATGCTGTGGCTTATTGGCTTATTATTTGTCAAAAAGATAATCATGAAAATAAATATTTAATGTGAATAAAATTAGTTCTTCTCATTATTATTTAGATGAATATATAAAAAATTGTAATGTCAATCAATAAATAAGCAACTCAGACTGAAACCATTTGGATTTATTAGATATATTTTCTTTTCATAAAAAATTAGGTACTGTAGCTAGGATGCATGAAAATGATCAAATTTAGTTATCTTTTTTGTCCTGTTTTAATTGTTTAATCTTAAATCTAATAAATGAATTTATAAACTCTAATTTGTTTTAATTAGGTACTTTGGTTTAATTAGAAAAATAAAGAATACTAAAAAGTCGTATTAATTAATAATAATAATATCTTGGGACAGCTCACACACGGCCATCTGATCCCAAACTAGGCAGAGCCTGTACTATGGTAACCAGACAACTGATAAGCATACTTATATATTTGTAAATACATACATATTACGAACAAATGATCGTGCTCATCACACAAAGATTTGTCCTGGGTGGCAATCGAACCACAGAGTACATTTTACATAATCGAACCCACGACCTCCGGCTTAACAGTCAGGGTCACTATCACTAGGAATCGGGATGGACCGCGGTGGGGTCCGTCTGGGAGTGGTTTTTACTTCTCTAACATTCGCTTAGCACAGAAAACAATAAGTAATCACAAGTGTAATGGATTGACACTTATCTATATAGGTGTTAGCTAATTAAGATCAAGTGTCCGCATCTTGCTATTAAATCGAAATATATTGTATTGTTGACTGGCACCTACAGTCAAACCGTTCATACCGTTTTGTAGAGCATTGTTTATGTTTGTGATAATTGTAAATGTGATTAATAAAGACCATACCATACCATACCATCCACTAGACCAACAGGCCCGCAAAAAATACGGGTCTAATATTTTTCACACAGAACAGTAGCCATATTACGTAACTTACAATACAGGTTATACAGGCTGCGAAGTGCCCACCTCACATCCCTTTGGTGTTATTTAAATAACAGAATGGAAATATTTGAACCTCAAGCAGGAATCGAACCCGGGACTACTAGTTAGGCGCACCACTCTTTTTTACAGAGGTCATTTGAGATATCAATATTCTCCTTTCTACTATAAATTTCTGTGCTGTAATTTCATATCTTGTTCAACTGTGCAGTTCTAGAAATATTCAGCGCTAAAAAAGGAAATAAAGATACATACAGTCAAACATAGAACCTCCTACTTTTGGGAGTCGGTTAAATAGTTCATCCCTAGAAACTTACTAACTTACTTAAATTATGGAATGCAATAAACGGATTGAGAATTGAGAAACGTTTTATGGGTTTGACATATTTTTTTACATTGTACGCCGCCGGTGAGGAAAACTGGAGGATGAATGCAGGTAGGTTTTTTACCCTTAGAAGAAATTGCAGGCAAATAATTTGTACTCTGGAAGACCAAGAACGTAAACAAGGCCCTTAAAATGACTGCTTCTAGTGTTTTATAGCAGCAGAGCCATCATTAAGCTGCGCGTAAAATCCAGTATTTCAAAGAATAATATCGATTATAATTTGTGCTTTGCCATAAGCTCCTGGCAACCGTGGCTCGTGCGCTGTGCTCGGCTAAGCACGATTCCTGCCGACCCGTAGTGCCCCTTGTAGGGGTCAAAAAAAACACCAAGAAACAATAAAAACATTACACAGACTGGTATAATAGTAATTCGATGGACGAGTGAATGTTAAGAAATCAAATCATTATGGGCACAGGTTAAATGAATGTTATATTCAGTAAAGTTCAAGCTTTCTGCATTGTTGGTTCGGATAATGTAATAAGTAGTCAGAAATTTGAATTATAAAATCATTTTTATGGATCGTGTAGGATGTGTAGCTCCGAATTTACATGGATATGATTAATTTCTTGTGACTTCATAATGACTTAAGGATTTGTTTCTCCTAGAGTGTTAATGTGATCTTCTTTTCCATTTAGAATTGTAGGTCTATAAAACTCTTGCGACAATAGAAGATCGTATCGACAACACTTATCCAATTTCAAAAGCGTAACCATTTTCTAGTGACAATTCAAGGCCTACAATTTGCATTCACCCCACACGATATGGTTATTTCTAGTCGCATACACCCGCTTATTAGCGAACTATAGTATGAGACCACCACGCATGCGCGGATCCGATAATTTCATTCACTTGTTGCCCCAAATTGTGGTGCGCAACCCCACGCGGTGTCCCATTAAAAATAAACAAGCGGGACTGTGTTATGTAGTTTAGTAGAGTAGTGAGGGTGATGTATTCCACAAGAACGTTGCTTTTGATACTAACTTTGTATATCATAAATTGGTGATTTAATTTTACATAAAAAGTTTCAGTAAAGTCATAGTTTGGAACTTTTATGTAATTAAATACAGTGTTGCAAAAGTGAGATGATTATTTTGAAAATAAGTTATGGACTGAAAAAAGTGGTTTTGGTGTTTAAATGTGAAAATATTTTAATAGTGGAATAAGTAAGTTTATTTATTTAACTATTTTTTTTGCGTTCAAAAGTTTTTTTGATTTACGTAAGTACGTATTGCGTGATTTGTTATAATGCACTGATCTACATTGTTTGTATAATGGTGCCTGTAAAGGTTATTCACTAATAGGTCAGATTTTTTAAGAATAAATCAATGGCTTTATTTCACATAGTTATTATCAAAATCAGTTTGTAACTCACTATGTTTCGATTATGATTATTTTTTTCAAAGTGCACTGTCTTGTCTTTCCAATATACACAACATTAATTATGGTTCAGTTGTTTATTCATAGATTTTTTTTCTTAGCACATAACTTTATTTTTCTTTTTTAGGTTTTTTTATGAAAATGGCGACACTTCCGATTTTCGTGTCGTTAAGCAGGTAATTATTTCGTTTTACTTATATAAACTATAAATACTTATTTCTACTACTTGCGTTTATGTTTGTCAACGGATGGCTGTAGATATACCACATAACTACCACATAAGGTTTTGTACCCACTGATAACCGTAGCAATACAAATTTGAATTTAGGATTAGAAAGTAAAAATGTAAAATCAGACTTAAGTATATATTTTTTTAGCAGTTATGAAATAGGTGCTAATTTTAAATCAAATTTATATAAGCTTAGTATCTGTAGGTATCTACTGTAAAATGGTAATGTTATTAATCCTTAAATAAAGCTTTATTATTACATAAAAAGCTTCGCGCTCTGCGCCTGCGCAAGTATTCCTATCTATCACTGTCTGTGTGGATTGCTAGTGACATTGACCGCGCGTGCGCTGTGTGCACATGGCCTCATCTATACCGACTATTAGATATGAACTGCACACGTGTTGATAACCATAATATATTTATTTATATGTATTTATGATAATTTCTAGTTTTGTTAGATAGCTTGCAGGCTGGATACGGAAAGCGGGCAATCGTGTTCTAAGGCGAAACTTGAATAGAATAGAATAATTTTATTTGCAAACATGTGCAATGTTTAGGATAACAAAAGGAAAAAAAGTGCTTAGGTTCTGCATGTATAAATAATAAGTATATAGGATTAATTTTCATGGAGTGCGTATACTCGGTAATCAGGTGCATCAAACTGAACAGCTTTGCCCAAGGAACATAGGTCGAAATCTTAAAAAATGAAATATTCATACAAAGTGACAGGTCATGTGACTTAAATAGGTATTTGTATAAAAAAATTATTTTCAATTTTAAGATTTCGACCTAGGTATGTTCCTTGGGAAAAGTTGTTCAGTTTTATGCACCTGAATACCTCGTTAAATATACGCACTCCATAAAAAAAAATCCTGTATACTGCATATTTATCATTTAGTTAGTGCTTGTCTATTTTATATCTAAGATAAAAAAACATTGTGAAGTAGAAAATACCTACTTATGTCCAATTACTTTCGTGTACAATCGCTCAAACGGTTATATTTCACTCATGTTTTTGTCTTCGTTTCGTACTTTGTAATAAACCAGTAATAAGCCACTTGTTACCCTGAAGGCCATCGATCGAGTTTAACTGTATCATACAAGGGTTGTCAAACTAGTTGCAGCCGGAACATGGTAATGACAAGCCGTACCGGACGTGCGCCTATATGCGTCCTGGCCTAGGAGATATAGTTAGCTAGGCAATAGTGTACTACCGTACCTAAATCGTCCATGACATTGGTTGATAAATTCCGGTGAAGCAGACCAAGCCTGAGCTCAGGCTAACTGAGGTCTACCGAGACCTCATAAAAAAGTCATTGGTTAATTGAAATTCATTCCACTGCTTTATGTTGGTTAACGAAAACACCCACAGAGATATAAATAACTTCTTTCATTTATCTATGGAAAACACTTATTATCTGCATAGAGACGTTTCCCAAGATTTTGGAGTCGGCTTCCAGTCTTACCCGATTTAGCTGAATGCAAACCCATTACCTCCTGGTAACAGTGTAGGTAACAGTCTGTACTGTACCTATCGTCACTGGGGTATCCTATATAGGTAACGACTGCCTGTCGAAATTGTAATGACTTAAGGATTGTCAATGATAACTTGACAATCAGCCAGCCGGGACCACCTTTTAGTTTCTTTATATGAGATTTTAAAGGGAACATACCTAATTATGTCTGCATAGAGCTTCTTTTTAGTGTTCCAGGGCGGTATCACTTTCTATTTGAACAAATAGCGTGTAATTATTTGAAGTATCGGTGTACGTATTAAAAGAGAACATCGCTTACTTTTGTAATTATTGTTTAAGAACGCATCAATTATCTAATATAATTGTCTAGACCCAGTTACTACGACTCAGTAGTTGTAATGCCATTTTAATTCCGTTGAAAGAAAAGAGACGCTATCTGCTTTGAATGAATTGAAACACTGATTGAATCTTTGGTTTCTTAAAATTAAATGTGAATCTACGTCTACTTGTCAATTTGGTGTATGTAAGAAATGTCAATGAAATTAGTGATAGGACACTTTGTAGTAAAACAGATTTTTTGTACTTTAATGTTCATTCAGTGAATGATACAATTTAGGCTTGTTAGTAGATAGTAATTTTATGTTTCAAGAGCTTCAACAAAAGGTGCTGTCGACCGTACTAGTAAATCACGCGAACGTTTAGCGTTCTGCTGAAAAGGTTGCCAGTTCGATTCCAACACGGACTTTTTTGTCTGATCTACAGATTCCGTTCCGCTGTGGATATTATTGCATGTTACATTTTGGTCTACAAAATTCGATACGGGCAAAAAGTGTGGAATAAAAAGGACCTATAAACTAGATGAGGAGCTCGTAAAATAACGAGCACAGAGTACATTTTACATATTTTCATATTAATTTAATCTAGGAAGTTTGTTCCTAGTTTCGGGCTTATAACTTATAAGTTCATATCAATAATTGTAAGCATATACTTGTTAGCTTAAATAATGTCCATACTCTTGAAACGACTCTAGATACTTGTTGGGATAAGTTATTTTTTCATTATACACGGTTATTTTTTATGGAGTGCGTATATTCTCAGAGGTAATCAGGTGCATAAAACTTAACATCTTTTCCTAAGGAACATAGATCGAAATCATAAAATTTAAAATCAACTTTTCATACAAACATAAGTCACGTAACTTGTCACTTTAAAAAAGAATCCTGTATAAGTTAAACCTTATTCACAGTCCAAGCAGTTAGCAGTTAACGTGCTGCTATGGCTTTATCTTTTTCCACTTAAGTAAAAATCAGTTCAATTGCCTCTTAATACTACCCGGTGTCTCTCAGAACACAAAAAAGATTTGGCGACCGGAATTCTTGAACTTCATTTGCGTTATGTTTTGTTTGGACTTACAGAATAACCCCCAAGGGATAAATCACACTGATGACAGCTGACAGCTTCATTGATATGGTAATAGCTCACTGAAATAAGATGTAACTAACCGAGCACATCTTCGACTTTCGGAAACCAACCCCAGCTCTGGGTTTTATGAGGTAACTGTTGTGAAAGATGTCCTCTGCATTCATCAACATACCAGCACAACTCCACACACTACTTATGTACCTTAAAAATGATATGCAATTTGTTGCAATGACGCTTAAATCAGCTGAGCGTGACGTCTAACTATTTATTATGCCATAGTTCCCTAGGAACACTGCATTTGACCACAAGAGCAACTCCACATTGTCCACTAACTCAATAATTATGTGAACATTCTTGGAAACTCATTTTCTGCCTCTTCCGGTGCAAAATTAGTACTTTCGAAATCAGACCTCTGATAAGTACTCATACCTTATTAGGTTTATGTCACATTTACTGGCCAATATTAAATGCATAAATAGTTTTTAAATTTTGGCCCTTATGAAGATATCAATTTGATATAATTGTAATCTTTACTTTACCCAACACCTTTATATACCATGTTTTAAGCAAATAAATACATATATTATTATTGTTTAATAATTTTATTGTTACACTAGCTGTTTCCCGCAGCTCCGTCCCCGGTCTTAATTTTTTTTATATAATTGAGATGTAAGCTATCCTATCTCTGAAGTTGGATCAAACCGCACACGGTGTGCAAAATTTATTAAAATCAGTTCAGTAGTTTCGAAGTTCATCCCGGACAAACTTCGTGACACTGGAATTATATACAACATGTAACAAAACCCTTGTCCGATTCAATAAAGGCGTACTCGTGGTACAGTTCATGAACCGTCTCGCATAGGCGGCTTCTTTGACACAAATCTGCAGGTAGTGAGTACGTCAACTTTGAGGAGCGGTCAGTGTTGCTGTTGCCTTGGATCAGTTTTTTATTTTGATTTTATTATTTTCACTGGGGGAAAAAAAATTCTCCAATCCATTTAATGGCTACGTATATGTGTTCGCAGTACGATACCAAATAATAGTCTTAGGGACCGGACAGGGGTTTTGTTACATGTTGTATATTATGAGTATGGCTTCAAATAAATATTGAAAGGATTTTCATCGTTACTTTAAGCCAGCCAGTATTGACTTAGTAGCAAAAACTACGTATCTCTCTTCTTTATTTTCAATACTCAATCGCTGCAAATTCCCACGGGTTTCTTTTCTACAATGTCATCAATGGATAGAATGCTGAATTTCACCGCAAACAATAGATCGTCTATATACCTTTGTTTGTATGACATTGTTTGTAGCTAGCCATGGGATTCTTATCGACGAAGTGTTAGCAATTATGTTGAAAACCTACTATATTTGCATGTACATTATGTTTACTCGTGTTACCGCCTTTGTAGTCTTGACAATTTTTCATTTTCTAGTAAAGATTTTCCGTAACTCTGAACAGTTAAAGTGCGTAGTTCTGTAACTCGTACTTTAGGCATGTTATTTTTAAAACGTTGACATCGAATCATTCTTCAAAATATTAAATTTTTGATGTGGTTTTTAACGTAAGACAGTGCAGTATTTAATTTTAGTTTTGAGACCTTACCGGGTGAAATCAGGATCCAAGAGACCCACAAAAATAGTTCTCAAACGGCATCATCAAAGAACACGATTCAAGTTCTATAAACCTGTCATATTGCAACTTGTTTTCACGTAGTAATTCGCTCAAGAAGTTTAATGGATCCTCGATTTATTACAAACATTCGGTCACGTCTACTTGAAACAACTTGACAGGTGCTGTACCTAGATTCTGGAACTTGTTAAAATAAAACTAGAACGTCTTTGAGCATAGCTTGACAAGGTCGCCGTAATTCCATAGAGTTTATCCACTGTCTTAATAAGGAGTTGGATACAGGTGTAGCTACGTTATTATAGGTTTTTGTTTCAGATCTAGTGCATTCGATACCTGCTTGGTATAGAAAATATTAAAGACTAACTTCTGCCCGCGACTTCGTCTGCGTGGACTTCAGAATAGGGTGCAAAAAGAAATGAAAAATGTGAAAGTAATAAAAAATTGAATAAAATTTTCACCCGTGTTATCACTTGCGCTGTAATAGAGAAAAATACCAAATTTCAAAGCTGTTTGCTTACCTCGTTAACAATTTTCAATCGGAATCGGAATAAAAGGTCTAAAGCCTATGTTCTTTTCCATGTCCAAGGTTACATGCATGCCAAATTTCATCCAAATCTGCTCAGCCGTTATTGCGTGATTGAATAACAAACATCTAAACATCCACACTCACATTTATAATATTAGTAGGATTAATATTAATAGAGTAGAGAAAACAAAGAAATATTATTACCTACGCAATTTTTGTCACCAAGGGCAGTCAGCTCAACTTAATCTTCAAAATTCCTTGTTGCTTATCAATTCCTTTTTTTTTTCTTTAAAAATATTACTAGCAATGTGGGTCGCACTTTACTATTAATCTTGTTAACCCCTCGTGCTGAGCTAAGAAGCTTGTGTTAAGTGGGTTCACGTCGGTAGTGTAGCGGGTGGGATTCGAACCCGCAACCTCTATCTCACTATAGGTAATAATGCAACCTTACCTACCCTTAAACTTGCATTATTGCTCATTTTTTTTTTTATCTTTTCCTTCAGCCAGTTTTTTAAAACAAAATGGAACGAGCATTATGTAATAAGCCAACAGAAAAAACTCTAAAGTTTGCGTTGAATCTAAATATAAATAAATAAGTTAATCTATACTTATATTATCAAGCTGAAGAGTTTGTTTGAACGCGCTAATCTCAGGAACTAATGAGCCGATTTGATGTCGCGATATCGTCTTTTACAGTATTCAGAGAATACATTTACCTTAGTGTCTATTGATTCATAAACTATGGACTATTCTTCAACAATTATAGCACACATTAAGTTCCCGTTACAATGATTACAGTAAGTGCATCTGGAACTAGTAGGTATATTATCAGCCTGTGAGAACGCTTTGTGATTCTTTACAATTGTTCAAGCACTCGGTCTGTCACAGAGATAGCGGTTCCCATTCATGTGTATTAATTACCAGCATCTAGAAACAGAAAAACCTATTGCTAGCCCTTCTTTACTTTGAAAAAAATCATGAAATGCCAAATGCATGAACTTAATTGCAGTTTCTTGGAAATGAATTAATAAATAATAATAAATTGCCGTTTCTTCTGAATTGTTTGTTTCACTATATTGTTATAATATGTCCCTCAATACATTGTGCCTTTTGGCAAAGGCCTCCTCTAGCTCTTTCCAATGGTTTTTGTCACGAACCACTCTCCGCCAATTGTGGCCAGCCGTCTGTTTGAGCTCATCTTCCCATCTTGACGTGGACGTGAATTAACTTAACTTTTTTTCTTAACGCTTACTAATAATGTGGTCGCAAGTTATTAGTACTCTTGTTAACCCCTCGTGGTAAGCTAAATACTTGTGTTATGCGATTGGTTCACGTAGATAGGGCAATGGGTGGAATTCGGACTCGCGACCACATGATCGCAAATCCGGTGCCCTAGCCTTATTAGGCTACCGTCGCTTCCGTCGTTTATTCAGAATTTGGTAGCCATGTTTGATTTAATATCTACCGTAAAAGCTCTTGGGATTTCTTAGGGATTGCCTAGTTTCACATAATTTTGCAGAGTTTCTTGATATAATGTACATTGGTAATGTATTTAGCGTCATGCGCGCCTCCTACAAATCAGATTTATAAGCCCACTTAAATATATAAAAACGTGTGTACGAAGCGCTCCATTCATTTGCTCACATCTCAGCGAGTTGAAAAGTTAATGAACTACGTTCATGTTTAGAAAACGTAGTTATAATTATTTTAAATCCTATTTTTATACCGTCTCATTAAGCACTCATGTAGTTAATTATTTTTTGAAAATCCATTACCTACTTACTCATCGTCACATACAGTGAATTGGTAGTTGCATGAAAACTGCAAGTAAATAATGTTTTTTTTATAGTAAATCAATGATTATAATCAAGCCATTTTTCTCCTGGTCTCCTTGGAACCGCAAAAGATTACAAATGCGTTTCCGCCTGGTCCCCAATGGAGAGCAGAATAGCATTTCGATAATTTTACCAGTTAAGAGTCTTTTGTACTCCATACCTCATTCCAGAAGTCCATTAGAATGTCCTCTTATCAATAAAGATCTTTTATCCACCGTGTTACGCTCCAGCCCCCTTGAACATGTGAAACTTCTACCAGCGAATCTACATAATAGAAGTGACAAGTCTAAGTCTAACTCATGCATTTAACTTTTAAGGCTTGACGTTTCGGCTATAGCAAACAGACTGCTTGCGACCACGGCCAGTTTAACTTGGCCGAAACGTCAAGCCTTGAAAGGTAAATGCATGAGTTCGCGTTAATTCCCATGACGTAATTTTACTAAGTATCAAAAACAAATGTTATTTCCAAACATTTAATAGAGGGGCAGTATTTTAATTCGATCATTTATTCCACTCGGGACAATTATTGTAGTCAATGTATTCTAGATAAGTCACTGTACTCAAGTCGAACGGCCTTGCAACAATGAACAAGTTGTCAGTCACTTAAATGTCTATTTAAGTTTACTGTTCTCATGTTGCTTAACTAGACCCAACACGGTAAACTATCGTTAATATTATCATAAAATAAACAAAATCATGTAAACCAAAAAGGGGTAGATTCACTGAAAAAAAGAGCAAAATATACCTACCTAATTATTTCGTCGTCCTTTGGGTATTTAGTCTGAACGGCCCAAACCAAATGGCCCGCGGGCCATTCGACCGGAAATAAAAATCGCCTACGTTCCAAAGGACCGGTGATAAAAACTGGTAAACAAATTCAGTGTCATAAACTACATCAAGTACATTCGGGTGCAAAAGTTAAAAAGTTGAAATGAAAGTTTTTTTCTTAGATTTGTATTATCTTCCTTAGAAAAACAATCAACAATAATATAATAAATTAATTTGAAATAAAAATCAGTCTTATTTTATTAATAAGAAACAAATCAACAAAATATAAAAAATTACAATTAAACAATAAGACTTAGTAAAAATCAGTCTTATTTTAAAGAAACAAATCAACAAAATATTAAAAAATACAATTAAAAAAAAAGATTTAGTAAAAATCAGTCTTATTTTAAAGAAACAAATCAACAAAATAGAAAAAAATACAATTAAACAATAAGATTTAGTAAAATTCTGTTTTTTTTTTAAACAAATAAATCAACATAAAGCTCTATGTCTATAGGTCAACGATATTGTATGTAAAAGGACATACATCATTAAAAAAAATATTTTTTCAAACAATGCCCCACGCTTATCAGCCCAGTCAATAATTCATGTACTGCAGTTTGTATTTTACAGTTTCTTATAATAGTTTCAGGTAAGGTCACCAAATACTTGAAAGCACCTTATCCTCTAGCCATGTGCTAACAAAATAATCATTGAATGTGGTAAAATCTTGACTGCTTAGACTTTCTGTCATAATATAAAGCCAATCTTCAACGAAATGTGATTAGGTGATTTCAAATAATTAAATATTTAAATAGTTAAAATTCATAAACTTAGCGACTATTACAATGTATGCGACTGTACCTTAAAATTAATTTTGAAATCATTTTATCACCGGTCCTTTGAAACGTAGGAGATTTTTGTTTACGGTCGAATGGCCCGCGTGCCGTTCGGTTTGGGCCGTTCAGACTAAATACCCGTCCTTTCACCCTGACGTATAATTTTTTTAAGATTTTCTTACACTTCTCTTACTTAGCCTAAGTACATAATGAATTTGTAGTTAGGTAGGTATGTTAAGTTCGATATTTTTGGTCCTACTAATATTATAAATGTGAAAGTGTGGATGTTTGGATGTTTGTTACTCAATCACGCAATAACGGCTGAGCGGATTTAGATGAAATTCGGCATGCATGTAGCCTTGGAAATGGAAAAGAACATATGCTACATTTTATCCCGATGCCTCAAGTAGTTCCCGAGGGAAAATAGAAGATTGTTTACGAGCTAAGCCGCGGGCAGATAGCTTTGAAATTTGGTATTTTTCTCTATTACAGCGCAAGCGATAACACGGATGAAAATGTTATTCCATTTTTTATCACTTTCACATTTTTCATTTCTTTTTGGAACCAATTCTGAAGTCCACGCAGACGAAGTCGCGGGCAGAAGGTAGTAAACAATAATAAATTCATTATATTGTTTTAAGAGGTTTACGCTAATTCTATCGCGATTTATTTTGATTTGAAATACCGACGTTTGAAAATCAAAATCTCAAAATATATCGCGATGGAATCCGTTTAAAAAATTATTGTTATAGGTATTTCAATAATTAATTACTAATCAGGTTTTTTTACAATACCTTTTCCAATTACCCGTGTTTCAGTATCAAGCAACAAGCATGCAGAAAGAATGTAAATTAGCCCTAAAAGCAATCCGTCAATAAGTTTGGAATCAAATAGTCCATTGTTCTCGGTTTACGAGCGTCGCTTGGAATGCAAACAGGAATCGAACTGGTGGCCGTGCGATAACAAACAAACTTCCTGGTTCCTGAACAAGCGGGTTATTTAATCACTTATGTTGGATTATTTGCACTGATTCTGATTATTTTGACGGAAAAAATAAAATGAGATCTTACGAACCTGTCTCCAAAATGCTAAAGATATCACCATACTTTTTTTTGGTTGAAGAGTCTTCAATGAAGACTAAAAGACCTGTCAGTACTCACGTGAGGTATTAATGATATATGTGAGGTATTAATATTATGAAACATATTTAGGTTTAAAGCAAAATCCGATCCAATTCGATTTAAAGTCTTCAATAAACTAATCTTTAGGTGGAACATGCCTTTTGGTCGATCGTAGTCTTACATTCACATAACCTTGCCCTAAACTTCACTTGTACACTTTTAAAGTAAAACATTTAAAATTATACGGGCCTGACGGGCCTGTTGGTCTAGTGGTTAGTGACCCTGACTGCTAAGCCGGAGGTCGTGGGTTCGACTCCCACCCAGGACAAATCTTTGTGTGATGAGCACGATCATTTGTTCTGTGTCTGGGTGTTATTTATCTATAATAATTATGTATATATTTAGAAATATATAAGTATGTTTATCAGTTGTCTGGTTACCATAGTACAGGCTCTGCCTAGTTTGGGATCAGATGACCGTGTGTGAGATTGTCCCAAGATATTTATTATTATAACAAGGAAACATTTGACCATGACATCATATAGGGTTCACTATAAACCAACTTAATTTTACATTCAAACATTGCATTATGAACCTTCAACACTATGTGATAAGGGTGATGTGAAGTGGGCTATAAGTTAGTAACGTTAAAGTTAACATCCTGTGGCAGGCGCGTGCGCGGATGTGGTGTAGGCAGGCTATAAAACTATGCTTACTTGATATACATACTTACATAGTAGCCGTAATTTTTAACCAACTTCAAAAAAAAAGGGAGTTCTTTATTTGGTATATACCACGGAAATTTCTTAAGTATAGAACTTGAAGAACAGAAGAAAATAAAATTGAAAACAGAATCAAGTAAAAATTAATTTATTTTAAATTATTCTAGCACTGTTTTAATGTCCCCAGAAAAGATAGCACTTTGAATCGCCCACCCTTCATGTCGAACACTTTTAAGTATTTTGTTAAAAAAATGGGTGTACAGGCCGGATAATTATGTAGGCAGTCACTCTCACTCTATGTATTCTTTGATTTTTTTTTTTTTTTTATATAGTACATTATGTTAATATTATATTGGTAACCAGCTGAACGCAATGAGTTTGGAAGCTCTTCAACATAACTTATCAAAAGGCTATGTAGAATAGTTACTTCTTTCCAACGAAAGTTAGGAACTTAAGTATATTTATTGAGACCAAATTAAGTAAATGAAAAGTCACATCAATAGACATAAAAAATACTGTTTATAGACTTTTCATTTACTTTAATACCTTTGTATATATTATGTTCAAGATTAATATATGTTCAAGAGAGTCGATATATTCAAAAGATGAAACCGATGTAACCTGTCATG
The DNA here is from genome assembly GCA_950381575.1 of Plusia festucae. Lineage (NCBI taxonomy): Eukaryota > Metazoa > Arthropoda > Insecta > Lepidoptera > Noctuidae > Plusia > Plusia festucae. The sequence continues at coordinate 1,352,419 of OX494436.1, read as the reverse complement.
CGTGATGTTTTCTGTATACCAAAGCCTTGCATCCACTGCATTGTACACTATCCTAGCGACTTTGTAACAAGGATTCCCACCTGTTGTCTCCACTAATAAAGAGAACCTGTATAATTAGTTTTCAAACCAATCCATTGTTTGTCATTCGCGCAGAACTGACGCGGCCGTCGACGAACCAACACGCGCTAACGATCAAACGCTCTGACAGAGAGCGTTGAATGAATCGAGCAACGCGTTCGGAATTTGAAAATCAAAATCTGTAAAAAGAAAATTATGAAAAAGTGAACTATTTTTAATAAATAGAACACGAATTTTGAAAATTGTTTTAACAGTGGTTCTAATTTTGAAATATTGTTCTATCTTTTGATCGAATTTCGTTGTTTTTCGAAAAAGTTGATTAAAAAGTTTTTTTTTGTGACGGTTTTGGAAAATTTGGAGTGAAGTGAACTCGAAATGACCCCTGTAGGACTCCTGTTCAAAGTAAACAGGTACGTTTGCATGTTTCATGTAAGAGTGTTAAATATTGAACGTGGGATGTGTTAATGTGTGTCGTGATGGTTATTCGTTAAACATTGTTATTCAACTGATGTTGTATTGTAATGCTTTCGAGTGATGCTCTCGACTTGAAATCTGTAGTTTAAGAATTTGTTATCACTTGATGAATACCTGATTATATTATATAAATTAAAAAAAAAATAAGAATCTCTAAGTAATATAATGTAATGTGCATTCATTAGCAAAAAGTTGTGTTTTAAATTTTAAGGCTTCTATGAAAAGTTTCACACATAAAAAAGCGCATTGTTATATGTGGAGTTACTGAACTTTGAATTATTGGTGATTTTTCTGTACTATAATTTAAACTTAGTTGACTAAATTTCAGTCATTATATTTTCAATGATTCTGTCGTAAAGTAAAATACTAACAGATCTTGAGTTCTACAGAAGCCAGTTTGTTCCTCATCTGTAATTTCTTTGTAACCCTTAATTGTCGTGTCAAAATACTATCGCAAAGTTACGGTACCTACCCCGTAGGGTACCATAGGTCTGGGTTAACTTGTTTTTTGTGTCAGTAAAGGCAAATTTAATTTTAATTGCCTATGCTATCTTCACTTCTTCGTTCAGAGATTGACAGTGTCTTAGACTAAAATAGCTGTGTTTAATTTGCCAGTAAATAATCCTTTTTATAATTTGCTGTGTATATTCCCACGTTTTCCGCCTTCTGGTTCAAACTATTCTTGTTTATGGCAGATGATGGCCACAAGCAATTCGTCATGATAGCCGGTCGTGCGTGCAACAACGTTTTTAATTGTTACTGTCCAACCAGATGTGCTTTATCTAATGCGTGAATTCCCACATAAAATACTTTGGACGTCAGAGTCGATGGAAAATTATTTGAATAGGTAATGAAAAGAGTGAATTACAGAATGTATTTTTTTGTATATATACAGCCTTTGAAAAACATGACTTGAGATTTACGCGATAATTTTTTTATTATAACATATTATGACTTCAATTTCAGTCTGAGGTACAGATTTCGACCTAGTTCAGACAATGGTGCAATGTCGAACTTTATTTGATTTAGAGATTTATATACTTATTATTACTTAAGTAAAAAAAAAGAAATTCTCGCTACTTACAAGTGAAGCTGTAAAAATTTCCCTCGTGGAAAATACCGGCAGACTGCGAAAAAAATAATGTCGCTATTTCAAGGACAAGATATAATGACAGGTTGAAATAACTTCATGATATACCTACATGTTTAAATACACACAATATTTTAGAAAACACTTCTTCAGATCGTGTATCTAAAAATACGGGGTGCAACCGAAAGGAAAGGTGCCTAGATACCTACCTATATCTTATTTTGTAAACCGACTTTACACTTGATGTCGTATTCTTAATACAGGATTAATTTAAAAGAAGTGCGTATATTCTACGAGGTAATCAAGTGCATAAAACTGAATCACTTTCCCCAAGAAACATTAGTCAAAATCTTATAATTGAAAATCAGCTTTTCATATAAACATAAGTCACGTGACCTGATACTTAGTATGAAATTTCATTTCGCCTGATTACCTCGTTGAATATACGTACTCCATAAAAAATAATCCTATACCATTTCGGTATCATCTTGTATAATTATCATCCTGTTTTTAATTGACGTAACAAACACCGCATTTGGCAATCTACTTCCAACAGAAATGGAATTTTCCTCAAAAAAACGTAAGAGATAGATTTTTTCCCGTTGAAGCATCCGCGTGAAGGTATTCTGAGCTGACTTCCTACAATTTCCATGTATTACTATTACTTGTTACTTGATTAGCAGGTACATTAATTAGGGTTGGCAAGAAGTCTTTTAGTTCATGCGGATTTTAAAGGCCTTTTGGTGTCGTGTTTTGTGCTTTTTGTACAATCGTATGGTGTTATTATTCTGTAGTAAACAGAATTGAAGTAAATTATCACTGTTCTCTATATTTTTTTTATCGCAGACTTTAACTGCTGCACCGGAATTTCTGGGTTTAATTTCGGATTCCCAGTAATTAGAAAATAATTATCAACTTTGTAATAAAATCTAAGATACTTACTTATTCTTGTAAACAATTAACTACTTTTACATTTTTATTTAATATTTTAAACGCAGGGTGCAAAGCGTTATGTAAATACTTATACCAGTTAAAGTTTCGTAAAAACTATTATGATGCTATTGCAAATTGGTGTTGTGCCAGCCCTATGATAAAGTAGATTCCCAAGCTCGAAAGCAAAGCAAAAGAAGATCTAATAACTTGACAAGTAACGGTTATTTGATGTTAGTTAACTTGATACCTTGCGCGTACAGTCAACAGCAAAAGTAGATGATCAAAATCAGAAATTCAATACTAATGAACGCGGTTCGCGTCAGAACTGTGGCGTCGCCGTCGGAGTGATTCAAAAGTATGTGATTGTAAATTATACCAAACATTAACTACTAGTACAGTTGCCATATATTCCTGATTAGTTTTTACTTCAAAAGTTATAAACTCAATTCATTGTCTGCTTTTGCTGTAGACTGTAACACTACCTACGCAAGGCGCCGCGCACCGCGTGCTGACAATATCACTTGCATTGGCCACCTATACTGCCGTCCTTATGAAGAACGCATTAACTAGGATCTGACACTTTCCGAGAAAATGGCGCCTAAAGTTTTTATTTTTATTTTTCCTTTATCTTCAAAACTACTTGGGGTACGAATATGAAATTTATACCAAAAAAAAAAGAAAAAAATTATAAGAATTTATGTATACAAATATATATCAAATATATGCTATAATATAACATATAATTGGAAAAAGGTACTTATCATTAGCAGCCTCTAATTCTATGAATTCACATTGACTACTCAAAAACGCACTAACTAACTATCTTGATGCATTTATGCTTAGTAAAACAATATGATGCAATTTTGTGTTGTCATTGTTACCCAAATCCTTCATTATTACACACTATAAGCGCATCAACTTTATCACATGGTAAGTTTATATTCAGCATGGTTTCTAAATTTGAGGTCTCCAAGTTGTTCTTACTGCAGAAAAACTAAGTAGGTAAGTAATAGATAATACAATGCTATCAATTTGTAAATTATTTATTTCAGAACACTTAAGTATCATCAAAATTAAATTAAAAGAAAATTATAAACGACGAAACTTCTTCGCAAAACAAAATCAAATAAAAACACTTTTCTAAAAAAATCTATAACTGTTATCTTAATTTACCCTACAGAAGTATAATAATTATAATCTACTCCCATACTAGGCAGGGATAAAAAATACAGTTAGAAGTCACATTTATATTAGTTAATATTTTAAACTACGGCACAGTTTAATTTAAGATACCTACTAAAATAACAGTAAATTACTTGAGTTTGAGAAAAACAAATGCACATATATTATCTAAAAATTCATAACCTTTTAAAGGTTATAAATTGTTTATCTACTTGGGAACTTAATCTTTGTGTAAGTAATGTATATTAAACCATATGAGATCACATTATTGTACACTAAATCAGTCGGAAAATATACTTAGGTCTTAAAATGAATAAAAAATAACTTTCCTACATTATTTTAGGCACTTGAATCTATCACAGATACGTCATTGGGCAGTCATCAAATTATCTTAATGTCTATCTACTACAAATCACTAACTCAGTTCAAGCAATACAGTTACCTACTTATATACTGTCAATTATTATTGCAAAAAAGTATTCTTTTCATTGCATTGACAACTCATCGACTGTATTGCAGACCGGAATGGTATTCCAGAAGTGTCGCCTGTTTTCTGGCATTAAAGGTAATAATTTGGAAATAATTTCGTTTTTTCTTTCTTTATTAATCCCTCTAAGCGACACTTTACTTGCGACTTCCGGGAAAGATTTTGTTTTTATTATTTTCATCTGAAGAAAGTCCAGAACTTTCCATTCTGATGAGTGACTCTCTTTGTACTTTAGCGAAAATTCACTCTTCTCAGCTTTGACCGACATCACATCTTTCAAATATAATCTGGGCTCTGTGTTTTTTAGCTTATGTTGTGACGACACGTCAGTAAAATTGAAAAAATCAGAAATGGTCATAGCTTTTACAGTATTCTTTTTAGCATTGGATCTTTTAACAGCATCTATGAAGTCATCGTAATCATAAATCTTTTGGTTTTTCATAGCCATTTCCACCTGATGGTGAAAATGATCCGCCGACATGAAGCTGTGTCCCGGTTCAAAATATTTTATTGTTATAGTTTCTGTGGCAATGGTCTCACTATTGACCAAGTTTACTAGAAAACACAGGAACGCCCAGTTTTTATTTTGAGCTGCGCAATTATCAGCCCATATAATTATATTCTTTACATCTCGTTTGCTCCTTATAAAAGCATTGAATGCAGACATAATATCTTCTTGGCGGCGTCCGGAAATAGTTTCATTCCATATTACTGCAAATGGAATATTATCATCCTTAGCTTTTCCAAGGGGAACAAAACTTTCGTTGAAGACTATAATCCTTGGACAAAAAATTGCATTTTTGAACTGGTCCATTCTCGGAAGCATTATAACTTTTTGCAGATCGGCAGAGAAATAAATGCAATCTTCATCAGTCATAGCTAATCGTACATCATTTTGATACTCTTCTCTGGAGGTGGTGTATCGATTCTTATGCAATTTATATTGGGTACACTTTTCGCAAGATGCTTCTAGGTTGCATTCGGTGTTTTTTTTATGTAACTCGAATATCGCGCATTGTTCACACTCTTCGTGGCATAAATGAGCAAATGAAATGTTCATACCTCTTAATGTTTTCCGATATGTTTCAAATGATACGGTCATAGTAGGGTATTTGGATATAAACTCTTGATACATCATGGTTATGTTAATATCGCTGGGCAGATAATATTTATTCGGCGCATGTTCTCGACGATAGTGGGAAATCATTGGCTTGTAACTTTGTATATGAGCTCTGATGACGTCTTTATCTATGAGATTTTTACGCATGTAACTTCCTCGTTTGTCTTTCTGTTCATCTAATTCTTTGTGAAGCGCAGTACCTATAAATGCGTCTATTATTGTTTGCATTATAGCCGAGTGTCGTTAAAAAAAAACATTTACATACCTCAATTTTAATGTCACTGACAGTAAAGAAATATCTGTGGGATAGCCCTCTCTTAGCATTTCCATCCTCAGACGAAACTGTTCTTGTTTTTGGTTTATATGTCTCAACCGTGCTTTTTATATAAACCCCTCTTGTTTCGTAGTTTAAATGTACGTATTGATCATGAATAATTTGTCTTTCTTGCTCGCTTATTTTAGTTGTACACTTTCTTCGACATTTATCATCACACGGAGGTTTGAGCGATAATTTTTCGTCGTCAATTTCTTTTCTACGTTTTATACGTTCTGAAAGTGGGAGATCAAATTTTCGTCTTTTAGAGGGTAAACCTAATTTAGTAAATCCTTTGTCATTTACAGATGTTGTCGCTGTAGTTGTTGACGTTGCCTCGTTGTCAGAAGTATTAGCTCCGGTATTCGGCTCTGGGATTGCCATTAATTGTGGAGAGTTCAATACGCTTATCTCATCGGCAGGCTCATGGCTTACAAGTATACGAGACTTAGATTGATTGCAGGCACGTGTTTGTGTACTTGTAACATTGTTAATCTCGGCGTGTACTACAATTTTATCTCTAATCGTATTACAGGTGGCTCCTTCTATATCAAAGATCTTAAGGGAATTTTTGGTCTTTTTCATTTTCCTTTCAGGTTCATAATCTTTGTCTTTGACGCTGTCATCGGAGTCATAGTCAACGTTCAAGCTTGTATCAAAGTCTTCTTCAACAGGCATCATTTCGTAGCATTTCAAAGAGGGACGCGTACGAGGTGATGATATTGGCATCGCTCTTCTTTGATAAAGTAACTGTGTGGTATTGATCTCATAGACAGTTGGTATGAAGCTACCATATTCATTATTAAAATCAAAAATGCTGTTAAAGTCATTGAAGTCAAGTGAACGGGACCATAATTTGTCTATATCTGTAGAGATTGGTTCCTTTTGAGTTGTCTTGCAAGGTATACTCTGGGGACCCATAGTTTTTAACCTTTCAGTCATTGGTAATTCAGGCTCTTTCTCTTTATAGCGGCAGTTAGTCATAGCTAATATTTTATCTCTTCTGTGCATGTTTACCTGAAATAAAAGTACAATTTACCAAGTAAATAAACATTTTTTATTAATATAAAGGAAACAAACATCCTGAATAGAAATCTATGTTAGTTAGTTTTTTAAGTAAAGTTTATGTTTAGGAGTTAATATTGGAATAAAATAAAAAAGTTATTCATTGTTATTTTATAATTTTTGAACGCCCATTGTTGCATTTTGCTCAGCATCATCAGACACTAATTAAAATGAGCTCAAACACGAAGATACTGTTGTTAGATTATTGAAGAAGTTAAAAGAGCTAATTACATTTACAATATATTTTAACAGTCTGGTTAGGAATTAAATAGGTAAACAATATAATAATAGGTAAACAATATAATAATAGGTAAACAATATAATAATAGGTAAACAATATTTATAATAATAGGTAAACAAAATATTAAAATTAATAGGTATTTGGAAAAACTTACCGCGTATTTTTTTACTGCAACGAACGCGAGTCCAGCTCGGTGGTAGCGCCACGACTGCGGGGCAAACCGCGAACGAAACACAAAATGCCCTTCCCCTCCCCCGCTTACACCCAACGCGCAGTACCATAAACGCACTAACACTCGACGCACTGTACTTGATACTTAGCATAAACGCACTATCTTGTAAATTTAGTGCGTTTTATTATGTACGGGAATTGAATCATGTAGTGTAATCCTAATAATAAAAGCATTATCTCAGGTTGATGCTATTATCATAAGCATGCTGATATTATTGACCCTTAAGATTGCGTACAAAAAACGCATCAATTTAAAGATAAAGCGTTTATGTCTAGTCACCCTATCGTTACTAGAATATTTGTTTGTACTAACTATAGATAATGCACTCTTCATTAGTAAAATTGGTATTCAAGTCTTAGTTAATGCATTTATAAAATCTGAAAAACCGTGTTACAGGCATAATTTATGAAATGTTACTTTGGAAAGTTTGTAGATCTTGTTTTCCTGATTTCAGATATGTATATAACTCATTTCACTAAAAAATCGAGATGATGCGTTTATCATAAGCGCGGCAGTATAGTCTATACCTACTATACAATTTATGTTAATTGTGGGATTAAATAACCTATCAAATTAATATACCTAATTATAGTTTGAAAAATGTCGTGGTGGCCTAGCGGTTAAATGACTGGATTCGTAAGCACATGCTTAGGTATCAATGCTACTTTTTCAAAGTTATATGTACTTTCTTAATAATTTTAAGACACTATTGACAGACGGCGAAGGAAAAACATCGTGAGGAAATCTAGATTAAAAAATGTTGAATCTGAAATCGCCAACCCGCAATGAACAAGCGTGGTGATCAATATTCCTTCCATAAAAGACAAGAGGCCTGTGCCAGCAGTAGGACATATATAGGTTGTTATTATTTTAAAAAGGTTTAAGATAATAAATGAATAATAAAGCCAATTAAAACGAGGAAAAGCTTTTACTTAAAAATTAACTTTTCGTACAAAGGACAGGTCACGTGACTCATGTTTGTATGAAAAGATGATTTAAATTTTAAATGGGTAGTATTTAAACGCAAATCAAAAAATATCTTTTTTCTATGCAATAAGATACCGAATTCCCATCAAAATTACTGATTGCACAGCAAAATATTCAACTCAAAATATCACTAAACACACTACAATATATTTTCGCAGCGTACAGCGATTTTTCCTAAAGCAAAAACTTTTTCATCAATGCACAGCTAATAATCTTAATGCACATTATACATGTTAACTCTTTTTCTTTTAAATATAGCTTCTATTTTTATATTATTTGCAGCAGTTTTTCTAAATAAAACAGCATTTTATTAGTCACAGTCGTCTTATTATTTATTAATTACCGCATAATGAGATCAGCAAAAAAATATAAAATTAGATACATTGCCCAATAGGCACAATTTTAGCTTCTGCAGGTGGCGCCACGTACTTGAGTCGGATCGCAAGTCCGATGATATGCTTGCACATATAGTTCTTAAAAAAAATGGGGCAGGTGCATTTTCCGTTGACCCAGGCGGTTTGTTGGGTGGGCAAAGCAACTCTCCAATATGCGAAAGCGTTTTTTTTGTAACCATCAAAAGTGTCCCAATCTTGAGTAAATGTCATGTCACTTGCTGTTGAGCTTCCAACTATATAAGTATTTAGTCCGGAATCAGATTTTAATAATTTTACATTCTTGTCAAGTTTCGCCCATTGATACGCAAGAGTCCAGTCTTTCAGTTCTATCGGAGGTAAAGTTTTAAATGTCTCTGGTTTGTGATCTTTCGACCATTCCTTGACCATATTTGTTGCGACTGAGATGAATCTAGACAAAGGAAGTCGTTCTCGTAATGTGTGGCTGTCTTTTATACTTCTATTGAATGACTCTAGAGCATTGTTTGTCACTGGAGAACCTTCGGCCGATCCAAGATACCAATTTGGATTGAGCGAAACCCACTCCTGTTTGAAATATGATATGAATTGCTCTTTTTTTGCGTGTTTATGTAAAAACGCAGTTAACGCTCGTTGAAATAATGTAGGAGAGGTAGCTGAATGCAACAAATCTATATCATCCAACAATTCTTTCTGTTTTTTCTTCTCAACCAACTTTTCTACTTTTTTTTGTATGTTTTTTTTTGCGTGTGCCCAACACATTTTAATAGTAGCCTCTGTGCCAAACACTTCTTGAAAAGCATTTTGAATGCTTTTTGCTGCATCGCAAATAAGTGCTTTTGGTTCTATATTAAAAGCATAAAGAGCTAAAGCGCCCCTTTTGAGTGCATCGAACAGCACTACAAAATCTTCTTTACGCTCCGAACTTGAAATCGCCATACAAAGAGGATGGAATCGCTTTGCTTTATCAGTTGTGCCAACCACTAATACTGGAAACCCCTGCCATGTAAGTTTGTACGTGGCGTCTGCATGCAAGTGGGTAGCTAAAGTTGCTAATTTTAACAAAGATTTTGTTCCGATCGCAAAACGAAAGGTTGTATTTTCATCCTCCTCGTACACGTAGTAATAAATTACATATGGTTCATTATCGTCCTCAGGTATTTCGGATTTATTTATTAACCATTGCTCTAACTCTCCCAGACTGATTGTAGAAAGGCCATAAACCACTCTGCGGCGGTCAGAAAGATAATTATTTAGTTGCTTTTTTGAGGGAACTTTAATATCATTTATTTCACTCAGACGTGCTAAAATAGCTTTTGGCTTTAAATGCAATGCGTATAGCTTATTAATTTCGTCCTTTGTCTCTTGGGTTATGCCATAATCATTTTTGGTCCCAATAATCTCATGATCATGATCGCTGCTTGTGCGGTACAGTAAGACGGCATCGGAGTTTGACTCAAAAAGTAAATAAATTTGTGCTGCACACTGAGGGCCTCGGTATTTAACTTTGTTGCAACGGTAATACTGTTTTTTACCTTCTTCTGTCGTGTGAGTAAATTTAGCAGTCCAAATCTTTTCATCTCGAAGAAATTGTTGTGCTTCGTCAAAATTTACAAACTTTTTGACAAATATCCAGTCTAAGCCACCTTTTCTCGTTCGTTTGATACATGGCTCCTCTTGTGACTCGGGTTCACTATCCGAACAATACACAGGAACATCACTTTGTTGTTGTATATTACTTGATTTCGGAAATGCCATGGTATATCATCAGTTTAAATTAACATTAGATAAACTCAAAAGTCAAATGCACACTAATTACAGAAAAATATTGCAATTATTGTTTTTATAAGATTATCTTTCCGGGCCGCCGGCGCAACGTAACACCGAATGAACATAATCAAACAAATACACGTGGATTGTGTAAAACGACACCTACACTGACGAAATTTCTATTTCTCTCTTACGCGCGAGATATACGGCTATACTGTTTCCATTCGTTTATTTTATTTTTGACAGCTCGAGTTCCGAGTCAAATAGTGACGGCCTGATGCGTTATCGAATCGATTTTTTTTAACAAACGATACCTTTACTCATATTCATTAATTTGCAGCAAATACATTCGATCCTAATAATAGGTAGGAACTATATAACGACTGTTTTCGTTAGCATTTTAATGTATTTTTATTTCAAAAATGATTCCGATTAAAAATGTCATCACGATTATTACATAAAATTAATTCGATTCAAAACCGTTTTTGTTATCTGTGGTCATTCGTTACGAATGGCACAACTCTAACGGCCCGTTCACGACTTCGGTCTAAGCGGCGCGCGGCGCGGCGGGCGGTGCGGCGTCGGTGAGCGGTGCGAAATGCACGCCACGTACCTCAGTAGCGGTAGCCATAGATTATACAGGTTGTAGCGGCCGCGGTGGACGTATTTAGGTAGTCAAATCGTGCTCAAAATCATGGCGTTATCAAAATTATCCCTTCTATGTTTAGAAAGCAGTACATTTTTAAAACAAGACATTCTTGATATGAGAGATATAAACATTAAATAGAGATATAATAATTAATATGAGAGATATAAAAATTAAAACATTGTTTAATTTCTTCCCACAACCTTCTTATAAGATATTTTTATATTTTTGTTGGGGATGTTTTGACATCAATATAGGCAGTCGATTAAAAATGTCTGTAATAAATGCCTCGGTATCCATAACCAACACAAAATTGTCTATTTTTTTGTTTTTAATTACGCCTCTGAGTACGTCCACTTCTACACCGCTGTCCACGCCGCTCTGTTTCGTGGCGTCGCACTCATTCGCTTGTACTTTTGTTCCTGCCGCTCACCGCACCGCGCGCCGCTGTAGCGATTCGCTCGGATAAAACCGCGCGCGAATTCGCTATGAGCGGCGTCTCGTGGCGTGCTTCAAACATTTTCATACTTTTGATCTTACCGCTCGCCGCCCCGCGCTTAGCTGCCGCTCACAGCGGCAAGGTCGTGAACGGGCCGTAAGTCGGCGTTACCCGTCAAGAAATTATCTATTCTTATTTCAAAATATTGTTCTACAGTAATGTCGTACTTTATAGGCGTGAACTGTCAAAAACACGACCTAGCGCTATCTCTATCTTACTCGCTCGCGCCACTCTGCACTCCAGTGACGATAAAGCGCGCGAAGTTTTTCAGTTAAGTTGTTCTGCTTTTAGAAATAATGCAATGTAAAAGGATTTTTTTTGTTATAATAATCATTAAATTTGCCGAGCCATGCCGATGACCAGGTTTTGTTGTACTTACTGGTTAATATGCGACTGGGATAGTTATTTTGCTATGAAATATGGAAAATTTGCTGTGCAGTCAGTATTTATGCTATGTATGTAGTATTATTGTACAAAAATAAATTTAACTGTATTGCATTATGAGGAAAAAAGTAATGTCATATTGATGTATAATTTCGAATTATCTGCAGTTTGAGTTTTGTTAAACATTTAGTTTATCTGTAGTGAAGTAAGTTATTTGCTGTAAAAAAGAATATAAATGATGAGTATGTATTGATAGGCGATTATTTATTTGATATGCAATTTATAATATCCCATTTTAAATTTCGACCTACGTTTCGTAGGAAAAGTTGTTCAGTTTTATGCACCTGATTCCTCGTTGAATAAACGTACTCCTTTTACATTAATCCTGTATACATATATTATGAAGTATCATTGCCATCATTTTTTGATTGAGTTTAAGAGGTGTTGCTTTCGATCAGTATTGCTTTATATATTTATGCAAAAAAAGGAGTTTAGTACAATGGCGGATTTAATGTTTTAAGCATTCTCTACTAGTCAACCAATGGTTGCCTTGCTCACGGGAACTCATTCCACCAGCTTCGGTACAGTCCAGCGTTGCCAGACGTCCCGATTTTGGCGGGACGTCCCGATTTTTCAGTTAAAATTAAATGTCCCGCGCGGGACAGGCTCAGTCCCGCTTTTCGGAGATAACTTGTAAGTTGCAATTTGTAACACTCACTCCTCAGTCTATTGTTTGAAACGCCATATTTTTCTAATGAATATTCTTGTTATATCTATTGTCATGTAAACATCATTTGGACTAAAATAAAAAGATATATATTTAAAACCTTCTGATTATATACGTTTTTTACTACTTATGTCCCGCTTTCAACGAAAGGATCCCGCTTTTTTCACTCAAATAGTTCCAAAATCCCGACTCGGCAAAAAAAAAAACTGGCAACGCTGGTACAGTCGTACATTGGCCACGACTGTACGTAACAGTAAGTATCGGAATGTTAAATAACACTAATACATATTCACACATACGATAATTACTCAAGTCAGTGGCTGCAAAGTTTAATTATTTATTGGTCTGAATCGACGGTATGGGGTTATGTGATAGCAATTCGCAAGTTGTTATTACATACTATTTTATAAGGCTTGTTATGTAGGTATGTAATTATACTTTTCAAATGTTAAATTATTATCTAGCCGTAGACGTGCGTGTGTAAAATAATGCCCTACTTACCGGATTCGGACAAAGTGGCCCAAGTTAGCTTTAGACTGCGATATCTTGTATTTAAACGGCATTGATTTTTGGACTGAATCATACCTTTAAAATTATGTGGCAAAACTGTTTTTGTTAGAATAAGTTTGTTAGTAGATATGCTATTTTTTTTCTAAATATTTTTAAAACAACTTTCAATGAACGATGGACCTTAACATTGAAATCTTACAGGTTATCAAATCAAAATAATTCAGGTACTTTCATAAGCAAAATGACTCTAGTTGCACGGTTCCAAAATGTCATTCCCATGTCGATAATCTGGCAAGAAACTCCATAAGTACCTATGTTTCACACTATAGGTATGAAAAACGAAATCATTCGCGAAATTTGACTGAACTGAACAACCCTAAAAATCCTGTGGTTTCCTATGAACCCTATTTTATTTCAGACAAATATTTATCAATACACCGAATTTGTAACACAACCGGGCACTCTATAACCTTTCGATCGCCATTAGTGGTCATTTACTATTCACACCTACCCCATTAAGGAATACAGTACCCACTTTGAGTAATGTTTCTACAAACCCCATTATTAAAAGCCGTGATCCATCTGTAACTCAATAACCTGGTGGAGGCGACGCCATCGCAGCGGTTTCCCATCGGTATTAATAACAAGATCCCATGGCATCAGATCTGCGGTTTGTAGCCTTGTTTTGTTTTTCATGCTAATCTAGCCGCACATTTAATTAACTTCGTGTTTATGGTCGCGACAATGATGGATGGGTTTCCTATTAAAGTTCTTCCGATAGAATAGAAAGATAATTTTATTTATTTGCCTTTAGTTATGATGGCACATATCCACATAGTTTTTTTTGTTACTTGCAATATGCGTCACACATTACTAGTATGTTTGCTAACCCCTCGTGCTAAGCTAAATTGCTTGTGTTACAAGTGGGTTTACGGTTTTGCAATGGTTGGGATTCGAACCTGCGACCACATGATCACAATTCCGATACCCTAGCCATAAGGCTACCGCCGTTTCAAGACAGTTACTTTTTAGCCTCTTATAAATGTATATTTTTTCATATGTACCTATTAAGGCATTTGACGATTTCCTTGCAGTTGACTGATTTTGAATTTCATTTATATAAGATTTCTTCAATTCAATATAAGAGCAAGCACATGAATAACCATCGAAATACTATTAACTTTAAGATAACAAACTTTTAATTAAGACCTACTATTTAACGGAACACCCTCTTTTAATAAATACCGCGTATAATCAGCCTGTACCAGAATCACCACTATAATAGCTGGTGAACGGTACCTAATTAGTCTTTAAGACTGGGAGACCAGTTAAACACATCCGCTACTTACTCTGCTGCCTTAATTATTTATGTCACATAGGCTCAGTACAGGAAGCTATCAGGAAGCGAAATAATCCAACGATCATTACCTATCCTATAGTCCCGGGGTAGACAAACCTTTATGCATGAACTTGCCATTTTTGATGAGGTCATACCCATAAAATCATTTTTTTTTTAAAGATTACTAGCAATATGGGCCGCACATTACTAGTAATCTCGTTAACCCCTCGTGCTAAGCTAAGATGCTTGTGTTACGAGTGGGTTCACGTCGGTAGTGTAATGGGTGGGATTCGAACCCGCAACATGTTCGCAAGCCCGACCCCCTAGCCATTGGGCTACCGCCGCTTTATTTTGATTAGTGATTGTTGGGAAACAAGTGATAATACTATTATTATAAATGTGAAAGTGTGGATGTTTGTTATTCAATCACGCAAAAACCACTGAACGGATAAGGATGAAATTTGGCATGCATGTAGCCTTTGACATGAAAAAGAACATAGGCTACTTTTTATCCTAATTCCTTTAGTAGCTCCCGAGGGAAAATCGAAAATTGTTTCCGAGCTAAGCCGTGGGTAGACGAAGCTTTGAAATTTGGTATTTTTCTCTATTACAGCGCAAGCTATACCTATAATATAACACGGGTGAAAATTTTATTCCATTTTTCATTACTTTTTGGACCCAATTCTGAAGTCCACGCAGACGAAGTCGCGGGCAGAAGCTAGTAAATGCCAAGCCACTCCGTAGCGAAGGATCACTAGAATTCGCTCGTCTTAAAATACCTTCATACTTCACACTTTTTTTCTTAGTGCATAATGAATTTCGCTTCCGGTGACGAGCCCAAATATTGTGTCGCGTGCTATTGGTTCGCCATCCCTGATATAATACCTACTGGCTGTCTTCAAAGCTAGACCTAGTCATATATGTAAATATTGCAGTTATAATGCAAAAAGTAATCGTGGTAAAATATGATTAAGTGAGCTAATTGTTAAAAGAAATGATGGTCTTACGTGAAGGAAAAATATATTGAAAATGATATTGATATTATACGCTAATAGTAGTTCAATTCGAAACATAGCCTAGAAAATTGAACTGATAAACTCATTTACCATTATCGCTGCTACAGAAACGATAACGCCATTCTATAAGCAGGATAAATAATCTGAAATTGAGTGTAAGTATCAGCTTCTACCAATACAGTATGTGATGCGAAGGAATAATGATTAAGTACAGTCAACAGCAAAAGTATATGATCAAAATCAGAAATTCAATACCAATGAACGGAGTTTGCGTCTGAACTGTGTGGCGTCGAAGTGATTCAAAAGTATGTTATTGTAAATTATACCAAAAAATTACTAGTACAGTTGCCGTATATTAGTAATCAGTTTTGACTCCAAAAGTTATAAACTTATTTAATTTACTTTTGCTGTTGACTGACCATTGTGTGGAAGGATGTTACTTATGGTTTAACGTCAGATAGAAAAATATGGAAGAAGATACGTTGCACCGACCGCAAATGAACTTGGACTAAGGTCAGGAAGATGATGATGAAATAAATACCTACGTACTTTGTAAATTGTCAAACTGTAATAGTTAAATCACTATCCTGATCCCACACAGCGAGGCAGATGGAAGTGTGTCAACAATATGCGTCTACATAATGTATCTGACTGTTGCGAAATACAGACGTGCATAATAAGAGCCTAGTTAAGTAAGCAGCCAGTATACTTGAAATACAGAATATTTTACTGTTGAACTTGAGAGACTCTCTCGGTGTTCTACGCTAAATTTTATCTCGCTTTTCGCAAGTTATGTTGGGGTCGGCTTCCAGTCTTACCAGATTCAGGTAAAAGCCGTATTTTATGTGGAGCGATTGCTTATATGACACCCTCGACCCATTACTGGATCTACAGTATCAAACTGTGTAAAATATTGAGTTTTAATTCCTCAAAAGCTTTAAAGATAGGACTGAACATATTAAGGAAGATGAAAAATATTAGGAGTAATGTATGAATTAACCATGACTATAGTTTTTTAGGTAAATCAGATAGTATGGAAAAAATAAAAAATAAAGTTTTTTCACCGGTAAGAGATGATAATTATCATAGAAAAATTATAAAATCGGGCCTAGGTACTTAGACATTGACATTTATAACTAAGAAAAAACAATGTCTCAAAGATTTTATTGCACGGAGAAAACAAAAGTCATTTTCGTAATGTTTTTATTTCTTTTGAACACATCAAATTATACCTACTAGAAGTTATTATTATTTTTATCTAGGTATGTATTAATAAAAGGAACATGATAAATGTAGGTATGACATACAACAATGTCCAACAAAACTATACACATAGTTTGTTTGTTGGATCAAAGTAAAGTATTATAAACTAAATATAATATTTCTTATTTATCAGTAATTTAGTATCAATTTTTTATTTTTATATAACAGTCTGTTACTCAGACTAACTTTTTAAACCTTTTCACTGTTTTGATACAACCACATCAAATAAACTTATCACTGCTTGCTTAGGCACGTCACTCGGCACGTGGACAATTAATTTTGTACATTCACATAATATTTGAAGCATTGTGTGTTGTTTTTCAGTCACTGTTAGGTATTTGTATTTCCCAAGTATTATCGACTTCTTGTAACCCTGAATTGTGATACAAATATACCTAGTTACGTCTCATCATTCGAGTCTTCTAAATTTGATTTATATAAGTCAACAAAATCCACATAATTGGAATGTGTATTTGATTCCCTGCTTAGAATTTCTATTTCCATTTCTGATATCACTCTGAACACTTTAGCTTTTGCTATCGCTCTGTCTCGAGGTGGGAATGTCAGCACTGTGGTGATGATACTGTTGAAAAACATCTGGATATCATTCGCCTTTGTTGTATATTCAATTTGTGCATTAGTAGGTGTATCCCTTGATGGTGATGGTGGGGTATCTGTTTTGTGAATTTCCATAATGTTTTGCTCTAGATTTTCCGTAGATCCTGAATTTGAAGGCGCTCGTATGGAGGGCGATTGAGATACAGTCCCTTCGGCAGCATTGAGCGGATCTGGAGGCGTGGAAGTCAGTAAAATAACTTCAGGCTTAATATCAATATCAGAGCTATTTTCTTCAGTATCACTAGCTTTCTCTACATAGCAAGGAAAACTAAAACCCTTTGAAAAATATACCTTCAAGTACGGTATCAGAAAAGCCATCTCGGCCTCATATTTCCACTTGCCAGTGTCGAAGTTTCCTTTTTTATTTAACATTTGCTTCTTAACTATGCGCCGGTATGAATCCCGTAATGCTCCCCATGCTTTCTTGCACTCGGGAACTAAAACAATTAATAATTGCATATAATTATACTTATTGTTGGCTTTGCTGGCACTGCGAATAACAAAACTTTAGATATAATATTTATGTTATTTTACTCAAAGGTTTATCGAAATATATTATGATTTATCTACTCAAATAGAAAAAAAAATGGTTAAAAGACAACGGAAATAGCTTAGGAATCTCCTTTTTCTAGCCTGATTGACACAAAGTAGGTAGAGGTACTTTATGTATCCTCAATTTTAAAGTAATCTATATATTAATACGTGATGCCAAAACTTTGGACCCCTTTTTACGAAAATTGCGCGGACGCAGGAGCATAAAATTTGGCACACTTATAGTTTATGTGTAGGAGAAGTGGAGAACGCTAATATTTTTCAATAATAATGCTTATAAAGTACATTAAATCAATAAATAAAACATTACCCACACTACCATGCATTTCACACACACATGTTTGTTTTGTTTTTCATTGACTGCTTACTGACATTGACATAAATAAGTGGTTTAAGTTTTTATATATCCGAATATAACGGCCAAGGACATTTAGCAAACGATAAAAGAGGTTTTACAAAAAACATTGTTTGCAGAGAAGTTTGCAATATGCGATAAAATATGCTCTAAATGGATATGTATTTTTTATATGTATTTTCCTCTTATAGCATGTTTTCTTTTAATAAACATTTTTTAAATAGATATTCTTTATTTTACTTCCTTTTAATTTCATATAATTTCATAATTTGTTCAAAAAATAAATTGGCAAATAACAGTCTTGGTCAAATGTGTGGTTATAGTAGTTTAGTTTTCGACAGTAGAACCTTAATAATGTTTGAATATTATATTTTAATAATGTATATTAAGTCACTCACAATTTAAATTTATATTATAAGGTCGAATTTCGACCATTGGGCGACCACTAGTTTAATTAGATAGGTATACATTACAAAATTATATTGCATCAAATATTATGGTTCAAGTCTTTTACTAACTGATTAATGTATGAACAAGCTGTAAAATACATTTAAAACATTATTTTAAATGCTTTATTTAAAATTTTATTAACTTTGTACACGACTGTACACGGGCAATAAGTGCCTCGGAGCGTAGGTACGCCAATAGCGAGTGACGGAGACGCCCGAGATTCGTCGGCCGTGCAAATCAGCTTGCCTGAACAACGTAAACAATTTCATTTCACTCACCTGTACTATGAAGTTTATCCGCTATTTCTCTCCATGCATCTTCTTTTTTTTTAACGCTACAGTCCCTGCGACCAGAATGATCATAAAGGTATGTGTATTCACGAACTAGTTTTATTAATTCCTTTTGATTCATTATGACGTCGTCTGTAGGGTAGCACGGCCGTACTGACGACATGCCGCCGGTCGCACGCCCGCCGCGCGCGCCACGTTGGCCGGTGCGCACCAGCACATACAAAACATTCCCCTAATATAATCGCCATCACCAGTTGGCCGGCGACGAATCACGAACCCGCCAGCAATTCATGATTCTGTGTGTGTGTGTGTGCACACTGCACAGTATAGGTACCTACACATAGAAAACGCGGATTCCATAACATTTGTGTCTGTGAGTGTGCCAGTAAGGGATAGAACTATAAACATGTAGTTGATGTAGTGTAGTCTCTTCTTTACTACTGATCTCTAGCTATCGGGTTTTACTCTTTATAATATTATGGTCGGTTTAAGGTGGTCGCGTTCGCCACAGACAAACAGCGACAGTACGGAGGGTTCTGTCGATACTATCACAAGACATGAGTTACTATCACAAGCAAGTTAAAGGGAACAGAGGCAAAGATTCATAAGAAAGTGCAAAATTGTTACCAATTTTGGTAGGGTTGTCACTGTCACAATAATAAAAAAAAAACAAAGCATTTGTTAAATAGTTTAATTATTCAGTATCTAAGATAGAATACTTTAAAAATTACTTACTATCGTTTTCTTTTTATAGTTTTTCTTCAGTTGTTGTTTTCAGGAGGTCTCAGACCAATAAAAAATGTATACTTAGACGGAGCCGTCGCCGTCGTAAGCAATGGCGACGAAATAATTGAGGCCTATAGGTATATCGGCTTAATGTGCGTAACTTGGCGTAAGACATCATAGACATGTGTCAAACTGAAGTTAAAGGAAAATGAAAGCTTCATACAAAGTGACAGGTCACGTGACTTATTTTTGTATGAAAAGGTGTTTTTCAATTTTAAGATTTCTACTTGTGTTCTTTGGCAAAAGTTGTTCAGTTTTATGCACCCTATCATCTCGTTGAATATACGCTCACCTTTTAAATTTTAGTATCTATAATGCAATTGGGTGCAGCCGTTCGGAAGTTATGCGCTTATAAGCATATTTGGCGCTTCACAATTATTTAAATAGACATCAAATGAATGTTCTATAAAATATATTAAATATTGTTTTGAGGTGTCAAAACATGCAAAACGAGAATAAAATTTTATTCCCTACTTAGGTAAGCATAGTTTAAGAGAAACTGAAACAGGTGCAAATAAAAAATTATATAATATCAATGGAACAACGTAACAATTACGAATATTACGATGTAGGAAGCAATATTAACAGAGGTTCCTCGCCATCCGCTCACCTACCGTTCACGTAATTTGAAGTGTGAATCATAGGCGCACTTTTATTTGCATAATAATAAAAATTAGAGCTACAAAAATTCGCAGATATTTTGACTGCACGGATAGCCGAGTGGTCATCACGCTCATTACCACTGTGCGCGACGTGCTTGTGCGACACAAGGATTCAACTCTTTAGTGCGGGCGTCGTTAAAAAAAAGAGAAAAAAAAAACCTATAGATATTTAAAACCGATCTACATCAATTAATGCAACGAACGACCTAAATCGCATCAGCTTTTAAAAAGAAATCAAATGTATCAACAGGGTTATCCATTTGGAAGCTGTGATGCTACCTAAAAGGTAACTGGCTCATCATCTTTACCTTAGTTCATCAAACAACCAATCACAATATGTAACAAAACCCCTGTCCAATCCCTAAGACTATTATTCGGTATAGTACTGCGAACACATATACGTAGCCATTAAATGGATAGGAGAATTTTATTTTCCCCAGTGAAAATAATTAAATCAAAATAAAAACTGATCCAAGGCAACAGCAACACTGACCGCTCCTCAAAGTTCACGTTCTTACTACCAACAGCTTTGTGTCAAAGAAGCCGCCTATGCGAGACGGTTCATGAACTGTACCACGAATACGCCTTTATTGGATCCGAAAGGGGTTTTGTTACATGATGTATACTTCTTCTCTCATGACCAGAGAAAAATACAGTTCTAACGTGGTTCTAACTTTACATGCGTGATCATAAATCCCGTACTAATTAATTCAGTTCTAGCTAACAAATCAGAATCGACGTGAAAAAGAGAAATCATTATAAATCAGTTACTTGCACGAGGAGAACATGTAAATAGCGTGCATTTAGTTCGATGCACCATAACGCCGTTAATTATGATGTCACGGGCAGAGCAGGCTATCATCACACCACGTAATAACATTTACATAGTAAAACAATCAACACATGGTTAATTAGCCTCCTTATTTAGAAGATCATTATGTAATTATAATGAAACGTGAATTTAATTTGCGTAACTAATTTGATTGGAATGATGTGACTTGGTTTCTTGCATAGAATATAATGATGAGATAAATCTTTTTTAATGTCAACAGATAGGTTTATTAAATTTGGGTCACGTCAAAATTTCGTGCATTTTGTACCATGACGTTTTTAACCCACAGTCTTGAACTGTGATTTGATTTACCAACAAAGTTCCTTGTTTTAAAAGTACACAAATACGTGTCCAATCTTTTATATCCAACCATACTCCATGGCTAGTCCATGCCGTTTTAAAACCATAAGAACTAAACAGACGAATCATTCATTGTCATTTTAAGCCATTGTTCACCTTGTTTTACAGAGATCGTCTTCTTTCCTAGCGATATCCTAATTTCGGAATCATTTGTTTACTCAAAACCGAATATTACTATGATACATGAATGTACGATTGTCTCCTGAATTAGGCCGCATATAGAAAGAAAGCTGGTAGCCTGCGCAGATCTAACAACGTCTATCGAAACCGGCCGGCGCGGGTGCTTAGTAAGCGGTGATTTTACGACTTCTCAATCAAGCTTTCTTTCTTTATACGGCTTTAAAAACCTTTAACAATCCAACAAAGCTGGATATCATGGTAGTTCTTGCCAAGACTGTTATCAGAATCATATCGGAGTAATCGGAGCAAGCATGTGTCTTACAGCAACTCATGGGCTTCTACATGGACTTCCTCCGCCCTCGGGAGGGGCGCGAGGTATGCAGGTCTCATACCGGCTAAAAGTGAGTGTTTCTCCTTTCCCTTATGCTGGGATTATGCGGGAACGCGCTGCAAACTACCGCTATGTGTCTTACAGTAACAAGACTAACTGGGTTAGTGCATGACATTGTAACAACATACCTGTGTTGCATAGATACATGCATCATTGTAATTACAGTGTTATTTACCTCTCCGTAAAACTTAGTTGTACATAAATCGACGCTTCTTCACGAACGATTGCATCGATTATACCGATTATTAAGCAAAACACTCGGACGGAAACATCGAGATCATCACTCGACAAAAACTGCCATATCTCATGCGCGTGCGCATATAAAGAGACGCGCTACATAATTTTCTTCGCATTACCGACTAATTACAAACGTCACATGAAAAAATAAACGTTTTTGTTGTTAGGAACTACTGTTTATTGGTTTTGGATAAATTCGCAAGCTAAAACGTACCTTAACTCATCAACATAAAGTTGAATTTTAAATGCATATTAAGTACAGTCGTTAACAAAGGCGTTAACTAATTAGACACGATCAGCTAATAATCTATGGTAATGTTTTATTGTGAGGTGATTTATTGCTTTCTATAACTAGTTGTTGGTTTAGGAGATTAAGAAAACACTTTTTTCTTACATTATACTTTACTATGAGATTTCCACTTAATAGACTCGTAAGTGTGATTGTGTTGATTGAATTCTATCATTCGTGTATCAATTGGACTAGCGTGTTATGAAACTCGAGAATGCTGGAATTGGAATAGAAAACAATTCGGTGTACGTTTTAGTAATAACAGGAGAAATTGTAGTCTCATAAAAATATGAGAATCTAGTGTTATTAGTTAGTACTTAGTAGTACATTACATAACATAACAGTACATTAATAACTAATTATTAATGTTTTTTTTTGTTCGCTATAAGAGCACTCTTTGTGTTGTCTAAGTTGCTTGGTAAAGAGTAAAAGCCGGAAAGTTTCCACACTTTTAATCTCATCATCATCATTATTTTAAACACACATTCTCTCAATATCGATAGATAAAGCAAACTTAATGAGTAAATATGTAAGTAGGTAAGTTTAACTTTGGTTTATTATCTGTAAATTTATATAGAACAAAACATTATCTTAGAAAGTATCAGAGCAGTGGAGAATTAAGCTTCCTCTAAATTTTTTGTCATCTATCCCATAAAGGGGATAGTTACCTGATCTTAAGATCCGTTTAGGATAGGTGAAAAAAGGACAATTATCCCGCAAAAGTTTTCAGCGCACCTTGCCTTCGAGTGCAATGTAGTAGTGGTAATTGTAGAGTCCTCCGATATATAAATGAAATAACATGTATTTCATCCGAAAAACTAGAGTAATTACAAGCGAGGCTACTATATCCCGGCGCAACTATCCTGGTTTTACTTTAATCTCCATCCCCTGGTTTATGAAACTTCTTTTGCTTTTCCTTGGCCACTCTGTCACTGTCTTAGACAAACGGTCACTACACCTGGCCAAGTGCCCTACCCAGCTCCATTTAACACTCGATCTAAATAGGGTCAGGTTCTGTTCGAAGTAAGAGTAAAAGTATGGTCGTTAGATGAGTCAAATTTTTTTTTGTATACCAGAGGTATTGGATGCTAAGGGAGGCTTACGTTCAGCGGTTGACGGCGATAGGATGATATGATATAATGATGGATGCTTCTGGTTATCAAAAAACTGATTACTAAAAAAGTTTTCCAGTTAAAAAGCAATGATTGATCATCATCAAGCTTGAAGGACTCTCGTAACTGACAATTGATGCGCAATACCAATCGCTAGCCATTGAATCGTAATGCAAATGTATTTTATCGGCAGACAATATCCGTCTTATGTTCCGGTGATTATTCTCTGCGGTTCGCCACAGATTAGCAAGTAGTATACTCGTGCACACAAGTGTCTTATTGACAGCTATGAATTCTTTGATAAAATTTTATGAGATGTTTGGACTTCGGACTAAATTATAAGGTCGACTGGTCAAGTCAGGCAAAATAATAGCCATTTGCTATTAAATATGTAGTTTTATAGAGTCGACAAATGGCTGAACTAAATTGCAGGGTTGAATGGCACAGATGGGGAGAAAAACAACGGGCCAACGCCATTATAAATGGGTCATTAAGTCATTACTGTATCCGAAAAGACGTTAACACATTGCTGCATTTAGTTATAAACTATCAATATCACCATATGGACAAGGACTAGGGCTAGCCAGTGGTATAGTGGTATTAGGTAAACTTCTAACGCCTTAATAATGTTTGCCATAGATTTAAGTTTCAACTCATATCAAAATAACGCCCTTTGATAAGGCACATTTTTACAACCGTTATCGCTAATCGTAAATCGAATCGCTCAAATGTATGAAAGTGACAAGTCTTAGTCACAGAGAAATGTCATTTCCATACATTCAATAAAGCGATTTATACCATCGTTAACGCTTGTCGAAATGTACCTTGACTACGGGGGTAAGAAAGTAAATAACATACAAAAGCGATTTGATCTAAAAAAAAACTTAAATCAAAACGCTTTTTGCGTCAGTGTACCTGTCGATTCATAGTTGCTATGCCGACGGCTAACCACTGCGATAAGTGGTCACAGTAATAAACTGTGTTGTTTTACATTTTTATATTCAATTGTTTGTTTTAATTTAACAAAATTCCACACTTGACAGTTTATCAAACTTATAATAATAATAATAACTCTTTATTGTACACCGAAACAAGTTTACATAAAAAACAAAATACATTAAAGGTATTGTACCTTTAATGTATTTTGTTTTTTATGTCGCGTCGCGCGCGCGCGGTCTTATCACTAATTGTGATCTCTTCCAGACAACCTATGCAGGGATTGGAGTAAGAAAGTATAATAAAGCGGGTAGATATAGGTGTAACTGATATGTATAACGGAAATTTAAACTTTGAAAATAAAGAGCAAACTGAAGATAACTAGATAAATAAAATAAAAGAGACTTTATATACATACATTCTAACGTAAACCCTACTATATACACTTAATAATATTTATATTACAATTAATATATAAAATAATAAACATACATAAACGTATTGACATAATAATATATACTAGTGAGATATGTAGCAAAAACTCTACGGTCCCAGACTCTAATTCTGCCGATCTAGGAGCGACAGATAATGTGCTATGTGCGTATTTAAGATTCATTTTTTTTATGCTTTTATTACGATTACAAATACACCTTACTACTTGATATACCTAGGTAAAAATTAACTGGTTCGTTTTTATATCAAGCTATCCTGTGTACTTATCATCCTAATAACCACTTAGATATTTTTCAATCAAAATAATTTTGTTTCAGTGAGGGGCTGTTTACTTGTCCGGTCAACGCTTCTCCTGTCGACTACGCAAAGGTAAGAAATAATAAATAAACATCAGTTTTCTAGTGGAAGAAAATTGTGCGAAAATAATTCCGATTTTATTATGTAGCAGAATCAAAATTATCCTAGTTGGGCGTTCTTTCTTATTTAAAGCTTTTTCTAAGCCTTAGAGTACCAGAGGTAAGACAGTAAAACTTTACGGCCGTTTCCGAAATCAATAAACGTAACATTTTCATACAAACGTCATACAAATTATGTTAAATTAGTTGGTAAAAATAAACACAGTTGGATATCCCATTAATTTTGGTTAAAAGGGAGCTACACCATTAGCGCTACGAAGTATCAAGTAAAAGCGTGGGTGGTCGCATAAGTTTACTACGTGGTTCCACCGGCTGCGCATAGATGGCGTTGTTTACAACTTGCGGTCAAACATTGAGAATAAGATAAAACTTAATTTTATTATCTCGTAAAGTTACATGCTGCCTTAGAATAAGCTTGAAGATAAAACATTTAATTGCTAAGGATAGCTAGGTACACGCATCACAATTTGTAGTGCTGTAATTGCCTGTAGGTAACATTACCTTCCATGAAGCCGATCAAATTCGATTCGGTGGTGTCAGCTTCGGTTGCCTATCTGACCACCACAAACCAGCACAATTTTACTGGCAATACAGTAGGTATCCCATACTAAGACTGGTTGTACGAATTGTAACGACTGTCAAAGATCATGACAGTCCGGACCTCAGAATAATAACATAATAACTAAGTTATTATTCTGAGGTCCGGACCGAGGATTCTCTGTATGTTACAAATGGTCACCCATCCACGGAATAACTGCGGCGAGCGCGGCTTAATATTTATGATCGGTCAAAGGTCAGCTTATAGCCCTACAGGCCACGAGCCGTTCATTGGGTTAATAATTATGACAAAGAAAATTATTTTCCAACATTCCAATTTCTTTCTCACTAAGAAGTACTATCTAAAGATGTATTTTAAAGTAAGTAGGTATACCGATGAATTCCGCATTACTACCACCATTTCACAAACGTCAGGTTATTCAATGATCTTTAGAAAATGTGCAATAAAATTGCAGTTATCTCAAATAGATAGCTGATGCCTGCGCGTGCGCACACGGATCTCACGCGGTCAATTTCGAATTCAATTACCAGAGCACCATGAGCGTTATAATACTATGTTTTTAAGTATCTTCTTCGTTTGGAATTTGTATTTATTCGATAAGGATGTTTCGTACTGTAAGTAGGGGTCAAAGGCTTGGTACCTATTAAAAAAAAGGTAGAACAGATATGGATTCTATAACTTAGTTTCAGTATTTGCTAGACACATATACAGGTACATCAATAACAAGTGTTGAATCTCTTTGGTGTTGAACTAAAACAGTTGCTGCAGTAAAAACGATTTGCTTATTTAGATTTTTGTTTCCGTTTAATTTCAATGTTTAACATTCGCGTAAACCTCGAAAAGCATTACATGGTGTTAATTTAGAAAATCATGTTTCACCTTATGATTGATTTGCGTTTGCTTATCTTAAAGATGTGCAACGCAAGCGTAACAATTTTTATCAGAACATTATATTTTTAGCTATAAGGCAATTGAAAACACGATCGTACTTAGGTCGCATTTTAACGAGTTGATTTCCGGGTGGCTTCATAAAGGTTAAGGTCAAACAACACAGTTTTTTTTTCTTATGCAGGTTCGAATCCCCATCATTGCACAGCTGAAATGTGGATCTCTATAGATACCACTCCGCCATTCGTGCAATCGAAAAACAAGATCTTTGGAAATTTCTTGTGGAGTTTTCCTGAAAGAAGAGAGGTTTAACTTCTAATTAAACAGCCGAGTTAAAAGTTTAAACCTCCACAAAACAAATTGTTATGTACTTGTAATATGAGTACGTGTTTCTAATTTTGTGTCTACTGACCATGTGCCTCCCCCACGCAATGTTGCTACAACACTGCTTGGGAGGCACTCATAATACACTCAGCAAGAATATTTGCTCAACACTTTAGACGTTAATACAACTTAACTCAAATGGAATTAATCTGTAAGTACTTAGCTTTGAAGCAGGTAGAACGAAGTTTGTGCAACTGTGCAATTGAGTAGCTAGTTATGTACCTAATTCCAGAGCTTCTTGTACCTAGATACCTACCTAGGCCTAAATTAAATTTTTGTAGCTGATGATCTTGTAATAAGGTTTGTCGTGGTATGAGCATGTTAAGAGAAGTTATGAGTGGATGTGTTTACAAGCAGAGAAAGAAAGGAGTGGATGCAGAAATTACGAGTAATAGAGACAAATAAAGGAAAAATACGCATTGCTCCGACCTTAACAAATGGGATAAGAGCAGGTAGAAGGGGATGATCTTTAAATAAACCTTGGTTTGGATAGGGTAGTTTATAGAAGGAAGACAGCATCAGTGGATAATGTGTGTGGTTGACACTGATATGAGCAGAAAGGGAATACCTACTTATGCCTACCTGGCATAGCTATAGGTACCTATGTGTTGCAAATTCAGCCAACATTATTTACCTTTTTTATAATTTGACACCTTAGCAGTGACCCTGTCTATTGTACAACAATAACCGTGTCAGTATCATCGCATTAGTTTCACACATGTCAGCAAAAAGAACCGCAAAAAATACACACAGCAAAGCAATAATGTTGTAACCAAGAAATTATCGAATTCGGCACAGATTCGAATTACAAGCACCGCATGTATCACGCCGAATCAACAGTAATCGATCGATTAAACACCAATTGTTCCTACAAAATCAAAACAAGATGATTTGGCACGCAAAATGCGCCGACGCACAATCTAAGATCGACCTCTACAAACAAATTTAAACCTTATTCTATTGACTTACGGTCGATTATAGCAAGAAGAATATCCACAGATTGGTGTCACTCACCTCTAGAGACGACCTTGCAATGCTAACCAGTCACGCGACAATGTTTTTGTCTCGTTCTCCCGAATTATGTCCGGTCATTAAGTTGTGGTGTTGTCTCTTTCTAACAGTGCAAAGCCGTGTACGGTTGTGTGTTGCTTATGGTTTGTTACTAAGGAGTAATACGGACACGTTCACACGTCTATAGTTTAGTTTAAAGCACTTTAACTAGGTGGCGCTGCAAACAGACATGCGAACTAGAGTAACTTTCAACTATACAAATAGTATATTTGATTATACAACCTATCATATACCAAGAATTACAGCTACTAGAAAGCAGTATTTTTCTCATATAATAAGAATCCTCTTAAGTAGAAGTAACTATGCTGTAATGTTAAGCATAGGATCATGTAACATACAAAAAAATTGATGGTTAAAGCAAGAAGTTTGATTACAAATCAGCTAAGTAATTTGTTTAACTCAAAATTTTAAGGTTCCAATGTCATAAAAATAAATAACTATAAATTTATTATTTATCTCAAATTAAATGACCACTTTACTACCGTGCACCGAATGGACAATCTTACGGGTGCGCGGGCGCAGGGCGTGAGAACCGGCGTGAGTGAGTGCGGAACATCGCAGCTATCTATGATACATTAAATAATGATGCTGACTTGTTGCTGAAACAGCCTTGCAAAGATATTTTATTGCAAAAAGGCCGCAACATGTCTACCTACAATGTAGCGGTTGCTCACGTTACATTCGCGGTAAGAGTTCGGGATCTAAGGCTGAAGGAGTATTTAATTATATATTAAAAAATAAGCCAACAATTTAGTGTTTTTTCTGTTATCGGTATTCTTTTGTTCAACTTGTCTTATTATTATATCTAGCGTGTACTGTCGTGGGTCTGTACAGGCTAGATGCAGGGCGAAAGCCCTTCGTTCCAGCGATCCTGGTCCTTCGCTTCTTCCAGCCAATTCCCAGGAAATCATCTGTGTCCATTTTTCTTATTAACTTTTCGACAGCGATTGGACTTACCGCAGTAGAGTTTCAAAAGAATTTATTTCATATTGTTTTCCTTGAATTAATATTCCTATTTTTTTCATGTTAATAATAAAGCGATCTTTTTTCTATTTGAAAAAAAAATAATACCTAGTTCATACAACAAATATTTCTCATTTCAGTCATACATAGCTGTTAGTTACTCAGCAAATACTCATTAGGTTGACATTTCATTGACATTACAATATTTCTCTACTCATTGTGACATAAATAGCATTACGTCATAAAACAATAATCACCGCCCTTTACATTCTGGGGATAACAATGTCTGAGACATGCTACGGATCGATTGACGTCCAAATTGGAGACATGTGGTCAACACATTGAAGTTTGTTCCAGTGTTCTCATTCTAAGATCAAGATAGGAAAATAGGACTACCTACGTATATACGAAACAATAAATAAATATTCAGACAATTTTAAAGTTTGAGTACCTAGTGTACCTACCTACTACTAGGGCGATTTTTTTTTAATGTAATACAGAATTTATTTTAAAGGAGTGATTATATTCAACAAACTGAACAACTTTTCCCAAGAAACATATTATGTCGAAACCTTGAAATTGAAAATCATCTTTTCATACAAACATAAGTCACGTGACCTGTCACATTGTATGAAAAGCTGATTTTCCATTTAAAGATTTCGACCTATATGCTCCTTGGGGTAAGTAAAATAAACCAGTATACCTATTTTTGGTAAATGCCGCTAAGCCCATAACTGGCTAGTAAACCTAAATAATTACGTATACGCATAATTAATTACTAAAACCTTAGGTTTGCGAAAACCTTGAATTAATAACAAAAATAATAATAATGAGAGAATTAGAAGTTAGCTAGATCAACATCTTGTGATGCTTCTTCTCTGGTCAGATTATCGTAATTTATTGCATTGAGGTATGATAGCTGACAAGTGCATTGATATGAATTATTTCTTAAACCACACGTGAAAATACAGTAGTAGTATGTACCTTAATATCTCCAAAATTTCTAACATTGCGATAAACGGTGTTTTTATATACCTACAAGAAAATGATATTATAATATAATAGACTAGTGACAATGGTTCCAAAACTGATCACTTCAAGAATAAAACAGCGTAAATATAAAGGATCACACGGTTATTAAAATTGAAATCAAAATAATAGATATGCATCACAATGGAAATCCGATCCACAATGGGCCATGCCCATCACACAATGGCCCAAAATACCTTATCTATTCATCCCTTTCTGTCACGAGTCGTGATGATATTATTGTTTGGTAGTAACTCGATTTCTTCGTTAGTGGTGCGTGAAAAGGGAGGCCTTTGATTGTTTTGTATTTTTGTGATTTGCTTACCCCCTAGAGGGTTGAAGAGGTAAGCGATACTTTTTTATTTGTAATTATAGGGTTTTGGTGGGGTTGAATTACAATAACAATTCCAAGAGTAATTAGGTTAACATTTTTCTTTATTTATAAACCTTTTGCACACAACAAAATGAAAAAAGAGGAGTATTTTTTTTTGCATTAAACCTCTTTTCTAAGGTAAAAATTGATATATTTGTGTCGCTGTATTAAGTTATCTACAGTATGTAGATCAACATACTTAAAAAAAGTAATAATACATTTCAATGAAAATCCTAATGACAATCGATCCTTTGAGTAACATCTCATACATAAGCCATAGACGCATTCCCAGATCACACAATATAAAAATAATAATAATATGCATCCAAGAACTCTTTGTAAGGCAGTATTTAAATTAAAGATTAATCTGTGTACGAGAAAATAATGTTCTGTGGATCACTGACCTCTTTTTGAAAAGACCCAAATTGGACATATTCAAAACGGATAAAGGTCGGGTTACATGAGGTCGATACGCGACCATGGTCATGCGTCATACCCTTTTTATTTATTTTCATGTAGGAATAAAGAATACACTTGTTTTACCTTGTCATACCGAAAATAGCAAGCATGTTACAGTCAAGAACATACTCGTACAAGTCGCTATTTTCGCATGTCCTGTCATCTTGAAATTATTTTGGTCATTTGCGGTCATTGAATTATGTACAACACAAATTTACACCACAATTTTTTAGTATTACCAATAATGGCATAACATTTTATATGATGGTAGTTACCTAAGTAATGTATGTAAGTATAATATCTATGATGTCTCAGGCGTTTTTTCTATGAGAAAAGGTCTGTGCATTGGTAGAGTTATAGGCCGGTGCCAACAATATTTTAAACAAACATATCGTTATTTATGGGATTTTGGTGGACTTATAAAGTCGGATTTACACTACCAACGTTCTTCTCAGTACTTAAGCTAGAAGTATCTTCAAGGGATATAAAACTATTTGGATCAAATTAGAGAAATAAAATCTGTTTTTCATTCGCTTAAACCTAAGAAAACAATACGGATCAAATTCTTCAGAACCGATGCAATACATCGCCAACTAGAAGCAGTAACAGCAGCAAAGGTTTTTATGTTTATCTACACTAATATTATAAAGAGGAAATATTTGTATTTTTTGTGTGTGTGTATGTTTGTAATGAATAAACTCAAAAACAACTGAGCCGATTTCAAAAGTTCTTTCACCATTAGAAGGCTACATTCACCCTGAGTAACATAGGCTATATTGCTTTACAAAAAAATTTGGATTCGCGGGGAACATCTAGTTTATTATATTTTATTTTCTATTTCTCTTATAATTTTAACAACGTTTACCCATAAAATACATCCGTCTGAAGTTATGTAACTCTACCCTTAGTTTCGTTTTAATAAAGAAAAGCTTAAACGATATAAACGGGTACCAGGACATTATGATGTAAAGGAGGTGCAAACAATGGAGATTAGAGTCTCGTACGTGAGAGAACGTGTGGTCACCCGACCGGGGCCGGAGTATGGTGAACTTATGGGAGCTAGAACATGACTCATAATTGATGTATTTGTAATGTGGTACATACTAAATGAAATTTACTGTTTTTAATTATTTAAATTAGTCTAGCCAAAGTTGTTTCCGTACTATAAGAAATCTAGTAATAGTTGGTACACTTCTGTTCTTAAAAAAGTTGGTACAGAGATTTTTTTTGTCTAAGTTATTACATTTTATGTTGAAGTCTTACCAAAGTTTGACTCAACCAACAAGTTATGCAAAATTATATCAATAACATAATGGCATTTGAAATAATTTTCCTTTTTTTAATATTTTCGAAATTAACTAAATAAAATTTTATTAACAGGAATACGGCGATAAGTACTGCTTAGCGATAAAATCTCCTTTTAATAAATGCCGGCTGTTTAATCACACTAACAAATAACTAGACTCTTAAACATGTAAAATATGTCTGTAAAACGCACCCACAACAAGAACACCTCCATTTAGTACACAACGACACTTAGGCCCAGTTTATTGATCCCAAGTTAACTCAACCAATGGTTAAATATGCTAACTATTGGTTTTAAAACGCGTTGGTAAATCAATTGTTAGTCTATCAAATAGTCAAATAAGTTGGAGAGTTAATTATTTAACCATTTCTTAGAATAAAAATTAATAAAACAACGCGTTTTTACCGAGGTTTGAAACCATTAGTTAGCATAATTGACCAGAGTTAACTAGGGATCAAAAAACTGCGCCTTAAACAAACATGTCATAATTGTGGGTTTGTGACGCAACAGTAAACTTTGATCTCACTTCACAGAAGTTAACAATAAAGTTTATCTAAATACAACATTAACGGTAATTTGGTAGTTATCTGAACTTTCTCACGTTAGGAATTTCGTTTGTGAGTAGCGTACACTGGAGTACACAACCACACGTGGGGTAATGTCATTGTACTGACCGACGGAAAAGATAAGATTATGTCCGTATATTTAATACTCATAAGATGTGCTCCGATTATAAATGTATTGTTACAATACCGGCGTATAACTGTCCCACTGCTGGGCACAGGCCTCTTCCCATATAAAGAAGGAATAAGCTTTGATCACCACGCTTGCTCATTGCGGGTTGGCGATTTCGATGTTACTTGTGTGCGTATGTAACAATGATATTATAAGTAAAAAGGTGTAGATAGGTTACCTACACAAAATTCGATCTTCAAAAACGGCACACTAACTCACACATAAATAACTGAATATTGCAAAGCACACTACATTACGATTAGACGTCAAGGTAGGATGGCATGATTCGATTATCGCAAGCAAAAAAGAGACAAATGTAATTGGCGACATAAATAAATCAGAAATGACATTTTACCTTACGTTAAAATGTGGCTAGTTAGCCACATTTTAACGTGTCGCTTGCTGAGCGCCTATAACCTATCTACACCTTTTTACTTATAATATCATTGGTATGTAATATGAAACTAGACTAATTCTTTTGTTTACTGTTTTATTTAATACTGGTACAGTGCAGTGTGTGCGTAGTGCATTCCATAGCTGGGAGTTGGGACAGCGTCGTATTCACTGTAAATCATAGCAGTCATAGGTCACATGTTAGTTGAGTTTTGAGGGTCCAAATTTGATGGGTGATTCTTTACAGTGATCTTATTTGGACGGTTTTTTTAGGAGTTTTTGTGAAGTAATAAGATTTAAAATTGAGTAACCTCGTAACCCTATTTTAATGCTGATTTAGTAAAGAACAATCTACAAAATTAGAAATAAAAACATTGTGGATTTTGAATATTAACTTAGTAGTAGGAACTACATATTTAGAAACTATTTTTTAAATTAAAGTTATTTACCATACTTTTTTTATTTTATTTTATTAAATATCATTGGTTAATTTGAATGTACATATATTTGAAAATACTTGGCTAAACTTTGATCCCATACATTTAAACTCTCATAAACAGTCCTACTATTTATATTTAAAAAAATATTCGTTAAAATTTAAAGAATAACCCTAATCTCAAGTCCCTGGACTCATTTCAAACGGCTCTCCGTCTATAACACATGATGGATTATGATTACAGACAATAAATGTACCGGTCTCCTGAACACGTGACAATGTGATATATACCTTTAAATATTTTATATCACTGCTCTTCATCTGATTGATACGGTCATTTTTT
Source organism: Plusia festucae (assembly GCA_950381575.1). Lineage (NCBI taxonomy): Eukaryota > Metazoa > Arthropoda > Insecta > Lepidoptera > Noctuidae > Plusia > Plusia festucae. The sequence goes on along the minus strand of OX494436.1, from coordinate 1,317,894 downwards.
GACGTCAAAAGTGAAGATGGCACCGCTTACGGTGATATGATTAATCACGAATTTGGAGATGCTTGGATTTATTGACAAATATCTGATCTAACTGCAGTGTTTATTATTGTGAGATTTATTTTATATATGGCATGGGTAGGATGGATGCGTCTGACAAGAGATGACCATACTCAAAGGAAGGTCTATAACCAGGAATGAGTTTAACAGTGCTGTTGATGATGATTAGTTATTTATATCAGCTTAAGGCAGAAGAATCTGGAGATGGAATATCAGACAAGAGCTTTTGCTATTGCCCAATACAAAAAATACAATTTACATTACAGTTGATCAACTATCACAATACTAATACTAGGCTGGTTGGATTGTAGATCGATATAGGGAGGTATCGGTTTTTAAAAATCCGATCCAAATAGTTGTATATTTTTTGAAGATACTTCCAAGAAAGGGATAGAGGAGAACGTTGGTAATGTAAATCCAATAAAAGTTAAATACTAAAAATAATACAACACCTTAAGAGAAAGCGTCCTTATTATGCAAAAAGGCAGGTGAAAATCAGACTCACTTTTTCTCAATAAGCAGATGGGCTGTCGTTCGATGAGTGAGTTACGTATATTGGCCAAATTTTAACACCTGGTAATTTTACCTTTATTTGTACTTATCCATGTGTTGCTATGGGGTTTGACTTTCTACTATACTTTTGTATAACTACTAATGTTTATTTGTCACCTCAAATAAACAGACATCTATTTCCAATCAGTTAACTTAATATTCATAATTTTCCGTAGTTAAAGTTGAATAAAATAAATTAAAGTAAATACGAGAGACGTAATATATTATAAGGGTAGACCGATATAATGTTTTCAAGCTTGTATAAAAGGCGCGCGCGCACCCTCAACCCTCTCATTTGTCGGGTGTCACTCGGAGCGGCAACATTGTTCAAGGGCGGTGAGATTTATAATCTTTTTCAGTTGTCATTGTTATTTATTAATGTTCTTGATGTGTTCTATTGATTTGGGTAGTAGTTGTTTTGTTTCTCGAATTGATTAAACGGTTATGTAATTGCATTTAGAATTGTTATAAATTAAATTAATAAAAAGACGTGTAATTGTGATTTGTGTTGTTTTTTTAATAATTTCCACTTCTGGTTTCTAACATCAGAAGTGGGATAAAGGACCTCAAAGCTCACATTCTGATAAACATTCGAGAAACAAAATAACCTAACCTATAAGTATTTTCGTGTTCAAGTGGTGACGTGTTTCTGTTGTTTTGTGTTTTTACTGTGTGTGTGCCGGTCTTAGATATGCCTAGACAATCCGACTATCGTAGATCGCGAGGCAGGTCACGTAATCGTTCTCGTAACTCCCGAGATAGGCCTACAAGTAATGAATCAGTGCATAATTCGCGTCATGCTCGTGCGTCTCACCGAAGTTCTCGTCGCGAACGTAGTGATTCGAAGGATAGCTCATTCTATCGTCGCCATAACGCTCGTCGTTCTAAATCTAGGTCAAGGTCGACGCATTCACGTAGGACACCCCCACACCTAGGAAAACAACCGGGGCCTCGCAACAGTAACACGTTACAAGACACTTTGAGTGACATCATGACGAGACTTGGCGCCATTGAAAGCACAAATACCCCTTTTAATTCATTGCAAGGTAGTAACCGAACTACAGTAAATACCGAAAACTCGGTTCATGACGTCACCCCGCGTCCCAATAGCCGAGTAGACTTGAACGGTGTTCCGCAACGGGTTTGCGTGGACAACTCCGAGGGTTTTTCAACAACTACTCGCACTCCTGATCCAGTCGTTCGCGGTTCAGATGCCCCGTCTACAGTGACTATACTCGCGGATGCCATCAGATCCTTACAACCTACCAGGTCGCGTAATTACTACGTTTCTAATTTCGATCCAAGCATACATGATATAGATGTATGGTGTGAGGAAGTGGATCGGGCAGTATCCGCGAACGGCTGGAGCGATTACGAGTGCCTTTCGAGAGTAGCTTCTTGTCTCAAAGGCGACGCTAAAGTGTGGCTAAACGAGTGGGTCACTAATGACCGCTCTTGGTCTAACTTTAAGCTCGAGTTCAAACCTCTTTGCCCTCGGAAGTTGGACTACGCTAATATACTTTTCGAAACAATGAATACGACATCTGACAAATATACAACGTACGCCGAATATGCTCGGCGTACCCTATTGCGATTGCGCATAGTCAAAGGTTTGACTGATGAACTACGCACCCTTATAATCATCCGCGGCATAGATAACCCACAAGTTAGGGCCGCCGCGGCAAATGCAAACCTGACAGTGGAAGATCTGGTTTCGTTTCTTTCGATATATGTTAAACCCAAACGCGCCAAATTTGAGTATACCGAAGGCTCATCTAAGAAACGAACACCTCCAAATTCTTTTTCCGAACAGGGACCTAAGTGTTACGTCTGCGGAAAGCGCGGCCACCTGGGTCGTAGATGTAACAAGAAGTTTCGTTCGGAACCTACAACCGAGGTCCCTGCTAAACCCGAAATTCGGACTTCCACTGCCAAGTCCGATGCACAGACTCCTTATACCAGGGGACCCGGTACCCAGTGCACGTTTTGTAAAAAGAAAGGCCACACCGAAGAAATTTGTTTCGCCAAAAACCGATCGGAGCCCAGAAATCAGCGAAACGTTAACCTTTGCACAGACAATAAGGCTGAAAATAAAGACGTAGTTACAGCTGTGGTCCAAGGCATCCCCATGGACGCACTAATAGACAGTGGGGCCCAAAACGTATCGTTGATTTCTTCCGACGTACTAAAGCATCTCTCCTGTAATGTTAAACCCACTCGCTGTATCCTAAAAGGTATAAGCGAAAAGGAAATTATCGCCACCTCTTTCATAACAGTAACTATTGAGTTATGCGACATTTCCCTAGAAGCCGATTTAGTCATAGTACCCAATGCGTGCATGAATGCCTCAATTATAATCGGAACCGACATTCTCAACCGCGAGGGTGTTATGTACGTACGTACAAGGGACAAGCAGTACTTAACTCGAACTAACGTCATTCACGCTTGCACTAACGTAGTCCAGACCCTTAATCAGACTTTAATTAACACTCCATTACAAGGTGCCCTACGCGACTCTCTGATCACTGTTATTCAAGCCTTTTCGGGTTTCTTCATTTCCGGTACCGCCACAAGTACAGTCACCACCGGCGAGATGGTAATCAAACTTACCAGTACCACTCCCATAGTATATCGCCCGTATAAACTTTCTTTTAACGAAAAACTTAAGGTACGTGAAATAGTTAGAGACCTATTAGACAAAGGCATCATAAGGGAATCGCGATCGGAGTACGCCAGCCCCATAATTCTTGTTAAAAAGAAAGATGGAACCGACCGAATGTGCGTCGACTATCGAGCACTCAACCGTATCACCGAAAAAGAAAGATATCCTCTGCCCCTCATCGACGACCACATTGACCGCCTGGGAAATTTCACTTACTTCACTAGCTTAGATATGGCTACCGGCTTCCATCAGATTAGGATAAGCGAGCGCTCGGTTCACGTAACGGGATTTGTCACCCCGGAAGGTCACTACGAATATCTCAAGATGCCATATGGGCTGACGAACTCCCCGATCGTGTACCAGCGCATAATTAACCAAACCCTCCGTGAGTTCATTGAAGCAGGGAACGTTCTGGTATACATAGACGACGTACTCCTCTTAAGTGATTCGGTCGAAAAAGGGCTCTCTTTACTCAGGGGCGTATTACAAACACTCACAGACGCGGGCTTCTCGATAAATTTAAAGAAGTGCTCATTTTTGACAACCGAAGTTGAATATTTGGGTAGGGTGATTAGTTTTGGTCAGGTGAGACCGAGCCCACGTAAGATAGAAGCATTAAAAAATTCACCAGCGCCCGGAAACGTCAGGCAAGTCCGACAGCTACTAGGGCTGGCCGGATATTTCCGCAGGTATATCAAGGACTATGCCACAAAGACTGCATGCATTGCCCATTTGACGAGAAAGAGTATTGAATTTCGGTGGGGCCCGGAACAGGAGCAGGTTCGTCAAGACTTGATACAACGCTTAACCAGCGAACCTGTTCTTGCAATATTCAAGCCCGAACTCCCCACCGAGGTTCACACCGATGCGAGCTCCGCGGGGTATGGCGCGGTACTCTTGCAAGTTCATACTGATGGTGGAAAGCATGTGGTAGCATATTTTAGTAGGGTTACGCAGGGAGCAGAAAGCAAATACCACAGTTATGAGTTAGAGACATTGGCAGTCGTGAAAGCTCTGCAGCACTTCCGTCACTACCTAATAGGACTACATTTCAAGGTTGTTACGGACTGCAATGCTCTCAGGTCGACAGAGCGTAAAAAGGATCTGCTCCCTCGCGTCGCCCGTTGGTGGATCTATCTACAGGATTTCCACTTTTCCATCGAGTACAGAAAAGGTGTTATGCTGCCGCATGCCGACTACCTCAGTCGGAATCCAGTTGTCCCGGTTAATCAAATTTCAAGACCCCGAAACTGGGCACAAATGGCACAAGCCGCGGATAATGAGACGAGAGATTTGATCCAGAAACTCTCCGAGGGACAATTGGATTCTAATCGCTACGTTGTAAAAAATGATATGCTGTTTTACAAATACACTCCTGTCGGTGAAGAACCGCGACTACTTTGTTTTGTACCCAAGGGTCATCGCCTGAGTTTACTCAGAATCTTTCACGATGAACACGAGCATATCGGGACCGATAAAACCATAGACCTTGTCCTAAAACATTTCTGGTTTCCTGGCCTCCGCCAGTTTGTCTCCAAATACATTTCCCATTGCCTCGTGTGCATCTCCAAAAAACGTGTCCCTCGCGCTCCATTACAAAATATCTCATCTTGGCCCAAACCTAACATCCCGTTCGACACCGTACATGTTGATGCTCTGGGACCATTGCCCGAATCAGAGGGTTATAAGTTCGTTCTTGTTTTGGTTGATGCCTTCACCAAATTTTGCCTCCTCTATCCAATTTACCGTCAGGACACTGGTGAGTTAAAGCGAGTAATGACCACTGCTATCTCCTTATTTGGTGTCCCCAAGATGCTAGTCACCGATAGAGGCAGGATGTTCGAGTCCATTGACTTTGTACAATGGGCAACCGAACTCGGTATCGAAATGCATCACATCACCCCTGAGATGCACAGTTCTAACGGTCAAGTGGAGCGCTACATAAGAACCGTGCTCAACATGCTCCGCATCGAAGTAGGACATAAGAATGCTGCCTGGTCGAACACACTCTGGAAACTACAGTTAGTACTGAACATTACCAAGCAGAAGACAACACAAACTTCAGCCATTAACTTGATGATTGGTACTGACGCCACCACTCCGATTATCCGCTCCTTGATTCGAGACCTGGCTGTGAGTGCACCAGAGCAAAGCAACAGAGAAGCCCTACGAGAGATCAGCAGAAGTCGCGCTAATGAGCTACTAAAAAGGAATCAGGCTCAACAAGACGAATCAGTCAACCGGTCCAGGCGCCCACCACGCGAATATAAAGTCGACGACTTAGCCTTCGTTATAAAATACTCGCAGTCTACGGGCAAACTAGACCCAGGAATGCGAGGACCGTACAGGGTTACCAAAGTTCGGCCTAATGGCCGATACGAACTGAAATTGCTCAGTGGAAGTGGCGGAAAGACCACTCAAGCAGCCTCCCAGCACATGGTGCCATGGAAGGGAGAATGGTGCCCTGAATCTTGTGCCGTCTTCTTTGAGAGTGAGTAACTCTGCACTTGATAACACGTCCTGTTTCAGATACGCGCCAACACATGCATCCGCGTGTAGGTGGGTGTGCACGATCGCGTATTTCTCTACAGCGAGGTGTGTCCTCCACCATAGGCGTAAGTCGCCCAACAATGAGGTGTGTCCTCCACCAAAGGCGTAAGTCGCCCAACAATGAGGTGTGTCCTCCACCAACGGCGTAAGTCGCCCAACAATGAGGTGTGTCCTCCACCAACGGCGTATGTCGCCTTCGATAAAGCCAGTCGGTGTGGTGAAGTATGCTGCAATAATGTAGGACTGATGGGACGCCAACGGTCCTATATTTCTGCTGTCCTCTTACTAAATTGGCCTATGATTCTTCACACACGAAATTCGTGAATAATAATAGTCGTAACTTTTCAGATGATGAGACCGATAACATCGACGATGATTCAGGCCAATCCGGCATTAACGAACGTGCGGCAGTCGGACTATCCATGCCTGAACTTGGTGAAGAAGCGGTTGCGGTACGTCAGGACGATCCAATCGAAGACGAACCCCAAAACGTCCCGGTCGAGGACGACTCGGCGTCAGGAGAGGCCGTATAAGGGTAGACCGATATAATGTTTTCAAGCTTGTATAAAAGGCGCGCGCGCACCCTCAACCCTCTCATTTGTCGGGTGTCACTCGGAGCGGCAACATTGTTCAAGGGCGGTGAGATTTATAATCTTTTTCAGTTGTCATTGTTATTTATTAATGTTCTTGATGTGTTCTATTGATTTGGGTAGTAGTTGTTTTGTTTCTCGAATTGATTAAACGGTTATGTAATTGCATTTAGAATTGTTATAAATTAAATTAATAAAAAGACGTGTAATTGTGATTTGTGTTGTTTTTTTAATAATTTCCACTTCTGGTTTCTAACAATATAATAAAGGGAGGCCTTTGCTCTATAGTGGGACAGTTCTGTACCACTGCAAAGGCAAGGCAAAGGAAAATAAATAAATACAATAAGAATTAGAAGTGTCGAATTATGGTGTTGTTATTTTGTAAGCATAGCCATAATAGCCCCAAATAACCAACACCTGGACTTACCCACCCATGAACACTTACGCATAACAAACCCCACTAACATTAACAAATGAGACGGACTCAAAATTCAACTGAATTATTCATTACGAACTTGAATACGAATGCAACAGACGGCAGCTTGGAAACCAATGGAAAAATGTTCTCAGGTCAAGCGAGGTCAGGAAGCCAAGATTGTATCCATGTGGGATCTAGATTAGGGATTGTAATGGATACGTGGACGGACGTAATAGGGTATTTATGTATGTAAGTATTAGAATCATAATGCTTGAAGGTCTCGTAGGTGAGCAGTAATGGTCGATTGATCAAGGCTATAGGATAAGCGACGCTAGTAATCCAGGTCAAATCATCGGTTTTCATACGGAAATCTTTTATTTAGTAGTATTAATTAGGTACTGGGCGTGTGGGATTGTCGTGTTTGGAAACAATAAGAGTGAGGGATACAAGAATGTCACTGCTTCGGTTAAAAACATCTGCCATGACTTAGCTACGATCAGGACGAAAGTTGTACATGCTGCATACTGGCATCGCAAGAGTAATCGTTACATTTAATGACGAGGTATTTTTATACATTATTTATTTGTTTTGTTTTAGGTAAGCATCAATGACCGGATATTGAGCAAAAACTGTCATACTCCACTAATGTAAGTAAAAAGATTCGGCCTAAAGGAAAGGTGCAAGGCGTTACGAGATTTTTAAATGTTTATAATCGTTGGGCGCATGCAGAGCCTTGGTTGGCGACAGCTGCGCGTGCGCACCTTGCGCAGATGCCGCCGCACGTGTGGACCAAGCCGTAACTTTGTTTTATTTCTGACTTTAGCTTTTGTCCCAAGATTGGTGCTTTCATGATTATATAGGATGAAATTACTATTATTATGATGGAGGCTTTATAACATGAAGCAAACACTGGTTTAAATGAATAACTTTAATCTGGAACAACAAGCTTATTCAGTTGATAGTTGGTCACCAATGGACCAAGCTTATGTTAAAATGATTATTATAACATACAAGTTTTTATCTCCTAATCCACAGATTTAATTAAAAACAAAAATATTTAATAGATACATTCCTGAAATGTTTACCCTATGCGGGGCTCGACCCACGGCATATCGCACAATTATAGGGCAGTCAGCTATCTGGGCAATCAAATTTTACCATAACATTACCTTTTAAGGCACAAGAAAAATGATTTCATTGACAGACGGTAATATCGACGAGTGGCTGGGTTTAGCTAGTTACAACAAAAAATGCAAAGATTAATATACGATCCCACACAGTTACCTGCCAATATCTATTTTATATCTAGTTGTAACTGATCTGCCAGACAGATGCCGTCCGTTGACCCGTCCAATCCTGTTCAGTCTAGGTCGAAGCAAGGTCGCACCTAACAGGTACTCGACACGTCACGACATGTTGGAAATTATCGTTTGTAATGTATTTATTCTAGATTTGGTATAATTTAACTTTTAAATATGTAAATTTGAAGTTAATCTGGTTTTTTTTAAAGATATTTTTAGGTAGAAACCTACTCTAGTTTTGCGTTTTGTGCATCTATCTTTACTAGATCTCTATCAAAATATAAACACTAAATCGAGAAACACATTCAAACGACTTTAAGATACATCCAAAGGTTATTTGCGCCAATACCCACTCGGTATTGGAAGGAATTTGTCTTTTTTCGGAATGTAATGATGTCTATACCATCAGATCCTTATACCTACTAATAGCAACTAAATCTCAAATCATTCATCGAAACAGTATAGCAGTTAACACAATTGGCAAGGCCGTACATTCGCCTTTTACAACCAGACTTTAAGACCTCTAGCCACCTTTATATATCTCAACCGATTGCATATAAACATTTATCACCACGCTTGCTCATTTCGGTTTGGCGATTTTAGATTCCATTTCAGAATCTAGGTTTCCTCACGATGTTTTCCTTCGCCTATAGTCAGTGGTATTATAATGATTAAGAAAGTATACATAAAATTGAGAAAGTCACATTGGTACTTGTCTTGGCACGAACTTGTAACCACGTGCATAATGTTGCTGAATCCAGTCATTGAACCAAGAGGCCACTATTTTTTTCTCCAGTTACTTCTCTATATGCAAAGAGGCCTTTACCCACCTGTGGGACATATATATACCGGTGGGAATATTATTATTTATTTCATACATACATAAATCTAAGACGGATCAGAAAGAGACATCAGTTTAAATTGGTATTGGGGTCATAAACAGTTGCAAGCAACGGTTCGTAGATCTCGCAAAAAGTCACTTCATATTGCAGGATCGCGTTCTATAATAAACAGTGTGAGTCTAGTGAAGCAGTATCGCAAAAAAATTTATCGAGATCTCTTACATAAAATGTAGATACTACTGAAAACGTTGAAAGCCAATTTTTGTTGGAAATGTATCATTTGAAACAGAGGTTATCAAACCAAATATTGTCAAATGGTTGCTAGCATTAATTAACATTGGTGTAGGTAGGTAATGACCGAATACGGAAACATTAATAAGTTTGATGCAACAACCGCAAATCTCATGCTGACACTGTCACTTTAAGGTGTGAAGTAGCGACTGATAGATATTTAAAAAAATATTTAGTTAACTGACGTTTTAATATTCGGCGGTAAGTGACCTTGTTTTTAATCACTTCTTAAGCTAAATGGTAGGTTTAATTTGTTTAAAATCGTTTAGAAATGGTGGACAAATTGTCTCAGTTGTAAATTGTTCTTTATTTGAGGCACAAGCTACTAGCACTATTTATAGTTCCGGTAGGCTATTTTTTGAACTTTTTTGAATTTATAGTTAGTTGTCATAAGACATTTCTTTAAAAACGTCCTTATTTTAAAATGCCACCGCTGTGAAGCCAGTCAAACTTATTACCGTTTTAACCGTAACATAGGAAGGCATGAAAACAAAACAATAAATAAATGTCTATATAACAATTACCAGGAGAAACGTCAAATAATTCAAATTAGTTACGTCACTACCGCTTAGAACAGCACTATTATCACACCATTTAAGCACTGTGTTCAAAAACAACAAAACAAAAACGCAACATAATGTAGATAACGAACATAATGTATTTTACAGGTAGGCAATTTAACCGTAAACACGTCAATAGGGTACTTCTATGTTGGTAAGTATTGAAGGGTAAGAAACTGTTGATGTGGCAATAAAGCCCATTGTACAAATAAACGGGAGTCGGCAGTATTTGGGGGTTGGCGTAATACAGGTATAAGATGTAGAATTCGTTCGATGTGAACTGAAAGTAGGGGTTTATGTGGAAGCATCTCAAGCAGTTGGGAATTCAAATAGGCCATCTAGACAAATGGGGTGGACCCAGACTTGAAGTCAGAAATGAAGTCGGTGCCAAACTTGGCACGGGCACCGACTTCAGACAAATCAGTATGTTGGTAACTTAACAAATGAATAGATATATAAGTTAAATCAAGAAATCTGTTTATTTTTCGATTTGTTTATCACCTTTATATTAGAGAGTAGTCTCCAGATTGGCTGAAATGGTTAGCATTTTGTTGCGAATTTTGTCGCATCGCGAAATTTATGAGATCCAAACGATATTTAGTATTTACGACGTTCTTGCGTATCTAATCATACCGGGTAAGGTCTTCGAAACATATAGGTACAACGACCGAATCGTCTAGGTCGCTGCATATAAGTGTGACAGACTTAAATAACATACTTTAAGAAGATCTCTTGTTTATTTATTTGACCATCATGCTCGTTCGAGTCGTCCGTATACCAACTACTGTTATATTTTTAGCTAAATTTACACGAAATTTACAGGAACTGCAATAATAGTTCCTATATTCCATAGAGGTGAAGGAGTACGTGAATGCATGCTTAAGTTTAGTGCAGAAATCTAATCGGATCCAAGACAAAAATTAAATAAAAATCAGACTTTATTGACTGTGACTTCATTTCTTTTATCTAAACGTGGCACCTTAAGTAACATTCCGGTCGCCCATCCGTTACTAACGACACTATTCGCGACTGATTACCTGGAACCTTCAGACCTCCCATTATTTTCGGTGCAACAAACAAACAAACACTATCTATCGGATTCTGTGGAAATGTCTCAATCGAGCCGCTGCTCACCCGCTGAGAAAGGCGGCTTGAAGAAACGACAAATACCACCTTTGATAATGATAAAAACATAAACTACTACAATCAAATTCCAACCCTAAACGGTTTATTTAAGGTTTAAAGTATCTTAATTTCAAAATAACAATCTGAAAAAGGGAATAAGAACTTTAACTCGATGTGATAAGATTTAAATTAAGTATTTTCTATTCCATTAGGTGTGGTAATAAGGTGTCAAGCAGCGATTTACAGGTTAATGGTAAAACACTATAGTATAAGATTACAAATGTTACATTACACTAATATCAACTTTAAGTCAACGAATATAAGAGCGAAATAAGTAGGGTGAATGCACTGATTGTCGGCAGAGCTTGTACAAGTAAAGAATCGATCGAATGTTGACAACACTTAAATTATGGCATTTGGCTTGGGCGGAAATATTTTTACTTTTAAAACGAATTGGCCACACGCGGATTCGAAACTACCGAGAAATGTATGACGCATTGTGTTTACATTTTTAGGACAGTGCAATAGTGTTTAATTACTACAGGTTAATTGAAGGAAACAAATAGAAAATTAAAACATATTAACAACCTACATTAGCTTACAACAATAATGATAAATTGAACTGAACATGTTTTTAATTTAAAGCTTACCAGTAATGTAATTCGCACATTACTAGTTTTCTTGTTAACCCCTAGTGCTAAGCTAAATGCTCGTTTTACGTGTGGGTTCACGTCGAAAGTGGAATGGGTGGGGTTCGAACCGGTAACCACATGATCGCAAATCCGACATCCAAGCCATAAGCAACCCCCGCTTAATTTCTTTGATTCCGAACGGCGAAAAAAACTATTCATTGACATCCGTTAAATTATTAACAATCATGATAAACTTGTCATCAAGTCTGCATCTATAAGACGAAAATTCCAACTTAGTCAAAAAAGCTAGACCGTTACCACGGACATTAAACAACTTTTAAATCAACCAACTAACATTCCCCACAAACATGACACCGCATTCCAAAGAAAGTTCACTGTTAAATAAAAACGACCTATTTGTCCGTCCATCGCCATTTTATAGACACCAATAAAAAATAATATTTACGGCTATACGTCGATGTTTGCACATACTCGTACATTTGGTTTTGGATGTTCCTCGTAATGACTCATAAAGGGGCCGCTTTTAAATAGGCCCGGTTAGACTGTTATTGTCGCTTTTACCCTACAAAGGGCCCGATATCAGAACTTAAAAGTGTTAGAGATACTACTATTAATCAACTTTCATTGGAGTCACTACTTTTTTTTACTTCTGTACCTATATACAGAATTTAGGGTCCAAGGTACTGTGGATGGATTTTCAGAAATGTTACAAAAATACTTATATAATGTACGACCTGAAAGTGTTCTTCATTCTGAGGAATTCTTTGTGGTACCTCCGCCCTGGGTGAAGCGGAAGATTATGCCAAACTTATTCGCGTAAGGCCATTGGAAAGCTTTATTTCTTTTTTACAGAAAACATGGTGTAAATACAGTTTCAATCTCAGTATCATAACTAGGCAAATGACTGAATTAACTGATGTTTTTAAATCCCACAGTCTGACCCATGAAATAAAAGAAATCCACTGCAGGAACTCACAAGTTTTGTTGCATTTCGGCCCTGAAACTAGTTCCTATTCCTAAACAGCACATGAAATGTGTCACAATGCGGCAGAATTACCTTCCGTTCAATAACTAATGAGGGCCTTCTTGTTTAAGTTTAAAAGTAAAAAGACGTTACGGTATCATTTTAGTTCAAAATCGTACTAGTTGAATGACACGAACCGGTAGGACCAGTGTAATTATAGGCGTGGTGAACAGCTGATTTCAAGACGAATTTGTGTTAACGGACATAAGATATTATTGTGTTAATAAACCGGTACTGATTGACCTTTCGAATACGTTGTGGGGTTATTTAAAATTGTCGAGTTTTCAAACAAAGGAGACGATTGATGGGTTTCTACCAAAGAGGGGTTACGTGGGAAATATAGGTACAGATGAAATGTACTTTATAGGCAGTTGAAATTAATCTTCATGAAGTATTCAGATAAGAGATTCATTCATTATCACAAAATGCGCTGACACAAAAACCGCAGGTTCTTATATCCAAAAAGCTATGATTTATTCCTACCAGCTACAACGAGTTTCAAAACAATAAAGGATGGATGCAGATGCAGATTCAGCTGATTGTGAATGATGAAACTAGGATGTGTCCTGTCCTGTGATCGTAGCATTATAGAATAATTAAGTTATCTTTGGGTTTCCTTGAGTGAAACTCAAACGCACGCAATCAAGCCAAATAAAATGAACGACATAAAATATGTATAATTTTAAAGAACCATTACAAACGGATGCTATCGACGCATTGTTTATCCATCAAAACAACTATCCTAACGACTTAACTTTAAATGTTAAGCATTTACTGTGCCGACCGTTAAATGAGTCATCTTAAGCGATACCGGTAGGTACCAGAATCGATAAAAAGAAACACGGCAGTTCTTGTTTTAGTATAAGTGTTATTCTGTTAATTCAATTCGTGGCAAAGACCTATCTAGAACTGCCATCTGCCTTCTCTTTTTATTATCAAAAGCAAGGTTTAGGAATCCTCTTCTCTCTTTCTCCCTGTCCCGTTCCCAACTATATTACTTTGGGTCTGCGCAATGTGTCCTTTTCTTTCATTCTACTCTAATTCTCTACTACTCGTCACCAGCTTCACTCTTTCCTTTATCATGTCGTCTTTGAAATTGATCTCATGTTATTGAAAGTTGAATTCTGGGCAATTCTTCTTTTTCATTTCGGTTTCACATGTTTTCACCTGAAAATACAACTATTTAGATAGTTTGACTAATTAACGAGGAAGCTTAAGTGTCAGTATTTCTTTGAGGACGAGGTTTTGTGAACTGGGTACCCTGAATGTAAATAATTACCTTGAATTAAATGAGAATATAGTAATAGCATAGATGCAATCGTCTATTTAAAAGATGAATGACAAAATAAAAGCAAGGCATTAAGTATTGTGGCGGCCCTATTGGCGTGTTATCATTTGCACCCGGTAAGCGGGTGCTGGGCTTGACGACACATCATCTTTAGACACGACTCGGTAGCCGGGTGCTGGACATTGAATCAAAAGAAGAAAAAATCATTAACAACATTAAGTTTTTTCTTAAATTATGGCAATTTATTCCATCTAGAGTTACATTTTGGACATGCCTTTTGTCTATCTTGTTTTCTTTCTGAATCCCTAAGTCTGTGGTAACGATACTCATGCTAAATAGGTTTGAATACATAATTTACCGAGTTCAATAATATTTAAGAAACGCCCGTATAAATTCCAGTGCATTTTACTTTTATCCGTTGATTCGTATCTAAAAGGGACCGACAGATTCCATTAATTCCAATAAGTTTGGGATGTAAAAGCACACGTTACAAATATTTCTTGTGTAAACAAGGCCGGTCCGTGCCTCAGAAAAAAATATAAAGATATTCTGATCCGGTCTGTCGTTCATTTTGTATGCAAAAGGTCGGAAACAATTCGTATAGATTACAAGATATTTGTTTTATAATATTGTTGGTTATGAGACGAATTTCAAATGAAATTTTGTTATTCCTTTATTTGATATCGATTTACAAACTACAAAGGCTGCGTCTTAACAGAAATTTAAAGGATACTTAGCGTATTACCAAGTAAGGTATTACCGATGAAGTCAGATAATTTTTAAGTTTTTCTATGTCCTATTTGTGACAAGATGCCCCAGTAGTGATTGAATATGTATGTAATAACAATTTACTAATCAAACAGTGATTGGTAAATTGTTATGAAATAAAAGTATCCAATCCTTAGATCGTACTCCTAATCTGTTTGACCATCTCACGACATTAATTTCATCTACACTACAATAATGTGACCGTTCCAATGTTAGTTTGAATAAAAAAACAAGTCTAGTGATGGACAATAAAGGCATCGAGGCGCGAGACTGTTTTATGTAAGGAATGCGTCCCATACGTCATACACGACTGGCACTGGCGACCGTTTTGAGGTACGCATTGGGAGTTCGACACTCAAATACGTTTATAAATATGTTGGAAGCAATTCTACTTCCAAGTAATTCTAACCTAGTTCAGAAAAACCTAGAGGAATCGACTCATTTTTTGAGCAGAAATATTTGTAATTTTTATCCAAGACGAAGAGTGAATGTATTTAATCAGGGGTTTAATGGTAATATCCAGTACAATTTTGTAGTAGATATTGCACTATTTATTTGTACCAGAATAGATTGGCAGCCTACAGCCGTGTCAAATTGTAAGGCCATAAATTATTATTGGATGAGCTAACTTCCACCAAGAAGAATACAGACTTCTCAAACAACCCATTTAGTAATATGCAATGGTAGACAAGGTCAATTCCAACTGCGTTCACGGGAAGCCAACCCTCCGTGACATAATACGGTAACTGACATATTCTAATTGACGGAGGTCGTATGGTACCTCAAATATTTCGGACCTTCCCCAGGGACCACCCCGGGTTACACAAATAGAACTTAATTGGGCTACAGATTAGCCCGAGATAAAATGAGTATTTAATTTGTATTATGACGTCGATGACAATAGATTTTGGGTATAAAAAATATTTGTGTTTGGGTTTCATTTTCAGGTGTCACGATATTGTTAGTATATATTTATTTATTTATATTTTTTATTTATATAAATAACGAAACGGAATTAATCGAATCCAGTGGTTAGTAACCAGGAGGTACAAATGTCACGTAAATTGTTGATTGATTTAATATTAAAAGCTTTCATCACCTATTCTGCATGTTAACATAAAGGAGAAATATCAAAGGGTACCCTTTGCCCTTTTCAACCATTTCAAATTACAATAAAATTTGAAACTCAGTAGGTGTCCGTTTTCAATATAATGAACAGCAAATAAAAATGGCGGCGCACAGCTGATCGTTGACATCGCATTGTGCACTACACACATCTGTCGCCCGCCATTGTTGCAGTCTGCGCGGGAGGCGCTTTGTTCGCACTTAGAAGATATTTCTAGCTGCGAGCAAATTGTTTGCAGGATTATTGAATTAAAAGCCGACAAAAAAATCCGATGATTTTACGGAATTTTGGTAAGCCAACCTTTCTTCCTAGACTTTGAATAACAGTTACAAAAAATACCAGAGTTGCTATGGAACAAAAATAACCTACATCCAACCACTTTTACAACTTACCAAACAAAAAATACTATAAAACTCAAAGTCGTTAACGATACATACTCGAGTTGTTGAGCCAAAAATATACATTTTATTAGCTGTCGCACACTTGGACGTGAGGTTTTTACAAAAAGTTTACTGCAACTCCCGTCAGACAGTGTGACGACGTAACGAATGCTCCTTAAGATTATTGTTATTTAAAATTAAACCGCCGTTCCCATCTAGCAGAAACTAGAAACTCTTCAAAGAATACCAATAAAGAAGGTCTAGGTAACAGCCTCCCATTTAGGCAACGACAATCGCAAAAATGACATCCATCGCTGTTTGCGGAGTTAAGTACTGGATTTAAGGCTTATTAGTTAAAATAAAGCAGACAGTCCTGATCCTTTGATCATCAGATAAATCAATTTCGACAAAGATCAATAGCAATAGCAAATTAAGTTTGCAGTACATGCAATAAAATTTCATATTTTGTCCTGTTTCGTTAGGATAAGGATACATTTTATGATTCTATGGAAGTAGAATTATTTCTTTCGACTATTTTGACATTAAAACCTAATTGATACGTAATAGTTTATTGAACTAAAATTGATTCACTTCCCCAGAGTCCGGTAGTTTTAATAAATACCGGTCGTTAATATCTTTTGAACGGATATTAGCTCTCGCTTAACCACTTCTTCCGGTGAAATTAACTGTAATTTGATTAGTGACCGAGTCATTTAAAACATTAATATGTTATTCTTAATGTAACTTCCAATTTCAATGTGTAAGAACTTTGTTTTATACACTTTTTTGTTCGAATAGATCAAGACATTATATTAGAAGCTAGCAATAACAAAATCTGGGGTAAGCTCTTTATTTTTTTAGTCACTTAAAATCCTCATGGACTTCCTCCGCCATGGGGGAGACAGAAGAACAGAAAACCACCGGAGTGCTTCTCCATCCCCTTTTGCCAGGGCCACACGGGAACGAATAACCCAACCCCAGATTTTTCACTCCTGAATTTTTCCTTCTCTAAATGAGGCTCATCCTTGTATTATGCTTATTTTCTAAGTACACTCCGAGCTTGAGCTGTTTCTATGGTAAATAATGTTTAACTGCAAAACAATTACACTTATCAAAACATTATCAATGTATTTCCACACTAAGATTCTGTCGTGGCACATACTTTCTGTAATCGCAAAGACCTATATTATTATTGCATTTTATAGCAATTATTGTGAAGAATGTCGGTATTAAAAGTATGAACATGAATTCTTAAATTAGCGCAGTCTGGGCGTCTCGAAATTTAAGGTATTTCCTGTTATTGTATATTTTGTACAGTGAGGACATCAGGTAGCTTGAGAGACTTGTTTATCTCAACCTTATTTTTCTACCAGCTGAGCATTAAAAATTACAGTAGAATTATATATGTACTAGGATAATACATAAAAACCTTGATCACTCCATCTATTGCAGAGAACTAAATCCGTTGCGCAGTTTAAAAGATAGTACCTGGATCACCGAGCTTTTTATTATGGGTAGTGTGTTTTTCAGAAATTATATTTAAATATGAATTACATACTGATGAAATGAGGAAGTATGAATAATATTTTTCGATCTTACCGACATTATAATAAAAAAACATGAACTGGTTATTTAAATAAAAAATCAGGAGTGCTATTAGTTTAATGTTTTATTAGAAACAAATACTCTTTTTTTTACAGCTGATCAATAAATCACACCGTTTCCGAGATTCAGATTATATATATATATATATTTAGAAACTCTCTGCATACTAAATTTCATGAAAATCGTTGGAGCCATTTTTGAGATTCAGAATTTTTAATTTGAAGATATCAGATAAGGTCCAGGCGGGAGCGACTTTGTACTATGAAAAGATAACAAAAGCTCAGGAGAAAGTATTATTTGATGAAGGGACCATATTTAAGAGAAGGATTATTTAACAACTTAATTATGATAGGAATCATTTATTATAAAATTAAGTAGTTCAAAACACTTTCTCAACCTCAATCTACCTATAAAAGTAGCCACATGCTACAAAATTGGATTGAACAAAAAAACATAATTATCTACAAAAAATATCTCTAAGTAATTTTTAATGCGCTATAAGCCAGTGTCAACTTTGATATTAAAAAAAGTAATGTTGGCGCCATAAGTTGTCGATGGCAGTGCGGGCATCGCTACGATTATTGTCTCGTCAGACGAATTAGTCGACTTATGTCACGAAACGAGTTGTCACCGCGTGTAATTAGTTCAGTTAAGCTAATAAATGTAACTAAAAATAAAATAGGGATGTATTTAGTATCTAATAAGGTTATAGTTGGATAAAAAAGGTTTGTGTGTTGTACATGATTGACACTTGAATTAGGATTTATAGTTTTTTATTCTTGTTAGTCTTACTACCGAATAGGTAAAAACTAAGTAAGTAATTTTAGGACATTATTATATCGTAAAGTAAACGTTGAGATTTGATTGAGATCCATGTTTTAAAGCAACAGCGATTCAATGAATTTTATCATATTGTTCGGTATTTATCTTAGCTTTTACAGCTTTACATAAACTTGGCTACCAGCTTAAACCCGGTCAAACACTTATCATAAAGATGATGAAATAATGCATTAAGCTAGATTATGAATTTATTGCTGTGTTGTAACTTGTACCCATAAAACTAAAGACAAAGACTAAAATACCCAATTTAGAATCGATAACCCAACAATACATTTAAAAATGTGAAAGCTAAAATCCAGTAGCGCAATCATCCGTGCATACACATTTACCTTATCACAAATTAAAGGTTCTAAACTTATGAGCTGTCAAACATAAGTACCATCGAATGACAGCCCTAATAAATGTGTCACTGCCTTTATGTTTTTTTTTCTTGAACGTCAATGTCGCCTCACTATTCCATGATTTAAAAGTTCCATGCCCTTTCTTTGTTTGAATATTTGAATTAGAACGTAATGGGATGGAGCGGTTAAACCGCTGGTTATTTTGGTGTAATGATTTATGGAGCTATTGAAATAGGTGATATTTTAAGTCAGCATGTTATTGGGTATCTACCCAAAATATTATTTTATATAGAAAAACTAATTTTGTTCTCTTTAATCATGTTGTAGATGTAAAAGTCATCAACAATTACATCTTATACAGACTTCTATAATTATAAAACTTATGAATTAAAATGGACAACGTTAATAAAATATAGGGAACATCATTACACAATTATTTGCAAAAATATTGAAAGAATTGTATTTGTTGCACATGTATTTCGCCACACATATCGAATCTGATGTAAAATAAGCCATTCGTTTTGCAATATGTTTATAATATTTAAGTTGATCTAAAGTATGTACCTGCGAAACTTTAATAGGTCACTTTATGACCTATATACCTTGTAGATAGTAATAATTAAGTGTCTGTCAACTCGAAAACAGGCTTTGAAAGGCAGTCTACCCCCTTTTTCAGGTCATAGACCTTATAGCCGATTTTCATTAAGATTCACTCTTTTGTTTAATCGTGATTAGGAAATAAAAATACATAATCTTTCGCGTAATATCATTGTGTTTTTTAAAGGATACCCCACACACGGCCATCTGATCCCAAACTAGGCAGAGCCTGTACTATGGTGAACGGACAACTGATAAACATACTTATATTAGATAAAATGACACCCCGACACAAATGATCATGCTCAGCACACAAACACTTGTCCTGGGTGGGAATCGAACCCACGACCTCCGGCCTAGCAGTCAGGGTCACTAACCACTAGACCAACAGGCCAGTCATATTCATTCTTACTTGATATACGCTACTTAACTTGATATCCGTCGTTAACCCAGCGTACGGTAAAAGTGTCTGTCAATACAGTGGGAGTGTCGAATATCATTGGATATTGTCAGTGTTGCACAAGACAGCCGTCCCGGATGCAAACCTGTTCTAGAATGTACTTTTAAGGACTAGGCACGGTGAGGTGACGAAAATGGCGACGTGACTACTGTTTTATATGAGCTTAGAGTAAATCGTGTCAATGTTGTAGACTTGTAGTAGTTGGTTGGTGTGGTAGACGTTTGTTTGAGTTTTGTTTTACTTTGGTGAAGGTTCAAATCCATGTAATAATATTTTTACCTTCTTTTATATTTTGTAATTGTAAATCACTGATAAATTAAAAGATTAGTTAAACTACTGTTCTCATCATGCAAAGATTAGTTTTTTTTTGTTTTTGAAAAAGATTAATAGCAATGTGGGTCGCACATTACTAACACTCTTGTTGACCTTGTGTAAAGAGTGCAATGGGTGAGATTCGATTCAAACCGGCAACCATACGATCGTTAGTCCGACGCCCTAGCCATTAAGCTACCGCCGCGCGGCGCGCCACTTCAAAGTTTTTGCAGAGTTTATGAACTTATTTGGTTACATTCATGAAAAGAACACTTTTATTAATGACTGAAAAAAAATAAACAATAGCTCTTGGCAAAAAAGCTTTTCAAGCTAGAAAAATCATATCGAGCAATATTGGGCAATTACATAAAAAAATAATCTTACCAAGCTTTTCTGGCTATAATTTCGAACCCGTTGAATTGATATGCGATTAACAAACATTTATTGAGCGATTTAAACAAATAGTGCATTGTACTAAATCACCGTCAATGACTATTTAATTATTTATTAACCATGTATAATAAGTTTATAAAGCGTATTTTTGATTACCGTCGACGAAAAAAATAAATAAATCCAAATTAAACAAGAAAGTCGATAATTGAAATCAGTCACGTACCAGCCTTTGGCGCGTGAGCACGTCCGATAGTTTGACGAGACAATCAAAAATAAATGGCGCCAATGAGGTCATATTGTGATTTAATAATCATTTCTCGGTACGCTCGTGTGGTGGGCACACGACTATTCCTATTATGTCTTAGTTTATTGATGTTTCGTTGTTATGAACGGATGTGCGATATGCAATGGACACACAGGTTGATTGAAGCCCTTCGGCTAAGCATTCACGTCTACACTACGCTACACGCCCACCTGTGGCCACGATGCCATTCATTAACTAAGTAGGCACTTAGTTCAAGCCTGTTGTTGTTGATATGATTAGGTGCAAACTTCTTTTTAAACGACTTAATTTGGTATTTGACTGTTTTTTTTATTTCATAAATCAAAAAAGTACTTCAAACTATAACGAATCCTCAAAACGACACACTAATTACTTTCATATTGAGCTAGATACAAGCAATCAAATATTGTTAATTTGACCTAGATAGCGACAATGTTTTGTGACGTCAATATTTATTTCTCCATACTAATCTGGGGCTGCCCCGTACAAGTCGTCGTTTTGCGAAAGAGAGATAGAAAATGCGTCATCAATTAACTTTAGAAGCTTATAATTATTATATAACTTATATAATCGTTTATATATTATTGATATTTTTTCGCAATTTTGCTTCAATTTACGACTATTAGAAATTTAGAAACATTTGTCAGAAATCATTTTTCGATAGTATTCAAATACCCAATTATACTTAATCATCGTCAGTTTTTTTCTACGAGTATAATTGCTCGATATCCCTGGATTTATTTAGAACAAACAATGAGCAAATCATTTTATTTCTGAAACAGTCCTACGTACTTTTTTATAATAATAATAATTATTATATCCTATCGTGCCTTACATATACGAGGGTCTAATCAGTTAAAACGTCTGTAGTTGGTCCTGTCTGCGATTACCATCATGAATATTAAAAAAGGCAAAAGTTAAAAACACTTGTCCATGAAAATTATTTCAGCCCTAGTTCTACCACGTGTGGCATTATTGCAGTTATTCAGATTTCAGCATGTTTTTAATGTTCGTTATGTCTGGCACTTAACCTCTAAATGGCCTTAAAATCGTTAATGTCTACTGGGTCGCTACAATTTGGGCCAAAAAAATAAACTTACAACTCACCACGTGTGTTGTCTCTAAAAACTACGAACACAATACCCAAAAAAGTCTGTTAGTTCATATGTTTGTAAGATGGTCGAGATTCCTATTGACGCCATATGGGTCCGGTCAGTTTGCTAAACTGTTTTTATTTCGTTTCCCAATTCGTGACACATATGGGGTTTATTTTAGGGTAGAGTTGGGCGGTTGCTATTAACTTTTGCCACACACAAAACCGTTTTGAACCAAAAGGTACCGATTTTAAGCATCACGATTTCGTAAGTACAAAGAAGATTAGGGTTTCACGCTTTTGATTTCTTATAATTTATTTAGGAGCTTATTTCCAAAGATTTGTCTCTGGATACCAGCATTTCCTGCGATTTTTTAAATTGCAATGCTTATTTACATCATGTAATTGCAATGAGCTATATTACGAAAACTCACGTTTAAGTCATCTGGTTCACACATCTTTATTTGCTTTTCTCTTACAAATATTATTTTATTAGGTAGTTAGAAAAATTTATTGCCTATCGCGTAAAAAAATCCCCATAGAACAATACAAGCTCCTAGGGGAGCAGAGGTGCACGTGTGATGCCCTGTCGTGGCTTATTGAAAACGCCATCGTACATCATAGTAGGAATTAATTAAAAATTCCTTTCATACATTGTTCATGTGGGAAATAACTTATGCTGGTTATTTTGAGAAGATTTTTAATCAGACCACGAAATTGGGCGGATTAAAATGACGACATGGCGGAGAAAGGTTCAAGTTTCGCATAATTTTTTGTTTAAAATTCGTCAGTTCTCTGAATATTGTAAATAGTGCATATTGGCTCATAATAAAAAATAGGATTGAAAGGAAAATTATTGTGGTGGCTCAAAATTAAAGCCGAAATGCAAAATATTAAAATTGAAAATAATTTTCCATACAAACATAAGTTACGTGACCTGTCACTTTGTATGAATATTTCATTTTAAATTTTAAGATTTCGACCTATGTTCCTTGGGGAAAGTTGTTCAGTTTTTTGCACCTGATTACCTCGTTGAATAAACGCACTCTATAAAAAATAATCCTGTATAATAATTAATTAGCCTTAAGAAAAAACATTAGTTACTTTTAATACGGGCTAAATGGAGTTTATTACACTATTCCCACAGTATCACACCCTAAACACTTAGCACGTGGTATTCCCGAAACAAGCTCCCTAATTTATATTTTTTGTCCCTCCTTAATGAGTAATTATTCTGCGGGCCAAATCGATTATTGCCTATTGTGCTTAATTGAGAACTGTCCGTTTTTACCGGAAATGCATGCCACCCTTTATGAATTAGAAGTTTTAGATATAGATTATGTTATGAATAAATGAGGGTTATCATGAGTTGATTGGTTTGAAGCATCATCATTAAGAACTGCTCATATGGGTAAACAAATAATTATGCTTAACAAAATTATTTAAAAAAGTAAACTTAGCACTCATATTAACAAACAGGTACTTTTCCCCAAGAATGAAATGAGATGAAATAACATTTTAACTAATCAACTAAAGACAGTAACAAACTCAACGTGTCTTAATTGATAACTTTGAGGTTAATTTATTCGTTAGCTGTGTTTTCAAATTTAAAATATGCAATTATGCGGTAGGAAACTAGCTTGTACTACGTAGAAAAATTGTCCAGTTTTACCTAGATAGAGATTCGAATAAACATTGTGAGGAAACCTGGATTCTAAAATTTAGTATCTAAGATCGCCAAGACGCAATGAGCGAACATTGTGATCAGTGCTCATCCTTCTTTATATGGGAAGAGGCTTGTGCCCAGCAGTGGGACATTTATAGGCAGGTATCATTATTGTATTCGAAAACTGTCAATCAATCAGGTTCTATTTAAGTTAAGAACCATCAATCTCCAACAATGTGCTATTGACTAAATTACTCCAAATACCGTAAAAATTCAACAAACAAAGTTTTACACTAATTAAGGTTTGCCTTCACTAAAGTATTTTACGGTATAGAGCAGTCATTAACATGGGAACAGAAATAGCGAGATTGACAGAGAACTAATTTCATACAAGCGTTTACTAGTTTCTAATTATTATGAACCCTCTTCTAACAATGGATAGGGTGACTGTACGTTTTGGAATACCTGGGATATTCCCTTTTAAATGTATAACAATATTCATGAAGGTTTTGTACTTAATCGTTAAGTTTAAAAATAGCTGGTATTTCCAATAAGTGCGATAGTTGTTATTTATAAGATGGTAATTTACTCTTAAGAAAGCTTAAGCGATAAGAATGAATTTATTGAAATGAGAAAACTCATATTTTATTTCAATTATATTGTACGACTGTTTATGATATTATTAATTATTATTTAATCATAATTAAAACAATTATTCTTTAAAACATGTTATAAATAATGGATAAAAATAAATCACGAAAGTTTCAACACAAATAAACTCCATTCCAATGTTAAATCAATTAAGTAGTATATTTAATTAAATATGGGAATTACGTACACATTTGTAACGTGACAAGAAATGTAACAAACAATTTAAAATAGAAGTATTTGCTACAAAAATACTGCAACTCAATGAATAAAGTTGAAAATGTTAGACGAAGTAAGATTATAGGGTCACCAAACCGTCACGAAAACTCGGATAAATCACTTTGACATTCTACACATCTTTGTTTTAACTTCAGATTAACTTTTTATTTATAGTTTGCTTTTTAACTACGTAAATTGACTTAAATCGTCAATAAACGTCTTCGGAACACGTGTGTATTATTTACTGTCTAGTTAATCCAACGAGAGTCAGCTAAAGTTATTGGTACAGATGTATTTTAAGCTTCGTGGTACGTTGAAAAATTGCATACGTTTTTGTC
This sequence comes from Plusia festucae, assembly GCA_950381575.1. Classification (NCBI taxonomy): domain Eukaryota; kingdom Metazoa; phylum Arthropoda; class Insecta; order Lepidoptera; family Noctuidae; genus Plusia; species Plusia festucae. Next base: position 1,292,912 of record OX494436.1, on the reverse strand, counting down.
GTCTCCAGTTTTTCCTTACCTCTATATGAATTGATAGCTATGGGCATGGTTATTTGCTTACAATCACTTAGATTTATTTCAATCTTCCGAATAATTTAATCATTGTCGCCTTCTAGAAAAGTCAAAGAGTCCCTCTAGAAGTCGTCAGAATAGAGCTTGCCGTGGTAGACAGACGTCTTATAGTTTTATATTTATTTTCTACTACTGAGCACATAGAGAAATAATGAGATAGATTAATCAAGAAAGTAGGTAGGTAGGCATGTAGGTACATAAAACATGAAAAAGTCACATTGGTACTTTCTGTAATGTTTTCGGGCCTGCAACCTTCGTGCCTTTAGTACCGGAACAATAGAGAAAAGAGCTTTTAATAATTACATATTCGATGACATAAATGAATGAGGAAGTGTAATAAATTACCGTAGAATGCTGAGAACGCGTATAAAATAATAAAAGGTACATTTCTTGATTTTGTTTTGGTTTGCAATTCAATCATAGTTGTATTTCAAAACACGTAAATCTGTATCCGGTGCTATTGACTAGAACGCGAACTCTTGTATTTCCAATGACTCATTTAGGAGACAAATGATTGCTATGCTTTTAAATTCTGAGGCATTTGTACTTGTCATTGACATTGAAGATATGGATCGGATGGTTGAATACAAATTGTGAATATTTGATACGCTTGACTTTTTATTTAGTTATCAGATGTACTGCACAGACGTATTTATTATTAAATAGTTAGCGACTCTACATTCAGATAAATGAAGTAAATTGTAGCAAACCCACAATTTTAGATATTCAAATTAATAAAAGCCAACATCAAATAGGTTGAATTGACGCTGAAATTTACGATTTAGTTTTTTATCATTGTTATTTTATTTGGATTGAATTAAAAGCCACTGCCTGCCATAAAAAGTTTATTATAAAACATTATTTTTGTAGACTTCGATTATTCCGTCATCAATTATCTGGATATTGCGTAAATATTTGTTTTACGGATATTGAAAATACGAACCTTGAAGCGGAAATATTTAAATACTTATTCGTAATTATTTTTCATCAATGACTTTTTTTAATTACACAAAGGTATTCAAATATCTCTAATCACCAGAACATGCACCAACAAGAATTTGAGTATACTTGAACTAAAAATTTTACAACCCTATTACTGAGAACAAAACGCTAGGGTAGGGTGCGTCTGATTGAACCCTCGGATACAAAAAGGGGTCATTATTCATTAATGACCTTTTTTAATGATCTTTAGTGTGCTGTGTGATAAACAGGGATCTATGTAGGACTGAGTACTGGTAAGTTTATAGAAAATTGTGATGTATTGTGAATTTGCTGTAATAAAGTTTAAGGGCGTACTCAACCAGATCTAAGACAGTTTGTTCTCGAGAAGCGACCCTCAAAGGAAGTAAAAACAAAAGCGGACCTTTTACTATTCCGCTCTTGTAGTTTCCTTGAAAAAACCCTTAAATGTGAGGCACTCGATGCGCATGCGCTGCGGGTGACAGCTGCGCGCGCACGTGGCTTCAGGAAGTCGCGACACGCAATCCTGCGCTCCATTGTATTGGATTTGCGCCTTTACCCCCTATGTATCCTTTAGTAACCATGCATTATACTTTCATAAATTAAGCCGATCCGAACTTGTTAAGTTCAAGCAAAAAATTTCAATTGGATATACGCGTATACACAGAATTGAAGCGGTGAATATTTATTTCAAAAGCAATTAAAAACCATTATAAATAAATAACAATAAATGTGGACAGCATCACAATCCAATTAATTAGGCACCTGTATTGAATGATTGGAGATGATTACGCTCTATATTTCAATTCAAAGAATAGTAGTATTGTGGTGTTTATAATAAGAGTTCTACAAAGGGTATAGAAATCAGGTGATTGTTAATTGGATTATTTGATCATCAATTTGTTCGATAAATTTTTGCTCTTTATACCTCCAATAACAAAAACTCAATGAAAGACAGTGACGTAGTCCAAATAGCAGATACAGTAATTGATGACCTTTCAGGACACCTTTCTTTGTGTTTGAGCTGTTATCAGGATTTTTGTGGATTGCATTCGATGCCATATTTTCAGGATCAGCATTAGGTTAATAATAATCAATGAAGGTCGTCAGTACCCGAAGGAGGTATATTTTAAGAAGCCATAGAGGTATAATATATAGCCCACCATAATGTAACATGCATTATTCTGTGTAGGATGCTTATGGGTGTAGTAGTAGTCGATGAACAATTGGAGACATAAAAAGAATCTATATTTGCACTCGCTATCTTGGAGATTTTGAAAGGGAAGGGTGCCACCCTCGTTACGTGCAGTTATTTTCTGCGTTTATAGGGCGTTGCTAATTCTAATGAACGTGCGGGTTCAGTTTTGAGGAATGCCGTTAGGTACTCCAGAACAATGGCAAATGAGGATTGTTGTCAGAATATTTAAAGCAAATAAAATATAACAACAAAAACAAAACATTATTTAGGATCTCAGGTAACCTACAATACGTGAAGACGAGCATTTTTAAAATCTATTAATATCTCTACGGTTCTCTTATAAAAAGAGTACAGAGACTAATAAGATTTAAACGGGCCCAATCACATAACAAACTGTAAATTAACTGCCAATTCATTAAAAGTGCTCAAGAGGACGTCTCAAAACTTTTTGTTCCACAAGGTAGCGGGCAAGCCAATAAACAAAAGAAGTTCAGACCCAAACCCCATAGGTGGCCGGCCTGCAGCTACGCACACACGTACACCCCACACGCGCTCCCCTCCACCCGGTCAAGTCGCAACTTGCACAGGCTGTACGTTTTGATGCCCTCTTCATTCGTCCGCGGACCGTCGTCGCGAGCGTGCGTGTCGCTCGATAAAAAGTTAAGTGAACGAGTGTTGTGCTTATGAACAGTCAAGATGGTGCGTAGCTTGTCGCAGTGGACGAAGACCCTCAGCTTCCCAGCGAGGCTGTCTCCTAATAGGACGTCGAAGGAGAGCGTCGGGAATGGCCCGTCCTCCCCAGGAGTATCGCCGACTCCCAGCGCCTCGTCGCTCCCCCAGAGTTCGGATAAAACCATAACACCGATTCCCATCACGGAGATCAGCCAAATAGTAAGTCTCCCTTTTTAATTGGAGCAAGTCCCTCCGCTGTTATTTCTAAGATGAGGGGACACTGCAGTTGCAGCTGCAACACAAGTATGCACTTTGAATGTCAAGTAGTTTATTATGCTCGAAACTTACAGTTCGCTATTTCGCGGAAATATAGCTCTAAGTTAACCTAACGAATACCAAATTGAATAGAAGAATTTCATAAAGTTTAAATGGTATAGGCAATCATTATGTTTTCATTCGCAATATTTAATATGTTTATCCTTGAAAGCTCTATTTATTCAGCAATCGTCCACGCTTCAGATGTTTTATAGGACTGTCATGAGATAACGTCCTTGAACAAATCGCTCAAATTGTTACCCTAGTTTGAAGACAATAAGATTACAACCCAGATTTTATTACGCGATGACAATATGGTCAGGTGATGACATACTTATGTAACAATACTTATGAAACTGCACATTAGTGGGAAAATTGCTCTACACCTTTGTTTACAAATAACAACGTGAATGCCTAACAGTCCTTTACCTAAATAAGGTCTGCAACCGTTACCTAGCTTTCCCATAACCAATGTACCTATACGTGGATGAAATTCGAACCGTATTTTATGGCACACCTTACCATATTAGATGGTCATTAAGTACAACAGTATCACTAAAAGGAAGTGTATCAAAACCCATATTCATTTCCGACGGGGCACGTGTTTTGGAGGTACACATTGCTCGTTATATTGTGGGGCACGTACGAGTCGCAGTGTGGGAACGTTCGTTGGATGCCGAAGTTAGCGATGGTGTATGAAAATTAATGTTTGTGGTCGGCGGGGGCCGGTAAGCCCGCTCTGTGCACCGTTATGTCCCCCTTGCACTCACCTTGGCAAGGCCGCGACGAGATGCGAGTTTTTTGCGAAGCATGAAAGCATGACTTTCACCTTTTAATACTGCCTTTCTAAACTGAAGTCTTTGATTCAGGTCTTAGGTATTAAGAGTATACTAGGTATATGTTCGTGGTAGTTTTATGTATTGGAAGTGACGATTCCTATGGGTCACTGTGTGTCAGCATTTAAACTTTGTTGCTAAGTATTCTTGGTACCGTTAATAGAAGGCCTTAGAGAATTAATTTTGAAACTAACCTAAGGTTTTAGTGTCCTAGATGGTGTTGTGGTGTGAGTTTTATATCAATCTCTGTATATTTTATTGTCGTCGAAATAACTTTTAGTCAATGTATTTTTATCGTTAACCAACAAGTTATCAATATAACTGACAAATCTGGGTCATTAGTAGTACAAAAATCAAATCCAAGGTAACAACACTTATCAATCACAATGTCTGATTTAGGCAGATTTTATCCATTTCGTTATCTATTCATCCTAATCTTTTTACAAATTAAGTTCTCTACTCTTTGTAAATATCCTTGTGGTAAAGACAATGGTACGGTAAACGACTTTTTATTTTGTATTGTGTATTTAATTATGTACCTAAGACCTACCTATGCATTCTGCTTGTCTTGTAATTGCGGTATTATTTTTAGAACACAAATTTGTGTAAAATAAATAATAAACCCAATGTAAACTACTCATAATTTATGCATACAAAGACTTTGATTCTACTTCAATAGTAAAGATATCATAATTGTTTAAAAAAATCTTAATAATGCAAAGGTAAACTTCAAAGGAAGTGCGATTTTAATTTTGGTTAATAAACGCGAAACCTACTATCAGAACGATAATATTTTAACAGAGATACGTTATCAAGGCTATAAAATTGTTATGCAAAAGTAGCATTTAATAGGATGTTACGCAAAAATAACTAATTTATCAAACTAAGAATGCGAATTAATTTGCTTTACATAATAATAATACCTATATTTATTATGTAAAGTATATTTATTATGTATATTTATGTATCTAGTATTTATCTATGTGTAGTATATATATATTATTATTATTTTTTTTTAGTATACTATTAACAAGTCAGTTACTTTTTTTGTGTTTTGTTCGTTTCCTCATAGCCTTTTGTACCCCCTTCCATGTAAATTTTCGTTTTTACCCAAAGGTTGACTGGCGGAAAATGCCTAGTGGCATTAAGTCCACCTTGTGTACCATTTTGTACATGAAGTTTTAAATAAATAAATAATATATTGCACATATTTATACAAAACAAGTTTCAGGGTCAAATTAAATCCATAATGACTTTGAATTAATGAAAGATGTCTGTTCTAAATGATAATTATAAGCAGAGTAGATAATTATCTGTGCTCAATGGACATCATCTGCTTAGACTTTTTCCAATTTATGTTGGGGTCGGCTTCCAATCTTACCGGATTCAACTGAATACCGTATTTTACATGGATCGAATACGGTAAGGAAAAAAGGCTCTACCATTATAACATGCGACCTGGCCAAGTGAGAATGTAGAGCCAATAACACACCTCTGCTTATGCCTGAAGAATAATGGCGTAATGGATACTTACGCCTAATACAGTCGTTATAGCACAAACATACACTATAACAACACATAATGATCACGTAATTCAGTGTCGTATGTCAACTAGAATTTCATTAAAAACATCAATGACCAAAATCATTAAAAAATCTATTCTAGTACTTTCAATTCAATAGCTATTGTTTTATGCAAAGACGATTCGTGTCATTCGTGATTTGAAATCTATTAAATAAATTAATACTCTACATAATACCGATTACAATAATGTAATATAAATAATTAGGTATGTATATGATTGAATTTAATAGGCGCGTGTAAGCCTGTCGTTACTATGATATACAAAGGTTGGCTGTGATAGGCTTCTTAAAAAACTAATATATTTAACTCAACATTTTTGACGTTCAACGATTTCAACGTTCAAAACTCAACATTTTTGAATCTTTGCATTTACTTCTCAGTTATATTTACTATTTGCGGTGGGCATATTATTTATGCTCACCCATTTATCAGAGACAATAAAACTGATTTACAGTTCATTGCTAAATACTATCGTTGTAAATCTCACTTTGTTATGCCAACATAAAATAAACTGTTTCTTTAATGATTTTCTACAAATTTTATGGTTACATTATTATGACGTGAAATACGCGGTTTTTATGTTTTAATAAAAACGGACCTAATGCCATGGTCTTGTTGTTTTGGTTACCTTACGAAAAAGTATTCTGAGGTGGTTCATTTTAAAAAGACTATATTTTTTTTAATTTAGGTTTATTTTTTGTTTCTGACCAACGTCCAATATTTTTGCAATTTAAAATGTTCCTAATATGAAGTCGTAGAATTTGGAATATTGACACAAATAAAAATGTCTCGTCATCAACATTATATTTTGAATTACTTTGGGTGAGGGACAATTCGCAATAAAAATCTTTGTCCTGTTTCCAGTTACATCGAGTCAAACTCATATGACCCACGCCTTTTAAAACTACTCGCAATAAAAAATCATCGTAAAATGAATTGATGGCTTTCTTTTACCGCCATTTTGGATTTATAGCGCGCTTTTTTGAAGCGTCCCTAATTTAGTCATGCTGTTTAATAAATTTAAATTTGTATATCATGAAGAACAGAGATATTGCCGAATATTGAAGACACGAAAGTATTGGATATAATTTTTATGGATATCAGTTTCCATGTCCACCTTCAAGTAACATCATGTAGGGCTTTTGCAAATTGATAACAACTAACTTTGTATTTCCACTGCAGGTGACAGTGTAGGCAACTCACATTTGCAATCAACATTTATTTAATTAAAATAGTAACACATACGTGTCTAATTAAGAAAACAATCATGCATATCTTCGTTCAGTTCCTGATTGGTCATTCATTACATAGTTAGGCACTGAATTCAAACGATATATACCTGGTCATTAAATTTGGCCCATAATACATTTGCTATAATAAAAAAAAATAGATGCATGCACTACCAAAATTGCTTAAAAGTTTAAGTGCTATAGAAAATAACAGTATAGGCTATTATAAAAAGGTTTTGGTTAGCGTGAAGATACTTATTTTATTACCAATCAAGTAACTAAAGTATGCATTTAGTGCAATTTCGGAGAATGGAACGCGGATTGCAGCTGATTACGTACAGGCGGCTCTTGTTCAACCAGGATTTTACATATTCCTTGCCCGGTTCTTATGTTTTTAATGCTTTTAAAGTGTCGTAATAAGTATTCAGAGCCATAAAAGAAATTATTTTGAATACCTTTTAAATTAACTTTTATGTTAATGAGATTATTTCATCATTAGATTTTGTAAGGGGATGTTAAGATGTTTCATTATGTGTGTAGAGTCTGATTCGTGCAAATTGACATTATAATTTGTAATTTCATGTCCGATTTGTCCATAAGTGGACCTACTTTTTACAGTTGGGCGATATTGTACAATATTATACAATATTGAGCAACCCATATTCGTCCTAAAGCTAAGGTTGGCATGCTTACATTGGATGCCCAAAAACAAAATTCACTTCATCATCTTTATCCAAACTTAAATATGGAAACCAATTACTTGCAAGAAGCTACTTACTTAAAATAAATCACCTCAGCTGTGATATTCCGTAATAGCATGATGATATTTCCACGAGCTTTGTATTCACACGCGCATGCGCTAATGGAAGTCACAGCTCTTCTTATTTTGTTTTGAAATCTTGACAATATTTGTTATTATAGAATAGATATAAGTAGTTATACCATTAAGAATTTTCTTCATATTTTGTATCGAGCCACCTCAGCCACCAACATATTTCCTTTCGATACCGACCTATTGGAACCTAACCACGAATTAAATAAACTACCTACCTATTAAAAATATTAGATAATATATTATGTGAGTGCCGATATAATATTTTCTAAAGTGCACGCGGCCATATTTATTAGGTATTTTATTGTGTCGGTGGCGGAACGAACATCTGCGTGTCAAATTCCTCTGTGCCATGTGCAGGCTTGGGAAACGAACCGTGCACATGCGGAAAAAAAAGTTAGCTACCATGTTCGTTTCAAAATCGAACGTTCGAAGACTGTGGCGTATGTGTGACAGTTGTTTGAATTTGAATTAAGAATGTTTGTTGCTAACCTAAAAATACAATTGGCCACTTATGATAAATCCATGGTAAAAAAAAAAAACAATATCAAAATTACCCTTTTAAAAATTTTATGTCCCTTGTGTAGTAAACACGTCCAAATTATCTCATATCGTGTACTTTTTATTTATATAACAAGCTGAATTATATGATAACATTTTCCTGTTCGAAAATGGTAGTAGATAATAATATTTCCAACTACACTTAAAAACTATAGGAAAAAAAGGTTGAATATTGAATGGTAACCATAGATAAAGGAAGAGGGTGTTTTTGTAGCGTCAGCTGGTTTCAATACGAAACCCGATAGTTTCATACAAAGGACGCAAATAATAAAGATTTCAACGGACTTCTTTTCTTTAGCCTCTCAACCAATAATTACGCATTTAAATAGTAACTAAAGGTTTCTGATCAGCGGGGCTTTCTTTCATCAACATGTTTAATTAATTGTATACATGCTCCTCCATAATCTTTACTAATTAACCCAAGTAACATGACATAGTTACGTAGTTGAGCGTGTACGTTACTGTATATCTACACGCATATCATAGCATACGTGTGCTATATTAAAAGGGGGATTTAAAAAAAACATATATAAGTAGGGCAAACAAAACTCAGTTGTGTTTCGAAACTAAAGGGATCCCCTTGGGCAATGATTGCGTTGGAACACGACTAAATTTAAATAATAAAAGTTAATATTTTGAAAATAACAGTGGAGGTAATCAACGTATTAAAACCTCTTTCTAATCAATCGAATAATCAAATTTCGTATTCAAATATTTGTTATTTTTTTTAACGAGTACGTCATTTGATACATAATATGACATTTAGAGGCCAGTATTGATACGAGCATTGAAGATGAATGATTCGTCTTTATCTCAACAGATTCAGCTAATACCCTGCAGTAACGGTGTCGAATATCATTCAAAGGATATGACATACGATATCGCAGATATCGGCTGTAATCGCTGTATACACATTGATATCAATTGACTTCGGGATGCGGATTGCGGATGTGTAAAAAGCGGACTGACAAAATGACGTTTCCGGTTAAATGTAAAAAAGTTTGAGAAGAGGAAAGGAGTATTTTTTTTCTGTCCAGAGTTTTCCAGTATAAAGTTGTTAGTGAAATTGTAGAGCTCGATAGTTTTGAAAGACAAAAATACGTCCGGCATAGGAGAGTACCTGCCTACGCATGTAAATAAAAATATGATATTATACAATTATTGTATCATGTAATAATATTTAAAGTAAGGCTAAATTGCAATATTTTTTATCACGACACTAAAATAAGCTTAAGCATAAATGCCAATAAAAAGCTTATTTTCATAATATAAAACCTACCTTCTTAAAAGTTGATATTGAATATTAAAAACTGGTAAGTGTTCAAAATTCCTGGTGAGCACCTGCCCTCGCAGATGTTCGGATACATTAACAAAACATCGAATTGTATGAAAATTTCGGGATTTCGAATGCGTGCGCACCAGAACAGCTGTTGAAAGCTACCAAAAAAACTTTTACCTGTCCCGAGAGGAATTACAGAGTGTAATGGAGGACGATCAGCTGATACCGACATATGGCAGGTTTTTTTTAAATACCCGAATTTTGTGGGCTTGGTTATGCTTATTTACTGCCGACACACGACTATCCTTTATATCAGATTTTATTCCTCATTTGTTTTTTCTTTTACGTTTTTGTGTTCGTTAGAAAGTGATAAAAAATGTTTGAATAAAGAACTTCCAAAAAGTTTTTTATAAACATCCCAATATTATCAAAGAAGGTCACTACTTAAAGGTTTATTTATAAACTATCTAAACAAAGGGCCCTTCAAACGGGGACGTCTGTTTTCTGTCTAGAACACGAATGTTTATTGCTACATGTCCATTGGGAGTAGTTTCGCTTCCCTACACAGTGAACCATCATGCCTTTGATACTGGGGATCAACTGTTTTATTTAGTCCCCTCACTACTTAGTCGATTAGTTTGAATGTTAAAGAAATTAGGATGAAATGGTCTCTTATTATAGTAAGTGGTGTTTTTTGTCGCTACACGACATTTTCGTGTTCTTGTGTATTCTGTAGTCAATTAAAGCTAAAAATACTGCTTTACATCAATTAAGATTAATTTGATGCCGTGTAACCTCTTAATAAGATGCATTAAGAATGGAATAATGATGCGAAACTATTCTTAAATCCACTTTCACACTTATAAATTATAAAATCCAATTATTCAATATAAATTAAAGCTACTAACAATGTCCTATTCAAATCAGTAGTCTTTTGTATTACTATTAGAATAACTCATGAGAAAATAGCTTATTAATATCAATCTCTTTAGTATAATAAGCTTAAGCTTTGAACTGCCAATCATTAAAATATTTAAAAAGTAACGACTTAAAGAACGGATTATAACTGACCTTACAACAATTAGATATAAATATACGATTACAATCGATTTCCGAACGTTTTTCAAAACTGAACGCATCAATTACAGGTTGTCGGGACTGCCATGCGATAGTCATAATTATATGTATTGTATGAATGGGTTTCAAAGGAATCCTTTTTGATTAAGGGGTTTCATTTAAAATTGGTCTTTGTGGAATTTTAAACTTTGTATTTATTTTTAACTTCCAAACATCAAGCGTCATTTTGAGAATTCAAAACACCATAAGTTTTATATTCTCAAAATGACGCTGGTAAATACAAACTTAAAATTTTCGACAATTTATTCGATTAGGTAGATCATTGTCGTTTACCCGAAGTGGGTGGAAAGGATACATGCATTTACAAATAAGAATTCTAATAGTCCCTATAGCAGGGACAGTCCTATATCCATACAGCTCAATAATTAAAACGAATTAGCTTACCAAATGTTATCTAAGATCTAAATTATTTTGACATCACGGAAGCTTTTCATTCTCACAATTTATCAGATGGACAATCCTATTATGGTTGCATGTCGACAGTACTTATCGCGTTTTAACTAAATTAATTCAAAGTTCAGTGGGCATTTACAAAATTTACTCTTGATGGTTGTGGCTGTAAATTTTCATTAGTATATTTATGGCAGTTGTTTCCTTATAGTTTGATGTAAGTAATAAGTTTATTGGGAAGTAGTTATGTTGTTGGTCTTGTTTTGTAATTACTGTTAGGTTGTAGTGAACGTTTAAGTTGGGATGAAGCACAAAAAAAGCAACATAATAATATAAACGATACATAAAACAAAGTGCTCCGTACCGATGATCTAGCTTTCTTAATTAGTAAAATCGACACTCAATTGACCGGATGCTCGGCCATATTTAAACTCTGATCGCGGTCCCAATAATCCAACCACACTTGATTTCCGGTGGCCTTCGCTGTTTGCGCAACTTATTGTAAGTCTTACTTCTCATAAAAAAGAGTTTAAATTCGAATGGTTTATTTGAAGAAGTTGACAGACTTATGTATGTATTTTATACCGTGGGAGAATTTTCAACCGTAAAAGTACGGAACAAATTTAACCAGACAGACAGAATTGAAAACTTGACAAATTCTATAGGATTGTTAAAATATATGTCCTAATTTAGTTGGGTAATACTTTGATAATTGGACCGTTTGAAGTAATTTTCTTTGATGTGATTTCACGGTCGGGTTAACAAGAATGCGGTATTACCGACATACATGCTAATGTGAGCTAATGTCAGGTTGGAACATCTTGAAGGAGATTATACCTTAGTTAATTTTTCAATGCCTGTTTGTGTTTATAACTGAACATTGAATGTCAGATTTCCACTTATGGAAGTTATTTCTTGGCACACAAGTATAAAGAAAAGGTAACTGTCTTACTACTGGGATAAGTTCATATTTCATACATAAAAGAATTGCTTAAATGTAGGTACAAAACATCAGGTTTTATAACTGGCACACTTAAAACCAACATAAAACAAAATAAAAAGTAATAAGTCTAGTTTTATTAAAATCTGAATATACATTAGTCATGACAAAAATCAAGTTGTACAAGATTGCACGGTCGATGTTTAGTCATCGTTTTGTAATGCGCGCACGCACCTCGACTCTTAATTTATTAGACCTATATGGTCGTACGGACCTGAATCCGAAATTCTCGGCGCGAATCCGATCGCCTTTATCGATTCTTGGGACGAAAAGCGGTTCCTATGTCTTGTCGAATGCAAATCAACTGTGTTATTGAACTTTGTGCAGAATATTCGGTTTGTGTAGGATTAAGTTTTTGTTTCAAATGACAGTGGTTTGTGTCGTGGAGTGGCGTAAGTAAAAGATTTGGGTACGTTTTAATTTTTCCATACTAACACTGTTTAAAATCAGCAAGTATATAATTTTAGAAAAAAAAAAATATTACGCGAGTACTTACGGCAGGTAATGACAGGAATGGTTCTTGGCCCGGTTTTATTCACATCAATAACAAGAATTAAAATTAAATTATAGAGAACATGTAAAAATTGGCTGAATTTTTAGCAAATGGCAACCCCGGATAATCGTGTCGATTAAATACTTTTTTGTTTTTATTGTTTCGTCGCGTTCCCACGGACGGTGCACGCGAAGGCGACTGTATTTTTTTTCATCGCATCCGCGCCTCCGGCTTAATTCTGAAGGAGCCAAACTGCTTTCATTTGAATCTCGTTTGATTGTTGGTTGCTGAGGCAGCTGTACACTATCATTAGTGTATATTACCTGTAGTTTTGGTGCGTAAGCGCATTATAACGTGTGTAAGTAGCGTGATTTATTATTAGGTAAGTGCCTTTCTGTCCATCTTCAAACTTTAAATTGATGTATCTACGTGCCATGTCTATTTAGAGCTTCCCGCCCTACTTTTGTTTTTGATTGTCATCTTTGACAGTTTTTTATTGCACTTGTACGCTATAATTGACGGTCAAGTAAGCTTTTTGTCGTCGAGAAATCACAGTGGTGCATGATTACTAACACCGTAGCTGTATTTTGCAAGCCTACTTTTTAAACCGGTTCCAAAGATGAATCGCGGGTTGGTGGTGCCGATTTACTTACTTTTTATTTTCCTTCACTATTTTACAAACATGTTTGAATAACTTACTTTTCAAGTTTATTTGTGCAATATGATATTTCAAGCTTTTATTTTGCTTATGGAAGTTACAAGTGTCAATGTCACGAATGTCGTTTTTTGTGCATGTCAACGACCAGCCGGCAGACAAGAAAAGCCTTTGAAAACGGCAATGGTAATATTAAATCTGTTGATTAGTATCCATATATAGATTGGGCAGGTGTCTTAACAGTCGCGTAGGCGCATAGGTGTGGTAACGAAGCATAAACAAATTATTTTTTGTGCATTCGCCACTTCGTCAACAGACTTTGTGCAGTGAGGTCTATTTAGTGAGTTATTATTGTTTGTGTTATAATGAGTTATGTAGAGTTCCTTTACGATTTATTGGAGGTAAGAATATTTATTTAATTTTAAATAATTATTACTTTTTAAGTAGGTAAATTGGGTGCGGCATCTTAAGTAAGGGTCAGAGTGTAAACAATGGTATGCAGAGTAGAGTTTTAAAATAAAGTATATTTTGGATTTCAATAAAGTATTATTAACATTAAACTGTAATTCAATACATTTCTAGTCATATGGAATACAGTAGAAAGCGCTTGTCTTGATAATTTAAGATAGAGCTTACGAACGAACTCACTACTCGGAATCTCTCGTCCCATGTCCCATGAGATATGATAGAGCTGGTCAACCTAACGTCTAGTAAACAGGTGTAGCTATACATCCAATTACATGTTATGTCGAGATGTTTTTCTAAGAAAGCATTACATTCGCCGTCGTAAGACACAGTGGCCAAGTAGATGTTATTATAAGGAACCGTAGTAGTTAAAAAAAACGTATACTTTTAAATACGAAATGAATCCAGTATTATTTTTAACTTATTACTTTTCTCAATATATTTGAATGTTGCATGTTTTAGAGTCGTGGGAATGTCAATTTATCTGAAAATTGTATGACCAGTAGATGGTTCCTAGATTACCTTATTTGTTTTGCTAATGGTTAAACGATAAATCATAAATTAATTCCAAACAAGCGTTTTCTAATTAAGTACTACTTAAATGTGGGTTTCATATGAAGTATTATAGTGTTCTCGTTAGTAATTAGTTAATTACCACGTATTATGAGTTAAAATTAACTAATAATATTCTTCAGCCTCATTCACTTTTATGGAAGAAAAACAGCAGCATTCGTACGTAGTTCTTACCCAGTAAGAGTGAACCTTATAGGTTCTTACGTATATTTTTTTTAAACTTAAGAGCTTTTTCTAGCTCTCAACTAGGTATTATACCACTACCGATAGGTATTCTTAGTTTATATTAGTATAATCTATACGTGACTGATAAGTCACGTATAGATTATATCTTTGAAGCGGCGCGGCGCTAACCTAATGGCTAAGGCGTCGAACTTGCGATCATGTGGTTGCAGGGTCGAAACCCAGTCATTGCACTATCGAAGTAAACAAACCCATAACGCCAGCATCGAGCTTAGCACGAAGGCTTCACTAGAATACTAGTAATGTGCCGCCCACTTTATTAGTAAGCTTTATTAAAAATAAACAATTGAATGCGATTTGGCGAAGTTATATTAGTTCTCTATCGTCATCTCAAATATTATTCGTTAATAATTTTAATTGATTTTGTTATAGCTTGTTCTAACATGTTAGAACTAGCTATCAAAACTATAAAACCATCAGGCTATATATGGCGAGTCCTTGCCCCTGTTTACAGAACCTCGTACCTGTCGAAACATGTTCATAACGGGTTGTCCCATCGGATAAAGTTGCTACTTCCTAAAGAAGGATTCATTTTGTTTCTCACAGAATTCAGTTGTAGGTATGTACATTATTTATGACAATCATATTTGGTGATACAAGTAATCTATTCAGATGTATATGGATGTATATAACGGTAAGTATTTAAAATGTTTTCCGGTTTACTTCTAGTTACCTAGTAAAGGAAGGAAATAAGAATTAACATTTTTTTTTGTACCTCTCATGTTTAGCTCATATTTTTGGACAAATTTGATTTTTTCTAAATGGTCAAATGTAGGATCTATTCGTAATAAAAATCCCGTTGATTACGTACGTATCAAAAGATGAAGGTAATTTACAATATTCATAACTGATTTCTTACATATAAAATCAACTGCATAGTTTTCATACATCATCAATAGGCCCTTAAATCTCCAATCTTGATTCTAGTTCCATTAACTTTACACAAGTTTTTCAAAGCATACATGTTTCCAAATGATCAGATAAGGCCTTGCACAGATGTTTGCTGGGCCTAATGAAATACGTTTTACGCAATCAAATTAAATACTAGGTAGATAATCTACTAATCTGTCCAGGAATGTTGTTAGGCTATGAACGACCGGTTAATGGGCAGTCATTTGCGTAATGAGAATTTACTTTAACTTGTAAAAAAATAACTTTTCTACTACGACTATATAATGCCGCATAAGTTTTTTTTTTAACTTATCATTTCGTTATAGAGGTCTGTTTTTTTATAATTGCGTAACTATATAAAATGGGTCTATCAAATAGGACGATGTTTATTTGGGAATATTATTTTAACATTTTTTTAATAACGTTTCCGAAATTGTCTGTCCAATCAAAATAACACTTCAGACATACTTGATACCAACTCCTAGTTCCATTAATAAAAAACGTGAAAACTTTTTAGTGAAAATGGTTTAACATCCATATTTTTTAACTGTAATTACTTACGTATTATTTACAAAAGACGAGTAAAGAGTTTTTTTATCTAATCATTAAGTAGTCATAATGACTCTGTCAACAATAACATTCTTACATGTTACATTCCGATCGCAACAGATAAAGTTGTAAAGAGAATACACAGCAGTACAATATTATCAAAACCGACATGTTTCTTTAAGAGGAATGTCCTCCTGAACGAATTTCTGTCACAAAAGCGAAATCCTCCCTTCTGCAATGCCTGTAAGTCGGGGTTAACCACCACTTTTACCAGATACAACTGTAGAACGAACCAATTACCTACATTGTTATTGTTTGAGACGAAGAGATTTTGGAACTAGGTTTACTCTTCGCATTTTACAGATCAACTTTGGTTTTAAACGGTAGTCATAGATTGATTTACTTAGTAACAGAATTAACTCTTCTTCATTAACCGATGTTCGACTGTGTTTTTTTTATATTTCTTAATGTCATTGTACAATGGGATGGCAATTTTCATTATTATAGAATTAACATACTTACTTTTAAAAATAAGTAGTGCTGTTACAGAAATTCATTACAATTTTCTCGCATTGGGTTTTAAACCTAAGTCCTCTTCCCAGTTTTATTTAGTTAAGAAAAAATAAAGAGTTTCGAAATAAGATACCACCAACACCTTTATTTAACATTTGCACAATGATTTCAATACCTGCCGTTCGTGTAAATAATATCATATTGTGTTACATGTATTTATTTTATTGCATAACAAAGCAAGTAGTAGGTATGTTATTTAGTTTATTCATCATGCTATTATCTGTACATTAGTATTTATTTTGCAAAAAGTGTTATTACTGGACAGTTTCCTAATGTCGCAAAGCTCTTGTTAGATCGTATGACTCGTCGAACTGCTTTAAGGAACCATAATAACAACCTCTAGTTAGTATCGTTCATTAAATAACGCGTTTACAATAAGTTTGATTTACCATAAATCAATAAAGCCAGTCGAACGGTAATCTTTTGCGGCAATTGCGCGTGCGCATCCCATGATAACGCGATTTCCGCCCATCGGAGGCTGCTACATCCGGTCAATAAACTTGACTTAGTGATTTATTTGTCAAATAACAAATATTTACGTTACCATTTCACGTAAAACTGTATTTATGTATATTTTTTTATTATTGTAGTTGGGTTCATATCTATGTATTACTCAATATAAATCACCCCAGTTAAACAAATGATTGTTAAAACCCAGACATGGTTCCTTTGCAGTTCATCGATAATAGTAAACTCGGAACAAAATTACTGTAAACAATAACGTGACGATGAATCATTTTTCATACCTAATTTGTTTGCACGTGACTGTACCAAACATAGAATTATTCGAAGCCCTCATCTGAACTTTATTTTCTCATACAATGAATGTATTAAATCCTGCCAAGGAGTAAAATGACCATAATTTAAAATGAGACCCAGTGACCCGCATTGTAGGAGAATTATGGCAAATATCTGCCATTCCGACAGTCCGACTGAGTCACGCCATTATTCATTTTACTACTAAACGCTTCATTGATAAAGTTGAAGGTACCGGGTCTTGGTGAGTAATAGAGTACGCAAACTACGGGCAGCTTTCAAAGTGTAACAAAACATCGAGTGATTTAAAGTTTCGTAGGATTTGAAATCTTAGGAAATCTTAGGGGATAAAGATGCTGGTAAACTACCAGCATCTTTATCCCCTAATATTTTCCTAAATTATTGTGTCTTTAGTCTCATATTATTATCACAAATGCTCTCTGCTACTACTCTTATCAAACAATATAGTTGCCAAATTACGTATTATTTTAATTAACTCTTTAAGCCTTGTCATGTTTAATTGTAATTATTTATCTTGAAATAAGTAATAACTTTTTACTAAAATTGTTTTATTTTTTTCTGGAAGATATTGGAGGTTTATGAAACAACATGGATCATTCACACCTTATGCTTCGTCTAATATTGACCTTTTTAAAACATAAATACAATTTTAAATGAGTTATCCGTAACGTAGCTGAAGCATTAAGTCTTTTAACGCGTTCTATTACTAGATTGTTAAACGGCAACACATCATCGCCGCCATCTTTGTATCTTGTTCCCCCTTTAACATGGATAATCAGAAAGAGATACGGATACGAAAGTTTTATAATGGATTTTATGACTTTTGACGTGTGCCTTCTTAAAGACAAGTAATAAAAGCTTGTTTAAGGTCCCTATTTTAGTAATAGGTATATCATAATTCTTTAGTTTTCCAGAACCACCATCAGGACTTAAAGGAACAAATTTAATAACATACTGCCTTTTGTGTTCATACTTATTTGTCATCAAATGTAAGCTTTCGCATCACTACAAAGAACCAAGGACAACATTTGAGCCTTTTACAGTAAGAATGGATAAAACGATACGTTTAAAAAAATCGATTAGTTACATTTGTGACCATAAACGTCATCACTAGCGCTCTAGCAGGTGAACACAAGTATAAAGTGGATACAGGTGGATGTCTCCACAAATGTCTGTTCGATTAATGATCCTATAGTTTACTTATAAGGGTGGACTTACATTATTGAAGAGTGCACACGTGTTGATCATAAAATAAATAGAAATTATTATTTTGGAGAAAGCCTTTGGTGCTGCTCTTTGTAATAATCCGAGTACAACAAACTCGGATGTATTTTGGAACCAAAAGCCTCATTCAAGGTATTTGTATATGCTCTTTATCAAGTATTTTATCAGTATTTATCTAGTCCTCGATACATTCGCTCCAATTAGGTCAAGGCGATACCTCTCGTCATTGAAACAAATCTAATCCTTCAACATTATCAAGTAGACACGTCCTACTTAAAGGCGATTAATCGCAAAGGATCAACGACCTAAAGCTCAAAGGATTTAAATCGCAATGTCGTGGTCGAATCAAAATGGCGGTTTCCGGCAATCGATCAATCTGCGCTTGCGAACGCATTACCCTTTTACTCGACGCATTATCCAATTGAGCTAAACGGTTAGTGACTTCAATTGTGAACTCGCACTTGTAAAGAGAGCTGAGTTATGTTGTGATTGTTATTTAGCTAGGGTGGAGTATAGCATGGACTGAGCTATTGCGATCTATGCCTACACTTAGAACGGCGTTAAAAAAAGAATAGCAAAAAGTTATATATAATTGAGAAAAAAGATAAGTCGAAACTCTGTAAAACACTAATGGCCGAATACTCAAACGACAGTCAGTTTGAGGCCACCGTTAAGTCTCATGCTGTCTCTGTCACCTCAAAGTGTAAAGAAGCGACAGATAGATATTTAAGAACGTGTTATAGTTAATAAGCGGTACAGTATTCGGGGGTCAGTCTACCGAATCAATCCTCTTGATAATTATAATTACACAACAACAATTGAGTGCAGTTACGAAAGCTATCGTTTGTTGCGCGTGCGATGACGGCTGACATCGCGACCTCTGCCGCTTCCGGTGCGTCGCTACATAATGATTTATTGGTGGAATGCTACTGTTACTGATAACTTTAAAGTGATTTTGAGTTGAATTTTAATTGTAGGTTGATCAATTGTAATATTTTTAAGAGATATCTAATATTTTTCGACAAGTTAAATACAATGAAATTGAAAAAGACAAAACGAGTTAGATTATAGGGATTTAAAAAAAAACAAAGTGTATGAGTCTTACGATTTTTAAACTAAATATCAAATATGTGATTGCAATTGCCTATACAATTTAACTGCGTAGGTAATCCTAGTTCCACAGACGAAACTATTTATCTAGAATATATAGAGTTATAATCTTATCTCTACCGTTAATAAGATGTGTCTTGTCTACATTTTCTCTTAATATATGTAACGGTGATCTCTCACGAGGTAGTACGTGTCAAAGTGGCTGTTCGAATGCGCATGCGCACGTCTGCGGTTTCTTCAGGAATTTGTGGCGTGACAGAACGACACTGGTGACTGTAGGCATTCCGAAAATGCTATTTGTCTAAATTACCAAGAATTTATCTGCATTTTACTTAAGGACGCAACATAACATATTTTGTTTACTTTCTTTCCTGTTTGACATTGATTTAGTATAAATCGTAGATTACAAACCGGCAGTATTTTATATTTCTTACAACTTTGACTAGCGAGTGCGTATTTTATTTTTAATCACTTAAAATAGAAAGAACACACTTAGAGATAAATTTCTACATTCTAAATATGTGTTTCACAGAACTCCTATTTCAAATTAATTTTAACATCTAAACAAAACAAACTATAAATTAATGTATCCCAAATGGCGGGGTGCGTTTTAGAATTGAATTCGTCGGGAACCCGAGACGCTGGGGCGATGACAGACAACCTAATTGATATCGCGTTCCTCCTAACGAAGTGGTCTATTTTGAAAAACACAACAATTACTTTGAAGAAAAGAACTTGTACGATCTTAGTTACCGCTGTGTCTAATCGATTTATTAGGAGTTGTATTTTCTTTGTTTTCATTATACTACTGGCCAGTTTGAAAGCGATCTGTTTTGATGTTGAGATTTCTTTGTTTTTAGGAAAAGAAAATGTAATTAATGAAAAAACTTCAATATAATGCTTTGTGGAGAATAATTGAATGAAAAATGCTGCGAGTTAGTAGAAATCAAAAGCTTATTGAATTAAGAACCGAAATACGCTAAAAAAAGTTTGACAGAGGTTTTTTAATCAACGGTGCAGATTATACAAGATCTAGTGACGTTGCATAAACAATAACAATCGATGCATTAGTGTAATGATTGATCGATGTCAGTCCATTGAAGAAATCGGTTTGTTTATCAATGAATTTTAATATTACTCCTACACTACTGATCGTCGATTGAGTTAAATACTATTGTATTATTAGAAGGTTGTATTAATGTTTTCGCATCGTTGAACTTTGTTTACGTAGGCAGATATAAATGAGGACGATGATTTTCTTAAATTAAAGTTTTTTTATACATAATGTAAAGTCGAGATCTACTCTAAACGACATATACCTCATCAATTAATTGTTGACTTCGTTATCTATGAAACAATAGCAAACAATATTCATGAGACACGGGCAAGGAAATGGACTAGAGTGTTTTCTTTTACTTTGTGATCCAGTGAGTGATTCCTTAGACGTAAATTACTCTATTTTTTAACAAAATTACTCTAGCGGTACAAAGTTAACAAAGTTATTCGTGTTGATGTGAACGCACGCATTTTTTAAGATAAGAATCTTCTATGTAGGAAAGCAGTTAAGTAACAATAGAAATTACATTGCATTGTTCTTAATAGAAATGTCCGTTACCTGTCCCGACGTGTGTAATAGAGACGATGTACTTAGGTCTATACGTCCTTAGTCAACGGGAACTAAACTGCCTTAATATTAATATTGAACTTAACGCAACTTAATATAAGACTCAGTTTCGAACACTACATAGAAATCTTAAAATTGTGAATTACTTAACATTGATCAAGCATTATATTTGCTTAGGTACTAGAGGGTATTTACGAATACGATACTTCTTGATAGGCGTGTCACAGGCCAGTAATAAAAATAACTGTGTAACCAAACAATGTCAAAAATCACACTTCATAGGTACATTACATAACGTTTAATTAGACATCATTACATATTCCACGGTAACGTTCCGCTGCCGGGCGTCGAACCCGCTTCCGCTGCGCACGCGCACCGTTGATAACCATCGACTTTTATGTATTTTAATTTTGTAATGCCATGCTTTCATAATTTGTTGCTATGGTGTGATATAGTTAGAGACTTCTTGTCTCCGCATTGTTTAATATACTTTATTTCCATGTGTACAGGAAACATTTAGTTTGTTTCCTTGACGATTTAACAGCCATTCAATGAAATAGTTTTCTTATAATTTTATTCATTCAATTTCATCGCCACGCAATATTATTCTTAATCAAATCTAAATCAACGAGTGATACTAACCGCGAACATTTATAATGCCGGCATAAAAATGAATTCGATTCAAATAATATCTAAAACTGAATTACCACGAAGGTTGTTACTGTAGAAATAATAACGACGTTTAACTTGGTTAAATAAACTAAGTAAGTTAAGTTATCTAAGCCTGGATTGAATATAACTATCGCTAGACACGCGATATTGAAAATTATTGCTTTATAAGAGTTTTAGCAATCAACAATGCGTTCATAGGCATATAATATTGCGGAACATTTATCAATACGTGCAGATAAAATTGTGTGAATGCACATTTAGTGAGATAAATTACATGTTGTTTGATCGTATGTGATTTATTAGATCACTATGTTTTATTGCTGTTACTTACTTTTAAAGAACATTGTGAAGATTCATGTAGCCATATCAAAGAAATGTGACTTAGTACAGAAACTATGGATAGTTGAAACTGTTATGATTTATAAACATGGATATGTTATGAGTAAAAAAATAACGTAAGCTATCTACGAAACAGCATCGTCTTATCCAGACCAGTGATAACACAGTTACTACAAGATAAGTTTACTACGTTAACGTACACTTGAAAATAATCCTTGGATATATATTTGGTGTTTTGTTTACATTCCCACGTCAGCGCGTGTCGATAGCGTAACAAAAACAAAACTGTACGAGCTAACAACATAACATGTTCCGTTCAAAACTCTACCTTATTTCCAGCACAAGACCGTAACATTTGAAAAGTTAGGATAGTTTCATACATATCACCGTCAGATGTCAATCAACTGATGGTGTTACTTGATGAAAACAGAAGTGGAGAAACGTCAAAGTTATACAAAGAAGTGCACCTATCTATAATATCGACAAAGTGAGGAAAAATAAATCGAACCACTCTACCCGCCATTTTATAAATTAGTACACTAACTGACAGCTAAGTTCGCGCCATAATTTATATGGTGCGTTCCATTTTAAATCATGATGGCGTTTAAGGTTTGAAACTTTCTTTTAAAGATTAAAATATATTTATGGAAAGACATACGTTATTCCGTTTAGTCTACATGTTTGAAATTGTGGTATTTGTAACTGTCAAAAGTGTCTAAAACAAAATCATTTTCGAAATAAAATCATAAATTTTTTGTTAGCAGAATATTTTGACTGAGATGTTAAAAAATCAATATAAGATACAAATAACTTTTTTGTAAAACCTTACATTAACACATTTATAGCGTTTACAATACGAAATAAAAATATAAGAAACGGTGTTAACAATCACCCCGAATGGTGCTCGTAACAAATTAGAGACGTCAAGTTGTCGCCCGCGGCCGGACACGGTCGTCAAGTGAATTGTCACGTAAGTACCTAACTACCCACAATTGTTTTGACCAAAATAACTTTTGTAAATGATTGGAGCTTTAGCTTCGAGTCGAAATTTATAAACGTAAGTTTATCATTAATCATACAATATAATACAGTCCGAGTCTCTAAAACCATAATTTAGATTTTTCAAACTTAGTTATCTTTAGATTAACTATATATAGGTATAGCAAGTATGCCAGTGGTGTCAGATCCAGGAAAAAAGATCGATTTTCTGTTTTAAGAGTCTTTGGTGTGCTAAAAAGTTTTTATCTGCAGGTATAACGCAGATACCAAACTATGCTCATAGTTATACACTTATACACCCAAGGTCTTACAAACCGATGGAAGGCAATTCAGATCGCGTGGGAGATGTGATGCAACCCTTTAACACAGTGGGCGTATAAGTTTTACCTTGTAATTAGATAACGTTTTTATGCCTTATAAGATTTGGAACCTTGTTTTATACATCCTCAAATGTGGCCTTTGTGAGAATTGTTGGACGTGACGGTTTTACTTAACAGTTTAAAAATAGTATTTTACTATTTTTAAACTGTTAAGTAAAAACATTTGACGTTCTGACGAGGTAACGACTGATATTTATTGTTTAGATACTCTCATCATGGAACTGTTTATAAGAATTTCTTTCGTGTCAACGTAATTCGATAAAAAAAAATCTGACCCAATGCTTGCAATCCGAATGCTCTGGATAACAGTGCTAGGCTAGCAATACGAAATAAAAAACTTAAAATTCAACTGACAATATTCATTATAGTATTAAAACAAGGTTTTTGGCCTAATGATCTTTAAAATAATGAGATTATAAATAGAATTATTTTGTCAAGTAATTATCCACATTTAGTACTATTTCAAATTTTATCACCTCATGACTAAAATTTACACTGTATCCAAGGATACAGTGTAAATTTTAATAATTATAAAGGCTATTAAATTGTTTTAATAGAAACATTGCGCGTAGGAAGGTGAGGTCTTGTTGCCTATTATGGTCCTTCTTATCTAAGAATAAATTTCGTAAGCTTTAGCGGCAGTCATTTGCATGTATTATGTCAAATAACTGATTAATCACATTCTTAATTATCCTTAAGTAAATGTACCTACAGGTCTTGAATTTATTCTTGAGAATAAATAATAATAATACACGTTTTTCTTAAATCTGGTATTTGATTATCTATAACTTAAACAAGACACTGTATAGCTGTTTTGAAACATAAAGATTTGTGTCACATGAAAAATTAATGTAATAATGCTACAGATTTATTATTATAGTTCTCTAATGTCACCTCGGCTGGTGATATTTTACAAATGACAGCGTAACATCCTCATTTTCCATCCATCCTTTAGCTGCGCAGTGGTTGCGCGCAAAAATGTCGTAACCGCCGCGCCACTTCAGCAACCTGTTACGTTCTGATCCTACTACATTTACGATACAACGAGTTCTATAATTGAGCGATGCGGGAGAGCTCAACACATCGCGGTCCATCTTTTTAGAATACGACACAAATAACATTCTATATTTGTAAATTTATACACCACCAGCTTTGAGAGCACCTAGGACTTCGTCACTTGCCACGAGAAAGTCACCCTTCTCACTTCGCGATAGAACTCTAAGTTAAGTGATGGTAAGAGATAGGATAAGGTACTTCGTTTTACTTGAATAGAATATGCTAAGGTGGTACGGTTACGCTGCTGCCATGCCGATGACCACATGCATCAATGTTTGTAAATAGAAACAGCGTACTATGGAATAGCTTTGATCTGATTAGGAAAGAGTGCCATCCATGGCTCGATTTCTTCGGCTGAATGTTTTCAATGAGAAGAAATCTTCGATGGATGACGAAGTTTATCGATATAATCAATCGGAGTTCATGGTTTGGTGCAGAACGATCCGTGCGCCGAGCAGTGCCATCTCTTGAACCGACGCCTAAACTAAGCTTTGTTTACTAACAACTTTTAGCATTTAGAGTAGATCCTATTTTTGTATTCCTACAATGACATTGGTCAATAACCAAGTTTTTCAGTTCTATACGAGCTTGTTTCATAGGAAAATTAGCTTCCATGTGTGAAGGGAACCTGTTCAGAGGAATCTAACTTGTGTATTTGCTCATTTCATTACCCAGCTGGTTTGGGAAGTGAAAAATCACGCTTATCGCGGCACAAACATAAGGGAACGGTGGTCCGTGGCTCGAGCCATCTGTTCGTTGCACCCATAAAGATAACGAAAATGTACAAACGGGAACGCATTCACTACGTATCAGTCGTTTGCGGTGAACGCCCCGCGCCTTTACTTTGAATAAATTACGCGCGAAAAACAGTCGGCCATTTTGCATATTTCCGTACGATGTGTTCCATATTCGAGAGTACGGTGTGTATACGCAGCGCCCGTTTGATATTCTCTTTGAAATGTGGTTTATTTTTAATCGCGTTGTCCTATTTAATCCGTTATGCGAGTGTGGCAAGCGCTTCAATCAGTCTCAACGGCAGCCGTTGCTTTTGACGTCGTGTTTTCTGTTAAACCACACTTTATTCAGCAAAAATGCTTAAATACATTATTTCAAAGATAAAAAAGGTCTTTGCATATTTAAGGGATGTGGTTTATGATTTTGGTCATGATTTTAAACATTGTGTTCTTTGTTTCAGATTTATCCGGATCCCGAATCGGAGAAAGCTATAATGGGATCGGTGGTGTATTGTATCCACCACAAAGAAGGATGCCAATGGTCGGACGAACTACGTAAACTGAAGGTGAGTGGGAACGCCAAATATTTGCTAAGATAAAGTTAAGTAGGTAAATAGATCGATCGATCTATCATTTTGTGTGCGCTTGTCATGTCACGACACATATATTTATCTGTTCCACAATAGTCTTTAATTTATGATGCGGCAAGCGCGAGTCGGTGTTTATAATTAATGGATTCTTAGTTTACTTAGCATGTACGCGCTAATATGTATAATGTTCGCTTGAATTAAAAATAAATTATACTTTTTTGTGAATGTAAACTACAAACAATGAGTTTTGCACAAGTAATTAATGCTCTCACACTAATTAAGTTGTTCCTTAGTGCTAAAAATTAAGTAGCTGCATAAACTTAATCTTTATCTAGATTGCTTATATGCAACAACTTTAAATTTATTCACACTCATAATTTTATTGACATTTAAGATAAATAGTTCATTTAACTAATTGTTTTATGCAAGCTAGGTTTGTTACAAAAAGCTCTCATAAAATCTAAGTAACACTTAAGTTACTGACACTCACTTTTATAACTACATGATATTTTTTCAAAGGTTTACCGCCATCACAAATACAAGAGGTAGATACTTTAAAAAAAAGTAACAAACAACAATCCTCAACCGAAAAAAAAAGTTAAGTTAAATCAAATATTCCAAACTTAAAAGTGATATTTGCGCAGGCGCACCTGAACACGTGCAAGCACGACGCGGTGCTGTGCGCGGCACAGTGCGGCGCGATGATCCCGCGCGTGCTCATGCAAGATCACTTGCGTTACACCTGTCCGCGCCGCCGTGCTAACTGTGAGCACTGCCATAAGGAGTTCTCGGGCAGCGCTTTGGAGGTAAGCATTGTCTTTACATATTTCGTGGCAGAACTTAAGATTCTTCCACTTGGGTTGTCAGGATTTTGGGCTATTATGCATTTTAATGTAGGTACCGCCACTAAGGTTAAAGGAAGAGATTCTAATTTGAAAGAAGCAAATTTCAACACTTTGTGAGTTTATTTCAAAAATTCTGGTCTCCAATTCATTCAGGAGTTTGGCTTTAAATCGAAATAATTCCAATTTTTTAAATTAAATATTTAATCTTATAATCGTCGCAAGCTAAGTTTCCTTAGTAATTTTATAGTTGCCAACTTTGCAATTTGGTTCTACCAAACTTTCTAAACTTAAACTTTCCTCTGGACCAACCCTCTCAAAGTAACCTACAAAATCGTTGCCCCAACACTTTTCAGGAGCACCAAGGCAACTGTGGGCACGAGCCAGTGTACTGCGAGAACAAATGCGGTGCAAAGGTACAGCGCCGCCACACGCAGCAACACATCCAGCAGCACTGCAGCAAGCGGCTCGTGCCGTGCAAACATTGCGGACAGAGTTATACGCAGGTGAGCAAGGATTCGGATTAATGGGGAACTATTAGGCTCGATTTCTTTTTTTTTTTTGAGGTAGATAGCAGTGGAGTTTTATTTGATGATTAAATATCATCCTAAAAATCATGTAGGTGCTTCCTTCAGAAATTTAAACACTCGTTAAAAACCTGCAATATTATGTTGTGGACTCCAAAATCCCACCGTTCCGATTAAGGTTTGAAATAACTGTAACTAACGAGCATATCTCTCTTAGGACACAGTATGTGCTCACGGCGCATCTTGCGCTCGTGCGCCGGTGGCGTGCCCACAGCGCTGCGGCGCGCCCGCCGTGCCGCGCGCAGACCTGGCCGCGCACCTGCGCGACCACGCCGCGCCCTGTGCCTTTAGGGACGCCGGCTGCAGGTTTAAGGTGTGTACCGTCTTATATATTTATCTTATTGGATACTTGAGAATATTTTTGTTCTACCTATCATAGGATAGAGACTGAAAAGACTCGAACTGAAAACAGTCGCAATAGTAAGATTACGAATTTACGATACAGTAGATCGATAGACAGAGAAGAGAGGATAAGATAATAGAAAAAATGAGAGAAAGAATTAGATGATGGTTGTGGAAGATAAAATAAAAAATTAATCGTCAGATATAGTACCACAAAACCACTGGTATAAAAACGGAAAATATAGGTTTTACTTCATATTCCACAATAATAACAGGTGTTTCAAAAAATTATATCCTACTCTACAAGTAAACAAAACACAATAGTAACATTCCATTACTAACTAATTTTCTAATAATTACAGGGAACCAGACAAGCTCTAGAAAAGCACACAGAAGAAAGTTGCCAGCAACACTTAGCCCTCGTATCAGCGCTCGCCAGCCGTCAAGCGCGGCAACTGGATTCCCTGAGGGCTGCAGTCGCGCGACTGTCGGTCAACTGTTCCGGGGCACTAGTGTGGCGCATCAGCGACTGGGCCGCTAAAATGGCGGAGGCGAAGTGCAAAGATGGCGTCGAGCTTGTGTCACCCGCGTTTTATACCAGCCAATATGGATATAAGTTGCAGGTGAGGTTTTAATAATGTTACTGAAAATGCTCTCGGACTCTTGTGATGTACCTAATTCAAAAGAAATGCTTAACAATGCATATCTACAGGGTGAAATTGAATAGATGCGACAAATTTAAACATACAATAATACGTGTTGTCAAGAAAATGAAAAAAATATCAAATGTAAAATTAAAAAATAATTGATCAGTGTTACGAAAAGCGTTAAAATAATTAAAGTATCAAAGAATTTCGCGTACTACCATTTTCGTGTAGTGGGCACGATTTAATTTTTCTTATTTATTTTGCATTTGCAATACCGATAATTCGTACTTAAATAAAGATAAAAACATCAATGGACCTTTTGAAAACGATGATCGCGTAATTTTTTTTAACAATTTAGATTGTAGAAAAAACACTTTATAATTGCTATGTTACTGAAACTGAAGCTCCCATTTTTTTTTGTCGCATTTATTCAATTTCATAAATGATCAAGTCAGATATTACTTCGCTATAGCTATTATTTTTGTCCAATGCGTGCCAACATAAATTTTCGCAAATCTTTGGTTCCTCTAAAAAATACGTTTGTTCCACTTTCACATTTGGATATTAGAGCAATTGGCATGTACGCCAAATTCTCGGCTCGTTAGCATGTGTCATTGACAGAAATAAGATACTAATCATTCTATTCTAACGACTCGTAGCGCTTTTACTCTTGACCAGAGACCAACATGACCCAATTACATAGATCGATTTTATCAAAAACTGTTCCCTTATCCATTTTATCTAACAAGTTTGTTCTCATTCAGCAACTCTCCTCCAGTATAATATATCTATAATTAATAGAAAAGAGTCAAAAACCTAAATTAAATATAAAGTTTATGTTGGTAAACAAAGCCGTACCTACGTATGAGTCAGCGATGAATAACCACGTGTCCCCTCGGC
Organism: Plusia festucae; assembly: GCA_950381575.1. Lineage (NCBI taxonomy): Eukaryota > Metazoa > Arthropoda > Insecta > Lepidoptera > Noctuidae > Plusia > Plusia festucae. The sequence continues at coordinate 1,263,582 of OX494436.1, read as the reverse complement.
TTCCCAAATTAGACATTGCTAACTCAATGTGTAATGTAATATTTTGAGTAATATAAATTATAGTTTGTCGTTTTGCTACCGTGACATTTGTTAATTAGAATTTCTACGTCACTTCTGTTTTTAATTGCTGGTTGGTTTGTATATTTAAATTGAGCTGAACAAAATTTGTTGACCAAGACTGTGAATAATGACGACAAATATACCAATTTCAAGCAAATCTTTAAGGCAACTTGTACTATTAGTCTTAAGTACTTACTCAAATGTGCATTGTAAAAAAATGTCAGGCACTAAGTAACAATAGTTAAGTACTTATGTACAGTAAGGGTTCCAAATAATACTACATGTTAATAATATATCAATATCTCTTTTTCCAGGCGTCTCTATTCCTGAATGGTAACGGAGCAGGCGAGTCTACCCACATGTCAGTCTACATCAAGATCCTGCCCGGGGAGTACGATGCCCTTCTCCGCTGGCCCTTTGCCCACACCGTTTCCTTCACCCTCTTCGACCAGAGCTCAAGCCCTGACAGAGCCTGCAACATCGTCGAGAGCTTCGTACCAGACCCCACATGGAAGAACTTCCAAAGACCCTCAAAGGAACCTGACGCGTTAGGCTTTGGATTCCCGAGGTTTGTCTCCCATGAGATGCTCAAAAAGAGGAATTTTATCAAGGATGATGTTATGTTCTTAAGGGTTAAAGTAGACCCGAGCAAAATTGTAGCAGTTTAATTTTAGTTTACAAATGAAGCCTGATTATGGATTCATTATGAGGACCATTTAAACTTAACAAAAGTTTTGATTATCAGATGGTGCTTATGGACTGGATGTAAAATCATAACCATCTTCAATTTAAAACAGTCGGGTAAAAACGTAACCATATATTTTTCTAATGTTCAAATTTTTGAGAAAAGTATTCTTACAAGAAAATTGTTTATATTGTACTAAAGATAAACATAGGATCTTGGATTTAGGTTTTAAAATTAATTTAGTTTTAACATAAGCTGAATCCAAGCTTAATATAAGTTATTAACACATTATGTGTAATCAATAGTCATTATATAGTATTAAGTAACTTGAAGTCATAGATATAACTGTAAATAATAATTATAATGTGAACTGGACTTAGATAAACTTCTGTATATATTTGTAAATACTAATTTTAGTGTGCGCATACGCATTTGTTATCCTTTCACTAAAGATCTCTTGAGTTTCATTGCCGGCAGAAGAACGTAACGAGCCTCGCATGCTTACGAAGTATTTTCTACCTTATATCTTCCGCAAGAACTTTCGGTGCCATATTTTATAGTTCTTTTGTCTATAATTTATTTTGAATAGGTTTGTCTGACATCCTTTAACGAATTTTGTTTGCGTACTAATAAGGGTTATATTTTTTTTTATTAGCAACTTCACAAAGGCATACAGAATTGCCAGTAGTGTGTTTCGCTTATCTAAGTTCTGTTTTTAATTCTACGCTTTTTTTATTAACGTTACTAACAGTTTTCACCCCTTATAACATGAACACAGGCAACTCAACACCAACTGTTTCAGTACATATACACACATTTTTATAGTAACCTGCAAAAATTGTGTGTAGTCTATCCTTTACGTTCAAAACGCATTTTTGTTTGCCTTGAACGAGATTAATCGAAGGCTCTTTGAAAAATGCTTTGGACCTTAACGCTTTACCTTTAAAGGAGAAAATACTTTAGAAACAATCTAGGCTCAGTTATATCGGCAGATCTTTGTATATATTATCTGTTTTTACGAAAAAGAAATAGTTTACGCATATTTGTTGAAAACATTTCTGTACATAGTACTTATTGTAATACTTTAAAGTAAATATATTAATATTAAATCTAAAATCCTTATGTATTCGTTAAGCTGGAGTTAAACCAAAGTGTTGTGATTGCTTTGCGTTTATAAAATACGTTAAATGTACATTTCCATTTGCAAAGTGAATCAACGTAAAACACGGCTAAAGCTGTATGTATAATATATATCTATAGATATACATTTAAGTTATTGCTTTTGGAATTTTGTGTGCTTTTCAATGTATATTTTAGCTTGATCTTAAAAAATCTATCAAAATCAGTTTAGCTATTTCGTAGATAACAACAAGCAGTTGTGTAAATGTTTTATTTTTCTTTATGTAATCGAGTTTTCTGTCTAGCAAGACATTCAGATTTACATTTCTTACTTCGCAGACTTTTCCTTAAAATATGTTTTTCTAATATTTGGATCTCTTCTTAAACGCTTTATAAATTATTTAATCTCAACTGTAATATAACATTCCAGTAAAACATTATTATAAGTCTGGAAGCCATTCGTAATTATTTATTTTTTAACATTAGGCTAAGGGTTAGAGTTAAATCAATTAAACGTAGGAAAATAGAACTCACTGATTTTGAATTAACTAAATTAAAACTAATCAATAAACCGAAAATCTAAAACTCAGTTTAATTTCTCTTATTAAAATCACTGATTTTTTATTATTTAATTTACAGCATGACAAATTGGCAACCTTTGCTAATTGTACCTTTTCATCATCTGTAGCATATGGCTAGATTATTTAGATTTTTACCTAACCTTAGTACCTAAAATAAGACTAATTAAAATTAAAGTAAAAACAGATTGTATTAAGAAATAGATGTAAGTTATTTTTTAATTTTGAATAAACGGACTCTTTAGTATTGTATTGTAAAAGTGAATGTTATCTGAGACAAGGCCTGAAAAGGCGGTTGTTTGTAAGAAAAATCTTGGATTTTGGTAGGAAATATACTATTTTTCCGATATAAATACGCATTTTATTTCTATAAACCTTCCTTGACCGATATCAAGTCTTCTGGGTAAAGAAGACGTGTTTGTTGAACATTTAAGGCTTCTTCCGCCCTTGTGAAGACGGAGGGCTATGCCGGATCTACCGACTGTAACCACACTATAAAACAAAAACTAAGTATCTATATGAACTACCCACCTTTGCCCATTTCTACTTAACAATAACTCTATGATCTAGAAACCTATTTAGATAAGGATTCATTTCACAACATAATAATTGAATGTTTGCTATCACAGTAATAAATAATAGAATGTATTTGTTTGAGCTGTTTCTTGTGTGTATAATCGTCAATGTTGATAAATTGGGGTAAGTATTTTGAGAGAAAATTCTGCACACAAGGATATGTGGGAAGAAAATAATATTCTAAACTATTATTTTTGGTATGTTTCGACTCCTTAAAATATATTCTTGCAAAATAATCAATTCTCTGATCTATGACTTGACCACATGACCCTTTGTGACAAACATTCATTGATTTTCTGAGGTTTACGCGAATATTAGACATAGAAATAAAACTACTTTAAACGAAGTCTATCGCGGTTAATTTTGCACACCTGCAAAGGTGTTGAAACGTCGGGAACTAAAATCAAAATAAACCGCGATAGAATCCGTTTAAAGTAGTTTTATTTCAAAACATTCATTGACCTAATATTTTTTCAAAGGTTTGTTTTTGTAAATGTTTTCAACTGTATTTACAACTACAAGAATTCTATACTACTGTTTGAGTACCAAAAACTGGAAAAACTACTGTAAAAGAAAAATCTAATCAGAAACAGTTTACTTAAATAATTTGTACAAAACTTACATGCAATCTTATAACTAGTTTTAATTATGTGCTACGTATTCTGTGAGCTTCCTGACTGGCTGAATGTTGATGTGTTGAGTACTGATGGCTGTGGCAGTTTCTTCTGTGCTTTCTGTAAAGATATATAAAAAGAATTTTAAAATGTTTATTGGATTTTTAAGACTGGCTTTCAAATACTCCAGTTTGAATTTAGAGAGAACTGACAATATTCACTTAGCTACTCCAAATGGTTAGTATTTTGCAATTCAAATAAGTAAAATAATAATGGGTACTTAAGTCTGCAAACAGTAAACAGTAAGTCCATTAATTAATGAGTCTTGTAGAAAAAAAGTATAAATTAAATCTATACTTCTACACTAATATTATAAAGAGGAAAAATTTGTATTTTTGTGTGTATGTTTGGTATTAATAAACTCAAACACGACTGTGCCAATTTCAAATATTCTTTCACCATTAGAAAGCTACATTCACTCTGAGTAAAATAGGCTATATTTCTTACTAAAAAATATAGCAAGCTATATTTTTGCACAACTATGAATAATATTTTCTGTAAGCAATACCGGTACTGACTGATTGCACGATAAAAAATAGTAAACAGTTAAAAAAAAATTAAAGACATGTAATACATTATTATTACCAATTGAATCTGAAGTAAATAATCCATAGCCGATGGCAACAAAGGTTTAGCAGAATTAATCTCCATCATGGTCAAGTGGTCCAGCCTGCCGTAACCACCTCCAGACTTCATAAGTGCATCCATTGAGGTCCGTAACTTAGACATGCGGATATCCCAAATATCTTTGATTATCGTCTTTATTTCTGCAGAGTTAGGAACATCTTCTGCTGCAGCTCCTAAGATAAGTTTTGCTTCAACCATATAATGTTCATTTGGCATTTTTGTGAAGAATCTAAAATAATATAAAGATAGTCAGTGTTTACTTCAGTGTAATTCAGAGTAAATACTAAAAATTACATTAAATAAGTTACTCAAATATTAAATAAATAAGTAAGGCTTTAACTCATGGACTAATTAATAAGAATAAAAGTGAAGGTGGTTAAATATATTTAATAATTTTAGTCTGAAATAGTGACTGAGTATCGAATATGATACTTATTACATTTCAAAATTGGGTAGGAATGGTTAAAGACCAAACATACACTTTAAAAGAAATAACTTCAACACAAGTTAATTTAATAATATATAAAAACTCTTAGTTAAGACCACTTTGGGCAACTATAACAACTAACCTAGACCTCTTTTCTTCTTCTTTGATATTTTCCAACACATCTAAATCCATCCAGTCTGGAGGCACTATCCGGCACTTTTGCTTTTGTTTCAGCATCATAGCGAGCCACAGAGGAACATTTAACGGCAAACCAGCGCGAAAAGGGCCGAATTCACCACAAATTAAATAGATTTTATCGTAGGAGAAATTTGGAATGATACTAATGATTCTGTTCTCACCAATGAATTCTACTTCATAAGGGTCCATTTTAGATGTACCTTGTTATTACAGAAACAAAAATCACCATTTAGCTCGTTTGTGGATAACGATGCGATGGTTAATTTTAAAATTATTTATTCAATTCAACAACAAAGTTGAACAAAATAAACTGACTTTCAAGTTTCACTGACAGCAAGTTTTGATTTGACGTTAAAAAAAGCGGGAAGCTGAAAAGGATAAGATTACCATGCAGCCAGTCATGGGCACTTTATAAAAACAGGAATTACACAGTTTCGCCCTAAAAATAAAATTAAGTAAAAGTTATTTATTTTAAAAATTTCTGGCTAAATTAATTTAAAAAAAAGTAAGCTATTTCTATGATTGTAATAAATATCTCTTTGTGCGACATCTGTACAGCAGCCCCTACAACTAGTAAAAGATGACAGTTTGAGTTTATTATAAAATGCACTCAATAGATGTCGCTAAGAGTCTCAAGTTAACAAACCACTTTTCAGAAACTTGCAAACACAATTCCCAAGTTGTATTTTAATAACTAAGTACCATCTCCAGAACTTTGGTTAGAGACAGATTGAGTAAAGCCCAAATAATTTTACTTAACTATAAATTAATAGTATAGCGATCGATGCAAATCGTTTTGGCAAAGTGCAAACTCCTAATTACTAGCCGTAAATTAGGGTGGCCGGTTGACAATGTCTCAGACGGTTGATATTTATGGGAGGCCTCGTTGGCGGGGTCCGGACTTTTGCCACCCTCCATGTCTGTCATAGTCTAACGTTTTATGTGACTTTGGAACTGAATTGACGGTCCTATATCAAAATAAAATATTCCAAGTTTCGTAATTTGAACTATGCGACAAACTCCAGTATTTATTTGGAGTTTAAGCTGTAAATTTTGTGTAGCTGTACAAGTTTTGTAAAATAATTTGTGTATTTTATCCTCCAGCAGTCTGTCAACCCAGGGCTAAAACAATGATTAAAATATTTCCTTTTAGATTATTAACTTCACAGTAGGTACTTACATAATTCTTCATGAAAATTGATTCATATTATCAGAACCGTTGAGTAAAAAGGGCTTTTTCTAGACTGACTTATTATGTTAAAAGTTTACGGTTTTCCTTTCCTTTATTTAATAATGTTTGTTCGACGAATTTGATCCTTAAGGTTGTCCCTATCGATTGATGCAATACCTAACAAAATCTGTCTGCACGAACGGAAAACACACTCAGACATCTTTCTTCTTAAATCTGCATACAAATTCGTGAGATCGCGCGCAAATTCGCCCAGTCATTTAAATACGATTCTTTTTCAAGCTAAGGCTAACGTTGTTTTTTTTACCATAAATATGTCGCGAGTGACACCTAGCTCTTGCTGCCATCTATCGGCGAAAATATTAGCAAGCTAGTCACGTCTCAGCAAATATAGATGGCGCTATGGGACACTCAAGTGGATTTAAATGAAGTTACTTGAAAATACTTTCGGTTGAATTTGAAGTAAGTATTTCCGGACTGTGAAAAACTTTATCATGGGGATTATAACAAACGGTGATGAAAAGTACCCAGTTTTTTGTTGGTATTTTAGTAGATACCTATCAATTCAGACTTTTTCATGAGAAAAAATGCCTGAAACGCAATCCATCGAAAGGTCTAAACACTAAAAACATTATTTTTTCAAGTTATAAATACTTGCAAGTAGATTAAAATATTCAATGTGCTGTATTTAAATCGCTTATAGTAGGTAGTGCTTAAAGTTCATAGGTAGAAATATGGTAGGTAGGTACTTTGGTTTATCTAGGACGTCTGCAACTCCAAAATCGACGGTTTTTTTTTATATATTATAATATATTGGGACAGCTCCCACACGGTCATCTGATCCCATTTTAGGCAGAGCCTGTACACTGGCAACCAGACAACTGATAAACATACTATATTTATAAATACACACATATTATAGATAAATTACAACCCGACACAGAACAAATGTTCGTGCTCATCACACAAAGATTTAATTTTGTCCTGAGTGGGAATCGAAGCCGACCTCCGGCTTAGCAGTCAGGATCACTAACCACTAGACCAGCAGGCCCGTCATCAGATATACCTATCTTCTTTTTAACAGTAAATAAAATCTGAATTTGTATCACTCACAATACATCAAGATTTCCCGTCAACTTCATTGAAGCGAACAAACTAGAAGCTTCCAATCTCGTCGCCATCAGAATGATTCTTGCATCCCGTCTACGTTTGAATGGCACGTATTCCGATGCGATCTTGACTTGCCAGACGGCCATTGCAGTACTCGAGGACTTGACACGATATTTATTTATCTACTCTATAAACGTATAACGTTGTAGGTAGGTATATGATGAATGCAGTTTGATGATAATTACGCAGTTAACAACACAAATTCTATACTTCTAATACTATTCCTTTTAAAGTAGCTTAAAATTTTTAAATAATTCAACGGAATTTAATTGTTTTCAGCTATAAACAGAATGATTAAAAAGGAAATTAGATATAATTATAGGAATTTATTAGGCACTGTGCTCATGCGAAGCCTGTGAGGGTTCGCTAGTGCTATAAAGCTGAAGAGTTTGTTTGGTTGAATGCGCTTATCACCGGAACTATTTGTCAGATTCGAAAAAATCTTTCATTGATAGACAATTTATCGAGGAAGGCTATAGGCTATACGACGCCCACGCGGACGGAGCCAGGAGCAAAAGCTTGTTATAACATTCTATATTATTTCTACTGGTAGGTATGTTGTATAAATTTCTAGGTTTTATTTTACATTTAATTTTTAAAAGAGTAACCTGTTTAGTTGCTTACCGGTTCTTATCCAGTGAAGTGACACTTCGTAACCTCGCACCTAGTACCATTTAGCTTTGATACTATTTTGTTTTTTTGTTAAGACACTAGAATAAAAGCATTTTGATTTTTGAATTACTTGCAATTGACGAATGCACTGGACTAGGTATTGTTATTATTATATGTAGCACGCAATTAGGCTATCCCACACTAAGAAATCTAGTATAAAGAACACAGTATAAAGTATCTACTCAGAATTTATTACCTTCAGATATAAAGCAATGTTATTTGAGAAGTGAGAAGACCTATGTGATAACAGAGGTTTAACAATAGCAACAAAAACCTAGCTCGCCAAAAAAATTTTACCTTCCCAAACGTCTCGTTAAGCACTTAACGATAACTTATACTTACATAACACCAGTTTCACAGTCAGTTATTAAGTGAATTATTATAATTACACTTAGCCTCTGCCAGTTGCAAACAACTTTGTTCACTTATCTCATTCTTGCGGCCGCTAAACTTTCCCTCGCAAATTTCTATGTTTTTGTTTTTAATAAAAATGTTTACGGCCTCTGGATTGCTTTTCTGTGAGGATTTTGTTTAATTTTTTTTTTGAGATTATGGCTGCATCACTGCACTTGCGTTATTGCGTTGGATAGTATTCAGTAGTACTACTTATGAACTATACTATTTTAAAATTTGACGATAAGATAAGTTTTAAAGTTCCAGAACAGCACTTAGATTAATATGTATGATTAGTTGGAAAATATTCCTGCATCTTTGTTACTTTGTTTATAATAATACCCTTAACTTTTAAGTAGAAATAGGAGAAAAACTTATATTTTTTTTTGAAAAACAAATTTCTGCTAGGTCTATGTCAACAAGAAATTGTGGGTAGTCTGAATAGAGTTGCCAACATCTTTTAAAATAAGGGGCTCAGGTTTGTTATTCACTGTAAAGAATAATAATATTCAGCCAAATGTTGAGCACCCCACCTTCATATAGTAACTGGACTGAAGTTATCACGGCACAGCCAAAATCTTTGAGCATTAAGCAGGCCTGAGGGCGCAATTAGCAACCAGATAATAACTTAAAACTAACATCTGGATTTACCTAATGGAAACGCCATGTTGGAAAACGCGTTTTCTTCCAAAAAATCATTAAACCGTGTAAATTATTAAAAAAATACTGTAATAGAGACAAGTTTTGTGGGAAAACATACACTACTTGGATTTTTGATCAAATTGACAGTGTGCTCTGTTTGACCACAATATCCACCTTTTTACTTATAATATCATTGACAATATCAATTTTTTTTTTTCTAAGAAATACATTGATTATGCAATCTTAAAGTTTACATCAAAAGTGCCGTCAAAGCATCTTTTATTTGTTCTAATAGGTCATTACTTACCTCGGTACGACTTACTTCACGCTAAAACGCCAGCTACGTCTATGCACGTTCAGTAAGTAGATGTCACCGACGTAGAATTAGTCTTTAGTGGACATTGAAAATTCTCTAAATCTCCGTCCCCAATTCAAAGCCATAACCCGTTTCTTCGATCAAAAACTGAGACGGTAAGATGGCATGAAGTTAGACCCCTATGAGTAATAGCTTGATGGTTGAGCTGTCGCGATATGACCCGTTACATCTCGTGCTGTGATCGTTCAAGCAGACATAACGGCATAAGTTTCTTTATATAATTGTGGTATTCATGTAATTAATGGGTTCAGACTTCTGTTAGTTTGATCTGTAGCTGTTTCATGGTTGATAATCTGGTTTGAGACCGTGCATTTCTTTTGCTCGTACTTCACAGAGTATAAGATATTATTTTACATAGTATGAAATAATAAAATATATGAATCCACCATAATACAGGCAAATATTACTTTTGTTCTATCCTTACTCTGATAATTCTATCTCAATTTCGCAAAATCCCATCTCAAACCATCCGAAACTCGCAAGATATTAAACATCTTAAACTAAATCCATTCCATATTGGACCTTCCTAAAAGCTATCCCAGACATGTCGGGACACGTCATCGGGTCAAATCATCGTATCAGTTCGTGACGGACACGCGGACGCGACCGGGAACCGAACTGGCGGCCGGCGATAAATCGCTGGCTACTGCGCCAGCGGAGGCTGGTCTGCGATAATGGTCCCGTACGGATAGTGCCGACGTGAGATTAAGTTCTTAGATCGGTTTGATGCAAAATGCTTTTAAGCATATTCTTGAACAAAAGATATATAGCATTAGTGAATGTGTAACCTTTATGGCTGATAATGAAGAATTCATATTGGTTTGTGACAAAGTCAAGAGTTTTTGGAAAACCACAAATGACACACACAAAAGATTTAAAGTCCTTTCCATGGAGCACATTCGGAATTTAAGGATTGAAATGGATGTACAGTACACCCATGAAGGATTAGCATATTATTATTTCCATGGCTTTTCAATTACGCTCCTGCGTTTGAATATTCCATTTTGAACTTTATAAATATTCTTCGAGACTATTTTTGTATACTTAGATAGAATCTATCTTGTATTAAAATTTATTGAAAACTCAATTGGCAAACAATATTTATGATTACTTAGATATTTTCCTACATAGTAACACATGTACCAGCCCTATTCCGAACATCTCCTTCATACCGGCTCGTAGAGGCCCGCCTACACTGGCGATGGCTCCGTCATTATTGAACATGTTATTACTATTATAAATAAGGATCTCATGATATTGTGCTAATATTAAAATGCCTTGTTTTCTTCTGTTATTATATTTCTGTTGGGGCATCTGCGATTTTGTAGTTCTAAGACGTCTTGCATCAGTCTCAGACTTAGTAGTTTTCAGATATTTGCAGAACTTGTGACATTCTTTCATTTTTTCATTTCAAATAATTTAATATTAGGTACCTAGGACAACATTGATAAGTTGACTAAAGCCAAATACGAAGCAGTGTTCTTAAAAAACTAGATGAATTAAAAAAAAATCTTTTGGAAACGGAAACTAATAACGCGGGTGCAACCATGTGGCACAGCTAGTTAGGTGTGTTCAAAAAGTATCGCAGTATATAATAACCAATTTCCATATCAGGACACCACACATTGCTTAAATCAAATAAGTAAGACCCCCTCTGTCTTAGTACCGCGGCGAGACACCATTAGCCATCGAATGCCCCATAAAGTCCCATAAAACACCGTAAGCCCCATAATACACATTAAAAACATTGGAATGCTACTTCGACAGAAACCATGGCTTCTGTTATGGGGAACGTGGTAAGTGATTTTTTTATGCTTCCCTTAGGAGTAGTCGTTTTCCCATGGGTGTTGTTGGATTTTATGTTAGGTGAAGAAACCAACAATATTTTTACTGGTAAGTTCTGATCTTGGCTCTAAGAAAGTTAATAAGTTCTGCGTCATATATTACGTTTCAACTTACAGACAAACACTTTCACGTTTTAAATACTTTAATAAATAGTACTTGGATGACCGAGCTATGCGTCTTGTTGGAAATTTTCTGAAAATGTATCCTAGCTAGATCGATTTAACGCCCTAGAAATCCCCGAAGATATGCTGCGTACTCACAATTTGATTTGGCATAAAAAGGCCACATTTTGTATAAAAACTTTTTTATGACAGCTTAGCTGATTTTCCTGTAGAATGGAGTAGTCAGTACAGCAGTCAGTATAGAAGATATAAGCCAGTGACAGCTTAATTGCATAATAAAAAGAAAAGTAACACAATTTCCCCTTTTTCCATAATCGGATAACTGATCTACCGTATCTTTCTTCACAGCAGTTCAACTCATAAATCGTTCACACATCTCTTTGCCTGACGAGTTTCAGTTTTTATAGCTCTCTTACCTATTAAGGGACCTAGTGGGGGCGCCTTGTGGAAGCATTATACTGGGGCGTGAGATGCATTTGTTTATGATATAATATCGCTTATATATTGTTATGGAGAAGAAAAATATTCGATATTCGAAGAAAATAATGGATAATTCCTTCTCTTTGCGATGCTCATCTCATTTTAAATTGAAGCAGAAGCACGATGATTGTGATTATAGTTCTTTTTTTATGTATATAAGAGGATTTTAGAGAAAGGTTAATTATCATTTTATATTATTTTACTGTTATAAAGAAGATCCTCCTTACTAAATAACAGACTGCAATATTATACTGTAGGTGACAGCGTATGTAACTAGTCATGTCTAAGAACAGCTTATTCTCCATCCAAGTTTTAAGAATCCACAAAGCGCGAAAATTAACACGCAAATATTCAACAATTACAATAAAAGTCTAAATTACTCCAAAAATCGTTTAACAAACATTTAAATTTACATCAAAACAGTCCCGTTGTTTATTGCAAATTAAATGCAATTTAACCCTCAAAAAGCATTCGACATTCCACAACAAATTCTGTACCAAATTGGTGGAGGATCTAGCCGCGATGTTTATACAGAGGAGAAGGGGGCTAAAGTAACCCATTTGAATGCATGCTTGTCCGTCACTCAAGGCGATATCGGGCCGGAGCGAGCGCTGAGCGTGTTACAAACCGACACATTTATCCCGAGCCTCCCCAACCCCCGCTTTATGAACTGAAACAGAACTTGCAAGATATAAATACCGAGTTATCGGAGTTCTTCATAAGCTGGTCGCTTGCTCGTACAAGCTAACTTGTCACATACGCGATTAAGCCCGATTGTGATGTAGGCTCGCAGGATAACTGTTGATTTGATTTTATGTCACACCAAAACGTCTGTCTGTACGTTTATTGCTTATAAAGTCTCGTTAGGTTACGTTTTGTATCGACAAATAAAATTGCGTGTTAAACTGTTATGATCCTGACTGGATTGTGTTGGGAATGACAATTATTTTTCTCTTTTTTAAGTGGATCGCTTTTGTGTTGTTTTTTTTTGTATGGTAGACTTTCATGTTGAGTGAAATTGCTTGTTTTGCGGATTTCCGAAGATTGTGTAGAATTCAATATACGAATAACGTTCTTTACGAATGATATATTAAATTAAGTACCCTATTTATTGAATTAATCGAAAAAACAAATGTAACGCCAGGCAGGATTACGCGAGTAAAATAATTTGAATGTTGTATTAGGAAACGCATACAAAAAGCTTTCAGTTTAATCTAGTGAGATTGAATAAGCAAAAATAAGGCAGAACAAAGGAAGTGATGACGCAACGTTACTTAGAACAGACTCTATTACGTCAATAGCTCTTCAACGAAAACACGCCAACAGAAAGCCTAACTCGATTTCACAAATCACCGAATCCGACCCATCTGTTTATTGCCCTGCTGATACCCAAGCTATTGTACCTTTTTCCCAAATAGAAATGAACAAAAACAATTCGTACAGTCGATATCATCAACACCGCACGGAACACATTCTATTCGGCAAACTTTGGGTGAAACTTCCGCACCCCAAACGCACAATAAATAAAGAGGAGGGGGGCACAACAAAAACTCTCGCAACCATCACCTCGCCACGTCACCCTGCTCAGATTTCATTACCATAAAGAACTGGAAGCCTTAAAACCCCCCGGCTGTGTAAAAGGTGACGAATACCGACCAGTAACGCGAGCCCTCTGAGTCCGACTGAGTATTCCTCTGTTGTGCAACTATTTGTACAGCAGGAGAGGGCAGGATAGGTCTTGCTTGAGTGGCCGGTGGAAATCCCTAAGCGGGCCGGTCCCGGCGTCGAAATGTGCCGTAAATCGTCATAAAACTGTCTGAATCCATGATGTGACGCTGCCCGGGGGTAATTAAACTGGAATTTATAGTTTTGCGCGAGTTACCCCTGCTTCCCCCTTTGGTTTGCCAACGTCTCATCTTGACGATCGAATGCCCGCTTTTTGTTGGCGTTTGTGTCATATTTTTCGTGAAAATTCTTGCAAATAAGTTGGTTAATAAATACCAGTGTTGGTTCTATAGTTCTTTTCGAAGTTATCGTGTCAGTGTATACTTTAGTGTTCGTAGAGTTTAACTTTTTCTCTTATATTCTTGGTGTTTGCTAATGTTCTTAATATTTTGTATTTATTTATTATTATTTTGAGCCTGGAATGTCCCACTGCAGGGCAAAGGCCTCCCTTTCTTCCTTCCTTTTTAATATTTTGTATTAAGTAATATAATTCAAACCATGGTCAAAACGCCCAAAAATAATTAAATGGTGAAATTGAATGTAGTGTAAGTAGTCTGTGTGCATTATTGTAAGCTTGTGGTAACATTCGATCTGTTAGTGGCATGGCAACGAAAATATACCTAGGTTCCTTAAAGTATTTATAAGACATCTTTAAAACATAAGGCAGGTAACTACAAATTATCTACTGTTTAGGGCATATATATTATGTAGGTTTAAGATATTATTGTAGTTTTGAACCAAAACCAAAACAACTGCGCATCCCCAAATTCAGCAAAACTCAAAATCTCTGTCAAACCTACCCAAGGAGGTTTAAAACGCAATTCTTTTTAAAGAAATACGCCGTGTGTCTCAGCTAAATCTCAAGAACCCAGATTTAGTGGCATGCAAATCCGAGATGCCGCGTTGAACATAATTAGCGTCGGTCTGTTATAGTCGCCCCGTCAGCGGGAGCCAGGTAATACGGCGGGATAGATTACGAAAACATTACAAGACTTAGAGACGTTCGCTGACGACGCCTCCGCTTTATTTCATGGAAATCTTGGAGTTCTCCGAAGGAATTTTTTGTTCCAAGAAATTTTGAAGCGGCAAGTATCTTAAGCTTCATTTCATAATATTTTACAAAAAGGTTCTATCTAAGCGTTCTATAAAATAAATTAGAAAAGAAATTCACGAGACTCGATGAGTGCACGACTGTTCAAATCCAGTTACTAAATAAATCCTTTCTACATATTTAACACTATTTGTGCAGAAAAAGATTTTTTTTTAATAAGTAATAATATTATATTATTCATTATAATAATCTGAGCAATTAATCCAAGTGTAAGTGTCATGGAACTTACTAGAGCAAAATCTAGCCTTTCTTCTGTGTAAAACCATTTTTATTTGTGTACATAAAAATCTTCACACCATACAGACAGATGTCGCTATAATCACCATTCAAGCACTAAAACTTGATGACAATATTCAAAATAACCCTTGTTTTAAACAGAATAGCGCTTTTAAGCGCAATATTAAAGATATTAAGTGCATACGCGTACCGTATTCGCTGTACGGAGCAATTAGATGTATAAATAAATTCATTTTACATCCGACAGATGGCGGCAACGCGCATCGCGGCCATCTTGCGCGATATTCATAGGTGATCTAATTAGGGCACTGTTTCGTATTGTTTATTTTTGTATGATATTAACAATTTTGTGTTCGTTTTAATGGTGGGTGGTTGTTATCTTAATAGGGACGTGTTGACTATTTGTGTTATTAGTTTTGATGTTCGGGAGTCCTCTTGCGAAGAATGGAAAGGGGACGTTTGAATTAATTGTTAACAGGATGATTTTTTTAAATGTACAATAAGTATGTAAAGGTTTTTAGACAATAATAAATATTAGATTAGAGTCTCATGATTTTCTTATTAAAACATAATTTATTGTTCTCGTAAAAAAATACTAAGATACAACTAATGTAAAATTCTCATGACGTCACAATATCTTAAAATTTTTGAACTTTCTGAAGCCAACTAGAATAGGGGATTCTATTAATATGAGCCTTAAGAAGACTTATTACTTATTTAATTTTTAAACTGTTTCCATGGATAGTCTAGTTTAAAAATGTTGTTTATATCGAGTAACCCACCAGTTGTATAACACCAGTGGAAAAACCGTTAAGTATCCATCCAATTAACTAAGTACCTAAATCGTTAACCTTCACTAAATTTTATTTTCCCCGTAATCGTGGAGGAACCTTGTCCCTACGAGCCATTAACGTTACTCACCAAAATAATCAAATAGAAAAAGACAAAAACATCAGTAAATAGGAATCGGCCATAACAATACAAGCTGAAACCAAACTCCTACACATTAGGCCCCTAATTTCCAATTAGCAAGCAGGTAACGTAAAAAGACGCCATTAGGAGACGCTTCCCGATTTTCTGTTGGGGTTGCCAGCTTTTAGACGGAATATTAACTTAAATTAAAGTCGCAGGTTGGTTAACATTTTCGTAATTTTAAACAGTGTATATTTTAAAAGTGTATTGATTCCTTAATAAAAGTTAATTCGTTTAATTTTATGTTTTTAATTAATTAATATGTACCTATCACGACGTATAGTTTCAAAATGCATTGCTATATTATGATGGTCCATGAAATCATGACTATATAAAAGTACTGAAGTAGTAATTAGTATAGAAGTATTTCAAGCAAGTAACTTGCTTGAAAATCACTTGGAAGTAAAATAAAATAGGTTTTTTCACGTTTTTTTTATCCTGATCAGGCGCAAATGCCTACTTACAATACCTACAATAAACAAAAAACCATGTAACTTAACTAAAAAAATCTTCACCATTTTGTGGGGTATACCCACTAAATAAAAAAATAAAAACTTTCCGATATTAAAAGCTGTCAGTATGGCAGCACTAATGCCCGCCAAAAGGTCGTCGGTCAGCCATCTTGTGGGTCACGTGGGCCGCTCGGATACACGCCTGCGAATTATAGTCCAACGTTGCATATGTGATGTTGTTTATTGAATTAATTTTGGTCATTCTGATTCTCGGAATGGTTTTCCCGTTTCGTAGATGCAATTTCATCTTTGTTTAGGAAGTTGTGTATGTTGTCTTGGGTTTTTGATAGGCTACTTATATTGTATAAGTAATCCCAATTTTAAGCATGTCTGATTGCAATTTTACTGTACATAATTAGATAATTATCATCCAATAGGTGCAGTTATAATTTAATTTTGTAACATTTTTTTTGTTACATTGAACAAAATTTCCAAATAAATATTGATGGATGGATGATATTACTTTGCCATGCAACATTAGGAATTTAAAACCAGATGCTATCAATCAGATTAGTCTTCAACCTATATAACTGTGTTGTACCACTACAAAAAAAACTAATGTGGTATTATCTAATAATGATTAAATTAAAGCTAATTTTATAAACAAAATTTAATATAAAACCGTCAATTACAACAAACTGTAGAACATAATAATGGGTGCAGATTTACCGCGTGCCGGTTACAGACTAACCAGGCGGGCACCCATTCTTTAACAATATTGCAATCGCAAAAACTCGCGGGGACATCACATTTACAGTAATTAGAAAAGTTTGATACGTTTTGAGAAAGGAGAATTAGTATTTTGTGGCTTTACTCGTTTTGTACAGGCTATAAAACCCGTTAACTGGCGAAGTAACAACCGCTTGGTGGCTAATGTCACCGTCAGGATAACTCACGTCAAAATTCAGGTTAAATGATTGCCTTGTAGATTCATTGCTATCATTGTAGTGATCGTCCGAAAACCATTTAATCTCTCCATCTCCTGACGTAGTTCTACTGACAATTAAATGTACTCCAGTCCATGATTTTAATATGCAAAATAAAAAAAATAAAAACATTCCTCGGGTCTTTGACAACTAGCAAAAAAACTAAGTTAGTATCGTGGCCCTTCAACCTCAAAAAAGGAGACTAAAGACAAATCAAATTAATCGTCAGTTAACCAGAATTCGGTGGCATCGTCCCGAAAGTCTAAACAATGAAAAGTTACGTCCATAGTTTGGAAAGCAACGGTAGTGATGTCGGAGCAAATCCGAATGTTTTATTCTTAACGGCGACACGAGTTAATTGCTTCAACCCTCGTCCATCCCTAGTTTTAAACGACAATTTATTTTGGTTATGGCTGATAGTACAGGATGTGGGTTATGACATCGGGTTAGGTATTAGGTCGTACATAAAAAGTTAGTAGGCAAGCGTTTGGAAGGGGTGTTGTTAGATTGAAAGATAATTTTGGATGTATTTAGTAGAACGGGGATTAAATGCTTTTGTGGTCAAATGCTAAGTTCTGAAGTAAGAATTTGTTTGTACTTTTTTTTCTAAGATTTTAAAGTACTAAATATGATTGTAATTTCATTAAAATAAATAAGATAGTTTGAAATTAAGTAGTGTAGGACTATATAACAACGTAGTTTTATCGATTTTTTTTATTCAAAGTTAAACATTTGTTTCTTGTCATTCTTGGAAACTCTGAATAATTATGGGAAACTAACTAAGTACGAAGAAAATAAAGAAAAACATCTTGATTGTAGGTATTTTAATTAAAATTAGGTTTTCTAAGACATTTTGGTCGATTCTAATTTAGTAAGATCATTTACACCTACAGTGTACCTACTACACTGTGGATAATAACCGCTCAATAAATTTCTAAAAAATCCATTCTGATTTCCAGAAAGCTCCGTTTTGAACATTGAAAACCCCATCACCCTTTATACATAAACATGAGGGCATAAAATTAAATTTATATGACAAACTATTGTTTAAAATTCAAATTGTACGTGAGAAATCTTGCCTCCCTTAATTGTATTGACCAAAAGTCCCTCCACGAATTACTGAGGGCCGAGAGGGTAGTCCACTCGCTTGTGTGAGGAAACAATAATAATACGTTGTCAGGACTATAATGACGTAAGCAAAAATCGTTTGCTTAGTGGTATCAACGGTGGCGGTTACAAAGCCGCTGAAAAATGAATGCAAAAATAATTAAAATATTACAACGAATATGTTATAATGCAGAAAATTTATATAGCAATAGTTCCTGGTACGTAAATTAAATTTAAACACCATACAGTATTCTTTTTTTTCAGAAATCTTAAAATTGAATATTATCATCTCTCACACAAACATAAGTCACGTGACCTGTCACTTTGTATATCAGTCACTTTTGTTCAGTTTTATGCCCCTGATTACCTTGTTAAATATACGCACTCCATTTAAATTAATCCTGTATACCGAGTGCAAAATATATACTTGTATGATCAAACGTAACAGCTATATGGTTGTAATTCACAAAATCCGTCAAATCCGACAATTATCTGATAAATCTCTATTTGCAGCGGCGTACAACATTTTGTAAGTTTTTTTTTATCAATGTACTTCATTTATGTATTCTTTAGAATAATAATACTTTGCTTGCTTTTGTCTGTTATTTATTAATTCATTAAAAACATTAGTGTTCTTTTAATATTTCTTAGCTTGATGTAAGAGTTATTGTGTTGGACTTAAGCCATTATTGTTCTGCGCAACATTATGATGTAGAAATGCTCCCGTACCATCCTAATGGCTTTAATAAAGGTACGATATACGTCACAACGTATTTATGATTTTATTCCGATATATTTAATTAAAATTTTAGTGGTACCCATTTGCTATGACTGTTTATTTGACATTTTTGTTAGGAATATAAATGGATTTGTTTGTTTTCATATTGTTCAGAGTCAGTCTTTGGGTTGGCTATTCATTGTAATGTGATAACAAATCATTTTGAGGTCTGCATAATTATCAAGATAGTAGCGTCGTGGTGGCTCAGAGGTTTAATGAATGTATTCACATACTTGCAGGTTAGAACCCAGGCAAGTACCAATGTGACTTTTTCAAAGTTATATGTACTTTCTTAATCATTCTAAGACAACATTGACAAACGGTTAAGGAAAACATCGTGAGGAAACCTGGATTCCAAAAAAATTAATTTGAAATCGCTGACCCGCAATGAGCAAGCGTGGTGATCAATGCTCATCCCTTCTCTATATGGGAAGACTGCCCAGCAGTGAGACAATTATGGGCTGGTATTATTACATTATTATTATTATGTCAAGGTTATGAATTTTATGTATTACTTCTTGCAAATTGTAGTAGGTACAGTCACGAGCATAAACATGTATACACATAGCGAAATTGTAACACAATAATTTAACAGGAACTCACCATCAATTCAACTTTTAATCATTTAACAACATAAAATTATAACAGTTCTCAAATCATGTATATATTTTTGAATTTCAATAAAAACTTCTCGATAAATAAGTTTTACAATTTCGCTATGTGTATACATATTATTTAAGCTCGTGACTGTACACAGGCGGAATTATTGCCAGAATATAATTCAAAATGCAAAATATTATGGAATTTTTAGTAATTTGTTTGTATTTCAATTACTGTAATTAGTTTTAGATACAAACAAATCAGTTGTTTTTATTTTCAACAATTTTCCTTTGATCTCATAATTGTTCAAAACTAGAACACGAAAACAAATCTGAAAATCATGTCTTTGTATACCAATGCAATCGTGTTATTGAATTCTGATTAAGTTCGCACCACGGTTCAAACCAACTGAATGTTTACCCAGTTTAAACGTAAAAAGGAATAAAACCATTGATATCCAATTCAAAAAGACTTCATTAATTTTCACTTAGCAATCACAAAGTCTCCTTCGATGGACCAACGTTATTGACACAATTTCAAACCACTATAATTTTAGCAAACAAAATTCAAAATATGTATTCTCTATCAATAATAGGGCACGTATTGCCAATAAATTGCAACGATGCTCCCGAAACAAGCGGGCATCGTAAAATCGATGCACTAGGTTCTTGAGTTACGGCGGTACGTACACACGGACATAAATATAACAGTAACTCATCGACGCCGTTTGGCTCACCTGCTGCAGTAATGGATGTGGAGCGGACGGTCATCACGGATGCAAGCCCATGGACTTTATGATGTTGTTTCATGTTTCGATGAGATGCTGCTCTGATCTTTGGAAAGACGAATATTTCTTGGTAAATTTTGTTTCAGTGTTTTTGAGGAGTCAGTTCGGATTTATGGTGCCTGTTTCTTAATACACCTTTCAGGGCAGATTAAATTTTGATGTTTTCGTCATTTTAAAGTTTTTTTTTTAATTCTATACTCAATACTTAGGCCAGAAGGAGTTCAAGTGAATATGTCTCAGTTCAATAAATGTAGGATTGGCACACACATTGCTTTAAAAAGCTTTACATGCTCATGGTACACTGCTGGTAACACTCTCTGCTGGACTATAACATAATTTAATATAGAAAAAGTAAGTTCCAGTCAGATGAACTTTTTGACATGTATTAGGTTTTACGCGCTCAGGAGTTTTGTCTTAAGTTTGTTAGATATTTTCTGTGCTTAAACTAAGAAGGTACAAACAATTGAATATCAGGAATAAAAATTCAGAAAAATAATAATTAAAATGAAGATTTCTCATGCTTCTTACTGGAATCTAATAAAAAATCGTGATAGAAACCTCAATGCTGACGTTTTTAATAAATACTAACAGGTAAACCCTTTTCGCCTACTAAGCTACCCGAATCGTACAAATATAAATAGTGAAACCGTTATACTACGTGTCCGGTCACAATCCGGCTGTTTGCCGGCCGTCCGGCGGATGTCGTGCCGTAACAACTGATATTGCTGCTACCCTAGTTTTCTAAATTAATACCAAACGTGATTACGTTTCGTAGATATGCGTTTTGGGCCAAATCTAAATAAACAGTTACTTGTTTTTGTGGTTTTTGGTAAATATTTATGTAGGTACAGCGTGTCTTTTTATTTGGTTTATTTAAGTTTAAATTGCTAAAGGTGCATTGGGAGTGGCGTTGTAAGGTCTAAATTGATAAGGCAAGAAAAATTATTTGCGAAAAAAAAACTTCAGTCCACGGTTTATTAAAAACACTTTTTGGTAATAGCAAATTTTGCGATTCAATTATTTAATTATAAAACAGGAAAATTGTACAGATACATATTTGCTGAAACGAAAAACATACAAAATAAAAAAATATATACTCCAATTACGAAAACCTTATCACGGACATCACAATCCAAATTAAACCCTTCCATCAAAAAAGCTAATCAAAACAAATTAACGGATCCCTAAAAATCATCGCCAACATTGAAACACGGAAATTCAGGCAATAAACAATGACGTCACGCGTTTAAAGCGGCAGATCAAACACGTTTTCAATTCTCATCAAAAAAAGTAAAGCTTTATGACATTCCTAATAAAAACCGCTCGCAATATTCGTTGTACTCACAGCAATATCGTAATGAACCCCCTGTATACACGGCGGCCATTTAATCTCGCACCTGTATCAGCCTGTATAGTTGTGGCGTGAGTTATGGGGGATGAGCGATTCGACGACTTTCATCGTTCTCATAAATCATGCGAGTAAACGAAAGAGTCGGGTGAGTAGTAGATTTAAATTAGTGATCATTTTAAATTGTATGTTTTGAATGTTATAAATAAATAAATGTGGTCAACAACACAACATGTTCCGTTCATACTCCGATTCCAAAGTAAGTAGCTAGTGCACTTGTGTTATGGAATCAGAGATAACGAAGGTACCACAAACACTCAGACCCGAGACAATGTAGAAAAGTGTTTTTATACATTGACCCGTCCGGGGATCGAACCCGGGACCTCAGAGCTGGCGACACCTTGAAAACCGGTGTGTACGCCACTCGACCACGGAGGTCGTCAAATGTTAATGTTTTATATTTAAGGTTAAAAATATTAGTACTTAGATTTCTTTTCAAATCTAGATTCTTAACTTAACGGGTTTAGGTAGGATTCAAAGATTCAAAGAGAGGAGGTATACGGTTCAGCAGCCACATACAAAAACGTACCTTGCTTCCGTGATCACACGGCTTTATCAATATAGAGCTATCGGAATAATTTAGTAAGTAGATGTCTTACCCAAGAATTAGGCACTCCTTGGTCTGTCAGGATGGACACAGAAATTTCTCATGAAGAACAATAATATCAAACGGGATATTTTTGATACAAATATTAAATGCGTGTTATTTGCTTTTTCTAAATAATGAATATCTACTTAGATACAGCGAATTTAAGTTAAGGAGTGGGGGCTCGCTACGTCAGTTGTGAATACTATTTTTACCTTATTATGACGTCACAAGTTCTCACGAACTTTAACACGCCTTATTTGTCGATCTTTAGATATTGTAAAACAACAAACTGTATGTTTTTTTTCATTATCCTACTTACTTAATAGATAGTCTAAATATACTTTTACTTTTCGTGCCTGGTCGACACAGGTGACATTGCAACCTCTATGTCTTTTCGCTTGGGCCTCAGTCCGATGACGGGTCGGTCGCTAAACGGTCGGCAGTTTGGTTGTCCTAAGCAAATAACCCGTGCCATCTGCGTAAGGGTGTTTCACATTAAAACATTGTTTAGCAATCCGACATGCGTCATTAGTGCGATGTGCTGACCGGCCTAATAACTGACAAGCATTTTTCCTTGATTATATTTTGGAGACCTGAAAATTAACTACGTAACAAATAAAAATGAGGCCTTTCAATTGGCAAAATATACTAGGTATTAATTATATTTACTAAAAGTACAGCTAAGTTTAATGTACTTGCAAGTGGAGAATATATTTTTCGTTTAAGAAAGGAATACCTATATTTTAAAATATTGGAATCGGAAAACTTTGACCTCGTAAAAAGCAAACCGATTTATTTAATACACTTCAAAACTCCAATACGAACGCATCCATTTTACATTTCTACCTTCTATATTCGAAAGTTGGCGTTATCTGTGCAATGTAACTTTCCCGCCAATCGCAATCGAACGTCAATGTCTGCGGTGAAGAAATTAAAAGTTTGTCAGTTGGCCTCGAGCGGTCGACGGCGCCGGTCGCTCTGCCAGTAGTTTGATTACTGGAATGTCAGTGAAATTTGGTATACAGCTATATAATCTTTGAAATACAGCTATGTTTGTTTGTATTTTGCTTCTAATTTTAAACATTTTCTTAACGACATCCTAACAGAAACAAAAACCATTATTAATCTCTCTAATCACCGCTAATGAGACACAATTGATTTTCTATTGTAATGCGGCGACCGGTCACCGATCGGGGACGAATAGGTTAAATTAAAAGTATAAAAAATCTTCGGTATTATTCATATTAATTCAATTGAACAGTACTTACATCGTTACAAATGAGTTGATTTTGAGATACTTTATTGCAAGTAGGTATTAATACTGTTGGAGCCCAAGTTTACATTACTCTCTCATTTGAGCATCGAAATGACTCTCACAAGTTATAATTTGATGAGTTCCCGTGGATCTTTTCGTAACTTTTTCACGGGGCATAAATATTAAGTGGCACTTTTTGGCGCCCAACGTGGGATTAGATTATTATTTCCTCGTTTATCCGTAAAAGATTCTGTTTCTGTAGTTTGTTTATTTTCTTTTCATTTAACGAGCTGTAAATGGGCAGTGACGCGGTATAATGATTTTAAACTGGTTTCAAAGTAATTTCTAATAGAACCCGTCTGTTCCTGAACAAGTTAGTATGTAATAACAGGCTCTTCAACCTTTACAAAAAATAGTACATGAAACTAGCTGACGGCAAACGTTGTTCTGCCATATAAAAAAAACTGGAGAGGGCCACATCTATCACTTAAGGATATGAAAAATAGATGTTGGCCGTTTCACAGACCTACCCGATATGCACACAAAATTTCATACAAATTGGTCCAGCTGTTATCCAGCCGTGTCCGACGACACGTGAGTTTTATATATTAGATAAAATACATCATATTATCGTGATATAACAATAAACATGACAGTTGATCAACGCTCTTTCCTTCTCTACTTATGAAGGAACATTTTTGGCTGGTATTATATATTACTATTATAATCTTAACACTTTCAACAATTAATTTCCAACAACGACCTTTTAACCTTAGGTACTAATTAAAACAAAAAAAAATACGTAGTAATTGCATAAAACAATTTAAGTTAGTTACATTTTAAACCTAGGAAATACAACTTTTTATATCTAGTTAAAGAACAGAGATTGCTAAGGTATAGTATTTTTCTCGAACATAACTTCTCTCGAGTAGTCCCTCGGAGAAATCATAGCTACGTTCGTATGAGGATATTATTGAACACATTTGAAGGAGCTCGATTAATTGGACTGAGATTAGGTTTCAAATTATTATTTTAAGGTGGTTTTTATTAAACTAAATGGTTTGTTTCTTGGGATTTAATATATATTATTACAGTTCTACTAATAAAAAATAAAAACCCACCTTTTTATAACTACATAAAAAACTTAATAGAAATTACTTGTGCCTATTTATTCAGCATTTTTTCCTCCAAAGTGAGTAACGTGAATTTAACATGCCTTATGAGTTGTGCTATCAATTGCCATAATATATATTTCTAAATATGTTTCGTAGTTTCAGATGTTAGCACCCTCAAACCAAACCAACTCGTTAGCTTTAATATGTTAAGTATAGATATATATTATTTTAAAAATTACCGGCAATGTGGGAGGCACATTACTAGTATTCTTGTTAACCCCTCGTGCTAAGCTAAATGCTTGTGTTACGGGTGGGTTCATGTCGGTAGTGTAATGGTTGGGATTCGAACCCGCAACCACATGATTGGAAGTCCGATGTCCTACCGCCTACCAGCTACCGCCGCATACTTAATTTCTTTGGGACGATATGAATTATATTTTTTTACCTGTAAATGTATCCAGACTCTATTTTCAGCCGAATTCTAGCTACAAAGCCTACAAGGTGTATTTTTTTCTTAGGCAGATAAACAGGTATTTTTTACCTTCACAGGCTAACATGGGTAACAAGGGAATATAATGTATATTGTAAACACAAAATACTAAGTTTTGTATATTATTTTAGTCAGCTGAGAAAAGTCAGTTCTGAAATTGTGTTGAGCCATAAAATCGACGATACAAGAATGTATATATTTAAATTTCTTGATTTGAGTACATTATGATCGATGTACAGTCAAGCAAAAGTAGATGATGAATTGAGTCTTTGGAGTCAAAAATATTACGAATATATGGCAACTGTACTAGTAGTAAATGTTTGATATAATTTACAATCACATACGTTGAATCACTTCGATGGCACACAGTTCTGCCGCGAACTCCGTAGGTACATAAGTATTGAAATTCGGATTTTGATCATCAACTTTTGCTATTGACTGTACACAATGACATTTGGAATAGTGGACTCTTCATATGTAGGTATGTTGTATTTAGTAGAACATTTATTAGTAATTTTCTTACTTAGGTAGGTATATTTTGATTCAGAAATCAGCTTCAATAAATGCTTTCACACTATTTTCTCGTTTATTAGAAAGTATCTGTGTCTAAACAGTTTGTATGTATTATCAAAAGACTTCTTAAAGGCGGAGGTCCTCAATTCGATTCTATGTTTTTTTTTAAAGAAAATAAAGACAATTACTGATTTTTGACCCAACACATAAAAAATAAACAATAATGTCTTACGAAAGTCGGTTCTTTTATCTTTAATCAATTATTTATTTTATTGTTAAAAAAGTATTATAATATAATACTTTCTCCCACAGTACTCACGCTCGTTTCAATTACCATAAAGAAATACCTACTATATATTTTTTATATGTGGGAATAAATGAACCTCTAACTTAGTGGCCCAACAAATAAAAGGGCTTGTGAGTCTCCATCAAACGGTAGGCGAGCCCCAGAGAAATCAGCGGAGTCCATATGTGCCGCTGTTAATTAGCCGCTTCCTAAATATTGCTCGCATTGCTGCGAATAATTAAAATATTGGGGAAAACGTCTTGCGAGATTGGTGATTGGTTCCGAACGTGTTAAGGTATAACTTTAGAAGTTTTTTGTCGAATCTTTGTAATAATTTAAAACTATATTATTAATGAAAATATTACCTACATGTTCATAAGTGTCGTATCATCTGAAAGTGATAATCACTTATTATTTGTAAATATGATCTAAGATTTTGTAAATATACCTTCTATTTTTTTTTATAATTCATCTGTTAAGTTGTGACGTAAAGTGTCTATACTGGGATACTCATCTAATTTAATGCGTATAGCGTGTAAACGTGTGTGATCTGGTCATGGAATTAAACAATAAAATATGGAAAATACGTGCGCACTGAGAACGAAAGAAAACGAACGAGTGCCGTCTGTCAGTCGGTGACTGATTAATGACAGGCAGGAGTGTATCTGGAAGAATAATTAAAAGAATTCTATTCACTATTATTCCTCAAAACGCATCTTAAGCAGTCGTCACTAGATTTTAGACATATTCTGACATTACCGATTTATTAATTTTTCATTACTAGCGCAACTAAATAATCGATTAAATACATTCCTGAATGTATGTAAAATCGATTAGGTATTTAGTTGCATAGATTAATATAAGTTTTCTCGCTTCCTAGATAGAAACATGGTAGGTACCTACCATATTTTGTGATTTCATTTATAAAATCTTTACGCTTTTTTAATAAACATTTTAACTATTTAACTGCTGGGCCCAGAAGTCCCTTTAGCACCTACAGTCAAAATAACAAAAGACAGTCTTGATGTTTCCTAATACTCCTGTGCTAATAATCGGCCGATCAATAAACTTCATTGGCGCAAAGAGATCGTGTTCGAACGCGGGTAGTCTTACAAACGGACTGCGTTACATTTCCTTGTTTAATTAAACAGTCATTATTTAGCAATTAACAAGTGTTCGTGTACCAAATACGATGTTGCTCCGCTAAGAAATTCGCCTTGTTTTAGATTATTTTGGTACATAAAGATTCTTATTTCGAGGATGAATTCGAAGGGTATTTTAACTAGTTTTGCTAATACTATTTTAATATTAAGCCCTCACATAAAAAAGATTTTGTCGTTTGTCTTTAAAATTCGTGATTAAGAACACAAAAACTAAATAAGTAGATCTTTCTCTCAGGCGAATATATTTTTGCAGTAGGAACCTACTTAATTCTCTATAACTACGGTCATGTTTAATTAAAATTAGCATTTTTATGTCAGATAAATATATTTATATCTCCCTGTTTAACTTATAATTCGTATTTCCAATTCAAAACATAACCTCCACGAAAATAGGTAATTTTATTTATGAAATAACCTTGTAAAAGCGGGCTAGAGCTGTAATAGTTTCCCCGGGACATCATTGGCTTACATCTGGCAACATCCGAGCTACTTGTTTTGCGTGCCGCTC
Source organism: Plusia festucae (assembly GCA_950381575.1). Lineage (NCBI taxonomy): Eukaryota > Metazoa > Arthropoda > Insecta > Lepidoptera > Noctuidae > Plusia > Plusia festucae. Next base: position 1,235,667 of record OX494436.1, on the reverse strand, counting down.
GACAAATGAGGTGATCGCGCCCTCCTACAAATTGGCCACATTAATATAGACAGGGATACAGTGCGTTCGAATGAAACCAGTGCGATTTTATTTGTTGCGATATTCAATAATTTAGAATTTTTATTTAGGGTGTTTGATTGTGACATTATTGTTTTTTGCCAGTTAAGCGAACTATGTTACTTTTACATGCATTGTGTAATTTTTTTTACATTATTATGTTGATTTCAAAGAAACTTTGTAAATTGGCGTTTAAAGAGCACATCTCATAAGTTAATGCTGCCAATAGATGGCACAGGCCTCTTCCTACGAGCATTGAACTGTTAAAAATAAGAAAAAAGAACCAATAGGACTGGGACACTTACATGACTCAATTAGTAAATAAAATATCGCCCACCAATTCGACGCATACAGTGTAATGTGTAGGATGCCTGTGTCGATTCGGTAACGGAGCCTGTCGAACGCTCGTCTCGCGAACGTGCCAAGCACGGGCTCGCAGTGTAGTGCTGGAGCAGTTCTGAAAATTTTATTTGATAAAATAAGTCAAACATTTGCATTGTAGTAAACCACTCATGATCTCGACAAGTTATAATTGTTCTATATATTAAAGCGCATTTTTGCATTTTTCATTACATGTAAATTAGAAATCAATAAGTTAACGTTACACAGTTTACTTTTATTTTTGGTTAGCAATCCTATAGGTACAGAGTAAAAACAAACTTTTCGAGACACAAAATTCAACTCTTCCAATAAAACTTAGATCATTTCGTAGCCCAGACTCCTACACTACACTGCGAGTCCCCCGTCAATAAGTGCCGAAGTGATATCGGTTTAATTCGCGCGTCTTGACGCCGAGGTGAGCCGGAATGTTAATTAAACAGACAGACAGATCGCCGCTCTTACTCGCTACCATTCCTCTGTAAGACGCGCCTTATAGGGTAAAATAATGACAAGTAACTCCAACTGGTGCGTTCGAACGATTGATGAGATGACTGTACGTCTTTTGTTTTGTTCATTCCTCGAAACCCGAGTTAAGAATAATTATACCCATTCCTTTGTTTTTTTTACCGTATGACTCGTATGCGACTGTATGCAACGATACTAGGATTCGTATGCACATGACTTATTGAAAGTTATTTGTAAGTACTTACTTTCTCATTTATTCTAAGACACCACTGACAAATGAAAAGGTAAAGACAAACATAGTGAGTAAACCTGGATTCCTAAAATTTCAATCTGAAATCGCCAACCCGCAATGAGGAATCTTTCCTAGGGAAGAACCCTGTGCACAGCAGTGGGACATTTACAGGCTGGTATTATTATCCTGTAGGTACGAAAGACGATGATGATGACTTCACTACAACGCAGATTTTCTTTGAAGCAGTCAAATTTGCCTTTCCAAGACAACTTCAGATAAAAACAAATAACTGTTGACAAGTTATGAGGAAACCAAACCATGATATTGTTTTGGATTCGAAAGTAGTTTATAGGCATATAATATTAACTTTTTATAGATAAGCACTCAGGACAACCGTTGAAATGTATATTTAATTATAGTTATCAATATTCAATTTATATGAGTATGGAAATTTTGTTCTAATAGTTTTCTGACACTGACATTGTACGAAAACGGAGGAACTTAGAAAACTAACGAATTTCGCAAATAAATATTTCAAAACGACACTAAAACAGTGAATAAGTGACATAAATACAACTTCTTTGTAACGACAACTTAAACGCACAATTAAAAGCTTCCTCAATTCATATTAAGCTATCAACACATCCAAAATAAAAATCAGGCCACAAAAAATTCAAGTCAATTATCTCTTTCCCAATTACGTACGGCAATAGTAAAAGGAACAAAGAACATAGCAATAGCAATAGCGATACACAACAGTCTCTATCGTGGACGAGACAATGCAAAAAGGCGCTAATTTCCCGAAACGAAAAAGTGGTAACGATTATGCGTTGCGGAGCCAGCACGTTTGTCTCGCGATAACGCGCGCTTACAATTAACTGGGACGGTGTTATGTGAGGTTTACCATTCTTTGATATTGGATATTATAGTTTAGAAATAGGTTTGTTGAATAAAATGTTGTTACTAATTATGAACTTTATAACGTTTTGTCTAAAGAATAAAAACGAAAATTATATTTGTGTTTCATTTTTTTATATTAAATGTTGAAAAATATAAGATCTAATTCTAGGGTCGGAAATATTTTTTATTATGTATATTGTAAATAAATAATTATATGATTTCCGGATGCGCTTAACAGTTTTTTAGTAATGTGTTCGTTTATATTTCTTGACTATAAACATATTCTGCATAGCAGCATCCGACTTCGCAATTAGACTTGACTTGGCGACTATAATCGTTAATGTTTAGCACCGGTCACATATTTCTGTACCTTTGTGCAAATGCACCCTCCGTCTAGCACCTCGACCAATCAGGAGCCTTTATCGCCAACCGTTACTAGCTTTGATAGAACGTTCCTTTTTCAAAGATTTTAAGTTTCGAGTTCTTTTATGAAGATTGGTTGAAGTTTAAAAGTTTTTATTTTTGTGGGGTTTATTTTGTGAAGATAACTTTGAGTGTGCATGTGACATATTGTCATGTCTAGACAAGTTCAATTTTCTGTAACATGTATTGTATGTATTTAACTAGCGGCTATATTGATTATATTGGTATATTGATTATGTAACGTATTAAATGGTAATTGCGAATAAAACTTACACCTGAAGTAAGAATGAAAAAACTTGGCTTAAGTATGACAGTAGCCACGGTAAATTGCAACCATAACCATTAACAACTTAAATCTTTAAAAAGAGTATAATAATGTGTTCTGACAAGTAATGGTCATTTTTAAGACTTTGACTCGAAATTAAAATATTTTTATTTCAAGTACTTACCTTAACCTAACCTTACCTTTTCAGGTACTTTCCAAACGCAAAATTACTCTAGTTGCGCGGTTCCAAAATGTCATTCGTATAGAGTAAAACTGGCAAGAAACTCCATAGGTATAACACATCCTACTCAAACATTGCAGCTTAAAATGATATGTGAATTTACGCCATTTAAAAAAACATTATCTGACGATCACACAATACGAACAAACAGCGGATATCCAATACCAACAAACTGGGTCACAGAGCCTAAACTCGGCAACTTCAAAACTTAATCAAAACGCGATTCAAAAACATCAATGTTATCTTAATCTAAACAAATTTCGCAACACAAAGAGACTTGTAATAGTGGCAACAGACCTCATTTGTACACCTCAATACAACGTGCCGCGATACAATCTAAATAACATCGATAATCTCATATTAAGACGCCCGAAATGCCGATCATTTAAGGCTGTGTAGTCAATGGAAATGTTTAGAAATTGTGATTTTAGTCAAAAGATTTTTTGAAGCCATTTCTGGTCTGTACTGGAACGGTTTTAGTCTTGGCAGATTAAGGTTTTAATTTTAGTTACTGGAAGTGTTATTTAAAGTACATGAAGCAAAAGATTACAAACATTACAAGTTTAATTTTACATCGAAGGATGTCAGTAAAATAATACAATTTAAAGTTTTAAATAAGAATAAGTGCTTATAAAAACTCATCGATTAAACCATTACTACTTTCTTGTGGGGCTTAGTTTATCATTTTACAATAAATTAATAAACATTAATATTTATTTACCACTCATTTGATAATTATTTTATTAAATGTGGAGATTTTTTATGTATTATTAAAAGCAGCTAGTCTTTCCTTTATTTACAAAAATAATGGAATAAATATCGTTATTTATGCTTCAAATTAGAGTAAATGTTTTCCAACCACTTCCAGATTCGTGTGCATCTTCGGCATCCTATTTCACCTGGTTTCGAATAATCCCAGTTAATCCAGTCGCGATATGAGCGACTAACAAAGAGATCTCCGATATAGTCCGCGAATGACGAGGGAGGACTTGACAATGTTTAGAATGGGTCTTTATTATTTTAGATAGGGTTCTGAACACACAGTCTCTTAAAGGAATTTCTTTATGTTATAATGGTACAGCATCTAGGATTATTTGTTTTTTTTTTCATTTAAAAAAACCGGCCAAGTGCGAGTCAGACTCGCGCACCGAGGGTTCCGTACAAACCTGTAGGTATATAAGTAAAAGTTATGGTATTTTTATTGCTAAATGAAATGTAGTAAGTTTAAAATTATTAAAAATATTTTTATTATATGATATAACTAAAAATGTATACTTTTCGCAATTTTTCCTATATCTCTGCTATAAGACGTTGCTTCATACCAAATTTCAAGATTCTGAGTTCACGGGAAGTACCCTGTAGGTTTTGATTCCCTTGCGAGTGTCGAAAATTTGCGGCATAAACGGGAGTATCTTTTGATCGCGTTGACTTAGAAGTTTGATTTTTTCACAGCTCCAAGAGACCATAGACTTGAGTATTTGATATGAATTTCAGCTTGATACCTCCACGCGTTCCTGAGAAAAAAGGTCTTGACAGACAGACAGACAGACAGACAGACAGACAGACAGACAGACAGACAGACGGACAACAAAGTGATCCTATAAGGGTTCCGTTTTTACCTTTTGAGGTACGGAACCCTAAAAACGACGCCCGCACTAATGTTAATCCTTGTATCGCGGGGGTTTGACAAACATTCAAATCACATGCACAAAGAACACCCAGACTTGGAAAAAGCATTTGTGGATCACACAAAAATGCTCGTCTCATGCGGGGATCGAACCCGCAGCATGTCGCGCACAATGGTAATCAGCGTGGTGACCTATACCACTCGACTATCCGTGCAGTCAAAGATTCAAAGATCGTGAAGGAAATAACGCATAAAATATTGCTGAAGTGAGAAACCTTGCTTATGCAGATGCGGAGGTTTATACAGGGATGATGAAAGTAGCAATATAATGAAAATATTGTTGTAGACATTTTGTGTCAGTGACCACATCCAAAATTAAATGGCGCACTTACTTCATAGTATAAGTAGATACCTTAAATAAAATAGAATGTATTCGGAATTATTCTCCTAGTGTAATAACTTAGATTTATCACTTATGTATGTTACGTATTTGAATTATTCAATTAGGTTCTCCTATTATTAATCTTTATCTTTTCTTAATTTTGCAATAAAATAAGTATGAATTTTTAATATTTTCGACTTATTTTATCCAAAATATGTATTTAAAATCAGTCCAACATTTTTGAACATTCCTAATCCTGTGCTCTCTAAACCAACTCTGTCAGCCAAAGATCTTTATCATTTAAGATCGTTTTGAGTTTTGGAACAAATTCCATTCAGTGTGGAAACTTGTTGGGACAATGAGAAACACCTTGCTAATATTCAGGGGGGACCAGCCCCTTGATCGAGTCTATCGATTAACCCTTTAACTGCTATCGTTCTCGATTCCGAAAAAGGTGAGTTTGTTTTGATGTTAAATGTAACGTGAAATGTAAAGTAGTTAACTTAACTTAAGGTAACTTTGTTTGATTTTGTAAGAAAGGACCGACGTGGTTGAGATCTGATAATGAAGATCCACATTGCTTAAGAATTTTAAAATAGTGTGTGCGTAGTGCACTGCTTATTGTTTTAAATAATATAACTTATACCTACTACGTTGCTGTACACGTCGATTTTTTACATGCAATTCATATATATTTGGTAATTCATCACAAGTTAAAAAATATTTGTTCAACAAAATATTGACTTAGTGATTTCCTTGGCATAGTAAAGTTGAGCGATACATAAACACCTTTGTACCTTGATGAATAGTTTTGATCCTTCTATGTTGTGTGTGTACATAAATAGTTTAATAAATGCCAGTTAGAAAAGACACATTAGACCCGCGAACCAGTTCACCAGTGTCACATTCGAATTCGGTCGGCTAGTCAAACAATGCAACCGTTTGCGTAGGAGAACTTTATACGTAACTGTGAGTTATAGTTCAAGTTGTAGTCTTCATATTGTTTACCTTGTCGTGCGAACGTTTACCAATGCTAAGTGATTAAGAATACTCGTTGAGGTTAACGATGGCGTGGAGATGGCTTGAAATCATTATGGATCTTGATCGTGTAAATTGATGATTGCCATAGCGCTCGGCCAGTTGCTTAAATTTCGTGTTTTGTTTTGTAGAATTTTGAAATGTCGATTTTTTTTTTCGTATTCAGAATATGTTTTTGTTGTGGATGGATTAGATAAAATCATGACACATCTGTTGATAGTTCTGGAGTAGATTTTAAAACGGTGAATTACCGATCCTTCGCATACAAATTGCGAGTACGGTACTCCCATCAGGCCATGAATCCAAGTGCCCAGCTTTGGATGACTTAATAAGCAACATACTGGGCCAATGTACTTTATCGACACGAGGAACCAAAGAAGAAGAAGAATGTCTGAAAACTGTAATTGATACAGTCAAATTACAATAATATAAGGCAATTTTCCATACATTTGCATTAAAACTTCCGTGAGACAAATTTATAATTATTTACCGATTTACACACGCGGATTCTAGGGATCACCCATCTAGTTTCAGACTCAATAGAAGTCCTTAATCATGAACTGACGCGCCATGATTAAACATTTAGGTTTTTAAATAATTTTCCACTCAAAGGATTCATATTTCTAATATTACTTTAATTAAATGAAGACCGTCTCCACACCCTCCCGTGTCCAGCACTTACAGCGAACTACACAAGATACAGTTCTCTACTCAAATTCCAAGTGTTCTCTAAGTTAAACTGAAATAACTTATGAGAATCGGCCGATCGCCTTTGTCGTAAGCTAGAAGGCAATTATCATTAATTATTATTAAATGTGACATTTCAGTGATAAACGGTGGGCCGATAACTTGGGCAAATAACTCAAGTTAGGGTAGATGGGTCGAAAGTACCCGCGGTGTTCAACTGTTTGATTTGCTATTAGCTTTTGAGGGTTGAGGTTCGCTAGTTTGATTTCGAATGCGAGTAACGATTTTTGATGTTGGAAAATTTAGTTTGTGGATTTGATATGTAATAACTGCGGTACTGTTTAATCTACCGTTTGGCGACTGAGAAGCATACAAGAGTAATTCTTGTGGAGATTACGGATTTTACAAAATATACACGAAATTGATAAATTATGAAATATTAAAAAGGAATAACGTTCAAGGACTTATTTCTTACTTACACGATCTGCTTAGTAATTTTCATTAAAGACCTTCTGGTCATAAAACAATTGACTGTGAGTTTTTTGGTTAAAAACTTATTTATCAACTGTGTGTTTTTACGTCATGACTAATTAAAAGTAAAAGTATAGGTACAAATTAGGTTAAAATGAGCTCAAAGTTTATGTCACCAATCGTATTGTATTCACTTGATTGCTGTGCGATACTTAATATCCATTCCAGTGGAAAGCAACAGTGAAGTATGGCCACTTACTGCGTCATATAAATTTATTTCCACATAATATATATTCAGCTGTTATGAATCTTACAGTATGCTCATAAGTTATTTTTATTGTTACTCCTATATAACACTGTGATATTTTGTTATTTGACCTCCAGTATAACTGTTTTTTTTTATTATTTGTTATGTTCATTTCAAAAAGCATATTTCTAGCTACACTCCCGAATACCGAATCGTAAATTATCTTGAAGATGTTCTTAAATGTCTATCTGTCCCTTTTACACACTCTAAAGTGACAGAGACAGCATGAGACTTAATAATATGAGCATGAGGCTTCAAACTGATTGACGTTTCAGTATTCGGCCAAACTGAGATAATATTTTTTTTTTAAAGATTACTAGCAATGTGGTCGTTAACCCCTCGTAAGCTAAGATGCTTGTGTTACGAGTGGGTTCACGTCGGTAGTGTGGATTCACGTCGTGGGATTCGAACCTGCAACTACATGATCGCAAGTCCGACGCCCTAGCCATTAGGCTACCGCCGCTTCAAAATTGGTTGAGACGAAGTTCAAATTCAGGTTCGCTTGTATTAGACAAGTACCAACCTCCAAAATACGTTACTGTATGCCTCTAATATGAGAAATAGATTATCCATTCAAGAATTTAACCGTCCTTATAAATTCACGCACCTCTACTACTTATCTATCACACCTAGGCCGGGTAATCATAATAAATACCGGCAAATTCGTACATTAACCAGCCCGCGTCGCTTGCGCTGAGTTATAACGTCTACCCAACATTTAGGCGAACCAGAAACATTAGCATTAATTTAAAATATTATTTATAGTTTGAAGCTTTATTTGGTACAATGAATAAAGAAGAAATGGATGTGATGTTGCCATTATTTTGTTCTATTTCACCTTCAAATACCAATAATTTTTTTTAACAGATTTTATGAAATTAATATAAAAAAAAATTTGCAAATAAACCATTCTCATGCTCATGCGATCATAATAGAGATATAAATATGATGTACATATTTATAAGTCATAAATGGGAATAATATCTCTGTGTAGGACAAATCGGACAAATTGTATTCTTCCTTTTTATTTATAAACGACGCCAGCACTAAGAAATTTAATCCTTGTGTTGCGGGGTTTCAGAAACATTCAAATCACATGAACAAAGAACACCCAGACTTGGAACAAGCATTTTTGTAGATCACACACTGCTTCATGCGGGGATCGAAACCGCAGCACTTCGCGCACAGTGTTAATTAGCGTAGTCATCTATACCACTCGGCTATCTGAGCAGTCAAGTCAGTATTGATCATCTAAAGGTTGTCAGTAAAGAAGTAAGAAGTACATCTGATATTGAGACAGTCCATAAAATTGCAGCTCAAATAGAATTACTTAAATAATTGATATCCAATTTTTAACATAAATTATTCGACACCAATTTTTTGATACATATATCCATACGCTGAAATATCCTGAGTAATGATCGACGCCTTATCAATAAAACTAAAATATACCATTCGATTTCCATTAAAGCAACTCATAACAAAAAACTCGGATTCTAGTACATCCAAATATATTCTCTTTCGACTTAGTTGTGCTTACAAATCTTCGTGGCTCAACATTGTAGCTGTGTTGATGATCTCGTTAAGGGCAAGATGACACCAAATGACCGTAATTATGCCGAGTTAAGGGGCAGTTATCGTCGGCCGTGTTTTTGGCGATTGCGGCCTCGAGTTTCATTGTTTATTAAAGTTTTTTTTCATTTTATTATTATTGTTGTTCAGCCTTTAATTGGTTTAGGTTATGACGGTACGGTTTTTGGGTCGAAAACTTATGATTGTGATTGGTTAAAAGGATCAACGCGTTAGAACATGTTATAATATTTTTTAGATATTTTATATTATAACGTGCCCTGGCTTCTCTTCCTCTGCGTGAGAGACATTTGTTTAGATTTTTGGTGATAGCGACACGATAACTAGATATAAAAAAAAATAACTTAAAATAGAGGTAGGTGTTCAGGGACACATAAATACTTTTTGATTATCAAGATGCAATTTGCTCTTTAAGAAAAATATAGTATGTCAATTCAATAGTTTTTTGATATGGTTAATTTTTCACAAGTTTGTTTTGTTACTTATTTATTTTACATGAATTCACGGAAATATATCATTTACTCGGACCGGCTCTTTTATTTAACGACGAATGTGTGCTTAGTTCAGCAGGTGCAGGCACATAGAAATGGAAAACAATTAAATAAAAAAAAAAGCTCATCTTAAGTTCAAATTAAACTATTTAATTATCTTAATCCCGGCTATCAGAGCAGCATAGAGTTCATAATTATCCTATATGATAATAATTATGTTTAAGTATAAGTCAAAAAGTTAGAATATAAAATTAATTCGCATCCCCATTCGGTTCAGTTGTAACATACATGTTTGTCCCGGGCCGGACATATTTAAGCCATTTTATTTATTTTGAGATACAAAAGGCCTTATCGGCGGATATATAGCTTAAAAGAGTGTTCAGACGAAGCTACTTTGTTAAATTGAATATTTGATGCTTTGAAATAAGATTAGTGAAATCATTATTCAAATATTCTTGAATATATACTATGCTCTTAATTTTATAATCACCCGTTACCATGATGATGACCTACTATTTTAAAATACACTCAACTGAAAAATCTATTTCGAGAAAAGTGGGCAGAAATTAATTAGACAATAAACGATAGACAATTTTTTTGTTTATTCTACTTTCTATATGGATTTTATTGCGAAACAGTAGGTACGTACGATTTAGGTTATTCAGATAATTATAAACTTTTTACTATATTATATACGGTTATATACTTGATATTTCTGTTCATGATTACCCGTAAAACATATACGCAATGTTTCTTGAGATACATAATCTTCTATCTATATATATAAAAATCAATTGCTGTTCGTGAGTCTCGCTAAAACTCGAGAACGGCTGAACCGATTTAGCTGATTTTGATCTTGAAATGTTCGTGGAGGTCCAGGGAAGGTTTAAAAGGTGTAAAACATAAATAATAAGCAAAAAAAAAAACTGTTCCTAAACTCGGGGACTTTTGACAGAACGAAGTCTGTCCGGGCAGCTAGTTTAAAATACAAAAAAAAGACAAAGACAGATAACGTATTATGTTATATACTTGATATTTCTGTTCATGATTAACTTTAAAAACACGTATGCAATGTAACTTTAGACACACAAATTACAAAAAAAAAATGGAAGATTTATAAATTAAAATATTCTAAAGTATCTCAATATGAACACTCGGGCCCCACTGACGTCCTCTCAATAAACAAGCCTTCTCATAGTTACCGCGTTATCTGACGTTGATGGCCGGTCCGACGGTACCCGAGTACCTACCCGCTACCTACCCGGGTAGTTTTAAAACGTACAAACACCGGTAGTTGTAAATAATTATGGGCTTTTGTAGTTTTTGGCCGGCGATTATGCGTAATGACCACGCCTGGTCACATTTTGAGGCTGCGGGTTTTATTCACGTTTTAGGGTTGTTGTTTTGTTTCCTAATTGATTTTGTATTGTTTGTTTGTTCATTTTTATGTGTGTGAGATAAAATATAATGTATGTTAATTAAATTATTTGACCCAAAAAATTAGGAATTCAATTTAATTGTAAAATTTACTTGTAACGTGGCTAGTGGTTTTAGTACTTAAACTTAAATTACAAAAATATATGTTCTTTTATAAGAAATATTACTGTTGAGTATATATACCAGCAAAGTATATAAGTAAACTCTACTCCATATATAAAAATATAGTTACGTTAGGTAATATTCCATGTAGCCCGAAATCAGTCAATAATAATAATCAAATCATACAACTTTATGGCAGGAATACTTCTTGTATTTATCGCACTATGATTGATAAAAGATTTAAATACAAATATATAAATATAAAACAGTGTACGAGTTAAAGCCCGCTGACATCGTAGCCAGTGTAGACCATCAGCTACGGCTCGTAGCTAACAGCGTAGCACACCTTGTAACTTTTTCAACTTGTTTATTTTTTTAAACTGTAATAAGTACGTTTAACTTAGATAATATAATACGCTTTTATAGATTCTCGGCAGTTTCAGCAAATTATTAAATATAATTATTACATCAGAACAGAAAAATGTAAAGCTATAAATATGGTGTTTTCTTTACTTTTCCACGAAATTTATTATGATGAAGTGCACGTGTACATTGGATTCTGATTAAATTAATTAGCGAAGGCTCTTGACAAACTAGCGTAGAATAAAAGTTGTGTAGAATCGTAGCGTAGAATCCGTTCTAATTATATATTGGTATTACACCAATGTAAAATAACTTTAAATTTAACAGAACTTTGACGGAACGATGAAATGGTTGCATATGTATTATTTAAAGATTCTAATATTTTTAAATACTTTTTTTACATATTTATCACAAGGCAGTATAATTACAACTTTGAAATGACAATGCTCTAGTCACATTTTACTTACAAGAAAAAATCAAAACATAGCAAATAAACGACCATCTTATCTCAAAAATATTTATAATATCAGCAAAAATCAGATCCATCGGAAAGCAGAGCATACGTACTGTGTCCCTAAGGACAGGTTCATACTTCCGATACGAGAGGCTATAACATAAACATAGGCTACACTATTAAAACTTGGACTCGTTTTGTAAGCCAAAATATTATACGGACTACCTTCCTTCTCGGTAGGGCTGCCAGGAACATTTACATTTTTATTTCGACATACTATTCACAACTGTTTGTTATCTCACCCAGACTAGATTCTCGTCAGTTTATTGTTACTGTGACAAGTTGCAATTGGCTGTTCTTTGATAATAACTGGCTTTTGGATTTATTTAATTGAGATCAGATTTCGTATTTTTAAATTGCGTTTCAAATTTTGATTGTCAGGTGTTTGTTGAGAATGCTGCTTGAGAGCTTAGAGTTACGGGCTGTCTATACGAAACGTAATATTTATGATAATATTTGGCTTGTCTTTGTAGTAAATGAAAACAATTTTAGTACTACAACTTTTTCAACTTCGGTTAGTGTATCAAGGAAGCTCAGAAAGATTATTAGGAGTTATTTTAGTGTTTAGTTGTAAAGTGTTTTTTTTTTCGAAAGTAACATTGTATTTTATTATTTCTTCTTTTATTAAAAACTATAAATATTAATTAAATAAAATTGTTAGGTTTAATTAGGTCGTATACACCCGCAAATATTTGTAGTCAAACATGTTACGTCATGTCGGCCATATTGTTGGATAAAGCGTTTTTGACAGCTTATTTATTAAATAAATGAATATGATTTCTAGGACCCATAAAGGTCACTAAGTAATACTAGATGATGGTTTAAGAAAATAATCAAACGCGACTACCAACGGCCTAATCTCCATTTCAAAACGACGGTACAAAGTACACATGTATTGTGTAGTGCGTGCAGCCCTACTCCTCGGACCAGAGTCCGGCAGTCGGCCGCCTGTCTCATAAACATGCCCCTGTATCAGCGCGTAATCTGGCGGATTTGTCGATCAGGCCCGCTATCCACTGGCCAGATTTGTACAGGGCTTTGCCGCCGATACGGCTCATACATTTTGCTTTTCTTCTTCAGTTTATGTGGCTGGTCAGGTGGAAATCTCTTGTTTGTTTACCGATAGCTATGGGATTCGTTGGAGATTGGTTCCCGTTTGTTTTGGTTGTTAATTATTTAACACACGGCTTACATTCGCCTTATAAAAAATACGTCAAGCAGTTTGTGATTACCGGTGCAATGAGTTCTCGTTAATTCTCGTGACGTAAATTACGTATATTTATTAATTTAAAATTTTATCGATAATTTTTATTTTTTGGTGTTTAAGTATTGCTGTTGTTTTCTTATTGAAATAGGAACAAGTCCCAGTTTAAAAAGCGCTGTGTTTCGTAAAAAAAGTTTTTTGGGACCTACATGTAATATTTTTATCTTTTTAATTCTTCCTAGCAGTTTTCCAAGCTATGTTAAAGTCAACTTCCAGTCCGACTAAACCATCTTTATGCTTTAACTAAATTCATTGATAAGCAATACGGACGTTAACAACAGACCGATATTTATTTGAAAATGTAAATAATTATAATAAAATTACGTCACGGGAATTAACGCGAACTCATGCATTTACCGGGTTACACTGGCCGTGGTCGCAAGCAGTCTGCTTGCGACCACGGCCAGTGTAACCCGGCCGAAACGTCAAGCCTTAAAAGGTAAATGCATGAGTTCGCGTTAATTCCCGTGACGTAATTTTATTAAAATCATGCAACGCGATAGTTTTAAAGTAAATAATTATGTTCTTTTATTATACCAACAAGTTCATCGAAATCTAAAAATACATTACCCGATATCCGATGGTCTGAATATTAATGAGCTGTCTTCTGAATGAAGGAGCGTCTGTAATCAGATCGACGATGTCAACTCAATTCGTTACAGTTTTCATGGCTATTTATATTTAAAACTACTGATTCTGCTATATTTATCCAGAATATTCTCATGGATAAATATAGTATTGTGAAAGTAGTGGGATTTCAAGTGTTTAGGAAATCATTACAAAATACACGACACACGTTGTTCAAAATTGGTTTAGGCTTATGTAAAATAAATAAATGTGGACATCACATACATTGCTCCGAATCCAAAGTAAGTAGCTAAAGCACTTGTGTTATGGAATCAGAGACAATTAAGGTACCACAAACACCCAGACCCGAGACAATTTTTCTACATTGACCCGTCCGGGGATCGAATTCGGGACCTCAGAGCTGGCAACACCTTGAAAACCGAAGTGTACTCCACTCGACCACGGAGGTCGTCAGCATGTAAAACAGTTTGAACCTAAGATCTACTTATATTTCATTACACTGTAGAAATGTTGAAAGAGTGGTGAAGCAGTCAAAGCCTGTGCTCAGCCTAACTACGATAGACCTAATAAAAATAATGTAGAAATGTAAGTTACAAATTATTATTTGTGATATCCCTGTGGGGGTAAAATAGTCAACATGACCCCTTCAAATTAAAACGAAATTAAAAGCAGGTACTATATTTTTTCAAAGAAAAGTCAAAAGAAAATTATAGGCCAAGAGACAGTGCCATTTTTCAAAAATATGAAAATGTTACTTTTCACGACTCCCTCCGTCAGTTTGATATCTCCTCGGACACGTTTACAAGTATATTGTCATTCATGATGTTTATAAAAATGAAGTAAAAACTATTGAACACGTAATTGTAAAAGTATTTTTGAAACACATAGACTGCATTCAACTAAAGATACACACAGTTCCTACACATCTCACTGACGATAGTAAATTAATACGTCGTAGTCCACAGCGCAGGCATCGTAAATCGACCATCTCAATTTACCGGGCTGCGTATTGGCAAGACGGAGGCCTGAGGCCCAACCTTATTGATAGGCCGTTGTCGCCCAGAGATATTGCTCGGCAATTTGTAGATGCTTGTACGGAACAGCATTAGCGCGGCAATCAATTAAATGAAACGTTTTATGGCAAATGAAAAATTTCATTTAAATGGAGGTTGGATTGAAAAGTTGAATTTTATGGAAATGGAATTCTTCTAGATTTTAAATTTATTGAGTTTGTATTATTGTTTGATTATAATTTTGTTGTGTAAGAATTTCTGTCGACTATTTTATTGTTATGTGGAATTGACTATTTTATGGTGTCTTAACATAACCATATTTCGATCGAAGCGTTGGTGGCCTAATGGCTAGGGCGTTGGACTTGCGATGATGTGGTAGCGGTTTCGAATCCCACCCATTGCAATACCGACGTGAACGCACGCGTCATACAAGCAATTTAGCTGAACACGAGGGCTTAACAAGAATACTACTTATGTGCGACCTACATTGCTATTAAGCTTTTCAAGAAAAAAGAAAGATACATACGCATTTGCTTCATAGCTTAATAGAATTTCGGCAATTCTTTTAAACCCTATAAGTAGTAATAGCTTGAATTCTCTTTGTAAGTTTTATCAAATAAAATTTCGACCAAGATTTGGAATTACCTTCTAGTTACCACCCTGAAGTGTGAAGCAAGCGCCCCATAATCCACAACAGCACCAATCATGCAATAACATTGTCAAATCCAGCGGCGGACAGCGCGCCGGATTATACCGTATTTACTGCAAATTAACCGGACAATTGATGGCCAATTGATCGTCTAATGTTCCCACATAGCCATTATATTAAATCAAACAGCTCTCGATGGTCTACCAAGTACCTGGACAAAGACCTATTGATTTAAGTGCTGTGTAGAGCCTGTTTACATAGATTGATGTCGTCACGACCACTGTACGTCTTGCGTTGCTAGACATTTGGAATTGGTACTAATCTCTCTAAGACGCTCTGTGGAGATATCTCCACAGAGCGTCTTAGAGAGACTGGACTGGCTGGACGGATGGAGTTAATTTTGTTGATTACGAACTGGAAATTAAACAAGTCTCGAATTAATCTTGTAAGTGAATCGAGTGGTTATTTGTAAGATAGTTTTCATATACTTCTCGATGATATGTAAACTACACTATTTCGATCTCTGATTTAACCCTAATGTCTTTTAAGAACCTTTATTTGATAGTGCTTCTTATAATATCAATGTAATATTAAGTTAGTCTTTGTATGAAACGAATTTGCGATCTTTTTACTTGCACCTTGAGATCGTTCAGAAAATCAAAGGCTATCTGCTAACAGTTGGCTAGTTTGTAGGCTATTCGAATAACATGGGGATACGAGAATCAAAACGTCTAAAACAACAGTAAAATCGAAATATCATTGCTAAAAACGAAATCCTTTGGCGTACAGAACGCCTAGTTGCACAAAGACAATAATTCGATAGTAAGCCCCACGCCGCGCCTCAGATCTCACCTGACTAACTACCTCTAACCACCTCTAACCGCCGCGCGCCGGCACGAACCGCTTTAATCCGCCCGGAACCGGCGCAATCCGGTTCACAAACTTTGTTCTGTCATGCTTGCTTTGCGGTACACGCGCCGTGCCACTTGTCGTGTTGTCTGTAAACGATTTGTTAATGGATTCCGGTTATTGTGAGGCTCTTTTGTGGGTAATTGGATGTAGTGATGAGTGTCATACGAAAGTTTGGAACCAAATATTTTTTTTATATCTATAACTCCAGACTACTTCGTAGAAACCGCCATTAGATATTAGACTTTGTTGAAATTCTATTTTTCTTTCCCCCACTACTTGTGGTCATGGAAAAGATACAATAATAATTTATATCTTATTTAAGTTAATCTGGAAAAGAAAAGAATATTCGTAATAATATTAATGGAATGCTTGTAAGTACATATATGTTTAGGTAACTCTCCGTGGATTAATTAAATGCCTTATGGTTATGAAGTCTGCAAATAATCTTCTATGCCAGCACAAATTCTTATTATCTACATCAATAAACGTCTCTTACTTTAAACTGCATTTTGTAATCAAACAATTTGCAAGCTAACAACTTAGTTTAAATAGAGCTTTACCAGTATGAACCGGTTGAAACCAACGTAAACCAGTTTAAGGCGGTCTGAGCCACCTCACGGCGCTAAGTTTGTTTTGTCACTTACCCCGTTTAATGGTAAGTTAGGCTCACACTCTAAGCGCACAGGTTAATTGAATTGATTGTCTAGTTTTCAGAGCTAATACCTGTGTGGTTTTGAAATTGTTGAACAAAATGTGGGTCAACTTTATGCATAATTTACAAATTAGAAATCAAACGATCAAAGTTTTTCGAATACGAAATTTTAGAGGAATTGGGAGTTGGATTTTACCCAGAATTTGGACAGTGCAGGTTGTGAAAATAATAATTTGCGTAATATAATGTATGAGAAGGTCCGAGTCAAAGCTTTTATCTTCGCAATTAGCTCCAAATACAGCTACCTCACTAATATAAGAAAAGAATAACCTATATTTTTTACAGTGGCAATATACCTAAAGGGACAAGAGATATATTCCCTTAGAATCTCGAAAGCGTTTTTAAAACTAAAAAAATTGCATCTCCATTGTCCAACTATTACTCAGCAAAGCAAAGAGACCTTTTCAAATAAACATCTGTCTCCAAAAATCCACAAGTGAAGAGAATCTGAATCGATTCAATAGTGAAATACAAGAAGCGATCATTAATCACTACATTGTTGAACTGGGGTGACAACGAGTCAGCTTGTATTGTGGATTTGGTGACAGGGATCACGGCCGGACGTCAGCGGCCGTATTCTGAGCGCTTGATGTAGGTGGACTTGTGGACTATTGGAATTCTTTTTAGCTTTGGTGTATTTAAGTAAATTAGTTTGGTTGATTCCGTTGGTTTTTTATTGGTAGCTGATGTTAATAATATAATATAATAATAAAACAATTTATTTTCAGGCTACTTAGGCCCATAGATAATAGATAATGCTTTACCTACTACAGGTACAAGCAATATTTATATAAGTAGTATTTTTTTGTTGCTGTTATTATTGATATCATTCATAGTTGGAGATTGGTTACGATTTTAAAGTTAGGCAATGATTTTATAAATTGAAATGATGTATCCTAAATTGTTGCAATTATATAAATTGTATTATCTTTTACTAGTAAATATGAAATTACTAGAACTGTTTAATTGAGTTTTTTATTTATCAATTACTTAATTGAATGTGTGGCTGTGTATTAGCTTTTATATTGATTAATTTATTGTCTTATTAAACAAATACAAATTGTTATCGAAATTCGCGTCCATCAGAATAAGTCTCAGTCTTCTCACTCACAGTAGTGAACAATCGCGAATGAATGGAGTCGAGACAAAAGGGCAGCTCCTTTGTGCTAATGAAGAATGGTCACCCTTACCCCGTGTCGTGTTAGTGTGTTAGGCGTTAGATTAATATCGTGGCTAGTGCTCATTGGATGTAACAAAAATTAACGTTTAGTGATAAATTGTGGCCCGAATTGCTAAGTGATTTTGGGTCGTTCGAATATTTAGGTGAATTAACGGCTTATTGGTAAGATTAAATAATTCTATCAAATATCTAAATTAATTAACACTTTTATGTTACACCTGACAAATTTGAACCTAGTTATAAATTAAATAAATTCGTGTAAAAGTATGTATGCTAAACATGATGAACAGCTAATATGATTAATTTAACAACTTAATAATATACAGAATTTAATTCAATTTATTTTCAAATACCTAATATAAAAATTATTTAACACAACTCATCAAAAACACATAAAACACCAAGCTAAAACATTTTCTTTGCTTGATTTCCAAAAGTCAGGGCGACTTATCCCGTCACGACATATCAGCGACGTTTTGCGACGTCAAAAGTCGCGTCAGGATTACTTGTGACACCGCGGCCGGCCGCTGTCCGACACTGACAACTAGATGGACACCCTTATCTCTCACTAAAAGCGTGCCTATTTATAGTGTAGTTCAAATGTGTTTTTGGTGGATTTAAATATGGAGAAAGAACGCTGTTTTAAGTACAAAACAAAAATGTTTTAGGTAAAATCTGAAGCTACGCGGGAGAAGCTTTGCCCAGCTGTGGAACAATAATAAGGTTTACTTACATGAAAAAAAAATTACGTCCTTATCTGAATGACTAAGGGAACTGAAAATGTGAAAAAAATAGGTTGTTTTTAATTTTTTTATTAAGAGTTAATATTAATATAATACGAGTACTTAGTATAAGGTAATCATATAATGGGTCCACTTAATGTTCGACACTTATTTTTTATAAGTGTTTTGATATTTTCAATTCCTTCTACTACTACTACTCAATTTATCCACGTATAATTAATTCGTTGACATGGACAAAAAAGCTTGCTATTAATTGTTCTGTCTGTATTTATATATTAAATTTAAGTTTAATTACTCCATTCTTCTGTATTAAAAATGGTCGAGAAGACTTTATAGTTGAACGATAAAGTACTACCACATTTAACAATAGCGTAACATTTCTAGCTAATGACAAATCTAAGTTAGCTTCAGGACAATTGATTTCAAACCCAACAGAAGCTTGTCAAAGAACACGGAGAACTAACAAAAAGCCACTCAAAGTGACAGATTGACACTAGGGAGTGCCGCGGTGACTAATAGTGGCGAGTGACCCACGACACACGTAATTATGGGACATTCATACCTACGAAACTATGGTCCAGGGACTGTTTTGGAGGGGTTAAATACATTAAAGGTATAATGTAAAATTTTGGATCTTTCAATTGCTTGAAGTACCTACTTTGCTGTTTCGTGTCAAAGGAATCAGAGAAATGAATAATCAATCATTAAAAAATCTGCAAGGTTCTCTAGGGTTACTTACTGTCACACTATGCGCTGTAGGGTTAAGTCCAACAAACCTAATAAATACCTAAAAAACTGAATACCGTCATTGATCTGATTAGGTACAATAAAGTATTCACTATTGAGTATAGGTTCGCAAAATGTCTGAATTTTACATGGTGTTGTTTTAACCATAGTCACAGATTAATAAATAGTTACTTCGTAACCATAGTAGACATATCAAATAATGAACAGGTTAAGAAAATGCAGAAAAACTTCTGATATTATGTTTAAGTATGCTTACTATAATTAAATTAAACTTAGCTTCTCACTTTTGAGCTTTGACCGATAAATTGAACGGCAAAGTTCCGTTCACGACTTTCATTTTCTACTGATCTCATACGTACTTTATATCTCATCTTGATGATTCTTCAACGCTTATCAAAAGATCTTAAAAAATATATACATACATACAATATGTAAGAAAACCCCTGTCCGATCCAAGAAAGGCGTATTCGTGGTACAGTTTATAAACCGTCTCGCATAGGCGGCTTCTTTGACACAAAACTGTAGGTAGTAAGTATGTGAACTTTGAGGAGCGGTCAGTGTTGCTGTTGTTGGATCAGTTTTTATCCTTGTTTAATTATTTTAATGGGGAAAAATAATAATCTCCAATCCATTTAATGTCTACGTATATGTGTTCGCAGTATGATACCGAATAATACTTTTAGGGATCGGACAGGGTTTTTGTTACACGCTGTATATTATGCAACAATTGTAACTGGACTATGTATGTAAACACAGCTGAGGTACAATTACTTGGTACCATAAACATGTCAGGAGTCCCACGTGGGCGCACTGCGATACCTCGCGATAACAAGCGTTAATAAGTAACGAACACGGCTAGTTAGAAAATGTTAGCTTAACGCAATTAAGGAATGCATATGACATGAGTTTCATATAACAAAAGGGAATTTAGAGGGTAGATTTATAATATTTTTCTTAACTGTAACAGATATAAATGTCTAAATAATCTCAATGCAACGCGTTTGACGAGTATGTAAAAGGTTTTGTAATTTTTAGCATCGTTATGCTTTTTGGTTGAAATACATCATTGGGAATCGGTGAAGGAAATAATCATGACGATTCCGACTTACCAAGAATTTGAAGCGTGGTGATAAAATGCTCGTTCCTTCTTTATATGACAAAAGACTTGTGCCCAGCAATGGGACATTAACAGGCCTGTATAATTATTAGTCATTAAGCTCAACTTAGACAAAATGATTAGCTACTTTTTCATATTGATCGCCCTTTTTAAATATTCTTTAAAAATAACCGCGCACTTAACTGGGTTAAGTATGTAGTGGGTACCTTTTAAAATAATAGTTTTTGTTCATATGAGTGTTCCGTAATCCACTCTCCGTTTATTACGTCGATCTATATCTTACGTCATCAGCAATAATATATTCATCCCCTCACACTTCCCTCACACTAAATCTTTAGATTCGACGTACATTCGACCCCAACTCAACCCCACACAGCCATTATGCAGTAAATTCAAAATTCGTCCCAATTATCTGTCCAACGTACGTAAATCAAAGTCCGAATGCATATAATCTTATCAATTTATGGTCCCAGTGTATCGAAACTTGGTCCCTTGCATGTGCAGGCGACAAACTGCTCAAGTTTGATAATAAATTAAAACCGCTAGATATTTAGTGTTACTGCTCCGCTAGTGATGGGAATATGCAACCGGGGATCGTGTTATTAGAATTTATTCATATTTGTTCCCTATTCGGTTTAATTTTGTTTTTTATTCTTACAATTTTTAATTTATTATTTGCAACACTTGGCGAGATACTACGAAAATACCGAGTTATCCAATTGTTCATACTATTTATTTTTTCTATAATTATTGTGAAAACCAATAAATAATTAGGCTCATCAGGTACAGACAACCGCAAAAGTAGATGATGAATTGATTTTATTACTTTTGGAGTCAAAACTGATCACAAATATATGGCAACTGTACTAGTAGTAAATGTTTGGTATAATTTACAATAAAGTACTTTCCAATCACTTCGACGCTACACAGTTTTGACGCGAAATCCGTTATAAGTACATATTGAATTACTGATTTTGATCATCTTCTTTTGCTGATGAATGTACGTCAATATTTTTGAGTAGGTACATACTTGTTATTTATAAGAGGGTACTTTGTAAAAAAATTGTTAATTTTTCCAACTACCTGCTATAAATACTTTAACTAAGTAGTTTAATGCATGCTGTGCTTACCTATAAGAGATTGTTACACAAGTATTGTATTATGATGAATGTATTTAATATTTTTATTGTGTAAACAATTGTTGGTGAGCCAAATAAATAAATAAAATAAAATAAATAAATAAATTGCTCCTTTCATAATAAGCAAGATTACGCATATCGCAAATCCGAAATGCGGCTACGTCCGCATATACACTAGGAAAGGTAAAATGTGTATTTGACAAGTTTTTATTTAAAAAAGCATTACTTATTTATCAATTTCCTCTTTACAAGATGTATTTTAGGTACAGCACTAAGTGCAATAGATTCGGTGAGTATGTAAATGGGCCGCAACAGTTCGACAATACCGCGTAATTGATTAATTGTAATTATTATTACACGTAATTTGTAAAGGATATGGTTTATGCGAAGCCGACTTTAAAAAGAGGAGGTTCAATTCGTTTTTTTTTTGTATTTTTGCTCGCGATTTCTGGGGGCTATTCTCTAATACGCAGATTATAGTTCAACTCCTCCGGGACGTAATTTTTTTTTGTGTTCTGAGAGTCACCGGGTAGTGTTAGTATATACGTTGTAGACCATTTTAATAGATTAAGTAATAAATATTTTTACTTAAAAGTACTATACTTTTCGACTTACTTAAAAGTACTATACTTTTCGACTTACTTAAAAGTATAGTACTTTTAAGTAAGTCGAAAGAGATACACCTTTCATAATCCTATACGTAACAGCACGTTAATTGCTTGGACTTAGTATATACAGACGACCTCCGTGGTCGAGTGGCGTACGCACCGGTTTTCAAGGTGTCGCCAGCTCTGAGGTCCCGGGATCGATCCCCGGCCGGGTCAATGTCGAAAAACACTTTTCCACATTGTTTCGGGTCTGGGTGTTTGTGGTACCAAGTGTGACAACACAAGCTTGTGCTTTAGCTACTTAATTTGGATTCGGAGCAATGTATGTGATGTTGTTCACATTTATTTATTTATTATTTATAAGGTTAGGTGGCAACTAAATACAACTAAAATAATTGGAAAAATATTACTTAGAATGTTTGAACGAAATTATGTACTTACCAGACTATCGTAAATACAATTGAAATTGTTTTATTTTTACTTTTTATGTAATTAATTATGATTAACACTGAAATAAATTAAGTTTCCGTATTTCAATTCCTTTTTATCAAACAACAATACAGCCTTTTTAGGTACCTACTTTTCGTGTAGTGATACAATGATAGTCCCTTGTAATAATTAGTTCCTTTCCGGTAAGGTAAAGGCAATGAATAATATTGGGCGGACACTGTCTTAGTATCCATGGCTGAATTAATTTGTGGGCGTTCGCGACATTGTGCCTTTCGACGAGTACAAGGTTCGACGCTCGGTGTGAATGAGGTACAATAAAGTTTGTGACACCTTCTGCCACTCTTATGCCTTATATTGTAATATCCAAATACGTATAATTTACTTAGTAATAAAAAAAAATATTCGAATAGGTAACTAAGACTCCTAAAATTTAACAATGGCACACAACACAAAGTAACTTAACTATCACTACCTATTTAGTGCTGTATCACTAATTACTATGAGAATTTATTACGTAAAGAAAAATCTGAAAAACAACCAAAGCTTAAACACAAGCGTATCCCATTCATTTATATATTTTTAATCGCAGTCAAAGACATATTTTTATCTTATTTTGCGTCAAACACCGAAAAATGCTGAAATCCCCAAATCACTTACAATAGAATCTGAAACCTGATTTTACAATAGCTCAGAAAAGAGCTTCTCTATCCATCCACTCATCTAAATCATCTACAAACTACCCTAATAATTCACAAGATACGTAATAATCAATGCAACTGGCCTATTCTCATAATCTTCGTCTAACCCGGTAGACTTATTAGCGCCGGCCGCATGCGACATAAATCAGGCAGCTAGGCGGCTTGGGCGCAGGTGCGTCTAATGCGCGAGCGCACGATATATTCTCGTGCGCGTATTAATTGACGACGGTATTGCACCAATTGATTTATGGATAACGGTTTCTGGTATAGAGTGATGACTGAATAGGTTCTGTTAGGATGTGGCTCTGTTAGTTAAGATGTAGATCGGTTTTGATAAGACTATTAAATCTCCATTTTTAGTAATTAGTTCATAATAATAAAAAAAAATGAAATCTGATAAATTTCTTGTAAATTAATTACAAATAGAAAGGAAAAAAATTAACCTCCGACAGTACTCGAACCCGCGATTACTGGTTTATCGCACCAGTTACTTTGCCCACTTATCTACAGTGGTCACTGAGGGTTCAAATTAACTTATAAATACAGATCACTTGACAACGATGAAAAAGTTATGTGGTTAATTTTATAAAATACTTTTGTATGTAGGTATTACGAAAAATACAATTCTAAAACAACCTCTCAATTTTTCAATGCCAAATGATGAAATGATTAGTAGAGCTGACCCAAAACAATATTCATGTAAAAAGTTACCCTGAATGCATCACGTTTTCTTTCTTTTAAAAACAAAATGTTTTCGATATTTAAAAACCCCGTTGTTATGACAATCCTGCTTCATTGGTCCCCGCTGTATTGTATATGTAGCGATATGTATAGTGACGGCAACGTTCTAGATTGAAGTGAATTGAAGTGTCAACTGTCGTGTGACAGAGTAGTGTTATTGAAAATACACTGGCCAGTCAGTGGGCTGGCTAGTGTGGAGAACGACCCTTAGAGTTTATTTTTAACAACTTAGTAAATTTTGTCGTAAGACAAAATCTTAAGCACTTTCGGATGCTTCGTAATAAATTTATAGTATTTACAATATTAATTAACGTTCCTAAATGACAATTTTAGTAGTTATAATGAAGTATTTCAAAATATTTTACATGTAAAATACTAACAGAGTTAGAATGCCAAAAATCAGAGGAGATTAAATTTTTGTGCTAGAAGGTGATCGAAATATACTACATTAAACAATAAATAGAAAATAACACACTCTGAACGGGTAAAGCATTAAGTAATCCAAAACACAACGCCTCGTAAATTTTAAAAGACTTAAAAGAAATAGTTTCATGTCTACAAAACCACAAAAAGAGCTAAATCATAAAGCCGCCTCCACACTGCATCGCCGGTCAGCGTGGCTATCAAAAAATCGTAATTGATTTTTTCACGGGCGATACGTCAAGCGCGAACGCAAATGGCTTACGTCGGCCGTATTGAATTAGTGCGTCGACGACGACAATGTCGCGCGAACACTAAATCAATGGAGTCGAACTGTGAGATTTTTGTGGTATGTCTTGTTTATGTTTGGTTTGGTGTACTTGTTTTGAGAGGTGCTTGTTTGATACTTAAAATCAAGCTATGATATACAAAAACAAACAGTTTAATATTAAAATCGAATAAAATTAAATGTCTTACAACCTGTTTGTTTGGTAAGAATTTTGTAAGAAAATCTGTAGTAATTTTTTACACATTATTTAAAAAGAATACTAGACAAAAACTTGTTATTTATGATCATTGTTCATAAAACTTGTTTATTTCACGTATTATTGACACACAAGTTTGTAAAACTAACCTACACAAATACAAAAAATCACAATACCGACTCCACAGTTTTGTCCCGCAACGAAATTCACTCATAAAATTAATTAAAAAACACTTCGCGCGGCGATTTCGCACAAATTGATCGAGAGCGGCCGAGCCCCGTGACGTCACTAATGGAGCAATGTTGCCGTTTTATAACCGCGTTAGTGGACACCAATCTTTATGTAATCAAAGGCATTATGACTTAGACAAGACAGAGTCTTGGTGCGTAATGAGGTGACGAAAAAATTTGGGTCGTTAATGGTTTAGAAGGACGGGTACATTATTGCATTAAAATTGTTTAATTTAAAAAAAATATAGAATAATATTTATCGGTGAAGAGAAAATAAATTCGAAACCGTCAATGGCGCCATGACATGTATTTTCATTGAGATGCGGTTTTATGAATGGGTTTAGTAATGGTATTTTGAAGGATCAGTGTATCATTTTTAAATTGGCTGTAAAACAATAACATCTAAAGCTCACTCATTTTGAATAAACTTAAATTAAATTTCACCAAATAATTAATTCGAAAAAGCGAATTCAATGTACGCAATTTTTTGGGTAACATTTTGTCATTATTTTTATTGTTATTATTTTAAAATCAAACTTGGTAAGTACTTAATATATCGATTTTAAGGTTCCAGCAACCATCGCTGAGGTTCGACAAAGAAACATCGACGACACCATCAAACCACCATTTTAAAAACTACTACCGTCAAATCGATAACCTTCTCATTTTGAAGTCAGTTGAAAATCTTCTTTAAAGTCAACCAAACACGACGCACACTCAGAACGTTCTAACCAATGGGTTTTTGAGTCCAATCTGGAACAAACAAGAGCCATAGTTGTCGTATAATATCACAAGTTTAGGAGCCGGGTAAGACCGCAGCGTGTCGTGTGTTACACCTAATTATACTACAGCAACTTGTTCATGGGATAGCTGAATGAAGCTGTATCAGGAACAAATATGTTAAGGAATGTATGGGAGGGCGAAGGAATCTATGGATTATAAAGATGAAGATGTGTAGAATAGTAAGAATAATACACAAAAGAAATTATACCATTTTAAAATTATTACGTAGTGGCCTTGCGGTTTAATGAACGAATTTTCGTGTACTATGTTGCTGGTTCGATACCACTACGGTGAAGTACCAATGTTGTATGTGATTTCCTAATTATTTAAAGACATCATTGATAACCTGGATTCCTAAAATTGGAATCTGAAATCGCCAACTCGCCGTGACCCAGTGCTCGTTCTTTCTCTATATGGGAAGACGCTTATATAAAGAAATAATTAATATACTGAGATGGTATTGATAATAAGATGTCTGAGTTGTGAATCTATAAGTAGTTTACCCACCGGCTATATTGTTTGTTATGCACACATATAACATCTTACAACTAGCTTTATATATCACAAACTTACTGGTTACAATCTGTAGACCACATCTAACGATGACGTTGAAAATTTCACTCATTACGGATAAAAAAACCGGGGATGCCACTTATCCAGGACAGCGTACACTTGTCCCCTACTTCTTACACGTACCAAATAAGTGTAAACGTCACCGTGACACAAACACGGCACAAACAGATAGCTAATCACGCTAACTCAATTAACAGCATCTGCCTTCCATCCGATCCGCTGCGCTCGCGTTATTGTGCTCAGTGCTCATAAATTGACAAACTGTCCAACTCTCATGAACAAGCCAGAATAAGTTTCTGCTTCCGGTCAGTGCGCGAAACATTGGGGACATACGGGGAGGAAGTGGCGACGGGACTGCTAGTCCTAAGGTGGAAGAGGCGAGACTTCTGCTGTACCCACTGAAATTAGAATCTGATAATCTGTTGGTTAAAATAACGGCCAAAAAGACGCTGGCGAGATGACATAATTCGCTTTTTGCCGGATTGGTGGGAAGCGGCTCAAGACCGAGGGGCCTGGAGCAGGTTGGGGTAGACCTTTGCCCAGCAGTTGGACACCTAAAAGGTTAAAAAAGCCCTGTTGGTTTGGCTAATATTTCACATTAGCTTGGTAACTAGCATTTAAATGAACCAATATTCAATTGTTTTTTTTTCGTTTAAGCATACTTGCTTAGTCCTAAATTTGTAAGATTCAGATTATTATTAAATTATCACATAGAATATATTTCCGGAATCGCGAGATCGTTCGCCCATGCTCTGCTCGACTCCGGCGGGATATTTAAAAATCTGCTACTTATCGCATTTTTTTCCTGTATAAGTTACTGAGAGAACTACGTTTTGAAAAATTCAAGAGGACCTGTAAGACCCGGCCAATTGGTTAATGCACCAAGCAGGACACTGTCGTGTAAGGCAAGCTGATCATCAGCGGACGGGACAGCATCACGGCGGCACCGCTCCAATCTCGCAGCCCGTGTGTACCTCTGCTGAGGTCCACAGGCACCGGTCGTGATTTAGCGACTAACTTAGCCCGTGTCCTGCGAGGACCTGAACCAAGCCACGGTTGTTTTGGTAATGAACCATGAATTTCTATTTGTTGTCCGCTCAGGTAATTAAGTAATAGCTTGGTAACGGTTCTGTTTACGTCATAATATATGAAGCTTCGCAAGAAGTATGTTGATACAAAAATGTCTAAATACTTAGTTCATTTGTTTTGATCGTCTCCGTGGGCATGAGAAAAGCCAATTTTACGGACGAGCAACTTTTTAAAACAGTTGACTATAGCCCTACATTTATTTTGTTATTGTCCTAACATACTCCTAATTACCTATTGTGATCAATAAACACAGATGAACACACATGCAGAATATAAAATTGTTATTGAAAAATTATACTCAATTCATAACTATTGACTAACAATGCAGTAATAGCAATCATTTGAACTTTGTAAAACTATAAAGGAATTACTATTAATTAGATCGATTAACCATAAAAATGTATATTTTTTAAATCGTTGTCTGTTTAAATCTCTGCCTACCCCAAACGTGATATGCATTCGTTTGACATATTTATGAAAATTATATTTGTAGGATAAACTATGACTTCATTAAAACAAAACATGAATTTATTTACTGACATTTATTTAGAATCAAATTTTTCATGCATTCTTTATTATAACAATTTTATCTTTATTACGTTACGTTTACGGTACATTTTAGTATTGACCCATATATTTTAAAATTTACTTCTTATTTAATACAATCACTCAGATAAATTATCAAGTCTTTGCCAACTACAAAAACATTTTTCAATATCCTACCCACAACAGAAAAGATTTACCAAACATTACAATAATTAATTACATTATGTACTTCAATCATAAAAACATTATAACCATAACTTACGTACATTTATCCTTGCTAAAGTCAAGTAAAATATTAAGAAGAATCACATTGTTTTACTAAAACTAACACTATTACTAATTTGCACAATATTTGCTAAGCACAGTGGTACTAAAAGTACCTTCAAATTAAAACTATCGTAACACTAACATTAATGTCTCGTTTCTTCATTATTGAAAGCCTGACTTTTCCAAAATTCAGCTAGTTCCTTAAAATTATTGCAACATTGCCGCTGTCTTCTAGGACTGCAGTTGATCCCTGGACTGCGGAGCATGGAGCTGAACTTCCTTACAAGTGTCGTCACCGATTCCCTTGTTGCATCATCATTGATAGGTATATTCGACAAATGGTTCAGTTTCTCAAACGCTTCGTCGATATACCTGTCCACATTTCCACCTTCAGTCGATTCTTTTTGTGATGGAGTGTCATCGAAGGATAAATCATCGATGGAAATACTGCAGCTGATCTTATCAGGGAATGGATGCTTGCGTACTGTACTGGTTGCTGATGAGAGCTTCTCAACTGATTTGAAGATGTCGTCTATCGTATCGCATATCTGTTCCACTGACGCGGCTGATAAAATTTGTCCATTGATGAAGTAAAAGTCCTTAGGCTGCTTCTTCTCCTGAAGGTCTTGCAGAAAATCCTTGTAGTCCAAAACACCAGCCTTCGATAATCTCCTGCCAACTTTTCTCCGAACTTTTTTTAACATAAACGAAGAGTCGAAGGTAGTTTTCATTAAGTCCAAAGTACTGAAGACTGGTCTGAGTTTTGATGGTAGATCGTCCTCTGTTTCCAAGTCTACGGGTTCTCCCCATTTTTCGTCGAGCTGTATCCACTGCTCGTTGCCTAGTAATATCGCTTCGGAGTCGAAAAATGAACTGCACATTTTGAACGACTTTCCACCTCGGGCTATCGGCGGTGACTGAGGTGTAACTGATATTCTTGTGATTATAAGCTGCGCGCGAGCATTGTTTTGGGTCATTAGATAATTAAGTTATTGCAATCGTATTTGGTATAATATATTTTTGTTTCCGTAATAGTTTTGTTTGTGATCGATTATGAAGCAGATTTTCTATGATTATAATTATGCGATAACGATAACCTACTAATTATGATAATTACGTCTAGTCATAAAAAAAATAGTAAGTACAAGAAAATTACTGAGAATTTCATTGAATTGCAAAAATATGTTGTTTACTAATTTCTTTACGAACTAGTTGCTCGCAATATAAGGATTAAAATAACTAAATAGTTTAGTCTTGCTGTTTATTCATTAGTCATTCAACAATTATTATTCAAATAATTACAAATTATTATAGAAATGGAACGACATTTTTTACGATGATTAGTACGACGTTAACTAACTATGTGTAAAGTCAGTCTTCATAACCCGCCCGTCAACTATGTATTATCTGAGCCCCAAAACGGCCAAAACCATAAACTACCTTATATAATATTCCCACGTCTGTATGTGAACAAACATAGATTAAACGACAGTATATTTTTTTGTAATTCAAGTCTTTTTCATTTAAAAATTTAAGAGATGATAACTTTTTTTGTCTAATGACATTTTGATGGATTTATATAAAAAAATCGAAACGTATTTATTCTTTGTTTCGTAAACAATATAATTATTAGGAAGATAATATGAATGTAATGAATGATATGTGAATGAAAATGTCGTGTGAGGACAGGTCTCAGTACAATTTTACTTAGGCATGACGTCACAAGGCTCTTAAACATTAAAGCACTTTAACTTTTTAATTTTTTAATCCGTTGTTATAAGAAAAAAAGGTGTTAAATGTTTTTTAGTATCTTACAGTCGGACTAAATGGGTTTTACATAATCAGTCATCGTGCCTAATGTATACAAATCAATAAACTAAATAAATTCCTATACCTATACCTATATTAATCTTCCATTGTACAGGGGATATGCAAAAAGGACGCAAGCGTGCGCATACGTTGTGTTGTAATAAACAAGGCACCTTTTGTGAACAACGACCGGCTGTCGCTTAATTATCGTTTTGAAATGAGCGTTACACTGGATTTATAATACTGTGTACACTGCCGCGGTAAAGTGATATCGTATTTCATATTTTTATCGTCAATATAAACAAAACAATAGAGTTATTTAAACGTGGTCTGTTTACTTATTAATGGTTAGTTTTCTTGTTTCTATTAAGATAGATAGTTCAATTTATTTTATAAGTTTTTAGTTTAATATTATTTATTTTTAATAGTTGGTAGTTATAATAATCATATCATGAATTGTAAATATTTTTCTTGTAGTTATTTGAATAAAATAAATATTTTAAACTTGGTTTTAATTTAATGAACATTATTTGTTTTTTTTTTGTTATTTAAAAGCTTACATCCCGTTGTTAAGCTAAATTATTGTGTTACGAGTGTGTTCACGTCGATAGTGCAATGGGTGGTAATCAAACCCGCGACCACATGATTGCAAGTCCGATGCCACTAGGCTACCGCCGCTTGATACAGCAAATCAATTGGACATTGAGTGTTTCTTTAGTTCATGAAAAGTTCTATTTGAAATAAAAATATTTTCTTTGTGTTTTTTGAATAATAGCTTGAATTTTGAACATTGATGTTTTAGTAACGATTTGTTCGTCAATAAATAATGTAGTTTATCGTACTTATGTAGTTACTAGTTTAATATGCTG
Source organism: Plusia festucae (assembly GCA_950381575.1). Lineage (NCBI taxonomy): Eukaryota > Metazoa > Arthropoda > Insecta > Lepidoptera > Noctuidae > Plusia > Plusia festucae. Next base: position 1,204,062 of record OX494436.1, on the reverse strand, counting down.
AATGTAATGTTCTTGAATGAAATTAATGTTCTTTGTGCATGAGATTTGAATATTCGGTAAATCCCGCGACACAAGGATTAAATAAACCAGTGCGGGCGTCTCTTAAAAAAAAACAATATAGTATGAATTACAGTAAGTTTGTGATTACTTTCAAGCAATATGGGTCTTTCAGTACTCCAAAAAATTATGTAACTAAATACTATAAGACAGCTTATTAATTTTTTTGCGATAGCAACAAAACACCACCGCATTAAATCGTTATTTAAAATATTTTCATAGTTAACACTTTTGTTGTCGCCATCCTATACAAATACTCGGATACACCCTAATGAGAAGGCCTGATATTACCTACATCGTAAAGTTGTTTGTTTCAAATTGTGACCCAGCCTGTTATTATTTTTAACTTTTTCGGAACAAAACATCACATTTTCTGCGGTACACATATTTTAAACACTTTGCCCTCCAGTATAATAATTATGAAAACAAATTTCATTATGCTGTGTGAATTAGGAAGGCTTGGCAAAAGTATAAATGAATGTAGAAATCAAATAAAAGCTGGCTTTTCAACTTTAAATACATTTAATCATAATTTTTATTAAGATATGTGTCGTGGTGGGCTAGCGGTTCAATGACTGGATTCGTATGCACATGGTTTCAGGTTTAAACCCAGGCGACTGTGACCAATGTGACTTTTTCAAAGTTATACTTTCTTAATCATTATAAGACACCAAAGACAAACAGTGAAGGAAAATTACGTGAGGAAACATGGATTCAAAAAATGTAATCTGAAATCGCCAAACCGCAATGAGCAAGCGTGGTGATCAGTGCTCATTCCTTCTCTGAATGGGAAGAGGCCTGTGCCCAGCAGTGGGACATTTATAGGCTGGTATTATATTAAGAAACTTAAAGATTAACTGTACAATATACCTACCAACCGTGCTTAAATGTATTTAATGAATTGATTTTTTTTTATTTAAAGTTGAAATTAAACGTCCTTTAAATTAAGAAACAAAACAATAGTGCTAAATTTAAATTATAATTTAGTAATTGAGTCATACATGAGGTTTTCATTTCCATACACTACTGTTTACATACAAAATGTCGTTTGGCGCCAGTAACTAAAAGTTAAACACAAAAGTCACCAAAAAAACATCGCGAATCCGGACAACCTTAAATTTTATATAAAAATATGTATACGAGAACGAACACATAAAGGGTAAGTAACGCCCATATTATAAACATCCAAATCCACTATTTCCACCTTAATCTTATTATTTATCGCGTACGGGGAAAGCGTCGGGGGCAATTAAACGCATCCAGTACTTGGCTATGTATCACGGACAGTAATCCGGGGGACAGAATCATAATAACAAAAAACAATAAAAATAACGAATTACCCCGTGAACTGGGCTTGAATCGGCCCGGAGGACGCCGGCTTGCGAGTGCCGTGGAGATGGCTTTCTGTGGGGTAGATTCTGACCTAGATATGAAAGGGCTACAGAGTCGGAAAAATTAAAGAAAGTATCGTGTATTCATGGAAATATTAATTGCAATCCAGTTATATATAGGAAATTCAATATGTATTTTATCAGCTGAGATTTTCAGTTCATAATTATTACCTATAAGACACAATAACTAGAATAGGATATTTATGCGTTTACACGTATAAATATCCTATCACATGCCAAACAGCTGTAGCTGGAAAGAGAGGCAAACATTCAAACACCCTACAATTTGTCGGTGGCCATTGTCCACTTGTCAACAGCTGTCCGAAAACTTTAGTACGAACAACGTCTCCATAGCACGAGGGATCTTTGTTCCAAATCCACATTCTGTTTGTGCTCATTCTTAATATGGGGCAAAACTGTTGGAAGAACAACAGTTTTTGTTGTATATTTTATGTTCTGTGACGCTATAACTCAGTCCGCGTGACATGCCACCCTGAGCCCCGTGATATACAGCCCTACACAAGTACTACTCTCACATTATTTATATCACAGCAGTTATTTTTATTTATATTCTTATTTTATTGGTTTATTGCGTCACGGCTTGTTGATACTGTTTCTCCGTTCGTTAAGTAGATATCTTATATGCTTATTACTATATCTTCGGCCAAACGACTTTGTTTTATGTCCACATAATAATTTGTTGTTTAATAAATATGGACTGTAATTCGTTTTGTGTCGATACAAAATGTATTGTTGAGCGTAGTGGTTCGGAAGTCATAATTCTTATTCAATTGTTTATTTCTCCAATATTTCGTTAGTTATCCTCACTGTCTTTGATATTTGGCAGAATTTCAAACGCTATTATTTGTCAAATTTCGATGAAGTTACTTCTTATTTTATTATCTTTGCGTCAATATACAATACCTACTAATGTACATCCACTTACAACCACTGACTAAGTACCAGACACGTCTCCATTTATTATAAATTTGATTGCTGTCAGTACATCAATGGCTGTCAGTTCTTATTACCAGGAGGTAATAAGAACTGAGTAAGTCGAAGAAACTGCAGTCCACTGCAGCTTCTTCGACTTACTCAGTTTCTAAAAGGCTAACCCTATATCTTGTTCTGCATAATATGTTTCGCATACCAAAGTTTAAGAAAATTCTGAGAACCGAAAGAAAACTGTAGTAGGTAGTAGTAATATTTAAAACTATTTGTGCACAAATAAGCAATAGAACCTTCCTTCAATATTGATAGATAATTCTCATCTATAATGTTTATAAAAACTCAAGATAATTATCAAATTAATTCGATTAATGTATTCATATTAAAATTATGATCCCGGAATATATTATTTAATAGTTTATCAGTACATTATCGTAAATTAATTAGATGGAAAATAATGCGCTTCCATTACAAGCATTGGTATCAACGTGATAGCTACAGGATGTTGCATCCAATATTTTTAATTTCATCATCTTCATATCAACACTGAGTGGTGGGCTCAATATGTATGTATGCATGGCATTTAATTGCTTAAGCCATGCCTCAAACTGCGCCTTTATTGTTCTCAAAAGAGATAGCTTTCGTAAACAAATATTAAATATTTATTTTCAAATAGATTCTGGAGTTTTAAAAAACATAGGCACATAATAATAATATTATAGCATTTCAACTTAATTTACCTCGGTAAATCGTGGTGAACAATTTTCAATTAGTTGTAAAATATACGAAGGTATTTATTTTTGTTTATGCTTCTTGGTAGTGTGTTACGCACATTACTGGTATTCTGTTGAAGGGAAACCAGAAAATACTAGTAGGTATTCTTGTTAAATCCTTGTCATGTGCAGCAGCCCAAAAAGGTTGCTGGCCTTCTGGGACGAGCTTGGATGGCTGGAGTGGGGAAGAGGAGAGGACCACGCACGATGGCTCAATCAAGGGGCTAAGTGCGGAAACAGCCCCGAAAAACCAAACCAAAACCAAACCAAATCCTTGTGATAAACTATTGTGTTTAAAGTGCGTTAACGTTGGTTAGTCTAGTGCAACGGGTGGAATTCGAACCGGCAACCACATAATATCAAGTCCGATGCCTATCTTTAAATAGGCTATCAGCGCTTAGATAAATATGAACGTTACTGTGTCGTCCGTTATATTAACGTTTGTATGTCATTTACACTAATATTATAAAGGATTTTTTTTGTAACTATAAAGTTCAAAAACTACTGAACCAATTACAAAAAATATTTGGTGTTAGGTGGGTTAGTGGAACTGCGGGCAATAGCTAATCATGGAGATTTATTTGACTTTGTGACGAACTCTCAATTTTAATCGAATGAAATAAAGAATTATCTAAAAACAACCTATTACAAACAATTTTAACCCTACCCACCCTATGCATGAATCGCAAAAATATCGCCAGTCGTTCGGTGATCTCATTGATTGCTATTATTTCGAGTCATTAAATCAAAGCAACGACAATCGCGCTCATTATGGCCAAGCCGAGCTATTTTCCAGTAGGAATATTCCCGCGAGACTCTATCATGTGAATAACAATTGCAATCGGTTGTTGTTTGTCAGTAAGCCGAAACTGTGATGTAATGAAATTTATCATATGATAAAAATTGTGGCAGTTAATGTTTAGGATAAATTTAGAGTTCGTTTTTATTTAGTTAACTAAGTATGTATGTTACCGGCCAAACCCGATTTCAGGACAAACTAGTTTTGCCTAGGCTAAACTAGTTCTTCCTATACGCGATAGGATTAACTAGTATAGCCTAGTCCAAACTAATTTGTCCTAAGCCCGATAGGATAAACCAGTTTAGCCTAGGCTAAACTAGTTGAACCTGATATAAATAAGTGATTATTTACTATCTTAACTTCATTATTTATCACATTGCACGGTCATTATTATGTTGCTACATGATAGTTGGGCAATTTGATAATAAAGCTATATATTTTAACACACATAAAGTCGTGAATCGCTTGAAAGGTTTTCCAGCACGGGGCGGTCGCTGCCGCGACTCCGCTCGCTCCGCTCGCCGCCCTCGTGCACGTAAGGGTCACCATATTAACCTAACTTAAACCTACCGGACGTTGGGCAAAAAGTTTTCAACACAAAGTCGTGTGCGTATTTATATTAGGATCAACTAGTTTGGCCTAGCTAGGTGAAACTGGTTTATCCTATCGGGCTTAGGACAAATTAGTTTTGACTAGGCTATACTAGTTAATCCTATCGCGTATAGGAAGAACTAGTTTAGCCTAGGCAAAACTAGTTTGTCCTGAAATCGGGTTTGGCCGGTAACATGTACATAGGTACGTATAATACAAATAAGTCTAATTTTTAGTTTATTTAATATGTAGGCTAAAATATAGGCTACTCTTTTTTTAGCTCAGGTTCACGAGTCAACCAAAGGCGTAGTTTCACTTTTAAAAGTAACTACTAATTATGCTATTCTTCAGAGCAAGTTGAAAACAGGCTGCATAACAAATGCATACGCAAACTTACTCAAGTAAGTTTTTGAGTGTGTATGTTTATTACCTCTTCACGCTCAAACGGATGGACTAATTTTGATAAAATTTGATATAGAGTTAGCTGACACCCAGGATTAATACATAGGCTACAAATACTTTTTAACCCAAAAAAATAAGCTATCTGATAAACCGCGGGAATTTAATCATGTCGACAAATTTTAAATAAAAGATACAATAAACTCCAATGCAATTTCAGTATAGTACTAATGCTCCCCTTTACCTAACTCGTAAGCGCCTGAAGCAATTGCGATAGCACGGAATAAGTGCGCCCTACAATCGGCAACCGATCGCTATTTACACAATAAGGCCACAGTTAGCTATGAATTTAATCATCCGGCCCGACTAGCCGTTGTTAAATTTTGATTTATGCCACTCTCTGCGGTAGTTTTTGAACTGATTGCGTTTAGTTTTATGGGTTAGTGCGCCATTTTAGCGGCAATTTATTTCTATAATTATTTTCGTTGATAACTTTTTATGTGTTGTCATTTTATGGGGATTGACGTGATATTGCGGTGGTTGCGTGTTTGCAGCTATGAATGTGCTTATCTGTTTTAGGAGTTTATGGAGGTTAAGGGTTGGCTACGCTGATTCAGCCTTTTACACATGATCCTGGGACTAACTCCTGCCTTTTCCTTAAATTGTAAAGTTATACACACGAAAATGCCACAATATTTTAATTCCAATACTTTTAAGTTTTTAGAGTAGCATTATTGATGCCAAAGTGAAAATAGTTCGTTAAGTAAAAAGGCGAAAGTGGTAGGCAACTAACAATTTTCAAACTGCATCACCAGTTGGTAATCAATTTAAAAACATTTTTTATATTGTAGCCAGTTGCCTACAATATACAGAAAATTGTTTTAAAATAATAGCATTTGCATACTAACCATTGCTTAGGTATACCCTACACCGTATATCTAAACACTGTCATTACAACCCAATCACCAAAACAAGGTGCTCGCATTAAAATGACATAACGTCATCAGCGGCCGGCGCCGAGCGCACCCGAATGATGCCGAACATTGCCGAAATTAGCATTAATACGCTCGTAAAGCCGTCAGCGTTGCGATAGACTGCGTGATTCGTGTTAGACCATTTGTGATACAGTTTTATGTAATGTATGTTGTTGTAATGATAAAATTAGTTCCAAAAAGTACTGTTACAAAGATTACTTTTTAGGCGTTACTTGGCGATTATCTCTAGTTGGTGCTAGATGGTTGGGTTGTCTGTTTTGCAAACATACTACTTGGATACTATTTGAATAGCTAATTCAGAAATCGAGATGTCATAAATTAAATTAATAGCTGTAATTGTTAGACCGCGACGAGACCCGAGCAGTAGATATTTTCGGTGTTTTAAATCTTCCTTCGGCATCATTATTTGTATTATCATTGTTTTTTTCTGATAGAACTGAATGCAACTAGTACTAATTAAAGTAAAAATTAAAGAAACACAAAAATATAATAATTTTTGTTGATAAATTATTGTTATTTTTTTTATAAATCCTAAATTGATTCCAACCATTGTTTAAACAAATTTATCATCTAATCTGTATAGCGGCTAATCGGGAGGCCACAGCGCGTTACCAATGTAAAATACGAGGGTAAAATTAGAATCTCACCCAATAGCTGTTATTTATTATGAGCGCACTCAATAATATCGTGTGCAGAGGCGATAATGACTGCACTAAATATGATTTAGTGATAATAATCATCGAAAGGATGCGCTCGCGAGCGGAATTATGCCGTGATTAATACGCGCACTGTAATTAGTCGAATGGCTTGTTTGGGAACATGTTTTTGTGTGATATTAAGAAAAATGAGTTGGTAATTATGCCTATGAGGGACATCACCAGTTGTTGAAAGTATTGTGTCAAATGAAATCATTATTTAAACTAACATTATTGGTGAAGGAAAACATCGTGAGGAAACCTGGATTCCAAAAAAAATAGAATCTGTAATCGCCAACCCGCAGTGAGCCAGCGTGGTGCTCAATGCTCATTCCTTCTCTATATTATTATGGGAAGAGGCCTGTGCCCAGCAGTGGGACGCTTATAGGTTGCGCGCCGAAGACACGCAATCGGCCCCATTATTTGACCTTTACCTTACCTTGAAATAATCTTAACTTTGAACAAACTTCTGATAAACTCCAGATTGTTACATTCTGGCGCCACTCTTTCCTAAACCACTCATCAGACAATAATGCAGCTGTCATTGAAACTACACAGATTCTTTTGATAGGAACCAACTATCCTGATAGGTACAACTACAAATACAGTTTACGCGACATTGTCAGTTTGACACACTGATATCATAATCCAGCCTATTAATTTTATCACCATGGATTAACATCATTTGCATAATTGATTAGTTATTACAATTTTGGGTTTCAAGATTTGATAAAGGTTATTTGCTAAAGGAATAATTGCTAGTAGGTACGTAATTTTGCTCGTGTCAATATTAAAGAAGACAAATAATGTTCTTCTTAACTCCACAAATCATTGTACATCAGGTCTGAATTTTAAGGACTTAGCGACATCAATTTAGTATGAAGAAGTAGGTGTAAGCAAGTCACTCAATGTCCGTGGCTCGGCGAAGACTACAGTATTTCAAACGTACGTACCCAGCAATTATAGATGGATTGTTCAATTATTATTGATTTGATAGTTTGTAAAATCCCCAGCGACAGAAGAATAAAATGGCTTTTGCTGGAGTATTTTTATTGATTAATAATGGTTAATAAGCATCACAAAATTCATCATTGCTTATAGATTTTGCTTCTTGAAGCAGTAAAACACCCCTGACAATTCAGTAAGTGTGGCTAAATACAACTTTAAAAATTTAATCTGTTTGAAAGTAAGAAATAGGTACAACAAGGTTGGTAAAACAACCTACCTATAACATACTTTATGGAGGTTTGTTCCCATGCAGATTCTCTCTAAAATACCTTGACCCTTTCAGTGTACAATGGAGCACAAAACACAAACAAGCAGTCACGGGTATAACAGTAAATCGGTAACGCACACAGCCGGCACTAGTAATATGTAGGTGCCGCTCAGATATTGCCAATGCACGCCGCGCAGATTTAAGATGGCCGACGACTTGCCTTGTTTTAATTGGTCAGATTGTTCAGTAATTCTTAGAGGTGTTGATACCGATGTAGATAATATAGCAAAGATATGCAGTCAAACGTTTCGAAAAATACTGAGATGGACATATTTTGACTTGATTTGATTTGGGATCATCATGATCTCAGTATTAAACCCTTTAGAATGAAAAAATCTAACAGAGCGAGTTTAAAATTTTTATATATCTCTTTGTTAAAAACATGGCTATGTTAGATGATTAAATCCATTCTTGAACAGGCTTCATTTTAGAACAGGCTTTTTCAATTTCTTGGTCTCACTTTCTTCGTATCTGAAGAGTCAAAACTAAAGCCCTATTTAGTTTCTTCTTCATTTGATTCATAAGACAACTAGCATCCCCTTTTAGAATCAGTGTCATATTCTATGTCAAATCAATGTCTAAATTTTCGCACCACCAGCTCCATATCCACCCGTACGGTCCGGCAACAAACCGCACGTCCCGAAGTTACGGCGCGCGGCTGCGTGCGGACAACGGAGCGGTTCGTATTGCGACGCACTTTATTGCCCCGATACATTTTGACAACAGCCCAGACAACGCTTGCGATGCAGCCCGATTTGTTTTTGGAGCAACCTGTATGTGCTGTTTTGGATGTTAACACTTCTGTTTTTGGGTGCCAACAGGCCAAAGTAGGTAACAGATAGATAGTAAGGTCATGGATATATTGTATAGAACATAAAACTTCACATTTAGTATTTAGTATACCTACATTCTTAGAAGACAAAACTAAAATGTATAATAAGAATATCAATAATATGATGTATAAATTATGTATCACTATCGCATATTTAATTAAATTTGTACATAAAAAATAATTTAATTTTATGGAATAATTTGTTATTTTTTCAGATGTTTATAATCTAAAATCGATATGTAAATAAAAATGTAAGCAGGGATTTTAATACACTAATATATTACTACTTTTAAAACCTTATTTAGTGCACGATAAAATATATTAAAAATTAAAACGATATTACGCAAAAATTTATCCCCGCGCTGTCAATCTGACAATTTAACCCGTCGCCCGCGACCGCATTATCACTCATTATGATAACCAATTTTAATGATACACTATACACACATCAGCGCTAATTTAATTCCGAAAATCTCAGTGGATCCGAGTACCCAAGCCATATCAATAACATTATCAAAAAGCGATCTGTTACACTCATTAGTAGCCGAGCAGCGGAACAAAATGGTGTATTTAAAACTGCATCCCGGGCAAACGGCACGAAACGATAATTATTGGTAATTAGACCCTGCGCGGTTAGCGGCTGCTATTGGTTTATATTTAGTGCTATTTCCAACGATCTACCTTGCATCAGGGTGGGTCAGCTAAGTGGCCTGGTAATGGTCATCCTCCCGGCTGAGGTGGGGGTGTACTAGGCTGGTCCTTTGGAGAACTAACGTTTGAAATGGTCTTCTATTGTCTTCACGCGACTAAACAATTATTAGCTTGAAGAAAAATTTTGAGCCTATATATATAAATATAAATCTAATCCGCCGTGATTATTGACCACACATTTTTTTCATTGTTAGGAGTTTAATTATGTTCTTTTTACGCAAGGAATATTTGTGGTCTCAAAGTTTTGTTTAATTTTGTTTTAAGCGCTGTATATATCGTTTTATAAAAATGTGATTAATTTGACATAGTATACCAAAACCAATTCGCGACCCCTAGATAAATGGAACATTACAAACACAAATATTAAACAAAATACTCTGAATAAGTTAAACCTGCAAAATATCACTTCAGCATGACAATATTAACACAATAGTGATACATAACAATTCAAACATTACCAGAAGTTTATTGTGGTGATTTCCGTACAGCCTGCCCCGCCATTTTACATCGCAACCAAACGCGATATACGACGGAATTAAAAATACATAAACATGTTCGCATTTTACGATAATTACGGTGCACTATGCATTGGTAGGGTTATAATGGTCGAAATAAATACGTTCAATTGTTTTAATCGGTACAGCTACTGTTCGCTGTGAACGATTGTAATTTTGGCGAATTAAGTCGGATTGAATATAAAGGTGTATGCTGTGTGGTAATTATGTTGTTTATTTTTAAAATTGGGCTGGGAATATTAACCGCAATAATTTCCTAATTATGAATAAAGAGATTTTAAATTACTTAATTTGCTAAAAAAATGTTTCGTATTTTATTTTTTTATTGATTACATATGATACTGTTTATGGATAGTATAGGTAGTGCTATTTAAAGAACATCCGTCTTATCAACCCTTTATAATATAGATTATATAAACTTTATAAAATCTTTAATTTTTTTTGGGTTATTAAAAGTTGTTAGTTATCTAGTCCGGCGAGGTTACGGGTGTGTTACAAATAACCCTGTATTTTAAAAACCAAACCATTCTAAATATAACTTGGCAAAGCCGCCCCTTAGACAAGGTACATTTCTACAATCGTTATCGCTGATCGAATCCCTCAAATGTATGAAAGTGACTAGCCTAAGTCACGTGACTTTTCGAAGAGAAATGTCATTTCCATACATTTAATGTCATTTAAGCGATTTCTATCATCGTTAACGCTTTTAGAAATGTACCTTGTCTAAGGGAGCAGCAACTTCATATGGGTAAAATAATTATCACAAATAGAAAGAGAACAGAACACAAACAGAATATTGTAACAAACATTCACATTAGGGATGGGCCGAAATTCGTTTTACATTCGGTTTAACCGAACTTCGGCAGCTTGAACCGAACTTCGTCATTCGGCCGAATTTCGGTTAAAATGCCGAACATTCTGCACTAAATATACTTGCACTATCATAATAGAAATTAATGAAAAAACATATCTGTAGTAACAGTGAAATAAAATAAGTCTGATATACTCATAGTCATTTATTTGAATTATTAAAAGTCATTTATGTGATAAACAAAAAACCTCAATTGGTCTTTTAAGTTTTAAACTACCAGTCTCAAAAAACTTTGGTTACTTAATCAAACAAAACACAAAATTAAACCGCTCTTTTTATTATCCAAACCAGCCTTAGAAATCTTTCTTTCTTAATCAAAAACAAAATTTTACTGCTCTTCTCAAAAATTCTTAGAAATCTCTCTTACTTCATCAAAAAACAAAAATTAAACTACTTTTCTAAACAATAATAACCAACCATTAGAAAACTCTCTTACCTAGTTAGAACACACAATGAAACTGGAAGATCTTAATAATGAGTTTTAGAAATCTTTGCATAGGTAGGTACTTAATAGCCTAAGAGCCAGTGGACGGCTACCTGTAGATATGTATTTGACCAGACCTGGGATTTTGTACAGTGAGGCCCCTATACCTACCATATAATGAGATGGGGGTTCACTAAGCCCTAACTGGTGGACGCGGCGCGCGCTCAAGTAAGACAGGTATCGATTTTTGGCGAATTTGAAATGCATTTGACCACGTCTGCCGTTTTGATATTTGAAAATATATTGTTATTATTATCTAAAAATAACAATGGCAGACCATTATCGCGCGTTAAGCATAGTGGCAGACAGTTTAGAAAGTGTTGAAAAAATTAAATTTTGAAATTAATTGACCAGATCTGCCATTGATATATTTTATTTATTAGGGCCTTAAAAACTTATATTCATCACGGCAGACGACTTCATTGCGTACACACTTCAGCAGACAACAAAATCTTAGCTACTATCCGGTCAGATGTATGCAAAGACTGTTCATAGCTATCTTTCTTTTTTCCTCTATGGATTACTATTGTACTCATTCTAGCCTATAGTATTTTCTTTTATAGTTACTAGCATTCAAATAAATCGGGTTTTATACCTGAGAGGGTCTGTTACTGTACAAAATCCCAGGTCTGGTCAAATACATACAGGTAGCCGTCCACTGGCTCTTAGGCTATTAAGTACCTACCTATGCAAAGATTTCTAAAACTCATTATTAAGATCTTCCAGTTTCATTGTGTGTTCTAACTAGGTAAGAGAGTTTTCTATAACTACTTAATAAAAATACTAAATCATATTGGTCTCCTTAATAGTCGGTCTAAAAAAAATCTTTAACCAGACAATAGCACGTGACAAGCTGGTGACGTCTTTACAAATGACTAGTTGGCTAACGGCCCCGCGGGGAAGCGCGGAGTGCGGGCGGGGCACATCTAGCAATATTTGCAGCAAGTGCGTAAACAAGTCACAACACGAAAAAGCGCGGCGAAATTGAACCGAACTTCGGCCGAACTTCGGCCGAATTTTTCATTTTTACCGAATGTTCGGCCGAAGTTCGTATTCGGCACAAACCACATTCGGCCCATCCCTAATTCACATGTACATAATATATATTACAGTATATTCTGCACACAGTAAATCGTAAATAATACAACCCTATGACGACGTACCAATAAAATGAGCAACCCTACTGCCGGCCAATGCTGCGACAATAAACTAGAAATAACTATTGTAATTCAAACGGGAACTGTTCTGTGTTGCCAGGTTTGAATGTTGTACCAAATTTGTGGGATATTTAGATAATTGCAGCGCAGTGCAGAAGCTATTGTTCCTTTTCCTAAACAAACTATTAGCGTATTTTTTGCATCAATTAACTCAAATTCGAATAATTTTTTCGCACTTGCAAAGTCTTGCTGTTATTTTTTTAAAAGGCGCTTTAAATGTTTTGTCACTTTTTTAGACATCTTCCCTTATCTTATTAGTAAGACTACTTTTCTATGATTTTCCAGGTTTTTTTTTTCCAAATCTCTAACATTTCTGCTTCTCCGCTTCATGATTCAAATTTTTATTCTCGTCGATATTTAAAATTTTAATATACTTTTTGGCTGTCTTGCTAGGCTCCTTCTATTTTTATAAATAAAATAAAATATATAATCATTTATTCAAGTAAATCTTATTCATAAACTAGCAACCCAGCTGCTGGCTGCGTCGCTTCGATACCGGTCAATGTCCATCAGTCGGCCGCCGTAAACTAGGGTTAAGTCTACGGATTTGTCCGCATCAGCTTCCATATATTTGTGTATTGATATGCCATGATATTGGATTAGGATTTATACCTCTCTTGAACCATGTGTAAGCATTTTGGGGTTGATTTCTTTTTGTTTGTGTTCCATAGATTATGTTGCATTTGTTTTCGTAATAACAAATGTTATGTTATGTTGAATGGTACTTATTTTTTATGACTTCATGAAATATGCTTCTAAGCATAATTCATAGTTTAATGAATATTTAATTTAGTTTTCAAATTTATAAGGAATAGATCCCTATTTCTTCATGTTCTGATTTTTAAACGAGGAATTTTTACCCGGAATAATTTACCATAATCATAATTATTGTAAATTATTACACAAATAGTTACTCTTGTCAATCGTTATAACAATATCATACGCTAAGTAGTCAAGATAAACGTACTCGTAAGTTAAGATTAATGCTTTTTTAATTTATTTTAATGTTTAATAAGTCACGCTCAATGAAAAAATCAAACAAGACTTGCTTACTTCTACAAAGCTCTGCAACACAATAACTCTCAATCGTTTAATCCCGCTACACGGTCAATTCGTAGCATAGCCGTAGCTCTCAATTCGTAGCCGCGTAGCAACTTAGCTCATCTCATTACGTAAGTATGAAAAATCGTAAAGTTTAATTTATTCACTTGATAATAACAAGAAAACACGACAAATTAACATTACTAAGAGACAAAGAATGCCTGGAGTTTGATACTACGTTCAAATCAAGCAAGCATACACATTAAATATAATAGCTTAGGTCTGCGCCTTTGGATGATGACGAAATAATAGTACGGATAAGATAACACGACAGCTTTTGCAAAAAGTCTTGTATCTCTAATAATTATCCTATGTTATTTAATTGACTGGCCATTAGATTTGGTGCAATGATTAAGGTTGTAGCTTCTCATCTCCGCTATATTTTCATGAAATGTAGGTACGAGAAAAATATCAAAATTTTGTAACAAAATGTTTCGGATTGTTCAATCTTCTTTTCAATATGATGGTATAAGTAAAATACCAGTATTTGTAAACATACAATTTTCTTGTAATTGTATTGTATGTTTAAAATAATACGCTAAAGAATACTGAAACGCCAATCAGTTTTCGCCGCCAGATCACATGCTTTTTTGTCACTTCATTTTGTAGAGCAGTGACTGACAGACATTTCAGATCGTCTAAAAGTTAGTTAACGTTTCAATATTGGTGGTTATTTTGGTTAGTACAAAAGGTAGAATAACTAGACATTTGAATAAAGCCTGTCGTATCCATACTACGCGATCCGTTCCACAGCAGCGCAGCGCACCAACAAATTCTTGGCTCATTTGTTTTTTATTCATCCACCGCCCAGTGTAATCGAAAGTATAAATTGGCTTTAACTGCGCCAGGCCTGCCGACCGATAACACACCCCTTGTTAACTGCGTAATAAGAAAAATAAACTTATATTTGTTGTCTTATGGAATATCAAAGTTTAAACTGAGATAGTGTTCATATTCTGCAGTTGTTGTGCAGCGCATTCGTTTGAGTTTTGTTGAGGTTAAGCAACGGATGTTGGGGCTTGGATTTTGATGGGTGAGCTGAACGGTTGGTTAGATATTAACAGATATTTTTTTTTTAAAGCTGACTAGCAATGTGAGTCTCACATTACTAGTACCGGTTCTTGTTAACCCCTCGCGGTAAGCTAAATTGCTTGTGTTACGATTGGTTTCACGTCGGTAGTGCAATGCGTAGGATTCGAATTCGTGACCACATGATCGTCCGATCCGATGTCCTAGCGCCGCTTATGAATAATAATATAATATTAATGTTATTAACTGTATTTAAAGTAGTTATGTGGAAGAACTGAGTTTTGGATATGTTGCTATATTTTAACGATAAAAAATAGATTTATCAACATGTTTTGTAGTCAAATGAAGGCACTGTGGCGGTGCACGGAGAAGGAATGCAAGTGTGTCGGGCAGCTTTGTATGAAAAGCGTAGTCTTGACATACACTGCACCCACGAACACGCTGCGCATGACACAACAACGGGACACGAGCCACCAACGTAGCGACAACGTAGAACAGCGCCGAGAATTCAATCACATTTACGTCAAGGATATTAACAGGAAAACCCATAACTTATGACTCTTGAGACACATAAATTCAAACACATAATTCCATAAAACAAACCACAAATAAACTACGAACTTCAAAAATTCTTAGTCCTTAAAAAGTTCTCAACAAAAATTTGCCTGCACTTCTGATTTAATAAGCAAGGACCGCGCACTGGGACGGTAATAGGCTATACTTTACTTCTCAAACTAAAAACAACAGTCATTCGCTATTTCCACCTTACGCTAAGAAAAGCCTATTAAAACAGGAAGAAAGTTAAAAAATAATTAATGATTTCGTAAATATTCATACCTTGGACGGAGTTTAGAGTTAACCCTCCACGTTTTGAATGTACGGAGATCTTTTTGGCGCTCGCACGCTGCGTTTTATTGTTTGTTATTCGTGAACAAATAAAATAATATAAAATGAGTAATCATATTTAAGATATAAACTTTAAAACTATCGCGTTGCATGATTTTAATAAAATTACGTCACGGGAATTAACGCGAACTCATGCATTTACCTTTTAAGGCTTGACGTTTCGGCCGGGTTACACTGGCCGTGGTCGCAAGCAGACTGGAGATGCGGCAAGAGAGAACAAAGACACGGTCAGTGTGGTGTGTAGGGTAGTTGAAGAACTGAAGGTAGATGAAAAATCATCTACTTCGTGCACGGAGCTATGACACCGCATCTCCAGTCTGCTTGCGACCACGGCCAGTGTAACCCGGCCGAAACGTCAAGCCTTAAAAGGTAAATGCATGAGTTCGCGTTAATTCCCGTGACGTAATTTTATTAAAATATTTAAGATAGTTACAACTTTAACTTTACATAGCAGCGAAGCCCGACTAGTTTCAATTCCGTCCAGGATCCATAATCATAAGCTTGGTTGTGTGTTAATAAAAAAATAAGTGATAATTTGAGATTAATTGTCAAACTACACTGGAGGATACGAATAAAACAGGTTGGATAACTTAGTATTAGACATTCTAAATTCAATTATTTCACAATTTTAAGCCGAAATATAACTTCGATCGGCGTTAACTATGGAAGAAATAACACATTTAATTTTCGAGGTAGGCTTTAAACTATAATCGCGCGTCTACTGACGCAATGTACGCCCGTATGTTTACAAAAGTGAAGGGTTCGTCGAAACGACTCCGATTTAATTTAAGTCCAGCACCGTTATCGTCGGTACCCCATTGTTTTTCTTTCTTGAAATTTTACGGTCAATTTGACGTGATTCCTTTTTTTACGATTAATTTGAATTTAATTAGTTTTTAGCATTGTTGTCGTGTTACAGCGGTTGTGAGTACTTGTGAAGCGTTTATTGCTATTTTATAGTTGTGTATTTTCTTTGTTTAGAAAATGTATATTTACTTAGAAAAATGTTTATGTAAGAATATTTTAAGTATGTGTGTACAATATTTCAATGTATTTTTGTGTTATATGCCAACTTGCTAAAATACATAGTTAACCATTCAAAAGTTTTTATAGTAATTTTGTTATTTTGTGTATCGAAAGTTTTGTAATTGTTAATATTCATTATTGTGTTAATGTTATTGTTACTGAAAACATTATGCGATGTTATTGCATTTATTGGCAATGTAATTTTTTTTATCGCAATTCAGTGGGTATCTCAGTCTTTAACTTTCCACCATACACTGCTAAACCCCCATAAAACCATTCCCCATAACAATTACAGTGTAAAACTAACCTTAGCTATCCAAGGGCTATAAGATCGACAAATCCTGACGTACAGCAACTTCGCACAAAAAAAGATCTCTCAACATATACATCTTTAGATATTGGCGGTTGTTGACATATTTACGAGCTCCTCGACTATTAAGTGGTGATTTAGTGAGGGCATATCGGGATGGATACGTTTTTATCGCGAGCAATATATCCACTCGGCTTCTGGCTCTATTATGTGAACCATTGTAAGAGTTTGAAGATTTCCACCCGCAGTTTTTCCTGTACGATATTTTAGTGGCGTTTTGTACTGTTGGTTATACTCGTATTCACTTTGGTGATGTTGTTTCTTGTTCTGGCACTACTAAGCTGCTATCAGTGCATTGTGCAGGTTTTTTAAGACTGGTTTTTATCAGCTGTAGGAAATCAAATCTGGGAAATTTAGATGTTTCGTCATGAATGCCATTTTGCACCGACAATAAACCGAAAATAACACATGCCTATTTTGATTTCAACTTGGCAAAGTTTAGAGTTGTAATTTGTTTTTGAAGAAAAATTGGTCGTACCTACATAGCTAGTTCCAATGTAATTGATTTAAAATTTCTGTACTTTCTGTAATTTATCTTACAATCATTACAATAGTATGGATATGGAATTATAGAATACCATAATCATTACATTACTTTTGCAAAAAGTTAGGATCTTTTTTTCTTAATTCTTAAGTTTTTTCTATATCAACTTTAGTACCCTATGTTTCTTTTTTTCATTTTTGCATAATCTGAAGATTTTATATAAGGTACAAACAAGACAACAATTAAAAATAGTTTCGCTAGCCTCAATTGGTTTACAGGCATCTTAACCCCTCAAATGCTAAGAAAGGGTACAAATTGACATTAACAAGTTAATTCTTCTTAATCTGGGATATTTGCTGTTCTGATGGTTACGTAATCATGGGTATTGCTCTAATTCTAGGACACCGCAAATGGTTACACGATATTGACTTAAAGACGCTAGAAATGGCAAATAGGTTTTTTGGAGTTTCATGACCAATGAAATTGTAAGTCAATAATATTATTTCACAAATTTTAAATATTATATTAAATAGTAATATCTTGCTTGGGACATCTCACACACGGCCATCTGATCCCAAACTAGGCAGAGCCTATATTAGGGCAATCAAACTACTGATAAACATACATAATATATACTATAGATAAATTACAACCAGACAAAAAAAAATCGTCCTCATCACACAAAGATTTTTCCTGGGTGGGATTAGAAGCCACGACCTCCAGCTTAGCAGTCAGGGTTACTAACTACTAGACCAACAGGCTCGTCTAATATTTCGTGTGTTTATTTCGACACTCCCATGGAATTTCTCCAATCAAAATTTATAGGGTTCTTTCCGTTGACTTAGAACGAAAGAAAGAAAAGTAATAATGTCCAATACTAAAAGTACAGAAAATAATCAGAAAACATCTATACAGGATTAACTTGAAAGGAGTGCGTATTACGTATCTGAGAAAATGAACTTCATACAAAGTGTCACGTGACTAATGTTTCTATGAAAAGATGATTTTCAATTTTTAGATTTCGACCTATGTTGTTCTACTAAAAGTTGTTCAATTTTATGCACCTAATTACCTCGTTGAATATACGCACTCCTTTTAAATTAATCCTTTATAAGTACTAATATTATAAAGCTGAAATTTGTTTGTTTGAACTCGCTAATCTCAGGAACTACTGGTCTGAATTGAAAAAATCTTTCAGTGTTAGATAGCCCATTTATTGAGGAATACTATAAGCTTCGTTTTGACGCGAGTCTTTTATACAGTTTTTTTTAAAGATTGAGAAATATAATATTATGTACCAAAGGCAAAAGGTGTAAATAATTAGTTACTTCTTAGTTGAAATCAATTCTAGATAGTTAAACATCTGTGTGGGCACCGTTATGTATACATCGGCCGGCTGGAGGCCGACGACGCAGCTTGTACCAGTTAATGCCTTAATCTTGAGACGGTGGACGCCGCACGTTGGAATTGAGAGGACTGGCGTCAAATGTAAGTGGTGGTGATTTTCTTTTTCATATCCTTTATCCTTAGTAAATTTTACTAACATAATGACTATGTGCTTGTTATACCTAAATACTTTTAAAGTAAATTATTAGTTGACGGAAATCAATATAATTTTATTATATCACAAAATTAAAAATAAAGGTGCACAAAAGCAAGGTGATTTTATGAAGTGTAGAAATCTCATTGTAAAAAGATAAGGTCTTTGAATAATTCGATAAGTGATACCAGTATTTTGTATAGAAATCCAATAAATAATATCAAAATCAAAATATTTTAATTTCAAGTAGTCTTTTTCAGGCACTTTTGATAAGAAAAATGACTCTAGTTATGCGGTTCCAAGATTTTATTTCCATGGCGAAAAACCGGTATGAAATTCTATAGGTTACAAATTTAAAAATAGTAATAGGTTACATTTATGGAAAACATCATTACAATATTTTGATAGAATATTCTGCAAACGGTTATATTGACAATTTGTTGAGAGAATTAGATAAAACGACCTTTTACCTTCGCATGTACATAAATTGCAAGTAATGCAAAGCTTTTGTTCTTTAAAACGAAAAGTTATTTTTCGCATAAAATTTGGTCAGTTAGGACGTGTTTTAATCCAACACATAGATCTTAAGCTTTTAAGTTTCCGAGCTAAGCCTACCAAGGCTTCACAATGTCTCATCCTCTTAAATCCAACATCAGAGCAGCGTCACCTTGGAGGTGTCTCCCCTAGCCATAACTCTTAACGGTGGAAGCGCCCCCGTCGACGCGTTGAGGAATTATTATTATGCGAATAAATACTCCAAATGTCACTAGTAAATGTCTCCCCTCTGCCCGTGTAATCCGTGGGGCGAAGGGAGGCTGCAGGCACCAGGTATACAGGGTAACGCGGGACTATAAACACTGACAGAGTGTTGTTTTTCATTGAGTAAAGAAAATAATATTATACTAGATTTTTTTTAAACAAATTTTTCCGATGCTGGCATGTAGTAAGGAATATTTATTTTTTGGAGAGAAGACTATTCCATAGAGCGTCCTTGGTCCATACAGTCCGTCCTTTTTACATGATTGTCAGTTTAAGATACCTACTCTATAAATCACAAAAAAAAATGTTTGTTCTTTATTTAAGCTTATCATATTAAATGGTAAGATAATTTACTTTACAATTGGTAGATAAATCATCACTAAATATTATTACCCAACTACGATGAAGCCAATAAGAAGGGTTATGTTTTTGGCAGTCAATGTACGTATGTATGTTTGTGTGTTTCACCGTAGCGCCTAAACTACTGAATTGATTTTAATGAATGAGATGTCAATAGAATTGAAATAATGGCACGAGTAACATAGGCTATATAAATTACGCCTTATAATATTGCCTTTTTAGTCGGGTTATAGTTTTTTTACTTTATTTTCTGTGTGTTATTCAAACTAAGAAACTACTACTGTAGTTGAGCGTCTCTAAAAACTCGCCCGAGAGCTAGAACTTACCAAGAGCTTTAACTTTATAATATCAGACGTCACCAACTCACAATCATAACTCGGCACATTTCGGGACCGTCCTTTAAAACCGCGACAGGTGGTGACACTAAGCGGCCCGGCCTCGAGACAAATGCCATTCGATCCGATGAAATGTTCCGGTAATAGTTTTAAAGTAGAGCCACTTTCTCGACGGTCCTCACCTTGATTTTTTGCCCTGAGTTCAATATTCATATTTAAGTTCATTAGGAGGGTGCTGGTCAATAATAGTTGATAGCAAAAATAAATGATGAATTGAGTTATTATTTTTAGAGTCAAAACTGATCACGAATATATGGCAGCTGTTCTGATTGTCAATGTTTGGTATAATTTACATTCACATACTTTTGAATCACTTGACGCCACAGTTTTGACGCGAACTCCGTTCATTAGTATTGAATTTCTGATTTTGATCATCTAATTTTGGTGTCGACTGTACCCACAATTTTTTTAAAGAAATTATGTTTTTTACCTAATAAAAATGTATTGACTGATGCGTAAAATAATTACAAATATGTAGTATTAAGATGTTTTCTTGTAATGTATTATAACACCATACCTATTACTGGCCAAATTCCTAAATGATTCGTGCGAGTGTCGAAATATACGTTTTTTTTTGCAGTATATAGAGCCGTATCTTTTTTTTACGTTAACTTAGTAATTATATTTTTCTCAGCTTCAAGGGAATATAGACCCAACTCCATAACTCGATGTTTTCCGAGATAAAGAGGAAAGACAGACGAACTCACGGATAGTCGGGCGCACTGACAGACAGGCCACAAAGGGATCATATACAGCTCCGTGTTTTCCTTGCAAATGGAGCCCTAAAAATCAAATGAAATTATATTAAGCGATTCTAGATGCTGAATTTTGCATCCCCACTACAGGACCCTTATGCTGTTAGTCGAAATATGACACACAAATATATATATGATGAACTTATAAGTGCAGTACATACTTAAATTAATTTGACCACAGGTCAATAATTTTACATTCGAATAATTAAATTAATATGACGTAGTTCATTGAACGAACATCCCTAATTGAATGGAATTTCTTTTATTTTTGATATTCGGGCTCACGAGAATGTGTTTACACCACAAAGGTGTTGTTATGGTCATTGTAGGGTAATGGTGTTCTTTATCTCAGTATATCATGGTGTCGCTCAGCTAACTGCCATGGAGCTACGAATGTAGGACTCGTTTTGGAGGAGGTAAAAATTTGTTAATATAATAAATTTATGAAAGATGGAAGACGACCTAGAGGCAGACCAAGGAAGCGTTGGCGAGAAGGTCTAGACAATTTCCTCGCCGATTGGCCACAGCACGCTTCCGACAGGGAAGGATGGAAGAGTATGGGGGAGGCCTTTGCCCAGCAGTGGGACAGCACGGGCTAACAAAAAATAAATAAATAAATAAATTTATACATTTAGTTTTGTTTTCAGAGCAACATGTTAAAAGATACATGTTATTTTTTGGTGTAATCACTTAGAATTTTAAACAAGTAACAACTCCTCATGTTTTATTATTCAGAACCATAATGTTTAAGATAATCAAGCAGCCTGAAATAATAACAACAAGAAAATTAATATTTTTTTTTTCTTATATCACCTTTTTTACCACAGAAAAAATATTAATATCTTCTAAGTAGGATGTGTTTACAAGTGTTTTCTTGATTATATTGACCGATCTACGAAATTTTATTAATGTTTGAAAATTCTTTACATCATTAATTATTTTACTAAATGTGTGCTGTGTTTTTCATGTTTTTTTTGGCCAATCATGTACCTACGTAAGATTTTTTTGCATATTATTGTAAGTTAGTGTCCATTAAATAATACCGTATCCGATACTTGTCGCTATCTCCAGGTTTGACGAGGGACTGTGGCATAACGTCTTGTTTAAATCAAGCGGGGAATGATGGCAATAACAGTTAGCAGCGGAGTTACGGCTGCTAAGATAATGGCTGGCCCGGAGATTCCCTCAAAGTAATTGCTAATTTCAGTAGACGAGGCGCGCAATAATTGTTTGTTTGTTTCTTTGTTTCAGCTCGTCGTGGTTATCATTGCATGGTAACTGGTATCAATTTGTGGTGTGAAATGATAAGCTAGTTTATCGTGGTTGGTCTGACGTATGTTTTAATTTTAAAGAATTGATGGTAAATGGGGTCCCTTGCTGTAAGTAAACGCTGTAGCCTCAGAAACGTATCTCATGATATGTATAATAATGCCAGCCTATTAATGCCCCATTGATAGGCACAGGCCTCTTTTCAGGCCAAGGATGAGCATATAATATATTGAGTATACCATAGGTAAATTGACGTCGCCTTAATTCTTTTTTATGTACATTGTACATCTTTCTAGTTAAAATTCAAATCTTATTCTAATTTCTCACTTAATACAACTTCTTAGAACTAATAATAATCTCTAGACCGAATTTCGGCCTCGGCGGTAAATCTCAAGTGAGATCAGCCGTGTACGCAGGAGATATTATAGTGCACAAGTGTGTGCGCAAAACAGGTGAACTCTCGAACGCGCAGTCGCGCTTGCGACCACTAGACCAACGAGGCAGTCTTAGAACTAAACAAGTTTTTTCTTTATTTGCATGACATGTGATTGGAGGAAAGATAAAAACAATGTGATAGTAATAAGGGACAATAGAATATGTGTCGGAGTAAGTTTATTACAGGTGTTATGTGGTGAGTGAACCATAAATCTCTCAAGGAATGAGAATTGATCAAGACTCGAGTCAGGGAATCAACATCCATCTCAAATCGATAAATTAAAGCCATCTATCGTCGAGTAGCTGCAACTCCTGCTTAATTACGCTTCAGCACGACAGATGGCGCGCCCATCAATACAGCAACTCCCAAACTTAATATACATAAAACAAGCAGACAAACTTGTCGTTACTATAAATCCCGCATGTTAAACTAAGACAGACATGTCGGACGTTTGCGACAAGTCAGCGGGCCCTTATCAAGAGCCGAGCAGTTATTTACGGCCTAGCCTGAGTTATGGCCAATTTACAGGCAGTCATTAGTGCCTTAATGGCCTTAAGGTGTCCGGGTGAAAAGTACCCGGGCGGATAAGTTTGGGCAACGTCAGCGTTTCCAAGGCATGATGTAGGGTTTTTGTCTTGCATTTATAATGATAATGTTTGGGTTTAAAGAGCTTCTTGTGTTTTTATGGGATCGTGGTTTATAGTGGCTTGATGGGTTGTTATGGGCTCTGATTTTGATAGGTTTGTGGCTATACTGGGTACTGTGAGCCTGTATGGATATATGTTGTTGATAATTCTAAGAAAAACAAAGAACTTTATTTATTATTTACTTCAAGCAACTTCTACTTTACTTATTTTACATAATCAGTTGATTGGCTTTTGTAAAGGATGTACTATGAAATAATGAAATAACCAAATAAGTTATTAATTTACATTTCCGACTTCTCCAATTTGGTTCAAGAGATGAAAAAAAAAAATTGAAAAGACAATTAAATATTCATAATTTTAAATAAAACTTCGCTCCTCTTAAGATTTCCAATGATTAAGGTTTTATCACTTGTTTCCTGAAATCAAACGATCAACTCAACTGTACCGATCGACTGCTAGACTCAGACCTCTCTTACATAGCGACATACTAAGTCGGTCCTTAGCAAACGTAAATTCATTTGTTTAGTTTCGTCATAATTATCGTGATCCGCCTCTTAAAACATTGAACTATTATAATTCCGGCCTATAAATGTCCCACTGATGGGCAATGGCCTCTTCCCATATAAATAATGAATGAGCATTGTACACCAGGCTTGCTCATTGCGGGCATTCAGATTCAATTGTTTTTGGAAGCCATGGTTTCTCACGATGTTTTCCTTCATCGTTTGTCAATGGTGTCTTAGAAAAATTAAGAAAGTACATATGACTATGATAAAGTCACATTGGTACTTGCCTGGGTTTGAACCTACAACCATCTGTATACGAATCCGGTCATTGAACCGATAGGCCACCTTTAAGTCTTAACCAATAACCAACTCCGTCTAACATCACATATTAACTACAACAACAATAACTTTTTACAAACAACACACAGAGATAAAACGAAAATGATTTGTTAAAGCCATTTACGTGCTAAAGGCCCACTGGTCGACAATAGCAAAATTCATTACAACAATGCGTAACTGGCAATGATAACCTCATTTCGTAACGAATGAATCAAACGCACATTAAAGCATTGTCGTGCGCGAGAATTATTGTGACGGGCCACTCGTTACTGGCGCTCTTCGATGCTGCTGGCGTTCACGGCACAGGGGTGGTAATGAGACGGTTAGGACTAAAAGTTTAGCACGCTGTATCAATAATTACATCTTTTTTTGTATCGCTGTGGTTGTAGACATTGTTAGTTTATAAAAAATATAGAAATTTTACGTAGTTTACATACAATTAGTGGACCTTTAGTAGACACAAAAAAAGTTGGTTTAATTGTTATGTTTACCTATTAAATAGATATAGTATATATATAGGTTTCTTGAAACAATAAGGGTTTTGGTCTTGACAGGTAAAAATTGTTAACTGTGTAAGTGCTTAACGTAACATAAAAAACAAAGAAAAATTAACATATTAATATTGTTTTATGATAAAGTCTTACTTGTGAAAATAACAATGTTAATCTTAATCCAACGAGCTTCTGATTCTTGATGAACTTGATTACGTTATTGGCTAATTAAAAGAATTAACTTACCACTTAACCTGATCAAATCATTAATTAACCGACTCCACAGTTTTCTGTAGCCGCAAATTTTGCATTATCGCGACCGGTATGACAGCTCGGTGATATATACTCCGTATTATAAATGCTATAAATAAATAAATATCGGATATTTAGGACCGCACTATTGTTGGTAATGAGAAATGTGCGGGCCAGTTGTCTGCAACGACCTCGTTGATTGGTGATTTAGGAAAATATTAATTAAATTAATTTTCATTGAATTGCGAGCAGTGATTTCCAGTAGCGCGATGGGCTTGTACTTTTCTATTCAGATTGGTAGTTCATAAGTAGCTACGATGGCGTGGTCCTAAATGTTGAAGTGAACATTATGAAAATCCCTGGTTTTCGACATAGTTTCGATCCCGGTTTGTCCCGGTGTGGTGACGATCGTCTTTTTTTCAAGTGTTGTGAATTTTGGTTCCTAGATTACTGTACAAATCTTGGATAGAGAATCTTAGG
The DNA here is from genome assembly GCA_950381575.1 of Plusia festucae. Taxonomy (NCBI): domain Eukaryota; kingdom Metazoa; phylum Arthropoda; class Insecta; order Lepidoptera; family Noctuidae; genus Plusia; species Plusia festucae. The sequence goes on along the minus strand of OX494436.1, from coordinate 1,178,363 downwards.
CATCCATTATTCTGTTAAACCGTGAATGTTGGAACTCCCAATTACTTAAAAAAGAAATATTGTATGCACTTTATGATAACACTTTATAAGGGATATCAATGTAGGGGGTTGTGAACAAAAGTCCGGTGTACATTTCTTTTTATTTCCTACATCAGTCAATTCAGTTTAATATTTAAGCCATCAAAAGGCTAGAAAAGTTGAATTACAGTAAGTAGTAAGACAAAAAGCGACCACTATCAAACCTTTCATAGAAACCTACATCAAAATAATTTGTTAAACACTTGTAATTTCCAGTTATAACCGGTTACGGGTTTTAATCGGATTCATCTAGTTTTTGTGGTAAATGACAGGGCGGCGTCCACACAGGCGGCGGGCGGGCAATCGTATTGTTTTGACGGCTGTGGCCTGCGCAAATAAATATATACTCATTTTTGTTGATAATGAATTGCAGGGTAGCAGTGACTGTTACCGTCCCTACGTCCATGAATATTGTTTTGTTGAAAATATAGATTTCTCTAACATTATTTTTAAAAAATATCAATCCTGAATCAACCTAAATGGTATGATTGTAATAGTCAAACGTAGCAAATTGTTTTATATATTTTCTAGCTTTATTATTATAAAATTTTACTATGATCTAACAAATTAACTGTTATCATGAATTGTTAAACTTACATTATTGTATGTATATCTTTTGACAATTTATTTGTTTAGTTACTCACAAGAACGTACCCAACAAGTCCTATCAAATCATACCTACGTAGTTTTTATACAATTTTATTAGATATATTTTTATGGATATTGTAAATCCAAGACGGACGACAACAGTTCCTTCCACCCTATTTAATGTGCAACTGTGTTTGATTGCGGTCGTAAACGTTTGTCGTCGCACCAATAGTAATTATGATTTTTAATTATACCACGCGAATGCACATTTTGTTTAATTTTATCGTTTGCGTTAATTTAATTATTATTCAATTTTAAACTCTATTTATGTTTAATTGACCGTAATTGTTAAATAACGAGTGAAATTCAGTGTTTTAAAACTGTTAATTAACTAGCTTGACCTGCGGCGCTCGTTGTGATTCCTTAGTATGTACCTATTGTACATTTAATTATGTGTATTGATTTTTTTTCAATTTAACCATGATACTTACTAGCGACTAGTAAGCAGTATAGTGAAATTAAAGTGAAACAACAATTGGTGCATTTTCTCTCTCTCTACTCTAGGTAACTAAGATCAATGTACAAAAAAAATCTTCTCAAAACTTTCCTGCCCGTACATTTTATTTTGTAACTTGTCTTTGTAGGTTCCTCCTTGCAATCCTGCTATATATTTTCTAATATAATATAGCCGAAGAGTTGTTTGTATGAAGTCTCTTATACATTACTGATAGTTCGAATGAACTATCAGTTAATTCAATAAATCCTTGTGTGTGATATATGAGGAACAGTATCGGCCATTTTTTTTAGACTTACTTGGCTGAATACTAAATTTGAACCATTACTTTTCAATAGAATCAAATTATTTTTAGTCGATAGACCAATAAACGATCGGAATGAGAAATTAACATTGATTTAGTTATTCATTAGGCATTATGTACGTTTGCTTGCTTTGCAGTTTGCTTTCTTAAAATTAATATAGTAGTAAGTTCACAATTCAAACATATACCCACTGTATAGTTGGTTCGCTTGTGCGCGTACACAGCTGTGCGGTGCGCAAGCGCCGATTGACACGACTCAGTGAGATTGAGCCAAGAATCATTCGTATATTTTTACGAGATCATTACAGAGTTACGAAGATCAGAACAGACTTTAAGTTGATTCTATAAAAGTTTATTTCCATTGACAGTTTTGACATTAAATATGGCGGCACAAAATTTTCTACGAGTATTAATACCTACGTATAGTGGAAAGCTGTAGTTATAATTTTGTTTTAAAATGAAAAATCGATCTACATGCTTAGGTAATTTGTTTCTTTTTTATAAAACAATAATGTCCCAATTTTAAAAGAATATTGATCTTATCTTAAATTTTGTTAAAAAATGATTTATTAAAAAAAACAACTGAAAATGTCTGTTGGAATTTGAACTCAAATATCAGTTACCTCTGAGTAGATTTTTATAGGTTTCCGAGGCCTCTGTAGAATCTAGCTTTACCTAGTCACTCAAAAGTCGACAGATTTTGACAGCCATCAGCGAGTAACTCAACGAGAACAAGGAACAACTTTAGTATTATTTCACCCAGGTGTTACAGTATAATCCGTGGTCGAGTGGCGTACACACCGGTTTTCAAGGTGTCGTTAGCTCTGAGGTCCCGGGTTCGATCCCCGGACGGGTCAATGTAGAAAAACACTTTTCTACATTGCCTCGGGTCTGGGTGTTTGTGTTACCTTCGTTGTCTCTGGATTCCATAACACAAGTGCTTTAGCTACTTACTTTGGATTCGGAGCAATGTATGTGATGTTGTCCACATTTATATGATATTAATAATAATAAAAAAGTGTGTCCTGTCTATTCTTTCAGTGTGCAAGTGATGAGGGATTTATTTGACCGATGACGAATTGTTCGGAGATCTCTCGAGCACCGCGTAAACATTGTAACTACTGATCTTGAGGGGTGACCATGGATTTGTAATGATTTTGAAACTTCAATATAACTGTTAAACAAGCTGAATGAAAAAGTTTTCTTAAGTTTACGCAAACTAAAATCAAAATAAACCGCGATAGAATCCATTTTAAAAGAAGTTATTTCAATGATTTTTTTTTCCAATTGTGATATTTGCAACAAAATTGAAGATATACATTGTTCAGATTTGCTGATGGTTCGGAATAAGGATGAGTGACCTGCACTGCATCCTTGATGCAGTCGACAGGAGAGAATATATGAGTCTTGAAGCCATTTTCACATTATTTAATTAAAATGACAATAATGTAATTTCATATTCTTTAAAAATCAAGAGCAAATTTAGATATTAATATAAGAGTAGTATTTTTCCATAGAGACTCTTAGTTTACTGGTTCATGTTTGCCATGTTCCCAATCATTTTTCTTTCATTCATCCTGGAACTCATGAAGGTAGATCCTACATAAAATTCTGTGTATTATATAATTCAGAATTGTGTAAAATAAGACAAAACAAACTTTTTTGAGATTTTTATTAAAAGAATATTTTCTTATCTATGTACATTAAAATATTATTTGTTTATGTAATAAAACAAAAAATTTGCCGATTTGTTTGAAAAAAAATTCAGGACTATTCTCCACTCTTCCAAACTCATGCGCACCGAATGCTCCCGCGCACGTTTCTTGATTTAAATCCTGCAACAAAATATATACTGTTTTACTCCATCCCAACGACGGATTTATTTGAGCAAACTGCTTCGTTCTCAGCATTGTGCTCGTATAACTTTTTAACACATAAATATTTACAGTAGAGCCACCACACGGTTATAAGAAGTATAATGTATATTGGTATATCGCTATTATTGTTTTTAAGACAAAATTAGTATGTTATGCCTGTGTCGAAATTTTATTACTTGTGTATTTTTTTATGTTGGTATCTCTTTTTTATTTATTACTATGGGAGAATATTTTAAATGGTTAAACAAGTAAGGCATTCATAAACGTAGAGACTTTAAGTAGACTCTTATTTTCTGAGTTGATCTCCGCAAATTATATCTCAAGATGTGTGGATAATATGAAACCGAAATGGTTTTAAAATTTCGAAAGTTAAAGATTTTAACAACAATGACATTTTGTCATGGCATTCAATATGCAGGAACTCAAAGGTATCATCTACTACTATCAAGTACCTATTGATAACTATATAACATTATTAACCTGATTTAATTTATCTACTGCCTTTCAGCAGCCAAATAGGTATGTACTAGTTCTTGCAGCCTTCACAAAAGACAGTGCACTAGCCAGGTGTTGGTAAGCCAGGCAACAAAGAGTCGTGTAGAGTCGCATAATATCTGCCGCCGGGATCGCCTAACTTACTCTTAAACACAACACTATAAATACGAACGCTAAATACCTGCCGGGATGATAAGGGGTATACCGATGTCATTAACTCGATTTAAATGTTTAAAGAAAAAAAAAATGTTTTTAATAAATACTCAGTGCTTCTACCATTTTCCTGCCTCTACATCACCCTATGGTCGACTGGTAGAGAATGCCTTCTGGCATTATGTCCAAATATTATGTACCCAACAGTGCCTGAAGTATTGAATAAATAAATAAAATAAACCAAAGATCTTTGAAATTAAGTGTGATGTCGTTTTCAGATGCATGAAGATTGTTTTGTGAAAGAGTCTTAACAACGTAGCGAGTATCGAGTAAGTGCCTTTTATAAAATATTTTGATTAAATAAACGAACTCAAAATGTAATAAATTAATAATGACATAATAGATATTTCTTAACTAGTAGATATTTAAGACAACTATAGGCCATTTTTCTGAGCCCGCAATCTTATTCAGAAGCATACTTGAATTGATCATCATTGATTGTCATTTGTTTTCATTTCTCTAGCTTTTATAGCAAATATTTTTCCATCTTAGACCCAAGATAGTGTCACAAAATTTCTATGTATATTAGAATGACCAGCCCCTTAACTATGCGGTGAGCAGAAGGCAAGTACACAAAAACTGCAAGTGTGCGTTCTCTTTACCAGAGCCGGTCGGTTGTGGCCGGCGAATTATAAGAGGTTTAGAGCTCGCAACTAAACAGATATTAAATTTCAACCTTTATACCTGAGATTTAGTTGCCTTAACACCGAATTTCTGAATTAACTATTGTCTAGTTTGATTACATGTGTTGGTAATGATTTGTGATGGCCGTAGCTCTGCTCTTTGGAATAGGTTTATGAATTCGAGCTTCTGGCTTCTGGCTTATTTGTTTCTTGATTTACTGTTTAAGATATCAAATTACTCATCATCGTAACTATATTTTAGACAAATTTGACGCTTAAGATCGTTGACTCTTAAACTACAATTCTAAATTCGTCATTTAATACTGATACTCTATTCATGTCAAAATTTAAAACGTAATTTTTATCCTGTGTTGTCACCAACTAAATACTTGTATACGAAATAATTGACTAAAACCTGAAACTTTGGGAGATTATCCTAAGTATTCGCACTGAGCCAATACGCTAATTTGAAATAGAGAACAAATCTGTACGTTGAAGGTAATCGTATTGGCACCGCATTAGGCTCAGCGCACACTTACGTAGCTGATCTATCCGCGACGACCGATCGCTCGTAAATATCTTCACGCGACTGCTAACTGTACCTACGAGATAATATTTGGAGCGTCAGAATAAAACTCCTTAAAAACTATAACGAAAATATTTAATGCTTTATCGTTGTTTAACTTTTTACTAAACTAAAAGTCCAAAATTGTAATATTCCGACTAGAGCATTGTTTTAAAAAGATTTTGATTAATAATTTCAGGTCAATAAAAAATATTTTTTTATTTTGTATTAATTTATACATAATGCAGTCTTGCAGTAATTTTACAGGATCTAAAAAAAAACCAACTTACTGTTACTACAGACTATATTTTTATTCAAATATTGTGAGCGGACCATATTTAATACCTACTCTAGGTATACCTACCTACACATTTGCATCACAACGCATATTAGAACAGCAAAACATAGGCAGTTCTTAAAACCCACAAAAACCTTGGTACAGTTAAAAGCTGGCGTTATTAGAAGCACGTTAGGGCGCGCGCACACTGTTGTCGCTGATCTACGCGACCGAGCGCTCGTAAACATGTTCCACCTGGCTTTGCTAACGCTACCTATGGTCAGTGTAGTGGCGGCACAGGAATTCCTGACAATTTGTGTGTTTTTAAATTGAGGAGAATTGCTAGAATTCTTTTTGTATCTAATTTCTTCTTTACCTAATAATAATAAGTATTTTTTTAAGTAAAGTTGTTTAAAAAAAATCAATTAAAATATAAAATACAGTTATTTATGCAGTAACATAGTAAAATTCAGCATACCGTGTTTATTGATTTTTATTCACCATTTTTAGAGACTGTACTTAATACAAACTTGCTTTGCTAACCCTACAAGGATCTACACCGGTATCGGAGATATCAAAAAGCTTACGTGGAGTTAGGGCACTCGATTAAAGCCCGCCTTGTTTGCATCGCCGCTGAATATGCTGACCTTACCACTACCACTTGAGCTGTTTTATGGTAATTAAAATTTTTGTTAACGATCCTTATTGTTTTGCTTACTGTACTGGTTGGTGTTTACTGCCATGAGATGTGTAAGTACTTGTAAATGGACTTTTTTAGGGAAGGGTAGATCAGATGTGTGATTTCGTAGTTTAGGAGATTTTTTTCTTTGCTGGTATCTAGTTAAAATTTTCGGACATGACGTGACTACGATAGGAACTACCGTTAATTTCGATTAAATTCAGATTTACTTTTATTTCTTAAGATTTATGACAATCCTTACAGGAAACCTTTTGATAGTAATACATTTGAATAAAAACTGTATCCACTGAGAATAATTGATGATTTTTTTCTTGTTTTTGTCATTTTTTTTTTATTTGACTGGCTTTTTGTTCTAGTGGTTAGAGACCCTGACTGCTAGACCGGAGGTCGTAAGTTCGATTACCACCCAGGATAAATCTTGTGTGATAAGCAGGATATTTTTTCTGTTTCTGGGCGTTATTTATCTACACTAATATTATAAAGAGGAAAGATTTGTATTTTTGTGTGTTTGTTTGTAATGAATAAACTCAAAAACTACTGTGCCGATTTTAAAAATTCTTTCACTATTAGAAAGCTTCATACACCTTGAGTAACATAGACCATATTTTTTACTAAAAAATTAAGTACCGCGGGCGGAGTCGCGGGGAACAGCTAGTCTATTATATGTATGTATTTAGAAATATATAAGTATGTTTATCAGTATTCTGGATACTTTAGTACAGGCTCTGCCTTATGTGAGTTGTCCTAAGATATATATTTTGTAAATATTTTCCTAACCAATCGCAAAGACGAAAAGTCTTAGTATATAACAACGTAATATTTATTAAGCTTTATAAACTACATATTGCGATCGTTTATAATAAAAATAAATCTTGTTATAAACTGGTATTAGCAGTAACCTTTGCGCCCGGTCCGTTAGAGAACACGTCACAACATGCCCTCAACTTTGTTGTACATTTCCTTGACTTATCTTTTTAGGGTTCCGCAAAATATATTAAAATTATCTAATGACTTACTTTCCAAACTTATTACTAGGTAAGAAAAATTAAGGACAAACTGATGAGTGAATCTATTTTGTGTATAATATTGTGAAGTTAAGGACTTCTAGAAATTTTCATTTTTGTTTAGTTATGCCAAGTTATCGGTCATAGATAGACGATAAAAATTAAGTTGTAAAACATATATTACATGAAAATGTGGCTATCTATGGAGCAAAATAGGAAAACAGAAATTAAATATTTTAAGGTATTCGATAAATCAAGAGCATAGAGCAAGCGAAACAGAAGTATAGCCTTGTTTTAAATAACGCAAAATTATTTTGTGGCTTTGGCAGTGAATGTATTGGTCAGTTTAATGAGTCGTCAGCCTGTCTGCGAGCTTGCCAGAGATGACCAAAATACATGATTTTACGACTCATGCGAATTTATAGAATACTAGCTGTTTCCCGCAGCTCCACCCGCGGTCTAATTTTTTTTATATAATTGAGATGAAAGCTATCCTATCTTTTAAGTTGGATCCAACTGCACACGGTGTGCAAATTTTATTTAAATCGGTTAAGTAGTTTCGGAGTTCAACCCGGACAAACATTGTGACACTGGAATTATATATATAATATCATTAATATTTGCCCTTGGACATTTAGGTGAATAGTAAAACTATAGGTAATTGAGTTGCTCTGGAAAGAGAATAATTTATTACATAACCATTTATAACAATTTTACAAAACATTTCATAACATAAATTAAACATAAAACCCACCTGGAAAGAGAAACAACATTTACAGCTATTGCTTCACCAGTTCTTAATAAAATAAAATAATCAAATTATAATCATAGTCTTTTAAAGCGCTGTCATTTAGTAAATCTGACAGACGATCTATGGGAGATTAAAAAGAGGTTTTACACTTTATAAATAGGTACTTAATAATAAAATTATAAATTAAATGAGGTGTCACGCACCTCGTTTACATCTCCCCCCCTCCCTCCTTTTAAAGTACAAAGTTTTATTGTTCTATTCTTCTACTGGTATGAGTTTTGTTATATGAAAGAGGTTCGATTCTGACTTTCTGTGACCCGTGTTTATTTTATAAATTGAATTGGATATTTTATCTAAAATTTGATAAGGCCCTATTTTCAATTCATCCAGTTTTTTTCGGTTTAACCGATTTCCATTTTCAACATATACCGAATCTCCGACTTTTAGTTCATAATGTTTTCTGTTTTTATCAAATCTTTTTTTGTTATTATTGTGTGATTTTATACTATTTTCTAAGGCAATTTTTCGGTCCCGTAATAAATGATGCTGTGTTAAATTTTCTTTCAATTCATCTGGTAGAATGTTAACATTTTTTCCCTCCAATAAATATTTTGGGGCGAACCCTGTTACGCTATGTTCAGTCTCATTATATTTTTCCGTACATTCGTGAGCTATAGTTGTCCAAGCGATTTTATCCTTCTTTTCATTAATCTTACATCGAATTTTATTAACCAACGTTTGATTCAACCTTTCGTTTAGTCCATTCGAAAATGGCGCATTTACTGCAGTGAAAACTATAGATATATGTTTTGATTCTAAAAAATTTTTGAATTCTTTTGAATTTATTCCTGGATATTGGTCTGATAGAATTAAGTCAATTTTATAATCCTGTGTTATTTTTTGGACAAGTTTTATAAAATCATTCGCATTCTGGGTTTTGGATGTTAAAATATACGCGTAACGAGTGAAGTGATCTACTAGAAGATGTAAATATGTTTTGGTTGAACGAGCACCACCAAACCCCCCTATGGTATCAATAGACACTATTTCAAACGGATAGGTAGCGGGACCCAAGTGAGACATTAGTCCAAATTTGTATTTTCCTCTGGATTTATTTTTTATACAGATTTCACAGTTATCGCAATATTTTTTTATATTATCTAATAAATTTTTGGCGTGATAAAAGGGTTTAATCTTGTTTTCCATTTGTTGTCTGCCTAAGTGACAGTAGTAATTATGTACATGTTTTATAATATTCTTACTTAACTCTTCACTAAGTACAACCTTTTCATTTTTCCCTGTCTTTTTATAATATATATCATGTTTGAAAATAAATTTATTTATATTTTGTTTTATATCTTCATTTTTATCTTGATCATTTCTTATGTCCACTAATTTAACAAAATTTACTACTTTTAAACTACTATCTTGATTTTCATACGATTCTAAAACAGGGTTTCTACTTAAAGTATCTGCCTCTATATTATATTTACCCGGTGAATATATTATTTTAAAATTGAATTGTGACAAATAATACGTTAAATCACCCAGTTCTTCGTCAGTTCTGGCTTTAATATTCATTTTTTCTAAAGGTTTGTGATCTGAAAAAACCGTGAATGTTTTTCCTATAAGCCAGTGTTGCCAGTATTTTACCGCCTCTTTTATTGCCAAACACTCCAAATATATGGCTTTTTTCTTTTTTTGGGAGTCTTTCAATTTTTTTGAAAAATAAGCGCAAGGTTTTTCGTCACCGTTGGTTTGAATTTGTTTTAAAATCGCACCTATACCTTGTAAGCTAGCATCTGTATAAATATGTATTGGCAAGTCTGGATTAAAGATAGCTAGAATAGGTTTTGAGCAAAGCAGTTTTTTTATAGTATCAAAGGATTCTTGACATTTACCGGACCAAACGAATTTTTCTCCTTTTCTCAATAAATTATGTAAGGGATCCAGTATAATTGAAATATTTGGCACATATTTTCCATAAAAATTAATTTTTCCTAAAAATTGTCGGACGTTTTTTTGTGTTTTTGGATTTGGAAATTCTTTTATGGCAATCAAATTATCTTTCAGTGGAGTAACAGTATTGTTTTTAATTATGTGCCCTAGATATTTTACCGAGTCCTGAGCAAAGTTGCATTTCGTGAATTTTAATTTAAAACCCTCTCTTAATATTGCTTCCAATAACAAAGATAGATGCTCAATATGTTTTTCGAATGTTTCAGAAAATACTAAAATATCATCTATGTAATTAACAGTAAAATCTGAAAGTTTATGCTTTCTTATAATGCTACTTAATATTCTCTGAAAAATAGCAGGCGAAGTTTTTAAACCAAAAGGTAAACAAGTCCATTGAAAGTGTGCCTCCTGAGTTACAAATGCTGTTTTTTGTCTATCTTCAATTTTAAGGGGTATGGACCAGAACGCTGAGTTTACATCGAGTGTTGAAAAAAAATTTACAATTCCTTGTTTTAACCATTAAATCCTCTATTAACGGGAATGGTTGCGATTGAGGGACTACGATTTTATTTAATTCGCGAAAATCTATACAAAGTCTCGATCTTCTTCCTTCTTCTTTTTTAAATGCTAGTGTTACCGGAGCGGCAAAAGGGCTATACGACTCCTCGATTAAATTATTTTCTAGTAATTTCGATATTTGATGTTCAATTTCTTTCATATCTTCAATAGAGCACCTATACGGTCTTTTACTACAGTATTTATCTATTAACAAATCAATATGGGCTTCATAACCTTTTACAGTACCTATATCAAATTTGTCTTTAGCGAAAATCGAATTATATTTGTTTATCAATTGATCAATAGCGGATTTTTCCTGATGATCTAAATTGTTTACTGATATATCAAAATTATCGACTATTATATTTTCATTAAAGTTTATTTTATATTCATTTATGATAATCTCTTTTTTATTTTTGTTTGTAATATCCCTTTTTTTTTCATAATATATACCTTCTTTATACTCACTACCTGAACTGCCAGGAATTTCTTTAGTGGTTATTTGTTGCTTTTCTTTATTTTGTATTTCATCTTCAGTATTATTACTGAGAATATTTTGGGTGATATTTAAATCCTCATTTTGAGTTAAATTAAATGTCTGTATACAGTCTAACCCAACTAGGAAATCGTAGTCGAAATTGTCTTTATCTATAACAAAAATATTTACATGTTTTTCAATTTCGAAAATTTTTATTTTTAAAGTTACCATTCCTATTGATTTTTTTACGCCATTAATTGTTTTTAAACCTGCATTTTTATTATAACCAGGTGTTTTTTTAAATGATAATAACCTAGAATTTATTAAGGAAACATTAGATCCTGAATCATAGATCCCTGATGTTTCTAAAGTATCATTTATTAGTAATTTAATTTTAATTAATGGCGGCACTATTAGTTTTTTGGGTCAATTTCATTTAATTCCGTTTCTAATTCAAAATTGTTAACACTCCTTATTTGATCTTTAGTTGGTCTATCATTAACTTTAATTTTGAACCAACATTGGGATTCAGGGTGGTAACGTATACCTTTATTCTCTTTTTCACAAATTTTACATGGACTATACAAAGGCTTCCCCTTTTTCTCTTTAATCCTACTTTCAGAAACTCCTATCTTCTTATCAAATGGTTTTTTGTTTACCATATGTTCTAAACTTCTTATATTATTAAATAAGTCTTTTGTTTCCTTTAAACTATTCCTATCAATCTTATCCGCAATAAAATTCGGTAATCCGGTGGCAATCAGGTCAATTAGAGTTAGTTTATCTATGGACTTATTAATTTCTAATAGTAATCTCTCTTTTTTTAACGCATACTCGAGTAGTGAGCCTTGTCTGTATTTATATAACATTGCATACCTGATCGGTGACCAACCTTTATCCGCATATGTCTCGCAAAAGATTTCTTTCCACATTGCCCATTCTGAATTCATTGTATGCTTTATAAGCATGGAACTATACCAGTCTAAACAAGAATCTTCAATAAATAACCTAAAAATTTCAATTTTTTTGTCGTCTTCTATTCCTATACGTGCACACTCCGCTTCAAAGATATTCATCCATTGGGACACATTAGTAATCTTGTTGTTGAATTTTTCAATTACAAATTTTTCTGCCATCTTTCCCTTATTAAAAGGTTTTGATGAGTCTTTCTTCATATCAGCGAAGCTTTCCATGATTCTTGCTAGAGATTCTTCAGAAATTCCTGTTGTAGAAGTAGAAGCTTGAGGTTCAGTTTGTTCCTCCAATAGGTATCCCTTAAACTGCATATTTCCATCTTTATCACAATAAACCGCCTTCATCTCCGGGCTCATGGATATCCACACCTGTCTTTTCTCGTGCCGTTTTTGTAATGAAATCTTTACCTTTTGAAAGATTTCGGTCTGCAATATTTCGACATGTAGTTTTGTAGATTGTAACTTGTCTGGGATCGCAAAGATCCGACCATCTGAATCTGTAATCTTTGTTACACAAATTATATTCGTTTTCACATCTTCACTGGCCTTGACCATGAATTCAAATTTAACTTTTTCCATTTTTCTTGGAACCGACCGCAGAAATGTTGTTTTATAATATCATTAATATTTGCCCTTGGACATTTAGGTGAATAGTAAAACTATAGGTAATTGAGTTGCTCTGGAAAGAGAATAATTTATTACATAACCATTTATAACAATTTTACAAAACATTTCATAACATAAATTAAACATAAAACCCACCTGGAAAGAGAAACAACATTTACAGCTATTGCTTCACCAGTTCTTAATAAAATAAAATAATCAAATTATAATCATAGTCTTTTAAAGCGCTGTCATTTAGTAAATCTGACAGACGATCTATGGGAGATTAAAAAGAGGTTTTACACTTTATAAATAGGTACTTAATAATAAAATTATAAATTAAATGAGGTGTCACGCACCTCGTTTACATATATAATAGAATACCTATTTATTACATATAATTATGTACTCTGATTCAACTAAAACAATAATGCTGTAATGAGAAAGTAGATAATTCGTAAATCGCTCGAATGAAATGGAGATTGTGATTCGGCAACCATGGTAATGGACGAAAAGATAATGGAGTTTTACAACACATGTGGACTAGACCAATTAATATTACTTATAAGTATATTTTAACATAGAATCTATAGCAGATATGTTTGGCTTAAGAAACTAACGAAATAAACAAGTACGGAACCTCACCGACCACAGCATAAAGAGCCCGTCTAGCGCCATAAAAACTTGCCTTTGACGCGTTGCCCACTACGTCACGCACACAAAGCGAGCGATTACATAGAAAAACGTGCGAAACGCTTAAAACGGGGGTGGCCAACCTACTAGAGGGGGGGTGCTACAGAAATGCAAATATGAAATATGAAAATGAAGATGGCATGTAATAAAAGTGATATACTGGGCTCCGTAGAGCCATTTCGCAGCGTGGGTAGTCGTCTCGTCAGTTTTATGCTGCGCCGTCCATCATCCCCTGACAGCGTTCATGGATGCCTCCTTGAGCCTGAAGAGGGGAGGGGGAGTGGAGGGGCGGACGACGGCCCCGGCGCAGATTTATTATTTCAATGTTGACGTTTGATGTTTTATATTTGAGTAGTGTTTTGTTTTGAGGTCAGGTTATCTTCATATTATGGACACAGTGTCCCAATATGCCAGACTCGCCGTATAACAAAGTTACTGAGTTTGAGAGATCAAATTCTAGTCTTCCGTTGAAAGTAACACCCAAATCTCACCGACATCAAATAGTTTTTAGTGATGCCGATCGTTTCTCGGCATTTTCTACGCCAAACGGGCTGCTTGAAGCAGCTCGACTGCTACGAGCGGTCGACATAACAAAAAGCATGCGAAGGAGAGGCACACGAAACGACATAATATATGCTCATTACACCAATTAAAATCTAAAAAACATTTGACTGGCCTGTTAAACCAATGGTTAGTGTCCCTGACTGCTAAGCTGGAGGTCGTGGGTTCCATTCCGAGCCTGGAAAAAACCTTTGTGTGATGAGCACATTTTTTCTATGTCTGAGTGTAATTTGTCTGCGACATGTTACATGCGTTAATTTATAAATATATAAGTATGTTTATCAATTGTCTGGCTGCCATAATACAGGTTCTGCCTAGTTTGGGATCAGATGGCCGTATTTAAAATGCTCAAAGATATCATTATTATTTAGTTATCTGTGCGATTTCGAACATCAAACGGTGATCCGAAAACAATTGTCAATACCATTCAAAAACGGATTATTTCACAACGAATCCGAAATTTTTAAAGTAGGCGTTTTACCGTCAAGCTGCACAAAGACGTGGCAATAATTCGTTGCCCACAATACTGGAATTAATTGCCCAATCCGCCCAATACCACAGATGTTTTTCACTTATTGTTTATCGAAACTTGGGGTCCTCACCATAACTTGGGCGTGAATGTATGTAGTTTATTAGGTCTGACAGATTTGGTGTTGGCTGATGAGAATTATTGGCGAGGTGAAATGTGATGGTCTTTTTTTGGATTTTTTTGAAATGTTATATAACATAACGTTATGTGTTATAGGGACTCTTTACAAAACTTTTCATATTTTTTTTTAATCGGGATTTGTAATAGCAAAATGCAATAATTCGATGCCTTAAATAACTTTTTCAAATACATTTTTTTCGCAATGTGGGTCGCACATTGTTAATATTGTTTTATACCCCTCGTACTAATCTAAATACTTGTGTTACGAGTGGGTTCACGTCGGTACTGTGGATGGGATTCGAACACGCGACCACATGATCGCAAGTCCGATGCCAGAAGCCATTAGTCTACCACCGATTCATTTACGATGATGGTTTGCTAGTTGAACAATATAACTAAAAATATTCATTAACAAGCGCACTAAATCTGTATTATCTGTATTGAGATAAATAATATAATTATAAAGTTATTTTTATCAAAGCGCCTTTAGATATAAACTACAAGATTATGACGTCACGAGTTCTACTACATTCAAATGTAAATGTGACATTACACGTGTGAGTGTGTGTGTACTCGCTGCCCCAACTCCATCTGTGTATGTACAGACAACAAAATTATAAAAGGGTAAATAAAACAGAAAGCTTACACAAGTCATAAATTTGATTTATAGAGATTAAAAAAGGCGCTTTAGAAACGGCTCGAACGAAAATTTTCGGTGGGACGAATCGGGAGACGAGTGTAGCGTCAGCAGATTAAATGTAACAGCTGTCAATATTGTTATTGTTCAAAGAATATGTTTTACATTAATGTTATTAAAAATTTCTGTGGATTATTTACAATTTTAAAAGCAATATGTTTATTACCTTACTTAAAAATGTGATAATTACATGGTAGCAATTTAATTCGGATTAGATATTTTATTCTGAAAGGGGTTTATTAAATTATTTACTTGCGAACAGGAAAGTTGCCCCTCTAAGCACGTTACTGAAATTGATTTGGTACTTAAGTACCTTGCTGTTAACATTTCTAAACTTTAAAAGTAAATTAGCTCAATTATAAAAAAAGCAATGTTATATTCAAACAAAATAATATAAGTATTGTTTGAGCACATTTTTTTGCAGACCGTACTCATGTCAGCGCAGTGTCGATGTTCGTACCCGTCAGAGGGGGCGCCCGTAAGAAAATTTACAGGCACCGCCGTATTTCACCCCCGCCTTTTTTGTTAATCTACCCTCCTAATGCGTCGCTTTGTTTACCTGCTGACCGTACATAGTGTCCTTAGTGTTCAAATGGTATAATTACGTCGAGTGTAACGTGAAGTCTTTGTGTAAAGGGTGAATTGGAATATCTGGGATTACTTCAAGAATTATGGACGCGTTGCATTTAGTTGGTGTTGTTGATAATAATATAATTATTATTTATTTTTAACAATGTTCTGAGTGATCCTCTAATGGTCCTTTGTTCATAATATATCTGGTCTTAGATTCGATATGAATTTTAAACTAAATACTTTTGTCTCTGTTTTATTGGTAATGCACATAGAGGAAGTTACGTTCATGATTATAGATTCATCAATACTTACTGACACAAATAACTTTTTCAAAGACAAGACTTTGATTTTTTTCTTAGCATAGGCTGGTATTATGGTGACCAGTTTGATTTTAACCAAAAAATAATTCTAAAATGATCCAATTCCAAAACTCTATCCTATATTACGTTTGCAAATGAGCATTGTAGATGAAAGTTGTGCAATACAGAGATATAGGAAGGAACTTACGACTGTCGCCCTAGCTTAGTTTTCGATTTGGCAAGCACTGAAGCAATATTGTTCGGTTCGCGAACCATTCCTACAGTATGTTTAACGTTTTTATTAGTTATATGATTTTCGAAATATTGGGTTGTGCTGTTTTGGAAGCTGCTATTGTGTTGAAGTTATTATGGTTTTCTTTATTTCTATCATTTCTTGAGTCATTCATAACATTTTGTTGGCCAAATACTTGGCTATAAATATTTATATGTATTTAGATCAAATCTTTTTGACAAGTCTGAATCAGATTATTCTGTCTGCAGTGGCTTTTGATGTTCATATTCAATAAATAAGTTGGTATGATCTTGAAATAAAACTACTTTTAAACGGATTCTATCACGGTTT
Source organism: Plusia festucae (assembly GCA_950381575.1). NCBI lineage: Eukaryota > Metazoa > Arthropoda > Insecta > Lepidoptera > Noctuidae > Plusia > Plusia festucae. Next base: position 1,161,747 of record OX494436.1, on the reverse strand, counting down.
ATTTTGATTTCACTGTTCTCATATTCGCGTAAACCTCAGAAAAGAATTGGTGATCCGTCATACGGTGATCTTTGACAGTCGTTAACTCATTACAATTCTGACAACCAGTCTTACTATGGGATACCCAGTAAAATGGGCTGTGGAAGTCAGATAGGCAGTCGCTCCTTGTCAGATATATTATTCATTTATATCCGGTAAGACTGGAAGCCGACCCCAACATAGCTTGGGATAAGGCTAGGCAGAAGAAGAAAAAGATCTTGAAATATTTTTAAGACTTTTTTTTCTTGATATTAATCTCTATAAGTCTTTTTAGAAGTCAGTTCATAATTTCCAATGAGAAACTAAACAGAAATGATGTATAATGTAGCTATGAGCTAACAAATAACTAAGAATTTGATGTTAGTATGACTAACGCCGAAACTGATAAGAAGTTACTTAGTTTTTACTAAAAGCTGAAAGACCAAGAGTATGTCTGATACGTAAGTACTCGGCTCTTACACTCAATATAAATAAAAGCTAAGTAGGAAACAATATTATCCACCCAGACCTACCCCCTAATGACCATCCACTTTTACATTCAAACACCCGAGCATTTAACCCTTCGACTGGTCATATAATTGGTCCAATGAGGGGGAGAGAGGGTTATTTCATAATCTACGGCAACCCCCCACTGCAGACGGATCAACGCTGCACAATCCCGGCGATAGAATTTTATGAGACCCCCGGATGCAGCGTGGTAAGCAGTAGTCATAAATAGTTGCAGGAGTTTCAGTTTTACTGGATGTGGTATGTTAATTTTTATACAGGTTTTTATAAATATCGACTCAAAAGGAATTTGAAATTTAAATAAATGGAAATTTAGCTCATAAAACTGCCTTTATCAATAACGTCCAACCTTTCGTGAAGGAACTTGATTAAAAAAGTATATGTTCACGAAATTCAAAACTGCCTGCTGCCAAGCCTGATGTAATTCGTTTGATTATGTAATGTTTTGTTAAATGTTCATAAAATAATTTTACGAGTCCAGGTCTTACTCTTCTTTAGTTAAGAATAAAATATTTTTAAATGACCTGATTTCCATTACTACCATGCACGCTCCAGCCACATCCAGGGACTCCTATATCTTGCAGGCAGCGCATTAATGCACTACGACTGAACGTAACTATTACTGTGTGAGTTGTGGATTTGTTTTGCCGGTCAGATAGTTGAAAATATGAAAATGAGTTTCAAGTTTCACAGAAGACGTGAAACGACATAGAATTTGATGTACAAAACAACTTTTGTAGTAATTCAGCTTCAGTTTTTGAGGACTTAAAACTGTTTTGTGTTTTAGTAGTTTAAGAGCTACACCTGGAGAGAATTCATACAAATTATTGGAACAGCTTTTCTATCTACTGATTTTATATGATTACATTTTCTTTGTTCGTGTTTGAATGTGATGAGATGAATGAGTGAAAGACCCTGACTGCTAAGCCAGAGGTCGTGGGTTTGATTCCCACCCAGGACAAAGCTTTGTGTGATGAGAACGATCATTTGTTCTGTGTCTGGATTATTTATCTATAATGTACGTATATTTATTATATAAGTATGTTTATCAGCTGTCTGGTTGCTATAGTACCTACAAGCTCTGCCTAGTTTGGGATCAGATGGCCGTGTGTGAGCTGTCTCAAGATATTATTATTTTCTTGACGTGTTGGCCATGTTGAACTAGTCACTTTAAAAAAGTAATGTGAATCACCTTGACAAAGAGTGAAGCGATTTACATCTTTATTCTCATATTCCAGAATCGAATGTTTTGTTTCAGTTCACAAATAAAAAGTCTCAGTTAGTTTTATTTTCAGCTTAATTTATCCATGATTTACATAAGTACATCCATCAGGGAACTATACTTAGCGTCCCAGCACTGGAGTTCCGGAGAAAAACGTCAGTCTAGCTAATGACGTCACCACTGACTGACACAAGTGCTGCGTAATGAGGATTGACTGGAATGAGGGTTAATTAAAGTGATACATTTATAGGGTTAAGTGAAAATTGTGGTGCTTAAAGAGTGGATACTAAATTTCCTTATGTATGTATACCGAGCAAAGGATGAAGAAAATATATATAAATACTTACCACATGTTATTTAAACTCTATTAAAAAATAAGTTTTCATACAAAGTGACAGGTCACGTGACTCATGTTTGTATTAAAACTTGATTTTTAATTTTAATATTTCGACCTCCTTCGAAAAAGTTGTTCAGTTTGATGTACCTGATCACCACGCTGAATAAACGCACTCTTTTCAAAATAATCCTGTATTATGTACTAAAACAATTGAAAAACATAGATATCAAAATAAATCCTTTGATACAAGGATCGTACGATTTTATAAATTACGAAGTATACGAAGTTGTTCAATAACTCAAAAGTTGCACTTAAGTTAGAAATATAAAAAGATTGTTGAGTGAAGACTGGTGGGGTGACATGATACGGACAAAAGGCAGCAGATTGCACCTACCACCCCTCCGTTAAGGGGGAGCTCCATGTTCCCGATTTATAACTACGTACTGTTTCTGTTCGGAAAATATTTGGAATGATCCCATTGGGAGTAAAGATTAGGAAAATTATATTGAACTTTTAAACAAAGTAAGATTTCATTTCTGTACGTCTTTAAATATGAATGATCCTAAAATGATCTGATAAATGTTTCTTGTTGAATTTCTTTTTTAAAGAAGCCCTGGATTGATTCTAGAAATTGCACGAATATAGGTTGCTTATTAATGATGAAACCATAGTCTACAATAATCTTGTACCTACCTTAAGACCACATAAACGAAGCCAAGTTTGAAAAAGTAACCAAGTAATTTTAATTTAATTTCTAAACATTGCCAAAAACCACATATAAATGTGGTTTTTGGCAATGTTTAGATTAAAATATATAAAAATATATTTTAATCAAAACACTCAGAATTGATGTTGGGTTTATATTGTCTATTCTGTCAAACCCTAAATAAGAATTAGGAAAACAATTAAGTATTTTGGTGTCTCGTCAATGATTCGCGGCACTACAGTAAGTTAGTTAGTATTATCTAGATTAAGGTACGATGAGGCTGGCGTGTCCTTGTGAACAAAAGCCTCTTTCTAATAAAGATTAAAAAAAAAACAAAATACAAAATTTCAAATATCTCCCTGCATCGTCACCTTAACAGTTGCAGCGGATTTCAAGACGGACGGACGGACAGCGGGGGCAGGTAAAGGGGTCAAACGTCATCGATCGGGGTCCGACCCCGCCCGTAATCATACCCCCACTTGTTTATTTTATATTGGAAATGTCAGCGTCCGTGTGTGACGTCGCTCTGTTATGTTTCTTTGGCACATCTTGGAATAAGTCGGGTTTACTGGTACTCGTGATATAGCTTGGATTGTGGATGGATTGTGTGGTTTTAAAACAAGAATACGTACTTGTTCCCTTTGGACGTTTGGTGCATTTTAAAGAGGTTGATCAAGTTGATATTGGTTTGAGTATACAATCAGTTTATGAGCATTAGGTGGTTGCCTTGACTTGAGTGACTTTTTGACGATTTGAGGACATTCTTGAACTTGGTAATTAGAAGCTCTAGAATTTTGTGCAAAATAAATTATACAAATTATTCGCCATAATGTAAACGGTCTTGTAAACAGCGACGTTATGCTTGTACTGATATTCTTGGTGATTCCTTTAGGAATTATCAAGTGCATATTTGCGTCACCGCACCGTACAACGACGGCACAAAGCGTTCTGCGACGACTTAACACCTTACTCGAGCAGCAATGAATGTTTAACAGCGGTCACTTTGAGAGCACACCTCACTCTCATGGGGTTTTTGAAAACTGACTGTGTTGGTGTGTTTCCAATGTTTTGTATTTCAACAATAAGAATTGTAAAAAAATGTACAGTTAGTTCGAACTGAACTACAATATTTTTCTAAATAATCTTCTAAGTTTGAATAAATTAATCGTTCATGTTATTTTGTTGTTACCAGTATATTTGATGAAATGTACCTACGGGTCAATATAATAAATAAAATAAAAGCGTAATCAATTAATATTATACATAAAATAATTATTAACTTGTATTCTTTCCTAAGATATCGTCGCTGGACTGACCACCCCGTATCGTACGATCATTGGAAACATACCAAGCAGGTGCATGCACGAGGTGCGTCGCGACCACACGGACTGTCTTACCCCTTTATGCAGGTCCCCTCAATACAAGCGCTGCATATTTTAACCTTACCTCGACCGCAGCCCGTTTCGTAAACGCTATCTGCTTTTGACTACACAAACATAACTTTACCGTTCCGAGAGCCACCTGCATTCCGTTTTCAATTGTATTCTCTTTAAGCTTCGAATTGGTTGAAAATTTTGCAGCTGCCAATAGAATTTTGTAGGTGACTAAAAGCAAAGTCATTGGTCGCGCTTGAGATATTAGCAGCTTCAGTCCTCCAGATGGGTGCATTTACGTGGAGATATTTCCGATTTGATAGCCTTTGAGGGCGGCGCGTGAATTCTGAATGAGTTTGACTTCAGCTTGCTTTTGATTTAGGTATCGTAGGTGCCAGTGGGAATAAAGATGGTGAATTTTTCGAAATGAATTTTCTAGTGGTGTGAGAAATGTAGCTGAATATTTAGGAGGTTTCCTCCAGTTTCTTTTGGCACCAAAAATAATCTTGGGAATTTAACTTTTTAAAACTCAACCTTAAACATGGCTTTAATGTAGCTAAAATACGCAGACTGTGTTTACCTTTACCATATTGCGTATTGCACCTAACACACAAAAAAGCAGCACTTTAATTACACATAATTATTCCCATAAAACCCTTTACTAAACGTATATGACTTTACAAGAACATATACGTTTTCACAATTGAAACACGGGTCCCTAAAATTTACGTATGTTTCCACATACACATGGTTCCACATCATCACATCAGACCCGCGGGAGGCAAGTGCGAAACAAGCTATTGTTCCAGCGCGACAAGCTGCCACCAATCTTAGTCTGAGCTATTCATGCTGTGACGTCACTGTATTTTTGTCAACTGTTGTGCTCACGACATTTTAATTCTTAATCCAGACTTGCTTTTAGTTTGAAATGCATTTTTATAACTAGCTGAAGAATTAATCATAATAATCTTTATTTGTCTAAATACATAAAGAGAGTTAGACAAACATTTTGACATTTAGATTATAGTTGTTGTTACAAATTCTATACAAATATAATATCTTACCTCTAAAGCTAGGGTATACCTGTATTATAAGTGGTAGTAACAGTTAACAATGATTGACAAATTTTATCTCAGGTTGACTGTGTGTGTCATTCTGCTGTATGGTAACAATTGTATGTGTGTTTGTGTGTTAGCGTGTGTGGATGCATTACACAAGATATGTAAGTAAAGAGTATTTTACAAATAGGTACGAAGTTAAAATGATTGGTAGTGACTGGTGGTGGTGGATAATTTAATTGTACGCTTACTGTGACAAAGCGTTCTTCAATAAATGAGATAAGTCAGTTCTTGAGATTAGCACATTGCAACAAACAAACAAACTCTTCTGCTTTATAATATGTATTTGTATAGATATGTCTTAAATATAATTTTTTGAAAACTTTAATGTAATATGGCTACGTTTTGGACCGACTAACTAAACAAGATTACAATAAATATGAAAAATCTTACTCCAAATCATAACTTTCAACGCCAAAAGAAACTGCCTTCAGCTTGACCGGTCAGTGACATCGCAATCCTGAGGAGTATTCACAATTATGCAGTGGCCAGACCAAAAACAATAAGTTGTGAAGAAATTACAACGAATGGGCTCGTAATACAGTGTTCGTAGTCGGGTCGTCACGCGTCGCTGATAATTCGAGGCACAGCTGAAAATGAGCTGCATATCACTGGCTAACCAATGCTACAGGGTGGTTAAAAAAATCTGCTGATATTTTCAGGCCTAGATAAAACTTAATTATTTAAGGATTCAACGGTTTACTCACGCGCATTCTCGGGATCGCCCGACTAGTCGACAGTTCGACTCGCGACACCGCCGCCGCCACGTCAGCTCATGTCATGATTAAGGACTCCTATTGAGTCTGAAACTAGTCGGGCGATCCCGAGAATGCGCGTGAGTAAACCGTTGAATCCTTAGATAATTATGAATTCATCTCACGGAAGTTAAAATAAACTAGAAAAACTCTTAAAGATTTCGAAAATAAAACAAAATATGTTTGTTTAATGATTTATTGTAAAGTTATTTTATATTTATCGGTTTATTTAATTGCAATCATTATCTTTTTGATGCTTTTCGATTTTCTTGATAATGTCCGGAACCCACGAGGACGCTCCAAGCAGATAGGATTGCATTGTACGTTCATAGTAAACTGTTATTATTTAAATACTAATAACACATTTATTAGTATTTATATACTGGGATGCGGTCCTCATAAATATTAATATAAGTCACATATTTATGCAGACCATAGTAATAACTCAAAAAGTTATCATTTAACGATCTAATTTGATTAAAAAAAGACAAACAAAGACCATGTGTTACAAACAAGTTAGTGTCATACGTCATTACTATAATCCATGTCACTCGAAGGCTTTTAAAAGTGGGGACGCACACTTTTAATCAGCTCAATTCAGTTGTTTTCTAAAAGCAAAATCTTATTAAGTCTAGCCAGGGGTCGACCCCTGCCTCTTGATTCTGTAAGACGTCGTTCTAAAATTCGAATCTGAACCCGCCGTGAATTTCTTGATTGGCATTCTATAAACTCGGTTGATACACTAGCGCTACACTTGCGAGCGTGTCAGCGTGTTGAACTAAATTAACCGTGAGATTTAGACCCAAGTTCACCAACAGATGGTTAAATTTTAAACAAATGTTTGAACCATGAACGGCTGTTTAACAATATTTTGCTGTTCACCATTCTCTAACCATTGATTATGTACTGTAATCGAATGATTAGCTTAAACGATGTAGCCAACTCAGTTTAGCCATTGGTTTATGCTTCCTGACATGAAGTTTTTATGTAGTTATTCTCCAAGCAAGTGTAAGCTGTAACAAGTAAGCTATAACAAATAAATATATTTGATTTGAAGCTCTCAAGAGAACGTTTGCAGTGAGTACTAAGAGCATTAAACTCGTCAGCCAGATCCTTCCAACTTCTTGCTTTTTCGGCATTTGCTTTAGCGTCCGATTTTTTATTTTCTATTCTATCTCTGTACTTTATTACGAGTGCCGTAAGTACAGATTTCTCGCCACTGGTGAAATTCAAAGTACGTTTACGCTCATCTTCCATTATCACTGATACTTATATATTCAATAAAAGATTTAATAACAAACACGACACGAAAAAAATATGAATTGAGTTAGATGATTTGATCACAGAGTTTGACAATGAAAATTGATTGACGTGACCATTAAGACATTAAACATTCACAAAATAATGATAAACCATTCCAGCATTTGGTAATTTTGGACTAACTCATTCAAAAGAGTTTGGTTAGCAAACCGTTGGTTAGAAATAAATGGTGAACTCTAAAAAAAACGCGGTTGGATTGAACATCGGTTTAATGCTAACAGAACGGTTACGTAATCAATGATTATGATGTAGTTAGAAAACTCGGGCCTAAATATGAGATGACGTTTGAGTTCGCACTCGAAATTTGAAACTTATGCGAAGTGAGAGTGAACGTGAAGTGAACAGCGAAGTGAGATGCGAGTTGTTGATTGACATTTTACAGAATTGACGTACTGGACCACGCGCGTTTCTGTGATATAATGATATGTATATTTCATTTTTTGTATATGTCATAGGCACAGCAATAACATTAGGAAATGTCAATTTTTATTTAGTACAATAGTATATTATTTAAAATACGTAAAAGAAATCACTAAGCTAACACTTTAAACATAAAATTCTTGTAAATTATTTACAAATGCAATAAGTTTCTTGTAAATTTTATACAGGATTATTGTTGATGGGGTGCGTATATTCAACGAGGAAATCAGGTGCATAAAACTGAATCACTTTTCCCAAGGAACATGGGTCGAAAACTTTAAAAGGAAAATGAAATTTTCATACAAAGTGACAGATCACGTGACTAATGTTTGTTGATTTTCAATTTTAATATATCGACCAATGTTTTTTGGGAAAAGTTGTTCAGTTATGCACCTGATTACCTCGTTGAATATACGCACTCCATAAAAAATAATCCTGTATTTTCGAAACAAAAGAAGAAAAATGTTCACAACAATTTCGCTCACCCTGTACAACGTTCCTTAGCTTGCCGCAGACTCTGTTTGTTGCGCAGGCGTAAAAATTAAAATAAACAATAGCAACACTCGTCCTACACCCCGGGGCCGTTCGTATTAAAGCTTTTGTCCTAAGATTAGCAGTTAAGAAACGCCTGTACAGAGGCTGTCGTCTGAACTTCATGCTACGGAATTAGTCGGAAAACCAGCCTTTTTGTTACTTGTTTTTAGATGAAAAACTATGAGGAATGAAGTAGTGCTGTGACTTGATGGGCTAGTGTTTTGTTTTAAACGTGTTTTGTTGCTCTCTGTTGTTTGTTCGTGTTGATGTTCTATTCAGAATGTTCATTAAGATCTGCTTTTTGAAAAATATTGGTCTTAATAATAATCATTTATCGGCTACCTAGTCGAATAATTAAAAAGGCCACTAAGCTCCATCAAACAGGACCAGTATTTTTTTCTAAAAATATCTATTATGCCGCAGATAATTTAAAATAAAAGTACTTAAGTTTTAACCTATTTATGTGTCAAATAAAACGTATCGTAATATTGTGAAATTGAGACATCTCCTTCTGCCTAAATGATAAGGCTTAAAGAGGTTTTTGAAGATTGAAGAAAAATGTGGTTTTAGGCAAAAACTGAAGTGGATTTATCAGTCAAGGTGAGCCGACGTCGAATGATCGAAGGCTTACGAAGATGATTAATACTAAACATATATATAATTTAACTTTCGAATAAAATTTTAGAGGTCAAATATTATGCAAATTATAATTACGTTTTTCTATATTTAGTCGATTTTATTTACTTCATAAAAAAATATAATAAATAATTTAATTCATGCAAATCTTTAGTTATATCCATCCATGTTATGGCAATTGCAAATTTTTTCCTTGAAATGTGCCAAATATTTATTATATCGATGGATTTAGAATGTTATTAATTAAAACAGACGATTTATATCACAAAAGGTTACTCATCCAAAAAAATTATCAACACATACTAATCGCACAGAGGACAAAACACAAAGATCTCTAGACAAAAATAACGACAAAAAAATATATAATCTCGACATTTATCACTACGTAGAATTCCTTTTAAAAGTAAATTCTTTTCTTTAGCATCGATGGAAAGAACAGCGAAAGAGAATTAATGCAAAACAAAAGTCCCGCTATCTGGATGGTGGGCGGGGTGCCGGCACTAAATTACTCGATGGGCGTCAACCCACCGCCATGTATCAATCAGGCTGGCCTAGATTTATGGGACAGTTCACTTCGGAATCGTTAGCCTCCGCGACGAAAATGTGTTACTGTTATCCTGTGTCTTCCGACTTTTCTCTTTTTTTCCGAGGGGCTGCGTTTATCTAGACTTGCGAAAATACGAGTGTGATTGTTTGCTGTAATCGTAATTTTGGGCTTGAAGCTTTGCTGTTCACGTTATATCTTTGCTTTAATGCTAGGTTGATAACGGTTTGCTGGAAAATAAATTTTGAAGATTACCAGCTACAAGCAATGTTTGCTAGAGACTTACATGAACTAAAGTATAAATTACTACTTTAATTTTTTATGAATGCATTGAACATGTGATGTTTTAGTGATGGAACAACAGCAAACAAATATTTTGTTATGAAAACTCCAAAGGCAGTAAAGACTAATATATTCTATACAAATATTGTGCACATGAACATCACGAGTCAAACCAGGAAACAAATAAATAGATCAAAGAGTTTTGAAAACGAAAAACAATCAACTATAAAAAAATGCAACAATAAAGCAACTATAACGGCAATGCAATAAAAATCATTTATAAAATTAACGTTTCCAGTGCGGTGTTCGCCATCACCATTGATGGTTTTGTCCCATCCTTTGTCGGCGTGCGCACTGTGCTCTTGTCATGTTGACATAAATGGAAAAAATGCGAATGGACGCCACACTGAGGCTAATTTCCTTTTCAATGTTCCTGTCCATGTCTGCGTCAGTCCGGCTTGACGTCGCTTTCAGCTATTTCCAGCTTTGATGTTGTTTTTTGATAGTAATTAATTATGTTGGTAATTTTTTGAGTATGGCGGTAATTATTTTTTGGGATGTGTGGTTTGAATATGGCTGCCAAGGAGACATTCTATTTTGATTTCTGACCCATCATTAACATCGCAGAAATCTATAGTGGACAGCTTATTTATCAGCCGTCATCCATACATCCTAATTTGTAAAGGTTACTCTTGCTATCCCTAATAAGAAACAATTTCTTGATTAGTATTTATTTTAGCACATTAACTGAACGTTCATTTTGCATTTAAGAGCCAGTTTGTCTACTTAGTCTGACCCTAATTTAAAGTCCCAAACTAAAAAACAGTTGCAAACAAACTGTCTCAAACACCGTCACCACAAAAAAGTACCATCAGCAAAAAAATCCGTTGCGATCCAAGTCACATACCTTCTTCGAACAAAATACGAGCGACACGCGTACTGTAACGATACGATTGCGTAAACACACAACAACTCACACCTGCGCTGTATTTACGAGTTGTGCTCGAGTGTACCAATTTATACGATATGTTGTTACTTTTGTGCTTTATTGTACGCGCATTGACGATGATTGGTTGTTAAGTGATGTGGAGTTTGTCGGCTGTTGAAGCTGGCTATGGTTGTTTTCAAATGTTCAGCTGTTCATAAATTTACTTGTTTCCAAATTAGAATTTAATTTGGTTTCCTGCTGAATAAATAGCAAATGACTGCAGAGTGCATTTACTCAACACTCAATTCTTTATTGTCTTTCCATAATGTACAGAGGTGGTGGTATGCTTAAAGCTAACGTTAGGAATAATGATGGGCCCTGCTAGGCACAACAAAGTAAATTAATAAAAGGTATAATTAAATTGCAACATACCTTTATGGGTAAGAACTAAATACGGTATGGAGAACCCAAGTCTGCAATATTTTGCTTGCAGACCTTCTGAAAGTCGACCATACTGTTTAAAATTATTCGAGGCAGTAAGCATCTTTTGTGTAATGTACCTGTATTTGTGTAATGTGAGTACATTACATCATTGAATAAATCACGAAATTTCTCTATTATTTTAATCCTTCAAGACTTGATCCTTCTCAAAAAATAAAAATGCAAATATCAAGTTTAATTCAACGGTCCGATTAGCCTCCTTGAGGGTACAGTGACGCAGATAACCGACAGTGCTGAGGTACAGTCGCGCAGATAAGCGGCTTTCATTACTGGCGTGTCGCGGCGACAATGGATTGCGACAACAAATCTCGCCGCTGAGTTATTTGTTGCTTCTGAGGTTATGTCGGCGAATGTACCTGTTATTGATGCTTTTGTTCTTGATTGTACTAGTGCAGTTGGAAGGTGACACGCGAGTGACTTAAAGGACGGACCTCACTGTAGAATCTGAGGCTTTACCGAAGTAAATGTACTTATTTTCTTGCTTCGTGAGGATGGAGTAATTTCAGGATTATATTTTTTTTTTATAAAAAGCTTATCAGTTTTTCCTTTGAGGTTTTCACGAATGTTACACATGAAACTATTTAGTTTTGGATACATAACTGTTCATCTGTATTATTTTGTGTTTGTTATTAAATGGCTCAAACCATACTTGACGACCTCCGTGGTCGAGTGGCGTACACACCGGTTTTCAAGGTGTCGCCAGCTCTGAGGTCCCGGGTTCGATCCCCGGACGGGTCAATATAGAAAAACCCTTTTCTACATTGTCTCGGCTACTTACTTTGGATTCTGAGCAATGTATGTGATGTTGTCCACATTTATAAAATATATATATATATGTATATACTAACACTACCCGGTGACTCAGAAGATACAAAAAATGGCGAGCCGGGGTTCTTGAACTATAATTCTGCTTTATCTCGTTATGTTTTGTTTGGACTTAAAGAATGCCGTTTAGTTATCAACTAATGACGATAACGATATTGATTTCTTAGGTGAATGTTAGGACGATATTTACAATTATATATTATTTTAGGTTATGGTTGATTGAGGTATGGTTGTTTAACACTTTCAGCACTCTCTTTCTCTCATCTCCTTCCCAAATTCTACCATCATTATTCAATCACCTTGTTACAGCAACACGTTACAGCTAGTCTGATGTATCTAAAATCAATTTAATTTCACTCAAACGTTGGCCACAAAGCGTAAACATATCTGCCTTTTATAACCTGTACTTTACGATGACAATAAGGTAAACTGCGCTTGCGCATCTGATGTAGTACGTAAATGAACGCGTCTGCCCGAAATTAATCATTAAGTTTATTTTTATTAGAGTAAATGATTACACTGACGTGTACAGAATATTTGTTAAAAGGAGGTGGAAAATAAAGTGCAGTGATTGGAATTCAGTTTTAATTTTCATTCAGGAGCAAATTATACTCCATACAATTACCCCAAGACTTATATTATAAAAATAACTGTTGATTTTTAATTTGGTATTACGTTATATTGGCGTCTATCAATAATCATAATTATTTAGGATTCCTAATACCTAATTGTTTTATTTTGTGGCAAGTAATTTAATTACCTACATACACAAACTAGTTCCATAATTTCAAGTCCCTTGTTACTCTTTGACGTAACAAAATAAAATATTGGAAGTGCTCAATTTTTTTTCCCATTTTATTTTATTGCTATCTTATATATTTTGTATGCACATTAAATAATATTTGTAATTATCTTAACATTTACGTTCTAATGTAAAACCGTATGTTTTGACGTACCGACGATATATTAGTTCAACCAGTAAACGTACTGTGATGTATGAACGGCAATCTTTGGATGGATCTGAAGAAACACTAATAAAATACAATGGTTGCGTCAATTTTATATGTTTGCATTCACTCCTGTGAATTATTATTGTAAATTGAACATTAGGGTAAATAAAATAAGAATTGATTTTTATTAAATTTGTTTTAGAAGACGGCGTGTGGATCAGTCTATCCAATTTTTCATTTGTTTTAATGCCGTTTTGTGGTGACTTATGGATTCATCATCCAGCCCTTTCCTAATTTCATTTGGGGTTTCTGCAGCATGTCTTCTTCTTTTTCGACATCATATTCTCTTATTGATGTACTTTATGATATAATATAGCCTAATGTCACCCGGGGATAGTGCAGCTTCCCAACAGTGAAATAATTTTTTAAATCGGTTCAGTAGATTCGGACCCTATTCAATGCAAACAAACATACAATCAAATCTTTCCTATTTATTATATTAGTAAAGATATCTTAAGAAAGCTTTGTGATTTATCGTACAATTAATAAATTTGTCTTGTGTAATCGACGCGACAGTATAATTATACTCCTATTTTTTTCAATGCAGTAAGCTAATTCAGAAAACACACAAAATTCTTACGAAAACCAATCAAAAACATTACTACTATTAGGACACAAATGATTATACATCTCTAAGGAAAAACCTTGATATGTCTAAATACGTATTACGAAAATACAGCGAATTGATACAAAGCTGTCATTACACAGATCAACTTGATAGGAATCAGCCGTCAATCAAATGAAACAATTTCTAACAACAATAAGATTATAATGTTAGCTGACGTAACGACCAAAATATTACCCATTGTTATGGAGAATTCAATTTACTATCACTTTTCACACGACCATAAATATTATATTTTTGTTTATGAGTTAAATTTGTTTGTGTCTTTATTTTGTGAAGAAATCGTCTTATCTCTTAGGTTATTTATATCATCATTTTTTGGGTAATAATTTCTTAATAACATAATTAAAAAGTTGCCCTTACAGAAGCATTGCCTAATTCATGAAAATTTGTCTCACTTTTAAATCTTACATTCAGTTCTAGGGCTGGAATTTTCACAATAAATTTGAAGGGAACGATACTGTTTTGGAAAAGGACAAAATTGCAACTATCTTAACGTACGTAATCATTTTATCTATACTATACTATTATTGTATAAAGGAAATATTCGATTGTTTGTATGCATTGAATGAATGAATGAAAAAGGTTCCAAATCTACTGAACCGATTTGAAAAATTCTTCCACTGTTCGAAAAGCTACACTATCCCCGGGGGGCGTATAGGTCGCATCATGTTTTAAAAAAAATATGCTCGCGGGCGGAGCTCCGGGAAACAGCTAGTATCATAATATAATACAATACTATAAGAATCAGTAATAATAGTGCTTGATTCAATTAAACAAAATATGAGTGTGCGTGTGACATTTATTATGAATAAAATTGTATGTTTAAGTATACTAGAAGGTCTTGATTTTAACAAAACATTAACTTCAAAATAATCCTCTATTGAAACTGCAATAACTTCCAATAACTTGACATAAATATGTTAAAGACTTGGCAGGGAGCTGCAAACGTGAGACGAATGGCTGTTCAGAGGCAGCTGCTGGCCGTCGCAGTATGGACTAATTCTATTAATTGTTGCGCCTCCTGAATTTTGAAGATCACGTGTGGATTTTGTGTGCTATATATTCATACATTTTTGTATAAAAGGCCTACAAACGTTTGTAGGTAGTCTTTGTCTAAGCTGTTTTAGAATCGAAGTGACAAAGATTAATTTGGGGAGATCATTTTTTTTGTTTAGTTCACCTCCTTGATAATCACGAATGACATGTGCAGCTGGTTTGCATCTTGCAAGGAACAATCTTAATTTCAAAAAATAATATTTGTTCAATTGTCTTTTATTTGTGTATGCTTGGGACAGCTCACACTCGGTCATCTGATCCAAAGCTAGGCGGAGCCTGTACTATGGTAACCATACAACTCACAAACATACTTAAATAACTGTATAACATTTTAAATTTAACAAGAAGTTTCTTTAAGAAAAGAAAAAGTCCTTTGTCGCCAAAAATCTAGTTTGTACCATCAGCAGTATCTTACTTAATTGTAGCTCCAAGTAAGAAGAGTACTATCTCTAAATTACTCCTTATAATTATCAGCATTTCAAATCGAGACCAACTTTAAATGAAGTTGCCCCAAGTAAAGCGTTTCTGACAAAATGCTCGCTTACAGTACAATCCCTCCAAACTCTTGTAATTAACGATATCTCTAGAATTAAAAAAAAACTCGTCATGTTAAAATATCAGTGACGGCAGTTTCGTTTTTTTATTTATTTTCCCTCTAAAACCCCAACTGGCCGAACGTTTTCAGATACAAGTGACAATTCACGCCAATTCGTTTGCCACAGACGCCTATCACACCGTAGTGTAATTCTTGTAGTGTAGAACGAATTTAATGTGATCGATTGTAACGTTGCGTCAGATCATTACGTGTGGTTGTTATGTGATGTAAATATTTATTGCGCTTAGTTTTGTTTTACGTAAGTGTGAAAATTTATATGAGCGAAGTTAATTTGAATTATTATAATATGATTTTGATGATTTATACGTTGACATTAATGTTGTATTACAAGGTTAAACTTAAGTTATTGCAGCAATGCCTATACTCTAAAATTGACAATCACTTCTTCAATCTTATAGTACGAATTTTTATGAATTACTTTCACATTCTCCATATCAATAAAAATAGTTAAATATTGCATCCTATCATAATTTAAACTATTAATTCCATTTGCCAATCTTACTGACCATAACCATTAAAACTAAAACATTTATATATTCTACCATAAAATGGAGACTAAGGTCACTACCGCAACAAAAATATTAATATTGAAATCTACGTTTTGAACTAACCTAGCTAAGTTTCTCCAATAGGTAATATCGTATCGTTTTGCAACGAATACTTTGACTAGCCTTACAGAGCACGTGGATTCTTAAGAACTAAATAATTGCGCCATTAAAATTTATCACTATAATTTGTTTCATTCTTAATTTGTCGACAATCCGACCGAATTCCTTCGGTGTTATGTATAAATGTTCGTTAAACGTTTTCGAGAAGAAGAAAGTGAAATTTTCTGCTTTTTTGGATAGAATATACGATTATATTTTAAGTGAACGTCTAGAAAAAGTGAATTTGTAAATTACCTGACGATTTTAATTAACTTAATTTGTTTTATGTGAAGTATTATGTCGATAATTACGAGTCGCTTCAAAGGTTTAAGGTCAAATGTCGGAGAATGACTTATGCTGACACAAATGCAAAGTGCGAAAGCTGGTCCTGACACTTTAATTTTTAATTAATCTAAATAATAATTTTTATTTTATATCCAATCAAAACAATATTCTTCTTCATCAATTAGTCTCAAATTAAGCACTAAATGCTTAGTATAGACTAGCTACTATTGATTTTGTTACACGTCGGTGTGACATCAAGCTTTGTCGCCGAACAAAAAAAAAAAGACGTTGACTTATTTACATTTTACATACAAACGCTATCCATTGGTCGTCAGTCAATCGACTTTCAGAATTTTATTTCTGTACACCAGACATGTATCCTCCACTTTTGATATAAACATTTTTTCCCCTCGATTTAACGAATTGAAGTCGAAAAATGACCTTTCGCATTTTAATTGGTTTATTGATAGTGTTTTTAAACGAAAGCTCTTGTTTTTTAGTCTGTGACGTTTGAATATTTTGTATTTGACGTGTTTAGTTTAAAAACGTTTTCTGGTATCCGCTAATAAAATTGATTTGGTTATCAAATATTTGGAATAGTTTGTTCTAAAAACGTCAGCCTAATTGCGTTTCAGTTTTATATATGTAAATTAGCGTCTGGGTTCTGAAGTAATAGAAATAGTGTGCCTATTGTTCAGTAACTGTTTTAGGTACATTTTGCATTTTATTAGACTTTCTTTATTTATCAGATATAGACATATTATGATCCTTATAAAATAGCTAAAACTCTTGAAGTACCACGTCATATAATTAGGAAAGAAAGAAACATAAAACCGTTTATTTGTGGCAAATGAGGCATTACGCAAAATACTAAAAAACATAAATCGAACTTGTCTCACAGCCGTGCAAAACGGTGACATACGCTTAGAGAACGCGTCACATTCGTGCTAAACGAATGTGACGCGTTCTCTAAGCGTATGCTAAATTTCATACTAGAAACAGGACCTTGGTTTTCTTGGTAAAGAAAATGACCGAATGATCTTGGTATTCAGCGATGGCCTAAAATTATGCACACAATTTGTTACTTCTAGTAATTAAACTACTACTTTCGCGTAATATATTCGACTATACATTAAACATAAATTTATATCCTTCAACCGATCCATCCAAAATTCATCTATCGTAACATTCTTATGCTTCTATAATGCAATGGCAGCGTTCTGTGAAACACGTCTGAACTGCAAGATAGCAGAACGAGCCCCAACTTAATTTAGTGACCGATAATTAAACTCCCCGGACCCCGGGACCCCTGGACCAAACATGCTGAGATGTGTATTTTTGTCTAATAAGGGTTGGGAGCTATGTAGCTGGGTAATTCTGATTGCTGGACTCAAGATAGGTTGGAACTTAGAATAATTATAGTATTGTGAATTACTTCATTTGTTTCTTATTCATATAATAAGATAATTTTCATATTCATTTCTTTAGAGAGTGAAAAATCTCTGTAATAATTTAAGTAATATTTTTTCTTGTTTGAAATTCATTGATGTGTACAGTCAACAGCAAAAGTAGATGATCAAAATCAGAAATTCAATACTAATGAACGGAGTTCGCGTCAGAGCTGTGTGGCGTCGAAGTGATTCAACGTATGTGATTGTAAATCATGGGTGTGTAATGTTTGGTATAATGACAAATGCTCTAATTTCAATTCGAATAACGTTCATATGATATAATTTTCAATTGCTATAATATCAAAAGACCTAAATTCATATGACCTAATGTTTTATATCGTATAATCTTCCTTTAATATAATAACATACAGTATAACATTTGTTTTATATAATCTTCAATAAGTATAATATTCTTTTTATATAACGTTCATTTAACCTAATGTTCTTTTGACCTAATTTTCATGTTTAATGGTCACAGTTCTTACCTAACCTATCCGAGTCGGAGTGCCCTAAAGTCCAGATTGCATCCAGTTTCTTCTGGTAACAATAGTTGGCTGGCAGGTGTATAGGATATAAAGCGAAGAAAAAAAACATGCAAGCAAACATGCAGCAGGCATGCAAGCAAGCAAGCATGCCGCAAGCATGCCGCAAGCATGCAAGCAAGCATGCAGCAGGCATGCAAGCATGCAGCAAGCATGCAGCAGGCGAGCAAGCAAGCATGCAGCAAGCATGCAGCAAGCATGCAAGCAAGCATGCAGCAGGCGAGCAAGCAAGCATGCAGCAAGCATGCAGCAGGCATGCAAGCAAGCATGCAGCAGGCATGGTTTCTGTCACGGCTCCGGCGTTGCGGGGCTCCGGCGGTACCACGCGAGCTAATCGTCGCAGATGGTGATAACGGTCACCACCGCGACTTCGGCTTGCTGGCCGGCTTCGCCGGCCAGCCTCAGTCACAGCTTAACATCACCTGCTCCTCAGCTCGCGGGCCGCCTCGCCCCTCCACGCCTACGCGAAATTAAATAACACTCTAGGGGCAGGACAGACAAGACTGCGTGGAGTCGGTTTTGCAACGATTCGTTTCTGTCATTAACTTCTGACCATATTGACTTTTTAGGAGAATGTTTACATTTTAATTGAAGGTTAAAAATGCTGTTTTATAGAAATAGCAATATCTAAGCCTAATAAAATGAATTATTATATTAAGTATTACTTAGAGATTATAAGTATTATAGTAAATGAATAATATACTAAACGAGAATTAAGTGAAATGTGCATTATAGGAAATGTTCATTATATCATAAAAAATTAGGTAAATTGAAATTATATCAACAATATATTATCTCAATTGATCGTTATATTAAACAAAAGTATATTATCTGAAATTAGGTCAAGTGAACGTTAGATTTTTTGTTATTATATCAACCGTTACACACCCGTAAATCATACCAAACATTTACTACTAGTACCCTTGCTATATAATCGTGATCAGTTTTGACTCCAAAAGTTATAAACTCAGTTCATCATCTACTTTTGCTGACTGTAGTCTTTTGTTTTGTGTTCTTGGAAAATATTAATAAATGTCGTTCAATGTTTTTAAATAATTGAAGCAGCGGTCTTTTTAACCGACTTCAAAAAAAGGAGGAGGTTCTCAATTCGGATGTTTTTACATTAAAAATTTGTTTGTTGCTTTGCCTAGTTGTTGAAGTTGACATAATATATTTAATCAAAGAATAACTAGAATACAGTTTTAAACTAAGATTGTTCATCATGTAATCGTGTTTATCATCACGACAATTTCTTGAAGTTACCAGCAGAGTTAATTTATTAATGTATTAAATGGCAGATGTAGTTGTCACAAACTACTATTTACTGAAATATTCTCAAAATAACTGAAAATGTGACGTTAAAATACAGAAATTTAGGACCGAATTATTTTCTAGTGTTTTTCATTATCGTCTGTAATAGACGTGGGATCTGAAAATGATGTAAGTTGCCTCACGGCCTAGATTAAAAAGAGAAGACTAGATTTAAGTCTAGCCAGCGATTCTAAAAACCTGTTGCTAACCACTGCGGTATTTACTCATTAAATAGTTGCTCCACAACAAATTACCGGTGATATGTAGTTCATGTTCGTTACAACATAAAAGTTACTTTTCCCACAGCACTAAAGTAGTGTGAAGGTCGCCTTGGGCCCAGTTTTTGTATCCCGAGTTAACTTAACCAATGGTTAAATATGCTAAATAATGGTTTCGAATGTCGGTAGAACGCGTTTATTCATTTTTTTTTCCTAACACATGGTTAAATAATCAACCCTCCAGCTGATTTGACCATTTTATAGATGAACCATTGATGAAATGACGCGTTTAGTAATCATTAGTTAGCTTAGTTAGCCATTGGTTGAGTTAACTCGGGATCAAAACACTGGGCCTTAGTTATGCCCTTCTTGCTCTTACCTTCTTGCTCTTATTCTCACGATTTAAGTCAATATTTATTTTGGTTATAATAGAATTGGAGATTTTGAGAACAATGTGATGACTGTTATCAAATACATTCAGCCAACTTTAAAAGAAGATTATGGGAATAAAAAAACTTTGTTTGGGCTATATGATTACCTATAGGTACGAATTTGTAACTACAGTTAGTAACAATAAACTAACTTATTAATAAAGTAAATAAATGATAAATGATGTGGAAGTGCTTTTTAAGCTAATTTTTAGTTTTTGTTTAATTATAATAGTTTAGTTTTACAAGTAAAATATTTAAGAATGATTGTATTTAACTTAAAGAAATAAACAACTCACACTTAAACAGATTAAAAAAGTGACATACAGCTTGTTAAACTTATTTTTAGCTAGGCTTAGATTTTTATCTAGGTTAGGTTGCTAGTGTTGCTACACAGCCCCTCTTTTACACAGATAAAATTCTCTCATAGTCTTGATTCAGGGAGTCTCGGACGTGAACCGGTTAAAGTGACTAGGCAAAACATATATAATATATATAGATATAGTAATTTACGTAGTTTTTGTTGTCGATATGACTTAAGCCGAATATTCCGCAATTTTACGCACGTTGCTTCGCATTCAATTGAATTCACCGGTTCAAAAACAGCGCCAAACCAGTCGGACGTATTGATCCTTTGATCATTTTTAATCCAAAAATACAATAGTACTTCAAATTAATAACCTGTAATAAGCAGGACGTCAGTGGCACGTGACACTACATGGTACACAGCGCTGCGGGACATTGCGCCTCAGGCCATTGGCGGGACATTCGGCACAAAACATCAACTTGTACATCAAACGTCTTTAGTAGGACTATTATGTGCAGCATTGTGAGGGTTGAGTATTGTGGTTTGTATTGATTGTATGCTAGGATTAATTATATTACCTATTATGTAGTTAATGAAAGAGTACTGATTGTTACATAAGATGCTAATTTAATTTTTGCGTCGTTTGGCTTTTTCAACGAGAATAAAAAAAAACACAAGACGTTGAATAGTCTACAAGAAAAATAGTTTTGAGGAGATGTTCTATTCGTCAATTTGATATTTCTTGAATAAAAAAAAACAGAAATTGGCGTTTTGTCTTATATAAGTTAAAAACAAATAAAAATCAAAATACACCAAAAAAATAATTCAAGAAATTAACGCAGTGTGCCACAACCTCAAGTCCAAATGACGATTAGAATTTATGTTAAAGACAATAACAGTAATGGAGGTTAACAAAAGAACACAGGGGAACAAAATAAAACATACAGGCACAAAGTAAAATAATAATTACTCGTACACCCGGAGGCTATACGAAGATAAACCGGCATCCGTACAACCTTTTGTTATAAAAGATTTACTTTTTTATTCAATTAGTCATATAATGCGAATGGAAAACGTCTAGGTCTTTGCCGTGATACAGACAGTTGCTTTGAAATGTTAAAGCTTACGCGTAATTGGAAAATTTTGCCTTTTTACGTTTTTGTCTGGTGCGCTCGTGTTTTGGCGCACAGTGCCTTTTGTTTTGGTTTAGTTTATGTTTTGTGAAGCTCTTGCTTGTTGTAGAGTAAGATTAATATTTTTATTTTACGCCTCTGTGCGGAATTTTGTTATGACAATGAAGATTATGATCTGCAAAACGTCTATTGTCCATGGAGTAGTAAAACATCAGTTTAATAATTTGTATTTGCACTAAGTTCTAATTCAGTATCTATGACCCATTCTTTACATAATTATAAACACATAAATACATAACAAATTGCAATATAAATATATATTTTAATATTGTATTTTAGTGTTTATTTTAAAACTAAATTTGCACAGTGCTTAAAACTGTGAACAGTTCCAGACAAAAAATACAGTTTTACTTACTAACCTTGTTTCTTGACTTGCAGTAAGTAATTTGAACAACAACTGCCCATATATACTTTTGAAACATTCAAAATCTCGCTTGCCTTGGAAAGCTTACTTCGTTCTAGTAACAAAAACCCGAGAAATTGCCTAAGACATGACGTCTTGTAAAGAGTAAAAAACTTTCAATGAAATTTTGTTAGTTAGTGGTCGAATTTTGCGGTTTGTGATCAAGGATCATCGTTCACTTTTAATGTCAATTGCACTTTTGACATTGACATAAAGGAATTTGCAGTTATGGATGAGATTGGAGTTTTTTTGTCATGATGAATTAACCTAACTCACCCACATTTTAAATGTAAGCTGTCAAATATGCCAATGGATCTATTTCTTAAGTTTACAGATGCTTTGTTGCTTTCAGCTTACGTAGGTATATTTTCTTTGTCTCTCTTGTGACTTGTTAACGACATCATAATCTTTTTAACTGGATTG
Source organism: Plusia festucae (assembly GCA_950381575.1). Classification (NCBI taxonomy): domain Eukaryota; kingdom Metazoa; phylum Arthropoda; class Insecta; order Lepidoptera; family Noctuidae; genus Plusia; species Plusia festucae. The sequence goes on along the minus strand of OX494436.1, from coordinate 1,139,182 downwards.
TAAATTTATATTTTTTATTTATTCCAGTTTCTTTGTTAAATGAGACAGCGTGCTGCTGTGGAGTTTCGTTTTCCACAGCTAGAGCACGAGTTTTGGGGTTCGTATCAGGGTGCTGTCTAGGTATAAATTGACTTATGATATTGATTTCGATTTTATAAAATCCATCTAGATTTTTTGTCTCTATTCACTGTGCATACTTAAATTTGGGCTGAAAAAAAGCCCGTCACCATTTTTGGCACACACAACATTCTCTTTTTAAACCACAAGATTAAGAATATGTTTTAAATAACTGAAGACGTAATATAAAATATTGCAATAAATACCACAATATTTTTGGAACAATCTTATACAACTGAGACATATTTCCTTTTTCGCAGTTAACATCATAATTACATAAAAACAGGTGGACAATAAAAAGTAAACTTAATTTTCCGTAAACACGAAATCCTTGGCCTATTTTTTTGATTATTTAAACAAGTTTTTGGCGCACTATGCGCCTTAAATTAATTAATGGTTGAATTAAAGGCGGGCAAAATGAAAGGCCAAAAACCTCATCGCGTAAGGTTAAAGCACAAATGATTGTACTGACATCTCATTAGCTAAAGCGGGGAACGATACGCCGCGGGCACTATTCGCTGGTGGTGCAAGTACTGGGCGGGTAGCGATTTGTAGGCAGCTTCTCCAACCCTTCCCAGGACAGTTATAACCTTCTTCTAAGTCAACTATATTGCTATTAAGATGCTCGTCAAGCTGCAGTCTTAGTTAAGGATTGATCATCAGATGAGTTATGGAATCTCCACTATGGTGGCTGCGACCGTCTAAAAAAGTTACAAAGTTGTCCCGAAATATTGTATTACTGAATGTTGTTTAACTATGACATAATCGGTTTTACTCGATATACTACTTATAATTTAATGGTTTCTTGCGTGTTTTATGTGATGATGTAGGCCACCAAGAGACACATTAATATTTCAAACGTATGGTGCCTTTTGAAAACGAAGAGCGCATTATTCGATTGCATTCCTTTTGGGTGCAGCCAAAAAGAACAAATGACTTCTAGAATTCATTTGCTTTTTTTTCCATGTTTATGGTACGGGAGCTGGCAACGTTTTCGAGAAGTCATTTCAGTATGGCTGGATTTTTAATATGTTATTCGGCATAGAATTTAGCATATGATAGGATAGGTCTGGCACCTGGGACCGGTTGCGTTTACTAGTGCGCATCCCATTTATGGGGGTGAAAAATCCAGTTTTTCAACTCATTTTAGTATAAACCGTTCTTGTTCCATCTGGTTTGGCGACTCTTTACGAACATAAAAATCGAATTGCCAGACACTTTGGAGGTTGCAAACATCGTGCCAGACGCGATCAAAGTTCGAAAAAAAATGATAAAAATAATTCATTTTAGTATGGCTGAAATTTTAATATGTTGTAGTTCTATCATATACAAATAACATATTAAAAAGCCAGACAAAAATTCCGGTGCCAAATACGTGCCAGACCACTTTATATTCCCGAAATCAGTTGAGGAAATCGTGAATTTCAGCTTTCCTTTGAGATATTTAGATAAATATTTGATGTTATGGCTTCACAAATACACAACTCAATCGTATAAAATCATTACCAATCAGATTCATAAAGTACTTGTTAAGTAAAAAAGGAAAATGACGATGTTAACAAAACCATTATAAATAACGTCGAAATTGTTAAATACTGTACGGTACATGCAAGAGCAGAACATGGTAACCTAGCTAAATACTTAAGAAACATGTGTTAGACGGATTGAACATGGTAAATTGGTATAGAAGAAGTAAAGGTACAAACAGAACATGTAGTTAGCTTTTCTTTAAACCTTTTCTAATTTTGGTGTCTATAATATATTATTACTGTTACTACCACTTCTGTTGGAAATAGGATAACCCAGTAACATTTTATTCGCAGTAGAATCGTGAAAATACGTTAAAATAAAAGTATATATCTTAGGTAATGTTTCTTTCTTTATTTACACGGAAACCCCTTTAAGGTATTCCGTTTCTAATAAAAAATAAAATCAGAGGCCCCAATAAGAGGTATTCGTTTACATCAAAAGAAAAATACATTTGGGTAGACCGGGGACAATAGCAACATGGCCACATTTCGACAGCTACCGAGATATACTATTGTACGTGTATTAACAATTTTATCTGGCAGTACATGAAATCTCATAGTCATCTTAAAAAAAAACAAATTAATTAATATTACTTTTATTATAACATAATCTTACTCTCACTTACCTTATTAATAATAATTATGAGAATAGTCATATTATCAGTCAGTATTAACGGTAGATCGAGGGTCCCTTGTCTACTCTACTTATTAGAATTCGATTAAGTTATCTCATTTATACAAATATTAAAACAAATGTTAATAAAACACACTTAAAGGATATTACATTGTATCAATTAGGGGCAGCTAGCGGCATATACTGAAGGCACGTAGGCAGACAATACAACAACATTAGACATACAATTACATTATATCACGGTAGCTGTCGAAATGTGGCCATGTTGCTATTGTCCCCGGTCTACCCAAATGTATTTTTCTTTTGATGTAAACGAATACCTCTTATTGGGGCCTCTGATTTTATTTTTTATTAGAAACGGAATACCTTAAAGGGGTTTCCGTGTAAATAAAGAAAGAAACATTACCTAAGATATATACTTTTATTTTAACGTATTTTCACGATTCTACTGCGAATAAAATGTTACTGGGTTATCCTATTTCCAACAGAAGTGGTAGTAACAGTAATAATATATTATAGACACCAAAATTAGAAAAGGTTTAAAGAAAAGCCAACTACATGTTCTGTTTGTACCTTTACTTCTTCTATACCAATTTACCATGTTCAATCCGTCTAACACATGTTTCTTAAGTATTTAGCTAGGTTACCATGTTCTGCTCTTGCATGTACCGTACAGTATTTAACAATTTCGACGTTATTTATAATGGTTTTGTTAACATCGTCATTTTCCTTTTTTACTTAACAAGTACTTTATGAATCTGATTGGTAATGATTTTATACGATTGAGTTGTGTATTTGTGAAGCCATAACATCAAATATTTATCTAAATATCTCAAAGGAAAGCTGAAATTCACGATTTCCTCAACTGATTTCGGGAATATAAAGTGGTCTGGCACGTATTTGGCACCGGAATTTTTGTCTGGCTTTTTAATATGTTATTTGTATATGATAGAACTACAACATATTAAAATTTCAGCCATACTAAAATGAATTATTTTTATCATTTTTTTTCGAACTTTGATCGCGTCTGGCACGATGTTTGCAACCTCCAAAGTGTCTGGCAATTCGATTTTTATGTTCGTAAAGAGTCGCCAAACCAGATGGAACAAGAACGGTTTATACTAAAATGAGTTGAAAAACTGGATTTTTCACCCCCATAAATGGGATGCGCACTAGTAAACGCAACCGGTCCCAGGTGCCAGACCTATCCTATCATATGCTAAATTCTATGCCAAATAACATATTAAAAATCCAGCCATACTGAAATGAACTTTTTTTCGACGTTGCCATCTCCTATACCATTATATAAGCTGCCAAACTATTGTGTTGAATCGCTGTCGCTTCCTCTTATGCCTTTGACCACGATATAAGGCAGAGCACACCACATATCTGTATTTTTGCCGATCAAAGGAGCGTTGCGCATGACGGCCGTTTGAACCGGTAATCAAATTAGCAATGCTTCCCATTTTCAAAGAAAAATGTGTCTATCAGGGTTCGAAACAAAAAATAATGTTCAACAAACAATCATTAAGTTACGTATTGTTTGAACAAGTTTCATTTGATTTGGTCCCGCTATATAATTATATTAGTTTTTCAAATGTTATTTTTACTTTTGGATTATTTGATATTATGCTAGAGGGCACTGTTTCTTGGTAGTAGATAATTGTCAAAAGAGATTTGATTTGAGTTGTTGATGTTCCTTGAATTCACAAGTTTTAATTTTATGGATAAAAAATATACGTTTTTATTAACTTCAGTAAGCAAAACCCCACGCAGTCTTTTTTAAGATTTTTATTAATTTTGTTCTAGATAAGTAGTTCATATTCCTACATGAAAGCAAGCATTCTCTAATTATTTTGTAAATCTTAAATGGGTTGGTTAATCTGCTTGTGGTTAGTTAGTGGTTTGATGATTGGTAATACGGCATTGAGACATCTTAAATTTGTGAAGGTCTTAAAATATTGCTTTATTTCAACACTTCTGAAATTATAACATTTGCAAACAAAAGTAACTAAAAAGGTTAACATTAGAATCTTCAAATTACATGCACAAAGAGCTACTAGACTTGGAACATGCATTTCTAGGTCACACAAAGGCCCATGCGGGAATCGAACCCGCACCACATCGTACTCAATTGTAGTTTTCGTGCAATAGGTACTTATGAGCTATCCTAACAGTCACATTGTTCTATTGTGTCTTCATTTCTTACCTTTTTTAATTCGGGTATAATTTATTACATACATTTCTTTACTTAAGAACTTACTTTATGGTAAGGTAGGAGTCATATTACCAGTCATTTACTATTTATTCAGGTAAACACTGCTTATATAATGTTCCAATCAAACTACAAACGTACAAAACATAAATCCGCCAGCTTTATCAAGGCGAGACAGAACTGTAAATTGTACGTTTCCATCCCATTAACACGTAGGTACGCTAAAATATTTTTCCCGCGATATCTATTTATACCAACTGCCAATCCTACTTCACCCCCAAACAGTCACGCCGTGATGCTATGAACCTCCCTATCGTAAGCCCCTTTAAGCCCTAAATTTTGTTGCCGTACTGATTTAATGACGTCACATGACGCCCTCTATCGAATGTCAACTGGCATCGTTTATTACGAACTATTCGAAAACGTCATAACTTCAAACTGACACACACAAAAACCACCCTTAATTTCAAACAGCTTAAATCTAATTTTGCTTGTATTTTTATTTGAGATATGTTAGTACAATCGCGCGCACAATGCATAGGTTAGATATTTGAGTCACGAATCCATTTTACGACTAATTCCATAACTTTGTATGTGAATTTTGGGATCAGGTACATATACAGGGTGTATGTTTACTGTGTCGTATCTTCTTCGGGATCTGAGCCCTGAGGGTCTTGATTTAACGGTGCGATCATGACTCGGAAAAGTTCAAACATTGTTCTGTTACAAAACTGTTGATTTATCATAAAGGTGTATAGTTTTTTATTGATCGGTAGGGATGATGATAAGATGATCTATAAGTAGTAAAAAATAATAAATTAAAACCAAGATTCCGGTAGGTAACACGAAAAATTGAAAACTTAGTATTTATGTCATTGATTTGTATGAAAAGTAATACATTCATATTTTTTGGGATTTTTTTTATTTTATGAACCAACTAAAATAATTTTGTTTTTTTTTGTAATCCATTCGCTGGTTAATTAGTGCTTAATACTCCTAACCAACCACTGCATATTATATATCTTTTAAACCAGTTTAAACATAAATAAAGCTAATTTCCTTGTACACGTCTGCAGTGATATATGTTGGTAATGGCGAAATAATTTTATGAGTAATATTCTTCATTACAAAGTTATCCAGTTTAGTGATGTAACTCGAGTGTTCATACGCTATTTAAGTCATTAGACCAATAAGGAATTGTGATGTGTAGATTATATCTTAATGTTACATCACTACTGTTCTTATTAGGGTTGTCAAATTGTCAATGTTGCTGCTTTTTTTTCGTTGTAAGTTGCCACGATTTTCGAGGTAAATTTAAATTTTTTTCTTTTATTTTGTGAAGAATTTCTGTCGAGTGATTGCAAGCGTAAGAAGTGTGTTTTAAAAAATGTGATTGTTAAAATGTTCTAAGGTTTCTTAGAAGTACTTCTTTTTAAGATTTTCAATAGGTAACTGGTAGTACACAAAACTAAATATTCATAATTATTTGAACTTAGGAGAGACACACTTGTCAGTTGACCTATTATACCGAGTTGGTTAACACATATACATAAACAAGAATACTAATAATGTGCGACCCATGACACTAGTAAGCTTTAAGAAAAAAGCTTTGACATAACGAACAGGAAGCTGCCGTCAAATTGTAAAAGTTGACGTACCAAGGTTAAATTGACTACGATCCGTCATTATCCGAGAGGCTATGAATGGCCGTTGTTTTTTATTAAAAATATACTTTTTACTTTCACTGGACCTGTACAGGCTAAACCAGTTAGAATATACTTATAGAGTTGGTTGGTGTGCTTCATAATCATTTTAGTGAGACAAAAGTCAAATAATGTAGTGTAGTAATGGTAGTTTATATTATTGTGTTCACAAAGTTTCTTCAGCTTGAAGAAAAATATTTAAGGCTTATAATTCCGCCTTAAAACCTCTAGCCTTTTTGTTCTTTACTTAATATAAACAAACATTAGTAACTTTCATAATATGCCATCGTTTTTATTTTAATTTAAGTGTGTAATGCTTAATTCTAGGTATCACTTATGATAAAAATAAAACATTAATTGAATATAAAATACATGGTTTTAACATCTCTTTGCAAATCAACGATCGTACATGATAACGAGCTGCGCTTGCGCACAATTTCAAACTAAACTCGTTTTATTTTTGTACATGCTATATTTCCTAACCTTTGACATTTTGACTAAGTGTTATTTTTTACTTTCTAGTGCAAAAAAACTCAACAATATTGCATACCTACATAATATCAATAATTTTGGTGGTTGCTAAGTCTACAAGTACCTTTAACTAACGCTGCTTGGACATATAACCTACAACTATTTTTAATATTGCTTTTCATAAATAAGAATAAAAAATATTTTTTTATTTTATTTTGTACATAATATTGAGTTTTGAATAGCATGTTCCTTATGTGTACTGTGTAGTTCGTGAACATTACATAAAAAAAAAAATGCAAGTGTGGTAGTACATTGGTTTTTTTTAAAGCATATATAGTTTCAGGAACAGTAGATATTCTTAGTGCTTAGTTACGGTATCTCCATTTATTTTATTTATTTTGAATTAAGTAATAATCAAGTGCAAATATTTTACGAAATTAAAGTCTGGACATTTACGACGTTGCTTACAAATAATAATTTTCTGAAAAAAGTAACACTTAATTGTCAAAACTTTAATAACACAATATTAATATGATTATTATAAAAAAATGTAGGTAATCAATATAAATACGCAATGGAATATCAAATATAGGCATATTATGTAAGCGGTACATTTACCTTTTACTTATGAACTGCGTAACAAGAATAAGTACCTTCACAATGTGATTGGTCATCATGCCATCAAATAGTACAGTGGATCGCATGAAAATAAAAATATTTAATAGCAAAAACCGACCTTCTTGCTTAGAATTTAAGAATTAAAAGTGAAACTACTACTTTATGATGAACTATACAATGTTCACGCAAAAGCGCACGATTGAATAGCTTAAAGCTTTGATTTTTAACAAAAAAGCAGTACGAAAATCACAAATTTAAGTAATTAAAAGTTAATGTCAATATAATTTTAATAAATAATGTATTTGGTTGATCGCGTAAATCTCAAGTAATACTGGTCTGATTTGAAAAAATATTTTGGTGTTGGGTTATCGAGAAACGCTTTACTTTTTGCCAAGGTATCCGATACCCAAGTCGGTGCAAAAAAGCTAAAACTTTATAATTGTTGATAGCTATAGTTAATTACTTAGCAGATAATATGATGAAATTAGGTGAATTGAAAAACTCATCTTACGGAGTGATGCATCTAACCTTTTCGAATTCAAAAGTAAATAAGTTGATTTTTGACGAAAAATTAAATGCCAAGATGAATAGCCATATTAACAATCAATTATTGATGAAACCTGTTTTGAAATACAAAAATAAAATATTATCATTCTTATTTTTTTCAAAGTTGATTTTAATATTTTTTTGCTTCGTAAATTGAATAAATTGTTAATTTATTTATTGTGCAATCAATCAAAAGAGCAAATTTATGTATTTTTGATACGTTTTGTTCATATATTAATTTAGTTTGAGTTAAAAGAACAACAAGCTGACTAGCGCTGAAAATCAGTTTATTTGCGTTCTTTCAAAAACGCCGATACCAATCCGCTCAAAGATTTCTCGTCACAGAATCAGTCAGTACTTTACATTGTTAACTAGTCACAGACAGTAGTAACTTAACTTTTGTAGCTACGTTTATATACCTCCCGAATAAGACAAGTAACCACAAATCACTAACCACTCTCTTCTCTATCTTCAATTAAATCAGTGCTCTCAAACAATACAGCGCTGCTGTAAACGGACCGTAAATACTTTTATTAACACTTACGACATTGTGTCTTAAATCGTTCAATTTCGTAATACAAATATGTAAGGCTGCAACTGAATGACTCAGAATCGGATTAACGTTCTCGGTCTAAGGGATTGCGTCACTTACATTGGTAAGAACTGTTATCTCACTCGTGATTAGTAACATCTTTCATTATTGACAGCACATTCGGTGAAGTAGTCAAGCAGTTGGACTTCCGTGTTTTTTTAATCTAATTTTGATTGCAATGAGCCAAAGGAAAAATGAATTATAGATTTAAAAAGGTATGAAGCCCTTTTGTTTGTTTCGGCATTTCATGTCAGGTGAATCAGTTAGGATATACCGACTCCAGCGAACTCAAAAAAATGACGTGTCATAGTGATGGTGCATATTCTAATTGCATTTTAATTTGGTCACCAAAATGTTCTATAATGGTCTCATTTTAAAATCTATCTACCTCAGAAAATGTTTACCTTTCAAAGTTTTTCAACAAAAAAGATTCTTTGCTTCGTCGTCTTTTTTAGTAGAAATCTTTATCTAAACCATAATTTGGAATTATAATTGTGCAAAGGTTGTGTTTTGGCTAGATATTACATACCTAATAATACATAGGTCTTGAGAGATCATTGGTTAATCAGCTCTTGAATATGATATTGTGCAAAACAGACAATCATTACTTTTAATCTTGTTATGATTGAGCCACGCTTCTAGCTACTATTGAGTGATATTCAATTTATTATCTACCATTTATCTAAGAGCTACCAAGTCTATGAAATGTGGTTATATCTTCACTGTGATGTGTAACTGATAATGCATAAGAGCAATACCAGACATGATTTCATAATACAATATATTATTTTAGACGGCTATAACGAAGCGGCGAAGCGTGCGCGAAAGTCGTATTTGTAATCATTGTTCTTGAATAAAATAGTAATATAAAGATGGAGATAGATTCCAGCATCTGGTAGCAGACCTTCATTAATTGGAGTGGCACTTAAAGAAGAAGAAGAAAATAGTGAAAATGGTAAACCTTGGTTTAGTTTAAAAAGTAAATTTGTCAAATTGTTGCAAATAAATAATAAATAAAAATGAATATCTTGGGACAATCTCACACACGGTCATCTGATCCCAAACTAGGCAGAGCCTGTACTATGGTAACCAGACAACTGATAAACATACTTATATATTTCTAAATACATACATATTATAGATAAATAACACCCAGACACAAAACAAATGATCGTGCTCATCACACAAAGATTTGTCCTGGGTGGGAATCGAACCCACGACCTCCGGCTTAGCAGTCAGGGTCACTAACCACTAGACCCGTTAATGCGTTATTAATTAATTGTTTATCTAAATGTCAACGGATGTTGCCTTGATGCTTTCACGGAAGAGAAACAGATATGTAATTAAAATGCATTTTTACACAGTTATAAAAATACGTCGTCTTCGTTAATTGGCAAAATATAATACGTCAGTTAGAACGTCAATTGTGAAATGGTAAATTTTGATAGATATTAGGTTGCAGGTAGTCTACGGTAAGATTCATAAGTGTAAATAACAAAAAAATAACTTAATAATCTGAAAGATTAGACCATAATATCTTTGATCTAGTTCACAAAAATACTAATAGAGGAAAATATTTACTGGTGAAGACAGAATGAAAATCGGTGCAGTAGTTTGAGAGGTTATCGCGGACAGACAGTCAAATGCGGAGGAGGACTTTGTTTTGTAATATATACTTAGTGTTATTAGAGGAAGAAGATATCAAGCAACAAACGTCAAGCCTTAAAAGGTAAATGCATGAGTTCGCGTTAATTCCCGTGACGTAATTTTATTAAAAGCATTGGTTCCAGTTTTTGGATATAATTTAAGTTGTAACTAGTAAAGTTTCAGTTGTGTCAACAAAAAATAAATATATTTATCTAAATGGTGTGTCTAAATGTTATCTAAATGGCATCATCAAAAAGCCATTTTGATCTACAATCCCATGTACAGGCGGAGCCGCGGGCTGATTATGTTTATCTAACAAGTGTCGGTCAATTACGTATGTTATGTTATGTTTGAGTCTTGATCTAATAAGTAAGCGGGTATTAGGAACAGTTGCGTAATAAACACTGTCTGTGAAATGTTTAGGTGAATCTTAAGTTGTTTGTTTGTTTGTCGATATTTGTTAGTTTCAAAAACTTTGGGGTTCGTGTTAGAGTTTGTTTTTCTTTTTAAGGTATCAATTAAATAATAATAATAATAATACCGGCCTATAATTGTCCTACTGCTGGGCACAAGCCTCTTCCCATATAGAGAAGGATGAGCATTGATCACCACGCTTGCTACATATATATTATCAATATAATGTTATTTTTTTATTCCAAATAAGTACAGTCAGCTAGAAAAGATGGTGAACAGAATAAGTTTTACAAAACACCGACAAGTCTGTTCTCTCTGTATGTACTTAAAATATGTCTCATGGATAAATTGCTCAGAAACAATGTAGAATAACCTTGTCACGAAGGGTTAACTCTATGATATACTTTTTATTCATTTATTTTTAGAATGTTATTACTCATCTACTTTTATTGTTGACTGTAGTTAAAACTAGTTAATTTTTGTGGAAAATATTTTATTTTATGTTGAGTTAATTTGTAGATAAAAAAAAACCCACCTGATTGGCAATCAAAAACTGCAATCCTTGAAATTGACAGCGAATCCTTGCGATACCGTGACTAATGAACCAAGTCACATGATTTTATATAACTGTCTAGATGCATTCACTTATGCAACACCGTTTATAGTTTTACTATTTCCGTAACTGTCGCTTTTGTAATTTTTAAGTAGTGATACGAAAAATAATATTGCTATCTTCATTATTATTATAGACTTCTCCACAAGGCTATAAATCTAAATACTAGAGTAAATCAGTAACCAAATACCCTGTGGATATTTCAAGCGTCTGCCTGAGATCCTGCTAAACGAGAAAAAAAAATCATGTTTGCTGGGAGCCCCCTAAAATATTTATATTTGTATGTGTTGTTAAACCTGAAACCGAAATGCAACATCTTCGTCTGCGTAGCCTTTTTCCAAGCTATGTTGGGGTCGGCTTCCAGTCTTACCAGATTTAGCTAAATACTATAAATTTTACATGGAGCGACTACTTTTCTGACCTCCACAACCCATTTTACTGGGAAATACAGTATCCCATAGTAACATACATAATTATCCCATACCTGAAACCGAAATACAACATTCTGTGAAAATTTCAAATATACATCTATTTGTTTCATTAGCGTCACGCGGACAGCGGACTTGTACTAGAGTCCCGTCCTAAACTTTAAAATTAAAAAAAAAATTTGATTGAGACAATCATTTTACATTATAGGATTCAACTATTGAGTCTGAAACTAGTCGGGCGATCCCGAAAATGCGCGTGAGTAAACCGTTGAATCCTTAAATAATCATTTTACATACTAAAAAAAAAACTTTTGATAGATTATAAGATCACTATCGAGGAACATTCTCACTTACATTGTTGATATAATTACGAGTAACGATTACGTTATAATAAATTACCATAAAAACTCCATAAGAATTCAGTTTGCAAGTAAAGTCATCGCGCGAATGCGGGTCAATGGCACACGTACGAAAAGTGCGTGAGTTGTGACAGCGTAAAATATAAGCGACAGCGATTTAACCGAACGTAAAAAAAAATATATATATTTACTAAAACTGACACGGTTTGAAATCCAATAACAATAACTGAAGAAAAAGAGCTTGACTAAATCGAAAAATTTGGGTAAGTGCAAAAAAAAAAGGTTTTTCCTTTTGTGTTTAGCCGAAAAGAGGTAATAAACTTATAACATCCATTATAATTATTGGAGTCCCGACAAGTACGCTCTGTTTTTTTATAACCTACATCAACCATAGTGTATAGGGCCAAATGAATTGCTTATCGTAATACGATGAAAAATATCAACAAATTGGCTTGCAAGTTGCAACACCTTTTAATATAATAAAATAATGAATAAAATAGTATAAATTATTTAAATGAAAATTTTATTTATGAAAATTTATGACTCGAATGATATTTTAAATGAGTAACCATTTAATACAAGAAAATTAAAATAACTGACTGTCGCTTGACTCGCTTCCTCTCCTATCAAACACCAAACCTAACATCGGTTATAATATTCTAATCTTTATATAACACCTGAACCAGTGAACCTCACGTACGATAGCATACACTTACACAATTGGCCTTTTTTACCATGTGCGCAAAGGGGGGTAATGTGTTAAATGTAAGTAACATAGTCGCACTTTTACCTTTACGTAACATATAAAACATACAATCTATTTATTTGAGGCAACGTGATAAGAGTTGTGTTAAATTATGTTTACAATTTAAACTCGTTGATCGCCTAAGTAAGTCAGAAGTAAAGTTTACACTACCAATGAGAAAGAAACACAGTATCATTTACATTTATTTACATTTAATAATTTTAAGCTACTACTGCTCTTAATCCATAACTAAGTCTCTAAAATATTAATAGCTATTGAAATTAGTTTTGCCTTGCCTTTCTCCACGATCTTAAATCGAGAATTCGAGACTAACCAAGATCGCAGGCAACTAAATAATAATTATAGTGCGAAATAACTGCACTCTTCTTTTTTCTTAATTATTCACGAAGATATCACAAGACCAGAGCGTTCAGACGCAAAACTAATCTGTTACATGTATTGTGATTAGATAAAGCATATATCAAACTATTTTTAGTCTTTCGTGACCATTAAAAAGTGTCATAATGTCTTACAAAACTGCATCGCAGCGTTAACACAAGCAATAATGCAAATTTTATTCAAAATCGGAGAAACGATTAACATAATTAAATTATTTACATATTTGTTAAATAACGATGATTTAATTATTGTTAATCATTTTAAATATCTTGCATCCTTGTCTATTTTCTTTTTTTAAACTGACCTAATATGACTAATTTGACCTTTCACTTTCTGTGTCGTCATTTTCATTATTATTGTCATATATTTACTAGCTTTTGCTTGCGACTCCGCCCGCGTGGTCGTCGTAACCTATAACCTTCCTCAATAAATGGGCTATCTAATACAAAATATTTAATCAAATCGGCCCAGCAGTTCCAGAGATTAGCGCGTTCCACCAACCAAACAAACATACAAACTCTTCAGCTTTATAATATTAGTACAGTTTATATCTAGCTTGTACTGTCCCATTGCTGGGCAAAAGTCTCCCTCCATTCGTTTCGGCGATCCCAGTCCCTCGTCATTTTCATATTTATCACTATATTGGGATGGGACTAGCTGACCTAACCTGACTTTCTCACGGGAAACACTGTATTCTTTGCCAATTTTTGTTCTCTATAAGTTGTGTCGCTATATTTCAACCATTTGAATGATTAATATATAAAACTTTGCGCATGAATCGCTCTACCCATGGGTGATCATCAAATCATATGAAAAGTAGTTTTTAAGTTCATACAGATAGATAGACGCGGTGGGGGACTTTTTTATAATTATGTATTTTTAAATTATAATTTATAATATAATATTAATAGATAGCATTATTTACATATCTGTATTAGGAGTTTTTCCTCTCTTTTATTTCAACTCGAAAGAAATACTTTCTTTTTATATACTAAGTAGTAGTTTTCTGAGTTCAGTTACCGTTATGATATAGTAACATCCATAGAAATGAGAGTAATGCAACTAATTTTAACGATAAGTCATTTTACTGCCTTTACGATTCCCATCACTCGTGAACTTGGGAAGGACAACAGAGATCAAGCTTTTCTTTTAAATCTTTCATTAGCGAAGTAAAGGCAAAAGGACACTCTCATAACACAATTTAAGTCAATTCAATAAGTTTGAAGACAATAGTTCTACCTATATCCGATGTCCATACATTACGTCATACAGCAGCGATATTAATACTGTATCTCGTTTGAGCAACACCGCATAGGTTACCGGTCCAGATCAGCTGTTCTCCGCTAATTATTTTCCTTTCACTACTCGCCAAGCCTCTTACTTGAGTTCGGAACAGGATGACTCAATTCTTATTGTATTCGACAAGTTATTATGAATATTGTTAAGCTTCTTCTGTATAAGTAGCTTTGAAAGTCTAAGGGCTGCATTGGATCGAATAATAATTCGGCCAGTGATATTGAGTTGTCTGTATACGACGGAAGGTAAGTGGTAACTATAGGGATCTAAGAGAAAAAAGTTATCATCAGTGATAAGCGTACTGCATCAGTGAAGTAAGTTAAGAAGATTGAAGCTAATTTTCTGATGAATTATAATTTTGAAGCATTTCAACCAAGCTTCTTTTAATTTCATTATCATCAGTCATTTAAATCAAAACTGGATTTAAATGACTGGAAACTGGTCCAGATATACTTTTTAACGTTGAAAACCTCGGAACACAAAGCAAAATTGTCGACTTTATATTTGAAATTTAGTACATAGACTCCTAGCCAGACATTACCTAAGATTTTTGGGTGTGTCGCAAATTGATGGCCGTTTTACTTCGCTTCAAAATTACAATTTCGAAACAGCCATTGCAGATCGATTTGTCAAAACATCTGCTCCGTTGTTACACAATTCAAAATTAATTTTGAGTGCCCACATTTACTTTTAATCAAAAATCTATCGTGTAAAGGCCATGTTTTTTAAAGGTTTCAATTATATTTATGCGGTTGATCTTGCCAATAGATTGATAAAGAAAAAAAGTAGGTATAAATACACTTAATTCCTTACTTAAGAATTTCTTTGTATTTGGATTATATTGGTCCTTTTATTAACCGTATTCAAAAAGAAGGAGATCCTAATTCGGTTGTATTTGAAAATATTAATCGGAGAATTTATATTTAGAAGATATTATTAACTTCTATATTTTTATAATGCCAATAGTTATAACCTAATGAATATTAACATAATGTAGCAATTTTTTTTCTTTATATACGGCCATCTTATCCCGAACTAGGCAGAGCTTGTACTATCGCAACCAGACAACTGATAAATATACTTATATATTTATAAATACATACATATTATAGATAAATTACACCAAGATACAGAACAAAAGATCGTGCTCATCACACAAAGATTTGTCCTGAGTGGTAATCGAACCCATGATCTCCTGCTTAGCAGTCAGGGTCACTAACCAACAGGCCGGTCGAATCATTATAACATAATATTTATAATTATCTTAATATTATTATATTATAATATTCGTCAAATAATATATCCCAGCTTTAACCCGCTCCGTCAAATTGCTTGCATTCACAACCAAATAATCTTCATGAAGGATGTTTATATACGATCTGTTAAAAACGATCTCGTTGCATTAATTAGAAAGTATACAATCATAAATGATATTATTTTCGCGAATAAAACCAGTCAATTGATTTCTACTATTATTTATGTTGCAATTAGAAATTGTAAGTTAAGACTTCATATTGATTGCGGTCTTCCTGCCTTGAATGTTTTTTTGCAATATAATAGCGGTGCAAGGGGGGTTAATTGTATTATTAGGTATTTATATTTTATAGTCATTAGACTGTTTGTGTTGTTTTTATTGAGTTTATTACTAAGAAATCCTTGCACTATCTTCAGTTGTTTATTAAATATGATCTTACAGGTTTCTCCGATGGATGCTAGTGGCCAATTGTGGTTGGTTGTAGCGCTCTATGGAGGTTTTTGTTTATTATGATGATGATGAATAGGTTTCTCAAGTTCATATAAAAAAGTAGGTAAGTTTGTGTGTGGCTGTCACTGGATGCCGATCTAAAATAAACAAGAAGAAGAAGAAAAAATTTCATTTTTATGATTATTCGATAAAATACTATAAATATTGTATTTTGAACAAAAACATTGTTCAATACGTGAGAATCTCAACTAAAGTCATTTAACTACTCGACAACTTGAACTAAACATACTTAATTTTAATTCAAAAGGTTAATTTTAAATGTCTACATCTGCCATGTAAATCAAATAAATTAATCGAAGGAAAACTGCGAATCGATCATACAAGGTAGAAATAGTGTCGATATCTATGTCACATCCTTAAAAAACTTACTTAATGGTCAGCCTGCCGGAAAATGGTGTTGCATAAGTATGTGTGATACTATTTACATTGAAAACTTGATAATCCAGTTGACAAAGTTGTTAGAGCAGTTCTTGCTCTGATCAGACAGACCGGAGACAGCCATGGGTTAAATTCTAATGTATTTAAGAGGAAAAACAAATAAATCTTAATATTTACATCACTTATACTGCTTCATAAATACTCGTAAATTCCTCTACAGAGGGTTTATATTGAAGACTGGAACTTGGAACTCGTATTTTTTTTTGTCAAAATTATGATGACTTAACGACTGTCAAAGTAACTCCGAGGCACAAAGGGTCTCAATGTGTTTATAAATGGTCACCCATGGACCAACGACGGCGAGGTGACTTTATCTTTATGATCGGTCAAATAATAGATATAGCCACGAGTCCCTCAGAATCTGAGTATTGTAGTTTAATTTTAAACTATTAATTAAAATTAATATTCAATTATCAATTAGATATCTCATTGCATTACCCATTGCGTCTTGATTCATGTAATGCCCGAATATTTAGACATGACGACTGCATAATCAATGATAATATAAGCAATGTCACTTAATTGTGTCATACCTCTGATAAGCTTACAATAATATACAGCTCTTAAGCAGGAAGCAAGGCCTCAACCAGCCAGTTGCATCACTAAACAAAACATTACTGCCCACTATAACAGGAATACTATAGATGATCTCAAATAGTGATGTACCGTGTATGCATGACAGGAATCGATTTATTTTCAAAATGCTATAACTCGTACTATTTGAATGTAGCCTAAGAAATTCAAAGTCAAAATATTTTTATTTCGAGTAGAGTACTTTTCAAGTACTTTCAAAACTCTCAACTGTAAGTACCTAAAATAAATCTTTTGGCTTTTGCAAGTCGCTTCACAATAATAACAAATATCAGGCCAAAGTAATAAAATTCTGTATTTACGCGCGTAAATAGTTCGGGTGAGAGTAGGTGTTATAATGCAGGTGAAAGTCATCACAGCTGCTTCCCATAAAGGTCAAAGTAGACGTTTTGTTGCGATATTTTAACTAAACTATGTATTAATTTGAACTCAGTAAAATCGCTGGATCATAATGACGCACATTGATTTCTGAAATTTCTTGCAACGTCTTTGCTCGATTTGCATTATGGTGACAGATTTTATTAATAATAATGATCAAATTTTGTCTATATATATTATGTAGTAACCACCCAAAGCCTAGACCTATTCCATGTCATGGGGTAGGTTATTTTTCGAATAATTAAAAATTCTGAGCTTTTATCTTCTACTTAAGTCTCGCTCCAAAATATCAAATAAAGTAACCATACAAACATTGTTGAGCAATTGAAAATACAAAACCAAAATATTTAGAATATTATTTACATAAAATTGAACAAAAACGTCGATAAACAGGGCATCACTAGTATTACGTAAGTGACTTACAATAACTGGTCAATTGACCCACGGTGGGTAATATAGATTGAATGGCGATTTAAATAGACTAAGGACTATACAAGTGAAAGTTTATAGGTATTGCGAAGACTCCTTGTTTAGTATCTAACTGTAATAAAGTTGCAAAAACGGAATACGATAACTCTTATTTTGTAATTGTTGTATATATCACTAGTGTATGCTATGGTATTGCTGTATCGATGATGATTGCTTATTAATGTTCCTTGCCAGAAAGGGTCTCGTGGCTAAGTATATACTGTAGTAGTACTGTTCGGTCCATAATAAAGGTTAAGCCGCATTTACTGTGGTGTTTCCGTGGATGGGTTTCTCTTCCGTCTCGGAAGTTAGGCCGTTGGTTTTGGCTGTCATACGTTGAAATTGCCAGTCGACAATTCTAACAACTTGTATCTATGGGATGCTGTGTTACCTCGTTAAATGGGTGTGGTGTGGAGGTGATATAGAAATTCTGTATTTAGCTGACTCTGGTAAGTCAACCTCAATATAGGTTGAGCTAGACAGAAGAAGGTATTGTCCAATTTTAATCGGATTACGAATGAGATAGGATTTAGTGCACGGGAGTCTGAATATCTGAGTTATTTGACTTCGCAAAAGACAAGTTAGCAGCTGCTGGTAGCCGATCTTGGTTAATAGAAGTGGTACTTACAAAAGAAGAAGAAAGGACTTGAAATCCTGTACTGGTTTCCTTTTTTCGTTTCGTTAAATCGTAAGTTACACTTTGGAATCAAAAATTAGATTTTTCTCGATTACTTTTAAAGGGAGTTTGATTTTTAATAGACTACATTCTAAGCATCATCGTGATAAAAATACCAAAATATTCTTGTGTTAAGACCCGTACATAAAATTTATGTGGGGTACATTTTTATTTCGGGCATGTACCTATAAACTTAACACGAAATGTTGTGACCTGAACTAAAGCAGATCTTCATGCCATTTAAAAAAGAATACCTACTTTTTTTATTTCATTTCTCAAGTCAGTAAAATGTTGATTTTATATTCTTTTGAAACTTTGACATTTCGTTATGGTACTGCATTTTTCTTGGACTGGATTTTGGACAAATGCAACTAGCTGTTGTTATATCAACATTTATTACGACATAAATGCTCCTATTGAAGGATGAATATATCGTAAAAATAAGCGCATTGAACTATTTGTGCAAAGCAATAAACTAAATTGTTTACTTATACTAAATAACATTCGACCTAGCTGTAAGTACGTATTGCATCACCTAAAAGGTTGCATATTACGAATAATACATTTAAGTGCAACATCAAGATAAATATTATGTTAGTGAAAGGTATGGAATGGCCTAGCTAAAATGATTTTTTTTCTACAATAGTTAGAACTTTAGACCAACACTTTGAGTGATGTTCGAGGCGCTATCCTATTGTTATACTCGTAGCTCGTGCAATGTTGCCATGCGCTATTCGTGCGCTAAAATGATCTATGTTCACATATTTTTGTCTTTTACGGAAGCAACTCACTATGCCAGCATAGATGTCGGTAATCGCTGCAAAAATGCCAAAAACTAGCCTATGTCCTCTATTGGGATCAACCAAGTCTTATCGTAACAGACACAAACAGAGCCACTTTTGCATTTATTATATTAAAGCTTGGCAAATCCACACGTGACACGCCCTTGGTCTGGCGAGGGGAAGGCGAGGGGGGACGTAAGGTAGCGGGTTTGAACATCTGCGTGCGGGACGGGGGCAACTGACAGGAGCATCATTCGACTCATTCGTGCGCCGTCATTGGTTAGTAACGTCCCCTTTCACCCGCGCGGACCATAGGAGCGCTATCAACGAAGTTAAGAGGACAAAGAATGCATTAAATATAGTATAGTAACACTATACAAATTACTGATTCAGATGTGAACTTGTAATTTTATATTTCGTACAAATAAATGTATTAGAAGAAGTATCATTTACAGTAATCTGAACTAAAAGTAAACTAGAGCATTTATTTGAGACTATTTATAAGTTATCTTAACATCAAAACTGATCATATCAGGTTCAGTATGACAATGATACCTTTCAAAATATTACCTTGAGATGACAACGAGATAGTTTGATTAATCTGGAATCTGGATCTTATCTTAACACTGTAAGGACTTATTTTGCTTTGTTTTCAGATGATAATAATAATCTAAGATTATGATTAATTACTGTTTTGAAAAAGGTTTTTTGTAACAGGTTTATTAAGCTCTATTTGACAACAATATTTACCAACAATTGTTTTCGAACTAATAATGTAAACTTTAGAAAAGTGTTTGTTCTTCCAAAGTAATCGTACGTCGTGTATCTGAGTTCATAAACTTTTAGGGCAGATTTCAGCATTTCAAAATGCGCTCGCAATATCGTATCAGCCCGTACCTATATTATAGGATTAATTTTTATGGAGTGCGTATACTCAACGGTGCATAAAACTGAACAGCTTTCCCCAAGGAACATAGGTCAAAATCTTAAAATTGAAAATGAAATATTCATACAAAGTGACTTATGTTTGTATAAAAAATAATCCAGAATACTTCATTTCTTTTTACCATTTATTAATATGTGGTACGAAACAGTTCTTCAAATCTTCTTAATAAGTCGGTTAAAAAAGAAACCACAAGGAAGTAGTTTTATTTTCTATGCTACATTCATGTCAAGTTTACTGCGAGTGGGACCGGTCTAGCCCGGTCTAGACTTGACCAATCATAACTATTGCAATATTGTAAGTCGATCATCAGGTGAAATGCGAAGAACTGACGTCAGTTGGATTTGCAATAGGTACTACATATGTACGATTTCGCAATTTTGTATTGTTAATAGGTATATATATAATTAACTGGCTGCGCTCCGCTGTGCTGCTCACCGTTTACCAAGTAATTTATTTTTTTTCGGGATAAAGTTAGCCTATATGTAAGGGTTAACGTTAGCCTATGTGTAAGGGTAACACTACCTGAAAACCAAATTTAATCAAAATTGGTCCAGCCGTTTGAACGTAAAGAGTTTACAAACATACACACAAACTCACAATCTTTTGCCTTTATAATATTAGTTTGGTAAGTGTAGTATGATTTACTCAGTGTCTGTATGTTGTAAGGTTTTGTTTCAGTGTGGAGTCCTCCTACACGCATTTTAAAGTCGATAACTTAAATATAAGACCTACAGTGTTGGAGGCGTTCGATTATGATTACGAAAACAGCTGGCCATTATTATTGGCTTTATTAAAATACTTACACGCCTTACATATTTTGTCAATATAATAATATAGTCATGTCTTTATATGTCCCACTGCTGGGCACAGATCTGTTCTCATATAAAGAAGGAACGAGCATTCATCACCTCGCTGGCTCACAGCGGGTTGGCGATTTCAGAAAAATAAAAAGTCACATTGGTACTTGCCTGTAGTGGGTTTGAACCTGCAACCTTCTGCACAAAATTCCTTTCTTTGAACTGCTAAGCCACCAAGACACACATCTTGTCAATGTTAATGACTAGTTCCACAAAATAGCGAGTTTTTGATGACGTCACATGACAGTTGTATAAGATGTAGTAGGTATATGAGGTCGAACGATTTGTAAGTCTTTCTGCAAGGAACATCTGCATCATCTAATTATAAAATCATCATCTATTAATAAAGCTATGACCTTTGACCCTTGGCCTAAACTCTTATACTCCACTTAACTTCTAAAAAAAATATTGAAAATTATATTTGCCTATAAATATTCTAGAATTGCATAAATATGCCAATAGATGCTAAAATATGCATCTAACTGACGTTTTTAATGCACTTTTGACCTCTTTTAACTTATTTAAGTAAAGCCTTGTGTTCTGACTTTGACTTTTCCCAAAATGTAAGAAGGAAGTTAACTTGACGCTTGTTTGGAGGTTGTTTATGACCTACAATGGAACTTTTGACCTAGTTCTGTTTCATTTCGGTCTCGTTAACCCCTATTTGGTTAGCTAGAGAATATTTTTGAGACTATAAAATGAAACTGTATAGTGTTAATATTTTCTAAAAAGAACATATAAATATGTATAAGTATATAAGGTCCTTTTTTATGTAGTATTGATGAAACATGTCGTCCTCTGCCACGATACAAATCACTGAATAATGTAGACTATGAAATATATAATTATAATAATAATAAATCTTATATTTCGGACATGTCTTAGTAATTATTGTATGTCAAATTTTACTCATTACTCAATACTCAAGTCTTTATTGCATTTCATATGTATTACATAGATGGTGTAAAAGTTAATTATGAACTATGTCGGGCACAGCAACATTAGGAGAGAGGAAGAGGGCTCAGTAGCAAATAAATAAACTCATTGATTTTGAGTACCATTAATTACAAATGTATGGGTCTTTGAAAGGAAATCTTTCAAAGAACGAGTTACAATACATTAGTTTTGTGGGTTCTTAAGATTTTTTATATAATTGAGATGTTAGCTATCCTATCTTTCAAGTTGGATCTTACTGCACACGGTGTGCAAATTTGATTAAATTCGGTTTAGTACTTTAGGAGTCCATCCCGGACAAACAACGTGATTTATACAACATGTAACAAAACCCCTGTCCGTTTCAATAAAGGCGTATTCGTGGTACAGCTCATGAACCGTCTCGCATAGGCGGCTTCTTGTACACAAAGCTACAGGTAGTAAGTACGTGAACTTTAAGGAGCGGTCAGTGTTGCTGTTGCCTTGGATCAGTTTTTATTTTTATTTAATTATTTTCACTGGGGAAAAAAATAATCTCCAATCCATTTAATGGCTACGTATATGTGTGTTCGCAGTACGATACCGAATAATAGTCTTAGGGATCGGACAGGGGTTTTGTTACATATTGTATATATAAAGATTTACATAATTTGTAAAACAAAGATATATTATATTATTTAGCAACACGTTTTCAAACACTAGTTTACATAATTTTAGTTGTCATAGGAGAATGGTAAGATTGGGCTGTTCGATGTATAACAGATATTCGTGTGTATCCATTGTAGATGCTATGTTACGATTGATTACTCAATAATGATTTTAAGATAAAATAAAATTATATGATGCTGGTTTGTAATTTAAATTATTTTAACGTAGGTATTTGTAATAAGTATTTTGAATCAACTTTTACTCGCGTATAGATTAAAAGTTCCCTTTTTAATATGGTAAGTTCAACTGAACTTGGCAATTTAAAATGTTGTGCCTTGAATATGTACCTATTATTTCTCTGTAATGCTTCAGAGTTATTTTTTACGATTAATGTTCCTATAGGAACATTAAATTCATTCTTTCATTCTAGACTCAAGTACCGCAAGATACTTTGTTGCATCAATGCCAGATTATTCTACTCAAAATCTGTCCGTTTATTAATTTATCACAGAATAGAAAAAAACAAATGAATAAGCATAAATAATCAATGATTTTTTAAAGACCGTTAAGGAATTCCAAAATATTTAGTCAATTGACGGTTATCAATGTGAACGCTCACGAAGCATCACGGATCTCAATACCTTTCTCTGAGATGAGCACAGCATCCGTTGCACATTGTGAACGGGTGTGGTACATTTAATAGCTAATTATTACGTAGTATTATATATGGTATTGAGAATTTTTATATTATTGATAGCTTACTCTCGCTTTTTGAAGCTATTCGAATATTTTATGGTACTGGTTTTTATGTGGTTTTTTTTTTGCGAAATTGTTTGAGAATGCTCATGTAGGATGTTTTGAGAAAACTTAACGAAGCAAATTAAATAAATATTTACAAGTCTTAATAATGGCGTTAAAATACAAACATGCGTCACATACAATTTTAAATGCCGCTTCAATTAGAATTTTATTGTTTCTTAAAATCACGCAATTACAGGAGTATTATATTAACTTCATTTTCCCACAACATTAAACATTTTAGGGTAAGTTCTATAGCCATAAAAATTATGAATTATGAGGTTTATTATTATTTTGACCTAAGGTAAACTAAATACGCACACCCCTTTATTTCGAATACTGTCTCTTTATTGTATTTTAATAAAAAAGGAATTATTTTTCTAATAATATTTTTATTTTTTTACCACAATTAGTAGACCTTGAACTTAAATAATCACCAATCATTTTAAATACATACATTACATTATGGAAGTTTAGTAAATTTTTTACTAAAATTAATAAATGGTTTTTCAAAATACTCTTTATTTTTTTTCTAATTGGTATTTAAATATTCAGAGTTAAATGTCAAGTATTCCGTCAAAGTAAAATATCATTTATGGTGCAATAAAAATTACTAGTAAATAATAATAAATCAATTTATCCCCACCTTATAGTCTTGTCATTACAACTTTACGAAATTCGGATCGTCGCGTGTATGAACTAATTTGGTTTTTCATGGAATCAAATTTATTCTACAGTTTTTTTAATGTTGTGGTGGCCTAGCGGTTTAATGATCGGATTCTTATGCATATAGTTGCAGGTTCGACCTAGGCATGTACCAATGTTACTTTTTCACAGTTATATGTACCTACTTACTTATTTATTGTGACACCATTGACAAACGGTGAAGGAAAACATCGTGAAGAAACCTGGATGCCTAAAAATTTGAATCAGAAATCGCCAACCCGCAACCAGCAAGCATGGTGATCATTGCTCATCTTCCTTTAATGGGAAGAGGCCTGTGCCCAGCAGTGGGATATTTATCTTCTAGCCTACCTGTTATTTTATTTTATTATTTTCCCTTTTTGGGAAATATTTGCCATAAAGTAAAAATTCGAATGGCAATTTTACTTTTTTATCTCAAAATCTCAGAATTTTTATATTTAACTCGGGGACGGCCTCAAGCTTAGCCTAAAATTAAAAGAAATCTAAATAATTAAATACCGTTACAAACCGATACCTAGGTAATCATCGCTTCAAGTAAATCACCTTGCGTGTTTACATCAAATGCGTGTGCGCATTCAACAGTCGTAAGGTCAGTGCCGCGAACTCGGAGACATTGAGCTTGACTTCTATTGAAGTCATCAGCAGTCATTATGGAAGCTTGTTGTAAAAATTATGGTACTTTATGTGTTAATTGTTTAAATTTGTTTGCGGTATGATTTAATATTCATAGAATGCCGAATAATTTATTAAGCATTCTTCTTTTTCTATAAATAGTTTTTTCTTTGAATTTAATTTAATTTAATCACTATCGCAGGCTTTCACAAACATTTAATTTAAATGCACAAAGAATACCCGGATTTGGAGACTTGGACTTGGAGTGCCAATTTGTGGATCACACAATCTTTTTTTTTAGGTTTCCTGACAATTAGAGTTGCACATTAATCTCTCGAGGTAAATTAAATATATACTTGAGTTACGAGTGGGTTCACGTCGGTATTGTAATGGATGGGATTCGAACCCGGGCTCACACATGTTCGCAAGTCTGATGCCCTAGTCATTAGTCTTCTGCCGCTTCTTAAATGTTGGCCCCATGCGGGGACCGAACCCACAGCACGGTGCGCACATTTGTTATTTGCGTGGTCATCTATACTACAAATATCCGTGCAGTCAACAATATTGTCTTTGGCTATCGTTGTCTGGATGTCGATACATTTTGGCGAATAAATAGTTAAATCATATCCAATACGAAATGATCTGAGATATAGCTGAAAATTACCTATTATAACTACTACAACCTAATTTTATAACCTAATTATTATTTGAGTTCTTATCACCTACGGTGCGTGGCGGTTGTGGATATGAGGCGAGTTGCTGTGCAGTAGGTAACAAATTCATGTATCAGTGGGGGTGCGGGCGAGGTACAGCGCACTGTGTAACCAACTTCACAGCCGCCATTAAGTTTGGCTCATCTTTTACTGTTATCAGGTTCTTTAATTCAGCCAGTTTATGAATCCCAGTTTCCATGGTAACAACAAGCTTTGAGAACGTCGTTGTACGTTCGACCCTTGCGAAGAATTATGAATGGCAAAACTGGTTATGAAAAACCAAGCAAATTAAGAAATGTACATAAGTTGCTTTACATTAAATGCAATAAATTTGTTGATTACAACATGAGACAGGTATTAAACTTACTATGTTAATCACTGGTTACACATCGTTGTCAGTTTCTTGGTCATTTAGAAAGGACATTCATTGCATCATTTCGTCTTCATTTTTATGATTACTTATGATGTAACTTTGCCCCACAGTGGTATAATTTTAGGCACTGTTAGTCAGAAAGGATGTACGTAATTGCTAACTTGAACAGACGGAATGAGCTCAACATTGAGAAACAATACTTAATTAGATAGAGTTAATTATGCTAATTTCACTTCTCGGGAAAAACCTAATGATTTCACTATATTCGCAGATCAGTATAAACAGACTGCAGATACATAGCAAATAAGTGGAAAAAAAATCAAATTGACAGCGTTTTTAATTCAATAAAATAAAGTTGATTTTCTTTTATTTTCAGTGACGTTTGCGGCTGGATCGGGCTTACTGTTTCCGTCTGTGTGTGTGTATAAAAAAGGATTTATTTTACGTAGTAAAAGACAACTGTAACTTTAGTAAGCAGATTATAAGGTTGAGAATAGCTTGTACTTCATCTACATTATAATTACTTATGTTATAGGGTGATAGTAGATACATAATATTATCAATTTACAGTAATTCAGAGAGTAAGATATTGGTAAGCCGCGGGTGGTAACTGTATGGTTAATTCTGCGTTGCATTGTTAATGAACTATTGACAGATTACAACCTGGACTGATCACGGTTAATCGAAATGTCGGTCCGTTTGATTCGTAGGAAAATTATATCATTTACTTATAATTATATATGTAGTAAAGCACGGTTATAGACCGTCATAATATATTTATTTGTCTACTTTTTTATATTTTTGTGTGAGAAATTTATCATCTGCCTACAGCATATTCAGAAGAGTAATTATAGACTGATATATCATTGGTCAAATAAACGGATTTTCGTTCACAAGGTTGCGGGCTCGAATCCAACAATGTGACTTTTTCAAAGTAATATTTACTTTCTTCATTATTCTAATACATCATTAACAATCGATGAAGGAAAACATCGTGCGGGAACCTGGATTCCAAAAATTGGGACCTGAAGTCGCCAGTCCGCAGAGTATATGCAAAGAGATTTTTGCCCAGCAGTGGGACATTTATAGACATATTATATCAGTCAATTGAAGAATCAATATTTTTTCTTCTCCTTCTTTAAGTGCCACTCCAATTAATGAAGGTCGGCTACCAGCTGCTGGAATCTATCTCTATCTTTTGCAAGGCTGAACAGTTCTCTTGCGCTAGCATTTAATCATTTTAAAAACATAAAAAACAAATTTAACTTTTTATATAAAACCGCACACAGACAGAGAGGTGTCGCACACTGAGCGCTTTTGTCGGCGTACATTCGGCTCTCTTTTGAGTTAGATTTGGCTAAGTTACCAACAATATGGCCGGCGGATCTTGGTGAGTCTGAAAAAGCTACAAGACAGTTGGCATGGTGGGTGAGAATGAGACGATAAAATCTTGTATCGCTTTTTACGCTCGCCAAGATTCATCGGCTGCATTTTATATTGAGACATAATCACTCCACTTGAGACGAGGACGTCCACCTCCGTAGTCAAGTAGCGTACACATCAGTTTTCAAGGTGTTACTAGCTATGAGTTCCCGGGTTCGATTCCTACTTGTATCTATTACTTTTCTACATCATAATTTTCTACTACTTTTCTACATTGAGTCGGGCCTGGGTAGTCTGTTGTGGTCCCTTCGTTTCTCTGATACCATAACAATTGAGTTTTAGCTACTAACTATTTTAAAATTGTTTATTTAATTTATTGATCATTGTATAATAGGTATTATATTGTCGCTACAAAAAGACTATGATTTTTATCAAGTTGGTTTGTTACCAATATAATTTGACACTAATTTACATACACGCAAAATACATATTTAATCGATACCTATTCGTCCCCAGAGGTCATCTACTTACCACAAAAAATCTGTTAGTATAACTTAGGGCAAGTTTTTTTATCCCAAGTTAACTCAACCAATGGTTAAATATCCTAACTAATGGTTTCAAACTTCGGTAGAACATGTTTATACATAAATTTTTATTCTAAAAAATGGTTAGACTCTCTCATTTATTTGACCCTTTGATAGACAAACAAAACGCATTTTACCGAAATTTTATGCTATTATTTAGCAAATTTAACCATTGGTTGAGTTAACCTTGGATCAAAAAACTGGGCCTTAGTCCTAAAGTAGAAAATACATTATTACCTACCTAGCCTTTTAAAACCTTCGCTGCCCCAAAAGCAGAAACAATAGAAGTTATGCAATGGAATATTTTATTAGTTACTAATGTAACTATGTCCATGTGGGTATTTAGTCTGAACGGCCCAAAACGAATGGCCCGCGGGCCATACGACCGTAAACAAAAATCGCCTACGTTCCAAAGGACCGGTGATAAAAACTGGTAAACAAATTCAGTGTCATAAACTACATCAAGTACATTCGGGTGCAAAAGTTAAAAAGTTGAATTAAATTTTTTTTTTCTTAGATTTGTATTATCTTCCTTAGAAAAACAATCAACAATAATATAAAATGTTTGCAAAAGTTAAATTTGATAATAAATAATTTTTTATTTATTTATTATACACCTTACATCTATCATTACAGGTAAAACCTAATTCAATAGATGTAGTTATTCTAAAATCAGCATAATATAAACTTAAATATAGCTATTAATTAAATATTACAATTCACCCAATATAATATTATAATAAAATTCAGTCATATTTTAAAGAAACAAATCAAAAAAATATACAAAAATACAATTAAAAAAATAAGATTTCTTAAAAATCAGTCTTATTTTAAAGAAACAAATCAACAAAATATAAAAAAATACAATTAAACAATAGGGTCGTTCTCAAAAAAGTGGCACCGATCGATTAAATTTATCAATTTTTAAAAATGTTTCAAATATTGAGTTTTTTTTACAGAAATCTATTGGCAGCGTTTGTATTAGGTTGAATTGATGAAAGGGAAGCAGATTTACAGAAAATTGAATGAGATACAGCCTTTCAAAAATATGGCTTCACAGGTTAAAGAAACATTGTACAGGTTTATGAGAAAACATTACCAAATTATAGAGAAAGAAACAAAAAAACAGTGTAATCATGCAAAATCAATGTTTATTATTTAATTAACTGCAAACAATAACAGTTCTGATGGAAAATAACAGCTTCTATAACGAAAAAAAAACCAAAAAATTAAAAAGGAAAACCTTCGTCTTAAAATCTAATTAATGAACTTTTAATCAGTCTGTAACAATCAGCTGACAATATGTAATAGCAATATACTTACTATATTGCTATTACATATTGTCAGCTTCTAAATTATAATAATAATATTTTGGATCTTGTATGAATAGAGTTCGGACTAAGCCAATCACACAAAAATAATCAATCACATAATAATCGTAATAAATGATTATGATTATGAATTTGAAATGAATTCAACGAGGCGATTAATCGCAGGCCCTTCATCTAATATATTTTCCAAGAAGTACTTCTTTGGAGTTCCGGAGGTAATTCTATTTCAGACAGAGCTGAAAATGGTTTAGATCTATTAGAACACTTACTACTTCTTCTTCTTCTGTCTAGCACTCTAGTTTTATCCCAAGCCATGTTGACTTCGGCTGCCAGACTTACAAAATAGGTCAAACCGTAACCATAATCCTACTTCCTACTAATATTATAAATGAGAAAGTGTGAACGTTTGAATGTTTAGATGTTTGGATGTTTGTAACTAAATCACGCCAAAACGGCTGATCGGATTTGGATGAAATTTGGCATGCAAGTAGTCTTTGACATGGAAAAGAATATAAGCTACCTTTTATCCCGATTCCTTAATTAGTTCCCGAGGGAAAATTGAAAATTGTTTACGAGCAAAGCTCTGGGCAGACAGCTTTGAAATTTTGTATTTTTCTCTATTACAGCGCAACACGGGTGAACATGTTATTCTATATTTTATTACTTTCACATTTTTCATTTCTTTTTGGACCCCACTCTGAAGTCCATGTATACGAAGTTGCGGGTAGAAGTTATAAATGAATAAATAGCTAAAAGGTATCCAAATAGCAATATATATAACCTAATTTAACTTTTTTACTGTTAACGTAAACATGCAGTAGATATACTAAGTATTTCATACCTAATTATTTCGATTATTCTTAAAAAAAATGCATTTGACAAAAAATATATAGGTAAAATATCTTTAA
Source organism: Plusia festucae (assembly GCA_950381575.1). Classification (NCBI taxonomy): domain Eukaryota; kingdom Metazoa; phylum Arthropoda; class Insecta; order Lepidoptera; family Noctuidae; genus Plusia; species Plusia festucae. The sequence continues at coordinate 1,108,967 of OX494436.1, read as the reverse complement.
CCTGTTAACAATCTCTTTAACCTGTGCATTTTCAACAGGGTAAAGAGAGTCTGGTTAATGAAAAAACCTAAGTAAACATTCAATAACAACAAAACGGTTAGGCTGTTTAAAATATAATTTACAGAATCATATATAGTTACCTATTGACACATTTTAAGACAAAACATAACGAAGCAGTTTACACACAAACAAAAAAAAATAGGTCAGGTTGTAGACAACATACCCGTTACAAAATCCGATTGTGATATCTGGATGTAATTCCTAAGAAAACTGCGCAATATTCATCGCGTCTTTCTTTGACAGTGGTTAGCCAGATAGTGTCGGCTCAATTTGCACGGGGGTGAGGTGTTGCAAACATAATAGTGATCGGGTAATGGACGGTAGTGTGCAACGGCAGATTGTGGAGAAAAATTCTCTGGACACAATTTAAACACGGATATCTTTAAAACTATTAACATTCAGAGCTTATAGTTTAAGTCACCTTATAACAATGATATAAAGAACTGTATTTGATTTTATTTGAGCGCTTATTTATAGTATTTATTTTTTTATTTCACCTCAAAGTCAGACATATCGTGTTTGGACACGACAAGTTACTGAGAAAACGACATTACAATATTACTTTTTATTAACTGTATGATATTAAACTTCTTAATTTTACTCGGCCTCCACGTAAAAAGTCTCTTTTTGTATATTAATGTGAAGAAATATATAAGTCACCTTAAAAAAAATACACTTATAGTCTAAAAACGGCCCGACAGGTTACGGTGCCACTTTTTTGAGAACGACCCAATAAGATTTAGTAAAAATCTGTCATTTTAAAGAAACAAATCAACAAAATATAAAAAAATACAATTAAACAATAAGATTTAGTAAAATTCTGTCTTATTTTAAAGAAACAAATCAACAAAATATAAAAAAATACATTAAAAAATAGGATTTAGTAAAAATCTGTTTTTTTTAAACAAATAAATCAACATAAAGCTCTGTGTCTATAGGTCAACGATATTGTATGTAAAAGGACATACAATATTAAAATTTTAATTTTTCCAAACAATGCCCCACGCTTATCTGCCCAGTCAATAATTCATGTATCTACTGCAGTTTGTATTTTACAGTTTCGTATAATAGTTTCAGGTAAGGTCACCAAGTACCTGAAAGCACCTTATCCTCTAGCCATGTGCTAACAAAATAATCATTGAATGTGGTAAAATCTTGATTGCTTAGACTTTCTGCCATAATATAAAGCCAACCATCTTCAAAGAAATGTGATTAGGTGATTTCAAATAATTCATTATTTAAAAAGTTTAAATTCATAAACTTAGCGACTATTACAATGTATGCGACTGTACCTTTAAATTAATTTTGACATCATTTTATCACCGGTCCTTTGAAACGTAGGCGATTTTTGTTTACGGTCGAATGGCCCGCGTGCCATTCGGTTTGGGCCGTTCAGACTAAATACCCGTCCATGTGACGCAGTTTTATCAACCTCAATCATTATATCTCCGAATACTGAAACGTTAATTAACTTTAAGATGCTCTTAAATGTTTATTTGTTGCACCTTAAAGTGACAGAGACAACATGAGACTTAATGGCGGCTTCAACTTTTTTTTTTTAAAGATTTCTAGCAAAGTGTGGCGCACATTAGTAGTAATCGTGTTAACCCCTCCTGCTGAGCTAAGATGCTTGTGTTACGAGTGGGTTCACGTCGGTAGTGTAAAGGGTGGGATTCGAACCCGCAACCACACGATCGCAAGTTCGACGTCCTAGCCATTAGGCTACCGCCGCTTCTTGATTGACGTTTCAGCATTCCGCCAAATAAAATAATTTTACATTCCATTCTACAAATACACATAATTATAAGAAAAATTCAAAATGATCTTTCTACAAAAAGACCATTAAAATCTTCATTAAAAATACGCAATCGTATGAAACGCAAAGATACATTCAAATTAAGAATCTCCTTTTGTGAACAATAAAAAGTAAATAAAAATAATTGTAGGTCTGAATGACATTTACGAAATTGTTGATCGACCAACGAATGAACTTAAGAACGAATGAATGAATGAAAGTGGCTAATCGTTTTATAGTGAACGTAATTGTTATTGCTCTGCAAATGTTATAGTATTATGTAAATGCGTTCTTTTCTGTTTTTATGGCTATTTTTTATTTTGTTTTAATGATAATTGGTTATTTGAGATGTAATTGTGATGTTGATGTTGAAGCGGCGGTAGCCTAGTAGCTAGGGCATCGGACTTGCGATCATGTGGTTGCGGGTTCGAATCCCACCCATTACACTACCGACGTGAACCCACTCGTAACACAAGCATCTTAGCTTAGCACGAGGGGTTAACAAGTTTACTAGTAATGTGTGACCCACATTGCTAGTAATCTTTTTAAAGAAAAAAAAATGTAGCAGAAATTAAAATTTTAGTTAAGAATAAAGTTTTTTTTTTCAATAAAATTATCTCTGAAAGGATAGGTAGGTAGTAGCAATGTGGATCGCACATTTATAGTATTTTCGTTGACCCGTCGTGTTAAACTAAAATAATGCTTAAGATAGGGTTCACGTTAGTTTACCCATAATAATACCCATGGGTAGGTTTCGAACCGTCAACAATACGATCGAAAGTCTGAATCTCTAACAGTTAAGTTACCGCGACTTGACTTTATCACAACAGACTGAATGTTCGAACCAGTTTTTTTAACTAAACATACAAAAACAGTTAACACGTATTGTAATAGGGATACATATTATGTTTTTCCTTCAATCAATCAATATTATATGCTAAATATAAATTGATTCAAAATATGTTCGACAGTCTTCCAATAACTACGTAAACCTGCTCCATAATTAGTTAAACATAAATTTTTAATAAAAAAATTAAGCAAATTTTACTGTAGGTATGTGTGTCAATATTTATCTCAAAGCAATGAGAAAGAATGAAGTGGTAAAACCTTTACGCATGCGCAGCAAATACCTTTTACCATGACGTGACGAGGCACATGATTATTGTGTGTATTGATAATAAATATCCGTTAATAATGAGACAACCTTTCGATGATACTTCGTATAATCATTGGGAACCTACACTACATAATTATGTGAGAATTATGCATAGATAAGTAAAATAAATATTTTAATTTAAGTAGTTCGAAAAAAAAGTTATGTTTTAATGTGGACGTTTTTTCTTATTAAAATATTGTTATTTTTCATTCAGGTAAAAAATAATAATAAATAAAACAAAACACAACCGATTTATATTTATTTTAATAAATGTTTCTGTTTATCCTTGACATAAATCAAATAGTTAAATTTCTCAAAATAAAAAAGTCACGTTATATTTTTACTATAGCTAGAACATGACGTTTTAAGATTCTATAGTAAAAATATCAAATGCCAAAATGTATGATAGGTATCTTGAGATACCATTGTGTGTGAACTAAAACAAAACGTCTGAAATAAACCTAACGAACCAACATTCGCGACTCATTCAATTGAAAATCAACGAATGTATAAAAAAAGTTAGAAGCTCCTAAAGAATTGTTCTCTCGGACTGCATCGTAATTATTTCCAAAAAACCGTAACAAATTAATCTATAATCCAAAAAATTGTCCATTTGTAACCCGAATTCGTCCTCGGTAGCTTCTGCTCGCAAAGTAAAAGTAGACTGGCTGATCTGTAGTATAAAAGCGGATCGCTCTGAGCTCAAACATCACACACCAGCCGACGTCCAAGCGAACTAGACATGGCCAAATACATCGTAAGTGGACTGCAGTGACAGTGTTATGTGTTGTGAACTTCAATATAAACCACCGTGCTATAGTGGAATAAAGTATCGTTTAACTCGTGATGTGCAAAATAATTTGAGATGAATTTCGACATCCCTTAAATTCTCACATTTTTGAAAACTTATCAACCTCAGTTTTGTATTCTTGAGATGACCAGAACATTTAAAATCGATTGAATAGTTTATTGAGTGATGGCTTCGAAGCTATACGCAATAGTTTTCGGGTGGAATTATAATTATAAGACATTGCAATTATTTGTAGCAAATTCAAAATGTATTTCATGGGGTGACATAAAATATTTCCAAGTGTTAAAATTTCGTTTGTTTGGCAGGTTGCCCTCGCCCTCCTGGGTTGCGCTGTCGCCGAACCTCCAGTGGGTTACAGCTACTCCTCCCCATCCATCTCCATCGGCAGCCTCAGCAGCGGCGGTCACTACTCCTCTGTGCCCGTCGGCCACCAGACCAGCGAGGGCTACCATGTTGACCCTCATCTCCTCCACAAAGTCAAGAACATTATCTTGAAGGACGAGATCCAGAACCAGGCCTACTCTTCTTCCTCCAGCGGACACGGTCACGGACACGGTATCTCCAGCCACTACGGCGCACCCGCCCCCGTGTACGGCGTGCCCTACGAGAGGATCGTCGGCATCGAACTCGACCACATCCAGCAGGCCATCCAGGTCGCGCAGTACCACCAGGCCGAGGAGGGCTACGCCAGCGGTTACTCTGGCTACTCTAGCGGTGGTCATGGTGGTTACTCCAGCGGTGGTCATGGCGGTTACTCCAGCGGTGGTCATGGCGGTTACTCCAGCGGTGGATTCTCCAGCGGTGGTCACGGTGGTTACTCCAGCGGCGGTCACGGAGGCTCCATCTCCTACACGACCATCGGTGCCCCCTCAGGATCCTACGGAGTCCCCTCTGAATCCTACGGCGTCCCCCACTAAACGAACCACATTGTTAGTCATCTCATCTCATTGTGTGTAAATCATGTGATCGCATCTTAGATGTTATTATGTATTATATTTGTTGTTAATAAGTTTCTGTAAATAAAACACAATCTATTTTGTACGCTTGCCTCCTTGATTTCGTGGTCCAACTTTCACATCCCGAGTACCGCAACTGGTACGACTTGGTAATACATTCGTAAAACCATATGTGGTTAAACAAAAAATATATTAATCCGAAACAAAAACATGTTTCAACGCCTTAAAGAGCTGTAATAGCTCCCTATCGAAAGTCGTTTTCGATAAAATCGAAAGTACTGATGTCACCGGTCGAGTTTATGACGTGTGTGACGTAATGGACGTGTAATTTTATAATAAATTGAACTTACTCTGTTTTTTCGACATGGTAAGTTAATTGAGCGAGTCATAAAAAAAACTATGCGTTTCATCACCCACTGACCGAGATAAGAGAGTGTAACATTCTAAACGAATGTGTGATTAGATGTACGATTGGAAGAGCAGTTCAAAACACCAGATCACGCTCTCGAAAAAAATTGATAAATATTTCGAAACTAGTGCGGTCCACATTGCGTCAGAGCGTCCATTTTCGCGGAATGAGTGAATAATTTCGCTCGAGTTAATCCGAATGCACCATGCACTTTCTCCTTGCAAGCTGGGGTGTTCCGAATCTCGAGTTACGTAAGCAACGCACGAGAGGAGGCCGGTGCTCTCGTATCCAGCTGTAGGATCTTGTTTAGGTACGTCAAATTATTCGGTTACTTAACGCTATTTCGTTAATTAGTGGTGTTATGAAAGTGATTTGAGTTCAAGACTTACGTCTCTTACGTATTATCTCGGTACCTACGTGAGATGTGAGTGATATGTAAAGACGTTTTTAGTTAGTTATTTGGACTGATATTTTAAGCCTTGATTTTGAAAGATATTTTAAGTCATTGGTATATATCGGTATGGTATAGTCGTGTTGTACCCAAGTAGCACTACCTATTAGCTGGTTTCGACGGCGTTAATCATCACATAAAAAATGGCTGGACGACAAAAATTTAAAAGAACTGTCTACTTAGATAAAAGTTCAGATGCACATAAAAAAAAAACAAATTCAATTAAAAAGTATTTAATAAAAGTTCGATATTTCTGTGTCAAGCATTGAAAGTGTCACAATCGATAAAACCCTTGAAAACAATCAACAAGAATTTGTAACATGCACGTTAAAATAAATGAGTTTTTTACGACAACTGTTAAAATTAAGGTCTTTATTCATAATTAACATAACTTTCACCGTCCTTGATACAGTATAAAAAAACATACAGAAGTTATTGCAACACTTCATTATATGATAAGTACGAAAATAATGAAGTCAAGTGCATATTAAGGTCAATGGTATTTCTGTTTCACTGTTTAACTTAATTTGCATTAAATCTTTATTTATACTAATATGTTTATTTCAAAGTTACTGGGCTACATCATCATTATCGTAGACATATTGGCCGTCGAACGTCCACTGATGTAACTAGCTAGGCCAACCCTATAGATTTTCAACACTGGTGACCGGTCGCCGGTGACCGGTGGGATGCGGTTGGTATCCAGCGCTACAAATAGTGTAATATTACACAACACACATCGCCTCTTTTCTTATTTTTTCTTTATAACCCTTTCTTAGATGTTCCACTGCTGGGCAAAGGTGTCCCCCAAATTCCTCTAGGTCCTTTTAAAAGTTACCATGTCTTCTTACTTTTATAACATTTTCTAGTTGAACTGCAACAAAATTATTGGTCAACGATGATTCACACGGTCTTCTGCGGTCTCCGAAGATCCTGTCTCTATATACCGTCATTGAACTCGGTCTGCCATATCTTTACATTGAATCCATGGCTCTACGTACATCCGTGAAAATGGTAATGTCACTTTTCTCCACTTTTTAGTTCACAGTTCTCATCTTCAGTATTTAGCGCAGGAGGTCAAATAGATTAAAGGCGTCTCACACACCTTATATAACAAGTAATCATCGCCTATGACAAGTACTTATCCCTAAGAATCTAACTCGACAACATCGTGTTAGTTATTTAAATGTTAGAGCCAAATAAAGGACATTACACCATCAGAATTGTCCTGAATACCAATCTGCTTCCTGTTTGCACACTTATACAGACAGAGAGATAAAGGCTTCTTTCAACAAGATTAGCCATCTCCCCGGTACATATTTTAGTGCAAAAGTGTGTTCGCGAACTACTTCCCCTTCATATTCTGATGGGACGGTAGACCGACAGGACTAGAGAGAGATCAGGTAGAGCACCACTGGTTTTATGTGATTTCCGAGGCACGGTAATTTAACTTCCTGACTACGGGCTGTAATAGAGCATTTCTTAACAGGAAATATCGAGCAACTATTTTTGGCCCGACCGGGACTCGACCTAGAGACCTCGTGTACCTACGGCAGTCGCGTTTGTGACCACAAGACCAACGAGACAGTAAGGGAGATAAAAAAGTATTAAATCACGTTTTTATTTATCGACAAAATTTACTGTAAGAACCTTATGATCCCACGAATGGCGTAGCCATAAGTCTGCCATTAATAAGCCACTTATATTGTTATCTATATTGTTGCAGGTTCGATTCTCAATTTGGTAAAATTGTATCAAAAATATTAAAAATATATCAAAATACTGATTTCAAGATCGGGTCAATTCATAGTGAATACAAAATTCATAGCAAATCATTTTTTTTTTCGATGACAGAAAAGCATCAGACTAAAGTTAAAGTACATACATCAAATAATTAGTACCAAATTAACAATAATAATAAATTAATCTGATTACAACATCGCACGCACTCCATTTTCTTTCTCCAACATTTTTCAGCACCCAGTACAAATATTCTAAAAATGTTTCTTTAAACAGGTGACTGTACCATTAGGTACTTAGTAAACGATAGATACGGGGCAGGGGTCAATTATGATCATATTTTGCGTTTCATAACCTTTACAGGTGGGCGATCAATCTTATGAAATGATGGTAAAGTGTAACCGTAATTGATGGGGCTATACATGTTGTGAATGGTGAATGATCGCGACCTGTTTGTCGTCCTGAGGCTAGAGGGCCTTTGATGGTATTGTACACCATAGTCTTAAATTATGTGCAGCAACGGCTTAGTACTAAGTTAAGATGAATAATCATACTAATAATATACAAGCGAATATTTGCGAGTGTGCAAGTTTGTTACTCTCATCACGCTCAAATTGCTGGACCAATTTTGATAAAATTTTGGTTAGGTACCTAGTTGACACCATGGACTTACACATATCTTACACATAATTTTTTATCCCGGAACCGCGGATAACACCGGTAACACGGAGCGCAGCTAATTGATTGGAAAACTATTTATTTTCTTCTCACCATCTTTTTTTTCACTACCTATCTCTATTTTTAACATAATTTTTAACTCTATAAAAACTTTGGAAGCAGAATATTTAATTCAAGTAGGTAACTGATTGCAAGTAAATAAAATAAATTCTGCAGTTTAGCGTATTTTTCGTAATAATACCATTTCATTGTAAGAAAGTTTCTAAATAAATTCTAATATCATAAGTCTTCGTGAAATGTGATTGTGGGTACCTTACATAAATATCTACGCATACCTCTGACCATTGACGATCTTGTCTTTTTGCGACGTTTTGACATCTGCATAATGTTCTGCACATTATCTGGATGTTTCCTAGTGCGTCGTTATACAATAGTTACAAAAACCTGTGTTACTACTATCTAAAGAGGTTTGTCTTAGCCGTTAGGTTACATTGTGAGTTACATCAACATATTATTTTGTATTTATATAGAAATAATCTTTATGGGTCTGTCGTATTCAGATTGTGATGGGACAAAAGTGTGTATTTTTATTATTATTTATTCTTAGGTAAACAAAACATAATTAGTAGGTATTAATGTAAACATTGTATTCCTACAATTATAAAATAAGCTTACGTACATGCTTATTAAAAAAAAAAAGAAATCGAATGAAAATGCATAAAATTTATCAAAACAGAATGACGCAAATAATCCAGAGCAACTATTAATTACAGTAAGTATGCTGTTTGACGTAAGTACCTATCATTCATTTCTTTTCTTTACAATAATAATCAAATCTAATTAATGGAAAGAGAAATAAATATATATATGTAATTATATAAATAATGTATAAAGGAAAGAAAAATAAATTCTTGTTGTATTTTTCTTTATTAATTTTGTTGATATAATCAGCTGATCAGACTCAGATGTAGACGATGTCATCTTCGATGCCTTAACCTGCTAAAACATACACCTATAAAAAGTAATCATAATTACATTGTCTACGAACAAAGTTCATTACCATATTACGATATAATGCAAACACGAAAAAATTTGCATTGAATAGGTCACAAGCCGCAAATGGCGAGAGAAAGCCGATCTTGGACTGTGGACGCTATTGTTTTATTATATTAACTTACTTTCCGTGGGTATCAAGGAAAGAAATTAACTGTTTTTTTATTGTTGATACTGAAAAGCTGAATCTTGTAAGTATAAGTTGGAAGTAAATTAATATAAACATAATAATGTCGAAATTCTTTTAACGTGACATATGTCAATTTTGACAGTTACGGTGCATTTTCAAAATAGTGGGCTCAGTTCTGTAGTTAATATTATAAAGCTGATGGAAGAGTTTGTTTGGTTGAACGACTTAATCTCAGAAAATACTGGTCCAATAAGTACACATTCATTGACGACAGCTATTTTTGCCGCGTTAACGATGCCCTCGGGAGCGGAGCCACGTGCAAAAGGTAGTCTAATGTAAAAACAGCTTTCTCTCTTTTTATGATATCTCATCTCATCCGAGACTCATCCGAGTTTGGAGTAAATTTTTGAGACATTAAAATATAATGTTTAAATATATTTAATATTTTTTTATGTTTATGTGTCTACAATGTGTGTGTGACGATAAATAATATTTAATTTTAATTTCGTACGCCGATAAATTATCTAGATGTCGGTTTCTAAGCCTCTGCTGGCTAGCCCACGGCTGGACAAAGACTATCAGTCTTAACAAAAGCCTGATTCTTTTCAGAAATCCTTTTCAAGCGGCAATTTTTGCAGTAATACGGTAAAAATTGTGTTTTCTAACTGCAATATAAATAATATACCAGACCAGAAATCAACGCTTATACACATTACCAGTCATCTATGTAGTCTGATTTCATCATCTAGCTAATGAGGCGAACTAACCACCAAGAGAAAAAAAACACTTCCTAAAAAAACAATAGAAGTCGATGATTATCTACTAAAATACACGGAACCATCCTCCAACAATGTAATAATAATTTATGTTAATTAAACATCTAAAATCTAAAATATACGTAACAAAGACATAGCAATTATATAACGATGTTGCATTTTTAAATTTACATATTTTGTGAATTGAATTAATATTTAGTTGTGCGTTGGCGCCTACTTAGATTAGTGGTTAAATGGGAAATTACTTAATGATAGTTACGATGTTTTTTAGAATCTTTATTATGGTTAAACTCAATAGAATCCGCACTTTATTGCTTGTTCTACAGCTAATTTAAAAAATAATTTGATGGCAGTATTTTTTCGATTGCAGTTTTTCATCGATTTTAAGAAAGTTAATGGTCTTGGAAGATATTATAAAGTAGTGTAAGTTGACATTCCTAAGTTAATGAAATTTAGGGGTGTAACAAAAGTCGGTTGTCCACTGCGGTTTTTGAAGGCATCTTCTTGTAAAACAGGGTACGAGCTGATGATTTCTTGGCTGAACTAATTATTCTTCATTTAGGTGATTGTCCAAGATACTTATAAATATTTTCATCGAGAGTTATGACGTCAGGAATCGCTTTGAATGACGCCCATATATACAGTAATTCAATTATTTTCACTTGGGTGAATGTACCTATCTCAGAACCATTCAACTACCATTCTCACGACTTCGGATCACATCAAAACAACAACTGACTTAGAATAAATAAATACGTATTTAAATAAAACAAATGCGGGTCAGGATAATTCGAGAGAAAGTTGATCTCGAGATAAGTGATGTAATGGAGTCCAGATTGTTATGCATTTTATATGTTCATCACGTTTCATACGACTGTGGAATTGCTAATAACAAACGTTCACATAATGCTACTGTTCGATGCCAGTGTTATGACCGTTGCACTTCCACTTGTAGAGTTAAGAAGCTTCTAGATAGTACCTGCTGATTAATAACTGTGGTGATCTGTTACAGACCCTCAATTAAACCGATCAAACTTATAAATATAAACTTTCTTTTATAATGCTATTACGAACTTATGCAACACGTATTCAACTCTCGAAATTTTACGGTTCATGAGATACAGCCCACTGACAGACAGATGGACCGACAATGATGTCTTAGTAAGCATATGGAATTTGGAAATGGAAACACTTCGGAATGCGATCTATTCGATGATAAATTCGCCAAAATGTGTGTGTGGTTCATTTTTGTGTACTTATATGTAAATGTATAAAGTAAATTATTATAATAATATGCTTTGATTTATGATATAGGTTTGCTGCGTAAATTAAATAAATCCATAAATAGAGACTGTGTGCGCCCTTTAAGTAATCCTAAATACAATTTACGTGAGCTTGATTATTTATTTTGTTGTCAATTTTCAATAGATATTATAGATAATTATCAAACAGATAAAGCTCAAGAATAGATGTAGAGATAAATATTGAACAAGACACGTAGCTTGATTGTCTATATACCTACCTTTATTGTACACGTAATATAAGTTATGAATGTCATGTAAGCTACCACTATAACTTAAATAAAATTATTGTATTCTGCGCACTTATAAGAAGATTTTAAAGAACTGTTGTGCAAGCGAGAAGCTGTGCGCCGCCACGTGCAATGTAGTGTGCTATCTCGCTCTCGCGGCAAACAGTCCTACCTCAAGAGAACATGGTACAGCCGCTGGAGGATAATGAACCTTGTTTGTTTGGACTATAATGAATAAATTACTTAATAGGTATTCAGAATAATAGAGAAAGGCAGACATACAAATACACTTATGTAAACATATTATGTAATAATCCCACATAATACAACAAAACAGACAAATCTACTTTTCTTTAACATACATTCACCAATTCTTTCGAATAAATTAATCAGTTACATCCTTATTTAACTTCTATGGCAACAACTAATAAAATATTATTATATTATGGTAATACCTTGTCTGCGCATTCTTATGCCATGTTTGTGTGTTTTTGCTATTAGTCAGAAATGTCTTGCAGTTGCATAATCTTACCGGATTCATCTGAATACCACATTTTACATGAAGCGACTGGATATCTGACGTCCTTCCTACCCATAATACTGGGCATTACAGTATCCCATATTGAGCCTTGTTGTCAGAACTGTAATAACTTAGGTAATGGCAACTGCATAATGTGCTCTTCGAAGCGCGAAGTGATCTCCGGTATGTTAAAAAAAATGGGCTACCCATCCACAATCCAACCGCGGCGAGGGCGGCTTACCCTTTGTGATCTATCAAACCGTACAGCTTATCATATGGTCATCTTCGAACCCTCAATATTTCAAATGGTGAGAATAAATCGGTTATTATACCTAAGGTCGAATACGGGTCTATTCATTCATAAGTCTGTTGTAGGTGAATGATCAATCTTGCGCGGGCGCAGTCAGAATTATGTCCGTAGTGAACATGTGACAGGCGGAAGGCGATAGCGATCTATACTTTATCTACTAATTATCGGATAAGCAGAAGTAGAGATTGAAATGTGAAAGTACGTTAAGATTAACACTGAATTTTAATATGGTCATTAAATATATTGGAATTATATAAAATAAGAGATATTAGTAAGTTATTAGCAGATTAAGCTAATTCTTTCTTCTTATTTTTCCTTTTTTTATAAAAAAGTTTACTAGCTACTTATGCGGTTCGCACATTGCTAGTAAACTACAAGTACCTACTAGCATTAATTCTTGTTAACACCTCGTGCTAAGCTAAATTGCTTGAGTAATAACGTGGGATGGTGGGATTCGATCCCGCAACCACATGATCGCAAGTCCGACACCCTAGCCATTAAGCTACAACAGGTTTTATGACTGAGAAAGATTAAATTAATGAAGGAATAAAACTACTATTTTTGATTCACTAGAAGTTACACTCGACAACAGTTGACCAATAATTTTAATTGAACGAAATATTTCTGAATTGTTTTAATTATTTACTTAGCTTTTCTAGAGAGAGTTGATTTTATTAGGTTTTGATGGACTCGTGTAAAATGTTTGTCGTTAAGTGTGACCATCGTAGAAAATCAAGAACTTTAAGCACTTAACTATACACATCATTTCTCTAAAAGAGGTTTCACTACAAGCCAATGTCATGCTTAAATCGTTGAGTTACGGTTGAGTTTTATAAATACGACAGGTGAAATGTTTGTTGATGATTCTTTATTTAACCGGAACTAGGCTATCTTACACATAATTTTATTTGTACGTTTGTTATTGCACGCAATTTTTTTAATAAGTGTTATTTGGGTTATTGAAAAATAACCCACTAACAGATTGTTGGACAAATCAAAAGGATGTAAGAGAAGTTGAATGCCCACGCGCACTAAATATACTATCTTTAATTATGTACAAGTTTGTTTTAAAGCAATCGTCACTGACTAAGGTCTCGTGCATAGATCGCCTGCCATCACCAATTTAAATCGTTAGAAGTTTGAGTACAGTTAGAGATTAATAATTTTTGTCGTTGAAAATAATTGTCTTGTCCTCCGTCGCTTTTCATTTCCAATTTTTTATGCCCACGCCACTACCTTTTCTGTTTTTGTTACCTTTAACAATTTATTTGTTCATGAAATTTGCCTTGAAGTTATTTCTGCTGGAACCCGGAAAACATGAAATGGTGCTTTTGCCCTTTGTAAAAGCAAATCATTCGGTCTTGCTGCTAATCTGATCAGTGGGGATAATGGGACAAAAACTGACCCACTACTCGACTCTCGCCTGTACTTTACCGTATGCCACTAAATTATTACATGCAGAAGGTTTGCGATGATATTCAGAAAATATTCTTATAAATTCTTTACAAAAAATTTACAGTATCAATACCTATTTATATCAAATACTTTTGGGGATCTGCCTGATGGTCTGTGAGGTCTGAGGGAATCGTTTAGTTCGCTGTAGTTTAAGAACTATTTTTATACAACTTCCCAGATTTGTACAGACATCTACTAAATTCGTAATTCCAGGTTGGTTCCTCAGTCCTCACGCACATTTGATTGATTAGATCACAGTTATGAATTTTAACATTTTTGTTTTGATTTTCCAATATTTTTATCAATTACAATACGTAGGATAATATAGATAAAGTTGATGTACTCCTGTTTGTGAGTATTTGTTTTCCGCCATTTAGAACGGTAAAAATACTTGTAGGCAAATAAAATCTAACATCGTTTAAAATTGCACGGAGTGGATCTTCTGTTACTAAGTTTTCAATACCAATGGTAATTTCCCATAGAGATATAAAATTACCACTTTTTGTCAAGTAATGACTCGTCATTTCGCGCTTGTTAATGTATGTGGAATTATATGATCAAGACTTTTGGTTTGTAAAATCTTAAGGCAATTGAAGTATGAGGTAAAGACATAACTTTGGACAGCAATATTTGTTTAGAGTGAGAGTTCTTTGGAGTAACTTTTACAAATTTGATTATTTTATGAGTTTTGTTAGTTTATTTAGCAACGCATTATTCTCATTTGATGTAAGTTAGTTACTTGCCAAGCAACGAAAAGTGAAAACATCAACAAATTTTTCATAAAATATCCAATTAGTTTTAATAAAAAACTTAATCTTACTAGCAATGATGTACCCATATTACTAGGTACCGTACTGGTGCTAAGCTAAAACGTTATGTTACGAGTAGGATCATGTCGGCAGTGCAATAGGTGGGTTTCGAACCAGTAACCACATGATCGCAAGTCCGACGCTATAGCCATAAGGCTACTGTCGCTTCAAATTTTGGATTATCTGATTAAGGAAGTCACTAGAGTTACTTATTTTTTTTTATTAACCGGTAGTTTTTGTCCGACTGCCTATAATTAACCAAAACCATAATTATTACGTTGTAGAAAATTTATGAATGAGTTAACCTTTTAGCGTTTGGCAGCCACTAATCATAATAAACTTAAATACGAGGCTAACTATCAATTACCCAATTTAATTAATTACTATTAAATTAACTGATGGTTATGAAATAAAGTTCTATGTATAAGCTTAAAAAAATACAATGTTACCTATAATTTGAAGGGTTTTATAGTACTATACCAATATCTTCTTAATTTTTGTAATCGTTCTACTGTTCACCTGCCTTATACCCCTACACACGGAAATTTTTTAAGGTATATTTATTTTAATGTTGCGCAACAATCGTATAAATAAACAGGAATTATTTAATTAATAACCAGACGTCATTAAATAACGACATTGACTAACAATTTAATAACAAGAACTCAAACAATGGTATAAGCTACTGTTTCTTAAGCAGAAACAGAAAATACAACTTTCACTGCGGATTACCCAAAGATATTGAAAGTGTTTGAGAGTTCAACTTATGATGGCGTCTTCAGATATATTATATTTACAAATGTACAAGTAAATATATAATTTGTTATTAATGTAATAACGATATACTAACTGTAGCCCACACAAATACAAAAGTACATATAACTTTGGAAAAGTCACATTGGTATTTTACCTGGGTTGGAATCCGCATCCACGTGCATACGAATCCGGTCATTAAACCTCTACGCCACCATGACATTTGTAAAAAAAGTAATTTCTTCTAGGATAGAGAACTTCTGCCTAGTACTTTTAAGCCATACCTATTAGGCTCTCACTGGATTGAGCTGAATACCGTATAGTCTGTCTGCCCCTACAACCCACGTCACTTCGTTACAAAATATCTTACGAAGAGACTGGTCATCAGACTTGAAACCACCAAACCAAAACCCAGAAAATAATATACTTACAAAAAACATTAACTGATGCATTTGTGCTTGTAAGATACACAATTAAGAGTCAGTCAATTAAATGTTACATGTACAACGTTCACTTATCAAGATTAATTAACTACAAAACTGATTGGCTACATCGTTACAATCTGAACTGAGGTTACAGAGATTCTTGAGTTTGAAATCTCAATAAATTTAGTTTGTATGTTTGTCCGCTATACTTTTTACATTGATTGATTTTTCCTTTGATCAGATTTTTATGAAACTTTAGTAGGGTCTTCAAACAATGACCCTAAGAGTTTTTTGCCCCAAAACACAATGGCAAATAAATATTGTTTTATTTACGGTGGCATTGCAATACAAGTTCAGGTGCTAGTTAATAATAAAAAGCTAGTATATCCTACACGTTAACAATCTACTTCTGTCTTGCCGTTTCCCAAAAGGATCACCATCCATGGAAAAACTGTGACGAGGGTGACTTAATGTATATTTTCGATTGGAACTGATTTACAGGTAGCAGTTTACGGGCTTATATGTAATCATCCTACCTCAACCAAAAATATTAGTAGATATAGGTCGATTCAAAGTAAATGGTAGCTGTGAAGTTAGTTACACACTGCGCAGTACTTCGCCCCGCACCGTTGCTGGTGCATGAATTTGTTACCGCGCAGAGACTCACCTAATATTCAGAGCCGCCATTAAGTTTGAATCGCATCGGACTTGATACTTCCACGTGCATCATGAACAAAAAGATCTTAAATGGCTTCTGGGAGATCTCTTTCTCAGATGTCATCAGCATCGTTTATCTCCACAGATAACTGTTGCAGCATATTTATTTCTTCCCTTAATTTCTTATCAATAAATATTTTATTGTTGTATCATTTGTACCACAATTTATATTAGTTTCACATCGTATTTTAGATGGTGTCCGCGATACTGTCTGCAAACATTGCGGAATGACATTTGGCATCAGTAAATAAGACTGTTTTATTGTTGAGCCACTTCGCGTTATGGTTTCAAGATATCGTCGTATCTTCGATTTCTTTCTGCAATTCGAGGTTTTTAAGTTGAGCTATATATTCTACCTTGTAGTATAGTATTGTACAAATGATGTGTGCAACTGTGCACTGCCATTAAAAATAATACCTACTATATTAAAAATGATTTTTTTTTGCATCCCCTTTTTCAATTGATTAAAATTTTTTAACAGAGCAAATCTTCCTTACTTATATCTATTAAAGTCAATCAACTGTCCATGGCGTGTCAGCGTCATGGTTAACTCACTGGTCAAGTTAACTCAATACATAAACCTCTCGTAAGTTGCGCCACAACACGCGGTATTCCGCCTTCATTTCAACCTCATCAATGCAGATATATCTCAATTTATGAATTTCCAAATAATTTATTTAAAAAAGCTTAGTTAGAAAAGATTGTAATCAGTACGGGTATATCCGTGTATTATTTTAAGTTACAATATACCAAATATTCAAAAATAATATCTCTTAAAAAGGAATAATCCGTGAGAAAGAAAATCTAGGTTATATACAAGCACAGAATGTTGATTATAAACATTATACATATTATGCGAAACATGTGCGCCATTCAAAGTCTCTTTTATGACTCACATAAGATACAGTAAGTATGCGTTGCGTATGAGTGGTTTTCCCAAATCGGACTGACAGACAATTAAAGGAAAATATATGACACCGTAGATGTTATGCATTATATTACACTAAACATGGTAAAAGGTTTTATGTAATAGGAAGTGTAGGCTGACCTGCATCTGTTAAGACACTGCTTAACATAAGACTATTTTCGACCAAAGATTTGGGCTAAATGATAGTTGACAGTCGCATTCTGAAACTCGTTCCTGTCTGGTATACCTACGATAAGAGCAAGGAAGAAGCGCTCGCTGTGGAAGGTTAAGCTGGTAGGGATTTGACTCATACTCCATATTTCTGACTGGATATAGTCCACGAAGCTTTCCAAATGGGAGTAACTCTTCCTCTCATTGCCAATTTTAATAATTTATCCGTAGGTTATCGTCCCTACTAGAGATGAGATTTTGTCATAATTTGTACGACGCTTAAGTTAAATTTTTGTCTATAGTCAGGAAAATGACCTAAGGATATAAATAAATAATAAATATCTTGGGACAATTCACACACGGCCATCTGATCCCAAACTAGGCAAAGCCTGTATTATGGCAACCCTATAACTGATAAACATACTTTAAAATTTCTAAATACATATACATATCATAGATACTTTAAACCCAGACACAGAACAAATGATCGTGCTCATCACACAAAGATTTGTACTGAATGGGAATCGAACCCATACCCTCCATTCAGCAGTAGAACAACTGGCCAGGCAAAATTCATGATACTAGTTTTTCCCCGCGACTACGCCCGCGGTACCTAGTTTTTAGTAAAAATTAGAAACTTATTGTACCGATTTCAAAAAGAATATTTTGAAATCGGCAATAGTTTTGGAGTTTATTCATTACAAACATACACACACAAAAATACAAATCTTTTCTCTTTATAATATTAGTGTAGATTACAATAGGTCGTAAATTGCATCAAAAAGTAGCCAACATATACTATAGTCATATCACTATAGTCCTAACGCATTGCAAATATTACGAGCTATACGTTCGATGCATTATCAATATGGTCTGTTTCGGCAGCCCTTGTGCTAAATACTGATGACAATGCGATATTTCCATAGACCGACATTGACCTCACCGTGGTGACCGCGATACAAGTGTTATATCACGCCCATCCTGGCTTCCTTATGAGTAGAGCCTTACGTAATTTCTGGTGGTACTGGCTCATGTAAAGGCAATAGTTTATCTTAAATAACAAATAAAATATAATCTAAATTCTGAGCGGCAGTAGCCTATAAATGGCTAGGGCATCGGACTTGCGATCATGTGATATCGGGTTCGAATCCCACCCACTACTGACGTGAACCCACTCGTAACACAAGCATTTATCTTAGCACGAGGGGTTAACAAGAATAGTAGAAACGTTTGACAAACATAGCCAGTTTAAAAAAAAGCATAATTTTAAATGGTTTGAAATGGGATATTACCATAACTTCATCTTGACAATCTGTCCTATTTCCAAATCACTTGCAAATGAGCAATAAGGATGCGTATTATGCATAAGTAAAAATATATTGTATCCGTAAGTTGTATAATAAAAAAAATATTAATAAAAAATACGTATTTTATTATTTTATAATTAGACATTCGCAAAATTGGAAGCTTGGAAGAAGAAATTCTTCCAAACCCTTCTTAATGTTATGTCTTCCAAATCTTGTTAATACTAATAATCATGTTTACTTCATGCAAACAGTAGTAGTAGTAGTAGTAGCTCACATCTGCGCATACGCAACCAAGTTTACACTGATTTGCGCGGTATGCATTCTGCAACACTTAAGCGAATCGCATGACTCATATCTACACAGGTAGGCTTTTATGTTGGTATGTGTTTAACTTACTTAATGGTTTTGTTTTATGGCAGGTAGTATTGTTGATGTTGTATTACTTTTATGGTGTTGAGGCTGTGATTGGCGGATGACTTGATCTAAGTAGGTTATAACTGTTTAGAGTAGAAATTGATGATTGTACTGTGTTATACGCGGTATACGAGATAACCTTCGTTTGTGATTGCGTGTGACTTTTTTGTGTATTAATTCAGGGCTTTCAGCAACCTCCGTACCAAATTTTGTCGAAATTGGTCCAGCCGTTTAAGCGTGAAGATATAACAAACATACTATATACACACTCACAAACTTTCACCTACATTATATTAGCATTTTATGGATGGACTTCTTTGCATGATATTGCAGCAATATCTAATAATATCATAAGTTAAAATCGAGAAATTTTGATCGGTTTGCTCATCATTCACGTGCTAAATTATGGTCACAATTTTTTTTAAGGTTATAATTAATTTATCTTAATTAAAAGTGCTTTGCTTTAATTAAAATTTGACTGCACGGATGGCCGAGTGGTATAGGTCACCACACCAATTACCACTGTGCGCGACGTGCTGCGGGTTCGATCCCCGCATGGGACAAGTATTTGTGTGATCCACAAATGCTTGTTCCAAGTCTGGGTGTTCTTTGTGCATGTGATTCGAATGTTTGTGAAACACCCGCGACACAAGGAATAACTTCCTTAGTGCGGGCGTCGTTTTTTTTAAATAAAATAAAAAAAAAAAAAAGTTAAAATTAATTATACTTGACCCTTAATTCGGAAAATAAAGTTTAACACACAGCGGAAAAAAGTGATTCAAGTAATTTTTGCTTGTTTCTCAAGTACTTGTATTATACAAGTTTATCTCTTAAAATATACAAATCATTAGCTTATATTTCCTCAAACGTTGTATAAGCATGAAGGAAATATGATTGTATGCTCGCGGCCGATCAGAGAGCAATCTCATGTTAATTCCACGTCACTTACTTACACAAGCGGCTAATATACTCACACGTTTATTATGGATTCGTAAACCACGAGTTAATTTAAAATATTTTTTATAATAACACTTATTTTTTTTTTTTTTCTTTAACAAACTTTTCGTTCCAACCAAAGAAACAAACTCATCTTTCAGCTTTATAATATTATTGATATTTGAAACGAAAAAAAACGTTAAAAAACGTTAGTAAACAATAATAAGGTATACCTTTAAAGCACAAAAGTATAATTGTTTCGTTAATTTGTTATAGAAAATGGTTTTATATATAAATTATAGACTCATTTCCATTTTGCTGAGATATTTTTATTCGCTACTAAGCAATTATTAGTAATACTTAATATAATAATTGCCTATAGTGTCTATAAAGAGCATTGTTTTACATATTAAGAAAACTAGTACCAACTTAGAGAAGTTACGAAAAACATTTAAATGTGACTTCCATCTCAATGTATTAAAAACAACCTGACAATCAAACAACCAGTTTAACAAGCTAAATGTATAGAACATTAACCTAAATTAGTCCAAGGGATTGGTCATCGACCTACTTAAGGTGCCCTTAAACAGACCAAGTGTCAATTCCCTGCAATATTATTACTGTATTGCAATAAATAAGTACGCCATAACGTAGGCGTTTAGGTGCCGAATGCGTTTAACTCTTTTGTACGATCCCTTGATCGTTACGCCATGGCTACGAGCGTAGTACGTATAAGGAAAAGATTCTTGTAATATAAATGTGATAGTTTAGATATCTATAACTGAATAATTTTATGTTTCTGGTACATATTATCATGCCTTTTATCCTTAGTTCGGTAGAATTATGTTTTTGTGTTTTCTTATTCTGTCCCGTGTTATAAACAGAGTGTGTCTTTTTGGTTACTATGTTGAATTTAATTAGTTGCTATTTTCGTTTTTTTAAGTTACAAGAATACGTACAGTATAGAAAAAAAATCATAAGTGGTAACACTTGATCGAAATATTTTTATTTCAAGTAGGCTTCTTTAGGCACTTTCGAAACGTACAATGACGCTAAGTGCGCGGTTCCATAATGTCGTTCCTATGGAGAAGAACCGGCAAATAACTTCATTGGTAACTCTTTTAAATAATATTGAAGGTTTTAAATATTATTAATATTGAAGGTAAAATATGTGTGAATAGTTAAAAGGTTGTATTGCCGTCGGCCGTATAGATTATCGAGGCAAACAGTAACCTATTCTTTCTTGAGATCTAAGCTTATCCCAAACCAAGTTCCGACAACATCGAATCAATACTTTAGCCACAAAAACGTAAGATAGGCATAAAGACAGAGTTACTTTTGAATTGATTATATGTAGGTATAAGCGGATAATAGTTTTTTTTTATTTTGGCAATGAAATTTTCACTATACAGGATTATTTTAAAGGAGTGCTTATATTCAACGAGGTAATCAGGTGCATAAAACTGAACAACTTTTTCCAAGAAACAGGTCGAAATCTTAAAATCGGTTGGTCCGTGAACGGGTGAATATTTGTAAATAAACCGAGACACCTTCGTGTTTCGGGAAGCACGTTAAGCCATTGGTCCCGATTGTCATACTTCGATCATAGGCAGCTAAGACATTAGAATTTTGAAAAACCAGTCTTACTAAGTGATACTGTATTATTCAGTGAAAAGGGTTTTGGAAGTCGGATAGGTAGTTGCTCCATTTAAAATGCGGTATACAGCTGAATCCGGTAAGACTGAAAGCCGACCCTAACATGGCTTGGGAAAAAGCTCGGTAGATGATGATACGGTTTTTATTAACTGTTAGATCAACTCTCTACCTCATGTCACACTTCAAATACATGTACTAGACACTTCAATTGAATAGTCCTACTATTACAGATGCGAATAATTTTCTAGTCAATGAGAGAAATCTGTTTCTAAGTGCTTACATAATGGTGCTAACGGAGGCTTTTCCAACTTCGTAAAGGTAATGCATGTTGTGTTTACATACTATGTTAACCTTACGATTTATTTGAATGAGGAGTCAAGGGTGACTAGATAATATAAATATTTTCTAAGAATGAGTTATGTTGATGAATAATGCGTCGAAACATCTGTTATCACATTGCGTTATTTTTCTCATAACCTATTCACAGTTCCATTGCTTTGGAAACGTGGATATTATATAGATTTAATCCTAAACAATTTCTTTCAGACATCAGAATATGAAATACTAGACAGTATTGAATCATTGACTGATAGACATCATTATTTGCATAGCCTTTTCCCATCCAACCCCAAAATTAGTATTGACTTCCAGTATCACCGGATTAAAGTGAACACCGTATTTTACATGGAGCCACTGCTTATTTGATTACCACAATGTATTTTACTGCGCAATACGGTATTCCTTAGCAAGACTGGTTGTATAGAATTGTAATTAATTGTAATTTATGTATTTAATGACTGTCAAAGATCAACTTATGACAGTCAAGACCAGCTTCGGGTACGTCCTTGTTGAATCAAGGAGTGTAAATAAAGCCAGATTTTCTGAATCCGAGCTTTTTATACAAAAACCAGTTACTATTTTTATGTAACTAAATACTACAAGTTAACAAGAATAATAATAATAAATTCTTTATTGACCCAATGTTTTAAACAAAGATTTGGAATTCCCTGACCTCTGAACTAGTGTTAACTGTATTACAGAGGTCAGTGCCTTCCCCCATAATCATTCAAATTACATTATTGTGTCAAAAACACATTTGAAAAAAGTAGAGCAATTTTTTTTTTGTGGTTAATCTATAAAGATCTTAAATTATGGTAAGTACAGATACATTGAAAGAAAAATTTACATTGAGTGTTAATGCATAAACTTACGAGTATGTGTTTGATATCAAAAACGTTTTCTGGAAACGGTAACGCTCTACACGTACGTAGGTCATCAAGAACTGTCCTTGGCTAACGTTACTGATCATCTTTGATCTGTGAAGCTTCACTACAAAACCGAGAGACCGATCAAATTCCAAGCTTTAGACATTCGACCTTATTGTGGGCGTAAGTGTAACATAAAAACAAAAGAATTGCACAATTCATGACTCATGTCCTACGGACGGAACATTTACTAACGGTCAGTGTTTATGGCGCGGCCATATGCAATCATGGTTGGGTATCATTGTGTTTTGTGACGTAATATGATCAGGGTGGTCTAAAATATTTAGGTTTATAGTGTGATGCAAGGTAAGTACGAGTGAATGACAATTGATGTATAATTTTGGAGAAATTTATTTGCAAATCGATGGAGTTATTTTGATGAACAAAATTTTATGATTGAGGTCGGGATGATTTTAAGTAATGAAATTAAACTGCATTTATTTCATTTTTAATAAAAAAAAAAAGAAAAAGGGCGTTTATCTTAAATATACGTCATTGATTCATTTTAATTAAATTTGTCGGGAGTATGTAGCCTTCCCGAGGAGACAAAGCTATTCGTTTATGGAAAAAAATAATTTAAAAATGTTATATTATAAAGTTTTGCTGCACATATCGACCGGCCAATCTACGCCATTATTTACCATATTATGATAAAATAAACTTCGATACAATGACGAAACATTATTATTTTTTTTTCATTCGAAACCACTAAGGTTTTATTGCGAAATCTTTTATGCAACAATAGAAGTCTCACTTATGGCGATTTAATTAAGACTATTAGCTCTTATTATGGCGTTCACAGAATGGGTGTATGAAATGTGCTATAATTATGTATGTTTGTATCTCACGCTACTGTCGGGAAATTGTATTGTTGTATCTATTGAAGAAAAACGTCATTGAGATAATGGAATAGTTCTTTAAATGAAGAGTAAATATTTATTTATTTAGTTGAAAACACATAATAATTCAGAAATAAACTTAATAATTCTCTGTCTTTCTTTGTCAATAGGTATACATTTAGAAATCGCATTACCTAAGTTCTCCAGTCACAGTACCAAGTCCTATAACTATTTATATGAACGTTCGAATATGTTGGTTATAAATTAGGTAGCATTGATTGATGAAGCGAAAGTACTTTAATTTGTTTGAAAAGGAATTGTAGATAATTTCAAGTTTAAAAATATAACAGGCGAGTATCGAGCTACGTTTATTATGACGCCTATATGATATAAAAGTATCTTTTGTTCACGGCTCAGGCTGCGTGGACGTTGGATATCGCGGCAAAAGCCTTAGAGCCTCAATAAATGAGCTATCTAACACTGAAATCATTTTTCAAATCGGAACAGCAATTTCTGAGATGAACACGTTCATTCAAACAAACAAACTATTCAGCTTTATAATATTAGTATAGATATGTTTTTACGGATAGGAAAGTGAGTTTGCAGTACGGTAGTCGGGGTCTTCGCACACATTGGTGCCGGTTGAATTCCTACTTAGAATATGGATTCTTAAAATCTAAAGGACCAGCCATTCAAGTCGTTGTCTATAGTGTATAACTTTTTTGGGGTTTATTAAGAAGTTAGCTTGTCTAAGTTTAAGTTTTTATTCGGATAAACATTGACCCCCTTATTACAAAACAAGGTTTTTCTTTCGATCAGGTTTAAACCACTGACCCAGTTATTTAATTAAGAACCCAACCGATAGAGAAATACAGTTCTTTATACAAAAATGACAGCATAGTTCGGTGCTAAGTTGTCATTTTAGTATTAAGAACTTTGCCTAAATCGAAATAAAGTTCGAAATACAAGTACTGGCTCAATAGTTTAGGCTAGAACTAAAGTTAGGTTTCGTTTTGTAATAAGACGGTGAATGTTTCACATAATTGAAAACAAAAACTGTCAGACTCTATTTTTATTCTACGAACAAAAGTTATCTTACTGCCCATTAGTTAGGACTGATTTGACCAAAGACAGATAAATTTCATTCCAATTACCGAACTTTGGTCAAATTAATTAAAGAAAAAATAAACAACAGATTATTACAATCGCGTCGCGTTCTCACTTTTAAACAAAAGAAATTAGTGAATTAAAAAAAATACCTTTAAAAAAATTATGTAGGTAATATTTAACATATTTTTTGCGTAAAAATACGATAAGTTATTCCTTCAGTAGGTATTTACACATCTGCCGACTAATATTAAAAATGCGAAAGTCACTGTCTGTCTGTGAGTTACGCAATCACGCGTAAACTACTAAACCGATTTAAATGAAATCTGGCGCAGGGGTAGTCTATAACCCGAGAATGAACATAGGCTACATTTTTACCGCGATATTTGACACCCACGCGGGCGGATTCGCGGGCTACAACTAGTATCATAAAACATTGACCGGTGGTCTTTCCACTGTTAGCGGTAGGTACGTTCACTTACATTACGTAATATACGCATCCGCACATTGTGATCTGAACTTGTTTTAGTAATGTGTTTCGAAATTATATTTGAGAGTTTTAACAGTTACACATGTATATATATTATTTATATAGTTAGTTGGCTTTTATAAGCGGGATCGGTGTTTTTTGTATCAGTTTGTACTTGACCGCAGTAAAGCTAATATGTACTTACATTCGTACTCTTTAGTAGAAATCTATATTGTTTTCCAAATAATAATTTTGAAGCGGCGGTAGTCTAATGGCTAGGGCGTCGGACTTGCGATCATGTGGTTGCGGGTTCGAATCCCACCCATTACACTACCGTCGTGAACCCACTCGTAACACAAGCATCTTAGCTTAGCACGAGGGGTAACGAGATTAATAGTAATGTGTAAAAAGTCAAATATAGCGGGTCATAGTTTTAAATCAATAAAAAAATATGACAACACATTTGGAAAATTTCGATAAACGTTTTTGGCATTCTGGTTTCACAGTTAAAATAATGTTATATCCTACCAACAAATGTGCATTATAAATTCCATACTAAACAATTATGTATCCAGTCGGCATATATTTTCTTTATTAGGCTTTCTGAAAAATAAAAATATTTCTTAATATCAAATAAACTTAAACCTACTGCCCCAGAAACTAGCAACCTTTTACAAGAAAACCCAACTATTTAACCACTTATACGTAAATAACCTTGATCGATATTCGACCGCTCCTTAAACAATCGAAACAACAAAAATAACCAAAACGAGAAACAACTGAAGGTCATACAGTTGTATTTACTTAACGGTATTTAAGTGTTAAGTAATAATCACACTGCCTAAAAGCTCTCACCATGAACGACAGTTGACATTAACAGTGCTAAGTGACGGTGATCGATTTAACGTTGTCGAGTCGATTATAATATCGATACTTGCCTTTTTAAACGTAACTTTTTTGTACAAGTAGCAATGGAAAATAACAAACTTAGAAACACAAAATTGTGATGAATAAAATAAGAGATTTCGAAATCTCAAAATAAATGAGTATAAAAGAAATATGTTAATGATTTTCACTACTTTTAGATTCTAACTTTTAAACTATCGCGTTGCATTATGACAAAAAAAATATATCACGGGAATTAAAGCGAAATCATGCATTTACCGGCTTGAAGTTTCGACCAAGTTACAACGGCCGTGATCGGAAGTACTTTCTTTAAGATTCAGCGGAATCTATTCGGTCCTCGAATACAAATGTAAATTTTACAACGATCAAAATATATTTCATAGTGAACACTCACGTTTGAAGTGTTTGAACACACTTTTTATCCATTGCAAATACACTCAGTAATTAATTTCTTTCATTAACAATACAAATACGTCGACATGTCAAAGTATTATAACTCCTGCAGTGTATATAGACTACAATCTTCTGTAATCACTGTTAAAATTGAGTGGAGATTAATTAGCATCATTACGATGCAGGCTGTCATATAAACGACAGGTGACATTTCACCTCTGGCATTAAGACATCAATCTTCGTACGTATGAGAACGTGACTGGTCAATTACTGGGTGAAAAGTTTGTATGAAATGTACGGACATAAGTAGTATTGACGTTGGTTGTGTAGACGCATACCTTTTCTTTTTATTCGGCTCTTCTTTTCCAAGTAAGTATATAGGTAAGATAAGATACATTTTTACTTGTGAAATCATGGGTAGGATCAAGTTGTAAATATAATATTTCGTTACATCATGCTCTGATTATTGGCGTACAAAAATAAACATCGGTGTCTATAAGACACTTGAAATGAGCAATATATATAACTACTAGCTGTTTCCCGCTGCTCCGCCCGCGGTCTCAATTTTTTTTATATTTGTGATGTAAGCTATCCTATATTTCAAGTTGGATCAAACTGCACACGGTGAGCAAATTTGATTAAAATCGGTTCAGTAGTTTCGGAGTTCATCCCCGACAAACATCATGACACTGGAATTATATATACACACATCAAAAGTGTCTAGGGATCAACATATATTTTTGCAATAACTTTTCTCCTGATTGATATTAATTAAAATTTTCTTTAAGGATTCATCGAATAAAGTGTTTTCGTTTGTCACAGTAACGATAAACCAAGTCACCTTTGCATTAATAAAGAAATTTGCCATTTTCCTAATAAAGGGATTTTTGACATTTGAACCACTAACACAAAAGTTCGAAAAAAAAGACTGAAATAACAGTTTTCTTTAAAATTTTATTGGGTAACTTAAACAATTAATAATCCGTGTTTCTACCGCGAACACTAACAACACAAGAACATCGGTTTGGCATACTCAAAATGAGTTCATCCAAATCACGCTGTGGAATGGCCGCCCATGTTCGTTGCAACAACAAAAAAAGGTCTTCTTGCGACTGGATACCCTCCATATTCGGCAGAGCTCTTCTCTGTAGCATATCCCATGCATGCTCAATCGGGTTCAAGTCTGGCGACTGAGCAGGCCAGGGCAGGACATTGATGTTAGCTGCGGCGAGAGTCTGTCTTACAACTCTTGCGGTGTGCGGTCGTGCATTATCATGCATTAACTGAAATAAGGGACCGATTTGCACTTGTAGAGGAACGATGACGTCTGATACAATCGTCTCAGCATAAATTTGAGCGTTGAGGTTGCTTCTGATCCAAATCAACTCAGTTCTTCCGCCGATCCAAATACCCGCCCATACCATGATGGTTCCACCACTATAAGGATGGACTTCCTGGCAGGATTTTAATCGCTGTTGGCGTCCAGGGGTTCTCCAGTGTCGTATACGTCTTGTATCCGGTCTCATACCAAAACGAGACTCATCAGAAAAGCACACGAAACGCCATTGTTCTTCTGCCCAATTTCTGTGTTCAAGAGCCCATTGATATCGAATCCTACGATTGTGCATTGCTATAGGTGGTACCCGTAGCGGTCTTCGGGAATGAAGGTTCACTTCATGCAAGCGGTTTCTGACTGTTTGGTCGCTAATTAAGTTCCCTGAAGAGTGATGAAGCCTCACGGCTAACATCATGGCGGTTATTGTTGGAGCTCTTCGAGTTAAGATTTGAATGTATCGGTCTTGTCTCCGTGTGGTGCAGCGATACCGTCCTCCATGGCGCTCAGCCACGGTACCAGTGCTTCGGTAACGTGTCCAAAGTCGACTGATAACACTCTGACTTGTATTCAGAGCTAAAGCCACAGTACGTTGCCGGGAACCAGCTTCTATCATTCCCACGGCTCTGAGCATTTCTTCCCTGCTTAAATGACGTCGCCGCTCCATAATAACGTTGGTTTTAATCAGTAGTAGGGAAACAGTAGCACTAATAATGTCTTCAATGCGTTGTATGTTTTTATAGGGAAAATATTGACAGCTGATTTTCATCTTTTACTCGAATTTGATTCACAGTTCCTGATTCGAATTATGAAATGCACCAAAAAGGATCCATATAAATTTATAAAATCATAAATTTATTACAAAGCCACATCTCAATCTCAAGAAATCCGCATAAAAATGCTTGATCCCTAGACACTTTTGATGTGTGTATAATATCGATTGATGCCAAAAAGTACACGGTGCTAGTTTTTCGCATTTTAGCCCATTCGATTCCCGGTCCGCAAAGCGTATTTTCAAACATCAATTTAATGCAGATTTATTTCTTTTAAAAAATAAAAGAATGTTTTCTTTGAGTCTAATTTGCTATTCTTCAGTATTGAGAGTACTTTCTCTCTTTCTTTCTGGTGGCAATAAAAAATCCATCCTACTCTCAGACCTACCAAATAGACAAACGAAAAAAAACATAATAGTCTGCGAGCCTGATATTTAAAGAAGAAAACAGTTTTAATATCATTGCAAGGAGTTTTGACAACCTTGTTTATTTAATTGTTAAATAACCTCTTTAGCGTAGGATAGTAAATCGTACTTAAAATAACAAAATTTGGTCGTCATGGCAACTACCTACTTACTAATTTTACCATGGTTACCGCATTGTTTATTCGTTGTTAATGTCAATAATCGCGATGTTAATAATTGATAAAAATTAAACAAAAAAGCATTTCAAATTGGACCAAATTGTGAATCTAAACCATCCTCGAATCCACCTGAAGACACACAGCAAATTTCATTATAATCGGTCCAGCCGTCTAGGAGGAGTTCAGTCACATACACACTCACAGAAGAATTATATATATAAAGATAAAGATAGGTATATATAAATAAAGCAGACGTGTTTTTTTTACAATCAATAATTTTATCATCATTAAAATACATTTGGATTTTTATTTATCAACGTTTTCAAAACACAGCTGCAGCTTTTTTCATATATTTGTTGTGGTTCCCTCCTCTTTAGTATTCCTCAGATCTTTTCTTGGTTGTTAAAAATCAAGAAAAAACCAGCCAAATTCCACGAGACTCGAAAGATAGGAGCAGAAGGCGCAAATTATCAAGAAAAATATTACTCCACAATCGAGTCTACAGAGATCAAATTCACAACTTGCTAAATCTCAACTACCTACTCAACACTTGTGCCAATCAGGTGTTGAGTCATATCTAACAACATTCTAATTCTCATAACCATAATATGCAAAACATGCTATTCATCACTTTCTTATCCGGAAATCATTTATCACCACCCATACAAATTGCACTCCTACGGCATTACACGCGATTGATCTATCGATCAAAACATCTTAAACCATTATTCAAATAGAGATTTACAACCCATCAATATATTTAAGAAACAAATGCTAATCATAATAACAATACGAATTATAATAAAAAACTATAAACACTGCAGTTTTAATATGTAAACTATTATAAAAATGGGACTGTTTGTTTGTATGTCCGCGCTGAACCTTTGGCAGCGGCAGAGCTAAGGGCATCAGACTTGAGAATGTGTGGTTTCTGATTCGAATCCCACCCATTGCACTACTGACGTGAACCCACTTGTAACACAAGCATCTCAGCTTAGCACGAAAAGTTAACAAAATAAATAGTAATGTGCGACCCACATTACTAGCAAGAAAAAAAAAAGATTCTGCAAGTAACAGACAGATTCAAAAAACAAGCTGAATTTTATTTCATACCTCTATTGTTTAGAAAAGGTATAATATTCTGTCTCACATCACACTTCAATACTAAAAAACTAAGTAAAAACCAAAACAGACGAATAAAACCGCGTGGCAATGTTAGTTATAATAAATAATAGTGTTAATAATGTTGTGATCGCCTTAGGCTATGGCTGTTGTATGCCTACTTGAGAAGTCCGGTCAATAGAAAAAAAAATGATTAAAAGGTGAATGTTTCAATACAAATGAATCATTATGGATCTAACATTTTGACCCTTTGTATAATAATTTGTCAGTGTTAATTGTGTGTTTAGAGTCTATTAAAAGAATAATTTGTTATCATTAATTCTTCTCCACACATTTTTGGAGTATGACTTGAAAAGATGACAAAAGCTGTGGGTGATGATGATGAAGCAACAGAGCAGTAAGTTAAACAAAACAAAAATCATTTAAACTAGAAACAGTTTTTTGTGGATTACGCAGTATCGGGATTGAACAGCATGCTCAGCATGGCGACCAGTTTCGAACCTACCTTGCAGCAGTCTTAACTACCTATTGAGAAGGATGCTTTCTATTAGCACATTCAATATCTAACCTTTCAAATGAAAAAATACTGAAAGCATATTTTACTTTTATATTTTTCCAGAACATTTTAAATAACTAAAGTCTACTGCAAAGAATTCCAGCACTCTTATGTGAATTAAACTTACTCTACATATCCCAAATCTCCGAGAGCTTACAGTAATCACCAAATAAAACACTCGGTATCCTAGGACAATGTCTGGGGTCTATCAGAGTGTCTATCGGAGTGTCTACAGTCTAGCTAGAGACACGAGTGTCGATAATGTCGGGACTCCGCATATAAATCTATTTGAAATACTCCGACGTAGAGCGATTGAGGTAAAATTGGTAGCGTATGTAATTTGCTCGATGTGGGAACATTGTCTTAAAAAATTGTCTTAACTTAAGTTCTTTTTATTTGTTACTTCAGGTTTTTTCTTAACTCTGGAGATTTCTCAATGTGTGTCAATTATTATTCCATATCTATAGAGCAAATTTCGTTAACGGGGAAAACTAAAATTCGGGACTAAATTAATGGAATTGCAAAGTTTTTAAAACAACTAGAAAGCCATGCTAATATATTGTAATTATTGAATGTAATATTTTTTGTTCCTTCATCTATCAGACAAATACAAAGGGACACCAGTACAGTAATATCACAGGGGTCTATCAATAGGTCTATAAAGATGCGACCGATTATAGGGTCGGTGCCCAACATAAATCTGTGTAATCATTGGAGATACAGCCGAGAGGAGTTAAGTATCCAAAGTAACAGCCAGACAGCTATAAGGCCAGCTGATGCTGCGATGGAGCTTGATCTATCGGGATTAAGACTGTGGGATCAATTCCAGCAGGATTTAATTTTGATTATTGTGAACTTTGCTGTACGACAGCTTGAAGTAAAAAAAAACTTTTCACTAGAAACTCTTTACTACAGAGCACAATTAGAATTTGGTACGGCATTTATTAACTTCTGATTCCAATAAGTTATATTTGTTAATTACTAAATATCTTTCAAGTTTATTTCTACCTCAATCCTTTAAGGATTCACGTACAAATTGTATTCAAGTTATTATTGTAACTTGACCAGGATAGTTATTATCAGAAAAAAAATAAAAGTTAACTATACATTATTTTATACCAAACTAAAAATTTGAAGTCAAGTCACTGGGTATATTATAAAAAAATATATATTAAGATTATACAAAATAAAGCAGTCGAGAACAACTTCAACAAACACACTCGCTTCGTTAAACTCATCAAAAAACCTCATCATCTAAAAGCTTAAGGAAATGCAGAGAGCTCTAATTAGCAATAATATTTAAAACAACATTCCCAAACGTTAAGCAAAATTTATGCCAAGACAATATTAGAGCAGAGAAATGAGAGAAAATGCAATAACAATAAATAGCAATAAATAAAAGGATTCAGTTGTTGCTTGTATTGTATGATACTAATCCTGTGGCCCGGAAAACTAAGGAGCCGACTTAAAGCGACAAAAGTTTTTGGGAGTATTTTGGACTTCATTTTTTTTTCATGAATTTTATTTTTACTGATAAAAGGCTGCATATTTAACTACTGCAAAAAATATGCTTAATAAAAGAGTATAATTTATATTAAATATTAAAAAAAAAACATTGCAAAATTCACATAAACCATATGCATGAAATAATGTATTAAAAAAATAAGCCTCTATTGCTGATATTGGATATGGGTGCAGGTGAGACAAAGAAAAGACGTGTGTTCTCAACGACTGTTATATTCCGAATGAATGTCAGTTACAAAAGTGTGATTGAAGTGAACATAGAATGATTGAATGTTTGACAAATGATTGAAGTATGCTATGTATGAACTTGGATATTTGTATAGGTATATACGTGCATAATGCGTATATTCCAACAGTCCCCCTCAAATATTCAAGTATTTTATACAATCATAAGTAGCACCTACTGCATTTCAAATTACAATAAATTTGATTAACAGCTTAGATTATTTATTGTAACCAAAACATAAAAGCATTTAAAATAAAATCATTTAACTAATAACAATCAAAAAAATATTGAAAAGTTTAAATTAAGTTCAACTTATGCCTTAATTCTAAAAACTTCGCAGCGTGTACCATCTTTGTGAAGATGTCAGCTAGTTGATCTCCTGTGGAAATATATTCTAGCTTTATTACTTTGTTAGCAATTTGTTCCCTGGTAAAGTGGTACTTTATATCGATATGCTTGGACCGTTTGTGATTTGTAGGATTATTAGCAATGCTAATACAACTGTTATTATCTTCATATATAATTATTGGCTGTTTTATCGGAATAGAAATGCTATGTAATAATAATTTTATCCAAATAGCTTCTCTTACAGCTTCAAATAAAGCCATATATTCAGCTTCTGTTGAGGAAGCGGCGACTGTATTTTGTTTCCGTGTGTTCCACGAAATTGCACAATTATCAAACACTTTAAATATGTGTCCTGTTGTACTTTTTCGGTCAATGACGTCGCCTCCCCAATCAGAATCTGCATACCCGACCACCAGTTGTTTGTAATCACATTTCACATAGGTCAGCTTTAAGTTAACAGTTCCTTTTATGTACCTCAAAAGATGTTTTAAGCACTTCCATAACTCTTCATTATTTTTACTTTGATACCGACTTAAAATACCTATAGCAGCACAAATGTCTGGTCGTGTACAAAGCATTGCGTACATAAGGCACCCTATAACATTTCTACAAGGAGCATCATAATGTGTGTCTGAATTTAAGGCATTGTAATCTAATTTGGATGGAAAAGGTGATTTTGACGGATTGCAATCACTCATGGAAAACTTGCTCAAAACACCATTCAGGTACAAGGATTGGTCTAAAGTTAATTTACCTTCACATCGTTCTACCTTTATACCTAAAAATAACTTAATTTCTTGTAAATCTGTCATACTAAATTCTTTCAATAAACGATTTTTATACAATTTTAAACTGTGTATATCTTTTGTACAAATTATTAAATCATCGACATATAAAACAATGTATACATTTTTATCCATACTATTCTTATCTAATATGTATAAACAAGGGTCTACTATAGAATTTTTGAAGCCTATATCCTTAAGAGTATGATCGAAACGCTCAAACCAACATCTAGATGATTGCTTCAAACCGTACAGTGTTTTATTTAACTTGCAAACTTGATTTGAACTAGCTGAGACACCCTTTGGTACTTCCATATAGATGTCTTCCTTAAGAATGCCGTTCAAAAAGGCAGTTTTTACGTCCATATGATGGGCATGCATATCAAACTGATTTGCAAGAGCTAAAATGAATCGGAAAGTTGATATTCGAGCTACTGGAGCGAACGTTTCGTCATAATCTTGTAAGTATTGTTGTGTGAAACCACGAGCTACTAGACGAGCTTTATACCGTGTAGGTTCACCCAACTCGTTATTTTTAATTGTAAATACCCATTTTGAGCTTATTATGTTAACATTTTTAGGTCTTTCTACAAGAGTCCAAGTATTATTACTATGAATAGACTCTATTTCACTTTCTATTGCTTTCAACCATTTACTAGAATCATCCCTATCAAAGATATCATCATAGGTGCATGGTAGTGATTGAACAGTTGTGAGCGATAAGTAAAAATCAGGGTCATCAATCTTTTTATAATCAATTGGGGGTAATTTGAAAATTCTTTCACTACGTCTCAGTTTGCTAGATGAAGGTCCAGCTTCTGAGCTATTATCAGGGGATTGATTATTTTTGTGTTTGTTGCCTATTAACTTTGCCGGTTTCTCGTCGTTATCGGGCTTATTAATTTCGGCGGGAATTTGAACAGGTATATTAGTTACTGGCCTAGAAGTCTCGAAATTCAACTCGTCAAATACAACATCCCTCGCAATAAGGAACTGATTATTTTCTGTATTAAATAATTTGTAACCATTTTGGTCGTAACCAACTAATATGGCTTTAAACGACTTTTCGTCAAATTTCGATACTTTAGTTTTATCATGAACATAGGCAGTCGAACCGAATATTCTTAAATGACTTATTTTCGGTTTTTTATTGTGCCACATTTCGTATGGTGTTTTATTATTCGAGAGCGCTTTTGTGGGTAGTCTATTTGTTAAATATGTAGATGTTAATATAGCTTCACCCCAGAATATTTTATATAATTTCGCACTTGTAACCAATGTTCGAGCCATTTCGGTTAACGTACGATTCATACGCTCCGCTACACCATTTTGTTGTGGCGTATAGGGTACCGTTAAATGGTAAGTTATTCCCTTACAAACACAATAATCTTTAAATTCATTAGAAAGATATTCTCGCCCATTATCGCAATATAAATTAGTTACTTTATGGTTAAATAAGTTTTCACTTTTAGCAACAAAATCTTGAAAACATTTCAGCACTTCTGACTTAGCGTACATCAAATATGTAACAGTGTAATGTGTAAAATCGTCTATAAACGTAACAAAATAGTTCTTATCATCTACAGTAGAAGGTTTTATCGGACCGCACACATCAGAGTGAATAATAAATAATGGTCGGTTATTATTATTAGATTTAACTTTAGATTTAGCAAATGGCAATCGGGCCTGTTTACCAAGTATGCAAGGTTCACATAACTCATCAGAAGGAATTACCAAATTATCAAAAATTTTACCATCATTTTCATCAACTACATTTTTTAATATATTAATTTTTTGTTTATTTAAGTGACCTAGTCGACTATGCCATAATTTATACTCTTTTGCACAGTCTTGGTGATTTTCTTTAACTAAATTTAAATTACGCAGAGAATTATTAATTTTAAAAGTAATACTAAAAAGATTATTAATGTTCTCACCTGTCATTAAACATTTATTATTTTTACCATAAATTTTAACTCCGTTATTACCAAAATTTACCGACATACCAGTCTGTTGAATGCGATTAACCGATAACAAATTATAACGTACCTCCGGTGAATACAAAACGTCATCAATTGATCCTTGAATATTTAAATTTGTTGTTACCTCGATTCTCCCTTTACCAAACGCCAGGATTGAAGCTCCATTCTTAGCAACACCGATCTTCAATGGTGTGGGTAATTCGACATACGAATTAAAAACCTTTTTAGAATTGACAATATGATCTGTCGCACCAGAATCTAAAAGAAAAGAAACAGTATCATTTTCTAGGTAATTATAATTAGCAGATAACTTACATTTTGAAATCATTAAGGCGAAACCGTCCTCGTCATTGTTGCAGGATTCAATGTTGTTGGCAGACTTTTTGAAGTTGGCCGATTGATTATTTTGCTGCAGTTTCTTAAAGAAACGGCAGTCCTTTTTGAAATGATTCCGACGTCCGCAATGATCACAATACATTTTTGATATTTTATGCATTGAATTTCCGGGTTGATAATTATTTTTCTTTTGAGGGTAGGTCTTCTTATTGTTATAAAATCTTGACGAATTTTGAGCGCCAAAATTTTTATTTCCAGTTTGTAGGGCCTTAAGTTCCGTCGTAGGTTGAGCCTTTAATTTCACTTCATGATCGAGTAGGCGAGTCTTCACAAAAACCAAATTGAGTTGCTCTTCACCTAGCGTTTCTAACGCAGTTATAACACCGTCATAAGATGTGGGTAGTGTGAGCAAAAGATGCGATATTTTGTCCATTTCATCAAGTCTTGCACCAGCAGAAATCAATTCGGTAATCAAATTATCAAACTTCGTAAAATGTTGTAATAATGACACATCTGGCTGTAACTTCAGGTTTAACAATTGCTTTCGCAACGCTAATTGTGTAGCCAAGCTTCTCCGCTCATAAATCTTATCAAGTTCCTCGAATATAGTCTTGGCGGTTGCAGATTCTTTGGCAAAATTTAAAAATGCGTCATCCAAATATTCAATAATAGTACCTTTAGCAATTCGGTTGTTCTTCTGCCAAACCGCGTCTGGTTCCTGTGGTGTGGCACTATTGATAACACTTAACACTTGTAGTTCCTCCAAAAGCGATTTTATACGGAATTTCCATGTACTATATCTCTCGCCATTAAAAGGTTGGATATTTCTTTTGTTACGCGAATCCATTGTTTACTCAATTAATACTTACACTGTATCACTGTATTTTAATTTTAATTTTATTACTTTCAACTATAGAAAACGGCCTGGGCCCATAACCTATTGGATATGGGTGCAGGTGAGACAAAGAAAAGACGTGTGTTCTCAACGACTGTTATATTCCGAATGAATGTCAGTTACAAAAGTGTGATTGAAGTGAACATAGAATGATTGAATGTTTGACAAATGATTGAAGTATGCTATGTATGAACTTGGATATTTGTATAGGTATATACGTGCATAATGCGTATATTCCAACAGCTGATTTTCAATAGTTTCAAAATAAAATTTATTGACTATAGTTTTTATTTCACAGTTTGTTCTTCAACAAAGGCCAAGGAGGAATATAATAATACCGGTAAATAAATTTCTCCTAGCTGAGCGTAGATCACTTCTCATGAAGAAATAAGTACCTACCTTCATAATATAAATTTGAAATATACGAGAACAAGTCAAATGTATTTTCCAATAATTAATAAGTTCTAGTCTTTTTGTAAAATATACTTTTACTTTAGTTTACAAAACAAACCAAAAAGTTTGATTATCACTTATCTTGGCTCCAAAAATATTTCCCCAGCCGGCGGCTCCACGCCTCTCATCTCCACAGAACTAATCCAAGGCAGCGTCGACTGTTACGGCGATTACTTTAATTGGCTCAATCTCCATTCAAAACCACCTCGCGGCCTGAGGGGGGGAGAGGGGGTAGATTTATGGCAAAAGGGTAAGGCTCATGATCCCTGTTTATGAAGGAAGATGGGGAAAAATTGTGGTTACGATAGTTTCGTAGATTTGGATCGGTTTAGTTCTGGTGCAAGGTTTTATTGAGTTTTTACTGTTGAGCGATTGGATAGATTTGTGATTGTTTTGGGCAGGATGTATTATTATATGTATTAATTTAATAGAGTACAAAATCTAAGTCTCGTTTTTATTATCACTTGTTCCTTTCTTTTTCACTTTTTGTCCTGACAGTCTTATGCAAAACATTATATTATTTTTTGTGCTACAAACAAACTAATACTGCAATAAAATAAGTAAATTCCAGCTACTGATCGCCCACGGCACACCCTTTTATTGAAATATCAACACTCGTAAATATTTTGATAAACGTTTATCCACTTGAACCATAAACATACACCTAATTTATTAAGTAATCTTGAACCTTGACTCTAATTGAATATAGTCTAAACAGGTGCATGGAAATAGCCTGAGGTGGCAAAGGTAATAGGTGCCTATGGGGACATGGTATACAGCTTCTATGTATAAAGTGATGGCACCCATTAAGTTGTCATAAGAGTGAACTATCAATCATTTTAGATTGTGACGTTAGATGTAAAATATTTGGCCAACTGGCAATTACAGGCAAGTAACTAGTAAATGTCAGAAGACGCGCCTACTATTAAATTGATCGAAAGTGAATCGGTTACAATTTATATCGATGAACTAACTTCTTATAATATTGTAAAGAAACACTTCAATAATAAGATTAAGATTAATATAAGACCAGCCAGTACACTTTTACAAGCTTTAAATTATGATAGAATATCGATAAGACACGTGACTTAGGCTTGTCACTTTCATACTAAGGGCGGCGGTAGCCTAATGGCTAGAGGGACGGACTTGCGATCATGTGGTCGACGGTTTGAACAGTAAACCCAATCGTAAAAAAGCAAACATTTAGCTTAGCACGAGGGATTAACAAGAATAATAGTGATGTGCGGCCAACAAGTTATATTACGCAGTAAGCTTTAAAAAAAAATAACGTCCTACCTAGATTCAAGTTATGGCAGACCAGAAAACAAATACACAATAGAATTATAATTATGTATAGATGAACTGATTCATTAATACTAACACATCGTTTTCCATAATTCTCACATCTCTGTAAGAACGTCTTTACCAACCGTTTTCAAGAGTTGCAACTAAAAAATAGCCGTTATGTTTTTGAAAGATAAATAAACAAGCTATATCGATGTTTGTTGGTATGTATCGACAAACAAACAGCTCCTTTCCATCTTAAGTAACGCGACATAAAACCTGTAAAAAACTACGGCAGCATCCATAAATAAACGATAATACAGGTGGTGGGTACACAGTCCTTATTATTTAAGATGTGTGCGGTTGTCCGTCGAGGCGGCGGCCGATATATCAACATTAGTACGTCCCCCGTCTCGTCCACGGGAGACAGCTCCTGATGCTGTGCCCACTAGAAGTGTCAACGATCGCAGTTTGATGAATTCAGTATTTATATGGACAACAGATATTTTGCATGCCATTGAGTCGGTTTTGTGATTTAAAAAAAAGTATTTTATTTTATGAATACATTTTTAATCGTCAACCTGCTTCTGCAACTGCAACATCGATGGACTGAAAAGGAATTTTAAAATCTAGAATATATTAAAATAGTAAATTACAACATTTACTTGCCGGCTATTAACATGTATGTAAAAGAATCGAGCAAAAATTACCAATACAATGCTGTAAAAAATTGAGGGTATATTTCTGAGAACGGAGAGTAAAATCTGAGACGGTAATAAGAAATGGAGTTTTGAATTCCCAAAATCTCTTATTCATCTGCACACGTAAATTCTCACGTAAATTGGTAATATGACGTGTAAACAACCAAGTAACCATGGCAAGAACTAAGTTGCCATAGCAACCAGATCTGATTCAAGAAGGATTACTTTTTAGACGCGGGTACAGCTAGTGCTAAATATTGGAGCTAGAGAATGAGATATAGTCTTTAAAAAAAAATATGTATTATTTTGAAAAATAGTTACTTTGTTAATCAGTATGGCACAGATAGTAAGAAGTACCAGTCAATAATATCAGTAAGTATACAGGAAAATACATCAGGCCTCTTCGAGCACGCCAAATTACTTAGTTAATTTACTTATATTTTCAGTCCCTTCTAGTACGTCACACAAATCAGTCTCTGCGTACTGACCCATGGGACGTCAAAAATGAAGATTTAGTCCCCCACCGCGTCATAC
This sequence comes from Plusia festucae, assembly GCA_950381575.1. Taxonomy (NCBI): domain Eukaryota; kingdom Metazoa; phylum Arthropoda; class Insecta; order Lepidoptera; family Noctuidae; genus Plusia; species Plusia festucae. The sequence goes on along the minus strand of OX494436.1, from coordinate 1,068,627 downwards.
GTTACCGCCTAATGAAAACACGGCTGTACCCTGATGAAGTTGTCAGCTCACCACAGCGGCTTTTGGTGAACGGGGTAAGCAGATCGGTAAGGGAAGTAACTAAAGTTCTTAATTGTTAGAAGCTGGTATAGCTGAAATGGAAATTTCTTGGTCCAATTTATCGAGGCTTAGGTCATTTGCTGAAGATTCAGAACAACTGAAACAGTGAGACTTGGACCTTTAGCCGGGATAAAAAAACGAGAATTACAATTTAAACTCTAAAAATAACTACTTTTAAGAAAAGAGTCGGTTAATTGTTTAAATCAAGTTCACGTTTTCAAATTATTATCACATGGTAGGTAAGGAAAAATCATTCACATGTCATCCGGAGCACATTATATTACTGCTGGGTATAGTCCTTCTAGTCAAGTCCTAGTCTTATTTTTAGTACTTATTGAAGAGTCATTAATTAATATCATTAACAAGTAAGTTATATGAAAAAAAACACATTCATTTGCACCTTCTCACATATTCTTTGTAGTCCTTTTTGGCAGTCGGTATAAAATAGCTAAGACGTTCTTAAAGTTTCTGAAGAAAAATAAAATGGCCGTTTAATCTATAAGACGCAATCAGGACCCGACCGATTAATCCGCCAGTCTTTGAACTCTTACATTTTCAAGTCTTTCTTTTGAGATTATTCCCCATAAATCGTGGCATCATAGCACGGTGAATGATAAATATCTTGTGCTCCTATGTAGTGATGGCTTCGATATTTCAGTCTGCTCTAAGATTCCTGCCCCTTGAAAATTATCGGGAGCTTAACTCTTTGTGGTAATGGAGGGAATGTTGCTCTACTTTTCGATCTCGTGGAAATATTTAAGTTATGGTTGAGTTCTTTTGGACAAGTCTCTTTTGTGTAGCTTAACTTTTATAACAGCACAAAATTGCAGCGAGAAAAATAATTGCTTAACGTGTTTTTTATATTAATAGTAATTTGATTCTAATGCTAATTTTGAGTTATGAGTTTCGTAAAAACTGTGGTAGGCATTATTTTGTGAATACATGTCATGTATATTTTGCTATAATTTAATTCTAAATTAATGTTAATTATTTAATCACGCGGAGGTTTATGCTTCTAGTTCCAAACTTCGCAATCATCTCTTTCGAATATCTTATCAACAAACAGAGCTTGTATAAACAGCACGCGACATAATTATTACAATGTAGAGCACCTTTCCGTTGATCTCAACAGCAACTAGCCAATCTCGTTCATATATAATTTATGTGTGGGCATCACGAGAGGTTTCGGTCTTATGTAGGTTACCGACCACTTCATATTTCCTTCAGACTGTCGATATTTATATAGATAATATTGATGGTGTATCATAAGTGGACCGGATAATTCTTTTTCTTATAAAACTAGAGAGCTAGCTGATACAAAAAAACCATCGACACGTAATCCGAACTGCAGAACCTTTTAACTTTGTACTGATTATGTTAGATTGCTTACTTATATTAAGTTAGGCATACTACATAATTATATACATACATTATCGTGAACTGTTTTTGAAGAAATCACTTACATGCTAAATGTCCACGATGGGTGGATAGTCTAAGGACGTGGTTAAAAAATATTTTACTTGTGGTATGACAACAGATAGAGCAGTATTGAAGAAGAAGACATGCTATGCTGACTACAAATGAAATTGGGATAAGGACAGGATGATTATAATAATGATGATTATCATTTCAATTTTTATCGCTAAGAAGGTATATCAAATATTAGCACACTTCCGGTCGACAGCGATACGGATGAATAGTTTGACGCCATTTTTTAGATTTTAATTAGTTATGTAATTTTTTTTTGTGTGTATATATGTATATCATTTATTATTTTAGTTATGTTAAAATTGTATATATTTAAAGTTATTGTAAATAAATAAATTGCCGCTAATATTAGCAGTTATAATAAATCTCAATAAACAATCAACAGAGTTAGAATCAGTTAAAAATCTTAGCAGTAATAATAACACGTAGAGTGAAAAAAAAGAGGGTAAAAACACACTGTCATTCAATTTCATTTTTGTAATCAGTTACTTTAGTAACTGATTACAAAACGTTAACCCGAAATTACAAATGACAAAGCATTAATTAAAATAATGAACCAAACGTCACCTAATAAATCCCTAAAAACTTTTCTTCCATAAATAAAAGTTTAACACGTCCGGGAATCGAATCAGGGCCTGTCCGTTCACCTCTCACCTAGAGGGAGAGTGAGTGATTAGGGAGGGCCCGCGGGGGCCTTTCGTCAGACCTGTAGCAAATGTCGAGTTTATTACCTTTAAAAGGTCTAAAATTTATTTTCGAAAGATTCGGGGTTTGATTTTGGTTGCTGTTATTTTAGTTCTGCTATAAAGAAGGGCTGTATGTTTACATATGTTGTCTTAAAAGAAAATAAAATTATTTACAAACAACGTCATAATGTGATGGAAATAGTAATGGAAATTATGAGGCTAAATAATTATAGTTAATGGTATTTTTTTAAAGTTCAATTATCCTTTTACCACACTCGTCAATGGCATTCATATCGTGTCAGGTAAACATCTGCTACAGAAAAAACTGCATTGTAAGGAGATTTAATTCAATGGAACAACACCACCAATACTGCCAACATAAGTAGCGCCAACCAAACCAGGTCTACCATTATCCAACCACCTCCAAGTAGCTCCAGTATTACCGCCAAACCAGTCGGGCTTGGAAGCAAATATTGACAGAATTGTCTAGTGTCCAGGTGCAGGGGCACGAAGTACAAGATAATAGGATTTTCATTGTTGAGAGTGATATTTCGGGACAACTCACAAACGACCATTTGATCCCAAACCAGGCAGAGCCTGGGCTATAGCAACCAGACAACTGATAAACATACTTATATGCATACACAGTAGGTATAGATAAATTACACCCAGACACAGAACAAATGCTCATGCTCATCACATAAACATTGCTCCTGGGTGGCAATCGAACCCACGACTTCCGGCTTGGTAATCAAGGTCACTAAACACTAGACCAACAAGCTAGTAAAAAGTATGTACTACCTACAGTTATATTATACAACTTCGTAACAGCCGAGCCAATTTTTAATAAAATATTATAAAACAAAACAGTTAATCATTTAAGCATGCCCACTAACTATAAATCGTTGGCGTGTTGCCGTTAATTATTAAACTAAGACAAAGAAGGGGAGGCCACATAAACTAATAGCGGCTATTCGTCACTAGATGTCACTAATGTCCCCCTTTGTATAATGGGTAACCTTTTAGAAGATAAAGAATAAATTAACAATGTAGAATAAATTCACTACATTCTCTAAACTTTTTTTTTGAATAAAATTACTAGTAATGTGGGTCGCACACTATTAGTATTCTTGTTAACCCCTCGTGCTAAGCGAAGATGCTTGTGTTACGAGTGGGTTCACATCGGTAGTGTAATGGGTGGGATTCGAACCCGCAACCACATGATCGCAGTCCGACGCCCTAGCCAATAGGCTACCGCCGCTTAACTTTGTTTTATTTTTGTGGAAATGGTCACCCTTACGTAGGAGAAAGCTAAGGTACCTATTGTAATATTCCTTCGTTAAGTATATAGGTTCCGGACGGACAGGAAGATGCATTTTATTTTAATTCAGGTGGTTTATAAATTTGTCCAACCTGAGTATTTAATCAAAAACTTCATGCTGGGTTATATCTGCATCACGAATTAAAAAACAATGTTTCGATTATGTCAATTAGGTATTTGGGATACAAGTCATTAATATTAATTAAATAGGTAGGTACTTCTTTTTTATTATAGAAATAATTCAGTCCGTCAGTCAGATTTCCAGAATCTATCAAACCATTAAGAATTGCATCAAAAAATCTCCATTCAAATAACCCACTGAAGATTACCAGAACAGCGGACGACCTTCCCATTAAAACATCCAGGTATACAATAAACAATCTAAATCAAATCAAAAACACTTTTACCGTGCGTGCGCGCACTAACAACCAGCGCCATCTATCAATCACCGCTGTACATTACACGTTTACTCGTTGCGCACACGCTGTGATAGATGGCAGCACGTGATGAGAGATTTATCTTGCCGATGACGGTTTTATACTCCGTTTGATGCGTTGTAATAACATTATACGGCTTTTTTCCCGTGAGCTCTGACTCAGGGTGTTTCTTTTTAATTTATAGTGTATTGACGTATTTGTGCAGGTGAGACGGATTGGCTTTCAGAATTCTTTAGATTTGAGTTGGCTCGAGATTCTTTTGGTGGAGTGTTCTAATAAATAAGGTCGTTTCTAGGTTGATAGAAGCATCAATATTGGGTTTAACTGGATGACGTTTAATGATATTTTTTTTCAGCTTGATGTTCAACTGTATTTACTTACTTCGAGTAGCTAGCCAGCTGACTGTGAAAAACGTGATATTCAAATCGTGATTCACCTATTTTTTTTTTATTATTTATTAATTGTTTTATCACCTCATAATGGTTTTTGTTTTATAGTAGCAGTACTTAAGGTGAAGATCTAAAAAAGTAGGTAAATTTTTATTTCCGTATGTTACACCACAGTCATCTTTAATAATTAAAAGGATTCTAATGAAATAAAAACACATACACTTTAAGATGACACCTTTAGTTCCTTCTTCCAAGTTAATATTTAACAATCTTTAAAAGAAAATGCACAAGTTTCGTTAATTAAAGTTAGTGTTGTTTGTTAAGCGAATGTCACTACATTTCATTCTGCTTGCCAACTGTTTGCTAAGTCGTTAATATTACAATTAAAGAAATAAAAAAAAATAGAAACTGTTTTTCTAAGAATGAAGAATGAAAGGAATATTTTTATATAAGAGTAATAGAAACAGAGTAACGTAATAAGGCTTTACATTTTTCAAGGCTTAAACTACAAATTTTAATTTGAACACGTGTACCTGATTATGAATCAAGGCAGTTATATACCTATACCAGCTACACCTTTAGAATACGCAGTCTCTATACAGTTAAATGCAGGACATAGTACAGCATCAGTCTTTCTTCTTTCATAAAAACTATTTCGTAAAGTAGGTAATTATAATCATTAACGTTAGTACGAGTAGGTATAAGCACAGATTACGAAATAGTTGGTATAAGTCAAAAAAGCCAGCAACCGAGTATTACCGTTGAAATTCTTGTAAACAAACATCTTAACCCCAAAGTGCGACGTCCCAAAATCCTTATAAAAGCGAAGCCATCCGCGGCCATCAGCGCGTCTCGCGACCACGACCAAATTGTTCTCGCATTAGATTTATCGCTCGCCAACGAAACAGCAACAAAGGCACTCTCTCATCTCCCGACAGCTTTATGATCCTAACAGTTTTTGCTAACAGCTACCTACGACGCCCAACGATATTTATAGCTTAAGTTTTATTAATTAGCCATTTGTGAGACGTTGAAGCATGGTAAGGATTTTGGCTATTGATTTGTGGTGTCGAGTCACGATATGAATTTAATTTGGGTGGCGTTTTGTTTTAAAGTTTAAAAAAAAAATTGCTTATAAAACTTGAGAACTTTATTTACATACTTTTCTGGTATCCATATCTACATGAACAGAGATCCCGGAGTCTTGCACACCTAAAAAGAAAAACTAGTTTCCATTTAATGATGTAATTAGACTAATAGGATTGTTTTTTTTTTCTGTTATCAAGGTTAAGTAGTAATACCTTGTTGCATTCCTAACTCATAGGTAATAGCTACATAATATATTTGTAGAGTAAAACTAGAGCAACCCACTAAATAAACACCAATTTACACAACAGAACTTATTTAACCGCCATCAACCTGTCTACAGTGTGCATTTAACAGTGCATGCTACAACTGACCATCATACAACAAACAATCAAAATTCAAAACAAAAGTCGAAAACATCCGAACTCAGTCGAAAAATGCCGAGCGTCGATCTAACCGTCCCGCCGCTGCCAAAGATTTGACGTCAATGGTAGCGAATCGTAAATTACCATTATCTACAGACGCACCGTGCTAGTATTTATTATTTATGGGTCGGTTTGACTCGCCTGCGGCCCGATCGGGGGCGTTTTTCCCCATAGCGGGCGCAGGGTTGAGTTTAGGAGGTGTGTGTAATGTTCCGTAGTTAAAATGCTGTCATTACCGCACTTTTTGTTTTGTTAAGAATTTGGTTAAGATGTAGGTAATTTATATGGATAATCGTAAAATAAGCGATTGGAAGCAACCTTTTTTTAAAGCAATGTGAGAGCAATTTTATTTGTTTGACTTTGAAAATATCCGTTCCTTTTTACGAACCTATCAATCTTTGTTCTTGCTTTAAATCTAAAACCAGAGCCTACAAGTTTCACTGACTGTAATTTTAGAAAAATTCCATTACCATATTAAAGCATTACTCATGACTGCAGTGTCACTTAAGGTCTTTGAATTTTCGATGATGCACTTAAAAGTTTGTTCGTAAAATAAGTACCTATTAATGAAATACTTATCAAACTAATCCAAGTTCCGCAAAAAAATGAAACATAATACAAAAAGGCATGATTAAAAAACAAATTCACAAGTTTTAAATTTCAATTCTAAACGAAAAAGGAAAACATAATCTGTGCAGATTATATATCACAAAAAATGATACCGCGAGTCTGAACAAACGGCGCTAGCGTCGCGAATCGAATAAATTATAAAGATATATTATTATTAAAATTTGGGCGCCAACTTCGCCGCATTAACTTTGGGTAGTATCGGGACTGGGGCACACCGAGTGATTGAAGTAGATGAACTAGCGATAATCTTTGTGTATCCTTTGATACTTAAGACTTTTTTATAGTGGAATGGTATGCATCCAATTGTTCATAATTATATATGCGTGATGATGATTTTTGTTACAATATCTAATTAAATAAAAGAGATTTAAGCTGAACGAGCTTATGTACTACTCATGTTTATTTTTTACGTATGGATTAGGCTTCTTACAGCTGTATCCATACCGAGGTTTTAGCAGCTTTAGTAGGCTATATTAATAGTACCTACCAGTAACATAAGATTTTCATTTTTATATCATTGTGAGAAACAGATAATTTGACCATAACAGAAAGATATTATTTAAATCCAGAAATTGACTTTAAACTTATGTACAAAATTACTCCCAGTGCGTCACCATACTTATTCTATAGGCCACGGGTTATGACATCTACAGAAATTAACGAGTTACCGTTTGAGACGTGAGATGTGAGGACACGATAACGACCCTTCCGCGGTTCCGGCACGACGCCGATACGGTTCCGATACGGCTCCGACACGGCCGCGATCCGATACCGGGTTTGTGGCGGTAAATCATGCGGATTGGCTATTTAGGCTTCATCAGTTATTCGAGGAAAACAGGAAATTGTTGTGTCAAGGTATTTTTGATAATGAGAAGCTGATAAGACGTAGATAATAATGATGAGGTACCTACTTAGAGGTAAGGAACAGGGGCAAATATTTCGACTGATTTTTTTTTTAGAAAGACTGAAAATTGATTACTTAGGTAGGCACATTCATTTATTTGTACTAGAAAATAAATAAATTATTTTGGAAGATAAAAAACTGCTTCTTTCAACTTCTGCCTAGCATTATTCCAAGCTATGTTAGGGTTGGCTTCCAGTTTTAACAAATTTAGCTGAACCCCGCATTTTAAGTGAAGCGACTATCTGACACATTAGCCCATAGTACCTAAGGCTGTTTGTCAGGACAGAACTTTAAATAGTCATTAAGTTGATCAGTGTTGTTTTTTTATTATATTTAATTAAGTTTTTAATTTTTTATATTATTAAAGGAAATCAATATTTCGTGGTCAGTAGCGACATCTTTCATTGTTAAGGTAAAACTAAAACCTACATGGTCATGTACCATATCAGTAACGCCATCTATGTTTTTGTAATTGTAACTTTTAGATAGATCGATACCTAACGTTACTGTTGGTCATGGTACGAGTTTTGGATAAAAAGTACCATTACTATTCCAAGTTATATTTGCTAATTAACTGAAACTGCAAGTTCGTAGCTTGAACCATATTTATTTATTAAACGAAGTATTTTATTTTTATTGACATGGTCTAAGACCATATAGCTAGCGTCATCTGTGCGAGATATATTGAACTATTTAGTTTGAAAGGCTTGTAAGTAAAAGTTGCAGATTTAGATTATTGTGTACAAAAGGTAGTTGTTAATTAAGTAATTTACTATGTTAATTATAAAGTGAGCTCTTAGTTTTCTGCAATGTTAAGATACCTACTTACTTTTTAAATGGAACTCTGTGTTCTTATAAGTAACTTATTATTGAAAAATATATTTTTATTATTTTATGTATGACCCGAGGAAATAATAAGAAGTTATTGTTTCCTATATCTTTTTTTATCCCATACGTATCAAATGTTTCCTGAATGCTAGATACTTATTTTTTATGTTAAAAAAAGTAACATGCAATAATAATAGTTAAGTATTCAGCACCTACAGAATATCTACCTACTTTTTTTCTGTTAAAGAACTGTACAAAAAACCATCAAAATTCTCACAAAGAAATTACACAGACTAATCAACAACAACAGAGGTTGATTTATACGTTTTATTTGCGAGTCGCTAGATGGCGCTAGCTAAGTGGTCCCATTTTCGCGTACTTATAGCACTGGGGTAGCGTTGCCGTTGTGACCGCATTATTTATCGCACCATTACCGCATGGACCCTTAAATCATCACATGACGTCCAGCTTGTACGTGAGCGCTAATGAATGGCGGGACTCTTGCCCAAAGTTTTTTTCTTCTTTATAAAATTGTGGGAGCACTTAGCGGGAAATCTATTAGATGCGGGAAACATTTTCAGTCTCATTGTGATGGTTTTTTGTTTTTGTGTTTTGAATTGTGGAATGTAGGAGTTGGAGTTTGTTCTGGAACTGTACAGTCTACATCTGTGACGTTGACCATATTAGGTACACATACTTGAGTTCTTTTGTTTGGCTTGATATCCGTTGCATCATTATTAGGGCAGCTCTGGTTTTGGATTAGCATTCAAATATCAGACCGTTTCTGGTTTTTGTACCTACGAAGTTACACTACAGACCTTTTTTTTTTACAAAGTTATCATTATTTTGTTAGTTAGTTAGTTATAAGTAGGTACTCCATTTTCTATGGAACCGGGTGAGGTCATTGTATGCTGGTTAAAAACTTTTGTAAGATTTAAACATTAATATTTTCTATCTCTTTGTACACAAAGCCTCCTTTCTCTCTATGTACCTATGCATTTTTATTTTTTTTCTAATGCACTTACTTCTTGCCGTCTCTGCATCACCCTGTATTTAACTGGTAAAGAATATCTCAAGCAGTCCGCCATTGTACATTATGTTTACAAGAAGTATAAATAAATCAAATAAATAAATATTTCGTAGTAACCTATAGGTAGTCATAATCTAAGTATTTATTGTTTGGGTGAATCAGAAAAACGATCTTTTCATATGTTAGCAGGTTACAGAAAATAATGTACCAGTCGAAATAATACAACAATCAGAACATTTTTGCAAGCGGAACTACTAACTACCAATTAACCTAATTAATTCAATCCCTTTCACTAGAGATTTCCTAGATCGGCTCACAGATACTAACAATCACTGGTTTCAATACAGTCGGCAGATAGGCATTGTTACCAACTTTATAATTTGATGGCAATCGCGAGCGATCCGGAATCGTTTGGTTACATACACGAGAGTTTGTTTAGTTTAATTGTATGTAGATCTGCTGATTTCTATGTCTAAACATGTTGTGGACCGGCGATAATTATGTATCTACCTGATCCAATTGTTTTCATGTCGACTCCACCGAGCTTAAAAAAGTGACATGTAAAAGTGATTTTAAATCCTATCCCCTGAAAAGTAATTAATTTGAATTTGAATTCATCATCATCATGTGTGTACACAAATTATTAAATAAATAAATAAAACTGCACCTAATTTTATTGGTTTTGCCCTCTATCATCAGAAACATTATTAACAATACGTCGCCTCAGTGCTTTTTTGTTCTATCCACCAAATTTTTCGAAAATTAACTTTAAATGCAGTTCTTTTAAGATTTAAATTTCAGTGCGGCTGGTTAAATAAAATTTTAAACTTTTTTCTCATAAAACAACAAACCAATCAATTAAATTTTATTTGTGACATGACACGGTACTTAAAATTTGTGCTTGTTTGTCCTATGTCCAGTTTTTGTTTTAAATCCGACATCGTAAGAGACGTTGAGTGCTTGAATGTTCTATGTCCACTCAATCGACCAATCACAGCCCGCGGTGCCATGTCCGACATTTTGTTTGATTTGTCACTTTGGCTGGAGACATCGGAAGAGCCACGTTGTTGATCCAGAAAATAACACAAAAATTATAAAAATTGAATTGTTTTTAGTTCTTAAACTGTTCTAGACATTGAAAAATCATGTCTAGAACATATTATAAAAGTGAACGTGAGCAGACGCAGCCGCAAATTGAGCATTAAGTACTTTATAATTTTACACTCGATTCCGTTATGAATTTGAAACAGGCTGTTGTTTTTTTAACATTTTAAAAATCCTCTGAGTTTTTAAAAATCCTAGAGTGCAATCTTAATAGCGTGATGTGTCTTTCTAGATGCAGAAGGATAGGACTGGTTCTGGGTTTGTTGTTTTTGATGTGAAACATCTATAGACGCACGTAAAACCGATTTCTGGCGTGGCGACGCATGCCGTGGCAATCGTGGGAAGGGCGCTTCCGAACTGCATACACTACCGTGTTAGTAGTTCGGGAGAAAACTTTCAGGGCTATTTTGTGTCAGTTTAGTTCTTTTTGTTATAATAAATATAAAATAATTTTATTAAAATGGGCGCCAAGAAACCAAGATGGCGCCGACGACAATTTGCAAATTTTTCGTCATGGGTGTCATTTTCATGGTTCCTGAGGTCGCTAAAAACGATTATGTGGTCAAAATTAGAACCCAAGATGGCACCGAGGAAAATTTGCTAATTTTTCGTCATGGGTGTCATTTTCATGGTTCCTGAGGTCGCTAAAACGATTATGGGGTTGAAATTAGAACCCAAGATGGCGCCGAGGAAAATATGCTAATTTGGTTCATGAGGTCACTAAAACCGATAATGGAGGAAAATTTACATAATTCTCGTCATGGGTGTTAATGTGTTGGGTTCTAATTTCGACCCCATAATCGTTTTTAGCGACCTCGGGTACCACGAAAATGACACCCATGACGAAAAATTTGCAAATTGTCGTCGGCGCCATCTTGGATTCTAATTTCGACCCCATATACTTTTTAGCGACCTCAGGAACCATGAAAATGACACCCATGAAGAAAAATTTACAATTTTTCCTCGGCGCCATCTTGGATTCTGAAATGACCCCATAATCGTTTTTAGCGTCCTCGGGTACCACGAAAATGACACCCATGACGAAAAATCTACAAATTGTCGTCGGCGCCATCTTGGGTTTTAATTTCGACCACATAATCGTTTTCAGCGACCTCAGGAACCATGAAAATGACACCCATGACGAAAAATTTGCAAGTTGTCGTCGGCGCCATCTTGGTTTCTTGGCGCCCATTTTAATAAAATTATTATATATCTAAATCACATTTTGGAAGAAATTGTCATAAAATCAGCCTGTATATACAATCTGGAACATAGAACAAATAAGCACTCAAAAACCGAAAAGTCCTTTGTCCTATCTGTAATGAGGTAATGTTCTAAGTCCACATTCATAATTATATTTGTGCATGTTTGTTCTATCTCCACACAAAAACCTGTTAAATTGGTTATAATTAATTACTATCTTATATGAAAGTTATACTATCAATTCATAGGTAACTCGAGTATTAAGAAAAACCTTCAGATCAATAATCGTTAGTTTTTAAAAGAAATAAAGCAAAAAACTCTTCTCCTGTAAAATTTAACCAATGGTAGATAGGACAAACAAGCACTAGGGCGACGAATAGTAGCTTTTTTATAAATTTAAATATGTCTAAGACTAATACCGGCCTGTAAATGGTCCACTACTGAGCCACAGTTTTTCCTATAAAGACAAGCAGGATTTTAAATCTATAAGGTAGGTACCTATCTATAGAAATAATTTAGTTTTGTAGATTTTAGAAAATAATTTCCCGATGGTGACCTACCTACTTGTGCCGTATAGTTTAAATTTGTAGAAAACTTTGAGACCCAAACCCCAGTGTTAAAACTCACAACACATCTCCACAAACTCTGGGGAAAACAAACATGGGCAGCGGTGATCATTCACCATCCAAACACCCTTGCCTTGTTTATGGCATTAGCATGAAATTTAAAAAAAAAGGGAAGAAAAGCTTGCATTAAAATTAAAATTGTGGATTGGATTCATTATCATCTCTCTTGCCGTTATCCAATTTCATTTGAGCATGTCTTCTTGTTCCATACTTCTCATGTCTCTGACGTCATCTCTCATGTAACACCCTTTCTAGTCATATCATTACCGTCTTTCACACTTATATATTGGATATAATCCTACTATCCTACTAATATTATAAATATGAAAGTGTGGATGTTTAGATGTTTGGATGTTTGTTACTCAATCACGCAAAAACGCCTGAACGGATTTCGATGAAATTTGGCATGCATGTAGTCTTTAACATGGAAAAGAACATAGGCTACTTTTATCCCGATTCCTTAAGTAGTTCCCGAGGGAAAATTGAAAATTATGTGACAGCTTTGAAATGTGAAAATTTTAATAAATTTTTTATTACTTTCATATTTTTCATTTCTTTATGGACCCATTCTGAACTCCACGCAGACGAAGTCGCGGGCAGAAGCTAGTCTTAACATAATAGTGAAAGTGATCCCACTGAGTCAATCATTGTCTTCATCATTTCGACCTCAAGTTAAAGTTGATATAAACTCAATGTATCAGTACAGGTACCTCTTTCCCTAATGACATTACCGAAGGTCTGAGAGGTATATGATATGCATCAGTATTTCTAATAAACAATGACAGATGGTCCCACTAACTTCGTTACGGAACCCTTTTCTGTGCAAGGTGGGCCCTTAGCAAATGGGGATGTTAAGTCAGTCTATTTCATATGACAATGTGAAGTCGTTTTCAATTTTCAACCTATTTCAGAATGAGGTTTATTATTATAATTTAATTAATTGATGAGGTGACTCTCAGAAATTGACAATAAGTTATACGGGAATCACTTTTCGGACACAGAATACGAGCTAGTGCATTCGATCATACAAGAATACTGGTTCGCATATCGTTCAAAAGAGGGCGTTGGCTGTCATAACATTTTAAAGTGTGTGAATGTTAGAGGCAGAAAAGAGTAAAAAAAATAAGAAAAATTACTAAGTTACCTCCGATGATTAAAATAACACAAAACACCACTATAGCTATAGGTACTCATAATAATATTTATATTCATAAAAAACACTCACAGACAGTAAACCTCTGCTTATGACAGCTGAGTGGAAAGACAAAAGAAAATGACACTGAAAGAGAGTTAAGAATATCAAGAAAGGACATCAATTCTTTGAACTAATTACTTCAAAGTCAAAAGATAAAGTACAATGCTGGTTACATGACAAACTCAAAAATATCACAACAGAGCGCATACATTAGGAATATTATCGCGTCTGTGGCCCACAAAAGGTTGAAAAGTCGCATTTCGCACGTATCGCCGTTATCGTCGGTCTGTTCAAACCCTTACGTTGGAGGGAGAATTATACGCTGTCCGAATTGTGGGGGACAGCGATTGTAGAAACGGAACGATTTCGGGAATCAGAACCCCTATTTTTCTATACTATGGCTACACTGCAAGTCTAATCAAATAAACAGTCAATATTAAAGAAAAGACGCAATATGGTGGATCAAAAAACAAAAAATAATGTACTTGTAGCACGCCTTTCAAAATTAAAAAGTCAACCTAGAAAGCACAACAACTCGCGCTAAGCGAAAGAGGAATCAGGTATATAATTTGGTGCATTCAATTTGCAGTTATGATGCTAAACATAAACTCTCTTTAGCGAACCGTAGGCGTGCAATACACTCATCTATTGACTGTTATTTCAGGGAATGAAGCAGCGATGAAACACAAATCTAACCGCAAATCCATAAAACATCGATAAACACATAAAGTGCTTATAAACAGTCCATCTGAGATATTTCCACCATTCTCCAATCAACACTATCATAACTGCTGTTAGCCTCTTACCTCTTACACCTTGGTTCCTCTCCTTGCTTCGGAGGGCGAATTATCAGAAGTCGTTCAAATGATTTATGTACACAATTATTGGGTTATTCAGGTACGATGTTTTGTGCGATTCAAGTTTGAGACAATAAGAGTTAATTTAATGGTGTTTTGAGAGTACGTTGCGTAGTTTCGATGTGTGGATTAAATATGGCGGTGCTAGGTAGCATCACGGGTGTTGCCGAAAAGGGTAAGCAGCATACATTGTTTGTAAACTGCTAAAATTTACCATCATTCGCAAGTGAACCTTAATTCGACATTATGGACAAAATAAAATAGAATACTTTTAAAACAAAAACTTAGAGACCAGTTAAAACACCCTGAAAGGAACGAAACTTTTAAGATTCTTAGAGATAAGTTCTAAGAATCTTGTTCACATCATATTTATAACCTTCAAATGAATGAAAACCATCAAGTGAATTTATGTGCAAATTTTTCACTTCAGGTTCGACGAATTTTCGTCTAGAATTCCTACTACATTATTATTGTACATAGTTACATACATTTATTGCAAATAAAGATGTATATTCTACTAAGAGATATAGTCTGTTCATCTATAGGTACTTGTCCAAACATGTAAACAAATATGGCGTATGTAAGAAATGTCAATAAAATTAGTGATGGGAAACTTTGTGTGATCTATTCAGAATTGTAAACTAATTGTGGTAACATACATTGTGTGATTTTTGAGAAAAATCGTGATTTGTAATTGACGTCGGTTTGTTTACTATTTGTGACAAGTATAGATGAACAGACCAGAATTGAAATTCCATTCCTGAAGGCCTCATACTCTTCAGTTTTGAACGCCTTATTATTCAAAAGGTCAGGACGGTGTCGTATGGTCCTATACAGCACAGTTCGGAGATACGTGACAGTTTGCGAGCCTATAGCAATGAATTATGTACCGGCTCAATTCCATCACAATGTGCTAAGGTAAAAAGGTTGTAGAAGCTTCTCTATTAGAAATAAATGTACTTCCTATTGTAAGTTTTCGCTTTTAAGATTTCTAGGGTTTTTTAATCAATTTGTGTTTATCGTCATTTTCATAATGTGTCAAATGAAATGGTATTTTGGTTAACAAAGCTATCACGTCCGCAAACTACTAAAATGAGATCAAAATAACTGTGACTTATAAACAACTAGTTTTTGCTCATGGCTTCGGTTATCGCTCCAAAAAGTTAACACGTTGAACCATACAAACTCTTCAGCTTTTTATTATTAGTAAAGAAACAATAAAAGATGCAGTAAATTAATACAGTTACAAATTAACACATTTATTAATTTTCTGGTCCTTTAAATTTTGGCTCTAATAACAAGACTCAAGTCTATTTTAAAGCTTGTACTTATAATTTAGCTGTTGCATCTAAAATTAGCCAATTCTAACCATTATTTTATTCCTGCTTGAAATAATACCTGAGTATTTACTCATAAGGTTAATTAATAGCCAACCATTGAGGTGTCCCAGCCTACTTACTCTTCCCAAGATATAAATAATGACAAAAATAACAAAAACAAAACTTTTAGCAGTTCTGTCTGAAAATATTTCTATCCAAACGTATGCACTAACGAGATATCAAAATCGAAGCCAATGCAATAGCCGCAGGGGAAATGTTCTCAACATAACACCTCTGTACAAATCTATCACTGTCCTGATTGCTTACCGAAACTAGTCTGCATAAATCCCACAAGTATAACACGATTTTGACATATCATTGATATATCCAGCCCAGGATCACCTCAACACCTAGCTGCCGGCTCCCTTGAGACGTCAAACCAAAACTGTATTACATCAACACCGTTCCACAAACTGAGGACTCTACAACATCGATATACATTACTGGTTTTCCTCTAATTATCATTTTAAAACTTCATACTACGCGTGTAGTGTACAACGTATAAAGCGATCCGGTCGTATTCGGAAAATCATGGAATCCGTTTACGTCTATAACCGATTTTCCGTCGACGAAAGTCATGTTTTCTATACTCTTCGATATTGAACTTTGTTTCACATACTTTTAAGGTAAAAGTTCCTTTGTATGGACGATTCAGATAGGTTATTTGGGATTTATAAATATAGTAGATAGTTTGAAAGACAGGTCCTATCAACCGGTGACACCTACATATTGTTTAGACGTGTGTTTTATTCGGTTGTATGTGATCTCTGTTCAGTTTGGTGCTCCGTGAAAATTGTCTTAACAATATCGAATACATTATTCACGATGCTTGAATGGCGTCTATCGATTGCTTCGACGTTTATAAAATTTACCTTTAAAGTAAGAATGTAAAGAAGTATGTTGATATATTCTTTGTTATAGAGCTGTGTTGAGCTCGTTTTTCTATGATAATTAAACATCGATAAAGTTACTTTAAATATGCTTACTGGAAGTAACTTTAGATAGGTGTTTTATTCCTGGTTGTATAGCTATAAACAAAATTAAATGTCGGTTACGGAACAAAATACATTTTTAATTACGTGGTCATCTGTCGTTCGAGGAAACAGAATCGCGTAATTAAATATGAAATTATTAAATTTAATACCGAATGCACAATTGCACACGCATTGCAGCTGTAAGCAGATATATAGTGGCTACCTACTTACTAATATTTTGACCAACATAAAGTCCTCAAGGAGAACACACTTTGATTAATATACGTACTTAGAGACTCTATGCAAGCTTGCACAACACTAAAATTATCACATAATTTGAGCTAACAATAAAAACATCACCGAACAACCTTGAGAGTATCAAAAAACAAAATTAAAACAAAAATATTATGAGCTATAAATATAAATACTTATCAGATTGGGCGTGTAAGTTTAACGTTTTAATAAATAACAAGCGGCCGCCATGTTGCGTTTTTGTATTTATTTGTAAAAAATTAATAATAATGCTGAATAAATCAATAAAAGAATGGAAACATTTCAGGACTGGCTCCGGTTGAATGATTTGTAGTAATACGAGTGTAGTGCCGTCTGCTCGCGCTACGACGACCAAGACGTTTTGAAACTTTGAGATTTATTCATTTGTCATTTATACTTAATTTATAAAATAAATGAGTTGACGTAGGTAAGTTTATTATAGATTCATAGGCTTTTATGGCTTGTTTTTTTTTAATTTCTAATTCAGGCCTAGTTTTTTGGTTGGTTTTCTTAAAGTTAAGAAGCATTATCATTGGTTATTCCGAACTTCATTTTCCTTATTTGTTTTCCTTTAGTAGAAACCAAAACAATTTTTTCCACTTACCAATAATAAATTAAAATTATAATAGTGGCAACTTGAATAGCAACTGTTTTCTAACGGTAAGGCAAAGCTTTATAACAATTATCTACAAACAAGTGTTATGTGTAATTTAGAGGGCACTAACTATATAAATAAAATCAAATGTATTTCAAGTACCAAGTCTTGTTAGTCGACTAGCATCAAGAGCTAGCCTTATATCAGTTGATATCGAGAGGAGTCGGCTGTACATCTCAGTCCCACCTCCAATAACGCGCGCCCATCAATTCCGAGGGTCGCAAAAACTTGCTGTTACCTCCGGCGAGGTATGACGGATGGATGGGTGGCCACTGCTGCACTGTTACTAAACATTTTGGCTTTTGTTTTGTAATTCTCAGTGTGAAGGTATAGTTACGACTGTATTTCGAAATGTCTAATATTTCATGTTTGTTGGTAGCCATTTTTGTACTTGTTCAAAAAGACCTTGATATTATTATATGACATACACAATTACTTATTATAGCCAGGGTTATGTTGGTATTATAATAAGGCACCATTTGAAAATCTTGATATTTGGAAATTTATTAATGGTCACTTTTGGTCTGAATAAAAACTCCTTTTTTGTGAAGGTTAAATATTTTTGTGACACAATTATTTACTATTTATTACTTAGTGTGGATATTTAAGCTACTTGTATATTATATAACACTACTTCCCACACAAATTATACATCCAAGGAAAATATGTGAATGATTTTGAAATCTTTCTCAGAACAAAATAACCCGATTGCTCATTCATATTTTTCTAAGAACATAATATTGATATTAATTCAAAACCATCTGTCCATAACAATAAATCTGTCAGACTAGGAATATAGATAATATAAATCATTCACAAACGTCACTGCAAGGCGGCTCATCAAAATTCAAATAGGTATCGTCCGGCGTCACCTCAAGCTGGCGCGGGGTCTTTAGGCAAGAATTTAGAAGGAACTCTCTGAATCAAACGCCACTTAACTTTAAGATCTTCTTAAATAGCTGTTTGTAGCTACTTTACAACTTTTAGTCGCAGACAGATGTGTTACGAAGACTTAAAATTGTTTTGCCTTTGATTGTTCGACCATAACGACACTAACTTCTTCATACTATAGCATATTTTCAGCTTAGATATTATTTAGATTTAAATAGTAATTATCAAAGTTCCTACCTTTTTTTAAACGAAATACCTTACAAAAATAATATTATCACGAATCTTGTTAAAGCATTTTTAAAAGAGTAATCTATGGAGTTTCTTCTCCATAGGAATGACACTTTGGAACCGCGCACCTAGAGTAATTTAGTTTTAAAGTTAACATTATTTTCTAAAGCGCCTTTATTAGTTTTACCTACTCGAAATAAAAAATTTGATTTTATCGACAACACAACACAATAACTACGTGTTTTATCTGCTTTACTATTTCTTCTGAATTGATTGTTAACATTCACAGTGTGAATTGATAATATTATTTTCATTCATAATTTTTGGTGTTTCGTTTGTATGGAGAAGTGTCGCTTTGACAGCCCATTAATTTGTTTTTGTTTTATCGGTTACTAGCGACCCACAATATTACTAATATTCTTGTTAACCCCTCGTGCTAAGCTAAGATGCTTGTGTAACGACTGTATATTGGCGTTAGCAGTATTTGTTACAGTTAAAACGAAAGAAATCCTACTCGACATCTCATATTTCGCAATGCAATATTCTGCTAATAATAACAAAACCTGAAACCATTTTATTTTTATACCCATCCAATTCACATCAACGCAAGAATTAACTACAACATATTATAAGCGATCTTACATATCGAGTAACCACAATCACACGACTGACCATCTTAAATTTATAATCGGCAGATATTATCTGGTTGCGCAGGCGCAGCACGACGCTACAAACCTAATGATAATGTGCGCAGCCAACAATTAACTTCTATACCGACTGGGCCGTCCCGTGTCAATGTTGATTTGTGATTGATATTATGTGTTTCGAGTATAGATTAGTAATTAAATTCAAAAATATACCTTACCCTTCTGAGTATAAGATGGAGTTTATACTACTGATTAAATTGTAGAGGTCTAGGAATAGGTTGCAAGCGATTTTCAATTATTTTTGTTTGAACTTAAAGTTTTAATTTGTTTGGATTTTTTTGAATAAGTAAGTTAAGTTCCTACTTTTATGTGTGCGAAGTATTTTGATCATATATGTTTAATAAATAAAGTAGGATTTAGATTGTTGTAGGATTATTCTTAAATAAATCGGTTCATTTGCGCCTGAAGCTTTTGTGAATAGTTTATTTATGATTTATTTTAAACTCTCCGTCCATTGTAATACGGATTTCTTATTGTTTTAATTAATTGTAAGTTTTGATGTATATTGGTGATTAGCTATAGATATATTGTTTTGGAGGCGTTATGTTAATGTATGAGTACAATATATTTATTTTGAAGTATAGGTTACTGAGTTAATTACCAAATATTTATCGTTTGACGAGATCTTTTTAACGATGGCAACCATAACTTATGTTCTAAACGACTTTATGCAACAACAATTTACAACTAGTTTATGTGTTGTTGTGAGATGTCTTAATAGTAATTAACTAATTATCAAACAACTAAAAAAAAACTTATTCAGTGAGTCTGCTTGCGACCACGGCTAGTGTAACCCAGCCAAAATGTCAAGCCTTAAAAGGTAAATGCATGAGTTCGCGTTAATTCCCGTGACGTAATTTTATTTAAAATCATGCAACACGATTGTTTAAAAGATATTAACTTATTGAACGCTCAATGTTAATTATTACGTATGGTTATGGGTTTTAACTCTATTTAGAGTATTGCAGTCCACTGCTGGACATAAGCCTCTCCCTAGTTGCACAGCACCCGGTCCTCCGCCTTCTACATCCAGTCTGAGCCAGCTACCTTTTTCAGGTCACTTAGACGTATGACCTACGACGTAATTTGAATATCGGAGTATTAGACACACAAGCTTTGCATTCCAACAGACCATGACAATTCAAAAAAATATATCAACAATTTATTACAAACGTATGTTACAGCTAATCATTAACTACACATGTCATTACATAACGCAACTTTTTACGTTTCCCAAACTAACTACAAATGGGAAACGTAACTAATTTTATCTTGCTATCCCGTGGTAATAACTCTTGGAACAATAGACGTCAGACGGAATATCAACGCCTCTTTATAAAATATCGTAGAAAGTGATAATTTATTGTTGTGTAATCTTATAAGATTGAATATTGTAATCCTAGACATATTTAGAAAAAAGTATCAAACACTAACCTAACTGTGCGAACTAAATTAAATCAAAATTCCTTTATTAAAGAGTAGGACTTTGGACAGAGGGAGGTTGAAAGAGGGTAGAGAGGTCTTTGTCCTTTAGTGGGATAGAGATGGTTAAGAATAAAAGCATTTTTAAAGGTCAATAATATTATCAGACAGTTTTCTAAATCACCCTTAACCCTTAACCGCATTCTGAATTTCTGAGTGCTCTGTCTGGCCGTAGAGATGAAACGGCGTAACTATCTCCACAGCAGAACACTCGTTGAAAAAGATGAAAAAATACTATAATGTTATTTTATACTTGTCACCAAACTACATATCAGCTGTTGTCAGAAAACGGTACATGAATTTGCACATATTTTGGCATTGATTTCACTTCAATTAAGAGAGTATTTTAAGAAATTTGCACGTAAAGGGTCTTCTTATTTAGTATTTTTTTCAGATTTAATGTAAAAAGTGATCGATATTTTATTTTTTTAAACGTCTTGGCAGATTCTGGCACTAAGCATCCTAGAATCCGTTCCATGAATATTTCCTATAAAAAATGTAATACTCTTCATAAAGGCAGTACGTTTTGTAATCTCGTGTTATTCATTTAACGCTACAATATACCACATGAATCACGTTCGGGTTGAGCGAGTGACGTCACGCCATCTACCGCTAATTGCTGCAAACAAAAAAAATGGCGTCCTATATGATTTATACCGTTTTGTTACTATCACTAACAATGGCACTAACGTATTCATTGTTTTATTTTTATGGTTTTTTTCTCTGATTAATGTGTTTTAAGTTTATGTAACAGTTTTCTTTTGTTTTTTGATTTTGTAGAGTCGTTTAACATAGTACAATCAATACATGTTTCTTTTTTATCTCCGTTTGTTGTTGACAAAATATGATCAAGCTGTACGTCTGATTGTAAGTAGAAACATGAACTTCTAAGGCCCAGAGTTTAGATCCCTAGTTAACTCAACCAATGGTTAAGCATGTTAACTAATGGCACCGAGAGGTATTGGAGGTTCAAAGCCGGCCTAGCTTCTAGCCTCCTTAAATCCGTTAGTTTTAAATCCATGGGATCATTTTAGCTTCCTGATACCCCGTATAAAAATCAACGTGTGATGACATACATAAATTCAACAATTATGTGAACACCAATTTTATTATTGTATAAAAATTTTCAGTCAATTGCAACATCTCCACTACACAACGATCTGCGATTAAATTGAAAGGCTTAAAAAACATGTTACTAAATAAATTGTTTTTGACCGCATCGATGAACATTGCCCAAATATTATCACAATAAAAATACCGTATATACGTTGGTTTTTTTTATTAATTTTAATTTAAAACTGTAACTAACCTATATATTTATTATTATCGATGGTAATCAAATTTTGGCGGCTATTCGCTGATTCTCACACAAAACATAATGTCTTTGGTAATTTAAACAATAAAGATTTTACAACTTTTAAATTGACGCGAAGAACAAAACGATCCTTTCGACTTTTGACACGCTTCGAATTATCCTGATTTTTGCATGTTTCCATTCAATTACGATACGTAGAGAAGTAGTTGCTTCAGGTGCTTTTAAAATAAGGAACAGAGTTTTTAAAATTAATATCTATGGGTTCTAGATGAGGCTATCAGCTGCGTGTTATAACTTTGTCAGAGAGACTTCTGAGTTCAAGAAAGTAACTTGAAAAAATTAACACTTTAGCCATATATTTAGATACCAGCTCTACCTTGATCTATTCTTCACTACCTTTAACACGCAGTCATCGGACTTGCGATAATGTGGTTGCTGGTTCGAATCCCATCCATTTCACTACCGAGGTGCATCGCCTCGTAACACAATCATTCAGCTTAGCACGAGGGGTTAACAAGAATACTAGCACCTAATGTGTGACCATCATTGACAGTAAGCTTTTTTTTAAGAAAACAATATTAGAAATAAAAAAAATGACAGCACCTGTTCATTCGTGAAATGAAAACGCGCAATATTTCAGCTAACAGTCGCACGCGCATCAAATATCGATACGATTGCACCACGTCGCGTTTACGATAATCGTCGGTGCGCGTGAAAGGCGAGCTGCGCATGCGCGTTATTTTTATAATGGCGCCCGCTAAGTGAGGGGCCGCTCTATAAGTTTAATTATTTAAGTTATTGATATTAGTGTTGCGATAAGTGTGGAGGTTTTAAGTTTAAGTTTTATAGATTGGAGTAACACCTAATGATTGCATTTTATAGTGAACGAATAGATTTTCAGTTAGTATTAAGTGAAATAGATATGACACTAACGACATGACCGATATTTACTTGCAAAAATCTCGTAGTTTATGATTTCTGAGGTTTACACGAATATTTCACGTTGAAATAAAAGTTTTTTACGGATTCCATTGCAGTTTATTGTTTAGTTCTATTTTTGTCTATTGTTTATCTTTACAAATTTTGCTAAGCGAGGAGTCAATTTATGAATTGATGGTCTTTGTGTAAATATTGGCGTACACGATGTTAAAAAAATGCTGTAGGTAGGTTATGTTTCTTTACTAAAGCTAAGGATATATAAGATCATTACTTTGTATGAAAATAACGTCACAAAATCAAGAAAATAAAAGCAAATGAGACCAACGATATATCCCTACTGATTACATTTTTATTAATCGTAAATTCTAAAAGATATATTCTCGACTCATCCGTAAGATGCGAACGTTATCCTAAATTGCAATTTATGATCAAAACGTTAACTGCACATCGAATCGTAAAAGTCTGTCACTTTTGGGCAAATAATCAAAAACAGATAAAATTGAAGCCGTTTCATTGATATTGTAACTGTATTTATTCCACTACTGTAAGATTTTAAGATCAAGAAGTCCTAATTAGAAGAGTATAGAAAGTTGTTCTTAAACCATTGCGTACTAAAATAGTACACATTCGTTCGCAAAAAGGCAGCAACGAGCATTGGAATTATTACAAATGTGAAATGAAGTTACAGGTTTGCTTATTGGTAGCTCATGGTAAGGCAACAGATATTAAAAGCGGCGGTAGCCCAGTGGCTAGGGCTTTGGATTTGCGATCATGCGGCTGCCGATTCGAAACAACCATTGCACTTTCAATGTGAACCCACTCGTACTCTTAACACTAGCATTTTTGTTCAGCACGAGGGGTTAGCCAGATTACTACTAAAATAATAACGTAAGCTAAAAAAAAATTGAAATTCGGTTAACGCAATGTAAGAGATAAACAAACTCAAGTATTTATAATAATTAGTACTGGAACAAACAGTTGAATAGCAATACAAAATTAAAATCCTAAAAGCAGGATAGTGGAAGCAGTGACCATCCAGATTGACGAAGTATAGGGCCATTAGGTTTATCGGTACAAAATTACTACCAGAAAAAAAAAGACATTACAAAACTATGATAGAACAAAAATACATATTTAGTAAATATTACTTAATCAACTCTAAAAAAATTACTGCACGGATAGCCAAGTGGTATAGGTCACCACGCTAATTACCACTGTGCGCGACGTGCTGCGGGTTCGATCCCCGTATGGGACAAGCATTTGTGTGATCTTCAAATGCTTGTTCCAAGTCTGGGTGTTCTTTGTGCAAGTGATTTGAATGTTTGTGAAACCCCCGCGACACAAGGATTAAATTCCTTAATGCGAGCGTCGTTGAAAATAACTTGAAGGAAAATCCTTACCTACATCATCTTTATAATAAATTTATTATGACCTTTTGATTTAAAACACGACTAACAGTTTCTCCCATAAAAACTCAATGAATATCACAAGGATCGTAAATATTGGGGATATTTACCATATGTCGTGAGTCCCCACATAAACCATTGATAACGCTGCTGATCCCACTCAAACAGAGTCGTGAAGGCCCGTCAAATTAGACGCTTATCTACTTGATATCAGCTGCATCTCTTTATGGATCAACCTGACATATTTGTTGAGATGAGATACCGAGGTTTATAGGACGCACAGAAATTAATTGTATACAACGTGTTACAGAATACCCCGTAAAAATATAATTAATTATCAAAGCCAAAATATTTGTCAACCCTAGTCAGCTGACATGTCAGGGAACCAGATTATTTAACAGAAAGGCCTACGTATCTATTTTACCTATACATAATTGTCTATTTTAATAGTTTTTCCATTTTTTATTCATAAATGAAAGTTCGGCTTTACGGGCAGTTTTGTACGCTGTATATTGAAGTTTGTATTATGAAGAAGAGATTATTATTGAAAGAACAAAAATAAAATAAATACCCAAAGCGATAAATTATTTTATTTATTACGTACTAGCAGACCGACCCTGAGTTCGCACCGGTAGCAAGGTTATAAATACCTCAAAATCAAAATCAATATACCTACTCACATGTAACAATATACCTACTAAAATTAAAAAAAAAATGCGCTTATTTATTATGTCGATAATTATTATCAAAAACCTTTCTTAGTCAGGGCTCGAACCTGTGCCTACTGGTTACGAGTATCAGACGCTTCACCATCTAAGCTACGTGGCAGATGTAATATTTCTCAATTCTACTGTTACTCAGGGCGACCGATAATGTTTGGATTGCCATTTAACGTCCAAGATATTTGTAGTTTGGTCATATCTTAATTATGATTACTAATTACTTGTAGTGCGAAAATGTATGAAGTTATTGGGATTGGTTACAATATTTTTAGGAAGTCACTGAGCTACCATGTATCTATCCTTTGATATTATGATAAACAATACGATTTTTTGAAGTTTTCTTATTGTATACCTATTTGCATGTCCAATTGTCCATGTTTTGATAAATAAATAAAATATAGTAATATTTTAGCTTTTAACACTTACTGCATCTCAGTATTGTGTTTGTATTATGTTTTTCAGCTCACAATTACTGAACAGATTTTTAAGATCATTAGTGAATATATTTTCTTTAATTAAGAACTGGGTTAAAGGAGTCCTTGTAGCGATACATATGGATAAAATCTAGCTTTGCTTAAGAATAATTACAATCGAGTCAGTTACTGATTCTGAACAAACTATTTTCAGTTATAAAGTAAAAAAAGCTTTTATAAGCAAGCGCAGCCGATAGCTATAACTAGTGTTTTGACACTTGGACATTTCCTCATTGACCTCAAAGTATTGTTAATAACAAACTATATAACCTTTTTCGTCTTATTGTTATAGTGACATTTTAAAAACATTGTCTTGACACAAGGAAATAAAAAACTACAGACTTATAACATTAAATTAAATTACAAATACATAAAATAATGAAGGACAAGAGATCTACCTACCGCATTATGGATTAACCCACAGTAATAATATTTATTATAATTAATACTTAAAACCAGGATCTCTGATGACGATCGCGGATCTAAAAGTAAACTTGCATTAAAAGTTTGACTTAAGCCAATCATTGCAATATTTTACTTAATGATAGAACCAACTTAAAAAAATACAATTTAAAAGTTTTTTTTTGGTAAAATGTTTCAGTGTTGACTCAACTGGAAATTAAGCCACATTTTAGACTTTTTTGGCCAAGTTTTTTGATCCCGAGTTAACTTAACCAATGGTTAAATAAGCTAACTAATGGTTTCAAATTTCGGAAGAACTCGCTTATTCATCAATTTTTATTGTAACAAATGGATTATTAAAAAACACTCCAACTTATTTGACCATTTGATTGACAAACAATTATGAAAAAACGCGTTTTGAAACCATTAGTTAGATTTAACCATTGGTTGAGTTAACTCGGGACCATAAAACTGGGCCATAATAAGATAAATAATAAAAGGTTTACAATAACCTTTACAGTCGTATCTAGGTATTACGCTTCAAATCAAATCAAAAAGTTTTTATTTCTTATTAACCTCACGAAGGCGCTGAAGAAAAGTTATACTAATCTAATGACTATAGGTGCGCGATTCCAAAGTGTCAATCCTATAGAGAAGAACCGGCAAGAATCTCCATATGTTTCGTCTTTCTTCGTTTTACGCCATTAGCTTCTTTACATCTTGACTGTAATAGAGTCAGTCAGTCAGTTCTATACAGAATTATTTTAGTTTTAATACTTATTAGCTTCAGTTCCATGTACTTTACTTTATCTTGAATCTACGTTATACATATTTTTTTTAAGAACTTTAAATTTTCCTTTATTATTTTTGTCTCGCCCGAACCTAGACTAATTTCGACAACGTTACAAAAACAATTTCTCAATCTCTCAATCAGCTAAACAATAAAATCTCTCATCTAAACTAGAAGCAAGTCTCTACTTTCTTCCAGCACATAGAAAAACAAAAGATTTCGTATCAGAATTGTTATCAAAGTTTAGTGTTGTCTCTACCATAAAAATATAACGAACAAGCTTTGATGTGCGGCGATTCTGAATAATGTTCATCCTTTTTTTGTTAAAGCGTCGCTGAAATGCCCGATGGACACTGTTTTCCATTTATTGCTTGGGTACATGGATGTAGGAAATTTACGAGAAAGTTACGACATGGTATTATTACAGTTTTGTGCTGTTTAACTATTTTCGTGATGTAGGTAACGTTGTTTGTGTGCGTAATATACTTAGTTAAGATCGAATGTGTAAGATATAAACGTTTATTTATTAATATTATATTAATCTATACTCCATTTAAAATAGCATTAGACAGAAGTTAAAAAAGGTTATTTATAATGTACACTTTGTTGCAAAAGTACAATAAACTTGTTACAGTTACGATTGACGCCTATAAATTAAAATCTATTTACTAAACATACCAGCTGTCACACTTATTTGTAATCATGTTAACCATTTTTCATAACAAATTATGTGGCTTTCATTTATTTATAATATTTCATTCCAATCTAAAATGACAGTGTCAATGCTAAAAATCTAAAAGAAGCAGTGATGAACAATACTGGAACGTTTTTCGTTTTACTATTATCCTACCATTATTTGTTTATTTATTATAGTTTTAAGTTTATGAATAAATAAATAAAAAAAAAAAAATATATTATTTTATTATGACTAAATCCTATGATGAAGACGAAGAAGTTTCACTATAGTGTGTTGTAAGTTGTTATTTTAATTAAAATATTGTTCTAAAAATTACTTTTATTATAATCTTAATTAAATCTAAGTCATCATGACATGATTGGTTGTCTCATTCATTGTTTTGGTGTAAGTTTGTAATGTGTGATGAAGATATTGTTATAAATAAAGCGTAATTTAAAAAAAAAAGTTTTATTTCGTTTATTTAAGTACTTAAAACAATTTCTTTGAAATAAAATGTTTTCAATTCCTGCTTCTACGAGCCTCTTTTTTATAATGCTATAATAAATGGAGTATAGGCAGTTGATAAAAATTATACTTATGCTGAATATCATAAGAGTAAAATAACTAACTTCTTATAATATAAATATTATTATATAAAGTAATTTTTACAGAAACACACTTTTCCAATTTTCAACATGGAAAAGTATGTATCATCTCAGTCATTAAAAATACCTTCTCCAAAAAACATTAACTCGTAACTTGGATCCCACGAACTTTCTTTGGCCACCCTTCACGCGCTGATGACCACTTTAGACACAATAAAAGCATATATTATTATAATAAAAACATGTATTACAATAAAAAAACAGCAATGTATATAAAAGTATACTGCTAACAATTTACAAGACGTGTAAAAGTTAACGACGTTTGATCGTCTCACTGATATTTTAGAGGTCAATTCGATGCAGGAAGGGTATACAAATGTTGAGAATTATTATTTTTAAATGTTCTTTGAAATGATTGGATTGAAGGCTGATGTGTAACCTGAGAAGTATTCGTGGAACATGAATCTGACATAACTGTAAGACGGAATTTGAGGAGCTTAAAACAAACTTTGATGACTGATACTGTATCTTTCATCGAGTATTATAGTTAATTGGAACCATTTAAATTTACCTGCCTGGAATTTCTGCCTTTATCGACTACATATTGGCGATTCAAAATTTTGTTTAGTTTCTTAACGAATTAATAGGTGCTTCTAAAATTGGAAAGAGTGAACACGTTTTAAAATGCATTGTTTATGAATCTATACTAAAAGTTTGAAAACAGGATGTCAATATTATTCGTGTTCACGAACCTTAGGGTACCATTCAATCTAGTACCGAAGCCATTAAGCACAAAGTAGCTGAAAATAAAAAAGGGGTCTGCTAGGTCAGTGGACACAACAAATCATAAGAAGTAGGAGCCCTCAAACAAATGTGTGAAATATGAACAGAAGCGCCTTTATCACGGACACCCAAAACGTAGATGTTGTTATGGACTGCACGCTCTAAGTTATGGACGAAGGGGATTTTTGGAGAGACCCATTAGCCTGTCCTTGCTTTTATTCCATGAAAATAGTTTGATGTTCCTTGCTGGTAATTTAAACTTGACGGTGTGTCTGATTAAGCTGATTCTGATTTAGTTAATTTTGAGACTGTTTTCATGGAACAATTGGTAGGTCATTTTGTATTTTATTTTGCTTAGGATTATCAATAAGTTTTTTTCTACTGTATAAAATGATTGGTGTTCTGATCGAGATCATTTATGATTTGCATAACAGTTGAATATATAAACTACATAAAACTTCCTACAGGCACTATTATTTCTCTGCATACCTTAAAGGGGTCTTAGGGCCGTTGCAGATATAAAAAAGAAACTGTAGCTCCTAATCGCCGCCCACTCGTAATTCACGCCATATTCTCAAGTTCACGTAAGAGGTTATTTATAGGCGGAGGCGGCCGTGTCCAAAAAGCTTAGTTGTGTCAAAAGTTGAGCGTTAAATCATTGGCCACTATCTGGACACTGCAGGCCGGACCGTGGCCACTAGTGTTGGGTGGGGGCCCATTGTCGCACGGGACTAAGTGAAAACGGATCAGGGCCATATACATACAAATGATCTGGGTTTGGATCGATTTATGTAGTTATAGCTAAAAACATAGACACCACATAGCTCATTCATTTCCCACATTAAAGTATTGGGAAATGAATGAGCTATTGATTGGTTCACGTTTTGGGCCGAAAACAATTACGAGTTGGTAACGATTGAAGAAGGAGGAATAGATTTATAAACATGTATAATAGGTATGATTTAATTATGAATTTAACTATCCACTACCTTGAGGATATTATCTTCCCATTACTTTTCAAGTGGTCAATTTTATTTTAACCACAACTAGCCTTACATCTTCAGATAAATTACTGTTGTCAACATAAAAGAAAAAAATAAATCAAAAGAAACTTGTCATAAAGAATTTCTAACGTTTTAAGTGCGTACATGTCGAGTGCCAATGGAAACAGTGCCAAGCTAAGTGATCCGACACAAAATGAAATATGATGACACTTCCACACATTACAATACGAATTTTTCGAGTAAATGAAAAAAATAACGTGTTTTTTTTCGGCCAGTCATCTAGAAAATGGTTTTATGGTATATGACCTTATAGGATCATACCTCATTACCTTCCTAATGTTATATTAATTGAAATAGCTAGTTTAGGAAGAGGCCTGCGCCCAGCAGCACGACATTTATAGGCCGATAAATATTTATGATTATAAAAAAATTGCCACTATCATAAAGCTTTTAGCTTTTTACACACACCCCAGGTGTCTTTACTATTTTTTTTTAACTGAATTCTTTACAGACGTATAGATGTCAAACTGCTGGACTACGCATATAGGAAAGGAATGATCATTGATCACCAAGCAAGTGCACGCGCTCATTGTTTGTTGGCGATTTCAGATTTCAATTTTCCTCACGGAGATAAGTAGATAATGACGTCTAAGAATAATTAAGAAGTCACATTGGTACTCGCCTGCAATGACTTTCCATCGAATGAAATTACTTAATTTTTTTATTGGTTCAGCGGGTACTGGTAAAAAGTCCATCGCTCTGAGTATTGACAGGAGATGGAAAGATCCAACACAGAATGTTTACCAGTATTTGTGTACATTATACTCCTTACCTAAAATACGTTATGGTCAGCTTCCAGTATCATTTTTTGCTTCATCTTTGGCTTCAGGTAACATGATTATACCTGTAAAATATTATTACCATTGCCACTAATTCAAACTTATAATCGAATTTCGCAACACGAATCTCTTTCAATCCATTCCTCGTTAACATAACATCAAATAACATTGCTTGCTAATAGAAATCGATCGGAATCTATGGCTGGTTAATTGCGGGCCAGCACTTTATAATAACAATTAACAATAAATAATATATGACGTAATCTCATTAACCTGCCGCTAGAATGTTACATCGAATGCGTAATTGAAATATTGATGCTCATATGTTTTTAGTTTTGCTCTTGTTTTCAATTATGTATACCTAGGTACTAGGTAGCCGGGATTCAAGTGGAGGGTTAAGTAGACGGGTTGTGCATTTTAAGGGTTTAACTTACTACACAATATTTTAAGAGAGTGATGGCTAAGCGGTGGTAGCCTAATGACTAGGGCGTCGGACTTGCGATCATTGCGATGTGGTTGCGGGTTCGAATCCCACTCATTACACTACCGACGTGAACCCACCCGTAACACAAGCATTTAGCTTAGCACGAGGGGTTAACGAGAATACTAGTAAAGTGCAACCCACATTGCTAGTAAACTTTTTACAAAAAAAAAAGGAAAAAATTTAGGGTATAGATCGAAGATGTTTTTACTAACTTCCAACATTTGACTATTGGTAATGGCCGCAATGTTAAGCTTCCTTAGACATAATTATAATATATTGAAAATAAACCTAAGTTTCTAGTATAGTATATTACTAAAATATATGTCATTTCGACTTCATCAATCTCAAAAAATATCCTACAAAATTTGTATAAAAAATAAGTACTTAGTCATTTTTACAAAAAGGTTCTATTTAATTAAACAAAATGTTTCACATTTTTTTTAACACTATAATAAGCTACAATAGATTATGATTCTATTATTACAGCAGTAGTCGCGTTACGCATGCGTCTGTCTATTTTAACATCAAAGACATCCATTCTAACGATAGCATTCTGTTTGATATAAATAATTGGGTTTAATACATCATTGTTCTAGTACGTCAAAGCATTTATATTTATATAGTTGCTGCTAAGTGTGAGCCATAATTACGGTTTGACCGATAATAAAGGTTAAGCCGCGCTCGCCGCGGTTGGTCCGTGGATGGGTGACCATTTGTAAACATACCGAAACCTCTCCGTGCCTCGGAAAGCACGTTAAGCCGTTGGTCCCGACTGTCATACAATGATCTTTGATAGTCGTTAAGTCATTATTGTGACAACCAGTCTTCTATGTTAAAAAAAAAATATGATTTCCTGCACCAATTCTTGAACTTTATAACTAGAGTTAATATAGTCTGGTCAATCTAAGGTGCCTTTTTAAACTCGCAATTTCAAATCAGTGTACTACCAGCGAGAGAGGACATATTCACATAAATTAATAAAACCCACACACTGGTTGCTCTCGTAGGCGAGTGACAACCAACCCGTCACATAACTTGTACCTTTTTATACCCAGCTGATGTACGTGTACAAGTAAAGTGTTTTAGATTCTATAGCATATATTAATTGGAGCAGTATGGGGTTAGTACACAAGTTTTAGAAGTTACGGTTTTATGTATGATAAGATCTATATGTATATCGATTTATAATTTAGAAGTCGGCTGGAAAGTAATTTTTAATTTCGTGTTAAAAATTAACTGAATCATCAAGTAGACCTCCGTTCAGTAAGAATAATTGAAATAATTTGGTATTTTATGATAATAATATATTAATAATATCCATAAAGTTTAAATGATTTGTTATTGTTTGGATTGGAAACTACAGCTCCCGCAATAAGAAAGACTATGTTGCTATATGCAACTAATAGACCAGGGCCGAAGCCTTCAAAATTTGTAAAAAGTGAAAAAAAATTACAGTAGGATGAAACCAATTAGAAAAGGAAGGGAATATGATAAAAATTAAAGAAAAATTAAATTACGGTCGATCCGAGTTCGGGAAGGGGGGGAGGGGGGGGTTTTAAGGGTAAAAAATGGTTTATCTTGATTTCCAGCAAAACTACAAGTCCTATGGAAAAAAGTCAAATGGCAAAGTTGTAGGTAATAAAAAGATCTACAACTTTTGTATTTACACTTTTTTCACATAACCTCAAAATGTATGTGAAAAATCCAAAAAACCAAGTTTTTGGTTTTTTATTTTTATCTTTTTCAAAAATTTTTTTTTTTTCGCGAAATTTGGTGAAAACTTACCTTTTTATGTCCCAAATACGCTGTAATTTATTTGATAAGAAATATTTACTTTTTCACCTTATTTTGAATTAATATAAAAAAAACACCCTAATTTTCAATCGAAAATTCACCCGTCAAAATATCAGTTTTTTTCAAAAAGTATGGGGGTTTTTTGTTCGTTGAAATCTCTACTTTCTGATGGTGTAAAAAAAATATACATTACTATAGTAAATGTTCTCAGAAAATGCATAATCACTATGTACAATTTCATCAAAAAAATGACATTGCTTAATTTTTTTTTCAGTTTAACACGTTCACTACGGCAAAGAATTTTTGTGACTTTATCTGGGTACGACATGGGGTCTTTCAGATCCGACGTATAACTGTACTCTGGTGCGTTAACGGGTCTAAAAGATCCGTTGGGTATACTCTTCTTTAATTGTGATTATCTACGTAGTTGTAGCCATTCATGCAAATATATTTCTATCAACATATTCTTACAAAGACAACCTAACCAATCTTCAAAACGCAGGTAGATTCACTTAACGGTTTGATTGCAAAACAAAAAACAATCTGTCGGATCGTTTAGACCCGATATCCGCACTGAATGTAAACATTGTCGATAGTTTTTTAGTGTCGGGGTAGAAATAAAATATCGATATCGATAGTTATTAATTTCAATAGGCTAACAAAGACTAACTAGGTACATAAAATTTTGAATACTTTTAACATTACTTATGACATCTTGTTGAATCAAAGTTTTTTATTAGGTACACGATTCGCACATTTCATTTTCGACACACATAAATAACATTTTTCGCGACCGCTTCATAATCGATAATTCACCTTATCTCGTATTACTTGTAAATCACTGTAATTAACATCCACCTACATACTTGGACGTCACTGGCTCAACTAGACTTTCATCCAGTACGGCTATCGGGTCACCGGGCATCGGGTCCTTAAGACCCGGTAGCCGTACTAGATGAAAACAGTTTCTCTCTGGTCGTCATGGGGTCGAAAAGATCCGATGAGTTTTTATTACGTAAACCGCCTATATTCGGATAAAAATGAATAAAACACTAACTGTCCCTTTTCTACTCCTGTAAAATTCTGAGATATCTGTCCCGCAGCTACGGTAAGAACAGCAATTTCTCCCCCGCACCGGAGGAAAGTTCTTCATCGGATATATTCGACCCGATGCCGTAGTGAACGTGTTAAAGTTTATTTATTAAATTCGAATTACATTCATGTCATAGAAAATCTCACAAAATGATTCAGATGAAATTCTGGATGAAGAACCAATGCAGACTGGAAAAAATTGAAGCAAAGACATTTTTTTGATGAAATTGTACATAGTGATTATGCATTTTCTGAGAACATTTACTATAGTAATGTATATTTTTTTACACCATCAGAAAGTAGAGATTTCAACGAACAAAAAACCCCCATACTTTTTGAAAAAAGCTGATATTTTGACGGGTGAATTTTCGATTGAAAATTAGGGTGTTTTTTTATATTAATTCAAAATAAGGTGAAAAAGTAAATATTTCTTATCAAATAAATTACAGCGTATTTGGGACATAAAAAGGTAAGTTTTCACCAAATTTCGTGAAAAAAAAAATATTTTTGAAAAAGATAAAAATAAAAAACCAAAAACTTGGTTTTTTGGATTTTTCACATACATTTTGAGGTTATGTGAAAAAAGTGTAAATACAAAAGTTGTAGATCTTTTTATTACCTACAACTTTGCCATTTGACTTTTTTCCATAGGACTTGTAGTTTTGCTGGAAATCAAGATAAACCATTTTTTACCCTTAAAACCCCCCCCTCCCCCCCTTCCCGAACTCGGATCGACCGTAATTTATTTTTTCTTTAATTTTTATTATATTCCCTTCCTTTTCTAATTAGTTTCATCCTACTATTATTTTTTTTGGTTTTAACAATTATCGGCCCTGGTCTATAATGTTTCTATTAGCTTTGGGTTTATGAAATTACTCTCTCAATTATCTCTAAGTATCTTTTAGAGACTGTCACAACTTCTTAACTTGCACAATCTATAACTTTACTATTCACCCTAATACTGCGAGTATAACTCTTAATTATTCTTTAAGTTATGAGTATTTGGATTACTTCCGCAGAAACCTAGACAAGACAAACGAGGCCGTCTGATTGATAGGCGACGCCGCGCGCACCACGATGTATGGAGGACATCCATCGCCGGTGATAAAATTAGACGAACAGACTGCACTACCTATATATATTTAATACTAGTTTGTGCACGCGGCTCCACCCGCGTGAGTCTTCCTCGTTGCATGTGCTATTTAACTCTGAAAGAACGTTTGGATCGGGTCAGTATATCCTGAGATTATCGCGTTCAACCAAACAAACTCTTCAGCTTTATAATAATGGTAAAAAAAGGTATAAATAGTTGTTAATAGATTTTGAGGGGCTCGTGGCTAAGTTTAAGCTGTATGGTTTGTCCGACAATAAAGGTTAAGCCGCACTCGCCGCGGTTGGTCCGTGGATGGGTCATCATTTGTAACCATGCCGAGACCCCTCCGTGCCTCGGAAAGCACTTTAAGCCGTTGGTCCCGACTGTCAACTAGGACAACCAGTCTGATTATTGTAGGTATACCTACAGCTACCCAGCAATGGGTCGTGGAGGTCAGATAGGCAGATACTCCATGTAAAAATACGGTCTAAGGCTAGGCAGATGATGATGATATCTCATTTTCTATTTTCATACTTTCATGGAAACAAAATATCAAATTTTGGATATCAACTGAGTAAATCTAGAGAAACGTAAAAATATGTTTGTTGCGACATGATTTATTAAAACTTATATTATTAACATTTAAATAATACTAAAAATATCTTGCTATGACTAATGGTGGATTTACTATGGTGTATAATTACATAAATATAATATATCATCACCCTGACATTTTATTGCTATTAGAGAGAGTTAATTGAATGTCAGTCATCGTCGCAAATATTTTGGCACTCGGTGATGAGAATGTCGCAGTTATAACGATCAGTCGTACATTTAGTTATTCTTCTAGATTTTATTTAAAAATGTTCGCTTAATTTCTAACAAGAAACACAGTCGTGTTTGATACCACACTTAGAACTCAAGTAAGGGTGGACCGATTTTGATTATCCTTAATTGATTGGATTCGTCTCCGTCTCGAATAGCGCTCATCATAAATATTAAAAAAAAAGAAAAAAATAAGTAGGTCTTTACGGGAACGGGGATAAATTACGCGGGTGAAACCGCGGGGCACAGCTAGTATTGTAAAAATGAATAAATTGAAGCAGTGAGATAATCCCTGGTTGAGTTAAAAAATACTGCAAAACTCATAAAATTCCTTATTTCGACGAATCCCTGCAACATTATATTGTACTGGAAATAATAAATCAAGCAGATGTTTGAGGAGCGCTATAGGTGGCGCCATTTGTCTTTATGTAAATAACTACCGGCGTGACGTCAATAGTATCACTGCCAAGCTTCAGCACTCATACAGCATTCTAGATTCGATTCCCTTGTCAGTCAAATAATTTACTTTTGAATTTGGTGCTGGCTAGTTCTATAATCGTTGCTCAATTCGTGAGGGTCTAAATTTGGGTGAAGTTATATTGGAGTGTAGTGTATAGTGGAGATTTTTTATATTCATTGTAACGAAAACAGTGTCATCATTTTCTTAGGATAAAAGTTGTGTCCGTCGACAACACAAAATAATCAGTTGCAATATTTGAAAATTAACAAAAATATATATATTAATTTGCGCCTGAAATTTCAACAACACCTTATATATTTAATAATTGCCCCTAAAATTATAGGCTATGTTATTATTGTTAAAAGCTCATTACCTACCTAATTAAAATAATGCTTTCACGGGATAACAACTAGATGGCGTTACCGTCTTTGTTATTACCACAAATATCTAGTTATAACTACAACAATACCTTTCCTCACAAACCGATCTCTAAACAAAACCTTTTCAACACAAATAAGGTAATATTTTTTATATGGCAATAAAAGTCATCCGTTTTGAAAAATATAAAAATTATGTCAATAAATTTAAATGAGCTTTTTATTCTTTGACTTGATATGATTTTGTCATATTTGAGATGTTTTTGGATCAGTTTTACGATGTATTGACCTATTTGACTGCATATAATTTGAAATTATATTGTAGTAGGTACCTTTATACGGATGTCGTAAACATTACCAGTTTGTGAGGTCTTTGAAGTTCATGAGACAAATAAGGTTGGAAGAGGTCAATCATAAAGACAAGGTTTGGTTTAGTATGACTTGATTTTTATATTCATTATGATTGGTAACTAGTAATTTATTGAATTTCAGAATTTTCATATCATTTTATGTAAGGAAATGGATGTGTATTATAAAATAGTCTGCAGTCTCCCCGTGACCATGACACCTGCAAAGGTGTTGAAACGTCGCCGCGTCGGGAACTAAAATAAAAAATAAACCGCGATAGAATCCGTTTTAAAGTAGTTTTATTTCAATGTCTAATATTCGCGTAAACCTCAAAAAACAAAGTGTACCTATTATAAAAATGTACTGAAACTGAAAAATAAAATAAAAAAAGTTTTATTAAAATGCCAAAAGACGATTTTGACTGTGAACTTTCTGCGTTATGATTGTTCTACTTTTTAATCATTATAAATATGAGAGAAATAAAAGGTTTCACGTTTGCATGAATATGTAAATTAATAGTTTCACAACCTCATACAAAAATGCCATTATTAAATACCTACAAATTTTACTAAAAAGCCGAGCACAACTTATGTATCAAAAAACTTTACTGAAAAGTAGGAATATCAATCACGAGAATGAACGGGCTCGAACTAAAGCTTACTTTTTCAACTATAAACCGTATAAATTTGGATGAAAGCTAAATATTTAACTGACTTGTATACGACGAACTCCTCCGAAATGTGTCGCATAAATTCGGTCAAGTAAAAAGTCGTCAACTCTTGAGTGGTAAGTTAATATGGATAAGACGGTAGGGGTGGAAATACAATTATTATTATTGTTTTTTTTTGTTTGTATTTTTATCATGTTTCGAAAGCATCGGGTCAGATAAACCGAAAAATATTTATTTATTCATTCCCAACAACAGCATTACAGACTAAATCCAATTCGATATGAAGTTTATTAATATCTAAATTAGGTACAGAATTTCTTAACTTCATTTCTACCATAAGAAATTATAAAATATATCTAATCTAACTATATATATTCATTGCACCCAGATGTGACTGATTTCGAAAATCAAGAGGACTAACTAAGGCGTCGCCCTATTTCGCCATCGCTTCTGCGATTATGCAATGCGATTTAATCGTGCGACGAAACTGTTTGTGATCGCATCGCATGATCGCACGACCTTCAATAGGATATTCAGTAGAACACAGTTTGTTTGAACGCACGGTCGCGCGATTGGCACGAGCGATGGCAACAGGACGGAGACTAATAAAACAACAAATTCTTCTCTCTTTCTCAAACAAAAATGAAAACAGAAATTTCTATGATCTGTCAATAATCATTATATAAGTCCCATGCAACACGTCGGCAATCAAATGTTTTATGCCTCTATTCTCACGTCAAATAAAAACAACCTATTGTTTTACTAAGCTTTGCATACTTTTTAATAGACTACAATTGAAACGGTTTATCTTCAAGTTTTTTAAGGTATCAATTGAATATAAACGTCAGAATTTTATCTAAATTATAACAATGATGGCGCATCCACACTACTCTCACCGTTCGCGCCATTAAACGCAATAGTTACGGTTACATAATTTATTGTTTTTCATCTTTGAAATCTTAGCGGAGTCAAGTTGTATAAATCATGCGTTAATGCCAGAGTATTATACAAATTCAAATTTATAACTCGATAAAATTGCCGAACGGTCCCCGTCCTAGGGGGAAGTAAACTACGCTGCCCCTAATTCATTAGAGATCGGGTTCCGTACAGAAGTGTTTTGACTTTACAGATTCAATATCAAAGTGCTGACTGTTTGTCTCTTTGATTTTTGTGTTTGAGTGTAACCTACGTTTGATTGCGAATACCTGTTTTTTAGGTTTTGAGTTTTGTTTTTTTTTACTGTCTACTACTTACTGGTAATACTTTTAAATTAATTCTTTATCATAACTAAGAAATTACTCATTTATTGATAGGACAGGTCTAACCATGTACTTCTATGTTCATAAAAAAAGGGTTATAGTACGAAGTTACTGCTTTATGAACATCAAAATATAGGTTTAAGATAGATACTAAAATGTCTTATACCTAATATAAATAACTTTATAAACTGATCTTAAAAAGCAAACACAGACGGTGTGTGTACCTACACAAAAACACATTGCCATGACACTTTTGTGAACGCTGATATACGCCTTTCCACACAAATCTTTCTTCCCCTTTGAAAACCCCTCAAAAGCATTTTTTTCGACACTCGAATAACTCAAAAAATAGAAAATTAATAATCGCTTAACGATAGCGAAAAACGGCGATTATAATCGAGGCAATTATTATCAGTACGTTTGATTTATTAGAATTTT
This sequence comes from Plusia festucae, assembly GCA_950381575.1. Taxonomy (NCBI): domain Eukaryota; kingdom Metazoa; phylum Arthropoda; class Insecta; order Lepidoptera; family Noctuidae; genus Plusia; species Plusia festucae. Next base: position 1,028,936 of record OX494436.1, on the reverse strand, counting down.
GGACTGTAAACCTCTTTCGTTCCATTCAGGTTTAATTGAATGATCAAATCGGATGGCATTAGCGGGCCGCCTTTGTCTTTCATTTGTTGAAACAATGGGAATCAATCGGTGTTCGGTTTGTGAGCACTTTTTGTAGTGCAAATCGGTCTTTTTTACTTTTCTGGAATATTTTTGGGATTTAAATTTTTACTTTTTATTTTATAATACCAGCCTATAAACGTTATACTACTGGGCGCAATCATTGCTGACAGCATTGATCACCACGCTTACTCATTGTAATAAAGATTAGGAGAGTATCTTAAGTTATGATTCAAAGCATAACACATTGTTACAGGCCCTTATTGATAGACAAATAAACAGGTTTATTGTTTTATCTGTATTTAGGATTTTTTTTTATTTATCATTATAATTACTATATAAAGATTTCAGGTACCGTACTGAAATCGTTATAATATGGTCGCTTGCCTTTATATTAATTTGGCTTTTTTTGATTATTAATTTCAACAATTCTGTAAAAGGCTTCGCTTACAAGGGATAACGACTATCCCTACATAAAACAGTAGCAACACTTAGCAGAATCAGCACCAATGTTATTAATACGGTAGCCAGGTCAGCTCATAACTAATAATTATATTGTGTCGTCCGTCCGTAACAAATATGTCCCAATACGGTGATATTGGTGGTTCAACCTCACCCCCACATCCCTCCCCCACTTACCCCCACTTATTTAATGCGGGTACCCGATATTCGACTTTGTTATATCAGTCTACCTTAATAAATTTCGCATTAAAATCACGGTACGGTATTAGTGATTATTTTGTTTTGATAATTTAGAAATATTGTTTTTGTTGTGCGTTTGGAGTAATTATAATTAAAATTTATTGTTATTGGTTGTAGGTTTGTATATAATGAATCCGTTTTTTTTACATGTTTTGTGGACTAGAGAACGAGTAGGTAATCAATGTGTTTCATAACTTTTTTTGGAAACGCTTAAATATATGCACATAACATTTCATGAGATAAATCTTGTACATTAGGGTCGTTTCATATTGAAGCATTTTCGAAACACATCTAACGTAAGTAAAGCTAACAAAATTAAACCTTTATTCAACTTTGATATGATATAATTATTATTATATTATAGAACTAGCTGTTGCCCGCGGCTTCGCTCGCGCGTAAAGTAAAGAGTAAGTAGTATTAAAGGTAGATGTATTCTGGGATTTAAAAGTAAGGAGAATGTATAAAATTTTTCATCTAATATTATGGCGTTAAAATAATAATAAAAGTAAAGTAAGTAGCAAAAGCATTTGTGTTATGGAATCGGAGACAAAAATGGTACCATAAACACCCAGACCCGTGGGGTACCCGTACATGGACCCGTCCGGGGATCGAACCTGGAACCTTAGAGCTGGCGACACCTTAAAAACCGGAGTGAACGCCACTCGACCACGGGAGTCGTCATTATAGATATGTCTTAGATGGTCATTATCTTATCTATTTATCTTTTCATCTGTCTATCTTTGAGAATACTGAACTTCACATACCAACTATTTCAGCCCTTATTTCACCCCCTTAGAGGGTAGATTCCTAAAATCTACCCTCATAAATACATCTATATTGTATTTCTATATATATAAGAAATACATCTTATTTAGTTCTAACTAATAACCCCTGTATGAAATTGAATGTGTCTATCTTTGAAAACGACACAATTCATATGCCTACAAACTTCCAACCCCTTTTTCACCCTCTTAGGGGGATGATTTTTAAAATCGCTGAAATCGTCATTATTTATTTCTATCCAGAAACCCGTATACGAAATTTCATGTGTCTATCATTGAAAATACCGAACTTCCCATAAAAACTTTCAACCCCTATTTCACCCCCTTAGGGGATAGATTTCCTTCCTCAATAAGTGGGCTATCTAACAGTGAAAGAATTTTTAAAATCGGACCAGTACTTCCTGAGATTAGCGCGTTCAAACAAACAAACCCTTCAGCTTTATAATATTAATATTAGTATATTATAGATAAATAATTATAGTATCTTAGCCGTGTGCAGCGCCCCTTAGTGAACTCCACTGCGGGTGACGTAACCTACGACAAACTTATTATTTGCGGTTGGTACAGTATTCGGGTCTAGGGATCGAACCGCAAAATTAAGTTTGTTTTTTATTGTATATACTTTTCCGGAATAAAAACTACCCAGTGTGGTGCCCAGGATATTAAAGAACAATTATACCAAGTTTCATCGAAATCGAACCGGTAGTTTTTGCGTGATGCCTGAACAAACAGACAGACAGACAGACAGACAAAAATTTTTTTAATCACATTTTTGGGTTCGGTGTCGGTCTAGTAACACACCCCGCCATTATTTTTTTTGATATTTTCAATGTACAGAATTTTCACTTCTACAGATTTATTATAAGTATAGATAAGTAATATTAGTGAAACTGAATTGATTCTTAGAGTTTGCCACTTCACACAATCTGATAAAATTTATTTTTCTTTTCTACATCCTTATCTATTCAACACAAAATTTATAAATTTGAAAGCTTACAACTGTAACTGAACTGGAACGCGTATCAACTTGAACTGCTGTTCAAAAAACTAAAATTCAATCACAGTTGACCTGACGTTTGACAGGAGCTTTAAGATTTAATATACAAGCAAAATTTTCATACTCTTCAAATAACCATCAGAATCAAAATGTTTTTATTTCTAGTAAACCTAAAATAGGCGCTTTAGAAACGTTCTTTAGAAATAAATGACTCTAGGTGCGCGGTTCCAAATTATCATTTCTATGGAGAAGAACCAGCACGAAACTCCATAGGTTACTCTTTAAAAAAAAATGTTTCACAATGGATCATTTATACGAAATATTATGTGCGTCAATAACACTAGGAACATAAAAAAATACTTTTTAATTATAACAATGAAATCTTTCATATTGGAAGAGAGGATAAGCAATTCTATTCAATATGTTATTTACGCTGTTGATGCATGTTTATCAAAATTTCATTTCCCTACATTCCTACGTCTTCAGAATGATGGAAAGCAGAAGCAAATAATCAGTGGAGTTTCAACATCATTTGAGCGCCAGATAAACAGCGAACCCCACTTTTGCAGCTCCGTAGATAAGTATAAGCACTTAGCACACAAACTATGCATAAGCAGAGCTTTTTGATAACTCGCCGACTGTACTGTTGTTGGGAAAAGTGTTAGGAAAAATAAGAAAATATATTTACTTTGTTTTTAGTACCATATTTTTTTTTTATTTAACAATAAATATTTTTTTCCGAATGTGGTTAAATACAGTCAAAGCCTGGGGGGGATAACAATGTTCCGAAGTTCAATTGAGTATATTTTCATGAGTTATTTTTTTCAACATTATCTATGTAAGGTTCGCAAAAAGGACACTGTGGTGACATTAATTAGAAGAGATTTAGTTTTATGACTTTCCTTAATCTTTTCAGTCTAAGATTCTAGAAATCTAAATTCCTCGTTTTAGAAAGGTATCACTTAATTTTTACTTTTAAACTGTTCTATTATTTTTATCCCTTCTTGTATCTTATTTCTTCCGTCTTCCACCGTAATGACGATATACCTAATCTACTAACAAGCCCTATAATTATTTTCATTATTTTACCCACTTTACTATATTTCTGAACCACTTCTCCGCGTCACAGTACGCATGTACAGAACACCTCTCACGTCCGCCGATCACGCGGCACATTTAGCGGTCTTTGATTAAGTCAATAGGTGGCGCTGCGGACTCTCACACATACATTATTTACACGCCACCGATATTTGTGTCTGAGTATGTAATGCTCATTATTGGCTTACTTATAGATACGTGTCTCGTGAAGAAAGAAGTTGTAGGGATTATTTAATTCTGTGAAAGGTAAGTCACCTCCAACTTAAAGTTCAGAAAAAGAAGAAACGAGTGGAGAACTAATAATACTGCTGAGCACAGGCCTTTTCTTATAAAGAGTAGGAACTAGCATTGATCACCACGCTTGCTCATTGCGGCTTGGCAATTTCAGATTATTTTTTTTAGAATCCTGGTTTCCTCGCGATGTTTTCCTTCTCCAATTGAGAATAATTGAGAAATACATATAACTTTAAAAAGGTCACTTTGGTACTTGCCTTTACTGGGTTCGAACGTGCAACCATGGGCACACAAATCCGCTCCACCACAACAACTATGAGTGTCATTTATTAGTCATTCGTATCTTATACTGAGATTTAATATTTCGTTTAGAATTTGCGTTTTAATATAGAAAAATATATGTTTTTGTTTGCAACTCCAACCCCCAATTTCTGAAAATTTTAGACAATAAAAATATGATAGGCTTACCAAAAGATTAACAACCAATCAACGCTTGAAATTAAGTTCGTCTGGTTAATATTATTTTTACCTGTCTTTACAATTCCTTATTTGTGTCTCTTTAATGAGTGACTTTTACAAAAAATGTAATAATTACCTAATAATACTAACAACATAAAATCCCAACTAGGTACTTGAAAAAATATCTTAGTCTTCATTTACACGACCAACATCGCGTGTTTCAAAATAAAAAACAGCTTAAAGTTACAAACCATCAAAATCTTTCACGGGCAATTTACAACTGTCAAATTAGGCGACTTTTTGTTCAGGTCTCACACACCAATTATAAGAGCGCGCACACATCGTCGAATCGCATAACATTTGGCGTTTTAACGGCGCGCGATAATCCCGCGTGAAGGAAGCTATAGATCACGGAAAAAACGTCGGCAGTGTGTCCCCCGCCTTAGCACGAATAAATTATTAGATTATAATGAAATATTGAAACGGTTTTGGGATTTGTGAATAGTTTGAGATGAATGTATGTTGTAAATGCGGTTTGTTGACTGAAGGATTTAAAAGTTTGTTTTGGAACGCAGCATGTCTAGTTATGATTAGATTAATAAATAATATTGTATCCCTTTACAACCGGAAAGTTTTTTTTTATTTTTATACTATAAAACCTTTTTCTTGGCATTCTGCTATGTCTATAAAGCCTCAAAAAAATAGTTAAAAAAATCTCGAGTTCATAGTTAACCCACAATGCTACCCGCACGATCGTGAGTCACAGGTTGTACGTGACATAGTCACGATCGTGAGGTTAGTTTAAACTAATCTTATATTTTGATAGTTTGAGGGCAAATAAAGAGTTTTATAATGAAATCAGCCTCTTTATTAATAATTAAGTTATAATTAATTCACTTTCATAGCATTTGTCTTCGCACTAAACATTTGTACAAGCCTTTAGCAACACGGTACAATTTTTTTAGTAAAATATTAACAAAACCAAAATATTAAATGTAATTATTCTTAAATGTAACCATTAGTTAAAAAAACATCTTATTATGCCTCTTAGAGTTATCAGGAACTAGGAGTACCATATCATCCTTTGGTGTGGTAAGACTTGAAACAGTCTTTACCGCGTGTGAGATGCACAAATAGGTATCGCATTTTTCACAACGTATCTTTGTGCGACTGGTACAATTTTCGTACTGGCACATTCTTGGTGCTTTTATTTCGTCAAATACTAAACTACAGAAGCTCCAAGTCCAAGAGATTTATCACCAAACATTATTTTAGCTCCTCGATAGATGTCGAAGTTGAGCATCTATCCTTCACTTGTAGTCAGCACGAAATTCTTCAGACCAACCGGGCGCGGTTTGTTTCGGACTACCTGACGTAGTATACACCTGCCAGTAAATGGTATCATTTGCTCGTCAATGGAGTAGAAGCCAGGCGTTACACGCTGCTTTTACCCTGTCAATCATTGGCTGTGCCTTCCACAATGGGTTGTTTTTGTCATGCGGCAGGGCTTCATCTGAATCTACGACAAGCAATGCATTACGAACTGTCAAGAACCCATCACGAGCCATTTGTTGAGTTATTATGTCTAGTTTTCATCCACCTCCCCAGTACATCGGAATACGGGGGTAGGGAATACATCCCATGATAATATGTATGGAAAAGACTCTGGCTACTTCTACAGACATCAGTTTTAGTTCTAGACGAGTTTTTTTATGATGGTACAGGTTTGTACATCTGGCAACTTCGTCGAAAAACTCTAATCAAAGTAGTAATATGAGAAATACTCCATTGGAGTCTTGACAGGAGCCACGGGCAGTTAAGTATAGTCATGATTTCGATCATCAGAAGGTACCTGCTTCCAAACTCTCTTTCGAGGAGGTGGCCGTGAAGATCCGAGGGCGCGGAGTTAGTTGTGATGATGCTGGAGTATCCTGCGTCGGTTCCGACTCTAGTGCTGCAGACGGTAGTAGTTCAGGTTCGAGTTCAGTGTGAAAATTGTCGAACTGAAGATTGTCAAAAATGCTGGGTTGGGTCCTCAATATCTTCGATAACGGATAAGTTTCCATCGCCCAGCACGTCTATAACTTGGTCATCGTTCAAATTTCTGCCTAAAATTTTAAACAAGATACTCTCAGTAACTAAATCTACGTACACACAATCGTCAATTACAGTACTTACTCCCAAATAACATGTTGGGATTACGACCGGAGCCACACGATCGTAGCGGTCAGACTTTACGACTTAATTGTAAATAAACTGCAAAAGTTAGCATAAATCTAAAATTATCTAGGTGTTTAAACATCCTTTAACTTTAAAATAAGTACAAAATACTATAAAAAAACAAATAGTTATTAATCAAAATTATTACTTACCCGCGGCGCGGCGAGGGTCGAAAAATGCAGCCATCGTTCATCACAACCCACACGTCGCTGACCGCCTCCACACTGCCAGTGTATTTTTTCTCGTGCGTAGAATACTCCTCACAAACGATCGACGCCGGTCGCGTTCGGAAAAAGTAAATTGTTTGGCGCCAATATTTTTTTTAATCAAAACTCACGCTCGTATAAGCCCGGGTGTAAAGGGGTATATTAAAAATAAATTAATAATAGGTATATTTGACCTTGGCTCCAATCTGTTACAATTATCTAAAACTATCCTTGTAAATAAGATACATTTTTATAATCATTTTTTAACATAGGTTTTTTCCTATTTTTACTCCTTTTTAGAAGTAGCTTAATAAATTGTATATTGATCTGTATTTCATTTTCTGTGCCTTCAACTTAAGATACATTAAGAAACTACACAAACGCCGAACAACATCAAATTCCAAAGAAAATTAAACATCAAACGTTCTGCAACATAATTCAAAAACATTACACAAAACACTCGTCCCATCCATCTGGCCTCGTCACAAATCAACAAGACGCATGCTTTCCGCCGGGACTCGAACCCGGACTAATGGCGCCGCCCGATTTATTAACAACACTACATAAACACGCTAATGTAGTTAAAGAAGGGGAATAAAAGGTTCTCTCAAAATTATGGCGACGAAAACAATGGATGGATATTTCTATTTGGATAGCTTGTGTATTGGAATTCATTTGCTAACAGGTGTAGTCTCAAATAAATAAATAAAGATTCGAAAAAAAAACCTTAACATTAAGTGATTTCACCGCAAACCTATAAAACATGAACTCAAAGAAAGAATAAAATAAATATAGTGTGTTGTCAAAATAAATAAAAAAAACACTATCTTTTATCGTCATATAGAACGACATTAATATGATGTAGAATAATTTTACCGGCTATCAGAAACAAAAGGCGATGCAAAAAGGAAAAAAAATTCTTAACCTCCTTATTCATAAGTGTAACAGCATACAATTAAAACAAGTCTCACTTAATTTAACAAACATGTCATCTCACTGCAGTTTCTAATATGGCGAACAGATGTTCTAAGGCGCGTAAATCAGTATAATGACGGATATATGAGACAAGTGACGTCATGCGTCATACACAGTATAATAATTATGTTGGTCATATCATTATCATTTGCATGTTGATGGCATGTGGTTTGGCAATTATAGTCATTGTGTGGGTCAAAAATTGTGTAAGAGATTCGTAAGTAGAGCTTTTAAATAAGTTTTGTGAGTTTGAAGGAAGTTATTTAATTTTACTAAATATGTAGGCTGGTAGATTTATCAAAAATACGGCATTTAGCTGATGCCGACATCATAGCTTGGGAAAAGGTTAGTTAGAGAATATAACTTTTTAAGTATTTCTTTTATTGTTATTAAGGGTGTAATAAAATAATTCAAAATGTTGCTTAACATAAAACCTAAAATGACCATTTTATTTTTCTGTTTATAATTATATACCGTTTTTATTGGCCATGTAATTAAACGTACAGTATGTATTTGAAATATTGTCTTTTGTTAGTTACCCTGTAATAATTTTATTTTTATTTATTTATTTTACTCTTCAATGACATTCACCGACATAAGATATGTAAAATGAGAACAGTGCGCACAGTTAATATTGTATGTATAGCAAAAAAAAATATTTTTATGTTTTAATAACTCCGTCCTATAAATGTCCCACTGCTAGAAAAATACCTCCTCTTATAATTATGTATTACTTTGATAACTTTAACTTAAAGGTACTATTACTGAGACACAATGACCCATTTTGACGAGCACGGCTCCATTCAAATACTCTACAAATATGTACGAACATAAGTTAATAAGTAACGTACATTTCATAAGTAAAACACACAAAAGTTAAGAAAACCACCGATCCCCTCATATCTGCCGCCGCAAACATTTCAGAGACCACTTGAAAGTAAATCTCTTTTTAACTTGCCGCCGTCATAATAACGTGTAACAAGTAAGGTCAGAAGGTTAATAAGCTTTACAGATCACGTATGACTCTTGTTTCCAGTTTATTAGTTATAATAATACTTGTGTGAAATATAATAATAATAATATCTTGGGACAGCTCATATACGGCCATCTATTCCAAAACTAGGCAGCGCCTGTACTATTTCAACCACAAAACTGATAACCATATTTATACATTTCTAGCTACATACATATTATAGATAAATAACACCCAGACACTAATCACAGAAAGATTTGTCCTGGGTGAGAATCGAACCCAGGGCTTAGCAGTCAGGGTCACTAACCACTAGACCAACAGGCCAATTAAATATAATACCTAACTAAGTAAGCTTTATTATAGTATTGATAAAAACAATCAAAAATATAATTTTTTAAAGTGATGGATAGGCCTATGTCCAGCAGTGGACCGCGATATTCTAGTTGATTGAATGATTGATAATTTGTGTATTTATTTATTTAATAATTAGTATAATGGTACGCATTCCACAAATAGAGTCTTGTCGGGAGTATTTTAAAACTCTATCTATACTCACGGTACCTAGCCTTTACATATTAACGGTGCTAACCACTCTAGCAAAACACATTAGTGATTATGAAACATGCGACGAAAGAATCATACGAGAAAAGACACGAAATAAATACCTTAGACCTAAAGGAAACCCTAAATTAAATATTGTAAAACATAGTGTACATTTTCAAGCTGTGAAATTATTTAACTGTTTACCGAAAGACCTCAAATTAAACTTATATAATACCAACGTATTTAAAGGACAGTTGAAGGATTATTTATTGGAAAAATGTTTTTATAGTATTGACGAATTTACAAACCAGTATTCGTTTTTATTTTTAAAAATGATGTACCTGTACTTTTTTGTTGTATATTGTAAGAAATTTCATAATGTGTTTGATATTAATGCACTGAGTGATATTGTACTCGATTGGTTATTTTGGGCATTAAATTGACAATTATGTACCTAAACTATTTTGTTGTACTTTATGAGTAATTTTTGTAATGTTTGTGAAATTATTATGGATTGGGTAATATTGTATTCGATTGATCTCTATAATTTTTATACTCTGATATTTTTATGTAAACATTCAGATACAATGTAAATTGTTCTTTGAATAAATAAATGAAATGAAATATACAATGTACCTACTATAATAGTAAAACTTCAGACAGTAAACGTATTTTACAACATTTGTGATAGTAGTTATAGAAATCTTGTGTAGTCTAGAAGTGTTCAAATTATGACAGTTATTACAGACTATAAAAAATAAACTGCTATCAATATATAAATTCCTTTTTTAAAATTTTATCTTAGTACTTGATGTTTTAAAATAGTAGACCTTCTGCGTAAACCTATCACGTGGTAAATATCTTTTCAACTCGCCGATGCGCTTGCGCATTTTGTGTCAACATGCGCGCGCATCTTTAACAGCTATTTGTTTAGCAATTTAGTTTTTTATTTTGTCAGTGATAGTTATTTTCTTTGATGGTGATGTTGAAATGGGAACAAGACATTGTTTTTATGTGGATGGCATTTTAAGTCTTAAATCAAGAGAGTTTTGAGTCAAGCTTAAACTTTGTATCTATGAAGCACGCGTGATACTTAAAATATGTTTATTTAAGAATCGGACACGGTGCTTATACAAACAGATTTTTATACTATAACGATAATTTCCTTATTTTGATCAGATTTTAAAAGTTCAGGAGATTATTCATCATTCTACTTAGATGTACTTCGCTAAGGATTTTAAATTCATCATCAAATCCATGTTGGAATAAATTACTTCCGAACCCTTTTGTTAAGATTCATAAGTTTTGATAGGTGGTGCAGACGGTATGTTTATGCGCACAGGTTAAAATGTGCGATACTGTTATAAGGTTCTTAGCCATTAATAAAATAGTGACGTGTAAAACTAAAATTCCAGCCAGGCATAATTAAAAAAAAAGGTTTTTTTTTATTCAAATCTTGCTGGCAAGTCCAACGCCCTAGCCATTAGGCTACGCCGCTTCATTTAAAATTTGGATTTTTCTTTCCAATAAGGTTTTAAGGCAGCTTTTTTTTATTATAAGTATAATTTATCCTATCACCCATTATCTTCTTTTTACCACGCATATTTAAAAAAACTCGTCCTACCACGAATAGACCTAATTTTCCACTACACAATTGGCGCCCAACATGGGGCCAATCGAATACTTGAAAAACACAATACAAGTCTCAAGAATTAAACAGTTCTCAAACTTACGGAATACAGAGCCAAATAAATTTATTTTATTTCCCTTCCCCCGTCGGAAAAGTATTTGATTCACTCCGCCCCGCGCTATTAGAATGATCCTGTATTTTTTTTGTTCCTTTTTTCCAAGTCGGTTAAGCAAAGGGCAATAAATTTAACAAGAACAATTCAAGTAGCTATATGCAAAAGGTTATTTACTGATTCTGTAAGAGGTTTGCGTGATGATATTTTTATTTAAGTAAATGAAGGTAGTTCTTATATTTTCTGACAGTTTTTTTGTTGATTTAATCAAATTGTGGTAGTTTAAAAGTATTTAGGCAATATTAAAATATTTCTTACGTAATTGTAAGGACGTTTCACAATGGTTACTGAGATGACGTCATAATTGGAGAGCTTATAGCTTGTATCTGAACTATATTCTTTTTAGCTTTACAACTTTACGTCTTATAAAAAATAAGAAATAAGATTTCCCAATTAGGAATACCTTACGTCGATAGGCAAACACTAAATGTTACTTAACCTGATGTTAAACTAGCTATACCCAGCGGTGTTATTTTCGATTTGTCAATAACTTTGGTTTGGGATTCAAAGTATCCTGTGTAATAATCTAGGGTTTCAGCTACATCCATACCAAATGTTATCGATAATTGATCCACACATACTCAAAACTTTCGCCTTTAAAATGGTAAATGATCTTTTCTTAAAGTGACAGATCACGTGACTTATGTTTGTATGAAAAGATGATTTTCAATTTTTAGATTTCGACCTATGTTTCTTGCGAAAAGTTGTTCAATTTTATGCGCTGATTACCTCGTTGAATATACGCACTCCTTTTAAATTAATCCTGTATATTAGTGAGTTGATATAAAATACTAGGTAAAAAAATGAGCGGCATTTACATTCAGACTACTCACACTGATCGTCATGAGTCTTTCGTCCCATTTCATTTCCACTTTCCTTGGGACCGAATCTACACTAAACTTTAAATAAAATAGTGCGATGGTTATTTCCTATAATAACTAAGCGAGCGACCTCGGAAGGTGTCCCCGACCTGTTGTTTTGTGAAACTTTTTCAACCCAACACTCTCATATTCGTCAATGGTCTTTCATAAATATGCACGACCGCACCGTGCGTAGTGTGACCAGCGTAAGATAGTTTTTTTAAACTAACATAACTAGAGGAATTTATAGTGACAAGTAGGTAGGTACCTACTCCTAGTTTTAATTATTAAAAAATAAATTGTATGTGACTTAAAAGTTATTGGTAGATCAAGTTTGTAATATCTAGTTTAATTTTTTTTTGAGTTATGTACTTACAGTTTATTTCATGGCATAATAAATATGAAAGTATAAAATTTTGGATATATTATTTTTAATTAGGATAATTTAATATTCTGAGAATCAGATAGAAACAAATAGGTACTTGTAAACCTTTCCCGAACAAAACAGTACGAAAGCCAAAAAATCGAAAAATAAACCTTTCAATTTCTACTAAAGCTGGCAACTCAGCGATGCCCTCCCTCCTGATTGTGCCTAAATAATAAATTCAATTTGCTGGAGGTCTGCCCATCAAATACTCTGCTCGTGATAACCTTCGTATCTGGATGCGATGTTAGAAATAATGGGGTTATTTAGAGAGTTGCAATATGCTAAGACGGTAGGCTGCCGCATTAACAAGTCAAGAGATGGTTGTGTTCCGTGGGCACAGTGAAAGGCGTGGAGACGTTCGAAGAAATTGAAGATTGAATCAAAAATTACATACCTACTATTTTCGATTCTCAGAATAGTGGCAAGAACTTTATCGACATTTATTATGTGTTTGAAAATTTTATAATTCTACACAACGTAATAAAAAAGCTCTCTTGTGAACAATATAGCAATATACATGGCATTAGTTTATCGGGACAAACTGATAGGTTAGGTTTGAGATAGGCCAACAAGGAATTATTAGGGGTGATAGATTTCTTAAATAGTTAAGCTCCTAGTTCCTACTAGGTTACATAATTATCATATCCAAAGAATACAATTTACTGTAACCGATATCCAAAATTCCAAATATAAAAATTTTATGTGCATGTAAAAAAAAAACAATGTGTGTTTCAATATTTCTGTAAGGTGATAAAAAACTTTAATTTTCCATATTTAGTAACACACGAATAGACCTGTCATCAAACAAAGAACTCACTACGGGTCCTCTCCACAGTTTTCTTGAAGCACATTTTTACGACAGCATCGCGGCTCTCGCCGCCGTTCTAGTGGCCTCTCACAATTCCGCACCGCCTGCCCGGCTGTTAAAAACGCAATGAATAATTATTTCGGAGCCCTACCCTTACCTTTTTGGCTCAACTTAAAATTTCATTGCATGAATTTGAAGGCTCGCATCAATTTGATTGACAAGATTGTTGACAATTTAAAGGGTTTTTCTTTTTATTACCTGAAAAAATTAACTCAGTTGTTTTTCTTCATTAGAGCTCCTTATAAGGTATCCTTATAATAAAATAAGAAAAAAGAGTTTGATGTCATATCGCTGTCCCCGGGCAATAAAGCGGTAATATCAAAATTCGATTTTTACAGGAGAAATAAAAGAAGCTAATTTTCATATAGTGCAGCGTATAGTGATCCAAAACAGGCGGTCAAAATGTCAAATGGAAGCTTATTTTTTTACCAACCTAACCTTTAAAAAATAATTCTATTGGAATAACTATTAAATTAAATAATTGAAAAAATGTATAATACAAATTATAGACGCTATTGATTCAATTGTAACATCATTAATGACTTTATAAACACACCGACCACTTAGACGCAGGCCCATAACAATATAATACGACATATTTTCCGCTTTAGGTCTCGAGCGTACCAGCCGATTACCACCTTCTTCAGGGAAATTTTATAGCCAAAGCTAGCTGTATCATCCACTAATCGCTATTTTAGAATCCTATCAATGAGTTATTTTTTTATGTAACCATCGTAACAAATTGACTTTATAATGTGATTTATTTTTATTTTTAACCATTTTAGACAGTATTCTATGAAATATGATATTTTTTTAGTGTTACTACTGCCTAATTTTTGTTTAATAAAATTTTAAATAATAATGACCTTTTAAAAAAAAAGTTTTACGAATCACATATTATTTATTAAATATTAAACTTTGGAAAACAATACGAAAACACTTAAAAAAAGAAAAAGTACTATTCTACCTTAATTTGAATAAAATCACAATTTTAATTAGCTGTTATACTATGGAAACAAAAATAAAATTGGTCAAAACCTTAAAAAAATATATATAATACTACTTTAATTTGAATCATCGCTTTCAATATCGATTTCTTCTTCAGAGTTCCCAACACAATGTAAATTGTTATAAAATGTTTGCTTCAGTTTTGCAGAGACTCATCAAATCGTCGTAAAGTGGTTTTGGTAAGGCGATTGGCTCTCTATACAGATTTCTCAGTTCATCTTCTGAAACATCAGTCACTAGCATCTTTTTGGCTCTTCCTCTTGAAGATCTGGTGTTTGATGCAGTATTTAAAGGAATAAATTCATCATCAAAGTTATACTTTAAATAAATAACATCTGGATGTGCTCGAGTAATCTTGATTTCGTGTTGTAAATCGTAAAGCTATAATTATATACCTACTTTATAGATACTATAATATTAGATATAAACAATTCGCATTGTGTTGGGAACTCTGAAGAAGAAATCGATATAGAAAGCGATGATTCAAATTAAAGTAGTATTTTTTTTAAGGTTTTGACCATTTTATTTTTGTTTCCAAAGTATAACAGCTAATTAACATTGTGATTTTATTCAAATTAAGGAAGAATAGTATGTTTTCTTTTTTTCAGTGTTTTCGTATTGTTTTCCAAAGTTTAATATTTAATAAATAATAATTATGTGATTCGTAATGGTTTTTTTTTTATTATTTAAAAGTTTTAGTAAACAAAAATTAGGTAGTAGTAACACTAAAAAAATATTAATTTCATAGAATACTGTCTAAATGATGGAGAGATTGACCGAGATATTAAGCACAGAATCAGATCAGGTTGGCTTAAATGGCGACAGATGACTGGGATGATATGTGATCCTAACATGCCCGTAAAGCTGAAAGGTAAAATGTATAAATCGGCTATAAGACCTGTATTGATGTACATACTTATGGTTCAGAATGCTGGGCAGTGAAAGGGACTGATGAAAGACGATTGCATGCAGCGGAAATGAGAATGCTTCGATGGAAGACTGGAGTGACGAGATTAGATAGGATAAGGAATGAGTATATTGGAGGAAGCTTGAAAGTAGCGCCAGTGAATGAAAAGATAAGAGGTAAGCGTTTGTCGTGGTATGGACATGTTATGAGGAGGGATGAAAGTCACATAACAAAACAAGTTATAATTATGACTGTGGATGGCTATATAAGCAGAGAGAGACCGAAAAAGAGATGGATGGATTGTGTGAAAGATAATATGAGAAAGAAAGGACTGGATGCCGCGATGACGAGTAATAGAGAGGAATGGAAGGAAAATACGCATTGCGCCGACCCCATATGAATGGGATAAGGGCAGGAAGAAGAAGAAGACTGTCTAAAATGGTAAAAATTAAAATAAATCACATTATAAAGTCAATTTGTTACGACAGTACGGCGCAGGGGTCACAATAAATTTCCGGGAAGAAAGGCGTAATAGCTTGTACAGAATAAAACATCTTGTGATTACTTCGTATTCAATGTTTACAGTTTTTTGTGTTATGTTTCATAGAGTAATGCAATAAAACATTTTTAGTCGTAAGAGAATTTTCCATGCAATAAAGCTGTTATTGTCAAGTATTTTAAAGAAATATAAATTGAAAAAATCTGAAAAAAATAAGAGTGATAGACTGATACTCAGAGAAGCCAAAAATCAAATAACATTAAAAAGAGCGTAACCAGCGTTTACCGCTATATTGCCCGGGGCCAGCGATATCTGTGTAACAGAATACTTAATTCACGTAGGTATGTTAATATTGCCCTAAAAAGTCATCTGGAGTTCCTGTTTGATTCCCTTTAAAAAAAAAATACGAAATTTTCCTATCAATTCTGAGTATTTTTTTAGTAAATCAGTCACATTCTTATAACTCCCTTACATTACAAAAGCAGATATAATTTTCAACATAATTATTCTTCTTATGTAAAACCAAACTTTATTATAACTATAGGTAGGTACAGTGTTTCCGACCTTAAGTAAATACGCAAGCTTCCTCAATCCGCCACGAGATGGCATCTCAGCTGTGAACTCATAAATCCTCAAGTTTTGCCAGATCGAGACGTAAATCAGACTGATGTATTAGTGCTACAGAATTAAAAAAATGTAATACGTTGATCGCGATTTACGACTCCTGATTAGATTGCGAGTTTCGAGATCGGGTTTCGAGAAAAGGGGGCGATCATAGTGGTGTAGTACAGTACTAGTAGGTAGGTAGGTAGGTAGGTACTAGTCTAGTCCTCTTACTCTGAAAAACTCTAACTTATGAGTAGCTTAGAGTTATTTATTACGTTAAACTGAATTTGAAATTTGATAACTTAAAAAAAAAATAAGATTCGTAATTAACTTAAATTAAGTCTTTGTTTTCTAAACTAAAATACTTAGTTCTAATAAATTTCTAACTCATGATTATGAAAGAAGCATGTGAAAATGTAGCTTAGTTTTAAAATACTTATACTTTCTGCCAATACAACAATACACTCCTTTTCACAAATACAACGCAGCCAGCTGGACTTGCGAAGGCTTGTTTGCCTCCACGCCTATCAAACTATTCTACACGAACAACCACACGAAAACATTGCAACAATACAAAATAAATTATCACTATATATCACTCAAAATCAACACGCTTTTTTAAATCTCATGTTACAGTCAAACCCTCTAAAACGGGCATAAAAGGAAACGGCCAATAAATCAGCGACGTGTCGGGCTAGACAAATAAAACATGTATGAAACAAAAAAGTAGGTATATATATGTGCACAAAATTCGCAAAAAGAATTACAAGCAATAACATGCAGTAGTGTTAATATTGGGAGTAAAGAATGATTCTTGTTGAGCGATTTTGCGTCTTATATTTATGTGGTTAAGTGTTAGTTGACGGCAGGAGACATCGTGGTTGTGATTTAGTCCCTATCGGCCGTCAACCTGATTAATGTCGCTAGTAAATCAGCGGATTACGACAATGCGAGAAATGACGAGTCGCGGCCGGATCGCAAGCGATACTGGTGTGTGGCTTAAGTTACTAATGAAATAAGTTAACAGAGCTTCTTAGAATGGGCTTTACTTTATTAGCTATAACTACACAGATACATTAAAAGCGAAATCTGTTTTTTTTCTTATGAAATTTCAAACCCAAAAGATAGGTAATATTATAATAAATATATATATTAATGCTTATTTTCGATTGTTTAACCTTCACAATACAGTAAGTATATTTTTTTGCTATAGTATTTATTTAAAACTGTTTTTCGTAAAATGTTTTTTTGGTTTTTTGTGTATACATTTAAGTTGACCTTGCATTGGTATTGATAAAGCTACCAATGCAAGGTCCAATGTCCAATACTACTAGCAGCATAATCCCCGCTATCGCTTATGACTTGTAATCACAAGTCACTCGCATCGAATTATTGAGTAAACACGTAGCGTAATCGCGCGATCGTTTCATTTAGAACGAATGCAAGGGTATGGGAGAAATATGGCTTCGTATATTTTCTAATATAAAAGTGTCAATTGCCTGTAATAGGATTTATAGTAAAAATATTGTATTTCACATAATATTATAAAATGAATAAACTATTGATAGAATAAATTGGACATATAGCGTATTCATTTGAAAATCAAACTAGGTTAAATAAATATAAGTTTTTATTTCTATTGTCTATGACATAATAAACTATGACACTAATTCTATAAAATAATTTATTTTAATAAATTATTGTAACACACGTTTAGTTAAACATTTATTATTTACACACCGTACCATGTATTAGACTCATAAGCAATAGAAGTTCATTGATTGTTGTTAATAAAAGTTCCACTTGTCACTACTAGATGGCGCTAGGCCGATGACGTAATATTTCTGAATCGCGGTGTTAAGATTTTCCGACACTTAATGACCCTCGCTGGATTTGTGAACTTACGAGATACAACTAATCGGACGGTGCATTTACGGGTCTCGTCCTAATTGGAAAGATCACGTGGGACTCCTCTGTTAGTTGTTATTAAACCTTAGGGAATATATTTTTTGGATATAGGACTACGTTCACCGACCTTCGTCCTAGGACTTGGCCGTGTAGAACTGTACCTACTTTAAAACCCTAATAGTAGTTATATTGTGAAGAAAACTGTACTGCTGCTGAATTAAATATATATCACCAGTAAACATCCCGTGTTTCCTTCGAGTGTGACGTCACAGGCAACACCTCCTACAATCTGGCGACCAACTGTGGGCACGAAGAAAAACCAAAGTACGTCACACGTTACGGACGTATTACAACGACACGTACAGAAAGGAGGAAAGCAGAGATGTCGGTGACCATGTCCGATACTCAGTTCGAGGCACTGCTGTCGAAGCTTTCACCAGGAAGACACGGCTCTTTCACAACCTGCAAAGCTGAATTCGACGGGACCAAGGACTCCGAAGTGACGGAAGCTTTCTTGGCGGCAGTATCAGTTTTTAAACAGATAGAGAATGTTAGTGATGCAGAAGCGCTCACTGGGTTACCACTTCTCCTTAAAGGTGAAGCTGCAGTATGGTGGCAGGGAGTTAAAAAACATGTCTCCACATGGGCGGATTTCAAAGAACGTCTCCGTCATGCTTTTGCCCCGAAGAAACCTGCCTATATCATATATCAAGAAATAGTTACGGAAAAGCAAGACATCCGCACGACCACCGAAAGCTTCGTGGCACATAAGCGAATGTTATTTGCTCAACTGCCAGAACCTGAAATACCTGAATGTCATCAACTTCATATGATATATGGCCAGCTGAAGCACCGGATACGAGACAAAATTCCGCGTAACACCGTCAAAACTTACGACGAGTTATTAGAAGCAGCTCGGTGCGTTGAACAGATGTGGATTGACAAACCAACTTACAGTGACGAACACAAAGAGACTAAGCCAAAACCGACCTCGAAACCTAAGGTGAAGTGCGGGTTCTGTCATTTCATAGGCCATACTACCGAACAGTGTAGGAAGCTGAAAAGGAAACAGCATGAATTAGAGGCAACTGAGTCCGATAAGGTTCCTGAGAGTCAATCTATAACAGCTTCTACCAAAATGACGCAGGCTCCATCTCCATCGACACCCAAAGTGTCATGTTACGGCTGTGGTACACCTGGTGTAGTTCGCAGTAGCTGCCCAACATGCTGCGCAAATAAACAACGTTCACAACCTTCAACAAACCTAGCCTTTTGCCCGGTTAATATACAATCGGATGTAAGAAACAGGCCTATAATATTTATTGAGGTAGATGGTATTAAAGGGACAGCATACATTGATACTGGTGCGAAGACCAGTATCGCATCGTACCAGTTATACAAACAACTGATGAGCAAAGGACACAAGTTTTACGAAGAAACAGTAAAAATCACTCTGGCAGATGGCATTGGGAAGAATCAACGGGTACGGAAGATAACCGTTTCGGTAAAATTAGAAGACCGCATTATACCGACAAGCTTCATTGTTCTACCTAATTCAAGGGACAATCGAACTTTGTTAGGTATCGGGTTTATGCAAGACGCAAAAATGCTTCTCAACCTTCCTCAATTTACCTGGGAATTTCTTGATGCCGAGTCGACGTATGAATTATATGAGGAAGACTTTGTGACCTTCGAGCATACCAGTAGCAACTCGGCCAGTGCTGGTTTGGATGTCACCAAGGAAATGCCTTCAGCGGCTATTGCATCCTCAAGTGCTGCCGCTCTTCCTGAGAGTTCCCCAGGATACAAGCTGATACCAATCGAGCTGTCACCTGCTAAGAAAGCAAAAAGGGTTTTCGATGGTTACCTACCTGCTTTCGCAGAATTTATGATGCGTGATGCGGAAATCAATGTGAAAGAGGCGGAAGTCAAGCTATCCCCGCATTCAAGACAACTCTTTCCTGATGCAAATGTTTCTACGGGCTCTGAGGGTGCTTATAATTTTTTTAGTGTTGATATAGATGATAGGCAAAAAGAAAAGTTAAATAAAATACTAGTAGACTACCAAGAGGTTTTTATTGATAACAATAAACCATCCTTGCTTGGAGAGCACTGTATCGTGACAAAGAATGATATCCCAATATCTGTGCCTCCTTACAGATTGTCTCAAACAAAGAAAGATATTCTTAAAGCTGAATTACATAAAATGATGGAGAAGGCTATTATTGAGCCCTGCTCCTCGCCCTGGGCTTCGCCAGTGGTTATGGTACCAAAACCTAATGGAAAGGTTAGAGTATGTATAGATTACCGACGCCTAAACGCTATCACTGTGCCCGACACTTATCCTATTCCACGAATAGATGACTTGTTGCACGCTGCGAAGCCAACGCCTTACATGACGTCACTTGACTTGAAATCTGGTTACTGGCAAGTTAAGATCAGGCAAGAAGATGAAGATAAAACAGCATTCATCACCCCTTTTGGTCTTTATAAATTCAAGAGAATGCCATTTGGTCTACGCAATGCACCGGCTACCTTCCAACGACTTGTCGATAGATTCCGTGTTACCCTAGAACATGTTAACATGCTGGCCTACCTCGATGACTTGCTCATATTCTCCAGCACATTTGAAAGCCACCTTTCCGACCTGAAGGACGTACTACAAAGAATGAGAGAATATAACATCACTGTAAACAAAGAAAAATGTAGATTTTTCTGCTCGTCGATAAAATATTTAGGTCACATCATAACGCCTGAAGGATTAAAGCCAGATCCAGATAAAACGAAAGCTATTTTAGAAAGGCCAAAACCCAAGAATCTTCAACATCTTATATCTTTTCTACAAATGTGTTCTTGGTACCGACGTTTTATTGGGAATTTCTCCACCATAGCCCAACCCCTTACGAAATTAACAAAAAAGGAAGCCCGTTGGGTATGGAATACTGAACAGGAAGAGGCCTACAACACGCTTAAAACTCGGTTAACCACTGCCCCTGTGTTGCGACAGGCCGACGAAACAAAGCCCTACATCCTCAAGACTGATGCCAGTAGCTATGCGCTTGGAGCAGTTCTGGTCCAGGGGGAGAAGGAAGATGAGCATCCAGTTGAATATGCGAGTAGATTGCTTACGTCTGCTGAGAAAAATTACTCCACCACTGAACGAGAAGCGTTAGCCGTAATCTGGTCATTAAATAAATTTAGAGCATATTTTGAAGGTCAGGCTGTGACTGTGGTAACTGACCACCAAGCTTTAAAATGGTTACTGAATTTAAAATCGCCAACCGGACGTTTGGCTAGATGGGCATTACAACTACAATCGTTCAACATTGTTAACATTAATTACCAACCTGGCAAATTAAATACCGTGGCTGATGCATTATCAAGACCACCGTGTTGTGAGGATAACTCTGTCTGTGAGGTATGTTCTATCATGGTAGATATGCCTACGAGGAGTGTTAAAGAAGTCCGAGAAGAACAATTGAAGGATACCAAAATTCAGAAAATAATAGGAGCCTTAGAGGAGACTAATGGAACAGGAGATGCTGCATACTGGAGTAACAAAGGATACCTTATGAATAATGGTATGCTATACAGGTTACATCCTGATTCCGAAGCTGATGATGCTCAACTCGTGGTACCCAGTCACGAGTGGGCAAACGTTCTTAGTGCTTACCACGATGACCCATTAGCTGGACACTATGGTGCTGAGAGAACATTCAAAAAGATAGCCAATAGATACTATTGGAGTGGGATGCGTAGCTATGTTGCAAGCTACGTGAAAAACTGCTTGGAGTGCCAAAGGTATAATCCGTTTAATCAGAAACCGGCAGGATTACTGCAAACTACGAGCATGTGCCAACGATTTGAAGTAGTTTCTTTTGATTTGTTTGGACCCCTACCACAAACAGAAGATGGGAAAACCTGGATATTAATCGTTGAGGATGTAGCTACCCGTTGGGTGGAACTTTTCGCTTTAACTGCCGCCACCGCTGAAAACTGTGCCTTAACTCTAATCAACGAAGTTTTCCTACGATATGGTATGCCGCGCCGAGTCATAAGTGATAATGGAACTCAGTTTGTGAGTGCTGTAATGCAACAAGTTATGTACACGCTAAACATAAAGCACCAGTATACCCCGTTGTATCACCCTGAAGCTAATCCTGTTGAACGTAAGAATCGCGACTTAAAAACACAACTGGCCATAATGGTACAAGGAGGGAAACATAATATATGGTCAGAGCTATTGCCCGCAATTCGTTTCGCTATGAATAGTACTTTCGGTTCTACAACAAGTAAAACTCCGGCGTACTTGACGTTCGGAAGGGAACTAAGATCCCCACGTGACAATGAAGTAGACTTTAGAAGCATAGTAATTTCGGAAAATATAATACCGGAAATAACTCCAAAGCTTGTACAACTAGCGGAGACCTTAATCCAGGCAAGAGAAGTACAAGAAATGAAGGAGGAGTCACGCAAAGCATATGTTGATAAGCATAGGCGTGATCATCCACAGTATCAACCAGGCGATTTGGTACTTGTTAACCTACACCCCGTGAGCAAGGGATCTCAAGGTGTAACCGCCAAATTTGCACCACGTAGAGATGGACCATACGTCATTGTTAATAGACATGGACCTACCTCTTTTAAAGTAGCTTCTCCAAATGATCCTACTAACCCGATAGGCCTCTATCATGTTTCCGCTTTGACTCCATATAAAGGTGGAAGCCTTGAAACACTTCCAGAACCCGTTAAACCACTTCGAAGAAGAGGAAGACCTAGAAAGAAGGAGGTTGCCAGCAACCCTGCACCTGGGGCCAACAGAAAACGCGGACGTCCTAGAAAACAATAATCCTACTTTCCAGTCCACCACGCCGAGACGTCTTTGAGGACTGAGGGGGAGATTGTAACACACGTTTAGTTAAACATTTATTATTTACACACCGTACCATGTATTAGACTCATAAGCAATAGAAGTTCATTGATTGTTGTTAATAAAAGTTCCACTTGTCACTACTAGATGGCGCTAGGCCGATGACGTAATATTTCTGAATCGCGGTGTTAAGATTTTCCGACACTTAATGACCCTCGCTGGATTTGTGAACTTACGAGATACAACTAATCGGACGGTGCATTTACGGGTCTCGTCCTAATTGGAAAGATCACGTGGGACTCCTCTGTTAGTTGTTATTAAACCTTAGGGAATATATTTTTTGGATATAGGACTACGTTCACCGACCTTCGTCCTAGGACTTGGCCGTGTAGAACTGTACCTACTTTAAAACCCTAATAGTAGTTATATTGTGAAGAAAACTGTACTGCTGCTGAATTAAATATATATCACCAGTAAACATCCCGTGTTTCCTTCGAGTGTGACGTCACAGGCAACACCTCCTACATTATTTTATAGAATTCATTATTATAAATCATTAATTAATTTTAAATATCCAATTAGCAGGGAGCAATGTCGATAATAAATCCTTATTTTATTTTCTTTTGACATCATGGACTACGTTTTAAAACATGATTCATTTCTAAGTACCTAATACTGATTTATTAAAATACTAGATTTAGCTCGCGACTTCGTCCGCGTGGAATCCATTGAGAAATAAACATTTTCAATTTACCACCCTTTTCTCCCCTTTGGGGAGGAATTTCCAAAAATCCTCTCTTAGTGGTAGCCTACTCCTCCCAACAAACACACATGCCAAATTTCAGCACTTTACGATCAGTAGTTTCGGCTGTGCGTTGTCTGTCAGTCAGTCAGTCAGTCAGTCAGTAACGGAAGAGTTTTATATATATAGATTATTCTAGATAGTTTTTATTAAACTGCAAAAATATAAAATAAATTTTAAAATATTTTGTTTATTTATTAGAATTACCGTGATGCATTTGAAAATAAGGTAAATAGAAAGAAATATTTAATATTATATATTAACTAGCTGACCTGACAGACGTTGTCATGTCAAATAACTAACAGATATGTCAAAGGTTAAATTAGAAAAGTTAATATTATCATCAACTTTTCTTTAATTTTTTTAAAATTTTCGCGCAACTTTTTTATTTTTTTTCTCTCTAAGAACCTTCTCCTGATAATAAACAACACGACAAAAAAATAATTAACGAAATTGGTCCAGCCGTTCACGCGTGATGCCATGACAACGGAAAACGGGTTTCATTTTTATATATGTAGGTATATAGATATTTAACGATTAGTGAATCAAATTCTAGGCTAACAACTTACTTTATAGTGGATTATACCAAAAAGATCATCAAATGTAACAGTTGACAGATTAAGATTGGTGTTTTATGAGACTAGATGTGAGTGACCGCTGATACATATTTTATAGGCAAAATACAGATTTACATAAATAAAAAAATGACAAACCCAGCAGTAATCCATGTGAGAACATTATATTTCATGTCTTAAACCTCATAAAATGCGAAAAAAATGACGTCACCCAACGACAACTTATTAATCATTGTAGAAAAAATCAACTCAACATATTTCACTATGATTTATTTGAATATATAATGAAAACTATATATTACACGCATCAACCATAATTTATTAATCTTATTATTGCTGGAACCGGGAAATTAATAGGATAAAACCCATTTAGTTTTTGCTATACACGTTTTTACTGTAATTTTTATGTACACGTCGGTGATAACAACGAATGTCGAATAGCAACCTTCCGTCCTTGAATTAAGGGTGGTGTTAGTGTTAATTGTTAACGCTCATAAGCGGTTGACTGTACTTACATAAATAAAATAAGTACTTAAGTTACGTGTAATATGAGTAGCTACTAGCATTTAAGTTTTTTACTCATGAACCGACACTAAGATCACCTATGTCATGAGTTGGTAATATGAAAAATTGTAACCACATCTCGATAAAAATATTGCGAAGCCCAAACAATTTTTTGTCGCTCAATGATTTGGTTTTCCAATGGTTAGTAACTGACTGCTAAACCACAGGTCGTGATTTCCACCCAGGACAAATCTTTGTGTGTTGAGTATGATCATTATGTTCTGTCTCTGGGTGTAATTTAGCTACAAGTAATAAGTCAATCAAACAACTCAGCCTATCGCGGTCCACTGCTGGACATAGGCCTCTTTCAAGTTGCGGTCAACTTCATCAACACCCGGTCCTCCGCCTTCCGCATCCAGTCCGACCCAGTTACCTTTTTTCAGGTCATCGGTCCATCTGGCTGGTGTGTCTAGCTGCTATGTTTATCAGTTGTCTGGTTGCCATAGTATAGGCTCTGCCTAGTTTGGGAACAGATTGACCGTGTGTGAGTTGTCACAAAATATTATATTTGACATATATATCATGTCAAATTCCAAGTTAATTTGGGGAATAAAACAAGAATATTTAAGTTGATAGTCTATTCAAATAGTCTTTACAATTTTGACAACCAATCTTAATATGGGATACTGTATTAACAAGCAAATGGGTTGTGGAGGTCAGATATTCAGTCGCTCTTTGTAAAATTCGGTATCCAGCTAAATCCAGTAAGACTGGAAGCCGACGCCAACATAGCTTGGGAAAAGGCTACGCAGGTCTTCTTTAAGTATTAGAGATAAGGTCTGTACTTCTATATTTATACCAATTTATTAAAGAGGAAAAGGCTACGCAGGTCTTCTTTAAGTATTAAAGATAAGGTCTGTACTTCTATATTTATACCAATTTATTAAAGAGTGTCACCATAAGAATTATTCATCATTCTTCAGTCGCATAATTACGATCGCGGGCAGAGCCGCGGGCAACAACTAGTTAGTTGAATTAGAGAGAACATATTTAACTTCGCTCAATTTTAGTGAAGTTCGGTATAGTTACATGAGAAATTCAAATTTTAATAATCAAAATAATCATAGTTTACTTATTCATTGTAACTAAGAAAATCCTGTGCCTGTAAGCACGTAAAATCACTAAAAATAATATAAAATCTACAAATAACACCAATCAATCATACATAATTGCACACAATCCATAGAAAACTAAAATAAACTTAAAAAGTAAAAAAGCGACCCACACGACTTGTCGTTGCGTGTGTGTGTGTGCTACGTCACATTGTAACTGACAAATTGATTTATGTCGTTGAGGGGAGCGAACCTAGCAAGTTTGCGCTAAGTCTGACTGCGATCACTCGCCGCAGCAAGTTTTTAAATTTCGAAGGGTTTTGTTTTTAAATATTTCTTTTCTTTCTTTTTGGGTTTATTGGCATATCGGGTTTGGTAGTGGTCAATATTTGATCTTTCTTCATTCATAAATGTTTAACGTCTTGCAGTGGTAGTAGCTTGTGAAGTAGTTTAAAAAATTGGAATACCTATGTAGTTACTTATGTAGATTCCACAGTGGTGAATGCAAAGAGTCAAGTAATTTTTAGAAGATTAATTTGATAGGAAGGTGGTCTTAATTTACACAAGAGGGTTACGAGTGTGGAGTGGAGTGTGGTAAGGAAGGTTGAACATAGTTTCAAAATAAAATCATTCGATTAAGTCGACCTCTAAGAATTCTGACGACACACCATCACATGCCGCATATTCAATCAATCTCATATCTTTGAACATCCAATAAATACATTTTTACTATTTTTTTTATCTCGTCTCGGACAGACAAACAAGGTTATATACCAGACTTAGTTTAATTGGATACATTATACATTTTTTTATTCGAAATCAATTGACACCTAAAGTTTTATGGTATTTAAAACCATAAAATTGTGGGACAGTAAAATGGTAGATTTAGTGTTGGCCGGCCAATCGTGGGACTCTTGGTTTATGGGCATCGACCATAAGGCTTGCGTCACCAATCCCGAGTGGCATGTGTCGTTAACAAAATAAATAACGATTTTTAAGTTTTTATGTCTTGATAAGATAAATGTCACATGTCTCATTCAGTTTGGTACTTTATTAGTCGGTTTACTTTAAGTGTATTAGGTTGTGTTTGACCGGTTTGTTTACCATCAAGTTGAGCTCGAAAAAACTAATTAAAAGAGGAGATAAGTGGTATTTAGATTGTAATTTTGTAAGTTCAATTTTAATGAAAATATCTAATTATTTCTTCTTCTTCTTCCTGCCCTTATCCCATTCATATGGGGTCGGCGCAATGCGTATTTTCCTTCCATTCCTCTCTATTACTCGTCATCGCGGCATCCACTCCTTTTTTTCTCATATCATCTTTCACACAATCCATCCATCTCTTTTTCGGTCTTCCTCTGCTTATATACCAAATATCTAATTATTTATGGGTAAATATTAGTTATGAGCGCAAACAAACAGGCTATATCCCAATTGTCTTCGAAATTATTCCCATTCATTGTTAAAATCCATAATTTTCAGATATATAAAACCTAATAGTGAGCCAATGTGTGATACCTATTGTTTTTTTTGATTATGGAAAATTTCTCTGGAGCTTAATATTAATTATGACATCGAATAGTCGTAATTTATTATTTATTAAGCAACAATTTTTTTGTATGGAAAGTTATAAAACATGCATATTTTAATACATTAATAACTGTCAAAATCTTTATAAGTTGTTTAGTAAATTCTAGTTATGTGTGACGAATGACTTTTTCTACCATTTGAAGAATGGTTTTCATATTATTATTATTCTTGTAACTCATCGTGCACGTCGAATGTGCAATGGTTGGGTTTCGAACCAGCAACCGCATGGTCGTAAGTCCAACGGCCTAGCTACCGTCACTTCAGATCATATTGTCGTTTCATATTACATTCATAGAGGACTAAGCAGCCTCCACTGATGATGGACAACATCTTTGTATTTTTGACGCACCATATAACTTAATTTTGATTCTATTTTGCTGACTGACCAAATTAACAATTTTAAAACCACGGCACGGCACAGCTCGGTCACTTACATCATGTATGTAGCCATAACCAGCTCATTTGGACAAAAAAAAATAAACAACTAAAGTAAATTGTAACTTAATAGGGTTATCTATAGGTAATTCATTTCGCATTTTCATATTCGAATCAAAATCGGAATTTGGACCTCTAATTTTGGACGGAAACCATTCTGGAACCTTCCACTAGATTCAATATGAGCACATGCCAACACAATAAGCAATCTGTTACCATTTTCAATAGCAAAATACCAGCTCATAATATCAGAGACAGCTATCTAACTTAACACAACATATTATATTGAAGTACAATGTCATAAAATGGTCGAAATTACGCGAGCCCGATATCCAAAAACAATGTCCTGATCGACCACAATAAACAACATATTTTCAACCTTAAATACAACAACATAAAGCCCTTTTCATGTATTGCAACTAACGAATGCAACTACGTGACTGAATAAGTTTTTTTTCAATTATAAAAGACTTAATTTGTTAGCAAACACACACGCGATTGTAAGTCTTTTTATTTTGCGTTAGGGTTGAAATTCCCGTGTACATAATTATGATATATGACCAACCAAAATCAAAAAGGTTATCCACGAAAATGTTAATATAATAGTTGCTTCAGTACTACGGGTTTTGTTGGCGTGAAAGCATAAATCAATTTTATGGCCTCATCTAAATCAAACGCGTTTTAATGGGCGTCCCCCGTCATATCATAGCATAGTATGATAATTTACTGCTACTATGTGACGAATGTTAGAAATAAAGGCCCCTTCGACCGGGTCCCCCCTACCGTCCCCCCGTTCCCCTACCGTCGTAGGGATTAGTTTTATGCCCTAAACCGCCGTCGTAAATATGTCAGTCGTATCTCGCGGGGCGCTCGTGTCGTGTGAGATAATTTTTGAATTTACTTATTATGAGTTTCGGGAGGTTCCTTTGAGTTCATTGATGTTCTCGTGGATTGAGGATGAGAGGTTTTGTAACACTGCATCGATAAAAAAGTCGTAATACTTGATTAGTTATTGATTTTTTTTATCTTTACTTTTGTTTTATACTTTCGGACACTTGTTTAAAACTTGAATGAACAATAGTAATTTGAATAATAGTAGTTAGAGAAATTATTTAAGTCAAACAACAGAAATTGAAAAGATTCAGGCATCGCTTTCAAATCTTAAGATTTTTTTAGGCAGGCCTCTACTTCCCATATATAGCAGGAATGAGCATTGATCACCACGCTTGCTCATTGTGGGTTGGCGATTTCAGATTCCAATTTTAGGAATCCAGGTTTCGTCACGTTGTTTTCCTTCACCGTTTGTATATATTAGAATAATTAAGATAGTACCTATAACTTTGTAAAAGTCACATTAGTACTTGGCTGGGTTCGAACCTGCAACCTTGTACATAAGAATCGGGTCATTGAACCGCTAGGCCACCACGACAATTTTAGCTTTATCATAATTAAAATGCCAAACGGACCGTAGAACTGACGGCCGATGGACCAGAAATGTACTCCAGTGGAGACCACGTACAGTCACGAGCATAAATATGTATACACAGCGAAATTTTAAAACTTATTTGTCGAGAAATTTGTTGAAATATAGACATGATTTGAGAATTGTTATAATTTTATGTTGTTAAATGATTAAAAGTTGAATTGATGGTGAGGTCCTGTTAAATTATTGTTTTACAATTTCGCTATGTGTAAACATATTTATGCTCGTGACTGTACCGGCAAGCGCAGCGCAGGACGTCCACCCACAAGGTTGACAGACGACCTGCTAAGGGTCGCAGGGAGCCGCTAGATGCCGGTCGCTTCCAACAGATGGAAATCATTGGGGGAGGCCTATATTCAGTAGACGTCTTGTGGTTTGATGATGATGAAACAGCAACCGAAACCAATTGAACAGTTTACGAGTTTATCATACTATATGTTTAATTCACCGAAAAGAGTATTATAACAATTTTAGCTACGATTTGATATAAGTTCAAGTTGAATTGGTTACTAGACTATATTGAGAAAGGGGTCTTCCCGGAGTCTATGTTTGCTGTTTATGCTTCCTATATTACTAATGGCCAAGTATCTACTGAAACGTCAATAAGTTTGAAGCCAAACCATTAAGTCTCACGCTGTCTAAATTTTCAAATTCAAAATCATTTATTCAAATTAGGCTACCATGTAGCACTTTTTGAATGTCATCAACACAGACAGCACCCTGATTCGCCCACCCCACCGCTTCCTAAGTGCTCTAGCCGGGGAGAAGAAACGGCGCAACAAACTCCCCAGCAGCACGCTGTCTTTACAATATAAAAAATATAAATAATTTAGGGAACATGCCAAGTAATCAACTGCTTGAGGTTCATAAGTATCTCTCTGAAATAAAAAATTTAGGTAAAGTAAACTACAGAAACCAAGGTCAACAGAACGACCAGTCACCGCAAGCAGCACCCGTTCACGAGTATGACGCAAGGGTCAGCCATCACCTCCCTCGCCATATTTGAGGGAAGGAGGTGACCCGACCCAAGACGCCACCACAGGCAGTGACGACTAAGGGAGCATGACGAAACTGTTGCCGGTAGTTAAGAAGAAAAAAAAAAAAAATATGACGCTGAATGAGAAACCTCAAACACTGATTAAGTGCACAATCCCATTACATGTTTACGAAATTAAATTTTATAATTAATATAATTATACATTCCAAGATGTAAAAGGAAAAAGTAATAATTTGGATATAAATTATATATAGATACGCATAATCGTATTAAATATAAAACAAAAAAAGGTAACAAACGTTGTTACATACAAAGTGTATGCCTATCAAATAAAATAAAAACATGGTTATAAAGCAAAACATAATTAATACAATTAATACAAATTAACATTCCACATGGAACCGTCTTGTGTCTATCGCGAATGCCAACTATGTTTATCGTTTAAATAGTCGTTAATTGTATAATAGGCCTTTTCACACAGCTTACTTTTAATTGTGGATTTAAATGAGTTAAAGGGCAACTCTAGTAAACTAACAGGAAGTTTATTGTAAAGCCGAATACCAAGCCCCACAAATGAGTTGTGTACCCTATGCAGCCTGTGTGAAGTCACGCATAACTTATGTCTATTTCGCGTGTTTATATTATGTATATCCTTATTCTTGGTGTACAAGTGAATATTTTGACGTATAAATAATATGTTCGCAAAAATAAACTGTGACGCTACAGTAAGGATACCTATCTCCTTAAACCGCTCCCTAAGAGAAGCTCGAGAATCTAGCCGGTATATGGATCTAACAGCTCGTTTTTGTAAGATGAAAATGGTTTCTATATCTGCCGCCTTACCCCACAACAGTATGCCATAGGACATAATGCTGTGGAAGTAGCTAAAGTAAACAAGACGAGCCGTGTCCACATCAGTGATCTGCCTAACTTTCCTAACGGCGTAAGCAGCAGAGCTGAGCCTACTCGCGAGGCACGCGACATGTGCCGACCATGTAAGCTTACTATCAATCGTGATGCCCAGGAACTTTGTCGAGTTTACACTATCTAACACTTCATTATTGATTATGATATTAGGACCAAGATTTTTAACGTTTGGCATAGCAAATTTAACGCATTTGGTCTTTTTTGCATTCAAAACTAAATTATTAGATGAAAACCAATGCGTTACCTTGGTGAGTGCATTATTTATTTCATTGAAATCATTCCTATTCCTATTCACCTTGAAAATTAACGAAGTGTCGTCTGCAAACAACACTACCTCACATATACCTTTTAAAAAAAACGGTAGGTCGTTGATATAGACTAGGAACAAAAAAGGACCCAGTATTGACCCCTGGGGCACACCCAGCTTAACAGGCAGAGCAGTGGACTTATCGCCGTTAACATGGACACATTGTTGTCTATCACTTAAATACGAACTAATTAAATCTAGTGCTATACTTTTAATTCCATAATGACGGAGTTTGCGAATAAGTGTGTCATGATGGACGCAATCAAATGCCTTAGAAAGATCACAAAACACCCCAATGGCGTTCTGCGAGTCCTCCCAGGCGCTATAAACATGCCTAAGCAAAGCTACACCTGCGTCTGTAGTTGAACGTCCTTTGGTAAAACCGTATTGCTCGCTATGTAAAAGTTTGTTTAAATTAAAATGACTTAGAAGTTGCTTCAATATCAGTTTTTCAAAAATTTTACTAAATGCGGGAAGGATCGATATAGGTCTAAAATTACAAATTTCACTTTTATCACCTGATTTAAATAATGGTATAACTTTACTATATTTCATGAGATCTGGAAAGATACCTAAATTCACGCACTTATTAAAAATGATAGCTAGGGAGGGTGCAACAACGTTAATAATGTTACTTACTAGTTTTACAGATATACCCCAAAAGTCTTCGGTTTTTTTGTTACTAAGCGTCTTAAAAGTATTTACAATATCCAATGGAGTCACATATTCAAAACTAAAATAATTATCACAGTTAGGCACAGTATCACGCAGTAAGTTTTCAGCATCAGCTGACGATGAATTTAAGGAGCTTGTTGTAGTTATTGGTATGTTAGCAAAAAAGTTATTAAAAATTTGAGCAATGTCATTGGCTTTATTTACTAATTGATTGTTATAAATAATCTCTAGTCCATACTCTCGTTTCCTAGCCTTGCCAGTTTCTTGGTTAATAATGTTCCAAGTAGCTTTTATTTTATTAGAAGAGTTTTCGATTTTGTTTTTAATAAATTTAGATTTTGCCATAAAGCAAACTTTTTTGAATATTTTTGAGTAGCTTCTTAAGTAACTTAGAAAGGTATCATCAAATTTATATTTTTTCATACCATATAACTCATAAAGTCTAGCTCTACTTCTATGAATACCAGTAGTGGCCCATTGGTTGAAGGAGACAGAATTGCACTTGACCTGTATAGTTTTACATTTAAAAGTAGATTCAAACTCATTTTTAACAACATCAAAAAGTGCTCCATAATTGTCATTGGGATTACCTGATTCCAAAATAGATGGTCGTATTTTGGACCTGATGCTGTTTTTAAAACGAGTACACCGATGCGAAGAGTACGGTCTTGTTACGACTTTTTGAATTTTATTAACAACTAAATGTGGGAAGCTTGCATATTGACCGCAATGATCCGAAGTAAGATCAGTTAATATTATCTTTTTATTCGCTACAACATTACTAAATATATTATCTAAACAAGTAGCAGAAGTGGCCGTTAGCCTAGTTGGTTCGCAAAAAAGGTTATTTAAATTAAACGATTTGAACAAATTAAGGAGTCTGACGGACATTGGTGTTGACTCTAATATGTTTACATTGAAATCCCCACATACTATAATCTGTTTCTTACTACCTTTAATCTTAGAAAGTGAATCTTCCATTACTGATTCAAATAAATTAAAGTCACTAGAGGGGGGTCGATACACACAAATTATAACAAATTGTTCTATTTCAACACAAGACAGCTCAACAGTGCGCTCGATAGAAAGGTTGACAATATCAGGACGTTCTTTACATTTTAAACAGTTTGAAACAATAATAAGTGATCCTCCCCGAATGGCACTCTTTCTTACAAACGCACTTTGTATGGAATAGTTAACATTATCATATATTAATACCTCATGACTCTTCAACCAGTGTTCAGTTAAACATAATACCTGAACATCATAATTTTCAATAAATAAACTTAATTCTAGTTCCTTGCCGGAGAGACCCTGCATGTTTTGATGAACAACATTCAGTTCATGAAGCCTACCCGTTGTCCTATCTTGTAGTTTAAATTACAAGAGGTATATAAGCTGTTAGTACTAATACTAACATTATCAAAAACCTTAGGTACAATACAAGTACCGGTATCCTGTAAATTATATGCTAATAACTTAGCAATTCGTCGCTTACATATAGTTGACATATACATACTGTACTGTGTGAGTTTAAATTTACTAATAAATTTATTTGTTTCAAAATACAATATAGCATTGCTATGATGATGGGTAATATTATAAATTAACATATTTAAATTATAAATGTGCATATTCTGTTCATATGTTAAGCTATTAGAGTAAGGAAGAGCACAGAAAATAAATTTACAGTTCCTTTTTTCACTTATACGTAACATTAAATCTACACAATCAACAATATCTGACCTACTAACAGCCAGACCATCGCCATACAATAATATGCCAGTGGAACCTGAGTTAAGCTCAGACAAAGCTATATGGCTTGCAACATTACTAAAGCTGGCACCGGGCAAACATGTATTAAATACACTCTGCTGGGAGTAGGAACTTATAAAATTGCCAAAACTTTGACCTAATTTATCTGAATATACATAAGTATTTATATTTTTAATGATATTAGTATGTGAATTTTTAAAATTAACTATTTCCAAAAGTGGTTTAGGGGGTACGACCAAAGGTTCAACAAGATGAGAATTGATACTGGTAAGAGGCGGAGAGCAGGGACAAGTACAACACAGATTGTTGGTCAGGGACTCATATCTTTCTGCATTGTACTTCACTAAGTCAATCAACTCACCCGCCTCCACCATGCGTTCACTAAGATCTTTTTGGGACGCTTCATATTTATTGAAGATATCCTTCAAATTATGCTCTCTTGCCTCAAGCTGCTCGTGGAGGAAAGTAGTATCCTTGTCGTACCTTGCCCTACTCTGATTTAGGTCCCAAGTCAAATCCTGTACCTGACTTCTTAAATCTATATGTTTTCTCCTAAGAGAATTATTAATTTTATTAACATTTTCAATGCGTAGGCTTTTTTTATACTTTTTAATAATTTTATTTAATTTAATATATTTTTTAAGCTTGTTATGGCTTTTAAAAATTGGATATTCAGCAGTTGAATCGTCTCCTGTCAAGTCAATGGTTATGGAATTCCTATTACAAACAAGCGCAGAGCCTCTATCAACCAACTCGGTGTAAAGACTACAGGTGGTAGTGGTCTGTTCCTGAACTTTAATTAATTCTAATGAGGAAATGGTTCTATGGGCCTCACTTAATTCAATTTCAAGCTTGGTTATACGATTCAGGGCCTCCTCGTGGGTGCCCATACACTGTTGAAATTCCAGAACTATTTGACGGAGGTGCTGATGTTCTTCTAGGATTTCATTATGGCAAATATGTAATTCAGATAATTCGTTTTTTAAACTAGTGTTCTTATCAATAACTTTTTTAACTTCTACTTCACTATCATCCCTTTCCCTTAGCAGCTCGTTGCATAGGTTCTTGGCCGACTCTAACTCCTTCAGCGTAGCCCTTAATTTCTCTTCCATGGATGCAGCTCTCCGGGTCTGCATATTCACAAGCTGACCTCAGCTGCTTCTGGAAGGTTTTAATATAGGAAGTTAAGTGAAAGGAGATTACTTAAGAGAATTGGGGGTGAAAGGTAAAGGAAAAAAAAAAGAAAAAAGAAAAAAAAAAAAAGAAAAAAAAAAAAGTTAAGAAAGACTAAATGCAGTAATTAAGTAATTGCAAGTTAAAATAATTTACCAATTAAAATAAGAAAGATTAGAAACTAGATATTATGTGTAAAAGAAAACAATATTACACTTAACTATGTCAATTTTTACAAAAGTGGGTATATCAATGTACTAGGTGTTTTATCTCTTTGTGTTATTATATTGCTTTAAGTTTTAAAAGAGTAACAATATTGGGCTATTGCGAGAAGCGACAAATGAAATTAAATGTGTTTTGAGCACGTTTTAAAGTAAATAGTACTTATAATTAATAATTTAAAGAAAAATTGTGTTGTACAATCTGTCAAAAATTTTACTTTGATCTTAGCTTTTTTGGAAAAATAAGCAAGATGTTAACACTTTCGTCACTAGGATTAACAATTTATGTTTATTTGTACACTAGCATTATTTAATTAAAACAGTATACTCATCTGGTTTAAGTGATGATTTCAAATCCGATCCGTTGCGATGACAGCCGGTAGATTTGGTCAGTTTTACTTGTATTTTATGCACAAAACTATTCACTAGCATAAATCCGTAACAGTAGTATATGTAACTTAATACTAAAACTATGATTTACTTTAAATAATCAATAATTATTAATTTAAATTTATAAAATTTACGAGACACGGCTTTTGACACAACCGGTCGTCAGTGTTGCCAACACGAAAAAAAAAAAGTCTCTGTCACATTAAGAAGTGAAATAGCGACAGATAGACAATTATAAATAAATAAATGTGGACAACATCACATACATTGCTCCGAATCCAAAGTAAGTAGCTAAAGCACTTTTGTTATGGAATGAGAAACAACGAAGGTACCACAAACACCCAGACGCGCGACAATGTAGAAAAGTGTTTTTCTACATCCGGGGATCGAACCCGGGACCTCAGAGCCGGCGACACCTTGAGAACCGGTGTGTACGCCACTCGACCAGCGAATTAAGAACGTGTTAAAGTTGATTTCGTTTCAGTATTCGGAAGGATGTAACTTGTAATTAGAATCATCAGCCATACATTAGAGCCAGCAGCTAACAAAAACCAGAGAAAAAATGTGTATGGTGATCACGATGTAGTTCAAGAAATGTTTTGATTTGACAAAATACCGAATTATTCTGAGCCGTGCCAGAATACAATAGATTGGTCAAGCACAAGCAGAGCGATCGGAGCGAGTGTTCCGTACAAAAAAAAGTAAAGTATTGACAATAAAATTTTGCCTGTCTTCTGATTTCAATTGGACTTTTCTCTAATGAATCCGTTTTAAGAATCCTATAAACCAGTCTCACCAACTGCTCCTACATATAGGTGCCGTAAATTTATTAGCGCTAAGACAAACGCTCTTTCTACTACATACCAATACTTCTCTCATGATGCACAATCATATGTCCACACAATCTCGTTTATATTGCTTTAACTATTAAATAAGCCTTTTAACTAGTCGTTTGATAGCCAGTTAATTCTGTGTAACACCGTACAAAATGCTTTTAACCAGCGATAACCTTGAAGTGTATGGTATCAGACAGACAAGTGATGTTTAGTAGCATTCTCTGGGAGTTTAGGTTCCGTATATTCTTAGGTAGTACAATGATAAGGGGTTTGGTGTGCTTGTTTTAGATTATCTGTAGCTACTTATAATACTAAAAAAATCCTACTATTTATTACATAATACCACCCTAAAAATGTCCCACTGCTGGGTACATTCCTCTTCTCATGTAGAGAAGGACCGAGCATTGTTCACAACGCTGGCTCGCTGAGGGTGTCAAGTCAGATTAAATTTTTTGGAATCCCATCTAATATCATATATCTAAATTAAATCTTAGAAAAATTCTGTGCATATAACTTTGAAAAAGTCACATTGGTACTTGCCTCTTATGGCTTCGAAACTACAACCTTGTGCACGAAATACTACAGGAAAAAATATTTAAGACGGAATATCACATCATAACCAACAAGCACCAGTAAGTATTCCATCAGAATGTTTCAATCGATATTTTAAATAATAATAGGAAATTTGAACAAAACCTTAACACGGAACCCCAAAAAACAATGACCTCATTCGTTTAACGTGTAGGCAAAATATAATACGGCAACACAAAATTTATGTTGGGCATAAATTTCATTAATTACCTACGCCAATGATTAATGACTATAACTATGGTATATTTAACGAAAATAATTGTTATTGAATAACATATCGTTCAAATGTATTGATAGTTGGAATTGATTGGGAGAAATGGTGGATGTTCATTATTTTTGAGACGAAGTGGGAGTGGTTTGTGGAATGAAAAGGCATTTTTACGGCGGTTTGAGGGCTATCGTATGTTTGATTAATTTCGGGAGTATCGTCAATGATAATCTTACAATGGTATTTAACAGTATATTGTGGGGTTTTTATGTTATTCTAGAAATTAAAAAAAAACTTGTTGTTGTTGTTTTAATTTTTTTTCCTCTTCTTCTTTAAGTGACCACACTAATTAATGACGGTCAGTCAGGTAACTTGCAAACTATAATTGTTCACAATTTTTAAATTAAATATGCAAAATATACTAACTGAACAAGAATTCAAAACCTGTTGATAATTGATATCTTTGCCTCTTGGTTTTTTAAATTTAACTTCATGCACTCTAATTAGGTACATGGCGCATTTAATACCAGAAAGCATTCTCTATTGATTTGATAAGTTTGTTATTCAGAATATTACCTAAAAGTACCAGAAATACGTAGTTCCCGACATTAAGTAGTGACTGTAAGTGCCACACTGACCACTGGATGTCAGCAGCTCGTAGATCAAGAGCTTGTCGCTTTTGCTCAAATAAATAATGACAGCCTGTCGAACACTGAACGAAAAATGTGAGATGAACGCAAGAAATACATTAATGTAAAAAAAATAATAAATATAAAAATTATTCAAAAAAATTAAACTACTAGTTTTTAAGTAAATAACTACTTATTTCAACAAGACTGGTCGAGCAAGTAATTTATATAACTAGTCTTCAATTGTTTTGACAAGGAAAATCAACACGCGTTCATAATGCAGTTGTAGGTTGTAGTATTAGTTGGATGTCATGCAACCACACTGAGCCAGCCAATTCACGACTTAAAAGTATGAAGTACTTATGATGAATTCATCTAAAATAATATTGGTTTTTAACAAACAGCAAAAAGGTATTTTGGGACAAATTTAATTAGGTACTAGTATTAAATTAAATACCAAATAACTTTGTTGTTTTCATCGCCTCTTTAACTGACCTTTCAATAAATATCTTCCATTATTTTGACGACGCACTAAATTTTTACTGTAGGAATCACGTTCGAGGGAATTTCGGGAACTTTTAAAACTTTTTAATGAGACGAACCACTAAACAGTTTATGATACGGAGGCTGTAATAAAACACGCGAAACATTTAAATAATTACATTACGACTTTGTCGGTTTAAAGAAAGCTATAAAACGGATTCAATTTTACGGGCTTTTGAATCGTTTTTGGGAATAATGTACCTACACATGTAAATTGTATTTTCTATTGATTTGTCAGACGATATGTTCTTTTATGGTCTCTGATCCCTTTATGGGATGATATAAAAATATATTTCCACTAAAGTACTAATGAGCATTCCAAAGGTTTAATTAGAACATTTAATTAGATCACAATTTTTATAAACTGTTTATTTTTTGTATTAAATTGCTACGAAATATTTTTACGTTCTTTTTTATTGTTATAAATAAATTACGTCACAGGAATTAACGCGAACTCATGCAATTATTTATTGTTAATTCGATAAATTATTGATGCTCGTGGAACAAGAACCTTAACGATTAAATCAAATTTGGAATCCATTCAACACTTATTCATTAATTTAAATAGGTAGTATTTTAGTCTACAAAATATATTTCATAAACACGACTAAAACGTTCAAGCTGTTGCATAAACTCGTCCATGAATAACTCATACATAGGATTTTTTCATTTCATTTTATTACGCTGTGTGCCAGTCACACAGAGTTTGGTATAATACACGAATATGTGAGTTATAAAAATGTTGTTTTTATAGTTTTAATAACTTCACTGGGCTTGCACTAAAACGGCGTATGTAAGCTTCGAGCGATCGTAGAGATGAATTTACGATTTCAGTTGAAAGATAAATTCTTAAATGAAGTTCTTTTCAAATATTTATTAGAGATATTATATGCGAGTCTGGGGTTTATTTTGTCTCTATGTAACAAATTTCATTAGCTTTCAATGCTTGAAAGAACTAGCAGATGGCTTTGTTGAACGCAAAGGTGGACTTTTCTTTAGTAACCTCCATGGAAAGTAAAACGACATACAACTTGAGAAAACTAGAAGTTATGCCTTATTTAATTTCTTAATGAATAGTTTTATTAATGTTATAGCTGAAATATACGATACTACACCGTCACATCCCGTCAAAAAAATAATAATATTTACAAAATAAAGTTTGACAAGTTTCCAGAAAAAAAAACTGTTTTCCAGCGTTATTGCGGACCGCTGACGTGACAAATGCCGACGTTGACGTTGCAGCGACGTCCAACCCTCACGGCGGCTCGGTGAGGGTGAAAAATGGGCCGTGTAATGTGGCCTTTATTGCTAAATTAATATCATTCACCGGACTCATTTTTGATTGGTCATTGAGTTTTCGCAATTGATTTTAGTTTTACAATACTGAAAATAACTCTTGTCTGATTTCGCCAAATTGATTAAAGAACATTATAGCGCAAGATTTTAATCGTATTTCAGACTACGCTAATGTCGTGTAGTTCATTTGTGTCCCTTTCTACTATTTAATAAGTACGCTCCTATAAGATAGTATCATATTTGTGATGACTCATAAGGAAGAGAGAGAGAGAGAGAGAATTACTTTCAAACATTTTATGTACTTTTTATCCATTATATTTTTACTTGGGAACCAAGCAGAAGACTATTATTCAACTCACAAAGTAACCTCAAAATTTCATGGCGACCCTGCTAGGATTATTTATACACTCGCGAGCAAAAGTATGGAATCACTTACTTGAAATTTGCTTCGCGCAATCTGAGTACTAAATTATTCTGCTAATATTAATAAAAATGGTACCATTTTAAAGATTAAACTGTTACCTTTAAATTGATACCAAATTCATTAAAATCACACCAGTATTTAAGGAGCTATCCTGGATTAAGTGAAGGAGTTAAGGAAAACCTAAGGATAATGAAAAAATAATGAATGAAGAAAACAACAAAAATTGTGTAACAAAAACTTTAATTGGCTTTAAAATTAATTTTCAATATTTTGTGTTCCCTCCCCTCGCCCTTATAACTGCTCGAAGACGGTTCTTCATTGATCGAATCAGCTTCCGAATTGATTCTTGCGGGATACCTTCCCACTCCTCTATCAAAGCCGATTTCAGCTCATCTACACTTGAAGGAGCAGGATTTCTTGATCGGACCCTCCTCTTCAATTCATCCCACATGTGCTCAATGGGATTTAAGTCCGGGCTGAGCGCTGGCCAGTCCATTGTGGCGATACCGACTTCTTCGAGGTATTCAGTTGTGGCACGGGCAGTGTGACAACGAGCGTTATCGTGCATAAGGAGGAAGTCATCACCGATATATCCCGCGTAAGAAAGGACATGGTCCTGCAGAATATCGGTAATGTAGCGGTCTGAAGTTAGACCGCCTCCTCTTCCCCCGCCAGGCACGAAAACCAGCTCCGTTTTACCGTCGAAGGAAATGCCGGCCCACATCATACAAGAACCACCGCCATACGCCACTGTCTCAGCAAAACAACACTGTGCATATCGTTCCCCAGGCCGCCTGTAGACCCGACCTCTTCGGTCGCTGCCATGCAAACACATTCTGCTCTCGTCGGAGAACAGGACACGCTTCCATTGCTCAACCTCCCAATCAAGATGAGAGCGAGCAAATTGAAGACGTGCTTGTCGGTGGCTTGCCGTCAGTTTCGGGCCTGTGGCTGGCCTTTTTGGAGTTAAATCAGCTTGCTTAAGTCTTCGACGAACTGTCCACTCGCTGGCAGCTACTCCACGAACATTTCGGAGCTCCTGTTGGACGTCGACACCAGTCAAATGTCGATTTCGAAGAGAGGTTGACACGATAAAACGATCATCCCTCTCCGATGTGCACCGGCGCCGTCCAGATCTTGGTCTCGAGATAAAGCCACCAGTCTCCCGAAAGCGTTTATAAACTTTTGAGACACAGGACTGGCTTATGTGGAGCTGTCGTGCGACAGCCCTCTGGCTGAGCCCTTCTCGCAATAGGGCGACGATTTGGGCGGCTTCTGTAGGTGTAGTATCCATTGTCGTCCAAATTCAAGGGTCAAAATTAGCGGAGATGTGTACCGGTCGACGTTTGAAAGCAGACTGATAAAGAAAATCCGATAACACGTGCTTTTATAGGGGGTCAATAGGGCGCAAGTTGTGACCTATCAAACATATCTTTTTCCTTACTTCTTGACATAATCCAGGATAGCTCCTTAAATACTGGTGTGATTTTAATGAATTTGGTATCAATTTAAAGGTGACAGTATAAACTTTAAAATGGTACCATTTTTATTAATATTAGCAGAATAATTTAGTACTCAGATTGCGCGACGCAAATTTCAAGTAAGTGATTCCATACTTTTGCTCGCGAGTGTAGTTTAAACTTATATTCACGTAGGTATATATACCAAACTAGTTTCTTACAACACACGATTACGTTCACCTATAAACAAGAATTACCTCTTATTAACTCAAAAACCTTCTCTACCCCTCAAAAATCACTAAATAACAGCCGCCAGCAGCAGACACATAATTCAACCCGCACCCCCAACCCGTCATATTTCCATCATGTGCGAGCAAAAATACAACTAGATTCATTATCAGCCCGATACATCAGGCCCCGTAATGGCCGGGGGCCGAGGGGGTGAGCGGGGGTGAGAGGGGTGGGTTCCAGGTTGATTCATAACCAATAAATCAATGGACTAGGGCGAGGTAATAGTCCAAATATTGTGCGCGTACTAGGGTAGGTCGGAATGGTCATCCCTTAAAGATGCTTGATTTGTGCGTAATTTTTATTTTCTTGTTTATGTTTTGTTTACTTTGATGTGGGGGTGCTGAGGTAATAGAGTACAGAATATATCTACGTGTTACAACGCTACGTAGTGACCAAAGTTTGCCAAGGGATTCTTCTATTAATTTTTCGTCGACGAATAGAATTTTAATTAAAAAAACTGCACTTTGATGGTTTACAGAACACGTCATTTTAAATTTGTTGCATTTATCAAATAATAAAAGTATGAAATTTAATTTTCTTTTAGTCGAATGAAGGTCGACACTGAAAATTCCTGAACGATCCATATCTCCTTTAAAGAAAGTCAAGAGTATACTCAATTATTTT
This sequence comes from Plusia festucae, assembly GCA_950381575.1. Classification (NCBI taxonomy): domain Eukaryota; kingdom Metazoa; phylum Arthropoda; class Insecta; order Lepidoptera; family Noctuidae; genus Plusia; species Plusia festucae. The sequence continues at coordinate 986,045 of OX494436.1, read as the reverse complement.
AGCTTTGACACCACAGTCTGAACTTACTTAAGCCCAGCTATCCATCGCTCATCGTATCTGCAGTTCGATCGGGGATCCTTCGTCAGCTGTCGGCGACTGTATCTGTGATATACGTCACTCAATCGAGAACGATTGAATAAAATGTCAATTTTATACCTTACGTCTTTATTTACGTTTAGCTTTTCATGTACTCGTATTGTTGTTATATTTTGTGGTGTTAATATTTAAGTTGTTGCATTAGAATTGTTACGTAATGGAGAATATTAGTATTCAGCAGCGCTCTTATAACAATCCTTTAAGAGCAAAAACTGAACAAGATTATGTTATAAGTAGGTATGGCACTTAAGCTAGAGGCTTTTCAAAATGTATTAAGAATAGTAAACAATCACTTTGTATGTTAAAAGTTTACACTAAACAAAGAAATGCTATTTAACGATTTTCCTTACTCGTTGTATAAATATTTCAAAGTTCCAAAAACTACCTAATATTCAACAAGAAAACAGACTATTAAAGTATAAGGCATTATAAATAAAAAAAAAATGTAAAAAAAAAAAAAAGTTACGTTACCTATGTTTTATACATGCTAAAGCAGACGTACGAATTAGCCACCTCAAAAAGTGCAGAATACACTTTAAAAACCTCTCCTAAAATGTTTCACATCACTAACCTAAAAGGTTTTTTCTACTTTTATCAAAAGCTGCTCTCCTCACCTTTAACTTAACAGAGATTATCAAGACATTTCACAATTCTTGCATTTGTCGATCAGTAATCTTTCCTCCATTGTAGCGTATCAGTGCCGCGTGTCAATCAAACTGAGCGATTCTTGAAGACTAAATGTCCTACAAAACTTACTTACGCCGTAGTCATTTCATGTATCGAACCCAGATCAATAAATTTAGTGTTTTTTTAATTAAACAAAAACATTTTATCTACAATTAGTTATTGTAAATTTAAAAACTTACCTTGGCATTATTTAATCTCGCATCATTATCTTCAAAAACATTTTGAAGTTAATGAAGCTAGAAATTACAGTCATGTCAGTATGAAACAGTTACTGCAACCAAAAATGCTAATACACCCACAAAATTAAAAAAAACTTGATAGAAGTATCTTTACATAGCAAGTCACTACTGAACCATTAGAAACGTAAAAAAACACAACAGATGCTGACAAAAGAAGTCTTTTGTCAGAGCGCGCGACTGACATTTGTCAATCAACCCTCGCGCCTGTCAGCTGTCAATGACATTATTAATGGCCGCCATACAAAGTTTTATGGCTTTTATTACCCGAATTGTATGAAATGATTAATGCAAGCACTAATGCAAATCCACGCGGGCGAAGCACGTTGTCGCTCATTGTAGTTTTCGTAGTTTTGTATAAAATTGATTTATTGCAAATTTCGCAGATCAGTCCTTGTGCGTAACGACCGTGGGCGGTGGTGTGTGAGATTTTTGATGATTTTAACAAATTATTTCCGTGCATGAGGTTTGACATTTCTGGAATTTCTTTTCGGTAAAGAAATTGCCTACGTTTATATTCGAAAGTAACTTATTCATTTGAAGGTTTCAAAATATTACTCTCACATCAATTCTTTGGTATGTCTTCGGGAATATGCAATAGTACCTCAGGAAATGAGACCAACACTTTTTTTATACATAGACCATACTATGCGGTGTCTGAGTGTAGATCACATATATTGTGTTTACATAACATTCTATGACCACTGTCTCGCAATAAATACTTTCAATTTGATTTAGAAAAATTACGAAGTATCTGCTGTCAGCTTGTAAACCAACATAACCATTTCTGATTATTTGTTTTAGTTCATAACGAGCTTATCACCCACGGCTCCACTCGCGTGGGTGTCGGTTCTCCTTTTAAACCTTCCCTAAGCTTCCGCAAATACTTCAAGATCAAAATTATCTTAATCGGTCAAGCCATTCTTAAGTTTTAGCGAAATAAACGAACAGTAATTCATATTTTTAACCGACTTCAAAAAGGAGGAGGATATGTTCGACGTGTCACTATTTTTTTTTATATGCATATAGATAAAACAATATAAATAATTGTTATTTCGTATTTTGTAAACTAATTAAAGCCGAAAATATTAGAGAACACAAAAACTAACTAATCATCATAATTTATTTAGCATGTTGTACAATACTTCTGTACAAAAACAAAAACATTTCAAGATTGAAAAGGATCGTGAATGTTATAATCCGAAGCAAACGTCTTGGGAAAATAATTAATATTGATTCTGAGACAGAACGACTGTTCGGTTCAGACGGACGTGAAACGATTTGGTCCAAGGTGTAAGAGACCAGCGGGTATAAATCCTTTGTTTACATTCTCATTGATAAAGAAGGTTACGATATCCATGATTCCGAACTATACTTACGATTTCCATTAAAACTCTCCAATGTTACATTTTCAGATTAACAAATTAATGATTCTTCCCATGGGAAGTCTGCCTAAAGAAGAGGTAGTAAGGACCGATGAAGATTTCTATATTGAAAAACCCACAGCCTACGTAATTTATTTTATATATTATGGAACTAAATTCTTTTCATACTGTTTTCTAAGGTATACGCCAATGTTAGACATTGAAATAAAACTATTTTCTATTCTATTGCGCTTTATTTTGATTTAAGTTCCTGACGTTTCAACGCCTTTGCAGGTGTCATGGTCACAGGTAAATTGATTCTATACATACTCTTTAAAACACAATAATAATTTCACCAATAACAACAGCATAATGACTGGCTAGCCCGCTCTCCGCCCGTCTCTTACACCGGCCGTCAACGTCACAATTTCATTACCGCCGCGATCTGCGTCACATCACATCAGCTCCCGTCAGTTGTCACCCAGCTGTCAGTTACCTGCCAAGCGCGGTTTAGACAGTTCGTTAATTAGACGGTAACTTGACGTGTTACGTGTTTTTAGTTTGGATAACGTAGTTTTGTAGTTTGGTATGACGTTGAGATAATAAACGGAGTTATTTGGGTTATAATATGATGTTAATTTTTGGCGATCAATTTTTGTTTGCTTAAACGTTTGGTGCTAATTACCGTGTTTTGATTAATTTCTGTTCAAAGAAGAAGCAATCTTTCCCTGCTACTGATATGATTTTATGTACTTGCTAGAGTAGATTAACTTTACACGGACCTACTCTTCACCACTTTCACCAGAAGTTTATTTAGGTACATGAATCAATTCGTGATCTTGCTCCAAAGATGTTGGTCCGTTAGCTTCTGTTCTAGGCAATAAAGTCACTACTCTACCTTGAATCAATAAGCATAGTACACAATTTCTGCACTATCATCCCTATGAATGTCTAAAGTCTAAAGATGATTGGCGAGTAGTCAACAAAACCTATTACTTTACCCTACTGTCGGTGGTTCAGCCTTGCTCTACTTAAGGATTTCTACTCTGTCATGCATGCGTAGATGCACTCGTCATAGATTATAAAATCTTTATTTTGTTTTCGTAGAGTAGGTAGTTTAAGTTTAGTTTAAATTTGAGTATCATTAAATCATTCATTTATTGAAAGTTACAGACTAACAAAATAAAAAAAAGTCAATGTAAGCAAAGCAGTCAATGGGGAAACAAAATTTAATAGAATTTTGTATTTATTTATTAGAAAAGGTTCACCAACAGCTTGTATGTACAGTAGTATAGATAGATTGTACCTCTCGAGTTTGAGATTAAATGTCATGGACTCACATAGTGGCCAATTACAGGTTAACCAGCATTTACGTCAAATCAATTTATATCAAATCAACAAATTTTAGTATTGGCTGGCTAAACTCTGTTACCTTGAGCTTGACTTGAGTCTGTTGTTTCTGAATTTAGTCAATTTTGCGATTTGCTGGACACCCGGACTTTGAATATCAACCTTTTTCTTCAGCCGCTTTTGGCGAGCCTAAAAAGCGATACAAGATATTGTCGTCTCTTTCTCACCCAACGTTTCTGTGTACTTGCATCTCACGCTAACGGTCTTGTAACACTTTTCAGACTCGCCAAGATACGTCGGGTGTAATGTACATCATCTTTTTTTTTTCCATAACCTTATTATTGTCCCACTGCTGGGCAAAGGTCTCCCCTGCTTGGCTCCACACCTTTCGGTCTTGAGCCACTTGACGCCAATCGCTTAAGAAGCGATCGCTGTCATCCCGCCACCGTCTCCTCGGTCTGCCTCGTTTGCGAGCTCCGACATCAGGAACCCAATCTGTAGCTATTTTAGCCCACCTATCTAGAGTCATGCGGCTAACGTGACCAGCCCAGTACAGTACATCAGCACAGAACATCATCTTATTGGAAAAAAAATACTTCAGCGATTTTTTTCATGAAAATATTTTCTAGTCTTAGGTTCGAGAACCTGCTTACCGTTTCAAGACAAGGAGCTTGCCGTATTTGCGCTAAATCAATCTTTAGCAGAAGATTGATCTACTTCGAATGTACTTGTGTTAACAACTCGCTACCTATTGTCAATGATTGTCGGACAATCCGTCTCACTCAATTGGTCGTGACAATTTTATACGACGCTTTGAGCTGTTCGATGACACTTTTAGATATTTATTTATTAGTCTTCATGTTATTTCTAGAAGTTTCGAGAAGGTTCGTGTTGAAGGCATGTGTTTATAATACTGCCTCAAACTTATCTGACTTGGTGCCGGCGCATGTAACATGGAACTTTGAAGGACATAAATACGAACCCATCTCTTAAATCATAATTACTTTACTTCCAAAATGCATATTGACTGCTCAATAATTAAAGATTACCGTTATTAAAATAAAAAAATGTCGTGGTGGCCTAGCGGTTCAATGAACGGATTTTCGTGCACAAAAGTAAGTTCGAACCCACTACTGGCAAGTATCTATAAGACTTTTCAAGGTTATATGACAAGACTTTCTTAATTGTTCTAGGTATAATTGACAATCGGTGAAAGAAAACATCGTGATTAAACCTGGATTTCAAAAATTTGAAACTTAAATTACCATCCCGTAGTGAGCCAGCGTGGTGATCAATGCTCGTTGTTTTCCGTTTATAAGAAGAGGCCTGTGCCTAATAGTGGAACACTTATAGGCCGGTATTATTAATATTTAATAAAATAAAAGAACCCAACTATAAGCATTTCCCCAAAATCCTTGACCATTAGTGCTGTAGGTTTACCCAATTTCTCCGATATATTCTAATTTGATCATCACTCACGCTAGACGAGAATCAACATTTAATTCAAGATCAAAACAATACTATAATTACCGGCGAACACTATGAAAACATCAATGTATCTGTCAATACAAAAGTTTACACGTCCGCAGCTGTTACTGACGAGTTATTAAAATAAAACGTTTCTTTTTTCGCCACAGCACAGCTCCCGCAAATGCGTCCTGACTATTTTAGATTTGATGATAAATTGTCGACTTTCCCGCGATTGGCTTGTCAATGGTGCAGATGTGGCGTTAGGTAGCAAAAAATAATAAATATCAATTAATGTTACATATGAATATGTTTTTACCATCAATTCTCACTATACAATATTTCTGTTACCGTACCGCACTGTAATCTGCCTGACATAATATACATATCAATAAAGATTGTATAGTAGAGTCTACAGCATCAAACAAATTTTACTTACATCAAAGTTGTATTAGTACCTACCTCACTTAAATCGAAAACACTTAAAAGCAATCTAATATCAACAGTAGAATATTCCAACAATATCATAAATTAATAAACCACATCTTACTCTATGGCGTGTTTGTCAGACGGGGCGGTGGGGGGAGCACAGATGCGCGCGCGCAGTCGCCGCGGTGACGAGCCTTGACAGACATAAATCAATTGTCAAAGCATCGGCGGTAATCTTCAGTAATGGAGGCCGGAGTAGTGTGGACACGACGGACCGTGCTTACATTTTTAAAAAATGCGCATAAAACTACAAAGATATGCAACTGCTTCTAAAAGAATAAACACTATGAAACCATATGACCTTTTTTTTAGTCTGATTGACTTTAGTTTTTCTTGATTCCTTGAAATTCGGTAGTAAGGAATATAATTACTGAAAAAGACCATCTAAAGATCCAAAATGTTGATAAACTACAGTCGATGGAATAACTTTAACGACTGCGTTTTTACGGCTATTAATTAATTTTTTATTTCAGTTTAGGCCCCAACTTAAAATCAGCTCTGCTACTTTCCAGCATTAGGCTGCGTTGTGGGCCTATTTTTTCATATAAGTAATTGTTTTTATAATTTGTAACATGTCCTTTTGAGTACCTAATTGCAGGAATAAACGTTTTCTTCATTTCATTCTGTCTATGCACTCCCAACAAATCCACAGTAATCCAACGCCATCAAAGGGCAACGAGTACGGCTTAATAAGTCCAAATGGCGGCAGCGACAACAGAACGTGTTGTATCATGCCTGGCCGTGGGACCCATCGATTGGCTCAAGTGTTGTCAGCTGGTGACTGCTGCACCAACATGTATTTCAGAATTATGAACTGGGCGGTTATGGTAATTAACAATGTAATGTGAACTGAAGTAACCATCAATAGACCCCTATTTATGAAATTCCTTGAAAGATCTCGAAAGAGACTAGTCTTAAATGTTGTATGTAAGTGAACATATTTAATTCGACGACCTCCGTGGTTGAGTGGCGTTCACACCAGTTATCAAGGTGTCGCCAGCCATCAGGTGATGGGTTCGATCCCAGGACGGGTCAATGTAGAAAAAAAACTTTTCTACACTGTATCGGATCTAGGTGTTGTGGTATCTTCGTTGTCTCTGATTCCATAACACAAGTGCTTTAGCTACTTACTTTGGATTTGTAGGAATGTACCTGTGTTGTCCACATTATTATTTTATTATTATTATTTAATGATCATGCTAGACTGCTACATCTAGTCAGACATTTTAACCTTTTAATATTCTTCTTATCTTGATTTATTTTTTACATACTTATTACCAGACCGTTTTTTGTTTGTTATCGCTCGATTTCGCCTTCCAAAAAATGTAACTCGAACTCGGAGGTTTTAGAAGAAAGACATCGTTTCTCCTTCTATATTTGACGCAGCAAATATTTTCTGAATAAAATAATGGACGCTGCAGAATACTGTTTCCTTCAAATGACTTTGAAAAGTCGATAACTAGAAACTTGGAGAAAATGAAAGAACAACTATATAATTGGCCAAATTACAGGGAACCCTTGCGAAATGAATGGCAGTGTCATAACAGCCAATATGTGATTACGTTCACACTGTTGTATAAATATAAAGACATTTGTGATATTACTGTGAATAATATAATGCAGTAGTTACTAACCTTGTATAACCAGGCTTATTGGCTCGGGAACAAACAGCTGACTGTCGTTTTATTATTGCTACCAATTATCAAATGGTGAAGGGTGAATTTTACTCGTATTTATACATTGAAAAATTGTGAAGTGTGTGATGTACAAAGTATGTGAATTATGGAACTTTGGATGTATTGTTATCTTACAAGGTACCTTGGATAAAATGGTAATAGAAATTAAAGGCTCCAATTTCAAAGTCGCTGACGAAATAAATCTCAATTTAATTGCTTTTTTAGTCATTCGGTTCATTGTGTTTTAGAAGGTGGAATATTTAGACGTTATTTTTGGAGAGTCATAATATAACAAAATTCAAGGAAGCGAACCCTTAACCATTTGGAAATAGGATATCAAACCTGATGTGTATGCAGACAGTCACAATACAAACATCACTAAAGGACACAGGTATTAAACTCATGGCCGACTCATTAACCGAGCACTTAATCGATTGACATAATTCAGTTTTAATTTGAGCCTTACGCCGTCGTGATAAGGGTTAAGGATTCGTTTGAAAGGCGACCCCTGAAATATGAGTGGTGGCGTCATGGCTACAGTGATTGATGGGTGCTGACTGACGTGTGCACGAAGCGGGGTGTGGTGAGGTGTGGGGCAAGGCATAAGAGGTAGCGGGTAACGAGTATAGGGAACGCCTTTTATAGGTGATCAGAAATTTTTGTATCTTTCTCTGAAGTCACCAGTAATGGCATGTAGATTCTCCAATTTTTCCATCCAATCAGTTTATGAGTATCTAACACGTGGGGATATTATGGTAAACATTTTTGACTTATATTATTATTTACCGCGCTATAATTATGGAAAAAAAAGATGTTTGAATTTTATTTATTGTCCTTACTGTGTTCTTGGTCTTGGTTACATATTTTCCACCGTGAAGGTATCACGGGTTAAGTCACTTAGCCTACTAACATAATTATTCACACCTATAACCAAATAAAAAGTATTGAAATTTTATGAAACCTTGTAGAATGTAAAGAGCTTATGGCTTATACCATTGTGTATTGGGGTTTGCTCTGCACACATAAGCATGGCTATTATAGTTTTGACCTGGACTCTTTTATTTTCAATTTACAATATTGATTTAATACGACAGGAATGAATGAATATGTCTGCGTTTCGAAACAACGGTTGGATTTTAACGTAGTTACACTCTACGTTTGAATGTTTTCATAGATGCTGAAGTAAGTTCAGAGTACCCTTTTTCATCAATAGTTGATTTTTAAAGAGGATCAGTAAAGTAAAACAATTGTTTTTGAAGTTTGAACAAGAAGAAGAATAAAGAAAAAGTATTTCTTGAATGATCACTATTATTGGTTAAAGCGTTAATTTTTAGGCTTTCTACGTTAGATTTGAGATTACCATTCTATGAGATGAAATATGAGTTCGGCTCAAGATACTTACCGCCGCCGCCGCATCAGTTCATGATGAAGGACGCCTATTGAATCTGAAACTAATCGGCCGATCACAAAAAAAAACGCTTGAATAAGCCGTTTAATACATAAGTGTATAGAAATTATATTTATAGTTATAACTTCAACAAAAACAAAACACTATCGAACGAAAAATTTCGGCGAAACTGACGAACCTCTATAATTATATAAAACAAAATGGAACGAGCATAATGGACAGAAATCAATAAGTCGAACACAATCCAGCGGAAACTCGAAAGTGAAATAACGTCGAGATAACGTCAGCTGTCGATCGTCTGTCAATCAGTGCACTGTGCGCCGACGCGTGCCCGCAGACAAAAAGATTTTTATCAATATTATTATATGATTCAGAGACGTTCTTTCTTGAAATGCTTTTGATGTTCAATTTATTTACTGGTTTTATGGTTATTTATATTTTTATCTGGCGTTGGTAATTTATAAATCAGTCTTTAATGTTTTTACTAGATAGATTCTCTAGGAAATAAAATAAATTTCACAGTATACTATGCAGGATCTAAAATATCTCTTAAGTACTGGTCCACTGCACATTGCCTTTACTAGTGGGGCAAAATTGACTGACATTGTCATTAATTGTTTCGTATAATTGAATGAATATGTTATTTTACAACTGTTTTTAATAAGTTCGCCATGTTTTTTTTTGTCAGGTGAAAATCTACTCCAAACATTCAATAAATCACTAGTTAGGTACTCTAGGTACGATTCGAAAGTCGATTAGCCTCATAGCATCGACTTGGGCCCTGATTGTCCCGTTAACAACCCATGCGAAACCTGACAGCTGATGTTTCCTGTCCACGTTCATTTATTGTGTAATCAAATCAATAATTTTGTGGCGACTAATGAAATGTGAGTTGTTTCATTAAAGTTTTAACAGTCTTGTTGACACATGAAACAAAAACTGCTTCGCAAATGATCGAAGTAATAATTTGCTTCATCTCGTATAAGTATAAAAATGAAACCTATATTTCTAATCGAACAAACGTTACCTCAATATCTACAAAAACTATTTTACTACTTTTCAATGTTAACCCAAAATACTTATACAAAAAAACTCATTCACTCGGAGTTGACTAAAATTCCTTAATCATTAGAGAAATGCTAAGAAGTGGTAAACGGTGTTCAAGTCAAACACTGTCCACTTATCACCCCAAAACGGTAAGATGGAATCACGTCCAGTTGCAACCTAAAAGCTTTAAAACTTCAGCTTATTTTAAAAATTAAATTCAAAACTCAGACAGACAGATTGCAGAAAGTAATGTCCGAAAACTTTTCGACGGTCAGTTATAATATGATTTAAATTAATTTAGAAGCCAGCAATTTCTTCTAAAAATACATATTAAGCTCCTTCGCTCGAAAATACCCCGTACGAACAGCCATTTCATGCAACCCGTCAACGTCAACGTGGATTGATAGACGGGAATATATCTAGAGCGGGTCTTGCGAGCCCCCCTCCGGCAACCCCCGCGCGGAAGTGAGCGTCCGTCCGTCATCCGTCATCGTCAAATGTGTACACAGTGGTACGAATACGCAGTCTGGACAAAGGGGCTATTCTGCAGGTGTTTGTAATTTTTGGAAAGTTTTCTGATTCCCTCTGTGGGAAGCATAGAGGGTTAAAAGTATCGGCGATTTGTGTTGTAGAGTGTAGTAGTATTGTGCGTAAGTTTGTTTGTTTGATAAATTTGATCGATAATTCCGAAAATAACTGAACATTGAGAAACCGCGGTTAAATTTGTTAACTCTTGAAATGTTAATGATTACGATGTTTATTAAAGAAAAGAGCTTGTTCGCTTAGTTTTTAACATGTTTCATGACGTAAAGTCAGCCTGCTTTGATCATCACTAACTAGAGATGTCTCAATTTAACGTTCTCAACGTTTGGAAGACATTTATATGTCTAAACTTTTAATTTTCCTATCATTCTATGAGATCGTCAACTTTTCAACGGTTCAGTTTGTTATTCAAGCACTCGCGAACCCGTGAACCAATATTTATAAAACCGTTATTTTTTTAACTGCCATCTTTATTTCCGTCATAAATCCTACCAATCACGGCACTTTATTTATAGTTCCTTACGAATTGAATGAAAGTAATTTGTATGTACGAAAAAAAGCTATAAATCTGTACGAATTGCTATTTTACCCTCGTGATATTAAAAGTAGTTAAATTTATTGCACTAAATCGCATAATTTGATTAACGAGCGTGTCAAAACCGCGCGGTTTTTTTGTCCGGCGTCTTTTGTGGATGTGAGTTGGGCGCAGTGTGCAGGCGATAATGGACACATGTCCCGTCATCCATCAGTGCCGACAGATGCCGCAGAGTGGACGGCATTTGTTTCGACAAGAGTTATAGGTGGAGTGCGCTCCATTTCAATATAGTTTTAGTTCAGTAATCGATACGTTTTAGTTTTGTCAGTGAGTTGTTTTTGTTTTTATTTTGTCGCTTGACATAAGTAGTTTTTGGGAGAATTTTAGTCCCTGTTTGTAACGTTCAATGTCTGTAAACATTTTTTATTTACCCTTGAATTTTTAATTACGTCTTTTCAGGTTCCCGATTCCACACTTTTTCCACACTACGCATTGTTAATGACAGTGATCCATGGAAAAGGTCTGTATACACGAATTATGACACTACAATAAGAGTGACAAATCATCATAATTAAATGGCCACGACGCATCAATTAAAATAATGATCTGGAGCTAACATATTATGCGTCATATATTAAATAAAATAATAACATTGCTGAAAATATACGTATATATAAACGAAATTAATTTGTTGAACACCTACGTCCGTTTCATACATTAACTATGTTATAATTTTGTCCAAAACAAACAAACATTAGCACACTTTGCGTTGTAATTAATTTATATAAATTTAATAATGTCTGCTTCTATTATTTTAAATTCTTGATTGATAATTAGTTGTTAGAGTTTTTTTAATAAATGTAACTTTGGCAACGTCAAATTAAATTGTTGCAAATGTAGGAGATAAACAGTATAGATTTCTTTTGCAAACTATTATTTTACCCGCTTTGTATGTTTGTTTGTAGATAGAAGTATGTTTGTTCATTTAAAATATTATTATTAACATCCGACTATAGTCAAATTTTGCTTAGATACTCATCGAAGTTTGATGACTACAAAATACTACCGTACTCTCGTGCTTTCGAGCTGGTCTGACGGTGGCGCCAAAAGGTGGCCAGAGGAATTCAGTACCTAATAAAATGTGGAAATCCCAGCTTATTTGGGCTTTTTCTGATTTGTATTGACTGCAAGCTTACTTTTCTTTTCGAGAAAGAATGAGGAAGGTTTGGTCATGAAATTTCTTTTCCATGAGTCACGTCCCTTAGACTTGTTACTTCTGTACATTTGAACTATTCGAACAGCTTTAGTAGTTGTAAAAATGTCACTGAGAGACACGTTTGGACGCAGACCAGAAAAGAACATACCTAATTATCAAATTCTTATGCTAGTCATTTTATTTAACCTATTTAATTTAAAATTGTATAGCTTCATAAATTCAAATTTATTAGATTTATACGATAACCCACCTCTTTTATATATTTAATTGACGTGATAAATACATTTTAGTATATGGATATATTAATATATATAAACATAATTATCTTTCCATAAACGGCATTGTTTAATGAAACAGCATAGAGATAATTGGTTTTTAATGTAGCATTATAATTAATACACAAAATGGATATTTATATTAAAACGCCATTTGAGTAGGTAAATGTATTTGTCAATGTCAAATCACTAGTTAGACAAGATAATTAAGATATTTTTTTTATTAGAAAAAAAAATTTGTTCATTAAAACTTGTATAGAATTTAAATAATTATGTAGTTACTAAGTTATATGTATTTTGAACTATAACCTTAACGCCTGTCTTTGTCTCACGCATAGATCTCAAGCTTTCTTGAAATGCAACAGATGCGTTGACATCAATTTACATATTACCATCAAACAATGTGACGTAGGTACCTAAAGCTCATTGAAAATGGAAATCTTTTGCAGTACCTACTTGTTTCTTAAACTGATAAAAAAAAACGAAATGAAAATCCTGAAAAAAAATTCCAATACTTACTTTTTCTTTACACAGTGAAAGCCACAGGGTTTTTTGAAACGAATTAGCCTAGCCTTTTCCCAAGCTATGTTGAAGTCCAATTTTACCATATTTAGCCGAATACCGTTTTTCACAGAGAGCGACGGCCTGTCTGACCTCCACAACCCATTTAAGTGTCACACAGTAAGTCCCATAATAAGACTGTTGGTCAGAATTGTATTCACTTAACGACTGTCAACGATCAACGTATGATAGTCGGGACCAACGGCTTAACGTGATCGTCGAGGCACGGTGGGGTCTGTTTACAAATGGTCACCCATCCACAGGCCAACCGTGGCGAGCGCGGCTTAGCCTTTATTATAGGTCAAACTGGTTTTAAAACATATATTTTTAAGCCATCAAAACTAAAGTACTTATTTACACATTTACCTTTATATTAGCGTGAATTAAGATTACACGCAATTAAATTAATTCTAAGTAGGCCCGTGGGTTTTATTAGCCTCACTTTACAGTTATAGAGTAGTGGATATTAAAGTAAGGAGAAGCCTGTGAGTAGAGTGCAAAGAAAAAGGTTACATCATAATAGGTATGCTCTTGCGCGACTGACTTAACCCCAACGCGCGCGCCCACACAAATGACAGGGGCGCTCCTAAATATTTTTACGACTTACAGAATAACTACAAAATAATAGTTTAAAAAAACATTTTAAATACGATTTGTACAATAGTTTAACTTTAAATTAAGTATAGGTACTTAGGTTTACGTGTTTATTTTCAGTTTCTTAATAAGAGCTGCGTAACTGTGTTCGTGTATACAACCAAAAAGCAAATTTAATATCAAACTAAGTAATATTTTTTTAATTCTAATTTCATATTAAGATTTGCTTACACTTATAGAGTTCAAATTTCTCATTTGACCCAATCATATATTTTTTTATCGCAACCTATAATAATATAAAGTAATGAAAATACCTCTAAAACTATTAATCCTAAAAGCAATTCAGGTTTCAAATAAACCTCTAAGTACCTATGCTTAGAAACAATTTTCACCTAAAAGCCCTTTGAAAAGCGTACTCAAGAAAAAACATCTGTTTTTACTAACCTAACTTAACCCCACCAGCGCCGCAGACAAATGACGGGGGGTGCTCCAACATCAATCTACTTATTACGAGCGACCTGAAGTAAATCATTTATTGTACGATCTAAATCTCGCTATTTACTCAACGATGGGTCATGGAGTGCTATCACTCAAACGATACCGAATCTTTTGTGGGTCATTTTAAGTTTTGTGGGTCAAAGAAAATGCTGTGGAAAAGGAGTAGTAAGTGGCCTCAAATAGAAATTTAAATGAGATCATCTTTTAATTATCATTCTTAAGGTACTACTCTTCCCTGATACCTATAACCAAGTTAATTGGTGCATATAGTCAGTTAGTGGTTGTGCACCACACGGTTTTTTAATTGAGTACGGTGTAGACGAAATCAATGTGAAAAAAATATTAAATTAAAGCCTCTAATCTACATTTATTTCAATATATTTTCACGCGAAATACAAAACAAAAAAATTATCGGACTGCTTGATGGACAAAAAGTTGGACTAATCATAATTTAACTAAAAATTAAAAAAAACGTAACCCAACCCAATAGCCATACATTTTCCCATCACTGAAATGATATCTACAACTATAGTTTCTGATCCACAGATGTTCCAACAACCATTCATTTTAAAATCATAACCCATAACTCTATAACGATTTTATTAGTGTACCTTTTCGAGGGACCCAAAAACCGACCGTAAATAACGTTCAAAATAATTAAACATCCTTAAAACTATCCGACAATCACAATAAATAAGCGAATTTACTGTCCAGAAACACTATAATTAAAACTTGGAAAAAAATAAACACAGTATTATTTCATTGGATGCCATAAAAAGATGATAAATAGTCTATAAATCATGCTATCCATCTCGACTGCTCGTAAATCGTGGGCAATGGTACCCCAACGTACACCCGGCGGGCGGGGGGTTGTATTCATTAATTTGATGATATAAAACAAAATTTCATTTTAATTAGTCACCATTATTAGAAGGAGAATGACAGACAGCGGTCTGGGGGTGGGGGACGTTTGTCTTGTTTGAGGATGGGTCTGGGGATGTATGGAGATGAATTGAAGGCGGAGACGTTTCAGCAAATTTGGAACACAATGAAAATAGGTACTGAAATTCAGTTAACTTTTGCTTAACATTTTTGCAAAAGCCTCATCAGTTTTCGACCAAGGAGTATGCAGATTTCTATGACAAGACAGATTGCATATAACGGACGTGAGGGTAAGTAGCATCATACCTATAGGCATTTAAAAGACACTTTTTTATGACCCCCAAACCAGGAGAATCATAAACTGCTGCTGTTTTTACTGCTTACGTAATAATATAATTTTTGTAAGAGCAGAAAAAAATAAGATAGGAATGTGTAAAATATAATCAATATAAAATATCTAGTCCTTTTCCACTAAATCATTTTCAGGCCGCGGTTCCGTCTACAACATTGTCCCGTATATTTCCTTTACCTGTAGCGACGAATACTCGCCTTCAAGGGTTTGACTGACGAGCCGTCTGTCACAGCACTTACTCAACCGGATCCCTTACCAACCTATCCATTACGCGCTTTATTCCCCACTCTAAACTGTACTCACGTTTCGAAGAGTCAATGGATGTCGTTAAATATTTTCTGTCGATGCGTAAATGTGTCTGTTGGTAGGAGAGGTGCGTAAACTGCGATGAATGACGTCATTACGGTGATAAAGACGAGGTTTCGCGGAGTTAAGACGTCTCGCTGAGTGATTTCGGGGCCCGACAGATTTAGAGGCGGTTACCAAGACGTGTTGGTAAGACTGGTTAATTGGTGATGTTTAGCCTTTTTCATCGTTTACTTTTGATATTATGGTCTCCATGAAAGTCAAGCCTTCTTTTTGGCGGAAAAATTGTTTTCACGAACGAGTAATTATTTGCAAAGCATCGTGCTTGAAAGATTACTTAACTCATGTGATTGTTAGCGTAGCAATCAGTTTTCAGTGCTGAACATATCAAATCAAGTTACTTTTAAAAGCAACTGCAAGCAAACTCTACATATACATTGGTATTTTTGGAAGGTTAGGACTATTTACGAAGTATCTCCTACAAAGTTCTTGCAAGTAGACACAGATCACCGAAACAGTTTCTCATACAAACCAATGGTTGTGTCGGCAATTTGTAACAGGTTCCGAATTAATTCTGATTCTAATAGTAGCCGTAAACTTATAACCATCCCAGTTCAAAAGACTTCTATCAGTAAAATAGAGTAAGGTGAAGGCAGAGACAACATTGTTTACTTACTCATAATACTTACACCCGACATTCTTTATTCCGTTGTCTTCAAATCGAAACCTCGTACTGGAGTTTAGTTCCATTGTAGCCTCCGATCTCCGCATGAAGATCAGCGTGAAGGTTCCTGGCACGTTCGTCAGTAATCAATAGTAAATTGAGTAAGCTTCTCATATGATATATGTATACTAATGCCAGCCTATAAATATCCCACTGCTGGGCACAGGCCTCTTCTCATATAGAGAAGAAACGAGCATTGATCACCACGCTTGCTCAACGCGGGTCAACGATTTCAGAGTTCAATGTTTGGAATCCAGGATACGTCGCGATGTTTTCCTTCACCGTTTGTCTAAGGTGTTTTAGAATGATTAAGAAACTGCATTTAACTTAGAAAAAGTCACATTGGTGCTTGCCTGGGTTTGAACCTGTCACCACGATATTCATATATTTGCTTGACAGGTTTGCAGATATTTGCCTTATTCACAGTATATACTACGAGTTTATTTTACGCTTATGCGGACGAATTTTTTTTTATATTTGGGCCCTGATTGGTCAAGAGCTAGCAACCCATAATAAACGTGTTGCTCGCGTTAACGTACAGTAAACTCGCGCTCGGAACACCGCTATTCTGCATTTTCCCTTTTCTGAAGTGTTTTGTTTTCGAGTGGGATTCGAACCCTGAACTACACCTAGTATTATATTTTATTTTCTTCAGTATCAGTTTTGGATACTTTATTTCATGGTTCGAATCATTCGATCCTAATTCAATTAATATAAATATGTTTAACGTACTGTCGATAATAAGAACGTGATTTTATATATTTTGCAAATAGGTAGGTAATAAGTTGTAGAAAAATAAGAAAGTAAAGGTAAGTTTGTTTCTCTATGTTTTCGATAAATGCGCTGTTATGCACTAAATGACAATAAAAAACAAAATTATTACATACTTTCAAAATGTTTTTTTTTAATAAGAAATCTTTAGATCCTTTTAGTTTTCTTATTATTTAGCAACCACTATGTCCCTTTGTATAGGATTAAATAGATTTTTATATGACAGTAGAGTTTACTTTACCCTATGTGAGACATGATGTACTTTTTCTGTGTTTTTGGGTGTGTAATGTGTATGAAGGAACTTTGGTTTCCTAAGAGAGGTTTTATAAATAAAAGGAACATTAAAGTATGTAACATATATATTTCTTTGAGCTTTTAATTGCATTTTGAAATACAACATAAAATATTAAATAAGATTATTAAATTTGGTAAAATCAATATTTCAACACCATTTTTTTACTTTTTTTTCTTAAGAATGAGCAAAAATTTCTCATCAGAGCTAGCGTATACATAATATTTGTCGTATGTTTCATTATTATCGTTAAAATGATAGTTTTATTTACGATTTCAAATTTTTATCGATTTTAAACATTATTAGCTGAATATTCGCAACGTTTAAAAAAATGTATAATTTATACAACATCAAAAAATAAAACAGGAAATTAATTTAAACTTGTATATTCCATCAGAAGTGTCGTATACATTGATAAGGTAATGGAATTAGTGTCGCGAATATTCAGTTTACAATCGATTTTTTTTGTTGATATCGTCTGAAACTTACATTAGACGGTTTACAATATTTTTATTAAATATAAAAGAGGATCTTCACTCTCAAGTACCGTATATACATCATCGTATAACTGTCGTTACAAATTGGAAGATATATCGGGTATATCTTTATGCTCTAAACGTATACGAATGTTATCATTCCTTTCAACGAAAAAAATGTATATGTATCACTTTTAAATATAGGTTGACTGATCAACCGATTAATGTGCTGGTATATTGGTATACAATTGTTCACAGATGTAGTTTACCTAATATTATGTACTTATCACTAAATAATAAATAGCATCCTCGCGTGGAGAGCATACCTATAGCAAAATTTACACTAAGGAGATTGTTATATTGCATTCTATGTCGAATTGTATGTACAATACGAACAGAAACGAATGAGATTGAATCTCCGAGATTATACGCATCGACGGACCTCTTAAATTCACAAAATAAAACAAGAAAAAAATCATCAAAATATACATAAACTAACCACGTTAACCCTAACTCTGATTTACATAAAAATTAAGTAACACGAAAAAAAAATGATATTGCAACGAATTATCTGTTAAATACTGAAGTCGACGCCACTACGCGACACACGAAAGACGAATCACATGCGAAAGGCGAAATTGTCATCAAAGAAAACTAATTTCCACGATTTATCTTTTTTCAAAGAATTAATTAGCAAAAAATATACATTTACAAAAAGAGATCGAATCGTATTTTATGACTTAATGTGACTTATATTTACATTTATCGAAATGGAATTATAATGTAGTGTGGAAGATAAGCCACGGGCTCTGCCGCCCTTACAACAACCGATCACCTAAAGGCAATATTTTGAAAATATTCTCTTAATACCTAAAACGAACGTAAGACGTTTGGCGTATACTTAAGTCGCTATTAATTTATTACACTAACCGATCTATGCGGTGAAATCTAACAATAATTACCTAAATAATTAAATTGGCAAAGAGTTTCGAAATACTTAGCGTCGCGGCTGCGACCTAACCCTAGCAAGGTTTAACGTAGCAAGATATGGTATCATCACAACTGCTGGCTGCTGCTCCAGCCTACACGTACTTACTGGAGAGCTGTTTGGCCAGTTCCGTGTACTTGAGGAACTTGGAGTGCGGGCTCTCGTCGAACGACTGCGAGGGACTGCGTGGGTCCTGGGGCGAGGCGGCATTAGAGCCGCTCTTGTGCGCACCCGGCGACGCGGCCCCAGACGGTGCTTTCAGCGGCACGGGTTCCGGCAGCGCACCGTCCTTCACGAAGTGCATCTTCGACAAGTGGTGTCGGTAAGCACCCTTCGATATAAATGGGGTATCGCATAGTGCGCACTTCATGATAGAGTCGGTGACGACAGCATCGTTACACGCCCAGCTAAAAGTCAGGATGCTGGGCGGCCCGGCTGGAGAGGGCGCGGGAGCCGGTGCGCGGGAAGGGTTCGACTCAGTCTTGTCGCAAAGCTTCTGCAATGCCGCTAAAGGGTGGCTGCCGCCCCTGCGAGAAGAGCTCGGTTCACCGGACGATCCGCCTCCAGCCAGGTTATCAAACATGGAGGACAGAGCGCCTAAACTGGATGCAGGTTTACGCTCGGCGCCGGGCGTGTTGCCGGAGCGGTCGCTAGCCGGGCTGCGTGGGCTGGCTGCGGGGCTAGGGCCCTCGCTCTCACGCTTGGCCACGACAGGCTTAATGTCTTCCTCAGCTGTGCTGCTAGGCCGCGGTGGCTCCTCCTCCTCATCAACCTCCGTTTTGACCCGCACGGGCTGGCTGCTCAAATCAACTCCGTTTTCACGTTCTTCCTCTTCAACTTCTCGCTTTATCCTGACTTCGGTTGGGCGGTCTTCGGAAGCTGGTGTTTGAGACCCACGAGTATCAGGAGTGGTGCGAGGAGTCATGTGATAAGAATCGAGCTTCCTATCAGGAGTCAATGATTCTACTCTACTCCCACCCCTCTCGGACATGGAGCTGGATTCGCTGCCGCTGCGCTCGCGACGCCCATACCCCTGCTGATGGTGGTAGTTCCTCAACATATTCATGGTCTGGGGATCGACCAAAGGTTTCGTGTAGTCTACGCTTTCGTCTATGCCTAATCTCTTCAAAATGCTGGAGCCGATAGGGGCGTGTGATGCGCCTCCTGGCATGCCTGGCACAGTGTGCCGCGATCGAGTGTCGAAACTCTTTTCTATCAATTGTTCTATGGCATTGAGTACCGAAGGCGACGAGCTTTTCTCATTGCTCGCGTTTGGATCTTTGGAACTCGGGGAGGAATCGTTCACGGAGGACGGGGAGCGATGATGAGCAGAGCCTGGGGACGGCAGTTCCTCATTGATGCTCTTGCGCCCGTCCCGGCCTGTAGGTGTGACGTGGCCGGGTACGTCTGGTGGGATGATGTTGTTGGATAAGAGAGCGCTCTTCAAAAAGTTCCTTTGGCTATTCGACATCGGCGCGCCTATGCACTGTCGTATGTGCTCGACAAACACTGCAGTCTCAATTTTATCACCGCATTTTTCGCATGTAATTCGGCTGCCAGAACCAAAATCTCTAATTGGTTTTCCCATGGGTACACCATTACCTTCCCCATTTTTGAACTCGTGCTGTGCTCTCTCCAATTCAAGGAGTTTTCTGACTGGTAGAGACTTCTTTCGCTTTTCACGCGTTTGACGTCTTCTTCCACCACTTTCGGTGATCGAACGCATGATGTGTTCTTTGTAATGAGAATTCTTAACCATATGATTACTCAATTCTTTCAAGGAACTAAATGCTTGGTCGCAGACTTTGCAAGTTAATACAGCGCTAACGTGACTACTGGTACCTGTGTTGGGTGGTACAGCATTGTTAGCACCCGGGGCGGCTGAGTTGGACCCGCCCTTACTAGAGTCATCCGAAGATTTCCATGAAATAATCTGTTCTTGGGATATGATGTTCGTGTAGTGCTGAGTACGCTGCATGTGACTAGTCATTTCAGCGAGTGAGCGGAAGCTTTCGGCACACCACATGCATTTCAATATCTGTCTAGTTTGTTCAGCTCCCTTTCCTAGCCAGACATCCTGACCGCGAACAAGTTTTCTAGGAATCGGCATATTTTCCTTAATGAGCATGTTTAGATCATTTTGGCTCGGTTTGGAAGAACCACTTGAAGAAGACGAGTTGTGTGACGGAGTAGAAGGCGAACTAGAAGGTGGCTGTAAGGAAGGCGGTATAGGTGCACCCGATGATGGTGGGACAGGTACGTTTACACCGCAGTGTTTTGCCTCTTTCATGTGTACAGTTAAATCAGCAAGCGAATTAAAGCTTTTCTTACACCACACGCACTTAAGGACGTCTTTAGTTTGGTCAGCGCCCTTATTCAACCAGTGCGATTGCCAAGCCGAGTGACGAGCAGCTGCATTCGGTGCTAAACCCGCGCCCAAGGCGGCACTTTGTACTGATCGGAACAATTCTTCACCACCTAGCCTGCTCAACTCGCTCATTTTCTCTAGTGCTTTGGATGCATCGCTTGGTGTTGGCGCTCCATGCTTTAGCTTACCATTCCAGTCGGATGGGACGCCTCCCTTTGGAGAGAGGCTAGCTGCAGCGACAGCGGCTGCAAAGTATGGCAGGTGCGGTGCTACAGGTGTTGACCACGGAGACGGGCTAGGTTTGAACTCTGATGGCCTAGAACTTTTTCTGGACGGCACTGGCGATGGCGAGTCCTCAGGGCCACGTTTTCTTGTGCCAACTGACAAATCCAAAGGACCATTTTCATTCTTACTAAGATTGACAGCGTCATCGTTATCATCATCATCGTGCGGTGAATCGCTACGCTTTGTGCTGAAGTCAAGAACGGCATCAGCACGATCGGAATCAGTCATATCCTCATGGCAGGACATTAAGAGGCGCTGTTGGGCCGCGGCTGCGGCTGCCGCTCCCAGGTAGGCGGCCACAGCGGCCGAGTGTGGCGGCAACAAAGCTGCAGGCAGCGCCGCCGTCAGCGCCGCGGGCAGGGGCAGGCCCGCCCCGCTGCGGCTCGAGTACACCGAGTCATTCGAGGGACAGCGCGGCGCTCCCGACGACTCCCGGGACAGACATCTCGGGCTCTCCCTGGGGACAAAATCGTGACTTAACGTTAGAATGACAGACATAATTCACTTAGCGAAAATTGCCACCTCTGTCTCAGCTAGTCGTAATCATAAACCGGTTATCGACATTTAAATATTGACGGTAAACAAAACTAATGCAAGTTTTTTAATGGCCATTTTTAATAAATTAATAGCTCGATCGTGAATACCAAATAGACACACTAATGGGTTATACCGACTTAAAAAATCTTTATAGCTTGATGTTCGTGTGTCCTTGCGGGTTTTTGTTTTATTAAATTATTGATGACAATACGATCAAAAAACTTAACGTTGACAAAGTTGACGCGCGGACAATATATTTAAATAATTGACACAAAAGGAAAAACATCGATGACATACGACATTAATATAAATCTAAGGTAAATTGGGTACAAATAGGTCAAGTCTGGAGACATGAATAATCAATTCGATTTCAAAGAAGTCATATTAATGACCTCTATAAAAGTTAACAATCAACATTTATGGCGTGTAGAAGATATTAAAATATTAAATCAATAATATTATAAAACAATCATACTAGGATCGTGGTGATATGAATTTTGATAAACATGTCAAGCACAATAGTCGATGACACTACTTATCGATTATTTATGAGACACTAAAATATACAAAAAGTTAAACAAACAGGTTCCAAATATCAAGATAATCGGACATAGAAAGATGAATGATGTTTTAGAAAATTTCTTGACACTCGTATGTTATTAAAACTTTGACGGAATTTCGTAGATAGTTTAGAGAATCACGAATTCCCATATAAGGATCTAACTCTTAATTTAACAAATGAAACTATAATCATATAAAAGATCGAATAAATCATTTTATTCATTTGATTTCAAAGGTAGTAAAAATTTTGAATCATCATTGATGGAAAAATAAAAATTCTAAAATATTAAGATTACAAACATTCTCTGTTTACAGCTTTTTTAACAATATTTTATAACAGAAACTAACAATTACAAGCTTGACTAAAAAAAACTATGTATTTAAGTTAGAAAACACACTTATTGTGAAAAAACATGAAGATGTCAGACTTAGAATTTTTTTGTGTAAGTTGGATCTGACATGAACGAAAAAATTACAAGTTGAAAAGTCCAAATCCAAATTCATACGGACTTTAATATTTAATAGTAAAACAATAGGAACCATGATGAATACACAAAAACAATATAACACTTGAATAAATATGAAACCTACCTCACGTGGTCGGGCTCTACAATCATTTTAGACGAAATGTTTTCAAAGTACTCCAAACTGGCAACGTCGAAAAACTCGCGGATCCATCAATACAACACTGATTCTATTGATAACACTTTGTTTCTAGACAACAATTGAGACTTCCCAAAAATAGTTGAAAATGTAAACACGTCGCGAAAGACGCGCCGCGATGCCGGCGGTCGAGAGGGAAGTGCGCGGTGCCTGCGGCGGCGGCGGCGGTCCCGCGTGGAATGAGATGCCGCGTGATTTACGACCCGCCTGCAGCGCCCCCGCCCCGCACGCCCCTCGCTAGAAAGGGACAGGTGCCACCGTAACGAACCACACAACGCGAAAGAGAGAGACGGCTATTGGTATTCCGCTTCGAGGGGTGGCGCTGCGTAATGCAAGCGTGCGTGAGATGCGCGAGGTGGACGTGCAGTGACGGGCGATCGTTCCGATGACAGGCGACTGACTAGCGGAGCTACTCCGCATAGTTGAGTCACAGTCGTAACACCAATGAAAAATGTACAGAACATCCTTGATGGCCAATAGGCGCAATAACTTTTTAACGAGATTGTTTACGGAATTCCATTTACGTAGGTAAGCAACTATGAGACGCACTCTGCGTGGTAGATTGAAGACTCGGGGCTTAAAGAAGATTACCCAGACAGGGTTGACGGCGATGACAAGGAAATGGCGCGTTAACAAAACGCCGAGACGAGTCCTTTTAACGACTCACGGAGAGACAGGGGACGCAGACGGATTTACGCGTATCACGAACAGATTTCCTGCTTTGACAAAGGGAAAAATATTTTCTCATGTTTATTTTATTTTACGCAAGGAAACGTTAGAACACTTCCGAACGACAATACTATAAATGTCAGCCGTAGAAACGGCAATGACAGGACGTCGTCTAAATAAATAAATTAACAAAGCAAAGAAATCTTGTTCCGTTACTCCCGGAAACTAATGCACTATGAGTTTTACAGTCCATAATACTGTTTCTATTATCATAGAACGATCGCTAACTAAATGTTATCAACTATTCCGATCTAAACAACTGTTACCTATAGTGATTTGACAGAACCTTGTTCCAATCCCCAAAGTTTTACAAAGTTTTTAATAGGAGAATCGCACAGCTGTTTATTGCTTCCTATGAGCATTAGTCGGCTGCGGGTCAATCAATCACATGTATTTATGTGACAACTAGCTCGGTCTCTCTTCTGCGCCGAACTAAAATAACCCAGAGTGGGTTGTGACATAAACAAAAGAATTCTAGGCTATTTTGCTACATGTAACGACAGATGATAAAAATGTTAGTGGGATGTATTTTAGACTGTGGCCGTTTTGATGTGCAGGAATTAGGACAGAGCAGTTTTATGCGTCAATGTGTGCATAGTGCGGGCCGATGTATGGGGGACACCTGACATCGTTTGAATAATTTCGCAGTAACAAAGCGAATTTTATAACTGACACAGATGTCTTCATGGTAATAAAATTGCAGTGGGTTCGATACCAGACATTAGAGAGCACGTTGAAATTAATAAATATTCAAATGGAACAAGAATACATATTTCAAGGAGTTTTTTATTCAATAGTTAATATTTTATAGACATTATAGTGTAAGATTCTTAGAATTTTTTTACTTTGGAATGATACAAACTTGACACTTTACTAAGTTTTAATTCTCTAAATTTTTTGATCACAATTATTCCAGTCAGGACACTAATGAAACTCATGACAGGCAGGTATAAAAGTATGGTTCTGCAAGCGTTATTCGCACATTCTCATAAAAACAATGAAGAATAACACCTGCTTGATGTCACACTCCCGGCAATACTTATAACACTATAGATGATCATCGGCACTAACTTGTAAATTAAAGACTTATCGATGCTAGCCATAATTCAGAAGTAGTATAAACGACAGTAAAACATGCGTTCGTCACTATCAGTGAATTTTATAGTTCTTTTAGCATCGAATATTTTTAAAGAGATTAGGAATCTTTTCGACACAATACTAATTATAATCTAAAAACGTAATCAAAATTGCGTACGCCGAGAATCAGAATCCATTAGCCTAACCCAAGCAAGGTCTATTCAGCTGCAATGGGTCATGCAAGGATAATAGTGGAGAAAGTATGTATTTTAAAACGTCTCTTAAACTTAGATTAGAAATAAATCAAGTTTCCATTCAAGACAATCCATCAAAATTACTTAGCATCGTTCTCGGTCCCACCGGAACTAACGTTTTTATACATTTTAGCGAATACACACGAACTAAATCAGTAGATCTAAAATCTAAACAATAGAACTTCAAGGCACTAGAACCTCAAAATGATTGATCACGCTACCTTAGTGCAGCTAATTGACATTGATTGAACAGACTTGCTACACGACCAACCTGATGTACACTTTCCTTAAACTTGACATTCCTTATGCACCTACACTTACGGTTGAACTTTGTTTAACTTTAGATTTTAAAACGGCATTGGTATTTGTTTCTGTAGTACCTGCCTGGACGAAAGATAAAGATTTGAAATAAAAGATTTCTAATATAATTAACATGTTAATGATGTCTTCGAGTTGATTATGATATTGGAGATTTTTGGATTTATGGAGACATTTTATTCCAAAAGTGATTGTGAGGAGAAATTTTTAATTTTGATTCTCTCTAAAGACCAAGACATTCTCGTAGCAAAAACTCCTTTTTAATATCGAAGTCTTTAATCGAATTTGAATCGATAAATTCTTGAAGAAATAAAAATATTTGCGATGATAGATATAATTAAATAAAAACAAATAGATTACCAGCTGTCTATAAAATATCAATTCGTTACGAATCGCAAACATTCTGATTAACGATTGGTAACCTAATAAAATAAATCAACGTTGTAATGTAAGTAAATAATATTCACATTTGCACATAATTGTTAATGAAATAAATTAACAGTTTTGTTTAAATATTTCTTTTGTATTATATGTTGTGATATTCTATTCTAAATACATATTTCAAACAAAGGCTACAGTGGTTATTTATTTACGAGTATAATAATAAAAACTGGCAGTGTAACATTTTTTATTTCTTTCTTTTTTTTATAACGATGCCCGTACTAAGGAATTTCATCCTTGTGTGGGGGTCCTTTCACAAACATTCAAATCACATGCACAAAGAACACCCAGACTTGGAACAAACATTTGTGGATCACACAAATACTTGTCCCATACGGGGATCGAACCCGCAGCACGTCGCGCACACTGGTAATTAGCATGGTGACCTATACCACTCGGCTATTCGTGCAGTCAAATATGTGATAAGGCAACACACAATTTTATAGGTCTCTTTCATCTTACTTACACTTTGTTTAAGAACAAATTGTATAATTTCTGAATTTAGGATACTACATTTATTTTACCAACTTATCGATATTTATTTAATAAGCCTTTGTGAGGAAGCCTGGATTCCAAAACCTGGATTCCAAAATATTAATCTGATATAGCCAACCCCCAAGTGTGTTGATCAGTGCTCGTGCCTTCTCAATATGGGAAGAACAGTGCCCAGCAGTGGGAAATTCAGAGGCCGATAATTATAATTATCATTATAATTTAAACCTCTGCAATAAATACAAATCATATTTTCCTCAGAAGATTATTGAAATATTCACTGGAAAACCTGGATTAAGTTGAGGACAAAGATGAAAACTTTGTACCTTTTCAAGAGATCAAGAAAGGAATGGATAGACGGAGATCACCTCTGCGAACTTTTAAATTACATATTATTATAGGTAGGTATCTAAAACTTTTCATAAACACTCCGTACTACATACCTACGTCATGTGTAAATTCCATATGATAAATGTCCCTTACTATAAAACGTATCCGTCTTTGATATAAATCTTTTTATCATGACCTTGGTGTGATGATTAACTCAATAAAAACATCAATCAATTCTAATAATTACTAATAATCTGGAGAAACAAGACATATCGAGTGATAAATGTATTTGGAACGTGATTGAGTGATTTTCAATTTCCCGTAGCTGCCGTTATCATTTTAAATTGCTTGCCAATAATTGAAGATATTACTAAAAAACATGTGAAAAACCAATGTTTTCAAACTCAAAAATTCGAATTTTTGGGTTTATACATGATGCAGGTTCAGGTCCAGTGATTGCAATGTCCGCTTTTGTAGGAATAAAGCTAATCTTACAAAAATATTGTAATACCATAATATGAATAACATTTTGAGTTTTTATGGTAATAATAATACCTTACCGTAATTATTACTTCAGTACCTTTCAGTCTTGTTACATGGTTTATGGCCTTACTAACGACTTATCAATCATTCTTTCATCTAACATCGATAAATTCAAAAGCATTTCTGAATAAAAAATGATGGAGCGTCATTTTAGAAATTTTGGATCATTTTTAGTTGTCCAGCCCACTATAACTGTCACTGACGAATCCATTCATTTCTGTATCTTTACCAAACAGCTTTTGCATCTTATCTACCTTAAATTCAACTTTAAGAACTTTAAATAAGGCTTATTTTAGTTTCGGTTCAAATAAGTTTGTGAGTGTTAAACCAAAATTCATCTATCGTCACCTAATCCAATTTCAGCTTTACAGCCTTTACATTAAAACTTATTGTGGCTACAAATTTAAGTTGGTGGTGTAAGCAGTGTTGTCAGTGGACAGTCGTTGTCGACTGATCAGTGAAAACAATGGGATCATTAAAGTGGACACCATGGAGTGATGTGCAGACCTCCGTGTTGACAATGGCGTATGGTATTATGAATGGGTCCGTTGTATTCGAGAGATGTTCGTTATGGTCAAAATTTCCATAAAAGGTTTAAGGCGAGAAAAAGGTATCAGATCCTGGACATATGGTTAAAAAATCTTTTTACCTAATGATTGTCAATTGACAGTTTTTTGTCTTGTTGGCTTTACCCATTCTTTCTATCGAATTTCTAATTTGAGGCTTCAAATTTGAACTTTATAGCAAAGGTTACAATTTTGTTAAGATTAAACTCGTGCTAGAATGTATCTAGAATTTACAAACTCACCGTTCAGCATTGGGATCCTGGATCAGGGTAGCTGGTATACTGTGCTCAATGTCGTCTCGCTCGTCGGGCACGGGGGAGGTGCGGGATGCGGGGGACTCTGAGCGGGACGCCTCGCCCTCTCCCCCCTCCTGCCTCTCCCCCCGGTCACCACGCTCCTTCACTCCGCTTTCTGGACTGGTCTCTTCTTCTGTGGGCAAAAGAGAAGATAACGTTAGATTGGTCTATCTTTAAGAAATTGTTGTCTGGTTTTTTATTGGTTTTCTTTTAAATATTAATTAAGCAATAATTACAATAAAGATTGAAGCGGCGGTAGCCTAATGGCTAGGGCGTCGGACTTGCGATCATGTGGTTGCGAGTTCGAATCCCACCCATTACACTACCGACGTGAACCCACTCGTAATACAAGCATCTTAGCTTAGCACGAGGGGTTAACGAGATTACTAGTAATGTGCGACCCACATTACTAGTAATCTAATCTTTAAAAAAAAAAAAAAATTACTTTAACTGTTTAATAAATTGCCATCCATTTTCTTTTACTTTCTATAAGCTTTTTGGTTAAATGTAAGATACATTTAACCAAAAAGCTCATCCAAATAATAATTCTACACGATCATAGCCAAATGAAATTCAAGACAAAATTAAAACATTGATATACTTTACAACTGAAAATGATATTAAACTATGATTTAAACTATTAGCCCTAATAGTTAAGTGCAAAACTTCAACAGATAACATCGCATTGATAAGATTAGCAGTTACTAATAATAAAATTAAAAACAGGAAAACCGTGATGACATATAGGACGTATCAAATCAGCTGATAAATCAATAAATATGCACTAAAATAATCTATCAACGCTACAGTCGTCATGTCAGCCAAATGGAAAAATTCGGAGACAAACAAGCATGACTAGACAACTTAGATACAGCCAATTAATATTAAAAACAACAGCAATACACAAATTAATCATGATAATAAAGACGTTTTAAAACCGTATTTAGGTTGATTTAAAAGGTAACAGATAACTGAATCGCTTTATTGCGATCGTTCATCATCTAAATGTAATAATCGGCGATATGATAGATATAAAAAGTACAAGTGAGGAAAATACAATTGTAATGGGGCCATCGGACTTTGCTCAAGCCATGTGATCGATAATTATTGATTGATTGATTGTATATACCTGCGTTAGTCATGTTTGATAAGCGCAAAGTCAACGAATGTTACGAGTTAGAATTAGTAACTTTTCAATTCACCAGATTTCTAATATCACTGATATGAATTACCGTGTCAAACATTTGAGTCAAGCAAAGTAGTAGATGGAAGTAATATTTTGGGTGCGGTAGGTACTCTTTGTCATGTTAAAGATGTCATGTTAAAGATGACTAAATTGCATTTGCATTAAATTCAAGCTAACAAGTTTTATGATGCAAAGAGGCTCGTCATAAAAAGGAATTCACAATCGTAACAATTATCGAATGTTTCCTGTTATCAGCTGACATAATTTGGAACGACAATTTTGATAAAATTAATAACGATACCTACTAGGTTTATCGGATTGTGAAGGAGTCACCTAATTAGATGGAGATAGTAAATGTGATTGACGGTTTTCTTTTTGGATTGCTTGACGATAGTAAAGCTTAAGACGTGAATTGTAAAATTACCATCCGAGATATTTTTACGACTCGCCTTCTTAGAATATTTGTTATATGTTAAAATTCATTACATAGCTAAAACAGCACAAATTTTAAATGCTACAAACCATGAGGTATTAAGGGAAATTCATCAGCTAGTGAAATTGAGTATATTCTATTCTGTGGAAAATATTGAGAAAATAAGAAGAAACTGTATTTTTTTGTCCGTAACATCAAATGAATATCTTTGAAATGTGTCTTTGTTCTTCGCATAAGAAGTACAGGGTAAATTGTGATAAACTCATTTATTCCATCATCTTCTGGACTTTTTGTAATAAGGAAGGCAATAACTATTTATTGTTATGCGTTCTTTAATATCATAATTAGACGGTTGATGATGGCTTTCGTCATTTTGAGGAATTTCCATCACATTGAGCGATTTTCGCAAATGATCTCGAAGATAATGACGAAGACGATTTACTGGGGATAAACTTTCGAGGACTCTTTGAAGCTTTCTGTTCATACTTCGTTTTTAAAGCTTATATATTTTATAAAATTTCATGGGTAATAGAGCTGTTTCAAGATTGAAGTATTTCTGTCCAAAAATATTTTTTACCAACTAAATAGAGATTTGAAACTAATATAATGTGTGTCACAAAATCACTTTATATTAGATTGACGATGACAAGAGCAAAATAAATGAACTTTCAAAATAACATTGATGAGTCACGAAAGCCAAAAGCACATTCCTAATATCTAAAACAAAGCGCCCGTTTGAGCGTAACGAAAATCCGCGGTACGAAAAAAGAACAACCGATTATGAACTTATTGTCCGCCCGAAAAACGCATTGGAAAAAAACGTATTTGAAACCGGATAGCCGAATTGGCACCGCGGTGGCCGGCCCGCTTATTTCACTGCCCATTGATCTGTGAACCGCGTTTCTGTACGCTAATTGATTAAAACGCAACGTGTCAATCCGGTGCCGGACGGCAAAGATGCGGTTGCGGACGAAACGCCCGCGGCGGTCCACTCTGTGGCTAGTGGTGCACCGGGGTGGGGTGTCCCGTGTTTGTTGTTTGACGATATGAAACAGTCCCGTAGCTGGATTTACAGCATTTAATTAAGGAAATTGTACTTAAAGTAGAATAATTCATTACTCAGTGAAAAGCTCTGATTGATGAGGATTTTTATATTTCCCACTATTCTATGGGTTTAGACACCTTTGTCAAACATGTAAGTGCACGTTATTGACAGAATCATACGTTTAAAATTTATTTCGTGAATGTAGATACTGAAATAATACATTTTCAAGGAAATCAGATCTCTAATTCATCAAAAATGCTTAAAATAAAAAACAATAACCATCAGTTGAGGATCCCGGATTATTCCCTTCCCGCAAATCCCAGTGGGACACATTCCCTTGCGCATCTCTATCCACAATCCGTATGTGCCAGCCAATTGATCAAAGGAAGTGATAGGCCGCTGGGTATCTGCAGGTGACTGTGATTCGCTCTATGAACGTGTATTTTAATGAAACCACCCCTTTATCGTATTGTCTGTGAATTATGGAAAGTAATGAATCGATATGTTTGTTTGAGAGATGTTTTCAATCAATTTTAAACTTAAAAGCTATTTTTTTAAGTTTGAAATTGCTATCCAATATTGGGCACTGTTGAGGCGTCTTTTATATTCTGAATAATATACGGTCTGAGCAGTATGTAATATACGATCTTTAGGATTCATTACATTCTTCTTTACTTTTCCAGTTTCAGCAGTACTTAGTATCCAAATTTTACGTCCAAATAGAAATTATTAATTTTTAGTTTCCCAGCTTAAAACTGAAAGGTTCTAAACTGTTCAGTTACTTTTATAGGAAAGTTTTTGTCAATTTCCTCAAGCATCTCAGAATCAGAAAAGCTTGTTCATTCCATTCGTCACAGTACAATAGAAAGAGTCCACGTTTCTGACGAAACAATGGATCAATTTCACCAAAATCGCCGTGAAACCGATACGATTATAGATACCGATTACAATTGTTCCCAAACGACAACGTTAACTAAACCGTTTCTTAATAAAATGAATCTTGATTTTATCAAACAACTAAATGGGTCGAAATAATCTTAACTTCATATCATTTTCAACCTTGATCGTGCCCGCAAAAAGTTTAGTTTTCCTTATACAGATTGAAGTGCAATTTTTACAGTTGATTTTTAGAGGTAAATTGTTAATTTCGAGAAACTTTCTTATTTCAAAGTTTCGATGAAGATGCTCACTTACTTATATTATAGAAAACAATAGAACCATCTTATTATTATCAGGAGAAGTTTGAGGTATTGATTAACAACTCAAACCTTACTAAGGAAAAATAGTAAAGAAAAAAAAACGGGGTAGTGAACACACTGTTTGGAAAAAAAATATAAAAACTTGATCTGAGCCTAGGCTTTTCTGATCCATTATTTTGCTCGATATCTTCGTGTACTCTCTTCGCCCTTGTATATTTCCCAATATTATTAATAAATTATTAGTTTCCATTAAGCACCAAAAAAGTTCACCTTGAACAAAATATTTTGTCCGTCCTCCAGTAGTGAGTACGTTAAGTTTCACTAACCGGCTGCTATCAGTCGTTATCACGTGATCAATCAACGGCAGATGCCGATAATCCAAACATTAGATAAGTACAGTTTCGCAATAACCGCGTTTACTGTTTACTTACTACTTACATGTTGATAATCTGTATTTGCAGCTTTTTCTATTATAAGGGGTTTTAGAATTGTTATTTCTAGTTCACTGTTCAAATGGGGGGATTAACTGATTTGGTTCGAAAAGTAAATAATGCATGAATTTGTAGATTGTAGATTTCCTAAATTGAAAAAAAAAGGTCGTGCAGAAAATGAAGATTACTGATCCAAAGCCCTATCGATCCCTACTGATTACAAACGGAAGCTTTCTGTTTATTTATTACGTAAGATTGTTAGTCTAAAGTTTAGTAGTTAGGGATACAAAAGTCCAGCACCTTAATTGAAGGTGGATTTGGAACCAGTGTAACTAGTGTGTGTCGGTAAAATATCTGCTTTAAAAATGGAATCGCTCAAATGTACGGACGTTTCTAGTCAAAGACCCGTAACTTATCGAAAGGAAATGTCATTTCCACACACTTAATGCCTCATTCTATAGTTACTACAGCCCACATACTTATCTTACCCGGTGAAAAATCTGAAATTTTGTAAAGTATAAATATAAAATAATTGGAAATTAAGATTTAAATTACTCCTTGTACACTTGGCCGAGGGCATTATGTTCACCCCAAAATCCACAAAATTTCCATCGAGTTCAGATAACTTTGTGGTACTATAAGAAATTTCTATCATCATTGACTTTGTATCATCACTGTATGTGCGTGACTTTGTATGCAATTTGTAAAAATATCACTGGCTTACTACAGGGGCTATTCACAAAAACGCATCCAATTAAAGTCATTAGTCTATTCAGCCTAGAACCACGTACTAAACAAAGTTTAAACGCATTCAATCAGTCGGCGCGGTGTCGGCGCGTAATTTCCTCGCGGTCGTCCCGCCGTCGTGTCGTTATCGTACCGCCTGCGCCGGACGGCACAAAGAGGAACCACTCTTTGTTGTCGCACCGATTCCGCATTGAAATTGAATGAAGTTTTGCGATATTGATAGGTCAATTTTAATTTTCAATAAGTTATAGTTTGTTTGTTAGTGATAGTTTAATTAGTTGTTTTCATGATGTTTGAGTTAGAAATAGCGTAAATTTGGCGTCTAAAAATGCATTGTTGTGTCACTGTTAATGAACAGGCTGGTTTATTAATAAAGAAGTAACTGTAGGTCTAGTCTTCTACTTAGCGTATAGTTGTCTATTTAGGTCTAAGGTTCACATGACAATCTATTTAAAAAAAAAACATATTTTGAAAATATATAAATGAACTAGTATTACCTTATTGAAGCATTATTCAGATACGTACCATTGATTATTTTATTAGAATAAATTCAGAAAAAAAACCCATAATCTACAGCTCAAACTGTTTCTTGTATTTAATTTTTTTCTCAAGTAAACCTTATCAGAATCACCGCTCACTAATTACGTACACCAAAAAATAAATCTAAACTAAAAACATCAGCGGGCCGTCCGCGTCAGTGTTTCGTGCATGTATCGATAAATCGCACGGACACACGCACGCACTATAAATCCTTCCTTACCATCGATGGGTGACCGTGATGTTACGAATTTGTCCTTCGAGACCTCGTATTAAGTGCTCCAATTATAATCGACCGGTTCTCGATTGATCGTGTAAAAGATTTCGTTTTTTTCATGAAATTTATTGACTGTGACTCGGGTATTATGTTGGTTTGTGCGATCTTGTGAGGAACTGTTTCAATTTTCTTAAAATTATTCACTTGCAATTTTATTGATTAAAACGTGAAATTAAAAGTAAAACATGCAACAATACGCAATGGATCCTTGAGAATCAATGAAAATGTTTTTGAAAATGTAAATGAAAACCAATAGCGTAAAAAATACATCAGAAGTTCCTAGAGCTAGAAAAACTAATACCATTATTTTTGACCGTCACCCATGACAGAAAACTAAGCCCAATACGTTATTTAAAACCTGCGTACAGCAACAATATTGAATCTCTACACAATAAGCTCGCGGTATCTGGCCGGTAATTGACCGCACGTCCCGGGTGTGCGCTCGTAAAATGTCAGATACCGAGTTGTCCGCGCCGCATATGTTCACGATAGTCGCCACCGAGGTGAGCAGACTGATAACTGAAAATTATGTGCTGGTAGTGATAACCGGTGATTGTTTAATATTGTTGGCAACGAGATTAGGGGTTAAAGGAAAAGATTGCGAAAGGTGTGGACGAGACTAGGCGCTCTCTTATTCAACATTTATATGTTGAATAAGAGAGCGCCTAGTAAAATACTGTTTATACAGTATTTTTAATACGTTGAATTTTCAATTATTTATTTAACTTCAGAAAAGAATTATTTTTAAGCATAGTTTGAACAATGATAATTATGATAAAAATACTTCTTTGTAGAATAAAACAACGTCTACTAATGTGAATCTTACCTGTATCTAAATTAGTATTTTTTTTTATTAATTTAATTAATGCTATAGAATCGTACACGTTGATGATAAATTTTGCAGTGATACGTTTCTTATATGCGAGAAACGAAAACTCTGCACAAAAAAATCGACACGTTCTCATCACTATCAACCCTCAAATGCCACGCATCATCGTTGATGTTCAGACGTCACGACGCAACAAGTTACAAACAGAATACAGTTCAAGTGTAACTTGTCAGGGCGTCGGAGAGCGAAGTGCGCGTCGCGTCATTTCAGACTGAACGAGCCTACGGTTTTGAGTCGAGACTCAACGAGCCTACGGTTTTGATGCGAAACAATTGACGAAACAGATAGGCTTTGTGCAGTCGAAAGTGTTACTCATCCAGGCTTACATAGAGTGACATTTAAATGTTTCTTCTCTGAAAGATTAATTTTAAAAGATTTTAAATCGTTATTGACATTCTTTGTTCAGTAATATTTGTTGAAGTTGATTCATTTGATTTTGAGTTAAAAGTGATGCTCTTAATTTAATGATAGCGTATTTTCTCGGATTATAAATAACGACTACTTATAATACAACTAAAAGTTACAAAAAAAACTTAAATGTACACGGTGTTTTTCTAATAAAAAATGCTTATACAGTAACGTCATTACTGAAATTACTTTAAAATTGTCAGATACAAAAGACAGGAAGTGCTGGTTTCATCATAATTGAATGAAATAAAAATTGGCATGAATCGAGGTAGGTACCCGTTACTTGCGTAAGGAAAACGTTCAACAAAACTTAACAACAGCATCACCCACCCATTTTTATCATATTTTCTTACAAAACGTAACATTAATAAACATGTATGATAACACTGCAGTATCTAAACATTGGGCATAAAGCCGAGCGCAACAAGTGACGTAATTTGTCGCTGTCAGTCCGCAGCGGGAGGGTTGACTCTGGTATATCAACTATTTGAGCTCTTGTTTATGTACGTACTTACTTACATCTTGTTGTAATTCGTGGCGGTTTTGGGTTAGATGTCATAGTTTTTTAGGGATGTGATTTTTGGATACCTACTATAAAAATATAAGCTTTGCTTTTTAGTTTTACTTATAGGTTTGGTTATTATAAACTTCATCTTCTTCATCTGGCAGATTTATTATTAAGCTTTCAGAGCTTACACTATGTTGAAGCAGTCAAAGCCTGCTCTGAAATTAGCGACGGAAGTTGCCTTAAAACAAGAACTGAAAACCTGTTTTTTTTTCATTATTATTTAATTTATATTCTAACTACCAGATCGAATATAATAGTACATCCGGTAATTAACCAACGTAACCTACAACTCTACCCACCCCAACGGCTCAAACCATAATACATCAACGAAACTTTTACCTCACACAAACAGATAATTATATAGCTCGTTAATATCATAAATATCGATCAATGTCGCAGCGAAGTTAAATTAATACTCTCATGAATCCAGTGTCGTCGCATATCAATCAAGAGATGGCGTTGATTGATTGGTCCGACGACCGGCGAAACAAAATCTAGTATCAATCATGTTATCGACGAATATCAATGGCGAGGTTGTTCATTTATAAAATTATAGCTAATGGGATCCGGGTGTAAAAAGGTAGATAGTGATGTGTTTTAGTTCACCTAACAGACTTATGAGAATTACAGCTGGATTCCAGATTGGAATCTGAAATCGGCAGCGCTAGCCTAATAGCTAAATGGTTAGCCTTGCGATCATATATTATAGTTGTCGGTACAAAACCCACACATTGCACTACTGACATGAACCTACTCGTGCCACAAGCATTTAGCTAAGCAGGAGGGGTTAACAAGAACACTAGTAATGTGCAACCTGCATTCCTAGTAACTTTTTCAAAAAATAAATAAAAATAGATAAATCGACGTTCTAAAAGTGAGTAAGTGTGAAATCAATAAAAATATGGTACTAGATTGATCCTGATGCCAGTAGTAGATGATTGATAATAATAGTGAATGGTGTTGACAAATAAATAAAAGAGAGCTTAAGATTGAGAGAGCGGACTGATTCTTAGGAATAACTTAGGAATTATTTTAGTTATTTATTGCTAAAATAATTCCTAATTGTCTTTATGACAGATCTATGAAATGAAATGGATATAACCTTTACTATAGCGCATAGTATAGTAAAATATTTTTGTATAGCTCTTTACACACGCTAAAAAGGAGCTTTCAATTCTATATTGGAAAAGTAGCTAAATGAGGTTTATATTATTTTTTTACATCACACGCCAAAAAAAACTATTGTACAGTTACTGTTGATTACCATTTAGTTTTATAATTAAAAGAGTTTTGAATGATCAAGATCCTTTGATCCGTCCGCCAGCTAAATAATTTAGCTTTTAAACGACTATACCTCAAAATGCACGTTCTTAATGCAAATGACTAAATTCGGCATTTTAGGGTTAAAGATTTCGTGACTTTTATTTCTAGTGATTTATGTTTGAAGATAAATCATGATTGTTAGTGATTTTGAATATAAATTAGAATCAATTCCTAATCAGAGTTCTATGCTGACCCATTAAGTCTGATTTATGACGTTTTAGTAAAAAAAAAACAATTATTTTAGGTTTTTGTTTTTGATCGACTTAAATTATACATAAAGGTTAGGATGTACCTAACCTTTATGTATAATTTAAGTCGATCATATATATTTATTATCGAGTATATTATTTATTATCGAGTATATTATTTCGGTGGATGACAATTAGATCACTCCAAAAAAAGAATGCGATCTAGGTTTTTCTTCCCGTAGAAAGTAGGGAGTGAAAATAGTAAGTATTACTACCAACAAAAACAAGATAAAGAATAACTTATTTTTTAGCTTTTGTCAATGAAGTAGGAATAGTGTACTTAAGTTTATTTTTATCTTTTAAAATATAGCCCTATATTTGCATGCACCAGTCATTGTTTTAGTTAAGGCATCAAGATTATAATTAAAATGTGAAGGCTATCATATCTTATATCTACTCATAGCATTTAAATGTCACGCTGATCATTGATCCTATCTAATACATACACATTGTATTTGTTTATTTTTATTTGAAAGACTTATCAAAATAATAGAGCGAAGACAAAATAAAATATACATTAATTGTTTTTTTTTTATTTTAATTGTGTGGCAGGAAACGGGTTATACCTATTTGTTTGATATTTTGACTGGTCAGTATAATTATGGAGATCAACCTTTTTTTTTTTTAATATTTCGTGTTAAGGTTATTAATTCAACTAATAGGTGGCGGAGAAATGTGGCTGGTGGCTAATAACAGTTTGTAAATGTTTATTATACTGGACTGAATTGAAGGTCAAACGATGGATTTTTTATATTATAAACGAACGATCCTTTTATTCAAAATCAAAATCAATCGAATTTAAACGGTTTTTATGAGTAGTAAAACTTTAATTTTAAAACTAATTGGCTCTAGGTGCGCGGTTCTTCGCTTCACACCTATGGAGATGAACCGGCAGGAAACTCCATAGGTTACTTTCTTCGTTTTTTTTTCACTGTATATGATGTACAAATGGTATGTGTGTCAATAAAGCTAGGACCATAAAAAGAAGAAAGTAATATTGCCAAATACATTTGTTGTTCGATAACATTATGTAGGTACAAAAGTTATTCCACTAGACCAAACTATTGTTACGAAATAACTCTTCTACTATGAGTATTATCCCATCATTACTGATAATGATACGTCACCGAAAAACCCTAAAAAAACGACCTTCTCAAAATAAACATTGGGACAAATCTATCGGTCTAACCGACCCCTACACTGGATTAGACGGGTGCGCGTGAAAAATCTCCGACGGGCCATTGTCTGGGCCGATGCGATCCGTATTTGTCAACGCTGTGATGTCTGAACATCATTTTCATTAGCCAGGAGAGCCTGGCCCATTTGTACCAATGTTTGCTAACAGATGGGGTAGGTAAGACCGAATGAATGATTTTTCTTGACTTTTTTAGGGACTGTATTCTGGGGTTAGAGTAATATTTTATCGGTTCATTCTGATTGCGTTTTAAATTATATCGATTGTAGAGTTTTTCGACTTTATTCTTTTTATGTAGAAGACGCGGTACCTATTCAGAAACCTATATGCTTTCTACATGAAAAGACAAAACATTATTTAGAGTATATTTTTAAACGGTTATAGCATTTAATAAGATGTAAGAAAAATAAAAAGTCGAACCAAACCAACAGACACAATAAAACTAATAAATGTAGTTTTCATAGAATAACAATAAAAACAAAACCGATGTATTAGTCCTTTAAATCTTTGATTGTTTTAAGTGATTAGCTTTATCTTAAAGCGATAATTATCTTTAATTTATTGTTCATATATTAGCAACTCATCCTAAGAGCGAAATAACTATTTTTTAGTATCATTATATTGTGTGTCAATTTCAGAAAAAGTTTACATTTCTATAATTTAAAATGATTAAGGATTTCGATTACGTTTTTTATGATTTTCTATGTCTTTTACTTTAAAATAGGTTAATAATGCATTAATTATCTTCAAATTAGAGACACAAAATTTATTTGTTTTCTTTTTAGTACCTAGTAGAATTTATAATTAAGTACGGAACACTAAAAATATTTAAGATAGTAATATGGTAATATTAACTGTTATTTTATGGATTTTTAATTATTTAGCACCTTGAATGTTACGTGTGTTATTTGTTGTTATGTGTGTAAAGGTGTATTCACCTCTTTGATATCTAATAATAATAATAAATTAAATTATGGTTATTATAAAGAAATATTTATTTTTGGGTTATATTATAAATATTGTAATAAGCACAATAGCTCTATTCTTAACTTAATTATTCCTAGTTTTTTATTTAATAAATAAATAAGGTCTACAAACCTTTGATTTCTCCAACCGTTATTCTTTTTTATTCGACAAAATATCGGTAGCTGCTACTGAATCACTTGAGATAGAGCATTATAACCGAGATCGAATCGAGAATCTATTCAAAACTTAAACAAGCCACTTTCTCTTATAAAATAATACTTTTGAATTATTAATTTGCTTAATTAAGTCGATAATGTAGGCTTCTATGAATAGTATTTCAAAAGATGGTCAAAACTTAAAGAATGCACGTCGTGTAGGTATATTAATGAACGTACGTACGAATAAAGAATGGGTTGATTATAATTATCCCTCAGATAAAGGCCTTTTCTAATGTACCTTCTGAAAGAACGAGATATGGGAACACAATTTTGAGATTTTCTTATAAGTTGATCTGTTGATACATACAAATTTAGGTTGATACTTCTAGAAAAGGAGATTTTTTATGTATGACATATGAAAATTCATACAATTTACTGATATACACACAATTAAAGTGTACAAAATTTCTAAGGATTATTTCGTTTGGTATCAAATTTATGATATCTCTTCTTTTCGTTATCTTAGAAAAAGCTCCACTTAAAAACTGATGTTTATCTAAGGTTGAATTTATGCTTATAATGTGAAATATATATATTCAATATTTTCTTTGTAACACTTATCAATAAACTCATTTAATCTAGGCCACATTCTTATGCAATCATCTACATTTACGCCTTACAAATGGTTGCTTAACCTATGCTATTAAACTATTTATATACAATACTGACCCTCGACCTCCATCAACGGGCCCTCAGCATCATAATTAACATAATTAAGAGTTAATTCTTTATTACTAGAAAGTATACATTCTTATGTAAATAAAAATTAGAATTTTACAAATCTTGTATTAAATATTTAGGTAGTAAAATCCAATGGAATTCTGTATTAATAATCTAGTGAAACAAAGAAATGTGTTTTTTAATGATTGGGTGCTATTAAGTATCGAATTATAAATTGTAAGTTTATATGCGATACTAAAAAAATAATGTTATGAGCTGATTAAGATGTTGTATAATGTTTGTTTATATTTTAGATTATTAAAGAGATAATTAAAATTTTATTGGAATGAGAAATTTGATTAAAACAATGCGTATAATTTACTACCTATGACAGACTGATTATTTTATTTTTCTATAGTAACAGAATCACCTAAGCTTTACCAGAAATCTGAAGAAAATTAAATGCACACTGAAACGTCAATCAGTTTTAAGTATCATGCTGTCTCTGTCACTGTAAGGTGTTAAGTAACGACAGATAGACATTTAAGAACATGTTAAATTTAAGAAGCGTTTTAGTATTCGGGGGTATGCATCACAAATTTAAAGCTAATTATTTTGGTACATGTCTACATACATACGTTTCCTACAATAATTTATTTTTGATCCGCTATATATTCATTTTGTGGATCATAAACATGGTCAGAAATTCTTTCAGCAGCAAAGACTCTTGGGTCTTCAGTTAAAGAAAAAAAATTAAAAATGATTAATTGAATTTCGAAAAACATCTAAATGAATACATAAGTCTCCATTTTGGAAACAAGAATGCTGTTCATTTCATACGTGTCAATCATCTCAAAAAGAAAACAAATTCTTATCAAATAATACGACGCCATATTATGTAAAAATGACGAGTTACATGAAGCAACCAGCACGATACATTGTCGCAACTCCACAATATGTGGTTGTGGACACATGCACTCGTGAGCAGTGCTTAGAGGTCGTAGTGTTGTACCGATAGCAAACAAGACTAGCAATCGATACTTTCAGTGGTCGGATTTTGTTTTATTTACATTTGAGTTTATATAAAAACTTGAGGAATATATGACCGACACTGGCCCGTGTTGGAGCTGATTGATAGAAATATGAAAACTATTTAATACACTTTAGCCAATTGGGTTCAGATCCTCACTTGTCAGGTTTGTTCTTTCTATAGTGGCATTTGATAAAATAGTTGTGGAATTCATAATGATGTCTTGAACAGGTTTTGATTAGAATTTATGTTGTTTTATTTTCCAAATCATAAATACTGCTTCTTCGTTTTATTATTTGGATCAGAAAATTCAGAGCATTAGTCTATGCTTAAGTTAATGCCATCAAACGGCCTGTCCAGTAATGCATCCTTGCAACAATGCACCGGAATCTTATCTCATACTACTTCAAAAACACAAATAAGTTACCCGAATAGCACTTAACAGATTTTCAGTGCAGATAAACACGACAATCTGCACTCCCATTGCTAACGTTACGTTTGATCCAATTGAGCGGCGCGGTGCGAGCTACGAACGGCCGGTCTAACGTCGCTCGATGCATGCTGCTCTGCAGGGGCGGGGTCTCCAATGCGTTTGACCAATGATTTCGCTCCGTTCAAGCAAAACTAATTATACTGATTTATGCCCCCATTGTTCATTGTTTTATGTCTTTCTCTTAGTGTACACTTACAAACCCATATTCGTATGTAGATAAGTGAGTACTTGATATATCGCGTTTTGTTGCCTTTTTATGTTTCGTGACTCGTCCGGTTGTGAGTTACGGTTGTAATTAGCCGTTTGTTTTCATGGATGAGGCCTTCGGTCGAGGCCGGCGAGGTGAAGGCTTCGGGGGAATCACTAACTGCAGTACAACCATGATCACGAACACAGATATTGGCTTCATACGACATGATATGATAATTATTTAGTACACAGCAACAATAACGATCCATTATCATAAAGATTATGATCAGATAAGCTATACACAACGTGCCACCGAGTGTGGTCATGGCTCATTGGCGACCTTAATGCCCTCGCACATTGTCAGATCGAAAGCGCAACATTAAGTCGCTACCATCCCGACGCTACCTTTCACTCGATCTGACATAAAAATCCAATCGCTATTTAAAAAAAACATTTAAAAAATGCCAGCATAGTTAAAGCGAACATAAAAAGAGACAGGCAGACGAGCAGTTACAATGAGGTCTGAGATGTAACAGAAATCGCGCGCGGTGTCACCACCCATTGTATATCAATATTTTATTAAGCATATTCTGGGTTGGAAAAACAGAGCAGCAAATGGGCTTGTCGGGAGCGGCAGCTGCGCCCGCGTCGCATTCACCTGTCGCTCGCAGCGCGCGCGCACGTGGGCGGGGCCAAGGAATGCGCGGTTTTCGCGCTTTTTTCCATTTGCCCCGTCAACCGCCACCGGAATTCGGGTGCGATATTTTCTTTGGTTGGAATCCAAAGGCTTTACCGGGACTTGAGATATTTATTCCCCTTTAGTCCGTTGTCTTTTAGATTTATGAGCATTGATCTTTTTATGCGATTTATTGGAGTTTTAATTCAGGTAACGAAACGAAGGTTTAGAGTTATGATATTTAGAATTTGGCCTTGGCTTTTGCAGATGCTTAAGTGCAGCGTATGAGAATAAGGACTATGTAGCTAAAAAAAATTAAAGTTTTTATTCAATATGCTTATTGCATTTCTGTTACCTGGAAGTTTTTTCAACAATATTTTTTTCTATTGATAAAGGCTCAAAGTCCGTATCACACTGTTCACACAGTTATTAAATTATAACTTTTATTTTGCTTTCGTTCAGCATGTTTAAAAAATTACTTCGCAGGTATTATAACAACTTGACTGCCACTTAACCCTCCAAAAACAATCACGCGATAAACAACCCGATACACATCGACTTCTAAAGAATTCATCATTTTCATTAATTCGTGTGTATTTAACGTAACCGTCTAATCGCGTGTGGCTATAACGATAAAGCAAGTGGGTCAGCTAGTGGGCTATCAGTCAAAAAATAAACAACAATAATACACAGAAATCTATAGGGAACTGGGTGAGGTTGAGTGGCTTCCGACG
The DNA here is from genome assembly GCA_950381575.1 of Plusia festucae. Lineage (NCBI taxonomy): Eukaryota > Metazoa > Arthropoda > Insecta > Lepidoptera > Noctuidae > Plusia > Plusia festucae. Next base: position 942,300 of record OX494436.1, on the reverse strand, counting down.
ACGCAAGATTGATCGAGCAGTCGCAATTATGAAAAATGATTTTGTGATAGCGGTGTCGAAGTGACCGACGCGCGCTGTTTAGGGTTGAAAGATTCAATTGTTCGTTTCGTACGGCGATTTTCTATTGCGTATACATGTAAATGAAAATTGCTACAAAAACAATCGCGGATGTTAACAAGTACTTGCTTATTTCACTTTTTTTCCTGAAAGGGTCAACAGAGCTTATCATGTTTTACAAAACTCTTTTGTTCTGAGACCTCACGCTTAGTAGTTTTATTTAAAAACCAATTCATTATTCAAGTTAGGCATTCATGAGAAAGTCGACACATAAGTTTACAATTGCTTGGACTAGTAATAATAGCCAATAATGAATAACAATAAATACGTAACGATTGAAGCGTGAAACATAAAATATTCAGATATTAATGAGATGGACTTAAAAACATTTTTTTAACAACTCGAATGGACTTAGTTCACAATTAATCATTGTCTTTTGGATAAAGATAAGATATAGTTACCATGTCGCATTTCTGATTGCGAATGATGGTGCAACAAATTGATTGTAATAAATAATTAATTTGTTATGTAAGGTTAGTTTCAATTAGAATATTTCGTTTAACATTACGCATAATCTATCAAGGTACCTAACTGATATACATTGCAAGCAAGGTTGACGAAAAAAGATATGCGGTGATACGAGAGGATTTTTTACTTACTTTAATATTTAAATAGGTACCTCATTTTTTTTATAAACCCTGTCGTTCACATGTATTTCTTAAATATACGAATCTCAACACCACTTAGGTCCAGACTTATTAGAATACCATCGCATTCTAAGACCCTCGACTAAAATATGCCAGTATATAAATCCAAGTGTGTGAAATCCTTCTGCGGTCAGAGAGTCCAATTTCGGACTCGATCACATTACCATAACGCGAGTGCGCGAGTGCGCGGTGCACTGCCCAGCTGTCGGACACACGGGCAATGGGAACGGAAAGCATAGAAAACTAATAAAAATATATTGTTTTCTGAGGTTTACGCGAATATTAGACATTAAAATAAAACTATTTTCAACAAAGGTAATAAGTATCCAGTCTGTTTAATTAGAGGCGATTGTAAAGTAAATCTAGTTTTATTTTTATTGTTTTTTATTTAAATATACTTATTTTATTTTACTTTTGTATAATAAATATTATTAGAAGTAGCAAAAACACAACATATTTTTTTTGTTTCGCGCCATGTAAATTACGATATTCAGGCAAATCCGATAAGATTGGAAGCCAACCCCAACATAGCTTGGGAAAAGGCTAGGCAGAAGAAGAAGACTAATTTTACCTATCTACATTCCAATAATGATTAGTAATGGGAAAGCATCAGTTATATTCACTACTATTGCGATTCAATTTATTTTGGTATATTAACATAGTCTTACATTTACTTACTTAATTTAAATCCAGAACTGAATTTACAATCAAAATAAATATGTAGTTGCATTTGGTTCATCAATACTGTCTCACGACCTAGGTACTTGTGAAGTGTCAAATGAGTCAGTGAGTGATAAAAGCGATAGTCATAATGCAGATACTTATTGCCTGTATCATTTATACTCTAAACCTATAGGTTTAGATAGGTTATGATTATCTGAGATATATCTCAGATAATCAAGTAGTAATTTTCCAATTGAATTAAAGTGATAAAATTTTTTATTGATATAATAGGTAAGTTATTTTATTGACATAAAACAAATGCTCAAAATAATTGTTCAAACAAGTTCCTCTAGCAGTAGAATCAAATCAAAATAATTTAAACCAATTATTTGGAGTCATTTTCTCAGTGACAAACGATATGACCTTTACTTTTCAGAGGCTAGTTTTTCTCTACTACAAAACATAGAGAAAAACTTATCGCAGAAAAAAAAGATAGCATTAATTATTTTTTTTCGTACATCTGATATTTAATTTTCTTTTTTTAACAGTGGCAGTATAATAAAATTTATTTATTTCCTTTAAATATATACAATCTTAACATTACTAAAATAATATTTATTAATAAATAAAATATAATAATATAACAATAGCTAAAGCTCGACGCATTCCCCGCCCGTCTGTCCGCAAGCCCGCCAACTATTTTATATAGTATTTAGATGCACATTAAGAGTCATCTTTAACTGGAGAATGTTCCGATCGGGTTTCATTACCATATCGCTTGTCGGGAACACTTGACTTCAGACGTACTGTATGATATTCAGACTAGATTGCACTGGAATAGATAGAGACTCATTACTTATTCGCTGACTAAGATTTTGCAAATCTTTTTTCGACCTGCATTTTAGGGTTTGTTTTTTAAGAAAATGCTGTGTGGTTTTTTTGGTAAAAATGGTTTACGTTAAAATAATTGTCTGATTTTTTTATTTAGAGCTTATTTTAAAAGGTGTTTTTTATGGAAATTATATATTTTTATAGTATTTGTTCCTATATTAAAAACACTCGAAGATAAAATTGTACGAAAGTCTTTAATAAATGATGGTTTACGCTCATGTACAATTCAGAAACAGAAGAGGCGATTCCCAATCAATTAAAGCGAGGGACCAAACGAACAAAACCAACATTAACCAGTCCATTAACCCTAAAGCCAGTAATTATAAAGGTGGCGAACGCGAAAACAAAAGCCAGGTCCTCGGCGAGTCTAACGTGTAAAGAATGCACCGATTCTGAGAGAGGACGCCTCTCGACCGCATTTTATCACCGACTAATGATCTCGGGCGTCTGCGCCGCGTAATGAGAGCGCCAACCGCCCCGGCTCACAACCAATAAAATATTTATGAAACCATCCCCCGCCCTAATGGAACGCGTCAACTCCCCACTTAGAAAACTCCACTCGCATTAACCTCCGCAAAATTATCATTACCGCTCCACAAATGGACAATAGCCGATCGCATGTCCTATACGCAGAATGCGACTCGTTAAGTCGCCGCGGACGCGAATTTAAGAGACAGCTTCTAAATATCCAGTGGCAGCGTGCACATGCGTCCAGAGATCTGTATCGGCGCACAATACCGAGGCCGGCCGTCACGACGGTAGCAGAAATATGGACGCGGCCGCCGCATGCCCGCTTGTTTTATGTTAATGTGAGGCATAAACGGCTAGCTGCGGGGAAAAATAACGCGCCGACGTCCCCTGTGATGGAATACCCGATACCCGCCGGTGATCGTTAGCCGAAGCAGCACGCGCCCTGGATCCGCACCTAACGCCATTGTCCCAGACGCACGAGGAAGTCGAATAATTAAAGGGAACGCGTCGTCAGTCCGGCGTGCATTCCCACAGACGCTATCACGGCTGTCGATCTCCGCGAGCGAAATACCGAAACCTAATAAGTCCGAGCCGAGTCTCATTTGTGTAAGGAGTCGTTTAAAAAAACGAACAATACGGAGGCGCCCGATAAAGGAGACGGCCCAATAATTTAGGGTCATTGTTTCGCCTCTTAATTTATGGAGTGCGGGCGTACGATTGATTTGTAGGTTTAGGAGGGAGATTCCTCGGGCCGAGAGTGTTGGGGATAAGCGGTTTTAAATCCGCAGCGGATTATCGCGCGGAGACGTCGCCGCGTCGCGGGCTGGTGACGCGCGTCAAGAACTCAATTTATTCGCGGGCCACTCGATATACATACAATGCGCGGCGGCATTTAAAATGCGCGATAGGATTGGCCAGCCGCGGCTGGGCGGGATGCGCGCACCATATACGCGTGCTTCGTGATGCACATATTAAGTTAGAAGGCTCTGTACATGGGATGCGGTGGAATTACGATAGGCACCGATGATGTCTAAGATCGTGAGTGTCCCTCCGGTAGTACAATGGGCGAACTCGGAGAAAATTATTAATGCCCTGGGGTTGTTCGGTGTTACATTAAATTGCGGGTGGCGAGCGATGCCATTAAATTATCGGACCCGCTGATGTCCTCCTACAATGCAGCTTGATAGTAATTCACGGGCGATGCTCTTGTGGTATAATTTCGCGGGTGCATTGTGTATTTACTGTTGTATTGCAGGAATGTGTTCGATTAACAGAAGTTGAAATAAATAAGGTGATAATGTTGTCTTCAATTGATGATTCAACTTTGACAAAATGTGAAAGAATGTCACTAAATAGTAAACGAAAGACAATCATTGCACACTTTGTTAATTTCATTCATATTATTATGCCCGAAAACCCAAAGTCCCACTCATCAAGCTATCAAGCTACAGCCTGACATTAGGTAGCCTTTAGAAAATCATTCGCAAAGCTAGCCTACAAATAAACGTACGTCGTAAGTACAGCCTATCGGACATCGCGCGTCTGCATTAATTGGAACAGCCGATCTGACCGAAGCAGATTTCACTTCTATAAATGGCTCGAAACTTTATGGTATCGCGGTGCGTTGTTACCGTCAACGTGCGCCTGCGCTGCACACACTTGTAATTGGTCGACCGCCGGTTGACATTTACACGAGAACCAAGATGGCGGCAAATCGGATATGCGACGTGTAATTGACAAATAGGCTGAAGGGTTAGAATAAATTGGGTTTCGCACGCAAACGGTTTGAATTTTGTTTTTCGAACAGATCGATGGCGATGCTGCGTTTGCGCTCGCGATGTGATGACATGAGTAAGAGAGCTCAGTCTAGTACTGGCTGGGAATAATAGAATTTACAATAGCAAAAACAATTTGCCACGTAAATATTTTTAATTCAAGTTGAATAATGGAATAATAAAAAATTGTGCTTTTTATGCGAATTCCAGTAAGTTAACGCTATAACTAAAGGATAATTATAAGCTATTGAATGCAAGTTCGTTGTTGCTATTCACATCCGTAGCTTAAGTACAGCTAATAAGTAGCTTGAGAACTTAACAGTCGATTGAGCGCGAAATACTGGAAACGTTAACTTGTGAAAAAAAAACAAAGGTAGGGTGAAGAATGTGTTGTTGAAATGCAATGTATTTTTAATTGTTTGTATCCTGATTAAAAACCTAGCACCTACATTAATTACTATAGCCTATAAAATAACCTATTACTTGCAACACAGTAATTTCAAATATAAGAAATCCTTTTTTTTTTGTATTATATAACATCCTCTAAAAAGAATCCTGAATGGATAGGATCTACACAATTTCAGCTTAAAATTATTTAATTGTATAATAATAATTACAGTGACTATAAAATTATTTTTCGATTCCTTAATTTACCTCCCCTTAACATTCAATAATGTTGTCAAAATCTGTGACAATTTTAAGCGCATACTCATATCACAAAATCCAAATACCACACAAGATCAAAATGGCACGTTAATACATCAGTTAAAAGGGTTTTGATTGATCAAGACGTCAACGACAGTCCGGCCGTCCGACGTTGCAGGTTGGTCCGGCGACGATCCGGCGACTGTCCGGCGACTGGTCGGCGACCGGTGATTGATAGGCAGTGCTAGACAATCGTGCGATCAATCATCACTGTCGCCAGTGTGGTCCCAGCCCAACTGTGAGCTATTGTTTTATTGAAAGTTTTGATTTTTATTTTTACAAATTTTATTTTTGAATTTGCAATAATTTAAAAGGATATTATTATGTAGGTTGGTGCTTCTAAGGCTTTTTCGTTAGGTTCTTTTAAATGAAAACAAGATTTAGTTTTGTAAAATATCGAATTAGATTATAATTATACATTTGTCTAGACTTACTTTATTCTTATGACGTAATTATAAACATAAGTCGGAATTGAAATAATTATCTTCTTTTTTAAGAAACGGATGTAAAGTATTAAGAAACTAATAATATTTTTGTAAATTTTCGTATCGATTTCCTGTCATTTTTTTATCGAGTTATCGCGACGCTTCGGCGCCGGCGCACGTTTTGATCGATTGCGCGTTTAACACCAGGTAAACACCCCGTGTATGAAATGAAACTATCACTTTACTGTGACATAAAAATACCAACATATTGAATACAGCCGCCGCCACTTGTATGAACTATAAAACAAAGAATATAAAGTTGAAATTCGCTTAATTTTAAATTTCACAGCTCACCTCAACAAGTTTGTTTGACAAATTAATTAAGCGAATGATGGATTTGTCTGCGTAGAGTAGTGATTGATGATTTGACAATAATTTTGGGGTCGGTCGGGCGAATGTCAACAGATAAACAGAAATAAATGGATTCCGGACACACCTGAAGACAAGAGCAAAAAATGAAAAAAAAACGGTAATTATTTTGACAACGCTGTAACACGTAAGTGAATAAGTGGTACCAAGTAAATGGTTTGTAGAATAAAATCATCATTAATGATATATTCTAATCTATTACACAAAAACTAATTAATATATTGCAATAGAATCAGTAACTTTAAAAATCCACTTGTGCTTGAAATTTTAAATATAATTTGCTTTGATTTGTGTTTGTAGTTTATAGCGAAAAATATATATGTAATTATTAATATTTTTGTTTTTATTTACGTTAAGAACTTTTTATAGTACAATATTATTTTCTTATAATGTTCGTGCGTCACCAATGTTTCGGTCATTAAACAAACGATTGAACAAAATATTTTGACATAACAACACTGCAGCGATACTAAAAAATGCAACCATAAAAAATAAATTAATAATAGCTGAAGATACGTAATAAACAAATCGAAAACTCGTTTTAATTTTAATATAATGCTCATAAATATACTTTTTTTTTTCGCAAAACGAATCACCCCATTTAGTAGGGTGTCCACAATAAAACTGTCACGTGAGACAGTCCGATACCCGACATCGCACTTATCAACGAACATAACATCCTCAACTTTACGACAATCTTGCGCTGGACGCGCGCGCATATAAATTTGAACAAACGTCAAGACAGTCCGATTTTATTTTACTGATCATGGAAATTGTATCGATATTTCAACGATAACGTTATTGTGTTGTGTCGGATAAAGATACTTTTTATGTTCGCGTCCATTTGATTTTTATACGATCCGGGAATCGGATGAAAGTGGAAATCGATTATAGTTAAATTTACACTGCATGCTGAGACTAATAATAACAATCGGGAGAGGCAATGCCGTATATCAGAAATGAAGTCAATGTACTTATCACTCGAGATTTCATTCAAGGTAGGCTGATCCCATCACTAAGCCACGTGCTTGTACGTTTTGAATCATAGAGTAACTTGTTGCTTCTAAATGCGTGTGCATTGTACACAAATCAAAGCAAACGAATAGGAAAAAAACAAAGAATTGTAATAAAAGTGAACGTTTCCCGCATTTATCACGGAGAAATAACGTGAAAAGCGCGTAAAACTCAGCGCAAATAAAAATATCTAAAATCATTCCCACCAATCCAACAACTAAAAACCCACACGCTACAATCTAGATCGCGACACACGAATAGCGAAATCTAAAAACCGGTTGTTAGTTCGCCATGTAATTCTAATTAGGTAATTCGAGCAGCCGGTACTAATGGGTTCGGTTCGGTGCCATAAAGCAGGCGCAATCTGATCGTGTGAACACGCTGTCCGCGTGTCCCGCGCACATTGTCCGCAGACATGCGACGCTTTGTCACCCTAGCCCACGCGGAGATAGCGATATGAGAGCCTGTAATTATTGGCTTCACTGTTATTCTATAAATTCAGTTTTAGTGTAATCTGTGCACTTTACTTCGTTGATTTACAATAAACATTTTGAAAATAAAAGACAATAAACAGCGTAAAAATACTAAAAATGTTGTAAGCTTAGGAATTATTGAGAAATGTGGATGAAAATAGAGAGTGTTGTTTAGTAATGTATCTTAAAGAGAAAAGACGTGCCATTTTCTCTTCCAATCTCTTGAGTCAATCAAGTAGGGTGGAAACGACTTAAGATATCTTGGGACAGCCAAGGCTACATTTAAATCCGAATTTGTATTTCCTTACTATACTTATCACCTAAGTCTCATAAAATATAGAGATCTTTCTTTTTATAGACCGACTTACGCTTTAGTCGTAAAACCGTTTTATCTATTACATATTTTTCATTTTTTATTTGATGGCATGTCACATTTGAAAGCACTAAGCTATTCCCATAAAATCGTTAGCTTATTGCCTTCTCTTAATCTTGGAAGTGTAAAATAAATCTGCGCTACGATCAATCGACGCTTGCAATCTTTTATATAGTTTACACAAATAAAAGCACCCATGACCGCAGACAGATATAATAAATTAGTGCTTGTGCCAGCGGTCTTAAGACATATGGACACCGACACAGAACCTTCGTCAATAGAAATAGTAAAAAAGAAAACCACGATTTTAACTAAAACCATTCTTTCAGGGCTGCATCGTGACTGAACTTTTAGCTTCCTATAATAAAATTTGCTCTTCAATTTGTATGTGTCTCTTCATGAGAGTTGTAGTCAGCCCCCTAGCCAAGTGACATTTCTACGATGATAGAAATCGCTTAAATGACATTAAATGTATGAAAGTGACAAGTCTAAGTCACGTGACTTATCGAAAATAAATGTCATTTCCGTACATTTAACGTCATTGATGCGATTTTTATCATCGTTATCGCTAGTAGAAATGTCACTTGGCTAGGTGGGCTGGTTAGTATTTGTTGTATCCAGATAATTAAAAGCAGTAAAAAATATTGAACAAAATTATTCTAATCAAATGATGCTTGTCCCTTCTGTATAAGAGAAGATCCCTGTGCCAAGCAGTGGGGTATCTATAGGCTGGTATTATTATAATTGTGATTTGTAACGCATACGACTCGTTTAATATCATAAATAACACTGACAACTAAAACTCCATAAAATAGCAATTAATTGTCACCCTATCGATCGTTAGACAAAAAAACAAGTGCACACCCAAGTCCGAACAGACGGACATAATAAATAAGTGCACAACAGACTGGAGACGTGTAGACACCGATACACACTCAACCCTCACACTGATGGAAGCGTTTCAAACGCAGTTTAGATAGCGATGTGGCGTTGACGTATTATTATTGTGGCGTTTCGATGTTTCGTGCGTTTTACGTACCATTTTCGATTTGAATTTTCGAATAATGACGGTTAATGTGATTCGAAAGGCTAATGTTTGTCGTTGATGGTCATAGAAATGGTTTACTATTAATTGTTTTTTATTGTTACTTGTTGTCAGAAAAGCTGGTTTCACGGGCTGAAATTTGTAACACTCTGTGCCTACTAAAGTAATCATTTAATTTTTTTTATTTCAAAGATGAACTACGTGTATTACATCAAATTAAGAACAAGACTTGAAAATTAAAGATTTTATACGTAAAGTTATGGTCTTGTCAAAACATCGGCAGAAGAACTCTCCATCATAATCTACGATTTATAAAATAAATACTTCATCGGGGTATAAATGTCGTAAAATCTAACCCAACCGCTAACATATTCGAAAGCCGTCCATAGACCAGGATATTTAACACTATCTTACGAACTAGTTGCAACAGCTCGTATTTCGATGTTTTATAGTTCGACTCGTGTCAATCGTGCGTGCGTTCAAAATACCTTATTTATAGCCAAAACGGAACGGTCGCGGCGATAAAAAGTTTTAGTGTCTTCCGATTGAGGCGCCGCGGCTATACGGCCATTTTTTTATCAATATTGAGCTGTTTTCATAGCCTCTTAAGGGTTATGACGCAGTTTTGTTTGTGAAGAAGCTATGGAATCGTAATGTCTTGCTTCACGTCACGTTTGGAACGCGATTTTAATGCGTGAACATATTGTCTTCATTAATAAAAAATAGTTATAGAAACTATTGTATACCAATCTTTATAGTATCTGTAGAAATATATATTATGCTTTGTAACTTTGAATTTCTAGTGTTTTCTATGGATTCAAATAGAAAGTAAAAGATGAAAAGATGGATTGAAGAACGAGAGATCGTGAGTTTAAATCTCACCTGTTGCGTCCAATTTAGGTGAGGGCTTAAAATTTGCACCTCAAATTTGTCAAACAAGTTACCATTTTTTCCCAAAAGAACATGAATACCTACAACAGTTTTTTTTATAAATTATATCAATCAACTGTTATATATAATGTAAAATTTAAAATCACAGTCTTGTCTCTTTCTTGAATTGGTTGTCTCTTTCTTGAATTGGAAAAATCATTTTTCTTAAATGAACGTGCTTGATATATTTACACACATAATTTTATCACCTAAAGTAATTTAAGATAAAGAAACGTTCTTCTACTAATCGATCCCCTCAAACGAGTTCATTGACCCTGCGTGTTAACAATCCGGATATAATGTTTTTATATCATAATGTTTAGTGGTACATTAAAACTCTGTCAAAAGAGGCATTTTTATAACTTTTTTTACGACGAGAAATCTGATAGTATGTCTTTTTAAATGTTCCTAACGATATTTATATGAGTTTGTTTTACTGCGTACCACGGTAGATTAATTTCATTGTTGTTAAATTTCATTTGATTGTTTTTTGAGTGTTTCTTTACGGTCTATCGGTATGTTCGGTTCTGTTTTATAGTTAGAAATGTGTTAATATATAGGTATGTGCACATCGGTTATAATTCATAATCACAAAATATACCTACTGTCATTTTTTTCAGGTAGGCTTGCATAATTTACGAAATGGATCTATAATGGATTAAGTAAATTATAACTTTTAGATTGCTTACAAAAATATTGTATTCTTAATAAACTCAGGGCATTAAAATACTTCTGACAACAGTTACTTAATTAATTGCTCTAATAAAATGCCTACAAATCGTCATGGGTTTAAAACTTTTATAGATAGCTAATTACAGGCCGTTAAAATAAAATATGAAATAAACGAACAAATGACTCGTAAAATGTTCGAAATACAAAATTAATGAAGACGTTTGGATTTGGATAATTGAAATTGGAAGAAGTGTGAAGTGATTTATTTTATATTGTAATTAAATTCGATTTATATACAATTTTACGAAACAATATTTATGAAGGATTTATTTAGATTTAAGTGTGTCTAATTATATAAAAAAATAGTTTCATTTAGATTAATAAAAATGTTAAGTTGGATTACAGTTACATACACGTAAATAATATTCATCAATCTATTCATTCATATCATCAATTATTAATACTTAGTCGACACATAAAAATAATAAAAATTATTACACATCGATCATTCGGCGCCCAATATAAAAATTAATGACCACAAAATTAAATCAAATCCACTTAAAATTAAAACCCCACATCATCACATAAAAACAATATATTTAACCGAAAATATATCAACCGGTGTTAATTAAAACGGAAGCACCACCACTCAATCACGTCACCGAATCAAAGATGGCGACTGTTTCATCTCGAAAATGATAAATTTATATAAAAAGTCGTAAGAACTAAAAGAAGGACCGGAAGGCGACGCGTAGTATATCAATCAAGAGATGAATGAATAACACCCGTTACATGTGACGGGACGGGCACGACACGGGATATTCCTGAGGTGTTGATTAATCTTGATGGACGGATTTTGAGAGTTTTGGAAGAAAATGTCTTTAATTAGAGTTTCGCTGAAAGATTGAATTTTATGGGGTCTTTGATGTTACGAATTACATGACTCTCATTCAATGTATTTCCCTGTTAAGAAATATTTCCTAATATTATAGACAGCATAAAATAAAGTAGGTAATAGATCATTTTTTTCTTAATTTTAATCCCCTATTTGAAATCTTACACGAAAGAAAATTCTTACGCAAGGTCACCAGGAATATTTTCCGTTTTCTGATTTATGTATCATAGCATACACTTTCCATTATACAATGTACCTAGATCATTCTAGCAGATATACCCTTTGTAGGTCCCTATACATTCAGAATCGTGACATATAAAGGCGATTTCTATTCGTAAGTTACGTGTAGCAGATAAATTAAAATTCTGCAACACAGGATATTTACACACAACTTTATTGTATGTAAATCATCAAATACACACTGATCGCTCAGAAGGCTTTAGACGTCAAAATTCTTGAGTTTAACACTAAAAAATATGTTTTAAGTCCTAAACGCAATGTAGTTTTATATTGAAAAGCTGCCGGTTGCTCAAGGGATGGGCGTCGAGCGGGTATTCGAATTATTGAGTTTAGTCTGTTCTCAAATGTCATGTCATATTATTGGTTGATATTTGACAGTTGATTAGCCAATTCTAGTTAGGTATAAAATTGTTAATAATTGTTATCGATGGAAAAATATTTATTAAAAAATGGGGAATTCTATTTGTCTGATCTCTTGGTTCGATTAGATTATCCTTATGTTATCAGAAAAAGAAAGAAATGTTTTAAAAGTTTTAATTCAACATTGTCTTATGGGGCACATTTCTGAGTTAGGGTGATTTTACAATGGATTGTTTTATCTATGACTATCTCTTTTCACTTCCCTATTAAATTAACATTTTTCTATTTCAGACTTTGGTCTTATAAGATGTTGCTGCAAAGAAGTTGGTATTTATAACTCGCCTCCGCCTATAACTTGGGCATTTTTTTCTTATTTCAAGAGAGATTCAGTTTTACGGCTTATGCATATTTAATTAATTGCATCTTGCAATCTTTATTGACATTATTTATTGTCAAAACCTATATCAATGAGTTTTATTGCTTATTTATAGCTGCACAAGATATTACAGTTAGATATACCTGTAGAATGGCGCCTAAATAATTGCTGTACCTAGACAGTTGATTACTTAAATAAATTACCAAGTGACTGCTAATTTCGAGGATTGTTTTCTTTTAAATACAAATGACATACGTATTTTTTGAACAGGATGTGCTTCTGTACAGACATACAAACAATTTTTTTTTGTATTTCTACTAACTTTTCGTGCTGAGAAAGGTGACGAAACACACGTTTTAAAAGATTCCATTTAACCTAAGAAACTATACGTATGTATTTAAGAACGGTTTTATTTCAATGTAAACGGGATTCTACCAAATCTGTGACAATCACTTACAATACCCACTCAACTCGCAAACTGAAAACATCTATCTGTGCCAGGCAACGCTGCTAAAAAGACGCAAGACCCCGTCGGGTCTGTTGTCTAATTGATAATTAGTATTCAGGCGGGCGGTGCAGGCCTACGTGTGGACCCCCGATAGCCCCGCGAAGGGGGGTGGCCCCCGGGTGTCGCAAGGGATGGTCAACGTTGCATCAGCACGCTCAAGACGTCTGCTATTGACGTAAGATGGCAGCCGCTGGGATTGCGACGTGATCGCAACTTGGGGTTATGAACGGTTTAGGGTTGGGTTTTGTGGTTGATTGATTTTAATTGGTGGTGTGATTTATTATTAATTTGTGTTCAGTTCGTTTCACGTCTATTTTGGGTTTTGGCTAATAATTTGCAAATTTTAGTTAGGATAGTTTGGTAATTCGTAGTTAATTAATCGTACTAATGATGCAGATAAAATAATAAACTGCTAAGCATTAACTTGGTTAAAATAAGTTCTAAAAAGATATTAATTACATCACTTAAAACAAATAAGAGATAAACAAGCAACATAAAACTATATCGCTGTCCCCGGGCAATAAAGCGGTAATATCAAAATTCGATTTTTACAGGAGAAATAAAAGAAGCTAATTTTCATATAGTGCAGCGTATAGTGATCCAAAACAGGCGGTCAAAATGTCAAATGGAAGCTTATTTTTTTACCAACCTAACCTTTAAAAAAATAATTCTATTGGTATAACTATTTAATTAAATAATTGAAAAAATGTATAATACAAATTATAGACGCTATTGATTCAATTGTAACATCATTAATGACTTTATAAACACACCGACCACTTAGACTCAGGCCCATAACAATATAATACGACATATTTTCCGCTTTAGGTCTCGAGCGTACCAGCCGATTACCACCTTCTTCAGGGAAATTTTATAGCCAAAGCTAGCTGTATCATCCACTAATCGCTATTTTAGAATCCTATCAATGAGTCATTTTTTTATGTAACCATCGTAACAAATTGACTTTATAATGTGATTTATTTTTATTTTTAACCATTTTAGACAGTATTCTATGAAATTAATATTTTTTTAGTGTTACTACTGCCTAATTTTTGTTTAATAAAATTTTAAATAATAATGACCTTTTAAAAAAAAAGTTTTACGAATCACATATTATTTATTAAATATTAAACTTTGGAAAACAATACAAATACACTTAAAAAAAGTAAAAGTACTATTCTACCTTAATTTGAATAAAATCACAATTTTAATTAGCTGTTATACTATGGAAACAAAAATAAAATTGGTCAAAACCTTAAAAAAAAAATATAATACTACTTTAATTTGAATCATCGCTTTCAATATCGATTTCTTCTTCAGAGTTCCCAACACAATGTAAATTGTTATAAAATGTATGATAATGTTTCGGGATTGCTTAAGTTTTGCAGAGACTCATCAAATCGTCGTAAAGTGGTTTTGGTAAGGCGATTGGCTCTCTATAGATACAGATTTCTCAGTTCATCTTCTGAAACATCAGTCACTAGCATCTTTTTGGCTCTTCCTCTTGAAGATCTGGTGTTTGATGCAGTATTTAAAGGAATATATTCATCATTAAAGTTATACTTTAAATAAATAACATCTGGATGTGCTCGAGTAATCTTGATTTCGTGTTGTAAATCGTAAAGTTATAATTATATACTTTATAGATACTATAATATTAGATATAAACAATTTACATTGTGTTGGGAACTCTGAAGAAGAAATCGATATAGAAAGCGATAATTCAAATTAAAGTAATATTTTTTTTAAGGTTTTGACCATTTTATTTTTGTTTCCAAAGTATAACAGCTAATTAACATTGTGAGTTTATTCAAATTAAGGTAGAATAGTATTTTTTCAGTGTTTTCGTATTGTTTTCCAAAGTTTAATATTTAATAAATAATAATATGTGATTCGTAATGGTTTTTTTTTAATTATTTAAAATTTTAGTAAACAAAAATTAGGTAGTAGTAACACTAAAAAAATATTAATTTCATAGAATACTGTCTAAATGATGGAGAGATTGACCGAGACATTAAGCACAGAATCAGATCAGGTTGGCTTAAATGGCGACAGATGACTGGGATGATATGTGATCCTAACATGCCCGTAAAGCTGAAAGGTAAAATGTATAAATCGGCTATAAGACCTGTATTGATGTACTTATGGTTCAGACAGAATGCTGGGCAGTGAAAGGGACTGATGAAAGACGATTGCATGCAGCGGAAATGAGAATGCTTCGATGGAAGACTGGAGTGACGAGATTAGATAGGATAAGGAATGAGTATATTGGAGGAAGCTTGAAAGTAGCGCCAGTGAATGAAAAGATAAGAGGTAAGCGTTTGTCGTGGTATGGACATGTTATGAGGAGGGATGAAAGTCACATAACAAAACAAGTTATAAGTATGACTGTGGATGGCTATATAAGCAGAGGGAGACCGAAAAAGAGATGGATGGATTGTGTGAAAGATAATATGAGAAAGAAAGGACTGGATGCCGCGATGACGAGTAATAGAGAGGAATGGAAGGAAAATACGCATTGCGCCGACCCCATATGAATGGGATAAGGGCAGGAAGAAGAAGAAGACTGTCTAAAATAGTTAAAAATTAAAATAAATCACATTATAAAGTCAAATTGTTACGACAGTACGGCGCAGGGGTCACAATAAATTTCCGGGAAGAAAGGCGTAATAGCTTGTACAGAATAAAACATCTTGTGATTACTTCGTATTCAATGTTTACAGTTTTAGTCGTAAGAGAATTTTCCATGCAATAAAGCTGTTATTGTCAAGTATTCTAAAGAAATATTAATTGAAAAAATCTGAAAAAAATAAGAGTGATAGACTGATACTCAGAGAAGCCAAAAATCAAATAACATTAAAAAGGGCGTAACCGGCGTTTACCGCTATATTGCCCGGGGCCAGCGATATAACACTCGCCATCGCTAAACAAACAGCTTTTCATACCGAAAGACAACTACCCACATTTTTAAGAAAAACAGAAAACTTTACAGACACTGAATCAACTAGACAAGTCGAGATCGTCAATGAATTACCATAATTCAATATAAATAAATTATTCATCCTAATAAACTGACCTACACCACGCCCCGAGCTTGCGAGTTCTTGCGACCCAATCGCGGGTGCGCACCGACTTTTTCAAGATTACCATATCTCCGTTTGAGAATCGCGAGTGAAATGGACGGGCAAAGCAAATGGGCTATCTGCCTCATGCATCGCGTATGAATCGCGGCGACCGGAGAATCAGAATATTTAGGCGATCGTGCAAGTCGCAGTAGCCAGTCTGCGTCCACCCTTATTTAGATACTTTGATGTTTCAAGTCTTTTTCTTTGCGTTGAATAAATTTGGCGTATTGTTCGTTTTTTAATTGTGACATTTAAGCGTAGGTATTGTATCGTTGTGACTAAGGAGGATAATACAGGAGGTATTGTTTGAGATGGTCGATAAAAGATTTGCTCATAGTTATTTGGTTTTATTGGCCTTGTCAATGTTTTCTTAGTCCATCATATCTTTCGATAAGCGTAATTAAAAGCATTTATATATGACAAATACGGAAATTGGTTTTTTGATTTCTAAACGTGATTTTTATGATTTATATCTATATATAAATACATTATTATAAAATAAAAAACGATTTCCTAAATAATTACGGGCGCACCATCTAGAATATTCAAAACAATCGCAGCTCATTACAGTACGGCGATCTCTAATCCGCAGAACACGGTACGTGCCAGTTTCCAAGCTAGCAGCACCTACAAGTCGGAATTTTTCAGCACACTAATGAATCAGTCGGGTTAATGCAACATCGGAGAGACCGTGTACATATTTAAATCAGGTACACGGTTCTTGATTATAGCAGCCGGAGTCAGCTCAGTTCGTTTTATCTGGATTGTGTAAAGTTTCTCAACGGTTATTGCTACGAGACAATATAGCCGGGAAACCTACGCTAGAGGTAAGTTTTGCTTTTTTCTATTTGTATTTTAATTGTTATTTGGTCTGGGATGGGAAATGTAAGTCTTTGTTGGGATTGGAAGGCATAATATTGAAATGTCAAAAGTAACAGCAGGTGCTCAAAGTAACTATCGATAGGATAACACTGACAGATATATGACATTTAAATACCAGCAAACCTAAGTTTGTGTTGAATATATGAATTAAAATTTTAACTCCCAAATCATTATTAAATTTTACCTTTGAATGTCTTAAAATTTTATCTTCTTATAAGAATTCTTTAATCAAGCCTCGATCTTATTTCGGTAAATTAAGAATTCAAATAGACAAAATATACTCTACAATTCTTCATTTCGCATACAATTTTTTAAATTGTAGAAACCTCAAGATAAACGCATCCACCTGGCCACATTAGAAGTCACAAGTCCTTCCGACTTCAACTTCATTTGCAGTCTGCTCCACGTTAAAATCAATTATGCTTGCGATTGTTTCGTTAGTGGAAGCAAATGTTTTTTGTGTTCCCTCCCTCGTACCTCCCCCTCCCCCCTTGTTCCTCTTTGTATTCAGTGGACAGAATGTCTCCACTGTTTGGTTTTCTTTTGACGAACTTCGCCTCGAATGCATTTTCTTAATTCGTTTGAGATTTTGTGGAAAATTGAAACGTTTTGTCTGCTTTTGTTGGGAGTCTAGCGGTGAATGAGTTGTGTTGTGAAGTTGTTTGCGATGACTTTTTAAAGTTTTTTTTCACTTTCATTGCTCCGAATCCAATGTAAGAAGCTAAAGCACTTGTGTTATGGAATCAGAGACAACGAAAGTACAACAAACACTTGTCCGGCATCGAACCCGGAACCTCAGAGCTAGTGACACCTTAAAAACTGGACCACGGAGGTCTTGGTTGTTTACAGATTACAGTTGATTATGATTTTTTGAGAACTTATTATCTCCCCTGCCTGAACTCGATCGAGTATGTAAGTGAAGCGACGTTAAGAGACAGAAAAGATGTGAAGCAACAATGGGAAACCAATATTCCTATCAATAGCATCGTAGCATAAACTCTAAGGTTTAAAGTTAGCTTGAAAGTATTAAATATACCCGATTATCGCAACAGTAACTAGCTCACAGCTCTTATCATTCCGCGCGAAAGCCCACGGGTCGCAAGCTATATTTATGAGACACACAAATTATGCATGCACAATCCGCACTCATGATACTCTCCATAAAAAAGAAAAATAATCACTTACCCTAATCGTAATTTAAATAAAATGTTCATTCAATTTTATTAGCAACTTAAATTAAGATTAAATGCAACAGTCGGACATTCTGATAAAACCGGCATCACTATGTATCGATATGTCCCTTAATAAGTGTTCCTTTAAGATTGAAAATCTTTTTATCTATTTATTTATTTATTTATTTCAATTCAAGTATTCGAGATCTGCGTGTTTTATGCTAAGTCTCGGTAATTTACACCAATACAGTAAGTCACTGGTCGAAAGTGAACTCAAAAAAGTTTTATCTTAAAAAACTAAGTCTACAATCAGCGTATTTATTGCAATTTATTATATGTATGTTTTTAAAGTTTTCTTTTTTGTTTTTATAATTTAGTTAGGTATGTTTGTTTTTGTGTTTTTGATGTTTAATTATTGTAATTGTGTCTCTGTGCTGTGTCCAAATTAAATGTTCTTTCTTTCTTTCTTTCTTTCAATTACTGTAAAAACAAATTTAAGCTACAAATACACTTATGCCATTCGAATAAGGGTTTAGTGAGCTCGAGCGCTAAATAATACTTTTTTGTTTTGTCCTTTGTTAAGGCCAGGCCACACTATTGTCGCTCGCCAATGTCCAATATCTGCGTACATTAATTATGCAAACGATCCACTCAGGAGTTAAATGACAATTTTTTGCGAGTCGTTTTAATGCGAGCGGGTACGTGCTGGCCGCGGGAAGATGGCTGATGTAGAATCTTGTTATTGCTTTTGTTTCCAACTCTGTAGGCTGTGTTAATTGAATGCGACAAATTGTATTTAAAATAGAACAAATGAAAAATGTTAATGTGTTGCGCTGAATGCTCAGTGTGGTGTTTATAACGCTACTTAATTAAATATCTCTGTTATTAATCTGTACTTAAGATTATCTGTTTTATATTTCCTTATTAAAAATATACGATTGGATAACACATTGGATATGATTAATACCTATGTTTTCAATAATTTCAAACGTTAGTTCTAATAAGATATTTAGTTTCAAGTTACTCACACTATGCACACAACACAATTCACAATAAGCATGAAATGGTTAAAATAGGAAGGAAAAAAAAATAATTTCATTAAAAAATAATTCTTTTTAATAAAAAATATGATTATTTTTATATTTTCTTTTTTCAATGAACCTGGTCGTGAAATGACGCTAGTGGCCAGTACGTTGCAGAACTATGAATATTGGCGAGTGTCGTTATAAAGACTGGTACACAATAACTGCGCCAGCGTCACGTACGCTATCGACGTGGCTCTTTAATTAAAAATCGTAAACATCGACTCGGTGTCGATAGCCGTAATGTGTGCGCTCCCTAATTACTTAGACCGTTTGAATTAAAAACATCAGTTTTAGCTTGTTTAGAGTTTTAAAGTTATGTTAATGATTTTTGTTAATTTTCGTTGGGTAACAAGTTTTTTTAATTAAAAAAAGTATGTTCGAACAATTTTTATCTTTATTTTCTGTTGCCGATTTTAGATACGCAATTCTATTTGTCAGTCTTGTGAAAATAAACTGTAGAAATTTAATACATAATAGATACATCCATTAGAAAAAATCTCAAGTAGGGAATAGTGTATTTTTGAATTCCAAAAAAAGGCATTTTGTCATTAGCTGCGTTCAATGTTGAACGTTGACGACAGCAGAGCTGAAGGTATGTCTCGAAACACATCATGTGTTAAAATAATGTTTCATGGCTTAACATCTAAATAATACAATTAATTTCGTCATAAATCATTCAGTCTATAACTCAAGATAAATATAATCATGATGAATGTCAATTACTAATCTTTTAAAATATCTGTTTTGAAACACTCGTATTTATTTATAGAAGATTAAGAATTAATCTCCAAAAATAAAATAATCATTTGCGTAACAACTAATAATAGCTGCATGTAATTAAAGTTACATAACAACACTAATTCTCGACTTACTATTTCTTCTAAAAGTACACTTAGGTACTAAAACTCCGCCAAAAATTTGCAAACGTACCTGCAAAAAAAAACAAAAGCAAATTAAATATGGCTGGCGTTAATTACACAAACAGACAGACCTCGCCAATTATGCGTACCCATAAAACGACAACATTAGATCCACTTTAATACGCAAGTGTACCAAAGGGACGTTTCCCTAATCCATTTACGATATAACAGTTATAAATCAAACTTAATATTAGCTACATGTGTTGATAAAGCCCGCCACACGTGCACACACACATACGTCCTCGTAAACATTTGCACACACACACAAATCCAAGATGGCGCTTGACTTGAGGGAGAACGTGAGATTATCTTTTTAATGTGTGGCGCGGATTAAAATGACGAATGCTTATTGTCCTATTTTTTTTTGTTTCTTTTTCGCATTGAGTTTAGAACTCTTTTTTGTTTTCGTTGAATTTTATGAATGCTTTGTCGGCCAGAGTCTGTGTGCTTAATGAAAAGATTTGAGTACTTTTTAAGAATGACAAACAACAACACATGAAGAAGCCTCTCCATGAATATTACTTTTCAATTTATATGCCCAGCGATAAGATGTTAAATAAAAATGTTAATAGGAAATCTGCTTTAAACGTAGTTTCAACAACTGCAATTTTCAAAAACAACTTCTTGCTACATACCTATCACGAATAAATCAAATAATCTAAGTACATCTTCTATCAGGTTAATTATAATTAGTAAGTACTTCATCATAATGTTATAACCAATTCACAGATCATAATTAATTACAGATAAGTTATCAGATTCTAGATTTTTATACAAATCCGGGAAGGATAAAAAGTTGATGACGACGTCAAGAGATAACATAATTATTATGACACATTATTGACGACTGACGAATTATACTTATCTTATTTTGACTTGAGTAGGCAGAAGCATTTATTTCTATTAAAATTCTTTAATTAAATAATTTTCTAATCAATAATTATCACCCTAATGAATCCAAAAACTTGAATCAATAAAAAAAAACAATTGAAATAATTAAAAGTTCTTACTTGACCAAACGTAACCCTCTCGCTGCGATTACAAGACACAACATACCAACACACACACACAAAATCTACAGATGAAGCGCAAATGTGTGCAAGGTGGCATGAAAATGGAATTAAGGGGGGAAAATGCAAAGGAATCAACCGGGCGAGAGCGCGGGGGGCGAAAATGTCCCAGACCGGACACTTTGAACGAATTATGACGGTCATTATTAGAACGTGGACAGAATTAAATTGCCTCCCCCTACCCCCTCCTGGGCGGCCGGCCCCTTACCTTCCGGCTAAGTATGCCCGCATAATGATACCTGTCCAATACTAGCAACACTTATCTAAGCCGGCGAGTGGATCTCTATCGTTCGGGGTTCGATGTTTGTTTTTCTCGTTTTTTCTAAGGGATCGTTTTGTGTGAGTGCGTTGAATGAAGTGTCAATAGCGCCCACTGAAGTGTTTTGAGAAGATTGAAAGACGTTTACGTGTGGTATGCACGGATTTCGGGTTCTGCTTTATTTTTGTTGAATTATATAATGTTTGTGAAAGAAACTTGGGCGTTCCTGACCAAACTGAGGCAAAATATATAAATTGCGAAAGATAAAAAAGTCATGAACTTCATTATATTCTTATGAAAATCAATTGTTATTCAGTGGAACTTACCACTAATATCTATAAAACACGAATTAATCTACCTAAAAATCTGTGACATTGAACACACAATAAGAACACATAAACCGACATAAAAACAACCTTGTACCACAAACATAAGATTAAAACAATCAAATAAAAGAAATCCCAAGGAGTTTACAATCAGCGGCAGCATCACACGATAAGGCTAACAAGTCCGTACAACTAAAGTAAATTTGCAGGAACAAAGACAAACATTATGGCAGATTAGTGGACGTTACGCAGACGCAACGATGCAAAGTTAATGCTTGTATCAATAGTTCTGGAGTCGCAATCAGCAGATTTGCAGTAATCTTCGCAAACGCACCGAGCGATAAAGAGTACGGGTGGGCGGTGGAGCAAGTTACTCGCGGTGCCGAAGGCGATTGCTAGGAGTCGATATTGAACTTTTGAAGAAGTTAGATGGTTGCATATTTTAAAGCTATATGAGGTTTTTATTTGTCTGTTCTGATTAGAAGAAAAATGAACGAACTTAAAATGTAAGAAGACGGTACAATAGTCACAGTATATGCCACGTAAACGTTACCATTCGGTACCACTTTAAAAAAAATACGCTTTTCATTTCATGATTCCTTTTAAAAAGTGAAATGAATGAAGAAATTATTTGATTTGATCTGACAAAACCTTACTCCTTTTTTTATATGCTGCCTTTAAAAAACTAATTCAAACATCTCACGAAGTTTCAAATATAAATGACTAAGTAAAAATGCATCGCGAAATCCATACGAAAGCTATCCAAAAGTAATCTCAGTCAAATCGTATCATAAAAGTGAAGTGCATTTCTTTCGATCCAATCTATTTTCAGAGTCTTTCGTAATCGCGCGCGTTCATTGCTTACCCCTCATCCATTATCATGCAATATTGATAGAAGCTCTGTATAAAGCAACCGAGTTAAGATGGCGGCCACTTTGCGTCCCACGTGCCCACTTTATCTCTAAGATATTGTAAATATTAGGTACAATTGTTCCAAACAAAGCCTGGATTACTCTGTATAGTGTGATTGTTGATATTTGCTTTTTTATTGGGTCGTTTAATACCGCTATCAATGTTTGAAGAATGTAATCCAACGGTGTTTGTGACCGAAGTCGTGTATAGGGTTTAACTACGAATAGACTTAGAAGGTATTAAAGGAAAATAAGTATTTAAATTTCAAGCAACATGAAAAGTTTTATCTATACATATAATAAAACAGTAAAAAAACTGTGTCTGTACATTGAATATATTAAAAAAATAATAATTGAGGGGGGTTTACAAACAGTTATGGAGCACGAATCCAAAAAAAAAATTCTGTCTGTTTGTCTGTTTGTCTGTATGTCTGTTTGTCTGTTTGTTTGTACACGCTAATCTTCGGAACTACTGGACGGATTTGAATGATTTTTTTTTTGTTGTATAGGTATTAAGTCTGGGCAACATATAGGCTATAATTTATCTTGGAAATTTGAACACCTGATGCAGAACCACAACAGACCAGCTAAACTATAAGAGATACAAAAATGGTACCTTAGCAAAAATTGTTCCACGTGATGAGCATTTTCTGCTGTGAGAATAAATTTGAAGATCTGGAACACCTAATGTGGAACTCCAAGAGCCCAGCTACACCATAACACATATAGGAATGACGTCTCAGCAGAGTTGTTCAGCCTGATGAGCACTCTCAGTTGACGTATAAAAATTGAAGATCTGGAACACCTGTTGTGGAACTCCAAGAGCCCGGCTACACCATAACACATATAGGAATGACGTCTTAGCAAAAGTTGTTCAGCCTGATGAGCACTCTCTGTTGACGTATAAAAGTTGAAGATCTGGAACACCTGTTGAGGAACTCCAAGAGCCCGGCTACACCATAACACATTTAGGAATGACGTCTTAGCAAGAGTTGTTCAGCTTGATGAGCACTCTCTGTTGACGTATAAAAATTGAAGATCTGGAACACCTGTTGTGGAACTCCAAGAGCCCGGCTACACCATAGCACATATAGGAATGACGTCTCAGCAGAGTTGTTCAGCCTGATGAGCACTCTCAGTTGACGTATAAAAATTAAAGATCTGGAACACCTGTTGTGGAACTCCAAGAGCCCAGCTACACCATAACACATATAGGAATGACGTCTTAGCAAAAGTTGTTCAGCCTGATGAGCACTCTCTGTTGACGTATAAAAATTGAATATCTGGAACACCTGTTGTGGAGCTCCAAGAGCCCGGCTACACCATAACACATATAGGAATGACGTCTTAGCAAGAGTTGTTCAGCCTGATGAGCACTCTCTGTTGACGTATAAAAATTGAAGATCTGGAACACCTGTTGTCGAACTCCACGAGCCCGGCTACACCATAACACATATAGGAATGACGTCTTAGCAAAAGTGGTTCGGTCTGATGGGCATTCCCTGTTGACTTATAAAAATCGAAGATTTGAAACATCTGACTTGGAAATCAAAGCTATCATTAATTTCACTGTACCTATAATTATAAAATAACATAACCTTTAGGACTGATTTTCGATGACGATGGTATATCATTTATAATTCGACTCAACTGGCCAAAACTCCCAATTTTTTTTCATTTTTTTTATCGAATATAATTATATGCCTTCGGGCTTATGTTATTTGAGCGTTTAATTTACTTTGCAGTCACTTAGATTTTAATTGATCAGGTATCTTCACAATAAAACTATAACCATGATGAAAAAGGTCAAATCTTTCCCTCTGTTCCAAAGGAGCTAAAAGATTGAGGATCATAAGATCCCAAGAATCTAACGAAGGGCGTCGAGAGAGACTTGATGCTGTTCGGGAAGATCAGGCTGCAACTCGCTCCGTGGAAATCTCTTCGAATCGCGAAACACGCCTGCATTCTCATCGCATTTACGCATCTACATCCAGGTCTCTAGAGAGCAGTGAAGAATATGATGCGCGACTGACAGCTGATCGTGAGCAAAAGTTCTGATGGGCATTTCCTGCTATCTTACAAAAATGAAAGATCTGGAGGGTCTCGAATCGTCTCGCGCATCACGTTGTTTTCCCGTCCCCGGGCTCTTAGAATTTGACATCAGACGTTTCAGATATTTTATTTTGACGACCCTGTTGTCGCTGGCATAAGCAACAGGATCCGCGTACGAAGTCGCGGGCAGAAGCTAGTTTTTAATAATTTAAAATACTAAAACCCACACTTAAACAACAATCAAACGGGCTCAAAAATTATCTCTCAAAAACATCAAAGGCATAATCTTCCAAATGAAACACCAATAACAATAACATCTGCTGAAAAACAAAACGCCGACATTTTGATAATAACAACACGTTAAACGCACGTAATGCCTAAACACACACAAACACCTATTAACACACTCTATTACACACATAACATATTTAGGGATGGAAAAGTGAAATTTGCAAGAATATATCGATGAAATGTAAACAGGGGGGCGCATATTGACGGGGCTACAGGCGCACACACGGCGCAGAATCAGCAAAGAAATATTATTAAAACAATGGTTTTGAACTAAATACCCAGCACCAGAGGGTTATTACAATATTTGCTAGCATCTCGTTATTTTTAAGTATCAGTACGGCTTCCACAATTTTCGGTGGGGATCTAAAATATGGGTTGGGTAACGGAATTTATGATAAAGAGTTTTTGAATGAGGATATTCTGTTTGTTAATAGGATTGTGGATTTTTGTCTATGTTTATGTGACAATTTTATAATTTGATAGTACAACGTTGGTACAATTATTTTTGGGTTATTTTTCAAATGTTAATTTTGGTTGTTTGCCCCAATACTTAAGTTTAATAGGGGTAGGCAGACATGTACGGAAATGAGGACATGAAAAATACTGAAAATGTTCTTAATGAAAGCTACCTACAAGGAAGTCCAGCTTAAGCGAACCTAATTATTGTAAAGATCTTTAAAGAAGATAACCGAAACATTCCTTTAACATTATAAAAAAAAAACAGTTAACCCTAAACATCACACGTCTGCTTACGAACGAACAGCAACAAAATCCAACACAACCCTTTAAGTAAAAACGTGTACACTGAGAGCCCGAACGTCATGGCACAGCGTCATAGCGTTGTAAATTATAATGTTTTATGGGTTAATACTGCAGATAAGGCGCGGGTGGTAAGGAGCCTATTATTAACCGTGTTAACTGGGTAGGGGGTGGAGGTTTACGCTAACCGACTTTTCGTTGCGACTTTTTATGTAAGTCTAGAATTATGTAACATTTTAAAGTTGTTGTGTACAATTTGAAAGTTAATGTTGTGTGTAAAAAGATGTTTTTATTTAGTAAGTAGGTACTCAGCTGGTGTTAAATTTATTTTAAAACAAATCACTAACGGTTTGTTTCAAAGAGTTTTTTTTTTATGTCAATAATATTTAATTAAAATGTCAAAAAAAAAACTACAATATTTTGTAAACAGAATTCAAAAATACTATGCAAAATCTTTCTTCTTTTGAATACGCATTTTAATTAAGGAAACATTTAAAGTAATATAAACAGAGGCACGAATGTATTCTACGTCTAAGCTAATGCTTTTAACACATTACCCTGGTCTGGGGAGTCGCGCGGTCGCCGGTCGCACCGTCTGCACCCGCCCTTAGAATATGATTTTTAATGAGCCATCCCCAAGTATGTAATTGTGTCTGAATGCGTTTCGTAATGATTATTTATGTAGCGTGGAGAGTCTGGATAAATTATTTTTTATTATTTCCATTGTATAGAGTGTTTGTTCGTCTCTTGTTTGTGTTTTATATTAAAAATTGCAGAAATATGAGGAGGTAATCGGCGCGTTTGAAGTAATTCCTGCAAAAGAGTGAAACTTTAACCACCTGCCACAATGGTGTGTGTCTTTTCGTCAAGTAGGTATTTAATCATAGAAATTAGCAAGAAAACATTTTTTTTATTGAATATGTACATTGTTGAATTTTTGCATGAAAAATGAATACTAACTTTAGATAACCTTCTTAAACGAGTACTAAAAATATGTCTTTAACTAAAAATACCTTACAATTAATAAAAAAAAACAAAACCTCTAATAAGAACTGAAAAATAATTCACGCTATCTTTTATTTATTTACCATTCCTAAAATCGATATAACACTTCGTAACACTTATTACCACTGACATCAATTCAAGGAAAGTCCGATATTAATTCAACACCTTCAGTCCGACAGGTGTCAGCGATGGAATTAGTCATTCTCATAACTGTCTTCATCGTAAATCAATTGCTTTTCATTATTTAAGGCTTTGTCGACAGTGTGGTGTACTGAAAACATGTTTACAAGACAGCTATGATATAGGATAAAGTTCTTATAACACTATATTACAACAAGTATTCGTTTTCGTTCGTTGTTAAAACGACGCCCGCACTAAGGAATTTAATCCTTGTGTCGCGGGGGTTTCACAAACATTCAAATCACATGCACAAAGACACCCAGACTTGGAACAAGTATCTGTGGATCACACAAATGCTTGTCCCATGCGGGGATCGAACCCGCAGCACGTCGCGCACAGTGGTAATTAGCGTGGTGACCTATACCACTCGGCCATCCGTGCAGTCAAAATATATTAACGACCACATTAACTTGTGATATATCAAAGGTAAATTTTTGCTTTTGATGTTGTAATGTATCTACATACAATAAAATTTGAAGGTGACAACCGATGACTGATCATTCTATAAGGGTACGCACTTAACTCATCATTGAATGACAATGACAAATAAACAATCAAAGGATTAACAATTTAATATTGGCACCAGCAAAGCTCCTGACCCGGGAGCGTCAACACTCGCAGACAATACAGTGCGAGCACCTCATCGACGACCACCAATAAATCGAAGCCAAACGACGTCCGACACATATTTTTTACACAAAAATCGTGTGCATTTTAAATCAACGAGTTACCGAGTTGCCCGGGCCGGGTATAATGAAATCGTAAATCGGCTCGGTTCCGTGGATAATAGTGAAATATAAATTGGTCGGTCGCGGTTTGGCGCCCGTCGGTCCGTTGGCCGACATTTTTGCGGGCTCACTTCAATCACGCGTTTTATAATGTCAGTGCACGTGCTGCCGCCATGCCGGTGCTTTTGGTGGGAAATGCCGGACGGCGCGGCTAGCTTCCTGACAAATCCTGTCACACTAGTCTAATTTGACGGGCCTATTGATCTAGTGGTGAGTGACCCTAACTGCTAAGCCGGAGGTCGTGGGTTCGATTCCCACCCAAGACAAATCTTTGTGTGATAAGCACTGTTATATATCTATAATATGTATGTATTTAGAAATATATAAGTATGATTATCAGTCATCTGGTTGCCATATTACAGGTTCTGCCTAGTTTGAGATCAGATGGCCGTGTGTAAGCTGTCCCAAGATATTATTATTTTTATTAATTTCAAACTAAGTTACATATTATGCAAAAGTTGTGAAGACAATAAATCTAAACCAGTAGTAGCTTCAAATTCATAAAGTTACAAAGCATTGATGAGGGTACTGCACCAATGCTTGGTAGCAAGCAACGAGCACTTACGTTCTCCAGACCGAACAGCACAGAACAGCTCAATTCATTCAAAAACAAAATCCCGCCAATACCCCACACTTCACACACTTTAAACCGCAGAAATTAAAACCTATAAACTTCCACGAACAACGCAGTAGATTTATAAACCCTACCAACGCTAACACACTTTCACGTGTCGATGGATCCGCGTAAAAGCCTAAAAAGCGAAAAAAAAAGTCATTGGGTCCTACATGCATCTTTTTCGGGCGGCTGACAAATGGCTATGAAATGGCCAGGACGGCGCAGCCCAGCCCGGGCCGAACGTAAAATCATTCACAAATTGTGATGCCACGCTTAGTTCGCAGCACCAAGGTTAACGCAAGGGTACTCATGTTTTCGGTTTAGTTCTCTTCGTTTTACGTGCGGTGATAGTGGATTAAGATTTTTGTTGTGCTTTTACTTCCGAGTAGTAGTGACGAAAAGGCATGTTGTGACTATATGAGGGTTAACATCGTTTTCACGTGATAGGATCCACAGCAAGTGATTCTTACTGCTAGAAGCAGATTTTTCCTTGTCTAACTTTTTTTACTAATATGTATCTACTATTGTATCAAAAACTTCTATATTCTTTACCATTTTGTATTTGGTTTTTTCTATATCTCGAAAGCTTTTGAAGTCATGAACTCTCATCGTACAGACTGCATAGTACGTTGGTACAAATGACCGTCCCGTTCGGGAATCAAGCGCGCGCACTAAATCAAGGTAAATTTCCATTTCCAATTCAATTAGTTAAAAAAATAAAAAGGGTGTTGTTTGATATGACTATGCGGCTATTACCTAAGGTTTTTATATTTTGGTATTATTCCCAGAATTTAATTATATTAGAGTGACCCAATCTTTAGTCAAGGTGAGAATAGAAAAAGAATAAAAAAATGACGCTAACTAGGATTGCTAGCTCCACACGTTTCCCTAAAACCTAGTATCCATCCACGGTAACCCTATCACCGCCACTTTTTATCTGAACGCCATCAATAAAAAAGTCTGTACAAAAAAAAACAAAAACAAAAGCCGTGACGTCACTAGGTAGGTTTTCGCACCGGCAAACGGCGAGCGTATAAATCAGGCGCTACGCTAGCGTGGAGTCGGCTTCGGCCGAATTGTGGCGTTTTATAGCCTTTTGATTTACACAACCACTATTCGCTGCGTATTTTAATGTTCGCTCGATAGTCGTGTTGCGAGTAACTGTACGTAAATAAAATTCAGAAATCGCTCAATAAAAATCGTGGCACATCATTGTGCTATATAGCTGGTGTTGTCTTCCGGGTGGGACGGTTGAACATCGGATGCGTTTACAAATATTTGTGATTTATGTGACAGTTTTTAAAGATGTGGTAATGTCTGAAGTAGGTAGTGAATAATAAGAAATAGTAACTCACCCCGTAGATGGAATTAAGTGTCTGAATTACCTAATAGCACTAATAAAATATTTAGCAGGTCTGATCAATAGATCTTGTCGATGAGAAATAGAAGTACAAGGGATGAAATGCAGGTATAAATAAACAAAAGAAAGTTACCATGTTATAAAATTTAATGAGTCCAAATATTTAATTGATCGGCGTTGACACAGCTACAGGCATTTAACAGTCTGTTCTAAATGGCACAATTATACATATTTCAGCAACAAACAGTGATGGCACATGAAATGTGAATTTATTAACGATATATATTACTTTGTATCTTGGACTAAACAAGAAAGCAAAAATTACTAAAACATAATTAAATTATTTGCTAGTAAAGTTTAATATTTCTTAACAATTAAACTCACTCCTCGCTAACACACCCCGAATGACTTTGACGGACACGAGCGCATCATGGTTGATCAACTGGTGTCCCCGGCCCTCTGCTCACTCACTCACTCATTCATTCATCCGTTCGTTCATTCACTGCGACGTCGGTTTCGAGTGATCACCGATCACCTTACGTCGGTTTTATTCGTTCGTAAGCGGAATTTAAAAAAGGAATGAACAAATGGTAGTTTGTTTTTGGCATTTCTGCTTGCAGTGTTAGTTTGCAAGTTTGTGTTTTTAGGGTTAAATGTTTCGGTAGTTTTGTCTATTGTGTGGTTTCAACACATTCAAGCAAAATGTATGGAATGGTAAAACATTTTGGTGGAACGTGAATTTATTTATAGATTTTAATACGAATTTTCTTTGCTATTAATCCCTAATTAAAGAAGGAAGGATATTTTTTCATTCTCCCGACAAGCTTAGACGAAAGTTCACCCATACCTGAATAATTATTTTAAATAGCAAATGAATTCTTCTTCAAGAATATGCGTCAAGTTGGGAACAATATTGTCGGCGAGTGGTCGCTCTGTCGCGTTTGTCGTATTTGTCGTGTGTGTCGCGTTTGTCGCCGCGACATCAGAGACACGTGACAAGCTGCCACGGATCTGTCCACGAGTGTCGCGATGTTGCACTGGCTGGGACTTTGTTATGTAGTTGAATGGAAAGAGTTTAGTACGGTTTAAAATAGAAATATTTTATTAAAATACATCGCATAAATGGAGAATGCAAGCGGGTTGTGCGGTTTTGATGTTGTCATAATCATCGCCCCCCCCCCCCTCCCCAAGTATAAAAAATATTTTAACAAAAAAAGAAAAATTACATGTAGTTAACAAGCATCTTATGTAAATGTGTCGTCTTGTTTGAAATAGTCCCCTTCTCAAAAGCTGGCATGTTTTGAATCACAGCGGTGTCAGTTTTAAGAGTTCTACTAAAGTTTTTTTAAATGTTGATAATTATTTTCAAGTAACACTTACAAAACATATCTTTAAAACAAGTCAATAGTAGCGCTGTAGCATTACAAAACTTTATAAAACTAAAGATTTCGTTTTAAAACCAAGAAATAAAAGTAAAATCCGTAGCGTAAATCTAATATTTAGTCGGACGCGTACTTAATACAAAGTCGGTAAGAATTTTTCCACCAACTTCAACTCGAAGTCGGGAGTTTAAAGCCTAAACTGTGTTTATTGTTAAAGTAACCCACGATGGTATAATAACTTTGGAAGTAGATCTGGAATAAAGTGGAGCTGTTTGTATTTCAACTTTATTTATCACTAGCTGTAGCCCGCGACCCGCCTGCGTTGTTAACCGCGCTGGGTATGGTTATCGCGGTAAAAAGTAGCTTAAGTTCTTACTCAGGCTCTAGACTATCTCTGCACTAAATTTCATTTAAATCGGTTCTGTTGGTTATGCGTGATTGCGTAACACACAGACAGACAGAGTAACTTTCGCATTTAAGAGTATAATATTAGTAAGAAAATAAGGAAATAAGGATTGGGTTATGAAAAAAAAAGTTTTGCCCGCTGAAACTGTAAAGTCAAAGTGAAGTTAAGCTGCGATTATCGAGGCTTATATTCTGATGGGTGACCATATACCAGACAGTAAATGATCGGTCGACCTACAATCAACAAACAGCCTTTCCGTAATAAATTGTTGGCCAGAATCTTCGTGAAGAAGTTACTATAGTCTGTGATCAGATTTTTACATCCACAGTTTACAAGACAACTACGTAATTATATAAATAACGTTAATTACAACGATGTAAACTAAAATAAATCAACAAAACCGCGGCGAATAATCGGCGATCATAAAAAAACCGTCTTAACGGTCTGCGAACTTTCCTATAGCATTCCGGTCACGTCGAGCCGAACTGATTGACGGGAGACGTCTGCGCCTTCTAGAAAACTCACCCCCACCCAACCCCACTCGGGAGTGCGGGGGTCACCCCAACTTGACCTGTGATCGGAGCAAGAAACATGTGAAAAATGTCATTAATGCACTCCCGTGGTGGCTTATTGAGTGCTTTATGGAGTATTCTGTATTATGCGTAGGTTTAGTACTAGTAATTATATTTATAAAGCTTCATGTGACTTGGCTTTCAGTGTAGTAGCTATTACAGTTATCTAGAATGCAAGTACTTGGAAAATTGTATCGAGAAGTTGAGAATAAAAAGCAATATTGCACGACACGTGTAGAGTAGAAGGAATTCATGTTCGATATTTTCTTGTCAAGGTTAGTAATACAACATACCTATCGAGTATCGAATAATATTTTAGCAGAAGTTTCATGTCACGATGATTTTTGAGGTTAATGCCTCAAAATATAATATAAACCATTTTTTTTTTTTTTATAAAGCCTAATTTATAGTACTCTGGGTCTGGTCTGGTACTCTTGATAACCCTTGTGCTAAGTTGAATGCTTGTGTTACGAGTGGGTTCACGTCGGCAGTGCAATAGGTGGGTTCAAACCGGCAACTATATCATGCTACTGCCGCCCTTTACTGATTCAATACCTATAAAACTCTCCTTGGAAACTGGGTGTAAATCATTATTTCTGGCCAAATGTAAGAGGATAATTATCTTATTTTTTTTAATAATAATATATCTTTATTATAGAACAACTTAGAACTTATTACAATAACAAATAAGGCTATTGTTAGTTTATAAGCAGATAATAAAGCTCCTGTAGCTGAACTAGGCAAGGCCTTTAAATAGACTTGCTATTATTTACAATATCATTTACATGGCTTCTTAAGGGTACTCTCCTCCGTCATCCGCAATTAAGACAGTTTTTTTTTTTTTTTTTTTTTTTTTTTTTTTTTAGTAATCATTATCTGTAAAACTTGATTTAATTAGATGTATAACTTGATTTATGCATAGTATGTAGTTTTAAATCATCTTTATTTTATATAATACTTACCTCTAAACACATCTTTTAATGTTTAATTGTTTTGTAGGCTTTGTGTTTGATAGGGATATAATATAATTTGTAATATAACTATAAATATATATATTTAGCTGTAGCTTGTGTGGAGTGAACATTGATGAGCGCGAGCCCATGAAAAGGTTCCTCGTGCCTGTCATGTATATTTCACCCAGCTCTGCAGAATCCTCACATAATTTCTCACCTCGCCTCGCGATTTTTTTTTTTTTTTTTTTTTTTTATAACGATAAAACACTGAATTATAATTATTATTGCATATAATAAACATAATCTTTGTAAATTTTTTTTTGCCACGTTGTACATGCCTCATGGTACCGTGCCACGTGGCTAGTTTGAGTGATAGCTGTCAAGTGTCAGTGTCAATTATAATTCGGAAGCTGACAGAAAGCGAGAGTCTGCACAGATAACTATTTTTTTATTTTTCTCTCTTTGTTCTACTTTTGTTATTATTATTTTTTTTTTAACTGGTTTTTCATACCGGCGCCAACTCGTCAACGCCGGTCGTCGCTGAAAATCAGCGCTAAGGCCCTGTTTCTAGCAGGAACCTTGGCATATGCTGAGCGACGACCGTTTTGCTCATACTATGTGACGCGTCCTGCTAATTCATTTAAAATATGTTTTTTGTTTTATGTGAACGCGTCGCATTTTTGACGTAAATAAATGTTTTTTCTTTCTTTCTTTCTTTCTTTACATAAAATAACAATATCTAAATCTAAAGGTACGGACAGCTTGCATCAACTGTAGTGCACTAAAAATAATTTTGGACAGCTTTAGTTCACTGGAAATTGTAATAAGCTTACCGTTACATGTGGGTACCTATATTTATTACCTATTTTAGATATTTTCAAATCTTCTATGGTAACACTCCCTACACTGCCTGCCTGTTTCGAGTGGTTAAGTAGTTCAATAAAAGATACTTTTGAATAACTATGACATTTCTGAATGAAATGTTTGATTTTCCAAAATATGTATAATGTTACTAAGTCCATTAAAAATAATTTGTACATAATAATCAAGGTGAAACATGCAGACTATGTTACACTTACTCTGCAATTAAAACTTATCGTAAAAACTAACGTGTTCGTCTCATGTAGGTATCGGTAGCCTAAACATACTGAGCATCGCATATCATGACTGTGGTATTGAGATTTATGGGCCGCGATTAGTGAGGTCAAGGTCAGAAGGGCAATCCGCTGACCTTGGGCATTTTGTGTCAGCACTCTGATAGACTAAATAAGGGTTAAATTGATTGGCTTGGAAAAGTGGCTGTAATTTTAGGGTTGGCTTTGAGGTCGAGTTTATGCCATCTTGAACTGTGTTTTAACGATGGTTAAATTTAAAAAATCATGACGTATTTTTTGTTTGAGTTAGAAATAATTTGAAGAATTGTGGAAAGAACTGTTATTTTTTTTATTATTATGTGATATAGTACTTAGATAGTTTTTGTAATTTGTTTATTCCCAGCACCTGTAACAAGTAAGTACCTATGCCTGGCAATTTTGAGCAAATCGTTAATTTTCTAAAATGGACACGTGTCCGTGTGTTGCACAGTTGTTGTCAAAATTATCTTTATAGAACTGTTACCCCAACACGGATTAAACCAGCAACATAATATATAACTAAGAACATAAAAACTCCAAGGCTGTACCATCAATACACACGCAATAACGCGAAACTCGCAAACAATAGACATTAATAAGACGGCCCGGGCAAACGGGTACGGGCATAACGGCCGGCCGCGTCCTGGGATGCGCTTATTAAAACATTTTCACCCGGGCAATATCTGACGATAGCGAGACGTGTACAATATGTGCCGAGCAAACTCTGCCCGCATGTGACGACCTGTGGGAATCGCTGAGAAAACTTCATTAACTCCGCCGGACGCCCCCCTAGCAGCCCCTTCCCTCCCCCCTTTCGCCGGCTAGCCCCCCACGGTGACGGACGCGACGAGCGGACTCCCCCGTCCGCTTATTACGTCGCGAACGTGCCGCAGAATCGAAGAAATGTGACGTAAATACGTGAAGCGTTTGTGAAAGAATCGGCCGCTGATTGGCTCGGCTTTGTGTTCGGTTGACCGTTAATTTGATCTGTATCTGAGGGGCGCCCACTCATTTTTTTCTTGGGATTATTATTGATGCGATCGATTCGTTTTGATGGGATGCCGATACGTCGCGTCGGCTCACTTATTTTCGGGCCTGTTTTGTTATTGTCGCGCCATTATAGGCAATAACATACTGATATCGGAATACCATCTAGTACAGTATCGGATCAGACACATTTAATTCTAATCACATTATAATTATCATCGATAGTTTAGATTTGTTGCGCAATGCACTGAACACATCGTGCTTCTATCTCTGTAAATAAAAATAATTGTTACTAGTTATTTATGATTATAAATCTGTCAATAAGATCTTGTCTTCGCTTAGTCTAATTTATGCAATAACTCCTAATAAGCTCTTCTCAAAGTTAAAAGTAGTTTGTTTATCAAGACAGGTAATATTTCTTATAAAACGTGTTCACAGTTTATCAGTACAATTCGTTTACACCCTGTTACTGTCCAATGACTCGCAGTGCCAACTTAAACAACTCCATTAAAAGTCTGTACAAAACTGCACTCAGGCGCATCATCCGGACACGTTCCGTTTCTCGGAAGACCACACGCGCGCGGCTTGTTGACGTACGAACGATATAATTGCCAAGTTGCGTTTCGTTCTACGCGAGGAGTGACGAGGTGAGTTTTAGTGTAATTACGCATATTTTAAAAATGAGTGGTAAGCAGAAACTTTTCTGTCATTGAGAATGATTGACAGTCTTGTCGGGTGACCTGGATAAAAATGTTGTAATGTTTAGTCGGATGATTCATTTTAATTAATTCGCTCCACGATACTGAGAAACTAAGCATAGCTCGTAATTGGCGACAGTTTGCCAAAACAGAAGTGATTCATGTTACTAATGAATCTTTGAATGCTCCATTCAATTGCCTATCAACTCAAACATTCCCATTAAATGTCACGCCATTTGAAAACATACATCAACAAGAGTTGGGTCATACTGCAGTACAAGACTAGTATTAGAGAAAAAACAAATTTCTCCAAGCATTGCCAAAAGAAATTCTTAGAACGCTGGACAATGCTGCCGTGCAGACCCTAAAACGCAGTAACAGGCTTTTTTGCCATTTTTTGTTGAATATTGATCCTTAATGGACACGTTATAAGGAACATAAAGATCTAATCAGTTTTTTGTAAGGATGCTTTAAACGGTTAAAAAATCAAATTTGTGAAAGCAGTAACTTAACTTTGCATGTCTAAATATATTACAATA
This sequence comes from Plusia festucae, assembly GCA_950381575.1. Taxonomy (NCBI): domain Eukaryota; kingdom Metazoa; phylum Arthropoda; class Insecta; order Lepidoptera; family Noctuidae; genus Plusia; species Plusia festucae. The sequence continues at coordinate 905,820 of OX494436.1, read as the reverse complement.
CCAACTAAAATACAGTTATAGCAGTTACGCCTGCCACGATCCGTCACTTTACCAAGTTAAACGCAGTAAATATCTATATTACCACAAAAAATCAGTATTCTACACCCAAAAAAATATTAAGGCATATAAATTAAAACGCAGTAAGTAGTTTTTGTACCAACAGTATTAATACTGCATGGTTGATCACTAGTTTATTTCACAGGAACTACAGATTAAAATGCGGCAAAGTTCTAAAATGTGGTTTTTTATTTAGTGTTATTAAGTAAGTTTATATCGTGAAAACCAACTAAAGTGCAGTTTGTTCATTATTTACTGCAGTATAGTCTGTATTTTTCAAAAATGAAAATATTGTAAATGCTAATTAAAACGCAGTATGAGACTCTGTTACTGCATTATAATTGGTAACTTGGACGATTTTAGTAATTTCACTGCAGTTCAGTTCCTATTTTACTGCATTCTAGTCAGAATTTATCGCTATCTCTCTCGTTCAATGAATCGTGTAATTCATCGCTGCCATGGAAGGAAGACATCTGCGCCGCGTTAGTGTAGGCAGCGAAAGCTCTTCGATTGAGCGTGTTTTGTGTTTGCTTCGGATTTCTCAAGGTTACGAACCTTGAGATATCCGAAGTTGCTCAACGCTTAAAAGATCTGACGGTCTCACTGCTGGTGAAGCTGGTGAGTCGCTTTTAAAGGAGCTTACGGCTTTGACTAATTTAATGCTGGTAGGTAAGGACCATTGATACGATTTATGGAGCTAACCTCTGCACTCTTCGAAAAAAGGACGGTGGCATTCGTCCTATTGCCGTTTGTTCAACATATAGGCGTAGGGCAGCAAAAATTTGTTGTAAGTATTACAACAAATTTTTATCAGATAAGTTCCAGCCCCTTCAATAAGGTTTTGGCTCAAAAGGAAGCTGCCGTACACGCACTTTCCACATTTTTGTCTTACGGGAAAAGTGAGGTTATCTTAAAAGTTGATAAGTATGAAGAATGCCTTTAACTCCATTAACAGAGACACCTTGTTGGCAGAAGTTAAATCTGATACTCCCAAAATTTACAGTTTTCTTTGGCAATGTTATAGAAACCCTACCAAATTAGTTTATAAGAACAAACTTTTGAATTCCGCTGTAGGCTGCCAACAAGGAGATCCACTCGGGCCGGTCATATTTAGTTTGGCCATTCATCCAATTACCTATTAGGAAACTAAAGTCAAAATTCAACGTATGGTACCTAGATGACGGAACCCTAGGAGGTGATATTAACACAATAGCCGATGATTACACAACTTTAAAGAATAAATTTCAATCAATAGGTTTAGATTTAAACACAACTAAATGCGAAATTTATATCCCTAATCTGAAGTATTGATGGACAATCTACACTACAAAAAATCAAATCAATTGCTCCGGAAATAAAATCGGGTCCGGATAGACTTTTTAAAATTTCATTGCATTCTGCTATCACTTTAATTCGGTTTTGTTGTTTCGGCCCTAAATTCACATATTTCGTTTCGTTAAATTATCCGGTCCACCATAACGTTGATTTTCAATGTGATTCTGGATGACTGTGCTTGGTCCCAAGCCACTTTGTCGATCCGTTTTGGAGGGCTGGGTGTTCGTAAAGTTTCTAGTTTAGGCCTACCAGCATTTCTGTCTTCGGTTCACAATACTGAAAGGTTGACCAGGGAAATCTTAGGATTTTCTCTGGTTGGTTGTCAAATTATGTGCATGACTGAAGCAGTAAATAGCTGGAAATTGTCCTGCCCGGGCACGGATCTACCCAAACAACTTTCTTCTCAGAGGCAGTGGGATGAGCCGCTTTGTAGTTTGATACGGAAAGAATTAATTGAAACGTCAATCAATACTGCAGAAGTGCAGAGCGTGCTCGTCTCCTGGCTGTGGGAGAATGGGAATCGGGCCTCTGGTTACTGCTGCTGGAGCCGCGGAAACCCTTAAACGGCGAAAATATAACAACCTGATAGGTAATTATATTTTTGAGCCGTTTGGGGTTGAGACGCTCGAGACATGGCGACCAGGTGCACGAGTTCTTTTTAAGGAACTGGCAAAACGTTTGGTCGACACTACCCATGACCAAAGGGCTGGCATGTTTTTGGCACAGCGAATCAGTATTGCTATTCAACGTGGCTATGCTGCCAGCCTTTTGGGCACGTTTCCCGTCATTGACAAAGATGACGATGAATTCTTTGATGCTTGTTAGCCATTATCAATAAATTTTAGTTGATAATGGTTAATAAGTTTCCAATTTTTTATTTAGCTTTGTTTATTATCGGTAGTTTAGTATAGTTTAATTTATATTATAAGTTTTGGTTTAGTATAGTTTTATTTTTATTATAATTAGTTATATGTGTATATAGTTAAATATTAATATCATTAATAAATATCTCACATCATATCGACATTTTTTCTGTGAATTCCTACCTAAAAAATACTCGTTAGTTTGAAGAAATTGTTACATACTACATGTGCAATTAGTTCAAGGAACAAATTAAAATGCAGTAAAGAAAGTCTTATGCTGCAAATTAGTCTGCAAAGTAGCAAAAAAATCGAAGATTTTGTAGTATCGAATATTTTTACCGCATTTTAATTTGCATATATGTAACTTTTTGCGTGCAGTAACTGCTATGATTTTAAAAAAATACATTTTATTTAAAATCTAATGTACTAAATTATAATTTTATTTGGTAAATACCATCTTTGTTGTCACTTAGTCGTCTTAGCAATAAAAATATCCACCATACACATTAATAATATAAATAAAAACAGTGTTAAAAAGTTTTTCGCTGTTTTCTCGAAACCGCTTTTTTCCTCATACTGCACTTTAGGGCCTGCACGGCAGAATGACTGACAGACGGACAGATTTAATTATAATATTTGATGCCAAAGAAAATATATTTAGTCTGTCCTCCAATCAATCATCGACGTGTCATTTAAGATAAATGTTTGTTTCAACAAGTTCCATAGTAGATATATTTAAGAGTTTTTTTTTCAGTTTATTAAGCTTCCAACATACATTCTATTTAATTTTTTGATCCGCATCATAGATGCAGTGTACCTATGATTTTAATAAAGTTGGTCTTACCCATTTTATTGGTTTATTTTATGTTAGTAACTTAGCTATGCTACTTTTAGTACCACAACTAAATCATTAGATACCTAGCTAGTTACCTGTGATAACGCCCGCGATCCCCTTTATTTTTACAGTAAAAAATATAGCCTATACTACTTAGTGTTAAAGTAGCATTTTAATGTAATGAAATATATTTTTATAATCGGTCCAGTAGTTTTTGAGTTTATTTGTTACAAAATACAAATAATTTATCCTTATAATATTAGTGAAGATTGTAATAATTAAATGAAACGAGCATAGGCACATACTAGACATTTCTGAAGAGCTAGAATTTAAGAATCATGTTACACGTATGACGCGTTGCTCTACTGTTCTTAACTGTGTTGATTGGAGATTTTTAGGATCATTATTAACCAAGTACTCACCCTATCAAAAACCGGTATTTTCAAAAACACAAAACTGCCGAACAACTCAAAGGCACTGCACTTTTGGTACTAACGTCCGAACGCATATTTATTTTAAATGTTTCAAACAACATATCTCAGTAAACATCGCTAAAAATAAAAGCACAAGTTAAGAGCCGGGACAAAGATTAACCCTTCAACGTCAAATGTCTTTTACAACGCGACAGATGGAGCCACCGTCTCACTGTCAATCACACGTCAGCGGACGGATTTTTGTCTGTACGTCCATCAGTCCGTCCGTCCGTTGAAACGCGTAACACGACTCTGGGAATCCGCTTAATCTTTATTGACGTTACATAGTCCATTTTAACAGACATCTACGCCAAAATCAACTGTATTTCAACAATCATAAAGTTCGATAGAACTGCAGTTGATAAACTTGTAAATATATTTCGAACAGTGTTCATTAGTAGCTCGTTTTGCTTTTAAGTAGACAACGTCTGTTATTTTTTCATTGATTGATTTTTTACACCGATGTTCATGGTTTACAACTTATATGGACTAAGTGTGTTTGTCTGAGTGCAATTTTAATAGTTTTTTTACAGAAGCTATAGATAAAAGAATCACATATCGTGTTTCTGTATGTTTATAAAAAGGTTTTGTTTATAAGCCATTTTTATGAATACGTTCTTCTAGACCTATTCCGCAAGCAATAAAGCCTAAGTGAAAACTAACTGTGTAATTGTCATGTAATTAGAAACCATTGTGAATGAAACCAAATGGAATTTCCTTTTATAAAATATACTATAAAAGAAAATTATTTAATACTATTTGGTCAAGTGTTGAAAGATACCAATACCAGTACTACTCCTCACCATTAAAGATTCATATTATGCTAAGTCGTCAAGGGAACTTGCAAGTCCATCACAATAGCACGGAAGTCGACATCGATCCGCTACAGTTACAGATGGGCCTTTACAATTTGATGCAATCCGATCAAGTCAGGATAGGTGGCTGAGTAGGCGTAAGACCGAGGCTATGCCATTTGGTGCCCTAATTCAAGCAGATCTGAGGTTTTTACTTTAACTTTTACTAGGATAATATATTGTACAAGAAGGATATTTTTGATTAATTGGTCCAAAACAAGTTTCAAAAGATCTTTCAATAAGTTTATTATGAATTATCAATTTCAGTAAAAGTTTTCAACAATTGCTTTTAATGTATGTTGCTGGGCAAAATAAGTCCTATTTTTTAGAAATATCTTTCACTAACACCTACTACGTATGCAAGAGAGTAAGAAAATATAATTAATTAAGGTAGCAACATCAAACAATCTAAATATTAAATAATGTAAAAGCAATTATGAAAGTGTCAATCCAAATAGTTCAAAGGATCCGTCTTGTCTGCTGAAATAACGGCAAAGTGCTAATGAAATCTAGGATATTATTCTATTTCCAGTTCAAACGTCTAGCTGTGATACTCTTGATTAAGACAAAGACTAGAAATGTATTCCTATTTTAGATTTGTGACACTTTGGACAGGATCGAGACTAACATTTGTGAGGTTAACCATTTTATAAACTTCTGATTGGCTGTTGAGTTGTCAATGTTACTGTAATGGATTTAGTTTGTCATTTGTTGAAGGTTTACTTAGGTAGTTGGGTTATCTTTACATGTAACATAATGTGGTGTAATTTAAATTGTTTAGATCTCATAGTTTGAAATATGTTGCGAAGAATATCTGTGACTGGCTACAATTCTGAAGAAAAAGACCAAGTCTTTAATTTGTATTTAACCAAATCCTAAACACTACAAAGTATTTTATTAACCGCAGTCAATATACATTTATATTGGAACCGCAACTCCGTTCACTTTGTCGTACGCGTATCGGAGGACCACAAATTAAACAAAACGAAACTTACACTAAATACCTGACCCAAACAAACTTCAAACAAATCATAATCTTGAAGCTCACGTTTCTTAAAACTGAAATCTCAAACACGCACCTGACGGCCATTTCACTAGAACGCAAACAGGCAAGCAACAAAACAAACAGTCAAACAGGCGGACACACACAGTGGTCGTGCGCGCGCAGCCTTACGTTTCAACGGCTCATTGTCGAGCAAACATTGGTTTTTTGCTCTCCTATAGTTGAAAGATTAATGTGGATATGACATTGCTCTACTTTCATCTTGGTCGTGTTGAATGGTGGTTTTTCGGATAATTATCATGTTTTATTATTATTGCTAACTTGACTGTAAGATCACTAAGACATGCCTATTATTTTATTTTGTCTTTCAAAAGTGTTATGTTTGCAGAAAAACAGTAGTGCCTTATAAAAAACCTGCCTTTTGATTGACCAAAAATGAATCTAATCTAAATAGTAAAGTAAAAGTTACATGAGATATTATACAATGTAATATTAAAGTCAAACTCACAAATAATAATATTTATATGAAGACTTTTCAACTAAAATAATATCCCCAACGAAGCAATCCACACTACTCTACCGGTCGCGTTTTTTCTTCATCCACATCAACGATATTGATTGATTGATGTTTATTCAAGGGGCATTAGTTGCCGTACCTGCTTTATTGATATTAAGACGTTCCGTCGCAATTATAATATTATTCATCACTATAACACCTGTGCACTCAGTCAATCATACACATTCATAATCATTGTGGTTACTTTTGGAATTTTTTCGTAATTAATTTCGATTGATGGCTGCATTTTAGGGTTATGGATGGGCTTGGGTTAATTGTCGTATTTGTATGAGTGTGTTATGCTTTATAGTATAACGGATATAGATATTAGACATGATTATTATTTAAAGAGTTTATGTATCTTCTGTTGTTTGTGTTTTCAAAATTAGGTGCAGTTGTACAAATAGTATTATTGTTGACTTGTGGCGTTTTGTTCATTTGAGCGTATTTTTTTTCATCAAATTAATGCATAATCATAAAGACATTTATTAGTTTAATAACTAATAAATGTCTTCATCATTCACACTTCCAAAATCTGAAATCCCAAACCTTAATTTAAGCAAGTTTCTCAAAATGGCAAGTGCGAAACCCAAACGCGTCTTCGAATCCAATCCATTCAAACGATCTCTCAATCAAGGGAGTCCAATAATTCTAGCTGAAGCCTGAATACCGAATCTGGCCTTAACGGCTAAGCCGAGATAAGGCAAGACACACGGCAGACATAGGTGAGCCAGCCCAAGGTGCCCCGGGAGCAATAACGATGAACCGACTCTAAAGAACTGCACTCATTTGCATATCGTTCCCACTTCACAGAATAAATGCAACTTGCTAAAACTTTGGGCCTTCGAGACAGTTAGTTTTTACGTGCTGAATTTAGAATGTCAAATCACGTCTGATGATTACGCAGTTTTTTTAGTTGTTTCGTCTACTCCGTATTTATTGCACTTAAAAATGATGGATCGAAATCTAAAATTTTTGAAATGTTTATGATCGCATGTTTATAGAGCAATCACTCAGTCTCATATTTTTAATTGACTCTCATAATTACGACTGTTGATTTATAAACAAGACCAATTTAACTAGGTGGGTCGATCAAAGCTTATAATTGCACTACATAAATTGTGACTGTTATTAAAAATAATAGATAAGTTAACCTGTCAAAGCGTCGCAAAATTTTATCAATTTGACGTGACTTTGCCATTTAATAATAAACGTTCTCAACCGAACTGTCAATAAACGTATACCTAAGGACCAAACCCCTACAAACATCAATCATACTAAAAATAACGTTTAAACAAACAATTTCGAAATACCTTTCAAGTAGACTTGTCCTTTGTACGTTTGACGTGCTTATCGACCGGTCGACGCGACGCAAAAAGAACGCAGTGACGGCAAAACGACGTCTGACGAGAAAAACGGAACTTCAAGACAACGTGGTACTGATTGGCGAGGGCGAAACACGATTTGACGTACACTGCACGCTTTTACTGTACATCTTTTTGTTGTAGTTACTGCAAGACGCAATGGATGACTTTGTTGCGGTCTTTTAATAAAAATATGTTGCATATGCATGCGTTTAATTCTTATATTGTGATGTTTGGTTGGAGTTCGTACATTCAATTTGTGTATGATGAAATTTTATTGTTTCGTCATGTTTGTTTGATATCTTGAATAAATAAATAACATACATTTTATTTTACTCTTATTGTATTTTTATGAAATGGATAAAAAAAGACACAGAAAATATGTTTTCTTGAATACGCTTGAATACGCAGTCTTTCGCAGTTAGCTTTAGAGACAAATGAGTCACAAATTAGATAAGTTCTTATTATTTTTCCGCTATCGTGATAAAGGGCGCAGTATCTAAGTAGGTCTTCTTAAAAACACTGCTTTTTATATAATGAAGCGTAAATCAATTCAGTTGGCATTTCAAAAAATGAGCAACTTCCTGTTTTAGATTTGGAGCGACAGTAATTGATTGAGTGACGTCATCAATTAAATTGGTTTATCGCTTGATTGATGCGCAGGCGACGGGTTGACTCGATGACTGATTTTGGTATTGAACATGGAAAGGGTATTTTTATCAGGCTAGCTAACTAAGTATTATTCATGACAACTTGTCTTTCAATAGTTAAATAAAAAATCTGTGATAAAAATCACCGATTTTTTTGTTTTAATTATCGACTATTTTGTGATTATTATTAATCAATAAATTTCGCAAAGATTGTAGCATTCATAACTGGTATTTCTGGAGTACTTCAAATCAAAAATCATAAAATTAAAAAAATATCTATAGTTTTTTTTATGATTTTACTATTGTAAAAATACTTTTGTCTCACGAAGAAGCGTGAAAGTACCTTGAAAAACTTGGCTCCATAGTTGCCGCCAAACAGAACACTCTATCATTTGCTTCGATAAAGATCGGCTTTGTTCGTATCGAGCATTTTATAATTTGCACTGAGGCGTGTGCGCAGGTACCTTAGGGTTGCCGGTTTATTCAATACACTTTTACTTTTTAATAATTGTTCATTTTAAACCTTAAACAATTAATTTACTTGCAATATTTATTATTAAATATATATGTCGAAAAACTAAGTCCTTCTCTATAAACTTTAAAACTATCGCGTTGCATGATTTTAATAAAATTACGTCACGGGAATTAACGCGAACTCATGCATTACCTTTTAAGGCTTGACGTCAAGCCTTAAAAGGTAAATGCATGAGTTCGCGTTAATTCCCGTGACGTAATTTTATTAATAAGTCCTTCTCTGTCTCAATTTATTCATTCTGAAAATGTTTATATTCGATGTGATTACGTGACTTCCAAACTAGAAAAATTTAGAACAACATGTCAAAATACCTGATTAAAATGCTGATAAGAAATTTTCAAGCTTACGGGTGGTTTACGGAATCTGCGAGTACTTAGTAGTAAAATATACAATAACTATCAATTATAAAACTCGTCAAATCTCTTGAATATTTATAAAATAAATGATTGAATGTAGATACCAAACTTGCTGAACATCAAACATTAACTAATGGACTTCAAATTATTCGTAACCTGATCTTTACGTTGTATTATTTTAAATTAAGATTTATAACTATGTTATGCGAAATTTTAGTTACGAATAATTATTTATATTTAAAATTAAGTCGTACATTTTTAAGACTATATTTTTTAAATAGGTTCTATATTTAAATACCTGATTATTTTCAAGAATTCGTCACTGTTTTAGACTATTTAAAATGTCCCTAATGTTAATAAAACAATTCATTAACAAGGTAAGTGACATATTCAATTATAGCTTTTTGGTAAGAAAAATATTTTATCTTAATATATTTTTTAACATTTTATTTAATCTAAATCACTTGTTCGTACTTTACAGCCTACGTGCCCTAACCAGTGGAGCGGCCATCAATCAGGCGACTGCTCGGGGCAGGATTCGAGGCCGGGCAGTCAGATCTGCGAGATAACACCGTGTATGATGCGATTTAAACCGAGATGCGATTATACGGTGCGAGCGGGTCAAGTGACGATAGATACCAGGTGAGCTTGTCGGAATTGTTTTTATAATTATTTTAAAATAAAAAAAATAAAAATAAAATTTTACTTTACATAAAATTACTACAATTTTTATCGATGTAGATGGTCCGCAGTTACAGGTTAAGTTTTGGGTGTTTTTCTTAATAATATTTGAAGTAAAATTGAGTTTGGAGTGGTGTCCGATTAATGTCAAAAGACTGCCTGGCTTCTGTAATGTGACATAACGCCAATGTGACATGACTTACCCGTTTATTGAGACATACAAATAGATGACATAAATAGCAAAAAGTGTCGAGTAGGTAGGTATATCATAATATATCAACAAATCATTTATAGTGATTTAAAATTTTCTCTGTAGAAAGAAGAAAATGGTAAATGAATCACGTTTAAAGAAGAAAAAAGAAGTTAGAAGAACCTGCTGATTTATTGCTGAAGATTCGAAATTCAAATTAAAAGTTTTTTCACTCCATTTTTTGTATATATTTTTTTTGACAAATAATCTTCTATTTTGCTAATATTTTTAGTGAAGTACCTACCAATAAAGTAATTAAGTAGTTGAAAAATTTAACCCTAAAATATAGTGTAGAAATTCCTACCGGGCACAGTCCTTCAAAGCAGGTAGGTGTGATATTCTAAGTCTACATTGGGGTGTACTGACGTTTATCTCTAGAGAGTGGCGGGACTGAACGTCTCACTCGATAACGTGTCCTACGAAGCCTGTCTTATCAAATCGACTTACATATCCTATAGGATATGTGAATGTTGGTAACTTACTGTTATAGACAGCTGATCTAGAACCCGTAAAAGGTATTTAGGATTTTTTCTACGAAGAAATAATTTGATTTCAAAATCAAAATGTTTTTATTTCTAGTAACAAAATGACTCTGCGTGCGGTTCCAAAGTGTCACTCCTATGGAGAAGAACCGGCAACTCTTTAAAAAAAACTAATTAAATAACATTAAATAAAATATGTGCGTCCATAACGCTAGGAAAATATTTTTTTTTGGAACCCAAATTTATGTCAGTTTAGTGTAAATCCATATTAAAATACTTCTAGTTGTTTGACCGAAAGTGTGAAAAAAGGTAAACGTAAAATAATACCGCACTTACTTCGTCATGTTCGTTTAGTCCTCCTCACAATATGAATGTGTTAGTTGTCTTATGAAGATGTGATTGTAGCAAAGCCTTTTCAAATACTTACCTGTAACAAAAAAACACGTCATTAATATAAATTGTTAGGAGTTGAAGAAACATAAATTAATAAAAAAACAATTTTATGCAACAACAACAACTTATTTTTAATAATAAGATGGAATATGCATTAAGTGCATGATACTAGTTACTTATGAAGTACATAATTATGTATAGTAAGATAGAAATAATTTTAAACAGTAATAAAAACACAAAATATTATTATGAAACCTAATCCAAACACAAGAATTTCTAACTCTAAAACTAGAATAATATCTGATACAAATATAGCATAAACAAAACTGCAATAATAATTGCAATAGCGCTCGCACTGCGCATGCGTCGACGCCCTTAATCAGAATACTGCGCGCGCACATCGCGTCAGATTACGGCGGGATCCGTGACGTTTTAGGATGAGGACTCTATGGTAATGATAAGCGGTTTTCCAATCTCGGATACCGACAATATTTGATATTTTTTAACCTAGTACATATAAATAGTGGTTCTTAGAAAAATAATCTAGAGCTGGAACAGAATTTCCTTGAACTCAAATAGGTAACCTAAATAGCCAAGATACGTCAATAAGGGTCTTACTGCCTATAGCAGACATGGCAGGATTAGGTATTTCATTTCAATGGAACTGGCCAGAATATTGTCAAGGACTAGAAACTTTGGAGAATGGTCTTGGATCAGTAAGTACAACTTGAAACTTGTTTAAGTAATAACGGCTAATTCTACCAGAAAATAGGTGGTTGCACAGCAACACAGTTACTAGATCAAAAATTAAATTTTTTATTGATGTTATAAACACAAATCGGCAATATCAATTTCCATATGAACCATATTGTGCCCGCTAATCGCTCCGCTCATCACGATAACCCTACCTGATCTAGGTGCAATGCCCCACCTGCGCAACAAATCAGGAAGTGTTCCCCTGTCACAACAGTTACGGACAGCGCGCCATCACTTTATATAAGTAACGCTTAGATAGCAGGGTAACAAACCCTGGATGTACAGGATCTACAGAATTGCAGTGGTCAGGTATATTCATAGAAAATGTAGCATGTCTGTTGGCTACGTTTAAAGATATGACAGTTAGAGACTAATGCTCTATGGATATTAAAGGAGTATTTCTGTTCTTCTTTGAGAAAATCCTAGTTTTTGGTTTCACCAAAATGTGAACAAATAATAATCTCATTCACTCGTTCACTTGTTCACTACTGGATATACCTAGGCCTCTTCCAAGTTGCGCCACAGCATCCGGCCGTCCGCTTTCCGCGTCCAGTTGATTAACAACAATGGCTTGATTGCCAATTGTTGATTGAAAATATAATATAATCCTCACAAAAATTCTTTATTTCAGGTTAAACACGTAGTAAAGCGTTAACCCTGAAATAACGAATCGAACGAATATATTAAAGTTATTTGTCGATTTTTATTCATGATAAAATTATTATTAGTATATTCATTTACATGAACTTAGTCGATCAAATAGAGCAATGGACAAAGCTAATGATTAAATCAAACACAGTGGTTTATACCTTAAGATAGACGAAACTAAAAAAAAACTGTTCAAAAATCTAGACAAACCTTCTGCTGCACTCCAATTTGTAACGTTGGTAGTTTTTGACATATCAATTATAATTCAAAAGTTACTGTCAAAATCGGTAGAATATTTAGTAAATATTTAAAATAGAATCCATCAGAGCGCGTCAGTGTTCTGTCTGTCACGTCAATGACAGACATCTGATGTGATGGAAATTCGCTTTGTTTACGACACGTGAATATTGTTTAGTATTTTGATAAGTTTTCTGTTGATAGTGCAGACTACAAAATATTGAATTTTGGAAGGTTATTTTTTGAGCAGTGCCCTTCGCTTTGTTGTGATTTAAGGTACATACATGTGTGAAGAAAAAACGATATACATGGGTAGTTCGATTATAATATAATCAGTAAGCAGATTTTTTATATAAAACAAGATAAACTACAAAATTTGTAGTAAGTAGTTTAGATAGCAGATTAGGAAAATGTTTTTTTACTCCAAATGAGACCACAGGCGAAAAAAACTATTAAAGGCAATGGCCATGCAGAGGAAAAATCATATTTAAGAGCCTACAAGATCGCACAAAAGCCCATACTAGCAACTATGGACTGGAAGTAATAATTTTGATAATAGTACATCAGAACCACCGACATATCATAATTCAATATTAAACAAAAGAAAGACTCATCAAATCAACAATAGATACATTCAACACATCAAATTAACCCTCCCCCGCTACCGCGAGCAACGTTTGATTGATCAATACTATTGTCACATGTCACGTACCGTCAGACGTCAATCAAATTGATTGAATCAACCAATCGACAGGTCATTGCCGTTTCATTAAAACATAAGTTTATAATATTGTCAAAGTAAATTTTGATGGATGTAAAATCAATTGATCGGTTGAGAGCTTATTGAGTGCATTTTTCAATGAAAGGACTTTGAACTTTATTTATTGGACTGTTGACTTTCTTTTAAGGATAAATAATTGTTTAGAAATGGTATGTTAAGCAAGGTTTTTCTTTCAAATATTAGGTATTGTAAAATGTCACAATTTCAAGGAAATAATAATATGCATATGAAATGATTAAACTCAAGTCTCTTAAATAGAAAATGAACAACAAGATGTCTCCTAATACCCTTCTTTAAGTCTAAAAATTATTGAACACACCACACATTTTATTACAGCCACACAGCAAACAGAACTTTTGCGGCCGAGAACCAAACCCGTACCCACCTACAACCGCTTGTTTACAACTTGACCGTAGCGATATATTCCGAATCAAATTGTCGACCGATCATCGTGTCTTGACTCCTACGCTAACAAATTTAGGACCACACATTGTTTTGTAAAAACCAACCCTATTTATTAGTAGTTAAGATTCAGATTAAAGGCAAATACAATTTGGTAAATGCGTGAGTAATTTGCGTCCTTTTAGTGCCTTATGTGTTCCTAGTACTTGGATGTCGAACCCGTGATGTAAATTTTGATAATATATTTATTACATGTGGTTGTCTTATTGCCCACATATTCATTACAACGGTCTTTGAGAGTTATATCATTAGGTGAAATATATTATTAGATTTACTAATACAGGATTAATTTAAAAGGAGGGCGTATAATCTACGAGGTAATCCGGTGCATAAAACTGAACAACTTTTCCCAAGGAACATAGGTCGAAATCTTAAAATTGAAAATCATATTATACAAACATAAGACGTGACTGTCGCCTTGTATGAAAATATCATTTTCCGTTTAAAGATTTCGACAACCTAAGTTCCTTGGGGAAAGTGGTTCAGTTTTATGCACCTGATTACCTCTTAGAATATACGCACTCTTTTTAAATGAATCCTTTACAGACAAAATTAAATAAGTTTTCGAAAAAATATGATGGTTGCATTACTTAAGTTGCTACGATCTTGACATCACTATAACACAATTAATTAATAGACAATCATGAACGTTATTTACAGCAAAAACATAAGTTTAATTCCTAACTTAACATGAATTTATACTTAAAATCAACGCCACCTAATTACGTAATAACATCGTAGTATACTAAGTAAACATCAAACAAACAGAACAAAAAAATAATGCACAACTTTAAAATTAAATTGCCATAGAATAAAAACCTCTACAAAGAACCTACTAGGTAGAACGACTATCACAATTATCTCAAAAGAAAATATGAGCGAAAATTATACGTTTACGTCAGTGACGGGTCGGACGAGCGACTGATTGCCTGTCCGTCCGTCGTAGAGTTGCGTGCAAGCGTTGATTTTGTTCTGGTCTGATATTAATAATAAATAGGCATGTTTGCGAACTTATTACACGTATTATGAGTATAAAAAGCTATATTGATGTGTTTTTTGCAATAGAGTTTGGTCGACTATTTTTGGATCGAGTAGGAAAGTTTAGTGGAGTGGAAGGACTAGATCTAAGAAGAGAAGGAGATGGATTTATGGAGGGTAGTGTTTTAAAACACACTTTTACCTTTACTTAGTTGAAAGGAAAAAACATGAAACTCCAGATCAAACACATAACTCACACAAAAAAATACCACAAAGTATAAAATTAATGTCACAAAATACCAACTGCTTAACCATACACTAAAATTTAATCCTGTGTGCACATTGCCCCCGGCGGCGATTAATTATAATAACACAGTCGCACCGGATATACCCAGTGCCATCCATCAAGCGTCAAGCTCGCATCACTAATTACAAACACCTCACAAACCGTATTAAAACGATCCAACGTATATTTTAATTTATAATAATAACATGTGCAATATTCTTCTGAATAAGTGTTTACTTAAACGCAGCTCGGGATCAACCAAAACGCGAGCGTAAACGTTCGTCATAGAGCTATAAATTGCACAGAAGTGGCGCGTCGCTTGGCGCGCTTTGCCGTGCGGCGGGCATCTCGCCGCGCGCATTAAGTCTGCAGTCACTCTCAATCACTCAAGCTGTCCGGCCGTCAGTCATAAGCAAGACGAACGGGGGAATGTCGGTGGCCTCCTTTGAACCCCCTTCTCCCTGTACGTGAAAAGGGGGGGTTGGTCAGCTCTTGAAGACAATTTACTGTACAAGTCGAGTTCGCCGTCCGGGATTCGTGCGCTGATGAAATTTATTTGGAGCAACTTGTGTTGCAGTTTCCTTCTGTTATGGGATTTCCATAGCGACCGTTGGAACTTATATTTTTATGGACTTTTGTGCGGGGAAATGGGAATGTATGTTTTCTAGTTCTGTTATGTATGAACGCAGTTTGTGATTTTTATAAAACTGTGTTCAACTTTTATTTGTATTCGGAAGAAAGTACGAGTTAATAGGATTTTTTATCGTTCTGTTTTCTTTGGGTGCGGGTTGCAAGTGAACATTTTTGAAGTTCACCGGCTGAACATGACTGTTTATGAAATACAGTTGGAATTATTTCTAGTTTATAATAAAAGTGATTGGAACTGACATTTCAATCACAAAGACTTTAAAAGACATAAACCAAAAAAAATGGAGTTTTTATCTTGATTGCTTTGGTCTATTGTATGGTCCAAATAAGTACACCAAGTACCCGTCTAGTCTTCACAAAGCCTGCAGTCTCACGTCCTTCGATCGTCCAAATTAATACAACACACGACTAAACTACAAAACATTAGCTCAGAAAAAACTCAACAAAGCGGGGCCGGTCTCAAACGGTGAGTTAACATCATTATCGGCGTTGGACGCGGGTGGTGGGGCGACGGGCCGACGAGGGAGGAGGGGGAGGTGCGGGGTGGGGGCGACACACGTCGCTCAGATGTCGCGCGCAGACGGACGTCTTTGTCGACCGAAGCTTTATTTACTCTTCGCGTGGACTCGCGACGACTAGAAGTGACAGCGTTTGATAAACATTTTACTTTTCATTTGACTTGTTGCTAATTACCTAGGTTTTGAGTATAGTACGCAATAACTTTTGGTTAGAAATAAGGGTTGTAATTCATGGTCATGTCAGTCAATCCGTCAGGGATTTTCATTTGTTTATTCAAAGATTCTTGGGCCTTTAACATTGTTTGATATTTTTTCCATAATTTTCACTCCATTTTTTTTCCTTTAAAATGTGTGTCGCACATTACCAGTATTCTTGTTGTCTCCTCGTGCTAAGCTAAATGCTTGAGTTAAGAGTCACATCAGTAGTGCAATGGGTGGGATTCGAACTGGGAACCACATGATCACAAGTCCGACGCCCTAGACTACTGCCGCTTAAAATATTGGCATTAACCACAATGTGTGCAATTTGTATGACATTATTTCTACGGCAGTTCGTTCATTAAAAGCTGATGGACGGACTGGTTCATCCACCGAATATACGTCTTTGTTGCTCTATACAACTCTTTGACAAAGTCGTAGCATATTAATTTCTGAACTAATCCCCAACACGTTTGTTTTGTTCTTTTTAGAAACGAAACTCATTCCACTTTCAACTACATCTACGTCCACCGTGTTGATTCAATCAAACTTGACAGCAAAAAGTCGATATGGGTTGGACATTCTAGTGATGATCGATTTTACCACCCCCTTGTGTAAATAGCGTTATGAATAACTGGCTAATGCAGGTTGTTTGACAAACAACCCTTACAAATACTAGTAACGTTTTGTTGTGGAATACGAACGTGTTTGGGAAACCCAATTTTACCTTGAAGCTCTTTAGTGCTTTCATGTCAGAGTTTAGCGTCTATTGTAGGGTTAAGGGTTCTGAGAAAATGTTCTAAAGTGATAGATTTGGAATTCTTTAGCTGTACAACTCAAGAGAGAAAGGAGAAAATAAAAATCATGTTAAAGAAGACCAGTCAATTAGAAACAATGACTGTTCCGACGAGCAACAACCAACTTCTTCTAAAGTCGTCTTTGGACGATATGAAATCATAATTCAATGTGATGTGAGTATACAAAATATTGAAAAAAACACTAATTTTAAAACTACCACAAGAAACAAAATTTCCATGATACCCTGAAACTTTTTAAACCTCTCCAATTCTCATACAGTAAGATACTCTGTATTTCTCCAAAATACCAATTACCGAGGATAAAATCAATCTTCAAACGAATAAAATTTTATTATGATCCTCTCATAAAGCCACGTATATCTCTGAAGCTTGCATGACTGCACTCAATCACACCCAAGACGCACCTCCTCAACCCTCTCCTATTTAATTGACGTTCCACTCCATCAAAACAACCTTAAACATTTCAACGAACACAATCAGACTTTCCTGATAAACGAAAACCAACCTTAAAACTATTATGATAAAATTCAAAAAGACCGCATTAAAAAAATTGCAGAAAATTTGCATTGTGGTGCAAATTGTTTTGCTGTAGAAATAAGCAATTTTGATCTTTAAGTTAAAGGAATAAAGGTTTTTAAAAATGAAGGTTGGAGTTGGTGCCGAGATGTACAGCTGTCATCGGGAAATCGTACGTCACAGTTGAAGTGTCAAAGATGTTCTCAGTAGTCAAAATATGGAAAGGAAACTGAATTAAGTAAGGTCAAAGTGGCAATGCACCTGTTATTATTTTAAAACGAGTTATAACACCTAACGAGATTCGTTTGAATATTTTAAGTCTCAAAATTATGAGTTATTTGTTGGGTAATAAATTTCTGATTTTGTTAATCTGTCACGTATTTTTGATATTATTTATAGTTATGCTACAATATAGTATGACATCAAGCTATTCTATTTTAATACACTCGGCGTCACAAAAATCGCACCTCTTCGAAAATAAGTTTAAAATATGTCCCGCCAGTAACGAATACATTAAACCCAATTAATATTGGTATCAATTGAAAGTATGTTTAATGACCTTTAAATTAACAACAGTTAGAATTCCTAAACACAACAGATCTCATTAGCACGTAACGTTAAAAAAAATGTTGTCAAAATACGCATTGCAACGGCCACTAATTGCATCTCGCAACAAGGGTATAAAACGGGCGACCCGGGTTAAATGTGGGTCATTCGCTATTCAACCTTTGAAGTGAACACACGTGAACAGCTACAGCAAAAAAAATACCCCAGAAGATGGATACCACTCCAGTTGAAGCCGCTCAAGTCATTGCACTACTGCAATCAGGGATGCGGCAATGTGATGTTGCTCGGCAACTGAACTTGAGTCGTTTTGCCGTTCGACGAGTGTTCCAACGCTTCCAAGAGACTGGTGGCTATATCCGAAGACGTGGATCTGGAAGACAACGGTGCACATCCGAAAGAGACGATCGCTTCATTGTTTCGACGTCTTTACGTAATCGGTTCTCCAATGCTGTTGAGCTGCACCAACAACTGCGATCAGCTCGCAGAACTTCTGTAAGCGTCTCCACGATTAGAAGAAGAATGCGGGAGAAGAAAATTGCAGCTCATAGAGCTGCTACAGGGCCAAAATTGACTGCACAGCATAGGAGAGACCGGTTGCAATTTGCCCGTGACCATGTGGATTGGACAATAGACCAATGGAGGTCTGTGCTCTTCTCGGATGAGACGAGGGTGTGTCTTTTCTGCAACGACAGGCGTCGAAGAGTGTATAGGAGGCAAGGGGAACGATTCGCACAAGTCTGTATTCAAGAGACAGTGGAATACGGGGGTGGCTCGTGCATGTTCTGGGGCGGCATGTCAATCGACGGTAAAACGAACCTTGTGTGTGTTTCTCGGACTGGAAGTGCTCGCGGGCAGCGGGCAAGGGTCGCTGACTGCTGCTCGGTACATAACAGAGATCTTAGAGGAGCAGGTTGTTCCTTATGCGGGTTTTGTTGGCAGTGGGTTCACGTTAATGCACGATAACGCCCGCTGTCACACCGCTTTAATTGTAAGAGACTACCTGCAAGAAGTTGGAATCCCTGTTATGCGCTGGCCGGCGCGAAGTCCAGACCTGAACCCTATTGAGCACCTTTGGGATGAAATGAAACGGCGAGTACGGGCACGTGATCCTGCCCCTACCACTCTCCAAGACCTCCAAGACGCCGTCGTTGCAGAATGGGACAACATTCCTCAAGAGACTCTTGTCACATTAATTAGGTCCATGAGAGAACGCATGGAAGCAGTCATCAGGGCTGGGGGGTAACACTAGGTTTTAAGTCGTTTTTAAGGACTTTGTTGTAATTTTTGCTGATAAAATAAAATTTAACTTTTTAATCATTTGCATTAGCTTGCTTTTTTTTATTCCCTGGTAAACAAAAAACCAAATCCATTGATTTATTCTGAAATTTAAATAAATTGCCTTTCCAATAATACCTTATAGTCATATGTCTACCATTGATTAATAGGGTTAAAATGACTTTGAAGGGAATTCTTAAAGAGGTGCGATTTTTGTGACGCCGAGTGTAGTTCTAGATTATAAAATGAGTATAATTTAAACTAACGAATCTTTTTGCTTGCTTTATAAGAACATAAGTTCAAGCATCATTCAAAGTTAACTGGAAGAGTAATTTTTGGAAGGATTTGACGCACTTAGGTGGTTCACTTTACAAAATATTCAAAACATTTCCTCTGGAAGTAGAAATCAGTAACAGAAAACCACCAAAATCCGATGCAGTGTTAGAGAAACTCTATGTCGCCGACGAAAATAGTCAGAGATGTTTGACAAATAGCAAACAGATGCCGCTCTCAAGTGGGAGGTCTACGACACTTTTTTTCTCGGTGTTCGCGCCTCGGAACACTTGCCGAGCAATATTCGGCGATTGTTTCCAAACTTGGAACAGAAGTTGCGTTATTGTGACTAGCCGTGGAGAACTCTTAATAAGATCGCGGACTATTGCGGATTCGTTTTCTATATTTATTTCTGTTAGTATTGTTGAAGTTTGCTGTACTGTTATCTTTACTTGTCCTGCATGAGGTCATAGAGACATCCTTATTTCAGAAGTGTTATCTATGCTTTAGGTCCTAGTCAACTGTTATCATAACTTTCTAAACATTTTCAATGAATAAGACATTCGTCGTTTAGTCATTAGTTTGCAGATTTAATAAACATATCTTTTATAAACTTTTACAAATGAAAGTGCATAACAAACTATATGCAGAAATTAAATTCACAAACGAAGAAACATTATTCCAAACCAAAAGGAATAAACAAATCAGCCACAAACATAAATAGCCCTAATACAAAACCGCGTGGAATCAATCTATCAATCAATAAATCGCGCTAAAGATTGAGATATTCCTCTCGGGGGGCAGACGGGGCAGTCGGCTTAGACAGGGGGGTGAGGGAGGGGTGTAAGGGGAGGGGGTCTGTTTACCGCGCCCGTGACGGATATATCCCTCGTAGACACCCGTCAATCATCCAGATATGATGAGAATTAATATTTCACAAAGATATTACGACGACCGATGAATCTTGATATTTAAAACAAGATAATAAGGCAACCCTTATTTTCATACCAACTTCACGTTCAGTCAACAGGAAAAAGGTTATCAATAAATATACTTACGTACAGGATAATAAAAATTACAAAAACGACAACCTACAGAGATTTTTTAAGTATACTTTATACTAGCGTGGCTCAAATGAATATGTTATTAAAGAGCATATTTTCACGTGATACTGACATGAATCACAGATGAAAGGATACAGTTTGATACAAGAGTTTCCAGGGTAAACTCTTGAAGTTCAACTTTGTCTTAGAAATGTAAAATTTTTCACATTCGATCAAAAATATTTCAAACTAAAATATTTCAAAAAAGAAGTAAAACAAATTACATCAGAAAGTTCCACTGGAAATGTGTAAACAGCTAGGAAATCAATCAAGTCGGACTTTCGTCCCGTCGGGTGGGGTCGGGGGTGACCCAATCACCCCCTGGCTGGGGGCTCCGTCGCGGGGTGTCCCGGCACCCCTTGACCCCTGCAGTAGACGGCTGACGTCTGACTGATGGCTTTCACGGGACATTGGTGCAACTGCTTGCGCGGTTACAAAATTATTGCTTTTCCGTCATTTGCGGCTATATTTATCGATTTTTGCAATTAAGGATTAGTTCAGAGAGAAGGGTGTGCTTATCCTTTTGCAGAGCTTTAAAAAATGTAGGTCACATAATAAGCAATTTAATAAAAAATATGTTTTGCTACGTTCTCAACACAGTCTGTACCAGTTAAGTTTCGCGACATGAGATGCTACTTATCTCGAAAATACCTTCAATCAACGCCAATTAGGTCGAGTTTAATAAGCTCTTAATATAACTAAGTACTTAATGGCAGCTTGTTTTACGATTTTGTCCTTATTATTTTATGACTTTATGGAAATGAGTACAAAAAGCATAAATCAAAAACCAATTTTGCATGCATCGCAATTTCTTTGCATTACCCAATCGTAAACATATAATGACAACGATAAATCAAAATTATTTGGGCCAATAAACAGACAGAACCGGGACATTAATTGGTGTTTATAAATAAATCGTATCAATCAGTTATTATGTTAACTGCCTTGAGTTTGTTACAAAACTTTCCTTCGTGCTGACGTGTTGATTTAAAGGAAAATGCTGCCAAAGAGTAATAAAATTACAAAAGTATCATTTTGAAGTAATATTGTTTAGCTACACGTGCTTTATAAGAAGAATAGTGAATTAAATTATGATTGACAATTGGCGCAGTTTCTGTATCAATTTTTATAGCTTGCACTTGTACCGACAAGATTGTCTTATAGAAAAACAGGATTTTGATGGCGTAATCCTATATTGAGTTAAGTGCCTAGTCGCTATTTTCTAGCAATTCTAGTGCACTGGCATTTTAGCATAACGGCGATTAAAACGTTTCTGGTCTATACCATAAATCCGTACTAATCACTTCATCGCTCGCAGTATATTTACCTAATAACGGTTTGCGAATAGCCGACATGCGGCGTATACCGTTCATATTTCTTACAGTGTAAAATATATTAAGGTTTCGGAATATCTGGTCATACTCTACTCTGTGTATAAAATTGAGATAATGTTATCCATAAAATAAACACGTAAAATTGTCGTACAACCAATACCTGTATTTGAAGTAGGACAAGTTACTTGTCCAATTTAAGGAGAAACTATATAAAGGATAAGATTTAACAGAAAAAAAACTATAAACATGATTTAATATTGCTTTCTGAGATTTCGAACGTAACACATTGAAATAGAAATACTTTTTAAACGGATTCTATCGCGGTTTATTTTGATTTTAGTTTCGGACGTTTCAACACCTTTGCAGGTGTCTGCATCTGACCTGTAAAGAATCTCGTGCAGTACGATTAATTTTTTACATAAAAGATATCGCTATTAACTATAGAACCGCCTCTGTACCCATATTGACTTTAATTTTCTAAAATATTGCATCATTTGTGGTGTACAATAAAGAATATTAATACCTACCTAATAATAATACCTTGGCAAAAAAATTAAGACATATTTTTTAAATATTTACCTAAACCATCAAATAATGTAATCTACGGATTTTTTTAAGTATGCATTTTATGTCATGAATTTGAATTACCCCTTCAGATCACATTCGTCCTGTCTTCGACCTACTTACTCTATGGCAATATCGATTGACCGCTTGCACTTGACATAATTGCGATTGTTACGCGTCCAAGGTCAACGCGTTTTAGGACATAATCATTATTAATCGGCCATTTTTTTAATTTATTAGCCTATTAATACTTGAAATTATATCGTTAATTTAGTGTCGCAGTGACTAAGCAGGTGCTTAAGTTATTTTTAATATGTTATTAAATTGTAAATAACATAACTACACAATATTTAAGTGGTGTTGCATGTTACTCTCGTTTCTTTATTTTTTTTTTATTTTTTTTCATATTTGTTATTTTGTTTCTTGTCTTTGGTATTCATATTGGTCTAATGGTTAACGATTGCCTGGCTGCTTAGCCGGGGGTGGATTTCCAAATCTTTGTGTTGAGCAGGATTATTTGTTGTATGTCTGGGTATATTTTCTCTATAATAAATAATATTTATTAATAAGTTGTCTGGTTGCCAAAGTTCGGGCTCTGCCTAGTTTGGGATCAGATGGCCGTGTATTAGTTGTCCCAAGATAAGATCTTTTAAAGATAAAATTCTTTTACATCAACTATTATTTCATTGATGTACCTAACTAGAACTGTTAAATAACCATTGAAAATGATTTTTAACTTACGCCTCACATTTTATTTCCAAGTAGATACAAAAACCTATTTTACGATTATAGGTAATTTCATAATTTGCTCATTTTGAAACTCATACCTGACGGATGGATTGGCAAATGCAACTAAATACTTCAATAACTCGAACTAAGGACCGCACTGAAAAGGTCTATATTGATACAGAGAACGAACATATTTGATTATCAAGTTTTTCTTTATAGAAACCTGCTTTTCAGCCAACACCGTCCTTTCATGTACCGAAACAAATGATTACGACAGTTCTTGATTACATAAAAATGAAACCATAAAATTAATACTTATAACAATATTAACGTGCATTGCACAATCGAAATGAGAGCGGACGGTCGTCCCTGACACGTCGCTCAATTAATACCCGCTATACGTCAATTAAAACCAAAATCTGTCAATCATTTTACAGACAGGCCAATAGGCAGGTTAGTCCAGAAGGACAACCCCTTAATAATGTAAATTTATTGTGTGCAGATTGTAGAAAAGTTCTGATCTATTAAGTTCCTAGAAGCGCATGAAAATTTGTGAATTTTAAATATATAGTTAAGTTAATTATTGTAGTCCTTTTCTTTTATAACCCCCGCAAGGATCTTAATATATTTAATACTACGCAGTAGCAAAGAATCACATGGCTAGTTGAGAAAGAGATGGGTCGATGTATAAGAGATTTTCTTGGTAATGTGATGAGCACAATTAATGAAAGGCAGTGTAAAATATAGAGTTACTGTAAATGACGTCTTCGATCTCATTTCGATTGATATGCTTATTGTTAGAGTTTTTAAACTGACTGTATGGGAAACTTATTCATTATTCCTGATTGATATAAAAAAACTTTCAAAGGAATAAAAAGTCTCTGTCAAAGAAATTTACCAAATAATACATTTAAATATACCTTCGAACAGTCCAGAAGATTGGGGCGAAGTAAAACTTCTGAATGTGTTACTCCTTGTGTCCAGACAGACAGACGTCAGGGTTTATCATATTAATCAATCAAACACACGACTCATTATTAATTAAGCATTTTTGTTTACTGTTTTTTACCTTGTTTCAATACGTGGGATTCGGTTCGCTTACCTGAAGAAAAAAAAGGGTTATTAATAATTGAAACGATTTTATCAAACAGATTAATAAAGTCATAATACTTTAATAATGTGTAATATCTCTTAAACAACACGTCGTTTTTTACTATAGTAAAAACCTAAGAACTTATAAGTACATAATTCATAAAATTACCTCCTGAATACGCATTCAAACTTTTGGATAAATAATTGAGACAGCAGTCGTTCAAACGTAATTTTTATTTCGTAACTCTTAAAGCAAATCCCAAATTTAAAATAAACAACAACCTATATACTATAAAGAACATATCAACTCCCAAAAATATTAAAGTACTAAAAAGACGTTTCAGGTAAGTACCTTACAGTGGCGGCCAATAAAAAATAACACCATTTATACCGTCCGACACCGCGGCAGATTCGACTTATAGTCACTTGCGCCGCTTCGTTATTGCCCTAACAAAATGGCCTATCTTCCCTCTCGCTCGCACTCGCTAGCCCATATAGAACAATGCGGGCGTAGTAAAATTTTATTGGAAGCACACGTGGGTACATCCCGGGCCGGCCTGCATAATGCAAAAGCACGTTAGCTAAAAAGAAAGATAACTGCATATTTATACAATCGGTACGCGATATTTCGTTGCGACCGTCACTGTAAAGTGTGGAAACGTATCGGTATAACCAGGCTAGACTAGCCCGCTGCACGAATTTATGCGATTGGAATACTTCAGTTGGAAAGGGTACGAATAAATGCGTATTTTTATATAAAAAAAACTATTTGAATTAGTTACATAATATCGCAATAAATATGAAATAAAATACAATTTACTGAATTATTTTTGTTTTAACAATATTGAATACAGCTATAACAATAATATCGCTTTCAATACGCAGCCATTTTAATGGACCTAATCACTGAAAATAGTCATCTCATTCCACGCAACTTACAAAGTAGACCATTCCAGTATTGTATTAGTGTCACTTACACTCGCGTACTTGCCATAAAAGAAAACTGTTCGCAAATAAACAAGGCTATTTTAAACCGCTTTTTTCCGTCTACTAAATAAAGTAGCGCCCGCGCCGGGCGCCAGCTCGTATGTTTTTGCCATAGTATTCGATTACAATTTAATGCATCGCATTCGCACTCAAATTCAAAATCTTAAACGTTCTCACTTTGCACGCAAGATTGGACCTTATGCACACAACTTAAGATTCGAATTTGAGTATATTTTTAGTGCGGGTGTCGTACCGGTTTCGTTTCACAATCAGAGGAGAATGAACTTTATTTTCAAAGGTTTAAGAGTTACAGTTGAATTTATTTCAGATGTCGTGTCGGTGTCGTGGAGCGGTCGTTTCGTTGCATTACAGTGTAGTAGTGACATCGGTCGCTTCTATTATTTCTTTTACAACAAAACTAGTAGTTTATTGGTTCCGTGTCTCATTAGAATCGATTGTGGGCGGTTTATTTTAGAGCATTTAATTTTTTTCTTGTTTCTTTGGTTGATACAATATTGTATCGTGGAGACCTCTGTTTACATGGAGGGTAAAACTTCTGGATGTTGTTAGCCAAAGTACCAAGCTTTTACAGTGGTAATATCTAAATTTTAATAAGGTAATTTATACACATTTTTGGACCAATGTTAATAATGACTTCATGTGATGAATTTCATTTGGCATAACATTTAAATATTTGTGGAGTTCCAAAACAACGCTAGTAATAACCTCGGATCATTTTAAAAATAGAAAACAAAAATAGGATCTATTATTTTCTGTGCGTTATCATAAACATTTATCTAAATATTCTAATACGATTCAAAGCCTTCGAATGAACCAACAACCAACCAATAACATCATCTTCTAGATAATTCCAAGTACCTACAGTTGGTTCAGCATCAGCCATTAACCTGTCCTCAATCCGCAAACAAGCGAATTCTTAACAAAAATGTAGCGACAATAAAGCTGTCGGGATTGCTAATTTGATTTATTTGTGGTATTATTAGTTTGTATCAAACACGTCATGGAGACAAATCTTGATTTATGTCACGCCAACTGTGTTAAGGATGTCAATCGTTCAAGAGTGGGCGCGCATCGTATGAATTTGTGCAACTTTGTTGATCACTTAAATATAGACGCACTGTTGCAACATATGATACAATTTCAGTTAAAGTATCTTATATTATGTGTAAAGGGTAAGAACTAAAAAGCAGAATTCGCTGATGTTTAGTTAAATGAAGTGAAGACTACTTAAATAAAAAATGAATGTGAAATGTGTGCAAAAATATTAAAAGAATTTAAATGAGTATTTGGACTAAGATTTCTTGCTACGATTAGAAACTTATGCATTGAAAAAATAATATCAAACATTTCGTGACAGGTTTTGTTAAAAAAAATCTCTACAAAAATTAAAATTATTATATCGCAAATAAACTATAAATTTTCGCACATCAACACAATCGTCTGAAAGATGTCGAATGCGCGCCCTACCTCATTTCAAGTACTAACCCAATTTTTCTCAAAACATCGGCCATGACATCACCTGATGAACATCTATAGGTAATAACCATCAGTGTTTTTCCATGTGTCATGAACGCTGACACCTGTCTCGTCATATGTATTGCTCAAATATGATAATTCCTTAAGTTCTTATTTCGCTAGATCAACAACGAGCCTTGTCATTCATAGTCTGATTTATTCGCTTGGATCTTGGTTTGGGTGTCAATTATTATTGTGTATGCTAATGTATGTACATAGTAGTTTCGACCGCTGTTTTAATGATCGCCGAAATATTTTATTTACCATTTGGTCATAAATTCTTAAATGGCATAACCTTGGCATGAACTCGTCATTCTATGGAAAATAATCCTGTCCGGAAATCTCTAGGCCACTGTGTCATCAATCTAGCATATCAATAAATCTTAATAAATATTTAAAACGATCTAAATATAAAGTCATAAAAACTTACATTTACAAAGTGTGACATAAAAAGTTACCAAAACATCTCTCATGACTCAAGGAAACGCTCGAAAAACGCAGCGTTTCGCAACTCTCGTGTGAAACGCAATAAAACTGAATTATCTTTATACAAAAGCTTGAGTTTATGTCTGTTTGTGAATCGTAAATTTGTCTGCCTGTGTATTAAGTCGAGAGCTATTAGTTTAGTTTAATAGCTTTTTTATATTCTCACTTTTAATACTTTGTTGGTTTGGCGCTTAAGATGGCGCTTGCGGCTGTTTGAACATTTTATTTTCATAACAGTTGTTTTGTCCTAAGATTACAAATTTTAATTTGTAGCAGTCTGATGTGTAATAATTAAAGTCAAGATTGGTAGTTGATGATTTTTTTAAGTAGATTTTTTATCGATTTAAAACGTCAGTGTCTGTCAGTCAGTCAATAAGACAGGCTTGTTATTATATTATACTTGCCAGTAGGTCGACAACAGTCAATTTTTAATGACTTCAAAAGGACATCTCCGGTAATTGTTTATCGATTACTCACAGATGATCTGCATAGAAATTTTATTTGGTTCTTAAACCAAAACAATTAGAAAATTTTACCAAGAAACATTACGAATTTAGTATTTTTGTGCAGTCGAAATCGGATTTTTCTATATTTATGTGCAAGTTATTCCAAACAACCAACAGTTACTTATTCCACAACAAATGCCAATCTTCCCAAAACCTTACCTCACGACAAGGCCAACATTTATTCACAGTAATAGGCAATCAACGCAGCAACAATTTACTATCTATAAACCGAGACAAAACAGACAATTCTGAAAATCTTTAACACGTAAGCTATAAAACGCGGACAGCTTACCGCTACGAATCGTAAAAACGTCGCGAGAATGACGAATCATTAACGCGTTGCGACTTTTACACTACATTCAATAGCGAAATTAAAGCCGAAGTTTCAGTACGCACTGTTGTGCGTACTGACAACAAGACAGTCTCAAAAACAAAGACAGTCTCCAAATAATGTAATTATATCTTGGGATAGATCACACACGGCCATCTGATCCCAAACTAGGCAGGATCGTACTCATTACATAAACATTTCCTGGGTCGGAATCGAACCCACGACCTCTGACTTAGCAGTCAGGGTCACTAACAGGCCAGTCAATCGAACTTTCTTATCTTTATTTTTTAATCAACCATTTTAATTTAGATGTTTTAAAAATATGTTATAGTGTATACAAAAATAATGTAATGTATGCATTGATATACCCGTTTCTTGTATATCATTGAATTTATTTTAATATTTTATAAATCATAAAACTCTTCATTAATTTTCATCAAATTTTTGAGCATGAACTAAATTAGGTAGGTACTCAATAATTATTACTAAACAACCCAAATTCACTCGAAACAGGTAACAATTAATTGAAAATCAAGAAAGCAAAACCTCAAACATACTTAGTTGTCAGCTAATCTTCTGTAAGTATTTTTACAGGACGTCGAAATTTTTATACCGTTCCATACATTTTATGATTTCTTTTCTAGAATTTATCTCTTACTATTGTGTTGACTAAGTTTTATTATGTGTGTGCCAAGAATGTGATTATTAAAATATAATGAGATCTGAAATCAGAAAAATTGGTACTACTGAAATACCCACATTTTTTTTCTAATTGAAAATCAAGCATATTCTTGTTAAGATTCATCAGCCAGACTAGATCCCATATTATCCCATATATTATTTTTGCGTTCTTAGAGTCACCGGGTAGTGTTAGTAAATACGATTTAGGTCATGTAATAGATTTTTTATTAAAAATATAGCAGGTCGAAAGACATAAACCACTCTTAACACTACACGTAATCGATTTGACTTTGTAAATAAGGCTCCAGGACGACATTAAATTTAAAGAAATGTTATAAGCTAGCAGACCTACATACTTGAACTCGTTTAAATTCAAGTTTCAGTCATGTCTACAATCACTAAATAGTTGGAAAAGAAATGATATTCCTATTAAAACGTCAAACGTGACGTAACGCTACGACAAAGACGAATGTCCCTAATTTAAAACTACATAATTACGATACTATCATTCCATTGTAATAATAAATAACAAAAGTTTGCACATCACCACAAAATTAGTGTCATCTTGTCCACCATTTATATTCGCCCACTTTGACATCAGTCAGACGTTATTTCTCATTTTTATGACAAGAGACCATTTGATTTTACGATCATAAATAAATATGATGGCGTTTTTTGAGATGACGCCCACGGACTTTGTCGCGGTTTTACAATACAAAAACATGTTACAAAGCATGTTTCTGATGGTGACGGTTTGGTCGAACATTGATGAATATTGTAACTTCTCGGCATTCCTGTGGAAACATATCCTAGCTAAGCTACCAGCATAAACGTAGAGGTTACAACGATCCTAGGTCACCGTTATATATGTCGTGGTGGCCTGATGTTCACTGACCGGATTCGTATGCGCATGGTTGCAGTTTCGAACCCAGGCAAGCAACAATGTGAATTTTTCAAAGTTTTATGTTACTTTTGAATTATTCTAAGACATAATTGACAAACGGTGAAACAAAACATCGTGAGGAAACGTAGATTCCAAAAATTGGAATATTAAATCGAAAATCCGCAATGAGCAAGCATGGTGATCAATGCTCATTCCTTCTCTATATGGGAAGAGCCCTGTGCCCAGCAGTGAGAAATATAGACCGATATTATTATTACCTAATTATAAGGTCACCGTATTTTTTAGACCTAATAGTGTGAAATTCATATTTTTTATAATCGATGGAATGAGGTCTCAAAACCATAATTTAAAACTGTAAAAATATTGATTTTAATCCAGATCCAGATCATTTTCTGGTTTAGACCACTTCAGTTCAGTTAAGTTATTGATTATGATATGGTATTTGAATTTGAATAAGGAAATCAAAAATTATACTACAGTTACAATCATTCATATAAATGTTAATTTTTTGGGTACAAATTATCGCAATTAATATTTTGTCTAATCTGGATTTTATATATCGCAGGATGTATTCAGTTTGATCTTGATTTAAATAAGATCATAACTAATAAACTTAAGTGCCTATTATAATATATTTTAATTAATATTATTTTCTAACTACTTAACAGAGGAACCAGTGATCATAATTTTGATTATTAATTGCTATCAAAATGTAAAAATGTCAACGTAACGGACGCTAGATGGTCCACAAATCAATGTCAATTTTTTACGTCTTCGCTGTCTGAATATAGCTTTATCGTGCGACTTTGCTGGCGAATTATAATAATGTGACTAAATCTGTATAATGGTTTGTGTATTGCATTTACTTAAATTATTAGTAAATAATTTTATTTAACCCGGTCAAAATTGAATTAATTAATTATTGATAATTTAATCGACAATCGACAAGTTGAATTTGGGTTAACCAATGAATTTGGTCGAGTAGTAGTTAGTAATTATGTCGAGGTTAAATAAAATATTTTGTAAATTTTTTTAAGAAAAATTTCAAAATATAAACCATTATATTCTTTTTTATTTCATTTATAAATGATTTTATTTAACCTCGACAAAATTATATGAAACTAATGGAACAAAAAGTGCGTAAGCCAATAAAAAAAATCAAAGTTCAGTTCTTCCTAAATTGCAACACATGCTTGTTAATAACCCACATATTTGTCCTAACCACATATCAACTCTGCCAATCGGATCGAGTTATATAAAACGATCAATTAACAAACAAACCTCACACTATTTAGATTACATAAGAGTATTTATGAACATAATTTATGGTCACATTATTATTCAAATTATTATGAATATCAAATAATACATAAAAACTTTTTATGTTTGTTGATAGACATTATTATTGTTGCTATTTGTATAAAATCAAAGAGCAGTGACCCATTTAGACTTGACTTTACGAGCTGGTATATTTTATATCACTTGTTTCAGAATTTTTGTGTCTTGTTCGTAAACAAAGTGATGAATTCGGGTGTAAAGTATAAGGCTTTAGAATTCGTTTTAATTATTCTACATAGATTAAGATTGGACACAGAAATCATTTGGTTAAAGACTATTTGAATTTGATTTAATCTCTTAAAACAATAATTTGAATACTTTGCTTAAATATTTTTCATATAAAAAAATTGTCTAAAAACTAATTTACGATAAACCTTCAGTTCACACATTTGTTAATAATAGGATGTATGGAATAAAATTTAACAACAAAGTGAAAAAAATCTCACATTATTAGTATAGTTACACTTTTATACATGCACAATGCATCCTCAAGTTTCCAAGAACAGTTTAGCAGTATCATCGATAAATTAAAATGAGAACAGGCCATTAATTGATGGTGGGCAGTAAACGCGAACACTTTACGTGCTTATCGTAATAACGGAGATTGACGGTACGCGTTGCGATCACTCATCGCTTGCATCGCGCTGCATATCTTAAGGGCACAGGGACGGACTTGGTGCCCGGTGCAGCGATTTAGCAATCATTTTATGTCAAACTGTCAAAACTGTCACTAAGGCGTACATGTAACGATTAAGGCCGAATATTGAAACGTCAATTAGATTGTAGCTGCCTCTAAGTCTCATGTTGTCTCTGTCACTGAATGGTGTAAAATAGCGACAGATATACATTTAAGAACGTGTTAGAGTTAATTAACGTTTCAGTATTCGGGAATAGCCTATTATGACTTGAATCAAAATACATTAAATTTTTTATTTCTTTTGAATCTGAAGAAAAAACATTAATCTACCTACTAATGAAATGACTGTATGTGTGCGGTTGTAAAGTGTCATTGTTATGGACAATAACCACAAGAAACTGAAGTTATGTTGAAATTTGATTAAAATACGTACAACTTTTTTGAGGCTTCTAAAAGTGATATCTACAATAGATTTAGAAGCATAATAATTGGAGAAAATAATAAATATGAATAAAAATTGAAAAATGTCCTAATTTTGCAATTTTTTTTACTTAGAAGTCCCTGTGACTTTTACGTTCCTGAACTAATAATTTTGCCCTATTTATTCAATAGAATCTTTCAAAAAAATCATGAAAACAGATTTGTATTTAAAACGTTACATACAAATGCTAAACAAGTTAATCTTCAGTTACATAATCGTACTTATTCAAGTTAAGAAGAGCTAAAAATATGATAAGTTATATGGTCCCAGATTATTTCGGCGAATGTCTCCGTGATATATAAACGGCATTGTTTGAAGATAGTTAAAATGGTAATACAGCTTTGTCTTCTCTATAATATTTTCATACAGCGGACATTATATCATATTTAAATGTTAATCAAATTACTGGCATTTAGTGCTTAATGTTTTAGAAAATTAGATTATAATTTATGTTCGTGTCACCATGTAGAATATTGATTAAGTTTATATTTATAGGTAGGTTGTATGTCACGGATGACAACATCGTAATGTTAATGAGAATACATGAAGTATTAATTTTCCAAACGCAATTCAAAAACGTTATTCTAGTGTTGTTTGCATGTAGCAGTAGTCCCTTTGTTGAATTAATTGTTGACAGAAATAAAAAAAAATGCATTTGAGTAAATAAATAAAAATTAAAAATATGAAATTTACGTAGCACATTATAAACTAACACTAGTTCTAAATCCGATCCTGCACTCACAATGTGAATGAAACTAAACAGGTGCATTGAATTATGCGTTCGCTGATGTATGCACCCGATCCGCGCATGCGCCACAGGTGAAAATGTGCAGTGTTGCTAACGTAAATACGCGAAATGGCTCGTCAATCAGTGAGTCGATGCGTTAAGCTGTAAATATCTGGTAACTGTATGGAAGCATTGTTTTGTTGAACGGAAGAAAGAATAATAATCTAAAGAGATTTAGTGGGCAAAGGGCGCTGAACTGGGGATTTGGGTGAATCATGATTGTTTGAGTCAAGACGTATATTTATAAATAAATATCTTGGGACAATCTTGGGACAATCTCACACACGGTCATCTGATCCCAAACTAGGCAGAGCCTGTACTATGGTAACCAGACAACTGATAAACATACTTATATATTTCTAAATACATACATATTATAGATAAATAACACCCAGACACAGAACAAATGATCGTGCTCATCACACAAAGATTTGTCCTGGGTGGGAATCGAACCCACGACCTCCGGCTTAGCAGTCAGGGTCACTAACCACTAGACCAACAGGCCCGTCATTTAGTATTTCTATGTCACAAAAAACTACTTCTTCGAACACTCATCTATAGTAAAATAATAGTATTTCATGTAATTTCTATCCGTTGACAATGTTTCTGCATAAATTAAGAAAACACTTAATTAGACTAAGCAGGAAATAGAAAGTTTATAAAAAAAGTCATAAGTCTAATGTTAAGCTAACATTCATACTTCCAACGTTGAGATATTCCATCTGTGTTGTGTATTTAATATATTTTATATTACAAACGAAATTTGCAAATAGGCTTCTTATCACAATTATTTTGTATTATTCTATATTAAACTTAAAAGTTCCAAAATTCACAATTCGTAGCTTGAAAACCAACCATTCAAGATCTAGTACTTAACTCCTATAGGTTATCTCCAAGACATTCACATCTTCGAGAATCAGTTGGCTCTCAGCCAATCGCCTCTGACATTACGTCGTTGATCACCAACTGACAGATTTAAGTGACTCCTGTCCCCAACATATTGAGGAAACATTGGACGGGGAATTGAAAATTATCGTCACGTAATGACAAAAATAGATCACATAGTAATAGGTATAGGTTTCAAATTAAAATGGTATAGGTTACATTAACTAAAATTTCTTCACACTAGTAATATCTCTCCACAAATAAAGAAAGAATATCACTAAGGCCAAGTTTTTTGATCCCGAGTTAATCGACCAATGCTTAAATATGCTAACTAATAAACTGAACTCTAACGCGCCTTATCTTTGTAAATTTTTATTGTTTAAAAAAAAAACTAATACATATCTAATATTTCTTTATTATCTAACTTACGGACGAAAGAGATTGTCACTCCTAACACCTAGTCCGCAAACGACATATTAAGATGTTTTTGAACCACTATATCTTGAAACATCTTACAGATAGAAGATTCCTAACTTCTATATTGTTGTACATTGACTTGAAGGCTGTCTGTCCATATAAAACGCTGTCTACACATCGTGTGCTGCTCTGCGATCGCTTTGAAATTTTATTGTCCGCTTGAGACAGATCAAAAGCTGTTAAGATTCTATATGTAATGAGGCTGAATGGCGTGGAAATATATTTCATCATAATATATGAGGAATAGTTTATATTTGTTTGTGGGAAATTACCTACCTACTAAGTTACATTCATGATAGGTAACCAAAATCCTTAATTAAGGGGGAAAACGTGGCTTTTACGTAGTACTTTAAACATGTATCATATTATTAGTCTAGTATTTATTTATAAAGCGTTCATGTGGAGCAATTACTAGTAAATTAAATAAAAAGGAAAAATGTTGAACCCCCAAAATTTTTAATTAATTTAAATGTCTTACATACTTTACATTCGCTTTTCAGTTTTTGTTTTATTAAATACGAAAAGTTAATGCCACCCTATTAAAACAATGGCAATGGCAACTCACGTTGATTTTCATTAAGTATGTTATATTTTCTTGCTAGTATAAAAAATCCATGAAAGTGTAAAAATTAACTAAATATGTTTTTAAAATCACCAAACACTTCTTTCATCACTCACTAAAACAAAATGATGGAATCAAAACTTCACAGCCAGCGACGAAGATATTTATCAAATCGAATTAAAATCCCGCTGCGCAAGAGTTGTGACTCTGTCCGTCGGGATTTGGGGCACTTTAGAGTCTATTTCTGTCCACCAGTGACAGACGGAGACAGTTTGTGGAATATAGCTATCAAGTTACAAATTCCTGCTCTAAAAGGATCGAGGATTGCCTGCATAGTGGCTTTTGTAATTAAGGATATATATGTGAATGGTCTTCTTTTACTTTTTAACATTATTTTTATTTTATTTATTTGATTCAGACAACGAAGGCCTACATAAAAATACAATAATACTTATATTTTTATTCATATCCATATAAACTTTGTGTAGTTTTAATATTATACTAGAGTTTGGTACCTTACATTCATTCCTGAAACTTAGTACAAGTATGAGGGATCATTATATTTACAGTCCACATTCCGTGAAAATCAAACAGGAGATAATGCTGTAATTTGTCTCAGTTACTTATTGATACTATACTTCTTCTTCTTCTTATCGTGTCGATGGCAATCATATTGTGTCAGCCCAGAATTTTGCTACGAGAACTGCATTATCGGTCTTAGTTAACAATTGCAGTGCTTCTAGAAATTCAGTAACTCCAATTCCTGGTGTCAAAGAACATTCTTTCAAATCTGTTTGTTTCCAAAACACCCTTTAATTTCTACACCTTCAATACCAAATTAAACCATAAAAAAGCTAGATAATTAACGAAACAAGCCACCGGGAACACACAGGTAGCCCCCATTAAAATTCGTATTGGCTACATGAAAAGTCAATTAGTACGTGCCGTGAGTTGACCGCCATCTTGTAATTGCGCACGACAGCTGCGCCTGCGCACCTCGTGGGTGTTCGGCACAACAAAGGGTTGCTTTAATTATGTTTTGATTGGGTGCAAAAGAGATAGAAGACTGATGGATTACTAGACTTAGTTCTGATGGGAGTGTATTTTCAATAAGTTAAACAATGTCTGGCACTGGAGATCCCCAGTCTAATGAAAAGGATTACGCGATTTGTACCCTGGCTTGTCCAAATCTGGGGTCTACAAAAGGTGTCCCATAAATAGAAGACTTCACCATTTCAGCATGAGACTACTACACAATATGTAACTAACAAATATTTCAGGAGGAAAATTGGGTCTGAATCTCCAGACTGGACGGGCTCGGAAACTGTCAAGTTTTGTTAATGGACTGAAGAACATAGAATATTGGTTATATTCATTTAAAAAACAAAACTAAGACTGATTGATTTGATACAGGTAGAATAAATATGGACATTAATTATGTTTGTCGCGATAACCCATGTGT
The DNA here is from genome assembly GCA_950381575.1 of Plusia festucae. Taxonomy (NCBI): domain Eukaryota; kingdom Metazoa; phylum Arthropoda; class Insecta; order Lepidoptera; family Noctuidae; genus Plusia; species Plusia festucae. Next base: position 869,290 of record OX494436.1, on the reverse strand, counting down.
TGCAACAATAGAATTAATTATGTAAAACACCTGTTCGCTAATTCTTAAAGTTGGTGAAACACATTGCTTATACATATTCTATACATCATATGTTTAGTATCTAAATTTAACGATAATTGTTCTTTTTTGTCGAAGTTACGTGAATAAAATACGTAAACATTATTTTTCATGAATAAAATTATTGAACCACCAAATGCTAAATATGATAAACCACCTGTATCAATGGAGCAAATATCTATAAACGACATAATTAAACAAATAGGTATATCATTCAAATCCAAAGTCACCTTCATAAGATCAATACAGCACGTAAGGAATGCAACATTTTCCAAACGTTAAGATGCGCAAGCGTTCGAACAACCTGGGACAGTCCTGTATTTTGAACATCCCTCCCCCCACCGACAGGGGGGTATCTAAAGAAGACGTATCTCACCACCACAATCCATTGTCCATTGTTTTTGCCTGCTGTTATTTATGACAGACGACGCACTGTCCATCCTCTTCTAACACACAAAAAAGGCACAACTCTATCCCTCTCGCACAAGGCTTCCGTCCCTTAATACTGCGGCTAATAAATTACGATTCAAAAGATTATTTATTAGATTATTCATAGCAGAGACCCTGTACCGTATTGGTCTTTGGGACATTACACTGCAATCGTTTTTATCTTTTTGCCTTTGATTGATTTGTGGCGTTTCGTGTGGTGTGTCGTGTCGCCAGACAATGGGGTTGGACGTGGATTGGCTGCTTTATGCGTTTTATTGGGTATCCAGACGTCGGGATTTGCATGTCAGATGTCTGATAACCAGTGATGTGTGTTGTATGGGAGTTGTGGTGATGTGATAGGTTGGTACTCTTTTGCATCGTTAATGAATATGGAATTATCGGTAACCTGACTATGAGGCTCAATTTTAAAACAGGTGCTATAATAAATAGTAGTATCTCAAAACTCGATTTTTTTTTCCCTTAACGCATTCAGGCCAATTCCATTAACAGCGTCTAGATAAAGCCACAACAGTGGCATTTGCTTTACAGAATTCTGTAATGTATAATCTCAATGAACTTTAAAATAAATGTAATCTATCTACTAAATATTCCAGTTGTTGACCGATACTTATCTACACAACTTAAATATTCTAATTTAACTTAGTAACAGCTTATTAAAAAGATACATTCGAGCTTAGACCACCAGAGTCGTTAATGATATTATCAGGACTACCAACATTATGACATTGACTCATGTTTTAATTAATCACGCACAAGAATTTACTGCGACATATTTGTCATACAATTAAAATGTAACAGTCTGGTAATTTATAGCAATTAAATAACAAAACAAAGTTACAGGAACAATTTATTTATTATTATGAAATATTGCTTAAAACGTAATTTAGAAGCAATAAAATTCATAGTAGAACGCACTCAATTAAAACCGTATACAACAAAAATGTCGCCCAACAGGAAACAGGCCCGATAATCGTTTGAAAAGAGACGTGCATTATTATTCACGGCCATTAATTAACCCACACTAAAGTTTTAATTAAAAAACAAGCAAAGAACTTTCCATAAGAATGGTACGTCACAAACGCCGACGAATTCAAAACGCCAGCGTCTCGACCGTCATAAATAATTGGGACAAAACCTTCGCGCCCCCGCCTCCCCTCCCCCCGGATAAGTGTCTAAAATTTTCACAATCCGGCAATAAAAAGATAATTTATTAGTATAGCTCTTATTGTTTTCGTTATTTATGTGTATGGAGTAATGTAATCTAGCTGGTGGGGGCCCTAAATAAATAATTTTCACTTTAATGTCCCTTCTTGCCTAATCTCCCGAGCGGTCGGCTCTCAGTCCGCGTTTTGTACGATATAATGGCCACCCGAGGTATTTTTAGGTCTAAATAAACATGATTTGTTGTACCGTCTCTGACAGAATTTAATTTCGTTACGGCATCGCTGTGGCTCCCTCTGTCGCGAATATCTTGAATTATTCTTAATGACTCCTACTCATTTGCATTATCGTCGATTTTTAGTAACTTACGAATTTATTTCACAAAAATATAACTCATTGAAATTGTATTTTTTGCAGTTAATACATTTTTATGGCAATAATAATTACGTAAATTTAATATTTATGATTCATTTTATATGAGTTTGCATAGGAACGTAAGTTATTACACATAATTGCATGATACGTAATTGATATCTTTAATAGCAGATAAATTGTGATCAAGAAAACAACTTATAATTAAAAACAGCCATAAATTAAAGAATAAATTTCGATCAAAAAATATAAAGTCGACACCATGAAAGACAAAAAGAAAAACTAAATAAGCAACAGTGAAAATCTACACATAGCACATAAAAACATCTTCCAAAGACAACAAAAACAAAAATCCTTACACAAGTACATCACATGCAGATTTCAAAAGCGTCTGAACTTCAGTGGCCATTTCTGAAAATTAGTGGACGTGGGGTGGGGGTGGGAAATGCCGTGCCAGATGATTTACACCACTCCGGTATTATGTTTTGACTTTAATAAACAGAGCGTTTGTCATTGCAGACTGTACGTCGCCAGTCTTGGACAAGTTTTGTGTTAGTGTTCTAGAATCTTCGGGTTCTAATGCAAGTTTCGCATATGAAGTGTCTTATGATTTAGTGGTTGATTCTTAATAGCCTGGTTTGTGAAAGGTCCAATGGGTCTTGGCTTTATTATTTTGTGGTTGTATACCGCTGAATTCAAAAGAGAGTTCTCTTTTTTAGTAGGTATATTATTTTGCTAATGACTACTTTCAATGTATTTGTAGAACAGAATTTGTATTTTGAAATTATTTATAGGACTAGGTGCTTGGAAGAAAAAAATAAATCATATGTAAAAAGTGATAGAGTCGAAAATACAAAAGAAGGAATCGACAGAAAAAGCTTAAGGTACATTGAGATTCTACTGATACAAGACTCTCATTATTTCGTTGAAACTAAACACGACACATAACAAGTACTCCAAACCCATCTCACAAATCAAATTTAGATGAAACAACCAGCTGAATATATTCATGGCGACCAAATCGCGGTTCTCATTGTGTCGCCGTACCTAACTAAGGTCAACCTTAGTCCGTCTAGTTTTAATTAAAGCCGACAGACGGACGGACATCCGACCCCGCTGAAGACTCGCCGATGTGACGCGGAATTTACTGGAGTAATTTTGACAGTCACATTATACTATAGTTTGGAGTTGAGTAATTAACGTCACAATTTGAGATGGAAGGTAGAAGCATGGAGAAAAAGTTTTTGTGTTCGTAATTCAGCATCATTTCTACAGTTCTTCCCAATTATAAGGTTTCTAAAAATTATGGAAGTAGAGAATTTGGCTCCAAATATTTTATATGATGTATTATCGTTACACTCATGTGAATGCACTGCTATCTATAAATCTTTTCTTTAAATTAGAAGAACCGTCTTCATATACCACATAAGCCTTGTCATCATAAACACAGGTCACAAGACTCCAGCATGACATGGGGCCATAAAGCGCCGTACCTGGCAATGATCGTCGTTACCGACCGCACCAAACGGCCCATAGTTCCTACCCCCCATAGTTTCACCCCCTCGTTTCCAGCTTTTAATTATAATACTTTATAGCCCTATAAATCACGGCGTGCGTCCCAGGGCGGCTACCACCCCCTCCCTCCTTTGAAGGATACCAGTTCAATTCTCGTTGGGTGTAATAATTTATAAAGAAATTATTCCTTTTTCTGCGGTGGGTTAAGAATGGCTTTGACGTGATCTGTGATCGTCTGGCGACAATGATTTCTGTTTGAATGTGTTTTATGTGTTCTGTTTTAAGTTTTGTGAGTTTTTTGGGATAATGTGAAATTTGTTGAGATTTTTGGGAGGTGTAATCGTTATCAGAGTGAGTTTAGTAATAATAATATATTGTTTTCTGAGGTTTACGCGAATATTAGACATTGAAATAAAACTACTTTAAAACGGATTCTATCGTAGTTTATTTTTGATAATATGTTAACATCGTTGCTTCCCGCTGTCTGTCCCTATGTATGCTTAGATGTCTAAAACTACGCAACTGATTTTGTTGCAGTTTTTTTAATAGATACAGTGATTTCAGATGAAGGTTTATATTTATAATACACGTGCAAAGCTTTGGCGGGTCCACTAATAGTACTTACAAATATTTAATTGGCATATCATGGCTTGCAGAAAAAGTAATAAAATTCTATGATATGTTCATGGTACATAACTTTTTTTGTAAATCCAATGGTACTGGGATCTTCGGCTTACTTATATTAACCGAAGCATATACATCGTTAAGCACAGCATAGAAAATCAATGGCAAAGACAAATCTCTCTGTCATTGGTTTCCATTCATATCTTGGTACTTCAAGTTCTCGGGCAAAGAACTAAAGGATCACACAATAGAAAAGATTCTTACTATTCAAGGTAAATCTAGCGTGTGAATTAAGTTACTATCAATAAAAAGTCGCACGTGTCGAAACAAACGTTGTCACCAATGAAATAGCAAATATGTGACTCTATTCAGCCATTGTTTTTCTCTTTACAATGACCTGTTTACTATCAGCGTAAACTATGAGTAAATTTTTCATTTGGAAGTTTAAAAACTTAATAAAATAATACAGAACTAGTTGTATTTTATAAAATTAAAATATCGCTTATAATGACCACGGGTTTAAGAAACCAGTTAACACCACAAAATAAGTTCTTTTCAACGATAATCAGTCACATATCAATAGAAGTTCAGTTAAGTTGAACCGATAAGTCACTGTTAAGTAAAACTACTGTAACTTAAAGCAACAAGACGTCTAACTTATGGCGTGCCTGCGCGTCGCCATAGACCAGCAACTTATAGAAGAGGCAAGAATTAAATATTTCTCCTGCCACCTCTGTATGTTTTGAAATGAGGTCGTTCAAGAAGCATAGTTTCCGAAAATAAAATGGGTACCTGTAGCTGTGCAAGTAAGCTATCTAGTATTGGTCTGTTGGATCGGCTATTTACGTAATGATAATAGTCTGCTATGGAATAACGAAAATGAGAAAAATCTTATTAAATTTATTTATTTATTTACGACACTTAGACAATAGACAAACACAAATAATCTTGCTAGTATTGTAGAAATGGTTTGTGCGAATAGCAAGTACTACAAAACGGAAATTATATGTACATATTCCATATTGAAGGAATAGAATTTACTTCTAATGGACTAACTTATCTTAATGTCTACATTTAAAGAGTGCTCTGAAAATAAATAAGAAGTAATATGATCTTTGACCCACAATTCCAGAAGTCAACCCCCGATCCTTAGCAGAGCACGCATGCACGAACGCCATTAGACCCATCAAGTCATTTACCGCGGCTTAAAACTTGGCACGATTCGCCAAAGGGGTGGGTGCGTGCAAATATGACAAATTTATGTAAAACGGTCTCTCTCTTTGTACGGCAAGCAGCCGTCGAGGAATTAGTGCTCATTTCGTCTCATGTTTACGAGTGGAGCACAGTGCGCCTCAAAAATATGGTAATGGCTGCACAGTGGTCGGGTTTCGTCTAGTGTATCGATTTTGAGATTCGTTCGACTTGCGAATGTCGTGTGGGAAACGGTAGTAGCGGAATTATTCTTAAGAAGAATGTGTAAAAGGAACAATTTGGACCAATGTAAGTCCTGGTTAATGGTATCTGAAATTATTTGTTTGAATTTTATTTAGAATCAACTTTCTATAGCTAGTAAAGGCTTTGCAGAATGCAGTGCAATTTCATGGCTAAAGAAAAGTGTTAGTACATTCTTTACAAAGGCATTTTTTTATGAAGAAGACCCTATGCTTGTTGTAATCCAGCAATTACATACAGGGTAAGAAAGCAAGGTTATGCATTGTAGTGGTTAATTATTTGCTTCTTCAAAATTTGTTCACCTCGTAAATACCGATGCGTGGAGAAATTGTCGTCAAGCTGTATCTATTTTGAGTACGTCTTTTAGCTACGGGCGTGATCCGTAGGAATTGTCCCGATCCATCGGCCGTTAATCGTGACACATCGCCGTATTTTCGTCTAAACTCGTTACGTTTTATGCGAAAGAGAACTGAGGTGTTGACGTGCGACTTTTTGTCGCAACTTTTACCAAGGTAGAAGATTCCAAGCTTTGTGTTATTAAGGAAAGGTGGAATTAGTTTTTTTTTTATCACTTTACTTGAGCTTTAGCATGCAAATAAACTCAATTTTTTAAATAATATAAACGATACCATGACATAAAGTAGAGTGACATTATATAACGTCAGTTTAAAACCTATGTAAGCACTAATATTTATTCAGAAGAAAAAGGTTTCGCTTATTAATATTACCACAGGTTTGAAAACCGCCTCAGAATTGTCAACTTACAAGGTCTTCATGGGCAAATTTTCGGTCGCAAGTCGCAGGTGTGTTCAGGCCAGCCGACAGATACAACTCAGATTTATGTGTTTACTGTATAAATCACGAGGAGACGTCAACGTTGCCTCTCATTTCTTTTTTCGTTCTGCGCTATACATCATAGTTTCGTCTTCCGTGGTCAAATTTTTTACTTCACTCCAGTTCCTGAAATGTTTGAGGTGTTCTGCTTTTGCATATGTTTTGTGTTTCAACGAATCGTATTTTCGGTGTGGTTTACTTGATTTCTGTCCAAAAATTAGAAGTGTTGTGGTGCAGTAGTTAAAGTATGTTTAAGTTAACAAAGTTATTTTTATTGCGTTTGGAATTTTCGAATTCGTCGTTTTACCGTTACTTCTAACATGAGATTTAGTTTTGACATTTTGAATTGCCTTGTCCTGTTTTAATGCCGTCAAAATATAAAGTACATAAATAACAAGCTGTGGACATTCAAACATCACATAAACTTCCAAAATAACTAAAATAAAACACGAAAAATTCAACAATAAAATCAATTTTAGACACGATAAATCCCATAATCCAGTGAGAGATATAATTGTAGGCGACGTGTCGCTACTATCCTGATCAATCATCGTCTCCTTAACGATTGCTACAGCTGTTGTGTCCGCGATTGATGGAGCTATAAACTATATTTATAGTTGGATAGCTCGAGAATAGTTCTGATGTGTCGCTCAAGGTACTGGATTACCAAGGATGGATGGCACGGTGGACGCGGCAGTTACAATGAAATATTGGTCTGATGTCGACAAAAATAAAAATAGCTCGATGGTGAAGACGTTGATGGATTGAGACTTCGCTTCTAATTGTTTAAACTGTGCCAATGACGTTGACGTAATTAAGGAGATTATACTGGATTGATCATTAAGGTGAATGTGAATGATGTTAGTGGGTTCATTTATGTTTATCTAAGAATTTTAACGAACAGATATTAGATAAAATTTTATGGAGGTACAATTTGAAAACATTTGTGTTGAGGAATAGATACCTGCATATTATTTGAAGTAGGCATACTACGTACTAGAATAATACGTACTCCTCAAACCTCTCGGACCTTTCTAGACAACAACGTTGTTTTATTAGTCTGTAAATGAAGGTTTCTTGCAATGCAATATGTCCCTGAAATTTACTCCATAAAAAAGAAAAATGTGGCGTATCCATATTTCATAATTTCAAGTTGATAGTACCTATGACGACCGATAATGTCGTAAACAGAAGTCCCACCTACGGCAGCGACGGCAATAAAACACCCGTTATTGTCATCAACTACATTATTCACGTTGTAGCACTTCTGACTTTTTTGGTTGGTATGCGACTTTTACATTTGAGCTACTTCTAATCAACTGTGTAGGAACCTATTTGGTCTAGTGGGCTCAGTGTTATTATAATCAACGTAAATATTGATTATATAATATATAATCAACTATTAAACGTTCAAGAGACTATTGTTTTCTGTTAGATCACTCACACTTCAATGTGGAAAAAGCGAAGAATCTTTAAGTTTTTTTGCATATACTGCGGCTGCTACTAAAGCTCTGTGCCTCTATCTCTTTATATAGTGGGCTATATTCAGGTAAGCTACTCGAACTTGACATCGAAGATTTAACTTCATAAAGGGCTTATACTTTATAACCTACTAGCATAGGCATACACGCATACATTTATATATTATTATTTCGTCACGATTAAATTAACCGAATTGTTACTATAAAAATAGCTACTCAACAATAAAGGAAATATAAAATTATTTCTTATATTTTGAGAAGGAACCCAAGACCTGAGAACCCCAGCTACTTACTGTTGGCACTGATTAATAGGACCTATCTTTCAACATCGCCACCTACATATAATTATATAACTCTGAAAATGCACATAAAATCGGGTGAGTCAATTTTACATTAAATAGCATTTTTTTACATAATAATCATTTATACAAAAGTAATTGTCAGGAGTGTTCAACATAAACCGTATTTCTCATCACCAACCAAAACCATAGAAAAACAATACTCCTTTTCCAAGCACACGTTTATTCTAAATTCCCTGAGTACAGTTTAAAAACTTCTCCGCGTCTCCCGTTGGCCTGCACTCCTTGACAATCGATTGACGGGTGTCCCCCTACAAGAGGGGGGCTCTTGCACCCACCCTGGCGCATTCGCCTGACCCACATAGACGCCATATTTATAATAATTGTGCCCGATTCGAGTAAATCAGATAGTTCTTGTATGGTAATGGCTGTTTGAAGACTCTTTATGGGCTTGTGTTGGAGGTTTTTTGTTTATAATGGAATGAAATTTAGAGAAAATTTTCTAGGAAATTTTTAAGCATTGTTACACTTAATAAATGCGACTAAAACGCGATTTCAAAATTTACTTTGTATACATTATATTACACAGAGCGAAAACAAAAATGTTTTGAGCAACTGTCAATGGCGTAAACAAATGAAACCATTCTAACAAACTGCATTACAAACATAATCATACGATCCTTGTAACTCTGACATAATACATCTCGAATCACGTCAAACTATTGATTAGATCCCCCTGAGGCCCCGCAAAACAATACGTACATATGCGTCGCCAAGTAAATAGCCCCCGCCACCCCCTCGTTATCACGTCCCGGACATAATTTAAGACGAGTCGGACTCGGACCGGGCCGAATATCCGTCAATTCTATTTTGTTGAAATGATTTTTTAAATTGAATTTTTGCTTCCCGGTTGTAAAGGCTTTTGATTATCATTTGTGTTGTTTTGTATCATTATGGGAGTATAATTTAACTAAAAATATTTTGTAGATGTCCATGTTGCTATCTGTATCATGATTTGGACATGACCACTGAAATGCGTTGAATTACATAAATTTATATAAGTAGGGTCATTAATATTGGCACCATTGAAAGACCTTTGTCCAGGAGAGGGGTATGCGAATTGGGTAACAATTTTTTTTAAATCTTTCCCTAATGGTAAGCTTATTGCTTGGCTTCACGTCGGTTGTGCAATGTGTGGGATTCGAACCCGCGACCACATGATCGCAGGTCCGATGCCCTAGCCACTATGCCGCCGCTTCAGTTGTCTCAACTTTATTATTTATTATGTAATTAGTTTTAGTTGCGCGACTTTTGTTTTCACCTCATTTTTTGTCTTTTCATCATCCTCATAAATCTGATAAACAATCAAAATCAATTTTACTTCAAATAACTTACAGTAATACAAATATTTAACCGTTCCTACTGAAGAGATCGTACCTACGTATGTGTGCATCAACCCCTCGCCGCACGTAACGGACATAATTTAAGACGAATCCTTCGCTTTTGATATGCGATTGATTTTTCCAAACGTTCCTCCCAATAATTGCTTTAGTTATGGATATAAGTTTCTGGTAAGATGAACGCGAATCAAAAATTGTATTATCATAGGTACTTCGCCTATGTAATTCAAAAGTAAATCTTTACGTCTGCTAAACCAATTATGATAAAACTTGCTAAGGTTAAAGAAAGACTACTTTTTGCAGCAATACCGACATCCACGCGGGCGAAGCCACAGGCAAAAGCCGAAATAAATATTTATTCTGTATATTTTAGGACATATTATACAATTACATGTAAGTATTTATTAGTGCGCGAAAGGCAACATTTGTTTGAGTCTGAACTGACTTTCTTGAGAATATGACAGTTTGATACCAGGACATTGAACAACATAATACGTTAAGATCTGAAGAAAACGGTATGGAAAAGTGTTGCCCAGCATTAAGACCAAAAACCTTAAATTGCATAACAAAGAGTAGGTATATTACGTCACTTAAAAATTTCCTAAATAAAATAATCAATTTTTTTTTTAAAACAAAGCTTAACTTTAGCAAAACGTTTCCGTTTCCCGGCTCGGGACAAGATGTCAAGTGACGTCATCGAGATAACGTCGAAAGGGTTGAGTTCCGTCGCTTAAAAAGTATGAAAAAAATATCATTTCTTATCTGTGGGCCGAATGGACGATTGTCTTCGCCCATATTGTGTGGAAGAAGTATAGTGAATGAATCAAAGTATGTATCTTATCTGTGAATGGTAAAAAGGGGAAGTTATAAAAATGTTTTTTTTCGTAATTTTTAAATACAAACACTGTTTGTATCTATAATACTTGCCACCGAAACACCATTGCGTCCTGGACTCCTAAAACATACTGCAGAATTTTTTAAATTGATAAATGTACACTTAAACATACACGTATTATCCTAATAAAGTTATGTAGACTTTTCAATAAGTACCCCAAATATTACAAACCCTTTTCTCGCTGCCGATGTGTATACAACCAACCGAGACCTAGTAGTAGTGTCCACATATACTATAGCAACTTAGCACATACAGTCCCCACAAGAGACTAAACATGGGACATTTAAAACTTAACGTTAAAAGTTAAAATTCTCCAAACTACTTTAAGTGTTATGTCCCAAAACTTGTGGAGTTGTTTAAGCCTTTCTATTTATTTGTCGCAGTGGGAAATCATGGCCTGTCAGATCTATTGAGGCTAAAAGCGAAACAATTTAACTGTGGTATTTGAAGGGTTAGTTTAGTTTTTAATGTTTGTATATCATCATGCCATATTCCCTAAAGGAGTAGGCAGAGGACATTTGTACAAAACATTTTGCCTAACTTAATACAAGTTGGTTTCACACAACGTTATTACTAGGTATTTATAAAGTACATTTTCAATACTTAATTTTCTCTACGGAGATCCCGGATTTAACAGTAGGCAAGCATTAGAGTTTTACTATTATAACTTTCTTTAACTTATTGGACTCGAAAAACTTCGATTTAAAACTAAAAAACTACGATATGTTTCACCTACGTAACATAAAAAATCCTATTACAACCAACAAAATAACACATACTATATACCACAAAATCACAAGTGCACAGAAATAAAAAACAAAAGGCGTGCGCACACAGCGCATACGTTTTGCCGCGACATATCCCGTCTCAGACGGCACCGGCCCGTCCCTCCGCGATTAAAAGTGCAGGTGGGTGACTGTCCGGCATTGATCCGGCGAGATGGAGATGTCACCCGGACCCCACTAGGGTGGCTCGGCCCGTGGACCCCCTCCTACTAAGCAGACGTGTGGACATGCTTAGCGATGAGCTGATAACGTCGCAGTTTTCTTACTTATTTGTTTTGTTGATGCCGAGTTTTGAAAGGTATTTTAGAGTGTATTTGAGGGATTTTGGATTTTCAGAAGGTTTTCAGCCAATTTTAGGATACATGAGCGCGATGTATTTTTTAAGTCAGCATTAGGTTCACTTTAATTTTAAACGGTAAAATTGAAATTGTAGATCAAAGCAAAAAAATCCAAAACTGAAATTATTAAGAAATTTTTGACTTATTGCTATAAATCATTTCAGCTGGTATATGATATTATTGAATAAGGCGTTTTGTAGTAAAAGCACATAATTGAAAAAAAAAGATAAATCTCAAAATCAGCAATTAAACATACAATTACAGAACTCATTAAGAAACTTCGTAGCGAAACAATAGCCCGGTAACGAGTGTCAGAAAACGACTATCAACTGCAAATCGGTCGAGCGAGAGAACTATTCACAAATTAGTCGGGACAGAACTCTCCACACTCGACGTCGCCACATCCGCGTAGGGTCGCCAGATGTTCGCGTTCACTGTGAAGTGGGCAAGCTACAGTGTGGAGTATAAAAACCAGATTGTACAATTGTAATCTTAGTAATTAAAAATGTCCTTAATATGATATACAGAATTAACGTTACATTAAATTAATTTTATTTCATAACAAACAGCAAGTTTCAAAATTTTCAATAAGCTGATTTTTCTGAACAAATACCTACTGGAAGTTTGGCTTATTTATGTATTACGAGCATTTAGTTTTCATTTGAAATTGAGTTCAATATATTAAAGAAAAGTTCCAACATTTTCTAAATAAGACCTGCTTATGAGCCTAAAATTATCATAATACAAACATAAGTCCATCCTAATATTTAGCATTGGACTTATCTTTTTCATTATTGGACAATACTTAATTCAAACAACGAATAAGTTTTTCCAATCAATCAACACATTCCACTTAAAATACTAAACATAAATCGATGATCTCAATACGTGGTAACCCTACGCGGCCGGACATCGCCCGTCTTGCAACGTTTGACTGAGCGAAATCACTCAAAAGTTTTAATGTCGCTTCCGTGGGGACGCGCCGTTCCGGTCCGGCGCGGCGCCGCGCGCCGCCCGGTGTGCACACGACTTTATGTCTGCCTTGTTATTTAGATTATTCGCTTTTGTGTAGAGTTAAGGGTTTACGAAGAATAGAATGGCTCGTGAATGTTCTTAGTTTGCTTAATTAAATTTGGTGGTATTAATATACTTAGAGATTTTTATGTCTTTTGCGTTTTTTAAATCAAATATCTGAAAATATATTTCATATTTAAATGATATTCATCCTTGAGAAAAATAATCACATCCATATGAAATCAAGCATAAATAATTTGTCAAAATATTTTCCGAAACCAGCAGATTAAACTTCAAAAGCGACAATACAGGACAACCGTCTTTCATAACTGGACACAAGCACTATATTCGCTTGCACGTCATAATGACAGACAGTTTAATTATCTGCGCGGCCGATATTGCAACAAGCGAGATTAAAAGGAAAAATTAATTGAATCCATTCAATTTTCTAACCGCGAGTGGTGCCGGGTGACGGATCCTGTCTGTTAATACCCAATTATCTGCACCCCTTCCAGCCCTCGTGACGACTATCATATCATGCTGGATGAAAAATTTCGAATATCATTGGGGTACGTAATATGGGAATGGTGTGGAATAATAGATTAGGTAAGAGATATTATTGGGCTGCAGTATGGGAACAACAAGAAATACAACAATAAGATTTTAATATTTTAAATATCCCTTCTGATAGAGCAAGAATAATTTAGGAATTATTTATCCTATCTACAATATATTATTTTTGAAATATTTTCTAGGTAAAAACGATAAAAATCATTATAATTCTTGTCATTTGTCCTATATTTATGACACGACGCACAGTCTATCGCCCTGTTAATTCCAGCTGTTATCGCGGGAGCTGTCAATCACGTCACGTCGGCACCGCGGCGGCCTCGCAAGTGACGTGTTGTGCTCCCCACTCCCGGCCGATGACGTCATCAAGTCACACAGTTAAGATGTTCAACTTATATGCAGTTGGGTACTTGTAAGGTGTGTATCATATTATTTTCACATACATTGAAGATGAGTATTTACCTATAATATATCCCTATAAAGTTGTTTTTAGTATTTTAATAATAATTTAAAGCAAGATTTTCCCTAGTACTTAATGAAGTTAATGTTAATCCTAAGAAATCGGAACTCGAGAATTTCTGCAACTTAATTCTTCGGAGTAATGTGCCTTCTGTGATTTCATTTCTAAGAGAGAAATATTGTAAAGCCGATTATTTCTAGAAGTCTATTCTCGTGTTAGAACTTTGTGCTGCCTAAGAAGAATCTGAAAACTGGATAAAATTACACGAACATGACAAGATACCTTCCATGTTAAGTCCGTTGTTATTAAACATAGAAAATTAAGGATTATTGAACATTATAATTAAATGTTTTATTAACCATTCATCACCACGTGTACATTGGTGATATTGCCAACAGGTTTTACAATCATATATAATAAAAAATGTTTCAATTTCAATAAGTCTTGGGGAATATTCGCGAAATGCACTTATTACCGGGACGGTGAGGCCGGGATAACGGGGGATCCCGGGGTGATTGGCAATCCCGGGCTGCGGGATAATACGACGATTTTAATAGGATCTACCTTTGTAGGTGTGTTATGTATTGTTAAAGTTCAATGACGTAAGATGATGAGACAGCGAGAGAATATGATTTTTAAAATAAAAAAATCGTCAGAGTATTATAACTTACTTGTATTACGTTGGATAAAATGGTATATCACTTTGAGTTTGCTTAAACTTACCTGCAATCAAAAGAAAAATATGAGTAAAAACACTTTTAAAGAAACAGTAAAAAAAAAGTATTTAAGACTTTATCATTTTGTAATAAAAACCGAACGTCAAATAATGAAGAAGATTTCATGTCTCTAAATAAAAATAAATCTTCCGATACATCAGAGATTCGTGTTTACTGTACAATTCGAGTCAACCCCCCTTGTTTCGACGGCGGCCGGCAGTCCATTGGAATTCCTTATACAATGAAGTGGATTTAATATCGAGAAGAATGCCGCTCTGAAAGATAGAACCCGAATACACGGGCGACTTGTTTGTCTTGCGATTATTTGATTTATAAACTCACTGGGAAAAATTCGGTGATGAGTTTAGCTAGTTTTGAAATATGTATTGTGAGGCTTTGTTTATAAAAGTATTTGCTGCTGGGATTTTTACATATAAATGCAAAAATACAATCACTGGCTACCTAATGTAATTTCTTTATTGTGGATAAATATGAAATTATTAATTTATTTAAAAACAACAATGAGTTTTAATGTTTTATTTCAAATAATAGAAAGAAAAGCATTACGTTTGCACAGCCCTGTCACCTTAACCCTGCAATGGCGACCTGAAATTTTATAACACGTCGCGCCCGAACCTCCACTGATCGAATTTTATTTTACGTACTCAGAACTTTTTATTGGGGCCAGTTACTTGCGCGACCATCGTTTTGTATTTATGTATTATTTAACGTCCAATCCTGTGGATTTGCATGTATTTGATACCCCTCCGATAGACGACACTGGATTTGGGATAACCCTTTTTGGGCCACGTAATAATACTCAAATACCGTTTAAATTTTTATTACTGGGTATAAAAATGATTTCTACGAATTAGGTATGGACCAGGAACGGTTTTATTAACATTTTTATTTGACGGTACAAAATTGTTTCTGAAGGCGTTACAAGAAAGTTGTGATTACACGCATTTATTACATATAAAAATGGATAGTGACAAGCATAAGAACCCTACGAGGTATCAAGTTCCATATTAAATAAAAATCCAATGAATACTCAAATATTTGTAAGGTTTTTATATGTGACTGTTACACATCTGTTCATTTATTGAACGAAGTTTTGCAGTTACAAAGTGCGATATTACGCCATTTGATTCAAAACAGTGCCACAAAATGCTATTGAAAAAAAAAACAAATCGGTGCGATCCACATCAGCCTCCGCCGGAGTCAAGACAGACGCTGTAAACACGAGCAATATTGTTACCCGGCCGCAATCTCGTATCAACCGACCAAATAGCTTGGATACTTATGTAAATCGGACCACTATCCCGCTTATTGTATATCTAATTTGATTTCTTTTGCAATACAGTGATGGGATTCAACGAATATTGGTCCTACCTGCCCATCTAATATCGTCCCGGGTCCCCGGGAATGTGTGCCGTGGCATTTTCGGGGTTAAAAGATCACTGATACGGACACACAGGGTTTGGGGTTTTTTAAAATATTTATGAGGGAGCAGCGGTGAGAGTTCGCGTTTCAGCTGTAATCCAATTTCGGTTTATGTCTTTGGTAACTTACTTATTTTTGTTGGTTGGTAAAACTTTTGGAAGGGTCAAACTGTGTTTTTATAAGTGTTAATTAAGTGATGTTATATTCATGGCGGTGAACACAGATGTTCTTGCGTACTTGTTAAGCAAAATTAGATGTTCAGTAGATGTCATTTTAATATTAATAAGACTTCTTTTTTTTTTGTAAGACAGTTTGTTTTTATTCGTGTAGCTTTTCATACTAAAATATCAAAAATGATTACCATTCATGAAATTAGCCACATGGTTAAACGTTTAACTATCAACCTAATCAAACTAATTTAATTCGAGCTCAGAGCGGAAAGAATTGGAATATGTCCACATGTCTCACTGTCAAGAGACTAACTAAGTACAAACGACTAACCACGAACAAAACTACATCCATTAGAAAATCAAGACAAAACTGACGCTAATCAAATTATCCACTTCACACTATTGAACGAAAAAAGTGATATTTCTAACTGTTTCGCTAAGTAGTTCCCGTCCGATCTGACAGCCGCATCGGAAGGGTTGAAAGACAAAAAAGTCGCGTCGTTAGTTCTTGCGTCGCACAAAAAAGTCGGCGTACTGTCCTACCTGTCGTTTTTAAGTGGCAGCCAAGTCTGTTCGCGCTATTATCTCGAAACTGAAACCGTATTGGTGTATCTTTTAATTTGAGGCTGAGTGTTTCATTAGTAGTTTTGAATTGTCGGGAAGTCTGCATGAGTTTCATTAGACAGGTTGTTTTGAGACGATTTAAAAATAGGTTATTCTTATTATATGTTGGTATGGTATGTTGATAACCATTTTGATAGCAAATTATTTGCTTTTCACTCATCACTGGCGTTTTATAAAGAAATATATAAGTATGTTTATAAGTTGTCTGATTACCATAGTACAGGCTCTGCCTAGTTTGGGATCAGATCCCGAGATTATTTTATTGTTAAACCCTCTCAGATCTGCGGCATTATTGGCTAGATAAAAATAAACCTTTTTGAATGAAGTTTTAATAACTTACATTTAAAATTCAGAACTTCAAGCTTTAGATTTCTAGTTAGATTTCCTTCAACACAAATCACTGTAAGCATGTTTCAATTTTTTTTGTTCACAACTTGTTTTAACTCATTCGCAACAATTTGAGTCCGAGCCAATGTTAATTTAGCTCGATGCGGGGTGGGCACGCTACATAAAACTGACGGAAACTTTGCTAAACTTATATTATGCAGTTCGGTGACGACGGTAATTAAGAATTTTGCTTTACAATGTAATATTGGTATACCTAATTAGGACACGAACAGCTTTGGACATTACCGAAACCTGCACGCCTAAACGGTGTAGCTAATGAAGTTGAAGAAGACGAGGTTTCAACAGCCATTGTTGTTCATACAACAACACATGATGCACTTACTATTCGTTGTTTCATCTCTGCTTGTCAGTAACTCAGTCACTTAACTCTTTGGCCTAACACCAGACTCACTTAGCTACTCTTTGACCATGTTTTATTGAATATATAAACAAAAAAACTTGTTTGTTTATCAGTAATTTTTCTCTTCACTTAGACTCTAGGTTCACCCCTTCAATAGACAATCATTAAGTTTTTCAAGTAATGTATTTGTCTTTACCACCACGTAATTAAAAATGTTACCGTCGTCATTAACTCTACTTGAAAACTTTGATTTCAATACATATGGCGGAAATAGCCGATCATTCCCGATCGAGCCCGACTCAAGCGCATTCGTTCACAACAAATCTACAGCGTTGTAACTGCAACGTCAAGTTAATTAAAACAGCGAAAAGTTGGCGATTTAAAACGCGGACTTTGGGGCGACATAAGTCTTAAGCTTAAGCGATATTTGAGGACATAATTTTTTGGTACTTAGTAGGTCACTGTACGTTAAGTAGGGACGTTAATTATCAATAGAAAAGAAAAATAAAACAAAAAAAAATCTTTAAACTTTAGTGCGTTCATATTAATTGAAATGTAAGGGAAGCGCTCTGAAATTGATAACATAAAATAAATGATATAAACACAAATTAAAAAATATAAATGTCTTAAAAAATAAAGTAAAATATATATTTCTAGAGTTATGAATCTCTCTTTTACAACGGCCTAATAAGATATTTAATAGAATCATAAATTTTACGCCGTGTTCCGGAGGTTTGAGTAAATTTATTTTTAGATTTATTATTTTCTAAACTATTTACAAACATTAATAAAATATTATATTTTATTATAGTGTATTTTTAATTTTATTATTTTTGTAGAAAGTTTGATAGTTGATTAATGCGCTTTTAAAATGATAATGCAATATCATGTCATAGCCAAAACATAGCTTCGAAAATTTTAAAGGCTGTACGTTTGAATATTAATAAGACATTAATTAAGAAAACTAGTAGCTATAACGCGGAAAATTAATTAATTATTTAGTTAAATACATAAATAATGTCAGTTTTATAATTATGTTGATATATTTATGACAAAATATTGCTATTATTGACTCAAAACGAGGTTAACGATGATTTTATGGAAACGATTAATGTCGTTTGACGTAAAGGTACCATTGGTTTCGATCGATTACGGTTCCGCATATCTTCGTTCGTTCTTGATCACATTCTTGTACTTATACGATACGACATTGAAAAAAAAATAAAAACTAATTTCACAGATATTGCATAAAAACATGTTGTAATAATAATGAATCATCTGAGCCACCTAAATAAGTGAATCCAAATATTCTGCGTTTTACCGTATTCTTGAAGATCTCTGGCAAGCCCATTAGTTTTAAATATACTGTTGAGATATTTAATTTATAGTTATTTTTCTTTTCTTGTTTTATAATTTATGCAATACATACATTAGGGACTTTCAATATTGTATCAGTATCAATTTGTTAATATTTGTATTTGAAATATAGGATAACGTCACAACGTAGGTAGGCGTTAATGTGTATATTTATATCACTGTTAAGAAACCGATTTTACGGAATGAGATATTTTAAATTTAATTTTGTATTGATGTTTTTGAGTTCCCCGCTACCTCTTTCGCTTGGACCATACGCTGGGCACACCGCCCGCCCGCCCAACTGTCGAACGTAAAGAAACAGTCGTGAAATACAAACTAACAGCTTATTAATACTTCATACAGTTTACGTACTTTCTGTAATTATATTCTCGATAATTGACCATTTTGTCATCTAGTGGCGTAGTAGGTAAGTATGTGCGTTTGAGTGTTTAAGTTCGTATTTTAGATCAGTTAATTATTTTAAAATTTATTCCTAATTATTGTCCTAACACTAATTCAAACGTAGGCGAAATAATGAAATATTTACTGAAATCCTCAATTCTTTTATTGCATTCCATATTATATATGTGTACCTACGTTACAGAACTTAAAAAATAATGTAACAGAACCATATATTATGGAGCCTGTCGCCACAGCAATGGCATAAAAGGTTAGGAGAGAGGGCTTTCCACTTTCAATAATTTTTGTTGAAATTTTAACATAATAATATATTTCTTAGCTAATTTGTGTCTAAAAATATAAAATTACTGTCTGTAAAATACAATTTGTAATGATGAATTTATCATAAGTAAACACTAAATGTCTAGATGACAGATTAATTTGTATACAACAAAAAATATTTATGCTAACGGAAATCTAAGTTTCGGGTGTAAAAACAAGTGATTTTACACGATAACGAGGAACGGCTGCTTGCGACTCGGCAATAGGATTAAAAAACGTAATGCAGCGTTAGGGTGCTGTCACAAACCATGGTACGTCAAGAAACATGAAACATGGTTTGTGACGGCACCCGTATATATAATATGTAATGACATTACATATGACATTAAATAATTATATAAAATTATCAAAAAGCAAGTAATTTTATGTCTGCAAGTGGAAGCTAAAAACATGGATGGCATACTTATATTTTTTTGTAAAAATGTGTAAAATATGATATTTTTAATCGTTTGCATGTTAAAATTCTAGTTAAACACAGGGTATACTCAAGAAGTGCAGTTTCGACAAAAGTCATTTCTTCAATCACTATTCAAAATAAAAAAAATATAAAATTAGACATTGGCAATGCAAAAATTCAATACAATGACTATGAAAAATAAATATCCGCTTTTCACCTTCTAATATTTCGTAGCTCTAGTTGTAAACACATGTGTACGCAAGCCTTTGGTTAGGACTGGCGGCCACAAGTGAACTTGACTCGAACGTCACACGAAATTAGCGACTCACTGAACTTTTCAAATTAAAGTAAGTTCCATAGAAAGTATGTGTCGAAAGCCATGATTTAAACCTTGTTAACTACTCAAATTAGTTTATATTATTTTGTTGATACGTATTTCATAGTCACTTATGTTCCTAGAATTAAGTAGAGTCAACTGAACTTATGTTTAATCATAATCATTCACAGGTTAATCTATCAGCAAATTGGACCTGAACTAGTTTACTTGAGACAATAAAATTCATCCAATTTAATTATAGATTTCTATTTTCACGAATTTTTTGTCTTAAGTAATTGCATGATATTCTAAATAAAACAGATCTTTTTAGCGCCAATCCCAATGGCAAAACCCGCCAACTCTGGTAGCACCTGCACTCTCTAGGACGTGATGGAAGCCACAACCATGTTATGAATGGCAACTTTTTTCTCAGATAGAGTTTATGTATCATTGACAAGAAGAGAAGAAGAAGAATTTTATCTACAAATATACAATGTCCTGGAAAAACGTAATATGTAAATAGCTCAGCTAAATGAGTGGAACAGTGTTGATGCATCCTAGACCAAGTCTTACGATCCTACTGATCAAATAAACTGACGGGCCTGTTAGTCTAGTGGTCAGTGAACCTGACTGCTAAGCCGAAGGTCGTGGGTTCGATTCCCACTCAGGACAAATCTTTGTGTGATGAGCACGATCATTTGTTCTGTGTTTTGGTATTATTTATCTATAACATGTATTTAGAAATATAAAAGTATGTTTATCAGAAGTCTGGTTGCCATAGTACAGGCTCTGCCTAGTTTGGGATCAGATGGCCGTGTGTGAGCTGTTCCAAGATATAAAAAAAACTCAATATGAATCACTCTAACCTTAGTTTAATTAACTGCAAATCAGCTTAGAAGGTACACAATGTTCAATACTTACAGGTTTCGTCTATCACATGAACTTTACAAAAATCCCCTGAATGTTATTTAGATTTCTCCTTAACATTAGCACCTGCATGCTACATCGGCAATGAGCAGTAATCAATACGCCAGCAGAAGGTGGCGAAAAATAACGAATGTTGTATTACTGACGATCGTGTGTTTCCGTGCGCCGGCTGCTAGTACCGACAGCACACAAAACTACACATTAATTTAATATTATTTAGGTTTTTACTAAAAAATATAAATCTAAAAGCCCAGAAAGAAAAATAGAAAACTTTTAGAAAACTTCATAACATAGCAAAGCATTATTTAAGCTGTCAAATGTTAGTTAAGTAAAAGTCTTTTTAATTAATTTAAAGGTTGTGTCGCTCAAAGTTATGTAGTTCAGTAATCTAAGGTCAAAAAGGTCAGGCTGACATTGCACTGGAATGTTCAGGAGAAAACGCTAAAAGGTCTAAGTAACATTTGAACATAGTTCACGTTTTAATTTAATTATTTAGGTATATTTGAGACGTAAATATGGGGATAATATTATTGAATGGAAAATCTAAAAATATTCTAAAGCTACCAAAATATTATTCAACTCACCGCCTGTCCCCACCAAACAAACATAGCTACTAATAAATTTATATCATACACAATCTAAAATTCGAGTCAAAAATCCCCATTACATGCTAACCCTCCGGCGGCGTATGCAGTACGTAATCGACGGCCGGTCGGGGACGTATTCGGCCGTCGTGGAGACGCCGCTGGCTCTCTGTGTTTTTAAAGCTTTCTTCTACCCCCTATTCCTCCCCATTCCTCCTCCCTCCTCGCAATCGATGGACGGCGTCACGTTAGTGCAGCGCCCGATCAAGTGCATACGTGAGGACTTTCTTTGATGCGTCTTTGTAGTCGAGTAGGATGGGGTTAATTGTTTAGTTCTCTTTCTAATGTTGGTTGTTACGAGCGATTGGGGGAGCGTGTTTTACTTTTGTGTTGGATTTTATGTTGTAATTTTAGGTAGGTATGTGTTTTACAGAACAATGTTACTGAAATCAAAATTATCTACTTAAATAAAGATTAACAATATAGTTTGCATAATCATTTCATGAATTATGTAGGCATACAAAACTATAATAATTGAATCAACAAAATTTTCATTCAAAATAACTTAGTATAACAAGTTGTAACAAAATTATCAATAATTTAAACTAACATAACGAAAACTAATCAAAAGCCAAATTAAAAGTCGGGTCGTTTCGACCTAACTGCCGCGCAGGGTTGGGTCTTTGTGAAAATTGTTTACTGAGCGGCGAATTTCTTGCGACTCCCTTCTGCGGCAGTGACGTGACAACTTGTCAGCGACAGACTGCACCGTCATATGAAATGCAGCTTATAAATACAGTGAGACTCGTAGATACAGTTTTTGTTTTATTAAATTAAGGCTTTGTGGTAAAATATTTGAATAAAAACTTTCTATTTTTAAATAATTTATTTAACATTTTAATTTGTCAAAGTCTATGCTGCTTTGTCTGTACATATATCGGTATAGGTATATAATTCTAGTCTTAAATTCTAGTCTTAAATCTTAGGATTGTCGTTATGAAACTGTTGCAATAGAATGTAGTACAATCATGACACTTGCTTATGCGTTTACTTTCACAACACTGGTAACTTTTACTACTAGTAATTAATACTATTAATACTATTGGCAAAACATTATTTTACAGAGAGGGCCTTGACATTTACAGGTCTTGAACCTGACCAGATTCCAGCTCTCACTAAGGTTTGGATCTTACTTAAGTTTCAACATAATTATACTATTATTATTGACAGCATGTTGGCATGAGATCGCAATTCCTATTTTAGGCCAAATGACCAACGTGTTGTTTTTAAGATTGTGTCACAAGTTATTCGGCAAGATTTGAAGAATTGTGTGCTAAAAAAAATATACAAATTATCTTTCTTTATCGGAATAAGATGTTTGAATTTACATTATATTTTAAGATTAACACAAAATGTTGTATATTCTTTGTAGTCTCCGGTCAAAGTTCGAAAGAACCTGTCACAATTTCATCTAAATTATCTAAGGTGCGCCACAATGACTAATCTCTAGACAGATTTAAAATGCAGATTTTACAGCCATGATTCATTTCTACAAAACGGGAATCTGGCAAAGCATCGAACAATCCAATTATAATCAATAAAGATATCTCTTCAATCATGATTAACTTTGTTATTTATGTCGTTATTACCAATAAATAATTCATTGGAACGTCAGATGTTATGTCAATAACCCAAATGAATATAGTCCTCGTCAAACTGATGAAATACTCGTAAATATTCAATTTTTCCAGTCTATAAGGAGCCGAGTTATATTTGGTATTCGTATTAATTGTATCACGAATTGAATGCCAAAGGGTTTGAATGAAAATGTTTGTGAAACTGAAATGTGAAAAGTCCAGATGAATTGAGAACTATGCAAACATTAAAGTTGCCAGTATTTAACTTAAAGTAATTAACTTTGACTCGATCGTCAGATCTTTTAGTATTTCTCTTAATCTATATATATAAAAATCAATTGCTGTTCGTGAGTCTCGCTAAAACTCGAGAACGGCTGAACCGAATTAGCTGATTTTGATCTTGAAATGTTTGTGGAAGTCCAGGAAAGGTTTAAAAGGTGTAAAACATAAATAATAAGTAAAAAAAAAACTTTTCCTAAACTCGGGAATTACATACCTTAATTAATTTACTTTTGACAGAACGAAGTCTGTCCGGGCAGCTAGTATATCATAAAAGTGAAAGAGCCTTTTAAAAAAAAAGCTTAATTAACAATATGGGTGGCACATTACTAGTTATCCTGATAATTACTCGTGCTAAGCTAAAACGCTTGTGTTAGAAGTGGGTTCACATCGGTAATGCAATGGTTGGGATTCGAACCGACAACCAAATGATAGCATGTTCGACGCCCTAGGCTACTGCCGCTTCAAACTTTTTAACTTTTTTTACACTGGATTATTACTTAAATGTCACATAGTGAGTATATACCTACTATCAAATGCGTATCATTCATAAATGTTTCGTCACAAATGTCTTCACCAGTTTTAATTTCTAGTACAAATATATCATAAGTCCAGCTTATTTGTCTCCTACATTCTGTGATATCAGAAATCTCAATATTATCTCATTATTTGTTAGCGATCTCATCGTGATCAATATCACAACAAAGTAAGACGGGGCTTGTCAGTGCAGCGTTGAACAATTCAGTCGCGAGCTGTCACTAAGACAGCGCTGAACTGATGTGACGGGCAGCGTGTCCCGAGTTATAGGAGAAGAGATGTTTTGTGCTATTACTATTAAATAGCATAAGATGAAGATATTGAATATGAGATGATAAGAAGTTGAACAATGTTATAGTGACTGTCAAACGATCAAGCATTGTTAATTGCAGAAATTCTGTTGTATTAATTTCTAGCTTTTAATAATTATTAAAAATCTTTTTCCAAAACAGTAGTTTTATGGCATTGAAACTGGCCTAGTTCTTTGTTTCTAATAATAGTTTCATTAAAGTATGATTGATCTACATGTGATTTATAAGAGCCAATACCTTGAACCTCATAAGCTTCTCGTTCTGGGACAAGATATTTGTAATAAAATTTGGAGCAAGATAAAAATATGTCAAGGTTCACAAATAGTCTCCGCAGCGGAGAAGTCCACAAAATTTTCCAGAACTGTAACATATAGACGATTCTAAGAACTATCTTGAAACAGTCTTGGTGTCCTCCCGGTGACAGTTGCAGTGGCGTGATAACTGAGCCCTTGTCGCGTGGTGTAAGAAAAGAGATAATTGTATACGACTGATGCGGGACGCTAATTAAACAAATACTTCAAGTAGAGATTCTTGTTCTTTGAAAATAGGATTACTTTCTTGAAAATTTTAAGAGTTATATTTAGGGACTGTATTTTTTTAAATCGGAATTACCTCAAAAAGACAAAATTTGACTAGTCTGTTGTTGTTTTTAAAAATGTTGTTTTGTGTGAAGAGCAAAACAATGTTTCAAGGCTTGAGAATTGTGGATTTGTCGTTGCTATGTCCCATAAAATTTGGTATTTGGAAACAATGAAAATAAGTTAATCTGGGTCCGAAAAGTCTTGTATTCTGTTGTTTTCTTAGACTTCATCCTCTCACTTGGCCCACAAAAGCAAGTCTGGAGTGAAATTTCCAGCGGAGGCGAGTAAACTTGGGGACGTGGCTGCGACAGGGATGCTCGCGTCATCTCGATGCAAGTTGATAATGCAAGCGTGTGCCCGACGGTTGTTTTAACTTCAGACGCTGAAACTATCAACTGTCGAGCGGTGATTTCTTGCGACTGCCTTTGACGGGACAACATCGAGATTTTCTTGTTTCTGGCGCTTATGTTTCTGGCTAATGGGAGATTGTGGTTGCTGTGGAATCGAGAGTTTCATGCTTCATGTTCATAATATTATGTGGTCTCCCAACACAGATGTACCTAGTTAGTCTACTGTAAGTATATTTTTACTAGGTGGCAGTCGACAGCATCGAAAAACACTTGTGTTCTCGACTAATACAAAATAATATAAATCAACTCAATGTTAAACCTATCTGTACCGATATCAATAAATATCGAAAGTGGCATTTGCAAAAGTAAGTACTTCATATTTAAGAAATTTAACAAGATCGCATACATTTTTTTTTACTCTGACTCAGAGACAAGTCTGAATCAGAAAAACATTATATAATAAGAAATCTACACGCATTACATTCATCTTCGAACTTCAAAAACCTTCTGCCCATAAATCCTGATCCTGACGCAATATTCTGAGGGTAGCATTGTAAACCCGTCCATCCTACGTTCTTCAGAGGACGGGCTGGAGTACACCCGTGACAGTCATTTAAGACAGTGACGTGACACCCCTCCGCCTCGCTACGCCCCCACCCTCTCCCGCCAGATGGATTGATATTGCTGCACCGAGCAGACGTAAGAAGCGATAGCATACGGGAAATAAAAAATATAAAGTACTGTTATAGTTTTGAATTAAATGGGGAATTATGTTGTTGCTCGGGAAATGGGACAGTATCTCTTCTGTGTTATAGTTTAGTATTACTTGTTTGTTGGTTGATAAAAGTATTATGTTCATTAAAATACAAGCATAATCATAATACAATACATGTCAAGAATGTAATATCTAATCTTTTATTGGAACTAATAAGATGTTAGTGATATCTTTATTTAAACAAGAGAAAGCTAACAAAGGATTGTGAAAACATTAATGTATTTCTTTTATAGTTTATTTACTTTAGATGTTTACTTCAATGCAGATAAGATACCAATAAATTTACTTTACTTACCTACTAAAGAAGAACCTTCATATAATAGTTGACAACATTAGGGACTTCAATATGCATTTCATTTAACATTCCAAAATGAATTAGTCTCACAGCAAATGTCTTCCATTAAAACCACGTCAGAGACTCTAGAACATGCGCCATTAGACAAAATAAAACATTTCTATTTAGCTACACTTCAAGTTGAAAAGTACGGCGATGGACGCAAACGAGACGCCGGGACGGCGTGATGGCGATCCTGAGACAGTGACGTGACACGGAGAGCTGCCCCCCACGCCCCGCGCTCCCCACCCACCGGGGGGCTGCATATTGACCCACCCCGGATAATAAGGGGGTTATGCACTGAGGAGCGCAGAAGTCGAGGCATCTTTTGTACGAATGTATGTTTCTAAAAAATATAACTGCTATTAATTTTCGATAGCACGTATCTGAAGAACTGTACGATTGTTGTAATGAAGTTCTGGAAAATTGAGAGAGATTTCGCCATTCATTATACGGACCTTTTCGAGATTACGTCATTCGGTGTTCAATATAAATTTTTCTACTTGACTTCAAGAGTTTGATTAAAGGATATTATATCAGGAGTGCTTCACCTTATTAGATATTTTATCGATCTACCGTTTCGTTCTCATTTATTTTTATGCGCGCAGTTATTATTTCGTCACGAGCTTCATTAACTTTAGCTGATTAACTGGAGTTATTTCCCTTAATACAAAGATCACATCAGCCGAATTGTTTGTGAGTACAAAAGCTATTTCTCTCTATACATAAAACAGTTCCCTTTCATAATGTCACAGCACAACTAGATCCAAATAAAACTGAGTGGACAGTGACGCGACGACATGCCGTCACGTCATTTGCACAAAATTAAATACCCCTCAAAGACGGACACCCCATCTCGTCCGTCCGTCGTCCGTCCCTCCCCCCTTTTCCTGCCCCTCGCCTCCTCCTCATCTCCTGCAGGGGGCACAGATGGATTGATATTGCTCCGCGATGCAGGTGGGCAGATCTCGGAACAACGATATAAAAAGTAGTGTCTTCTGTTGACTACGTTTTATGCTTGAAAGTTATGTAGAGGATGTAATGTTGTATAGTAAGAAACATTTTTGCTTTGTCCGGGAGTTCAAAGATACCACTTTATAAAATTAAAATACTATTCATTATAGTTTAATGTTATAATTCCTTGCAAGACGTTATCAGAAGTTTACTTAAATCTCTTTGCAATATCGACTTAAATCATTAAATTTAAAAATGTAAATCAAAGAATTACGTTTGGAATATAAAGTGCGGCGCAGGTACCACGGGTTATCAATTAATAATGTCCTTTTTCAAAAACTTTATTAAACAGAAATAATCAACTCTTTTAACGACGACATAAAAAAAAACAAAATTAATAGCCAAAAGTTACTAAAAGTTCGGTAAAAAACAAACATCCCTCTCTTACACGCCATAAAAACGCGACAAAGACACATGTCTCCCCTTATTATCTTCAATTAAGAAACTCCGATAATATAGTGTGACATACGGACGAAAGGTCCAGAGAAAAAGACCCTTCACCCCACCTGCAGGGTACACAATCATGGTTCAACTTAAATATGTCTTTTGCATCTAAAAAATGTGAAATACTGTCAGGTTGTAATATTTTGAACCTTACTGCTTTGTGTTAGGAGTTTTTCGAGGGTCTTGATAAAGTTGTTAGAGTGTTCCCCGTGAGTGATGGCCGGTCGACGCTGAGTGATGGGTCACAGTAACACGTGATTAGTGGGCACTGCTAGCTCCCGTAATCTGGGATAATGAGTCGTGATGGTAATCATTCTGTGGTCATAGACTGACTGACAGATGTCATTATTTGTCTTCTTGATGTATTGTTTTTATTCGCAGGCCGTAAGAAAGAGTAATTGTGTCAGCTATTTTATTTTTGTTGTTGTGGTTGGACAAACATTGTTTTACATTGCTTCGTTAGTACTACTGTGAAGGTGGGTTCATGAACACTTGCAGCGGTGTATTGAATTATATACTGTTCTTGTACTTAAACCATGGTAGGTACACGTAGGTTAGGTAAAATAAGTGTAAATATTAGTAAGTTGATTGTATCTTTAATTAGGCCAAAATGAAAGCAAATTTAATTTTAAATAACAACAGTAATTTCTAATGCGTAACCCCGGAGTGAGTGACATCTAGAAGTCTAGACGTTTGTCTAGACTATTTCTAAGCGCTATCAAATGGTTTACATTCATGAAAAATAATTTTGACTTTCATTGATTGACTCATTTATTCTACGGCGTACGATTCTTATAAGGTATTCGAATAAATAGTAGTTTGAATTATAAACAGAGGCACCATATACATAAATCCATGTATAAATAGGTATAACTCTTGAGCAACTGTTGTGTGAAGGTGATGGTAAACAAACCGGCAGATTTTTGTCGCCACAAGATAGATTATTTATCAAAAACAACCACACCTAAATATAACAGCAATCCAAAGTCCACATTCTCCTGCAGTCTAAAACTACACTCACTTCACCAGTACCTACGCGATAAATAGGATTTGATCACAGAGCTGTCAGTTGCAAATATTGTAGAAATTCTACCGGAAGCGACGCTCGCCTGTCACTCTCACGCGATTGCGTCACTGAATGTCGAGCGGCGATTTGACGAGGACGTGTCGCAACGATTTTTAAAACAGGCGAAGACAGGACATGCGACATGTTCGAGAGTTTGATGCTGCCAGTTATATTTATTGAGTGATCGAATAAAACTGGTTGACTGTAGGAAGCCTCCCCGTTGTGTAAGTACGTCCGGTGCACCCCGGGCGGTCAATCACGTTAATTCTTTGTAAGTGGCCAGTCTCTTAAACTTGAGATGGTTCTATGTAACCAGTTCCTTCATGCCTACTCAAGAGAGAACGACAAAATAAAAGAATTTATTAAGGAGGATTATTACTGTCGACGTGATGATCAGCCTCAAATGTAGAATGATCAGACACCGTCACTAAAAGTCAATTCTCTGTAGACGTCGAAAATCATGGTAAAAGCTGATAAATGACGATAACTCATGACTTATAGTGTAACCCCTACCTCTCTATCCTTATGAATTAACACATCTAAATATCCAACAGTTCATCAGACCATGTTTCATAAAACATGGTCAAAGGTCCACAGAACGGAAAGTTTCTTATTTAATGTCTACGGAAGTTGAGAACTGATAGGATCTGCTGATACCGTATAGCCGTAAGCAAAGTAACATATGCATCCGGGGCGGATCAGAACAAATATAGTAGTGTACTATATACCAGTTACCACTTCACCTGTCGAAAAGGGTGGAGCAAAATTTCAAAATAGTCTTTGCCTTACACAATATAAAAAAAAAAAACAATAATTTTGAAAGTAAACCCAGACCTGGCGCAGAGCAATAGTAAGTTAAGACCTGAGACCAAGATCGTCAAGGTGTTCAAAGCATACTTTATCTTTCATGAAATTTATTTATTTATTTATTTAAACACACATAATTCTAAATATTATTTAATTTTAAGCTCACCGATGTTTGGTAATGACAAAATTCAAATCTACACGGAACCTAGAACCGCTTTTTTGCTTCTTCAAATCAAGACTTATCCGGCTGCGGGCTTTACTCGTTTTTTGTTACAAGGTGGCTTGTAGCATTAATTCTTTTTGTCTCCCACTGCAATTCTTTTTTTCTTTCAACTAAAAAATCCACCTCCATTTGGTTCAACACGCAAGCTTTACATATTAACGTGTGTTGTCTTTGCGTTTATTTTTTTGTTTCCACAATGTTTGTAGGAAATGCTACGGGTTAAGATTACACGTCTGCGAAGGTAATGAAAGGATGAGGTGGTACAAAATGGAGGAGTACAGATGAGAAAATGTTGGGTAGGTAAATGAGGTTCTTTGTGATGAAGAACAGACTGTGGCATGGTCAGCGGAGTATGGTGATTTTGAGAGCTTAAATGAAAACAGGAATCTATATAATATCGATGTCCTTATATACATTCATTTTAGAAAGAATTGAACATAATAAAATTTGTTGCGTTAAAAACTAAACCTTTTATCAGGTTTTCCCAAGAATTACTTATAGTTACTAAACTAGAAATAGATAACGAACGAATTATAATTTCTTATATGTATGTGATAAAATTCTATTCTGTATTTATTTAGCTTTCCAGTTCTTTGACTCTCAACGTTCTTTAGCATAATAACCAACATATAATAACGCCATCCACTAAATGCCTAAGTATAATTATAATTAACACAAACACACACTCATTAGCTTTCTTTGTTCACAGCATGAAGGCGGGTGCACAAAAGCGAACGGATAATATTTTTTGGGCTGAGTGCATACAGGATCACATCGCGCCTTTACAATCGCCTGGCTGACGTCCGCAGACTTCCTCTGCCGCAATGAGGTGCGGACACTGTGGAGATCCTATAGCGGTTAAGAAATAATTTTATATGTCGTTGGAGGCACGAATTTAAATGAAAAGTCTGGGCTTTTAAGTCTGACTGGACTCCTGAAATTGCAGCCGTTAATACATTATCATACACTAGTTTTTGCCAATTATTTAGAGCACATGCTTTTTAGTAGCAATGTAATTCTTAAAAATTACTATATATTTCGCAAAGTCCAATGTAAATTTGAATGGTGTACCTATCAGGTATAATTTATTTTTATCTATACACTAAACACTTATTTACATACTGCATTTCCCTTTTAAAGATCGTCATTCTGATCAATCAATTCTTTGTCAATCATGCTACAGAAAGTTTTTATAATAGAGTATTTCAGTACAAAATTAAAAAGACACAAAAAATCGCTCCGCTCCTACCACTAACGTCGCGACCTTAATTCGGCAACACATAAGCAATTTCCCGCTAGCGAAATAAGCGAATTAAAATCGCCTCAAAGCAACTGCTAACAAAGAAACGCCTGTATACGTCGAGGGGTTTATTTTTAGCTATTTACCCCTCGAGGGGGTGACTGACGACCGGTCAGCCTTTGAACGTAGCTTGTTTAGACTTGAAATTTTTAGTTTCAAGTTGTCATTTGACCTGTACCTATTTGAACTGGAGCGACATTTTGGATAATTAAATGTTTTTACTTAACGGAATAGGTTGAGAGGAAGATGAGTGTGGGTGATATTTGATTTGGATTTAAGATGAAATAAATCTTACATAAATTAAGGTAAACCGTACAAAGAACTTTTTCATAATTGAACCAGATTTATGAATTTGTCTGATTTTCGCTACATCGGGGGTGTTTTCAGTTTTCTTCTTTTGATTTCGGAAATTTTTACAGACTAATCAAGTTGGTACAGTCCACAACAAAAGTACATTGGAAAAAGACGAGCAGCTCATTAAGTACAATCGTTAATTGCGCAGTCAAATCGAACGCTACCTAACTTCATTACATTCTTCCGTTAATACGACATCGGACGGCGCCGTCCGGGGCCGTCCGGCGAGTTATGCAATGAGCACCCTCCCATTCCGATCACGTGCGAAACGGCCCGAGGGCTGCTAATTAAAAATCGAAGGATTTTTGTTAGCAACTGTACTTGTTACGTATCAGTTGAAGTATCGATAGACTAAATTTTTTTTCGATCACGAAATCTCGCGATAAATTGCGTACAGATATGGTGAGGCCCTAAAACGGAAGCGTGTTCGGATTTTGTGAACGGTTGCGTTTAGATAAGTGCGTAGGCCTTGGATGGAATGGATTCTTGTTATTTTGAAGATTTTCTGTAGACAAATATAAATTTTTGAGTTTGATCATGTTGGTTGCTATTATAGACGAGATTGGTTTAGAATTTTGAAGCTGTCTCAATTTCAGTATCAGATCATTGTGGTAATGCCGTCGGCGGCGGCGTATTAGTATAATAGGTTAGGCATTTTTTGTCCAATAATTTTCACCTTTCTTTACTCTATTTCTTCCAAGCCCAGATGTAGATGATTTTTCGTCCATCTTTTTATATCACCACCCATCTTATCCTGCTATAGGTCTTTTGAATCTTAGACGCTGCCAATCCTTCCGTAAGAACGAGTACATAAAAATCCCAGAACGGAGCTACACAAAAGCGATAAATTCTCGCTTTGCCTCATAAATTGGACCCTACCCGCCATTACCTACCAAATGGGAACTTTGATGAAACTCTTTCAAAGTTATAGAGTATTGGATAGTCTTTGTATAATACAAGTTGAACTACCGCGGCATAGTGCAGCACATATAATTACACAAATACTGCAGTATACCAAGTAACGTAACCGCTCTATTTCTCGTTTTGCTGGCAGGTCAGCGCAGAAATTCTCTTCAATTTAAAACAAAAACGACAAATTCCTGAAAGCACCTACGCGAAAAAAGGAAAAAATATATATACTCCAGTCAACGTCCTACATATAACAACTTGTTCGTATTTCTTTACTATTACAGACCTCACCCCGCGCCCCGCACCACTCTCCTCCCACCTTACACTCCGGATCTCATGCTTACAAACTGTCGCATTACCGGTCCATCCTTGCCGACAATACCCTGACATTCCTTCTCAAAATTCAACTCTATCACGTCGCTATAAGAGTGGTGTGTCGCGAAATTGTGACTGCGGATCGCAAACGAGGAGACACGTCAATGTAAATTCAACTATGTTGTCAGAATGTAAGGTTGGTTTTTGTCTGTACTGAACTCGGTATGGTAATGATAATTCTAAGCAAATGCTATAAGGAAATAAGCTGAGTGGTTCCTTTTGGAATTGTTTACTTGAGAAGATTTCGTTTGAGTAAACAAAAGGTGGACGATGACCACCCTATGGCGGTGACATACCATAAGAGGCTTTAGTGGTCATACAGAATTAATGATAGGAACATGGCTAATATATAGGTAGCTGAAGAAAATACTATAAATAACAAATCCTAGTCAACGATAAAAACAAATCCATCTGCCTCCAAAAATCCTGCAAAATAAAAAATTATCTTATCTTATCTTATCTTATCTCCAACTGTCCTTAGGCAAAATAATAGAACTTAAATTCAAAGACAAAGATCAGCAACGAGAAAAAAGAAAAAATGCGAATCTTCGATTTAACCTCATTTTTATCAAGTTCATATGAGGTTAAATAAAAAGTCAAGAGATTTAGTGTACCTACATGACGAAGAAAAGATTAACCGTCTTTCCGACATCTCTTCTCAACATCAAAAAGGTAAAAACATAAATAAATAAATAATCCATAAATCAAGTTGAACTACTCTCGTTGAAAACTGAGTTTATTTACAAGGTTATCGACACAAACTATCAAATAAAGAAACCAATGGTAATCATTGTAATCGGCATTGGTAACAAGACAATGCACTACCACAATAGAGGGCCATTCTGCGAGCGCTCAGTACTAGCGACCAATCGCGCTGAGTGAAAACTGCCATAAACGGCGCGGAATAGCCCTGCCAGATCAGCGGGGAGACGCGGAAGTAGGTAAAAAGCTTTTGCATCTGTGAGGCTTTAGAAATACTACCGAATTGAAAGCCGGTAGACCTTTTGAATGAATATTCCATGTTAACGATATTAAAATGATAATTTTAGGCTAACGTTCCTATATTAATACACAATAATTTAGAATATACGTCAGATAAGAATAAAATAGTAGATGTTTATCAAATTAAATATATTTAAACAGGCTTATTTCAACACATTAGGTTTATTAAAAAATAAATTAATAATATTATTTTAAACGCCATTTAAGTAATTTAAACAACAATAACAAATGTAATTCCATAAACAATCCATTTATAACCAGAGAAACAGGACAAACATCAAAATTTAAAATCGCTTTCACAGAAATTGAGGATAAGAGAACAGTACAATGCCGCCATTAGCACTAACTTATTATAGACAATTTCCTTCGCTGGTACGCGACCAATCGGCTTGAGTGAGAACCGCTATAAACGGAAACAGTTACGGAACGGAATTATGGAATAAGGGACTCTTTGGACGCACTCGCACAAAGATTTCAACATTGTCATCATCAGCTAGTGTTGTTCGCAAGATTTTGGGGTTTTATTAAGTACGGAAATAATTAGCTTAAATAATATGGCTTTAGGGCGATTAAGACTAAATCCTTCAAATACGAAAGCGCCACAGTAAGATATTAAAATATTAGCAGCATCCTTTTAAAAACTCATCCTTGTGCTTAAATAACTAATACCTTATGTAGCTAAGTCAGTCGTCTTTAGATTAAAAAAAAGGTAATTTGGTTATTTTAGGACAAACAGAAAACAGTCCAACCTCACCTTTATCTTTTAATTGGTGCTTCGGGTACTAATGTTCTAGGTAAAATACAATCGTCCCGTCTGTGTAAGTGTGTTGTTTATTCTATGGCCGTTTTAGGAATTTACGTTCTATTGTGTAGGGTGATGTTTTAGGTATCGGTAAGGTCAATGACTTGCGGTGTGCACCAGTTCACTTTGCTCCTTCACAATCTTATACTTGATTAAGTTCAAGTGAGGTTTATTAAGAAATGTTCCAAGTTAATTTGGTTTAACTTTGATGGGACTGGAGTTGATTCTAGTCTTAT
Organism: Plusia festucae; assembly: GCA_950381575.1. NCBI lineage: Eukaryota > Metazoa > Arthropoda > Insecta > Lepidoptera > Noctuidae > Plusia > Plusia festucae. The sequence continues at coordinate 834,225 of OX494436.1, read as the reverse complement.
AAGAAGTTTTAAAGCTAATTAGATAGATGAAAGTAGATATCATCATAGTGTGATTAAATAGTTCAAATTTTGACAGTCTATGAAAAAAAAGTCACTTCTTGTATTAATAATGATCTTACCTACTTGCAATGTTAGTAATGACTGTAGCTGCAATGACTATAAAAGATGCTCATAGCACAATACAATTTTGTAATATTTTGAAAATTAGATCTTGATAATCTTAAGATGTCACTAACTAGACTTAAATACTTTAAATATGTGTGTAAATATTTAAATATTCTCCATCAAAGCATCAACAGCCGTTGAATAAACTAAACGGTACTTCGAAACACAAAATAATTATCATGTAGCGTATTCTAAAACGATTAAGTGAAAATCTGAGAACCAATAGAATGGTTTACAAATTATGTAAATAAGGAGGAAAATCTTCAATCTACAAGACGTTAATGGACGGACAGACATGGCGGCTGCTAGCTATAAAGATATCAATCAACATTGAAGTTGGGGACATTTTGTTATTTCGAATAGTCTTGTACTATAAAATTAGCATCGGAATGGTACCGGCGCATTCCCATAAGATCACGGTATCAGAGTATTGTGGGCCATAAGATGTAAGCGATGGACGTTTTCTAATAAGATTTTATTGTTGATCAGGAATTTAGTATGAGGTCCTTATGATACAGATAACAACAACACAAGTAAGGTTAGTTGCATAAACTTGTAAACAAGATGATGAACCTTGCAAATCTTGCAATGTTTGCAACTGCACTACGGTCTGAATTGTTTTCTTACACCAATGAGAACACGCTGAAAGAATAAGAACTAAGGAGCTTCCAAAGTCATCGTATACGAGTTACAATACGGAATCTACATGAAACTACTGCCTACGTAAACTCGACAACCCATTTTCTAGGTAATACGATATTCCTTACTAAAATATTTTCCTTTCCATTTTAAGCCAAGCCTCTGTCTCTTTTGCCTTAGACCACACCCCTCAATGACCTCTATTTAAAATGCACAGAGTTAAGATGGCTTCCGACGCACAATGCCCACTTAAGGAGACTACTGCTCCCGTGTACGGTATCTTTGTTAACAACTATCTGATATCACTAATTACAGACTGAAGTACTTCAATAAAATCCATGAGAACGCTTTGTCGGGTACACATAGTTTTGTACAGACCTTTTACCCTTAGTAAGATGGAGAGATGTAGAATTTTTAAACACAAACAACACTGGTAAAGTTTTCATTGTGGTGTAAGCGAAAATCGAACACAATTTTTAAACATAAAGTTTACTGAATACTACTTAATCAGATTCAGATCAGATCAGAATCAAGTACTTTAAAATATTACGGTCCACCCCAGATGTTAGTAATTTATGATATACATTACAATTTATGACATACACTAATATTATATAAAGGAAAGATTTGTATTCCTTTGTGTATGTTTGTAATGAATTGCCCCAAAAACGAGTTAGCCGATTTCAAAAATTCTTTCACTATTAGAAAGCTGCATTCACCCTGAGTAACATAAGCTATATTTTTTACTAAAAAAGTTATGTACCGCGGGCGGAGTCGCAGGGAACAGCTAGTTATTTATAATTCTATGTCTGACATAAATATAATTGAAATAAGTATCATACATTATCTCAATATAGATCATTTTTACGGTCCTTTGTAAAAAAAGTTAAACATCGAGTTTCAATCAACAATTGCGATCATGACACAAAACACGAGAAACCATAACTTGTAGATTAAACGACTTACATCGATGCCCGAGTAAGTAGTCAAACGAACAAAACTAATTACAACCAAAATTAAAATGATTCACGAATGAAACGACCTGTACATAGCGTGCCAGAGGCTCTAAACATTTGGATACCACCTAAATCTTTAAAAGCAAGATTTTCAGTATTATACATGTAGCTTACCTATCATTTAACAAATGTTTAGTTTCACCCAAAAGTAATATGAAAATGGGAATTTTTATTAATCAAGAGCTAATCAGTCTTGGTGAATCTATTCGTTTGTAGAATAGTACCTAAAAGTTAAAACAGATGGTGCACCTTCAACTGTGTTAAGTTGAAAAAGAAATAACATATGTTAAATATAATAATTAAAAAACCCAGGAGTCATTAAGTGCGATCAGAAAAATAAAAATGTTGACAATCACTGTAATACAGGGTGGGGTCGTCAGTCCCCATAAATTGTACAGACATACAGAAATGATATTTTGTTATTTAAAAGGCGCTAGTTAATTTCACATTGGGTAATAAATCACTTGTTTAATGGGTATCGGTGTAAAAAACCTACTCGTGTTCTTACTATTTTGTTAATGAGATTTTTTGTTTCTTTATCCATATGAGGAACCCGATGATATCTCTATGTGTATAATGTTTTGCTTGAGGGACAAGCTAAGTGGATGCCTGGAGCACTTGTAATGATAGGTGGTACAAATATTGAACTGGATTTTTTTTTTTTTAGCTTGGATAAAAACAGAAAAGCGTCTCTCCTGATTGTAAGAGAAAATTGCAACAAATTTATAGTTCCTAAAAAAGAGCTGCTGGCCTCAAAAACATAGTATCTAAATGAAAGCAGCCTATCAACATATTGTAGGCATATAATTCGAGGTGAAATTGACAGTTTGTGATACAATACTGTCAATTTAAGCACGTGTTATCCGAATACTGAGTTAATTTTTTCGTACATGTGGTTCTAATAGGTTTTGTATTTACAAAGTATTTGACCTTGGATTAATTATCATCCTTTTTAAATAAATGATAGTAAAAGAATCGAATAATTTTATCATAAACCATGATAAAATTATTCGATTCTTTTACTATTAAGCGGGAAATCTAATCTCTTTCTTTGTAAAGTTTGTCATGTATCGAGCGGTTAGGTAATAGAAATAATAATTATTATAATAGATCACTATGGCATTTAAATTTAATAGGATACGATATTAGTGAAGAGTTGGGAACATTTTTAACAAAGTATAAAAATACTTCAGTTGCTATTAAACCTTCGACACATAAATGCAAGTACCAGGCAATCTACTAATCGAGAAGTAAAAAACATTATTTACTTAGGTAATTTAAGATTTTACTTAGTACTAAATTGTTGTTCAACAACCAAATATTAATACAAAACATATTTCCAAACACAACTACGAGCTTAAATCTTGAGGTGGACCCAATAAATTCACAAGAACACGAGCCCGGGGCTGTCTGTCCGTCTGTGCGGCGTAACTCAGGAACTGGGCAACCATTGTTTTATCTGGATCTGCCATCGCCTGACGCGCAATAGCGCAATGAGAGATTGAAGATACAGAGATCCACTTTCAATATAAATCTTCTTGTATCAGTATCAGTCCGTTTTCCTTAATATATCGCTGAAGTTTCAGAATTTAGTTTTTGAAGGACTCTATCAGATGTTTAGGTGTGCACGCAGTAGGGATTATTGTTGTGGGTTATGAGATAGTCTGAAGAAGTGAGTAGAATTCACGCATGTATGTAATATTTCAAAAATTGGTAAATATCGTTCAATGCAATGAACAACTTATCTGTAAATAATATACACTATTAAAATCTTTAAAGGACGTAATGGACTTGAAAGTACTGGAAAGTAATGTGCGACCCACATTGCTAATAAGATATTTTGGAAATTGAACATTTTACAATTAACAAGACTAGCATATTATTATTTTACTGATGTGGAAAACAATTCCACATCACTAAAATAATGTATGATTACAATAATGATACATGACAGTCGTCATGAAAAATAAGCGACCAAATAAAAAATACCGTCATTTACACAACGCCGTAACATCTCTAACTAGGACAATTATTTACTACAGCACAGCTGTTTTAGAAACATGGTTTATTGAAAATAAACAAACTTCAACGTTTATTCAATAAAATTCAGTGCTGTATTGTAAATCCCCTCTGATTAATACTGCGACACACTTATAAAATGCTTTGGTAATCAAAACAAAAGAATTTGATCGTCAACGCATAAATTGGTAGCGGGATGGCCGCAAATCACATGGTTGCGCCTCTGGTGCGAAAGGAGCCCGCAACATTTGGATTCTTTATTCAAAAATGTAATTAAAAGTAAATGAATGAACGGAATGAACATTCCAGTGTGAATGAGTGAATTATATAGTAGTGAAGTGCTAAGTTCTTATTTGAAAAAATGTTTTGAGTGTCTCGGCAGACATAAACTGCATTTTAGTGAAGATTTAAATATTTCAGCTCGAGATAAATATTGTGCGTACTTTAAAATTATTATCAATCCAACTAAAACGTTGCAACGTATGAATATTTTAAAATTAAGGGACTTGCTTTTTATTATCTGATAGTAAAAATGTTCACCTATAAGAATCATCCCTCCCTCCTGAGAAGACTACAAAATTTGTACTCTTTACCATATGACCATGTTTCATGCGACATAATTATATTATAGGGAGGTATTAACTCTTAGTTAAATAAAAAACTCAATTGTTCCTGATATGGAAAACTCATCAATTAAAAAGCGTAAATCCAGTAACAAATGTTGAAAATATATTACTTCTAATTAGAAAACGATTAAATTGATAAGATAACGAGTGAGTAAAAATTCTCATACATTTAATAGTAACTGCTCTAACAAAAAAAAAACAACCGAAGGTTTAGCGTCCCGGCGTAGATCAAGATGTGTGCGTTACTCGGTCCGCGCCTGCGCAGTGACAGATTTATGTGAGAGGATGCGCGCCGAGCCATCCCCACCACGATTAGATAATTAACTAGTTTTAACGCTCATCATTTTAGGGTTAGGTACGGTTTAAAAACATTTTAATTATGTTGAAGAATTGAGTTTATAGTTTTCTTGGGGAAGCCCGGATGGAAAACAAAATCATATAAAATCTTCCAATATATTTTATATTACTAAACCAGTGTTATGTCTCTTATCTACCAGTAACCATACAAATGATGACAAACTCAAATGGCTACCGACGAAACACGATCCTTTGTCTGTTGTACAAGTTCATGCGTTGACCTCCTAACCGTTAATGATTCCGAACACTGGTCTTGACTTGACCTAAGATGTCAAGAACATAAATAAAACTAAATGAGGTGTCCGTCAATAAATACTCATAGAGAAAATATTTATCAGCGACTACAAATTGACAGTAAATTCGAACATTAGTCAGCGCGATACACGTCCTAACATCTTGTAGCACGTATCACGCCATCACTCTAAGATTAGTTGAAACTATTTATAATGCTGCTTTAGTAGCTTTCTTATAGAAAGCGATGCGCTAACTCACCTCGCCTGGCCTTAAATAACGCTAAATGGGACCATACATCCACTGGCCTTATCTTGCTCGCCATATTTGAATACAGGGTGTGAAATCTCGCTAAAGAGCTACATTAAGTTGCAAATTACTGGCGATAGTTTATTTAGATTTGATTTTCTTGGATACTTGAGTAATAATTTGCTTGCATGAATGCAGCTAGGAATTCATTGAGATGTAAATGTGATTAAGAGAATATTTGACGGCTTCAAGAAGCCACATCATTACTGTTCCAATAATTAATTGTTCTTGTCAATCGTTTAAATGATACATAATTAATATGCATAGAAAAATTTCAAGAAACACAAAATACTACAGAGAATTAACATACGCACCTCGACGGATCATAAACATGTACATCTATTAGGTAGTTTATGGCATGTGAAATATTCATCGGCCTACAATGTTGCCATACTCGGCGTCATCACGACACGACACTATTCAACATATCTACGGAATTATATAATAAAATACGACTGTCATCCGTCATAGTGTTGCAACCCGGATCGAGTCCTACCCGACACGCAATCGTAAATCTGGCTTAACACTGACGCGTCAGTCATACAAATCATTCAAACTCTCTTGAAACCCGATCGTAAATACGTCTGAGTGTAGCATTAATCATTTTGAATACAGAATAAGAAGTGCCTCGGGCATACGCGATTGGTCGTCACTAAACGAACAATTATTCAAATGGCGAGCCCCGATTGGTCGAGGGCCGTTCGGTTTTTTACGTTGACAGAGTGATGGATTCGACCCTTCGACTCGTGCGCAGTTTAGTGCCCATTTCATTGTTGTGTGCGTACGTTTATGTAGCGTGTGAGCTATCAATCTCCGTCTAAAAGTAAATGCTTCGAGTTTTTGTAGTCTTATTTGCGATTGCAGCGTTTAACATCATTTTGTGCAATTAACGCGGTGATAAATGTTTTTTAACATTTTTTATTGATAGCAATAAAATAAAACCTTTGTAGAGACCGCAACACGTAAAAAGGTATCTAGACATTAATTTTATGCGTTCGCACACGTTTTATGCTTTAATGTGGGCTTCTATCCTTGTTATTAGCAGTAATTGCTATCCGTTTATTGCTACTACTTACGTTGAGTTCAAGAACATCAACCGTTACATATAAAAAGGGTAAGAAATTTGAATTCCATTTTCCACCATTATACCCTGACAGCCTAATGTCTATCAGAAAAGATAACACACTGTATATCAACAGTCACTGTCACATTCAAAATAGTCAACTACCCGCATCGGAGTCGATAAGTGTCGACTATTCGATAGCGTATCTAGACGATTTATCCGAGTAGAATATCGATACCCGGAAGCAGCTCTGGTCGGCGGGAAAATGGCGGCGGCCGGGCCTTCCCGATTGGCTGGCGAGCTGCGCGCGCGCACCTTACATCTGTCACTAACTATTACCTTTTTATGTAGGAACTTTACGAGTGGGTTTATAACCACGGACGCCCATCGCGAAGCGGTGAAATTATTTAAACCCCATAAATTTTTATGGTTTAAAATAAACGGTAATGGAGAGTTATGTATAAAATACTTGTAATGTATGTGACTTTATCAAAGCTCTTGATTGGTTTAGAGTTCTTCGGCCCCTTTGAGGTTTTAACGTGATTTTAATTGATGGTCATTAGAGTTTTAGTATGAGCTACTTATAGTTAAATTCTGAGAGCTTCTTGATACTATTTTATTGGAGTTCTTTGGATTGAATATTATTTCTCGAATTAATTGCGTTTATATTTTAGGGTTATAAAATTTATGATGATTAACTGGAACTTTATTTCATCTATTTTATTTTATTTGTATGAATATTAAATTTATTAGTAATGTTTATGCATTTATAGAAATATGCGTTGGAAGTTGGAACCATTTACGATAATCACTTCATAAAAAAACGTTGTTTGAAATGTGAGAATATCAAATTAATAAAGCAGTAAATTAGTTAGTTTTGGATGCAATTGGCGAGTTATCGGTCAAAATGGAGGTCTAAGGGGGAGGCCTATGTTCAGCAGTTAATGCCTACAGGCTGATGATGATGATGATGAAGACAGTAAATTTGTGGAAATGCGAAGACTGAGAATGTTACTTACGACAGTCTGTTTGGCACCAGAAACATATCAGCACTTACCTGTAAAAAAACAAAAATGTACCTTAGTAACAGGACAGATATAGTTTCATTAGAAACACTACCGAGTTATTCTACACCTTGTATTAAGTTCAGAAACATTTTTCAATACGAGAAACCATAAGTAATTTTTTTTTGGTAGGACACAAACTACAGATCACATATACTTTAAATTTCCATGTTTTACAATTTGGTGATATTAATGACTATATTATATAGATATCTATATAAAGAAGAAGAGAAGAAGGTCGTACCAACTCAGAAACCTTCGTGGTCTCATGCACATCAACTTAGCTAAAGATCATCACAAAGACATGATCAAATGCTTAGTTTACGATTCTATAGAGGACATACAGATAAACATTCATTTTTATATAAACAGATTATAAGAATACAGCTAGCTTTAGCTTATAATTTTATATAAATATATTATAGAATGAAATAATGTTATAAAAGAAACAGATCTATTAATATAATCAAAGTAGAAGTTAGTCAAACACACATCAATATTTGAACTGAACAAACACCTTTCTACCGAGAATTTAACTCGCAATACTTCAGAAGTGACGTCAGACTTACACGAGCTTACGTTTCAGTCTTTCAGTGACGGTAAAGGCTTTAACAGGACACGTTTCCGGTTCCGACTTGCAATTAAATCTTTGTTTAACGAAGAAAACTTAATTAAATAGTCAAAGAGAATCCTTTTTGATTGATACCATTATTTTGATACGTTGTAATTAAAGGGTTGTTTATTGCCTCTTTATGACAAGGCATGGTTTTTATGTATGAAGGTTTTTTTTAATTATAGTTGTTATTCAACATGGAATTAAAATAGTCTTCTTCTTCTTCCTGTCCTTATCTCATTCATTCACCCATCGGCGCAAAGCACATTTTTCCTTCGTAATTTTTTAACGTGGAATTAAAATATCAAGAGACAATTATTAGGTTAACAGAATAATAACTCAACTTATAGCATATACCTGCCTACCATTAGATAGACAAGCTCTATACAAACCACAATTATTTAAAACTTTTATCTAAAACCATCACATACAGCCTAAAATGTGACGCCTCCAACGTTACATGTCAACAGTCCCATAGAGTACAAATAACAGCCAATCAGTGCAGTAGCCAGCCAAGCAACAATTTAATTCCCCACTAAAGCTACCACTAAACACTATTGTTTCTAAATGTATAAATTAATAACGGTATTAAAAAAGCTATAACAATAAAACAGCCCACACAACTTATCACATTACAAGATCAAAATGTTTCGATTTCTAACGCATTTGATTCGACCAGCGCCAGAATCAAAGTTGAAAACGAACATTTTTAATGTATTTTTACGAGGCGTTTAAATCGCGTTTATTTAACTGTATTATATTTATAAATGTTTGAACAAAAATTATTTTATCGTCGACCATATACATAGTTTGGAAACTCATCAAATATTAATTAGTTTGCGTTTGATATGTCAGAGGAATTAAATATAATAATAAAAATATCTTGGGACAACCCACACACGGCCGTCTGATCCTAAACTAGGCAGAGCCTGTACTACAGCAACCAGACAACTTATATATTTATAAATACATACTTTTTTTTTTTTTTTAATTATATTAGATATTTAATTTATATTTAAAGTACACAGCATTAACTATATACACACCTTTAACTTAACTATAATAATAATTATAATTAAAATAAAACTATACTAAACCAAAACCTTATAATATAAATTAAACTATACTAAACTACCTATAATAAATAAAGCTAAATAAAAAAAATACTTATTTTAGATAAATTACACCCAGACACAGAACAAATGATCGTGCTCATCACACAAACATTTGTCCTGGGAATCGAACCCATGACCTGCGGCTTAGCAGTCAGGGTCACTAACCACAAGACCAACAGGCCCGTCAAATTAGATAGTTATTGGTCGGTATAGCGGGGACGATGGCGCCGTACCGCCTTTGTTTTTGTTTATTTATAAAGAAGAAATTTTGCATTTTTAATGAGAGATATAAACTGAGATATCCAGTTTAGAGCGATGTGTTTGTTAGATAAAGTGCTTAGGCGACATTTTATAGTTTATCTGCCGACCGTATCTTTAAGAAGTTGAACAATGAAAGCTATAAAAGAAATTGTTATCTAGCGACAGACTATAATAAAATGTGTTAATTGATGACAATAGTTTATACAAATTGTTAACGTGTTATAAAAAACTTCATTATTAAGTATTTAGGTTTCGTAAATATGTTTGATATCTTTCTAATTATGTAGATAAGTACTTATTTATAAAACATTCTGAATTAGTATCATTCTGAAGCATATTAATACAAATCATGGTGTGTAAGTAGGTACCCACACAAATATTTCCCTGCCACTCATTAGGCCAGACGAAAACAAACTACTAAACTATTCCAGAAGAAATTAAACTAAATCGAGTCTGATCGAGTCCAGCGTGTCGCAGTCTACAGCTAGTCGACCAATCAAGCCAATATGTAGTTATTTCAGTAATGCACCATCTCACTAGCTCACTTACAATCTAGACACACGACACCACTACCAAAGGTTCCCGATATCATCTCGAAACTCGAACACTAGTTGATTTGAAACCGATTCACACGATCTTATCGACAACATATAAAAAAAACTCTTGAACTATTATATTTATACTTGTTTATAGAAAAATGTTACTCGGTTAGTTTGTAACGATATCCGTGACCAATCAACTGATTTAGATAATTATTTTACTGCTGGGAAAGTTTGAGCTAAATCGGTGAAAAAATCATACGCAGTATTGTTAATTGGTGTTGATTACTATTTGTTGAATATAAATCAAATAAGGTTGTTTTTTAAATCGTTACAATTATTTTTTATTGGAGAAGAATTCGATCGTTTTTTTGTAGATGTTAATTTAGCGGTTTTTTTTATCTTTTATTAACTACATACAACCGTTTCTCACCTCAGATTTTTAAAAATATATAGTAATTGGACATAAAGAACCAAATTATTTGAGACGATACTTTACTGGTTTTCATTCAATCTCTTACATACATTTACAGATATTTAGGACTACAAGTTGTAGTGTCCAACACGAATGTTAATCACTTACAATCTCGAACACAACTCGCTGTCAACCTTTGGCCCTACGCACAAATAGTAGTGGGATTGTTACCAGCATAACAAAAGCTTGGACTAAGATCAACACACATTAGCTCTCAGACTTTGACCTGTGCCCCATTATTTATTGACGAGGAGGACAAAAATATATCGTCAGCTAGATAAAATCAGAATGTAACTCCATATTATAGGCATCGGTTGCGACTGTAGTTAGATCTGCATTTATTATTAGTAAAGGGTGAATTTCTAGTACTTTTAGGTCTATTTTATGGTAAACAGCAGTCAATTGTAATGGCTTTAGGTTTATTTTGCTCTAATACGATCGGATGTTAAAAGGGTTTTATAGAAGAGCCTGCAAATGTTCAATAATTTACGTACGTATTTGACAAAATGTTTTTTTTAGAAGGTTTATCATTACATATTTGGCTAGCTTTTTAACTTTATTCGCATGAATATATTTGGTTTACTACTGTTGCAAATAAAATAGATACTTACTTTATGCCACACAAATTGCGTTATTTAATAAACAAAGTAGTAAATATTTTGTGGCATATTATTATAACATTTGAGACATCTGGTTTTCCAAATCTGTTTAAGTTTAAGCTTGACCCGGTAACGACCTTGCCTCACGTCTCCCCGGGTATAGTTAACAGGACAAATCAGTGGGTATCGTGGACACAATAAGCCGGTGTGTCACAGACAGCCATGTCAGGACACCGCAATCTCTGTCTGTCATAGATACACTTGTTTGATGTGTATTGGTGTATGGAATGGAGGTATAATGATATAATCATCGTTAATCAGAAGACTATGTAGACAATTTACTGTCAACAGATTGCAACAATTGCATGCATGCATGCATGCATGCATAACAAATTCAAAAATAAAAAAGGTCTTATAGAAAAAAATATTTTGTAAAATAATTTTATTCTATAAATTAAATTCAACTACCTGCTTACATGTGACCTGCTGAACTAATAGAAAAAATACTTTTGTAAAGACATGATGAAATTAAAATTCATCATAAAAGTTCATAATTGACATACCTAATTACCTACTGGAGATAACTGTTTTTTTTTAAATAGTTTCATATTATTAACTTAAGGTAACATAAAAAACAGGTGTTAAATTACAAGAAGTGTCCGTCCTCAACCTTCAACAATTTTATATTTATTTAATTGTTAAACAATGACATTTAAATTTAAAACACATTTTATTATATTTCTTGTTCGGGTGTCATTATGTCATGTACAAATAAACTAACAGCTTCCAGACTAGACACTTCTATCAGGTTTTGTTGCCAACCAAATATATTATCCGTTTACAATCTTATGTCTTGTGTACCGTTGAACTAATAACGTAATAAATATGTGAATATAATAAGGCAAACTCGAGACAAATTGTATAATGTACCTATATGTATGTATTACATTTTTTACTTGTTAAGGAAAGAAATACTTGAATAATGATATTGGTTTTGTTAAAGTTCCTTTAAATTATCAATAAAGGTGGATTACTTGAAAAGCCATTGTTGGGTGTACAAGCAGAGGGAGACCGAAAAAGAGGTGGATGGATTGTTTGAAAGATGACATGAGAAAGAAAGGAGTGGATGCTGTGATGACTAGTAATAGAAATGAATGGAAGGAAAACACGCATTGCGCCGACCCGATATGAATGGGATAAGGGCGAGAAGAAGAAGACCTACATTGAAAGCCAATAGAGCTTTTTTCCTTGGTAGGTTATTATCATTATTAAAAATGTTGACCTGAAATATTTTACTACAGCTTCAATAGTAACGATTACAATAGTAACAAATAAATATGTACATATGTACAGGTTCCCGCGGGTGTCGTAAGAGGCGACTAAGTGACTTAGAAACAAGGAGAATAGGCAGCAGCATTCTTCTTAAGAACTAAAACAAGACTGTGGTCACCAACCTGCTTGCCTAGCGTGGTGACTAGGACAAACACCACAACACAGCCCCCAAATTGAAGACCGCGTGTTATACCGCAACATGGACGAGGCCTAGGTCCACCAGTGGACCGCGATAGGCTGAGTTAATTGATAAATGTCCAATTGCTGGGCACAGGTCTCTTCTCATATGAAGGAACGAGTGAGCCGTGATCACCACGCTTGCTCTCTTTGTATTGGCGATTTAAGATACCAATTTCTGGATATTTATGATAATAATAATACTATATAGGGACAAGCTCACACTCGGCCATCTGATCCCAAACTAGGCAGAGTCTGTACTATGACAACCAGAAAACTGATAAACATATTTATTTCTAAATACATACATATTATAGGTAAATAAAGCCCAGACAGAACAAATGATCGTGATCATCACACAAAGATTTGTCCTGGGTGGGAATCGAGCCCACGACCTCTGGCTTAGCAGTCAGGGTCCCTGATCACTAGACTAACAGGCCAGTCCATTTCCACACAAACTTCCTACAACTTAATCCTATGATTGTACTTTGTTACATTGTAGACAGGGAATAAATAGATTAGTTTTGTGCAGAAAACCACCGTTTATAATAAACACGAAGCCGCAGTAAATAGTTAAACTGGAACCCAACTCAGAAACCTTACAAAGGCCACCATTCAACAATCATAACACGTCTAAAAGACGCTGTCATACAATGCCTTGCGTTTAACATTAGCGTCATTATTTCTTTGTTTCCACTGGCCACTGGCAAGGGACAGTGTGTGCGCGATACAAGTTGTGTGCAGCAATGTATACGCAGAATAACATGTGTACAATAATATCGAATAGACAAGCTGTGACGTTTGCATCGCTTGTTGGGCTCGCCGTGGGCGGAATGTGGATACGACTGTGGAGCTGTTACTGGCATTTTAAGTGAAGGGCTAAAAATGTTTAGTAGAAGAACTATAAATATTTATTTAATTGTATCGTAAAATAATAATTAATTACACAAGATTTTATATGGATCTTACGATTTTTTTTAATGTCTAATTCGTGTACCTACCATACATTAGTCTATTAATAAATAAAAACAATACTGTCCTAAATGATGGTTTTACAAAATTCTCTTGCTTATCATTATTAAACTAACTTTTTATATTCGCATTGTCTTACCAACAACTTATTTGATAATTATAAAGTGAATCATGTTTTCTAAATAAATACAAACTATAAAAAAGCGCATACTTAATTAACGTTTATGTACCTATCGATCTTTATTTTTAAGTGCGATGTCTCCATAGATTTGTTGTTCAGCTTAATTCGTCGTGACGTCATAGGTCTGTGGACACACGAGACAGTTTTTGCATTTTATCATTTGCGTGTCCGTTTGTTTTTCTCGAGTCTTGTGTTCGTAAAGTTTACTCCTGTGTATAGAAATGTGTTGCTTTAAATAATATTGTGTGTTTTGATGTTTCGAATTTATGTAGACTAAATTAAATGGTATGCTGTGGCTTTGGCCGCGTATCAAACATATTTTAGTGTGGTCCTCAAAATGTGTTAAAAGCTTTTTAAATTCTGATCAATTATAACTAAAATGGACATGGGCCATAATGCTGCTAGTGGGTTGTCAATACATGTTCTGAGAAGCAATGTTACATTTTTTATTTTACATTCGAGAGTACTACTGCCGACAAACTGTCAGTTTGGCAGATGATGTACTAAGAAAAAATTGTAAACAAAAAAAATAACCTGTTTAGGAATTATCTCAGGCACTCCCACAAGATGATACTATTTCACCCCTTGATTTTGAGTCCTCTCCATACAGGACTTAATCTAACCTAACACGTTAAGAATACTTAGGTACTCATAAACATTAACAATAAACAAATCACAATCATCCTTTCCTCAAATACCATCTTATCTCATCAGTGGGTCAGCACAAGTTGTGATACAAATGACTATCACGTTCCCCGATAAGTACAGTCACGGAGAAAAGTTAAAGGTCGCCAGGATCGATCGCCGCAGATGTCGGCATTAATCGGAGTGTTTAATCCGTCCGCCGGCGAATAAATCAACGCTAATTGTGCCTATTTATATTTATCAAGGAACCACTCTGACGGGAAGAGTTTGCGTCGCGACTGTACATTTGCTATTATTCTGTGCAGTAGGATTGGAAGTTCACTATTTAATAGGAACCTGGGATTGTATTTTGACTCAGTATACCGTGAAGACAGGAGTCATTTTAAATAATTTTATTTAGATGAATAATTATAATCGATTTACTACATTCTATATTAATATCGTAAAGCAAAAAATATGCAATACACTAAATAGAAGCAATTTGCAACTCTCTTATATAAATAAAATTTATATCATTTAATTGACGTTTACTAGCCATATTATTTTAATTAATGAGTTAATTTTTAAAGAGTTCTTTCTGTCTCTATAGATACCTACATTAATAGTTAATTAGTAATTGTTATTATTCTTATCAGTAAAAAACCTATTACCACCTAATTATATTACGATGTAAATGCATATTGAACATAGCGATCATATCACACCAAAATATTTTAAAAGGCGTTACGTAAAACACTATGTAAGTAAGAATTGTTTTTTTTTTATTTATCCAAAGTGTTAAATTCATAAACATAATTAAACTTTAATTATAAACGATAATTAAATAACAGGATCGATATAGGTAGCTGTTATTAGTATCGCTATATCGATGTAATCGTTATCAACGGAATATCGAATAATTAATTTAAACGGTATTAACATCACTTCGAAACTTGTATTTTTTTTAAGTGAGAATCTTGCCTAATTGCGCTATTACAGTGAGTGGGTGGTCAACTATGTGTGTTAAGTTGCGAAAAAATTAATCCTTATTCAAGAGAAATCGATAACAAATACCATTTAAAAGTACTTACAGTTTTCATTGGAATTCGATGACCAGTTATTACAGTCAATAAAAGATCATAATAATAAAATTCGGTTCAAGTAAATAAGAGATTGTAATCGGTTTCTTAAAATCGATTAGTTTTTGCGAGAGACCACTCTACGCCATCTCTTAGTTGGGAAATTTCCATTTAGTCAAATCTTTAGTCTACTTACAGATACCCATCAGACCAGCGTGGCTTCACAAACCCGAAAACACCAATCACAAATAAGTCACACCAAGAATATTTATTTTAGTGTTTAACATATAAAACGGAACATATTACAGCAATAACTGTTACAAAATAAACCTAATATCTGCGTCCATCACTTACATAACACAGCTATATAAAACATAACTCTCGCACATAACACTAAATCATAAACATAACATAAAAACGAAAAAAAATCGGGCGCCCACAAAAGAATGACCGCCGTACACTCGGAAGAAATGACTGGAAATCTATAAATCTAGTGAGTGTAGCGGCCCGATCTCTGGAACCATCACAAATATGTCAAAAAAGCCCATAAACCGTCGACGGGGGATAGCCAGAGATGGTTTATAACAAACACAATGAGAAAACCGAGTTATGTTATTATTAGGCTATTGATGACACGATATCCAAGATTCCTAAGTCCCGTGACTGATACAAACTTTTAATGTTTAGTTATTTATAGTTATCGTTGAAGCCAAATGTTATTGTTGCTAGTTTGTGAGGCGGTCGGGCTTTCTGTTTTGAGTTTTTTGTTGTACCTAATTTATTTTGATGGGACAGGAAAAATATAAAAGGTAATGTGCTTCCCGGGACAGGTATGAAGGATACCGATTTTTTTACCTTAAAAAAGATTTATATCACTATTTGATTACAGACGCATCAAAATATAAATTCATAGAAAACTTTTCGTCAAACAAATAAGAAAACCTTATGATATTCTTAGAACAATTCAGAGTAAGCTATTTATGCAGGTTGAATACTGAAACGTTAAACAGTAAAAACAAACCAGTCTCATGCTGCTGTCTCTGTCATATTAAGGTGTAAAGTTGCGACAGCAGTTAGGGTCGTATTAAAATTGAGTTAAGTTTCAGTATTTGGAGGTATGTCTGTATTTTTTCTTAGAAAGATCATAATAATATTGACTTAGTCTCATCAACTGTTATTTCTTTGCTACCAACTAGTTCCAAAAATGCTTAGGTAAGTATTCAAAAACAGCACGGGATCTTGTTCACAACAAAGTCCAATCGAAACTTTTCTAAAATCATAATATTTTTATTTCAAGTAGCGTTTTCAGGCACTTTCGAAACGTAAAAAAGCTCTAGTTGCGACTATAGTTACAGTGAAGCCAACCATTTCTCTAGCAGTACATCTTATCTTATCCGAAACGCAAAATTATCCATCGTGTATGTAACAGGCCGAGCACACCAGGTAGAGGAGGTAGGACCGAGGACATTTACATAAAAAATGTTGACTTGTGGCAAATTGTGGGCGAACGCTTCGTTGGCTTTAATTCGGTCCGGGTCCCGTATTAAAATTATTTATGTAATACATGATACAGTAAAATATCTTGCGAGTTATGTCCCGTACAATCTCATTTAAGAAGGAAAATTTAGTGACGGACTCGGTTCGGGGTTGCTTTGTTATATTTTTCAGCAGGTGGGATATATTAACTGTTTTATTAAAGGCTATATGTAACTAATACTTGATATTAAGTAATGTACTATAAATGATTAACATATGGCATAAAGAGGAGAAATGTAGAGGAGCTCGTACGGTTTGACCGATAGTGTAGGTTAAGTCGAGTTTGTCGATTAGTCCGTGGATGAGTGACCATTTATTAACATATTATCGATACACCTCCCTGTCTCGGAAAGCACGTTAAGCTGTTGGTCCGGACTGTCATACAGTGATCTTTGACAGTCGTTAAGACATTACTATTTTGACGTCCAGTCTTACGATGGGATATTGTATTACCAAGCAATGGGTTGTGTAGGTCAGATAGGCAGTCGCTATGCAATCTTTTAAGACTGGAAGCCGACTCCAACATAGCTCGTTTTAATCTGTAAAAAAGCGTCTGTTTTAAAACAGTAAATCCAGCTTATTTCGACATCTCCGTGATAATTATGATAATCACCGAACTCCAAGAAACTTAATCACGGCTCAACGAATAAAGACACATACATAAAATTTTACGACACTCGTCCATCCTATCCGATGTCACTGGAACACAATTAACAGTTAACACTAATAGAAATCGAATTTCCAAGTAAAATGTGAAGGCTGATATATATTTGGCTGACTCATGTAAACCTAATCTCCATATCATAAAACATTCCCCGTGTCAAACCTAATTTGGACTCCTTAACAGGTAATAATTAAGTGCCAATTTGAATGTTTTTGTATCTATGAATGATAGCGCTATGAAAAATCATTGCACTACCATGGCCTCGGAAATGAACTTATTACTATAATAGCTGCGCCCAGTGGTGATATTATCTGCGGCTTACCAGATAACTTAAATATCGGGATAAAAAGTACATAGTCTTTATGTTAATCCAGAGTGTCAGCAACCTCTAAACCTATAATGTTTTATCATAATTGATCTAGCTGTTTAAACGTGAGGACGTAATGAACATACACACATGCATACACGCTCACAAACTTTCATCTTTATAAAATAGTGTGCTTTTTATAAATTAAATTTATCATAGATATGTTTCAGCCTCATTTATAGGGAATCATTCATTTTCTGTTAGACCATATAAATGTTTATATTAAAAACATATACAACTGTATTTTTTTACACTTTGTAAGAAATTAACTAAGCGTGTTTAAGATCGAATGATTGCACAACGCCGGACGCTCCGTGAATATAAACGTAGTGACTCATTTGGAGGAGGATTTTCCTTGACGTTGGATTAAGGATAGGCTTTCATTACATATTCTAAAACCTGTTAAGCTGACTCATGTCCTAAGTATGTGAAAATAATGGTGAAATCTTTATCCCCTTACTCTCATATCACTCTCATATTGCGAATCCTACGATTCCTATTCCGAGACCTATTGATTAACTATGCCGTTATTTGTTAGTTAGCTAAGAAATTATTATTCCACTGCCCAGACAGCTGAGAGAAAAAAAAAGAAACAAAAACAAGAAACTTAAAAAAGGATGAATAATTTGCTTAGCTAAAAATGTTCCCTATCTTCATGAGGGCAAGTATCAAACCTGTAGTATTATTAATAGGTGAAACTTGCACCCAATCCAGTCTGCGACCTTTGGCTGTCAACCACAATATTCCACTCGCCATCAACAAAATTTACGTCTGTTTGAATATTCGCAATAATTTAAAGAAAATTATCGTCGCTCTAGACATCTATATCACTGTGAAATATTTTAGGATTATGAAACTTCTCACTACGAGTCATTTCATCAAAATCTGATATTTATCGCGTCTATATGGTGCCAAGTAGATGCGCTATGGCGCTGTATGCAGTAATGCGCTGAATTGGGAAATCGTCCATGCTGCAGACTTTTAAGAGCCGTTGAATTATTCATTTCTTAGGGTTCTTTCATGATGTTGCTAATGAAGGATTTTGCTTGTGTTTATTTTTAGGAAATCATGGCTAGGATAGGCGCATCAGCTATCGTTAACAATTTTTTTGTATCACCTTACTTTGTGTGAGTACCTTCGTTTGTGTTGTAGTTGTGCATTACAAGGAGCCACGTAGCATGTCATAATACGAGGATTTATTTAGATGTCTGTCCCGATACAAAATGAGACTGTATTTAATACTTGTTAAATGAATATTCAACGCTGTCACGCTCCAAAACTTTCAAGCATGTTTTAGATTATGACAAGATAAAATTTGCTCAGAGGTGTATACGAGTGAATATTAAAATTAATTAAAATAGATATTCAACTAATCATTCGATTTATAACGTTGTATTTTGCGAGTTTGAATTTAAAAACTATAAAATATAAAACCCATTAAAAAGCGGCGGGAACAGGAAGCGACGTCTTAATCAAGCAGCTTCACGTTTACAAATGACCAAGATAAATTAAAGCATCATTTCGATATCAATACGCGTCTATCAACAAAAGGTTAGTTCTGAGTGTGAGCGACGCCGGCTTGATACCTCGCGACGCGGCGCGACAGCTGCGCGACTAAAAATAGTCGCCGGACGCACGATTCCGCGTTTTTCACTGTCAGTGCGCGCATCAATTTCTGTCAGCATTTGTTAGCCAATGACAGATGTTATACGCCTCCAACAATCGCACAATTTTTACTGCACAATCACATTAACTCTTCGACTCATTAACATAAAGATTATACTCCTCTGGCACTTGTTCCGTCGTAATTTTGTCGTCAGCTAGAACAGGACGCCTTGTAGCTGTCGCTCGAGTAATGACAAGTGTGTTTAAGGACGTATTTATGTTAACCCTTTGAGCTACAGTTTTAGAATTTAGAAATGGTTGTTATGCATACCTAGTTTATTAGTGGGAGTTTAAATATCACCCTGTAATGAGTGAGATAAATGAGTGGCAGTGTGACAATGATTAGCTGGTGTTGGAAGTGTAGATTCCTCATTGATGTTTACTTATTAGACTGTCTTTGAACTTTGACGCCTCTAGCTTCTGTTCTAGATCGAGTTCTATTTATTTCTGAGCTTTTCGTCTTGGACTAGATTTAGTATTCCATCATTATCAATATTTTACCCATTTAAAAGTAATGGCAAAAGCTGCTGATGACAGTCGGCCGTGTATGATGGAGTTCTATGATTGACATCTTTGACATCATCAGTCTAAAGTTTTAAGAGTTAGTATTAAGAATAGAGATCAATTTTTTGTGTATTTAGAGTTATTTAAAAAAGAATAGATTTTACATGTTTTAAGAGACAGGAAACCCTAACAAACCTACGGAAAATTTAGTATTTATCTCCAAGAATTTGGTATGGTACGGTATGGTCTTTACTCAAAACACTTACAATTATCAAAAATAATAAACAAAGCTCCACAAAACTGTATAAACGGTTTGACTGTCGGAGCCCGTCACCAATATATGTTTTAATTAATAGGAAGATGCGGATACTATCTAAAACTTATTTGTCATTCACCATAGCCAAACACAAGTGGCTATTGTCTATTCATAGCCTGAGGCCACTCCAGCGCAGATCCACAAGATAATTACACTAAAATAGCCAATAAATCACTGCGTTCATAGCTCACATAGCTCTGAGCACTGGATCACTCGCGAAGTGCTACTGTCATACCAACGACAACTGATATATTACGTGATTAGCGACCATTTGATGCGCCTGCGCACCTATCAAAGAGCGCATTGCGATTTAATGGCTACGTAATCATTTTAATTAAAGTTGATAGTGCAGGTATGGAAATAACGATAAAGTTGTGTTTAAACAAATTGGAAAATAAATGAAAAACACCTATCGATATAAGATCAATTTCAACACTTTCTTTAATAGAATAAGATTATGAAAAACTTTAAAAATTGGTTGCTCAATAGTGATGCAAGAAAAAGTTGTCTAAATTCACTATTTTGCAATAGACACCAGAAATATAAAGCATACAATATTTCTCTTTTTTACTGTATATTTGATTACGAATCTTCCATCTAAGTGGATTTGTCTCATTACTTGTATCTTGGGTATATGTATCTTATCATTCGGTTCACAAGCATAGGTATCCCAGATTTTCGTAATCTCATTCGTGCTTTCATCATCTTTTCATGTCTTCCTCATGCAATTTGCTTTTCGTTCACTCCAAATCTTTCTCCACTCAATCTCTTACTCACCTACTAAAAGCACAATTACATTCACAATTATGACAAGATGTAATATCATCGTGCTATTTAAGAAGCTCAAGCTTGTGTTAGCGTTGATAGCTCAATCACTGCAGACCTTAGTTTACGATTATTGGAACTATGACAAATAGACTGATGATTTGAGGGTTTGTGACATTTGAAATATAAATTAGAAATTTCGTGCTACCAATGAACTGCTTAGTGCTGCAAGAAGAAGAGTTATTAGAGTAACAGGTTAGAAACTTCTGAAAAAAATGGTAAAATATAATAAGTTGAGAACTTATCATATTTGCAGTCCTCAAGACAGCACTTATTTAGTCTGAAAAGTTGAAATGGCTGTTTTACAAAGGTGGACTAAAATACGATACTCGTATTTTTGACTGTTTCTAAATATAAAGGAAACCTGGTGTGCTCAGTATAGTGATACTAAAATATTCATTTAATTGCTGTAATAGTGCTTATGATCAAAATCGTCATAATTAACTCAGCCTTTCGCAGTCTACTGCTGGACATAGGCCTCTCTCAAGTTGCGCCACAACACTCGGTCCTCAGCCTTCCACTATGGGACTACCGGAAATTGAGGGCCGTGTGATATGGTTCACGTCCATGGAGTGTTTTTGCCCTAGTCCCCACGCTTGGCAAGGATTGGTGGTCTCAGTTTTGTATTCGTCTTTTTGGAAAACGCTGCTTCCCATTCTCCTCGTTTCTATATAGCCTTTAGTCTTCTCTCACGACACCCACAGTAGAGAGAGGGGTTTAATTCTAAGCAACCCCACGGCCAACGTCATAATGGCCTCAGTTAAAGGTCATTGAGTTAACACTGACTCACAATACACGTGTTGGATTAACGACGTATGTTAGCAGTCATCAGAACTTTACAAAAACTTGGCATCCAGACAGCAGATGACAATTGAGAAATTGGCCGTGATATGACAACTGCGGCCAGGTTTGTGATACGACTCTACTATTATAAATAGATTAGTTAGTCCCGCGGTTTCGCCTGCATAGTCCTTTTCCCGTCTATTTATGGAAATAAAAACCTTTTATATTTATACTTGACGACCTCCGTGGTCGAGTGGCGTACACACCGGTTTTCAAGGTGTCGTCGTGTCTAGCTCTGAGGTCCCGGGTTCGATACCCGGACGAAACCACTTTACTATGTCTCGGGTCTGGGTGTTTGTGGTACCTTCGTTGTCTCTGTTTCCATAATACAAGTGCTTTAGCTACTTCCATTGCATTCAGGGCAATGTATTTGATGTCCACCTTTATTCATTAAATGTTAATTAAATTTAAAAACCATACAATATTGAAATAAAATGCCCGTGACTAGGTATGACACCTGCAAAGGTGTTGAAACGTCGGAACTAAAATAAATATAAACCGCTATAGAATCCGTTTAAAGTAGTTTTATTTCAATGTCTAATATTCGCGTAAACCTCAGAAAACAATAAACCATTTATATATAATGCCAAATTACATTGAAATCCATAGTTTTTTCGTGAAAGAGTAACAAACATCAATACAACCTGAATCTTTTTTGTTTTTAATATCAATAGGATAAAAATATGTTTTTGATTTACAACTTACAGTGAATAATGAAGAGACATGCTTTTTGAAGATTGGATTAAAAAGACACGTAAATCATGCTTAAAATTGTTATTTTTGTTCACACAATTAGATGTTACAAATTCGTTTGTTATTTATAAGAAGTGGTAGGTGTTAACGTGTTATTTTTTGTCATTAAATTGGTTCTCCAGTTTTCTTGGATGTATTGCATAACTTTTATAAGTATGTCAAAATCCGCAACGAATGATGAACTGAAGCTATTATGTTATTCAACGCTAACGTCTATTTAAGATTCTTCCATTTTAATTCATTATCACTAGCGTTATTATTAGCGTTTTTCCGTTTCCTACCTATAAATGGAAAGATATAGCATAAATATACGTTCGTAATAATTACTGAATACAAACCGATCAGGTATCGATTTACGGAAATCATTAATATAAAATACTATCTGATCAGGGTTAATTTTTTATCGATTTTAAAAGGGGTGTTTCTTAACCGTTGCTGCATATATTACGAGATACCCTTTAAAAGGGAAGGAAGTAATCCTTTAACTTAAACTTTATTAGTAGAAAGCAATCAGATAAACAACTGCTCATCGATAAACTTGAAGGAAATAATTGTGAGAACTGATAGTATAATGAGACTATAACCCTACAAATGATTAATATGCAAAAGCTTTATCATACTGAAGTACAGTGCAAACAGTATACAATAAAAACAATAGCTTTGGTAACTATATCACTTTTTTAGGTAAAAATACATGGATTCTCGTTCAACAACGTTCTCAGCAGGAGTAGGGACAAATGTCGTCACGAATTTGCTCAAAATGTATCGTGACGTCATACGCCCTGAGTTATTAGAAAAAAAATGTTTTATTAAACTACTTGACAGTCATTAAAAGATTTTTTGTCAACATCTATTCAAGAAGATTTCTCTTAGAGGAATAAATTTCCTTGATCAATGGCTTTATGCGTCATAATACTCGGAAAATTAATAATGCCAATCGACACATAAACAAAATATTTTATGTTATTTTAAATCCTATTGAAATAATACAAATTATACCTAATCAAATCCACATCCAATCAACTCGAGAAACCTTAAGGTTAATAAATTAGTCTTAGGCGTACGGAAACATATCTTTCATAATTCATTATCGTGATTAAAATTATGGGAACCATCTGATCTGAGCCCAAGCTTTAGATATATGATATTAAATTGGATATTTAATTTGGGTTCATCTATTTTCGACAATATACAACTACAGCCAGACACCTGATGTTAATAATATTATGAATACAACTATATACGTAGCGCAACAAAGCGGCGGTAGCCTAATGGCTAGGGCGTCGGAATTGTGATCATGTGGTTGCGGGTTCAAATCCCACCCATCATACTACCGACGTGAACCCACTCGTAACACAAGCATCTTATCTTAGCACGAGGGGTTAACAAAAATACTAGTAATATGCGACCCACATACCCAGCTAGTAATTTAAAAAAAAGTTTCGAAATGTCTAAAACTAATGTGAGTGTCGTTTAGGGCAGAAAGTTTATGCCCAGCTCTTCTTCTTCTGCCTAGCCTTTTCCCAAACTATGTTGGGGTCGGCTTCCAGTCTTACCGGATTTAGCTGAATACTATATTTTACATGGAGCGACTGCCTATCTGACCTCTACAACCCATTTTACTGGGTAATACAGTATCCCATAATAAGACTGGTTGTCAGAATTGTAATGACTTAACGACTGTCAAAGATCACCGTATGACAGTCGGGACCAACGGCTTAACGTGCTTTCCGAGGCACGGAGGGTCTCGGTATGTTTAGAAATGGTCACCCATCCACGGACCAACCGCGGCGAGCGCGGCTTAACCTTTATGATCGGTCAAACCGTACGCGCGTACACTTAGCCACGAGCCCCTCTATATATAAGTTTATGCCCAGCTATGGGATATATGAAAATGGTGACGTTGATCCATCAAAATCTATTTTTTTTTAAAACCCATATGTTGGCCAACAACACAATATAACCGTATAATAAAGCTTCCACCCTATGGTCCCAACTTGTACTTAGTATTTCTCAGCTTAAGTTTAACGTAACAAAGACGTAAGAACGCGATTGACTACGAGAAGTAACTCTTTGTAAGTATAACCCAGCGGTAAGACAAAGAAATCTCAAAAAGTACCGAAAACAAAGTGGCGTTAGTAATTAAAGCAATTACTATACCATACAGTCGTAATATCAATCAAATTCATTAAAAATTACAAATTTTCAAGCAATTTCGAATGTCATGGTACTCGAGAACTCGGTTTATCGATTAATTGTCGGCTATTATTCAATCGATTAGTTCCGCTAAATGTAAAACGAAGCTCAAACAATGACTACAATCTATAGTATAGATAATTATAGTAAAAACTAAAAAGCTGTGTTCACGCCAGCAATCTTTTATGGTATGAGTAGAGTTTGGATGTTTTGAACGTTGATATGAAACTTTAATATGTGTAGGTAAGGGTGCATGTCACACCCAGTGCGTGGAATGAATGAGTGATTTGACTGAATATTGTATTGTGTTTTGGGACATCTTGTTTATTTTTTGTTACAAGAAAAAACTACCTTTAAAGGAACCTATAAGTATGTTTAAATTATATATTAAGTGTGAACATTTAATTATATAATCCTCACTTAAAATGTTTGAAGGTAAGTCCCGTAAAAAAGACGTTAGACTCATTATTATACTCTGAAAACAACATAAAGTTATAGTTTATTTCTTCTTATAACTTAAGGATAACCTACCTCAAAGTATGAGATCGACTCAAATTAATTCAACTCAATTCGTGTATCATAAAAACTATAAATAAGGGGTGTCATCACAAATTACAGAATTTAAGTAAGCCCAATCACGATTACTCATATTTATGTATTATACAAAAATAAAAAAATTCCATAAGAATAATAGTTAGGTGGAGGACACACTGCGAGGTATAAGGCGATCAAATTTTATGACGCGTTTTACGGAATATTATTGTCACTACGAATACCTCACGTATATTGTTAAAAGCATAGGTAGATTGAAAGTGTTTGTTAAAAAAAAGACTTATTTCATTTGCAATTAATGCAAATTAAATAAGTCTTTTTTTTACTATGGCGTTGCATGATTTTAATAAAATTACGTCACGGGTATTAACGCGAACTCGCTCATTTACCTTTTTAAGGCTTGACGTTTCGGCCGTGTTACACTAGCCGTGGTCGCAAGCAGAATCTGAGTTTGCTTGCGACCACATAATTAATTTTATTAGAAATAAATCGTTACAGACAATTTTATACTTCTCACTGTATTATGCAATTAAAATAAAATGAAAATGTATATTTAAAAATTTTAAAACGACCTCCGTGGTCGAGTGGCGTACACACCGGTTTTCAAGGTGTCGCCGGCTCTGAGGTCCCGGGTTCGATCCCCGGTCGGGTCATTGTAGAAAAACACTTTTCTACATTGTCTCGCGTCTGGGTGTTTGTGGTACCTTCGTTGTCTCTGATTCCATAACACAAGTGCTTTAGCTACTTACTTTGGATTCGGAGCAATGTACGTGACGTTGTCCATATTTATTTAAATAAAAAAAAATAAAAAAAAAATGTATATTTTCTCAATAATTACTTTTCAAGCAATTTCAATATCTGATCTGCGGATTCTTAGTGCACCACGAGCCTTATAACGCGCTCCAGTCCGCATTTAGACGTTGGTTATAAATTTTAAATATTACGATAGGGCATTAAGATTTGAATAAACATGTCGCGTTGTCGCCGCTCGTGACGTCACGGCGCACACATTACTGTCGCACCGTGTGAAGTACACGCGGCTTGCTGCGTTACGTGAAGACTGCTTGACGCGGCGCGTGTTACGTCCCTTATGGTATCATCATAACATCATTGTAGTCATTACATAAGGGTTGAGTTGAATTTTGCGACTGGTATTAGTTCCGACTTTTTGTGTATGATAAAATATTTTACGTTATTGAGGATCGATAAAACGTACTGATACACAGTAACAACAAAACATACGTAATAATGTATTTTTGATTTACAAAGGTTATTTGCAAATGAAGTCCTTCTAAGCACGTTTTTAAACCTAACAAACCTTAACGCCGTACAATGTAACTATAACAGGAGTATAGATGATCACAAAGTAAGATTCAAGGCTAAAAATACCTTCTACTCTAGACCTTTATGTACCGCACTGACATTACAATCACCAATCTGCTTCAGCTGACAACGAGGCCTGCCGCCGTCCGCGCACTGGACATAAGGCTATTGTCTTTAGCCAACCCTAAAAATAAAGCCATATACATACAAAAAAATCAGCCCGTAGGTGCATCACGAAATATTTTAATACAGTGAGCGGCGGCGGCGACGTATATCTTAGTATCGCGGGGAGACAAAAGCGGGCATCTCGTGCTATACCACGTCCGAGATTTATTCCGACGATATCATTGAATGCGGACGCGCGTGTGTGCGAATGCGCCCGTGTGAACTGCGCTCGTGGCGGACCGCACCAGGGCTGCCAACTATACGTAATTTCGAGTTATAATTAGATAATTACACTTATTTATAAAGTTGCTTTAACGATGCCACAATTAGACGGTTTGCCACCTGAGTGGTCAATTATATTTGTTAAATGGTTAAGCGACTGTTTTTTACGATAGCTGATAGTTATTGATAGAGAGAGAACCGCAAATACGCTTAGAGAAAATTAGAAGTTACGTGTAAATGGAATACATTTTAATGTAACTGTATATTGATATTTAATAATTAATTAATCAGATAACAATATTGATCCATTTGTTAGTAACACAGTGCATATTATAAAAACTAACTCGGATAACTCGAAAAGAATAGTTAAGATACGACACCTTACTCTTCCATTTATTTCACAACACAAACACGCACTTAACGTTCCTGTACGTCAAGGCTCAAGACATAACATGTTCCCGTAATTACCCTTATACGCGACAAATCTACTCATATTTTTGTTTAACGAAGACTTCAAACACATTCAATAACTTGATGTTATTTTACTTTACACCGACATTTCATGTTCCTCAATCTTATGTATGATCATAAACTCTATAAATTACAAAAAAAAGATCAACGCAGGCTTAAAAAAAGGATGCAACATAAATGATGCGTCAGGAGTGCACCCGGCAACCCTATAATCATGACGAAAGTAAGCGATAGTGCACACAAGCGAGGCACCGCGACCGCGACCACAAATCGCGAGCGACAGCCAACAGGTAGCAGGTCGCACGCATTGTTTCCTGGAACCAAAACTACGAGACGCTATCGAAACGATTGATATACGATCAGACTCGGGAATGTTTTAGTAAAATGCACCAGCTTTCCGTTTTAACCTCTGAATATCTAATAGGGGCCCGATTTAGAATAATTTATGGACGGCGACTGAGACAAAAACAGAACACTATGGGGCCGGCACGGGTCAGATTGGCCGTCCGAGTGTCTGCCGATTTCGTAAGAATCCTTCGCGAGACCATTTATCTGTCAGCCGCGGCTGCGCAACTATGACGTATCTGCGTTTTGTAAGTGAACGCAAGTTTATCGGCAACCTGTCCGGGGAATCGACGAGAAATGGGCTCAGTTGAGCGCATTAACAACGGCTTACCCATACAAAATCATAATAGCCGGTAAGGAAACTACGATTGAGAACGATCATTAATTACGGGTGCCTAACAAGCGGCGAACGGGGAAAGGCGACGTCGACAATTTATCCGCGAGATCGACTCGTTACTTAGATCGGTTGGGGCGCGCGACGATAGATGGCGTGCTGCGGCGCGGGCGCATATCAGATGCACGACTGGCGCGAGCGACGCGGTATCGACCGATTTACGGACAGTGTGATCATATTAGAGACTCTCCGGCTATCTAACGAGCGTTTAGAATATGAGTGTGCGTGATAAGCACCGTCGTGAAGATAGCCTATTGTGGGAAGACGATTTATGATTTACTTGAGATTAAGTTTGATTCGCGATTGTATCCCTAAATTGGCAGTAAAATTTGTTGCATAACCTATTTATCGCCAATCTGTTTCACGCTAAAACAATGGTCCTATTGTGCCTTATTGCAGTTGACTAGAAAAAAAATATTTCTCATTGACAATAGCTTGTATTCCTGGTTGCTATTCTTAAAGGACACACATTACAAACTTTCCTAACACTTTAAAACAAAATAAACCTCATTCCACACGCACGGGCGGCGGCCGCGGGTCGACGCGACACGCGCTCGCGTAGTCGCGCGTTGTCCCCTTAATTAGCCGGCTACCCGAGATGGAATTCATTAGACTCGCTAATTAAATAAAAGGACATGATTTTCCGGTTAAGGTACGAAAGTGAACGTAGGTGCGCTCCGAACATGATTAATTAAGAAAAGCGAATAGGCTTAAAACAGTAAGTAATGCTCGTTCTAATTAAGCGTAAATCGCGTGCGGTTCCTTGTAGATGGTGTATCTAGTCGGCCGCTGTCCTATCCGATATACATTTTTGTGTGTTGTATTGTTCACAATCACTGCGTGGCTTAAAATACTTCTTACTTATTTTGATTAAAAACTGTCGATTATATATCAATACGTACCTCTTTTACATGCTTGCGTTGGACTATGTCTTAAAAAATAAAATCCAATAAAAATAGCAATTCTTGCATTACTTGCAACAATACTTTACAATGAAATACTTTTTTCACTATGTATAATATAGATGTGACAAACACTTTAACCTCGATGTACCACTAAATATTACACTAGTTACAGGTATTTTCCTTCATAAACTGCAACGGAAAACATACATTTCTATCAAAACGTATTTAAATTCAAGAGTCAGCAATAAATTTGAAGATAAATGTAGTTCCCTTGAGTGACGACAGGCAGCGTACCTGTCGTGTGGTATAAAATACAGTGGCTTACATCAATTGGGTCTTAATATTTAAATAAAATTCACAATTTACTTACAGAAATGCACAGTATAAAATAAATTTATTGCTATAGGGATACTTGAATGATGCCGGCGACTGTACCTATACCCGCCATATCTGCAGTGAAACATCAAGTGCCAAATATTATGTTGCTATAGTTTACCTGCTAAATGTAGTGTACAAGTTATGGGTAATATTCGTTTTTACGTTAGTCTTGCCAAGAAAAGTAATGTCTTGAAGGAATCGACCGCATCTATGTTACCTACATCTCACTAACTCTATATGTCTGCCCTCTTAGACAATGTACACTTCTACAAGCGTTGACGATGATAGAAATCGCTTAAATGACAATAAATGTATGGAAATGACATTTCTCTTCGATAAGTCACGTGACTTTGACTTGTCACTTTTATACAATTGAACGATTCGATCCGCTTTAACGAATGTAGGAAATAGTAGGAATGTATCTTGTTTAGGGGGTCCTACATTAATTTAATAAAATATGATAAAATCACAAGTTAGTTAGTACTAGGATTGAAAGGAAATTTAATTGATCTCAATATAATAATTAATCTAAAACAGAATGGAACGAGTAGTATAAACTATTTTTGAGTTATTTGATCTACAATTAATTTGTACCTACTAAATTAATGTTTCAAATTATTCACATTAAAAATTAAACGATTATTAAATAACTATTATAATTGTATGATATCACAATCACACTATAATATGTTGTATGATAACGGTACTTAAAAAAATAATATGTGGAATAAATTCACTAACACATTAGTATACGAAAAGACAAAATCACTATCGATAAATTTACAAGGGTAACTTATGATATTATTTATTTATAATTTTTAGATATAGTTTTTAAATGTGCTAAGTACGAACTGATTTCCGATTTTTACGAAGCCTGGGTATTTATATTTTATATGATTTCAATATTCCTCGAATCCTCGCGAAAAAGGATTATGTTTTTTCTAACGCGGAAGTGATTTAAAATGTCCCCTTAAGAGGTGCATCCACGTGAAAAGCTCAAATCATAGAGAACGAAATAAAATTTATATGTTTTAAATAGGTAATGATAATCTGCACTTTTCATCATTTGACTTAGCCATGGCGAAAACACAACGTTTACGCCACAATTGCACTGAAACATTATAAAGGTAAAGAATGCTTTAATTCCTACTTGCGTATCTTGCTTACTACATAAATATTAATATTGTAATTCATATCAAGTAATATCGTTCGTATATGTATCACGTGCAGACGTCGGTTCCAGTTCGTTTCCAAACGATGATTGATAGCAAACCTGATAGATAGCCATGATGCACGGCGTCTCGAGAAAATTGCACCCATTCGACACTTACCTGTAAAAGATACACAATTTATTGCAGTACACGATATAACACTGAGGTGGAATACGAATTATGAAAGTTATAAATGTATATAAACCAACACGACGTTTAACATTGTTATTTTGAAGGTGTCTTTTACATATTTTTATTTTGTTAAACGTGGTTTAATGCGGTGGCAAGCCTGACATCTCAATGAATCTTATGACTTCAATTTTTATATTAAAAGAAATCCGGTTTGGTCAAATATATAACCTTTCATAACTCCCATTCAGATCAAGATACACTCTTCAGTAAGTTATACTCTTCGTGAACATGTCAGAAAAAAAAAAGAAAACATTTCTTTATTCAATTACCTATGCTAACATAACCATTACTAAATATTTTAAGTAATCAAAACAAATAGACGAACAAACCAATTCCTTCAAATCACCCCACGGAGGAAACACAGTAGGCAAGTAGGTATTCAAAAACCCCTCACGAATGACGTATAAATCCGTATAATAAATTTCAAAACGCTATGATAATTACATGCCTGTTCGTTTTCCTTTATGAATAAGTAAGCCATGTCGGGGCGCGTGACAGATGTCTCGCGTCACGCGTCACGTCACGATCGACGCGTCACGCCGTTGTGACGCGGCGTCGCGTCGTGTCGCGCGGCTGACGTGACGCGCGATCGTGTGTGACGGCCCTTAGAAAATATCGGTTATTATCATAATTATATTGATAACATTACGCTGGATAACTACGTTTTAGATACGAGAAGCTTGGCGTATTCATGTGGATAAAAACCCCGTGTTAAATAAATAGATTTTAAATAGGTCGCGTTATATATATCTATGTTAGTTATGTATATACTTCTGGTCCGTTTTACCCTCAAATAATGTTAATAAGTTTTTGTTTGACAGCCGAGAGCAACAGACACGAAGGAAAGATTTTGAATAGTTTATATCTACCTAGTCCTACATTGACCTCTTCAATCGGAATCTATACTGCTATTAAGCTGAAGAGTTTGTTTATTTGGTTGACCGCGCTTATCTCAGGAACTAAAGGTCCGATTTGAAAAAAAATCGAGTTAGGCCACTTTTTGCCGCGGTAGCTGATGCCCACGCTAGTGAGATATTAGATGAATTAATCAATAGTTACCAGATTTATAATGCATATTGCATATAATGCATATATGAAAAATAACAATATGCATGTCATAATTAACAGGTTTTCAAATAACCATGTTTTCAAAGGCCCAAATCTTTTATTTATTTCATATTGGTTTATCTTAACATAAACTTAAAAAGCTCTTAAATCTAGACCGTCTATCTGACTTTGACTAAATATAAGTCACAGAACTATATAAAATATAACTATTTTAAATTGTTCTAAATAATTTTATTTTCTGTGAAAGGGATTTATAAACTTGTATCGCTAAACATATTTCATGGAATCCATCATTTCTAGTTGGATATTTTTAGGAATTGTTTGAGCTCAAATAACTAGAAACAGGACATTTATTCTCTTTTCCAGGTATTTAACTAGCATTCATTCAAGTTTAGAGTAAATAAAAAGTTCATAATTATAATATTCAGCTTTTCTCTCTACATTTCCATTCACGTTACTTCTGATTACAGAAAAATATAATGTGCAAATACTGGAACGTTAATCAACTTTATGTCACCGTTAAGTCTCATGCTGTTTCAGTAATTTCAAGGTGTAAAGTAGAGACATTTAAGAACATCTTAAAGTTAAAATGCGTTTCCATATTCGGAGGTTAGTCCCGAAAATATACTCACCTTACTTGCAACCCTATTCGTTACGTATAAGTTGGCAGACGCAGTCGTTTAATAAATTTTTCAAAACAGAACAATAACAGTAGCTCAGATCGGTAAAAAGCGACAGTATTACATTTTCAATTAATGCAAACTGCATTTGAGGAGCGCCCCCTTGCGGGAGGCTCCCTAACTCGCGCCAACTCTCGTAAAGACGAAGCTTAAAATTTTATTCAGCGCAGGGTTGCCAAATCAGGTTGTGTAACATGTGGAAGGACGTTTTAGGGATGAAATTTGACTGTATTGTGTTATGTTATATTGTATATGTTATATGTGTATGTTATTTTTAAACTGAATTCTTATTAAATATTTATGATCGTGAATATTAATAAATATTTGTTTTATTTTACACATTAACATTTTTGAAGGTTCTCTACATTTGCAACATCCTGAGGAAATTCGAAATTGGAATCTGAAATTGCCAACCCGTAATAAGCAAGCGTTGTAATCGATGCTCTTTCCTTCTCTTTATAAGAAGAGGCCACTGCTTAGCAGCGGGACATTTATAGGCTGGTATTATTATTATTATATTAATACACATGCGATTTTTTTTAAGTATTTATAAAACCTTTGATAAATACTGAATTAATGTGATTTGTTTTTTAACGGTCTTTTTAAACAAAGGCAGCTAAAGTATAATTTCCATTTATGGCTAAAAAAAGTAAAGTTCTTAAATCTGTCTAGATAGGTATATCTTAGGCTAAGAGGCAGCCCTAGCAAGCCCTATATGGGACAGTTTATGCTTTGTGCAAGTTTGTGTGTCTGCTTCATTTTGGTTATCGTATTTGAGCTATCTGATTAATTCAGCCGTATGACTAAGTTTTTCTAGAGAAGTGCTTTATGTAAATAAGAATTGGAGTTCAGAACGAAGGAAGAAGTATGGACCAAGGAGTACAGAACTATTCCGAGTAACCATCGCTAAGCGTAATTCTTGCTCTAAAACTAGCAAATACATTAATTCGTTGACAAGCAAATCTACTTCTACGGCAAGATCTTTCTGTGTATATACTTATATTAAAAAAAAAAGCAAAGCACTTGCCGAGAGCCTAGTGCTTGTATCAAACATAATTCGGTCCCAGAACACCAACTGACATTCGTTAATTTTTTTTGTCAGCGCCCTCTGACGACGAAACGGTGAAACAATAATATTGTTTCACGGTTTCGTGCTAAAATCATGAAGGTACTATACGTACGTATTATGGTACCTACATGATTTTAGCATCTTGAGACAGGTTCAAAAAAAATATTTTTTAAACAATAAGGTAACCTATATTACTTTTTAGAGGTTTATAAGGTGCATTTCAAAGTTTGCATCAGTCAGCAAATTAATATTCTATTACGCCAAACAACACTAACAGAAGAATGATTTAAAAGTGTAAATCTGTAACATTCACAAAAATAAATAACCAAATCGATATTTCATAATTTGCAACAGGTCACTAGTCTAAAGTTTATTTTAAAAGATTGACCTGGTGATCCAAATATCACATACAGTGGTTCCGAATATGGAAATTGAGCGACATTCTAAATATACGATACAATACAACTTCACTACAATTGCCTCCGAAAGTATTTCTTTAATAACCAGAGTACATAAATTGGAAACTCAACTAGAATACTATCTACCAGGTCTAGACCACGTCTAGGTGTCCCTGAAAGTCATAAAAAGAAATCACCTCCAACCTGCGTTGATAACAAACCTCAAACCCTGTTACTACCACACCGCAAAGAACGCGTCGCACACTCCGCGGTCCGACCTACCCCCACACACCCAGGTTTATCTTTATTATTAGTCTGCCGAGCGAAATTATGACGACTGCAAAACGTCGTGCCTCCCTCCCTTTCCAACAGCCCCTATATTACATCCCTCTGTCCCTCTCTCGCGCGAGCATGCAAGTCTTGCAGTGATTCCTTGTGACGACCGCCAAGGGACGGACGGACTGATGTTTATAAGGCCTTGGAGAAGCGAGTTCGGTATTTAGTTCGGTCTTATCTTTGGTTTTATACGTCCTGAAGGGGTTGCTGGAATTTGGATTAAAAAAGAATAAGTTTTTGGTTTTGTCTGAATATTTTCTCGTATTTTTGTTAACGTTTAACTTCATTGGTAGATGTATGCTTGTTTAATTATCTTCCTACGCGAAGTAAACGGAAATTGGCAATATCTTCGTGGGCGATATGACACCTGTCATTTAATATTATTGCTGTTTATACGTTATTTTGATGTGTCCAATTTTGCCCAAAAATGGCTACTTGTAACAGTATACGCCATTATTATATATTATTAATGTGTTAGCGGCCTTAATTGCCCCATTGATGTCTAATTTATAGATATTACGTTAATGGGATTGGTAGCGATAGCTGTTGTTTACACACATTGGCAAGTTAAAAAACAAGTTTTGAAGTTAGGGCCGCGCATTTTACTATATAAAAGACCACAATTCATAACAGATACTAAATACTCTTAGCTTAACTATGAGGCATGGGCTAAGACACTCGACAATCACTCAAGTCTTGACTCTAGCGAACTGAGCCCAACTAAGTACCACATTATCGACAGTCCGTAATTCTACCTCCGAGATATCAATCGATACCGAATACTCGATTATTCAAACTTAATCATGACCATTATTCGCCAAACGATTCATATTTATATAATAATGCGGACAACAAACGAACAGAGTCTACACTTAACAAATCGCATGCAGTTTGCCCACACACTTGCGACTGCGATTATTCGCTGCGATCGCCCGCTTTATCAGACGCAGATTAAAATCCGCCCGACTGTCGCTAGTGACTAATATGGCAATTTGCTAGAAATATGAGTAATTGACATGTCGACCTCATACCAAGTGGCGTCGCCATTTCTTTAATAAAGTAATAATCATTTTCATTTTTAATGCGGTATTTGATTATTTCGTTACCATATCACTATTATCCAGTTGGATTGGCAAAAGAGTCTGGTATACTGGAATAACTTACATAGGATTATAGATTATTTTTCTCACAATCCCTTAACACATCGTCACAATTGCAAGTGTGATTTGACTCACAGGACCTCTTTGAATACTTGATACATGAAAGTAGACATTTCTTAAGAAATTGTAAATTGTCACATGCAAACGCGATATTCGAATGGCCTACTGTCTTAACAACAACAAAAAAAAATTTGCCATTCCACTTTGACGCCAATTTGTATACTTTAAGGTAATTAATTCTATCATCTTCAATATTATCCACATATTGTAGGCTCAGTCTTCATATTTTCTTATTTTATAATTTACTATCTAATGTACCAAAATAAATATGTATAATAATAACATGCGAGTGGGTACGGAGGCAACACAGCGCGTTTGACCGGCGACCGGCGTGGACACCCGTGATTTGTGGTAACTTGCAAAAGCGGCGACCTCTGGCGGTGACGTGCCAATTGTCTCCGTCTTGGACGGCGATGTAAACTACGAGCGGGAAGCGGGTTATCTTTCTATAGTATACATATTATACGTATTGAAGAGACCGGATCCTTTTTTAATTTTATCTTCGTTGGGTTTTTTTTTCTGTTCTACTTCGTGTCAAAAGTTTGGTGCTAATTTATTTCCGGCGAAATTTGGTAAGGTTTTCATATTGGGCCGCCTTTAAAAACAGCTTTTCAGCACTACATTTACATGTTGGTTTTCTGCATTTATCAGTAGAGCACGCTATTGTATTTTTAATACTATAAAAAAAATTAAATTAGTCAAACGTCATTACATTTTAACTATACAATTTTTCTTTTTACTTCAGTCTTTTAAAACCAGCCTAAATAAATATGATACCTCTTTAACTTACGAGTACAATATTTTTTACGATAATAAATATAGGTAGGTTAAGATTACGTTCTAAAGTAACTGATTTTATCGTAGCCATCATAGCTTTTTAAATAAATGTTATTTCAGATATTTATTTTATCACGGATCACGCTCACTTCCCGTAGCTTGTACCACACTCTTTTCTGTCATCAACAGCGGTTCGTGTAAACGCTCCTTGATATCATGAGGCCTTACAGCTTCGTGAACCCACAGACATATAAATCAATTTATACCAACATTTATTACATGTATTATACTGCATATTAATAAATAAACAAAATCTTAGAATATGTACCTATTTTAATTTTTAGGCATATGTGACCAATGTTACAGAGGTCCCGAGATAGTTATCATTTTTTCATGCTTTATTTTTATTAGATTTAATTTTAGAAAGATCCAAATAATATAATAGGTATTTCATCTTCTGTAGAAAGATTTACCTACCTAAATAAAATTAAATAAGATGATTAAATTCAACCTATTGGTTGTATTAACATCTAAACATATTATTTCATTACCATAGTTATTAAGCATTTTCTTTTAATCAGAATATTGATAAAGAGGAACTAAACGATAACACCTATTACTTACTCGAATATATTATTATTACCCAACATTTCTAATAAATAAAAACCAATCCACGAGTTCCGTGAATTAAGAAATTAGATTAATCTTACATTTTTAGTTGGAACCCCGTTATAATATCGTATCAGTATAATTATATTTTCCGATACATTCACTCAATACGGTATTGATTACTCGTCGACAAGTTAATGCGGCTGTCAAATGCCTCAGCGGGACGGCAATGTATATAACATCTAATAAGGCCACGAGAATTCTCATTACGACACCGTGAGTATTGGTGAGAGTACGTAGAATTATTACGTATGTCTTGTCCTTTGAGTCGTTATGTCATGTATTTAGTTTAATGTATTGGTTAGGTATGACGTATTACTGTAGCATATTGATCTAGCTCCACAAATACACAGTAGTAATTCTGACTTCTGCTAAAATAACTTCATAGTATTTGCATAATATTTCAATAGATAATAATATTTAGTATCATGAGTGTGTGTAGATACGTTGGATTTCCCGGTTTTGTAGACCCATGTGTAAATAGAAAAGAAACGCACAAATAAGGAAATTTAGGAATATTTAGCCGAACTTTTTTTTAAGAAATCTTTTCTTATAAAGTAAGTTCTCATGACGCTCATCGTCTATTTTTCAAGAAATAAACTCATTAGTTTATTGTATCCCTAACTAGAAGGTAAAAAGGTGGTCATACATTTTTAATCCAATCTGTGATTGGCCCACAGCAGGATATTACACTTCATTAAAGACATATTGGATCCCACTTAAATTATAAGATTGCGTGAGAACAAATCGAATTAATTAAAAGATTCAAATCTAAAAACAGCAAAAGGTAATTTAAAATAATCACGAACAAAACACCGCACCGCACTATCAATAAAATTGCCTCAAAATCATAATTTATAATTTTCGCAATAAATACGGGCTGTGGCATCAAACAGTGACGTCACACAATTTATCATGCCACAACTAAATATTATTGAAGTTATGCCATTTGACGGGCGATGCATGCCGGTAGATAGGCGACAATGTTTAATGGGATTCAGAAGGACCAATTGTATCGAGTTAAATACATTTTTTTGTCTAACTGGCTTGTTGTTCTAGTGTTTAGTGACCCGGACGACTAGGCCAGAGTTTGTGGTTCGATTCCGACCTAGGACAAATATTTGTGTGATGAGCGTGATCATTTGTTCTGTGTCTGGGTGTAATGTATCTATAATATGAATGTTTTTAGTAAAAAATAAGTATGTTTATGAGTTGTCTGGTTGCCATAATGCAGGGTCTCTCTACCTAGTTTTGGCGTCAGATGGTCAGTAATTTTTAGTCCAAATGTCCCACTGTTGGCCCGGGCCTCTTCTCATACAGAGAAGGCAAGATCACCACACATTATGTAATAAAGTCACCCAATCTTCTATAATATAAAAAGTGTAATGTAACACCATCCTAACTTAGCTAAACACTTTTAGAAACTCACAAATAAACCCTACGTCACCAATTTATTTTTACTTGCACTAACACTGGTCCTTCGGTTCTCAGCTATGACGTCACAGTTATGACGTAATTCAGCTTGTCGCGCTTATCAATGACGGGCAGTGTCGGTGACGAAGCCGATGTCGTGCATGTGATACGATACGTGTGTCACGAGGCATTATCAGTAATAAGGGATGATAATAAACGATGAAAATTGTGCGTTTTTATCTGGTTCTTGCTTGGGTAGGTTTGATGCTATGAAAATGTAGAGCGGTTTGAATGTTCTTTTATAAACGGTCTCTTTTAGATGGGAACATAGAAAATTTACTTTTCTTTGTACGTATTTTTGCCCCCTGCAGTACTAAGGCCTTTCTACCCTCCGTCTATCTCTGTCCAGGGTTTGTTGAAAGTTTTAGTCTAAGAGTTCAGCTCGTCTAGCCATCTTCGTCTGGGCCTACTGCGACTTTTGCCAGTCAGAGAGAACCATGCGGCAGATGTGTCCAGATTTTGGAAGTGGAATAGAAAATTGTATTCTGTATATTATATCTTTTTACCTAATGCCCGAAAATAATAGTTAAGTTCTTGATATTATGCAAATAACAAGACACTATGGAGCGTGTTGCTGTCACGCTTTGGGGCAGTAATTACTGGCAATATGAATGGAGCAATCTGAGCATTCAGAAACAACTAAATAATAGTCACAGTTACTTCAACAGCAACTCCAATGAGTAACTTGTAATAGCTATGATTTGTTTAATCAAACCACAAAGGTCAGTGGTCATAGGATTAATCAATAAAATATGCATCCAATGATACGCTATTTTCTATTTTGAAGCTTATTTTTTAACACATAAATATCATTTTAAAATGGGGTAATAGAGCTATTAACAGTATTGACGCGAATCGACAACCTTTTAGATAAACCCAAATTTAATTCTATCATGTTAATATTAGTGGCGCCTCCAAAACGCCCACTTATATTTAAAACACACTTTAATCATGTCTTAATGACTGTCGTTTAAAATTCAATGTAAATTTGTCATATTACAGAACTTTAACCTTTGATAAACAGGGTTGCCGTATGTGTTATATAAAGTCTGATTGCTTCAAACTCATAAAATGCAACCAAAGTTTTATAATAAGTTTTATATGCAATAACATGCATTACTACATGAAATATTGATTCAACCAAACCTTAATATCAAACAAAATATAAAACGTCATATATAGAACATTATTTGCTATAAAAACCATATTTCCACCGTATAAATACATTATAAGCGTTATTTTGTCAACATCCACAAAAAAATAAATGATCATTAAAAGATAAAGTTTACGATAATGTGGGTATAACTCATAACACTATCATTACCGAGTTGTCATAATAGGCGATGAATTCTCTATTATATTACATTATAAAATTTGAATTGGAACTTGTTTGGTCAAGAGGAAATCATAACGACAATCGTTGTAATGGACGCTCTATAAATATGTATATGGCCGTCAAGGTGCGGTCCCACTGACAGCGGTCAAGCCGTTGTAAATAATATTATTCAATTATGATGTTCAGTAGATTATGATATTAATGTCAATATCATTGGACATCTACTTTAAGTATAAGCTTAGTATGTAATAAAATGATATAACATTAAATTTTCATCATATTCAAATATTAGTTTATTAGCCTGCATTAAAGCCGTCCACTTCTATTGACGCTTAATTTACAGTAATTAAAATGACTTCCCAATCACGTAAGTTACCTACCAGACGCAATCCAGATAAATAAAATCAATTAAGTAAATAGTAACTATCGCATAAACTTGTTTTATGGAAACATCAACTGCTGATACCCCGCTATCACTTGCACCCCACCCTGAAAGTGAAGAGGCGTTATACTCTATAGAGTGACAATAAAGATCTTGTAGAATAGCTTCCGAGATGCGTAGGAGCAGGTCACGTCACAAAATTAAGAAATACCAAAAGACTCCATTTTATACAATAACCAGATATTAAGTGCAAAAGGTCAAGTCTACATAAAGCGGTGTTAATGTAACTAATACGCTTAACCGGGGTTAAAGGTGACAGCAGATTAACTTAAACTATTTTATCGTTATACTTAAAAAATACCAATAATGTGCAACTAAATGTCCAATGTCACATAAAACAACATTATTATATTTTACGGATTATAACTTGAATCGATTAGTATTAGGGGTAAGTCACGAATTATTATTAAATAAAAGCTAATAAATCCTGCAAGTTAAATACTTTAGAAACGAACATCAGTCTCTCTCTCAAACCTATCAAATATTAATTTCGCAAGAATATTTAACGCAGACGATCACGTCTTATCTCGTTGATCGTTCAAAATCAACCTTCTTTTTCGTAACTATGGCGTTTGTCATCAAAATAATGCGACTACTTATAATTTAGACATAAAACTGTAAACAATAAAAATGTATTTCACTCAAGCAGTCACGAATACATTGTATCGTAAAACTGATACTTTTATATTGTTTTTATTGGAATAGTTCCGTTCAGATGTCGATTTTAAATTTATATTGTCGTGTATTTGTTTGTAGTTTTATGGTTGTTGCGACATTCATAATAATCAGTGTTCCGATAAGCGTTTTATGGCTTTCTTTGCTTTGACTTCGAGTTTCATCGAGCTTTCGATAAACACTCCTAATTCGAGCTTTCGGTAAGTAGTGATTGCCTATAGATTTTGTTGTGGTCACACTGGCTGCTTGGAATTCAAACGCAGTCGATTTGAATGATCTTAATGTAAAAAAATCTTATTATCGTCACTTAGTACAAGAATAAGGAACAAATTACCTAAATAAATTGTCTGTAAAATAATTATTGTAAACCCGTACTCACAAATTAACTGCTCATTCAATTTTTGTGTTATCCTTATGGTACTTACCTGAAAAGACGGAAACAAAAAATTAGAACATAATATTGTATATTTCTCCAAACATTTTTCCAAAAGGTACTGATCCTTACTAAAAGAGTCCAGCATCACAGACAGACATGAACCCTTCCCTTTGTGGATACTCCCTTAATCTTCCCCCTAATTCGAGTAAAAAAGCCTTGATTCAATCGTAGTCGCCTTCAAAGGTAGAGACGTGTTAAAACCTTACCGGCCTTTAATTAAAGCCTGCCAGGGTGGGTGGGGTGGTACCGGAAGCGACGTAGCGGCCATTTCACTCCGGCTGTCCACTTCCGGACTAACGTATGGACGAAGGTACTTCATTTCGGACTGGCGGTAGAAAAAGAAAATCGACGCGTCTCCGAACAGAGGTATGGAGACTTCACATTATGTTTTTTTTTTGTGTTTTATTTTAGGTTGTGATTGAATACTCAAATAGAAACACGAATGTTATGAATATTGAAGTTCAATAACATTCCATAGTTGAGTTGAAATCTTCACTGCACTCTTCAGTCATTTATTACACACCTATCCAGTTTTTTCATTGTTTTTACTCAACCCATTACAAGATTAGTATTTCGTTTTTTTTTTAATGAATGGAATCAGATTCTTTTCTTTTTTTTTTTTTGAATTCGATTTCTAACTAAGCATTTCTTTAATACATACGACATGGAATTAGAATTTCCAATATTTTTTCTAGAATGTCGTCTCCACGCCTCTTCCGATCATGGAAATCGGATCTCACAATCGCAGTAGACGTTTAATTGACTAGCATAACTTACTAGTTAATTTGAAATAAGCGAACAAAAATGTCGCATGTCCACTGATTTATAATCTGGTGGAACTCCTCCATTTTAATTGTATTAATCTACTTCCCTTGTAGCGTCCTTGTATGAGTAAGGCTAGGTTTAGATGGACCGACTAAGTCGTAAATATTTAACTAAAAGTTTTATTTTAAAATTTACACGTGATATACTAAAGATGATGTATGTTCTACCGATTACCTATGTGGGAGGCATTACAGAAAACGGGCTTAAAATTAAGAACCCATTTAATTTGATTATTACCTAAAATATAAAACCAATTTAGTTACGAAACCTGATAAATTTAAAAGAAGTTTAAAAATTAGAATTTTCAAGAAATAAACTTTTTAGAATTATATTTACAAAACTTGCAAATGAAAAAGATTATTCTTACTCCATTCTCAAAAACTCAAGCATGATTTAATCACACATACGAAATACACTTTTAAAGCCACCAAACAAATCCCCACCCTACGACTAATCGCAAAAACTGTCGACAAATCGCACCCCTTCGCCACCGTCCGGCAAGACATGTAGGTGGTCTTCGTCCATTTTTATTTCCTTTTTTATCTCTTTTTATCTCTTGAATTGTTAATGCGCAGAAGAAGGACACTCGCATTTTATTGGTGCCTCGCTAATGAATTGACTTTAACTTGGAATCAAGAATGACTGAGTATAAGGGGTGATTTAATTTATATCTCTTGGACCCGGTATAGAATTACAGGGGAATCGATTTGTTTGTGTAAGTTGTGGTATGGAGTTGGTTTTTCTTAGTTGCAATGTTGCATGCACTTGGTACCTTTGGAGACGTGAATGAAACTTTTAGTT
Source organism: Plusia festucae (assembly GCA_950381575.1). Taxonomy (NCBI): domain Eukaryota; kingdom Metazoa; phylum Arthropoda; class Insecta; order Lepidoptera; family Noctuidae; genus Plusia; species Plusia festucae. The sequence goes on along the minus strand of OX494436.1, from coordinate 790,737 downwards.
TTTATGGGAATTGTACGTGAGATTACATCTTTATGTTAAGATACATCCCTTAAGCATAATTGTAATTACAGGCTTATTTTCACAATACATTTTTGCTTATTACTTTTAAATTTTAGGTTATACATAAAGAATAAATAAAACAACTGACGTTGGGATTGAAAGTTTCAATTAACCAAAAGGAACAAACCATTTTACGAAATTTTATTGGATTATTAAGTCTTATGAAGGCAGTTCACAAAACCTACCTAATAATTCAAAACATTTTTAAAACTGCACACTTATGCAAATCTAGGCTACAATCAGCAAGTTCATTAGCACCTTAGAACAATAGTCATTAAACAACGTAAGGCTGTAAACACACCGGAGTGAGTGTAACCTTACGTATCGTGACCCGTGAGTGACCTGTGTTTTACGCCTTATTTTATACTGTAATTACGTACCATTTTATGAGGTTAACTTAGAAAAGCTTTAAGATTGTATTTGTTCGCTTCAATAGGTGTTAATTGTGTGAATATTTATATCACATTAAAATGTTGTGTAGAATATCTAATTTTTCGGTACTTATTTAGTATTAGCTGTGCTGCTGTGGGTGTCGTATTTCGCGGTAGCCTATGTCCTTTCTCAGGCTGTAGAAAATTTCATTGAAATCGGTTCAGTAGTTTTTGCGTGATTGCGTAACATACAGACAGAGTTACTTTTGCATTTACAAGGATTTGTTTGAGTATATGTTAAATTTGCGGAAGCTACGAAAGAAACAGTTCACTACGGTGAACTTAAAAGTATGATGTCACGTTTATGATGCATGAAACACGCACTCATCATATATTTTTTGACAAACATAATGACGTCGTGATAAAAAGACTACAGATGGATCCCCAAGTCCTAAGTCAAAATTTAGTAAAATAGCGTAATATTCAGGTCTTACCTGACGTTATAAAAAGGCCGATTAACGAGAGTAAACCAATACTAAACAATATCCAGCGGCGAGTTACACAAACCGGTTGAACGACCTTTTAGTTAAGCAGGCGGCTCCGCTAAATGTTATCGTAAACACCCATTGTTCTGATAAGAGCTGTAAACTCAGCAGGTTGACACTTGAACTGCACAACCTGTGAAGCGAGGAATTTCTAACTTAGATTGATGTAGGTAAAGCTGTTAGCGTTAAGGTTGGTGGCAAGATGGGTGATTTTTTGTCGAAGAGGATAATAGAAGTTGACGTATCAGTTGATATGAAAGTAAATGTATTTTTTGCTAGAACAATTGGTTTATTTAATCTGAAAATATTTGTCCAAATTGAAGTTAAAAGCTAAATCTGCAGCATAGTAGACACCAGTCTCTATTTAAGTGCAAAATGTGATTGTACTAATATATTTCGATACAGAGGAAATTTGTTCGTTGTAAATTCGCTCAAATAAAATTAAATAGTTTATTAAGTTTTTAAAATGAAATTTATTAATTCAACTTATTATGACTTGCTAGTTATTTTGGCAAGCTCTGTATTTACAGGCAAGATGTACACAAAATTCAAAAGCAAAAACTCTTCTACCTACTAAAAATAAGTACTATCACTTCAGCGTCTAAGTAAATGAAAATTAGCTCTTAATATAATAAAAAATCCATCTTAATAAAACGTATTTCTGCATCGAGCGTCTATCGTATAATTTCTTAGCGTCGCCACTGTGTCGAGGTAATTGGATTCGATACACCCACTCTTCACTGTGTAACAGATATCTATAGGAAGGGGAGCAGTATTCCAACTGCATTAAGACACTGTGTCGGGTTTGATCCGAAATATAGCGCATTATTAGTTACTATAATACTTTAGCAACTATGAATTGCATTTTAGCAAGTTCCTAGTTCAGTCATCATTATTTTTTAACCCTAGCGAAAAGAAAATCTCCATCTTTTCTATATTTTTACGGTGTTTTCCTAAAAGTGACTCAGGGTTTCAATATAACAGGTTAAGTCAATTTTACTACGAGTCTTTTAAAAAATACAATATCCTACAAAATATCGCACTTTTCATTTAGTCTTAGTACGGAAAACTTATGGAAAAACTAAATTATAAATTCTATTTTTCTTTTATTTACATTTCTTTATTTATACGTAAAATTGATCAAGCTAAACAAAACAGCATCTGTAAGGAATGCACGAGGTATACCATTTTTGTACCTTAACCCCTACGGGAGAAAGCCGTGACACGTGAGTTAACTCCAAGTAGGTAGGTGTTAGTTTAACATAATTGCTACTCATCTGTAGGTCGTCGAAAAACTAATATTATGGACAAACAGAATTAAATGTGTAGGTTTGACTTTATTGCGTTCCGATCATTTTAACGGTTTACGTAATATTAATGGATGTTTTAGGTGAATTTAATTATTGACGTTGACCAATAAATATCTTGGTAGTGACTATAAATTATGGAATTATTTTTAACAGGATGTGAAGATGACATCGTTTGATACCCAGACGCAAAGACGAAAACTAGTTAATTAGTAAGTGGGTACATTACTTCTCGTGGACAGCTCCAACACAAGAAAGAGTTTTTGATGAAGCTTTGTCATCCGATTTAATAGCGAATGAAATAGCACAACGAAGGTGATTCTCAAAATGTACACTTCGTAAAGACTTTATTTTTACAATATTTCTGATTTCTAAACAAAAGTTCTCACCAAAAATTCAATAGGAACGTTGCAATATTAAAATGAATCTCAATTACATGAAGGGTCCTTATGTACATGTAAATAAGCGCGTATACGTTATCGTCTGGACAGCTGGACATCGACACGTGACGTGCATAGTATTGCATGGTAGGAGGCTGTCCTTTGTCAGCCTCACATTTTATTAACGCCATCAAGTCGCTTGTGCGACGCCTGAGTTATCTGACGTGAGGCGGTGTAAGGCGAGGTGGCACTGACAGCGAGACGTTTACTACAGGCAGAGTTATAAAGTAAACTAATAATAAAGGATTTTTGTACTACCTATTGAATTGATGTATTTAGGAAGAGAATCTAATCCGTAAAAAACTTAATAGGACAGAATATTTGTAGTTTTATATTCAAAGATAATCGCAGGAAGCGAATATGTTGGTATGTTGTTAGGGTATAGGTGTTTAAATATTATTATACCACTTTATTTGGAGTACCGATTTTATTGGACCTATGCCTTTACGTTTACATGTAGTAATCGGAATATTACCTACGGATACACAAAAACGAAATACTGTTTCGATTAATTAATTTGCTGTACAATTTGACTGCACGGATAGCCGAGTGGTATAGGTCACCACGCTGATTACCACTGTGCGCGACGTGCTGCGGGTTCGATCCCCGCATGAAACAAGCATTTGTGTGATCCACAAATGCTTGTTCCAAGTCTGGGTGTTCTTTGTGCATGTGATTTGAGTGTTTGTGAAACCCCCGCGACACAAGGATTAAATTCCTTAGTGCGGGCGTCGTTTTATAAAAGAAATATAATTTTAATTATGTTTGACTTAACATTTGTCTTATGATACAGAATTCGTAGTCATAATAAGTACTTCATATGTTTTTACTACAGAGACATTGCTTTTGGAAGTGTCTGTTAAGTAACTTGTCATCATTATCATGTTCCCCGCTAATCGCTTTCCGCTGTAACACAGCCCTACCTCATATCTTGTAACTGAAACGTGGGCGTAACGCATTCGTTTTCTTTACACGCTTTCAAAGGATTTTGATTTTATAATACTTGAAGGCCCTAATATTGTAGTTAGGACCATTCTGAGCATTGACGTGGTTTATCGTTGAAAATATGAATGGATTGATGTGGAAGCCTTAATACAATGAACGCTGATTTTTTATTTCGATGTGAATTGCAGTGCGTTGTACGTTATGTAGCCGTTTCCTTAAACGTTGCTTTGTGAAATTTATTGCTCTTTTGATTAATAAAGAATGGGTTTTTATTTGGTTATGAAATTATGGCATGACGATACATGTCTATAGGCGTCCGACAGCTAATTTTTTATTGTTTTGAACCAATTCTTTTAGGGATATAATGTAAGAAAAGTTCAGTATGCCATGTAAATAAACCCGAACTTAAAGTGGTAAGTGCAGTCTTTGGAAATACACAATTTTTGAGACTTAGATCGTGTTGTAAATATTATTAAATACTACTGGTACTTCCCAAAGCTGTTCTATTAACGTTAAACTTCGTACAGAACATTGCGAAACCAATTCACCTATCAAGCTTCAATATTATCCTTCCAATCAAATCTTAAAACTCGATTCAATACAGTAATTAACAAGATATATCAATTAAACTAGTTCTGAACGACGAAACGGTAAGTGTTAACAGCTCTCAAGAATTCCTACTTAAGTTACTAAGATCAATGCGCCGCAAATTGTGCTAACAATTTAATCATCCAACAAAACAACCATTAAGTAACCATTAAGCATGCCACAAATTGAAATACATCACGTCTGCTTAACTTGAAGTTATGGCAGAAAAAGTGGCGCGAAAGCTGCGCGGGCGCGTGGGCGGGGCGACGCATAAACATGTCGTTGTCTCCCTCTAACACACAATGCGAACGATCAACACGATTTATTGTCTCTTGTCGCATTATGCGCGCGCAGGTTGTAACTGCTAGTGTTAAGTTCAAGTTTTTGATATGTTAACTAAGAGGTTATTGTTTGGACTTTTAGTGATTTTGATTATAAAAGTATAAGAATCATATCAACTACTTTAATCAATCCAATATATTAACTACGTAGTCAGTGTTTTAATTAGGCTGTCCTCGACATAAATCTTTGACAGTTTTAAAACCATTTCTATTCTGACAACCCTTTTTAATATGAGATACTGTTTCCCAACAAAATGATCTGAGAAGACCAGATAGGTAGCCACTCTATCAAAAGTACAGTATTCATCGGAATCTGGTGAAACTGGAAGTCGACCACAAAATTTGACAAAAGGTTACACTGAATTCAGTATTTTATATGAATAGAACTATATTTTCCTGACTTATTTCCCGGCACTATGAACACCACTACTCGAAGGTCATGTTCCTACACAATCCAGCCAAACAAGCAGTATTTATGAACGAACAACAATCCAAAACTACGGTTACAATCAACACAAACAACTAGTTGGAAAACATTCTAAACGCGGAAGCTAACAATATAGGAGCCAGTACCTACGCATTACTGCGTACCTGAACAACTCAGTCATACATCACAACTTGAATGGGAGTATTAATGTACCTTATTTGTGGAGCCAAGAACATTTAACTAGAGGTTATCAAGATCTAGAAAATGGACGAGAAACAGAAACTACCTGTTATTTTGTACTGACGTGTAGTGCTGTGACTCAGAGCATCGATATATCGAGCGTTGACACCGATGAGAAAGGAAGTGACAAACATGTTGTCACATCGATAGGGTTTACTTGGAATTGTCTTGAGACGGATCAGCTTTCGCTTTTAGGAATGTTATTAAGTCATTTATGAAATATTTAATATGTCGTATAACTTAATGATCAGTGCAATTTGGCACATTTAAAATATGGGTAATAATTATTGACAGGATTGATGGCAGAACTCTCCTGCGTCACCCTCTTATATACCTGTCATTTTGACTAACTTTAATAGTAAATTTTACACCGGAAATATAGGGCAATAAAGCCAATGACATATCATACCTACCCGATAAATTACGACGGATGAATATTGAGTCCACGATACCGGTGAAACTATGTCCCCATTATAATGAAAAATTTTACATACCAACGTGACACGACAATTTTAATAGGTATGTAAAACTTTGTCCATCAATTAGAAAATTTAAATCCAGTTTTTAATTCTAGAATGTCACCTTAACTGACAATCGTCGACATAAATCTACAACATACTTCGACATTTTACATAATCTGATAGAAATATAATATTTCAACTTATAATGGTTCTAATTGTATTAAATTTAGATAAAACAGCAAATTATGTGTGTTTTAATTGTGTATGTATTCTAATTAGTGTAACTTGACCTTTGTTTAATTTGGAAACACGTTATTTCGCCTTGAAGATCAATCAATGTACTCGCATAAAAATAATTTTAACGATTATTTTTAATGTAAGGCATAACTTGTCTTGGTGTTCCAGAGAAAAAAAATACGTACATATAATTTAACGAACTCATAAAGTAGGTAACCAAAGCATCGGAACTGTCAAACTTAAATTTTGTTTTTAGAATCAAAAACTTAAATCCAAAAAAATCAATCGCTTCTGTTTTAAATACCGAATACTGAAAAAGTGAATTTCGATTTCGAAATAAAAACCAATCAGAGTCTGGCGCAGTAACATAGATTGCAAGACAATAGCACCTTTTATGCTAAGATTTGCTTTCAATGGACGCACGAAGCGGACGGACGAACGATCACTTTTTGATTACTTTGTAACCGCTGATTAAACCCTGGGTAATCGCTATTTGACGAACCCTCTTTGTAAAAGGTTAGTTTTTTTTAAGTTGCAGATTTTAAAGATTTGCAATTTGAAGAGCTACCTATCATTGAAATGCATAATTTCATAAATTATCATATTACCAATATTAAATCAATCATTATGGCAATTCAGCAGTTATAATAGATGCTGGATTTTCCGTGTCAGAAGCTAAAACAAAAGACATGAGTGAAAATTCGAATTTAGAAAATCTTCTCCTAATTTGTTAAAAGTATATGAGTTGTATTGTACTACAAGTAGGTACGTTAACAAAGCTTGTTAAGAATACCGCAGCACAACCAGTAGGTTCATTACAACTACGCCATCTAGTGGTGGGATGTGTAAACTTAAAAGCTACGAAATCTAAGATACTCCAACATAGAAATATCCTCAAAATAGATAAGGCCATCAATAATTCACATTATAAATTACAAACAACGAACCTAAATGAAAAATTTAAAGCATAACGTTCAGGTAATTGAAATCGGTAAAGTATAGGTCGCTGGTAAATCACATCGGTAATCGGTAAACCGGTAAGTCGGGCGGTAATTAACGATAAGACGCACCTCTCCGTGTCCGAGTAATGGACAACGCTGCCTTGTACCTGTAATAAGGGAGGCAGGGTGCTCGCGTTGTACGGCTGTGGTCACATCGGTGGCCGTATTGTGGTACCTCAACAATATTCCCAAATGTTTCAGTGTGCAATTGCAAGAATGAAGAGTGACGGACGCGGATACCTTCAATGCATGTTAGATAACATCTTGAGTTATTACTAATCCATGATTTGTTTCGCTACAGTGTTATAAATTAGGTGTACAGACACAGCAATACTGTCTATTGAAGCTTTGAACATAAAAACTTACAAATTATATCTCTAGTTAATAAAAAATAATATTATAAGCCCCAATTTAGATGATTCCAATGAGTTGCTAAATATGTATTAGACTAATTATACCAATGCAATAAATTGCCTCGTGTCTAATAAATAAAAAAACCATTTGTTATTTGCAATTTAAATACAAAATAAAGCAGTTAATTATACGGAAGGCTAAACCTAAGGTAACTGAGTGTAGATGCGTAGCTCTCCGGTGTGTACGCCGCACATTCAGATAATAGCAACTTTTATCGGCGCGTACGCATCCCGCGCCTAAGATCGTTTACCCGCTATAAATTATATCGAAATTGTCGATAATCATCTACCAGCGAGCGATTTCATTATTCTGTCCTGTACTTATTAGCGATATGGCCTGTACTTAGCTTATGTTGTAGAGCGAGTTGGTGATAGCCTGGTGGTGATATGGGGAAATGGGGATTGCTAGCTAAGTGGTGTTGGTTGACGATTACTGTACTTACTTGTATGGAAGTTTATAAATTCAATAAGTTCAGTCGACTTCATTTATTCTCTCCTGTACAAAATTGTATAGGATTATTATTACAATAAATTTAAAAATAAGTTATATTTTATTTTATTTATTCTTAACACTAATAAAATATTTATTTAACATGCAAACAACATAATATTTTAAGCTATTAAACCTATTAAAAATTTAAATTACACTAATTAACTGTAGCAATGTTATTTATACAACGTGCTCTCGATCTGACACGTTACATTTATTTAAAGTCTGCAAGAGGTTTCTGATCATATTTCCTATAACACTACACAGTGCATAGAAGAGGTTATAATGTCAATCAATATGAATGGCTCTCAATCCCAGAATGACATTCACACTAGAATTTATCACAGCTTGCACAGGAGTTTATATGATTCGTGAAATGCCAAGCTCTGATACCTTGGTACTGACTAACCAATACACTTGCCTACAAATAAAATTGTAATGATCTGAGTGAGGTAATTTAGGTGCAACGGTTTTAATATGATGATAGGCATCATTGCTTACTTATACCTCTGGTAAGAGACCAAAATTATTTTATTGCTGTTGTAGAGCATAATACTAACGTAGGTATATACATTTCTAATACAAAAATTTTATAAGGCTATCAATACGAAAATTAGTTTGTCATCTATCAGTTTTGTCTCTGCACTCTGATTGCTTGTCATAATTACGGTCAACAATCACAGTCGTGATCAGTTGATTTGACAACCAAATGAATTGATGAGCCCTATTGTTAGGAACCAGGCGTTAGTCCACTAACTGTTAGAAATATTTTTTGGTTATCTACCCACTGAATCCTCCAAACCACGTGTTGTAAGTAGCAGCAACAAGTCGCTCCACAGGTGCCCAAGTTACCCGCCCCTGTCTTATTAACCCGGCGGTAATCACACGAGACAGCTCGTTGAGACAGATTGATTGGCTCCATTCGAAGGGTGCTTAACGAGCACCGATGCTTTTTACAAGATCAGAGGAAGGGTTAACAGTTCTTAATTGGAGACAAGGTTAAGAAATTTTGGGAGAGAGGTCCAGGGTTTGTAGAGATAATAAATTGGAGGTGGAAATTTCATGTCAGTACACATATTGCTGTTCCAGCATGTGTCATGCGTCTGTATAAGAAAATTTGCTCTACCACGGGATAATATAGACATTATAGTTTTAAAAATATACCTACTAATATTGAAATAAAACTACTCTAAAACGGATTCTATCGCGGTTTATTTTGATTTAGTTCCCGACGTTTCGACGCCTTTGTAGGTGTTATGGTCACGGGCCGACTGCCATGGTGCCATGACACCTGCAAAGGCGTCGAAACGTCGGGAACTAAAATCAAAATAAACCGCGATAGAATCCGTTTTAGAGTAGTTTAATTTCAATGTCTAATATTCGCGTAAACCTCAGAAAACAATACCTACTAATATTTCAGGACCTTAGCAAGATACAATTGTGAAACGATATCTCTAAGCCTTACAATTGCGATTACAAACCTATCTTGAGGAGGATATTAAAATCCGTTAGTTTTATAACTTTCTTTTGAAGAGACTACAACATTATTTTGGGCCAAATAAGGATGTGAAATACGTCTCAACACCAATTACGACGATTATAATAAAACAATCAGCGGGCACCTGTCAATAATTACACGAGGATGTTTCAGTACGCACTAATTTCACGTCGGCATTGCAATCATGCTCAATTCACTCGATTTACTGAGGCTAATAGGACCGGCGCGGGCGCAGCCGCACCGCTGTCATTACCAACTATTACAAGATATCAAGAATTTTATTTAACCAAATTGACGGTACGTCGTAAAATTTACACGTGGTTTTCAATTATTTTATGATTTAGCAAGGGTTGAAAAGGATAGTTTGCAATTTTTGTTGTATAATTTGTGGTTTTGATCAAAATACTTATTTAACATAATTATGCAGTCAATCTTACGTTCCACGGACTTTCAAGTTAGAGAAAAAGTCGTGCTTGCCTGGCCCAGCAGTGGTGCCCTAGCAGTTCAATGACCGGATTCGTTTGCACGTAGTTGAAGATTCGAACCCAGGCAAGTACTAATGTGACAATTTCAAAGTTATATGTGCATTCTTTATTATTCTATCACACCATTGACAAACGGTGAAGAAAAACATCGAGCGGAAACCTGGATTCCAATAATTGGAATCTGAAATGGCGATTTCAGATTCCAATTTTTGGAATCTAGGTTGCTCATTCGCTATGAGCAAGCATGGTAATCAATCCTCTTTCTTTCTCTATAGTGGACATTTATAGGCCGTTATTTTTATACAAAAATGTTACCTATACAAAAAACAGCGTGTCCAAGTGTTTTAGTCAAGATATAATTCAAGTGTACACTTTTACATGCGATTGAACACCAATCCTACTAACCATCACTGTCTCCATGAATTACTGACAACTATATGATAATTCTATTCAATATTTGTTTTTGTATCAACAAGGTGGATACGACATAAATTTTAATAGTGCTAAACAGTAAAGTTTACACATAAGGCTATATTAGCAGCCAACAGGATTAACGCGTCATGTATCATGGTAACAGGTGAAGCCGGGGCGTGTCGTGTTATAGATCAAAATGGCGAATATCAAAATGTCGTTGCGCGTACGCAAGCGGTGAGTTATTCGTTCGTGATATTTCACGGGCCGATTCCAATACGATATTTATCTGGTATCAGGATGATGGCGATTTATCTTTCTTCCTATTGTTTATATGAGATTAGTTTGGTTTTAATGGAATTTAAAATGGCTGAAAGAACCGTTACAAAGCTTTGGCTGGAGGAAATACTGTGCTTTGTACCTTAAATGTGATTATGCCGTCAAGCGTACATCAAATAAGGAGACAATTTTATAGCCATTAAATGATTTTTATCATTTTAGTATTATGGGTTATTTCTTACATGCAAGCACTGTATTTTTATTTGTCTAATAATCTGTAAGCAGTACCTATGAAGTTCAGTTGAATCAATCATCATCTGCCTAGCCTTTTCCCAGGCTATTGTGGGTTCGGCTTCCAGTCTTACTGGATTTAGATGAATACCGTATTTTAGATAAGCGACTGGCATCTGATTACCACTACCCATTTTACTGGGTAACGCAGTATCCCATTGGCTGGCAGAATTGTAATGAATTAACGTCTGCCAAAGACCGACATATTATTATGACAGTCGGGGCTTGAAATTGCTTAATGAGGGTATGTTTACAAATGTTCACCCATCCATGGACCAACCGCGGCGTGCGCGGCTCAACCACTTTTATCGAACAAACCGTACGGCTTACACGCCAGTTCAATCAAATCAGTATTTTGGAAATATCACTCTTCACCAGTCCCGCTTTAGTATAAAAACCAAGACCTTGTAAATTTTATATAGATAACAAAATTTCCTGTTATATAGCCGTCTACAAACTATTCACAATATCTATAAGGCATGCGTACACTATAATAAAGATACATTCTGCAACAATGACACTCGCCAGGAACACCTGTACAGGGTCGCGGCGACTGGTCACGACTGTCTCGCCGTAAAATGTACAGTCGCACTCAATATGTATAGCATAGTCGGAATATACTATAGGCTGTAACTGTACAGGGCAAAGGGTACTTCTTGTTGGGTTCCATATAATTTTGTATTGATTTTAAATGGAATGAATAATAATAAACTTACCCGGTTTATTATGTTGATGTAGTAATGACACAGTGCATTTACACTTGAATCGTTGGCCAGTTTGCTACTGATGTAGCCCACATAACTAAATGTGAATTGAGCTTGTACACATAGGTACCGTATGTTTTTTTTGTAATATCAGCTTTACTTTGTCCTTCTAAAAGTTTTGTAGAGATCTATCCAGTGTAAAAACGTGTGCAGCTAGTAAATAATGTAGTTTCATATTGAAATAACTTCATCTACCCGATTGTGACAATAAAAGATCGAAAGAGGAAAACCTAAAAAATCGAACACTATCGCTTCTGTTCCTACAGATTTCGCTGAAAGTCAATTTAGGTGGTCATAACCAAAATAATAAATAAAAATTATAATATCTTGGAACAGATCACACACGGCTATCTGTTCCCGGGCAGAGCCTGTACTATGGCAACCCGACAACTGATAAACATACTTATATTTTCCAAATACATACACGTAATTAAATGTTAGACGATTGCATACCGAAGAAGAATAACAACCAGACACAGAACAAATGATCGTGCTCATCACAAAAAGCTTTGTGCTGGGTGGGAATCGACACCACGACCTCCAGCTTAGCAATCAGGGTCACTAACCACTAGAACAAAAAATACTTAAAAAACCATAACTATTTTAAAAACGACCGTTTTCCAAGAGTTTTGTAAGTCCCATCCAACAGAAGGGCTTCTACCTACAAAACATGTATGTAAGGTCTGTTCATCTATACTTGTCACAAATAGTAAACAAACCGACGTCAATTACAAATCACGATTTTTCTCAAAAATCACACAATGTATGTTACCACAATTAGTTTACAACTAGCTGTTGCCCGCGGCTTCGCTCGCGCGTAAAGTATTATACATTGATTGAATCATAACAAAACTTAATACTTTTCTTCAGTCATTGACGTTTCGCGAAAATATTGTTTTTGAAACTTTTTTATGATAAACTCTTTGTTATGTGTTCTTTCTTTAAAAATTATCATAGTGTGCGAGCGTTCCAGAATCAGTGAGTCAGTGAGTCAGTGAGTGACGTGGGCTTTTATATGTAGTATTCTGAATAGATCACACAAAGTTTCCCATCACTAATTTTATTGACATTTCTTACATACGCCATATTTGTTTACATGTTTGGACAAGTATAGATGAACAGACTATAATAGATTGTCGGGGACAATGACACTAAGTGTCGTTAGTTACTACCCGCCAGTCACGAGCGTCTTGTCCTGATGCTGCGAGGTGCCGGCAAGATTGATGCCGACGGAAGATAATTGAGATATTGATGTATACCGTATGCTGTCAACACTTGTACTGGTAGAAAACAAAGGAATTTAGGCGATTTCGATTAGATTCGTTTTTAATATTACATACTATAAAAACGGCGGTAGTCCAATAGCTAGGGCGTCGGAATTGCGATCGTGGTTGCCGGTTCGAATCCCACCCGTTGCTCTATCGCCGTGAAACTATTTGTTACCTAATCATTTAGCTTAACTAGTAATGTGCGACCAACATTGCTAGTAGACTAATTTAAAAAAAGCTTTTTGGAACATTGCAAGTTTAAGAGGCCATTCTAGTCTCTTTTTAGAAAAGGGGAGTTTTAAATGATATTAAGTATTCGATTTCAATGAAAACTATTTTGGACCTTCAGGTTAAAGGAATCGCAAAGCCGTTCCCAACTAAAACCACTAGAGAGATTTTAGGAGAAAAACTTAGTAGACGGCATTTCAACATAATTGTTGTTCGAGTTAGTTCAAAGAACCTTTAATATTCCTATGTTATGAAAATTCAGTCATAGCTTAACCTCATAATCTCGTTAACCTACTAATCATAATTTTAAACAAAAATATAACACTTTAAAATAAAATACTTTTTATTAATAAATAAATAATCAATTCGTTGACAATTTTGACAAATACGAGCGAGGATATAAAATCTCGTTTCTAGATATGAACCTGTTTCGAAACCTAAATGTCTATGTAATGTGTCATCTCTCTGTAAAAGGAAAATGTCGGTTTGAAACCCACACGGTCATTAAGTTTATAGTGCGTAACTTTCCAAGTAACTGTCATACGTGACCAAAACAACATAAAGTAAGAGAGTCAAGTGTTCATTAAAGGATTGAGCAATCACTGACAAACTTCAGTACCTATTTGTGGGGGAAGACGATTTCTAGGAGAATGAATATCTGCATATATATTTTACGCATGTTGACTAACCGGATGCATGCAGAAACGTAAATCAATAAAAATTGTAGCTGAAACATTCTGTTATAAATGCCTTTTGAAAAGATTGTTGTTAGCTTTATAATTAGACAAGTTATTCTTTCTCATACGGTTGTATGAAAAGAATGAGTTTTCTAATACAAGGTTTTACATGATGTCAGTTTGTAAACTCTGAAATCGGTATTAGGACCATCGCAAAAGCAACTCGCCCAAAGAAAACGGAATATAGTGCTAGATTAAAGAACGGGACTTACAATAAAAAATTTTTTTTTCATATTTACGAGTACTTAATTAAAAATAATTTCATTGTTCAGAATGTTATGTTCAAAATTAATTACTATAAGACGCGTTATACACTATAAACTGTCATTTATGGCTTACCTCGATAAATGAAGTTTTCCCATCGGTATGAGCGCCGTCACGGCCCATGATACGTACAGACCATGACAAAACCATAAGAGCTGTTAAACTACACGGTTCTAGCGGTAAACAGTATTGAAGGGCGCCGACGTCTCGCCAAGATGTTATTGATAGAATTTATCAGCGATCAAGTTCGGGGGCTGGGCTAGTTCATAAGCGGTAGCGTTTTTGTTCAAGGTAAAAATAATCAGTGTAAATTATTTAGTTTTAGCGTGGACTTCAGAAGACTTATCTAAAGTACATAATAGTAATAATAATAATAATAATAATAATAATAATAATAATCTTTATTTTTTCTCATCATCACAGTAAATACAGACTAAAAATTGTTTGCGCGTGAAATAGAGACTGGTGTCTGAGTTAGGTTAAACCTGTGTTACAGATCACCAGGCCATCCCTCCGTTTGTTCGGTTAAATCTTTTAGATTTAGTATATTACTAACATCTTTTGAGTATCAATAAAGTAAAAACAAAACACCATCGTGAGCATTTCTTATACAATAAAAATTAAATAATAACAGTAGACTTTGAACTAAAAATACAATTCTAAAAAAATAACAAATCTTAATTATTAAAATAAAATCAGTCCAGATATAACTTAAGTAGGAATCTAGTTAAGCTTACATTAGTATCTTGGTGTGTTTGTGTGTGAGTATTTGTGTGTGTGTGTGTGTGTGTGCAGGTCAGAGTATTAATGTGTGATTATGTGTAAGTGTGTGCTGAGTGCGCGTCTCAAAGTGTTTGTGTGCGTTTATTATTTTAAAGGTTTGAGTAGACTTTCCGTTGCATGATAGTCCAGGTCTTGGAGCCACATACAAACTGTCTTCTTACATTTATTTCTTGTCATTGGGTAAATCAGTAACTGTCTATTTAGGTTATTATATAAATATGGACCTAGAAAAGGGTAGAAGTTATGAGATAAGCTATGTGTAAATCTAGTTATTGCGCATACCGCTGCAGCTCTTCTTTTATTCTCTATAACTTCAGGTATGAAGGGTAATTCAGAGTGCTGCCTCATAATAATACTTAATATAAATAGTTGTCTTACTGTTAAAACCTGGCAATGTTGGTATAAATCGATGGTGGGGTAACGTATAGGGAAAAAGCAGCTAACTTTCAGTACTGCTCTTTGAGCCCTTTCTAGGTTTAATAAGTATGATTTGGCGGCTCCACCCCATGAAGTTATACAGTATGATAACAATGATTGGCACAATGCGAAATATACGGCTCGTATCAAAGGTATGTCCGCAATATGTCGTAAAGATTTAAATACATACATGAGTTTACGAATTCTTGGAACTAAGCTGTCAATATGCTGTTGAAATTTAAGCTGATCATCTATGATAATACCTAAATATTTTATGGAGTTAACTCTTGATAAAGAAGGGCAGGTACATTCAAGATTTAATTGAAAATTACAAGTGTGAGCAATAATAGGTAAGTTAGGCTGATCTTGTTTCTTAAGCGAATAGGTCATGAATTTAGTTTTTTCTGTATTAAGAGTTAGTTTGTTTTTAGATAGCCATGTAGATACTTTATTAAAACCTGTTTGGGCATAATCGTATACTTCTTCCCAGGTGTCACCATAGAAGACTAATGCCGTATCATCGGCGAATGCAATGATTTTCCCATTCGATAGGTTGGTCTCACATAAATTATTTATATATACTAAAAATAGGGTTGGGCCTAGAATACTGCCCTGTGGAACTCCATATTCAATGGTTAATTCGTCACTTACCCAATCTTTAACCCTAACGACCTGGGTTCTATCTTTGAGGTAATTTTCAAATAGATCCAAAGGTAAGCCTCTTATTCCTAGCCCCTCTAGTTTGCTTATTAAAATAGGGATAGACACAGTGTCGAAAGCTTTTGCTAGATCAAGATATATAGCTAGAACTTTTTTCTGATTATCCAATTTTGAGATTATAGTTTCAGTTAATTGATGAACAGCATCGGAAGTAGATTTTTGTTTACGAAAACCATATTGACAAGACGAAAGAAGTTTATTTGTTTCCAGAAATTTAACAAGTCTAACGTTCATTAGCCGTTCGAGTATTTTAGACATTGTAGGGAGAATAGATATAGGTCTATAATTATTGACCCTGGATCTATCCCCACTTTTGAATATTGGAACTACTTGTGATCTCTTGAATGCGGATGGGAAAATACCAGTGGCGAAAGACAGGTTACATATAAAAGTAAGTGGCGGAACTATAACGTCTATAAATTTTTTTAGAAATATTCCTGATATTTCATCAAGTCCCACCGCACACTCACTTTTCATATTTACAATTAGTGTTTTTATTTCAGATTCATTTGTAGGGAGGAGCACTATTGAATCATGGAATGAATTTGTAGCGTATGAGTGGTTTGTGTTATAGAGCGGTTCTATAGTACAATTTTTATTCTCTGCCAACAACTTACCAACATTGGCGAAGAACGTATTTATCTCATTTACCGAAGTGTATGGGTTACTCGGATTGATTAACTGAGTAGAGTTATGCTTTGTTTTTGATAAATGAGTTACTTCCTTAATTATTTCCCACAACTTTTTATTGTTTTTGCCGGCTTTCTTAATAATATCTCTTTCATAGTTTATCTTAACTTTCTTTAATATATTATTGCAAAAATTCCTGTATCGTTTATAAGTGCACTGAAAAATATCGTTTTCTGGATTTCGTTTAGTTTTTATATATAATTTGTCCCGGTTTCTCATGCACCTAAGGAGCCCTGGTGTTATCCAAGGCTTTAAAGTTGTTTTGCGGTTTTTGGTAGTAATAACTTTACTGTTCGTTTTTATTGATTTGGAGAGCGCTTCTATTAAGAAATTTGTGGCTAAATTAACGTCTACCATGTTGTATAATGGTTCAAAGTCGATGCTCTTTACGCTTTCATTTAGGCCTATATAATCAATGCGTCGATATGTTGATTTATTTGGCTGATTGAGTTTAACGTCCATGAAAAGTAATACTGTATCATGATCCGTTAAAGATGTGTTCGCGATATAGCAACGGGCAGCGAGTTTTGTTTTTAAAATGATATGGTCTAGACACGTGCGGCCATGTGTAGGGATTGTGTGAGCCGGAAGCATACCATGAAACGCAATCACATCTAGATAATTTGCAGAATTACGGTCTTGGGTGTCAGGAGAAATATCAATATTGATATCACCAACAAGGATAACATTCTTATAAGAGGAAATTCTACATAGGCAGGTATTCAGGGAATTTAAAAAATTGTCTATATTTTTGTAACCAGGTGGACGATAAATGGCCACAATGACAGTATTCTGGTCCATTTTTAATTCAAGTACGTTTGCATCTAGAAATTCTGGTTCATTAACATTTGCAAAATCGGTGCTCTTACAATAAATCACAACGCCTTCATTTTGTGTTTTATGATTGGTAGTGGAGAAAGACGTGTATCCATCAATAATAGGGATGGAAGAGTTACGCGCCAACCAGCACTCAGTTAGCACAATAACATCCCACTCTAATTTGGACCTAGCAAGTAATGTTTGCAAGTTAGAGATATTACAGTGTATACTGCGGATATTTTGAGTGAGTATTCTTAGATAAGTTTTAGTATGTGTTACCAATTTGTGACAATCTTCAATTTCACATATTGCTGATGTCGCCACAGAAATGTCGTCCAGGTCACTATTTAAATTTGTATTAAATTCATCCATATTTGGATTTATTGTAAAATAATGTGCACTTTAAGTACCCTCTGGTATTTTCCAACAGCCCAATATGCTGAACCAATTGTAGTGAGAACACATGACCATTTTTAACTTCTAATTTAGACAACCAAGAAAAGAATATGTAAAATTGAGAACATGTAAGTGCCGTGTGGTGTTTTTTGTTTGTGTAAGTGTTTGTGAGTTTGGATGTGAATGATGAAATGGTGTGTAAGTTATGTAGTGTATGATAGGCAATTTTGTATTGGAATAGTATCTCAAATATCAAAAAAATATATAATAAAAATGAATTATAAACAATTTTGTATAACAAACTAAGACCAAAAATTACAAACTTAATATAATATGATAGAACAAATAGTCAGATTTTTAGTTCACCTTTTAACTTTTCTAAGTCCGTTTCGGTGTGAATACGTAAGGCGCGCTCACCTTCTTTTCTTCGCAGGTAGATTTTACCACCAGCTGACCAACAGTATTTGTACTCATTAGAACTTGCGAAGTCTCGGGCGAGGAAAAACAGTCTTCTAGTTTTAGGCGTCAGGTGTTCGGAGATGTATATATTCCTCGTTGGGCCGCTTATATGTAGGTGAGTAGTGTTCAGTTTATTTTCTTTGTGCTGGTTATTGAACTTTTTACATTGTTCAATTACATTCTCTTTCGTGATGATTGTCGTAAAATCTACGATAATAGGTTTATTTTCTTCTGTCTTAGTATTGATACGATAAATATCTCTTATGTTATATGTCTGAATAGGAAAATTTAGAGTAGTGCCCACTTTGGTTAATAAGTTCAGAAGGTCTTGTTTGGATTCTTTTTGCTGAGGTGGAATATTTTTTATTTCAATAGAGGATGCCTTTTGTGTCTTTTCCAGGACTTCAATTTTATTTTCTAATAGATGAATGTATTCAGAGTTTCCTTTTCTCTCTTTATCCATATACTCCAATTTTATCTTGAGATCCTTGTTTTCGTTTGACAGTAGTTCAATAGAGTCGATAAGGCCATTATTTTGTGCTCTTATATCATTTATTATAGCCTGCAACGCGTCTAATTTTAGGTTTTGCTCCTCTTTTAATTCAGATAACATCTTTCTTATCTCCGACATGGAGTTTGATAGGTCTTCATCTTGGATCCGTTTCCGGGATCGGGTACGAGATTTTGGTGCCTCTAAGCTTGAGTCAACGTTAGATATAGTCAATAGTAGACATTGTGTAGACATCTCGTTATTATGAATATTCAAAACAAAAATATTTAATTATTGTTCGAATAGTCTTGAAGTTATTGGCATAAAAAAATTACGCTGTAATTTTTGTGTGTTAATTTTTCCAAATAACTTACTTAACACTTTTTGCATTAAAAAATAATTTTAGTTCTGAATTAATTTTTTTACCAGTCAACAGAAGACCACTTAACAGAACTGATAAAAGTACTTTTGGTAGTGTGTGAATATAAGTTACACGTATTTCTCCGCTTGTCGCTTATGCCTTGTTAGTCACAAAGTTGAGCTTCACATCGCGCGTCAAGGCGCGTTACAGTCACGCTGTAAGCGAGTATACCTGGCTTCAGGCGACTTGTGGCCAAACACTGTTGCCGCTCATTTTAAATAGCTGCATCTTACTCTATATAAATCCTAGAACTTTTATACATTGCGGCTATCAATATCTTTGATGTTTACTTACGAAGGAGTAGATACAATAACTTCTGCTGCAGTGAATAATGAATACCTATTACTATAATAATATGTTCAGCTTGGCTTTTATAAAAGGAGGACCTAGTTAAATGAATAATATATCTTATAAAGTTTCATTCATTTATTTTTCTTCATTCAGTCATTCTAAAACATAGTTATTTTCATGCCTTTTTTTGATGATTTTTGTCTGCTTGGTAATAAAACCGTCCAGCAAGCAAATCTCCTCGAGACCAATAAGTGTTTCTCTTTGAATACAGTTAGAGGCTCGGGGCTCTCTCTTCTATCCAAATTAAAATAAAATTAACTCTAAAACCAATATCAGTGATAATTATGAGTGAAGGCGAACATAATTAACATTATTTATCAAGGTAATAGGATATGATAATTTTCTAATAAATCGCTAACACATGTGACGCCTAGAAAACGAGACAGGTGGCGCCACCGGCAATGTGAAATATGAGATAGCTGACACTATCTATATGTATAGGAATACTGTAATTAGATAAACACTACTTATAATATAAATTATGAATCGGAAGGCATTAAGTCATAAACATAGGTACGTAGGTATGTAACTATTTCTTAGATATGCCTTCTTAGAGCCATGAATGGATTACTCTTAGTTCCTTTACTAAATATCTGTCATAATTATAGAGGAAGGCTAGGAAGGTAGGGAATTTCTAAAAATGACCTAAAATTGTTTTGCATGTAATTATTGCGATGTTTTTTTTTTCGGTTTGGATGTTAAATATTAAAAAAAAAACAATTTTTAACGAATTCCTTCACACTAAACTGCGAGTCTGTTTAAAATTTGTTTTATTTCAATATTACTAAATTTGTTTTTAACGTAACCATGATGAAGAAGACAAGTCATATTGTGTAATAGACAGCCAAATAAAAACGTAATCTACACTAATAAGATAAAGAGAAAAGATTTGTATTTTTGTGTATGTGTATGTTTGTACTGAATAAACTCAAAAACTGCCGTGCCGATTTTGAAAATTCTTTCACCATTAGAAAGCTAGGTACATTCAACCTGAGTAACATAGGCTATAGAACAGCTAGTTAATTATAAATTTATTTATATTCGTCTATACAATACAATTAAAGCTCTAATGGCTGAATACCGAAACATCAATCAGTTTTAAGTGGCCGTTAAGTCTCATACTGTCTCTGTCTCTTTAAAATTTTGACTGACGACAGTATGTTGTTTTAGTAACCGGGGGTAAGTATTAAAAATTGTTAACCGTTTGACTCGTAAGTAATTCACTTTCATATGTCAAAGAGTCCTGACAAAGAGCTGAAGCTACTGCCCACACTATTTACGGCGAACTGATCTGCGCTCGCTGAAGCAGAACTAAGTTATTGAGCGAATAATTTTTATTCATTATGTTTAGGTATGTATTGTTTACATGTGTTGATTCTGGACGGTATTAGGTACTAGTGACTTTTTAAACTAAGAGATATAAAGAAGGTATCTAAGTACTTTTTGAAACTATCAACCAAATTTATAAATTAAATTTTGAGGAGGATGTAGTAGTTTATTGAATAATTCATTTTGTAACAAAATATGTAAATGCAAGATATACCTAGTGAGCCTTTTAGCATCGATTAAGTTGGTTATATACTCCAGTTTCATAGAGTTGTAGTCCACTCAAATTAAATCAAAGCGAAATAAATGATTTGATTTGATTTAAGTTGACTAAAATTCGAGTCTGAAGTAGAGTCTGGAGTATTTAATCAAGTTAGTATATCTATAAATATTGAAATATTTAACAATTAGTAGCAAATGTTTATTCTAAAGTACGAAAATCACAAATGATTTGCGCAGGCCAAAAACCTCCTCATAAACGAACTAACGTAATTTCGGTCTCCATCCAACAGTTCATTTTGCTGCATAGTAACATTTGATCACAGCGACATCTATTGCAAATAAAAGAGCATCACCCACTCAGGCTATCAGCGTCTCTCCATCACCGATACCATAAAGATAAGCCTATTCTATATTTATTTCAGTGTCCGTCTGTACAACGCCATCGCCGAAACGGTAACTCACGTCGCCAATAACAATTTATATCGATACGAAACGGTTATTGAATAGACCATCGATAAAGATTCTCGAAAATCGAGTTAAGTGAATACGGCTGCAACGATCCATTTACAGTCCATAACATCACTTCTACACCTTATCATTTGTGTGATAAGCGCGTTTTTCAATTGGCTGTTTTGCTAATGATCGCAAAATTAAATTTGTAGTTTTCTATTAATAGGTGTTTCTAGGTATCATTTAAATAATTTATTGGAATATTTGTGTCGTACTAATAAACATGTCGGATCATCCAGCTAGTGTTTTATACATAGCTTTGTATATTGAATGATAAACGCTATGTTGCAGAATTAATCGGACATATTTAGCTTAGCGTTTTCATCGAATCAATTCTTATATTAAAAACAGGTTTGATTTTTATAATCGACTAGCTGTTTCCCGCAGCTCCGCCCGCGGTATCTAATTTTTTAGTAAAACATATAGTGAAAGAATTTTTAAAAATCGGCACAGTAGTTTTTGAGTTTATTCATTATAGCATATATTATTATATTGCATTTCCCGCGATTCCGCCCGTGGTACATAATTTTTTTTGTAAAAATATATAGCCTATGTTACTATTTGTCCTTGTATCTGTGATGGCAAACAATTAAAAAAGTATGTCTAACAACTACTACTGCCAGCGTCATGTAGTGAGACATGAAATTAACTGAGCCGAGTAGGTACAATGAGCATAGTAAATCTCACATGATTTTTTTTTCTTTATTTTTCCTGAATTTTCTTTACTATAAACCTCACCGAGCCCGAGACCTTTCCAACGAATGCAAAACCGTGGAAATCGGTTCTTGCGTTCTGGAATTATAGCGTCAGGAAGGAAAACCCGACTTATTTTTATATAGTAGACTAGCTGTTTCCCGCTGCTCCGCCCGCGGTCTCAATTTTTTTTTTATATTTGTGATGTAAGCTATCCTATATTTCAAGTTGGATCAAACTGCACACGGTGTGCAAATTTGATTAAAATCGGTTCAGTAGTTTCGGAATAATATCGATTGATGCCAAAAAGTACACGGTGCTAGATTTTCGCATTTTAGCCCATTCGATTCCCGGT
The DNA here is from genome assembly GCA_950381575.1 of Plusia festucae. Classification (NCBI taxonomy): domain Eukaryota; kingdom Metazoa; phylum Arthropoda; class Insecta; order Lepidoptera; family Noctuidae; genus Plusia; species Plusia festucae. Next base: position 767,994 of record OX494436.1, on the reverse strand, counting down.
CCGCAAAGCGTATTTTTAAACATCAATTTAATGCAGATTTATTTCTTTTAAAAAATAAAAGAATGTTTTCTTTGAGTCTAATTTGCTATTCTTCAGTATTGAGAGTACTTTCTCTCTTTCTTTCTGGTGGCAATAAAAAATCCATCCTGCTTATCATAATAATAACCTACGACCTACTCTCAGACCTACCAAATAGACAAACAAAAAAAAAACATAAAAGTCTGCGAGCCTGATATTTAGAAGAAAACAGTTTTAATATCATTGCAAGGAGTTTTGACAACCTTGTTTATTTAATTGTTAAATAACCTCTATGGAGGCGGATCTGGAGGATAGTAAATTGTACTAAAACAACAAAATTTGGTCGTCATGGCAACTACCTACCTACTTACGTTTTTAATGTCAATAATCGCGATGTTAATAATTATGATAAAAATTAAACAAAAAAACATTTCAAATTGGACCAAATTGTGAATCTAAACCATCCTCGAATCCACATGAAGACACACAGCAAATTTCATTATAATCGGTCCAGCCGTCTAGGAGGAGTTCAGTCACATACACACTCACAGAAGAATTATATATATAAAGATTACAGAAGTTTTAACGGCTGCTGAATTATTTGATTAATCGTTTTACTATTTATATCAAAATATTTTGTTATTTTTAGCTACATAAATTTTATTATACGATTATGTAATATTGATTTATTATCATTTTACTAACTTTCCATTTTATTTATTCTGTATTTAATATCTCCAAAAGGCGAGATTTTGGAAATACGTACAGCATAGAAATATTTTTTTGGGGTTCAAACCTGCACCGTGGCGGTGAAACTATCAGACAACCACACCACTACGCAGCTACGACTTATGCTAGTTATTTTCTTATCTAGAATCCAATGATTGATCTACCTCTTGATCGGTCTCCCTTTACATATCCAGCAATAATTAATTTATAATATTACTTCACTAAATTAAATACGTGTTTAGCGGAGCAAACCTGATGATAATTATTCACAAACTAATACAGGTGTAATTATCATTAATTAACGAGAGGCAATTATAAACAACTGTCTGGTTGGTGTTGGTTTCAAATGTTCCCTGACATCGTTGGATGTATCTTTTACTCCCTACCCAAGCTTCCCGGATTCATACTGATGAGTTTTATGTAATATAAGGTGTTGTATTATAAAATAAATTAATTGTTTCTTTTTTTTTATAAATAAATAATATTCACAAAAACAATTTAAATATTATTGGTCTAAACGTATACCTAATAAGTTGCGTAAAAGCAAATTCAGAGTTCGCCGTAAAGATGGCAATGGCGGCTAGATGGCGCTAGGGTGTAGCGTGAAAATGACGAGCAGTTATTTTGTTTCTTATTTATTAGGCAAACAAGTCTCTTCATCTATATATTAATACGTGATGGCAAAACTTTGGACCCCTTTTTACGAAAATTGCGCGGACGTAGGAGCATAAAATTTGGCACACTTATAGTTTATGTGTAGGGGAAGTGGAGAACGCTAATATTTTTCAATAATAATGCTTATAAAGTACATTAAATCAATAAATAAAACATTACCCACACTACCATGCATTTCACACACACATGTTTGTTTTGTTTTTCATTTACTGTAGGTACTGACATTGACATAAATAAGTGGTTTAAGTTTTTATATATCCGAATATAACGGCCAAGGACATTTAGCAAACGATGAAAGAGGTTTTACAAAAAACATTGTTTTCAGAGAAGTTTGCAATATGCGATAAAATATGCTCTAAATGGATAGTATTTTCCTCTTATAGCATGTTTTCTTTTAATAAACATTTTTTAAATAGATATTCTTTATTTTACTTCCTTTTAATTTCATATAATTTGTTCAAAAAATAAATTGGCAAATAACAGTCTTGGTCAAATCTGTGGTTATAGTAGTTTAGTTTTCAACAGTAGAACCTTAATAATGTTTGAATATTATATTTTAATAATATATATATTAAGTCACTAACAATTTAAATTTATTATAAGGTCGAATTTCGACCATTGGGCGACCACTAGTAATAAGAAATCAACACCAAATACGTTTCAAGGAGCAAAATCTCCATAATTTCATTAATAATAAATATTGAATATTCATACTCCTTATTCAATTAGCTACAACCTCAAAATTAGAAAACAAAAATCTAAAACCCACACCGTTTATAAATATAGCTATAAAAAAAAACATAATCCACTTTAAATATCGATAAATCAATCGATTTTGAAATCGATTAACATTTTAAAACACACAGATTCAAATTACTTATCACTTTATGGTTTTTACGTTCGAATTCTGAAGACGGCCTATCGGAATCACGGTTTTAAAATTCGAATCGAGCTAATAGGCTATTCGGACCCAGTATATATTTTATGATCGCATAGATTCGTCTATACGAATGTGACAGTGAATTTGAAAGCTATTAGCACTGTATTAATATTATTTTATTTTACTGTTACGATACTATTGAACAACTTGGTAGTGTCGTGTTATATGACGTTTTTAAAGAAAATTCGATGTTTTACGGTCAAATAACCAAATACGGTTAATCTAAAACTGTTATCGCCTTATAAAGCTTTGAAAGAAGATTTGAAAGATTATGAATTGATATGGCCTCTTCTATCAAGTAATTATAATTAACTGGGATATTATGTGAATGAGTAATGTTATGCGAACTCTTCTAAGATTACTTTATGGTACAGTTTTAATTATGAAAATATGATAATTTGTGTAATAGGTAAGTAGTTTGGAACACGAATATTACACAATATTATAACATGTTATTTTCTCAGCTACTTAAATTAAATTTAACGATCTCTGTCATTCTTTAAGAATATTTAGGAATTGTTATTTAATTAGTATTCAATATTTTTAAAGTCCCATTTTGACACCGGACTGTCAAGTGCAAACATATTTTTCTTAATTTTATTTGGCAACGGTATGGAGACATCCCTACTTATTGTTTTATGGAAAAAAGTATTCAAACAACATTCCTGTAATTAAACAAAATAGTGAATCTAGAATTAACAAATTAATAACGACTACAAACTAAGGAATAATACATAAACATTAAACGATAGATACCACGCAACCGGATTCCTCCTATGCAAATATAATAGTGAATTATACGCCACTCAAACATCACGCTACCGTTATGCGGACCAAGCTACCAATAAATTTATTATGTTTTAACCTAAAGTATCATCCAATTTCACTAATTTGTAGAACGTTTTTTATTAGTTAGTAGGTACATTTTTATAATATTTGTGGGTGGCTGATGGATTTTTGATGTAAAGGTTTTCGGATAAATTCTAGAATGTATCCCAGCCTTTTACATTATTTTTTACTAATTCCTAAACTTTTTTAGAAGCTCTTTTCTAAATTTGTTAATAAAACATAAACAAAATACTTCATAAACAATATTATTTAAATTATAATTAATTAATATAAAATTCGAATTTAGAATCGGATGTCATTTAAACGAAAATAGCTGCCAGACGTATCAACGTCAAACGGACTTTTAGTAACACAATTTCCATAGATTAAAAACTAAAAGTTTGACCCAAAAGTCATTTGAATACAGATCTATGGCAAGTGGTTGACGTCACGTCTCGTTGACATTAATTAGTTAGAACATGTTCTTATTTTATGATAGTTATAAATCCGTCAGTTAATGGGTCCCAAATTGATTTTACATAAGCCACATTAATATTTTTACGGTGCATATTTATCTTGGATTCAAATGTTATTGGCGTGAAGTTCTTTACTCTAGTGTTAATGGACGATTTAATGTTTATGAAATGGATATTGAATTAGGAATTGATGCTATAATCACTATAATGTAATAATAATAAAAAAATCAATACCTATTTCTTCACGACTGTTGAAACTGGCAATAAAATAGTTATTGATAAATCTTGTAGGTCCATAAGAATTAAGACTAACTACCACAAAATTCCCCAGCTTGTAAGCTCATAGGTAACCCCACACTACCTGTAGGATATAATTTCAAAATATCCCTTCCCAGAGGTATCTTATATCTCAAGATTAGCTTCTAGACCAAGTAGGTATTTATTTGACATTCTGTAATATACTCAGGCGCAGGCTAAAGATATCTGGCGACACTTTAATACGGACATAGAGATAGAAGCTATATTTGTGTCTGAAAATGAAAACGTTTATGTTTGGAAAACAAATTAATATCGTATGATTTAGTTAGTATTACATTTTGTTCATTTGAAGATCCTTCTGTTAGTTTAGTTATTCGCGTTAGCACTGATAAGGTTTAAGCTGGAAACATAATTCCAGTCAAAGTTTCAATTTATTCCGAATAGGTTGCTAAAGCTTTAATATCTATCTACTTGCATAAGAGAGAGAGATTTAGACTAAGGCATTTAAGGTTCTAAGTTACGCTTTTCTTCGTACCCTTATGCTGTTTCTTAGTATGCCTTATGAACCGCAAGATATTGGAAATCTATTTAAGAAAAAACGGATAATAACATTCTTACCCATCTTTTCTAGGCCAAGAAACCACCAATTTTGATTGAATAATTTGCAAGCCTTTCTTTCGACAGGTAGGATATATCCCTTGCTGCTGTTACCTTCGGAAGGTAAAACCGCAATAATACATGGTATTGTAAAAACTGATGGCTATACGTCAGTCACCGTCGGGCTGAACGTAATCAGCCGTGAGCGTAATCCACTACTCGTGTTACCGTAGAAGGTGCTGTTCACAATGGAGTAAAAACGGCAATGAACATTATAAATTAATTACTGCTGCAACTCAAATTAGTTTGAGGATAGATTGGGCAGAGCTGAAATCAGAGGATCAGATTCCAGGGCTTCAGAAAGAAGAAGAAAAATAAACTTCACCATTTGTTCACAACACTGTAATAGCAGGCGATTCTATACATGTTTTAACTACAGTAATAACAAAATATATTTTAGACAGAGTATTTGAACAGTTCCTATTCGTATTACTATACTACTAAATAATTTGCAAGCCATTAGTGTAACCAAAGCACGAAAGTATTCAGCAACAAAACAAAATTAAAAAATACGATGTACATTTAATTTTGCCACCAATATAACGGCGACCTAAGCTTATGCGCTTGCGCATTCTCCAGTTTCATTCATAAAGTGGCGTCCAGCAGGATGTCGGCTCGCGTTACGAGGTCGCCGCCGCTACTTACGATTACAAGCTTAACTGATTCCTTCAATACTGCTGTATATACCACTAGGTACATATGCATTATACTTTCTCATAAAATTGCTGAGCTTTGACATAGATCCGCAATTGATACTATGCGATTTGCGCCTTCAGCAGTCGTAAAAGTCACATTAACACGTAATTATGTTGTAAGATAAACAAATGCACCATAACTACTATGAAATACTACTAAAATCCGAAATTACCAAAATATTTAACAACGCGCGAGAATTGCAGGAGATTTCATAAACTTATCGTGGCTTTGTGTGGGGCCACGCACACGGCGATTACATTTAACGACGTTACGCTAACTCGACAACTGTTTACGCGCGTTTATTGACAACTAAACTCACTTTACGGCCTCAGGGCAGGCCCTAAATCTATTCACTAGATGATTTATTCGTAATCGTCACTTTTTATGGCCCTAAACGATAATTGGGCGAAGTTCACAAAACCTGTTCTAACAACGGATGTATTTTGACAAGATTATGTTTTTATTACATTAAGTTTTATTGTTTTACGGAAATCGTTTATCACGAATTTATTGCAACCTACAGTTTTTTATAGTTCATAAATATTTGACTGTGGAAGTAAGTTATTTAAGACACTAAAACGGAGACTATTTTGCTTAAAAGTAGTGACATTATAGTTTGGCTATTGAATGAATATTTTTCAAGCTTCTGTGACTGTGACGTTATGTGTTCTGCTCGGCTCCCACGCCATCATTACGTCGTTCTCGGGCTATAATCCTGAGCTCGGCTGTACATCAGCGCCCTTAATGAATAGCGACCAAATCGCCTTGTAAAAGTTTACGACTGATAAAATCAGTTATAAAACTCTATGAAGCCGTAAATTCAGCGGGCATCGGGCCGATCGTTTAAAAGACGGGAGCTATTCCGTAGTCTATAAATCAGGCGATCGGGTGTATTCGGGCCTATTCGGGACCGATCGTAAAGATTAACCGCGCTCAATGTTTGTAAACACTACTTTTATGCGGATTCGACAGATTTTTTTTCGTGTTTTATGATGGGGGTTTATGAATGTATACACGCGTGTGGTTTGATTGATTCTGTTTTATACTGTTCATATTTATTTGCGTAAATCAACGCTGGCGATTTTATGTAATAGTTTTACGAAAGATTTATTTCCCAGTAGCTAGCACAGTCAATTTTTAAGGCAGAGTTGAGTAAGAATACAATGCAACAAACAAAGAATCTCATCATGAGTATAATCTCCATACGAAACCGAAACCTTCTTTTCTTTCTGTACAAAGCGCTCACCAAAAGATCTTTATAACTATCTAATGGTACTCGTAAATGTATTTTTATGACGTCATCATAACTCTTCACGCCCTAATCAATTTATGGCCAGTCTTCTTCACAAACTTCTGTCAAAAATAACAAAGGGTTGCCAATAAAACCTTAAAGACTGGAAGTCAGTCGTAAAAACAATGGCTTGAAGGTTTATAGTGGGCCAACATTTTGTTCTTCTTCAATTGTTCTCACATACATAAAAAAGCTAATAAACCGTCTGTCGGTTAAATGATTACCGAAACGCGTAAAATACGTCAACGTTCAACTGTTTAATTGTCTCCCTTCTGAGGTTGCGACACAGTAAATAAAGTATTTGAAACTTACCTGTGATTTTTTTAGAGTGATGCCATTGTGGTTATTTATGAATGTGGCAGAGAAAATAACTATTCATCCTTGTCTAACAACCCCTAAAATGTCAAAAAACGTGATGGAAATGACGTTTTTTGGCATTTTGTGAATTTAACATTTACTTTCTTAGTAATTTAGAACGCCTTGTTAATGCTATGATCAAACGAATAAAGCTTATCCCTATCATATCCTGGGCAGTGATCTAAGAAGCTCACAGATATTCCCACATATTCTAAACAAACCTTCAAAGGTATAGAATATAAAATTCCCGAACTTGGTTCCCCACACGTTAAGGTTATCAGCAGGGCCATTATATTTACGCTAACTGGTCCACAGATTACCAACAATAGTCCAAAGAGAAAGCCTGTAAATAACGCCGGGCCAACCATAAATTTAACTAAACTATGGATAGTTTTTATTATTTTATTGCATTGTCGTCCGTGATTGTGTCACGGTGATTTTAGGCAGCTGGGAGTTTTGTCTGTGGTCACTTGTTGGTTAAAGGGTGGTGAATTGGGGTATGTTGGTAGCAGGTAAATATGGTAATTGGGGAGGGTATGCACAAGGAGAAATACAAACGCGATGGAATGTTTAGATATTTTGAGAGATTCGGCAAAAGACAGAAGGGAACTTGTGGGTACAAAAAGATCTGGGAGCGGCTGATTTTTCGCAGTGTTTTTAATTGGAAGTCAATCATAGGCACAAAATATTGATCGAAAGTTACTTACTTATATGCAATATTTGTAGTTGCGAATGTTGTGTTTGTACCCTGAAATGTAGCAGGTGATAACCTGTGAAAAACTTTTTCCATCTCATAATACGTAAAAAATTAAGTATCTCAAGATATCATTGTTTTCACGTGTGCATTTTTGAGTTAGATAATATATAAAAATGGTGAAGCTTATTTAAAATTCCCAGCTTTACAATACCTATTCGTAATTCGAAGTACAAAATCAAAAGGCCTCTATTCTAGTCTAGATAAATATTTAACATCAACGAATTGAAAACCAATATTAATACCAAGATACGTTCAACGTAGGTAAACACCAGATACTTGGTGACTATAAATTGATCAATCAGTCTAACGCTGATAACTTTGTTTTGCTGTATCTAGCAATTAATCTAGTCAAGGTGATCGGTATTATCTAGGTCTTGTATTAAGACTTTGTTGTATTGTGCAAGATTTTACGATTGCTTATTTACAACTTAATTTGGAGAGTAATACTAATATTACTTGGAAAATTTATTTATTTTGTCAAGAACTTAGGTTTATGTTCTTGTTACCTTTTGAGAAGAATGATTTTTGAGAACGTCCAGTTTGGTTATTTTCAGGCAATAACTCTCCTACTGAAAAAATGTATTAAGCTGACTCTTTAATTTAACTGATTATAAACAAGAGTGTTTGCTAAGAAGCTAGATGCATCCTCGCATCTTGGTTCTTATTGGCTATTTACGAAGGCATCGTTTGCAGGGTTAAGTAAAACAATAACTTGCAAGTATATTGCACTCTTGATGAAGTCTCACTTTAGTTCTTGTATCAACTCCTTAATCACGTCATCCCCTGTCACAGTGACGTCATCACGTAAGTGACGCGCCCGCTGCCGCCGCGGCCCGCTCGCTGCCCAACCCGCTCGGCGCTTTACACCCATTACAACTGACAAAAACCCGTATAATAGCGAAAATAAATATTATTTATCGCTTCACGGTGGCTTAGTTTCATACAAAAAGACCTATGAATTATTACTTAGTACATTTGCGTTTTGTATGCCACTTTTTTTTCTATGGTCATAACTTAATATTTATTGCGAGTTTTAGTTGGATATTCAGAATCGTCACGTCACGGTCCCGGTTTCAATTGTTCGTTGCGACAAATTATTCGGACTGCAAATGCATTTTAAACGAATTTAGACTTTAAAACAATGGGATAGGGATACTTAGAACGTGTAAATATAGCACATGCATCTTTGTTACGCAGTGTAAAAAAAGTTGTGTTGAGAACAGTAAGCCAACGTATCTATTTTAAGTTGACTGTGATTAAATAGGCGTGGAATTGCTGATTATATAATTGCTGTGGCGGTGCACAGTGTGAGAACACGGTGAGGTCCTTGGCCATAAATTGAGACGTCAAAATTTGAAACGGATGTCCTTGAATTGATTCTAATATCAATTTAAATCATTATGGTAATTGATAAGCAGGGCTATAAAACTATTTAATGAACAGGTAAATGAATTTTATTGCAAAGTTGTGTGTTTATTCATCTTAATTGATTTTATCAGAGTTCTAGATATTATGTCCACCGGAAGTATTCCAGCTTTTTATGAACTTCCAAGTATTCTGTTACCTTAGTTAATACTAAGTAATGACACAGTAAAATGAATGTTGTATCCTGAATATAGAAAATATGGAGAAATGCGCATTGTTCAGTCTGTTTTCCTGGTAGCATTCGCTTTGTTTGATATGAAAGAAATGCATACCATTTTTAGTACCTAAATAATATAATTTGGGTAGTAATAAAAGCTCCGACAAAAAAATAAGAATTCTTACTGCCTAAAATACTTACTTTCCGACTACTTTCATCCGAATAAAAATGACGAAACGACCGAATCAGATACTAAAATCTTCGAAAAATAAACATAACTGTTTATTGCTATAAAACTTTTCTACCAACTTAAATTACGTTCTACTGAAAATTATGTTTTGTCATTTTTATCTTTACTTGCCTACTATTAATTCATAAATTACCTTTCACATTTCATAGACTTGGTGCTAATTTAACTACAACGTTATAATGAAAATACTATTCTGAGTGGTTATACAAAACTAATAAAAAATATTAAAATGTACTTGTAATAATACATTTTTATGGTATAAAACCAAATAGTTGAAGTAAAGATGAATGATTGTAAACATTAAACGTAAAAGTAAACAACAACCCCTAACCTATCTGTAATGGAAAAGTAAAAACATAGCGAGTCGCTTCTGGCACTCGCCGGCCGCTGCCGCGGCACGCTCGCTTCGCTCGCTCGGCTCGTGCGGGGGGGTCACAGTTCTAACCTAACCTAACCTACTGAGTCGAATTTGACACTTAAACCTATCTGCAATGGGCAAGTAGGACAAATAATATATCGACCCGAAAACCCCTGTGGGTATACCAAATTTCATAAAAATCGTTTCAACCGTTTCCGATATTAAAATTATAAAAAATTTTACTTACAAGAGTAGTTTAGTAATAATTTAGGAAATTGAGAGCATCGAAATCGATCGCACGAGCCGAACAGTTTAGGTATTTTCATAAATACTGAGAGGTAAAAAATATATTTTAAAACCAACAATAGAAATTAAAATAGTTCATGCAAGTCGTAAAAATGTGAATATTTTGACTAAAGCTCTGTTGTCGGTAACTTAGTAATTTTGTCGGAGGTTCAGTATTTTATTCAGAAGTTTAGTTTTATATTTCGAAGTTCAATTTTATTTTAGGAGATATGTAATTTTAACGTGCTCTTATTTGTTTGTTAAATATAATTTTTATTTTCGGTATGGTTTGGGTTTTTTTGTCGGTAATTCATTATAACGCTAGTTAATTAGAATAATAGTCGGCCACAGATCGCTGGAGATTAATTTTATTTTTCGGAACCATTATTATTTCCCATATAATTTGTAACGAGGGGACAAATAAAACAAAAGAATTAAAACGACAAACAATGTAAAAGCGGTTTTAATTGGTTCAACGATAATCTTTTATTATTTTGATAAAGTAACTATTGCCTGTAATCATAGATTCTGAACCTTTTAAAAAAAATATGTCTTCTAACTTACATATATATAATTTATTGTATAATACATTGTCAGTGTCATCCTACTTAATAAAGTCTGTTTTATAATCCTAGAAAATAATTGACAAGTAAAAATGACATAGATTCCAATGGCTTTTACTTTTACTTCAGTTTTGACATTTGCACTTGTCAATTTAATTTCTAGGATTAAAAAACAAAGTATAAGTTATGCTAGACTCACCGTTTTCGTTCGTGTTGAGCCAACGGTAGGACGGGCGCGGCTGCTGTTTGGAGCGCATCTCTACTGCTCGCTCCACTTTTCTTCCTGGTCACTCTCTCTCATCTGCAACAAAAGGGTTTTCCATGAAAAATGAAAAAGCCGAGAATTCTTATCTAGGTTACTAGGCCTTCAATGGGGTAGAATGGAGTCCTGGTGAATTTCTGTTTTATTTGTAACGGGGACCGAAATATGTACAATCTTATGAGGATAGAAGAAATGGATTTTCAGTACCTATGGCATTTTTCCGGTATATAGGGATGTACTTTATGTAGGTATATACTATATTGTACACCAATATTTAACACAGTTTTACAAAAAATCTTAATAAAGGGTACAACGGCGGCTAATAGCGATTTCTACCAGACTACCTGAAACATAGTTTGTTTAACCTTTTTTATGTTTGGCCTGCACTTTTTTATTTAATTAAAAAATAATTAAAGACTACAGACAGGTGTGATTTTTATACGATTGTAAAATCAAAGTGTTTATAAAAAAAGAGGAAAATTGATGTAAGGCTTTTAGTGTTATTGAAATACTTTGAAAAAAAGCAGAATATTGTGAACCCGGTGGTTTCAAATTGAATGTTTCTGGTCAAAGAGATCCGTTTCACATATAATTGACTTTTAAAAGATTATCTCAATCGACGCCGATCACTTCTTAAAACCGATGAGTAACATCAAAAATCCAATGGCTCAAGTCACTAAACACATTCGAAAATATTCACGATAAATTAAAATAAGAACCGTCATTAATATGAGGCAAGACACGACAAGATATCGAGAACAATATTATATTTGCCGCTGTCAAAATTCAAATTAAACCTTAATACTTTATCATTAGGGTTGTGAGTTCGCTTATCGGTGTGCATAACAACGTCGACAGTTTTATACAGAAAAATCTCGGAACTCGAACGATATGTCACAGAATTTATGAGAGCCGAGCGATGCCGGCTGACGTGTTTCGAGTGATTCGAATAAGCCCCTCGTAATAAATTCGATATCAAACAGACAATGTCGTAATGCGATACAGTGACGTGCGATGCCGTGATATCACCCTCGATTTATGACGGACACTGTCTCCCGATTACCATTGTTGGGCGTTTTTGATTAATTTTGTTTTGTTTAACAAGATACGCACAACACAGATATAATAAGTCGCACCGCACGTAGGTGTGTGCCCACTCCATTTGATGGGCCACTTTCAAAAATGTTTTAATGTACTATGTCATGTTAAATTATGGAATCGTGTGCTGTGAAAATACATAAAACGGTTGGTGTTAATGTTATAAAGGTACCGGAACTGTATCTTATTAATACTTAACTCTAATATGTAAGACTTTGTATAAACAGATGTGTTCAATAAATTTGCACAAACCATGTTTTCTGGACAGGTCAGATTATTATTATTTATGTTAATTGCAGTTAAAAGGCAAGTTTCGTTTGTCATTAATAAAAAAAATGTCTGTAAATATTTCATACTCGACACATACACACGTTAACGAACGTATGACAGAACTCAGAAGTGTCGATGCATCGGAATGTCACTTGCCCTATCCTACTTTATTTGTTGATCTAGTTCCGGTGAAATTTGTATTATAAAAAGGCCCTTCGAACTATGATCATTAAGTGTAACTTCATCAAACTAGTATAATTTGAAGGCATAAAAATTATTATTAATTGTCTATTTACTGAAAAAAAATTACTGTATAAAATTGAACATTATTTACATATTCAACTGCCTGACTTAAACAACCTCTCAATCTTTAAGAACAAAACGAATCACTTAGCTTATAATACTGTTGTGATTGACAGGCACTAGGGACAGCCCCAGTCTATTTTAAAAACATCAAAACCCTGTCTACTCAACCGGTACCATAAACCAATTGTAAGTCCATCAATATGTGGAGTATATTTTTTAATCTTATAAGGTATTAACGCGCCTTGTCTTAACGATTATTGGGCCGGTGGCGGTGAGGCGACACTGGACAGGACCGACGGACATATTCCGCTAAAGCCTTGTAAATCAGTCAGGGTAATGACGGAAATATACGGGAGCAGATAACATGCGGCCACGCTGCGGTTGCCGCACGAAAAAGCTTTGAGTACTTAAGTAAATGTGTTGATAGTCTTTTATTAATGTTGTATACCTAACTGAGACGCTTAGAAATGTTAACATTTTAATACAATCATAATTTGGTGAGATTAACTAATTACATATTAATTTTTATGTTAGCAACAAATTGAGACATTAACATTAATAATTGATTAAAATGCAACTAATGTTTCCTTGTTATTTTACAGTAAACTGTTGAAAATACTTTAAAGACAAATGATAAAGAAATAAGCTGTCCATTATCATTTTTGTTTAAAAACACTCAAAACATACTTCATTGCTTTCTACAGACCGCATGGGATTTACAGCACACAAGTACAAGGTTATAACCTCATCGCGCGTACATTGTACCTTGAAACACTTACCGGGCGCGGCCATAAAACCTCCCCGTATGTTTCCCACATTTATAGTGTCAATAAAGAATCGTCGCCCGATAACACACTTCAAGGGCAGTGCCATAAACTCCATACTATATTGTTATTGGTGACTCGATTTATACACTTTTTTTTCTCCTTACAAGTCCCAGACAATTTATTAAGTGGTTCCACTGTGATCGCATTTTTCTGTTTTTTGATTAAACTTATTTGATTAGAGTAGGTATTAATTGGTCGTAAACGGTTTTGTGACGATATAAATTCATGCTTTTTAATATAACTTTGATTTGTAATATCAATATATCTTTTTCATGTTTTTAGAATTCAAGTGTACAATCAAGTGATTTGTTTAAACGCCATTAATTATCGTAATAAAGAAGAATATGTTTTATTAGTGCAATAAAACAGAAGTTACGCTGTTTGCATATATTTTGCTTGATACCTAACGCCATCTTGTTTTCAAGGTGAAACTATGTGAAGGACGTTGAACGTAACTTTGAAGATTTAATGAACGTTAATCATGAATAACGTGAAAACATGCTTAGCAAGTATTTTGTATGACTCACATAAATAATAAAAAGGTAAAAGTAATATTAATTATGCGTCAGCACGACTTTTTATGTCGAAAGAAATAGCGCCACATCACATGCTCAGCCATTACTTTTTTATGGGCTTTTAATGGTGTGCTCATGTACCACTGAACAAGTTCCAAGTAAACACTCATTTTAATAGAATATTAAAAAATAATACGAAATGTATATTTTCATATCTAAAGTATAAAATTACAATTATAATCAAAAGATTGTAAAACAAAGCTCATTTTACATTAGTAATCCGCTTAAATATATTCATAGTTAATTAAGTAAAAAGCCAAATATTTTTTTAGTGTAAAGCATTGGCGATCGGGCATCAGCGCACAGTGGGCAGGTGCCGCTTAGGAAAGCCATATCGGCTGTCAAAAACTTGTAAAATATCGCCGTTCCTCGTCGGAGAGCCGCGGGCGTCGTGCGTCCCTCACAAAGATATCTGTAAGATTTATTCAGCCGTCTACAATAGGGAACGTTTTAATTCTTTTCATATGCGACAGATTTATGTACGGACAGATGCGGCGGGACCACTGTGCCGACTTCAGATAACGTGTTGCCACCCTTTTCGTTAAAAGTGAACGAATGTTTGTACGATAGTAATGTTGGGCTAGGTTGGGAAGGTTTATTGAGTGCTTTACGTGTTTGGGAGATACGTGTGAATAATGTTTTGCGCTGTTATATAGAATTGGTAGAAAATTATATAGGTATAGGTATAGGTACGCATTATGGATACTCAGTTTAGTATATTATAGGCAAAAATGATATAATACCTATTGAGTGAACTTGTGAAATCGAATTAAAGACAACATTTTTATAAATTCAAGTAGAGATCAAAAGCGCATGCAAATAACATTTTTGTAAAAATAATAACGAATCGTTAAACATTGAAACAGAATGAACAATCAGAAAATGTCTCGTCCCCGTCTCAAACACGACTTCAATATCAATATTTTAATACAAAATACAACATTCATGTACCACAATGAAAGTTTTGAGTAAAAGTGCTCCGCAGTTTTGTACTATTATGCTCTTCTGCGTATTCTAAAATTATTGTAACACATTGTCCCAAGTGACAATAGCGTAATTTATAGCAGTCTTTGTCTAAAATTGTGCAAATTGTACACGTTGAGTAAACAAAAACTATTCATACTTTTTGTCTACGATTCGCAAATTTTAAACCACAGTCCACATTTCAATAAGTCAAAGACACAAAATCACTTTTGTTTTAAATTTCATAGAAAAATTGATCTGTTAAATTCTATTTACATACGAAATAAAAATGCAAATCATAAAAAATGTTTATGATAATGATAATCAGACATTCCAATGTCACGGCCGATCAATTTCAAAATGGCGCTTCAGTGAAATTTTAATACTGATGCTAATATCTGATTATTGGTATTTTATCGTAGACCACTATCGGGGTGTCATTAAATATATGGGTAATAAAATTAGATCCGTGGGCGAGACCCACGGTCAAAACATATCTCACGTTGTTAAAAATACATTAATGGTGGGCATACCCGGGAGCGGGGACTAGTCATAAAAGTGTACCTTTGTATAACTTGCGATTGGACGAGCTGATCAGACGAATCCCCTTTCAACGTCTACATGTATTTTATTATTGATGGTTTTATATTTATTACTATTAGTTTGTTGTAATTAAATATTTGTAGGTATATATAGTTTTGATTCAGCATATAAGCTGCAATGGATTAAACGTTGAATCGAGTTACGTTGCACTGGATTTTTTCTCAAATGCAATGCAAATAAAAGAAGTCTACGTGAGCGGCACAGTGCCTAATGGTCAATACTTGCAAACATGAGGTTGCGGGATCGATATAGACCCATCGCTCTACCGAAAAAAAATACTGGTAGGTAATATGCGACCCATGTCAAAAAATAAATTGTTTTTCATAATAATAATTATGATCAATACATCTATTTTATGGAAAGATATAGGATACCTACTGCAGGTGAAAGTTGCGTGTCCGACATATTTTTATGGCCATAAATCTCATAAAGGCAAGAAAGTCTAGTGTCTAAGTCTAACCTATCACGAACTAAATTTGCAGCTGTACTTGAACCTGTATCTAGGCACGTGTCCTACGAATACCTAATAGTTACAATGCATGTGTCAAGTTGTTAATATTGGAAAGAATACCTAGTGCGCCGGAAGTCATACATTTTCTGTTCATAAAATATTAATTTAGGCAAACGCGAACATTTAATTATGTAACATTGCAAAATGTATTCATTAGTTGAAATGTTTGACTACAAATAGATACAGCAATGTATATCTGTTATAAGCGACTAAATATAAGAACAAACACAGTTCATCATACGTTTAATTATTGTATACTATTTTGACTTGATTTACGGGTCTCAGACCGACCCCCCGGTCTCAAGTCTGACGTTTTTGTTAATTAAACGCTTACTACGTTCGGCCATTTTATGGAGTCAAGAAAAATACATAAATTCGTTACTCGGGATTACAGAGGAAAGTACGATAACGTTTTTCTTATTATTTTGTAAATTTTTGTTGAACAAAGTTTTTTGTATAGATGCTTCGTTTTAAAGGGGTGTATACCTAAGCAATAATTGAGAGTTTTAGTTTGATTTTTTTTCCAGTAAATTATTTGTTTAGCACACTGGGCTCTCGAAAACATGTGTATAAAAGAAAATCCTATACATGAATAAATTAGTAATAAATAATACATACACGTAGCAAATTCGACATCTATGCAAACATAGATAATTATGATTATTAATAAATTATTCGTACTTCATCCAATAACTCCCACCAAGTACCAATGCGCATTGTATCTATCAACATATTCCAGTTATTTCAGTGGCATTATTTTTTGCGGAGCACGAGAGCTACAAATCACTCAAGATCACATTCATAATTTAAGTGTGCGCGTCACTTTTGATAGATTTATGACGTTTCTTTCACAACGTCTAGGTTGGACGGACGGACGTAACGCGACACTTCGCACACCGCCGCATGCTCGAGGACTCACTTTAAATTCTTAACGTATTTTACTGGTACTGGCAATTTGAATGAAGTTCCAATTTGGAACGGTTTGGTTTGGAACCATTTCAGATAATTTTAAAATCACGAAACGAGGTTTTGTTGATTTTTTTTATTGAGTTTATCTGCCAAGATATTGGACGGTAACTAGTAGTACGTAGGGACCTCTATATCTAGACTGCTCTTGTTTTGTGACGCCATCTTTAAACCGCTTCTGTCAACTCTCGCAAAACATACACAATTTCATAATAACAACGCTCACCTATTAATCATGGAACGTCACAAAAACAATCACATCGAAAAATATTAATTAATTAAAATCATTTCATCTAAAGTGAATCCGTAAGTCAACATATGTCAACTATTCGAGAGATAAAAGTAAATCCTTCATATTTAACGGGCGCAGGATGACGTCACCGCCGCCATTTTGATTATACATAATTTGACGTGGCGACGGTTTTGGCAGAGGACATTTAATTACCGACCCCTCATTACCTTCATATCGGATATTGATATGCGAGTGTTTCGTAGCTGCGGTACGACTGCGATACGGGTACGATTATTATTGTTTCTGAAACAGGAAGGTATGTAAATATCCTTGTAGGTTTTTATATAACCTAGAATACGTATGAAACATCTTGATTAATCGTTGTACGTATAGTTAAAGAATGAAACTTTACCAAATCCGTATCTCAACTGAAATAGTCCACAAAGGTAAACGCCTAATAAGTAAGTGTGATTTTACAGACAATCACTACAAAACAGACTATCACTACCGTATCGCCGACGTGTCGCCCCCGCATCGCAATCGTCCGCACTAAAACGCAAACATACGAAATTTCGTTAAAAACGTTCAGTTTATTTGGTTCAGTTGAGTTTATTAATAAAGTTTTAATTAAGATATCGTCGTGACGGTACTGATTAATTAAATGATCAACAGATAAACAGGTGATTAAAAATATGTCAAACGTGTAATACGCTGACGTTGATTGGAATATTGGAGGACAATTTCCACTGTTTTCGCGCACTTTTCTCGAAAATGTGAAAGCTTCAGTTTCACTGTATTTGTAGATTTCGCCTATATTCGCTATACATAAAACAAACACAAAACATCACCAATATCCTAATAGTTTTAGTTGATTAGCCTCAGGAGTAATTAAGAATTGAGTGTCAGTGTACCAAAAACGGTTAACCTTGTTTAAAATATATTGATGTATTTGAATTTATAACTACACAAATAGACATTACTTATTTTTATTTAACTTAATGTTATAAAGATGAAGAGTTTGTACGTATGTTTGGTAAAACGTGCTAATTTGAAAAATTGATTTAGTTTTAGATAACCCATTTATCAAAGAAGGCTACTATTTGCCGCGATAAGCGACACCAACGCGATCAAGCCGCGAGAAAAAATATTTTCTTTGCTTAATTTTTTTTTTTTTTTTCCTTTTTAAAAAAACGACGCCCGCACTAAGGAATTTAATCCTTGTGTCGCGGGGGTTTTACAAACATTCAAATCACATGCACAAAGAACACCCAGACTTGGAACAAGCATTTATAATATCATTGACTCCATTCGTTGCTGTAATCATCTTTTAAACCCATTCATTTTGCTCTACCAATTAAACCAGTGTTTACACCACCTTTAACCACACGTATTATGTACAACCTGCACCAATTGTTTACGCTAACCTATATCTAGTCATAAATAGTTTTGTCCACATTCACGTCATTCCATTCAAGTGTCATCGTCGCAAATAATGATAGTGAGTCGATTACCTGCGGGCTTGATGGCCTGTCAACATCACCTACCGTGGAGTACTCATTAGTGCACACACATGTCATTATATTATTTATTTAAACTAATTAATGTTTGTTTTTGTTGATTAGGTAACGTGTGGTTTAACTGAGGATAGAAGTAAATTCTGTAATTTCAGCTACTGTAGGAGACGATGATGAAACGGAAGCTTAGAATCAGACATGAGGGAGCAAGATTTAATTTCCAGATACTGGATGTACCAGAGTACGAAAAAAAACAATGTTTTTATTTCTAGTAAATCAAAATAGGCGCTTTAGAACCGTTAAATTTAAAACTTACTGACTTTAGGTGCGCGGTTCCAAAGTGTCATTTCTATGGAAAAGAACCGGAAGGAACTCCATAGGTTGCTCTTTTGAAAAAAAATGAGATTTACTTAGTTAGATACCTAAATATGTGCGTCAACAACGCTAGAAACATAAAAGATGCAATAAAAAAATGGAAAACCACACTCCAACGGAAAGCGACCAACTTACAACAATTACCTTACCATTAGTATTATGATAAGGTAAAGCCAAGGTTGTATCTAGTTTAGAAACCAAAAATACTTCCATAACTAAAAGAAAGTAAACAATAAAATCAATGTCACTCTAACAAGCGAGGACAGGTCACCATAAAAGGGAAACGTATCTGATACAAGATGGAGTCAGAATTTAATTCCCAGAGAAACCCAAGTGAGCGGATTAGCGAGACGAAATCCTTAGTGCGTCTAACATCAACGACTTTCACATCAAGAGGCTGTGAAACTGGTATCGTGGGGGACAGAAGTGAATACTACAGGAGATTCCTTCATTTTGAATGGAGAATTGTTCAGCTGTGGGATGTCGTGGGCTGACAAAGGTAATAACAGTTCTTATAACGAAGCTAGAAGCCTGCATGGACTTCTTTCGTTGTGAGGAAATCGATGGAACATTCTTGACTGAGAAAACATGTATTTTTTCTATACAGGGGTCCAACCGATTCATATATTTGATCATGGAATATTTCCCTGAATTTTTAACTTTAACTTGTAAAGGATGTCAAGAAAATATTTAGGAAATGCGTAGGTTTGCAAAAGTAGGTACTGTGCTATGCAATACCCGGTATCAGTGTCCATGGTGATAGGACAAACTCTTTGTTTTCCAGGAATCACTTCTCATTGAATTCTCAGAACGGAATTAATTGTCAGAACGATTTGTTACTTGCTCAAAAAACGTTATGCAGTCAAAATGATGATATTAGTGTGGGTAACCCATATAAATAGTTTTAGACTGCATAACTATAGTAGAGGTTAAGAGTAGTTATCTGTCAGAAATTTCTAATAATTTAACAATATTATAGAGGTGATGTAACTTTAAATCCAGACCATAATAATAAAGAGGACGAGATCATAATAAGGAAACATCGCGAGGAATCAGTATACAAATCACACTCCATAAACGACAGACACGTCCTAATCGATAGTAACTAATATTATTATTTTCTTGCTCATTTTACACTGTACATACTAAAGTTTGCAACACCCAGTTATATTTCCACTTTTGCGTCTAACTGTACAGCCTACGCACTTAAAAAACAAATTTAACACGTCGTTTATCACGGCGTAAATTGTATCTTAAGTTCAAAGTAATAAAAGTGATGTTGCCTGCACACATAAAGTTGCTTTGAATATGAAAATATCGCATCGCGCGGCTGCATTACAAAATGAGGCGAAATTATGATGGATACTGATGCCTCGTTGCTCGGTTAATAAGACCTGATTCTATTCGCCATACATTCGATTCTACGCTATATTGTTGTTGAAATAAAGATGAGAATACAATGGGTATTGATCGGGAATCAATCGTGACGAGTGACGCGACGCAAGTGCACAACGTGACAAGTCTAAGGCTATTTGCATACAAAGCTACTTAGAACGAGCTGAACAGTTGATGTAGAGCCAGGTAAATATTAGTCCACCTGGGAATTGTGTAAGGAATTGCTGATTGACAAGTCCGGAACTTATCAATAATAATTACCTGCGTTCAACCAACCATGTTATTCTGTTTTGACTCAGAAATTGTGAATAAATTTACATTCCAACCTAGTAAGGCTTATTTTATTAACATATCGTGTTATGTACGCCATTTATGCAAAAACGTAGCAAAAATTTTAATTTAATTATTTGACTGCCACATTAGCATGTCTTAGAGCTACAGGTTATATTGTATATGTTTAGCACTTATTTTTCCTTGGGCAATGTCATATAATCAAATGAAAACTATTTACGAACATTTCAACAGAAAACTCAAGCAAGCTCGATCAATAAATTGTAAAGGAGAGCTCCGCCACACATTCCAGAGTTTACGTCTCAAACACTAGAAATGCTTAACTTTAGTAAAGGTTAACTAAGTTTAACTTCTTCAAAACAGATTCGTCCATTTCATTTGTTTTTGTAGAAATAACCTTCAATAGAGGTTAAAAGCTTTAATGATTACAGTTTTAGTTCCGTATGTCAATCACCTCGTAACGGGTCTAGATGAAAATGGACATTGATGCATAAATATTACTAACTTTAGCTAAGCCTGCCTAAAGTTAGTGTCTCGAGATTCGTGTGCAAACAGCTTTAGTCTCAAGCTGCAATTTTAATTCCATAGGTGGATGTCAGCCGTTGGGTTCACCGCAGGACACCTAATAACATTGGAATTCATTAGCAAGCGAGCAAATTGAAGGTTTGATCTCCATGAGACGCAGCCATGATGCGATCAAACTGAGTAGCATAAACATCACATGTAATGACCGGTCAGACGCTATGGGAGTATGACGCGAGATTGAAGGAGGTTTTATTTGATGGGAAAGATACCGATGGGCAAGATACAGAGCTTAATATCAAAGGTAAATTATGAACAGGCTTCATTTACAGTGTAAGCAGAAACTGAGGTATTTACGACAATCTATAGTATTGTTATTGGATGTGAATCATCTTCAATACAGATATCGTGTCCGCCTACGTGTGCCATATTTATTCTGTTTTCAGATGCAGTGTGATTAAATATTAAATTGAAGTACTGACTGCTCATATATTTGGTTAATCTCTTAGCAAATTCCAAATCAAAATTATTGTTTTCATTATAATATAAATATTGAGTCTTAAGACAAACTATTTTTTTTGCCATTGATTGCCATTGCCATTGATCGACACGCTAAGAAGAAGAAGAAGATTGACAATGTATTGTAGATTGTAGACGGTATTGTAGACGAGGCTAAGGACTTGGACCTTCTATACTACTAGCAAATAATCGGTAAAAACAATAAAGCATCAATTTCTTTAGTACAAACATACTTCATTTTATTTGTCTTCCGTAACTGCTGGCCTAACACCAATTCCTATTGCCATTGCGTTTTCTGTCGCTATCAGATCAACAGTTATAATCATTTCTCTATCCAAATCATATTTACTGGACATTTATAAACAAATGTGTAAGTCACGACTGCCTTTGTATAATTCAGTGCTCTAATCGACACTTAAACAGTGCGTTTCGACATGAAATATTATCGCAGTGAAAGGTTGCTAATCTATGGCGGTTGAACCCTCTGCTCTCAATACTATAACTTTCACGATTAGATTCATATCTGGCATTACAGTAATATAGTTTCCTTCCTCACTAAAGGAAAGTCGGTAAAATTGTATTTTATTTAGCTTTACTTTGTATTGGGGAACTGTTGTCCAATACATTTTATGATTCTGTGAGATCTTATTTCAAAGCAATGATTTTCATTTAGCTTTTCCCGGATGTTTTTTATTAAGGGCAAAAAAGTTTTCTTTGATTTTTAAATATCAATTAGTGTGTGTTTAGTTAAGAAAACAAAATTTCCAATCAGGTGTCAATAAAATTCATTTGCAAGCCAGCTATAACGTGCCAATATAATTTATACCTTTAAAACTAATAATTAAACATAATAACAATCTATAACACTCACAATCCACATCCTTATAACCCAATCCCGTGATGAACGACTCCTGCGCATCGCGACATCGATCGTCCCCAATTATATACCTACGCGAATTGCAACACAAATCACACAGACAGACAGACAAATTGCCCAGCCGTTGGCATTTGGCAACGGAGATCCGTCCAGAAATTATGAGATATTTATGATATGTATTGGTGATATATTATTTCAGCGCCCGATTAGCTTATTACACCGTATTATAGATGAGTGTCTTAATGGGCTGGGATTTGATAATGATTGGGTTTTTCGGCCGCATTTGTCATTGTCTTGCAATAGTCTAATCTAATAATTAAGGTGTCAAAAAAGTCTGGTCATTGATACACCGTGTATGTCCTAGATTTCTCTTAATTCTCCTATACTTACTGCTCAGTAAGTTATTCTATACGGTCAAATAAGGAAAATTGAATCTTCGTTGCTAACGACTTTAATCATGAAAATAAATTCCATACCTATCACCATAAGTACCATAACGACCATAAAAGAATTTGTAGGACCAGGTTACATTATTTGATTCACTTTATCAAAATTTACTGGCATTAAGCAGTTGACATCTGAAATTCATATAACGTGTTCAAGAACCACATATTTATAGGTAGCCAATAGATAATTATAATCTGTTTCTTTTTCTTAAGTATCCAAAACTTCTTTGCTATCAGCCTACAAGAGAAGAAGCTTAAGACAATTGCTACTCGATTGCTTTTTGAAATAGCATCCCATCTTTCATCATTTCCATATTGCCTCCACATCCAGTCGAGTTAGACAATTATGCGGAACAGATCATCAGTCACAAATAACCTCACAATTGTGCAGCAAGACTTAAAAAACAGAAGTTGAGTGTCCTGGTGTCAGCCATCGTTGCTCACAATTGAGATTCATGTCCACCACTAAGGGCCTGTGATTCATGCGATCGCTAATAAACGCCGATCTGTCCGTCTGTTTGTCATAGTTTGTATTGATAGGGACATGTCAAGCTAGATTGGTGGCAGTTTGTGGGTGAATTGGAGGCTACGGTTTTTAAGTGATGGCACTGTTGCAAGGATTCGCCGGCACAAGTGAATTGACCAAATGAAGTTTGATGTACTTTTAAGGAATTAATTGCGACTGATACTGCGAATATTTGAATCGAAAATCTTCAGACTTTAAATTCCTCATGTCAGATTGTCTGAAGTGTTAATCGGTAAATCTCTTATTTTTGGTAAACCTTTCGTCGTTAATGTTATATTTTCAAGGTTCTATAATTTTATAAAAGGTTGTACGTTATTACTGACACACTATCTCAGATAAGTTAAGTACCCGAAACCCTATCCCCAATAAGTTCGATTCTGAGCCGTCAACTAACCGTCATTAAAAGGCAGTACATAGCATATCTTATGTACCTACTTATCTCGCCGACAGATACCAAACAAATCAGTAATAAAAGAAACGAATCTCGCCGCTATAAACACGGTACGATTTTATCTCACTTTAAAATATCGGCGAATGCGAAAAATGTACAGCCTCAATCATATATTACCCGGCTAATGTCAACCGGTGACGGACGAACGTGATTGGCTGGGCGGCACGCACACACGCACAGATGGACGGGTGTATACACACTCACAAGTTATGGGACAGTAAAAATTTTATAGCTATCGCATCGCTTGTGTATACTTTAATGTAGAAGCGTTAAGTTTATTCTGATGGTTAATGAAAATGATCAGGATCGATGTGAGGTTTTTATAGCCTACCGGTGGCCGGGGTCAATGCACCTATAACGCACTGTAAAAACTGCAAGTGTTTTGTGAGACTTCTTTCTATAAAGTTACGACTTGTAGTACTAGGTGCAGCGGAAGCAAAGCGGAGAAAGTTGCTCATTAATTAGTGATGATGGTTGAAAGACTAATCAGTGAGTATGGTTGCCATAAACGAGTTTGACTGCACCCTGTATTACCTTGGCTTTTTCAAACATCGTTGCACTATCATATTAATTTAGTAACTTTGGAGTCGCATAGGACCACACACCAAGCTTTCACGTTTATTAAGACGAGAACTTCTAAGAAATCATGTAATTAAACCCTTCTGTTACCCCTGGGGTCAAAACATCCCATAAACATGTAAAAGCTTCTCGCACCTAAAAATTCCTTACAATTCTGGTTTTCTATAAATACGTTCAAATTCTGCAGTCATAAAAACGTGAAGGTATATTACATCTGTAGGGTTAAAACGTAATCGAGAGAAAATGGCGACGACTGACCATCAATTTTATTGTTAGTCATTATATAAATGATGCCTTATATTTAATACAAGTCCTTGCTAAATGTAATTGGTTGAGTTTTGTTTTTATTGTGTTTCCATTTCACGATGTAAGATGAATGAATTTAAGCAAGACATATGAATGTGAGAAGAGTTGTTCACTGTTTTATTTTCTGCTATTAAATAACTGTTCAAAAGAAAACAATAAGTAAAAAATTACTAGATAGTATTCTTGCTAACTCCTCGTGCTAAGCTGAAAGCTTGTGTATGAGTGGTTTTACGTCGGTAGAGCAATGGGTAGGTTTTGAACCAGCAACCACTTGATCGCGAGCCCGACAGCCAAGCTAGACTACCGCTGCTCCATCGATTACGTCCACCAACAATAAACGCATACACAAATACATGAACAATAGATAAAACGCACTTTATCAATAAACTACGCAGATAAATCAACGTAATTTAAATTTAAATTGATTTACTTGTACTACAATAAATTCTAGCCCATTATCCAGGCTTAGTCTGACAAAAGTGACACTAAATTAGACGAAAAGTTGATAAAATATGTTTGCTAATAATTTACGTTGTATGTAAAGTTTGTTATCGAAATACCATTATATTGTGATTAAAACTCATTATTGTGGAAATTAGAATTTATTTTGAATGTCTATTTGACGTCAAAATATAAAATCAGGGTTTTGGATTAAGTTAAATAACGTGTTTACGCTGCGGTTTGCAATCTAATTGCGTAGCATTATGTTGAGTTACAAATGATACAATGTTTTATGAGATATGAGAAATACTGGCTTTGGCCCGCAGCTCCACCCTGAGCGAGTGAATGCATGAAGTAGACTATGTATTTGTATCTTGAGATCCAAGCTTAGGTACTTACCTACTCAGTGCCATCAAAATAGGTTCAGCAGTTTAGCCTAAAAAGTATAACAAATAAACAGAGAGACAGGTCGAGTTATTTCGAAATTATAATGTAAGTATTGATTCAATCAAAAGCTCGTCATCAAATAAAAATATTGTATTTATACATGGGCTTAATAACCTGAAATTGAAACTGCAACATACAAGCGCGGTAAACAATGTTTCGTTCCCAGACTTTTACAAAGTGTATTATATTTTACAAGTATGTATTACGTAAACATGAGTTCAGTACAACAGAAAACTCAAACCGATAATCCCCAGTACACGGCACACAAAGGAACACCAAATAACAACGAACACATTTTCTATTCATCATCTTTAATTCCACAAACAGTCTCAAGCACAACACCCCGTGAATCGATACAGTCGCACAAAAGACGACAAAAAAACGCGGCTGCGACAAAACGTAGGAACAAAAAAAAGTCGCAAGAACAACGTACAACTGAGTGAATGTACGCTTTCGTTTTTCCGAATGCTATCTTCATATCCGGACGTGTAGAACTCAATGTATAGGCTAGGAGCCGGGGAGGCGAAGTACGGGTTTAAATTGGAAATTTTGATGTGATGTGAAAAGGTTTGGGGGATTTGAAAGTCGCTTCTGGATTGTTTGAGAATGTTTTCTAATTTGCGACTGTGTTTCATGTAAAACTTATTTTATAGACACTAACGATAACCCTTAATTAAGTATCTACTTATTGCGAAGGTATTTGTGTAATTACTTACACGTGTATGTATAGCGGCGGCTAATATAAAGTAAAAATAGTGACATAACGTATTTTATCAAAAGATAAACTATCAAATGGTAATTACATTATCATTTCGGCATTCTGTTGTATTTAAGTAATCCTTTTAATCCTCACTCCTGGCCTATATCCAAACAATCTATAACACGGATACAGCCTAGCTTATCTAAGTTGTCTTGACAGCTGCGTCTGCGCCTGGCGAAAACTCACGAAGTGCGACGGAAAAAAACGAGCGCCGGCGCCGCGAGCGACATTCTGTGTTTGAATTAATTTAGGTAGACATAATGGCGGACAGTGTATGTTAAATGTTTACGTTGATAACTAAAGGTTATCACATTTTCTACGTTTTTTAACAGGACGGAAAGTTATAGAAGGGACTCAACATAAAAAACTAAACATCCTTTTTTATGATATAGGAAACTTTACGTATCTGATAGTAAAAACAATGATACTAACTAATCATTGATACAGTCAGTAAGTCTGTATGACTACGATATTATAAATTCACAGCTTACATTAGGTATATATAGTACTAAAAACAAAACAAAGAAAAATTATCTTTTACTTAATTAAAAAAGACTACGTATACCTACAGCATAACGCAACGCGGAAAATGTATGAAATTATTACACACTTCAATACTATCGCGATATCAGTAAAGACGTACGTCTGACGTTAAAGCTACGTGTAACGCGATACTGAAAATTGTTACAATGCAAACTTCTTTACTATATACAGATTATCGGTAGTATTTAAATAAAGAAAGGAAATGAATACCTATATTAACAAAGAGTTGTTGTGAATGAGATAAGCTTATTTCATTGTAAGGTTGTGTGAAAACTTACATCGTACTTTATAGAACTGTAGCTAGATATTAGGGTCCTTTCGTGATTGCGGCTCGAAGGACCAAAAGGAACTTAAAACTCACAATGTTATATTTGACATTACAAGAGTTACCTTAGACTATTTAAAAATAAAATAAAGCTTTGTCTAATGTCTTACTCAAGAACTTTATATTTTAATCCGAAGGGACTAGATGGTATTTTTTTACCACGGATTTGACAACCGAACTTGCGATTCGCCTTTAGTAAGCGGTTACCGTAACCCATTTGTTATAACACCAAAAGAGCTAACAACCAGTTGTTAACCTGTCCCCGTCCTCCCAAAGGAGCCTGGATACCCTATTAGCCGCAGAACCGCAACGCAACGTTGCTTGGCTGCAAACTTCTGTAGGGCGTAGAGAGGCATGTCACCAGTCGGGTTGCTACGATTCGATTTTAAGGACTTTAAGATTCCTCAATGCCATAGGTACCTCTCTAATCATCGCGTCTCAAAATCCTGTAATATTTTCACTATACTATATAACATTAACTCAGTACAGTATGCAACATAAAAGAACAATTAAAACACTGTTTATGATCCCGCATGCCGTATGCCTGTCAGACCAAACATACCGATGTTTATGACAAACAAATATCATAGTTAAAAAAAAAAATCTCTAGCAAATGAAAGAATGACATCTACAAAATAACGGTTAATCTTAGCATTTGGAATTGCATTTGAAATCTGCAGAAGACTTATCAGATGTGTACCTGCCGTATCGGTTTGAACGACAATCGATTCTCGGACGTTACCGATTCGTGGTCTGAAGTGATTGTAATCGATTCTTGAGTTGATCTAACCCTTTTATGCTGGTATCTGGTTTTGGAAGATGATGTTTTTGAAAGACCACGTATTCGATAAGGTTGATTTTATTAAATTGAAATTCTGGGTTAGCCCTAAGACTTAGAAACATCTGTATACGTAAGTACTTATGCAGTACACAGTGTAAGTTTTTCAATTTCATTTATTTAACTCTTTAATTCTTTCAAAGTCATATGTAGTATGGGAGTTCTAAATAACTCCAATTCCACTAATTACACCATCTTATGTATTTACATGTTTAATGTGGTATTCGATTTTTTTTCTTTAAATGTCCCGTTAAACTTTGTCTAAGTTAAAATTTCGATTTAAACATCACTAGATATTCATTTATGCATAGTGTTGAAAATCCTTCGGTGCTGATAACTTTATTAACACCAGGCACCTCTTTCATTATTATTATTGCTACAACATCCTACAGACTTGAATTTTGTCATACTTACAAACACAATTCGAAATAAGTTGATTATCAGTCACTGAATTACACTAACAATCGGGATGACAGCAAGTCTGATAATATATTAAGTCCAGGTATAGACAGGTGGCTTTATGTTGTCGATTAGATAAAGATCTACAATTAATATGTTCATGAAGTCATGCAATCTGCATAGATTCGACGCACGATCTAAGTGTGCCCGCGGGATTGCAACCAATTGCTTTATCACTCTCATCTAGGTTTTTCAGGATTTGACCCTTGGCCGGTGTTACATCAAGTTTCGAATAATTCCAAAAATATTTTTATTTGAGAAACTACGGTACTTTGGTTACCCAACAGAATTAATAGATCGTATTTATCTAGACAGTTTTAAGTCTCATTAAACTTAATAAATACCGTATTAAGTGTACTATTCGTACGGTTTAAGCACATTCAACTCGATAAAAGGTATTCCAAACACCGAGGCTGTCGCACCAATTAAACTAAATCACATCAAAATCGATTACAATCGAGACAATACTCGAGCGATCCGGTCGCAATCGGTAGCGGCAAGCGTCAGCCGCGCGTTTGAAACGCCGGTCGCGTGGGCGCGCACAATTTGCATAGCTTCATTAGGCCCCGACCTCACCGCGCGATACCAGCGTTATCGACGCCGCCTCTGAATCGCGCCTTAGCCCTTTTTTTAATCGACAGTCGTTAATTAAGCGTGTGTGAGGTCTTACGCCTTAATTATAATTGCGCACAGATACTGAATTAGCTCGCTTTTAATGAAGCTAGCATTAATAAAGGATGAAATAAAAAGTGTAAAGTAAAAACCTATTTATTTGTGGCTTTTTTTAGAGATAAGCATTACTGTCGTGACTAGCTTTAATTGTAGATAGCGTTATCTGTTCGCTGCTCGCGGTAGTGGGAATGACCGATGGTTTTATTGGTAATGAAACGTTGTCAATAATTATACGAAATTAATGTGAACCACTTATACAGTGGTCGTTGAAATATTGCCAAGTTACAGTGAAGTATGTGCTTGTGTTAGCTTTTAATAACATGCTTGCATCGCCTTATCTAGTTAACTTTTAATAAGAAACATTACACCATGTCTTGTTTTCTATCACCTGTGTTGTTGTTTTGAGTGTCCTATTAATAACTTACAGATGGGCGACATGATTTCTGAAGTAATTATAGAATCATAATATTGCATATAAATGATACTCCATGTCAAAAAACAGTAAAGTTCTAAGGAAATGGAGAATCAACGGCTTACTATAAATACTTATATGTATAGTACCAACACTTTTATACTTACACTTTCATGAACTAATAAAGTAACTTACAAAAACTTTAAAGTAATCGTTTCGCAAAGCTAATTCCGCTCAAGACTCCATATTAAAAACAAATAAATCTGATCCACGGTTGACGAAGCATCGGCATAAGGCCGGGTACACAAATGCGCGGCGATCGCACATCGCGTGACATCGCGTGTGCGCCAATGCAAATGCTGCAGACCACCGGCGATCAGACCGACACTTTTATTTCAGTTGCCGATATTTTATTTAAAATTCAAAATAAATATTTACCGAATATTAATCGAATTCCGTTATTTGTGTATGCAACCTTTTCTAATGTAAATATCAAGAATGCAATCGTTATTGATTGAAAAAATGCAGTCAACATTAATTAGAGTCATACCATCTCCAGCAGCTGCTGCCGTTTACAGCTGAGCATTAGCCCTTACTTTTACTGGGCTTCTGCATTTTAGCACAGTACTTTATAAACTCTAAGTGCGAATAAAGGAGCATTACATGGAAATACGCTTCGCAAAACAATAGTAAATCGGTATTCGCAAATTTTGTCGACAAGCTGTTGAAACTACATCCTAAAATCGTATTGGTGTGGTCTGAGGCGTTAGTGGCCGTAAACGCCTACGTTTTGGTAAGTTCGGTGCACTCGATGAAGACATTTAAATGTGGAATATGTTAATATTGCGATCGGATCGTGTACACTGGCCTTAACAGCGGGGACTGTGCGTCGGCGGACGGCGGTCTATTAGAGAGACGGTGTAAGTTACGGGAGGTAGCGGCGGAATAGGGGAAAGGACCAATTAAGAAAGGATCTAATTGGCTTTAATTGGTATTATAGTAACTCCTTTTACTAACATACTTATATAGTTGCGTAATTTTTTTCTTGTAAAAATTCCCAGTCAAAAAATTGTGCAAACTCGTAGTATTTTTTCATCGAGTTATTCATACGCAGCTTTTAATTAATAATAATAATAATAATAGCTTTATTTCAAGTATAAAAACACTCATACGGTTAAACATTGTTTTTCTTAAATTTAGGTAAGTATTACAATATACCTACTACTATGTTACAAACTAATACAATATTGAAGTTACTAACTTACTAATATTGTATTTCAAATCTCGATTTATGAAGATGACAACAGTGTAGCATGTATGGACAGTCAATTCTGTCAGCAATCATTTTTAGAACTCTGTTGGAGCTGCCCATGACACGCGCCACCAGTGATGCCGCACGCTTGCGCATTATGGTGTAGAAGCAGTCTACTCCCGCCATTGCAAACATGCCTGATGCACTGCAGCGCCATGGCAGCCCCATCAGTTTTCTAAATCCGTTATTAAATTGGACACGAAGGGCTCCATACACCGCTTGCGAATATTTCTCCCACAAGCTACACGTGTAAAAGGTAGAGCAAAAAGCTCTAAAGAGCGTTGCCTTTACTTCTACCGTACAACGTGAAAACCTGTGGGCTATCATATTCGCGCGTATGGATAGAGCCCTTCGTTCCCTTTCAATGTCAGCATTATCCCTAAGATCAGTGGTGACTATGTGGCCAAGATATTTAAACTGTTCGACCCTTTCAAGAGGAACGCCGTTAAGCCGAATGGGGGGCACTTCAAGCTGATATTTGGACCCTGCCTCAAAGACCATGTACTGACTTTTTTTAACATTATACAGTAATCCATGTTTCGTTGCATACTTTGACATGTCGTCAATAATGATTTTATACCGCTGACAGATGCGCTCAGCAGCACCATGTCGTCTGCGTAACTCAATATTACACAAATAACTAATTAATAATTAAATAAATATAATATAAATATTAAATATAATCAATAATTAAATATTACACAAATAACACGTGCTAAGATTTTTTGTACTACATATTAAAATAATGTATAAATTTGTGTATTTTATCTTAATCTTTATCAAACGTCTTCAGGCTAACTTTCTCGTTGACCTTTGACCTTACGGCAAACTCTTTAACGCCCATTTGAAGTGATCCTACACAAGGCAAGGTTAAACAATCATTAACCATTTACGGAAAAAACGCCGGCGCCTAACCCTCTCGCCGCCGGCGCCCAGTTAGTCATAAACATACACAAATGTACGTATTACACAGTTTATTTAACAAGACCACTGTGATCCGCTGCGTCCATTCTATCGATATACTTACACATATTCGTACTTTAACGTGTATTGGAATTATATTGAAATTATTTACCTTTTTCCCATAAAACAAGAAGACTATGGACGGCAAACTTTTTGAAAAATAACGGCAACTTCTTCCAAAATTTAAACGTATGTTAAACAATAAAAAATGTGCTTCATTATCTCATTATCTTATGTAAATAAATAAAAAACTCGAAAGTTTTAGAGTTACGAACCATACATAACGAAAACCGCCTACCATAACCAATAAAAAAACCCTACCGTATTGAAGGTCAGGGCTGTTTTCTATCGCTACTGACCACATAATTAGCACTATAGCAAAAAGATGCTAATAACGTACCTTTTAAGCACCATAAAAAGATGTGCATCTTACAACCTAGATGTAAACAAAGAATGTACGATAAAGTCATAACAGCTAGTTAACCGATTACGAAGATCGATGATGCGTATTTTACGACTACTAATTACGAGTACAACGGTTTGATTGATAATTACGCGCGGTTTTATTATGTATGACATGAATTTTGTATGAGCTGAGAGTAACAACGATGATGCGCCTAGATTTAAAAGTCATAAACACGTTAATACGAACAATTATAGGAAAAAAATCCTTACATAAAGGTATCATTATTTTGAAACCTTTTTTATGGAGTCAAGTGTGAAAAATTGGCTGATAAAATGTCATGGTTCAAATTAATTAATGTACCAATTTGATGCTTCCGACTGCGTTTTTGAACACTGTCAAGAAAAATCTTTAAATTCGAGAAAAAAAAATATTACTTCCAACAGATTCTATCGCGGTTTATTTGAGGTGTCAGGGCCACGGGCAATGGTCGCCTGCAAAGATATTGAATCGTCGGGATTTTAAAATTAATCAAAATAAACTGCGATAAAATTCGTTTTAAAAGTAGTTTTATTTCAATGTCTAATAATTATGTGCGTAAGCCTGAGAAAACAAAAAAAAATATTAATAAAACTTGTTTTTATCTTTTTACGCAGTCGCATTTTTTGTTGTTTTTTTTTTTTCAATTATTACAATACAAATCTAAACAAGAATTCATTAGAAATTCCTTACCTAAAACAACATAAAACTCATTCGTATCCAACACGTCTTAAACTGCATTTTCCCAGTACATTGTCACAATATCTCAAGTTAGCTGCTAGTGCATCCGCGTTGTTATTAGACGCGCGACGGAGTGACAGCGACGCGGCGCGACTCCGACACGGGGCCGACACGGGGCCGACACGACGAGGGAACGTGACGCGACGCCGCCGTCAACCGAGAGATATTAGATCTTCTTGTTTGTACGTTTTCAAATGAAAAATGTTTGCAGATTATTTTCAAGGCGGTGTTTGTATTGATTAACGTGAAACGAACTATGTGTAATGTAGGGTTTGAATATTATTGACATTTAAAAGATTTAGTTAGTATTTTAACTGTTTTTATATATTTGTTATTTATTTACTGAGATTAAGTATCTACGCGCGGCTAATGGTTGTACCTTTTACTGCCGATAATGCAATTAAACACTAAAATGAAAATGTTACGATAACGTTAAAACAAAGAAATAATAACCTATTAGTAACCATTCAAATGCCACTAAACAACTTTTCAAACGCTAATGACAATCAAATACCAATACATCTTCAGACAAAAGTCCCGCTACAATTAAAAATCGGAACAAATGACGTCACTCACTAAATATAATACCTACTCAATCCAAGAAAACGTCGTGAAAAAACAACAAATTATTACTATCATCGGATCAGTGGGGTTTCAATGGGTCCGTCAAACACACAGACAATGGCACAATGCTGATACCCAAGTCATTATCAGATCAAGTTAGGTAACACTTCAATGAGACGTTGGACGCACTAGGTGTAAAACTGTAGCGGTTAAACGCTGGACTCTGAAAGCTTTTTTTTAAGTTTTGTCTAATACATGATTATCTATAAATTTACGCAAAAGTTTAAAAACAGCTCTCCAACAGAATGTTAAGTATAAGTTTTACTTTAGTTGAAAATAATATTGGCTGTTTAAAATGGAAGTTTAAAAACGAAGTAGATTAATTGGTTCGCTGTGTTAGTAGAATTAAGGGAAAATCCTTTCATTTTAATGCACACGATTACTTTATATTGTTATTACATTTATTACTAAGCATAAAAAATCATGACAAATCTTCATCCGAATATACACAATTTAACAAAATAAAACTACCTTAATATTTATTAAAAAATAAACGCTAAAAAACCGTAGCGTTCAAACCGCGGAGTGAGCAACACAATCAAAAATCCGTAGTGGATCTCCCAATAATGAGTTCGTTGCGTTTCGCGTCCACAATAGTCCGGGACAATGGATGGATTCAAATCAACGTTTACCTATCCTTCGACGATTAACGTTCTCTTTGTCGGGCAAAATGGAGGGTCAACGTTTTTCTACATTTTTTTCCAATTACGTTTATTGAAATTTTGTTAAGAAACTCATTTTTTTTCTCTATCCATCGTTTGTTGTTTGTTAATTTGGCTGATTGCTTACTGTGATTTGATTGTATGTGGGTAGTGAAGAGATTATTTCATAATTTTAGGTTTAACGACTGTTTCTTTAATTTTCAGCTCAATTTTTTTAATCTATAAAAATACACTGTCTTCTCGGTTTTAGGTGAAAATCCCTAATACTCCTTGAGCGACTAGAAACAAACCACAAAAGCTCTCCAACAAAAAGTATATTCTTCAAATTGATAGAATTGTACTTTTGACTGAGTCCATTTTAATAATGTCATAATATATTAAAGCCCAAGTCACGTGTCACGATATGTATGAACTTGAAGAAACAATAGCTGCAATCATGTTGTCTCTCATGAAGTGACAGATGCTTAAATTATTACTAAATTGATCGTCAATCAACACTAAATTGAAAGTATTCCACTCTGTTTCATAAATGGTGATAAATCCTTATATGTGTTCGCTTTCGTTGCTAAGTGGCGAACGAATTTGTAAAGAGTTCACAAATATTCCAGTATGATTATAGATTTGTCCCAAAAAGCTAAAATATCCAAATCGATTAACCTAGTCATGATAGCTAATTCGGTTCTGGTGGCGGTTGCAGACGATACAAAAATAAAACGACTGTCACTCTTAGTTATGGTCGAAAATTATTTACAGAATTCAGTTTTTGGAGCCCAAAGACTAGTAGGAACATGGTGGTTTAATCATTACAATTTAATACAAATCTCATAACAACATAATTGTGTTTTCAATAAGACTTATACATACCTACACAATTATTGTTTGCTATCAGTCCTATCCTAGAACTTCAGTTTGTCCAAAAAAACACTGACATAGGTAAGGTACGTACATAAGATGAAGTGGTTTAGGAAAAGAATTGTCTTACATATAAATCATTTTAATTAAAAGCGGCAAACATTACTTGTTTTTTTTTCATTGGACATTTTTTTAATGTCTGACAATCTGTCGAAGCCATTGTACTGTAATTGGCTGCAAAGGTCAAACGGCGATTGCTCTGAGTAAATTTAAAACGGCTCATCATTTAAGATTATCGAACGTCAGTCCTAATGCGAGCGATACTAAACCTACAAAGTGCACTGAGATCGAAGCCATGTCTCCTCCCAAATAAGGTCTACCATCAATACATGCGAATGAGAAACAACAAATAACCGTCACAGCGACCTATTTGTACAATTATGTACCTTTTGATTTACCGCCGAGATATTAGCCATACAACTATAAAAGTCATACAACGATTACACGCCTTTGTACAGTATTAGGCATTAATTCAACTCTGGCGTTCGAAACGCGACGTCCGACTTGATTCATGCGCACGATCAGCTCGGAAAAACGACGCAAGTGACGGAAAATTGGTGAAGAAAAATGGACTTTATGATTCGAAATTTTTGGTTGGGATTTGAATGGTGAAATGTTTATCATAATGAGTAGTATGCCAATTGTCTTTGCTGAGGAGATTAAATTTATTTATATGACGCCATTTCGTCCGTCATTCGTTCTTGGTATCTGCTCGTAAAGTTTTGTTCGAGTCGCGATCGTTTCGCATGCTTTATGCGACTACCCTTTTGATGTGATGCAATATTACAAATGATTTATTTGTTGCTAATCCCAAATTATTTCCTGTGTTCGTTATGTCTTCTTCGACTTAAATGAGAGCACATGTTTACGTTTCGACGATAACTCAATTTCGTTCAAGAGTGACTTATTATAATTTCTACGTATAACAATTATTATAAATTTTATGTAGGTACTATCATTCCACTAAAATTTACATTCACTAAGCTATACACAGTCTATGTATGAAAAATTATAAGGGCGAAGACGGGACCGGGGTGTTTTTGGTCGGTGCAAGTCCGACATATCCCCACGCTGTGCCCGCAGCGTGGGTTGAAGTCATTAGAGTATCACCCAGCAAAAAAAAAAAAAAAAAAGTACCATTACAGACCTTATTTCTTATTTAAGTACATGCATTTATTGAATTGATGAATGCAGATAGCATAGATCGTTGGCACTGGTCCTTTGACAGGTAACAGGACCAGACCAAATCACCAAGCTCTAATATTGCATTAGAAGTGATCTCAAGGTAAACATCGACACAATCGGATTCGAACGCCGGAATTATCTCATTACTAGGAAGAGACAAGACGTGTACCATGAATAGTTGAGCATTCTGTCCGTCTGTACGTAAGTGTCCGGACCTAATTGGTTCAATGACTGGACATACGTTAGGAGACATCGGTTGCTTTACGTTTGCAATCGGGTTAGCAAAGTTGTTTAAGTGCATTAACATTTTCTATTATTACTTATGTGGGCTATTTAAGAAATATAACAATCTTAAGGGTTATTCAACGTACGCTTACAATGTGTAACGATCGTTACTCTTCATTGGCAAAAGAATCAAATCCGTTTAGGTTAATGGAAGACAATGACAACAAAAAATTTCTTAGTCGTAATACAGAAATCGTACACACATCTCATCGAAATAATAAGGGAATACATGTTTCAATCCTTTTACACACCCTGGGAAATATACCAAGCCAAATCTTACACCAAAAGGAAAACCAACCAAAAACATGTGAGTTATTCTCAGCCAGTACAAATCTCAAATATGTAAGGCTTGACTGTCACAGTGCGACACTTGACATTCGTACACGGGCCATCAGCGCATAAATCATAAGGTTACATAGGACTACAAGGACCTAATGCGCGACGCACACTGGAATAGGCCACGCTGCGCGGCGCGGCCCGAGGTACTTGTTGCGTGAATAATTGAGTGTAGTGCCGAATGTCGACCGGTGACATTTGTAGTTAGGTCTTCGTGGAAATAGATGGATTTGTGTTAGGTATGTGGCGTGGTCCTTTGAACCGGATGATTTAAAAAGATGTTACAGCAACTGAAATGTCAGTAGTAACAATAGATCACATTGTGATCGATACGGATACGTAAGAAATGCAAGCTTGGAAGCCTTTCGTTGATTTTTAAGATGTCATATTTTATTAAACTGTTTAAAAATACAACTTAAAACATTTTTAAAACATTCTTCTTCTATAAATCGAAAATATTTTCACTTTTCATCAGAAATTTTGTTACACGTAGCTAAAAACTGTATAGTCAACGTCTATTGCACCATATCTTCATTTATTTTTACTTCTTACACAAGATTAAACTGTACATGGATTTAATGCCTCAGGCATTCTCTACCAGTCAACCAAGGGTGTTGTATACATCTGTACAATAATACAATTTGATAAATCCAGCTCATTCATCCCGCACTCAAACTACATAAGTAACATCAGTAGGACAATTTCCATCCTGGAATTCTTCAACAGACCACCAGAGTCGCATGCCCAGCCGAAAGGTCAGGCGACGAGTTGGACGCAACATTTAACGTAAATATGAAGCCATAGATCAGGCGCGCGTCTGTCGGCGCACGCGCAGTGCTGTCGATCAACAGTCCGCTAATAGATCATTAGTATTATCGCATGAGTAACAAGACACAGAAATTCAGGATTGTTTCAGTGTAATGGAATATGGATACGTAGGTGGGATGAAGGTGGTTATGAATCACGTATTACGAGTATAAGAGATGTTTTGAGCAAAATCATATACGAGAGATCGGTCGTAGCACAAATGGTTAAAGTATAATAAATGAGTGCTACTTTATTTTCATCTTTTAATACTACGAAATGCTTATCTACCTCTTACTTTGTCAAATCTATCAAGAAAGAGATATAAGAACTGGAAAATGTTGCTGCTTCGCTTTCCTTGAAAAGATTCGCATACAAGCATGCATCATTGGTCCAACCATTCTGGTCCTTTGAGGCAAAAAATATTTCACAGTTAAATGTACAGTATATGACTGTTAAATTGGACTTCTAGGTATTTCAGTCCAACAATAACAACCTAAGAGATGTACAATTCATCAAACTAAATCTTTCTCAATAAATTTCAGCTGGCTCCACAACTGGTGGCTGTCAATCAACTCTCTACTTATAGATCGTCACAATTCGCAGTTGTCACTGTGTATCATGATCATTGCGAGTTTGATTGAAAGTTTTGCTTAAAATTTTATTTTAAAGACGTGTTCTCACTTTGTGCTAAATAGTCATAGATACGAAGAATGGTGGATTTCTTTGCCAGCACATGTGCAGGTAAAAACGCTAAAGCGTTTTTATTTTAGGATTATTTTAAAAGGAGTGCGTTTATTCAACGAGTTAATCAGGTGTATAAAACTGAACAGCTTTTCCAGAAAAACAGGTCGAAATCTTAAAATGGAAAATGAACTTTTCATTCTAAGGTACAGGTCACGTGACTTATGTTTGTATGAAAATTTGATTTTAAATTTTTAGATTTCGACCTATTGCGACTGTTGAAAACTTCAGTCTACGGTGGTGATTTAAACTATTGAGTCATTTGGGTTGCAATCTTAATCACAAGACAGCGATGGTCGATGCGAATATATATGTTTTAAAGTAATTTCTAAACGTAGTGTAAAGTACTACGTTTAGAAATTACTTTAACATAGGAAACTTTTATATAGGAAAAGCTAACGTAGTGTGAAGTAACATAAAGTTTCCCTGCCCTCATTTAATATAACACTTGTCAGCTCTAGTCATTATTAACAATGTCAGTGCGCATAAGATGAGCGTAACATCTCTCACCTGACAGTTTCTAGAAGACGATATTATTAGTCACCTATGTAAAGGCCAAGAATCTATATACCTCGCTGTATATACTTCACACCTTTATATACTAAGCGTTTAATCATTAGGGACTGTTCAAGTACGTATGTAATGCAATTACCTGGCATTTTATCAAATACCACGTGGTGTCGGTATTTAAAAAAACCATTTCATTTATCTACATAATTATGTGCTATCAACTTTTTTAACGAAAACAACACATCACATCAGTCAGTACAATGCTCAGAACCAAAAGTAACTATCTTAAGCACTTTTGTTTAAGGATCAGAGAAAACGAAGGTGCCACAACCCAATCCACCCTGAGAAAATGTAAAAATGTGGTTTTCTACATTGAAACGTCTTAGGATCGAACCTGGGACTTTCGAGCCGTCGACCTCTGAAAAGTCGGCATAAACACTACTCAACCAGGGACGTCGTCAAATATTGTAAGATATCTTAGCAAATTTAAAACCTAT
Source organism: Plusia festucae (assembly GCA_950381575.1). Classification (NCBI taxonomy): domain Eukaryota; kingdom Metazoa; phylum Arthropoda; class Insecta; order Lepidoptera; family Noctuidae; genus Plusia; species Plusia festucae. Next base: position 727,946 of record OX494436.1, on the reverse strand, counting down.
ACAGTTTTTTACAAACTTACGTTGTTCCACCGTACTACGCCATAACTATCACAGCATATAAATCTGAAACAATTAGATAAATATTACTTAAAATTAAGGATCAATCGGATCAAAGTATAAAACAAAAACAAGTTATCTAAAAGGACCAAAAATCGAACCTAGAAAACAACAACCCAATTAGTCATTGACACTGAATAACTAAACAACGAAAATCATAAACTAGATAGAAACGCATGTAAGTTCATCACTCATATTCAAATTAATACAATAATACGCCGATAGTTGTAAAGATGCATTTTATGAAGCGGAATCACGCGAATGCTTTGTAAATCTCAAGATCATAAACCGATCTAGGATATAAACTAAGATAGTAAACTATACATTGTTGAATTTCTCATATATTTGATAGGGTATAATGAGTAATTTAAAGCGGCCATTTTAATTAAGACATGCGAGTTATGAAGCTATAATATATTGTGTTTTATCGCTCGATTCGTATTATATTATATCATTGTGAGGGAACTGGTTTTATTGTTGAGAACTAGCGTTTGATGGGTTAAGTCGTTACTTTTTTATGTTTACGTATGAATATTTTGAATTGAAAGGTGAAGACAGAAACAAACTGTTGTAGATAAGTATATTGTAGGTTATAAAGTTATGAACCTTTGAATGCCAAAATATATTTTTTGGTGCTCTCGTAATGCTCATCATGATGTAACGCTGCTTAAAAACAATAAATTACTCATCAATTAATAATATTTTGTTTTTATTAAATAAATGTACCTACGTGTGTAAGTTATTAATGCAGGATTGCATCAGAATTTTAAACATCTTTACACAACAAAATCAGCTTAATTACCTATTGTTTGATGGATATCAAACAATAGTTGCCCAATCTACCTTAGATTCTTTACGTTCTAGTACCTCCCTGCTTTAAAAATTGCGAAGTAATCTAAACACTGCCAATAAATTAAACATTAACGACATAAACATATCAAAATTACTGTAATTCGTAATAAAGCAATATGTCTGACCATCTGGTAACAAGCCGTTGAGTACCAGTATTCAGAGGAATTAGGATGATAATATAAACCCGACATACGAATATAACACGTCTGAGAGTCACTGTAAATATCATAGTAATTGACAATAATTATCGTGACCTGGATGAGGCTGCGACATTTACAGATCTGACAATAGACTAATGGCTACGAAGAGTGACAGAAATAGTTGGAATTAGGAGCTTAACGTAGCAGATTGATGGTATGGAAAGAAACAAAAGATTATCGAGCTCTCGACCTAGAACAGTTGTGCTGAGCCAGTCATTTAAGATCTTTGAATAGTATCTATGACTTTAAGAGTAGGATAGGCAAGTAGTTAGGGATATTTAAATTTTTTACTCGAATGTAATTTGTAGCCTTTAGATTCAGATTCGTTAATTTCGCTGCTTAAAAACATTTTGTTATACTAAATTACGTGTTACATAATTATATGACTAAAGACTAAAATTAAAAATTAATTTAGTCCATCAGTTTTATTAGAACAAATATTTGACATTTTTTTTCCTTTTAATTTTTTTTTTCCTTTTACGAAGATGAAGCATTTTAAAGTTCATGAGTGTTCAATGTTAGCAAAAATTTAAGGACAGTGTGACGTCATGCGAATTTTCCATTTATATCTGTTTACGAGATGAATGAAATCTAAAAACCGGGCATAAAAAAACTTTTACAATTTAATCAAACACGGGAATTTAAACGTTTAGTATCTACCCAATGTAACAGCACACTTAATACAATCAAGCCATCCACATCAGTGTGTAGTAACGTTAAGCAGTCCGCGGCTCTTTGAGTATAATAAAACAATTAAAACACTCGCCAAGAACAGCACTTACGTTCCCAATCGGCACTACCAAAGAAATCCAATATTTGCTAAAGGAATATTTACGAGCAGCGCTATCGTACACATCCAATATGCCATAAGTCATTCCAGTGACGTATACACATTACTAATTAAAGCCCAAAGTTGATTGCAAACGATATTGGCGATTTAATTAATATTTTGAAAGAAACCCGCTCGTAAAATGCTTGTAAACATGAAGGATTTATGATTGAAACATACCCTGTTCACCCTAATTTATTTTGTAGTCTATTGTTTATTAATATAATATATCTTGATGTTCAGCAACATGCCACTTTAATACGTTTGACCTTTTTACTGTTTAACGTGCAGCGCATATCTAACGAGCAACTAGATGAGGAACCCAGTAACCTAACGTATTGGAAATAATAGGCTGGTAGACTGAAAACAAATAATATTTTAATGAAGAATGTCTTCGTAACAAAGGACCAATTTCTATTTCGGAGAACTAAGGAATATGCTTGATTTAGAAAGCCACATAGTTTGGGTGATTAAGAGATTGGCGAAGCAATAATTTTAAAATCACAAAACATCGATCATCTTGAACATTCTCGATCTCATCTTTTTGGCATCAAAACTTCGTTCCGCTTCGTCCTATTTAATTAGAGCCAATGAAAATCGTGAAGACGGCTACAAAAGATAAATTTGTTGTGTACAGATAACGATAGAGATTTCCGTGAGGTTTAACAAAGAGTTTTGGTATCAAATCACACAATTAGACGATCGGCTGTATGGATCGGCGGCCGCTTTGTCGGTGTCTGTCACTGGGAGATGGGTGCCACTTAGGGCCAAAGTTTAAACAACTCTTTATTTTCACTTTAAGTTTTATATTTATTTTTAATAGTTTTGCATTATTCAATAGCGATTTCAATAAAATTTGCATAAAATAATTATTTCTATTGATTTAATTATTTTTATAACAAGTCCTTAGAACCCCGTTCCGTCTGAAATTTCGTCGGTTCCTGTTTTTAATGACTATTTATATTGATGGAAATAATTTATCCATAATAATATTTTATACACATTATTTAAAAAAAACATACCGGAGTAGGTAACAGATATTTACAGAAATTTTAAGTTTTAATGTCGTATTGAATTAAAATTATTTATTATGAATATAACAAATGGAAATTATATATACCAACTACCAATAATGTATCATGATAAACTGTATATGCATAATATCGAAAAATAATACTCTATCACATTTGCACGGTTTCTTCAATAGGTCCAATTCATTAGTGTGAAGTGGAACACGCCAGCAGTGTTTGCCGTCACCGGTCTCGGACAAGCGCTGTCGTCTCAAAGGAATCACTCTGATCGACGTGACGCTGCACTTCTGTCCCCCACGCCAGGGTAGCGAGATACTGCAGAACGCAATTAACTATAATTTTGCATTTGTATCTACGAGTGTTTGGGACAAAGGACCGATACTATCGTGAGAACGCGTACCTTAGCAACGGTTTAAGTTTCGAAAGATTAGAAAACAGTTCCGTTCTTAGAAATGTATTGCTCTATATCACACTAAATAAGGATCGAGAGCATCCTTCAATGACATCATCTAAGTTCTTACTTAGACCGCAACTAAGCGGCACAAGCGCTTTATCGACATCGGGTATTTACACAATAATATGGCAATTAGCTCGTGTTTGCAAGCAAAAAGAAAAATCTTTATCAGACATAATTCAAATTAATAATTTAAAGACTTCCATAACAATATACTTAAACCATAATCGTACAAAACTCAACAAGACATGTAATATCTAATCACCAAACACTCACTACCCACAATGATTTCAACATTTTTTTCCATCGTCAATCACCATTGGACAGTTGATTCACCATTGATGGTTTTTAATTGCTGTTCATTGAATTCAGTATTTTTTTCACAATTAAAACTTTTGTGTGGATCCCCATCGTGAGTTGCAAATTCTGATGATCTTGATCGACAAACATTTGGTACTAGTAAATGGTTTTCTTAGTAGATAATGGTGTTTTTGGTTGGTTGGTTTCCGAAAATGTAAGCGTATTTTTCATTTCGAGAACCTTTTGATATTTTTAATATTCCATGATTCTTCAGTAGTTTCATCAGTTTTAATTCATAAAGACTTGATTAATGAGCATTAATTTCTGATCGTACCAATTGTTAATTGGAGTGCAGTAGACCATCTAACTCGTTTCTTAGACTCTGCACATTGTACCGATTATTTTTATAGTCAATACTTATTTTAAGTTTTATTTAGGTTTAGGATCAGGAACACATTTGTCCCTATTTGTCTAGACTTAAAGATAAATCATTATCTTAATCATCTCTTATGTCTTGATAAAGAATAGTTTATAATATTCTTTATTGTACATCATGAGAGTAAAACTATATAATAATACACAAGCGAAAGGGTAAAATGGCAGTCTTATCGCTAATCGAGATACATTTCGATATATTTATTACATACTGTATCACATTCTTCTTTTATAAAGAACACTTTTTATAGGTTCAAAAATACTCTATTTAATCAATATTAATCGATCATAAACGCATAGTCAATCGAATAGCCATCCACCACAAAAGAGCTTTGTCATTATTTTTCTAAATATTGTATTGGTGAAACAGATGTTTATAACAATAATGCACTCCATTGCCTCGCGGATGTGTGGAGTCATTGCGCTAATCGTTTTTAAGACAGCCATGCATGCCGAAAAGTATAGCGAATTTACAATAAGTGGTGTAAAAAATAGTTTGAAATTTGAATTGTGTAACTTCCCTGTAGAGTTGGAGATTTTGTTTGTAATGATAAATGATTGTATATGGGAATTTTTGCGGTCAATTTTTATGCAATCAAGCGTTAACTGTCTAAATCTTATATCTTTAAACGAGCAATTCTTGTATATATATAATCTGAATCTCGGAAACGGCTCCAACGATTTTCATAAAATTTAGTATGCAGGGAGTTTTGGGGGCGTTAAATCGATCCAGCTAGGATTCATTTTCAGAAAATGTCGTTTTATCCGTGTTTTCAGTAATCTTAAATCTTTAAACGTGCAATTCTTGTTTATACGGCCATCAATACTGTTACAACAAAATAAACAAAATATTACATTTGAATTTGGAATCTGTCATTTTTATATGATTGTTCATTGTGTTTTCTCATTTTGGCGCCAATGCATTCTACAATATTTTGCGATATTAAAATAGAGTGGGGTAATAAAGAGGACCGAATCGCTGTGATTGCATTACACAAAGTAAGTAGGTATGGAGCCAAATGCAATTTTTAAAACTCTCGATACGCTTGGTATTATTAAAATGTTTGTGTTCCGGGCTATTAATAGGTACAATGAGACCTCCTTTGTTTGTGACAGAAAAATATCAGACCGTCCACGTAGTATTCGTACGAAAAAGGTGGTCAAAGCAGTAAGGGAAAGAAGCCTGTCACCTAGAACCATGTCGCGTATTTTAAAAGATGACCTAGGACTTGCAGCCTACAAGAGACGTACTGGTCATTTCTTTACTGATAGTTTAAAAAAGAATAGGGTGGCAAAATCGAAACAACTACTGAAGCGGTACTGAAAAGGAGGTCACAAAAATTTTGTTTACGGATGAGATTTTTTTTGCAATTAAACAATTTTTTAACAAACAAAATGGCCGTATTTATGCTCACAGCTCTAAGAAAGTTTCCCAATTTGTTGACAAAGTGCAACGTGGGCATTATGCAACTTTAGTGATGGTTTGGTGGGCTATTAGCTATAAAGGGGTGACTGAGCCATACTTTTGTGAAAAAGGTATCAAAACATCGGCACAAGGGTATCAAGATACCATTCTTGAGAAGGTAGTGAAGCCCCTTAACAACACCATGTTCAATAACCAAGAATGGTCTTTCTAGCAAGACTCGGCGCCGGGTCATAAAGCTCGGTCTACGCAGTCTTGGTTGGAAACGAACGTTTCGGACTTCATCAGAGCTGCAGACTGGCCGTCGTCTAGCCCCGATCTTAATCCGCTGGATTATGATTTACGGTCAGTTACGGTACGGCTTGCTCTAAACGCCATGATAATTTAGAGTCCCTAAAACAATCCATACGATTGGTAGTGAAGAATTTTCCCATGGAAAGAGTGCGTGCTGTTATTGATAACTGGCCTCAATATTCAAAGGACTTACTCAGAACTATTACAGGACTTCGAATAAGCTTTTTATATTTTAAATTGTTTTATATTTATGTATTAAACTAACACCCTGTAAAAGTAGTAAATCGATCTACGATTCATTTTCAGAAAATTACGTTTTATCCGTGATAACAGTAATCAACTTAAAAAAATTACTCTTCCTGACATGTTGGCGAGTAAAAATATTTTTTTTATGTTAATGTTATTTGTGATTGATAAGCCGTAAAAAATAAGTATTTGTTTGTAATAAAATATTAAACTAAATGCACTCATTATTTTTTAATTAAATAACCAGTTCATATTTTTATTATTACGTCGGTAAGATTGAAAAATATTATTCATACTTTCTCATTTCATCAGTAGGTATGTACCTAATTCGTATTTAAAATTTCTACTACTCACTACCAAAAAAAACGAGCAAAGCTCGGTGATCCAGGTACTGGGGCTAAAGTAAGTAAGTTGCGAGTTTTTCAATTTAACCTAACTCAGTGTTTGTTTTACTTTAGCAAAAAGCGCACTCAGAAGAAATTACTAGCTTAAACCTTTATTTGAGTTCACAAGCCAAATTGAGACTTCAAACACTAAAAAACTTCATAATTATATCCTATTCTGAAAGCACACACTTCAATCTCTAAGAAACTTCTAAAACAGTTTGCAATCTGCGGCAGGTCGGAGATCAGTAAGGAACCGTCAGGTGTTAGTTTTGACGTCAACAGCCCGCGCCGGGAGTGACTCGACGCGTTAACCCTGTTGAGCGCTACGGTGGCCATGAGGTATGTTTAGTAAGGATAGTCTTGAGCAGATAAATAACGAGTGAAATTTTAAACAATATATTGATAGACGTTAAAATATTAGAACACAGTCGTAAAATATTAAACTGTCATTTACTATACTTATTCGCAGTTTTTATACAGATAAGCAATTTCTTTGCGTTTGAAAACATTCAACATCACTTGAATATATTGATTACCCTACCCATTTATTTAGGCTCGTAAATAGTGAAAAAATACGAGAATATGAATATTATGCCAAAAAGTCTAACAAGAAACTGACAAGGAGGCTGACATATTGAAAAATAAAACAATTAATTATGAATAACCTAATCCCTTGTTATTTTGTGTAAATTTCAGGACAGTCCCCAAACCACAAAACTCACAGCCACTGCACCGCTAAGTGACGATGATCCACAAAAACGGATGAAGTGCGATTTTATTAACACTACGTTTCGATTTTCATAGAAAAATGTATAACACTGAGTGTAACAAATGATGTTGTTTGCCAAAAAGGCCTGGAGAAAGCCTCCAGAGTGATGTATTATAGACTGTTCGGGGCCATTGATGAGAAGTGACGTCATCGCTTTTGGATCAAATGGTGAAAGATGGAGCTGAGATTTGACTGAGTCTTTGAGAGCTGAAAAGTTTTGACTTCGGACTTTGCTGAGTATTACTGTGGGTATTGCTAAGTCCGGGTGGCGTGTGACGTATTGAGGTCGAGTTGATTTGAGATTCGTTTACAATATTTGGAGTAGTAGGATAGTTCAAGTGAAGTAAATAATCTATGTCTTAGTAATATGTACATTATCTAGATACGCGGTAGTGTGTCAAGGCAAGTTCAAATTAAGTATGTAACAGTTAAAATTGTATATTGTCGGCTAACCAGATTTATGTATTAGGTATCTATAACTTGACTGACTATACCTTCAATATCAAACATCTTTATTTTTTAATTTTCAAATAACAATAAATTGCTACATACTTCCAATAAACTGGTAGTGATAATAAATCGTGTAAACGAAAAACAATATTTTTATAGATTTACAAAGCATTTGTGCAGAACTATTACTTGTAAATTATCTACACAAATAGAAAGAAGGAAACCAGTTGTTGCCGGTTCGAGTCCTTCTTCGGCCAGAGATTAAAATGTTTCTATTTGTATAATTTAAAAAAATAACCTTAAATCAACTAACTTTGACTTTTTTCACTAATTTAAAAGTAAAGCTATCGATTGTAAAGGAATTTGTCACAGCACTACACGACGGGTGAAAGGTTCGGTACAGACGCCGGCGGAATGCGCTGAGTCACACCGCTTAGGGGAACACCCCTGCTCAAGTGGCGTTTAGGGGTCCGGATCTTTCTATAGTGTTCATCAATACCAATTGATTGTTGAGTTTCGATGATACGTTGTTTATAGATTTTTGTTGGGATTAGATACAACTGTGTTTTGTTTTGCTGTTTCAAAGCATGAATATGACCCAGTTGAAATAAAAGCCATGTGTTTTTAAGTGACATGTAATGTGATTTCGTGTCTATTTTTATATACTACGGTATGTAAGTAGGTACCTGGGGCACTTTATCTTTATATCTATCTAACCAGTTTATTCATACATTCTTTATAACATTATAATAAATTTATTAATAAATAAGTAGGTATATTTTCGAGGATTCAGAAGCTGAGAAAACCGGTAGGCAAAAGAAAACAGTGGTAGCATTAATAAAAAAATATAATACCTTGCGGCAAACTTCAATAGCAATATAAAACGGCCATTAAAACTCATTTTCATTATTCGTCATTATTTTAATCCCAAAATCAAATATTAATATTTATAATAAATTTTAAATTGAGATAAAATTTCTAACCCCCTCGAAGTTATAATATAAAAATTTGAATACAAAAATAAAATAACAATATTTACAGCCAGTATTCATAATTCTACAAATTTATGTCCTTTATCGATATAAATCAGTTATCGAGAGGCTATTTGTCAATTATTAATTATTGAATTATCATAATTTCACATTCATAGTATAGGATTCGGCAGCGGAAATATTTTAGAGCGAGTTGGGACATTAATTTTACAAGGCAGCTATGAATTTACAATACTGTGACAGTTATTTGTTAATAATATAGCTATTGTAACCTATGTGACCTGAAGCGGGGTAATGTGAAAGAAACAGTTATTTCCATGTAACTTTGGAAGGATTAAATATATGAGTGTATCATTATGTAGATTTTGAACACAGTATTTTAAATCTCTCTACTAAAAAAAAAGACAAATTTCTTCCTTTAAACTAGGTCTTTATCTCATAACAAAATAAGACGTTGTAGTCAATCATAAAATTATTTAATAATGTAACATAATACCCGTATTAATAAAAAATATTGTGGTTTTTATTTAAATCTAGATAAAAATAAAATTAATTGTTATAACAATCTAAATTGACACAATAATACAAAGAGACCACACACAACGGTTATAGATTACATTGTTAAAATAATTAAAGATGTCGCATAGAGGCGATGTCTTGTGCTAATTACCAACATTAATTGCACATAATAGCGACCTTTACGCATAGTCAGCGATCGCAGCTACTATGTAATATCGGTGTTATCGGCGAAAGTTCACATAAACTACAAAACTTCATTAATAATAATTGAGTCTATAATTAGTTTACAAAAATTCATTCACTAAGTTAATTGAACGTCTTACCGACAACGACACAACCGCATTTTAGTGTTAAACAAAAAATAAAATTACCTTTTTTGTGTTGAAGAAGATTTGGATTGACGCTAAGCGGTTTTTTAAATTTCGGTTCGCAATAAATGAGCTAGATTTTTAACTAGAGTCGAAATTTTCCTAGTACAACATATAAATCGACTAAAAAGAAATCTGTAGGTACTACAAACCGATACCCCCCCCCCATCTCCGTAGGGCTGGGGTCACACCATCCGTTTCCGTCAACCTGTTGCAACGACCCGATTAATGCGTTCCCACTCTATGATCTATTGAAGCGATCCGCGGGTCCATGTTAACCTGTTTTTGCCTAGGCATCTTAGATTGCGTGCCCTGTCTTAGGACTTAACCTGTAGTGTTTTTTGTGATAATATATTGGTTTTAGTGACGTTTTCCTGCTAAGGTTAATTTGATTACAGTAAAGACGATTGGCGATTTATTATTACTTGTCTTTGTATCCGATTTTGTGTTGTATCTTTTGATTTTCAGTGACACATTTAATAAAGATTAAATACTAATGTAATAAACGTATATCTATAGTCTTCTAGACTAGTCTGAAAGTGGGAAGGTACGAAAACTGAAAAAGATCATAATATAACTCTACCACAATGACATTTCTTTCATGGGATGCCACAAATAGTTAGTTATGGATGATTTTTGGACAGTCGTTTATTCAGTCCAACTGCGACTGCGACTGTCCAAAAATGATACCTTCAAAATACGGTTTTCACCAAAACCAAACTGATGTAACATATTCTAAAAACACAATATCGATAATTGTCAGCGTGCCACATTACACCGAACTTTATGTCTGTGTTTTGATAACAATTCATTCGATTTGAAGCTTAATAGTGACGTACCGATCGGCAATTAATATAAAATATAATTTATTATCGATATATCGCCGCATCGGATGTATCGGCGATTATGATGCAAATTTTAATTACGTCTATTACAGTTTTGTTTAATTAATAAAAAACTGTTCGTGTCGAATTTTATTTAATGTTTTAGATGCATGTGTAGTTTGTTAAGCCTAATGGAATTTGAAATAGTTATAGATGGTTCTAATTTTATTTTATTAGTCGTTTAAAGAATCTCTTGGCTTATGAAGAAAACTTGGATTTATTAGTTTTTGACTTCTAGGATGGCAACCAGTTTGTTGTTTATACGTTTGTGTAGGAACATGAGTACCTATAGACATTTATGCCTTTGCATAACAAATTTTCCACCTACCTAAACATACGTCTTGTCGTCTCTCCATCTACCTAAGGTTGATTTGTAGAGAATGCCTCAGGTATTAAGTCCGCCATTGTACATTATGTGTGTGAAATATAAACATGTATGAGCTAACAAGTAACATGATTACTATATCGAGAATAAGCTATAACTTTTGTGAATAATCTAAAACTTACATAATGAATCTTTGAGAAAAATTGTAAGCAGAAGAAGAAGACAAGAGAAGTTTTCTTATTCTCCTTTCTTAATATCTTCTGACCATCTTAAATTTTGTCTGGACCATCTACCCATACATAAGTATCTGATCTATCTATAATAAAATATAAGCATAAAAACGTACTCATCTGCAAAAAATACCACACATATATTCCAACCAATTAAAATCGTTTCAAATATTCAATTACAGTATCAATTAGCTTATCCAATTACTGTCCAGGTGTGAAAGGGTACACTTCTCATCATTTAGCCTGTAACTTTTTATTCAGCCCATGTCCTTACAAACATTCGCCAAACATTAGTATGCGGTGTGCGACCGACATTATTTGCATATCGATAAAGGTTAACAATGCAATTACGCGTGTCGATACTCGATAAACAATAAAACAAAATCGACAGCACTAAGTTATAATTTGTTTTAGACGTGACGACTATTGGTCGGAGTCGAATCGTTTATGGATTAGATAGATTCTCAGTTAGAAACAAACATATCTATAAGATGGTCTTCTCCTGAAACTAGTTCATTTAATTTTCCCTAAAGCAACATTTGTTGAACATAAACGAAATACACATAACATTCATTTCTACAATCCCAATACAAAATAAAAGCCAATCGTATCGCTCCCGTGTCGTGTGGCTTAAAACTCATTATTCATGAGGCATCGGCGGTGGACATGCAATAATTAGCTATAACTAAACACCTCCACATCCACGCTATCTAAATTCACAAAACAGCCATTATTACACATAATTACATTAAAATTATAAAAAATTTGCGCTTATTTTGTACGCGGATCATACATAAACATGTAGCTGTCACCGTGGAGGGTTAATGTTACTGCATATAAGCGCATAACTCAAGAACGGCCAGACCAATTCGGCTAATTTATTTTTTGTATTTTCCCTTAGGTTCACGGTACGAAAGGTTTTAATACTATATAAAAATAAAAATTACGTGATCACTTTACTATTAACTTTTGACAGAACGAAGTCTGTCCGCGCAGCTAAGTATTGACCATACATGGTATTTGCGTGTGTTGGTTTAGGTTAGGTATTTTATCTAATGTATTCTGTAGTCAGTGATATAGACGTTCGCTTTAGAATTTTCTTAATAAAGTATTAGCAATATTTGATGATTGAAAAATGTTGTAGTTGTCCTGTCAAAGGGAATTTTAACTATAAATTCAAAACTAATGTGGAAATCCATTTACTAGGGTTTAGGCTGAATTAAATATTGGGAAATGATAAATAAACCAGTTGAAAACCTACAGAGTATAGAGTTAAAACAAATATTCGTATGTTTTTATTAGAGTTGTGTGGCTTGATGGTCAACATGAATGTCAACGTCAAACCGTCAGTTTCAGGGACCGTTTTCCGTCGATGATTTTATAATAATGAATGTGATGGAAGTTGAGTGGGTCTTATATATTTTAGTTAATAATTTAGAGATGAAAATAACTTACTCATTAATAGGTTAGTTGAAAGGTAGGGTACGGTCGAAGTATTCCTAGAACAATAAGGTTTAAATTTTTCTTGAACTAACCATTTTTTTATTAAAAAATATATATATCAGATCAGCTATTAGTCATGTAAGATATCGTTTCTGAATGTAGCGTAAGCCTATACTTATTATAATTATTATTATGTAAAGCCCAAGTCTACATTCAGAAGTCATCCCAAAGATTTCTACTAATGATCTTAAAATACACTCGAGAGCAATGAATCCGGGTCACTTAAAGAATGTTAAAAATCTCGGAAACTAAAAATGATAGGTTAATGCAATAAATTGTATTTAATAGACAATGTAATACTCCTTAAATGAAAGTAAAAAAAATATGAGTCACCATACATTTTATTAACACAAAATTACATAAAGAAAAAAACTGCTGATCTCTCCTTTAAACAAAAATAGGAAACATGAAATTTATGAACTTTATTACGATTTTCTTGAATTTTAATACTTCGTATTGCCTCCTCGTGCTTCCATTACTGCGTTTACGCGGTTTGGCATGCTGTACACCAAGTTCCTTATACGATTTTGGGGAATATTCTCCCATTCCTCTGTGAGAGCAATTTTGAGCTCACGAAGCGTGATTGGGGGAGGATTTCGTTGTTTTACGCATCTGCCTAGCTCGTCCCAAGCATGCTCGATCGGGTTGATATCCGGGCTGCGCGCTGGCCACTCCATACGAGTAATGTTCATCTCTTGAAGGTAGTCATTCACAATCCTACCTGTATGAGTTCGGCCATTGTCATGCATAAATATAGCATCCTCACCTAAATTGACCATAAATGGACCAACGTGATCATTGAGGATTTCTTCCACATATCTTTCGCTAGTTAAAGAGCCGTTTTCTATGATCACCAGCTCTGTGCGACTTTCAGAAGAAATTCCGGCCCACACAAGTACAGACCCACCACCGTAGGCTACTTTTTCTTCGATGCATGCTTGCTTGAATCTTTCCCCTGGTCTTCGATACACTCTGTGTCTTCCATCGTGCTTGTAGAGCATAAATTTTGATTCGTCGGAGAACATAACTTTTGACCAATCTTCAATACTCCAATTTACGTGGCTCTGGGCATATCTTAGTCTTGAAATACGATGCCCAGGCTCCAGTTTAGGGCCGTTTGCAGGTCTAAGGGGTTTTAAGTTAGATTCAGCAAGACGACGTCTTACTGTCCATGCACTTGGGTTACTTCCTCCGAGGAGTCGAAACTGATTTGTGAGTTCAGTTCCTGTGAGAAAGCGATTTCGAAGCATGGTGTTCACCAAGTATCGGTCTTCTCGTGCTGTGGTACACCTGGTTCTGCCCGTTCCTGGTCTGCGTAGGTTACAACCAGTTACTTCGTAACGTCGGAGAACTCTTTGTACTGTTGACAGCGACACACCGACAGTCCTGGCTGTATCGCGCTGACTCCGGCCGGTTTCCAGCATTGTAAGTATTCTGGAGCATTCTTCAGGCGTAAGCGACATAATTTCAGCTTGAATAATTAATATAGAGCACTATCAACATGGTTTATGTACCCACATAAATGACAGATTACAAACAAAAGCAAAACCAAATGCTGTAATTTCGTAGTTCCATCTTCGAAAGTGGCCCTTTTTCAAATTTAATTTTTTTATGATATAACTTTACAATAACTAAGAAGTTTTAATACCTTCATTTAAGGAGTATTACATTGTCTATTAAATACAATTTATTGCATTAACCTAGCATTTTTAGTTTCCGATATTTTTAGGACCCTTTAAGTGACCCGGATTCATTGCTCTCGAGTGTATCTATTGGTGACATATATTGTTCCAATATGATTATCATTAGCGTGGGTTAAAACAGTGCTAATTAGTACAAATCAGCTTCCTACAACATATTACACTTAAATACAACAAACAAGAACAAGATCACAATCTTAATATGACAGCAAGTAGACATGACAATCATAATAAAACAATTAATGATTATGGAAACAAGCCAAAACACATTTACCACTTATAAACTGTAACCCTGTAACTGCAATACCAACGCAGGTCAAAGCGACCTCGGACCACTATCGCTAACCCTTAAATGTCATCGGTACCTTTATCATCAATGTCGTTCAATCAAGACATTAAAATATATGGAGTTAGTGGTCTAGCTTTGATAACATATTTAATAATTAACATAGTTACTTTTGAGAATGCAGGTTTAAACAAAGAAAGGCCGGTATCAATAGCAATACTTTTCAACTTCACCTAAATATTAATTACATACTAATTTATATCTATATTAATATAATTTTATATTGCAATTATAAATAGTAAGTGAAAACCAAATTCTTTAAAAATATTCAAAATTATCTAGGAGTTGGGATGTCAGATTGTAAGAAGGGTTTTGGGGCTAGGAAACATAAGATAGAGAGAGCCGCCATTTTTTTTGTAGAATCTCATTCTTAAATACTTCAGGATTAGCTATTTAATTAAACATCTTGAAGCCTGGAAAATAATAATCTTCGACATAAAAACTTAGCTACATCTTTAATAAAAGAAAAGTGAAGGGTGTACAATGCGTACTCTGTCTACCCCTTCACTTGTAATAACAAGCG
Source organism: Plusia festucae (assembly GCA_950381575.1). Lineage (NCBI taxonomy): Eukaryota > Metazoa > Arthropoda > Insecta > Lepidoptera > Noctuidae > Plusia > Plusia festucae. Next base: position 712,830 of record OX494436.1, on the reverse strand, counting down.
TGATGATACAAACAAAATACAAATACTTACATATTAATTGTTGTTTTATAAATCAGTCTGACCCATTTTTTGCGTCCGTATCAATCTATTTTGTATCTGTAGATCAGTGATCCAGATCTCTTCAATGCCATACACGACAGCTGATTGACGGATTGACGGACAAACACGCTGATTGGATATAATTACGATGCATATTTTGTTAATAAACAATTGTCTGGACATTTTACGGTTTATAAACCCTTATTAGAAAGGGTTAAGGTTGAATTTTTGATGATTGGTGTGTATTTGTAAGTTTGTGGGGTATCCTTAGGAATATTGGACGCGGTTGGTATGGTATTGGAAATCATTGTTGTGATGGAGACCAAACAATATGTTTATAATGGCTAGTTTAATAGTTACTTACACGAGGATATAATAGGATGTATTAAAGTGTGGTGGTTAAGGTTAGAATGAGGAATTTCATATAAACTTTTGTTTTATGACAAATTATTATACAGGGATGATGTGCACATGGATATTATTTATTTGAAATCTAAAAATTGGTAGGTACTTAAAATGAAAAAAAATAAGGATTTTTGTTTTCCGTACAAATTAAACTTTTGTCTGTAACACTGGATTAATATAGTTCAGGTGAATAGCCATCAACTCTTGATGTATACTCATACATGTATTTACTATGAGATTCTAAAACTGTATAGGTACCTATAATGAAATGAGGAAAATCTGGATCATATAACCTGCAAATGCTCTGTTACCTCATTAGGTTAATACGTGATAAAGTTAATGCAAAACCACATTACCCTTGTCAATTAATAGATATACAAACCTAAAAGCACATTATGTACACATAACTGTTTCCCAATGTTTACATACATAATTTACGTAATACACAGGTGCATTACTGTATCCAACTTTATCTGACACTAACAAAACTGTTCATTGGATTGAAAACAAAATACTTCGAGTTTCGAGCTCACTTCGACGGCCGTCCATCAGATCAATTCATTGTTTAAATACTAATATACACTAGTATTAAAACAATAAAATATTTTAGATCACCAATTTCTGGTGATCGTAGACTTGTGAATATAGTTTTGTTAATTTTAATTTATTAAGGTGATTCCTCCGATGTGGCCCGCGAAATTCAAATTTTCATGTGTTTTTTGCAATTTGCTTATCAGTGACAAGTTGTAACTTGATCAAAATTCGATTCGCGACAATAACAAGTATAATTTTAAATATAAAAATGATCATAATATGTGCTCCATTCATTCTCAAAAAGATTATTTAAAAGTAAGTAAAATTTCCGAAATCTAACTCATTTTCGATTATTCTTTGTGCGAGCGAATGGAGCGAACGTTTTAATCATTCTTATATTTGAAGTTATATTTATTATTGTCGCGAATTATATTTTGATCAAATTACAACTAGTCACTGATAAGCAAATTGCAAAAACACATGAAAATTTGAATTTCGCGGGCCACATCGGAGGTATCACCTTAAACGTTAATATATAAAGGCCGGGAGCATGTTGGGGAGACCTTTGCCCAGCAGTGAGACACCTAAAGGTTGAATAAAAAATATATAAAGTGTTTTTGAATGCTCTGAAGTAATTCTTAAATTATCTGAATCAATTTTCGACAGTGGATAATTAGAAACGATTTAAGTTCTGTGACTTAATTTTCAAATAAGCTTATACAAAAAGTTTTTTAATATATAATAGTAATGTAGAGGCTTCTAAAAAACTCCGAACTATAGGATCATATGGGTCACATCCAAAAGATAAAGAAGTCAAAGAACCGAGATTTTTTTATCCAAATAGCCGGTAGGTGGTTTAAAGATATACCTACTTAATAATTATACTTAGGTAGTTTAACTTAGATATACCTAAATAGTTACACCAGTTTATTTATTTCTAAAACCAATTTAATACTGGCCATAAATAAAGTCAACAACACGTCATTTATAAAACAACTCAATTCCAATTTCAAATTCTATAAAACGTACAGTCACGAACAAAATTGTGCAGCGAATATTATTTGATATAGGTACATGAGAGTTAACACTCGGCTGCATTCATTCAGGCCTGATTGATTGAGTGATTGATTGGCACGTGACGCGAACACTCCCGATGTAATAGCCCAGTAAACAGGTTCGCGACTCGCGACCAAACACTACCTCTAAATTGGAATTATTTTTTGCAATATAATTTTTGGTGCCGCTATTTTGGGGTTAGTTTTTATAGAACTTAGTTTTAAGTCAGCTTTTTAAGTGTGCTTATGAGAGATACTAAAGCTTACAGTATGCAATATGAAGAATAAATTGTATTGCAAATGTAATTAAAGACACAGTCATTAAAAACTGAATGTAGGGGCAAAGTTTTTTAGATACATACGTCATTTACTCCACCCCTTAAAGAACTTTGCCATATTAAAATAAGCAGAAGTCTACGCCCAATGACACACAGATACACTCGGTACACACACTTTGACCTCCGATACCAAGTCCCCTGGATTTGAAACACACAAACAGTCACACATCCATACTCAATAACGCTTCGCAACAGCATCTTTACAAGTCATTAGACGTGCCACCCCTCCCCCTCGCATCTACCTCCCCCCGAGGGCCCCGCACCCGTTTGTAATTAACTGAGGGCCATAAATTGACCGTAACTGTCATATCATATTGATTTAGTCCCGTGAGCGTACCTACGCCTTGCTCCGAGTTTTCAGCCTCGCCGGGGTAGGGGAAAAATTAAAATTGTTTGGATTGACGCTATCGGGGTGCGGTGTGCCGAAGTTTGTATGCTGCTCAGGTTATAGCCTTATGGCTAGCCGAAGGATTGGTGACTGTCAATGAATAAAGCATCTACTAAGTAAAGCTTTTCGGAGTTTGTTACTAAAATCACATTTAATACTACGACTATTGAATCTTATATATTAGAACAGTTTGTTGGCTTAAAAATTTCCTTGACTCATAGAAATCACCAGAGAAGTTACGATGTGATGAAAAAAATCATAGACAAATCGTTTAAACTACAACGAACAAAACAGATTCATTCATTCTTTCATTTATTTAATTCATAACAACTAATTTATCACAGCGAATGATTCAATTGCATATCAGAAATCTGTAATAAAACAAACAACGGAAGGTTTGAAAATAGTTAAAAATCAAACGTAATCCGACTCGTTTAAATCATAATCACGTACAAAAAAACGTTTTCTATGCATACATCCATGCCCACACATACATGAATGAAGTGAAGACAACATTATTACCGCTATGCAACGATTGAGACTGTCAAAACAACGCTAACTAGCAAAATCGAACAACATTTGGCCGGCGGAAGATAGAAAATAAACATTTACTTGCCATTCTTAAACAGATGATCCGATTCAACAAACATTATTGAACGAATTTACGAGCTATCGAGATCAAAGTCGTTACACAAAAATATATACAGCAATCACGAGAGCATCGTTAGTTTCTTAAGAGATGTGGTTAAGGCGCAATTTTGTGCGTAACAGTACTTTGATGGGCGCTGATGCAAATTTGGGCGCCATGTTTTTTCCCCGCGCCAACAATCGCGCAGTGTTGCCGCATCGAAGCTTCTTTTTTCTACTGTAAGTTCTTGGTCGCTAATTCTGATTGTTAAGATTTTTTCGTAACGATTGTATAATATTTTGAAGCGTGTTCGATACTTCAATGAACGCTAAGTGACGGTTGATCAAAGCCGGCCTGGATCCAAAACAGCCTTGATGTGTGAAAGATTAATACGTTTTTACAAATATCTGAACATTTGTTTGGGTAATTCTGAAGCTGATATGAAACTTTGCAACTGGCTTAATGACATGATTCAATCCGTATCTAAGGTTCTTCGATTGATGGTATCTATATTCGACTACTTGTTTGTATGTCCAGATGGGTTTTGTTCTATCCCAATTAAAACAGGGAAGTTGCCATATTTAATTTGATTGAATGAAAACCTTGGCTGTTTGCTAATACTTAACATTCTTCTGATTCCTCATCATTCTATGGTTTTGATAGTACCATACCTTATTTCAACCAATACAAAATTTTCTCTATAAATAAATAAGTAAGTATTATGTTACTTGTTGTTTTATCACACGCGTATTTATTTTGGATCTTCATCTTTCTTATCTCTATCGGTCAGATTTTTACTACTGCTGCAATCTACAAGATAAATTGAAGAGATATCACCGAGATTCGCATTGATTTCTGTACTTGGCTTGAATTTTCTCATCTATTTGATCAAAAAATTCAGCTGTTATCATAAATATATAATGATAATGCGTGTATAATGGATTCTTACATTCCGTTCACTTTAACGGTAAAGGTATGCAAGTTAAGACTCTTTTACATACTGGAGCATGCATATCGTCGCTTCTTCAGTCACGGCATCTATATATCAGTCAGAAAGCACACAACTACTGTAACTCAGTGCTAGGCTACACCCAATTTGACAGCGGCCATTAGAAAAAAAAACGGGTTTTATTTATCGCTCCACTAAAATTCCTAGTGATTTCACATCTAGGTAACTTATCTTATAAATCGTGAAATGTGTCAATTAACTCCAGTTTAATGTCGTATTTATGTTAATAGACGTCTGACGGACATTTTTGGGCATACACAAAAAGAAACTCGCCAGGATGCGGCCCAGTACGCTGCGAGGGTATTTTTAAATGTCAAATGAGTTAAATAAGTGTTGTGGCTTCACATCGTGTGACAACTGATTGATTGCTTGATTGACTTTTCGCATTCAGGGGTTAATGTTTTCTGTTTTGCCGCTACAAAATGTCATTGCCATATTTTAAATAACATAAATAACCATTTTAATATATTCTGATAAATAAATTTAAAGATTATTTTAGGCTGGTAATAAAGTTGGTAGCTTTATCGATTACCAATGAATCGATATTTAAAAGAACGTAAATTTGTTGATGCAGAATAAAATTATTTTAATTTATCATCACTATAATAACCATTAAATTAATTTATGAAACGTCCAAAAAGCTGTGAAAATTTATGTATATCGCGACCATTTGGGTAATAATAAAGAATTAGTGAGAGCTTAGCAACAAAACTTATTATTAATAAAAAAATCTAATTTCAATCACTACTCAGTAGATGGACTTCATAAAAATAATATAAATATCCCAATATAAATTATTTGGGTATCGAGAAACCTCGTATCGATGTTAATAATCGTACCGGGATACATAAAAATGTATCTGTTAATACATTCTTGATTATCAAACCGTGGGACTGTTTGTATGTTATTTATGTGTCGTGCTTCAGTTAACGCATTGATCGGACCCAGAGCCGCCGTAAATTTTAATGACGGAATCCGAAAAAAACTATAATTTTAATTCAGAATGGTACATCAATACATAAATAATGGGACCAGTCGAGAAACTAGTACCAATAACGCGAATAAAAATAAATATTACTTAACATACGAAATAAATATGGCGGATGATTTATGGCGTTATTGACATTGTGTGCGCGGGCGCAGGCGGCCATCTTGCGGCTAATTGCCAGTCTGTCATTAAATCAGTCACGCATCGGCTATAGACGGATGTTCGGGTATTTGTTTAGCGGCGACACCTAGGCAAATTTACATCATTTGATCCGAAATGATTTTAAAATGACCAAGCTAATTGGTTCAGTGGTCTATGCAAATATGTTTATAGCGGAGAAACGCCTCTTTAATTATATTATTAGTTTGTTTTGAAATCTTCGTTAAAAACGAGAGTCTATTATACAAATTGGGTAATGAGTTAATATTGACTGACGCGTCTTATGTATCGTGGTGTCGCATGTTCCATGTTCCAGCGTAGTAACAGGCTTTATTTGTATGTTTGTGTGTCACCTCACTTGTACGGGTGATATGGTAGGCAGTCATTTTGTTTTACTTTTAAATGAAAATTACAGTATGATATCTCCATAGACTGAGGAAACAAATATTATATTATGTTATTGTAATTGTGCTATCGCCGATGTGTGTTCAGATTTAACACCGACTAGTGGGTATAAATGTGGTGCATAATATGTTACAAAAAGTAAATAATAATTGCACTTAGAATTTCGATTTACTTAAGTAGGTATAGCTAATTATATTTAAGATAGAGTTTATGAAAATTATATAGGTAACAGGGATACGTATATACTTATTTAATGGGTATACAAGCAGAGGGAGACCGAAAACGAGATGGATGGATTGTGTGTAAGATCATATAGAAAAGAAAAGAATGTAAGCCGCGATGACGAGTATAGAGATGAATGGAAGGAAAACCATCGAAATAAAGTACTTAAATAAGGAATATTTTAGGAAGTGAAATCAGCAAATAATGATCCTACCGATGATGTTGTCCCAGGTATTTAAACTGACTTAACAGAATGCACATGTCTGTTACAAATGCACACTGACAATTTGAATATAAAAAATTTTATACCTACCGAAAACAATAAAAGGATCCGCTTGCCTGGTACATAATGTTGACGACAGATCCTACGGCAGATGCATTGAGTAATAGCCTTAATTCAATTGTACAGTTACAGAAATATTTTATATTCAGGGCATGGTTATAAGGACTCCATTAAACAAATAAAGTTGAAGTTCAAATGCTGTTATTTCTTATTAAATATAACTAAGGACCTCTGAAGGTCCTCTCAATAAGGACTTCTTAAGGGCCCGTCACAGAATATAGGTTTAACCACATTTGGTAGGTTGATGATTACTGCTATTATTAAATTAGTGCTTAAGATACAGCTGCCCCATCTACATAAAACTCTTATTAAGTTAAAGTATAAATACCACAATGGTCAGTATTTTTATGGTTGGTATAATCCATGTAGGAACTGATAATTATAAGAACTAAAGGTATAATTAGGTAAGTGCCTACATCATTATTAATTTATTTACCATTTATATACACACACAGTTTTTATAGGACACAACAAAAGAACAATAAAATACAAAGGTACTGCATATCTCTAGATATTTCTTCCAGCAGACCTGCGAAAGGAGAAGTTTTTTGTAAGGTGGACAGCAGTGTGTAGGAGATACATCGACTATTTAAATACATACTCTTAACTTAAAAGAAGAAAAATAATGCTCTATACTCCTTTCTTAAAAACTGAGATCGATCTTAAAGAATGGGTACGCACAGTGCATAAGTAACTAACTGTCAATTTATAAAAAAAAATAAGTTAAGTTTGTAGAGATCAGAACCAAGTTCAACCTAAGATAACAATAAATCTGGTGTTCTACTTTATAATTAAAAAAAAAAAAATAACAATTTAATGTTTAACCTAACTCTGCTATCACATTCGGTAAAGTTCATAAAAAAACACGATGTGACTTTATTAGGACGTTCGATTAAAAACAAAAATGTTATTAATATAATGGAATCCCTAAAAAATTAACCATAAACATAATATATTGAGCACCATAAACAAGTCAAGTTATGGAATATCTAGCAGATGTCGTGTCACATGGCGTCTATAAATTTGACTTGTCATATTCAAAATGTCGGGTTCAAATTGTTTAATAATATTACAAGAACGATACACGTTTCGTGTAGAGAATATTGAGTGTGTATTATTTTAGTATAGTTTTGGATATTAATCCAAGTTGATTAGAATACTGAAGCTTAGGATTATTATAAAGACTTTTTTGATAAAACAGAAACAGAGTTTTATCAAATTTAGATTAGTTTAGATTTTTGATTATTTTATAAATTGTATATACCTACTTAATATTTTTTTATAAAAAATAACAGAGATAAACAGAGGTAGGTATAGCCTAGTTGTATTCGCCTATAAATATAGGTTGTCTTAATAAAAGAGTGGAAATTAATGGCAGTAAATAACAACACTACAGTCTATTCATCCTAACTTGGCACAAATAGTAAACAAACCGGCCTCGATTACAACTCACACTTTTTTAATTAAATCATATCATTCACTGGATGAACATTGAAGTACAATTCTGAATAGATCACACAAAGTTTCCCATCACTAATCTTATTGACATTTCTTACATACGCCATATTTGTTTACATGTTTGGCCAAGTAAGGATGAATAGGGTATACATCCAGTTTTTTTTTCATATTCTGCTGTCTGGTAGCAAACCATTTTAACTAGATGTGCCTTAGGTTTCATAATCCAGTTTGTTTAGAACATACTAACTCTGGGACAAAGCTGTAGATCTTTCACTAGGTCTAAGTACTGAATAAATTGGTATTATATTAAGTCTTATGTGATACTGGAGTTTCTTGCCGGTTCTCCTCCATGGGAATGCCCTTTAGATCCGCGCACCTAGAGTCATTAAATTAGGATAAAGTTTCTTGACCAAGAAGGGTCAAGAAACGTGTTTATAAGTAATATAAGCTTTTGGATTTCGATTTTTGATATCATTAATAACCATTTTGAACACAGAACAGCGTTTATAAATATTTAACGGTTAGTAAGTTGGTACTATCATTCGTCTCCAAAGACCAAAACAATCGCATTATATTACAATTTTAGGTAATAATATCTAATGTTCTTGTCTTGGTACAGTCAGTCTTGTTGCGTAGAATTATAGCAGATGTGTTTTCCTAAGGAAATAAACTATGTGGGAATCTGATTCTTAATTTCAAAAATATAATATTATGAGTAGCTTTGTCTGGTTAATTTAAGATGAATCATCGATAAATCATCAAAAAACCAATTTCGTCAGAATATTAATAGCAGTAAAAACCAATAATCCAAGATTTTAAAACAATAAAATAAATAAAAACATACAATCCCAATGCAACGCTTATAAATTTTCCATTATGCATAATCGTGGGTAGGTAATTTATTAAAAATCGAATCGTTCTCAATCAATTTATTAATCATTGTCATTCGTGATTGCGACACTAGTACTAACTTTATGATTAACTTCTATTGTATTATTATTTATGACATTTGATTGTCAGGTAATAATGCGTCACTGTCGTCCGTCATTGTAGCACTGTTTTTTATTATATGAATATTTAACGGCACGTTTTTCTCTTGTAAGTAAGCTTAAAAATAGATAAACAATGGTATTATAAATATTGTGAAACAATAATACTTCATTCAAGTAAGTAATTTGAAGGACTTTAGTAGGTAGTGTACCTATTGCGATGTTTGTGACTGCGCCTAAAAAGACCAATAGGACCAAAAGTGTTTGAATAAAAACTGTACTTTTAGGTAAGTACTTATCTAATTATTTAGCTACTATATAATTGTATTTTGTCCTATTATCTCTTTATTTCTATTTTTTACAAAAACTTACATCATTATCTGTTTTAACAATTAAAGTGACTTTGTACATCTTTTTCCGAATGTTGTGTGCCATTTTTGTTTGTGTACATAAAATGTTAAATAAATAAATAAAGTACCTACTTACTTAACTAAATATTAAAAAAAATGTCTCGTTTCTTTGTTTAGTAGATGGTATACCTAGTAATAGTATGCACAATTAATCTGTAGATGCTTCATTCATATTTAGTTGTAAATTGAAGCTGTGCATTGTGCTTTTTTTTTCAACGCTGCATAATCTATAAAACGTGATATTAAATAAAATCATTTTAATAGAATAATCTTCACTAATTACTTAGTCATATTTTTTTTCTAATTATTGTTTTATCCAATCAAATTATTTTCAGGTCTTTGTGTGGAATAGGTATGTTACAGACATGCATGCACCTGGGACTACACTTGCACTTTACACAAGACTTACATCTATTTATATAGTTGGGACACAGAAAATAGATATTTACTGTTTTATATTTTTATTAATTTTTTACTGTAAAATATTTTGTAAAATGAAAAGAGGAACGATTTGTGTTTTTGTGTGGATGTTTGTAATTAAGAAACTCAAAAACTACTGTGCTGATTTAAAAAATTCTTTCACCATTAGATAGCTATATTCACCGTGAGTGACATATACTATAATTTTTTAGTAAAAAATTAGGTACCACGGGCGGAGTCGCGGGAAACAGCTAGTTACCTATATTTTATTAGGTCCCTACTTTTAGTTTTTTAATTAGGTACCACTTTTTAGTGAATATCCGACTTGCAGTAGACAAGACTAGTGATCATGTTTGTTTGCCTTTTTGTAAAGCTCTGAAACAGATTTCTTATCATATGAGGTAAACTAGCCTTTAATGTCCAATCTAATGTTAACCAATGTTGTCCCTCAGCAGGCCAAAGGCTCTATCTCCCTTTTCCACGCACTTCTTTCCTGTACTAACATAATTATAGTTGCATCGTTATGTACAGTTTGTTAACCTAATAATAAATATGTTGTTAAAAGAAGATCTTGCAATTATAAATTAACTGGAAATCGATTAAAAAAAATAAAAAATCCAAATCTTAAAGTTCCATCGATTCCTTATTTTTGACAAGTAACCAAAATTCGCGACACGCATGTTGCGTTTTCCAAAACGTCTTTATGTACACAATGTTTACGATGCGGCGTCCCACTCTGTCGCCCCGCCCCCCGCCCCCCGCGCGCCCTCGTCCGCTCCCCCTCCCTAGCCCCGGCATAGACGCGATGCAGACGCTCGGGGCGCGCGCCACTCGACTATTTAAAATGACGACTGTGTGCATTGCTTTACAAAAATAAAGATGGCGGACTGTGTAAAAGGATGCGAGTAGATGCAAAAATATTGGCTTCTTTTTGTGGTTTGATTGTTTTTCTGTTCTTATTAGTATTGACGATACCGTTGAGGGGACACCTTTTATAAGTTATGTAATTAATAAGAAGAGTTGGTTTGACTCAGAATTTGCCTTGAATCAACATAAGGGAATAAACTTATTTTTGCAAAATAGTAATAAGTACTAGTATCTACCTGGAAAAAAGAACTATATCAATAAATAATGACACCATCTTTTAATTAATATAGGTTCATCAGAGATTCATATTATATTTAAATATCGATATACAAGCCTACTAACTACGTGAAAGAACCTAATAAGAATATTGTTCTCTCATAATTACTTAATTATGTATTTTCAGTAAATAATAATATTTATTGTATTATAAATAAGTACCAGGTACCAATTAACTCAAGAATGAAATTTTTGCTTCTTTTTTAGTATTACAAAACATACACAGGCACATGATGTACATTTGAACCAAGTTCTACGTGTATCGCAGAACATAAAAACTTTTTATCAACTTTACAAAAGTTTACTCTCTTACAACTCTGCGTTTAACTATTACAACAACAAAGGGAGTAAGTTAGTAAACTAAACAGAGGTGTAATTGTTTCATAAAAAGTGTTTGTGTATTACTTTTTAGCTTTAGTCAGTAGTTTTTCCTTTGTTAGAAAACATTTTATCAGCGCCAGCCCGGTACAGTACCGTCGCGGGCCGTCGCCGCATCCTCACTGAATTCAGCAGCCGTCACAAAGTTTTCAGAGCCCACTACGCATTGTGAAACTTTACTATACTACACTAAACTATCTACACTATACAAAAGTACTTAGTTCTACGATTATAATTCTAAGAAGCACCTTATAACGCGTAAAACAAAGTTAGTAAGCGTAAAAAAGTACAATGTTAGCATTTGTTTGACGTAAACACTCAAAGTATGCTCACCTTAGTTTTCCAATGAATATTCTTATTTGACAGACAATAAGAACACTGCTCCACCTGTCACAGCGAGCACCTAAGCAAGCAGTGCCACTCGAGACCCTCTCATATAACCATTGTTTTCTAAACTTCTATTTGTTTTCGAAATACGTGAAACGAATTCCTCAGCACATCAAACACCAAGTACGATGTCGTTGAACCTCTTTCCAATCCATCAATAGTAAACTTAAACAAATCAGCCGTATTTGAACAGATGGGCTGCGACGGTGTCGGTCAAGCAAATACGTATACAATGCTTACTGGTATCGCACAGCGTGGGTCACTTCACTCAAACACGGGGCACTAAGTTAACTGGACACAATATTTGGCACAGCACGTGAACATGTCATTGGATCGTTTTGCGCGTGTATCGTGGCGTGTTTACGCGGGCGAGAGCGAGCGCGGGTGCGATGCGGTTGCGTCGCGCGCCGCGGCCGGAATGACGCGCGGAGTGCCGCCCGCTGCCGACAGCGCCACGCGGCCGGCCACAGAACTAGCGCACTCAATCAAACGTCCGCCCGTGATAAGATGCAACTTTTTTTTGCAACATACTGCATTCTTATTGTGATTGATATTGTAAATTAAATTGCCAGCGTATTGTAGATTATACTGCTTGTACATTAGTGTTTAATTAAGTTTCTTTATTGTTTTGTGTTCATAAAAAGTTGAAAACTTTGCAAGTTATTCCTTACACCTCTTAAATTTACATAAAATATATTTTGTGCCACATTCATAAGCACATCCCTAATATGTAGTCTTAAATTACTTTTTCATGTGAGACAATAATATTTTCTAGTAGGTACCGGACTAAAAAAAAACTATTTATACAATATACAATTATACATCAATATATTTTTTAAAGTTTCGATTAAATTAATTTCTCAATCAAAGCCAAAAAAAATTTCGGAAAAATTGTATCACAAAACATAGTGAACATCAAAAAGTGTATGTCAAAACATAGCAAAAAGCCGTGTGTTGTGACGTGACCTTGCACGCGGCCGGTGCAGAGCGCGCGTGCATGTCGCCGTCCCGCTCGCGGGGGGCGTCGCCAGCCCCGCCCCCCGCCCCCCGCCCACCGCGCCGCGCCGCCTCTCTACCTTTCAACTGGTAACTCACTTTTGTTACGAGTCGTACCTATTTTACGTACATATTTGTTTTAATTTTCTAATTAATTTATATTGTCGTTAACTATTGTTAATTTAATTTTTAATAATTATTGGGTTTGTAACTTTGATAATTTTGTTACGTTCTTTTGACAGGATATTTTTAGAGTTTCAATTCGGGTATTTTCTGTTAGATGAAGTTAATCTTATTCTTAGGTTATTATTTCATGAACATTCAGATGAATTTGCTTAAGTAGATACTTATTAAGTAAAAATAATATTGTAATTATTTTGTGATTACGCTAAGTACAAAATTTCACTGTATTTAGGTAAGTACATATTTACTTTGTAATTTATTTTTATTGAAATTTGTGGCAAAAACATTAATTACCAAAAAAAGTTAAATTGAATTGAATTTAATATTGATTTTACTCCCTTTTCTTTACTTTAATCATGTTCCTAAGCTAGCTCAGTATAAAAAATATGAATATAACCATATTAAGGACCCTGAGATTCCATAAAGACTGCACATAGAACCCATAATAAAAACCATAAGAAAAAAAAGTTTGCTTACAACCGTCTCTCTAAACGTTGCCTTCCCCGTAAAAACCTCATATTTCCATTATGATCTCACATATCATAGCCATCAACATTTTAAATAACAACATTCACATGCAACACTTTACGCCACTAGAAATAAAGACAAAAATCGAATAACAACATAAAATGCCAATAATGACCCGAAACACACGTAATTTTACGATCGGAATCGTACAAAAGTTTTTTTTTCATCAATATAATTTTATTCGCGTTTAAGTTCGCTTATTAAGCAAAAATGTTATATTCTGTTTTACGGAATTTGACAAAGTTCTGATAAACTTGGATCACGAATCACGTGTTATGTTTTTTTTATTGTGTCACTTAGAGACCTTAGAGTCGAATTTATTGTGATGTGGTCCTTTGGTCCGCGCTAACAGGTACCTGCACTCTCTTCCGTCCTCACGCTTAATCTAAATCGCTTTTAAACATCACTTACAGAATTATACTTAGGAATTGGATGAACAGTTTAAATTAAAAGTAATAAAAACTCCATAAAAGTTTATATTTTATTAAATTCCAACTTGATGCAATCTTCATAAAGTAGGGTATTTTTACTGGATTAGTAAGACTCGTAACTACAAAATTACTTGTCATAACTTGTATTGATATGTAGCACTAAGTAGGTAAGTATGGAGGTAGAAATTAAAAGAAACCTTAAAGAAAAAAGACTTCTCTAAAGGTTATAACTACTTCATTAACTTCTACTTTTTAATTAACTGCAAAATTGCGGGTTTGATTAGTACCTAATCATAGGTACTAATACTTTATCCAAATTTTTGCTGATTGACTTAATTAACATACCTAGGTACTTTAATAAATATACTTTAACATACCTACTATAATTAGTAGTGTCAAAAATTCTGCAAATTAAATAGGTAATAATACAAAGTTAAACGGAGCTTTGACAATAAAACGAAATTTGTATAACAAGGTACCTACGAGTAAGTATTAGCGAGCTATCACGAATTTGATATCGAGAAGACCTTTATTACAATGCAGTTAAGTCGATTTTCCATTCGGTACTGCCTTTGTCAAGAAGTGTATTGTAGTTGCCTATATTGAAATTGTCATCACTGTACCTATTCAGTACCTTTTAGATATCAAATATCTAACCTCAAAATCATAATACAACCTTTACATATTCACATACTTAATGGTTGCATTCCTAACAAATTCATGATAATAAACATACAATATTATGATAATGCTATGTAAATAAATAACACAATTCTTTATTAACATTTAAACAACTTTACAACAGTTGTCATAATTTTATGTAACTTGGAATATCTATGCTTGAATGGGACCATACATTTTAAAGCTCAATTCTTATTTGATACATTTTATAATTTGATGTGATGCGGTTGAATGAAATATAAATTACTTTATTCCGAATAGAACTGATTTGGTGTAAGCCAATTTAAAATATATTTGATCATAAGAACTCATCCTGTAATATAAAATAGGCTATACAAACAGCGGTGCGATATAAAAATTCTAATCAACTGCCTCACATGACGTGCTATGAGTTCGATTCCAATAACTGATTAATACTTATGTTTATAGGTACCAAAGCTTGTCTATCAACATTTAAGGAAGCCTCGGATATAGGTACACGAATAAATTACAACTCAGAATTTAGATCGTTAGTCTTGACGAAATAAAGCAGTGACACTTACAGACTTGAGAAAAAAATCATATCCCTATTGACATAAACTAGCTCCAAGTTAGTACATCAACAAGGGAACACATGAAGCACATAGCCTTACTTGTCTCCATCGAGCGCTCGCGTCAAACCTCACAATAAACCGTCATCTTTATCCGTCCCCCGCTGAGTAGTACCCGGGTCCCGGCTAAATATACACACGATTATTATCCTCATAAATTTTAATATGTATGATAACTTTCAAAAAATCCGTTCTTACCATAACGAACGCAGTTTATGGTGATTCCTGACGTCTTGCCAACGTTTGATTGCGACTTAATCGCCCCGCGTTTGAGGGTTGGAGGTCAATGAACTCCCGCAATCTTATAAGCAATTGTGTGGTCCTTTGGTTGGTTTTAACTTATCTCGAGATTAAGAATGGGATGAATAAAATGCAAACCGATACACCGTCTTTTAAGTACCAATATTGTTTTTGTGAAAATAAAAACGTAGGTAATTAGAGACACCTGCATTTTTATGCATCCATAATAGTTAGTTACAATTACCACACAGGTCTACACCCAATATCAATAAAAATACGCGAAGTAATTTAATTGCTTTCAGTTATCTCGCGACTTCGAGAGGACGTTAAGTAACACAGCATGCGTTAATTGGTGCATTTTTAGTATAAATCTTATGGTTTTGTGATAAAAATATATAGGTCTCAATTGAGCCTTTACCCATTATTATTGGGTATAAAGCTATATCTTCCTTTTTACTTAACCCTACTTCATTATATTCCGTAATGAGAGAAGGCAATGTGAAATTAAGCATACCGTATAGTACCTATATGTATGTTAAAAATATGAAGCAACGTTATATGAAAAACCTGATTAGTGTTTCTTAACTAGAGTAGTGAAGGCAGCCTAGTCAAAGTGTTTTAAAAATCTAGCACAATCTAGACATTCGTTTTTTATATTTAACCCTTCCAAACTCTCTCATAGCTTTATCAGTGACTTAAAGTCTAGCCTATAAGCCCTAGGGTTTGGCTTAGGTCACTACTGGAGATAGAATTAAGGAGATAGATCTAGCTTCAATTATTTTGGGGAATGTTGAGCTTGGCACGAAGCGGCAAATTATCTAAGCGCTGTCTAAACAATGTTTCTGCAACCTCCTATTAGTGCATTGGCATCAAGAAGTACCTAGGCATGATTCAATTAAAATAAAGATATTGCCTTTTACTAACATTGTATATCAAACGTAAATAAACTTTTTAATAACACTATACCTTGTAATGTAGTAGCATTGTTTTATTGCACCTTCAGTTTCTATTGATATAGGTACATTTACTCCACGTATTCTTGAATGTAGGTAAAATATTATTTGTAAACAAGTGCTGTTTACAGCGAGTTTACACTTTGGATACACGACATTTATGTCCCACAAAGAGATCAACATTATTAGGATAAGTTACTCAAACTATTGTTGTCTTATTTTCGCCAATAAATAAACACAACACCCACAAAACCTATAAAATATAAATAAAACCACGTAGGTTGTGTTTTACAGCGTCGTAAACACGCTTCCCGGGTTCAAATCTTAATGGTCACCCCTACACCTACACTTGCACACCAATTTAAAGTGATCGAATAAAATATAAAAGTACCAATAAACTTGTAATTTGAATTGTAATCCGACACAGAACATGCAAACAGACAAACAAGACGAGCCGTCAATCAAAGCAATCAGTCAACGGCTTCACGACACGGACGCAGTTCGACCAACCACTTTACCATCAACAAAATAACTATTCATCCCTATTTCAAGGGCAAAAGGACCAATTTCGTACCAAAGGTCCAGTTCCAAACGGTACCAAAATATATTTCGTATGTAATTTCGGATCATAAAATTGGCAATTTTCGCGGTCAGTGATGTCTGCTCTGTCATCACGTGGATCCTTTATGGCGCTAAATTATACAGGCTGCGCGAGCGCACCGTTTTTCTTGCATTGCACCAGTTGCAGCGCAATTTGGGTTAGGGTTAGTAGTAGGTAGGGTTCGGAAACAATAATGAGTGTCAATCGGGACCAGCTTGACTGTGGTTCAGACGATATTTTGTACCATTTTTGTTAGGGCATTTGATTTTTTTTTGTATTCGATTTTGCAACACAATGAACAAATTGCGTCATCCATCACTGCAATATTTATTCATTGCATTAATTTTGTGTTCATTCTCACGCAAATTTGATTGTAATATCTGACTATATTATAAGGTTTTACGTCACTGAGTTCTTTACCATCGATGCAAATTAAGCTACACTTTTTGCTACAAATACAACATTCTTAGAAGGTTATTAAACAGCAATTAAAGTTCGACTCAAACAAATACTCATTAATCCACCTTTTTACAATCTATCAACATCAGAAAAAAGGCTCGCGAAAACATCAAATCGAACAAAAAGCTTCATTTGCATTGCAGCAAGTCAGGCGTGTTTCCTCCATATGATAAATACAAATAAAGCATAACCAATGCAACAGTTACGGCTGTCCGACTGAACTGAACTTCTCGCAAAGGAAGCGACGTCGGAAGGCGAGGCGAGTTGCATGCAGCCCGGCTTTAATTACCCCTGCTTACCCCCTACCCCTAGTCACATAATAAATATGGTCTTCGCACGCACTCATAGACTCATAAACGCAGTAATTGATGTATGATGCGTCAAATGCTGTCTGTGTTAGTTTTAATTGATAATTTTGTTTAGTTATTTGTAGAGTCTATGAAACACGATTATAAACCGACCAAAGGCTAACTAAGAGGTTTAATTAATTTATCAGTGTTTCATAAAATAATGGGAGCTCACTGGAAGGCTAAGAAGACACTTAAAAAGCTGAGGAATAAACTACAAGGTTTCAAAGTTAAGGTTAAGCAAATACCCGAATCTAGTCCCAAAACTAAGTGGAATGCATTTAAGTATTCATTCAGTAATTAATTTTAGGTCAACGATTTTAAACACATAAAAATATTATAAGTTCGTACCTCAAAGTTATAGGACAATACACCTTAAAATAATGTAAATTAAGCTGTTATTAAACAAAGACAGAGTCATTTTTTCATCTGTATTATTTCACTGTAATAACACAACTTTAGTAGCTTCTAAACAAATATTTTGAACATAAACTTGGAACCGTGTTGTGTGAATATGGAAGGACGTTGATGAACGACGTAAGCGCAAGCTCGATGCGCTTAACTAGTTAACGCATCGTGCTTCACCCGCTGTAATGATTGCACGGAACTAGGGTCAACATGTATTAGTTCTAAATCGAGACATTTGAGGCCATTGTTTTTTGCTTGGAAAATAAAGTACTATTGACAAGGCAAAAACTGTAACAGCTTTTCTTAGATAGGTACTGCATAAGTCTTTTTCATCCTCATAATAAAAGGCTCTACATTAATTAAAGCTCAACTTTTTCAAAATAATGACAATAAATAATAAATAAATATTCAAAATTCGTTTGCTTGTTGTTTTTTCTGTCTTGACTGCTTGTAACGGGAAACCTTATCCTTTATTAGATCACTTTATCTAATGAAGTCGAGTAGGTTCAATATCGAAAAAAAAACATAAACACATCTGGAAAGTAAAAGTTCCTGCATAACTGTCTTTGTGTACCTACTACTGTACATTCCTGAATCTACGCAACATCATGGAGCTCCTAC
Source organism: Plusia festucae (assembly GCA_950381575.1). Taxonomy (NCBI): domain Eukaryota; kingdom Metazoa; phylum Arthropoda; class Insecta; order Lepidoptera; family Noctuidae; genus Plusia; species Plusia festucae. The sequence continues at coordinate 694,094 of OX494436.1, read as the reverse complement.
TTATAACCCACAATATAGTCTAATCAAGCTCGCATATTCATTAATGCCTGTCGAAAAACCACTAAGCCAGTAATAACACGATCACTCGATACTGAAGATTTATATCACAAGTAATTAAGAAACTATTTACATAGTAACACCAGCTTTAATGAGGACCGGAGTATTGATGGATAATCATTTACTTGTCTTTTTCAAATATACATAGGTCACACAATAGAGTGCACTGCATCATATTGACTAAGCAAATTAAAATCATCTAAAATATAAAGATAATTAAACTACTGCCGATTTAGGCAATAATTAAAAAAACCTTCTTTTTCTATCAAAACACTTAAACGGTACTTTGTATGGAGTATGCTTGCCCTTAGGTGTCAGGTAAGATCATCAGCCGGAGTCGAGCAGAGAATGCACGAGCGATCCCACGACTTCGGTTAACGCAGAGACGGGACCGGGAGGTTTTTGGTCGGGGAAAGTCCGACATATCCCACATCGTGCCCTCGGTGTAGGTTGAAAGCATTAGCTTTTATCTTAGTTACACAAATTAAACAATACCAGATTTTCAATATGTACCAATCTACATAACAATGCAAACTTTCATAAAAAACAGTGTGACCAACTACCAACAATGTCGCCAACACCCAACATTGGCTCCAACAAACAATAAACACAAACAAGTTAGTAAAAATGTGACTCACGACCGCAATCGCTGTATACCCGACCAAATTAATAAGGTTACTCTGTACTACATTCGTTGAACATCAACGCATGTTTATTATTTGCTCGTATAACATCCCACTCAACATGCTATGTAAGTATTGGTTATCGAGAAGTGTTTAATAGTTTTTTATCGATATCTATTGGATAATTGCGAGTGGGCTCAATTTTTATGAGAGTATGACTAGTAATACAGTTGCTTTATTATTCTGTAAAAAAATAAAGTTTTACCTATGGCTACAGTACAACTAAAACGCATGCATTTTTGCATCTACATTATTTATATTTAATCTAGATAATTTTTGATTATGATCTTTCAACGATAATACTTAAATGGAAACTTTATACATTGCACTTTTACTCCTCAAGTTTATTCTAATTGATTATAAAGACTATTTTCCTTTAAACTTATTATTACTTGTTACACTATACTACATAGCATTACTCACAGTGAAAGATGACGCATAAAAGTGTACTCGTAATAAAGTTGTCGCTTCCAAGCTTTTTAAACTCTCGGTCAAGGCCGCGAGGCACGAACAAGGTTTTAAAAATAATTTAGCTTTACAAACACTGTATAGCAGTAAGATTTTTACTTAAAGCACAATCAACTTAAAAGATAATAAATCCCTTCTCAATGGTCCTTATATTTTCCTTATAATTTTGGTCCTTCGGTCCGCGTTGCGTTGCCGGCGCGTAGGTGCGTCCCATTCAGTCAATTTATGAATGGGTTCACTCCGTTCAGTCACTCGCTCGCGAATGTCAAGGCCGAAACGACCTACGTTACGACTTTACGAGGTAAACGTTACAACCAAATAATGTATTTTTTGTTGGGAAATTTAATTTAATTGTTGTTTAGGAATCTTTTCTGATAATGTTATATGGAAACAATTTATCGAATAACCAACAATGTAAGTAGGTAACATGTGTTAAGTTTAATTACAGCTTTATTATTTATTTTTGTGCATCGCAGCAAATAATAAATTTACTAAGATAAGTATTTCACAAGAATTATAGCTATATAAGCTATATACACAAGAACTATCCTAACCATAATTATATACTTTTTTAAAAGAATTTGTAATTAGGTGCCCGATAAATGCCAATATCAACATTGAACTGGCTCGACTGCATACCAGTCCTTCTCATACATGTTATATTCCCAATAAGTTACGTTAATTAGGCTTGCATCCCACGCAACACCGACTGCTCTATAAAGTGGAAAGAGTATGACTGTCTTGAACTGTTGTTGTTCAACTACCACATACACGATAGGTTATTGTAGCCTAGATGCGTTATAGATGCAGAATCAGACGTGAGACAGCAGACTTTTATTCTAAATACCTTTTTTTTGTTACTTCTATAATCCTTAGGTTTTGTTTTCTGAGGTTTACGCTTAAAATAAAACTTCTTTTGAAACGAATTCTTTCGCTATTCTATCGACCTGCAAAGGCGTTGAAACGACGGGATATAAAATGAAAAGTTTTATTTCAACTATTTACCATCGAAACTACACCGGCCAAGGTCTAACTGGATGTAAGTATAATTTGTCAATCAATTTTGAGTTAACTCTAATAAATGCTCGCGGAGGCCCTTCATTTAATTTTAAAAAACCTATACTTAACTAATAAAACTCAATAAATAAGAGAAGTAACAAATAAAGATCAAATCGCTTCCAATATTAACCCTTAAAAGCGTTGTAGGGTCTAATGGAGAGCCATAACTTGGTACAAGTTAGCACCTTGGAGAGCTGCGCCTGCGCACTAATATAGATAAATTGATCGCTTCAATCCCTTATTAGAGTAATATATGGTAATATGTTCAGATCGCGATTGTCAGACAAGCTACATTTGAACCGTTTTTATCGGACACTATTTTTGTTCGCAAAAGTTGAGTTTTACATTGTGCAAGAAGTGAGATTGATTAAGACAATTCCAATCAAATAGCTAACTTAAGTATTGGTGGATGTAAACAAATAAGGGAGCAATGACATCTTAAAATAAAGATTTAGGAAAATGATTTTATTTTCACAATGTCAGCACATTGTAAAAATAAAACTCAGTGGAACATACTATTTTTATTTCATTTCATCTAAAATAAAAAGCAGTGAAGAAATATATCCTGACACAAACACGGACTACGAAAATCGGATACAGTAATCGCCAGTCAATAAGTAAACGAGGTACTCGATGTTCATAGCTACTATTAGCTACTCTACATGGAGAGACGCCTGTGTCTAACAATGGGAGATTTATAAAAAAATATGTGTGTGTACCAGAGTACACAGGTAAGAAGTGAAACTTCTTTATTTTCTAATCGTTTTTTGTTTTATTTTTAAATTATTATTTAATTTATATTTTTTATTGTTTTTAGAATTAATAATGTTCACTAGATTTACAGTCATATTTATTAATACTTGCTAATTTTAACAGATTTATATACATTCACTGATACTTACAATCAAAAAGTGAGGTTAACCTCAAATAAATATTAAAATCATGCTCATGCGTGTTGAATTTATAAAACGAAATATATAATCACTCTCACTTTTCTTGTTAATTCACTTAAATTTGAACAAGTCTTTTTATTTTATCACTTTCAAATTAATATATTGTTATTCTTTTTTCAAACCAAACTTCAAAACTAATATATTGTTGTTATTATTATCATATATTACATTATATTCTTTACGTCACTATACTAAACTTCGATAAAAAAGCAACATGGCGCGTAACCGAAAAACGTGACGATTTTCATCACGTGACTTTCTCCCATACGTCGATAAAGAAGTTTCACTTCAAAAAAAACATTAATAGGCATATTTCGTTTTTTACCAACAAGATTCAAAAAGATCTAAAAGCTACCTTATAAATAAAAAACTTAAGGTTGTTATTAGCAGCCGTACAGCGTTCTTCATTACGTAAGATAGTTTCATCAATAGATTTCTTCTTCGAAGTCACTTAAACTCCTTTCGCTGTCAGATATCTATTACAATGTCGATGTCAAAGGTTAATTTATGATTATATAAAAGAATGTCTTTCTTTCCGGGGGGTAATGTACCAATCATTTTGAAGAAACACTAAAACAAAGAAAAAATTGTCTTTTTTCTATTATCTAATATTTGAGATATCACTACCGGGGGTCTAATTTATTTGTTAAATTTGGACCCCCAGTAGCGAAAAGTGGTTGGAAGTTGAAGTTCAAACTGCCAACTATTTAGGTTAACGAAGATAATTTGTTCATATTTTAGATAAATGTCTTTTTATTAATTTGATAGTAAGTAGGCGTCTGCTTTCGATTTCACAGTTAGATTTACTATTATTATCTATATCTTGGTGAAGTGTCCAAACGGTTTCTGATATTACTATTATCAAAAGTCAAATGTAGTTGTCAATATTCCGTACACTACACTAACTACATTTCAATGCTTCAACTCTAATAAAATGAATCCATTACACAGACTCTACAATAAACCGTAAGTAATATGAAAGAGGCCGGGCCCACATACCTATTAATAGATATCTTCGTAATAACGTAATTTGTAGGTTTACGTAACCCGAAATTTTCATAAAACGAATATTCGCAAAAATATATCAAAGTAAAAGAAAAAAGCCACCGCTTCGTAAGTGATGCGCTCAAAACATTGCCACACAAAAACAGGTAACAAACTGATAAACGGCCTGATACACTTTGTTCCGAATTCATGAATCCAATAAGAGAAGCCGAAATAAACTCGAGAAGAAAAGAGGAAAAACAAAGAAATATCCTTAAAGTTTGTTCAATAAACAAAGCGAGGCACGATCGCAAGAAAAACGCTTTGGAGCCACATTGCAGTACATTTTATACAAACGATGACATAAATACTCATTTTCAGCTACAGTATCCGATATTGAGTGAGGCCTGTCTTCCGAGAAATGAGCTGATACAATGTCGGCCAAAAATTGGGGTATAGCTTAATTTTTTTGTTCGGTGAACGTATCCGATATTTTCCTTTTCGATATCATAAATATTTTTTGGTGATTGCGCCATGAATATGTGATGGAACTTTTGTATTTTTTTTTATCAGTAATATTTTTCATGTGCGACTGAAAATTCTTTGTTGTGTTAAAACCAAACGTCTTTCCATGTTGCGTACCTAAATGGGCATTTTTCCCAACACGGTAATTACGTGGTATCAAAAATCCGTAGGTACTAACAATTTCAAAAGCAGGTGCCAAAAATTAATTACCGATTAGATATTACTTTAGCATTCTTTTAGATAAACTAAATCATATTTTGAGATTTTTCACTACCATTTGTAAATCAAATATATTTTAGCTTCACAAATAAATAAAACGCGTCAACTTTCCGTGCAGGCAGTGTATTCATTTTTGTTTATTCAGCGCCTCACCCCATCCTATACATTTATCGGTTTGCATCCCAAACCTACGTGGAATATACTATCTTAGCATTGAGTGTTATTCGTCTTGCATTTAACTCCATATAGATGCTGTAACTCCAGCAACTTAGTGTTGCTTAGTAAAAATATGAGTGACGGACCGAAAGTTGGAATTATTTAGGGCTGCATTTCTGGGTGAGAGTGTACGTTTCGTTATAGCGGATAGTGTACATAACTTTGTAAAAATATAGTTGTTAAAGTTATTAATATTAGATCATGCAGACAAGAATTCGTGACTAGCCTTATCTCCACGAATTCCTGTTAAAGTTCCAGTTCCTGCGTCTTAAAGTAACAGAGAAGGTAGTTCTAATTCCTAAGAATAAGGACTTCTTTTGCGTATTATTTTAGTGCCACATCGATTAAAAAATATTTATATCATATTCAGCTTCAGTACCATAAAATAGCATATTTTGCATTTACCGAAAACAGGCTTTGAAATGAATCCTGTTTTCGTTAACTTCATGTACCTATAGTTTGAAAACTTCTGTAGAAATCTGTCAAAAAATAATACGTCGCAATGAAAAAAGACAGAATTAAGAAGTAAGAAAAGGCAGCCATCTGACAAAGTAAGGAAATACACCACTTTCGACTCAGGCGGTGCAGTTATTAGAAAATTGAGAGTCTACACCATCCCAAGTACCTTGACACATGATTACTCGATGACGTCAATGTGTGAAAGGGACACCGCTATACAACAGCAGATGCAAGCATTGTCTATTCGCACACGACATACACCGACGCATCAATCTGTTTCTAGTCCAGCTATTAATTACCTGCTGTTCTCTGATACCTTGGCAACGGAGCTAAGAAATATAGATATGGCATACGACTTTCTGATGTACCTATCTATATAGTTTCTGAGGAAAGTATTTCTACATATACGCCCTGATAGTATTTATCTATATCTACTAATATTATGATTTGTTTGTTTGTTTGCATTAAATAGGCTCTGAATCTACTGAACCGTTTTGAAAAAATATTTTACTGTTGGGAAGCTAGACTATCCCCGAGGGACAGGTTATATTATATTTTCAAAAAAAATTAGACTGCAGGCGGAGCTGCGGGAAACAGCTAGTTTATTATATTTATGATAAGTAGCTGTGTCGGACCCTGAATGTTAAGGAAATAACACTGCTGATATACCAACGGTTGTGAATGAAGTACATTCTTGATCATTCCAACAATATAGTTTATGAAAACCTATTTTCACAATATTATGGTATTGTACATCGTGTTCATAACAACTAAAAGACTAATGAAAAAATTACAGTATAACAGGGATCTTTTTGGTCTTGAAAAATGTTATTAAAATATTTATGCATAATTTATCATTGAATATGGATGTACCTATAGCTTTCACACTTCCAAACATAGATGCAGGTCGCATCTCACTGTCAACAGGCTTCTGTACATAGTGATCAACTCACGCGCAGGTGCAGTGTTTCCATGTAACGTATATTTAAATAGACATAATTAAGAGTTTTATAGTTCGTTACTTAAAGGAAAGATGTAGTTAAACAATTAGTTATTATCACCTAATAAATGTGTTACTCCATAAACTTTAATCCTGGAGTAAAAAAATATTTATTTATAGAAGACTTCTCGTTATTTACTGTAAAATTTTAAATATCATTTTATAAACTCACCTTGGTAACGGGAAACATAACCCAGTATGATTTACTCAGTATTTCCGTCAGTGAGAAGCTTACAATGATTGACAGTAAAATGATCGTACGATCCCACAGTTGCGCATGAGTGGCGTTATACGTCAAAGTCGGGCGCATCCGGGCGGCGTGACTATCTCACGGTGCACCGTTAATGCAACACATGGCAGGTCAGGTATTGAGCGATTTCTGTTATGTATGTAACTGTGGGTTGTGAATCTGTGTGTTTAGCGCACGCGCAGGCATTTTTACTTATAACTCTATAGTTATGCGCGTGCGCTATCTGCATGAAATGTGGTTGCACTAAGTTTGTCGAGCGGATTCAAACGGGACACGATTCAAGATTGCGTTATGAATCTTCGAATGACAGATTTGCTCAGGTACAATTATTACTAAGATAATTAATTCCTGATGTGGTTTTCATACCGTAAAGTGAATCATCTAGGAATTTTTAGAGTCGAGAAACTAGTGCAACATATCTTCTGGGTTTGTTCCTGAAGAGCCTGGCAGAGGAACCATACACCTAGCTATAGGTCTATGAAATAAAATCGAGAGTTAGGTATACGGGAAGCCTTTGTTTAGTAGTTAGGCTAAACAAAGAATAAGTACTTTGAAGTAATTGTAGTTAAATGTTCATAATCACCATATCGTAACGCAATCGCCACCTGTATGCGTCTACCTTGCATTTCAAGTACTGCATACATAATTACAGAGTAAGGAAACGCTCTACAATAAAAAGTGCTTCGATTGTATACTATCAATCATGCGAACGCTACTATTCGTTTTTTATTCACATTCCCGTCAATCGTAAATCATGCTGATGATTAAAGCCCTTTTGCACATTCACGCTTTCGCCCTTAGAGTGAGTTTATATGGTCAAGCCCTATAAGCAAGGGATAGTTCCACAAATGTTAACACTGCACCTAGAGTCATTAGATTAGAATAATGTTTCTTTAGCGCCTTCTCTAGGTTTATAAGAAATAAACTTTATGATTTTTTGGAATGGAACGGAAGTGTCAAGTCTATGTCATGTGACTTATCGAAAAGAAATATCAGTTCCATACATTTATTGAAATTTGAGCGAGTTCTATCTTCGCTGAAATTTGTGGCTAGCCACTTGTGTAGAATTGAGTTTTGGTGTCGCCTATTTACAATTGATTTGAACCCAATAATGCAAAAAAAAATTTTTACAAGGAAGAACGATCTTTGACCATATCACTTGTCCAATGTGGCTCATTTTCTGGTTGTTTGTGGCTCTGGATTCAACGTATATTCTCTAGTAGTCCAAACTATATCTTTTTCAATTTTTCAGGTTTGGTGCCCGTCATGGAACCCAAATTATATACGAAAAATTACTACTATTTAGTTGACAACACAGATGAGTAGGCGACACAGAGTTAAGAAAAAATGGTTCGTCTATATGGGCCTTTATGTGGGTGTGTTCTATTGACGAGTGCAGGTAATTGTAATGAATAGGAAGCACTCTTTGTTTCACACTAGAATAAAATTACGTATTAAATATGCAGTGAAGATATCATGTATATTTACAGCCTAAAGATAGGCGTCTTCATATGTTATAATTGACTTTTAAATAGTTCATTTTATGTATTTTTCTAGCTTCTTTAAATATACAGAATTATTAAGAGGAAACACCGGGGCGATTTGAGTGTTATTACTATTGCAATCAAAGTATTAACATAATCATAAAACGGAATTCTAAGAGTTTATGTAATTACTTTGGTGTGCCATCAAGTAATTACCAGCAGCCTTAACAGTTTCTAAAATTCCTTAGTTAATTTTCCCAAAGTATCAAAGCCGTTGTCAATATCCAGCTTCTTTACCAAATCGATGCTTATTACGTCACAGATTCAGATCTTACCCTTACGATATTGTTGATAAACATAATTGTCCTCGTAAATGAACTTGTTTTGAAAGTCAATATAAATTAAGTTTATCACTAAATTATGACAGGTACGAAAGAAACACAATATTAAGAATATCCTAGATATCCCATATCTTAATGAACTCAAACAGAAACAAATAGGTTTCATAAAACAGCATTTATCTGCAATATCCAGCTAATGTTGGTCAGTTGTGTGGTCCGACAGGTGAACGAGTCGTAAAGGTCACAGATATAAGCGGTCCTTTGATCCGCGTTTATCGGAAATAAACCTGCGCGTGCGCAATTGAAAGTAAGAATTGATGACTGGACACATGCTTTTTTAAACTCGAATAGGATTAGTAATGGCTGACAATGAGATGGAAGTCCAAACTGCATGTTTGACCTTTCAGGGTTGTGTGGCGGCAAGTGATATGAATTAATTAGGCTACTTAATTAGCCTTTGCTTGATTAAGTAATTAAATTAACATAAATAATTTTGTATATTTTCATTTAACTGGTCTGGTATGCAGGGTTTGGGAATATTTAATACTTAGCAATACAATCTAATAGATTGTACGATGAGTATGTTCAGTTAAATTTAAGAATAGGTCATCTGGCTGGTTAAATTATTAACCCTTTACCTTTTTGGTATCTCATTAGAATAGGTTCAGCAATTACCGATAATTTATTTACATTAAAACCTAAGAACTCCGACCATAATAATTTCTACCCAACTTTTTATATCAGTAACTACGTTTTTTTACTAGAAATTGAGCCTTGTGTTTTTCACGTTTTTGGCTTGTTAAATTAAGTCCAAAACAATTTGGATGTTCATGATGTGTACTTTCAAAACGCTAAATGACTCTAGTTGCGGGGATCCAAAATTAATTCCTATGAGAAGAACCGACAAGAAACTCCGTAGGTCCTTTAAAAATAGTAATAAACAATGATTTAAAAAACATTAGTTCTAACATATGCGACCACAATGTAGGATAGTAATGGCATAATTATGAATATTGCAAAACATGGCATAAAGAGAGAAAAAATTAAACATTACATGCATTTTACGAATCATTAGCTTCAACACATAAAAAAAAATCTGATGCAAAATGCACGAAGAAATAAAACAATATAGTTTTAATAAAATATTTTCTTAGTGCTAATCCAATCTCCAACAGGAATGTCAAGGCATGGCAAAAGCCCTCTAGAATTGAGGCTGGAAGCTAGTTCAACAAAATGTGATATAAAAAAAAATAACAAACACGATCTGGTTTTTTTTTATTTTGATTTGATCTGGAAAAACAATACTTCCATTTTTTATTAATTTACAGATCATATTATAGTATTCTTGATACCCTTAAAATTTATGTAACATTAAATATCTTTCATTAACGCTTCCACGCTTGAAATTCAATTTGAATTACTAAATCAATCAAACAATATGTTCTTCGTTCAAATGCAGTAAATCGATCACAGCGACACCATCTATTACAGGCCGTGCTGCGCGCGCGCACAATTATAACGCTTAATTGGAAACCCGCGTAATGCGAGACATTGTAATACAGTTCTGATTGCTTTTCAACTGGTTGCTGATGCTGATCTGTTCCTAGGTTAGAACTTATAATATCATTTGTATATACATGAATATCACTCTATTTCACAACTGATGTAAGCATGGCTCCATCTTGCTAAAATATGAGGGAAGTTAACAATGTTACTACTTATATTAAATCATACTTGTATCAACACACCAAAATATATCACGAAGTACGTACCTTTTTCTAAGACTAATTCTAAGATTAGATCCTGTAACTTATATTAAATTAGTAATTATTAGAGTAAATGTCACAACAGACCCTGATCTTACCAACAAACACAAAACACAAAATGTTGTGTCAAGTAATCCTCTTGCAATATTAATTTATTGCTTTTCCAAATTTTGTCCAATTGAACGCGATTTTAGTAAAAAAAAAATAATAAGCTACAACATATCGAAGACGTCAAGAAATTTCCAGTAATCAGAAATTCAGAGAGCCTAAAAATAAAGGGATATGATTTAAAATATTTTATAACAATCAAATCAGGAACTAGTCGATCGAGCGAGAATGCACTATGAATTCACAGAAAATAATATTAAGAAAACAATACCGTTAATAATCTATGATCTCTTAAAGACACCGTAACAAGCCCATTAGAGTCACAATCTATCCATAAATTCAATTTTATACCGTCATGATTTTCATTCTCATAACCGCTTGCGAATCATAATTATTAATTATGGGCATACTGTAAGGGATTCGAACAGGCTACCCGGTTCATTGGCCCTCGCTGATCCACTATAGATCAACGTCGACAGTTTGGCATCTCATCGCAACACGAACAGAGGCCGCTACTAGACGCCGACTGTCGATGCCTCTGTGTGCGTGCTCATTGTTTCACGGCGCTTACTTTTTAGTTACGCCATAAATTTCCTAATATATCTTCTGAAAGGACATGCTGAAAAGTTGATGATTTGCTGCGGATGAGAAAATTTTGCACAAAAACATATTTTAAAATAATACACTCGAACAATACCTATTAATGACTTAGCAGATATCTGCTTATCATTGTATTGTGTAATAAAAAACACAATTGACAATTTGCATCTTAAAGATAAAGAATTCGTCGACACACAACTAAACAAAACTCATGGTTATGGAATTAGACGGCAATTTATTTCGCCGTTTTTTTTATCGTTACTATATATCTGAATGCGTAATTGTAATTACAATAAACCATACTATCGTGAGGTAGTCACGAAATACAGTGTAATCCACAGCCGTTATTATCGTGATACATTATAGATCAAAGTCGTTTAGTTCTCATGATGGCATAACACAACAGCCGCCGATCAGCCGGCAGTCGGCAGGCTGGCGTTAATATTGAGCACCTTAATATACCGCTATCGAGGGAACACTATCAGACTATGGATGCCTCCGAGGTATAGATTCCATTATACCACGATTATTATTATGCCGTAAAATAAAATTATTTGGGATTCACTTTTACAATATATAAAACTGTACGAATTATACCGTTCAGTTAAATTGTTGCTATTTTCGTGAGAATAGTTGTTCTAAATAGCCACGTATGTTATATGTACATTCATGTATAAGTTTATTAAAGTGTTCGTTTTGTACGACAATCATTGGCAACTATGAAAAGTACGATTATTTTCCTGAAGCTATTCAATCCAAAATCATTTTCCTCAAAAACAATAAATGTCGAAGCGGCTGCTGTTTCCAGAAGCGAAGCAATCTTTACCAAGGACCTTCGGAGGTTGTAGTACTCGTGATCGCACTTCATTACGACAGGGTCCTTAAGATATCGGCACCTACAAACGCCTAGTCGTTACATACAGTCGCCTGTCGCTGCCTTAGTGTAATAGTCCACTGACACACGTCACCAGATAAAATCATAAAAAATCGCCATAAATGACTTAGTTTGTAATCTTGCATTTTATCTTATATTTTAAGTAAAATATTATTATTTTCAGGAGTAATGCCTTCATATGATATTTATAGGGTAACTACATGGTTATACATTACTACAATGATACGTAATTTGGGTACAAAAATAAACTCTTCTCATGTTTTTTTTTTCTCTTTTTCTCATCTTCGCGTATTGAAGATTTTAAACTATGTATTTAAATTACTTTTTACTAGTTTCAGTAACACACGTCAGTCACTTTATTCGACTGAATTTTAATAAACTCATTTTAGTTCAATTACTTACAAAAAAATACATGTGGTGGCTTTGTTGCCAATTATTATTGCAAAGTGAACGTTGCCGTCGCCGTCGCGCGCCCCGTCTTTTGTTTCAATACCGTGTCGTGGTGCACCGCGGGCACGCGCCACACAATGTCCGCGGTATCAGATGACGAGGTTAGCCCGACGCCGCATGTTTATGAACACAATCTAATTTATTAGACGCCGAGCGCAGATTACGGCCTGCTTGCCTGCTTACCATCGTTTTGTTGTAGCCTTGTTTTATCTCCGATCGGATTCGCCTGTACATGGACCTTTTTTAGCGAGAAAGTGATTTCAGTTGCACGCGAAAGGGAAAATTGTGTGTTTCTATTACCTGTGCTTTACTTACTGTTGTGAGGTACGGTATGGTTAAGATTGTGGACTTAACGATAAGCATTATGTTCTTTGGGTACAAAAATGTCTTCTTAAAAAATAAATGTTCAATTACAAAGGTACGCAGCATTATTAAAAATGGAATTAATGAATCTGATTTATGTTAAAGGGGGCAATATAACGCCCTGTTTATAAGCAGAAAGCAAGCAGCTGGGAACCTCTACGTTGGAGCGTATTGGAAAGTATTTCAGGCCGCCTGGCGCCTGCGCATGGATTATGATATGAATATATTAATATTGATGTTCCTTTAATACCAGTCCATATAACGGATAGTTACATCAATAGATTATTTTTAGCTTAACTTCTGAATTGTTAAAAACTGTCCAAAACTTTTTTGAGATTCAAATCCAATCTAAAAATACTCTTATTTATAGACCGAACAAGACAAAACCTAAAACAACTACTTAACATATAAATTATTCACAGTATGACTAATATGAAAACACACCCTTAATACAACAACCTAATCGACACAACACAAGATCCAATCAAAACAGTCCAATAAATAACGAACAACAAATTCAATTCTACAGTTAATACAGCAGTGGGTTTATTCTAGTTGTGCCGGTCACGCGAGCACTTGCCGAGATATCTTGTTGGGATTCGATAATTAATATGCTAATGGTACAGCTTTGCCCACCCTTGCGTACGTGAGAAGCATAATGGTTGCCGCCAAAGATTAGTCGGCGACTGTCATGTGTGATCCTATGATGGGAACCTCCAAAAACACAAATACTTTAGAACGAATGTGTATGAAGATGTTGCTAGCAAGTATCAACGATGCTAAATTCAAGTTCATGAGCGGCAGATCAACGGTTTTAATTGCTTTCCTAGGCAAAGTAGGTTGTAAACACCGCCAGAATTTTTGACTCCGACCAATACTGAGAATTTTAAACCCAGTAACCAGTTGTGGCCCGACCCGGAATTTGCTGAAAATATCAATATGATGCCATTATATCTGCCCATCCCTGGTGACAACAAAACGTTGTGAAATATTACCTAGAAGGTTAATTCACTAGAACCTTGTCTCATCGTCTACAAGCGGCGGCCTTCCAATCATGTGGTTACTGATTCGAAATCCACCCATTCTACTACCGTCGTGAACCCACTTGTAACACAAGCATCTTAGCTTAAGCAGGAGGGGTTAACAAGAATGCTAGTAATTTACGACCTACATTGCTAGTAAACTTAAAAAAAAACTTTAATAAGAGGCTGCTGCAGCAAAAGGACGAAACTCTTTTATGTCCTTTTTGCAACCTTACAGTAATAACAAATGCGCGAGGAACCAATCCAATATTATTGTTAATAAAGTAATAGGTAAGTAATTCTTCTAAGAGGCATCAACTTAATAGGCAATAAAAGCTTTCAACTCTTTGCCCACTGATTTGCGTGTGCAAGCGCAGAAAAAACGTCATAATTTACGAGCGGCACGCTGACGTCTGACTGACAGACGATGTGTAGTGAGCCATGCAAACACACTGATATATGACGTACATACATACAGACATCACGGTGCTTTCTGAACGTGAAGAATAATTAAAAATTAATTAGCAATGTGTTAATAGAGACGGAAAGAAAAGAGAGCTGTTTGAAATAACTAGAAACTGAAATAGCATGCGGAATCATTTTTATCTTGACTTATATATTTATAATAGAACAGAATAGAATATATTAAGTATTCTTTATTGTACAACAACATTTAACACAGTTTAATTACAAAAATCTCAATAAAGGGTACAACGGCGATCTTATCGGTAATAGCGATGTCTACCAGACAACCTTATTTAAACTTTGTGAATTTCGTTTACTATGAAGATTATTTAAAAATATTGTTTGAGAGATAAAGAAACGCGGCCTTGAACGGACCTTCAACTGTGAAATCCCTTGTTAGAGACAAGGGCGGATCCAGCTTTGGCGCCAGGGGGGGGTCACATCCAAAGTTGGTCCGGACGGCAAGGGCATTGTCTCAGCTACTCCCAAACCTCGGTGGCCCGGACGCCTCCTGCCGAAAGCTGTATACCGGGATCGTGCGGTCCATGGCCCTCTATGGTGCCCCAATTTGGGGAGGCAATCTGCCGGCCCGCAAAGCTGCATTGCTTCACAAACCGCAACGAGCGATGGCAGTCAGAGTCATCTCGTATGAGGCGGCCACCATACTCGCTCAGACTCTGCCTTGGAGGTGGGAAGCTCAAGTCCTGGTGCAGCTGTACACTTGGCGTAGCCAGCTAAACCAGGATAGCGCTCTGACGCTGAGTGAGAAAAGGGAGGAGCTGCGAGCGATGGCACATGCAGCCTGGCTAGACCGACTGCGCGATCCCACTGCTGGTCAAAATACAATTGCCGCCATTCGACCTGTCTTCTGGGACTGGCTGGAACGGCGGCACGGTAATCTCACATTCCGACTGACGCAGGTTCTTACCGGACACGGCTGTTTCGTTAAGTACTTGTGTCGGATCGGACGTGAACAGTCGAAGGCATGCCACCACTGCACGGCCCTAGAGGACAGTGCTGAACACACTTTACAGGATTGTCCAGCGTGGGATGAAGAGAGGCGCGACTTGGTCGCAGAACTTGGAGGGCGGGAGCTCTCACTCCCAGCTGTTGTTGCAGCCATGGTTCGAAGTGAGAGCGCCTGGCGGGCGATGGTCGTTTTTTGCGACCTTATCATAAATAAAAAGGAAGCTGCCGAACGAGAGCGGGAGGCACAAGCTGTGCACCCTTCGCGTCGCAGGCTATAGGGCGCCACAATAGGGCGTTAAACGACCTCAGACCACCTTGACGTCGGGCCTGCGGGTGACGAGGAGGGCAACTCGTCATCCGACCAGCTGACAGGCCACGGAGGATGCGAACGGGAAGTCGGACGCGTTCGCCCTCGGATGTAGTGAGGGGTGGACATTTAACATCCACCCCTCTCGAAGGGGTTCTTCGAGGACCAAGGCCTGCCAGAGCTGCGTTGGGAATACGCAAGTGATCCCGCGGCTCTGGCTAAGGCGATGATGGGACCGGGGTGTTTTTAGTCGGTTAAAGTCCGACATATCCCCATGCCGTGCCCTCGAAGCTTTTCACCCCGCAAAAAAAGGGGGGGGGGTCACATAGTCGTGGTCAAGACACAAGAACTTATAATTTAATTTTGATTACAATAGATACAAGTATATTTAAATTACAAAATCAATTTTTCTTTTACGTCTTCTCCCGAAACGCATTATCACTTCATGTACTTCAATGGGTACGTTTTTATGGACGTGGAGAAGTGCCAGTCCGGTTAGACGTTCTTCAACCATGGAAGCTCTTAGCCACGATTTTAATTTTTTGTAACGTAGAGAAAGATCTTTCCGCTGTCGCTACACTAACAGGTAGTGTAGCCATAATACTTAGTGGTTCACCTAGGACCTGGACCCAGCCCAGGGGGGGGTCATGACCCCCATGACCCCCCCCCTGGATCCGCCCTTGGTTAGAGATATCTTTATATTCGATAGTGACGCATCCATAACAAATCCCAGTGTTCAACCGCGAAAACAAAAGAAAATCTTATGACGAGAAAACGAAATTGCTTACCACGTTCCCTCGAATCTACTCGTCAAAATATCTCATTCTAACGTTTTGTCTTCGGTTCTAACATGGCTGAATATGGCAATGGCTGATTCTAACGTCGTGCACAAGCTAGCCATCTTAGGGCCAAAGACAAAACGATATTTTGACGTTTTAGGCTCGATAATATACGACGACAATTTTATCGTCGCGCGTATGCTAGCTCTGCTGACACGAAATCTTATCGTATATCGATAGATAATACACATACAGGATAAATTTAAAAGGAGTGTTTATATTCAACCAGGTAATCAGGTGCATCAAACTGAAAAACACTCCCAAAAAACATAGGTCGAAATCTGTCACTTTGTATGAAAAGTTCATTTTCCATTTTAAGATTTCAACCTATGTATATTTAATTATTTAAGTTCCGTAGACCGTACTTTATCACTTACTGTTCAAAATACAATTTACAAAAACGTTTAATTCTTTACTTAATTTGCTTTGAAATCTAACAACACCAACATGAGCATACTTTCTTTATTTACCAATTAATAAATATCAAAGTACCGATAAAATTCCATCATTACTTTTTAATTACTTAGCCATGATAAGTGAAGAAGCTAGTAGATTGTGTGGATAAGAATAAGTTCATATATAAAGATTGTAACAGGTAAGCTGCACCTGTCTGCATTATACGAATAACTATTGTATTAGTGGAAGCTTCGACCCACGTTTGTATTTGCAATGAATTATGAAAACCGACCTTATCTCTTTTACATAAAGATTAGTTGAATGTTAGGTTGTTACCACTGGTGTTTGGTCGATTGTACTGTCTTTTGATGGCAGTGAGACTCGTTTTGTTAATTTGTATGTTGACGCCTCTATTGTCTTAAAAGGTAGGCAGCCGTTGGAATTCACACCTTATTATTGCAAGTTTATTAGGTTGATTGAATGATAACGTAGTTTTAAAATTATTTCGTATACGGAAAACTACTCGTAAAATATCATATTTTTGACAATACTTGATAACAGATAAATCTAGCATTTATATTACATGTTATAGGTATATTCTTAGAAGCCTTATAAACACCAATCAAAATTTAAAATGTTGAAGCTAGCAAACGAAATAAAACAGTATATGAATTTAAAAACTTATTAATTAATTTGCATACATTCCGAAACATCCTAACATTCCTAACGGTTTATTTATCGTGTAACAAAGTACTAAGTACCTACACAACGAAATACACAAATACCCACATTTCAGTTAATAAGCAGTAAAAATGAGGCGTCAACTGCAGCAGGCATTAATTTAATGCTATAAAATAATAAAACACATACGCCGCTCACTCGGTTTGCTTGCTATGTAAATTGCGTTAACTGACGAAATGACCTTTAAACTTATGTAATTAGTAACTGCAGTAAAATTAATGTCATTTCAGATGTCAAGATACAAAACATTTCTTAGTTTATTTAATTAGCTGTGTTGCTTGACCATACGCGTTTAATTTTAATTAAGTAGCTAATACATAATCTAAAATTATCTTTTAATTAATTAATAAAACCATAATAATAAAAATTGGATACAAGATCGTCTTTTGTAATAATTGTTATGAGTTTTTTTTCTGATTCATGTTTATGAAACATTATAATAACCGGACATATCATTTACAGAAGTTCTTGATAAATTCCTAAATTAGTTATATGAGTTATAAATATATAATATGAAGTGTGTGTGTATGTTATTATGAAACCTCCTTTAGACTACGTCTTAGTTTACTGGTATAGTTCTGTAGAAAAAACCTCTGATCATGCTTTTTTGTATTAAGGTATACAATTTCGAGGAAATGCAGAGAATAGAGAAGAGAATGTAGTCATATAAATATTATGAGTTAAAAAAAGAAGAACTAAGAAAAATTTGCTCCAAAAATGAAATGAAAAAACAATCGAACAATCATGAATTTCACAATATATTTCCTGCGTTGTATTTAACGCTTAAACCCAGAACATTCCCAAACGAGACAAAACCATTTTATTCCGCAAAATTAAACCAAACAAAATACTATCAGCATTTTAGAATTCCCCGACGGACGTTATCGGCAGGCGTCAATTCGCCGAGCCGTCATTCTGACAGCTCACCGTCAAAATACACGAGTACAGAAGAGCTAGTTCATACGATACATGATAAAACTCACGCACGAACGGTACACTAAATATAGTAAATATCTACATCTACAGCCAATTCAAGTCCATTGAAAGAAAGTAATTAACTCTATCAATTATATTCCTGCTTCCTGATTCTCGTTGAATTAAGCTGCTTCCACCATACGTCACCATATTTAGCTTTCAGAAGAATTTTCTTGTGTAAATATGCATGAGCAGCAATACGACGGATAATGTCTTAAAAAGTACCTAAACATGACTGGAGTAAGAGATACTTATAGGTACTAGCCATAATTCAGTTTGCATATTTGTATACCAATATGAATGGTGATGAAAAACTCCTGAACTACCACTAATAAATAGAAAAGAATTCTAACTTTTTAACAGTTAGATCGAGGGTATTCGATTTGTGGCACGTTGACTTATTCACTTATTTTCGTGTTGATAGCACGAAAATATGAGCGCTTCGTGAGTTTTTCAAATTTTTGCACTTTTACCCTATAATGAGCTTTTTACAATTTATTCTAATTGTTAAAAGTGGATTTACTGTTCCATGTTTTCAATAGGAGCCGTCAAAATCGGCTGACGGGCGCCAGTCAACCGGCGTTCGTTCTAAATTTATATAAAGCTATCGACATTGACGCGATATGGAAACGTGACGACTATATGTGACAGCCTCTAGTTGTGTGACAATTTTATGGTGAATGTTTTGAGTATCTCATAGGATTGAGCTGGTTGTGTGAACTCGTTCAATATCAATGTTTATGTAGCTACTGAATTGTATATTGCGCTTGTTTCAATATCAGAACTTATAGACTCTGAATGCAAGCCTAACGAACGACATCCAATTTCGTGGCTGTGTAATTATTTACTAACAGGGATCATATCCACTGGGAAGTTACAGAACAGGCGAGTATTATAATAAGACTTTCATCATACAATACGCCATTTCTCTGCAAATTTGGAACACCACTATTTTTATTAATTTTAACGTGACCTGAAATTAAAATAAATTGTGCTTGATCTCAGAAACGCTGGCCATTGATTAGTAATAACATAAATAATAGTAATTAATTCTAGTGTTGAACAGTAGAACAGGTTGGCATGGAATTCGCAGGTTACAGATCAACAACCTCGGTCACCTCGTCATCAATGCTGGCGATTATGCATGACATTTACATACAATACTAGCTGCTGCATCTACCTGGCTGTTTGATACTAAAGAATATGGTTCTAAAGGTCAGGCGTTGGTTCTGAAGGATCGCATTATTGGCAATAAAGTCCTATATAACCCCAAGACGCACACGTCTGTTGAAGTATTAATCCAACCGAGCTTTCTCAGGCTGAATATTCAAGAATAAGAACTGAATGATAAATTAAATATTCATTTTTTAAATCGGTAAGTGGCTTATGGTTACATGATCCTATATTCAAGACTGTATATAAAAAAAAACTCAAAAGTAGAACGACATTAGACATATAACTTTTTTAAAGACGTCTTACTTTCGTCCTTGTCATAAAATGGAACTCAAGTAACTCTATAGTAACGGACTTATCACAGTGGCTGTGATAGAACTCTACAATCATGGTAATTCTTAAAAATCCCATGAGAAACTTCATTGATACCTCGCATCATGCAGGCAGTGCGGGGAGAAGTTGCGAGCCTTAAGTGAATGCGAGCAAAACGAGGGGGCGACACTGTTGATGCTGATTTACGCGCGGCCCGCGTGCTCTACTGGCCCGGCTGACCGCTGACGTGCAGTGGAGATACTTTGATACTAAATTTTTTTTATTTTTTTTATTATTAAACATGAAATAAATTCTACATGGATAATTAAATTGTTTAGAGAAAAAAATATACAAATGAGGTCTAATTGCCACAGTTTTACAAATTGCAGATCCTCAATATAAATGATCTCTGTGGACTCCAGAAGAAGAGGGTATTGAATTAAAAAGAACTTCTATGTAATGTTTACATAATATATGTGTACCACAATGGCCCGAAACTGTTAAAAAACCGAACGCAAATGAATATTATATTGAACTCTCAATGTTAAACTGTTTACAGCCATATCAAAGACCTTAAAACGGTGGTCCAAAAATTTTCACGCATGTCGACTCCACAGCTGCCACTGTGCCATTATTTGAGACAGGATCGCGAGCTGCAGATAGCGCGGCGGCAGATATTTTTTGCATCTTTTTTCGTCTGTCTGTTTTGTTTTGCGTCCACATACGCTAATACTGAGACGATCGGCTGACTCGCCTATACCACTGGAATTTCGCCATCTACCGTCTAATTAACAAGAAATAGCAAAAAAGTGATAGATCAGTCTATGTTTTATTAGTATGCGTCGGGAAATCTGACACCGTTGATTATTTTTACCTGAATAAGCATCTGCTTCGAAGCAGGTGTTTATATTTATTTTTTCCATCTGTTTAAAGCTCACTATTATGCGCCAACGTGTCATTGATGCATGAAGATAAAAAACCTTTTTCACAAAAATAAACAGTTATTCATTTCGCCAATACAAATTATACGACTGCATTACAGGAGAATAATGTAAAACCAAATAAAGTCGTCGGGCACAATTCCGTCTGACAAACAAATAATTCTTCAGCCATTATTAAGTAAAGGAGAAACAAAATTGAGCGCGTTAATAGCATCGAGTAGTCATTTACATAAACAGTTTAGTACCAAGCTCCCTGTTGAGTGAACTAACAAATATTAACCGCTAATTATTTTGCTCAACATTACCTTTCGACACTAAGTAGACACGTCGAGTCGCGATACGGTGGTCACCTGCTCATTACGGAATTTCAGCGAGCGATGCGCGTGCGCACGCATGCTCACGTTCCAATTTTAAAATTTTAAACGCATTTCGTCGCTATCTGTCATCGGGAACGGACGCGGCGACTGTATTGGTCCGCGGTGGGATCGATTAAATCTGCCACAGTGCGGTGGCCATTAAAATAAAGTGTCCCTTAATAGTCCCTGATAATGCTGAAATTGAAGAATTTTATTTTTATTTTCACTTACAGCTGTACGCGATAAGGCATGTGTTATCTTATGAAATATCATAATTTGCATACGCTGCTAATGTTGAAAGAAAATTAATCGCCTGCCTGCCTTATTGGGCATTTAGTATTCCGTTTCGGCTATAGAATATTGATAAATTATCTATGTATGTGAGCAGGCGATTATTTCAAGCAACATTGTAATGTTAGGCAGGTATCTAGGGTCTTGCAATAATTACAACAGATCCTAACGAAATTACTATTAACCAATACGTATTATATAACCTATTGATAACCCAGGTTTAGGGTATCTTGAAGGAAATAGTTATCGTGAGTCGACTTGAAATCAAGTTTATAAATTTCCACAACGTAGGAAACATTAGGATTTATCATGTAGATTCAAATGGTCACAGGTCATGTTCAATGAATGCTAACATACGATGTGGTATTGTGTTTATTGAAGAAACCTATTGGAACTTTAGTAATGTACTTATTTTCACATTTTAATCACCACCAAGCTATTCCTTGTTAAGCTCATTATCATAATACATTTACAATTGGATTATGACGACTTATAATTATTTAAAATTTCTAGTATTAAAAAAATTGTTTAATGTTGACTTCGAACTCATTATGGACCACACAAAGTTTTTGTAGCTACAAGAAAAAGATGTCGCTCAATAAAAGTTATTCTGACGGCCTAAGAATACCGCTCCACCAATAAGAGACTCAAAATATTCAAGATTAAATAAATGGTGTTGTTCACGTAGTTCAATTTTGAATTTAGTTTATTCGTTTTCGCTACTAGATGTCGCTAGGCGAATGACGTCACTTTCCTAGATGATGGTGTTAAGATTTTTTGACATTTAACGACAACCCTCTAGTACATATAAGTTTTGTGTGACGCCCTCTAATAAAGCGATTATTATACTATAAGGCTTTTTCATTTTGAAATCCTAAGTTATATTATAGTTCAACCATACGACCTCGACCAGTCCATATACAAGTGTGTGTTTCTACGGTATTCCCGATAGCTACGAACAGTGAAAGTACCTAGAGGTCGTAGTGAACTCTCAAAGGGCGCATAATAGCAAGGTAATAGGCCAAAACGGGGGAAAACGCGTGTAAAGCCGGCTAAAGACCCTAAAACAGCTGCTAATTAGAAGTAACACACACGTTTACTGCTAAGTTTAAGTAAATGTGCTCACTATCGCTTAACTAGACGATGGTCTGTATTTTTTTTATACCTTCCTTATCTGCATGATCGTAGCTAAGCTTAAAACTGGTACATGTAATATGAGTACATATTTCAAACAATGTCTCAGTAGTACCTTCACCTGATTGGCTTTCACTGATTGGAAATTTTACAATAAAAGATCTGGTTTCAGAAGAAATCCAGTGGTATTTTATTTTCCTTACTTTTTGATATACTAGGTATAAGATATACCTATCTAAGGATTCTATATATTTCTGGTAGTTTCGCATCTATAGATAGTTATTGTCAGTCAATTGAACGACATAAATATTTCCATATCGCATCATTCTAAATTTTTTAACAATATCTAGA
Organism: Plusia festucae; assembly: GCA_950381575.1. Classification (NCBI taxonomy): domain Eukaryota; kingdom Metazoa; phylum Arthropoda; class Insecta; order Lepidoptera; family Noctuidae; genus Plusia; species Plusia festucae. The sequence continues at coordinate 670,942 of OX494436.1, read as the reverse complement.
CGTAAGATTTACACATTGATTGATTTGTTGATTGACGTTATCTACTTGAGTGATGCTCATATGATGTGCAAAGATACGGTGAAGGTCAGAACGTTCTTATTGATAAATGCATCGGAATATATTCAAATTATTTATTTTTAGCTTCTCCTTGCTGTAAGTATCTAAGGTGACTTTAAGGTTGATAGAACGGCTCCAACCAAAGCAAAAGGTATGATTGATAACAAAAATCCAATTCGTTTTGATCACCCATTGCTCTCATCATTATTTGTGGACAACACAGATGAGGTGTATAGTGTTGAGGAAGAACTGATTGGAATAATTGATTATATTCTATTTTGTCAGACCAGTACTCGACCACACAGACAGCATTGTCGATGGCGTTGTAAAGATCTTCGCGTGTGCAGGTGTTGGGACACACTGGGCAGTTCAGAAAGTATAGATACTGGCACTATTTTGATGTAAATTGATGAATTCATAAAAACAATTGAAATAACCGAGGATTACTATAGGATTTTCGTAAGTCAAACATGGGAAGCAGGCTACGCAGCTCAACGCAAAAACTTAAGACCCAAATCTGTATTAGCTACTTTTGATATTTCGAGTGTATTATATCTATATATATAAAACTCTTCCGTTACTGACTGACTGACTGACTGACTGACTGACTGACAGACAACGCACAGCCGAAACTACTGATCGTAAAGAGCTGAAATTTGGCATGTGTGTTTGTTGGGAGGAGTAGGCTACCACTAAGAGAGGATTTTTGGAAATTCCCCCCCAAAGGGGAGAAAAGGGTGGTAAATTGAAAATGATTATTTCTCAATGGATTCCACGCGGACGAAGTCGCGAGCAAAAGCTAGTAATAATATAAAGAGACAAAGAGAAGAGTTTATGTATCTGTTTCTCTAAAGGAGAAATCATTAAGAGCAACATAGATACGAACAGAGTTCAATATACAAGTGTGTTACATCTGTGTGCAATAAAACTGCGCTAATGATTATAAATGACGTGGTACAGCCTTAATTTACTAAACGCGTAATGTTTTTACTGCAATTATAGTAATTACCTTTTTACTTGTAAACTACAATATTGCTCAAGCTTTAAGTGATGCTATTCATTATATACTGTGTGTACAGTTGACTACTATCATTAGTAACATTTTAATGTTAATAGCACCTTTGTTGCAACGGAGTAAGGTCTATTTTAATAAAAGTTTGTATTCAATGAATTTTCGACTATTATGTGTTACGTTGCTATTTGTGGCTTCTAGTACAGCTGACAGCTGGCTTATAGAAAGATTCGATTTAATTAAATATTTTAATTGTTAGACATACTTCAAAATCAGTCTGAGTTAAACTAAAATAAAAATACTTCAGTATTTAGACTTACCGTGACGATCCCTTATCTAAGTAAAACTACACGAACTAAATAAACAAGTTCTTAATTTGCTCAATAATCTACATTAAAATTGCATGTGAATGCATGCAAGCATGTGTATAAGCATTTTATCTAATATCAAACGCATAACATTAAATAATACTTAACATAATTATGAACATCATAATAACACAACAATTAATGAGATAATGGTTTAAAAAAAATATTCCAAATTAATAACCGGCAGAAGATAAAACTACCGTCGCTAAGTATCTACTAAGTGTTGCCATGTAAAAAAAACCAGGGCAACAAATAACAGAAAAGTGTACTCAATGCATGTTCAAGTATGTCGGTAACTTTACTTGGTGGTGATAACATGGGAAATTTACGATTTCCCTTCAGTCTCCCGTCAGACAAAGGAGTAGGCTTTTGGATAAATTATTGTATTATGATGTGACGTGACCTTGGTGGCTTGGTACCACCAGGAATAGAAGGCCTTGAACTCATGTCTGCGGCTCGACAATTAGTAATTTGTACTTATTCGATGGTTTCAATTACAAATAAGATGCTAGATTTATATCAAATTAATTTTTGGATATAGAAAATAGCCGTAGTAAGTTCTCATTTATTTAACGATGTTATCCATAATGCATGGTGTAGAATGAGAGAAAAAGAAAAATTCAAAAAAAAATCTTCAAATAAATACGTTTATTAGTTTGTTAATTAATGACAAAAGCTATGTCATTACTATTTTAATAAACATTCGTACTCTACGACTGTTTGGAAGCCAGCAAGTTTGGCTAACTCATAAAAATTGCAACGACCTCACAAGTAACGTGCCGAAATGAACCAAACAAAAACACAGCTCATGCCAATTCATTAAAACTTTCCCGCTGATGACCTCAGTCGCAACACCTACTATTTATACGGGATAGTAGAATTTTCTCCCGACTGGCAACACTAACGGCGCGACAACGAGCCAAAGTTAGATTGCAAGAGGCCATAACCCCGCGTCTCCACTTCAATCTCCCCTATAAGATGAGAGGTGTTTGCGAGATGTTCGCAAATTTTTTTCTTGACGCGGATAATCTAATTTGGGTAGTAAATGTTTTTATTAATAAATAAGGCGGGGATGAGAGGCGACGTGGTGTCTTGAATGTACAAGATAAACGAGATACTCTCTCTAGGCTCTCAAGATACGAGACAAGTACTTATAAAGAACTTTGAAATTAACGAATTAATTCTTGAGTTATTTTGCTGCTGTCTCCCCGCTAACTTTGTATTTATTTGGCCATAATTTTTGAATTATCTATTACCTTTAAATTTACATTTTGTTAATGAAAAATATGATTCTATTATAATAAATATTTCAAACTTTACTGTATTATACACACCTAAAACTAAACTGTAATAATTAAACGAAAACTAAAAAATAACATCAAAAACTCTTTCACATCGCTGTCGACTGGAAGTGTGCCCATAAGGCTGGCAGCATTGCCACATCGATTGGCGATGCTTAACCGCTGACCAAGATTAAACCCAGCCCTTGGATCACACGAGGTGTCGACAAGACGTTTGGATAAGTCTTTGAAAAAAAAATCCTTTAAATTCTATATTAAATATCCAGCTCGTTCTTGAACGTCTACCCTTTCAATTTTTTCATATTTTTTTTTATTTCCAACATTGCGCCCTGTCTATCCTGTAGATTTGTAACTTAGGTACTGCTGACACCCTTTTTCCAGATAGGATAGTCATATTGACCTCACTCATATTTTGGAAGAGTATCAACTCTGGCTTTCAGAGGTTTACGCGAATATTAGACATGAATGAAACTAGTTCCTTAGGGAACTAAAATTCGAAATAAAATCAGGATAGAACCTATTCGAATAATTTTATTCCAGTATCAAATCTTAATTAAGTTAAGTTAACATTACAATTTCCTCCAGATGTTCGCAAAAGCGAATAACTCAGTTTTTTTTCTAAAGTTTGTGCAAAAAAAATCTTAGGTTTAGCTTTTTTTCCAGGTATCAGATAATTAAGTAGTAAACGTTGTAGCCGTTTTACGTTATATACGTCATTAATTGCGAGTACGAAATTTTGTAGTAAACCAGTAATTGGCTTAACGAATGTTTGACGAACTTGGTTTTACCTTTAGGTGAACCCATACCTAGAGAACTTGAAAAGTTATTTGATATCTAGCGAAATTGTTTGATACCTTTTTAATTACGGTTATACATTTCTGACTACTAGGTAGAGATAGAAATGTATAACTTAGATAGAATACCTTCTTAGTGAAGAAATTAACATTTTCCGAATATCTCTGGTGCTGATGTCAGAAATCCATTCGATCGATGTATATCGATTGTAAGTATTCAATAGTTATATGGTACAAATTTACAATAACCTATAGATAGACGAGTTAATTACTACTTCTACGGTGTACTGAAGTCTGAAACCTCGTTTTGATACTGACAGCGCCATCTATTATCAGACGGGGGAAAACGGAGTGTCGTGTGAATAAAACAAAGTTAGTATTGGGAATCAGGTACACTTAGTTAATTAACACTAATGAATTCATTATGCAATAAATAGTATTACAACATAGGAAAGGCATAGATCTACGTAGGAATATTCAATAAGCAACTACCTACAAAGGTCAAAGAACTGACAAAGCAAAAAGTTTCTAAAAATCTAAACTAGGTAATTAATGAATTTTGCTGATACAACTACCTACTACTTAACTAGGTAGCAAATAAAACAATTATATGTATCCACATGTAACATTGGCTGACCTTTTGGTATCTTCAAGCAAAAGAAAAAAAATCGTGGTCATTCTTTTAGGCAAAAATCTGCAAGCATATTTTTATTTATTCATGTTTAATTAAGCGAATCGTGGCTGGATGGCCATTGTCCGACTTACCTGCTCGATTTAAATCGCCCGCAACCGGTTACTGGCCCGTCAACAGACTTTTATTTTCAACAATTTATTTACCAAAATATCACGCCACAAATCATACATCACATTAAAAATACTCTCAAAAAATAATTTCCATTATCCTTCCCACTTTTCTACACTTTTCCACAATGTATATTTAGTTTTATTAGTTTACATTTCGGTAAATAAATTCAACACCAAAACCAACCATCTTTTTTTGCCAAACATTATTTATTTTTTATTAAGTGACATTTTTTGGCAAGGGCATACCTACATAAAGCCTAGTTCAAGTTTTGTTCATCCCGTTTTCGATTACACATCGCATTGGCGACATTTGGAATTCGCGCCGCGCGTACTTATCAAAGAGCGCGGGCTGCGCGTCTGCTGCACGATGCCGCTGTCCGTCAAACACCGGGGGCGGGCCGAAGGGACGGGCCTCGGCTCGCACTCGGCTAACTTCGGAGCACTGCTCTCACTCTGTAGATCGCGAAGTGAGCTGAGTAACAATACGCTTACGTTGCGTTGTTCCATTAAATTTGTGTTTTATTTACGAAAATAAGGATTGGTAAGCCAGATTCCCATTCTATTATTTAATTTAGGTGCATGTTTTTACTACTGCATGTGGGTATTGGGTTTGATTGGTTGTACTGAAGTTTTCATATCGTCTGTACTTTTTAAGTGTTTTGTCAAAGTTATCAATAGTGTTTTACGACTCCATAACTTTTTTACAAGTAAGAAAAATGTATGGATTCTTATTTTGTATATGTATTTGTTGGTAGGAAAGCATTTAATCAGTCGAATGAAAAAATTAGTTAACATAACCTCAAAGTTATGACATTTACGTTTCGTCCGCTGCTCAATAGATGGCGTTCGCACGGGGGCGGAGCTTGCTAACTGCCACACTAGCTTTGGACGTATGTCATTTGCGATAATTGAAGGTTAGTTCAGCATTGTCGAAAATTTTAGATAAGCGTTGTTTATTTTATGATCACCCCCGTTCACCCCCGCTGGGTTGTAAATATAGGGTTCCGGATTGGCAGGCGAGTATTTTTAATCCCTCTATTTACTGGTTTAAATATATTAGATAACTTTTGTTTTAATGGAATACAGTCACCGTCAAAACTTTATAAAATTTATTCCTAAAAATATTTTTGTAGTGACACGAATTTGTTATTCTTGGTATAAGTCGATAATGACTATTTAAGTAATAGTCGATTGCAATGTTATTTACTAGTGCGTTGAAATTAATTTATGGTTTTACTTAATAATTCGTTCTACATTCGCTTGTTCATTGTCAGCTCGGAGACGTTGAGAGTGCGTACAGTGTTGATCCACTGCGGCGTGTAGCCTGTAGCGTCATCAGAGAAAAAAATCTAATAAATAAAAACTAGAAAAAATATATGAACCTATGTACAAAGTCTTTGGTCCTTGATTAAAATGTAATGCATGGCATTGAATTAAAAATAATAATTTTAGTATCTATGTAATAGTTTCTTATTCATAGGACTTGTACCTGATATCAATAGCGAAGTTAATTTGTTGTAAAAAAAACTCAAAGCATGTATTCGTCAAGCAAGACCGTGAATAATATCTCGGTGACACTTACTAATTCGCTTAATTTGAATGTTTTGGTATTTTATTTGACTGATTGCTTAGAATAACTCATCAATTTTGCATCTCTTAGGTAGGTACTTACTCCTTTATTTATGTTGAAGAATTCAAAGTAATTCATCTCTACCCAAATGGCAGATAAATGAATCTTCAGCTTTCCTTTGTTACTTTTTGCCCAGACTGCACTGTCAACATTCCCACAGGTGGATTAGACATCTTGATTATCACTATTATCAGGGTCAAAGAATAGAAATTATAATACTACTTAAACAAAAAAGTGTCGGTTCCTTGCGGACCGTCCAAGGCGTTGTTGGGGGCCGTCTTTTGACAGATTTATGGCGTGCGTGGCTGTTACTCGTACGCACTCGCCCTTCCCCCCGCTCCGAACCCCTTGCCCTTCGCGACCCGCACGCCATCCCCTTCTCACGAAAATTAAATCATTCCATATTTGAAATTCTTTTAAATCCCACACCGATTGATATTCTGTTCTTTTTGTTCGTTTTTTGATATTTTTATTTATTACATCTGAGTTTTGTTGGCGACTGTCCGTTGATTTTGAAATCTCAACAGATTTATTACTTAACACTTTTTTATTTTTCAAGTAACTATATTATGTTTTAATAATTTACAACGACTTCGATCGATCTATTTTACATAAACTTAAACGATACCTATCATTAATTTTATTTTTCTTACTAAAGCTTATTACAAACGAAGGTCCAAATATGCATAAAATACATATTCAAGTTATTTTACTAATTACCTACTCCACTGAACTAAGATTGAGCTTAACACTACTAAACAAAAGACTCTTAACTGCAAAGATTTACGACTAACCGATACGATCCCTACTTTCTTACACGAAAAAAAAAACACCACTTTTTTCGGATGAAAGCAAAAACTTTAAATTTACGATCACGACAAACAATGATAGTAATGCATCACTCGTCATAATGGACAGATTACGTCTGTCTGTACACGACAGATTTACGAGTGCTTGCATAATAGGTAACCGTTCAAAATAGCGAACAAAAAGTTGCATTCATCAAACTTTCATAGAAACGGTTCTACTCATTATAATTCGAAATTAGAATTTTAAGCAACGGTTAACCGTCTTTCTAATTTAATTTTATGGCATTATTGCCATATTTATAATTATAAAATGCAAAACCAACATTTTATTCATTTTTTTTATTCATAGTTATAATAGACTATATATAGCATCTACTAAACAATAAAGTACTAAAAATATCGAATATCATTAAGACATAATTTTCAATCATAATTGTAGAAATTTTTATACCAGGACAATTACTGTACCTACTTAATTAAATATGCTTACCCGAATTACTTGTACATCTCTGGCACAAAACAATGAAACAAATTTTAAAATGTCAAAAATTCAATAAATCAAAATGGCGACACATTCGTCCACACAACCATATACAGGTTGTTCAAAAACAAACTCGCATTATTTAGATACATATTAAGCTAATTAATAATAAATCCAGTGTCCCCGGATTACGGTGACGCGCCGGGACAAATGTTTCCGGTCGCACACGGAACGGCTTTTATTTATTTTTATTATTTTTATTTACGAAATAAAAATTTATGGTCGCGGAGACCGCCTTCCGTGAGATTTAGCGAGTGTGTCATAGACTCGGGGAGCTGAAAACTCGATCTGAATTGAATTATGTACGTTTTTAATGGATTCGCGGTTCGTACGTCGAAAAAGGTTGTGGTAATGTATTGGCGGGATTGTGTTTGTGATTTAAATTCATATTATCAGCAGACAAGTGGATATTAGGCTGCGTTTATAAATTGTTTGCAGTGTTTTATGTTTTTTTTTATTGTTAGATATTGTATTATTTGTATGTCTTTGTTGTTTTTAATACCAAGACCAAGTTGGAAGTATGTTATGGTGCTTATTTATTACACCGTGTGCTTATGTAATTATATCCGCTGTAAAATTGTCTGGCAACCAAAGTTCGTTTTTCAACACCATATCAAATCTGCCAATTCACACGTGACAAAAAATACAGTAGTTGAATAGGATTACACAAAATATATATTTACAAAACTTTACTGGTATCTACTTAAGTATTAACTACATGACTTTGACACCCATTTTTCATTCATAATGTCCATTCTATCTCCTAAAGACCTCTATTTCCACATAATATATTATCCCGACATACTACTTTCGATTTATTCACTTTCATTAGGTACCTACATTCTTTATATGTTCGGAGTTTAGCGTCCTATAATATGATATCTAGATATTTAAAGTTATACTTATGAGTATTGAGTTTGTTTATAAAATAATCTGTGATAGAAAAAACTATAAAATAACAATCGTTAGTGTAGGTAGTCATCACCTGCCTAGCCTTTGCCGAAGCTATGTTGGGGTCGACTTCCAGTCTCATCGGATGTAGCTGAACACCGTATTTTACATGGAGTGACTGCCTATATGACCACCACAACCCATTTTACAGTATGGCGTAGTAAGACTGGTTGTCAGAATTGTAATGACTTAACGACTGTCAAAGTTATACTTATGACAGTCGGGACCAACGGCTTAACGTGCTTTCCCAGGCACGGAGGGGCTCGGTATGTTTACAAATGGTCACCCATCTACGGAGCAACCGGTGCGAGCATGGCTTTACCTTTATTTTGGCATTTTTTCGCCACGAGCCTATTTATTGTTTAATTTTGCTTAAATGTAAAATTACAGCTAAATAAAAGGCTGCGATCTGTGTTGGCTGACCAAATGACTACTGACCAATCATAGCGCTTGATTAGGAGGTTAGGATAGGAGGTTGGTGATTCAATTTCTGTGTTGATCAAAGCTTCAGAAAAAGTGTTTTAAACTTTTCTAAATCACTACATATTTGAAAAAAAATCTTTCGAAGATTTCCATGCTGTTTTCACCAGTGGATAGAGTCACATAAATATAAATAACAGGATAAAGTGGTTCACGAGAAACGTTTTAGGATATAATTTGTATTTTTTTTGTATACATTGAGTAACTGACATCCACGCGGGAGAAACCGCAGGAATCAGTTAGTGCTAAATAAACGACAACTTGTCCTTTCTTAAAAACCCGACTACAATATTCTGCTAGGTATCTTATTCGTACAAAAGTTGTGATACAAGCAGCAAGTTCCTCAATTTACTTTTAAAACGAGTAGTCGGACAGCCATTGTTTAAAACATAAAACAATAATCTTGTTAAACAGAGAAAGAAACACTATCTCCGTCAATTTATCTGCAGCCGCGCACTAGACTAGCAGACAGACTCACACGCAAACAATAACTTGTAATACAAGGTTGCGTACAAATTTAGTTATACGCCCACTACGGACCAACACGATTATTTATAATAAAACCCTTTTTTATACCATTTTGTTTCCGATTCAACATAAATAAGATATGTTATTTAAAGTCAATATATCACTTGACAGGTGGTACGCAACCATTTTTATTTTCACACACTAATTAGTACCCAACCGCATAAATGATAAAGGCGAAATTGGCTTGAAGAGCTATGTACCCAGACGGGCAGACATTTCATAAGATTTATACATATATCAAAGTAAGGCTTTGTGTGAATGTAGTGAGAGATTTTAATCAACGTCCGAATGCAGAGGCTATAAGGCCGGGTTCGATTCCTCGCTCGTACAGGACGGTTGATGCGATTAATTGAGTTTAAACGATTAATTAACCTTCCTCCGTACAGATGTGTATCAGTTTCTTGAAGACGCGACGTATTTTTGAGTGAAAATTAAAATGTCCGAATATTATTTGTAAGGCAACTTATTAAAAACTGTACGACTTGCTTCCGACGTGATAATTGTAATGAATAAATCTTTTCTTCAAATTATTTTTTAATCCGCGTTCAATTTTATTTATTGGACAATTCATTGATCTTAGTGGTCAATTCATTGAGATACAAGAACAAAAATATGGCTCTCGATGACGTCACACATTTGTTATAAAACATTAATTAATTGAATCAGCCTGTACATAAAACAGCAACTAATCACAGGATATCGTCTACATAATAGCTCCAGGAACCACATTATGGCTGTAATGATGTTGTAATTCATTGTAATAATTGTAATATAGTGCGTCACGCGGCCATACGTACTTATTGAATACGTAACGATTGTAATAAACTATCGGAAACCCGTTAAATGGTATATTTTACAATAAACAGTTCATACATTTTGCTATCATAACACATTTGTAAATAATTTAGGTGATAATGACAACTCATCTTTACGGAGGTTTCCTTAAAATATGAAAAATCAAGAAAATCATGCATGTTTCTTGTGATATTATTTGATAGCAAGCTTACCGTACAGAGTATTGTGAACTAATATTAGCTCCTTATAAGTAGTAATCATAAAATAACCGCCTTGTTCAAGAAGCTACAACTAACGCCATCTAGTATCGCAATAAAAACACGTAATGGACTTCCTCGCTAGAGTTGAGCTATAAATTATTTAGTAAGTTAGTATTCTCGATTCAAATAGTCGAGCGAGTATTTATGAAATGCTTTATATTTGAGTGTAGTGTGAGGTCGATAGTCGATAGTGACAGGGCTCACGTTTGGGCAGCAGTGTTAGTGAGGCGCGTTGCGTCGGCGGCTGACGCGGCGGCGGCGAGCGCTAATCGATGCGCGCCACTGCGCTGTCTTCCGACGTCGGCCATTACGCACCTTTATGGCCACCCAGCCCCCGTCCCCCGCGCGCTCTAAGGCGGCACATGACGAATCAATATGCCGCCAACCGACTCAACACTTATTTATTTGACACGATTTATTAGCCGAATGCCTGTAAACTTTTATGCGCCCCTCTGTTCTCATCCCCTCACCCCGACCCGCGAGGGATGCTTTATGATGGACACAGCAGTGATAAAATTCTATGTTTCGGCTGCCGTCTACTTTTATTGGGAATCGGAACAGATGTCTGGATGAGACTAGAGGGAGCGGAATTACTATCGAACACCGGATAGTGAACGCTCCCGTGTTGTTCAAGAACTACCCACCTAACCGTCCAGGGCAATAACAATTTCTTTCTACAATTTCGCTTCATTAATTACCATTTTATTTCGCCGGGCGGTGCAATTAACATTAGTTACTTTTTTACCGTCGCAAGCGCTCAGCCACCGCGGTGTAGAGACAAAATGTCGGCAGGAAATGTGTAATTTTTTCACAAATATTGCGGAAGGAAGACGTTGGCTTCCTCTGGCCTGTTTAGATGGTTTTTATGCTAATCGTGGAGATTTGCTGGGTTTTCTTTTAGTGCGACAATTATTCACGTTGTGCGGCCGCGGCATGCCCTTTAAGAAATTAGCAGTAGGGAGTCCACGCCGGCGCCGCGCGAACTGGACCGCGTCCCCTACTGACTATTACACGCTTTATCGCTGGCTGGCGTACTTAGCCGTAACAATACGGCAAAAACTTTGTTTGTCAAGATAAATAAAGTTCTTTTCTGTTTACCAGTAAAGAAGATTAATTCAAATCAAGATATATTATAAGCCATTCAAACCACAAGGCACCTCAAAGAACGTGACATTGGATGCCGTGACAGCTAAATTAGGTGAAATTAAAAAAGCAAGCTTTTTACTAAAACAACACAGGAAATGTTATTTATACATACCAATAACCCTTCCAGGCAATACGTAAGGAGTCTCAGTAATAACTTAAAACTATTTACAAACGCACAAACATTGCTATACTGGCAACATTAGCCAACGCGGCAGTTATTTTTTATGTCCCCAACGAATACTAAGCATGGTCGCCGTAACTTTTAATGGACGATATACATGCATAACTGCTTATTACGAGTAGGTAAGGACAAAGCTAACGACTTAACACCAATAAATTAATTTGCCAATAAACACGGCCCAACCGGTGCCTGCTCAAACGGAAACGTGTACTTTAATTAAAAATGACTATTCCCTAATGACCTTTGGGTATTAGATAAAAAATTATCCATGCAAATGAAACTGTAATATTTTGTTCCTTGTTTATCGCTTGGCATTTAATCTAACAGTTCTTAAGTTAAAAACAAACATAATTGTTTTTCTCTCCTACAAATTAATGAAGATTCAAATAAATGTGGTAAAAGTAATGTGGCATTCGACACTCGACACACCTCGTCATATGGTAAGCATGCAATTACTTACAGCGCCTTGCATCGTATCGTGTTCAAATACAATATTTCACTTATTGAAATAAACGAGTCGATTACTATTGGGGAACCCAATGAATCGAATTATATCGATTAAAGTTAACAGCAATTAACACAATAGTCGATTATAAATATTGTGTGCAATTACTTATTAGTTCCAAAATCAAAATTAATTCTTTGAAGTGAACCAGCCAATTAAATTTTTGATGGGACAAGAATGTGAGTTCAAGGGCTTTTAAATTTCTCGTCGCCTACAGACGACCGCTTGGTGCTTCTTTGATATTGATAAAAATGTTCTCGTTAAAGCTATTTATGTGGAATAAAAGACGAAAATATAAGAACAGGAAGTGTTTTATAGACCCATTGACCTACATAGTATTCTATTCTGCCAATGACGATGGCAAACGTATTTGACGAAACGTTGGAGGCGAATGAGCGGGGAGCCATTCGGGCTGCTCCGAGACCTTTGTACAAGCGGCGTGTTATGAAAGCGCGTGTCGTGTGCATATAAATGTAAAACAATTTCATCTTACCGCTTGGAACGACGGACGGGAGAACCCGTGAGTCGTTCCGTTTCACACGTCGACATTGTAACTCCACCCGCTCCGTTCCATACTCGAATGCATAACAGACAAACAGGCTAATCCCGGCGTTATCGTAAATTGTCAGTTTATGACGTGCGGAACGGCCGCGGGGCCGGGGGCCGCGGGCCGAGGGGAAGAGTTTTCTAATTTCGCCCCCTGCGCCCGTTTTGATGCGCTAATTCGTGTAAGCAGTTTCTGAACGTGCTTGTTTCGAGTTCACTTCAATTTGCCAACGAGGAGTGTGCTCCTGCGTGGCTCTTACTGGCCGCGGCTTAAGGTCGCGATTGTAGGGACCTCGCGCCAGCTTTACTTGGCAAGGTTATCGTCGGCTTTTACATAGAGTTGCGCAATTTACATACATTTGTTTGTTCGGTTTTTAAATTGGGGAATTAACTGTGTTAATCGCGATGTTGTTTTGCTAAAGGCCCCCCTAGCAAGTTTCAAAGTTATTTGACCTATACGCATAATGTTATTTATTTATCGTGTTCCATAAAAGACGGACGGACGGTCAGTTAATATTACATTACAACAGAACATATCAAAGCGCGGCGCGCGATGGGATCTCGGGCTGCGCGGGCGCATCAGCAATTAATACTCTTCATTTAATCGATTCCTTCAATTATTCCACCTTGATATATGTTAATCCTTTTCGGTCTCGGCCTCCCCGGGATATTGTTGGCTATAATTACGTGGGAGGCGACCTCTATTGACAAGTATTGATGTTTTTAATCTGATGTTAGGATAAGACGTTAGTATGCGTTCATCCGTCCGTCCGTCCGTTGATTTGTGGCCGGTCGGCTCATTGCCTCGTAATTATTGGATTTCGGCGCGATATTTATTGGCATTTCTTCTCACAGTCGCCTTGATTTATCATTGGCCTGTCACACGCGAGAGAATTATTGCGATGCGTGCCCGTCCAGGGAGAGCGTTCCATAATCGAGGTGTTCTTTTTTTTTCGTTTATTAACGCCGAATCCCCAAAGGTACATCCAATACGTCATATTTCAATACGTTACGCGTTAGGACACATGATCACCTCCATTAAGGCGCGTCTTCTCCCGACGGATTAGCGCCGTCAGTGCGGCTCGAGTAATGAGATGGCGAAAAATATTGGAAATAACACGCGACAATAATAAACGTGTAATAGGGGAACGTTGGGCTCGCAGCTGCGGCCCTCCGACGCTAGGGGCGCTACCGGCGCGCATTTTATCGTTCTTCGATGATTAAGATCGAATTAAGTTGATGTAGGTACTTACATTTTTATTCCAGTCTATGAATTTTATTTGATCATTATTTTTCTCCATCAAATCAATAAACCTGGGGCTCTATTAGTTTTACAACTTTATGACGATGTCGATAACTAGTTTGGTCATGGATATTATTAATAATCTTACGCTTTGTTCCTAGGTCATAAAACAAGATGTTGATTAACGACTCTATTAACTTTTTAAATGAAATATTCTACTATTAGGTCATATGATCATAATCTAAAAATAAATAGGTAAGTACGTCATAAAATTTAAAGTCAGAACTAGTAGCGCCATCTATTATCACTACTCCAAACTATTTTATGACCACACTCAAAACAGAAATGTTGAATAATGCCAAACAAAAAATAAAATACGAATATAATCTTAATAAAATTTAGAAAGAATAACACGTCTTTCACGCCACTTAATTGACTAAAAAAGAAGCTAACATTTTCCCGCGCGTAGCAATGGCGTTCGCGCCAAAATGATGGATTAACGTCACACGAGTATTTTCTTTTTAAAAACGCAAACAAGAGCTCGCCGGCAAAATTGCATCCAGCTAATATTCCCTTGCCAATCATGTTGCTCAGTCAATTTTCAATTTCCTTGTTAATAAGCACGTCAGCGCCCGTCTTCGACAATATAGCCGGTTTTTATTGAGCTTCGCCGAGACATAACAGTGTTAGGAATATGGAATACAATTTTCATTTATGTATCAAAGGAATTTTGTTTTAGATAATTAGTTTAATTTGGCCGTCTTGGTATCTTTTGATGCAAATGCCTACTTACATGGGTACCAACAATTATAATTAGAATATCATTGGGTACCAACTTAAAACGAGTAAATTTTGTTGGGTCAGCAGAAAATCAAAAGAAGGCTTAGGTATTTCATTATTCCTTTCCTATTTAATAAATCTGATGTAATGTCACACCGGGGCCTAAGTAAATTATGTATTTTCAAAATTATCACAACTTTAATTGAATACAAATTTGAAAAGCTGAAATAAATAATTAATTATGCTAAAATGTGAACAATAATACTTGTAATGTGTAACCCACATTCATTTCTAGTGGATACGCTATTATAGAACACAATAAGAAAATTATTATGGAATTGTCATATAAAATCTTCAGTCAACGTACGAAACTGCTATTTCATCAACTCTTACATGAAGCAGAGTGGCGCAGTGGAAGCGTGCTGGGCCCATAACCCAGAGGTCCGTGGATCGAAACCACGCTCTGCTAGAATCTTTTTGCGTTTTTATGTTTCTTACGATTCATTTTTGTAAGAATGTACTCAAATTTTTTATCAAACTTACATGACTTGTGTATCACTTATCATTGTTTTAAACGTTTATTTTCCTTTAATGAATACAGATAGTCATCATAATGTAAGTAATACTGTTTCCTAGGCTCTGAAACTGAATGAAACGCAATAATACATGCAGACCAACTTGAATTCACTCCTTCATTTCGTGTTAAGATATAACGGAATTAATACAAGTGCCTGACCAGATCCCACACTAATTATGTTGCATAATACACTCAAAAACACATAACCCGCCTTCTGGCGCAGTCGCGTAAAAATCAAATGTCATCCGTAGGGTGACCAACACAACAAAAAAATATGAAAACGTTTACTCCGTGCATCGAATGTAGAATTCAACGGCAAGAAATTCATAGATGTATCAAGTCCATTAGCCGAGCGTCACAAGAGATTTATGTCTAATTGAAATCTTCGAGTTTATTGTGGTACAATGATTTATTGTTAGCGGACAGCCGATAGCGGTGCATTTTCAATTGCCATCGCTCACGGCTACAAAGTCAATAACAATGGACATTGTTTGATTACCAGTTTAAAAGTTTGTTTGTTTTTCGTATGTTTGAGTACCTATGTCACTTGTGATGGCTTCATTCGGAGTTTGCTTGGAGTCAAGTGGTTAGACATCGTTTTTGGAAGTTTGAAGTTGTCTACTTTGATGGCTGAGTAAGTTGCCTTTACTGTAATTTTTAACTACACATAGGTACCTATTTGTCTAACTGAAAATTGTATGGATTTTCTGCCTCAAAATCAAAATCATTTATTTCAAATTAGCCTACTGTGTAGCACTTTTTGAAAGTCAATTTATACCTAGACAGCATCCTGATTCGAACCCCTTTCACCGCTTCCTAAGTGCTCTAGCTGTGGAGAAGAAACGGCGCAACAAACTCCAGCAGCACGCTGTCTCATTTAACAAAGTAAATTGAACAAATAATGATAAACAACAAGTATTGAGAATCAAGTAGGAACCACGCCACATAAACATGGCTTATAGGTTGATCTATTAATTTATTATAAAAACTTCTGAGTCCAAGGTCAGCAGAACGACCAGTCACCTGTGTCTTTGAAGGTCATCCAAAAAAATACTGAATGGTGTTACTAATCCCGAAAGGAAAAACGTTAACCGCATCTCACTAGTGGACATCATCATTGTTAAAGTTGAATGTCACTGTTTTACATTATATTTTATTCTCGAAGTCTTAAAACCGCGTACCCTTATGATGCAAGGTACCTACGGTTAAAAATCTTAAATATAATGACCGTCTTGTCAAAGGCACTGGCGTATCGCATGTCCACAATATTAACTATTAATTCCCGTCAAAGTGAATGGGAAAAATATATAATTCATACATTTATTTGGCATTTTAAATACATCCACGCAGATATTGATGTCGTAGGTGTAATTCAATCTTTGTGTTTCGCAACCAACACTCCCTTGATAATCTCTTACTAAAAGCTATAAT
Organism: Plusia festucae; assembly: GCA_950381575.1. Lineage (NCBI taxonomy): Eukaryota > Metazoa > Arthropoda > Insecta > Lepidoptera > Noctuidae > Plusia > Plusia festucae. The sequence goes on along the minus strand of OX494436.1, from coordinate 654,203 downwards.
TTATTCAGTACCAACGTATACATGAATACCGAGTATCTATATATTGACATCTCTTTATTACTCCTACATGAATAATATTATTATGAATCCTTACACGCGCAAACAGAAAAACAAAACAGCTTCTGCGCCGCGAAACAAGCGCTTATGTCTATCAAGATAGCGTCTAAAATATATAAGTCCTAACTGTAGGTCAACTCAAGTATAAGCGGACGCATACATTTCCACAAATCCGTGTCAAGAATCGAAGTGGAGTTTAAAAAAAGGAGCTATCCTACTGACACGAAGCTTTAATAAATAATTCCTTTTCACATGTTATTATTTATTGGACGCCACGCGAGCCAGCCTCCGACGGGACCATAACGATGACGAATACGAGATACGTTTGTAAAAAACCCTTTTGAGTCTTGACGTGTGATATATTCCCGCGCACGAGTGTTATAAAGAACGCGGCGGGGTGCGCGCGCGCCGAGCGCTGATTGGCCCCTGTAATGACTCCATGCGCGGACGTTCCGTTTTCGAAGTACGACTGTGACGTAGACTAATGACTGCTGTATGGTAAACCAATGACGGATAGGCACCTCTGAACCTATTGTGTATGTGGTATATAGGAGTTGCGCCAGCGTTGAAATATTACGTCGATTTGCTGTTCTGCAAGCAACTGCAGCGACTGCTGGCTCAAGACTAATTCTAGGTCATAATTTATAACAAAAAGATTGCAACTCCCTTAGATGATACGAGTGCGGCTGTATTAAACTGCCAGACTGGAATGAAATCATATAATATATTATTTTGTACTTACCACTAAACATTTACATATATATACAGTTGAGTAATATTTTGAAAAGCAATTCATTGTCAACTCTCAAAAAATGCTGATAGTAACAAGCAGACGGTGAAAACCTTTTTCAATCTTTAAATCAAAAATTAAAGTTTAGTTCCAATTACTATCGGTCTCATACTACCTTATTATTTGCCAAATTACATGTATAGAAGGTTCCATGTTCAGCTTCATCTGAGCCTCTTCCTCTTTGCGGAAGGCAATATTTTCAGTCCAATAGTGGGAAAACAAGTTATAAGTATGAAGTATGACTGTGGATGGGTATATAAGCAGAGGGAGACCGAAAAAGAGATGGACGGATTGTGTGAAAGATGATATGAGAAAGAAAGGAGTGGATGCCGCGATGACGAGTAATAGAGAGGAATGGAAGGAAAATACGCATTGCGCCGACCCCATATGAATGGGATAAGGGCAGGAAGAAGAAGAGTGGGACAGTTTGCCTCTAATAAAGTAAACATTCTTCATTTACTTTCATACTCCCGGTTTATAAATGGCTGATTGAAATAATCGTTGGTCAAATCTCAATGTTCAGTGCTATGCTTGCTATTGGTTCTGATCCTTATACGCAAACTTAACCAAAATTATACTATTGTCATCTTTTAGTAAACCATGAGAAAGTGACGCCAGCAGATAGTGAAAGAACTAAGAATTGTCAAACTAGTATTCCCCTTGAACATCACTGTGTTTTCAGCAAATGCAAATTTTTGCTTATCAGCAAATTTGTATGAGAATTTTGTCGGAACTAAATTTGAGAGCTCTTATTTTCATCTTTCCTTTTCTAATTATGTACAATTGAAAAGATACCGAGGGTCTAAAATAAGTTTAGTGCGTGTCCAACATAATCGGGGCCATTGACAAACCAAAATTAAGCAGCGGTAGCCTATTTAGGGCATCGGACTTCCGATCACGTGGTAGCGCGTTCGAATCCCACCCATTGCACTACCAACCTGAACCCACTCGTAGCATAAGCATTTAGCTTAGTGCGAGGGGTTTACAAGAATACCTACTAGAAATGTGCGATCCACGCTAATTAAAAAAAATCAGGTATTAGGATTTGACACCCGATTATATTGAACAGATCTAACTCCAGTACGTTTAAAGGTTGCTCGAAAGCCAGAGTGTAGTCGATTATTTATTGTAGACCCTTGAGAATGCTAACTCTCAAGAGTTCCAAACTCCTGAACCCCTTAAAACAATCAATCTAAAATCCTGAGCTATGTTTAAAAACATGTGTGTCATCGTTAGAGTATGTGCTAATGAATCTATCAATCCCTAGGGAGGCATACGTTGTCCGGCCGGACACCGACGTGTGGCCAACTTACCGGCAAGATTGATTAGTTCGGAAATTTGCTTGTATTTTAATTGATTAAGTATACAACTTGAAATCCCGTGTGATTTTATTTTCACGTGACGTGCAAGGATTTTGTTTTGAATTAATTTAATTAATGTATCCCTGATGAATAGATCATCGTATGACTTTTGATTGATGTTGTTAGTTATGGTCAGACTAAGGCCGATAAAAGTTAATTAAGGTGGTTTCTTACTGCCTTATGTGCAGTGTCAAATTCATAGGAAGGTATTTTATTAAGTAATTTATACTATAGTTTCATATCGTTCCAAACAATCGCGCTTTCTTTTAGAAAAGCAATACAATTCAACAGTTCTTTCATCTCTGAACAGGAAACCGAGAACTGTCTGACTCTTAAACTAAGTTGTAAGGAAACCTTGAAAGCGATTCAGTTGTACCATCCATCTACATACATCCAGTATAAGAACATTAGTCAAGGAGCCAGCAACAAGTGCCTTGACCTAGTTCCCGAGACCCGTCTCAACATAGGATAACTGATTTAGTGTTTAGCTTTGTGAACTTGTCTATTTGGGATAGGCAAACATTTTACCTTGACTATAGGAATCATTTTTTAATTATTAAATCGCATATGTTTCATTTTTTCTATGTATTGTCATATGTTTAGAGTCTAATGGCAGAATATTGAAACGTCAATACGTTTGTCGGCGGCTTCAAAGCCCATGCTGTATCTGTCACTTTAATGTGTATAGTAGCGCTAGATGGACCTTTAAACACGTCTTATAGTTAATATTCGTTTCAGTCATCGGGGGTAAACTCTTGTATATAAGCATAGACGTATAAAAATATAAGAATAAGATTCCATTTTCCAGTAAGCCCACTCCGAAACTAATTATGTAGTCCAGTGACGCAGTAAATGTTAGATAACTGTGCCATCAGTCCAAAAACTCCTAATTGTTCCTAAAGTCATGTGTGTTTAAGAAAAAAAGTGAACCTCTTATTGTCCCATTGAGGGGTCGAACCCGACCAAATATAATTTAGATAAGTAGCAGTTTATGTGTTAAACTACTCCGTGTGAAACAGTATTAAACCTCATATTACTATAGCGACTACCTTTGTCGCTATAATCATATTTATTTCTTAGTATATGGTAATTATAGATCCTAAAAACGTTTATAGTTCACATATACTACTACGAATATTCTTATTAGAACATGACAGAGAAATTGTTTATTACAGAGACATAAGTCACTAACATTAGGAACATTTATTTATTTATGTATATTTTGTATAAAGCTATGGCTGAAATCGACTAGGGTGTCACCATCCTCATCAGTTTATGTGTTGGACTATCAAAGTATAGTCTTAACAAGTCTACTCAGTTGTACATTGTACAAATTCACTGCGGTTAATTTTGGTCAAATCAATGTGAACTGAATATTAAAGAATTTATAGCTCAAACTGTAAGTAAAGTAAAACCAACAAACCCAATAAATCATCCAATATCCAATGCATCAAACAATACGATTTTATTAGCCCACACGGACGATATTTGTTCAAAGATACACCGACAAATTTAAATCCTACATTACTATCAGAAACGGACCTAGGTAGGGAGGGAATCAATTATAATTCCCATTAGATGGAGGCGGTTCCATTGATTTATGGGTTAGATGGGAAAAAATGCGTGTGCGCAAGTGCACCTTGTATTCAGGACTAGATAATTGCTTATTATAACTGGTGTTTCCGTGGTAAAAAGACAAAGACAGACTGGACTTGGATTATTGGTAGATTGTTGCGAAGGCGGGGTAGCATTCAGTATGGGAAATCTGATAATACATATTATACTATTCGCTTAAATAAAACCAGCCAGTAACAGTCGTTAAGCAGAACATAGACCTTCTGACAATGAGAAGGGACGAGTATTGACTCTTTAGCCATTTCCTCAGAAGCCCATTCAAGTTGCCTTGAAATGTTTTCATTTCCATTTTTCATTGGAAAAATACTAGGAAAGAAGAATGTTATAATCTGGGCTTGAACTTATAACATAGTTCATTTACAAATCTTAAATGTTACCCGACAAACTGCCTTTAAAATAACATGTATTTTATATCAATTCCCGTATATCGCTAACAAGTTATCAGCATACATTCTTTTCTCATTACCAATGAAAATCAGTTGTACTTTGTTGGAAACTATTTTCTAACTTCTTACGGTTTGAGGATAAACATACCGAAATCAAATTTGAAGGTGCCCTCAACGAGACTCTACAGTCACAAAAATACGACAGCTTCAAAACAAAGGAGTAACGGAATCAGCCTCTGCAGAAGCGATAATCAGACGTCAACGGAGTCCCCAAATCAAAACTTGCCAAAATTAATTAAGTTCCCACCATGGCTGTAATGCAAGTTGATGTGACGTCACAATTAGCTCCAAATTCAAAAGGTGTTGAAAAACCGTATCGTTTGTATTGCACGTGTAAGGTGGCTGCGGGGTGCAGCGGCCGGGGTTCGCGGGGGGAGGGGAGGTGCGGAGGGAGCACCTCGATCGATGGCGACGTCGTTATTCGGGCGACAGCCTTTGACGACGTCGCGGATGCGTTCCGTTTGCGACCGCTTTTAATTTCTTAATTTGTATGCTGATTTGTGATTGAGGGAATTAGGTTGTTGGGTATTTGCGGGTTGGCTGACTTGGCGCTGTTTATGCAAAACTGTGCCTGTCTAATGTAGGTACCCCTTTAGTTGAAACGTTTGCGGATTACAGATGTTAATATTAACTAGAATATGACGTTAAGTTGGTTTGTTTACTCCAGTCTTAATTGCTTGTTTGAAATATAAAATTTGATCTTTTTGATCTTACGACTGCAAACCTAGATCCGATATAAAGAATTACTTATTGCATCAGTCTAACCTTCAAGTTTTATACTGGGAATTGCAAACATTAATAATTAAACCAAGTTCTATCTTATTTAAACCACAAACCACCGTTTCTAAGAAATAAGTCATGATTGCTTTGGAAATCACTTGCTCTTAGCGAGAAAAAATATTAACGTAGATATATATTTTTAAACATTAAATAATCTTTTTTCTTTGTTTCAAATGTGGTGTCCCCAAAGGCATATATTTTTTTCCATGAAAAATGTATTTTTTCATAAGCAGATAATCTCTCATTAACATAACCTTCTAAATTAATTTCCGTTCAAATACCTTTAGTAAAAGGAAACTGTACCTATAGAAAACAATCGCAAATTACGTTTCCACTCAGTCCCAAGTGGAACCCACCCGGGCTAGGTCCACGCCTCCGCGGACGCGTGACTGACGGACGTCCGCACACATGCACACGGCTCACTCACACACCTTCACCAGCCACTCTATACATACGGCGTTTTGACACTTGACAGATGTGTGCCTAGAGTGATGGGTAGTGCGCGCCGCGAAAAATACGAGGGAAACTTTGAGTATGGAATACTGAGCTCGTTTTATTTATGCTTCTATTTGTGATTGGCAGCGGCAATTGATTTTAGAGTCTCGATAAATCGTTTTTGTTATCAATTTACTTTTTTTTGCAGATAAAGAGGTTTCTGGACAGCCTGTAAAATATTGCTATAAATGACTTTACTCTGTCTCTACTTATGTTTTACGCAGCAAGCAAGAGTTGAAGTGGTATTGCATAAACTTTTTAGAGACACAAACTGTACATGTTTCGCTCCGTCCGTCCCAATGTCTTCAAGAGTCAGATACCTATTTCTTTACGTTTGACTGACCATGAGCTATCCATGTCGGTGCATTAGCAAAGCTGTTTAGATGTGACTATGTAGTCTTCTTACAGATAAGACGAATTTTAAGCCATTTGTACCTTTTTAATTTATTCCATATTTCGATTCGATTGCTTATGTGATGGTTGTATTTACTTCAACATAAAAATGCTGCGTCAAGTGAAGGACTTTTGCCACGAGGCGACACTCGCTGGCATGATAGTGTCGTTTTGTACGATGAGCGAGCAATCTGTCACTAGTGTTGAGCGCTTCTGTTATATTTGTGGATTTTTTATAGCGACATGCACTTTAGTGATGTTTCAAATATTTTTGAAATTTTACTGGCATTTCTAGTAAAATTTCTTTCATCATAATTTCGCTCGGTTGGGGAACGTCCTTTCTAGATTTTTGTCATAAATAAAGGTTGGTTCTCGGTTCTGCTAAAACTTTTGTCATGCTTCGTTATCTGAAGCTGAAGAAAAACCCTTCCTCAAATCGTGGGTGATTGGAATGCCATGACTATTTTAACACCGCCACCAAATCCCTTCCCTAGCGAGTCTAATAATTAAAAAGTTCCCCGAACATCGGTGTAATGACTGCAGTGACGTTAACGACGCGGCTGACAGCACGGCCATTTGTCAGTAGTCACGTGTCAACTGTTTGTCAGCCACAATGGTGTCAGGCGGTGCGCGGCCGATTGACGCGTGTCACTCACTAACTTTACTATGATTTGTCGAATGTAACTCGATTGGGTACGAAATAAACACAGCTTACATTTTGAAAACGAATAAATAATTAACACTTATTTTACAATACATGGGGATGGACTTCATGGATGAAACAGACATTTATTCACAAAAAAACTGACAGTCTTGAAAAAACTGACGTAAAACATAATACAAAAAGAAACGAAAGTCATAAAATGATATATTTTTTTTGTATAATTAGAGTAGATTTGTTTGTTTATTACCAATAATTGTTAACACATACATTTCTTGTAACTGATGAACATTTCAGGTGTAATAATAACCTACAGGCTAACACCGCGTCTACAACTAGGTAATAGTTTATGATATACTTAATTACACATGTATGATACAATATGAGATGTAGGTGGATCATTTTTTAATAGTGTTTTGTATTAAATATTATATTATATAATAATATTATTTATATTATAAAATATAAACTTTAGAGTGTTGAGAAAACCATGGTAAATCGAGGGTGTTTGAGACAGGTCAGGTGCGGCGGAATTATTAATGATGGCTTGATTCACACCTCGGCTGTCTTCGATGGCGACTGACGACCTGAAAATATACATTTCATTATCGCATGTTGATATACTGTACATGGTAAAGTGAATAATAAAGGTGAGGCTTTAGGTGAGCATGTAGGCACCTAGGTAAGGCTGAGGCACCTATACATTTCTGGTGACAGATATGATTAAGCTTATTTGCTTAATCATCACCAAAAATGAATGTGTATGTACTGTCTACTTGTAGTAAGATAATGTAACGTAACGTTCCTACGTGTAGTACGTTGAGTACAACGTAATTGTTTACACACGTTGACAGTGCTTAAACACATTAAAATAAAGGCATTTTTCAAAGAGTTTATGTTAACCTGCCTAGCTTTTGACCATATTGTGGGATAGGCCTTTAGTCTCGCCAGATGCAGATATCTATTACATTTCAATAAATATTTCACCTTTTATAAGTACAATTAATGACACAATTTTATTTGTTGGCGTTCTCAAACTTTTATCAAGGCTCATGCACAATCATCGCTCCGATTTATAACTTCATGCAAAAACAATAGGAATACTTTCATAACTCAATCGAGGGCTGGTGGTATGCGGCGTAAACTTAACTACTTATTACTTCGGCTTTGCATACATTATAGATCAGAACTATTTACGGCTAATTCGCATCGGAGGGATATTTATCGGTTCCCAGTGACGGCCAGACGTCATTGTTAATGTCTTTGCACCACGCGATTAGGTACGACGTCGCCACCCTACTTTAAACTAGGTTGCGAATCTTCCAATTATTAGTTGGTAGTTTTACAGTTTTGAATTTAAGTTTTGTTGCGGAATTTTGTTGATGTTTCTATTATTGTTGGTTATCGTTTGTTTTGTATTTCCATTTCTTTAGGAATACTTGTCCTACATTTCTGTGTGTTTACTGTTGGCTCTTTGTAATCTTTGTACGAAATAAAGTATGTAAGAAATGGCATTTTAAATTATTGTACTTACAAGATCATTAATAGTTATTTTTGAAACTTTTTTTGTTTGCAGATGTTGTCGCCACGTGAAGACGATGACGATGATAATCACCTTTGCATCAAGTGCAACACCACTATCATCGGCTTGGATAACTACGTGAAACATAGAAAACAAAGATGTGGAAAACTAAAACCCGAAGACCCTAAACCGGAACTACCAGCAATCGATCCATTAGAACCATCGTACAGCCTCGGAGCAGATGTCTTCTTTCAATCTTTGGAACTCCAAAGCAGTGGCAAGAAGACTTTGCCTAGACTTACTCCCCCAATTCCTATAACTAAAGCTAATTTAGAGAGAAAGAATACTTTAGTAGTACCATTTACGTCAAAAGATATTCCACGAATGAGTCCTCTAGAAAATAATCTCAGAGGTGAAGACTGGATTGGAGGACATAGCTTAAGAATTGGAAGCAATGAAGATAATCAGACAAAGTTAATAAATGCAGTTGCCAGCATCAGTGGTGCTGTTAAAAAGGATATACCGACTTCCTCATATAGCATTAACTACGATTATAAAGGTGACGAGGAAAGCGATGAATCTGAGGAATCTGAAGAAGATGATGATGAAGACCATGCTGCTGGTGGTAAATGGAAACCTCCACCAAATTATACCGGAGGTAAGTGGCGCCCAGCATCTCCTGAACATGAAGACTGGGACTTAAGAGAAGAACAGGAACATACTGGAGGCAAGTGGAAGCCAATCATGCCAGACAGTAATGAACGTGACGAAGATTACGATGCCCCACCACCAGGACATACGAAAGGAAAATGGGTCCCTGGCGCGAATGAAAAAGCTCAAATTATGCAAACAACAATACAGACAAAAGGCTCCGTACAATACTGGTGCGGCCCCTGTAATAGAAGATTAGGTTCCAAAGCAATTTATGAAAAACATCTAAGATCCAGTTTACATATGAAAAAAGTTCTTCCAGAACACGAGTTGGAGTTCTCTGGCCACTTAGATCCAGTGAAGTGTGCTTTATTCAAGCGTATGGCTCGTCCATCGAGGTTTGTCAACGACGCTATTTACTCACAAGGTTCTAAAAAGAAACGAGAAAAAGCAGATACTAAATTAAGCGTCAAGATTGAGAAGAAAAAGAGGAAGAGGAAAGCGTACTTCGTTCATTGTACCGGGTGTAAGTCCCGCGTGCGGCAACACTTGATGGGAAAACATTTGATATCCCATTATCACTTTAGGAAAGCAACTGACACTAAAACACCGTCTTACCAACAGCTTATCTTAGACAATATAGATGCAATAGTTCATCAATCTCCTTTCCAATGCAGTCCATGCAAATTTTATACGAACTGGCTGTCGACATTCATGCAACACTGGCTTTCTGAGGAACACGAACAGCAACTGGCTTCAATTGAAGGAAGACTTTGGTGTTCCTTTTGCAAGTTTGACTGCGAGACTTCCGAAGAAATGCTAAAACATATGTCTAGTTCTGAACACAGCGAAGTAGTAGCCGTCATTAACAGATCAATGCCGATCATTATAAGAAAGAAGACTGTACTGAAATGTGACTCTTGCTGCAAAGAATTTAGATACAATTTTGAAATGAAGCGGCACTGTCAAGCTACCGGACATCCATTAGTACTCACCGCTACCGACAATTATCAAGAGCTTCACAAATGTCAGCATTGTAAAGCTAAATTTAAATCATCCTTAACTCTAGCTGCTCATTTGAAATCTAAACACAAACAACGAGCCTATCTCTGCTTGGTTTGTGCAAAGACTTTTAACTCCTCTGAAGAAGCGAAGCATCATCGACAAACATCTGAACACAGGATCAAAAGGAAAGAGAATATGATGGAACAGGGAGTGCCAACGAAGGATCTTAGCAAAAAATGTCCTTACTGTGCGGATAGTGTTATTTTGAAGAACATTCTAGTGTTAAAAGATCACATACGGCGTGTACATCCAGATATACGTAAAAAGTAAGCACATAAAAATAGAGACGAATCAAAACATTTTATAACCTCTTTTTAGCTCAGTAACGGTTAAAAAAAGTATGACTTATTACCGTACATTAACTAGAATTTCAATTTTCAGATGCCCCAAATGTGGTATGTCGTTCATCCTGTCGCAGGAAGTGACTCGTCATGTCAGGGACAACGCCTGTCAATTCAATGCAACCCTAGAAAAGACTTCTTCAATCTTCTGGAACTGCAGCCAGTGCCTCTTCACAACCGACTCCCAAGCTGAGTGCTTCTTCCACGAAGTCTTACACTCGTCACCTAAGAAGGAACTCGTGAAAATTGGGGATGCAGAGAAGGTTATCCAAAAGTATCCCTGTCCTTTATGCCCAAGGTTTTTTAAAAAGCCTTCGTTAAGGCAGCATTTGAGGCAGCATACCTTTGAAAGGCCATTCATCTGTTCGACCTGCGGAGCCAACTTTACTAGACAGACGAGTCTAGCAAACCACACCAAGAATGAACACAGTACTGAAGTGACCAAGGTACCCAAGTTACCCGCAATTGTTGAGAGGATTGAGGAATGGGAGTGCGGGAAGTGTAAGAACAAGTTTTCGAGCAAGTAAGTATTAATAATATATCTCGTAACGATAACTTCTCAGTGCATCTCCACGTAACTTATCGATCATTACTGAATACATTAGGAGGATATTATTGTGATACAATGAGGGATCAGTATGAAAGCGGAAGCACAAGCAAAACGCATACAACCGAAATAAACTGCGCATCACCGCGTATTCACGTCGACATCAATTTGCAGTAATAACATGCGCGCACGCAGCGGATGCGTTACATGTCACACGTCACACAACTCCTTCACAAATATCGGGATACATTCATAATTTGACAAGAGAACGCTTTGATTATACTCGTGCGCACCACATTCCCGCCCGCGGTGTTGCCAACGATGACATTTTTATACCCAGTGGTAATAAATTTCTCCCCGGATGCGCGGTATTTTGAGAGAGTGCTGGATCAAAATATTAGTGTCAGGGAGAGATAGTGGACGTTTGAATTTTATTGTTAGCACGTGTCCGCGTAACGTATTGAGGGTTTGCATTTTGATCTGTCGCTCAGTTCGATGGCGCTAAATCGTGTGCGGTTTATTTGTTTTGACGCTTGCGACGAATGCGTTACAATTTATACGTCTAACTCCGCTCTATAAATAGCTTGGATCAGTCACAGAGGATTGACGACGCCAATTTTAAACTGAATGCAGTCCGTTCAAATTAACGACTGTTTGTTTCGGCGTTCAATGTTGCATAGAAAATAACTTTACGAAGATAATAATATGATTTTATGTGTTTAAGTACATAAATGTTTCTACTCATATTTTTTTCTATAATTTTCGAATAGTCTTAATTAACGGTACGTTAGATTTAAGCCATCGGTTTAGTAAAGACCGTCTTACGCTTAAGCACAGCATTTCGAGACATCCAAAATCCTAATTTATCAATATTTAACAATATAATTAACTTCAAATTTACTCTGCAGCCAAACCAATATAAATTGAAATTTCCGATCCGAGTGCACTATTAATGCTAAAATCACAGCAGAGACGTTCAAAGTTAGCCGCAGACCGCATGAATCAACTGAGGCCGTCATTAAGGGAACTTTCAACGGATCTAGACAATTGCAGGAGTCTGTAGGACGTAGGATAGCCATTGGGGTGGCTAACATCCCTGATGATCTAACTTGTGTAATATCTTACGGGTTATTGCGACGCCTTGCATTAATGCACTGCAAGTGTAATGCGAGTGCCGAGTTAACTGTCGCCGCGCGCCTCAGTGTTGCCAGATTATGTGCGAATTATTACTATAATGCTTATTAGTTTTATAACAGTTTTGTGGTTGGCTTTGTTGGAAGTTAGGGCTTTATTGGAGTTTCGTTTGCATACATGTTTAGGTTTCTAGTTATTTAGCAGTAAGTAGCCTATTTAATTGGGTGTCTTTCTAACAGTAAGAATGTTGATAAATAGGTACCTACTTCATACGTCACTAAGCGTATCCTTAGGACACTGATGACTTCCGTGGTCGAGTGGCGTACACACCGGTTTTCAAGGTGTCGCCAGCTCTGAGGTCCCGGGTTCGATCCCCAGACAGGTCAATGTAGAAAAAAAACTATCATCACTTTTCTACATTGTCTCGGGTCTGGGTGTTTAGGGTAGCTTCGTTGTCTCCGATTCCGATTCAAGTCAAAATCAAAATCAAAATGTTTTTATTTCTAGTAAACCTAAAATAGGCGCTTTAGAAACGTTAACTTTAAAAACTACTGACTCTAGGTGCGCGGTTCCAAAGTGTCATTCCTATGGAGAAGAACCGGCAAGAAACTCCATACTAAGCTTTAGCTACTTACTTTGGGGTCGGAGCAATGTATGTGATGTTGTCCACATTTATTATTTATTTATTACTTGGCATAACCTATATTTCAAAACTACAAATACACATAAACCACTTACTAAACAGATAGCGACACAGTTCGATATAGGTAACTAAATAAAAGTAGGGGATTTATTAAATAAAGTAATCATGTTTTTATGATTAAACCAAAACACAGATAATAAACTTGAATCACCGTAAAACAGCTCAATCCATGGCATAGGAGACACACGTTCCACATATCGTGGGAAGCAATAAACTCAGCCAAACGCGACCCATCACATTCTAGTCCGCTCTTAACTGCTGGCAGGCGGAATTCTTGGCGACTGGACCGGCAAGTAATTAGGACTGGACACTTCTAGACATAACGACTGCTTTACTGGTATTGGACATCTGTATTGAATTTTATAGCTGTATTTTTCAATTGGTACTCTTGAATTTAAGAGATTTTAAATCTACTTTCATAAATACTTGGTAGGTATTTTAAAGAAAGACGTTTTATATACATATTAAGTTTAGAGTGTATCATAGGTCCCAAATATTATTGTATGTAAAATAAATACTAAGTATGTTTAGAAATTTATAACTGATATTATTAGCGATATTGGTCATAAGTAAAATATTTAGTTTTGATTTCATTAAAATTACAGAATTTAATGACTTATTGAATTTAAAAAATAAATTGGTAATGTTACCTACAATGACCCACATACCTTACAAACTATGATAGCTGATTACTATTTATTATCATTCTGTAATTCTGTATTATAAATGTATGTGGTTTCTGATTTTCCTATGTTCATTTTCTATTTCAGAACTGCATTATCTCGACACGCCTCAAATTGTGTTCAAGCTGCCACCGCTCGACAATGTCCACATGAACAATGCACATATGTTGCGAGTAATTCTAGTCAACTAGCAAGGTAATAACATTATGTTATATAATTATTGTAAAGTTTAATAATATTATCAAAGGAATTAGCAGACGGAATGTCTAATTTGAAACAGCGCCATCTATGATTTGTTACATACATTATTTAGCGACCACCGTTGAGCATGGAAAACAGAACTTCTTCTTATAATAATAGATGTCGCTTGATACGCTTCTACTTTACTCAGGAATAGTAAAAGTAGATTTTACTATTCGACAACAGATGGCAACATAGTATAATTTTAGTTTTTACCACTGTTTTCAGACATCGTCGAACTCATGGCGATCGTATCAAACACCATGAGTGCCATCTATGTTCATTCAAGAGTGACCAGGCAAGCCATATGAAAAGACACATGTTGTGTCATCTAGGAGTTAAACCTTACGCATGTCCTCACTGTTCGTTTACATGTGGAAGTTTGGTTAGTATTCTTATCTCAGATCAAGAAGATCGCCTACTTACTAAAATAATAGCTATAATAAAGAATAAAAAATTAACACCTTATGTTCCAGAAACGACGGAAAATAAATGGTGTATTCTCATATTTATCGCTTTGCGAAATCGCTAAGCGTTAATGTGATAATTTCATTTCCAAATAAATATGTAGGTACCTATTTTTACTGATGACTGTATAAACTATAATCGTAAAACATGGTTTTAGGAGAACCTTCGGAAGCACGTTCTACGTAGCGGCCGTCATCCAGGATTGTATCTCTATCATTGTCGACTATGTCCGTTCAACACAAACACGGCTGCTGAACTTCGAGGCCATTTAACAGCTGCACATGCTCACAAATATGATGCTAAGACTGCAGTACAAGCTGTGAAATTACATCTCATGGTTGATGATAAAAAATAATACTTACCTATGTACAATATTTTGCTGTAAGCTGTAACAACACGTGATATTGCATCCTAAAAGCTGTGAATCAATATTTTTCAACATAAGTATTTTTGTATAACAACATTAAGTATACTCTTATTTTAATTAATAGTCTGATTATCAGATTTGATCCTAGATTGTCCCTTTAGGTTGAAGCATTTTGTGTTTTAAAAAATCTATGAAATAGGAATGCAGTTTTTTTGGGTATGTATTATTTGCATTATAAGAATCCATTCTGTATTATGTTGCATAATTAATTTGTATAACTAAAGAAACTTTGTGAATAAATTGATTTTTATGCTTATTGATTATTTTAATTGCCTGCTGATGCATTGATATACAAAAAAAGCCTTTGTTTATCAATTAGCCTGTTGTAAACAATGTTCCAAAGCCCAGCTTAGTAGGCGCTGGAACGCTGCTTCTGTCAAAATGCGCGCAACTCCGCAAGCGAGGGAAAAATCACAGAGTCGGAAACGCTACGATACGTAGTTGACGTTTGTACGGTCCTTCGCTATCGACATAAATAACATCTAACGATTTCAGCTGTGAAACACGATAATACTGACTTAAACATTTGTAAATAAAACATACAACTATAGTATAGGTTGCGTAACGCGTGATATAGTATATTTTATATAGAATGTGTACAAAATATGTAGATAATAAATAGTGCAGTGTTCGTTTATTATCGTATTTTTTGAATGATGAATATTTGAACTCACGTGTATTTGCTGTTTATCGATTGCTACAATAATGTCGCTAAAGGTAAGTGCTAAATCTATTGATTACCGGTAAAATTGAGATGTTCACCCGGGTAAGGCTATATTTAATTTCTTGCGTGGGTAGCGAGCACCCTTACGATTCACAATCGAAGGTCGGTCGTGTGGGAAGCAATTTAAATTAGGAAAAGCAGTAGATTTTTTTATTGTAGACATTGTAATTTAAAAAAAAAATATTTCGAATTTTTCAAAATATCGTCTCACTGCTTTTTAATTATTGCTAGTTTATTACTGTACTAATTTCTAGTTATATATATTCTATAAAAGCCTTATTAGACCACCCAATTTTGAGGGACCCTAACCCTAACTAAGAGTGGTGTAATAAGACTTAGGGAGTAAGTGTCCCTATTAAGGGCGATCGGGTCATCCCGATCTGCCTAGCTCCCTAAGCGCCCTGCAGATTGGGTAATGTAATAACGTTTAGGGCGGTTAGGGAGCTCAGTTGCCGCGCGACTAGTGCATAGAGTGGTCGTAAGTGAGTACCGCGAAGCGGCTGTTCGTTCCGTCGCCTGGCGCGTAATTTTCATATTTGAAAGCTTTTCACGTAACCGCAAATACTCTTTCACCCAAATCTTTCTCTTCTTTCTTTTTTTAATATTTGTTATTGCGAGCACGGTTGTCACTGCTACAGCAACTTTTTGAAGTTTCGATACTGACGACGGCATAATGTAAAATGCAACAATACGTTTATCTCTCTAGACATTCGCGTATAAACTGAGTTAGGGCCCAATTCGCAGAGAAGTGTAATAAGTGCCGCACTAACTAGGGTACACGCCCACCCTGGATGCAGGGCCCTTCATATCGGGTTGTGTAATAAGCGTTTTAAGTAGAATAACAATAATAGATATTGAAGTTCATTTGAAGACCTTACTCCAATTAATAAATAATATTTATATGTATTATATTAATTAATCCACCTAGTCCTCTAGCCCTGATGAATAAGTAATTTATACTTCAAGTATCTAGTAGAATAATTACAAGAAGGTATGGGTACATTTAATTATTTTACTTCAATACTCAAACACCTAAAATAAACTTGTTTTTACACTCGTTGAAATATTTTTAATGACTCTAAAATATTTTAATAGTTACATTTCAACAATTTATTCTTTTTAATTAGTGGAATTTACATACATTAAGGTTTAATTATATTTTATTGTTAAACAAATAAACTAAGTATACATTACTTTATAGCTTTTATAGCATTCATTTATAACAAATATATTAAGTATACATTGCTTAGTAATTTCAAGGTCAAAATTTACATCACAAATGAAGGTTTCAGTTACTAATTAGGTAGATTTAAAATAATATTTTGAGTACCTCTGAGTCATTTAAACTTAATAAATATCCCCAGGGAATATAACGTTTGTTCCTGGTTATTGTTATAAAATAAATAAATGCATTCTGGGATTTAGACAAATAAAGGTAAAAACTGTAAAATCCAATGAATAAAAAATTGTTTAAAACATAGGATAAAATGGTGGTTCCAAACCTAGTCAAATAGCACTTCCGTAAAAATAATGTGTGATTGAAAAAGAACAACATAATGGTTCCAGAATTAGTCTTAGGCCACTTGATAAGGCCTTCAAATCGCATATTTTAAATAATATATTTTTTTTTTTATTTAGGCTTTTAAATAATATAATCTTTGTTTTTCTGTATCTTTCTTTTACATACTTTGTTTTACATTACAGTATAATATAAAAGTAAAAATACCTATACTAATTTGCATAACATTGACTGTAGGTCAAGGACAGCTGATAACATGTTTGCTTCAGATATTTCAGAAATGATAACATACTGCTGGCTAAAATTATGATGAATGGTTTGTTTCTATTGCTGAAGTAGAAGGAGGCAAAAATATATTTTTTAGGGAAACTTTATCTCTTAGGTGAGGTTTATATATATACTGGCAAACTACCCTCGTTCTGTCTTCTGCCTGGCTCATACTCATTTTTTGTTGGGATTGGCTCCCAGTCTTACTGGATTCAGCTGAATCAGATGGAGCAACTACTTAACTGACCTCCACTACCTCCATCACCAGAAAGAATAAAACTACCCTACATATATACAAATTAAATAACTAAATTCTATATATTTTCTCAAAAAAGTTCTATGGAGTCAACTCTCGGTGTGGTACCTATATATACTTTTATTTTTCATGGATACGAATATTTACAGAAACGAGAAAAGAGTGATGAAGTGACGAAGGGGTGCTAAGGGACGCGATAGGGTGTTCTTTCCGCCCTGACTACTGCTTATAGATGACATGATTTCCTTTTATATGAAAAGCCGTGGAAACACGGGATATTTATAGTTCTTCTCCCTTTTTTTCTCGTATATTCAACAGAACAATTACGTATGCACGAATGTGAATTTAGTTGGTTGTTCGTTCTAAATTATGGTTGAAATGTACGCCTGGTCTTCATTATTTGCAATTACCATAATTGGTTTAGGTAAATATTATGTTCTTTAGTTACATTTCTGCTTACGTATGTCGATTACATTTTAAATTATATGGCTCAAGCTACCTCGTAAGAAGCAGAAAGAAAAATTGTTTTATAAGGAAATCTAGTTCTGTAATGCAGGGACGCCAACCTAAGACTAGTACCTACCTGTACCTTCAGATACTATAAAAGGATCGAAAATATTACTCTGAAACTCTTTCAAGCGGTTCTGTGATCACAACTATCAGATAACGTGTATTAAGAGCATCGAAAATTGTGTCGACAAAACAATGAAATCCAATTAGAGGTGTCTGCAGCTCATGAAACCGGTAACAGTTGCTGCATGGTCTGTATTTAGCGCCGACGGCAAGGCTTCCCAACCAGTTGAACCGGTCGCATCGTGTCACTGAACCAGGGGTGGTCGAGATTCGCAATATCATACCAATGACGTAAATAATAAAGTAGAAGAGATCCAGATCTTAAGAGACTTGGGCCAACAACTTCCCGATACACTAAAAGTAGATCCCTTAGAAAAATCGATGAACTTTTCATCTTTTCTTTCTAGAGGATGATAAATTTGGATGCTTTTTATTTTTAATTGATGTTCAAAAAGTGCTACTTACTTAAAATAATTTCTGATCTGTTTTCTTTTATTTTCCGTGTTTTGCTGGCTAGTTTTCAAATCATGTGGATTAAAGCCCCGATGAGCATCGCAATTATTCAACTGCAAAATTCTTGCATGACTGAGAACTGCTCGTAACCTCGCCTTAATCTTTCGAATGAATCGCTCTATGCGCCAACCCCTCGGCTAGCTGAATGTAGAATGCTTCAGTGTGAAAAAACAATATTAATCGATACCGTACCCGTAATAAATTCAACACGTATTAAAATATCGCCGTGTATATTAGATAACTGTACTACGCTCTACATTTTAAGTGGATTTCGTGTTATTGAGGACTTTTCATAAGTCTTGTATTGAATACACAAATTGGTCTTTAATCATTATAACCCATTTTTTTTTGGGAAAAGTATATGTCACTCTGAGACATGCAACTACCTAGGTAAATATTTCTCGTGAACATATTCTGTAATTATTAAACTAAGTTATTAAAGATGTCTAGCAATCTGCGGTTCAATGAAACTATAATTTTAAAGTACTTGAACCAATAAAAAGCCACTTAAATAAGAATCAGTCTGAGCCTAATGATATCAAATCCTTATAGTTATTTTTGATTAGTTTTCAACCTAAAAGACAGAAAGAGAGGAACAATATCTTATTACGTAGAATAACATAATTGGGACTGGTAGCTACATTCGCAACATCATTAACTATTATTATCATTGCTGCAATAACACTTAGTGCTGTGAAATAAATGACATAATGATTGCTATGATAGCACAAATTCTAGGCTTGGATTTGGAACAACATTTTCAAGTACCAACATCAAAATTATATGTATTTGCCATTTTGTTATCCGCTGATTGTTATCTAGTTTCCAAATGGAGGGGAGTGAGACTAAGTATATTAATTATAACTGTAGGTAATACTTCTAATGACTGTAACATAAATAGAAATGAATACATTTAGACTCATTAGTCTTTTCAGACGAACTGTCAAGTAACTGCATGGTTCGGACTCTTTTTTATTTTTAATGAGTTATTGCAGGTGTAAATATAGAAGCGTTTCCTGCTCACAGCATGTTCATAATGCTGCATTTCCAGAGTACCTTATTCTTGTCTTATAATGAAGCCCGAGGGATAAACGTACAAAAATGTGTTTAACTCGATACAATGCCAATTTATGAACAAAGGACGCTGATTGCAACCTGGAAAAATATCCTGTATAATATAGCTTTGTAAACTCGTGATTCCTTATTTTGATCGGACATTTTTTATACTAAGAGACTGGCATCAAAGTAAGTGATAGAATTCATAGCAAGAGAATAAAACTAATTGCAGTTAATCGAAGTAAGAACTCGTAAGCTATACTGTAAATCTTCTGAAACAAAAAATGGGAACGCATCTGTTCGCCGAGCGAGTTGTAAAAATTCGATGAAAGTGGGCCACAGCTGGTCTGCTGTGAACCGGCCAACATTTTACACTGCGACCTGTAATGGGAACCGGCTAACCAGGCAATATACACATATCGCATTTATACATCATCTTTATACTTGTTCAGGCAACCATAACCCTGTTTGGATCCTGTTTATGACCTGAGCAAGGATTTAATTTAAAAGGAAGTTTGCTCTCAAGTTTTTGGTTATTTTTGAACTACATTAAGTCTTTAATGAAGATATATTTCAGTTCTAAAATCGTGTATAGTAAGTAGGTACCACAAACTTATCGAACTGGATGGCCAAATCTGGAACTTATATTATTTTACTAATTTCATATTGTATAGCTTAAATATAAAATAAATAATCGGAAATTATGTTTGCGAGGGAGTTATCTTTACCCTAAAAACCACGAGAATTTGCAACGCTTCGCAAGCTTTGGCGCTGACCTTTATGATATAACCCTTGAATATCATGTAGGTATACGTAGCTACTTATATATATATAGTTAGGTATGAAGGTCAAATGTGTATGTTATACGATGTAACAAACGACTAATCAGAACAGCTCGTTTTTAATGCATCAATAAATTAATCAAAAATAGCTACCATATTAATAAATTCAATTGAGTCGGATAAATATCTCAAAAGCATTATGCCCTTCTATTTCTAAACCACCGATTTAGATGCTTCATGACCTACTTACATTCTAAAAACAATGCTATTAGTCTATATGCGATCTTAATCGCACGTTCCCGTCCCCCCCTCTGTTTTATTTTCACCATTTCTTGCAAACCCCTCCTTTATCGTCTGCAGTCTTCGTCTGAACTAAATATAATCTGTTTATATATTCTCTCGCTTACTGCTCTGTACCCCAGTCTGTCTGGATTTAGGTCTAGACGCTATAAATAAAGTTAGGTCCGTTATGGTTTGGACTTTTCAAGCGATCTTTCGACGGCTGGTTTTTATGGATGCCTAATGATTTTCAGATAAAATAAATATGAAATCTTTATTACTTTTCTACCAAATCGGGCAAAATAATAAAAACTGTAGTAGAGCAATATCGATTTTAAAAGATTATATTGTGAGACACACCGACCATGTTTCAATTTCAACGCGCTTATTTGAAGTTATTTAAATACAGAATTAATTTAAAAGGTATTCAACGAGGTAATCAGGTGTATAAAACTTAACAGCTTTCCACAAGAAACTGAAATTGAACATCATCTTTTCATACAAACATGACTTATGTGTGTATGAAAAGATGATTTTCAATTTTATGATTTCGACCTATGTTTCTATTATTCATCATTCATCATTTATAATAATTCTACACGCACTCCTTTTAAATTAATCCTGTATATAATACTGTACTTTTACCCTCAGACCAATAAAATATTTTTTTATAGGTTTGAGACTTTTAACATATTTTCTAAATTCCAAACATTTTTGTATTGAGTATGGAATCTTCAAAACATCGGTAATTAGTTTCTGACATTTTTTATAAAAACTGTGTTAAAATGGATTGTTTCGCGGTTTATTTCGATTTTAGGCCCAATACTTCAACGCCTTTGCAGGTGTCATAGTTAGCCCGTGTTAGCCACTGGTTTCACATGAGACACTTTTTTACATTGTTCTGTAAATTGCGCAATGCAAAGTAAACGTAGTCTATGCAGATGATCTACGTCTAGAGAAAAAACAATGACGTCACTGATTTGCATAATTTATAGTTATGGCCTATTAATGCTGTGCAATATAGGCAATAATAGATGTTACGATCTCATTTTAATGATGGTAATAAATACGTAATAATGGCTATTAGTTTTGCTAATCCAACCATGAGGTTTTATGTTAGGACTGACCCGCTTAGCACGTGAACTTTGATTGCTTTTTTAATTTAATTGTGATATGAATAAGTATGTTAATACGTTTGTTTGCACTATAAAAGTACATAATGTTATAAAACTAAAACAACAAATTTTAGGCACTTTTTACCTTATACGTCATGTTATGGATTCAAATGCTTGGGTACAAGTGTGTTGCGTTTACAACTTAACGAAACTTTTGTTATAGTTTTTTGTTCTAATTACTAATGTGTAAAGAATAAATACCAAGCCTACATATATAAAGTTGTTCAGAAGATTCAGAATGAACGATACTTAATTATAGTAAAAATCGTGATCATTACATCTGAAATCCATAATTGTGATATTTCCCGATACGGAAATTTTACCCCTATCTAGAAGTCTTAACTTTCGCATATTTAGGTAGGAAGATGTGCCATATTGCCTTTTGAAGATTGTCCAGGGTCCTATCATTTCCAAACGCTTATCATCGTCATCTATTAGAAAGCTGAAGAGTTTGTTTGTTTGTTTGGTTGAACGCGCTAAACTCAAGAACTACAGGTCCGATTTGAAAAATTCTTTCACCGTCAGACATCCGCGAGCAAAAGCTGGTTTGGTATATACGCATTTTCAATCTTTGTCTCAATACATGGTATCAAGAGTAGTTGCATTAACATACCATCTTAACACAAAGATACAGTAATCATTTTAATGAGGTTGGTGGTGCATTCGAGCGATATAAAGCAACACATGCATTATAACGGATACCATACACATAACTTGTGCTCTTGTTAGCAACTGACCGTTATCTTGCTTCTAGAATCAAGTGTTACTTTTAAGTACGGACCATACAGCGCTACTGCTTTTAAAGATCATTATAATGAACTCCATTTATCGTTTGGTTTGTACTATTCGAATTAAAAATGCATTCGAAAATCATTTGTTTTGTGCAATACAGAGTTATGTAGGTATTAGCTTCGATGACTAAAAGCTCTTCTGGTAGGTAGCTGTTGCGCATGCGCTAATTAGTTAAAGTTTAGACCAGACTACAGGTGGGGCTAATTGACCTGCTGTTTAAGACTACCTGGTAAATTACATCAGTTCAATTAACAACTGTCGCTATAGTTCGCAGATTAGTGGCTCTATGATGAAAGTAAAGTTGTGAAAACCTAAGGGTTTACGCGAATGTTAAACATTGAAATAGAACTACTTACTTTTTAAACTGATTCTCTCGCGTTTTATTTAAATTTTAGTAAATTTTATTAAAATTAAAATAAAACGCGATAAAAGCATTAGGAGTTTAATAGAGTTCAATAAAAAAATCAAAGACTAAACCTACTTGACAAATAAATTTGAATTTTGGTTCCTACTATTTAGCTTTCGCCTTATGGGACCCGCCCATACCAAAAGCGGTGTAAATTGCACAATCGTCTTCAACAAGCAAAGTTTTGCAATGATTACAAGTACAAGCAAACCGGTAACGACAAACGGCCTCCGTTTCTGGTTTGCTAAGCTTAATAGCTTACTGAATTACTCAATTTAGGTAACATACAACCAACCCTCGCTTCTATAGAACAGACTACACATTTTAAACTGCACAAATGTCCAATGGACACTTCCAAATGGAAGCTTAGATCTATAAATAATTAGCGATGTATTAAAACGAAATGTAATGATAGGTAGGGTCGTAGGGAGTAAAACGCCTAACGGATCGATCGAAGGTTATCTACATTAAGGGCTAAAAGATTTATATTAAAGAAAGACATGAGAACATGAATAGACAATTGTGAGTTATAGAGATATTTAATCTTGATTCTTGGCGTTTGAGGTCTTTTGTCTCAAAGTATAGTCTTTTACCTAGCTCATTATTCTTATGATATAGTTCAAAATAACCATTAGATTGCTTTTTGTTTTTTCGTGCTTCGAAATTAATTTGTTTAGTACCATATTTTGCAACTTTATTATACACTGTTTTCCGTACAAAAGGGGTTTCTTAAAAGTCATTTTAGAGATGATTCAGAGTTCTCCACAAATGTTGCTTTTTAAAGCATCGCAGCACAAAGATAATCCTCTACGAGCGTCTTCAGTCAAATTCAATTAAGATCCTTGACGTCACTGACCCATTTAAATGTAAATACTGTGTCTTGGACAAACGGCTTTGTTAAACAAATTGTTCTGGTTAAGCAGTCAAACATAATAAGTAAATATTTAAACAGTTACACCATCTTACGCTATCGACAAATATCTTTCTGTACATGATTTGGCATTTGGTTATTTGGCTTTGTATATCTTGATTTTTCCATCCAGACCAGTAAAGTTATACATGTGTATTAATGCGGAAGATCTCGTACCGGAAAGTTATTGAAAGCTGCAACATTAATAAAAATATCTTGCAGAAAAGAATTTCGAGATTGGAACTTTAATTATTTTTCCAGACGACCGGGAAATAGTAAAAGTACCCAGTCATAAGAATATATTAATGGCAAACGTTTTAATGCACGATGAAGCTAAAATCATGTTAATTTCAATGTAAAATCATTCCCTTATGACAAATGTTGGTTATTTTTAGACATGACTAGAATCATACGTTGATTGTTAATATTGTTTTATGTGTTCTTGTCCTGATTTAACGATGCCCAAGAGGCCAGTACTGCAATTGTCATTCCTTTAAATGTTCCATCATGTCTTGCATCATCGACTATGTAAAACAATTTGTTATTATATTACTTTAATTTTTAATTTGAAGATTCATTATAAGTCTGTAAACTTGTTATCCTTGTTAGAGTTGCTAGACCTCCAAAAAAGTTAAGCATCATTATCGTTCCTGTTGTCACTTCCTACAGTAACTAAACAGCACCGTAGTCAAGAAAATATTTTTACTCCAGTTATCAAATCATTCAGAATCTGAAAGGTTAACGACTTTATGCATGAATTGGAAACTCGAGCTGTCGTTTTAGGTCATTTGAATGTTAATACGTTGGCCATATGGCATTCGATCCTTATTAACTCCTGCACTGCACTGAATGACTCAATTCTAGCAAAGTTTTTTTGACTGCAATCGAAAACCTTCAAAACTTGATACTAACATTTTTGTTTCTTAATCTTATAATACCGGCCTATAAACGTCCCACTGCTGTGCACAGGCCTCTCCCACATAGAGAAGGAATGAGCATTGATCACCAGTCACCACGCTTGCTCATTGCTAGTTGGCGATTTCAGATTCCAATTTTTGGAATCCAGCTTTACTCACGATGTTTTCCTTCACCGTTTGTCAATGATTTCTTAGAATAATTAAGTAATTATGTATTAAGTAAGTCCTTTGAAAAAGTCACATTGGTACTTGCCTGGGTTCGAACCTGCAACCATGTGCATACGAATCCAGTTACGGAACCGCTAGGCCACCACGACATTCTTAAAATTACTTAGATACATAATTGTTTCCGAGGGTGTTTTCGCTAAACAACACAAGTAATAAATGATGAATATGTACTGCAACGGCTTCTCATTTACATAATATTACGAACACTCGACCCGTGACTGCACAACACATTGTCATATCTATCACGATCAATCACGATCACTTATTGCAAATTTACATTACATCGTGTAGGTATACTTGCTTGCATGCATGTTTACATTAACCTACTTCATGATAACAAGAATAAAACAAAAATTACGATTGTGGCATCTTCAGTTGTTTTTGAGTGACCCCTTCTACTTCAAAAGTCAATTGTTTTATCAAAATCAAGAACGATCGAGATTTTTTGGCGGTCGTAGAGAGCATGGGCATTGGCCTACAAGGGAGAATTACATACCTAAATATCGTGGTAAAAGGGTAACTATTATTTAAGTTTAAAACCATAACGAAGTTTATGTAGTGAAACTCTATCTACATCTTCAACGAAAAATTGTCGTAGTGTCGTGTAGTTATAAATAAATCAGATAGTAAACTGCAACATATTATACCACGATTACATAGTGTAACACATAATAGGTTATTTTTAAACCGTGCGTCACGACCTTAGCACTAGAGGTGAAGGATTGACTACAAGCTGCAAAACATTTGAACTGAATGAAGGTAATTTTTGATCATTACTTACAAACTTTTAATGCATGTGACAGCAGCGCTAGTGCAGCGGTCATCGCGTTGAAAACTGTCATTATGGAATAAATATTGTTCTACGAACCTAAGCTCCGGTTTTACGCCACCAGTAGAAATAAATTTGTCAGGGAATTTTTACAGTTCAACGTTCAATAATAAAACTCGTCGAAAATCCAGAAGATTCCCATGCCAAAAATCGGACAAATTGGTAAAAGAGTAAATCGAACCCGGCGGGGTGTTCCTAGGGCAAAATTCCCTTAGGGTCGACAAATAATGCTCTATGAATTTTAAAGTACTGCGGAACAAAGGAAACAAAAGCATAAAAAACACCGGCTACCCTTTGGGTTTCCCCTGTAAGCCGTGTCGCCTTGTGGTAAGTAGTTGACGGATTATTCGCAACCTTGTGTAGCGGCCTTAAATGTTGACACAATTTATTACTTACCTATATCATTTCAATTGTGTCAAGTGTCTTCAGTCTACGATGACCTAGTCTGAGCACTGAACCACGACCTTAAAATATCCGTCTGGTCTCCCACCTTCTTTTGACATTATTTTGAATATTACCATTAGATTTTTCTCATCTGGTACTTTACTTACTGCCTAGTGAGAAGGGTGCATTGCGACTCAAAAAAGTGTAGTGTGAAGTGCGAATACACAGATCGAATTAAATAATCGCAAGTTATTGTAGAGTCCCAATCAGGAAGTAAGTTACACATCAATATTTATAGATGTATTATATATTCGAAACATTTTTATCCCCGCTTTGAACATCAAATGTTACTTCACAAGTAACAAAAATTAACACGTTTACGATCACGCGTTAAAAACAAGCAACGGAACCAATCAATACAATCTATACCTACACTTAGGTACGTATACCCAGTCCTGTACCTGCAGTAGCTCACGGGTTTCCCCTGTTTAAGCAGTGTCGCGCCGCGGTAAGTAGCAGGCACATAACACTTTAACACTTGACCCCTGTTTTGTCGAACAGAGGTTTTCCTTCGACAAACCTTGCTCGCTAGATCAAGTTACATCACTGTACGTGAGTTTGTTTATTATTTTAGTGGAGAATGAAATACTTTTAAATGAGGACGGAAATTCTGTGAAGGCCAAGGTTGACGGACTTGTTTTCGAATGATTAGCGATTGCTTGAATGTATAAAATGTATGCTAATTTTGTCATAAAACGGGTTATGAAGAAAATGTTATAAACTTAATAATTATCATAAATATTAAATTTAATTCTCGCAAGTTTTTCGGTTTAATCAATTACATATTTTATTATAATTAGTTTTCTGAACCTTATAAAATTTTCAGCGACCAATCAATTAAATCAGATAAGGGTAAACGTAGCTTCCTCTCATCGTCGCCTACCCTCACACTCCTACAATCAACCTACCATAAAATTACCTTTATTTCAAGTTTGTTGGTGCCTGAACAATTTTATTACATTTTTATATCGCAAGGTGTTCTCAACCTGCATAACAAATGCATGAGGCCTCACATTGGGTGTTCTTCGTTACTTCCATGTAAGTACAGTGAACAGAGAATGCACCTGTGCACAATAAACCTGAATGAAAGCCCGCCTGTCTGCCGTATTCTGGTATCGACCCGTCTGCTCCTACCCTTTTACGGTTTCAAGGGTATTAATGCGTGAAATACCAGCTATCACCACATGCTAATACTATTTTACCAATAGTGTAATCATTGAAAAAGTAGTCAGCATCTTAATTGTAGCATACAAGTATTAGCTTAAAACGTCGTTTACGAAGACCAGAAAGGGGTGTTGAAATATTGTATAATTATGGGATTAAGAAAAATTAAGGAAATCTATATTAACTAACCTTGGAAGAGAACTAGGCTACCCCTTGTCTTGAATTTTAAATTATTGGCCAAGCTAAAGAACAACGAGTTTGTATTTTAAACCAACTGCCTATAGTTTACAAAAAAAGCTAAAAGAAGATATCGTTTACCTAAGTACGTCGTTCAACCATGTACGAAAGACCACACCGTAACAATAACTTACACTCCATCTAGTAACTATGTTTATAGGTGTAAGCTTCATACTTGACCTGGCCTTTGCCCAAAACCTCTGTAAATTAATGGCCTCATTCGTTTTCTCATCCACGTGGACTCTTTCAATCGATACTCCATTTGGTACCGCTTGTACCCGAATATACGAACTGTAACAATCAACGGATAGAATTTTGCTGTCGCGTGTTTATCAGGAACAATTTAAGGTCTTTGAAAGGGTGACCTTGCCAAATAATTTGTCACCAAATTGACTTAAATTAGTTTTCTTTTTTTGTTTAATACATTATTTAAGGACACGCGTTTCAGTACTTATCAGATTCAATGTGACTTCAAGTGAACAAGGAGTGACCTTGCTAGTAACTTAAAAGTTATTGGAAATATATAATTGTTTTATTTTTCGTATCTTTCTAAATAGCCTTCATATTTTTTGGACGTATCATAAAACGTGTCTTTATTACTGATTTCTTTAACAAAGACGGACAAACGTCCTATATTTTAGGAAGATATCTTAATATGTTAGTGTTATTCTGATCACAGGAACTCAAAAAACACTCTCAAAATAACATAACAGTTCCTACTTCAGTTATAAATTATAACAGTTCTTTCTTATATCTATAAGTCTGACTAAATCTTAAAAAACTGATAACGCTAATTTTTAGGATATGCAAAAACAATTTAAACTAAATCGTACCTAAACTGCTAAAATAGTGGCACTCTAAATTCTCGCAATATCAAAACTTGTTCCATATAATTCCATTTATCGCACAATAAATCAAGATTCAAGGCAATCTGTTCAAACGTTGTAGCTCTGCTCCGATTCTAATTAACTATCTGGTTTTAATTATGACAAACAAGTTTGTCAATAACAGAACTTAATTAGATAGGTATCCTGCTAATTTTGCCACGTGGCATGGTTTGATGAGCAGGATGACCCATTTAGCCTTTTTTTTAAATAATACCGGCCTATAAATGTCCCACTGCTGGGCACAGGCCTCTTTTCATATAGAGAAGGAATGAGCATTGATCACCACGCTTGCTCATTGCGGGTTGGCGATTTCAGATTCCATCTTTTGGAATCCAGGTTTCCTCACGATGATTTCCTTCACCGTTTGTAGTACATACATACAACTTTGTGGAACCTGCAACCATGTGCATCCGAATCCGCTCATTGAGCCGCTAGGCCACCATGACATAAAAATGTTTTAGGAACTGCTTTTTAACTGTAATTAAATTAATGTTTTGCAGTCTTTTGTTTTTAAACAAACAACTTAGCAAACCCTTTTAATGCTTTTATTATTTCCTGATGTATTTCGTTCTGGAAAGAGAGTCTTCACAAGGAGTTTTGAAATAACTGTCGGTTGTAAATCACAAAACATTTGCTCAAAACTGTTAGTGGTGTTCGTCTGTCGGTCAAACATTTTAACTTTTATAAAAGGAAGCGTTTAGTCAATTTCCTTATAAGCTTTTTGTACTATTTCCAAATATCCTGCCTCGTGGGCTTCCTCTTGTGGCAATTATGATAAAAATAAGTGGGCGGTAATAACTCTATTTGGCGCTTCTAAACGCACCTTATCCTGAGGTAAGGTAAAATGAAACTACAGCTTCTTAAATATTTAAGGTAGATTAAGCACCAACTTGGTTGTGTATCTTTTTCATTTAAAGGTAAAGTAAAAAAAAACACAAACATGAAGTTATTGCCTTTTTGTTTCTAGCAGAAATCAATTGGAATGGACATTGTTTTATAATGTATAAAAAAAAATAAGTGGCGTAAAGAATATTATATTCGATTCGAATCCCACTTATTGCACAACGAACGAGAACCCACTCGGGACACAAGCATTTAGGTTAGTCCGAGGGGTTAACAAGAATACTAGGAATGTGCGAAAAAAATGTTGCCATGATATTACTTTTGTGTAATTTATGTTTTTTCTTTCAAACAGCCCTCTAGTTTTTTGTATGTATATACATTATAATAAGCCTTATTTACAAGATGCCTGCCAGAACTATTTTGCCGTTGTCGACCTTGCCATGTGCCATGAAAAATATCACAACTTGGCAACACTGCCAAGAAACTAGTGCTGTGATTTGAATGTCAAGGACTCAGGAGTTTAATCTTTTTAGTTAGTTATTTTATAGTATTTATCAAAAATTTTGTTATGAAGCTGTGGTGACAAGCGGCTGTTCTGTGGTAATGTCATTTTATTAACATGAGTCACGTTTTTTTGCATTATTTATTATACCTAACGTTTTAACTGCTTAATTAAGTAATTTAAAAACCGCGGAATTTATGCCTTCGTAGATTGCCTTTTAAACAGCAAGATTTCTTATCAGTATCGGTGACATTAATTAAAAAACCAAGGCCTTGTAATAATAACAAACGAAAGCAACGTAATCAAGAATCGAACGGCAATTGCAGAAACACAATCTACCAATTAGTTACCGTTGCGCGACCAGGAGCTGCGCGGGAGTTCGTACGATTTGTATTACGTCACTGATGATCTAGCAATCTGTATGGAGTGACGACATTGTGGTTTACCCACCATATTCATTCTTTAATGCTTTGTGAAAGGAGAACTGCTTTTTGTAATGATTGATATCCGGGATTCGTTTTTAAAGCGGCGATAAATATGTTACGATATGAAACGTAAATTACGACATCTGAGTAAGTAGATTGGTGGGTCGGACTGGTGCTGAAGACAGAGGATCGAAACGAGTAATGAAACTTGGAACTTGGGCTTTAAACTAGCTTTTGCTCGCGGCTTCGACTGCATGGAAGTCGTTTACCGCGGCAGTTACGTGCATATCTAACAGCGAAGTAAGTTTTCAAATCGGCCCAGTAGTTCCTGATATTAGCGCGTTCCAACAAATAAAGAAACTCTTCAGCTTTATAATATAATATAGATACGTCATGTCCATGCGTCGTTAAAACAATGAACATGACTGCAAAGTATGTTCTCCTAAAAACCAAATATTCCTTACAATTGACAATAAACAAGTCGAGTAAAAAATAAAACTATTATGTGACAAACCGCATATGAAAAGCACAAAAAATATTGACTTGTCTATTGTAGTTTCTTACAAGTGACGGTTAAACAATACAAGCTGCGTTATAGTCAAGGTCTGTGGAAATGGCGCCGCGTCTAGATCTGCATTATGCATCCATCTCAAGGCCACAACGTTCCGACTGTTATAACCGCCTTTTTTTCGGACGTGTTTCGTTGACGCAAACGGTTGATGCTTTTTTGTTTTGTATAAAAAAGTGTTGTTTATCTGGTTATTACGACAAGAAACGTGAATAATGAATAGTGTGTCGAAATTTTCGACGATTTTGTTTGTAACGATGTTTGAAAGCTGGGATAAAACGGCTGGGTTATTGAAGAATCAGTTGTTTACTCTTAAGGTCGAAAATTATTTGAAAGGTAGTTAGAAATTTGACTATTGAAAGTCTTGATTTACGTTCTTCCAAACATTTACAACATTTCTTTGTGTCGGATCTCAGCGTATAATTATACCTGTGACATTACATTCAAATAAACACTATCATAACAAAGAGAGCCTACGTAAAAAAAATCTTGTCTAGATTAAAAAACGAAACATTAAATAAAAATACAGACCATTACGTGCATGATTCCGATCTAAAATTAACCTAATTACTTGAAAATCTTTTGTTATTTGACCATTGTGATTATGAAAACAAAACAAGATGCTGCTGGCTCTGAGCTACAAATTATGTGTAATTACAAGCTAGCTGCAAGTTCCTCTAATTTCGTAATTAACGACGACCGTTCTCTTTATCTCCCTTAATTAGCCGTCACTCTATCCGCGCATCATTGCTTTGTAAAACTTTTTAACATATTTTCAATCTCATGTAGGTGTTCTAACATTTTTTTTCAGCCCTAGCTGTCCCACTGCAGGGCCAAAACCTGCCTTTCTTTCTTTAAAGCCGTCCAGTTCATCCATCCATCTCAGTCTGGGTCTTCTGATATTTATATTATTTACGTTATAGCACTTATTAGTCTAATATTAGTGTTCCAAATTGGTATAGACATCAGCATTAAGGCTTGACTAGGTTTTAGATAAGATATATATAACAAATTTTGAGGACTACCCCTCTGGAATGCAAAGTCGGTTCGGAAATAAACATAGTCATCTCCCTAATATTTTTTTATATTAGGCTGTCTACACTATGTATTACTATTATATTCCAGATAGCAAATCGGTTCCCATTTAAATGCATGAAATTAAAAACATGAATCAGTGTTCGCTCGACCGCCAACGAATTCCTTCCCATCGTTTTCCATGAACATTGCAGCAATAAGCTTTTAGCATTGTGCAACTGCATTCTGTCAGGCGATGCGATGCATTGTTGAACAAAAAATTGGGCTCGCTACAGAGCAATGACCCCGCGTTGTATTGAGATGAAGCCTTAAACAATGTGCTAGTACAGGGTATTGAATAATTTTACTTTCATACGCTTGGTGGGATTGTTTTGTAGTTTTAGATCGGTACTCTGTACGTATCTATGTTCAATCTTTGGTAGTATGTCTGCCTATTGATTGATTAAGTCTATAACAAAAAAAAAACACTCAAGGAATTTTGATAACTAAGTAGTTACTGCATTGGGTTATAATTACAGTAGCAATAATATCTCTATTGGTTTAAACAATATGAAAAAACGAAGACACTTAACTTTATTTTGTATATTGATCTGACTAATGTTTCTCGAAAACTGCTGCTCAAAAAAAACCATGCAAATGTAAAAGAAACCACTATACTACACCTTTGCAACAATCATTTGCCGTCGCAAATAGAACCCCATAGACGAATTTCCGGTTTATCAAATGAATTTGTAATGTAGCTGCATCATTCCCAGCTTATCAATTTCCACTTACCATCAGGTTGTGTAACCTTCTTGGATCGCGGCTCAATCTCGTCGATGAGTTTGCGACTTTCACGTGAGTCATCAGAGCCTTTGACCCTACAACTGTATTTACAGACCTCTCCAATGTAGATATAATTGTACCTACGTAGATTATTTTGATCTGGTAAGACCGGCTTGGGTTGTTCAAAATGTTTACTCTTTTGTAGAGTCATGGAGATCTAGCGTTAATTGTGATACTTTGCTTGTCATCAATTTTAAAGAAATGTATATATGTTGATATTTTCATTATTTGTAAGTAATTAATGAAAGATCCAGTTCGTGTCTTATTTATTGCGGTTGTGGTCTTTGATATGAAATCTCGTTTAGTTTCATATAAAATAAAATAAAATCAGAAGGCATAATACCTATACTATAAGTCTCTTCTTTTTTACTTGAAGACAGAATATCTCTCATTTCAATAAGTACCAGATTGTGCATTGAAATAAATATGTAAACTAAGACGAATTTGATGACACACCTGCCGCACGTTGGCCTTGGAATTTTTCTTTTTTTTTTTTCTTTTTTTTTTAACAACGCCCGCACTAAGGAATTTAATCCTTGTGTCGCGGGGGTTTCACAAACATTCAAATCACATGCACAAAGAACACCCGAACACCCGAATTAATTTATATGCTAACCCATTTTACTTGTAAAAATATTTGAAATGCTTGCAGGAACATTTTTGAAGTTATTAAAATAAAGTGATACCTATAGCCCGGAATCTAACCGAATCACGCAATTATTAATTTGTATTTTTGTGATTCTTGACAGCGACAAAGAAGCTTTATAATTCTGTTACTCACTTCATATCAGCAAGGATAGCTGTAATTTTAATAATAAACCCCTTTGGCGCAGTATGTTGTATAAATTTATGTTAAAGGGAGACGATCATTCTCAATAGAAACTACGTATCTTAAAGTTTTTCCCGTGGTAAAGTTACTGAATTCCGGTAAATGAAGTAATAACAAATACTTACAGTATGTACTATACTGAAACCATGAGAATTACGTGAGAAGCAAGTACCTATTATTTATAATAATTTCATACAAACATCGCAAAGTTCTCACCTGTAAATGACATTCTTCCTGGTTTATTTTTTCTAGTCTGAAATATAATGGAAAATATAAAATCCAAGTTCCTAGGTAAAGAATAAAATAAATATCGTCAGAGTACATCTATATTTTTTTTTATAGAGCAAGCGCGGCGTCTTAGGTATTTAAATTTACTATTAGTATTTAGTTGACAGAGAGACACAATGTGTTCTATCAATGTAGTAAATATGTAGAAACAAATGAATAATCAGAATAACAAATGGCCAACTAAACAGGGAGTGAAACCTATTTAACACCCGCGGCCACAATTAACTGTGGAAACAAAACAGAGCAACTCTATGGAGGCTGCATTATATGCGTTATACAGTAACTTTCTAAAGATTGCAGCACAAGATAAACATATTTGCACGCGAGCTGATGTCAACGGAGAAAGTGCATATGACACCGATTGCTCCTTGCGGGTCGGCCAGGGGCGCCATGTGTCCTGACTGCGGTAGGACATAATATGCGAACCTTCTTTAGAAAATGAATTACGAAAGTCAATCGTGTATCGTGTTGTTTGAAATACGTTCTGAATTCTTCCATGAAACAGTTAATTAAAAAACGCCCAAACTGGATGACTTATTTATAGATAGTGAAATATTGGAATTACTATAAGTTTTAATGCAAGGAAGAAATAATTACACTCACGTGCAGTTGCTCTGTTTTATGTTAAATCTACACTTGGACTTAAATCACTAGATATTTACAATTTAGCTATTCTGCAGGTGTAATATGCGTCAGCTACAGCTACTGTGCATGTAATACAATACTAAGCTTTAAGCAAATCTTTCTAACTTTAGAAATAATTTGAGATGTGAATGTTTTACTAATGCCTTTGCAGTATTCCTAATAACGTAAACCGCATGGCGACATTAGCGTGTGTGCGCTTCAGATAACGCTAGCTGCAGTTTGTTTTACGGTGATAAGATCTACGACAAGATAGATAGACCACGAAATCACTGTAGGCTGGATAAAGAAACTTATGGAAGGTTTACGACGAAAGATTGAAAGTAAGATATTGAACTGCCATCTGTGATTACAGAAACCATTTTGCATTTGAGGTTTGACGGAGGGTCCTAATAAAACAGCTCCGTCTTGATTTAGATAGAAGCAGCCTTAGACGATATGGCGGAAATTCTGTGTATGTCGCATGTTAAGCGATTTGTAAACGCTCATCACTTTTAAATTCCTTTTAAACTTTTTCTTCATATTCTAGAACGTGTACCTAATTGCAAAAAGCTGGTGACAATTAGCCAATCCCGGTGCGTGTTACTAAGAACAATACGGAACGCGAATGAATGTAGAAAGTGATCAACTAATACTATTACAGATAGCGTGAACTTGTATGTTACTGTTGCTAATCGCGATGATTTCCAACTGTGGGAACATTTCGATTCCGTGAAATTTGTGATTCTGTGTTCATTAATAGATTTCAATGCTTCGTATGTCAGTTAATATACCTCCAGCATTCACACAAGCACATTGCAGGCCAGAAATCGCTTTGGTCCAATTTGGCTCATAAATAGCGAGTGCCGACGAAATAAAATTCTCCCCAAAGATCACAAGACATGGAAATCTAAATTCCAAGTTTTGCTGTTCAAAGAGGAATTAAAACAATAATTGTCTCAATACCCTCTGTCTGCAGTGTCCTGGTTGCCTACGTAAGACAGCTGTACTTAAGTTCATTTGGCACAGAGGATGAGTGATTTTCTTAAGAATCCTGCAGGTAATCCGACATCGCCGATGCGTCTACAAATAATAATCCGTAATTGATCCGTCAGTTAATAATCTGCAATCAAACCAACACAAAAACAACACAGTAACACTAATGTATACAATGCAAGTGGTCTAAACTACAACCTAGCAGTTATTCACAAAGGAACAATGACTCCGTACAATTTTGACGGACGCCAATGAAATAGAGAGTTGTTTACCTCTGATCGTCGCTAGCAAAAAATATTCGGTCAGT
Source organism: Plusia festucae (assembly GCA_950381575.1). Taxonomy (NCBI): domain Eukaryota; kingdom Metazoa; phylum Arthropoda; class Insecta; order Lepidoptera; family Noctuidae; genus Plusia; species Plusia festucae. Next base: position 618,607 of record OX494436.1, on the reverse strand, counting down.
GCCACATTATAGATTACACAGAAAGTTCACTCCATTAGCGGGTCAATTTCGTAGTGCACATGTTCGATACACATTTTTACATGATTTTTCTTTTGCTGTCTATTTATTATTTACAGCTAATAATTATAATCAGTCGGTTGTAGTCTTTCCGAATTTAATTTAAATTGACTTTCAATTTAATGAAAATAGATAATTTGCATACATAATCTCCTGGCTACCACCCGGCTGCATTTAAAACTGTGCTTTAAGAAATGAATATTTTAATTAGGATTTAAAGAAAGGCTACATAGTGATCCTTCTGTGCCTCATTATTCTATCATGATATCCGGTTGCTTTGTTCATGGCGAGGAAGTTGCATAATACCTTAAAAAAACTTTTCACATTCAAAGCACGAACGCTCTATTATTCCACATTTCAGTAATATCTCAAATCTACTTTATAATATCATGTCCTACCTCCGCTTATAATATCATTTTATTATTGCCATTTAATGGCCAATTTGGAAATGATATTTTTTTGTTATTTTCTTTAAATATTTTCTTAGGTAAACCAGTATTAAAACAAATTGATTTTTTTTGTTTAAATATAAGTATCTAGATAAACAAGTGGCGCAACAGTCGCGCAACTAATTCGTTACGCACGAACTCTTAATATATTCTGTAGTAGGTACTTTACTTAGTTTACAATAACTATGAATAAAGTTGTTAGTTTCGCTCTAATAAATAGTTTTCATTGTATTGTTAGTTTATTCGCTCAATGCTTAATGTTAAGTGTTGGTGTCAAATTAACAAACTCGTTTTTCTTTCTGCAGTAAATATTTTGTGGTTGTAATTTGAGCTTAATTAATTAAGGTCTAATTGTTTGAGGGTAATGTAAATAGTAAAAGTCACGCGAATAAATCGCGTGACTACTATTTATATTGTTCAAATTAGGTATAGGTAAAACAGTTTCAAATTTTGTCTACATTAGGAAATGTCATCCGAACAAATAGATTTATGTTTTATTTTTCTATACAATTATACTTAGAATACCTACTGATTTTTTGTAATGAAGTATTGTATTTATATCGAAAAAAACATGCGTTTATCTTTTTTAATACTAGGAAACAAATATTCATGGTTGTTAACAGATATATAATACCTAGAGTACTGGACTGTCCACTTCCGTACATTGAAACGCATTAGCGTGGTCTTCACTCAACACTCCATGTCTTGGAATAGAAAGTGACATGTCACTCAGTCTGACGTCCCATCAATCATGATGCAAGTCCAAACAGTAACAATTGCTCCGAATACAGTGTAAACGTTAGGAAAGCTTATGAAAAACAATTGCCTGCCATTTTGTTAACGGGAATTATAATGACTTAAAAAAGTGGGACGACTGTTGCGCCACTGTATAAGTTCGTCATTAAAGTTAAACAATAATGTACTATTTTAATTTATTGTTTTAAACATGGCCTTTAGACTGTGTACATCAGGTTAAGGTTCTCACAAACTTACACTACAGCCTGGTTTAAGAAATAAAGAGAAGGATTAATAGCTAAATAAACAATAATTTATAGTAGAATGTATTATATCTCATAGTTATGTATTTCTTTATTACAATAACAAGTTTAGCTCAAAAACAGATCGGAATATTCGGCGTTACTATAAACAAAAACATGCGTCATAATATTTACTCTACGCAATCATACAAACGATCAATAATCCTATACATTAAGCTAAGTACATATACAATCAAAATCGCATCAATCACAAATTGTCGCATTAAACTCGCACACATTCGCAATAAATCTCCTACTATGTTATATTGCAACTGTTGGTAAAGGACAGAGCTATACCGTCAGGTATAACCATCTCTTTCTAACCTCAGAAATGTGGTGGCGTAACAGTTTCTGAGTAATAATACGGGCTTAAATATCTTGACTGTATCTGTAGGCCTGCTAACGGACTATGTACCGCTACGGCAATTTCCCGGGATTCCTCGTGCAAATGATAGCAGTAGTCACTAGCTATATTAACAGCTATGTGTGGTTGCTGTGAAAACTGACCACTTAATTCACTACCGCAGTTAGGGGTGCCACCATATTCTTAAGTTGAAAGCTTGAAAATTTGTGCTCCAAATCCATGGAAAATAATTTAAGTATTAAACGGTCAATAACGTTCCTGTCATGTTGTTGATCGTTAGGCAATATGACTTACAGAATATTATTACCAACGAATCTGTAAGTTTACAAGAAGATGAAATTTACGATAGAATAAAAGAATAAAGAAATTTTGATGACTATATCTAAATAAATTTTCATCATAGTATCATCAGTAAATATTGTAATAGAAAAACGTTTTCTAATAGGTGGGTAATTGTGGTAGCCCTAGTAGTAGAGGAAAGAAGTTAATTGGCAGTCATGCATGTAAGGATGTGGTTGGTACTGCCCACGGGGAGACAAAAACATGGGCAATAGACATTCTTCGAACTAAAGGATACACCGATACAAGAAATCGATTTCAAAAAAAAAAGTTTCTGTGTTTTGTGGTCCGTGGCGTTAGATGAAAATGGATATGAGTAATAGATTTCCTAAAAGCAATAAGAGGTACCGTATTGGAAGCGAAAAAAATCCAAGAGCAACGCTTACATTTACGGTAAGACCACAGAAGAAAGTCAGGGTCTTCCTTGAGATAATTATCACATCAATCATCTTAACCACAGACCAGAGGTAGGCGATATGTGGTCTCTAGGTGAAAACTAACCACTGACAGAATCGTAACGCATGATTGCTGTGGTAGAAATCAAACGTTTGTCGGAAGACAAGTTTTTTGTAAACAGACCGCTGGTATTTTTAAAGCTCCACTAATTGCTATAATTACTTCATTTAACACCTTGCTGAATATGCTTTGCGTTTATCAACATGCACGGTCAGATGTTCGAGCTGCTACGACTTTGATGAACAGGTTTTGTTTTTACAATCATTCCGTTTAGCTACAGGTTATGAATTTTGTGTAAGTACTCTGTGATACAAGCCAAATATTACAGAAGTCGAAAGTAAAACAGTTTTCAGATCCGGTGTTTTGGCACAGTACCAAAGTGAACGTGAAACGAAAAAAGGGGCTCATACTTCGCAGCTGATTGACAAAGGCAGCTAATATTACCGATAGTCAGAATATGGATGGCAATTTAAAGCAAGCGAGTCCTTTGCTTACTAACAGTCCAATAAATAGAACCTTTTAGGGCACATTATAATCAGGCATAAATAATGCCTTTGTGCATGCCTGTTACATCGTATCGGTGATCACTCGGTCCTATTTACGAACCCTCTGTGTACACGTCATGCATCACGGTTTAATAGAAATATACTTTATCTATTGTATAAAACGTTCGTTCTTTATTAAACTCCAAAAATATTTGCACAAGTGATGAATTGGGTTCAATTCGAAACACCTCAGAGGCCTCTGTTTACATTTCGCTTACGTTTCAAGTAGGTACCTAGCTTAGTTGGAATTTACTTGAAAGATATGAGTAAGAATTGTGATTTTGACTTGACCAAAATTCTTAAACACCACCATACTATATGGCATGAAGAGGCAATTTAGGAGTAGAAAGGTAAATAAATTAATAGTTTAAAAAACACGCTTTACTTAATCGTGGTCAAAGTTCATTACAAGACCTTTCTAACAAGTCCAAACACGGCTATGATACGATATTTCATCATAGAATGCTAGTGCCTATCTTCCGGCTTCATCATCAGACCTTGGAACCTAATCATGGTCAATGTTCATTACAAGACCTTTCTAACAAGTCCGAACACGACTATGACACGATCATTCTTCATGAAGTTCCAGTTCATATCTTCCGGCTCCATCATCAGATCAGCTCGACAGTACCATATTATTGTATTGTCATCAAAATCACATACAACTGCCAATTTTCATAACGCTACGATCTTTAAAAGGTGGTTAAATTAGTTTTCTTAGATTTGACTACATTGTTACATACATACATACAGGTCGACCTAATAAAAGCGTGTTAAAATCTACAATATCGAGCTAATTTCTAATAGCATGATGTAACCATTAATCATCGCTTTTACATCTTATATTTATTGCGTCGCCCACATATCGCTTTCAGAAATGTCACTTAAGAGTCCGTAATTACTTATCGAGTGCTTAAAGTAATTGAGCACTTATGCACTCAAAGATCGCTAAACACTTACCAATTGCAGTAATCGCTATCGAATCATGCAGTAAATCAGTTGCGAGAACCCTCGACTCGATAGTATCGATAAAACACGAATTCGCTCTTACGACTGATGGAAATTGCTCAGATTAGGCCGACTCCAAATACTTGCATCATTTGAGTTGGTAAATTGATTTGGTTAATTGAATTTACACTATTATTTACGTATATTCTGTGAATATTTTAAAACATATTTCTGAACTAACTCGAAAGTCAAAAGTTGAAACAAACTGAACGTCGTCGTCGTCTCAATTCCTAAGTATCAACATATTTCAATAACGATTTAGGGCCCACAGTTTATTAAGTATTTTTTCATACGAATTCAATGAAAGATTATGTAGGTACCGTTTACCATGCCCAAACCTGACCTTGTTGATAGCACCTTGAACCCTGCTGCCCTAAATCCCGAAACATTGACACGTTATAATTGAATCTCCCCCGTGCTCTACATTCGACGCTCTGTAATCAGTGCACTCATCCAATATTCGGTGGAATTACCAATCGCAGACGAATATTGGTTATGAATGTTTATTTGGTATAGTACGCACGTTTGTTCTAAGAAATTTAAGATCTGAATTAGGAAGTCATTATACATAGTAAAGGTAGTATCTTTCGGAAATATTCCTACTACATATACATACTATTTAGTGAGTATCATTTAAAAAGACTTGACGGAAACCTAAAAGACACAATACATAGATCGACTTTCCACATAACTCATACAAGTATTCCACAAAAACTTATGTAATAGTATCTAAAACTTCTGTCATAAATATCCGACCAAAATGATTCAGCAAATATCCTCTTCTCTCAAGAATTACCAACAATTTTTCGGACGATCTAATATCCTTATTTGCGATGCACAACCGTTATTTGACATTGACTGTCCCCTACAGCACAACATGCTGAATTTAAATGTTTGTTTAATATACATTCACCGTTTTTTTTCTCGAACTGGTTTTCAAGAATCGCTTGATGCTCATTTAAGGCAAAAGAAATCTGACGCGGAAGGATAGTGACGAAGCTATCGTCATTAATTGGTCTTACTATAAAAAGATGATTTGTAGCTGAATAATAAATATGACGCGAAGTATTTTGAAGTTAGGATAATCCTGGTTGCATGTCATAGATACATGTGAAACAATGGATACCAAATAATCATTGCAATAATTTATAGGTAGATGTGTATTTAATCGTAACAATTCCCTACAACTGATAGTTAGTGATCTCAAATGGTGCAGTTATACAAAGTAATGATAGCATGACGGGCACGCGAGCTTGACACGCGAATATCTGCAATTGTTTAAATTCAGATAGCAATATTTGTGATTTATTTCTGAACAGAGATAACTGAGTGTGAAATGTGATTCGTTGCGGATATTATTCGCAATTTTATACATTTTTTATTCGTCTGTTAGCAGTATCCGCCTGGTTAAACTCACGTAGACCAGGTCAACATTATTGGAAGCGGTAATCTATGTGTTGTGAAATTAGCAGTCCAGTTAATAGTGTGTGTGGTTTAAATAGGTTTTACATATAAGATTTAAATAAATCGTAAGGATTTTAAGTTGTCCGAAATAATATTAACATTAAATTTATGTCGTAATTCACAATTCCTTCACTGAGTAGTGAGTACTGTATATTTTTTGCGACTTAAGTAACTATGACTCTGGGAAAATATTTTTTACACACCAGTTGTATTGACGTTATTGTTTTGTTTGCAGAAAGAGTCTCGCACGGACGTGCAGTTCCACCTGGCGGCCCTGAGGGGGGACTGTGACAAGCTGCGCCAGCTGCTCGACACAGGGAAGGTTCACATCGACTCCAGGGATCGGGTGAGTCTACAACTTTAAATTCCTTTAATTCGGAAATTATTTATTATTATTATGTTGATCCGGACAGTCCCATTACTGTCCACTACAAGGCAAACGCCTCCTTTCTTTTACATTTTAATTTGGAAAATGCTCATGTATTTCCTATACCCTGGGAAAGGTGGTGGAGTGTGTATGCTGACTGTTATAAATGCCAACTGGAGAGAAAGTACTCTATAGACTGGAGATAGCGAATTATGTGCATAGGAAACATATTTCTGTTTAAAAATAAAGGATTATTTTTAAAAAACATTTTATTTTAAAAGAAACCTTTTATCTGCGTATATTGTCAGGAGCGTAAGATACTTAAGCTGCCCAAAATTTCTCACCAACAATTTGCTTACCCTAGAAACTCAACTTGTCCCCATAAACATGTCTACAAAATCACTTATGAAAGTTTAAAGATGCTAAACGTGACTTAGCACGTTTTTGAAGATCATTTTCTAAGATTAGGAGTCTCTCAAACTTGATGAGTCGCCGCTCGTCAAGTGTTACGCGTTGGATATAAAACGTGGATCACGATGAGCTCTTAGGATTCCCCTTACGCTCCGACACCGATGAAGATAGATGCTGTACCCGGGAATATATTAAGTTTAGGTTCGCGTCAATGTCCTAGATTTCTTCTTTGTGGTTCGATTTTTTTGTACACTTGGGCTAGAATTTCATATTGTTGGACATCAAAGTTGTATTATTTACTCGTACGTCCGGAATCTATGGAATCAAAGCGGGCAAATAATATTTAATAACTGTTATAATAACATTTTCACATTAATATTCCATAGGCTCATTACAACACGAAACGGATGTAGATTGTATACTTAATTTTATATAAATTGCGTACAAATATTTTCTCTCGCGCACTCAGTAATTAATCAATTTCCAAAAGAAAGGGTACGCAAGAATTGCATTAATCTCACCTCCATTATGAGGTTCACAATGAATTACAAAGCTTTTTTTATAACGAAATCCGTTGCGACTTTCAACCAATCTACATTTTTTGTTATACGAAATTCATCGCGATGAGTTCTAAGATAGAAGCAGAAGCGATTTTTTTTTCACTCTATGTCAAAACCAAAAATCGTTTATTTCAAATTAGGCTAATTTTAATATGATAGCACTTTTTGAAAGTCAAGTTATACATAGACAACACCCTGATTCTAACCCCTTCACGAAAACTGTTATGGAACAGCGTATTTTATTTAAGTAGGTAGTAAGTAAGTTTTTGTACATTGGGGTTTCGATGTTTCAAAGCTTCATCAGTGACAGTATGGTTTAACAATATTGAAATCTATTCAAAATATCGCTTTCTTCTGTAATTTACGGCGTAACAATTAAGGTCATTAATTCATAACAGAGTCGACCCGCCATGTTATGTTACCGCCATAATAACTCACAACGCAATGTTATGTAAGGCTAAGGCCGTTAATGTGAACCAACATTTGGTACAACGTAAGAACTATTAGACTATCCTCTGGTACCTAAGCCAATGTTGGTGGAACTAAGGTTGGCTGTGTCAATGTTGGAATCGAGCTTGCTGTATGCAGCATTTTGAAGTATGTAGGTACTTTTAATTATGCTGTGTGCTATTAAAAAGTTTATCTATATAAATAAAAAGACAAGGCCTGACTGACTGACTGACTGACTCATCAACGCCCAGCCCAAACCCTTGAACCTAGAAAGCTGAAATTTTGCACAGAGGTTTCCTTTATAATTTAGACAAGGAATAAGGAAGGATTTTTTGAAATTCAACCCCTAAGGGTGTTAAATAGGGGATGAAAGTTTGTATGGAAAATCGTCATTTTTGAAGTTTAAACTATGAAACTTGGTGGTTACCATTCTGGTAAAAAAATTAAAATCGACGTGTTTCAGTATTTTTCGAATATCAATCCCTAAGGGACTTAAATAGGGGATGAAAGTTTGTATGGAAAATCGTCATTTTTGTAGTTTAAACCATAAAAATTGGTAGATAACATTTTAGTAAAAAATTAAAAACTACGTGTTTCATTATTTTTCGAAAATCGACCCCTAAGGGTGTTAAATAGGGGATGAAAGTTTGTATGGAAAATCGTCATTTTTGCAGTTTAAACTATGAAACTTGGTGGTTACCATTCTGGTAAAAAAATTAAAATCGACGTGTTTCAGTATTTTTCGAATATCAATCCCTAAGGGACTTAAATAGGGGATGAAAGTTTGTATGGAAAATCGTCATTTTTGTAGTTTAAACCATAAAAATTGGTAGATAACATTTTAGTAAACAATTAAAAACTACGTGTTTCATTATTTTTCGAAAATCGACCCCTAAGGGTGTTAAATAGGGGATGAAAGTTTGTATGGAAAATCGTCATTTTTGAAGTTTAAACCATGAAACTTGATGGTTACCATTCTGGTAAAAAATTAAAATCGACATGTTTCAGTATTTTTCGAAAATCAATCCCTAAGGGACTTAAATAGGGGGTGAAAGTTTGTATGGAAAATCGTCATTTTTGTAGTGTAAACCATAAAAATTGGTAGATAACAATTTAGTAAAAAATTAAAAACGAGGTATTTCATTATTTTTCGAAAATCGACCCCTAAGGGACTTAAATAGAGGATGAAAGTTTGTATGGAAAATCGTCATTTTTGTAGTTTAAACCATAAAAATTTGTGGTTACCATTCTGGAAAAAAATTAAAAACCACGTGTTTCAGTATTTTTCGAAATTCAACCCCTAAAGGAGTTAAAAGGGGTTGAAAGTTTGTATGGGAAGTTTGGTATTTTCAAAGATAGACACATGAAATTTCGTAAACGGGTTTCTCGATAGAAACAAATAAGACGTATTTCAGCGATTTTGAAAATCTACCCCCTAAGAGGGTAAAATAGGGGATGGAAGTTTGTAGGTATATGAATTGTGTAGTTAGTTAGATAGGCACATTAAATTTCATAGGATTATGAGTTAGAAATAAATAAGACGTATTCCCGAGATTTTAGAAATCTACCCTGAAAGGGGGTGAAATAGTGGTTGGAAGTTTTTTTAGGAAGTTCGTCATTTTCAAAGAGAGAGATAAGATTTGGTTTCATGAGATTTGGTATACGGGTTTTTGGTTAGAAATAAATGAAAACATATTTTAGCGATTTTAGAAATCTACGCCTTAAGATGGTTAAGTAGGGGTTGCAAGGTATTATATTGTGGACTTTATTTTTAAAGATAAGGCCATGCCTTTCATATACGGGTTTCTGGATCGATACAAATAAATGACCATCTAAAACATATCTTTACGATGACATCCGTGTTCGAGTGGCGTCCACAACGGTTTTCAAGGTGTCGCCAGCTCTGAGGTCCCGGGTTCGATCCCCGGACGGGTCGATGTAGAAAATCACTTTTCTACATTATGTCGAGTCTGGGTGTTAGTGGTACTTTCGTTGTTTCTGATTCCATAACACAAGAGCTTTAGCTACTTTCTTTGAATTCGGAGCAATGTATGTGATTCTTCTTCATCTTTTCGTGTCAATGGTTTTCAAGTTTCGTCTGACCAAAAAGCTGCCACCATTTTAAAAGTTTATCCAAACTCAATGTATGTGATGTTTTCCACATTATCTTATTATTATCTTAACGCCATAATCTTTTATGAAAAATATAATTGCTCCTTACTTTGAAAATCACAGAATACATCTATCTATCCTTTACTACTTACTACTCTTAACTTTACGCGCGTGCGAAGCCGCGAGCAACAGCTAGTTATTAATAAAGATATAGGTAATAAACATTCGTAATTTTATAACTTGTACTCAGTTCTTTGTAATTCTTTCCTGTCTACTCGTAACAAACATATTTAAGTATAGAAATAATAATTAATATTAGAAATGATTTAATAAACCAAAGTAATAAAGGCACGAAAGTAAATTAAAGAATTTTAATTAATGAATTTAATAGCCTGTTTGACTCATAAGGTATTATAACATAATAGTAAAATTGATTGAATTTATGTCTTTTTTAACACGCTTTTATTAGGTCGACCTGTATGTATGTAACTATGTAGTCAAATCTAAGAAAACTAATTTAACCACCTTTTAAAGATCGTAGCGTTATGAAAATTGGCAGTTGTATGTGATTTTGATGACAATACAATAATATGGTACTGTCGAGCTGATCTGATGATGGAGCCGGAAGATATGAACTGGAACTTCATGAAGGATGATCGTATCATAGCCGTGTTTGGACTTGTTAGAAAGGTCTTGTAATGAACTTTTACCTCGATTAAGTAAAGCGTGTTTTTTAGTGTTTTTTAAACTATTAATTTATTTTTATTTCTATACAAGAGAAACTAATTCCTACATGTTTTTTTTAAGAACATACTCGTTTTACTAAGTACATGAATTATACAAGATTTAAACTTGTACAACGTGTTACAAAGTACCCCGTAAAAATATAATTAATTATCAAAGGCAAACAGTTTGTTAACTCTAGTAAGCTGTCATGACAGGAAACCAAATTATTTAACAGAAAAAGTTATATGACAAGTATTAGGTAAATAGTTATGTATTATAGGTACGTACTGCTACATCTTATTTTACCTAATAATTGTCTACTTTAAGTAATAGTTTTTCTTTCATAAATATATGAATGTTCGGCTTTACAGGCAGTTTTGTATTATTGGCAATCCTTCACAAAAAATAAAAGAAACATTATTTTAAAGTTTCCATTTTTTGGAAGACAGGAGTATCAAGTAAACTTAATTAGTTGATATCTTTAAAACATTCTAGCTCTACTAAGTTAATAATGATAGTCGCAAAAATCGCTAGTTCCTATACCTTGATCCGCCCAAAGATCGTGTGTTCAAAACAATACATAATTCAATGTAATATTATAAATAATATAAACTGCCGTCGTAAAAGTTACCTAACTTCAATGTGAGAACACCCTTTATAGCAGAATACACGACGACCGACGTGCGAATTCATTGCGTATTGTTTACAACCTATTTATGTATGGCGTGTGACTCGAATAGTCGAATATGCTTGGACATAATATGACGCACTATGTTGTATAAACAAATATATTTTCTCATCGACAACAATTTTCTTGGGGGCCACAAATATAGGTGAAAATATGACCGTAAACAAACTTGCCCTTGCATACTGTAGTTTTCTAGAGGATAGGAAGACAATAAAGTATTCACAGCTATTACGTACGTATTCCTAAATCCACTAATTCACTGGACTATCCTTCGGAACAACGAACTTGCAGCAACGAACTAGACTAAAAAATTACTATATATCACAGACTAGCTGTTCCCTGCGACTCCGCCTGCGGTACCTAATTTTTTAGTAAAAAATATAGCCTAAGTATATCACTCAGGGTGAATGTAAGTAATGGTGAAAGAATTTTTAAAATCGGTACTGTAGTTTTTGAGTTTATTCATTACAAACATAAACACAAAAATACAAATCTTTCGTCAGTCATTTCTAATCCTTTAGTCATGATCCATCATGCAGTGACATACCGACATACCTGTCACACTCTTTCACCATCGCGCCTCGCATACCAGCCAGCATTTCACAATTTCTTTACAACTCAGCGGAACGATAAATTAATCAATTTTAACTTTTTCTCTTTCGGATTTACATAAACATGAATAGTAATTTTCATTAAACATGTAACATTCTCGGATCGGTAATAATTACGAGGTGTATTAGCATGTTGTTAGTTGGTAGTCGCGTGCGATGTGTAATGTGCATGGTGTGTCGGTGTAGTGATGTTGAACGGACATGTAACAGGACTGGAGAGGGAAGCTGTGTCTTGCCTTCGATATGGTTGTAGAATATAGAAGAATAGAGTTCAAGAAACATGAATAGTATAATTATAAATTTTAATAAAGAGCGTAGAGAGAAAGCACAGAGACATCTTAAAGTCCTCTCGATAAGACTGATGACCATCCTCTGCCACACAGAAAATTGCAGCCAAGCAACCTAGCGTTTATTGTAAGTAGGGTATCCAGGCTCCTTTGGGAAGAATAGGACAGGTTGAGAAGGCATTTGTTGCTCCCTTGCTATTATAAGTGTTAATGTGTAACCGCTTACCATCAGGTTGATCACATGCTCGTTAACCTACTTCGTAATATCAATAATACTGGCTATAACTGTCCCTATCTTCTGTCTTTTACTGCTGGGTACAGGCCTCTTCCCATAAAGAGAATGAACGAACATTGATCACCACGCTTGCTCATTGCGGGTAGGCGATTTCAGATTCCAGTTTTTGGAATTTGATTTTCCTCACGATTTTTTACTTCACCGTTTGTCAATGGTGTTTTAGAATAATTAAAAATGTAGATACCTAAAATATAAAAAGTCTCCTTCCAACTCAGAACTATCTCGTCATGTAATTGAGCTCATAATGGAGTTAATTTTACGCCCCAAAACCTAATACATTTCTACTGTTATTTAAATGTAGAGAGTGTGAAGGAACACTTACCAGTTACCATTACTAACAACAGCTAACAGCTCGTTATTTACAACTTAACATAAACGTTTAAAGTAATCGTTACTTTATAATTACACTCAAATACTGGTGGATTACGGAAGTTGTTCAAACTGTGTTTAATAGAGCTGCTAACACGAAGGTTATAATTAACTTTATTAGGTATAAAAGTAGGTATACTTTTTTTCCCGTGCCTTGGAATTCACGTTAAGCCGTTGGTCCCGACTGTCATACAGTAATCTATGAAAGTCATTACAATTCTGACAACCAGTCTTACGATGGGATACTTACTGATATTTAAAATAATCTATACCAATATTATAAAGCTGAAGAGTTTTTTTTTTGGTTTATTTGGTTGAACGCGCTAAACGCAGGAACTGTTGGTCCGATTTCAAAAATTCATTCAGTGTTAGTTCATTATCGGGGAAGACTATTTGGCAACTTTTTACCTCGAGAACCGACGCCCACGTGGACGGTGCTGCGAGCAAAAACTAGTAATCTACTAAAGGTCATGCAAAATGGAAAGTCCTTCACTACATATTCGCTTTATCCATCGACTTATATCCTAGTAAATGAATGATAAGCTGTCATGATGTACCTTCGTTACCGAACCTACGTGTTATCTGTAAAAGGTGACGGAAGTCGCCATTTTCGTAAAGGGTTAGCGTTTAATACGTTTTAAAGGTACCTACTGTACGTGTGTGGAATCTTTAAACAGTTGACCCGCATGAGCTATTCGACGCACGGTTGCCATCTGTTAGCACAGGCTTGCTCAGGTTGATCTGGTTCTTTCTTAAAAAGTCCAGTCCAAAAAATATCCTACATGTATTTACTCAATATTTCTTTATTTACTAATGTCTGGACTTTAAAAAAGGCTATGACCCCTGAGTTTGTTTCGATTTTTCTTCTCAAGGTAGCCAGTTAGGAAATGTCTCCACGAGCTCAAACTGCTTCCTTCTGGCAGAAAATAAAATCATTTCATTTCGTTTCTAATTTTCTATATTCCACAAATTATTACTCATTTCGAATTTATAAAAACCTTATTAAAATAGTTTGAGTTCTCGTTAAAGCAAACGTTTACGCGGGATTCATCAGGGCAAAGTAAACCGTCCTACTTTTTCAGGCGGAGGCTTTATGCTAGAAAAAGCCGTGAATGAAAGTTTAACGAGTTCCTTTTAACGTCGGGAAATAGGACCCTCTCTGTGGATGTTTATACGGCGATAGATATTCTTCAGGTCGTTTCACAGGTGTAAGTAAGAGAAAAGGTCACGTTAAATTGTAATGAGGTTCTACGACATCAATAAAAGGTCACCTGTCTCATCTTGTGTTTTGTAAAGCCTACATGTCTACCTAGGTATGTCTATTTGACTTTCTTTTCAAAGCAATGAAAATCAGTTAATTACTTCTTATGTTGGTGAGTTTCAGAGATACACTTGTTTTGCTATCTATATTGTCATCTCACCTATCGTTATCTCACACAGCTCCCATTCTTGTTGAGATAAATTGTATTACACTTGCATATTTTAGATTAGATTACCTATTTTAGTGTACTATAAAAATCTGTTGTAACACTTATAATTTATTCCTGAATTATTTTTTTTTCTATACCCTAATTATTGTCCCACTGCTGGGCAAAGGTCTCCCCTGCTTGGCTCCTGAAATTTACTGATTTAAAAAAAAATCTCTGTCTACTTGTAAAAAATATAAAGATCGACACAACATAATGCATGACGAATACGTCACTTACCTAGAGATTCGAATAATTAGAATTTATAATAAAATTGCTGTATTGAGGATCACAGCCTAAAATAATAAAAGTACGTAAATGGCAGTCTATATTATTCGTCGCAAAATTCCATTAATTTAATTACCCGCTTGTCCTCAGGATGGCACCACTCCTCTGATCCTGTCAGCCGCTATGGGCCACACGGAGTGCGTGCGAGAGCTGCTCGCGCAGGGCGCCGACCCTGCCTGCAGCAGAACGGTATGTAACCCTTTTGGTATAAATCATCGTCTTCCTGCCCTTACCCCAATTTCATTTGAGATCGGCGAAGCATGTCTTCTTCTTCCGTATGAGTACATGCCTAAAACGATTACTCCAGTATCTGACGTCATATCACAAGTAACATCCTTTAAAGTCATATTATCATCATTCACACAATCCATCCATCCTTTCTTTCATCGTCTCCTTCCACTATATCCATCCACGTTAAACCTTCCTTTTGGTATCAACCTCTCAAAATACACATTCTTCATAAACTTGAAGAGTTGTTGAAATGCTTGGAAAATTGAAATCTGCAAATTGTGAAGCTGCATTGAATTTAAATTCGAGTGGGTACACGAACGTTTTATTATCATTTTTAGACAAAGCTTTTACTTTTTTTACCCTAGCTCTGTAGAAAACAAGGTTTATTTCGTAGAGACAATTTTATAGTTGGCTAGGCACTTGGAATTTAATTTAATCAAAACATTTTACAGATTACGACTCTTTAAACGTTTGAGAACCTGATTTTATTTACATAGAGAGAAGGTTCAACCAACTCCATTAAAGTCAAATTGGCTCTTTATTTTAGGGCTTTTTATTTTTACAACCGAAACAGAATTCTTTAAATAAGATTTTCTCCGATATAAGGACTCTGAAAGGTACGAATTCAAGTCAGTTTTGTTTTTTAGTAAGTGTTGAATAATGTTCTTATTACTTAAACGCAGTGTCCAGAAGTCCTCCACTGCTGTAAAATCCCTGACCATAGTTCTAAAATCTTCCAATGAGAATCTTTCACAAAATTAGGTACCGTTCAATCAGCGTGTGTGGTTACCGTTTCAGACAGGAACGAGTGCGCTGTTCTTCGCAGCGCAGGGCGGCTTCCTGGACATAGCGCGCCTCTTGCTCGACTCTGGAGCCGCTATCGACGCTCCCAGCATGGTAACAGAAAAATAGCATACTTTGCAACTAATAACACCGTTGAAAATTGAAAACTAATATTTTTCTGCAAGGAGGTCAACCACTTGCAATGATGTCAGGTGGAATTAGTTGGTTGGTTTATGAAAATGTATTCAATGTTTAGGACGGCGGCACACCTTTGTTCGTGGCGTGCCAGTGCGGCCATCTGCCGGTCGTCGAAGAGCTCATACGAAGAGGAGCGAATGTTAACTCCTCTATGAAGGTAAGGCATTGTGAATAACTTTATAGTGGGGTTAGGAAGGAAACCGGGATATCTTTTGAAGCTCGATGTCCCTTCGTCATAGTCTTTTCAGCCGTTAGACCTCCCCTATGGCCGTATTATGATATTGCCAGGCATCTGCCTTGCGGAGTCTTGCGCTGCTTGAAATCAGTGGTAACTCGCAAGGTTCAAAGGAATCTCGAACCTGCGGCTACTGGTTCAACACTTCAATTACTTTGCTAAGTTACAAAGATCACAGCTTTCTCCTTACCCTTTATGATGCACCTCCTGGGGCGACGTGTGCGACATCTGAGCAATCCAATTAACAATTAGTTTTCTCATCAAAGGAACTTTTTAACCTCTTTTGAACTTCTTCCCGTATCCTGTCAGTTTAGATATTTCACGTAGTAATTTTCACGTGTGTGTCAGGACAAGGCGAGCCCGCTGTTCATAGCGGCGCAGAACGGTCACGAGGAGGTGTGTCGCGCGCTGCTGGCGGCGGGCGCGGCGGCGGACGGCGCGCGCGCCGACCGCGCCACTCCGCTGTGGATCGCCGCGCAGTGCGGACACCAGCACGTCGCGCGCCTGCTGCTCGCCGCCGGCGCCTGCGTCGACCACGTGCGACAGGTACACGCACCACACACACTACACCTCCCCCAGCGCCACTCCGCTGTGGATCGCCGCGCAGTGCGGACACCAGCACGTCGCGCGCCTGCTGCTCGCCGCCGGCGCCTGCGTCGACCACGTGCGACAGGTACACGCACCACACACACTACACCTCCCCCAGCGCCACTCCGCTGTGGATCGCCGCGCAGTGCGGACACCAGCACGTCGCGCGCCTGCTGCTCGCCGCCGGCGCCTGCGTCGACCACGTGCGACAGGTACACGCACCACACACACTACACCTCCCCCAGCGCCACTCCGCTGTGGATCGCCGCGCAGTGCGGACACCAGCACGTCGCGCGCCTGCTGCTCGCCGCCGGCGCCTGCGTCGACCACGTGCGACAGGTACACGCACCACACACACTACACCTCCCCCAGCGCCACTCCGCTGTGGATCGCCGCGCAGTGCGGACACCAGCACGTCGCGCGCCTGCTGCTCGCCGCCGGCGCCTGCGTCGACCACGTGCGACAGGTACACGCACCACACACACTACACCTCCCCCAGCGCCACTCCGCTGTGGATCGCCGCGCAGTGCGGACACCAGCACGTCGCGCGCCTGCTGCTCGCCGCCGGCGCCTGCGTCGACCACGTGCGACAGGTACACGCACCACACACACTACACCTCCCCCAGCGCCACTCCGCTGTGGATCGCCGCGCAGTGCGGACACCAGCACGTCGCGCGCCTGCTGCTCGCCGCCGGCGCCTGCGTCGACCACGTGCGACAGGTACACGCACCACACACACTACACCTCCCCCACAGATGAGACTTGTCAACACATACTTATCCCACATATGCCTTTAAAAGGAATAGTCCTCACATACACTATGGCCGACGAGTCTAAAGAGACATACAAGACAGTTTATGTGAGCAACCGGTGGTTGCGAAAGATTCGACAATATCTTGTATCGCTTTTCAGGCCCGCCAAGATAAAGAGGCCAAAGTACTCCTCATTGCAACTTCAGTAATTGGGTCAAATCCATCACCCGTGCCCATCATTGCAGACCCTTTAAGTCAGGATCTACAATGATTACTACCCACATAACAAATAAACCATTTAATTAACTGACACACACTGAGCATAGGAGTTTTGGTGATATTATCAAAACTCCTATGCTCCTGTGTCTTAGGGAAACGATAAACTCAAATTAACTGTCTTGGAAACCGCGAAATTATTCAAAAAAGTAAATTCATTTACCAGCTTTGCTAAATAACCTAAAAATAAAAACTACGTCTGAATCAAAAACCTCACAAAATACCTACTGATGTTTTAAAAACGTAGTTTGTTAAGATATCATTAGGTACTTTTTACGCTAATATACCTACCTATTCCAGGATGGCGCGACGCCTCTGTTCAAAGCCGCACACAAAGGTCACGCTGCAGTGGTTGTAGAATTGCTCAAATATAAACCAAACCTTGGATTACTTCCTGTAAGTATTAATTACTTATTTTATGCATTTGCTGTAAAACTAACATGAGAAAATGAAATGTATTCAACGTGCCGCCATCTGTTATGGAATGGTATGAGTTTGGCTTTTGTTTCGTTTCCTTTCATCACTAGATAGCGCTCAAATGAACAATGTTTTTAATCATCAATTTGTTTCCTATAAGTATAGATGGTGTTTTACTATAAGTATAAAGTTAGAGTTACGAATCTCCCAATTAGACCAGGGTCGATAATATTTGAAACCAAAAATAAATAATCATGAGATGAAACTCATTGATAAAGGAGGAGAATATTATAAAAGTACCTAAAAGGAAAAATAATTTACGGGCGGAGCGGGTCTTTATGGGTGAAAAATGGTTTAGCTCGATTTCCGCCAAAACTACATTTTTATCTTTTACAAAACATTTTTCTTGTTCATGAAATTTGGTTAAATCTTACCTTTTTATGTCCCAAATACCTACGCCGTAATTTATTTGATCTAGATTATTTATTTTTTCACCTTATTTTGACTTTATCGAAAAAGCTCTCTAATTTTCAATCAAAAATGTTACAGGTTATGGCGCCAAGAATTCGCCATCTTGTTTCTTTTTTATTTTGATATACCCAGTGCAAGGAGTTTATCATACAACCTCCTTGACCCAGTGTCACTCTTACAAGTCTTACAGTTGATACGAATTACGGAATTAAATGACGCCTCTAAAGCAAAAATTTGTTAGCATAGCATTGAGTTGTTTAGGCTAGTGTCCCACTTAATTATACTTTCGTAATGATTATCTCCATTTGGTGCATTTAGGTAAAAAAAAGCGTTGTTTCCTGTTTGCAGTCTTGACTTAACTTTTGTTTTTTTTACAATAGATGGCGCTGGCCATAATTTGAAAAAAACATGCATTTTTATACAGCAAGCAAAGACTTGACTATGCAAAAGCGAGCACTTGACATCTATAGACTGTTGCTCAGTACTTATAAGTTGTGTGTTGCGCAGAACGGTCAGTCGGCGCTGCACGGCGCGGCGATGTTCGGGCAGCTGTCGTGCGCGCGGCTGCTGGCGCGGCGCGGCGGGCTGGCGGCGCTGCGCCTGCGCTCGGGCGCCGGCCTCACGCCCGCGCAGGCCGCCGCCGCCGCCGCCCGCCACGACGTGCTCGCCTACCTGCGACGCCTCGAGCACGAGCTCAGCGCCACGTGATCACACTCGCCGACGATCCTACCTCCTCTGTAGACAGCTAACTCTACTACTAACGTTAACGGTGATAAAATCGCTTATAGTGCTACAAACATCTGACCCGGTGGCCAAATCTGGAACTAATATTCTTTTACTAATTTCATCTTGTATAGCGAAAATGAAAACAACAGCGACGCCGTCACCGGGTGAAAACAACATTTATTATCGTGACGAAACTTAAATTTTCATATGTTTAAGCAATTCCATCAACGTAAACACTTGTAGAAATGTTACTTGTCTGGGCTGATTTCTCAATCGCCAGAGAAGTTTTATTCGAAGAATATAATTAACGCTTGACAGTTTTCGTATAAAACAACTGTCAAAATTTCAAATTTATTCCTCGATTAAAGTTATCTGACGATGGAAATATCAGCCCTAAAGAAACTAGTTGGTTAGGGGTTTTACTGGGTTATCTCTCAACATCAAAATCATAAGAAATCAGCGGGAATCTTCTGTATAAAAAAAAAACAAATCAAGACCTTATTTCTATTCCTGTCATGAAACCTAATTACAATCTTATTTTGTTATCCTCAAATACCTACACGAATCTCATCAAATAACTTGGTAACGCATTCAAATCGAACAGAGAAATCAAGTTAACCATCACCACAAACAACAATCCATGATAATTGACTATACTAAATTATATTTTGTACGGTCAACTATCAAAGAATGTTTCTTAAAAATCTCGTTGTATGATCTGCATACAAGTCTCGTATTCCTATAGGTTAAAACTATTTTGTATGATGTACTCGTAGCCATACTTGTAAAGCTTTATCCACTCGCCTTATGCAATACCTCACTTTTTACTGAATACTGTTATACTGTAAATGGTAGCATTAAGTACATGTAATTACTTCAAATTTCCTAAAAATATACTTATAAAAAACTGTAATGAATCATTTATTAGCTTACATTCAGCTCCGTATACTACGTATCACTAGATTACATGAAAAGCTACGATCATTGCTACCATTTACAGTAAACTAAACGAGATATATAAATTGAGTTTATCGTTGGTGCTGATTTAGTCATAAGCGATAAGAACACTTTTAATTTTACACTAGTCAAACTTGTCGCGGTCGTAACAGTTTAATTTGAACACGAAACAAATATATGAAATCAAAAATCAAATTTTATTAGATGCGTTGTGCTATCTTCCGCTGGATGGCGTTGTAAGAGGATTATCTCTTTTTATTATTTACTTACTTTATTTACAAAGAATCAAAATATTAAAACCATTGTTATGTTTAACACACGAGGAATTAAATATTATTCGTCATGGCAAGCAAAATGTAAGGATAAAAAATTAAACGTGTATTTTTTTATGTCGTATTTTAATTTTTTTATCAATTTTAGTCAAAACTGTTATCGACCGCGCGAACATCTTTTATCACAGTAGCATACAAAAAATGTATTTTTCATACAATCACATACACATTAGTTTATAGGGTAACTGTTGTATTGTTGTAGTGTAGTTGTAAGACAAGTATTTATTTGTATCATACTTTACTTCGAATATTATTATGTAATACTCGCTCAATCGTATTTATAAATTGTGTCAAATTAATTTTCGGGCGATATTTTTAGTACAGAATCTCGTTTTATTTAGATCTGTATTGTGTTTTGGTAGCGATAAGATGCGAAATTCCGGGTGTAATAAACAAAAGGTAATGGAAGTTCCTTAATCAACAAATTACCTATACTACCTACTCGTATTTTTTTTATTTATTAAAGAGTACGAGAATTTACGTATGTATAATTTTACCATCTTATCACTAAAAATAATGTCGTATTTTAATTAAGTGTCTGCTGTAATACAGACTGTCCATTATAATGGTCAATTACTAAGCGGTTTAGGGTTAATTTCACCAAATAAAACACTAATTACTTAACGTTAGTACATTTATTAACATGTATTAGTACATAGCATATGTTGGTATAGATAAGTTACTACATTGTTATATTATTATCAGTACAGTTGTTTTTTAATATAATGTTTTACTTACAAATGATGTTGTTCTATTTATTGTGTACTAAATGGTCGCAAATGTGTGTCAACTTATTGAGTTGTCAAAGTATTTACAGTTAAGTCTTCGAATTAACAAAAATTCTCTGTTATATCTGCTAGGTCAGAAGTCAGTGTCATATAATTAATACAAATAATACTAGCAATCCAGGCTAGATTTAAAAAACCTCAATATAACTTATATCTTAAAAACTTTGCTACAGTTTTCTGCATAATAGAAGTAACAATGAATAAAAAAATAAATCAAACAAGTGCTGTAATTATCAAGAATAGTTGTCAACAGATAATGTCATAAGGAAAACTCAAGTCAGTCAACTGCAGACATGAAATTAATTACAATTGGTTAGTAACATAATCTTAAAATCATGATGGCAAAGATCCTATAAACAAGGTAATATTCTAGTAAAATACAAAAGTAATTTACCAACTAATGGTAGAAATTCTACACATTTTATGTCAATAAAACTACAAGAGCAGGCGGAGGTGTGATATTAATTCACCATTGTTAGTCAATGACTGTTTTGCCTTTTTTGGGGAATAAATTCGTCATCTTCATTGATATTTGAGTCAAAGATCAAACCCTTGTCAATATCAGGTTAGTATTCTAAGTCGCCCAAAAGTTCTTAATACTAAAAAATATATGGTATTACTATGGTAACTTGACCCTTGTCCTGTCACACTGCTCCAGCATATCACTCGCGGCTACAGCAAGGTGTTGTGCAGACGGTCTCATGCTGGGCATGGTCTCCGTGCAGCAGTAGAACAGTGCTAGAGGGTGCACATACTGCTTCTCTGAGATGTTGACTGGCACTGCTGGCCTTGTTCCTGTGGTTATATTAAAAGTAATCATATGAAACTGTATACATTAAAGAATATAGAACTAGTAAACACCAAATAAAATGAGATAATTTAAATTACCTACTAAAACCTGGTATTATTTATTGTAATCATGTTATACATAAAACAATAGGTACTTGATGGCAAATATGAAGTATACACATATAATAAGTATGTGTTTTATATTATTACACTCGGTCATATCTCAATGCTGTTAGTTTCTGCAGTAAGTGGGCCATCAAAAATATATAACTTTGGAACTTACCATATCTATCTGAGAAGTAGTTGTCCAAACTATCCGAGGTATCATCCAGACACTGTACGCTATCCTCCATGGAGTCATCCTCGGTCTGCGTGTGCGGAGGCATGAGCGCCATCATCTCCCACAGCGTAAGCCCCAGCGGCCATACATCTGTCTTGTTAGAGATCTCACCACCGTGAATTACTTCTGGTGCACTCCAGGCTTCTGTACCTATTGGTGGATACAATTTATTATTTTTCTTTATATGTTGTATCTTAGTTTACTTGAACAGAAACATTATATTGAGAAGTATAACTGGATTTTTTATCAAAATAAAGGTAAAAATTGTTTTTAAAAATCTAGCAATTTTTGAATAGGTAATAGACACCTACACTATGTAGCATAAACATTTAAATGGCTTCCTTCATTAACCAGACTATTCAGAGCATTTGTAATTTATTTTATTATTTACTAATTCTCTGATCTTGTTAACAGGTTTTCTACTTTATGCTGTCTTTTTTATAGACATGATGTCATTTTATGGAGTGTGGGACTAGAGTTAGTATAATTCCTGGCGCATTTTCCTTTGTAACACATAGTTTTGAATACACTATAATAACACGAAACGCTTACCAAAATACACAGCTTTGCCTGCCTTTCTCTTGTCAACCACACCATTCTCATCCAGCGGCAACGTCACTCCGAAGTCACACAGCTTGCAGATAACAAAGTCTCCATTAACTAGGATATTGTAAGACTTCATGTCTCCGTGCAGGATCTGCATCTTAGTGTGCAGGTAGTCTAAAGCATTTCCTATGTCTGATGCAACCTGGAAAGATAATGCAGTGATCAGGACTTGAAAATCTTTTAAAATAATATAGAACTAATATATAAAATACATCGAAATTAGATGTGTAAACAAATAGAAAAGAATACATGGAATTAACATAAGACTAAGGATCTTCTTACTATTAAGTAAAACAGGTTCATCACATTTAGTAACAAAACTAAAACCATTATACCAAAACTTACTTTTAAAATCTGCTTAGGTAAGAATGGTTCAGCATCGTCTTCTATCCTCTTCTCAATCATATCACCCAGGGACAGGTCACAGGCTTCCATCCCTAAATACAGTATCTTGCCTTTGCTGAATGCCCGGAATCCAACAATGTTAGGGTGAGACATGCGTTGCAAGAGATCAGCCTCCGTCTTAATTCTCTCCGTGTACACTTTGTTGGGCTTAACACGTTTGTTCAACATTTTAAGAGCCCATGGTGAACGAATTTGTCCCGCTCGGGGAGACCTCACCAGTTGCATTACATTTACACCTTAAATTAAAGTAAACGCTCTGTTTAGTGACATTATTTCCATGTGGTAAGTGAAAACATGATACATGGCCCATGGGCTAAATTACCTGTTCCATATCCCAGTCGATTCAAAAATGGTGACGGAGGTATTGTTATTTTTTCGTTTAAATCTAAAGCCTTGTTTTTGATGGGTGTCTTGAATTCGGTCATGGTTCAAAACAATAAAAACTAATAATAACACAGAACGCACTGTAATGAAACCACAGAATGAAACGTTTCGATTTAAATTTAAAACTTAGTCTGACAGTTGACAAACGTGTTGTCAATCTTGTGTTGACGCACTGCTACCAACTTAATAATGGCATAAGGTACAGATACACAATGCTGGAAATATGCATGCTTATTGCACGAAAGCATGCTCGTAACGAGCGCGTGCTAGATAGAAGTATGTGAATATGTACAAACGTTGCTAGAAAATGGCACGGTTATTATGTTGAAAGAAGGCGTGGCGTGGCATGCTTTTTTGGAGCATGTGAATCTGTATCTTAAATCAAGACCTTTAAATTCCATTTCTTCTATTTGCTTTATATATATGGAGGATAGAGAGAAGGAGCGTCATCTCAGGCAAAAAAAAGTGTCCAGCTGTAAGCTATAACATAACCTTCCAGAATGGCGCTGGTGTAGACAAAGGATAGTAAGAATGTAGCAATTGTAAACGACTTGAAGTATGCCAAGTTAAAGTTAAAGTCGACTAAAGTATTATTTCTGAAAATTTAAACTAGTAAATATAACCTTAAAGAGTTATGAGACAACGTGTAGCTAGAGTGATTTTATTTCGTGAACTGTGGTAAGAAGTAGTACATTTGATAATGTAATGTGACGCACGCCACCCTAATTTAATGCATTGTGATGGAAATTTTTCATGTACACAGATGGCACTCCTTTCTTCTACCCTTCATCTATTTCTATGACTGCTGACCTGACAGACGGTGTCATAACCCATGGTCATAACCATAGAATAATAACTAAAGTCATAACCAACAAATAAGCAAACAAATAACAGTTTAAATGTCAAAGTGAAGTTACAAAAGATAACATTGTCGGTTTTCTTAATTCTTAAATTTTTTAATATTTCGCGCAACTGTTTTTATTTTTAAAATTTAACGAACATTTCAATCTAAAAAAATGAAAAACTTTTGACACCTACAACCGCTTGTGGATCCCATTAAAAACCTATTTACAACTACTTTTGATCCCTTCATCCAACCTCTGTATACTTCCGATAGATGTCGGTAAACGCGTGAGTTATTAAAGTTCTAAAGTTCTATTATTCACTCACTACACTTGGCAATTGGCATACCTACATCACTTCGCAATAGTACCTATTGTGAAAGCTACTTTATGAGTCAAATTTAGATTCATTTTGCTTTATTTATTAATTCTTAATTCTTTATTGTACACTATAAAATACAGAAATAACAAGTATAAGAAAAATTATGTACACAGGCGAGCTTAACCCAGAGTTGAGTTCTCTTACAGCAAACCTTTAAGTGATAGGGAGATTATTATTTAATATTCGTGTGCTGACGGGCAACTGAGTGCCTCCCGAACTTGCACGAGTAGCCTAGTAACATACATGAATTGGACTTCGGTCAGTTTCCACTGTACAGGTCTCAAGTAGGTTCTTCGTCAAATCAACTGCGAATATTTTTGTGGATGGTTAATGTTAATCCCTCCCATTGCACTACCGACGTAATACATTTAGCTTACCACGAGGGGTTAACAAGAATAAGAGTAATGTGTGACCCACATTGCTCGTATTCTTAAAAAAACGTTTGATTCATGTGAAGAAAAAACCTGCAACTCGTCGCACAGTGGTAGGTTAATAGAGTGGCGAACACTCGGATTACTCATACCAAATGAA
This sequence comes from Plusia festucae, assembly GCA_950381575.1. Taxonomy (NCBI): domain Eukaryota; kingdom Metazoa; phylum Arthropoda; class Insecta; order Lepidoptera; family Noctuidae; genus Plusia; species Plusia festucae. The sequence continues at coordinate 593,225 of OX494436.1, read as the reverse complement.
AATCATTATTCCGAAAGTGGAAAGCTTATAATTACGTAGGTAGTGTAAGTTTTGTGACGTAATAGACAGCAGGATTTTATCTTGTCTTTGCAATTATCTTACAAACAACACTAGACCAACTCAAGCAAAGACATCTAGTAAAAGAAAAATGTGGACTTAGGTTCTTGACCATAGCACTTCTCATAAAAGTAATAACTACCAACATTATAGAAATTTACATTTATAATCTCAATAACATACCACGTAATAATATTCAAATCAGGAAGGCAATGATGTAGTACGTATTAAAATGGAATACATCAATAGATGTCGATTACTCTTGTAACGACATAACACAAGCAAGTGTGCGAAAGAGTGCGATTTTAACTTAATGGTGGCTGTGAAGTACCTTACACACTGCGCAGTACTTCGCCCCGCACCCCCGCTGGTGAATTGGTTTCTGCGCAGGGATTCTGCTCATGTACACAGCCACCATTACGTTTGCACCGTACTATACTATACTGGCCACAAGTAAATTATGTGCGCTCATGTAATCATTACGTCCAATATTACACATGATAACACTATACGTAATGTTTTTAAGCCGCCAAGTACTTACCTACTCTGTGAACTTGTACTCATTATTGATATTAAACACATGTTTAAGTCGTAATGATTTGGGTGTTTAACATCCGAATGTTATTCGAAATCACGACATCTTGAAGATGTGAAAAAAATCAAACACCTGAGTTAACGTAAAAAGACAAGAAAAAGAGTTCGACTCGCACTTGCCCGGTTTTTAATACTTAGAAGAAGAATTAGAAAAGTTATATAACCTACTTTATAAATTCAGGACAGCCTAAGAATCAGAACACTTTATTTATGTTGGTAAGACGAAGCCCTTTAAAATTAAGCTGAACTTCAAGAAAGTTTAGCTTTATTTAATTATTTTTCGTCCCCCGGCTCCTAAACTATAAAAGCACTAAAACATATTACGTAGTTCATAAATTTGAGAGTGATGCTTACAGAGTGTCCTATTAAGCAAACGAACAAATTCTGTTCTTGAGTAGGAAATGTGTTGCACAAAAATTGAAATTGTTTTTTTTTATTTTAATATTCTCGAGTCTATCGTAAAAATCCAAGTATTGTGTTACTTTATTCCATAAAAATTCTGTTATTAAGACAAGAATTATAATATTTTAGGCTCCTAAAACGTCACTGTTTCTGTTTATTTTACAGCTCCCCATCTTCTCATAATTGCTTATTTAAATATGGGGACAATAAGTTATTGTTCAAATGGGTGTGTTTTGTAATTGCTATTGAAATTCAAATAAAAACCCCATCATTGTGCTGCACTTCTATCACTCCTATAATTCACACCCTATCAGGGTCTCAGAATCTCTGATCATAATATGATATTCATTCTTTTTACTACAGTTACTAGCCATTCTGATCCTAAAATGTCCTTTGCTATCCGATTCCCACAAAGAAGACTGCGTTTATCAGATGGAAAATTACATTATACAAGTAGATAAAGAAGGTAGAATTATACAGAGCGTATTAAATTCCTAAAAAATAAAAAATAAATTATTCAGGTCTTCCGCAGTAAGCCTGAGCGCAGGCTTTAACTGCTTCGCCGCTCTTTTTAGCGAAACCTTGAGCTTCAGCCAGAACGATAGAAAAATTAACTATGCTAGGAATGTTCACAGAGCAAACCCCTCGGGGTTCGTAACTTCGAACCTCGACTTAGTGCGTTGCTAACAATCCTAATAAGGCAAACAGCAAGGGAGGAATAAATTACACCATAACACATAATTTGTTACCGCTATAAAGCTATGTGATTGGGATGGTTCCGACGGCTGTTTCCTATAAAATTCTAATTAGTCCTAGACAGTTAATGAGAGGCAACGAATGAAGCGATATAAATTAAACTGTGAAAAAATGGGACCGGTTGTTTACAGGCCTATCGTTTACCGACATTTTACTTTTCCGCTTCCCCATGTAAGATCCTATAATTACAAGTAAAGGTTACCCAGCCGATATGTTCTAGCTAATTCCTCAATTAACAATTATCATAAATTAATATCACCAAACTGCATACTAAACACTGCAAAACATAATTAATATTGCCTATTCAAATTATGACGTGTATAATTGTGTAAAACTGATTCGCGAAGGCTGTTGTCCGGAACTAGAGGAAGCAGCGAATTACGGGGGAGGAACGACGGCGTCCTTAGCGTTTCATAGTTGCTCAATGGAAGGAAGCGTTGACGTCGACGTTGAGGTAATGTATTGTTAGTGGTTAGTAATGGAGCGGTCACCGCGCAGCGCGGGCGTGCTTCCCGGGACGAGAGCCAGCATGCGCCAGTACCACGCACTCAGGTAGGCCCGCCACGCGCCACTGCTCCGCGACATGTTGCGATTGTGATGTGTTATAACCCGTGACGTTTGGTAAGGAATCCGCGTCAGAGGTAGGTGCCTCCGTCCCCTTGCCGGGGGTAAGTACAACTGCAGGAGATAGTGCCGGGAATTGTGATTAGACTGGTGCCATAAGTTCTGAATTTTAATTTTCGTCTGTTAAATTATCATAATTTGCGAAAAAAATTTAGTAAATTTCTATTAAATAAATTAATTGAAAATTATATATTTATTAGTTTAGAAACATTATTTGTAGCGTTTTTGTGAAGTTTCATGATTAGGGCCCTTCTCTCCTCACAACCGCACTGTTTCCGCGTATTAAATAAATATTATATATTATTATTGTTTTTACTGGTTAAATATTATACTATAAAAAGATTCGCACTTACTTTTAATAATAAGATACCATATCAGCGATTGGACTCGGATCATTTTGAAAGCAAAACATGCGTATTACAGTGCTACGCCGAATGTGCTACGAGAATATTTTTAGAAGAATAATATTGAAATATATACAGTTACTACTAAAATAAACACTTTACAGAACTTATATTACAAAATAAATAATTATTATACTATACACACTTAATACTAAACTATATTAATTATACTAAACTAAACTAAAAATAAATATAGAAAAGTAATTAACCATCTCCAGATAATTCAGATTTTCTTTGCCTCTGATTTGCATAAAAAAAAATTGAAGATTTATAGATTATATATTAATTATTATAGACTCGTGCATCCAATCTCGCGGATACTAACTGTTATATTACTTAGAAGGCTTCCATAAATTTATTTTCTTTGTATCGGATGTTTCATTTATTTGACCTCACATTGTCTCTTAACGTGCAATTTTTTCGTGTCATGGACATCCAAAACGGGAAGCTGATCCATAGCTTTCCTAATATTTAGAGACACACCCACATGTAATTTTTTAAAAAGGGTGATTCGACTTTTTTTTCTGAGTTACTTCCCTACAAAGAAGGGCTCATAGATCATGGTCCAAGGTTGGAATGGACAAGGTATCTGCAAAAACGAAGGTTCGAAAATTATTTTTGGGTTCTCCAAAATTTTATCGATTCTTGTCAAAAATTCTGGTAGTTGTTGTTACTCTTTTATAATTGGTGTATCATACAAGGGTTCGTTTTATGTACCGAGAGTAGTGACACGTCTATTAAGATTTTCCACTGATGGATATAGGTTTTCTCATTTTGCTTCTCCAACACAGACGAGTCCACTACGGGCCAACAAACTGTTTTCACGCAGCAATAGAAAGATGGATTCATTACCACTATTACTCATTACGATGATTTAAGTCTATTCAACGTAAATAGATGTGATCATGTTGGTTTTGTTTACTGAAAGTTAATGGATGCTTAGATTAACATTGAAATAGTACCTATTTATCTTCAAGGTTCGAAGTATTTGGAAACTCATACTCAGTGTCCGTGTCTGATTTTACGGAAACTATTTGTTCGCCGAATCATTCTTCTTTCCATAACACTTATCTAATTATATCAGAATTCATCTGATACTATTTGGTAAGCAGTTACCTTTTTTTCTCTTCCGGACCCAAAACACAAATTTTCATAAATACCGTAAATGCCATCGTCTCTCATCTTTTCTGATAAGGGTTTTCCTATTATGACGTCGGTGTAATCCCGCAATACGCATCTAGATTGCAGTGAACGGTTCCTACAAAAACCCGTAAAACCCAGTATGTGTAGTTCATTATCTTTCTTAGAACTACCTACAGCCTATCTTGTGACAGTTGTTTCAAAATTCTCGAGTCAAATATTGGTTTCCTGGTGCATCAGTGTCGGTCAATGCTTTTAATGATTTCATTATGTTCGTTAATCATTGACTGTGTCAGATTCAAGGTAAGCATATCCAATGAGAATGTCCCAATTCTCATCAAACCTGTGAAGAAAATTTAAGTATTGTTCGTTTGGTATTTTAAATGTTTGTTTTATTTCGTTTTTATGATATTTGATTGATATTTAGAGGTTATTGTATTAAGTGTTTTCGCACACTGAGATATGTATTTGAATCGGAGTATAGTGCCATTGTCATATCGATGTTGATTCGGAAGTGTATCAATTATTTAAAGTGCTTAAATTAAACACGATGAGCACCTTGAATAATGAAGAAAAACATTACTATATTAGGAGTTCAGTGAACGAAACGTAGAAGTAAAAAAGTTAAAACGTACAATCCTAATCACTTAATAACATACAACTGGTGGAGGTTAAAAACACTAATCGGGAATAGAATAATTTGTACCAACAACTAATTAACACGGCTCTAATTCGCGGAACTGCTTATTATAGCATTCACCTCTAATTATTTAGAACAGTTAAAAAAGCCCTAAATCAATCAAAGGTAGTGCTTGAACATTTATATTTATGTAAAAATGATCGGAAATATTTCACAAGGCGTTTAGTAGAGGTTTGTAAGTAACGTCAGGCCACCCCGGCACGCGATCCGAAGGAATTCGCTGAAGCTACTATACTGATGTATTCATGAAACATCTTGTAGGGATATCCCTAATGTTCGGAAGCACCGGAAGTTTTGCTCAAGGGTGCACGCATATTGCAAAGTGTGTTATTTCTTTTTTAGGCCCTGTTTCGATTTCTCTCACGAAATTCATTTTTGTAACGCTCTTTTTCAAAGGGAGACAGCCAGGGCGATATAAGCAGATCCCTCCCAGTTACTTCATAGACTACTATACTTTCTTCAATAAAATACTGTGGACAATTGGTTTGACCACATGTGCTATTTTAGTCCATCCTTCACTATTTTAATATTATATGTTATGAAATATACTAGCGACCAGTGTTTCTAAAATCGTGAAAACAATTCAATTCCTCGATATCTCGAATCGCTTAGTTGTTCTTGAATTTCAATAACATCTCTTGCGATCAGGTTTCTTTTAAGAAGTATCAAAATCCCTAAACCCATTAGGATGTTTGTATGCTACAAATGGTTCGTATATAAAGTTCGTATATTACCTACTTATCAATGTATGTAATGCCACACCTTTTTTTTCGTACATTTCACACCGTCTAGTTTGTTCGGGCAGGTTTTAGTCTATTTTGTAATAACGAGCTGTAAATCGATACCTATCGCGGTATAAACGAATGTTTCTACCATTCTACTTCCACTGTAGGACGTCAGCTATGTTTTTACGAATCATCGTGTATTCATCTATTCATTATTTCCAAATATTCATTCATAATTGTGTCCATAATGCATAATTATATTGATTAAGCCATTGTTTTTGTGCAGATTTTTCCAGCGAGCCTTTCTAGAGATGTTTTGATTATGTAAGTAGTTAAGAACATTTTTGCGGTAGAATGCGAATGGGTCCGGAATCACACATAAACAGTACCTACCTAATGTCTACGAGGACTCGAGGATCGTCCATAAATCGCATTTTTCCTCCATCCATTATGTCTTTATTTCTGTGTCTTTTTTGGCTAACTTTAAAGGCAAAGTCGCTAAATCCTACTTTGATGGAACTAGGCCGTAGGTTTTTATGTATGGGGTAGGCTTGGATCCCAAAAAAGGAAGGAAAGTTATCCAAAGACGGCCGTCACCCACGCGGGCAGAACCGCAGGCAAAAGGTATTCAAATATTGACTGCACGGATAGCCGAGTGGTATAGGTCACCACGCTAATTACCACTGTGCGCGACGTGCTGCGGGTTCGATTCCCGCATGGGACAAGCATTTGTGTGATCCACAGATACTTGTTCCAAGTCTGGGTGTTCTTTGTGCATGTGATTTGAATGTTTGTGAAAGTCCCGCGATAGGATTAAATTCCTTAGTGCGGGCGTCACTTAAAAAATATATATATATATAAGCGGTGTCATTGGCACTAGCACATGAGTAGTTAAACGGAACAGATGCAAAGCTTCAGAACGTGCAAAATTGTTACCTATTTTGGTAGGGATGTCACTGTCTATTAGGTAAAAATAAGTTAAACAAAACTTTGTTAAATATTTTTATTATTCAGTTTGATAGAATACTTTACAAATTACTTACTCTAATTATATCCTTTTTATGATTTTTTTAAATTGTTTTTTGTTTCTTTTAATGGTGTGGTAAATTCTTAATCTAATATATAGTTTTTTCAAGTTATCTAAGGGAAAGTATTCACATAGCATGCCAAATTTACAATCATTAATACATTTGAGTATTTCGTTGCCAATATGAAAGTCATTTTCGTACCTTTTGATTTAGTCAAGTCACATCTAACCAAAGTAGTTCAGCCTAGGTTTCAAACAGACTAATTAGTCGCAACACACCGGCTCTTCGGTTCGCTAATCTACGACATGACCCATTCTTACTCCTCATTAACGCGCCGAGTAACTGAGTAAGTAAACTCAATGAGTGGCAGTGATTTCCTATTTTTTTTTCGATAAAAGTGGAATGGGTTGCACTATGAGTGCTCTTTTTTCCTCTTCCGACCTAAATATAAAGCCTAAATATAAATAATAGGTACGAAATTATCATAAATTATGAATTCTTTTATAAATTAATAAAACACCAGTAGGGTTGACGTAAAAGAGCGTAGCACAGATTTTAAAATATCACTAAGTAATTAGTCAAAAAACACTCCAACAAATTCTACCTGCATGTAGCACAAAAAAGGAAAACTAGATAACCAACATATTATCCAATATGGTGATGATACAGGCCAAAAAGCAAACTAAATCAGAATTAAAAAATGTGATTCAGAAAGAAAGAAAGAAAGAACGAAAAAACGTTCATTGGCTCACGCCACAAATGCACACAGTTTCAGTACAAAAGGAAAAACAAACAAAAAGAACTAAGTAAATATTAATTAAACTATTTTAAAAGTAAAATAACATTAAAGCCAAATAAGAAAGTATGCATATTTAATAATATTCAGGCATTTATCTCAACGGTAATAATACTTACATCTTAGAAAAGACCTAAGTACTACTATATAAACTATAATAAAATAGTAATTATACTATAAAGTGGTAATAGAGTAAAAATGTCAGTGCAATCGTAGTTTACAAAATACATACAAATTAGAACAATATGGTAATCCGGCGATTTTTACGCATGACCGATGTTTAGGGACGTAATAACAATATTTACATAGGTTTGTGTGAGTGCTGTTCGTGTGTGCTGTATGTATGTACATTGTACACGACATTCGTGTTTGTCTATCGCCGAATCGCGTTTTCAGGGCACCGGAAAGGATACAAATAAATTATGGTACAAAGATGATTTTTTGAGGTCAAGAGTGCAAGTTTACCGTACGTGAGTATCTCGTACTCGATACGGATTTAAATGTTATCTTCTATTGACGCGCCTTTGAATTACGACAATTGAGAAAACAATTCAGGATTTCAGTCATTATTACCGGAACTTATCTCAAAACTCATAGTAGGTCTCTCCTACACGAAGATGATGAACGATCCAGGTTTTCTAATCTTCTGCCTAGCCTTTTCCCAAGCTATGTTGGGGTTGGCTTCCAGTCTTAGTACCGGAATTAGCTGAATTCTATATTTTACATGGAGCGACAGCCGATCTGACCTTCACAACCCATTTTACTGGGTAATACAGTATCCCATAGTACGACTGGTTGTCAGAATTGTAATGACTTAACGACTGTCAAAGATCACCGCATGACAGTCGGGACCAATGGCTTATTTCCGAGGCACGGAGGGTTCTCGGTATGTTTACGCAGCGAGCGCGGCTTACCCTTTATTATCGGTCAAACCTGTAAGGCTTACACTTAGCCACGAGCCCCTCACGATCCAAGGTTTTCTAATACCTACTTTAATTATTATTAAATTTATTCTTTACATCTTAGAAACAAGTTTTAATTCTATAATTTGTCTTTTAAATTCGTTTTCAAATAAAACGTTTTTCAATTACTTTTTCAATGATACCCCTCTTAACATATTTCGCCAGTCCGTAGATACTTAGTGTGTTAGATGTGTTCATAGATCTATTAACTTTGTTGTGAATGAGTTTCTTCCTGCGATAAAACATCCAACGATGAAACTTCCATCTTCCCGGATGGAATCCCAATTTTTTGTATAATAAATAATTTGATAAGTTTCTAAACTAAATTATGTATGTATAATGATGCCACACCCTGATTGTAAATAAGTGCTTGCCTACAAAAGTTATTCTAGCGATAGATACAAAATTAATTGCAGAACACGAAAAAAGTACAACAAATTGCAAAACGAATGATTAATGATGCCGTCTAGCTGGCTAATATTTTACACGATTTTTTCTTTTATTAGAAAACCAATTGAATTATTGCGCGCGCGCACGTACTACGTACTATCATTATAGCATCCTCTACTTGACTTCATTTCGTACTCATAAATCACTGTATTTAAATCAAACTAAACACATAATAATGACAGGCGCATCAATTACTTTTATAACAATTAAATTGTTAAATTGATTTGTGTGATACACACCGCATACAGAACGGACACCGGTAGCTTGGTGAATTTCGTGTTATTACGTTATCTGTTATTTAATGGACAACCCGTTTGACGTCGTACCGCGTCAGTACGCTGTCTACGATTCCAAAGACCTATTAGGTCCATCAAACGAAATAGTCATTACGCTCCGATGCAACGTTTTACTAAATTTGTGATGCGTGAAATCGTAAGAACGAATTGGCCAATCGGCCGTTTATTAAACATTAAAACTACAGAATAAGTTTATGTGTCGTCTGAAACGATATCATAACACGTCCAAAATACAATTGATTCATAAGTAAGATTATTATCTAAACATATGATACAACTTATATAATAACAGTCGTGGCGGTTATACGATGGTGTCTGTTTGAAAACACGTCCATTGTGCGGCACTACTCCCTCGCCTCCACATGACTACAGATACGCAATCACGCACGGCGAGCGCTTGACTAACTCCGCGATATGTTGCCTGGGTGAGCACTCGCAACACAAACACACCGTACGCGACACAACCAATTTGTAAAGTAGTTTGGCTGAATCTTTAAATATATATTTTTATTATAATAGTTTGCGCGTCATCTAATACTGTAACAATGTAAAGTAACAAACATTTGTTTATTTTCAGGTCATTCGTGATTTCCTTGGCAATCGCGATAGCAATAACCCAATCACCTGCAAGTAGCTTCACTATAGGTCGGTCACATAACATTTTGAATTCATCACCTGACTTGGATACAGGAGAGAGTACTCAGCTGGAAGTTAAGTATGACTTAAAGACATCGCGTGATTCAGATCAAAACGTTACCAGTAAGGTTAAAGGATCAGATACAACCGTAATTGCAATCAACGATCCGAAGAATACAGATACGAAAATCGATAACGATGAAACAATTAAAAAAACACTGACTATTGCCAATCAGATATCAGATAAGGTTTTACTGCCATCAGAATCTAAAAAGATTGATCAACCTGTCGATACAACAACGACTACTACAACTTCAACGAGTAACTCGTACACCACATCGGCTTCAAGCACAAGTCAAACAACGACAATAGGACCAGAAAAAAAAGAAGAACAATTAACGACACTTCAAAATTCTGATAGCACTGAATCACAAACGTTTAGCCAAAAGGAATATTTAATTAACAACATAAACAAAATTCAACAAGAAGATAATGAATTTACAACAATACCTACTGAAACTTCGAGTAAATTAGTTTTAAATAAAACTACATTAGAACAAAGTTCCGAAGAAAATAATAATTCTACTTTAACCTCATTCCCAGAGCATACTACAAATAATTTGTCCGACAATAAAACAGATAAACCTTATATAACAGATATTAGTTCAACACCAGTCAGCTCCACGGAACGAAAAGAGGTAACTCATTTTCTACCCGAAAGTAGTAGTAATAATCAAAGCAATTATATCACAAACAATGACAGTTCAAATTTCTTAAAAAGCAATGATCAAATTATTTCGGAGACAAACCAAAATGAAGAAAATAAAACGATTCAATCGGATGAATTTATTATCACAACGACTTCCCTTGAACCAGACACGGATGGAACAAGTACATCACAAGAAGTGACTACAGAATGGGATGCGACTACAGAAGATTATAATACGGAAACCATAGCTGCAGACTATGTGCCCTCAGCATTGCCACACTGGAAAAAATATACAACTATTGAAAGGAAACGAATAAGCACTGAAGGTACTATAACTAAGGCATCAGAGAAGGATATGGTAGAAGCAGAAACTGCCCAAACCCGCATCAGCCTAGAAAAAGTTTTTGATGTAACGCCTATTCCATCATTAGAAAAACTGAAGAATGATTTAATAAACGCCCAAGAATCGACGACGACCACGACGACCACGACGCCCACGACGCCTACGACGCCCACGACGACGACGATTATGACGACAAAACAAATTGAAGTGACGAACGCGACCGAAATAAATATGATCAATGTATCAGCCGCATCAACATCCAACACACAGGCTGTAACACAAACGATGGCCGCTGATGTCGAAGCTCTCACGACGAAACAAGAACTAGTGTCTAAAAGAGCAGGTTATATACACAACGTCGAGACTACGACGCCTAAACCTGAGGAAGCAACAACCTCTGAATTCCCTCCTAAAGTTACCGCGAATTATACTGAGATGTTTGGTGCTATGTATGAGACCGAACCCGGTGAAACGGACGTGCCAGAGAACAAGAACATTACAGGCCTAGAGTCGCAGAGCCAATTGGTAAGTTCTATAATTATTTATAGTATATACCAAGTTAAATAAGAAATAGACAATTTTATTAAATAACATTATATTTCTTGTTATTGATTTATAAAGCATTTATATTATGCGGAATAAAATTTCCGCATATTATTAAAAATAGGAATTTTTAAGGGTATTTGTTACCGTTACCTTTTAAGTTCAACATATACCTAACCATAAGTTTTCTGAAAATGTAGCAGAATAATACAGGCATTTTTGTTTTCTTTTTCAGGCAGAGGACGCGATCAAGGAAGAATTATTAAGAGAGGAAACGCTTAACGACAATGAGGCTAACAGAGAAGTCAAACGTCAACGAGACGAGCAACTAATTGAGACTAAAGTTAAGTCTCTCAAAGAATGGAAAACAACAGAAAGCAGTATCGCAACAGTTCATGAAGCAGTTACCGAGGACGTGCTGAGTGTCAAACCAATCAGTCTGGATAAAAAGAAACATGCAGGGCTTTATGCAGTAAGCCCCAACTACAAACCTCTTAAGAAATTAGACGTTCAGCCACCGAAACCGTTTGTACGAGACCCAGACGATAACAGTTGGAGAAATGAAAGCATCAGTTCCCTTGGAATCGTGTTCAAACCAAAAAACGCATCCAAATCCTTCACAGAAGTTTTAAAGAATAAAACAGAAATCGAATGGGCGAACATGACCGAAAGAGACAATAAAGATGATGTTCCCGACTTAAGGGTTAGGTTAGAGAAAATTGCTGAAGTAAGAAAATCAAAAAAGAAAAGGGTAAATAAGTTTGGAGATACGGTGTACAGTGATTATGAAGAAAATTCTGGTGAAAATGGAAGCACATCGAAAAATGAGGATGTTACTTCACCAATGAGCCCTTCCGCAGAGACAGTACTTACATCGACACCGCCTACCTCATTTAAGACATCCACCACAGATTTCGACTTAACAGTAAACGCAATATCTAAAGAACACATAAACATATTTAAAAACGACCCTACAACTCCCTTAACATCAGACAAACCTAAAAAATTCTTTAACTTAGCGGAGTACTACGATACTACGGATGAATACGATGCCGATTACGTCAATCTCTCAAAAATAGATTTGAAAAAATTCACCCAACCGTTCAAAGTTACCGAGGCTTCTGTAACTCAACCTCCGGAACTACTTCGTACAAAACCAATGAGAGAATATCAACCAGAGAGGAAGGCAACCATCCAGTACTTCCCACCCACACAGAAAGTAACACAAAAAGTTAATTTGAACGACTACGACAACGACTTTAATAGGAAGGTAAACTTATACACCTTTAAAGAGCCTCCACAAAATGTGCTGTCCGTTTCATACGGGACAGTATCTCCACTCCAAACTGAAAAATACGAACAATTAAATAAAATAACAGTGAAACCTGCTTTTACGCCAGTGTACAGACCTGACAGTTTTGACAAAAACCTGTATTTAACGAACCAGCCACGTGTGACTGAGTCCCCTAACGGATTTGCTGCAAATGAAGGAAATTTCAACAGAGCCTCATACGTAATTAAACATTATAGAGACTTTATTAACGAGGCAGCGAAGGAAAGCGACGATGACCGTAGCTCAGACTTTCTTCCATATACACAGGCACCGCTGCAAGGAGTCACGATTAATGATATGGCGAAGATGACAACTCTTAAAGATACCAATCAAGGCGATGATGATTATGACTATGAAACGAAATTCCGAAAAGACATCCTAAACAGATTTGTGGATAACTTTAATCAGAACAGTGAGAGATTCAAGGTTGACTTCCCGATATTGTACAACAACAGCATAGTGCACAGGAGGCCGGCTGAGGGGAAGGTGGCGTCATCAAGCGCATTCATGAAGCGGCTGTACGAGGTGAACAACCCGCGGCCTTCCAACATCCTGGCGAACACCAAGCCGTGCGACCCGCACTGCGAAAACATGACGGTGGAGCTGTCGCCCGCCTACGAGCTGCACTACTACGTGCCCGAGCAGGAGGAGAAGGAGGAGATGGAGCCACACTCCATGTCCATGCCGCAGCGCTACCGGTTATGAAACACGCAGCCATGCCACAAGCTATGGTAATGCATTAGATAGTCGGGTACGAGTGCTGTGCAGAATTTCAATGACAATAAATTTTATTGTATTGGTCTTAGTTTGCCCAACATGAGGCTGAACGAATATTAATTAGTATAAATAAACATCGCAACCAAGTTCTTGCGAAGAACGGAACGTTGTACTTCGATATGATTTAATTTGATTGATATAATTAGGAACAATAATTTTTTGTTACACTTGTCTTGGCAGTCATCAAATACTTATAAAGTGAATGTAAAGATATAAATATACTATTCTGTAGTATGTAGAGACTGTTATATAAATTAAGTATTTTGTACGTATTCAAGTAAAATCTGCCAAATTACCAAAGATGAATTAGAATAAAGCTTAATGTATAAATGTCTTCTGTTTTAAAAGTAGGTACCTACAACGAAAAACGAGATCATTAGGGATACATGACTAATTTGGCACTTTTATGCTTCCTAGTTTAATATATTTGAAAAGACAAAACAAGCAATATTTATGAGGTATAAATATAGTTAAACTTTGAAGGCCCGTATTACATAGTAAGCTGTTGTGTAAATATTTACATTAGTAGATGTAACTGTATCTTGCCGGTATCGCCGTTAAGCTTATACTTACAAGTTACACGCGTAACTTTCTCTCATGATAGCTGCACCATTATACACTACTGTAATTATTAGAGTGATCGTTTTCTCAAATCTATATTAGTTATGTTATATGTCTTACCTTATTTGCTGACAAGTTGAGTATGTTAATGTCGAGAATAATATCAAATATGATCGACGCAAGCGTTGTGAGTTTGTGATAATAAAATACAATTTATGTATTAATGTCGGTTTTTATTATTTTTCCTTACAACATTCCGGTGTAATAAATAGCATAGGGTTGTAACTTGTGAGTCATGGCGATGTAAAGTTGTTAGAGAAGGGGACAACCACCCCTACATATTGTGTAGACACAGGGTATTGAAAATTGTGATACATTTCTGGTGAGATTTATATTGCTCATCTATTTAAAATTAGGAGACAAGAATAAAATATTCTGTTCTTCCCCTTTTTGAACAAAATTCTCGAAGGCATTAAAGTATACTGAATAAAAATATAATATAATGTATACTTACTGAACTTAAAATGTGTTTGTACTAATAATAATGTCAAAACCCGCTGGTAAGTACTTGATAAGTAGAAGTAATACTAATTAGGAAAATCAAAGGTTATATAAAGTCTATACAAAAATGGAAAGATTGACAGCAGATTAACTACGAAACGTTATTAGGACTAAATAGGAGACAAAGATACCCTATCCACCCCACCACACTTCTCGGAGAAGACATTGGACAGTATTGCTTTTTTTTTCTATGCTAGTTCTCACAGTTTGCTGGTATAAGACCCAGTTTTTTTATCACTAGTTAACTCAACCAATGGTTAAATATGATAACTAATGGTTTAAAATTTTGGGAAAACATGTCTTTTCATCAAAAACAAAAATAAAAATAATTAATTTTATTGTGGGCATAGGTTACATGACCAGATGGTAGGGTATATAAAATTACAGATCCGTTATGTCCTGCCTGTTAGGCATATAATAATTACCAATTAATAATATGGCACGCATTCACGTACCTATATGCTAATACTCTATATATACTCGCTATATACTTTATTAGAATTAATATTCTAAATCTCTAATTAAATAATCCAAGAATACAATAAAAATGTCGAAGTGAATAAGAAGTAAGAAATAAAAAAATATAAATATATATATCAAATTATTTGTTATTTATAAAATCTTGGACCGTGTAGTATGCTATGTCTATCAGATAATTTCGAAACTTATTTATAAATAGTTCATCAATCGTTAGTCTATCAAATGGTCAAATAAGTTCAAGAGTAAATTGTTTAACCATTCGTTAGGAAAAAATTGATGAATAAATGCCATCTAACGAAGTAGTTAACTCAACTTGGGGTAAAAAAACTGGGCCTAAGTCAACTAAGGCTGACTAGGGATACGTCACTCTATCTAATTGTAAAGTGGATACCCAACCTCAGGATCATACTTTTCACACTATGTTTTTTAAATTCCTCGACTCTTCGCTACTCATTCATGTCAATGGTACGATTGAAATGGTCACGCCAACAATACTTACGAAATGAAGAGATCTTTGACGTAGTCCATAAATTGGTGTCATATAAAGTGAAATGTCACGATCAAGAATAAAAGTTGATTATTAGGCAACTATGGCCTATAGGTGGTTATAATATATAATGTACCTACCATTAAAAGGTCCCTCAAGTATTCATCTTGACCACAGTTATACAAATAATAATAAGTAAAAAGTAATTTATAGAATGCCGGGTCATACATTCATCATTGATATGGATCATACATCATAAAACCATTATGGGAACCAAGCGTTGGCTGCTCAAGTAGCGGTGGGAGTGGGCGAGGGTGGTTCCGAAAGTGGTAAAAATTCGGTGATCTACGACGTCGCGAGGCCTCACGCTGGTCAGATATGCCGTCGGGACGCCAGTCACCTAAGGCGTCGCGGCGACGCCGGTAAGCTGTGGCGTCGCGATGCCGATCATCTAAGGTGTCACGACGCCAGTCGTTAAGGCGTCGCGATGCCGTACAACAATGGTGTCGTGATGAAGGTCAGCTATGCCGTCGGGACGCCGTCACCTATGGCGTTATGACGCCGCCAGTTAGCTAAGGCGTCGCGACGCCGATCTGCTAAGATGTCTGGCGTCGCGATGCCGTGCAACAATGGCGTCGCAACGCTGGTCACCTATGGCGTCGTGATGCCGGTTAGATGTGGCGTCGCGTCGCCGATCAGCTATGTTGCTGCGACGCCGGGCATCTATGCCATCACGATGCCGCACATCAACGGTGTCGCTCTCCGGACAGGTATGGCGTCGCGACGCCGGACAACTATGGCGTCGGCATGTCGTACAACAATGATGTCGTGACGCTGGTCAGGTATGCCGTCGGGACGCCGTCACCTATGGTGTCGTGACGGCGCCGGGCAGCTAAGGCGTGGCGACGCCGATCAGCTAAGGCTCGTGGCGTCGCGATGCCGGTCAGACATGGTGTTTCGACACCAATCGGCTAAAGCTTCTAGACTCCGGGCAGCTGAGACGTCGCGAGGCCGGGTATCTATGACGTCGCGACGCCGGTTTTTTAGACGCCGCAACGTCCATCAGCTAAGGTGTCGTGACGCCTATCGGCTAAGCCGTATAGACGCCAGGCTGTATAGGCGTCGCGACGCTGATCAGCTTAGTTGTCAGGCGTCGCGATGCCGTAATACAATGGCGTCGTGACGCCGGTCAGCTGTTGCGTCGCGATGCCGATCAGCTAAGGTGTCGCGACGCCAGTCGTTAAGGCGTCGCGATGCCGTACAACAATGGTGTCGTGATGAAGGTCAGCTATGCCGTCGGGACGCCGTCACCTATGGCGTTATGACGCCGCCAGTTAGCTAAGGCGTCGCGACGCCGATCTGCTAAGATGTCTGGCGTCGCGATGCCGTGCAACAATGGCGTCGAAACGCTGGTCACCTATGGCGTCGTGATGCCGGTTAGATGTGGCGTCGCGTCGCCGATCAGCTATGTTGCTGCGACGCCGGGCATCTATGCCATCACGATGCCGCACATCAACGGTGTCACTCTCCGGACAGGTATGGCGTGGCGACGCCGGACAATTATGGCGTCGGGATGTCGTACAACAATGGTGTCGTGACGCTGGTCAGGTATGCCGTCGGAACGCCGTCACCTATGGCGTCGTGACGCCGACGGTCAGCTAAAGCGTCTAGACGCCGGGCAGCTAAGGCGTGGCGACGCCGATCAGCTAAGGCTCGGGGCGTCGCGAAGCCGGTCAGACATGGTGTTTCGACACCAATCGGCTAAGGCGTCTATACGCTGGCCCGTTAAGACGTCGCGACGCCGGGTATTTATGACGTCGCGCCGCCGGTTTTCTTAGATGCCGCAACGTCCATCAGCTAAGGTGTCGTGACGCCTATCGGCTAAGGCGTACAGACGCCAGGCTGTTTTGGCGTCGCGACGCCGATCAGATTAAGTGTCAGGAGTCGCGATGCCGTAATACAATATGGTCGTGACGCCGGTCAGCTGTGGCGTCGCGATGCCGATCAGCTAAGGTGTCGCGACGCCAGTCGTTAAGGCGTCGCGATGCTGTACAACAATGGTGTCTTCACGCTGGTCAGCTATGCCGTCGGGACGCCGATCGGCTAATGTGTCTAGACACATCATCACATATAGTTGTCATGCGCAGGCACGTCTGTAATGTTTTCATCACGCGACCTCCCTTGGCTTGTGCGCCAGCGATATGACGCGCCAAATGCCCTGGCTCGTCTGATGTTCGAACCGGTCTGCCCGAGCGAGTGGGAGCGGGATGGAAGCATGCGCCGTTGTCATACTAGTTATGTTGTATTAGTTATGTATGCAGTTGTGTTTTTTATTTGTTTATTTCTTGTTGTTACCGCGTTTGTTACGTCACTTGGGGTGACCACTGAAAACCAGCGCTGGATTGTTCGACGGGCCTGTTGGTCTAGTGGTTAGTGACCCTGACTGCTAAGCCTGAGGTCGTGGGTTCGATTCCCACCCAGGACAAATCTTTGTGTGATGAGCACGATCATTTGTTCTGTATCTGGGTGTTATTTATCTATAATATGTATGTATTTAGAAATATATAAGTATGTTTATCAGTTGTCTGGTTACCATAGTACAGGCTCTGCCTAGTTTGGGATCAGATGACCGTGTGTGAGATTGTCCCAAGATATTAAAGATATTGTGTCTAACGACACAACTAGCTGACACACAGCTAACTGAGTGGGCACCTCGTTGTTGCACAGACACTTTTTACTTTGACGTTTATATCTTTTATTTTATTTTTACGTGTAACCAATGTGTGTGTAACAATAAATATTTTTGAATTTGAATTTGAATTTGACACCGGGCATTTAAGGCGTCGCGACGCCGATAAGCTCAGGTGTCGCGACGCCAGTCGTTAAGGCGTCGCATAGCCGTACAACAATTGTGTCGCTATGCCGGTCAGCCATGGCGTCGCAACGCCGGTCAGCTATGGCGTCGCAACGCCGAGCAGATTTGGCGTCGCGATGCCGATCAGCTCAGGTGTCGCGACGCCAGTCGTTAAGGCGTCGCGTAGCCGTACAACAATGGTGTCGCTATGCCGGTCAGCCATGGCGTCGCAACGCCGGTCAGCTATGGCGTCGCAACGCCGGGCAGATTTGGCGTCGCGATGCCGGGCAGCAAAGACGTCGCGACGCCAATCAGCCAAGGCGTCGCGACGCCAGTCTTTGAGGCGTCGCGATGCCGATCAGCTAAGGTGTCGCGACGCCAGTCGTTAAGGCGTCGCGATGCCGTACAACAATGGTGTCGTGATGAAGGTCAGCTATGCCGTCGGAACGCCGTCACCTATGGCGTTATGACGCCGCCAGTCAGCTAAGGCGTCGCGACGCCGATCTGCTAAGATGTCTGGCGTCGCGATGCCGTGCAACAATGGTGTCGAAACGCTGGTCACCTATGGCGTCGTGATGCTGGTCAGATGTGGCGTCGCGTCGCCGATCAGCTATGTTGCTGCGACGCCGGGCATCTATGCCATCACGATGCCGCACATAAACGGTGTCGCTCTCCGGACAGATATGGCGTCGCGACGCCGGACATGCCCGTTATGACGCCGCCAGTCAGCTAAGGCGTCGCGACGCCGATCTGCTAAGATGTCTGGCGTCGCGATGCCGTGCAACAATGGTGTCGAAACGCTGGTCACCTATGGCGTCGTGATGCCGGTCAGATGTGGCGTCGCGTCGCCAATCAGCTATGTTGCTGCGACGCCGGGCATCTATGCCATCACGATGCCGCACATCAACGGTGTCGCTCTCCGGACAGGTATGGCGTCGCGACGCTGGACAACTATGGCGTCGGGATGTCGTACAACAATAGTGTCGTGACGCCGGGTATTTATGACGTCGCGACGCCGGTTTTCTTAGACGCCGCAACGTCCATCAGCTAAGGTGTCGTGACGCCTATCGGCTAAGGCGTATAGACGCCAGGCTGGCGTCGCGATGCCGGGCAGCTAAGACGTCGCGACGCCAATCAGCCAAGGTGTCGCGACGCCAGTCGTTGAGGCGTCGCGATGCCGATCAGCTAAGGTGTCGCGACGCCAGTCGTTAAGGCGTCGCGATGCCGTACAACAATGGTGTCGTGATGAAGGTCAGCTATGCCGTCGGAACGCCGTCACCTATGGCGTTATGACGCCGCCAGTCAGCTAAGGCGTCGCGACGCCGATCTGCTAAGATGTCTGGCGTCACGATGCCGTGCAACAATGGTGTCGAAACGCTGGTCACCTATGGCGTCGTGATGCTGGCCAGATGTGGCGTCGCGTCGCCGATCAGCTATGTTGCTGCGACGCCGGGCATCTATGCTATCACGATGCCGCACATCAACGGTGTCGCTCTCCGGATAGGTATGGCGTCGCGACGCCGGACATGCCCGTTATGACGCCGCCAGTCAGCTAAGGCGTCGCGACGCCGATCTGCTAAGATGTCTGGCGTCGCGATGCCGTGCAACAATGGTGTCGAAACGCTGGTCACCTATGGCGTCGTGATGCCGGTCAGATGTGGCGTCGCGTCGCCGATCAGCTATGTTGCTGCGACGCCGGGCATCTATGCCATCACGATGCCGCACATCAACGGTGTCGCTCTCCGGACAGGTATGGCGTCGCGACGCCGGACATGCCCGTTATGACGCCGCCAGTCAGCTAAGGCGTCGCGACGCCGATCTGCTAAGATGTCTGGCGTCGCGATGCCGTGCAACAATGGTGTCGAAACGCTGGTCACCTATGGCGTCGTGATGCCGGTCAGATGTGGCGTCGCGTCGCCGATCAGCTATGTTGCTGCGACGCCGGGCATCTATGCCATCACGATGCCGCACATCAACGATGCCGCACATCAACGGTGTCGCTCTCCGGACAGGTATGGCGTCGCGACGCTGGACAACTATGGCGTCGGGATGTCGTACAACAATGGTGTCGTGACGCCGGGTATTTATGACGTCGCGACGCCGGTTTTCTTAGACGCCGCAACGTCCATCAGCTAAGGTGTCGTGACGCCTATCGGCTAAGGCGTATAGACGCCAGGCTGTTTTGGCGTCGCGACGCCGATCAGATTAGGTGTCAGGAGTCGCGATGCCGTAATACAATAACGTCGTGACGCCGGACAGCTGTGGCGTCGCGATGCCGATCAGCTAAGGTGTCGCGACGCCAGTCGTTAAGGCGTCGCGATGCTGTACAACAATGGTGTCTTCACGCTGGTCAGCTATGCCGTCGGGACGCGGTCACCTATGGCGTCGCCGCGCCGATCGGCTAATGTGTCTAGACACCGGGCATTTAAGGCGTCGCGACGCCGATAAGCTCAGGTGTCGCGACGCCAGTCGTTAAGGCGTCGCGTAGCCGTACAACAATGATGTCGCTATGCCGGTCAGCCATGGCGTCGCAACGCCGGTCAGCTATGGTGTCGCAACGCCAGGCAGATTTGGCGTCGCGATGCCGGGCAGCTAAGACGTCGCGACGCCGAACAGCCAAGGTTTCGCGACGCCAGTCGTTGAGGCGTCGCGATGCAGTACTACAATGGTGCCGAGACGCTGGTCAGCTATGCCGTCGGGACACCAGTCACCTATGACATAGTGACCACGGTCAGCTGTGGCATCGCGACGCCGATCAGCTAAGGTGTCTCGATGCCAGTCAGCTAAGGCGTCCGCCTTTCACTGCGCTGATGACTTTTTGAAACATGTGATCTATCAGTATCTTGCACTCAGTCACTTTTAATATTTCTTTTTTTTTTTTTTTTTTAAACGACGCCCGCACTAATGAATGTATTCCTTGTGTCGCGGGGGTTTCACAAACATTCAAATCACATGCACAAAGAACACCCAGACTTGGAACAAGCATTTGTAGATCACACAAATACCTACTTGTCCCATGCGGGGATCGAACCCGCAGCACGTCGCGCACAGTGGTAATTGGCATGGTGACCTATACCACTCGGCTACCCGTGCAGTCGAAATATTAGATTAAAAAACTGTTTTTAAACAATCTCCTGAATTGAAGTTAACTTTTTTTAAGATCTCTATAATTCCACCGAACATCCTAGGTCTCTAAGAATTAGGGTTCTGTAACGAGAAGTATGGTTCGTCAAATATTTAATGGCTGTAGCCTTCGTCATTCTAAGCAGCGGTAGAATTACGGGTTCAAATCCCACCCATTGTACTACTGACGTAAACCTACTCGTAACACAAGAAACTTACCTTTATACGAGGGTTTAACAATAATGCTAGTACCAAATGTACAAATCACATTAGAGGTTAACTTAAAAAAAAATGTCCCAGACTTGCTGAGCGGTGGCGTTTCACGTCAGATTTACTATAGTATAGTGCCATCAGTGCCACAAACTAAGCTTCCAGATTTCGCCACCGGGTCATGCAATTCCATGCATGGGAGATGTATGTAATGCTGCCTGCTTTACTTTGAAGATCTTATGTTTTATAATATTGTGGTCTCCCAAATTTTTGATACCAATTTCGTTGCAATAAAAATATGTAATAATAAAACGTTGAGGCGGGTTCAGACAAGTCTTATGTCTGCCGCATTGTATGAAATCACCATAATCGCTTCACACCAGCTCCACCTTATATTTGTTATGATACTATCTACTTGCCTACCGCAGTGTTTCATCGCACTCTTTAAAGATGGCGCTCTACCTACTTCATTGTTCAAGATCTTTATATAATTGATTTTATAAAACATCAGCTGGGGGTGTGCTAAACATTCAACATGATCTTGGTTGCACCACAAAGGATTAGGTACCATAATATTTTACAAACCTTAGAAGGAAGATTAAAACACAAAATACTTTTTTAAAATACACTTTATTGACGTTCTTTATTGTAGAATAGTATGCAAACATCACTTGATCATTCGATCATTTGTTATGGATTCTTTACAAGTCACTTTGAGCATAATCATAATAGGTTTTATTACAATAATAATATGTACTATAGCTAAATCATACTTCGGTTACTTGCACATTGTTATCTGTAAAGAAAATCATTATAATCGAGTGGGAAATGCAATTCTGGATCCAATAAATAATTATGTTACAATCTCATAAAACAAATAAAAACTTTTTTACAGATGAACACATTTTTCTCTTTGGATAAACAAAAGAAAAACCAGAACACTGATTGGGTAATTATGTACAACAATAAATCGTTTAAGAAATAAAACAATCTCCGATAATGTGTCCAAGAAACGAACTAAGAAAATAATGTGAAACAAAATAATATAAACAACGTATTCATTAAAATAATAGTTGTACCACTATACTCCTGAACGCTACTCATTAGTAACAGGATAAATATCGAGGCAAGACTTCTAGACCAGTGACAAGTTTATACCGAATTATTAATTATTAAAGCGAAATTGCACTCAATCTACTGTTGCTTTAGATTCATATTACTAAAGTGAAGAGATTGAGTCTAGCCTATTTTCTAAACTAGAAAATGGACAAGTTTAGTATAGAAGATTTTTATTCTAGAGTTAGCGTCGATATAATAGTTGTTAATGTAATATTTAAGTTGAATCGAAGTTGTCGTGTCGTTTGGGAGTAAAATGGTACATAGGAACATAGATAAGTTGAGAGACATCTTAAAGTATTGCGTGAGTAAAATAGGTAACGTTATGTGCGGCTCTTGTGCAGACAAAGCCTTCCGTTGTTCGTGTGGGTAATGTTGGTTAGCTGTCAGTTTGTGCCTGTGTCATTGTCACATGTCAAAACCTGATGATAATCCGCAGCCTGTAAGTAGGTATTTGAATTTTATAAAGACCTATGACAACACAGGCACAAGACTGGCAGTGTCAGCCAAAGATGCCACGTATGATTTTGTTCACAAACATAAAACTAATAATCAAAATAAAATTAATGAAATAAAAATGCGAGATATATAAATATAAGAGTCATTTTCAAATTATTTGTACATAACGACGAAATGTCTGTCCTCATTACAGAATCTTTGAAAAAAAATATTTCTGATTAAATTAAGTAGTTTTTTACATTCGCAGACTATTCTTTAAATAGCTGCATATTATTCCTGACGATAAGGCAAATAATTGCGATCAAAATCCTAGCATGGATTTAAAAACAAAAATATGCTAATTAAAATCACCATACATTTTTTCTTTGTCCCCTAGAGGAGGATATTGAAAACATAACTTTTTAATTCGAAATTTCGTACCTAACCTGCCAATTAATTTGGACCCTAGATATGGCGTAATACTAATTTATTACGTAAATTAGTTAAACTACGTAAATGTTACATTAAATAAACTAAAAATATTTTTTAAAACATGTCCCTAACAATCGATACAATTTCTTGACATTCATTTAATGACATAATCAACCAACTTTTAAATCGCTAAGAGTAGAAATCTAACTTTAATAACTGGCAACACAGGTTATGTTACGAAAAGTAACATCACAGTGACGCGCCGCCATTTGCTTTCTTATTGAGGTGCGGTGTGAGACTGAGTGATTCGTTTGTCAAAATAATTAATTACCTGCTTCCTAACGAGATCTTCTCGACAAAAGTAAGTGTTTTTTTGAGAATTTACCTACTGCAACTGTAATGTACTTTGATTTTGGCAAGATTTATGGATTACGCTTTCAATATACTAGAAAATGTGATTTGTTTTGCGTTTAAAATTATTAGAAGGTTATGTTTACATGCTTAGTGACGAACAACTTCCTGACATTTCGTGACGTCAGTAAATTATAGACGGTAAAGCTGTGGTCTCATGCATGTGTAAAGTATGATTGTTAGGTACTACCTCTTAAATGAATGTTATAAGTAACGATTAATAAAATATTAAATTCTTTTTGTTTAGCTACCTAGCTCAAAATAAATTTCATTTCTTAAAAAAAATTTTTAGTAACTTATGTTTTTGTGTAGACATATTTTCGGAGAATTTACTAGGATATAAATATTTTTTAAGCGTATCTGTTTGCTTTTTTTGTGTTCATAAAAATATCCAAACAATTTTTGTATACTTTCAGAATGCCGATGACTGGTGCTGAAAGGCAAAAAAAATATATCGAAAGACTTAAACAACAAAACCCTGAAAAATTTGAAGAAAAAAGAAAAATACATCTGGAGAAGGTAAAACAAAACTCAAGAAAAATATCAGATCTCATTGACAGTGAAAAAGAAGCTCGAAGACGAAAATGGAAAGAAGCTAATGATAGAAGAAAAGAAAAGATAAAGCAAGCAGAAAAACAAAAAAAGGAAGAAGATTTAAAGAAAAAAAGAGAAACCTATGCTGCTAAACGAGCTCTATACTTGAAAATGGAAAATACAAAACTTAAGCTGGAAAATAAAAAACTTAACGAAAAGGTGAGCAGAATGATGAAAAAAATGGTGGTTATGAAAAAACGCATTTATCGAAACAAAATATATATTGAACATCTAAAAGCTAAAACCCAAACTCAAGCCACAATCACAGATAATCAGCCTGTACTAAACAATTTTCCTGAAAAAAGCCCAAGAACCCCAATGTCAAAAGCAAGCAGTTTTGTCGAAGAAATTGTTGTAAGGGAAGAGGATAAAGAAAAAGTGAAGCAAAAAATTTTTGAATTAAATGTACTTTCAGAATCTTTAAAACAGCAGTATACTAATGCAGATACAAATAATGAAAAAAAGGTACTCAAAAAGGTAGTTAACAACGATCTTGTAAAGAAATATAGTTTAACTACGAAACTTGCATCGACTTTAGGATTAAAAGGACGAATAAGAAATGAAGAAACAGTGAAAGAAGCCAAAGAAAAAGACAACGTTAAAAAAATTGAAGAGTTCTTTTTACGTGACGACGTTAGTCGTGCCACTGCAGGCCGAAAAGAATGTAAAACATTTAAGAAGGATAAACAACAGAAACGTTTTCTTTTAGATTCCATGACAAATCTGCACAAGAAATTTAAATCAGAAGGAGGAAAAGACTCTTATACTACATTTACTCGGTGTAGACCATTTTATGTTATGAATCCAAGTCTCAGCGATCGTGAAACTTGTGCTTGTGTTAAACACGCAAATTTGATGCTAAAAGCCGAAAAGCTAAAAGCTTTAAAACTAATACCAAGTTGTAGAGTCACCGATTTAGTAACGGAAGTATCTTGCAACATTAACTCCAAACAATGCATGTATAATACATGCTCATCCTGTATGTCAAAGTCCGTTCCAGTTTCTCTTGAAGAAAATGCACATAACATCAATATCACATGGCAGGAGTGGGGATTGAAAAAACATGAGTATGTGAAAATACAAAATGGTGAAAGAAAACCCATGACTACAAAAAAAATTGTGAAGGATACCAAAAGTGGTACTATTTCTGAACTGATTCAAAACTTCAACAAAGAGTTAAAAACTTTCAAGACACATTATTACAATATTGGGCATCAGCATAAGGCTTTACAAAACTGCATACGGAACCTCTCTGAGGATGAAGTAGTTATAATATGTGACTTCTCAGAAAATTATGCTGGCAAGTTACATAAAGAAATACAATCTGTTCATTTCGGCGGAAATAGAGAACAAATTTCTCTCCATACCGGAGTAATTTACACGAAGAACAGTCAAACGTCATTTTGTTCTGTATCTCCATGTTGTGATCATGATCCTGGAGCAATCTGGGCTCACCTTTCACCAGTTTTTGAATATGTCCAACAAATAGTTCCTTCCGTGAAAGCTATACACATGTTTTCTGACGGTCCGGCCACGCAATACAAGCAAAAAAAAAACTTTTATCTCTTAAGTGAAAATGTTGTCGAGAGCACTTTAGATTATGCTACCTGGTCTTATTTCGAAGCATCTCATGGAAAAGGGGCGGCAGATGGAGTAGGTGGCGCTGTGAAGAGAACCTTGGACGATCTTGTATCTCATGGAACAGACATACCTAATGCAAGCGTTGCTTTCAAGATGTTGAAGGAATCAGAAAAAAAGGTGAAGACGTTTTTTGTATCAGAAGAAGAAATAAGAAAAATGCAAAAAAACTTTCCCGATCAGATGATTGCGTTGCCAGGTACAATGAAACTTCACCAGATTATCACAACTGCTAAAAAAGGTTCTATCCTATATCGAGATCTGAGCTGCTTTTGTGGTCCAAAAAAAGGTTATTGTGCATGTTACGAACCAAAAAGACACGACCTAATATCAATTCAGAAATCAGAGGAAATAAAAAATAAAAGCCAGAAATTAATGAAAAGGAAACCAACAAAGACTTCAAAATGCTTAAACAATAAAAGATCAAGGTCAGAACTATCTTCTGATAGTGATTCTTATAACAGTGACGACATTCCTTACGCTGATTCAGACAACAGTTCTTACTGTGGAGAAGATTATCTTGGAGAGGTATTAGATACTGATGAAATTGAAGAAACGGAAATGACTGATGATGCTGATACGATGACGATCAACCTAAAAAATGAAAAAAAAAACTCACTTCCTTGTCCAAGCACTAGCAATAGTAATTCAAACCAAGTAGCTAAAACACCAGTGAAAATATTATCTGAAGTAGAAGTAAAGATGATACTAAACGAAAAAACAGGGAGAATAGAAATAGTACGCGTCGAAAATGTTGAAACTGAACCTGAAACTGACAGTACAGAAAAAAATAAAGACAAGAAATTTACGAAGAAGAAAGAGCAAATAATGGACAGTAATGCAAAAGAGGAGGAAGTAAAAACGAATAACATAAGAATTATGGAGAAAACAGCAGTTCCAGATGCACAGTTGATAGAAAATAAAGCAGTACACCTAAAAACAAAAGCAGACATAAAGGAAAAAGTAGAAGCAAAGATTATATTGGATGAAAAAACACGCAATATTGATTTGAAATCCGACGAAAAAGTTGACACTGGATCTGAAACTGGAAATCAAAGTGAATTTCAGGACGAGAAATGCGATTTAAACGAATATAAAATAAATACCACGGTTTTAGTCAGATACTACATTAAAAAAACCTGGAAATACTATATCGGCGTAATTGAGCACATTGATGACACTAACAAAACTTTTAAGATTAATTATTTCAAAACTTCAAATCCAAAAGGAACTTTGAAATTTACAAAGTCAAAAGTTAACAAAGATGTCGATACAGTACCACGAGACTGTATTGTAAAACAAGTTAATTTGTTACAAATATCCAACAAATCTCAGGAGTTTGTATTAGGCAACGAAGAAGATGCGTCATATTTTTAATTTTTTTTTGTAAAGAGTTATGCTAACAATAACAATGCCGCTTTTTCTGCAAAATAAAACAATGATTCATTTTGGTTTTTATTTTCTTTTCCTTTCTATAGGTAAGTAGTATTACAAGTACATAAGTGGTTGACCACTAAAATATCGATTCATCTGAATGCGGCCTTACTTTTACAATTTCCTGACATTTCCTGACGAAACAATTTACTGACAATTTCGTGACGTACAATTATTTTGAAAATGACTCATAAGCAAATCGGTAATGCAGCGGCGTTTGTATGCTTATAGGTCGATAAGTAGGTACGTAAATCAGTTACAATTACAACAATAATCATTTATAAGTATAGTTTTAGACTAAAAGCGAATATTTACAAAGAACACGCCACTTTACTAGCTATATACTTGCCTCCCGACATAGCTCGCGCGCGGTGTCAACCGGCCCACATAGTTTAATTATGTAATAATTTCCTAATATTTTATAATTTAATTATATTCCCTAATATACATAAATAAGCGTACATAATTTTTTGGTAACGAATACGAAAATTCCCGCACTCTACTAAATAAATTAGAATCTTAGTATTATACAAAAACGCATTTATTTAAAGTAAAAAATCGGCGCCAAGTTCAACGTCGAAGCTCACTGTGCAGCATTAACAATTTAGTTGTATGTGATGTGCGCGAAGTGGCTAGTTCTCGAACGAGTGTTCATATGATCGGTATTTTCTTGCTCTAAGTATGTATGAGGTATTATTTTGCACCCTTGCGCTAGGTAGGGTCTCCATACCAAGGTAGATGTGGGCCGCGGTGACCGCGCGCAGCCGTCCCGCCGTACAAACCTATCTCTTTACATTAGCCAGTCTTTCGTTTACACTACTCTAGACTACTGCGCTACTAACTCCTAGCCTTCGTCGCCGACACGACTACCAATGTGGATGACATACTTGATGTTGTTGAAAACTTTATGGATCTCAGAAGATGGCGAGTTATCAGATTCAGAACGTTACCATCCAAAAACTTGGGAAAATAATTTCTTTTGCAAGCATTTGTTATGTTGTCTTTTTCAAATCAAGCTTTGTTTCGTTAAAGGAGCTTTTTTAACGTGATAAGTCACCACGTATGTCGTACACATTAGTTTTCCAACACAACCACGCGGTGAGTACGCTCCATAACCTGACAAGTGCTCTGGGGGAAGCGGGGGATGTGGTGACGGGGTTCGCATCCTACATACCTCGAAATCGAAAACTTATAAAACAGATTTAAGTATAGTGGAAAAACAAAAATAAAACTATTGTACATATTTTTATAGAGAATTATGGAAATTAAAGAGTTAAGTCAAACAAGTAAAAAGCAACTCGAAAATTTATGATTATAAAAATATTTCCCCTTTTCTGTGCCGTTCTATTTCGTAGCAAATGTTCGAGGCGTTTGTATTGTCAATGGCAAGCCGTTACGAGTGAATATACTTGTATGCGAACTGGAAGGTTTTAATAAACTTAGGTAGTAAACAAATGTCGTTTGAACGTAAAACGAATCGTTGGCACCTCATATATTTGGCACCACTAGCGTCAACCAAACGTAAGCTTGAAGCCCGTTGAGGTGTAACATCTTTAACTTGGCTGTGCTCTGCCCTGTTCTCGAATAGACAGAGCATATATTTTGCTCGTAATATTTAAATTATTGATATGTATTAGTGTTACTTATAAAAATAACGTAAAATATGCAATAATTTAGTTTTCGCATAATGTGTAAAAACACAAATTTACGGATATTAATGTAAATTTAGCTTCATTCAAGAATTCAGATTAATTTCGGTTCTCAAAAATCAGTTCACCATGAATAAGTTAGTAATTAAGTTCTTTGAAACGGTATATTTGTTTGCATGTAACACCTAAACGGACAAAATCGCAAATTTTAAACAATAAATTAAAAATTTCATTAGAAAATGACTGTCAGCACCAAAACGTTTTGAAACAAAACTAACGAACTAGGAACCGGTGCCGATGCGATACTCTATGTACGACAATATACACAATAACAACATCGTAGACAGGTGCAGAAGGCACACTGCGTACTGCGGTCGAAGCCGCAAGCTCACACACAGATACCGCAAGCACAATCTGTCGATATGAATTCAGAACATTACTGATTTACTGATTACTATAAAATAAAGCTTTCTCTGTACTATTTATATTTCATATAAAAAAAACTTTGTAGCGGATGATAAGTAACATTATGTAATTTAACAATATTATTAACTGTAAAACAATAATCTTGATGAATGTAGTTTTGAGGTCAATGCAGTAATCATTAAGAATGTGTTGTGTGCGATATCTCCGCATGTTCTTAGCAGTAAGCCTTCTGCACTTGTGTACCTGCGATAATACAATATAGCGAATTTTATACAATGCTGTACATACATACTAGCACCACTATAGCTTTACGTATAGTAACCGAAACTTTTGTATAAAACCAAATGTATGTGTGTAAATGCAAAACATTCTATGGGTTCTGTATTGACGTTCATTAAAAATAGTCAAGAATACCAACAAATCATTGAAAGTACGGAACTCTGGATTTAAACGAGAGAAATGAGGGTAACTTTATAAGTCAAGATTTTTCAAGACTACTTTAAAGCAAAATGTATTTGTTTTAATATTAGTGTTGATATTTTTGTCTTGGCATTCGATTTAATTAACATCAATACTTAACCCACAACAAACAAAGTTATAAATTCATATTAAAACATCACAAGTCTGGACAATTGACTTCAACCATACATACATTATGTGGTAGGACTCCAATAGCTCTTAGATTATTCCCTTAGAATGGACCTGCCACAGGTAACGAGTCTCGAATGCATCTGTCCATCGACAGACTGAGGATATTAAGTAGTTACTGAACTCTTTTGTGTGCCAGCCAATGTATAGCTAATACATATAGCTTACATTTAAAAAGATGTTCGTCATAATCCAGTAATACATGTGCACAGATATCATTCACTAAGAGCCAGTGGCGCCCTAACAAACAGAATCCTATGATAAGCGTCTCATATAAAATCTTAACAAATTACTTGACTGTTGTCAACAAATGAAGTCTGTTTCACCTGTCGCATTATAAAGTAATAATCGACGTGAGTACAGTACAAATTTCAACCTTATCAACATAATGAGTATGTTCAAATTTCCGTATACTTATTATTTATAACCACATCCATAAAGCTCTAAGAGGAAGCCTCACTATACATATAATTAAAAGTAAACGTTTAATTTAATATTTTTTCTTTTAAATATCATTTATAACATATACACATTCATACAAATTCTACATCACTAAAGCATACTCGATGTTCGAACTAAATTATTAACCATTCCGAATCTTCATCACTTTACAATTTATACATGACATCTTAAAGTGGACTTATTTTTTACAATTTCCTTTAAGAAAGCGTATCGACTTCATTAAAAATGAACGATTCGGCTGATCGGATTTAGATTCACACTCGACTAGTAAGATTTTTTGGAGGTGAAATGCAACATTAGAAGGTACCTCAACACTTACATACTCTACACAATATTTGTAGGTTTTTATCAAGTATTTCATTAAGGCAGAGGATAATAGCCAGTAAACCAGTGTAATGATACCTGTGTCCATACCATGAGCTTGTTAAGCAAGGTTGTTGCCGCTGTGGAAGCGAGACAGCGCTATACAATGCACGTAGGAGCGTCTCGCTTCCACGGCGGCAACAACCTTGCTTAATAAGCTCATGGTATGGCACCTGTACATCATACTACTTATGTAGAGTTTGTAACATCAACCGCCTGCTCAACAGTTTAGACTACATGATACCTCCGCGTAACAATTACAAATTGTTTGTGGAACTGCAGTTTTCTATAGAAATTATTGTGACCAATATGGAAGATCTGGTGACGGACACTTGTTTATGCGAGGACTGCGAGTCTCACTGCCGGCTAAAACATTAGCTTAATATCGTATAAAACTAAATCGTGATGTTTCGCTCATACATCTTAAGCTCTAATATTAAAAATAAAATAAATAACATACGGGACTGCCTGCGATCCTCGCTTAAACAAGCCTCGAACGTGGAAAGGTTTAAGACATTTCGCGGAACACATTCAATCGGTACCATACTTATGCAAAAATACATGTTACGGCAATACAAAATCTCATCATAAGACCCATCATTTCTACGTATAAATATGCATTTAAATCTAATCTATAGAGTACTGCGGCTACGGTGTCGACGCTAACGACATCGGGTGGAACTCGCCTCCGCAACTAGTTGACTAAAACCTTGTTTAACATGAACCCCCCCCGCACTAGCTGGCCACGTGTTGCGGCGCGCGCAGGCCGAGCGCGGCGCCGCCGCCGAAGCTGCTGCGGAGCGACTCCTCCATCAGCCGGCTGATCTTCTCGCGGTCCGCCTGCCACAACACAGTGTTACTACCTCCGCCATGCTCACACACCTCCGAGATCCTGGATAGTCAGCGACAAAACTTGACGACCACATCAAATTTTGTAGTCGACTTCGCCTTAATACGCGGATCTCGCAGATAAAAAACTAATGCTAAATATTCCGTGTAAATAAACTCTGTAAATACTTAAAAAAATACTGACTAGTTAGTTTGTCTTATTTCAAAGAAATTTTTTTTTTCGATTTAAATGACTGTGTTATTGGGTATTTGACATTTTAATCATCATTAATATTCTAACCTATATCGAATTCTAAAAACGGCTTAAAATATCAAAACGTGACGTCATATTTCAAATTTCCATACTAATCTGACCACTCCATACAAGTCGTCGATTTGCGAAAAAGAGATCGTACATGCGATTTCAACCTCAAACGTTTTCTGCAATTTTTTTTCATTTTTTTTTTCGCGGTATTATTTAAACTTAGGACCGTTTTACGAAAATCAATATTTGGATAGTAGTCAATTATAATGTGCAGGCTTCAGTCCAGCATACCAACCTCGTGTATGAAGCCGAGCTGCACGAGCTCGTGCGCGAGCGCCGACGCCGTGTCGCGGCGGGACACGGCGCACGTCAGCTGCCGGTTCATCTTGTCGTCCATGCGCAACAGGATCGTCATCTAAATACATTATACACTTATATCATAACTTCCTCAAATAAATTTTGGATATGTGTAAGACTGTTAAGCGCGATATAAAGTGTTATCTGCGGTGTGTCTAGTGGTGGTAGGACAGCTGGACCGACTTTCATGTTCCTTGATTTTTGGATTTTTCTCTATGGCATGGGGATTTTTACTAAAAGTATAAAATTTACTTCGGTAAATGCAATCTTTTGATCTATTTGACAGATTTCAAATTGGCACCAGCGTGACATAAAATTCACAATGGTGCCAAACCAGAGTCGGTACATGTATCAACTTGGAAAGGGATCGCCACCATTGCACGGAGAATGCTTTGCTTTCTAAGAAATTGGTAGTGATAACTTTTATTGCACTAGCTACGCATGAAACACAAGAAGCGATAGCAAGAGGGCAAGGTATAAGTGTGTGTAGTGTGTATGTCGCGCGGCTCGGGCGACGCGGGCAGCGACTTGTACTAGGTACGCATGACATGGTATAAGAGTGTGTAGTGTGTATACTGACGAGCAGGTCGGCGGGCGGCGCGTCGGGATGCGGGTGCGGGTGCGGCTTGAGCGAGCACATCATGTTGACGACGCGGCGCGTCTCCAGGTCGCGCGGCTCGGGCGACGCGGGCAGCGACTTGTACTAGGTACGCATGACATGGTATAAGAGTGTGTAGTGTGTATACTGACGAGCAGGTCGGCGGGCGGCGCGTCGGGATGCGGGTGCGGGTGCGGCTTGAGCGAGCACATCATGTTGACGACGCGGCGCGTCTCCAGGTCGCGCGGCTCGGGCGACGCGGGCAGCGACTTGTACTAGGTACGCATGACATGGTATAAGAGTGTGTAGTGTGTATACTGACGAGCAGGTCGGCGGGCGGCGCGTCGGGATGCGGGTGCGGGTGCGGCTTGAGCGAGCACATCATGTTGACGACGCGGCGCGTCTCCAGGTCGCGCGGCTCGGGCGACGCGGGCAGCGACTTGTACTAGGTACGCATGACATGGTATAAGAGTGTGTAGTGTGTATACTGACGAGCAGGTCGGCGGGCGGCGCGTCGGGATGCGGGTGCGGGTGCGGCTTGAGCGAGCACATCATGTTGACGACGCGGCGCGTCTCCAGGTCGCGCGGCTCGGGCGACGCGGGCAGCGACTTGTACTAGGTACGCATGACATGGTATAAGAGTGTGTAGTGTGTATACTGACGAGCAGGTCGGCGGGCGGCGCGTCGGGATGCGGGTGCGGGTGCGGCTTGAGCGAGCACATCATGTTGACGACGCGGCGCGTCTCCAGGTCGCGCGGCTCGGGCGACGCGGGCAGCGACTTGTACTAGGTACGCATGACATGGTATAAGAGTGTGTAGTGTGTATACTGACGAGCAGGTCGGCGGGCGGCGCGTCGGGATGCGGGTGCGGGTGCGGCTTGAGCGAGCACATCATGTTGACGACGCGGCGCGTCTCCAGGTCGCGCGGCTCGGGCGACGCGGGCAGCGACTTGTACTAGGTACGCATGACATGGTATAAGAGTGTGTAGTGTGTATACTGACGAGCAGGTCGGCGGGCGGCGCGTCGGGATGCGGGTGCGGGTGCGGCTTGAGCGAGCACATCATGTTGACGACGCGGCGCGTCTCCAGGTCGCGCGGCTCGGGCGACGCGGGCAGCGACTTGTACTAGGTACGCATGACATGGTATAAGAGTGTGTAGTGTGTATACTGACGAGCAGGTCGGCGGGCGGCGCGTCGGGATGCGGGTGCGGGTGCGGCTTGAGCGAGCACATCATGTTGACGACGCGGCGCGTCTCCAGGTCGCGCGGCTCGGGCGACGCGGGCAGCGACTTGTACTAGGTACGCATGACATGGTATAAGAGTGTGTAGTGTGTATACTGACGAGCAGGTCGGCGGGCGGCGCGTCGGGATGCGGGTGCGGGTGCGGCTTGAGCGAGCACATCATGTTGACGACGCGGCGCGTCTCCAGGTCGCGCGGCTCGGGCGACGCGGGCAGCGACTTGTACTAGGTACGCATGACATGGTATAAGAGTGTGTAGTGTGTATACTGACGAGCAGGTCGGCGGGCGGCGCGTCGGGATGCGGGTGCGGGTGCGGCTTGAGCGAGCACATCATGTTGACGACGCGGCGCGTCTCCAGGTCGCGCGGCTCGGGCGACGCGGGCAGCGACTTGTACTAGGTACGCATGACATGGTATAAGAGTGTGTAGTGTGTATACTGACGAGCAGGTCGGCGGGCGGCGCGTCGGGATGCGGGTGCGGGTGCGGCTTGAGCGAGCACATCATGTTGACGACGCGGCGCGTCTCCAGGTCGCGCGGCTCGGGCGACGCGGGCAGCGACTCGGCCAGGCGCTCGGCCGGCGACGCCGCGCGCCCGCGCCCCGCGCCGCCGCCGTACGCCGTCAGCGGGTAGATGCCGTACCTGCCGCACGGACACTCTCACGCTCCGCTCGCAACACTACGCCAGCGCGGTGTTACGGGCGGACAGTCAGGCTCTATCACACCGGGATGACAGCGGCCGGCAGCGGCGCGACGGCCACTTTCAATAAGCTTGATTGTTCGAGAAGGGTGCACAACTTGCGTGTTCGCGGGTAGCCCCGCGCCACGTTCTTTTTAAAAAATACTAGTCGTTACTTTGTGTAAAGATTCAAATTGAAAGTGCTCGCCGCGCCACTGTCAGCCGCTGCCATCCCGGTGTGAATTTTGTTCGAGATACAAGTTACAATACTAAATATTTTTCCACCATAGCGGTGTGCATTATCGAATTAAACTTAAAAACTTAATATTTCCAAGGCGAAGGAAATTTATAAGATTCACGCGAAGTTTATCAACTCAGGAAAATCTTAGCACCGCCATGTAAAATGATGACGCTTACAACGCTATATAACTTAATATCATGTAACCAATCAATCAATTCAGCCTATCGCGGTCCGTTGCCGGACATAGGCCTTACACATTCAGTCCAACCTGGCCGCCTCCTTCAATACGTCTCCACTCATGGACTCGTTTGGTCTAACGGCAGCACTTAGACAGACATGACCAGCCAACAGCCACTTCGGCTTACCAACTTTGCAAGCAACGTCGGTCACTCCGGATTTTTTCTCTAGAAAATCATTTTCTGATCTGATCCTTCAAAGGTACTCCGAGCATAACTCGATAAACGACTTTGATTTGGCGGACTAGCCCTTCGGCCAGCTCTGTACACGTTTCGGTGCTGTAGGCCATGACAGGCTGGACGCACTAGTTGAAGACTTTCGTCTATAGGCAACGAGAAGGCTAGACGGAAGTTTGCAAGACGAGTTTGCAAGACGCTGCCCAGCCCAAACCGATACCTCGGTCGGTTTTTTTTTTTCGAAGTCCTGTTTACCAAACTGGATAGTTTGTCTTAGGTAGACATACTCTTTTTTTTTGGTTTGTGTTTCGGTGACACTGTTCGGGTGACAGGATGCCCTCCGGGTCACCCGCAGGCCCGACCTCAGGGTGGTCTAAGGTCGTTGCGCGCTAATGGAGCATTGTGTTGCGGCTCTCTTGGCGTCTGCGGCGAGAAGGGAGTTGGCTCGTTGACTCCCTAACTCTTTCTGCCGCCTCCTTGAGGCATACATACTCCTGCACAACCTCAAAAGCCACCCCGAACATCGGTCTCGGCACAACGTGGATGTTAAACTTAACCTTGGTCTTGTCTAAGTTCATGCCAAGACTGACACGACGAGAAGCTCCGTTTAGGCTAAACAGCATTTAGCCCAATTGTTCCAGCGAAAGCCAATACAACGATGTTATCGGCAAAGCTCAAATGTGAGATGTGATCGCCGTTTAAATTTATGCTTTGTCCTGATCAGTCTAGTGTTTTAAAGATGTTCTCTATTGCGTAGAAAAACAGGTTTTGAAATATCATATCCGTCTGTCTTACCTCTCTGCGCAATGGTATATATGGCTTATCTGTCGTGGATCTGGACAACTATTGAAGCAGCGTTATAAAGGCATCTCAGCATCTCTACGTAGCATTCGTCATTTGACATCGCTACAGAGCATCCAGAACTTCCTAAGGGTTAACGGCCTAAGATTTCATCGAGCATCTCGATCTAAGAGGTGACGGTCCTGCCATTCGAGGTTTGAAATTTCATCAGATGTGTCCTTCCTAACTGCTGAGCGAAGACTTTCGACCCCCTGTTCTGCTCAATCGCAACTTAACAGCACGGATATTGGAGCGTCGGAGATCGTGTCACAACAAATTCCTTAGTTAAAGGTTTAAGGACCTTTTATCTGATAAAGACATATGTTAAGATGGCATCTCCTGCATCTTCTTTTCTTCCTCATAAGATGGGGACTCTCAGCTGAAAGCTTTGATACTGCATTTCGGCGCTGCAGTGCCAAAGTGATCAAATCGATTTTAAAGTTCTAGTTGGAACTTTTCGGAACCTACTATGATCTGAAGTAGCGTAGATCGAAGAGTCGACCTTATCAAGCGCAATCTTTCACTTTTTACATTGATTTTTAGAGTGCCTCGGACAAGTCGGTGATCACTTCCGGTATTAAACTAGTTGATTACGGAAACATCTCTAAATAATTATGTTCTTTTTATCCGACATGTTAAATTCGACCTCGTTCCTTGACACACTATCGGGGCTCTGCCGGGTCCATCTCCTGTGGAGCTTCTTCTTAAATAATGAGTTCATTAAGAAGAGCCCCTGGGTCTCTCGGAAATTGTATAAACCAGTAATTGGCTCCTGTGATTTATCTGCGCCGTGTTTTTGTAATCCCTCTTTGGCATTAAAATCCCCCCAAACAACGCTGTTATAAGCCTTACCCTTACCGTTGACACTCTGAGCGATGTTTTCGTAGACGGCTTCGGCTATACCATCAGATTAGTTAAAGTCGGCGCGTATATGCGTCGACTATGGCACACTCTGACACTCTCTGTACAGCTTTCGGCGTGTACCATTCATTTAGCTTCAGTACTAGGTATGATTTATGCTGATGATATTGTTCTTGTTGGCGAGTATTCAGGGAAGTCCAGACCAGACTGATTGTGTGATGGCAAAAGCTGAAGGTTTGTTGGCTTAAAAAACAGCAGAACCAAAACGGTACATGTGTTTTGTGATTTCGGCGGTCCCTCCACTTTTGGTCCAATTTCCATTGATGGAGAACCATTGGCAGTTTGCACTGACTGTCGCTACATCGGTTCCGTCGTTTAAAATTATGAAAAGATTGACGGCTCAGGTTGGCCTAAATGGCGATAGAGACCATATCGCCATTTTTTTTTTAACGTGGGTAAGACTATTTACGTCTGCCGCCTCGCCATGGGGCCATGGCTTGGTGGTTATGTGGGACTCCCCGCCCAAAGATAGAAGGAGGGCGGGACTACCCACTAAACCCCCACGGTGCTCCTCGAAGCTACCCTAACACGACGGGGCCGCGCGATCGTTTTTACATACTTAATCGCGGCTATTGAATCTAACCTGAGCCGATTCTATGCTAAATATCACGGTCAATCTTTTCATCATTTGAAACGATCATCCCAGGATGATATGTGATCCGAAGATACGGTAATGATGAAAAGTCGACTGTATAAATCGGCTATAAGACCTGTATTGATGTTCAGAATGCTGGGCAGTGGAAGGGACTGATGAAAGACGATTGCATGCAGCGAAAATGAGAATGCTTCCATGGATGACTGAAGTAACGAGATTAGATAGGATGGGTATATATAAGTCGTAGTGGACTAGCGGTTCAATGACTGGATTGATTAAGCCACTATTTACAAACGGTGAAGGAAAACATCAATAGGAATTTTTGGAACCCAGGTTGAGTTCCAAAAATTGGAATCAGAAATCGCCAACCCGCAACGAGCAAGAGTGGTGATCAATTCTCATTCCTTCTCTATATGGGAAGAGGCCTGTGCCTAGCAGTGGGACATTATATAGGTTGGTATTATTATTAATATATTAGAATAGGCTTGAAAGTAGCGCCCATGAATGAAGAGGTGACAGCTAAGCGTTTGTCGTGGTATGGACATTTTATGAGGAGGGATGAAAGTCACACAAGTTATGAGTATGTCACAAATATGGAATGGACAAGCAGATGGAGACAGAAAAAGAGATGGATATATTGTGTGAAAAATGATATGAGAAACAACCGGTGTACTGTACGCAATGCGCCGACCCCATTTGAATGAGATAAGGGTAGTTTCCTGACTACAGGGTTACCGTATCGTGCCCCTTTCTACGAACTTCAGATAATCCCATTATATGCTAATTAATGTTACTTAACTCTTCTTCTAGTTCAGCAAGATTATGGTCAAGCCTCATAGTTCGTAAATTGTACTTTGATATATATGTCCGGTAGATTCGTGGGGTTTTGTGGTCTGCCGTAACCCGGCGATTCCCAGCACCCCCGTGGCACCGAGTTTTATTTTGGTTCTTTAGGAGAACTTTGGTTCCCTTCGCTGCTGCTCATCAAACAATATTAAAACAGCTAGGAACTACTGCGACAAAACTACCGATCTAAATGATTTTTAGACGATTGGGTGTCCGACACCACATACCAGGCCGCGGCTTTGTACATTGTTACCGGAATACCAAAGTTTTATAAGGCCGATATATTGCCGCATCACGGTGCATGACCATGGACCGCGGAACGCACAAATGACTTTATGTTAGCGCCGACATCACAACAAAAAATCAGCAATAAAATTCATAACATAAACCTTTGAATTCTACAATCTTGTTCACACCATGAAGTATAAATTTATTTTACAAAAGTATCATTAAACATTTAGCATATTGCAAAAACTATTCAAACAATGTTCATAGCGCTCACTTGACGTCCTCGACGAACTTCTCCAGCTTCTCTGCATGCGGCTGCAGATCCTTGGCGGCGAGCTCGGCGCGCTCGCCAGACTTGACGCACCACGCCAGCGCCTCGCCGCTGCCGCCGCCCGCCACCTCGTCAGTTATCGTCTCCGATATGTTCGCTGTCACAACAAACAACTTTTACTACGAACGTTCTAATAATTCACTCATCTCCCATCAACTAAGCTCTTTGAAATATTAT
The DNA here is from genome assembly GCA_950381575.1 of Plusia festucae. Lineage (NCBI taxonomy): Eukaryota > Metazoa > Arthropoda > Insecta > Lepidoptera > Noctuidae > Plusia > Plusia festucae. Next base: position 553,506 of record OX494436.1, on the reverse strand, counting down.
TTTATTACTTTTTTGCACCTTCTTACCTGTGGTGTTGACCAGTGTGTGCGCAGCTAATAGTTTCAGGGAATGCACTTCGAATAGTAGGGGGTGGAACAGCAGCTCCCTGGCGGTCGGCCTTTTCGCAGGATCCTTGTTTATACACCTGGCGGGATACACAAACAATTAATATCTGAACGAATGCTATGAGGCAAACATACAGCACCCATAATAGTAGCAGGGCGAATTAAAATAGGCATCAAGTGTAACAGAACAGCACTATACCTTTAGAAGCACTGCCGATCGTCCAAGTAGACGTCTTGTCCTACCTCGTTACAGAACGAGGAGGTAGACGTGTACTAGCACTCCACTTGACATTCTCCGCGCATACAAAGAAAGCGACTTACCGCCAACCTGTTAGGAAAGTACCTGTATATAAAGTCCTTCTGTCGCGGCTCCTCCAAGGATTCAACGGTTCGTATGATGTGTTCCTCTGTGACGTGGCTGCCCGAGTCCCCATTGCCCTGAATCTCAAGTGCTGCGGTCTCCAAAGCGCACATTCCGAACGAGTAGATATCCATCGCTGGCGTCACCATTTGTGATGCTGATACGGGGGGAAACAAAGTTATAATGAATATGAAAGTGGACAACAGAGTTAATGTTGCTGAGATTCTTGGACACGATCACAGATATGCTGTTTGTCTACTCGAATTCGTAGCCCGTCGTACGTTATAAATACCCAAAAAATTCCAAACTTGATGGGTTTGACAAGCATGCGCTCTAAGATTTAGGTGTTTGGACAACGAATGTAGATTACGTTCAGCATATAACCTGTGACACACGCTTGCCATTACCAAACCGTAGCTTTTTTTAGCACAAAGCAAGGGGTCCATTAATCAAAGCAGCGAAAACTGTGTAGTCCTTTTCAAACAAGCCGTATGAGTAGGTGGATTACTTACATCCGTATTCAGGTGCAATGAAGTGCATGTTCCTCATGTTCTCCCGGCAAGTCTTGACGTGATGGTGGATGGCGTCGGGTGCCACGGAGCCGATCTTCACGAGCCCATTGTGCTGGATGAAGATAGTGTCGCATGTCAGGTTCCCGTGGACGATTGGCGGCACGCAGCCGTGTAGATAACTGTTATAGAATACATTCAGTATGAAATCGTAGCCAACCTGATAAGATAATCGTCAATTTGTAAACCGTGGTAAGTAACGAAAAAGTTTTGGGACTAATTAGACAATAATACACCCGGTTCAGAGAAATTCCTTTTTTTCAATCCAAGTTTACAATAGCTGTCCATCATCACTTGAATTAATTTATTATTCACCTGAGCGCTGACAGTATCTGTGTGCACCATCTCTTCCACGCCTGCAGCGGCAGTCTCTTCACATTCCGTTTAGTGCGTTTAAGGAACTGCTTCAGTGAGCCACACGACATGTACTCTGTTATGAATATTACCTGAAAAGAAAGATAAGAACATCATTTGGACTAATAAATTCGAAATTTTAAATACGTTCCTACACTCAATGGTAAACCTTTGTTTGGTTCTGACAGTACATAACGCCAAGCGCAAGACATTCACTAATGCAGATGTTTTAGGAACAAGCAAGGGTTTAGAACTTTGTGAAGTTCCTTGGTGGATAGCACGTCTAAATAATTGTAATTGAGCAACGTGTAGCTATCGGATCGACAGAGTATGATAGTTGCGCAACATACCCTAGGCTTATCGTTGTGTGTGTCGGTCCAGTACCGGTGGAATTTGACGATGTTGGGGTGCTCCAGCCTGGTGAGGTTGTCGAAAACCATCTGTATCTTGTCCTCTTGCGCCTTGAAATTCTTGCGCTCGGAGAACTGTACCTCGTTCCAGACCACCTCCACGCCCTCCTCGGTGTCCATCGCGAGATTCGCACAGTCGATGCCCGGCACATCGCGCTGCTCAACCTGAAACCACAAAAATGTTGAGATGAGTAGGAGGTTCTAAAATACTGATACAAATAGGCTCTAGATTAACTAAATAATGGAAATTATTAAAAAAATGTTTTTCCTTTGGTGCCATTGTTGAAAAATAACATCAATTTACCAAAATGTCATAAAAATTTGAAGCCGTAACACGAAAAAAAAAAACAGATTTAAAGGTGGTGACATCAAGATAGTTCAGAAGGTCCGTATAGTTCTTGAAGTTCTACAAACAGCAAGTTGTTTATCACTATGTGAATTTGCACAACAACATAAAATGTTCAATTGTCATTTTCATTGGGACTTCCTTCTGTATAGAATAGAAGGCAATCATTCAATAAAATCCCCTTCACTGTGAATAGGATTATGACGTAATGGAAAATAACGGAAAATTACCATAACAACAATTATTTTCAGGTAGGTATTATCATAGATTAAGTTACAGAGGTAAAGGGCGATCATTATTCTAAGGGTTTAATAAATACGAGATATAAAAACACTTGATTCGTGGATAGACTTGTTCCATAGACAAGATATAAAAAGTTTCAAGCAATGTACTTTACCAAAGAAAATTATATTTGAGTTTTTGAAAATCATCCCATCAAGCGTTTGTAACCAGCATAATAACATACTAGCTTTCGAGTTAGGTCCGACAAAAACATTGCAGGCATGCAATCCAATCAATTAGTCGCATCCGATCAATTAAGATCTACACGAATAAGCCTTTACTGTACATGAACTAATGATTGCTATTAATCGCAGAGTCGCCGCGCGCCGGTGCGGTGTCGCCTCGCGACAATTCTGCATGTGCAAGCTTCTCGTTATCGGTCAGTAACCCCGCAGTTCCACTTGCAATTGTTTGTAACCGTTATCTCGGCGTAATAAATAACAAATGTTTATTAATTATGAGAACTGTGCTATTTTCGTGCGCTATTAAACAATGAATAGTTTTAATTGAAAATTGTACTTTAGTTTTTCATTAGAAGGGATAATTTAAATATAACCTTTTAGGTGTCCCACTGCTGAGCAAGGGCGCAACCAAATTGCTCGGAACCCTTGGGTCCTGAGCCGCTTCCCACCAATCTGGTAATAAGCGATTAAGTAATTTCGCCAGCGTGTAGCGTGAGGGGGAAATTTGTAAAATAATTGAAAACTCGTAAAATTATTTGCGATTCAAATTAAGATCTGTACAATAAGTTCTTAACTGATCAAGACTTGAAAAAATAAATATACCTACCGTTACTCCTTAATATTTTATTATCACGCGTTACTTCAAAAAATGGGAATAAGCCTATGACTTGGTAGGTACCTACCTTTCATAAGGGAATTTATTAATCTCGGCTTAAGCGTGGACATTTAATAAAAAGGTTATGTACTAGAGCTAGATATGACCATCCCTACCAGTTTTGCCATAATTAATAAACGACTTATGTTAAATTGTCAATTTAATTTAAATAAATTTAAAAACTAAGGACTAATCGCTGAACAATTGACATCATCATACCTAAACAAACTAAATATTTAGCGCATACTTGAATTTGCGCATTACTTATTTCAAAGTTATGATTGAACTTAAAAGTAGGTGCAGAAGGACCACTCATAAAATGTGATATGGCAGCGAAATAATAGCAAGTAGGACTTGCCTAATAACTAGTCGGCTTCGAGTCGACTACTGACTCACTATTTAATTACCGATGGTCGATTTAAACTTAATGGCGGCTGTGAAGTTGGTTACACAATGCGCAGTTAGCGCTGCATCTCCGCCGCTGCAGCACCGCGTTGGTGCATGAATTTGTTGAGAGCTGCAATTAAGTTAGCATCGCACTTTACCTATGTTTGTTGGCAATTCAAATTAATATTTCCCGAAAGACTGAATTATTGACCTATAAGGATATATTTATAGGTCTCGTTAAACAAATGTAGTTTTCTGGCATGGTGTTGAGTGTATCTTCTGCATCTTCGTGATGGTGGTGCCAAATATTGACAGTCGTGACTCGAGTCGGACGCGCTCATAGTCCTGTGACTGCGCAATTACTGACGTCGACGTAGTTATCGCTATATTTATTGCGCACTCGCAGGATTTACGACTATAGTTAATCTAACACATCTTATGAATTACAATGGCCGTCAATAAGGACAAACTTAGCGATATTACAAAACTCTTGGGTTTCTAAGGTTTCAAGCCTTCATCTAGACGGTGTGTATTTAACACATGCCAAAATGTTGACACGAAATGGCAATTTTGATTGACTATTGACACCAGCAAAACAATCACTGCAATGCCAAAAATAGTTATCTACTTAGGGAGCCGTAAATTTTCAAGATAACCTAGAATTAAGACTTAGGATTAATGTATTGCTTTTATGCTAAACATTACTGGCAGATGTTTGACGACACATGCCACCTGTCACCTCTTTAAAACTGCATTAAAATAACTACAGCATTTAAATGTCACGCGGCGAAACGCGCCGAAGCATAACATAAACAATATGAGGTGTCTCCAACATTTTGATATTGAAAGCAGAAAATATTTTTGGCAACTTTATTAATTAACATTGTTATTAGTGGTAGGCATAGAGAATAATTCAAATGATTTGAAGTTCGGTTGGATTGATCGTAACTATAGTAAAAACTTCAATTAACTAATGCTTATAAGATTAATGTTTTCATGATATCTTTCATCATGATAAGCAAGATTATTTGATTAGGCAATATTAATTGCATTGATTCAATTAATCTATTTGCATTGCCATTATCAGCGCCGATAACGATTACGAGTGATAAGAGATTTATGTTGACTTTACCATTTCTGATTTCTGAGAATTTGTAATGTTAATGTCTGTTTCTATTAAACCTTTTATCAGGAAACTCTCTACAAGATCCTTTTTTTTTTGTAAAATGCAAAACCTTTATCATCGTCATCTGCCTAGCCTTTTCCGAAGCTATGTTGGAGTCGGCTGCCAGTCTTACCGGATTTAGCTGAATACCGTATTTAACATGGAACGCCTGCCTATCTGACCTCCGACAAAGTATGATTAGATTATTGAGTTGTAAGAGTCTTTGAGCGGCTCATCAAAAAAAAAGCTCTGCAATTTAAGTAGCTTTTATTTACGCTTTACCCTTAGAAAAAACTGGCCTCTAAATGTTTCATACTGACGGAAGAACAATTAAAAGATTCTAGTGTCACAATCACCACGCAAGCGTATCACGTGTCTGAAGCTTAGCAAAACATCAACTTTCGCATTTATTAACGGAGATAATCTAGTACTCGTTAGTTAAGCGGGCAATACACTAGCCGACAATTTAGTCCTACAGACAACGCCATAAATCGTTGGAAGAAAGCCGGTCGAAACCGCTCGTTACCGGCGCAGCAGCGAGTGGGCGAGCGAGTCCACTGCAATGATTTAAGTTGCAGATTTTATACAGATACGTACATTTTACTGTCGGCCTGTAATCGCGAGGTGTGGCCGGGCCCTTCCATGTTTATTGTTACGACGATATTTTAAATTGATATTATTGTATCTTCCGTACTGAAGGTTCGCGTTATTGCTTCTGCGATTATGTCGGTGTAGCGGTTAGACGGACGTTTAAGTTTTCATAACAGTTGTAAAATGTAATGGTTATTGCTGGGCTGGAGGCTCAGTGTGTGGTGTGCTGCTCGACTTGATCGTTAATGCTATGGATGGATCAATATTGCATCGGTAACTTGAGCCTCTGTGCTTCAACTGGAAGACGTTTATGTTCAAATCATGTAGAGTCTAATACCTGAAGCCTCAAACTGCTGGATATTGGTGGTTATAAACTATACTTACCGTATTTTTCACATTGCACCAGGACAATAACCATTGGAACCTTAGCGGTAGATACGTTTTTTTATAAAGAAAATAATATTGCCTCGTTCATTTTCAACCGTAAGTGACACAGTAATGAGAGTCATCATTAATTAACAGAAGTCTTAAATCTAGGTCACCGTTGTTCACGACATTGTCTTAGGTATAATACACATCCGATAATAGAGTACCGTTGCGAATGACTGGAAGCTGGTACTTATCAACTTAATGAACATAAACAAGTAATTGAATATTTATCGCCGTTTTATTATTAGATTAACCTCGGCGAGGGGTCAGGTGGTGCGAGCTATAAATATGAGGATTGGAGATGTTCGTTTTTGTCTTTTAGCTCGGACTGGACTAATGTCTATTGTACACGAACTCATTTCTTTATGTTTATTTAAAGCACATAAATAATGAGTCTAATTAGGATCAGGAGACACGTAAGCCATCTATTTAGTAAATAAAACTTCTAAAAACTTCTTCGTCTTTTACCTCGATCATTATAATAACCTCTAAGCATATTATTTGAAACCTCGTTGGTAAAGTTTACGACCTGGGCATATTTGCATTTATCGCTCCAACTAGGTTTTATCTTTAACCCCAACTAACTGTGCATGCGATAGTGAAAATAACGACTAGTTTATGCACAGGATTCTTCAGTTTATTCGAAGCTACGAGTTAGGTATTAGTTTCGCTATTTTTGGGGTACATAACTCAAAAGGAAAAATTTAACACGTATAGGATCACTTTGTTGTCTATTTGTATGTCCGGAAGTCCGTCTGTCTGTTAAGACCCTTTATATTAAAACCATGTATTTCTTTTTTTAGTCCCTTGAAGCTGTGAAAAAAAAACAAACTTCTAAATTAACGTAAAACAAGGAGACGGCAGTTAATCCGCAAAAACTAGTACTTCGACTCTCGCAAGGCAATCAAAATGTATAGGGATATTTACAGGGAAAAGTCAGAAAACTGTATATACATTTGTTATTAAAATATGAACAAATCGTCTTGGTACGGAACCCTCGGTGAGCGAGTCCAAATCGCACTTGTCGGGTTTTTAATAATAACAGAGTCACATGTGTGTCTTGAGGTAATGCTATTGGCCGAATCAAGTTATAATAAAATTCTTCTACACATAATATAAGAACAATTTATAAACGTAAACCTAAGTATGTTACACAATATCACGCAAACTTTGATAATTTGTTCCGTTGCTAGTTATTATAGATCAACTGCAATCTTACGCCTTGTGCCACATCCGGGATCATCACTAAACACTAATTGAGGAATCCGGTAGAAATCGAAAATCCTAAAAAAAACATATCCCAAACAATATCCAGTGCGGATATTATAAACGTAATCGGAACATCGTATAGGAGTTTACGAGTATAAGAAAACGTTATTAGATGAGGAATTCCGTTTTTAAAATACCTCATTAAACAACAATTACTTAAATTGTTAAATTCGCTCTCTTATGAGTAAACAATAATATCTTCTCTACAATTTACAATAGCTGATGAACGTATTTAACTGTGTGCGCAAAATGAAGAGTTAGTATCGACAGAAAGACCGCTTTACTCTATACTACAAGTTACACAATTTGTAACAACGCAAATATATTTCGTCTCGTTACAAATTCGTAGAAGCAGACAGATTAAAATAAGCAATAAAACTAATTGATCTTTTACACAGTTTTCTTATATGAATGGTGAACGCACCTAGACCATATACTTTAGCTACCAAAAAATAATGCAGCTGACATACAGGATTATTTTTTATGGAGTGCGTATATTCAACGAGGTAATCAGGTGCATAAAACTGAACAACTTTTCCCAAGACAAATAGGTCGAAATCTTAAAATTGAAAATCAACTTTTTATGTAAACATGAGTCGCGTGACCAGTCACTTTGTATGAAAATTTCATTTTCAATTTTAAGATTTCGACCCATGTATGTTCCTTGGGGAAAGTGATTCAGTTTTATGCACCTGATATCCTCGTAGAAAATACGTCCATAAAAAATAATCCTGTATCTAATAGATTCTTTATCCGAGAAAACGCCTCCTGTAATTACAATTCATGAAACATACAAAAACACTGGTGTAGGTACCCCTGGATAGCCTGATGTAGCGCGGTAATCCGATCCTCGACTATTTCTAATGCATTTAAATAAGCCTCGGTGATAGAAACGGATGTCGGACTAGACTTCTGTCCCTATTTGTCGGGTGTCGAGTGAACGAACTCTGCGCATGCGCTGATAACGTTTATTACACACGTATTACGCGAAACGATAACGAAATGTGTCTTTGTGTAGCTATTCTGAGAGAGAATGTACTTTACATGTGGACGTGTGTTCTACAACGATTTATTTGTTGCTTTTCCTTCAACATGTTTTGCGTGTAGGTACTAGTCTCCCAAGTCTCAAGTCCTTTATCGTCGGTGCATTCTACGCGAAATACGTGGATTATAAAAGAGCTAATATAACTGTATGAGCACAAATGTAATATATAAAATTCTCGTGTCGCCTACTTTCTTCCCAACTCCTCCGAAACAGCTGGACCGATTTGTACGAAATTTTGTGTTTGTTTGTTTTCTAAGTGATAGGGGTGGATCCTCTCCAAATTTTTTTAATATGGCAGAATTACTTTTGCCTGATCGGCTAGTTTTTATACATATTTTATATTTTACCTGCTGCGGTGGGTCACATAGTGTACCAACAGCAAGTTATTGCACCAGAGTAGGTAATCAATTTCATATAAATAATTAACAAAATAAGGTTAAAGGAAAACTGTCTTAATTAGCAATTATGAGCAGTAGGATAATGTGTCTACGATGAGCCGATGAATTAATCCAGTGTTACCCGCTACTTCTAATTTAAGTGAGTGCTAATGAGGAAAGTGAATTATTCATGTTGATTATTATATGCTTAGTTGCTATGATGTAAAGTTTAGCTCATTGACTCATTCTATGAAGTATAAACATTCTCACAAATTGTAGGCTAAGTGCCCATCTTTCTCTGTACCGGAATCGCATGTCATACTTTAAACAAAATTGTAAATTTTAAGAATAGCTAAATATTATGTTCCGTCGTCACCTACGACAACCTCTATAGCAATTGAAACTAATGACAATATATTAATAATAATGAGAAGGTATATTTAGGTTTGTAGATACCTATAGTTAATGTTCTAGAACACCATAAATCTGACTATGTAAGCAGTGATCCGTCTCACGCGCACTTCGCGATCAATATTTACACGTCGCGAGCGCAGCGTCGCAAATTTTACGAGCCAACGAGAAACGTGAAGAAACCATGTCATGGTTTATTGTGATCCGACGAGGATATTTACTTTAGCTAGTAAACAGAATATGTATTTGGGTCAGGTGAACTAATCACAAACTATAATAATTGCCTTTGTATATAATCATGCACCATTTAAAGCAATGAAAAAAAGAATTCATGTGAAATTAAATTACCTTTAGGTCTGGTTTTAATAGCCTTATCCTAAGTAGAAACACTATAAAAAGACAAATACTTCGAGGCAAAATAAAATGTTGCATGACAAAGTACAATAGAATGTCTAATGAAAGTTCCAGAAAATATAAAAACTCCACTAGCTAGCTAATTAAAATAGAACCAAGCATTCAAGACGACTAGCCATAACAAATAGGACGTGCCTCAAAAACCTACAAAACTAGACATTACAGTCTAGACCTGTTGCCTAATTAAATTCTTTCGCAACGCCGAGCGTGTACTCCGAAAACATTGTACATACGTAAGTACATACGTAATTGGATTGACCATTGGACCAAAATGTTTCTCTTTATAAAACTAACGGACAGAATATACCTATGTAACAGCTAAATGTAAAAGGGTTTCCAACTCCATAAATTTTGGAAAGATCGTGTCATATCTGAATGTCTTAAAACATCCAATAGCCACATAGGACAATTTGTAGAGGTCTCCAAAAGTAAGAATGACGGATCATGGACTAGTAGACAACGCTATAAGGATTCATTACGGAATTATTAATTTGACAATGAAGCACGATCGACGTTATTCCCTAAAAACACCGTAAAGTGCAAAGTGTTTTTAATCAGGCGCTATCAATTTAATTTAATGCTGGCTGTTGTCAGTTTCTCCGCCTGCGGTCCCTATTTTTTTCTGGTAGAAAAAATAGACTATGTTACTCAGGGATACTTTAGGAGGGTTAATGATACATAGGGTTGTCCCCGACAACTGCATTTATCATTACAAAAAAGTCATGTTCAAAACCGTTGAAGTTTAACCCATCCAGGCTTCTGACAAAATAAGTTTTATTGATGTTGTCCGATCAAAGACTCACGATTAAATTATTTGCGATTGTTCGTTACCTCTCGCGGACCCGCCCTGACTTTGTTCGGGTAGCACAAAAATAAACTGCTGGAGCAACTTCGTTTTTTTACGATGTGAAGATTATGTGGGATAATAACGAAAAATATCACTACATACCATAGTATAAAACAAAGTCGCTTCCCACTGTCTGTCCCTATGCTCACATCTTTAAAACTACGCAACGGAATTTGATGCAGTTTTTAATGGATAGATTGATTCAAAAGGAAGGTTCATTGAATATGTAAAATTCATGCATAATTTAAGCGGCGGTAGCCTAATGGCTTGGGCATCGGACTAGCGATCAAGTGATCGGGTTCGAATCCCACTCTACTGCATTACTGTCTTTTACCCACTCGTAACACAAGCATATATTTAGTTTACCAGGAGGGTTTAACAACAATATTAGTAATGTGCGGTGCGACCCACATTGATAGAAAGCTTTTTGAAAAACAAAACAAAATGTAGTCTCGAAACACTGCGTGCTTCGCAAACCCGTACTAAGCCGGGGCGTGTCGCTAATTTAATAATAATTGACACTTGACTCCTTTCTGACGAATTGATTAGGCGCCATAGAAACACAGTGCCGAAATCATATGTTTGTGACGCATTAAAACAATTCTTACTAACACTGATTAGTCGTGGAATAATCAGCGTTTATCAAATCCAGGAAAAGTGTTCAACAAACTATGGGCAACAATTATAATTACGACGATTTACTCACGTAATTGAGGGGTTTCAGATCTAATTCTTTTTGTGTTGGAACAATACCTAAATTAAAAGTGCTACGTGCTATGGAATTTCTCGCCGGTTTTTCTCCATAAGAATGACATTGGAACCGTGCAACTTTAAGTTTTTAATTCTGCGATTCCAGTTCCAGGTTAATGTTCTTCACCGTATTCCTGCTTAGTCATTTTAAAATATGTTTCATTTCACTAATTTCGTTGAAGATGAGTTGTATTCCAGCCAAGTACGGTACTCGAGGATCGTTGACAGAACGAACGATCCGGAGGAAATCTAATCAAGTCGAGTTCTCTTCTGCTTTCATTTGACGAATTATTAGCTGGCAGAGGACGAGAGGGAAATTGAAGCAATCTAACATGTAATTTGTTAAAATGACACAGATACGCCACAGTGATTTGATCGCTTCTCTCCAATGTGCGTCATCATGGTACATGTAAATAACTGTCGCATGACATTCGTAAGGTACCTATCTAGTATACGATTTTCTTTTTCCTGACATATATTACCAGTAATTCTGTGTAAGATAAATAATAAGACAAACTTACTTTGGTTAGAAAAAGTTTCTTCCTCATCGCTGTTTTCGTCCGGTCTTAAGTTAGGGTAAGTTTTTGTCATTATTCTTTCAAACTCAGAAGTAAGTTAATTTTGTAAAAATATTCTAATATCGAGAACAATCTTAAAGACAAAATGGAGAGAGATCCTGAACACTTGTATGTTTTTGAGAAAATACCCCAGTGGCATACACAATCGTCCACCCTCGGAGCACAAACATTATAACCGACACTGATTGAGTTTCGTATGAGCAGTATCCGTAGTGTCCAGCTGTGTCGGCGGTCGCGGCAGTGTCCGACGTCCGTGTCCCGTTCGTGTGAAGAGAGTAATTAAGTTGGTCGCGACGGCGACGTCGCGTTGCCGTGCACCAAATTAGATTAGATCGTGGTATGCCGCTGCATTTTTATTTAGAAGATTGTTGCCATGTTTTGTCTTTTAGTGAGAGTGAATTATTTTTTGCTGATTAAAGACGAAAGCGGATCGCGCATTGTTTGTATATTATCTCAAGATAATTAGTAGTAATTATGTTTATTATTTTTTGTTACTGTTCCTGTAGGTAAGGGCAGGTTACTGTTACTGGTAGCTTAAAGATTATTTAAACTTAGCTTATTCAGAGTAAATTAGTTAAGGAAAATGACATTGAATTGTAACTTCGCTAACACAAATATTATTTTCCGAAAACCTGATCGGCTCCTTTAACCAACAAAGGGCAAAAAAATCGACCCTATCAATATTACTTGCAACATCAAAATGTATATAAGTACAAGAAACCTACCCTTGATCTAAGATGCTTCCAAAGCTTCTGAAAGTTTAAGAATATATATATATTTTTTTTCATAAATTGTGCTATAGTTTTATTTCACATACACGTTTGTTTTAATGGCTGTTTTTAATCAAAATATTGCATAACTTTTATACATGAGAGTAACTTTTTGTGCAATGGTCAATTGGTTTTTCGACAGCAATACTTACTTGAAGCAAACAATCACAGTTAAATTGATGTCGTAAAAAGTTATGGTCCAATCTGACAGTCTGACCTCAACATAATGCAAACATAAATACTTTACTACAAGCTACGACTACACTTTCGATTTCAATTCGCGAACCATTACTAATATTTGCAATTGTTTGACTAATATTGATTGGCTGTCGAAATCTGTAAATGTCACCTCTAAGTAGGTAGGTACACCACGAAAATTATAATGCTAATATTTATTGTTCTTGTGTCAGTTTTCAACATGAACCAGGAACAATGTGCGTGTTTGATATAAAATATTGACGCAATTGGCAAGGCCTCTTCACACCTAAATTGCAACAAACTTACTTGTGCAGATGCTAACTTGGAACGAATATGAACAGAAAATAATAAATATCTAAATTGTCAAGTCTCCTAGTTATGACAGCTAGGCTAACGAAACGTCAACAGCAAGCATAAGTTTGTAGCTCCGTATTTTTTCAGAAAATACCAGTTTTATATGATCCGTGTTAAACCATACATGGATATTTAATTAGTATCAATATCTGCTGACAAATATGTTATACAGTCTTGCAAATGTGTGAAAAAGACGTTCAATATTTAGTTTTATAGATACTAGTTATCCATAAAACTCAAGCTGCTTCCCGCAGCTCCGCCCGTGGTCGCATTTTTTTTATATTATTGAGATGTAAGCTAACCTATCTATCAAGTTGGATCAAACTGCACACGGTGTGCAAATTCGATTAAAATCGGTTAAGTAGTTTAGGAATCCATTGCAGACAAACATCGTGACGCGTATTTTATATATATTAAGACGAGCGGACCCGCCCAGCTTCGCACGGGTATTAGGCTTATAAACCTTCCTGTTTACCATCTATTCTGCACTAGCTTCTGCCCGCGACTTCGTACGCGGATCCTGTTGCTTATGCCAGCGACAACAGGGTCGTCAAAATAAAAGATCTGAAACGTCTGATGTCAAATTCTAAGAGCCCGGGGAGTCCGGGGACGGGAAAACAACGTGATGCGCGAGACGATTCGAGACCCTCCAGATCTTTAATTTTTGTAAGATAGCAGGAAATGCCCATCAGAACTTTTGCTCACGATCAGCGGTCAGTCGCGCATCATATTCTTCACTGGTCTCTAGAGACCTGGATGTAGATGCGTAAATACGATGAGAATGCAGGCGTCCTTCGCGATCCAAGAGTTTTCCACGGAGCGAGTTGCAGCCTGATCTTCTCGAACAGCATCAAGTTTCTCCTGACGCTCTTCGGTAGATTCTTGGGATCTTATGATCCTCAATCTTTTAGCTCTTTTGGAACATTGGGAAATATTTGACCTCTTTCATTATGGTTATAGTTTTACTGTGAAGATACCTGATCAATTAAAATCTAAGTGACTGCAAAGTAAATTAAACGCTCAAATAACATAATCCCGAAGGCATATATTATTATATTCGATAAAAAAAAATTGAGTTTTGGCCAGTAGAGTCGAATTATACATGATATACCATCGTCATCGAAAATCAGTCCTAAAGGTTATGTTATTTTATAATAATACAGTGAAATTAGTGATAGCTTTGATTTCCAATTCAGATGTTTCAAAACTTCGATTTTTAAAAGTCAACAGGGAATGCCTATCAGACCGACCAACTTTTGCTAAGACCTCATTCCTATATGTGTTATGGTGTAGCCGGGCTCTTGGAGTTCGACAACAGGTGTTCCAGATCTTCAATTTTTATACGTCAACAGAGAGTGCTCATCAGGTTGAACAACTCTTGCTAAGACGTGATTCCTATATGTGTTATGGTGTAGCCGGGCTCTTGGAGTTCGACAACAGGTGTTCCAGATCTTCAATTTTTATACGTGAACAGAGAGTGCTCATCAGGCTGAACAACTCTTGCTGCGACGTCATTCCTATATGTATTATGGTGTAGCTGGGCTCTTGGAGTTCCACATGAGGTGTTCCAGATCTTCAATTTTTATACGTCAACAGAGAGTGCTCATCAGGCTGAACAACTCTTGCTGAGACGTCATTCCTATATGTGTTATGGTGTAGCTGGGCTCTTGGAGTTCCACAACAGGTGTTCCAGATCTTCAATTTTTATACGTGAACAGAAAGTGCTCATCAGGCTGAACAACTCTTGCAGAGACGTCATTCCTATATGTGTTATGGTGTAGCTGGGCTTTTGGAGTTCCACATGAGGTGTTCCAGATCTTCAATTTTTATACGTCAACAGAAAGTGCTCATCAGGCTGAACAACTCTTGCTAAGACGCCATTCCTATATGTGTTATACTGTAGCTGGGCTCTTGGAGTTCCACATGAGGTGTTCCAGATCTTCAAATTTATTCTCTCAGCAGAAAATGCTCATCACGTGGAACAACTTTTGCTATGGTACCATTTTTGTATCTCTTATATTTTAGCTGGTCTGTTGCGGTTCTGCGTCAGGTGTTCAACTTTCCAAGATAAATTATAGCCTATATGTTGCCCAGACTTAATACCAATACAACAAAAAAAAATCATTCAAATCCGTCCAGTAGTTCCGAAGATTAGCGTGTACAAACAAACAGACATACAGACAAACAGACAGATTTTTTTTTTTTGGATTTGTGCTCTATAACTGTTTGTAAACCCACCTCAATAATTATTTTTTTAATATATTCAATGTACAGACACAGTTTTTTTACTGTTTTATTATATGTAATAGATTAAAATCCGATGCGTAAGTTAAAAGGTCTATGCGTTCAAACAGCAGTAGTGAATTTGTTTTATACTACGTAAAAATACGGCATTTGCACATAACGACGTAAGTTCTATTCTAGCACTTCCATCTGTTTGCATTGAGCTTCCGAGTCCAAAAATCTCTAACATTAACCTGAATATTTTACACGCAATGATTGCACTCTGACCTCGGTAACCTAATTGCTAAATTGAGCATTTTTTACTAGAAACCCAATTTGTAAATAAAGTATTATTAGGTACGATAAATGTTTGGATTGGATTTGGATTAAGCGACATCTAAGAAAGATCCAAAGGGTCACTATCAGGCATCAGTATGACTTGGAATTGTCTACAATCTACATCTAATAATAGAATGTTCCAAGCATTAGCGGGTGAAAACATAGTAAACCGATGACGGAGACTACAAAAACGCGGGGCACGCAGATTCCCAGCGAAAATCTGTACGTTTTTAAAATAAATGCGAAGGTCACGACATTGACCTCCAACTGACGGCGGCGATTGATCAACCCCAGAAAGAGGCACGGACCGTTTCAATGTCAAGTGCGGATCTATTCCTATCGGTGCGTAGTGTGTACACGCGGCTGCGTCACTGCCCGGCACTCGTCACGGGCACAACCCTATAAGCCTGCTGCATGATACGCCCACGATTAGATACACCCGACTATTACAATTAACCAATTTATTAATACATGACACGTACCGTGACGTGGAAAACGCGTCACTGGCTATGATTAATGGTGTCCGAAGTGAGACCAATCTTATTATAAAAATTGTGACGTATGGTGGGAATGTCGTGTCGCAAATCACAATTTTCCTACCACAACTTTTCCGTTACGCACTCATGCGTTCACTTATCAAGATTATTTCACATAATTCTATATTTTATGCAAGAAAAGTCCATGCTAGCTATCGTATTAAATTTAATCTTCTTTTCTTCATTATATTGGATTTAGGGCTACTTTTTGGTAATGCCTTCTCTCGAACATATTGCTTGGGAGCTTCTAATTTAATCACGAGATCGAGAGAGCGGACACGAACGGATCGTTCTCATCTAGAGTTGTTATTGATACCATTAGTTAAGGTGGGGGTGACATCTGGTTGTTTCTCCCGATTCGTGATGTACAAGTATTGTGAGGTGGATTTGTTGCGATGTGTCCGGTGTCGTCGACCCGTCGGCCCTGGCGAACTATTCGCGACAATACGCTGGCAGAACTCCAAGCGCCGGATGGCGTCGATACATCGGTTGCACATGCAACACGCCAACTCACGTTTGCACCTCCGAAACAACGTGCTCGACGCTGTTCGTCCAAACATCAACGTTGGCATCAGGATGGTTATCAGTTTTGGTTTTCGGACCGGCAGGATAAACTTTGTAAATCGGTAAATTAGCGAAAACGTCCGCAGAGTTGTGTCCTTTGATGTTACACACGTCGAGGAAGTCATTTGGCTGTGTGGTGTAATATTACGGAGCTGCAATTTCATATATAAACGTACGAATGAAAATAGTTTTAAAGACACAAGTCGGCGTATATCACGTCGCCTAAGGTTATAATACAGCACTTGTGAATAAAATACGAAGCAGATCAAAGCCAGAGAGCGACATTAAAACGATATCGTGAAACGCAAGTTATCAAAGGCTGTGAGATGGCAGTTTATAGAGCTGTATAATATTGCGCGAACGGGAGGGTTTGGGGGTAAATAAAGCACCATGTCATCTTTCTATAAACAGAAATACACAAGAAAATTTCCGAGTTTAGGAGTATTTGTCTTTGACGTGATTGACTGCTTAACAAAATATTAATTAGTCTTTGCAGTTGCAGTTTGTTTGCAAGTAACAAGAAAAGATCGGTACAAAATAATTGTAACCGGAGCGAATGTCGTATTGTTTGTTAGAAAATGTGATATAATTATTCACGTATATGACTACCATAATGGCTACCGATTTGGTAAAAAATTTGATGCAGTATGCCGCAATTGCCATTCTCATGTTGCAATTGCCATTACGTGTCCTTATGTTACATTGTAAATGTGTTAATACGAATGTAAATATTCTTCACGTGTAATTCAATTAGCCCTTATAGGGATATTGATGTCTTGTCCCGAGGTCATGGATTTTCCATGACTTGTGACTATGGAAAACCCAAAAATGTTTGTGATTAAGACGATCATACTAAAAGCTGCATTAACGCGTTTATGTTATGACCTATTTCCATATATACAGCAAACTTCACTGCCCCATTATATTCTAGCACATTCGACACCTGTCTAGGGCAGAGAATTCCATAGTCATGGTGTCTATTCATATTTTCCAGGTCGTTACGTTTCGCTCGGGTCAAGGTGTCGGTGGCACGCCAAATGTGTCACCAGCAACGCCAGGTGGGCTGCGACGTCATACTTATTGGATCAGCAATAACGAACAATAACTGGAAGCGCTTATCTTAATAACTTCTAGATTTGATGAGCCAGTGAGCCAGTCTTGTCACTTTTATTATTGAACGCATGAAACATTTAAATTATTAAGTGAGATATCTTATAACGGACAGAAGCTATTCATAAAACCATATAGGTTGTGGTGGTATCAATGTATGATACTTGTACCACGCAGAATATAAAGATGCCTTCAAGCTTCACTATACTAAACGTTGTGTTAAAACAAATGAACAACAAAGCTATCTATTCTCTTCCCTTTGATGGGCAGTTCCAACGTGAACAAAAGCATCATGCAAGTTCCGCGCGGCGCGGTGGCGGCTCAGCGGCATGCAGGACAGCTATGTCACTCCACTATAGATTGCCTGGTGAGATATCCAACGTTTGTCAATATCTCGCTTTTTGCTTCATTTGCACCTTCGCTGCTCTATTTAAGGATAGGACTAGAAATAAGAGCAATTGAACAAGGAATCCTGCTGTTCAGGTTTTTGTTTCTGGATTCTTAGGTTAGAAGGGAACATGGAATTAGATTATCTACAAATAGCTGAAGTCTAGCAGCCGCTATACCGGTAGCCGTATTCTGTACACTGTTATTGTTTTTTGTAGTCCATATAAAGCTACACATGTGATCCCAGTAAACAGAAACTTAATACTGCCTTTATTACATTAGTATTAAAAAGGGCGTACAAAAACAACCTGTGATAAATATATCATTTTGCTTCAGTAAATAATTATAAGTACAAAAAACGAGCACCAAAACCGCAGAGAGTCGACATATGATAAAGTAACAAGATACTCAGCGTATTGACTCACTTATGATTCAATTGGCGGGGTACACAATCACCCCTGACTCGGTGACGCTGTGACGGTACACCCGAAATAGAACATCCCTAGTCATGCAGAGAAATGGAGTAAAATGAATTAACTATGACTGCCTGACTCATATCGAGATGTGAGCAACAACGATAGGAATTTTCTGATTACGGCACTATTTGTGGTGATGAGAAGGTATCTACTTGAAATAACCAAAATCATTTGATGGAAACATCTCCAGCTTTTAATGAATTAAGCTTTAGATATTTATAAAACTCCATTTGATGGAACTTCGTGTTTTATTAACATACAAGAATAATAAGTACTTAAAAACACCTAAAGTAAAGAATCAGCTCTAGTTTCAGCAGAATCCCAGCTAGGCCGTAACTTCTTTTGTAAAAACAATCATTAGTTTAGTCAGGAAAGATGGGCTGAAGAGCCCATTTTAAACTAATAGCGTCATTTATTTATGTCTGCGCAAAGGCATCAGTCTTCCTAGACTCGTTATAACATTAAATTAAAAGAAATGTCTTTAGTTCAATAAGAAACGTATAATAAAAAAAAAGGATAAATCGTTTCGAAAACTGTGATCGTATAAAGCAAAGAAATTAGCTAGGAGATGTAAAAGTTATGATCAGTATAGATTTCATATAAAAATATGGATCCATCGATAACCAATGTCAAATGTTATCTATACTTATAATAAATCTGTAGAAGTGAAAATTCTGTACATTGAAAATATCAAAAAAATTAATGGCGGGGTGTGTTACTAGACCGACACCGAACCCAAAAATGTGATTAAAAAAATTTTTGTCTGTCTGTCTGTCTGTCTGTCTGTCTGTCTGTTTGTTCAGGCATCACGCAAAAACTACCAGTTTGATTTAGATGAAACTTGGTATAATTGTTCTTTAATATCCTGGGCACCACACTGGGTAGTTTTTATCCCGGAAAAGTATATACAAAAAAAACAAACTTAATTTTGCGGTTCGATCCCTAGACCCGAATACTGTACCAACCGCAAATAATAAGTTTGTCGTAGGTTACGTCACCCGCTGTGGAGTTCACTAAGGGGCGCTGCACGCGGCTAAGATACTATAATTATTTATCTATACTATATATATATATTATATATTTATATATAATATTATAAAGCTGAAGAGTTTGTTTGTTTGAACGCGCTAATCTCAAGAAGTACTGTTCCGATTTGAAAAATTCTTTCATTGTTAGATGTCATTGTCCCACTTATTGAGGAAGGCTATAGGCTACTTTTCTTTTGGAAATCTATTCCCTAAGGGGGTAAAATAGGGGTTAAAAGTTTGTATGGGAAGTTCGGTATTTTCAATGATAGACACATGAAATATCGTATACGGGTTTCTGAATAGAAATAAATAAAGATGTATTTCAGCGATTTTAAAAATCATCCCCCTAAGAGGGTGAAAAAGGGGTTGGAAGTTTGTAGGTATATGAATTGTGTCGTTTTCAAAGATAGACACATTCAATTTCATACAAGGGTTATTAGTTAGAAATAAATAAGATGTATTTCCGAGATTTTAGAAATCTACCCTCTAAGGGGGTGAAATAAGGGCTGAAATAGTTGGTATGTGAAGTTCAGTATTCTCAAAGATAGACAGATGAAAAGATAAATAGATAAGATAGTGACCATCTAAGACATATCTATAATGACGACTCCCGTGGTCGAGTGGCGTTCACTCCGGTTTTTAAGGTGTCACCAGCTCTAAGGTTCCAGGTTCGATCCCCGGACGGGTCCATGTAGAAAATCACTTTTATACATTGTCTGGAGTCTGGGTGTTTATGGTACCTTTTTGTCTCCGATTCCATAACACAAATGCTTTTGCTACTTAATTTACTTCTATTATTATTTTAACGCCATAATATTAGATGAAAAATTTTATACATTCTCCTTACTTTGAAAATCACAGAATACATCTACCTTTAATACTACCTACTCTTTACTTTACGCGCGAGCGAAGCCGCGGGCAACAGCTAGTAATTAAATAACACTGAAATGTTGTTTAAATATTTTTACATAATTCAAAATGCAAGCGCTAATAAAATATCAAATACAATGATTAAAACTAAATTATCTGGCATTTAATGGCACACCTAATATCACAAACATCTCACGTATTGTGTAACAAATAGCGTGTTTTCTTATATCATAATTTACGTCAAACTGTTGTTTAATATAATTTTCTTGGAAAATTCATGCAAAACATTCATGCAAAAATGTGGCAATTTCTTTTAAAATCGCACGTAGAATTCGAGTAGTTTTTTTAGGTATTTCGCTTTACCGGGTAGGAACTGTCAGCAAAGGGTGCACAAAAGTTTGGGAGCAAGGGATATGTCCAGCAGTACCTAGGTAATATATAAGACGTTGATAGTGACGATAATTATATAAGGATTTGATAGCAAGGAGAAAATATAGAATACAGAGATATCGCCAAGATACAGAAAATCATTAGTGTTTCTACGAATGTCTTTTATGATCAATCTCAAAGCTAAGAATATTATAGTAGATAGTTCGTAAAATTAGTGTTTTAAATTGTGGGGTTATTTTCGAAGTCCAAACAAAACATAACTCGGCACGACGCAGAATTTAATTCAAGAATCCCGGTTCGCCAAATCATTTTTGTGTTCTAAGAGTCAAGGGTTAGTGTATGTATAGCTACGTTACTGACACGTAACAACGCGTTAACCGCTTAGACTTAAAGAAAGAAAAAAATATTATTTGGCGCAAGACTGCAGTTAAACTTAGCCTACTTAAAATTAAACCACTAATATAAAGACAATTAAAACAAAAGTAAAAAAATAAGACATAGCGACTAAGGCCCCTGAATACTGGTCAAAACTGGTGTAGGTATCGAGACAGCCGTTTGTATGTTTTCTGCTATGACACTAATCATGGCATAATCATAGCGCTATTGTTTTACTTATGGACAACATAAATACGTTACGTAATTAATACGAGGTGCGTGTGCGATACTTGTATGCTGATTAATGTTTATTTTAGTTTAATTATGCTGTCTGCTGACAGATGATACGTTTAAATTAAAATAATTACAGGTACGCAATATAATTACGACTGGATACGTCATAATTAATTCTGAATGAGAACAAGTCGTTATATGAAAACCATTCAAAGTTGTCACCGACACCAGTTCTGACGCAAATATTCTTAATAAATATTTGAGCGGGCAACTAAGTACCTAGTGCTAGTAGTATTACAGAATCAGAAAAACCAATACATTCGCAAGTCACTGATAGAGTTTGTGTTTAAATATTAATTTTACACATCTCCAATGTTTTGATAACATCGAGAGTATCAACAAAACATAGTAAATACGATCACGCGCCGGACAAAATGGAACTCTGTAAACAAACACGATGACTGCAACATGCATTATGAAACAAATGACGAGCTATTGACGCACTCAATACGTACCAACCATTAAAATAGGTCTGCTTTACTTGTTATGTACAAATTAATAGACTTTAAATTCGAGGATTTAATTAAAGTTTTGATAAGTTGTCAGTGACGTTATACACCTGTATAACGTCACATTGCTGTAGTCAGCCGCAAAAAAATATATCTAGGTCTGCTTAGCAACTTTTAATTCATTTTCTCTTCAATTCTAGATTGATATCGTAAAACAGTTCTCTTCGAGTTAAAACATTTTTTTTCTAAATTTGTGTTACAATTTTGCTATATGTATACATATTTATGCTCGTGACTGTACAGGTAGGACACGCTGTATCAGAATATGTTTAGTATATCACTATATTTCAGGCTATATACCAAAGGTCATTATTATAATTTCACTACTAACATAAAGCTATACATTTATCGTGCATGTGACATGTGTCCACAAAGCATCAGCGACAGAGGAAAATCGCGATGCGGAATAGCGTTTAAAAAAAGAAGAGAAAGGATATTCTCATCCTGCATGTATTTGTATATTGTGTGCCACTAGAAGTATATTGCGCAGAAGGTTAACACTATATAATAATAATAGTAAGTTTTAGGAATACTATGTAAATACATACGCTTTTGTTACCTTTTAATTCACTTTATTTTATGGTAATTTAAGTGCGTTTAAAGTTATTAGTTGGCTAGAAGCAAAGTTGTTGTTCGTTATCGCTTAGCACCAGAGGTTGTACATTGAACCTAGAAAGCCAAGGGCGGTCGATATCTTAAAGAAAATCTAGATCGCTAATAATACAAGGTAATTATAAATAACTAGCTGTAATAGTCTAAATTTTTTTTATGTAATTGCGAATTTTCTTTACTATAAACTCACGGAGCCCGAGATCTTTCCAACGAATGCAAAACCGTGGAAATCGGTTCGTGCGTTCTGGAGTTATAGCGTCAGGAAGGAAAACCCTACTTATTTTTATATAGTAGACTAGCTGTTGCCCGCGGCTTCGCTCGCGCGTCAAGTAAAGAGTAGTAAAGGATAGATGGATGTATTCTGTGATTATCAAAGTAAGGAGTATGAATAAAATTTTTCATAAAATATTATGGCGTTAAAATAATAAATAGGTATAGTAAAGTAAGTAGCAAAGCACTTGTATTATGGAATCGGAGACAACGAAGGTACCTTAAAAACCCAAACTCGAGACAATATAGAAAAGTGATTTTCTACATGGACCCGTCCGGGGATCGAACCCGGGACCTTAGAGCTGGCGACACCTTAAAAAACCGGAGTGAACGCCACTCGACCACGGGGTTCGTCGTTACCGATATGTCGTTAAGATAAGTAGATAAGATAATGACCATCTGTCATTATCTTATCTACTTATCTTTTCATCTGTCTATCTTTAAGAATACCGAACTTCACATACCAACTATTTCAGCCCCTATTTCACCCCCATAGGGGGTAGATTTTCCTAAGAAAAGTAACGTATAGCCTTCCTCAATAAGTGGGCTATCTAACAATGAAATAGTTTTTCAAATCGGCCCTGTGTTCCTGAGATTAGCGCGTTCAAACAAACAAACTCTTCAGCTTTGTAATATTAGTAGGGTAGAGTGGGTACGGTTGAAACAAAGGACGGTTGAAACAGAGCAAGTATCTCGTAAACGGTTACGCGGGGAGTGAGGTGTGCAAGGGGAAAACGAAGCGGACGACAGGTCCGAATACGAATTCAGTCCCGCGCCGCTTCTCGCGCGTTGTCGTTTTGTGCAGGACACCATATTGTTTTTTACTACTCAAAAGTAAGTATTTTTCTTCTGACATTAAAGCTTATATTATTTGTTGCTTTTAAGTGAATGCAGTGAGTGTGTGTTTGTGATTAATATGACTCTTGTAGAATAAGGTGTAATGACCATTTTTAATGTGTCCTTAATACTGTCGTAATTATAAAGTATATTTTACCAAAAGTGGTGTTGGGGACGGTTGAAACAGCATGGTATAAGCCACTGTTCCCATGTTTATTAATTTTCATTTCTTTTATTTGTTATGTATTATTTGTTTATTTGTTTTTAGAAATATTTTCGTTGTTTATTTGGAAATTATTATCTTTTTTTGTAATTTCTTTTAATTTTTACTACTCGTCAAAGGCTGTTATGTTTTAGAAGTGGTAAAATCTTGAAGACGGATTAATTTTATCATGTGGTGCCATAATTATTCTTATAAGTAGTATTAATGATAAATAAAACATGTTTCATTTGTTTTTATTGTATTATTTGTGTGTTTCCGCTGACCCAAATCGCTGTTTCAACCGCCCCTGGCATGGGGACGGTTGAAACAAATATAAATATTTTTTAAATTTCATATATTTCTAAAAATAGTGACCCGAGGACTATAGTGATTCAGCCATATCGTAGCTAAAACATCATATTTGAATTTCACGTATCATAATCGTTTCTTGGTTTATAAACAACAAAATTATAAACGATAAAAGCTAAATTGTTTCAACCGTACCCAGTCTCCCCTATAGATCATGTGTCTATCTTTGAAAATGACACAATTCATATAAAAACATCCAACCCCTATTTCACCCTCTTAAGGATATAGATTACCAAAATTGCTGAAATATTTGTTTATTTGTATCAAACCAGAAGCACGCATAAGAAAATTCATGTCTATCTTTAAAAATTAAGTTTTAGTATAATACCTTGCAACCCCTATTTTACTCGGGAGGGGTTTCCAAAATCGCTAAAATACGTGTTCATTTATTGTACTTATTTTTGTGGGGGATACTCACACACCACGTACTGGCGCCGTTGTAGTAAATACTATGTAGGTATCAGAGATGGCGCTGTATGTGAAAAATGATTTCCCCTTCCTGCTTTTTTTCTTTAAATTTTTTTCCTGAATTTTCTTTTCTATAAACCTAACGGAGCCCGAGACCTTTCCAACGAATGCAAAACCGTGGAAATCGGTTCGTGCGTTCTGGAGTTATAGCGACAGGAAGGAAAACCCGACTTATTTTTATATAGTAGATTAAACAGTGCCTTATAATTTATTGTTGTGAAAATTATACCAAAATTGTCTATTTCGACCACGGCTATACATTAAAGAATACGAAGTTAACGTGTCGAACTGTAATGAAAGGAAAACGTGTAGAAACTGTAATGAAAGGAAAACGTGTAGAAACTGTGTGAAAATGTGTTACATTTTATACGCGAGTGTTTTATGACGCGCTTCCAAATTGTTACGCGTCGCCCTGTGCCATGCCGCGGCCGCTTCTGTTCAATATTCCTTGTACCGCTCAATAATATGTTACAGAATTACAAAGAACCCACTCGTAACACAAGCATCTTTTAGCTTAGCACGAGGGATTAACGAGATTACTAGTAATGGGCGACCCACATTGCTAGTAATCTTTAAATAAAAAAAATATATATATATATTCTATTAGTTGACAAAAATGTTACCATAAAGCTACACATTTTTTTTTCAGGACAATATGCCTGGAACAAAATTCAAAAAAGTAAGAAGTCATTATTGAGAATAAAGTTCACCGCTTTTATAATTTAATTAAGATGCTAGTCTTGGTAAATTACAAAGAAACTCTATACTTCTTGTACTTGCACTGGACTTGATGTTCTCTATACTTACTCTATACTTTGAACCGGACTTGATGTTCTCTATACTTACTCTATACTTTGAACTGGACTTGATGTTCTGCATATACCTGTTCAGTGACAATTCGCTGAACGTTGTCTGAATATGCATGAATACGCTGCTGAATAAAATTCAGTTTGCAATCAACGCTGAAGTGGGGATGTCGTCTGGTTCTGTTCCATAGTAAACTATCTACTAATGCTACAAATATTTGTCTAATGAACAAGTTTAATGTTGCTTCAGATGTTGGAGATATTGTTATTCAACAAGTTCTGAAACAATTTTCTCAGATATATTGCCGCTAATGATATTGGCAAGAGTAGACAATTAGGTCAGTTAATATTATAAAAATATGGGTTTTTAATAGGGATGGGCCGAAATTCGTTTTACATTCGGTTTAACCGAACTTCGGCAGCTTGAACCGAACTTCGTCATTCGGCCGAATTTCGGTTAAAATGCCGAACATTCTGCACTAAATATACTTGCACTATCATAATAGAAATTAATGAAAAAACATATCTGTAACAGTGAAATAAAATAAGTCTGATTTACTCATAGTCATTTATTTGAATTATTAAAAGTCATCACTACATAGTATAAAACAAAGTCGCTTCCCGCTGTCTGTCTGTCTGTCCCTATGTATGCTTAGATCTTTAAAACTACGCAACGGATTTTGAGGCAGTTTTTTTAATAGATAGAGTGATTCAAGAGGAAGGTTTATATGTATAATACACGCATAATATAGTAGAGAAACACTGATAATTTTAGAGGTTTCTAAAGTGATGTCGTAAATAAACTCATTTTTTTGCGCAAACACAGCAAACGCTAGCTGAACCCTACGAGATACATCAAAATAATGTACTACAGTATTGTACACATTGAAAAGGTCTACAGAAAACTCCGCAATGGTATATGTCTATCTCTTATGGATATCCCACAATAACATTTTTGTCATTTACTTTTTACGACAAATAATGGCTAATTTTCGAAGCGATTTTAACCAATACAGCATTAATCCTTATCCAATTAAATACCTTAAATACATCGTTGATTTAATATAGATCTATATGGCCCTTTACAGCATATGATTTAAATGAATATTTTCGAAGATATTACAAATTTAAAAATTGCGGGAGAATGATTAAAACGTTCGCTCCATTCGCTCGCACAAAGAATAATTGAAAATGAGTTAGATTTCGGAAATTTTACTAACTTTCAAATAATCTTTGTGAGAATGAATGGAGCACATGTTATGATCATTTTTATATTTAAAATTATACTTGTTATTGTCGCGAATCGAATTTTGATCAAGTAACAACTTGTCACTGATAAGCAAATTGCAAAAAACACATGAAAATTTGAATTTCGCGGGCCACATCGGAGGTATCACCTTAAATTGGTCTTTTAAACTACCAGTCTCAAAAATGTTTGGTTACTTAATCAAACAAAACACAAAATTAAACCGCTCTTCGTACTAACCAAACCAGCCTTAGAAATCTTTCTTTCTTAATCAAAAACAAAATTTACTGCTCTTCTCAACAAGTCTTAGAAATCTCTCTTACTTAATCAAATAACAAAAATTAAACTACTTTTCTAAACAATAATAACCAACCATTAGAAAACTCTCTTACCTAGTCAGAACACACAATGAAACTGGAAGATCTTAATAATGAGTTTTAGAAATTTTTGCATAGGTAGGTACTCAACTTAATAAAAATACTAAATTATATTGGTCTCCTTAATAGTTGGTCTAAAAAAAATCTTTAACCAGACCATGATTAGTTGGCTAACAGCCCCGCGGGGAAGCGCGGAGTGCGGGCGGGGCACATTTAGCAATATTTGCAGCAAGTGCGTAAACAAGTCACAACACGAAAAAGCGCGGCGAAATTGAACCGAAGTTCGGCCGAAGTTCGGCCGAATTTTTCATTTTTACCGAATGTTCGGCCGAAGTTCGTATTCGGTACAAACCACATTCGGCCCATCCCTAGTTTTTAATGATTTTGTCTTATTTATTTAAACATAAAAATTTACTACATTTTACGCATTGGTACCTTTTTTTTCTGTTGGACATCACAAAATAGTTCTTCAAAGTATTTTAAACGTACCTACCTGTCTACACACATCTCATTAAAAGCGATAGTGACGTCAGAACAGAGGATCACTTCAATAAAATGTTCTTAGGTAGGTACATAGAAACAAACGGATCGAATAACAAGAGGCACAGAAACAATGGCAACAACTTTATTACAAATCTATTGATAGCGATAACGCCGTTATGTGTATCAATATACGAGTCATTTTCCTTTGATAAAATCAATGTTCAATCATTGATTTTCATATGATGCTATGGTAACAGGGGATTTGTAGGTTTATAGGTATAGGTATTTCGTAACGATATAAAACACAGTATAATTAGTATTACGTATTATAATACTATACATACCTACTTATTACAGTTAGCAGAAGAAATTAGTATCTACCTATCTGTTATTGATTTCATTTAAATATAGGTACCACAGTTATACTCGAAATTTGAAAGGAAAAAATATCATTAGGACATAAGATTTGCCAGAGAAATAAAAATTTTTACTATAATAATAATGGAAGTTACCTATACCTATTTTTTTCAGACTGTATAGAAATTCCCGCTTAATAAATGCAAGTTTTTTAGAAAATATGTCTGTCAAGACATCCACAATACAAAAATGTAAGACAGGAACGTTTTGATTTGATTTGAAAAGAAAAAGGCAGTTTAAAAAAAAAAGAGTTTCTATAACAGTCAGTACTTGTAGTATGAACTTAATTGCTAACACAATAATGCAAAATGTTACAGATACCTACTACTAATCTAATTAAACAGTATTAATGTTGTTACGGATCCATTTAATTCAATAATTGAACCTACATGTTAATGTGTGCGAGCGGCGGCGAGGAAACTTGTGCGTGCCTGGCTAATAAGACTGATGTTGAGATTACTTTTTATACCCTTTAACATAAATTACCTACTTAGTCAAATATTACAACAGCAAGTGAGAAAATCGATAGTTTTAGCAGGCACTTAGATTCCTAAATTTATTTATTTATGTTCACTGTCGGTTATCACGGCAATATCCTAATAAGGCGGGTCTACGTTCTCGAACGTTGTTTTCCGCAGTGAGTTCGCGGCTCTTGGCGAATATGGACGATATTAATAATATTGCAGTAGCCACTGCTGTTGCAGCGATTATTATAGCGGTGGTCAGCAAAAATCGAAAAAGGCCAAGACGATGGGGATCTACAAATCTATATTTAAAATGAGATACAATCAAAATTTAGAAAGAAAAAGTATCTTCGGTCCACGTTTCCATGATGCTCGGCTCGAGCGACCGACGTCTGTCACTAAACACGTCCACGAGCGCACTGCGAGCGCGAAGCAAATCCCTTTGTGTTCGTCAAAAAACCGACAACAGGCGGAACGCAGCCGAGCACGAAAGAAATGCTCGCAGCGCGCTCGTTCGACGCTTGTAAGTTGGTCCACACTAGACGAATTGTGTTCGGCTCGTGCTCCGCTCGTGCTCGGCTCTCCTAGCGTAGACGCAGCTTTATATCCTTCCTCAATAAATGGGCAATCTAACACAGAAAGATTTTTCAAATCGGACCAGCAGTTCCTGAGATTAACGCGTTCAAACAAGCAAATTCTGCAGCTTTATAATATAAGTAAACATTTATAGGAAGCAGCCCTTTACAAAGATCATTAACCAATGCAATTGTTTTTTTCTTTCTAGTTTATTTCCACTGAACTTTATTAAAAATTAGTTACGGCAGCGCTGAAAACTGGCGTTTAAAAACGACTTAGGCTGTATAACCCAAGCATTTGAGCCAGCATTGGACGCTTAGCTAACGCACTCGATAACACACATAGATAACAATTATCTATTCAATATGCTAATTGATTACTTAATTAGACACGAGCGCCACGGAGCGTATTCCACACGCGATTAACGTACGAACGTAACGCACTGGCATTTATTATAATCGATTAGTTGTTGTGGGTGCGTAACTTTTGTGTTAAGATTATTGAATACTTGTGGAGCCAAAATTTAAATTATATGGCTTGGGGGACCACCTATTGAGATGAAACAACCGGTACATAACAAAAACAAAACGAAGACATTGAGATGTAACCCGGACGAGGAAACATGGAAATCGACTACAGTTAGCAGAAGTAAAGGTCAACATTTCTTGTAATACTGATGGCTGTCTATCCTAGATCCTTCATAGCAACGAAGATAACAAAGAGTTTTATTACAGGAATCAATTTCAGTATGAAATGCGTGTAACAGTGCTGGGCTGGAGAGCGTGGGTGTTGTGATAACCTAAGTGAATGATACGCCCGCGGCTACTCGGGCGTGCCACGAACACCACGACTCCATATCACACCGGCCCCCTTTGTCCCCTGGAGGCGTAGGCGAATCTCCATGGCATTTTCCACATGTAAATGTTGCATAGTTTGCTATCAGTAAATTGACGAAAATATAGATATGCTAACGTAGGTTCATTTAACTGAAACCAGCGGAGAATACCAAACTTATTTGTCGACGAAGTTAGAAAGTGTTTTGTGGCACAAGTCTTGTTAACGAATCGCTAAAAATAATATAATAACAGTACTGACCCGGCAAACGTTGTTTTGACGTACCCTGGAGAGGGAATAACTGCATTCTAGGGATATAAAAAATTATCTACGAACTATTCACAGACCTACCATATATACTTACAAAAAAATCATAACAACAAGTTCGACAAAAACCACTGTGACACGAGATTTATTATGTTTTCTACATATAAATATAAGTTAGATAAATATTTAAGATCTTCTTCCGCTTCCGCTATTCTTATTCTTTACGTTATACGAGAAAGGAACAAGTTTTCGCAAACACTTCGACCTCAGTAAACAATAAACAAAAACTCTGTACGAAAAAGGTTTTATAAGGACGTTGAATAAACGATACAGCTATTGATCAACTTTGTTGAGATTACCATCTTGGAGCTAAATGTCATAATAATGTGATGATACTTGTATTATTCTGTATTAATTCGCGGTAGGTATCTAAGTGGATATTCGTTATTTCGAAAAAGCCAAAAGCTAGTCCGTATCCATATTACGATAACAAATACGGAGAGGAGAGGACACCTGAGAGGCTGAGACCATTATATAACCTCGGATGCACCGAAAAACCGTAAAGAGCGTACTACCTTTTATTTATTCTTCTGAATTTATAGAACTCATTACAGCCGCGTGTTCCAATTCATTCATCATCATTTATGACATATAAAGTCACTTGCCATTTAATAATCTGTACCAACAGGTATAACATGGGTATATTTGCATGAGAAGTTCAAGGGCACTACTAACAGCTCACAAGGGCCCCATTGGCCACAAACAGAACCTTCATTTGTGTCATGAACGCAGAATAAAAGTATAATGGACGTTGTGGCACTCCCGTTTGAGCAAACAGACAGACGCATTGTGTCGTGAGAATGGTTCAGTCGTCCATACAACGTTTTATCGCGAATCACCGCGGCTACAATAGCTCGGAATCAATAGTTTCTAGAGGCCGCTCTCAATCTGTAATCCGTGTTGTTTCCCACGTTCTCTGAAAGTTATTACCTAGGTATGGGATCAAGGATGATTTCAAATTAATGGCTGCCTAGTTTTTTAAATTTTTCACAATAAATACAAAACAAGATTTTATAACTGGTTTAACGATTGCTTTTAACTCGTGATTGTGACACGAATAAAACTGAAAAAAAAAAACTAAGAATTCTATTATTACTAAAATAAGTTGTTGCAAACAAAATATCACAATCATTAACCAAAAGAAGAAGAAATTCGCAGAAAATGAAAAAGTAGATTTTCTTGAGGAGTTAGTTATCTTCAAACCCCAATCATGCACATGGTGCAACGGCAAACAAGGCTATTGGATCAGATAAGGCGATCTCGAGAGCGATACACGGTGGGCGTTCAGTATTGGCGAGTATCGGCATTAGAGCCGCGCGCCGCCGCCGCACCGCGAGCCGCAACAATGGACGCACTTGCGCCCGCGTCTCGGGTTACCGCCGGCGCTGCACAATGCAGGCCACGTGACCGCCTTTAAGTTATTGCCCTATATTCACATAGGAATACTTGTTTGCATTCCGATTTACTTGAACAGACAAATGCTTTACAAGATCCCTCTAGATCGTTTTTTATTTAGAATATGGTTTAAATCGAGGTAAATGTCCATCCAAAGTTTTACCATAAAGACAATAGAACAAATAATTTAGTTATCAAAACTCTTAGTGTTTGATGTACAGTTTTATATTTGACCCACTTCACACAAGGAGTTACTGTAAAATTCACACCACGTTGTTTCTGTTTTATTCAATCCTGTGAAAACCATAAAATATCTTATCATAATTTTAGTTTACTTAAATTCGCAGTTCGCACTAGTCTATCAGCCAAGTTCATGAAATTAATATTAATCTACTTTCAAGGGTCTCTCGACGAGGCACAAACAGCTGAGGATGATGGAAAAGTTCTGACGAGCGATCCATCATTTAACACTGCGGTTTTTTTTATCTGAAAGTCTTTCAGCTGATTGTTACTGCTCAGGGATCAAACGGTGAAGTGTAATTGATCTCATTGCGATTCGTTTGTGAGAACATTTCTTCCTCTAAAGTATTATAGTAAAACTGCAAGATAATTATGCCAAAATTCACGTGACAACGAAGGTGTTCAGAATTATGATTATCAAGAAGTTATTGATTATTCGTTTCGTACTTATATCAAAAATTGTATTTGTAATCTATAAAAATTGTGTTGTTGCATGATTTCTTTTGCATGCACAGATTAAAGTAGTGCAATAATATATTTTCGTCTTAACTGAAGTATGGATGCCAAATAATACTAAGTTTCCGGTGATTTTACTTGACTTGGCATACTGCCGCTTTAGCATGGCTTAAAAACTCGAATGAAAGTAAGAGGATACAGTTTAATCTTACCGTCTCTGCCATTTCGGCTTTTTGCCAAAACTGTAGCTTACTTTCAGCCAAAACGTAGCCTTTTGCTCCTCTAAAGGTATGGCTTACTGGTCCAAATAAAAGTTTCGAATAAGCAAATAGAAAACGTTACAAATGGAAGTGGTATGTATTATATTTGTACTCGCTTTTAGGTTATTGAAAACTATATTTTTGTTCGCCTATTTTTACATTGGATCTGTATCCAACTTGTATCAGAATTTATCTTCGTCAGACGTGACGTAGTAAGGGATATCTCGCGGGCGGGTTTTGCGGTCAACCCTAATCCGATATTTCCTGATCATCCGACGAATGCACAGTAATTTTCGTAGTATAGGTATCTTGACGAGGGCGAACGTAGCATCCTGGTCCCTGGACCGTGTTCAGCGGTAACGCTAACGAGCTGATATATACTCCGCGAGCAAACGATTACATTCCGCGCAGTGTTGGCGGCTCGTACTCAGACTACACGGCGTCCCGCGGCGTTTATGTCGCATTCAATTCCTTGCACAGACCAATTTATGTTCCAACGTGTTTATTCGGCTTGTTAAATGTAAATGTGCTGTTCCCAAGCAAGGACTTCTATCGTAAGTCACGATACGACCGTTAGTGCTTACTGAGATTGCTAACAGACTTTATAAATGGGAGTTAAGCGAAGTGTAGGTTATACTTGAGTTTGTTATTATGTACTTTCTATAAAAATGTTTGTAGGTATCTATTAATACAGTAAGTTCAGAAAACATTGAACAACTGGAGGCAGGAGCTACAGTAAAATAATCATGTTTAAGTTGGTTTAAGTTGGCTAAACGACACACAAATAAAGATAGGTGATTCGTTATTGTAACTAGTTTCCGCGTTTCGTTAAAATCAAACTTATGACATAAGTATAAAGTACAATATGTTGACATTATGCTGATCATAATTGCTGCCGGGACGGCCTCCTAAAGTCTCATCATCTGTCTTGGAAGTGATGCATTTAAGAATTGAGGAACAGGTCACACTTTCATTGGTAAACTCTTTTTCGTTTGAACATTAACGTTTCTCATGAAAGTCGAGTTTCGCAATACTGTGTCAACTGGCGAATACGTGGAACTTCACCCACGCGCTAACTACAAGAATCATTGAAACATCTCGGATATCAGTTTCTTTTTCATTGAAGTTCTCGGAAAGTAAGAAACCATTACAAATGCTGCCGACTGCTCTGTAAATTGAGTGCCGTCACACAATCAGATGAAATTGCAACTAATTTCATTTAGGAGGTTTAGCTTGAGAACTTGGGATTTGATATCCGAACTCAAAGTTCTGGATAGTTTTATTTTCTCTCAGTAGTTTTGAATAAGTAGAACTAGGTATTCTTCTATTTATAATCTAATTGAACTAGTAAAAGCTTTGAACAGGGGTCTTAATGAAGGGAGTATTTTGTAGAAAATAATACGATTCCCGTAAAAAATCTGTCGAATAAATGATATCTGAATTAGTCAGGTTGTAATCAAAGACAATTAAGACTAGTGGCAAATAAATACAAACGAGTTTACCCTCATCATGGCGTTATTCTACGTAAATGTAACTCGAACGATCAGTGTTAGTGATCCATAGCTCACATGACACTAAGCCGATACGGCGAAATAAAAAACTGAGCAACAGCTACTGACCGCGCATGTACAAGAAACATGTTTTAATGACGCACTGAACAAAATGTAAGGGTGTCGAATGCACATATCGCGTATCGTGTTACTCGGAGCAAAACGAATTAAATTACACTATATCATAACATTATATAAAGTGTATAAATACGTTGAGAATTATCGTGGCACATGCTGCTTACATAAGAGTGTGACGTAACGAATCAAAGGTGAACGACTTCATATACTCAGATATAAACGATAATGACAATGAGGTTGATTTGATTGGAAGACGAACAAAGATACAAGCACTGACATGTAAAAACACGATATGGAACACTACAGTTTCAAACTTCACCGAATGCCGGATAAGAAATACATATATTCGAAAGTGCAAGATCACAAGAACAATCTTACTGAGGCTTTAGCCTTAATGGATATGTAACGAATGAACCTCAATTGAAAATATCCATTTAAGAAATCAATTTCAGGAAGTTTTACAACACACCGCGAAGTTATAATAGGGCACAGAAGTTCACAGAACAATTAGTACAATAGGGTCACATTAGCAAAAATTAAACCCTCAACTCTTTGGATGAACAAAATTCCCAGTATTTCCATAACAGCTTAAGGCCTTACTTTTAACTGCACAGACGAGACAATAAATTGTATAAAATGTATGAAATACGTCTGCAAACGACATGTACACCAGATAATGTAAACGAAACGCTTGCGATGTGAGAACTTTGAAAAGGCCTCTCAGATAACGTGCGCCGCGCTGGTGCAGTAAAATCCCTGTTTGCGAATGATGTATTGGGCGAAAGTTGCTCAATGCATTTATGTGAAAAGACCTAGCTGCAGGAATATGTACCTACATATATTGTTATGAAATGACGTTAAGTGCTACGTACGTAAGACGTGTGTTCTGGTGAGCTGTAAATCTAGCGGGGAAATAGGTTACGTAAAATGATGCCGATAAACCTGCGGAGGTATTATTAGTTGGTCACTATACAGCGAACAAACATTCGTTCAGCTGAATGATGACATTATTGTTGATTTGTGTTTAATATTATTCATGGAAAGATGATTCTTTGCTCCGCAAAATATTTTGTCCTGAATTAACATCGATAACGAAATTTTCTGTAAGTAATTTGGAACAAAAAACCAGTTGACACATGAATTATTTTACTCCAAAGAAATTTGAGAATATAACGTGGTAGATATAAAAAACTGTCTGTGCTTATCATGGAATTCCATTCCATTTCGGAGAAGTGTTGTCGAACCGAGAACTTATTATTTAGGTATTTCATATCTTTGTAAAATCGGCAAAACACACAATATGTTGATACGTAATGTAATTTCTTAATTATAAGACACCAGAAGGCTATACGTATGATTTACCTACCTACGTACATCGTGTTTACGCTGACGTACATCGCAATTCGCGACACATGTTATAATTTTCTGCGAGCTGTCAGCGCCGGCGCAAGTGTGCGGTGACGTCACGATCTGCACTAGCAACTAGAGCTATGAAATGCAGTTATAAATAAACAAATGATTTGCGGATGAATGCACGGTTTGTTTCTCTGCTATGAATCTTCGAGGAAATGCCTGACTACCTTGTCAATGTTTATGAGTTTTGCGAACTTAGTCATATTGCAAGACATTTGTAAGAGCAGCTTGAGATAAAGGCATGCGAATATTTAAATTGGTAACCCTGTGCGGCTTCGTTTGGTAAATAAAAATTTTAAAAGAGTATTTACATACAACTCAGTGTCTAGTTTAATTTTCAATGATATGATTTATTAATTAAAGACTGCAATGAACTACCTTTTCTTTGTCGATATGATTTGTTCAAATACATCGTATTCCTGTACACAGCTATGTTAAGTTACTGCTCAATGCACATTATGATTATAAATAACAAGTGAATCTCGAAGTGAGAGCATGTAATTTATTTAATCCTTCCTGAGCATTACACACCTACACAAATTTATAAAAAATATGTTCATGATCAGTTAGTAGCCCAGCAGTATTAGTTACACCCTATGACCTGCAAGGCTACAAAGTACTTTTACGGTCGATAATATGACATTATACAAAAAGCATTTGCCCACGTGCTTTGCACGAATGCCAATTGTCGCTAAAACGTTATCCTAAAGTAAAAGATACTAAAACACATAATAAAAGACGTTTGCGTCAAACATAAACAACATTCAAAGTAAAACTCATGAATGATCCAATGTTCCCAAAATTAGAGCAGCTTGCACGTAATAAGATGCTTATTAAACGATGATGCAATGCTGATGTGAGAAAAGACAACGACAACGAATACAGCCCGAGGTATAAGATGTTCAACCAAAGATCACAAACGGATTGTTAGGGCGTAAATATTACGTAGGTAATTAAAGTTGTAGAAACTATTTCAAATTCAGTTGTATGCAGGCATACTAAAGCTTCACATCAATTACGAATTAAAGTAGCTATATACCTAAGGTCGAGGAATGCAACGCATGTTGTATGTATCCTGCTCTACCTACTGTCATGACTACTTTTAGTTTAAATCAGTCTGCGGCCAATCATTTATTTATGTAAACAATACAAAATCAAATGGATCAATGAAAAGCATCGTCCATGAAGGTCTTCTGCAAAGGTTATTCTGCTAAGAGTTTGGTCGGTTTTAAGTTGACCAGTTCAGACGGAGTGACGCCAGTGGCTTAAACCTATTTTGGGCAACTCGACGACCCGACCTACACCTTAATATATCCCACTAGCGTGGTAATACGATCCGTCTACATTACATTATACAATACCGCAGTAATCGGCTAAGGCTTGCAACCTACTAAATTCCAAGCCGTACTACGGATTAAAATTAGGCGAGCGGAAATTGTTAATTTTTGTACTCATTGTTGGGGAATTTTTAGGGTTGAAAATATTTCTGATGAAACATTAATGTATGCGGTTTATTTTTTGCTTATTTAGGAACAATAGACTAAAACATTACGATCTGTCTGGAGAATCAGCGAAATGTGAAAGAGATTAATTCAGGAGTCAATAGAATACCGATCAATTACGGCTGGTAAGACACTTGAGAGTACACTATTGAATTGTCATTGATGCAGCACAGTTAACATAATTTTATGATGTTGCTTCGTGTAATCTTCCCATAAAACCCGTGCATAATAGTAAGTTATTAAAATGATGAGCAGTGTCGATCACCTAACTATGTCATTATAACTTGTGTGCGGTCAGTAGTCAGTAGCTTATGATTTGTACACCAGATCAGCTAGTATATTAAATTCTTTAGATGAAAGTACAACCCGCTACGTATATTATACAAACTTAATTGCTTTTCACTCAACGGTAACGTTTATTTACTGCTTTTGCTGGCTTTTTCTTGAATAATGTTTTATTAGAATATTTTTTTTAAAGAAAATTGAATTTTTATACGTATGTACAGTATTGTAAAGTTTGACAATTAATTTCTCCAACAAATACGGAGATAGGAAAAATAATAACCATTTGTAAAAAAACCACACCTTCATCATTTAAACTCAGGAATGATGGTAATTAATTAAAAACTATATCCTATGCAAGCTTAATGTAAAATATCGGAAACCACTATCTCAAAACCCCAGTTAGTCGGAAGCTCTTAATCCATATTAGCTGCAGTCAAAGAGAATCATTATACACCTATACACAGCTACATAATGTGTGTTCATCGGCTTCCCTCGGCCATTATTACGTTCGCTTTAGCAGAATATTCTCTAGTCCATTTATAATTAAATTACATTCTTTTCTTTTGCGAGGGCTGGAAATTTTAATTAAAATAATGTATTAAGGTTAATCATAAGTCATCGGTATAATACTTTTATACTGACTAAAATATCAATGAAAAATTTATCGTTGTACCGTTAAATCTCCGACTTATTAGCATACCTATCGTAGATTAGATCCGACGCTCTGGAACACATCCATTCATCTACGATAAAAAAATGCGTGTCTCCGTGTCCCGA
This sequence comes from Plusia festucae, assembly GCA_950381575.1. Classification (NCBI taxonomy): domain Eukaryota; kingdom Metazoa; phylum Arthropoda; class Insecta; order Lepidoptera; family Noctuidae; genus Plusia; species Plusia festucae. The sequence continues at coordinate 515,352 of OX494436.1, read as the reverse complement.
GTCACGTAGACCGTGACAATGCTCCCGGGAACCATCATTTGTCACTATCAACGGGGATGCAAGGGGAGACGTATTGACGCCGCCAGACCGTTGATTCTATTATTTATTATTCAAAGACTTTCATTAATTACTATTAATAATGAATAGATGGCTAATGACGGGTATTCTGGTTGAAAACTAATTGTTTGTTTGTCTAAATCGTTAACCACGAACCCTGGTTCGTGGTTAACGCTAGGCTAGGCTGCTAGGTTTAAATTATAGCAAAGAGCGACAATAGCAAAGATATTTTTATGAAACTTAAGTCCACAAAAGCTTCGCAAATAAGTATGGTAAAAATTGTTGAGATTAATTAGAACCGTATTAAAGTGATGAGAGACGGCAATAGCAGTGAGACAGTTACAGGTAGGTATTATTATAATAATCTTGGTAAACTACCAGCTTATGAATAAACAACAAACGACACAGCTGTCATACCTTCGTCAGTTACATTGACAATGTAGAGAACAAATAGTCTCAAACATAAGGCCACAGCCAAACATGAAAAAGCTCTAAGAAAATATACGAGACAGACGTTCAAAATTCAGTCAACTTCAAAGATTTCCTTGTATGACAGATATTTTAAATATAATGCTGATGCTTTGCGCTGTTGAGTGGTAAAAGCAAGAAATAAAAGTTGGTAAGTACATAATAGTTTTGTTGTGAAAGAGAATTACTGCCAAAGTCTAAAAACAGTTGAAATGTTTTCTAGGTATATTCCGGATACGAACGAAAATAAAAGCGTTGTATTTCGATTCGTTAAAAACAGAGAAGTTACGTTAACACCCTGTAAAGGCGTGAGGCCGAAGCGAGATGAATTATTCATCAGCCGTGCAATACAAACGGGAATTATTGATGGATGCTAGTTGTCGACTTGTCTTATGTCTTCGAAGGGTGTACGCTTGTTAAATTCTGTTTGTTTGAATTTATTAATGATTCGCCTGAATTACTCTTGTACGATACGATAGCATAAAATCTATCATATCACTGAACATTAAAATGAAGTGTGGTATTGAATGTACATCATATCTGCATGTGGTCAAATCTAATAAGACATTCAGACTAATAATTACAGAATATGCTTCTCTTCTGTGTTTTTACCTAAGTAGTACTTATTGTAACCTTTTTAAATGCCAATCAGCCTCAAAACTCGCTTTCAACCCACAAGCGACCAACACACAGAGTCCTGTCATTTCCTCGAAAAGCTCAGCATATTTGCGTGGAACAGATGTTCATATGAGACTAAATTGTATATGTTATAACTTATATTGTCCTTAAAAAAGGTTTCTTGTTACTTTAATCGAAGACTCGGCTGTAGAAGTTAAAAAGTTTTTACGGCAAGAACTTAAAAGAAATTTATTTATTAGGTAACTAGCTGACCCGGCAAACGTTGTACCGCCATATTAAAAAAAAAGGAGAGGAAATTTAGAATCAACTTTTCATACGTAAGTCACGTGATCTGTCATTTTGTATGAATATCTCATTTTCAATTTTAAGATTTCGAACCTTGTCCCTGGGGGAAAGCTGTTCAGTTTTATGCACCTGATTACCTCATAGAATATACGCACTCCATAAAAAATTTGCCTGTTTATTAGAAGAAAGAAGACAAAATCTTTTAGAACAACCTGCTGAATTCATTGGAATACAGGTTAATTTTTTTCAAATGCGATAACTCCAGCCTAACGAATAACCAAACTAATATACCACTTTTTTACATATTTTTGAATGAGTTTAGTACTTTTTAAATACTAGTTCAATATCAATACCTACTGAAATGAGAGTTCTTACATTTCTTAATACGTCACATTTTTTTTTACTTCCACAATTCAACTTAGGCAATAATAAGGCGGGGAATTATAACAACCGCAACTCTAAAGCAGAATCTGTTCAGTTTCAAAGATATTAATTTTGTGGTTCTTGCGAAATTTTGAATAATATTTCTTACGCAATTTTAACTTACAGTAAGATAAACAAACTTGTGGACTGAAGAAAATAATTAGGTAATCTGGTTTTCTTGAACATGGCATGGGTAACTTACTTTTTGAAGATACCTTATTAGGTTCTCATTTAAATCAACTGAAAGCAGTGTCTGTGAAACATACCTGTAACAAACAAAAACGTACAATATTAGTGTAATATTCAGCTATACCTACACCATCTCACTTAAATGAAGTTAAATGTTAAAGAAGTAAGTCCTTCGAGATACACAAAACATACTTCCATTTGTTTGTTCTTTGCTCTGTAAGTAGGAGGTACCGTAGTGTATGTACAAAATAAAATACAACCAAAACTTTTTGCAAGCCTGCAGCCGATTATAATATTATATCACAGAAGTCCCAAATGTCGAGCTTTAAACTGGCGACACGCGCCAGTGATGAGCAACAGACTGTCTTGTTAATTGTGATTAATGACCTGAGACCATAACGTACAAAAATACAGTAGAACTACGCAAAAATAGCAGCAACAAAAGAAAAATGGTTTTTCTGCAAAATATTCTTAATTTTAAAATAATGAAGACAGATTTTTAAACAATCGAACATTGTATTCCTTCAATACATATTGAATAAAAGTTAAGAATTATATGAATGGGATTGGATCTTCTGTTTATATCCTGTCTTATGACAAAGGCGATTCACTAAAGTCACGGGCGCCGGGCGCCGACACTTTTTACGCACGCCCAAAAAAATATTGTTGTTATTCAATATAGCATGAAAAAACCCAAGTGCCTCCTTGTTTTTTAGTATGAAATATGATATGAGATGTATTGTTGTATTACAATTACGAATATGTCGTATACCGTACCGTCACTTTTATGATTGGCATTCCATTATTTGGTATAGCGATTATTTTTTCATGTGTTCCGCTTGAAGAATAAGAAATATTATGACAATATCTCAATACTCTACTGAATAACATCGACGAAGATTGAGTACTTCATAATTGGCTATTGTTTCACATTTTTTCTCTGCGCTGCATTATTTCTATTTTTCCCCGAAGACGTTGATTAAAGTCCTTGTTTTTAATAAATTACTGCAGACTAGCGAAACATAACATAATATCATGGTATGATTTTATTTGTACCTACTAGCAGTTTCCCAATCAAATATTTTTTTCTTGATAAAGATTACTAGCAATATGGATCGCACATTACTAGTATTCTTGTTAACCCTTAGTGGTAAGCTAAAATGCTTGTATTTCGAGTGAATTCACGTTGGTAGTGTAATAGGTAGTATTCGACCCTCGACCACATGATCGCAAGTCCGACGCCCCTTCTATTAGGCTACCGCCGCTTTATCAATCTTTCCTCTTTATAATATTAGTATAGATTACTAGCTGTTTCCCGCAGCTCCGCCCGCGGTTTAAATTTTTTTTTTATATAAGTAATTGAGATGTAACTTTACTATAAACCTCACGGAGCCCGAGAGCTTTCCAACGAATGCAAAACCGTGGAAATCGGTTCGTGCGTTCTGGAGTTATAGCGTCAGGAAGGAAAACCCGACTTATTTTTATATAGTAGATTACGGAGCCCTAAAAAATTACATTCCCATTATCCTGCAAAAGTTCACCGTCTCATACGTTCCTATTAGTATTCACTTCCCAACCATTGTATGTGGCACTGAATCATAAATAATAATATCTTCTGTAACTAACTTACAATCCGTCTGTCTGTTTGTATAAATGAGTTTCCGATGACGACACGTGCTGCTTGTATAGCAAATAAAAATCAATATTCATTTTCATCTTCGAGTTAAATTTGGTTCAAAAGAAATAATTTAATGTTTTGTCCTTGGTTACATTAACTTGTTTACAAAACTGGGATCAAAAACTGAAGGTCGCGGTAATGAAATAAGTTAATGTGAGTTTGACCTACTAATCGCGTTTGTAAAATAGTTTTTCTAGAAAGAGCAATGTAGCTTGAATTAAAAAAATCTTTCTGCAACTTGAGTTCAATTGAAGTCGGATGTTTGGCACCGACTTTAAATAGATCAGTTGGTAACTTAACAATTGAATTTAAAAGGTAATTTAATAATTCAGTTTATGTTTAAAAATCGGCCAACAATTGACGGAGATATCGGTGGACATACATTAAAAAAAACTGCATTTGGAAGTCGGATAAACAATACCGAACTGCAATTTAAGTAACGATTTATTCGTTGCTATGTATAATTTAATGCAGTAATAGTGTACAATAAAGAATATTCGACTCTATTCTATTCCACCTAGACAAACGTTTTATTTACCACGCGACCTAGCTAGTACTTGTGCATCCTGTATAAACACGTACATTTCCCATCTATTTCGATTTATGGGATGTTCAAATTATAAGGCTCGGAGTAACCATGAACTTTATACCAAGTGCGTTAGTACCGCCGCCGAGGTCACGAGCGCTATAAACCGAAGTACGAGATCGATAGTGAATGGGAAAATGCTTGCCCATAGGAATTAATTCTTTTAACCGTTTACGGTTTTATTGCTATTGGTAAGCAGGAGTGGTGCTAATAAGTTTCGAAGAAGGTTCTCATTTATTTAGGTGTATGTCTGACATTCATAAATGTTAAGTAAATTTCTTTTTTTAAGACTTAAAATCCTTCAGACTTCTAGCACCATCCTGTAACTCACACTGTACTGCAAGACACGTGTCCTTTTCCAAGCAGAGAAGGTTTTTAAACCAGGTATATTTCTACCAACCTTGCACAACTTAAAACTGAATGCTGAAAGCATTTGAATGTTTTAATGTTGAATACGTCGGTCCAACCTGTTGCTCTATTGATGAGATCTCGCTGAACACTTCTGTATGACGAACTAAACCGGGGCTAAGCTTCGGCTCAAGACGGGTTTACAGGAAATCCTTCATTTCTGCTATTCATACATACTTACATAGTAAATAACACTTCAACATTTAGCAGCGAGGTCATTAAAGAAATTTTATGCAACTTTGTATAAAAGACAGATGAGAAAAAATAAGGGTGATTCAACTTAAGAAAATCATGACCGAAATCAAGGTAACAAAAAAAAGTGAGAAAAAAGTTACAATAATGCTCTTTATATTCGCATCCTGCAGACGTTGCCCAGACTGATCGTGAGTTTGGCATGATTAGTCAGCGATTCTAAAAACCTACGGTACATTAGATTGTCTAGCGCACGACGCGACGGCGAGTGTATTTTTTACCTTACCGAACATTTTTCGGTGAGTCAACTATAGTTCACTACGAAACTTCATGACAAATTCCAAAAAAAAAGTGACATTCACTTTGAAAGGAACTTAACCTCCGTCAAAATATGAAGTGTAATGTCTCGACATACCTATTTAAAATGCAGACAATTCAGAATGAGAGTGTTGATCTGAGATTATCTTAGATTTTTAATTTAGTTCATGATCTGGTTTGTTTTTAAAGATTAATCTTAGTTAGTAGCATCTACACAATTTTATATTCAAACTAATAGTTAAAACAGGTTCACCTTTATTAAATGAAACCGATGGCGCTCTATTATACCTACCTAAGTATAGGGACAAGTTTTTTTTTTTTAAAGATTACTAGCAATGTGGATCGCACATTACTAGTAATCTCGTTAAAGTCCTTCGTGCTAAGCTAAGATGCTTGTGTTACGAGTGGGTTCACGTCCGTAGTGTAATGGGTGGGATTTGAACCCGCAACCATTTATGATCGCAAGTCCGACGCCCTAGCCATTAAGCTACCGCCGCTTGAATGTACTGATATCGCTGCTATTAGATCGAAGTATTGTTTATGTAGGTAGGTACCTACGCAGCTTGCACTACACGCAATATAAAAATAAGCACTTAAAAACAGCATGTAAGCATCTCCATTTACATCATCGCGTCCATTTACACGTGTCAGCGGGTCGACAAGTCATAAACAATAAAGTTGGCGCATGAATCACGAGCGCGGCAGGAACGACTGCCGCCAGTGAATCAGACCCACACACCTTGTGCAGCCATTAACGAAGGCTGTGCAACATAAACACGGACAGAAAATCAATACATAATGCGATAATGTAAGGTAATTAGCTTTCCTAATACCTGGTACTATGTGTAGCTTGTGAGGTACAGGTTATGAAGTTGGTGTAGATATACTAAGCGGTAATTACATCTAGTGCTACGTTAACTTAAAAATCCTACAAGAAAACTTCATATTATAGGATCATTTTAATGTATTCCAGTTTCTCTTACTGCTGAGGAATAAGTGTAGGTAGTTCGTTTATGAGAAAACAACAATTAAGATTAAATTCTACACAAACATTTTGATCCAGTCACGTACTAAACCTTCTGAATGTTTCTATTTAGTTCTAGCGGGTAATTGAATCAGCGGCTTAATTGCAAGGTATTAATGTACGAGGAAGTATCCTTTAAATGGTTGCTTATTATGGCACGGTTTACCTAATACAGTGAATAGGTTAATATAGTCTACATAAGCTATGCGACCTCTCGTACAAGACGTAGGTTAAGTCTCAAAGGACAACTAAATGAATAAATAAACTAGAAGTAACAGAACGGTTCCCCCTTCAGACTTACGACTTTAGTTTCCTACAGAATAATAGTTTATTGCTGTTTAACAGACTATTAAATGCTGTGTCTTGTATTTATCACTGAAAGCCAGTTCAATTTAGTCCTAAAAACCACAAAAAAATCAATAAAAATCTCTCTCTTTCAGGCCTTGAACGAGAGGTTTTATTGTTCTATTGTTCAAGGTTCTCTCATTTTACACAGGACCTATTTTCTACCTAACAAGTTTTAGACCTACAAAACAACTACCAAAATAAATTCTCCAAATCAGTTGTCAATTTATTATTCATCAAAGGTTCAGGCCTAATATCTAGGTGCTTACGATGATTCACGGGGTGACGGCATCTACCATTATAACACACAATAAAATAACAGAAGGTCAAATCTAACTGATTTCGCAAATTTAAAGAAAGGTGGCACTATTGATACTCGTAAATATATTTCTTTACTTTTTATTACCCACATCTTGCGATGTCTGAAAATTTAAATCTGAAATAAGTTTGCCATTGTACTCTTATTGATTTAGTATAGTACCTATCCTAAATTCATTTTCTACAGTAATAATTAACTATGCCAACAGGAGTTTATTTTACGTATTTATCATGAAGTCCCAACAAGAAAATTTAGTCTTTCAGTAAAACTTCCTCTACTATCACGCTAACTGGTTCTTCTGCTATTCTCTAGTTCGTGTTCCTAAATAACTTAGCATTCCCCGCGCGCCAGTGGGCGATGACTGCTTAATGGCTTCTATACTTAGACAACAATTAATAGATACAATGAGAAAATTCCGTGACATTACCATGTCAATCGCTCACAATCTGACAATTCTGGTGAGCCTAAATGATACCCTAGACTTTGCAGGCGATGTCGCTAAATTACATGGTAAACGTACAAGTCTATGCTGTATAATGCACTAACGAAGGTCACTTAAAATGTCTTGTACTAAAAGCATCAGACATGCCGTGCTAAATAAATAGTCGCGTCCTACATAAAAAGGTCAAAGACAAAAGGTCAGGACAGGGCATAAACCACGTGCACATTTTAGTCTTACGTTGTAATTAAGGAAATAATTGTTTTCATACTTAACAGATCATGAATGTCAAAGTCACTTCAGGACATTTAATTTACCTGTGCTATGGAGTTTGTTGCGCCGTTTCTTCTCCACAACTAGAGCACTTAGGAAGCGGTGAAGGATGGCGAATCAGGGTGCTGTTTAGGTATAAATTGACTTTCAAAAAGTGATAAATAGAAGGCTAATTTGAACTAAATTAATTTTGATTTGGTACCCTTCATCATACCGAATTAATTTTTCAGAAAAGGCCGTATTTAATATATGCATCGATACAAATTGCCATAGTGACAGTTTTAATAATCTCTCTCATTTCTCTATTTACAATAATAAATACAAATGATAATTATACGTCCAGAATAAAGGTTGTAAAAACATCTGCGTTCCCCTCTGGGAACATCAAAAGTAGCGCAATGTAATTCAACACGTCTTATTTACAGTACTTTTTTCGGTGTCGCGTGTTCTATTACCAATAAGCGAGGACACAACGTCATTAATTCCTAAACGACGAGGTCAAATGTCTTGATGAGCAGGCATTTAGAACATTTATAAGTCAGTTCATATTTCCTTTGAACTGATGCAAATTACAGAACATTGTCACGATACCATGGCACGACAGATTGTTCGTAATCAAACCTGTACGTGTACGTAATTGGATTGAGGTAAAATCAGCATTAGTACTACATATTACCGTTATAAGTATGATACTTTTCGAACATTAGGTAGAACATCTTTATTTATTAAATCTTTAAAAAATATATATACCTACTTATATTAAATATGTTACATAAGACCATTCTAATAGAATCAGGAACTTGAACGGATAGGTTGCCCAGTGCCCATGGCCCGAAAACCGATATCTTTTTCATTGTTATGCTTCCAAGAAACTGTATCTTATGTTGCCATGGATATTCACGTACAAAAAGCCGGTATGCCTTGAACTTCGCAATATTTTCGTAAACTAGCAAGTACTCCGCCGGTAAAATAAATTCTTAATACTTATAATTGTCATGTCTACCGCCAATACTTGGGTAACACGCACAGATGATAAACTGTAATTGCAATCGTTGTGGCCTTGACTTCTCTGTCTGCCACCCTCTTTTGCCATTGATTCCGATCCAAACGATTAACATCACGTTACGACTATAAAGCCATTTAATTTAGAACTTTATCGTTCTGATCTTTGGAAAATAAAATCACAGCGGTGCCCTGGAAGGAAGTTGCGTAACTTTAAGACTTGTCAACAAATAAACACTCAATAATAATAAAAGTTCAGTCCTTACAAATATGTGTGATCCACAAGCGTGCAATTCATCTCGTGATTCTTTAAAAGGTTGTACAGTGTCGCGAGGAAGGGAGAGGCGAGGTCGCTAAGGCGCGCTATAAATAGCTCGGTTTAAATAAACGGCGACTACAAATCACCCCGGTGTATGCTTAATTAGGATACATTGCATATTTCGCTCGTTAAGAGCCGGAGAGGGATGCTTGACGCGAAATTGTGATTAGTGAGTGTGTGAGTCAGGACTATGATATAAGGAACTTAGTATTTTGTAGCAACTGTTTTAAATACATGGCCATTATATGGCTTACAGTGCTAATGTTTGAAGTGGGATTCAATTGCCGAACTTTTTATGCATATTAATAATTTCAGATGGTTCATCTAGAATGCTTACACTATGGCTTCGAATTATGTTACGGACACATTAACAATCGAGTGTGAATTAATATTCCTGTTTTCCGAGACAAGAAAATGTGGTTTACAACAAGAAAGCGTTTTCAATGCTCCAAACATTATTTTACGAAACAGTAGATCGTCAAAAAAGTTATTCAGGCCTGATTGTGTTGAATAAGATATTACCTAAGACTAAGAGCGAACATTCTGAGAGTTGGAAATATGTCTGATATTATTTCGAGAAAGTTTCATAAATACAACATAAACTTCCAACACTTGATATATTAGTACAGAACTTTCCAACATTTAAATAGAAGCACATAACTTTGCCTTAAACATCATAGAAATAGCAAAGCCACCATAAATCTTTACACTAAATAACAAATAAGATAATTATATATATTACAATAATGAAAAGGGCTGGAAAGATTGCACAATAAAATATAAAGAATATGTGCACAATGCATGGACGAAAAGTAGGCGCGTCCGGTTGCTCCTGTTATCTCCGATAATTTTATTGTCTATAACTGAAACTATCTAACAAATGGGAATTGAATAGAAAAGAACGTAGTACTAAATTCTGTTTACAGGTCAGTGTGCAATATTTACTAGACGTCGACGTAATACCGTCTTCCCATACGGAAAATGTATTCGCACGACTTTTATTATTTTCACGTCTCGGTGTTTACGCGGATGTGAGATCGACGTCGTATTTACGCTGCAGGAAAAATCGTTGTACTATTCTTAGGTTGAATTTGCATATTTTCTCTCGTAGCCGACAATACGGACTTAATAATTTTATATCAATACTAGCTGAACCGGCAAATGTTGTTTTGCCATATTTTGCAGATGACGACCATTATTACTTAGGGGTATGAAAATAGTTTACAACCTGTTCTCAGCCAAACTTATACAAAAAAAAATCATAAAAATCGGTCTAGACGTTTCAGAGGAGTTAGGTTACATTAACATTCTAGTGTCACAGCACTAGTATTTTATATAGATATACTCGTATAGAAGATCATTTTGTAAAAGTCGCTGGCGAGATGACATCAATCACTTTTTTCCGGATTGGTGGGAATCGGCTCAAGACCTGGAGCCAGTTGGGGGAGACTTGGACCACCCAAAAGGATAAAAATAAAAAAACTAATTATTATAGTATTGATAACTAATCTTAGGTATGTTGATCCGTCATTGTATACACCATGTTAAGTCTAGAGAAGTTCATAACTACCTGAAAGTTTTTAAGCGTAAGTTTTTAATTGAGTTTACTATCAGTCTGTATTACCTACCACTTACACTTGAGCTTCAAGTGGCTTTTGTAAACTACTTTAAAAAACTGGTATAAAACATAAAGTTCGTTAGCTTGAATTTAAATGAGGGCCTTGTGTTAAAACGATTTCATCGACTTTGATGTTTCGCAACATACGTGCTATATGTGTACAGTTATTAAAATAGGTTTCCTCATAAAATTCAAGGGTTTGGTGCATTTCTGAAATCCTCAGACTTAAAACAAAAAACTCTTTTTTTACCGAACTGTCACCTATCAGTGGCTCACATAGCTCACCGCTCACCACGCTACAATTCGTTCGGCTAGCAGCCTCGCGCGCCGCCCGCCGATTTATAGTCGCCTTCAACTTGATCTGTAACGCAACCCTCGCCGTCGTATTTGTTTTGGAATATTCACAATAGCTGACAGTGCAGCCTGCAATATATAGTTTTAATTTGAAGGTTCAAGGGATTCAGAGTTATAAATATTGCACTCGTACAATGAAGAACATAAATGTTTCAAAATACGAAGGCGATGTCGAATTTCTCCGAAAAGGCTTCACCAATTTTGGTAAGGTACTTTTTTTTTGTTTGTGTTTACCCCTAAGAGATGAAGGTAGCTCTCTCCAAAATATGGGAAACAAGTTTGCCGGGTTAGCTAGTATTTATATTTTTTTCTACTAAGTAAAACGTGATTCTTGAATCTTGTTTTAGACAGTTTTATCTCGTTATTCCAGAAAACATCCATCTAATCTGACGAGTGGCTGACTCAAACACTTTTGATATCTTTTCCTAATGCAATTCTTTCGTGAAAATGAAACAAAGAAACAAAAAGCCTCAGGACATTTACCAAGGCCTACATTTCTACTTTCTTGATTTGGTAGTGCCCTTTATTGTGGGTCAACTTGAGGATTACAAATGAGAAGAATTTTTGAAAATACCTTAATAATGACTGTTGCTACTATAATTTGCCTTCTTCATTCTATAGCCCTTAAATATAACTAAGTATTATTCTTAATTGCATTCGCATATAGCAATCATTCTATTTTAAAAGGCACGTCTCCATTGGTCGTATCCTGCGCACCACAAACAACAATATGCATAAAATTTTAATAATATAATGGAGGATTGTAAACTCATTCCACCGTTTCCCTCAGTTAACTCCGACAATTTGTGATATAAATTGCAAATTCCCGATCAGCATAGAATAGGATCTGAACAGACAACAATTTGCGTTATAATATAATCTACTTAAACTGGCTCGAATAGGGTTCTATCGCTAGCGGGTTATAAATAAGGTGTAATAAATATAATAAACAACTCTGAGAGATCGGCTAATGATGAAATCAAATATGTTACCAAAAATAGGTCAATTAATGTCGAAAAAAGCTGAGAAAAGTCAATAACAAGCATAATACTGGCAACGATTGTTGTTTACATATAAATGTTTTCCTGATTGTACGTAATTGTAAAATTCCAAGGTATTCACGTATGATACGTTCAATAATTTGAATTGTACTCGAGTTTAGTTCTGAAGTCCGGAACGCAGTTCGCTCTCCGTATGCAGTAGGACCAGCACCTTAGATCCGGCAAAGAGCGATATTGTCACGGACCATTGGTCACATTCAATGCCGCAGCTTACATACGCAGACCCGTTATACACTAGACTATTACATTAGTTATTTCTCTATTGCATTTAATATTATGTTAAGTACTTTATTTGATATCGGAAAGGTTAAAGGCATATAAGTCGTAGCCTCACGTCAAATACGTAAGATGCTATTACCTGCAGTGGGATTCTTCCTTCAAATTACTTCGGCCACAGGAAAATTCTTCTTACATAAGTACGTACACTACGTACCTATTTCAATCAGAAGTAAAGGCCGATTCCCACATTCCCCTGTGTACGTAAGATAATATAATAAAGAGTATAAATTACCCTACAACCTCAATCCCATTATTTTTAATAAGTCCATTTAATCTGGCGAACTTTCTAGACCTTTATATTGAATAATAAGACTTTCCCACACGCTAAATGTGTGAGCACGAAGGTGGCTATTGCCGGCGTGACTATAAATTATGATAAGGCCGGGTATCCACGTGAGTCACCACGACAAAGTATTGCGATCTATAACCATTTCCTTGGTTTGTTCACACTGCATAATCTATGCAGGCAGAAGCGACCTATTGCATTATTCAATCTTGACACTATAAAAAGCTTCATCAACTTTTTGTTCATGCGGACAATGGACGACTTTAAAACTAAATAAACCGAGTCTGAGATACGAAATACCGCAGAATCTTCATCACGAATGCTATCGTCTGGTTCACAGTTACTGCAAAGGCATCGATGTATACATCTATCGGAGGTAATATAACTTTATTTTGGTATTTGTTACAGCTTACTATGACTACTTATTTAAACTTAATATAGAAAGCTTAACTTTAACAAGCATTATACCTACTATTTTATTTGATTGATTTAATACGTGAACGGGTACCTATTCTTAACCATTTTGCGTATAAGGTTCAGCATTGTGATTGCTTTTTGCATGTATGGACATTTTAGCGTGTGATTGTGATGTAACATTTAATGGTAGATATATTTATTGAATTAAAAGTAATCAATACATACGTTTATGACAAGACAAATACAACATCAGTCTACTCGCGACCGCAACTCCTGCAAAGGCGTTGAAACGTCGGGAAATAAAATAAAAATAAGTAGTTTTATTTCTATGTTTTACATTTTTTAAACTTAACATTGATTAAACCTAGTTTTATATCTGTGCAGCAATACGCAATTATTCCGAACTAATCTCGTGATTTTCGCAAAATTAATTAAATAATACCGGCAATTTCGGCACGCTACATAATATGCTAAAATAGATAAGCTGAATTTGGGAAACAGCCCACGAAAACTGCAGCGACTATTTAGTTAACAACTGTATTTATTTCCTCAAGATATCTTTTGCTGCCATTTAGTACCTATAGAGGTACGATTTTTATCTAAAGCAATCTCTTAGCTGTTGAGCAGACGCAGGTATCTATCACGTAACAATGTGAACAGATGATTGCGCGGCGCAGACGCCGGCGTACCCCCGGCCTGAGTCACGCCTTTCTCTCGTCTGTGAGCCGTCTGGCCGCAAGATAGCGACCTAGTAGGTTCCGAGGAAATTGTTACCGAGACTATCTGCTCAACTAACTATATCGACCGTAACTGAGTTTTATACTGTACTTGTATTTGTAAAGAAACAGCGCAAGATGCAATGCGAATAAAGTTTCTGCGATGAACATGTAGTATGGTACGAGTCTTTTCAACAATTTCATAATAAAGAAGCGAAGTATATAAAAGTTGCAGCTGTAAGGATCAGACAGACATTAAAACTAACGATAAAACAAACCTTAATAAAAATGCAAGAACTTGTTTTGCTTGGCAGAAAATTAATATAAGTACTTAGAAAGCTGGAATCTATTTTCCATAAAAAAATTTAGGATCAATGATGTTTTCAAAAACATTTGTACCATATTATCACATTCCAATTTTTTTTACAATACATAATTATTAATGAAAACTGACTGAAAAGTATTGATAGTTCAATACTGCGTTTTCTTTTTATTTTATGAGCGTTAATGGGGTTAATACCCGAAATACACTTATGTGATCATGAATAAGTTTGTGATGACACATTATGATGACAGTAACAAAACTTTATGAAGGTCACTGGATCATGGTATTACAGTAATGAAGTCTAGACGTGCTAAGAAATAGCTCTGCCCCTATTTGTTCCGATTAATACAGTTCAATTCAAAAGAATGATTGTTAAATCAACAGGCTAAGTCAAGTTATATTAATGATACTGTTGTGCTTATGGAGTGTCAGTCATAAGTTTAGCGGATGCCACTAACTTAACAATAATTATGGGTTGCCAGAACAAAAAACACGGCTAACGAAATGAACGTGATCCAAACTGCTACGTGTTACTATTACAACCAATTTCATTTAGATCTGTAATGTAAAAGCGAAATCACTTGAGGAAAATTGAGAGTTTCGACTCCAACTGCCAGCTTCAAAGTAAATATTTTAGTCCAATTCTATAGGTAAGTCAAATTTAAAACATGTACCTACACGTATTCTTCGAGACAATATCAGCTACATGACTACGTTATGACGGCTCTGTCGCAACATTTCGGATACAATACAACAATCGCACAACTTGTGCAAGTGTCGAGGATCTTGTGCAAATGTCAGCAACTGCTGACTGAATTATATAACGAGCTGATTTCACGATGCATAGTAATTATGTTTTGTATGTTAAGAAATAATTGAATATTGGGTAGTACATCCACGACTTCAATCAGACAGCGAGCTTATGGTTCGAGCATTGGTAGTTATGTTCATAAAATTAATGTATTTCACGAATGTGGTAAAGAAAATCTATAAGCCAAATTTATCCATGTTTCAGTTAATTTTATTTATTTATTTATTTATTTAAACACATACAACCATTATTACAGGTTCTTAGAACCTAATGCAATAGCATATGTACATATAAAATTAAAAAGTGGTAACTTGATAACTTAAACTAAACAAAACAAACAGTACAATAAGCGGACCGTGTGAATTCGTTCAGTGAGCACGAAAATACGTCTATTCTGTGACATTAAATAAAGTAATACTAACTATGACTTCGTCTATCATTTAATTTATAATATGATAACAAAGAAAAAAATAACTAAGTGTTTTGATTAAGAAATTATCATAAAGGCGAGCTTGGTATGTTATTTCATTCCATTCAGTAATCCAACGTAAAGTGACGTCAGAGGTGATGAAAATCGGTCATCAATAATTGTACGTAATAATTATCAATGGCATGCCATGTTTAGAAGCTCGCCGATAAGATATCACGGGGAAATTGCGTCATATCGTTACTTACATATTGTTTAAATATTGTTTCAATGATCTAATACACTAGAACGATTTTCTATTATTAGTGGTGTCATTTTAATTATTTTAAATATTGGGAGAGACTGTGCAAGTTAACAACTGCTAGATCCCACTTGCTGCTTGGTCCACAGTTACATATGAGGGAAAAAGATGAACTTTTAAGTATAAAGTGAATAAGTAAATACCGCCGGACAGTCAAAATACGAAACGCCATTGAGACCGACTACATAGGGATAGGTATGTCAACTGAGACTGACATTGACAGGTAACTGACACCTGTTACCTTGAAGGCTATTGTTTACATCAGCCGCATCGGGTCGCCATCATGGCCGCCACAGAGCTTTATTACGTTTGATTTTACGCGTAAAACAAAAACAAGTGTTAACAAAAGGACAATGAAATAAATTTAAAGAAACATGATGTATGGCACGGAACTTATATATTATGTTATCATTTTAACATCCGTTTGATCTTCTGGAAGCAAAGCGTAAGCGCGAGTAATGAGATTGTAGAAATGTAGATTCTCTTCAAGCCCTTAGGAAAAATCTCAGATTAAACATTACAAAAAGTTAAATTCGATTTATCCTCTTACAAGTAGGTATACTAACACATTCACAGGTTTAGAAAATGTCGTTAGCAAGCATAAAATGCAGGCGAAATTTTATAGATGCGTAACATTTTCCAAGAACACACCGCTGAAGATATTCTCAGAACTACTTTCGAAACTTGCGAGTTAACCCGTTCCATTATCATTTAACTTAGTAATTAGATCTGCGCCGATAACATCTTGTATTAAATAAACACACCAGGGCCGCGTTCGACTGGTTTGGAATCAGCAACCGTTGTTTTAAACATCTAGTAAGTAGTCGCCGTTAACTGGTTACAAGTCAGAGGTTGCGCATCGTAATTGTCACTTAGCCACCGTTTTACTGTCATTAAACGAAATCTCATTGTGTCGTAAAATGTATTTTTTAATTTTTTTATGAGATGTTTAGCGACTGTGCTTGTGAAGAAGCGTTATTTCTTATTTGGAGAATCGGTTATTAGCTTTCGCAAACAGGAATTTGCAACCAACATCTAATGGTCTGCCTGGTCACTGTAACCTCTGGCTTATGTAATGCTTGTATGATAAAGGACTTATTTGGTTTAAACTGGCATTTCATTTAGCGCTATTTAGATGTGCCGACAAACGACCTTGCGATTTGTGCTGTTTCATCGTGTGTAAAGTACTAATTAATATACCTAGTATTTAATGTTCATAAAATTCCACAGTTACGAACATTTTTTTATTTTACTTTTTGTTTAAAACTCTAATTAGCTACGTCAATTATTTCATCTTGGAGGTAAGATTGCTTTTTTAATTGTCAAAATTATTGCCTTTTATCTCCTATTTGGTCACGTGGCCGGGAATTATGATAGCCGTGATTGACTACTTGTAGATATGATATCCAGATGAGTTTTTAGCGTATTCTCACGTATGACAAGTATTATTATAGATATATTAAGATGTATAGTAAATTACTTACCGATAAACAATCATAGTCAGCCTCGGAAATAAGATTGACAACTTACTGTTGCTATGTCAGAAGCACGAATGTCACACCCTGTCAGATTCCTTTTGTTTTAGACGCACGCATACCACAACTTAAACAAAGATATTGCTATCTTTAAGCCGACCCAAAATGGTTTTAATTCATTTACACTTAAATTGTTCTAGGCACGACAGCACCGCAGCAACTGACTCTAATGGTGAAATGAAATGAATGTAAAAAAATCTCACGACGTTTTTTATTTTATCTTTGCTAACGACATTTTTTATTTTATTTTACAAATTATTATAATTTGCTTTACTGTTATTTCTAGTTTCCTATTGAAGCTAAGTTAGAAGACCGGATACTGCCTGACTGACAAGTTTTTTTGCAAAAAATAAATTAGTTGTTTTTTATAAAGATTATTCTACTAGTCACTAAATTTAATACCTACATTCAATCGCATCTGTTGACATAGGATTTGAAAAAAGAACAGCTTACAAAAACCGAGGGTAAATAACTGATTTATTTATAAAATTTAAAAAGTTGGTACATAGGCGGACTTTGAATGCCTTAGGCTTTTTGTACCAGCCAACCAAGGCCCAAAGTTGGTGTAAAGATGAGTAGCAGTTGCAGTGATATTTCTAATAAACGAATTTATGAAGCCTAAATTGTTATCAATAAACATTTTGTTCTTTCATTTATCGTAGCGAAGTATTGACATAGGTCGGTCCACCGGGTCTTTGTTTGCCCGGCTAATGGCCGACTCATTCTCGAATTACCTAGTTAGGTGACACCGGGTTATGGATCTCAACTAAGTTTCGAAGATTTGATTTACCTACCTACCCATAATATAAGTTTTTCAACATCGCAATAGTTCTATCATATATCAAACAGTGAAATTCGGAAAGCGATGTAATGCTACAAATTGAGCACCCGTTAAGAACTTCGTAAAAAAGAATTAAACATAATCTGAAGTAGTAGGATCCTAAGATTCTCTTTGTCTTGAACGCATATTAGGGTCCATTATGTAAGAAAGAAATAAAACGTATAAATTTTCGCCCCACATGCAACGCATAAAGTAAACAATATATAGGTATGTCTATCATATTTAAAAACGGAAAGCTTTACATGTTGAGAACTAAAAACTTTGGGAAACAGAATAAAACATAATTATTCTGTATACCTAGTTGATTATACGTCGTAGACCATGATAAAAATAAAGTGTGGACACATAGTACACACGTAAATATAAGATTCATTCAAAACTAGACAGTTATAAAAAATCATGAACCATTTAAAATTATAATCTGAACAATGTTTTCGTTCTTATGACTAATGTCGGCGTTGAATGACGTCGTCAGTCCACGGAACTCCGGCCGGGAGCACAGTCCCGGCCCATTCATACGGAGCGACACCAAAAAAACCGGCGTAGGCAGGCGAGAAAAAACAACTTGTGTGTAACGCGAGCAGGGCTTGCAACGATGCCGAGTATTTCATGCACTGAAAAAATATATTAAAAAGTGATGTCTTAAAAAATGGATTTCATCGATAAAGACGTTATCAATAACTTGATCTTGATTTATATCGAATATTTTAATCTTACCTTCCCCTCTCTAATTTAAATGTAATGTTTCATAACATTATGCCATGCATTAAAATGGCAAAAATATAATCATGATAACAGCACGTCTCATCATCGACAACTTCGTGACCACTGAATTGAAGATTGCATAACATACGTCTTTTTGTAGAAAGAACAAAAAAATAGCCACAAATGCCAATATTTAAATTGCAAGCCCTATCCACGACACTCAACATGTACGAAAGGAAAGTCTCTTTAAGCATTTTTCAACATTAACCGGAATTATATTTATAAACAAAGCTCACATTAAACCAATTGCGAACGGAGATGCCACTTAAATGCAGATTCCTTTTAAGAATATCGCCAAGCTGTTTCAGTTCTCCGAAACGTTTATAAGCCTCAAAGGCGGCAGGCACCTCATTCAAATTCTCATCATATGAAATCCTAGTTAGACTTCGTACGTCTCAGTATGCGGAAATGCGAAATTTTCCCAATAACATAAGCACTTTCACTTAGGCGCAAAACTCGGTATGCAAATCTTCCAACTCTCTTCCATGTGAATTAATTTTCACTTTCGAACAAAAAAGTAATGAAAAAAAGCACCATGGAGTTTAATAACTGTGTCAATGACCCAGCGATGAAAGTATGTTACCTATAACAAAACTAACATGAGCGGGCTGAACGATATAATATGATTCTTATACCGTCGCCATACAATTGGCAATGATCGCAAATTACATTGGCACATAGAGTAAGGTAAAAAATTAGGCGATTATTTATTATGATGAATGAGTAAGACGGTTCTGCTATGGCGAACTCAAAGGCGAGTGAAGTAAAAAAATTCAGGAGTTGAACAAGTTTCTGTAGGTACACAGAAACATTGAACGGCGATAAAGTGGTTTAGGTTTATAGAAAATGATAATTAAAAGAACACCTTTAATAAACCGAGCCGAGGGTAATAACTTTGACCTTTCTTATATTAAATTATTAAAGAATTTTGGGTGAGTGCGTCTTGTCTTGTACAAATATTTTCATCACACGAGTCACTTGCGGTTTTATTTATAAAAATATTTATTAACATGAGACGCAATAAATTATTTAATGATGACACGATATTAACCAATGGCACATTAAGAGAATTTTAATTAATTGGACAAGTAATAATCAGTGCCAGAGCCAGCGCGTAATTAAACTGAAAAATTACGACCGTTGTCGCCTTGGTACCTTATTTTGCATACAATAATGAGTACTTTCTTTGGTGTTAATATCGAAATATTATTTACGAAATCCATGGTTACTCGTGAATGTAACACCCAAATTCGAATGTTACTTTATTTTTGAAACGGTCAATTTACTCACAACAGCCTCGACAGATAATAAATATATTTCCGCGATGTTAACGAAGTGTAACAACGAAAATGACATTGAATACGTCTAGGTCGCAAAGACGCAAATTTGACAATTGACGAAAGCTGGACATCGAACGACCTTTACTTGTGCGAGGTCGACGAAAATAAACCGTCTACAAACTACTTATGTCTCAATGAAGATTTATTGGGATACAGCTTCCACCTCACAATTCTAGAACCGCGAATAACGCCGATTTTATTTAGTGTCATTTGTTACATCACTCGACTGCAATGCGCCCCGAAAGAAGTAATGCTGTGAACGTGATACTCAAAGTTTATTTCCTGAGGTAACGACCAACCTCTAGGTAATGTTTCTGAGATTTCTGCAACAGCAGTAGCAGGTACTATACTTTTATTACTCTTTCATTTCCAAAGTATGGCTTCGTAGACATTTCGTGTGCGAAGGATTTTTTGCCTAAAAGCGAATGTTTTCCCTAAACATATGCAGTACAACGGAAATTGCTTGGGAGTAAAAAAGCTCTTGGGTGTGTAATTTGTGGTAGAAGACTTATTGTTTAGCATCTATTTGTAGATATATGCGGCAGAATGTTGATCGGACTACAATAGGGATCCTGATATTCACAAATTAAAATTCCCGCCGTACCTCTGGTGGACCGTGGAACAAGAATGCACGATGTATTTTCAACGCACAATTACCAACAAATTGACCCACCCACATCGTCCTACTCTTTATCCAAGTTATATTCTAGCTCACTTCACTTTTTAAAGTTAAATATACTTGATGGTACCTAAATATGACATATTTTAATTTAAGATTCGTGTCTAGATAGGGGACATAAATCTTTTTTTAGGCTACATTATAAATGTAGTGGCAAAAGTAGCATTTGTCTGAACGTTCTTATCTGTGCCAGTCTGGTACATATTTTGTGTTTAAGCTTGGTTATTAATTCGAACTAAACAAAGAACAGAAGCAGTATAAAAGTACAGCAATGCGTAAATAAGTACAATAATGCATGCTGTTACATCTATTGTTATCACAAATTGGACGCAAACAAGAAAATGGTTGATGTAACAACCACCATTATTTTCTCGAGCCTTTTCTCGAAACGGGGAAATCCAAATATAGGTACTTTCAATAAAGCGAATTGGAAAACCATCTTATTTTAGAACCAGATCGCGTTTTCGGTTTGTCAATGGTTAAGCCTGCCCTTTATAGGACAATAGCGGCATAACAGGAAAACATAAGTGTGAGCTGAACCCAAAATACGATGACGTCAATGTTATTAGGTGTCAGATTTATTATAGACTAGGTCGTGTCGTTCCGACCCCACAGATACGATACGGTATTGGTTTTCCAATATGAGCTTATATAACAAACAGTTTTTGATAATCATGATAACTTGAAAGCCTTATCTGGTAAGACAAGATTGTTTAACGGAGAAAAAAATACAAAATACAGGTCTAAAAATACGTGATTGAGCTTTGAACATGAACATTACATGCCACACAGCTCAGACACGTTTAATACCAGAAAGTTGGGCGAAGCTACTCACAAGTAATTATAATTATGTATACTACATAATTATAATACCTACCACAAATCTGAATTTCTATTGGATAGCTTTGACTATGTCTTCAAACTTATCTATTTTGTAAATCCCTAGTATTTATGTTTGAGCTGTAATACCGCCATTGAACTGTAGACGGTCATTATTATTTATAGTTTTATGTTCCGTGCGGTAATATTGTTGAAATTGATTTGATCCGTCTGGTGTGCTGTCGGCTGTGTATACAAGGATGTTAAACTTGTACTAAGGATTGCTAAACTCAGGCTTTATCTTTGAAATATTGTTTTAGAAGATTGAAGGATATAAAACGTCGAAATACATTTACTTAAAACGTGTAAAAATCGTCGGAAGTAATCTTGGTAAATGTTTTAGCAATCGCATAACTAAATTAAAAGTAATGTCTGTTACTCGTTCAACAAAACAGTTTTAAAATAGGTACGAGGTAAGTTTATAGTCATGACTACTTTATTCCTCATAGACTTGATCATACTTTTCTGGGTATTGCAGACATATTTCCAAAATACATTCTCCATTATTGACTTCCACTTAAAGCCTATACGTAACTAGCACCAAGCCCACACCTATCACGACAGCACATTACCCTAAGCCTAGAAAGCGACAGTGATTACTTGCGTAAGCGCCGAATCGCAAGCGCACGGTCATTGACCGGCGGCCCGCGGGGAAAGTGGAGTACCTAAGTATTTCTGTTTAATTAGAACCCATGTCCGAACACATCCGAATACCACGACCTAACGACAAATATAAAGTTCCATAGGTCATTGGTGGACGCTCTTGTTATTACAAATAAGGCCTTTATTCATTTGAATAATTCTTAGATTAACTTGCTTAAATTAGCAAACTTGATTTTGCGTTGATTCATACAATAAACGGTCTGTGTCAAAACTTGTATTACATCTGGCAAACGTTCGGCAATCGTCATGGTGAGTATGTTTTTAATATGACCAGTGTGTGATCAGGAATTTCATACAATAATATATTCTGGTTTGATAACATAAGCGCACAATCATAGGTACGTTGTGACGAAATAGGCGGAATTCCGCAAGCCTGCGCCACACGGGGACACGGGTCCTGCAAAAGGCGTACATAAACCTCATAGATCATAATGCGAGCATTAGATTTACTATAATAATGACTACCAATAACATAAACAGGCCTCTAGAATACCCCAGCAAAAAAATGGGCCTAATTTAGATGTAAACGAAGTATTGATCAGTCAATCAAGAAAAAAAAATAGTTTTTGTAAGTGTGGAAAGTTGAAGAAAATTCTACTGATACCACCTATAATATCTCCGATTATGTATCCTGTATCTTTTCTGTTATAAAATTTTGTGTACATATATCGTGGCTATCTTGAGGAAGGGGATTATTTTAGTTTTGACTTTAGAAAAACCCCAGCAAACATTTACAATGAATCGAAGAATTATCAGAAATCTAGAACATTATGCAAATAAAGCTTGAGTATCTATGATATGCAAATCATATGGAAATAACATTCATTACCAGATTGATACCATCGTAAAATGCAATGTCAAGTTGTTTGTTATTTTATTATTGTGTCTGTTATTACCTATTTACAAAAAGCTTACTTGCAATGTGGGTCGCACATTACTAGCATTCTTGTTAACCCCTCGTACTAAGCTAAATGCTTGTGTTACGAGTGAGTTCACGTCGCATGTGAAATGGGTGGGATTCGAACCGGTAACCACTTGAGAGCAAGTCAGACGCCCTAGCCATTAGACAACCGTCGCTAAAAGAAGTTATTTATATCCTTATCTCTTTGATATTTTGTGTCATCTAATAAAATCTTATCGATCGATAAAACATTTAAATACAAAACAGAATAACAAGAAGAAAACTATGTTTAAACACCACATTTAGAAGCAGAGTCTCAAATCAAATTGCTGAAGGTTTTGCTTGTTTGGTTGAACACGCTGATCTCAGGAACAACTGGTGCGATTTATAACAATCTTTCAGTGTTAGATAGCCGATATATCGAGAAAGGTTATAGTCTACCTTTTCTCGCGATATCCGGCACACACGCACGAGGAATATGTATACCTACATAAAGCTTATTAGACAACGGTTTAGAAATCAGCCTTTAAAAGAAAAACTAAGTGGTCTGCGAAGCTCGCATAAAAAGTTCTTTGTCATTAGGAAATTAAAAACAAATTACACAAAAAGTGGTACTAACACAAAAATAGAATTATTTATCACTTGACATTTTTCTTTCATGTACCTATTAGATAATTACTTTGTGAAGGCAATTACCGGCTCGCGCAAGGTCTTGGTTTCGATCCCTAGACAAGATATTAAACATTATTAAAACATCTTACACATGTAGGTAACACATCTACAATTGTTTCTATTACGGCTATTACCTATGTCATACAAGTAAACATTATTATTATGCTTTCATAGTTTTTGCTGATTACTGATATATTTTCTGCTAGCTCCTTGTAGGTACAACAAAAGCTTGACATTTTAATATTTTGTTAAATTTTCACTTAGTTAAACTAGTAGTAGGTATAACTGTCATGGCAAGGAATCTGAAGTTTTAAAATATACTTTCACCTTGACATCAAGGTTCAAATAATATGAAATACAATTCATTCATCTGTTAACAACTTTCAATGCCATTGCCACATTTGTTATAAGAAATTAAAAAAAACTCCCTGTCTCACATTATGTTGTGCATGGATCTTCATTAATATTACAAGAAAGCTTTATAAGCGTTTAATAATTAGATAATGACCCAAGAAGGGAAACTCGAAGGGTACCTAATCATTGAGCATAAAATGTAATATTTTATTTTTCACATACTAAAATTCTATAAAAGTAGAAGATGTTCTGTACTACTATGTAGATTCAAAATGATTTAACATCACTGATAACTATTGTTAAATATGCAATTAGGAAAAAATACAGAAGTTAAAAGATATGAGCAAAATATGAACCATGACTTCAACCACACAAAGCTCACACATAAAAAGAAAAGAATTTGCAACCACATTTGTGCATTAAAAATAAATAAATAAACTAAGTAAGTAGGTATGAGTGTTTTTATGTAAGTAATTTATTTTAAAGCATAACACTATCCCTATACAGCAATCACAAAAAAACACAATAAAAATAAACCAGACTAGTTGAGTTGTTAGCACCTTTTCTGTGAATACATTAATGACAAGCTATTGCATTACTACCGGGAATTTCTTGTTACTGCATGGAATAAATAGCTATGCCCTAAGAGGAATACTTAACTAATCCTTCATTAAAACAACACTTGTGTTTTAAGACTTTATGTGGAATGTAAAGTTACTTATTTTAATTGTATTATTTTTAACAGACTTCAAAAGGAGGAGATTCTGAATTCAGCTGCTTTTGTATATAATGTTTTTTTTTTAGAAATCTTATTTCCTAAGATGTACTTAATACTGTATACACCTGCAATACACCAGTTGTATAATATACCCAAGATAAAATAATAAGAATATCGCTCTAGAGGGCCCCTTATCAATTTCATCAAAATTGATTTATTCAATTGTTTTCATCCAAACCAAATATCAAACCAAATTGCTTATTTAGTGCTTTCCTGCAACTGAAATTGTTTTATCAAATAATTATTATGGCTTATGTTTAAGTACTTATGATAAAATTTAAATAAACATATTGTTCCAAATAAATTGTTTAGTTACAGTAGTAATTGTTGCTTTATTTAACCACACATTAACAACAAAACCACACACTATCACACTACACCCATATTTTTTGTAATATATTATAAAACTTAAAATAAATTTAAAACAATACATTAATAAGTAGCGGTGGTTGTATCTGCTACATACCTTTCCATGTTTTATTTTAATCTATCTGATACAAAATATAATATCTAATATCAGCTAGTAAGAAAAACTAAGTACAATACCTATTAATTTGAATTGAAATCTATAGAAATAGAATAAAACAAAATATATGAAATGGTCTATCATTAAATATTTACATAAATTACAGGTCATAATAATTTTAATGAATGCAAGACATCATTTTAACTTGGTTATCATGACCTTGGTAAGTATGGCATATTAGGTACTAGCCTAATTAGGGATTATGTGTCATCTTTTAAATACTTGTTAGTTATGTTTACTGGTCTTTTCCGCACTAAACCTCTAGATTGAGTCATTGTCACAGGCATTGCTAAATATTAAAAAATGATTTAAAAAGTATACAGTAATATGGCCTGTAAATCTATGATTAAAAGGATATGGAATACTAACAATAGTACTCATTTATTCTGCTAGATAAATACTTTAGAATAAAAACCCCATAGTTAAGTTAAAACATTAGGTGAGATTGTTTTATGTGTCTTATATAATATATTATAACATTTATTTAGTAAGGTTTTTATATCTTTTTTATTACTAATCTGACATTTAACTTGGTGTGGTTGTTTTTATTATGGAATTATCAACAATATGTGGCTGCTGTAAACCAGCTAGACCAAAGACTGACCAATATGAAAGGAACTGTACACGATATATACTTATATTTACATATCAATTGTATGGGTATTAGATTTACCATAAATTATTAGGTGTATAATAAATTATTTTATTACATGTACTAATGTGTGATTCAATATGTCTGCCTACCCAAAAGAGAGACTAGTTCTATCAATATAATTTTATTATAGTAGCGTCACATTTCTAGCTAGGTGTATATACTAACTTTCACTGGGAGATAGTACTAGGCAAGAAGGCACCAGAGAGAGGTGCCTATAATTATAAGAAAAAGCTTTCTTCTTACTTTCATTGATTGAATTATTACCAAGTGCTCCGAGGATGACATGTGTTAACCAGTAGCTTTCACATTTTAAATAATACATTAACATCAAGTGAGTGTTGAAAGTACAGTCTTGAAATAAATGTTATTGTTTTTGTTTTATGATTCTATTATGTGAACAATAGTTTATTAACAGAGTATCTAAATGCAATTCAACAGGCCTAAGTGCTTCATAAGCTATATTAGATGTAAATGTTATGAATCAGAATATTTATATATTGTATTATCTAATAAAATATGAATACTTATAATGTTCTTAACAGATCCATGTGTCTTACAGTGCCAGGTTTGATGCAGCACCATTAAGAAACATTGTTTAGATAGTAAATTGATCACAGTCTAGTATGACAAATATAATAACACAAACAAATAATGTACCTTTTTCCTAAAACAGTTATGAAAAACTATTTATTTTGAATGCATTAAAATCATGAAGTTTTTAGATGCAACATCCCAGTAGACATGTGTGATGCCTTAATTACCACGATAGCATCCATTACGAATGCTGCAGCCCTGCCAAATAAGGACAGATGCACATATGCAAGTAATTAATTTACTCTTTCTTTAATCAAGCAGCTGTGACACTCTTATATTTAGTCACTCAATAAGAATCCACTGTCACCATTTTAGATCCATATTCCGATATTAAAATAAAAAGTATTCAATTCATTACATCTGTCTGAATGAATACAAATAATTTATCTATAAATATTGTTGTTTAGATATTAGTAGTAAAAAAGTATTTGATGATGAAATAGTTACTTTTTACCTACATAATGTATACTTAATTCCTCTTTTTTTCAAATGTACCTATAATGTTAGGTAGTATTGTAGTTAATTAACCTTTGAAATATATCATGTATTTAAGTGGGGCATGTGTGCCACCAAAATTACTTCATTTAGTATAATAAAGAGGTATGAATAGAGTTTAATGCAGACATTAAGTGAGAAATTCAATAAAATTTAAATATATCTTCATGAGAATTGAATAGATAATAATGAGTTCATATTCATCCCATTAAAACAAGAGAACAATGGAATTGCTTTTCAGAATGTCATTACAAAACAAAACTCGTAAAACAGTAAATAACTGATTCAATGATAAGCATGATTGTATCATTAGTAGAAAGTTTTTATGGTAGTAGTAATGATCATACATCATGTTGATGCAGTCATCGTGTTGCTCAACATTCAGACATCAAAACAAACTGGCAGCCACGATGAAAAACATTTAACTGCGTATTAATGTATAACATGGGCTAACCTTGCGAATCAGCTGACGACACTCTTTGTCTAGAATGGCCATAATATATCCACGTAAACACGGTAATGAAAGATATAATGCGGCGCTTACCTCCTCCCGGCGCTTCAGCCATCGACCGCAGGGGCTCTCTTCGAGGATCTCGCTTTCATCCTCCGAATCCTCCCCGCTTTCCCGAGGAGACTTTCGCTCCTTGTCAATGCTCCTGCCACCCGACATAACACCGATATACAACACCAAAACGTCGAACAAAACCACCACACAGTCGATGAATAACTCACAGACGTTTTTTTACAAGAAAACACTTGGTATATTTTCAAAATACACTTTTTCTCGTAACCATAATATCCAAGGCTGAATCGAGAGACGTCACTATCGTTTCTTCCCAAACCATTATTCGTTACACGACACTCGTTAAAAGCTTTTTGATTATCGAATTATACAGTTAATATGTTTGTCTAGAGCAAGCAATAACACACAGCGTCACCACTGAGCTTATTCATGATAATTGAAATAAATTGTCCGCCGGCGTAGCTCTCGACGTATTCTATCCGACACAAATATAAATCCATAGTGACACTTACTTTTTTTCTGCTGTCAACCACAGACAACAAAATAATGCAATGCAGTAGACTATTTGGAAATATAAAAAAAAATACTTGCACTTGATGTGTATAGAAATCCGATGGCAAAGAAACATATTTAAATACATAATTAAATAAATTAACCATAACAATCGCGTAATAAGTTATAAAAACCATGTTACATTATTAGTGCCATCTATGACAAAAAAATCATAACCGACAAACATTTTGTATAGCAAGTTCGTGATACAATGATCATAGAGTCATTCTTTTACTTGATATAATTTTAAATAATAGGGTAATGGCATTTGTTAGAAACTGTATACAAAATATATTGAATTTAATAATAAAATGTTCTTGTTAAGCGCTATCTGTTGTTTAACAAAAACATCGTAGCAGGAACAGTACGAGCCGCTTTGACAGTGCTTTACAAACTTACCAATAGATGGCGTTTTCATAAAACGCTAGTAGAGTCTATTATTACCTTTTGCTCTAGCATGACAGGTATAATTATATTAATTTTAAGGGTATATTATGGGCAGAATCAGAAGAGGAATAGGTAGCACAGAGTACTTTTTTATATGTAAGTAGACTTGGTCAATGAAACAATATTTATTGCACTCCATAAGTTTTTTACAAAGGTGTTAAATGAACAGCCCCCTAGGCAAGTGACATTTTTACACTACGCAATGACATTAAATGTATGGAAATGACATTTGTTTTCGATAAGTCACGTCACTTATGCCCGGTTTACATTATTCCAGTCCAGTGATCTAGCGAGATTCCAGTCCAGTGCTGGACTGGATCTGTAACGTCTACATTATTCCAGTTATTTAGAAGCCGTTGAAGTGTGAACACTATAGTGACAATGATTTCACGAAGAGATCAGCACTGGAATGGCACTGGATTGGCCGTCTACATTATTCCAGTTGCACTGGATTGGTCGCACTGGATTCAAAAGTAGACCGCGAATCCAGTTACTGGACTGGAATGCTTACTGGATTCAGTTCATTCCAGTGCCGGTTTACATTTTTCCAGTAAGCAATCCAGTACTGGACTAGATCGCTGGACTGGAATAATGTAAACCGGGCATAAAGACTTGTCACTTTCATACATTTAATGTCAACTAAGCGATTTCTATCATCGTTAGACGTTAACGCTTGTAGAAATGTAACTTGGCTAGGGCTAGTCATATCTCAATAGAATTTTCGTGGTTTGTAAGGTAAAAATAATTCCCCCACCTAAGTGAACATGGAGTAAATTAGATCTTTATTTCCGATAACTTTACATAAGCTATAAAAAATGAAAATAATAATAATTAGTTCCAGATTTGGCCATCGAGCATAAAGTTTTCAGTAGAAATCTTGGCAGAAAAAAATCAGACTGTAAAGTGTTATAGTCACGGGCAGTCACGGCACAGTTAGGTACTTACTTGTATTTGGTAGTACCTACCTAACACTTTTGTGTAAATGCAAAAGGCTATCGGAAACGAAAAAAAGATTAGATTTATTCAAAACACTGTGCGGCGTTAGGGAAATAGGCACCATTTACGTATTCCCAGAGATTTTTTCTAGATTCGCACTAATGTAAGGTAGGTAGGTATGTAGGCACATCAAACTTTTATTGGCTACTCACTAGGCACTTATACAAAGGATCAGTGAAGACAAACTAATCTTGATAAATTAGTTCCAAAAAACACACATAAAAAGAATACTAATAGAGATTGCTCCGTAATCCCTTGATAGATGAATACCTACGCACGATGAATGGACCTTTTCTATCAATAAAAAGTCTAACTTTTTAGCGTTAACAGATCATTTAATTTGAAGTTAGGTAACACACATTGACTATAAAATACGTACATGAAGACGCGGCTACACAGATCAGTGGTTTGCGACTTACAATTAGTTAATAAGCTCTCTAATAGTTACCTTGTTATTGGCTCATTAATCAGTTATTATTAGGAACATTATGTCTACTCAAAATTTAATAAATTATCTGATTTTGTCTGATAATAGCATCACGTACTTAAGAATATTTGAGGTTTTGGTTTTAGGTTGATTTTATCAATATTATTTGAAGTTAAGCGCGCGCGACATCGTTCAGGCACATTTACGACGTAGCCTCCGAGTCATCAACTGCTAGTGCTGTCGTGTGAGGCTAAGGTATTCAACTATAATACTATCGACAAAAAAAAAGAAGAAGAAGCTTGTTACTTCCACTAAATATAATTATAGGTACCTACCTATATGTGATGACGGACAGTAAGGCGAATTCTCTTGTTCCAAAATTCAATGAAGTATCGTCTCACCTTTGGCTTTTAACATAATATGGAAGATTTATTATTGCATCATCCGTATTTATAGTATTTAGGACTGTGTACTATAAACTGTTTTTTATGGATTCTGATATGAGCGCAAGGTCCTGGATTAGACGTAGTTTATAAAAAAATGCATTTGGGCTTAGATAGTTGTTACCCAGGATTCGTTCCTAAATATAATAACAATAAGTACGAAACGTTAAAATATATTGTTAGTAAAATTATGTTACTTGTGTTAGCATTAAGGCTCCATTCACATAGTTACGTATTTATTCAGCGCAGTCGTAGACGCGAATGATGGCAGAATGGCAAACACCATATGCTAGACAAATATTTATTGAAGAATTACAGAGAGCATAAATTATGTCAGAACGGAAATTGCGCCATCATGATTATTTATTTAACAATTCAAGTTCACAAGTTACAATAAGTGTCAATATTCAGATAGAGGTGTACAAAGGTACTTAAACTTTCAATAGAAATCTCTGCCAGCAGACCTGCGAAAGGAGAAATTTATGAGAGAATTATTTGCATAAACATACTTAATCAATTATCTCAGAAATGGTAAGTATGAGAAGCCAAATGCGTGCGCCGTGTATTCTCGGAAAGGGACGGGTCTACCCGCATTATGCTAGAAATTCATTAACGCATATGAAGTAGACAACTAGTAATCGAAACTAATTATAATTATTTGTTTAATAACCGTGAATAGGTCCGTAGTAGAACGTTGTTTTATTCTTGGTTCTACTTACCATTTTTTATTGTGTTTCTCAAACGCTACGCCTGCGCTACGGCTTCGGTATGCTTGATTGGACACCTGTAGAAAATAAAACATAAAAAACGGACTGACACCACTAAGTGCATAATTTATTGTTAAAACAAATGCAATTAAAAATAAAGTAAGCAGAATTGGTCACTTTTGAAATTTTCCCACAAACCGGGTCCTTTTCCGTAAAATTTACGAGGATCCGTTAAATTTGTCTGTATAACTGTAATAAATAATAAGTTTACCACAAAGACCAGTTTCGGATACTCGGACAATGTTCAGGGAAATGGAAAAAGAGGGGAAAGGGACAGGTGCAAGGGGGCTAAGGGAAGCATTAATTAGTAGTCCTCTGAAATATTTTGAGCAAGGTATGACGTCAGAAAGTTACTTGAATGTAAATATTTTACAAGCAAATTTTGATCCCAATATTAGGAAATTATGTATTTTTAATTATTGTAAAGAATAAACAAACTCATTATCTGCAACGTCTGCAACCAAGGAAGAATTTCGCTGCAGATGCAAAAAAAAACAACCGTCGTAACACTAAAATTTAAAACAATTAAAAAAATACGTACCTACATAAAAAAATACCTAATATAAGGTTAACAAACATGAATGCATTAAAGTTTATATTGTTTGTCACAGGAACGGACAGCCATCAATAGCGCCAACTGGCGACCGCGTAAATTTTCAAAACGCACAAAAACTCAAATAAAGCCTCCAGTTTCGGAAACTGCTTTTGACACGCACTCAGTCAATTTCGATTCATTTCCGATCGGCATGCAAACATCAGTAAACTCCTAAATCAATATACCTACTTGGCTAACTATGTCACGATCTAATTTCTCCCCCATTCCACCCTTATTGTGGGAAAAAAATGAAGTTTCCGTCTATTTTTTCCTTGCGATTAAATTCGTGGCGGCTCCCGAGGCAATTTAACTTTTGCGAGCGTATTTTAATGTTTACAGCTTGTTTGGCCATGGTGGTCGGCCGGCTGGGCGAAATTTAGATTTTTACGTCCATCAAATTGGTGTGATACCCATCTTTACAGTTCCACCAAGGTGTGGTAGACGACGTAATACCTATCTGTACTGAATTTAGTTAATTACTGTCAGCTTTTTTTTATCTTCCCAAGATTTTTTACAACGAAATCTACGTTCAGTTTTGTGGGCTAATAAAACCTACGAATAAATTATTTATTACTCTCAGACAGTTTTATTTTTATGAAGGTATTTGGAATAGTATTTGGAACGAATAGGGTTGCAATCTTAATCAAATATTCTAAATTTAACTGTAATTTCCGTACATTTTGTACTAACGTAGATAGACTATGACGAAGAAATACGAATAAAATCAAAGTAAATACAATAGCAAGTCTCCACGTTACTCCAGACTCGTGCAGGTTTCATCCATGCAGTTTCCAAGGTAATTAGCCAGTGAGATGTGAACTTTTGTCTTTAGTCGTCGGGTGGTCGTGTGACCTAGTTTAGCCGATCTCACTC
The DNA here is from genome assembly GCA_950381575.1 of Plusia festucae. Taxonomy (NCBI): domain Eukaryota; kingdom Metazoa; phylum Arthropoda; class Insecta; order Lepidoptera; family Noctuidae; genus Plusia; species Plusia festucae. The sequence continues at coordinate 482,493 of OX494436.1, read as the reverse complement.
TCCTTTTGAACGTCGCGCGTCGTATGTGTTTCAAACGTTCGTATTGAATTATTGACATTCCTTTGCCGATTCCTATCAGTCCGGACTAGTCTGGAGGCCTGGATGTGTCAGATAATATGTTGGGAACTACATTTTGTGATTTATTTGAATATGTCTTGTGTCTTTGCTCACTATTTTTGCCAAAATTCGTTCTACTGGATCTTTAAGATGATCGGTATTGAGAATAAATAGGTTCGCGCAAACTACAGACATAGCGGATAGTTCAAAAACACGGAACGCCAACCTTTGCTAGTTTAGTAAAGTCATAAGTTTTTCATATATTTTTAATACAGCAAAATTCTCCATATATTCTGAAATCATTTGATATCAGTCTCGACTGGCAATAGGATTTGCGTCTTTGTTTGGAAGCGTGATAAATATCCAGGAATAGTCGTTTATATCGCGATGGCAGACGATATGTGACACCAACGACACCCGCTCACAAATACCGGTACCTATACATCAGCTAACGGCTTTATTTAGGAGGCAGTTTGTTTAAAGCGATCATAGTATTCAAACCAACAACAAGAGCGACAATTAAGTTAATTTTTGTAATGAATTTATTTTAGAACTAGCTTTTGCTCGCGACTTCGTCCGCTTTTACCACTGTTTATTAAATAACCATGAGGAATTTCCAAAAATCCTCTCTTAGTGGTAGCCTACTCCTCCCAACAAACACACATGTCAAATTTCAGCTCTTTACGATCAGTAGTTTCGGCTGTGCGTTGTCTGTCAAGCAGTCAGTCAGTAACGGAAGAGTTTTATATATATAGATTGGTTAAACTTATATTAACGTAACTAGGACTACAGACATGCGTGCATAATTCTAGCTTTGAAACCATTATGGTAGCTACCTAGGTAGCTAGTTGGTAAAAATATTTTTTTAACCGATGTCGGCTATTCATTTATGGAGTTGTTCAACAATAATACTGGTGAAGATTTTTGAAATAAAAATACAATCAGCGCGTACAACAACAAGCTCCTCTATCACAGGCGTAGAGCGGGGTATTTGTCTCAAAGGTTCGTGCAGCGCTGCCGCTGCACTCGTTTCTAGCACATAATACACTGCTTCCATTATATCGAAAGAATTTCAAAGGATTTAGTTCCCGCCACGAGGCGAACAATTGACCGCTTCTTTTTCCTTTTTCGTAAAAGGTTACAAAGATACAATGTGAAAGGTATGAACGGAACTTCCTTCTTTTGTTATACAACGCTAAGAGGAGGATTTGTACCTCGAGCTATTAATAAGTAAGACAATCCTGCGCTTGTAGGTTATAATGAGTCTACAAACAACTTTCCTAGGAACTAAAGCTCATTATTTAATAACTAGTTGATATCGTTCCATTTTAAATTAAAGTACTTTTTATCTTAACTTAGAATTATAACTCTCTAAACTGATAACACGATGACCGTTGGGCGAAGGTGTCTACGCAATGGGAGCCAACAGATGGACGGCGCCGCCGAGACCGGCCCAGAAAGAGGTGGCGCGATGGTTTAGACGCATACCGTGAGGGCTTGTACGAGTGTATAAAAAAAACTGATAACCTCAAGGTGTGTGAAAAAACAGGTAATTTTCAGGTAATTTTATGACCTCAGTATGGCAATTATGAAAAAGACTGAGAGTACTTACTTAGATTATATTAATATCACCGAAAATCGATTCCTTGTCTATTTGCCATAAACAAAGTAAAATTTTAATTAATCTATGAATATAGGTTGCTGAAGAAGTCTTTTATTTAGAGGATTTCCTGTAATTGCATCCTCGTGTAATAAATATGTCAATGATTAAGTTACCTTCGACTTAAGAGTATCCGCTCAGCGAGTATTCATGTTAATGAGCTGAGCTAATAGCATTAAACTGTTTCTTGGTATTAATAAAGATTGCCAGTTTATAATTTTCTCTATAATAAATAGAAGTATAAAATGAATATATCTACCCTAATATTATAGAAGGACAGATTTGTATGTTTACTATACAAACTCAAAAACTACTGGACCGATATTTTTTTTTAAATTCATTTGTCATTTTGCTTTCCTTGTGTATGTATCCGTGAGTAACATAGGGTAGTATCATATTCAATTAATTTTATATCATACCATAGTAAATATCAGCTATGGTATTTTAAAGAGCATTTTAATGTAGGTTTGATATAAGTACTGGATGTAAGTATTGAAAATCGTTGCTAAGAATAAAGATCCCTATTTTTTTGTCTTGGGTATTCCATATAATACTCGTACTTACATGCCTCTTTCTCAGATCGGTAGATATCGTGATAACGACTATTCGAGTAGTTCAAAACCAGTGAATTGTGTTTCCTATTTCCCTGCAATACACTCACTTACTTCGGAGTGTATCTATAAGTATGTACATCAATTAACTGCTGGCGTGGGCTGACTCTGAACCTACAAAAACATCTCACTTGATAATGATTAACGATCGGTGGTAAAGTTCTCACAAATTCACTTGTTCGGGACAACCAAACTTGCCGGTTTTGAAATATGTATATTAGTTATAGTGAGGTTGGGAATGCCATTAATAATGGTATGTTAAACCTCCGACGAAAAAGCGGGCTCATGTAAAAAGCCTTGTGTCTACTAAGCCTCGCTTGTAATTTCATTGAGTTATGTAGTTATGTAGTCATTGTTTCAACATTGTTGGACTTCGGCGTTTTATGCAAATATATTAAATCAAAGTAGACTCATTTTTGAACAGAGTACAAAAACTATAGTAGCAACATATAACACGACGCTATTGTCAAAGAATACTTTACACAATTATTATTGTATATCTAAAGTTTATCGCAGTTGTACCAGAATTCTTATAAAAAGCCTTTTTGCTTCTTACAGATTTTGCTTTTAATTATTAGATATAATTAAATAGTGTTGTACCTTCATTAGAGACTGCTGCGGGCACGGTGATAATTAAAAAAAAAAAAAACGGACAAGTTCAAGTCGGACTCGCTCACCCAGGGTTCCGTACAAATGCCATATTTTATAAAATTTAATTATAATTTAGACCTTTCACTGTAGGTACTTATAGTATACCATATTACCTACTCAGCAAATTTTATAGTTATAACACAGTTAAGAAAATAGTTACTATGTGACCTATAGGTGAATGGATTTTCCCCTATTTTAATTTTGATTCCCTTGAGAGAGTCTATTTATTTTAGAAAAAAATATATTTTCGTACGACTGAATTTATAAGTTAGAGGTTTGATTTTTTCACAGCTTCAAGGGACTGCTTAATTTCAACTTGATACCTCTACGCGTTTTCGAGATAAATCGTGACAAACAGACGGACGAACGAACGAACGGACAATCGGACTGATAGACGGAAAACAAAGTGATCCTGTAAGGGTTCCATTTTTCTCTTAAGTTACGGATCTCTATAAACGGATAAAGCTGGATTGCTGCATCTAATATATCAAATAACTAATCCAGTCGCCTGCATATTTTCAACAAGAATGTTACCGAAAAACAATTGATTATGGCTTCTTAAATACATCTAGCAACTTTAAACTGGACAATTGTTATAATTACTCTGTAAGTTTAGCCTTGCTTACATAAACTTCAAAACTGAAAACAAGTAGATATCTAATTATATTTTGATCTAATTTTACAAACTCTCTCAACTTTAACTTTAACATTGTTTTCTAAAAATAATAATCATTCCCCAAATAAAACAGCGAAACAAACAAATAGTGAGGTAAACGTTATGAAACTTTCATATCGTGTTCTTTACTTTGTGGATTTAGGAGCTGCTCTGTAACACCCTCTGAGTGTTGTCAACCACATTTTAATATGTAATAGAAGTTATTCCTCTAACATTTTCGCATGATGCTAACCTACATTGTTTAATACAATCTATTAAAGTAGTACAGACAAAAAGATTAGCCAGACAGCTAAGAACTGTCGGCGCCGGTTAGTTAATAAGAAAAACTGTGTGAGTAGTACAGTCAAGCGCATTTAACTCGTTACAGGAACGTACGAAAATCAACCTTATTAATTTGAGATAGGAGCGCGATCATTATCAAGCCGTTGGCATTGGTTGGCATTGGTGGACTGTATAACCTACAAATGTTTGTTCAACTCATAGACGGACTAAAAGGATAATTTTTGGGTATTTTGTACAACACAAACACATTAACGCTATTATCAAGTAATGTTGTCATTTGTATTTTTTATATCCACTAATGGTTATTTCCTTCTGGAATAATGTTTTTAGGTGTTGTTACAAAAACAATAATGAACGCACGTTAAATTCTGACCTTATTCAGCGTATACATAGAATGTGAGCAGCACCGAACGCGCCCAATTTAGACTTCAGAATGCTGATGATGTCATAAAATGACATTCATGAGTTGACATTCGTAGTAGGGGAGCCCAAGAAGTGATTTTTTATTTACTGAAGCGTGTAGTGTGAAGATAGACAGAAAGGGGAATACCCTGAATCCTTTTGAGTACCTACCTGCATTATACCTATAGTATGTAAGCTTACTAAGTTGAGCTGCAAGACTAGAATAGCTGATCAGTTAGATAAAAAACCGATCGTTGTCAATGCTTGAGCGCGACAAATTAATGGAAAAAGTTGTCTTATTTAATAATCTCACAGATTTGAGCGAGACGTAGGTATCAGACCGAAGTATTTCAGCGTGTATTTAAGTATCATTTTAAAAAACGGACGATTCGAAATGGCAAATCTGATATGTATTTTTTTCATAGGTTAATAAATTGAGTACTGCATATGCACTTAACATAGTGGTCTCCCCTACTATAATAATGCCCTCGCCCAAGTATATGTGCAAAGAGTAAATGAAATCTTAATTTCATAATAATTATATTTAAGTTATACGAAATTAAATTATTAAATTAAATTAGTTCCAGGTTTGGCTACCGGGTCGGATAAGTTAGTGGCGCTATACGTCGGTGGTATAGTATATTATTATTATATAGTATAGTGAACACGATTGTCATCGTATTGTAGTCGGTTAAACGTGAAATTGGTTAATTCTCGAATTCTTTGCGATTTATGCCAAGAATTTAAATTATACTTTCCAATTTTGTCGAAACTGCCCGGTTAAATTCTAGGAATACTTTTCTAAGTATTAGATATTTTTTCAGTTGAAGTTTGTACTAAGAATCCATCATGATAGCATTACAAATAACAGAACCAAATTGAAGTAAATTGATACTGTTGATGCCAAATCTAAGGGAGTAGGTACCGTTGTACAAGAGAAGGAAAGGAAATTAATTAAAGGAACAATTTATTATTGTTCAACAACTGTGCCGTACCTAATTACTAATTAGACGTATGTATTGTTTCTGGTATTGGTTGTATTCGTGTAGCACATGATATTAGTTATTTCCTGTATACTCGACTATTGCACAACTCAGCTAATTAGTAAGCTTTCATTGGATCACTATGTCATATTGTTATTATATTTCGAAACATAAGCACTGTTATGCATGTGTCGACACTTGAAGCCATCAAACACGTCTTTGCTTCGTCCGTCATCCATCAGGCTGACGTGACGTATCAACGAGTATCATGCCCGATTAATTAAAATCTTGATTAATTACATTTTCCTGTTTGGTTATCTTTAGAAATAATTTTTGAAGAGAAAAATATCTAAAATATCTTAGGATTGCCCTAAAATACGCTTTGTTTAAGAGTGTTTTTAAGCTTTCAATGACACCAGCATGTAAATATTTCGTAATATTGTAAAAAAATATCGTAAGCCAATTCTCAAGTTTGTTTGTTAATCTTGTCTAGGTACGATGAGGCTGGCATGCCATTGTGGATAAAAGCCTCTATTAAAATGAAAGAATAAAAAAAAAAAATCTCAAGTTAGTTGTTCTATAGCGGCATGGCACTCTTTAGCACATACAGAACAGACATTTTGAAAGGAGGAGCCTCAATTTTATCATCCTCCATGATCGGCTGGGGAACAGCAAGGACATTCAAATTATTTCAGAAGATAGTGTTTAATATTTCTTCAACAAACATTCTCTTTTATCCGCATACGCCAACGCTAATTCACGCACTCGATAAAAAAACTGCTTTATGAACGTTAAAACCGTATCAACAGAATATATGTATATAAACTTCATAACGAATAATTATTTAAATAGGAATGATATAAGGACGACGCCGAAATAAAGCGATGAGCAGAAGTTGCAGCAGGTAGCACTTTCATAATAAGTTTTCAGTTTGCGGCAGCTTTTAATGAATATTTTTTGAAAATGACTTTTAAAATTGAAAGATTCCAGAAAGAGTATGCACCCTAATATTACAATAATTTTGCCACTTTTGGCTCAGATGGCATTTTTTGGGTATTTACAACCAGGGTTTTTGTTTGAAACCGTTAGAGATGTCGTAAAGAAAATATTTGAAATTATTTTTACATACAACGAAATATCTCAGCCGACGAGGAATCGAGGACTTCATCATTTGACAATTGTAGCAAATGCAATACAAACCCACAAAATACCAAACATTGGTTACTATGACGTAGCTCAAAACGCCACGTATTGAAAAGCCAGTGCGTACCTATCTCTCAGCAACAAGAATGTTTGCTGAGTGTGGGAGGATCGAGGAACGGCTGCAAATATTATTTCCTGCTATCACGTCGACCTGAGTAGAGTCGTTTCTATCGCACGCCCGACACTGTCGCTAGCACAATCAAACATAGGTATTCTATTTTAAAAGTACCGTATTGCACCTCATCTCAATTAATTGCGTGGGATATGTTTATATGAACACTTTGTGTAAATTGTTTTTATATCAACACGTACATTAATAGGTAGTCACGCTGATGGCAGAGCTATAGTAGCTACATCTTCTGCAATTCTCAGCTGTCTACGTCTCGGAAGAAAGTGTCGTGGCACACGGCAATGTAAGCATAGCATTTATTAAAAAAGAAACGTGGTAACAATCTGTAAACCAAACACACAATGTGCCGTCAGCGGGGACACTGCAGACGGCTCTATTTCCTTTCACATTGATATTCAGTTGCACTGGGATGCAGGCCTTTGTTGAACTAGCTTTTGATCTTAAGACAGCTTTTATACGACTCAACATACCGACTTACGAGTTCACAATTCAAACGAGTGTAATCTCTTTTGAAACAAGACGAATAAGGCGACGAGCCAGGCTTCTTATATTTGCAATTTCCTGTTATTATTTAAACTTGTGATTCCATTTTTACCTTATCTTCACGAATATTCAATTCAAATACTGCACGGATTCAGAGACTGCACGGATGGCCGAGTGGTATAGGTCACCACGCCAATTACCACTATGCGCGACGTGCTGCGGGTTCGATCCCCGCATGGGGCAAGTATTTGTGTGATCCACAGATACTTGTTCCAAGTCTGGGTGTTCTTTGTGCATGTGATTTGAATGTTTGTGAAACCCCCGCGACACAAGGAATAAATTCCTTAGTGCGGGCGTCGTTTTTAAAAAAAAAAAAAAAAGAAAAATGCTTATAGAAAACCCAAACTTGAAACAAGCCTTTGAAGATCATAAAAACGGTAGCCGCATGCACGCATCGAACCCGCTTCTAGTCGCTTACGATGGTAATTGGAACGTAGTAAGTATTATGTATTTTATTTTAAGCGGCGGTAGGCTAGTATATCGTGGGTTCAAATCCCACCCATTGCACTACCGACGTTAAAGCACTCTTAACACAAGCATACAAATATAATATGCTTAGCTTACCACGATGGGTTAACAAGAATACTAGTAATGTGCGACCCTGCAAAAACTGCATCAGCGTGGATTTAGTTTTGAGGAATCTAAACTAGGTACCTACCTAATCCCTGAAGCTCCCCAAATCCGTAGATTTGGGGGCACAATTCTTGTTATTAATTAATTTTCAGCTAAAAATACTCTCATTTTTTGAAATACGAAAATAGCCCAGCGAAAAATCTGTTTTTATTTTCCACCCGGCTGGCTTCGAATGATGCTCTACTTAAAAGGAGGCTTTCATAGCGGGAAAGTTTGGGATATAATCGACTACGCCAATTAGATGTCGACAACAACGAGATTCATTTATTTTAATGATAGAGCACCACCCTTGATTCGAGTGAAAAGCAAGATGGCGAATATTTATAGAAAAGCTGAGTAAACTCTGTTACGATACAGTTAAAATTTATGTTTTCAAATAGTGGTAATGTCATAGATAACATCAAATTGAGGATTTTTTGGAAGATCCTTCCTAAAATCTGAACAAATAAGTTTTCTTACTTCTAAAATAACAACATCTTAGAAGTTGCTTATATTATGAGCCCAAAATCTGCGGCAGCAAACTTCATTAATTGGCTAAACTTGTGAGTTATTCATTCGCGACATGTCAAGCATGTCCCAACTAGTTGACACATGTTTTGCTGTTGCAAAAACAACGACATAAACATTTCACGCTACTTGATCTTCAATAGCGTCCTTATTTCGAGTCTATCTGCCCTATCTAGAGCATTGTGAGCAGCAGGAAGCCAATACGACGTGCGGGGAAATTAATGAGTTGAATGAAATTAATGGGCAGTGGGACGTCGCGAAGTAGAGCACGGTACCTAGCGCTCTACTTACATGCGTGTACGCATATAAATAGCATTGATAAGGTTGTTGTTGTTGTTTACGTCCTCAATGTTGCGTGTAAGAGTGCAATAGTTTTTACTAGGGAGCCAACTTAATGTTGCGTGTGATAAGTTCTCCTATTTTTACTCATATAATTATGATAGTTTAATATTTTATTGTTTTAAATCTGTTGCTCTTTGTATTGCATCGTCGACCAAACCATTTAGTTTCACAAAGGAAAATATAGGAAATCTCTGTTTTGCAATGCCTCAAGGGAGACAACATTAAACTAAACAGTTCAAACAAATTCAACTGCATTTTGTACAAGTGCATATTAAAACGGAGATTAATTTATAAATCCTATCTATGTTCTAATCATAGTGCGATTATAAACTTTCTAAACATGTGTGTGCTCGCCATGTCTGCTAAAACATGTACATCTCTGTCGGACGAAAGTGCTCGTTATTCCAAAACAATAAGGTTCTAACACTGAATTTCAGAAGCAAAGCGTAGTGTGTAATTACTTCTAGGAATATTTGATACTTCAAATCAAACTTAAGCTCTTGTGGGGAATGTTTAAGGAGTAAAATTGAATGAAGCTATGATATCATGAAGGCGTCTGGATAGTTGGTAAATTGAGCACAGTCTGGCCGCAAATTTGGTTCATGTGTATAGTTTATTTATTAAAATTTCTATACACATGCATAGCATATTAATGGAACATTATAAAAACACATATGTGTTGGCTCCCCGTCAACGACAAGAGATATTTAAACAAATCTAATAATGTTAAAAGCCATCAGGACAGCCTTTATCGTATTTCCTAATAACACAGAAAAAATGGAAGAATTTCAAAACGGTAGGTATATTATGCATATAATAATTCAACCACAAGTAAAAGAAAGAAATCAATCATACTGGGATCTTCTTTTGATTTCATTTTCGGGCACTTATACCTATTCACAGAGTACATAGCAAAATGAATGATAGGCCATTTGAGTCAGATGGCGAGGCAATGTAAGTGCCTCTAATGCCTATTATTCAATTTAGTTACCCATTAAGGTAAGACAGGAAAAATAAATAGAATTATCAGGAGTGCTCCTGACTGATAGTGGACTATAAAAACATCATTAGCAGTTAATATTAAATCTACAGATGTTACCAGACTAGAGTAAGATGTAAGTACCTAATGACTTAAATTGACTCTTGTATAACTCTTCTTTAAGATGACCATTAAGAAAGTATTCGTTTAAATTCAGAATACTTACATGAGCTGTCATGAAGCCTTGTCTTGATAAATACGGCCATATTTTCAATGTCAGACGGCACGATTGATAAAAAGTTGTCCCTATCAAAAAGTTGGTGTGATTGGTGGATATTAAAACTTATGAATTATAATGTATTAAATGAAGTGAAGTTCTAAGTAACTTTTATCGTTATTAATAAAATTTATATTGTAAGTTTTCGGGTAATAAGAATTTTAGTACTTCGATAATTTCCAGTTTTCAGTGATAGACGTAGACTACGATATCGTAAAGACTGCATTATCTTTAGGTCTTTAAATACCTATTCAGTACCTAGACTCTTAATATTTTATCTCTTATTTTAATATATTAAATAAAAGGATTATAATTAAATATTTAAGATATCTTCACAGATTTATAGCTTCAGGATAATTAGGTACCATTTGCAAGAATCATATTTTTTGTAATATTTTACTTTGATTCAGTCCACTGGGATTGAAGCTTGTAGCATAAGAAATTAACGTTACTTACATCCAATAAAATTGGAAATTACTGTATTATTTGAGTGTACTATAAAAAGGTACATGCCAAAGGAAACCGTACATTATTTGTTTTTCAAAGAATTACGGTTTTCATCATGTTCGATAAATTTTATTTCCGCGATGTCGTGTTAATGCGTACATTTTCTTATTTTGTGTTTTACGAGTTTCCAGTGGAGTAAAAACGTTTTTTTTCCGCTTTATGATCTACAATTGACTCGTAAATTCCCGGGTTCTGTCTATATTAGCTACGTTGTAAAAACTTTACTATTTTATACTTCTCTACGTTTACAGGGATTTCAAAAGTATTTATGGGACCATCAATGAAAGTTGTAGGTACTTATAGAACTAAATTCTTTGCTTTCTTTGTTTCTATTAAAGTTTAAAGAATTTGTTTAGTTATTTTTTTTATTTTGCTACGTACCTAGTTAATTTTTGATTCGAACATTGGTATTAAAAAGATTTTCTCCTAAAACACGGCTAGTCTACATAACCGTAGATTGAGAAAAAAGGCAAAGATACCAATATGATTCTATACTGCTTCTACTTACTTCTAGGCAGTTTTGCATTTTCGTCAAGTTGAAGAATAAAAAAAATAAAAGATATGCCTAGGTATAGGTTCTAATGATTCTCGACCCGAATCTATAATAAAATTGGTAGGTATGTTTTACTTATTTACGGAAATTGGTAATTGTGGGTAAACCCGTATTAAATCGAACGCTACACACAAAAACGCAAACCTTTTTTCGCTATTGTATTTTTCGCTATACAAAATTCCAAAATGGCCGGCGCGCGCGCCATCGCGGCGCCCGGGCGCCGCGCGACCCTCAGTTGTTTGAGGCCGCCGCCGCGTGTAGGCGTTTACAAATTCCGGTCTTAGCTCGCTCGGTCGATATCAGCATTAAAAGATGTTGAGTTGGTAGAGATGGTCATTGGTCGGTATGTATGCCATCAGTGCAGATTATTTGTGGGGGCTAGGTACTTCTAAATGTTAGTGTACACAGTAGAAATCACAAGTGAGCAACAAAGTGCAAAAGTGATTAGTGCTTATGAAACTTTAAAAAGAAATGTTTTAGTGTTGTGTAAGCTGAAAGAAAAAGAAGATCAGCGACGTCAGGCTAGACTGGTGGTGGAAACTTAGAACAATACCTCCAGGTAACTTATTTATTTACATATAGTCTGTTCATCTATACTTGTCCAAACATGTAAACAAATATGGCGTATGTAAGAAATGTCAATAAAATTAGTGATGGGAAACTTTAGGGGGTTCTATTCAGAATTGTAAACTAATTGTGGTAACATACATTGTGTGATTTTTGAGAAAAATCGTGATTTGTAATTGACGTCGGTTTGTTTACTATTTGTGACAAGTATAGATGAACAGACCTTACCTATTATAGGTAATTTATTTATTTGAACGTTCCTAGACATTTTATGATTAAAAGAAAGAAGTTGATTTAAACATTTTAACTACGCCAACAATATCTGTCAGACCGAGATAGTAAATCGGTTCACCAAGACGATAATGTGGATGAGCGTGCCGATTGACGATCGTACGATCACCGATCAGGAGTGCAATTCACTAACGCAAAACATCTTTACAACTAAGAAATCATCGTTGAAACATCTGATGAAAGCAGATCGGTATTCTTTAGTTAAAACTGCGCGATGTTAGCGCCACAACGATGTCGGCGGCGCGACATAGAACTAAATTATGGTTCCGATTGTATGAAAAACGGTATTCAGATACACATTTCATCCTCGCCTACAACGACAACGACACCTTCGCCTTCGATTTTAACTGTCAAACCGTAAAGCTTGTAAATTGTAGATGTTTCCTTGGTTGTAGGACTTGTAGGCGATTAAAATGTAAGTAAAACAATTTACTTTTTAAATAAAATGCCTATTTTTTACTAAGTAGATACTTTTATAAATCAAACCATATGACATACTTAAATAATGCTTTTAAATTGTTGAATTTATGAAAAGTCAGAATGCCTAAAACCCTTAGTTGTGTTGATGTTACCTTGGTATCAATGGTTCGGCCCAACCCAATTACAGTATTGTAGAAAAGGGTATCATGGACCATGGTCGAAATGCTGTTATTGTATTTATGTGCTTCAAACCATATTTTAATTTTTTATTTTTGCCTTATAACAAGAACAACAGAGACAAGGATCGAGGGTGATACGGTCACTACAACAAGGAAGCAAGAACTCTATCAGTGATTTGGACAGTGGTCGTCTTGCTAGAGGTTGTCTAATTAGACTGTGGCGTGGACGGTCAAAATAGTTAATACTTACTTGTAATTGAAGTAAATACTAACAATAAACTTAAGATATTACTAATTCAGATTGTAAGACAGTTTGTTTTTTAATAATTATAGTGTATGTTATATACTTAGTAATGTATATTGTTCATCATAAAATAAAGAAAGTGGATGTTTTTAAACTTCTTATATTATAATGTTTTACCTAAAGATATATAAAATAAAACAATCTTTTGACATACTAGGTACATTGTATTTTTATTTATATATTAAATCTCTAATTTCACTACTTATTATATCTAGAGCCTAGGCCATAGCCTGATGGCCTACTTGTCGACTGATGCTTGTGCTCGGCGTTTTTCGATGGCTATAAAACGCTCTGTGTCCTTAACCATTTCAGAGCGACGTTGTGACGGAGGTGACCTTCTCAATAGTCGCCGGCGCGCTGCCGATTGACGCTGAGATAGCTGGTGAGTGTGTCGGCGACCGGGTAATGTCTCCCTGAGCACACGCTGAGAAGGAGCTGCAATTAACATATTGTACTTATTAGTTATTCTTAATTTATTAGCACATCGTATCCCACAGCAGGGCAAAGGCCACCCTATCCTCTTTCCATTTGTCTATATCCTATATTATAGTTATACACGTCGGAGAGAACGGTAGCTCACAATCATCGTCAGAGATGGGTAATTATCAATTAAATTGTTCATTACTAATAGTCTATCACTTTGCTCGATTTGTTTTAACTTTCCATTGCAATTTTTTATGCTTTTATAATTGCAATAGCCTACCCAAAAGTTACAGTACATACCTGTAGTTATTAATACTAATTTAGTAATAAAGATCATTCATAGGGGCTGTCAATGTAAAAGGATACTATACCGTAGAACGATATCTACTCAATGCAACAATATACACACACAAAACATAATATAATATAATTGCTAACCTTACACCACTGTTCCGATGTTTTCGTACACCCACTACATCTCTGTTCAGGGCTGTTGTTTTCCAGCTGATTTAATGAAGAAGCTGCGTTGCGAGACACTAAAGAATAAAACAATTTTTTACTTAATAGCAGTTCCAGAAACTGTGGTGTATATTTAAATATAAATATTACTGCGCACTTACTTTCGATAGGCTTGGAACCAAACTAAATAAAACAGAACAAGTAGAATGCCATTGGGTAGGGGTGCAGACTTTTTTTAAAGTCCACTTAGCCACTTATAACCACTCGGAACTTTAGAATTTTGTATTTTGAAACAAAAACTTTTTAAGATAAGATAAAGTTGCTTGTTTAGTATGTTTTGTAATACATAGGTAACCTAAAATTACAAATGTCAAAGATTTGAATTATTATTTTACAAGTCAAAAATTATATAATTAATTAAATATTCTTTGCATAATAAATATTACGTGTTTTATACACACGTACTGTGCATTTGTATTAATTTAAAATGACGAAATAACTTAAAAATTTGTTAGTCGAGATTATCTCGATTATACTCTAGATTAAACTTAGCAACACTGTTAACATCGTACTCATCATCGTTGTTCAGCAGATCGTCGACGAGCCTAGGTAGCTTAGCGAATACGGTTTTTATCAACGTTGCTTTTAATAGCGATATTTACGATGAAACATCAGTGAACTCGTCGTTGTTAACATCTATGATGAGTCTGTTAAAGAATCGCATAGCAGCATCGGTCATCTAAGGCCAATGGTCTGAGGATATATCAGCTGCTAACGACCGAACTTACAGTAGATGTGAGAGGCTCAGTATAATATGAAACGATGAAACAAAAACTAAATGTAATTACACACACTTGTGTATCAACGGTTTCTCTATTAATTTTCTGCTCTTTACGTTATGTCTAATAACCAAACAGATAAACAGACATACCTACATAATTATCTGTATGTAGGACGGTATAATATATGATGGTTTTATGCAACAATTAAAACAACGTCCTATGTCAATAAGTCCTGATTAAAACTGCTATAATCTTGTTAGTTAAAGGTACTAGAACAGGAACGTAAAACGAGCTCTAATCAATGCTGTATTCATAGTTAATGCAATTTGATTGCGGTTTGAGTTGGCCAGGTTTCTCTTCTGCAGCAAATCCAATGCTTTTATATACCGTAATCTTGTAAGTTTTCCCAGCACATACCCGATCTTGTTAATGAATGGATCTATACCTACCTGTAGCTGTATTATACCTATCTATATCTGTGCCTGAATAAGCAATAATTAAGTTTGAAGTTATCGGAAAACTAGCTGAGCTCAGCGATTTCACCCGGGCAAGTTGTTCCTGTTTCTGTAAACTCGATTTTCTAAGTAATTTTTCCATGTTTTTTTAACCGAATCCAATAAATTAAAGATTGTGAAAATCAGTCCACCCGTTCTCGAGTAATAAATAATATTAAGTGTTTTAACAAACCCGACTTCATATACGAGTTTTATATAGGTATCATAATTATATATTTAATATTAAACAATCATGTATATTTGTGACAATGTTACCGTGATGTAGCTAGTAACGTGATTGTCATTTATAAAAAAAAGTAGTTAATTAAATAAATACCGTATCTGTTTGGAGTTTGCCTTTTCACCTTACTATTTGTGGAAAAATATTTAAAGCAACTTCTCGATTTCACTTTACCGCGGGGAACTAAAAAGCGTTAAGTACAATCGTTGATGAACTGGATCGGATAGTAGGTTATAGCCAATACTATCCAGTAATGGGAATCTGGTGAACACGCCAGCTGATGCCACAGAGCCGTGTTGCAGCCGTGCTTCCCAATTAGTTTTAAATTCTTTTAGATTCTATTCCACTATTATCAGCAAGTTATAAGGAAATCCTCTTTTAGTCTCTTTTCAACCTTTGGGTCAATGCTCATATTTCTGATTCTGAGAACATGAGTTCTCAATTTAAAGAATTAATTACAAGAATGTTCAAATAACATTATGACAATCAAAACAAACAACAATCAAACGATTTCCTCGTGTTTTTGTTTCCCCTAACTTGTTTCTTAATAAATGGACTTTTATTTTTCTTTTATTGTGATCGCTATTCAATTGTTTATTATTTTTATGCCCCGTGCCTTTTGTCCATCAATCATTTTGAGGAAATATACCTTCTTATTACTTAATCTTCGAATTGACTCGTGTTTATAAATCAAAAAGACTTTCTTTACATCTTTCCTATGACATATTTTAGTAAAATTGAAATAAAAAACATTCCTGAATACCTATTGTACTTTTATCTGTCATATATCTTCTAAGACTTTTTGTTATATCAGATATTATTAATAAGTTCTGTTGAGCTTAAGATATTAAATTACGAGTATGTCTTCTGGACGTTGCCGGTGAGTGTTACTTTTTCTGTAGCTATGTACTCTGGACGTACTAATTATTATTAAACAAGATAGAGAACCGCTCGTTTATCAGACTATACTCTGCAGTAACTTCAGTAGCCAGTTTTCTTTTGTTTTTCTTCTAAATTAATCAAATTTTGTAACAAGCACACCGAGCGTTTCCATTTTCCATGTTTTTTTTTTACGAGAAATTTGTTCATTTGTGCGAAACACAAGGGCTCTCAAATCAAGGTTAATCGTAACTTATTAGATTCTTTGTAATCAATTGACTTCATCAGAATTTACACAAAATCGGTTTTGATTTATAGAGCATCTGACCTCTGTGACCCAATTGCTGGCGAAGTTACTACAGATTTGGCAGAAGATCAAATTTAAGGCCTACATAATATCAGATTAATCCTAAAACAATCTGATGGCTAAGGAATTGTTATGCGTTATAAATTATACAAATTCTTTTCCACGGATCTGCCTATAGTATTTTGGTTGACCTACTAACCGGAGTCACTGTCTAGACTGTCCTATCGTTATCTTGGCAGATGAATTAAAATTGACAGATGACACGATGAAACTAAACTACGACATATTTCGTGGGTTAAAGTACTCGAAGCCAAACTTATATGTCCCCTTGACAATACTACAAAGGCCCCATTCCCCGAATTTGCTAATCAATGTACGATTGGACAATATTGTGACATTTGCAGACTATCGATTGATGAAATCCAGTCCAGTCGTATTTATTAACATATCCAGAAGCCAGTTAGAACTATTACTGGCATAACTATTTCAGTGACATGTGTCAGCCATTAATTTGATTATACATGGATGTAGATACAATAATCAATTTTAGTTAGTAACTCCAATCAGTGGAATTAAACTGACGTAATGCGGCCGTGTTCAATCGGAATAAATTCGGACAAATTTCACAGGCCTCGTGATAATGAACCCGGATTATATTATTATGCGGATTAATTAAGTTGACAAGCAAACTTCATTACTGGAATATTAAACAAATTATAATATATACCAATAAAGCTGCTATTTTTATCTTAATATTAATAATAGGAACACGTATTATCTTAGGTTTCAATGAGTATAAACTATCGCGGGATGATTGACAAAAATTAAATCACGCCGGTTTCGTTACGTCATTGCATTTGACACATCGACCGGCTTGCACCGGCCGTGTTTGAAAGACAATCAGGTAAACATTATGTTCGCGAGAATATTTAATAAAGAATTAAATAGGGAAAAGCTAATTGCACATTGCAATAATACTATATAATTAAGCTAGAGAGTTTGTTTGTTTGAACGCGTTAATGTCATGAATTAATGGTTTTTATATTTTAACTAGCTGCCCGGACAGACTTCGTTCTGTCAAAAGTAAATTAATTAAGGTTATTCCCGAGTTTAGGAACAGTTTTTTTTTTTACTTATTATTTGGGTTTTACACCTTTTAAACCTTCCCTGGACCTCCACGAACATTTCAAGATCAAAATCAGCTAAATCGGTTCAGCCGTTCTCGAGTTTTAGCGAGACTCACGAACAGCAATTGATTTTTATATATATAGATATAGAATACTCATGTCCTGTAGAGTACCATACAAAAGTTAAGTGTTTTAAGTACTTTACTTGTACATATATTATGAGTAGCTCATATGACTGATGTAAAAATCTTTATGAGAAAGCATCGCAATTTGTATTGTATGTCATCACCGTTACCCTAGATATAAAAATAACCGGAATCCTATATTTTATGCAGTCAATTTTGTGACACTCCTAGCCCAATATCACCAAGTCCAGTGTAAGATTGCGTTGCGTAGAGCGCTCGAAATAAAAATACAGAAGGCTATCCAAAAACATAAGCTCCATTAATAAAATTTGTTAGGCGTACACAAATGTTATGCATTGAAGAACAATTATTTTGAAAAGAGTGTTTTATAGTTAAATATTATAAATTTATTTGGAGGTACATTATGGGTTAGGTAAAACCCTAACCCACAATGTACCTCTAAGTGTAAAATGTAATTAATTTGACTTTATTTGAAATATATCTTTTTATAAAAATCCCGGTTATAGTGTATTACATGACCACAACAATTATAACGCTACTCGGATTCTGTTTGGGTTTTTCAGAACCTTCTGATTTAAACTTATAGTGTCACAAACATCTCTTTACTAATTCTGCGCTTCGGATGTTAATCGGCTCTTAGCCCTTAGCGGCCGATACGAGATGCGGCCGATTTGCGGCGCGGGATTACCCAGCCGAGGAGTTTTACCAACTATATTTATGCCTCTTGCCAGGAAAAAGGAAAACCTTTTTTTCTATGGTCAATATGAATAAAACGCTTTCTTAGATTCTCTACTGTTTTTTGTAAGAATATTTTTGAGCCTTGAATTTGAACATGTACTTAGTCACGAATAATTCAGTATAATTGACTGTCATACTTTATAAAAAAATGTGTAAAGCTTACTTTACTTCATAAAAAAATGTGCTTACATTAAATACGTCATGTTATATTTTTTTGTTCTGTGCCAGGAGAGGCGTGATACCATCGTGGGATAAGCTCATGATTAAAAATTCCGTTTTAGTTCGAAAATAATGGAATCTCCACCCACACGCGATTTCTTTTATTATGGATAGTAACCTTTAGTAGGTTACTACTCAAAATATGTAGCTTTATATACCAAAGCTGTACATATTATTTTATATTGTACATATTCTAAAATACAATATCATGTCCTATTTCGACAGAGAGTTTCACAAATCTGAATAAAAATATATCCGGAACCCTTACCACGGTTTAACTTGCATTCGAGCAGTTTTTTACGCAGGCATTTTATTTGCCTCACTTTCCTGTCCCCACGAAAAGGCACTGGTGTCGCAGGGAAATACGCTGAGTATACTGCGCTTAGCATAAATGTTACACATTCGATCGTCTGCTGATCTACCTTTTACGAATTGGCAATCAATGGAGACTTACGACAGTGTATTGTAATGGGTTTACGAATATCTCAGAAACGATTATTGGGAATTGGAACAAATATCAGCCTAACACCCATCGTAGCGAGCGTCGATCGAACCCGCAAATCCTTAGCGATTCCGTTTGCAATCCCCAAATCCAATTTTCTTCCAATAGTTATTCTCATATAATATAAGAATGCGACAATTGGTTATTACTAATATTAGCGTATTCGAGATACCCAGTCCGTTTGTGAGTGTCTTAATGAGAGCGAGAACACATAATCTCTTGGTAAATCCTCTAGATACCCGTAGTGTGAGGGTAGGACGGTTTTTTGCCGCCAACCGCGCGCCATTTGGACGGGATCGGATTAGCTACGCTTCGGTCACACGAATTTATTACTTCTTAGGTCACTGGAGACTGTTTTTGTTTGGGTCATTTTAGCACATAAATATGATAACATTGTTGAAAACGCGTAATCAATACTGTGCTCTCTATTTCTTGTTAAAAACACTATCATTTTTACATTAGTATTATTCACAGATCCCCGGATTCGTGAATAACAAAACAAAATAAACACATAAATACAAAATAGTATCAACAATTGTTAGTAACAAGATGGTCAATCAGGCACATACATCATCTACATTATATAAAAAGAAAAGCCTCTTATATTAAGGCAAACTTAATAAAGCCGATTTCCTTAATCTGGCTTATACATGACGTGGACTGAAGTAATATGTACAAGGGTTTTCTTTTATTCCGATACGAACACAGAAATCATATCACCGGATTTTTCCCCGTCACTAGGCAGGTCGTTAGCGTAAATCCATCTCATACATGCTATTAATTCATTGAATCAAACCATCTATCTTCGGTTCTTAGGTTTGGCCTACACACGGCGATGTTCTATATTGATTTATTCACATGCTTTAATCGCACGATTACGATGATATTAAAACAAACAACAATTTAGTTAACCAGAGAATTAAGTACTTACCTACCAAAAAATACACGTTGTCGTCCACGTAACAATGCGAAACAAAGGTTCATGGGCACTTTCGTACATTCTTTGACTAAATCCAAAAAAATATTTGAGAAAGTGGTTTTCTTTCTCATCAGCATATATGAATCTAAACTATTGAAAATAGCAAGCAGTGGTTGTAATTTATAGTAAGTGGATGTGGTTGACTGCGAAAGTCGAAGAACTGAATTTTTTTGCCAACCCAATGATACCTATATAGTGTAAGTTGTATATCTGTGGCGCACCTTAAGAGAAGCCATTCAGCAGTTGACCGGTACGTTGATTGATTGAAATGAATATTTATGGAACAAAACAAATGTTTCTAGAGGCCATAAATATGTAGGACAATTCGCGACCAAAATGTTTTGGACTTGGCAACACGTTAGGTATGTTTTCCCGAAGATTGCATGTTCGTGTGAACATTAATCTTGCCATCGATTCCTGACGATTCTCCTCACTAATGAGATGTATTAACGGGATGTTGCTTCCCTATGAGTGTAGCCGGCTTCTGACAATTTTTTTTTTTTTTTTTTTTTTTTTTTTTTTTTTTAAAAGATTACTAGCAATGTGGGTCGCAAATTACTAGTAATCTCGTTAACCCCTCGTGCTAAGCTAATATGCTTGTGTTACGAGTGGGTTCACGCCGGTAGTGTAATGGGTGGGATTCGAACCCGCAACCACATGATCGCAAGTCCGACGCCCTAGCCATTAAGCTACCACCGCTTTGAATTATCGAATGATGGTATAAATAGAGTTCAGTTAAACTCATTAAGAAGTATTCAATCTTTTTCTATTATGAGGGAATGATTTACGATCGTTTTTCGACTATTACTTACTTACTTATTCGTTTTGCGAGTGCTGTGTTTATAATACAAATAAAAAAGTTTTACAAAAATCGTATTTTTTTCATAATGGGCTAATACGAAGTACAATAAATTTATTTGATCGTTATCAAAACATAATTATGATTAATTATGTATCATGTAGAGGCTAGTACACGTTGATAAAATGAACAATGAAATCGTTTAAGCTCTTCAAATACCGTGAGGTGAACGTGTGACTTTGTAGGCCAGAATTATAGACATTATTTCATTTCAGTGATTTTTTAAACTTGATTAAAACTATTTGGAGCACAATACATTGACATTGTATGAGGGTGACGAGGTAAGTCAGAACGAGTGCTTCCGTTCGGGCGGCGCCCATCCGCGCGGAAACCTGAGATAACATTGTGACACATATTACTCTGACATTACCTCACTTACCACGGTCACAACAAGCGAATGATGGAGGGCACTGAGGCTCGTTAGAGATGAGGAACGGCTGGTGATCTGCGAAATGCTGGCAAAGGTTGTTAAGACTTATGGTCATACATCTATAAGAGGGGCAAGATCTATACGAAGGATAAAGCATTTAAGTTATGGTTAGAAGATGTGAAATCGTAAATAAATTGTCCATCAATTATTTTTGAATACAATCTGTTCCAAAGACTGTTAAATATCGTATTCAGAGCTCATCCTATTCATAATTGGGTTCAAATTCTGAACACTCGCGATAAAAGCGAATATCCATAACAAATTCATTCTTTTTCAAAGCCCTTGACTTTATTTTTCAATAAATAAGGTAGGCTCTTGTCCAAAATCTCGGTCGGCTTTAGATAATCTGCTCCGGATGCCTTCAGCCTTTCTGAAATATTCTACTTCTCATTCAGACGCAAATTAGAGTTTTTCTTTTGATAAAAGTATTCGTTAAAACGCCTGTGTGATTTGGTTGAGGTTTTTGAAGCTTTTTGACAGTTTAGTTAATGAGTTAGTTGGGAAACGTGTGGCATTGAATTTCGGTGTTTGAATTAGGTTTTGTGGTTGTTTGAATTTTTGATTGTATACATAGCTAGCTTCTGCCCGCGACTTCGTCTGCGTGGACTTCAGAATTGGGTCCAAAAAGAAATGAAAAATGTGGAAGTAATGAAAAATGGAATAAAATTTTCACCCATGATATAGCTTGCGCTATAATAGCGAAAAATATTAAATTTCAAAGCTAATTGCCCGCGGCTTAGCTCGTAAACAATTTTTAATTTTCTCTCGGGAACTACTTAAGGAATCGGAATAAAAGGTAGCATATATGCATGCCAAATTTCATCCAAATCCGCTCAGCCGTTATTGCGTGATTGAGTGACAAACATCCATACTTTCACATTTATAATATTAAGTAGGATATATAAATTATGCGTTACGTGGATTGTCCGGGATGGACTCCTAAACTACTTAACCGATTTTAAGCAAATTTGCACACCGTTTGCTGTTTGATCCAACTTGAAAGATAGGCTTACATCTCAATTATATAAAAAGAATTGAGACCGCGGGCGGAGCTGCGGGAAACAGCTAGTATTATGGTAGTTAGGCTATCTATCTTTATATATATAATTCTTCTGTGAGTGTGTATGTGACTGAACTCCTTCTAGACGGCTGGACCGATTATAATGAAATTTGCTGTGTGTCTTCAGGTGCATTCGAGGATGGTTTAGATTCACAATTTGGTCCAATTTGAAATGTCTTTTTGTTTAATTTTTATCAATTATTAACATCGCGATTATTGACATTAACAACGAATAAACAATGCGGTAACCATGGTAAAATTAGTAAGTAGGTAGTTGCCATGACGACCAAATTTTGTTATTTTAAGTACAATTTATAATCCTCCAGATCCTCCTCCATAGAGGTTATTTAACAATTAAATAAACAAGGTTGTCAAAACTCCTTGCAATGATATTAAAACTGTTTTCTTCTTTAAATATCAGGCTCGCAGACTTTTATGTTTTTTTTTCGTTTGTCTATTTGGTAGGTCTGAGAGTAGGTCGTAGGTTATATTATGATAAACAGGATGGATTCTTCATCAACATTCTTTTATTTTTTTAAAGAAATAAATCTGCATTAAATTGATGTTTGAAAATACGCTTTGCGGACCGGGAATCGAATGGGCTAAAATGCGAAAAACTAGCACCGTTTACTTTTTGGCATCAATCGATATTATATATAATTCCAGTGTCATGATGTTTGTCGGGGATGAACTCCGAAACTAGTGAACCGATTTTAATCAAATTTGCACACCGTGTGCAGTTTGATCCAACTTGAAATATAGGATAGCTTACATCACAAATATAAAAAAAAATTGAGACCGCGGGCGGAGCAGCGGGAAACAGCTAGTATATATATAAAACAAAGACGGGTTTGTTACAACACTTATAACTCGAGATCAGCTGGATCAATTTTCATGGTTTATGTTTCGTTGGATTTGTCTCCGCCCTGAATAGCAGAATACATTTTAAAAACAATGAAAACTTGACGAATACATATTTATGAAAATGAATCATTTTCCATTTAAATATGTTCCTTTGTTGCGTACCTGTCAAACATTTGTTTTCCTCATAGAATTTTCCTCCTGTCATCCTGTCAAATACTGTGATTGACATTTATGCATGCGTTCAGAAATGTATTTTGTGTAATTATTTAAAAAGGGTGCATAAAGTTTTGTCTGTATTTTTGTTATCAATTAAAAAGGTTGAAAGGTGTATTAAGCAGATTTGAATAAAAAGGGTAGTATCTTAAGTAGTAGTCTATGATCTAAACTATTGTCAATCAATGTCTATGTCACGAAAGTTCAGCTACTGTTATATTTGTTTGTTTTGTGTGGGTTTGTGCGAGTACATATTCAGTATTAGTATTAGTAACAATGCCACGTCCTAGAAGATCTAATCTTTCCTCTTTCTTTCGCGAAGCCGTACTGCAATTAGGCAACGGAACATCGCGAGTCAATTATCTGATGAAGAACGAGACATTGCACGAGAAGAGCGCCGCGTTAGTATGGAGCGAAGAAGGGCTTTAATTCGTGCCTCTCAAACACAAGAGGAAAGAGAGGCAGCCCGTGAAACGGCTAGGTTAGAAACGAGAAATCGTCGAGCTTATCGTACAGATCAACAGTCAAATCTGTGGCGATGAAATATGAGAGTTAAATAGTTGCATTGTTGAACGATCTATCTGCTGATGATTTCTCTAAGCAATTCAGTCATTTTTTGCAGACACGTGTTTAAAGTACTCAATTTTTTTTTTTACTTCTCTTTCTGTATGTATTATATTTTATCAAAATAAAATACTTTTTGATATCTATACGTTCATCAAAGCCTAAATTAGTTCAGCTAAAAGGTAACCCGACATTCATTGACTGTTAGGGCGGTACAAAGTTCGCCGGGTCAGCTAGTGTATATATATATTTATACAAGAATTGCTCGTGTAAGATATAAGATATAGCTATTGGACATGTAAAATGTACTCTGTGTATTGGACGGGCGGGCATGAGAGATGACGGTGCGTGCGTCTGTCGTTGTTGCAGGCATCGCATTTGTCTGTATCGTAAATGTGACAATATAGTGTAAAGTATAAAGAATCAATTGTTTTTTTAACACTATCATATTGTATTATAAGATTCAGATTGGTCCTACATTAATAATAACTTTTTTAAATATTATCTTACGTTAATAAATAGCCCAAAAAATTATTTTAAATAGCTTTATTCGTATTTCCAAATAAATAAAATATCGAGAAATCGTTTTAACAATACGAATAGAAATGTTAAAACATTTGAATCAGATTGTATGTAATATGGCGAGGGGTGAATTGTGACACCGACACATTCCATCACTCTATATTGATCCAATATATATACGAGTCAGATTCCAGCTAGATTGTCGATAAACAAACGGTTGATGTATTTCAAAATGTATTGCTACAAAAGGATATATTTCGATAACACTCTAACTTATAAATATTGTGTTACATATATGTATGTACGAGTATACGTCGATTGAAACACTTTAAAAAAATGTGATATGCTCGTTGCTATTGTATTATCAGAAATGGAAGCACTGACAAAAGGGCTAAGGACGAACCTCAAATAACTATCGAGCCCCGAGATACTGTAGCCCTCACTAAGCTAGCTTTCTGGCTTGATGAAGGTGATATAAAGATACTGTATTTTAAACGTTATTACTGGGTTCAATTTTCATTACGACACGTTTTCTTGGCCACGCAATAATATTTGAAAAATCTTCATGCAAGCATAAATGACAATGGAGCAGCCATTATCATACAGCACTCAGTAATTAACGTTGGATTCTATATACCATACCTATCCTGTCGTGACGACGACCGCTGTGTTCGAGTGGCGTACACACCGGAGTTCATAGTGTCACCAGGTCTGTGGTCCCGGGTTGGATCCTCGGGCGAGTCAATGTTAAAAAAAAAACACTTTTCTACATTGTCTCGGATCTGGGTGTTTGTGTTACCTTTGTTGTCTCTGATTCCATAACACAAGTGCTTTAACTACTTTGGATTCGGAGCTATGAATGTATGTGATGTTGTCCACATTTATTTTATCTTAATTATGTTATCGTCAATCTTTGACATTCATTCCTATTCTGACAACCATTCTTTTTTACTATGGTATACTGCATTATCCTGTAAAATGGGTTGTGGAGGTCACATAGGCCGTCGCTCCATGTTAAATACGGTATAGGACTGGAAGTCAATCCCAGCATAGCTTGGGAAAATGCTTCTGATTTTGTAAATATTGTAAGTCATCTGTTAGGCATTTTTTATAATACAGGACATCTATATAAATTCCGCTAACGGAACTTTATCGTATGAGTTTCCGTATTGAGTAATCGTTTCTATATCATCACTTTAATGTCCGCAATATCTACGTTACCAATCTATTTCACCCATCGCTTTACGATCACTTCGATCCACGAACCATGAAAGCAATCAAAGAAACATAAATAAACATGCGTTCCATATCTGGGTCACCCATCCACAATTATGGGTGACATAAACACACCTAGAATATGAGCCCTTATAAAGGGCCCCGCGGCTCTGCCTGCCTCGCTCCGAGCAACCGGAGCGTAATGGCGATGGCGGCAGTAAACACACGGAATAGCCTATAAAATATGACGCTACACTATAAGAGTCCGTGGCCAGTCCAGACAATCCTGAAGTTATGAACTCGTGTAGAATCGCGAGAGTAAATTTTTGTGGTAGGTACCTACTTATCTCATTTCAGAAACAGAAACTTTGGAAACTTAAAATGACTAGTTGCGAGGCATGTTTTGCCATATTCAAAAGAGGGCCACCCTTATCACCTAGGGGTATAAATAATAGCCTAATAGGCCAATTGTCAGACCTACCAAATATTGAAAAAAAAAAACATAAAAATCGTTGAAACCATTTCGAAGGAGTTCGATAAACACCCGATTTTTATAAATATTTATTGTATTTTTTTTAACCTGTTCGTTGGCACTAATTTCGTATTTACTTTTTTGCTGATGCACTTTCAGACTTCAATCCATTTTTCCACAAAGTGGCAATTCCCATTATAAATTGTATTAACACATATTTCCCGCAAAATTCTTTTACCGGGAATCCATTTTAGTTTCTCAAAAAGCCGTTGAAAACCGGAGCCCTTTGACATCCGGTATCCAATCACTGTCGGTTTCAACGCAAAATATAATATGTCCTCTAACCAAATTACCTGCCGTCAAATCATCCGTCCGGCCCGGACAGCTGGCGGGTAATCAGGTTACGGCCCGGACACGACCTAGTTGATAATCCGCTGAGAAGGACTGTAATTATGTTGTGATGCAGCATAATTTTATTGTTGTTGCTGTTCAATTGCACTGTTTGTTATGTGCTTGATGGGTTTGTCAGTGAACTGTATAGGTCAGTTATAGTATGTGTAGTATATTAATACTAACCGTTATAGACTGACTGTCTGTATGTATTTCTTAAGTTTTTTAAGGTCATTTAGTGTTTTAGTCACACATGGAAAGCTGTATGTATTGAGAATGTTATGATAGTTGGGTATTCATGTACAGTTAGGTACTCAAGAAGGAAGAATTTGTAAATATTATCAATTGCAATCTGAGTTTCAGGAGTAATGATGATAATGATGACAAAAGGAGTTTTGTATTGAGATTACCTAATACTATGTAATATGATGTTATTGTTTGCCCTTGAACAAATTATTTCCTTCAAAGCAAGCGAACACAAATGTTTAGCAGTTTAGTGTTATTGGCTGAATAGATACGGATCTTATTTTATATCTTATTGTATCGAGCTTAACGTTTTATGTATTAAGTTTTAATGGATATGTTGTGGCCTCGCTTTATTAAATAAATATCTTAATGATCCATATTATTTTATCGCCTTAACTTCTGATCTAATTTGTTCCCGACTGCGCCAGAAATGTGTATGTTAAATATAAATCATAAGTACTTAATGTAGTTGATGCATCCGACTGCGTGTGTGTACACAGTCAACTATGATAATTCTAATTCGAGAAAAAATATCATCGTGTTTCTTTTCCGGTTTTGTTTTTCCGATACTTTATTTAGTAAGCTTGAAGTCTCTAACTAATTTACACATGTAGTTCTTTGAGGTTAGATATGTTATGGACCAAGTGATAAATTGAGCAGTATACATAATGCCCGGTCATTATGAAAAATGCCCAATATGAGAGTGCAATTGGACAATAGGTAATTATTCAAATAATCTAATTGACCGGGCACTATACATATTGCCCATCACCTTTTGGGCAGAGTAATACAAACATATTTAATTACTATTTTTTTATTGTTATTGTCATTTAACTTAAAATAAACTAAATATTAAAGGGGAATTATAACTTAGACTTAACCTAAACTTAATTAATTTCCATTACTCAACCTAGACTTTGTGTTGAAAATTTTTTGCCCAACGTCCGGTAGGTTTAGGTTAGGTTAATATGGTGACTTACGTGCACGAGGGCGGCGAGCGGAGCGAGCGGAGTCGCGGCAGCGACCGCCCCGTGCTGGAAAACCTTTCAAGCGATTCACGACTTTATGTGCGTTAAATATAGCTTTATTATCAAATTGCCCAACTATCATGTAGCAACATAATAATGACCGTGCAATGTGATAAATAATGAAGTTAAGATAGTAATTAATCACTTAGCCCGATAAAGCTAGACATTATTCATAATGCTCGTGCATTATAAATAATGCCCGCATTAATCACCTGGTCCACAACAGATACACGACCACGTAGTTAGGTTATGATTACTATGGCCCATCCTCAAGAAATAGAGGTTATGTTTTACCAAGATACAAGGAATCCATCGTTTGCGGAAAAGGGTTTTAAGTTCCATAAACTAGGGAAATCCTTTTGTTGGACCGGATTACGGAGTAGCTGTTAAGCCTCTCCCGGCAGTGGTATTGCGCTAAGATTTCAAAGCTGAAGGGAAGATTTTCTCCAAAATATGAGCATTGTTACAATGAACACACGTTTAAGGCGGTAAACTGGTAATGTCGACACATGGACTTCGGTTATTATTTCCTGTGTCAGAATCTTATCCTCTATTGATATTTTAATCGCTGTAAGTAAACTCAATTTTGAGTTTAGCTCGCTTGTGTACATACTTTTCTGATACTTGTATTTTGCGTATTTTATAGTACATATAGGTACAATAAAGAATTATGAATTCACTTTCTCTTTAAAAAAAACATGCATTCACATGGGGATGATCTAGGTCTTGCCTAAACTTTTGAGACTTAAAAACCTAAGCCTCATCGTAAAGCGGGAACACCCCTCTATTGTAAAGCTTCTTGATCGCCAGATCATTCATCACTCTATAGCTGTGTGTGTGTATGGACAAGCGGTGAAGCAATAAAAAACGTCAGTTATTATTTCAAGCACATAAACCTATAAGTACGTTTCGCTGTTCGCGCGAACTTTAATTTTAATGTGTCGTAAAACGACTCCGTGTGCGGTCATCTTTACGAGAGAAACGGTAGAGCTGCGATATTTAAATTATAAAGATATCGATAATATTAGTGATATCAAAAGCTTCCTATTTCAGATGTCTAGGATAAGGCGTGAATAAGTAAAATTAGGTGCTAAATCTGTCAGCAAAATCTGACAAAAGCCTGCAATGAGAAGAGAATGCTCTATAGTCTGCCAAAATGACATAGATTACAGTAGCTTTTACTTCAGTTTTGGCATTAACACTTGTCAATTTAGTCTCTAGGATTAAAAAACAGAGTATAGTTTCGGCTACTTAAAAATCGATTTTATTTTCGCAATTTAATTAATTGTTATGATGGAATGTATATTGTAAGATGATTAATGAATATCTCCAATTTTTTTTTATTCGTGCGCCAGCTTTGGGTATATTCTTTTTTCTCGACGATACATTTCAAAAGTTAAGTAATATGTTAATAAAACACTTTATACCAGCGAACTAGTTTTACTGTGCTAATGTTAATGACGCTAGTCGAGTTCCTCCAGTAATCCTCCGTAGTTTCCATTCTACAGCAATCAGGAACCTAGATTAATGTTTTACATTAGTTTCCACTCCAATACTATCGCATAGTTCATTCCAACTCGCCCTAACTTTTTCAATCAGACTAGGTTATACTTTTTATTTGGTTTTTAATTATGGCGCCCAACTCAATAAATTGACCATTGGGGTATTTTATTGAACTGGATTATGTTAGTTTGAAATACTTATTTATTGTTAAAATTATTACCATATTATTTTAAATGCTAAATTTAATGACGTAAGCACCAGTGCCTCATCTAAAATTTGCGGTGTAATGAATGGAAATCATTCTGTTTCTGAATGTAAAACAATATTTTGTTTTAACTGGAGGGGTTCCCCAGAGAAAATAAAAGAATTTTAATTCTTATGTAACTCGATATTCAGAATACAATTAATTGACTTAAAATAAACATATATTTTCATTACAACCTTATGGTATTGCTAGAAGTACCTGCCAGTATTTATTTATGTGATACACAACAAATATTGTGTTTTAAAGGAAGCTGGCTATATAAGCTACCGACGGCCGTCGGAGCTCAGATAATTGTCCAGATAAATACATTAATATCCGATTCCGATAAATCACGACATCGATAAATAACAACACTATTCTATTGTGCTAGCCAAATGGAATATGAATTTATGGCATATCGCATTCACCTTGACACTTATTTTATGGAGGAAGATAGGTTTATACAGTTTTATTATACTCTCAAAGATGACCAAAACATCGGACATTCAGTACCACGACTTTTATAGGTATAGTCTCATTTTCAACTTTTCTTTTCTCTTAGTTTTCTGAAAGGAATACACAATAAGTTCGTCATTTCAGCCACATTCTTTGTAACTCATATTTATTAGTCCTATTTTAAGATAAAGATGTGGCTAACCAATTTCTTTTCTCTTAGTTTTCTGAAAGGAATACACAATAAGTTCGTCATTTCAGCCACATTCTTTGTAACTCATATTTATTAGTCCTATTTTCAGATAAAGATGTGGCTAACCAAACAATATCTAAACTCATTCGGAATTTGGAGGGTCGTGTGCCATTATGAAAACATTGTGACATTCCCCTACTAATGGTATGTGTTGTCAGAAAGGTACTACACACAGTTTTCTATTAGCTACGCCTTTCTAACTTGAATAAACTTTTCATCAATTTACTTTACATTCGTGACCTTTACAGGATTCATTTAAAAGGAGTGCGTATATTCTACGAGGTAATCAGGTGCATAAAACTGAACAACTTTTCCCACGAAACAGGTCGAAAATTTAAATTTAAAAACAATTTTTTCATACAAACATAAGTCATGTGACCTGTCACTTTGTATGAATAGTTAATTTTCCATTTTAAGATCTCGACCTATGTTCCTTGGGGAAAATACTCCTTTTAAATTAATCCTGCATATCACCATTATGGCAATTCAGTGTGTAAATCGATTCACATCCAGCTACGAATTCAGTGTGGTTCCAATGAATTGATCGCACCCTATTATTCCATGGGCCTTTAATGAAAGGCGAAGCGTGGATCCGTGTAATAAAGCCTTGATATGGGACAACACCGCTACCTACCCCTTCGTTAAATTCAGGTTCAATATATGTATGTATGTTAAACTTTTAATACCTTTTCAGAGTGCCTTTCTTTTAGCATGACAATTTTACAAAGCCTAAAATTATAAAATGTTTATGTTTTAATCTTTATTGTTACATTTTGTTCTGATTCTGAAGTCAGACATAACTTTCATTCGTGGAATAAAAAAAAGGCGTTTGACGATATTTTAATTGTTTTTAATTTACTATTTATTTTTGTTTGGTCTATGACATACAGCTTTAATCTTAAATTATTTATAGACTTAAATCTCTGTAGCCTTGTATGTGCTAGTTTCAACAAGTTAAGGGAGTGTCGGTCCTCTCTCAGCTGATATCCGATGTGTTGCGTCGTGAAGGCTATTCATGTCCAAAGCGAGACTCGCTAAAGGTACACGAGTGTCTCTTAGCATCTGCAGCTCACTCAGCTATTTCACAAAAGCTATTCAAGTTTTTTGCTCTTTAAATTTCTTTAAGAGTGGCTGTTTAGAAAAATACCATACATAAAAATACGATAATCACACTTTTGTCTATGTATATGTTATGGACCAAGTGATAAATTGAGCAGTATACATAATGTCCGGTCATTATGACAAATGCCCAATATGAGAGTGCAATTTGACAATAATTATTCAAATAATACTAAAGCACTATACATATTGCCCATCACCTTTTGGGCAGAGTAATACAAACATATTTAATTACTATTTTTTTATTGTTATTGTCATTTAACTTAAAATAAACTAAATATTAAAGGGGAATTATAACTTAGACTTAACCTAAACTTAATTAATTTCCATTACTCAACCTAGACTTTGTGTTGAAAACTTTTTGCCCAACGTCCGGTAGGTTTAGGTTAGGTTAATATGGTGACCCTTACGTGCACGAGTGCGGAGTCGCGGCAGCGACCGCCCCGTGCTGGAAAACCTTTCAAGCGATTCACGACTTTATGTGCGTTAAATATAGCTTTATTATCAAATTGCCCAACTATCATGTAGCAACATAATAATGACCGTGCAATGTGATAAATAATGAAGTTAAGATAGTAATTAATCACTTAGCCCGATAAAGCTAGACATTATTCATAATGCTCGTGCATTATAAATAATGCCCGCATTAATCACCTGGTCCACAACATATATTTAGGATAGCAAGTTGACATTCATTTTCTGTTTTATTAATTATTTATCTCACTGACCAAATGACTGGGTTTTAATTTATCAAATATGCTACTAATAGATACTAATCAAGTGGAAACATGTTACAACTTCATTTTGGTTTGAGTGGTGCTTGTGCTTAGTTATAAACATCACTTACTTATGGCGCTAGTTAATGAAGTTGGTATGTTGACGCGTTCGCTTAAACATTTAATATTAGTTCCTAGAAAACCTCAGTCCATGCAAATAGGCTCGCTTTGATCTATTCTAGGCTAATAGCAACCTAATTTACATTTAGTTAATCCGAAACTGTAGATATTTTAGGCACACTTTCTGTGCCTATTGTTTAGTTTATCTTTGTCTAGGCACCTAAGTTTTGAAGAAGATTAATTACTACGGATAGGTTAATTTTAGTTCTTAAGTTATGTATTTCTGCTAAAATTGGAATATAATGATGACTGTAACCGCATGTTTTAAAGCATATTCACAATTGCATTTTTAATGTGTATTAATTTTACGTTAATCTCCGCATCATCTGCAGCAATTTAGAAAAAAAATTGACTTTAAAAATTTGGTCAATTTAAAAATTGGTTTTTTTATCTCCACTGTTTTAGATGGAATACGCGGATAAATCACCGGTACAAGTGAGTCTATAATATAATAACTGAATTTCGTAAAATTTCCAACTGTAGTTAATGGCTCCAATGATAAGAGTGATACTCTCGTTAAACGTACAATGCCCGAGCTAAACTCCAGATAAAATAATTTCATACCAGTCGTTGCTGAGCCGGTCTAACCAAAACTCGAGTCGAGTTTTGGAAACTTAAGGCTTACGCACACGATTTGCTTTAAACTATGAAGTTTGTGGCCGTGATCTAATAGACTAATTCTGTGTCTGTGTAGTATGTTATAAGGAATTTCATGCCAAGAGAGACAGTTACGCGGTGTACGCTTTTCGGAAACTACACACATCAAAAGTGTCTAGGGATCAAGCATTTTTATGCGGATTTCTTGAGATTGAGATGTGGCTTTGTAATAAATTTATGATTTTATAAATTTATATGGATCCTTTTTGGTGCATTTCATAATTCGAATCAGGAACTGTGAATCAAATTCGAGTAAAAGATGAAAATCAGCTGTCAATATTTTCCCTATAAAAACATACAACGCATTGAAGACATTATTAGTGCTACTGTTTCCCTACTACTGATTAAAACCAACGTTATTATGGAGCGGCGACGTCATTTAAGCAGGGAAGAAATGCTCAGAGCCGTGGGAATGATAGAAGCTGGTTCCCGGCAACGTACTGTGGCTTTAGCTCTGAATACAAGTCAGAGTGTTATCAGTCGACTTTGGACACGTTACCGAAGCACTGGTACCGTGGCTGAGCGCCATGGAGGACGGTATCGCTGCACCACACGGAGACAAGACCGATACATTCAAATCTTAACTCGAAGAGCTCCAACAATAACCGCCATGATGTTAGCCGTGAGGCTTCATCACTCTTCAGGGAACTTAATTAGCGACCAAACAGTCAGAAACCGCTTGCATGAAGTGAACCTTCATTCCCGAAGACCGCTACTGGTACCACCTATAGCAATGCACAATCGTAGGATTCGATATCAATGGGCTCTTGAACACAGAAATTGGGCAGAAGAACAATGGCGTTTCGTGTGCTTTTCTGATGAGTCTCGTTTTGGTATGAGACCGGATACAAGACGTATACGACACTGGAGAACCCCTGGACGCCAACAGCGATTAAAATCCTGCCAGGAAGTCCATCCTTATAGTGGTGGAACCATCATGGTATGGGCGGGTATTTGGATCGGCGGAAGAACTGAGTTGATTTGGATCAGAAGCAACCTCAACGCTCAAATTTATGCTGAGACGATTGTATCAGACGTCATCGTTCCTCTACAAGTGCAAATCGGTCCCTTATTTCAGTTAATGCATGATAATGCACGACCGCACACCGCAAGAGTTGTAAGACAGACTCTCGCCGCAGCTAACATCAATGTCCTGCCCAGGCCTGCTCAGTCGCCAGACTTGAACCCGATTGAGCATGCATGGGATATGCTACAGAGAAGAGCTCTGCCGAATATGGAGGGTATCCAGTCGCAAGAAGACCTTTTTTTGTTGTTGCAACGAACATGGGCGGCCATTCCACAGCGTGATTTGGATGAACTCATTTTGAGTATGCCAAACCGATGTTCTTGTGTTGTTAGTGTTCGCGGTAGAAACACGGATTATTAATTGTTTAAGTTACCCAATAAAATTTTAAAGAAAACTGTTATTTCAGTCTTTTTTTCGAACTTTTGTGTTAGTGGTTCAAATGTCAAAAATCCCTTTATTAGGAAAATGGCAAATTTCTTTATTAATGCAAAGGTGACTTGGTTTATCGTTACTGTGACAAACGAAAACACTTTATTCGATGAATCCTTAAAGAAAATTTTAATTAATATCAATCAGGAGAAAAGTTATTGCAAAAATATAATTATGTTGATCCCTAGACACTTTTGATGTGTGTAGTTAAGTTTTTAGGTGAAAACAATTGAAGTTAAGTAATGAAAATATAATATACTTAAAATACGTACTTTCACAAAACAATACATACATCTATCATGAGTTTAGACACGTATGAAAGGAATTTAAATGCTTGAGAAATGTATGCAAAAAAGATAAGTGTACTGTGAACATAGTTGGCTACAGAGGAGTTATTTGCTTTTAGTGTGAAACTTTTGTTCGTGAGCGTCCCTCGTCTCTATGGAAATAATCTCGGCCCAGCAGTGCGACATTTATATGTCCGTTTGAACTGCTATTGACCGTATATCCAAATCAGCGGTAGTGGACGGATGTATAATTAATTATATACCTGATTTCTGGGAATATATAACAAAATTTAAATTGGCATGCTTTAATTCTTGGAAAAATCATTTTTTCAATATTTCTGTGGATAAAGGCATCTGGTACAAAAGCATCCAAGGTCAGCCATCTCACGTTCCCTGGTTTGAGAACACAAAATTAGATAGGAACTATGTCAAATTGATATTAAGGCTCCGATCTGGGCACTATCCGTCAGCAAAATTCGCATTTCTTATGAAAAAGGCTAACTCTCCTAATTGCACAGTTTGCGATCAAATCGAAGATGTCCAACATTTGCTGATGGAGTGTGCTCGGAACAGAGCGGAGCGTGAGTTATTCGTGAAGGATTTTAAAATAAACTAGCTGTTGCCCGCGGCTTCGCTCGCGCGTCAATTAAAGAGCAGTATTAAAGGATAGATGGAAGTATTCTGTGATTATCAAAGTAAGGAGTATGAATAAAATTTTTCATAAAATATTATGGCGTTAAAATAATAATTAGGTATAGTAAAGTAAGTAGCAAAGCACTTGTATTATGG
This sequence comes from Plusia festucae, assembly GCA_950381575.1. Lineage (NCBI taxonomy): Eukaryota > Metazoa > Arthropoda > Insecta > Lepidoptera > Noctuidae > Plusia > Plusia festucae. The sequence continues at coordinate 446,920 of OX494436.1, read as the reverse complement.
AATCGGAGACAACGAAGGTACCTCAAAAAACCCAAACTCGAGACAATATAGAAAAGTGATTTTCTACATGGACCCGTCCGTGGATCGAACCCGGGACCTTAGAGCTGGCGACACCTTAAAAAACCGGAATGAAAGCCACTCGACCACGGGGTTCGTCGTTACAGATATGTCTTAGGGCGCATTCACACGGGATACGTCTTTGACGATTCGGTATAAAAAAATGACCGTAGTGACCGACGTATCCGTCTACGTCTTTTTTCACGATTCGTGAAGCGTGTGAACATGGGTATATAAAAAGCATTGCTCCCGTCAAAAAAAATAACGAATCGTGAAAAAACACGATTCGTGAAAAATCACGATTCGTCTTCGTGTGAATGAGCTCTTAGATGGTCATTATCTTATCTACCTACTTATCTTTTCATCTGTCTATCTTTGAGAATACCGAACTGCACATACCAACTATATCAGCCCCTATTTCACCCCCATAGGGGTATATTTTCCAAAGAAAAGTAACGTTTAGCCTTCCTCAATAAGTGGGCTATCTAACAATGAAATAATTTTTCAAATCGGCCATGCAGTTCCTGAGATTAGCGCGTTCAAACAAACAAACAAACTCTTCAGCTTTGTAATATTAGTATAGATCATGTGTCTATCTTTGAAAATGACACAATTCATATAAAAACTTCCAACCCCTATTTCACCCTCTTAAGGATATAGATTACCAAAATCGCTGAAATATGACTGTGTTTATTTGTATCAAACCAGAAGCACGCATAAGAAAATTCATGTCCCTATCTTTAAAAAATTAAGTTTTTAATATAATACCTTGCAACCCCTATTTTACTCGGGAGAGGTTTCCAAAATCGCTAAAATACGTGTTCATTTATTGTACTTATTTTCGTGGGGGATACTCACACACCACGTACTGGCGCCGTTGTAGTACATGCTATGTATCAGAGATGGCGCTGTATGTGGAAAATGATTTTCCCTTCCTGCTTTTTTTCTTTAAATTTTTTCCTGAATTTTCTTTTCTATAAACCTAACAGAGCCCGAGACCTTTCCAACGAATGCAAAACCGTGGAAATCGGTTCGTGCGTTCTGGAGTTATAGCGTCAGGAAGGAAAACCCGACTTATTTTTATATAGTAGATAAATTTGATGTAGGCATAATCCAAACTATATTATCAAGACCATCTTCGGTGATTATTAAGAAGTTGTGCCATTTGGTTTTGGTCCTTCACGAATAACTACTAAGTAATATTAGGATATAATATAGATTTAGAATATAGAAACATATCTTTAAGTAGTAAATTTATGTAAAAGGGTACGATGGGGCTGACATATCTTTGATAAAAGCCCCTAAATAAAATAAGATAAAAAAAAAAAACTGCTATTGTTTAAGCTAGTAGAACCTTTGTACCGGCTCGTGAATTTGGGCACTAACATCAAAACAAAATTCTAATAACTTGATGTGAATCGTTGTCCTCAAAGTTTTTGGTGTATTCGTTGTGAATATTGACGATTATCGACATTGATGTGGGTTGAGGCGTGCGAGCACATAACCCTTATTAAGTATATGGACATGCATAATATTATAGAGGATGTTAAGGAAGCAGAAATGATATTTCAAATGAGATTATTATTCTAAAGTTAATGGTTGTGTGAAGTTAGGAATTGATTTAATGTCAAAAAATTATTTGGGATGCACTTACAGTAAGTAAAATTAAATGGTTTAAAATATCTTGGAAGCGTGAATAGGTATATTCGCGAAAAAAAAACAGCTGTTCCATACATTTTGACGAGCGAACGATACGAACATAAATGAATGGAACAGCTGTTTTTTTTTCGCGAATTCAGTTATGGTCTTAAAGTAAAAGTTTTTCATAATGTTGAGTACAATGACCTCTTAAGGGGTTGCCGGAGTTTTACAAACAACCCTGTATACCGTTATCAGATAACCTACTTATTTGTAAGTACGAGATATTGTGGGAAACTTATACTATACAACAATTTCAACAGCAACAAGTCTATAATTCCGTAACAGTAACTTTGAGGTGATTCAGGATTACATTTCCAGTAAATTTATTCATAGCATTAACACAGAACTTGGCTGCACTGCCAACTGCATCTACTGAGATACCAAGGAGTATATCACTGTGATATGCCATCTGAATTATGGTTACCTGGTTTCTGAACTGATTTACAGGTTACTTTTGCCAAGTAGGCTTCTCAGGAGAGATCTTAACTGTTAGGGAGAACGTACACGTGGTGACGTAAGTTCCCGATAACAGCCCTCTAGGCAAACGACATTTCTACAATAGTTAACGATCGCATTCGCTCAAATATATGAAAGTGACTAATCCAAGTCACGTGATTTATCGAAACGAAATGTCATTTGCATACATTTTTGTCATTTAAGCGACTTCTATCATCGTAAACGCTTGTAGAAGTATCACTAGTCTACAAGAACTAACCATTTTCAAATCCAAATAACTATCGCCATGCAAACGATAGAGGTTCGTACATAGGAACGCGTCGATGTTGACTTAAGTTCTGGGGTATCGGAGACTTGCGTCTCTTCGTGTAGAATCAAATAAAAAAAACTTTGAACATCACACATCACATGAACATCATAGTAAGTATACATAGACAGCACCCTGATTCACCTACCCTTCTCCGCTTCTTAAGGCTCTAGCTGGGGACAAGAAAGGCCTTGGAGCCAGCAAGAAAAGTGTTACAGAGCCGTTTTTAATGACAGCTTAACTACATTATTAGATTTTCAATATAATTATTTTAATAATCGAGAATAGAATTGGTTTATCTGAATAATACAAACTCGCTTTTATTAATAAACTATCGAATAGTTTTGCATATTGGATTCAAATTCTGGGTAGTTTAGATTAATATTCGAGTTTATAACCTCTTTCCTACCAGGAATATTATGGTTTAAATATAGGTACGTACACAGTCTATAATAATAGCAGTTACAGTAGATCAATCCTTTGTATAATGTATGTATGTGAGTATATCATGAAGGCTGCTTGTCATGAATATATTAATTTACTATGTATTCCGGGGCCGGCTATAATAGGGCGATAATGGAAACTGATGTGTCGCCGCCATGTTGCCCGCCACTGTTCACATCCGATACGAATTATTAATTAATTGACGAACAATACTAGATTAATTGATTGTGATTCGGGTAACTTCGTTATTGTCTCGTAAATGCAAACGAATCGTTTTGTTCAAAGCCGTCATCAATTTGATCCGAAGATTTTCTGATATTGAGAGTTTGTATCAGCTGGGTCGGCAAATATTTGATTATGATTCTAGTTGGCGTTTCCATTCACATTGATGTTTTCTATATAAAACACTTATGATTAAAAGTACTTTTAAGATTTATGTTTTGATAAATAAAAACACATATACCCAACAAAGTACCAATATTCGATAAAAACATAAACATCAATTCTGGAATAAGCCGTTAACATGTAGATCTGATTACAAACAAAAATATTTACTTGTATGACTTCAATTTGGTTCGTACTTCGTATGAAGTAAAATTTTTTCCGATAATTTTAATACTGTGAATTGATGAAAATTGAGTCGCTCATACCTAACTGGAACTGCGGTACCTACGTCATGTAGTTATGTGAGTAAGCCATAAGCTGAACTAAATATTATCCCTGTAGTCCAGCATAGTGTTTGAGCAATATTTAGAATGTGTTCATTGACTATGTATTAAACATTCTTGACGTGATTTGGTCTAAACTTGCTGAAATAGTAGCCTTAATATCTTTGGAATAGCTTTAGGAACTAAACCAATTTTGGGCACATTATTAGATATGAATACCAGAACATAATCAACGATCATCTGATAAATACCTTACAATTCGCTTTCCACAAATATGTTAAGTAAATGATTGACTGCGATGTTGAATAACTGGTTTGTGGTCAGTTTGCTGTACACATATTATATCATTTTTTTTAATTCCTCCAACGAGACGTCCCGACCCACCTTGAAGCGAATCACAGACACAAAAAACTATTCTGTGACTTCTTCTTGTTACAAATGTAGCTCCCACATTTCGTATTATCGTTAACCCGGGATGTGCTAAACTAAATGCTTGTGTTGCGTGTGGTGTCACGTCGGTAGTGCAACGGGTAGGTTTCGAATCGGCAACCACAGGATCACCATTCCAAAGGCCTAGGCTACCTGGGGTGCTTACAAGGAACCAACATATTTGCATCAGAAATCGAGCCCATAGAAAATCGCTAAGTAGTATGTAGTTGCATAGCAACCCTTAGAAACTAATCGGCCATCTATGCGGTCAAGTAACATTACGAACGCGTTAATTTTTGGGGCAAGCCAGTTTATCAGTTATGACGTTGAGCGATCGCAGCATATATATAAACAAGACTTAATAGGCCATCGATATTTGATACGCCATAACCGTCGAAACACTTATAATAACCGACGCGCTGAGAATCTTAACAAGCTATTAAAACAGTTAATCCGTCAGCTGGCGAAGTTATTATATTGTTTGATGTTTTACCATTTAAGACGGCGCATTTATTTTTAATTTAGATGAGTGTAGGTTTTATTCAATTGCATATTTGGTACAAAACGACTTCAATAAAAGATATGAATAAATCCTCCGCCTTGGCTTGATTTCTTTCCTAATGTCATGGAAAAATACAGTTTTAAGCGCTTCCAATTGACCAGACTGAAGTAATAAATAAGGAAAATTCGACCTGCGTATGCTAAGTAGTGAAGGGGAAGCGAGGATGCAAGAACTCGGGAATCGCTTGATCCACGAGTTGAGAACTTTCTCATTTTTGCAGATAAATAATTCTCTATATGAATAGTTTTTACTTTGCAGCATACGTATGCAAAGTGCTGAATATGTTTACGTTGCATACATTGCCGGGAGATTTTGACGAATCCGAGAAATTCCGAAAGCTACTTCTGAACAATAATATTTAATTAACTATTATCTAAAACTCGATATGGCGAACAATTTGAAAACTATAGTTTACCTTATAAAACTCTCATTAATCTGATGATTTATCTCGAGTCAGTTGGGGCAAGAGAACCATATTTTATTTTAGAAATTATGCTTCAGGTTCTTGCTATTGAATGCAAAGTCCTATTGTCATTTTACAAAATACACTCAATGCCATTATCTAATTATTATATTGCTGGAAAGAATACGAACGTTTTTAATGTCTACAAGCATTAATTAGTAATGTTAACTTGTTTTTTGTTAACTATTTTATTAATAGTTAAACTCTTAAAACTGTTTCTCTTTCCCCTCTTACCCCACCTGACCTTATATATTTGTCATTACTTGAATTTTATATTGTGAGAATTTAAGTTGCCAATAAAAAACAATACAAGTTAAATTCAGAGAGACATCTTAGTCTGGAGATGAATTGTCGATGTGCACCGTGCCTCACTCACACGGATACAGTAACACGCTTCGTCGACGCGTCAATATTCCCGATGAGATGCGCATAGATTAACCGGCGGGAGAAACAGATGAAATTATTTGAATGATTTGTATACATAAATATAATTAAGGAGCGATTTGCAAAGATATTGGGTCAGTTTGAAAAAAAAGACTTACATTTTTTGAGTTTTCCACTCGCCTAAGACGTTATCAATTTTAATCATCCCGAAAACTTCTCAGCGGGAACTACTACATGTCTGAATTTATATTTTTTTGTGTACAAAAGGAAATCTCTGCCTGACCCCGAGTAAGTACAGACGTTGTGGTATATTGCTTATATAACATATACGACCTATTCCAAAAATCGTTGACATATTTGATCTCCATATGAATGGTAATATGCATGACTGCGCGGGCGGATCGCGAGCGGGGCGCGGGCGGGGCACGGGCGGGAGCTATAATGCTTTCACCTCGAGAGCACCTTACATTACTACGTTAAAAGGAATCCTTACACTGTTTACCAGTATTTTTGGCATTTCCTTGCCTGTTTTCTATTTTGAGCAATTCGGGTGTAATAGCGTAGCTAGAAATGATTATTATTAAAAGAATACGCAGCATTAATGTTTTGACCGTTTTAGTTATAATTGCTTAGGTTAGGCGATGCCCAAGGCTACTTGGCAACTTCGCTATTCGTAGGTATTAATGCTGCATAAGACAAACTGAAATTGAAACTTATGTGTATTTAAATATCATATTGGTTTGAAAATAAATATAAATGCAAATCAGGCTCAGCTGTTCTCAAAACAAATACGAGGTCTGCAGTATAATGTATTTCAGACAGTAAGGTACAATAAAAACGTTTATCGAGTGGATCTAGATGAATGTTTAAACAGACTGTCATATCTCCTCCCGTCTCATCGCAGTGGGCAAACGATGGAACCGATTTATTGTACCTCAGAATATTGGATTCCAGCGCCGACGGAATATGAAATGATTCGACGCAACTGCAGGCGAGACCCAGATACCTGCATTATGGCTATTTATATACATGCTCTAGGTCCCAGAACAAGTTTTAGATGGACTGATTTGATTCTGAGGTAGTATTTCTCAGGAGACGTCAAGTTCTGCTCTATCCTAACTAATAACACGGTCGTGGAAGTGTGTCGGTTGGTTATGTCATTGCAATTGACCTATTCCTCTGGTTTCCATTAAATTTTGCTTATATACATGTATTGTTTGAAATTAATTTAGTTTGCTAGTTATGTCTCATAAGTTTAGTTGTATTACTTCATGCCGCGTGTGTTCCTCGAAGCGCTGAGATAGCAGATATGTTCTGTATTTCAGATTGAAGGCTGAAATTAAAAAGCATTTCTCGTATTCCTGAAAAACGTGTATTCTATTTGAATTTGTAAGTGTTTTGTGGGATGGAGTAGCGACATTATATTAACTTAACTTTTCAAGGACTGAGTTTGCAGCAATAACTATTTATTTATGCATTCCATGCAATGATATTATAAGTAAAAAGGTGTAGATAGGTTACCTACACAAAATTCGATCTTCAAAAACGGCACACTAACTCACACATAAATAACTGAATATTGCAAAGCACACTACATTACGATTAGACGTCAAGGTAGGATGGCATGATTCGATTATCGCAAGCAAAAAAGGGACAAATGTAATTGGCGACATAAATAAATCAGAAATGACATTTTACCTTACGTTAAAATGTGGCTAGTTAGCCACATTTTAACGTGTCGCTTGCTGAGCGCCTATAACCTATCTACACCTTTTTACTTATAATATCATTGATTCAATGTGCATTTGCTATATTCGTTTGGAAATTTCAATAACTACTGAAATACAATATTTGTTTCGCGAATAGCAACACGTATTTCTTTGTGCGAGAGAGTACCTACACATAAAATATGGACGTCCCTCAATCTCATCAAAGTCAAGTGTTCATCTCACGCTGTTTAGTTTCGAAACGATTTCGAGAACCACATATTGTTAGCGTTTTTGATTTAAAACTGGAACAACATATTATTTGACATTTTAAAATGTGTCAAAGGTTATGAAAGATAGACGTGATCAAATAAAATCTGATGAAACAGATCGTACAATAATGATACAATCGTTACAATTCGTTTTACCTCGATTTCGCAGAAGAATTGTAGATACTTGGAGAATACTTTTCCAATGAGAAATGCAACATGCCTTTATATGGCCTTATGAGAGAACCATGATAAGTTCAGTATCAAAGACGAATAGAGTTTCGGTATTGATTTCGTGGTTCCATAGAATTATTTCTGACATTCTGTCTTAACTCCCTCATAACACTTGTAATAAACTAGCTGAAGCCAGCGACTCTGCTCGCGTGATTAAAACTAGTCTATGTCCTTTTTAAGGCCTTAGACTATCTCTGTACCATACTTCAATTTAATCAGTTCAGTAGTTTAGGTGTGATTGCGTAACACACAGACAGGCAAAGTTACTTTCAAATTTATGATTTCTAGACGAACCAAAACAATAACGTAATTCGATAATACTTAAGATGTATAGTGGACCGGAGGCGCGAGGCATGTTAATACGACAGGCGTCGTAAAGTGTTGCTGGAGCGGCGCCAAGCGTGCCCCCGGCTCGTGTTCCTGACTTGTTACTGACTCCCGAACTAAGAGGATTGATACGGCTTCAGATACCAAGATAACACACTTCATTCTCAATTTATCGTATTAAAATTATTATAAATTTTATTGGATACAATCTTGACATCAACGTAAATTATTAATTTTTACCTATGCCATTAAAGCAATTAATAATAACAACGCATTATCATAAAACAATGATAATTATTACATTACATTTGATAATTACAATTTATCAATGAAGATCGACATATTATAATTATACATGTAACGATATGTTATTTCCAAATCTTTTATAACCATTAATGTTCAACACAAATGATAAAATAAATAAAACTATAAAAATATACTGACAGCCAATATTCAAAAGCAACCACAATGGTGGCCGATAAGTACCTTGCTGACTATGTCTCTGTAAAGTGGAATGTAGAGCCTGATTAAGAAATATACTATAAAAGTACTTAAGCGTTCGGGAGTAAATATGTTAGTGGGTTCCATGAAGGAGTTGAAAAGGTGGACATATGGATCTCACAAACACATTGAAATATTTTAATAATTGTAGGAGACCTACCGATAAGTTAGAGGATCTTCTTCTTCCTGCCCTTATCGCATTCATATGGGGTCGGCGCAATGCGTATTTTCCTTACATTCCTCTCTATTATTCGTCATCGCAGCATCCATTCCTTTCTTTCTCATCATCTTTCACACAATCCATCCATCTCTTTTTCGGTCTCCCCCTGCTTATATACCCATCCACAGTTATACTCATAACTTGTTTAGTTATGTGACTTTCACTCCTCCTCAACATGTCCAATTGTCCATACCACGAAAAACTCTTACCTCTCACGTTTTCATACACAGGCGCTACTTTCAAGCTTCCTCTAACCGATAAGTTAGAGGATATAAAAATTAAAAAGAAACTTTCCTTTTTAGGGTTCCGTACCTCAAAAGGTAAAAACGGAACCCTTATAGGATCACTTTGTTGTCCGTCTGTCTGTCCGTCTGTCTGTCTGTCTGTCTGTCTGTCAAGACCTTTTTTCTCAGGAACGCGTGGAGGTATCAAGCTGAAATTCATATCAAATACTCAAGTCTATAGTCTCTTGGAGCTGTGAAAAAATCAAACTTCTAAGTCAACGCGATCAAAAGATACTCCCGTTTATGCCGCAAATTTTCGACACTCGCAAGGGAATCAAAACCTACAGGGTACTTCCCGTGAATTCAGAATCTTGAAATTTGGTATGAAGCAACGTCTTATAGCAGAGATATAGGAAAAATTGCGAAAAGTATACATTTTTAGTTATATCATATAATAAAAATATTTTTAATAATTTTAAACTTACTACCCCTTTCCTCATGAACGCGTAGTGGTATTATATTGAAATTCATATCAAATACTCAAATCTATAATACCTTTAAGCTGTAACAAAATCAAACTTCTATGTCAACGCAATCAAAAGAAACAGGAATTAAAACCGCATATTTTGAAACTCGCCACTACTCGCAAGGGAATCAAAACCTACAGGGTACTTCCCGTGAACTCAGAATCTTGAAATTTGGTACGAAGCAACGTCTTATAACACAGATAAAGGAAAAATTGCGAAAAGCATAAATTTTTAGTTACATCATATAATAAAAATATTTTTAATAATTTTAAACTTATTACCCCTTTACTCATGAACGCGTAGTGGTATTATATTGAAATTCTTAACAAATACTCAAGTCTATAATATCTTTAAGCTGTAACAAAATCAAACTTCTACGTCAACGCAATCAAAAGATACAGCAATTAAAGCCGCATATTTTGAAACTCGCAACTACTCGCAAGGGAATCAAAACCTAAAGGATACTTCCAGACGACCTGGAATCTTGAAATTTGGCATGAAGCAACGTTATAAAGTACACATATAGGAAAAATTCCGAAAATCTTAAATTTTTAGTTACATCACATAGTATATTTTTTTTAATAATCATAAACTTACTAGCTGACCCAGCAAACGTTGTTCAGCGATTAAAAAAAAAAACAGATGTTGGCCGATTCTCAGACCTACCCGATATGCACACAAAATTTCATGCAAATCGGTTCAGCCGTTTCGGAGGAGTTTGGAAACAAACACCGCAACACGAATACACCATAACTTTTACTTATATACCTACAGGTTTGTACGGAACCCTCGGTGCGCGAGTCTGACTCGCACTTGGCCGGTTTTTTAACAATAAATCTCTTTATTCATAAATCTGAAATAATTAATATTTTCGAAATCTTTTGCACATTCGCGAGAAAATAGCGTAAACAAAGCCAATTCATAATGAATAGCTATCATGATTTATTAATAGGATGTCAGAAAAACAAAGGGTGGAAGGAGGGCGCCATAATATTTTAAGCAGTTATTGTTTTTGTTTGAAGCTGACTATACTCAGATTCCTTTGATGTTGTTGGAGCAACTTCAAAGGAGTCTGAATGTGGAGTTTTAAACGTAAATCAATAGTTAAAGTTTAAATTAAATGTGTGTTTGGTATTTTGCCGTATATTATACTAATAATGCCCACTGCTGGGCACAAGTCTCTTCCCATATAGAGAAGGATTGAGCATTGATCACCACGCTTGCTCAGCGCAGGTCGGCGATTTCAGATTCCAATTTTTGAAATCCAAGTCTCCTCACGATGTTTTTCTTAACCGTTTGTCAATGGTGTCTAAGAATAATTAAAAAAGTACATATAACTTTGAAAAAGTCACTTTGGTACTTGCCTGGGTTCAAACCTGCAACCATGCGCATTCGAATCCGGTCATTGAACCGCTAGGCCACCAATGACCGCTTGACCATGTTAGCCAAAAACTAATTATTGGAATATTTATTTTTAACATAAATCCTTTATGAAATGTCAGCGACACCGGGACTGTTGGGAATATTGTAGCTGACTGTACTTACCCCGTGTACCCTTAGATGATATTTTAATATTAATAACATTTACTTTCATTTTGTATCCAAGTTTGTGTAAAAACATCTGACAAGTGCAAGGGGTGGCGCTTAGGGATGCTGTAGCGTGACCTTAGATAAAGTGGTATTAGTTCGCTTTTAATGTATGCTGCTAACTAATTAATTATAAAATATTAATATAGAGAAAAATATTTGAGTAGCTTGTAGGGATTATAAAAAGTTGTTAAAATATTAACTCTCGGAATAATGGAGAAAACGGTGACTCGCGAGCAAAAAATATATACGAAGCGTGAACGCCGAGTAGGTACAAATATTTTTACAAAAATTGTGTTTTATTATTTATTTGTGCTTCTTTGGCGCGCTAGGTCAACAGGAAGTACCCTATTAATTAATTCCCTTGAAAATGTCGAATATACATTTTTGGCTGTACAAATGGCCGTATCTTTTTAAAATTTAACTTTTTTTTTAGATGTTCGATTTTTTTCACAACTTGAAGAGAATTTTAACTTAAATAGATTAGGTTTTAATTTCAACTCGGTACTTCTACGCGTTTCCAATACACAGGGTCTTGGCAGACAGACTGACGGACGGACAGACGGACGGACGGACAGGCGGGCAGACAGACGGACAACAAAGTGATCCTGTAAGGGTTCCTTCTTTCCTTTTGCGGTAAAGAACCCTACACAGATACACTGACTTATGCTTATGATGCGTACTTTGAGCGATACATCTCACCCACGTTATTTAAATGTCACATAATTAAACTATTTTTGAATAATTTGATTACGCAGAACTTTGTTCTCAGCGAGTATTTTTAAAAAGCTTTTAATTTCGAAAACAAATTTTTTTACAGATTATATTTTATGATGATGCAATGAAAAGCCTATTCGGTGCATAATACCCCAAAAAAAAAACCGGCCAAGTGCGAGTCAGACTCGCGCACCGAGGGTTCCGTACAAACCTGTAGGTATATAAGTAAAAGTTATGGTATTTTTATTGCTAAATGAAATGTAGTAAGTTTAAAATAATTAAAAATATTTTTATTATATGATATAACTAAAAATGTATACTTTTCGCAATTTTTCCTATATCTCTGCTATAAGACGTTGCTTCATACCAAATTTCAAGATTCTGAGTTCACGGGAAGTACCCTGTAGGTTTTGATTCCCTTGCGAGTGTCGAAAATTTGCGGCATAAACGGGAGTATCTTTTGATCGCGTTGACTTAGAAGTTTGATTTTTTCACAGCTCCAAGAGACCATAGACTTGAGTATTTGATATGAATTTCAGCTTGATACCTCCACGCGTTCCTGAGAAAAAAGGTCTTGACAGACAGACAGACAGACAGACAGACAGACGGACAACAAAGTGATCCTATAAGGGTTCCGTTTTTACCTTTTGAGGTACGGAACCCTAAAAAGTAGCATTCTATACACTGCTTGTTCGCCTCTGATAGTATGAATCTGGTGCAACCGTGTTGTTAATGAAATATGCACGAGTGGCGTGTTTACACGGTGTTAACCCATGTACTCGTAACTTCGCCGGTTGGTGCTGGCGCGGGGCCAAGCGGGGCCGCTCGGAGCTAGCGGGGCTGTGTGAGGGACGTAATGTAGCCCCGGCTTCCTGCGAATATATTGTGAACTCAGGACTGAAGTTAATGAATGGCTGAAGTACTGTATAAATGACCTAAAGTAATGTTAAGTTGTGGTTGTGAATGGATCGTGAAATAAGCTGAATAAAGACATTGTCAATAATACCATTCATAGATTCTAAAATATAAATTAAAGTAGTCAACCATCTTATTCTTCTTTAAAAAACAAAATATGTATAAATGTCGTTACCGTATCTTATTAGTTCTTTTATTAAATAGAGTCAGCGTGTTGGCAAACAGAATATAAATGTTTAAGCGCAGTTGTTTGTGGATGAATAATACAGGGGACGGATCCAGCTTATAATGAAGTCTTGCATTCGAGCGCCGCTGCACTTTGTACAGCCGGCAACACAAGTACTAGCTACGATATTAATAAATACGTTTTAATTTTGATGCAAACTCGTGTTGAGATTTGTATTAAAATATGCTTATTTTGTCGCAATCTTCTGTATGTTTTGCTGTCATTTCCTTGACTTATTTATGAGTTTGTTTTATGAATATTATTTGACCGTTTAAAAATATTTTTGTTCCAACGCCATGAAGCCTTGGCATAGCATATAGGTGTTGCAAGCATTGAGATTTGCAATAATATCAATTTAAATACGAGACAAAAGAGCCCCCCCCCCCCTTTGGGGACCATAGCCACCTTAAGTGTGCTATCAATGTCACTCCAATTACTATTAGGCCGGATTTAGGGCTTCAGTGGCGGAGGGAGCATACTGACTGCGTACATTTAATTTTATATTTAAAGCAGGACTGACTTGTCTCGAATTTGAACATGTAACCTAATATTACCCCCCAACGAAACAAAGAGAAATTCACCAACGAATATAATCATAATAAAACGTACTGAAATTAACATGAGTGCAGCTGTATGAGCATATAACCGAGCTGAGCCACAAAGGGGGTATTCAGTAGTCCAGGCACGTGCTCATCCTATTACCTGCCCCCGTATAAATTAGCCCCGTTAACACCTGGACTCAAAACTTTCGAATTAGTTGAGGTTTTACGCGAGTGTTTTGTTTCCGCGTTCGTATCAACTTTTAATTAATAATTACGCGAATTTATTAACGGCTTGAGTTTATTCAATTTAATTAAACGTCAAGTGCGTTATTCCTGATACGATTAATGAGGAGCACGTGCCTGTGTATCTTCCTGTATGGTTGATAAATTATTTTTATTACCTACTTGCTGGGTTTTACAAGGGCAAGCTTTTGCTTTATAAACGATGTATAATGAATAATATAAAAATAATAAACTCATTAATTATAATTTATTGTAAATAACTAAATGAATAAAAAAAAACCTTTTAAAACACTGTTTAGCTTTTAAAGAGTCAAGACTTGTTAAAGTAAAAGAGAACTGTAATAAATTATTAGATACAGCTTATAAATTCCCTCAGATTCTTAAATTTTGTTTAAAAAATATAGAATTGCCAAATAACTGGCCAGGCCAACCCTTGGGCGACTAAGTTATTAAAGGTACGCTAACAACTTTCTTATTTATTTAGGGCTCATAAAAATACTTGAAAAAATATCTTTAAAAGTTAACAACAACGTAACAAAATGAAGAATTAGTAGCTATCTGTATTATAAATTGCCAACAGAAAATTAGTTTAACGTTGGACTTGAAACATTTTACCTTTCACAGAAGTAATTAAATTTTAATTTTATACATTAATGCGCAACAAAGTCTCTTGAACAGCTAAACAAATTAAAATAACGTATGGGTGCGCTCCTAATGGAGACTTGTCGCTTGTTTCTGCTAAATACGTTTACACAAGTTTGTAATGTGATATTTTATGGAAACTTTGTATTTTGATAATACCCTGTAGCTGGTCTTGCTTAGTTTTGTTTTAATGTTTCAAGTTTCTGATTATACTTTAAATTCTATGATTAATAAAATCTGAAACTGATGTGTGCTTAGATACAGATGCGGTCTATGTTCTTTTGTTTCAAAGGTTATTTGCGATGGCTACTTGACGCGATTGTGGAGAGTCACATCAGACTATAACATATATGACTATACACATAACTTTCTATGGCCCCGTGTATTGATTGAATGGAAGGCCTTAGAATGGAACCCTTAAAAACCCCATAAAGTTACTATCCGTCCTAACATTTGCTATAGAAACGGCTGTATTAGACTCTGTCCTGTCCACTAAAACCTTACCTTTACCAATTTAGTTTTAATAAATAACAATTTCTTTGTCCGTATTTGTGTTTTCGTTTGTCGAACAGTAACAGGCAATTAAGGCGCAACATAAATATTTGTGGAGGCACCGCCGCCGCACCGCACCGCACCGCGCCGCGCCGACAGACACATCCACTGATATTGGTAAAGGATCGTAATTATGGGCTTTATAACTGTTGTTTATTTGTTTATCTGTTTGATGTTAATCCAGTAGAGTAGTCGGATGTCGGTGGTGGAAGTTAAATTATGACTTATAGCGTAGCGAATATCTTTATTTATACAGCGCGTTGAAAAAAAATATGTTCGACATGAAGTAGGTAGGAACATAACGAGTTATTATAAAATGAGGATGTGATGTTACCTAGAGAACTTTTTGGGTAATTAATTCAGCTTGTAAACGTCACCGGATGGAAATTCTACTGACTTCATAAAACGCTACGAAAATCTTAGTACCTATATTCGTTTGTTCGCATGCAGCACTAACTTACGTTTATAGTCTATAAATTCACTAATCTCACATATTTTCGATATTTTAATGCAAAGTTATTGCATATTTTGTTATATCTCAGTAGTAAAACATTGGAAATACATAAAACTCATATCTTACAGAGGTGACTTATTTCAACGCAACACCCATAAAATATTTTTTTTGCTTTCAATACACCTAAAATGTGAATTATTTCGGTGTGTTACTTTGTTCAGGCGGGTACTGTAATATTTCATCTTGTCACACTTACACAACAACAGGGTCGACATTGAACATCACGATTGCTCACTGCGGGTGCTCGATTTTAGATTGATCAAACAGTATATTTTCCGTCTCTGCTATTTGATGATGTCTAAAAAGTAACACAACAAAATGCTTTTACTGGCGTCTACTGTAGGATTGTGGAAGCCCAAATTCGTCTATCGTTTATATTTTATTCACAATTTTATTTATGTACACACAAGTATCAATCAAAATCAAAATCAAAATCAAAATGTTTTTATTTCTAGTAAACCTAAAATAGGCGCTTTAGAAACGTTAACTTTAAAAACTACTGACTCTAGGTGCGCGGTTCCAAAGTGTCATTCCTATGGAGAAGAACCGGCAAGAAACTCCATAAGTTACTCTTTTAAAAAAATATATATTGTTTACAATAGATCATGAAATAGGTATGTGCATCAATAACGCTAGGAACATAAAAAAAAGATACTTAGGTATTAATTATAACAATGAAATCTTTCCTAGTCACGGAAGAAAGCAAAAGCAATTCTATTCAATATATTCCTTACGCTGTTGACGCATTCACAAGTATTAATTTTATCTATAATTATTAAAACTATAACGTAAAAAAAAAAACAATACGGAAAAAAAAAAAAAATTTTACATACCATAATATGTACCTAGTCAATAAATCAACCCTAACAGGAATGTCAAGGCATGTCCTATGTCAATAAGACACAAAATAAAAGTATAAGTGTACAAACGTACCTAGGTACTGCTCATTTCTAAAGAAAGAAGCAGACCTGCAAAAGAAGAAATATATCTAACAAGGAGACAACAACAGTGTGTAGGAAATAGTAAGAGAAATAATGCAACGAATAAAAAAAAAGATAAATATATTTATTAAAATTATGTTGAATACTACTTTTATAAAAATATACATTTATATAACGACTAACAAGTTATGCAGGAAGAAAGTGCTCGCTTACTCTTCTCTTAAAGGTAGAGATTTATGAAATACGTATACACGTAGGTCTTTAAAGAGAGTTTTTAGGTGGCATCAGCAGGGACCATGCGAAGATTTAACATAGAAAAATCTCACGAATATAGGAGAGGATCTTAATAGCTTGTAGAACAGACACCAATACTAATATTCTTTGTTAAACAGTACACAAGCCACGCGCCAGGCCGCCGGCAATAGTTAGCACACTACAGGCCCCAGTTATCAATTCCCGAAGGCGTTATTACAGAAGCAATAGAAAATAAATTGCTCGCTGGTAAAAACACCATATATTTATGGTGATAAATTTTATGGCGAATAAAAAGGGTTTACAGTTTAGTGTCAGTCATGGCGGCCTGATATATATTTTTAAGTTATTTTCTATATACGGTTTTATAACTTTTCTGTTTTATCGTTTCCATAGAAACAGTACTTCATGAAGATAAGATGCTGAGGTGAAGGGCTAGCTGTGTTGATGGATTCTTATTTTTTTTTCGTTTCCGTTTATAAGTACGTGTGTGTATTAAAGAATGAGATTGCCTAACACGCAATGAACATGGTAAATAATGCAAAATTATTTTCTGTCTTTGAACAGATAGGTAGTTTATCTATACAGTATGTAACAAAAACCCTGTCCGATCCAATAAAGGCGTATCCGTGGTACAACATACGTATTAGAAAAAAATGTTATAAAATTGTAACTCGATAAATCCAAAAGTTATTGTTTTTTTATTTTTATAATCATTGCGAGTTTTAACACTGAATATGGCAAATTTTCGTAAGCTGACAACACTCCACCCACTGGCAAAATGCGTTTTATTTTTATTACAAAAGCCGACAAAAGGTACCGCCGAGTTGTAGGCACTCTTTCAACTAGCCGCCGACTCTTTGATAGGTCGCCGCCGTGCCGGCTCGCCGCCTCTTTAATGTCGCCGCCTTGTTACCTACCGAAGTTCCGACGCACAATTTCAGAGTTAGTTATAGTTACTTAGTTAGTCTTTCGTGGAGATAGCTTTCGATCGGACGTCCGTACGTATCGCGTGCCGCTATCGTTTTGCAATGCCGTTTTCCAATCAGGAATATTTTAATATGTTGATGTGTTAAGGCAAGTTCGAGTGTAATTATGCAGCTGCGCGGAGATATTATGAAGTGCGCTTCGCTAATAGGTGTGACAGTTCGTTCGAGTTTCGTCGGAGTGAGCGTTCCAACGAGGATTAAGGCAACTTTCGATTCACTCAAATCGGATACAAGTGTGCTGTAAAGAGTACCTACCTACGTGAAAATGTTGTTAAAAGGCGTCGAATGTGCATTAATTAGTGTTGGAGGTGGACATGTGGAGCACGATCGCCGAATTATGCAGCAACAGTATGTGTACGTTTTAATAAATTGATAGATAGGTTCAATACAAAAAGGACATCACATTTTATAAAAAAAAAGCCCTTGTCAGGGCTACATTGAATTCAATTGTTTCTTGATGAAGAGCGTTAAGTATGCGTTAAGTCACTATGCCTACAAAGCAATATCGCTGATAGGTACGTCTACACGTAGGTATGACATAGCACAGGTTTATTTCGTTTTTTTGGCGGCACGTAGGTATCAAGTTTATTTAGCTGTTGAAATCAGGGCTACAATTAATTCAATTAATTGTTTCTTTATAAAGAGAGTCAAATCCGGATCACTACGCCTAATATACACAAAACAATATCAGCTGATACCTACGCCGCGCGCCGTACGCGTAGGTAAAGGCACTAGTATTACCGTGGTAAAGGTGTAGGTAAAAATGGTGCCTAGGTTTATTTCGTTATAAGTTTTTTTGGCGGCACGCGACAAAGCAGGTTCATGAACCGTCTCGCACAGGCGGCTTCTTTGACACAAAACTGTAGGTAGCAGGTACGTGAACTTTGAGGAGCGGTCAGTGTTGCTGTTGCCTTGGATCAGTTTTTACTTTTTTTTTTTTTTTTTTACTAGGGAAAAATAATAATCTCCAATCCATTTAATTGTTACGTATATGTGTTCGCAGTACGATACCGAATAATACCCTCAGGGATCGGACAGGGTTTTTGTTACACGCTGTATAGACAAGAATTAATATGAAGTGTGCGTGCCATGTATCAATGGCTTTCCTTCTATCTATATACGTATAATTTAAAGGAAAAATTAGCATTAAAAAAACTCCCTTAAATCCAGACAGGATATTGGTAAAACAAAAACGTTGTAACGAAACAACCTAGAAAGTATATTGCCGCCGTAAATAAAACCGGCGCTATAAAAGTGGACTGTGAATGAGCTAACACCGAGTCATCAGCAGTAATCAAGTGATGCGGCGTCCATTGCTGGGCGCGGCCGCAACCAAAGTTATTGATGTGAGTGTTATGTGGCCATGTATATCGTGTCGTGTACACTGGATGTGCAAACGCTGCGTTTTGTTTTACACGCTCGTTGGCATTTATACTGATGCTCGTATATCTGATCGAGGAAATATATTTTCAGCTGACACATAGGTACGGATCGTTGGCTTCATTGAGTGGTAGCTAGGTATCTAACATTTGTTTTTTAATTTTTGAGTTTTTGTATTTTTGCCATTAGTTTGTCAAATAATCTATTACTGATTCTCAGTCGCACCATGATTTAAAAAAATGTCAGAACAAGGATGTTAGATCAGACCCCCGCAAGGTTCGTTTTTGTTCCCGTCCAAGTTTTTGTGCTATTAAGTAAATTGAGGTAATTTACCGGATTACCTACCGCTGATCGAAGAAAAACAGCCCATTACGGTATATTGATGTTCATCGTCACAAGAATGAGACACGTCAAGCAAATTGGTTAAAATATTCCGTCACCTGCTTGCATTCTAGAGAGTGGCCTTAATACGGTACATTAAATCTTACCAAAGATTTGTTTTTGAAGTGAAACTTCTTTAGGCGCATGAGGGTAAAATTTTTACAGATGAAACGTCACGCCGGTATGCAACGGAAGTGTCAGAAAAGAGAGAGAGAGTGATCGAGACCGATTGAGAGAGAGTAAGACAGGGCGAACGTAGCATGAGCAACTAGCCGTGGAGTGAGGGTAGGGAGCAAGCGAGTGAGAAAGATTGAGAGAAAAAGTGAGACAGAGCGAACGTCGTATCACGCATAGTGCTATCACAGTCTTAAGAGTCCCTATCAATTTCGCGGTCTAAAACAGAAATTTCCAACTTTTTCAGCGCAAATCTCTCAATAACTTCAAGATATATGTTCTGTTTTTTTAATGCACAGTTATTTATCATTCATTTATCAAGTAAGTGTACAAAGTCAATTTTTAATAACTACTCAATATAAATTATGAAAAATAAAAACCTAACACATGTTTTTACGTAAGCACGAAACAGCAGATTTTCCAATTGCTTTTTTAGCTTACTGGTAGCAAATAACAATCTGAGAAAAATCATAAATACTGGGCATATAGTATGCTAGTAAGTACACAATGTATTTTTTTAAATTTCAATGTACTAGTACTTAAAAAAAAATGTGATCCACGCTGAAAAAACCCAATAAAGTCATGTGCAAAATCGTCGTCTATGGGTAAGAATTTATTGAAAATAACAAGAAGCATTATATATTTAAAAAACTGAGGTATTTATCTACCAAATCCAATTTTTATATTTCATTTCTGACTTTTTATTTATTTGTAATAAAATTTCTAAATAATGTCTTATAAACCGATGCGCTCGCTCGATACATTCAGTCGCGCCCAAGGGCTTGTTGACGACGGACCTGTGTCGCTCGTGACGTTCACCGCTCCCAACGAAACTCTTGAATCTCGCGTGATTTTGTACTACACCTAACCAGTTTTGAGACTGTGAGTAGATTTAATTTTTTATTTATGCAGTGTGAATTTTTATGATTTCATAATGTTGTTTATACATATTAATGTTTTGTACTATTAGTAAAATAGTGTTTAATTTTTAGAAAATGGGTCGAAAAAGTGATCTTTACTATCAAGGAAAAATCAAAGGTAAAAAGAAAAAGGTTGAAAAAACACGAAAAGCACTTGCAGTTCTTAGGTAAATATTTTTTTTGTAATTACGAAAACTGTTAGAATTGGTTATTATTTCTTGAATCTAAAAATGAACTTTTTTATTTTTGTAGAGAATTAAATAGGCAGAAATCTACCGAGAATCAAAATTTCCCTGGAACATCATCTATAAACGAAAAGCCCCCATCGGACACAGGGTATTCCTTTTATCTAGTATTTTTTTTTATTTATCTAATATATAAAGAAATCTAATCTATACTAATATATAAAGCTGAAGAGTTAGTTTGTTTGTTTACTTGAACGCGCTAATCTCAGTATGACATTTATATTGGGTACCTAGTCGGTACCCAGGATTATAATCTATCTGTCTGTATGTATCAAGTTCTATGTAAATATTTCAAACATCTTTGATTTGGAATTGAAAATATTAATGTCGTATTAATATAATTTCAGAACATGGATTTAATTCAAGAAACGCCTGTCTCAATCAGCTTTAATTCTCTCTATGATTCTTTAGAAGATTTAGTCATGGAGTTGGATCAAGTATGTATTTGCGTGTACCATTTTAGAATAAAAAATTTTAAACATTTATTTATTTGTTTTGCCATTTTCTGGTGAAACATATATCCGACTCCTCATAATATTTGACCATATTTTTCTGTTTTACCTGTTTCAGTGATTAAACATAACTAATATTTTTTCAGTCTGCACCATCTACACCGATACGAATTGAAGGAAGAAGAATAGTTGACTATCAGTATTTTTTTGACCAACTCGTGGAGATTTCACAACACTGTGTAAAGTTTGGATGTCAAATTAGCTCTCTCAAAACAATTGAGGAAAAGCGACGTGTTGCAATAAAGTAACTAAAAAATATCTCGTTTTTATTTTCCTGAAATAAAACACATAATAATAGAAAATTATACATATCCCATGGAGATAGTTGTTCAATTTGATAGACTGTACCCCCCACCTTTCTGGTAGGTACATCCTGTACATTATCTGCCTAGCCTTTTTTGTAAGTGACTGCCGTAACTACTAGGTAACGATATTTTATAAGGTACTTAAACATAACACGTCATAATCACAATAACATCCATCCAGTATTACGGAACTTAGTGGGTAATAAAAACTATGCAGGGCTGACAATAGCGTTTACGGTCCAAGATTATTTGTTCGCGCTACACCGTACGAAAACGCACACTACGATTGTCAGCGATAGTTCGAACGCACACAGAGATACTGCGCTCAAATAGTTACCTAAACTAGTAGCGCGCCGAAATTGATAGGGACTCTTAACATTATACAGTCGTTCGACGAAGACGTCTAGACAGGGCAATCGTGCGGGGTGCGAGGGGCGAGACGGGGGAAGGGCGCTCCCGAGCTGCATACATTACCATGTTAGTAGCTCGGGAGCTAACTTTCAGGGCTATCTGGTGTTAGTTTAGTTCTATTAGTTTTAATAAATATAATAATTTTATTAAAATGGGTGCCAAGAAACCAAGATGGCGTCGACGACAATTTGCAAATTTTTCGTCATGGGTGTCATTTTCATGATTCCCGAGGTCGCTTAAACGATTATGGGGTCGAAATTAAAACCCAAGATGGCGCCGAGGAAATTTTGCAAATTTTTCGTCATCGGTGTCATTTTCATGGTTCCCAAGGTCGCTAAAAACGATTATGGGTTCGAAATTAAAACCCAAGATGGCGCCGACGACAATTTGTAAATTTTTCATCATGTGTGTCATTTTCATGGTACCCGAAGTCGCTAAAAACGATTATGGGGTCGAAATTAGAATCCAAGATGGCGCCGAGAAAAATATGCATTTTTTTCATCATGGGTGTCATTTTCATGGTACCCAAGGTCGCTAAAAACGATTATGGGGTCGAAATTAGAATCCAAGATGGCGCCGAGAAAAATATGCATTTTTTTCATCATGGGTGTCATTTTCGTGGTACCCGAGGTCGCTAAAAACGATTATGGGGTCGAAATTAGAATCCAAGATGGCGCCGAGAAAAATATGCATTTTTTTCATCATGGGTGTCATTTTCATGGTACCCGAGGTCGCTAAAAACGATTATGGGGTCGAAATTAGAATCCAAGATGGCGCCGAGAAAAATATGCATTTTTTTCATCATGGGTGTCATTTTCATGGTACCCGAGGTCGCTAAAAACGATTATGGGGTCGAAATTAGAATCCAAGATGGCACCGAGAAAAATATGCATTTTTTTGTGATAAGTCATTTTTAAGATTTGCGAGGTCACTAAAAATAAAAATGAGGTCAAGCTTTCGCGGAAATGTCTATCGCGCAAAAGTTCCTGATCCAAGATGGAGGACATTTCTCTATATGAAATTACATGTATTCGTCTCAATCTCAATCTAGATTTTTTGCATGTGAGACCATAGACGAAGCGCATTTGCATAATAGTTACTGTTTTACAAATTGTGTATCTCGCTATTGTTAATTATTGTAACAATACTTATTTTTATTTATTTTAGATAAACGTCATGTCAAACAATGTAAATATTGAAGAAATAAATTGAAAAAATTAAATTTATAATTTACATTAATTTTCAACACTTTTTTATTTTAATGACAATTAAATTCCTAACCTATCTTCCTTTTTCCCTTCCTCTTAATCTTGGAAATTTAAAGTTTTAGATTTGTATAAATATAAACAAGATTTATAAATTAGTTCGCCAAAGAAGTTTCACTTCTGACATGTGTACTTTGTACGCACGCATGTTTTTTTAATGGATTTTGTTGAAGTCCAATTATGTAAACATAGATTTGACATTATAGTATGTGAACGACAAGTTGAGTCAGACACTAGGTAGGTACTCAAATTTCTATTCCTTGAGGGTATAATTAAAGACAAGACACAAGAGATGCATTCCATTATATATTATCAATATAGGTTTTGAAATTAATAGCTATAATATAAAAAGACATATAATAGCTTGCAACCGTGTTCAATAATATTCTAAATAGTCCCTTCATAAAAACCCTTAGTGGTCCTTTTCCCAATCTGAAAGAGAAAATAAACCTTTGACCCGCTTCGGTATAATTACAGCTATTTCTAATATATTGTAACACGTAGTATACTTTGTGATATAATTTTATTGCTCAAAATCACATTAATCAACTAACACGTTGGTATCGATTAGCATATCGATCCCAACATTCATTCATTCATTCCAAATGTCAATGTCAAAGTGTCAAGGAGTTCAGTTGGTTGACGATCGCCGAGCGTGCAATAGTGTAAGTGATGTTTCTGTTATTATTTTTGTGAATATACTGATTATAATCTGTTTTATGTTTGATTTTTACCCTTTTCCCTTCTGAGTCTTACATCTCAGAAGTGGGATCGGTGTGAAAACGAATAGTTTTTGCATATGTAACCTACGCTCCATAATAGTGAGAATATAACGGCGCGGCCATTTTGATCACAACCGTTCGTTAAATTTTGTCAAAATCTGAACTCAAATCAACTAAAAACTGGGCCATGGTTCTGTAAAACCGTTAATTTCAAATTGTAACAAAGGATTATTTGGATGTAATTGGATTTAACCTATTAACTTCAGCCTAGAAATCCGCCATTTTGAAAATAATATATATACAGGTATTGCAAGTTTATTTTATCGAAATATGAACTTAAATCAACAAAGTATATGACCCCGAATACCTTAGAACCGTCAATTTAGAATTATAGCTATTAATTTTGCAGATGAAATCGGATCTCATTCAATATTATTTAGACCCGTGGCTCATTTATCTTTTATTTTGTCAAACATTATTATTCATGCAACAGATTCATGAACAGATAATAACTGCTTTCATATCCATTTGGGTACTTTCACTTGTTATACGAATTACCCGTTTAGTGCCTACCTAATTGAAATATTTTAGTTATTCGGGTAAATTTAGCTATTCATCGATCAAGACCTAAAATCAAAACATGTAAGTTTCAGATAATGAGCGACAAATGCGGAGCGAATATGAATAGACCAAAGAGGCTGACTACACCGTGCTCCAACTCGGACCACGAGATGCGAGTGTCGCGCAGCCGTACCAGGCACGGTAGCAGGCGTAGCCGCAGCCGCAGCCGTTGTTGCAGCCGAAATCGTCATTCTCGAGGCCGGGAGACTCGCAGTCGAAGTCGCGACTCCCGTCGTGATAGGCCTCATGGTGGAGGTCATCGCACGCCAGATCGCAGATTGCGTGACTCGGAACGAGAACTGTCGGAAACCAGGAAGCGGCTGAGGTTATTAGAAGACCAGGCTCACCGCCGACAAGCGTCGGATGATTTGCGTCGGAGTCCATCAAAGGGCAAGCGAGGTACGTCAGAATCGCATATTCGTTTGGATTCCTCTCATCCAAAAATGGACGAAGAACCTAGCTCTAAGAAACCTAGATTAGAACCGTCAGAATTCTTTGAAGAATTCCTAAATGTTTTGAAAGGTAGGTCAGGGGATCGTGAATTCCTTTCCAGCCTCAATAATGTCGTGCCCGAGTATGATCCACTATCCAAGGAACAAACTATTAACGCGTGGCTCGACAAGATTGAGGAATGCGCCGAAATCTATGGCTGGAATGAAAAACAGACAATTCACTATGCCCTGCCTAAACTCACTGGTCATGCCCGTACATGGTATCAGGGATTACCTTCCATTAAGCATACGTGGAGCGAATGGAGAGTCATGCTCAAAGAATCCTTCCCAGCAACCGAGAATTACGCGGACTTACTCATGGAAATGCTTAATAGAAGAGTACGACCAGGGGAGTCCTTAGAAATTTATTATTTTGCAAAAATAAACCTTCTCAACCGTTGTAAGATTTTCGATAAACAAGCAGTGGATTGTTTGGTTCACGGGATCGAGGATAGGGGTGTTCGAGTAGGAGCCCAGGCGGCTAAATTTGAAAAACCTGAAGAAATACATCAATTTTTCAAAACTTTTAAGTCCTTTTCTCGAGAACAGTCTGATTCAAAAGGACGCAATAGTCGTGACGCTCGCTTATCGAGTAACACTAACAATCCCTCTAACGACAATGCGACTAACAGAAACAATCAAAAGGTGAAATCTATGACTTGTTTTAACTGTCGGGAGGTAGGACACCCGAGTTTTAAATGCCCTAAACCAATTATAAAGTGTACGAAATGCAACCTTATGGGCCACACGTCTTCTAATTGTACGAATAAAATTAAGGAACAGCAGTTAAGTGAGAAAGACAAAAGTGTCCTTAAGGTTTCACTTCAAAACGATTCTAGTAACAAATATAAATTAATCATAAAGGTCAACGGGAATCCTATAGATTGCTTGGTAGATTTAGGAAGCGAAGCGACAGTTATGCGTGAAAGCAACGCTAAAGAAATAGGTTTGCAATGGGAATACGTTGACGGTCCATTCTTAAGGGGACTAGGAAATATCCCATATTTACCTAGAGGGCGTACTAAAGTAGATATTGAAGTTCAAGGTATTATAGAAAAGGATATTGAGGTATTTATAGTAGATGACACATTGATTAGCTATAGCATTTTACTCGGACATAGTTTTACTGAACGGCCAAATTTACAAATCATTAAGACAAATACGGATCTAAAATTCGAACGTGTAACAGTGACACCAATTAAACTATTTCTTTTGTCCAAAGAAGAAACAGAAATAGGTATTGGCCAAATGAAGTGTATCCCTGTCAAATGTCTTGATAATCTGAGTGGAAACATTTACGTAGATGGTACAGTTAGGGGCAGTATTGGCAACGAATATTATCTTTTGCCAGGGGAGTACCACATAGTTAACGGCACTTGCTCATTGTTACTACAGAATGTAGGTGATAAACCTGTAGTGATCAAAAGGGATACACTCATCACTAGAGCACGCTACCTTGAGTCTGATATGTCTATTTATAGAGTTTCCACGGATGAAGATAGTTCTTTTACAAACGTGACAATTAAATATGGCCCGCAGTTGACTGATATACAAATAAAACAATGTACCGATTTAATAACCAAGTATAAAGCTTGCTTTTCCAATGGTATGCATGATTTAGGATTTACAACGGCCGCAGAGATGGAAATATGTCTTAAAGATATGACCCCTGTTGTGTATAGACCCTATCGCTTACCATACTCTGAGCGGAAATTAGTTCGAGATATGGTGGGTGAGATGATGGCCCATGGCATCATTCGTGAATCAAGCTCTCCGTATGCCAGCCCAATTGTGCTGGTAAAGAAGAAGTCCGGGGAAAAACGTCTTTGTGTCGACTATAGGGCCCTAAATAGTCGCACCAAACGAGACCACTACCCGCTACCTCGGATAGAGGATTTACTAGACCAATTATCAGGACAATCATTGTTCACGTCTTTAGATTTGGCTTCAGGATATCATCAGATACCTATAGCGGAGCAGTCTCGTGAGAAAACGGCATTCGTTACACCTGATGGGCAGTACGAGTACACTCGTATGCCTTTTGGGTTGGCGAATGCCCCTGCAGTTTTCCAACGTACAATTCATAAAATCTTAAGTCAATCTAAGATTAGTTACGTCATTATATATATCGCTGGCCCCGGGCAATATAGCGGTAAACGCCGGTTACGCCCTTTTTAATGTTATTTGATTTTTGGCTTCTCTGAGTATCAGTCTATCACTCTTATTTTTTTCAGATTTTTTCAATTAATATTTCTTTAGAATACTTGACAATAACAGCTTTATTGCATGGAAAATTCTCTTACGACTAAAACTGTAAACATTGAATACGAAGTAATCACAAGATGTTTTATTCTGTACAAGCTATTACGCCTTTCTTCCCGGAAATTTATTGTGACCCCTGCGCCGTACTGTCGTAACAAATTGACTTTATAATGTGATTTATTTTAATTTTTAACTATTTTAGACAGTCTTTTTCTTCTTCCTGCCCTTATCCCATTCATATGGGGTCGGCGCAATGCGTATTTTCCTTCCATTCCTCTCTATTACTCGTCATCGCGGCATCCAGTCCTTTCTTTCTCATATTATCTTTCACACAATCCATCCATCTCTTTTTCGGTCTCCCTCTGCTTATATAGCCATCCACAGTCATACTTATAACTTGTTTTGTTATGTGACTGTCATCCCTCCTCATAACATGTCCATACCACGACAAACGCTTACCTCTTATCTTTTCATTCACTGGCGCTACTTTCAAGCTTCCTCCAATATACTCATTCCTTATCCTATCTAATCTCGTCACTCCAGTCTTCCATCGAAGCATTCTCATTTCCGCTGCATGCAATCGTCTTTCATCAGTCCCTTTCACTGCCCAGCATTCTGAACCATAAGTACATCAATACAGGTCTTATAGCCGATTTATACATTTTACCTTTCAGCTTTACGGGCATGTCAGGATCACATATCATCCCAGTCATCTGTCGCCATTTAAGCCAACCTGATCTGATTCTGTGCTTAATATCTCGGTCAATCTCTCCATCATTTAGACAGTATAATTGTTGGGAACTCTGAAGAAGAAATCGATATTGAAAGCGATGATTCAAATTAAAGTAGTATTATATATTTTTTGTAAGGTTTTGACCAATTTTATTTTTGTTTCCATAGTATAACAGCTAATTAAAATTGTGATTTTATTCAAATTAAGGTAGAATAGTACTTTTTCTTTTTTTAAGTGTATTCGTATTGTTTTCCAAAGTTTAATATTTAATAAATAATATGTGATTCGTAAAACTTTTTTTAAAAGGTCATTATTATTTAAAATTTTATTAAACAAAAATTAGGCAGTAGTAACACTAAAAAAATATTAATTTCATAGAATA
This sequence comes from Plusia festucae, assembly GCA_950381575.1. Lineage (NCBI taxonomy): Eukaryota > Metazoa > Arthropoda > Insecta > Lepidoptera > Noctuidae > Plusia > Plusia festucae. The sequence continues at coordinate 418,517 of OX494436.1, read as the reverse complement.
CTGTCTAAAATGGTTAAAAATAAAAATAAATCACATTATAAAGTCAATTTGTTACGATGGTTACATAAAAAAATGACTCATTGATAGGATTCTAAAATAGCGATTAGTGGATGATACAGCTAGCTTTGGCTATAAAATTTCCCTGAAGAAGGTGGTAATCGGCTGGTACGCTCGAGACCTAAAGCGGAAAATATGTCGTATTATATTGTTATGGGCCTGAGTCTAAGTGGTCGGTGAGTTTATAAAGTCATTAATGATGTTACAATTGAATCAATAGCGTCTATAATTTGTATTATACATTTTTTCAATTATTTAACTAAATAATTTGGCAATGTTATAGACATCCTTCTAAATTACTATATCGGGACAATCCTTTAGAGTCCGCCGTTGGCTGTCAACAAGGTGATCCCCTCGGGCCAGTAATCTTCAGCTTAGTTATTCACCCAATTATTCGCCAACTAAATTCTAAATTTAACGTATGGTATCTTGATGATGGGACCCTGGGAGGCGATGTAGACATTGTTTTGAATGATCTCATTTTTTTAAAAGATAAATTTCACTCTATTGGACTTGACCTAAATTTTTCTAAATGCGAACTATATTTATCCGACAGTATAGACAGACTACTGACACTTTCAAAATTCAACGCAATAGCCCCCGAAATCAAAATTCTGGACAACAGCTCACTTCGTCTCCTTGGGTGTCCAATCTTTGACGATTCCTTTCCCAAATTTATTGATGAAAAAATTCAAAATTTCAATGACGTTTCGGAAAGACTTTTACAAATTAATATGCATTCGGCCATCACTCTTATTCGATATTGCTGTTTTGGTCCCAAATTAACTTATTTTCTCCGTGCCTCCCATTTATGGAAGCACCCTCAACTTTTGGAAAAAATGGATCAAATTATTAAATATACACTCAGTTTAATTCTAAATGTGGCCATGGATGACCGAGTATGGACTCAAGCCACTCTTCCTATCCGTATGGGTGGGCTCGGCGTCCGCAAAATTACCAGTTTCAGTTTACCAGCTTTTACCGCCTCGCTGCTTCCCTTCGCTTAGGCGCTTCTTGCTGCTCTCCACATCGCTGCCACTGTGGCGAGGTTGTCAACAGCCTCGGACACCACGGCCTGTCATGTAGCCGTAGCGCAGGTCGTATGGCGCGGCACGCGAATATCAATGACATAATACGCCGTGCTCTTGTTGCCGTCGGCGTTCCCGCCGTACTCGAACCCAATGGCTTGGCACGCGACGATGGCAAGAGACCGGACGGCATGTCTCTGTTTCCTTGGAAGATGGGTAGGCCTTTAGTGTGGGACGCTACTTGTGTCGATACTCTTGCGCCATCCCATCTTCCTAGTTCGTCGTGCTGTGCTGGCGCTGCTGCTGCGGCTGCTGAGAACCTCAAGCGGCGGAAGTATAACAACCTAGTTGGAAGTTATACTTTCGAGCCGTTTGGGGTTGAAACATTGGGACCGTGGGGTCCGAGTGCTCACATTCTTGTCAAAGATTTATCCAAGCGTCTTGTTGACACCTCATGTGACCCAAGGGCTGGTTTTTACCTTGGTCAGCGGTTAAGCATTGCCATTCAACGTGGCAATGCTGCCAGCCTTATGGGCACACTTCCAGTCGACAGCGATGTGGATGAGTTTTTTGATGCTATTTTTTAGTTTTAGTTTTGTCTAATTAATATAGTTTAGTATTAAGTGTTTTGTAATTAAATATTCCTGTGTAAATATTGAATTAAATAAAATAAATCTAAAAAAAAATATAATTATAAAAAAAAAAAAAAAAAAAAACTAAATAGTTATACCAATAGAATTATTTTTTAAAGGTTAGGTTGGTAAAAAAATAAGCTTCCATTTGACATTTTGAGCGCCTGTTTTGGATCACTATACGCTGCACTATATGAAAATTAGCTTCTTTTATTTCTCCTGTAAAAATCGAATTTTGATATTACCGCTTTATTGCCCGGGGACAGCGATATGGATGACATCTTAATCCCCTCCAAAAACTTTGAAGAGGGTTTATTACGACTTGAAGAAGTTTTGGACCTCCTTAAACAAGCCGGACTTACTCTAAAAATAGAAAAGTGTAGTTTTTTCCAGGAACAGATAGAGTTCCTCGGCTTTCAAATAGATAGAAACGGTGTTAGGCCAGGGATTCAAAAGGTCGAGGCTGTTGCTAAATTTCCTGAACCACGTAATCAGCACGAAGTTAGGCGGTTTATTGGACTTGCCAGTTTCTTTAGGAGGTTTGTCAAGGGATTCGCGATGATAGCGAGACCTCTGACAAACCTCCTGAGGAAGGATGTACAGTGGAAATGGGAAAAGGCGGAGTCTGACGCCTTTGAAACCCTGAAGAGATGTTTAATTAATAGACCAGTACTAGCTCTTTATAACCATAGCGCACAAACGCAGGTTCACACTGACGCCAGCAAATTTGGCGTAGCTGGGATATTACTCCAAAGAACTGGGGATGACCCTTGGCGCCCAATAGCGTACTTCAGTCGGCAGACCACCATAGACGAAATGAAACTCCATTCGTTCGAACTGGAGACGTTGGCTGTCGTTAGTTCCCTTAATAAGTTCCGTATCTACCTCATCGGAATTAAGTTTACTATTGTCACGGACTGTAACGCTCTGCGTTCTACATTCACAAAGAGAGACTTAGTTCCTCGGATATCTAGGTGGTGGATTCAATTCTTGGAGATTGACTGCAGTATTGAATATCGACCAGGAGAAAGAATGTCCCATGTAGACGCTCTCAGCAGAGGTCCTGTAGAAAGTGAATGTGCTGAAGCCGTACATACACTTGACATTCTGTCGGTGGGATCTGAAGATTGGATCGCTACAGTACAGTCATCTGATGAGGAAGTAAGACGAATTAAGGATATTCTAGAGGATCCTGAAACCCCGAAGATTGCGGCTGTTTACAAGGAATATAAGATCAAAAATGGTCGGGTATTCCGTATTCTCAGTGATGGTACCTTAAGATGGTTGGTACCCCGAGGAGTTAGATGGGAAGTGCTCAAGACAAATCATGATGACATTGGGCATTTTGGATTTGATAAAACCTTGCAAAGAGTGAAATCGCTCTTTTGGTTCCCCAAAATGCGTAAATTCATAAAAAAATATGTCAGCGCGTGTCTTGAGTGTGCTCATCACAAACTCCCGTCAGGAGCGAAGGAGGGGTTTCTCCATCCAATACCCAAGATCGAGATCCCGTTTCACACACTACACGCGGATCATCTTGGTCCCTTCCCACGAAGTAAACGACGTAATGTTTACATATTGGTCATCGTTGATGCATATACCAAGTACGTGAGTTTGACCGCCGTCAAGAGCACAAAAACTAAAGAGACTATTAAAGCATTTAAAAATCTCTTTAGCTACTTTGGTAGTCCCACACGTATTATTACGGATAGAGGCACGAGCTTCACCAGTAAAAAGTTCAAGTCATTTGTAAATTCAATCGGAACTAAACATATCCTGAACTCTGTAGCTACTCCCCGGGCAAATGGCCAAGTCGAGCGGTACAACCGCACGATTTTGGCCTCTTTAGGATCCATGGCTCATGGAAAAGGCAATAATACTTGGGATGAACTGTTGCCCGATGTGCAACTTGGTATCAATACCACTATACACGAGGTCACTAAGAAAACTCCGACCGAGCTACTTTTAGGTAGGAAAGTCAGTAACCCAGCACAAGGTTTGCTTAATGATATAGTCGATGATATAGGTGAAGGTACGAGTAGCGAGACATTAGATGATATTCGTTCTGAGGCAGGTGAACGTATAAGGAAGAATCAACAAATAAATAAGAGTAGGTATGATAAACGTAGAAAGGATAGTAGGAAATATAAGGAAGGCGATCTAGTGCGTATAGTAAGAGCGGTTGTGACTGGCCCCGGTCAATCCAAAAAGCTAGAGGCAAAATGCCAAGGACCTTATAGGATTAAAAGGGTTTTACCAAACGATCGCTATTTAGTAGAGGATACTCCGTTGACCAGAAAAGGTCAACGTTATGAAAATGTCATGTCAGTTGACAAAATATTTCCATGGTTGAGCTTTGGTGAAACCGCTTGTCATTCACACGAAAGTAGCGAATGTAGTGATAGTGAAGGTACTGATTGAATAAATAAAACAACAGCGATATCAATAATGTAATGTTATATATATAAAGGTATATAAATTATGTATGTGATTAGAAATGAATGAAAAAAACTGTATTAACAATGTAATCAAATGTGATAGTAGTGAAAACATGTAATAACTTAAATCATACAAGTTAGTTAAAAATGAAAAGTGATTATGAGTAATTATGTTATTAAATAGAGAATTATAATTAATGAGCGAGAAATACATTAAGTGAACTTACCAAGTGACAAGCGAGGATGTCACGTAGCGGGCATGAGAGGCATATGAACTTGCCGCCCAGGAGTTGTTGCGTGGCATCGCAGTGGCAGCGGGTTGACAGTGAAGGAAGTAGCTCTCACCCCGCACCACTATAGATAATTACCCCGGACGTTACGTAGCGGGCATGAGAGGCATATGAACTTGCCGCCCAGGAGTTGTTGCGTGGCGTCGCAGTGGCAGCGGGTGACAGTGAAGGAAGTAGCTCTCACCCCGCACCACTATAGATAATTACCCCGGACGTTACGTAGCGGGCATGAGAGGCATATGAACTTGCCGCCCAGGAGTTGTTGCGTGGCGTCGCAGTGGCAGCGGGTGACAGTGAAGGAAGTAGCTCTCACCCCGCACCACTATAGATAAGTACCCCGGGCGTCACGCAGCGGGCATGAGAGGCATATGAACTTGCCGCCCAGGAGTTGTTGCGTGGCATCGCAGTGGCAGCGGGTTGACAGTGAAGGAAGTAGCTCTCACCCCGCACCACTATAGGAGTATTAGAGTGTGTTGTGTAGCGGGCATGAGAGGCAAGCATTGAGCCGCCCAGGAGTTGTTGCACAGCATCATAATAGCGGTTAGTTAAATAATAATCTTAAGTTTTAGTTACAGAATTTATGTATTGTTTTAGTATAATACGTATCTATGTCAATTTGACGTGAGGACACGTTATGCGAAGGATGGCCGACTGTAACACGTAGTATACTTTGTGATATAATTTTATTGCTCAAAATCACATTAATCAACTAACACGTTGGTATCGATTAGCATATCGATCCCAACATTCATTCATTCATTCCAAATGTCAATGTCAAAGTGTCAAGGAGTTCAGTTGGTTGACGATCGCCGAGCGTGCAATAGTGTAAGTGATGTTTCTGTTATTATTTTTGTGAATATACTGATTATAATCTGTTTTATGTTTGATTTTTACCCTTTTCCCTTCTGAGTCTTACAATATTATAAACATATTTAATCAATTACGTCCAAAAGGTTCTACTTACATCAACCTTTTTAATAAGTCATCGAGCCGGTAGCTTTAGGACCTCTGGAGCCAATAAACCGCCCATGGAAAAATACCCGAACAATGACCAAATATACCTTTGAAGCCCGAAAATATTCATTACGGTGACATAATCAAATGACTGCCTGAAATCGTGTATTAAGTTTCTCTACATTTAAATGAATACAGGTCCTTAATGAAAGAAACTCGTGTTATTACTTCACGAATATCTTGTCTTTATTGTTTGCTAAGTTCAAAAGAACATTATTTACTGATTTGTTTTGGTTGATGAATCGATGTGTCTAGTCTTTTAATCTGTTGCCAAACCTTATGTCAACGAGCCTGATCGTGATTGGTTTGTCGAAGTGCTAACAACCAATCACTGACAGCTCATAACATTTGTCTTTATTAGCTTCACAGAAAACGGGGCTATTGTGTTGAGTCATTTTCATTTTATCGTAATACTGATTTGTTTGAGTGTTAAATACGTATTGTTATGTTGTAGGTACGAGTATATGTCATCGAAATCGAAACGTAATTTACTACACGAGGCCAATAAAGTCATGAAATTATGGAATTAAAACGTGAATATCTGTTGTGTCATTATGATGTGATAAACGCTAATGTGCGTACTCCTCAACAATGCCATTGTGAGAGGTGTATTTCGAAATTAGCCTCGGTCCCCAGTGGCTCAAGCAGGGCAACCATCACGCGACATTTTGTTTATTTGCATATAAGTCAAACTATTCTCTAACAAAACAACATTCTTTTTATGCTGTGCTACCGCAATATAGATATTCAGTTATTTTTTGGCGTTTTGACGCTAGAGAGTACGGATCGGCAGCTGTTTCACGGATGATAGGAGAAAAGTTACTGACGCGAATTATTCCGCAGCAAAACGACTAAATATTATTTCAATAGTATGAATAAACTATTATAAATTTCCTAGAAGGTATAATCAGAGGTAGTTTATATAACTATTATGTTAGCAAACGTATTTGAATTAATGAGGAGGCATTGAGTCAACATCTAGGTAATGCCAATGGAAATTTTCATGTGGCAATGGTTTTATTTCCAGTTAGTAAATACAGATTTCACTTCTTAATCTGTGAATGATAGCATAAGGTTGAATCCAATTTAAATCTTGTTATTATCTTCAATCTTGAATTAATTTTTAATCGGCTTTTGTCAGGTTTACTTCACTTGAAATATTGCCAGGCTGTAAATATTTCAAGTTTATAATGCTTTGTCTTCTAAATATAACACAGCTTAATGAAACTAATTTAGGACAGTTAGAAGGAGGTATTTTATAATAATTATTTCCTAATATTGATGGAATTTAATATTGAAGGTGGAATTTGATTATTAAACTTATAACAATGACAATTATATACTACAAGTAAATTCAATTTCAAAACATTTATTTTGCTTCACGAAATTCATTTGATCAAAATTAATTACTTATTTACGCATAAAATACTTTAGGCACAATATTCTGTGAAATATAGTTATATATATATCTGAGTTTATACAACGTTATTATATCACTAGTGTATAGTTTTGGGTGACACTCGTGTGATGAAAATATAAAGCCTTGTGCAGACGTTAACACGGCACTCACATTTTATCGCCACAATCTCTTTTATAGCTCGCATATAGAGAGCCGCGGAATACAGTTTGCAAGGGTAACATTTATAAATATATAATACCCAGTTATAATCACAATATTTACGTATTAGATGACAAAGTTTTTAGAGATACCTGTGAAAACTAGTCTACTGATAAAATGATAAATAATTGAAGATTTTTCTGAATTCAGCGGTATTTTATAAAATACTACATTGTTATATCTTAAACGAATCTGGATTATTTAATAAAGGAAAACCAAACTATGTCATTATATTTTTATTTATATTTAATTCAGGTATAACTAATACTTAGTTAGTAATTCCTTAACCTATGTTAGTAATATAGACATACACATACAAATAATACTTAATTACGCCACCACACGGAGACACCTTGCACTCGTACATGCACTGCGCACAGGGGCCCCATAAGGCGGTCCTCAGTCTTGCTAGCAACAACGCTCAGAAGACTGCTGTCTTTATGCTTGTCTATTTTTCCCCTGTTTCCTTAGATTTGAAGATAAAAACGAAGAAAGTTAAATAAGTATTACAAACATTGTTGAATTGTTGTTCTATTCAGCATTGTTGAATTTCTTTTTGAAAGCACAAAATAGGTCCATTCCCATTTTCTTTTCCCATTCTAAAACTACAAATATATTGTGCTAGCAATTTAAATTCAAATGAGTGGTAGTTAAGTTTTTAAGAAATGTGTACGGAGTCGTTTGTGTGCAGTAATTAGTTTTCCAATTATTATTTTATTTCTATTATGAAGTCGATGTCATTGTTTCATTTTCTAATTTCTTATGATTACAATACATTTTCTTGCAATAAAAACACTTAAAACAATTAACATGTTAACAAGGTAGGTAATACCTTTGTATACAAACGTATTTTTGTACATGTTTGTCACTGAATATTTTATTGTGATTCTGAATACGGTTATGTTGTGATTGTGATAAGTTAATCTATTTATACATATGCAAATCAATATCGTATCGCACTGCTAGTTTTCGAACGTCTCCGAAACGACTTCACTGCTTTATACTGAAGTTTGTGTGCGTAATTGGTAGGTCTGAAAATAGGTCGTAGCTATTTATATATCTCTTTTTTGTTTTGGCAAAACAACATTTGTCGGATCAGTTAGTATTATTATATTACAATTTGAAAAGGTAATCTTCTGTAGATAACAGATATGTTTAAAATAGTATATATCATTTGGAATATTCGACGATAGGTATATACTATTTTATGTACTTACATAAAATTAACATTTATACACATAAACATTAACAATTAGCTCAGCGAAAGAAAAAAAAAGACATGAAAAAAAATTGCTAGGTACTACAGCTACCTAGCAATTTTTTTTCATGTACCTAGTATTCGACTGCAACAAAAGTAATTAGAAACATAAATGCTTACTATTAACTTACTTTGTACGTATGTAGAAATTCTGTTAGCATTGTATTACTATGTAGCATAGCCTTTATTAACACACGCTAATCCACTTACTGCAGGTATCGTTAATAAAAGCAATTTAATCTGCAGTACAACACGTAAATCCGTAGCGCATGCATACAGGAGCAAACTATATTAACCTGTGAGCGCCGAGCTTTCTCACGCGCGGCAGGAACGGGTTATAGGTGCATGGCTGCAATAAGCAGGTAACGGTAACGGGTGCATATTGTGACGATATTGCTGCAATATGTAAACATAACATACGGGGCTGAAGTTCGTACCGGGACGTTTAACATCCAGTAGGTCGATGTATTTGACACACCGAGAAAGGTGTTCTTAAAGTTCTTAAAGTCCGTGGAGCAGCCAAGATGCGGTCAGGTTAACTGCGGTAGATCTGTTAATCACGAGAATGCTTTGTTGCCATTTAGTTTTCTTGACATCTACTTACTTAGAGTTTGAAAAACTGTATTGAAAAAATATGAAACTCAGGCAGGAGTAATAAAGCTGATGATCTCTGCTTACAAATTTGATGTTCAAAACAATAATTTACGTAATTTATAAAATAAACACTTAAAAATGTCTTCCGGCAAATTACCACTCTAATTAATGTAAACTTTGATAAATACTTAATTATTTGAGAGTTGACCGCTCAGGATTTTCACCAGTATGTTTCCAAGTGAACGGTGTCAGCCAAGACTTAACATAACGTAGTGACGTGACTATTACCCTACTTGTCGACACGTGAATACTAGCACTGATACAGGGCAGGTCGTAAGGGCAACTAAGGGTTTACATGTTATTATACCCACCGTTCCATTGTTGCAATATCTGTACTGCAAGCCAGCAACAATAAAGAAAAAATATCAAAAGCTTAATTAAAGTTAATTATTGTGTAACTAAAAAAGTACTTAATTAGATATTCGTTGATTTGTAGAACACATACATTATTTTCGTTTGTCTCTGCGCGCAATGCTTATTGGACTAGTTGTGAACCATTCGACTATCCGTGCAGTCAATGTACGCCTTTATCAAATATAAAACAACACATAATGTTCTTGACATAATATTTAAGTGTCATATTTAGCGCACATGTAACACTCATTAACGACGTAAAGGACGCCCAGGCCCTAACGCTCGAAAATTTTACTTAAACATTTGGAACAATACAAATTAGAACGAAGTCGTACTGAATGACTGCTTGTTGTTTTACGTTTTTTGTGATGTCTGTATCTGTCGCGGGGAACACGAACGCCCGCTACGATTCAATTACCCGTCAATGCCAATTTGTTGATTGCCAAATAGAACATTCTACCAAGATATTTCGAAATTTGGAAATGCTAAGTGTTTTTTCAATGTTTAAGATTACTTAAATTCAATATAAATGAAATAAATTATCTTATAGCTGTTTATTAGATCAAGGTTAATATTATAATTTCTAAGGAGATTCGAATTAAAATTAATTATGTTAGATGCATATAACAAACAGATTTCAAGTGTGTTGATCAAAACTTGTGTAATCAATTACTTTTCAATTTGAATGTTAGACACTATTAAGTGTGTATTAACATATACAATGTTGAAACATACAAAACATCTTCAGGTTAGGTTAATAATTAAAGCATATTTAACGATCTGTTGCTTTATCAGTATCCATAACATTTCCCCAAACTCTAAAAACAGATACCTGTTCTCACAAACATGGTTTATTGTATATATTTACAACATATTGTTTTGGGTATAACTTTTTGACCCAGATAGCTAAATTGAAGAGGGCCATTTATTTTCCTCTAAATGGCATTGCAATAGTCATAAAATTTTACGTCTCTGTCGATAATCCTCCCTGGATAGTATGTTGAGAGCCAGAGATACATCATACACAATAAGTTTCGCCAAAACTGGTCCCGGATTAGGAAACGTTTTCATAGCTCTTTCCATTTCAATAACAAATATATTCCAACTCTGTTCCTGAGGCCACAAAGTTCTAAATACAACAGCAGAATTAGATTTCAAATCTTTATTAGATTTTCCGCGTGCGCTGTTGTTTTCAAATGTTATTGCGAATTTTGTTTCAGCACTGTGTTGTTCAATTTTAAAACCTTTATTTCAAATAAAAACGTCACCAAATTAAATAAGACAGTACTCACTGGTATTGGAGAGCTTTTAATGGATATTATTTTTGTTCCGCTTTCCACTTATCTTATTGTTCATGACATTTATTTATGAAAAGTTTTTAATATTAGATCCGTTTTCGGTAACGTTGGAATTTTCCTAACATAAAATATTAACACTTTGAGATAGGGACTGAATTTATAGCATTTTAACATCTGCTTTTATAAGCGGAGAGGAGCGGAATATAAGTAGGTATATGATTAATGTAATGTTAATAAAACCTAGTAATTTTGTTTTTAAGACTTTGTGTTAATACATTTTATTTTCTTTAATTATTTTTACGCATTCTGTTTAATGTGCTGAACTAACTTAAACTATGAATAAAAACTCTTACTCTTAATGAATAGTTTTTAATTAATTTTTAATTTGAGAATTCTTTCAATTTTTTTAAAAAATAAAAGAAGTTTACTTAAAGTTAAGAACTGAATAAATTAGCATATCTTTCTAACGAGTTAGGCAAAAAAAATAATTGAGCTTGGTAAAGTAAAACAAAGCCCTTTAGTTTAAAATGCGTTAGTTTGGACGTAAAATGTTCCAATAATTTATTGTTAAATACTGTACAGCTTTGATATAGAATGTTAATTAAATTGTAAAAAAGTGAATAATTCCGCTATCGTAGTGCACTTGTTTCGTGCATCTGTCTGTGTCTGTCTAAACACAATATAAGTAAAATACATGAAACTTGATAATGTAACAACGAAAGTAATCAAGAATATTCGCGAGCCTAAGTTAGTGCGCCAGCAGTACCGGCTTAATTCACAGAACAAATATCTGACTTAGTAACTGAGATCAGTCCAGCAGCGGATTGTATGTGTTGTGGACCAGGTGATTAATGCGGGCATTATTTATAATGCACGAGCATTATGAATAATGTCTAGCTTTATCGGGCTAAGTGATTAATTACTATCTTAACTTCATTATTTATCACATTGCACGGTCATTATTATGTTGCTACATGATAGTTGGGCAATTTGATAATAAAGCTATATTTAACGCACATAAAGTCGTGAATCGCTTGAAAGGTTTTCCAGCACGGGGCGGTCGCTGCTGCGACTCCGCTCGCCGCCCTCGTGCACGTAAGGGTCACCATATTAACCTAACCTAAACCTACCGGACGTTGGGCAAAAAGTTTTCAACACAAAGTCTAGGTTGAGTAATGGAAATTAATTAAGTTTAGGTTAAGTCTAAGTTATAATTCCCCTTTAATTTTTAGTTTATTTTAAGTTAAATGACAATAACAATAAAAAAATAGTAATTAAATATGTTTGTATTACTCTGCCCAAAAGGTGATGGGCAATATGTATAGTGCCCGGTCAATTAGATTATTTGAATAATTATTGTCAAATTGCACTCTCATATTGGGCATTTTTCATAATGACCGGGCATTATGTATACTGCTCAATTTATCACTTGGTCCATAACATATGCATACCTGTACCTCCCACGCTACAGTACATATAAATGCAAAACCGAGCTTAAAAATAACTTTTCGCGGCGTCTGTATTATGTAGCTACTTTATATTCTAACCAAATCATAAAATCTGGGTAAGGTCAAGGCCGAAAGTATTTTTAATGGACGAGCCCACAAGAATTATATCATTGTGTAATATAAAATATGTGGTTCCTTGTTTCCCGTAAATTGATATACTTTCTATGACAGCCTACTAAAGAAAAGTAGGATCAAAATAAAGTAGGATTCGCTTAAGAATTTATTGTGTCACGCTTATATGTCTATAATAGAGACGATAAAGCGTCTTGGCGAAATAATAATGTTATACAATAAGTACCCAATATTAAAATTACCAAAAAAATATCTTACAAAGCTAAGAGGAATAAAATTCTTAACTATTTATCACCATTTAACATGTCTGTCTGTAGAGTGTCTTACACTTACACAGAATGTTTTGTATTGCGCGAGTGTACATAATAAATTGATCAGCTGGTAGAGCCGACGCGCAGTTGCGAGCGGGCCGCGGGCAGCGAGCAGCGGCCAGTCGGCTGTGAAATAACTGTAACAGACAGATCAGGTGTACGACAGCCCTCATCTCGTTTTACGCCACACCGAACTCCATCATATTATTTATAACGTCGCTATATTTATAACTTGTATTATTTTCTATATTTATAATTTGATGAATTTCTTTATAGGTATCAGAGGCAGCTTTCTATTTATTGGACACGTGTCTATTCTATAATTATATTGGAAATATTTCTATAATATTTCAAAGCAACGCAACGCTATGGAGATACTGTTTAAGAAACTACTTATTATTAAGATGAATGAAGATAGATATTACCAGGTAAGATCGAAGTAATCTGACTAAGAATATCTATTTCGTAATACCAAATATGTACGCTATAAATGTAAATAAATTACTCATAACAAAAGACAGGCGACATTGTCTCCAGAAAGATTGTCATTTAAATTGCTACTTTTGATATCCTTTGACATCAAAATATTAGTTCAGATATTACTATCCAAATAATAAATTATTACTGAGAACTTGACATTGTACATTTGAGTCTAGAAATCTGAGTCTATTACATAAAACCCTGTTTTGCTTTTAAGTATTTCTACGTCAACCTATTTTCCATTAACCTCTGTTTACCCCTATTCACCGAGGTGACATTGCATACTCGTCTGCGTGCAGTCGATAATTAAAATGTTAATATCTGTTTTAATATGTAAAGAGCCCCTTAATTATATCCATGGAGTGTTAAATTACCTATTTGTATTAACACTCGGATTGTAAAAGGTTACGTGTTAAATGCTAATTAAGATTATCTTGGGAGTGTGTTTAGTAAGCTTTACACGATTTGTGGTGTAAGATTGTAATAGGAATTTAGTCACTAAGTCAGGTTGCCACAACCTGACTTAGTGACTACTGGTTCTTAGAGATTCTTCATTTTTGGAGGAGGAACAAACATTGAATAAGACCATCTTTTTTTAAGTACCACGTCTCAATTTAATCGCAGCGTTATTCACTACCTTATTTGTTACCCGTGCCATGGCAAAAAAACTAATTGAATCTATGATCTTTAAAAATCTATATGAATTCATAATACAACCTTTTCTCATCAAAACAAACTTGATAGTCAACTGCAAAAATGTATGCGACAGCGGGGAGACATAGATAATGTATCCCATGGAGGTGATTTTCAGGCGAAATACAAAATTTAATCAGCTTTTGGGACCAGTAAAAAGGCAATTGAGGAAAAGTCGTTCAGTGAGGTGACAGGTTTGTTGCACCGAATTGTAACGGCAGCTGTTGTGTATTATAGCAATAGCAGTTCATAATTTTAACCATCTGCGTTGACGGCAGGCCTTGAATGTGATAGTCTATTTTATTGTACAGTATTATTGAATAAGATTCCTTTTTTTGTAGCCAATAAATCAATGAGCCAAAATTTTAACTTCTTTAAGTTTTTCAATTTGTGTACTGTCTAATACAAATTTATGTTACAGAAGATATTACTCGGTAATAACTTTAAATTTATACAATCTTAACATAACTAAAATAATAAATGATATATATACACACGAAAAAAAAATAAAAAAAACTAATATTTATTAATTTAAATTTAAAAAATGGCGTCAAAGTATTCATCCGCATCGCTGTCGACCGGAAGTGTGCCCACTAGGCTGGCTGCATTGCCACGTTGTATATTTTTATATATTTTTTCTAGAAAAACGTCGTAGACAGCACTACTGTGTAAGAGGTGGTCATGTACTATTAAAATAGATAGCTTTATGGATACATACGGCCCTATGTCTAGTACTTTAGAGTCCTGTTTCCCCTGGCAATAATATATTACATTGTTGACCACCAACGTTTTAGTTCCGGGTCGCAACGTTCATATTGCACAATTTGTTGGTAACAGTTTTATTTAAAAGGACATCTTTTTACTATTTTATTTTTGTTAAAAGATAAAATAAAAAAGTTATGCAGAAGTCGTTCCTAAAACGAAAATAATACATATTCAAATGCATCTTAAGTCTTTTTACTGAAGTGCGGAGAATGTGCCTAGTATCTCTAAAAGCCTGAACATGATTTATTCGGTGCCGGCGAAGACGAAGCCGCGACCATTAGATAATATATACTCAACCAGCATATAAAGAAATGATAAAACTAGGGCCTATTTAGCGCACACAATGGGTGTCCACATCAGACCACTTTATCTGGCCAGATCTTTGTGTGCCTAACATATTCTATTAACGATGAGACGCTGATGAAATAGATTCTATATAAGGACCAAGTACAATATAAATATGTCTGAACAATAGAAATAGAGACTATTAATCAGAATACTAGTTATTATGTGTAGAATAAATGTAATTAATATTAGGTTGTATTATTGATAGCAGGCGGTTCTGACGTGGTGTATGTGTTCCAATATTGGTGACAAATTTTTTGCCTTGTAGATAAGTTATAAAGAAGTTTATAAAGAAATATTGTTCGAATACGTCAGACACGAAAATGGCAAAAAATATTCAACTAGCAATAGTTTGTGCAGAAGAAAAAATACGTAGCTATTGTGATTGTCTTTACATGATTTTTTAGATTCGAAAACTTGAACTCCCTTTGTCTACTTAAAACTCTTCATAATTCAAACAACTCCATCTAAAAGAATAAAAAGTACCTGTGATTAAAAATAAAAAAAATGTTTATCAAATACTTATATCTAAAACGTTATTTTAGGACAAACTCATTAAATAAAACCAATTATAATCTACGTAAACAAAAAATCGTGATTCCGAATAAAAGTTAATTTCGTGCGAATCAAATGTGGCAAGAAGTGCATTCGTAGATCTGATATCAGTGGCAGACATCGATGGCGAGCAGTTTGCACTGGCGGACAAATTAAACCGACCTCCATTTTATTGCTGATGAAATTAGATTTAATTAAAACCCGACGAATTTACCTTTATTGAGGCTAGGCGTGGTGTTAAGTTCAGGTGATTAAGTTTTAGATAAGGAGAAGTGCCCTTTTCCATTATGTTTATGACCGGATTACGTTCAATGTGTTTTGTAATACCGTCTGTTTATTAATATGTGCTCAATGACCGTGTTTACGACTGTCAGGGTAATTTATTAAACTAATAAAACTTAAACCAAACAACCAATTTTGTCTAAGACATCCAAATTATCCTACCGAAATAATACAAAGATGAATAACATCCAAAACCTAATTTTTCATAAAAACTTCAATAAGGCGACGTAGGTAATAAAAGCCAAACAAAATGGCCTGTCTGTCTGGACCTCCGCAGCTCCGTCCGACACGAGTCATCAAATCCGGCACACGTCACGTCCGCTCCGGACGAGGCACGAATCGCCGTGTTTATTATGTGATCCAAACTTTTGTCCTCAAGTGTATAGAATGCAGATTGCTGCAACGTTATTAGCTGGAGAGCGACACGGGAGAGGGGAGAGGGGAGGGGTCACAAACTTCGTGTTATGAATGTCGTCGTAGCACCTGTTTATTATGTATAGCCTTGGCTCAAACAGCCTAAGGCCATCTCGATGACTGGAGCAGATTATATACAGAGATTATTAAAATGGTTCAACATAGTTATCGTGGTTAAGTCAATTGAAGTTATAAGCTTGTTATTTCTCTAAGGGATTGGATCTTGTGGAGTTATTATTTCGTCGGATCAAATGTATTTTGGCACAGTTTGGTAAAAACTTTATTTGGTTTGGATTGGTATTTACAATCTCGCTCCCACTTGGGAGCGGAATTAATTAAACATGTTTGTAATTTATGAAACTAGCTCTGACTTATCTTGCTTCGTCTTGTTTAATATATTTAGTTTATGCCTTGAGGCTAGTAGGCTAGTAGGTACTACTTTGCGGCCACTTGGCAGAGAACCGCCTTAATCCAAAGTGCTGTCAGCTTCTAGTACTTTGGCTAACAGAACATGGAATATAACGCTTTTCTCGACCACTGGTTGTAAACTTGGTTTCTTGGTTGAATAGCAAACTGTATATTGGGGAACATATTGAAGAGCCGGTAGCCTAATGACTAGGGCATCAGACTTGGGAACCATTTCTTTACCGACTTGAACCCACTCGTAACGCAAGCATTTAGCTTACCTCGAGGGGTTAACAAGAATACTAGTAAGGTGCGCCCCACATTAGCAATGTGGGGCGCACCTTACTAGTATTCTGTATCTATTCTATATCTGTGTAAGTTTTTTTTAAGAAACATTATAATAATAATAATTTATTGAAATAAAAACGTTTACATAAATTTGTACAATTCAGCTTACAATAATAAGTTTAAAGACAATAAAATTATAACTTAACATAAAACTAATACTAAGATGAAAATTTTAGTGGTGAAAATAATGCTGGTTTGGGATTGCGATGTTCGGCAGCGACCCGCCCGAGCTAGGTTAATTTAAACCTGTGTTTCAGTCCATCACTATCTAGTCCAAATAAGTACTTTAGGATAGATGAGAATAAAGTTAAATATAAATATGAGAAAAAGCTTAATGGTAAATTGTTATCTAAAAGTAAAACTTAAAAATTATACAAAAGTAAACAATTACAGATTAAGTGTCGTCATGCCAAAATTTCTAAAAGTTTTTCTGTGTCTGTGTAATTGAGATTTGCTAAATAATCTGATAACATTTTGCTACAATGTTTGTACGTTACACTATAGAAGCTAAGTATCTTGTTAAGCCTATTACACAGAAAAGGTCCTAAAAACATTATTCTAATATTGCTTTTTTTTCGATTGTTGATGAAGAAACTCGAGTAGGAACCTCCGAGTAGGCGCCTATCCGTTGTTCTATTTCATAGTGTAATATTGTCTAACTTCAGCTCGTAAGTAATATCTAAAAACAAAGTTATACTTAACGAAAGCGGTGGAAAAGTTATGCAATTATACCAACAATAGCATCGCTTGCAGTGTCTGTTACTTCTAAACTAATAATACTGAGGCCGGAGATAATGTTGTTGTATTTTTTAATTCGATTAATTCCTCATTTTCCATACTATGGATGGAAGTGAGTTCCAATCTGGCAGCGAGTGAGGCTTCTAATTGCGGTTTCCTCTCATTGCCGCGGCTCAATAGCCTGTTGCCGCCGCGCCGGATACACGTAATGGCTTCGATTAAGGCTGCCTCACACGGATATTGTGACTTGTTCATGTATGGGGGCCGCAGTATGTTGATGACAACATTAAATTTGGTGTGAAGTTGCCTTTATTTGATTAACAAGGTTTATAAAAGAAGATAGAAGAAGATGATTATTGTAAAACAAATAATTTCATGGACCACATCAAACACTTCAGTCATCTTTTTCATGCTTCAATCACAACTGTTTTTAAAAGAACTCAGCTTTTTATTAAGAAATCAGTGTTTTATTAAGAAATCAGTGTTTTTTTAAGAAATCAGCTATTTATTACCTTAGTGTAAAGCGCTTGCAGCGCTAGATCGAAGTTGGCTTCTAATTACTGCAGAAAACAAGTTGTCTGGAACTCCATACTATTGTTGCCAACCAGTACTCTTGATGCGATTAATTAGCCTTTCCTTAAGCCAGGGTCTAATTAGCGATGATCGCGGTCACGCCTCGGGAGCTCTCTTTTGTCCCGGTCATGACATGTGTTACCGCGTGATAATATACTTATAGATCATAAGCTTCATATGAAGTGAAAGTATATTCGACGAGACAAACCTTGTTTTTTGCCTTTGATCATTACCAGACAAACGAATACTCCATCCAGTCGTAAACTCCATTATTATAACATTAACTGAGATAGTTGAGACTCATTTTCATCTCCCGAACATAATGTTAAGTTTATTGGCAATAAACACTAAGAGCCAGTAATTAACATACGTTATATCTTAAGCTTCGGTATATTTACAACGTTAAGCAGCCAGAAAGCTAATCAATGCAGACTTAATCCACTCTACATCATCCTAATGAATAGCGTTTGTGGTAGAGACGTGCGCCTTAGTGATAGGAGGAGAGATAATAGTATTAAAGATACTAGCTGATGCCCGCGGTTCCGCCCACTTGGATGTTGGTTAGCCTATGTATACAAAAACTTAACAAAAACAAAAAAATAATTGTTGCAATAAAAAGTATCCTATGTTACTTTTAATACCTCCAAGAATATGTGTACAAAGTTTCATGATAATCGGTTACTTAGTTTTCGCGAGAAAGCGTAACAAACAAACTAACATTAATATTTATAATATAGTAAGTAGGGATATGTTGTAGGTTTGAGTATGTTTATGAGAAAATACAAAGTAATATTATGTAAATATCTCGAAGGGTGGACTATAGTAAAGCACTTTACATATTGTTGAAAAAGTTTGCAGACAGAAGTATTACTCAGACGTAAAAGAAAAATCTCCATATAAAAACTATAACAATGTCGAATTTATTTTCAATAAAAAAATATCAAATAATAAGAATTTAACGAGTAGCTCCTTTTCAAACACATTACCACCAATACATCTGGCACTCGAAGTACAAATTAATTAAATATTTTTATTAAGTTGGATAGTTTTATATAAGTACTAGCTGTTTCCCGCAGCTCCGCCCGCGGTTTCGATTTTTTTTTTAAATTGAGATTTAAACTATCCTATCTCTCAAGTTGGATCGAACTGCACATGGTGTGCGAATTTTATTATAATCGGTTAAGTGGTTTAGGAGTCCATTGAGGACAAACATTGTGACACGAGATTTATACAGTATGTAACAAAAACCCTGTCCGATCCAATAAAGGCGTATCCGTGGTACAACATACGTATAAAAAAAAAATGTTATAAAATTGTAACTCGTTAAATCCAAAAGTTATTGTTTTTTTATTTTTATAATCATTGCGAGATTTAACACTGAATATGGGAAATTTTCGTAAGCTGACAACACTCCACCCAATGGCAAAATGCGTTTTATTTTTATTTATTTTTATTACAAAAGCCGACAAAAGGCACCGCCGAGTTGTAGGCACTCTTTCAACTAGCCGCCGACTCTTTGATGATACCGCCGCCGCGCCGGCCCGCCGCCGCCAGGTTACCTACCGAGTTACCGACTATTAGTCTTTCGTGGAGATAGCTTTCGATCGGACGTCCGTACCTAACGCGTGCCGCTATTGTTTCGCAAAAATATCGTATTCCAATCACGAATATTTTAATATTGTGATATAAGATCATAATAAGAAATTATGAGGTGCGCCAGGTGTGACTATTCCGTCGGAGTGAGCCTTTCAACGCCTGTATAACCGCGCGTTCACCACATGCAGTGTTCTTGGGTACGAGTCATGCCATGGATGCTGGAAGACCACGAGAGAAGAAGACAACGAGGAAATCGAGGAACAAGTGTCGTATTAAAAAAAAAGGTGTGTGATTCGGAAATCGAAGTCTTAAATCGGACACAAGTGCGCTGTTAAAAGTACCTACGTGCAAATTTAGTGAAAAGGTGACGAATGTGCATTAGTGTTGTGGTGGACATATTGTGGAACACGATCGCCGAAATGTGCAGCAACAATAAGTGAATGTTTTGATGAATAATAATATCTGCAGTCAGTTGGTAGGTAAATTGCCAAAAGCAAATCGCTTTTATAAAAAAGCCCTTTTCAGGGCTACAATTAATTCAATTATTTGTTTCTTTATAAAGAGAGTCAATAAATTATAAAATCCGGATCACTACGCCTAATATACACAAACCAATATCAGCTGATACCTACGCCGTACGCGTAGGTAAAGGCATAACGTACCCTAGGTTTATTTCGTTATAGGTAAGTTTGTTTGGCGGCATGCGACAAAGCAAGTTCATGCACCGTCTCGCACAGGCGGCTTCTTTGACCTAAAACTGTAGGTAGTAGGTACGTGAACTTTGAGGAGCGGTCAGTGTTGCTGTTACCTTGGATCAGTTTTTATTTTTATTTAATTATTTTCACTGGGGAAAAATAATAATGTCCAATCCATTTAATGGCTACGTATATGTGTTAGCAGTACGATACCGAATAATACTCTCAGGGATCGGACAGGGTTTTTGTTACACACTGTATATATTAAGATATAATAAAATTTTAGTTTAGTATAATTGTATTTTTAATTATAAATAGTAATTATGTAATTAATAAATAACGTTACATTTAATAATATAAACAAGTAGATAGGTATCTACTATAAATCGCTATCTGCAGCTGTGTGACAGCCACGCTATTTTTAATAGGTATTAACACGAAACCTTTGCAAAATAACGTAACTCAGATCTAACTTAGCAAAAGCCGTAAATACTCGTAGCCCTTCTCTTTAGATTAGTAAATTCTTCAAACAGAATTCATTCTCAGGTATTTGACCTTAGTGGCTCTACGCCAAGCTCTACGCCGTAGACAGGTGCTACGCTGTAGACCGCTATGCTTTTATCAATTGGGAGCGAACTGTTCAAATGCATTCTTGTTTTGTTTGCTTGGCATTTTCTATTATCGCACTTTCAAAAGGTTTTTTTAAAGATAAGTTAAGGCAATTTGGTTTTCTTAAAGGTAAGAAAAGTTGGTCTAAGTAGATTAGTTTTAAAATGTTTAATGATTTATATCTTAATTTAATCTAGTAACAATAGGCAATCAAATAAAGGCAGCTGTATGTATACATTATTACCATTGACGTTGTTAAAATGATAAAATTTGTATTACCAATCGCCATATCTTCGTACAAAGACATCATCAATCGTAAAATTTTATCGCTTTGCTATCGCTTGGTTTTTGCCAATTAGGTAATACTGGTGCGGGTCGTTGTGAGTTAATTACACGGAACAAATTAACTTAGCCTTAAATGACCCAAATAGGTACTAAAAGTTTTTACCAAAAAGCAGTTCAGTTTTATACTGTGTGCTTTGTAGCATTTAACAAACCTCAAATTGGCGTTCTGCGCGAATGTGAGTGGACAGCGGCCAGCCCACTGCGACGGCACGGCGGTCATACCAGGGAGCAGGACAGAACCGAGAGGTTACAATCATTCGAAATAGAAATACATGCGGCGCATAAAAAGTTATAAAAATCCATTATTTAATAGTACTTATTCAAATTTATAAATTGATTTTATACACGCCCTATTTTTAGAACAAAAATGTTTTATAATTTATATCATTGCATACGTTTTGATAGTGCAAGATATAAACACAACTCAAGGGATTAAGAAGTTGCAACATAATAAAAGATATGCGATTACGATTAATATATCGATTCTTTTGATTATTATTAGACAATTTTATGATTGTTTATTTCTGTGTACGAACCACAAGTTTCAATACCACAAATGAACAAATGAACTTCACCAAACAATTTTTCATCACGCCAAACACCGAAACTTTCTTTGCGTCATTTGTTGTTTAGTAATAAATAAGTAGCACGGCAAACGAATAAAAAATGAAAATAATCACAAAGTTAGCGTTATCCAACGCCAGAGGTTGTAACTTGTATATTGCGACGTGCTACACTAACGAGCGCTGAAAGCTGAACATAAATAAAAGCTTTTGACTAAAAATTTCACCCCCTCCCCCTTATAGAAAAAAGTACAGCAAAATGATTTATGGTGGTGTAAAATTCACTGCTGTTTTAGAATATAGTTTTAAGTTTTATAATATAAGGATGAATATTCACCGCGCGACAGATGTTGCAGTCGCAGACAAACTGTCGACTTTAGAAAAAACTACGTCTACGTTTGAAAAGAAGTTGATTGATATTTCGTGTTATTGGTAACATGCTGCGGTACTGGCACGTGCTTTTCAAATTTAGCATTTGTAATTTCTCTCTGAACTTGATGGATGGACAGCTGAAGCAGGCTCGCCAGCTCTCCGGTATCATTCGCCATGGAAACACGCAGCTGGAGGCGTTTGTCTATATAAATGTTTTAACTATTTATGTAGATTGAATAAATTGATTTTATTTTACACTTGTGTTAATATTCTATTGACTTCTTTTGCTACTTAATCGACTTGTATTTTTGAGACAGAAGAGGAGATGCATACAAATTGTATTTATTATTTTATTGTATACAAATTTTTCAATATTGATTTTAGAATGTTCAGCGACTGAACACTGTTGCCCCTGCATGTGAAAAAGCACCTTTAATTTAAACCTTTGAGTATATTTCAGTTTGGAAGCGAAAATGAAAAAGAATTTTCCATTTTTATGCTAAAATTAAGTAGGAAACTAAATTTTGTGAGCGCATAGTGCTATGTCATGCGCATAGGACCGGAATTTATGAGTATTGCTCAACTATTCATTTTATAAAGCGTCTTTCGGAACGGTATTATTTTAACATAATTAAATTGGGAATAAAGAGGACGGATAGTAAAAATGGTGAATAGAAATGTAACTGACCATTTATATTATAAACCGAATTAATTGCAAGTCCTTGTTATTTTAAATTTCTGTTTAAGTTTAACTATTTCAGGAATTTTCGGAAGCGGTTTCTGAATCCTCGATTATTCCTTCCTCATTTATCAGTCGACTGGCAAACGGCTGGTTCTCGCTATAAATCAACGAGCAAATAACAAAAGTCTATCACAAAATAATCGTATTTTGAATTACAGCAATAAATGGTATTGGGCGTAATATACGATCTGTTTGTATCGCCTCACACACGTCCAGTAAAATACTTTTGTAATACGGGAGAAATTCTCGGAATGAAGCAACATTAATAAAACAGTTTATTCCGTATTCAGAATTTATAAAGTACTTCACTATATTCAATTTCTCTCTGTAATGAGCTCTTGTCGTCAACGACGATAATTGAGCTTTGATATTTTTTATTTGTGAACAACAAAAACAATGAGGATTGTTACCAGGTATAAGTCAGATGTTTTACTTATTTGAGAATGTTTGTATTTATCTGATGGGTCTATATCCTTTTCCGTCATCATTTTAGTTGTATTGTGTAGAGATTACCTGAAAATATGTTATTATAAATTTGTTGCTTTTATAAGAACAGTAATACACGACATGAAGATTTATTCTAAGGAAACATTCAGATATGAAAATTTTATTTTTCACGATTTTATTTCCAAACCGATGTTTCTCATAAATCCTTAGAGGGATATTAAAATGCATAGCGTGTCTGTATTTCGCCACTAGCTGTTAAGTGCAGCAGTAAAAATGTTGCAAGAGCAAGTTTTAACTGCTCAAGTTCTGTGGCTATTGACTGCGAGCGGCACTTGTTTGTTGCAATAACCTTACTAGTTATTTTGTAGAGTTCACTGAGTTCCATTTTATATAAACGTCTATAGCAGTTTTCATGGTAAAAGAAAAGCAGCAAGCGCTGTATTACCATATCGTGATTTGTCGTCGCAAATTTTACTTTTATCTTAACTACAGACGGTAATCAATAAGTTGTTAGTAGTTGTAAGTTAATTTGACACTTAAACACCTTTCTCCAAAAATTCTTCAAGTTTTTATAAGTGTATATGATACCTACTTTTTTAGATAACTCGAAACTTAAAGAGTTTACCTACTGAGAATATTGTTCGATACAGAACTAGAACATCCCACCACATATTTCTTCTAAAGTAATTTGTCTCTCGGAAAGACTTACCTAGATTTATAGGCAATCCGTGTTCGTCGAAGAGACAGGTTGAACGGATCTAGATATCTAGCTCATCGACAATAGTGCAGTCTTAGCGTGCAGCGTTGCGTGGCTAACAACAATATGTGCCTCGGAATGGCCGGGTAATGTGTCGGTCAGCCATTGTCGATCACTCTGGGCAGACCGCACCAACACCATACACGTGCCATACATTATACCAAACTTACACGTATAACAAATACATTCATAGTGAATAACGTAAGTCACCTTTTCTTGTGTTTATCTGTGGTTACTTCAGACCTTAATGTGACAGATCAAATCAAATTGAAATAAAGAAAGAAATCAAATAATTTATTCGTTCGTTATACATATAGGGTAAAAATATTGGTACATAAATAGTGTACAATTATATCATACCTTACGGCATCCAAACAACGTAATAATATCAATTATCTACAAAAACTTCAGCTTATACGGATGCAACTTTTATATAGTGCTACTTTGTAGTATATTTCGTATAAATGAGTTTTGAATTAAATGTCTACCAACTATTTATTCTGCGACAGTATAAAAAACTTTAGAAGCAGTGGTAGCTTCTAATGACTAAGGCATTGGACTTGCGATCATGTCGCGGGTTCGAATCCCACCCATTGCAGTACCGACGTGAACCCACTCGTAACACAAGCACGAGGGGTTAACTAGAATACTAGTAATATGTGCCTCACATTGCTAGTAAGCTTTAAAAATAAATCTGTTTTAAATACTTATTCA
Source organism: Plusia festucae (assembly GCA_950381575.1). Classification (NCBI taxonomy): domain Eukaryota; kingdom Metazoa; phylum Arthropoda; class Insecta; order Lepidoptera; family Noctuidae; genus Plusia; species Plusia festucae. Next base: position 393,547 of record OX494436.1, on the reverse strand, counting down.
TACATTTAATTAAACTAGTGGTCGCCCAATGGTCGAAATTCGACCTTATAATATAAATTTAAATTGTGAGTGACAATATGCATTATTAAAATATAATATTCAAACATTATTAAGGTTCTACTGTCGAAAACTAAACTACTATAACCACACATTTGACCAAGACTGTTATTTGCCAATTTATTTTTTGAACAAATTATATGAAATTAAAAGGAAGTAAAATAAAGAATATCTATTTAAAAAATGTTTATTAAAAGAAAACATGCTATAAGAGGAAAATACTATCCATTTAGAGCATATTTTATCGCATATTGCAAACTTCTCTGCAAACAATGTTTTTTGTAAAACCTCTTTTATCGTTTGCTAAATGTCCTTGGCCGTTATATTCGGATATATAAAAACTTAAACCACTTATTTATGTCAATGTCAGTAAGCAGTCAATGAAAAACAAAACAAACATGTGTGTGTGAAATGCATGGTAGTGTGGGTAATGTTTTATTTATTGATTTAATGTACTTTATAAGCATTATTATTGAAAAATATTAGCGTTCTCCACTTCTCCTACACATAAACTATAAGTGTGCCAAATTTTATGCTCCTGCGTCCGCGCAATTTTCGTAAAAAGGGGTCCAAAGTTTTGGCATCACATTATCAGAGACAGCATGAACAGCACCACTTAACTGCGACTTATTATTGAGTTTGTTACACATATTGACTTGGCTCTGTTAAAATAACTTAACCCTGTTATCGACAGGAACTCGATTCTATACATGTTACATAAACTTATTTCTAATGCAGTTAAGTTTGGACTGGTTACGTTGGCTCTCCATCTTTTTCTTTGTACTCGACTCATATACTTGTTACTTTCAAACTTATTGTAAAGTGCTTTCCAAGTTTCAGAAAGTACTTGTTCACGAAACTTGTTCCTACAGTACATAAATACATGAACAATGTGTGTTTTGAACTTAATATTATTGTGAAGTATTAATCACCATTTTTTTTGTGTAAAACGCATTTTTAGCTAATCTTTTAGAAAACTACATTCCATATTTTGCTGAGCTAAATTAAAATACTTATGAAATTTTCAAATTTCTGTTTCGCCGTTTTTAATCAAAACAGTGCCTGGATATAAAAAATGATTCGTTAGTCTAGCTCGTTAACATTTAGCAATGTAAAATACAGTTCAGTAACTAGATTTACAGACTGTCTAGTTATAGAAATTTAATATTGTCCTATTGAAATAAATGTTCATCCATAATCTTCGCATAAATTTCTATTTAATTTTAGTAGAGTAAGTCTTGTATGGACTAACTACTACAACTTGAAAACTATTTACATTTAACACAAATCTACTATTTATAAACAAAATAAAACCAATTTAAAATTCTTAGGTTTATAATTGAAACATGTCAATAAGTTTGACTTATTTACATGACGTTTTGATATTGACATTGAATTTATTAATATTGAAAATAAAAAATACGTCATCATTGTCAATGAGCGGAAACGCTCCCAGAAAGCTGGTTACTAGTAAGTTGAGCAAAAAAATGTCCGCCCTTTTTTTTGGTCACAAGGGTTGAACAATCGTTTTGCCAGGTCCACAAAAAGATTTCATGCATCGTTCTCGCATATAAATTGCATAAAATTGTCGTGTCCTTATTTCCCAAATTAGTAATTTATGTCGGTAACACAGTATCATTCAACACACGTGCTAATCAAAGTCTGTACCAGACGTCGGTGTCTAGATAATTTGCAGTCAGTGCCAGTCACTCATTACAGAACCAGGGTCAGGCTTCCACGACTAAATGTACATTATTAGTATCAGTACAGCATGTAGGTACTTGAATTTATTTTGCATTCTGCACTTTTATTCAAAAGCTTTTAGCTAGAGTTCAAGACTTATCTTGTATAAAATATCTTATCTTATTTTGTGTAAATTTTGTAGTGTAAAAAGAAAAATGCATAAAAAATTCAGATGCCAAAATGAAAAAAAACCCGGCCAAGTGCAAGTCGGACTCGCGCACCGAGGATTCCGTACAAAACTAAGTTTAAAATTATTTTTATTATATGATGTAATTAAAACTTTACGGTTTTAGCAATTTTTCCTTTATCTGTGCTATAACACGTTGCTTCGTACCTAATTTCAAAATTCTAAGTTCACGGGAAGTAGGTACCCGTGTAGGTTTTGATTCCCTTGCAAAGTGTAGAAAATTTGAGGCATAAACTGTTGTAACTATTAGAAGTTTCATTTTATTATTTTATTAGTATTAAACCTGATATGCCAAGATTTATATGCAAGAACTTAAAGTTAATTCTTACCTGCCTGAAGCTGTCTCACTATAATATTATGAAAGCCTCACAAAGAACAAACATACATAGGTTAGTACTCAGACTACTTTACGACCCGAATGCAAGTTCAACATGTTCTATCAAGCTAGACGCATGGCACAGCTGGTTTCTACTCTTCACAAATATAGTTAAAAAAGTACACAAAAGCGGAATGCGTTATGAGGTCGTAAAGTGGAGCGATGACTGGCTCACATCTGAGCCGGCTCGTAAACGGTACGAGCTCGGCAGCCGGCCAGCACGACTGCAGTCGCCAGCTACACGCCGACTTCAGAATATCCAACCAATATGTTACATTTCTTTTTCTTTTAAAGATTACTTTTAATGTGGGTCGCTCATTATTAGTATTCTTGTCATGATTCGCTAAATATGCTTGTGTTACGAGTGGGTCCTCGTTGTACAATGGGTGGGATCCGAAGCCGCAACCATTAAGCCATTTATTTCAGCTACACACATAATAATATGTTCTATTATCACATGATCGCAAGTCCAACGCCCTAGCCATAAGGCTAGGCTAGTCTAGCCACCGTTTCAAACTAGCTGTTGCCTGCGGTCTGCCCATGATCCCTATTTTTTTTTCTGGTAAAATATATATTCTATGTTACTCAAGGATAATGTCGCATTCTAATAGTGCAAGAATTAATAGTTTAGTGGTTTTTGAGTAGATTCATTAAAAACAGAAAATATTAATATAAACAGTAAATATTATAGTACTACACACTACTAGAGCAAAAATTAAAAAATATTTTTAGGAATCAGAAGTTTGGATATTTAAAAAAAAACAACGCAACACACAGCCAAGATTATATAACTCTTTATTTTTAATTCTAGGAACAAAGTAACAATAACGAAAAGTAACCTTATCTGCCGCAAATCACCACACATTCAATTAGCACATAAAATAATCAAAGAAATAATAATTAGGTACACAAATGAGAAAGAAAAAATATAAGTCTCACGATCCTTGAGCGATGTAACCGCCGCGAACGACACCCGACAAATGAGCCTGAGAACTGTGTGAAGTCTGCTTTTATAGGCTCTTATGAGCTGTTATTCGTTGACTCCTAACACGGCCTCTCCTGACGGCAAGTCGTCCTCGACTTGAACTTCTTGGGATGCGCCTGCAGTGGGATGCTGTTCTGTTCCCACCTCCTCATCTAAGCTCGGCATGGATAACCCAATCGAAGCTGGTGCTGGGTTGTCGCCTTCCAATTGATCTGAGCTATTTTCAGCCTCGTCAGTGTCGTCATCTGAAAGAGTTTGCGATGGTTATTCACACAAATAACGCAAGTATACTGGTCGCTTAATTTTATTGCATTAATAGGAAAATGGCTAACGATATAAGTTAGTAGGCGTCCCAACTATCTCATATCATTGCCTTATACATTACCACAGCGGCTAACGCTACATGGGTGATAATCACCGACGTTGGGCGACACACGCCTTTGCAGTGGGGCGTATCCCATGGTCAGGCGACACACGCCCCTGGGAAGTCCGTCCATATGTGATTAACACCGTTGATGGGGAACACATCACCTTGTTGGGCGACTTACGCCATTGGGACTAACCCGGTGGGACTAACCCATATGTTTGGCGACTAACGCCGTTGGGACTAACCCGTATGTTTGGCGACTAACGCCGTTGGGACTAACCCGTATGTTTGGCGACTAACGCCGTTGGGACTAACCCGTATGTTTGGCGACTAACGCCATTGGTGGGGAGACGTCCCATTGTAGGGCGACTAACGCCATAGGGACTAACACTTCTGAAACCAAAAACAGATTAAGTTCATCATACTCACTTTCAAAGAAAGCGGCACAACTTTCTGGGCACCATTCTCCTCTCCAAGGTACCATGTATTGGGAGGCTGCTTGAGTGGTTTTCCCGCAGCCTCCACTGAGGAGTTTGAGTTCGTAGCGCCCATTAGGTAAGACTCTGGTCACTCTATATGGTCCCCGCATTCCAGGGTCTAATTTGCCCGTTGATTGCGAGTACTTTATTACAAAAGCTAGGTCATCCACCTTGTATTCACGCGGTGGACGTCTAAACTGGTTGGCTGAAGCATCTTGCTGTTCCTGGTTCTTTTTCATCAGTTCGCTAGCGCGACTTCGACGCATCTCTCGTAGAGCTTCTCTGTTGGTATCTGGAGTACTTACAGCTAGGTCCCGTATCAACGATCGTATGGCTGGAGTAGAGGCATCCGTACCAATCATTAAACTTATGGCTGACGATTGGGTAGTTTTCTGCTTGCTGATATTTAGAACCAGTTGTAACTTCCAAAGTGTGGTCGACCAGGAGGCGTTTTTGTGTCCCACTTCGATACGAAGCATGTTGAGAACGGTTCTTATATATCGTTCCACTTGTCCGTTCGCGCCGTGCATTTCAGGAGTTATGTAGTGCAGGTCTGAACCAAGTTCGGATATCCACTGCACAAAGTCCGTAGACTCAAACATCCTGCCCCTGTCAGTAACCAACAGTCTGGGAACTCCAAACAAAGAAACGGCCTGAGACATGACACGTTTCAACTCACTGGTGTCTTGGCGGTAGATAGGGTACAACATACAAAACTTTGTAAAAGCATCAACTAGTATTAAGATAAATTTGTAACCTTCCGATTCTGGCAGTGGTCCCAGGGCATCGACATGAACGGTATCGAAAGGGGTTTCGGGTTTTGACCAGGATGAGATATTCTGAAGCGGTGCCCGGGGCACTCGCTTTTTAGAAATACATACTAAGCAATGGGAGACGTATTTAGACACAAATTGGCGGAGCCCGGGGAACCAGAAATGTTTTAAGATGAGATGTAGAGTTTTATCAGCACTAATGTGCTCATGCTCATCGTGGAAAATTCGTAAAAGACTGAGTCGATGGCCCTTGGGTATAAAACAAAGAAGACGTGCTTCTTCACCGACTGGCGTGTATTTGTAATGCAATAGGTCATTTTTCAAGATATAACGACTAGAATCGAGGTGACCTTCTGAGAGTTTTTGTATAAGGTCTTTAGTTTCATGATCCGCGTTTTGCGCTATTTGTGCCCAGTTACGAGGTCTCGTTATTTGATTTATGGTGGTGACGGGGTTTCTACTGAGGTAGTCAGCATGTGGAAGCATAGCTCCTTTTCTGTACTCGAGAGAAAAATTAAAATCCTGGAGGTAAATCCACCATCGAGCTACGCGAGGGAGCAGGTCTTTTTTTCGTTCCGTAGACTTGAGAGCGTTGCAGTCTGTGACGACCGTGAATTGCAAGCCCACCAAATAATGGCGAAAATGCTGCAAGGCCTTCACGACCGCCAACGTCTCCAATTCGTAGCTATGGTATTTGCTCTCTGCTCCCTGCGTAACCTTGCTAAAGTATGCCACCACATGCCTTCCACCATCAGTGTCCGTTTGCAAAAGTACCGCCCCATAACCGGCGGAGCTCGCATCTGTGTGAACTTCGGTTTTTAGCTCAGGGTTGAAAATGGTGAGGACAGGCTCACTAGTCAAGCATTGTATTAAATCTTGCCGAACTTGTTCCTGTTCCTGACCCCACTGAAAATCTACCCCCTTTCGAGTTAAATGAGCGATGCACGCGGTCTTGGTTGCGTAGTTTTTAATATATTTGCGGAAGTATCCTGCCAGTCCTAATAATTGACGGACCTGCCTGACATTTTTAGGAGCTGGGGAGTTTTTTAATGCCGCTATTTTCCTAGAGCTCGGTCGTACCTGACCAAAACTTATCGACCTACCCAGGTATTCGACTTCGGTTGTCAAGAAAGAGCATTTCTTTAAATTTATCGAAAAGCCTGATTTAGTGAGTGTTTGCAGGACTCTCTCGAGCAAAGCGATGCCATCCTCTGCGGTGTTACTTAGCAAGAGGACGTCATCGATGTAAACAAGCGCGTTTCCGGCATCGATAAATTCGCGAAGGGTTTGATTTATTATCCGTTGGTATACGATCGGGGAGTTCGTCAAACCATACGGCATTTTCAGGAACTCGTAGTGCCCTTCTGGTGTGACGAATCCCGTCACGTGAACGGAGCTCTCTTTGATTCGAATCTGGTGAAAACCAGTAGCCATGTCTAAGCTGCTGAAGAAGGTGTAGCGACCCAAGCGATCAATGTGGTCGTCTATCAGGGGAAGAGGATATCTCTCCTTTTCAGTGATACGATTAAGTGCCCTGTAGTCGACGCACATTCGGTCGGACCCGTCCTTCTTCTTCACCAGTATTATGGGGCTGGCATACTCTGATCGTGATTCCCTGATGATGCCCTTGTCCAATAAATCTTTAATTATTTCGCGTACTACAAGTTTCTCGTTATAAGAGAGTTTGTACGGTCGATATACGATGGGAGTGGTGTTAGTTAGTTTGATCTCCATGTAACCAGTTGTAACTGTACTCGTCGCGGTACCAGTGATAAGAAAGTTCGAAAATTTGTTAATTACAGACATCAGGGAATCACGCAGAGCGCCTTGCAAAGGGGTATTGACTAACGTTTGGTCAAGACGTAGGACTTCGTTCACACAAGCAGGGGTGTCGCTAGTTCGAGTGACGTACTGTCTATCTTTAGTGCGTACGTACGTTACCCCGTCGCGGTTAAGAACGTCTGTTCCAATAATAAGAGAAGTGTTCATACAGGACTGTGGCACTACAACTAGGTCAGTTTCTATAGAAATGTCACTAAGCTCAATAGTTGCCGTAATGAACGAAGAAGCTACGATTTCCCGCTCGCTTATACCCTTGAGAACGCAGTGTGTTGGTTTAACTTGGCAAGAAAGGTGCTTCAGAACGTCTGAAGAAATCAGCGACACGTTTTGGGCTCCACTATCTATGAGCGCGTCCATGGGGATGCCTTGGACAACGGCTGTTACAATATCTGTCTTGTTATTTGCATGGCTCGCACACAAATTAACATTTCGCTGATTCCTTTGTTCTGAGCGGTTCTTGGCGAAGCAGCTTTCTTCTGTGTGCCCCCTTTTCTTACAAAACGAGCACAGCAATTCGGACTTGTTAGTAGCAGTGGTGTCGTTAACAGAACCTTGTGTCCCAGATTTTACGGTAGGCCTATCACTGGGTTCTTTGCGAGTCTTTTTAGTACAATTGCGACCTAAATGTCCACGCTGGTTGCATATGTAGCACTTAGGTCCACGTCCAAAAGATGAGTTCGAAGATGAATTTTTATTTGTCGCGGTACCACGAGAATCAGGTTTTGCGCGATTCAGTTTCACGTAAATTGAAAGGAACGAGACAATATCTTCGGTAGCTAGGTTTGCATTTGCCGCAGCTGCTCTAATTTGGGGGTTATCAATACCGCGTATGACGATTAGTGTTCGTAATTCATCGCTAAGACCCTTAACTATCCTTAAGCGTAACAGGGTACGGCGAGCATATTCCGCATATGTGGTGTATTTTTCGGATGTCGTGTTCATTGTTTCGAATAAAATATTTGCGTAATCTAACTTCCGGGGACAGAGGGGTTTAAACTCAAGCTTAAAATTTGACCACGTACGATCATTGGTGACCCATTCATTGAGCCAAACTTTAGCGTCGCCTTTAAGGCAGGATGCTACTCGCGATAAACATTCATGGTCCCTCCAACCGTTCGCGACCGCTGCTCGGTCCACTTCCTCGCACCATGCGTCAATATCGTGTATGTTCGGATCGAAATTAGATACGTAATAGTGGTGCGACCTATTAGGCTGCAAAGATCTCAAAGCTTCCGCGAGCATGGTCACAGTGGACACGGCTTCGGATCCGCGAGTGCTTGGGTTGTCCGCATGAACTGACGTTGAAGATCCCTCGGAATTATTAATGCGAACTTGTTGCGGAACATCGCTCAAGTCGGCGAGACTACGCGAACGCGAAGCAGCTTCACGAACCGAATCCTGCAGGTTTCCTTCAGTGTGAGAATTTGGCAAATTGTTAGACGTGGATATCGTGTTCGCACCGTTATGCTCGATAGCATCAAGCCTTGTCATAATATTACTGAGAGTGTCTTGTAACGAGTTATTAGTACGTGGGGTCACCGACGGGTACCTTGCCCGCGGGGGTGTATGTGGAGATCGAGATCTAGAACGGCGGCGATCCCGAGCTTCGTGGCGGCGATAATACGAGCTTTCCTCAGAGTCGCTACGCTCCAGACGGCGGCTCCGTCGTAGTCTACGGCGCGACCTACATTCGGTTTCACTGCCAGGGGACTCGTCTCGCGACACGCGTTGAGATCGACCTCGTGAACGACGACGTTCATGGCTTCTCGGCATGATGAGCACAAAGATTCGGTAATAAATCACAATCACACACGTAAAATATCAAAAATGATAAGTGAAAATCAAAAGTGAAATCTGCGGGTAGAAAAATATTTTGATACTTTGTTCCTTGAATGTTTTTACTGGTAATCTAGTGGGCAATTAAAGCTGTTCTTTATCCCACTTCTGATTTTAGGAATCAGAAGTTTGGATATTTAAAAAAAAACAACGCAACACACAGCCAAGATTATATAACTCTTTATTTTTAATTCTAGGAACAAAGTAACAATAACGAAAAGTAACCTTATCTGCCGCAAATCACCACACATTCAATTAGCACATAAAATAATCAAAGAAATAATAATTAGGTACACAAATGAGAAAGAAAAAATATAAGTCTCACGATCCTTGAGCGATGTAACCGCCGCGAACGACACCCGACAAATGAGCCTGAGAACTGTGTGAAGTCTGCTTTTATAGGCTCTTATGAGCTGTTATTCGTTGACTCCTAACAATATATATAGACAAAGGAGCAGGTTTTTTTTAAACTTACTAGTGATGTGCTGGACATATTACTAGTATTCTTGTTAACCCCTCGTGGTAAGCTAAATATATACGAGTACTTGTGTTACGAGTGGGTTCACGTCGGTAGTGCAATGGGTGGGATTCACATACGCGACCACATGATTGCAAGTTCGAACTTATCTGATCTCAGTTTACACGTGTTTGGGACCGACATATGAAGACGGAACAGGAAACATAGCGCTAGAAGACGATTAGTAATAAGAACATTAAAAAGTAAGACATATCCAAAACAGCGTCTACAGATAGCGAATGATTTATGAAAAATATTGTACGAGTAACATTACGTTACGTTGTACATATTGTACCAAGTGAGTAGAGTGGAACTTCTGAACTTATGCTCGTTGGTCGTACGACAATCGTCAAAATAAAAGACGACTACGAATATGCTATTTAGTACCAATAATAATAATAATATATGGTAAAAGTTACCGTTGTTTGTCTACACAAAAAACAGTAAAGAACAACAATGTTTTGCTTAGTAGTTCAATACTATTTGATACTAAAATTCTAATTTTTACTATAAATATAAAATAAATACGGAATTTATACTTATTGAAATCTTTGAAGCTATTTTCAACTCAACAGATTGTAAACATTATTACAGTAGTTTAGTTTCATATTTATACAAACTGCTCAGAAACAAATAACAATATACAACTTTGCTAAAATTTTGTGTTACATTTGTGTGTTTGGATTCAGATAGCACAAAGTATTAGGAAAATAGAAAAAAGGACACAAGGAGATTTCATCTCTAATAGAATCAACGTGAACGTCGCACAATGAAAAGGAGGGCTCTGGTGGCTATTTAGCTAAGAAAACCGTTTCACCTCGTGTTTACGGCCACGGCTGGTTCTTAGAAATGAAAGCAAAAACTAGGCGTTCGACTAGATAGCCTACTAACCATTTTTGCTATCTCAGAAGCTCTCGGCACCGAAATCTGACACAAAAATAATTGCGTCCAATTTTAGCAAATCGATTCTTTCTTCTTTATAAAGTTACTTTTGAGAGATTAATATATTTAAGATTGATATATTTGAGAGATTAGTACATTTAAATTTGACTGAAAATAATTGGCTAGTTACCGGTACGATATTGTTGGCAACTTGTTGAATGGACTGTTTTATTTTGTAGGCGGTTGGTTTTAAGGCGTTGGAGGCAAGGTGTGTGGCGACTAGGATACAAATACTCTTATTTTCTTCTCAATTATAGATTTAACAATGCAAAACTTAACAACACGCGTGGTTTTTACATATTTAGAAACTGTACCCGCGACGTTGTTCGCGTTTTTCAGTGTATTTATTGACGTCAATAACTGAAAGTGAAATGTCATGGTGCCCTAAATACAAGGTTGCGGGCTCAAAGTCGGGACAGTATTATTGAGACTTATTCAAAGTTATGTATTGTGTTCTTTCTTGATAATTCTAAGACACCATTGACAAACGGTGAAGGATATCATCGTGAGGAAACCTGGTTTAAAAAAAAAATAATCTGAAATCGACAGCCCGCAATGAGCAAGCATGGTGGTGATCAATGCTCGTTCCTTCTCTATATGATAAGAGGCCTGTGCCCAGTGGGTTGAAAAGCGGTGTCGCAACACCATATACGCCGTGACGCCATATTAGAGCTTCGTTGCGTTGCCATAGCTGAGGCATCGCGACGCCAGTGAGGAGAGGGTTTCGACGCCAAAGCATGAAGTAGTCGAGACGCCAAAATAGAGAGGCGTCGAGACGCCAAAACAGAGAGGCGTCGCCAAAACAGCTATAGCTGCGACGCCGTAGCCGGGCATCGCAACGCCATATCTTAGACATCGTGACGTTATAGTTGAGTGGTGCTACAACTTTACCTGGGAAGCATCGCGACGCCATAGCTAAGACGTCGCGACGAGGCAACGCGACGCCACTATCGTGGTGCGGCGCCGAGACGCCAACATAGAGAGGCGTCGCGACGCCATAGCAGGGAGGCGTCGCAACACCACCATCGTAGTGCTTCGTTGTGACGCCATAGCTGAGGCATCGCGACGCCATAGATGAGACATCGCGATGCCATAGCGGAGAGGGGTCTCGACGCCATTGCGGAGATGGGTCTCAACGCCAAAGCAACTCGACGTCTAAATAGAGAGGCGTCGCGACGCCATAGCGGATAGGAGTCGCGACGCCATACCTGGGCATCGCGACGCCATATCTTAGACATTGCGACGCAGGAGGCATCGTGACACCGTTGAGGAGACGGGTTTCGACGACAAAGCAGGTAGACGTCTAGACGCCAAAATAGAGAGGCGTCCCGACGCCATAGCTGTGAGGCGTCGCGTCACCAAAGCTGATAGGAGTCGCGACGCCGCTGCCGGGCATCGCGACGCCTTATCTTAGACATCGTGACGCCATGGCTGGGAGGCGTCGCAGTGCCACCATCGTAGTGCGGCGCAGAGACGCCAAAATAGAAAGGCGTCGCAATGCCATAGCTGAGACGAGTCGCAATGCCATAGCTAAAGCGTCGCGACGCCATAGCTGAGACATCGCGACGCCATAGCTGAGGCATCGCGACGCCATTGCGCAAAAGGGTCTCGACGCCAAAGCAGGTAGTCCTCGAGACACCAAAATATAGGGGCGCCGCGTCGCCATACCTGAGACATCGCGACACCATATATGAGACACCGCGACGCCATAGCTAGAAGGCGTCGCAACGCCACCATCGCAGTGCTTTGTTGCGACGCCATAGTTGAGACGCGTCGCGAAGCCATAGATGAGAAGAGTCTCGAGGCAGTCGCTGGGAGGCGTCGCAACGTCACCTTCGTAGAGCATCGTTGCTACGCCATAACTGAGGCATCTCGACGCCATTGCGGAGAGGCGTCACAACGCCACCATCGTAGTACCTACTCCGTCACGACGTTATAGTTGAGTGGTATAGCCACGATGGGAAGCGTCGCGACGCCATAGCTGAGGCATCGCGACGCCATTGAGGAGACAGGTTTCGACGCCAAAGCAGGTAGTCGTCGAGACGCCAAAATAGAGAGGCGTCGCGACGCCATAGCTGTGAGGTGTCGGGACGCCATGGCTGATAGGAGTCGCGACGCCATATTTTAGACATCGTGACGTTATAGTTGAGACATGGCGACGCCATAGCGGAGAGGGGTCTCGGCGCCAATGCAGGGAGGCGTCGCAACACCACCATCGTAGTGCTTCGTTGTGACGCCGTAGCTGTGGCATCGCGACGCCATAACTTAGACATCGCGATGCCATAGATGAGACATCGCGACGCCATAGCGGAGAGGGTTCTCGACGCCATTGCGGAGATGGGTCTCAACGCCAATGCAGGGAGGCGTCGCAACACCACCATCGTAGTGCTTCGTTGTGACGCCGTAGCTGTGGCATCGCGACGCCATAACTTAGACATCGCGATGCCATAGATGAGACATCGCGACGCCATAGCGGAGAGGGTTCTCGACGCCATTGAGGAGACGGGTTTCGACGACAAAGCAGGTAGTCGTCGAGACGCCAAAAATAGAGATGCGTCGCGACGCCATCGCTGTGAGGCGTCGCGTCGCCATAGCGGAGAGGGGTCTCGACGCCATTGCGGAGATGGGTCTCAACGCCAACGCAACTCGACGTCTAAATAGGGAGGCGTCGCGACGCCATAGCGGATAGGAGTCGCGACGCCATAGCTGGGCATCGCGACGCCATATCTTAGACATCGCGACGCGTGAGGCATCGTGACGCCGTTGAGGAGACGGGTTTCGACGACGAAGCAGGTAGTCGCCGAGACGCCAAAATAGAGACGCCTCACGCCATAGCTGTGAGGCGTCGCGTCGCCATAGCTGACAGGAGTCGCGACGCCGTAGCCGGGCATCGTGACGCCATATCTTAGAGATCGTGACGCCATGGCTGGTAGGCGTCGCAGTGCCGCCATAGTAGTACGGCGCTGATACGCCAAAATGGAAAGGCGTCGCGACGTTATAGGTGTTGATCGCGACGCCATAGCTGAGAAATCGCGACGCCAGAACTGAGGCATCGCGACGCCACTATCCTGGTGCGGCGCCGAGACGCCAACATAGAGACGCGTCGCGACGTCATAGCTGAGACATGGCGACGGCACAGCGGAGAGGGGTTTCGACGCCAAAGCAGGGAGGCGTCGGTGCTTTGTTGCGACGCCACAGCTGAGGCATCGCGACGCCATAATTAAGACATCGCGACGCCATAGATGAGATACCGCGACGCCATTGCTGAGAGAGAGTTTCAACGCTAAAGCATGAAAACGTCGAGACGCCAAAATAGAGAGGCGTCGCGACGCCATAGTTGAGGCATCGCGACGCCATTAGTTAGACATCGCGACGTCATAGATGAGGCATCGCGACGCCATAATTAAGACATCGCGACGCCATAGATAAGATACCGCGACGTGAGAGAGTTTCAACGCTAAAGCATGAAAACGTCGAGACGCCAAAATAGAGAGGCGTCGCGACGCCATAGTTGAGGCATCGCGACGCCATTAGTTAGGCATCGTGACGCCGTTGAGGAGACGGGTTTCGACGACAAAGCAGGTAGTCGTCGAGACGCCAAAATAGAGAGGCGCCGCGACGCCATAGCTGTGAGGCGTCGCGTCGCCATAGCTGACAGGAGTCGCGACGCCGTAGCCGGGCATCGCGACGCCATATTTTAGTCATCGTGACGCCATGGCTGGTAGGCGTCGCAGTGCCACCATCGTAGTACGGCGCAGAGACGCCAAAAGGAAAGGCGTTGCGACGTTATAGTTGAGAGAGGTCTCATCGCTAAAGCATGTAGATGTCGAGACGCCAAAATAGAGAGGCGTCGCGACGCCTTAGTTGAGGCATCGCGACGCCATAGCTGTGAGGCGTCGCGTCGCCATAGCTGACAGGAGTCGCGACGCCGTAGCCGGGCATCGCGACGCCATATTTTAGACATCGTGACGCCATGGCTGGTAGGCGTCGCAGTGCCACCATCGTAGTACGGCGCAGAGACGCCAAAAGGAAAGGCGTCGCGACGTTATAGTTGAGAGAGGTCTGACGCCATTAGTTAGACATCGCGACGCCATAGATGAGACATCGCGACGCCATAGTGGAGAGGAGTTTCGACGCCAAAGCAGGGAGGCGTCGCAACGCCATAGATGAGAGGAGTCTCGACGCAGTCGCTGGGAGGCGTTGCGACGCCGTTGCTGAGATGTGTCGCGACGATATAATTGAGCTGCCTCGCGACTTTATAGTTGAGTGGTGTCGCGACGCCACCTTCGTAGAGCATCGTTGCGCCGCCATAACTGAGGCATCTCGACGCCATTGCGGAGAGGCATCGCAACGCCACCATCGTAGTGCTTCATTTGAGAGATTTGATTGATTGATTGATGATGCATCGCGACGTCAAAACTTAGACATAGCGACGCCATAGATGAGACATCGTGACGCCATAGCTGGGAGGCGTCGCAAGTGTCGCAACGTCACCTTCGTAGGGCATGGTCGCGACGCCATAAATGAGGCATCGCGACGCCATAACTTAGACATAGCGACGCCATAGATGAGACATCGTGACGCCATAGCTGGGAGGCGTCGCAAGTGTCGCAACGTCACCTTCGTAGAGCATGGACGCGACGCCATAATTGGGGCATCTCGATGCCATTGCGGAGACGCGTCGCAACGCCACCATCGTAGGGCTTCGTCGCGACGCCGTTGCTGAGATGTGTCGCGACGATATAATTGAGCGACGTTATAGTTGTGTGGTGTCGCGACGATACCTGGGAAGCGTCGCGACGCCATAGATGAGATATTGCGACGCCATTGCGGAGAGGGGTCTCAACGCTAAAGCAACTCGACGCCTAAATAGAGAGGCGTCGCGACGCCATAGCTGGGCATCGCGACGCCATATCTTAGACATCGTGACGCCATAGCTGTGAGGCATCGCAACGCCACTATGATGGTGCGGCGCCGAGACGCAATCGTAGAGAGGCGTCGCGACGCCATAGATGAGACAACGCGACGCCAAAGCAGGGAAGCGTCGCAACGCCATAACTGAGGCATCGCGACGCCATTGCGCAGAAGGGTCTCGACGCCATAACTTAGACGTCGCAACGCCATAGATGAGAGGAGTCTCGACGCAGTCGCTGGGTGGAACATGGCGTCGCGACGCCGTTGCTGAGATGTGTCGCGACGGTATAATTGAGCGGCCTATTGACGTTATTATAGTTGAGTGGTGTTACAACGATACTTGGGAAGCGTCGCGACGCCATAGATGAGGCATCGCGACGCCATCGCCATATCGGAGAGGCGTCGAGACGCCAAAATAGAGAGGCGTCGATACGCCATATTAGGGCGGCGTCGATACGCCATATTAGGGCGGCGTTGCGACGCCATAACTGAGAGGCGTCGCGACGCCGTCGCTGGTAGGCGTCGCGAAGATATAATTGAGCGGCGTCGCGACGTTATGGCTGAGAGGAGTCGCTATAGCTGAGGCATGACATCGCGATGCTATAACTGAGAGGCTTCGCTTTTTTAAAGCTGTCTGCTCGCGGCTTAGCTCGTAAACAATTTTCAATTTTTCCTCGGGGTATCCCATCTTAAGGAATCGGGATAAAAGGTAGCCTATTTCCTTTTCCATGTCAAAGGCTACATGCATGCCAAATTTCTTTCAAATCCGTGCAGCCGTTTTTGCGTGATTGAGTAACAAACATCCAAACGATTATAATATTACCAGGATTTAACAGTGTATCCACTGTCATCAAATCGATGTTGTAAATCTAGAAAAACTCTGTTGGTGTTGCCAACAAATATCAGAAGATTGAGTCGATTACCTCGACATGCGATAAATATTTGAGAGTCTCTTACATTTTACAGGCATCTGTAATTGTACTTTTTTCCGCATCTCTGAATGTAACAAAATCTTTGGGTACTTTGTTATTACATTGTTTGTTTAATAGGATGCTTCAACAATGTGATACTAACTAGAGTCCCAATGGATACCGTATTCTCAGTATGAGGTATGACTCGAGACTGTAAAACTTTATATTGCGTTTACAATGTACTTGCCCCGACTTCCCTCGTTATTAGAATAAGATCGTAGTGAGTAGGTGTATGATGCTATAAACTACTATAAAGGATACCTACCTACTTATAGCTATATAGATATTTTTTATAGTTTCAAACAAAGAGTTTGAAGGGTGGGCGAATCAGCCCCCTTAGACTGGGAACATTACTGCAATCGTTGTCGCTGACCGAGTCGCTCGAATGTATGGTGGTGACAAGTCCAAGTCACGTGACTTATTGAAGGGAAATGTAATTTCCGTACATTTAATGTCATTTGAGCGATTTTTGTCATTGTTGGTGCTTGTGGGGGTTCCTTGTCTAGGGGGGCAGGATGCTCTCAAAATCAAATGTTTGACGTTCGAAAAGTTCTAAATAGTAGGTTTTTTGAATAAATGATTTTTGATTCTGATTTTATTACAACAATTATTACTTGAAAACGGATGGCAGAACAAATATTAAAAACAATGGAAATTAAAATCAAATGATGTTTACGGGAATGGGGACAGTTTATGCGAGGGAAACCGCGAGGCACAGCTAGTACTTAAATAAATCTTAACGCGTATAGTTTTGAAATTAATCCTGTGCCAGTGTCATGTTGTGGAGACTTGTAAATGTTATAAAGTAGACTACACAATTGTATGTATTACTGAAACTCGTGTAGTTAGGTGTATTTATAGCCTAACATTAAAAGCAAGATCCTCACTTTCATAGTCAAATTGGCAAGACGATAAAATGTCCCATAAGTATATTACCGATGGGAGTTTATTGACATTTATCGTCTCAATTTCAAACCCAGACAGCTATTCGGAAGTTTCGGAGGAAAAGCTCGATAATATTGTATATGCCGTCTAGTTTGTAGGTTTATATCTAATTTATAATTTACCATTGATACTTATAGCTTATGTTTTGAATGTTCAAACGAGAACGGGATTTTAGTGTTAACTGATTGATATATATACCTTTATTTATTTTTTTACTGTACCTACGTTTATAATTTTATTTTACCACCATGTACTTGTACATATTACTCATGTTTTACGAAATAAATATCTTGTATTAATGATGATGTTGTTTAACAAAGCTAATAAAACTATCCTAATGACCGAATAATGAAACATCGATCAGTTTGTAGGTGCCGTTAATTTTCATGCTGAAGTAGCGACGCATAGATATTTAAGGACATCTCAAAGTTAATTAGCGTTTCAGTATTTGGTGTTAAGACATACTTGTATCACGCAGCCATCGCGAAATCACAACTACGATACAATAATAAAAGACGTGCCCGAACTCTGTAGAGCATGGTAACAAGCTCGTCTCTCAGAGACAGCCCAATAAAACAGCGTCGCGCACTTCAAGGGCGGTTCTTGTCAGATAGTACTTTGATCTCCGTAATGAACATGAAATAGGTTTTTGATATTCCTTAAAAGTGACTAGTAAATAAAGTTTTTAAGATCATATTTGTCTACAGCCATAGTCATAACTAAACAAATTATGAATATGACTGTGGATGGTATACAAGCAGGCGAAAGCCCGAAAGAGTAATAGAGAAGAATGGAAGGAAAATACGCATTGCCGCCTGAGACGATGACTTACTGAGTTTTTAGTGAGAAATAGTCGTACTAGAACTTATAAGGTACTGTTTTTATTCTTATTCCAATTCAAAAATCAATAATCGTAGACAAAAATATTGTGGTTATGCTTTTATTGTTATATATCTTAAACACCCTCTCGACGATAGCTTAGAAATCAATATGTCACCGACTATTCCTAAGGTTTCCTATTCTTAAATCAGACAAAAAATCAATTTAAATGTATAGAGCGATGAAATGACTGGCGCAGTATTGTCTAGGATAGTTTACTGCTGAAGCCAGTCAGCCAGACTGAGTATGAGCATAAACAGAGTTAAGACTAGTCTCATACTGCCATCTGTTACCGATAACCAGAGAATGGAATCATTGAATAACAATGAAATACGTAAAAACGCGACGAGTTAGGATGTGAACTTGAATCCTTTATAAAAATTCAAAAGGTCTTTGAAGTAGAAGGAAAGTATTCGAAAAAAATAATTCTTACGGAATTCAAAACACGTTCCTTGAACATAAAAATCATAAATTATGTAACAATTTTTCTTTATAAAATAACTGAATGTGTAATTTGTGAATAGGTTTTCTTAATTATCTACGTATATTTTTTACAAATTAAAATGGATGTTAATTAATTTTATTTCGTGTAGATATGATAAGTCGTTAACATATTGCGTGACGAATAGACTATTACATCATATATTTTGAAGACGGTTCAGAATCCATTTCTATTATAATCAATCTCGATATTGGTGAGCCGTGATCCGTTCTCTATTGTCAATATGACAGTGACATTATATATTGTTTTCTGAGGCTTACGCGAATATTAGACATTGAAATGAAACTACTTTTTTGCGTACTGTGTCTTGTTTGTTGGTTAAATCACTCTACTAATAGTTATTTACTTTTAATAGTACAGAACAGCATCCATGTAAAATACGGTATTTAGCTAAACCCTATGATACTGGAAGCCAACCCTAACATAGCTTGGGAAAAGGCTAGGCAGATGAGGACGAGTACGGAACACCTGACTACTTGCATACTTTTCGTAATTATATTATACGTACTAACGTACATTGTGACCATGAACCTGAAGAACAACCACAATTATAAGGATATCACAGAAAAAGGAAAGTTCTTTTTTGTAAAATAAAAGGTTTTTACTCCAACATAATATATTAGCCATAATAAATTAAATTTAATCCGCGTCAAAAGAAGACAGTGGAGTGCCTCCGCGATGCTATCGTAAAAATTAATCACAAAAGGTTTCTTTGTAATTTATATATCCATGGCATATCTAATTACACTGTGAATTTTAACTGAATAAGTGAATTTTATATATTCTGTTTGTAACCGTTCTATTTTGTTTAATTGTATTGTAAACATTGTTACATAATTATCATGGTCTTTCTAATATACTCTTCTTCTGCCTAGCCTTTTCACAAGCTGTGGGGTGAAATTTGGGTCGGCTTCCAGTCTTATCGCATTCAGCTGAACACTGTATCTTACATGGAACGTCTGCCTACCTGACCGTTACAACCCAATACAGTACCTCGTAGAAAGACTGGTTGTCTGAAAAGAATAGATTTTTAGACACAGAACATACATACACAATAATAAATCGGTATTAAGAGCTATCGAACCTAAAAATGAATACGTATATCGTTGTCAACATTTGTTGCAACGAAACGTTCTGAGAGAGCTACAGGAAGCGAGCGTGAGCATTCTATAGAGAAGCCTCGCTCCAATGGACTTGATCCTGGGTATCTAGCTCCAGTTTCCGTCCAAGTCGTTAATTATAAATACAATTAAATAAATAATATTGTTGTAGCAGTACCGATTTGCTTTGTTTCCGAGATATTTAATTTGTTCCCGTAACTGAAAGCTTAAGATCGCGCTACTCGTGAAATAATTAATTTCTTGATTAAATTGTAAAGGTTTCTTAGTATTCTAGGTGTCTCGTGTCTTTTAATATTTATAACATCGATATAGAATACAATTATAAATTTATATTGTCTGAAGTAAGTATCAATATCATTAATTATAATGACAATACCTGTTTGGCTAATGTCTAAACATTTACCGAGCCCTTTGGGAGCAGTCGTGATGCATTGTAACAAAATCATGGCCGACTGAATAAGTTTGCTAGTCGTGAGCTAAGCACGTACACTACATCCTCCCAAGATAAATCTTCGTCTAAATATCTTGAGTGACAGCTAGGCTTTGAGGTTCTTTATGGTTCAACATACAAAACCTTTGAATACGCTGAAGATTATTGGTTTGGGAATATATTTTCAACCTTTATCTTGACATTCGAGGTGTACATATTATAAGTAGGAGGTGTTATTTATGTATTTGTCTTACATTATACGAATTTATAACGTTAAAAAGTTTAAAAAGTTAGTTATTTCTATGGAAAATATAGTAAATAGTAACTTTATGCTTTTATGATTAATATCATAGTAAATTGCGGCTTGGCTGTTACGTTTAGTTAAAGATCGTGGAAGATTCATAAGCCTAACCTTTTTAAAGGTCGACAACATCTCCAAGACCTCTTTTGTTAGATATATTCAATAATAGAGGATTATGAATATCGATGTACATAGACTAGCTTTACCGAAATCTATTTAAAGAAATCACATAAATTATCTATGACGAAATATTCATAGCAAACCAAATATTTATTATGTTAGAATAATATGCCGTGAAAATAATAGTATTTTCCACACGGGGCCACTTTTAAATCCGGCTTAAACAATACACGTTCGCGGCTATTGTTATGTTAGTCACGTCAGCTGGGGATTAGTTGGAAATCGAATTACCTCTGTTTCATGACACCGAATATAACAAGGCTGAACGTCATTTAAAATACTTTGTTTTCAAACGGAAACTTTACTTTCCAATCAATTTCAATCTCAGGTTTGTAAATTAGGTAAAATTTTTAGCTACATATTTAGGCGTAAAATTTCTTATATTTGATATGTTATGCTCATTGCTTCTAAGCTAATAAAGTATAATTATTTATACTGATAACTAAACTATTATTTTTACATATTAAAGAATAAACTAATACCAACAATAAAATTTGGTATGGTATTCTCTAGGTATCTAGATGGGCTCGTCAAATAAGGAGCGCATAACTATATCCAGACGTGATCGAAGCCCCTCGTTAAACAATACGTAGGTACTCGTCCGCCGGTAGGGATGTGTTCGTGATTTTTGTCACGTCAGCGTGCACATATAATCCCCGTGTCACGGCGGCAGACACGCTCACACAACACACATTCATCTTGTTTTGTATTCGCTGCGAGCTTCCCAATTATATCAATGTTATTGAAACGGAAATAATGTCAACTGATTGTATTGTAACAGCCTGTTACGTTTCAATCATTCTTGTGTTCATTTTTATACGTCTCAATATGGTGTGAAAATTGTTCCAGCCAAGTCAGAGGCCTACATGGCCTCTGACTTGACTTAATGATTACCATGAGTAAGTGTATAATGTCTATAGAAAATGTGATTCAACCTACAACAATGAAGCTACACTATTCTGATGTTAGTCCCTACAGGAAGTGTAGCGTGGTGATTATTGATTTATTGAGGTTTTATAAAGAAAATGAGTAACGGTCCATGTGAGATACGGAAACTATATATATTGGCTAAAACGTCGTACACAAGTTTTACACTAGGTGTCTTTACCACAGATAACAGAATACAGTTATAGTCTATACTTTACATCTCCCTTTCTTTGTAAACTAAAAACATTGTTTTCTAAACATACTATTATAACTTAACTAATTATACCTATAATCATAAATTGCACAGCACAACATAATATAACTTATAAAATAATATTTAATAACTAATTTGAGTATTGTTAAAGATCAAGTCTATTTACTGGTTTAATTATTCTACCAAATCTTGATGTTCTTAGTGCTGTCGCTGGTTGAGCCATGTCTGACTTCTGCGAATGATTAGAAGTGTTTGGTGACGAGCTTGTTGATGCTGGGAGTGACTTAGGAACAGCTGGTGATTGTTCTTGTGCTGGAACCTGTTGTACTGCTGGTTCATCTGTGTATTTAGTTTCAGGAACTACCACTCTGTTGCTGGTAATGTCTGCTTGTGTCTTGTGCAGATGACTGAAGTTTCTACGTAGGATTTGGCCTTGATCAGTTTGAATGATTACGGATCTCGGTAGACCTTCAGGCTTTTCTATCACTCTGGCCCCTTCCCAGTGGCGATGAGCAACTTTGTGTCTGACTTTTTCATTAATTTCAAAATTGTCTGGTCTTTTAGTGTGCTTATTACTGTAACTGGCTTGTTGTTCTCTTAATCGTTTTAGTTCAGCTGTGACGCCTTGCATTATTTTTGGTTTCAGGTTACTGTATTTTATAGGTAATGGAGATCTGGTTATTCTGCTGTATAGCCGTTGGTTCGGTGAACCTAAAATATCATTTCTTGGTGTATTTCTCCAGTTTTATAAAGCTAGTTGAACGTCGGACTTGTCAATCCTACATTTTTTTAATATGTTCTTGGCTACTTGAACTGCTTTTTCGGCGAGCCCGTTGCCTTGATGGTGATGTGGACTGGATGTGACATGGTTAAATTTCCACTCTTTTTGAAAGATTTTGAATTCTCTAGACATGTATTGTGTTCCATTGTCAGTTTGTAGCTCTTCGGGTATTCCATGTACAGCAAACCATCTTTTTAGTTGTTCTATAACTTCATATGAAGACTGACCTTTTAGCTGTTGAAAATCTAAATAACCAGAGTAGCTGTCACAGATTACAAGGTAAGTTTTTCCTTTTAATTCGAATAGATCAGATGCAACTATTTGCCATGGAAGTGTAGGAATCTTTTTAATTAGCACTATATCTTTAATATTGTCTTTTTGTGTTTGTTCACAGACAGAGCAGGTTTTAACTAGTTTTATGATATCATCATATTGTCCCTTCCAGTAGAGAATTTGTCGTGCTCTTCTTAAACAGCTGTGTATACCTGCATGTCCTTGATGAATATTCTTTAGCATTTTAGGGATCTGTGATTTTGGTACTACAATTTTATTTCCTTTGAAAATTATTCCTTTGTGATAACTCAATTCTTCTTTAAAGTTAAAATAGTGTTGTAGTTCTGTGGGAAGTTCATTGACTTTTTCTGGAAATCCTTTTATTATTGTCTGAAGTAGTAACTGTAAATGTGGATCTTCCTTTGTAGCTGTAATTAACTCCTCTTTTGCGTCAAGTGACATAGGTAGTATTACTTCAACTTTCAAATTTTCTTCTTGTTCATATTTCAGATTAGATGCATCGCAGTCTCGACTAAGAAAGTCTGCTAAGGGTATTTCTGTGCCTTTTTTAAATATGACTTTTGGTGCATATGGTGCAAGATTAAATAGTATGCGTTGCAATCTCGCTGGAGCAGATTGTATGTTTTTTTTGAAGATTGTCTCAAGTGGCTTATGGTCTGATTCCACTGTCAGTTCTTTACCATAAACATATTCGTGAAACTTCTTACATCCAAACTGTATAGCTAGTGCTTCTTTTTCAATTTGTGGATAATTCTCTTCAGACTTGGTTAACGCTCTTGCTCCATAGGCTATTGGTTGTCCTTCTTGAAGTAGTGCAGCACCAAGATTTTTGGAACTTGCGTCAACGCTTAATGTTACAGGTTTGTTTACATCATACAGTCTTAATACTGGAGGCCTTTGAAGAACTTGTTTTATTCTGTTCAAAGCTTCTTCGTGATGAATTTCCCATATAAAGGTTGTATTTTTGTGTAACAAATCTCTCAGTGGATTTGTTAGATCAGACATTTTTGGAATAAATTTATTTAGGTATGTGACCATTCCTAGTAGTCTCTGTAGCTCTGTTTTGTTCGTTGGTGTCTTCATCGCCTGTATAGCTTCTACTTTTTCTGGGTCTGCTTCTAGTCCGTGTGCTGAAACAATGTGCCCCAGGAATTTTATTCTTTCCGATTCAAAGATGCATTTATTTTTGTTAAGCTTGAAGCCTGATTTCTTTAGTGTTTCTATGACCTCACTAACAGTTTTTTGTAGTTCTTCTCTACATTTTGCGTATATAAAAATGTCATCGATTGATACTCTTACATTTTTAAATTTACTGAGCAAATTTGTTAAAATTTCTTGAAATATTTCAGGTGCTGATGATACTCCAAACGGAAGTCTCTTGAAAGAATATCTTCCCCATGGGGTAGCAAAAGTTAATATTTTTTGGGTTCTTTCTGAAAGTTTAATCTGCCAGAATCCTTTTGTGCAATCTAATAATGCAAAGAATTTAGAACCTTTAATATCAGCTGAAATTTCCTCTATAGCAGTAAGTGGAAAATGACGTCTCAGTATGTTTTTATTTACATCTGATGGATCTATACAGATTCTAATTTTACCTTTTTGTTTTACAATAACCATAGGACTTACCGCGGGGGTAGGCTGTGTTTCTGGTTTTATGACGTCTAATTTCACCATTCTTTCAAGTTCTTGCTTTACCTCATCTCTTATAGCATGTGGAATTCTTCTTGATGGTTTAATTTCAAGTTTTGGGTTCTTGATAAGGTCAATATCATACTCATAATCTTTATAACAGCCTAAACCTTCGAAGATATCATCTTTACTTTCACTTTCCTTCAGTGTTTTCACCCTTGCAATAAGTTCTAATTTTTCACAGGTATCAAGTCCTAGGATCGGTGTAACCTTTTCTTCAACAACCTTGAATATAATGTTGTTTTCTTCGTTTTTTATTTTACACATTAGCTCTGCTTCGCCCAGAACAGCCATTTTATCTTCTGTGTAACTTATTAAATTTTTTGTTCGGCTTGGTTTTAGACTTGCCTTCGTTTTGTTCATTAAATGTCTTGGTAACACATTGCATTGTGCTCCTGTATCAAGTTTGGCAATGAATTTCACATTACCAACTTGTATTTTTTCTGTCCAGTCTTTCTGTTCTCCGGCACTTATAGCTGTTATGTATACCTCGTCTTCAGAACTATTTGAGTTTTCTTCTACTGTATTCACTCTATTTTTCTGTTTGGGATGTTTCTTCTTAGTGCGGCACATATTGGCAAAATGACCATTTATATTGCACTTAGTACACGGTTTGTTAAATGCTGGACATTGTCTACATTTATGGTTTGTACCACATCTTTTGCAGTCATAATATTCATTTTGTTTATTTTTGACACCTTTATTTCTCACTGCTAATACTTTATCTGCTTTATTTTTACCTTCAAACTCGTCTAGTTGTTTAGAAGCTTGTTCACTAGTTTTACAGATTGTTATAGCTTTGGTCAAGTCTAGTTTATCTTCTGTTAACAATTTCTCTCTTACTTGATTCGATTGGATTCCAAACACTATCTTGTCTTTCAGCATTTCGTCGAGTAAATTGTCAAATTCGCATTTGCTTGCCTGAGTTTTTATTCTGGTTAAAAATTCGTTAAATTGTTCATCTTCGTTTTGAACAATTTTGAAAAATATATATCTTTCAAACGATATATTTGTTTTTGGTGCGAAGTACTCTTTAAACTTGTCTTTAATAATTTGCAAGTCATTTTTGTTTGCGTCGCTAAGGTTGAAACTGTTGTATATTTCGATCGCGTCTAGGCCTATCACTGCCATAAATGTTGCTGCCTGGACTTCGGCTGGCTTTTTGTCTAGTTGAACAGCGATTGAATACCACTCAAACTGTTGTAACCACTTTTTCCAGCACGTGGATTTGTCCGAGTCAATTTGTAGGTTAGCTGGCGGCTTTATTCCGGATACTGCGTCGTTCGTAGCCATTTTACAGCTTTCTCATATATTTTCTTTTATTTTGCACGTTTATTCGCACTTCTGACACCATGTAGCGTGGTGATTATTGATTTATTGAGGTTTTATAAAGAAAATGAGTAACGGTCCATGTGAGATACGGAAACTATATATATTGGCTAAAACGTCGTACACAAGTTTTACACTAGGTGTCTTTACCACAGATAACAGAATACAGTTATAGTCTATACTTTACAGGAAGATTGTGGGTAACAAAAAAGTTACAACTACGAGTATTAACAAAAAATTCCAACATTTTTCACTCCATTGAACCAACCAAAAAACAAAACAACATTTTGCACCTACATTCAATATTCACTTCGATAGCTTCCAATCTATAAATTTACATTAACATTTCAATAAAAGACCACATTTCGACATCAATTTGTTGTTAACTACATGACATATAATTTTACGTATAGTTTTGACGTGCCAATATTACTCTTAGCTGACACATGCCCACTACAAACTATGCAATTGTCCTCAAGCGTGACGTTGATGTCTGACAGCCTATTACATTCACAATACCTTGAATACATCCCATAGTCCTGAAATACGGCGTCAATGCTCTCCGGACCATCAAGCAGGGACAAAGGTACATTCTCAGCCAGATAACATCACTGAAGGCCACTGCAATGATAATCACACATTGTGTCCCAATACGCCTGTCACTGATACAGACACTTGCAATTGCGTCTTAGAACTGTGCCGTGGGCCCACTTACAGCGGATACCAATCGATCACTCTAAATTCTGGTACTCAGCGGAATCCGGATAGAAAGTCAGCTGACCCTAACGTAGTTAAAGAAATGGCGCGGCAGACGAAGATTAATCGAACCATTTCGATTGTTTAAAACATCGATAGACGATAATTGTATTTTCGGGTCGTTGTGTTTAGCGGCTCACCGTTTACTATTAATTTAGCATGCGTCTTTGCCTTTAGAATGAGAATTAGTCAAGGAGGATCACAACTGCCTCTACAAAAACATATGTAATGTGATATGTGTCAGGGACTCATAAATATATAATCCGAATAGCACCATAAAACTCGATAAGTATTTTAATAGCATCTCAGATAAAGGAAGTAAGCTCGCAGTGTGACCCTGCGTGGAGTAGTTGTTGTACAATACGGTAATTATGCTGGTTGAGCGCGCCGTCACCGGCAGCGCCGCCGGACGACCGCCGCCCGCCGGCCGGACTGGCCGAGACAGGCCGCGCTCACTATTGTTAGCTGCTCTTGTTACGTCACTCCTTGCGGTTTTATAATATAGGTGTTCTTTTTAAACGAACTCATAATCTTCGAACACTTGAATACTTTAACAAGAAAAGAATAATCTAAGAATAATAATTATGAGACAATACTATACTTATATTCACCAAAAAAACATGATGAAATATGCATTCCCTCTTGTTGCGTCCGAGGTCAAAATATAATGAATAAATTGGAACGTACCATAACGTACCATACAGTTTATTATATAATTTTAAACTACGAGCAATGTGCTTTAATACTTAAATAATCTAGCAATTACAAAGTCTAAGTACATTTAATGCTACGTCACTCTTGACGGGTGAATAATGAAGCCAGTATTGAAAAGAGTCTCTCCGCTGCAGCCCTCAGCAAAGCTCTCCCTTCAGATCGCGGGCTGTTGTAATGTCCGAGCACAATAATAAGGCTTACTCACCATCTTTATTTTCCTCGTGAAAAATGATCTTTACGTATATAAAGGTGCTTTCTACGTGAGTGAGCAAAAGGTATTATAATATTGGTCGGGTGAGGTTTTAGGTAATAAATTATGCGATCAAAAGAAAACCTTTATTAATGTATGTATTAAAACCATACTTACCGAAACTAGTTGAACCTAATGAGAGCATTTTTCTTATCAAAATGTAAACCACATTCCATGATACGTTTGCCGTTAAGATAAATAAAAAAAGCAAATACGTTTCGTTTATAGACGAGTCAATTTGATAATGAAAATGGATTATTAACTATTAAACAACTAGTACAACTTCCAAAAAAAAAATACATGAAGTCATACAAAAAAATAAGTGTAGAATATATTCGACATATTATTCACAAGGCTCAGTGGATTGAAGAGCAAACAAAAGCGAAACAAAGCGAGCTTTGATGCGCACCTGTCGTCCTCACACAATGCCGCGAAAATACCCCGAGAACACCTGACTCTGTGGTTTTACTGCACTAATCTTTTGTGTGACATACGTGGGAACGACAACCAAAAGTTATTTGATGTAATTATCCTGAATGTATTTCAGTCAATCTGATTATATTAACAATGATTTTATTCTTGAAAATAAATTGTATCGGGTTGGGTAAATTCCGGTCCAGCAGTGTACAAATAATGCGTATTTTTAAAATGTTCACTCAATTGTTAAAAAATATACTCAGTATGCTACAGTAACTGTGAGCTGGATAACAAACGCAGGTGCAAATTATTCCAGAGGAACGATTCTATTTTACTGTATTTTCGGGGTTCTGTGGGCGTCCTACTGTTGTAAATATATTTTAGAAGTTTCAAAAGTATTGTTTAATGTTTAACATGTTTTCCCTTTAGTAAAAGGTCTTTCTTTTGTTTTACTTGTCATAACTTGATCATCAAATTGTGTATATAAATAAGTACATCGTAACGAAAGGACATTAGAATGAACCCGACTCATATTTATCCCTTTGTTTGTGTAACAATTTTTCCGCAGGAAATTCCCACAGATTAAAATAATATCGGCGTGCGGGTGACACTCTATTGGCCTTAAATAACCTTCTATTGTTATCTTTAACGTTGAGCAATTTTATAATAGAAAATCCTTTTGTTGTGGAAACAACGGCTGATCACGATCCAGTGGCCACCAAACTTTACCTGTCAAATCGTTGCGCGTTAGGAACGCCGGGTGTACTGTAAATAATGTGTAGACTTAACAACTTTGTTTTTAATGTTTCAATAGGATATGAAGTGTTGCTTTTTAATAAGAACTTATCAGCGTTTGCTCAACGACGAGTGAATTTCTGTTACATGTTTTAGATTTCCAGACTACACCCTCTGAAACTAATCAATGGTTTTGAAGAAATCGTGTAAACTGCTACTTAATATAAGTTTTTACTATCATTGTATGATCGTAAAGATATTACAAAGTAAGTTCTTAATTGAGTTCTATGAACTGCTGTTAACAAGTATTTTAAAAAATTGTGTCAACAAAACCAAATTACTTCATATTTTCTTTCCTGAAATCAAACAGACACAATAAACGATCGTTACTTAAAAAGCGATTGTTAAAAAACAAAATACGTACTTATTTATCGTGAAAAATCATGTACCGTTTTGTAAGCGCTCGAGTACAATGTTTACGTTACTGCTTTGTTTCCCAAACAATTAGGCGATTCTTTTTGCTTCACAAAGAAGCCGACATTCAAAAGATTTCGTCTAAAATGTAGGACAGTCCTTGTGATATATTACCCGTGTTTACTTAATTTATTTTGAAAATACCTCGGTATTTTAATGAAAAATTGAGATTGATTTTGGATCCTGTTTCTTAATTCTGTTTATTAATGATTCAATTTATGTTACTGATGTTGTTCTTTAGAATTTGAGCGTGGTGGAATAGGATATATTAAATAAACCAATATTTTTAAATTATGAATTCCCTTTGATTTTTGTTTGTTTTTAAACCGGAAACAACATGATTTCAAAATACCTTTAATGTTTACGTTCGTGTCATGGTAAATACTTGGAAGGAACTCTACAAATATAATTAAAATAATCTGCTCTAGTTCGCAGCATGACACGAAGTTGAACCCTACAAAGCCACGCCGCGCCGCGCCGCGCCGCGCCGCGTCAACTCGTCAGCGTGTCGAGTGCACACGCTCTACACTTACGAGCAGCCCTGATCTGCATTAAAAGAGTTCAAACTTGAGTTTCGTTCCAATGCTTCGTATAATAATGTTTGTTGATTTAACTTTTGCGTTTATGACACATATTTAACTTCGAAGTAATTGAATTCTTGCACCATAAAACCTTATGGTCCATTATAACGTCCTTCAAACTATATCGGCATTAAGTATTTATTAAAATATTTACAAACTTAACATAAACTTATGTAATAATAAAACATATATTTATACACGAAAAACAAAAAACATAACTAATAGATAATTTAAAACTAAAAAATAGCGACAATGTATTCGTCCGCATCGCTGTCGACCGGAAGTGTGACCAAAATGCTGGCTGCATTGCCACGTTGTACGGCAATACTTATTCTCTGTCCGAGGTAAAAGCTAGCCCTTGGGTCAAGCGAAGTATCATTAAGACAATTAGGTAAAATAAGCAATAACGATGCGATTTATTTAAATGTTTAGTATAAATTTGTAATATTTTTGTGTGTGAGGAATAATGTGTTATACCTGTTTAAAAACATGAACCTCACTATTCACATCTCTCCAACAATCGCCAAAAAATATTACCAGAACAATGTAATTTATTGTTACACAAAATCTGAAGACAGTTTCAATCCCTTACGAACAATGAAGGAGTACAAATGTTATGAGTGATGGTTTTTCTCCCGACACGCGTGAAGGTGATCTCCAGCGCGTGCGGCGGGGGGAGGGGGGTGGTAGGGGGAGGGCGGTGGTGATTAATATGTGTATGGTCTGGAGCACTGAGAAGCACGTGCACAGAATACTGATCAAGTAGACAGTCTCCATGAGACCTGTTTGTTATTAATTCGACAGTTTTATTTGGTTAGCACGTTGTTGAGCTCGTTAGGCAGGACACTTTATCCTCGCTTTCTAATAATGAGCGACGCACATTACTAGTACTCTTGTAAACCCGGGTCGTGCGACGCTAAATACTATGTTGAGTGTTGAGGGAGTGCACGTCGGTAGTGCAATAGGTTAGGTTGTAACCGGCAAATAAAAGATCGAAAGTCCGACGACCGACGATCAAGTGAAGAACAACAATATAAACTTATAATTTATTTTATTTAATGATAAGTATTAGACAGAGAAAGAAAGCTACATAATAATGCGTGCAGGTGATAGCTTATTTCATCTCTCTACGCAAGTGCTACGGTGCTACGCCTGGTTTGCTACGACGCATTTAACATTTACACTGCAAAGCTCGTATACGATTTTGACTATATTGACAAACGAACGCTAAGGAACTCAGTTATTTCATAATTAAAAAAAAAAACAGATTACGTTTATAACTAGGTGATGGTGTCTTTTTTATTTTGTCGAGTATTAGGCAAGTAAATTTTGGTCCCGGATATATGTCTGGTACTTTCAAACTCTTTGGATGTTTATTTTTTTTATCAAATGTTTTGGTAATTACTCAAGTTGTCTTTAGACTTGTTACGAATTCATTCCCTTATCAAAGAGAAGAACTACTTCAAAAAACTTATTAATTAATACCACAGTGACGAGATGAAAGGTCTTTTTGACTTATACCTCACATCTATAGAATAAAAAGAAGTCCGATCAGATTACCTTGACTTATCATCCTCTGCTTTTAAAGTTAATGTAACACGAAGAAAATATTACATTATTTACAAAACGTCGCCTTTCCAGTCTCCTTCACTTGAATAAATCTAATAAGATTCTTAAATCAACCGTAGAATAGTGGACCCTCTCTCGGGGGAAAGAGACTTGAGTTTGTGGCAACACGTAGCTCTTTGAGACAACACAATTCTTATTTTCCGTCAGAACATTATAGGTAATGTTTTCTATTGAAAGTTATCTCAAACAAATGTCAGTAGTCACCCGATATGAAGTATCTTTAAACCTTCTGTCACGGCAGTTTGTGCCTCCATACTAAATAAATGACTCGCGAGACTCGAATAAAGGATTGAGTGATGTCGATAATAGAATAACTCGAATCTGGATTCACGAGTCAAACGCCGCTCACACGCCATTACCTCCCATCAGTGATCGATGGAGATACAAGCTGTGTAGTATTCATCCGCGGGTGATCGCGACACATCAAAACATCGTCATCAGCGCGTGATAGATGGCGCCACAAGCGCAAGCACCCTCCATCCATCAACCGACACCTCTTTTTACTCACGTTTTTTGTGAGCTTTGGAACGAGAAGTATTTCTCGAGTGAGGATTGCTCTTTATAATGGTGTAATAATAAGGCTCTTTCTGTACGTTTTTTGACACGTTTCTTGTATAACTACATAAGAGTAAAAGGTTTTTAGGAGGATCAAAGAAAATAATCTTGGTTTTATCGTACATGTCGCCCGACTGTGAGTTCTATGTTAAAATAATAAAAAATATGGGATTACGAATAAAAACATTTCTTTAAAAAAAATGCTTTATTTACGTTGCCAAATCAACGAATATACAAACTAACGAACCTTATTTACTGATCTAGTTAAAACATTTTGCTTGAAAATCATGCAGGTACCAAAAATAAAAAAAATGGAAAAATGGTGTTAAGGTGAAGTAAATGGAGTATGCCCTGTGGGTAGGCTTCGCACTCGTGTGTCGGCCATCATAACTCATCGCAGTCTTATTGTGGACGTAAGTGGGTCAGCGGCGATAACGCACTATCTCGTCTCTGCAGCGTCGGCCGAGTAATGCTAGATTTTTCTCAAATTTCCACGTCATTGTGCTGTGTGGGGTCAGAATTCTGCAGTTTCTCTTTTGATTAGATCTTGGACTATTATTATTGTATGCATTGTTATCCCATCCGGTTTCATCAGTCCTGTAGGGTGTAAAAAGTACAAAATAAATTAGTTTTTCTATAAGAAAATATTAATTTAATTATAATATTAAATATTATGGTCCTTGTTAAGTTATACGAAGTGCTCCTGAATATAATTTAAAACATTCCCATTATAATGTTAACTGACATGAGCACAACAGGCATTTTCCTTTTTAGGGTTCCGTAGCCAAATGGCAAAAAACGGAACCCTTATAGATTCGTCATGTCTGTCTGTCTGTCCGTCCGTATGTCACAGCCACTTTTTTCCAACTACATGAACTATGCTGTTGAAACTTGTTAAGTAGATGTATTCTGTGAACCGCATTAAGATTTTCACACAATAATAAAAAAACCGTAAATTTTTGGGGTTCCCCATACCCGTGGAGTTTCTTGCCGGTTCTTCTCCATAGGAATGACACTTTGGAACCGCGCAACTAGCGTCATCTTACGTTTCGAAAGTTACGTACCTGTCTATGGATAGGTATTCAAAAATTATCATAAATCGTAAACAACAATTTACCTTTCATTCAATCAACACAACGAACTACAAGAACTTTTATATTGTGTTACTTGCTGCTACGGAACCCTTCATGGGCGAGCCCGCCTCGGACTTAGCCGCTTTTTTCGATTCGCCTTATTGGTATTTTATGTTGTATTTAAAACAAATGGCAAAGTTAAAAAACAATATTTTTCAGCTGTCAGATAAAGTCAGAACAAAGGGGTTTTGTTTTAATTTACAGACCATTGCGCCATTTCATCTGAATCATCAGCGCGTTTTATCGAAACTCGTTTCAAAAAACGCAATGAAACGTGAAGCGGTTCATGTTTATGAATCCTTCGTCAACTTTATGTTTCTTATTTACTGTACTTTTAACTTCGACTGAAACTAATCTCATTCGAATCAAATCAGTCTCGAACACGAGCTCAAGTTATAAACATAACTTGTGAGAGTAACTATAAGGTACTCGTATAAGAGTTTATTATATTTAGAAGATTTAACTTGTGACAATTTTCAAGTGACTTGACAGCG
Source organism: Plusia festucae (assembly GCA_950381575.1). Lineage (NCBI taxonomy): Eukaryota > Metazoa > Arthropoda > Insecta > Lepidoptera > Noctuidae > Plusia > Plusia festucae. The sequence continues at coordinate 360,228 of OX494436.1, read as the reverse complement.
TACATAATATATGACATGTACCTACTTATGTAGTAGCAGTATTAATTTTAATAAACACAGTTTATGGATTACAAAATTCTTGATGACAAGAACGTTTCTTTTGGACACAAAATCAAACCATGTCGTAAGAACAAAGCCAGACAAAAGTCGTAAAATATTGAACAATTAAGTACTGCAATAGAGGTATGTATAATAAATAACACAACAACATAATATGTTTGGCTAACAAGCTTCGCTAACGAACGTTCTTGGCGGGGTTTACAGCCTCATATAAATTTATGTAAGAGGCCAATAAAGCTATTGTGTGCCTGACAACCTTCTAATATAAAAATGCTAATATAAGAATAAGTATTTAACTTATACAAAATAATAAAATAAGATTAATTCATGATAAAAACCTGTTTAAAAAGGTTTGTGAAGTAACTATCCAATAATATGGAGCTTAGAATCGCTGTCGGCAATGTTCGCAAAGCCGAAGGTAGCCGAAGTGTGTGGTTTAAATTTAGAAGGTATCGGATTAGAAGCAAAGTTTTAACGCTAAACCATTTCGCAAAACTAAGTTTTAAGGTAAGATATAATCTTATATTCTGTTAGCATTCTTAAAATAAACTTGTTCAGTTTATTGACCTGTGAGGGGCGCTTACCGTCAAAATTAATGGGATCGTGTTTACCATCTTTCAGAAATCTCTTATTTATTCAGGTTGAAAGGAAAAAAGGTACCAGTTGTTTAACGGATGGTTCAAACTTCAGCTATAGCGTTTGAAATGAGTGTACTAACCTAAATGTAAATACTATTGACCGATGATAATGCGCTCAATCATAACCATGATTATTTACTATTAGAAATACATTGCTTACACAGAAACAATATTTCTATGCTTAACCACAATATTTGATAAGAAAATCCTTATAGTATTAACCTTTGAGTATTAGGCATCTATTATAGTCTAAATCGGATATAACCAACATCCAATTATCGTCATGCTAACATGAACCCATCAAATTGAGGATAGCGTTAAAACTTTCGTCCATTGTCGATCCCCGCAATGCCTTGATAACTTAGCTCATAAAAATAAATAGGCCCATTATCGCTGTGGAACAACACCCAAACACCCTAAAGAAAGTTCTCCGTGCGGGTTGCTTCAAGGTCGGGGTCACGTGACCTCTGGAGCCGAACTGTAAATAGATGAAGCACGCGCAGCCGCCGAGCACACAGCCACACACGGCCCGTCGCCCCCGAGATTACGTGACACTACGAGTTTGTGAACGCACTAACTACTTAGTAACTTTAATGGTAGAGGCCGGGAAACATAAATACCGACTTTCACTTGATACCTAGCACTCCACTCGGATTATCATAAGTATCGTGAACAAAGTAAGTGACGTCAACGTACTTAACATTTGAGGACTTCGTGGATAACTGAAAAACAATACGGAACATAAAAGTGGCCACTTCTGCTACACTACTTTTATTTAAGAGTACGTTAGTAACCTGTTCAATGGAGGTTGTAATCCGAGCACACAACCCGCTAATTTATTCATCACAGGAGCCGTAAACCTTTGGTTATTTGTTTGTTTACTGTTTACAAAGAATGTTGTTCTCAGATTGCTCACAAAGTTCACGGGTTTTGTGGTACACATGCGGTAGAGTTTAATCGGATGGCGGGTATGAATATATTTCGAGGACACTTTGTATATTATGTAAGCAGGGAATAAGGTGGAGCTTATTATATTAAACAATTTGTATGAAAATGTTACATACTAAATTTATTCGTAGCATCGCCCAGGTGTCAAAAACCTTTTAACGGCAGTACGTGTTGATCAAATTTAAATGTGTCACTTTGTGCACGGTGAGCCTTTTCCGATAGATGCGATATTTTTAGAAAATAATATTGAACCCACAATGGGTAGGCCATCAAGTTGTTACATGAACAAAAAGTATAATAAACTCTTTCTACTAAGGCTTGCGATAAGGGTGTGATAGTATCCTATCGAAAGAAGCTAAAATATTATGGCACTATAGAATGTTTCAGAACCCATTTCCTAAATCTATAAACTTAAATATCACCAAAACCTCACGTTGGTCACAACATACAACTTTCACCCGGAAATTGAACTTTACCTTGAAGAGGGTCATCATTACATATGGGAGATTCCTCAAGCAGGATCCTTACAAATTTACCATATTTCATACAACTGTACCTGTCATAATTTCATCATAGACGCAACAAGGAATCCGGATCAAACATGAGAAAAGTTCAAACTTCATTATTTTCAACATATTTCAACTCTCAAAGTTGCCGAATAACAAACCACATAGGTACCCAAAAATCTAACAATCCGCAAAACTGAAAATCTGACTTAGGAGTAGGAAATATCGATAGCCATTAGGATAATACGGCAGGCCGAGATCGTCTCGGCAAATTTAATAAAACTTTCTCTTTTCGCAGCGCATAAATCTGGCGGACGGTTAGTATTCATCGCACAGCTCCGTGACGGGGACCCTCGCCCTCTGACGTGGACTGCGCCGAGCTTGGGAAACGAGAGGTTACACATTAATACAACTAGCGCAGTAGACAGGAGCGTGTTGATATATGAATTGATAATAGGAACTTGATTATAATGTTTGCGGATAAGATCACTTTCCAGTTTGTATTTTAACTTTCGCGTATTAATATTTAATTGAACTTTATTCCATCAATTTTTTTACAATATTAAAAAGGAAAGTCCAGAATAATATTCAGGATAAAATTCTGTGCTGGATGTATCAATCATTTCAGATAACTTGATTAAGGATACAAAAAAATAATACGATGTGCGCCTGTATTAATTATAATATTATATCAGTGTAATATTCTTCTCGGGGATAATATTACCGTGTACTATAAATAAATACAGTGTATACACACTGTATTTATTTCTCATAATTTTCAGTAAAACTTTAGTTGTTATTATATAAACAGTTTCGTGAACTCTCAAACTACGAAATTCCAGGGAAACAGGCGATATAATAGTAACTTTTCAATGTTCCTGCTTGCACAGAATATCAGAAACATATTCAGATTTCAGCGTCCAATTGTGCGAATATCAAACTTAATTAAAAAAAGAGAATTTATGTAACCGTTCGGAAGAATACTTTGACGCCATTTTAGATTTTAATTAGTTGTCTAATTAGCGAACTTTACCAACTTTCTGTATAGTGCATTATGGTCTCAAGTACTGCATTGTGTACCTTATATTATACGCATGTTGCTTGGTAGTTGTTGTATACAATACATAGCTAAATTGGTTCAGGTTAAGCATTTATAATATTCTGCTGTAGCTTTAACTGCTATACTGCCTGATACTGCTCGCTAATATCAGCCGGAAACCAAAGAGCTGGTAGAGCAAAGAATCATAAAAGCAGTAATAAAGCCATTTGCATAGAGATATAACCAGCTCCGCGAACGTAAAACTGTCCAAACGAATAGTAAAGAATGGTCGGAGTACAATAGACTACTCCAGTAGTATCGGATGTGCACCATTAGACCCTTTTATTGTGACAAAACAAGTCCTTGACCGGGTTGAAGGTCGAAAGAATATCTCCTGTAAGGGAAAGTCATTGATGTGTACCATGAGAGGGTGCATATTTATATGTATTAATTAGTACAGAGGGTTGGACAATATCAGACCCGTGACCGCAAAGTAATTAGTACAATGCCGTGACTGTCTCCTGTTTATAATTAAAGGTATTAACTAATCTAAATAAATTATTTATATATATGTATTATAATATTTCTCACGTTAAGTAACACTGTAGAGATGTTTTCTTTTGCACAATATTTGACTCTACTATTGTGATCAACGTGAACGTTCACTGACGTAGGCTAAAACGCTGCATTCCACTGCGTTGCAGTGAGTTCATTACAGCATGAATATAGTTCATTAATGTAGTTCTTAATCTAGTTGTTTTCTGAGATTGAAATGCTCTATCCTAGTGTGGGTCTTGTTAAATTACCTTTGTTACTTGGTTACCTAACGGAATCAATGCACTTATATTCCGCGTGTGCCTCCACGATACTAATGAGCCGGCTCGAGTCGTTAGCTGCCCTACAAGCTCAGTATTACACAAACGTAAATACAAAGTGATATATAATGTAACCCTCAGCCGCTTGGGGCCAGTTTTAAAAATTAATTAATTATTATTCACGAGACCACAATGCTGTATTCATCAGACTACCATTACGTGGACGGAGACCTTTTAGACCCAAATTACAGAGATTACCATTAGTGGTAAATGTAACGTGTTTACAGTACTTAGGATACATAGGTAATAATTTACCACAAACAAAAAAATTTATTTAATATTTGCTAAGCTTTGCGTTATTTGCTTTAGAATTTGGTTAATAGTTTAATACATAGAAACATTTCTTGTTCATTCTTGGTTGTAGACTTATTTTGAGACATTAACTGGCCAATTTGAGACTGGCTAGGCTGGAGGTCGTGGGTTCGATTCCCACCCGGGACAAATCTTTGCGTGATGAGCATGATCATTAAATTTGTTCTTTGTCTGTACGTCATTTATCTATATTATGAATGTAATTAGAAATAAATAAGTATATTTATCAGTTGTCTTGGTAACCATAGTACAGGCTCTACCTAGTTTGGGATCAGATGACCGTATGTGAGCTGTCCCTGACATGACGCCTAAAGAATGATCAAAATTATATGCCTTACAAAGATAGATTATAAGATTGTTTTTTTATAAGTCTTATTTTTTATTTGAATAGGAACTTCAATTTAAATTTAGTTAGTGCGGGGATAAACTCATACACTTGTTAAATATTTATTTAGCTGTTTCTCAGTGGAACGTCTGTAAAATAAGTCTTTAAATATTAGCTCTTTATGAAATTCCCCTGGAACAGTGAAATATTCTCGGAAGCAGTGGGGTTAGTGTTGGCACAGTGTCGGCCCTTTAATACACTTAATATGATTATCACTAGAGTGCAGGGCTACCTGCGAACCGTAGAAGGGTTCGTGTGTAACTTTCTTTTTTAAAACATTTCCTTATTCATAATTTTCCAGTAATGGGTGTGCTAGCCACAACATGGCAAGGTTACACTTACATTAGAAAACGAAATAGAAAATACCTAAAAAAAGTCAAATGCTATGATTGTATTTTGTTTTATTTATGGGATATTTTTGATCAGAATTTATACTATTTTTAAATCTAAGCTAGTTGATTGTATCCACGAATGTATAAACCAATAAAGGTGCGCTACATGTGTATGTAGAAATCACTCTTGAAATATGATTACTTCTCCTCCGTTTCCCTTCATGTTGTGAAGTCAACTCGTCTAGTTCTTAATGTTTGCGCTGTTATTTGTAGTCTAAACAAAAGATAATGGAATTTGTCGGCGGGGTCTGTGACATCGATGTTTGTTGGTCTAGATTCAATTATAACATGAGTTATGGCAATTAATTCAATTAGTCGCAGGATTTATTGACAAAGTCTCGAAGTACAGCTAAAAGGTTAGTGATTTAGTGCCTACACTTGATAACTTTGCTAGTTGTCATCTGTTACTTTGTATTAAATATTGCTCTAGATGTAAGTGTTTTCTGTAATTTATCTATAGGGTTACGTACCATGACATTGAAAGCAAAGAGATAAATTCAGGATAATAACAGTATGTATAAATAAATATCGCCTACTGCCTGTTAACGATCTAAAAATCAAAAAATCAAAATCAAAAAAAATCAAAATCAAAATGTTTTTATTTCTAGTATACCTAAAATAGGCGCTTTAGAAACGTTAACTTTAAAAACTACTGACTCTAGGTGCGCGGTTCCAAAGTGTCATTCCTATGGAGAAGAACCGGCAAGAAACTCCATAAGTTACTCTTTTATAAAAATATATTGTATACAATAGATCATGGAATATGTGCGGCAATAACGCTAGGAACATAAAAAAAAATACTTATTAATTATAACAATGAAATCTTTCCTAGTAACGGAAGAAAGCAAAAGCAATTCTATTCAATATGTTCCTTGCGCTGTTGACGCATTCACAAGTAATGATAATTATTAAAACTATAACGTAAAAAAAAAAGCAATACGGAAAAATAAAAAAATAAAAATTGTTACATACCATAATATGTACCTAGTCAATAAATCAACCCTAACAGGAATGTCAAGGCAACAGATCTAGATTACAGAATATTTTTAACACACCTCTTTTGAAAACAATAATCAGATATCAGAGTATGTGAAACGGCGGTAGCAGGCAGGTATGCTAGGGCATGGGACACTTTTTCGAAACCAACCCTAAGCACTAGAGACGTTAACCCACTCGTAACACAAGCATCTAGCTTAACACGAGGGGTTTACAAGAATACTAGTAATGTGCGACCCATATTGCTAGTTAGATTTTTAAACAAAATGAAAATAGGTACACATCGATGACAGGAATGTAGAAAACTAAATTACATATTATTACTCCTAAGTTCTTTCTACTACCGATAAAAACAAACTCCAACCAATCACTTGCAGACATAAATATTTTGTTATTTTGAAAGTATTATTTACGTTCCGATGCACTCAGTTCATACACACTTTAATAGTGACTCACAACACAGGTGTTATTGGACAGAAATAGCGGGACGCTATTATACTTTCATTATCAAAATGCACTAGAATTTATGCACTCGTAAAATTCGTTGTAATATAACAAGTTCAACTCGAAGGTAAAAATTTTACGTGCGTTCGGTCTTAACCCAAGTTACTATCGGATGTAATATGTTCTAAAAAATATCGAAATCTATAAGATTTGTAAATAATCTGGATCAAAAACTGTCGTTTTGTAATTACATTACGTGGCCATTTGCTGGACTGGTTTGGAAAATACGTTTCCAGGGAAAGAAAAATTGGAAAAGTTGCACGGTAAATTGGAAAACTCTGAAGATTTTTTTTTCGTTTTCGTTGCGCCTTCAAACTTGTTCGCATTTATACAGGGCGTGTGTCAGGAACATAATTATTTAGTAAAGTTGACATGCTAATACTGTTTGAATGATTGTTTCTATCTGTTTTATGATATGCAAATTATGCATGAATTATATAAGCATAATTTTTTACTTCTGTTCAAAACACAATTTTGATATCTGAGTGCAAAAATAAACAAACTCTATGGTATAAGTATTGAACGTTGCACACAGTGCACGTCGACAGAGTAGCGAGGCTAGTAATAAGAAATAGAGGTGTTCGCTGAAAAGGCTTTTACATCAAGAGAGGCAATATTCCCGCTCCCAGCCTCGACTGTTACCGGGAAAATGGTAGAGGCACAGTAACGAAGCGAAATATTACTTTTTGTATTGTTGTTTTTTTGCTCAGTTTCTTTGACTTCTATTTTTTGATTAGCATAGATATGCATGTATTTTAAAAAACTTGCGTATTTATTAAAAAGATATATATTGCCCCACTGTGAATACTCATATTCTCTGCCTGACGTACATATAAGGGAACAAAACAACAGAGGGAGGATCAAGAGTGAATCACAAACGAAACTACAAATAGTAATTGTAAAATAATGGTGTTTAACGACAACCCCTCTAAGTGAGTTATCACTGTGACCCATGTTGCTCCCTAGAGCCACGTGTTTTGGAGGAGCCGTTTTTGTCCCAAAATAAACAGATTAGTGCGATGGTAGTCACAACCGTATTTTGTTCAAAACCAATAATCCGGTAGATTAATAGTTAGAACGTCGTTACGATTAGGTGGTTGCCAGTTCGAAACGTACCCATTGCACTAGCGACGTGACACAAGCACTTACAATTCCAGTAATGTGCGTCCCATATTGCCCGATACTTTAAAAGTAAAAAACATAATTATGGCTACTGGTCACACGCGTGACAACAAGTAATTCACTAGACCCTCACAGAATAATACGCACAGCTAAATGTGAAATAATGTTTGTTACGTCATTGCAGCAAGAATTCTGTAAATAAATTCCACAAATATATCAAATTGCACTTACGGCTAGGTAATAACCATGCATTTATTTTATCACGAGGACTATAAAATACGTGGCGCTAGGTACAGTAACGTTGTGCCATTGTGCCGTATTATTGTACCATAGCAACGATACGAGTAATGTTTTATTCTTACTATTACTGTTTTATTTATTTCGATGTTGTACGTTTGCGATTTGTAGGGTTTTCCCATTCTCATCTGTGGGGATAGAATTGTATTATAATAAACAGTTAGTATATACAGCAGCCATACAAATCTTTAGTGATTTTTAAATAAAAAGGGTTACCCGAGCTTTTTAAATTTGAATTAGATAGTCTCAAAATCAGCTCTGCTTGAGTAGTTATTTTTTAAAAGCACGAGTTGGTCGTCTATGCTATGAAATAGTGGATTATGTAATTGACTATGCTGGTGTCGAGTAATAAAAGATGGCTTGAGGAAATATAATTCTGTGGATGGTTGATTTACTACAAATGGCGCGGTCTCGGCGAGATCTGGTGGTAGAGAGAGGTCGACAATCGCCGGCGCCGGAGTTCATCGGTTGTAGCGAACTCCACGCTGTCGCACGTCCGGCGTGAAGTTCGCCTGCGTTTGGAAACGCGCAGGCACACTTTTACCACTAGTCTTTATCTCTCTATTGATATCCGCAATATAAGTGACAAGCAGAAATCGTAGCGATTACGACAGGAGTAGTGAAGTGACGCCCGCTCCGAGCACGCAGCTCGCGCGCCCGTGCGTGCCGCCGCGCTTAATAATGTTGCATGAGACTGCACCGCCTGTTCCCGATCCCTGCCAGTTCATATCTGACGCAATTCCTTAGGAGGATCGTGCTCGTCGGTTTTTTATATACTATCTAACTGCGCGCACAACTTCTTTCGCGTGGACTTTCGGTTACAACTATTATTCACAATTAGATACTTTTGTTCATATTGTACTAGAGTGTCGAGATCCGCTCGCAAGAGTGCAATGTTGATAATGCTCGTAAATACCTACAATACAAAAAGTGTTTATTTACAACATCAAATTAGAAACCTCTATAATTATCAGTGTTTCTATACTGTATTATGCATGTATTATACACGTCCTCTTGAATCACTATGTATTGAAAAAAATGTAGTTTTAAAGATCTAATAGCATACATAAGGACAGACAACAGGTCGCGCCATGTAGTGATTTATAACTGTATATCACTCTTACTACCTAAATATACCTACATCATAATTTCAACTCGGCTGCATGTTCCCTTATAATCTTTCGTAGCAAAATATTCTGTTTAGTGATCCAAAGAAGACTGCAAGCATTATCGCGATCTTAGAATTTTCCTTTGAGCTACTTTGTTGAGTACGTAGAACTCACTAATTGATCTAAGTTCTAGGATGAAAGCATTAAGAAAACTCGACAAATTCAATGATCTAGATTCTAGAATTATAAAAGGTTTGCGCTCTTACAGAATGTTTCACATAATAATATTTTCTAAGAATTCCCGTCAGAACTGTTGTGTTGTTTTATATTTTATGCAAATAGAGCAATTCTTAGTAATGAAATAAATTATAAAATACCACGAAGTAAATAATTAGATAAAAATAGATACCTGGACAAAATCTTTCCATTATGGAATAAGGCGGCATATTTTCATAATGGCAATAACTTTGTAAATAATCCAAGGCATCTTCTGCTTAGAATTATTATTTATTCGTCACTATAAAATGCTTATTACAATTATATAATTAACAAACACAAACACAAATATCTAATATATAATTTCTCGTGTCGCAATGTTTGTTACCAAACTCCTCCGAAACGGCTCGACCGATTTGTATGAAATTTTTCAGTAATAGTGCATATCCGGTAGATCTGAGAATCGGCTATTTTTCATACCCCTAAGTGGTAGGGGTGGCCCACTCCAGATTTTTTTATTATGGCAGAACAACGTTTTCCGGGTCACCTAGTTTATATCAAATAGCATATTCATTTTTCTTAGATTTTGACTTAAACACAAAATACTAGTGAAAATCATCAAAAGATGTCGCCTATATTATTTATAAAGGGCGTAAACATTTTCAATGCTCGTGTAACCTCGTGAATCTATGAGAAATTTAATTATTAATATACCGCATATGACAGGTTAAAAGCCAACATAAACTGCTGAGTTGTATCTAAGTAGGCACTTATGTTAAGCTTACTTTAAATAGCTTGCATTTTGTTTGAGCAGTGCTGATGAGTATGATTAATGGTTAGAATAATTAATTGATGTGACTATGACTCGACAGTCTCGTGATTCTTTGAATTTAAATACACACATCAAAAGTGTCTAGGGATCAACATATATTTTTGCAATAACTTTTCTCCTGATTGATATTAATTAAAATTTTCTTTAAGGATTCATCGAATAAAGTGTTTTCGTTTGTCACAGTAACGATAAACCAAGTCACCTTTGCATTAATAAAGAAATTTGCCATTTTCCTAATAAAGGGATTTTTGACATTTGAACCACTAACACAAAAGTTCGAAAAAAAGACTGAAATAACAGTTTTCTTTAAAATTTTATTGGGTAACTTAAACAATTAATAATCCGTGTTTCTACCGCGAACACTAACAACACAAGAACATCGGTTTGGCATACTCAAAATGAGTTCATCCAAATCACGCTGTGGAATGGCCGCCCATGTTCGTTGCAACAACAAAAAAAGGTCTTCTTGCGACTGGATACCCTCCATATTCGGCAGAGCTCTTCTCTGTAGCATATCCCATGCATGCTCAATCGGGTTCAAGTCTGGCGACTGAGCAGGCCAGGGCAGGACATTGATGTTAGCTGCGGCGAGAGTCTGTCTTACAACTCTTGCGGTGTGCGGTCGTGCATTATCATGCATTAACTGAAATAAGGGACCGATTTGCACTTGTAGAGGAACGATGACGTCTGATACAATCGTCTCAGCATAAATTTGAGCGTTGAGGTTGCTTCTGATCCAAATCAACTCAGTTCTTCCGCCGATCCAAATACCCGCCCATACCATGATGGTTCCACCACTATAAGGATGGACTTCCTGGCAGGATTTTAATCGCTGTTGGCGTCCAGGGGTTCTCCAGTGTCGTATACGTCTTGTATCCGGTCTCATACCAAAACGAGACTCATCAGAAAAGCACACGAAACGCCATTGTTCTTCTGCCCAATTTCTGTGTTCAAGAGCCCATTGATATCGAATCTTACGATTGTGCATTGCTATAGGTGGTACCCGTAGCGGTCTTCGGGAATGAAGGTTCACTTCATGCAAGCGGTTTCTGACTGTTTGGTCGCTAATTAAGTTCCCTGAAGAGTGATGAAGCCTCACGGCTAACATCATGGCGGTTATTGTTGGAGCTCTTCGAGTTAAGATTTGAATGTATCGGTCTTGTCTCCGTGTGGTGCAGCGATACCGTCCTCCATGGCGCTCAGCCACGGTACCAGTGCTTCGGTAACGTGTCCAAAGTCGACTGATAACACTCTGACTTGTATTCAGAGCTAAAGCCACAGTACGTTGCCGGGAACCAGCTTCTATCATTCCCACGGCTCTGAGCATTTCTTCCCTGCTTAAATGACGTCGCCGCTCCATAATAACGTTGGTTTTAATCAGTAGTAGGGAAACAGTAGCACTAATAATGTCTTCAATGCGTTGTATGTTTTTATAGGGAAAATATTGACAGCTGATTTTCATCTTTTACTCGAATTTGATTCACAGTTCCTGATTCGAATTATGAAATGCACCAAAAAGGATCCATATAAATTTATAAAATCATAAATTTATTACAAAGCCACATCTCAATCTCAAGAAATCCGCATAAAAATGCTTGATCCCTAGACACTTTTGATGTGTGTATATTTGCTAGAAATCTAAAATCAAAATATATTTGAATATTATTTATATCTTAACTCTGAAATCAAAAAGCTTCTAACTTATAAATCTTGATATTGTTTCATTCATTTCACAATTGCTTAATTAAATATTAAATTTAATAAAAATTCCAAATACACATGTTTTAGACACTGACTAAAAGTTGTCTTTTAAATGTCAATTTTAGATGTAATTTTCATTTGAATTGTAAGTGATTGTGCTGTTGGTGTGCTTAGGTATCTACATATATCTATACTTATAATAAATCTGTAGAAGTGAAAATTCTGTACATTGAAAATATCAAAAAAATTAATGGCGGGGTGTGTTACTAGACCGACACCGAACCCAAAAATGTGATTAAAAAAATTTTTGTCTGTCTGTCTGTCTGTCTGTTTGTTCAGGCATCACGCAAAAACTACCGGTTCGATTTCGATGAAACTTGGTATAATTGTTCTTTAATATCCTGGGCACCACACTGGGTAGTTTTTATCCCGGAAAAGTATATACAAAAAAAAACAAACTTAATTTTGCGGTTCGATCCCTAGACCCGAATACTGTACCAACCGCAAATAATAAGTTTGTCGTAGGTTACGTCATCCGCAGTGGAGTTCAATAAGGGGCGCTGCACACGGCCAAGTAACTATTTATTAATCTGTGACATAGCTAAGAAACTATAATTATTATTTATCTATACTTTATATATATATTATATTACTAGCTGTTGCCCGCGGCTTCGCTCGCGCGTAAAGTTAAGAGTAGTAAGTAGGTAGTAAAGGATAGATGGATGTATTCTGTGATTTTCAAAGTAAGGCGCATAAATTATATTTTTCATAAAATATTATGGCGTCAAGATAATAATAAGATAATGTGGAAAACATCACATACATTGAGTTTGGATAAACTTTTAAAATGGTGACAAATGTTTGGTCAGACAAAACTTGAGAATCATTAACACGAAAAGACGAAGAAGAGTCACATACATTGCTCCGAATTCAAAGTAAGTAGCAGGATTGTGTTATGGAATCAGAAGCAACGAAGGTACCATAAAAATAATACCTTGCAACCCCTATTTCACCATCTTAAGGCGTAGATATCTAAAATCGCAAAAATATGTTTTCATTTATTTCTTACCAAATCCCGAATACCAAATCTTATGTATCTCTCTTTGAAAATGACGAATATCGTAAAAAAACTTCAAACTCCTATTGCACCCCCTTAGAGGGTAGATTTCTAAAATCTCGGAAATACGTCTTATTTATTTCTAACTCATAATCCTATGAAATTTAATGTGGGTATCTATGAAAACTACACAATTCATATACCTACAAACTTCCAACCCATATTTTACCCTCTTAGGGGGTAGATTTTCAAAATTGCTGAAATACGTCTTTATTTATTTCTATCGAGAAGCCCGTATACGAAATTTCCATACAAACTATCATCCCCTATTTAACACCCTTAGGGGTTGAATTTCGAAAAATCCTTCCTTATTCCTTGTCTACATTAAATAGGAAACCTCTGTGCAAAATTTCAGCTATCCAGGTTCAAGGGTTTGGGCTGGGCGTTGATGAGTCAGTCAGTCAGGCCTTGTCTTTTTATTTATACAACATGTAACAAAAACCCTGTCCGATCCCTTAGACTCGGTATTATTCGGTATCGTACTGCGAACACATATGTATACGTAGCTATTAAATGGATTGGAGATTATTTTTCTTCCTTGAAAATAATTAAATCAAAATAAAAACTGATCCAAGGCAACAGCAACACTGACCGCTCCTCAAAATTCATGTACTTACTACCTGTAGCTTTGTGTCAAAGAAGCCGCCTATGCGAGACGGTTCATGAACTGTACCACGAATACGCCATTATTGGATCTGACAGGGGTTTTGTTACATGTTGTATATATAGATATACCATCGTCATCGAAAATCAGCCCTAAACTGTTACCGCCTTCACCGCGTGAAGGTTATGCTATTTTATAATTATACAGTGTAATTAGTGATAGCTTTGATTCCAGGTCAGATGTTTAAAATCTTCGATTTTTATAAGTGAACAGAAAATGCCCATCAGACCGAACAACTTTTGCTAAGACGTCATTCCTATATGTGTTATGGTGTAGCCGGGCTCTTGGAGTTCGACAACAGGTGTTCCAGATCTTGAATTTTTATACGTCAACAGAGAGTGCTCATCAGGCTGAACAACTCTTGCTAAGACGTCATTCCTACATGTGTTATGGTGTAGCCGGGCTCTTGGAGTCCGACAACAGGTGTTCCAGATCTTCAATTTTTATACGTCAACGGAGAGTGCTCATCAGGCTGAACAACTCTTGCTAAGACGCCATTCCTATATGTGTTATGGTGTAGCCGGGCTCTTGGATTTCCACAACAGGTGTTCCAGATCTTCAATTTTTATATGTCAACAGAGAGTGCTCATCAGGTTGAACAACTCTTGCTAAGACGTCATTCCTATATGTGTTATACTGTAGCTGGGCTCTTGGAGTTCCACATCAGGTGTTCCAGATCTTCAAATTTATTCTCGCAGCAGAAAATGCTCATCATGTGGAACAATTTTTGCTATGGTACCATTTTTGTATCTCTTATAGTTTAGCTGGTCTGTTGCGGTTCTGCATCAGGTATATACTTTTCCGGGATAAAAACTACCCGGTGTGGTGCCCAGGATATTAAGGAACAATTATACCAAGTTTCATCGTAATCGAACCGGTAGTTTTTGCGTGATGCCTGAACAAACAGACAGACAGACAGACAGACAGACAGACAAAAATTTTTTTAATCACATTTTTGGGTTCGGTGTCGGTCTAGTAACACCCCCCGCCATTTATTTTTTTAATACTTTAAATGTACAGAATTTTCACTTCTACAGATTTATTATAAGTATAGATTATATTATATATATTATAAAGCTGAAGAGTTTGTTTGTTTGAACGCGCTAAACTCAGGAAGTACGGGTCCGATTTGAAAAATTCTTTCACTGTTAGATAGTCCACTTATTGAGGAAGGCTATAGGCTACTTTTCTTGTGGAAATCTATCCCCTAAGGGGGTGAAATAGGGGTTGAAAGTTTGTATGGGAAGTTCGGTATTTTCAATGATAGACACATGAAATATCGTATACGGGTTTCTGAATAGAAATAAATAAAGATGTATTTCAGCGATTTTAAAAATCATCCCCTTAAGAGGGTGAAAAAGGGGTTGGAAGTTTGTAGGCATATGAATTGTGTCGTTTTCAAAGATAGACACATTCAATTTCATACAAGGGTTATTAGTTAAAAATAAATAAGATGTATTTCCGAGATTTTAGTAATCTACCCTCTAAGGGGGTGAAATAAGGGCTGAAATAGTTGGTATGTGAAGTTCAGTATTCTCAAAGATAGACAGATGAAAAGATAAATAGATAAGATAATGACCATCTAAGACATATCTATAATGACGACTCCCGTGGTCGAGTGGCGTTCACTCCGGTTTTTAAGGTGTCGCCAGCTCTAAGGTTCCAGGTTCGATCCCCGGACGGGTCCATGTAGAAAATCACTTTTATACATAGTCTGGAGTCTAGGTGTTTATGGTACCTTTTTTATCTCCGATTCCATAACACAAATGCTTTTGCTACTTACTTTACTTTTATTATTATTTTAACGCCATAATATTAGTTGAAAATCACAGAATACATCTACCTTTAATACTACTCTTTACTTTACGCGCGAGCGAAGCCGCGGGCAACTACAGCTATTAATAATAAATAAATAAATAAATAATTTTTGGAATAGCAGCATCTATTTAGTAAATATTATGAATGATGTATGATAGTTAAATACAGTGCTTAACTACTGACAATGCAAGTATATTCTATTGTTCTATACCAGTTACATTCTATGTCAGAATTCTACGTAGCTTCATGAGATTATTTTCCATAGCGATGTATACCATCGAATACAGATTACATGCTATCGATTCTACTTTGTATCCATATTATTATTTTATTCATCAAATCATGTTGACAATGTTACATGGTCTCGGTCTCGCCAGTATATTGTGTGCAGGTTTCATCATAAGCGTAACAAGAGCGTAGTAAAGTGTGACGGTTGTAAAACGTATTGCAGGCATCTGCAGCCATTCAATTTGATCTCAGAGACGGCGAGTGATGCTGCGAATGTCCCGCTATTGTGACGGGAACGTGACACGCTCGCGGGACTTTAATCTAGATCGAACTGTTTTTGTTGTAGTCTTTGTGGAGTGGATATTTTAGAATTTATTTTTCTCGTGCACATTATGGACATTATTTTTGTTTTTACTTAGTTTATTAGAATACAAGAGTCGAATAACTCTTGTATTCTAATAAAACGTGGCTACTTAAAAGATGGTTTTGATAAATATCAAAACCATCTTTTTACAATTCGCGAAGGTAGCTACCTAAGTTTTTCGGTTTTTACAGACAAACTATTTATAACAAAATATTTTTTTAGATACAAACATGCGGAACGTAAGTTTGTAATTATTCTTAAAACAGCAACATAATTAAGGAATGTCAAAAATACCCTTTTAGCTAATTATAAATTCTTGCTTATGATCATTTTTACGCAGTGGAACGCTCCAGAGCCTATAAGGAGCTGTTCAAAACGTCTCCATCTAAATATATTATTTACTCGGCACTTCTGAGAATGGGATAATTGACATTCCTTGTAGGCGTGATGGTAAACAGTCTAGTACTTGCCGAGGACTCCGCTAAAAGTATTTTCTTTTGCTACATTTTGACACTAGGAATGTTATGCGAATTGAGTAGAACTCAAACCTACGCAAGGTCCCGGTGAAATTACAATGTCTATATTATAATGTAATATATACATTGTAATTTGGTCCCGGTGAAAGTCACAGACTTCGAGAATATTCTGCTGCCTACATACATACCTACCAAATTTTTGAAATGTTTAAAAGACAGATTTCACGAGATTCCGAAATATTAATTAAACTAAGGAAAATTACGTATCAAGTAATTTATAAAATAACTAATTTTATAAGTTTAGTTCTGTTTAGTTACATTTAAACCAAAACGAAGCAAACTAAATACTAATTAAATAGTAACCAATTGTAATATGTTAATGGTTTTCTTCCGTGACGTGAATGTCGCTAGCTAGGAAGCCCTTGTTAACTATAAGTACAGGGATCAAAAGAAAAATATATTATTCCTCTTTAACAATTTCTGTTAAAAAAGGAAAAATTGTAAATAATATGTGTATTCATAGATATATATTATGTCGGCTGTATACCATTTGGGAAATCAGCAGACAACCGCTGTACTTTGTTCTCAAACTTCGTTTATAATAATTTGTTGTTTTTACTGTTGTTTTGCCTCTCGGTAACTAGGAAAATAAATAAGGAAATATTCTTTATTGGGAGGAAATTTACTTTACTCCAAACATCATTTCTTCCTAGTACCTACGTGTCACGTATATTGAGGTTCAAACTTAGGAGTAATGGACTCGAATACCTGGATAGTAAGCTAACTAACAACTCGGTTAACTCGCGGGTGTAAGCAACTCGGGACACATTCGAAACGTATTGAGACTACAAGAGAAACCAGAAGTTTGTACCACGAGAGTTTTACAAGGCTTCGTTTACTTCGAACGTGTTGTTCCTTGAAAGAATAACAGAAATAGAGTTGTCAGAAATCTTTCTTTCATTATAAAAAGAGCATAACCTTCATGAATAAGCAAGCAAATGAAGTTAACATTATCATAAAATAGATATAAACGTACAAACATGAAATCATAATATCTAGGAGATGTGCGCTGCCCAGCGACGGGCCATATCTCATATTCAAATTCTTTTTGATTTGTGGCAACACATTATTTACGGAGTTTGGCACGGCGCCACTAATGAAACGGAAAACGGTGGGCTTTTATTGTACATTTTTCTTTATGTTTTATCTATGAACAATGAAGTGAGAGCGATTCGAATGTCGACAAAAGTATGACATGCAAACAGTTTGTAATATATGTTTTGTTTATCCGCTTGTTTGTTTTTGTTGATTTAACATGAATATTTGCTGAAAATGTTCATTCCACTGCAATAAGTTGAATGTACTACATTTTATGTTGTTAAAAGGCTGAAGAGTAAATAATAAAATTATTACGTTCTGTCTTTCTGTTGACTAAGCTTACCAAGCCACAATCAATCGATTTTAATTACTTTTTCTATTGAGTTAAGTTGAACTCCAAGAATAGACTTGATATGACACGAGTATCGACATCGACGTGGTCGCAGCCTCACTTTTCCAGAACCTGTTAGAGTTTTTATAAAATATTTTATACCAGAAATTTCAATTGTATTTTAAATCGTTTCATTTTAATGACAGATCATAGCTATAACGGTGCTGTGTTTCAATAATAAATTGCTCACATCAATAAAAAGCCACAATATCTTTTTATATGTATTGTTTACCTCCTTGTCCTTCATGACATCAGATAAGAAATCCGTCGCTTAATATAAGTAACACTGAGCTAGCTCGTAACGTTTTATGCGCAAACAATAATATAATCAGTGGAGCGGCGATCCCGACACGATCACTGAGCGATTGGCTCGCCACTGTCAACATCGTTACCTCGTGTGGGGCCAGTTGACAAGGAGAGCTCGATAGACTAGCTGGGATAAGTAACTCTTTAATATGTGTTGTAGGTCAGTGCCCTGTACTATTAAAATTTTAGTAGTTATCATGTCATGGGTAGAGCCATCGGTGAAGGCCAGTGTTTTAATTGAAATACTGTATAACAAAAGAAATTTTTAAGAAACTTAAGTTATATTTAAAAAAAAATCGAGTTTCAATCAATTTGTAAGGCAGACATAAAAGTTTTAAGAAATAAGAAAATAATTACTCACACAATTAATCTAAAACATATACCGCCAGCTTAGCCTTTTCTCAAGCTTTGTTGCGGTCAGCTTCTAGTCTTACCGGATTAAGCGGAATACCAGATTTCATATGGAGCGACAGCCGACAGTGATCTAGTAGGTAATACAGTATCCCATAGTAAGACTGGTTGTCAGAATTGTAAGGACTCAAAATATTCAGATTCCCAAATCACAGCGGAAAGATCAGTTGTTGAAACCCCACAAAATGTCACACAAATACGTATTAGTACTAACAATAGTTTATACATTACATTATGACATTACGTTATTATATGTGGTATGAGTTACACTTCATACATATAGGTAGTAAGAGCTTGTTCACAGTAATAACAGAAACCAATTCCCCGGATTGATTGCTCAATTCATAGTTATTGCATAGCCGTCTATAAAGCAAGCGTACCGATTATCGGCTCATATTTATGGTCCCGTCTCTAGGATTATTTAGACTGCGACCTTCAACAAGACTTCAAGGCCGAGACATTCCGCTAGGGCTGTCAGCGGCTCAGGACGAATGTTAATTAACCCTTAGCTGGTATCGCCTTTTTTGGCAACACTACCGGTATCGTGGGTCAAATTCTACCCATACCAAACAATCTGTTGTAGAACGTAGATTTTTTTATTATTTGAATAAAATATGGTTAGTTATGAAATAAAAAAATATTTTTTTACAAAATTTATTTTGTTTAATTTTAGAATATAAAAAAAATATCATGTTTTACACGCATTTGTAACTAACCTTATTTTTTGGCACTTTTTGGTTAGTGTGAACTTAAAACATAAAAAAAAATAGAAATGTAAGAAAAACTTTAACTAAAAGATATTTATGGCACTTCTCATATCTTTATAATAACAAAAAAATAATTCATTTCTGAGATCAGCATAAAATAAAAAAAATGACAACCAAAACCAAAATGACTTCTTCCAAACTAACAAAATAACGTATTTCAGTCTTTATACTGTCTCACAACTGGAACATATAACATTTTGGACGAAATGTGTCTTACAAATCATATGTGAACATTTAGAACATTTTAGAGAATGTTTTCGGTCATTTTTCCAATCGCATAAGTAGCATGTGGCCCTTTTCCGATTTGAAATTGAAGCTGCAGAAGAGGTCGATGCAACTGGTTCTTCAAGTTGGGATTGATTTTCCGGCTGCTTATGTATTTGCTCCAAAATGTTATCAATCCTCCTCTTTAGAAATAAAAAATTTGCACACCCTGTCTTCCGTTGCAATATAAATGGTGTAACCAAGTCTAAACCTATTTTCCTTATATATTTGTTCCTTTTTATGCATTTTTCATGCGCCCTCCATCATCCTCATCTTCTTCGCTCTCATCTCTCGTATTTTCGTTCCTCGTATTTTCTCTTATTCTCCTCTTCGTTTTCACTGTCGTCAGAACTTACTCCAAATACACTGTCTTCTAAGCAACTAACAGGTTCGGGACTGACTTGATCGCTGATGATTTCGTCGTCACAAAGTTGGTTTATATTTGGTGTCCTTTCATTTTCCGATTCCAAATCATCACTTAAGTCGGCCATCAACTCCTCGATTTGTCTATCGTTCAAAAAGCCCTCCATTGTAGTACAAATAAACACTAAAACAAAAAAAGTAAGTAATTACACTCAGTGAAAAAAGTTACTTATTTGGTGTCGTGGGTCGAACGTGACCCAGACGGCTACTTACCTCCGCTCCTAAGATAGTCGCAGCGCTGCAAGTCCGCCCCCCGCCGCAGCTAGCGACGCACTGAGAATACGTAGAATCGCGCAGTCGTTGCATAAATATTAAAAGAATTATTACTGAAAATGTTCGCTCCTGGGTCAAATTTGACCCACGATACCTACTAAGGGTTAAGCGTGTACGGGAACTAATTTTCTAGTTCGCTAATTCTGAATACCTTTTAGTGAATTATGCTGTCGACTTTAGCTTTAGCGGGCGGTTTATGTCGCGGAAGTACAAAGTATTCCTTTGGAATTGTTTTATGACTATTATCTTAGCTTATGTATTTATGTTTTCTATACGTATTTAGTCCTGTCTTATTAAAAAAATAAATGAAACATCCCAACAATTAAACAGAAATCCATCATTTTTATTCAAATGTTCATATACCTACAACAACAATATACTTTTTTAGCGTTACAGCGTCATGATTCGGAATTTCCCCACTCCACCCCACTGACAACCCTCACTTTCACAATGGAAGTGTTGGACGCTTGTGAATGGCCGCCATACATCAAACGCGTCGCTAATGGCCACATAAATGCTCTCGGCAGACAAAAAACGTTGAGCCTCACTCGACTGGTGTTCCGACACCGACGCCGGTGGCTCAATAACTAATGCTTTATTTGCTGTAAATAGCCTTTCACAAACACTTTCATATTTTTTATTAAACGGGATGGCACTTGCTACCATTTCCTTGAAATCGAGGAGTTTTTTGTATCAATATACTTAGAATACTTAACGCACTCATAGGCGAAGAGCACGTTGATATGATAGATTATGAATCATTTAAGTTTCAGTCTTGGATTGTATATAAGATTCGAATTGATTTTAAACTACCGATGTGTAAGGTAGCAAGTAGAAATTCCATTATAATATTATTTATCTCTAGTACTCACACACAAAATATTTTAAACAAAAGTGTGTCAAAGTAGGTACCTAATTGTATCTCATTAGCTTTTAAATTGCTGACGTCATTAATCCGATGTTATAACAAACTGACTATTGAAATATTTATGCCGATACCTGATTTACAAGGGAGAGAGACGTTCGTGTATACAACGTTAAAAGAGTAACACCTTGTGTAACTAGGAATAGATTAGCTGTGACGTCAGTCATAAGGCTCGGGCAGTATGTACAATTACATAATAAGTACCTGGATGACCGAGCTTAGCTCGTCTTGTCGGACATTTTCTGAAAATGAATCTTAGCTAGATCGATTTAACGCCCCCGAAAACCCCTGCATACAAAATTTCATGAAAATCGTTCCGAGATTCAGATTATATATATATATATATATATATATATATATACAAGAATTGCTCGTTTAAAGATATAAGATATCTTAAAGCAAGCGATTCGATAAAAGAGAGTCTACAACCAGTTCATTATGACGGCTGTTACATGAGGACATTTGATTGCAACACTTCAGATACATAACCAAATTATTGTGATTTTTGATACCTACGTATTAACATTGGTTCTTCCTTCACTCGGCCCTCTTTCGGCAAATGGAGATGACTAATCACTTTTCTGTTGAACCAAACGTTCTGGCCTCGTGTCAAGCATACAAAACACACACATTTTTGTTCAACATTTTCAAACCTAAATTGTGTAATATATTAAAATAAAATAAAAAGATCTTTTGGGTCGCTAGACACAGACTGTTTAAGCAATCACTGTCCCAGACAAAAGAAAATAATAATATAAAAGCAATTTATGAAATTGTAGTCAACTTATAAAAAACGAAAGATACTATTGTATTGTATTAGGTTATCGACAATTAGGAATCTTTCGCTCGAATGCCTACAATTCACAATGAGATGAAAAACATTCAAGTTAATCTAGAGGTGAATATGGATATTTGGCTTTTATTGAAAATATATATACAAGACTTATATATAGAAAATATGAAGAAATTTTTCTAAACTTGTATATGTTACACCTACATTCTGTAGGTCCAAATATTTCCCAGACTGTTTTGCTTGCCGTGTTTGTTTTGTTGAATCTATTTTTATACTTCTATATTTTATAGCTTTTTTGTGTTTGGGTCTCATTGTCGTGGAAAAAGTAGCCTTCCTCAGTAAATGGGCTATCTAACACTGAAAGACTTGTTCATATCGGACCAGTTGTTCCTGACATAAGCTCGTTCAACCAAACAAACAAACGAACTCCGCAGGTATATAATATTAGTAAAGATGTACTTTGAAGATCGCTTCTGAAATACAGATATTCCTTATCTAGCTCAGACAAAGTTGTTTGTAAACTGAATACTTTGTTTAACCATTTCATTTTTACCTCATATTTAGTGAGGGTTCTTTTTTCTGAAAATAATAAATAATACCAGTTCGTCACCTCGTTTTAAAAAAGATAATATCTGAAATTAGTCTTTCCCAACAGTTACAGCGCTGCTCAGTCCTCCAACAAATTGTGACATTAAGTTTAAAGCGCTACAAAACCGCTTGATGTGCACTTAAAGCGCACTGTTACTAAGTGCAGTTGGTAACCGCCGTCAAGTAGAGGTGTCAGTGTTCGGCCCACACTCAAGCTGTGAACATGTTGGTAGTGACAAACCAACCGCAGCTTTGGTGTAGTGCCAGCCAAGTAACAGGCCTAGCTCAGCGTCTTAGAGCTCTTGTATTTAGGAGATTTAGAAAATGCACCTGAATGTTACTGCCAATACTGGCTGGTTTTTGCTACACTATGTATGTATGCAAGCACACTGAATATACTTAAGAATTTGATGTCTAGCACTAAAACCATATTGCTATCGGTATATTGTTAAATAAAATTACATTTAATTATCTCTTGACGATTCCTTCAGAAACGGTATTTTAATTAATTACATGAGAAACGAACGGCAGGGGTTGTTTTTGCAAAAAATATTTTATAATAATATAGTTCAGTAATACTTAAATAATAATGTTAAATCCTCTTGAATTTCCGAGAAAAAATAATTGATATAAAATTAATTACATTGTTAATAGGATTCCGTACAGCCAGCACACATCGTAATGGTTTTAATGCAATACCACGCTCCAATGCCAATATATTAACGACACAGATAGTACCGAGCTATTTATGATTATTGCCATTGAATTGCGAACCATTCTGATAAAAACAAACAAATAGTAATTTATGTAATGATAATTGGATATGTCCGCGCTGTTATGGTTTAGCAATTAGTAAATAATTGACAACAGACTCTATTTGTTACGTTTTGCTGTAATGAGATTCACAATATTTGTAGATACAATTTATAAGTAAGTCAATGTTGTAAGATATTAATTTATGATTGAGTTCCTTGAAGCATGATCTATACATATAATAAATCTGTAGAAAAGTAATTTTTGTACATTGAAGAAATTGAAAAAAAAAATAGCCAGCGTGTGAAAAGATAACTAACAGAACCCATTTCCATCACTTTTGAAATTTTTGTCTGTTTGTCTGTTTGTCTGTTTATATGTTTGTTTGTGCGCACATCACGTAAAATCTATGAATCCCATGCAGACAATGTTTATATACAAAAATTATACGTAACTTGAGGTATTACTTAGTTTTGGTTTCATCGAAATCTGTTCATAAACAAAAAAGTTATGTACATTTGAATCAATAGAAAGCGATATCGGCGATACAAAGTCCAATTTAGGATGAGCTCTCATCAATATGGTCGTCCATATTAAATAGGGATCAAACTCTAAATTTACATAATCTCCATTCATCTGTACACGTAATCTTTGACATATAAACAAAAAAGTAACCATGGCGAAAATAACGTTGCCATAGCGATCAGTTTATTGAAGTATGAATAACTATTTAAGATGCTCACAGCAGTATTAAACAGCTCTGTGGTTATACGATTGGAAATGTGAAATATCTTGCTGCGTGTTCAAATCCTGATGTTATTACATATTTTGTTTTTTATTTCTAGAACCGACTTTCTTACAGAAGTACGAATATATCGAGCTAACCCTTTTTGTGTTTTGTATTATTTTTTAGTTTGTAATTTTTTACATGGCTAATTTTTTAGATAGCTTGCTGCTCATGTAATTTTTGATGCCTGATCGAGACAAACAAAAATGCATAAAGTTTTTACAATCACACTTTACTGTTAAACAGGTGAAGTTCATAGTCAGTTAGTTGATAAGTCCATCATCTAAATCCCGCAATTTCTGCGACTTACATAAAAGAAACCAAATTGTCAAATACCCGTATCAGGCGACTTGAGCCATTTAAAGCGCATTCAGTGATTCAGTCAGTCAAAAATATTTTTCACATGCATACCTATTACGACTGATCAGCGCGAACAACGTCGCGGGTACAGCTAGGTCATCAAGGTTACTTTATTCATATTTTTGTCTTTATTAAACTGAACGGACGGTATTTGAATCTCGCATCCACTACTGATTAATGCCTGTGTGTGACGAGATCTGATGGCAAACTGCTAAGCTGGCATAAATAAATATACTTACAGGATATAGCGCATGTTCCAGCTTTTGATCTGGTCATTATTATCTATACCTACTAATATTATAAAGCTGAAGAGTTTGTTTGTTTTTTTGTTTGTTTGAACGCGCTAATCTCAGGAAGTACTGATCCGATCTGAAAAATTCTTTCACTGTTAGATAGTCCACTTATTGAGGACTATAGGCTATTTTTCTTTTGGAAATCTGTCCCCTAAGGGGGTGAAATAGGGGTTGAAAGTTTGTATGGGAAGTTCGGTATTTTCAATGATAGACACATGAAATTTGGTATACGGGTTTCGGGTTAGAGATAAATGAAGACGTATTTCAGCAATTTTGAAAATCATCCCCTTAAGAGGGTGAAATAGGGGTTGGAAGTTTGTAGGTATATGAATTGTGTCGTTTTCAAAGATAGACACGTTTAATTTCATACAAGGGTTATTAGTTAGAAATAAATAAGACGTATTTCCGAGATTTTAGAAATCTACCCTCTAAGGGAGTGTAATAGGGGTTGAAAGTTTGTATGGGAAGTTCGGTATTTTCAATGATACACATGAAATTTTGTATACGGGTTTCAGGATAGAAATAAATAAAGATGTATTTCAGCGATTTTAAAAATCATACCCCTAAGACAGTGAAATAGGGGTTGGAAGTTTGTAGGTACATGAATTGTGTCGTTTTCAAAGAATTAAATGTGTCTTCATTTAATTTCATACAAGGGTTATTAGTTAGAAATAAATAAGATGTATTTCCGTGATTTTAGCCTTTTAGAAATCTACCCTCTAAGGGGGTGAAATAGGGGCTGAAATAGTTGGTATGTGAAGTTCGGTATTCTCAAAGATAGACAGATGAAAAGATAAGTAGATAAGATAACGCCCATCTAAGACATATCTATAATGACGACCCCCGTGGTCGAGTGGCTTTCACTCCGGTTTTTAAGGTGTCGCCAGCTCTAAGGTCCCAGGTTCGATCCCCGGACAGGTTCATGTAGAAAATAACTTTTATAAATTGTCTTGAGTCTGGGTGTTTATGGTATCTTCATTGTCTCAGATTCCATAACACAAATGCTTTTGCTACTTACTTAACGTTAATTATTATTTTAACGCCATAATATTTTATGAAAAATTTTATTCATACTCCTTACTTTGAAAATCACAGAATACATCCATCTACCTTTAATACTACTCTTTATTTTACGCGCGAGCGAAGCCGCGGGCAACAGCTAGTTTAATATAAATTGTTAACGTAACATTATTTGAATTTGATTTAGATATTCTCTTACATTATACACATTGCTCGTAGCTGTCTGAAGGCCTCGCAAAATATTCTTTGTTTTTCTGTCTTATTTGCCACATAATAAAATAACTGTTTGTTTCCGTAAATTTTCTTAAAATCATGTCACGCAGAATGCCAGTATTGTTGACATCAAAGACAAACAAAAACCTCAGTAGATTCCTTAGTGATGGTCGTTCAGTATTATGAAAAACTCCGTCTGCTCTGATAGGGTTAGGCGAACTACAATTAAGATACTATTCAAATGAGTTTTCGGAGATTGGCATTCTTCCAATGTCTGAGGTCAATCGAGAGCTACATATTTAACCAAAATGTTCGAAGCTAGCCAAAATCGATTAGTCACCACGTAAAGATCAATTAGATTTTGGGATCGGTTGGCTATAAATAACTCTTGGGTGAGGATTATCTTGGGACTTTGGGGAGTTGGGTATTAAATACCTGTCAATAACACGCGCCGGCTGTTCGTGCCTGCTGCCAGTGGCCATCCCTCATCCAGGCTTGTACAAATGTCTCGTCTGTCTGCATAATGATATCCCAAATGCGGGTTCAAAGTCTGGCAAAAGTAAATGTGATTCTTGATTCATGCAGGTGCTCTACTTTGGGCAGTAAGACGGCGATGACAAATTGATTTGTAGCGACGACAAATAGATAGATACTTATTATGTTTTATAAATAAAAATATAGAAACATGAGTATATATAGTATTGAATTTATAATGCTAAAATTAAAAATATATTTTTATGCAATTGTACAAAGATTTCTAAAAAAGGAAACTTGTAATCAATCATCACATAGACGGTTTTTTTATAGAGCTTACTAGCAAAGTGGGTCGCACATTACTAGTACTTACCTATTCTTGCTAATCCCTTGTACTAAGCTAAATGCTTTTGTTACGTCGGGAGTGCAAAGGGTTGGATTCGAACCGGAAACCACATGATCACAAGTCCGACGCCCCAGCCATTAGGCTACATCGTACTGTTTACCATGTGGCATTTATATATATTACTTAATCTTTAGTTCTACACAGTAACCGGGTGCAGCTCTCTCACACCTATTGCTTCATAATTCTGTGCTTGCTCGCGTGTGCTTAATGCCTGGCGTAATAGAATATTCATACCTTAACTCAGCAAAACTCTTAAGTTTTCAAGCAACTTGTTCAGAACTCGTTATGTTTGTCTTAAGTTAAGTTTCAAATAATTTAATGTATGTTTTTGTTTCATTTTGTTATTGTTACTGTCTTATATCAATGTGAAACTGGCTATATTTTTTTAACTGGCATCTGTGGCAGAATTTAAAAATACTGAAACTCATGCTTTGGAAATACCAAAAGGTTTCACTTTCCACTGAATGTTTACGGTTAATGACAAGACCTAAGTCTGTCCTCCAGTCTACGGGCTGATTCAAAAGTCGATTGTATCCTTATAAAAGCGAAAACGCAATAGTTTGCAGCGCATTCTCACATCATACCATGGTATAATGTGAGATAGATAAATACCCTTCCGCCTTCCCCTTCCCCAGGGCGGAGGAAGTCCTTGTGGATTTCTGATCGCTAATAGTACCTTAGCGCATCAATATTTGGAGCGGCGGTAGCCTAATTGCTAGGGTGTCGGACTTGCGATCATCTGGTTGCGGGTTCGAATCCCACCCATTACACTACCGACGTGAACCCACTCGTAACACAAGCATCTTAGATTAGCACGAGGGGTTAATGAGATTACTAGTAATGTGCGACCCACATTGCTGATAATCTTAAAAAAAAAAATTGATCAATGACATCGCGTGACTAACGTGTATCCACGATGCCCGTCAAATATCAGACGTTTTTTTCCCGAATACTGAAACGCTACTTAACTATGAGACTGTCCATCTATCGCTACTTTACACCAATGACATGTTGTAGTGTGTTAGTAGTGTTACAGTGTTAGATATTAATACAAAATGGAGGGGAGCTTTATTTAGGTATGGTACTTAGATAATACGGCTCGACGTTAAAAGTTGAAAAATAAAAATCGCAAATAATTATAAAACTATTTTTTTTGGATACTTTAACGAATAAAGAAAAATGTTAGTCAATCCCTATCAGCCTACATACCACATACATTAGCAGGTACTTTATACTGACAAGACCTTTCGAAAATAGCTCCCCATCAATCAAAGCTGACCTTAACCCTCTGCGGTCGGTGTTGACGCGGTAACACTTGCACCTCACGGGTCTCGCTGACCCAACGTCTGGCAGCATATTAATACGTATAGGTTTGGCGAAAATCCTGATCTTTTCTATAATTCCTCGGTAAAGGGCAGCTGCTGGAACATTTGCCGTAAATTGGAGTATCAGGTAAAGAGGATCGATTTGAAAAGCTGTCAGAATCATAAAACCATATTTTTTTTATATTATGCGATATACTATTATTCTTCGCTCAGTATCCATTTTAAAAATGCAATGCCCGGTAGATGTTATATTATTGTTTACTAACCACTTTTCTACTTATGATGACAAGTGACTTTGTTGTGACTTTGAAAGGAAGAAATCGATCTATTGCATTATTATTTCGTGGATATTCGTGAATTTTGTTTCTGTATAAATGTTTTCATGATTTAATAAATCCTTACGTTTTACGTAGTATGTGGAAGACTTTAGTGTGAGAATAACGCGCGCGCTGAGCGATGGAAATGTATGTGTTGCTTCAATTGTTTGGCACGAGCCGATTTGTGGCCGCGAATGTCGGAACAAACGCTATACGTTTGCCGTTCTCATATTTATTTCTTTTATTTCATGTCAGTGTTGAAAACCCGTTGATAAATAGTGGTATTGTGTATTGCGCAAATATAGGCGAAGAGTAGGATCGCATCTAACATATATATTATATCTTTGTATTGGGTCTGTCTACCATTTTGTTATCCGTGATTACTTATTTCATTTGTACGGATATCTGCGTCGACGTTAGGGATTCGATTTGTGTCATTGTTAGATAAGAAGCGGACATAATAACATGTACTAACAATACGGGTACCTATTTCCGCAAAGAATTACCTCCGCATTGTATAAATTAACAATTATAGATATCGATAAAACTTTACATGGAAACATGGAACATGGAAACGAGCGCAATAAACGTTAGCCGGCTCTCAGTGGCCAATAACCATGATATTGCTGCAGGAACTCTGGACGTAAACAAATTCTAACGTTCCTCAGGTATTTCACGAACTAAAACTTCTTAACTAGTGTTCGCTATTCCGCTTAGTTCCTAACTTGAGATCCGAGTAAATAAACTGGGATCGATCCAACTTGCCACCATTACACAGTTCTCAAAGGAACATCTGGCGAAGTACTTGGGCACAAACATAACACTAACTATCGATATATTATTATATATACCCGCCGTCCACTTTAACCGGATTTACTCCGTTTGAACCGGTTGAATGCGGAATCATCCAGTTATTTTCGAGAAAATGCGTCGGTGAGATTTTGCACAGGTAAAATAAAGTAAGGTTTAGCATTATTCTAGGTATAAAACTTGATAATATCGCAATGGAATGTGGAGAAAAGTTCTCGGTCGGTCGGTAGTCTGGTGCTACGCAATTTAAATTTAAATCGACTTCGTTTAAAGCCAAAGCTTAAATTTTATTTGTCTAGCTACTGAAAATTGAGTGGGCTTTTATTCTTTTTAATAACTTGGATAAATGTTTGGTATTTAAAATGGCCGGCGATCAATCAATGCTTAGTTTATTTATTTTATACATAGCTTTGGTTCACTGGTCCCGCTCAATATCTCGCTGTTTTTCATCCCTGTTATATGAGTGGGTTTATCGAAGCAATTTAAAGATAGCAGTAATTTACTATGCTTACTCTCTGATGCTCGAAAGCTTAGTAGACCGCACGTCGATGGTAATACTTTCATCTGGACAGTGGCTTTATGACAATGAATTACGGTCGGGTTTCTTATGTTGTTGTTACCACTATGATAACTTGAAACGACCATCTCGGGGCTTGCGATCGGAATCAACGAGTTGCAAGTCACAAAATAAAAGAAGGAAAATCAATTTATTTCCAAACACCTTTTGAAGTAGGTATTTCTGTTTGAAACGTTCCACTTACTTGATAATTTTCCATTTACTAGAACATCTCCATCATAATCCGTCAGTGTACAAACTGAACACGTGCGAGTGCATACTGCAACTAATGTACACGTGTTCTTTAAGAAAATAACTAGGTACAATAATAAGAAGTAGCACACCTTCATAGTTAACGTCGCCTCATTTTTTTGTAGTATTACCCTTTTAATATTGAACAAAAGTTCTATGTATCATCTAAGGTTATTTCAATGTTCAATGGTTATTTTTTCAATTATTGTTATTTAGATAAAACCATTCAATGACATTAAATGTCTCATCTATACATATAATAAATCTGTAGAAAAGTCATTTTTGTACATTGAAGAAATTGAAAAAAAAAATAGCCAGCGTGTGAAAAGATAACTAACAGAACCCATTTCCATCACTTTTGAAATTTTTGTCTGTTTGTCTGTTTGTCTGTTTATATGTTTGTTTGTGCGCACATCACGTAAAATCTATGAATCCCATGCAGACAATGTTTATATACAAAAATTATACGTAACTTGAGGTATTACTTAGTTTTGGTTTCATCGAAATCGGCTCATAAACAAAAAAGTTATGTACATTTGAATCAATAGAAAGCGATATCGGCGACACAAAGTCCAATTTAGGATGAGCTCTCATCAATATGGTCGTCCATATTAAATAGGGATCAAACTCTAAATTTACATAATCTCCATTCATCTGTACACGTAATCTTTGACATATAAACAAAAAAGTAACCATAGCGAAAATAACGTTGCCATAGCGATCAGTTTATTGAAGTATGAATAACTATTTAAGATGCTTACAGTAGTATTAAACAGCTCGGTGGTTATACGATAGGAAATGTGAAATATCTTGCTGCGTGTTCAAATCCTGATGTTACTACATATTTTGTTTTTTATTTCTAGAACCGACTTTCTTACAGAAGTACGAATATATCGAGCTAACCCTTTTTGTGTTTTGTATTATTTTTTAGTTTGTAATTTTTTACATGGCTAATTTTTTAGATAGCTTGCTGCTCATGTAATTTTTGATGCCTGATCGAGACAAACAAAAATGCATAGTTTTTACAATCACACTTTACTGTTAAACAGGTGAAGTTCATAGTCAGTTAGTTGATAAGTCCATCATCTAAATCCCGCAATTTCTGCGACTTACATAAAAGAAACCAAATTGTCAAATACCCGTATCAGGCGACTTGAGCCATCTAAAGCGCATTCAGTGATTCAGTCAGTCAAAAATATTTTTCACATGCATACCTATTACGACTGATCAGCGCGAACAACGTCGCGGGTACAGCTAGGTCATCAAGGTTACTTTATTCATATTTTTGTCTTTATTAAACTGAACGGACGGTATTTGAATCTCGCATCCACTACTGATTAATGCCTGTGTGTGACGAGATCTGAAGGCAAACTGCAAAGCTGGCAAAAATAAATATACTTACAGGATATAGCGCATGTTCCAGCTTTTGATCTGGTCATTATTATCTATACCTACTAATATTATAAAGCTGAAGAGTTTGTTTGTTTTTTTGTTTGTTTGAACGTGCTAATCTCAGGAAGTACTGATCCGATCTGAAAAATTCTTACACTGTTAGATAGTCCACTTATTGAGGACTATAGGCTATTTTTCTTTTGGAAATCTATCCCCTAAGGGGGTGAAATAGGGGTTGAAAGTTTGTATGGGAAGTTCGGTATTTTCAATGATAGACACATGAAATTTGGTATACGGGTTTCTGGTTAGAGATTAATGAAGACGTATTTCAGCAATTTTGAAAATCATCCCCTTAAGAGGGTGAAATAGGGGTTGGAAGTTTGTAGGTTTATGAATTGTGTCGTTTTCAAAGATAGACACGTTTAATTTCATACAAGGGTTATTAGTTAGAAATAAATAAGACGTATTTCCGAGATTTTAGAAATCACCCTCTAAGGGGGTAAAGATAAAGATAAAAGATAAAAGATATTTATTTGCAAATATGGGTATTACATTAGTGGTGACATAAAAAAGTAAACATTCGTTCAGCCATATTTTGCCGGTAGGCAATAGGGGTTGAAAGTTTGTATGGGAAGTTCGGTATTTTCAATGATTGACACATGAAATTTTGTATACGGGTTTCAGGATAGAAATAAATAAAGATGTATTTCAGCGATTTTAAAAATCATACCCCTAAGACAGTGAAATAGGGGTTGGAAGTTTGTAGGTACATGAATTGTGTCGTTTTCAAAGATAGACACATTTAATTTCATACAAGGGTTATTAGTTAGAAATAAATAAGATGTATTTCCGTGATTTTAGCCTTTTAGGAATCTACCCTCTAAGGGGGTGAAATAGGGGCTGAAATAGTTGGTATGTGAAGTTCGGTATTCTCAAAGATAGACAGATGAAAAGATAAGTAGATAAGATAACGCCCATCTAAGACATATCTATAATGACGACCCCCGTGGTCGAGTGGCTTTCACTCCGGTTTTTAAGGTGTCGCCAGCTCTAAGGTCCCAGGTTCGATCTCCGGACAGGTCCATGTAGAAAATAACTTTTATAAATTGTCTTGAGTCTGGGTGTTTATGGTATCTTCACTGTCTCAGATTCCATAACACAAATGCTTTTGCTACTTACTTTACGTTAATTATTATTTTAACGCCATAATATTTTATGAAAAATTTTATTCATGGAGTATGAATAAAATTTTTTACTTTGAAAATCACAGAATACATTCATCTACCTTTAATACTACTCTTTATTTTACGCGCGAGCGAAGCCGCGGGCAACAGCTAGTTGATAAAATAAATTATTGACCAATAAATTCCACTGAACTAAATGTGAATATAATAAATATTAAGATAATTCAGCCACAAATGAATAAATAATGACCACCATTAGTCAGTTTACTTTTAAACGCAGCTGTGAAAGCATGGCTACAGGTTGTTGTTTTTCCGGCATACCGCACGAAAGCACGTAGAGTTGCGGAGACGAGCCGCCGATGGTATTCAATCTGGGAGTGTGTTTGGACTCGTCCATCAACGTGTCGCGGTGATGGATGGCGCCGCAAGATACGGTGCGTGTGCCGCGGATGCTAGGGCTGCTCAACTCCCTCAGTATCATGTAGGAAAAGAACTAGGAATGATTATCTGGAAGAAATTTTAATGAATAAAATGTACGGTAATATTGGTATATGGCTCACATTATTCTCCTTCTATTACACTTCAAATGCGGATTCACTTATAATTATTTGTACCTACCTGGTCCTTTAACTTCATTCCTTACCAAGTTATGTGGAATACATAAGGTTGTCATTCTCCATCTGTGCGTACCCTTATCGAAGACAAATCACAATTTGATACTTGCAATATTAAAATATTAAAAGTACATAAAGTAACTGTAGCGATTTTAGGATATTTCAGTAAAAAGTTTTTCGAGGCAACCCTGCATACAATCCAGTTCCGTAATAGCTGGTTGTCAACAGTGCGCGACCTCACGCGGTGATATCGGCTTACGATGACGCGCTGACGTCATTCACGCACTCTCTACACCCTTTATATATTGTTATTATAATACTCGGCTCGATGGAGTCCAACCCTACGACAAATAACTTCTATTTCAAGACACGTTTGCACAAAAATATGAGAACTATTAG
The DNA here is from genome assembly GCA_950381575.1 of Plusia festucae. Lineage (NCBI taxonomy): Eukaryota > Metazoa > Arthropoda > Insecta > Lepidoptera > Noctuidae > Plusia > Plusia festucae. The sequence continues at coordinate 326,235 of OX494436.1, read as the reverse complement.
GATAAGTATAAACAAACCATAATTTCATTACACAATTGACGTCATAAGACATTCGTCGTATTTATAAAAACTTCTAGTTACTAAAAAATAAATCCGAATTATGTTCAGAAATTAGAAATGACCCTATTTATCTTCATTCTAAAATTTATTTTAAGTCCTTCAAAAAATTATTATGTTCTAGTCAACTTATCTACTATATTCAAAACGCTTTTATTTACGGTTTTATTTTTTCACTTCAGACAAAATTTATATTGGATTCGTTTGTACGAGCGAGGAGAAAAATATAATAATGTCGGGGATGTTATAAGAAGCTCCGCGCGAGCACGCACATCATTATGTTGCAGCTGTGAAAGAGCGATGCTGACACGTCCATATACCAGCTGTACAGTACATTTGTCAAACATTAATGATAGCAGGACCATAACGGTGACGTCATAAACAACGAGGTTCATTTTCAGCTCTCGAATCATCTGACTTTACTTTAGAAATAATAGACTTAAGCGCTCTAAATACTTGTTGTCAAATTTATCAACCCCAAAAGACGTTCCAAACTTTAAAAGTGTCTTAGAACAATAAAGTTTAAAGTATCTTTCTATTAATTTTACGATTTTTAAATTATCTATGATTAGAAGTATCTGATTTTGATTGTGGTTGTTTATGATCTGGTAAAGTATAGGTAGGTTTACGAATACATTTAACATCTAATAAAATCGTAAATTGTAGTGTTGGCCTAGCTGTTCAATGACCGGAGTCACATGCACATGGTTGCAGGTTCGAACCCAGGCAAGTACCAATGTGTCTTTTTCAAAGTTATATGTACTTTCTTAATCATTCTAATTGACAAACGGTGAAGGAAAACATCGCGAGGAAACCTGGATACCAAAATATTGAAATATTAAATCGCCAACCCGCAAAGAGCAAGCGTGGTGATCAATGCTCATCCCTTCTCTATATGAGAAGAGGCCTGTGCCCAGCAGTGGGACGTACATATGGGCCGGTATTATTATTATTATATATAAATACATCTAAAATGTTTAAACAAATGAAAATTATTTTGATTGACAAAATAAAGTTTCGCCTGCTGTCTTGTATAGTATAATATAGCTTGGAAAACAATTGTGAAACCTAAAGAATAGTTGTCTAGACGATCCGTTTAAAGCTAATTAATAAAAGTTCTCGAGTTTTCCGATTGTTCGATTAGTTTATCAAATTCAATTGAAGCGAATCTTGTTTCTTTTAGTTTTCAATCAAATAGTTATTAGTTACAACTAACTTTATGCTTTACCTAAATTTACGTGTATAAAGGTCACCGTACGTAGGTGGTCTTCATAGTAAGTAGTACATACTTACCGAGCCGCTTTTAAGACATATCACATGCAATAAATAGTTACCCACCCAACTGAATTCAGTTTATTTTACAAAAATCACAATAATCGTCGTCGGGCTTCTAACACAAGTCCAGTGCAGCAGCTTATTATAAAGTTTCCTCCAGCTATCGGCGAAGTTGTAACAAAAAGCATAAGAAAAATTTCCAAATCGATTAAAACTTCTGTTAAACTATAACTATGCAAACAAGCGAACTAATAAAAATGCAAAGTCTTTTGATTTGCGCTCACAACTAGCCTCTCGAACAAGCTAGAGAGAGATAAGCACCGTCCAGAGGTGAAGCACCGCCCGCCTCTAAACATGCTCGCATGCAAATCCCGGGAATCTTGGGACCCATGCATAATCCCGGACACCGGGACTGTTATTCACGGGAATTTATTAGAAGGGAAAACATTTAGGGATTTTTAGTGGAACGTAAAACATGTTTCGTTGTAAATCGAGGGCTTCTCGTGCAATGCTCCTGAAATATTGTGCTTAATGTTTTCGGATAGAATAATGGGCGAGTGAACGCCTTATTGGGTTTTATGCCGTTTTCACGTTCAATAAACCGACCTTTTCTCATGAATATGCATGAACGTTTGTTGCTTCAAACGTATGCAAATGACTCTCCAAGTTGTTTATTTAGATATTTTTTGTAGTGTTTATATAATTAAATTGCTCCAATCTGTTTTTGTTTTAATTTAATTTTTCTGACGTCTTTACGAGGATTCGGTTAACATTAATTAATTCGAGTACACAATATGTAATTTACAATAAAACTATAAATTAAGAGTTAGGTCAAAAAATAAAAAATATAAATCCAAGAAAAAAAAATATGAATCTCTCTTGTCCATGAAACGAGCCGAGGAAATTTATTTTTCGGTCACTATTCCAAATTGTTTAAATGGCCTTATGGTAGACCCTCTATATCACTGGCAGAAGATACCCATTATTAGCCATTCACTTTTAACTCCGTGTATTTGGTAAGTAAACTAATCAATTAGTTCGTACCGAGTAAGAATAGAATAAATCTTTACTCGCTAGAGATATGGTAAACACAGAAACTGGTAAACAATATAAAATAGCTTTCATGTTATAAGACGTGGATATTACTCCCACTTAAGTAACAAAGACTGATAGGTGGGGTTTAACCTCATTGTTCGATCGCAGTGCGCATTGGCTACGGACGTGTCCCAGTGCGTACAGATATTTTAAATAACGAACTGCGCGGCTATATGCCGCTGCCCGCTTCTGTCGCTATGAGCTCAATACTCATAGCCAACGAATTGTTGGCGTTTATTCAGAACGCCATTGACACGATGGATGAGGTTAGTATCTTACAAATATGTAAGACTAACTTCAAAGAAGAGGAAATATGCAGTGGAAAGAAGCTACTGTACGAGTGTGTGAACAAACTGGACCAGATGCCGTCTCGACGGAGGGACGGTACTGAGAAGAGCGTCCAGGACATTATCACCCTGTTGAAGGTGACCGACCCGGATGACGTGCCCAGTTTCGTGGCGAAGGAGCTGCACAAGCTGCCCCCAGTCACGTTTGACCACGTCGACGTCACCAGGCTCCTAAAAGACATCATTTTCCTGAAGACGAGCCTGGCCGAGGTGCAGTCCAGATTAGAGGTCTCAGACAGGACCATTCAAGAACTGCGTGCTGAAGTGGTGTTATTGCGTAACACTAATTCAGTAAGTAGGTCGCCTGAGGAGGCCTCTAAGGTGAACACGCGTCGCGGGGCGCAAAATGTCTCCGTCTGCAGTTTTGCATCGGCGGATTCCGATGCGTCACCGGCTGTTGTCAAGTGCAATGCCCCAGCGATTGCAACATGTGTAACCGCGTCGACACCTCGGCGCGTTTATGCTGACGCTGTCGCTAGCCGGGCCGCAGCTCGCACACCTAGCTGCGCCGCACCCGTCCCCGCGCCCGCCCCGGCGCCCCCCCGCGCGGCTCCTCCACGTGCCGCGCGCGCTCCGTGCCCCGCCCCGCCTCCCGCGCCTGCTGCGCAGGTGCCGCGACGGGATGAAGACGGTTTCGAGATGGTGCAGAGGAAGAAGCGCCGTCCCAAAACCGTTCAGAACCGCTGCGGTAAAGCCCCGCCGGAGCCCAACGTGCTCGTGCGCGCCGCCATGCCGAACACTCCAGTTTATGTCTCCCGCCTACACTTCTCAGTTAAGGCGGAGAACATTGTGGAGTACGTGCGCCAGAAGCTGAAGTACTCGCCGAGGGTGCAGGAGCTGGAGTCGCGCCGCAACGTCAACTTCAAGGCGTTTGTGGTGCGAGTACCAAACTGCTACCTGCAGCACGTCATGACTGAAGACTTCTGGCCGCAGGGCGTGGTGTTCCGCCGCTTCCGCGGACAAGTACCACCGGAACGCACTAAGACGTAGTGCATGGAAGTTTTTACTAACATAATTTTAAGTTTTAAACTAACAACTTTTATAATTTATAAATATGTATTAGTTTATAAGTTTTGATTTAATTTATGTATTTTATTACTATGGGCCTAGATGCCTGAAATAAATGGTTATTATTATTATTATTATTGTGTATTTTCGTCATCTTTGAGAATCATACGTCTAAAAGAAAATATTTTACCTTACTTTTATTTAATTTGATCAACTTTCAAATTTATTTTTAGTTTCAAAGTGTCTGTCTCATCTCTGTTATAAAATATATATCTCGGTAGGACTGTAAAGTTTGCGTGACAACACTACAGATGTTTTTCAAAAAAGAAATAATTAAAAACGGAAGCGCAAGAAAACAATACTAATATAAAATACTTGTATCAGCTTTTTAGGTCTATTTAACGTTGTTTCTTCCACTAAGAGTTCCACACCGTGAACCGAAAGACAAATAGCAAGACTAATCCCCTAATCTAGCAGCTTACATCCCGAGCGCAGTAATGCATCCGTTTTATCCTGTAGCGAGTACCAAACGCCGACAATACACGTAAACAAAGGCACATGTAATACCTGGTGTTTTGTGAGTCGTCTCCGAGACAACCTGTTGGTGAGGTGAAGGAACTAATATGTTGCTAAGCTCGCGATCCGTCTGCGTCGTCTGAACGTTCCGAGATCTCAGGTGGCTACTGACGCTGTATGGAATTTATTTGATTAGATTTTTGGTGGATGTGACAGTTTTAAGGCTCTAACTGTATATTTAAATATATATCGCATCCCTTTCTGGCCAATTATTTAAAAATTTCCAAAAATAAATTAAGACCGTGTTTATATTAATTGCTTTCGTTGCTCTAAGACATATCAAAAGTAGATAGATGAAATTTGAAATCTCAGGCAGGTAACCTCCATAGATTAGTTGGTAAAGCGACAAACTGTTCGTGCATTTCATTACATATCCAATATTGAAAAAGCGAATTGTTCAAACTCTTTCATTTTTATTAAGGTATTGGACTTATCGGCAGATAATTTCGTTTCTGCCTACACAAGCGAGGCCGCTGAGCGTCACTTGTCATTTGGGCGTCGTTAGAGCGGCGAGGTGGCGCCGGTCTTAAGTAATGATGCTGTGTTTGGAGATTAAGATCATGCTCGTTTTTCTGCCTACAACTTTTTGCCACTTTAGAGCTTTCAGCGCGATATCGTAAATTTATTTGTATGATGTATACAAACCGCGAAAGTCTAAAAACTTAACTAATAAACTATCATAAATTAAGTTTTTAAGAAATCTAATTAATGTAGTAAAGTCGTCGATCACGTTATTTTTCATGTTTTAGCTAACATAAGTTTTTCGAAAGGAAACAAAGTGTGAATATTTATTTTTCTAACTAGGAAAAAACATGAAGCCTTACTACATATACCCATACAAATGTATATTGTGAAGTCTGCTTGATTAAAACCAATCTCGAAAGTTAATTTGGCACAAAACAAAATAAACCATATAAAGCTGAGACATAATGTAGAAAGTCCAGTGTATTTGGTGCATTCGAGTAGATAATGTCGTGAAGTATGTGCTGTCATATCGCGGATGGCAGTCTGAAGCGCTCAGTCTAGACGGCGCAATATCGGCCAGCGCTTGTTTACCGCTGCGATGCACTCCTCATACGCAATACACACTTATTTTTATCTAGTATATAAACTTCTTCGCTGAATTTATATCGTCGACATTTTTTTACTTGCGTACATTTAATTTTATGTGTCGACATATTTGCAGACTGGACATTTAATATAATTTGTACACATACTTTAGAAGTTTTAACACAAACTTTTTATTATTATATCACAATATAATCTAGTGTCCTTCTTGACTTAATATTTTTTTTATTAATTGAATGTTTAGCTTAAACGAGTTTCTATAAACGTATCTCTTTACTAAACAATAGCTGGTTTAGATTATAGTCATTGTTTTTTTCTTCTAATTGGTCCTATGTTTGTAGAAACATAGGACCAATTAGAAAAAAAAATGTGGAGAATCCCACTCCAAATAATTTTGTGGAAAGTTTGCGAAATTTGAATCTGCGTCCCAAATTGACTTCAAGATGATAGTCGATAAACTGGTTTCAAAGTCGAATCCGTAAAGTGTTCTGACGTGCGATTGAATCGATTAAAAGTTATCACTCGATTTAATGTCAAGTAACAATTTTAAATGGTCTCCTTGAAAAATTTAAGATATTCTTCACGTGAAATCTTATTAATTACTCAAGAATTTTTCAATCATTTGTTATTTTTGACAAATATTAATATATTGATACTTACACTAATTCACTATTGTGTGGGAAGACATCATACGCCGTGCTCTTGTTGCCGTCGGTGTTCTACATTGGGACCGTAGGGTCCGAGTGCTCACATTCTTTTCAAAGACTTATCCAAGCGTCTTGGTGACACCTCATGTGACCCAAGGGCTAGTTTTTACCTTGGTCAACAGTCAAGCATTGCCATTCAACGTGGCGATGCTGCCAGCCTTATGGGCACACTTCGAGTCGACAGCGATGTGTAAGAGTTTTTGATACTATTTTTTAGTGTTTAATTGTTATAGTTTAGTATTAGGTGTGTGTATAGTTAAGTTGGCAATATTTATTATAAAAACGTGTTTAAATAAAATAAATAAATTACTTATAAAAAAAAAGAAACTTAGAAGTTGTATAAATTAAACTATTTTACCAAATAAAAATAAGGAAACTTAACTTAAATATTATCAAGGACAATTTTTGATGCCTGTATGTACTCGCTCGGATTTTTTTTTATTAGACGACCACTGTCCTATAATTATGTGTTGTTCGCATATTTAGTGCTGGAAATAAGTTTAATTTGATTTCCATGCTATGTCTATAACTACACAGAAATACATTGATCTGACGCATGCCTGTGAGGAAGACTATCTTAACTTCCAGACTATAAGAACGGTTGCAAAAAAGTTGAGTTAATTACTTAGCAGTGGGCACTATATCACTTTTATATCGCCATTGTGCCACATCAACATCTTGTTCTAATTAATAGCTTCCCTCTTACATATAACAATGTTTTCGATCTATGTTTGTTAGCACGGCCATTCTTCCTTATTTACTCAAAACTTAAGAACCGAAAGAAAAGTTACAATGAATAATTGAATATTTATTAAGTAGAAGTTAATTCAATGTTGGTTCTGTATCAAAAGTAAATTCAAATTTGATTGTTTGTGGAGCCTCAAATGTTAGAAAATCTTTTGTGAACTAAATTTGTGTTTTAAAATAATCGTAATATACTCGTACACGTAGTAGTGGAATTAAAACATATCTTTATAGCAGCAAGTTAACACTAATTGCATAGTTTTTTTCAATAGTTGTACTGGTATACATATTTCGTTAAATTATTATTATGTTGGCTGAAGACACAAATTATCAGATGAAACGAAATATAAGTTAACAGCACTTACGCCAAAATCTATTGTGCCTATCTTAATAATCTATGCCATTCCCATAACGTGTTTAATATCCCTAAATATTGTCCAATAACGTGACTAGCGTGATGGCTGTCCTGTCGTGTCCACAATCCCGTCACTCCTCCAGACACATTGTCTCAATTCCGGCCACATTTATATGCAAATAACTCATACATATGCAAATATGTCCTGCTTAGCCGCCGTTACCATCATGTACCGACACACTTTTCATTTTCGGCTCCTCTTATATGTTCCAGTAAGTTATGTTTCGTGTTTTTTGCGGTTTTTAGACATTATTTTATGATGTCGTTGTTAAGGGTGAAAAAACAAGAATCTGTATGTTATAAATTAATGTTTGTCCGTATGTCGAATATAGAATCGTAAACTGTATACATTTGTGATGTGATCATGTGATGGTCTTTAGCAAAGTGGTTGTGCATGAGCCCATGAAGGTTTCTAAGTTGGTACGACCAATTTTTGACAGATTGTCATTCCAATGACTATGACTGATCAACGCGAAAAACGGCACGGGTTGGCACAGTTAGTCATCAAGAAATATAAGGTTCAAGGGAACCGATAACTCGAATGGAAATGCTGTAATATCATACGCTATAGACTTATCTGAATTCTCCAATCGTGCAAAGCTAGCGATTCAGTTTATAATTAACTTATCCGACCAAAACCGCAGATACAACAAAAACCTCAACAAAGATTAACCATGGCTTCAGCGTTTCAAATTTCATGGTAAGCATTATGTAATTCAAACATTTCCCTTGAAAACGAAATGAAAGCGTTTTCCCGTCGGAGCCGAGGCGGGAAAGTTGAACGATGTTAATCCATTCCCAGCTTGAAGCGATTGAATATGCATGCAGCTGTAACTAGCATGGCTTAATGTAGACTAATCGCTTTTATACTGATGATTTAAAATTTATTTGTTACTTACATTTTCTTATATTGAAGTCAGAAAAGGCTTTTGATATTGTTTGCTTGTCGAGGTGCGACGTAGATGAGTGATCATCCGCTTACATACCGAGTCCACTGCAGGAGTTTGAAAGCGCCGCGATTGTTCCCGGACATCATTAGTCAATGTTGACAGCCTGATACATAGATGTATCCGATAAGCTTGGATGTGGGTAATGCAAGGGATCGTTAAAATATTTGTTCAAGTGCCTTATCTTGTACCTACGTCTAAACATTATTTTGAGCTACAGCCATTCTTATTGCGTCAATGTTTCAATCACAAGACGGTATAAATTCACTGAAACGTAATCGTAGAATAAAAATACATGTGAAGTATAGTTGTATTAAATCGTTACTGCAATGCTTCAGATATGTTTACGACGACGCGCAGATCGTTTTAGCACGATTATACGCAAATACTGCTGGACACAAGCACATACATCCATGAATATTAGTTTATTTTTTGTTTCTGGTTTGTGCCTAATATCGCGTCTCCGTTGGACGTTGGCGGAGCTTACAATTCTGTGGTTTCTACAGTGCGTATCACTTTCTAACAGCTTTCCAAGTTTTCATACATTAATCACGATCCTGACCAGATTTCATATGGGACCCGCAATTCATTTATGACCTTTTGACACTCGGTCTTGTAGTTCATGCTATCTTATAATATAATATAGTTCCAGCTGATATAATACGGAAATAGAGTTTATTTTCAGTACTATCACTTATTTATATTCTGGCTCAACATGTTTGTTTATATGTGCGTAATAAATAATAAATCAACTTCAAGAGCTCACACTACAGAGCTTCAAAGGCCAAATGGGCCACCTCATTTGGCCTTTTTGGTTAGCAAAAATAGAACTTAACTTTGTCGATAATATACAAAACCGTGAATGTAACACGTCATTCAAGTCGGGAGACGCGAGGGTGCGACAATTTCGCATTTTTGCATATTCATTGAACGTTATCGACTTGTCGGCTGGCCTGCCGCCGCTTGTCACTCGGTGATTGATCACCACTTTTTGTGCGCGTCTCTTGTATCGGTGGGCTCTGTACACGGGTAATAAAGGGTAAGCGGTTTATGCGTGAGTGTTAGTTTAGCAAGAATTTTGATGGGACGTGTTAGGTTACTGACCTTGGGTGGGATTTAAGCGTTAAGTATCAAAAAACTTATATTCGAGTTATGTACATGTTGAAATGTTTAGGTACCTACACTATTATCTTGTAGCTTAACTTCCTTTATTTAATAGTTTTCTGATTTTTACGCGAATACTACTTAGACAATGAAATAAAACGACTTTTTAAACTAATTCTGTCTCGGTTTATTTTAATTTTTCATTTCACCTGCAAAGGTGTTGAAAAGACAAGAACTTAAATCGAAATAAACCGCGATATAATATAAAATTGGTTTTGTTTCAATTGTTTTAATAAATTAACCAATGCCAAAATATTATTTAAAGAGTTCAGAATAAAATTATTAAAATAAATTTTTGATGGTAAGGCCCCATTCGTTCACCGTCTAAATACTGTCACCCACAGAGATTTTGTAAATCATTTCCTAAAATAATTTATTTTCTGGTAATAGATTTCCACATCTTTCAAGAGAATCTATTTAATATTTCGACGCCGGCTTTACCTCATTGACTTTACTTTGAAGAAATATGTCAAAACACTGAGGGATGTTTAAAAGCCAAATTTTAAGCAAATTATACGGAGTGAATAGCGACATCTTTTCTATCCAGATTTTAAAATTACCCTATCCTATTTATCTATCCATAAAATCTTAGCTGAACTCAGATATAATGAAAACATTTTACCACATAAAAATAATTGTACCTAAATCTGCATTTTATTCCAAGAGGATATAATACTTAGTGTTAGATATCTCCACCAGATAGAAGAACTTTAAAAAACAATTTATTAATATTTCTTGTCCGCCGGGAGTTGAATATGCAAAAAACTATGAAACATATATTAAAGTTAAATGTTTTGATAATATCTATGAACATTTATATTCTTTCTCGCAATGAAAAGGACTCTTGAGGGCTCTATAAAAAAAACTATGTGAGTATTCAGGAGGCAGTCCGATACAGCGAATAGCATGAGATAAGGGTCGCTTTACATATTGTACGGGGTGAACTTAAAGCTTAATCAAGATTCACACATGTGGTGATACTCAATGTTGTAAATACTTGAACTGATTTAATAATAATAATACTTTGAAATTTCAGGACACCTCACACACGGCCATCTGATCCCAAACTAGGCAGAGCCTGTACTATGGCAACCAGACAACTGATAAACATACTTATATATTGCTAAATACATACATAATATAGATAAATTACACTCAGACACAGAAGAAATGTCATGATCATTTTGTCCTGGGTGGGAATCGAAACCTCCGGTTTCGCAATCAAGGTCACTAGCCACCAGACCAACAAGCCAGTCATTAAAACCACGTACACCACCTCGTACACGTTAAAACTTTCTAATACTTTTTCCAGTCTTGCTCTACCCCTGTTTAACTCCCAGTACATCCACATAAACTCACATATCGTCCGTACCCCTATTATTTATGGTCGGCTCGGAGATTTATGTAATAGGGCCAGTGAATTCTTAACGAACGGAATGTAAGTGGATTTCGCGTGATAGGCGCTGCATGCGACACGCCGACACACCACGCCGGTACATATGTCCCGGGACGTGCTTTATGGCTGATCCCCTCCGTGATACACCACGGATTGGTACTTTATATGTGTCGCTCACCATGATTGTATCTTCGTATGTACAAGTTTGTTTTAAAGTTGCACTGTTTCCTATCCAAGTATTTTCCTAGATTAAAAAACCTATGGTATATCTATGTATAAGGCATTGAATTGTTTATGTTCTTCATAATCGCCATAAATTCATATAAACTACCTATATTATTATATTAGTAGGTGCCTATGTCGACAAACCTTATAATAGATCCTATGGCCTATAAATATATTTACCTATGTTGTTCAATTGAGTGAACAACATAGGTAAATATATTTATAATCTAGTTCAACTTATGTAATTATAATCTTACACAGTGAAACTTGGTGTTTCGACTAAACGAGGTATTAGAAGGTACAACAAGGTAAACTTTAAGTGAGCACGAAGTGTTAAAATCTTACACCTAATTAACCACTTGCGAAATTGTTCAAGTATAACAAATTCGTATGATCAGCGCTTGACTAACTGCGGCGGTGTTATAGTTTCAATACTTATAACTGTTTTTTTGCAAGTCATTAACGAGCGTAGTAAATTCAGTATGTAAATTCGGCCGTACTTAACAAAGCTTGGGAAAAGGCTCGGCAGACAATAATGTCATTATTTTATATAAAGCAAAAAGTCTAAAAGACTGTTTAATGAATTGTCCAAAATAGAAAACAAAGTAGGTACTCGAAGAATGTGGGAATCTTGTAGAAATTTTTTATTTTTCTGATCGCTTATGATGTAACAGTACTGTATGGTGATCTTCGGTGTACTGCTTGGCCAGAACCTCGGGCATTCCTCGCTTATGCTACAGCCCAAGAGTTGGCCAAGATATATATAATAGAGAATAATTTTTCATAAATTATTTGAAGATTAAATCCTTTAAAATTGGAACACAAAAATCCGACTGGATTTTCTTTTAGGCCAAAACGAGGTCAAAGTATGAGAGAAGGATTACAATATTATTATTCACAGAAGGGTAACTTCATATGAACTACAATAAGGCGTTTTATGTACCAGAGGAAGCTACAGACTTAAAACCTGGTTTCGCATCGTTTGGGTTTATTCGTACGAGGTAGGTACGAATAAATATTTTTAACAGACGCGTGAAGCACTTGTCCAGTGCTGCAACTTCTTCAATGTAAACACTGACAAGTATAATACTGTCAGCAACTGATCTGATACTGATCAGCAAACCGCAGCGTGATTTATAATATACTAGCGACCCGCCCCGGCTTCGCACGGGTGGACATTTATTTCTTAAGCTATCTGAAAAAAAAAATTTGCTTTGTATGTATGTTTTTATAGGTTTTTTAATCGTGTTACATTTCTTTGTTTCGTACCTGCTAAACTCTTTTATTTTTGTTTTTAATTTTTAATTTTAACGACTCTTTACCTTGATGCTTCACTATACACTATGTTCGCAGTAGTATTTGTAGATGGCATTAAAACATATTGGTTTTCAGGAGATCCTACTCGAGAAAGTGCAACATTTATAATTGGCCATGAGAAAAGCACTCTTTTCTGGGATCGATGCCTACCATTGAAAGACTCATATCGGCCGGCGGCCATCATTCATTTTAATACCAATTACAATTTTAAATTCGTAATATCTTTTGAATGAATTGTCCGATTGGAATAAAATAAAAAGTAATTTATAGCTATTGAAACAATCTTGCTCAATAAATAGTTTATTTGGATAAGGATTAGTATTTGACAATAATATGATCAATAAACACAGGCTAATAATTTTAATTACTTTTATTCTATGGAAAAGTGGTTATAATGGCTAAAATATAAATGTTTGGTTTATGCTATCGCGGACTTTTTTGTAGGCATTATTGAGTTCTACAACTTTTCTATAGAAGTCAACCATACATCTCTAACCATTTAGGCAGCGTTCGCGAGAATCGTTAACGTACGGCAGTTTTTTCGTCGACTTACTCCACAATTTTCACTACCACAAAAAATCCTATCTATTTTCCGGGATAAAATATAGCCTATACGGATTCAGAAGAATCCCTCTAAGTAATGGTAAAAGAAATTTTGAAATCGGTCCAGTAGTTTTTGTGCCTATTCAATACAAACATACAAAAATACAAAAATACAAAGGTTTCCTCTTTATAATATTAGTATAGATTGTGTGCAACGTACATAATACAAATTAGGAATTTGACACTGACAGAAATATCGATTTTTTTATAAAATACATAATAAGGCCACCTATCTTTTAAAAGTCCCATGACATAGACCTTTTGTAAATGTTTGGTTTGTTAATGCCTACTAGCCCACACAATAGAATAAAAAAACGCTATGAAAATGTTATTCCTGGCCTGGTGCGTGTTTTGCCGAAACTTCTCGACGAAATAGACGCGCCAACACAGAAATAATAATAATAAACGTGTATTTTTTAAACATCTGATTTATGTTTTCGTTAAGAGCTCCTAGATAGTTTGAGGCAACAATAATTCGATAATGTACATTAAATTTACTTTCTGCTACATTCTATATTAATAAATTGTAAACAAAAGTAGTGGAGAAAATACCTAGTTGTTTATAGTTATTATGAATCTAGAAATCAGAGGATAAGACTTAATAATGAGTTTCAATCATCAGGCCTATAAAGTAATTTCCGTTTAGTTACACAAACAATTGTTTTATGGTCATCTCGCAGTCCTTTATGGGTGCGGGTCTTCAGGACTCAAAGTGAGCCACGACTTCAATTATTGTAAAGAAATGTTACCATTTGATTGTAGCTCTCTAGAACAGACGCCGTAAAGTAGTTTTTTAAGGCCACTTCCATTTTGTTCGCCGAACTTTATTAGTTCGTAATTTGTTGAGTCAATAGTTACAGTGTAGTCTGTTGTAAGCGTGTTTCCAAACATTCAAATACCGCTTTACTAATATTGTTGTTTCATAGGTGGTACAAACAATTACTCATATGTGGTATATAGATATACCACATTCTTTCCCTATTTCATCAGCACTTAAACTACTTTTACGTTACCATACTACTATTATGTTTTATAGCTATGTCTTATGGGAAATTTACGTGATTGGTCGTTAGTAATAAAGAGAACCAGTTACAATTTGAGCTATGTGTGTCAACACATTTTACCAGACAGATAGCTAAGCTGGCCCGTAAAACAAATATTCTCAACGTCCTCGTAAATGTGAGACTATGTCACAAATACTAGCCTTTATATATTCATATCAACGTCTAGGCTCTCCGGAGGGAGACAGTAGGTACTCACCGTTTTAGCTCTTAAAACTGTAGGCGTAAGGTTGAGGTATTTGAAAATCACGACAACACAATTTCACGAACGTAATTTTATTACAACTGTGACATTATGACAATTTATGAATATTTACACGATATGTACAATTTTTTACAACTTAATTAAACGGTATACAAACAGTTACGTTACATTATTCGCTATGCGATAAAAAAGTACATTTTAGTAAATTCATCGTTACAACCCTAGGCCGAATCGACTCCACTCAATAGCTTTATACAGAAACAAATCAAGTCCATCACATATCGACCCAAGCACACCTTACACGTAATGTTGTTAGCCGGTTGGTCGGCGTCCGAGAGACAGGGCTCGGGTCTCTGCGGGCGCCGGCGGCGGCACAGTCTTAGCACTCTAGTCGATGGACACGATCAGCGTGTCCTCCTCCAGCGCGGCACTGGAGGCGCGGCGCCGGCGCGAGGCCCGCACTCAGAGCCGCGTGTGCGACAGCCCGTTGGGCGCTATCAGCGGCGCCAGCGTGGCGGGCCGCGCCTCCAGCGGCAGCGCCTCGCTCGCCGCCACCGACTTCGATGTCAGCGCGGTGGACGCCTCCGAGCGAGAGCCTGCCACGTTACCTCCCACTGACAGACCTCCTTTCGACTCCACGGCTCGTGCCTGCGCACGCGCTGCTCCACCGCCTCTCTTGCGTGGAATTACACTATTCTCAACGTGCAATGTCGCATTAACATCCTTCCCAGCAGCGCAAGTGCATGCCTTGAGAAAGCTCTTCTTAAAATTATCAGACAGAAATGCGTAGAGAATCGGATTCATGGCCGAGTTACTGTAGCTGAAGCACGCTGCTACCAGGAAAACTGTGATGGTGATCCGGCTGGCGCACTCGTTCGGTGGTGAGTATATGAGTGCAACTTGGAACGCCCAGTAGGGCAGCCAGCACAACACATACACAGCAATGACAGTCAGCACTAATTTCGTCACCTTCCTGTGTGATCGTTTCTTTTCTTTCGACTTGTTCTTCGGTCCCACGGTCTTTAATTTACGAATGACGAGACAGTAGAACACGAAAATAAGTGTGAGCGGAGCTGCAAACCCAAGCGCGAACGAATACAGAGTGAAGGACGTCTGCCCTTTGTTGAACTCGCGTTCAGGCCACACGATGTTGCACGACAGTCCATTGCCGGTGGGTATGAGCGTGGTGTACATAAATATGGGAGTCATCACCAACGCAGAGGCCGTCCAAGCTGCTGCAGACACTACGCGGGAGACGAAAGGTGTGCGCAGCCTCGGTGCAGCTATCGGATGACACACGGCTATGTAACGATCAGCACTCATGATGCACAGGAATATGCTGCTCGTGAACTGATTGATCCCGGTCGATATCATGTACGCCTTGCACATGAAGTGTCCAAAGGGCCAGGAGCGTAGAGACATCGTTGTGATCAGGAATGGTATACCGATGAGGAAGCATTCGTCTGCAATGGCGAGGTTAACGATGTACATGTTGGTGACGGTCTGCATCTTGGAGTAGCGCAGCACGACGTAGATGACGAGTGTGTTGCCGAGCAGACCCACCACGCACACCAGTGCGTATAGCACCTGCGTCACCACGTACACCACCGGCAGGTTAATGTAGGGGCAGTTCTCGAAGGTACCGTTGTACGTGCCGTTCTCGTCGTACGAGTAGTTGCCGTCTCTAAACATCTCTACGTCTTCGAGCTCCATTGCGATAGAATTGAGATGAAGCTTCTGATTGAAAAAAAAATATTTACCTGAAACAAAAATAAATCGGTTATTACACAATGAACCTGTATTTTAACTGATAAATAAAAAAAAAATCATCAATGTCTGGGGGTTCTCAAGTTATTTTTTTTTTGTTTGTTTAATTTTGTATAATCGTAATCATTGTCTTTATTTATTTATATATCATAAAGGTAAAGTGTTTCATGAAATTCGTATAAGCTGCATTCATTTTATTTAGGCATACTTGATTACTACGATTTCGTGCCACTGCTACGGAATATTCAATAATCCCATTAGTAGTCGAGAATTCAATATGAATGTTCGCGTCAGTTGACGATGAATCGATACAAAGAGACGGACGTTTCATTATTTTTGTATAAATATGATTTATCGCTGTCCTCCGTCCGTGATTATTACACGCACGTGGAGTTCGTTTCAATATTGCACTCAGAAACTGTCACAAATACAAATTGAACGGGGATTGATTCATGGGAAAGGTATTTTATTTTTACATACGAGTACATACGCAGTTTTCCGAAAATCAAAGGCATCATAGTTAATGACAGTTGCTATGGTTCTTACAAACAACAAGTTATTTTCAGTTTTCTTCATCTGTCGAGCAATGAATTAACAGATATTTTTTTTAAAGCTTTCTAGCATTTTGGTTCACAAATTTATGGTATGAGTGGGTTCACGACGGTAGAGCATGGTGATGGGTTTCGAATCCGCAACCTCGTGATCACAAGTCCAACGCCCTAGCCATTAGGCTACCACCGCTTATTATTAATTAATATTTAAAAGTTACTAATAACAAAAAACAGAAACACCTAAATAAAGGGTAATCTTTTCTGATGTTGTATTTTTTTGGATTTTGTAGAGCACTAGATCTTGAGCTATAATTTTTATTTTTCTTTCGTTGTTTTCGGGAGTAAAAATAAATAACACAAGCTATCTCGACGGCGTCCATTTTGTTAATGGGCCATGCGCCTTCGAGCGGTCCAACCGCTTAACGCGGTTTTCTTGCGGCTGACCGCTATGGCGGCCAACCGCGAAGAAACCGCGTTAAGCGGTTGGACCGCGCGGTTAGCCGCCCCCGCGGTTAGCCGCTAGTGCGTATTGTTTGGAATGACAACGGCCGGAATGGCATTTGTAATTTGGTGTGACTACTCACATTTTGTGTCAGCGAACTATTCCGTGAGCTCGCGACGCGTGACGGCAACACATCTGTAACAAAAACAATGGTATTATTTATAACATAAATTTATATTGAGAATTTCTTACATTCTACATATTATTGTTAATTTATACATGTTTTTTTTGCCGTGGAGTTTCAGCATAGAATAGAACTTCCTTTAAAACTTAAATTAGAAGGAATATAGAAATAAGGAGAAAGAGCAACAGCGTTCTCCTACAGAACTGAAAGTAAGCTGCGGTCACCAACCCGCTTGCCCAGCATGTACAGATGAGTAGTGTAAGCACCTTAATGATAGCGCACCACAACACGCAGCCCTCAAGTGGAGGACCGGGTGTTGTGGCGCACGAGTAGCCTAGGTCCAGCAGTCGACCGCGATAGGCTGAGTTATTTTTTCTCGTAGAGAATAAGTATTCAGTTGTCAGGATCCTAGCGAGTCCACCTCGCTGTGTAAGATGAGAAAGGTAAAATCACGGTAGTCTACTATTGCCTACCCATCAAGTCGGTAAAGTGCAGGAACAAGCAACCCCGGTTTAGAGGGTCACAGGACGTCGCGCGCCGTCACGCCTCCATCCTAAATTATTATTGATAGAACTAACTACAATCAATTTTACCTAACCCGACAGTTTCTAGAAAAATCTGCTATGTTAAATAACATTTAAATATCACGGTATAAATATACATGTGAAAGTTAAAGTATGAAACAACTGTTATTATTTATTTTCATATATTTCTAAGCATGAATATTCTAGACAAATCTAGTTACCAGTTCCGTAGGAAAAGTTTTTTTACCGTACACTTGAACAAACTCATTCCAAATGGAATGTAATATTTAAGTGATTCAGGTCTGAGATTTAGCAAATAATGTTTGATGTACTATTTTATATTAAATTATTTATTAATAAAACATAACGTTTCTGTTGCCAGACGAAGCAGAGAGTTCTGTTGAAGTATCTTTTATATATTGAAATAAAATTAAGCCAAACCTATTGACTTAGAACTATCTAATGGAATATGATAAAAGTGCTTTGTCTATTCGGTGTTCAGGAGATTTGGGTAGGTTTGCTACTCGTATATTAATTACATAATAACTATAGTTTCGAAATAACATCCATAAATAAATTATGTTTTTATAACGAGTCAATTTCTAGCCTGTTATAATTATGTGCCTACCTATGTTTAACCAATACTATATATTCGTGTTATAGAAACAGTCTTCAGAATGATGATAGTCTATTAAAAATCTATAAATATTCTAGTCATAACATCTAAGAACGTCGATCTAATAATAATTATGCTAAAAGTAAACAAAAGAAGGTTGACTCGGGACACGTTATAGAATTGGTAAAGACAAAAGCAGAGCGTTATGCCAACGTCCGCTGCGCGCCACTACAATAATTATATAATCAGAACTTAGTTATTTCTTAACTTATTTAACAACTGTCCAAAAAAATACAAAAACTTCCTTTACCAAAACTTTATGATATGTCAATCACTCAAGACATTAAATGAATAGTCATTAAAAGTATTTCCCTTTTCATCATTATAATGCGTGAACCTTCTGAAAAAATATTTTTACCTTAATATGCCTATAAACATCTTTGTTCAGCAAATATTCCTGAAGGTTTTTGCTTCCCTGTGAAGCTGTCGCCATAATCTGTCATTCGCATGTGTTTACTGAGATATGATTAATGCGGCACAAATACTACGGCATTCGATTCTACGGCAAAATTGCGTGCCGGGGTACGTGCTTTTGTTTTGTAAACGGTTTGTATTTCGAATATTGAATCGAACTTTTCCGACGTTTTGTGACATGAAATTCATCAATGGACGGTAATCGAAAGACTTCGGTGGTTATCATATACCTAGTAGAAGTGTGTAAATTTCATAAATTAAGAGTTAAGAGGTAAGGGTTAAGAGTGGCTTTATCTCTTTCGGCTTACTATATCTTTAATTAAATATTCTGTTAAACGGCCTAAAGCGTATATACTATCATTACTCGGTGACTTTCAGAACACAAAAAAAAATTTGCGACCCGAGATTCTTGAACTAAATCCTGCGTCGGGCCACGTTGTTTTGTTTGGACTTAAAGAGTAAACCCCTAGGACCCAAGTTACTGCTACTCCTCGATCTTATAGTGATGTGGTTTTGGGACAGCAACTGGTCGTAAATAAGAAATAGAATCAGTGGACTGTTTTATGTCCGTCGTCTGAACATCCGTGATATCAAACGTACCCTCTTATTCGTGAGCACGCAGCACTGATGACGTCCTACAGATATTAAGTACATTTAGCTTTTACGACTGTCAGCTTCCGCTTTATTTTCGGTTTTATTATGCTCCGGAACAAATAACGTATTTTGTTGGCAACTTTAACTATTACTACTTTTTTTTTGACTTCCGACTTCCTTCAGGTATACCGTTTGCTTTTATTAAGTACCTACTTATATAGCTATACTTTTTTTTAGCCTGCTTTGGAGCCATCTTTCTGCTGCCCTAAAGATCTGTCCAAACCATCACATCGCCTTTGGCAACAAACCAAGAGCCGAGCGCCGAACCAAACACCAATCTAGGAACTACGGAGTCTTTCAGAAGCGTCCAATGAGTTAAAAATAATTAAAAAATTAAGAATAAGACGTAGGTAATAAGAGGTATGCGAGTTTTCGTATTTTACAAAATGTTATTTTGCTGTACATGATATATTTAAAAAGAGAAATGTTTTATCTGATGCAATGCAGCTGTTCTAAAACATCAAACAATCAGAATTACATAAAAAATAATTACAGGCATGTTTTAAATACCGGTCGCTGTTAACATGTGATACGCGCAGACGCATACTGAGTTTCGCAGCTGGATAACGATAACAATAGTTTTGTGCGGATGTTTTATTGCTATTAATTTGATTTAGAGCTCGCCTGAACGATTGAGTAGGCAGAATGTAACTATGTTTTATTTTTATTGATTTTATTGGAAAATAAAATGTGTACGGAAACGGCGGCCATTCTAGTAAACAACACTTTTATAAATAGCGCACGAGTAAGCGAGTAAAAATAAGCTTTACTGGATATTCATTGTCTGTTTCTTATTTATAACGTGTTAACCGACAAAACATTCTATCTTTGTATACATGTATGTATTAGTTGATCAGACATAAACAAAAAAAAACATTTGTGAATGTTATTCATTATTAAGTTCTAAATTCGAAAAAAATCCAGGTGATTCACAAAGACTTTATGTTTTTAATTTCGCGCCCAGCATTCTAAACACAGAAAACCAACGTTTACTTGGCGCGCGAGCTTCACCCGTCACACGGGGCCTTTGTGCCGTGGCTTGCTGTTTTGTTTAGCTCACACCTTTGTGTCTCTTTGTCTGTGTACTTCTAATGCTGGGGTTTGTCATCCTACTTCGCGTTTTAATTACAAATCTGACCTATTCTAGATATACAAAAATAAACCAAATACTTAGAAACAAATTATTATAAAAATAGATGCGTTCGCGGTGATACCCGAGGTTTATTATATAACTTACTTTTTCAGGTTAGCCTATGTGTAAATATAAGGTGACAGCTACTGCCGTACCAAATTTTATCAAAATTGTTCCAATCGTTTGAGCAGGAAAAGGTAACTAACATACACACACAAGTTTCGCATTTATAATATTAGTTTGAAAAGTTAATAAAAAAGCCAGTAAATTTTGAAAGAAATGCCACTGTGATTTCAAAGAGATTGGCAACGAATACTTTTTTTGTTATTTACGCTAACATGTTTTTATTTTTTGTATTGTCTACATTGGCGATTCCAATAATTGGAATTGTTACCTATCTATTGTTGATATCAGATTTATAGTACCTGGTTTGCTCAAAGGAGATTACTATTTTTAACAGTATAAGACGTGGTTCAACAACGAACCGGAGCCTTGAGAAACTATTTCATTACGGATAAGTAAATATAAACTAACAACCAAATATTATTAGAGTGGATAAAGATTTGAAGGGATTCATTATTTATTTATGATACATTTATTGGTTGAATGATTTGGGATGCTCCTCGAGCCCGGTCCGTGCGGAGAATGGCATCTTATCTGCGATATTTACATCCTAATGCCACAATTTTATATGAAAAAACAGAATTAATATACGTACCTATATCTACCTTTTGTCTGAAATTAATGAAGTGACTTGCTTGTGTGGAAAGCAAAGCCGACACAGCCTTGTAGCATTTAGTTCCATGTGTAGTAGTTTTATGTAGCTAAGTATGCACACCTATATACACTCGCGAGCAAAAGTATGGAATCACTTACTTGAAATTTGCGTCGCGCAATCTGAGTACTAAATTATTCTGCTAATATTAATAAAAATGGTACCATTTTAAAGTTTATACTGTCACCTTTAAATTGATACCAAATTCATTAAAATCACACCAGTATTTAAGGAGCTATCCTGGATTATGTCAAGAAGTAAGGAAAAAGATATGTTTGATAGGTCACAACTTGCGCCCTATTGACCCCCTATAAAAGCACGTGTTATCGGATTTTCTTTATCAGTCTGCTTTCAAACGTTGACCGGTACACATCTCCGCTAATTTTGACCCTTGAATTTGGACGACAATGGATACTACACCTACAGAAGCCGCCCAAATCGTCGCCCTATTGCGAGAAGGGCTCAGCCAGAGGGCTGTCGCACGACAGCTCCACATAAGCCAGTCCTGTGTCTCAAAAGTTTATAAACGCTTTCGGGAGACTGGTGGCTTTATCTCGAGACCAAGATCTGGACGGCGCCGGTGCACATCGGAGAGGGATGATCGTTTTATCGTGTCAACCTCTCTTCGAAATCGACATTTGACTGGTGTCGACGTCCAACAGGAGCTCCGAAATGTTCGTGGAGTAGCTGCCAGCGAGTGGACAGTTCGTCGAAGACTTAAGCAAGCTGATTTAACTCCAAAAAGGCCAGCCACAGGCCCGAAACTGACGGCAAGCCACCGACAAGCACGTCTTCAATTTGCTCGCTCTCATCTTGATTGGGAGGTTGAGCAATGGAAGCGTGTCCTGTTCTCCGACGAGAGCAGAATGTGTTTGCATGGCAGCGACCGAAGAGGTCGGGTCTACAGGCGGCCTGGGGAACGATATGCACAGTGTTGTTTTGCTGAGACAGTGGCGTATGGCGGTGGTTCTTGTATGATGTGGGCCGGCATTTCCTTCGACGGTAAAACGGAGCTGGTTTTCGTGCCTGGCGGGGGAAGAGGAGGCGGTCTAACTTCAGACCGCTACATTACCGATATTCTGCAGGACCATGTCCTTTCTTACGCGGGATATATCGGTGATGACTTCCTCCTTATGCACGATAACGCTCGTTGTCACACTGCCCGTGCCACAACTGAATACCTCGAAGAAGTCGGTATCGCCACAATGGACTGGCCAGCGCTCAGCCCGGACTTAAATCCCATTGAGCACATGTGGGATGAATTGAAGAGGAGGGTCCGATCAAGAAATCCTGCTCCTTCAAGTGTAGATGAGCTGAAATCGGCTTTGATAGAGGAGTGGGAAGGTATCCCGCAAGAATCAATTCGGAAGCTGATTCGATCAATGAAGAACCGTCTTCGAGCAGTTATAAGGGCGAGGGGAGGGAACACAAAATATTGAAAATTAATTTTAAAGCCAATTAAAGTTTTTGTTACACAATTTTTGTTGTTTTCTTCATTCATTATTTTTTCATTATCCTTAGGTTTTCCTTAACTCCTTCACTTAATCCAGGATAGCTCCTTAAATACTGGTGTGATTTTAATGAATTTGGTATCAATTTAAAGGTAACAGTTTAATCTTTAAAATGGTACCATTTTTATTAATATTAGCAGAATAATTTAGTACTCAGATTGCGCGAAGCAAATTTCAAGTAAGTGATTCCATACTTTTGCTCGCGAGTGTATTTGTATAGCTAATTATATTCGTGATTTTTTGTTTTCAAATGTGGTACAGGCTAACAACAAGGTTAAAGCCCCTAAAACGACTTCACGAATAGCCAAGTTTTACAGGTTTCTACGCCAATGAAGTCTGTGTGACGGTCCGCGGGTTCGATCCCCACATGGTACAATAGCGAATGTGCGTATTGAATATGTACTACTATCCAGTTCTATTTATACCCAAATCAGCACAACTGGTGTTATGAATAAACATAAACAATAGTTGGATGGTTTCCATCAAATATTTCTTCGTAGGTAACCACAATACAACACTGGTACCGTTTTCTAAACTATACAAACAAACGTATGTCCAATACATTATTTCTAATTGTTAGCTGCGTAGTATTTACATTTGTCATTCATGATTATTTCGAAAGAATCAAAAGAAGTTTGAAATAATTGCATATCTCTTTAATAAACATTTGTGTGAGAGACGTGACAGTCCATATAATATAAGTTCGGCAATAACCCATGGAGCAATAATGGCGGCAAGACTTCATTCACACGAACAAGTTTATAACTGCTTCCATTCGACGGCATTGCTAAAGTTTGGGACGAAACAATATGTTGTTGATAGAGACATCTGGGTCTATGTGTAATATCTTAAGGTTGGTAAACTTGTCAAGGTATTTAGTATATTATCATTGCTGTTATTAAATATTTTTTATACAATACAATTTAGTTACTATACTTTAAAAACAAAATTTATAAAAGGAAATAAAAACGTTTACTTGCGGCAATGGAAAGCATAAGTAATTCTTATAACTTATTTCGTAAAGTTCTCGTTTTTTCAAAGATTCCAAAACCTCTTTTCATAACCATGTTCTTAGTAAAGGACACTACTTGTATGATATATTTTATTGCTTAATACTTGCACTGGACCAATCAAAGTTATCTGTCTTTGCAAACCGAGGCAGATAGCTCCATGGATACACGCTTTTTATAAACTTGAACTAACAACTTGAAGTCATGACCTTCACTTATCCACAAGTACATCATAATCCTCGTATTTCACTTAGTTCGAAAGTAATGCCACGATCGGGTAAACTACGCCCATACACTGAGTTATGGTCACTTAAATTCATGTTTTTTGTTCCTCAATCACGAATGAGGTCAACTCACGGGGTCCTATGGGACTCGATAATGTCCTATGTCTTATACTGAGGGCGTGTTCAACGTCAATATTAGACCTTCATATTTTTTCTCGTTACTGACTTTTTGGAACCATTTTTATCATAATAGTATCATCATTGTTGAAGCTAATAATATAATTAATGATAAGAGACGTATATTTTTTTTATTAAACAAAGTCAAGTACCGTTTCAAATAACAAGACGCCAAAGAAATAATCAATCGTTATTGTTTTAACGACGCCTACAAACAAATCCAGTATCTAAACTGTAGTACAGGCAACAAAAAAAATTTGTTTTATAATAACTTCCGTGAGACGAATTTTATTCATAATTATTTAAGGATTCAACGGTTTACTCACGCGCATTCTCGGGATCGCCCGACTAGTTTCAGACTCAATAGGAGTCCTTAATCATGAGCTGACGCGGCGTGTTGAAAAAAAATTTGTTCTGTATATTTATAAAGTTTTTCTCTTAACCCTTTACAACCGGAAAGTTTTTTTTTATTTTTATACTATAAAACCTTTTTCTTGGCATTCTGCTATGTCTATAAAGCCTCAAAAAAATAGTTAAAAAAATCTCGAGTTCATAGTTAACCCACAATGCTACCCGCACGATCGTGAGTCACAGGTTGTACGTGACATAGTCACGATCGTGAGGTTAGTTTAAACTAATCTTATATTTTGATAGTTTGAGGGCAAATAAAGAGTTTTATAATGAAATCAGCCTCTTTATTAATAATTAAGTTATAATTAATTCACTTTCATAGCATTTGTCTTCGCACTAAACATTTGTACAAGCCTTTAGCAACACGGTACAATTTTTTTAGTAAAATATTAACAAAACCAAAATATTAAATGTAATTATTCTTAAATGTAACCATTAGTTAAAAAAACATCTTATTATGCCTCTTACAGTTATCAGGAACTAGGAGTACCATATCATCCTTTGGTGTGGTAAGACTTGAAACAGTCTTTACCGCGTGTGAGATGCACAAATAGGTGTCGCATTTTTCACAACGTATCTTTGTGCGACTGGTACAATTTTCGTACTGGCACATTCTTGGTGCTTTTATTTCGTCAAATACTAAACTACAGAAGCTCCAAGTCCAAGAGATTTATCACCAAACATTATTTTAGCTCCTCGATAGATGTCAAAGTTGAGCATCTATCCTTCACTTATAGTCAGCACGAAATTCTTCAGACCAACCGGGCGCGGTTTGTTTCGGACTACCTGACGTAGTATACACCTGCCAGTAAATGGTATCATTTGCTCGTCAATGGAGAAGAAGCCAGGCGTTACACGCTGCTTTTACCCTGTCAACATTGGCTGTGCCTTCCACAATGGGTTGTTTTTGTCATGCGGCAGGGCTTCATCTGAATCTACGACAAGCAATGCATTACGAACTGTCAAGAACCCATCACGAGCCATTTGTTGAGTTATTATGTCTAGTTTTCATCCACCTCCCCAGTACATCGGAATACGGGGGTAGGGAATACATCCCATGATAATATGTATGGAAAAGACTCTGGCTACTTCTACAGACATTAGTTTTAGTTCTAGACGAGTTTTTTTATGATGGTACAGGTTTCTACATCTGGCAACTTCGTCGAAAAACTCTAATCAAAGTAGTAATATGAGAAATACTCCATTGGAGTCTTGACAGGAGCCACGGGCAGTTAAGTATAGTCATGATTTCGATCATCAGAAGGTACCTACTTCCAAACTCTCTTTCGAGGAGGTGGCCGTGAAGATCCGAGGGCGCGGAGTTAGTTGTGATGATGCTGGAGTATCCTGCGTCGGTTCCGACTCTAGTGCTGCAGACGGTAGTAGTTCAGGTTCGAGTTCAGTGTGAAAATTGTCGAACTGAAGATTGTCAAAAATGCTGGGTTGGGTCCTCAATATCTTCGATAACGGATAAGTTTCCATCGCCCAGCACGTCTATAACTTGGTCATCGTTCAAATTTCTGCCTAAAATTTTAAACAAGATACTCTCAGTAACTAAATCTACGTACACACAATCGTCAATTACAGTACTTACTCCCAAATAACATGTTGGGATTACGACCGGAGCCACACGATCGTAGCGGTCAGACTTTACGACTTAATTGTAAATAAACTGCAAAAGTTAGCATAAATCTAAAATTATCTAGGTGTTTAAACATCCTTTAACTTTAAAATAAGTACAAAATACTATAAAAAAACAAATAGTTATTAATCAAAATTATTACTTACCCGCGGCGCGGCGCGGGTCGAAAAATGCAGCCATCGTTCATCGCAACCCACACGTCGCTGACCGCCTCCACACTGCCAGTGTATTTTTTCTCGTGCGTAGAATACTCCTCACAAACGATCGACGCCGGTCGCGTTCGGAAAAAGTAAATTGTTTGGCGCCAATATTTTTTTTAATGAAAACTCACGCTCGTATAAGCCCGGGTGTAAAGGGTTAACTAAAAGTAGTTGGTTATGTAATAATGGTTTATTTGAAGTCAAGTAATATAATATATGTCTCTCGGGGACAACAAATAACATGTTTCGACTACTTGGCTATGAATTGTGTTTTAATCATACGATCTTTCACTCTATAAGTATTCCCCTGTTCCTTTTCTGTAGATGGTAACAAACAAATTGAATTTTTTTTTTTGTTTTTTTTTTTAAATACGACGCCCGCACTAAGGAATTTAATCCTTGTGTCGCGGGGGTTTCACAAACATTCAACTCAGTCAGACTTGGAACAAGTATTTGTGGATCACATAAATACTTGTCCCATGCGGGGATCGAACCCGCAGCACGTCCCGCACAGTGTTAATTAGCGTGGTGACCTATACCACTCGGCTATCCGTGCAGTCACTTTTAGTGTTCTGTGCTTTTTATACTGCTTTAGGCGCGTTATGGACAAATGATGAGAGTGAAATTTTAGAATGCGCGCGCATCATGTAACACCAAAATTCACACCTTTGTTTATGCGGTAACCATGGCAAAATTGGTAAGCAAGTAGTTTCCATGACGACCAAATTTCGTTATTTTGAAGTACGATTTACTATTCTCCTCCATAGAGGTTATTTATCAATTAAATAAACAAGGTTATGATAACTCCTTGTAATGATGTAAACACTGTTTTCTTCTTTAAATATCAGCCTCACAGATTTTTATGTTTTTGAAAAAAATATAAATGAAAATGAAATTTTAGGATGCGCACGCATCACTGTAAAGTATTCTAGTTATTATTCTATGATTCTCACCCGAATACATACATGTACACACACCCATTTTTTAATAAGATTTTATATTATAGATGTTGACACTGTCTGTACCTACGACAAAAGAACAAAATGTTTGATTTACAATTATAAATTATTAATGGCAATAAAAATTCTCGCGATATTAAAAATCGTACAGTCGAGAGCGCCTCTTATTGAATTTCGGATGTAATTCAATCGCTGTAAGATTTTGCCGCTGTCTGTTTCATTTCTACCATCGGGTACAAATCGAAAGGTGAGAATTGAAAATTTTTCTCGTTCTATTTTAAGAAATTTATTTTCAAAAGGTACTTGTTTGACAATACTATCAGTTTCGTCTACAGCTGTCTTTTTCTTGTAACAGGTAGGATTACTTATCTCTAGAAATTAATTTTATTATTTGGGGCTTTTTTAAGGCATCGCTTACTGGCTTAACAACAATTACACAAAAAAAAGCAGATTACGCAAAATTATACTGATTGTGATGGCTATGATATACTAAATCTCATAAGGCACAAGAAGCCAGCTAATACCGACAGGTTTATGTATATAGGCGACGGTAAACATTAACATTAATATACGGGTATCATAATAGCCTGTTAACGTCGGCCATTGGAGATACATACGGCCATATACACTGCGGTACTGACTCTACATTCACCCATACCCATGCATGTAATAGTCCAGAATGCTCTGGAGCTGCATCGATATTGTCTCGTGAATGAACCTATCTATTACATTTATCTTGTTAAAAACCCACAACCCCAGTCGTAGTTTTATTAATTAATAAAGTTTTACTAAGGAAATTATTATTTTTTAATTACTAAAATATTTAAGTCTTCAACCCAACGTCCGACGTGACGACCGAGAGGGCCGTCCCTGACTCCTGCGAACTTTATGTCTAGGTTTCAACCTAATAAAAGTTTAAGTAAATTTATACTGACCTGTAAACTGGTATCTTCACTAGAATCATCACCAAATCATCTGAAACAAAAATATTTTTAAATTAAAATTCAATGCAATTGTGAAAAAAAATTGTTCTGCTTGTAGTTCCGTTTGAAAGTATCTATATTTAATAACCTCTAACTAAACCTACATAATATAATCATACGAAGGCAAACGAATACAATTCACACTCAAAACATACTCGCATATTCATCAAGTGCGCTTCTTCTTTTTGTATCTATGATTTTTCATTATTATTTTGTTTTCAATTGCATGCACTGTCTACTGTCAAGTGGAAGAGCGGAGTCACCTAACACAAGAATCTTCTTGCTTAAAAGGTAATCCCTGAATCATGTATGTTAAGACTATGTAACTGAAATAAACATATCAAAATCAAAATGCCTTTATTCAAATTAGGCTACTAAGTAGCACTTTTTGAACGTCGACAAATGAGACAGCACCTTGAAACGCCCACCCTTCACCGCTTCCTAAGTGCTCTAGCTGTTGAGAAGAAACGGCGAAACAAACTAATAATAATAAAGATTACTTAGGTACGAATATAAATTTACAATTAAGAACTTAATAGAATTAAGGCCAGCAGGACGACCAGTCACCGCAAGCAGCACCCGTTCACGAGTATGACGCAAGAGTCAGCCATCACCTCCCTCGCCATATTTGAGGGAAGGAGGTGACCCGACTCAAGACGCCACCATTACCATATATTTTTTTATGTATACAATATAAAGAAACCAGTAATTTACAAAATAGCATATTCTGTTTTTAGTTCATACTTATACCAGACACAATGTCTATAAAACTTTGACTACAATAGATAGATGGCTTTCTTTTGAATATTATCGAATTTCATTGGTATTTTTACAATAGAGGGCGAGAATTTTCTCAAAATTAGAGCTATGGCGGTGAATACAAAGCGCGTGATTGGAGGGGACGTCAAGTGATTCGATTTAGATGGAACATTGATTCTGTAATCACACGGCGTACGACTTCGTACTTATTTATCACTTTCAAATACTTTCTGTGCTTGGTATATGGTTCTAAAATGAGTTAAGTTAATTCCTTATGTATTTTAGGTATTCTAAAGCAAATAAAAAATTTGGGTGTAAGTGTAAAGAGATGATCAATTGATAAGTACGCAAAAGCACAAAATGTTCTTTACAATGAGGCAATATTTTAGAAATTGCTTAAATGAGCATAGAGTTAATTGTTAAATAATATATCATTGGAAAATTGCCATCAAACAACACAAAAACATTAATGTATTGGTATTTTATTTTAACTATTACCTAACTATTAACTTTATGCCGAATGAAATAGATTCAACTTCGCAAATGCACAAAACTCTTAAATCTTATATAGATACTAGCTTCTGCCCGCAACTTCGTACGCGGATCCTGTTGCTTATGCCAGCGACAACAGGGTCGTCAAAATAAAAGATCTGAAACGTCTGATGTCAAATTCTCAGAACCCGGGGATGGGAAAACAACGTGATGCGCGAGACGATTCGAGAACCTCCAGATCTTTCATTTTTGTAAGATAGCAGGAAATGCCCATCAGAACTTTTGCTCACGATCAGCGGTCAGTCGCGCATCATATTCTTCACTGGTCTCTAGAGACCTGGATGTAGATACGTAAATACGATGAGAATGCAGGCGTGCTTCGCGATCCGAAGAGGTTTCCACGGAGCGAGTTGCAGCCTGATCTTCTCGAACAGCATCAAGTCTCTCTTGACGCTCTTCGGTAGATTCTTGGGATCTTATGATCCTCAATCCTTTTTATTATTTCGCCTATTTAGCTCCTTTGGAACATTGGGAAAGATTTGACCTCTTTCATCATGGTTATAGTTTTATTGTGAAGATACCTGATCAATTAAAATCTAAGTGACTGCAAAGTAAATTAAACGCTCAAATAACATAAGCCCGAAGGCATATATATTCGATAAAAAAAATAAAAAAAAAATTGGGAGTTTTGGCCAGTAGAGTCGAATTATAAATGATATACCATCGTCATCCAAAATCAGTCCGAAAGGTTATGTTATTTTATAATTATACAGTGAAATTAGTGATAGCTTTGATTTCCAAGTCAGATGTTTCAAATCTTCGATTTTTATAAGTCAACAGGAAATGCCCATCAGACCGAACCACTTTTGCTAAGACGTCATTCCTATATGTGTTATGGTGTAGCCGGGCTCTTGGAGTTCGACAACAGGTGTTCCAGATCTTCAATTTTTATACGTCAACAGAGAGTGCTCATCAGGCTGAACAACTCTGCTGAGACGTCATTTCTATATGTGTTATGGTGTAGCCGGGCTCTTGGAGTTCCACAACAGGTGTTCCAGATCTTCAATTTTTATACGTCAACAGAGAGTGCTCATCAGGCTGAACAACTCTGCTGAGACGTCATTCCTATTTGTGTTATGGTGTAGCCGGGCTCTTGGAGTTCCACAACAGGTGTTCCAGATCTTCAAATTTATTCTCTCAGCAGAAAATGCTCATCACGTGGAACAATTTTTGCTATCGTACCATTTTTGTATCTCTTATAGTTTAGCTGGTCTGTTGCGGTTCTGCATCAGGTGTTCAAATTTCCAAGATAAATTATAGCCTATATGTTGCCCAGATTTAATACCTATACAACAAAAAAAAAAACATTCAAATCCGTCCAGTAGTTCCGAAGATTAGCGTGTACAAACAAACAGACAAACAGACAAACAGACATACAGACAAACAGACAGAATTTTTTTTTTGGATTCGTGCTCTATAACTGTTTGTAAACCCCCCTCAATTATTTTTTTTTTAATATATTCAATGTACAGACACAGTTTTTTTACTGTTTTATTATATGTATAGATTATTAAAATTGCGTCTGCATGTTCCCGTGCTTGCGGCCAGAGGGCGCTGTCGGCAATGAATAACATTATTCAAATTCACACCTCGGTCATTATGTTTGTTCCCACTTCCCGCTTCACACGAGTGCGGGAAACGGGAATTTTATTTACTTTCCATTCTGGCCGGGGGAGAGGGAATCAGCGTTGAGATTAATTAAGTTCAGAGGTCGGCTTGAGGGGCCTCCCGGATTTTAGCCGTTTTGGATTTTTGGTTAAATGAGTTACTTTACCCTGTTAGATAATGGTGACCGACTTTAGAAAAGATTGGTAGTACCTATGTCAAATTATATAAAAAAGATTGATTATTAACTTGACTATTCATTCTTTACGAGTTGTCTTTGTTTATGGACCTTGTTTTAAAATAATCATTTATAACATAAACAAACATTGGATCTATATTAAAAAAACAATAAGAAATTATAAAATCAGAAGACGTTTTCCAGTTGTTTTCATTTTACAATTTATTGTCAATACCTGTCAATTGCCAGCAGTTAGTTATGCTTTTATAATACCGGTCCTTAGAAGCTCTACTTTACCGCGATAAGATAGGATGGTAACATAAACGAACCTTAGTAGCCACTAGGCCCTAAGGCTTAGTAAATGAAAAATGTTTGTGACTGGCGGCCATATTCTTAGAACTCAAAGATGAGACTTTCCAGATAACTTATATCATAAAATAAGAAATACTCTTTTATATAAGTTGAGATTTAGAACACTTCATAACTCGACTAGATATGTATCTGGCGAGCGGTTCCTCTCAGAATTATTGGTCCTCTCACCAATCGTATCATAAAGTTTTCTCATCATAGACTGTGACCCTTGTAAGTCATAAACGCCTTCACTAGATTTCGTCAGGATTTTATTCAGTTCGTCGACAATCAGTCAACTTTAGTGGTCCTTTGTTTTAGTGTAGCGCTTCTTTATCAAACTTGCGCACAAACAACTACCGATTCCTCACGGAGAATCATTTAAGAACCTACCTCTGCTTACTCAGAAACGCATGCAATAAGTTGCATGCATCTGCTTACTGAGTACCTAAGCTAGTTAACATTCAAGAAGGTTTACGGGTTTCATTGCTTATAAAAGGAGTTTTTTTTATACAAGCCGTAATACTGAACTCTAAAGTTTACAGGATATCAATTTTATACGTAACACCGACGTTAAAATCGTATACTTTGACAGTGCACCAAAAGATATTCATTAACAAGAAACTATACATAATTATAGGCTCTGTCGAGTTTGAAACAGGCATAGAACCTTTTTTGTTCACTATATTAGTAGGTCAATGACAAATTCTCAAAAACAATCATCTGTACATTTAAGTGAAGACACACAAGGAAGGTAAGTATATAATTTATATTCTAAAATATTTTGAGTATAATTTGCGTTCATCCTCAGCTCATTTAGCAAAACTACATAGTCATCATCAATCACCTCGATAACTAATCGTTACAATATTTATATATATATAGGATTGTTACAAATGTAATCTAGTAAAAACCGTTTACTAAATCAAATATTGAATAAAAGAGTGTTGTTGGTCTAGCTCTTCACCTTATATTGCAACGCAAACTAATTACACTTAAATTATTTCTCCACGATAAGCTAGTGAAGAGTAAAGGTTATCAATAAAGTTACCTAACAATCAAATCAGTCTCAAATGTGTACTTTTCAGTCTAATTAATTTCTGAAGCATTCCAATAAAATAATTTCAACTTACAATAGCAAGCATTTCTAAATCTTATCTTGTCATACCAAAATCAACTCATAATGTACGTCACAACTTCGCCAAACCTAGCTAACTCAGCGGTCAACGACCTCCCTGCTGCCAACTTCTGGACGCGGAGCGCCGCCGCGCCGCAGTGCCAGACTATGTCCTTATCAGACTCCGCTTAATCCATCTTCTTTCACAATCATGACCATGCCTTCCTAAATCCATACGTTTTGCATTCATCCACCACAAACGATATTAAACTGTAATTTTATTGGCATTGAGTTCAAATCAGAAAGAAGCATTATCCGTTCTACAAACTCAGTGGCATTTAAAATAGACTTTAGCTGTATATAAATAACATACAATATTGCATGGTTTGCGTAAAGCCTGAGTTTCAATAAGGGGCCAAGTGCAGGATGCAATAAGATCATTGCCAGCAGTTGTCTCATTTGACAAGACTTATTGAAACACAAACCGTGCAGGATTTTGTAGGAGGAAAAAGTCTTACGTTTAATGGTTATTGAAAAAATGTCTCGACAAATTATTTTCTATTTGACTGCGCAGACAAACATGTCTCGGTTTTGATGTTGTTTGGAGTCTAAACATGGATGAGCGAGGAGAAAGTAAGTAGCAGGTAATGATATTTACCATAAACAAACTCCAATGAAGTCCTATCATAATACCTACGATGATTAATATTAATTTAACTTGGAATTGTATTTTTTTTTTAATATTACTAGCAATGTGGGTCGCACATTACTAGTAATCTCGTTAACCCCTCGTGCTAAGCTAAGATGCTTGTGTTATGAGTGGGTTCACGTCGGTAGTGTAATGGGTCGGATTCGAATTCGCAGCCAAATGATCGCAAGTCCGACGCCCTAGCCATTAGGCTACCGCCGCTTCAAATTAGATTATAGTTGCCTTTTTTATTTTCTGTATCTAGTTTTCTAAAACATAAACGAGCAATAACCGTTTTAAAATACTGCATCTTATTTTAATTCCTCCTTTATTAATTAAATTTACAACAACGTCAAGCGTTTGTGCCTATAGATGCATAACAATGTTTTAAATAAATTTAAAAGTTATTCTAATAAAATTGCTTCACAATTCTCGAGGCTAGATCTAAATCAAAATCTTAAATAACATCAACAAGAGCGAGATTCTTAAAAAATATGATGTTAAAATATTCCAGACTTCAATTTCTGCGATAACAGTATAATGGGCTGTCTTATCTGACGCAACCTTTTACAAGGTAAATAATGGTAGAATGGCAGCTGTTTGGTGCGGCCCAGTCGGACCGGGACCACATCTCGGCTTATTTTCCAATATCTGGGGAAGCTGGTACCTTCTACGAAAAACGTGACTAAGCGTGAGTAAGACGGAGTTACTCTCGCAAGATGCTTTTAATTGGATTTACGATAAACTGACTTACTTCATTTTTATAAATTTCAGTAAAAGATAAAATAAAGTACAAGTAGATGACATTTAAAAGAACCTGATTTAATTCGCGTTTCAATGATTACCCTTATTTGTTGAATTTTTAGTTATTTCGTGAATCTGGAATAATTTACATATCGTTTATAGAATCCAGAAAACATTTTATCCAGCACAGCACAGTTTGTGTGGATCGTCCACAATACATGTCCGATGTGAATCGTAGCAGAATGTATTTGTGGAATTTTGCGCTTTACTTCACACAAATTCGAGTGTTGACATAAAACATGATTTACTTTTTTATAAGGCAGACATTCATTTTGAAACGTTAAAGGTATGTTATTTTTACTACGTTTAAACGATTATAAACGTTCCTTTCTTCTCGAACCAATCGTATGTGACCTGTAAGTGATACCCTCAGGGAAATTCCGATCTGAAAATTGCTTACACAGTCAGAAAAATCTTAAAATGTTGCAGAATATTGAGAAGGAACTACATGGAGCTCACGTCGTGCAAGATGGGCACCGGGGGCTGCCCATCTGAATGATTGAGCAACCGCGCCGGCTCCGGCAAGCGGAGGACACGTCACGTCACCGACACGTGACGTGTTAACGATACCGATATCTTCGTGTTTGTATGCTGTTCAACGCATTTCTTACTTTTTATGCAGTTTTACCGAATACCCTGAATGAATTTGGCAACCTGACCCGTCAGAGGGTCAACATCGTCTATTGTTAAAGTTACTGTAAATCGAAACATTGATATTTGCATGGCAAGTACGCAGCATGTAACTTTATATCTGTATAACGTATTTAAATTGTAGTCAAATTCATTCTTGTTTATCAGCTATTGGACATATGTCCTTGACATTATCCTGTTTGACTGTTAATCTTTAGTTGTTATTGCCATGCACCCACATGCCACACACATGCTCTAGAATACTGTTTTGTATAAAACTAGATAAACTTTTGGGTGTGTTCTGTGTGTACCTAATAAAAAAGAAAACGGTTTTAGATAGGCATCTAATATAAGCATTTTCTCACGATCACGCTGTTTTCTTAAATCGAAATTGCCTGCGATAGTGGGTCGATCCCTAGATGCCGCTTATACCCGGACATAGTCATACCTAATGTGATTGACAAACTGTATTATAACCCACGTTTCGAAAACCTTTATCAAGATTTATTTGACCGTCATAATCTCTGACTACCCATTATTGCAACCCTCATATAGCCCTAGGTGTCACTCCCAGCTAAGTAAGCTGTTATCCCTCGTCTCAGAGGTGTCTATTACGAGCCTAGTGGCAGTGAATGTTTTGTATCACAGCAAGCCTCCGCCGTCATGAATGCGCCGCATTTCGGTTGCTCGGTGAATGGATGGACCCTCGGGGTTGG
This sequence comes from Plusia festucae, assembly GCA_950381575.1. NCBI lineage: Eukaryota > Metazoa > Arthropoda > Insecta > Lepidoptera > Noctuidae > Plusia > Plusia festucae. Next base: position 290,392 of record OX494436.1, on the reverse strand, counting down.
CTCCGGCCGCAGCTGTCCGAGTGATTGAAACGTCTGTGGTGCAACATGACGCGCTGATGTACTGCTACGGGAATTGGACTAACTTAATTCATAGTAATGTTTTGAATTGATAGATGTAGGCGGTATATTTACATTAGCACCCAGGTACTTTTGGCTTTATAGCCTTTTGTTGTTCGAAGGTAATGTGACGAAAACAGAAGCTATTTTTATAACTTATTATTTATTTCGACATTGAACAAAAAATATTAAGTGATGAACCCCCGATAAAGGATGAAAGAGGAAAAGTTTACAAGTAACTAAATAAGTACCTACTCAGCAATATCATGTGTTTGCCAAATGCGAGCAATATTCCCTTCTGCCATGTATATCCATAATTTGTGTAAACGAACTCGAAGCGAGTAGGTATCATCTGTATGCCATACAAATATTAGCTGCAGGATGATCGTACCCGCGATTATGATAATTGCCTGAATAAATATGCTAAACTAGAAACAAACGCGTCTCGTTTGTCTAACACATACGTGTGTCGATACACAAACATTTTGTGTTTGGACTGTTTTAGTATCGAATGTATTTGTGTTTCTTTTAGAAGACATTTTGAAATGTTAATTTAAATAGAATGTATTAATGATTACATCATCCTTGCACATGGTTTGTGTTGTATACACACAATGATTTGTGGATATATTCTTCACACTTCAATATAAGTAATAATACCTTGGTACAATGTCAAGTAATGAAAACCTCATCAGTTTATAGCAAGTCAGAACGAGCAGACATCTCCAGTCTACGGCCGTTGCTAGACTATTAACATAAACCGTTTGTAATTGAGTAAAAGGAGAGCCAGAGATAACGAGCGCAGATAAATTGGAGTTTGATGAGGTTACGTTGTAGTGGTGATGACGTTGGACACTACAGGTCTAAATTATTACAGGCCAAGATCAATGCATTGGTCTGTGGTTTAAATAAACTCGGTGTTTTTATACCGCAGCGCTGCTAGAAACAGCCAGTATCTGCGCCGCCAGTACAATACTTTTTGAAATACAGTTCGCATATTGATTTTTATAAATGTAAACTGATATAAATATTAAACTACGTTCTGAAAGAGCATTCATTACATTCTTACGGTTGAAAGTTTTGTGTATTTTGTGAGCATTGGTTAATGACGTCAGTCGCGAATAATCAGCGGTGTGTAACTGTTGCATGCATACAAAATAGGTATGAATGTCGAAATACTATTGTCATTAAGAGTAGCCACCTTTACAATAAGGTATGAAGACATACATTAATCTATCACTTTGTTGAGTAAATAGGAAATCAACAAGACGGTTTCCTTTCAAAGTTATGAAACGCAGGAGGAAATCGTAAACAAAACAAGTGATCACGTCGTCCCGTCTCTTTGTATTCATCACAATCATCTAAGATCATCAAGGTACAAGCGCCACAATGCCGGGAATACATTACTGTATTGTGAGCAGCCATTGTGACGGATATAAGTGGGGTGTGCGACCCGTGCTGCGCCATTGTCAGCGTGACGCGACTCCTACACCTAATGACAAACGAGAGGAATATTATATCCGAAAAGAAAACGTGGACGGTGCCGCTGTTACAGATTCCACTTATACTCGTATTGGATTTTTTTCAAGTTCCGGTCACAGGTGTGATGGCATAATTGAAAAAATACAGTCACGTTTAATTGATATAGTTTTCTGCTTATAAATGCATTTTTTTTTATTAAAAACTATATTATATATTTCTTCACTTACTCGGATTCTAAATTGATTTCCCGGACTTTACGAGGGTTTTAATAACTGACCGCTAAAGTTTGGTTTCGATGAAAGGTCTATCGAATTCGAAAATCGAATAAATACACCGAAAATGAAAAAATATTTTTCGTTGTTTATATTGAATCCGTTGACTGATTGTCAAAACAGAGTTATTGAACGAATCTGATACTTGTATTTAAATGGAATGGTAAAAAAATACAAAACTAATATGGTAGTGTTTTGTTAGTTCGTCGGACTGATAACTGTGTCCACAATTTAAGGTCAACGTTGAATATTTATGGACTAAACAAAAGTATTGTTTTGATTTAATATTTTGCGATTATTTATTTCTGAAATATCAAACCCTTTGTGCGTGATATTTTATATTTTTATTAAATGTTAGTTGTCATTTACATATTTGAATCCATGTATTTATTTGAAATAATTTGATTAATATAATTTTAAGTAGGTGCACAGTGCACATTCTCCTTCTGTCAGCTATATATTTATAACACGTCACATCCTGTAATGGATTACGATCGCTTTTCTTAATTTTTACTCAGTAAGTTAAATTTAAATAATGTTATTGTGAATTTTTGTTTATAACGAAATATATCAGTGACTCCTTCGATTACCTACTATTTATAATTATTTGATCATCACAGGCCAGGATCGTCATGTGGTCGGTGCTATCAAATATTCTCATTGCTCATAATATGACATGAATTCCAGAACAGAACTGCAATGAAACCACTAAATTAATGTCAAAGTCCGACGTGCTTCAAATAAATGACAATCGTCATAATTTAACTCAATCGAATACTCCAATGTTAACGCGGTGTCCTGCGTGAGCGACGAACGCGACGCGACGCGACGCTGCGAACGCGACGAATGCGATCAACTCAACGGCCTACCCTACTTGCGGCCTATATGACAGTCTGCGGCGGGACGCGACGTAACGCGGACTTGTTTTGAGAGCGACCAGATGCGACACCACTTTAAATATGAACTTTCAAGCAAAATTGTACTGTACTTCTCCATGATTCGAGAAGTAATGACCAAAATCACGTAGGACATTTATCGCGTGTAGCATCGCGTCGCATTACGTCGCGTCGTGTTGCGTCGCGTCGCGTCGTATTCGTCGCTCACGCAGGACACCGCGTAAGCTGGACATTATCAGTTCGTGTATGAAACTCTATTTTTTTGCTGCTTTGAAATTCCAATAGATAGAGAACCAGTAACCAGAGAAAGTAAGGAGATAGACATTTATTTTAAAACACATAATATTAAGTAATCCTCATAATCCTGATGTCCAGCTGCAAGTTTCTCATAGTTTCTATTCTTTCACTCGGACAAATGTGTTAAGCATGTCTGAAGTTTTCTGCTAAACATTTCACATTAAAGTTTTTATAAGAATTTTAATACCTATTCAAATAAGTGACTAATTTCAAAGTTTCACATGGTTCTAAAAGTTTTTATAAACTGGCTTGAGTTTGGATCAAACTTAAGTTGCAAGAATTAAACTAAATTCTCGTTGGAACTAAATTTCAAGTGACAAACATATTCAGATATTATTTATTTCTACATCAAGATATACGAAACTATTATGAAGTTATTTTCTGAATCTGTTTCAAACAAGGCTATTTATTTAATATAGTTTTACCTAGACTACAATTTTATTCAGAATTTTAAATACTACCTCTCTTTATGAAACCAGATTATGTATTACTTGGAAACCCCAAAACATTTAATAACCCAGATATTGCCAAAGCTTATTCTACAAATCGTCTCACAAATAATCTTATATCTCAAATTGTCCTGGGACATTGTTCAGCAAATTAAGATATATGCTTCCAAAAAGGTTCCATGTATTGCGTGCAGTAAAGCCGAGCCTTCCATTAGTTCGCGTCCAGCGCCAGACGGGAGGCACCTGGACTCCTATATATCACTGTCGAATTAGATCTGATTTAATAGGGCCCTAGACATTACTAGCAAGGCTTTAAAATCTCTTCTTCGTCTGGGGCCATTAGGGATCCTGTGATTTCTTTCGTAGATATGGAAACAGCTGTGCTGATTAAAACCCATTGCAAATAGATTATTTAAAAAAAATATATAATATCTAGCAAATATAAAGCTCTCTGGATTTTGGGAAAATGTTTAATGAAAAGGTGTGTTTACTGTGATCTTGAAATATATTTTGTTTATTTTCTATAAAAAAATCGCAACCCTAAAATATGTCTAAACAAATAATACACAGTCACACATGCAGTATAATAAAAGCATAGTGGAACATGTCAGGGGTGTCAAAATCCATATTCTCTGTGTACCCATCTGTAACCAGATGTCATCTTATGTATGTATTATCTACATTATAATACTTATGAATAGATAATAAATAACAATATGTATGACAGATGTGAGATGAGATACAATAGATACAGCAATGGCTGTGTACTAGTCTAGATATTCGGCTCACGTCACCATCGCGAGCGATCTGCTCGCCAGGTATCTCAAGATGTATCAAATGTATTTCCTTTACATTTATGCGATACATTATTCAAACAATTCGTAAGCATTTATGATCGTATATTGTTTCTCAAGTGACGATATTTATAGCTTCTCATCGTATCCGGTGACGTCGAACGAAGTAGTTTTTATTCTATTCTATATGTAACTTCGCTCTTTGATATTCATGTATGTTAACCAAAGTTCAAGCAGAACACCTGAAAATATAAAGTTGACAACAATCTATTTTCGGCCGAGAACTTTATCAACTTACTAATTGGCTATGAAACAGCTAATTGGCAACTTTTGGGGAACTGAATAACTATAGGGAATTAAAAAATGTAACGACATAGGAGTCGGAACAGGGAAACAGTTCTTTGTTTACACATTTCATTTTTACAAATGCGTTTCCATCAATCCTGTCACCTTATATTGCGCTACACAATACAGGCAAAAGTACTACTACTTGTATGTCATGCAACACATGAACCAATATCGTGCGGACTAAAACCATCAAACACAGACACAAGTAAAACTCCTAGGTATAGAACACAATAGAGCATTTTGAAGACAGTAAAAAACATGGTGTTGTGTGTATAATGGTTTGGCCGCCATTACTCACCGTCTAAAGTCCAGACGGTACGTACCTGTTAGCCGGCGATATCTCACTGTCTGGCGAATTACATTCTGAGTAATTCTTAATTTAATACCCTTCGTCTGATGTGGTTTCGGCCGGTTCGAACAATGGAACGCTCACCTTTTGTTTTAAAGAAATTATCTATCTTGTAAAATACGACTTCTTTAGTAATCTCAAATGATTGGCTTTTACGAGTCAGGTAAGTACCTACCTACTTAGTGATACAACTTCGAAAATTATAATTATTTTATGTAAGTTTAATAAGCTATTTGTTTATCAGTATGTAAACGCACGAGCACATGTTGTGCTGCATATTTATTTTTATTTTAAAACACTTATTTTTATTTTAACTGTCTTTTTCATTTTAATTTCTGTTTTAAAACTTGTCAAATTAACGGCTACTTGGTGTAACTGTTTCAAGTGGCTGTTTATTGTCAATCAGTACAAAATCATATTTACAACCATTAACAAACCCGACGCTGTAGGCAGTACAATCCTTTATCTGAAACAAATGCCCAGCATTAGGTTACGCGATACGACGTGCCCTGGTCGGCAACTGCCGTCCATTAGAGGTAAACAAATGAGAGGTCTGTAGCGCGGCTCCATCATACCCTCGCGTTTGTGCCGGACTTCAAATGACGCAAGAATATACAATGGACCTAATTTCATATATAAATTATAGCAATGTGTCAGACGTATGTCTCAGTTATAATAGTACAAGGGAAGATGGAAGAGTAGCTTTGTTTAGGAATTTTTATTTAAGATCTTTGATAATTATGATGCCTGGTAAAACTTGACATTTCAACGGACATAAATATAGTCTGAAGATACGTATAGAGTGGGAGTGAGTAAAAGAAGTCGTTAGGGTTTAACTCATACTTATGGGTAAATACGCCAACGCCTACTTAGACATGTGCTGTTGGTTTGACTTCCGCGTGGGACATGTCATACCATTTGTGAATGTTATTCGTTATTTTTGTTGGACCACAACGTGTTTGAATTCCCGAGCGACCTGTTACAAAAACATACAAGCATATTTTATTTATTGGTTGCAAAACGGACCAAGTCTATTGTGTCTAACAAAACAATGCTCAACACCACAGTAGTCCAACACTAACGAAAAATATTTCAATCTCCCGTGCGGTTGCGCCGCTAGTGCGGGTCCTGCGCCGCAAATTTCCCGCTCGTGCCGCAAATGTTCGCCGGCGCCGCAAATATTCCGGGCGTTGCGGCGCGACCGGCGCGCGGCGGTGACGTCACGTGCGCCCGCAATGAATTGCTGATACCGGTGAGCTTCCCGTTTTATATGTATTGCCAATCTATGATGTATTGACTAGTTTCATGTTTGTAATTGCTAACGTATAGATATTATTATATCGTAGGTACAGGCGAATGCTAGCACGGTGCGAGTGAAGTTATATTCAAATCATACGAGAAAAATGATAATTCAATTTTCGTTGTTGTATGCCACGCTACCTACCCTGCTTATCTAAACTCCGATATACCTATATATTTACTTCTACAACATCGACTTCCTCTCACATAATTTTCCTTCATTGTACTGAAGCCTCAATTTTTGCTCTGAAAGGGCTCAATATAGAAAAAATATTTTATCATCTGTCAAAGCTAAGCTTGCCAAGTCATGATCTGTAATATTCCCATCATAAAAGTTGACAAGGCATCATATTGAATACTGAACCTTTAGAAATCGGGTTCTGTAAAGTACAGGCGAATTGAAAAGGCACACATGAAGACAACATTTAGTAAACCACAGAAGATAACTAGACTATAACCATAACAAAGTTAACTTAATCTTGAACGACGAAGCAATCAAGTATAATTCATGTTAACTAAGGGCCGACTGAGATACATCGCACTAAAGACACTCGTAAAGGTTGTGTAACGTAAGGGTTCGGGCCAGGGGCTGCGAGCCTGCGACAAATTGAATCAAGGGATCTTATTTAACGCAGTTTGCGGCAGCACTCGATCATGACACGCGCACTCTACTGCTGGGGACGGTCGTAGGGTCGGTGTGTTAGTGTGCAGCGTCATCTGGTACAGCTTCACCTTTGAATGAGTTATAGAATATATGATTTGTTTGATACTTTTATTGCAAACCACGGATATAAAAGTATTATATTTATTGCGTGATGTTAGTTGCCGTGTACACTCTAGCTTAAATAATAATATACTTCTGAAACCAATATTTACATTCTCATTCTTATTATTTCATTAAATTAACACCATCGACTTATATGTAACACAATCTGATACCTAATCAATGTTAATTAAAGTTACTTACAGAAAAAATAATCAAATATTAAAGGTCTTTTTTGTCCACGTATAATCTTATGTTCAAGGGGTGTATCATACATGTAACACATCGCACGGTTCATCGGATCCAGCTTATTTATCGCGCGTCAACACAGCGCCCCCTCGGGGCCGCGCCGCGCGACGCTCCTGCTCCATTACCGAACAAAGAGGAGCGCGGCACCGCGACTAAGTCACACGGTTATTACATGCACTGCTGCAGTTATACTTCAGCTTTATTTTCAAGTTTTCTATCACAGCTTTACATATTGTAGCCGATGACATGATTTTTTAGTACGAGATACTCGTAACACTGGCATTTAGCTTAGCACAAGGAACTAACAAGTATTCTAGTTAAATACGACGATATAAGCTTCATAAAAAAATATTAAATACCTTTATTTGATGTATAAAATCTAAATTTCATTAATTAAAACTATCCATCCAAGCTTTCTGTGTAAACCATAAAAATGTTTACTTATAGATAGGTATTCATTTGTAACAACACGACACGTTTGATATGACATACAGGCATATTCTATTTTAATTTCAGCATAAGCTATTACACTAAAACCACCTCAAACTGAACGTTACTACTAGAAGATAAAATAGAAATTCGCGTGGCAACATAAAGGGCAACTAGACCTGGTATTTAAGTCATAAATGTTATCAGGTTACGAGGTGCATAAACATAGTAATGAAGTTTCACGTTCGGAACAACATTCTCGCTGTACATTGCTGCAGTCTTCGGCGCCGAGTGTTAATGCACTCGATATGAAGTGCTTACCATGGAAACTAATGAACATTATCGTTAGCGCTGCAGCTGTAAATTGCTTTAGTTATGGAGGTCGTAGGTGAATGCCCCCGGACATGTGGGATAATTAGCGCCGGTTGTTCGACACCAGGGTTTATGATGCATGGCGGGTCAGTTCGCGCGGTTGGTGCTGTGCCAAATGTACTGCCATAGCCTGCAGGCGGCTGGCAATGGCTTTTATGAAGGGACGACACATCTGTTACTGTTTATACATCCGTTCATGCGATGTGGTTGTAAAAATCCTATATTGTTACGAGTGGCGCGTGAATCATGTTTTGATTAGAGGACAAAACTGCTGATAATACTTAAATGGTAATTACAGATTAGCACTTCATTCCACTACAAATAAAATTACATAAGCAATTGTATTTAAAACAGTGCAATTTCTTTACATTGCGCCGTAAAACCAGCTCATAATAGTTAATAACGTATTCAAGATGAAAAAGATTAATGTAGGTCTGGAAAAGTCTTCGTAAAACAACAAAATGGCGACAACTAATCCCCAGTTTGATGGCGAGCCCTGCAGCTTAGCGGACTTTGAGAACTTACTATTTGTAGTGAAACAAAAACACAAGTTCTTAATGTTTCAGTGCTCTAACAGTTATTTAGTGGCGGATGGAATTTGCTCGGGGAGCTTTCAGTTTAGTTTCCGTGTTCCCAATAGCAATATTTGTTAACTGCCTTTAGCTTTTTATGTTTGAGTTTTGAAACTAAATTAGTGGTGGTTATTTTGTGATGATGATGAATGACATTATCTTTTTTTTTGTATTAATAGAAGTTATGATTAAAACCATATTGAAATTGTTAATTGATGATGATTTAAATGTCTACTTGTCAGACAGCAAGGTCTAGACATTACCATAGGTTGCCGTATCAATCTCAAAATTCCTTTACTTCTGGTGTTGCGAAGTACTATCTGATTAAACATACAACAAACGTATTCCCTCTCGCTTCGCGCCGCCTTACGATTGTTCGTCTGAATCACTGCAGTACTGTGTGTGTACGTCACGGCTCTGCTTTAACTCATTATAAACTATAAATTGGCTAGCGACGGGCGCTGATCGATGGTGGGCGCGGCCGCCGCTCACACCGACACACATAAATATTTAGCGCTAGTATCCGCAGCTCGTATCTTAAACAAAGTTTACATTATTATTTATTACATATCGTTGAGCTGGCGGCCGAGATGCGTGCGCTGATAGATTGGATTGTTATCTATTTCGAGTTTAAACGGTGCTGTTTACATCAAACATAAATGTATTAATACACGCATAAATCACATTTAAGACGTAATTGTGGAATCTTGCAGCGGTTTATTTGGATATATTAAATTCGGTTAAATGTATACCGATAACAACACAGATCTAATAGATCCGCAAAGAAATCTACATATAAATATACAATAAGTATTTGTGTAAATGGATGCAGATTACCAATTTTACTCATTATTATTGTACCTATTAAATATTTTGTAGTCTGTTTTTATTGGAGCTCATGAAAACGTTTTGAGGAGTCACATCAACAATTTAGGAAGTCGGCAATTTAATATTTTCAGTTGGTAATCGTTGTGGTGGTTCGTAGTATTTAATATAAAACGTTAAAATTGTATTATTTCATGAGACTCTGCTGTTAAAAATAAAAAAATATAAGATAATATTCAGAGATAACAGCTCACCCCATTTTTCAATATTAAATAAGAGTAGGCGTGACGTGGGAGTGATGTGGGCTTTATGTTTCATAGCCTTATGCCCGATCCCTGTCTCAAGTTTGTCTCTACCTCAAGCTCTGTATACCCCAGAAGGCAATAACCGCGTGGGAAGTAATGTAGACGCCCACTTCATTTTGATTAGAAACAACTTCATTCGATTATTTCCAACATACTGTAAAAGTTTTAAGACCATTTTTCTGTCATACCCACGCATAAAAATTAACTGAAAAAAAATGGAAGTTTTAAAAACAATTGCAAATTTATAATTATTGTAAAATTAAAGTTTTGTTGTTTTAGACTTTTACAAATTCTTGAACATTTTGTGAAACTTTTACATCATCGTCCTGTCAGCGATGGCGGCAGAGTTTGAAAGTTATAGTATACTACTAAAGTAAACAAAGGGGAATGCCAGTTTTAGGCCCAGAGATGCACATGGTATTGGTTTCCCTAAAAAAATATGTTTATATTTTTCCCACGTCATCCACCTAATCATTAGTCTGTGCAAGTCCGCAACATTTTTTTGAAAATATAAATACTGAAAACGACTAAACTAATATAACTTGAATAAAAATGTTGCCTTTGCAAAAAAATGTTGGCTGGTAATTGGAATAATCAGTGAGCATTTTCTTCACCGTTCATTTTCTTCCAAGCAAACATAAAATAAACATTATAAATCATAGAAATCCCTTTTTGTAATTATTATTATTTATATTTTTTAAGATTATTAACGATATTTAAAAAAACCTTTTTTGATTTGATTGATCCATATATCGTTTTTTTTTCTTTTATGGCAACACCAAGTCTAACTTGTCAGCTGCCGGAAAACGTAATTGTCAAAATCATTGCGTGTTTGTCAGATTGCGGCGACTTGTGTGTGTTTATTTTTTGCGGATTTAATTGACTACTTTTGCTCATGAATACTACTGACTCCGACGATTCTCCTATACCTGACGACATCGGCCTGATTATGGATTCTGCTCCAGCTACTCATGACGACATTGGCGACAACTTGGATTTGATATTAGATGCTTCGACCGACGAACCCGGATGATGATTTGGATGATGTTTTAGTGGTGTATGAAGATTAAAACTACAATGTGTGTTATATTATTTGATTCCCGGTTAATTATGCTCATTAATATATTAAAATAATGTAATAAGTGATATTTAACATAACCGGTACTAATGAAATTGAATCTTAAATAACTTTAAAATGCCAAGTTTTTTTGTAATCAATTCGTTTACTAATTAGTTATTTGAATTGCCCCCTATGATAATCATGAATTGTTATATGTGTGCACACTGGGCCTAAGTTACTATGGCGACTTGGCATTCCCCTTTATTAATTGAATAACGTTGATGATTGACAGTTTTGTATATTTTTTATAAATAAACTAACAAATAATATTTCATCAGAGGAGCCTTAGCTACATAGTTATGATAAAATGTATGTATATATGTATATATATATATATATAGTCCTCCTTATCGGTTTCGATAACGGCGACCCATGACAGTTCACCTCCTAGCGTGAGCCCTGATGTGACTGGCTAGACCGAGTTTGGTTTTAAAGACCCGGTCGCAAGCGCTGCAGTATAGCTGACCCGCATTGTTGAGAGTATAGGTGTACGTAGGCTTAGGTCTCTCTTTTTGTGATTGGCGCTTTATGTACATATTAGGCGACTAACAAACTAAACTTCGTAGTTTAAGTTTCTTTTTTTTTCAAACAAAATTTCTGACGAATATCTTACTTGATGCTTATTGGGTACTACAAAGTCGTTGAAGAAGTGAGGAATTTTCCAACGTTCCAAAGTTCCACCAGCAGACAATACACTGGCGAAGTTACTTCTAGTGCTACACCGATATTTTCTCAGACACTGAATAAACTTCGTCTCCACTTATAAGTTATGTAGTGTGCGGCAAAGGGGCCAAGTTTAAACAATGTCTGGATAAATATTACTGTGGCGAACTGCTGCCGTGTCTTCAAAGCTATGACTTGACTGCGGAAACTTTCAGTGCCTGAGGAATATCTACGTGAAGATATGGCTCCGATGTGCCGATACCTCGTCCGAGTGCATCTGACAAGACGTAACGTGCACTGAGCGATCGTCGGTCCACGTTGTGATCTAACTCACACCTCAAAGTGTGCGATCAGTATTTATTTATTTCATGTTGGGCCCTTAATGTGACACAAAGCATTAGTGTTTCATAGGCCAGTATTTTACTCGCCCCAAAGACCTTATTAGCTACCGGTATCTTATAAGCTTTAGGTACGTCATATTAAACAATGTCCGAATTATTTATTATTCATGTATACTTGTTAGGGTATTTACACATCTTACCTACCTTACGCCTTAGTGATATTACTTGAAATTTGCATCAGTAGAAAATACAAGTTCGTACGTATCGTTTGTGCCATTTGGTTACCTGCATCCCCCCACCGAGATATAAAAATACTTTAACGATAGAATATTTTAGTAAACAATAAACGTGTGTACCTATTAGATACCTTTCGAGCACTTTTCGCTTTACCTCTATAGTAGTAGAGGAGACCCTTCACCTAATGTAGCAAACATTTGCCGCTCTCAATACCGGCCACACATGAATTCTAATAATATTTGAACAACCTACTGACGTCACATGTTTCAATATGGATGAATACGAATATTCATTCATTTTAAGTTGAGATCGTAAATATGGAATCAATACAGGGTATTAAAAAAGAGTGTAGTAAACATATTCATACAGAGGCAGTTGTCCCGAAGGCGTTTTATTTCGTTCTTCACACAGAATTATGAATTTCATTCAAAAGATTTTTGGTAATATCCCACCGGGAGTACTACGTGGATACCCTCTCCATATTACATTCGGATCAGCCTCCAGTCATCGGTATACAGTTAACAGCAAAAATATATGATCAAAATCAGAAATTCAATACTAATGAACGGAGTTCGCGTCAGAACTGTGTGGCGTTAAAGTTATCCAAAAGTATGTCATTGAAATTTTACCAAACATTTATTACTAGTACAGCTGTTGCCATATATTCGTGATCAGTTTTGACTCCAAAAGTTATAAACTCAATTTATCATCTACTTTTGCTGTTGACTGTACGACAATGTTCGCGTTACATTATTATTAACGCTCGGAGACCTCTCATACTTTTTTAGTATTCTTATAAAACGCAGCGTAAAACCCGAATCATAATTTTGGTTATGTTTGCGTGTAAATGAATATAATTTTCAATTTAACAATACGAATGTGTAAAGTTTGTCGCATTTATAAAGCTTTCATAATTAGCATGCGCTAACCTTGGAAGATAACTTGAGAACAGCTAGACGAGGACTAACGGCGGTGCACATTATTATACAAATTAATCCGGAGTGAGTGACGACCCTTTGTGTTGTTTGATACAAAGCTAGTTATTTAGACCACACTCGTTTCATAGTAGACTGGTACCGTATGATAAATGTATTAACTTTACCTCTCACAAGTACTAAAACTAAACAAATAACAGTTACGGGAACTGACTCGCTCTACTTATTTGGGTAGTATTAATTTTAATGCATAGTGGGCGTGGAGCACACGGTATTGTGCTGCGTTACAGATTAATTGACTGTAACCTCAACATAATAGTCCTGCCCCTTTAGACAAAGTACATTTCGACAATAGTTATCGCTGATCGAATCGCTCAAATGTATGAAAGTGACAAGTCTAAGTCATGTGACTTATCGAAGAGAAATGTCATTTCCATACATTTAATGTCATCTTAGCGATTTCTATCATAGTTAACGATTGTCGAAATGTACATTGTCTAAGGGGCCTGATGAATATAATTAAGTTTTAATGACTGGCTTAAAATAATACTACCTAAATAAAATAAAAACTTATTTACCAAACGAACTAATCTGTTGGGGCTAGATAAACAAATTCTATCGCATTGAGAGACAGAAATTAGTTTGGAAATGTATTTATTCAATTTGTATTTTACTTCTGTCGGCTACGAGTCTATTCGTTACGCGTAGTCGAAGATGCTACGAAGAAACAGTGTAGCAAAAGCCTACAACAAACTTTTATATCTTATTTTACTAGACTTGTAATTCTAATTGTATTATGTGTAAATTTTCAGATCTATCAAATTCTGACTAGCTGCTGAGTAGATCTGCTATTATTGAGAGGGTTAAGATAAAATCATTTAAAATATTAAAATATTGTAAAATTATTAATACTTGAAAAGCCGATGGTCTTGTTTATTTAGTAACAAAGGTAAACCAATTGAGATATTTTTACTTATTTTAGTAACAAAACAGGAAAGTTACATAGTCTAACTAACACTCAAGAAAAATGTGTTCGTGACAAACATAAGAAGTGCTCATAAAACATAGCAAACCTAATACAGGCTAAGATAAATAAGTTGAGAGCCAATGTATCTGGAGTACAATAACTTAGTGACAGTGGTGGGGCCATCGCTTACCGCCCACTTAACTCAGACTTCACTAACACACGTCCGCTTTAAATCAATAAGAAAACATCAGTAAACAATGAACCACTCTTCTTTTATTGTTTGTTCCTAAGACAATATTATTAGTTTCACAAGTTAAGTGTTACGACGTTGCAAGTGAAGTGTTGCCGAAACGACGAAAAGTTTAAGTTTTGTTCGAGTTTGTGTGGAAAGCCGGCGACCAAACCCTTTTTATACCCCAGAGATGTATTTTTCAGATACCAGTAAAATATATGTGTTTATGGACAGCTATATCCGTTGGCCATTAGGTAAGCCTTTAGCCATTTTTGCGGTTATGCTATTAAAACGAAAAAATATATGAGTATAGCTGTCATGAAACGTCGCGTTTCGTTTACCGTATCTGGCCTGCAGGTTTGACCACACTGTGTGGGTATAAAGCTGAACCGAATCGGCGATATTTCACCGTATCTGCAGTTGCTAGGGCTGCCCCGTGCCACTTATCTGAAAAAGGTGCATTTTATCTACATGCCCAGTTACCTGGATAAAGTTAACGGCGCAGAAAGCAATTTGAATAATTGTGACCCTTAAATTTAGGTCAGGTTTTATATATATTTGAAATAAAAAATACTATATTATACAATACTTTGGTCTTATTTTACTTTTGCAAGATATTCTACTTACCCAATGAATTTTTTGCGCGTATCATAACAAGTAACAATTAAAACAAATTTAAAGATTTCACAGCCTACTTTTTAATAAAACAAAATGTAATTTAGTAATTCTGAATAATGGCACAGCTAAATATGCCTTAACTTTAATAATTAACGTCAAAATTAAACAAAAAGAGCGATATTATGAGTGAAAAACTAGGACGGTTGTGAGTGATGGGGCAGCCCTGGCCATCCGAGCGTTGTAGATAACAGCCGACCAGCGAGAACGGAACGTTAAATAAAACTGAACAATACTTAAATACTGTTGTTTATACTGCCCACGTCATTATACACCACTTTATGATCCCCGTATTTTAACAAACACAGAAATTCATATATTTTTATTCTTGTCGGTATGATTTAAAATAATATTTATTATTTTGTGTACATCGGATACCAAAACGGATTAATTTGTGTTTCTAACAATGTTTGCACGGTTATACGTATTATGAGAGAACAATAAATTCGTTTTGGAAAATAATTCATTAAAGAATATACAGATAAAGCGTTATGAAAATATGGTATAGAAATACTTTAGTGAGGCAGAAACCAGAAAGACAACTTCCAATAATCTCCTCATTACATTTTATCCTCCAGCTAAACGGTGTCCTCTACCCTAACATTTATCTAATACCAACAATAAGTTTGGCATTAGTAAGCTCGCACTAATAAGATTACAGCGAGCGTTTCAGTAGGCGGTCACCCGGTACCCCGGCAATCAGCGCGACCCGGCGCGGCGACCGGCGACCGAGCTAATTATTATAATGTATAATAGGAGGTTGTTAATTAACTCCCGAGTTAGCGCCATCACACGCCACTTACGTAACATCACGCTCATTACTGCCGCCGACACGAGCAGGTTGGATTAGACGAACACCGCGTGGACTTTATTCTAGTTACATAACTAATAGTGGAGGTGAATGGCAGCTCTCGGAACTTCATTACGTTACGAATGCTTCAGGCTTAGCAAATACTAGTCATGGCAAAATGCAGTTTTAGGTAATATGGCAAAGGTCCAGCAAACTGTGTGAACTCTTTATTGTATATTAACGGAACAATTAATGTCACTTTAATAGTGTTTATGTTTCGAGAACTGTGACCATTTTATCGCATCAGTTGGTGCTGCTAAGTGCTGTTCTATGATAATAGAGTCACAGTTATTGTTTGCATGTACAGAGTTTAAAAAAGTTAGTAGCACAAAGGACAAAAGGGGTTGAGTTAAGTCTTTCTCCTACAAAGGAATAGCTACTGTTATTACTCTATAAATATATATCTTTGTGAAGGCAAATCACGTCAGACCTCATTATATCATAATGTAGCTACATAAATAGATCAAAGCAACTATTTGAGTGGAGGGCCACTCTGACACGTGCTTATATATATTTGAATAGGATCGGAAATTGCTCTGCCGACGCACATTTTATTTAGATTACTACGAAATCCAGCATTCATCCATAAAGCATGAATCCTTTTTGGAAATTCTAAGTTAAGCTTCATTGCACAGTTATTATTCATGTTGAATAAGTAACCTTGTTGTAAGTCAACTTACAATGTTCATGATAAATAATAGAATAATATATATTTTTATAAGTCATAATTAGTGTTTTGATATAACATACGGTCTAATAACAAAGCAATAATTATAATGTATCTAACTCTCACTAACACAGAAAGCAGACTAATTGGATTCCCGATAGATAATTATTTTTATCAAAGGTAAATAAAAAGAAAACATGTAACCATGTTTTGTTTTTAATGCGGGCTATTATTGATATTTTGTATTAGTGCTGTCATTTGTTTATTTCGACTTATCAATAAAATAGCGATACAATAAAAAAATGTATCTCCTACAGTTATATCAAAATCTCAACATACCTACCGAGGCAAGCGTGATTACTAGACGAATTTATGATTACTAAAACGTTGAAGCTCGCCACCAATCGGCCGCGCTACCAAATTACGTTACCGTTAGCGTATTTCCTCCTGAACACTATCTGAAAATCAATGTGGAGCTTAGCTCTACCATTGTCTTAGATTACTGTTTGATTTGTTAATATGATTTTTGGCTGAAACTCTGTTTTGTTAAAAGGCAGTAGACAGTTTTGCTAGTATAAGGTGCGTTCCAACTTGTTTATGCAAAAGTAAATTAGTAATTGATGTGTAGAAAAATTATGTTTATTATTGTTACTAATAGGAGAAATATCACAAAAATGGCCATTTCAAATTAAAATAGCCACGTACCAAATCAGAGGAATACAATCGTCAAGGTCAGACTATTTGTTGCGATCAGATCCAAATAGTCTGACCTTAACCACAATTATCGCCAAACTTGAAGCCTGGATACCGCGAGCCGCTTAAAAGTCACAGCAGACATATCAACTCGGAAACGGATCGTAACCGTATCAACTCGAGCCGTAGTTACCGCGCTTACGGCTCCTAGTCCCGCGCTTACGGCTCGTCGTCCTCCTTCGTGTTGGGAGCTTTATTATGACGTAATGATAACAAAGAGAGTAAAAAATGATGATACATGATCTAGTGTCTCATTGAACAACCCACTGATGTCTGCTATCCTGAACACACATATGCTTATTGTTGTTGTTTCCGACATATTATATTATAAAACAACAAATTACACAAATTGTAAATAAAAAAAACAGTTAAGTATTAAATTTATAAAAGTTTGCATCCACATTAAAAGATTTTCTCGGAAAACAATAGTGACAGCCGTAAATGTCGTGACATATTTACCGACACAGCGATACGCGAGGAGACATGCAAAGCGTTTACTGCAGTGCTCCGGATTCCGTGACTCAAATGCTATTGCGTGCAAATAACTTTGTCAAGCGTGGCTTAAGTACCTCCTATGTTAGTTTATATGTTGATAGGTATTTGTTATTTATTTAATTTCTAACTTTGCTACAACTGGTTTAGGATAACCTAATTAGGTAGCTTAAACAAAAACAGCATACAATTACAAAAAGCACAAACCGATGCATTACAAAATACTAGAACATTTCCACGCTCACAAAAACTGGATGTAAGCCAACGAATTCATGTTTAAAACTACTGTTGTTCCAATTATGGATACAAACTACAATTTAAAAACGTCAGGTTTTAAAAACGAGGACAGTTGTGTAATCCGGCCGGACAAATTAGCGTATATCCGGACGTTACCCGGGCGGTTGGCAGGCGGCCCGGGCCGGCCACTCGAACCACAAGCTACTCTTAATGTGCACTTTCCACGTACATTTTAGTGCACTTTCGTGAGCGCGACATTCTGCTCAAAGGGAATTGTCAGAAGGTTTACTTTATACAACTTTTGTGCAGCTCAAGTGCTAAGTGAGTTTCGTTTGACTTACAAACATTGTAACTTTGAAATTTCTTGTTCTTTTATCCAAATGTAGTTGTAAGTATATTAATTCCTAAATAGATAGCCAAGATCAGTAGGTGATGTTGTTTCTCCATCATTGAATTGCCATAATATTTGCTGTAGTGAGGAAGTTTTTTTAGGTTTTTCTTTGTTTTCTCCCATTTTATTTAAATGTTTGTAAGGTATATTCAATGTAATATCGGTATTTTATAGAGTCCGCCTTTCGTAACACTTCGGTACATTTTTTCTGCAATGGTTTACGGACTGTTAAACATTTATATGAAAATTGTCGGAACTAGCCGAGCAGACGATTCGGTTGGATGTAAAACTTTGTTCGAGTAATGTGCCATTATTTCGGAGGTCAATAAAACTAGACTATGTAGGGTAAGACGGGACAAATATATATGAAGAAATAACTGAGACTACTTGATTTATCAATTCCAAGAGGAAGGCAGAAAGGACGCCTATGACGAGATGTAGCCCTAAAAAGGCTGAGTAGTAAATAAAACGTTGACGTCTCGAAAAGGCAGGCTCAGTAGCAATAAAGGTTAGAGTACACATTCAGCGTTAATATCTTTTCCTATAATACATTTGAAGATTTCTCAGAGAGTGGAGTGAGGCTCGCGGCGTTATTCCTCATATTTTATTATTGACATGACAGAGTCCAGCGCACAACGCGTGGCGGCTTCGCTCTCTACAGGATGGTGTTTTAAATAAGACGATGGAACACGTACCAAAAAATATGTAAGTGTAATAGTAGTAAGTAGTATCTAGTCTTAAGATTTCTACCTTTTTAGTTAAGGCACTACACTTGATGAATGAAGAAATTATATTTTAATTTTTATTATTAACGCATTTGTATGGAACAATTACTTGTATATTAATTACTCATTGTTTTAATGACTACTGAAAGGTCGACAGTAAAAACACCATTTACAAAAACATGAAAAGCAGATCAAAACACGTGACTTCCCTCGTCCAACACGTCCATTAGTCGTTACTAAACATATCAGCCTGTATACAGATTTTCAGATTCTGTTTATGCGATGCTAATCTCAGCTAGTATTTTATAGCAGGATTTATGAGCACTGCCAAAGATACCAGAAATATACCTACCGCGGAAAGTATTATGATTATTTTTAGGCTGTCTTATAACGGCAGCAATATGTAATTATAATGCTGTGAATATGTATTCGGTTTGTTACAAGAGATTTTGTAGATTTTTAAAAGCTTGTTCTAAGACTATGAACGTCTATACGACCACATTTATAAAGTCTGAAATTTTTCGAACTCGGTTAACATCTGCTGTCCCAAATGTTCTTCAATTCTGGATTATAAAACATTTGTACAAAGCTTATACATGTATAGTTACGTTTTTAGGTGCACAAATTTTCGTTCTAACTACTCTAACAAATAGGCTTAGTATCCACGCTATGGCTGTCCAAGCCTAGGGTTAAACAATTTATAGTGTTGACGGAACTGTCGGTTTACGATTGCCGCGCGCCCGGCGCCGGTCCCTGCGACCCGCGTAACTGGCCATCACGGACCACGATAATCTGGCCCGCGACCGAAGCTAATTAAAACGCTGCCACTTGGATAAGCATTCATTACTGAAGCTAACAAGTACAGGCAGAAGATACTTGGTTATACTGTGGTCTGTCCAAGGATTCCATTTTTAGTAGGCAATAAAAGAAAATATGTTACTTTAGACCAATTGTGTGTCATTCTGATAGATGAAAAAGCTGGTCAGGGAATGTAAGAACCGTAAAGACGAAAATGAAGAAATTTATTAACGATTTATAGTACGTATTTTAATTTTTGCAACACCATAAGTCTTCGGAATATATGAAAAATGAAATAAATCACAAGACATGAAGTGAAAATATTTGTCGTCATTTATGGTAACTCATTCGACTAATATCCAAGCAAATGGAGAAATGGATATACGTAGGGTTTGTTGAAGATCTTCCGTTTATTGAACAGCAGATCGGCAGATAGCGGCGTGATCTCTAAGCGCTCAGTGACAACAAAGTGCACTCACACTTATAACAATACGACATCAGTATACGTAGAGCGCGATGAGTACTAATTTAAATAGTTGTTACTTGTGTTAAGTTGTTAAATTTTAATAACCTGCCTCAATAATTGCACGTTCAATGCAAAAAACAAACAAATCCTGACTGGTAGTTTCAGGGACTGGTGTTTTCAAACAAAAAAATCTATATCGTTCAACAATCAAACTTTAACATGCCATTTTTTTTTTTTAAACATTTGTATAATTTTTTTATAAAATATAAGTAAGAAGAAGTAAAAGAGAATTATTTGATATAAGTTTTAGTTTCTGTAATGCCAGCACACGCTGCCGCCGTCCTCGCAAATTGAACCTTCGAAAATAACCCCTGACATGCTATCAAAGCTGATTCCATGCTCTAATACTCTGCAATCTTCGTTTTCGTCTGATCAACCATTTTTATTTATCAAACTGAATCGCTCGACCCAAATAACTGACATTCCGCATACAATTTTTGCCCAAGACCAACCAACTCCGAATAAAATGGACGAAATATATTTCCTAAACAACTTTATCCATTGACAATAAAACATCGGCGTTTTAGTCGAGCGGATCCAGCCTGTGGGAATACTCGAAACTCTTGAAAATGCGATGTTTGCCAAGTTCCGGCTTTTAACCGTCGCCGCACAAAGTGCCCTCGAGAAAGACGCACCTGAGACCTGCTGAAGGCGCCATCTTTGTTTAATAATACATTGTTACTCCGCTATACATATTTAAATTTATTTAACTTTCGAATTGAGCTCGAAATTAGAATGTCTTCACCCAAAAACTGCAAGAGCTAAATTATTGTTTGCAATAGGTATGTATGGTGTTGGAAATTAATTAAATAAAAGTATTTATTAAAGTTAACGCTACCATAAAATTTTCCTGTCTGTACGGGCGAATATAGATACTTAATAAAGAGCATGTTTGTTAATCATGTAGGTAATTAATCTACATTGGACCATAAATTCAGCACTTGACGACTCAAAATTGCTCGAGTAATTGAGTAATTATGCCTTTTACTGCGTAACAGGCGTGTAATTGTTGAACATTTTGAAACGTTGTAGGCTCATATCAGATAAGAATATAGGATGTTTCGTGGATAATAACGAATTAATTATTTTGACACACAGTAATACAGTTTTTAATTGGACAAAAAAGTATTGTTTGTATTCCGTTTCTTTTAATTACTTCGTGTAACTTCGAAATCGTTCGGAATTATTCGTTAAAAAGCTATACGAGTATCGCGACGCTAACGCGAGTGCGTTTATTAGCATTGACAAAACAAAAAAGTTTGCTATCAAATTAACACAATATTTGAATTGACACAGAATATAAACATTTGAGGTAATGAATCACAGATTGCACCATTAGGTATGCCACTGCCAGCGTGAGGTTTTGAACCAGCACAGAGTTTTGATAAAACCTTTCAACTGGAACTGTTTATTTCCGCCATTATAGTAGGTACCTACAAGTTACACAGCATCACAAATGAGAGACTACAATGTTTTATATGTCTAATGTTCTACCTACTACATGTTTTATTATTGTTTCAAGCATTTCTGGATATGGTCAAATTATGCACAGTCGAACAGTCGTATACACACAAGTTTAATTTGTGTGGTACTGAGGGTCAGGTGCATAGTAGCGTAATGTAAACATGAAATGTAAATACCTGGCTGTTTATAAACTTGTACGTTTAAACTACTGAATCCGACAAAGGCAAACGTTATGCATCCAGGAAGCCGGTCAGCCTGCGTCATATATCCGGCTAGTAGCGTATGGCACACTATAAGTGCTTTCACATGCACCGACCTGTGTTTCCATACTGTCGCTGCCACACAGTTGGCATCGGCTTGCCAGTTTCCGGGAAATGTGAAAAGGGTAAGGGTTACCGTAATCCAATTTGATTTCCGTTCGGAAAATAATTGATACGTTCCGAAAATATTGTTATAGGTATGCAGAGGCCAACCGACAGGATAATATCAAAAGGTTATTTGAAAACCCACATAAGGACACAAGTCCGTGAAGGTTTTCCGGACAAAAGCTAGTTAGACATATATTTCTAGCATACAATCATGCCTACTACCTACATAACAGTAAATATCAAACCGCGCACGAAAAAGTAAGAAAAAGGTTATAATACAAGGAGAGCCGCCATTGTGACGCCAAATTCTCGACCCTTAGGTACTAGTGTATGAATGGGAAGGGTTTTATACAACTATCTGAATGGGTTCATAACGAAAGGCTCACAAATGATTTAGTGTAACTAGGTCAAAGTGTCGGCGAGTTAGCGGACGTATATAAAGGGACCGATATCAAGCGCGCGCGATGTATGTGTGAAGTTACGTCGTCCGCGCGTCCGAGCGGGACGGGGACGGGTTGCTCGTGTCCCGTCCATCTAGGTGACAGATATGCTGACAGATATCGTATCAAATTTTTCAAAATATAAAATAGATCATTATAATTTGTTTACAAATTGTATCAGAATTAATATTAAATGCTATCAAGTAATATAATTGTTATTCCAGATTATTTATCCTTATAATAATTTACTTACATCATTAAAACAGGATGAAGGATGAAATCAGCCAAAAGCAAATCTGTAACAAACAAAACATGAAATCATCAAAACATGTAACCACAACGTGGTGTAACAAGTGCTGCTGTAGCGGGAACATGTTCAATTAACCTGTTTATGTACTCGCTTCGCGGTACAGATCTACAAGTACTACTTGTACTATTGTAGCTTATTATGTTTGTGTTTATCGTTGCAGATATACTTCCCTAGGTAAAAATAATGATAACATAATAAAGAACTTATTCTAATGGAAATTAAGAAACAAGAATTGAACACCATTAACATTTTTTCAAAATGTATTATCGAAGGCATTTTCAATAGATTTCAATAAGTTAATGGTGGAAAAAACCAGCTAAAAAGAAGTTCTGTTGTCTATTAAATAGGCCCTATATCAACCTTTTTTTCAACAACATTTGCAACGATGAAAATACAACGCAATAACTGCTGTTCTGCGAAAAAATAATTAACAAAGTACTTTTATTTATGACCAAATCGGACTTGTAACCGTTCAATTAACTTTTATGCTGAGTCATCGAGTTCTTTTCAAAGGCAGGAATTTTCAATGGCTTATGTGTTTTACGGTTACCGTCGAGTTTATGTTCCGCTCCTAACGTTTGTTTGGCAGCGCGCCAGCTCGCACTCAGGAGTAGGCTCGAGACTCGTAACATTTCAATGAACTAACGCTTTTATAAAACAGAGCAACAACTAATATTTAATTATATTATCGTAATATTATATGAGCTGTTCAGCCAGAATAGATTCCTTTGAAGGTAAGTCTCGTTTCGTAAATGAACAATGAGATTTACATGCTAAATGATTTAGCATGTCAAAATTAATATCTTTTGCAACCTCTAAGGTTGCAAAAGATATTAATTAAAACCACAACGTCCCGGTTAAATTGATAATTATGCATTACGAAAATCCACGCCAAAACTCTATTCCGCCGGAAAAAAACAAAAGCATAAAATGTAAGCAATAGTTGCAAGAAACACTTGCCTAGGAACGAGCATTATTGAGATCGTAAAACGTTCCTACAAACTAAACCTATATTTTCAAGGAACGTATCTTGATTCCGCAGATATTCTGGGGTTAGCTGTACCGTGTAGGATGTGCTCAGCCGTCAGTTATCGCTATCGTAAGCCGAGCCACTCGACGTGCGCCTCTAATTAAAAAGCTAATATCTTATCTGTCGCGGGACGCTCAATTAGCGCTGGCGGAGGTCAGCTCTGCAGGAGTCCGGAGCATGTGTGTGTGCGTGCCGGCTGAGGTCAGCTCTCGGCGCTCTCACCGCAGGCCTCTGGGGTGTGTGCATGTGTGGGGACATTAATCTGTGTACACGGCTGGTTTCTCCACGCGCGTTTATCTTCAGAGAATTTTTACTTGTGTGCATTTATCATAACAAATTATTATTATTTGTGTGCATAGTCACCAAGTGGTTAGTGAAATTTGCTTGCTATGGGATTTTCTATCATCATTATCAAGAAGAAAAATATTAAGTACTAGTAACGAATTAATTAGTAGTTTCGGAATAAAACTATTCACGTTTTGAAAAACAACCTCATTATTTATTATTTACACAATCAACAATTACTTCCTTATCAAATCATCAATCAACTGATATTGTTATTTGCGGTATCTTCACAATTATAAATTGCTCTAATTTTGTTCATTAGTTTCCTTCAAAATCTTGAAACTTGGTATCTAGTTTCCATGAGATTCCTAATAATCAATTACAGTTGATATCGAGCTGCGATCATTAATAACTTGACTGTGCACAACAATAGACACAACAACTAAACAATAGATGTGCTCACATGTGACGGCACGTGTCTCTCGAGAGGAAATGTTTATGGTTATATTGTCACAACATGAACATTTGATATCATTAAAACTTCACTTGTTAAGGAGCCCATTAGGCTCCAAACAAAAATCTTAACACAATCTAAGTTGTTATTTATTTAAACCATACCTAAATATATTTGTATTGTTAGAACATGGTTCTTATGATAGCTATTTATTTTCTACTCTCTGACAGGGTTTTCCTGGATTTATTCTAAACTATAATATTATAAAGCTTGTTTGCTTGTTTGTTTGAACTAGCGTGTTCAAACAAACAAGCAAACGAGCTTTATCTCTAGAACTACTGAGCCTATTTAAAAAAATATTTTAGTGTTGGATAGCCATTTCATTGAGACTAGAGTTTTATTAATACACTTCCGAACTGACGGCAATGTCTCGCAGCTGTAAAAACTTGATCTTTTCTTAGAAAAATAAACCACGATGTAAAACATACTTATGAAAGGGCTTAGTTTTTACAGCGTTACCAATTCAAATGTTGTATGTATGTAGGCACACACCGCAAAATAGATACTTATGCGGGGCACACTAACAAACAAATACCCCTGTGTGTTAGGAATGGGAGTATTATAATTATTACTTTTTCATGCATGTGTTATTGTAGTAACTGGTTTTTACTACTTACACCCTTGCGATTAGGTAATATTACGTTTTCATGCATATGTTACCTGTAACTTTGTTACTCTGCCCTGCACAACTATCTAGTTTGTTGTGTTATAATATCTTGGGACAGCTCACACACGCTCATCTGATCCCAAACTAGGCAGAGCATGTACTATGGCAACCAGACAACTGATAAACATACTTATATATTTCTAAATACATATTATAGATAAATAACACCCAGGGACAGAATAAATGATACTGCTCATTACACAAAGATTTGTCCTAGGTGGGAATCGAACCCACAGCCTCCGGCTTAGCAGTCAGGGTCACTAACCTTTAGACCAACAGGCCACCAATTAGGTATGAATCTATGAATAGAAAAACGTGTAGTAGTCTAAACATGTTTTCTTAATTACCTTGTGAACAAGCTCTGTGCCCACACGGTAAATGATACTGTAGATAGGTACCTGGTTACGGCGTTGTGATTAGATAATCTCTAATCACTAGAGTAGTGATTGCGTTTAGTAGATATGAACTATCGCACACCATGCACAACAGACCACTAATAAATACCAATCACACGAAAATCATTTCATTAGAGGACCTGAAATGCTAAACACTAGATACATATTATTATGATATCAGTATGCTCAACGACAAGCAACATTACAGGTAAGGCGTGGATGGTAAAATAAGTTCAGAGAGTTAAACGTAGTATAGCTAGTAACATATTATATAATTGACGGGCCTGTCGATCTAGTGGTTAGTAGCACTGACTGCTAAGCCGGAGTTCGGGTTCGATCCCCACCTAGGACTAATCTTTTTGTGATGAGCACGATCATTTTGTTCTGTGTCTGGGTGTATTTTATTAAAACATTTTTGTAATATAAACGTAAGTTTATCAGTTTATGTCTGTTTGCCATATTACAGACTCTGCCTAGTTTGGGATCAGACGAACATGTGTGAAAAAACATAAAAAAGTAGATAACGAAACTTAATAATCAATCCTGCTTTAAATTTCTGTATTCTCAAATATACAAGGAGGGTAATTCATTTAAAAACATGGTCGGAAATAAAATCTAGTTAATCATCTTATACGTATACTATCGCTAAGTACCGCTTGGTTAATGTTATTGTCTCTCAATGACCTATTTAGTATTAACGCTTATGAACTCATAACCTTTCTCTCGTCGAAGAATGCCAGAGGTCAAGGGTGTTCGTCAGATCGTCGTAAAATGTTACGTTATATGAACATTCAATATCTGTGCTCTGGTTCACAGAGTCATATCCAGTTATCGTGGACCCTCATAATACAATACATTATTTAAAGTTGTTTGCTCATCTGTGAGTAAATAACTGTAGGATGGAGATTATGTTATAAGCAATGGATGGGTCGCGAGACATTGTCGGACATTCCCGAACAGTTTGAACAAAAACTGTTCGTTTGAAGTTTTGGGAAATAATATACTTTACTAGTGGTTTTCGTTGTGTCGATATAAAAGTGAGGGGCTTACACTAAAGTAGAAACATAACAATTACGTGAATACTGAGATTAATGTATGGTAAGTCATCGTACGGGGTTTACACTAGAAGGAATATTAAAAACGAATCGTTCTGCCACATAACAGAAATTATAGTCACATAACATGTGTGATAGAGTGAGCTCGCGGTACTTGCCGTAAAACACTCGTGTAAGAGAATTGCGAGAGTTGAGGAAGTCTATAGAGATGTGGGAGTATGAAAATTATTCACTTTATTTTAAACGTCCAAATTGGAGATGAAACGGAAACCTTAAAAATTAAAACCATGTTATGGCGGAAAATAAACGCATTTACAAACAAGATACCATATTTAAAATTCCTTGAAAATGCAAAAAATACCACCAATATTGCCAATTTAAATTCATTATAGCCGGGTTATTTGTTTTTCAAATATATATAAAGTTTTCATAATCGTTAATAAAATCGTTTGAATTTTAACTTGTTTTATTCTTCTCATATCGTTATAAAAGTAGTTTTCAATAAAATGGCAATTTATTTTTAACTTTCGTTTCCAAGGGGTGGCCGTAAACGTGTGTGATTGTACACCGCATAAACGTTATGGGGCTGTATCTCTTACATATTCCTTCGCGCGGTTGTAAAACGAAATATATTTTTTACGTTGTTTTGACAGAACCGTCTTCATAGTTTATGATCCACTAAAGGTTTAGTAATACAATAAATATCAAACTACGTTTATCTGTCTCGCACATTGAGGGTCTCTTTCTGGTTTCTGATATTTTGACGGTTACAAGACAGCGGTGACTTAAATACCTACTGAAGGAGGACAGAATAATAAATGTTTGATCTTGAATATTAGTGTTATTAATAATAATTATTGAAAAAAGATAATGAATTTCCTATTTGTTGACGTGCGTAATTATATTTAGATAAGTCTTTTTTCATCACATTATTTGAAAAGTTATTAAATTATATCGTCCATATCTTGCCGTGTAAATGACTTTCAGAGAAGATATTTAATTTTAATGTAGTGTCAATCACAGTACTGGTTGACGTGCCATCATCTATCACGTCATAGCGTGACGCTGGCACAGACAGGGGCCTGTGACGTGACGTGATCTGTCACGTTGTAAATAATACCAGGAAAGTTATCACACAGATAACGTTATATCACAGATTAACTTACAATTAAAATGACTTGTTATTTGCCATAGTATAAATGTCAAACTTAGCAATAAATATGAACGCGATCACGCAAATTTCTACAAATATGACATTCATAGTAAAAAGTTTGACGTAGTACAATAGTAACTAGTGAATACATACGAGTACAATTATTTATAGCCGCCTCAGCACGCTAATTACGAAAGTTCTATAAGTTCTACCTCTGACCTTTAACTTCACATTAGTTGTTGAAATTAATTACCTCCACTTAAACTAATCTATCGAACTTCCCGAATAGGATAGTATTCAGAGTTCCCCGATCTGATTGTAATCCGGTTTGCTAATTAAATTCTAGTGAGACGGCGTTTGTTGTGGATGCAAGTTGTGCCGTAACTCGTGGAGCGGTAGTGTCGGTAGTGTGGCTACGGGGACCGGCTTCGATGTCTGCCGGTGCTAGTAATTAGTCTGGAGGCTGGAACACAACTTACTTGTTGTGTGACTGTGCGTAAGGTATGTCAAGACTAGTGTACCTTTCAGTGACGTTCGCTGTATGCTTCTTAGCTAGAAGTATGAAAGTAGTTCTCGTAGCGCTTCTTTTTTTATTAAAGTCGTGTAACCTTAAACTTGATCGTATAGCATCTTTTTCTCAGATTTGGCCATTCATAGCTTCATAGTGGTTATCATTATTTTGTGCTGAAATTTAAACTTTACCTATATTTAACCCTTTTACCCAGCCCACATAGATTGGAAACTGTGTAAACAACATAAAGTCAATAAGGCTTTGTAAAACGCGAGGGGACTTCAATCAGAACGCGCAATTACAATACTAATAGAACGCCTTGGTGCTGGTGAAAGGATATAATTCGATCAGCAGGTCCCGGCGACGGCGTACTGCGGGACCCGGCATTAACAATGATTTACCGTGTGAATGGGACTTTGATGTTGAAACAATAGGGCCCGGCTGTATAACGAGTAGACCATTAATTTAAGTATGATCATTGAACGTAAATCCTGACTAAATAATGTGGGTTTAATGCGGCGTGGCAGCGAGCCAACAATGGCCTGCCCTTAACCACAGCCGCACTAGTCCTCGCGCGCGGCTCCGCCCGCGTAACTGCCGCAATCCGCACAACTTCGCTCATTTCCTATGAGCTTTTTATGTCTCCATTTATGTGCGATCGCTTATGGTGACCGTCTGCGACTTGCTCGCAATGTCCGTAGTTTGATGTTGCTCGGTTACCTAAATGACTCTATAACGCTAATAATGTCACAAACTACACCAGTTACGTCGATAAAACTATTTTTATATGTGCTATTAAGGAATAATAGAGTTTTTTATTATAACACATAGAGGTGTGTAAAGGTTATGTAGTTAACGTGCATCAGTCGGAGTCAGCTTTTGCTATCGTCCCATACATCCATTCTCGTACTTAGGTTTGCTGCGGGAATTGCCTTTACTTTCATGTCATAACATTAAGCAATTATCATTAACTTTTCTACGAGCACCTTTAATAAACCCTATTTTACCTTTTACAATACCCTTACAGTAGAACATTCAATTTGTTTGCTCCACTTTAGCGTTCACTTATTCAATTTAGGCGGTAATCAAATGTTTACGGTTTTACGTACACGCGAGTTTTATTACGACTGTATTTATAAAGGCTCTATAAGTCTTCTCATCGTAAAATACAATCACATAGAAGGAACTTGTACCACATTGACAACTTCAACTAAACTTTGTTTAGCATATATTAAACGAAATATACCAAAACCGAATCAAATCATACAAAAAAAAATCAAAGAAAGTACGGTACTTTGACAAGCAAAGGGTAAAGCGTAGCAAACTACGCCGTAGCTGAGTCAACTCTACGCCTGCTACGCGTATGTAGAAAACTACAGACCTCTTTGCAAGTAGTCACTTTAATTTGGTTTTATGGTCGACGGAGACTTTTTCCTTTTATTTACAGCACGTTACTTATGTGACAGGAATGTCAAATGGACAGTGAAGAAATACTCATAGGAAATTATAATTATGTTTCTTGGCAACGACATAAAACACAATTACATATAATAATTTTATAACTAATTCCTTTTAATTCAGCTCTTTTTATATTTCATAAATATAAAATGTCACGACTTTCTCTCCCTAACTAAAGTTTAAAAATGTGGCACTTTTAATTGAAGAGAATCACGCGCTAACAACTCTGAAACAAATGATTCACGTAAGCTCTCTTCGGGATAACGTTTGACTTTTGCCCTACAAGGTATAAGCATAAATGAGGAGTCAAGTCTACTGCCATTTAACTCACACCGACATTTGTGGGTGACCCAAATTATAATCATAATATTATCAAAAATTACAACTCCCACGCTTCGAGGAGTAGCGTAGACGGGTCTGAATGTTCGTGAGTCTTTAATATCTCCGAAAATAACCGAACAACTCCGAGCGCCGCAAGTCAGTTCATTGTTTAAGCAAAAACTTATATCAGAGCCGAAACGCAACATGTAGGGAAGAAACAGAATTGCCATTTAACATTGCACACGCAAATGGTAGCAAAGAGAACACATAAATACTTTCCATAATGTTCATGTACTGTTACAAAAAGTCGTGCTGAATAACTTTATAATGAGTTGCTACTCAATAGGAAAGCATTTAAAACTTTCCTAACGGTAGTTTACAAAAGTAAGCAGATACCTAAGTTTGCTAAAGGAACACTGTTTAAAATATGTAACAGAGTCCGGCTTTGAAAACCTTCCAACAATGTGCTGGCCTTTCATTTCGCCGCGTCAGGAGAACTATAAACAAGTATTGCGCATAAGCAGAGCTGGCAACACACAAGTTTAAATGGAGACAAAGCATGGAACTTCACAAATTTCCAAGAAATATACGTTATAGTACATTTCTTCGAAAGAGAAATCCTGACCAAGGTCAAATTTAGTCGAGTTACTACGAAGATTTATGAGCAAATAGTTTTTGATATCAACACTATGTTCCCTTTTCAGTGAGAATAAGTTGAAATTCTTTTAAAGTAAAAAAATAATTCCAGCGATAAATATGTTTGTATCAAACGAAATTTACTAACTACACCAAATCAAGTTAACAAATTAAAGTGATATAAAATTGTTTGTCGCTAATCGCCTTCAGCCATCGCGGTCCAAAACTGTGAAAACTGAATTACGCGATAACTACGAAACTTTCAATGCTAAATTAAATAAGAAGTGTGCTCACATATTTAAGAGTGTCGCTACTTGCTGTGGTTTTGTGGACCTTCTGCTTATCATACTGTTGTGTGGCCCTCCTACGTGTAACCTTGACTCCCCGGCACAGGCGGCACGCGTCAGCTCTGACTTACTTCTTAACTACAATCAGGCTCTAACTTTCTGTCACGCGTCGCCCCGGGGAACTTACTCTCATTTGGATTCGTTCTTCATTCATGATTATAATAACGTTATTCTTATTCTACTAGAGCTAAGTAGTTTGTTATCTTTGTATTTGAAAATGATGTTATTTAAAAGATTTCTTGCCACACTTGATATAAACAGAAACGAATTCATGTAACACGGACTGAAGGATTTCTTTCCTTGCTAACAGTATTTGTATGATAAATTATTGTTCTAAACAAAACTTATTTCAACACAAATTATTAACCGAAGTAAATTGAATTGTGTATTGTGGACGTGTACTAAGGTACGCGAGTCGCGCGAGTCGTGTCGGTCGTGGGCCAGTATTAAGCCAATTAAAAGTTGGTCGCCGTCAGGAAGCCGCTCTAGCGCCGTGCGCCGGCGCTGCACACAGCCTTACAGCTGGACGGTGGCGGATGACTGATCACAGTGTAGTTGGTAGTGATAGTGTTGGCATTTAGTACCACTGGTATATCTGATTATTGGAATGGTGCTGGAACCTTAAATAAAAAATAATTATTCAACAACTTTGGTTCATAGATGGTACAACAAAAGTATGTAGATACGCATATTAATCATTATAGGAGTTTTTATACTATTGAATAACATCTCGATGTTCCGTAGTTATAGATCTCATATTATTTAAAAATCATATTATAACGTTCTAATGTAATCTTCATGTAATGCCTGTCATCGACTGCCTTGAGATAGTCAATTAAGAAGTTAAGCGGCCTTCCCGCCTGTAACCTTCTTATTGCTTACCGCAATGTTACATAATTAGTATTCGATAGCTCTTTAATTAGAAACTTCTCGAGAAGGGTCACTTCTAAATAATAACTGAAACTTAAACGAGCGCTCCTAACTTTACGGTCCCTCAGTAGTTGTGCCTCCGAGATACAGATAAACAAGACATCATTTAAATATTAGTGCTTCAACTTTCATCATAAATATAACAACTATTTATTTATTAAGTCGTTATCGTCGAAATCCTAAAAGGGACAGGCAGAAGTATGTTGTAATAATTCTTAAGAATATCTGTGAGTGAAATCATATCGATTCCATGTATTGTTAAAAGGAACTCCCCTTAAGCGATACCCAAGTAGCAGAAAGTTTTTTCTTTTGTTTGTTCTTTTGAGTTCAAAATATATTTACATTAGATGCTGTTGATTCAACATGCAATTCTTACTAAAGTTTGTTCACACTAAAACGTCATCTACCAACAAAAATAAACAAAACGTCCAAAAATATTCAAAGTGCCTCTATAAAATCAGACTGCGGTACAGTCGAGCCGCGAAGTGTCACAGCGTTTACATTGGCCACGTTTTATTGGAGCAAATACTTTAGCGCTCGAGCATACTTCATTGTCGGGAACCGTCCAAATATTTTTATAAAAGTCTCCTAAAACATTGGCGAGTATTTCTGTCCTCAATTCAATGGACCCTCTGAAACAAGACACGTTGGGCGTCACAATGAGAGACCTGTATTTTGTAGCAAAAATGTTTTTATGCTTTATAATGAGGACAAAAGGACGAATAACATCGAGTGGCAACAATTTTAAAATCAGTGTTTTGTATATTAATATTATGCCAACAAGCAATATTGAAAGGAGTTTCTCATCATATAGCTTATGGTAATAATAACAAAAATATATGTGTCTTGGAAATAATTGAATTTTAACGGGGTTTCCTAGAGTTGTGTTGTATATCTGTATAATAGCATGACAACAATAAGATAACATATTAAAACTCTTCCTTTCGCCAACATGTTCGGGATGTCTGTTTCGTATCGACGAACACATCGGGGGGTCGGCAGAGAGGGCTCTCCGAGCTCTTACCATAATTGAAAGCTTTCGCTGTTGCATGACCGCGGACTCAGAGAATCTCAAGAAAAGAAATGTAAATGAAAATAATTTGATTCCGGGAAGTGGACGCAATTTTTAAATTGTGTAACAATACAAAATTAATTAGGTTAGCCAAGTTTTGAATATACTTTTAGCAAATAAATTGCCAATGTAATGCGTGATTCATGCAGTTTCAGCTTACTCTTCGTGTAAACTGCAATGATGTTTGGGAATAGAAGTATCAAATATGTTTTGAAGGGAAAATTACAGGTATTAACACACACATCTCTGGGAAGGCGCTAGGTGTATAGACACAGCGGTCTGAACACACCGTACTGTTTGTCTCCACTGCGCTATTTGCCGCTGATAACTATTGATAGTGAAATAGACTATAATTATTAGCTGATCTAGGGTATGGCAATCTAGAATGTAGATATCCATTTAAGGATTTGCAAGAAGCTGCAACGTAAATAGTTTATTTCTTAAATGCAAAATTTAGTTGGTAAAATATTGTTTTGTTTTAAAATAGTATGATTTCTCTTTGTGCACAAAATTCTTATACTTAGACTGAATTTATTTGCGACTGCAGAAACAATTATTTAATATGCGTCTATAACGAAGTTATAAATAGTAGTTAATAGTGTAATTATAAATCATTCATACTATTTTCACCTAACGAGAAGCTCTACAAAACATAAGGCAGAAGCTAGATATTTCGTAAAAAGTAACCGTTGCTCGTATCCATAGGGATGCGAGCAACGTTACTTTAACCCAAATGTGCAACATTTAAATATTTGGAAAATTTTAGTTTTATATTTAGTAAGTACCTATTTACTTGCTACTAAAGGAAATTGACCCTTATTGAAATCATAGAGAATGTGACATTCGCAGAGCATTTAACATTAAATGTGGTCTTTAATAAGAAAAGTTTTGATATAACTTTGATAGCACGCTCAACTAAATACAAAGCCCCTAACGTACAGCCTGCAGCGCAGGCAGATTTGTAATGTAGCCGATTTACGGGCCGTTTGGCGATCTTGTTATTTATCAACCGTATCGCGACCAACATCTAAATTGCCGCATTTACTTGAAATTCACGAATGTAGCGAATTCATTTAATAGCAATGTCAACCCGGCGCTATCGACGGCGCCATGGGGGTTCTAATTTAGACAGATAGGCAGAACTAAAGTAACGCCTGAGCAATTTTAAATGCTTCGAAATTAATTAGATTGTCGGCACTATTGAGATGTAGGCCAATTAATCCGAGATGTAATATATCGTTCAGTTCAAGATTAAGAGAAGATAATTGTCACTGTCTGATTACAGATACAATTAAAGTCTTATTCGAGAGTCCTCCACTATAATTTATTGCCATCAATTTAGATCTAAACATCGGTGCCCAGAAAACGAAAACATCCAAACAAACTCTATTCTGGAAATGTTATCGCACACCTACTTGATATTTTACTAAGAGTCCCTAGGTGTGTTCTTACGAGTAACTGGTCTCCTGTAGCGTCCTACATATGGAACCCGCGGCCGCGGGGTGCCGGCGCCAAAACAATACACAGCCGACGCCCCTCTCCCCGCCCCCGCACGGACCCTCCATTGTTTCGCTTATAATTAAAAAGTACCGAGGCAAGTTCACTGGCTCTTTCTGAAGAACAAGAAAATGAAAATGTAAAAAATGATTTTATGAAGTTTCAGTGACCGCTGCCTACTGAATGGCTAAAAGTCGGCGTTTTGTTATTTTAATTTCTTTCCACAGTATTACGGTGAACCTTACTAAAATGTTAATTAACATTATCAAATGCTTTAGAAGTTTTATTCTTGGCTCTTACATTAAATTTTAATGTTGTTCTTCTCAGCGAAAAGTCCATCGGTGTGATTGTGACGTCAATGTACCAGGCATATTGAATTATATTATATTTATTGACACAGGTTGTTTACTAAAAGTACAGCTCACATAAATTTACCGATGTACGTTTTATAATTTGGGGAAACTATTTCCATTCTACAGTAACAATAATAATGATTTATTTTCTCAATCATCATTTTCTCAATGCTCTATATTTAAGTCTTATAACAATTCTATCTTTCTTTTTTCCTTTGTTTTAAAGTATTCTTAAAGTCTTCTGGCTCCTGCAACACAGGGTATCCTAGTACAGGTGCCAGTACAACACTGAGTTAAAAAAATTGAATTATGAAATAAACGTTATTATTAATTTATTTAATCTTCAAGACATGATGGGCATTTATTTAACCTTTAAAATATTACCATATTTAATAGATTTACAAAATATATTTTTTTTCTTATAACATTTTGGACGGAATCATAAATATTAAATTTGTGTACGATACCTTAAAAAAAGGCTTTTATTCCATCCACTTTATTGAATCTACAAAGAATTTCAATACATGTTTCTTTCTGAGAAAAACAAATCGTTATTAAAATTTATGTCACTTAAGGTAAATGGATTGCTACCGATCTCGTTATTTACTGGAAACATGTTTTTTGTGATTGTATTATACTTTTACGTTCAATGTAGGTGCTTATTTATTTTATTTGACTTTTTGCAAAATTTTAGTCAACATAATGTTTATTAGGCAGATACAAATTTTAAAAATCAAATTTATAAAGATTGCGTTACAAATATGATAAGCATAAATATTTTTGATATTTAATAAAATAATTTTAACGCTTTACTGCCCACTGTACCAAAACTCCCTTGGAAACCAATTTAAAGACCACCATATTAAATATTTTTTTCTTATAAACAATAGACGAGCAGTCACTATCTCGCCCTTCACGGGTTAAAGGCGAGCTATTTATACAAGTCCGCTAGTGTTTGTCAAACAGGTAAAAAGGTTCAGTAATTGTATATTGCGTTCGCTCATCAGTCAATGTCATGTTGCTAAACGTATTGTATCGTCAGCTAAGTGGGTGGAAATAACACCTATTATTTAATGGA
This sequence comes from Plusia festucae, assembly GCA_950381575.1. NCBI lineage: Eukaryota > Metazoa > Arthropoda > Insecta > Lepidoptera > Noctuidae > Plusia > Plusia festucae. The sequence continues at coordinate 254,141 of OX494436.1, read as the reverse complement.
ACACGTTTAAGACTGGTGCGGAGTGTAATAACAAGAAGAGTGATAGGATCCTAAGACGCGACGAATTATTGAAAATTATGTGAGATGGGAATGAGTGGAAAAGAGATGAGTTATTCGCTCAGTAATTAAGTGGTGGAAATAATTAGCGGTAATTCTCATTAAGACGTCAAGAACAAAGCATTGAATAAGATTAATGTCGGAGTTGCTTCAACGACATTTCACAAGTCTTTACAAATATAATAATGCGGGCTGGTGGTACAGGCAGACCGGTGACGTCATCGCGTCAACGCCGGCCATTGCTCAAAACCAGCGCTTGGGTTCCAAATCTCAGCACATGCTGAGCGATGACCGTTTCTCGCAGATGTGACGGATATTTTTCTTCTCAAACTTTGAGAAGTTATTATTATTATTTTTTCTTATTTTCATGCGACGAATAAATGCTTTTTCGTCGAGTGGCGTACACACCGGTTTTCAAGGTGTCGCCAGCTCTGAGGTCCCGGATTCGATTCCCGGACGTGTCAATGTAGAAAAAACACTTATTTACATTGTCTCGGGTCTGGGTGTTTGTGGTACCTTCGTTGTATCTGATTCCATAACACAATTGCTTTAGCTACTTTCTTTGGTTTCGGGGCAATGTATGTGATGTTGTCCACATTTATTTCCCAGTGTTGATGTCACAGGTCTCATTAATGTGCGGTACATAGTACACAATTGTGAGAATATTATGCAATTCTTTACGTGACTGCTAAGTAAAGGTTATGTTTGTACACGTATCTTGTATGCATGTTTCTGTGTTTGGTAAATTATTTATTACCTTGTATGTTCCAAACAGTTGGGTGGGCATCGAAGGTTAAGGTATCGTTAATTTGTCTACTGAAGTATCTTACCTAAGTATTCTAAGATATGAGTTTTTGGCACTGAATTATAATTTGTTAATAAAAAAATACCAAACCTCTCGAGTAGAGTATCGTAAATATTTTCAAGAAAAATATTGAACATGAAAGGTCAATGTTTTTGCTAAAATATAATCATGTTAGTTGACAAAGCCGAAGGCAATACACCACCTACGTACATCCCCTTCTTGTAAAAAATATAGTAATGGTTCAAATGTTACATCATTCTAGAACCACCCTCATATTTTTTCTTACAACTTTCTAGGTACCAAAGATATCTTCTCTCCTGATATAGTTATGACCTACACACACGAGTACTGTTGTGGATACTTCTCTTACAACAATCTAAATTTTAATCGTAGTTACTAGTTAATAGGCTTCTTTAATTCTATACAACGCCTATAATATTGTTGCAGTTGCTATCATTTCACAATTTCTTGCAATACATTATAGCGATGATTATTAATTTAAACTATCGATTGTAACAATTATACAATAGCATACATATTATAAATATCCTTACTTTATTAAATATTCATGGTTATGTTTATAACACTGAGATTCTTTCATAAATTAACATTGTTTCTCAAAGTATGAAGGAAAATTCCAAACAGAGCCGACATAAAAACTTTTTAATGTTTTATGTTTTTTGTTGTTGTGACATAATGAGGGAAACTCGTAAATATATAATACTCCTACTGGCTTATTTAACACAACAATTAATTTATAACGACAATGGAATTAACTCTTACGAAATTAACCAAATATCTTAGAAATTAATTATAACAATCAAATATGTTTAGGTAGGTCGCATCACAGAACATAAATTTGTTTCCTAATTTTAGTTTAAAGGTTCCGTAGGTCGTACTGATCCCGAGCAATTCTTCAGTTATTTTCATTACTTTGGGCTCGGGAGTTCGTTGAGCCGGCACTGATAGCAGGCGAAAGTGATTTAGCGGTTCGGGACCTTTTCAGTGAACAGTATCCGGAACGGTAAAAGACGGAACTACTAGACAGAAATTGCTTATAACCAAGTTTTTAGACTTCGTAAAAAGGAATTAAATACAACAAGTAGGAAATAGCCTTGTTGCGGTTTAAATAGATCATATGACTTGGCGAATCTAAGTAAGGTAGCAACAAGAAGGATTCGTAATCTTCATAAACATAAATAACATTAGCTCCGGTAATTACTTGAAGCAACCAAACAGCAATATTGCTCTAATTAGCATCACACGTTTACTGTCACTAACGATATGACTACACGAACAGACTCGACTCGGGGAATACGGAACTGATTAGATGAGGAGGGATGAGGTTCTGGATCCCGGATGACATATTTTCATCAATAAAGGTCTTGTTAATACTTATTTAGAAACAGTATTTATTATTTAGAAACACTTCCCGAGCTCGGATCGACCGTAATTTGTTTTTCCTTTCTTTTTTATAATATTCCCCTCCTTTTCTAATGGCTTTCATCCTACTGTAATTTTTTTCACTTTTGACAAATTTTGAAGGCTTCGGCCCTGGTCTATTTATAAAGCTAAGACTCAAATTAAGCGAGTATATATACGAATTATAAATAATAGCGAAAATTTATTATATAATCTTTTCATTGAAAAAATACCCTGGGTAAAATAAGGGCTGACTGTTTTGTTTTATAAAAACGCAGAGACTTACCAAGATGTGCCTCTACAATTAGTGTCTCTGCCCCCGCTCTAACATGTATTACATACAAATAAACAAGGTTCACAATAATAACGTTTAGTTAAACATAGCTCATAATGTGAAGCTTAAGATTTAATGTATTCGTCGGTGGTTGTTACGCGGCTGGAGTTAATTCGCGACCACCGTCTTATTCCCGAGAGCGCGGCTGAACGTCGAGCGGCTGTACTCGACTACCCATTGAAGCAACGACACTCAAAAGAAGATCCCTCAAGATTGGGTCTTCTTAACGATATAATGATCTTCTTCGTGTTTTTGCAAAGAATAATAGTTTTGTTTACAAGGACGGAAGATGTCAAGTATCTCGACTACTCGAGCTGGGAAGTGCTTTCCACTGATTTTTATATTAATATTGGCACAGAGTAACAATGTTTTGATAGAAAAATTTTTGGATCCACTGGTCCTATTAATGATCTTTGATAGATAAAACAAAGAATTGGTTTTCATAAAATAGGCAGCAGGCAGAATAAAAATAATTCGAAAGAGTGACTATACTTTAAATGTCTTTTGAGCCGTTATACTATCATGTCTTAGACCGAAACTGTAAATTACGAGCGGGTGTGAGACGCGCGCCGGCAACAAAGCCTAACAGAGACGTAGCGCCGCGCGGAGTGTGACGTCATTACCGGAGCGTTACTCAACACTCAATCAATCATCATCTTCACTAATAAGCACTTCTGGACAAAGGTAACCTATAGAACTCTATGACTGTCATTATTGGAGACTACGTTGAAGCGATTATTTTTATATTAGGAGCACTTGGATATTATTTAATGGTTCATCTCTGTATATAAGTAGGTACGTATTATTACTAAATTGTGTAACTTTGACCATGACGTGAAGACAGCTAAACTCTTAAGATACTGAAAGAAGGTGCCTTGTGCTACATCACTTGAAACTACAATTTAAAGGCATAGTTTATAATAATATATCTAATGCGTCCTTCATTAGGGCTGAAGAAAACTTTCAGCGAGTACAAGTAGCTCGGTGAAGCAACAAACGTCTCAACATTGAGAGACAACCCTCTACAAAACTTTAAACAAAGTCTTATAGTCATAATGACAGCACTTACGTCAAATTAGTTAGTAAGCATGACGCAGTACACAAGTTTTAACTCAAAATTCACCGTTGGATCCTACATTTCCACCTTTGCTTCCCAGATCTGCCTTAACTAGTGTTCACAGTGATTGCCACTCGTCCCCGCTTCGTTCTACGTAACGCTCGCCACAGAGATATATCTGGACTTTATTTCCGCGCCACTCAGATTTTCACCGTAATGAGAAACGTTCTCAGTCCTCTTAACAAACTTGTCTTCTAGGAATTAGTTGTTTAGGCAAAGTAGGCTTGTTGACAGTCTGGGAGAGTTATGAGTTTGTGAATGTAGTGTATCTCCCAGGCCAAACTGTAAATATTTAAATCTTATAGAACTGATGCACCTTGTGTAAAGGTAAAATTGCAAAGTGATAATTATCAGATCATTTAATCGTCACAGTCAACAGTTTTCCTCAATAATTTCGAAATGCCTACACGATTTAAACATAGTTGTTTAGTTTTTTTTCCGGCTAGTAGAAAACATATAATTCATTATTATATTTATCACACATTATTTACAAAATGATGTCGAAAAAAAAATACAAACAGCAATGGTTGTTAGTACAGAAGCATTTATTGTTTTTTTATATAAAAAAAAAATCTAAATGGGTATTCTTAAGATTAATTTTATCTATATTTTTGATATTAAAATTGATATATGTATATTGATAGACAAATTTCGGATTTTTCAATAGTATCTAAGTAATAAGAGGTGAAATTTTGTAAATCGAACATGTAATATTTTATTTTAAGAATGGGAAGGATCCACTCTAATATTCGTGGTTTCTGAATAATTTTGCATAACATTCCAGTTAACTACCTAATACATTTCCCAGACTAGTGGTAGATGAGGTTCAATAATACATTCGAAGATAATTAATTCTAACTAGCGGCACTCGGAGCTCCGTGCACCACTCCCAACTAATCCTATTTGCAGTCACTGTTGAACAAGCACAGGAACCTCCCATCTCCTCGCCTATACATAGAATTGTTAAACATTGAAACATCTTAAGTTCCATGAGTTGAAGAAAATGTTGTTCAAACGTCATCGTCAGTGTAATAATTACCTAAAGTTAGTTGTACTGTTTCGTACACGATTTTATTGACCTAAATGAAACACAAGACAAAGATACCTCAATAAATACGAACCTCTTCTTGTGATACAAAACCATTTAATCACAAATCGTTCAAAATCACGCTTTTTAGGGTTCCGTACCTCAAAAGGTAAAAACGGAACCCTTATAGGATCACTTTGTTGTCCGTCTGTCTGTCTGTCTGTCTGTCTGTCTGTCAAGACCTTTTTTCTCAGGAACGCGTGGAGGTATCAAGCTGAAATTCATATCAAATACTCAAGTCTATGGTCTCTTGGAGCTGTGAAAAAATCAAACTTCTAAGTCAACGCGATCAAAAGATACTCCCGTTTATGCCGCAAATTTTCGACACTCGCAAGGGAATCAAAACCTACAGGGTACTTCCCGTGAACTCAGAATCTTGAAATTTGGTATGAAGCAACGTCTTATAGCAGAGATATAGGAAAAATTGCGAAAAGTATACATTTTTAGTTATATCATATAATAAAAATATTTTTAATAATTTTAAACTTACTACCCCTTTCCTCATGAACGCGTAGTGGTATTATATTGAAATTCATATCAAATACTCAAATCTATAATACCTTTAAGCTGTAACAAAATCAAACTTCTATGTCAACGCAATCAAAAGAAACAGGAATTAAAACCGCATATTTTGAAACTCGCCACTACTCGCAAGGGAATCAAAACCTACAGGGTACTTCCCGTGAACTCAGAATCTTGAAATTTGGTACGAAGCAACGTCTTATAGCAGAGATAAAGGAAAAATTGCGAAAAGCATAAATTTTTAGTTAAATCATATAATAAAAATATTTTTAATAATTTTAAACTTATTACCCCTTTACTCATGAACGCGTAGTGGTATTATATTGAAATTCTTAACAAATACTCAAGTCTATAAATATTATACAGGTTTGTACGGAACCCTCGGTGCGCGAGTCTGACTCGCACTTGGCCGGTTTTTTATTTATAGTTGAACCCTTTCATAGATGTGAACAGTAATGTTCAAACTGTGTAAAACGCCTCAGACGATATAACGTTAACGACTGTGAACGTGGAACAGCCCATCAACTTACTTTTAAATCAACGAGCACGCGTTAATATTTGGCAATACCCAGCCTGCGTCACGCTCGGCATTACACTCCAAACTTAATATAATACAAACGGCATCAAATCACGAAGTTAGCTCAAACACTCGATCACGCGCCGGTGGAGCCGTGTATCATGATGTTTTCAAATCGTAACTTCAGCGCTCCACATAACTTGACGTTAACGAATCCTTCAGCAGAAGTTTTAAAGTAACGTCTTAATCACTTAACCGTTTGCTTACCTACTTAGCTCGGAACATAACACTCTCAACACAATTTAGATAATTGAAACCGAAGCTTGTTTTCATTTGTAGATTAGTTTTCGAGAGCGCAAACAGAGTGATCTGCTCCGATCTCGTTTGTTAAGAATGCGGTGCATCGCAGACGGCTGTGGGTTTAGTGTCCGCTTCAAGTGAATGTTGGAAGCTACACGCTTTTAGAGCAATCACAATAAATCTTAACTTATCGAGTGATCAATCTTCGTCGTCTGTGGAACAGTTGCTAACTGTCTATGAACGCTCTGGGTGATGGGTAGCGAGCTATCTCTGAATAAGCAGTAAATCTTTGTTACATAAACATGTATTTAAATTGACGTTACCTAACAAGGATTAATATCGGTTTCGTGTGTGCGATGCGTATATTATATTGTGTGTATTAACTAAATTGTTGGCAACTTGGATATGCTCTCATAATATTCTAAACAGTATATTTTGCCATATTTTATGTTTGGCGAAGAATTAGTAGGATCTATACAGTTAACTTAATGACATTTTAATTGTTATGTACGATTGTTATGTGAGTCTGTTGATAGATAATATGTTAATATTAGAACTAAGTAGTTTGTATAATAATCGGCATTCACGGAACTTGATCTTTATTTCATATTGCCGTACATCGGGGCTAGGTGAGCATTATGGCAAGACGGTGTAAAGCCAGGTTCAAAGCGTCACAGTCAGTGTGTGCGGCGAGAGGCGAGCCGCGCCGGCTGGCACAGCTAATATCTACGTCATGTCCGGCCGCCCTGCGTGAAAACGGGGCGAGTGCGGCCCCTCACGGCCCCGCGAGGCCCCGCCGATACTCTGCTACTGAAAGTTATCGCTACACAAAAACACATGTCTATCTGCGACCTAATGCGACTTTCACGATGCAAGCTCCGAGCGAAGAGATTTATAGTTTGGAATTGAATAAAAATGCTGTTACAGAGAGAACGACACACGTTCACCGCAGAGTCAGCGTGGAGCCGCTGCAGCTCGTATTTATTAGCGATATATTCGACAAACCGCCTGGTATGCTTTATTTCGGATAAATCAATTTTCTTGCTGTTGTTATGTTCAAGGAAATCGAGATATTGTAAACTCCCTGTGAGTATCATTATAATAGTAACTATACTTATAAAGCTGATAATTCAATAATTATTACTTGATTAAGTAATATATCTTTTTTAACTTTAACAATCCTATGGCGTTTAAAAGTCGCTGGACTAATAAAATATCATACGTAACCGACTTTCTCGATCCTCCTCCGAGATGTACAACATGGCTCCATATCTCACAAAACTTTATACTAAATGAATAACTCCGGTTTACAAAAAACTTGGGCGAGCATCATGACAATGAATAATTTAAGGTTTCGAAGTTTCATTGTTTTTTCCACTAACGGTAATTTGTTTGTAGGGGACGCTGATGTATTTATAACGTCTATATAATTGTGCTGTCCTCGCCAAAATGGTCGTAACTTTACACCATTTGTTTTGTTAATTGAGAAAAAGGAAAAATATTATAAATACGTTTGACTTTTATTAAATAACTGTCAAACTTTTGTTATCAGTGAGGCGTCTGACAAAAGGAGTAATTTTTTGTCGGAACTTAAATGGTTTACATCTTTCCATTTGATTAGCAAAATGGAGCGAGCGAGGATGCCAAGTATGTTTATTTTACAACGCTGTCATAAGCTAAACGTCTGTTACTGCAGCCATACATTGCCATTTCCAATATATAACACAAATATTTTAAGATGTAAAGATATTAACTAACATTATCTAATGTTGATTAAAATCACTTCAAATACGTATTTTGAAAGAAAAACTGGCGTATAATTATATATCTTCATACAATAATATGACTAAAGTGTACTAATGGAATAGTTTTGAGGCGTGACGTGTAATTTTTCTTTTGACGTTTAACGCCTCTCTGCGGAGCAATCTGTGAGAAGATGGAATCAATTTGTATTGATCACGAGCAAATAAAGGTTATTGCCACGACATCAAATCAATAAGTGATTGACATTATAATTGGTTCCGGTCCGCCAGAAAGATACTCCTCTTAAATGATTTAGTTCTAGATCTGTTTAAGATACAGATGTCTTGTAATTGTAATTTTTGTTAGTCGTGGTCATTATGTGTGTGTGTATTGTGACTTAATTAGGCTATGAGTAAATAAGAGGGAATATGTGCGCACGCCTTTACTTGCCAATCAAAAATTTCAACTGTAAGGAAAGCTTTGAAAACTTTGCAACAGAGGAAGTTTTCCCGTTTCAGAGAATGAAAAAGGTTTGTATTATATTTTTATTGTTTCTATATTATTTTCCGACCACATTCACTGCCTTTGATTTTCGCTCGAAAAATTGGATATTCTCCATTATTCCGTATTGATTTCCGTCTTCAAAAATAATAACGACTAGATTGAAGTGCTTCCGCGTTCCTGAAATAATATTTCAATTTTTGCATGACGAAGTAGCATATATAAATGCTTATTCTATTTTCAAGAAGACAAAGTTGTACTAAATGACTAATTGACTTCAGATATGTTAAAAAAATATATCTTTCACAGATTCAGTAATGAGAAAACTCGGTCCTTGGAAAGGCTTAGGTACATGTGGATAGGTCCCTGAGGCAGTGGCATTGTTGAGAACTCTAGTATGGGTTGAAAAATCTACGAGATTTCATTTATTCCTGCTCTATGGGCGAACAGACAAGAACGACCCAAGGAAACTGCAGAACTAGGTATTAGATATGAATAGTGATGCTAAAACTTGCTGATTTGTCCTACGAGTATGGGTAGGAAAAAGTTTAGTGGATCTGTTGGCATCAAACAAACAGCCGCAACTGCAGGCATCAGAGGGCAACACCAGGGCGATCGGAGTTTCCGGCGGTGCGGCCCAGATTTCAACATCGCGGGTCACAAGAGAGGACCCGGAGCAGGTTTCCTCTCTATAATATGTGTATACAAATGTAGGCTGACCCAATAAATAAATAAATAATAAAAAAATACGCTATTAGACACTTCCAACCCTGAGTATATGCTAGGAAAAAGTGCTCTAGCGACCCCTCTGTAACCAGCAAGACAAAAAAGAGCTGGAAGCTTCCGAAGGAGTGACTCCGTGGAGCACTAAAGTCCACTGTGTCATTTGAGTTATTTCATTATTAACTAGAAAATAATAGGCAACGACGCAAGACGTCCGTAGCGACTACGTCTGTGACTAGGGCTACACGGGTTGCTACGTATCGCGTAGCATTATTATTTTAACGGCACACATAAAACTCGTGACTCGACGTGATATGTTAATGTCAGAGCGTTTACTTGATCACATAAAAGTTAACTGGTTCTTATGAGCTTAACACGAGTTCTCGCAAGGTCGGCCCGTCACCTGTAAGTCTCTTTGATTGCGAGTACAACACGTACTTATTATAGGTATTACGAGCTTATTTGTAATAGACTTCGCAGAATTACATTACATGCTCTGCACAAGTTTCCAATCTATACTAATATTATAAAGAGGAAACCTTGGTATTTTTGTATTTTTGTATGTTTGTATTGAATAGGTTCAAAAACTACTGGACCGATTTCAAAATTTCTTTTACCATTACTTAGAGAAATTCTTCTGAATCCGTATAGGCTATATTTTATCCCGGAAAATAGATATGATTTTTCGTGGTAGTGAAAATTGTGGAGTAAGTCGACGAAAAAACTGCCGTACGTTAACGATTCTCGCGAACGCTGCCTAAATGGTTAGAGATGTATGGTTGACTTCTATAGAAAAGTTGTAGAACTCAATAATGCCTACAAAAAAGTCCGCGATATTATAAACTAAACATTTATATTTTAGCCATTATAACCACTTTTCCATAGAATAAAAGTAATTAAAATTATTAGCCTATGTTTATTGATCATATTATCGTCAAATACTAATCCTTATCCAAATAAACTATTTATTGAGCAAGATTGTTTCAATAGCTATAAATTACATTTTATTTTATTCCAATCGGACAATTCATTCAAAAGATATTACGAATTTAAAATTGTAATTGGTATTAAAATGAATGATGGCCGCCGGCCGATATGTGTCGCACGACTCGCACGGCGAAACCGCAGGGGAGGGGGGTGCACATCTATGAAGAAATAAATGTCCACCCGTGCGAAGCCGGGGCGGGTCGCTAGTGAATAATATTGTTACGGTGAAACTCTTTAGTCAATAAATTTTTGATAAGTAGATTTACAAGAAAATGTTTGACAATTCATAGTAAAACTGAAATATATCATTTCTATATAATTATAATTGTACTTTTTTTTCTTGAAATCTTACTTCTTATTACTTTACAAGTAACACTTCTTTTCTAAGCTTCAAATATGTCCCTGTTTTAAGGCTACCAGCAGGAACTGTGCTTTTCGTAATTAGATTTTAACAAAAATCATTACTTAGTTCATTAACTTTTTCATGAAGTGACATGTGTCGTATTTTCAAAAAAGCGTTAATTAAGCAAGTTACAGAGAGGCCTCTGTTAAGACAACTTAATTAAAAATATTCTAAATTTCGGAGCTGGTTTTATATTAGTTAGATAAACTTTGCTTTACTAATTAACAAAACATAAGTATAATAACCTGATTAGATGGAGGCTATGTGACGTCGATGCGGCTATTGTTTCTGTGCCTTTTATAATACCACTTTGGTCAGGCGCTATATCCGTCTATTTCAGGTTTAAGACTAGACCGGAAAATAGCATCCCTCTTTTGGAAACTGTGAGCGGCAACAACCAGACCCTTCGAGGATATTAGATCTAAAAGAGGTATTAAGTCTGGTATTAAGCCTTTTCACGTAGAATGACATTTTATGTTCACAAAGACGAGACTTTACGCAAAATCAATGAGACAGACTAATAAAGTATTCGAAGATGAATAATACATTGGTTGGTAAAGACAGGGCAGCGTGACGAGAGCCGCATAAATACTCGCGATCAAAAATGTATCAAACACTCGCCGTTTTAACAAACGGAATATGAAAACAAACGAATCTTTCTTGCTTTAACCTTATTCAACCTTTAATCATTCAGTTTTCATAATGTACATATCTGTACCCATTTGTTCCTAATTTTTTATATATATATATATTTGATTGACTTACCCAAAAGTACATAAATAGTAATAACGCTCAAATCACACTTAACTATTGGTCTAGTGATGAGTGACTCTGACAGCTAAGCCAGAGATCGTGGATTCGATTCCCACTCAGGACAAATGTTTATGTAATTTATCTACATATAATAAGTATGTATTTAGAAATAGATAAGTATGTTTATCAGTTGCCCGGTTACCATAATACAGGCTCTGTCTCATTTGGGATCAGATGGCTATGTGTGTGATGTCCCAAGATATATTATTATTAACTAAAGTCTACAGCAGCAGCAAATAAAGTTCTGAAAGAGAACTAACATTTGCTCTCTGCACGTGACATTACATCGACAACACCCATATTGAACCGTGAGTCTAAGAAAAGCTCGCTTAATGTACTTCTCGGTAATTGCCACATCGGAATTGAAAACAAAAATACTCAATATTGCCTTTCGATGTGTTCCTATGCACACATCCCTTTCGCCTGTCGTCCCTGTGTGGGAGGGAGGACTGTTGCTGGATTGAACAATCCGCAATTAGGAAATGTTCACAAAGCAAACTACGAGCGAACAATATGTAGACTATTACAATTATACAGTTAATAACCTTATTTAGGGGCTCGTGGCTAAATATTAAGTGGGTTTGAACGATAATAAATTAATCCGCGCTCTCCGGGGTTGGTCCGTGGATGGGTGACCATTTGAAATAATATCGAGACCCCTCCGTGCCTCGGAAAGCACTTTCAGTCGTTGGTATCGGCTGTCATACAGTGATTTTCGACAGTGGTTAAGTCATTACAATTCTGACAACCAGTCTTACTATGGAATACTGTATTACCTAATGAGTTGTGAAGATCAGATAGGCAGTCGCTCCATGTAAAACGGCATTCAGCTAAATCCGTTAACACTAGAAGCCGACCCCAACATAGCTTGGGAAAAGGCTAGGCAGACGATGATGATTTAATAACCGTATTTACAAAAGTGAGCACTTAGTAAGTACGTAGTAAATTATGCTGCAAAGATTGACGGTTTCTCTACGTGACTATTATACACTAGCTTATGCTCGCGGGTCCGCCCACGTGGGCTTCGTTTATCGCGACAAAAAGCCTAGCCTTCCTCAATATATGAGCTATTACGAGGTAACCACGGGGCTCGTCAAAAATATGTACTTCATAATAATGTTCTTTTATTTAAATTCTAATCACGAAAAATGTTCCTGACCGCTGTCAGTGTCGACCGCGCCTTACGTGTGTGTAAGTGTGACGATAGTTATTTGTATGGGACAGTAATTAAGCGTCCACCGCACCTCCCGTCACCCTCCTTGCCCCCCACTCGGACATATTGACATGACCACTACAAGGGCCCGTGACAACGACTTTCAAAACTAGATATACCGAAGTTTCATTTAATTATTTTGCTCACATATTAAAAGTCAAGTAACAGCAGCTTGCTTCACCAGATATAAGTCACTCTGAACCAATTCTAAACGAGTCGAGTGGGCAAAGTAATCGCGTGCCGCAGCATCTGTCTATCGCTAGAGATCTTTAAATCCTATGTTTTATCGCTGCAGGTGTATCAAGCGGCATTAATATTGCAGTAGCAGCTACCGCTGAAACATCGTTCACCTACTTCACTTCGAAAAGGAATAGCGTATGTGACATGCTCGTACCGCGCGGTATCTAGTGCCGGGAAAAGATTGGACAATAAAGTAAGACTGCTCGTAAAACTAGTTTTAAGTGGGGCTCCGAGCAGCACTCAAATATAAGGTCGGCTACAGTTGTACCGGATCGAGAGCCAAACTGCGCCAGGTAATTGAAACGTGTGTTCGTCAAAAAATTGGAAATGTTGCCTTTGATAGCGAACGAAGCGGTGTTTTTTACAAAGGTGTATCAGTGTTTTCATTTTGGTGTTTTGAAAGATGTGTCAAACGGGTATTTTTTAGCATTGAATTCGCCCGTTGAACAAGCCAGGCGCCAGCACACGAACATTAGTACATGCATGATAACTGATCTTTTGTAATAATTATAATAAACTTTCATAACCTATAAACCATATAAATCAGTAACCACTCTCACATCCGTGCCTTCTGCATAAAGCAAGCTCAGCGGCTTCGCCTGACGACTCAATTTTATTGCTTCGACAGACGAACTGAATATCCTTATCCTTAATAATATTATAAATGCGAAAGTAACTCTGTCTGTCTGTTACGCAATCAAGCTTAAGCTAACTGAATCTGATTCAAATCAAATAAGATAAGGGGATAGTGTAGAGCCTGATAACTTACATAGGCTACTTTTTTTCCGGTATGCCTCATACTTTGGGAAGAGTAAGTGACGTATTTAAGATTTGAGAATTATCTCACTGCATTATGTTCTGGGGTCGACACTTACTGACCCAGGGCGGATACAAACGTGGCCAATAAACTGTGCACTGTTTTTAATTTCAAGTTATTGCTAGTTTATACTTGTTGTGCAATCCTAAGCTATAGATAATATATGTTTACCTAAATAAAATGTTGTAATTAGAGATTCATACGTATATTGTTAATTGATAGTGATGTTTGTACTATTTAATAAAATTTTTGTAATAATTGTAAATTGGATAAATAAAATCACTGTAAACATCAAGATAATGAAAAAATAAGAAAAATATCCTAAAACATTAATTACAAGGAATTGAGACTAATCTATATAAATAAAAAGACAAGGCCTGACTGACTGACTGACTCATCAACGCCCAGCCCAAACCCTTGAACCTAGAAAGCTGAAATTTTGCACAGAGGTTTCCTTTATAATGTAAACAAGGAATAAGGAAGGATTTTTTGAAATTCAACCCCTAAGGGTGTTAAATAGGGGATGAAAGTTTGTATGGAAAATCGTCATTTTTGAAGTTTAAACCATGAAACTTGATGGTTACCATTCTGGTAAAAAATTAAAATCGACGTGTTTCAGTATTTTTCGAAAATCAATCCCTAAGGGACTTAAATAGGGGATGAAAGTTTGTATGGAAAATCGTCATTTTTGTAGTTTAAACCATAAAAATTGGTAGATAACAATTTAGTAAAAAATTAAAACGACGTGTTTCATTATTTTTCGAAAATCGACCCCTAAGGGACTTAAATAGAGGATGAAAGTTTGTATGGAAAATCGTCATTTTTGTAGTTTAAACCAGGGGTTCCCTAACTGTGAGTCGCGACGCCCTGGGGCGTCGCGACATTATCCCAGGGGCGTCGCGTGTCGATACGTCTAGGTCAGAAACCCTTTCCAGTCACCCATACCATCGACACTTTCAACAGAGGAAGAAGAGCAATTGATAGAATTGTCCTGTGATTCCAACCTAAAGCTTGAATACGCCAAAGATTAACTGTTTGAATTCTGGAGCTCAGTATCTCAAGAATATCATGCCATTAGAACTGCAGCTTTAAAGGTTTTATTACCATTTGCGACCTTCATACTTGTGTGAAACAGGTTTTTCTGCAGTTGCAGTAAAAAAGAACAAGTAGGTACAGATCTAAAATAGACGTAGAGAAAGAAATGAGACTGGCCATTTCCAAACTGGAGCCCCGTTTTCAAAAACTATGCTCAGAAAAACAAGCACATCCATCTCATTAGGAGCCAGCCAGTTTATAAATATCTCTTTATTATTATTTTTGTTTTTTCTATGTTCCCATTAAATAAAAAAATAATTTGCATTTTCGTGTTTTCCTGATTGCCTGTTAGTGTAGTACCTACCTACAAAAATTCGTTAGTATATTTGTCGACTACGTTGAGGGGCGTCGTAAAACAATAGCCAAGACCCAAGGGAGTCACAGCACTAATAAGTTTGGGAACCCCTGGTTTTAACCATAAAAATTTGTGGTTACCATTCTGGTAAAAAATTAAAAACCACGTGTTTCAGTATTTTTCGAAATTCAACCCCTAAAGGAGTGAAAAGGGGTTGAAAGTTTGTATGGGAAGTTTGGTATTTTCAAACATAGACACATGAAATTTCGTAAACGGGTTTCTCGATAGAAATAAATGAAGACATGTAAAATAGGGGATGGAAGTTTGTAGGTATATGAATTGTGTAGTTTTCATAGATAGGCACATTAAATTTCATAGGATTATGAGTTAGAAATAAATAAGACGTATTCCCGAGATTTTAGAAATCTACCGTCAAAGGGGGTGCAATAGTGGTTGGAAGTTTTTTTAGGAAGTTCGTCATTTTCAAAGAGAGAGATAAGATTTGGTTTCATGAGATTTGGTATACGGGTTTTTGGTTAGAAATAAATGAAAACATATTTTAGCGATTTTAGAAATCTACGCCTTAAGATGGTTAAGTAGGGGTTGCAAGGTATTATATTGTGGACTTTATTTTTAAAGATAAGGCCATGCCTTTCATATACGGGTTTCTGGATCGATACAAATAAATGACCATCTAAAACATATCTTTACGATGACATCCGTGTTCGAGTGGCGTCCACAACGGTTTTCAAGGTGTCGCCAGCTCTGAGGTCCCGGGTTCGATCCCCGGACGGGTCGATGTAGAAAATCACTTTTCTACATTATGTCGAGTCTGGGTGTTAGTGGTACTTTCGTTGTTTCTGATTCCATAACACAAGAGCTTTAGCTACTTTCTTTGAATTCGGAGCAATGTATGTGATTCTTCTTCATCTTTTCGTGTCAATGATTTTCAAGTTTCGTCTGACCAAAAAGCTGCCACCATTTTAAAAGTTTATCCAAACTCAATGTATGTGATGTTTTCCACATTATCTTATTATTATCTTAACGCCATAATCTTTTATGAAAAATATAATTGCTCCTTACTTTGAAAATCACAGAATACATCTATCTATCCTTTACTACTTACTACTCTTAACTTTACGCGCGTGCGAAGCCGCGAGCAACAGCTAGTTAGAAATAAAAACATAACATAATATATTTTGCATGACTTTTTGTTTTGTATCCTTCTTTGACAGACAATAACATAAACAAATAAGTATTGTAATCAGCTGTTATCGATTAACACGATTTTTCTATTAGTCATGTATCGTGTATTTAGCAATATATAGGTTTTTTTTATTTATACAAAAAATACCTTCTCAAATGCAATAACGCAGACATTTATTTTAAATATGCATAACGTGTGCAATACACTTATTTGATTAACTCTACCAAATATAAAACATCAGGTACGTGTCAGTCAGCTCATCGAGCGAATAGCATTACAATATACGCGCGGCACGGCGCCGGCGCAGTGACTCCTGTGTTCACATTGTTTGCGGCTATTCTCGAGGCATTGTGGACTTTTAATAATATAATGAATATTTGATGGCCAACACGCATATTTCTAAATAGCCGAGATCTATAACTCTGACAATGTTTGTTGTTCTTACACAATTATTGAATCGATTACAAAATAATGTTTTTCCTTATTGAATGGTCATCTCGATTTTCTGAATTTGATTTGTACACTGTACTTTGTTGTATCATCAATAGTTACCGCAGCGTATGTGATGAAAGACATTTTGAAAATATAATACAGCCTATGTCACCCGAGGATGGTTTAGCTTACAAACGGTGAAAGAACTTTTGAGGTCGGTCCAATAGTTTCCGAGTATATTTATTTCAAACAAACAACTCACAATCAACAATCAAATCATTCCTTTTTATATATTAGTGTAGATAAAATTTAACCACTAACAAGTAATCTAAGCACCTGTAGCTCTAGCTACTTGAGAGGATTATACCGTGAACACCTTACTAATTACCACACATAAGAGAAACACACAAGATCAACTCGGAACAATATTCAAGAGCGACACGATCGTTTACTTTTGTCAACTAAGTATATTGGAGCGGCGACGCCTTGCTGCAAGCGATTCAGTTATCCGTGTTACTTGCCTTTGAATGAATAGGCAGAGAATAGTGAACCAGGCAGCGGTAGAAAGAGGGAACCATCTGAAGTGCGCGATACATAACGAGAGAGAATTTAAACATACGACAGATACATAAAGAAAACAAGATAATGTATATCTTAATTATCTCATTTTATGACTTCTATGTCTTCACCTACGTATATCTCAATCTTAGACGGTTAATAGTACTGTATGATAATTTATAATCAATTCTTATACAAGCGCGGCGTGTGCGTGACCTACCTATCACGTGTTTTGTTTCTCTAAATACATTTTTCTTGAGGGCATGGCATGCCACAGGTCGTGACTTAATCTGAGAAGTGTGCAATTAGAGAGAGTCGTCCCTCACCCATTGTACCCCTCCTCCCCTTCCTCCACTTCATCCGCCCTCATCCTGCCGCCGTGTTTGTTCGTCGTGAGTCACATGTAAGCCGTACCAATCACGCGGAAAAATCCCCCGTTAGTGGACGTGAGGCGCGGCCCCTTCATTATTGAAACCTGCTTTTGATACGCGCTAATGTTTCTTCCGTAAACTATGTCTTAATTTCACCAGATTTGGACAGATTCAGACTAAGATTGCAATCATAAAAATGATAAACCATTGAAAAACCTTCTGCAATTATGGGAGTCGTAAATGGATTGGCGTTCAATATTTTATCAATACTAAACGTCATTCAGTTTTATGTATTTCAATACGCCGCGTCAAGCGATTCTGATTCAGACAGTGAAATGCATTAAACTTTCATAGACTTGTAAAGGTCGCAGGTCAGTGACCTGTATACTCTAGTTGTTCAGTAAAGAATAACTATTGTGCCAAGTGAGCTAAGTGGCCAAGTTAGCCTCGCCCGCGCTGCGCCACCGTTCGCCTGAGAATGCCCACAGCAGCTACAGTACTGGTCAGCTAACACCGACGCTCGCTTCGCAGTAGGTTCGCTCCAAGTAAATAGCTTCACATTTCTCTAGAACCCACTGGATTGAAGTTTTATTTGCGCACTTGTTATCTTGAGACGCTTACGGATAACTATTTGCTGGGCGTTTGATCGTCTTAAGGCGTTAACACTTCAGTGAGCACACAAACGATCAAATTATGTTATTTTCCTTGACGTTTATACAATGCAATACTTTTTAATTACGGAACATAATGATATTTTACTGTAGTATCACGCTTATATTTCCCTGGGGGTAGACAGGGGCGTGCTAGAGTACACACCTACTTTTCGGTATACAATTAGGGCCCCGATATAGAGTTATGTGTATTCAAACAGAAAATGCGCAAGTTATTGTAAACATTCTTTTTGGTATTTTTTTAGCGTGTCATTATATTCGAATCATTTGACAATCCACAAAGCCTCTCTAACGAATCTAGAAACCTAAACAGATGTTCCCCAAGTCTTATCAAATGATAAATAGTATAAAAAAATTCAAAGAAGGTTTTCTCTTTATGCCTTTCAGGACCATAGTATCTAAGATCCAAATACGCATACTTGATAAATATAATTATCGTGGAATGTGACCGTAATTTCTGCCAAAGTATCGAAGATGTTAATGATTCAATGAATATATAAAATATGGCTACTATAACCAGACATTCTGATCTATTTTGTAAAGCTATATCTAGATGGACATGTTATATTTAAACGTACAAAACGTAGACCATCGAATTCCTAGTGGAAAGCACAGATTAGCAAAGAAAACTGATGGTTTAATTATAATTTTCAGCTTGTAAGTTTTGTTGGTAATAATTAGTAGGTATAGCAAGTATAGTATAATTTTAATGCAAGTATATATTATGTTTGACACAAGTATCTTATCACTAATTACAGTGTGAAACGCCACTTCCTTCATTCTTCATTAAGTAACGTGTTGTTTATTGAAATACATGACAAGGTTTTATTACCTCGTAATGTTGTTCATTAAATAACATGTAGTACCTATACAAACTGGTATAGTTTCATGTTGAGGCAATATTGTCCTGATCGTAAGAAAATGTGTTTGTGATCGCGTGTTATTAGCGAGCAAGGAGGCTCGGGTCCTCTTAATCCCTCCTTCGCTTAGTCCCGTCCACAGAGGGACTGAACGGAATAAGACCACTGATTAACGGTATGGCTTTTTAAACGTTCACAAATATGTGTGATGTCACTGACTTCGTGAAGGATAAGAGCTTATTACCAATAAACTCTTGATTCGATTTTTATTAACATTAAAATGAATGTTGATAAATTTAAAACTAATGAAATATTTAGGTTTAGCTTTTGGTTTTAAAGTCTTAATAGAAATAAAGCTGCGCCAAAAAAACATTGAGAAACCTTTACGGTATTTTCGGCCCAACATCAACCTGCAAACCTTGTCAGTGTGTGCTCTGAATACACCACCATGACACATGAAAACATGAAATAAAAAATAAAAAACTAAATTAAATATAGGTGATCTTTAAATAAATATTCACGATAACAAGAGATCTTAAGAATGGATATGCAAACTAGTATATGCTGGGCAGTAAACCTCCGCAATAATAACGCTAAGTTATAATAACAGAAGATAAAATAACGTGTGACTGTACTCAGGTATAAAGGCATCGTAAAAAGATCGCTATCTCAGCGTGAACACGGGACTAAATGGGAAGCATTTATCACAATTTGGTTTTTAATTACACACTGATAACATTATCTGTTCGTTCGATAACAGTTTACACAACAGACGAGCGTCGCTCGCGTGTGGCGCGAAATGTTCCTAATATGTGGGTAATGAATAACTCGGTGACTGGTGCAAATGTCACAATATAGTCATAGACAGTATAAAAAAAATACTAATAGTTAATAACTAATAGTTTTTTTTTACGATGAAGTATGTAACATTAATAAGCATCAAAATCATTATTAGAAATACTTAATTTTATTTTATTCATAGCTTATTTTATTCTAAACTTTACTTACTTGAAAGTTTTTCAAAGTTCAGTAATAAAGTCTTATATCACTAAGAGTGATAAGGTTACCATGTACTCGAACGTTTCAGAGTCCACAAACTATATGTATAACTCACTATACAATTCGTATTTAATTCGAGTAAAGTTTCGCGAGTGCGCTAAGGGCCAGCGTAGAGCGCGTGTGTCCGGGGCGAGCGCTACGCGCCAACTGATGTGAAGCGGGCAGACTCGGCTCCACAACATGAACGATTCGCAACTCGCTCGTAGCAAGGCCCCGTAGCGCGTAGCGTTATAGCCTCGTAGACCACCTACGTATAAATTTATTAGCATAACTATTACAATAATAGTGGTTAATTTAATTTATTGTTGAGATTTTTAGAACACGCAAACATTTTGCTAAAATTAATTAATGCAATTGCTCTGTAAAAGGCTTGTAGTAATGTAATATAGTTTACGTATTTACACGTGCTCATACCTATAAAATTATTTCAATATATATATACAAGCGTATGTTGATTACACTTGTATCGGTAGAACAAATTACCACTAACTCTTTCAATATTAATGCAATACTAAAACTCCCACGTCATCAAATCAAATCAAAATATTTTTATTTCGAGTATTTCGAGTAGACCCTTTCAGGTACTTTCAAAACGTTGAATGAATCTAGTTGCTCGGTTCCAAAATGTCATTCCTATGGAGAAGAATCCGGCAAGAAACTCCATAGGTTACTCTTTTAAAAATGGTAATATATAATTATTTAAATACATTACTTTTAAAATATGCGATAACAACGTAAGATAGCAAAAGCATAAGATTATTGCAATATAATTATTACCTCAAAAGAGGAGAAAAAAAAATGAGAAAATACATGCATTTTACTAACATTTCGTTGTTAACACATTTACAAAAAAAAGAAAAAAAAAACTGATACACAATGCACGAAGAAATAAAACAATTTACATACAATATTTATGTAGTCCTAATCAAATTCCTAATCGACCCTAACAGGAATGTCAAGGCATGTCAAAAGCCTTCTAAAAATAGAGGCTATGGGGAATCTAATTGCAGTAAACAAGGTTAAAACAAAAGTATGCTGGACCGCCAGGGAAGCCACATGTGCAGATGATACTAAACCCAAGCCCGCCTATCTCCTAAATAATCGCTAACCTTATAATACGCTTTCTTTATTAACATTGATTTCACGCACTTTTTAAACTTTTTGTTGCATAAATTTGTAATTTCTTCCGGTAATTTATTATAAAAACGAATAGAATTTCCTAGGAAAGATTTAGAGTTAGTTTTAGTGAGTCTAAACCGTGGGACTACTAGTTTATTTTTATTTCTTGTGTTTATATTATGGTAATCACTATTAATACTAAAACTAGGTAGATTTTTACGTATGTACATTATATTTTCCAAAATGTAAAGACACGGCAACGTTAGAACATTAATTTCTTTAAATTTATCCCTTAGAGACTCACGAGGGCCCATGCAGTAGATTGCACGAATCGCTCGTTTCTGCAAAATAAATATTGAATCTACATCGGCTGCTGAACCCCACAGCAGAATTCCATAAGACATAATACTGTGGAAGTACGCGTAATAAACTAATTTAGCAGTGGGAACATCAGTAAGCTGTCTAATTTTCCGAACTGCAAATGCAGCTGAACTTAATCTTTTAGATAATGTTGTTATGTGTGCACCCCACTGCAACCTAGAATCTATTGTTATACCAAGAAATACCGTTTCTTTCGTAAAATCAAGTGGTTTATCGCCAAGCCTGAGATTGGAATCTGATTGAGACCGAACATTAGGCAGCGAAAATTTTAAACATTTTGTTTTAGACGCATTTAAAAGCAGATTATTAGCAGTGAACCAATCCGATAACATATCAAGGCAATTGTTCAAATTACAGAAATTCTGTGCTTTCCTATCAATTTTAAAAATGAGAGAGGTATCGTCCGCAAATAAAATAATGTCAGATAAATTAGCCATCATAAAGGGAAGATCATTAATATAAGCTAGAAAAAGAAAGGGGCCAAGGATAGAACCCTGAGGCACGCCCATTCTAACTAAGGACCCCGACGAGGTAACTCCGTTCACGCCTACTTTTTGCTGTCTAGCTGATAGATATGACAATACAAGTTTTGATGATTGTCCTCGTAATCCATAGTATTGCAGCTTAAGGATTAGAGTATTATGATCAACGCAATCAAAAGCCTTGGAGAGATCACAAAAAATGCCTATAGCATCCTGTGAACCCTCCCAAGCTTCCAAAATATGAGACACTAATTTGGCCGCGGCGTCGGTGGTAGACCTTCCCCTAGTAAAACCAAATTGACGATCGTGAAAAATATTATGTTTGCTAAAATGCGACATCATTTGGTCAAGTACCATTCTTTCAAATATTTTACTTAGAGCAGGAAGAACTGACACTGGTCTATAGTTTGAAGGATCATTCTTGCAACCAGATTTAAAAATAGGAATTACTTTACTGTGCTTCATTAAATCAGGAAAGGTGCCACAATCAACACAGTCATTGAAAATTTTTGCAAGAATGGGGGCAATAGTGTCAACAATGGATTCAATTACTTTGACAGATATTCCCCATATATCTTCTGTGGTCTTTAATTTTATGCATTTAAATGATTTCTTAATAATGCTAGGAGATACATGACTAAAATTAAAATCCGGAATGCTTCTATCAACGAATTTCATAAGTAACGACTCCGCTTTTATGGAAGATGATGAAAGAGATTTCGTTACATCAACAGGTATATTTGAAAAAAAATCTTCGAAAGCGTTCGCAATTTCTGTATTATTTAAAATGACTTTATTATTAATTTTCAAAGACAGGTCAGTATCTTTTTGTTTACTATTCCCAGTTTCAGAGTTAATAATCTTCCATACTGTCTTAATTTTGTTATCTCATCCTGTACGCACTTCGAAGGTAGATGTGCGACCTTTTATAACGCCAGACTGAATGGTACCAGAACCACTAATACCTCCATCTTATCCACTTTTTTCTTTCCTGGCAGAAAGTCCGTACAAAAAAAGTGACGTTCTTGGTCATGAAACTCAAATTTGTCACTGCCTCAGTCATGGAACAGGATTTCGAAGGAACAGAAAAATGGAATGCTCTTTTGTTTAGTAATTGTCTGCTCACTTGTCCCGTTCTTCATCCGTGTTGTCACATCCCCGCTCCTGCACACTCGCCCTCGTCGGTCCTTGTGGAGTGCTCTCGCCGCTCGCCGCACTCGCAGCCGCCTTGTTTACTTTATGTAATCTTTTTAAAACTGTTTATTTAGTAAATGCGTGCCGGCACTACCTGCGCACACAACTGACACTCGCTAACCAAACATATTAGAGCTAACTCATGTGTAATATGTTTATACAAATATCCTTTCTAAAGAAATAACAAATGCGTTTTTAAAATATCTTTAGCCTTTTTTAGTTCATCAAAAGGAAAAACGGAACCCATGCGGTTAAAGGAGCACTTGTTTGGCCATCTGTCTGTCTGTCCGTCTGTCGGCCAATCTCGGACACGTGTGGAAGTATGGAGTTAAAATTAAAGACACGTTTAGATCTAGTTCCTTGATGCTGTGAAAAAAATAATTTCTAAGTTTGTGAGTTTTCTTTACTTAGATATTTACAAAACGAAATTACTGAAGATCATCCGTTGACCAGGTCACCACCATGATAAAAACCGTTAACGTCTATCAACAAAAACTTTTGATGCTCTTGAATACAAATAAATATATAATACTAGCTGCCCGGACAGACTTCGTTCTGTCAAAAGTAAATTAATTAAGGTAATTCCCGAGTTTAGGAAAGGTTTTTTTTTTATTTATTATTTATGTTTTACACCTTTTAAACCTTCCCTGGACTTCCACAAACATTTCAAAATCAAAATCAGCTAAATCGGTTCAGCCGTTCTTGTGTTTTAGCGAGACTCACGAACAGCAATTGATTTTTATATATATAGATTACAATCGAAATAAATGACCCATTGCAAACAAAACAGTTGTCGTCTAACCATTGATTTAAACAATCAACATCAACCAGTGAACAATAATGATGGCTCTGTTTACGTTTATTTTAATACTTAGACAAACGATTATCAGTCATGGCATCGACTCGCCGGTTGGTCTAGTGCTAAGTGATTGACTGTGGAATCAGAGCTCGTGGGCTCGTTTCCCATCCAGGACAAATATTTGTGCGATGAGTATGAAGATATCTTCGGTGTCTGGGTGTAATTTAAAATATATAATATGTTTATCAGTTGTCTGGTCACTATAGTACAAGCTCTGCCTATTTTAGGATCGTGATGACCGTGTGTGAGATGTCACAAAATATGAAAAAAGAATATATTATAAGTTATAACTGAAGCTTAGCCGTGAGTCCACACGCGAGCACTTCAATCAAACGCTAATGTTTACAAGTGCGAGCCGCGAGCCCGCGCCCTACGCTCGCCATTTTCTCACCATATTTACGTCAGCCGCAAAAACATGAGGAAACCATAAATTAGTTTTATTCGAAACGGTCGCGAGATCTTAGGTAATAACTAATGCGTCATTTACGTTGGATTTGGGGATTTCCATGTATCGATTTTAATAATTTAAACTCGAAAAAAATTGGTAGATTACCTGTGGAAAAAAATGTGAATATTATTTTCGCTTAGACAAAGTTTGTCCACGTGCAGAAATTTCATCGATTTTAAATATCGAATCTAATTCTCTCTTACTTTTGTCCTATTCAGATAATACTTAGTTATCGATACCCTAAAATTGATTGATGGGCACGAACAAGAACATGTATTAGAGAGCCATCTCTATTGACATCAGAGAAGGGTTCTTTGATGTCAATAGAGATGGCTCACTAATATCGAACTTGTATCAACAGTGTATGTCACTTGATAGTTAGTGATGTACGCCGCGCATGCGCCGCCGGGGACAGCAAAACTTGTGCGCCAACAACTTGCCTAATCCATCAATGAAGGCAAACTTGTGAGGCGCCGACATATGCACCAACACGCGCGACATTACACCGCCGCTCATAAAAGGTATACAGAAGTGCCATAACTCGTGCTAGTAACTGTTCGTAATTTTTTAATGTATTGGTCAAATAAACACACAGTTTAAAAAAAAACTTGTTTTGCAATTATCTGACAATATTGCGATATTGTGAGTATTTATTCGATACTGAGAAAATTTACTACTGGCAAAGTACGGATGAGTGATTCTTCTGGGTTCCGATTTATATAATGGAAGTTAGTGCGAGAGTTAATAGGAAGAGGGGGAAGCAAAGGGGTCGTGTGTTAAGAATGAAGACCTGCTCGACAGAGCGACAGTCAGTTCATCGCACGGACTTTAGCTTCAATGAACTGCAGCGGTCTATTAATAGTTTACAAATGGCTGCGTGTGAGGCGAGGCACAAATAGTATACTATCTAGGTCCTTTTGAATATTATCACCTTCTCACCGAGTTCTCATTCACATTAGGGGTAAGCAGAGCGTGCTTGATTGATTAATGATGCGTCCAACGTAGGGCTTAGTTCTAGTGTAGTGAGAGTCAAATGTTAACATTTCAATGATCAAATCAAATCAAGCTTTAATTGTCGAACATAGGTTTGATTGCAAAGGTCTTAATTGGTCCTGGTTTATCTATTGTGTACATTAGTGTTTTCATCTTTACTTGTGTTATTATATTGCGGTATTCAACACGATGACTGAATGCGATAAACAATAGTAATCACATTGATTTGCTTCGGCATGATGGAATTATAATGCATCACCATTGACCACTGTTGAAACAATGTTCTAAACCTTATTTGTGTATCTTGTAACACATGATGCAATACGCTAGACGAGTATTTAAAGCATCACTGTCACCGAAATAAGACATTTCTAATGGCACGACGCTTCGACCACGGCTGGTGAGATGCGGTGTCATTGCTCCTTACGTGCAATAGATATGTAATAAATTCTTCATATACCTATCCACAATTTTACTCCTCATATCTATTTGTAAATAACTAAATACAGGAATCAATCTGTACCTAAATTTATATCGCCACGTCCAACCATATATGGCATATCCTTCCTTTTGACATACACCAACATAGGAGTCCGGCTTTACTCACCACACCGTGACGTCACTCAGGCATCAGCTGCTGGCGACACGCGTGACTGGCAGCTTGTTGGAACACTCGCAACCTTTCCATCGAGGACAGCCATACTGTGCCCGTACTTTACGCTGTACGTGGGTAGCCTGACCTTTACCCAGCATTCATAGCTGAACAGATAACAATACATATTAAGCGCTTCTGAATACCTTGACATTAGCAAAGACAAAGAGCACTGTGAACCGTTTTACATCATTCAAATGATAAAATACGCGATACACATAAGCTATGTGTATGTGCTATGTGTGCATCCCGGTCTAATTAATAAACAGTTGACAATTTTTTCGAAAAATGAACTCTTATTATTTTATATTTATTTATAATAGGTAAAATCAACAGCTACAAAAAATGTGAAAAATCAATAAGGATAGAAAACATAGCCAATTACAGGTTTCCACGGATAGCTACAGTAAGTACAGCATGAGTTAGACATTTAAACAAATCTTAATTATATAATTTGATTGAAAAAAATAAATTTGACTTTGCAGGTAAACCGCGAATATAATCCGTTTAAAAGGTAGTTTTATTTCAATAGATTATACCTAGTTGTTTAAATTCATTTAAAATTATTGAAATTGGTTAAGCGTGGTACTATATCAAATTTTATTTTGGAAAAAATTATAAGTTTATTTTTAGAACGGATGTTCCCGCTTGAAAAACAATCGCAAATTAAGAGTTTCCGTAAGTCTCAACGACGTTTTTATTATAACTATAGGATTTATTGGTACATGGTCATAAACGATTGAACTTATGCCATATTACGTATTTAGATCTAACCGAAACTTTTAAGTTATTCCAAATACCGTTTTTTTCTCATAATAACATAAATCAAAGTATTACTTAATAAATAAAAAAACATAAATACGTATTGTGAAGCTTGTCCTTTAGACACCTTCCAAAGTAATTTCGTTTCGTCGAGGCTCAGAGTCACTATGACATTTCATTATCATTGCCAGCCATTGTAAGTCTTCCTAGTCTAGTCTATTCAGACATCACGTATTCACAGACTCCTGAAATTTATTTTAATGGTAAAGAATACGAATCCCTTCCAAGATAAACTCGAGTCAACACAAATATGCATACAAAAACTATATCTTGTTTTAAAAACAAAAGCTTCCAGACAGAGGGGCGAAGTTAAGTATCATTTAAGTATACAGCGACAGTAAACAACAACAAATCTTGGATAAGTTTTAAACTGCGAAGGATGTTTGTAAAAAAGTTCTCCCCACGCAGACCGCGGAGCACACGCGGGCAAGCGCTGGCGGCGGACACGTGCACTGTGCGTTCTATTGTTACTACGACACATTCATTCAAGTCAACCACCTTGTTTTACTTTGTGTTCACTGATATAACTTTCCTAAATACGACTGCTACATTAATTTACAATTAGATTTACAAAAATGTACTTTTTGTAGACAATTATAAAAAATTAAGTAATCTATTTCCTTCTTGGCGTGTGCGTTCATATGTAATTTGTCTATGTTTCCACAGTCCCTAAGCTCACATTATCGTCTTTAGTAAATTAATAAAAAAGTTAGTTTACTCGATTAGGGTTACGATAGCTACCGAACACAATAAAATACAATTTTATTACCAGCTTGATTAGATTAGGATTAACGTCAAATGTTTCGTATTACATTGCTCGCTTCGTGATATAAGTAGTGAGGGATTAAGGGTCTCAAACAGCAATGCAATTAAGATCTCGAGTAATTTTCTTGTAGAGGCAAAGCTGTAGATAATTGTAGTGCAATTTGTTTAGACAAGGAATAACGACCAGCCACTGCGGAGACTCTGTACTTACTAATTAATTTATGAAGCGACCAACTCTTAGTTTTTTGTGTTTAGATGACATATCTCGTTGCGCAGTTCTCATCAGCAAAGTTGTATGATACTGTAACTTTTATCAGTGAGCCTTTTTATTTGTACTTAGGTATGTATTAACTGTCGTTTGAATAGTGGTAATTAATTAGTGAACGAGCATTAATCACTCGTAACATGGATGGCCGTGTGTGCCGAGTGCCCGCTCCCCACAGCTGGTATAATCAGTGCTCGCTAAACACTAGTGTACGAGGGACTCTCCACAGTCAACACAATTAGCTGTTATTTGTGTGTCCGCAGCGCGAGCCACTCGTTAGGGGTCAATCGCGTGCAGCTATTACATTACTAGTGCTCTTAATATAACGATACAGAGAGTCAACGACCTCGCACTAAACAAAGCTAACTTGTTAATGTAATAACTAGTCTGTCATAAAGCACATTAGTTACGAGATTGTGCATTGAAATCCACGCCACATATACACATATTATATAGACTGCCAAGAAATTTACTTAAGATACGAATTTACAACTAGCTACTGTCCGCGGCGTCGCTAGCGCACCTACTTTATAGGTTGAGAAATTTAGTATTATAGTTTATGTTACTCAGGGATAATGTAACCTTCCAAAAGTGAAAGATTTTTGAAATCAGTACAGTAACAAATATACAAGCCGTTCCTCTTTATGATATTATTAGTACCTAATAGATTATAATAAGTAGTAACCTACGGACGACAAAGAAACAAGTCAGTAGTTATTTTGGGTACTTTGGTAAACAAGTGTTTAATTAACACGTATTCCTTGCATAAAGTGACTTTACGGGTAGCCGAGTGGTATAGGTCACCACGCTAATTACCACTGAGCGCGACGTGCTGCGGGTTCGATCCCGGCATTGGACAAGAATTTGTGTGATCCACAGACACTTGTTCCGAGTTTGGGTGTTATTTGTGCATGTGATTTGAATGTTTGTGAAACCCCCGCGACACAAGGATTAAATAAAAAAAAAGTGATTTGTAAGATCATTTATTTCCTTCCTTGAATCCTTGAATAACGCGGTCGCACCTCTGCCTGCCTCCCGCCATATTGAGGACTGCGTCCGAGCTCTGGAGAGCGATCAAATACCGGCCGATGACGCACCGTGTCCTAAGCTCCCACTAATGAATTCAACATCTAATCAATGGACTCTACAATTGTACGTAACTCACCGTCTATTGTTCATCACATTAATTAAAATCCTATTGAATAAGGGCAAAATACGTTTCAAGAATGCAGCTTGATGACCTCCGTGGTCGAGTGGCGTACACACCGGTTCTCAAGTTGTCATATTGCTTAATATGTAGGTCGTATCAATAGTTACATACAAAATACAAATGAATGTTATGCGCTTAGTCAAAATTGTCACCCATCGCGCTATAAAACCTGACCTAAGCACAAATTCGTGGGAGACAATAATATCATGGCAGCATATCATATGCAGTTATTATGATCTCATTGTTCTTCTATCTTGCATACTGCAAAGACAAATCAATATTAGATAATAACTGTTGCATGCACATCAATAACAAAACAACTTTATATACAAGCCAAAAAAGTCACTAGCTGAGTGCCAGTAGATTGAGGGCTTAAAAATTATAATAACCTATATTTTAACTACATTACACTTAAAGGAGAAGAACTCATTAATTACATCAGTTAATTTGAATATTACTCCACCTCCTCTGTGTAAGAAGACTTGCTACTGTACTGCTACTGGCGCAGTAACAGGCAGGATATCAGATCATTTCATTTCCAATCGTACCTACAACCACCGAACTGTTTTCACGACAGGATATCAGTTACTAGTTTATGTAAGTTATTAAGTATTTGATAGATACCAGACAGGAGTGCGCTGACTCACTCATGCATGGTTAACGGCGTGTTGAGGATATCCCCAAGTAGGTACTCGGGGATGGCGCGGCGATGTTTTGATAACATTCATTATGAATAACCTTAGAAATCGATTATAATATAGGTATTATAATCATGCCTTATGAAATAAACCAACTTGACAATCTAGAAATTTGAAACGAGGAAAGCTAGTCCATCTTACAAGCTCAACTGTTGATAGGTACTTACATGTTACAGATCGACCTTTTTTGCGAATAGTACTTACTACCTTTGGTTAGCTACGAGTCCCAAGACAAATATACCATCGTTATTAGAATTCTAGATAAGATTTTAGTAGTGTAGTTGACCCGCGTCCAGCCCAGGTCCCAGCTCGTTGGCAGCAAAAACGTAATCCCCGTCAGAACCGAGCGCTGGCTTCCATGTTGCAGTGCCCGCAGATTATTGTTTGAGTGATTTAGGGCCGGAGAGATTTGTTGCTTAGTTACTTTATCAGCTTAAGTTCTATTGCTTTGACACAGCAATAATGCAGATTAGATATAACGCTCTATACTAGTAGATATCCCTGTATCCCTTACATTCGGACGGGGGTGCCATGCATATTTTCAGGTAAGAGGTTTAGGATATCAATTACGACAACCCCGGGGTTACGAATTCCGTTATCTACGGACGCATGTAAAACGCAGGCGACAATCAATCGGTGCGAGGTCCGAGCAAAAGATTCCACATATAGCGCGCATGCGCACCTTGCCCGCTGCCGGCACCGCGTCCCCATATAGGTAATTGGCTGTCAAATGCGAAGCCGCCGCTAGCCGATATTGATGGGTTCACTCCCATACAGGTATCAATTAGGAATTACAAGAAGTGCTTAAATTTCTGAATTATTTAATTACTACTTATTTTAAGAAGTGCTACTTCTACTCTAATATCGTATTACCAATCGTACCAACTCGTGAATCAGAAACATTCTGCACACCAAAAAGTATTGCTGCAATAACGTGGTTCCATCACGAGTCAATCAAACATACCGTTTATGTGAAACATCAAAGCTTTTAGCGTGCAGTCACAAAGGTGTCGGCGACGGCTGAGGCGAACCAAAATAACCCGCGATATGGAACGAATGTGGCAACAGCCGAGCATGCACCAAACATACGCCGAGACATCGCGTCATGCGCGACAAAGGAATCATTGTGTGGCAGGCGGACGATTATCTTATTGCCGACATTGGCATGACTCACTGGAGTTCGCCCGATATCAGCATAATATATTTAACTAAAGTGACACAGGCCAAAAGTAATTTTGGATACTATTTGGAATCTGCTTCTAAACCCTATTGGGTGTGGTGCACGGTCATGCAAAGATATATATAATAAGGAAAAATACTGTTTTATACTTGGAACGAAAGGTAAAGCTTTCTTTCCATAGGAAATTGAACCTCTAATTAAATTAGAGTAGTTTGTAGTTTTCATTGCTGGACAAGGGTCTAACTATTAATTCAATATGCAAATGTATTTACCTCCCCCGTTATGTATTGCATATAAGTTCTGTATTGTCACGGACAGGCCCCGGGCAACATCGCTCCCCGGGGAGACACAATTTATTATAATATTTGGGCCACTCCGCGGTGGTGACAAAACACGACAATCAGTAACTTGACCAGAGCCGACCGACGAGACCCGCGCATAAATAAGGCTCGGTAAGTAAAAGGTTCACGTCGTCAAACTCCAGCAATAATATCAGAATATTTGTTTAAATTTACCACAAATTTGACCCTTATGACCGACACAGTATTATGCATATTGAAACCAGTATCTAGAAGAAATACAAGTTTCAGTCGTACAAAAAGTGAATTATATAAATAATATTAATTCTCAAGTTTTAGCTTTCGCCCGCAGATCCATTCGTGGAAATCGGTAATTACATAAATATTCAGTATTTTTTCAAAAATTCTAATTATCTTCTTAAAGTTTAAGCTACTTTTGACTACAAAAAAAAATCGTATTAGTGGCTTAGCAGTTGAACTTGCAACAGATAGACTGATAGGCACATAGCGTAACTTTCTTGTTTGTAATTTATCTATTTATAGATTCGATTATTTATTTTGATTTAGCTATTTCTGGCATAGACATGCAAAGTGATACCTAGCACAAGCATATGTGTGCATGTGGACTGCAGATTTTGTGAGATGTTGAACGGACTGAGCCTGCTTAGTTGACTGCTGCACGAGCTGACCCAGATACCATAGAACACGTGCTGAACTCCGACGCACTGATCAATTTTCAGCGTTTAGGGCAACGTTATTTGATTCTGCCGAAAATAATAAATATTGTGACATTAAAAGAAAGAAATGAACTGCTGTGAGACAATCATGGCTGACAATTAAATTAAGTCATCTTGTTATGTATTGACAAATATTATTTAACATAACATTATCTAAGTTCTTCTCGAATTGTTTCATATAGCTCTCCAGTGCATTTGCATTATGCTGGCGAGGGGGGCTAATGCAATACTGGTAATGCACATTAAAATAATTATTCTTAAGACTCAAATCGTAAATATTAAATGAATGTGAAGTAGCCGGCTGTCTCGGTGTGCTCACAGTTGGGACGCGACGAGCACAACTTTTTTCACGTAGGCATAAGTTTTAATCAAAACACCAAACTTTTATATGTCTCTCTGGTGTTTAATGTTTATTTTCGTAAAAATCTCGTAAAAATATTTATTAACTTTATATATGGAGTTATTAAAACTTTAGTGTTCAAATAGATTAGATAAGTTCCTTATTCACCGGTATGTAAATAATGGCCCGAATACTTTTAAACACGCACTTATCATAATAAAGGCAGACGAAAATGTGTGAAAACAGTGATGTAATAATTTGCTTTAATTTTAAATTCGATTGTAGAGAAAGGAATCAGCGCCTCTACCAATGCAGAATGATTTTTAAAAGTATTTAGCTGGAACAGTAACTGAACATATTATATAAATAGGAAAATTATTTCCATCACAAGACACATACAAGAAGAGAGCGACAAACGATACCTATACACCATCATTACCTATTGTCTGGAGAATCTATTGGAGCCTCTCGCCTAGAGCTCATTTTAAGAAATAATCGATTGACAGTCTTCTTGTGACGCAAGTCGTACGAGACTTGTCAACGTTTATAGTTTTTAAGGGTTATAAAATGACGTAGCTTTACTACATATAAGTGTCATATAAAACTCGTAGCCACTTGGTTGTATTACATATGGTGACGGCCAATGCTCCGACCTCTGACTTACTTATCCTGATCGAGGTCGGAGGTCACATACATTTCCCTATCAGCCTGAGTGGAGCACTCGATGGACGAGGTACACTTCGAGGATGACACTAAAACGGGTACCTTTAAAAATAATCTTAACCTAATTTTTAGTTGCCATACCAATAACTCACCTTAAGAGTTATTATTTATTACAAGGATACTATTTTAAGGTAAAGTTACCTTGGAATATCAATGGATCAATTTAAAAAAATCTACACCAAGTAAATAAATTGCATCAAGTTTTTGTTACTACAAGTTACGCCTATATCTGTTACGTCCGTTATAGCAACCGGAGCAACATTTCTGGGTATAGTCTTGTCGTCATAAAGGAGATTGACACAGAGCAGGTCCCTTTTGTGGTATCATGTGCCTAATTGGAATAATAACTTAAAAACATTATTTATTTTTTTGTGTACAGGGTATTTTTTATACAATTTCTTTTACCCTGGGAATAAAGTTAAAGTTAATTAATAGTTAAACATTACGTCGACATCCGTTTGATTCAATGTAGTCTGTGGTTTGATTGTTATACAAAAAAAAGTTGCCAGGTATCAAAGAATTAAATAACTAATGACGTCTTTTAATCAATTGAGTAATCGATATCAATTTAAAACGATAAATGAACAATAAAAAAAACATTATTTTTATTTATATTTTATATCCTATTGGCAGTTTAAATCACAACATTAAGATTAAGATCTCGACATTTGACAACTTCCACGCTACTGTGTTAGGCATTTTGTTTTCACGTCGATGAGGTAGAATGATGGTTATCCCTGTCCTTTTTATACATATTATTATTGTACCATGTAATTATCTGAAATGAACAAAGCTAGGTGTACGCCAAAATATGAGTTTATGTAAAGTATTCTTGATAACGAAAACTATTGGATAAACAGAGCTCATAGTCGATGCGAGTAAAACCGATGGAAATAATTACAAGAATAGATTGCTTAAATTCATAATATAGCTTAAATTCATAAGCCTATATTGATAAATGATAGATGTTCACAAAAGCAATAGACAAAAACATAGCCAATTTATAAAACGCCTTAATAAAAAAATATTTTTATCGATTGATCGATAACGATTCATTAATAAGATTATAAAATATTGATCTGGCAACATTTACTTCCACATGTCACAGACTTTCGTGGTTTGTTACGTGCGTCATTGCTTTGTTTAGATACGTTGTGTTTTGAATTCCGTAATCTTTTACTTACCTACTTATTATTACGATACGTGCTTTTTCGATCAATACCGAGTTGAGCTAATAAGTTCCTCGAGTGCATTACGTTAAGTCAGATATTTGACTCTTTTTAGTGCTGTTCTTTGTGAGATATTTGATTCTTAGTGCTATTCTTGGTGAGATATTGGACTCCCGAACCATTATTGTCAGAGCCATGTCTACTCCAGCTAGACCGTCCGGACTCTGTCGGACACCGCGTCTGCGTTCCCGACGCTGCCGCTGTAATCTGTATTAACTGTTCGTTTTTATTATCACCTAATTTTCGCCGGTATACAGTTGAAGAGTTGAACGAGCAAATAACAGTTCTTTTACGAACTTGCTCCAGCTCAATTCTTGGATGCTATATTTTATGAAGAATAAAATGGTTTATTCAAGTTTTGATTTGTTTTATTTATTTTGTTACTTACACATGAACTGCTGTTAACTAATTATACATTTTTTATCATATTTAAACGTCAATAATTCTACACCATCTTTGAGTCTTTTTACTGTGCTGCTTTTTAAAGTACATAAAGTATACATATTCTCATCTCCGTAATGATGTATAGGATAGGTTAGGTAGGTAGTATGCGTACTTAACTATAGAGTCAGGAGGAAATGTCAATGTCAATTTCTAATTATAACCTAGATTTTTACAACAGAAAAACGATGATATCTCTTGAACCAGGGTGAATAAATGAAAAATGGTTCCTGATTATGAAAATACTATGTTTTTACTATTATGTAAAATAAAAATCTTCAGGGCACAACGATTTTCGACTGGGACCCAGCTTGCCTTACAAATCGGGCATTCTCCTTTTCTATGTAATTGCTAAAATTTATTTTGTTTTTGTTGTCAGTATAAGCAGTCCCTTATATCTTGAACTAACCGCCTTTGTTTTACTAATTCGTCACTAAAGTATAAAAAATTGTCCATCAAACTTGCATCGAACGTTCATATGTCAACGTCTATCACTGAACGACGAGAATTAATATTGAATACGTGTAATATATCTCGAGCTGGAGATAAAACATGTTCGTCTGTTTCTTTCAGGTGAGACAAATATCTGCTATAAACAAGACCGCGCTGCTTCGACGGTGAGGCGAGGGTGACGCTCGAACAAAACCTCTTTACTTATGAAAATATTTGAGCTTGTAAGTGATGTTTTGTTACTTTGAAACCATAACTCGAAAACTATAGAAAGAAAGAGCGCTTACAGGCGGGGGCGCAGTATACTTTTTTTGGAGTTTAATTCACATTTTCTTTTCTATTCTATATTCAAAATGTACACATTTGTAACACTGTTTCTTGTGTCTATGTATTTTTTTTTTATCTTTATTTATTTATTGAGGGTTTTAATACAATATTATGCCACCCTCATCGTGGCTACTACTAACTAACTACAAATATATTATTTAACTAATTTAAACTATTACAATAATTATTTATAGATATTAGGCTTAGGATGACACCTTTATATAGTAGCCTGGCAAACATCAATCTTGGAGTTGCCAGTATACTATTAAGTTCTCCTGTGTAAAGATTTGGCTTCACCATAAACTCACGTCCCTCCGACTCGTTGCGGATACATTCCATAAGTACGTGGTATACGTTTTCTATTACATTGCATTGTGTGCAATTAGGAGTACTGGTTTTACCCAAACGCGAAGTGTCTATGTTAATATGTAAGCTATTAGAAAATGCGCCTTTAAGTAGATTGTATGCTGAGCGACATGCAAGGAAATGTTCTTATATTTTTTATTTAATTAAATATCTATTTTTGTTTCATTAAGACGACGCCCGCACTAATGAATTTAATCCTTGTGTCGCGGGGGTTTCACAAACATTCAAATCGCATGCACAAAGAACACCCAGACTTGGAACAAGTATCTGCGGATCACACAAATGCTTGTCCCATGCGGGGATCGAACCCGCAGCACGTCGCGCACAGACTGAGGTAACTAGCGTGGTGACCTAGACCACTCGGCTACCCGTGCAATATATATAACAAGTAATTAAGCGTTTTTACTATCAGTGCTTCATTATCTTCCGATACGCAAATGGCTATCGTGTTTGAATTGAATACTGTGTTCAGAGCATTTCCTCGACGACCGCTATTGAATTCAAAATGCTTCACTGAACGAGTAAGCGTTGGCTTCTGCGTACACTTCCTTTTATATCTTTAAAAGAACGGAAAACCAAGTCGGCTAGATGACCAGTAGACTACGTAGTCGACTTCATTTTCCGTTCTTTAAAGGAAAGTAATTAAGGACGTGTACGCAGAAGCAAGTAAATTCACAAGGCGGCGATCATAGCGTAGGTAATACTTTGTTTCAAAAAAAGAAACCAGAAACCTACGTGTTGTGACGTAAGACCGTGCGTACCTACAGATGTTTTTTTTTCTAGACATAAAAGCATGGCTGACAATCAATGTTTAAGGAGTAGTCACAAAATAAAGGCGAAGTTGATATCTTCATAAATTGCAAGAGCCGTATAGTTTGTCGCGTTGTTTGTCATTGTCTCCAGCAGTGACCTGGAAAATATTCAAGCAAAGTTATCCGATCCATCTATTTTCCGCGGAAGTGTCCCGGGGCCGGCAAACTTCATTAATTTGTCCGAGAAGTGCGCAGCGCGGTGCAGGGCGCGGCTCGGACACTCTCACCACAAACACTTATTAAATAAGAAAACATTATTATAACACTTTAATCCTCTTAACATTGCAATGATTAGAAAACTTCTATCCAATGGTGAAGTCATTCTAAAATCGGTTGTGACGAAACTATGTGGGATGTCGGATCCGCTACTAATTTTAGGGTTTGTCACGTTCAGACAGACCGACGCGTAGAGGGGCTTTGTTTAGCAATGAGATTACATGTCGAAAAGATAACGAAAAATTTTAAAATCACCCTCAACTAGAGTCATTTTACGTTTCAAAAGTGTCTGAAAAGGCCTACTTGATATAAAAATATGTTGATTGGATTTTGCATTATTTGACTCTTCAACAATAACGGTTTTCGTCCGTTTGTCCTGGATTTGACACAGATCAAGTTAGCGTCCTTTAAGTGTTGTCTGTTGTGGCAGAAATCAAAGAAAGTACTTGGCTTGTTAACACCGTCAACCAAACTGTTATCAGCAGCTGTCCGCTAAGTCAATCACTTAATAATATGATTTATTCAGTTAAATCATCGATTATGACAAACTATAAGGCAGCTGTAAATCTCGCTCGTAACTCGTTCAAACTACAGCGGAGTACTTTTGGCAAGTTTGTGAAAAGATCCCGCTGTTTAGTATGACTGCGGAGCACTCCTCAACAAAACACAGCCGATAGCCTTCGACACCCGATAAATTAATTACTACGTCTGGAGCAGCACGACCTCACGCCTCCCTCCCCCTCGCCCCCCCCCTTCTCCTTTATTCAAACGCCCGGCACTTGACACTCCAACCTAGCTGCTAGGTAAATAATACAATTTTATTCTTTTTTTAAAGTCTGTTTAAAGACTCAAATGTGATTTATAAACATTTGTGTTAAGCACCTTCATAAGTAGGTAATAGAGAATTGCATATGATATACTTCTTCTTAGCGTGTCGATGTGATATACATAGATAATATTTAACCGTTGACACACGTATATTATGAATGATTCGTAAAAGTGATACGAGGTCTTACTTTTGTTATTTTATTTGGTTCAATAGGCGGGTGAATATGGGTGTTGTCAATATTATTTATGATAATTAACTAGTGCTCAACCCCCTTTCCACATTGTCAAGGAACGATTTGGCATTCGAACTCCTTGGAGTATCTGCTGGTTTTTCTATTTTCTATTTATTTTCGGTAGATATTCAATGCACTCAAGAGAGAATCATAAAATTAAAAGTTCCTGCTATAATATTATAAAGGCGCAAGTGTAAATCGGCAGTGTGGTCGATCTCAGGGTCGACTGAACATCAGGTTACCTTCATAGATCTAAAAAGTAAACTGTCAAAACTTAAGAAGCGTTCTGATTTTCACATGTCTCTATAAGAAACTTAGTAACTTTTACCATTAGTATGCAAACATGAGCAGTCATTAATTTTAATAGAATCTGTCTGCGATCGCAGGCGCCGAGTGTGAATATTAAGTTAAGATGATGATGAATAAATATTTTGCCTGCTCACTTACTGAGAGATAAGTAAGCAGCTTTAATATCGCTTCGCATTTAGGGTTCCCTACATAAAAATAAAAAAAAACACTTGTTATTTTTCACATCGTTGGACCTGTAGAGTCAGTCTCTCTATCCAAGCTCTTATTTTAAGAAACAGTAATAACGAATACAATCGTCACCGCATGGTAATAGTAAAACTAAAATTCATGAATCTGCACAAGCAAGTGCGGAACCCTCGGTTTACGACTCATGTAACACGAGTCAGACTTTATAGCGTTCAAAGCTAGTCTTAGACAGAGCGATGTCAACTACAGGATTAGGTACGGTACAGACTTTTGAAAATTTTAAATCGACTATTTTGAGATATACCTAGTGGTTACCCGCGTTTTGGCTGAAGGTGAATACTTTAGAGCCGAATAAGTAAAATACAATTATACGTAGTGTATGCCTCAGACATGTGATCTCATGCTGTTTGTTTAACAAACTCTTATCCACATTTATTCAGCTTTCAGCTATGTGAGTCAATTAAGCACCAAATTACTGAGAAATATAAGACAACATTGAAATATAAGATAGCAGAACAAGAGCCCGCTCCCCACAACGTGACACATTAAATTGATCTCAGTATGTAATTGATTTAACTCCAGCCTACTAATAGGTAGGATTCAGGGTTGGTTTCTTGTGTTATGTTAGTTATGTAACAGTAGAAAATATAAATTAAAGTTTGATTGAATGGTTCATCGTATACCTAACCACAGAATTGCTAAAGTCGGCTTCTTTCATTGTAAAGACTTAATTTTAAATTTGTTAGTAGTAAAAATATTTTATTTCAGAGTTTAGATGTGTTGCTCAACCAAGCGCCATCTTTTTATTATCATATACATTAACTCCGCGTTCTAACAATCACATATTACAGTGACGACGCGCTGATAGGAGCGTAACTCTGCACGTGACGGTTGAGTTTGCTCCAACTAGATGGCGCTGGCGATGACGTATTTATTCATATCAACAAACTAAACGAGCGTGTAATTTTACTTTATTCAGCTTTATGAATATTAATTTTATTGTATTTATATTCTACGACGTAGAAATAGCTCAAGGTGCCTAATCTAAACGTGGTAATACGTCAAGAGTTTTGCTTGGTTTTTGTATGTTAATATCAGTAGAGTTGATATGCGTGTCAAACAAAAAATATGAACCACACTTCCGTAACATTATTTTGTTGGGATAGGCAACACGTGGTTGGTAAGTAATGTGTTTGTTTGATACTTTACACTAATATGTATGTGCTAAGTTTCACGTAAAGTAACCAAAATTATAAAATCCATAAGTTGGTTAATTGACAAACAAAACGCACACATCGGCACATTGTTTTCCGTTAGAGTGAATAAGTAAGCAAATCAGGACGTCCATATTTATTAGGTTATCAATGATTCAGTACAGCGTGCAATATAAATTAGTGCAGAGAACGGACATCGGCGCTAACTACTATTATCTAAGGAATGATGAGCTTTGCTGCTAGTGACATTGTAACGACTGTGCCCGCGTGTCAGCGTGCGTACAGAAGTATCACACACTCGCTCTATAAAGGAGAGTCTTAGAGCAGAGGTTAAGAGTATTTATTGTTTTCTGAAATTTACGCGAATATTAGACATGGAAATAAAACTACTTTAAAACGGATTCTATCGCGGTTTATTTTTGATTTCAGTTCCCGACGTTTCGACGCCTTTGCAGGTGTCATGGTCACGGGCCGACCTTTTTTATTATTATTAGTACAATAATATCTTAAGAACTAAACATATATAGATAAAAACATAATCCGTAATTTAATATTATCCTAATTTGAAAATAAATTATTACATTTAAATTTTGAAAGCGAGAACGTTATACATGTCAGTATATACGAAATCTCTACAAAATATCAGTGAAATTTTATAATATGGTCACTGATTAATTGTATTACGACCTCTAGTGGGAGGAGGGAAAAGTCTTTGTCCTCCTTCAAGCATTATTTATATCTAGGTATATAGATATGAACAGGATAATATTTGGTTGCTGATGTTGATTACTACATAATCGCATTGCTTCAAAATTTCACATTGTTTGATCAATATATTCCTATACCTTTATTTCAAATGTAATAATATATAGAGTCTTTCCAGGTTCTGTACAAAGCAAACCTCCTGCACTAAGTCTAGTATGCGGCAGTTGTGTTGGTGTTGTGTGAGTGTTGCGTTATCTGACCGCGAGATGTCACAGTTCGGGGGCTATCACACGATTTATTATCTGCGGCGATAACAGCCCGTCACCGTCCGCTCACCACACTGACACCAACACACCACACGATACAACCACACCACAATGTGGTGACAACTGTTTTTAAGGAAAAAAATTGTTCCTCTTTCAAGTTGTTTTAGTATGGATGACAGATGCTTGTAAATGTAGACCATTGGCACAGACCAGTGTCTCCTCAACATTCTTTATAATAATATAGATACAGAAAGTATTCAGTCCTAAAATGGATAACAATATACTAACCTAAAAAAAATTTGTATCTTCTTTATGAGCGATTTTTTCGTTTTTCCAGTATTCCCCCGAAGTACTACAAGGCGGCGGTAGCCTAATGGCTAGGACGTCGGACTTGTGATCATGTGGTTGCGGGTTCGAATCCCACACATTTACACTACCGACGTGAATCCACAAGATTACTAGTAATGTGCGATCTATATTGCTAGCACGATTAAAAAAACTACTCTAATGTTATTGAAACGCTGGTGTTATTTATCTTTCCTAATGCCTCGTAATTGATATTTAATATGGATCCTAGCCTTTGTCCAGCTGTGGATTGTTAGTGTAAGCATGAGATGATTCGTTTTACCGAAACCAGAGACCGTTAAAACCTATACTTAATCATTGCATTGATTTGATGTAGGTATACAATGTATGTTACAAACTTGACATCTTATCAAAATGTTTCACAGAATATCTATATATACTTCAACTTTAGACTTTCTACTTCGTGTGCGCTTTGTGCTAAAAGTGTAACTATAGGGGCTTACCGAGTACTAGAATAGAGTGGCCGGTTCAATATGGCCGATACACTACTGTAACAGGCTCTTTGTCCTGTGACAAAGGGTCGCGTGACAAATGTGACAATAGTATCTTAAGCCGGTACCACAGAACCTAGTCATAAAGTTCCTGGTTGTGACATTATTTAGAGCATTGTAAGTCTAAGAGTGTAGTCCAGGCTCGCCTACTGGGTCACTGCCAACTTTCGCTGGACATTTTGTAAATCAAAGCCAAACAGAGCTCTTGCTAAATCAAAAAAACATTTTTCTAATGAGGTCTTTTGCTATGTTGTTTTGTTTTAGATGCTCAAAACTTACCACTGGTGGACAATACAAAAAAAATATTAAATACTATCCTTTTTTTCAATTTATCGTTTTTTTTTTGTCATTTGTTTAGTGGTCAATATCGAATTGGAGAGTCTTTCTAATAAAACCATCACGACACCATATCCAAGTTCCGGTGGTCCGCAGCACAGGACAGCCTCGTTATTGCATACTGACTACTAATACGACTATTATAACTACTTGTTCGACCTATGACTAAATTTAACCTGGACTCTACATAATTCGCTAAGTTCACGAAGCATGTATAAACACAATCAGGTGTTATTGCTACGATGTCAATTATATGACTAAACGACGAATAAAAACGGCTCAAAATGTAGCTAGATATTGAAAGGTGCACTAGAGATTACATTTTTCTGACTAACTACATAATCGTACCAACCAGCAGGACTGCTTCAACTAAATCTAACACGTATTCGTAACCACAACAGAACAAATTTTGTCTTTCTAATTTAGCAAATTTTAATATTCTACTTTTTTGCATACTGATTTCTGGTAAAATTACTGTTTATTCTTTTAGAACACCCATGCCCCTATGATTTAGCTGATGTCCCCTGTCATGGGTACGTTTGCATACAAATACCTCATTCCACACACATTCACACAACGAAATAATATCTACTTAATATGTAAAATGTTTCAACGATAAAATAATTTAAATAATGTTAATCGAGGTTATTTTTAAGTAGTATTTTTAGTAGGTATTGTGAATAAGGACGGGTATAAGTAGAGTAGGCTGTTCTACGGAACAGGTACGGTCGACGAGCTGGTTGGCGGAGCAACGG
Source organism: Plusia festucae (assembly GCA_950381575.1). Lineage (NCBI taxonomy): Eukaryota > Metazoa > Arthropoda > Insecta > Lepidoptera > Noctuidae > Plusia > Plusia festucae. The sequence continues at coordinate 211,295 of OX494436.1, read as the reverse complement.
CTTTGCTAAATCTTCGATAAGAAGCCTTGAGACCACTTCTTCATTAGACCGTACAAACTGATTTGCCTTTTTCAAATAGTGGTAGATTCGACTGTGTGGATCCTATGATACTACAGTGCACTTTTAGACAGGAAACTCCACAAAGGCACCACATTCTCCGGAAATACTTTTTGGTTTCCGCTAGCTACCCTCTGACCTTTTTAAAGTATTTCAGACACAACCTGACCAATAGAAGAATTATAGAGTTTATAAAGAGTTCATGAGGTCGTATTTAATGATGGTAATCAGTATTTAGAGATCTTTTATTTCTAATTTTAATCAAGTGGCGCGAATACCTCTGTTTTCGTGTAAGTATTTAGTGAGTCGTTGCGATCGTCATATCGCTAATTATTATGTTTGAGTGACCGGCGGCCGTGGCCCCTGCAACTCGGTGACGGACGCCGCTGGCCGCTGACGTCAAGCTGTTACTATGCCAGACCAATGTTATCAGACCTGGACTCAGTTAAGGATTCAATGACTTACTCATTCATCAGACACCATGCAGTTTAAGTAGGTACTAAATCCATGCACTTAAAGCAATTATCACCAGGACAACTTCATATCACGGTACTTAAGGAACGTTAGGAGATCCATCAAGTTAGTACATATCAAAAATGTAACACTTACGTGACTCCTCACTTACGTGACCAAGCACTTTCTGTGAGGGTTATATAAAAACACTTGAAAAGTTAATTTTTACTAAAAGGGAATCATTTGAAGATGAATACATTATCATGACAATATCTCCTTAATCCCGGATGCTCAGTACAGTTACTACAGTGTGCAAGTACTCGTGTGACGCGCGGGAGTGGTTCCGGGTCGGGCTCTGGGCTCTGGGTCACACATGTTACAAACACTTTACAATTGCGGACTTCACATCAAAGCTATGTGACGTTACATTTGCCAGACCCATAAGACCGAAGTTAGGCAAACACTTAATTTGTGGTTCTCCAAATAATAGTGGGTTCGAATCTCGCAAGGATATTTTTTTTAATAATATATTTTTCACAATTAAAGTCAAATTAGTAGTACCTTATTGTGTGTTACTTGTACTTGAAAGAAAAAAGAAAATCAGTGTATGAAAGTCGCGGCGACGATCCCCCTACGGACCTGCTCTAGTGACAGACTCGTGATTGATTACCTGCGCTCCATCGAAACATGTCGCTAATATATTATTAACAACTTTTCTTGTAATGACAAGGCCTTACAGCATGAGCATTGAAGAGGATTCAATAAAACCGTGCCTACCAGGTCGCCTCTACCTAGTCTAAACCGGGAACCATCCGCGGTTCACTCGACATGTTCTTGTTATTCAGTAAAAGTAATAAGATCTCTTGAATTTATAGAAACTGTTAACATTGTATGGATTTGTGTTGTTCAGTAGTTGTAACGAGATGTCTTATATAACAGCACCTGTGGCTGTGGCTGTGCGCGACCGGCTCCCAAACAATGTTACCGATAGTGTGGAAATATAATATGAATGTTAATTGAAACGAGTTCCAATCAGGTTGTATAACGCGACCGGAGCGCGAGAAGGATGGCGCGGGGAGACACGCGACACCACACCAAGCTCTCAGAACTACCACACTGTTCGGTTGTCCGGTGAGCTAAAACTCGACAAGCTTACAGAATATCTATTTCCGAGACCGTTCAGACTCCGTTCTTATTTAATATTCATTTAGAAAATAACCTTTATTTATCACAAATTAACTACCTGTAGCTCTGCCAATGTCAGAAATCCCAACGGTAAACAGTTTCTTTAAAAAAAAAAGACAACTCCCGCACTAATGAATTTAATCCTTGTGTCGCGGGGGTTTCACTAACATTCAAATCACATGCACACCCAGACTTGGAACAAGCATCTTAGCAAATGTTTGTCCCATGCGGGCATCGAACCCGCAGTACGTCGCACACAGTGGTAATTAGCGTGGTGACTATACCACTCGGCTATCCGTGCAGTCAATAGAAGATATCAACAATCTACCACCTGACAAGGTCTATCCAACCGAACCGGCGGTTTACACACTCAAGAGGCAATAATAAATACATCTGAGCATTTTATGATATTCAACACAGCTGGTTCTATCTCTAAGTTATTAGGCTTAGGAAGTGTTGTAATTAAGATTGACCGTTAGAAGTTTGCGGTCCTTTTGCGTCGTGTTTGCGTAGTGGCGGGCTGGCGCTGCAGCGCGGCCGGCCCTGACCCGACACCGCCGAATACTTCGCCGGCTACTCACTACAACCAGATCGACAACTAAACTCCATCACACCGACGCACACATACACATGCGCAGGCAGCTACTTACTACATAATATACCTATTACATCGGTTCCCGCTGCTGGCTGATCAAATAAGAATTGCGATCAACTTTTTATCTTCGTGAACTTTTTACCAAAAACAATTTAATCACTGCGATAACGTAGTGTGGGGAACAAAAACAAGTAAATATTGTTTTATACTTATTTCTTTACTGAGCTCTTTTACATACATGAGTCAATATGTATTGAATTAATTGTGCTTTCTGTTCGTGTCTTATAAATTAGTATTTTAGTTTTCGTCTCTGGAGACGTGGTGTTTTAATTTTATTTAGTTCTAAGTGTGACTGCACCATAACAACCTAGCAATAGTTATGAGCACATCAAACTTTAGTTTTATTGCCGATATCCTATTACGTAATTAGGTCTTGTTCCGAACAAAACCTACAATCCGATCCCATTTAGTGGACTCGATAGAAAAGTGGATAAAAAAATATATTTTGTTCTAAATAGATCCCATGTAGGTACTAAGCGATCCAAGTACGCTATTCCTAACGTATTGGACCTTCTGAGAAACGATAAGTTAAAACGACAATTAATAAGGACAGAATCCCCCGTTCCTCGGAAAACACGTAAAGCCGTTGGTCCTGCGCCTGATCGCTCTCCGGTCGTGTCGGTCAACCGTCCCGTCTGATAACGAGAGTGAAGCAACGGTCTGGAGATTATTATTATTCATATCATCGTCACTGTAATTGGTGAGTAGGTTCGGAAAACGTCGTAATTAGTACCACTCTTAAATCTAGCTGAGCGCAACGACTGCCACTGATGCGACAAATGCGCCTCTCTGTAGCTTTATAGGAGCTTACTTTATAAGGTTGTATAAAGCCCCGTGTACACTGTACAGGGTTTCTCGACCACTTAAGGCGCGCTCTCCTTGTAGATACAGCGTGCAGATAGCGCGTCTCGAGCCGCGGCCGATAACTGCCGTACTCGATAAGCTGGCCTCCTGTAGTTGCTGCTGCGGTAGCTACAGCTGTTGGTACACTGGAGTCTACATGGGTTACATATTGTTACAAATCAAGTAGATGAAATCCATCAGCATCCGGCCTGTCAAGGGTGACTACCAAAAGCACAGCATTTCGCAAGCCTGTGAAATAGTTTTGGTCATTGTGAAGTTATCAACTAAATAACAAAAGTACAAATATAGATAAGTAGGAGTTGGTATCATGTAATTTGCTTGGATTGTTGCCCCCCCCCCCCCCTGCCGGGAGCGCGCCCCGCTCGCCTCAGCTCGGAGCCGCCAACAGATAAGCAATTTTATCGCAGCCATATAAAAACGTATCGGCCGCGTTATCTGCTGTCACCACTACAGAAATAGAGCAACGAATATTTATACTTAATCACTATAATCGGAAAATAACGAAGAGACAAACCGATAACATTGCGACCTCTGGAAGTGTCCGGCGAACACGCAATCTGAAAGCGACCTTAACAATGTAGCACTAAGGTAAATAATGTGGTGTATTGTGTGCGGCAGTGATAAGAAGTGCCCCTTGAACCGCGCTTCTCGAAGCGGCTATCTCAAGAACGTTCTATCAGCGGGTAGCGGGGTCGAGCGCATCACATAACTTGTTTACTTATTATTATAATGTCCTATTAAAACTGAATTCCCAATTTATTGCGGGATGTTTGTGTGTTCAGCTAACGTTGATGGTAGTACGTACTGACATTCCTCAACTAAGACGTCCAATACGACTGTATCCTGTAGTTTTGCAAGTCCCACCAAAAACGTGATTGTGAACACTGCGGATGTTAACCGTTGATTTGAGATCTAAATGAATGCCAAGTACTGATCCCAGGATAATCCTTGTTTATAATCTATGTTGATATATCGATAATACAATTGAGTAATGATGTATAATTGATGTTTGATGATATATAAAATTCTCGTGTCACGATTTTTGCTCCCAAGCTCCTCCGAAACAGGAGGACCAATTTGTATAATTTTTTTGTGAGCATATCGGGTTTTACTATAGTATTATATATTAAATATTTATATATGATCTTTAACTTCAATACGTGTACGCCACCAAAGCCAAATTAGCAAATCTTGGCCGTTAAACACTGCCACGTGTCTAGATATACTGGAAATCAGAGAAACCCACGTAGTGCTGCCAAAAAATATGTCAAACATCAACACAGATGTGTCTTACGTAAACAAACATACATATTCATAACAAGAAAAAAACAACAAGTCGGTAAGGACCCAGGACCCGCAGCCCGTGACCAGGCTCGACATAATTAGCTGCAATGAGGCGTCTCGCTGGTACATTACACGTAAGAACAGTTTTCATGAATTTTCATTCGGGCCGTAAAGAGCGGCCGCTAACAACCGGCGGACACGCGATCTGCCGCACGTGTTGCTAGGTCGTCCGCAAGCGCCACGCACCACTCTCTAGTGTTTATACTAGGCACGACTATTCACATCGCAGTCCAGATCGTCTCGATTACCTTCGGTTACCCAGCGTGTGAGTAGGGCGAGGGTTTATATTATTGGTTAAGTCTGGTCTGCGTAATGTTCTCTTAATCTTGAAGCTATATGATTATCCTGGATTTGGTAAACAACTTTGTTATTGACTGTTTTTGTAAACACAAATTATCTAGTAAGTTTATAAGTCGTGTATATGATTTCATTTCTAGAATTAAGTTTCGACACATTTGTCTAAAGCAATTAAATTTCTTATTGCACAAGCAATGTGCAATAATTATTGTTTGTGCTTTCAAGCCTTGCAGTAATATATTTGCATAGGGATAGTACCTACTATCTAAATATATCAATATACTACCTCTATAATGTGACCATAGTTATATAACACAGAGCCGCAACAATGTTCGTTATCAATCTATATGTTCGGCGTGTCCCGCGCCGCGCGCCGGCCGCGGTGACGCTGGAACAGTCGCACTGATAACGTGGTACTACCAGTCCTCTGTACAGGGGACTCTGACCACGATGTTTGCAATAGAGCGTTGCTAAATATTTATATTATCTCTCAAATGACTTCATTCATTCGGATCTCCATTATATGACTTCAAATTTCTTGGCTCTACTCTACTTTTCCATAGAGCGAACTGAGACAAACAATTCTGAGACAGATAGATAATATAGGTACTAAAGGAATTTCGCTTTCTATAGTTTCTTATTACTTCATAAAAGTAGACTGGGTCTAAATAATCATAATTATCATCACTATTTATAAGTATACTTGCACGGCATCATTATGAAGCAAATCGATTTCCTTAAGCGCAGCTGTTTAATTTGTTACCGAGTCAACAGTTACCTAAGAATGTTGAAATACCTCACGTGTTATAACGCTACACTTTAGAAACTACGGGTAGATAATTTAATCATTTTTACTATCGTCTGATAAGGGTGGATAGATTAAGATTCTGATAAACCGGGGTTCCCTCGATGCTTCTTCAGATCTGGACAAGTTTATGATTATAAGCAACAACGACAAATTTAATATAATAGTAAAAAAATCCACATACATTATTTCAAGTTTCTACATAATTTCATTTTTATTTTCTCAACTCGCCTGACGATTATTTTTAATGTTAATCAAAACTGTACATGTTGTAGGTTGATACCTTGCGGGCCTGCCGGGTGTACCGGCACCAACACACCGACACACAGCGCGGCGGCGCTCGGACACATCGATTGTTTAAAGATTCTTACCGAAGCGTAGATACCTATATGCAAACAGTGGCGGCCGCGAATATTTACACGCCACTTTTTAATACATTAGCACCGCTAAACAGCTAACACCAGAAGGCTAACTGTTAAGGAAACATAAACATTAAACTTTCCTCCACATTTACGTACCAACAAGTTTGGCAAGGTATCTCGATATAGGTGTTAAAAGATAACCGCAGCATAAACAGGGTATTAGTGCTTACTAATGATTGTATGGCGCTGACACCGTTCTTTTTTTGACATTTTCTGGAGAAGCTTAGAGATTTCTTCCGATACCATTTAAATGATATTCTAGAAGAGAATAAGAGAGCGTCGAGAAAGGCTTTTGCTGCGTTTCTAGAACCCTACACTTACTGACAATTTCTTGTGTCGTCGACAATGTACCCAATGTTCACAGCTTGAACGAGCCTTCTGTTATTCCATAATCGCAGAGGCAGCCTCAGTGTTATGGGGCCTGCGGGGGAGCCTCGGGGCGCGGCGGGGAAGGGGCGTTCGGCACGCGTGCACTTGACCAAACACCGAATGTATGTCACAGCTGACAAACTCACACACCATTACTCTACTTTGGCGAGCAAACACGGGCCGATGTTACAGTCCTAAAGCTACGCGGAGAGCCGCGCACACAGGTGGAAGTATTAGTTTGTCTTCCAAAACCTAAGAGCAATAGCCTATCACATCACTACATATTATCTATGTCATTATTGGCACCACTCGTTACGCTAAATTATAGTCGTGTAAAAAACAACCGTACACTAATCAAAGAGAAACAACACCGTTCAAGATTTACTGGCTCAACATTAGAACAATGGTCTTATTGAGTGAAGGACTCTAAGCAAAACCAAATATACAATACTGTAGATTTTAATTGATCGCGTAGCTTCGCTGACACATTGGGTGACAACCTGTAATGATAGCTGTAAGGGTGACTTAATAAATTTTCATCTCACGACTCGTTGCAGTTGAACGTAATAATTAGGTATGTCTATCTTCATTGGTGTAAATGAAACAAAAATTATTATATTTAATGATCTGCTCCTCAAGATTTAAGGATAATCTAACAATATGCAAGTAAGTTCATATTAAAAAAACAAAAACAAGTTTTAGTTTTAACTTTGAAGAAGGCGAAATGCCGAATAATACATGACAGCTACATAAAACTACAGGGTAAGTACATACGAGCGCGATCATTATGTGATGCGTGAGTTAAGGTGTGTGAGTGTGCGTGAAGTGATGAACTTTAGTTTTTGGAGCTAGTTAGCCCAACGAATTAGATGACTAATTTCTGATTGGTCTAAATGACTATATTTTTACTTTATTATACTTTATCTAAGGTGTTTAAGCTTATCATTAAGCTTCACTAACATTAGGTTAATTTAGCATATGGTAATTATTGAAACCATATTTCATTTTAACCCGTAATATCCATGTCTCTGAAGGCCTACCTGGGCACATAGGTGACGTGTGTGACACGCAGACACGCGCCTCGCGGCATTGACTCACAAATGTGTCCACACCCAGGTGGCTACGCGTGGCTTTCGTGAAAATTACAAATATTCTCCATATTACTAGAACCTACCTAAGCCTATGGTAGGTAAGTATACACGGCTGCGTTGTACAGTACGGCAAAATCCGACACCAAACAATGCTGTCGTAGACTCAAAAATACAAATTATCTTATGGATCGCTTAACATTGTATCCTGTACGTCTTTAAATATGTAAAACAAGTTTCAAGGACACTTCAAGGTCTTATTTTCTATGGGCGTCCATTTATCCACAGTTAAAGCTTGAATTATCTTTGTTTATTTATTTATTCTTGTTCGTGACAGCATTAGATTGTTTTAGACGGAAAGAGGAAGCATAATGTATTTAAGAGAAACTTGGAGCGTACTCGGCGGAGCTAGGCCTTTGTGAACGGCTAGGAGATAAGGACGTGGACCGACATAGCTATTACACGGGTATAATTAGTGTTCGCCACTCTGCAGCCAGCTTGTTGTAGTTGTTTGGCAATGACATGATGTTGCTAGGCGCATGCGCTGTCGCCAGATGTCGGCGCGCACAGGAAGCGAGTATACTCGCGGCTACGATACATTAACATAAGGCGGAGCGGAGAGACATTAATTTACAATATTTAAATAATGTCGAGTCTATCAGAGGTATTTTGATTATGTCTGGTCAATAGAATTTAGAAAATTTGTCCGAAATAAGATAAATGCGGTATTTTAAAATTTCCACAAGCATGACTCTAAATCAAGATGGCAATCACATTAGTACTGGTGTAAAAAAAATGTATCCATTGACCACTTCTTATTAGAGATAATATTTTTAACATGTACAATATTATCAATAGAGCACGTGTGTTGTACCTACATTGGGATTTGCAAATATTATGCAAGTTTTGATTTAAAATTGGCGACAAAATTCTACACAAATTCTAAATAAATTTCATGCCTACTTATATAACTTATATTTAAATACCTACTTAATCGAATTAATATACCAATATATAATAAACTAGCTGACCTGACAGACGTTGTCATGTCAAATAACTAACAGATATGTCAAAGACTATAAAGGTTAAATTAGAAAAGTTAATATGGTCATTAACTTTTCTTTAATTTTTTTAAAATTTTCGCGCAACTTTTTCATTTTTTTTTCTCCATAAGAACCTTCTCCTGATAATAAACAACACGACAAAAAAAGAATGAACGAAATTGGTCCAGCCGTTCACGCGTGATGCCATGACAACGGAAAACGGGTTTCATTTTTATATATATAGATATATAGTACCTAAGCATAAGCGAACATGACATGTTTAGGCGGTAACACTACGAGGTAGCTTGATAGAGGCTTCATGTTATTATTGTATCTTAGAAGTAATTAACAATTTAATATACTTTCTTAGGCTGTCTATCTATTAAAATGTTGTTGACTTATAAGTACCGTCGTATGGTGCTACCAGAAGATTGCGTATGTGTACCACGTGAGTATTCGTAAGCAAAATAAACCAACTCTATGTTTACGAAAACAACGTTAGTTAACGATATTGCACACAGATTTCTAGTAAACCTTATGATGATATAGAATATTTAATGACTTTCTTTATTATTTCATCTTCTTTTTCTTCCTGCCCTCATCCCATTCATATGGGGTCGGCGCAATGTGTATTTTCCTTCCATGACTTCATCATAAATCAATAAACAAAGTCATTAAGGAATACAAACTTAATGAACCCAAGAAATAAAACTAAAGCCAGAAGATGTTCACTCTTTGCTGTTACAAGGAGACCACAGCGATATCTTTGATTTAGACAGTAATGCGTTAGTTTATCATCTCGGATATACACGAGACGATGGCTGGTAAACAAACAAGCCGCGGCCAACACTCTCACTGTGTGTGTCGAGAGCAAATAAAATCCGTTACCAACACAATCGAGCATTTAACGTCATTAACTAGTGCGTACTACATTTAGTGGGATGGACATTACGCATGCAGCGCGCAGAAGATCCATTCATTCAAATATTGTTTAACAAACTTACTCCCAAACATTGTTTTCAAAGTTAAATGTACTTTCTTAATTCAAAGACAAAATTGACGAGCGGTGAAGGAACACTGTATTGTGAGGAAACCTGCATTCCAAAAATTGGGACTGAAATCGCCAACCCGCAATGAGTAAGCGTGCTGATGAATGCTCATTCCATCTTTATATGGGATGAGGGCTGTACCCAGCAGTGGGACATTTATTTGCCGGTACATGCCGGAACATAAGCTACTACACCTCCACTCACCAAGGACATAGTTGATGTGTTGAAATAAAACTGCTTTCTAACGGTTTATTTTGATTTTATTACCCGAAGTTTCGACGCCTTTGCAGGTGTCATTGTCGTGGGCAGATTCTCTCAGTTGTCTGCGCGTCATCGAAAGAAACTTCGGGAACTAAAATCAAAATAAACCGCGATAGAATCCGTTTAAAAGTAATTTTATTTCAATGTTGAACATTTGCGTAAACCTCACAAAACAATATAGTTAATGTGTATATTTTTTGGTGATACATACACCAGCACTCTGTTCTGCCACCATTCGTCGTCGCCCCACTCTGTTGTGTGAACAGAGTCGACTGGTTTCTCGCTCCAGATGTACGAGTTACATACTAATATTCACGCTCGTTCTTATTATTGACTCTGTGTGATTTTAAACTTTTTAATTTATTTCTAAACGCAGACAGCATGTCGCAATCCTCCGCAAGGTACGCAGCCGGCCGGCAGACCACTGCCTGACGGTTGGCATCCAGTGCAACTCGTGCGCTATTCACTTTCGCGGCAAATAATTCCGCGCCACCAATTAATCAGCGTCCGCCGCAGCTCAGCCGCTGTGACGTCACTCACGTACGCAACCTCTAACGGTACGTTCACACGGAGCCACGTTTTCCCGAATCTTATTTTCATCGGATCTGAAAAAACCGAATGTGGTATTCACACGGCAAAAGGCAATTCGGCAAATAACCGAATCTACCCTGCGTGTATCGTATGAACGCATGTATTGAATGCGCTATACCACTGAACCGGATCTTAAATTTTGCAGTACGACCGGATCGGTTTGTAGTCGCAAAATCGGATGTCAACTTCAGCCAGATACGATTTTTTGCCGTATCTTAAAACCGAATGCATGTGTGAACTCATTCATTGAAATACTGTTGCCACTAAACCGAATCCTGCAAAAAACCGATCCGGTAGAGAAACACTCGACGCCGTGTGAACGTACCGTAACCACGAACAGAAGCTCCACATTATTCTTACCTAATTAAATCGATACGATTTTTAGATGAAATAATCTATGATCTTTACGGCTTTCTATGCCTTGCTAAAGTGGGCCTTCTGTATTTTCTGCTATATCAGCGTACGAAAAGCCATCTGCAGATTTCTTCATCTAAGTGTTTGTCTCGTTATGTCATATGAAGAACATAGAGCTCTTAGATTCTTGTGTTTATTTTATAGGTTCCTACTCTTCACTGCCTAGTTCAGAATATCCGTTTTCGGTCATAACTCTTGTAGTACCTACATTTGCCTGATCCCTTCTAATAAAAGTATGAAAACGGTAATTGGGTATCAAAATGTTGATCTCATTTATGTGTCAATAGTATAAATGTAACATTTGTATATGTTGAGTTCCTACAAATCACTATCTTATCACGCTAGTTCTTTCCCTCTTGGTATACTCATCAGTGAAACTGTGTAGGTAAAGTGGGGATATTACATCAGTTACGCGGACAATGTGTGTTGCTGCGCCCTTCGATCCGTGGTTTGAGAAACTGCTCGCTATTTGCGAAACAAACGCTGGAGTACACGGGCTAAGGTATAACGAGAAGAAGAGTGAGTATTTGCTGTCAGAACTTTTACACTAGCCACTGTGGACCAACTAAACGTAACGGGCCTTCGATGACCTTCAAGTTCAATATAATAACGCCTATAGGTATTTGGTAGGGCTGCCCCGATTTTGCTAACGCGATGAAACATGATTTCTTAAAAAAATTGCCGTTGATACATCTAATTTTGGGGGGGGGGCAGCGCCAACGGAATCCTACTGAGGTTGATTTCGGAGAGATCAGACTCCAATAGTGCACTATGGAGATTTATTAGACTGCATGTTATAAACCAATTTGACTGCACGGATGGCCGAGTGGTATAGGTCACCACGCCAATTACCACTGTGCGCGACGTGCTGCGGGTTCGATCCCCGCATGGGACAAGTATTTGTGTGATCCACAAATGCTTGTTCCAAGTCTGGGTGTTCTTTGTGCATGTGATTTGAATGTTTGTGAAACCCCCGCGACACAAGGAATAAATTCCTTAGTGCGGGCGTCGTTTTTTAAAAAAAAAAAAAAACAAAAACAAATTTCTATTTTATTAGTAGGTATCCATCTTTCGAAGTTACCACAAATAGGTATCAACAATTCTTAAACACCTAAAATCGATACCAAACGCTCACATTCATTAAGTGTGGCTGAACAGACCTTACAACCTCACTAATGACACTTGTAGTAAGATTATGAAGTTTATTTGCTTTCTTTGGCGTCGCGTCACGTTGTGGTAGTATGACGCGGTGACGTCACTCTGTAGGGCCAGTTAGAAAGCGTGTGTGTGTGTGTGCGCGAGTCCCGCCGCGCGGCGAGCCTCCACCTGTGGCGCGCGGCGAGCGACCTGTGGCGCGCCCACACGATACACAGGCTACTGGTTACACACTTATAACCTACATCATCAAAGGTTACCATTTATTCTTAATATTAATACAATCATATTACAGTGTACCTACGTTTTGCTGACAGAAATATTAGTTACAAGAAGATTAGTTAATGGTCCCAAAATAATCTTTATTTTTGTATTGAAAATAAATTAGCTGAAGATGTGTTGGAGGAGTTCGATAACACACACTGCGACATGGTATTAGTATAAAGATCACGGCCCATTAATGTCCCACTGCTGGGCGCAGATCTCTTCTCATATACCTACAGGAAGAACGAGCATTGATCATCACGCTTACTCATTGCGGGTTGTGAAACAACCCGCAATGAACCGCTAGGCCACTAAGGTATTATTTTATTAATAATTTGCAAAATAAAACACTGTCTCATGCTGAAAAATTTGTTCTCCATAGCACTCAGGAAGCGGTGACAAGTGAGCCGAACGAATGCTGTCTAATATGTTGTATTTCAAAAAGTGTTACATGTGGTAGCAATTTTTATTTAGATGTTCTATGTGTTTCTTAAAGTAGGTAAATACTTTATATACCAACGATCCATTAACATCAATAAAATGGTAACAAATATTTGTCGATCGTAGCCCATTACGAAAAACCAATAAAGTGGTCGTTTTATAAATTCTAGTATAATTTAATAGGCTAACGAGTAAACATCCCGAGTAAACGCATCAATTGTTAGCTGAGTGAAGGAGACCATGTCACAGTATAATGCATGTCAAACACAACAGTTATTAATGTCGATAGCATTAGGTGATTAGTTTCCGAGAAAAGTACATATTTAGTTCTGGATAAGCACTGTGGTCTCTTGTGCACAGAGCGATGACGTCACGACACTGCACTTCTAAGAAACTCTTGTACTTAATGAAAGTGTAATCCGTGGCGATGTGTTGCACTTGTTGTGTGTGCACTAACGTTACTGTTGGTGCTTAAGTTAACTCACTTTAAAAATGAAACCTAGCATTTAGTCCAACTCAGTAGAGCGGTGCGAAAACAACGTGTAAATACTGTGTGTGACGACGATCATTCTGCGACGTATAAGAAATCAATGTAGAGGCTCCAAAAGTGAAGATTTTTTTTGTTTTAAAACTCTGTTTTAGTAAAATCTGAATAAATAATGTTCATGAAACCTGAAGAAATTACACATTGAGTTGATACAAATTCACACAATTCTACAGGTACGTGACGTGGATGGGCAGGGTGCGCCGCGCGCGGCCTTCTCACGCACTAGGCACATTGAGGCGTCTGAAATATGGGCCTGTCTTATATCACTCTTATACACCTTACAGCAACCGTAGCGATTAACATTTTGATGATCAAAGCAATGGTAATGTTGAAGAGGCAGTTAGATGGAGCTGATTATAGACGACGATGAGCATGGTGACACTCCCCAAATCTATAACTAGGAGTGTTGTAGTGTGCGGCCAGTGCGGGTGTCGCAGTGGAGCCGGTGCGGGCTGGTGTCGGCTGGTCGGCACGCATGCAGCGCGGGAGTTACGAAGTCCCGCCGTCGTAGTTATTATGATGATTAGTGGGCGAGGGCGGGCCGTAACGAATGGCGCACATTAACCATCCCCGAGCGCCTCGCCCCGGCTAGCGGCTGTTGGGAGGTCAACAGCACCGCCGACCCTCCTTATTATAACATACGTATTGTTCTTTAATTATTTTTGGTTTTATGTCACTTGGGACACTCGCCTTTCTTATCGCCTATTGAATGAACAAACAGGCCATTAAAAAAGACCATTACACTAATTTAGGTAAAGGTAAATCTTTACCTAAATTAGTGTAATGGTATTTTTTATTTCTATATCTTTTCGTAACTTTTAAACACAGCTTATGTCAGCTCATTACCTTTGTGAGGTCTACAGCCGCTATCGTTGAGACTTTGACTGCTTTGCCGGACTTTTTGACGAAATCAATCACCACCAACCATCGGGCCAGTAGCCAGAGCAATAGAAAAACTAACTCGGTACATTAGCAGCGTTCACTAAGCTTTTTATGGCCAGCTTGATCTAGGGACGGGGGCAGAACAAACCACAACCAACGTATATTACGTCCGTCGGTTGTGGTTTGTACTGCTCGATAATGCAAATGCATTCTGAAAAAGCGTTGTTTTCTAATCGGTATAAGAAAAGGTATGTCTGGGGCAGTATGGTTTAATATGACTTTAGCCCGGTATCACGCGGACGCCGCTATCAGTGGGTGTCGGTGCTGCTGTTGAAGAATCGGTTCGCAAGGAGACCATTACCCTTCATTTTATTACGGAGGTGCAATTATGTGATTAACATCGACCTCGAACGTAGGAGACGTAACGATGACAACTCTAATGGAAAGTTTCCACATTCTCGTTTAAATATTAGCAATATTATGTTAACCAAAATGAGAGCGCCATATGTCCAGATCAACTTTCTATCAGATTGTAATAAAATTGAGACAGCTTGTGAATAAGAAAAACTATAAATGACGGCGTTACGAGCGCACACCGCGGCGTAACACCCACATCAGAAGCTGCGGCGGTGTAAGGATGTAATATATTGATCCTATATGTGAGCGATCATGTGTTGTATTGTGTCATATTTATGTTATTTGTTTGTAAAAGAATCGGAACTATTATTATATTTCTTTCCAAATTTTACTGCATACCGTTTATTTTTTTTAAATTTTCAGCAAAGCGCAGTTGTCGTTTATTGGAAGAACTACAAATGCGCTATCTTTACCTCACGTGCAGATCAAATATTATACTCCTATACTATAGAATCATCGGACTCAACTCATGGTCAAAGCGAACTTTACATAATCTTTCACAATAATAAATAAATGTGTAATGCTAATATACTACCGTATGGTAAATTCGTGGCCCTGTTTAGAAGTCCGTGGTCGGTAGAGTCGGTAGCGACCTCCTCAGCGGTGATCACTGTGAATTCGATTACAATATTTTATACAAACAGCGGCGACTTGTGGCGTCGACAAGTTCACGGCCGAACTACATTATTGTTCATCCACATGTCTTCTACTGCAACCAGTTGTACTGTCATAAGAATAGAAGGCCCTATCAACACTTATTCATTCCTATTGACTCTAATTTAAAAAAGCGACTAGGATTGAAGCCTTTCTTGCATCGGCATCAGCTCTGTGTAAATAAAACGGTATCCGACATTATCTCCGAGACTAACAGACATTCTTAATGTATATTCATTTTCACGTTCTTGTTTTTAAAAACACGGTGACACGGTCACATCGGTCCCACATCTACGTAATAATTATCGTAAAAATTTTAGTGTCATAGTGCCAATAAAAACATTTGACACGTTTATCTAACGGGTTATAAGCCCACACTTACCAATTAATTTTGAACAAATAGAAAACTGACCGATGACGTCACAAGCGAATGTCTCGCGCACCCCTGAGTGACACGCGACCCCGCCACCCCCGCACCCCTCGGCCCGCGCCCCGCTCTCCCGCGCCGTCGACGTGCGCCTATTATTTATAGGAACGACCTCATTTAGAGTAATTGTGTGCTGATATAACACTTCCGCTTTTTTATTTACGAATAAACACGAGGGGAGAGGGATGGATGTGTGATAGTTTCTTGTTGAACATCGAGTGATGCGAAATAAAAAATAGAAAATGTCAATACCTACGATGTGCACCGTGCATACCCCGTGACATAGGATTAAATACTCTCGTGCGGGAAACGTTTAAAAATTTATAAATTTAGATCTTTCAAATTCTGATAACAACTCTATAATTGATCCTAGGCTTGAATTATTTAAACTTTTCTCGTCCACCTCGAATCAAGTCTGGTTTGGGTTTCCAACAAACATAAGAACAGCCTGTTAACTGCGATAAAAAATGGAACACGTGCTATGTTTCTACTTTAAGGTGGTTCTACTTCTGATACTCGATACAGCCTGGTCGGACATGAGCGTGTTCCCCGGGGCGCGCGGGGCGCCGCCGCGCCGCCGTCCCGAGGGTGTGACGTCACCCGAGGCCCGCGTGTGTCGGCGCGGCGCATCGCGCACTAATCTAATTGTTGGGCAGCGGGAGACGCGCGGACACTCATTCATTTGCGCGCTCCGTTAATTAGCCTGCGACACACCGCACGACACAGAAATACACGAAATAGATATTGTATCAATATCGGTATGATACATAGCTGTGTATGAATGTATGTAACAAAACCTACGACTATACACTATAAGAGTCATTCAACAACAGATAGGCACATTCAGTGGATTTCAGTTAATCCGCGAAATGCTGAGTACATTTTTCTCACATCCACTTTAAGAATTTATTATCATTTATGTGCTTTATTTTCGCTTATTGCGGATCATTAAGGTTCATATCTCAATAGGATAAAGAACAGAACCCATAGGATCACTTTGCTCTGACAATCTGTCCATCCATCCGTCTGTAAGTCTTTCTGTCAAAACCCTTTATCTCGGGAACGCGTGGAAGTATCGAGTTGAAATTAAAACCATAATATATAACTACTAACTAAGACGTCGGGTGGCCAAGCGATGTCGTGGTGGCCTAGCGGTTCAAGCACCGGATTCGTATGCACATGGTTGCATTTTCGAACCCACGCTGGTACTAATTGAACTTTTTCATAGTTATATATACTTTCTTAATTATTTTAAGACACCATTGGCAAACGGTGAAGAAAAATAAAGCGTGAGGAATACAGCATTCCAAAAATGGAATCTGAAATCGCCAACCAGCAATGAGCAAGCGTGCCCAAATACAAGAGTTATACTACACACCATCGTGTGCCATACAGTCAGCAACCAAAAAATATGAACAAAATTAGTACTAAAAACTCCTAGAACACATTGTAAAGTCCATATGTTAAGTTGTGACAAGGAAACAATATAGCCTGGCTACGAAGCGTTAACGATATGATATTCTGTTATGTATTTTTATTGCGTTCAAATCTTCTGTAAATCTGTTTGTTGATGACACTACCTAATAATTTAGTTATTCTAAACATAAAATTCTGGTTCTTGGTCAGCGTTGGTCAGACATAAAACTAAAATATATTTCTAATAAAAATTCTTCCAACGCACACATTTAATGAATTCTTTCGAGCAGCGACAGCCGCGGCGACACCATTCTCACAGACAGAGCGGTACCTCACCAGCCGCCCGCGCGCGCCAGCCAACACAGAAGCTCCACACTGCTACGTAGCTATATAATAATATCGCCAATTTCATTGAGATCGTTGCAAGATTACATGCAAAAATAAATAAATGTGGACAACTTCACATACATTGCTCCGAATCCAATGTAAGTAGCTAAAGCACTTGTGTTATGGAATCAGAGACAACAAAGGTACCACAAGCACCCAGACCCGAGAAAATGTAGAAGTGTTTCTTTTTCTTTCTACATTGACCCATCCGGGGATCGAACCCGGGACCTCAGAGGTGTACGCCACTCGACCACGGAGGTCGACAAAACGCATATTACTATTAATTATCCACAGTATCCAAATTGATATCTACAATAAAAACTCCTCAGCGGACGGGCTGGGCTCCGCCGCGCGACTGAAGTGGCGTCTGCGGCCAGCACGCTAGTCAAGACGCACAGTTTTTTTGACTACTATCACCTAATCACGAACCTTTGATTATAATATATACATCGCAAACATTTATTAAACTGATACCTAATACTTTAATCAGTCGATATCGACGGCGCCGGAACATTGAGCGCAGCACATTCCTGGTGCTCGCGACGTTTGTGTTACGTACAGCGGAGCAGCTTGTACGGATATACTTTCCCTTCCGCATCGCATCTATTGACGGAGATAATATGAAATGCGAATTAGTGAAAATACAGTAACAACCGCCAAGTATGCGCCGCCACCGTGTTGCGCTCTGGCCACGCTCATTCATAAAATATTACATTGTTTTCCTTGAACATTATTTATAGAATTATTTGTTCACTGATAACGAGCACTCATATTTTAAATAGCGTTGGTAAGTGGTGAGCACGTGTCGCGCGCGGCGACGGCGGAGGCCACATGTGACACACATCGTCATCAGATCCAAGACTATGCTATCGACAGAAACATTGGATCAATGGCTACATAATTATGTGACGGAAGTTTTCATTGTTGAAATACGAGCATTTATCAATAGTTTACGCCAACAGAGAACAATTTTTCACAGGAGGTTGCGAGAGCGCCCTGCAAAGTAGTGTTGTGTGCGTGTAATGGGAAGACAATAAAACAAAAGTGCGACAGTCGGTGTGTGGCGGTGTTGGCGGCGGAGGAGACTGCAGCAGTGGCTCTGGCCACCAGCGGTCGGCGCGCTGTGCAGAGCCGAGCGAGGCGCGGCCTCGGCCGGGTTATCGGGCGACCCCTTATCACCCGCACTCACATACCCGCGCGCACACGCACACGCCGCGTCCGCGTCGCACACTCGCGCGCATGTGTGTGTACTGTGTGTATGATATGGGTCGCGCATGTCGCCAGATGTAATTAGAGCAAGAAACTGTTTATTGTTAAAACCAGCCGATGCTCGCCGTACATTATAATATCATCTAGTTATTAATATGTATTCCTAATTTATTTGCCGACGATCTGGAGCGAAAGGGCTCGTAAATTGTATCGTTCTAATGTTTATTATGAATTATGTATGACTTCAGTGTAGATGGGCCGTGAAGCGCGCGGCTGCCGTCCGGCAGATAGTGCGTGACCCGGCGAGGTTCCGGGTCGGCAGGCGGCGCGGACGCCACATACAATGACCACGCACACACTATATTTGTACATATAATTTTATGCGATTCCGAATTTTGTAAATACTTTGCAATCATAGTTTGTACAAGATTTTTTCATTCATTCATCATCTGATTATATTACCTATATAGCCCATCGGCTTTAGATGAAAAATCTTTTCCAACCTAATCCAGCTTCCATTGCAATAGACTTATATAACACGAAACATGTATTTTTATACCTATAAGCTCTATAGAGATCTTTTGTAGAGAATCCTCTATGATGATTAGAGACCGGATACAAATATGCAATTGCATATCCATTAGCATACATTATTTAGTCCATATTCATAGATTGTTGCATATTTTACGCAAAATCTGTGTGATAATACATAATTTTGCTATACCTATTTGCAATAGTTTAGGAAACAGTACGTTCTAGGCGTCCAAACCAGTTGATCATCAGTTCATAGGAGGGCCCTTCTTCTTCTCTTCCCGTCGGTACTTCATTGTTGATATTTAAATATACATAATGATAGCTGCTTCGATGTAAGTTAGAATATTTCTTCAACAACAAAAATACGCTTATTTTTTTTTTTGAGAAATTCCGTGACCAACAGGAAATAATGTACGGAACTGTCGGCGCTCGAGTCAGGATCCCACTTGTCCGGTTTTACACATCATTATGTTGAACATTTTTCTTGTATCTATATTTGCATGCCTATTTATGTTGTATAAAATCCGGTATCCAGTGATGTTATTTAACTTCGTTTGCTGCAATCTGGAGACTGATACACTTGCTTAATAAGTTAATTACAGAAAGCGTCATGCAAGTTATTTACTCCACATAAACAACACTTGGTGCGTCGTGGTTTGAAGAACCCCAGCCTTCAGTACTTGACAATGAGGCGCCCCGTGTCCACACGTTGCTCGCTGCTCGGACTGCGCCTAGATTTAGCTCACTCCTAGTGGAACTAGTTAGATCAGTAACTTGACTAATACGAAAATAGCGGCCGTAGCTGAAAGGTAGGCGGGGTAGGTTTCGTGAATGATGAGCTCGTGGTAGGGCGCGGTGCGGGGGCGCGGGAGGCTCAGGTGGAATAATTGTCACAATAAACAGTCGGTAATGGAGTGGCGGCGCGCCCAACGAGTTAATTAGTGAAATGACGCCCCCCTCCCCCCCCCCCCTTCTGAGCCCGCAGCACGCCAGGCGCCACCAGCCACCCTCCGGGCACACCTCGCCGCGGCCCACGTGCCTATTAAATTATACCAAGTACTTATGAATTTTTAGCGACGTGTTTTCACTACTAATCTAATAAATTATACCCATTTCAGCCTGTTGATTCTGTAAGACGTCGTTCTAAAATTCGAATCTGAACCCGCCGTGAATTTCTTGATTGGCATTCTATAAACTCGGTTGATACACTAGCGCTACACTTGCGAGCGTGTCAGCGTGTTGAACTAAATTAACCGTGAGATTTAGACCCAAGTTCACCAACAGATGGTTAAATTTTAAACAAATGTTTGAACCATGAACGGATGTTTAACAATATTTTGCTGTTCACCATTCTCTAACAATTGATTATGTACTGTAATCGAATGATTAGCTTAAACGATGTAGCCAACTCAGTTTAGCCATTGGTTTATGCTTCCTGACATGAAGTTTTTATTTTGTTATTCTCCCAGCAAGTGTAAGCTGTAACAAGTAAGCTATGACAAATAAATATATTTGATTTGAAGCTCTCAAGAGAACGTTTGCAGTGAGTACTAAGAGCATTAAACTCGTCAGCCAGATCCTTCCAACTTCTTGCTTTTTCGGCATTTGCTTTAGCGTCCGATTTTTTATTTTCTATTCTATCTCTGTACTTTATTACGAGTGCCGTTAGTACAGATTTCTCGCCACTGGTGAAATTCAAAGTACGTTTACGCTCATCTTCCATATCACTGATATATATTCAATAAAAGATTTAATAACAAACACGACACGAAAAAATTATAAATTGAGTTAGATGATTTGATCACAGAGTTTGACAATGAAAATTGATTGACGTGACCATTAAGACATTAAACATTCACAAAATAATGATAAACCATTCCAGCATTTGGTAATTTTGGACTCACTCATTCAAAACAGTTTGGTTAGCAAACCGTTGGTTAGAAATAAATGGTGAACTCTAAAAAAAAACGCGGTTGGATTGAACATCGATTTAATGCTAACGGTTACGTAATCAATGATTATGATGTAGTTAGAAAACTCGGGCCTAAATATGAGATGACGTTTGAGTTCGCACTCGAAATTTGAAACTTATGCGAAGTGAGAGTGAACGTGAAGTGAACAGCGAAGTGAGATGCGAGTTGTTGATTGACATTTTACAGAATTGACGTGCAGTATTGATGCAAAATTACAGCGAAGTCAAAGAATTGCATCATGTTTCCACACTGAATCAATCTTTGAGTTATCTACATGTTGTAGTGTTCGGACACAACGTAGGTGCCGATGATGTGTTGTCTGTTGAGTATGGTCACTCATGTACAACTTCGACATGTTTACTGAGTAATGAACTTGGGGCGGTTATCGCAGTCTCCCGCCGCTCGCGTGCTCAACACTGCGCGCTTCGGTACCCATGGACCACTCTAGACCGCACTTCAACTCCGTCAGATTATTAACGGAAAATATATTCTTACATCTCCCTATCAAACCAACTTTGTTCAGATTCACTTTCGATTTACAGCTTCTTAAATTAGGAGAGGTGTGTAATCTGCTGGGTGTTATAGCAACCTGTGGTCATTGACCACTATCTACAGACTCCGATCATAACCGCGCCGCCGCCGCGCCGCGCCGACCCGCTGACTCAACGGAACATAACGTACCTATATATGTTTAACCAAATTACAATCAATCCAGTTCATAAGAGATTGCCTATTAATTTATTATACTCAAAGCATCGCCTTTATATACATTACTCATGACAGGCTAGTTTGCCAAAATGAAGAAACAGGTGATTGTACTATTATGACTGATCCCTCTGGAAACAGTCGCGGTCTCACGCCCATCAATCCTCAAACACTATGAAAACATAATAAATGTTTATATTTTTTAAGTTTTTGATAGTGGTTGTCGCTGGACGGACGTATGTTGGCTCTTCTAACAGCTAGTAGCTGGCGCGACAGTAATCTTATGATGTTTTGATACACTCGTCATAACAATGAGTGTGTTTGTGTGTATCATCATAAAGGTTCATGTTTCAAACACAGTTTCAAGTATCATACTTCCATACGAATCAGCGTTAAATCTGAATTTGACGCTAAACAAATGTATCAATTGGTTCCCATGTAATGTTTTGGGTTAGTCCGCGCCAGTGTCGGTCAAGTTTATCGTGAACAGTGAGCGGTCGTGTGCTGGCGGAAGGAGCTGCAGCGCGGCGATAACGACGCTTCCCATGTGTGCGACCGGCGCCGACGTCGCCGCGTCCCCGCCTGCACTACATACGCTCCGGCTCTGTAAGCAGCACCCAACAGAGTATCGTGGTACTCTGCTACTGTGGCACTCAACACTGACTGCTATAAGTAACATCCTCTACTCCAGAGGTCAAATTAAACGAGGTTGACAGCCTTATCTACGTTACACTTAGTCCAATACTTTACGCAAATCGCAGGGTGTGGTACAAGTGTGATCTGTGTTTTCAACCAAATTATAATTATTATTGAGAGAGCCTAGTCGAGTGTCAATAAAAATCATCCTTGGTTTGAGAATTGGGGTGATGATTGTTGAGAAATTCCTTTTTTTTATCATTTATATTACTCGACAGAAAGCAATTAAACAGTGGGGGCTTTAAAAATAATACTCTTCATTTACAACTGGCATTTATTTCGTGATTTCGTACAAATAATTATTAATATAGAAGATAATTAATTAATAATTCAAACTTCCAAACAACTGTTCCTTGGTTTAACTTTTATACTGTCCTGTAAAAAACATATGCTACGTTTAGTGCTTAGTTCCTTTCCGAATTATATTATTGTGGACGACGCAATACAAATTATTTCAGAGATGGTGTCTGTATGAAGGTGCGCAGGAGTCGAACCGGTCGCCGCGGGTGACGTGCGCGTTGAACTGCGCATGTGCGGGAGCGCCGCGTGTGAACACACTGCAGGTGCTTCACAAGCTTGTTTTTTTTTACATACTTTAACTAAAGAAATAAAATACTAGAAATAATGGTTTTTGTAACGGGTTTCAAGAGATCGCCGAAGGTACGCAAACGAGGTCCTTCAACTGTACCGCGGTCACACGCTACGTGGAGCGACCTGCAGGCATTGAGGTAATATAAATACTCAACGAAAGCTACCTTGATCTTGCTTCACTGCAAATCATCCGCATGTACCGAGCACAGTTCAACTCTATCTAAGCGTAGAGCGACACAGAAATGTGCTCGTAACGTTTTTATCAATTGTTGTTCAACACAAATATGGCATGATAGGAGGCGAGTGTCGCTGTGCCCAAGGCCGGTCGTCAGCTTGTGGCCGCGCAGAGGGCCGCGCGACGCACACCGCCGGCTCCCGGCGCGGCCGCGGGCTCGCGGACCGGCCGGCCATGTGAACCGTTACACGCACCGTCATATAGGCACAAGTCTGTGTCATTATACTTATTATTATACATTTTTCTTTCTTATATTGTTTATGTATCTTATTAGTGTTTGCAACAAATAAAATTACAATAAAACAAATATTTAATACCTTAAAAATACTTTATAGCATATTTTTTTACCCCAAAAATAATAATAATAAACACTTCTTATATGACTCGCGCACCGAGACAAACTTACCCTAAAAATCTTTCTCAAAGAAACTTATTACGTAGTAACTATTTAGTAATCTGTGACTTTACAGTTGAAAAAACGTTCACTTATACATCGATGTACGACATGGGCATTTACACAACTGCAAACAATTTGAGAAATTTCCTGTTATTTAAACCACAAAAGACTCCTTATCGGGTAGTCCGTAATCCCATAATCTTTAATTTTCTTCAATTTTAGGTAGGTAATTCAAAATAAAACGCGGTGCCTATATAGGATCACTTCCGTCTGTCCGTCTGTTTTTCAAGACCCTTTATCTCAGAAACGCGTGAAGGTATAGAGTTGAAATTAAAACCATATAAATATAATAGAGATACACAAGTGACCCTCGAAGCTAAATGGTTTCTTTTAACCATAACTAACATTTGCTGAAGGAAACCTAAAAAGCATTTATTTTTCGGTAATCACCAGTCTGTGTAATAGCATTATAAAATATAATTTAAAATATAGATAGTAGACATACTATGTATAATTTCTATGTATCTTATTCTGTACAAATATATCTATCTTCTATCTATATCTAACAGCCGGTTTCTGAGTTGAGATTTCCAACCTGACAACCTCTCAAACTCTATTCAACTAATTGCGTGTCAGCGTGGGATATTGCTCAAACTATCGCTTGGCCTAAGAACATTTTTAGAAGTTGTCAAATTGTAAATCTCAATTCTAAAAAAGGCCAATATTATATGTTCTACTAGCTTTGCTCGCGGTTCTTCCCACGTAGGCTTCGACTATCACGGCAAAACCGTTCAACCAAACAAACAAATAAAACTCTTAAGCTTTATAATATTATAAAAAACTCAAAAACTGCCAAACCTATTTTCATGTAGTTTTCACCCACGGATGGAGTTAGGTATTCATAAGAGAAATCTTTGAGTAACTGTAATAAATTAAGGGCGCGCTTGCAATTCGGACAATTGCATTTTGTAACGAAACAAAACTAAATCAAATATAACTTATAACTAACACATGCAGATTGGTTCTTTATCTTCAAAATGTAGGAACATTTTTATTCAAAATTATAGTTTATTAATTTGTAAAAACGATCTTCCGTTGCCGTTTTCCACAATGTTTACCATACTAGTTTGCGTCCTAGTTCGTCTCGTCAAGGAGTTCCAGTAGCAGACACTGAAGTACACCTTGAGGTCACTCCGTCAATTCCGGAGGTAAGGTCTCATAATTAGGTACTAACAAAACGAGCTCAAACTCTGCACACCTAGTTCGACTCATCAAGGAGTTTCAGTAGCAGTCACCGAAGTGCACCAGGTCACTGCAGCAAGTCCGGAGGTAAAGTCTCATCACAATTAACAAGTAGGTACGCATTACGTAGAAAAAAGCAAAGAAAAAAATTTCAAAGTATCAAAATTAGTTCACTTGACTACTATTCCCGCAGCTAACAGAACCGACGCTTGTGTGTGTGACCCGTGTCAATGTAGTACTTCGATTCTATGCCTATCAATTTTGCAATCCTTAGTGATTTTTGTAAATTGGTTGAAACATATCGGTAAAACCAATGTCTAAGATTTCTCGCAAATTAATCATTGTTACCTTCATACCTACAAGAGACATAAAAATAGGTAAACAATGCTACTTTGCCTAAGCTGGAGCGGGTCTTTACTCATACATACAAATCCGAGTGATCGAATAGTGTTTGACATAGATGTCATAATCCTTCCTATACAGCTTGCACCAAGCATACCTAATTTACTTTTTTTTTAGACTAACTCAGCGGGGACATTTACTATGGTTGTCGTCGTACCTACTTACGATGAGGTGGATGGTGAAGATCTCATTTACAATCTTCTACCACCAATAATATCGCATCAAATTAATACACACTATATTAGAAACTTGACAATATCTTATCTGTGATTACGATCGGCTGCGATTCCGGTGCTGAGTAGCGTAGTGCGTTGATGTCTAATGTTGGAGAGACCGCTCTGTTCAATATTCAACATACCTTTTACACAGTCAACATCGCGACAAGCTCGCAAACTGTTCTTTCTCTGGGCAGAAACGCAGGTAGCTTCATCTAAAAATACATGCAATATGTATTCAGTAAATAGTCGCGGTGCGGGATATATGGCCCGCCTCTCCGTCTAGCACGATGGCTTCATCATAATCAGGTAGGTTAATTTTGTGTTATCTTGCCTCACACTATCGCTAGAAAATAAGTGGACCTTCTGTTTTCATACATTAGACGAAACGTGGCAAACACCTGTGGTGTGAGCGCGCGCTGTGACGTAACACGTTTTGTTTGAAGTAGTGAATTCAGTCTCTACCGGCGAGCGCCACACTCCACAGATAGGATCATATTAACATACACCAATTGTACCTACTAGCTAGGATTGTCTTTTTTATACATCAATAAGTTTCTATTCAATAATATTTAAGTCATGAAGAAAAGAGTCCTGGCCACGTATTCACGTATCGCCGGTATCGTACCTATGTAAGGTTCTGCAGTTCTTTATTACACACCTCAGTATATCAAGTAAACGATTCGCGAGACGACAGAAAAAGCCGGCGCCCTATCCTGCCATCAACTCTAAGAGAGTCATGTTAAGCAACGCGAAAAATCTAATTGAAATAGAAACTCATACGAGTATTACTTAATAACAACGTTCGTACGCGCGTCGGCTAATGAGAATAATTAATTATTGCGGCATCGGCAAACACTCAATAGTTTTAATGAGTTTGATTAGAGAATTGAATAGAGCGAACTG
This sequence comes from Plusia festucae, assembly GCA_950381575.1. Lineage (NCBI taxonomy): Eukaryota > Metazoa > Arthropoda > Insecta > Lepidoptera > Noctuidae > Plusia > Plusia festucae. Next base: position 184,703 of record OX494436.1, on the reverse strand, counting down.
TGAAGTGTTCCTCTGCTAACGTTCCTGGCAAATATGTTCAGAAGTTAACATAGTGTGGTGTTTCAGTTGGTTCCCGACATTAAACACCTTGTTAAACACGTCTTGCGAGCACTGTGCGACAACGATTACATTTGCTACTACTATATCGGACGTTTGATTTCATTTAAAAATACTAATGAGACCGTGATTCGACGAAAGCGGTGTTTACGGAACGTTAATGGTGACATAAATTTGAATGTTAATGCGTGGCTCGGGGTCGCGGCCGACGCGCGCGTGTTCCAGCTACGGACACAGTGTCGCAGCGAGTGTGTCGCTGGCCGCGTGCTCAATGACGCCTCATTCATGTCTCCCAACGCTTGCAAACATGACTCTAATCTCTCTTAATACAATAAGCCGTTATATTGTATGCGACCAAACGGACAGCAGTGCCGCCGGCGCCCACTAACTTTCCTGCATACTATTTTTTGCCATACATCGATTAGTCTCAAAGACATCGCATACGCACAGTGACAGTTTCGTCCTTATTACTTCGCCCGTGATGGGTTCTCACTAAATCTAATCTAAAGTTCTCTTAAACAGATCTTCAACAATACCAGATTTGGACAAGCCGTGGTAGTGCCATTTACTCAAAATAAAATTAAGTATTATTGGGAGGTGAAATCGAAACCTTTTGATTTGCATTGTCTCAAGGTGGGTGTTTTGCTGGTGTTTAAAAACCCAATAAATTATATCGTGATGATCTTTTTTATTTAAATAAAAAAAAACGAAAATATCGTGATATCGACAACGAAGGTATTTAATATACATAATCCCATACGTTTGGATATGTTTGGAAAATTTAGATCTACAGATATATATATTATCTCACTCGCTGCGGTTGAGCCGTGAATGGGTGACCGTTTGTAACCATACCGATACCGAGACCCTTTCGTGCCTTGGAAAGCACGTTAAGACGTTGGCCCCGACTTTCATACGTAGTCAAGATCTTTGACAATCGTTAGGTAATTACAATTCTGAAAACCAGACTTAAATCTTAAGGATATTGTATTACCCAGTAAAATGGGCTGTGGAGGTCAGACAGGCAGTCACTCTATGTAAAATACGGTACGAGTGTTCAGCTAAATCATGTAAGTAAGACTGGAAGCCGACACCAAATGAAAAAGTCGAGACAGATGATGAGATAAATATAGAGTATCACACCTTGAATTCACAGAATACTACTTGTAGTATGGTTTTCGTTTGGTGACAAAGTTATCGTCGCAACAAAGAGGTCGAACTCCTTGATTATTATTTGTCACACCTCATTGACACAGGTGGTTAATGCCTCCCCCCACCTCTCACTTTCCGAAACACAGCCGGCCGCCACTGGTGGTAGTTCGAGGTGGTCTATATGAATTAAGCCTTATCAACTTCGATAAAACATAATAAATTATGATTTCTATCATAAATGTCTGTCTTGTTTATACCTAAAAGTTTCAGAGACGGCATGACACTTAAAAGTGAATGACATTTAAGCATTCTGCCATCTATCTATATTTATAAAATTGCTTGTCCTAAGTTCGTGACTGACTCAACTACGCAGAGCCTAAACCACATGGGTCCTTAAAAAGTTCAAGTTAGTGAGATTTTATAAACGCGGGCTTATGATTAGAAATAAATCAAAACAAAGCTAGAAGCATGAAATTTAATACAAAGTCTTCTGGATAGATACAAAAAAAAAATTGTGTTTGGCAATTTATACCTATGAGGAATTTCGAACGGATTTTCATATGGTTTTCACCAACAGATAGTGTTTCAAAAGGAAAGAGTTTTGTGCATTTTATTACATTAAATACACAAAAAAAATGTACATTAAAATTGTGTCTTACCGTGCGAAGCCGGGTCGGGTCCGCTTGTTTGACATACTTTTATTGATGACATCCAGACTAACAGATAATAACATTCAAAAGATTCGTAGGATCTAAATTGGTCTAGTATTGTGGACGGTTGGCAGAGAGTGTGGTGGGTGGTGCCTGTTGTCCTGGGAGTCGCGCTCGCTCAAGGCTGGCGGCCGCGCTGCACCTGCGCCGGCTCTAGGCACGCACACAGGCGCGTGACACACCCACACGCGCGGCGGCGCCGTCTATTAATAGCCTCGATGTGCGACACTCGCCGCCGACCGCTGCGTGCTTAGTCAGTGGCGCTTCCATTAGCAAGGCATTTGATTCCTGCTCGAGCGAGCTGATCCCGAGCGAGGCCGCGCCGCACCAAGCTATCGCCGCCTTACCTATACCAATTCACGCAACTACTACTTATGAGTGAGAACTGATCAATACGAGTCCCATAGCTACTGTTTATACGCGCTATCGTTTATACCGCATATCTCTGTGAACGCATGTTGTTCATTCTTTAGTTAGAAAGTCCAAGTTTTGTAATTCTCGCATGAATAAGATTAGCATCTCAATGGCCATCACGTACCGACAACCAACTGTAGAGCCGCAGATCGGAGGACATCAATAAAACAGACTTCACAGAGTAGCACTTATTTCGACAATTTTTACATAAAAGTGAAATCATTATTAATTTTACATAAAGGTTTATTTAACTGTTTAAAAAGCATAACTTTCAAAATCAATATCAGTATATAAAAAAGGCGGGTTTGTTATAACACTTGTAACTGGACAACGGGTGACTTGTTTTCATGATCCTTGATTTGAGATTTGTCTCTGTCTATAATAATAATAATACCGGCCTATATACGTCCCACTGCTGGGCACAGGCCTCTTCCCACATAGAGAAGGGATGAGGTGTTTTAAACACCTTACACGGGTGAAACCGCGGGGCACAGCTAGCATAATAACAAATGAAATTAATAAATAGGTACAAAATTATTGTTTATTTCTTTTATCTTGATCTTTTTGGAAACATAATCCAAAGTTTTCGTTTAAAAATTATGGCGAGACATTAACTTATATCATCCAATAGTAAAATAAGTACTATTTATTTTTATTGCTTTGCATGTACATTATACCTCCCTATAACATAATATCTAGTTGTTTAAGACTGCGCCTAATACTCATGAACACAAATCTTTCTTCTTCTGAAATTAAATTTTATCTATACCTAGGCAGGTACCTCGTACAAGTTTGCTAAAACTTAAAAAAAAATGATAATCATTAAATATTGGTATTTGCACAAGTTTTGACCATAACCTTCATGCTGTGACCAGAACCACAGAAATACAATAATAGCCAGAAGTGACATCCTCGTGGCGGTCGCGACTCACGAGTAGAGTGCGGGCGCCCCGCGCAGACACACCCACAACATTATCCATTCACGACGCCACACACTGGACAGGGAAAAAATAATAGCCGCAATGGGTTAAGTTGAAAGACAGATAATAATTTGAAGCGGAATACCGTTGTTTCACAGTTAGGAGAAGAGAGCTAAAAATAGTAAGTATTTAGGCGGTAAGGCTACTCAATACTCAATACTCAATTCTTTATTAGCATTCCATAAGTCAAATACAGGTGGTACATTTATGAGTTAGAATCATTATGGACCCGGTAGGGCACAGCTTAAAGAAGGCTGTTGCATCTAGTACCTACCACAGTCGAGCATATCCAGCTCTCTACGCCCGACACTTTGCTTTCAACACTTAAGTCCTACAAATTGCATAAAATGGAGCGTGTCGTCACTCGATACGCGTCTCATTTCATACAGATTGAATAGAAGTACCGACCTGCTGCTGCTGCAGGAGCCGCGCAGAGACCGACACACGGTCAATGATAATATTATAACACTATTTAAAAACTTAACTCACAAAACAGCCACGTTTCCTTGATTTAACATTATTATACACGAATAACAATTAATCTTTTTCGTGTTAACTGGTTTCATTACCATTTTAACAATGAATTTTAACACAAGGGTACACGATTGATATTTCCTCGCACAGAAAGCTGTCGAGCTAGTCGACACGTACGGAGTCTCGTCACACGCCCGATACCTATTACTGGTATTATTAAATAGCTCACGTCTAACGTAAGTTGTCAATGAATGTGCTCATTTTAGTAAGTGCCATTGAAGTCCGAGTTCAAAAATGGCCGATTTTTTGGTGTAAAAATAACAGATTAGTACCTATTCAGTTTTATGGAAGTAGGTGTGTTGTACTTACCGTATATTGGTGTGTTAACCACTTTTTTTTTTATTCACGTCAGCGTTTGCTTGACAAGGAAACTGAATAGAAATAATAATAATAATAATACGTTTATTCACATAAATTGAATATTACAGAAAAAGTCAAACGGCACCTGTACTAATGAAAAATATCATTGTATCACAGGTGCCTTACTTAAAAATCAAGGAATAATTATAATTACTTAGAAATGAAGGACATCGAAACCATAACTAGATATAATACCGGACGGTCCACGTATTTATAGGGTGACCAGATGTCCCGTATTCTACGGGTTTCCTCGTATAGGGTCAGTTCGCCTGTTCGCGTCCACCCCCCAATTCGCGTCCATTTTACGGATCTCCGTTTGAAAACTCTCGAAATTAAGTATACTAACACACCAATCAGCCGAAAAGTCATTACCGCCAATACCTCAATGTATAAGAGGCACGCACATATAGACAAAAGTTCCCTGCCCCCAATCAATCCTGTGTAAAAAAATAAGTTTGTGACGGCTGTTCAACAAGAGAGCGCGGATGCGCGGAATTTTAAGACAAAAGTTGTAGGCAGCGGTGCGTTTGAAGGTAAGTATTTTATTGTTTTATGTGTATTTTGGATACGTAGCGGTTTCTATGAGTTGATAATGATAAAAAGAATTATATTAATTATGGATTTGCTTATATTTTTTATAGTGAACAGTTAAAATAAGGTGGACGCGAATTACTAGTTACACCGAATTTATAAAATTTCCACTTTGCGTCCGCAATGGACGCAAATTATACCTGCAGGGAATAACAACAAAACCAAATCGCGTCCACTATTTTTATTCATTCTTTCAATTGATTTGTTTGTATTGTTTGTAACAAGAACAGAAAAAAAAACTTTAAAACACCCTCAAACGGTTGGTAAAACTGCTCCAAAACAAAAAAAGGAAATACATCCTCTTCAAGAAGTTACAAAGAAATTGAGAAAGAAAATTTACCAGCCGTGGAACGTGTGAAATGTCCTGAATGTGACGATACACTAATTTCAGATGTAGAAGACGACGAAGAGAAAAACATTGGCTGTGACAAGTGTATTAGATGGTATCATCAGAAATGCACTCGTTTAGTAGGATTAAGTTATTTAGAGGCCAAAGATAAGTCTTTTGAATATGACTTACGTGTCATTAATTAAAATTCTAGGGCTATAATAACATACCTTGTCTCATAATTATTAAGATTTAAAATTTTTTTAGTAGTAGGATTAGACAAAATTATTGTATTGTTTTGTCTATACGATATAGCCAAAGACTTATTATTAATCAAGGCTGATTGTTAGTTTACAGAACAGATTAAAATTACTATTTACTTACTACATAAGTAGGTACCTAATTTGTTTTAAAATTTATTTATTTATATAAATTCACTCACAGCTATCATTAAAGGATTTTAACCCAAGGCGACAGCGTAACTACTTTAAAAATAACAAATTTATAGTTCTATCAATGTTTAGAAGAATAAGGTATTTTTATTTTCTTTATAGTGATTTGTTAATGTTAATATGATAATTGTTAAATAACTATAATTCTTTAATAAATAAATTATTAAAATCCAATCTCTCTTTACATTATCGTAAAAATATCACCCCTTTATTCCTTTTCTAAGGTGGACGCAAAGTGGTCCAACGGGTGGACGCAAATTGGATTTTATGGACGCAAACTGGGTAAATCGCCTAATTCTGATGTTTTCCTTTTTTTAAAAAAAACCACAAGGTGTTTCGAACAAAACTAAACGTAAACTTAAAATAGACTATTTTGATGAACACATTACATAAGCTTTTCATTGAAATTACTGCTGGAACATTTTTATTTTCTCCTTCAAACTTGCCAACTGCACTAAGTGGACGCGAACAGGCGAAATGACCCTATATCAGGCACGATTTTTGCACTGACCCGTCATACTTGGCAGTACGTACCTACATACATAAAAATACTTTATTCGAACACATTAATTCTTGATTTTAACTTTTACCTATTAGCTAATTGGTATTTCATTAAGTTGTCAGTTTGTTAAATGATAGGTTATTTAGTTGATCGTGAATGTCGTAGTGGCCTAGCGGTTCAATTACCGGGGTCGTGATGTACACCTACATGGTTGCAGGCTGCCGAAATGAGCAGGTGTGTGTGGTGATCAATGCTCGTTCCTTCTTTATACGGAAAGAGGCCTGTGCCGAAGTAACTATTTAGTAATCTGTGCCTGTGCCCAGCAGTGGAACATTTAGGGTAAACCAGGGTAGTTGCGCCGCACGCCGCGCGCCGGGGTAGGTAGGTATAGATGCCTCGATTGTAACTACCTGTACTCTAGTTTTTCGAATTGAATATTTTTATTCCGGATACCTACTAAATATACCTATATATTTTTAATATTTTGTAAAGAATTTCAGTAAGTTTATCAATTGTATAGGTAGAAGCAAAAGTAGATGATGAATTGGGTTTATAACTTTTGGAGTCAAAACTGATCACGAATATGTATAAGTACTTGTTTCGGTGTACAATAAAGAGTTATTATTATTATTATTACCTATGGCAACTGTTCTAGTAGTAAATGATTACAATCACATACCTACCTACTTTTGTATCACTTTGACGTCACACAGTTGTTAGGCGAACTCCGTTCATTAGTATTGAATTTCTGATTTTGATCATCTACTTTTGCTGTTGCCTGTACTACTTTTTATACTAGTTTTGCCCCGCGGTTTCACCCGCGATTTAATCTCCATTTCAGTAATATTTCTTCAGCCAATTTTCCATTGTTTTAATATTTATTTTGCTATTCGGGACGAAGACAAATCCTACATTACAACTGTGCCTAAAACAATGCAAAGTAATCATTCCATTACAGTTTAAAGGCATATCATTGAAATTGGTAGTTCTAACAAATAGGTACCTACCTACCAGATAAAATAACCGATTGATTGCAATTTGTTCCATTATTTCTGATTTTTCTATTATATCATTACCGCAATATTTATTTTGTTTATCGGCTCGATTCACTTAGAAGAAGCAAGTTTAGCGAGCAGCTCCCGCGCAACACGGACCGAGCTAATTAAATAATTACAAAATGATGGGGCTTATTCGATTTATCCCGGGTTTGATCCAAGGACGGGCCAATTTAGAAAAAAAAAACACGTTGCTGATGACACAAACGTCAACGCTCATTCGACTCTGGTCAAGTCCTCGAGCGTAAAGAGTTAAACTTATGAGTAGTGATGTATATTCACTGAGTCAGTTGACATGACACTGCGTCCTTGATGTTCAAACAATCAGACCACAAGGAGCTAAGTCTCTAGTAGCTAAGTAGCTCCTACTTAACGGAAAATTTCCTTCTGTTAGTCAGTGTCAGTCTATTTATTGAATTATTTTACTGATCCATTTATTCTTCAAAGACTTGACTCTGCAAAACTCATGTAATACAATAGTTATCGTCATGTGTTTGTTGTAGGTATGTCTGCAAAAGTAATATGAGAAATCCTGTATAATATGTATTGGTGAGCTGTGGAATCAGTTCGCAGAGTCAATGTGTGACATTGAATGTGTGTGACACCGAACACTTCGCCGACGCAGCGCGACGCGGCGCGGACAGCGGCCGCCGTGAGCTGAGCTTATTATCGGGGACCAACTATTGCGGTCACACTTTACACGAGAGATGGATATTGAATAATAATAATATATTTTTTTAATAATATATTGGGACAACACACACACGGCCATCTGATTCCAAACTAGGCAGAGCTTGTACTATGGCAACCAGACCACAGATAAACATACTTATATATTTATAAATACATACATATTATAGATAAATTACACCAAGACAGAACAAATGATCGTGCTCATCACACAAAGATTTGTCCTGGGTGGGAATCGAACCCACGACCTCCGGCTTAGTCAGGGTCACTAATCACTAGACCAACAGGTCGGTCAAAAATGACAAAAAAAAATGATGATGAATAAATTTATGTTAGCTTGTTCATTATGGATTTCGCTGTACTGTAATACGCTGATCTGTTAATTTTCTACTGCCGGGCAAAGGAGTCTTTCCGTAAAGAAAGGAACGAAAAGGAACTTTACTATGTTGAAAGGTACACTCACTAGTTGCAGTGAAGTTATCATACGTTGGATACGTTTGTTGCCCTCAATGTCAAGCGACAACGCGTTACTCCGTGCAGTAAGTCGAAGAAGACCTTTTTGGGCGGAGCAGAGCCCACTGCCGTGTGGGCAGCTCCTTACGTGGTAGTGGGATCCGCGTCTCAGTGCCTGCTGACGTGTGGCAGGCAGCTGGCGCGGCCGGTGGAGTCCGCGGCCATGTTACTTGCGCTACATTCATTAGCGCACCGCGGCGCAGGCGGCCGACTGTCGCTCAGCCAGTTTTAAAACAAGAATTAAACACCGAACGAGATCTGAAAGCAAGAAAAGTAACGGCACCGGACATAACCAGCCGACAAGCGACACAGCGATACAGGCGCAGCTCGCGGCTCACACGCGCCCGCATGAATATATAAAGTTTATCGCGGCGCCCACGGCCGCGCGGGGTCGCCGACCGCCCAGCCACCGAATGGACTGTTGTCATGTGTGCCCCCCTCCTCACCCCCGCACCCCGCACGCCCTGGCTACCCCGCACACACTCACACGCCTGATGCAATGCTAATTTTTTATAAATTCCTTACATTATTGAAACACATACCTATTTAAATAGTATCTCATTGTGTAGTTGGTAGTCACAAATATCTCTTCATATTTTCCGTAATACTTACAGCATACCATGAACATGAGTGTGTTAATGACAGTCATTAATGAAGTAATTTCAAATATTTTTTTCGTTTGCGTACATGCTTGTGTGACGAGCACGCGACGTGGCCCTGCTCTATCAACATTATCTTGCGTTATCCGACGATAGCGCAGCGATTAGCGGCTGATAGGAGCGCGGCGCGGCCGTGCTGGTGGCCGGGCTGCTGCCAGGCCAGGTCGGCGGCAGCCTCGCGGGACGCTGCAGGTCCTCGCCGGCTGCCCGCAGGTGTGAGTGTGTGACTTCACCACAATGACATGTCCTACGTTCTTTACGAGACGCGATTATTTGTCACAAACTCACATTTGCTGTACTTATACAATAATTTAGGTTTGCTCTTCCTATATATGAAATATTATAGAGAATAGGTGTGATACCGTGCAGTGTAATGAAGGATACCGTATTACCCCAATATTACCAGAAAATGGGATAATTAAACTAGCCGTTACTGTCCCACTACGGGATGACGGTGCGGCGTCCCTTAATTTTTTACATCGATCCTAGTTTTTTCCGGTTTTCAATACTGGGATAATATGATGTGGAGCAGTAAGTAACTGCGCAATATCTTTTAAACGTGCGTGCGTGTCGCGATGAGCTTTATCGCAGGAATATAGGTAAAGCAGTAGCGCGGATTGTGATAAATGGTACAACAATGCGCGCCGCAGGTGCACGCCGCCTGACCTTTGCAGCGCGCCTGCCCGGCCGCCCCGCCCCGCGCCCCTGTACCCGAGCCCCCGCTGCCCACGCGGCCAAAGCCTCCACGGCCCGTTATGACTCCTCTCGTTTGCGAGACCGACCGTTACTGAAGAACTGTATTTTTAAAACAAGCATTTTATACATTAGGTATATGAAATAATGATGATGCGCCTTACGCCTGTGTAAATCACAGACCACCGAGAAGCGCTTATAACTAATTAACAGAAAGCGTAGGTACATCCGAATGTTGGTATACTCACAACTTGAAGATTATATTTAATCAGAACGAACTAATCTAGTGTTGGGACGGCGAGTGGCGTAGCGCAGGCGCAGGCGGCGGCGTACGGCTCGCACCTCGCGGCTGAAGTGCTGGCCACGACACGCTCCGCCAAGCGTGCCTTTATTTAATAAAGTATTAAAAGTAATCGTGCAATTAGTCCAAATTTAATAATATATTAACAACGAAGTCAAACATTTATAAAAGCAAGTAACAACTGTGCATAAGGATCGCTATAGTTGAACGATTTGCTATTAGGTACAATGAAAGGTTATAGAAGTTGTCCAGAAATTTCTAGAACCGACTCGATCCTTACTTTACTGTGCGAGCAGTCAGGTGAATCCAATTAATCAAAGATCATGTAAATTGCTTTACTCGTGATAGAGACGTAAGTTTTGGAACAAACCCGACTTTTTTATATAGTAGATAAAGTCCAGTTCGGATGGTTTGGTAAGATCATATATAGTGATCTGAAAGTGAGCACCTAAGATGCAACGCGTTGTGACATTTACGTTCAGTGTCACCTGTAACGGCTGTAACCCGCTGCTTCTTAGCAGCGGGTTACACTGCTCTTGCAGTGCGGAGGCAGCTACTTAAGGCGCGCGCACATCGCTTGCCGCCGCTCCGGCACACTTCAATATTTACGGAACAATAACAATGTTGAGGTGAAAATAATATAATCAATGTTTGTTAGTATTCGGTGACAGGACACGGTATTTATAGTGCGCGCGCAGTGTCGCGGGCGCGACGACGCAGCACCCACACAAGTAAACAAACATGCGCAGACGTCGCACACAACAACAACAATGTTGTCTATTATTAGTCGGCTATAATGATCTCAGCAGCACGCGGCGCGAGAGCTGTGCGCGGCGAGCGGGCCCCGGCCGCCGGCTGCCGGCTGCCGCTGGCCGCACCACGCGCACACCTCAAGCGAAGCTGCCATGTAACAGCCCGTGGGCCACCTCGACTGCGCGGAAGTTATTCATAATAAGGTTAAAGCAAAGAACAATTAATTATTTGAATAATGATCTTACGTTCCGTTTCCCATCACATGACCGCGATTGCCTTGTTTTCAAATTAGTCTCTTAATATTAACCTTCATTGTTATCGATGTACAGCACAATGGTCTCTGTGGCGTACGAACCAAAACTATTTATTATTTAACTTACTCTTATAAACTTTGTCCGAGGTATATTGAGCAAAAGGCTCGGCAGGCTGTAGCCGCCATGCCGTTGCCGTTGATGTCTTTTACAGGCGCCGCCCGCCACCGCCCGCCGCGGCTCGGGGGTCGCTCGCTGCTCGTAAAGGGATGCTGTCAAAGACTTCAACGCACTTCTGTCACACCACGAGGCTACGAACAAACTAAGAGTCACATTCATATTAGCTACAACCGACTCGAAAAACTTTAGTGATATCTAATCTCGGCTTATCTGACCTCCACAACCCATGTTACTGGGAATACAGTTAAACTGGTTTAACCATGAAAAACTATTTATAATTATTTTCGCCCTACACACATAATTATTATGTGGGCGCGGCGATAGGGGTCTGCATAAGATTCCAAAACATAGTCCTAGTCTTTTACAGATCATCATTCATCAGATTACAGAATCTTCAAAATTGATTTATTTATACAACTTTGGTAGTAACGAACATTTCACAACTAGGTCTATAAAAATATTTGTAAACTCATGTACTCATAACCATTTCTTGTAAGTCCTAAAATAACTTGAATTATTTCAGAACATATTTTATAACCAGTGACATCCGACGTTATTTAGCAAATATGTTACACTTAAGTATGTATTACCATACCACATATATCTATGTTCTGCGAACACATATACGTAACAATTAAATGGATTGGAGATTATAATTTCTCCCGAGTCAAAATAATTAAATACAAATAAAAACTGATCCAAGGCAACAGCTGAACAACTGACCGCTCCTCAAAGTTCACGTACTTACTACCTACAGTTTTGTGTCGAAGAAGCCGCCTATGCGAGACGGTTCATGAACTACCACGTATACGCGTTTATTGGATCTGACAGGGGGTTTGTTACATGTTGTATTATATATATACAACGTGTTTCACAAAGGTGAAATAATTGTATCAGATATACTTATGAAGTTCAACTTGGCCTAGTAATAAATTTCAAATACTAAGATATTATTTTTCCTACAAAATACCTAAATAAAAACATTTATAAAGGATTTTAACGACAACCCTAAACCTACGCTACAGTTAGTTGGTACCTACTCGCGTTGCGATGAACTTGCTCGCCATTCTGAATTTAGTGATTTCTCAATTTGAAAGTAACTTCGCGATGATGACCCTAGTCATCAGTTTTCAGTCTAAATTTTAAAGCCAAATAATTAAGAAACCCATGCACTTAGATACCTCATACCGGTGCCATAGGAATGTAACATATACTTTATAATATTGACAGTATTATTTAACCTTTCTGAAACATGTTGTTTATATAGCAATAGAAACCTAGTAAGCTATAGTACTCTGAGCTACAAGGTAAACATACTAATTGGCTTTTTTTATATGCTTACTAGCATTTTTCTTACTAGTTTTCTTGTTAACCCCTCGTGGTGAGCTATGTGCTTGTGTTACGAGTGGGTTCACGTTGATAGTGTAATGGGTGGGAAACGAACCCGCGAACACATGATCGCAAGTCTGATGCCCTAGCCACTAGGCTACCGCCGCTTCAAGTATATATTTCCTGATTCTGTATCGTAATGGCAGATCTTGTTTTTAATATACTAATTTTTGCTCACAGAGAACAGTAGCTAGCTTTCACCGATAAATGGGCTATCTAACAATGAAAGAATTTTCAAATAGGACCAGAGAGAGCGCCGGAGGCTTCCGGAGATTAGCGCGTTCAAGCAAACAAACTCTTTAGCTTTCAAATATTGAGTAGGTATCGTATATATACTTATTTTTTGCTCACGCAAACAAAAATAAGTATATATACGATAGTTTGTGTTAAAATAAGGGACTTTTTCTTCGATTAAGCCCCCTAGTCAAGTAACATTACAACAAGCGTTAACGATGATAGAGATCGATTAAGTTGTTGTATTCGGAAATGACATTTGATTTCGATAAGTCACGTGACTCAGATTTGTCACTTCCATACATTTGAGCTATTCGATCAGCGTTATCGCTTGTAGAAATACCACTTGGCTAGGAGGACAGATAGCAAGACCATGCATGTATACACTAAAATATGAACGAGATTTTTAATCTGCTCAATTGTTCATTTTCACCAAATTAACAATATAAAGCGTAACAAAATGATAAAAAACAATTTTATACGATGTTAAAATATCCATCCACTTTCTTGATCTTTCATTAAGGATGTTGACGTCCCAGTCGATGTCGAAAAGAGCAAAACTCTTGCGCAGCACGTATATTGACGCCATATTTGGCCCGACAAATGGCGTTGCGTTTTGATAATACATAAATCGGCGTATATTTTGCGACCTATGTTATTTTTTAGGGTTCCGGACCTGTAGGGTAAAACGGGGCCCTATTACTAAGACTCCGCTGTCCGTTCTTTCGTCTGTCACCAGACTATACCTATCTCATGTACTGTGATAGTTAGACTGTTGAAATTTTCACAGGTGATGTAGCCGCATATTGCAGCTATAGCAACAAATACTAAAATCATTTCATTGTAATATAATATATGTTAGTTTGTAAGGTATTTATCTATGGGCCTTATTAGTTGCCTGTAAATAAATGATTTATTATTATTATATTACAAATACTAAAAACAAAATGAAATAAATATTTAAGGTAAGCTTCCTTGAAACAAACATGATTTGTTTGCCGTTTTTATAGTTAATGGTACGGAACCCTTCGTGCGCGAGTCGGACTCGCGGTTGGCCGGCTTTCTGCACTTTATTTAATTACTGAAATAAAATAGAAATCTTTACATTATGAATTTGAACTGAAATAATACCTAGTAGATGTAAAATTTTTAACCAAACTACCTATAAATTATAGGGTCAATTTATCACACAATTGTCTCAATCTACATCATTGTGACAATTGTTTTTTCGTCGATTCGTTGGGATATTTAACTTTTTTTTTTTAATATCAATAAATTTTTAGGTATCAATTTTTCTGTTATGTTTTTATTTTCTGTGTAGAAACTTATTATTATTATTAAAGCGAGGCTAGCCTAATGGCTCGGCCATCAGAATTGTGATCATGTGGTTTCCGGTTCGAATCCCACCCATTTCACTACCGACGTGAACCCATTCGTAACACAGGCTTATCACGAGGGGTTAACCAGAATACTAATGTGCGACCCATATTGCTAGTTTTAGAGCTTTAAAAAAAAAACTATCAAACGGGTTCTTTGTATCTGGCAGAATATTGATGCTCCGAAATTTATTTGGCACAAGCTGACCTGACACACGTTGTCATGTCCAAATAACTCGCGGTCAAACACTTTAAAGGTTTCATTAGAAAAGTTAACATAGTCGTAAGTAGTGCAAGAACCTTCTCCTGATATTAACAAACACGACAAAAATAATTAGCGAAATGAGTCCAGCTGTGCACGCGTGATGCCGTGACTGCCGCAATAGGATTCATTTTTATATTTTATTCAGTATTATCTTATATGGAATTTAAGAAGGCAGAATTTATGTGGCTTAATCAAAATTTCGAATAATTTCGTTTGGCTTCATGTGAATTTATAGTGCTCTTTTATTATTCATAGACAGCGCGAATATTTTACTTGCCATTTTGTTATAATGATATTTTTTAATTCTTCTTCTTCTTTCTTTCTTCTTCTTCTATCGTCAGTTGAAATTATGTGCTCTTTCATTTTAAGACAGGTATTTAATAAAAGGTTGAGTTTCAAAGTTGACAGAAGCGACTTTTTCTGCCTAGATTTTTCCAAATTATGTTGGGGTTGGCTTCCAGTTTCACCGGATTAATTTAAAACTCCACGTTTGTATTCTGATTTGTAACATTAGCATGTTTCAGTCAACCTATGCGTAGCTACGAACTCCATGGTTATGTCACCAAAGTTACAAACATTAAATTATGCCAAAGAAAGGCGATACTATTTGGAGTTAGAAGTGATTGGTAGTCATAAAGTCATTCATAATGTACCTATCGCTTTTATAGATATCACTTACAAAACTCTTATGCAAATTAGCCGCTGGTCTCAGCTAACACTGTGATTTGAGACAGCATTGCAGTCTAGAATTTGCATTTGATAATTGAAAAGGAAGGTTATTGATCAACAGGTGTGACAGTCTGATGAACAGAAAGGGCCACCTCAAGTGGGACAGAAGAAAGGGACCATTCAGTCGGTTTTGATTCAGAAATTAATTAGTTTACGACATTGTTATAGGTAAGTGTAGGAGCAGTGTTCACGCCGCAGCGGCGAGCAGTAGACGAGTCGTGACGGACACGTCTCAGTTTAGCAGACGTATAAATAGCGCAACAATGCGGTGTGCACCGCGCGCCCTGTTGCCGCTGTGTGGATTGTCAAGTATCATATTTGTGTCAGATCGCATGCCCGATGGCCGGTAAAGTGTAGTTTTATGCGAGGGCGAGTTGCGGCCCGCCCCCGGCTTATTAATAACATTATGCTCGATTAGGCATGTCCCTCCCGGCGCCTGGGGACGACGCACTCCTGCGCGTTACGTCATCGCCTGAAATACGCCCGAGTTTTACACGAAATCGCCGTTCGTCGAGCGAGCCGCTCCCGGAACGACTCTCTGACACGAACAGAATAAAACCGGCCGCCCGTAGTGCCAAACCCGCGGTCAACGACTCCCGAAATAGATGCACAACGCGCGCACCTATAGGAAATTAAGAACCGGTCCCGACCACGGCGACACTCTCCGATAGCGATAAAAATTCATTTCGAAAGCGGAATCCACCTGAGCGATTAATTTACTGCGGCTTTCACCGGGCGCGTTATCGAGCCCGAGCGACGTAGGCGCAGCGTGCGGGACGTGGCGCGCACGCGGCCGCTGCGTGCCGGCCCCGACCAGACTCTAACGGTGGACTTGGTTGTACACCGACCACACATTTCTGGCGTTTACAGGGATTTCAAATAAATTAAGTAGCAGAAAGATCATTTCCCTGTCCGGAAGGAAAGCTCTATTGAACACAGGGCGAGTGTCACAAAGCAGGATAAAACTTAAGGTTCGTCAAAAGCTGCTAGAACGATATTTTGTTCTCATCACTCATCTCACGTTTGTATTGGCTCATTTTTCAAGTTTCAGTGCAAACTGACATATTTGACAGAACCATTAACACAAACCATTTCAAACATAATAGATTAAAGTCGTCAAGGTCTCGCTGTGAGTGATCAATTGCATATTGAAATATGTGTATCTCTAACTTACAAGCCAGCCACAGTAGCTGCCTGTTAAAAACTGAACTAGATAGTATTTTATATGCTGTGGCTAAGAAGTCTTACAGATAAAAGAATTCGGCATAAGAAGATTACATCTGAACGTCAGCAATGATGATAGCTCGAACCTTGACCCCTCATGTTCATATTCGAAATTTAATGAAACTGGCAAGAGTCCCGGTCCGCGGTTGACCGTGAGCCGTAAGGATCACTCGCAGGCAGTGGTGGCAGCAGCTGCTAGCACTCGGCCAGCGCCTCCTTGTGGCCAACTGCGGAGACTACAGTGACGCGACCTAGCATCTACTACTTATATTGCATGTAAACAACGTGTGTGATGGACCGTATTTATTATGAATCTAAACACAAACAGAGATTTGGACAAACTGTCAGACAGCGGCGCGCGGCGCGGTGGCGCGGGGAATATCGTGCGCGGAGTTAATGAGTTGAAAACGCGTGCTCATTGCCGGCCATGAGGAATTTTAATTAGTTAAGTGGGTTACGTGAGCAACGATGAGGAAACGCAACAGTGCGCGGATTATGTTGATAACATCGACTTCGGAAGCGGTTCTTCGACTGACTCAAGTGTTACGCGTGCAGTAACACAACTACGAGTAGCTCCATAACGAACCCTATTGAGAGGCGACTGCTAACGTGGAACACAGAAGGCGCTGGCCCGAGACTCTCCGCCGGGCATATCCATTAACAACCCTACAGACATAATTACAAACTAAAAAATACACAAATACCTATAATAAAAAAAAGCATCAAGAACTAGTCGATAACCGGTTGTACGTTAACGGTGTCCATGTAAGACAGCTCACGCGGCGACAATTTTGAGTGAATAGCAAAGTAAAATATATTGAACATGTTACCTATGATACGATCGCGCTGAAGTTTCAGTTGTAACTTGCTAGAGTGGCTGGACTTCAAAAATCGAACGTGCGATGTCCCACACGTGTGACGTAATGACGGCGAGCAAGTCGCAGGAGCCACGATGTCGGGTTATAACACGTTTGTGGCGGGTTACCATGCGCTGCAGCCGCTCCGCCAACGTGCTCCGTGGTCGGCACACGCGGTGCTAGCGGCGCACCGTTACCTGAAGCGATGAGTGCGGCGTTCGAACCCGGAATAACCATCGTTGCCGGACCTGTTCCGTAGAGTTCCTGATGTCAAACGTAGAACGTGGAGCGCGGACGACATCTTTACCTGACAGTATTAGAAATATCTATTTGACTCTAATGCTGCCCGGTAAGATGCGAACCGCCACTCCGGTCGGAGAGAGTGTTGCGTGGAGCGCGGCACGAGGCGGCCCGGGTCGGCACAAAGCACGTGCGGACAGCGCCGCTGCCAGTCGCGGACTGGGCCGGAGGGCGCGCGGCGGCCGCAGCGCGGCTGGGAGCGGCGGAGGCGGGCCGCCGCGCCGCACGCCCCACGCCCGCTGCTCCTCCTGCCACCCCACGCGCGCGCGGGGTTGCTGGTGCCCGTGCCGCACCACAGGTCTAACAGACCAGCCGCCAACCACCTCCGACATTAATGACATCAAAACTAGAAATTCAAAGCTCTTCTCATCTCCCACAGAAATTGCAATTCGCACTTAATCAAAAACATTACATTTGAGATAACTTCTTCAGATCAGATCAACACTTGCCATCGTTGCTGTAGTAATAGAGTTTGTTGTGTTCGATGGTATGATGAAGATGGATTTATTATTATGCACTTATGTAGGCGTAGGTAAATCTGTATCGGAGCAGGCAGTTATCTGCATTTATCGCCGGCCGGAGCCTCGGCGACTTCTCGCGTCATGTTATTCTCTGACTCTTGATAACCTCGCTTTATGTAAGTGTGACCTCTGATTTAAATGTCCTACATTTGACTTACTTATTTTATCATGAAATTGGTTCATATCGATCTGTATGTTCTTATATATGAAAAATACAGATGGAAGTAGGTAACTGGAACAACGTGAATAAGTGACTATGACAAGGTAAGCTAATCAGGCGTTGGACACTGCCCTTATTAAATCCAGTGAAGCAGACATCTTCAAAAATACATATTATAGACAAATAACACCCAGACACAGAAAAAAATTATCGTGCTCATCACACAAAGATTTGTCCTGGGTGGGAATCGAACCCGACCTCTCAGCTTAGCAGTCAGGGTCACTAACCATAGACCAACTGGCCAGTCAGATATCATGGACTAGAAGCAAACTGTAGTCACCAAACAACACCAGACCCAGAGCTAAAGAAATTTTCACCCTAAAGTAAACGGACTTATCCTTTGTTAGTAGGTAGAGGAAGTAACTATTTATTAATCTGTGGTAGAGGTACTAAGAAACCAGTAAATCTAAAAAGCATGTAAGGCAAGGAGGCACAAGGTCGGCGGCCGCTCGCCGGCTCATCGGAGCCCGTGAATATCAAGCAGCGCGTAACGTCACACGTACGACACCCCTTCGACCCAGACACAAAGTCCACCATTATACGTAATATTATGCATTTAAACACTTATTATCTAAAAATCTAAAATTTAAAATACGTAAGTTTTTTGAGGCAGCTCGTAAGAGCGGTTTATGACCAATTGACCATGTTAATGAAATCTATAAGAATGTTGTTATTAGCCAAATCCAATAGGGTAAGTACACATTAATGTATTTTTTTTTACTGTTTTATAAGTTACTAGCATCTGCCCGCTTCTTCGTCTTCGTGAACTTCAGAATTGGATCCAAATAGAAATGAAAAATGTGAAAGTAATGAATAATGAAATAAAAATTCACCCGTGTTATATAGCTTGCGCTGTAATAGAGGAAAATAGCAAATTTCAAAGCTGTCTGCACACGGATTAGCTCAGAAAAAATTTTCAATGTTCCCTCGGGAACTTCTTAAGGAATCGGGATAAAATGTAGCCTATGTTCTTTCCCATCCCAAATTTCATCCACAATCCGTTCAGCCGTTTTTGCGTGATTGACTAACAAACATCCAAACATCCACACTTTTACATTTATAATAATAGTAGGATTACTATATAACCGGGAAAAATATAACATATGGAGGTTCCGGCGACTGGGACCGCAATTAACTCGGACCGCGGTCCCAGTCGCCGGATTGATTAAATATTAAATTTTTCTTCCGGCGACTGGGACCACTCGTAATAGAATTCAAATATCTATTGTTCAAGCCAATAACAGTACAGTCAAATGAAAAAGTGTTAGTAGTATGTAAATGTAAAGTTATTTTTAAAGAACGTAACTCTTTTATTGAAAAAATCATCCTTTTATGTTGTCATATAAAAAAAAACAATTGAACCCCGTTTAGAACGTTTAACAAATAACAGTTCTTGTTATTTAAAATTTACTATCACTAATCAACCAAATAAAAACATTAATTAACATTAAGTATCTATCACCAAATTAACCTTAACATCGATGTAAAATAAAATACACAGGTAAATCATATTAAGAAAATCTAAGAACTAAAGAATAAATAATCACAGTCTAAAATCACAATCAGCTAAAATAAAATCAGTCTTAATTTTAAAGATTTTTGGTAATCACTTATTTTATTTAAAATATAATAGAAATATGAGACAAACAATCAACATATTAAATGTAAATATTACATCTACAATGATAATCTAGCGTTCATCGTAGTCTCTCCAAACAATGGCCAATACTTATTTTACTATCAAGTAAATCACTAACAGCCGCATTAATTTTTTTCCGTTTTTTCAATGGTTGAATGCTTCCTCTTTGATATGTGGATAACGTCGGGACTTCTCAGTGCTTCAGAATAATATTTAATATCTTTTTCGAGACGTCTGCCACATGAGCAAATCATATAGATTTTTTGCTCACCAGCTGTCTAGCAACTACTGTAGGTTTCTGATATTTTTTGAGTTTTCCCCCTTCGAAAACAACCTTTTTCTATTTTCATGTCGACTATAATCTAACGTAGTGATTACCTTCTCTCTGGTTGTAAATATGGGTATATTTGTTTGTGAATTAAGATGTGATTATAAGGACGATACCTATGTAAATTATTTATCAAAGAGTACAAAAACTTTAACCCCTTTTTTCAAATTTGAAATTAACACTATGTAATTATTGGTCTTTTTTTTTACCACTATTAGTAAAAAATTGACCCTGTAGTTTTGTTAATTATTTGTAAAAAATTGTGCAGTGGGGAGTGTAGATATTAATGATATATCCCTCCTTCCATATTTTAAATATAAAAATTAATGTGGACAACATCACATACATTGCTCCGAACACAAAGTAAGTAGCTAAAGCACTTGTTTTATGGAATCGGTGACAACGAAGGTACCTCAAACACCCAGAACCGATACAATGTAGAAAACTGTATTTCTACATTGACCCGTCCGGGAATCGAACCCAGGACCACGGAGCTGACGACACCTTGAAAACCGGTAAGTACGCCACTAGCGACGGAGATAGGTTGACTTTAGTATAGTTTGGCAATGTTCGTGAACTTAGCAGATCATTGTCCAGCAGATCAAAAATAAATGTGTGTTCTTATCGCTTGCATTAGGGTTCTACAGTTCCTGATACTTTTTATAAATGGTTCTGGCATATTAACCTCAAACAAAATATGATTGACAAAATGATCTGCTAACTTCCCGTAGCAGATCATTTTGCACCAGATCAAAATTGAAGTTAGTTTTAATTAGATACGAATGAGTTCTACAGTTCCTGATACTTTTCAGGAATGGTTCCGACCTTATTTTCAGTAGGTACCAACTCTTTTTTTCTAGACAGACCCGTATTAGCACTATAATTTAGTACCTTGTTCAAGTCGAGGACTCACGTTAAAGTAGGTACCAGCAGAGCATATATGAAGAATCAAAAGATCTAAAAAATAACAATTTAATTATTTCCTTGCTTCAAATGATTTTAAACCAGTTAACAACTATTCAGAAAAACTTGAATAATTTTAGTCTTTGAATACCTACCAAGTCTTTTCACACGTAAAATGAACCGTCAATAGGTGCTTTCTGAAACTATTACCTACTCGGATTAATTTCTAAGAAGTTACAAAAACTAAAATAAATGGGTAACTTTTTTTTGTCGCTACATAGAAAGATATTGCTTGTGTTTTATTATGATATTGCTTATTTTTCATATACATGGCATATCGTGACGCCATCGTTTCATCGTCTGGTACGTTTTGACCTTAGATGAATTACGAAGTTTTGACCATCCTTCTTTGTATCATATCATTGTATGTGGTGCAAAATGCCGTTTTTTTTTGTCAAATTTT
Organism: Plusia festucae; assembly: GCA_950381575.1. Lineage (NCBI taxonomy): Eukaryota > Metazoa > Arthropoda > Insecta > Lepidoptera > Noctuidae > Plusia > Plusia festucae. The sequence continues at coordinate 163,080 of OX494436.1, read as the reverse complement.
TACGACATATCTGCCAGCGTCGAGTCTTGAGAATTGAACACAATAGAAAGATTAAAAAGACGAGAATTACGAGATTAATATTTAACCAAAATCAAAGGACAGGTTTTACAGTTCAAACAAAATTAAACAAGAAAAAATATATATTTATTGAGAAGCATCTACATGAAAAAGGAAGGAAATTGAAATGATAATGAAATACATTTAAATATATAAGAAGCTTTATGTAAATGAATATGAACTTAAATAATAATAAATTACGTTAAAGTTAACGCAAAACGGAACGGAAAAAAAAGTTTCGTAGGTGTCAATGTCATTCGTTTTTTTTTTTTCATTTTTGGCAACTTGTATCAACATTACTGCCAGTGTCGAGTTTTAAGAATTGCACACTTACGCAAGTTAAAAAAGACGAGAATTACGAAATCAAAGGTCAGGTTTTACAGTTAATAACAATAAAAGTAATAATAAAAATTTTAACAAGTGTTCGTTTCGTGTGGGTTCGGACAAAAGGACTGTTAAATAAGGCACTCTTAGTTCACGATAAAACATTATATTATTATAATTAAAACAGTCAAGGACACAATCATCATTTAGCATTTAAACTCTTATTAATAATCAACAATAGTATTCGCGGGATATAATACGCATCGCGGTTAGCGACTTTAGCGGTAGCGCGCGGGAAGCCTTCTGAGCCGGGAAAACCTTGCGCGGGGGCCGGCGTAACCGCCACCGCGCTCGGTCGTTCTAGAAGTTTCTTCTGTGCTCCCATTGGACGAGACGGAACGCATCCGGTGTACGTTCCGTTTCGCCAATGGCAGTGTAGAATTGAAAGGAGGTGCAGAGCGGTGCGTTCTTGGAGTAGGCAATGTTATATGCTCCCCCTCCGAGTCACTAAAACGCCTCGTGAGGGGCTCGGTAACCACTAAATGACGGGGCCGTCCACGAAGGCGCCGAGGCTGCACCGGAGCTGACAATTGACCTGAATTATTCTGGTAAAGCGCTAAATCTGACGAATGGAATTTCCCTATGCCTTTTGAATTTAAGTCAGTGAGGTCATAGGTAGTTGGACTAACCACCTTGCCTATTCGATAGGGTCCATCCCGTTTTGGCATGAACTTACGAGTCCTACCCTTGGAGGCATTGCTGAGCAAATGCGTCGCCACTAAAACTAAGTCCCCTACTTTGAATTTACTGAGTTGTCGGGTTTTATCAGCACGACTCTTCCTATCATCTTGATGATGTTCAGCTCTATCTCGGATAACATCCCAATTATCTACAAATCGACGGAGATACGGGGTGATTTGAGGAAGGAAATTCTCTTTGTCTAAAATTGCTCTTATGTCACATTGTGCATCAAACGGTGTTCGCAATTCTCGAGCAAACATAACTTGCGCAGGGCTAACCCCTGTAGTAGAACATGTGGCACTATTCATTGCGAAACGCACGGAAGATAAGAATTTAGGCCACATACGGTGTTCGTTTTTCACAAGAATAGACAGCTGGGTACGTAAGTCACGATTCTTTCTTTCTGCAGGGTTCGCCTCAGGGTGGTACAACGGAATGAGGTTTTGCTTAATCCCTAAAATAAACATACATTGCTGCATAGTCGCTGAAATGAACTGGACACCATTGTCTGATATAATACGACGTGGGAAACCATACCGTAGGAAATACTCGTTAATGAGTACGGGTGCACATATCTCGGCGGTGGCGTCTTTCAACGCGAATAAATCCACCCACCGAGTAGCAGTATCCTCGACTAATAAGACCCACTTCTCACCATTCTCACCCTCGGGGAGGGGCCCGAATAAATCAATGGCAAGTACTTCTCCACGCTGATTAAGGACTGGTGTCTGTAAAAGTCCAGCAGGCTTTTGATTAGATGCCTTGTAGCGCTGACATTCTTCACAGTTTTTGAGGTACTCCGAAATATATTTCCGCATCCCGATAAAATAATAATTTTCCTTTATCCGGTTGATAGTTCGTTCAACTCCTTGATGACCGGCTGTGGGAGCGTCATGGAATTCCTTTAAAATTTTCTCACGCATAGTAAGCGGAACGACAAGTTGAGGCTGTTCACTGTCCGTGTCTGGTAAGTAGCGGTAGAGAACTCCTTGACTCATTATATATCCTCTATCCAACCAGTGATTGTCGACTGGATCCGTGTCTTCGAGACTATTGATTATCTTAGCCACCTCGGGATCGTCGAGCTGCTCCTTACGAATGTCCCCTGAACTAACACGAGGCAAGTCGACGATAACGCTACAGACATCACAACTCTCATTATTGGAATCGTCGCACTGAGGACGACTTAATGCATCAGCCACAACGTTGGCTTTGCCAGGAGTATATTCAAAACGAATATTATAAGATTGCAACTTCATAGCCCATCTTATGAGACGCCCATTCGGCGTTTTGAGGGATAGAAGCCACTTAAGAGGCTGGTGGTCACTTTTAACAACAACGGAGTGACCGTCAAGATAGCCACGGAATTTATCTGTTGCCCAAACAACTGCTAAGGCTTCTTTTTCTGTGGTGGTATAATTTCTTTCAGCCGAGGTCAACAATCGACTGGCGTATTCTATGGGCTTTTCTTCAGGTCCATCACCTTGTATCAAAACAGCCCCTAACGCGTAGTTGCTGGCGTCAGTTCTCAATATAAAGTCTTTTGAATAGTCAGCTTGAACTAAAATAGGTGCCGAGGTCAACTTTTCTTTCAGGCACTGAAACGCTTCTTGCTGTTGACTCTCCCATCGCCAAGCCTCGTTTTTACGAGTCAAGATCGTTAGTGGTTGGGCCACCTGTGAGAAATTTGGAATAAACTTACGGAACCACGAACATGTTTGCAAAAATGATTTTAGATGTTTGAGATTCGCAGGATTGGCCATCTTCAGAACTACGCTCACTTTTGATGCATCTGGCTTGATTCCTTCAGGTGTTATCACGTGTCCAAGGTAATTTATTTCTGGGCGAGCGAAAAAACATTTAATGCGATTTGCACGCAAGCCGAATAATCGCAGCCTATCGAACACCTTTTGCAGGTCTTCCAGGTGGCTGTCGAAATCTTCAGAAATAATTAAAAGATCATCTAGATAAGCTAGCAAGACAACCCCCTGTAAACTAGCCCCAGACCGAAAACGATCGATCAACCGCTGAAATGTTGACGGCGCATTCTTTAGCCCGAACGGCATGCGCTTAAATCGATAAGTGCCAAACGGTGATACAAAGGCTGTCTTATCTCGGTCCTCGGGTCGCACAGCTACTTGCCAGTATCCAGCTTTCAAATCTATTGAGGACATAAAACAATGTCGTTTGGTCAACTGGAGAAGCTCATCAATAAGTGGCAGAGGGTAGCTATCTGTTTTAGTAATAGCGTTTAACTTACGGTAGTCAACGCAAAATCGCACACTATTATCCTTTTTAGGAACTAATACAGCTGGAGAGGTCCATGCAGACTCGCATTCTTCAATAATATTGTCCTTGAGCATTTTATCAAGTTCTGTTTTCATCAGCTGCTTCTTTGCAGGAGTGAGGCGGTACGGTGGAACCGAAATCGGTGCATGATCTCCAGTATCAATATGGTGTTCAGCATACGGTGTAGGGTCTCCCCCTGGTCCGAAGACATCCTCGTTGCGCTGTAGTAGTGAAGCTAAGCTGTCACGTTCGGGAGAACTTAACATGGTTCCTTCGTCCTCTCTTAACAAGGAGGCACAGCAGGACGTAAGGTTATCGGCGTACTCATGTTCCAACCGATACTCTTGTTGACAACCATGAAAGTGCCAAGTAGAAGTAGCGAAATTAATAACTAAATCAGCTGCTACTAAAAAATCTATCCCTAATAATGTATCACTATCTATAGCATCGGGAAACACAAGAAAAATTACTTTAACGATTTTATCCTGAACTTTCACTTCTAGTGAAGTTTGCAGCATTTGACGCGTGGTTGCTGAACCGTCAGCAAGCTTAACACTCATTGACCTGGACGTGAACACTTGGTTGTTTTGTTTCAGCAACGCATAGAGTGAGGAGCCGGCGATGCTACCTTTAGCCGCCGTGTCTATCAGACCCCTACCTCTAATACCAAAAACTTCAATACCTAAAATTGGTCGTCTAGGCGTATTTTTGTCAAAAGAATCAATAGACGAACAAATTAAATCCACGTTTTTCTTCGCGCCACCCCGTAACAAACTTTCCTGATTTTGTCCCGAAGAAAACATATCTACCCTATCCGAATAACAATTTTCCGGCATTTGTCTCGAAAAAAACATGTTCACCCTACTCGGAAATGAGCGGGAAAATAACTTATTGTTTACATTTTTTAAAACTTTATCACTTTTTAACGTATCTTTGGAATAGTAATTATAAGTAGACAGCATCGAAGTATCGTTGCTTGAAAAAATATCGAAATATGCCCTAGGTAACACTGACTTAAATTCACTAGGTAAAAATGCGTGTTTACGAAATTCTTTGTTAGGATGTGGGAGCGAAATATTGTCAGGTACAGCCTCTGCACTAGTCATAGGATAAACATAACGACTCACCTGTGTGGACAGCTTACCGTCGTCCCTGAATAGGTACTTTTTCGAACACTTCGACGACGCCGTCGATCGCGTAGGTATTAAATGGATAGCGCTAAATTGGGAATTACATTTAGTACACTGTGAACGCACGACTCCGTTCTCCCCGCAACCGTAACATGAAATAATATTATTTACGTTTTTGTTATTTGTGTTTACGTTATTGTTCTCATTATTACGCGAATTTAATATTTTACGGCACTGATTACGCGTATGTCCATAATGTTTACAGTACACACAAAAACGGCGTTTCTCGGCAAATGTCGTATTTGAGACGAGGGTTGAGGCATGACCATCTTCCTTCGTCGAGGGTTGACGCGAGTTCGGTGCTCGCTGCGTTGAGGACCGCGGCGTCATCGTAGGCGCAGCCGCCGGCGATGGTGATGTAGGGCGCGTGCGGGTCCCAGCGGCGGCGCTCTTCTGTGGCGCATGAGATGTCCTCGACTCCCTCGTAGACTCCTCTATACTCCTAGCTCTTTGAAGGAGTGTATTAAAATCGGAGAATTCCTCCCTGCGTAACCTTTTACGTATCTTTAAATTAAGTAGTCCGTAAATGATGTCCATTTGAACTTTTTCGGTCAGGTCACCGGGTGGCAGGCGTGATAACAGGGCGCGCGCTTTGGCCACGAATAGCTCCGTCTTTTCGAGTTGGTTCTGTGGCTTAGAGAATAGCTCGACAAAGATGCTGTGAGGTGGGCGGCTATCTCCGAAAGTGCTGCGTAAGTTACTTATGGCGCCATCCCACGTCTTCACGGTGCCTTTGACTCCTTGCCACCATGTGGCTGCGTCGTGTGTCAGCAACATGGATAGACCACGCATAGCGTTTGTGTCGCTCACGTTGGCACAATCTTTATATGCTTCTACCGCGTCGATGAATCCGTCGAGACATTCGTTGGTCGCTCCGCTGTAACAAATCTTGCACGTGGCGAAGTTACCGAGTGCAGGTGCAGAGGACGAGGTGGGCGTGACCAGCGCGGCCGTAGCCGGCTCGGGCGAAAAAGAAGACGCGCGTGTTTCGAGAACTCTTGACAACAATCTCTCGAAGTTTTCGGCTTGCGCCTGCTGTAAGGACGACATCATCGTGGTCAGGTCGCTTGCCGTAATCGACGCTGGCGTTGCCGACGTCGCCGGCGCGCGGCGCCTGGCGGACTTCGGCGTCGCCGTCTCTTCTTCGGCGTCCACATCAAAATAGTCTGTCTGACGACGTTGACTACGAGTTGTAGTACGCGGCATTATGTACACGATCACAGTTCACACGTTAACAGTTCCTTTTGCCCCACGTTGGGCGCCAGTTTAACAAGTGTTCGTTTCGTGTGGGTTCGGACAAAAGGACTGTTAAATAAGGCACTCTTAGTTCACGATAAAACATTATATTATTATAATTAAAACAGTCAAGGACACAATCATCATTTAGCATTTAAACTCTTATTAATAATCAACAATAGTATTCGCGGGATATAATACGCATCGCGGTTAGCGACTTTAGCGGTAGCGCGCGGGAAGCCTTCTGAGCCGGGAAAACCTTGCGCGGGGGCCGGCGTAACCGCCACCGCGCTCGGTCGTTCTAGAAGTTTCTTCTGTGCTCCCATTGGACGAGACGGAACGCATCCGGTGTACGTTCCGTTTCGCCAATGGCAGTGTAGAATTGAAAGGAGGTGCAGAGCGGTGCGTTCTTGGAGTAGGCAATGTTATAAAATATATATTTAAGCAACTACATAAGAAAGGAAGAAGACTGATATGATTATGAAATACATTAAAAAATATATATGAAGTTATAAGTAAGTGAATATGAACCTAAATAATAAAATAATTAATTTTATATTGTTCTTAACTATATAATGGGACAAATATTTTAGAATATGATGATTTTTATTGGCTAGGCACAATAGTGTAGGGATGCTTGTGGGAAAAGGAATTTTGAATTTTATTAAAGATTGAACCATTTCAGAACGATCATACTTCGGACAAGCAAAAAATATGTGATTTACCTCGCCTTCGTCCACACCGCATTCACACAAGGAAGAGTCTTTTATGCGCAATTTAAAAAGAAAGGATTGGGAGCAGCAATGGCCAATACGTAGTGGCAAATTATGGAAGTAGCCCTTCTGCACAAGTAAGTTTTAAAGAACCACGGTTTCTTGCGTACCTGGATTCTAGCATAATATTTCCCCTTTTCCTTTATAGATTTTTCCCAGTGACTGAACCAGGACTCCCTCAGAGATTCCCGCGAGAGCCACAAGGTCGTGGCAATAGAGTTTAAAGGGAACGAATATCCACAAACTATGGCGTCTTTTGCCATGTCATCAGCCCACACATTACCAGATATTCCCACGTGGCTAGGAATCCAGGCAAAGGCAATGGAGAGATTAATCGAATGAGACTTGAAAAGTGCTTCTTTTATCTGAAGAGTAACAGGGTTATGGGATTTATCATGGAATGGATTTTGGCAGAGGGCTTGTAAAGAGCTCAGAGAGTCTGATAAAATCAGAGCGAACTGGAGCTTAAACAGGAGTCAATACTTTACAGCTTCAAAGATGGCAAGAATTTCACCTGTAAAAGCAGAAGCTTCTGGAGGAGACTTTTTTTCTGAACAATGTTCCAGTTTTGGTGGTAAATGCTGTAGCCTACACATTTCCTGGAATCTGACTTTGATGCATCGGTAAATAAGAGATGGTGATTAGGGAATTGAGAGCCAATGACATTCAGAAATTCTATGTTGGGATTAGAAGAGCCCGTAGCTATACCTAAAAAAAAAAAAAAAAAAAATTACAGGCCAAGGGAAACTAAATAATGGGAGCTTGGGTGACCGGAAGACGGGAACTTTCAGACTTTGCCAGACGCGAAAGCTGTTGACTAGACAAGGGGTAGGTTTGTGCGACCAATAATGATTTGTCCAGCAGAGGTCAGATAAGAGTTGCAACTTCGAGATCAAACGATGATCAAAGTGATGATTAAATTGTAGAGAACGAAAAAAGAAGCGGTCTGCCAAGTACTGCCTCCTTATATGGAGAGGAGGATCACAACACTCATTCTGAAGGGCATTAACTGGGCTGGATTTCATAGCGCCAACAATAATTCTCAGGGCTTTAGACTGAATCAGATCAAGCTTTTTTAAATTAGATTTGCTTGAGGGATCCAAAAGAAAAGAGGCATAGTCGATATGGCTTCTAATCAGCGCATTGTATAATAACTTAAGACTATACGGATGAGCTCCCCACCAAACCCCGCAAAGTGCTCTTATTATATTAATGTATTTTTCACATATATTACTAACATAATTTATGTGAGGCAGGCCGGACATTTTCGAGTCTAGAATGAAACCTAGAAATTTGATTTCCTTCACCTGGTTAATTGGACAATTTTGAAAAATAATTTCGAATGGAGGAAGGATCTTTTTTCGCGAAAAAAGAACTATGTTGCTTTTCGCAGGGGACAGTTCCATACCACGAGATGAAAGAAACACACCTAAGGACCGTAATGCATCTGAGACATAATTGGCACAATTCACAATATCCCTGTCCGCACGATAAATAAGCAGATCATCGGCATACTGGAGCAGTTTGCAATCCAGGACAGTGGGATCTATCCCAGACATGTACAGATTGAACAATAAAGGGCTTAAAACAGAACACTGAGGTAGACCCTAATAAACCTTACGTGGCTGAGAAACATTGCCGTCGATTTTTTTAAGAATATAGTCCGGTCAAGTAGTACGTTAATAATGAATTTTGTTATTTTCTCATTGACCCTTAGTTGCAGTAATTTCTCCCGAAGGATCGGAAGTCTAACATTATCGTATGCTGAGGTGATATCCAGGAATGCCGCTATTACAGACTCGCCACTAGAGAATGCAAGCCTAATATCCGTGGTGAAGACACTGAGACTATCTGTCGTGCTCTTTCTCTTTCGGAATCCATATTGAGTCGGAGATAAAATACCACTGTTTTCAGAAAACCACTCCAATCTATTCTTAATAAGATGTTCAGCAACTTTGGTAATGGTCGAGGATAAGGCTATAGGACGGTAGGATGAGCTAATACCCGGGTCCTTTTGGGGTTTCAAGATAGGGAGTATAATTTGGGATTTCCAAGAGTTGGGAACTACCCCCGACTCAAACAGAGAGTTGACTATATTAAGAAACATTGAAAGACAGTGGTTGTTATATTTGGAAATGAAAGAGTAGGGAATGCCGTCTAGGCCAGAAGAAGAATCTTTCACTTTAGAAGGGACAAATTTTAGTTCTCTTAAGGTAAAGGGTTGGTTGAGACTATTGGAATAGGATGTTTCCAGGGGAGTAAATGGGAAGAAGATTTCATTTTCATGAGGGACGTAGGGAGGGGCAAGTTTATTTAGAAAAGAGTTAACACATTCGGAAGGAATGGATCCAGATTTAGAGTTATCAGGAAGAGATGCCCGGAAACGTCTTATGTTGGACCACACCACAGAGGGGTGTGTCACAGGAGAGATAGAGGCACAAAAATCTTTCCAGCCTTCACGTTTCTTGGAGGAGAGAACACATTTAGTCTTTTTCTCGACTGATCAGTTCTTGAAAATTTAAATCAGACATATCCCTGGTATAATATTCTTCTCGGCTTGTTTCCTATTACGGATAGCTTGTGTACAATCTTTATCCCACCAAGGAGGGGAGACGCGCAATTTGGTATTAGGTAGGGTCCTTAACAGGAATAGCTGACTCTGTACCATACAACAATGCCTGACAAAATAGTTCCATCCAATCAGCAGCATTTTCAGAATTAACAATAGGTAACGTGTTAAGTTTGACACTAACTGCGGAATTAAACAAAGCCCAGTCAGCTTTATCAAATTTAAACTTTATAGACGGCTTTCTGTTTATTATTGTTGATGCAGGACAGGGATAAGCTATAAGAATCGGAAAGTGATCGCTGCCATGTGAACTACTCAGGGTCCTCCAAGACAACAATGATGCTAAATCATTATTAAAGCACAAAGATAAATCCACAGCACTTAATGAATCTCCAGGCCGAGATCTGCGGGTAGGCGATCCCGTATTTAGAAGACAAAGATCGAGGTCGTGTTTATTCATTCCGTTTCTCCCACAGACCACCTAGAGATGCTACGCATCAGACAGGGCACTCCCAATATGTAAAATGTACTCTGCGGGGCATTCCCTTAAATGAAAGAAATATGTGAGCCGTCACGGGACGCCTGGCAGATGTGAAACATCGACATTATTTTGCAAAAGTAATATGCAGAAAAGAACAGATTGTGATATCAACTAAATAGGTCATAATGATAAAATAAAATATTACGATTTTTTTCCAGATAACGATGACTATTTATTGAATAAACATTTATTTTCATTAAATACAAAAATTTAGGAATTTATTTCAAATCGTGACTACTTAATTCGTTTAATCAAAAAACTTTGACAGACAAGCGGCTATACTGTCATATAGCGTGGCGACGCGTCGCCATAGCATGCGTCGCCACAGCATGCGTCGCCACGCCAGAAATCGATTTTACGTGCGGCTGTAGATGTTTCACATCAAAAATTTGCATATTTTCCTCGGCGCCATCTTGGGTTCTAATTTCGACCCCTTAATCGTTTTCAGCGACCTCAGGAACCATGAAAATGACACCCATGACGAAAAATTTGCATAAGTTCCTCGGCGCCATCTTGGGTTCTAATTTCGACCCCATAATCGTTTTTAAAGACCTCAGGAACCATGAGAATGACACCCATGACGAAAAATAAGCAAATTTTCCTCGGCGCCATCCTGGGTTTTAATTTCGACCCCATAATCGTTTTCAGCGACCTCGGGAACCATGAAAATGATACCCATGACGAAAAATTATCATATTTTCCTCGGCGCCATCTTGGGTTCCAATTTCGACCCCATAATCGTTTTTAGCGACCTCAGGAACCATGAAAATGACACCCATGACGAAAAATTATTTTACTCGGCGCCATCGCGCCATCTTGGGTTCTAATTTCGATCGATGTGTCGATTGCGCATGGCGACGCCTCGCCACACCGTACACACTACTGCATACACTGCATATTATAGACATTGTATACTTATAATATACCTTTACATTTTAACATACACTGTATAATTATAATATACCATCATATTAGAGCGTGGCGACGCGTTGCCACGGCAAGCGTCGCCACGCCAGAAATCGGCTTTACGTCCGGCTATAGATGTTTCACATCAAAATTGCTTTGACGAACCTCAATTTAGTTATTATTCTGTGCTCAACATTTAGTTATTATTCTCAACACATGCTCAACACTATAGAAAATGACGGATGTTTTTTTTTCAAAGCGAGTTTGTATTCAGGGTTTATAGCGGCGGTTTATAGACTGTTTTCTTATTTCAGATTTGGCTTCCAGTCTTTTAAGCTTTGCAATTCATTTTAAAATCTATTCAATGCTAATTAATTGTCAACTACTGTTGGATTGATGACTGCACGGATAGCCGAGTGGTATAGGTCACCACGCTAATTACTACTGTGCGCGACGTGCTGCGGGTTCGATCCACGCATGGGACAAGCATTTGTGTGATCCACAGATACTTGTTATAAGTCTGGGTGTTCTTTGTGCATGTGATTTGAATGATTGTGAAACCCCCGCGAGACAAGGATTAAATTCCTTAGTGCGGGCGTCGTTTATAAAAAAAAGTGCAGTAGAAAAATTAAACAAGTGTTTTTTTAAAGAAGCTTTTATTATGTCTTACCTACATAAGTTTGAAGAATACCGCTAATCATTAAAATCCGTACAGACACTTGGATAATATTCTACATTGATACGAATACGATCTCCAGTCTTTTACACTGAAAGAAACCTCTTGATACGCTTTTGGGTCTCGAACTTCGCAATTTGTCACTGATTAAACTGTTATCACAGTACTTGATTACAAGGCAGTATTCCTTTGAAAACTTTTATTTTGACGTTTTCCTTTGCTTTTTATCACAAAGAACAACACTGCGCCTTTTGCAAATGCATTACAAATAATTATTACAATATCTGAAGCTGGTTAATTACGGAAATTAATAAATACATATAAAACTTAACATGATAAACTTTGAAGCTGTAAATAATATTTAAAAAATGAATGATGGATGGCGGTTACTTTCTACTTTGACATCTGATAAACATTTTTAGCTTTTACAAGTTGACAACTTGACCATTATCGGGCCAATCAGCGCCAATCAGGAACAAGAACTGACAAGAAGAACTGTCAGCTTCTATAGTTGAGCCGTAGACAATACCATAGACGTATGACGACGATTTTTTGTATGAAGATTACCACCCATGGTTTCTCCTCAAGTTGCGCGAATGTCTTTCCTGTGTTTTGTATAGTTTGTCTGGGCACCCCGACTCGGTTAGATTAGGTTAAAAATGAATGGCGGGGTCTAATGAGCGAGCGAATAGACCCCGCTGTCCCCTTCGTGGTTATTTTTTTGTAAACCACTCAGATTATTTAAAAATCTTACTTGTCAAGGCAGTGTGAATGTTGCCAATGATGAAATATTTTAGTAAAAACTTGAATGTGCATGTGGATTGAGTGAATTTGAGTGCTCCTTTTTAATAGTTAAATGGTTTTGAAATCAAGGAAGCATTTTGTAAAAAATAGTGAAAACTTCGTTGTATAGTTAAAAAAATGGTGAAACCAATAGTTAGAAAGTTTTATTCATTTAAATGGAACACTCAATCCGCCTATCCTGAGAAAAAGCTGTAACTCGTATCTTAAAATATACAAAACATTTATGTTAAATATTTTTACGTGTAAGATTTGGGATGTATTTTTGAAAACTATTCACAAAATATCAATTGATTTAGAGTTCTATTGTAATTTTTTGTAGGTTTATTTGGAACACTCAATCCTCCAACTCTGCAGACGGAGTGTTTCAAAATTTTCCAACTTTGGCTATATTTAAAATTATATTTTGAAGTACGATTTACTATCCTCCTCAATAGAGGTTATTTATCAATTCAATAAACAAGGTTGTGAAAAATCCTTGTAATGAAATAAAACTGTTTTCTTCTTTAAATATCAGCCTCACAGATTTTTATGTTTATCACAAGTTTATCACGAAACGATAATCTAAATAAATTGTCTGATTAACGAAATACTAGCTTTTTTGATTAAAGCCATCCATCCTAAATAATAATAATAAAACCATTTATTTTCAGGCTACTTAGGCCCATAGATATAATATATACCTTACAGACTAACATATATATTTTATAAGTACATTTTGTGTTAGTAATATAAACGTAAACCTATGTTAGTAAAACACTTCCTTAACACTATGTCGCAGTGCGTTCAGGTGGTATTTGTCCGCGGAAGCGACGGAACACCACGCCAGCCGGCCAGAAGTCCTCTACAACACGAGATGCAGGTAGCACGTAGGAACTCGCACCACAAACGCATTGAAATTAACGTCGCGGCGCGACTCCAGTAGCTGCACTCTCGGCCTGTATTTGGTCTTCTGACGCACGTACTCAACGATGTCCTCCGCCTTAGTGGTGTAGTGTAGGCGCGAGATGTACACCGGAGTATTCGGTTGCGCGGCACGGACCTTCACACTAGGCTCCGCAGGAGCTGTGCCGCAGCGATTCTTCACGGTCCGTTGACGACGTTTCCTCTTCTGAACGGTCACGAAACCATCATCGTCGGTAAGCTTCGGTGCCTTCTCAGGCACAGGCTTCTTGGCAGGAGCAGCAGGTGAGCTTGCTACTACGCTCGCGAAATCCTGACGATGTGATTTCGCTTGGGAAGCAGGCACGTGCAACGGGTCAGTGACTCGAGCGGCGGGTGCGGCGGTGGGGCCGCGGGGCTCACGAGGGGTGCGCTCTGCGGACTCAGCATTTGTCGGCGGCGGCGACGTCAACACGGCGGACGCGAACCTTGACCCCGATATATCAAGGCATGCACCGCGTCGCATGTTGACGTTAGATGCACTCGGTGGTGACCCAGTTACCGACAGGATTTTGCGCAACTGCATAACTTCATTACGCAAATCGGCGACGGTGTTTTGGGATGCATCTAACTTTTTCAGAACATCCGCTAAACTTGCCTTCAGAATGACGATGTCCTTCAGCAGGCTTGTGACGTCAACATGATCAAACGTGACGGGCGGGAGCTTGTTTAGATCCTTCGCCACGAATGCCGGGTCGGTCTCCTTCAGCAGCGTGATAATATCCTGTATGCTCTTCTTTGTCCCGTCACGCCGGCGGGACACCATCTGATCGCTCTTGTTGAGCAATCGGTACAGGAGCAGCTTGGCAGCGGCAACATCGTCCTCGCTGAAGCTTGTAGCGCAGATCTGGATCGCAGATACCTCGTCCAGCTTCTGCTGCAGAAACGCCAGCAGTTCATTCGCCTCAAGTTGTTGACTCATGGCGATATTAATTACGAGCGACGGCTTGCGGGTCTTTAGGCTTTTGACACCACGAACGCTACGGACCGCGGTGTGTAGCGCCCAAGTACTGATACTGAATAGGTTCATACACACCACAGTGGTTAGAGCGGTGTCAAAAGCCCATGGTATCTTTTGGAATAGGTTGATACGGACCACAGAATGAAACGACGATTTAGGTTCATATTAAAATTTTGATGCTTATTATTTGTTCGAACAGTTGAGTAGAAAAGTGTTTAGTGAATAAAAACGAATTAATGTGTAAAAATATAGTAGATATAATTTAAAAATCAACAGTCACAGTATACAAAAGATAGACAAGTCCCAAATCACAGTTTGATCAACATTACTCATTCTACTTAAAACTAATTTTTATTAATCACAGATTTTGTTGTACATTATAACTTTATGACTAGTAAAAAAAGAAAAATAAAATGGAAAAAACACATGCATAACATTTATAAAATCAACGAAGGTAAAATAAGACCTAATTTAGTTTAATAATGTATTAGACGTAAACATAAACTAAATTCTCAAGTTTTCTAAGCAATGTCCTACTCATATATAAATCTCGTATGGCATTACGAATACTTCGATTATTTTCGATGGTGCTAGCTTTTCTTTTAGAAATCTGTATGTCACCTAGTCTGTCTAATTTACAATAGTAAAAATCTTTTTATATTCCATCAAGTAATTGTGCTATATTTGGTTTTGTCTGGAATGTTTTTTTTGCATTATGTATTTAACATATTTTTGACTAGTCTATGTATTTACTTTGCAAAAAAATAATAATTTGACAGTGGTATAACATGAGAAGTATTCGTAATTGATTTACTTTTAACAAATTTAATTTTTATTTTGTTGCTAGTTGTACTATAAGAAAATTGTACCTACTTTATTGTGCGGTTCCAATCGTACAATTGCTAAAAGTCCTTGGGTGGTACACACCGCGGTGTAAAACAACCACTTCAAAAACTACTCTTGGGCAGTTGACACCGCGGTCCGTAACGCTTGCGGTGTGTAACGCCCAACGACCCCTTGCGGCTTGCGCCGCGCACAACGCGAATTAAAATAATTGCAATAGTCAGCAACACGTGTGCATCGGAACGCAGCTAATGCGAGACTGAAAAAACTAAAACATCGGCGTAAAAGAAAAACCTGTTTTGAAAATAATTTACTACCGTTAACATTAATTTAATAATAAAATTTGTTCATTAGACATTGTTTCTTAGCAAAACGAACAAAAATTTTTTTATCATATTAGAAAAAGACCTACACCCGGATAATTAGTACTCTATGTTACTTTTATATCCTGATACTAATGTGGCGCCACTCCGTAATGCATTTTGACGGACACTTTTTATGTACACAGATGACACTCCTCTCTACCCTCCTCCTCCATTGATAGAGTGCGTTTCATCAAATAGTTCCTATGCCGTTATGTTGGCACTAATTCAAATTAATGTTGTCTCATTACCCTAACTGTGCTACCTTAAATTAGGGAAGATAATAATCGCTGGTATGTCTTCGTTCTAACAAAAAAAATCATCAAAAGCGGTTCATAAACGACGAATTTATCCGTGAACAAACGATTGAATTGAAATGCCAACATGACGGCAAAGGAACTATTTGATGAAACGCACTATAGTAACGAGCCAGCATAGCAGTCCACAGAGTAGGAACATACATTGTTTGTTATAGTCTGTGCAAAGAGCAAACACTATTTAGCGACTTAGCGTCCAAAATCCAAAGCTTCAAACTTCAAGCCAAGTTTAGCCAAGTTCTATTCTATCATTCTATGAATGAAATGACTGACAGACCACCAATGAGCATAGAATGAGAATAACAGTGATAAATTGATAATTTCCAATACCGAACTTGTAAATTACTATTTCAACAATGTGTTAGCACTTAAATCTGATTAAAATTAAGTATTAGTAAAGTTTTATTAGTTCATAAGAGTAAGATAAAACCAGTGACTATAATGGCGCAGCGGTTCCCCTCGAGTGGTCCGAACCCTGCCCCTCCTCCTCCGGGTGCTATGCAGCCCCAGCAACGCTACCAGGGACCTGCACAGCCGCAGGGTTCTCCAATGCCGCCTAGGCCGTACCCAGGACCTAATTTTCCTGTAAGTATTTGGTTGGTCGAATGGTCGCATTACCGTCGTTAGTACTGTCACCAGTTATGTTATATATTATATTTGTTTACAGTAATATACAAATTGTTATTAGATATATATTTACATAAAATAAAAATAATAGAATCATTTAGCATAATACCTACCGTACTCATAACTCGAATGTTTTTTTGTAGGTGCATCATACTTCATTATTGAATCAGTTATAGTAGGTACATTGAGATACGAGTATGTAAAAGAGCATAGTTTAGGTAACTGTTTTAGAACAAAGATGTTTTTTATTGACAATGTTTAGTTTTTAGTGGGTCTCACAATTCCCTTTGAGCTTTCCGTTTGACATTAACAGTAATACTACATATATTACTTTATTCGCAACTTTTTTAATATGCTTTATTATTTTAGTTATATTCCTGGTTCAATATTCTTTGGATTATGTTAATCGTTCTAAAGTACTGAGTCACAGTGACAGGTCACGATAGGGGGTGAGATAGAATAATATGTGTGGGTCTTACTATTACTATTAGATAAAAAAAGTCATTATTTTGTAATTGCAGGCTAGTTTAGGAGTTTACAAAACAGAGGTCATTAATTTGATCTTTATACATGTATGTATTTATTGGATTCATTATGTTTACAATCGGGTAAAACAAACTGCAGAAGGAACATTATTTTGGTATGTATGTTTCTCCTTGCTTAGAGATGGCAAGGAATGAATTCTAATATTACAAATTATACTATCAATAAGTTCTAAAAATATGTATTAATAGTGTAAGTACGAGTATAACTAAACATAGCTTTAAATCTGTACTACAACCCTTCCTTCCTTTGATTTTTAATATTCAAGAATAGTAATACAAACATGTGAAAAGACACTATCAGTCTATACAACAATGTAGTGACTAGTTTCTGTTTAATAATGTTTCTTGTCCTGTGTGGCGACCTGTTGTCACTAATTAGTACTTAATGACGATTTACACAATTAAAACAATAATAGTTGTCTTGTTATTCATAATGGTCATTATCATAGAATGTCATAGCTTTCATTTAAGCTTCTTTAACTTTTAAATTACAATCTTCCATTAACTAAATGAATCATTTAAAAGAAATATAAGATGCAAAAACAAATTCAAATTATTTATTTTGCAATTAGAACTTTTACAATCACTTTTATTCGTCATTTTTTTGAGCTTGCCAGAGTCGACATTTCCTAACTGGCTATCCTGAGAAGAGAAATGTTGAAACAAACTCAAGTTTCACAGCCTCTTTCAAAGTCCAGACAGTTACTTGATTAATAATAAGTAAATAAATGCAGGGTCTTTCCTTGACTGGCCTTTTAAAGATAGAACCAGATTGACTTGAGCAAGGCTGTGCCAACAGGTGGCAAGCAGGCCTCAAATATCTCATAAGTGCATGCACTACACATGCAGCTCAACCATTTTCGAGGGAGCTGCACAACCGAAACACAACAATACCAACAGTGACACCATAAAAATAAAATCAACCAATTATAAATATTTTTTAAATGGAGTGAGTTGCTGCAGAATTCTGAAACACATTTTAGCGCCGGATTTGTACTTAGCTGCCCTGGAATGAAATAAAGTACATTTTAAGAGCATAAAAATGTATTACTGTTGAACAATGCTGAAAAGTAGGCCCAAACCAGAACGTGTTTATCTTATACAAATAAATACAATAAAATGTCGTGTTTGGTTTGATTGATATTTCTCAGCAGGCACGTAGCGGATTTACGCCACCTCCAGTGGGCGCAGTGGGCGCCGTGGGTGCGGGCGGCGTGAGTGCGGCGGGCGCGGGCGGGGCCCCGGGGGGCCGCGCGGCCGGCGGGGCCGCGTACGGCGGGGGCGCGGCCCCGGGCGCGCCGGGCCCCGCCGGCATGCGCCCCGCGCCCCCCGCGCCCCCGCCGCCCGCCAAGCGCCCGCCCGACGCGCGCGCCGCCATCCCTCCGCAGCACAAACCCGGCCTGTACAACCCGTGAGTTCTTTTCCTCAAAATAAAAACCAACATCAAAGCGGCGGCGGTAGCCTAATGGTTGACAAATAATAAATGGTTGTGCATGAAATGGAAGATAACTGACGTATTAATTTGATTAGGATTAATTAAATAAAATCCCATCTATACCTAGCATAGAAGATTGTAATAGTAGGATTAGTAGGTATAGATAGTAAAGATAAATTTAGCTTAGAATTGCTTGAATTATTTGTATTTTTCTGTTGTGTAAATGAGTAAACAATGTTAGTGAATGCGCGCCTTGACAGCGACGCGTACGGCGCGGGCGGCGGCGCGGCCAAGCGCAAGAAGCGGCTCGCCGACAAGATCCTGCCGCAGAAGGTGCGCGACCTGGTGCCCGAGTCGCAGGCCTACATGGACCTGCTGGCCTTCGAGCGCAAGCTCGACGCCACCATCATGCGCAAGCGCCTCGACATACAGGAGGCGCTCAAGCGGCCCATGAAGCAGAAGCGCAAGCTCCGGATATTCATCTCCAACACCTTCTATCCGGGTTCGGGGTTACTTTATAAACAGCCTCTTAAAAATATATAACTTGGAATTGTTTACTTAAAGTTTCGTGTCTTAGGTCAGGGTGACAACGCCGTGCCATCGTGGGAGCTGCGGGTCGAGGGTCGCCTTCTAGATGACACCAAGAATGATCCCAATAAAGTAATAAATTTAATTATGACGGTCATTAGTGCGTATAGGTACTTTATGTTGTTCATGACAATTATTGATGTTAATATCGTTGGAGGTGTTGCAGGTGAAGCGCAAGTTTTCGTCGTTCTTCAAATCATTAGTGATCGAACTAGACAAGGAGCTGTACGGGCCAGACAACCACCTGGTGGAGTGGCACCGCACGCTCACCACGCAGGAGACCGACGGCTTCCAGGTGAGTGTGGGCGGCTGGGTACGGTGAGGCGGGCGCGTGCGGACAGTACTGAGTGCGGCTGCGCAGGTGAAGCGGCCGGGCTACAAGAACGTGCGCTGCACCATCCTGCTGCTGCTGGACTACCAGCCGCTGCAGTTCAAGCTGGACCAGCGCCTGGCGCGCCTGCTGGGCGTGCACACGCAGACGCGGCCCGTCATCGTCAACGCGCTGTGGCAGTACGTGAAGACGCACCGCCTGCAGGACCCGCACGAGCGCGAGTACGTGCTGTGCGACAAGTACCTGGAGCAGATCTTCGGCGCCGCGCGCATGAAGCTGGCGGAGGTGCCGGGCCGGCTGGGCGCGCTGCTGCACCCGCCCGACCCCATCGTCATCAACCACGTCATCGCCGTCGAGCCGCCGCACGACGCCAAGCAGACCGCCTGCTACGACATCGACGTCGAGGTCCGCACTCTTACATTTGCTTCTAACTTAATGGCCTTTCGATCGTGTAAGGCAAACCTAGAAATGCATTACTTTTTTGGCGATTTCATGTTCATTCCATTCTAATCTATTTTGGACTCTGTGGTTATATTAAATCTTGAAACGCCTGAGTTTCAGGGATCGACTATAATGTTTAGGTATTTATTGTAGGTGGACGACACACTTAAGACTCAGATGAATAACTTCTTGTTAAGCACCGCTAACCAGCAGGAGATCCAGGGGCTCGACTCCAAGATACATGAGACTGTAAGTACCGCAAGTAACTTACATGTTAAATCGGGCGCTATGCTAAATTAATCATTCATCATCACAAGACAGAGCCCAAAATCGCCGCCTGCCAGTATCAGGCCAAAGAGAATTTAACAAGTGGCGGAACCAACTCCAGGCAGCGCGCTGTCCATGGCCTTGGACTAGTTGGTTTACAATAAAATCTTTAACCGTTATTCCCTAAAAGACTCTGTAACGTACTAATCGTAGTTGTATTATTTTAATGATTATCCTGTTATAAGCCAAAAGGAAGGGTTGTTTTTGGCAGTCTATGCATGTATGTATGTTCCACCATAATGCCTAAACTAGGTACTGAACCGATTTTAGTAATTGAGGTGTCAATCAATTTGTAATACGAACCCGGGTAACAGGCTATATAAATTATTATCAAAATCTTATATGAAGGAAAAACCTAAGATTCTAACCTCGAAATAAAAAAACTGCGATAATCACGAACTCATACACATACACAACATGTCATGTGAATATTGTTTAAGTTAAAATATATTATGATTAAAATGCGGTCGTACAGTTCGCGCAGTCCTGACGTTTCAGTTTAATAATAATAATATTTTGGGACAGATCACACACGGTCATCTGATCCCAAACTAGTTACGTTAGAATTCTCGTTCTTCAAATGCGGTGATTTAGGTAGGTATTGCACGACTACTTGCTACGTGTATTGTATGCCCGATCGGGAAACGGAAAAGTAATAAATAAAAATTAAAGTTAAAACTACGACCCAACTACGTATAAAAGGTGTCTCAAAAGGATGAAACAAGTTCAATAGAAGTCCAGAAATGCATAGGTAGGGCTACAAAAATGGTCAAGATAGAGCTGTGGTCCATGGACCTACACGCCATGTCTAATGAAGAGTGCCTGGCACCCACATAAATATAGTAGGTATACAGTAGGTGCGACCACGGCTCTGGCTTGACCATTTTTGTACCTATGCATTCCTGGACTTCTATTGAACTTGTTAACGTTTTAATTCCTCTTCGGATGAAGGGACTTCTCTTTATTTATTCAACTGGTATACGAGTATCCGAGAGTGCATGAATCACCGGGTGGGGAGGAGACACAACCACACAAATACGGTTACTCTTTAACCATTCTTGTATAACAATCAACCTTATACAAATACAATACAAAATTCTTACCTTAGCACTATTACAATCACGAAATCACAAAGCATTGATGAAATGTTTCTGCACTAGAAAAATTATTATTATTATTACATCGCTCAACACGTGGATGCGTGAGTGCTCGCTCGCTGTCGAAGGAATGGCGTTCCTCGAACCCAAGCCAAGCTGGCGGCTCCTCGAGGCTCCTAATTCAATTTGCAGTACTCGACGTTACGTCAAAGGGATGACTTTGCTATCTTTAGAAATAACGAATTAGGAATCAATAAAAATCAGATTTTTGAGGTGACGATTTTCCGCTGTGCCTACAGGCTCATAATTTATAGTTTCAATTTAAGAAGCTTGCTGTGTGTAACGATGATTGTTGCAAATGTAATGAAATGGGGTAATAAAAAGTGGATTTTTAAGAGGTACCTACAATGCGACTCGTCATAATAATGTATTTTTCATATACAGGTGGACACGATAAATCAGTTGAAGACGAACCGCGAATTCTTCTTGAGCTTCAGCATGGACCCGCAGCAGTTCATCCAGAAGTGGCTGGTGTCGCAGTCGCGCGACCTGAAGGTGAGTTCGCGGGGACAGGGTACGCTCGGCGCGTGGCGGGGGCTACAGCGGCTACAGCGGCAGTGTGTTGCAGAGCATGGGGCTGGGCGCGGGCGCGGGCGGGGGCGCGGGCGCGGGCGCGGAGGAGGAGCGGCGCGGCGAGTTCTACGCGCAGGCGTGGGCGGGCGAGGGCGTGGCGCGCTACCTCACGGCGCGCCTGGCGCAGCGCCGCCGCGACCTGGAGCTGGCGCTGCTGCCGCACGCGCCGCACGCGCACCTGCAGCGCCTCTAGGAACACGCCGCAATAAACTCTACTCTTCTCTAACCACGACTTTCATTTCGCTAGCTTCAATAACGATTCTATTTACCCGACTGCGCCAGAAAGAGGGTTCTGTTTTTCGAGAGTATGTATGTATGTATAATTGTTTGCCAACCTCTGAAACCGGCTCGATGGATTTTAGCTCGAGTGAGAGGTGCCCTTAGTTCCGTAATTACTGAGACAGTGACACTGGGTGTATCAAAGTAACAGAAAACATTTATGTGTCGAAAAAGAGAGATACAACATTAAAATAAAAAAAAAAATTATTAAAATAATTATTTACTCGAAAACTTTAAACAAAAAATTGTTGAGAAAATTAAAAACCCGACTGAGTAAAAAATGATAGAAACCAACTTTTAGTTAAGTTCATATTTTTAGGGTTCTGTACCCAAAGGGTAAAAACGGGACCCTAGTACTCAGACTTCGCTGTCTGTACGTCCGTCTGGCAGACACCAGGCTGTATCTCAATAACCGCGAAAGCTAGACAGTTGAAATTTTCACAAATTTTAAGTATTAATTTTGTTTTGTTTTTAGTAAATAAATATTTAAGGAGCTGCTATACAACAAACGCGATTTTATTGCCCTTTTTGCTGGCACCAGATAGGCAGTTGTATTTTTACTTCAATAATAAAATTAAATATTTATTAAGAGGGGCTCCCAATCATATTTTGCCTATTTATGCTCGATATCAATTACCGTAATTTCACAAACTAGAAATAAGTTACAGTATGAAATTTGTGTACCTACTGTTGTATGACCTAGTCAATGGTACGGAACCATTCGCGCGCGAGTCCGATTCGCACTTGGCCGGTTTGTTCTGCTAGATTTGATGGCACAAAGGATTCCAACCTGACATAGTGTAGTCATGCCAACGAAGTCACTCGTAAGGTGGACTACTCCGTTCACTGCGTTAAACAGCTTCAAAGTTTCCTACACTTAAAAACAAAAAAAAATCTAGGGCCAAATATGGCTCTGATTCAGCCTATAATCAACTAGGCTGCTGCTAGGTATTTGGACGCTATTGAGGAGCTATTAAACAAGTCAGAGCTCTTGCAAAGTTTGTGAATTCTCCTATTTCTTCGGACTACGCAAGTATGATCACGTCACTTACGCAAGAATCTGTAATGTTTGTCTCCCAATCCGCCTTCGCCGTAACAGATCGGAACACTGATAATATATTTTTTGACATTATAATAATAAATGTCGTGGTAGCCCGGCGGTTCAACGACCGAATTTCCATGCACATGGTTGCAGATTCGAACCTAGGCTACCTACCAATGTGACTTTTTCAAAGTTATATGTACTTCCTAATCATACTATCATTGACAAACGGTGAAGGAAAACATCGTAAACAAACAATAGATTCCAAAAAATTTGAACACGGTTAAAAAAATCAAAATCATTTATTAAAATTAGGCTACCATGTACCTAGCACTTCGAAGAGGCTAAAATATTGTATAAGTTAGCTAGTATTGGTTTGTGTGGTAGCTAGGTTTATTATTTAGTATTAACTAGTATTAAGGTATTCATTGTTTTTTAAGTTTTTCGTGTAGAGTATAAACCTATTTGTTGTTTTTTATGGAACGGTATTGTATTGTCGCTCAGCGTCAAAGTTCTGATAAAATAAATATAAAAAAAACTTAAAAGGTGTCAAGGGATACCCGGATGGAACGAAGTTCCTTTCGATAAATTAGTGAAGGAATAGTGTTTTTTTCTTAATTTATAATATTTTTTTATTATTAACAAATATAAAATAATCGTCGCGACACCGCACTGTTCAATGCGAAATAGAAAGACGAAACGAAAATAACTGGCTTGCTTTCTATATGAGAGAGAGAGAGAGAGAGACACGGAGAAACACGCGCTCGCTGCATGGCTTACAACTATAGCAAAAATTTTCGTTACAACTTTTTTCTTATTTTTTTCCGTCTAGCCCCCTTTCGTAACGTCATTCCAAAATTTAAAAAAATTAGCACTTTTTGAATGTCATCAACACAGCACCCTGATTCGCCCACCCCACCGCTTTCTAGCCGGGGAGAAGAAACGCGTAACGAACTCCCCAGCAGCTCGCTGTCTTTACAATATAAAAAATATGAATTATAGTATAACCAGTCTAAGTAGGTACATTTTTATCATTACTATACCTTTGTACTTGATTATCATTTTGTAGTGTCTTTGAAAACTTTATGTGTACATAAATTGAAAATAAATAGCTTGGATAAAGGCTAGACAGAAGATAACAATAGTTTTCATGGCCAATAAGGCTCGAACTTTAATTCCGGCTACATAGTACTTACTGATCCCTGCCTCATGATAGAGGAATAAAATGCCACCAAATTACCGTATAAAATAATATGTGAAAAACCACACGGCGCGCGGCGTTAGTATGATCTCATTCACAACAAAGCCATATATATATTTGGAAGAGTGCGAAAATTAGTACGCATACGACGTTTGGTACCAGACGTAGACACTGCACACAACAAATACCTGTCTCAGAAGCGAGAGTGAATTCAGCGCTCACCTGCAGCACTCGCAGCCCAGTACTGATAGCGGCCGAGCACGACTCGGCACGAGCGGCGACGAGCACGCGAGTTCAGAGAGGCGACACTTCTGTGCCGGCCGCCATGTCGCCCGGCCACCACCACGACGGCGACGCCGCCGACGCCAGCGCCAACGCCAGTGAGTACCCTAGCACGCTTACCTCGACATGCCGAGGGATCACTTAATTATTATTATGCATTTTTCTATTCCCTACTTTTAATTTAACCCAATAATATATAAAACCAGTTTCCATAACCCATCCTCACGGCACACGTATTAAATTAAATCCTGAAGGAATATTAAACATGACGCATGACGCGCGTTCATAATATTATACTTATTAGGACAACATCCTAAGATAATGATACGACAGCACTGATTGATGATGGTTATGATTATTAATTTCGACCAAGATTATATTATTAATCGGTAGGTATATTTGTACAGTCGGGGATTAAAATCCAACCGTGTTATGATTCAATACTTAAAATTAGGTAACACTGCCAGTTGGTTGAACCTATTAAAAAGAAGGTAATCTGGTTAAAGTCTCTTATTTTAAGGGTTGTACCTGAACTGAACCAACATCAAAGAAAAAAAGGCTACAAGAATACCTAGGTATAAGATGTAGGTGATTTCAAGAAACAGGAAATGTAATATTTATTACGTTTGCAGCTAATATTTGAATAGATACAGTACCTAGGTATGTCATAGGTGTGTGGCGACACACATCGACGTAGGTCTGAGAGAGTATTTTTTCATTTGCAAGATATGTTGGTTATTTCGGGTTTAAGGGGAATATAAGAGTTAAATGCGCTAAAAGCATGTTTTATAATGCCTTAAAGTATATTATCCACTGCAGTAACAAAATAGGTATAAAAAAAAATGATATTCTACAGGATTTAAGCTAGTTCGTAGTTGTGTTGAAAACATAATGCTACAAATTTAATACGATAGAAAATAATCACAAAGATACCTCAAGATAATTCTTTTAATGTGTAAAACCATGCTAATATAGGTAGGTACCTATACATACAGGCAATCATTCTGTCATGATTTTTTGTCAAATTATATATCGTAATAAAAAAACATTTATCGTAATGATCAGCAAATTTGTATGGAATCCTTGGTTTGCGAGACAGACTCGTACTTATTCGGTATTTTTAAATTTGTTATAGTCTGGTAGTTTTCTGAAAAGATAAAGACAGAATTTAATTAAAAACTGAAACTCAAACTTACATATTCTCGAACATAATAGGTACCTATACTAAATATATTGCACGTTCAGTTATCATTCAGCAACAAGCAAGAATTAAGGATAAATATCTCAGTTAAATAGGTATTATGTAAGAAAGGAGCTATACCTATTGACGCTTATACATACCAACATAAAAAGTAATCCCCTTCGTCACAAAATCAACATGTAGTAAGTTAACAAAGTCAACAAACTCATATAGCTTCCGTGATTATGTAGGTGCACACTGTTTATTGTTCATGCCGTATAAAAATGTGTATTTAGTAATTATCTAAGTACCTACTTGCTATTAGATAATTGTTACAAACTACCTCATTGTGTAGTCAAGTCACTAGATAAAGGCATAATATGAAATCACGGATTTTCCAAATAAATTTTCAGAAGAAAAGGATTGCGACACAAATGTGCTTTAGTAGGTAGGTAGGTATCTCGTCTGTTCTGTTTGTCTAGCTGTAGAAATAAATGTAGTTTCGGACACTCGTGTTTCGGCTTGCACTTTGCAGTGGTGTGCTGCTCGTGCGCGGAGTGCGGGTCGCGCGGGCAGGCGCTATGGCGCGTGCTGCTGGCGGAGGGCGCGGGCGCCGCGCTGCTCGTGCTGCTGAGCTGCCTGCCGGCCGCCGCCGCGCCGCTGCACCGCGCGCTCGCCGCCGGCTGCGTAGTGGCGCTGCTCGTGCAGGCACGTGTCCCGGCCCGGCGCCGCGAGCCGCGCTGACCGCAACACCGCGGTAATATTATCATAGCGCCACTGTGCTTGCAGTGCCTGGACCACGTGTCGGGCGCGCAGATGAACCCCACGGTGACGCTGGCGGCGCTGCTGTGGGGGCGCGTGTCGCGGCTGCGCGCGCTGGGCATGGCGGCGGCGCAGCTGGCGGGCGCCACCGCGGGCGCCGGCCTGCTGCGCCTGCTGCGCCGCCCCGAGGCCGAGCTGTGCGTCACGCTGCCCGCGCCCGGCCTTGCGCCCTACAAGGTCGGTCTCCTTTACCACAAATGATCACCTCTCCTTATCGTCTTCGTCCATCTATTTGCACTTGCGTTGGGCGCAGGCGGCGCTGCTGGAGGCGGTGCTGGGCGGCTGCCTGGCGCTGGCCAACTGCGCCTCGTGGGACTCGCGCAACGCCGGCCTGCGGGACTCCTGGCCGCTGCGCATCGGCATCTCCGTGGCCGGCATGTCGCTCGTAGCGGTCAGTCACACATGCTTTTAACTAATTCCAGTTATTATCACAATACATTTTCAGCTTGCTTTCATTCTAGTAATTAAATGGCGATTACAAGACTCGAATTGCAACTTTAGTTCCTTTGTTTTACTACCTAACCGCCTAATTCATTCGCTTTTCGCACACTGAGCATCAGAAGCGAATACGCCGTTGAACTGTTAATTTTGTCGTCAACGTAGCTTACTTGCTGTGATGACTTCTTACCTAACGCCGCCCTCCTCTGTCCTTCTCACACATCCGATCTTTATTTATGTATATACATAATTAATATAATTATATAAATATTACATAATGTATATGTATTATAGCATAACTATATTTTCTTTACTACCTATATGTATTAACATTGCCACCGCACTCGATGTTACTGCACCCATGCTTGTCACTACATCACCCTTGGTTGACTGGTAGAGAATGCATAGGGCATTAAGACCGCCATTGTACAGTCAACAGTAAAAGTAGATGATGAATTGAGTTTATCACTTTTGGAGTCAAAACTGATCACGAATATATGTATGGCAACTGGACTAGTACCTGGTAGTGATGTAACGAATGTTGGATTTTTCACATTCGCGAAAGCGAATGCGATTGCGAATATTTATCTTCAACATTCGAGAATGCGAATGCGAATGAGAATCTATATTAATAATTTCGTTCAGGGGAACGGTAGACTCGATCGAAACCTTATATGAATAACAAAACATAAAGAAATATTGATTTCGAGTCGACAACATATATCCGCAAAATTCAGATTATGGAGAATTTCGTTAAATTCTAATGGCACTGACAAACAAACCGCAGTCGCCATCTTGGGTAGTTAATAAGTCCGCGATCCGTAAAAGATAATTCTGCTCAAAGTGAAGTGATTACAGTGCTGACAAGGCGTATGACAGTTGCATGATAGTTGGGACCAGAATCGTTTCGGAACGCGTTTAAAATAATAGTTCAAGAATATTTATTTCGCTTTTTTCACGTTCCGTTGCATACTAGCTCTTATACGCCACGCTAATCAACACGTCGCGTGCGTCGCGCCAAAAAAGTATCCATCACAAAGAACTGTGACTCATTTGACTGTGTAAAACGAAACGTCTTGCCTGAAACATTGACTGAATCTTAACAAAACTTAAAACTTTTCTTCAGTCGTTGTCGTTTCGCGAAAATATTAATATTATTTGTGTGTAAAAAATGAAAATTATTTGTGTGAAAACTATTGCAGTTTTTATTTACTATATTTATTAAACACTATGAACGAAGTTTTACGAATCTATGGCTTGCTTACCTTTAATATTCCTTGAGAACCGATGACTACAGAAATATTTACCTACATTGTGTATGAGTCACATTTAAACCGGGCGGAGCCGGGTTTTCATCTAGTATTTTAAAATTTCAAAAAAAGCGCGCGTAAAATGTTTGATAGGTTTGACGTTTCGTGTCGTCCATGTTTAAATTGAACATAGCCGAGCCGATATTGGTTAATTGAATGAATTTAGTCACAGAAAGTTAATTCTAAAAGTTTTGTTTTGTTTTGAGGTTAGTTTTATGTTATTTATCAAATTTGACTGATACTTAAGGGACAAAGTGGCATAAAAACATTAGTAATAATATACTACTAAATAAATGCAAACCTTACATAGTTGTAACAAGCCTGATTAATGTTAGATTTGATCAGATCTCTGAAGTTCTTTTTTCATAAATGAGACTTTAATTTAGAATGTAGAAGTATGATTTAATAAAAATATCTAAGTGTCATCTATTGTATTATTATTTCATATGCATGCATATCATAATTTCCTTTTTTATTATTAAAAACATTCGCTAAATATTCGCATAATTTTTGCGAATGCGAATATCGAAAAATATGCAGATATTCGCGAATGCGAATATCCGTTACATCACTAGTACCTAGTAGATGTTTGGTATAATTGGTGTAATGGCTTCGAAGTCTAGTTAACGTTTCTAAAGCGCCTATTTTAGGTTTACTAAAAATAAAAACATTTTCTTTTTTTATTGAAAAATCTCCATTCTAACTAGTTAGCTATTTTTGCTCACAGATCAAACTCAAGAAGTGTCATCAGAGTCCTTTCTCTTTTTTTTACCCAGAAGCAATATTTTACTCTGGGTAGAAAGTATTGTATATGTGTGGCAGTGTGGCGCTCTTCTACCAACTCAAACACTTACCCCCGAATACTGAAACGTCAGTTAACTTTAACACATTATTAATTGTCTATCTGTCGTCTGTCGCTACTTCACGCCTTAAAGTGACAGAGATAGCATGCGACTTAACGGCGGAAGCGAACTGATTGACGTTTCAGTATTTGACCTTACCAGTATTACATAATAAGCACCTTTACTAATTGCATCTGATTAAATTAATAATTAATAATAATTAGTAGTCTAAATATCGACCTAAATGTTTGTTTTGTATATTCAATTGCAGGGTGAGTTGACCGGCGCCAGCATGAACCCTGTGCGAAGTTTCGGGCCCGCGCTGTGGAGCGCTAACTGGACTAGTCATTGGGTTAGTTATATCGATACCTAGGACTTATAGGTACAGGCAAGTAGCCAACCTAAGGGCTCCCTTTCTCTAAATTATAAACTGTCTTTATTTCTTTTCGCGTTTTTCTTCCATACGAAAAAAAGGATACGATTTTTCTTTTGCTTCTGATTAGATATTCTTGTACCATGTTATTGTCATCATAATTATTATTTATATGATTTGACTTGATCTGATTATGAAGCCAAGAGAGAGGTAGATAGGATAGTGGAAAACGTCAACGGTAATTAGTAATTAATCTACGTGAGTCTGGGCTCATTTGGTCACCTAAGGTCCCACCTGTGATTTTGTTGTAAATACGTAAGGAGGCTTAGACGACATATTTTAATTAAATAACAATAAAAAATGACAAGCATTTATAGAATTGCAACAGTACGTAACTGCCTGGTTCGGTGGTCCGCTGTAAGAGTTTTTAAGAGGTGTATGTGTGTGCAGGTGTACTGGGCGGGCCCGCTGGGAGGCTCGCTGCTGTTCACGGCGGCGTACCTGAGCGCGTGGCGCCCGCGCCAGACACGCTGTGACGTCACGCCGCGCGACACACACCGTGACGTCACGCCGCGCGAGCCACGCTGTGACGTCACGCCGCGCAAGCTGCGTGCACAGCCCTAGCTATAAGCATACAATACTAAATATTACTGCGTACATACTATAAGTTAAATAAATTACCTTCCATATTGGATTATTGAACGTAAAATATAAATCCCTAAATTATAAGCATCTAAGCAGTATCTTTTACACAACTTAAAAAACAGTATTAGTTTTCCTACAATTTAAGAAATATTAAATACCATTCTACTGACGTGCTACCAAACACCTTCATGAACGAAAATTATGAGCATAAATTATTGTTTGTTATAAAAATAATATCTTATAGTTAGCCTAGCTTAGCGTTAGCTAGAGGCAATAATATTAATGCACACACTAACATGATTTTAACAGACTTCCAAAAAGGAGGAGGTTCTATGTTTGTCTTGTTTTTATGTATGTCCGAGGTCTTCCCCGATATCTCCGTCAATTGTGGACCGATTTCAAATTATTTTGTTTGAAAGGTTATACTCCCGAGGTGGTCCCATTGTCACCATATCAGGATTTGAAGATGGAGGAAGTCTCCACTTCCTCCATCATCAGATCCTGACAAGATCGAAAAAAGCTTCCCAGGGAAATCGAAAGATCCCTGGGCTTTTTCCCACCACCGTACACCGCCCACCATAGTTTTTTGACACCACCTCATGATGACCAGTTGGTGATGGAAGGTACAAATCCGTCAAGGTTGGGTTGTAGTAAAAGGATAATAACGATAATAACGATATCTTGGGACAAGCTCACACACGGCCATCTGATCCCAAACTAGGCAGAGCCTGTACTATGGCAACCAGACAACTGATAAACATACTTATATATTTCTAAATACACACATATTATAAATAAATAACACCCAGACACAGAACAAATGATCGTGCTCATCACACAAAGATTTGTCCTGGGTGGGAATCGAACCCACGACCTCCGGCTTAGCAGTCACTAACCACTAGACCAGGCCAGTCGTTGGCCAGGATCATTCTTTAGTAAAATATTAACTGTGGACCGGTTTAGCAAATTCTGTTTATAGTAGGAAGTCTCCTGACCTGGTCCCATTGTCTTCAAGTCTCTGTCTGTCCCATTGTCTTCAAGTCTGATTATGGGACCCAGGGGTATTCAGGTGGAGCTGGTGTTGAAAGGTAAAACTCCTTAACGGTCAAAAGTCAAAAGCAAATTGCAAACATCGGTCTACACAAGGTGCTACATAATGAATTTTTACTCAAGTTATATGAAGCAGTTGAACACTACGATTATTTAAACTAAAAATTGTTTAATATTTTTACGAATTCACTGCCCAATTATTTTCTTACAAGGCAGTTTACCAATGATACTGAAGAGGCAACTCATCGTCATTTGCATCCTGCTCGTCCTAGCCTACGGTGCTCAAAGTTGGTCACTAACTGAACAATAAAAGTTTGTCACACTCAGAAATTTGTAACTAAACAGATCATGTTTAAATAGCTACCACGCTGCGTTCTGTCCCACAAGTAGCGGATGTCAAAGAAAAAACAGCCAAGCTGCAGCCAGCAGAGACTTTCGAAAATTAGGTAATCGAAGTAACCATCGTTGTCGCGCTACAAACATGTGTATGTGATAAGGACATACCTACTCGACTATTTACTACTCCAATTTTGGACCAATCCTACTAATATAGTTGTGAAAGTGTGGATGTTTGGATGGTTGTTACTCAATCACGCAAAACGGCTGAACGGATTTGGATGAAATTTGGCATGCATGTAGCCTTTGACATGGAAACAACATAGGCTACCTTTATCCCGATTCCTTAAGTAGTTCCCAAGCTAAGCCGCGGGCAGACAGCTTTCAAATTTGGTATGTAGGTATGCTACCTATGCTATGGAAAAGGACATGTACTTTCTATATAATATAATTTTCAATAAAAAGTAAATTACAACATTTTATTGCCGGCTATCAAAATGTATCAAGCAAAAAATTCTAAGTAGGTACTACTTATGTTGTAAAAATGAGAGATTATTTTCAAAATAATCTGAGATGGTATAGGTCGCGTCACGTAAAAAGAACGCTTGTGGTTAGGCTGCGCAGTAGGCGATTTATCGGTTAATTCGGTGGAATGAGGTGCGGCGCGGGGCTGGTGGGTCACGCGTTGCATGCTTGCCGGGGCGCTATTGGTTCGTCAGTCGAGCTTTGCTTTCCGCGGTTTTGCGCGACTGTGCCCATGCGCAAACACATTCGGACATTCCCTCCACTTTCTGACAGCGTTCTTTTTACGTGACGCGACCTGTTATTTTTAAACACAGTATTACATCCAGGTGATAAATATAACTTTTAGCTGTGATAAATTCAATTATTTATAATTGTTATTTTATATAAATATTTTTCAACGTAGTTTCCTTATTGGTCGTTATTGATATTATTATACCTAAGTTGTATTTTGTTAATCTGTTATATTCCTTGGACAGCAATAATAAATTATATATTTTTATCTCAAGTTCTACATATACATATAATTTAATAGCGTCACGACGCCACTCTTTTACGGCGTCGCGACGCCGCTCAATCAAAGCGTCGCAACGCCGCGCGCCGTGCTACGATGGCATTGCGACGTCTCCCAGATATGGCATCGCGACGGCTCAGCTTTGGAGTCGCGACGTCTATGTATGTGGCATGTCTCTCCTATGTATGTCCTCTCAGCTGTGGCGTAGCAAAACCTCTTAGCTATGGCTTCGCAACTCCCATCTAATATGGCGTCACGACGCCTCAAAGATATGGCGTCACGAAGCCTCTTAGCTATGGCGTCACGCCGCCTCACAACTATGGCGTCACGACGCTTCAGCTATGGCGTAGCGAAGCTTATCAGGTAAAATAGCGTCCCGACGCCAATCAGGAATAACGTCGCGACGCCGTTCAATTATAGCGTCGCGACCCTCTCAGCAATGGTCGCTGGTAGGCGACGCGACGCATCTCACCTATAGCGTGGCGCCGCCTCTCTATTTTGGCGTCGCGACGCCTCCCTGCCTTGGCGTCGAGACCCCTCTCCACTATGGCTTCGCGACGCCGATTTCAGACTAAGTTTTGGAAACCAGGTTTCCTCACGATGTTCTCCTTCACCGTTTGTCAATGGTGTCTTAGAATAATTAAATCAAATCAAATCATTTATTATTTGTTAAACATAGGTGAAAAATACATAAAAGATCTTAAAATTATAAAAGAGCGCTATGTTTTGCCTGCAATGCATACAAATAGAAGGGAAAACAAAAGTAAAGAAAGTATGACGGTAAAACACATTAACTTAAAATTTATCATTAAAAAATTCTTCTAAACTATAGTAACACTTTTCAACTAAAAATTTGTTAAGCACTTTTTTAAATTTTAACAATGGCAATGTTTTTATTGAATCCGGCAATTTATTGTATACTTTTGGAGCTACACCAAAGAAACTCTTGTGCATTAAAGATGTCTTACGTATAATATTACATATTTTATTTTGGTATTGAGATCGTACTGGGTTTTTATTCACTATTGATAATTTACTAAATATTTCAGGATTTAATTTAACAAATATTGTAGTTTCCAAAATGTACAAGGCCGGTAATGTCAACAATTTTAATTTTTTAAAATGCGGTACACAGCTGTCTGTAGTTTTTAAGCCACATAAGGATCGTATGCATCTTTTTTGCATTTTGAACACAAGCTCCCTATTAGTTGACTGTCCCCAAAAAATGACACCGTACCTTAGAACCGAGACCACTAATCCAACATACACAATACATAACTTTGAAAAAGTCACTTTAATACTGTCCCGAGTTTGAACCCTGCAACAACAGGGTTGCATAGTGTCCGACCGAAATTTCGGTTTCGGCCAGTTTCGGCCAAAAAATCAAGTTTCGGTTTCGGCCAAAAACGGCCGAACCTTTCGGCCGCGCCGAAACTTACAACATCGTCCCTTCGGGTCGCGCTCGGCTAACGATTTGGTTATATGATTAACAATTTGATTATTTTGATTATCTAATTATATTTGAATTAGCCATTCGAGGCTAACTGATTGTGATATTTGTGAGAATATTTTTTTGCTTTTTTAATAAAAACGACGCCCGCACTAAGGAATTTAATCCTTGTGTCGCGGAGGATTCACAAACATTCAAATCACATGCACAAAGAACACCCAGACTTGGAACAAGTATCTGTGGATCACACAAATGCTTGTCCCATGCGGGAATCGAACCCGCAGCACGTCGCGCACAGTGGTAATTAGCGTGGTGACCTTTACCACTCGGCTATCCGTGCAGTCAAAATGTAAGTAACTGAAAATAAATAAACATAATACATAATATACATAAGCATCATATTTTAATAATAAATTTGTTTTATTTTATACCACCATTAAAAAATCGCTAACTTTGTGTTACAAGTAATGTATTTTTTTCACTTTATAGGGTAGTTAAATTTTCAAACAGAACCTCTGTAACTGTGCTGAAATTTCATTGTGATAAATCTTTGAAAGTAGAAACTTGGGTTGGCGAGATATTAATTTTAGAAAAAAACGGGCTTACTAACATTTTTTCGACATTTTAAGGACGTTTTTTTTTATAAAAGTTTCGGTTTCGGTTTCGGCCGAAACTACAATGAAACCGAACCTTCGGTTTCGGTTTCGGTTTCGGCAAAATAACATGTTTCGGTCGGTCACTAGTTGCAGGGTTCATACGAATGCGGTCATTGAACCGCTAGGGCACCACGACATTTGACTTTCATTTATTGACGTCAATAAATACACTGAATAACGCGAACAACGTCGCGGGTACATCTACTTAGTTTATTTAATTCAAAATATTTTATATACTGAATGAGAAGATTATGCCTTCTATGCTTATGGCAAAAAATAGCACAAAAGCTCGTTTGAATACTTACTGCAAAAAAAAATCATAGCTCCCAGTTCATAAACCACGGAAAAACCATCGAGAGTGGGATATACTATATTACACACGTGTTTCCACTTTTAGTTATAATTAAGAACCGTAATCTGTTTAATTTGTATCCAAATGAAAACAAAGAAAAATAAACTACAAGCTAGCAGTTCCCAACCAACCCGTCAAAAACGTGTAGACGTGAGTTTGTAAATAAATATTAATAAAATATAGTTTAAACCAATTTTTATAAAATTTATCATCTCTTAAAGTCTTACAAACCTGCAAATAAGCAGTGATTACGTTGGTG
Organism: Plusia festucae; assembly: GCA_950381575.1. NCBI lineage: Eukaryota > Metazoa > Arthropoda > Insecta > Lepidoptera > Noctuidae > Plusia > Plusia festucae. The sequence continues at coordinate 127,975 of OX494436.1, read as the reverse complement.
GAATAATCTATGTCCTAAAAACACATTAAATACACCACCTGCCAGTTCACTAGTGCACTAAGTCATCACAACAATTGTGTTCACTTATATCACCATGTCCACTCAGCTAGATGACATCCAATCCGCTCAGAAGAACCTGGAGGAGTGCTTCATTAAGAAAATGGGTGAGCTTGAGGCACAGATCCTATGTGCTGGTCCGGCCAAGGATACCGTTGCTAAGGTGGCAGAAGAGTTCCGGTCCTTCAGAGAGCTCATGTTTGGCATGTTGGGTCTTCTTCGGACGCAGATTCAGGAATGTTGCAGAGCAGTTGACGGTTTGGAGACACGGTCCCGTCGTAAAGCTCTCATCTTTAATGGGTTCGCTGAGGCTGACAATGAAGATTGCAAGGCCCTTGTCTTGGGCATTATGCATGACAAAATGGACCTGAAGAACCTCACTACAACTTCCATCAAAGTCTGTCACAGGCTAGGAGCTTCAAGCAAAGTGTCATCAACAAACAGGCCTATTCTAGTACGGTTTGCCAATCTCGACCAAAGATCTGCTGTATGGAAGGCAAAATCGGCATTAAAGGGCACCTCAGTTACTGTTAAGGAGTTCCTGACTCGAACGAGACAGGCGGTATTCAGTAAGGCGCGACTGCATTTCGGCATGACGGCGTGTTGGTCTCAGGATGGAATAATTGTCGTTCGATGCCCCGACGGATTACGACATAAAATAACGTCTTTAGCTGAACTCAATCCCCTGTTAGCCAAGTATCCTAAGAAAGCAGCTAACGCATCTGTTGCAGCAGGACGGAGACCCGAAGGTGGGGTGCGCAAGAACTGAGTATCTCATTTTTAACATTATAGACTTGCATGTCGTAGCCCGTAGTCATTGCAGTTGATATCGGGCTCTTTGTTACACTCGTAAAGTTTGCTGCGACATTCGCTACGTATTTCACTTGCATATCTACCCGTTAAAAATATAGTCGTTGTCGTTATTGTAATAATTTATCCAAGTTGCGGTAGAATAACATTAATTACTAGCTGTTGCCCGCGGCTTCGCTCGCGCGTAAAGTAAAGAGTAGTATTAAAGGTAGATGTATTCTGTGATTTTCAAAGTAAGAAGAATGTATAAAATTTTTCATCTAATATTATGGCGTTAAAATAATAATAGAAGTAAATTAAGTAGCAAAAGCATTTGTGTTATGGAATCGGAGACAAAAAAGGTACCATAAACACCCAGACTACAATGTATAAAAGTGATTTTCTACATGGACCCGTCCGGGGATCGAACCTGGAACCTTAGAGCTGGAGACACCTTAAAAACCGGAGTGAACGCCACTCGACCACGGGAGTCGTCATTATAGATATGTCTTAGATGGTCATTATCTTATCTATTTATCTTTTCATCTGTCTATCTTTGAGAATACTGAACTTCACATACCAACTATTTCAGCCCTTATTTCACCCCCTTAGAGGGTAGATTTCTAAAATCTCGGAAATACATCTTATTTATTTCTAACTAATAACCCTTGTATGAAATTGAATGTGTCTATCTTTGAAAACGACACAATTCATATACCTACAAACTTCCAACCCCTTTTTCACCCTCTTAGAGGGATGATTTTTAAAATCGCTAAAATCGCCTTTATTTATTTCTATCCAGAAACCCGTATACGAAATTTCATATGTCTATCATTGAAAATACCGAACTTCCCATAAAAACTTTCAACCCCTATTTCACCCCCTTAGGGGGTAGATTTCCAAAATCTCGGAAATACATCTTATTTATTTCTAACTAATAACCCTTGTATGAAATTGAATGTGTCTATCTTTGAAAACGACACAATTCATATGCCTACAAACTTCCAACCCCTTTTTCACCCTCTAAGGGGGATGATTTTTAAAATCGCTGAAATACATCTTTATTTATTTCTATTCAGAAACCCGTATACGATATTTCATGTGTCTATCATTGAAAATACCGAACTTCCCATACAAACTTTCAACCCCTATTTTACCCCCTTAGGGGATAGATTTCCAAAAGAAAAGTAGCCTATAGCCTTCTTCAATAAGTGGGACAATGACATCTAACAATGAAATAATTTTTCAAATCGGACCAGTACTTCTTGAGATTAGCGCGTTCAAACAAACAAACTCTTCAGATTTATAATATTATATAATATATAATATATATATATATATAGTATAGATAAATAATTATAGTATCTTAGCCGCGTGCAGCGCCCCTTAGTGAACTCCACTGCGGGTGACGTAACCTACGACAAACTTATTATTTGCGGTTGGTACAGTATTCGGGTCTAGGGATCGCACCGCAAAATTAAGTTTGTTTTTTTTTGTATATACTTTTCCGGGATAAAAACTACCCAGTGTGGTGCCCAGGATATTAAAGAACAATTATACCAAGTTTCATCGAAATCGAACCGGTAGTTTTTGCGTGATGCCTGAACAAACAGACAGACAGACAAAAATTTTTTTAATCACATCTTAGGGTTCGGTGTCGGTCTAGTAACACACCCCGCCATTAATTTTTTTGATATTTTCAATGTACAGAATTTTCACTTCTACAGATTTATTATAAGTATAGATAAACTTTTTGTTTTCGTTTAACCTTTCTCAACTGCTGTCAACTTGTCAATAATTGTCAAACGTCAATGTCACAATACCATCGACAAGATAGACTGTATGGGTGTATGTTTAACGTTTCGTTTCTGCTTGGTGTTACAAATTTTTGTTTAACTTTTCTTTTCTCATGCTCCTACGCTTTTATGTCTATAGATAAAATTTATCCATTGCAATTAATTCGTGATGTAAATTCTGTACTGGTTCTACTGGTGGGTGGTGCACAGATAGCATTATTGCATCAATCAGTGTTTTAGTTTACGCTTAATTTATTTATATATGATATCCGACGATGATTCTTTTCACTCTGCTAATGAACTTAATGATTCGTCTGCTAATGATAGCTTCTCCTCCTTAACCGACTCCTTGTCAGATTTCGTGCGACGTAAATTCGTACAACAAAACAATTTTTTTAACGTGTGTCACCTCAATGCTCAAAGTGTCCCAAGTCACTATGGTGAATTGCTGGATACTTTTTCTGAAACTAATGTCCATGCTGTTCTGATATCCGAGAGTTGGCTCAAACCAAATCTCCTTTCCACTACCTACCCCCTTCCTGGTTTCGTTCTCATCCGCAATGACAGAACTGGAAAGGGAGGGGGTGGCGTAGCAATCTATCTTCGTAGTAATTTCTCTTTCAAAATAATTTCTGCTTCCTCGTCAATTTACAATTCCTCTGCTGAGTATCTCTTCCTAGAGGTCCAGTTTAAAGGTGCCAGAGCTCTTTTAGGTGTAGTATATTGTCCTCCTGCTGTTGACTACTTCACGGACTTAGAAGCAGCTCTTGAATCTGTAGGGTCTGAGTATGCACATTGCGCCATCATGGGAGATTTCAACACTGACCTATCCCACCCTAATCCTCGTTCTTGTAGATTACTCCATATCATCCAGTCTGCAAGTCTTAATATCCTACCACTCCAACCTACTCATTTCAACACCTCAGGCGATGACACTTGGCTTGATCTAATCCTTACGTCCTCTCCTTCTCTTGTTTCCGATCACGGCCAGTGTCCTGCACCTGGTTTTTCTCATCACGACCTCATTTTCCTCTCCTATGTCCTAAAACCACCAAAGCCCCTACCTAAAGTTTTGCTCTTGCGTTGTTTCGCTCGTATGGATAGTGAGAAGTTATGCCAGGATGCGTCTAACTTAGACTGGAATAATTTGATCGCTGCTTCCAACATCGACGATAAGCTAAATATATTTAATAGTAAGGTAACCAGCCTCTACGACAAACATGCTCCCATAAAAAAAATCAAATTAAAACGTCTTCCAGCCCCCTGGATAACAAGAGGTGTCCGCATGGCTATGAGGCGTAGAGATCGCGCTTTCCGCAAATTTAAGAAAGAGCGCATTGATGAGAACTGGTGTCTCTTCAAATTAGCAAGAAATAGATGCAATCAGATGATACGCAACGCCAAACGCCGCCATATTCTCGATAACATAAAGTGTTGTTCTCCTGCCGATACCTGGAAGTTTTTAGGAACTCTAGGTATCGGTAAGCCGCGTCAGGTGGATTTTCCCAAAAGTATTAATCTGGACGATATCAACCGTCACTTTTCTACTACTCGTCATTTAGATAACCAAATCCTAACTCAGACGGTTGATTTCGTGGCCAGCCTATCGTGTCCTAACATAGAACCATTTCAGTTTTCCCCGGTTTCCTATGATATGGTACGAAAAAAAATACTGGCTATAAAATCGAAGGCTGTAGGCTGTGATGGTATCAGTCGTTTCATGATCATGTCTATCCTCAATTTTCTTCTTCCAGCTATCACCCACATTATTAACTTTTCCCTTGAGACCAGACAATTCCCGTCCTTGTGGCGTAAGGCGTACGTCCGCCCACTTCCTAAAATATCAAACCCATCTCTCCCTAATCATTTCCGTCCAATTTCTATTCTCCCATTCTTGTCTAAAGTGCTTGAGGCCTGTGTAAATGGGCAGCTTTCGGGGTTTGTTTACCGTAACAACCTTGTAAGCCGCTTTCAGTCGGGCTTCAGGCCAGGGCATAGTACAGTCTCCGCTCTCTTAAAAGTGACAGGGGATATCAGAGCGGCAATGGAGGACACCAAGGTTACCATTTTGGTATTAATTGATTTCTCCAACGCCTTTGATGCTGTCAGTCACGAAATACTTCTTTCCATCCTATCTCATCTCAAGGTATCCCCTGAAGTGCTGGAATGGTTCACTTCTTATCTTCGAGGGCGCCGGCAGACAGTCCGAATTGACGAGAGCTTCTCAAGTTGGTGTGACTTGGATGCTGGCGTTCCTCAAGGCGGTATTCTCTCTCCTCTGCTGTTTTCCGTTTTTATCGATTTCGTTACTCATTATCTTCGGTGTTCGTATCATCTGTATGCTGACGATCTACAACTATATGCACATGCAAGAGTAGATAGCTTATCAGATGTCGTTGGGGATATTAATCGCGATTTGGAAGCAATCCGTGACTGGTCTGACAAATTTGGGGTATCAGTAAATCCTGCAAAATGTCAGGCCATCGTGATTGGCAGCTCGCGTATGTTGGGCAGAGTGACGACGGCTTCTCTACTTCCAATCTTTTACAACGGCATCGTCATTCCTTTAAGCCCTTACGTTAAAGATTTAGGTCTGTATCTAGACTCAACTCTTAGTTGGCAAAACCACATTTCTCATATCAGCCAAAGAGTTACTGGCTCTTTGCGTTCTTTATATCGGCTTCGAAATTTTCTACCAGTTAAGACGAAAACAATGCTCGTGCAAACTTTGATTTTTCCCATCGTCGATTATGGTGACGTGTGCTGCTTTGACTTGAATGCAGTTCTGCTGGATAAACTTGACAGGCTTTTAAACAACTGCATCCGGTTTATTTACAACTTGCGAAAATACGACCATGTTTCCAGCCTCAGGTCAGAGCTCAAATGGATGCCAATTCGCCAGAGAAGAAGTATGCGTGCGCTGACCACGTTGTACTCTTTATTAAAATCTCCTTCTCCTCCTTCTTACCTAACGCCGCACTTTCTCTATCTCTGTTCCTCACATGATAGGAATCTTCGTTCTGCTGATAATCTTCTTCTCCTTTGTCCTTCTCACACTTCTGATTTTCTTCACTCATCTTTTTACATACAATCCATCCTTCTCTGGAATGCTCTTCCTCTGGATATCAGGACAGCAACTAGTCGACTCACATTTAAGCGGAAATTACGGTCATTACTACTTACAAAATTAGCAGAGACTTTTTAACCCAACTTTTCACACTTTATAATTATTTTATAATATATTTATTTATGTATATATTATAATTATTATATAATTATTTCTATGTGTATTATTTATATTATAGTATAACTATATATATTTTTCTTTTTTCCACCTCACTCGATGTAACTGCACCTACCATGCTTGTCTCTACACCACCCTTGGTTGACTGGTAGAGAATGCCTAAGGCATTAAGTCCGCCATTGTACTTTGTTTTTATAACTGTGCATAAAGTTTAAATAAATAAATAAATAAACCCCTTTTTTGCGTCAGGGCCGAAGAGGTTTAAAAGGCGGTGCCGGCCGACCAACCCAACTCGTCGGTGATAACCCCGCACGACCTGCCGCTCGCTCGACATTGTGTAATACACAATAACAGGATAACGTTCCGATAACGCATTAAGCTGGTGGAACAATACTTTGGTTAAGTTGTAAGATGAACCTACACACTGCAGTGCCGATCGCGTTGAGTAAAACGGGCTAATTGAGTAAAACTATCTGACGACGACGTCGATGCCTCTGGAGACATAATAAATAGTTTGCTTTGTTAAATAGGTGGCGCAGGTTCTCTACAGACTATACAACACCTGACACACCTCGCCACTGGCGCAACACATGGAAGCTCGGCATCTGCTTGCGTCATTTCTATAAAAACAGCGGTGCCTGATAATTTATTTACCAACGACGGCAGCTCGAGGCGCACATTTGATCATTTGATAACTTCTATTTTTATCTTGCGGGGTTATCTTTGTTTATATGCTAGAACATATTGCAAAGTACTTCAAATCGTTCTAATTAATAAAGTTGAAATGTGTTTTATTATTCTAATAATTATTTTACTAATTATATTATTCTAGCTTATCAGGAGATACCATGTTGCATCAGACGCGAAAGGGCTTCTTAATGTAATCTGTAGTCCTCTGTTGAAGTTCTAGGATCAAAGGAAACAGGTTTATGTCCTTACCTACGTTCTTAGGTTAACTCTCTAGTTATTTTGAGAGGCACGTAGGGCTTCTCATTCTCATCACTCTGTGGCTTAAATATGTCAGGTAGGTGCCTCGTGCAGCAGACTACCCAAGTATTAGGAGGAGAACAAGGGTTGCCTTCCGAAACATAAATTTGTCGGTACAGTTCAGAGGAGTAGGTATCATTATTTTACAATGCAAGATACCTAATGTCTTTAGTGTTTGACTTCACACGGGAAGCAACAATTTACACCAAGCATTGATTAATGATAGGTACTCAAAAACCTTCCTTTTAAATCAATATTTCTTGGTGAAAACAGAAAACCATATGAAAATCCGTGCGTAACTTCTCATCCAAACTTCCAACCCCTATTTAACCAATCCCTCTTAAGGGGTACCTAGATTTCCAAAATTGCTGAAACTCGTGTTGATCTGTATCCAACCAGAAGCTTGTGTAGAATTTCAAGCTTCTAGCTTTGAAAATGACAAATTCTGTGTACAATAATATTATAACTCCTATTTCATCCTCTTAAGGGTAGGTTTCAAAAATTTCTGAAAAGTGATAAAATATCTAATAATGACCTCCCAACCGTTTGTGCGCGCTTACACTGCCTATTCTGTCAAATGGATCGGCAATCCGCCCCGACCATCCAAATCGAACCCAGAAGTCTGCATGGTGCTTTCACTGTAGGCTAGAAGGCCTACGTTAATTTCGAATTCATAGTCTTGTAGGAGTTACTCAACTACATTCCTCTTATACCTCTAGGTACTGGTGGGACGTACTTAGGCTCAAGTTGATTCCAACATAGGTATGATAGGTACATTGCAAATTAAAATATCTTGCAGATTAGGATAGGTTTTTTTGCGCCATAAATATGCTACTAAGAGACTATTAACACATTTAGTACTTACTAGCTGTTGCCCGCGGCTTCGCTCGCGCGTAAAGTAAAGAGTAGTATTAAAGGTAGATGTATTCTGTGATTTTCAAAGTAAGGAGAATGTATAAAATTTTTCATCTAATATTATGGCGTTAAAATAATAATAAAAGTAAAGTAAGTAGCAAAAGCATTTGTGTTATGGAATCGGAGACAAAAAAGGTACCATAAACACCCAGACTCCAGACTATGTATAAAAGCGATTTTCTACTACCCGTCCGGGGATCGAACCTGGAACCTTAGAGCTGGCGACACCTTAAAAACCGGAGTGAACGCCACTCGACCACGGGAGTCGTCATTATAGATATGTATTAGATGGTCATTATCTTATCTATTTATCTTTTCATCTGTCTATCTTTGAGAATACTGAACTTCACATACCAACTATTTCAGCCCTTATTTCACCCCCTTAGAGGGTAGACTTCTAAAATCTCGGAAATACATCTTATTTATTTCTAACTAATAACCCTTGTATGAAATTGAATGTGTCTATCTTTGAAAACGACACAATTCATATGCCTACAAACTTCCAACCCCTTTTTCACCCTCTTAGGGGGATGATTTTTAAAATCGCTGAAATACATCTTTATTTATTTCTATTCAGAAACCCGTAAGTATACGATATTTCATGTGTCTATCATTGAAAATACCGAACTTCCCATACAAACTTTCAACCCCTATTTCACCCCCTTAGGGGATAGATTTCCAAAAGAAAAGTACCCTATAGCCTTCCTCAATAAGTGGACTATCTAACAGTGAAAGAATTTTTCAAATCGGACCCGTACTTCCTAAGTTTAGCGCGTTCAAACAAACAAACTCTTCAGCTTTATAATATATAATATATATAAAGTATAGATAAATAATTATAGTATCTTAGCCGTGTCACAGATTAATAAATAGTTACTTGGCCGTGTGCAGCGCCCCTTATTGAACTCCACTGCGGGTGACGTAACCTACGACAAACTTATTATTTGCGGTTGGTACAGTATTCGGGTCTAGGGATCGAACCGCAAAATTAAGTTTGTTTTTTTTTGTTTATACTTTTCCGGGATAAAAACTACCCAGTGTGGTGCCCAGGATATTAAAGAACAATTATACCAAGTTTCATCGAAATCGAACCGGTAGTTTTTGCGTGATGCCTGAACAAACAGACAGACAGACAGACAGACAAAAATTTTGTTAATCACATTTTTGGGTTCGGTGTCGGTCTAGTAACACACCCCACCATTAATTTTTTTGATATTTTCAATGTACAGAATTTTCATTTCTACAGATTTATTATAAGTATAGATTTGACGGGCCTGTTGGTCTAGTGCAGGGATTCCCAAACTTATTTTGTCTACTGCCCACTTTGAGAATAAATAATTTTTAACGCCCCCATTTTTAAACCTACTTAAAACCAGTATAAATTCAAATTAAATTAATTAATTATTTTGAGCTATGTTAGCGGAGATTAAACATTCATTTTAAACGAGACTTTTACAGTAACCCGTAAGAGTTTTCTGGGTCTCTTACCGCCCTTACCTGGGTCTTTTAGGCCTGCAGCGCCCACAAGGGGGCGTTATCGCCCACTTTGGGAAAGACTGGTCTAGTGGTTAGTGACCCTGACTGCTAGCCGGAGGTCGTGGGTTCGATTCCCACCCAGGACAAATCTTTGTGTGATGAGCACGATCATTTGTTCTGTGTCTGGGTGTAATTTATCTATATTATGTATTTATTTGTAAATATGTTTATCAGTTGTCTGGTTGCCGTAGTACAAGCTATGCCTAGTTTGGGATCAGATGGCCGTGTGTGGGTTGTCCCAAGATATTATTATATATATATATATATTATTATGTCATATTTTTCTGACCCCAGTATCTTTTTTTCTGCGATAGGTTTTTTTTGGCACCGATAAGGATCATGACCTCTTCAGATAAAATATAATTTTAAATACAATGTTTCTATAGTAAATCTTGTGTATAAATTGACTAAATAAGCGTTCTAATTTAGCGTAATAAATTGAAATGATTAATAATAATATGAATATGTAACGAACAATTGCAAAAATATACTTTTACTTAGTGCATATTGAGCCTGTAACATTCTAGACTGATGCTTAAACACAATGAAGCGAAAGGTGGTCGGCGAAGATCTAGGATAGGAAAATTGTGCCTATTTCTCAAAATAAATTCGCGCTTTTTGTCAGTCGCTCTAATCAGGATCTAGGGGAGGACAACCGGGGCTACAGCCCCGGGACCTCCACAAAAGAGGGGCCCTCACAATAGAGAATTTGAAACAAAAAACCTTTTAAATTCCGACTAGTAAAAACTAGTGAACAACTTTTCCTCAGAAATTGTTTTTTTCGCTGTCTTACGTTTGCCTTGCCCTTTGTACAAACATGATTATATTTTGTTCTTACATATTAACAGACATCATCGATCTATATTTTTTCACTCCAATCAGGCAATTAGTAAAACATCGAAATCTCAAATGTCCCTGATGAGCATTTGCAATTTACTCCGCATCTTGAGACGATTTTTCGGCGAAAAAAGCTCGGAAGGTTCCGTTCGTTAACGCCAAAATTTAATTTTAGATAATGCTTGTTTCCGATGATATTTATATACGTTTGATAAATACTAAAAGAACCTATAATAGTCATGTTCACGATAAATTATTGATTGAAAAACTCGACTGAAAAAATATGTTTATTTTATTTAGAAAATATAATTAGGGTCCAGGCTCCACTCCTTTGCTGCCCCGATCGGTACAATACCTACATACATACAATTTTCTGAAATATTTGTAAAATAAAATTTGTAATGTAAAATTGTATGTTCTAGCTCATAATTAATTATCTTCCTTGAACATAAAAAATGCGCGCATGGTACTTTCATGTATTTGGAGGAGTTATTTTAAAACTGTGATATATTATTATGGTATGTCATAAGATATTAATTAAAATCAAATGAAGTCAAGGGCAATTTTGTTGAAAACGCATTTATTTGGATAAGTATTCATATCATGCTTCTAAAAATACTCACGCAAATAATGCAATATATTATGACAAATTTGATTACCTACCACCTGAGGCACCACTAAAAACGGTTGCAGTGGACAGACATAATTAAGCTGTCGTGGACTTTTTTAACTTTTGTCTAATTTTGACGGTTTACGCAGCGCACTTTCAAAAAATAATGTTTTTCTGTTTTTCCAACATTTCTCATTCATGCTTCGCTTCTATGGGTCATAAACTCGTAACTTGATGTTTTATAGCCTTCCTCGATAAACAGACTATCCAACACAATATTAGTATCTATAGATTTAAATACCATTTTTTTTAAACTAGAAGAATTTTCTTGCCTAAAAACGACATATAAGGGCAGGGAAATGTCTGAGTCACGAGTGGACAATGTGTCCAATCTAAATGTGTGTGTTGTTGTGTACGCATGTAGTTAGATACTATCTAGTACCTATATAGTTTTATTTATCTAACACCGTGTGCCAACGGTCTTGGGATTACCGTCAGTAGTCAACTCCTTTTCACTAAATTTGTCAAAGTGGCCATCGTCAACGTAAATTCTACATTTAGGTACCCTCTGCTTTATGTAAACATATAGATAGGTACTTAAATATTTAGGTAAGTGGGTATAATCCTACTTAATATTATAAATGTGAAAGTGTGGATGTTTGTTACTCAATCACGCAAAAACGGCTTACCGGATTTGGATGAAATTTGGCATGCATGTAGCCTTTGACATGGAAAAGAAAATAGGCTACCTTTTATCCCGATTCCTTAAGTAGTTCCCGAGGGAAAATTGAAAATTGTTTATGAGCTAAGCCGTAGGCAGCGTCATTTATAAGCTTATAAATTTGGTATTTTTCTCTATTACAGCGCAAGCGGGTGAAAATTTTATTCCATTTTTCATTACTTTAACATTTTTCACTTTTTGGACCCAATTCTGAAGTCCACGCAGACGAAGTCGCGGGCTAAGAAGAAGCTGGTACTTAATATAGAAGTTGGATGTCTTCGACTGCTGTCTAATTCAAGATATCTTGGAAATTTCCAGGTGCACTAGTGCCAAGTGTTACCTAGTTATCATGAATAAATAGTATCTAATTTAACGTAAATAGAGAGCTATCAATCAAAGTGGTGTTAAGATAACCACTGTCTATTTGTGCACCGTCAACAGGTTAGTTTATGGATATGTACTTACTTCACTATTTATGGCCGCCTTCCAAGATCAAATATAAAAACTTTTTTTTATTTGCAAATTGAGCAAGAAGTCCTGTTCATTATCAGCCCTTAATGCCTACACCTAACGATAGCCTATTCAATCAAAACTTAATTCTTTAATCCAAAATATATCTTACTATCCTACTAATAGGTATTATAAAATGTGAAAGTTTGGATGTTTGCTACTCAATCAGGCAAAAACTGCTGAACGGATTTACAAGTTAAGTAGTTCAAATAATTATTAAGTGAGGAGCTATAAATAATGACTTGGCGACTAATAATGTTAGCAGTGTGTTATAGATAATATAAATTACTAATTTTACGTGCCATCTAAAAACACGGAAATTTCTGGCGCCAGCACTCTCAATGTTACAATGAGTACCAAAACATGATAGTTTGTTATTATTATTTTTTTATCATAATTTTATAAAAACGCCGCGGCGGCAGGCGCGATCGTTGGATACGTGCGGAGTGCGGGAAGCGTGCGGGTGCCATGCATTTCATGAGTAAATGGCATTTTGATATAGGTAGTAGCAGCCTCTTTGGCCAACATCAAGGTGTCATAAAATGTGACAACCGCTTGCCAGGAATAACTCATAATCAGGATCAAGGCTGACATCACAATCGGAAGTGACAGCGCCCAGTCGTACAGCCAATCGGTTGCCTACGCTGGGTAGTCTTTCATCGAATGCATTGCATCGTCTTCTGGGGTCACAAAATGGTGTCATCGACTTGTTATTTTACGTCTGATCTGACACAAGAACTTGCCGAAACAGCCAAACAGCCATGATCGATCATCACATGTGTCAGTGGGTTCGTTAGTCCTCCATGCCGTCTCTCCAGCTAGTTCCAGAAGATGGAGCGGATGCTAGCACTAATATTGTGCCCAACTGTGGGACTTGTCAATCTCAGTAGCCAGTCAGTAAGAGCTGCCGTGCGCAGCTCGTAATTTTTTTCCCTAGGCGATAGAGCGTAAAAAGAAGTCACAAAAAAACATTTTAGAGTTTATTTATAGGTTTTATATGTCGCACATTAAATAGTTATACTTAATACCTAGTCGACGCATTAACAAACAACATGACTAAAAAAAGTAAATTGTTAATAGGTAGGTACTTATTATAATTTATCCATTGGTTTATATTAGGTATACTTTTATTGTACAGATCATTTTTGTTTGCTTTTTTTCTTATAAACGCCTGAGGAATATCATATATAGTGCCTATGCCTATAAATGATTCTGAGATGAACCTACCTCGTGTTTTTTATTTGCATGGGCCTGCTGGTGTCGTACACTGTTCTGCTGTGAGTCGAGCAGCTGGCTGGGTACAAGGTATAATGTTATGAATAGGATGTGCAGATGTGGTAAAGTCGCGGGACGGGATCGCGCGCGGGCGGGTCGTGGCTGGTAGTGGGTCTTCAGCGCGAGCGGCGAGCCCGGCGGCGGCCTCAGTCCGCCCGCGACACCACGCAGCGCTACACGCCCGCAGCGCGCACGCACAGCTTCCGAAACATCGCACATGCCACGAGACGGTCAGTACCCAAAGCGCGGTGCTTCGCTACATTTTTGCGTTATAAGAATTTATAAATAAGTACCCCTGGCGCGCAACACGTCGCTACCAGTGAGCGCCGACGGCGCCACGCGCTCTCTTATGTCAAAGTCGAAACGTAAACACCGAAATATCTTACGGTGACAGGCCCGACCCAGCTGGAACATCTTTCCGTACTGCTGATGTGACAAGTGCTGATTTGGAGTTTTAGATTAATCTGCAATTAAATGTTAACTAAACACGGCTTTATTTCGACGAAATTTATCTAAGAGTGAGTAAATTGAAACAACTAGACTTATAAATCATACGCTTATACACTTGTGCAGCGGGTTACGGGTACGACTTTCGTTAAAGTCTCTTGTTCAGCGCGCAGACTATTCTAATAGACTAATGTTCCTACAGACTACTGTTTGTCCTTACACTAGACATACCAACATAGTATCGGTAATGATACGCATATGTATATACATAATAAAGATCAATTTCGAAGTAGGTACATACCGGAATAGAGTTTGGTAATAAGTAGGTACACAAATCAAAGTTCATCGCCAGTGGCAGGTATCTAAGTACATACAATAGGTGCTACATTACACAGTTCTATTGTTTGAGGACAATTTAAATTTGTCATTAATGCAAAGAGATCAATGACAACCGATAAATTAACAATTTCATTAAACTTTAACAGGGACTCCGTCACTTTTCTCTCGTAAATAAAATTTATGACTAAAATAGTGTTTTCCTTTTTAATTAAACCCAGATTTTGAGTTACCTACACAGATAATGTACCTAATACAGACTTATACAGATGACCCGATCGGCTGGGGTCCGCCTGAGGGCGTCCTGGTGTAGCCACTGGCCTCATGTGAGCCGTGATCCTTGCTAGCAGCGGTCTCGCGTTGCATCTTGCTCTCTCCGTAATACCTACTACTATTTTAATAGGTAGGTAGGTATCTGTGCGTTATACCAATAAACTAGTATTGAGATTATCTATTTTTATCATTTTTATCGCACTTATACTTTCTTATCAAACTGATTTAACCGACTTCCAAAAAGGAGTTTATGTTCGACTATGTACCAATTTTTTTTTGTATTTTCACGTCGTCAATTGTGGACCGATTCTCTTATTTTTTTTTATCCACAAATGTATATTTCCGAGGTGATTCCATTGTTACCATGCCAGGATCCGATGATGGTATTCCAGGAAATCAAAGGCTGCTCTCAAATTTATAAGCACGTGAGTAGGTACCTACCTATTACGTGTTTCATTTTTTTCTAAAGCTATCCAAGTGGGTATTCGTGCCTGGGATCATCGCCTCATTTTGATGAAATTGTGATAGAAGGTACCTACAACTCCTTAACAGTGAGGAGTTGGAGAATAATTCTTACACACAATATTTAAGAAACTAATAAATTGTTGTATTCTTTCGGGTGTATATTCAGGTGAGCTGATGATGGAAGCTAAAACTCCTTAACGGTTTAAAGTCGGTAAGGCCGACCACGGCTCTACCTTGACTGTTTTTGTACCTTTGCATTTCTTGATTTCAATTATCTTATTTTTTCGTCCTTTTTAGAGTTCCGTAGGTACCCTAAGGGTTAAAACGGGACCTTTAGTGGTTAGTGACCCTGACTGCTAAGCCGGAGGTCGTGGGTTCGATTCCTACCCAGTATTCTTTGTGTGATGAGCACGATGTGTGTCTGGGTGTAATTTACCTAAGTATTAACAATAAAGAAAAATGGTACACAACGAACGACAAGAACTTTTATACTAATAGTATAGTATTACCGTGTCCGTAGGTAGCACCACCCAACTCGCACTTGGCCGCCATTTTTAGTACCTATAAAAAAACATAGCCTATGTTACTGAGGCATGGCTATCAGCCTGTGCTTTCTGCCCCTGCACTTGTCCGTGACAAACAGAAACAAAAATAATAATATCATTAGGGACAAAGATCACGATGCATCACAGTCCCCTCGTGATATCCGATTTCTATGCTGGCAGATGATAACAATTTATCCTCCAATGAACATAAGTACATAATATTACAAAATTGGAGACACTGGCGCCGTCGCCGCCGTCCTATGACCATCCCTCGTGCGCTGATGCATCCGTCCAACGAAAATGACTGCGCGACTGTGTGTTTAAACATACTTACTGTACTCTTCTGAATCTCTTATAGGGTCGCGCGATCATGCGATGCGATCGAGACCATTTCATCGCAAATGACAATAGGACGGCGCCACATGGCATGTCTTATAACTGTATTCGCGGGCTACCCTTACTAGACACCGCTAGCTTATCGGTTGCTGGTGCAAATGCAAGCGGCATTGTCGGAATCTAACAAAGTGAAAATATGACGTAGTGGTAGCCAATTTTCACCGACGCCGGCTCCTCTACTTTTGTACGTACTACATCGTTTTCTTCACAAAAAATAATCACGCGTTACAATACCACTTCGCGTATTATTTGATTTGAATAATTTCGGTGTAGGCTATCTACATTCCGATGCCAGCGCAGTGCGGCCGCGCGCTCGGTCGATCGTGTCACACCGCATTTTTACACAATCTGGATCGCGGTTCGCCTAGTGGTTCGACGAAACCAGACGAAACGTTCGACGAACCATTCGTACACGAGTGCCGCATGCCGTCGCAACTCACTGTTAACTAACACATTCGCTGGATGTTAACTAACACATTCGCTGGAAATTTTTGACATTCACGCACGAACAAGGAGGACGTGAAAATAATAGCGGCATGCGCGCTACACTTCTTTCAAATTACAAACATAATTATGTAGGTACGAAAATAGGACATAAATGAATTATTTGACGCCATTTTTAGGTTTGAAATAGTTGTGTATACATAATTATGTATTTTATTTGTTAAGTACAAAATTTCGGTTTGAAAAAAAAAATTGTATTCAAGCTTAAGTATAAATATTTCCGTTTAAATCTTATAATACGACGGCTTGTAATTTATTTATTTTTATTTTATCAAATGGGAACAACAAATAGCTACATTATGCGATAATTATTATACCACATACGATGGTTTTAGAGATACACGATACTGCACAACGTCCCTCCAGCAGGAACCCGAAGACGCGCAGATTATAATAATATTTTCTGCGCACAGTTTTGCAAAAATATAAGCTCTGTCCATGCACAATATTTCTCTCTCCGATCATTCGTTTAGAATTTTCCTGCTAGAAAAACGTTACCGTAGCAGGAATAATTTTTTCGGTTTTTTTTTCAAAACGGCTAGGCGCACAAATTTTATAAGTAGCGCACATTTATACCAGATTACGCACTAAATATACGTTCCACTCATATCACTCTATGATACACTTTCCTGTTGGGGTAACGTACACATCATGATAACATAAATAACTGTATTGTTATAATAAAAAATAATCTCTTTTTTTGTTGCTGACTGACAATACCATACTTGTTGCTATTAAATATATAAGAAAACCCCTGTCCGATCCCTAAGACTTATTCGGTATCGTACTGCGAACACATATACGTGGCCATTAAATAGATTGGAGATTATTTTTTTCCCAATTGAAAATAATTAAATCAAAATAAAAACTGATCCAAGGCAACAGCAACACTGGCCTCTCCTCAAAGTTCACGTACTTACTACTGCAGCTTTGTGTCAAAGAAGCCGCCTATGCGAGACGGTTCATGAGCTGTAACCACGAGTACGCCTTTATTGAATCGGACTGGGGTTTTGTTACATGTTGCATAGTATAAATAGGGTTACAGGCATCGTTTTTTATCTTTGGTATATTTTTATGATTAAAATGTTTTGGGTTCCAAATGAGCTCTACCTGCCGATAAAGTTTTGAGAATTCTAAAATTCACTCTTCACTCCACTCCCTTTGTACTCTCCGAATGTGTAAACAGTAGGATCGTGATCGCTATTGGTGCCCTTTGATTCGCGTCTGAAAAACCGCTCCCGACGCAATCTCGCGAACCGCGAGGCGAATAGCGAGCTTACTGTTTACACAGTCATGCGTGCTCGTTGATCGCCTCGCTATTCGTCTCGCGGTTCGCGTGATTGTGTAAATGCGGCATCAGTCACTCAATCACACCACTCGCTCCCGCGCGCGCCCACGTCCGCATGCGATACTATTATGGAAGATGGTATGTACGTACCTATCTGTAATGACACCGCGTGCATAAGTTTATTTCAAAATGTTTTATTCAAATGCTTCTCATTAATTATTCAAAAGTTTAGTTATTCAATAATACTTCGCTTTAGTAAGCCACTGTTTTCTTACATCACCTTTATAACTAGTTATGTCGTTTTTTATTTTAACAAGTTGTATCACATATTACCTTCCTAATACACACACAAATCTATTGCCACGAAATATTTTCGTTCTCAGATAAACAAATTTTGTTCTAAGATAAAAGTGTTCCCAGGTATAAATTATGATAATATAATATATCATTACGTGTAAAATAAGAGATGGATTACCAATAAAATTGTACTTAGTGCATTAGATGAATATAAACTTCGTTCTATATAGGTAATAATAGTTTTATTAGGTAGGTACCAAAATTGCTGAAATATTTGTTTATTTGTATCAAACCAGAAGCACGCATAAGAAAATTCATGTCTATCTTTAAAAATTAAGTTTTAATATAATACCTTGCAACCCCTATTTTACTCGGGAGGGGTTTCCAAAATCGCTAAAATACGTGTTCATTTATTGTACTTATTTTTGTGGGGGATACTCACACACCACGTACTGGCGCCGTTGTAGTACATACTATGTAGGTATCAGAGATGGCGCTGTATGTGAAAAATGAATTCCCCTTCCTGGTTTTTTTCTTTAAATTTTTTCCTGAATTTTCTTTTCTATAAACCTAACGGAGCCCGAGACCTTTCCAACGAATGCAAAACCGTGGAAATCGGTTCGTGCGTTCTGGAGTTATAGCGTCAGGAAGGAAAACCCGACTTATTTTTATATAGTAGATTTAATAATATGTCAATAAATATAATCCATATGGGTTGCCTAGCAAATTTCAGTCCAGATTATGTTTAATTAATAATTTAAAAATATATATATTTTTTTTAAATTTCAACGGTATGTTTATTAGATAAATTCTATACCAATCGAAAGTATGAAGCCCATAGAATATGCAAACGTTAGGTTGCCTATTCTTTTCCGGTCACAACTATCGGGTTGCCAGGTATAAACAGGTAAATTAGTACTAGCATTTTGCAACGGTCTGTTTATTGAATGAAATTGAAATGAAATTAAAGATTATTTTATTCTGATCACGGTGGTATAGGGTTGCCTGCGAAAAATCAGTCCAGAATTGCGGTTGTCGAATTTTAAAAAGTAAAATATTGCTCCCGAACTGCATACATTACCGTGTTAGTAGTTCGGGAGCAAACTTTCAGGGCTATCTTGTGTTAGTTTAGTTCTTTTTGTTTTAATAAATATAATTTTATTAAAATGGGTGCCAAGAAACCAAGATGGCGTCGACGACAATTTGCAAATTTTTCTTCATGGGTGTCATTTTCATGGTTCCCAAGGTCGCTAAAAACGATTATGGGGTCGAAATTAGAACCAAAGATGGCGCCGAGGAAAAATTGCAAATTTTTCATCATGGGTGTCATTTTCGTGGTTCATGGGGTCGCTTAAAACGATTATGGGGTCGAAATTAGAATCTAAGATGGCGCCGAGAAAAATATGAATTTTTTGTGATTAGTGTTATTTTTAAGATTTACGAGGTCGCTCAAAATAAAAATGTGGTCTAGCTTTCGCGGAAATGTCATCGCGCAAGTGTTCCTGATCCAAGATGAAGGACATTTCTCTAAATGAAATTACATGTGTTCGTCTCAATCTCAATCTAGAATTGTATATTTTTGCATGTGAGACCATAGACGAAGCACATTTGCATAATAGTTAATGATCCGGCAATCCGGCTTTTCTCAACGATGGGTCGTAGGTAACTAGGTACGATCATGCGATGCAGGATGCTTGATGCAGTGATTATTTTTAACAATAAATATTGATTATTCTTACTTAAATTAAGTACCTATGTGTTTTATTTACTATTCTGCTAGACATCTTATTTATTTATACCTGTGGAAATTAAGATCCTTGGGTGAGGCCTCGGGAGGCATATTATTATGTCCATTTAAGTACCTAGTAGACTATTTTGGTTGAAACGATGATGACGACAATCCTATTTTTTTTTTTGTAATTTATGAAATTTTCTAGTGACGTAATACCTATATTATAATGATTTATTGGTGATCTCTGTAAATTATTTTGCTTTTAAACTTATAAGAACAAACCTATTATAATACATACCTACATACAAAAACATTTATATTTGGTAATAGACCCTATAGGTATATGATTTTAGGTATTTTATTGTGGAATTGATTTTAAATTGATTGGTGACTACATTTTGGTGACAATATTTAGCGAGTAAACCCTATTATTTTTGAAACAGAAATCTAAACAAATTGGCGATAGCTTAAATTATACCCGTTAAAAATAAGTACCGTAAAATGCTGCAACTTTGCCTGAATTTTGAAGTTTTTTGTTCGTACAGCGAAACCTATTTATTATTATGACTTTTAATGAGTTTACGACGGAAAACAGACCTTATATCTTGTCAGGTAAGACCCAAATATTATAAAATAATTCTGTTTTTTATGAATAACAAGCTCTCAAAGTCGCAGGCAAAGTTGTAGGAAAACGACGCAACTTTGCCTAGAAGGATATCTCATTTTATAAAATGTTGATCATTTGCAGGATTTTTTTTTCCGGGTACCTATGACATCTTGATGGTCCAGGCAATAACAATATTGCCCTATAGGTAGTATATTTTTTTTCACAGCTAATAGGCAAAGTTGTAGCAGGTACCACAAACTTTCCATAGAAAAATATCGTTGACTGCAGGGTTGTCCTAAACAAAAACATTATTTTTTTAATACTTTTATTTTATTTCAAAAAGTATAACGGTTTGCTACTTTTAAGATTAAGTATAAATCACAAATTATTACCACAAATTATGTGGGTAACAATACTAATTAATATGTTTTCGCAGCTCGGTTTCTCTTTATATTCTGTGTTGCACTTTGTGTAAAACTGTGTCTTTGTATGAAAGCGCGGGCCCAGAGTTCACCTGGCATCTTTCCCTTAAAAAGATATTCTTTTCCAGTTTTTTACTATACAGGATTAATTTGAAATTCAACGAGGTAATCAGGTGCATAAAACTGAACAACATTCCCCAAGAAACATAGGTCGAAATGTTAAAATTAAACATAACCTTTTCATACAAACATAAGTCACGTGACCTGTCACTTTGTATGAATTTAATTTTCAATTTTAAGATTTCGGCGTTACATGTTGCTTCGGGAATGTTGTTCAGTTGTATGCACCTGATTATCTCGTTGAATATACGCACTCTTTTTAAATTAATCCTGTATAGTTGTATACTACAATACGCAAATCTAAGAGAGTGAGAGGACAACCAAATTCAGCTGAAATTTGTACGTCTGCGATGTGGACTTCTTCCTCAACTGACAATTCTGTAGGTCGATCAAATGAAATCCTATGTAAATTTTTGAATTTGTTGATATGGGCCGGCGCGGCATCTCAAACTGCTTCTCTGCTTCTTTAGATGAAATAGCTTTAATTCTCACGAGATCTGTATTAATTTGTAACATTTCCTCTGAATAATCAGCATAATTGCGAGCTCCTGGTTTTCTCCAGCTTCGCTTTTTTGTGCTTCCCATTGTTCATACAACTACAAAAAAATGCAGTTCAATGAAATCACATTAAAAATATATCATTAATGAAATCCGACAAGTGATAACCCTAGACCCAGGCAAAGTTGTGTCAATCAAGTTTCCAAAACAGTGCACAACATTGCCTACTAAGTTATTTTGATAAAATGGTGTCCTTTTCATAAGAATATCAAACAATACGGGAAATATACAGTGTTTTCTTACCTTAGGACGTTATTTCTGCTCAGAAACACCTTTTCTCTACGTAAAACTGCAAAAGTTACAGGACACTAAAAAATTTAAACCACGCGCGCCGGTTTTTGTCGCACAATTGGCAGAGTTACAATGGAGGTGCTGTTGCAAAAATATAAAAATATGTTGCCCTAATAATGTAAAATTACTATCAAATGGTAGAAAATAGGAAAAAACTAAGCCAACGCGAAATATCGTAATTGAAACGAAAAAGGCAAAGTTGGGCTTTCTTGGCAAAGTTGCAGCATTTTACGGTACCTAATTTTAATAGATACAAATCAATCTTGTAAATCGTTATCGGTTGATCTGTTGGACCGTCCAAAATCTTACGATCTTAGGATTTTTAATACGATGTAACACTTACATACCTAACTGTAAAGAGGAAACCCCAGAAGTTAAATCCAATTACCTACCTACCGGTGAAATCAGCTGAAATCGATTACTTAGTTCATCAACTGTGATCATTTGAAATGTACGGTGTTGAATGATGCATCGGTGATTTCCAGAGGAGAGCAAGGGCAGCGCGGGCGTAGCCGCGTGGCTGCGGCGCTGGTGGCGCGCACTGCTGTCGGAGCTGGTGGCCACGGCCACGCTGGTATGGCTGGGCATCGCCGCCATGACGCCGCTGGGCGCCAGCGCGCCGCCGCTGGCGCACCCCGCCATGGCGTTCGGCTTCATGGTGGTGGCTAACGTATGCGCCTTCGGTCCCGTGTCGGGCGCGCACATGAACCCGGCCGTAACGCTGGCCGCGCTGCTGTTCGGGCAGCTGGACGCGCTGCCGGCGCTGGGCTACGTGCTGGCGCAGCTGCTGGGCGCCACACTGGGCTTCGGCGCGCTGCTGGTCACGTCGCCAGCCGCGGCCGTGGCGCCGCCCGCCGGCGTGACGGCGCCCGGGCCCGGCGTGTCGGCGCTGGGCGCGGCGCTGCTGGAGGCGGTGCTCACGGCCACGCTGGCGCTGGTCTGCTGCGGCGTGTGGGCCGCGCACGACGCCGCGCGCCCCGACCCTTCCGTGCCCATCAAGCTGGGGCTCGTCGTCGCCGGCCTCGTCTACGCAGGAGTAAACCTACTTTTTTTTATTTTTATTTAACAACGAACTAGCTGCTTGTGCCTACCACCTACGTAATATAACTGACTGGTGTATATGGTCTACCTAGGTAGTATTAGGACTATTAGGTAGTTACCTTCTTACCTAAGTCTCATCTAAACGTTAGGGCGTTCGCGAACTTATACGGTTCAGTTCCGTATTCGGGATTTTTTTTACGTGATAAGCAGACACGGTTAATTGCTGTCCTATAGCGTTCGACAGTTCCAAACTTCCAAGCGAGGAACACGAGCGACGAGGCGGTGGCGGCCCGGGGACAGTCGTCGTTACGGGTTGTACGAGAGCATAGATTGAACAAAACTGCTAAAGCTAAACTAACATTTTAAACTTAAAGACTAAATTAATGTGCTATAATTTTATAAAATGATATATATTTTTTTCCATCTTTGAACTCACGATTATTAAATTTTACCGTCGAAAACATTCTGAATCGTGTGAATAATATAATTAGGTAGGTACTTAGTATAATTACATAATCTTTTGGGAGAAAAAACAGGTGCAAGGTGGAATAAAATATTTTTTGTCTTTCTACGATATATCATAATCTAGATACCTACCTACTTAGTTTTAAGTTAAGTTGCTTCCCACTACCTACTTTTAAATAGAGTAACGTAACCGTGAGCAAAGTGCTAGTAAGCTATAATTTAGGTAGGCACCACCTAGATAAAACTTGAACAGGTGTAGACTACACAGCGGCCGCTACGTCAGTCTAGTCTCACCAGTCAAGTGTGGGGCGCCGCCCGTCAAGGTTGACGGGTTCCCTCGACACTTAAGAGGATGTCGAGACAACAAAGACATTAATTATGTTAAATGTCGTAGTTCACTATTAGCACTGTATTGATTCTTATATTGTGGTACCTATTATAAGTGTAAAGCGGAGCTAACACACCTGTTATTCGCGTCGGACTTGAAGCTCATTGTACTCAGCTCGAGCGTTTGGCTCGTGTTCGATTGTCAGTACACTCCATCTTCTTTTGTTATTAGAAAAATAATTTCTTCGTGTTTGCGAAAAATCTTTTTTCACGAACACGAAGAAATTCCGCCCCGCCGCGGCGCCGCTAATTTACAAGTTCTTTTTTTATTATTTATTTATTTACATATAACCTTTTAGGTGTCCCACTGCTGGGCAAAGGTCTCCCCCAACCTGCTCCAGGCCCCTCGGTCTTGCGCCGTTTCCCACCAATCCGGAAAAAAGCGAATGATATCATCTCGCCAGCGTCTTTTTGGCCTACCCCGTTTACGAGCTCCAGTTCCAGGTACCCACTCGGTTGAAATCTTCGCCCATCTATCCGGACCCATTCGGCTAATGTGTCCAGCCCAGCTCCACTTTAACTTGGCTGTTTGGATACCTATATCTTTAATTTGCGTTTTGGAGTTTTCCTTAAAGCGCAAACTCGTCGACATGTGTATCTTGCCCGTCCTTACCTACGGCTCCCAAACCTGATCGCTCACCAAACAACAGAAGACCAAACTTAAGGTTTGCCAAAGAGCGATGGAGCGTAGCATTTTAGGAGTCAAAAGAACCGATCGCGTGCGAAACACCACCCTCCGCTCCAAAACGCAAAGATCATCATTCTTAGCTAAACAAAAATTGTTTGTTTATCTAAGCGGCTCTCGTGGTACCTGAAACTCACATAATGATATAGCTATACTTAATCTTTTTCCAAATGCGAACTATTATTTTCGGACAGTACAGACAGACTACTGACACTTTCAAAATTCAACGCAATAGCCTCCGAAATCAAAATTCTGGAAAACAGCTCACTTCGTCTCCTCAAGTGTCCAATCTTTGACGATTCCTTTCCCAAATTTATTGATGAAAAAATTCAAAATTTCAATGACGTTTCGGAAAGAATTTTGTTTCGGCCATCACTCATATTCGATATTGCTATTTTGGTCCCAAATTAACAAATTAACTTATTTTCCCCGTGCTTCCCATTTATGGAAGCACCCGCAACTTTCGGAAAAAATGGATCAAAATATCAAATATACACTCAGTTTAATTCTAAATGTGGCCATGGAGGACTGAGTTTGGGCCTAAGCCACTCTTCCCATCCGTATGGGTGGGTACGGCGACCAGTTTTAGTTTACTAGCTTTTATATCCTCGGTCCACGGCACGGTTAAATTAACCAGGAATATCCTAGCCTCCACACTGGTTGATTTTGACGTGCCGTGCTTCACAGAGGAAGTAGTTGCCTGAAGACTTGCTTGCCCGAATTCAAATCCTCCTTACCACTCATCATCGCAGACTGGGATGATACGCTCAGCGGAGTACTTCAGCAAAAACTTATTTCTACATCTGCTACTACTGCTGAGCGTGCCCACACACCTGCTGGCTGTTGATCAGTGGGAGTCAGGTCTTTGGCTTCACGCACTACGGTCGTCGAACATAGGCACCTTGCTCGACGATACTAATTTTCCGCCTCGCTGCTTCTCTTCGCTTTTGCGCGCTCCTTGCTGCTCTCCACATCACTGCCACTGTGGCGAGGTTGTCAATAGTCTCGGTCACCACAGCCAGTCATGTGGCTGTAGCGCGGGTCGCATGGCGCGGCACGCGAATATCAATTACATCATACGCCGTGCTCTTGTTGCCGTCGGTGTTCCAGCCGTACTCGAACCCAATGGCTTGGCACGCGACGATGGCAAGAGATCGGACGGCATGTCTCTGTTTTCTTGGAAGATGGGTAGGCCTTTAGTGTAATGTACTGACGCTACTTGTGTCGATACTCTTGCGCCATCCCATCTTCCTAGTTCGTCGTGCTGTGCTGGCGCTGCTGCTGCGGCTGCTGAGAACCTCAAGCGGCGGAAGCATGACAACCTAGTTGGAAGTTATACTTTCGAGTCGTTTGGGGTTGAAACATTGGTCAGAGTGCTCACCTTATTTTCAAAGACTTATCCAAGCGTCTTGTTGACATCTCGTGTGACCCAAGGGCTGGTTTTTACCTTGGTCAGCGGTTAAGCATCGCCATTCAACGTGGCATTGCTGCCAGCCTTATGGGCACACTTCTAGTCGACAGCGATGTGAGTTTTTTTATGCTTTGTTTAATTATTATAGTTTAGTATTAGGTGTGTATTAGTTAAGATGGAAAAATGAATTAGAATAACGTGTTTAAATTAAATAACTATACTTAATTTTCTAAACAATGTTTTCAGGGATGCGCGACTGGCGCCAGTATTAACCCGGCGCGGAGCTTCGGACCCGCTCTCCTGCAGGGTTCTTGGGATTACCAGTGGGTCAGTAGTACTAACTTCTATATTAATATTGTATTGCCGACCATCATTTCAGCAAAGTTTTCTCTATTATGTACCTACATCGACTAATTATAAAACAAACATAGTAGCAAACTTCTTGCTAAAGGAAGTTTTCTTAAGAACGATGAAGCTACCCAGAAAATAAACTCTAAATGCAATAATTTATTTTTGTATTGGGTACCTACATGTAAACATAAGGTACTTAATATTCGTTGTGATGAACCAGTTTGAGTTCCGTCACAACAGTGTAGTGTAGTGTGAGCTGGGCGTGTGTGTGCAGGTGTACTGGGTGGGCCCGCTGAGCGGCGCGGCGCTGGGCTCGCTGGCGCACCGCTACGTGCTGCTGCCGCGAGCCGCTCCGCCGCGCCGCGACAGCGTTGCCTTGCCGCTCAGTGACAAATGTGAACCTTAGACATTACCTATTTTCTATTAAAACTTTCGGCCGATACTGTTAATTATTCCTTCCAAGTTCCTTCCTGACACTTCCAAATAATAATATTACATAGGTACCTACATCTCTAATCAAGAATCAAAGAGCACCAACATTGGTGGTGCATAATTTTACGGTCTTTAAATGAACGAATTTGCATGCACATGGTTGCAGGTTCGAACCCAGGCTAGTACCAATGTGACTTTTTCAAAGTTATATGTACTTTCTTAATCATTCTAAATCATTGATGACCAACGGTGAAGAAAAACATCGTGAGGTAACCCGGGTTCCAAAAAAATTTAATCTGAAATTGCCAACTCGCAATGAGCAAGCGTGGTGATCAATGATCATTCCTTCTCTTTATGGAAAGAGGCCTGTGCCCAGCAGTGGCACGTTAATAGGTCGGTATTATTATTATTTAACAGCGGCGATGTGCTGCTTGAGCCTTTCAGCGATGGCCCGCTTCGTATTACCAATATACGATTTACCGCAGCTCTGAAGTCAGATTGTCTAAACTCTATAATAAAAAAATTATATTTGTGAAGAACATTCTTATTTCATTCGAGTTATATATCTTCCAAATATAACATATTATTATGGAAATACACAGAAAAAACTGGGTGGGGCTCAATTTAAATATACAGTCTATCAAGTGGCTACAGGAATAGATAAAAAGAAACAAAATACGATTATTTATTATTATTTTAATTAATCTAGAGTCTACAGCAATACAGATACCATATTTATAGCTATGCCTACCTACTTAATATAATTATGTTGACGCGAATGTGAGCTTTCAAATAGGAAGTAATTCGACCAAATAGTGACACCACAAAATGTTTATGTACAATCTTCATCACTGACATTGCTACTAGAACCTGGAAGAGAGTATATGTTAGCATTAACCTATGTGCGGTGCTGAGTTCTTAGCTGTCTGTAGCGCGACTTCTTTGGCCAGCACACTCTATTAATGTGAACACATTTAACAACACGAGAACCAACTAACTATAACATGCATGACTCTCATAATTGTTCAATTAGGTACATACTTTGTCAAACCATTTTAGCTATCAGAGATCGCAGGACAACCTCCGTTTTGCAAAACACCACTACCTCCACGATGACTCGGGTACTGAAGTCTACGTGCAGCGTCGAGGAGAGGTCTGGCAGCCGCTCATAACCGCTTGAGCACGCGGCGCTTGTCCTTGGCGGGTGGACCACGCCGCTCGCGCTTGGCCGGCGGCAGCTCGCCCTCGCCCTCGCCGCTGGCCGAGCTGGCGGCCGCTCCCTCCTGCAACACGCGCTCGTCAGCCGCGCACTGAGCAGGGAGCCGGGCTCCCCGCCGCACTGAGCAGGGAGCCGGGCTCCCCGCCGCACTGAGCAGGGAGCCGGGCTCCCCGCCGCACTGAGCAGGGAGCCGGGCTCCCCGCCGCACTGAGCAGGGAGCCGGGCTCCCCGCCGCACTGAGCAGGGAGCCGGGCTCCCCGCCGCACTGAGCAGGGAGCCGGGCTCCCCGCCGCACTGAGCAGGGAGCCGGGCTCCCCGCCGCACTGAGCAGGGAGCCGGGCTCCCCGCCGCACTGAGCAGGGAGCCGGGCTCCCCGCCGCACTGAGCAGGGAGCCGGGCTCCCCGCCGCACTGAGCAGGGAGCCGGGCTCCCCGCCGCACTGAGCAGGGAGCCGGGCTCCCCGCCGCACTGAGCAGGGAGCCGGGCTCCCCGCCGCACGGAGCACACGACGTACCTTGCGGCGTAGCGGCGCGGGCGCGGCGGCGGGGCGCGCATGTATGTCGGTGAGCAGCTTGGCGCGCGCGAAGTAGTCGTCGTAGCGGTCGCGCAGCAGCGCCGCGGCCTCGGCGTTGAGCGCGGATTCGGCGTTGGGCGCGATGAGCAGGCACTTGACGGCCAGCAGCGCGTGCTCGAGGCCCAGCTCGGGCCGCCAGTCGCGCTTCAGCGTGTTGACGCACACCTCGCCGCTGTCGGGCGCCACGTTGGGGTGGAACAGCTTGGTGAGGAAGAAGGCGCGCGGCGGCGACGTCGGGAACTCGCGCCCCAGCACCAGCCGCACGCGGAACGTGCCGCCCGCGTACGGCGTGCCTGCTGCGGGGACACAGACATCGTGTATACAAATAACACTGCACAATCATAAAGGTTCGACATCAAGTTATGCTGGCATTCTAAGTTATAGCTCAACCTATTTCCATATATATGTATATATCAGAATCAAAGGCTAGTTGCTAAATACTGTGACAACATTCACTTGTTTAATTTCAGTCAGGTTAGCGACAACAGGTCGTCGCGCGGGGCGAGATACACTAAGGGATAATAAGTAGCAACAAATAGACATTTAATAATGTATAAAGTTAGGTTGCATTTCAGTATTTATGAAATCAAGTAAGATAATCATAAAAAAACTATAAACTAAAACTTGTTAATATTTATTGCCTTTAAATTATCGTAATAGTTAGATATATTAATATTATGTACACTATTCTCAAGTACCAAGAGTTTAGTTAACACTAGCTAGTGAATTCAGAATTGGGTCCAAAATTAAATTAAAAAATGTGAAAGTAATGAAAAATAGAATAAAATTTTCACCCATGTTATAGCTTGCGCTGTAATAGAGAGAAATACCAATTTAAAGCTGTCTGCCCACAGCTTAGGACGGAAACCATTTTAAATTTTCCCTCGGGAACTACTTAAGGAATCGGGATAAAAGGTAGCCTATGTTCTTTTCCATGTCAAAGGCTACATGCATGCCAAATTTCATTCAAATCCGTTCAGCCGTTTTTGCGTGATTGAGTAACAAACATCCAAACATCTAAACATTTTAGTAGTAAATAATTATTAGTAGGATTATAAAGATCTCACAAAGCCTATCTAGCATTATTTGTACTCGTGAACGGGTGCTGCTCGCGGTGACTGGTTGTTCTGTTGATCATGATTAGTTTTATCTTAATTTTATATTTCAGAGAGATACTCATAAACCTCAAGCAGTTGTTTACTTGGCATGGTACCCAAATTAATCATATTTTTTATATTATAAAAACAGCATGTTGCTGTAGAGTTTGTTGCGGTGTTTCTTCTCCCCGGCTAGAGCACTTAGGAAATGGTGGGGTGGGCGAATCAGGGTGCCGTCGATGTTGATGACATTCAAAAAGTGCTACATGGTAGCCTAATTTGAATAAATGATTTTGAATTTTGACAATAGAAAAAAAAAATAGTCCGATGATTACAGATGACGGACTGTGAACCTGATCTTCACATTCTCTTTAATTTAGCTATTTCAGCTGATTTGTTGAAGTCTTTCTACTTTAAATTAATAACCATTTATATTGTTTTTATAACAATATAGTTTTCAGTTTTAGTTCTGATCTTAGATTGTTCAAAAGATATTGCAACCACCAGGCAGCATAGAGCACCTTGCTTCAAAGTTTCAATGCATGATTGAATTTAATCTTTTTTTATTTTCTTCTTCGCTTATTCTCTTGTTCTTTTTTTTCAATACAGAGAAGTTTCTTATGGAGGATCTTTAGCCTTACAAATCAAATTAAAACTAGTAGTCACTTATTTCCAAAGTTTTACGAAACACTCAGAATTTCATGGTGTCTTCAAAAGTAGGATGTACTAATACAATAAATAATATGGTAACATAATGTTTAATACTAATTAATGGAACTACTATTTACTTGGTTTATCAATGGAATGGTAAATAGGAGTGTGAGGCGGAGAAGCATTACCTGGTCCTTCCATGTGAGCCACAACGTCAGTGAGATCGTCATCCCGCAGCACCAGCTTGATGCCGGCAGGCGGGCTGGCCGCCAGGCGCCGCAGCTCACGCGACACGCCGCGCAGCACCTGCGGGCACACGTTCTCCACGTTCGACATCCTGCTGCTGCCGTCGCCGTCGTCGCCGCCTCCGCCTACCGCACCCGCGCCACACGCCCAAGATGCCTATTGCTGTAACGCTTTGGACACTTTCCCGCCAATACTTCAGATCTGGTTTACAAGCAAAACAAGCCTATTGACTAGGTAACATGGAAACCTGTCATCGTCATTTTGATTTGAACACTCTAGGCTCGACTTACAAATTGAATAAAAAACCACGTATTTCTACAAGTTTAAGGATTAAGTAACTAGTACTAACAAAATAAATTAGAATTTCGAAGTCAAAATCGCAAAATCTTCACAAAAAATCTTAACGAATTTCGTTATTTTATGCCATCAATCAAATCGAATCAAATCAACATTGAACCACAGAATACTAATACTCCATAGTAATACTAATACTCACAGAGTACGTTATTATCAAAGACATTGTACTCTACTAACTAGACAGTGCACGAAAAAAAAATTGTTTATCTAAAATGAGCTGTATACCGTACACATAAGATAGCTATTTCTTTGTAAGCGGTAGCTAGTCAAAAACGGTCCTGGCGAGAGGGCACCCGCTGGTAGTGTGTCCTTGAACACAGTGTCCTTGTCTGACGTCTTGCCAGCTCAACTAATCATTGGGTTTGGTAGAAATGGTAGATTTTTTTTTCTTTTTTATGATTTACTAAAACGAATGATTAATATACTTTGAAACGTATTTAAATATTTTACAGTTCCTATCATTAAATCAATTCGTTATTCGTTAGTAGAATACATTACAATGTCTTTGCATTGTACTCATTACAATGTCTTTGGTTATTATACTCTCTTCTGCGACTGGCGAGCCACAGACTTCAGACTTCTTAGAGATGAGGCTAGCATTGAACATAGCTAGCTGAGTAGCTAGTATAGCTGAAGAACATAGTGAGAGAATTGAGGAGTGAATAGCGCTCATAAGCTACGTTTAGATAAACAGTTTCATTACTTGATACCTGTAGCCTGAGCCTGATATAATATTTGTGTAGTCAAAAGAAAATAAAAACAAGATCACAAAATTATCCCCGAAAATACGTCATTTAAAAGGTAAAATCCTTAGATCAAGATCAAGAACTCTTGATCTGAGACTTTTTGCATAATTATATTTATTTGTTTATAGCATGTCTGTAACACATGCTATTAACATCTATCTATTTAAAATGTGGTGTTACACTATAATTACTAGCTGACCCAGCAAACGTTGTTCTGCCATATTAAAAAAATCTGCGGAGAGCGGCGGAGAGCCACCCCTAACACTATGTAGAGTATGAAAAATAGATGTTGTCCGATTCTCAGACCTTTTAGCACTGAAAAATAATTATCAATTATACTATGAGAATAAAATTAATATGAGAGTTACACTGAAAAATTGAAATAATGTGATGACGCATATGTATAAGTCAGAGAAACAAATAAAACGAAAAATACCGGCTAAGTGAGAGTCGGACTCGCGCACCGAGGGTTCCGTACAAACCTAAGTTAAAAATTATTAAAAATATTTTTATTTTACCTACGATTTAATAAAAATTTACGATTTTAGCAATTTTTCCTTTATCTGCGATTGCCAAATTAGGTAATAGGTAGGTTTTGATCCCTTGCGAGTGTCGAAAATTTGCGGATCTATAGATTGCTGTGACTTAGAATTTTCATTTTTTCTCAGTTTCAAGGGACAGTAGACTTGAGTTTTTCATATAAATTTTAGCAGTCAGGGCCTGTTTAACCCTTAGGCTAATTAGGCTGCAGCCTAGGGCGCGAGGATCGGGGGGGCGCGATGAAATCGTATCTTCGCAAGATTATCGATAGCACTATAAATCTAGTACTTCAAAAAACAAATGATGGTCATCACAGTATGTTTATTATACAGGTTTAAA
Source organism: Plusia festucae (assembly GCA_950381575.1). NCBI lineage: Eukaryota > Metazoa > Arthropoda > Insecta > Lepidoptera > Noctuidae > Plusia > Plusia festucae. The sequence continues at coordinate 95,876 of OX494436.1, read as the reverse complement.
ATTTAAAACCCATGCTGCGAGTCGGATAACAAGAATTATACGAATATATAAACAAAGTACAACATTAATGGTCCTTTGCTATCTACTCGTCGTTCGTCTCGTCCGTCATATCACGCGCTCGCGTATATTCGTTTTTGTTGCTTGATATTGATTGTCCGTCCCTTAGTGATTGTGTTTTTAAAGACCATGAGTAGTAACGAAAGTAGTTCGATAGTTAAAAAGCCAAGTGGAGCAGAATACAGGAAAAAAGCAAAAGAAAAGGAAAAGAAGATAGAAAACATTTTAAAACATACTCGTTAACTAGAAACATTTTTTACGAGCTCTGCAGAAAGGAACGAAACGGTGACGAATACTGCACTATCTCCAGAATTTTCTTGCCCAGTGCCCATACCATGAGCTTATTAAGCAAGGTTGTTGCCGCTGTGGAAGCGAGACGCTGCTACGTGCATTGTATAGCGCTGTCTCGCTTCCACAGCGGCAACAACCTTGCTTAATAAGCTCATGGTATGGCACCTGGTCCCTCTACCGCGGTTTGTTCATTCTTCTTCTACAATGAAGACGAAATTGAATTGAAAAAAAAAATCAAAAAAGATTTCTATTTAAAAATATGTTTGAGATAAAGCTTGTTAATGGCGAAATTGTGAAGAGAAGCTGGTTAGTAGTTTCGTTTGCAGATCGATCTGCAAACTTTTATAAGTATAAGTAGTATGACTACGAATCATGTTAACTTTTTTACAAACAATGACAAAAGTAAGTAATATACTACTGCTGCCGACCGTAACACACATGGTGGGGGCGCGTCCTGATTATTAGCCTAAGGCGGTCAGAACTCTTGATCAGCCGCTGTTTTAGCTTGATACGTCCTCGCGTTCCTGATAAAAAGGGTTTTGACAGACGGACGGACTTTTTTTCTTTCGAGGTTATACAAACATAATATAGTTCAACTATATTATGTATAACCTCGAAAGAAAAAAAGTACGTTCATAGTTCAAATAGGGTTACATGCATCGTTTTTTATCTTTGGTACCTATATTTTTATGATTAAAATGTTTTGGGTTCCAAATGAGCCGCCTATGTGAGACGGTTCATGAACTACCACGTATACGCGTTTATTGGATCGGACAGGGGTTTTGTTACATGTTGTATAATTATCATATTCGATTTCCACCATGCGACTCTATTGCGGATCTGTGGATGGAGCAGAATAATATAAAAATCATAATTAAAAAACAGGGGTTGATCGTAGAGGGGTGAAAATTTAGAGTTGTATGAATATTTGTATGCTGTATCATAAAAAAATAAAAACAAAAAATTTTGTCCAAAAAATTATAAAAATAAAACAATTTAGGGGCGGGCCCCTATCATTTAGGGGTATGGAAAAATAGATGCTGTCCGATTCCCAGACCTAACCGATATGCATACAAAATTTTACGAAAATCGGTCGAGCCATTTCGGAGGAATTCAGCTACAAAACAGCGTGACACTAGAATTTTATATATTAGAGATAAGAGATAAGATGTCTATCTTGCAAAAACTCATTGACACTGTAGTATTCTTTTTGACATAGAAATTCCTTTTAAGCTTCTTTTTGAACAAATCAACAGTTAGGGTTTTATACGCATTAAGTACTTTAGTATACATTTTTGGCGCCATGCAAAAAATACTTCTCCACTTATGGGTAAAAAGCGGAATAATGCAAGCAATGTCTATTTTCATATCGCCTGTTGCGTTTTATGACATTTGATAAGTGCGGAAGCAAATGTAAGTTTGTTCTAACAAATAAAGCTTCCTCAAGAATGTATGTACATGCTATGGTAAAAAAATTATGTTTTAAGAATTTCGGCTTACAGCTGTCTGTGACTTGAAGTCTAAACAAGGCTCGTAAACAGTGTTTTTGGTTAGCAATCTCAATAACAACTGAAATCTCCAGAAAATAATTCCGTATCATAAGATGTCCATCTTAATCTTAGATTAAGAACTCTTCTAAGATCTTAATGCATTTTGAGGGGCACTTTTCATTTACACAGATGACACTCCTGACCTCTAAAAATATTATTTTAGTCAGCATTATTCTACTCAATTAATTTAAGTCGTTCTATAATCTGTGCATTCACTCATTCGATATGTCATGCTATGATACTGTCATTGACATTTATGACATAGTAGGTAGGTAGTTGATTGATACTGTTGAATTGTTGATAGTCTCAGAATAATAAGTTGATAACATGTTGATAGTAGTCTCGCCTAAAGTATTAGTGATTAGTGTTCTGTGATAGTAGTACCGAAACGGATCCGCTGTTAAATCTATAGATTTAATTTAATTGTATAAGTAAAAAGATAATAGGTAATTGTTCATATAAAAAGGTTACCTGAAGATTACCTTCTGTTATATGTATCTACTACCTAATTAAATACCTTTATTGCCCTAAGTAAGCCAGAAAAAGAAAATTGATAGTAAAATTAAAGTATTGTTTAAGTTACATTAATTTTTGAATTTTTAAGATTTGGTTAAAATAGTTCTAAAAGAAGGAAGCTAGGGATTTGACGCATGTATATGTAACTTATTTATTAAATATTCAGTTAAAAATTATTTCAAATCTGTAAATGCATTATAAATCATAACATTCTGGGTGTACAGGGGCGACTTGATTAAACGACGGACCCAGTTACGGATTCGCGGATATCGATTATCGGGACCGTCGACTGTGATGTAAGTATAATTATTTAATTAATAGTTTTATGTATTTTCATAATGGTAAAAATAGTTTAGAAAGGAAATTAATGTATGGCTACTCATAATAATAAAACCGGTCTATAAATGTCCCAATGCAGGTCACAGGCCTCTTCATTGCATTGATCACCACACCACACTTGCTTGGGGGTTGACAATGTTAGATTAAAATTTTTGGAATCGAGTTTTCCTTATAATAAAATCATCCCTTCACCTTTAGTGGAAAGGAAATAACAGAGAGTTTTACCAATATTAATTTATTAATCGAGCACAAATAAAATACGTGTCGGCCATTCGGCGTCTAGCGGAAGAAGAGGAAGTGCCAAGGGTGACAATAATATAAAAACAAATTTGAGATGCGTTCTAAATACAAACATCCTCACCTGAACGCAATCCCATATTATTACATATACAAAACAAATGTTTATCCAAGATCGTACTTTTGGTTAAAATTACGTATCAGCAACCATTTCACTGCCTTTACAAAAGCGAAATTTTACTCTATTCTTGTTTATTTGGTCCCTAAGAAAATTATACCTGATATCAATGTGTTTTGTCCTTGATAAATTACAATCACTATTTGAGAGCCTAATGGCACTTTGGTTTTCACTATTTATGATGATTGGGCTGGTCTGCTGCTCTCCAAGCTCGCCGTGCAGTTGCTGCAGCCAGAGTGCCTCCTGGGTTGCAGAGGACATCAACATTTATTCTGCTTCAGCAGTTGACAGGGCCACGGTTTGCTGCTTACGTGAACACCAGGAAATAGCACCATTCTGAAATATAAACACGTTACCAGTGCATGATTTACGGTTGTGCAATGTGCATGTCATTAGCCCAATCGGCATCACAGTATCCAGTTATTGTGCCATCACCATCTTTGGTATAGACTAGCATTTGGTCCTTAGTACCTTGTAAGTACCTCAATACCCTCTTGACCGCTGTCCAGTGTTCATCCTTAAGGTCTGTTCATCTATACTTGTCACAAATAGTAAACAAACCGACGTCAATTACAAATCACGATTTTTCTCAAAAATCACACAATGTATGTTACCACAATTAGTTTACAATTCTGAATAGATCACACAAAGTTTCCCATCACTAATTTTATTGACATTTCTTACATACGCCATATTTGTTTACATGTTTGGACAAGTATAGATGAACAGACTATAGGTTCTTTATTGAACCTACTTAGCAAATTGACTGCAAAAGATATATCAGATCTTGTACACTGTACAATAAACAAAAGAGATCCAATAGCCTGTTGATATGGACAGTCACATATAGTACCTCTTTCAGAAAACTTTTATCCAACTTCAATAGGAGTTTTAGCAGGTTTCTAGTCAGACATTCCAAAGCTAGTTAAGACTTCATAGATATACTTCTTCTGGTTCAACATAACTGTATTTTCCTTTTTTAATATCTGTAACCCCACACATTGATTTGCTTTTCCTAGATCTTTCATTTCAAAACTTAGTTTTAGTTTATCCACAATCTTTTCTTCAAGCCCTGATTTGAAGTAAATAGTACTAAGTCGTCAATCCATAGAGCAATGAATGCGCTCTTTTCTGTGTTATAGTAAACACATGGGTCTGCTTTACATCGCAACATTCCCATTTCAAGCAGGCCATTGTTTATCTTTATGTTCCAGAGTCTGCTTGCCTGTTTGAGTCCATAAATTGATTTGTGTAAATAGAAAACTTGAGTACTTTGCTCATATAACTCTGGCTGCTGCATGTACATTTCTATATCTATTTCTCCTTGTAGAAAGGCGGAAACTGCATCCATCTGGTTAATATCAAAATTGTATTTAGCGGCTATATCAAATAAAATAACGGAGACTGGTATACCTGGCCACAGGTGAATATACTTTTCCATAATCAGTACCCTATCGTTGGGCATGTCCCTTTATAACGAGTCGAGCCTTGTACCTGACAGTATTACCATCTAGGTCTGACTTGGTCTTAAATACCCATTTTGAAGGCAGAGCCTTTCTATCAGAGGGAAGATCAGTTAAGGTCCAAGTTTTGTTTTTCATCAGTGAATTAAATTCTAAATCCATAGCCTCTCTCCATTTATTCAATCTTCAAACAATTGATCACATTTTCTTGTTAAAGGATTTGGTTTATATTTATTTTATTTTTTCAGAAAGTTATTTTTATTTCAAGCTCCATACATTTTAATAACAAACTAAATATACCCGCATATATTGAAATTATTACAAGGAAAATATTCACAACTAGCGACCCGCCCCGGCTTCGCACGGGTGGACATTTATTTCTTCATAGATGCGCACTGCGCGATGTGCCCCTCCCCTGCGGTTTCGCCGTGCGAGTCGTGCGACACATATCGGCCGGCGGCCATCATTCATTTTAATAGCAATTACAATTTTAAATTCGTAATATCTTTTGAATGAATTGTCCGATTGGAATAAAAAAAAAAGTTTAGTTATTTTATAGCTATTGAAACAATCTTGCTCAATAAATAGTTTATTTGGATAAGGATTAGTATTTGACGATAATAATTATGATCAATAAACATAGGCCAATAATTTTAATCACTTTTATTCTATGGAAAAGTGGTTATAATGGCTAAAATATAAATGTTTGGTTTATACTATCGGGAACTTTTTTGTAGGCATTATTGAGTTCTACAACTTTTCTATAGAAGTCAACCATACATCTCTAACCATTTAGGCAGCGTTCGCGAGAATCGTTAACGTACGGCAGTTTTTTCGTCGACTTACTCCGCAATTTTCACTACCACGAAAAATCCTATCTATTTTCCGGGATAAAATATAGCCTATACGGATTCGGAAGAATTCCTCTAAGTAATGGTAAAAGAAATTTTGAAATCGGTCCAGTAGTTTTTGAGCCTATTCAATACAAACATACAAAAATACAAAAATACAAAGGTTTCCTCTTTATAATATTAGTATAGATTTATAATACCTACTATTATAACTAATAAACCTATTAAGAATTGAAACTAAAAACTTATTAAATAATTAAAACTATCTATTACCCGTTACTTACTAACCGTTATTAAGTAACATGGATATCAAAATAATTGTTAAAAAGCATAAAAAAAATCATCGTCATCTTTGTCAACGACGGGAATCGTGCCCAAAAGGCTGGCAGGATTGCCACGTTGAATTGCAATGCTAATTCTTTGTAAATTTAATATTTTCATTTATTTGTAAATCATAAAATTTAGGCAACTTTAATGATTTTGAATTTTGAATAGTATATAATATAATTCTTGTCTTTGTTCCCAGTTCCAATAGATTTAAAGTTTACAAATACATGTTCAAACTAGACATCAGTAAAAATGGTGAAACATAAAACAAACTATTGCGAGGGTGATGGTGCGCCGCAGCCGGGTCGCGTGTTCCGCATCAGCGTGTGTCTGAAGCAGTTCTTCAGCGACGAGCGCGCTCTGGCGTGCGTGCAGGTGAGCGGGTCGCGGCCGGTGCGCTGGCTGGCGCGGCGGCTGCGGCGAGCCTTCCCACTGCCGCGCGCGCTGCGCCTGCTCAGCCGCGGCCACCTGCTGCCGCCCGACGAGCCGCTCGCGCTGCTGGAGCGCGATGACCTCGTGCAGGTTGTGCCCGTCCAGCCCGCCGACGAGCCAGAATCGGATCACGTTACTTCCGACACGGTGCTCGAAGAGTGTACAGCGCGCGCTCATGTCGTCCGATCACCTTCACCTGACCGCATCGCTACGCCGCCGCCGGTTCTTAATAATCTTGATAATCTTTTAGAGAGCAAGCGAAAAGCGATCCAGTTGCTGGAGCAGTATTGCAGCGGCGACGGCCAGGATCAAGAGCATGTCCCACCGGACCCCACTCTGCGACGCGCCCGCCGAAGGCGAGTCCGACGTCGCCGACGTACTGTGCTCCCATGTATTCCGGATGTATTGCGAGAGCATCGGGATGATTTATCTGCGACTACCGCAGTAGAGGCGGACAGCGCCATGAGCACTGGTGACAATAGCAAGACGAAGGCCGCTGCAGAGGCAGACGCACCCCGAGCTGCGGACACAGACGGAGTATCGGCCGGGGAGGTGCTACGTAACGCGTCACCGGCACGCGCGCCGCGAGTTGTGCGCCCGTTAACCAGCTCCGCTTAGTTGAATAAATGTCTTCTTTCAATAAATAGGTATCGAATTAAAATAAATGATATTATAATAAAATCACAAAAGGACAAGTACGTTTGTTTTATTTATGTTTTGCGGGTTTATTTTAATGCGTTTTTTTATGATTTACGCAGAACCTTTCGTTATAATAAAACTAGTCAATTATTGAAAAAACAAAGAACGTGACAGCGTAAAAACAGATAGAAACAAGTGAATTTTTCACATTTTTTGGAGTGAAAATTAGCATCGTTGTGATTTTGGAAAACTTCCAACCCCTATTGCACCCCCTTACAGGGTACATTTCTGAAATCTCGGAAATCTTATTTATTTCTAACTAATAACCCTTGTATGAAATTTAATGTGTATCTTTGAAAATGACACAATTCATATACCTACAAACTTCCGACCCCTATTGTACCCTCTTAGGGGGATGATTTTTAAAAGAAAAGTAGCCTATAGCCTTCCTCAATAAGTGAGCAGTTAAATCGGACCAGTAGTTCCTGAGATTAGCGCGTTCAAACAAACAAACTCTTGGCAATGCTTGTGTCCATAGATTGTTATTGCTTACGTATTATTTTACGCGTGAGTTCGGTAAGTTTATCAATTTGCAAAAATGTGGGCGTAAAATAATACAATTTATCTCTCCGACCGTAGATAGCCCGTACGATAACGATGAGGTGAAAATGTTACTACTTTCTTTAAACAATACAAAGGCTGTTGATTATGATGAAATCTCAACACTAATTAAAGTTTAGAATTGGTACCAATTTTTACGTACGGTATGGCTACGAATATGTGTTCGAAGTACGATACCGAATAATACTCTCAGGGATCGGACAGGGACAGAACAATTTTTGTTACACTGTAGATGGACGCTTTCCTTCTCGCCTTAAAATTGTGATAGTCAAGCCTGTCTTTAAAATATGTGGTGAGAGTTCTATAATTGTCAACTACATGCCAATCAGTCTCATATCAATAATTACATAAGTTATTGAAAAGCGATGCACAAAAGAATATTAAATTATATTGATTAAATAAAAGAAAGAACAGTATGGATTAAAAAAAAAAGAATCCATCCCTCTAGCTAATTTTTTAGTGCAAACGATAGTGGATGAAATTGATGCCAGAAAAAAGTATCTGTGGTCTTCTTCGATATGTCGAAAGCATTTGATTTCGTTTCGCACAAACTATTTTTGTCCAAATTAGAGTGATATGGCATCCGTGGCCAGGCATTAAAATGGTTAGAAATATATTTATTGGATAGACGACAGTGCGTTCAAAATTACGAAGATAGTAAAAAAGAGCTATCGAGTTTTAAATCTCATTATAAAGAAAATAATTCCGGCATGCCTCAGGGGAGTCTTCCTGGTCCACTACTATTTTTACGTTACATTAATGATCTTCCTGAGGCCACAAGCTGTCCATGTACACTGTTTGCTGACGAAATTTTAATGAATTTATCATCTCCAATTATTATTAAATCTGACATACATGAATATATTAATGGCATTAATATTTCTGTTAGTGATATAATAAATTGGTTAAAACTTAATAATTTGAATGTAAACATAAAAAAACTAAAATAATTCAATTTGGGACAGATGAGACAACATTTTTAGGTACTGTACTAGTGTAGTGTATGACAGTAGTGTGTAAGTATTGTAACGTTTATTCGTATGTATGTGTAACCATACCTTTTTAGGATTAAGCTAAGTAAGCACTATATTAAGAACAAATGTATGTTGGATCGAGGAGAGGATACAATAAAGCTAGACGTTAAACAGATCAGATGTGTTTGATTTACCACGACACTTCATGGCGACCCTGCCATACAAGGTCGCATCGCGAGTGAAATTTGGACAGTAAAAATTAAATCATAGTTTTGTGTTGTCGATAATTTTGAAGTGAAACTTCTTTTGGCGCATGAGGGTAAAATTTTTACAGATGAAACGTCACGCCGGTATGCAACGGAAGTAGTAGAATACATTACAATGTCTTTGAACGGAAGTGTCAGAAAAGAGAGAGAGAGTGATCGAGACCATGAAGGTTTTCATCTATACCTTCATGATCGAGACCGATTGAGAGAGAGTAAGACAGGGCGAACGTAGCATGAGCAACTAGCCGTGGAGTGAGAGTATAGCAAGCGAGTGAGAAAGATTGAGAGAAAAAGTGAGACAGAGCGAACGTCGTATCACGCATAGTGCTATCACAGTCTTAACATCATACAGTCGTTCGACGAAGACGTCTAGACAGGGCAATCGTGCGGGGTGCGAGGGGCGAGACGGGGGAAGGGCGCTCCCGAGCTGCATACATTACCATGTTAGTAGCTCGGGAGCTAACTTTCAGGGCTATCTGGTGTTAGTTTAGTTCTATTAGTTTTAATAAATATAATAATTTTATTAAAATGGGTGCCAAGAAACCAAGATGGCGTCGACGACAATTTGCAAATTTTTCGTCATGGGTGTCATTTTCATGATTCCCGAGGTCGCTTAAACGATTATGGGGTCGAAATTAAAACCCAAGATGGCGCCGAGGAAATTTTGAAAATTTTTCGTCATCGGTGTCATTTTCATGGTTCCCAAGGTCGCTAAAAACGATTTTGGGTTCGAAATTAAAACCCAAGATGGCGCCGACGACAATTTGTAAATTTTTCATCATGTGTGTCATTTTCATGGTACCCGAAGTCGCTAAAAACGATTATGGGGTCGAAATTAGAATCCAAGATGGCGCCGAGAATAATATGCATTTTTTTCATCATGGGTGTCATTTTCATGGTACCCGAGGTCGCTAAAAACGATTATGGGGTCGAAATTAGAATCCAAGATGGCGCCGAGAAAACAATGCATTTTTTTCATCATGGATGTCATTTTCATGGTACCCGAGGTCGCTAAAAACGATTATGGGGTCGAAATTAGAATCCAAGATGGCGCCGAGAAAAATATGCATTTTTTTCATCATGGGTGTCATTTTCATGGTACCCGAGGTCGCTAAAAACGATTATGGGGTCGAAATTAGAATCCAAGATGGCGCCGAGAAAAATATGCATTTTTGAAGTGAAACTTCTTTTGGCGCATGAGGGTAAATTTTTTACAGATGAAACGTCACGCCGGTATGCAACGGAAGTAGTAGAATACATTACAATGTCTTTGAACGGAAGTGTCAGAAAAGAGAGAGAGAGTGATCGAGACCATGAAGGTTTTCATCTATACCTTCATGATCGAGACCGATTGAGAGAGAGTAAGACAGGGCGAACGTAGCATGAGCAACTAGCCGTGGAGTGAGAGTATAGCAAGCGAGTGAGAAAGATTGAGAGAAAAAGTGAGACAGAGCGAACGTCGTATCACGCATAGTGCTATCACAGTCTTAACATCATACAGTCGTTCGACGAAGACGTCTAGACAGGGCAATCGTGCGGGGTGCGAGGGGCGAGACGGGGGAAGGGCGCTCCCGAGCTGCATACATTACCATGTTAGTAGCTCGGGAGCTAACTTTCAGGGCTATCTGGTGTTAGTTTAGTTCTATTAGTTTTAATAAATATAATAATTTAAAAATTTTCGTCATGGGTGTCATTTTCATGATTCCCGAGGTCGCTTAAACGATTATGGGGTCGAAATTAAAACCCAAGATGGCGCCGAGGAAATTTTGCAAATTTTTCGTCATCGGTGTCATTTTCATGGTTCCCAAGGTCGCTAAAAACGATTATGGGTTCGAAATTAAAACCCAAGATGGCGCCGACGACAATATTTGTAAATTTTTCATCATGTGTGTCATTTTCATGGTACCCGATGTCGCTAAAAACGATTATGGGGTCGAAATTAGAATCCAAGATGGCGCCGAGAAAAATATGCATTTTTTTCATCATGGGTGTCATTTTCATGGTACCCGAGGTCGCTAAAAACGATTATGGGGTCGAAATTAGAATCCAAGATGGCGCCGAGAAAAATATGCATTTTTTTCATCATGGGTGTCATTTTCATGGTACCCGAGGTCGCTAAAAACGATTATGGGGTCGAAATTAGAATCCAAGATGGCGCCGAGAAAAATATGCATTTTTTTCATCATGGGTGTCATTTTCATGGTACCCGAGGTCGCTAAAAACGATTATGGGGTCGAAATTAGAATCCAAGATGGCGCCGAGAAAAATATGCATTTTTTTCATCATGGGTGTCATTTTCATGGTACCCGAGGTCGCTAAAAACGATTATGGGGTCGAAATTAGAATCCAAGATGGTGCCGAGAAAAATATGCATTTTTTTCATCATGGGTGTCATTTTCATGGTACCCGAGGTCGCTAAAAACGATTATGGGGTCGAAATTAGAATCCAAGATGGCACCGAGAAAAATATGCATTTTTTTGTGATAAGTCATTTTTAAGATTTGCGAGGTCACTAAAAATAAAAATGAGGTCAAGCTTTCGCGGAAATGTCTATCGCGCAAAAGTTCCTGATCCAAGATGGAGGACATTTCTCTATATGAAATTACATGTATTCGTCTCAATCTCAATCTAGAATTTTTGCATGTGAGACCATAGACGAAGCGCATTTGCATAATAGTTACTGTTTTACAAATTGTGTATCTCGCTATTGTTAATTATTGTAACAATACTTATTTTTATTTATTTTAGATAAACGTTATGTCAAACAATGTAAATATTGAAGAAATAAATTGAAAAAATTAAATTTATAATTTACATTAATTTTCAAACCTTTTTTTATTTTAATGACAATTAAATTCCTAACCTATCTTCCTTTTTCCCTTCCTCTTAATCTTGGAAATTTAAAGTTTTAGATTTGTATAAATATAAACAAGATTTATAAATTAGTTCGCCAAAGAAGTTTCACTTCTGACATGTGTACTTTGTACGCACGCATGTTTTTTTTTTTTTAAAAATGGGGACTACTCAAACAAAAGAAGAGACGGTCATCGCGCAGACTGCTGCTGGTGATGGTCAAAACGGCGCAGCAACTGAGATGGGCTACTCCAGCATCAGTACTACTAATATCCTCCTTACACTGATCACGATCGTCCTACTGGCTGCAGCGTGCTATGCTTCCTGCTATTTCTACAAGAAGATGCATGTCAAATGGATGGAGAGGCAGATGAATCGCAGGTCCTTACGTCGCAGACAGGCCTCTGCGTATTTCAAGAAACACGCTCCCCGTGATGATGCCGCCGATATACCCGTGTAGTGAAAAAAAAAAAAGACAAGGAAAAAAAAAAGCGAAAATCGCCGTGAACGGTTTGGTGCTATAAAAGTGATAGAAGGTACTTTTGAGTCGTGTTGTGGTGCGTGACATATGAACATTTTCCTGCGTGAGAGATAGTTTTGTGTTACCGGGAGATAACAACAAGGCCAAGGATAAAACTATAAATAAACATTCGTGAAAGTCTGTATTACGGAACTTTTTAGTGATAAAGTGCGTCTAGCGGTGCTCTTATAGGCATGTACGATAATTACATAGCTTTACATTTTATTAAGAAATAATTGCGTATAAGATGCACAATTGTGTTAAAACGAGTAAGTAATTAGTATAAGGTTTTATTGTACGGCTATGTAACAGCTCTTAAAGCGTGCACGGCGACTCACCGAACTCGATACCCCGCGCCGTATATGGTATGTTTTTGCATTGCTTTCTTTATTTGGGCGATAGTTATAAGAATCGTAATGAAGATACTTGGCTGCTAGGGTGATGTCACTACATTCTTTTATGGGTTATTTTTAGATTATGGCCGATGATTTTCTTAAAATATATGAAAATTTGGTGAACATTCGTAGATATTTAATAAAGAAAGGACAGGCTAGATTTACGGGTTCTATTGCAATAAATAAATTTAAAGAGGCTAAAAATTTATTTAGTGAGGCGCAATTATTATATTCCAAGTTGTCGCATGATTTAAAGCCCGATTTAGTTACACAATTGTCCACCGACTTTGATAATATTAGGAGTGTATTTTTAAAGATAAGTCAACTGTGTGCTTCACCTTCTACTGAAATAAAAGTTGTAAAAATGGAATTCGACATTCGAACGGCGTGTAATCTAATTCCTCTTATGGATGGTAAGGAGGACACCACGAAAAGATTGATTGATGCTGTGGAAATGTATGCGGACATGTTAGACGATTCGGGAAAAAATTATTTAATTAGATTTGTGCTTAAAGGTCGCCTATCTGAGAACGCTAAGCTCCGTTTATCGAGTAGCTATGACACCGTTCCCAATTTAATACAGGATTTAAGGAAACATTTATTAACTATAAAATCTTTTACCGCTATTCAGTCCCGCCTCCAAAATTTGAATCAAGGTTTTAGGTCAATTGACGAGTATGGTACTGAAATAGAACAACTCTTTACGGACTTAACTATCTCACAAGCAGACGGAGATTCGTCAAAGCTCGCTGTTCTTAAGCCATTAAATGAGAAAATGGCCATTAAGAAATTTTCAGATGGGTTGAAAAATTCGAGGCTAAGCACCATCGTGGCCGCCCGCAACTACAGTAGTCTCAAGGACGCCATACAGGGTGCTAAGGACGAAGAGGTATCAGCGCCTTCTACGTCTATTGAGCCGGACGTCATGCAGTTTTCCAGAGGAGGTCGAGGTAAGTTTACGCCCTTTTCGGGGCCGAGGGGTCAAGGTCAACGTGGCCGCAATGATGGGTCTTTTAATAATTATAACCGCCGTGATTACGGAAGATCTTTCCAAAATTCTAACCGCGGCAGATCTTTCTCTCAAGCAAATTTTAACAATGGCCGATACAACCATCGCGGTAACAGGCGAGGAAATAATTATAATCGCAATCATATTTTTTCCGCGCAAACGTCAACGCAAGATGTTGTTTCCCAAAATTCTGAAGAAAGTGTTGATTCCCAAAATATGAATAATAAGCAGTTTTTTCGATCTTAATAATTATATTTTGGCTTGTAAGGGACGATGTCGACTAGTGACTTTTTATTCGGATAACAAAAAATATACCTTTTTAGTAGATACAGGTGCGTCAATATCTATAATTAGAAAAAATGAATTACCCGATTCGATGCGTATATGTTATAATAGCACTACTATAAATGGAATAGGTGGCCAGATCGACTCCTTGGGATATGTAACCTTGAAACTTGTATCTGAAAATAATGACACATTTTTTCATAAATTTTACGTTTTTGAAAACTTGCCCTTCAAGGCAACTGGTATTTTAGGCTTAGATTTTCTTTCTACTTATGGCTGTACTGTCGATTTGGCCGCTAACGTGTTAGTTGTTAATAATGCTGGCCAGTTAACTCATTTACCTATTTCGCCCACACCCGATTTAACGTTAACTAATAATAACTGTCTTGTATTACCGGCCCGAAGTGAATCGTTCCATTACGTACATTTAGGTTTTGATGAGGGAGATGATTATGTTATTTGCCCGAGAGAGATAGAGAAAGATATTTTTTTAGCCGGGGCTATAGTTAAGCCTAAAAATGGTAAGGTACCAGTCAGAATACTCAACGTAGGAGATAAAGAAGTTAGATTAGAGAATTTTGTTCCGGAAGCATTTTTTTTAAGCGAGTATAATATTTTTTCTTTTGACAAGTCTATTGCAAATGCTAATAGGGCCGAGACTTTACTTTCGTTATTAAAATTAAATCATCTTAATTCCGAAGAGAAGATTTCAATCGAAACAATTTGTTCCAAATATTCTGATGTGTTTTTTTTGCCAGGAGATAAGTTAACCACCACCAATGTTTATGAACAATCCATAACACTAAAACCTAACGTTAGTCCCACATACGTCAAACCCTATAGATTACCACAATCATTGAAGCAGGAGATTGATCGACAAATAAAACAAATGTTGAAGGATGATATCATAGAAGAGTCTTCAAGCGAGTGGAACAGTCCAGTGTTACTCGTTCCCAAAAAGTCTGAAGGTTGTAAAAAGTGGCGATTGGTAGTGGACTATAGAAAACTCAATGACGTAATCGTCGATGATAAGTTCCCACTACCAAACATCACCGACATCCTAGATTCACTTTCAGGCTCAATGTATTTCACTCATTTAGACCTAAACCAAGGATATTTCCAAGTTGGTTTATGTCCTAATAGTCGTAAATATACAGCTTTTTCGACCAACGCGGGTCAGTATCACTTGAAGCGTCTTCCTATGGGACTTAAAACTTCCTGTAGTAATTTTAGTAGAGTGATGTCAATAGCTATGTCTGGTCTGACGTATGACAAGTGTTTTGTTTATATCGACGATTTGATTATTTTTGGGCGAAATCTAAATGCTCATAATAAAAATTTGATTGATGTACTCGAAAGGCTAAGAAAGGTTAATTTAAAATTAAATCCGGGTAAATGTAATTTTTTAAAAAAGGAAATACTATATCTTGGGCATTTAGTTTCTGCTGATGGGGTATTTATCGATCCAGAGAAGACAATAGTTTTACAGAATTACCCAGTACCTAAAAACGTAGATGAAGTGAAACGTTTTGTCGCTTTCTGCAACTACTATCGTAAATTTGTACCAGCATTTGCTGAGATGACAATACCTTTAAATCGATTATGCAGGAAGAATGTAGTTTTTAATTGGACAGCCGAATGTCAAAATTCCTTTGAGGTCTTAAAGCAAAAGTTAATTAGCCCACCCATACTTCAGTACCCTGATTTTTCGGAATCAAATGAATTTATTTTACAGACCGATGCGTCAGGTATAGCCATTGGTGCAGTTTTGTGTAACAAGGACTTAAGACCCGTAGCGTATGCAAGCAGACCGTTAAATAAGGGAGAATTAAACTATCCCACAATACAAAAAGAACTTACTGCCATAGTCTGGGCAGTAAAGTACTTTAGGCCATATTTATATGGTAGGCATTTTACTATAATGACAGACCATAAGCCAGCCACTCATTTATTTATTTGGCATGAAAGATCCCTCTAGCAGACTGTTGAAGTTTCGTTTAGTTCTTGAGTATGATTTTAAAATTGTGTATGTGCAAGGTAAGGATAATGTAGTCGCGGATGCATTATCCAGAGTGATTGTAACATCGAGTGAATTAAAGAGTATGAATGAGATAATCTCGGAAGTAAATGTCATGACTAGGGCGCAAAAAAGGAGAATAGATAAGGAGAGTAAGAGAGTATCACCGCCAATTAGTAAGGACACTGACGAAAGGTCTGATCAGCCTAGAGTTGTGGAGTTACTAAGGAAGCCGAGTGATTTTGTTGAGATGATTTTGCTAGAGAAAGATAAAGTGGATAAATATAGAAGGGATAATATGATAAGGGCTGAAGACGAGTGCCTGGCGTACATTCCTAGTAAAATGATATTATGTGTAAACCTCAACTTCAGGGCACATTTCTCGCGAGCCGAATTTGTGACTAAGTTAGAGGAGTTTAGTAAAAATATACAAGTAAAAGAAGTATGCATAGTTAAAAATAATGAAAATGAAGAATTTATAAAAGGTATGTGTGGTGAAATACAAACGTTGAAAGATTGGACCGGTCCGAGAATATGCATACTAAGAGGAATAGAAAGGATAGACGACGAAAATGAAAAACAATTTATTTTAAACGATTTCCATTTACTGCCCACCAGTGGACATGCTGGTGTGCGCAGGATGACAAACAACATCAAAAGACGATATTTCTGGCCAGGTATCGATAAAGATGTTCTTGATTTTATTAAAAAGTGTCCTACATGTCAGAAGACTAAATATAGTAGGTACACCAAACAACCGATGACGATCACAACGACTGCGTCATCAGGTTTTGAAAAGGTATTTTTGGATCTGGTTGGCCCTTTAGATAAAGACGAGATTGGAAATTGTTACCTTTTAACGATTCAATGTGAATTAACTAAATTTATTGAAGCATATCCAATAAAAAATAAAGAAACTGTAACGGTAGCAAAATCGTTTATACAAAATTTTGTTTTAAGATTCGGTGTACCTAAGATTATAGCTACTGATAGAGGTTCAGAATTTATTTCGAGCACTATGGTTGAAGTTTGCAAATTATTGAAAATAGAAAAATTAACGTCCACAGCATACCACCATCAATCAATCGGTTCACTCGAAAATACTCATAAGCATTTAGGCGCTTTTCTAAGGGCCTACTCGGGCAAAAACGGCTATGACTGGTCACAATGGATACCGTTTTGGTGTTTCAGTTATAATAATACCGTCCACTCAGAGACGAAGTACACACCCTTCGAACTTATTTTCGGCAGGTCGTGTAATATTCCTAATAATATTAAGAATTTTAATAGGTTAGACCCATTATATAACCCTAATGACTACTCTTTAGATTTAAGATATAGGCTACAGGTAGCGCTTAAAGACGCTAAACATAATTTAGAGACTAGTAAGGAAAATAGGAAATTAGTATATGATCAGAAATGTAATCCTGCTACTTATAATAAGGACGATTTAGTTTTAGTAAAGAGTGAAGGAACGAAGAAATTGGCTAATATTTTTGAAGGCCCTTACATTGTTCTGGAGGATATGGGTCCAAATGTCAAAATTCTAAAACATAATAAAATTGAATTGATTCATAAGGATAGGACTAAATTGTTTCATAATTAATAATGTTTTTATTGTATTACTTAACAGAAAAAAAAATCAAAGAGCTCTGATTTTTTTTTTCTTTCACCCCCGGAGATGTAGTGTATGACAGTAGTGTGTAAGTATTGTAACGTTTATTCGTATGTATGTGTAACCATACCTTTTTAGGATTAAGCTAAGTAAGCACTATATTAAGAACAAATGTATGTTGGATCGAGGAGAGGATACAATAAAGCTAGACGTTAAACAGATCAGATGTGTTTGATTTACCACGACACTTCACTAGACAAACACATTTCGTGGAAAGCCCATGTCGAAAAAGTCTGCAACGAGCTAAATTAATTTGTATTTGTTCTATATACAAGGTGCAGATCCGCATTTCTGCGACCTTCAAGGAGGTATATATATACTCATGATTCTCGACCCGAATCTATAATAAAATTGATAGGTATATTTTTCTTATTTAGGAAAATCGGTAAGTGTTAACCACCCGTATTAAATCGCGGCCTGTATGTTCCTAGCCCTAAAACAGCACCGCCACACACGCAAATTGTTGTGTATTTAACCTTGGGTAGTGTACGGGTTAGCGTCAATCAAACAAGCAAGTTCGTTGCACACTGATATTTAATTACTTACGAGAAAGTAAGAACCGCGCTGCGGGGGTAGACGGGTCGCAGCCCGCGCTCACCTACCTACCTCTTTATGGTATGAGAATCAACATACATAACATCCCTTCCCGTAAGCTCGAAAATACATCTAACTTATATATTATACCTTGAACGTATGGTAGATAATTATCTAGTATTATTATTTATTTATTCTTAACTATGAAGTTGTTTCGGTGTCTTCGTCATCGACACTGATAAGTTGGTCCGATGTAGGTGTAGAGAAAATAGGACTGATTGCCTGTCGCCGTTCAACTATAGCGGCGCCTCGCTGCAGCGTTGGCTCTGGAGTACCTGGCGACATCGCTTCTTGTCCGCGGTACGCTACCGGCCCTCTTTCCCCTGCTGGTTGTGACATTGGCTCATTATGGGTGACTGTAAGCGGTGTCACATCTGGCACTATGTCTGGGTCCCAATCCTGGTCGTCGCTCGATGACGAGTACATTCGTTCCCTTATCTGGTCAATGTGTCTTGTTACTTCAGAGCCAAATTGTGGCACATACACCCCGTACATCATATTGCCAATTTTTTTTCTTATGATTCCTTGAATCCAACATATTTTTTTGTTACTTATGTTTTTAGTAATCCACACGTTTTCACCCTGCTTAAAATCTCTCCTGTTTATGCCTCGGTAGTATTTAGCCTGTAAGGACTGATTGCGAGCGACGGTTTGAATCAAGTCTGTGGACGAAGGCGACGGCAACGGTGCGATGGGGTTAAATAAATCCAACCGTGAACGCAACGCACGTCCGTATACTATCTCCGCGGGTGATTTCTCCGTAGTACTATTTTTAGAGTTTCGGTAGTCGAACAAAAACTTTGCAATTTTGTCATGAATGGTTTTTTTATTACAACCCTCTAAAATTATAGCCTTAAGCCCCTTTTTTATAATCTTAACGAAACTTTCGGCCTGCCCATTACTAGCCGGGTGATATACAGGAGATAAAACATGCTCGATACCGTTGAGTTTACAAAAATCTTTGAATTCTATTGATGTAAAAGATGTACCATTGTCACTCACCAACATGTTTGGAATTCCAAACCGTGACATTAAATCATACAGTTTGCTAATTACCGCCTTAGAATTATACGTTGACGACATATCGTAACATTCTACCCATTTACTGTATGCGTCTACAATAATTAAAAACATGTAATTGTGGAATGGCCCCAAGAAGTCTATGTGAATACGATAAAATGGATGTGGCGGCAAGCGCCAAGGTGCGAGAGGTGTATGCGGCGGTGCAGGGCGCAGCGCACAGCATACTTTGCAGGCTCCCGCAACCTGTTCCAGCGCTGCGTCTACGCCCGGGAACCACAGCCGCTTCCGAGCCTCCGCCTTCATCTTTACCACTCCAAAATGTGAACTATGTAATTCTCTACACACTCTTTCTCGAAGGGATAACGGAATAACGACCTTATGTCCGCGCATTAAGATACCGTTTTCGTACGATAACTGAGTCCGACAATTAAAAAATGACTTTAAGCTATCGTCATTCACTTTCTTAGGCCAACCGTTCAAAACATAGCGCGTTACAGTAACTAAGTGAGTATCGCGCGCCGTCTCACGACGCACTTCGCTCAGCGTCACCGGCAGGTCCCCGTCCACCACAAAGTTAACATACGCCGCGCGGTCCTCGCACTCCGCGAGCTCGGCCGGCGCCTGAGTAGGACCCTCCTCGCACGCCCGAGATAAATAGTCCGCGCTGTTCTGCTTGCTACTGATATATTCAATAGTATAATTATATGCCGCTAAAAATATAGCATATCTTTGTAAACGATTGGCGGTTACCTCGGGTATGCCCTTATGGGGCCCAAATATTGCTAGGAGGGGTTTATGATCCGTTCGCAAGATGAAAGGTTCTGCGCGCCCGTATAAATACTGGTGAAACCGTCTTACCCCAAAAATGATCGCAGTTGCTTCCTTTTGAATCTGTGCATAATTTTTTTCAGCTGTTGTAAGTGTCCGGGAAGCGTATGATATTGGTCTTTCTAGCCCTTTATCTAACCCTTCACTGCTCACTTGGGATAGTACGGCGCCTAAACCTGTCGGCGACGCGTCTACAGTTAGTATCAACTTAGCCTTTGGGTCGAAATGTGCTAATGTTTTATCTGACGCTAAACTGTTTTTAATGCGGGCGAAGGCGGCGTCATGAATACTAGTCCATTCCCACTTAGTATTTTTATTTAATAAATTATATAGTGGGCTTAACACCGATGACGCGTCCGACACAAAGTTCCGATAATAATTAGTCAGACCGAGAAACGATTGTAATTGCGATACGTTGGCGGGTTTAGAAGCTTGTAAAATAGCTTTTACCTTATCGGGCGACTTCCTAATTCCATGTTTATCTATGATATGACCCAAATACGAAATCTCATTTTTAAAGAATTCACATTTATTCATCTGTACTGTTAAGTTCGCATCATCTAGACGTTGTAAAACTGTAACGAGTCTTTTTTTGTGCTCATTTTGGTTTGCCCCTGTAATGAGTATATCATCCAGAAGAAAAATTATTCCGTCAATACCTGATAGTAAGCATTCCATTGCGCGTTGGAAAATAGCCGGCGCGCTGGATAACCCAAACACTAACCGCGTAAAATTAAAAAGACCGCGATGTGTATTAATGCACGTTAACTTCTGAGATTTCTCGCTTAATATGAATTGATTGTACGCCATAGATAAATCAATTTTGCTAAATTGTACGCCGCCGTGTAATTTGGTTAACAAATCATTTACTGTAGGTAAGGGATACTGATCAACTATCAATTGTTTATTTATCGTAACTGAGTAATCGGCACATAATCTAATGCTACCATTTTTTTTTAATACAGGGACCACAGGCGACGCGTATTCTGAATGTTCCACAGGTTTTAGAATACCGAGTGATAATAAACGATCGAGTTCTTTGTCTATTTTTTCCTTTAACGCATAAGGTACTGGTCTCGCTTTGAAAAATATCGGTTTGGCATCGGGTTTTAAATGTAAATTAATCTCATATTTGTTAAACGATCCCAGATTGTCTGAAAAAACTTTAGGGAAGGTGTTAATGAGTTGTTTATCAATATTGCTGCTATCGCTTATCGCCACCGCGCGATCCAGCACGGTGTGCACAGGCATCGCCGCTGGCGTAAGTTCAAGGTCAAACTCACGAATGAAGTCGCGCCCTAACAGTGGCGGTCCGCTTGCGCGTACTACAAACACATTCAGAGTACGCATACGCCCGATATATGATATAGGTAACACAACAACTCCAACCGTTTCAATATTTTCTCCAGTATAACTAAACAGTTTTTTGTTGGTGACTGACAATGGTAACCGTTTAAAATTTGACTTGTAAGTTTTTTCGGAGATTACACTTACTGCCGACCCACTATCGATTTCAAACTCTAAAGATAGACCACCGATCGATACCCGCTCTGTCATAGGCTTCCCTTTTGCGCACCTAATATTGTAGAAGTACTCACCGTCGTCGTCCCCGTCGTCCACAGTACCCTCATCCACGTATTTCACTTTACCCTCGTTAGGGCACATTTTACGTAAATGTCCTTTATTATTGCATTTTTTACATTTATAGTTTTTGTAACGGCACTGATTTGCCTTGTGATTGTTATAGCCGCACACACTGCACTTTTCTTTCTTCGTAATGTTCAAAACACCGTTCGAGCCCGCTACGTCGCTGCTGATCACGCCTGCGCCCGGCGCCGGCGATGGTTGCGACGACGCTTGGCGAGCGCAGCGAACGCTCTCTGCCAAGTCGATGGCTTTCGCGAGGGTCAGCTCCCGCTGGTCCTGCACGAAGAGCTTGTCTCGTTCACGGCCTGGTACCATGCCCATAATAAATTTATCCAGCAAGGCCTCTTCCAAATTCTTGAAAGCACAGTGGGTCGCTAACCCTCTTATTCTGGCCGCCCATTGAGTGTGACTTTCTCCTGGCCTTTGTGTCGCCGTATAGAAAATAGACTTCTCTGCAAACCCGAACCTTTTTGGTGTGAAGTGATCGTCGAGGAGTTTTACTAAAGCCTCGTAGCCCAATTCTTCCACCTTGTTGGGTAATGCCAGGTCACTTGCGAGCTTGAACGTCGATTCGCATAACGACGTTAATAATATCGCCCTCCGTCTGATTGTTCCTTTGTCAGTTTCCGAGGTTATATCATTAGCAATAAACCACTGACTTAATCGCGATTTAAAACTATTCCACTCTTGTGATAGGTGGTCAAAAGTGGTAAGAATGCCATACGTCGCTCCCGTAGCCATTTTACTGTAAATGTGGGTTCGCTCGTCGCCACGTGTTGTGTATTTAACCTTGGGTAGTGTACGGGTTAGCGTCAATCAAACAAGCAAGTTCGTTGCACACTGATATTTAATTACTTACGAGAAAGTAAGAACCGCGCTGCGGGGGTAGACGGGTCGCAGCCCGCGCTCACCTACCTACCTCTTTATGGTATGAGAATCAACATACATAACACAAATTTACGCAATCTGGTTCGCTATCGGCCTATCACTATTGTATTCAAAATTCCAAGATGGCCGGCTCACGTGCCACCACGGCGCGTGGCGGGGCGCCGCAGCGCTGAGCGCAGTCAGTTTTTTTGATGCCGCCGCCGCGTGTAGGCTTTTGCAAATTCCGGTCTTCGCGCGCTCGGTAACTATAAGTATTAAAAATAGATAGACAATTACTCAAAGAGATGGTCTGCAAGTATGCCGTCAGTGCAGATTATTTGTGCGGGATACGTTAAAATGATAGTGTACACGGAAGAAATCACAAGTGCAATTAGGTACCTAAATTCAAATGTGATTAGTGCTTTCAACACTGGATAAACGAATCTTTTAGTGTTGTGTAAATCAGCGACGTCGTGCTAGACTATGGTGTTGGAATACCTCCAGGTAACAAATACCTCAGTAATTAATTTATTTGTACTTACATACTACGTAAACATTTAGTCATTTGTAAACACGTTTTTTTTCAATACGCCGACAATACTAATCAGGCAGTTTTGGTAAGTCGGTAGGTAACTAGGTACCTACTACACGAACTAAGTTTTTAGTAAAATTTTTGCCGGACCTAAGGTCGTTAAGTAGGTAGGTACGAAGGAAATCAACTCGACCAATAACATCCACAAATAAAAACAAAATCCTTATGTCTTACATAGGATTTTGTTTTTATTTGTAAACCTAGGACTTAATTTACCTACAATGCGCCGAGATATCATTACTTACGCACTACATACAACAGCTGAGCGCGTGTGTCAGCTCCTCAACTTAGATCCTATCTTCCGACGTTATTATTATTCAGATCTAAGTTACACTATTGGTTATACAGACGATTACGTGCGAGCACGATCGTGTGAGAATGAGAGATGATGAAGATGACGTGTTAAACTTGCCTTACTTTGCCTGCTTGTACTCGCCGATCATCGTCGGTGATCGTTGTGCCGATTGACGACCGCACGATCACCGATCAGCATCGGTGAATGTAGTCATAGAGTAATAAAATAAAACACATTTTATTTGTCAGCTGATTACGACCGTACGTATTCAGCTAAATCCGGTAAGACTGGAAGCTGACTCCAACATTGGTTAGTTGGGCAAAGGCTAGGCAGAAGAAGAAGAAGAACGACCGTACTTACAGTAGGTACGTGAGATAGACTCGTGGCTTAGGTAGTGTTAGCCGTATGATGACAAACCGACAGTTCGTCGACACTCGACACGCACAAGGCGACATGCCGCTGTGTGCATGATGGGTGGTTCTGAAACTGCTTTCGTGTGATTCTAAAATACTATCAAATTTAAACAATTTATAATAGTAGCTGTATTCATTATTGACCAGGTACCGTTATTTATATTGATTATTTATGTCTTACATATTAAAAACTCGTGAATGTTGGCAAAAATGCGAATCTGCACCTTGTATACAACGTGTTCCAGAAAGGTGAAATAATACTTTAAATATTATAAAGTATATGTTACATACTTATATCACTGGTAGGAGGTACCTAGGTGCAAGGGTTTTTTAATTTTTTTTTTTTTAGCCCGTGCTGTCCCACTGCTGGGCAAAGGCCTCCCCCATACTCTTCCATCCTTCCCTGTCGGAAGCGTGCTGTGGCCAATCGGCGAGAAAATTGTCCAGATCTTCCCGCCAACGCTTTCTTGGTCTGCCTCTAGGTCGTCTTCCATCCTCAGGGATCCATTGAGTGGTGATCTTCGTCCACTTATCCGGGTGCATGGGTTTTTTAATTATTTGGCTTTAAAGTTTAGAGTGAAAACTTGGCAATGATGAACCTAGAAATTACTTTAAAATTCAGAATGGCGAGCTAGTTCATCGCAACGCGAGTAGGTACCAACTAACTGTAGCGTAGGTTTAGGATTGTCGTTAAAATCTTTTATAAATGTGTTTATATATTTTGTAGGAAGAGAAATATCTTAGTATTTAAATTTTATGACTAGGCCAAGTTGAAGATCATAAATTCATACTTCAATATCTGATCGTATTATTTATCCTTTTTGAAAAACGTATACAGCATGTAACAAAAACCCTGTCCGATCCCTGAGAGTATTATTCGGTATCGTACTGCGTGTAGCCATTAAATGGATTGGAGATTATTATTTTTCCCCAGTGAAAATAATTTAATAGAAATAAAAACTGATCCAAGGCAACAGCAACACTGACCGCTCCTCAAAGTTCACGTAATTACTAACTACAGTTTTGTGTCAAAGAAGCCGCCTAGATGCGAGACGGTTCATGAACCTGCTTTGTCGCGTGCCGCCAAACAAACTTATAACGAAATAAACCTAGGCCACGTTAATATTATAATACAGTATTCCAACTTAATACAAAAGGACGAAACGCAAGCTATACCAACGCGCCTTGAACTCGGGGTACGCTCGCGGCGCAGACAGTCACGGCTGTACCGCAGTGTCGAACGGACGGTGTGCTGTTTTTTTAACAATAACCGCGCGATTTTTTCTCTTAAAATCAGTAAGTATGACGAGTAGGAAATATTGTGCTGTTTTTGGTTGCATGAATTCGTCAATAACGCATCCAGACAAGTTTTTTTAAATTACCTGGAAAACGAAAGGTAAGACTATAAAATAATTGTACTTACTAGTAGGTAGGTACATAATGTGTCTTTTGAATGGATAAGTATTTCCTTTTATCTCACGAAAAAAAGGTGTTTGGATAAAAAAATAAAGCGAATAGAGTAACGCAAAGTTATTGAGACTAGTAAAATAGGTTTCAATTAAAATCAAACATGTAAATTGTAAAGTAGCTGTAGGTATCTATAACGAAGTAAAAGATATACCATTTTCTCCACCTTGTACGTTTCCCAAAAATTTTTTTTTGTTAAATTAAGTTTTATATAAGAATGCGGATTTACTATACTTAAAAATTTGACAATAAAGCATTTCGTAAACCAGTCGAGGCGCCAATATTTTTCGGTCCCAAATTTATAACACGGATTTGTTTTTCAAACAAAAACGTTTTTTAATTAAATCTACCAATCAAAAACCAACTCATTTTTTTTAATACTTCCTATTCAATATACAAAGAATTTCATTTATTTATATAAAAAGGATATTTACAATCACAAAACTAAATAGAAACAGAAAGTAGGTAAATGTAATGAAAATGCTGAAAATTGGGAAAGAATGGAAAAATTGGGAAAGAATGGAAAAATTGGGAAAGAATGGAAAAATTGGGAAAGAATGGCAAAATTGGGAAAGAATGGAAAAATTGGGAAAGAATGGAAAAATTGGGAAAGAATGGAAAAATTGGGAAAGAAGAAGAAGAAGAAGAAGAAGAAGAAGAGAAGAAGAAGAAGAAGAAGAAGAAGAAGAAGAAGAAGAAGAAGAGAAGAAGAAGAAGAAGAAGAAGAAGAAGAAGAAGAAGAAGAAGAAGAAGAAGAAGAAGAAGAAGAAGAAGAAGAAGAAGAAGAAGAAGAAGAAGAAGAAGAAGAAGAAGAAGAAGAAGAAGAAGAAGAAGAAGAAGAAGAAGAAGAAGAAGAAGAAGAAGAAGAAGAAGAAGAAGAAGAAGAAGAAGAAGAAGAAGAAGAAGAAGAAGAAGAAGAAGAAGAAGAAGAAGAAGAAGAAGAAGAAGAAGAAGAAGAGAAGAAGAAGAAGAAGAAGAAGAAGAAGAAGAAGAAGAAGAAGAAGAAGAAGAAGAAGAAGAAGAAGAAGAAGAAGAAGAAGAAGAAGAAGAAGAAGAAGAAGAAGAAGAAGAAGAAGAAGAAGAAGAAGAAGAAGAAGAAGAAGAAGAAGAAGAAGAAGAAGAAGAAGAAGAAGAGAAGAGAAGAAGAAGAAGAAGAAGAAGAAGAAGAAGAAGAAGAAGAAGAAGAAGAGAAGAAGAAGAAGAAGAAGAAGAAGAAGAAGAAGAAGAAGAAGAAGAAGAAGAAGAAGAAGAAAAGAAGAAGAAGAAGAAGAAGAAGAGAAGAAGAAGAAGAGAAGAAGAAGAAGAAGAAGAAGAAGAAGAAGAAGAAAGAAGAAGAAGAAGAAGAAGAAGAAGAAGAAGAAGAAGAGAAGAAGAGAAGAAGAAGAAGAAGGTTAGGTTAGGTTAGGTTAGGTTAGGTTAGGTTAGGTTAGGTTAGGTTAGTTAGGTTAGGTTTTTTTTTTTTTTTTTTTTTTTTTTTTTTTTTTTTTTTTGTGCAGGAGTGGGGAAATCCTCATGGACACCCAGGCTGGGTAGTGCCGGACTCTTACCGGCTAAAACCCCACTCCTGCCATGCGGAAGGCCCCCTGCCGTTCCAGGACGCAGGGACGTTGTATAGGCTGTAGGTATTTTTATTATTCAGATTTATTGTTTACACTATTGAATATACTTAAATTGTTATACCATATTATCCTCATTTCGCTATAGTTTACAATTTGTAGATATTTTATAGATAAATGCATTAATTAATTTAATAAATTATTTCCATTACATAAAATAAGTGCTATAATTAATTCAATAAATTTTTTATACATAAATGCGATTAATTCCATAATTTTCAATAAATAAATTCATCAATAATTCAATAAAAATTTCAAATTAATTTAGGTTATACATTTTCGTCAGTAAATAAAGGAGTGTCAATTAAAATAAAAACTGTTTAAAAATATCAAATCATTAAAATAAAAATGTCAATTACGTTTTATTCCGTTTATTTACTGACCTGACAATTTTCGTAATAAACTGAATAAATTTTGGTCTATATATTTTATTTCTTATAAAAACGCAGAGATTTCCTAAAATCATTTTCTCTCCGATCTCGTTTTCTAGGTCGTTTCTTAAGGAGGCGTACACCGGGCAGTCCGTCAGGAGATTGGAGGACTGTCTCCTGCTTATCGGGGTCGCAGGCGGCGCACGCCGGATTCTCCTTACACTTGAAACGAGTCAGGTATTCGGAGAACCCGCCGTGCCCCGTAAGGGCTTGGGTCAACTCTTTCGTGGTCTCCATCTTACGCACTGTCCTGTACGCGGCGATCGCGCACGGAAAGAACATCTTGGTGGTGGCCGCCGTTTCTCCTGCACAATATCTCCGGTTCCATTCGCCCAGCGTCTCCATTCGGATCATGCGCTTGACGAATGAAACCGGGCACTTATTGTAGTCGGGTTGCCGCTTCGACCTCAGGGCAGCCTCCTTCGCGAGCAAGTCGGCTCTCTCGTTACCCTCCAGCCCCGCATGAGCTTTTACCCCAGAACAAGGAGACGCTCTTGTTCTGGCAGTTGCTGCGGCGGATGGCGTCCCTTGTTTCCACTGCAAGGGCGTGAAGGGCTTCGGGGTTCACGACTGATTGGAGTGCTGCCATGGAGTCGCTGTAAATGGCGAACGCCGTCTCGGCCTTCGGAGGACCTCGTTTGCTGCTTTGCAGAGGGCGAGAAGCTCAGCCTGGTAGACGGTGCTGTAAGACGGCAGAGCAAGCTTGAGGGTCTTGGTCTCCGCATCATTTGTCCACACCGACAGTGCGGCACCGACTTTGCCTCAATCTTGCTGCCGTCCGTAAAGATACGCACCGCATAATTGCGGTGCTCATTGAACTGTTCCTCGTTCTACCAGGCGTCGCAGTGCAATGGCCCTCTGCTCAGCCGGATGCGGCATTTCCAGCGCCGATACCACCCGCTCGACCTCCCAATCCCCTAGCGCTGGCTGAGATACCCCCCTCTTGGCCTCGTATAGCGAGGCTGCTTCACGGATTCGCAGGTCGAGAGGGAGTATCCCCGCCAGCAACAGTGCTGAGTTTAGGGAGACCGTGCGGTAGGCTCGGCACAGTTTTTGGGCGAAGCTCCTCTGGACGGCGTTCAACTTTTCTTCTGCACCCCGACTTTCTTAGCGGCCGGCGACCACGCGCTCGCCGCGTACAAAACGATAGGCTCCACTGCAGCCGTGTAGATGCAGCGGATAACCTCTGGGTGGAGACCCCAGCTGACCCTTGCAGCCCGCGACAGCTGCTTGTATATGCCGATGGCTCGGGAACAGGACGTTTGCGACGTGGGTGTTAAACGTCAACTTGTGGTCGATGGTGAGACCGAGCAACTTGATTTCGTCAGACATGCCAATGTCCACATCCGCCATTTTGAGACATGGGGTGTCATGCTTCAGTTTCCGCGTGACCACCATTGCCTTAGTCTTGTGCGGTGCAAACCGAAGCTTATTCGTGACCCCCCACGCTCGCACGTACTCAAGGGGCGGCATTGGCATCCCTCTGGATCTCAAGTGCGGTCCCCCCATCGAACACAAGGACAATATCGTCAGCAAATGCCTGGCAATAGACACCTCTGGATCGAGACCCTTCAGCAGAGGATCCAGCAGAACGTTCCAAACTATGGGACCACCGATTGACCCCTGGACGCATCCTTTCTCGGTCCTGGATTTGTGCTCCACTCCCGCATACCTGACTTTCAACCACCCTCTCGGACAAGTAGCTGTCCATGACCCGTCTCAAGTTTACAGGACACTTTCCTCAGCCAGACGAACCCGTATGGCTGGCCACCATGCGCTGTCGAAGGCCCCCTCTATATCCAGGGACACAACCGCGACGATCCTCTTTGCATTGAGTCCGCCACGAATGCGCCCCAATCAACGTATAGAGGGAGTCCTCGGTGCTTCGCTGGGGCATATGAAGCCGTACTGGCGAGTACTCATCCTGGGGAGCAAATAGATCTTGAGTCGGGCCACGACCATCTTTTCAAAAATCTTGCCGAGGACAGGCAGAAGCCCAATCGGCCTGTACGATTTTGGGGTGGTGTAGTCATCTTTAGCGGGCTTGCGGAGCAACGACGACAGTTGCCTCTTTCCAGGACCGCGGGAAAGTATCCATGCGCCAGGCATCTTGTTTACCAAGCGCAGAACTAGGTCTGGGTCTTGATGGATCGTGTGGCCCCATATGTCCGCCGTTAGACCGTCGGAACCGGGAGCTTTTTTGGGGTTGAACGAGGAGACTGCTCGCTCCAGCTCGTCGAGTGTGAAGGGGGGATCCCAGGGTTCACCTTGGCTGCCCCCATTCACCTCTTCAGCTCGTTGCCGCACTTTTTTGTGCTCCTCGTTATCCCCCTCCGAACGGTCCTCCGGGTAAAAGGTCTCTGCCAGATACCTCGCCGACGCCTCTGCGTCCAGAGTCCTGCCATCCCTCACCATCGGCAAATCCTCCTCCCTTTTCTCCGTCCTGCGGATTACCCGGTATATGCCCTCCCATAGACCTTCCCTATCCTGCTTCTCGCAGAACCCCTTCCAACTCTCGACCTGCGCTTGGACCACTGCACGTTCGTACTCTTCTTTCTGTTTCAGGTACTCCTCAACAACCTTTGGTCTCCGGATCGGCGCTGCACAGCGGATCCTTCGCTTCTTGGTGACGACTTGCCTCTTTAGACTGGCGAGGTTATCAGACCACCACGGCACGGTTCGCCTCTCTACATTCTTCTTCTTGGGTATCACGCATGCACAGGCGTCTTGTACTGCCGTTGTAAGTCCCTCGACTACCAGGTCTATTTTGTCCCTGCTGTCGATATCATCGAACAGACTTACGGTGATTTGGCTCTCTTGCATGATTTGACGCAGTTTCTTACGAAACTGAGTCCAATCTGCTTTTTTGGTGTTGTAGATCCTGGTAGTCCGGTTGACCGTGATACCCAGAGACTTCTCGAGATGTACTCGAAACTCAATGCCGTTGTGGTCCGACCCCGTCAGGTCATCGACGACTCGCCAGCCGTCAGTCACCGTCAGCATATCCGCCGTGCAGGCCGTGACATCGACGCAGCTCGTGTAACGTCTGTTACCACGAACTACGTCGAAGGTTGGAGTTTCCCCTTTATTCAGCACCTGCAGTCCAAGCTGGTCCAGAGCCCCCAGCATCTCCTCGCCTCTGCTATTTGTCTCACTACTGCCCCACCAGACACTCCAGGCATTGGTGTCCCCTCCCATAATGAGCTTATGCGGGCCGGTCTCGCTTTCCACCTTCCTGAGGCTGTCCAGGTATGGCCCTAAGGGCTGGTCTGGCTCGAAGTAGAACGAGACCAGAGTTAGTCGCCAGGCACCGGTATGGATCCCCACCACGACGATGTTGTTCGTGGTGAGTTCTGGGTACTGTCTCACGGTCAGCTTGGGATCAAAAACGGCTATTGCCGCTTTGACAGTCCCTTCTCCTTGCGCGGTGCTCTGGTAGATGCGGACACCTCTGGTCCCACCCATTCTTCTCGCGCTGCCCACGTAGGGCTCCTGGATCAGCACTGCGGTGGCTTTGCGCTGCTCGGCCTCAAGCATAAGCTCTTGGGTCGCCAACTTCTTCCTCTGGAGATTCACCTGGAGTATCTTGTGCGGCATTTTGTTCCCCGGGACAACCTTAGCAGTAGGCGACGGACGCCCGCGCCAATCTGTCCCATCTGACTCGAACAGGACACTCGGGACTAAAAGCGTTGTGGTCAGTCTTCCCCATCTTCGCCTTGACACAGTTTAGGCATTTTGGTGTCTCCGCCTTTAGCCACTGGTCACATTCCGGTCGCAGGTGTGGGCCCCCGCAATGACTGCATAAGTCGGCAGGTTCTTTACAGAGCCGCCGACTATGCCCGTAACCCAGACACCTGGTGCACTGAACCAGTGGCGACTGGTCATCGACGAAGACGGTCTGGAGATCAATACGCGCTTCCCCTTTCTCGAGCATCCTGCTCCAGACAGCAGGTGACGTGCTGATTATCACGCCGTTTGTGAGAGGGTTCCGCGCCTTCCTTCGATATTTAATCGTCATTCGATCTTCCCCGTTGCCGAGGCCGCGAAAGACATCCCGGTTCTGATTCCGCAGCGCTCCCAGCAGCTCCTCGTCGGAGTGAATGCGGAGAACGCCACGGAATATCAAAAGTGGGTCCTTGTTCTTCACGTCCTCGACAACGAGGTGGTCTCCTGACTTTTGTATCCTCTCTTTAACCTTATTTCTTTCCTCTGCTGACCTACACCCCATAACAACTTTTCGGTCCTTGGCCTTTCGTATGGTTTCAACTTCAACGCCCCCATCTTTGGCTTTTACAGCCTCTCTAATTTTGTTGAAGACTTCCTCTCCTGTGTCTTCTACATTTTTGGACGTCACCACTATGGAGTGCAGCGCGGTCCTTCCTGGGGTCTGCCTTTTCGGTGGACCCGCCGCTACACTCGCATAGGTGGCCGTCTTTTCCAAGATTTCCCCTTGCCTCTCCATCGCCCGCTGCAGCTTCTCCATCCTCTCGCCGCTCTCCTTCACCAGCGCGCTATGCTCCGCTAGTGAAGCGAGCAGCGAGTCAACCTCCGGAAAGCGTCTGGGTGCCTCTGGCAGAGGTGTGGGCTTGGTGGTCTCCATCACTACCGTCTCACCCCCTCTCGCCCTCACAGCAGCCGCAGCCTCCTCCTTTACGAGCTGGTACAGTCGTTCCACCGATTGGGTGATCCCGACTTTTAAATCTGCCCTCAAATTGCGTGAGTCACCAAGGTGCGACTTCGCGCGTAGAAGGCAGTTTCGAGCCTCGGTCACCCGATCGGTGGGTTTACTCGATTGCAGCTGGTTGGTCCCAGGTGACGAACCTGTAGTCTCAGTGGACGCTCGGCGCGCAGCAGCCTTGCTATCCGCCTGAATGGCGCGCCGTGTGGGCTTTTGAGAGGCCGTCACCGTTGGGGCTGCCTTTTTGGGTGATTTCGCTGACGGGAGGGGCTGAGACTCCGCCATTCTCCCATTTTCCCACTCCCCAATGCTTCGCCTCACATTAGAGGCCTGAGATGAAGCACTGGGAGGGGAGGCATCCCTCTCGAAGGTGATGGAGAGTGCCGCACCCGACGGAGAGACACGGGGATCCGTGGAGGCTTTTTTAGCTGGGGTTCTGGAGAGGAACATACTGGGGGAGTGAGTGCACAACCCAACGATACCACAACGATCGGTGTCCGGGAAGAAATCTTCCGGGTAGACCGACAAAGTTAAGGATTTTGAATATTTTAATTAATTTTTAAAATTTTGTATTGGCGCACCCAGCTTGTGGTACACCGTTTGATAGGTCTTGAGGAGACCTTCAACCGGAGACTAATTCAAAAGTTAATTAATAATGATTTTGTAGATATTAGGAATTTAAAAAAGTTTTTTAAGTTTTTTGGTTATAATTATAATCTATGTTAAATTTAGAAGAAGATGTGGGTATCGTTGAAAAGCTCTCGCTGAGACCTGCACGTAAGCCAAGAAACTATGGCAATCCGCCAATAAATAAAAAAGTTACACGCAATCAGAAATAAATTTTTTATCAATAATTAATTCTTATGAAAACTATAAAAGAGCTATATACTCTTCGCGTGTATTTAAAAGATCACAATATAGGCCGAACTTTTAGCTACCCGATGACACCAGAACGAAGTCTGTAAGTCTATCGGTCGCAGAGATATCGCCTCCCAAACCTGATGAGACACGAATGTATGGGGGCAAAAGTCTCCGGAATTAATATGCCTGATCACAAATGGGTGGGAGGGCGGGCCAGAAACAAATTTTTTCACGTTTTCCTGTTGGTCGGAGCACCACGCGAGTGGCGTCGGCAGATCGGGCCCGACGCCCTCCATCCAACGACGGGAACAACGGATGGCATCCGGGAACAAATTTTCCGGGAAAACCGCGAAAAACTGGAAAAATTTCGGAAAAATCTAACCATTTAAAAAACTTTGTATAGTCACACCCTACGTGCGCTACATCGTTGAATAGGTCTTTAAGAGACCTTCAATTTGAATACAATGTCGAATAGTTTTAATGCGAAATTTTAGTAATAAAATGTTTTTAATGAAAATTAATGTGATTTTTTATAAAAAATTTGAAAATTTATGAACTTTAAGAGCCAAACGGGGCGTCGCCAGAAGGATCCCGTCGAGATCCGCACGTCAACGCAAAAATCAGAAACAACCACTGATAAACTACAGAGTTATAGCAGATTAAAAATATACACAGTTAAAAACCATCAACTTTCATGAAAACTACGAAAATGTCAAGGTCCCTCCGCGTGTAAAAGCGCGGAACGTCAAAGTATAGTCAAAAAGAAAGTGTATATAAAGAAAACCCGACCAAAATCAAGCAATCAACAAAAAAGCCGTCGACCGCTCCTTGCAATAAGTGTCGGGGTTAGGTGGATTTTAGGTACTTGTAGACTATCTCAACACAAATGCATGAGAAAACAAGTAACCAATCCTTTCACGCTCTCCTGGTGGTCGGAGCACCACGTGAGCGGTGTCGGCAGATCGGGCTCGACGCCCTCCATCCAACGACGGGAATAACGGATGGCATCCGGGAACAAATTCTCCGGGAAAACCGCGAAAAACTGGAAAAATTTCGGAAAAATCTAATTATCCAAAAAATTTTGCATAGTCACACCCCACGCGTGCCACATCGCTGAATAGGTCCTTAAGAGACCTTCAATTTGAATACAATGTCGAATAGTTTTAATGCGAAATTTTAGTAATAAAATGTTTTTAATGAAAATTAATGTGATTTTTTATAAAAAATTTGAAAATTTATGAACTTTAAGAGCCAAACGGGGCGTCGCTAGAAGGATCCCGTCGAGATCCGCACGTCAACGCAAAAATCAGAAACAACCACTGATAAACTACAGAGTTATAGCAGATTAAAAATATACACAGTTAAAAACTATCAATTTTCATGAAAACTATGAAAATGTCAAGGTTTTTCCGCGTGCAAAAGCGCGGAACGTTAAAGTATAGTCAAAAAGAAAGTGTATATAAAGAAAACCCGACCAAAATCAAGCAATTAACAAAAAAGTTGTCGACCGTTCCCTGCAATAAGTGTCGGGGTTAGGTGGATTTTAGGTACTTGTAGACTATCCCAATACAAATGTATGAGAAAACAAGTAACCAATCCTTTCACGTTCTCCTGGTGGTCGGAGCACCACGTGAGTGGCGTCGGCAGATCGGGCCCGACGCCCTCCATCCAACGACGGGAACAACGGATGGTATCCGGGAACAAATTTTCCGGGAAAACCGCGAAAAACTGGAAAAATTTCGGAAAAATCCAATTACTTAAAAAATTTTGTATAGTCACACCCTACGTGTGCCATATCGCTGAACAGGTCTTTAAGAGACCTTCAATTTGAATACAATGTCGAATAGTTTTAATGCGAAATTTTAGTAATAAAATGTTTTTAATGAAAATTAATGTGATTTTTTATAAAAAATTTGAAAATTTATGAACTTTAAGAGCCAAACGGGGCGTCGCTAGAAGGATCCCGTCGAGATCCGCACGTCAACGCAAAAATCAGAAACAACCACTGATAAACTACAGAGTTATAGCAGATTAAAAATATACACAGTTAAAAACTATCAATTTTCATGAAAATTATGAAAATGCTAAGGTTTTTCCGCGTGTAAAAGCGCGGAACGCTAAAGTATAGTCAAAAAGAAAGTGTATATAAAGAAAACCCGACCAAAATCAAGCAATTAACAAAAAAGTTGTCGACCGTTCCTTGCAATAAGTGTCGGGGCCAGGTGGATTCTAGGCACTTGTAGACCATCTCAATACAAATGTACGAGAAAACAAGTAACCAATTCTTTCACGCTCTCTTGGTGGTCGGAGCACCACGTGAGTGGTGTCGGCAGATCGGGCTCGACGCCCTCTATCCAACGACGGGAATAACGGATGGTATCCGGGAACAAATTTTCCGGGAAAACCGCGAAAAACTGGAAAAATTTCGGAAAAATCTAATTATTTAAAAAATTTTGTATAGTCACACCCTACGTGTGCTATATCGTTGAATAGGTCTTTAAGAGACCTTCAATTTGAATACAATGTCGAATAGTTTTAATGCGAAATTTTAGTAATAAAATGTTTTTAATGAAAATTAATGTGATTTTTTATAAAAAATTTGAAAATTTATGAACTTTAAGAGCCAAACGGGGTGTCGTTAGAAGGATCTCGTCGAGATCTGCACGTCAACGCAAAAATCAGAAACAACCACTGATAAACTACAGAGTTATAGCAGATTAAAAATATACACAGTTAAAAATTATCAATTTTCATGAAAATTATGAAAATGTTAAGGTTTTTCCGCGTGTAAAAGCGCGGAACGTTAAAGTATAGTCAAAAAGAAAGTGTATATAAAGAAAACCCGACCAAAATCAAGCAATTAACAAAAAAGTTGTCGACCGTTCTTTGTAATAAGTGTCGGGGTTAGGTGGATTTTAGGTACTTGTAGACTATCTCAATACAAATGTATGAGAAAACAAGTAACTAATTTTTTCACGTTCTCCTGGTGGTCGGAGCACCACGTGAGTGGTGTCGGCAGATCGGGCTCGACGCCCTCTATCCAACGACGGGAATAACGGATGGTATCCGGGAACAAATTTTCCGGGAAAACCGCGAAAAACTGGAAAAATTTCGGAAAAATCTAATTATTTAAAAAATTTTGTATAGTCACACCCTACGTGTGCTATATCGTTGAATAGGTCTTTAAGAGACCTTCAATTTGAATACAATGTCGAATAGTTTTAATGCGAAATTTTTGTAATAAAATGTTTTTAATGAAAATTAATGTGATTTTTTATAAAAAATTTGAAAATTTATGAACTTTAAGAGCCAAACGGGGTGTCGTTAGAAGGATCTCGTCGAGATCTGCACGTCAACGCAAAAATCAGAAACAACCACTGATAAACTACAGAGTTATAGCAGATTAAAAATATACACAGTTAAAAATTATCAATTTTCATGAAAATTATGAAAATGTTAAGGTTTTTCCGCGTGTAAAAGCGCGGAACGTTAAAGTATAGTCAAAAAGAAAGTGTATATAAAGAAAACCCGACCAAAATCAAGCAATTAACAAAAAAGTTGTCGACCGTTCTTTGTAATAAGTGTCGGGGTTAGGTGGATTTTAGGTACTTGTAGACTATCTCAATACAAATGTATGAGAAAACAAGTAACTAATTTTTTCACGTTCTCCTGGTGGTCGGAGCACCACGTGAGTGGTGTCGGCAGATCGGGCTCGACGCCCTCTATCCAACGACGGGAATAACGGATGGTATCCGGGAACAAATTTTCCGGGAAAACCGCGAAAAACTGGAAAAATTTCGGAAAAATCTAATTATTTAAAAAATTTTGTATAGTCACACCCTACGTGTGCTATATCGTTGAATAGGTCTTTAAGAGACCTTCAATTTGAATACAATGTCGAATAGTTTTAATGCGAAATTTTAGTAATAAAATGTTTTTAATGAAAATTAATGTGATTTTTTATAAAAAATTTGAAAATTTATGAACTTTAAGAGCCAAACGGGGTGTCGTTAGAAGGATCTCGTCGAGATCTGCACGTCAACGCAAAAATCAGAAACAACCACTGATAAACTACAGAGTTATAGCAGATTAAAAATATACACAGTTAAAAATTATCAATTTTCATGAAAATTATGAAAATGTTAAGGTTTTTCCGCGTGTAAAAGCGCGGAACGTTAAAGTATAGTCAAAAAGAAAGTGTATATAAAGAAAACCCGACCAAAATCAAGCAATTAACAAAAAAGTTGTCGACCGTTCTTTGTAATAAGTGTCGGGGTTAGGTGGATTTTAGGTACTTGTAGACTATCTCAATACAAATGTATGAGAAAACAAGTAACTAATTTTTTCACGTTCTCCTGGTGGTCGGAGCACCACGTGAGTGGTGTCGGCAGATCGGGCTCGACGCCCT
Source organism: Plusia festucae (assembly GCA_950381575.1). Lineage (NCBI taxonomy): Eukaryota > Metazoa > Arthropoda > Insecta > Lepidoptera > Noctuidae > Plusia > Plusia festucae. The sequence continues at coordinate 58,661 of OX494436.1, read as the reverse complement.
CTATCCAACGACGGGAATAACGGATGGTATCCGGGAACAAATTTTCCGGGAAAACCGCGAAAAACTGGAAAAATTTCGGAAAAATCTAATTATTTAAAAAATTTTGTATAGTCACACCCTACGTGTGCTATATCGTTGAATAGGTCTTTAAGAGACCTTCAATTTGAATACAATGTCGAATAGTTTTAATGCGAAATTTTAGTAATAAAATGTTTTTAATGAAAATTAATGTGATTTTTTATAAAAAATTTGAAAATTTATGAACTTTAAGAGCCAAACGGGGTGTCGTTAGAAGGATCTCGTCGAGATCTGCACGTCAACGCAAAAATCAGAAACAACCACTGATAAACTACAGAGTTATAGCAGATTAAAAATATACACAGTTAAAAATTATCAATTTTCATGAAAATTATGAAAATGTTAAGGTTTTTCCGCGTGTAAAAGCGCGGAACGTTAAAGTATAGTCAAAAAGAAAGTGTATATAAAGAAAACCCGACCAAAATCAAGCCGGTTAGGTTTTTTTTTTTTTTTTTTTTTTTTTTTTTTTTTTTTTATATAGATGCTGCAATCCCTCTGACGTGATCAGAGACCTTAGGTGACATATTTTATTGATTTGCTGGTAAGTATTTTTTTTTTATTATGTTTTATTTCTTTGAATAATGGCGCTGCAAACGCTCACCGCGAATTTCATGAATTCTTTTCTGCTATTTTTATTTGCAATAAGGCAGTGAGCGTTTGCAGCGCTCACTTCCTCACCTAGGTTTTGCTCCAATGCGAACCTATCCTTTGCTGAAACTGGACACTCGAAAATTATGTGCGCTACACTCTCGGTTACTGCGGGATCACATATGCATGACGGGCTCTCCTTGCACTTAAATCGGTGCAAATACTGGGAGAACCCGCCATGTCCCGTCAATATTTGCGTTATAATGCCTACTGGTGCAATTTTTCGGACTATTTTGTACGCATCCACCGCGCTCGGGAGGAACATCTTGGTTACAGAGGCGGTCTCGCCGGCCAGATATCTCCGGTTCCACTCGTCCAAAGATTGGCAGCGGAGCTGGGTCTTGACGAATGAAACCGGGCATTGGTCATAGTCCGGCGCTCTCCGGCTTGAGGTGGCCGCCTCCTTCGCCAAGACGTCCGCGCGCTCGTTTCCCTCGAATCCGGCGTGGGCCTTGATCCAGAACAAGGATACAACTTTGCCCCGGACCAAGGCTTCGCTGAGGTTTTGCCGTGCCCGAAACGCGAGTGGATGTTTGGAGCTATGGTTAGTGACCGCCTGCAGTGCCGCCATCGAGTCACTATAGATTCCATAGCTCCGTTCGTTGCCCTGGAGAGTTTCACCCGTTGCCCGACATAGGGCCAAGAGCTCAGCCTGGTAGACTGTGCAGTAAGCGGGCAAGCATAGTTTTCGGGACTTTATTTCAGAGTGGCTGTCCCAGATGGACAGCGCAGCTCCTACTTTGCCCCCTAGCTTGCTGCCGTCTGTGAAAATGCGGCGCTCCTGCACGTTGTTACGGTCTACCAGGCTTTGCTCGTCCAGGCTCTCAAAACTGAGTTCTGGACGTTGGGCCGGATGCGGGATCTCTGCAAAGTCCACCACACGCTCCAGCGCCGGTTAGGTTAGGTTAGGTTAGGTTAGGTTTTTTTTTTTTTTTTTTTTTTAATTATAACGCTCGCCACTCTCTGACTTGATCAGAGCCGTTTCATATCTTTTGTTTGTTGCAGGTGTGTCGTCGTCAGTGTCCGAGGGAAGTCACCAGGTATTGTAGTTTCCTGTTTATTTTGTCTATTGTTTTGTGTGTTTACGTATATATATGTATATGTGTGTGTATTTATGTGTATTGTGTGTGTGTATTATATAGTTTAGATATATATATATATTCCTTCTCATTTCCATTCCCATGAAATTTACATGTAGTAAAAACTACATGCTTTTCATCCTACTTCATGATTTTACGTTGCTTCCATTTTTTTTTTTTTTTTTTTTTTTTTTTTTTTTTTTTTTTTTAAATATATATATGATTATTTATTTATTCCTCTCTATAACTCTGGCAACGACACTCCTGCCAAACTTAACAAACGCGTTGCGGGTCTTTTTGTTGCTCATGACTGCTGCTAGGGTTCCCTCCTCCACTTTTACATCCAGCAGCTGTTCCAGATCGCGGCGAGGCACGGCAAACTCAGGACACTCGGTCAAGATGTGCAGGACCGTTTCTGAATTTGCCGGATCACAGACACACGATGGATTCTCCTTACACTTGAATCTGGTCAGGTATTCAGAGAACCCACCGTGTCCCGTCAATAATTGGGCCATAATAGTGTCCATTTTCAGACTTTTGGTCACTCTGTAGGCTTCAATAGCGTCGGGGAAGAAGACTTTTGTTGTCCCGGCAGTTGCCCCTGATTTATACCTCCGGTTCCATTCGTCAAGGGACCCCTTGCGGATTTGTCCCCTGACGAATGAGACCGGGCACTTGTTGTAGTCAGGGGGGTTAGGTTAGGTTTTTTTTTTTTTTTTTTTTTTTTTTTTTTTTTTTTTTTGCGTGTATCCCTCTGACAGGGTCAGAGACCTTGGTCATGCAGACTCATTTTATTTTGCCAATTGGGTTATGTTAGATGGCGTTCCTTTTGATTGTGGCGCTGCAAACGCTCACCGCGTACTTTAAAAATATTTTGCGATATTTTTTATCAGCAAGGAGGCAGTGAGCATTTGCAGCGCTCACTCCCACCTCAATTTGTACCTCCACCTCGAGCCGCTGCTGGGCAAAGACAGGGCACTCGAAGAGAATGTGCACCAAACTTTCTGCTCGATCGGGGTCACAGATGCACGACGGGCTCTCCTTGCATTTAAAACGATGCAGATACTGGGAGAACCCGCCATGTCCCGTAAGCATCTGTGTTACCACTCCTTGGGGTGCAAGTTTTCGAACGATCCTGAAGGCGTCCACTGCGTTCGGGAGGAACAGCTTCGTGATGGAGGCGGTCTCCCCGTCCAGGTATCTCCGGTTCCACTCGCCAAGAGTTTCACTTCGAAGTTGGCTCCTGACGAATGACACCGGACACCGGTCGTAGTCCGGTCTCCTCCTCGACGAAGCTGCTGCCTCCTTTGCAAGGGTATCGGCGCGCTCATTCCCCTCGAAACCGGCGTGGGCCTTGATCCAGAACAAAGAGACATCTTTGCCCCGGGTCAAGGCCTCGCAGAGGTTTTGGCGCGCCTGGAACGCGAGTGGGTTTAAGGAGCCATGGTTGGTGACTGACTGCAATGCTGCCATTGAGTCACTGTAAACACCATAGCTCCTCTCACTGCACTTCAGGATCTCGTCCGTGGCTCGACATATGGCCAGAAGTTCGGCCTGGTAGACTGTGCAGTACGCGGGCAAGCATAGTTTACGGGCTTTAAGTTCGGAGCGGCTGTCCCATATGGACAGCGCAGCTCCGACCTTGCCCCCTATCTTGCTGCCGTCTGTAAAAATACGGCGCGTCTGCACGTTGTGCCGGTCTACCAGGCTCTGGTCATCCAAACTTTGGAATACCAGTTCCGGCCGTCGAGCTGGGTGCGGCAATTCCGCAAAGTCCACCACACGCTCGACCTCCCGGTCTCCTAGCACCAGCCGGGATGACCCCTTGCGCGCTTCATACAGAGCTGCTGCTTCTTGAATGCGCAAATCCAAGGGAAGTATCCCGGCCAGTATGAGAGCCGAGTTTAGGGAGACTGTGCGGTAGGACTTGCAGATTTTTTGTGCCACACCCCTTTGCACCGTACCAAGGAGCTTCCTGACCCCGATCTTCTTGGACGCGGGTGCCCATGCTGCCGCTGCGTACATGACGACGGGCTCCACCACCGCCGTGTACAAGGTGCGAATCACCTCCGGGTGCAACCCCCAGCTGATCTTCGCTGTGCGTTGGAGCTGCTTATAGATGTTTAGGGCCTTCCGACAGACGTTGGCGACATGACTATTGAACGTCAGTTTGTCGTCAATGGTCAGCCCTAAAATCTTTATTTCCCGGGACATGCCAATATCGACCCCACCCATCCTTAGAATCGGGGTGTCATAAACAAGCTTACGTGTAAGCAACATCGCTTTAGTTTTATGCGGAGCAAATTTAAGCTTGTTTCGAACACCCCAACTCCGAACGAGTTCGAGGGCGACATTGGCATGTCTTTGCACCTCCAACGCAGTATACCCGGCGAAAAGCAGAACCACGTCGTCGGCGAACGCTTGGCAGCGGACTCCTTCCGCGTCCAGCAGTTTAAGGAGGGAATCTAGGAGGAGGTTCCAGAGGATCGGTCCACCAATCGACCCCTGGACGCAACCCTTGTGCGTCACGCGGGCGTGCTCGACTCCCGCATATCGCAGCTTTATGCATCTGCCGTCTAGGTAACTGTCCAGTAGTCTCCTGAGATTGACCGGACACTGTTCCTCAGCCAGTCTGACCTTAATGGCCGGCCACCATGCACTGTCAAAGGCCCCCTCTATATCCAGCGAAACGAGCGTTACTAGCTTTTTAGCTTCTATTTCCGCTTTGATTTCGTTCACCAGAGTATAGAGGGAGTCCTCTGTGCTTCTTTGTGGCATAAAGCCAAACTGGCGAGTACTCAGTCGCGGTATCAGGTACCACTGGAGCCTTGTTACTACCATTTTTTCCAGGACTTTACCGAGGACAGGTAGCAGGCCTATTGGCCTGTACGACTTTGTCGTTCGGTAGTCGTCCTTGCCCGGCTTCCTCAGCACTACCACCGTGGCCTCTTTCCAAGCCTTTGGAAAGTGGCCAAGACTGAGGCATTTGTTGGCCAGGGCAAGGAACGATTCGGAGTCCTGGAAAATGGCTTGACGGCAGATGTCGGCTGTAAAGCCATCAGCTCCCGGTGCCTTTCTAGGGTTGAAAGCTTGGACAGAGGACTTCAGTTCGTGCGCTGTGAACGGCGGGTCATGTATCTCACCATGGACCCGCTCGTTTACCCGCTTTGAGAGATTTCTGAGAGTCCTCTGGTCCTCGCTGTCCTCAGATTCCTGGTCTTCGGGATAAAATGTTTCCGCTAGAAAGGCAGCCGAGTCAGCAGGTTCCAGAGCTACGCCATCTCGCAGCAGGGCTACGTCCTCCTGTCGCTTAGTGGTTCGACCTATCACCCTGTAGATCCCCTCCCAGACTCCCTCCCTGTCTTGTTTGGTGCAAAACTCCTTCCAACTTTTTATTTGGGCCAATTTCGCCTTCTTTTCATAATCTTCTTTTGCTTTCAGGTACTCAGCAACGACACCATCTCTCCGGACGGGCGCAGCGCAACGGATCCTTCTCCTCCTGGTAGCGACCATCTTCTTGAGGACTGCGAGTTCTTCGGACCACCACGGCAAGGTAAGTTTATTGTTATTTTTCTTTATTGGTATACTACTATTACATGCTTTATCTATTATATTTATGTATGTATTAACTGCTTTTTCTAATTCTTGTGTTGTGTTTATATTTTCTATTGCATTCTTTTCTATTTTATTTTCTATTTTTAATTGTCCCATTTTCTCACGAAAATGGGACCAATTAGCTTTCCTTGTATTAAATTTTCGCGTCGTTGATTTAATTGCTATACCGGTCGATTTGATTAAGTTTACTTTAAATACGATGCCGTTGTGGTCCGAGCTCGTCATTCCCACGTCCACTCTCCAGTCTTGTACCAGGCTGAGAAGGTCCGCCGAGCACGCCGTGATGTCCACGTGGCTACTATAAACTTTGCCGCCGCGGATAGTATCAAATGTTGGAGTGATGCCGCTGTTGAGTACCTGCAAATCCATCTCTTCCAGAAAGCCGCACAGTTCTGCGCCCCTCGAGTCCTCAACTCTACTCCCCCACCAAGGGCTTTTACCGTTGACGTCGCCTCCGACAATCAGGTTACTGGGTCCTAGCCGCCGCTGAACTATTCCGAGGTGATCAAGATAGGGCTGCAGAGGCTTATCTGGCTCAAAGTAGAGCGAGACCACCACGAGTTCCCAGGCGCTGGTCCGGATCCTCACCACAGCGATGTTGTGTGTGGTGAGCTCCTGGCACTGTATGACGTCCAGATCTGGGTTGAAGACCGCTACTGCGGCCTTTACAGTGCCACTTCCATTTTCCAACGCCTGGAATATTCGTGACCCGCGGTAGTCCCGCATCCTTCTTATGCCACCCACATATGGCTCCTGGATCAAAGCCACTGCAACCCCCCGATCCGTAGCACCCTGAAACAGCTCAGCGGTAGCCAGTTCCTTTCGCTGGAGGTTCGCCTGCATTATGCGGTAAGCCGTCCTGATGGAGGTTGTGGTGCCGACATCTGCCATGGAGCCCTCAGCAGTACGCTATTTTAGCTCTAGCCAACGCTTCCCACCTGCGTCGGACGGGACAGTCAATGCTGAAAGCGTTGTGTCCCGTCATTTCCAATTTTGCTTTGGCGCAGTTGCAGCAGGTGGGGTTGGCGTTAGCGAGCTTCTCTGCGCAGTCTTTACGCTGGTGAGGGCCGCCGCAGTAACCACATTTTTCCGTCGTCTCGGCGCAGAGGCGTCTGCTGTGACCGTAGCCAAGGCACATTGAGCACTGGACCAGCGGGGACTGGTCCTCTACCCGAATGTGCTGTAGGTCCAGGTAAACTTCAGACGCCCCCAGCAACCGAGACCATAGAGTTGGAGATACTCTGGCCACTATGTGGCACAACAGTTCGTTTCGGGCCTTTTTTCTATAACGGATTTCTATGCGGTCGTCACCAGCCGGGAGGTCGCGGAACAGGCGCTTATTTTGCTGTTTTATAAAGTCAAGGACGTCCTCATCTTTGTGACAACTGAGGACGTCCCTGAGGATGACAAGTGGGTCTTGGTTCTTGACTACCAAGACCTCTAACTGCTTGTCAGCAACTTCAATTTTCTTTTGCACTCTGCTCCGCGCTTCTTCACTCCGACAGCTGATGACGACCTTCCTATCCTTTCCTTTTCTTACCCTATCTATTTGTATGTCGCCTTCTTTAGCGTTTACTGCTGCCCTTATTTTTCCCAATATCTCGTCCCCAGTGTCCATCTCATTTCTGGAAGCGATCACTACCGAGTGAAGCGCTGTTGCCACCGGCCGTTTCTGCCCTTTAGCGCTCGCCGCCACACTCGCGTAAGTGATCGCCTCCAGTGTTTCTTTTTTAGCCTCGAGAGCCTCTTGGAGTTCCTTGGCCCTCTCGTTGCTCTCCCTCATTAGCTTGGTATGTTCCTCCAATGAGGAGAGCAACTGAGAGACCGCCTGTGTACCTCCCGCCACTTGTTCACACGGAGACTCAGTTTCCCCTTTCCTATCCCGGCCCTGAGGCACGCCCGCCTGCTCCCCCACATCTGTGGTACAAGGCCCGGGCGAGGAGGGGCCCGCGGGCCTGCCAGCTTCAAGGTTCTTTATTAGCCGGTACAATCCATCGATGGCCTGGGTGACGGAGGCCTTGATGTCAGACTTTAAATTGCGCGACGCGTTTAAGGCAATCTTCGCCTTCGTCACCCAGGCCTTCGCCTCCTGTAGCGTGTTAGGCTGCACCTCGATAGCCGGGCTCTCCTCCGGGAAGAGGACCCTGCCAGTCTCCCACTCCCCAATGCTCCTTCGGACGTTGGTTCGAGCCTTTGTTATCGTTCCCATATTAATGGTCTTAGGGGGAGTGGTAGGCCGTATTGGCTCCGTTGGCTTCTTAGCAGGGGTGTGAAACATCCTTAAGTCGGACTCGGATAGAACGAGAGGGATGCGTAACCTAACCTAAGGTTCTGATTTTTTATAAATATATTAAGTTAAGTAAAATTTTCTTGTAAAAATTTGTAAAAGTATTAAATTTGTATAAAAATTTGTATAAATAAGATTATAAATTGTAAAAATTAATTAACGGTCAAGGGTTTTAATTTTGAAATTTGTTTTTAATTTTTATTTAAAAATAGTTAAAAAGTTGGTTTTATTAACTTTAAGATTGGTTCCTAATTAAAAGTTTTGCGTTTCAGGAGCGTCACCCAACCGATGCCAAACCAGAGAGGCCCCAGCTGCTCAATGGGAAGATCAATTTAGCAGGTAAACACTTCTTGCTATGCAAGAAGTGTCCAAAACTGACCAACCGAGCTAAATTTTTGTGCACCTGAATACAGGTGCCGGGTCCTAGAGGAAGTCCGACAACAATGCGTTGTTGGACTGTGTCAATCTATAAAGAGCAGTCTGTGACCTATCCAGCAACGCAAACCGCAGCTCCCTAGCCCTATCGGTTCCGGAGATATGGCCCGCCAAAGTTGGCAGGTACCAAAATCGGACGGGCAAAATCCCTCCGGAATCGATATGCCCAATGAGATTAGGGTGGGTGGGCGGGCCCGAAACTAATTTTTTCACGTTGTCCTGGTGTTCGGATCACCACGTGAGTGGTGTCGGCAGATCGGGCTCGACGCCCTCTATCCAACGACGGGAATATGGAATGGTATCCGGGAACAAATTTTCCGGGAAAACCGCGAAAAACAGGAAAAATTTCGGAAAAATCTAATTATTTAAAAAATTTTGTATAGACACACCCTACGTGTGCTATATCGTTGAATAGGTCTTTAAGAGACCTTTAATTTGAATATAATGTCAAATAGTTTAAATTAGAATATTTACTAATAAAATGTTTTTAATGAAAATTTATGTGATTTTTTATAAAAAATTTAAAAATTTATAAGTTTTAAGAGCCAAATGGGGTGTCGTTAGAAAGATCTCGTCGAGATCTACGCGTCAACGCAAAAATCAGGAAAATCCACTGATAAACAACAGGGTTATAGCAAATTAAAAATACACACAGTTGAAAATATCAATTTTCATGAAAATTATGAAAATGTTATGGTTTTTCCGCGTGTAAAAGCGCGGAACGTTAAATTATAGTCAAAAAGAAAGCGTGTATAAAGAAAACCCGACCAAAATCAAGCAATTAACAAAAAAGTTGTCGACCCGGTTAGGTTAGGTTAGGTTAGGTTAGGTTAGGTTAGGTTAGGTTAGGTTAGGTTAGGTTAGGTTAGGTTAGGTTAGGTTAGGTTAGGTTAGGTTAGGTTAGGTTAGGTTAGGTTAGGTTAGGTTAGGTTAGGTTAGGTTAGGTTAGGTTAGGTTAGGTTAGGTTAGGTTAGGTTAGGTTAGGTTAGGTTAGGTTAGGTTAGGTTAGGTTAGGTTAGGTTAGGTTAGGTTAGGTTTTTTTTTTTTTTTTTTTTTTGGGTTGTGGTTATGCTATTTGTCCCTCTAACATGATTAGAGACCTTGGGTACGGCGGTCACATTAGTGCAAAGATATGGATGTTATTTTTTAATGTAGGAATAGGGGTTGGGCAGGTTCTGGCTTTAGGGCCTCCTGCTACATTACTTTTTCTCTTATCCTTACTGTAATATGCGTGTGGTATGTTTCAGGTTTCAGGTGAAGAATCTGTGAGATACAAAGAAACCGTCATGCAATAGGTAGATTCATGTTTATCATGCACCCCTTTTTATCGCTATTGCACTAAGTTGCCCCCCTGCATAGCCATACGCATTGGCGCTGATGAGATCTCCATTCTGCTGCAATTATGCTCCAATTTACTCTGGGAGTCAACTTTCCTGCGGGTGGGAAGATCATTACAAGATCTTCTCCTAGCTCTGGCTCGGGCTTGCTTTGCAAATGATGCATCGAGCCACGACGGCATGGTGAGTCTGGTTTCTGTTTTAATTGTTCTGGTTTCACATAAAAACCAGATGCAATTATCTTTCTGCCGTTTATTTTTGTACGCAGTACCATCGCGACTCGGACCCGCTATCATTGCATGCGCTTTAATTTTCTCCACCAGGCTAAGCAGAACCGCTTCGCTCTCAAAACCGCTGGCGCATGATGCCACGATGCCGCAGGAGCGGCCCTCAGCAATAAGCAGTTTTTGCTCGAGCCAGCGCATCCCACTTGCGTCGCACGGGGCACTCCATGCTGAACGCACCGTGCCCCGTCTTCTCCATGTTGGCCTTGACGCAATTGCAACAGGTGGGTTGTGCGCTGGCGAGCTTCTCTGCACATTCTCTCCTCTGGTGAGGGCCGCCACAGTGTCCACACTTCTCCAAGGTCTCGGTACAGAGGCGCCTGGTATGCCCATACTCCAGACACATCGAACATTGGACCAGTGGAGACTGGTCCTCCGCTCTGATGAGCTGGAGATCAAGGTACACCTCGGACGCCTCGAGAAACCTATTCCAGAGGGTTGGGGACACCCTGAGGACAACGTGGCCAAAGAGTGAACTTGCAGCAGTTTTCCGGAACCGTATTTCGGCTCGATCGTCACCAGTTGGGAGGTCACGAAACAGGGTTTTGTTTTGCATCCTCAGGAATCCCAGTATTTCTTCGTCCGTGTGGGTCTTAAGGACGTCCCTGAGGATGACGAGGGGGTCCTGATTTTTAACAACCAGGACCTCGAGCTGTTGGTCGGCTTCCTCAATGCGTGTTTGTACCCTGTTCCGCTCCTCTTCTGTTCTACAACTGATGACGATCCTCCTATCTTTAGCCTTACGGATCCTGTCGATCATTATTCCGCCCTCCCTTGCATTGACCGCTTTCCTAATTTTACCAAGGACCTCCTCACCGGTGTCCATGACATCCCTGGAGGCGACCACAACCGAGTGCAGTGCAGCAGGCTCTGGGCGTTTGCACCCCTTTGGTTTCGCCGCCATACTCGCGTATGTGACCGCCCCCAGGGACTCGCTCTTTTCTTGAAGGGCCTCTTTTAATTTTTCCACTTTCTCGTTGCTCTCCCTCATCAGCTTACCATGTTCAGCTATGGAGGAGAGCAACTGAGAAACCCCAGTTTGGTCAAGCACCCCCTTTTCCTCTTCTTTCGGCTTCGGGTCCTCCGTGTTTTCGCTCACATCCACACAGCTGAGCACTGTCGGGGACGAGCACACGGGGTTTCCGACTCCGGCCTCTTTAATAAGCTGGAACAGCCTATCGATGGCCTGGGTGACGGAAGCCTTAATGTCTGTCTTCAAGTTTCGAGATGCGTTGAGAGCTATTTTGGCTTTCGTCACCCATGCCCTCGCTTCCTGCAACTTACTAGGCTGCACCTGGCTGGCCAAAATCTCCTCAGGGAAGAGGACCTTACCAGCCTCCCACTCCCCCGCGTCTCTCCTAGCCTTTGTTTGTGTACGAAAAGCACTGGCTTTCTGTACTAGCTTTGGGGGAGTGGTTGGCGGGGAGGGGTCAGCAGACACTTTGGCGGGGGTGCGGAACATTTTTATGTTGTTATATGAGGGGCTTGGGGAATCTGAGGTTCGAACCCTTTGTAACCCAACCTAACCGATTTGTTTAAGGTAAGTTTGTAAAAGTTGTAAATACATTAACTAAAACTAAGTCTTGTAGAAGTTGTAAAAGTGTAAAAAGAGATTGTGTGTATATTTGTAAAAACTTGATAAATTGTTTAATGAATAAATATTTCAATATAATTAAGAGCCACTAGGTCGTAGGTTTATATTTTAATGCTGCTTTAGCTACAATTATAGAATTGATAAAATTTTGTGTCTTAAATTGGTGGTAAATAATTATAGCGTGTTTTCAGGAGCGTCACACAACCGATGCAAATCCAGAGAGGCCCCAGCTGCTCAATAGCAAGATCAATTTAGCAGGTAAACACTTCTTGCTATGCAAGAAGTGTCCAAAACTGACCAACCGAGCTAAATTTTTGTGCACCTGAATACAAGTGCCAGGTCCTAAAGGCCGTCCAACAACAAAGCGTTGTTGGAATGTGTCAATATATAAAGAACAGTCTGTGACCTATCCGGCAACGCAAACCGCAGCTCTCTAGCCCTATCAATTTCGGAGATATGGCCCGTCAAAGTTGGCAGGTACCAAAACCGGACGGGCAAAATCCCTCCGGAATCGATATGCCCAATGAGATTAGGGTGGGTGGGCGGGCCCGAAACAAATTTTTTCACGTTTTCCTGGTGGTCGGAGCACCACGTGAGTGGTGTCGGCAGATCGGGCTCGACGCCCTCTATCCAACGACGGGAATAACGGATGGTCTCCGGGAACAAATTTTCCGGGAAAACCGCGAAAAACAGGAAAAATTTCGGAAAAATCGAATTATTTAAAAAATTTTGTATAGTCACACCCTACGTGTGCTATATCGTTGAATAGGTCTTTAAGAGACCTTCAATTTGAATATAATGTCGAATAGTTTTAATGCGAAAATTTAGTAATAAAATGTTTTTAGTGAAAATTAATGTGATTTTTAATAGAAAATTTGAAAATTTATGAATTTTAAGAGCCAAACGGGGTGTCGTTAGAAAGATCTCGTCGAGATCTACGCGTCAACGCAAAAATCAGGAACAACCACTGATATACCACAGAGTTATAGCAGATTAAAAATATACACAGTTAAAAATTATCAATTTTCATGAAAATTATGAAAATGTTAAGGTTTTTCCGCGTGTAAAAGCGCGGAGCGTTAAAGTATAGTCAAAAAGAAAGTGTATATAAAGAGAACCCGACCAAAATCAAGCAATTAACAAAAAAGTTGTCGACGGTTAGGTTAGGTTAGGTTAGGTTAGGTTAGGTTAGGTTAGGTTGCGGAGGATGCGGTGTCCCGGGGTGGGGTGGTGCTGGCGGTGTCCTTGGACATCGCCAACGCGTTTAACACCCTGCCCTGGAGTTGTATTAGGGAGGCACTTCGCTATCATCGAGTGCCTCCCTACCTCCGCCGCGTGGTTGGGGCCTATTTGGCGGAAAGGTGTGTCACCTACGTGGGACGCGACGGCAGAGGCCGGCGCGACATGTCGTGCGGTGTTCCACAGGGTTCGGTACTTGGGCCGCTCCTGTGGAACATCGGGTACGACTGGGTGCTGAGGGGCGAGCGTCTCCCGGGGGTGGACCTGACGTGTTACGCGGACGACACGCTGGTCACCGTTCGGGGGAGCTCGCACAGGGAGGCAGCGATGCTCGCTACGGCTGCGGTCTCACAGGTGGTGGGCCGCATCCGGCGCCTGGGCCTGGAGGTGGCCCTCGACAAGTCGGAGGCCATAGTTTTTCATGGCCCCCGACGGGCGCCGCCGCCGGGACTGCACATTGTGGTCGGGGGGGCCCGGATAGCTGTCGAGCCCACCATGAAGTACCTTGGTCTGGTGCTCGACAGCAGGTGGGACTTCGGCCCCCACTTCCGGCGGCTGGTGCCCAGGTTGATGGGCGCGGCGGGCGCGCTTGCATCGCTGCTTCCCAACTTGGGGGGCCCGAGCACCGCCTGCAGGCGGTTGTACGTGGGGATCGTGCGATCCATGGCCCTGTATGGGGCCCCAGTGTGGGCGGGTGACCTGACGGCCCGTGCCTTCGCAGTACTGCGAAGGCCGCAGAGGGCGATGGCCGTCAGGGTCATCAGGGGGTATCGCACGATCTCCTACGAGGCGGCTTGTGCACTGGCCGGATCCCCGCCGTGGGACCTGGACGCGAGGGCCCTCGCGTCAGTATATCGCTGGCGCGAGGAGGCGCGAACGCGGGGCGAAGGACTGGCGCCGCGGCAGATAGAGCGGCGCCGGGACGAGCTCCGCCGGGTCCTGGTGGCGGAATGGCGGGAAAGGCTTTTGCGCCCTACCGCCGGCCTCGCTACCGTCGAGGCGATCCGACCAGTGCTCGAGGAATGGCTCGGGAGGAGGCACGGCTCCCTGTCGTTTCGGGCGACGCAGGTGCTCTCGGGGCACGGTTGCTTCGGGAAGTACCTGTGTCGCATAAACAGGGAGCCTGACGCCCGGTGTCATCACTGCGTCCATTGCGGGGAGGACACGGCGCGGCATACGCTGGCAGAGTGTGCCGCATGGGAGGGGCCGCGCCGTGCCCTCGTCGCTAGAGTGGGAGCCGACCTGTCGCTGCCGGCCGTGATCAGAGCTATGGTCGGTGGCGCAGAGTCGTGGGACGCGGTGATCTCCTTCTGCGAGACAGTCATGTCGCAGAAGGAGGCTGCGGAGAGGGAGAGGGAGATCGCGACCTCTCTCTCGAGCCGCAGCAGGCGCACCGGGCGTCGGCGGAGGGCGGACAACGCCCTCCTCCAACCCCCCTAAATCGGTCCAGGGGCGGCGGATCCGGGGACATCCGTCGCCCTCCACCAACTGGACCCGAGGAGGCGGCGCGTCGCGTTCCTCGCGCGCGCCTCTTAAGCGGTACGTCACGGGGGGGAGTTTAACACCTCACTCCCCCCCTGACGGGACGGGGCCCGCGGCAGCGGGCCGGCCATCGGTCGGAGGTTGCGGAGGCATTTAATATTCCCGCGACCTCCGACTATAATGGGCGAGGGAACGCCGGGGTGGTTTTAGCCGGTAGGAGTCCGGCACGCCCCTCCGCCTTTCCCCAGGCGGAGGATGTCCATGAGGATTTCCCCCCGTAAAAAAAAAAAAAAAAAAAAAAAAAAAAAAAAAAAAAAAAAAAAAAAAAAAAGGTTAGGTTAGGTTAGGTTAGGTTAGGTTAGGTTAGGTTAGGTTAGGTTAGGTTAGGTTAGGTTTAGGCCTTGGCTGTGGGTCCCCTGAAGGACCGGCTGCGGGGTCTCTTCAACGCCTGTTTAGTGGCGGGGAGATTCCCCAAAGTCTGGAAGACGGGGCAGCTCGTCCTCCTTCGCAAGGACGGACGTCCGGCCGATTCGCCTTCGGGCTATCGGCCTATAGTCCTGCTGGACGAGGCGGGCAAGCTCTTCGAGCGCGTCATCGCCACCCGCATCGTCCGGCATCTGACTGGTACGGGACCCGACCTGTCGGCGACCCAGTTTGGCTTCAGGGCGGGGCGGTCCACGCTGGACGCCCTGAGCCGGGTTAGGGGGTTCGCTGCGGAGTCTGCGGCGCGGCGCGGGCTGGCTCTGGCGGTGTCACTCGACATCGCCAACGCCTTCAACTCGCTGCCGCACCAGTGCATAGAGTCGGCGCTCCGATACCACGGGGTGCCGGCCTATCTGCAGCGCATCGTGGCGGACTACCTACGCGACAGGTTTGTCACCTTCACCGGAACGACGGGCCCGCTGCGGCAACGGACCGGGCGCGGTGTTCCGCAGGGGTCAGTCTTAGGACCTCTCTTGTGGAACATCGGGTACGACTGGGTGTTGCGCGGTGCCCTGTTCAGCGGGATGGAGGTCGTCTGCTATGCAGACGACACTCTGGTGTTGGTGACAGGGTCAGACCAAGAGGAGTGCATCCGGCGTGCGACCTGCGGCGTTCATCTCGTCGTGGGTCGCATCCGGTTGCTCGGACTGGACGTCGCTCTGGGGAAGACCGAGGCACTTGTGCTGTACGGCCCCCGGAGACGTCCCACCACCGGTGCGTGCCTGACAGTGGAGGACGTGAGGGTCCCGCTGTCGGGCACGATGAAGTACCTCGGACTGGTCCTCGACGGGCGGTTGGGCTTCCGGGAGCACTTCAAGCGGTTGGCGCCGAAGCTTCGGCTCGCCGCAGCTGCCCTCGGAAGGCTCCTGCCGAACGTAGGGGGCCCCGATGTAGGGTGTCGCCGTCTATACGCATCGGTCATCCGATCGATGGCGTTGTACGGCGCACCCATTTGGAGTGACGCACTGACGGCCGACAGCCGGGCGGTTCTTCTTGGTGCACAGCGTGCTGTCGCCAATAGAATAGCCCGAGCTTACCGGACCGTCGGTCACGAGGCCGCGTGTGTCTTGGCCGGGACACCGCCCTGGGATCTGGACGCGAAGGCGTTAGCGGACCTTTACACCCGCTACGCCGAGCTCCGGTACCGGGGTAGGGAACCCCTGCCGAGGCACCGCGAAGTCTGGCGGAGGCAGGCCCGCCTCGCCGTTATGCGGAATTGGGAGCTTCGGCTCGCGAGACCGACGGCGGGGCGGAGGACCGTGGAGGCGATCCGCCCACATCTCCGTTTGTGGGTGGAGAGGCGGTACGGTTTATTGACCTACCGCCTCACGCAAGTCCTGACCGGGCACGGGGCCTTCGGCCACTATCTGTGCCTGGTCGCCCGGAGGGAGCGGACGACTGCGTGCCACCAGTGCGGCGACGGTGATGACACCGCGCTGCACACGTTGGCCGCATGTCCCGCCTTCGCCGAGCCTCGCGCCGTCCTCCAGGCGGCGCTGGGAGGCGTAGACGTCTCCGCGCTGTCGGCTGTTGTCGCTGCTGCGCTCAGCAGTCGCACGGCGTGGGACGCACTGTCCTCCTTCTGCGAGACCGTCATGTCCCAGAAGGAGGCAGAGGAGCGCGCTCGGGAGGACGACCCCGACGCGCCCCTAATACGCCGACGTCGAGTGGGGCGACGCAGGGCCGCGCATGAGCGCGCCCTTCCGCCCTGACTAGGGTCCTGGGCGACGGACACGGGGGTGTCCGTCGACCGACAATAGGACCCACGACGTAGGGCCACATTTCGTGCTTCGGGTGTGGCCCTGATACGAGGCGGCGAGGCCGACGCTCTTTACACGTCGGCCTCCAAACAATCACGAAAGTGAGCCGCCGGCCCCTATTGGCCGGCGGATCCCCGCGGTTGGTGCGTGATGAATTGCTATGCATTGCCACGCACCAACACGAAACGCGGATGACGTTGCACGGCGGTTCAGGTTTAGTCGGTAAGAGTCCGACACTACCTACTCGCTCCCCCGAGCGGGTGGGTGTCCATGAGGATTCCCCCGCCTTACCAAAAAAAAAAAAAAAAAAAAAAAAAAAGGTTAGGTTAGGTTAGGTTAGGTTAGGTTAGGTTAGGTTAGGTTAGGTTAGGTTAGGTTAGGTTAGGTTAGGTTAGGTTAGGTTAGGTTAGGTTAGGTTAGGTTAGGTTAGGTTAGGTTAGGTTAGGTTAGGTTAGGTTAGGTTAGGTTAGGTTAGGTTAGGTTTTTTTTTTTTTTTTTTTTTTTCTTTTGTAGGATGCTGTTTGTCCCTCTAACTTAATTAGAGACCTTGGGAAGCGGTGGTTTCTTAGAACACTTATAATTGTTATTTGTGGGTAAGGGGTAAGGTGATGTAAGGGGTAGGGTTAGTTATGTTTTAAATGCTACCTGCTTCAGCGCTTTATTTTGTTAAGTGCGTATGTCTGATACGAGTTAAAATCATACAAATGGGGGTCATGGTTATCATGATCCCCTTTTATGACCTCCTTGCCTTTTGACTCTTATGAGCACTACATATTTGCGCTGGTATAATTCTCGTTTTGTTTCAGGTTTCTTTGGATCCTTTAAAGACAGCTTCTTGGCTCTGGTACGCGTTTTTATTGCAGGGGATATGTTGAGCCACGACGGTACGGTAAGTATGAGTTGTTTGCTTAATTTGTCCGGTTTCTTACAAAACCGGACATAATTAGATTTCCAGCTTTTGTTTTGATACCTCCCGCTATCGCGACTCAGACGCGCAATAATTGCATGTTCTTCTCGTACCTTCACCAGGCCGAGAAGATCAGCTGTTCCTACGCAATTGCTGCCGTATGATGCCACTCTGCCCCACGGGCGGCCCTCAGCAATACGCGATCTTCGCTCGAGCCAGCGCCTCCCACTTGCGCCGGACGGGGCACTCCATGCTGAACGCACCATGCCCCGTCGTCTCCAGGTTGGCTTTAGCGCAATTACAGCAGGTGGGTTGTGCACTGGCGAGCTTATCTGCGCATTCCCTTCTGTGATGAGGGCCGCCACAGTGTCCACATTTTTCCTCGGTTTCTGTGCAGAGGCGCCTGGTATGCCCGTACCCCAGACACATCGAGCATTGGACCAACGGAGAGTGGTCCTCCGCTCTGATGAGCTGGAGATCGAGGTACACCTCGGACGCCTCAAGAAACCTGTGCCATAGGATTGGGGACACCTTAAGGACAGCGTGGCACATAAGCGTATTTCCCGCCCTTTTCCGAAATCGAATTTCGGCCCGATCGTCACCAGTTGGGAGGTCACGAAACAGGTTCTTGTTTTGCATCCTCAGGAACTCCAGGATTTCTTCATCTTTGTGAGAGCTGAGGACGTCCCTGAGGATGATGAGGGGGTCCTGGTTTTTAACGACCAGGACCTCGAGCTGTTGGTCTGCTGCCTCTAATCGTGTTTGAACCCTGTTCCGCTCCTCTTCGGTTCTACAACTGATGACGATCTTCCTATCTTTGGCCTTTCGAATCCTATCGATTTTAATTTCCCCTTCTTTTGATTTGACCGCAGTTCTGATTTTTCCCAGGACCTCCTCTCCGGTGTCCATGTCGTTCCGGGACGCGACCACAACCGAATGCAGGGCAGTGGGGTCCGGGCGTTTGCGCCCCTTTGCGCCCGCCGCCACACTCGCGTATGTGGCCGCCTCCCGGGACTCTTCTTTTACTCGGAGGGCCTCCTTTAATTGTTCCGCTTTCTCATTGCTCTCCCTCATCAGCTTACTGTGTTCGGCTATGGAGGAGAGCAACTGAGTAACCCCGGTTTGGTCAACCACCCTCTCCTCTTCCCGTGGCCGCGAGTCTCCCTTGTTCCCATCCACACCGCAAGGTGCTGGTAGGGGTGAACACACGGGGTTCTCGGAATCGGTCTCCTTGATGAGTTGATACAGCCCATCGATGGCCTGGATGACGGAAGCCTTTATATCCGTCTTCAAATTGCGTGATGCGTTGAGAGCCATTTTGGCTTTCGTCACCCAGGCCCTCGCTTCCCGCAACTTACTAGGCTGTATCAAGGCGACCGAAGTCTCCTCGGGGAAAAGGACCTTGCCCGCCTCTCGCCCCTCTGTCTCCCGCCGCACTTTCGTTTGGGTACGAAAGGCGCTGGACTTCGGCGCTAGTTTGGGGGGGGTTGTTGTCGGGGAGAGGTCAGTTGTCTGTTTGACGGGGGTGCGGAACATTTTGAGATAGTGGGGTCAGGGCCTCGGGCGATCTGGGGTGGGAAACCTATCCAACCCAACCCAACCAATTTTGTGTAGTGTAAGATTGTAAAAGTTGTAAATTCAGTGAAATAGGTGTCTTGTAAAAGTTGTAAAATTGTAAATATAAAAATTGTATAAATGTGTAAAAAGTTATAAAAATTGAGGTTTTAAAATATAATTTAATAAATAAATTGGTCGAATTGACTGTGCGAGCTGTTTAAGTGGATCCTGTACGCTGGTCTGCTTGTGGGGGACGCGTTAGCTCTGCCCTGTAGCCAACTTAGCAGGGAAACACTTCTTGCTAAGCAAGAAGTGTCCAAAACTGGCCTTTTAAAAAGAAATTTTTGGTATCTGCTTGACAGGTACTCGTGTCAAACTGCAGTCTAAAGACTGAGACCTCTCAAGCAGGGATCATCAAACAGAGCGATCCTCGACCTATCCAACGATACCAAATTCAGATCTCTAACCCAAACGGTTCCGGAGATACCGCCCGTCAAAGTTAATAAGTACCAAATACAGAGGGGCAGAAACTCTCCGGAATCGATATACCCAATGAAATTAGGGTTTTTTTTCGCGTCTCCTGGTGATCGGAGCACCACGTGAGTGGTATCGGCGGATCGGGCTCGACGCCCTCTATCCAACGACGGGAAAAACGAATGGTATCCGGGAAGAAATTTTCCGGGAAAACCGCGAAAAACGGGAAAAATTTTCGAAAAAATAATTAATTTAAAAAATTTTGTATAGTCACACCCTACGTGTGCTATATCGTTGAGTAGGTCTTTAAGAGACCTTTAATTTGAATATAATATTGGCTAGTTTTGGAAAATGAATTTACTTAGAAAATGTTTTTAATGAATTTTAATAAGATTTTTTGTGAAAAATTTGAAAATTATTGAAATTTAATAACCAAATGGGGTGTCGTTAGAAAGATCTCGTCGAGATCTACGCGTCAACGCAAAAATCAAGAAAATCCACCAATAAACAGCAGAGTTATAACTAATTAAAAATATACACAATTAAAAAATATCAATTTTCATGAAAATTATGAAAATGTTATGGTTTTTCCGCGTGTAAAAGCGCGGAACGTTATTAAAAAGTCAAAAAGAAATTGTGTACAAAGAAAACCCGACCAAAATCGAACAAATAACAAAAAAGTTGTCAACGTTTTCCTATAATATGTGCCGGGCTTAGGTGGATTTCATGTACTTATGAACTATCTCAATACAAATGTTTGAGAAAACAGGTTTCTGAATTTTTTCGCGTCTCCTGGTGATCGGAGCACCACGTGAGTGGTATCGGCGGATCGGGCTCGACGCCCTCTATCCAACGACGGGAAAAACGAATGGTATCCGGGAAGAAATTTTCCGGGAAAACCGCGAAAAACAGGAAAAATTTTCGAAAAAATAATTAATTTAAAAAATTTTGTATAGTCACACCCTACGTGTGCTATATCGTTGAGTAGGTCTTTAAGAGACCTTTAATTTGAATATAATATTGGCTAGTTTTGGAAAATGAATTTACTTAGAAAATGTTTTTAATGAATTTTAATAAGATTTTTTGTGAAAAATTTGAAAATTATTGAAATTTAATAACCAAATGGGGTGTCGTTAGAAAGATCTCGTCGAGATCTACGCGTCAACGCAAAAATCAAGAAAATCCACCAATAAACAGCAGAGTTATAACTAATTAAAAATATACACAATTAAAAAATATCAATTTTCATGAAAATTATGAAAATGTTATGGTTTTTCCGCGTGTAAAAGCGCGGAACGTTATTAAAAAGTCAAAAAGAAATTGTGTACAAAGAAAACCCGACCAAAATCGAACAAATAACAAAAAAGTTGTCAACCGGTTAGGTTAGGTTAGGTTAGGTTAGGTTAGGTTAGGTTAGGTTAGGTTAGGTTAGGTTAGGTTAGGTTAGGTTAGGTTAGGTTAGGTTAGGTTAGGTTAGGTTAGGTTAGGTTAGGTTAGGTTAGGTTAGGTTAGGTTAGGTTAGGTTAGGTTAGGTTAGGTTAGGTTAGGTTAGGTTAGGTTAGGTTAGGTTAGGTTAGGTTAGGTTTTTTTTTTTTTTTTCTATTAAGCTTAGCTCGAAAGGGAGGTAACACTAAGTATATGTCTGCGCACCCTTTCAGAGTTAATGGGATTTGGGGTGGTATGGAAGAGAATGGTGGGAGGGATGTTTGCGTTTGGGTATAGTTTTAATAGATACATAATAATATATATATATATGTAAATGTAAATATATAAAATAAAACAAGTTGTTATCCACAAATGTAAAACAGATGTGGCGGCGAAGTGTTTTGTAGTTTTTTTTTTTTTTTGTATTTTTAATTATTATACTTAATCGAAGACACGTTGTGATTAAAGTTGTGTTCAATTTACAACTTGGGCAAAAGACAAACTTAACAATAAAACTTAACAATAAAATGTACATTTACATTCAATATTACAAAGTAATCTAAGTGAGCGGATTGTATACACGTGTTTTTTTTTTTTTTTAATTATTATGATTTTTTTTTTTTTTTTTTTTTTCGTTTTTTTTTTTTTTTTTTATTCTTTTTGTATTTTCTTATATTTTTTAAACAATTTGTGCATATTTTTCTTGCTTTTTTATATATATATTTTTTTTTTTTTAAATGCTCACTTTACAGCAGGATACTTAAATCTAGGTCTTAGTTCTATAAATACAAAGACAACACGAGAGGATTGCTCAGAAACACACAAGTTGCAGTAGACATAAACAATACTGTCATGACACATGAACTTAACTCTAATGAAAAAGAAAAATATAAGTCAAAGTAAGTTGTAAGTTATTTAAGTATGTTTTATATTTTGATTTATCTTTTTGCGTTTTTTGACGCTTTTTTAAACAATTTCCTTATATTTTTCTTAATAAATAGCATATTTTTATACAGTTTTCAAAATTGTGTTAACATGTTCCAGTCAGTTACATTAAATCAGTACTGCAAACAAAAGAAAAATAAAAGTAAAAGTAAGTTGTAGATTGTTTAAGTATGTTTTATATTTGATTTGTCTTTTTGCATTTTTAACGCTTTTTTAAACAATTTTCCTTATAATTTTCTTAATAAATAGCATATTTTTACCAATTTTTCGAAATAGTGTTAATTTGTTTCAATCAAATACATTAAATCAGTACTGCGAACATAACCTATAAAAAAAATATGTCGAAGATAAACATAAACATAAAATTTGCATGATCAATTATACCTATAGATAAATGAGCTTTGTTAAATATACCGTATAGACATGACAACACTAAAGATAACTGTTTATCTTATCATATGTAGGTGATTGCTAGTTGCTAACTAAATGTAATTAATATGTGAGCTGTGAAGGTGTTACATAAACTTGTAAATATGGCCGCTATACCTATATTGAAAACTATACATTATTTACTTTAAATACATAATTAATGCTAAATGTCTGCTTGTAATATGTCTTTGTACACGGTGACCCTACAACACTTATGCTGTGTCACAGTTATAATTGAGTGTCAGTTTTAAATGTAAAGTACGCAATAACAATAATGTAAACAAATTATTTTTTTTTAAAACATAGTTTCATAGTAGGCACAATGCTTGACTACTCCGTTAGTGGGCCGTAATCTATTCTATTTCTAATATTGGTGATAAGAGAGGTCAATCGAGGGCAGTGAGTAGATGTTGCACTGTGTTGAGTGTTTGTGTTTTTGTTGTGTTGTGTGTTATGTTGTGTGCAGTTATGACAGTTGGCGGCGGCGGTGTTGGTTTTGTCTGGGCAGTTTTTATATAGGTGTGTGGATGAGGAACAGTGTGAACAAACTGTTTTATCAGTTGTACAGTGTTTTTTGGTGTGCCCGAATTGAAGGCAAGAGTAACACTGCAAAAGAGGTATATACTCCTCTGCGTGAACCCGTTGGTGGTCGATGTTTAATTGACGATTTTTGATTATGGTTCTCCACAGACGTGGAGCGACTAAGAATACCGCGTTATATAATTTGTCGCTCTTATTGGCTCTTTTAAACCTAAACGTTAGGTCCCCCGGCTCAACTTCGACGCCAAAGTCATTTTGGTTGACGATGACCTGCGTCAACTCCTCGCAAAGAGTGTCAGCCGACACGCCCTTGAGAATAATCATAGGCCTAAGCCTTCGGCACGGCTCCGCCGTTATGGCGCACTCAGCCAGCTTGATTTTCTCAAGAGCGACGTCGCGTTGTTCCTCGCTATCGAATTCGACCCTAATTTTATTATTAGATACGAACTTAACGTCCGCGGGAGAGAATTTTGTGTCTTTAAAAGACACCCCGGATCTAAAAACTTGTAGCGTGTCGCGCGGCCCGGCGACCGCATTCCTAGGTGAGACGATAAGGGCCGGTTTAGTGCGAGGGGCCGGAGAGGGTGGAGGCGGCGGAGCGCTCGCCCGCGCGGCGCCGGCAACGGTGGCGTAGCTCGGTCGGGCCGAGGGGAGAGCGGGGCAAAGTGAACGAGACAATGTTGTTATCTCGGACTTGATCACCCCTTTCAAATCCGAGACAATGCCATCTTTGAGCTCGGTGAGAGACTGGTCAGAGGGAGAAGTCGCGATCTGAGATTCCATCCGAGTAGAGGCGGTCTGCCTACTGATAACCCCCACTTCGTTAAATATCTCTATTATTTTTAACTTACTATCGCGACTTACACTTCGACCCGTAGTAAGGAGTTTGCGCGCTTCATCAAGTTTTGCGTTTAAAAACTTAAAAAAGTCGAAGCGCGCAGGTCTATCCGCGGGCAGTATGTCTTCACCCAACATGTCGAGGTGCATACCTCCTTCGTCATCCGAGTCTAACTCGCTATACGAGCCAAACATTGTACCCGCCTACTATATTATAAAAGAAACTAAATACAATCAATAAAAATACAATCAATAAAATACAATCAATAAAAATACAATTGAATAAAACAGGTAAAATAATAACAATAATAAAACACGTAAAACAAAATAAAAACCTATCTAAAACTTATAAAATAAAATACGCTAACTGTCCACCCAGAGGCCCCAAATCTATTTAGCGATAAGAGTGAGTGATGCTCGCATATGTGTGGGTGAACTAGGTGTTACGTACAGAAAATATAAGTAGGTACGTCAGCGCGCCCGGCGCCGCAAGAAGCCGCAGCGACACAGGAAAATGACCCCCACTCCGTAGGGAATAAAGGTCAAAACCCCGGATCACGCAAAACTTCGCGCGAAGCCAAGTGCCCTATACCTCAGGCTAGAGATAGCCTACATCTAATGACAGCCAGAGCCTAAATCTAATGGCAATTGACACAAATCTGAAATTTAAATTATATTTACCAAAGTGAAGGGGGAGGGGTAGGGACCCGCGGGGGGTGTTCCCGAGGGTCAAATCCAATAATTCTTCGTCACCTACGGTGACGAAGAATTCGATGGACCCCTCGTATTTCCCGTAGGACTCACCGTTTACGAGATACCGGGTATGACGCAATAAATTTATAACAAAACATGGAAATTAACGGTTAATTTTGACAAATGAAAAGTTAAATATCTCGTAAACTACCGATTATAATGAAATGAAACTTTGCAGGAAATAGTTTTAGGCTACTAGCTCCCTAGATTAACAATAAAAAACGACGTGAGATAATCCCTTAATTAGCGTATTTACGTAATGAAATTACGTAAACTGCAGAACAAAGTTGTATTTGCGGTTGATTTAAATGCCGCGTGTCACTAAAACTGTAATAACTTAGTGTCTATAGGCTGTAAAAATATGGTTGAGGTGTCAAAATGTAGGTCTTGAATTGGGCTATTGAAGACTGGTCACTGCATACCACCTTGCCACATAGCAAGTTGGTCAAACTGGGTCTTGAAGTTGTGTTTACAAAAAATTTACCTGAATTGCTCGGTTTATGGCTAAATGGGTGAAGTTAGGTGTGAAGTCTAATCGGGGTTGTCTTAATAGGCGTCTAGGCCACCTGCAGGCACCTCCAAACTGAGCCGCACTCCTCAGGTTCTGGAGAAAACCTCGATGTATGAAGACAGTTTTTCTTCGATATCTTCACGGATCCTTGGCCGAAGGAAGGCAGACTTGGTAGGCAGTTGGGGGGTCCCAAGGCGCGTCGATAGACACCAAAAACGTAGGGGGTGACCACTCAAAATTCCGAGCGCCAGCCAGAAAACTGTATTTTCGGCGGCGTCAGCGGGTTTTGAGGAGTTATAAGTCCAGAAGGCACGTCGTCACACACACAAACAAATATCAATCACTCGCGCGGCACAAAGACCTGTATTTTGGTACAAAATTGAGCGTTTTAGCGTAACTTTGCGATTTTTAACGATTTTAACACGAGAGCGAAGCGAAAAACGGTGTTCTCTCGAGCGCTCGAGTGCCGCGACTCGGTTAGGTTAGGTTAGGTTAGGTTAGGTTAGGTTAGGTTAGGTTAGGTTAGGTTAGGTTAGGTTAGGTTAGGTTAGGTTAGGTTAGGTTAGGTTAGGTTAGGTTAGGTTAGGTTAGGTTAGGTTAGGTTAGGTTAGGTTAGGTTAGGTTAGGTTAGGTTAGGTTAGGTTAGGTTAGGTTAGGTTAGGTTAGGTTAGGTTAGGTTAGGTTAGGTTAGGTTAGGTTAGGTTAGGTTAGGTTAGGTTAGGTTAGGTTAGGTTAGGTTAGGTTAGGTTAGGTTAGGTTAGGTTAGGTTAGGTTAGGTTAGGTTAGGTTAGGTTAGGTTAGGTTAGGTTAGGTTAGGTTAGGTTAGGTTAGGTTAGGTTAGGTTAGGTTAGGTTAGGTTAGGTTAGGTTAGGTTAGGTTAGGTTAGGTTAGGTTAGGTTAGGTTAGGTTAGGTTAGGTTAGGTTAGGTTAGGTTAGGTTAGGTTAGGTTAGGTTAGGTTAGGTTAGGTTAGGTTAGGTTAGGTTAGGTTAGGTTAGGTTAGGTTAGGTTAGGTTAGGTTAGGTTAGGTTAGGTTAGGTTAGGTTAGGTTAGGTTAGGTTAGGTTAGGTTAGGTTAGGTTAGGTTAGGTTAGGTTAGGTTAGGTTAGGTTAGGTTAGGTTAGGTTAGGTTAGGTTAGGTTAGGTTAGGTTAGGTTAGGTTAGGTTAGGTTAGGTTAGGTTAGGTTAGGTTAGGTTAGGTTAGGTTAGGTTAGGTTAGGTTAGGTTAGGTTAGGTTAGGTTAGGTTAGGTTAGGTTAGGTTAGGTTAGGTTAGGTTAGGTTAGGTTAGGTTAGGTTAGGTTAGGTTAGGTTAGGTTAGGTTAGGTTAGGTTAGGTTAGGTTAGGTTAGGTTAGGTTAGGTTAGGTTAGGTTAGGTTAGGTTAGGTTAGGTTAGGTTAGGTTAGGTTAGGTTAGGTTAGGTTAGGTTAGGTTAGGTTAGGTTAGGTTAGGTTAGGTTAGGTTAGGTTAGGTTAGGTTAGGTTAGGTTAGGTTAGGTTAGGTTAGGTTAGGTTAGGTTAGGTTAGGTTAGGTTAGGTTAGGTTAGGTTAGGTTAGGTTAGGTTAGGTTAGGTTAGGTTAGGTTAGGTTAGGTTAGGTTAGGTTAGGTTAGGTTAGGTTAGGTTAGGTTAGGTTAGGTTAGGTTAGGTTAGGTTAGGTTAGGTTAGGTTAGGTTAGGTTAGGTTAGGTTAGGTTAGGTTAGGTTAGGTTAGGTTAGGTTAGGTTAGGTTAGGTTAGGTTAGGTTAGGTTAGGTTAGGTTAGGTTAGGTTAGGTTAGGTTAGGTTAGGTTAGGTTAGGTTAGGTTAGGTTAGGTTAGGTTAGGTTAGGTTAGGTTAGGTTAGGTTAGGTTAGGTTAGGTTAGGTTAGGTTAGGTTAGGTTAGGTTAGGTTAGGTTAGGTTAGGTTAGGTTAGGTTAGGTTAGGTTAGGTTAGGTTAGGTTAGGTTAGGTTAGGTTAGGTTAGGTTAGGTTAGGTTAGGTTAGGTTAGGTTAGGTTAGGTTAGGTTAGGTTAGGTTAGGTTAGGTTAGGTTAGGTTAGGTTAGGTTAGGTTAGGTTAGGTTAGGTTAGGTTAGGTTAGGTTAGGTTAGGTTAGGTTAGGTTAGGTTAGGTTAGGTTAGGTTAGGTTAGGTTAGGTTAGGTTAGGTTAGGTTAGGTTAGGTTAGGTTAGGTTAGGTTAGGTTAGGTTAGGTTAGGTTAGGTTAGGTTAGGTTAGGTTAGGTTAGGTTAGGTTAGGTTAGGTTAGGTTAGGTTAGGTTAGGTTAGGTTAGGTTAGGTTAGGTTAGGTTAGGTTAGGTTAGGTTAGGTTAGGTTAGGTTAGGTTAGGTTAGGTTAGGTTAGGTTAGGTTAGGTTAGGTTAGGTTAGGTTAGGTTAGGTTAGGTTAGGTTAGGTTAGGTTAGGTTAGGTTAGGTTAGGTTAGGTTAGGTTAGGTTAGGTTAGGTTAGGTTAGGTTAGGTTAGGTTAGGTTAGGTTAGGTTAGGTTAGGTTAGGTTAGGTTAGGTTAGGTTAGGTTAGGTTAGGTTAGGTTAGGTTAGGTTAGGTTAGGTTAGGTTAGGTTAGGTTAGGTTAGGTTAGGTTAGGTTAGGTTAGGTTAGGTTAGGTTAGGTTAGGTTAGGTTAGGTTAGGTTAGGTTAGGTTAGGTTAGGTTAGGTTAGGTTAGGTTAGGTTAGGTTAGGTTAGGTTAGGTTAGGTTAGGTTAGGTTAGGTTAGGTTAGGTTAGGTTAGGTTAGGTTAGGTTAGGTTAGGTTAGGTTAGGTTAGGTTAGGTTAGGTTAGGTTAGGTTAGGTTAGGTTAGGTTAGGTTAGGTTAGGTTAGGTTAGGTTAGGTTAGGTTAGGTTAGGTTAGGTTAGGTTAGGTTAGGTTAGGTTAGGTTAGGTTAGGTTAGGTTAGGTTAGGTTAGGTTAGGTTAGGTTAGGTTAGGTTAGGTTAGGTTAGGTTAGGTTAGGTTAGGTTAGGTTAGGTTAGGTTAGGTTAGGTTAGGTTAGGTTAGGTTAGGTTAGGTTAGGTTAGGTTAGGTTAGGTTAGGTTAGGTTAGGTTAGGTTAGGTTAGGTTAGGTTAGGTTAGGTTAGGTTAGGTTAGGTTAGGTTAGGTTAGGTTAGGTTAGGTTAGGTTAGGTTAGGTTAGGTTAGGTTAGGTTAGGTTAGGTTAGGTTAGGTTAGGTTAGGTTAGGTTAGGTTAGGTTAGGTTAGGTTAGGTTAGGTTAGGTTAGGTTAGGTTAGGTTAGGTTAGGTTAGGTTAGGTTAGGTTAGGTTAGGTTAGGTTAGGTTAGGTTAGGTTAGGTTAGGTTAGGTTAGGTTAGGTTAGGTTAGGTTAGGTTAGGTTAGGTTAGGTTAGGTTAGGTTAGGTTAGGTTAGGTTAGGTTAGGTTAGGTTAGGTTAGGTTAGGTTAGGTTAGGTTAGGTTAGGTTAGGTTAGGTTAGGTTAGGTTAGGTTAGGTTAGGTTAGGTTAGGTTAGGTTAGGTTAGGTTAGGTTAGGTTAGGTTAGGTTAGGTTAGGTTAGGTTAGGTTAGGTTAGGTTAGGTTAGGTTAGGTTAGGTTAGGTTAGGTTAGGTTAGGTTAGGTTAGGTTAGGTTAGGTTAGGTTAGGTTAGGTTAGGTTAGGTTAGGTTAGGTTAGGTTAGGTTAGGTTAGGTTAGGTTAGGTTAGGTTAGGTTAGGTTAGGTTAGGTTAGGTTAGGTTAGGTTAGGTTAGGTTAGGTTAGGTTAGGTTAGGTTAGGTTAGGTTAGGTTAGGTTAGGTTAGGTTAGGTTAGGTTAGGTTAGGTTAGGTTAGGTTAGGTTAGGTTAGGTTAGGTTAGGTTAGGTTAGGTTAGGTTAGGTTAGGTTAGGTTAGGTTAGGTTAGGTTAGGTTAGGTTAGGTTAGGTTAGGTTAGGTTAGGTTAGGTTAGGTTAGGTTAGGTTAGGTTAGGTTAGGTTAGGTTAGGTTAGGTTAGGTTAGGTTAGGTTAGGTTAGGTTAGGTTAGGTTAGGTTAGGTTAGGTTAGGTTAGGTTAGGTTAGGTTAGGTTAGGTTAGGTTAGGTTAGGTTAGGTTAGGTTAGGTTAGGTTAGGTTAGGTTAGGTTAGGTTAGGTTAGGTTAGGTTAGGTTAGGTTAGGTTAGGTTAGGTTAGGTTAGGTTAGGTTAGGTTAGGTTAGGTTAGGTTAGGTTAGGTTAGGTTAGGTTAGGTTAGGTTAGGTTAGGTTAGGTTAGGTTAGGTTAGGTTAGGTTAGGTTAGGTTAGGTTAGGTTAGGTTAGGTTAGGTTAGGTTAGGTTAGGTTAGGTTAGGTTAGGTTAGGTTAGGTTAGGTTAGGTTAGGTTAGGTTAGGTTAGGTTAGGTTAGGTTAGGTTAGGTTAGGTTAGGTTAGGTTAGGTTAGGTTAGGTTAGGTTAGGTTAGGTTAGGTTAGGTTAGGTTAGGTTAGGTTAGGTTAGGTTAGGTTAGGTTAGGTTAGGTTAGGTTAGGTTAGGTTAGGTTAGGTTAGGTTAGGTTAGGTTAGGTTAGGTTAGGTTAGGTTAGGTTAGGTTAGGTTAGGTTAGGTTAGGTTAGGTTAGGTTAGGTTAGGTTAGGTTAGGTTAGGTTAGGTTAGGTTAGGTTAGGTTAGGTTAGGTTAGGTTAGGTTAGGTTAGGTTAGGTTAGGTTAGGTTAGGTTAGGTTAGGTTAGGTTAGGTTAGGTTAGGTTAGGTTAGGTTAGGTTAGGTTAGGTTAGGTTAGGTTAGGTTAGGTTAGGTTAGGTTAGGTTAGGTTAGGTTAGGTTAGGTTAGGTTAGGTTAGGTTAGGTTAGGTTAGGTTAGGTTAGGTTAGGTTAGGTTAGGTTAGGTTAGGTTAGGTTAGGTTAGGTTAGGTTAGGTTAGGTTAGGTTAGGTTAGGTTAGGTTAGGTTAGGTTAGGTTAGGTTAGGTTAGGTTAGGTTAGGTTAGGTTAGGTTAGGTTAGGTTAGGTTAGGTTAGGTTAGGTTAGGTTAGGTTAGGTTAGGTTAGGTTAGGTTAGGTTAGGTTAGGTTAGGTTAGGTTAGGTTAGGTTAGGTTAGGTTAGGTTAGGTTAGGTTAGGTTAGGTTAGGTTAGGTTAGGTTAGGTTAGGTTAGGTTAGGTTAGGTTAGGTTAGGTTAGGTTAGGTTAGGTTAGGTTAGGTTAGGTTAGGTTAGGTTAGGTTAGGTTAGGTTAGGTTAGGTTAGGTTAGGTTAGGTTAGGTTAGGTTAGGTTAGGTTAGGTTAGGTTAGGTTAGGTTAGGTTAGGTTAGGTTAGGTTAGGTTAGGTTAGGTTAGGTTAGGTTAGGTTAGGTTAGGTTAGGTTAGGTTAGGTTAGGTTAGGTTAGGTTAGGTTAGGTTAGGTTAGGTTAGGTTAGGTTAGGTTAGGTTAGGTTAGGTTAGGTTAGGTTAGGTTAGGTTAGGTTAGGTTAGGTTAGGTTAGGTTAGGTTAGGTTAGGTTAGGTTAGGTTAGGTTAGGTTAGGTTAGGTTAGGTTAGGTTAGGTTAGGTTAGGTTAGGTTAGGTTAGGTTAGGTTAGGTTAGGTTAGGTTAGGTTAGGTTAGGTTAGGTTAGGTTAGGTTAGGTTAGGTTAGGTTAGGTTAGGTTAGGTTAGGTTAGGTTAGGTTAGGTTAGGTTAGGTTAGGTTAGGTTAGGTTAGGTTAGGTTAGGTTAGGTTAGGTTAGGTTAGGTTAGGTTAGGTTAGGTTAGGTTAGGTTAGGTTAGGTTAGGTTAGGTTAGGTTAGGTTAGGTTAGGTTAGGTTAGGTTAGGTTAGGTTAGGTTAGGTTAGGTTAGGTTAGGTTAGGTTAGGTTAGGTTAGGTTAGGTTAGGTTAGGTTAGGTTAGGTTAGGTTAGGTTAGGTTAGGTTAGGTTAGGTTAGGTTAGGTTAGGTTAGGTTAGGTTAGGTTAGGTTAGGTTAGGTTAGGTTAGGTTAGGTTAGGTTAGGTTAGGTTAGGTTAGGTTAGGTTAGGTTAGGTTAGGTTAGGTTAGGTTAGGTTAGGTTAGGTTAGGTTAGGTTAGGTTAGGTTAGGTTAGGTTAGGTTAGGTTAGGTTAGGTTAGGTTAGGTTAGGTTAGGTTAGGTTAGGTTAGGTTAGGTTAGGTTAGGTTAGGTTAGGTTAGGTTAGGTTAGGTTAGGTTAGGTTAGGTTAGGTTAGGTTAGGTTAGGTTAGGTTAGGTTAGGTTAGGTTAGGTTAGGTTAGGTTAGGTTAGGTTAGGTTAGGTTAGGTTAGGTTAGGTTAGGTTAGGTTAGGTTAGGTTAGGTTAGGTTAGGTTAGGTTAGGTTAGGTTAGGTTAGGTTAGGTTAGGTTAGGTTAGGTTAGGTTAGGTTAGGTTAGGTTAGGTTAGGTTAGGTTAGGTTAGGTTAGGTTAGGTTAGGTTAGGTTAGGTTAGGTTAGGTTAGGTTAGGTTAGGTTAGGTTAGGTTAGGTTAGGTTAGGTTAGGTTAGGTTAGGTTAGGTTAGGTTAGGTTAGGTTAGGTTAGGTTAGGTTAGGTTAGGTTAGGTTAGGTTAGGTTAGGTTAGGTTAGGTTAGGTTAGG